>CAKJTW010000050.1:0-10000000 GCA_917880005.1 Nanger dama | reverse complement strand
CATGCACACAGCCAAGCAGAGAGGAACATCTGGGGCCAAAGTCATCCGTAAGAAAGATGGTGTCTTACCTGTCCGAGAAAGGGGCTCGGAAAGCAGGTGGGAAACAAACGAGAGAGAGACACGTTTTATGTAGTGACCGACCACATGGGGAGTGTCATCTCCTGTCTGGGCCACCAGCAACCACACACCAAGAGGACACAGCATGCAAAACAGGGGCCCTGCTAGGGAGGCACCCAGGATGACCGGGTGCTTTTTAATAACCAGATCAAAACAGAGTCGGGTTTTTAGAACTCTCCCAACAGGCACTGATGTAGCCTCCTGTATTTCCCCCAATATTCTGAGCCCCCTTTGCATTAGGTATATCTGGAGTTCCTAGCCGGCGGCAGGAGGAATGGAATGGGCCAGGGCAGGATGAAGCTCTAAGTCTCCTGGATCCTGCACCACTCCTTTGTTGTCTCATTTCCACATGTAAGTCACTAGATTTAAGACTAGGAAGATGGTCATCCACTCCAACCACGTCAATTATCAGAATGGGAAAAGCAGGTGGCAGAGAGGAATGCCTCATACCCACAGGGAGCTAAGCAGTGGAGCCAATTTAGAACTCACACAGGCTGACTCCCTGAGCCCTGATCTTTCTGCACGCCACAGCAGCCAACTGAAATTGCCAGTACCTTAAAGTTGCCAAGGTGCATAGTATGTTTGCATCCCAGCACGTTCTACCATTCCAGACCAGGCTGTGGAGGCAGCGCGCGAGAGAGCACGCTCCCCACACTGCCCCTGGCAAACGTTTGAGTGCTGTGGACACCCATGGACAGGACAACAACTCCGGGCTCTCACACGCGTACGCTCACTCACACTTGGTCCACACACAGCAGGGGGAGTGCACTGCTGCTTACAGAGTGGACCAGATCTTTCCCACACTGCACAAACATCTCCACCTTTACATATAAAGCCCCGTATGCAACTAGGAGGGGGCACCTTCAACTCACATCAACCATCTAGCAGGCTACCCAGGCTGTTATATGACAGAAGTGAAGCAAAGAAGAGACGCAACCTTGCCACTCTGAGTTCAGAGCCTCATGGGAAATGGCTTATAATGAGCAAATGGTGTTGAGTAGGTTGAATAAGCCACCCATTTATGTTTTAGTCATTTGCTAAAAATAGACAGCACCAGCCATTTAAAACAGTATCTGGTCCCTATTCTTGGGGAGAACATATTGAGTATTTAGGCACAAAGGGACATTATGTTTGTAACTTACCTTTAAATACCTCAGAAAAAAACAAACAAACGTATACATGCATAGACAGGGAGGGAGGGAATTGACAAAGCAAATGGAATAAAATGTTAACAATAGGAAAATCTAGATACAGGGTACATGGACGTTCTCTGCACTAATTTTATTTTTGCAGCTTTTTCTAAGTTTGAAATTATGTCCAAAGGAAAAATATAAAAGTATACACCATATCCCAAACCAGAAGCTAAATTAAAACAACAAAAGTATCTGGTGGCAGACATTAGGCAGATGAAAAAGAAACCAAGGAGGTCATTGAGAGAGGACAGAGAACCCCAGAGCTGGGGGAGCGACAGCAACAACACGGGAAAGGGACACTAAACAACAGACGGGGGGCAGACAGCATCGCCCCAAGTTTCGCCCACATGCCCCCATCAATGCCAAGTCAAAAATCCTGAAAAGTGGTTATCTTGCTTGCACCAGACCCCATCTGTCTTTGAGGGGCACCTTCCTGGGGGAGTGGAATCGTGTGGTCTTCTTGTGATGTCACCTGAGCTCGGAATGTTTATCGTCCAGACAACCCAACCAGCCTCCTGGGAGCAGCTGTGCGTGACCTCCGGACCCTTCGGTAGTCAGAACATGGAGAACTTCTCACTCCTCAGCATTTCTGGAACTCGAATCTCTTCCTCTGCCCTGAGCACTCTTCCTGATATTATGTCCTCACGTGCCACCAGCTTGCCAGGTAAACTCTGATGCCACTGGACCCCCAAAATGTGGCTCTTTGAAGCTTGTAATTGAGTACTCTACCAGATCATGTTATAGGACCTTGACTTAGGGAGAAAGTTAAATTACACACGGGGAGAAAATAACTTTTCAAAATGCTGTGGGTAGGAGGCATTTTAATTGGAGAAACTAGGTAAGCAGTTCCTGCTGTTCATTCATTTTTTGCAAGAGAAGAATGGGAGAAACATTGGTTGCCACACTTTTCACCCTCCGCATCTGCATGGACACTTGAGGGGACAGCCTGTCTATTCAGCATGGAATAAAGCTGCATGTTCTGACTTGCTGTTCAAAGCACGGTCCATGGACCTGTAACGTCAGCATCTCCTGGGAGCTTGTCAGAAATGAAAAACCTCAGGCCCTACCTGAGACCCGCTGAGTCAGAAACCGCACTTTTAACGATATCTCAGGTGGTTCCTACACACACTGAAGTTTAAGTGCTGCTCCGTGGAGTAGTTCTCCTAAACACCCACCGTCTATACACAGGGCATTTGTACCCATTTCTCAAACTGAGCACAGCTACTACTCTGAGATTTGAGGCAAGTCAGCTTTTTAAGCCAAATATTAGCAGCCATCAGACAGCTATGGTTCATCTGAACACTCTCTGGCTATGGGTGGGAGGCACTTTTATTGGAGAAACCAGCTTTTCATCCTCAAAGGGATCTTGTAACAAAGCAACAGGGCCCATGACTCCCTCCCTTGGGCCCCAGAGGGACCCAAAAGGTGCAATGCGGAGTGAAGAGACAGAAGCGTGCGCGCGCATACACATGCGCACACACACACGGTGAGCTGCAGGAGGGTCAAGAGAGGGCTGGGCCGGGCAGAAAGCTGCTATAACATTCTCCTTTGGAGAGGCTCTTTCCCGGGTCTCAATGAAACCACACCCTACTTGGAATTTGCCAGGAGGTCATCCAGAATAGCTCTGCCTATCTAGGTGCAAGAAAGGTCACTGTTTTGCTTCAGCTTTGTAGTGCCTTGAAAGTACCAAGGTTAAACCTCTAGGTACGTCTTGGAGGGAGGGCTCCCAACACTGCTCAGCTCACCAGAATGTTTCTCCTGTAACCCAGATATCGCAAAGCCTGTGTTACCCACTGAGGTGTCCAGCCTAGTCCAGGCCCTGCCTCCCCAGTGCCCAGGTGGCGTTCTCCGGCACGGGGTGCCCAACATCATGATCTTGCCAGGTGAGGCCTGCTCTGGCTGGGGCAGGCACGGGGGAGAAGTTGGGGCATGGGGCTGCTCCCAGAAGGGCATGGGGGAGCTGTGCGTGGGATCGCCACCGCTGCCTTGCCCCCTGCAGTCTCCTGTCTGGTGCTTCCTTTAGCAGAGACCTGCAGGCCTGCGGGGGCCTCTTGCTTCTCCTCTCCTGTCTCTCATGCCGATGCACAATAGCAGTTTCTGCCTGACCAGGCTGTTGAAGGCAGACAGACAGTGAGGCTGGAAAAATGGCCACAACCTTTGGTGGGAGTAAGAGGGAGTGCAGAGGTCTGGCAGTCTGCTCCTTAGGGGAGGCAGAGGAGAGGTGTCCTCAGGGAGGGACACAGCTGACAAATACCAGGGCTTAGTTAGTGACTCCACCGGGAGTCACTACCCAGAGGTCAAACTGCCATTTGTACCAGCAGAAAAGCAAGCAGCAGGAAGGAATGCCTCAGACTGCTCTCCCCATCCCATCCTCTGGCTGCTCTCAGAAGGCACTCAAGGGTGGGGCAGAGGTAACCTGAGGGCATGCCTGAGCCGTCTGCTTGTCCTTCGGCCTCTCTGCACAGCCTCTGGCCACCCCAGGCCTCACTGCTCCCTGCCTGGCCTGGAGGCTCAAACCCAGCTCTCTCCTTTGCAGATTGCACCTTAAGGGACTCCCCAGATGGAGAGCAGCTGAGGTGGAACTGCACCATCTACCGGCCCTGGTTCTCCCCTTACAGCTACTTTCTATGCACGAACAGAGAGAGACACCGTGAGACCTACAGCTTCCCAGAGGTGCAGCGGGACAAGGGGCAGATGGACAGCTGCCTCCCAGAGGACACAGCCGACAGCGTCTGCTCATCCTCTCCCTCCCCAGAGAACACCTGCCCCCAAGAGGCCACCAAGAAATCCAGGCCCGGCCCAGACCCCACAGACTCCATCACATTCCAGGACATCCTGACGGCCTCCAGGTGGCACCTGGCCCAGCAGAATGGCTACAAATGTGCGTCCTGCTGCCGCCTGTACCCGACGCTGCACTCCCTCAAGAGCCACATCAAGAGGGGGCTTCAAGGAGGGCTTCAGCTGCAAGGTGTACTACCACAAGCTCAAAACCCTCTGGTGCAAGGAGCAGAAGGCCCGGCCGGGAGACAGGCTCTCCTTGGGCAGCGGCCAGGCCTTCAGGTAGGCCTGCTGGACAGCAGCGGCTGCCTTGTTAGTGGACGACGCCAGGTAAATAGGGGATGATACCTATTTATGTCTCTGTGGAGATGTCAATAAACCAAAGTCAGTAGACAGCCTTTTGCTGAGTGCGAGGTCACCCTGTACCCCATCCTTTCCAGCCTCTGGCCCCCATCCTATTTCCCTTCTGCTGCTGGTTGCCTAGCAACACCAGGCCCATCTCCCTGCCTCTCTATTTTGAAAGAATACCCAAAGTATGGGAATATCTTCCGAGACAGTGGTTTTTCAAAGTGATGTGCGCAGACCAGAAGTGTCAGTATCCCCTGGAAATTTGCTAGAAGTTAAATTCTCAGACCTACTGAATCAGAACACTGTGGGTGGGCCCCTCACAGGTCTGTGCTGTAATTGCCCTCTAGGTGATTCTGATGCAGCTCAAGTATGAGAGCCACCGCTTTAGGACCCTGACCTTCCCGCTGTTCCCGCTGTGATCGGTCCCGGCCCTGCGCTGTGGGGAAGCTCGCACGGAGGGAGAAGGGTTGAAGGCCCTCTCCTGTCAGTCTGGGGAAGGCTGCATCGGCAGAATGTGCGTGTAGTTTGAAAGCTTCTTAGGTGTTAGATCTTCTGAGGGATGGAATGGGAAGGCCATGCCTCGTGCATAAGCCAGAAGAGAGGGAAATAAGGTTGGGGTCCGTTCCTACCACATGATGCTTCTCTTGGAAGGGACATCTCTTGCTAAAGTAGATCATTCTTGACCCATGGGACATCTTGACATAGCTCTGTTGAGTCATGGCAGAAAGGCCAGGTTAAACATGTCAAAACACTGCTTCTAGTACCAAGGAATGTCCCAGCAGATAGCCCTGACCCTTATTCCATTTTCAAGCAAACCTCACAGCCCACTCTGACAGAGGAAAATGGATGAGCACTGAGTGGGCAGCAAGGACACCTGTTTTGCCCATTATGTGGTAAAAGAAAAACAGAGCTTAACGCTTGACGGTCTTATTTTGAGGCTTTATTTACCTCTCTCTTCATCTTCCTGGTGACTCAGTGGGCTCCTTCACTGCAGGGGTGTGGGGGCGCATTTCCTTTCAGGGACCCCGGCACCAGCCCTCCCCTTGTCTCTGCCTACCCACTGATTGGCCAACGTGGGAGGATCTCCTCTGAGAGATCCACGTTATGGTTTAGCAAAGCTGCTTCTGCTTAGCGCTGTCCTGTTCAAACACCATGTGCGGTTCCTTTGAGAGGGAGAGAGAGGCTGGATCCAAGGCCCCGTCGCAGCCCAGTCCTTTCTGTGAGGCCACTCCCAGCCCCACCCCCAGTGCCCTGCTCCTCACCCCACTTCTCACCTCCCTCCACCCCCCACCACCTCCAGCTGGGCCACGACCCAGGACATGCAGGTCCCACCCTCCCCCCACGGGGGCACGGTGGTCTGCAGGCAGCCCTGACATGACTCTGCTTCAAGGCCTGGTACTCTGAGGGAGCAGAGGAGAGACTGATGACTCTTTAGTCCTCACTGATGTCCCACTTCCCTAGTGGAAAAGTCCCCTAAGCCCTCGGGAGCTTCCCCTTACAGATGTCCCTGTGCACATGTGGCCCCATGACGGGGCTCCTGAAGGAGTCCAGGGAGAGGGAGACAGGGAGTGGACCTGGGGAGGCCACCCACGGTCTCGAGATAGCGTGTGGGGAGGGCCAGGAGAGGACTCATTCTCCCTCAGCCCAGGCCCCGCCGCTCCTCCAGGACACCCACGCCACGGGCACAGCCAGGAACGTGTGTGCAGGCGCGCTCAGTCACGCCCGTCTCTGCAACTCCACGGACTGTAGCTCACCAAACTCTTCTGCCCATGGGATTTCCCAGGCAAGAGTACTGGAGCGCTGGCCACTTCCTTCTCCAGAGGACCTTCTTGACCAAGGGATGAACCTGCGCCTCCTGCCACTGGCAGTCATTGGCAGGCGATGCTTTACCACTGAGCCACCCGAGCACAGAGCACAGTTTAAAAGAGACAGAAAGCCATCTAAAGGCTGGGGAATGAGCCCGAGGGCCACAGCACGTGCTAAGCATGCCCTGGCAGGGGTGCAAATTTAGCATTCTCTCCCTAAGGACAAGGTACTTTCCACCTTTCACGTTTAACGTAGTGTCATGACCCCAGCAGCATTCTCAATATACAGAGATCTGAGCAGGTTCAGCGCAGCAGAAATGCACGCAGCGCTGACCAGGCACCCCTGAGCAGCAACGCTGCTTCTCCAATGCAGTCTCATTCACTCTGCGCCAAGGCTTTAGTGGGGTACTGTATTCCCAGTTTACAGGTGAGAAAATAAAGGTTCAGTTCCGTTCACTCAGCCAGAGAAGGGCAGAGGGTACGTAAACCTGGTTGACTGACCCTCCAACTCTCCTTCAGGCCTGGCTCACCAAAGTCAAGTTTAACAAAACCTCTGCCTTCCAAAGAGCTATATGTTCCGGTAACTGTAGCCTGATTGTCACAATGCTGGTTTTGAGAGACTGTAGCTCCACGTTTCTCCAACATCCGTCTTTGCCAGCTTTCTGCCACCCCTTTCATTTCTGCTCCCTGCAGGAAAGCCCACATCTCAGTGAGACCGGACTGCTCCACTGAGCTGTGTGTCAGTGGCACTGGAATCCTTCTAGGCAGGTGTGGGAAGGTGCCTGCTTTGTCTCCAGTATGGACATTTCTGGATTGCTCCCATCCAGCATCCTACCAACTACATATTTCAGACATATATAGTCAGGGAATCAGTGAAATTTTATAATCTTGATGATCCTAACTCTGTCTGAAAAGATCTATGATGTACTTTTTCAAGCACTCAAAACTTGCTGCTGCTGCCAAAATATTTCAATGATGTTTGGAGCTTGAAAAGGCCTGGGGTATGGGAGAGTCTGAACAAAAGAAACAGGTATAGACGAGGCATTACTGACATTTCGGGCTGGATAATTCTTTGTCGTGGGGGCTGTTCTGCATACTGTAGAAAATTTAGCAACTTCCCTGGCTTCTAATCACTATGTGTCAACAGACTCCTTCCGAGTTGTGACAACCAAAAAGACATTGTCAAACATCCCCTGGGGGAGCACCATGGCCCCTGTATAAGAACTGTTGGTATAGCCTGATCCTGCAAGGCTGGTCTGGACAAATTGCCTCTGAAGGTACCACCTTCCTTCCCTCCTCGTTGGAAGCATGAGTTTTTTTCTCAACACCACACCCTTGGGAACTGTGCGTCACGAAGCTGATGCCACCAGGCTTGGGGAGTGGGGTGGGGTGGGGTGGGGAGAAGGAGCAGGTAGAATAGAAGAAGCAAGAAAAGACAATGGAAAAGCTTTTAGAAATAAGAAAGGTTTATTTAGCAAAGCCACTAGACTAGTGACAACATCCAGGCAGTAAGTGCACTTACATGAACAGAGTCTTTTCCCAGAGAGTTGATCCAACAGAGTTAACGCCACACAGTTTTAGGAAGTAGAAGGCTCAGGGAGAGGGTGAGGGATTGGGTAAGGGGTAGGAGAAAGCAATCAGGCAAAGAGAAAATAAAGAGGAATACAACCCCTAAGTGAGAGCAGTTGAGAGAAGTGAGGCTATGAAGAGGCTTTATAGACAGCATTGGTGTCAGCAGGAATATAGGGAATATAATTTTCAGTTCCAATATAGCGTCCATCCTGTGCAGAGCAATTCTTCCCTGGCTCCACACCTGCAAGAGCCTAGGGTGTCCAAGAGTCTGCTGGCACCCGGGAGAGGCTGAGGCAGGTACTGCAAGGGAGGCACCCCTGGTGTCCACTTGTCCTCCACACAGGGCAGAGTAGAAGGATGAAAGAGAGGAGGGCAGGAGCTGAGTTAGCAGAGCAAGAAGCAAGGGGGAGAGGACAGGGTGACATCGCCTGGAGGTTGGGGTCCGCAACGCTCCCTTTCCTGCCCAGTGGCTGGTGACCTTTGAAGGCCTCTAGATCTGTCCTCTGTCTCCTCCATCTCCACACACCCAGTGCACGCTGGCTGGGTCACACTAAGGATGATGCCAACACACACGCCAGTGCTCCAGGGAGGGCTTGAACTGGGGAAAGGATGGGGCCAACGTGGGTAGAAACCACTGTGGAGCCTCTTGAAGGGAAGGGTCTTGAATGGGTCCAAGTCAGTGGTACAGAGAACTTGTTTCTCCAATTCTTCAGTGTCTCTACCATCTCCTTTCTCCTTTCTCTCTGCAATCTTTTCAAGACCCTTTTAGAAACTATCTTCCCCACCCACTCTTCTCCCCACCCCAAACAAGCCTTCTCCTAGCACATTCCACACACCCAGTCCACTGGCTTCTGGCTTTGTCCTCAGCCCCTGCTTACAGGCAGTGGGCCTGGAGAAGCTAGACCTTCCCCTCCCCTGAACACCCCAACTTCTAATGAGCAAAGAGGTCCCACACTCAAGGAAGCCTAGGTTAGGATTTTGTAAGCTAGAGAGGCTCAGCCAAAATGGACTCCTGACCTCTCTCCTTTGATTTCACGTTTCTTCCTTCCCTTCTGTCTCTGGACCTACTTCCAATGATCAACTAGAAAGTGTAACAAAACAGAGCCACCCCCTCTCCAACTAAATGCACATTAGGAAAAGAACGCAAGTCTACTGTTGATTCAAACACTCTGGAGATTCTCATTCTCTTTTCTCTGGTCACTTCTCACAAGCCTACACACACATATACACCTTCCCTCACACATGTGTCAAAGCAAGCACACGTGTACACACATGCACACACACATGCACCCATCTCATTTCACTGATACCTTCATGCACCAAGGAAGGCTAACATAAAGCTGCATTTATTTCCTTTAATTTGGACTTTCGGATCTAGCGGAAACCCAGCTGTAGCTATAACAGAAGATCTGCACTTTCATTTCTGTATTTTATAAAGCCAAGTTAGGCTTAAAGAACTTGATTTTGAAGCCACCACATCGTTACCAATTGATCCTCAAACACTGGGTTGGCCAGAAAGTTCGTTCGGGTTTCCCCATAAGTTGCTATGGAAAAACCTGAATGAACATTTTAGCCAACCCCATAGTAACACAGTCTGGGTCTGGAATTTGCTGTTCAAGATAAAGACATTTCCCCAAACTTACACAGCACTAGCATGTCTCAGCTCTCTCTTCGGGCACCTTTAAACCTGTTACCAGCCACTGAGGGTCTTACTGGAGGCAAGGACACGCAAGCATGCCCTCAGAGTCCCAATCAGCCCAGAGTATCAGGCGGTAACCTCCGGGCCCAGATGGTAAAGGAGAGCTGCACGTGGCACTGTTTACAGGTGCGCTCAAGGCACGCATCCACAGGGTGGCCGGTCAAGGGCAAAGTGGCTCTGGTCCCTGACTTAAGTGGCAGTGATTCTGAAGAGTAGACGAGCAGTCTCAGCTACCAGCCTGTGTTCTTTTTCTTTTCTTTTTGCAGTAAAAACTGCACACTTCCACCCAGTGGAGAGGACAGGTTGAGAGGTAAGGCTGGGGGGCTCTGAGGCTTTTATAGAGGCAGAGTGCTACAACAGCTTCAGTAGGCACAGCCCTTGAGGCAGGACACAGGAGAGAGAGGGCAGCTTTCCAGCTTCCTTGGGGATGAGCTGGACTTGTAGGCAGGAGGTGGGCGGGGCATCACACTGAGCAATCAGACCTCAGTGATCTGGGGCAGTAGAGAGGCTGTCCTCCCCACTGGCTTCCATGGCAGGACCTGAACGGTAGTGAAGTCCCATCTCCTTCTGGAGCAACACTTGATGCCACCCAGAGAAAGCACTTGGATCCAATTCATCTGAAAGCATATCCCCTCAGTGAGACACATTCCAATCCACACACACACTAAAGGACTATCCTGTCCTTTAGCTTGGAGCATTTAACCTCTACAGTCTCTGCAAAGGCTTAGAGAAGTTACTCCTCCCAGGAAGGTCAGGGAAGAGTTAGGCAACTTTTAGCATCCTGGCATCTAAACACAAAGTACCTGAGAAGGTACCGATGGCTTCCCTTCATAGCTGGGACCACAGAAGTAGGGAGAGCAAGGGGACTCTAAGGGCCTTACATGACAGGGCAGAGCAGCCTGATGATGCGGTAGGTGGGAGTAGGTCCTTCAGTGGCCTGGTGGTCCTCAAGATGGACCCTCTCCCAAAGCCATGGGCTCTGAAAGTCCCCTGCACCCCCAGCAGTCACAAGTAGGAGGGAGGAGTTGATTCACTTTTGGCAATCCAATTCTTCCCCACTTGACCCTTCAAAGCAAAAATCCTAATGCTTTTCTGAAACTGTAAACGTTCCCAGGTCCCTGGATATCCTCAGCAGTGCCCATCTGCCCATCAGCTGGCATCCCTACCCAGGCAGCAGCCAGACTCGGCCCTCCACACCTCGGCCTCCTCGTCCCCGGGCACCTATACGGCGATTTCATCATCCAGGCTGTCGCCCAGCTCCTGCCTCTGCAGGACATTCAGCAGGCGAGGCAGCTCCTCCTGGGACCACGAGTCCCGTTCCTCACTCTCGTCCGTGTTGGACTCGTACCCGAGGCGATGCCTGACTCTCGGAACTTGATGAGCTCCAGGCTGCCAAGGAGCGGCTGGCCCTGAGCAGGGGGCGGGGTGTCCTCGGGTGGGAGAAAGCGGAAGCACTCCAGCTTCACCAAGCAGTCGCGCCTACCTAAGGGGCTGCCCGCTGGGTGGGCGAAGTCGGCCAAGCCCGCGCCCAGGGGCGGCGAGTGTAGGTCCTCCGGCTTCGGGGTCGTGGGGTCACAAAGCACAGGCAGGGCTCCAGAGCGGAAGGTGATCTCCAACAAGCTGTCCTGCGAGCCCACTGGAGGGGGAGACAACAGGAGGAGGGGTGGTATGAGCAAGGTGGTTGGTTTGAAAGCCATCCTTGGCCCACCCAGGTCCCTGGACAACTCAGGGGAGTGGGGTAATGGTGGGCTTTTCAGTTCTTCCTTCCACTTGACTCAGAATGGACATGCCAGGCTAGGGGAGGAGCCAGGGGAAGAGGAAAAGGCGGGGCCATGACCGCGAATGGGCTGGCAAGACCCGCGGATGCTTTGAATGGGGGCTGTGGTAGGAAAAAGGTACAAACTGAAGAGCTATGTTAAAAGTATGTAGAAATGTTTAGTGTAACCTTGTAAACTGGCATTGATACAACAGGGCCTTGATAAAGAAAATCCAGAAAGCTTTCAGAGTGGTAAAGTACAGTGGTTCCCTATCCATACCTTTGCTGCTGCTGCTTAGTCGCTTCAGTTGTGTCCGACTCTGTGCGACCCCATAGACGGCAGCCCACCAGGCTCCGCCGTCCCTGGGATTCTCCAGGCAAGAACACTGGAGTGGGTTGCCATTTCCTTCTCCAATGCATAAATGTGAAAAGTGAAAGTGAAGTCGCTCAGTCGTGTCCGACCTTCAGCGACCCCATGGACTGCAGCCCACCAGGCTCCTCCGTCCATGGGATTTTCCAGGCAAGAGTACTGGAGTGGGGTGCCATCGCCTTCTCCGATCCATACCTTTGGGCCACTTTAAAAACAGAGTTCTCAGGTCTGCCCGAGACCTACCAATGCAGAATCTCTGTGGGTTGGATCTGGGAGTATCCACTTTTTACAAAGCTCCCAGGGTAGTTTGGGAGAACTACTGGTATAATGTGGAAAGCATTTGTTTTATGATCAGACCAGAGTTTGAATCTTGGCTCCACACTGTGCTAGTCCTGAAACCTCGAGCTAGTAATTTAATCTCTGGGTCTGTTTCTTCATCTGTAAAATGGGCACAAAATCATCTGCCACTGTAGGGATTAAATGTGATCATGCATATGATCAGTCAATACTGGTCCACAGTCAGCGCACACTTAGAGCAGCAGACAGCCCAGGGGCAAGTTCCGCACGTCACAGGGACACACTGTCTCCCAGCACTGCCTAGCACAGCCCGGATCGGCTGGGAGTAGAGGCAGGAATCTCAGGCTGGGGGCCAAGCAACCTCTGCCACTAGCCAGCAGTGTGTGCTGGCCACAGGCGCTCCTCTGCTTTACCCACTGAGAGGCAGACTGCTACCAGCCTTTTCTGCGCTACTGAATTATGCAGAGGGAGTAAACTACTGGACAGATTGACGTCTCCTGCAGAGCTTTCAAAGAGCATGACTCACAATAGATGCTCAGTGTATTTCGCTTGGAAAAACCCTCTGAGAAGGAACCAGGCAGCCTCAGGATGTGAAGAGCCTGGGGGCCCATCAAGGAGAGGCTAGGTGAACAGGTGGTGGTGACTCCTGGGGACTTTCAAGGTCAAATCTGGGCACTGGGCTAGAAGGCAGCCAAGACCCTCTACGGCCCTGCCATTTTATAATTCCATTAAGTGTGTGGATGGAACAAAGCTGCTTATATTTTCTGCTAGGATAACCAGGGCAGGCCAGGGGTCCAACAGTACCACCAAAAGCTTTGGGGAAGATAACACATGGTTCCAGAGCCTCCATGGGGAGGTGAGGCCAGGCAGGGCCCTCGCTTACTAGCATTCTGTCCCGACAGCTTCAGCTCCAACTCCTGCACCTGCTTGACCAGCAGGGAGATGTGTTGGAGCATGTCCTTGTTCTGCAGCAGGAGCTGGTGCACACGAGCCTGGGCCTCCAGCCGTGCTGCGGCCTCAGCAGCCAGCTGGTCCTTCAGCAAGTGAACCTGCGGAGAGTGGGGAGGCAGAGAAGACAGCGAGGAGACAGGGTGGAGAGAAGAAAAGGATGTGAATGTAAACGTGAGTCACTGGTGGAGGGCCAGGGCCAGACACGCCTTCCAGCTTCAATTCAAGACGGAGAAGCCCTTTCCCAGGCAAAATGGGCACCAGGGCTTATAATGCAGAGGAGAAGCTGAAAGAAGCTGGGCTACCGGATCCACATCCCGAGTGGGGGGGCCTTGATGTGTCACTCATGTTGCACTTAAGCCCCACACCAAGAGCAAGAGGTAGGAAAGAGCTGTGTCCCAGCCCCAGCCCCGGCAGAACTGTTCTGACAGCTGACACAGTACTGCTGTGCTGAGGCGGGGACCTTTTTTCTCATCTTGTCTTTTCAAAAACAAAGCCAAGAAACTGACATGCTGACCCATTAGCCGAGAACAGCGTCACAGCAGACCCCCGTAACAATCTTCCTTCTCCCCATCCTCACACCCAAACAGCATGAGAAACAGGAAGCCAGGCGCAGGCCCTTTCTAAGTCAGTGAGGTGCCGGTGATGAAGTCTGTTTTTCCACGCCTGTGGTGGGTGTCAGCTTCCTTCCCCAACCTTCACTCCCTGTTATTTCCGGAGGCATCTGGGAGCGTGCCTCGTACCTGGCGGAGGTCAGACAGCTGCTGACTGACTAACCGCAGGGCTCTGCCCAGCAGCCCCGGCAGGCGGCTGCCAGCCTGAGGGGACAGCTTCCAGAGCCGCCCTCTCCCTGTCCCCCGGTAGAGCACCGGCAAGGGCAGCCTGAGAGCTCGGGTCTCAGCGGGCCTCTCTGCTCCCGGTGTGCAGTCCAGGTGTGGGGACACAACCCAGGGGGAGGGAGATGCGGGGGTTCTCTCAGGACTCTGGCTTGACGACACTAAGTCACACGACAATGACAGCAATGTGTGGCTTCTGTGCTGAGAAGTGGATAATAGGGCCTCTGGGAGGTTTCTGAAGGTCCCTGAATAAGGGGAGCTCATGAGTTTGGTGGTTAAAACCAAAGCAGCCTGTACGAAAGAGGGTTTTCTTGAACCAAAAACGCAGTGTGGGTAAAGACACAGAGTCAGGAGGACAGGGCTGGGACAGGTAGAGCCAAAAGTGGAGGAGAGAGGAGGGAGAAACTGGAGGGAGTCAATTCTCTGACTCAGACAACAAATGCTCTGGGTTTCTGAAGAGCCATCTGCTCCAAAGAGATCCACATTCTGTCAGGGAGTAACAGGTCATGTTCGCCCCATGGTCTGGCCGAGCCTGGCCCAGAGTCCTGCCAGGGCAGTGCCTGCCCTCCCGGCAGCAAGCCCTCAGAGATCACACTTTTGGATGCAGTGGCTGCTTCCTTTCCCCAGCTCCTCACCCCGGCCCAGATTTGAGGACCTGACCTTGCAGTTGTTGGCTCTGCTTCTAAGTGGAGCCACTAATGAGATTAACTGCCACCTTCTATTAGCGGCTCCTGAGGTTAGGCCTATCGTTCCCCCAGGGGAAGATGCCTAAGGAATCTAAAGTGAATCTGTCCTTCATCAGGCGTTGCTAAGGACAAGACTTATCTTGCAGTCCAGACATCAGCCTCAAATAAACTAAGGAGAGATCTAGAGAGGGCCAAGAACAGGGAAAGCAGCGGCAATAATATTTTAATCCAGTATCAGATGGTAGATGGCTATTAAGCCTCTGTCTTCCTTGCAAAGATGAGGCATGGAGACAGTTCACCGAAAGAGTCTCCCAAATCCCGCTGGTTCTGAGAATCAGGACAATTGCTGTCGGAACCTCACCCCTACAAGTGCCCCCAGAGGAAACCATAACCTTCCATCTGCCAGTAAATGTAATTTATCCCAACTAAGAGCATCATTGAGAGGACTGTACTGGGCAGACAGAACTGCTAATTATCCATTTTCTATTTTCTTCAGAGCAAAACAGAAACACGAGGCATAAAAGTGGAGCAGAACTTTCAACGCATGTAAACAGAAACAGTGGGGAATCTCACCTACCAGTAACTGACATCTACAGAGAGCTCCCTGCACACAAAGGCTACAGACTCAGGTACCCAAGCTCCGCATCTGCATCTGTCCACCGAAGAGGCCATTTGAGAGCAATGGACCAGGAGCTGAAAGCTCGAATCTATCGGTTACTCCCTATTCAACTGTAGGTAATACACTTCTACCTGCACCTCACTTTTTCCGTTTTTCAACTGAGAGGCTTGGCCAGAGGCTTGGTCAGTGTATGAGTCCACATCAGGTGAATGGAATAGCCAGTACCAGGGGCCATTGGTTAAAGGCTCCGTGAAGAACACTCCTAGATTTCCTTTGGGAAGTCAGAGAATTAGGACGGGGGGACAAAAGAGGAATTCCCTCCTGCAGAAGCCAAGGGAAAAGAAAAACACCAGAATCTGGAGGTTTCCTTTGCACATAACCATTCCAACGGGGAGTTACCATTAGTACATAAAAGACGACCCTTGAATCAAATTTTTCATCACAAATCCACAGGCACTCAGTACTATGAGAAAAAGTTGTGTTTGAGCGTTCCTTGTATTAGTCTAAACAAGAACTTTAGCTTTGCAAACGCAGACTTATAACATTTCAGGTGTTTTCAAACCCGGGGAATTCGAAAGCACACGCTGCTGCTGCCACCTAAACCCAGCGCTAAGGAGCCCTTCTGTTCCTGCAACCATCCAAATGGGCAGCAGGCATAAGGCTCAGGCCTCTCGCTGCAGCAGTCTGTACCCCAGGAGTACGAAACCCAGGCCAAGCTGGGACAAAACGGCCCGAACTTCCTCTACATTTGAGGCAGTTTAACAGTCCTTGTGCTTCGCATATGTGGGTCTGGCCACGAAGCACTGAAATGAAGCAGCATTATTTTCAGCCTTGGCTTGGGCAGTCAGCTACAGCGGTGTGCTCGCTTCCCCCATGGTACAACAGGAGCAGATGCCACCTCCCCCTCCCTACCAGACGGGACTTATTTGTATTCAGCACGCTCTTCTTTTAAAACCTCAAACACCTTTTGCCAAGGCAGGCTATGTTAATTTCTGAAAAGGCAGCAGATAGTCTTGCCTTTCCAGAATCATGTGATCTTTGGCAATGACTATTCTGGGCTTCCCAGGTGGCACTAGTGGTAAAGAATCCGTCTGCCAAGGGATCAATCCCCTGGAGGAGAGCATGGCACCCTACTCCAGTATTCTCGCCTGGAGAATCCCATGCACAGAGGAGCCTGGTGGCTACAGTCCACAGGGTTGCAGAGTCAGACTAGACTGAGACGACTTAGCATGCACGCATTCTGGTCACAGACTAAACTGGGGGAAAGGCCACGCCTGGAGTCGGTGTCCAGTTCTGCGTTTTGGCCGTAGCAGTACAAGTGCAAGTTCAACCCTGTGCCCTCCAGCTCTGTGGCACTTCCCCAGACTCAGACAGCCGCCCACAACCCACCCAGCAACAACCAGACCACTGCCCATTGGCCCTCCAGCCTACTTGCCTGGACTCCAGCTCCTCCGTGAGAAGTGGGGGGCAGGGCCAGGCTGGAGTTAGGGAGAGCAGCAGGCACATGGAAATGGCAGTGGAGAGAACCAGAGCAGTTTGCCCCCCCACACACATGGGACACACAAGCGGAGGCAGGCGGCTCTGTCTCTGCATGCACGAGGCAGGGGCCTGGGCCGTGCACCCAGGGCACTGGGAACTGGAGAAGCCGCGAGGACAGAAGCTATATCTAGGGGCTGGCGGGGGGCAGGGGGCGGGCTGCAAAGGTTTTTCAGCGCTGTTCCTCTAACTACAGCATACACAATTGCAAAGCATTAAGTAACTGATCGCTTGTCAGAACAAGTGTCAGCAGGTAGAGAAGTCTTTCAATAGCAATACTGAGCTGCAGGACAACATTTTCCCCGGGAGCCAGGCTAGGAGTTGGCAAACTGTGAAGGGACCTGGCCTACTTAACCGCTGCCAGTCAGCCACAGTGCCCGGATCAATTCTGGAGCTACATGGGCCCAGCCCGTGGCCATGCGGGTGCCAGCTACAACCCAGCTTTGGTTCAAGGCTTGATTATACTTCAATTCGCACCCTTGAACTTCTTGTCCATCTAAAAGCAGGAAGCCAGTGCAGCCACGCAAGCCTCATGCTGGGGTCAGGAAAGTGGTCCGAAGGGCGTGGGGTTCACTATTTATGCACTGAAATCTAGTCTAGAAATGCTTAAGAGTCAGCTGAGCAACACCTTTGCCCACGTACCTTGAAGGCCAAGGCAGGGCCTTTCTAGACCAGCTCTGAACCAATTTAGGGAGAGGCTGGGAGAGGTCTTGAGGTGTGAGACCAAATCAGAACACTGTGAAGGAGATCTAAGCCTGGTCCCAGTGATAACAGTAGAACCAGACTGGTCTTTGAGAATAAATGGGGAGAGCGCATAAATCATGCAACAAGGGACCCCGAGAGTACACCTGTTTGCAAGAAACTGTCTTTATCCTTAGCTCCTCTCAGGAGTCACACAGGAGGACTTGGATACTCCCAGGACAAAGGAAAATGTGTCCCACTTGAAATGCTGACGTCACAGTACTGCCCAGTGGAATTCTGGGGAATGCTGGCAGTGTCACAAAGACAGGCAGAAACCTTGTGGTTTGATGGCAATAGAATCTGACAGCTCAAGTAAGAGCTGGCCTCACGCTGGACACTCCAGAGAAGCCAAGGAAGCCAGACGCGATGCATTTCAAAAGCAGCAAAGACGCGAAGAAGGCCTATTCATTAATCCACCTATATGTCTATCTTACATCACTGTTTACACCCAAAGATTTGGATACTAATGAAAAGCCTTGGATCAAATGCTACAAAGAAAGTGAGAGAGGAACATGCAGAGAAACCTGTAACTGAAGGCTGGTTTAGGACTGAATCGGTTTGGAGGACAAGAGGAGCTGAAAGCCAGTTGTGAGGTACACGTGTCAGCTGTATTCCCAGGCAGCAAAGGATGAAGCAAACCGAAGAGACTGCCTGTAAGGACGGCAGGGAGGGGAAGACAACTTCTGCTCAAGCAGCTCTGTGATGACCTCAAGGTACTGTCTGACCCCAACGTTTTAGAAGGCTATGGCCCTACCCAAAGTCGTTTTACCCGTGGGAGATACTGATGTGCTCTGGTGGCCTTTTAGTCATGTCACAGACTGAACAGATTCAACCAGGGCACTGCCAACTATAATCAACAGATTCCAAGTGTGGAAGTGGCTGAACTGAGACAGGCTCATCAAGCGAGCTGCAAACACCACACTCTTCCCCTCTCCTAGCTTCACTGTCTTCTACAACACAGGCAGTTAAAACAGGGCCAGGAGAGCGACGTCTCCTTGAGACAGATGCTTGATTCTGGGCCAGAGAACCACTCTGAGGGTTACATCCTGACTGGGAGACAGACCTATGATAAATTACAGGTCCTGTGGCTTTGCGGACCATGCATCCTTTGATTACCACAGCACTCTTCTTGTTGTGCAGATTACACGTTTGCAAATAGTTTTTCTTCAGTATTTAGCAGTGACTTCAAATTCAAATGCCTCTCTGATAACATTCATCATGAATATGCATCAAGCTCATTCTTAGATAAATACTGATTACTTGGTAATTGATATGCTGAAGAGGAAAGTATCGTGGGTTGGAGGATGGATGTGGGTTGCCGAATGGCCCTGTGCTAGAGCATTCTGGCTTTGTGCTCCTGTCAGCCATCACAACCGCCACATCATTAATTACAGGAGATGAATACAATTATTTGACAAAAAGCAGTGATTTTTCCCCCAAATATCAGAAGCCACAAATGACATCCCTCCTCTTCGTTGCTGTTTTGGGAATACCTGAGATCCTCCCAGTATCAGCACATACCCTTTTGGATCGTGGTCAGTATTTTTAAAAGGTTCAAATCACTTGGGAGCAGTGCCCCACTGATTTTATTCTCTTGAAACCTGGTTGCAAAAGACACCCACAAGGCTGAGCCTCAGGCCTAGGTCAATGTGAGACTGCTATAAGAAGGTCTTTGCAAGACCCAAGTCATTGCATCACTTTGGTTAGGCTGCTGGATACTTCCTCAAGGAGTTTGTGTTGGGAAGGACAGCTCTGCCTGTGTGATTCACTCCACCTGGGGGTCATGAGAAGAGTAGGAGAAGAAATGACAAGGATCAATAACAGCTCTCTAGAGACGTCTTCTTATTCTCATTCCAGAATGCAGAAGACCTCAGAGGCCAGCCTGACTGAGCAGATGGAGAATGCCAATGCCAAGAGCTGCCTTCCCAAATCTCTCACCAACTCTCCAAACCCTGAAGTCCCCGCTCCTCACTGTTTTCATCTACCCATTAGGTCCTGACCCCATCTGACTCTTACCTTAGGAGTCAGCCTGTGAATGGTACCAATGATGCGTCCACCATCCCCTGATTGCCCGGAGAGAAGATGAAGCTCAGACTCACAAGTTCCAAGGAAGATGTGGACGACAATGCCCTCCACAGAAAGCAAGCAGAAGAGATCCCTGCTAAAAGCAGCAGGGAAATCAGCTCGTCCCTCCTTTATAAAGCAACAGCAGCCCAATGAGTCCTCAGGGCTCAAACAGTGCTTGATTCCTGAAAGCTAGGCCAGTTCTTCCCATTATGGCTCAAATACCTAAGTTCCTGTAAGGAAATGTACAAGAGAAGGAGAAGAGGGTAGCAGAGGATGAGCTGGTTAGAAAGCATCACTGACTCAATGGACATGAATGTGAGCAAATTCTGGGAGACAGTGGAGGACAGAAGAGGGCTGCGTGCTATAGTCCATGGGGTTGCAAAGAGTTGGACAGGACTTAGCAACTGAACAACAACAAGTTCCTGGAAGTTAAATCCTATTATAATCAAGGCCAGTATGGTATCAAGTCCTGCCTGGAGAAATCTTTACATAAACAGAGAAATCCTGCCTGGAATGAGTAGATGATTAAAGGAGGCATGGAAACCTCTACGGACAAGGTTTCCAGAATGGTAGACTCTGCGGGGCATTCGGCACAAATTCATACTTTAAGAGTGGTTATCACAAAGTCACACCTATCCTCACACCTGTCCTGACTCCAGAAGCATCCCTCTTCACCCACAAACCAGGAAAAGAAGGCAGGAAAGGAAGGGTGAAATTATATTCCTTAGTAAGTTCAAGTCATGACCCAACAACATCCAGCCAAGCCAGCCAAGCCCAACTCAGAGTGGGGGATACATGGGAAACCAAAACTTTTTTCCCATTTCATCTGCATCCCCCTTTCTCCTCTCCCCACCCCCTTCCCCAACAAGCAATGATCCAACAGCATGAGCCATCCCTTATAGCTCCCTAGATTTTAAAACCTGCCCGGTGCCCCTCGCTAGGAAGGTGCATCAAGCCCATGAGAGTGGAGCCTGCGAAGAAGGGAGGAGGCTGAGGAGAACCTGGGCCACAGCCACTTGCGTCTGCTGCTGCTGCTGCTGGAGGAGCTGCTGGAGAAGCTGCATCTGGTGATGGGTGGACAGTGGCGTGCCCGCACCCAAGCCTGGGGGCTTCGAGGAAGAAGAGGGAAGGAGCATCCTGGGCGAAGCTGTTAGCATGGGCTCCTGGGGGTGGGGCGAGACCTAGAGGAGACGAGAAGACAGGGTGTGAGCCTAGGCACGTGCCTCCTTTAGACAACTTACTCTGTCTTCAATATATATAGCATGTCTAATATGAGGCTGGGGTGAAATGGCCCAGTTATAATGAAGAACTGGAAATGCTGCGTCTTCAGGGAAATGTGGACAGGACACCCCCAACCCCCACCACCCCCAAAGGAGATGATCTGATGGCTTGTGCTGGGACCACAGAGTCAGAAAACCCTATTTGTATAGCTGAGTTCCTGATGTGATATGATGGGAGCCCAGGCAGCTGATCCTGTTCCATTTCTTGCCCATGGCTTCCAACTCTCCCACATTGTTGAGTGACCTGAGGTTCTGGTCTTGGATCTATTTCTATGAAAGAAGCTACCTACACCTTGCTATGAAGCAGCTTCCACCTTCACTCTGCTGTGTCCTCAGGGCCTCTCCTCCCGGGTCTGCAGGGTCTCCCGAGTTGACCACTGGAGGAAGAGCCATGAGGGAGGTGCTCCAGCCCGGCACTGCCTCCTCACAATGGGGGCTCCAGAGAAGAAAGTCTGGACACACACAGAACGTGGGCTGGGGAGATCCTGTCTCCGAAAGGGGAAAGCAGCTTCCGTTCCCTTCCCTCCCGTCTCCCTCCTGATAGTTGGACACCGTCACTAGGCGGCCTCTGTGAGCCAGAGAATTCCGCTGCAGCAGCTCTGCCACTGGCCCTTCCTTAGGTGTGCGAGAGGAAGCGCTAGGGACAGAGGCTTCTGCCACGTGCAGAGTGCAAACTGGGCGCCACAGAAAATATCAGGCAGACAATACGGAACAATACCGCTGCTCAAACTAGACAGGTCTCCCCTTCCGATGAACTCGCCTAGTGACCTCCTCTTGGGAAAAGCTGTTACATGATGAGGAAGAGAGACACTCATGGTACAGGGGACTGGCAGGAAGTCTAAGGCAAGGGCAATCTGTCAGAATTTTCCTTCTGTGAGTGTGTGTCAGGGGCTGTGTGTGTGTGTGGGGGGGTTGTTTCAGGGACCGTGTGTGTTTGGGGGAGGCGGGGGCCAGGGGTGTTGGTTTTGTCTTCAGGTTGCAAGTTCTCAGTTTCACCTGGATCATATCAGAAACCCCTTGAGGGCATCCGTCATCTCACCCATAAAAACAGGAGGTTGAAATGGAGGATGCCTAAGGTGGTCTTGCAGTTTCAAAACTCCAATGGGCCAATTTGCAGCCTCCCCCAGGAACATCAAAGGCACACATCCTAGCCACAGGCAGAGACAGCCCAAACTCACCCCGCTCCTTCAGCTAAGCCCCAGGGGATCGCATTGTGTTGTGCAAGGATTAGCCACGTGCACCGGTACTGTGCCCCATGAGGTGCTATCAAAGCTGGGGCTTCCAGTGAGAAGCAAGGAGCTGAGTACTGATGGGCCCTGGAAGGTAATGCACGTCAGGAATGAGCTCTGTGAAATCCTGACATGCAGCCATGCTCAGCACCAATTCACAGGGACTGAATCTCCAGATTCAGTCTGAAAGGAAGTAACACATGCTCCGGAGCCACCACTGTGCTGGCAGAGGCTGAGGTGACGGACGGGGGGCTGGAGGCCGTGGCACAGGCCGCTCTGGGAGGTGGCATGCCCGCAGATGTACAGATCACCTGGGTGGGCTGCCTCCTGCCTACCTTGGGGTCCGTGTGGGAGCCTCCTTCCTTCCCTACAGCATCAAGGTCGGTCACGCCTCGGCTGAATTCCAGGGTGTCGTTCCCTGGGAGTGGGATCTCAACCGCATCGATGTCCGTCTCCTCTGCGGTGGCCGTGGAGGTCCTCTCAGCTCCGGTGAGCTGGCGGCCTACAGGGACAACAGAGAGGGTGGGAAGGGCAGAGCCACACCAAGAACAACATCCTCCTGCCCAACACTTCAGTATTCAATCATCTCACGCTTCGAGACAGCACTGGCTCAGTAACATTTTCGTGTATCTTTTCAACTCAAGTCCATTAAATGTCCAATCCAATAACAAGTTCTGATTTTAGTATCTTCTCATAGTTCAGAAACAAAGACATTTCCTCAAGACTGGACATGACTGCTTTGTCAGGCTGGTGTGATGTTTTCACTGACAGGGTGTGGGGAACCTGCAAGAAAGGGATGACAGCCACCTCAACCTCATTCACATTCAGGAGTGGAAGCAGATTAGGGGAAAAAGTACTCTTTCAGTCATGTCCGATTTTCTGCAACCCCATGGACTGTGCCCACCAGATTCCTCTGTCCATGGGATTTCCCAGACAAGAATACTGGAGTGGGTTGCCACATTCTACTCCAGGAAATCTTCCTGATCCAGGGATTGAACCGGTGTCTCTTGCACTGGCAGGCAGATTCTTTACTACTGGACCACCAGGGAAGCCCCCAAAGGTTCTGGCAGGAAAAAAATTACATAGATAGGTGTATTTTTCAGTTCAGTCACTCAGTCATGTCGAACTCTTTGCATACCCATGGACTGCAGCACACCAGGCTTCCCTGTCCATTACCAACTCCTGGAGCTTACTCACACTTATGTCCGAATCGGTGATGCCATCCAACAGTCTCATCCTCTGTCGTATCCTTCTCCTCCTGCCTTCAATCTTTTCCAGGATCAGGGTCATTTCCAGTGAGTCAGTTCTTTGCATCAGGTGGCCAAAGTACTGGAGTTTCGACTTCAGCATCAGTCCTTCCAATGAATATTCAGGACTGATCTCCTTCAGAATGGACTGGTTGGATCTCCTTGCAGTCCAAGGGACTCCCAAGAGTCTTCTGCAACACCACAGTTTAAAAGCATCAATTCTTCGGCACTCAGCTTTCTTTATAGTCTAACTCTCATGTCCATACATGACTGCTGGAAAAATAGCTTTGACTAGACGGACCTTTGTTGGCTGAGTAATGTCTCTGCTTTTAAATATGCTGTCTAGGTTGATCAAAGCTTTTCTTTCAAGGTTAATTTCATAGCTGCAGTCACCATATGCAGTGATTCTGGAGCCCCCAAAATTAAGTCTGTCACTGTTTACACTGTTTCCCCATCTATTTGCCATGAAGTGATTGGACCAGATGCCATGATCTTCGTTTTCTGAATGTTGAGTTTTAAGCCAACTTTTTCACTCTCCCCTTTTACCTTCATCAAGAGGCTCTTTAGTTCTTCTTCACTTTCTGCTATAAGGGTGGTGTCATCTGCATATCTGAGGTTATTGGTATTTCTCCCTGCAATCTTGATTCCAGCTTGTGCTTCATCCAGCCTGGCATTTCTCATGATATTCTCTGCATCTAAGTTAAATAAGCAGGGTGACAGTATACAGCCTTGACGTACTCCTTTTCCTATTTGGAACCAGTCTGTTGTTCCATGTCCAGTTCTGTTACTTCCTGACCTGCATACAGATTTCTCCAGAGGCAGGTCAGGTGGTTTGGTATTCCCATCTCTTGAAGAATGTTCCACAGTTTATTGTGACCCACACAGTCAAAGGCTTTGTCATAGTCAATAAAGCAGAAATAGATGTTTTTTCTGGAACTTGCTTGCTTTTTTGATGATCCAATGGATGTTACCAATTTGCTCTCTAGTTCCTCTGCCTTTTCTAAATCCAGCTTGAACATCTGGAAGTTTCTGGTTCATGTACTGTTGAAGCCTGGCTTGGAGAATTTTGAGCATTACTTTGCTAGCATGTGAAATGAGTGCAATTGTGTGGTAGTGTGAACATTCTTTGGCATTGCCTTTCTTTCGGAATGGAATGAAAATGGACCTTTTCCAGTCCTGTGGCCACTGCTGAGTTTTCCAAATTTGCTGGCATATTGAGTGCAGCACTTTCATAGCATCTTCTTTTAGGATTTGAAATAGCTCAACTGGAATTCCATCACCTCCACTAGCGTTGTTCATAGTGATGCTTCCCAAGGCCCACTCGACTTCACATTCCAGGATACCTGGCTCCACCATTGTGGTTATCTGGCTTATTACTATCTTTTTTGTATAGTTCTTCTGTGTATTCTTGCCACCTCTTCTTAATATCTTCTGCTTCTGCTAGGTCCACACCATCTTTGCATGAAATGTTCCTTGGTATCTCTAATTTTCTTGAAGAGATCTCTAGTCCTTCCCATTCTATTGATTTCCTCTATTTCTTTGCATTGATCACTGAGGAAGGTTTTCTTATCTCTCCTTGCTATTTTTTGGAACTCTGCATTCAGATGGGTATATCTTTCCTTTTCTCCTTTACCTTTAGCTTCTCTTCTTTTCTCAGCTATTTTTAAGGCCTCCTCAGCAACTATTTTGCCTTTTTGCATTTCTTTTTCTTGGGGATGGTCTTGATCCCTGCTTCTGGTACACTGTCACAAACCTCCATCCATAGTTCTTCAGGCACTCTACCAGATCTAACACCTTGAATCTATTTCTCACTTCCACTGTATAATTCTAAGGAATTTGATTTAGGTCATATCTGAATGGTCTGGTGGTTTTCCCTATTTTCTTCAATTTAAGTCTGAATTTGGCAATCAGGAGTTCACGATCTGAGCCACAGTCAGCTCCTGGTCTTGTTTTTGCTGACTGTATAGAACTTTTCCATCTTTGGCTGCAAAGAATATAACCAGTCTGATTTCAGTGTTGACCATCTGGTGATGTCCATGTGTGGTCTTCTCTTGTGTTGTTGGAAGAGGGTGTTTGCTCTGACCAGTGTATTTTCTTGGCAAAACTCTATTAGTCTTTGCCCTGCTTCATTCCACATTCCAAGGCCAAATTTCCCTGTTACTCCAGGTGTTTCTTGACTTCCTACTTTTGCATTCCAGTCCACTATAATGAAAAGGACATCTTTTTTGGATGTTAGTTTTAAAAGGTCTTGCAGGTCTTCATAGAACCATTCAACTCCAGCTTCTTCAGCACTACTGGTTGGGCATAGACTTGTATTACCATGATATTGAATGGTTTGCCTTGGCAATGAACAGAGATCATTCTGTCATTTTTGAGATTGCATCCAAGTACTGCATTTCGGACTCTTTTGTTGACCATGATGGCTACTCCATTTCTTCTAAGGGATTCTTGCCCACAGTAGTAGATATAATAATGGTCATCTGATTTAAATTTGCCCATTCCAGTCCATTTTAGTTTGCTGATTCCAAAAATGCCGATGTTCACTCTTGCCATCTCCTGTTTGACCACTTCCAATTTACCTTGATTCATGGACCTAACATTCTTATGCAATATTGTTCTTTATAGCATTGGACTTTACTTTCATCACCAGTCATATCTACAACTGGGTGCTGTTTTTGCTTTGGCTCCATCTCTTCATTCTTTCTGGAGTTATTTCTCCACTGATCTCCAGTAGCATAGTGGGCACCTACCAGCCTGGGGAGTTCATCCTTCAGTGTCCTATCTTTTTGCCTTTTCATACTGTTCATGGGGTTCTCAAGGCAAGAATACTAAAGTGGTTTGCCATTCCCTTCTCCAGTGGACCACGTTTTGTCAGAACTCTTCACCATGACCCGTCTGTCTTGGGTGGCCCCTAACACGGCATGGCTCATAGTTTCATTGAGTTAGACAAGCTGTTTTCCAGGTGATCAGTTTGGTTAGTTTTCTGTGACTGTGGTTTTCATTCTCTCTGCCCTCTGATGGTGAAGGATAAAAGGTTTGTGGAAGCTTCCTGATGGGAGAGACTGACTGAGGGGGAAACTGGGTCTTGTTCTGATGGGCCATACTCAGTAAATCTTTAATCCAATTTTCTGTTGATGGGCGGGGCTGTGTTCCCTCCCTGTTGTTTAACCTGAGGCCAAACGGTGGTGGAAGTAATGAAGATAATGGTGACCTCCTTCAGAAGGTCCCCTGCACACACTGCTGCACTCAGTGCCCCTGACCCTGCAGCAGGTCACTGCCCACGCACGCCTCTGCCAGAGGCTCCTGGACACTCGCGGGCAAGTGTGGGTCAGTCTCTTGTGGGGTCCCTGCTCCTTTCTCCTGGGTCCTGGTGTGCACAAGGTTTTGTCTGTGCCCTCCAAGAGTCTATTTCCCAGTCCTGTGGAAGTTCTGGCAGCTCTATGGTGGGGTTAATGGTGACCTTCTCCAAGAGGGCTTATGCCACACCCAGCTCTGCTGCACCCAGAGCCCTTGCCCCTGCAGCAGGCCACTGCTGACCTGTACCGCCACAGGAGACACTCTAACACAGTTCTGGCTCAGTCTCTGTGGGGTCTCTGGGTCAGGTTTGCTTGAGCCCTTTGAGCGTCTCTGACGGGTATGGGGTTTGATTCTAAATGTGATTTCACCCCTCCTACTGTCTTGCTGGGGCTTCTCCTTTGCCCTTAGACATGGGGTATCTTTTTTGGTGGGATCCAACATTCTCCTGTTGATGGTTGTTCAGCAGCAAGTTGTAATCTTGGAGTTCTTGCAGGAGAAGATAAGTGCAATCCTTCTACTCCGCCATCTTGTTATTCTTGGCGTAGTGTTAGAAAAGTTTATTTTGTATCGAAGAATGTGTGCATACTAAGTTGCTTTAATTGTGTCCAACTCTGTGCAACCCCACGGGCTGAAGCCCACCAGGCTTCTCTGTCCATGGAATTCTCCAGGTAAGAACACTGGAGTGGTTAGCCATTTCCTTTTCCAGGGTATCTTCCAGACCCAGGGACTGAACCCAAGTTTTCTGCATTGCAGGTAGATTCTTTACCATTTGAATAACCTTGAATGGGGTATCCAGAGAGGTAGGGGTTTCCTCCACCACACTCCTATCAGGCTGTCAGGAAAGGGGTAAATCACCTCACTCCCTGGGCCCAGTTCCTTCAACTCTACATGGAGGCTGAGTTAGAATGGGTGGGAGGGTTGCAGGCCTGGGGGAAGGGTGGGGAAATGAGGAGATGTGAGGCCTCAGCCGACACAGTATCTGTCTCTAATCCTCAGACCCCGTCTCTGACCATCCTCCTTCAAGAACAGAAGCCAGGGACGGGCCTGGAGACAGCGGCAGTGGCACAGGAGAGACAGGCGGCTGGTTTGTCATGCTTTCTCTATTTCCCACTTGCTTCTTCCCACTGACCATGTCTCTGATCACATGCTCAGCAAATGTAGGAAAGTCCTACTGTTTCTTATTTTTCTTCATTCTCTGCTCTTCTCTCTTTCTTGGACTCTGTAGAAACAACTGGCGATTCTCAGGCATTTCCCAGGAAATATCTTTTTCTCTACATTCAGGATTAGGTTCATCACTAACTGTCTTCAAATAAAACTTAAAAACTTTCAGAGACTAAGCACCAATTGTAAACCTGCACAGAGTAATATAAGTAGGAAGTATGAAGTGTTGATTCCCTAAACCTCAAGCCAACTCGGGAGCCAGGCTTTGGTCATTTGCGGGCCTGCCTTGTAGTACAAATAGTTCTAACAAGCCTTCCCATGCAAACCCACATGAGTCATCTGGGGAAGCAAGCCTGGTATGTGTGTATATATGTATTTATTTAACATTCAAAAATAATTTTATTCTTTAAAATTCTCTTTGGAGTATCTGTGTTTGTGTGTGTGCTCAGTCATCTCTGACTCTGCAGTCCTATGGACTGTAGCCTGCCAGGCTCCTCTGTCCATGGGATTTTCCTGGCCAGAATACTGGAGTAGGTTGCCATCTGCTACACCAGGGGATCTTCTCAACCCAGGAATCGAAATTGCATCTCTTATGTCTCCTGCATTGCAGGCAGATTCTTTATCACTGAGCCACTAGGGAGGCCCTTACTGGAATATAGTTGATTTGAAACATTATGTTAGTTTCAGCTATACAGCAAACTGAGTCACTGATGCATACACATATGAAAGTCTCTCAGTCATGTCTTGACTTTTTTGATCCCATGGACTATACAGTCCATGGAATTCTCCAGGCCACAATAGTGGAGTGGGTAGTCTTTCCCTTCTCCAGGGGATCTTCCCAGCCCAGGGGTCGAACCCAGGTCTCCCACATTGCAGGAGGATTCTTTACCAGCTGAGCCACAAGGGAAGCCCCCAAATACTGGAGTGGGTAGCCTATCTACCATTTTTTAAATTCTTTGCTCATAGCCTAGTATTTCAGAAGCAAACAGTGTGCTTGGTTTTCCTTCTGGCCGCTCTAGGAGCTGGGAGATGACTGTTGAGTGTTGCGATGGCATGTAACAGAATGGAGGACCCTGGACTATGGCCCAGCAGGGCAGTTCTTCAGCTTCTTTGTCAACCAGCCAGCAGGAGCATAGAGAGCAGGCTGCTTTTTACCACCTCCTGCACCCAGAAGTGACCTTCTTGACAATGCGGAGGTTTACCCTGTGACAGGGAGGACTGATGGATAACTAGTGTCTATTTCTCAGTAGGCAGATAGTGCTGAGAACTGAGCATCTGGTTCTCCTTGCCCCAGAGGAACGGACAGGGTGAAATGGGCCTGCACTTGAGAGCTTTCCATCAGTCATCGGGGAGACTGGCTTCCACAGCACCAGGGAGCCATCTGTCAAGTGCTCTTAATTAGCAAACGCAATATCAAATGTGTCCTTCTGATCTTGAGGCCAAGGGTGTGTTTCGTTCACATTTCCCATGGATCTGGCATAGAGAAGATGTTTAGTAAATACTTACAAAAGAAACAGTGTTATCACAGGGTACAAAACAGGGAAGTGAGCTATACAGGGAAGCTGGCCCTCAGCCCTGGAAATCCTAATACAGTAAGTTCCCTACATACAGACCTTCAAGTTGCAAACTTTCAAAGATGCAAATGTGCATTCACATGGCCAATCATGTAAGTTAGTTCACATGTCTGGTATACACTGTCACATGAGCACATCCTCCATAAGTGGGTGTACTTCTCCGTACTTTACTGAACAGTACCGTATGGAGTACAGTGTATTTTAAGCCTGGATGTTCAGAAGGAAGTGTAAAAGAGGCAGTGATGTGGCCGGTACTACTGTACTTTTCAAGGTACTGTACCATATGACTAAAAATTTTTGTGTGTGTTTGTCTTTTGTGTATTATTTGTGTGAAAAGTAATATAAATCTATTACACTGCAGTACTATATAGCTGATTGTGTTAGCTCGGTACCTAGACTAACTTTGTTGGACTTACACACTCAGACCAGAATTCATTCGTATGTAGGGGACTGACTGTAATGAGAACTGAGCAGCACCCTGCAGAGGGTCTGGAGACATACAGGCCAGAAACTCACAAGGGACTGAAAAATCTCTGAGATTCTAGTTCTGCTTCTGGGGAAGTCATTAAAAAATAAACTTCTCAGCCATTCTCTTTGTACTAGTAGAGTTTCCAAACCAACACTGATGTAACTGAATCACCAACTACGGGCTGCTTTCTGAGACAATTTCTGCCACTCAGAGGGTCCGCTGATGATCACATTTGGAATCTTACAGATTTAATACAGCTAATGAGTAGAGAGCATGCATACCTATTTTATTACACTTCACAGATACTTCATTTTTACAAATTGAAGGTTTCTGGAAAATCTGCACCATTTTTCTATCTGCACCATTTTTCTAACAGCATTTGCTTACTTTGTGCTTCTGTGTCATGTTTTGGTAATTCTCACAGTATTTCAAACTTTTTCACTGTCTGTTATTAGTTGCTATTCATTATCTGTGGTCAGTGATCTTAAAAAATTTTTTTAATTTTTAATTGGAGGATAATTGTTTTACAGTGTTATGCTGGTTTCTGCTATACAACAACGTGAATCAGCCATAAGTATACATATATCCTCCCTCTCTTGAGCCTCCCTCCCACCCCACTCCCCACATCTCACCTCTCCCTCTCTAGGCTGTCATGGAGCACCAGGCTGAACTCCCTGTGTTATACAGCAACTTTCCCACTAGCTTTCCATTTTACATATGGATATCTCATATGTGTGTATTTCAATGCTACTCTCTCAATTTGTCCTACCTTCTCCTTTACCTACTATGACCACAAGTCCATTCTCTATGTCTGTGTTTCTATTTCTGCCCTGCAAATAGGTTCATCAGTACCATTTTTCTAGATTCCATGTATATGCATTAGTATATGATGTTTTTCTGATCCACTTCACTCTGTATAACCTTCAATGTCACTAGTGTAATTATTTTGGGGGCAGCGTACACTGTATTCATATAAGACAGTAAACTTAACAAATGTGCTTTGTTTTTACAAATGTGATATAGTATTATATATTATTCAGACTGAAAGTATTTTCCAGGTGGACGGCAAAGGAACTCAGCCATACATATACATGTATCCATGCTCCCCCAAGTTCCCCTCCCATCCAGCCTGCCACATGACACTGAGCAGAGTTCCCTGTGCTGTGCAATGGGTCCTTCCTGGTGGTCTGTTTTGTGTACCTGACTGCTTCACTTGCTGCCATTTCTGCCCCCCACTCCTCTCTGCCACCCCTGTGCCCATCTCTTTCTTTTTTCTTGGGCCTCCCTGTTCCCTAAGACACAACAATATTGAAACTAGGCCAAGTAATAACCTACATTGGCCTCTAAGTGTTCAAATGAAAGGAAGAATTGCATATCTCTCACTTTTAAATCTAAAGTTACATGGGATTAAGCTAACCGAGGAAAGTATGTTGAAAGCCAAAACAGGTCAAAAGCAAGGCTTATTGCAACAGTGAGCCAAGCTGTGAATGCCTAAATCAGGGCACAGCCCTAACTCTCTTAAATTCTATAAAGCCTGAGAAAAGTTAGAAAGCTGCAGAAGAAAAGTTTGAAGCTAGCAGAGGTTGGTTCATGAGGTTTAAGGAAAGAAGCCATAATCATTAAAAAAAAAAGTACAAACAAGTGCTGATGTAGAAGCTGCCGCAAGTTATCCAGAAGATCTAGCTAAGATCACTAACGAAGGTGTCTACACTCAATAACAGGTTTTCCACATAGTGGAAACAGCCTTCCATCGGAAAGATGCTGCCATTCAGGACTTTCATAGCTAGAGAGGATAAGTCAATGCCAGACTTCAAAACTTCAAAGGACAGGCTGACTCTTGTTATTAACAGAGCTAATGTAGCTGGTGACTTCAAGTTGAAGCCAATGTTTATTTACCATTCTGAAAATCCTAGGGCCTTTAAGAATTATGCTATATCTACCCTACCTGTGCCCTACAAATGGAGCAACAAAGCCTAGATAACAGTGCATCTGTTGACAACATGATTACTTGATATTTTAAGCCCACTGTTGAGACCTACTGCTTAAAAAAGATTCCTTTCAAATCATTACTGCTCATTGACAATGCACCCAGTCACCTAAGAGCTCTGATGGAGATGTACAATGAGATTAATGTCGTTTTCATGCTTGCTAGTACAACATTCATTCTGCAGCCCATGGATCAAGGAGTAATTTCAACTTTTGAGTCTTATTATTTAGGAAATATTATTATTAATGATAATAAAATGTATTATTTAGGAAATATATTTCATAATGCTATAGCTTCCATAAATAGCAATTCTTCTGATGAATCTGGGCAAAATAAATTGAAGGCCTTAACTGAAAAAGGATTCACCATTCCAAATGCCATTAAGAACATTCTGATTCATGTGAAGAGGCCAAAATGTCTCCATGAACAGGAGTTTGGAAGAAGTTGATTCCAACATCATGGATGAATTTGAGGGGTTCAAAACTTCATGGAGGAAATAACTGCAGATATGGTGGAAATAGCAGAGGAACTAGCGTATGAAGGGGAGGCTGAGGATGTGGCTGAATTCTCATGATAAACCTGAACAGATGAGGAATTGCTTCTTTTGGATGATCATAGTGGTTTGAGATGGAATCTACTTCTGGTAAAGATGAGTAAAGGCTATTAAAAGGATAACAAAGGGTTTGGAATATTACATAGACTTAGTTGATAAAGCAGTGGCAGGGTTTGAGAGGCCTGAGTCCAATTTTGTAAGAAGTTCTACCATAGGTAAAACACTATTAAAATGGCACTGCATGCTACAGAGAAATCATTTGTGAAAGAAGAAACAACCAATGTGGTAAACTTCATTGCTGCCTTATTTTAAGGAATTGCCTCAGCTCTCCAATCTTCAGCAACCACCACCCTAATCAGTGAGCAACCATCAGCATTGAGGCAAGACTCTCTATAAGCAAAAGATTACGGTTTGCTCAGGTGATAGCATTTTAGTAATGAGCTATTTTTAAAGTATATACATTTTTTTTTTAAGATATAATACTATTTTACACTTAATAAACTACAGTATAATGTAAAGTGAAACCGAAAGTCACTCAGTTGTGTCTGACTCTTTGTGACTGAGTCCACAGAATTCTCCAGGCCGGAAAACTGGAGTGGGTAGCCTTTCCCTTCTCTAGTGGACCTTCCTGACACAGGAATTGAACTGGGGTCTCCTGCATTGCAGGTGGATTCTTTACCAACTTAGCTATCAGGAAAGCCCTAGTATGGTGTAAAGGTAACTTTAATGTGCATTGGAAAACCAAAAATTTTGTGCCACCCACTTTATTACGATATTCACTTTATTGCCATGGTCTGAAACTGAAGCTATGGCATCTCCTAATGCCTGCAGAGTAACAGACCTGTTAGAACCAGGGTGGGTAAAGCTAGGATGGAGAGAAAGAACAAGCTAGAAGGAGGGATATTATTGTGTGTGACCGTCAGTGTATTGTGGCTTCCCGGATGGCTCAGTTGGTGAAGAATCCGCCTGCAGTGCAGGAGACCCCAGTGAGAAGAAGTGGGCAGAGAGGAGGGGGAGGCCATGGGAGGCACTCTAGGCAGAGGGCAAGACAGGGGCAAAGGGACCGATGCAGAGAAACCCCCAGCGTGGCAGAAGCACTGCAAAGCGACCTGACTGAGAAGAGTCAAGATTTTATCTTGAAGGAAGAAAAGCAGGCACATGATACCAAAAGATTTTCATTCTTTCAAATTTTACCCGAGGGATGATGTAGAGGGTAGATCTATAAGGGACAAGATAGAAAGCAGTGCTCTAGGTGAGAAATATGAGGCCTAAAGCTAAAGAGGTGGTGATAACACAGAGCCAAGAACACAAACCTGGAATATCCTCAGGGGCAGAGATCACAGGACTTGGAAACTAATCATGGGCAGGGGATGGGGAGGGAAAGAGGGAAAGGCGGAGGAGAGGCAGGGAGGAGACAGGAATACATGTGGAATGTGTTTCACAATTCTGATTTAAGTGACTGAGCAGAGACTGGCATCCTACACAGAAAATTCCAGAGAAGAAGGATTATGGATAAGAGAATGAAACTGGGAAAGTTTGTAACAGCTAACTGGAGACACCCCAAGTCGAGAGTTCAAGAAAAGGTCTGGCCTAGAGATAAATATAAGTTAAAACCATGGGAAGTGAAAAGTTAAAAAAAAAAAAAAGGCACTTTTTTTGTGCCCTGGGGATTTCACTTAAGGGGCAGGTGACAAGAAAGGGCCCTGGAAAGCAGCTAGCAGACAAAGAAGGAAAGAGTGGCAGGAGTGGAGGCGGGGCCCCAGAGCTGGGGAAGGGAGTGATTCATTCCCCGTCATGCACACTGCAGAGGAAGGCTGGTTCAATTTGCCCATTAGTTGGCCCTTGTGGCTCAGACAGTAAAGCGTCTGCCTACAATGTGGGAGACCTGGGTTCGAACCCTGGGTTGGGAAGATCCCCTGGAGAAGGAAACGGCACCCCACTCCAGTACTCTTGCCTGGAAAATCCCACAGATGGAGGATCCTGGTAGGCTACAGTTCATGGGGTTGCAAAGAGTCAGACACAACTGAGCGACTTCACTTTCACTTTCAATGACCTGGACTGGCTGTTTCAGGAAAGACTGGTAGGCAGCAGGTAGCAGATCACTGGAGGTTGAAGGGCTAATGGCAAGGGTGGGGTAAAATGCCAACAATAGGGATAAATGTCTGTGGCCTGAAGCTTGACTATGAAGGAGAGAAAAGAGATAAGCTAGGGGAGATGCAGGGACAAGAAAGGTGTGATTTTTGTTTTGTTTTTAAGATGGGAAAGACTTGCCCTTATCTATCTGCAGTGGAGAAGAAAGCACAGTGAAAGATTCAGGTGATGATTCAGGAGAGAGCTGATGGCTCAGGGTTTAGGAAGAGGCAAGATGAGGAGAAGGCAGAGGCAGGTGAAAGGGTTCATCTGGGACAGGAGAAGGACACTGGACACTAAGATGGAAGCTTCGGGGACAACGGGGGAAGCAGGAGGGCTAAAGGCAAAGCAGCCTGTGGCCAAGCCCAGGGGCCACAGAGGGGTGTGGATCAGGGCTACAGTGGATAGGCAATGCTGGACTAATACAGACCTTCTTACACGTCAGTTAAGCCTCAAAACAAAATGGTTGGGGAAAAAAGAACAAAAGAAAACTGCTTGAAATGGTCACTTTTGGCCTCAGAATTGCAATATTAATAAAGTGAAGTCGCTCAGTTGTGTCCAACTCTTTGCGACCCATGGACTGTAGCCCACCAGGCTCCTCCATCCATGGGATTTTCCAGGCAAGAATACTGGAGTGGGGTGCCATTTCCACTTAGGCTCAAATAGTGCTTACTGTGTTCCAGGCACTAGTTTAAGGGATGTGTATGCATTATTAACTTACTTATCCTTATAACCACCCTGAAAGTTAGGCACTATTATTATTCCCATTAGACAGATAAAGAAACTGAGGCACACAGCCAGTAAGACCGAAGCTACGGCCCGCCAGTCTGGCTTTAAGCTTGGTGCTTTTAACCACTGCACCACCTTGCCTCCCAACAGGCTCACTGCTTCCAGCTGTAGTCTCAGCCACCCTGCTTTATCTTCTTTATTGCACTGACATCCCTTAAAAGGCCTCGTGTGTCATCTGTTGGATCCTCCACCCCAACTTCCAGTGTGAGTTCCTCACCAGCAGGAACCTTGTTGCTTTCTTCACAGTATTCCTAGTTCCCAGAATCAAGCCTTGCATCTGGGGAAACTAAGAAATATCTACTGAATGAAGGCAGGGGACTGAAACTAAGGAGAAACAAAGCATCAGGCAGTGGTGGCCTGCTGCGACGGGAAGGGGCAGGTGTGGTGGGAGCCCGGAAGTGAGAGGACGTCAGGGGTGTGCCTGCTTGAATAAGCCAGATGCCCAGGTCTGGCAGGTGTAACAGGTACACAGTAAATACCTGAGCCACCGGTCACTGTCTAGATGACATGAGTCCTGTTTTAAGACGTTCTAATCTCCAAAGGGCTCCAAACCCTTCCCCATCCTAGACAGTCTGCCACCGTGGGAAGATAGATGCCTCCAGGGGAACAGGATCTCTCCCAGGAAACCTGTCCAGGAGTCAGAGAAACTGCACAGGGCAAAGCAAGGCAAGCAGAACAGGGGCAGAGGCCCCACCTGGCTCTGAGCCCCAGGGGAATGGCCAAGGGCAGCTGCTGCCAAAAGATACAAAGGATAAATCTCCCCCAGGGTAGGGAATGGTGGGAATGAGGGAGGAAAGAAAAGCAGACAGAGAGAGAAAGAGAGGCAGCACACACAGTGAAAGCGAGGACCTTCATTAAAGGCGCTGCTGAAAACCCAGAAGGGGAAGGGCCCACAAGACATCAAAGGCCACAGCAAAGCCTCCACACATTTGGATTCCTCCAGAGTAAACAAGTTTCCTCTGCACAACAAAGGGCCTGCCTGGGGCAGCTCTACTGGAAAGATAAACACCGAATTAAATGAAAGCTCCCTAATGTGGAAGCAAGACTCTCGTTAAAAGGAAGAGAAAAGCTGCCAGCTCACAGTTCCACTCTGAAGCTTCAAGGTGCCCCATTACAGAGAAAAACCCTAATGGAGTCAATACATGCTTCTGGGGGAAGCATTTTCGGAGAAAGCATTTACGGTAAAAAGAAATGTGTTCCTAGCGGCTTACAGACAGTAAGGAAGCAAGTGGGGCTGAAAAGAGGAAGTGACTCTGGGGCTTGATAAGAAAACATTTCCCATTCCAGATTTGTAGAATTCCAAACCCTGATATCCAAAGGCGGTTTCACACCCTGGCCATGGCACCACACCACACCATGCGGTGCCTGACTGTTCATCTAATGCGGCTCTCTCATAAAACCATGGGACTTCAGAGATCTTGTCCACTGTCCTCACAGCATATATGAGGTCATGGAGTTGAGATACTGAACTGGAGAACTAGACAATGGCTAACATGTATTTAGAGTGTACTGTATGCTAGGAATAATGCTGATTTACTGGCATTACCTTCCAACACCTAGCTAGCAGATAAGAAAGATCTAGAAAGACTAGAAAGTTTGCCAAGGATCACCCAGCTAAGATCATGAACTCCTTATTGCAAAATTCAGACTTAAATTGAAGAAAGCAGGGAAAACCACTAGACCATTCAGCTATGACTTAAATCAAATTGCTTATACAGTGGAAGTGAGAAATAGATTCAAGTCATTAGATCTGATAGACAGAATGCCTGAAGAACTATGGACAGAGGGTTCATGACATTGTATAGAAGGCAGGGATCAAGACCATCCCCAAGAAAAAGTTGTTAAAAGGCAACATGGTTGTCTGAGGAGGCCTTACAAATATCTGTGAAAAGAAGAGAAGCTAAAGGCAAAGGCGATAAGGAAAGATGTACCCATCTGAATGCAGAGTTCCAAAGAACAGCAAGGAGAGATAAGAAAGCCTTCCTCAGGGATCAGTGCAAAGAAATAGAGGAAAACAATAGAATGGGAAAGACTAGAGATCTCTTCAAGAAAATTAGAGATATCAAGGGAACATTTCATACAAAGATGGGCTCGATAAAGGACAGAAACAGTATGGGCCTAACAGAAGCAGAAGATACTAACAAGAGGTGACAAGAATACACAGAAGAATTACACAAAAAGATCTTAATGACCCAAATAACCACAATGGTGTGATCACTCACCTAGAGCCAGACATCCTAGAATGCAAAGTCAAGCGGGCCTTAGGAAGCATCACTACAAACAAAGCTAGTGTAGGTGATGGAATCCCAGTTGAGTTTCAAATCCTAAAAGAAGATGCTGTGAATGTGCTGCATTCAATATGCCAGCAAATTTGGAAAACTCAGCAGTGGCCACAGGACTGGAAAAGGTCAGTTTTCATTCCAATCCCAAAGAAAGGCAATGCCAAAGAATGCTCAAACTACCGCACAACTCATCTCACATGCTACCAAAGTAATGCTCAAAATTCTCCAAGCAGGCTTCAACAGTATGTGAACCAAAAACTTTAGGATGTTCAAGCTGGATTTAGAAAAGGTAGAGGAACCAGAGATCAAATTGCCAACATCTGTTGGATCATCAAAAAGCAAGTGAGTTCTAGAAAAACATCTACTTTTGCTTTATTGACTACGCCAAAGCCTTTGACTCTGTGGATCACAACAATTCTTCAAGAGAATTGTGGAAAATTCTTCAAGAGATGGGAATACCAGATCACCTTACCTGCCTTGTGAGAAATCTGTATGAGGTCAAGAAGCAAAAGTTAGAACTGGGCATGGAACAACATACTGGTTCCAAATTGGGAAAGAAGTATGTCAAGGCTGTATACTGTCACCCTGCTTATTTAACTTCTATGCAGAGTACATCTTGCGAAATGCGAGGCTGGATGAAGAACAAGTCGGAATCAAAATTGCCGGGAGAAATATCAATAACCTCAGATACGCAGATGACACCATCCTTATGGCAGAAAGTGAAGAGGAGTTTCTTGATGAAACTGAAAGAGGAGAGTGAAAAAAAGCTGGCTTAAAACTCAACATTCAAAAATGAAGATCGTGGCATTCTGTCTCCTCTGCTGCTGCTGCTAAGTCGCTTCAGTCGGGTCTGACTCTGTGTGACCCCATAGACAGCAGTCCACTAGGCTCCTCTGTCCCTGGGATTCTCCAGGCAAGAATACTGGAGTGGTTCTCCTCACTTCATGGCAAATAGATGGGGAAACAATGGAAACAGTGACAGACTTTATTTTTGGGGGCTGCAAATTCACTGCAGATGGTGACTGCAGCCATGAAATTCAAACATGCGTGCTCCATGGAAGAAAAGCTCTGACCATACTAGACAGCACATTAAAAATCACAGACATTACTTTACTGACAAAGGTCCATATAGTGAAAACTATGGTTTTTCCAGTAGTCATATGAATGTCAGAGTTGGACCATAAAGAAAGCTGAATGAATGCTGAAGAATTGATGCTTTTGAACTGTGGTGTTGCAGAAGACCCTTGACAGTCTCTTGGACTGCAAGGAGGTCAAACTAATCAATCCTAAAGGAAATCAGTCCTGAATATTCATTGGAAGGACTGATGCTGAAGCTGAAGCTCCAATACTTTGGCCACCTGATGTGAAGAACTGACTCATTGGAAAAGACCCTGATGCTGGATGCTGGAAAAGATTGAAGGCTGGAGAAGGGGAGGACAGAGGATGAGATGGTTGGATGGCATCACTGATTGGATGGACAGGAGTTTGAGCCAGCTCCAGGAGTTGGTGATGGACAGGGAAGGCTGGAGGGCTGCAGTCCACGGGGCTGTGAAGAGCTGGACACAACTGAACTGACTGACCTAGCTAAGAAATGGCTGACTTAGCATTCAAGCCTAGAATTCTGAAAAGTGCCAGAACCCGAGCTCTCCACTGCTTCTCTAGGCTGCGGGTTCAGCACTCCCTCTGTCATACCACATTGCCTTTGCATTTCTGTGACAGTTAATTTTGTGGGCAGATTTGGCGGAGCCATGGTGTCGATACTTGACCAAACACTATTCTAGATATTGCCGTGAAGGTATTTTTCATACGAAAGTAAACATTTAAATCAATAGATTGAATAAAGCAGATTACCCTCCATAAGATAGCTGGGCTTCATCCAATCAATCAGTTGAAAGTCTTAACAGAACAAAGACAGACCTCCTTGGAAGAAGAGGGAATTGTGCCAACAGACCACTTTAAGACTTAAACTGCAACTCTCTTCTGGGTTTTCAGCCTGGAGCCCACCCTACAGATTTTGGACTCCTACACCTGCGTAATCATGTAAGCCAATTCCTTAAAATTAGTACATGTGTGTGTATCTCCCTAAGACAATTTACATCACCCCACAGGCCAGATTCTCACTTACACAAGTTGGAGAGGGCTTCCCTACTTCCCTTTCTCTGCGGGGATGTATGATACACAAAGCGCACATTCAAGCCACTCTCAGCCTCCTTAAAGAGACATAGTCAGTGCTTCAACATCTTAAACTCTGAAGCAAGTATACTGAGCCTGACAGCCTTTCCTAAAATGAACCTAGATGTTTCCACATGTAGAACATCAGTTACATTCTTCTTAGGGAGGATGGTATACAGAAGATGCCAAGTAGCTGAACTCTCATGTATAGTACTGTAATTTGGAAAAAAAAAAAAAACATCACCAAAAAGGTTATAACAGGAGAGGGACATGTAGCTGATCGGCCCAATATCTCAATGCTGACCACCTGTCACGGCAAGAAGCGTGTTACCATGCTGGTCTCTACCTGCAGCCTCAGCCACCATCACTCATCACCATCAGCACTCTCTCCAGCCTTCCAGTCTCCCCCTCAAGGCCATATGACCTCAATTCCACCTACTCCCAAACTTCCCAGGTGGCTCAGTGATAAAGAACCCCCCTACCAATACAGGGGATGCAGGAAACGCAGGTTCGATCTCTGGGTCAGCAAGATCCCCTGAAGGAGGAAAGGTCAACCCACTCCAGAATTCTTTTTGGGAAAATCTCACGGACAGAGGAGCCTGGCGGGCTACAGTCCATAGAGCTGCGAAGAGTTGGACATGACTGAGTGACTGAACACACACAGACACACACACATAAAAACACACTACCTACCCCCTGCCATTCAAGGTCATCCTTCTTAATCAAGCAGACTGTTGAGAAGTCAGTCCCTGCTGCAATTTCTTCTCATTCTCCATATTCATTTTAGCCCAGAGTAAACACTGAATAAATGCTGCTGACAATGACTAAGATAACACACATCCTTTGCCACAGTCATTGACCACGTCCACCACTTTATTCAGCAGGTATTTACTGTGTGAAGAGTAGTCCTTCCCCCAACTCCCTCCACCCTAGAGCTCGTCCTCTACTGAAGACAGATGACACTATGTACCTGGTAGACCGTGGGCTAAATGCTGATGGTAGCAGCACCAGCCAAGGGTGAAAAGAGCACAGAAACCTAGAGGGAAAAAGTGTTTACATTTTGGGGAAGGGGCAGGAAAGGGAGTGGGACAATGAGGCTGGAAGGCAGCCTCCCCAGAAGATAGGATAGTGAAGAATGCCTAGGAACGGCTGCCTGGAGGCAAATGCAGGGAACGCGGGACAGTTGGAACAGCACTGAAAATGGGAGGGAGGTACTTGGGGGAGGAGTAGCGGGAAGACAAGAAGGACAAAATGACAGGAAGGGGTCCCCGCTGGAATCTCGATTCATTCCCCAAAGAGAATCCTTCCTGGTATCACAGGAAACAATATCAACCTTCACTTCAGTTCCGTTCAGTTGCTCAGTCGTGTCCGACTCTGCAACCCCACGAATCGCAGCACACCAGGCCTCCCTGTCCATCACTCACACTCAGGTCCACTGAGTCAGTGATGCCATCCAGCCATCTCATCTCTGTCATCTCCTTCTCCTCCTGCCCCCAATCCCTCCCAGCATCAGAGTCTTTTCCAGTGAGTCAGCTCTCCACATGAGGTGGCCAAAGTACTGGAGTTTCAGCTTGGCATTAGTCCTTCCAGTGAACACCCAGGACTGGTCTCCTTTAGGATGGACTGGTTGGATCTCAACCTACCCCCACCCAAAAAGAGCCCTGCAGGGTCTGGAAGGGGAAGGAAAGAGTAGCTCCCGCAGCAGGAGGGGAAGAAGACCCAGCTCTCAGAGTAGTCTATACGAAATGCTTTTCTCTTCAAAAGGCCAAACCTTCCCTGCAAATGGCTGAGAAGTCACTTCTTATTAGGTACTCAGAGGCTACATCAAGCTCCTCAGACAGTTATGTGATGAGAACAAAGTTCAAACACTCAGCCTCTAGACAACTTCTCTCTGTGCCCAGCCTCTTTCACTCCAGGAGTAAGTGGCTTCACCAGAGACAATGCCCTTTACTTTTCAGTTAGAATATCTTTGTATATGTGCATCCTGGCTGCCAGTTGTATTGTGGGTTCAAAAGCCTTTGAGGTGTAGCCATGACTCTGCACCAACAAGGAGCAGGGCATTGACAAAGAAGAGTTAATAATGTAAAGGCATCAATCTAATCCTGCTAGCAGCTCCGAGGGCAAATCCTCCAGTTCAGAAGTGAGCAGATCAGCTTTTATTCTCTGAGCAATGTGGCCAGCTATAGGTCCGCAAAAATGAAAAGTAAATCTTCCTCCCAGTATAGACACTTAGTTCCTCTTTCCAGAATGAACCACACTTACCAGTTCTGGAGATGTTCTATGCACAGTGGGCATATATGAAAACACATATTTACATGTATATATTTTTATACAATATAATTGGTATGCTACAAATTCACAGTTCTACATCTTGTTTTTTGTTTTTTTAAAAACTCAGCAAAATATCTTGGAGATGATTGTTTATCCCTTCACAGAGAACCAATTCATCCTTTTTAGAGGTTCTGCAATATTTCATTACTTGTAACCATAAATTATTATAAAATCCCCTCTTGCTAGTTCCAATTTTTATAACTTTATATATGCATCATTTCACACATGTATGGGTATACTCTTAAGAGGAACTTTTAGAAGAGAATTTGAGGTTGATTTGGGGGTCAAGAGCATTTGAAACTTTAAATGTAATGATTTCCATATTTTTCTCCATAGGGTTTCTACCTTTACCACACACTATGTCAACATGTGTGTCTGAGTTTATCTCTGAGCTTTCTATTCTAATCCATTCAGACACTTATTAATGTATCAGCACAGTTTTACAGCTTTATGTTTTTGTACCTGGAAAGTCACTCCTGTGTCATCACTCATCTTTTCTAGGATATTTCCTCTTTTTGCTTTTTCCCATTTAAAAAATTATAATAGCTAAAAGCAGAGACATTACTTTGCCAATAAAGGTCCGTTTAGTCAAGGCTATGGTTTTTCCAGTGGTCGTGTATGGATATGGAGAGTTGGACTGTGAAGAAAGCTGAGCGCCAAAGAATTGATGCGTTTGAACTGTCGTGTTGGAGAAGACTCTTGAGAGTCCCTTGGACTGCAAGGAGATCCAACCAATCCATTCTGAAGGAGATTGGTTCCGGGTGTTCTTTGGAAGGAATGATGCTAAAGCTGAAACTCCAGTACTTTGGCCACCGCATGCGAAGAGCTGACTCATTGGAAAAGACTCTGATGCTGGGAGGGATTGGAGGCAGGAGGAGAAGGGGACAAAAGATGATGAAATGGCTGGATGGCATCACGGACTCGATGGACATGAGTCTGAGTGAACTCCAGGAGTTGGTGATGGACAGGGAGGCCTGGCGTGCTGCAATTCATGGGGTTGCAGAGAGTCGACTGAACTGAACTGAACGTGTATTTGCTGTTTACCATGTGCTAAGTACCAGATTTCGCATTTTAAATATATCTGCTTATCCAATCAACACAATAATTCTATGAGGAAGATACTACTGTTATTCCTACTTTTTCCAGAAGAGGAAACTAAGGCACAAAGAGGTTACGGAATTTGCCCAAAATCACACAGCTAGTGACCAGTGCAACTTGAATGGAAACTGAAAATCTCTACCCTTCATCACTTAGCAAAACTGCCTTTTGCAATGGGAGACTTCTTTTGCCATTTTCTAACTTCTTGAATTGAATGTTTAATTAATTTGATTTTCATGATTGATCATCTATTACTGTAAATAATTAAACATTTGATTTTCCTCTGAGCACTCTTTATCTGTAGCCTATAGTTTTAAATATGATAGCTCACCAAGGTGCCTACTTTGTTGATAAAAATTTATATTATAATGCTAAATTTATAGATTAACATAAGGAGAATTAACATTTATATGATGTTGAGATTTCCCAGCCAAGAACTTTTCAACTATTTGCTTTTCTTCATATAAACATATATATATTATTATGATTATTCAGGTATTTTTAAGATAAAAAAGTTTTTAAAGATTAAAAAGTTATTTCAGTGGATATGTTCTTCCACTATGACTTCCAACTGGTTGATGCTGGAACAGGAAACCACAGTTATCTATATGTATTTACTGGACCTTACCTCGAAATTCTCTTATTTCTATCTAATAGCTTTCAGTTTATTTTCATGGGTTTCCCACATAAAAATATAAAAAATATTAACTTTTTACCTAATAGTCATACTTCTTGCTCCCACATTTACTGTTAGAGAGATGATAAAAGACACCTTGGTCTTGCTCCTGACTTTTAATGAGACTTGAAGACTGGAGATACTGGAATAATGTCTACCCTGAGGGTTTACAGAACTACAGAATTTAGAAGTAGGAAAAAAAACTACTTAGATAATTGAAAATTATCTTATTTGTTTTATGAAGGTGATTTTGTATGAAAATTTTCTTTGGGATCTGATTTGGTAGTATAAGCAGCTCTACTGTTAAAATGTGTTTGCTGATATCCAGTTTAAATGCTTCTTTGTTTGATAGTTTAAACATCTTTAATTTTCTGTTATAAAAGTAACACACATTCTTTAAAGAAAATTTAGAGTCTAGAGGGAAACAGAGAAAATGTTTTTCAGGTGAAGTGGTTGCTCTGGGCTTGGGGGAACGATCCACCACCCACATTGTGTACCTGCCTGTTCATCTGCATCCACAGCAGCGACCGTGCCTACCTGGGTCTCCTGAGCTGCTGCTGTTCCTCTCGCTCTCCCCGTCTTCCTGGCCATCAGCATTCTGCTGTGTGTGCTGCAGGCTCAGCTTGTGGCAGACCTCGAAGGCCTGCCCCACCGTCCGGACGATTCGCATAGCTTGGCTCTAGGAAGGATAAAGAAAAGAAGAGAATGAAGGATGTGGAGACCCTCTACAAGGACACAAGAAGGCCCAAGGTGGGAGAGGATATGCAGAAGGCATGCAGACACCCATGAAGCCAGCAAGGGAAAGAGATGGAAAAACCTAATGTTGTTTGGCTGTGCACATACTCACAAAGAAGTATGCAAAAACATTTTCCCTTCCCTCAATTACTCCAGAAAATAGAAACTGTCACCACAGTTTGGAAACAATCAGTCAACTGAATGGACAGATAGCAAAGATTCCAATTCTGGACTTAGCCCAATTCTACCTCCCAAGTTTGACAACAGTGGTTGATATGGTTTAGAATTCTTTTGGCAACCATGATCAAATGTTTCATGGGTTCATCACATAAAGAGTAACTCAGCTGTCATTTTCTTTTTCCTGCTAGAAATGGTGGGTTTCCCTGGTGTTCCTGCAGACCAAGGGCTGTGAAGATACAGGACTGAGAAGCCAAGGTCTAAACAGAAGAACCAGCTGAGGACCAGAGTCCAGATCCCTTGAAACGTCACTGGCAGCCAATCATATCTGAGCTGAGCTTCCCAGCCTTGCTCTAAAGACATCGCTCATTGGGTCCATATTCCTTTGCTACTTTCTTTCTTTTCATTCTTTCTTTTTCTTGCTATTTAACCTCTTCCTCTAACTGCCCAAGCATTGCGCTTAACCCTAGCTCTTGGTATTCCACTCCTTAGCTAGGACAGCAGGTGGTGGTGGTTGTTCAGTTGCTCAGTCGTGTCTGACTCTTTGCGACCCTCTGGACTGCCGCACTCCAGGCTTCCCTGCCCTTCATCATCTCCCAGAGTTTGTGCAAACTCATGTCCATTGAGTTGGTGATGCCATCCAACCATCTCATCTTCTGTCACCCCCTACTCTTCCTGCCTTCAATTTTTCCCAGCATTAGGGTCTTTTCCATTGAGTCAGCTCTTTGCATCAGAGGGCCACAGTTATGGGAGCTTCAGGACAGCAGGGGACAGGACAAAAGAGCCTGTTCCTGACAGGAGTCTTAAGGGGCCCATACAGGCTAGGAGGAACAGCCACGCGCAAGATTTTCAGGGCACGGTCTCCAAAGCAGACAACTGATTATGATTTGCTAATTGTTCTGCTTTCACTTTCCTTCAAAGACCAAGAATGAATTCAGTGAGAGCTGTGCAAGGCTTAAGAACTCAGGAATGGGAAACTGAAGGTCACTGCTCCTTTTACAAAAGTGGTCCCCAACCATTCTGCCACCACAGACTGTGGAGTATTTAACTGTGCTGTCACTCTACGCCTTGAGTCAATTAATCACATCTTGGATAATCTGACTTCAGGTCAGTTGTGACTACCTAGTGACACCATCAGTTCACCCATCACGTCGGGGAAAAGAAACAAAACAAAGTAACATCAGCAGTCAGGCAGAGCTTCTCATCAGCAAACCAATTCAATTATAGACAAAAGCAGAGTCCAATGTTTTGATAGCCTGTAAGGCCTTGTTGAGGGTAAATGTGTGATTCATTTATGCTTTTCATAATATTGAAATTAGCTCATATTTCTCCATTACTATGCCCAGAACCCCTAATTGCCTTAGACCCCATGTGTGGAACTGCTACTTTAATTCATTTTCTGCTAGGTGTTAAGTTCCCAAATAGCTACCCTTACTATTTTCTCAAGCCTTCCATTACTTCTATGTCCCCTCTTTTCATCTGAGGTTAGAGCATTCATGTTCATGAAAAGGTATCTTAGCCAATCACCATCATATACCTACTTTAGATCTCAGTCAACTTCTTCTCTTTCTGATGTTTCGCAAACTACTTCCTAGAAGTGACTGTCTTAGAGCTCAAACCCCCTTTTAGTCCACAATGCAAACTCTAGAGATGTTCTTAAGTTATCTCTTACCTGGAACATCCTGACATGTCTGGATGATGACCACTTCAAGTGAGGCAAGAAGAAGGGAGTAACTTCTGTGGGATCCCCATCACCCAGCGGTGAGTCAGAGCCTCTGTCCTGTATGTCCACACTTGACTTCCCTCTGTTTTCCAAAGGTCAGGCTGAGGCTCTTTTTCCCACAAGTTTATACTATCTGAGAGACCACAATTCCTTCTGCACTGGAAGTTGAGGAGCAGCAGGCACTGGTCTTAAGCAAGAAGCCTTCATCTTTCTCATTTCTCAAATATATTAAAAAAAGTGTGATTTAGGGGCACAGTTCCTAGCCAATCCAGACCAAGTGCACCACAGCTTTCACATCTCCTTTGACAATCAAGCTGTACTCCGATAAGGAGGCTGAGATGGGAAGCTCAATCCTCGGGTGAAAACGGAGATGAGTCTGTGCTACTCAAAAGAGTTCTCCCCCAGGCCTTAGACCTGGTGTTGCTTATTCTCTTTAAGAGAGTAAGAGCAGATTGCCTGCCTGTGGTTAATCTTTTACAGCAATGCTCATTCCCAGTTTACCGAACCTTAGAGATGCTATGACCTGCCTACCAAGGACAGCCAGGGTCCATTACACACCGCCTTGCCCCTTTCTCTTCTTCTGACCCTCAGAAATTTTGCTCTCTTATGCATCTTTACAAGCAACAGAAAAGGGCAAATTTGGGGAAGTCTAGAAATAAAATACGGTTAAGTCTAAATGATATGTAGAGATTATGTATTTAATTCCATTACTTCCTTATTTTATATAAATTAACCCAGATAAATTCATAGTACACAAGTACCTGCAAAGGCTGAGTTAGTCTTGTCCCAACTGTATCATTATCAGAGTAAAGACCCAGTTTCCCTCTTAAAAACAAATATGTGCTCAATCGCTCAGTCCTGTCTGACTCTTCGTGACCCCATGAACAATAGCCCGCCAGACTCCTCTGTCCATGGAATTTTCCAGGCAAGAATACTGGAGTAGGTTGCCATACGGACAGTTCCAAATTTACTACTACATCTGTTGCTCTAAAATCTCAGGTTCTCCTAAGCAGGACACGTTGCAAATTCCTCCAAATCTGTAAGTCACAGACACATCCCTTAACTAACTCTTAAGATGATATTAAAAATGGAAGGGTCCTCAAACAAGTGTCCTTGAGTCTGAGGGATAAACCAGAGAAGGGATAGGATTTCTAAATGTGTCTTTGGAAGGAAATACACCAATATAAGTAAGAGGATGTAGTTGGTGCGAAATGACTTTTCAGGGGACTTGCCTTTCTCATGGGCTTCCCTGGTGGCTCAGAGGTTAAAGCGTCTGCCTCCAATGCGGGAGACCCAGGTTCGATCCCTGGGTTGGGAAGATCCCCTGGAGAAGGAAATGGTAATCCACTCCAGTATTCTTGCCTGGAGAATCCCATGGACAGAGAAGCCTGGTAAGCTCATGCATCAAGCTAACAACAGATGATGAGATTCACTCAGGACCGAGCATCTGCAGAAACTGGACCCTGGCTCAAATCCTTGTTCTCTCACCTTCATCAGGGACCATCATCTGACATACACTCATCAGTCTCAGCCAACTATTTACAAGCCCACAATGGTTGGAAGGAAGTGGCTGGTCTTAATACTCATATTAATATTTAATATTCTGAGTCTCATTTTCACATTTTAGTACATTTACCATGATAAGCAATTGGCCCTCACCTCTATCATCTGATTCCCTGGAAAAAGTGGAAAATGCACACTTATAGTTCACTGGTCCTGATTTCCCTATGTTAGAAATGACCCCCCACCTCCCATTTCCTTCCTAGCCTCCCTTCCTCACATTTGCACTACAAAACACCTCTGTAAACATCAACTGAAAAAGTGAATCACCGATGTTTATACTCTCTCCTTTGCCTCACAGAGAAATAAATATATGGCTAACATATATGAGAGCCCCTCCCACAGTGCTTGGCACATACCAAGTGCTCAAGAAATGTTTTACTCTGAATATGGAATTGACTGCACCAAAAGGGAAATAAGACAGAAAACGAACAGTAGTTTAGAAAAGGCTGGGCTTACTTTATCAATAACAGAAACATGAAGACGTGAAGGGAATTGACTCTTACCGTAGGTAAGTTAGCATCAAAATGGCTAAGTCATCATCTCTCTGTCCCCATAGCAACAGAGAAGAACTGGGCCAAATCATCTTTGGTCTGAGCTGGAGAGATGGTTTCTGCTGCAAGGAAACTGTTGAGTAAGAGTTCTGGATTGGCACATTCGGGGCTGAATAACGTTTTGATTTATCCTTTACTCCTCTTTAATGTGAAGGCTTTATTTCCATTCACAGTAAAAGGACACAGTAGCATGTTTCATGAAGAGCTCTCTGCATTTGAATATGCAATGAAACTACCCTATCTGCTTCACAAAATGATTATATACATGTAAGAGACTGCTCCTTCCCACTCACCACTCTAGCAGTTAGAAGTGGCTGGATGACTACTCCCAATTCTCTCACAACTGCTAGGTGAGTTCAGATGTCTCTTGACCTTTAGGCTCCTCTTCCTTAACTAGTGAAAAGTTGACTTTCAGAAGATTCTATATAAGAACCTTGCTGGGGGAACATTACCTGCAAGTGGCTTGGAGGGCCAGCCCACACCTGGCAGGAGCTGCCATCACTGGTACTATCTGCTCTTCCACGGCCACGCTGGTGCCTGCCTGCCAGGCCTACCCCACGTGGTGACGGGACCTTCTATCCTTCTAAGCAAGAACACTAGTTCTGCGTGGACCTTGTAATGCAGGAATCACACATGCTGGGATGTGTAGTTTATAAACCAGGTCTAACTCAAGAAGGAGAAGGTTTAAGAAAAACCCCTTCCAACGGCCCTCACAGGTCACCAGGAAGCCAAGTGCTCACACTTCATGACCTTTGGAAAGCACACTGGGGTTTTAGAGACGTGAAGGTAGCCAGGGATGAAGCAGAGCAAATAACCAGCATGTTGGGAAGGCAGCCTTTTTCAGCTCTAGGATATGACCATTCTCTGGAATTTGCTAGGTTTAAAAAAAAAAAAAAAAGGCATCATTACACTGTATCATTTCTGTACAAATCCAGTTCAGTGTTACATAAGCCACTGAAAGTACTTGGCCACATGGATCAAATCTTCCTGTCCAAAAGCCAGTTTTGTGTCAGCAACTCTAAAGTATCTGTGGACTTTCAGTTGTCAAGATTAGAACGGACATGGCTGCTTTGATGTTTTCAAAGCCGAGAGGGCATATCTAACCTCAGAGCGGTTCTAGGCTGCAGATGGGGTGCACTGAAGCCCATGGGGGTGCCAATTACAGGCAATTTCATAAGAGGAGGACTGGGTAAGAAGCTGTCTTAGAACTTTACAACACTTGCCCAAATGGCACCCAGAAATGTCTCTTTAAATCATCTATTTAATCATATCGACTAAAACCCTTTCTCCTCCCTCCAACCTCAATCCAACACAGAAGTCAAGATGCAAGAAACAGCTAGTCTCTTCTGTATGCTTAATGTGGGTACCAACTGTATTGGTAGTCAGCATTAATATCTGATGAACTGCAGCAAAAATCGTGAAAATATTAATAACACTATATTCTCAGTGAGAGTGGGCTATCTACTCAAAAGCAGACAAGAGCCTGCAATGGTACCTTTAGAAAGACAGAAATCAGAAGGTTGATTTCTGCATTTTACTGGCCCATAGGAAAATAACAGTCAATCATGATTTTATTTTCTGTTTTCATTTTAAGCCATCTTGTTGGTTGGTCTTGTAAATCTGGGGAATCTTTTGAGTGCTGCATATATGTAAAGAATGGTAATTACTGTTAGTCTTAATCTACAGCTGATTTAATAAATAACTGTGGCAGTGTTCTGAATTTCACTGTTCTGGAAAAAGTCCTCTCTACTTCACAATTCATGGCAATAAGTAAAGGAGTCATCAGATAAGTAAGGGAAGTGACTAGTGTGTGTTAAGTCACTTCAGTAGTGTTCGACTCTGTGCGACCCTATGGACTATGGCCTGCCAGGTTCCCTCCATTCTCTGTCCAGGCAACAGTATTGGAATGGGTTGCCATTTCCTTCTCCAGGGAATCTTCCCAACCCAGGGATCAAACTCATGTCTCTGATGTCTCCTGCACTGGCAGGCAGGTTCTTTACCAATAGCACCATCTGGGAAGCCCAAAGTGACTAGAAGAAGCTCAAAATGCAAGGTGTATACGATGATGATGACGATGACAGGGAAAGAAGAGGGGACTGGGGGCACACTTCCTCCAAGTAAGCACATTTCTTAGTCCACCAGCTTTCTACCCCTAGCTTACATCCCCTCCCCTGCCACTCTGTCTCTTCTGAGAGCTGGAGATTTATATGCCAAGTGCGTCTGAATTCTAAGAAACTTCAGCCCAGTAAGTCAGTCTAGAATAACTCACAGGTTTATCATTCTTTTCATTTATCACGGCAAGAAAGTACAGTGCCCTTCTCTTGACCTTAACACCACAGAATCTCAGCAAAAATAGAACTGAAGTTCATGTTTCTTTAATGTGCTTTTTGAACCTTAGTAAAAGATTTAAGCTTATATCTATCAAGTGATTTCAATCTATAGAGTCTGCAATGATGAAGCAAGAAAATACATCTGAAATTGTATGTAGAGGAAGATCCAACAAACTAAGGCTCTGAACTGAAAAAATGGGTTAGGTTTCTGTCTAACAGGTTATTTAATAGCCTTGATCATATAATTTGATCAAGGCAATGCCTAGGACACCAGAATACTGCTACTATGGAGAAAGCTTAGTTTCAAAGTAGGTTTACACTTTCAACATTGACAGGAGATAGCAGACCTTATAATTTCCAGTGGACTTCTGGGTTTTTCCTTATACTCTGTTAGTCCATGAACCACAGCAGCATAGAGAAAAGAAGGCCGAGTTACAACCTCAGTACTATCAGTAACCACCTAGATGACCACATGTGAGTGCATTTACTTTTCCAGGTACTGATTTCCTCTCCATAAACAAAGAAAGAGTTTTGGACTACATGAATTCTGAGACTTACGATTTCTGTATTTTGACTTCTCAACTCAACCCCACATTAACATTTAAAATATAAAAAAGGGCCTCCTTCCTTAAATTTAGGACCTACCTCTCCTCCCTAACTTGAACTTGGCCAGGAAAGCACTCATTCTTTAGCACATGACTGACATCATCGTGCAAACTCCATGGCAAGCCCTTAAGGACAGCTAACCTTCTGTGCTGTGGCCCCTGACCCGACGGTGCCAGTATCATAGGAGGAAATGATTTCTCCTAACCCAAACCAACTGAGCCGTGACTGCAGGCATAACAGTTTCAAGGAGCTACCGGTGAAGATAATGGGGGAGATTCCTGTGGCTCTTGTTAATCACCAGCACTTCACGCACCGATGCACTAAGTACAGTCACACCTAGTCAGGGCAGACAGCCACATCCACCTGCGGCTGGGAGCGTATGACAGGAGTGGGACATCCACTACACGGGAGGGATCAAGAGACATACACAGGCTTCGCAGGAGGCGAAAGGCCTTGCAAATGAATACTGTCATTACATCCCTGAAGGAGGGAAATGGGAAAGCCGTGTTGCTAGGAAGTGTCACTAACACTCCGGGCAAGGAAAAGACCCTCTTCCAACCCTTTGCTTCTGGTGCTGGTCTGAACAGTGCTGGCATCTCCCCACTACAATCCTGGTGATCCCTCCTAGTCACACGGAATTTGCTTCCTGAAGGTCACCTCACTCCACACCCACAGATCAGCATTCCTGGGATGCCTTTCATCTTATTTGGTAGCTGGAGAAACTCAGACACAGAGAGGCTCACATATATTTTATGAATTTCATGTAACAGAATCAAGTGGCCAAAGCTTGGACTAGGAAGCAGGAAGCTAGGTTCTTATCTCAGGGGCATTACTGACTCACTGCGTGACCAGTGGTATTTACCTTCCTGGGCCCTCTCTTTCTCCCACTATAAAATGGAGTCAGGATTAACCATACAAAGATATTAAGAGAAAAAAAGGAAAATCTGTGTCAAAGTGACTTGGACCATTCAGAGTTAAGGAGCTCTTCATAGCCTAGTAACAAGTACAGTAGAATTCATTTACGAGTAGATCTTGGTGAAAGAGGTTATTCCTCAGTCATGTAATTTCCTGATGAAGATAATAAAATGCAGTGGTGAGGGAGGTAAGCTCCAGAGTCAGCGTTTCTAGGATAGTTCTGACTCCACCACTTTTGGGGGGCAGGGAGGCAGTGGTGTGCTACATGTGGGATCTTAGTTCCCCAATCAGGGATCAAACCTGAGCCCCATGCAGCTGGAACTCAGAGGTCCAACCACTGAACCACGAGGGAAGCCTCTGCACCACTTATTATGAGTTACATCCCTTAAGCCTCTGTTTTCTCATCCATAATACTAAGCACATCATAGGACCTACAGCTTACAGGGCTGCTGAAGGAATAAAGTAAGATAATTTAAATGAAGACTCTAGAACAGTCACGAGCACACAGCAAGTAATCCAAACTGACTGGATATTATTTGACTTAATAACATAAGGATGAATAATATAGAGTAATAGATGAATGGCTGATAGTATATTATCTCCCTACAATATTCTGCTACCTAACTTTTGATGAAGGCCCGGCTGAAAAAAATCAGCTTAAGATTAAAGTTCCAAAAACAAGAACCACACTGGCTACATGGGTAACTAAAGGAAGATCCACAGGCACAGAATAACCATGGTGCTGGCAGCCAGTGCAGGGAGGTCATCTGTCAGGCAATCTGAGAATCTGACTCATGTTATTAACTATGGAAGAGACAGTCACATTTCCCATGGTGAACTACAAGGTAAGGCTGATCCACATGAGAAGCCTGTCAGGGGAAATGCCACGAGGACACACTGGGGACACGACACGATGTGAAGAGCAATAACCAAGCGTTCACATAGCAAGGAGCTCATAGGAGGTTTCTCTACACTATGATCAACAGAAAGGCTCTGGAGAACGTTCACCCAGGTCCCCTGGCTTCCAGTCAAAAGACCCCCCACTGTGTGCTCAGTCACTTTAGTCATGTCTGACTCTTTGCAGTCCCATGGACTGTAGCCTGTCAGGCTCCTCTGTCCATGGAATTTTCCAGGCAAGAAAACTGGAGTGGGTTGCCAGACCCTCCTCCAAGGGATCTGCCTGATGCAGGGATTGAACCCACGTCTCCTGTCGCTTCTGCATTGCAGGAGTTCATTCTTCACTGCTGAGCTACAGTCAAGAGACCTCCCTACTGACTCACAACAACCAGAAACAACCCTACTAGACACACTTACTCAGGGTATTTAGTACTTTCCCCCTCACCTCTTAAGTATTCCTACCATTTGCCAATTAAAACTCCTTCCCAAGCTAACTATTATCTCTCCAAATCAGAAATGCTTTATAAGAAAGGAAATCACCAGATCTGGAGACTAACCAGGGTAAGCTTGCAAAACCTTGCAGACATGGTTCCACTCCTCCCCAACTCTGTTTCCTTTGAGGAACAATTAATTCACTTTTCTTTCCTGGCATGGAAACCAGCCCTTCCACCTATAGTTCAGCAGCAATGGGGCTCACAGCCCAGGCTGTCTGTAAACAATTCCTTCAGCCATGTGGCTACAGGCCAACAAAGGGCCTGAGAACCAGCTCGGAGGAGTTAGAGTCTCAGTAGGTGAGGGCAAAAGGGACAGAGAAAATAAGAGCCAGAGGTCAGCATTAGCTCTGAGACACGGACAAAACTGGTGTGGGAGGGGACCAGATGACGGCTCCTTTCTCCCTGGGTAATGAGAACTTCATTCTGTGCTTCTCTTCAAGATCAAAGTTCCAGTGGGTATTGTTCTCAGACTCAGGTTTTGGCACTGTGTTTGCACTGCTGTACCAGATCAGATGGCGAATTAAATATAATGATCTCCTTTACCTAGAGTTCCTGCTCAAAATCCTTTCATTCTGCATGTCTCCCTGATTCTAGCCAGTGAGTGCTTATTCATGGGACCTTGGGCAAGTCATTTAATCTTTCAATTTACTTATCCCATGAAAATTACCATCTTAACTTCTTCACGTGGATTTTTGGAAGGATCTAGTAAGATTAAACATTAAAGCACTCTGTAAATTAAAATATGGTATTTGTAATTTAATAAAGTCCCAGATCCACACAGTCCAGTCTCTGGACAAAACTAAATGTACGGTGGAACACTCAAAATGAATGACAGGGAATGCTAGTCTTTGTTCCTGTTGAGGAACCCTGCAGACATCCAGTTTGTAAGTCTCAGGAACACTGTGCATTTCCTTTCCTTCCTTCCGAGATCCACTACACCTCAAAACCACACAAGTGCTTTTCCCTCTCTCAACCCCTAAATTCTCATCTCCAGTCCCACTGGCTTCTCTTTCTGTCCTCCTCCTTCTGTTAGGGGAAGCACACCGATTGAAACGGCCCACCCTGGCCAGGCACCATAGTAACCATTTGCATGAGTTGTTTTACGACAGGAGGTCCTACTAAGGAACACGGAACTAATAAGCCTCCACCAACCAGAAGAGTTCGGGAAAGGTCTAAAGGAGACACCACATGCCCGACCACCTCCCAGAATCCTTCTCCCTGGCATCCATCTTGGCTGAATAAGGCCAAGGAAGGACTCTGAGTCAGAATGATTGGCTAAGGACAACCCGGAAACTAATCCCATCACCATAAAAACCCCAGACTGTAAGCCACTGTGGCAGAGCTGTTCTCCTGGGTTTCCTTACTCCACTGCTTTCTGCCCAGGTGCCCTTTCCCACTAAAATCTCTTGCTTTGTCAGCACATGTGTCTCCTCAGACAATTCATTTCCAAGTGTTAGACAAGAGCCCAGTTTCGAGCCCTGGAAGGAGTTCCCCTTCCCGCAACACTTCCTCCTCTTTCTATCAGTTCTTTCATATCCTACTTTCATTTATCCCCCTTCTCAACTGTACTATTACCTAAAAGTGAAATCTGGCAACCTGCCCTTTCTTCCTTCTACCTTTCCAGTTCTGGCTCTTTCCCTACAATTCCACGATTTGCATTAAAAAGCCTGAGAATAGGTGGGTAAGGGCACACATCTCTTTAGAGGAAGAGGCTGAATCAGCAAAGTATAATTCTCTTTGTGGAGCCAGTAATATTACAGTAAATCTCGACCCTGTCATGTTTTATTCTTATCATCCCCACTTGGCACAGTACCCACCCATCTATTAAAGATGTCTTAGGACATAAGATGCATTAAGATGTCACATGACATCGAAGAAAGGACAAGCAGGAGAGAATTCAGAAGTAGTCCTCATAGAAAGTCAGGGTCACTGGTTTGAGTCTAGAGTGGTAAGAATCTTACCATTCCACCTTTACCTGTCAGGGACCTTAGAGACACAAATAGTACTTTCCAATTCTCTTCTATAGAAAAGACATTAACACATATACATGGGAAAAAAATACGATTTCATGGCCAATTCAGTTTGAGAAACGCTAGGTTAAAGCTAAAGGGATTTCTCTAACTTAGGACTTTCTAGCACATTTAAATTAAATAGTTTTAATATGTTAAATGTTAACATATTAAATGTTTTGGATGGTAAATGTTTTACAGGATACACTTTAGGAAATGCTTGTTTTGATGCCCCTCCTTATTTTATAGAGAGGGAAGCTGAGAATGAAGGGGGATACTGACCCTCATAACATAATTCAGGGGTCCAGGAGAGAAGAGAGGTTACAACTCATGTTTCCTAACCCCATTTTTGTGCATTAGACTCCTGGAGGCATGACAGAGAGGAACCCTGTCTCTACACAACTGCAAAAGTTGCATTTACTCAAGCATCAAGGTTACTGTACCAAAATAACCATCCAGGACAACCAACATCACAAAGTCTAACTAGATCCCACCAAGTCATATTTGGAGGTCACTGATCAGAATACAGAATTATGATGAAAGGTGACTTCAGCAAGTGGCAACCTTCTTTCCTACCACACACCAACATGAGCATCACTCGTCTGCCTGCTGTGTTCCAGAGCACTTTTCCAGTGGCTGCGATCTCTCCAGTCGTTTGCATACAATTAAGTACCAAGTTCAAATGAAACTAAAAGAGAATTTCATTATGTACAAGCAATGGCTGACTAGTGAGAGAGATGCGCTATATCTTTCATTCAAATAGCCACCTCCAAATCTTGCCTCTCCATCAGCAGGGAGACAGATCAATGTTGGGAAAACTCTGCTTCCATCAGAGGAAGAGATGACCAATGACAGCTCCTTTACCTTCTTCTTGGATTTAAAGACGTTACACCGGAAGATATTGCTGGCACCATCTCGAGCGATATAGCTGAAGATCTTCAAGTCTTGGGAATCATGAGAGACATAGAAGATCCTATAGAGAGAACAACAGAAAAATGCACTGAAAATGGCTCAGGTTCAGATCTCCAACAAGGAAACCTCTGTTTAAGGACACCCTGCAGACAGAGCTCTAATCATTTCTTAGAGAAGGCCTCCCTCCAATGAAAGCCACAATGCAGGAGGTACTTTCTGCAAGCTGCACAAACACTGACGTTCCTGTGAGTGACCTCCAGAGGCTGAAGGGTGGACATGGGTAGGACGTGGACCCCACGCTAGCACTGGGCAGTACATCTTTCCTGGTAACTTGTAGGTTACAGGAAAAAATCATTTCCATCCTTATCAGAGTAGTAAGTCTGCTTCTAATTCAGGGAAATGTAGGGGAGGTTTCCTAATACCTCCAAATGAGAAGACTTAGGGAACCAGCAATGCTAACCACATAGGGAGAGACTAAGACACTGTTTCATTATCTAGGTCCCTTGGTGACAGCTAATCCACTCTCCATCCCTCTCCATCAGGCCAAGGCATCCGTGTATTCATTCCATCAGTCAGCCAGTCCCCCAGAGTGCACACTGGGGGTCAGGCACTGTCCCAGCAGCCAGAGGTACAAGTAACAGGACAGAAAAAGCCCCTGAATTCATGGAGCTCATAGGCAGGAGATATCAATAAACAAACAGAAAATGAGTGCCATGAAGAAATTATTTGTATGTTATTTAATGTTTGCTTAATCCTTAATGCAAAACCGTCCAAATATTTACAAACTCTTTTAACAACTATAAATAGGAAATTTTTATGCAGTCAATTGCATTTTCCCAAATGTTTAAGCATAGATTGTAACCATAAGTCTAACACAGCAAATTTTCTTAAGTCTTTTAAAAATGCACTTACAGTAACACAATGATTACAAAATCCTTTTGCTTTTATACCCAAATCAGTTTTTAAATATTAATGTCATGGCTCAAAATGTAGCTTTATCTTTTTACTCTTACACAGAAGATTTGTTACATGCAAACTAAAGAATTTCTCAGCTTTACTCCCTCCCTCATATTTTCTTTTTTAAAAACTATTTTCTACTTATTTCTTGTCGGTTCTGGGCCTTGTTGTGGTACACAGGGGCTCTCTGTTGCTGCATGTGGATTCTCTCTAGCTGTGGCGAGTGGCCAAGCCCCCTCTTGGTAAAGGGTGCAATATCCACTCAAGCCAGAGACCTGGGCAACATCCTCAACTCCTTCCTCCTTTGTTCTCCCATATCTGGCATCACGACCAGGTTCTTTGCAGTCCATCTCCTGACGCATCTCTGAAATGTTTTTTTCTTCAATCTCACAGTATTGCCTTAGTCCACAGGTCCTTACTATTCATCTGGAGTCTTGCAACCCACCTAGGGTCTCTCTGCTTCCTACTTCACCTACTGCCAACCCACTCTCTATTCTGCTAGAAAAATAGCATTTTTAATAACACAGACAACATCCTGGTATTTCCTTTTAAAAACCATTCAAAGGCTTCCTACTGCCCTCAGGATAAAGCCCAAACTCCTCAGCATGGAGTATCTACATTTCTGCTTTCATCCCTCTCCAGAGGCCTGACCTACATAGCTCTTCAGGACTAGCTGCATACATCTGCCTGCCCCTGCATCTGTGGTGACATCTTTGGCATCCTTGAAGACTTGCTTCAGAGAAGGCATCCCTGCCCACATTGCCTCCAAATCTGAGCTGCTGACACCCCTGGGCTCACCTTTACCATAGCACGTATCTCACATGATGATGTTTACACCGAAGCTTCTTGAAGGAACCAAAGACCACATCCTGGTACTCCAGTGCCAGCACAGTGACTGGCACAAGAGGGTCCTAACATCTGCTTAGGAGAGGAGGCAGGCGTCCTTGCTGTCATTAATAAGCACCCATAATGTACTCTGCTTGGCTATTCATTTTCCCCCTAGAAGACAGGTCCTGTTAGTTCAGATGCGTCACACATAAAGCTCCTCTGATTTTTGAGTTTTCCATTTATTATTACATAACACCCCAATGGAAATGGCAGCCCACTCCAGAGTTCCTGCCTGGAGAATCCCATGGACAGGGGAGCTTGGCAGGCTACGGTTCACAGGGTCGTACTGCGTCAGAGATGACTGAGTGAATGTACAAGAACCTAAGAACTGAGAACTAGAATTAAAACGGACAGAGAAGACATGAAGGCAGATGCACACACCAGCAAGACTCAGAGACATGGAAGGCACTCAGGGTGGCACCAAGCTAGGATGCACTTTACCTTTGTAGACAAAGCACGTTTCGGCAAACACGATGACAACCTGGGCACGAATGAAGCCAAACTCTGAACTGGAGACAGCTCTGTTATATCTGAGATCAGAAACTTAATGTGTAAGTTATTAAAAGCCTGGAACCTCTAGCTAACCAAAAGGCCACACAGTTAAGAGCTTGGAAAAATATCTACCAATACAGTTAAGCAGCAGGAAGTTTTTCCATGTAACCTCATTCACCCACAGATTAATAGATCAACAAATTAAGGGCTCAGGTCCAAATTTCTAAATCTACAAAATATACTCCAAGAACCACAATGGAGTATTACTTAGCCATTAAAAAGAATACATTTGAATCCATTCTAATGAGGTGGACGAAACTGGAACCAATTATACAGAGTGAAGTAAGCCAGAAAGAAAAACACCAATACAATATACTAACACATATATATGGAATTTAGAAAGCTGGTAATGATAACCCTGTATGCGAGACAGCAAAAGAGACACAGATGTATAGAACAGACTTTTGGACTCTGTGGGAGAGGGAGAAGGTAGGATGATTTGGGAGAATGGCATTTAAACATGAATGCTATCATGTAAGAAACGAATTGCCAGTCTATGTTTGATACAGGATACAGGATGCTTGGGGCTGGTGCATGGGATGATCCAGAGAGATGATATGGGGTGGGAGGCGAGAGGGGGCTCAGGATTGGGAACTCATGTACACCCGTGGTAGATTCATGTCAATGTATGGTAAAACCAATAGTATTGTAAAGTAAAATAAAGTAAAAATAGAAATTAAAAAAGTTATGAACCTTCAAAAAAAAAACCCTTATTTCTTCATACTTTGGTTTTAAGAACTGTGATTCTGCGAGGGTGTGTGTGTGTGTGTGTGTGTGTGTGTGGGTGGGACATGGTTGTTGCTCAGTCACTCAGTCATAGCCAACTCTTTGGAGCCCCATGGACTACAGCACACCAGGCTTCCCTGTCCTTCACCATCGCCCAGAGTTTGCTCAAATTCATGTCCATTGAGTCGGGGATGCCATCCAACAGTCTCATCCTCTGTTGTCCCCTTCTCCTGTTCTCAGTCTTTCCCAGCATCAGGGTTCTTTTCCTAATGAGTTGGCGCTTTCCACCAGGTGGCCAAAGTACTGGAGCTTCAGCTTTATCATCAGTTCTTCCAATGAATATTCAGGGTTGATTTCCTTTAAGATGAACTGGTTGGATCTCCTTGCAGTGCAGGGATTCTCAACAGTCTCCTCCAGCAACACAGTTTGAAGACATCAGTTCTTCAGTGCTCAGCCTTTTTTTTTTTGGTCCAACTCTCACATCCATACAAGACTACTGGAAAAACCATAGCTTTGACCATATGGACCTTTGTTGGCAAAGTAAAATCTCTGCTTTTTAATATGCTGTCTAGTTTTACCATAGCTTTTCTTCCCAGGAGCAAGGGTCTTTTGATTTCATGACTGCAATCACCATCTGCAGTGATTTTGCAGCCCAAGAAAATAAATTCTGTCACTGTTTCCATTGTTTCCCATCTATTTGCCATGAAGTGATGACACAGAATGCCATATCTTCGTTTTCTGAATGCTGAGTTTTAGGCCAGCTTTTTCACACCACTCTTTCATGAACTTTCTCAAAGCCTCTTTGATTCCTCTTTGCTTTCCATCATTTGCCATAAGGATGCTGTCAACTGCATATGTGAGGTTACTGAAATTTCTCCTCGCAATCTTGACTCCAGCTTGTGCATCATCCAGCTCAGCATGAACTCACTCACTGGAAAAGACCCTGATGCTGGGAAAGAGTCAAGGTGGGAGTAGAAGGGGATGAAAGAGGATGAGATGGTTGGATGGCATCAGTGATGCGATGGACATAAGTTTGAGTCAGCTCCAAGAGTTGGTGATGGACAGGGAAGCCTGGCGTGCTGCAGTCTATGGGGTCACAAAGAGTCAGACGCGACTGAGCGACTGAACTGAACTGAACTGAAGATCTTACTGGTTTCCTCGGTAGCTCAGTGGTAAAGAATTTACCTGCAATGCAGGAGATGTGGGTTTGATCTCTGAGTTGGGAAGAATCCCAGGAGAAGGAAATGATAACCTACTCCAGTATTCTTGCCTTGGAAATCCCATAGACAGAGGAGCCTGGTGAGCTCCACAGGGTTTCAAAAGAGTCAGATATGATTGAGTGGCTAAACAAAAGCAAAAGACCTTTTACATTTATTCTGTCTTCATATTTCTTATAATTTCTTGCCATTATTTCAAAATATGCATAGAATTTTAATTTTCACTCAGTAATGAAACTATATGCTTTAAAGCCAAAGCAAGACTCTTCTGCAGATTATGTTCATAAACTTACCATAAATAACTGAAACATAAACAATATCTTGGAGGAATTGGATTTGGGGTTTATCATCATGTTGGAATTCAAGTTGCCAAACTGATAAAAACCATAAGACCCACCACCAGCCCCCCCTTCCTTGACTATTAATCAATAAGTAAATGTGTTTTTCTTAGGAAAATAGAAAAAAAGTTGGAATACAGAGTAGAAAGATACCTATGTAATCACATCAGATGTGTCCAACCCAGAACCCCTGTCATTCAGCAATTGTCAGTGGTGGCCAATTCACTCTTGTTAGAGTATCCATTCCTCCTTTCTGAGGGCTTCTAATTACTTGGGAATTTTCCTTTATACTGATTAGAAATCTACCAACAGGAATGCAGTAGAGGGAAATGGCTGAAAACACTGTCTTTGGTGTAGGACAGACAGGGATTACAGCCTCCGACTCTGCTACTTATAGCTGTGAGATCCTGGTCCTTATCTTGATTTCCTCGTGGCTCTTCACTTGTGAAGTGGGGATAATCACAGTACTGTACCTCATTCATGAGGTTTAAAAAATGAATGTATACAGAAAGATCAGCTTATAGCAAATATTTAGTAAATGGTAACTGCTGCTAGTACGCCACACTACCGCCCTAGTTCTGTCTTAGAGAACAAAGCTAATCCTTCTTCCAAGTGGTGAACATCTGAACATTTGGAAACCATCCCCATATTTCTATTTACTCCTCTCATTTTTCCTCTTCAAGAGTTCCTCAACCAGTCCATTTGCTAGATTACTTATTGCTCTGGTAATAAAGAACATGGACTTTGGGTTGAGAGATTTGGGTTGAAGTCTTAGCTTTGCCACTTGCTAGCTGTTGCTGCTGCTAAGTTGCTTCAGTCGTGTCCGACTCTGTGCGACCCCCATAGACAGCAGCCCCCCAGGCTCCTCCGTGCCTGGGATTCTCCAGGCAAGAACACTGGAGTGGGCCTAGCTGTTGGCCTTATGCAAACTACTCAGTTGGCATAACTCTTTCATTCCTCATATGAAATAGGTGAATTAATGATCTCTTCATAGTATTAACTCCCTCCAATATTTAGCATAATGTCTTAACACATGATGAATTATTTGCTTAGTAAATATGATCTCTATCTTCCTTGTTAACCTTTTCTGTATATACACTCCAGTTTACCAGTGACTCAAAATATAGTTTACAGAACTAAATGCATATTCCTAAAGGGATGAGAACACCACAGAGTGAATCTGGATACTTTTATGGCCTAGAACTGAATTTTTAGCAAAGCCTCTCCGATTTTTTTTTTTCCTATAGTTACAGCATCTCACTGCTTATTCACACTGTGATCACCTCAAACGTTCGAAGCTAATTTGCACAACTGCTCTCAAGGCAGATTTAAGCATATCTGGTAATTGGTTTTGAGGACTGGCTCAGAGTGATCACTATTTCTTTTTCCAAACTCTCACAGATCTGCTTAATGATCTCTTTCTAGAATTTTGCCCAAGGGCAATGACAAGTTCACTAATCTGTAATTCCTAGACTCAGATTTCCCTCTTTTCTGACAAGTGAAATGTCTTATTCTTGTAATCTTCTCATATCTCATCTATTCCTCATGACTTTGCAAAGGTGACCCATAATGACTTTGTAATCACATTCTTTAGGAGCCCAGGTCCTAAGTGAGCAAGGCCTGGACACGTTTAAAGGAGTGAGGGAGGGACATCTGCCTATTTCGTCATGGTTTTCGAACTTTTTCCATTTTTTAAATCACTTATGTTCTAGTGCTTCTAGTTTGAAGATCCAATAGTGCTCTACTTGAGGGAAAAATAAAAAGGACAGACATGGTTAGAACAAAGCAACTTCAGAATTTCCTTGTCATGCGCTATTCTCTTTTCTTTTTAAATTTTTTTATTGGAAGATAATTGCTTTACAGAATTTTGTTTTCTGTCAAATCTCAACATGAATTAGCCATAAGTATACATATATCATCATCAGCCTTTTCCATGAGCCCAGTGCATTCAGAGTTTGAAATCCTCTGCACTTATACTTGACTTGAAGCTCTGCTTTCCATACTTCTCAAAGGACACTATATGAAAATGTAGGTAGTCATGTGATTCTTCTTCACAGTCTCACCTTTATGGACCCAGTTAGAATCTTAAGTTCTCATCTCTTATTTCCTGAGGTCATAATCTTATTCTGTCATCATTCCTCCCTCTGAAAGTTACACACTCTAAAATGCCATGGCCGTGTACCACTCCCACCCCAGCATTAGTATCCTGCCCCTCTCTCCCCTCATCTCCCTGGGGACTGCTGGCTGACCTCTCAACCCACTGGCCACAGAGAATGGAAAGGGTTTTGAGTCACTTGCAACATTTCCTGAGTCCACATCCATGCTCCCCCATCTAACACCCACAGACACAGAGCTCCAAAGAGAAGTCTCCAAGCTGCAGCTGGGACCTGACACAGCAGAAAGCATGGGACCTCAGAACAGAGGAGCGAGACCTGCCTTGGGCCCAGGCAAACTCTTTTCCTTCTCTCAGCCTTCTTCCCTAATCCATAAAGTGAGAGCAATAAAAACATCTTTCAGAGTGGCTGTAAAGTTCTGGGCTGGACAAATACTTAAAGTGGATGAGATGGTAGATGGACAGATACTCCATAACTCATTACACATACTTTAAAACTGTGGAAATAACCCTGGAGACAGGAAATGGAAGAAAAAGAGAAATCATCACTGTTTCCCCAATATCACCACTCTCTGGGGGTTCTCCAATTTGAACGTGGAGCAGAGATTTTTCTTTTAAGGTGCTGGAAGGCAGGGACATCCTTATCCCACAAGGACACATGGAAACAAACCAGGATTAAAAAGATAAGCTGCCAAGTTACTAGTAGATGGTGAAGACTGAACCCAATGGGGTCTTAAGGTAAACCTCTGGAGGAAGCAGCAGCATGATGTGAAAATGCAGAGAATGGAGACCAGTGAGTGTGGCACAGCTATGAAACCACAGTCCTGGGAAAACCCAGCATGGCTTCTGCCGTGGGAGTAGTGATTCCCCAAACAGTCCAGCCTGTGCCATTTCTGTGGGTCCTCCAAAGGTATGTGTTATCTTCAGATGGCCTGGGGAGAATATTAGAAAAGGCAGTGGTCTGCAGAGAGGACCCCAACACTTTACTAATAGAAACAGACCAAAGAAACCTAGAGCAATGAGCAAGCCCTCCTCCTGCCACCACCCCCGCCCCCCCGCCAGCCTGTGCATGCTGCCTGAACACCGGTGTGTTTTTCTCTCTTCCTATCCAGTCCTGGAGCATCCACGCAGCTTCACACGTCTGTCCCTAGTCATCATTCCTTTCCCTTTGTCTCTTATTTTAACCTAATCTTTAGATAACATTGCCTTTCATTTTGATCGTTTTTCTTGTTGCTGCTTTGGTCTGATTATCTTTCTCTCCCACTGTATGTCCAGGACCCTTTATCACATTGGCTTGTTTTCTTTTTTTTTTTGGCTGGTTTTATCAGAAGTTAATTCAATATTCCTCTTCCTCATCCCTCAATTTAGCCATTTTTGATTTCAGTACTGGGCTGCATTAGACTTACCTTTCTCCGGGCTGCTACTTGTCATAAAGGTATGGTGATCAACTCAGGAAATGGTGCCACAGTCCCTCATGGAACTGGTCTCCTTACTTCACGGCTGTCTGAGGTATAGGGGTACACTGTGCAAGATCCGCCTGCAGCCATACCTGTGCCATATCTCACCGACCTGCCTCAAACAGCGTGATCTGGAAAGAAGCTTGGGATTCTCGGGCTAGGAGAGACCTCATGAGACAGGCCCATCTATGCAACTGCAGGTGGAGAAATTCAAGGATCACAGCTGGTTTCTAAGGTTTCTTCAAGGCATAACATTATAAACATGTCTAAATTATTATGACAACTCTCTAGTGTACACCTAGAATAAGAAGTAAGCAATCAATTGAATTTTAAAACCTAGTGAGAGCCAGACAAATACACATTTATCTTTTGAAAGTCTAGTTAAGGCACCCTCACGTCCTATTTCAGCATTTAATTTATGTTTTAATTCCACTGCTCTTAGAAGTGCTTTCTTATACCCCCACAAAATCTCTGCTGGTTTATTTGAATCAACCACAAACCACCATATAGCAATTTCTAAATGTCAAGTGCTGTGATAAGTTAATTTCTTGCTTGCTACTTGACAAGCAGGCAAAAAACAGGCTAGTGTCCCTCACAAAACCACAACAATCCTTTTCTACACTCCAAGGCTTTAACTTCTCTGCAACACTAGTTATTTCTACAAAATAACTGTCACCTGCTGTTGGCTTTCAAAACCAAATCTGTTTTCACAGGCTGCCCATTCTTTCTCCTCTGCTTCTGTGTTATCTAGGTTTGCACATTTGGCATGTTCATCTTCCCTGGGGTCAACCAGCCTTCCTACACTTAGGATGCTCAGGCTTCCTGAAGGCTCTTGCTCAGAGACACAGCTCTCCTCCCAGAGCCAGGGAGCAGAGAAAGCACCAGCCCACACAAATACAAGGGTGCTGCTTTGACTACTATGTGCTTGGGGAGCCTTCCTTAGAAAGCTGCATCTTCTTCTTTCCCCATGAACAATTGTCCTCTTGCTTCTAAGACAGTGAATACTGCCCTTCTTTTAAATGGTATGTGGAGAGAAAGGTCAGGCATAAATCTTCCCAATGCAAAATCAATCATAATCAAAAGTTCACATCCTTCCTGATCCACTCCCCTGTTGTCCTTGAGATCCTTTGGTTTCATGGAACAAAAGACCTGACAAAACAGAGCCGCAAAGTGTCAGTTGAGTTGCCAGCCCTTCTACTTTCTCAAAGCTCTGAGCTTTAGCTCTCTCAACTGCAAAATGGTATGAGAAGAGTCCCACAGGATTGTTATGTGAATCAAATGAAATGATTTATATACAAGGCTTGGCACATAGTAGGCAATCAAAAAAATCTTTATTAAACTGAGGTAAACAAGAATATTTGCTGATCTCACATGTCTCTCTCGAGCACCAGGCACTGCTCAAATCATACTACATGTAAAAACTCATTTGATCCTCACAACCTTATGAGATAGGTGCTACTACCAGCCTCCAGTCAACTGGTGAAGAAACAGGTAGGTTAGTCAACTTTCTCGAGGTCACACAGCTTGTGCATGCATGTGGGCTAAGTTTCTTCAGCAGCCTTATGGACTGTAGCCTGTCAAGCTCCTCTGTCCATGGACTTTTTCAGGCAAGAGTACTGGAGTAAGTTGCCATTTTCTCCTCCGAGGAACCTTCCCGACCCAGGGATCAAACCTGCGTCTCTGACATCTCCTGCCTTGGCAGGCAGGTTCTTGACCACTGAGCCCCGGGAGGCCCAGAGCCCGGAGGTATCTCTACTAGTTTCTGAGGGCTGCTGTCACAAATTATCACAAAGTGGATGGTTTGAAATAACAGAAATTTAACTTCTCGGCATTCAGGAAGCCAGAAGACAGACATTATGATGTCGGCAAGGTCAGGTCCTTTGAGAGCCTCTGCTGGCAAGTCCATTCCTTGCTTCTGTCCCAGCATCTGGGAGTGGCTGGCAGTTCTTGGCATCCTCCGGCTTTTAGGGGCATCGCTTCAATCTGCTGCCTCCGTGTCCACAGCTGTTTCCCTGAGCCTCCCCCTCATGTTTCTGCCTCCAAATTCCCCTCTTATAGGAACACCAGTTGTGAGACTCAGGGCTTGCTGTAATCTACCATGACTTCATCCTGACTTGGTTACCTCAGCAAAGTCCTTCTGCCAATTAAAGTCACGTCCATGGGTGCCAGGCGTTAGGACTTCCACATATCTTTTGAGGAGCACAATCTGGCCCGCTGCAGTCTCTGAGACAGAATCTGAACCCCGGCCATCTTAAAAGTCCTTCACATCTGAATCTGCTTAGTTTATTAATAACTGTCAAACATCATTTGATAGTAAACTGTTATTACTACTGTTCATCTCTATATCCAAGTCAGTGCTGTGGTACATTTTATGCCGCCTAGGAACCGTGAATTTCCTTATTCCAGGTATTTTGCCAAGCCCTGGATATCTTTATAGATTCTTTATGGAAAAGGAATTCATTCTCACATGGGTAAGATTTTCAGTGGGCACTTGAGCAAGTGGTGCCTGACTGCTCTGCTGTCCCTGACTGGCCACCTTACATCCGAGTTTCAACTAAACTTACATCTACCTTACAACTAAACCAACTCAGGAATATGACAAATGTCCTAAGAACATCTTAGTCTGTCCAAAGGTCAGTCCACTAGATTATGATGGAGAGGAGGTTGTCCAAGGATAAATCACAGTGATTCAGCTGTTCCTTCTCAGTCTGTTCAAAGGACCAGGGACTCACTCCGTAACACACTCGTGTCTTCGGCTCTAATCCCTCACCCTCGGGCCACTTGCTCAACACGTGACAGGAAATGAAGAGAAAGCGTCTCCCTACCCAGGCCTTGCAGCATGGCTGGCTGGGCCTGGCTGACATCGCCAGGCACTCCTCTCTCCTAGTATTTTTCTTCAGCTGATTGCCCTGACCTGCTTGCCTGATGATGCCAGATGCTACACCAGAGGAGGTCTGAGTCACAGCTCACCTGAAGGCACCTCCTCCCAGGAACTGAGGATAAGAGAACAAGCCAGGGAGTAAGGGCAGGTGTTCACCCAGGGGTCAACATCCCTAATTCTCACACACACCCCCAGGAAGGAACAGCTGAATCACTGTGATTTATCCTCAGACAACCTCCTCTCCATCATAATCTAGTTTTTTTCTTTCTTTTTAAACTATAAAGGACCATGTATCTTTACTTCTAGGCCACTAACATACCTTAAAAAAATGAACTGAGTCATATTTGACCTCATTTCAATTTCCAATCACATTTTAATGGTCTTTTGTTTTTATTTAATAAGTCTGGGAAACAGGTGAGTTGGGAGGCCTGGGGCAGCGAGGTTTGGTTGGCTTGTTTGCTGTATGCCAGAAGTTCTCTTACTGCCTGTCTTCCTGCCACCCAAAAGCAGATGTTGAGGGACAGTGCCTTTGGGGTGGTTCTGCATAACCTTTATTCTCAGAAGCACACATCTTGCTCTGTATCCAGCGCCTTTCCTGCCCGATGTCAGACTCTCCTGGGATACAGAGCTGAGCAGTTTCAGAGGCTGTCCTTGAAGAGCTCAGAGTATGCTGATGGGGTGAGACAAGTGCAGACAACGGAACGCAGCACTGTGGACACGCTCATGGAGGAGGATGCAGCCACCAGCCTGTAGCCAGGAAAGCTACCCACCATGGGGTGGCGGGGAGCAGTAAGGAGCTGCTGCCCAAGTGCCTTCTTAAGGAATACGTGGGGGGTGGCAGGGACAGTGGCATGGGGAACACATCAGTCTAGGTCCTGGCAAGAAACAGATAACTTGAGTCATCTGCAAAGAGTCTATTAGGGAGGATTTATAAAGATGAAGGCACAGTGCAGGGAACCCCCAGAGGATAATACAGCAGCCCTGGGGGCCCTCAGCACCCCAAGGCCAAGAAGGCAGGGCAGTGAGAGGTCCCAAGAACCCAGAGAGAGAAAGAACAGTGTGCCTGGAAGGCAGCAACCCTCCTGACGGTGAAGAAGCCTGCCGATGCAGTCCACACACGCAGGCCTCCCTGGCACCCCACACTGCAGACAGCAGACCTGGAGGAAGGGGCAAAGAGAAGCTACCATCACAGATCAGAGGAGGGAGAAGGGTCTCTGCAAGGGAAAAACGCAGAGAAAGGCATGGGGTCACGACCACCGCAGTGTGCCCGGGCACAGACACACAGACTTGCTGGAGGGCCGGCAAGAGAGGGGAACACAGATTCAGGCCAGGGTCTGCTGTGGAGCCGCTGCACCTCCGGGGTTCAGGGCACTGAGGGAAGTCTGAGCAGGGGAGGATGTGGTTGGCAGCGTGCAGGGTAACACTAGGGAGCTCAGGAGCAGAAGGGAGGCCAATGAAGAGATTACTGCAACATGGAATGTCTGCAGGAGAGGGAGAATCTGCCCCCGGGCTTGCCAGTCAGAAGAACTGGACTCAAACCCCTGCTCTGCTGCTTACAACTGTGAGACAATGGGTGAGTCTTTCAATCCTCAGGTTTTAGTTTTGTCATCCACAAACACTGGGGCTGTCATGGAACTGGCGTTTGGGTAAGTCAGGGGCCAAGCACAGGGGAGAGGGACGGGTATACCCTGCAGTTACGCAGTGCACAGACTGTGCAGCCAGCCTGGTCAACCTGAGTCCAGGCAAGAAAAGCTGCAGGCCTGAGGCAGTGGCACTGCTTCTTTCTCTGGATGTGAGAAAAAGGAGGTGGGGAGAGAAGATTCTGAGTCACATAACTTGGGTGACTTGATGGGTGGATTAAACACTAACTGGGCCAAGGGGCTCAGAACAAGGAACAAGTTGAGGGCACAGGGGAAGGAAGAAGAGGAGCATGGCTTGAAGCATGTCAACTCTGAGGAGCCACCAAAGAACCCAGACAAACTTGCCAACGAGACAACTGGAAACAAGGGATCAGGAGAGAGGCAAGACTTAGGAGTCTCCGGGACTCAGAGGGTGGCTAAGGCCAAGGAAAATATGAGATCCACAGAGAAGCCAGAAGAATAAGAGCAAACATCAGTGAGAGAATCCTACCTAACAGTATCTGTTTAAACGGAGGGCAGAACATGTGGAATCAGAAAAAGAAAACAGAGCAGGAAAAGGCCAGGAAAGCAGAAGAGGAACAAAAGAAAACCACCATGGAAGCTGGAGGAGGAGACAGGCTCCAGGAGGGAAAGGTCCAAGGCACTGGGTGCTCTAGAGAGGAGGACAGAAAGGAGCCAGAGACTTGTAACAGCAACTAAGACATCCCTGGTGACCTAAGCAAGGGCAGCCTTTGTAGAGAGCACAGGAAGCCCAATTATAATGAGCTGAAAATGAGTGGGGTTTGGAAATACATACAGCAAATGCAATCGTTCCCAAGAGCCTGGCAGGGAAAGAGCAAAATAGGAAGGCAGGCTGTGGAAGTAAGGCAGGCTGTGGAAGTATCTTTTTTTTTTTCAGATGGTGAAACCTGAGTCTATTTATAGGCTAAAAAGGAACAAAACAGAAATAGCCTCCAGATTGAGGGAAAATACAGAGAAAATGATGGTTCAAGAAACAGAGACAGCAAAGATGGGGTCCAACTTGGGGAAGAGACAGCAGTGCCTCCTCTGAGCCAAGAGGGCACCGACTGGGTGCCGCACAGGGTGGTATGGACCCCCTGGCTGGGCTCCCCCTCTCCTTCCCGTGTGGCCTTTCTCAAGTAGCCAGGCCCTTCCCTGGCAGAGAGTTGAGCCTGACCTGGAAGTAAGAGGAATGAGACTGGCTGAGGCAAGAGATCAGTACAACTGTTTAGTAAAGAGTCTTGATTAAAAGCAGAGGCTCTTTTACCTGTTACAGAAAGTGAACGTGTTAGCCGCTCAGTAATGTCTGACTCTTTGCGACCCCATGGACTACAGCCCGCCAGGCTCTTCCGTCCATGGAATCCTCCAGGCAAGAATACTGGAGTGGGTAGCTATCTTCTTCTTCAGGGGATCTTCTCGATCCAGGGATCAAACCCGGGTCTGCCATATTGCAGGCAGATTCTTTACCATCTGAGCGACCTACTCCAGACCTGCATTTTACTGTCCGTTAACTTACTTTCCTTTCCCCAGGACATGGTTCAGTCAGAAACATTTTGCTGTAATCTTCTTAGGAGTTACATACGAATTCATCCTGGCTCTGACAGATTGAGGAAGGGTTTCATGTAAATACATGGAGGGCGAGGAGGGAGACCTAGCTAGGGACACTAAAAACTCTCTGGGGACCTGGATTATGAGCATTTGCAGTTTCACTCATGGAGAAGGCGATGGCACCCCACTCTAGTGCTCTTGCCTGGAAAATCCCAGGGACGGCAGAGCCTGGTGGGCTGCAGTCCATGGGGTCACTAAGAGTTGGGCACAACTGAGCAACTTCACTTTCATTTTTCACTTTCATGCATTGGAGAAGGAAATGGCAACCCACTCCAGTGTTCCTGCCTGGAGAATCCCAGGGATGGGGAGCCCGGTGGGCTGCCGTCTATGGGGAGTTGGACAGAGTTGGACACGACTGAAGCGACTTAGCAGCAGCAGCAGCAGTTTCACTCATACATTTAGCTTGTCAATCAAATTCCTCTTTGTCCAATAAGGCATCTGAACAGCTTAATTGTTTCCTCAGGGCTTTGCCCTTCCCATAGATGAACAAAGGCAGTTGAGAGGGATTTGGCTTTTTTAATATAAAAAATACTTCTTAATACACAGATACACAGACATTAAAAATAGATGTGTATGCATGTGTATTACATGCATGTATATGTATATATTTTTATATATATATACACACACACACACACCCCTACATATGAACATGCGCACACACATATAATGTATTTTTTTTCTTTTGTTATCAGTGTTTGGGAGCAGGGATAGGCAGATCCAACCACGGGCTACTCTCTGGATGGCCACTCCAACTTTGGAAGAAAAAGCATCAGCAGCACCTCACCACCTCCAGCAGTTAATGTCATCCTTAACTACTGATTACATGCTAAGAGGAGACAATGAGGGACAATGAGCCCAAGTGCAGATCACGAGCATCAGGGGTTGCCTTTGGGAGGCTCTTCGCCTCCAAAACACCTTTACTGGGACCATCACCAGAAAACAAGATCAACACATTTACTGTTCATTATGGATTCATTTCTCAAATCAATGGCCTCCTATCACCCACTCACCCTCCAGTTATGAGACAAACTGGATTAGAGATAAAGTCAAAGGCCAAGATAATCAGAATAAGACCCCTCAATCAAACAGCCAACTGCACAGAAATAAGAGAGGACAGGCCAGCATCCATGACCAACTTAAGGCGGGGAGTGGGTATATGTTCAAAGGTAGCTTTGTTTTGTGGTTAATCTCACTGCATGAAGAGATGTTGGGCTTTCCAAGAGCAGAGTAAACAGTTCAGTTCAGGTGCTCAGTTGTGTCTGTCTCTTTGCAGCCCCATGGACTGTAGCATGCCAGGCCTGCCTGTCTATCACCAAGTCCCAGAGCTTGTTCAAACTCATGTCCACTGAGTCAGTGATGCCATCCAAACATATCTTCTATCGGCCGCCTTCTTCTCCTGCCCTCAATCTTTCCCAGCATCATAGTCTTTTCCAACGAATCAGTTCTTGGCATCAGGTGGCCGAAGTATTGGAGTTTCAGCTTCGGCATCTGTCCTTCCAATGAATATTCAGGGCTGATTTCCTTTAGGACTGACCGGTTTGATCTCCTTGCTGTCCAAGGGACTCTCAAGAATCTTCTCCAATACCACAGTTCAAAATCATCAATTCTTCAGCGCTCAGCTTTCTTTATGGTCCAGCTCTCACATCTATATGTGACTACTGGAAAAACCATAGCTTTGACTAGATGAACCTTTGTCAGCAAAGCAATGTCTCTGCTTTTTCATATGCCATCTAGGTTGGTCATAGCTTTTCTTTCAAGGAGCAAGCATCTTTTAATTTCATGGCTGCAGTTACCATCTGCAATGATTTTGGAGCCCAAGAAAATAAAGTCTGTCACTGCTTCCACTGTTTCCCCACCTACTTGCCATGAAGTGATGGGACCGGATGCCATGATCTTAGCTATCTGAATGTTGAGTTTTAAGCCAGCTTTTTCATGCTCCTCTTTTATTTTCATCAAGAGGGTCTTTAGTTCCTCTTCACTTTCTCCCATAAGAGTGGTATTATCTGCATATCTGAGGTTATTGATCTACCTTAGAGCATTCTTGATTTCAGCTTGTGCTTCATCCAGCCTGGCAGTTTGCATAATAAGCAGGGTGACAATATACAGCCTTGATGTACTTCTTTCCCAACTTGGAACCAGTCTGTTGTTCCATGTCCAGTTCTAACTGTTGCTTCCTGACCTACATACAGATTTCTCAGGAGGCAGGTCAAGTGATCTGGTATTCCCATCTCTTGAAGAATTTTCCACAGTCTGTTGTGATCCACACAGTTAAAAGATTTGGCATAGGCAATAAAGCAGAAGTAGATGTTTTTCTTGAACTCTTGCTTTTTTGATGATCCAAAGGATGTTGGCAATTTGATCTCTAGTTCCTCTGCCTTTTCTAAATCCAGCTTGAATATCTGGAAGTTCTTGGTTCACGTACTGTTGAAGCCTCACTTGGAGAATTTTGAGTATTACTTTGCTAGCGTGTGAGAAGAGTGTCATTGCGTGATAGTCTGAACATTCTTTGCCATTGCCTTCCTTTGGGATTGGAATAAAAACTGACCTTTTCCAGTCCTGTGGCCACTGCTGAGTTTTCCAAATTTCCAAAACTGAACAAAGCCACTTCACTTCTCAGTGTTCTCAACTGCAGGGATGCCTTTTCAATAGTCATCTGTTTGCTGTTCATTATCTCCTATTAGAACATGCACCCTGAAGTTCTAATGTTAACACTTTTTGTCACCTTGCCCAAATATCTTTACATATGAGTCACATTCAAGGCTCAGCAAACGTATGCAGGTTGGTTGCTTCATCCGTCTGTCCGTCCATCCATCCATCCAATTCCGGATAAAGGTCTATAGAATGAGTGCACCCACTTTCTGGGAATTTTGAAAAGATTTACAAAGAAATCAATTTTATTTAAATCATAAAAAAATATGACTTAAGCACAATTATGTACAAGACAATAGTCAAGGAGACATAAAGGTGAATAAGATACAGCTCCTTCTAAAAAATATGACAGGTAAACAACTATAGCACAAGGATGAACTTAAGGACGATGTAGCCTTGGAGTCCTAGGCTCCACAGGAGAAACAGAAATTAGATCCCTACTGTGGGCATGACATATATTAAAAATAAACCTTGAAGGATGATTAGGAATTTGACACGCAGCAATGTTAACCAAATACTGGGAACGCGATTAATCAGCGTCTGATTATAACTGCCACCAGCAAACAGGAAAGGCTGTAACTCAATAACTGCTTCTCAGAGTCTCCTGATAAAAGCTAAACACACAGTTTAGCTTTTCCCAAGGCAAATTTCCTGAATTCTATGCAATGCCCTCTGGACACCCCAGTCAGCCTCACCTTCACAGTTTGAGGTTGGTGCTATCAGAAAGGACGACCAGGCTCACCATGGCTATGCTCTTATACTCACCATGGCTATATATTTAGAGGTGAGAGAACACCACCCTTCCTCCAGACTGTGCCAGGAAACGAGAAGGGGCCCATGGGGGGTTTCCTAGGCAGGCTGGAGGACCAGGTGCTGAAATACAGCCCCTAGGCTGGTGTGCAGACAGCATGTCCAGCTGCCACTGTGAGGTGAGCTGTGACTCTGTCTGCAGCAATCCTACAGACGATCTACTAAGGGCTAATCAGACAGGGCAAGAGTGAACGTGGACATTCCAGGCATCAGCGAACTAAAAGGACTGGAATGGGTGACTTTCACGCAGATGACCATTACATCTACTACTGCGGGCAGGAATCCCTCAGAAGAAATGGAGCAGCCATCATCGTCAACAAAAGAGTCCAAAATGCAGTAGTTGGATGCAATCTCAAAAACGACAGAATGATCTCTGTTTGTTTCCAAGGCAAACCATTCAATATCACCGTTATCCAAGTCTATGCTCCAACCAGTAATGCTGAAGAAGCTGAAGTTGAACGGTTCTATGAAGACCTACAAGACCTTGTAGAACTAACACCCAAAAAAGATGTCCTTTTCATTATCAGGGACTGGAATGCAAAAGTAGGAAGTCAAGAAACACCTGGAGTAACAGGCAAATTTGGCCTTGGAATGCGGAATGAAGCAGGGCAAAGACTAATAGAGTTTTGCCAAGAAAATGCACTGGTCAGAGCAAACACCCTCTTCCAACAACACAAGAGAAGACTCTACACATGGACATTACCAGATGGTCAACACCGAAATCAGATTGATTATATTCTTTGCAGCCAAAGATGGAGAAGCTCTATACAGCCAGCAAAAACAAGACCGGGAGCTGACTGTGGCTGAGATCATGAACTCCTTATTGCCAAATTCAGACTCAAATTGAAGAAAGTAGGGAAAACCGCTAGACCATTCAGGTATGACCTAAATCAAATCCCTTATGACTATATAGTGGAAGTGAGAAAGAGATTTAAGGGCCTAGATCTGATAGAGTGCCTGATGAACTATGGAAAGAGTTTCGTGACACTGTACAGGAGACAGGGATCAAGACCATCCCCATGGAAAAGAAATGCAAAAAAGCAAAATGGCTCCTGGGGAGGCCTTACAAATAGCTGTGAAAAGAAGAGAAGTGAAAAGCAAAGGAGAAAAGGGAAGATATAAGCATCTGAATGCAGAGTTCCAAAGAATAGCAAGAAGCGATAAGAAAGCCTTCTTCAGCGATCAATGCAAAGAAATAGAGGAAAAGAACAGAATGGGAAAGACTAGAGATCTCTTCAAGAAAATTAGAGATACCAAGGGAACATTTCATGCAAAGATGGGCTTGATAAAGGACAGAAATGGTATGGAACTAACAGAAGCAGATTAAGAAGAAGTGGCAAGAATACACAGAAGAACTGTAGAAAAAGATCTTCATGACCCGGATAATCACGATGGTGAGATCACTCATCTAGAGCCAGACATCCTGGAATGTGAAGTCAAATGGGCCTTAGAAAGCATCACTATGAACAAAGCTAGTGGAGGTGATGGCATTCCAGCGGAGCTATTTCAAATCCTGAAAGATGATGCTGTGAAAGAGCTGCACTCAATATGCCAGCAAATTTGGAAAACTCAGCAGTGGCCACAGGACTGGAAATGGTCCATTTTCATTCCAATCCCAAAGAAAGGCAATGCCAAAGAATGGTCAAACTACTGCACAATTGCACTCATCTCACATGCTAGTAAAGTAATGCTCAAAATTCTCCAAGCCAGGCTTAAGCAATACGTGAACCGTGAATTTCTTGATGTTCAAGCTGGTTTTAGAAAAAGGTAGAGGAACCAGAGATCAAATTGCCAACATCCGCTGGATCATGGAAAAAGCAAGAGAGTTCCAGAAAAACATCTATTTCTGCTTTATTGACTATGCCAAAGCCTTTGACTGTGTGGATCACAGTAAACTGTGGAAAATTCTGAGAGAGATGGGAATACCAGACCACCTGACCTGCCTCTTGAGAAATCTGTATGCAGGTCAGGAAGCAACAGTTAGAACTGGACATGGAACAACAGACTGGCTCCCAATAAGAAAAGGAGAGCGTCAAGGATGTATATTGTCACCCTGCTTATTTAACTTATATGCAGAGTACATCATAAGAAACACTGGGCTGGAAGAAACACAAGCTGGAATCAAGATTGCCAGGAGAAATATCAATAACCTCAAATATGCAGATGACACCACCCTTATGGCAGAAAGTGAAGAGAAACTAAAAAGCCTCTTGATGAAAGTGAAAGAGAAGAGTGAAAAAGTTGGCTTAAAGCTCAACATTCAGAAAACAAAGATCATGGCATCCGGTCCCATCACTTCATGGGAAATAGATGGGGAAACACTGGAAACAGTGTCAGACTTAATGTTTTGGGGCTCCAAATCACTGCAGATGGTGATTACAGCCATGAAATTAAAAGATGCTTAATCCTTTGAAGAAAAGTTATGACCAACCTAGATAGCATATTCAAAAGCAGAGACATTACTTTGCTGACTATGGTCCGTCTAGTCAAGGCTATGGTTTTTCCTGTGGTCATTTGAGAGTTGGACTGTGAAGAAGGCTGAGCACCAAAGAATTGATGCTTTTGAACTGTGGTGTTGTAGAAGACTCTTGAGAGTCCCTTGGACTGCAAGGAGGTCCAACTAGTCCATTCTGAAGGAGATCAGCACTGGGATTTCTTTGGAAGGAATGATGCTAAAGCTGAAACTCCAGTACTTTGGCCACCTCATGTGAAGAATTGACTCATTGGAAAAGACTCTGATGCTGGCAGGGATTGGGGGCAGGTGGAGAAGGGGACGACCGAGAATGAGATGGCTGGATGGCATCACAGACTCGATGGACGTGAGTGTGAGTGAACTCTGGGAGTTGGTAATGGACAGGGAGGCCTGGCGTGCTGCAATTCATGGAGTCGCAAAGAGTCGGACACAACTGAGTGAACTGAGCTGAAATGAATCTGACAGGGGCTAAAGCTCCGAATCAAGAGTAGTCTCTCTTTACTCATTTTGGTATTAAGGCTGGTCACACAATAATCCTCACACACTAGAGTGAAACACAGACCCTGCACCAACTTCCCCATATCCATGCAAATCCCGGACACTCAGATACCACAAGGTCTCCTCCTACACGAATCCTTTCCCCTCACATGATCTGGAACCCACCAACACAAAACTGGTTTGTAAGAGAACTCCTCTAACAACATGCAAATATCTTCTGGGAAGCTAAAGTAATATCTGTCAATCATTCAAGCATTAAATCATTACGACAGTTAAACTGGTTTGTTTACTTCTGCTCCTACAGGAGGACTACCAGTTATAAACCTTCCTAGCTTGAGATGCAAAATATTCAAAGAGGTTTATAGTGCTTGTTGGAATCAGCAGTCTTACCTTGGAATTCATAAACCTCAGGGCTATGGGATGTATAAATCGTCAAAAAAACAAATCAAAATTTTGCAAGTATGAAGAGGAATTAATTTTTCAAGGCAGAGAATCCAGTCCTCACCGTATTGTGAAAGGTATCTGTGTCCCATGAAAGGTCAAGATCATTCAACAGAAAAACAGTCAAGTGCCTACCTGGCAGCAAGGAGAGAAGGCAAGCAGAGAAGGCTGGTGTTATTTGCACATACTATCCTATCTGAGACTCTTTAATGCTCTGCACAAATTCTAAATTTATTCTATGTATTCAAAGAGAAAAACAGGAAGCACACAGTAACGGTATTTGAAACCAGGCAGTCGTTCAGTAATAGAACTGGGACCAGGCCTGGTTTCCTTGTTCCCAGGTTCTTCCTCCGTAGGGAAATTCCCTCCCTGGTAGGCAGTGTTTAATTATGTGAAGCTTTCTAAACATGGCCTAATTGAATTTTCCATGATTATTAGTGTAAAAGATACCCTCTAAGGCCTAGCACAGAGAGACTGATCCAGAGGTTTTAACTTTGATCGTGCCGGTGGCAGTCTTCAGTCCTCTGCTGAGCACACCTATTCACTCTCTGGCTGGCTCTGCACCTCACTGAGGCTGTGCTGCCGGTCATTAAGAAGGGCAGGCCAGTGGTTAAGACTTCACCTTCCAAGGCAGGAGGAGTGGGCTCCATCCCTGGCCAGGAAGTTAAGATCTCACATGCCTCATGGCCAAAATACCAAACCATAAAACAGAGACAATATTGTATCAAATTCAATAAAGACTTTTTAAATGGTCCACATTAAAAAAATTTAAAAAAAAGAAGGGTAGAGAATAAGGCCACCAAGAGGATAAGCAGGCTTAACAGCCATTTTGAAATGAATGTTTTAGTGTAGCCAACAAGTGAATCAAGCCTGCCCTAGCTTGGACATGCAGTATTTATTGAGCACCTACTACGTGGAAAGAATCCTTCCAGGCACTAAGATACAGTAGTACACAAAACAGGTGTGGTTGCTGCTTCTGTGGAGCTCAGGCTTAAGCGTTACCATGACAAAATTTCCACCCTTTGCCATGATTGAATTTAATAATCAAGTGGGATCCACCAGAGGCAGAAAGCAAAGGTACAACTACCAAAGATTCAAGCTGAAGTCACTGGGAATTTTTTTCTCCCCCTGCTCCTTAAGCAAGATGATTCTCTTAATGACTCAATATTCAGGCTGTCACCAGTCTGAATGATTCAAGGTTACAACAGTTCACAGACCCATCCCTCGCGATGCTGTCTACTGCTACCGTCACTTTTACTTGGACACTCTTCCCATCAGCCTCAGATTACTGGGCTATCTTTCCTTTGGTCACTTCTCTGATACAATCTCTTCATATCTAGGGTGTGTTGCATTCCACCTCAGACTGGTTACCCTAAAACATCACATCGACTTTGGAACTCTGAATCAAAGCCCTCATGGGAAGACAGTAAGTACAGATGGGGAAGCAAGTTCCTGACACATCACTGAGAGAAAAACCGGCTCCTGGTGGAACAGAGGAATACACAGAATATCAAATTTTGAAAAAAAATACTGAGTGTCTATATTTGCATATAGAGTGGCATTAGAAGGAACAAATGTTGAGGGAAGGGCATTTGACTTTTCCTTGATAAAACTCTGTCATAGTTTTATTTTTAGCAACAAACATGTATCATTGGGTCACTGTAAAGCTCCTACGTCAGGCATATTCCCCTGAGCCTTAAAGCTGTCACAGAAAAGAGGAGTCACTGTGAGGACCTTGAGGAGACAAGCTGTGCCTTATCTGTTTTGGCATTCCTGGCGCTTTCTCCACAGTGCATATGACTCTGCCTCTGGAGTCAAAGAAATGAAAAAGCAAGAGGAAAGAGAGAAGGAAGGTCTTGGATGTGTGTGGTAACCTGAGCATGGGACACAGAGCCAGAGAATGAATTACATGTCAGCAGTCCCTTGCTGGAGGCTCACGGTCTATCCGAGGAGTTTATTGAGCCTTCCTAAGCACAAAGGAGTTTATCAGCCTATGATGATTAAATAGCAGAACTTGCTTTTAAGGAACGATAAAGAGTGACATAGGACAAAAAATGCACATAACTATGTAGGGTTGAAAGCAAATAAAAGAGAAGGCAGGAAAAAATGAAACAAGAGGAGACACAGAGGAAGAGAAGTGGCGATGCATCAGAACCGAGAAAATGCTGGTACATCTGGAGACGTGGGGAGCACCAGCAATGAACTCAGAGGGAGCGACTTCTGCAAAGTGATGGAAATCAATGACAGACTGCAAGGAGCTGCAGGACGGCAGGCGGTGGTGAAAACATGCTGAGTTTGGGGAGGAAGGCGAGAGTTGACACAAGTTGTGCCCTTGAATGGGGTTAGCAGGGATGAGGGGGGGCTACGCAGGGATGAGGGGGGGCTACTTCAGGACTGTAGAAAGCAGAACACGTTGCCAGGGGAGAGACAGGGAGCCAGCCCATGCAAAGAGACGGAGTGGCTGGGGACAAGAGTAGGAGTGCTCATGGAGCTGAAGAAGCAAGTGCAGATGGGTCTGAAACACAGACGGGCAAGGGGCAGAGGGCAGCTGGCAATGGCACGAAGAGGTTCCAAGAGAAGGAGGAAGTCTGAGGAGCTTCAGAGAAGATGGGTGTCACCTAAGGAGAGTGAGGATGTACCAACAGAACTGACAGGTAGTGAAAGGTTTCGGCACCTTAGCAAGTGGAATTTCTACCCAGGACTCAAAATGGAGTGCAGAGCAGCCCTGGGGAACTAAATGAAGCCAGACAGAATGAATGATTTTTCTTCCCCTTCTTAGTTCATAAGCGTCTCCATGCATAAAATTGGATGAGTAATTCCTACTCATGCATATGTATAAAAAGACACTGTCTGTGAAAGGTTCTGGAGCTGGAGGGAATAAAAACATCAACTGTATATGAAACATCACTCATGACAGAATGATGGACACTCAGACCCTTCAGATGATACAAAAGAAGTTAGGTAGAGATCGATAGGCTGGGCTTCTTCTAGATTCCTGGTTATCAGTTTTCCCAGTTTAGCAGAGGCCCCTCAAGAAACTCACACAATGGGAGGCTGAAGGAGAGAACACTCATTCTTAGAAAAACTAATATGGGAAGATGCACACAGTCACCCTTGTCCCTTGTGAATCACAAATGAGAAGGACACAAGAGACAGGCATGCAACAAAAGCAAAGAACCGGCTCCCGGTCTGCTCATCGCTCCCTCATCCTTAGGACCCTTCATATTTCCGCACCCCTCCATAATCCAGCGACAGTGCAGAGGGAACACAGGTCAAGGTTTGAGTTCAGGACATGGGCGTGTGAAGGTTTGAAAGAAAGGAGCTCATAAAACAGAACTGTCTGTATCTGGGAGCTCATCTGATCTTGGAGGGTCAACATGGATTTTGGAGAGCCATCTGTAAGAATTCTGAGACAGCTTTTCAGCTCCACAGAACAACAGAGTAATCAATTACTATTCAGTCTATCTTCTCTCCTAATTATGTACCTATATATCCTAAACTAGCATAGTAACTAATTCCTTTTCAAAACAATGCTTAAAAAGCTCTATCTTAAATCCCTACAGGATCCTTTCCTTTTCCCTTTATAAAGGTGTTACTATCTCCTCCTTTAAAAACGTAGTCATTCGTTTGATCTCACAGCTAAGCACCAATTCATCGTACCACGGTTCTCCTTTGTTTCACTGGCAGATTCTGCCCCAGCCTCTCTAATGACAATGCTCCTGTAGAACTCACACTTCATCTCAGACCCCAGCCTGTCTTCTGCATTTCTCCTTTCAGAATGGATACCCTTTTCATTCCTCTTCAAGCCTTCTGAAATGTTGCCTAGGACTTTTTCTACTTTATTGTTGTAATATACTTACTCTAATAAGAAAGTATCAAGGAAGCACTTCTCTAGGCTTCAGCACTTGACTCTTCACATACTAGAAGATAATTCACTCCTTTGTCTTCCATTTTTGCTGTCAGCCTAATTATGTTCCTTTGTAGGCAATATTTTTTTCTCCTCCAGATTGTTTTAAGATAGTTATCTTCCACATTTTATAGTTTCATTACTATGAGACAATAGAGTTTTATTCCTTATTTAAAAAAAAGAATTTTTCTTTACCTTGCTTATATTTTGATATGCTTCCTGAATCTGAGGATATTCATCATTCCTTAATCATGTCTGGCTTGATCATTTAAACTCTTGATTGTTCACTAAGTTAAACAAGCTACATGGGGTGCTTGATTTCCCAAGAATCCCCAAATATCAGAGAACAGGTTTATCAATCCCTAAGAGAGAATGCATTTCATTCACTTTAAAATCTAGTTTTTGGCATCCTCCAAAATGTCCTGAATTGTGATCTATGAGGTTGAAATAGAAGGCAACTAAATGAATGTGCTTCTTTTGAGAGGTGTAAAGTACTGAGTGGAACAGCAAAATACAAAGGACAGACGCTCAGGAGACAGGCAGTTCTCCGACCATTTACTAATTATGTGATCATGGAAAATATCTAATGCCTCTGAAGCTCAATATCTTCATCTTAAGAATGGGAATGACAGATTCTACCACTCATAGCTGTTAAGACTGAGGAACACATACATCAAACCTCATCTGACTCTAGATTTAAAGGTAGGAACTAAGGTTTGCTCACTGCTGTACCAGTTATCAATTTCCTGCCCTTTCAACAAATGCTCTGTGCTAATGGGTAGAATTTCTTTATGTCTTCACTCCTTTACACTGAGCAGGCTGTTTGAATTTCTCTGTATAATGGAAGGACACGGCAGGAGGAGTGGGCTTCTTCTCTTGCTGGTGGTCTGTCCCAGCCACAAGCCCAGAATATAGCTCTTCAGTGAGCTCAGGTTCCCAGTGTGGCTGGGTGAGTCCCACACCTATGCATGAAGGTCCTGAACATGCCAAGCCTCCATCCACAGTGACACAGCAGCTCCCTCTGTGTGCCCACCTACCGGCTGCACGTCTCACGCACCCGGCCCCTGAGGATTGCTCCCTATTTTCCCAGCAACCGGGGACAAGCTCTGGCAGAGGCACCCCGTGAGCCTCTCTGCCACTCAGATGGGACGTCACCCCCTCCACCATGAAGTGTGAGCCCCAGTCTGGGAGAAGGGTCTCCTCCCCACATTGGTCCTCCTTTTTGTACTCTCTTCAGCCCTAGAGGACTCTTAGAATTGCTCTTTACGTCTTGAAGGTCCTGTTTTGTTACAGCTTAGTAATTCTTCATTATCCTTCTCTTTAAAACTCTGTGTGAGACTTGTCTCCCAGTTAGACCCAGGCTGACAAACCGCTGCTTTCCTCAGGGCCTTGCACAACGACCAGCAACACACATCAGCTCTCCATGCATTCTCGCCTCCCTGCCCCAGTTAGCCTTGAATAATTTACCTGACTTGCCCAAAATCAAAGCACAGCTCCATGTGGAGGGTCAAAACCAGAATGTGCTCCCTCTAACTTCTAATCATCTCACCAACTGCTTGGATGCTAATTAATGCCATTTCTAGGGAATGACTAGAAACTCTTTGGGCGTGGGGGGATATACCTGGCGTGATCCTTTATACTCAGAACTGGAGAATTACTTCTAGTCTGGCTCCTGAAAACTTCAGGTTTGATTAATTTACTTCCTCTGGTTTTAAAAAAAAAAGATTTTTATTTGTTTGACAATCTGATCCCTAATATGATGAACATAAATGTCCTAGAGACTTTTTAAATCAAATATGTAAATTCTGTTAGTGCCCAGTAAATCTAAAAAGGCAGAAGACATCAAGGCAGGGAAAATTGAGTTTCAAAAGCACAGTGACTTCCATAACAGTATAGCCACTCCAGTGTTATTTTTAAGCTTTTTTTTTTGATGAGTATGCCCTTCAAATCAGAAAAGGTAAAATAAGCATATTAACTAAAGAAGTGAAAATAGAGGAAAAATAAAAACATCTTCATTTTCCAGGCTTCCCATTTTATTCAATAGTCTTATCAATGACTTGGATGAAAATATTAAAATTTCACTTAACAGAAAATGAAGAGGGACAGTTAACCTGTTACTAGAACGTGCTGTGATGATTTATACTGGGTCAATTCAGCTAAGCTACAACATGTATCTCAGAACATGTATCTCAGAACCACAGTTGAGGACTGCTCACAAGAGAAATTTGTGGGGGTTTAGGAGGCTGAGAGGAAGCAGCAATAATGCTCTGAAGGTCTACGCACTCGAGGCAGGAAAGGACGAACATGGAGGTGCTAGTGAGCTGTGATTTGCCCTCACTCTTCTGTGCCCCGTACCTGGCTCTCCCTCAGAACTATCAGCCCTGCAGAACCTCAGTGAACCGAGGACTGCCATCAGAAGCTGCAACTGCGGACTCAAAGGCAGAAGCCATCAAGGGTCAACAGCCTCCCACCGACATCCGTGCCTGGCCCCGTCATGATTCCACTCTAGCACATGAAAGCACCTGGCATCCTGCATGCTCTGACTCCTAACCCACACCAGGACTGGCTCACGACCGCCTTGGTCTTTTTGGACCTTTTACTTCCTGGCTCCTGCCATTACTGTGTAGGTCTAAGATGTTAGTCATTCAGTCGTGTCTAACTCTTTGAGACCCGAAGGACTGTAGCCCGCAAGGCTCCTCTGTCCATGGATTCTCCAGGCAAGACTACTGGAGTAGGTTGCCATTTCCTTCTCCAGGGGATCTTCCTGACCCTAAATCCTATAACAAATCCCTCATGCCATAACAGTCATAGTTATCTGCTTCCGGGATTCACAAGTATCCAAAAGTTCTGAATAACAGGTTCAAATGAAATGCATCTAATTTAACAATAGTGTATGCCAAGTTATGTACTTAGGCTAAAAAATAAAGCAGAAAACTGCAGAAATAAAAATCTTGATTGAAAGCAATTACTGTGAATATCCTAAGGATTCTGAACAATTAAATCCACAATGTACGACTTAACACAGTTTGTTTAACACATGAATAAAACATAGTATGATCTAATTCTTAAAAAACAAATGCAAAACTCTATATCATGAGGATAAAACTGTGTCTCTAAATTTACACTGAGACAGCATCTGGAACATCATATTAAGTTCTAACATATTTTATGAAGAAATATGATGCTTTGAAATTAGGAAGTCTAGAAAAAATATAATGAAGAATGGCTTCAGAAACTTTAGGGAAATAAGATCAATGTATGTGTGGCTCCAGAGAGGAGAGCTAGGATCAATGGATAAAAATTACATAAACAAGACATTTGCCTTCACTGAATTAAGAGTGCCATAGCAGCAAATACTTTAGAGAAATAGAGGCATCCTGTAAGGGAGGGGAAATGAACCAGATGTTCCCCACAGTACTTCAACTTCTTAAAGCTCATGACTGTGAAAGTTACATGGGGTTCAAGGAGAGGGAGAGGGAGTTTGCACATAATGGGTGCAAAGTTTAGAGTTATGAAAACATCCTGGAAGCAGATAGCAATGCTGATTGCACAACACAGTCAGTGTAACGAAGGCCACTCTCTTTTGTATACTTAAAAGTAGACAGAATGGCAAACTTTATGTTTATATATACACACACACATATATATACACATGTGTATATATTTCATCACAATGTTTAAAATGCTTCTATTATTCTATGTGAGGGATACAAAAGATTTAAACTGAAACTCTGACTTAATAAAAAACAAAAACTTCATTACTTCATTATTACTTTTCATTACTGCAAAGTCATTTCTTTTAACTAGGAAGAGTACATTTTTACCATAAAGGAGTTTTCCTAACGTGAACGCTATGGTAATCAAAGGCATAGCAATTATGTATTCCTCAACAATGCTACTGAATCCAACTAGAGTGGTTCCTTAAGGGCAGGAAAATAATTATACCCAAGAAAAAGCTCATTTGTAAATGTTACTATATATTATCATGATAATAAATGTTATTATTGATGACAAAAGGGTACACACACAGTTTAGAAAAATGTCCTCTTTCATCTACCCACAGCACATGGATACAAAAACACATGTACAGAGACTAAAATACAATTTAATACATGAGGGAAAAAAAAACATAGGAGGGGGAAAAGTAACTAGGAAACTGGAATAGCATTAAGAAAACTTCATTCTTTTGTTCATAAACACAGGCTGCAAAATTTTGATACATCAGCAAGATATCCACAAGACATCTACAACCAAAAAGTCTGCTGTATGGAAGGTTTTTGTGTTTTGTTTTTTTTTTTTAAGGTGCGGTTTTGGCCAAAGAAAGATTCATTTTAAGATTTCTTTGATGTCTTCTACTCCCCACCAAAACCCATTTTTCTTCTTAAAAATGAATGGAAAAAGGTATACCATACTAATACTAATTGGGAAGAAATCTATGAAAAAGAACAAAGTTGGAAGACTAAGACTATCTGAGTTCAAAGATTGTTAAGCTACAGCAATCAAGACACTGTGGTACTGGTATCAAGACAATTAGATAAATGGAACAGATTAAAGAGTTCTGAAATAAACCACACAGATATGGATAACTGATTTTCAACAAAGGTACTTCAGTGGAGAAAGAACAACCTTTTCAACAAATAAGCCTGGAACAACTGGACATTCATTTGCAGAGCACAAACAAAACTGCCCCCAAATTACTTTTGATATATTCCTCACATCATATAAAAATTGGTTCAAAGTAGATCATATACCTAAAGTCTAAAATTATAACACTTCCAGAAGAGAACACAGAAGAAAATCTTTGTGACCTTGAGTTAGCAAATGTTTTTAGATATGACACCAAAAGCACAAATGATATAATATGAACTTCTTCAAAAGACACTACTGACATAAAGACAACCCAGACTTGAATAAAATATTTGCAAATCATATATCTGATAAAAGACATGTATCCAAAATTTATCAGGAACCCTCAAAATTCAATAAAAGAAATCAAAACACCTAAATTAAAAATGGGCTAAAAGACTGGAACAGATGCTTCACAAAAGATATACAAATGGCACATGTGATGAAAAAGAGGCTCAACACTGTTACTCACTAGGCAAATGCAAATTAAAACCACAATCAGATACATTACGCCAATATGCAGGGCTAAAAAGACTGATGGTACTAGATGCTGGCAGAGATGTGAAGGCACTAGTGGTATAATCGCTTTAGAAAAAAGTTTGGTGGTTTCATGAAAAGTTCAACAGGGACTTCTCTGGCAGTGCAGTGGTTAAGACTCTATGCTTCCACTGTGTGGGGGCGGGGCGCAGGTTCTATTGCTGGTAGGGGAACTAAGATCCTGGAGAAGGCGATGGCACCCCACTCCAGTACTCTTGCCTGGAAAATCCCATGGACGGAGGAGCCTGGTGGGCTGCAGTCCACGGGGCCACGAAGAGTTGGACACGACTGAGCGACTTCCCCTTTCACTTTTCACCTTCATGCATTGGAGAAGGAAATGGCAACCCACTCCAGTGTTCTTGCCTGGAGAATCCCAGGGACAGGGGAGCCTGCTGGGCTGCCGTCTATGGGGGGTAGCACAGAGTCAGACATGACTGAAGCGACTTAGCAGCAGCAGCAGCAACTAAGATCCTGCATGCCCCTGCAACACAGCCAGTAAATAAATAAAAATAAAGAATGGTGCAGCCAAAATAAAGAGACACACCTTAAAAGTCACTCTGACATTCACCAACCAAAGAGATAACCACTTAAAATTCACTTTAAAAAGAAGCTCGGCATACACCTAACAAATAATCATTCTACTCCTAGGTATGCACCCAAGAAAGATAAAAACATGTATCTACCAAAAGGATGTATATCAACAGTTGTAGAAGTTTTCACAGTAACAGTCAAAAACTGGAAATCACTGGCATGCCCGTTAAATGTGAATGGCTAAACGGTGCGAGACAGTGGGAAGCGCTCAATGTGCTGTTATATCCGACTCTGTGGCCTCATGGACTGCAGCTGGCCAGGCTCCTCTGTCCGTGGAATTTTTCAGGCAAAGATACTGGAGAGGGCTACCATTCCCTATTCTGGGAGATCTCCCCGACCCAGGAATCAAACCTGCATCTCATGCGTCTCCTGCACTGGCAGGCGGATTCTTTACCACGAGCGCCACCTGGGAAGCCCATGTAATGGGAAACAACTAATAAAAGGGGTAAGCCATTGAAATATGCCGTGGCAAGGAATTCATCTTAAAATAATTATGCTAAACGGAAGGAGCCAGACCAAGACAGAACAGGGGCACACTGTACTACTGTGTACTATGTACCTTTTATTCTATTTATACAAACTCAAGAGAACACAAACTCATCTCCAATGACAGAAGGGAGATGAGTAGCTGCCTGGAGACTTTTGGGGAAGGAGGAAGGGAGACGGGGCAGGGAGGGATGAGAGGGAAAGAATACAACACGGCACAAGGAAACTTTGGGGGATATATGCTTAGTGTCTCGGCTGAGGTGACAGTTCTAGAAGTCACATGTAATATGTCAGAATTTACCCAACTATTCATGTTAAATAGGCTCAATGTCTGTATGTCAATTATACCTCAATAAAGCTGCTATAGGAATAAATAAAAGCAAAAAAAAAAGCAACAGCTTATTTGGGATATGAAACTTTGGGGAAAGTTTCTTCTTTCAGACCAGGAAAAGGCAAGATTAAAGTTCATGCCCAGCACCCACACAGAGGTCACTTTTATACATATATAATGCCACTGTAAAAAGTAAAACCCAAGAAACTCTTCCTTTCACAAGGTGCAAATGACAAGGTTTGTCCATTCGCATGCTTCAAACCCCATTCTGATGCAACATGTTTCATGAAGCCTTTCCTTATCACTTAGGTAGAAAGTGATCATTCCCTCCTGTGAATCACCGTAACACTTAAGTTAATTTTTGGATTATTAATTCAATACATTTATCCATCTACCCATCACACATTTACTAAATGCCTCATAGAGAATAGACACAGGCTTGGTGCTAGAAATACGAAAGTGAGTTGAACCCAGCTCTTCACTGATAAGAGCCTCATAGTCTAGTGGTAAAAGACACATTTTTAAGTGGCAGTAACACATAACAGTTACAGAGAATGAAATTCATTTTATCAGACACACTGTCTTGTACTACAATGATTTGTTCAGGATTCCATTTCCCTACTTCACTAAAACTTCCCAAGAACAAGGGACTTATTTTAGTCATCTACTAAATTACCTAGCACAGTACCCAGGATAAGTGTTCTAAATGGGTATATTTGTTTGAATGAATGGAAACTCCATTTCCCAGTTATCTATTCTTTAATCTAGATGGCAAGGCCACCATAAATGCTGACTTCTCAGCTGAGTTCCAACCTTAATTCACTTTGTCAACCAAGGCAAGTAATTTGAGATGAGATAAAATCAGAACTTAAATCTAGAACCCCCAAATGCCAAAGGAATAGTTAAAAATCAGGAAGGAGGAAGAGGGGGATAGGGCTTGGTCGGCAGAGACCCAGGACAGAACAATGACACAGATGAACCGAGAGCCTGTGTGGGTCCCAGCAGGGCCCCGGCTGTGTGTATGTATCACCATCCGGCACTCTTCTGCCCGGGGCACACATGGATGGCAGTCATCTAATCTCTGTAGGAACTGAGAGCCTGTGTAGGTCCCAGCAGGGCCCGGCTGTGTGTACATATCACCACCAGGCACTCCTCTGCCCGGGGCACACACGGACAGCAGTCATCTAAACTCTGTAGGAACATCGGTCTCACCGTGAAAGCAATTTCTATGGGCTCTATTTGTGACTTTCTGCTGCCCCAGATGAACACAACCCCCTTACCCATGCTCAGTTTCTGAAGGGGCAGAAAGGCAGAGCAGATTAACTGTGGGAAATTATAAGCATAGAGTAATGGAAAAACCCACGTCTCTCATTTTGATCAACGTACGTACAATCACGAAATTTCAGTTAAAATATAACTGATACAAAATGAAAAGGTCTCAAGTTACAACTAAAAGAGTTGGATTAAACATCAAGCAAAAACTCTTCATAGTTCCCCTAGTGCAATTACAAGAGGAATTTTCCTCTCTAAAAGATATGGCAGATTTGCTTCTTGTACTTACATCTACAGAAACAACAGGTCCCAGGAGGGGGAAGGAGAAATTTGTTTTTATTTGTCTGGATGTACCGCTCTGACAGATGGCTCCAAGAGATGGCCAGTGGGCCCTGGAGACAGGGCGCTTACCTGTAGATAGGATCCTGCATCACCAGCATCTTGCTCTCATCCCACGTCCACTCCTTTTTCTGCAATAAAAGAAGCTGTAAATGAATAAGTTAGGCTTGTCCTCAGCTACAGAACCAGGGCACACACTGAGCTACTAATGCTTATGCAAACACAGGCATTTGCTCCTTGTTCCCTCTAAGAGGCCTGGAGTGGATTGCTGCAAATGGACAAGTGGAAAATGTCAAGTATCGGGTTGGATGTGTCTCCTTCTTGCACTTTAGGAGAGTGTCTCTCAAGGGTGCAGAGAGTAGGCAGGAGCCAAAGGGTCTCAGGGGATCACGGTCTAAATCATACTTTTGTGGAGAAGTAACCAGGAAAAAGATCATACATCATTCCAGTGGAGCAGGAGAAGCAGGGAGAACAAGAGAGGAGCTGCCACAGGGACTGAATGATGCTGTCAAATCCATGTGCAACGCGGACCCCAGCCTCCCTCCCTTCAGGAGCAGAGGAAAAGGCTTAACGTGAGCCTGGCAAGCTAACTAGCACATTTATAGTCACCCAAAGTAGGATATCCACCTGGCTGTGAGCCTAACCTGCTGTGAACTCAAAGATGGACCCCTAGCAGCTGGGGAAGTGGACAGGAATGGGGACAGAGGATGGCAGTGGGGAGAGGATTCTAGGGCAATACTGGAACCCCAGATGCTTGAGGAAGTCAGTGGCACTCCACCACGTTGGGGGAAGCAGCCACCTCAAGCCTTCAGGCGCACTTGCAGTGCAGGGACAGAATTGTGCTCCACCTTCACTGGCCTTTGTTGGGACAGTGTGCTCAGGACACCTGGGAGGAACACTCTCAGCTCTCCGGGAAGAGAACATGGGGAAGGGGGGCTCATTACCAGCTCGGTGAAGCCCCACACTCTTCCCAGCGGAGGAGTCTGGAGTCCCTTGTTACTCCTGGTTAAGGGGAGAGTCTAGGTTGCCAGTCACAGTCTGCTGGCCAGGGGTCGGGGAAGCTTTTCCATGTTTTCTGGCTGGAAGTTTTCTGCCTTGCTATGCCTCCCCTTCCCTCCTCATTGGGTTTGAGAGAAAGCAGGCTTTGTTGGGCTTCTGGGTCTGATTCTAGTGTCATAGCTGGGTGGCAGGCTTCTTTTGACTCTGAGTCTGGGATATACGAGATGAAAACTAACCTCAGGGAACTCACAACTGTTTCCTTCCTTGCGTCCCCAGCCAGGCTGCCTTTTTCCACCTTTCAAAATCTTACGTTTGTTTTACAGATAATGGCCAGACTTTTTAGCTGTATTTTAGCAGGAAGAATAGAGGAAAATGCACTTTTCATCTGAAAAGTGGAAGTCTGGTTTGTATGTTTTTACAAAACTCCAGATGCCAGGGTTCCAACTCTTTGGAGTCAGTCCTACAACAATGGGTGTAAGCTTGTGTGAGGCCAGTAATCTTCAGCTTTAACAAACATTTCAGGTGATTGTGATGTGACCCTAGGGTTGACAGCCCTTCTTCGACACCAAAGAAAAGGTATAAAGTGAAATCCCTAATAGGAGAATCTCAGCATACTTCCTCTGGAGTCTTGGGCTTGGCACAAGAGAGTCTCTTGACATTCTAAAGACAGCCAGCTGATGGGGATCCCATTACACTGCCCCTGGCCAGGACCCATTCCTGGTGTTACTCAATAATCAGCCACTGTGAACTAATACTGGGCGGGCTAACAAGTGAGGTTGCTCTGCTCTGAGGGAATCCAGCTTCAGTGTGCTCACTCTCAGGAAAGTCTGCTCATTACATCCTTGCTCCTCTGTTGTAATTTTTCAAAGTTAATAGAAGAGTTAATAATTCAATGCACCAAAAGCCCATGAAGGTCCGAGAAGCTGCCACACCCACTGCCCCTCTCAGAGGAAAGTAACCTCAAAGAGGGTTCTTTTTTGAGTGTGGGTGACTTGGCTTACGCTGTGTGCAACTGATGAACCGGCCTTGCTGACCAGCCATGACTGATGGGGCTCAGAATCAGCAGCTGCCTGCACACGAGCAAGGCCAAGTGTCACAGAGGGTTTGGCCAGACCTGCCCAGCCCTTGAGCTCCATGACGAGAAGACTCGTATGTGCACGCAAAGTCTCTTCAGCTGTTCCCGACTCTTTACTATGCCAGAGACTACAGCCTGCCAGGATCCTCTGTCAAAGGACTCTCCAGGCAAGAATACTGGAGTGGGTTGCCATGCCCTCGTCCAAGGTAATCTTCCCGACCCAGAGATCAAACCTGCGTCTCTTGCATTGGTTTCTTTACCACGAATGCCACCTGGGAAGTCTGAGAAGACCCAGTTCCACCCAATCAAATCCTCTCCTTGAAGACTATCAGGTCCTAGATGGAGCCTAGATGGAGCCCCCAGTAATGGTAGTATATCTTTCCTCTCAGGACTGCACCCCGGAGGAAGAGGAAGCATCGTGTGCCAGCCCACATTTCCTCCTAACCTGCTATAAGCCTCTGCTGAAGGTGATCTGGGCAAGACTCTTCCTTGCAAGTCTAAGGAATGCAACTAGCACTTTCATCAAAAGGAAAGACTAATGAGGCAACTAATACAGAATAAATATTTTTCTTTCTCTGGAAGATCTGAAGAGAAGTATTCCCAGGACTCCCAACTCCCAGGGAGCCTTATGTTATTTTATTGAGGAATATCAGAAGGGGCCACAGCAGGCAGAAAATAATACTTTCCTTTTTAAAGTGATATGAGTATCCATATAGAAAATCCTGGCCCCAAAATAAACATCTTTTCACTTACTAATTTTCTTTTTCTGAAAATTCCATTAAAATCCACTTAAGTAAAAGTCATAAAATCCCATTATATTTCCCCTTAAAGGTCTTGTAATAATCCTTGCATCACTTGCAGTAATCCTTGAGAAGGGGACCACAGAGGATGAGAAGGTTGGATGGCATCACCGACTCAGTGAATCTGAGTGTGAGCAAGCTCCGGGAGATGGTGAAGGACAGTGAAGCCCGGCCTGCTGCAGTTTCATGAGGTCGCCAAGAGTCAGGCACGACTGAGCAACGAAACAACTACAGTAATCCTTGCATGAATCCATTCACTCTATGAAGGGATGAAGAAATTAGCAAAATAACTCAAAGGGTTTGGAGTGTAGACAGGACTCAACAATGTTTCAGTTATTCAAAGAAGCTGAGGCAAATATGGTTGGAGCATTTTAACCCAGTCTCCTCAGTGTCTGGATGATGTCCAACACCTTGAGGACTAAAGGCTCTCTCCTCCTCCCCCACACATCGTATATCCTTCCTATTCCATCACCTTTCAAATAAGACTCGGAGCAGTGCAGTTTCTTGAGCAAGGCGTCCCCATAGTAAATAGCCACTCAAGATGAGACTCAAGTTCTCCTGAGTTTTTGACCAGTAAGGGGGCTCTGGTACAATTCAGACTCCATGTATTATCTGAAGAGCTTAAATCAGAGGGATTGATTCTTCTTTTTGCTCTGAACTTGTTTTAAACATCTCCTCCATTTTCCAAACATTATAGAGAAAAAAACACACAAAGAGATCAACCTTCTCCCTCACTGTTCTAATAGTCTTCTAAGGAAAAAAATTTTCAGGAAAAAAATGTTTTTAAAGAGAGAAAGAAAAGCTAATGACCTACCTTTATGGGATTATAAATCAAATTTGGCTTCAACTGTGGAAGAGATATATTATTGAATAATAACTAGAGCCAAATTCAGTTTTAACTGTCCTCAGAAAACTCAGAGCTCCAAATTATACCTGAAACCACTTCTTTTTAGTGCTTGGAATTAAGGCTTTGAGTTCTGGTAGCTTTGGGAGGAAATTTTCAGTTTGCTACTCTCTGTCCTCAATGAGCTGTGAAAGTGAAGTCGCTCAGTCGTGTCCGACTCTTTGTGACCCGGTGGACTGTAGCCCACCAGGCTCCTCCCTCCATGGGATTCTCCAGGCAAGAGTACTAGAGTGGGCTGCCATTTCCTTCTCCAGGGGATCGTCCCGACCCAGGGATCAAACCTGGGTCTCCTGCATTCCAGGCAGATGCTTTAACCTCTGAGCCACCAGGGAAATCCATGGTCTCCAAAATATGCCAGGAGATGAAGACATTTCACGTTGAAACGAGAGTGGAAAAGGAGGTGGAGGACGGAGAGCAGTGTAAGGGGGACGGCAGGAGACGCTGCTCTAGAGCCCGTGGCACCTCCGAATACTTTGGAAGAAAAAAGTACCCTGTAAACAGCCCCGGGAGGACCGGCAGGACTGAGCAAGGCTGGTCTTCAGGCTCCTTCAACCTGAAGTCCAGGCTCTGCAGGGCCTGACTGGTACCACTGGGAGCTCAAGCAGTAACATCGCTGAGGCCAATGAGCAAGGCCAGGGGGACAAGATCTATCTCCTCTCTAGCTCCATAAATATAAAGGAACAGGGATAAAAATGCGAGCGGGCAAAGCATACCTAGCGGAGCACACTGATACCCTAGGGGCAGCTGTCCCACATTTTGCCACACATTCAGAATTGGGGTGTAATTCCTCTCTCTTACTCTTTGTTCCCTCTGTACCTAAAAGGACACTGTGGCACTGCTGAGCCTTTTAAGAGAACTCTGATTTAATTTATTAGCCCATCCCTCTCTATGCCTTTCCTCACCCCAGCAGTCTCCTTCCCTACTTTTCTTCTTTTTAAAAGATGTATTCCACACTCTAAGGTAATTAAAAAGTCATGAGACAGAGCAGCTTAACTTGAAGGAAGGTTCTGCTTCACATACTAGCTAATAAAAATTTTCTAGAAAAAGAAAGATTCTGTCACACAAATGTGCCCCACAGATCTCCAATTACAGGAAGTGTAACTAACCCAGGGCCCCCAGGCGCTGCATTCGAAATCCATCATTACGTATAGGCAGGGGCCCCACTCCTGGACAATGATCAGTGTGCGGGGATTCTGAGCAGGCCTGTCCTCAGAGACACAGGGATGCCCCTGACAGACAATCAGAACTCCCTGGCAGCCCTGCCAAACCTTCCTCGGACCACGCTGGAGCCTAAGACACTTTCACCCAGCCTGTCTTCCTTCCTTCCGCTCTCCTTCACTTGGAGTCAGACCCACACGGAAGCCTGACAGCTATGCCAGCCTTGCCTCCACACTTTCTCCCACGGGCATTTAATCCTGTCTTGGCATTTAATTGTTGCAGGACCTAGAATAACACAAAGTGAGAAAGTAAAAAGGAAAGATACAGGAAAGTCATATTTAGCTGCTTCATTTTTTTCATTCTTACCGGAAATTTCCCAGGTGATTCGGAAGAAAAATATTTTCTTCCACTTAAGAACTTTATATACTGCTTCCCTTATACTATCAAAATTGACCTCAACTTTCAAGACAATGAGGCAGGAAGATAACTTACTCCCCTGCAAGGCCACCTAGTTCAGAGGCAATTAAAGCCCAACTTGTCTACCTCTAGACCCCACGTCTCTTTGCTACTCCAAGTGACGGAACGGAACCAAAGGTTTTCACTCTCCACTGTCAGGAAGCTTTTCATTTTCAACAGAGAGAAAGGGTAACAGGGTTGCAGTGCATGTTTTCATAAGACCACCAAATGAGGCAAGCACATCCTTAACTACAGATTCTTCTCTTTCCCTTATCTAATGAGTGTAAATATCCAGTCCTCCATGAAAAGTTACAGCCATTCTGAAATTCCAAAATTTCCTGACAGGAATTGAAGCCTGGTTCAGAGGTAGTCTGCCTGGAACAGTGCCAAGAACAGAAAAGAGAGTCAAGGATATGGAACCCAGAAACGGATATGGCATCTCTGGAGGCCTTCCCTAGGAACCCAGAAGTAGAGGAAAACTCTGTACTTCCATTTATTTCCTATCCTACTGGAAATTATCAGGAAGCACACCACAAAACCTTGTTAATGTTTTTGAAAGCAATGGTGACTTCTTAAACTATTTAAAAATAAAATAAAACAGCACCTTGCAAAGGCCACAGTAACTCAGCTTGGCAAGTTCCCCACACCTCCAGACAGAATGGGACTAGTCTGAAAACACAGTCACCACCCATCTTAAAGTATAACCCATACAGATACAGAAAACACAATTCAAAACTGAGGCACTAATAAGCTCTCACACGGTGCACGAAATTCCTAACATGCCTGTGTTAAAACTATCGAAAAACATGGTAGAAAGAAGACTGGATTCGGTTTAGTCCCAGCTCTGTGACTGCCCGGGTGACCTCAGGACCATTTCTGGGCTTTCCCTGTCCTCTGTTGGGGGATTAGACTTCTAAAGATCGTTCTCCCAAATTCTGGTTCTGTAATTCTAAGCTGTGTGTTTTCATAGGAACAAATAGTACTCTTGAAGCCGGAAACTAGTTTCCTTGCGATGTGATATCCCAGTGACAGGGTACAGGTTAGAAGTCAAAGACTCTGGATTAATTAATTAGGCTTCTCCTATAGAGCAGTTTTTCTCTAAAGGAGTCTGAGGAGATTAGTTCACACACAGCAACATGACGGCAGAAGAACCCACTTGGGATCTGAACAAGACAGACCTGGTTCAAAGCCCAACCGCACCACTGACAGGACTTGAGGTCTCGGGCAAGTCACTCAGTCTTCTTTTGCAAACCAAACCTAAAGATAGTACCTACCTCTCAGGATGGGTGTACAGACCTAGTAAGAATGCACTGCCTCAAACAAAGCCTAGCAAATGGCAGGGGCTCAATTCCAGTGTTAGCTATTATTGTTAGAGGCACTTGTTATCGTCTTAGTGTGTAATAACAATCAGATGGCTCCCACTGGTCTTCTGCCTTCCCAAACAGATAAAAATAGAACCAGAGAGAACACATGACCCTTGCCCTTAATGGCTCAGAGCCTGTTGGGGAAAGACACAAATAACGAAAATGCAATGCTGTAGGAGCTGTGATAGACCAATGTGTGCATATAGCTAATTTTGCCAGAAAGGGTCCGTATCTAATACCCCTGTGTATCCTACCCAGTTCCTTTAAACACTAGAAATATCTGTTAATGAGAACAGCAGAGCCTTTCTAAAACAATGCTTTAGGGGATTCCAATACACTTATTGGTATGTATAAAACAAACAAAAAAAAACACAAACACACAGGAAACAGAGGCCCTTTAGTCCTTTTGTAGAAAAATCCTTTGGATGAAGTTCAAGACTAATCTTCCTTATTCAGAAGTCCACTCCCTAGCCAATGGTGCTGTAGTGTGATGCCAGTACTATAATAAATAATCATTATCATATACACAGAAAAGATCATTGTTTGGGCCTTGCTGGGAGTTGAAGATAATGTACTGACTGAGAAATAACAAGCAAAGCCAATTATCTTTGTAGCTGGGTTAATATAGCTGGGTTAATACCACAAATACAACCTAAGATTCATAAGAGATCTTGAGATTCATTATCCGTTGGTGCCAGTTAAAGACAACAGCATTTAGGCACATTAATGTAACCAAAAGATGTTTTCATTTTTCTTTCATCACAATAAGAGATGATCCCAATATATTTGGCCACTGCCTGCATTAGAATAAAGCACCTGATCATCAGAGTCACTGACAAAGTCCTGCTTATAACATAACGAAGTCAGCAACTTCCACTGAGGCCTGTCTATGCTTAGGGAGGCTCTTATCCACGCTTTTTCAAATAGGAAGACTGATGGAATGAGAAACAGGCAGAAGAATGTGACAGCCAAGAGTAGCAAATAAGACTTCACTTGATCGAACTGCTAAGTACTTAATTCTTCCCAATTTAATGACACCCTCATACACAAATCATATGCACTCACCCAACTAGCCAACAGCCAAGATCACTGGAAACACACTACACGCACCAGGCGTCCAAGTTAAGTGCTGAGCTTACAGAGAGATGGCCCTCATCTTAAACACTCTCTGCAGAGCATGGAGTCCCGGTAAACACTCTTTTCCCCCAGCCAGGAGCCATACCATCATTCAACAGTCTTGGATAGGTTATGGACAGAGCAGCAGCTTGGAGGCTGCTTGGGGAAGTTCTTGACCTCTGAGGTTCCCATCCTGCCCTGGAAGTTCAGGAGACAGAAACTTTCTACACAAACCTATTTGGTCTCTGGGATCTGCTTTCTTTGTAGCACAAAAGGTTCTCAAAAGCCTGAAGAAGCACAGGTGACCTATACATACACACGCAAGCCCCTAAACACATCATTCCAGAGTTGGTACAGAGTAACTGAGCTGACAGGGTTAAAGGGATCGCCTAATCCAACTCATTTAAAATGACTTGCTTAGAATCACTCAGCCAGGAAGGTAAGAGTTGGGACTAGAACCTAGGTCTTCTCCTCTCAGCTGAGGGCTCCTTCCAACGTGCTACACTGACCTAGTAAAAAGCAACATGCTCTTAGCAGGAGGAGGGGACCATTTCAACATTTTTATTGACTAATGCAGCACAAGCATGGTGAGGCTACACCACACGATGCCCATAGCTGAATATCAGCCACGACTCCTTCCACACTCACAGCTACCTGGCGAGAGCTCCAGTCCTTAGCACCAAAATGTGCTGACTGTTCCACTTCCTTGGAAAGAAGCGTGGCGTGTCTGCACTTGGCCCCTCTCTATTCTACAAACAGACACAGAGAGAAACACACATGCGCGCACACACACACACACACACGCTGTCAGCATACTCACATACCAGAGGACAGTCACATGGGAATAAGAGGACAAAAAGGCTGATTGCTATTAATGTGCATTCATCTGTCAGAACCAGTGTAAAATGAACCCTGTGATTAAAGCCCTTATCCAAATCACAACCACAGCCCGAAAGGGACACCGCTGGGCGGGGGTGGAGAAAACGAGATGGGAGGGGCCCCCCTTTCCTAGGCCTGGCATCAGAAGAATCACGTTGAGGAAAGACCTGTTGGGCCACCTGTTCTGGGCCGCTGGAGGGGGAGCCCACACTAGAGGTTACCGGGGAGAGAGTTTCAAAGTGAGTCACCGGGTCCCATGGACTCCAAGACACTTCTCCAGCTCGGTTTTCGTGTACTCGGTGGAAGGAGGCTGGCTTCTCTGCCAGGCGACTCTGCCTCACACAGTTGCCCTTGCATGGCGTGTCATCTCGGGCATAAAGCTTAGACTCTCTAGCTTCTGTTTCTTCACATGCAGGATAAGCATGGCGCCACGTCTGGTCCATGATACACAAGGGACAGGTGAGGTGGGAAACGAGATTGTCCTCTAAGGGCAGAACCACGAAGTCACCCCATAGGGATCAGCTCGGACGTATACTAAGTTACCTGAGAGGTACAGAATAGGCGCCAGGACAGCAGGCCCGGAAACGCACCCTAGCTGCAGGTAAACAGATCACCCGAGGCAGGAGTGCGTGCTCACTGCGGGCGGGGGAGATGCCAAGACGCTCGGCCACAGAAGCACAGAGGTCAGAGTCACGAAGGCAAAGCCTGGACAGGGTTGGACAGACTCTAGAAGCAGCATGTACCCAACAAGGCCACTCTGAACATCGGTTTATGGGGGAGCCGGAGGCCAGGAAACACGCCCCGTCACGCAGGCAGCCGACCTGCCCCCACTCCCGCGCTCATGGAGCAACCCTGGAGTAACGCGTCTTCCCACATCGTGCCTCTGACAGAAGAATGTGCTCGGGAGGCTAGCATGAGTGCCTGGTCTGCAGCACTGCACAACGTCTCAGACTGAACAGAGGACCTGATTTCTGGTTTATACAGCGGCCTCTTTTGAGCTTTGTCAGTGTGAGTTAGTATCCTAAGGTCCATAATTTGAAATCCTATGAGTCTGAGTTTCCAGACTCCGAAGGCTGACACATCGGCCGAGGGAGAGGGGGCAGTTTAGTGAGGAAACTGCGTGGTGAGTTCCCTGAAGGGATGAGGTGCCACAAATGCTGACCAAGTGAGATGTCCAGGTGACTTTCACAGTAGGACTGCGGAGGAGATGGGACGATAATGGGCGTGAAAGCACCTTGCAGCTGCAGCGTGTCCACAAATCACAACTACCATCTTATCCGTCGGCCCATGAGAACACCAACCCATGAGTTGCCCCTCACGTGAAGGGCAGAGAAAAGCTATCTGACAACACAGGATGAAAGCCCAGCTGGGGCCCAGCCTGGCTGGCTGAATCACGAGCTTGGGTGCACTGGTGCATTTTCCCTCTGAGGATCTCTGTTGCTTTTCAATTCACGTTGGTCATCATCTGTAATTTCTTTAACAGGGGCACAGGGATCCCACTGACCTGATAGGCCTCACTTATTCCAGTAACTCTCCTTCTCAAGAACCCCTGAGAGGACAATATTCTAAAGACTGTCTCATGGCTAACTACTGTGTGCACATATGTGGGGTGGAGGGAAGGGGCAGAAAAGATCCCCAGGGTAAGAATACAATGGGGACTGTTTTTCCCACAGTGGAAGTTCATAAGTCGGGGATATTTAATAAGCTATTACAAATTCCCTACTACTTTGTAAATTTTTAAGGAGTTAGTTCTTTATAAACAGTATATCATCTTCTATTTTCTTCCTATAAACTTCCAATCTCACAGCCACAAAACACTTTTTAGAACCATCCCTGGAGATATTTAGGAAGCATAAGAGAATGGGTTTGAGTTTTATATGTGGGAGATCTTTGCAAACGTCCAGCTGTCCAGAGAAAAAAATGGGCTGCCTTAAGAAATGGTAGAGTCCTCATCACTGGAGAGGTCCAGTCATACACTGGGGAATGTCTTTTGTGAGGAGGACAGAGAAGATTTAAATCCTTGGATTAGTAAGACAACTACAACTTAAACATCTACCTCCTGACTGTCCGACTTCCATGTATTTATCTTTTAATACCTCTACGTATTATGTACCTACTACTATGTATTAGTATTTGTGTTTACCTTCCATAATCCCCAGACTCAGGATCTGCCTTGAGTCCCATTTGAATGAAGAGCAGTGGAGAAAAGTGAAAGTTACTTGCTCAGTCGTGTCCAACTCTGTAACTCCATGGACTATAGCCTGCCAGGCTGCTCTGTCCGTGGAATTCTCTGGCAAGAATACTAGAGTAAGTTGTCATGTCCTTCTCCAGGGGATCTTCCCAACCCAGGGATCAAACCCAGGTTTCCTGCGTTGCAGGCAGATTCTTTACCATTTGAACAACCTGGGAAGCCCCGAGAGCAATAGAGGCTTGGAACCAAAGGCAGCACAAGATGTCTATATATTAGTATGAATGCTGCTACATCAATGAGTATAAAACAAAGGCCTCAGCAAAATCTAGAAACAGGAAAAAGAAAGTGCTTCTCCTCATACATTGTCCATCAACCAAGCCCTTTTCCATTTCTTTCTGGAAACACATACACTCTCCCCTCTGACTATTATGCGAATCTAGCCTTTCCCAGAACATCATTCTCCCATAGCACATAAAACTGACACAAAACAGCCTAGTGTTTAAACAACATACACTCACTTGCTTGCCTCTCCCCAACTCAGAGGATGGCCCATCACATGGACCAATACCTTCCTCCCATCGGGGTCACACCCCAGCCTTCCTGCACACTGAACGGTAGCTGTGCTGGGTCTTGAGGGCCTATTTAGGATGGGACAACTGCTTAGGAAGGCTCCTCTCACCTCCTCCCCCACTGAACCCTGCTGAACTTCAATTTAAAGCATTCCCCAAGATCAAGACTCAAAGGTAAAGGTACCAAACTGGGGAAAGGGGTGAATGCAAGGATGACAGGAGATGAACCTGTCACTCATGGGACACCAGGACTAAGCCAGTCAACCGACCAGGCCTTTGGTCCTTGCCTTCTCTCTGCTCCAGCTGTAGCCTCTCAACACTGTTGCTGGTTAGAGCAGACCACCTCACCAGATAAGGGAAGGGTTTTGCCCAGAGAGTGGCCTAGGAAGAAAAGCTACCCCACGCCCCCTAACCTGCGTCTCTCTTCAGCAGAGTTTGTGGCTCAGAGTCACTTACCTTTTTCTTCTTCTTCAGAATCACTTTCACTCCATCCACTGAAACCATAATGCTCACCTTCTTCTTCTTGATGTTCTTGGCTTTGAACTCATACTGCAAGTGAGAAGAGACAAAGAAGCACAATCCAGTTAGAGCAGTGCGTCTGCACAGACCCCGAGCGCCTGTGACCTGGAAAAGAGGGCCACGGACGGGTGTAGGGAGCTGGTGCAGATTCTGGGGACATGAAGGCCCTCAGGGGTGTAAAAGCAGGTGAATGTCTGTAGGCAGGGGCTTGGTGATACCTGGCTTGGAACAGGGACTCTGAATGGTCACTGGTGTCACACTCAGCTATCACACTGGGCCATGGGAGTGGATCTGATCTAGTCTATCAAGATGAAAACAGAGCCTACTCTAAGAATCTCATGAGAAATCCAGAACCTTCCCTCAATAAATCATTCTGACATTTAATGGCTTTCACTGTCAGTCAAGTTTTCCTCGCGTCTACCCAAATGCTGCTGAGACTCTATTCCACCTTCAACGAAGATGAAGAAGAGCTGGAATCCATCCTCAGAGCAGGATCTTTACATTCTTTTTTAAAATGTAAATTTATTTAATTGGAGGTTAATTACTTTACAATACTGTATTGGTTCTGCCATACATCAACATGAATCTGCCACAGGTATACACGTGTTCCCCATCCTTAACCCCCCCCTCCCTCCTCCCCCGTACCATTCCTCTGGCATTCTTAAAGATCATTATGAAATCTAAGTTATTCTCTACAAGGTCAAGTCCCAAATTCCCTTATCTGTAGGTCAGTCTCCAGACCTGCCCACTAGTCTGAAATATTCTAGACAGTATTCTAAAAGGATCTGACTATTAACTGTTACAAGGGAGGGCATCATATCACAGCCCTATATTCTAAACTTCTATCTGAGATCCTGAACAGGCCTGCTTCAACCACAGACTACACTGCTGACGGATGCTGGCCTTCATCCTCAACCCCAGATATTCCTCTATTACATTTCTCATTCATAGCCAATTCTTAAGTTTGTGCAGGTATTCAGAATGGTGATATAACGCTACATTTTCTTCACTGAACTTCATTCTAAGCATTTATCCATTTTCATCTGGTCCCTATCTTGGTATTACCACCTAGCAAACTTACCTGCCCAGCTCTCTAATCAAACATTTGGACTAGAGATTTAAAAATAATAATACAGGACTCAGGGCCAAAATCTCTACTCCAACCCATAGGCTCTCTTCTCTGGGACCTTTTATACTCAAGACCCTTCCCCACCATGCCACCAGCCAAGGTTGGTAAGGTACCAGCTCCTTGCCTATATATCCAAAACCTATTTCTACTTGGTATTTTGAAAGACATGAATCTAATCCATCCTAACAAGATAAAAACATAACTTACCTTGAAAATCCCACAAGAAATCTAGAACCTTTCCTTGGCCATGCTGTTCAATACTCTGATTTTAAGAACTCAAATGAGAACTTCCTACCCTCCCTGTACTCCCTTCCACTGAAATGTCAGCTCATTCTCTTCTTCTGTTGCACAGCTAGTGCTGACGGCCCTTGGCGTCTGCTTCTTAGAGATAAGGACACGACCCGGCTAACTGAGGTGAAGTATTTTTCTTCACATCATCAGGGCAGGTTCCGGTTTACTGCTGATCTGAGTTTCTAGGTGATGGCAACATAAATCACTCCCCAGTCTGGTGGCCATGTCTCCTATCCTCCCAATCACTCTGTCCTGTCAACAGCTGTCCTTTTACCAGGGATCTTGAAAGAAGAGCTGCAGACACATAGGAGAAAGAGAAGAAAACATCAACTTCAGACTCTGTTTCAGAGTCTGGGAACCCAGAGCCAGTTAAGAGTAATACAGTAAAGACCAGGAGACGTGCCATCCCTACTGGAGTCTGGCTTATGAGACGGCCCTGGTCATGTTACAAATTGCTCTCTAAGTCAATGGCTGTAAGCTGCTGGAGGGCAGAGCTGGGTGATCAGCATGCAACTCAAAGCACAGCTACAATCTGCAGGGTGTTCCCCCAACTGCAGCATTCTGCTCAGGTGCAGCACTAGATGAACTGAAATTATCTCTGGGTGGGAGAGCCAGCACAAGACTCTCTAAGTCTGCTGACTTTGGCCTTGTGCCCACTGGGAGAGGTGAACCAGCTCCATTTCCTGGCCACACCTGCATTTATTTACCTCTGCTTGCAGGCTTTCAATGAACACAATCTTTCAGCTGTGCCTCCCTTGGAAACAAATCATTAAAATCACAGCTGCTCCTGCCAGTAGAAAGAGTGCAGAGGGGTGTGTTCTGATGAGCTCAGGTGGGAGATAGGGCTTAAGAGTCCAGGAAAAACCCGGAGGCTGACAAAACCTGCCCCAGACACATCAATCTCTGCCTGCTTTATTGTCTTTGCTCTCAACCAGTATGTCACTCACACAAGGTCCACATACTTCCTTCTTCCCTCTTTCCAGCAACAAATCAAAGCAGCGAATATTAAGGGCTTCCCTGGTAGTTCAGTCAGTAATCTGCCTGCAGTGCAGGAGACCCAGCTTCAATGCCTGGGTTGGGAAGATTCCCCTGGAGAAGGAAATGGCAACCTACTTTAGTATTAGTGCCTGGAAAATCCCATGGGCAGAGGAACCTAGCGGGCTATAGTCCATGATGTCGCAAGAGTCAGACACAACTTAGCAACTAAACCACCATCTCTGCAAGGCACGATGTCACTTCCCCGCCCTGGTTCTAGACAGCATATTATTGCCGGCTGAACCAGACCCATAAATGGCTTCCATTTCTGGAAAAATATGACTATGTTGCTTTGTTGTTTGGTCTGTGGTCCTACTGGTTTCATTCTCTTTGGGATTTTTAAAAAATCAATATCCCTGCCCCCAAACCAAGGCTGGCAAGAGACGCCCAACCAGCTCTTTGCCTGTATATCTAAAAAAATCTAAACCATTTCCATAGTTCGTACTTTGACAACCTTGGCCGTGTCTTTAATACCCTGATCTTAAGAACTCAAAATGCAACCAAACATTCTCTTTGGAACTGGAAAACAGCCTCTGATTCGGCCACTGCCATAGTTCCAGATGGCTCTTCTTTGGTGTGTGGGTACAGCAGCAACGTGGGAAAGCATGACCAAGCGACTGCATTGGAATCTCAGGGACAGTGTCAACACAGGTGTCCTCCTTACACAGCTGGTGGGGCGCTCTCCGGAGCACTTCAAAGTGAAGAGGGCCAAGAGAGGCTTCCAGGCCCCGCGATCGCTGCTAGTGTGCACCACCTGAGCGCTGCTAAGGCTCTTGGGTTGGACACACTCTGCACCTACTCCTCGAGCCTGGTGTTCGGATGTCTCAAAACCCTTTCCAACCAGAGAACAGCTACTCAGATTGCAGTTCTGTTGAAAACCAGGGAAATGAAATCAAGTGTCTGAAAAGGTTCAAATCTTTCTCATAAAACCATTTATTGATATGGCAATTATACTTCATTTGGACAATCGTGTTATTATGCTCACTGGGGGACAGAAAATGGATTTTAAAGAGAGAAGATGATAGGAGTGGCCAGGGAGAACACAGCAAGAAGAGGCTCACAAGGACAAGCTCTCCTCTTTCTCAGACTGCACTATTCCAGGGGGTAGGCAGGTCCAGGAGGAAGCATCTGTGTTCTGCCGGGTAGGAATCTAGTCTGCCCAGGTTTTGCCAAGGGCCAAAGAACAAACAGGACTGCTGGTGCTACCGTCTGTGGCCCAGGCCAGCCTTCCACAAAGCCTATGCCAGCTTTGAAGTCTGTGCCAACCGGCCTGGCTCTTCCCCCAGTGCAGCCAGGCTGACCTGATCTATTTGCTTTGCTAGTCAGAGCCCCACCAGCAAGGACAGATTAAGCCCGACAGGACCTGACCTTTTAGGAAACAAAACATTACAAGCCCTGGAACACTAACCACTGACTAGAAAGACCAAGTGTCTAGGTTCATAAACAGAGCCTGGGGACCCTGTGTGGGAATAGTAGCCGTGGAACTTAGCGTGCTATGCCAACCAGTGAGGCCCGGGAAGGGGAGGCTGGGAGAGGGAGGGGCCCAGGTTCAGCAGGCGCCAGGAGTAAACACTCAACCAGGACGCCAGTAAGAACGTCAGCGGGAAGTCAGAGAGCCTCTAGCAGAACAGGTTATCTCTGAGGCCCTGGCGCTTCCTTGTCCCCAACTCCCAGGACTAGCTCCTAATCTTGTGTGTCTCCAGTTCCAACTACAGTTCCAAGAAGGGGAAGCAGAGGTCTGTAACAGACGTGTGTGTTAATGAAGGGACTGGCCTGGTCCTGCTGTACTGCAGAAATAAGTATTAATAACAGAAACACTTTCTTAGGAGTCAGGGGGAAGCTTGGGGCTGTATAGACAGACAGAGAGACAGAGAGACAGACACACACACACAACCATTTCCATGGTAATGTCTAGCTCCCTGAAGAATCCTGGATTTTTAAATAAGGATCTTTAGTTCTTCTATTACCTTGTCAACAACTTACCTAGTGATACACTCTCATCAGCTACATAGGAAGTTGATCCTCTCACTCTTCTCCATAAAATTTCCTTGGCCCAGCTCCTTCCCACTGTCCCCACAATGCTTCCAACTATGAATCAAGGTGCTACTTGACCAAGAGAGATTTAGTTTGCAAACATAGATAGTGATGTTCTTGCTTGGCAAAGCCCCTGGCTTATAATCAGCTGTGTTTACCACCTTTCTAGAATAAGTCTTATGGCTTTGCTTGCTGCGAGTGCCCACAGAAAATTTTAAATGAATTCTAGCAGTGCGACTAGGCATTTTAATCACATTCTGCCCACAGTCTTGGGTTCAAGAGTGCAAACACTTCTCTACAGTAAAACTGCAAGCACTTCAGCCAAAGGCACCATCTTATAAATGGTTTGTAGAAAATCATTTTGCACTTAACATTTGAAAGTTTAACAATGTACTTGCATGTGTGTGCGCTCGGTTGCTTCAGTCGTGACTCTGCAACCCCATGGACTGTAGCCCGCCAGGCTCCTCTGTCCATGGGATTCTCCAGGCATGAGTACTGGAGTGGGTTGCCATGCCCTCCTCCAGGGCATCTTCCTGACCCAGAGATCTAACTTGCGTCTCCCGTGTCTCCTGCATTGCAGGCAGGTTCTTTATCCTTTGAGCTATCAGAAAAGTCCCGAGTCCACTTACATGAGGTACCTAAGAGTAGTCAAATTCACAGAGACAGAAGGTAGAACGGTGATCATCAGGGGTTGGGGGAAAGAGGAGAATGAAGAGTTAGCATTTAAGGAGTACAGCGTTTCAGTTTTGGAAGAAGAAAAGATCTGGAGATGGACAGTAATGATGGCTGCACAATACAAATGCTGTACGTAGACGTCTTAGAACTGTATGTTTAAGAATGGTTGAAATGGACCATTTAAAGTATATTTTACCAGTAGAAGATAAACATCTGAACACACTGTAACAAACACATTTCTTCTCATGGCAAGTCCACTTGAATTCTGCTTGCGCAAGGACATTCCTGTTACTCTGCCACATGCAATTCAAACATGCCGTACTTTTCCATACTTCCATGTAATTGCATCTGCTAATGTTTGTGCCCAGAATGCCCTCCCCCTACCATCCGCTTGATGAACTCCTGCTTATTCTTAAAATATCTGCTCAGCCTGCTCCACAGGGAAGCCTTGCAGGTCAACTCCCACTTCCCGTATCCTCCCACAGAACTACCCCATCAACTTGGCCGCCACTGTCACTCACCATGGATAGGTCGTCAATTTCCCACTAGGCCAGGCCCTCCTTGAGAGCAGGAAACATCTTACACGTCTTTGTACCCAAGAATACAGCACCAGGACACAGGAGGGTGATAAATTAATGTCAAATAAATTAAGAACACAGCTGACAGTGGTTATTTACCAAGCCTGAGAAAACATAACCCTGTCCACAAAGGTAAAATAAATCTCCCGTAAGTTAATTAACTGATTAACAACTCAAGTTATTAAAACCTAGGTTCCATTCCATGGGTATAAAGACTGTAAGATCTGACTTTCTTTAATTCTTTTAAACTCCACAGCATGCTGGTAAGTACCTTATCTTTTGCTTGATCCATACTTCATTAAGTGAAATAATTTAGAGCCTCCATCATTGGTCAAGGCTGTTCTCAATCAAGTCATGGCACAGAGGTAACAAATCAACAGGGTAGTCGTGCAGATGTTCTCCGGGCAACCCAGCTTCCCTAATTTCCAGCTCCTGTGCCTATGGAGCCAAAAGCTGAAGGACAGGGCAGCCGAGGAGCATCCACGCAGCCCCTGACACGGCTGTGTGGCTCAGTACCTTGTACTGTTCATTCCTATGAAACCTCGGAAATGTGAGCAAGACAAAGACCAAAGCTGGTGCTGAATCCACATTCTAGAATACCTGAGGATTTGGGGGAATACTAGGCACAGACATTTAATTCCTATCTATCAACCTCAAGCCCAGAATAACTTATTTTAGCAAGACATATCACTGAAAGTTGGGTATAAATAAAATCCCCATCAAGTGCGCATTATTTAAAAGAAAGCAGATTAGCTACTTTTTAAAGAAAGGAATATTCATTGCCATTGTAACATAAATGTAGGATTTACGTATTCACCCAGTTCTGTAGACCAGGAGATCTAAAACTTGTTTTAAATTCCTCTTGGGATACCTGATTAAATGGCAGAATCTGTATCCAGAGCCAGACCTCAGAGATGCTCATTCAGCCAGTCTGGGATAGGGCCAGAAATTGGCTGCTGCTTTTTTTTTTTTTTAAACTTCAGGAGGCAATACAGATCACACTGCTCACAAACATTACTCTGGGCTATAGAAGCATACACCAAGAGCTTTTACATATTTTTATTTGTGTCCAGAATTGCCTTAAGACAAAAATCAAAGAATCATGATCATATATGAAAATACTATATTTTAAGTGTAGATGCTATTATAACAATTAAATATAGATTCTTAGGAAAGCACCACTGCTATTTACAGTTATCCGTTTTCTAAAGCAAAGGCATTAAAATGACAACTATGATGCTGGCAGGGAATGACGCTGGGTGGTAGACATCAGGTGTTCATAGGTTGTGTTTTACATGTTTTGTATCTCTTAAATATTTTTTACATTTAAAAGTATTTTACTTTACAAATATCTTTTCAAATTAGTACTAACATTACTTACACCCTGATAAATGATAAAGAAATGGAGTATACTCATAGAAAAAAAAATAAGAGAAAAAAAATACATAAAGGTGCTCAATCTTACTTAATCAAAAGGCAAATTAAATGAGATTCCATTTTAATGTATCAAATTGTCAAATATTTTTACAAAAGAACTGTCAATTATAATGAGAATATGATAGGAAAGAAATTCTAGTGAGGGTATGATAAGAGAGATACGTATGTACTACTGCTGGGAATCTAAATTGGTACAACTTTTTAGGAAAGCAATTTATAAATATGTATCAGTCTGAAAAACTGCTCATACCATTTGGATCTCAGTACTCCCATCAACAAATTATCCTAAAAAATGGTCACAGACTGGCACCAAGATCTGTGTTCAAGGATTTTTAGCACATTAGTTATGTGGAGGCTCAAAAATTTACACTAAAATACAAATGAACAAAAAAAGTAATTTCTCCTTCTTTCTATAAGCATCTTTCATCTTGGTGTGAAGGCTTTATTCCTACTTACTATGTAAGTTAGGGGAAATTAGAAATTTGTCCTGTTAAGGCAATTTTGTCTACTTTTAAGACAGTGGTCCTCAGGATTAATACGTTGTTCTTTGGATCATCTTTCAGGATATCACCCTTCCTTCCCCTTTCTTTTCTTCCCAAGGAGATCCAAAGCCACAAATGGCATGAGTAGTTTAGAAATTCAGTTTGAAAGGTAGAAGGTAACTCTCCCAACTTTCCATGCATGCGCTCAGTCGCTCAGTCATGGCTGACTCTTTGCAACCCCATGGACTACCAGGCTCCTCTGTCCATGGGATTTTCCAGGCAAGAGTACTGCTATGGGGTGCCATTTCCCCCTCCAGGGGATCTTTCCAACCTAGGGATAGAACCCACATCTCCTGCACTGGCAGGTGATTGATTCTTTACCACTGAGTGGCCTGGGAAGCTCTCCTCTTAATACGGCTACTCTGGCTACTGGTATACATTGTCATTTTTTCTTCTTTTTCATTGAATTGCAATTAGCATGCAATATTATATTAGTTTCAAGTCTACAACATTGTGATTCTGTATTTTCATACATTATAAAATGTTTACCTTGACAAGTCTATTTACCATCTGTCACCATACAGAGTTATTCCAACATTACTGACTATAGTTCCTATGGGGGCTTCCCTCATAGCTCAGTTGGTAAAGAATCTGCCTGCAGTGCAGGAGACCCCAGTTCACGTCCTGGGTCAGGAAGATCCACTGGAGAAGGGATAGGCTACCCACTCCAGTATTCTTGGGCTTCCCTTGTGGCTCAGCTGGTAAAGAATCTGCCTGCAATGCGGGAGACCTGGGTTAGATCCTTGGGTTGGGAAGATCCCTTGGAGAAGGGGAAGGCTACCCACTCCAGTATTCTGGCCTAGAGAACTCCATGGAGTATGACTGAGCAACTTTCACTTCATTTCACTTCACAGTTTCTATGCTGTACTTCATATCCATAATGTGACTTATTTATTTTATAGCTAGAAGTTTGTGCATCACCTTTTAATCTCCTTCACCTATTTCACCCATCTCCCCCAAACCCTTCCCCCTTAGGCAACCACCAGATTATTCTCTGTATCTATGAATCTGTTTCTATTTTGGTTTTGTTTTTAGATTCTGCATATAAGTGAAATCTATACTGCCTTTGCCTTTCTCTGATTTACTTCATTTAGCATAGTACCCTCTAGGTCCACACCAGTTCAGTTCAGTCGCTCAGTCGTGTCCGACCCTTTGTGACCCCATGAACTGCAGCACGCCAGGCCTCCCTGTCCATCACCAACTCCCAGAGTTCACTCAGACTCACATCCATCAAGTCGGTAATGCCATCCAGCCATCTCATCCTCTGTCATCCCCTTCTCCTCCTGCCCCCAATCCCTCCCAGCATCACAGTCTTTTCCAATGAGTCAACTCTTCGCATGAGGTGGCCAAAGTACTGGAGTTTCAGCTTTAGTATCATTCCCTCCAAAGAAATCTCAGGGCTGATCTCCTTCAGAATGGACTGGTTGGATCTCCTTGCAGTTCAAGGGACTCTCAAGAGTCTTCTCCAGTATCACAGTTCAAAAGCATCAATTCTTCAGCACTCAGCTTTCTTCACAGTCCAACTCTCACATCCACACATGACTACTGGAAAAACCATAGCCTTGACTAGACAGACCTTTGTTGGCAAAGTAATGTCTCTGCTTTTCAATATGCTGTCTAGGTTGGGCATAACTTTCCTTCCAAGGAATAAGCGTCTTTTAATTTCATGGCTGCAATCACCATCTGCAGTGATTTTGGTCCACATATGTTGACACAAATGGAAAGATCTCGTTCTTTTTTATGGCTGAGGAATATTCCAGTAATATTTTATGGCTGAGTACTTTTATATGCCACATCTTCTTTAACCATTCATTGATGGACACTTGGGTTGCTTCCGTATGTCAGTTATTGTAAATAATGCTACTATGAAGACAGTATATATATCTTCTTGAATTAGTGTTTTCATTTTCTTCAGATAAATGCCCAAAAGTGGAATAGCTGAATCATATGATAATTCTACTTTTATGGCTTTTTTTTTTTTTAAAGAATTTCTGTATTGTTTTCCATGGTTATACCAAATTACATTCCCACCAACATGAGGTTCTCATGAGGATTCCCTTCTCTCCACATCCTTATCATCACAAAGGTTTCTTACCTTTTTGGTAACAGTCATTCTGACAGGTGTGGGGTGGTATTTCACTGTGATCTTGCTTTGCATTCCCCTAACTATTAGTGATGCTGACCATCTTTGCATGTGCCTATTTGTCATCTGTATGCTTTCTTTGCAAAAAAAAATATTATTTAAGCCCTCTGCTTATTTTTTAATTGGGTTGTTCCCTTTTTGATATGAAGTTATAGGACCTTTATCAACCCCCTCATCAAATACATTGTTCGTAAATATCTTCTCTCCATTCAGTAGGTGAATTTTGTTGATTTCCTTCCCTATGCAAAAGCTTCTGAAATATTTTATCAACAAAAATTTAGAGGAATTCTTGTGTTTGAAATGTGTGGAATCACAAATGTTGACCAGATATGTCATCTTATGAAGAAGCCACTGCCTAAAAACAGTAAAATAGTTCCCTAGGTACATTCACAGAAAACTCAAGCCTGAAACTCTTAGCCTGTGCTCAACATCTGTTCCCTGCAGCCCCAGCACCCCGCCAGCCCAGAGTCTTGGCTCCAGAAAATAAAATCATCATTCATTCCTCGCTTCATCCAATACATGTGTAATGAGCTCTCAGATATGCAGGCAACTCCATAAGAGGCAGCAAGAAAAGGAGAAAGGACTTATTGGAAATTAACTTCACAGGATCTAGAATAGTCTCAGACTACTCAACGGAAAGCACACAGTCTACACCCCGAATTCTTTCCCATACTAATCGCACTGGCTGCCCTCATTTCCTTTGTTGCTTCCACCCTATTCCACACCCCAGGACACATGTCAATGACCTGGGACGGGCACAGAATGCTAATGAGGACAGAAAAACATGGCAAAGGGGCCCTCTGAACATCGGGAGGGCTTCAGGGCAGGAAACATCCAGTTCACTGCTTTCTGGAGCACTGTGAAGTGGGGCGAGAGGTTCATCCAAACACAGATGTTCTGTGGGAGGGAGACATTTTCACAGTGTGGAGAGACTGGCATGACGGTAGAGGGCAAACGAAATAGGCTCTGGGGTGACAGGCAGTGGTGGCCTCAAGTGCAGGCAATTCCAGGCTGTGCACCCAAGGGAGCCTCTGAGTGGCGGCTGCTCCCTGCAGAGAGAAAACTAGACAGGCCCTGGAATACAGCCGCCACTTTCTTTGACTGGGAGCATGCTGACAGGTCACGGGGAGCTGAACAACACCCCAAATGATTAAGGAGCCCAAAGGTGTGATTTATGAAGCATGATAAGTACCACTGCTACTAATAACCCACTGAGTTCAGGCTGCCTTTCCCTCCACTAGCTCTTGCAGCACAGTAAAAACACATATTAGAACCTTCTCCTTTTAAGTAAAATCAGAGGCACAGATGGGTGAAAAGCCAAAAATAAAACAACAAATCCCGACTGTGTCCAAGTCCATCCTTCTCCTCTAACATCGAACGCAGACCATCCTCTAGGTGGTTAACACAGTATCTCATATAAGTAGGAAGATAAGGAACATTAAAATCATCTTCCAGAGGAAGAAAATAAAGACACAACAATGCTTAAACAGGATAACTCATCTACACACACACACACATGCCTGAAGGAGTAAAAGCCTGCCAGTGGTTAGTAGAGTCACGAACCAAGAATTTAAGGTTGCTTCAGACCAAAAACGGTTATGAGACAATGAATCCTTCTGGCTAAGGCTTGATTTATCTCTCTGTAAAAGAAGACAATCAACCATACTGTGTGACTTCCTGCATCCCTGATCATCCACCATGCACATCTCCACACTTACCTTGTAAAGGTAAATGAAACAGTTCACATCAAATATTATAAAGTCCCTGAAGGAGCCACGTTGGACAGTGATTCACAACCAACATTCCCACTCTTGGCTGTGTGACCCTGGGCACCTAACTGCTCTGGGCATTATTCTTCCCTTCTGTGAAATAGAGGTATTGGGTTAGATGCTGTTTGGGAACATTCCAGCTCTAAATGTGATTCCAGATAATACAAGGCTCACAGCCCTTGTTGGAATGGTGTGATGGGCAGGCTCACCTGAAGAGGGTAGGGGAGAAGGTATGCTAACAAGGAAAGGAGGGTGTTTGGGCAAGGCAAGGCCGATTCCATAAGCAGAGGCAGAGGATGGAAGGGACAAAGAATGCAGACAGACAGGGGAAGGCTCCCACTTGGAAAGGAAATTATTAGAGTTTTGCATAGAAAGGAGGAGGGAGTTGCATTCTTCCAGGTTCTGAAAACAGTGAAAAGCAGAGGGGCAGATGGTGAACACAATCTTGGCACCAGGACTGAGGATTCCAAAAGAAAACACTTGGAAAATGGGAAACAACCTAGGAGTATATATCAAGTACTGGTAAGAATAAAGAGAATATCTGGATGAAATCTCTAGACTGAGAACCAGGATAAGGAAATGGTCTCTAATCTCTCTCTCTCTAAAGCATCTCTAAATGCTCTCAACAAGGACAGCACAAGTGAGTACGGCAGACGTGTTTAACATCAAACGGTCTGCCTTGTACTGGAGAATCTGACTTTAGAAGTTAGAAGGGAATTTAGAGGGTATGTAGGCATTCACGTGGGACTCCCTTGTCTAGCCTCTCCCAAGTCTTTGACCCATTCAACCTCTCTTTGAAAGTTCAGGCGTATCAGCACAATGAGAAAGAGACGAGATCTGGATAACTCAACCATCCCACAACGACCACAGCAGGACAGATGGCTGTACCGCATCTCACGGTGTAACAAAATGTGTAAGGAAGGCCATTCTTGGGAGACTCTGAAGAAACTATCTGGGGAGGAGAACAGCAACAAAATCAGACGTGGAAGGACTCGGAAATAACAGTGTTGTCTCTGGTAAGAGGTCGTTCAGTCTAACTGGATTCTGGCAGCTGTGTTTGAGAAGAAGTTTCTTAATATGCCTTGAAATCTACTCACAGCAGCTTCCACTTATGAGTCTCTAAAGCAGTACTTCTCAGACCTTAAGGTCCGTATGAATCACCTGAGCATCTTGGTAAATTACAGATTCCGTGGGTCAAGGGGTAGAGGTGGGTATAGCGTGGAGGGTGGAGAAGGGAAGTTCTGCCTTTCTAACAAAGTCCCAGGAGATGCTGATGCTACTGGCCCACGGACCGCCCTTTGAATAGCAAGGGTCTAGGGCCAGGGTACGTAAGTCCAAACAACACTGGATGTGCTAGCTGTTTGAGCTAATGACCTCTACGGTTTTCCTCAGTGTTAATGCCCTATGATTCCTACCCAGGATTGTGTATGTTAATATTCTGGGTCACATCAAAGCTGAGACAGGTTGTTTCTCATTAAAGGTACTTTGAGATGGCCAAAAATCAAACTCTAATATACAGATGATAAACATACATTATCCAGAGCACAAGATCCCAGACTGGAGTGGGATTCAGAGCTACGGACTGGTTTCCAAGCATAATAACTTCCTGCCGTCAGTAGGTGGCAACATTTCCTCGGGGTCTTAAGAATTGCAGTGTAATGAAGGTTCTCAACCTCGATTCTTCTTAAGCTGGGAAACTTAAATCCTGGTATCTCCATCCCACCCCCGGAAATCGGTTTAACTGGTATGGAGTACAGACCAGGTGATTCTAATGTGCAGCTAAGGCTGAGGACCACTAAAGTCAAGTGCAGAAGAAGACCCAGAGAAACAGAGAGTCCAGGAGGGGTAAGAGGCAAACGCTGTTCTTCACGTCACCCCTGAGTTTCCCCTCCCACATCAGGGCTCACTCAGATATACCACATAACCCCAACTCAGTCTCATCTTCCCTTTCAGCCCTTCATCACGAGGCCATTCCAAGGTGGCAACAGATCTTGTTTCCTCCAAATTCCTATGTCAACAGATGACACTGGATCAAAAGATGCCAAGATGGTTTATGTAGGAAAAGTACTGTTATCCCTTGTTTTCTACAAGAATCAATTTTAACCTCAGCCAAGTGCCCTACCCCAAAACTCAACCCCAGTACCAGTCTCAGTTCCATGAGCTGGCAACACTTTTCCGTAAAGGGCAAGAGAGTAAATATTTGATGCTTTGAGGGCCGTGTCATCTCTGTTATAACTATTCAACTCTGCCATCGTAGCACAAAAGCAGCCACAGGCAATACTTAAGTCAGTGGCTATACCTATGGTCCAATAACACTTTATTCATAAAAAGCAGGCAGTGGGCTGGGTTTGACCCATAAAGCACAGTTTGCCAATCCCTGCTTCACACCATCCGAGTTTCTTCTGAACTATCTCTTTCCTATGATACCATGTTCAGGTACAAAACACAATGGCTGTGACTTTCACAGAATAGGAATGAGACCACTCCATGGAGAATGGAAAATATATGAGGGGACCTTGGGAGGCAGATGAGATTTGAAACATGAGCCTATTCTGATTATTCAGAAATGAGGATAAAAATAGGGAGAAGAAACCTCTACTAAGATGTGCAAAATTGCCAGACTTCTGACATGGGGCCTATGCCTGGGATTCTTTTCTCATGAAGTAATAATCTATAATCTGAGGCGGATTTTCATCACCTCCATGGAAATCTGAAGTCAAACTTGTCAGGAAAAGAGAATAAACTCCTGGGAGTGAGATAGGACTGGACCAGGCAAGCAAATGAACTGTGACATGAAACTCACACCCTCTGCAAAAATTAATTCAAAATAGACTACAGATTTAAATGTGACACTATAAAACTTTTACAACAGGAGAAAATTTTCACAACCCAGGGTTATAAAGAATTCTTATACATGACATCCAAAGCATGATCAAAGAAAGTTGATAAGTTAAACTTCATCAAAATTTAAAACTTTTGCTCTGTGGAAGCCAATATGAAGTGAATAAAAAGACACACTAAAGACTGGGAGAAAATATGTGCAAATTACAAATCTGGCAAAAATATAACCAGAACACACAAGGGATTCTCAAAGCTCAACAACAAAAAATCACCCAAGTAAAAAGTGGGCAAAGGACTTGAACAGAACTTCATCAGAGGATAAATATATCAGTTCAGTTCAGTCGCTCAGTCGTGTCTGACTCTTTGCGACCCCATGAATTGCAGCATACCAGGCCTCCCTGTCCATCACCAACTCCACGGAGTTCACTCAGACTCACATCCATTGAGTCCCTGATGCCATCCAGCCATCTCATCCTCTGTCGTCCCCTTCTTCTCCTGCCCCCAATCCCTCCCAGCATCAGAGTCTTTTCCAATGAGTCAACTCTTCGCACGAGGTGCCCAAAGTACTGGAGTTTCAGCTTTAGCATCAGTCCTTCCAAAGAACACCCATGGCTGATCTCCTTCAGAATGGACTGGTTGGATCTCCTTGCAGTCCAAGGGACTCTCAAGAGTCTTCTCCAACACCACAGTTCTAAAGCATCAATTCTTCAGCGCTCAGCCTTCTTCACAGTCCAACTCTCACATCCATACATGACCACATGAAAAACCATAGCCTTGACTAGACGGACATTAGTCAGCAAAGTAATGTCTCTGCTTTTGAATATGCTGTCTAGGTTGGTCATAACTTTCCTTCCAAGGAGTAAGCATCTTTTAATTTCATGGCTGCAATCAACATCTGCAGTGATTTTGGAGCCCCAAAAAGAAAGTCTGACACTGTTTCCACTGTTTCTCCATCTATTTCCCATGGAGTGATGGGACCAGTTGCCACGATCTTCGTTTTCTGAATGTTGAGCTTTAAGCCAACTTTTCCACTCTCTTTACTTTCATCAAGAGGCTTTTTAGTTCCTCTTCACTTTCTGCCATAAGGGTGGTGTCATCTGCATATCTGAGGTTATTGATATTTTACCCGGCAATCTTGATTCCAGCTTGTGTTTCTTCCAGTCCAGCGTTTCTCATGATGTACTCTGCATATAAGTTAAATAAGCAGGGTGACAATATACAGCCTTGACGTACTCCTTTTCCTATTTGGAACCAGTCTGTTGTGCCATGTCCAGTTCTAACTGTTGCTTCCTGACCTGCATACAGATTTCTCAAGAGGCAGGTTAGGTGGTCTGGTATTCCCATCTCTTACAGAATTTTTCACAATTTATTGTGATCCACACGGTCAAAGGCTTTGGCATAGTCAATAAAGCAGAAATAGATGTTTTCTGCAATTCTCTTGCTTTTTCCATGATCCAGCAGATGTTGGCAATTTGATCTCTGGTTCCTCTGCCTTTTCTAAAACCAGCTTGAACATCAGCAAGTCCATGAAGGCAAATAATCTCAAGAGAAGAAGCCAATTAGGTTTGGTGGTTGGCTCAGTGTTTCTGTGTGACAGGAGGAACTGGGACTGCAGTGAGATTATTGCCTAGGAAACTAGGCTAAAAAATTATTTTTGCACACTGGAACCTTTGAAGTCTGCATCTTAAGTGCCTACTGAGACATTTTCAAACCTCATTACAGATCCCTTAGACAACAGGACATCCCCCAAGTGTGGGGTAATGGCCTCCCATGAAAAGATGGTCAACATCATTAGCCATAGTTGTCATTCAGTCGCTGTCATGTCCAACTCTGCAACCCTGTGGACTGCAGCACGTCAGGCTTCCCTGTTTGCTCAAGTTCATGTCCATCGAGTCAGTATTGTCATCCAACCATCTCATCTTCTGTCGTCCCCTTCTCCTCCTGCCCTTAATCTTTCCCAGCATCAGTGTCTTTTGCAATGAGTTGTCTCTTCACATCAGGTGGCAAAAGTATTGGAGCTTCAGCATCAGTCCATCCAATGAATATTCAGGGTTGATTTCCTTGGATTGATTGATGTGATCTCCTTGCAGTCCAAGGGACTCTCAAGAGTCTTCACCACCACCACAGTTTGGAAGCATCAATTCTTCAGTGCTCAGCCTTCTTTATGATCCAACTCTCACATTCATACATGACTACTGGAAAAACCATAGCTTTGACTATATATATACCTTTGTTGGCAATGTGATGATTCTGCTTATTAGGCAAATGCATATTAAGACCACAATGAGATTCCACTGTATACCCATCAGAATAGGGAAATTAGAAAACACTATCACCACCAAGAAGTGGTGAAGCCACAGGGCAAGTGAACCCTTGTGCACTGCTAAAAGGGATGGAGAACAGGAGAGCGCTTCTGGAAAACGGTTCTGACGTTCCTCATAAACATACCCTGACCATATGTCCAACAGCACCTCTGCGGTTACTCACCCTAGAGGAAAACTTCTGTTCCCACAAACACCTGTACATTAATGTTTAGCAGCTCTATTTATGGCTGCCAAAATTAGAAACAACCCAGATATCCTTCAAACATAAAAGTGAATAAAGGTGAATAAAATGTGGTACATCCATATACTGAAATACTACTGAAAAATATAAGGAAAACCGATACTTCATGTGTGAGGTAGTGTTGCCTATAAAAATATAAAAAACTACTGGTAAATCAGTTGAAATGTAAAAATTAATATATAAAAGTGAATGATCTATTAATGTGCACAAAACTGAAAGTGCTCGAAGATATCAATGCTGAATGAAAGAAGCTAGTCTCACAAGGTTATGAGACCAGTTCTAAAACATTCTCAGAAAGGCAAAACTATAGTACAGAGAACAAATCGAAATAGTTAGCAGGAAGCAGGAGTGGAAGAGGGTATGACTCAAAGGGATAGTGCAAAGGAGATGCAAGGGGTGATGGAACAGTTCTGCATCCTGATTGCGGTGGTGGCTGCGTGAGTCTACACATAAATTAAAATTAATAAAACTGTATTTTACCCTGTTAATTAAAAAAATAAAATAAAATGCTCAGGGCTGGATGAAACGTCAGAATGGGGGAGCATCCGTTCCCTCTCCCGAGAAATGCCCCACTCCTCCAGGGTTGGTCCAGATTGAATGTGAGGAGCACCATCCCCACTGAAGGGCAGACCAGGCCATTCCAGCCCCTCTGCCTTCCAGGATGAGCACAGGGCCTTCCAGAGGTGGCCCACAGTACCGTCTAGCCAGGAGAAACTTGGAACTGCCTAAGAGGATGAGGGAAGTCTTCCCAACCACAAGGCCTCCCTCCAGCCGATGCACAGCGAGCACAGGTGCTGCCTGAATCCCTTATTGCACTGAGGCCAAAGGACACGCTGAAGGTCATTCGACTGCTGTTCCCAAGCCTGCTCAACTCTGGGGAACTCAGCTTCTCTGGGGGGCCATTATTCCAGACTTGGAGGAATATCCGACTGCCTTAGAGACCTGTGGTCAGACCTGGGTATGACTCTGTAGGCCCTAGAAATGAAGATCAAATTACCATGTTCCCAGGGCAGAAACCATTTCTTCAGCCTAGTTTCCGAGGCAGGAGTCACACTCAGTCCAGACGGATGGCAATCTCGAGCCCACCGTCCTGTTGGTTTCGGGAACCCCTCTGCCTGTCTCTGAATTCACACTAAGCAAAGGCTAACATACCTGTGTCTCACACAGAAGGACAAGCTGAATACTGAATACATGCCCCAAGCAGCCAGCGGAGGGCAGGCCTGCAAGAGAGCAGCTGAGGGAATCATCTGCTTGCAAGGACGGCGGAATCCAGTGTGCTCAGCTCTACCTCCCACCACCCCTGTCTAAGGGCTCCAGTCATGCTGCTGCCCCTTGGGGCATGTTTCTCCTTCTCAGAGGATCAGATGTCTGTGTTTCACTCCCTGCAGAGAGTCCCAAGTAGACATGGCAAATCTGTGCGGTCTGCAGCAGCCCCAGCTTCAGCCAGCCATTCTGGAACACGTGCTGCAGAATTCCCTTCCTGTTCTCCACACAGGCTGCACGTGGGAAAGCCACTGCATGAGAAATCAAGCAAGTCCTGAGGACAAGAGGAAAACAGGCAGCTGGCGGCCAAGACTGAGGACCCGAAAGCTAAGTGCCGCCTGGAAACCCGCGCACACGTGAGGCTGAACCAGTGTCTCTTATCCACAGGCTGCCTCCTCTCTCCCACTCTACTGTAATATTACTGCTGCTAAGATATTTCTCTGGGCTTCCCTGGTGGCTCAGTTGGTAAAGAATCCGCCTGCAATGCAAGAGACCTAGGTTCGGTTCCTGGGTTGGTAAGATCCCCTGAAGAAGGGAAAGGCTACTCACTCCAGTATTCTGGCCTGGAGGATTAGAGTCCATGGGGTCGCAAAGAGTCAGACACAACTGAGCAACTTGCCCTGCTAAGATATTACTCTAACACACAGGGTTTGGTCTTTTACACAACAGCCTTTGATAAATTCAGAGCACTGTCATTATATATTATCCTATTTAACCTTGCCCAGTGCTCACCAACTTGGCCCTCATATCTTTTTAGTTTTCCTTTCTCCCCTTAAGTTATTTCAGCCACACATACCTCGCTCGCTAGACAGAAAAAGTAAACATTCTCAGGGGACCTCTGTGAGGTGTTCCAAAGGTCATGTTGTAGGGTCAGGGGCACAAAAACTGCACCGTGCCACCTGCCTCATCTTTCTGAAACATTATACTAAAAGGCTCTGGTCAGAATTTTTCTGTAACAATTCACTGGCTAAGCAAGAAATTCAAAACTGATATTCAACACTTTTTAATCAACTGATACTAAGTGGTCAATTTTCCTTCTCCTACCAAGCTGCTCCCCAAAACATGTGGTTTCTAAGCTTTATTCCTCAGAACCCCAGGTCTGGTGAGAGAGCTTCAAAGACCACCAGTGTGAGGCTACGAAATCAAGCAGGCAAAAATGGGCAAGTACTCTCCAGCCGCACACTGCTTCATCCATGGAAGCCACAGTTCTCATATTTAATATGGTGGGTGGAGTTCCATGTAACGGGCTTTGCTGGTGGCTCAGATAGTAAAGAATCTGCCTGCAATGCAGGAGACTTGGGTTCGGGTCCTAGGTCGGGAAGATCCCATGGAGAACGGAATGGCTACCCACTCCAGTATTCTTGCCTGGAGAATTCCATGGACAGAGGAGTCTGGCAGGCTACAGTCCATTGGACTGCAAAGATTCAGACAAGACTGAGTGACTGATACTTTAACTTTCTTTACATGTAATATTCTGCTTAACGAAAAGGGTCTTGACTTATAAAAGGAAAATTTGAAAATCACTGACTTTTTGAAATTCTATGTTACAATAGTTCAATTACACCATGCTATATTCACTGTGCAGCCTGAAGATACTTGGATTTTATCATGTCTGGACTGTTACTTACACAAGTATTATCTGAAAACTTCTTGCTTGTTCTCTTCATCTATCCAAAGTATTCCCATAAGTTTTACCTTAAATACCACTTCATAAAAATCTGCCCTATCATAACCTACAGGAATTTCTTTCAAACTACTTTGGCAATTAGCATGCAGGGGACTGATTTTTATAATAATGCTATATATAAAAAAATCTATCTAATACTCTTAGAACATGGTTCTTTCTCATCTTCTCAACTAACATGTAAATTCTTTGAAAATAGGAGCTATGTAGGTTGAACTTTATATCCTCTTTAGCAATATTATAGGATTTTCAGTTAACTATAAGGACTTGATCCAACAATCACTCTGGCTGCTGTGTTGAGAATATAAGAAGGAAGTGAGGAAGCAAGAAACTCACAAAGGAGGCTAATTGCCCAGTGAAGTGAAAAAGTGTACAAGAAACGATAATACTACCCATACACAGAGGCAAACGGATCCCAGGCGGGAGGAATACAACCAATGGACAAGCTCTTAGCTTGCCGCCATTTTATTTCGGAGGAAGACAGTCTTCCAAATACAGCCAATGTTCTACTTTGATTTATTTTTCCTTTTAAAATACTTGGTTATTCTAATGGCTATGATGAAGGAGAGTCATGGCATCATAAATTCTCAGAATTGTAGGTTAAAGCTCTTTGGACACTTAGCCCAACATTTCGAAAAGTTACTTCAGTTTATGAAACAGACTCAGCTTATTTGCATCCTTTCCTAAGAGTTTAACATCTTTTAGGAAATCAAGCTGCTGACTAGACCAGAAAATTGTTCTCCTTCCTACTTTTCCAAAAGAAAATTGGGGGAAAAAAGAGAGACAACTATAGTTCTTAGAAAATGGTCCTTAATGGTCTTCGTTTTGCAGCAATCATCACATTCTGAGCCCAAATCAAAGTATCTTCTATGACTAACATACACAATAATATGTCATTTTAACAATTTATTGGCTGGGAATAGTTGTGTCCCTCTCCCCAAGAAGACCTATTTTCCTCCAGGCTAAAATGAGTTGAGTTTCTTTTATTCCTTTCCAGCCCTTTTTTGATCAGGATGATACTCATTTGCAACTGATTACATTCAGATCACTGCTCACAAATGAACACAGATTTTTAAAACCTGAATGAGTTTATTCATTCTAGTTCCCAAAATATCCACTATTATCTCTTTTTAAAAATATTTCAAATTACTTCTCAAAAAGGTCCCTCATTCCACATCTCTGTATCTCTTAACTCCCCCTCCAATCACTACAAAGAATAAAAGGAAATCTAATTTAAAAACAGGGACATTACATTTGATAATGAATAATTAAAATAACCAAGGAACTGTGAGGGATATTTTACCATAAGAAATTGACTGTTAAGTTTGCAAACTCAATGAGCTTAAAAGATAGAACCTGAGTCTTTCTCAGATGACACACTATGACCCCTTCTAAGTTGGAAGTTCAGTTCAGTTCACTCAGTCGTGTCCGACTCTTTGAGACCCCATGGACTGCAGCAGGCCAGGCCTCCCTGTCCATCACCAACTCCAGAAGTTTACTCAAACTCATGTCCATTCAGTTGGTGATGCCATCCAACCATCTCATCCTCTGTCAGCCCCTTCTTCTCCCACCTTCAATCTTTCCCAGCAACGGGGTCTTTTCCAATGAGTCAGTTCTTCGCATCAGGTGGCCAAAGTATTGGAGTTTCAGCTTCAACATCAGTCCTTCCAAAGAATATTCAGAACTGATCTCCTTTAGGATGGACTGGTTGGATCTCCTTGCAGTCCAAGGGACTCTCAAGAGTCTTCTACAACACCACAGTTCAAAAGCATCAATTCTTCGGCGCTCAGCCTTCTTCACAGTCCAACTCTCATATCCATACATGACCACTGGAAAAACCACAGCCCTGACTAGACAGACCTTTATTGGCAAAGTAATGTCTCTGCTTTTGAATATGCTGTCTAGGTTGGTCATAACTTCCCTTCCAAAGAGCAAGCGTCTTTTAATTTCATGGCTGCAGTCACCACCTGCAGTGGAGCCCAGAAAAATAAAGTCTATCACTGTTTCCAAGTGATGGGACCAGATGCCATGATCTTAGTTTTCTGAATGTTGAGCTTTAAGCCGACTTTTTCACTCTCCTCTTTCACTTTCATCAAGGGGCTCTTTAGGTCTTCTTCACTTTCTTCCATAAGGGTGGTGTCATCTGCATATCTGAGGTTATTGATATTTCTCCCAGCAATCTTGATTCCAGTTTGTGCTTCTTCCAGTCCAGCGTTTCTCATGATGTACTCTGCAAATAAGTTAAATAAGCAGGGTGACAATACACAGCCTTGATGTACTTCTTTTCCTATTTAGAACCAGTCTGTTGTTCCATGTCCAGTTAACTGTTGCTTCCTGACCTGCATACAGATTTCTCAAGAGGCAGGTCAGGTGGTCTGGTATTCCCATCTCTTTCAGAATGTTCCACACACCAGTTTGTGGTGATCCACACAAAGGCTCTGGCATAGTCAGTAAAGCAGAAAGAGATGTTTTCCTGGAACTCTCTTGCTTTTTGGAATTATTACTTGCTCAGATGGAAAGGGGAAGCCAAAGAGAACAGTTACAGCACAGTTACAATGGGAAAGGAATTGATCTTCAAAGTGCCTTGGTTTGCCTGGATGCACCTTCAACACTAAGTCCTTTTCATTTTCACTGTGCTGGTTATTCAGTGGGTCCTTCTGAAACAGAGCAGGGCCCTATGATCCTTGCCCCTGCCCCATGTTCTTTGCCTGCCTTTTGTGTTTGGAAAACCTTAGTCAAAGAATAAGTTTAGTCAGAGAAATGGAAAATACAGAAACAAAGGAAAACAGGCAAAGGAGACCAAATAATAATAATGTAGTCATTGAGCAGAGTCAAAGATCTTTAGTTCGTTCTCAAGGACTATAGATAACATTCTGAGCCATATCCTGTGAGCTGTCTTATAGATACGGAACCCCGGGTGGAAGAAGTTAACTAGATGATCAGCAGACTGAACCCACAATATAAGCAGCCACAATTCTGAGAACTGGCCTCAAAGAACAAATGGACCCTGGAACTGAAGATTAGTTGTACCTAAAACAATGAAGATGCTGCTGCCCAGATCACCTATGAGCCATCTGAAGACGACTGTCAGAGCTGCCTGCGCTGCTTCTGCATGTAGGCGCCTCCCTCAGCCTAGAAAAGGTCTCACCCCCTGCTTGCCAACGGCAGGGAGCAGCCTCGGACAGGTGTCTCCCCTAACCCCCAGTTGCCAGCATCTGAAATAAAGTAAACTTTCCTTCTCACCAACCTGGCCCATTTATTGACTTTTGAGCAGCAAGCAGCTGGAACCCCTACCTTTGGTAACACTTTCAATCTGAAAACTTTTTAACTAAGAATTTTTCTTGTATTGCTTCTTTGCCAATTTCCTCCCATTTGTTTTTTTCTGTTCTGTTTTAAACTCATATTTATCAGATGTTGGACTTCCCAGACTGATTCTCTGATTTGCTAATCTTTTCTCTCCCACCTTGTATTTTTATTCTAATTTTTAGCTGATTTCCTCTCTCTCTTTCTTAACCTTTCAACACTTCCACTGATATCATTTTTAGTTCGAATACCATTTTTTTTAATTTGGAAGAGTTCTCTGATTATTTCTTTTTCATAACATCCTATTCATATTTTAGGAAATAGTGTCTTAATTATAGTTTTGTTATTTTAGGTTTTCTTCTAATCTCTGCTATCTCTTTTCTTCAGCTTCCTCCTTCTGTATTGTTTATTTTTGCCTCTCTATTGTGTAGAATGGTTTCCTCAAATATTTCATGATCTTGGATTGCCCACCTCTATTTGAGGAGAAAAATAAGTTACATGCTGCTGGAAATGCTCTGTCTGTGGATGGGGCTCATTGTCTGAAAGTCCTGACAAGTGAGCCTTTTAGTTGCAGAAATCTTCAGGTGTCAAGGTCTAGAGATCATTTCTCTGGGACCATTCAGTTTCTCCACACATAAGTCTTCTTATAATCAGTATTCCAGGAAGAGGGAGGGAGTTCTAGGGTCCTTCGAGTTCAATGTAAATATTTCTACTGAAGATTTTTTTTTATCTTGGCACTTTACCTCTGCCTTTTGCAACAACTGCCAGCTTCCCTGTCTTGAGTCTCTCCAGAGTTTTCCCATGTCAATCAACTTACCTGTCCATCTGACGCTGTCTCTGTTCAGTGAAAGCCATCAACACACCACACATTCTGTTCTTTAAAACATCACTGAAGTCTTTTATTGCCTATTTCCCCTTTTGTTCTCTTCGTCATACTTTCAGTGAAGTTTGGGAGGGAGAGGAGATGAATACAGGGAGCCAATCCACCAGGTGTGATGACCATTCACTAATATGCTGGGAGGGATTGGGGGCAGGAGGAGATGGGGATGACAGAGGATGAGACGGCTGGATGGCATCACTGACTCGATGGGCATGAGTCTGAGTGAACTCCGGGAGATGGTGATGGACAGGGAGGCCTGGCGTGCTGCGATTCATGGGGTCGCAAAGAGTTGGACACGACTGAGCGACTGAACTGAACTGAATATGCGTGGATGCTTTAGGAAAATTCTGCATGATTTTCCATACCAATTTTAGCAATGCTAAAACTCTAACAGTAGCAGATTTCTCTCTCTTCATAGTTTGGAAGTAGTATTACCTCCATGGGGCAGACAGAGCTCTTTGACTCAACTGCTGCTCTGTCCACTACGACGACTGCTGCTGCTGCTGCTAGCTTTTCCACTCCCGGTGTTAACACAACTACGGAAGTGCAGTCGTTCACACTGTGGCCCAACATTCCGTGACTCACTACTGAAATATGTATCCTCCAGGAAGAAAAGGACAAAACAGCAGAATTATGAGCATCCTGGTGAGATGTTTTAATAATTAATAGGCTCTTTTATCAGGACTCGTTGGAAATCTAGCATTCAACAGGACAAACATTCAGTACAGAACTATTCAGAAGATGAACAGACAGCACTTTGGTCAAAGCCTTTAACAACATCAACAAAACTAAGCATGTTTAAGACTTGGTGGTGGTGGTTTAGTCACCAAGTCATGTCCAGCTCTTATAACCGCATCAACTGTAGCCCCCTGGGCTTCTCTGTCCATGCGATTTCCCAGGCAAGACTACTGGAGTGGGTCACCATTTCCTTAACCCGTGTCTCTTTTGTTTGGATTGCAGGCAGATTCTTTACCATTGAGCCACCAGGGATTCTCTAAGACTCATTAGGGTGGAAAGCACCCAGAACCAGAAGACAAAAGCTTCACTGATACTAAAGAGATTAAAAAGTAACCCTCTTATAACCAGTATTAGAGTGGTGATCCATTGGATCATAGAAGAAGCTAGAGAATATCAGAAAAACTTCTGCTTCATTGACTATGCTAAAGTCTTTGATTATGTAGATCACAACTAACTGTGGAAAATTCTAAGAGATGGGAATACCAGACCACCTTACCTGTCTCCTGCGAACCATGTATGCAGGTCAAGAAGCAACAGTTAGAACCAAACATGGAACAACGGACCAGTTTAAAATTGGGAAAGGAGTAAGTCAAGGCTGTATATTGTCACACTGCTTATTTAACTTTTATGCAGAGTACATCATGAAAAATGCTAGGCTGGATGAAGCACAACCTGGAATCAAGGGAGAAGTATCAATAACCTCAGATATGCAGATGACACCATCCTTATGGCAGAAAGCAAAGAGGAAAGCCTCCTGATGAGGGTGAAAGAGGAGAGTGAAAAAGCTGGTGTAAAATAACATTCAAAAAATGAAGATCATAGCATCCAGTCCTATCATTTCATGGCAAATAGATGGGGGAAACAATGGAACAGTGACAGACTTATTTTCTTGGGCTCCAAAATCACTGCGAATGGTGACTGCAGCCATGGAATTAAAAGATGCTTGCTCCTTGGAAGAAAAGCTATGATAAACTTAGTGTATTAAAAAGCACAGACATTACTTTGCCAACAAAGGTCTGTACTGTCAAAGCTATGGCTTTTCCAGTTGTCATATATGGATGTCAGAGCTGGACAGTAAAAACGCTGAGCACTGAAGAATTGATGTCTTCAAACTGTGATGTTGGAGAAGACATTTAAGAGTCCCTTGGATAGCAAGGAGATCCAAACAGTCAATCCTAAAGGAAATCAACCTGGAATATTCATTGGAAGGACTGATGCTGAAGCTGAAACTCCAATACTTTGGCCACCTGATGCGAAGAGCTGACTCACTGGAGAAGACACTGATGCTGGGAAAGATTGAAGGCAGGAGGAGAAGGGGCCAACAGAGGATGAGATGGTTGGATGGCATCACCAACTCAATGGACATGAGTTTGAGCAAACTCCAGGAGATGATGAAGGACAGGGAAGCCTGGTGTGCTGCAGTCCTTGGGGTCACAGAGAGTCTGACACAACTGAGAGAATGCACAATAAAAGAGTGGTGATAATACATGGTGGTAAAGATACGTATCAAGTGCTGATACCATCAGAAAGAATGAAAGGGAATGAGAAAGGGAATAATTCTCTTACCAGGTGACTCATGGTTATGGACCGCCGTGCCCACTTAACACCAGTGTCCTTCCCAGATACCACCAAAATCATCCTTCATTCCTGAATACATATCACATAGTTGGTAACGTCTTATACTGATATTATTTCACTAGTATTTCTCTTTTACTGTTAACTTTTCATTGGTTTATCTTTTGTTTCCCTAGCAAAATGGAAATGCTTGAGATCAGGAACTTATAAGCCCAGTGGTTAAGAACTTGGGTTTTAAAGTCTCACATAGAGACTGCCTGTAATCTCCAGATATACACCACTTCTCCTCCTAGAGTGACAGAACCCCCAGTTTTTAGCTAGCATGCAGCCACCTGGAATAGTGACTTCATTTCCCAACATCCCTTGCAGTTTATGTGGCCATACATCCAAGTTTGAGGCAGTGGGACATACAGAAGACGCCCACGGCAGCTTCAGGAAACCTTCCCTAAGGGACAGTTGCATGCGCCCACACCCCTGCCCGGCCACACACAAGGCCATGCCGAACCATGAGGGCGAGGTGCGATCAGGTGAAGAAAGACACTTAAGCAGCCAAGGTCTCTGACACTACGGGCTGCCGAAGCACCTGGGGAGAGCATTACAGGCAAAAAGACAGATGTCCACTTTGCGCAAACTCCCTCTACTGCAGGTTTCTCCGTTTCTCACCCGGAAAAACTGATCCTAATGTAAACAAACATGATTACACAGGCTTGAGCTCAACACCCAACTCAGTCAACCTCCTAGCTGAATGGTCTCAGGCGGATCACCTGGCCCACTTCCCTCACAGATAAAACGGAATCAGCCTGACTTGGAGCTGTTATGAGGACGGACACCTCTAACAATCACAAGCAACTGTGAGTGCTCAGTTGTGTCTGACTCTGGGCTCCTCCGCCCATGGGATTTTCCAGGCAAGAACACTGGAGTGGGGTGCCATTTCCCCCTCCAGGGGATCTTCCCAACCCAGGAACCAAAACTGTGTCTCCTGCACTGCAGGTGGATTCTTTACCGCTGAGCCACCGGGAAAGCCCTAAGAACTGCAACAGGATTTTCATAAAGCAAATGAGTTTATGTTAGGGTGATGTGATTTACGGAAGAAAAGGAAGGCTTCTTCAAGGAATGGACACTTAAATTTTATAACATACAGAGAAGCTAAGTAGGCAAAGAAAGAAGGAAAACATATTCCAGGCAAAGGTCACTCCCTAGGCAAAAGCCTTGGGCTGAAAGGAGTAGAGACTACAGAAGGGAAAGAAGAAAAAAAGGGAGAGCCCAGGAAATATAAGGAGGGGAACAGTAAAGGGAAAAGAAGCTAAAGAAGTAGACAGGGGCTACTGTGCAGCCTAAGACTATATTAAGAAGTACGGCCTTTAGCCTAATGAATACATTGAAGTTGGTGGGGGGCGGGGGGATGAGGAGGGGCATAGCTAAAGATTCTGACTTCAAAAGCTCACTCTGGCCATAGCATGAAGAAGAGACCACAGGTGAGGCAAGGCTGGCAAAAATGTTGGGAGACCATTCGCATGCTACTGTAGTACTCCACTTGAACTAGGACCACTAGGAGGGCAGGGGGATGGAGAGGAGCTGCTGAATTTAAGACCTAGTTCAAAAGTAAATGCAACAAGGACTGGAGAAAATCAAGGAACCAAGACAGAGGTTACAATGCTTGTGCAACCAGATATGTGGTGGCGCCAGTCACTGGGCCAGGAAAAAGGAGTAGAACCAAATTCACAGAAGAAGAGTAAGAATTTGATTCTCGACATGATGATACTTAAATCTCTGAGAAATCCAAGAAGAGACATCAAGTAAGTGGTGGGAAAAATTTAAAAATTGAACTCAGGTAAGAGGTCTCTATCAAAAATTCAAGTCCTGGATTGTCTGCATATAGTTGTGAATATATGAGATTACCTAATGGTAGTGTAAAGAAAGAAAATAAGTGAGAACTCCAAAATTTATAGACTAGAAAAAGAGGATTCACTTCTCTATGAAACCATGGGAAAATGACATTTCTTCAATCAAAATAGCTGACTACCAGCAATTTCTACATGATTCAATCTAATAGAAAGGATGGCCAGAGTGGGTAAAGTCAGGGACATGTAATGTACTGACAAAGCCAAAACCTTTAAAGGAAGTGATGATGACCAGTGGTGACATATGTTCCTGAGAAGTCAAGGAAAATAAGTGCAAAACATCCAATGGGTTTGGAAAGACTGATCAGTATTTCTTTAACAAGAATTATTCTGAGAGAAAGATGTGGCTGGAAGTCAGTTTAAGATGAGAGAGGTAAAAAAATAAAGTATGGGCAGTAAGTAAGGAATTCTTCTAAAGATCAAACAAGATAATATATCTAAAGGGATCAGAAGAGTGCCTAGGCTCATTTAAAGAGCTCAATAAATGGGTTAAATGATTAAATGTTTTTTATGCTACTATTAAGACTACTAGTAGCTTTAAAACTCCCACAGCACTTTTAACAATACTTTGCACTTAGCTGGCCCTCAATAAATATTTTGTATACGATAACTGTTAAGCAGGAACAAAGGGATGCTAAATCATTCTACATAATTTGCAATTAAAGTAGCTGTAAATTCTTTGAGAACCAGATGCCCTATTTTCCCTTCATTAAAATATAAGCTAATCTAAATACGATTCTGTGTTCTTCATTCTCAAACGCTGTGAATTAACAAAATTTTCCCATTAGAATATCACTAGATTACTACCATGATGAAGTTACCCCCTAAAAACATGAAATTTGAACTAGAAGTGAAATTGGTTACATTTTATGATATTATTCACTGTTATAAGATTTAATAAGGATGCCTATGAGAGCCCTATAAAAGGAAAATAAGTAGGATCAGGAGCTTCTCTTTGTTATAGTCAATGAAAAGATGAGAATTTCAGGAATATTCCAGAAAGCACACTGGCCACAGGTTAGGTATTCCTTTGTTTTATATTTACAGGTAATAGATACTTATCTTATCCACAGGTGAAATTTCAGTGTGAAGGACTAAATATCGAGCCAACATGCAGAAAGAAAGGCAAAAGGGCTTTAGAAAACCAAAACAGGTGCAGGATCTTCATCATCTAGAAGAAAATCAACTAAAGGTGATTTATGAATTCTGCGTTATCGGAATGGTCTTTGCTCATCTAGCACTTTTTCAATCAGGCATGACTCCCCTTTACACTTTCTCTCCCCACAAATCACATACACATTCTTTAAGACCTGAATATTCTAGATCCCTCAAAATAAGAAAGTTGCCCCTTCTTCTGAATTCCTACTGTTCTTTATTCGTAATTCAATTTTAGCACCTAATACAATAGATTAGATTGTACAGATGCTTTTCTCATCTCAATCTCTCAATTGGACTAGGTGCATAGCAAAGCTGATACCCAGGACAGGCTGTGTCTTACTGAATTCTGAACATCTGATACAAAATTGATAACAAGTATTTGTTGGACAGAAGGTATATGCCTAATAAACTCAATTACCTGATATAACGTATCAAATGAGGAAGGCAACAGCCAGGGGCAGTGTATTAGTTTCTTATGACATTGCAACAAATTACCATGAACAAAAAAGTGGCTTACAAATGTCACAAGTTTAACATCTTATTGTTTTTGAGGTCAGAAGCCTAAAATGAGTCCACAGGCTTGTTTTCCTTCCGGAAAACTCATTTCCTCAACTTTTTCCAGTTTCTAAAAGTTACCTGAATTCCTTGGCTCATGGTCCCTTCATCATCATCACAGCCAGCAGCACAGCATCTTCAAATCTCTTTGACATCCTGCTGTGCCCTCAGAAGAACCCTTGTGATTACACTGGGCCCATCTGGAAAAATCAGGATAAGTAAAGGACCTCCACATGCGAGGTTAATCACACTTGCAAAGTATCTTTTGCCACATATGGTAACACCAGAACACAAACATCTTTTAGGGGCCATTAAGAAAGAGCGTTCCAGAAAAACATCTATTGCTGCTTTATTGACTATGCCAAAGCCTTTGACTGTGTGGATCACAATCAACTGTGGAAAATTCTGAGAGAGATGGGAATACCAGACCATCAGGCCTGCCTCTTGAGAAACCTGTATGCAGGTCAGGAAGCAACAGTCAAGACTGGACATGGAACAACAGACTGGTTCCAAATAGGAAAAGGAGTACGTCAAGGCTGTATATTGTCACCCTGCTTATTTAACTTATATGTAGAGTACATCATGAGAAACGCTGGGCACAAGCTGGAATCAAGAATGCCAGGAGAAATATCAATAACCTCAGCTATGCACATGACACCACCTTTATGGCAGAAAGTGAAGAGGAACTAAAAAGGCTCTTGATGAAAGTGAAAGAGGATAGTGAAAAAGTTGGCTTAAAACTGAACATTCAGAAAACGAATATCATGGCTTCTGGTCCCATCACTTCATGGGAAATAGATGGGGAAACAGTGGAAACAGTGTCAGACTTTATTTGGGGGAGGGGGCTCCAAAATCACTGCAGATGGTGATTGTAGCCATGAAATTAAAAGACGCTTACTCCTTGGCAGGAAAGCTATGACCAACCTAGATAGCATATTCAAAAGCAGAGACATTACTTTGTCAACAAAGGTCCGTCTAGTCAAGGCTATGGTTTTTCCAGTAGTCATGTGTGGATGTGAGAGTTGGACTGTGAAGAAAGCTGAGCGCCGAAGAATTGATGCTTTTGAACTGTGGTGTTGGAGAAGACTCTTGAGAGTCCCTTGGACTGCAAGGAGATCAAACCAGTCCATTCTGAAGGAGATCAGTCTTGGGTGTTCTTCGGAAGGAATGATGCTAAAGCTGAAACTCCAGTACTTTGGCCACCTCATGTGAAGAGTTGACTCACTGGAAAAGACTTTGATGCTGGGAGGGACTGGGGGCAGGAGGAGAAGGGGACAACAGAGGATGAGATGGAGGGATAGCATCACCAACTCGATGGATGTGAGTCTGAGTGAACTCCGGGAGTTGGTGATGGACAGGGAGGCCTGGCGTGCTGCAATTCATGGGGTCGCAAAGAGTTGGACACGACTGAGTGACTGAACTGAACTGAACTGATTCAGCCTAACAGGCTTCCCTGGTAGCTCAGATGGTAAAGAATCCACCTGCAGTGCAAAAGACAGACCCCAGTTCAATTCCTGGGTCAGTAAGTTCCTCTGGAGAACTACCCAGTCCAGTATTCTTGGGCTTCCCTGGTGGCTCAGACGGTAAAGAATCTGCCTGCAGTCTGGGACACCTGGGTTTGATCCCTAGGTTGGGAAGATGCCCTGAAGGAGGGTATGTCAACCCACTGTAGTATTCTTGCCTGGAGAATCTCCATGGACAGAGGAGCCTGGGGGCTATAGTCCAGGGGTTGCAAAAAGTGGGACACAAGTAAGCAACTAAGCCCAGCAAACTCAAACAGAGTCAGGCACACTGACAGCTGCAAAAACCAAACGGCAGTAACCTAAATAAAACAGAAAAAAGATGGAAAGTAGAGAAAACTAAAAATACACAAACAAAAATGGAGCAACCTGTGTCTATAACATGGGAACTAATTACTACTATGCTCTGTCATGGAGAAGGCAATGGCACCCCACTCCAGTACTCTTGCCTGGCAAATCCCATGGATGGAAGAGCCTGGTGGGCTGCAGTCCATGGGGTCACGAAGAGTCGGACACGACTGAGCGACTTCACTTTCACTTTTCAGTTTCATGCACTGGAGAAGGAAATGGCAACCCCCACCCCCACCCCCACCCCCCAGTGTTCTTGCCTGGAGAATCCCAAGGACAGGGTAGCCTGGTTGGCTGCCATCTATGGGGTCGCACAGAGTCAGACACAACTGAAGTGACTTAGCAGCAGCAGCAGCAACATCAACAGCAGCAGCATGCTCTGTCCATAACCTCTGAGGGCAACACTGCTTTATTTTGGTTTAATATTACAAACAGAATTCAAAATAATGAGTTTGAGCCATGAAAAAAAAAGAGTGATGTTTCATCCTGTAAAGTTCAAGAAAGAGGGCATGAGAGATTATGAAATATTTCAGTAAAATGATTATTAGTTTTGAAAGATAGGACTAAACCTTAGAAGGAGAAGCTTAAATTGTACTTATATGGAAAATCTCATTCTCCAGTACTAAATGAGATTTATTATGTGTTATGGGCTAAATGAATGTCTGTCCCCCCACCCCACCCCAAACTAAATTCCTACATTGAAATCTTAATCCCTAATGTGAGGGTACAAGAAGGTGAGGCCTGTGAGTGGTGATTAGGTCACGGGAGCCCTCATGAACTGCCCTTAAAATAAAGACCCCAGAGAGCTCTCTGTCCTCTCCGTCATGTGAAGGTGCAGGGAGAAAGGGGCTGTGTGCAGCCTGGCAGAGAGCCCTCACCAGGATGCAGCCGTGATCCCTCAGCCTGATCGTGAACTCCCAGCCTCTAACACTGGGGAAGTCAGTTGCTGTTGTTTGAAAGCCACCACGTCGATGCTATCTGCTACAGCAGCCCAAAAGGATTAAGGCAGTGTTTATCAGAGAGACTTATTTCTGTCACGTATACCTCAACTTATATGTTAACCCTCAAAGCAGTCATCTTGAGAACATAATACATTTGAATAATTACTGCCTGAAAGTTTGGTGAAATCATCCCTAAAGAAGTTATTTTAGAACCACTATATGAACTACATCATTATCAGTCTCATTACTTTGTAACGATACTTCATTTTTAACTGGAATAGCCTTAAGTTGAGTTATCAAGATAGGCAATCATTAAACTTGGTTTCAAACGATCTGGACCATGAGAAAAATCAAATGTCATATATCCTGATGATTGTCAAAAGATTGAGCTGCAAGATCTGGATGCAGTTCTAAAAGAGCAAAGACAAAAGCAAAGCAGCAGTGATCCCTAAAGTAAGAACTTAGCCTTTCTAGACCAACTCTTTGAACAGGGTACACTCTTTGGGGGTACATTATGGTATGCTGCTTTGTAAGACTCTGGCTCCGATCATTAGTTACAACTTGTATGTATTATTAAGTCATTTACATTTAAAGAACATTTAAATGCATTCAAGTTAACTAAACTATACATCTACTGTATATCACTGCCTATTTATTACATGTACTATTACAAAGCTCTGATCTGTATTAATACTGACACTGTGATCCTTATGTATCTGGATACCAAACCCTGGAGACATATTTCTCCTTCATTTCTTCCATAGATGCTGGGAACTTGATTTCACAGGTTACGAGTTCCCACCCTATAGACTTGGGAATCCAGATGATCTACAGTCAAACTGTGAAGCAGGATTTATTTCACAGTCACATACACATAGCTTCACAAACACACACTCCATATGGGCTGTCCAGAATCGCTAGCCATATATATTTCAAAATGCTGACAACAAGCCCCATTAGCAGCTTCACAGGTAAAGCCAGGGTCTATCACTGAACTTGATATATGGCACTCTTGGTGGTCACTAAGCCCCATTCATACTCGTGACATCATTGTTTCCAGAGAAATTACATCACTACATTCTCCAAGGGGGAGAAACTAAAAGGGGTCTCAAAGACAACAAAACACAAACAGTGCAACTGGAATATGCAAGTTATCAGTTAAAGTAGCTTTTTAAGGGTGCCTTCGTTTCTTTGGGCAAACTCTGGGAGATAGTGAGGGACAGGGAGGCCTGATGTGCTGAAATCCAAGGGGTTGCCCAGAGTCAAACATGACTTAGTGGCTAAACAACAACAGCAGCAAAGTTTCTTTGGAGAAAAACACAAGCACAGAGTGCAGCTTTCTTAAATTACAAACAAATGGGGAATAAATACAACTGCTAAGTTTCCTCCTGAAATGAATACACTCTACTTTTCACAGGCCACATTTCAGAAATTTAGCTTTTCTTAAATGAACACTTGCAACCCTATGACATAAACATGTCAATGTTTCAATGCTTTTAAAAACATTTAAAGCCTTTAAATGATTTTTGACTTTGTATGATTACACACTGTGAATTTAATAGAGAGGAAATGTTAATGATTTTTTAGCAGCTCAACTAAGAAAAACAAATCTCATATGCAGTCAAAATCCATAAGAAAATATAAGAACAAAGTGACAATCATGTTGAATGTTGAATGATGGAACTATATGAAATTGGACACACAGAATGGCAAGGTCAAACTATTATACAAAATTTGAGCAGAATGTTTTCAAAAGCAATCACAAAAATAAAACATTCATGAAAAGAAAAGCAGACACTAGTACCATCCTCTGGCTGTACAAATGTAAGAGACTCTATCGGTAGTGTTAGAAATGGCCTGCTGTGCATATAGAAAGCAAGCAGCACATTCTTTCCAGTGTTTATAATTAACAGCCTGATTCACAACTCCAGAAATATCCGAGGAATGCCTTTCTGGACAAGGGAAAGTCTTTTAAAAGACTGAAAATGTTGCCCAAGTCAGTCACCCCAAAGCAACCTCACTCGGAAGGACGAGAGCACAGTGGCGTGGTCCCAGCAAGACCACTGTGTACAGAAAACGTGAGCTCTGTCCCAGAGGAGAATCACAACCAACGAACAATACCAGGGGTTACATGCTGTCTTCCTACTCTTCCCGAGCAATGGTAGGAAGGATGATGACACCTGAGCAACAGCGAATACAGAAACCACAATGCTTACAAGTGGAGGGAAAGGGTTCTAAGGAATCAAACAAAAGCCAACCCCGCACACGCCACTGTGAAGCCACACAGCACACCCTGCCTACCCCAGAGCTACTCCTTTGTTATCCATCCTATGGCACATCCTCTAGCCTTCTACAAGCATTTAAAACTTAGTATTCAATGAAATCCTAAAAGACCCATTTACTTCCCTAGTGGTAGTCTTGTTTATGGGCGCTGTGCCATTCCCGAAAACTCACATGTAGGGAGCAACTTACAGAAGTACCAGCGGCATAGAATGACAGCAAGTACTTGCCAGAACATCACCCAGTCTTGCAACAGGTGAGACAGGCACTGGCGTCAGAAGATTTCCACTGGAGACCTTAAGGGCTTGACCAGTGCGGAGTCACAAGCATCTAGAGCTAAATAAAGGTCGAGCCATGGATATAAGATAACATGCAACTATAAAAGACCGCTTATGCGTCCACTGAGGTAGGAGATGAGAACTGAGGGAAGCAGGAGGAGGGGAGGAGGTGCAAGTGAGAGGAAAGACTACAGATAAGATGGGTGGTGGGAGCTGGATCTGCGCCTCCTACCCATCTGGGCTAGGCTTTTAATCAATGCTCTCCAGCCACCCCTCCACCATCACCACCCCCTACATCTCGGCCCTACTGGAAGATACAAGGGTAACAGAGGCTGTTCTATATGCAGGCCATAGAAAAATTATTAGGAATGTGGTTCCTGATATCACAGGGCTCACAAAGAAGTGAGTAAAAGATATCTGAAGTAATTCTGACTCAGTGTTATAAACACTGTGCAGTAAATGGAAGGATGACCAGGGGTTGGCCAGGGAGGTAAGGTGGGAGTGGACTATGAGGGCAGGGAGAGAACAAGAACATGAGCTGAGGTCTCCAGGTATCAAAGAAGTGTTCAGAAGATGCAAACAGCCCTGTGCATTTGAAGGAAATGAGCATGGAGGAGTGGTTAGAAATAAGGCTTGGAATGTAGCCAGGGGGCAGTTCATGGCCAATTTTTAAATAACCAAAACAAGGCAATATATCTAGTACCTCTGATTCATGGAGTTGCTTAAAGGGAGAAATGTCCTCCCTGAAATCTGATAAGAGAAATGTCTCTGGCCAGCAAAGAAAAGCTAAAAGAGATGCATGCCTCTTCAGACTCAGCAATCATGCGTTAACAATCAAGGTGGTCCACAGCACTGAGATGGCAATCTAACCTCAAGACCTATGCCTGCAGCCAGTGGCTGCCTCCCACTCCCACTGCCCCTGCCCCACTATCACTACGGATAATATTGCCTTTCACAATTCGTATGTATGTATCAGATTGAAACCTGGATTTCTTACTCTTACATGACCTCTGGCAGCAATTAGAAAAATTACATACAGATGTGAACAGAGAAACCCAAGGACTTCCACTGTCCTCCCAAAGTGTTAACTCCCTGATTTTGGGCAAGTTCCAGCCAGACCTCCCTTTCTATTCCCCCCAACCATAAGGTTCTGAAGCATTTGATATGGATTCAAGATCTGAATGTAGGTGGCTCTGTAATAAGCTAAGGTTATATTATCTTGGATGCACCATTTGCTCTTTCTCTGCATCTATCTCCCTTTCAGGGTGGCCCTTTCACCTCTAACATCCAAGCTTTCTGACCAACCCTTGGGAAAGACCTGTACAAAAATCAGTTTCCCCTAGGAATAATTTGGATTGAGAAGAGAACACCCTGGATTGAGAAGAGAACACCCTGTGTGTCTTCTGTGTGTGTTAGTCAATCGTGTCTGACTCTTTGTGACCCTTTGGACTGTAGCCCACCAGGCTCCTTTATCCGTAAGAGTTATTCAGGCAAGAATACTGGAGTCGGTCACCATTTCCTCCTCCAGGGGATCTTCCTGACCCAGACCAACCCACATTTCCTGTGTCTCAAACACTGCAGGTGGAGTCTTTATCCACTGAGCTATCTGGGAAGCTCGAAAAGTGTTTAAATGATAGAAGGTCCTGGAATCATTAAGAGATCATCTTAGAGAAGCTAATTTCTAAATAAGGGGGCACATTCATAAGCAGGTCTAGGTATCTGCCTCTGCTTGACAGCGTAAAACAATCAAAATTCCTGACTCACACCGAATGTATGAGAGATGGTAAAACTCAATGATAAATGATTTTTGCTTCATCAGCCACTCTATTCTTGAGGGACAAAAGACCCTGTCCATATAACAAGCACGCACTTGTGTGTACACACCCACATGTATAAGTATATGAGTGTCTCTAAGAGAGGAGAAAGGAAAGCCAAGTAGTGGAGGAGCAAACCTAGTTAGAGTTAGATGAATGATGCCAGCACTCAAGGATAACTCATTCACATCAGCAGGTCTGAAAGGAAGCGGTGAATTAAACATTGTCCACATAGGTGCAGGCTTTGACCAATAGCTGGAAGCCCCAAGGACTCACAAAGAGTTCAGTTCAGTTTAGTCGCTCAGTCGTGTCCGACAGTTTGCAACCCCATGAATCACAACACGCCAGGCCTCCCTGTTCATTACCACCTCTCGGAGTTCACTCAACTCACGTCCATCGAGTCCGTGATGCCATCCAGCCATCTTATCCTCGGTCGTCCCCTTCTCCTCCTGCCCCCAATCCCTCCCAGCATCACAGTCTTTTCCAGTGAGTCAACTCTTCGCATGAGGTGGCCAAAGTACTGGAGTTTCAGCTTTAGCATCAGTCCTTCCAAAGAACACCCAAGACTGATCTCCTTTAGAATGGACTGATTGGATCTCCTTGCAGTCCAAAGGACTCTCAAGAGTCTTCTCCAGCACCACAGTTCAAAAGCATCAATTCTTCGGCACTCAGCCTTCTTCACAGTCCAACTCTCACATCCATACATGACCACACGAAAAACCATAGCCTTGACTAGACGGACCTTAGTTGGCAAAGTAATGTCTCTGCTTTTGAATATGCTATCTAGGTTGGTCATAACTTTTCTTCCAAGGAGTAAGCATCTTCTAATTTCATGGATGCAGTCACCATCTGCAGTGATTTTGGAGCCCCCAAAAATAAAGTCTGACACTGTTTCCACTGTTCCACCATCTATTTCCCATGAAGCGATGGGACCGGATGCCATGATCTTTGTTTTCTGAATGTTGAGCTTTAAGCCGACTTTTTCACTCTTCTCTTCCACTTTCATCAAGAGGCTTTTTACTCCTCTTCACTTTCTGCCAAAGGGTTGTGTCATCTGCATATCTGAGGTTATTGATATTTCTCCCAGCAACCTTGATTCCAGCTTGTGTTTCTTCCAGCCCAGTGTTTCTCATGATGTACTCTGCATATAAGTTAAATAAGCAGGGTGACAATATACAGCCTTGACGTACTCCTTTTCCTATTTGGAACCAGTCTGTTGTTCCATGTCCAGTTCTAACTGTTGCTTCCTGACCTGCATACAGATTTCTCAAGAGGCAGGTTAGGTGGTCTGGCATTCCCATCTCTTTCAGAATCTTCCACAGTTTATTTTGATCCACACAGTCAAAGGCTTTGGCATAGTCAATAAAGCAGCAATAGATTTTTTTTCTGGAACTCTCTTGCTTTTTCCACGATCCAGCGGATGTTGGCAATTTGATCTCTGGTTCCTCTGCCTTTTCTAAAACCAGCTTGAACATCAGGGAGTTTATGGTTCACATACTGCTGAGGCCTGGCTTGGAGAATTTTAAGCATTACTTTACTAGCATGTGAGATGAGTGCAATTGTGCGGTAGTTTGAGCATTCTTTGGCGTTGCCTTTCTTTGGAATTGGAATGAAAACTGACCTTTTCCAGTCCTGTGGCCACTGCTGAGTTAGAATATAATAAAGACCTTTTAGAAAGAGAGTAAAATCCATCAGAAGATTAAATTCAGTCCAGAAGCCAAAGTAAGGAAAACAGCTCCAGAAATGTTTACTGATACATAAGATGACGGTAGAGCAAAAACACTCAGGTACTCTGATAGAATGCCAGTTATAGACTCATGGGCTGGACTCAGTATACAATTGATGCTAACTTGTCCTTTGTCTCCTTATCTCTATTCCAATTTACTGAATTCTTATCAACTATATTCCTACCCATAAAGCGTGGACTGGCTTGCTCATATAGAAAACAATCACTTCCATTGTTTGTTTCTCAGTGTTTCTCCTGTGTATCAGACTGCATTCATGCGATGAGTTTACGATGCTACCTACAGACATCATTCTCCAAGGGATTCATCCATCTGAACTTGTTCACTTATTGCTGTTCAGTCGCCAAGCTGTGTTCGACGCTTTGCGACCCCATGGACTGCAGTGCACCAGGTTTCCCTGTCCCTCACTGTTGCTCACTCTACAGCCACTGATTACAGCTTTCACTGTGGGACTCCAGTCCTGATCAGCACCTTACACTTAGCAGTGGAAGGTCATGAAAGAGGAAATGAGAGAATGTAGAGACCTCAGAGAAATTCACTACCTATTTTATTAAAAAAAAAAAATCTCCATCAGCAAATAACTCACACTGAAATCCGTCTCCTGGGCCAGCTAGCCAGGTCTCTCAGCAAGAAATGGTGAAAGAAGTGGAGGGAGAAGAACAAGCTATTTGGGGAAGGGTCTAGGGTGTGCACTTCAATCTGGCCAGGGCCGGCTGGAATAGAGAAGCAGAGAGAAAATATAGATCCCAGCTTCCAGAGAAAAAGCCATCATAAATAAAAGCTGCCAGAGAGGAGGGGAAAACTGACCAACCTATAATACAAATATTCTGGGAGCCACCTCAAAATAAAACGCTCTTCAAGGTGATCTTGAGTATTTCCCAGTACTTTAGAACAGCCTTTTGGATGCTAATTAACCCTCCAGATTCCATGGCCCCAAGGGAGATGTAAATGTGTTCAACTGACTATTCAATCTGTACTATTCCTGGAGCTCTAGCTTTCTAAAGGGCCTTTTGAAGAAACACATTTTGACAGCACCATAGAATGTCTGAACCAAAAGGACCGCAAAGAGCCTCTCTGGAGAAAAAGAAAGATCTGGATCCAAATCCCACCACATCGGGCATCCACCACTTGTGTGAGGCCAGGGGAGGGTCACTCAAGCCACCTAAGCCTCAGGCCCTCTACCTGCAAAAAGAGTGTCACGCGAGTGTATGTTCCTCAATTCTTTGTCTCATCACAACAAAGATTTGGAGTGACGGACACTAAAGCCCCCTCGGAGTGTCGCAGCTCTCAGGTCTTGGAGAGACCGTGTTATAGCTCTCAGGTCTCGAATGGACCATGTTATAGCTCTTAGACAAATCAGTGTTATAGCTCAGTGTTACAGCTCTATTTTATTTAGAAGATAGTAGGAAAATCTTCAAGGTGTGAGGGCACATCGATCCAAAGACAGGAAAAGAGTGCCCCAGTGCGTAGGAGAGAGAGCGAGCCGGCTCTGGCTCCTCTATTTATGTTTATCTTTCCCCGGGCCTGTCCTATGTAAACTGGGCCAGCCAGGAGATTTGTTTGTTTTACCTGAGGTCCTCACTCCGGTCCTTGGACCTTCTTTTGTTTCATTTTTGCGGGCTTTTCCCTTGTCTTGTAGCCACTGCCATTTTGGACTCCTTTTCCCTGTTCTACCTACCTAACAAGAGGACAACATCGCCCACTCCACAGATTGTGTTGGTAAAAAGCCCAGCCCTGTTCCTGATTTACAGTGGTCTACAGCTGTAACCTGTGGAATCCTATAAACAGTGTTATTCCACACAGTCCTGCAGTAGCTTAGAATTTAGCACATATTATCCTCACACGCTTTCTCCTTTGTAACCACTCTCCAACACCAGCCTCTCATGACACACCAGCCACTGCAGAAAATGCATCCATGTAGATTCTCAAGGCCTCACGTTCCTCACTGTAAAATGACCAACGTGTTTGCCTATTATTAGTCAGCAAGACAGCAGTGGCGCCAGCTTGCCAATCTTGCCTCCCAAGGCCAACTTTTCCGCGCTCCTCATTGCCCGCCAGTCCCACGGCTGTGCCCCTGAGGCATTCTCAGTTCTGAATATTTTTCCTTACTCATACATGCTCACTTTCCCTAGAGCCCATCTCAAATTCCTCGGCCATTGCTGGGGTTCCAAGTTACCTCAGCTTTAATTCTCACCTGTGACTCTCATTAACAAGCTGCACACTTCCTTTTCCAGATCCACACACAGGCACTAAGCAAGAAGGCCTAGGGAAATTTTTCTATACTACCAGAAGGCTTATGAAATATTACTGAGAAGCAATCTATCAGCCTAAACACGTTCAGATTATTTTCAAGTGAAAATCAGAAACACTTGTTAGGGTTGGCGTGGTGTGTGCAGGGGGTCAGGGGTGGGGGAAGGGGTGGTGTCAGCCACATGGGGTGATGGCAGCTTTCATGTTCCCCCATTCCTACACAGGATGACACATGTAATTCCCAACCAGTGGCACCCTCCTGAGCTGTTCCTGGGCTCCAGAAATCTCAGTCCTAATGAGATCCTGACTTTTAAAACAACAACAACAACAAAAAAAAACCTAGTGTCAATGACACAAAACATCTCATCAAAAACCCCTATTAGAAAAATAAACAGGTCCTAACTTGGTTTGGACTTCCCTGATTACTCAGCTGGTAAAGAATCCACCTGCAATGTGGGAGACCTGAGTCTGATCCCTGGGTTGGGAAGATCCCCTGGAGGAGGGAACAGCTACCCACTCCAGTATTCTGGCCTGGAGAATTCCATGGGGTTGTAAACAGTCAGACACAACTGAGCAACTTTCACTTCACTAACTTGGATTAGTCAACTCACCCATATCCTAACCCTTCTTTCCTCTTTAATCACTAAGGAGCCTCTAGAGGAGTCAGTATTATCTCCCAAGATAGGAATTATCATTTCCTTGGTATAGCCTATGTCTGCTTCTTATTTTCGGGATTCATGAATTTAAAAGATAAATCTTCAATCAAACTGTGTCAGCAAAAATTTTTTGAAGTGGCTTGGAAAATGGAAATCAACAGAAAATCAAAAGAAAAAGTCCACAAGATTAGTCTGTTCTGGTGGAAAAACAGCAACTGTCTCATAAGATTATATTCACAAAAGTGGTGACATTTCCTCGAATTTTAGCATTTTAAGAGTCAAGAGAGAAGCAGGGGGATCAAAGATTATCGGTTCAGTTCAGTCGCTCAGTTGTGTCCGACTCTTTGAGACCCCATGAATCGCAACACGCCAGGCCTCCCTGTCCATCACCAACTCCCAGAGTTCACTCAGACTCAAGTCCATCGAGTCGGTGATGCCATCCAGCCATCTCATCCTCGGTCGTCCCCTTCTCCTCCTGCCCCCAATCCCTCCCAGCATCAGAGTTTTTCCAGTTAGTCAACTCTTCACATGAGGTGGCCAAAGTACTGGAGTTTCAGCTTTAGCATCATTCCCTTCAAAGAAATCCCAGGGCTGATTTCCTTCAGAATGGACTGGTTGGATCTCCTTGCATTCCAAGGGACTCTCAAGAGTCTTCTCCAACACCACAGTTCAAAAGCATCAATTCTTCGGCGCTCAGCCTTCTTCACAGTCCAACTCTCACATCCATACCTGACCACAGGAAAAACCATAGCCTTGACTAGACGGACCTTAGTCGGCAAAGTAATGTCTCTGCTTTTGAATATGCTATCTAGATTGGTCAAAACTTTTCTTCCAAAGAATAAGCATCATTTAATTTCATGGCTGCAATCACCATCTGCAGTGATTTTGGATTATGGAAACACCTAAAATTTACTTATCTTATTGACCAGAATGTTACAGATTAATTGTTAATTTTTGTTTTCTACGAATGCAAAGTGGTTAGTGATGTGTGTTTAATTTTTCTCTGATAGTTCATAAAGGTAACAGGGCAAAATATCAGTTGTTCCCACATTAGTAACTGCCCTCAGCTTCATCCATGAGAAACAGGCTTTGTTCACTCGAGGGCTCAATCAGTATATATTTATTTGGGCCAACTAGGTGCTATAGAACAGTCCATTAAAACTTTCTAGAATAATGGAATTTTTTTTAAATCTGTTCTTTATACCCTAGATGCTGGTCACAGGTGACTACCAAGCACTTGGAATATGGCTAGTATAACTGAGGAACTGAATGTTACTTTAAACTTAAATTCTCACATGTGTCCAGTGGCTATTGAATTGAATAGCACACCAATAAGGGACACCAAGACATGAGAAAATATGAATGGAAAATCATGTTGTATCTGGAAGAACCAATAAGGACATAAGAAAAGCTAACTCATAAGTACAAGTTAGTAAGTAAAATTGCCCTCCAAGTCTTCATGTTCTCTATGCAAAAGCCCCTGTGGATCTGCTGTCAACACAAACATCTTGTTCAGGGAAGAGTTTCCAAGGGCTAATCATACCGTGGACCCTATCCTTGAGCAGATTTTAGTTGAATGTTCACTCACATGTATAATTATCTGATTAGGCCTTGATTCCAGTTTCTATCAACTTCATTAGGGCAGAAACTGTGTTGATTTTTTCTCACTACTGTGCTCCAACACAGTACATGGCACATAGTAGGTTTAAAATTAACATGTGTCGAACAACTGAATAAATTATTAATTGAGCTCCTGGATGTAAAAATGATCACAAAATATAAGGCACAATGGAAATGCTTATGATCGTTACTTGGTGTGGATGATGACAAGAGAATTAATCCTCTTAGCTGCTGGAAACCATTCTGCTTTCATTTAAGTAACAAAATTGCTGCATTTGCAGGACACCACAAGGAAAGGGACTCGTACAAGCTGTCCCACGGTGCCCTATTTCAGTATTCTCTTCAGAACCATGCCAAAATATCCAGCTCATCTGTGTTCAGATGCAGTACTGCTTTGTGCTGATCCATCGCTGGTCACTGTGGGAGCTTTGGTTGAGTCATTTGGCTTTTAAAAAGGAGAGGCCTTTTGGTTAAGTCTGCTGGGTATCTGGTGCTGGACCATAGACAATGCATTCTGGCCATGGATTAGGCTGAGAAAAGCACTCCAGGTCCCCCCAACCCCCACCTCTGCCTGAATCCAACTCTATACCCAACATGCCATGGGCATCAGGAGCCAAAGGGAACTGCAGTGGCCAAGGCCCGGGAGAGCTTGCTCCCCCATGCTGACACATTCAAGGGAACAAAGGCCTTCCAAGTTGCACTGAGCTGGTCTGAAGATGGAAGGTCTTTATGCAGGTTTCCAAGGAGATAACTCTGATGCTGTTACCATGGAAACTGTTGCTACCATCTATTGTCCATCACCCCTTGACAGAAAGTTGGGGCAGGGGGTTTGTTGATGGAGAAGGAAACAAGAAGAGCTGGATTTAAGTCAAGATGAAGAAAACTCAAATGAGTTCCCTAAAGACTTCAGTGGTGTATGTGAACAAAACCTCCAATCTCCAAAGGAAATGAATTAGGGACATGAGTGTCTATGGTTTCTTATTATTAATGCTGGTAGAGCTGGAGTAAAGCATGACACGAGAATGACCTCTACCCAGTTGCTGGGCCTTGTCACCTAGGATCTCCAGAGGAAACACTCAAGCATAAGCGTCAGCAGTGATGTGCAGGCCATAACCCCTGAAGCTGCAGAACCATAAGGAAACTCCCTTCTTTCCTGCTGAAAACTTTTCTTCAGGTAGGAGAGGAGCATATTAGAAGTCCCTCTAATTTTTGCTATTATCTTATAATATCCACTATATAAAGCATCTGCTTGCAGTGCAGGAGACCTGGGTTCGATCCCTGGGTCGGGAAGATTCCCTGGAGAAGGAAATGGCAACCCACTCCAGTATTCTTCCCTGGAGAATCCCATGGACGGAGGAGCCGAGTGGGCTACAGTCCATGGGGTCGCAAAGAGTCAGACACGACTCAGTGACTTCACTTCACTTCACTATAATATCCACTACCAGCAAAGTGGTAATTTTTTTAATCTAATGAGAGCAGCTTATGGGAAAAATAGAATAGTTCCATGAACAACAAACACACAGAAATGCATTTGGGTAACAGAAGACATACTGGACTTGGCATCAAGGTCATTCTCATCATTTATTATATGCATATGGCCTTGGGCACTTCACTGCTTGAGTCTCAATTATCTCATTTCATGGAAATAGTTGCTGCCAAGTCTACCTCATATGGTACAAAGTCTTATGAAGGAATTACACCGTCTACGCCAAGAACCAAGGACCTAACACACCTTACCCATATTACCAAAAGGCTTTTGACTTCAATTACTCCAGGCAGGATTGCTATAAATCCTTCTGTGTTATGCAACTTGGTGTTTGGAAAACAGTTGGTACCCAACCAATTATTAATAATATGACATTAAAATTACAAGTGATAAGATGGACTATGCCTTCACAGTCTTCTGCTTTATTTTCTTACCTAGGCCCTCAGGCCATATGAAAGCATCACTTCTGACAATTAGATCTAACTTTTTCCCAAAGTAGTTTTGGAAAGTTAAATTTCAATTGGAAATAAGATACTGAAGTTACAGGGGAGGTCTGTGGAAGAGCAGGGATAGAAAGTAGAAACTGGGGAAAAGAAATGAATCTGGCAGGGGCATTGTCAAACATGAAACATTTAACTAGGATAGCGAATGGGAGTTGGGAAAGATCTGGAGTCTGGACGTGTAAACAAGAATAGAAATTATATACTGATGCTACCCCAAACTAGAAAGCCTTCACATCTTTCATACTCTTGATAAAGACAACAAAATGTTTGAGATCCTTCTTTCAAAGTAAGCACTCGCAAAGCTGCCAGGTAGGACCTGCAGTCTGCAATACCTTCTTCAGAAAAGGTAACTCAGGCCTGGGCACTCCAGAAGCCAGACAAAGGAGGCATTCAGGATGGAGCAAAAAAATGCAATTTAGTTCCTGTAGCTCTGAGTAAGTTCCTTATTTATGTTTTTCTCTCAAATAACACTGCTCTGCATTGTTGGGATACTCTCAGATCAGGATCATCTCTCTTAAGGTATCAGACAGGAGGGAAAGAGAGAGGCAAGGAATGCAAATGCCTTTCCAGTCATGGGATTGGTTCAGTTCAGTTGCTCAGTCATATCCGACTCTTTGCAACCCCATGAACCGCAGCATGCCAGGCCTCCCTGTCCATCACCAACTCCTAGAGTTCATGCAAACCCATGTCCATCAAGTTGGTGATGCCATCCAACCATCTCATCCTCTGTCGTCCCCTTCTCCTCCTGCCCTCAATCTTTCCCAGCATCAGGGTCTTTTCAAATGAGTCAGCTCTTCGCATCGGATGGCCAATGTATTGGAGTTTCAGCTTCAACATCAGGCCTTCCAATGAACACCCAGGACTGATCTCCTTTAGGAGGGACTGGCTGGATCTTCTTGTATTCCAAGGGACTCTCAAGAGTCTCTACAACACCAGTTCAAAAGCATCAATTCCTCGGCGCTTAGCTTTCTTTACAGCCCAACTCTCACATCCATGCATAACTACGGGAAAAACCATAGTCTTGACTAAATGGACCTTTGTTGGCAAAGTAATGTCTCTGCTTTTTAATATGCTGTCTAGCTTGGTCATAACTTTCCTGCCAAGGAGTAAGCATCTTTTAATTTCATGGCTGCAATCACCATCTGCGGAGAGGGCAATGGCACCCCACTCCAGTACTCTTGCCTGGAAAATCCCATGGACGGAGAAGCCTGGAAGGCTGCAGTCCATGGGGTCGCTGAGGGTTGGACACAACTGAGCGACTTCACTTTCACTTTTCACTTTCCTGCATTGAGAAGGAAATGGCAACCCACTCCACTGTTCTTGCCTGGAGAATCCCAGGGATGGGGGAGCCTGGTGGGCTGCCGTCTATGGGGTCACACACACTCAGACACGACTGAAGTGACTTAGCAGTATCACCACCTGCAGTGATTTTGGAGCCCCAAAAAATAAAGTCAGCCACTGTTTCCACTGTTTCTCCATCTATTTGCCATGAAGTGATGGGACTGGATGGCATGATCTTAGTTTTCTGAATGTTGAGCTTTAAGCCAGCTTTTTCACTCTCCATTTTCACTTTCATCAACAGGCTCTTTAATTCTTCTTCACTTTCTGCCGTAAGGGTGGTGTCATCTGCATATCTGAGGTTATTGACATTTCTCCCGGCAATCTTGATTTCAGCTTGTGCTTCTTCCAGCCCAGTGTTTCTCATGATGTACTCTGCAAATAAGTTAAATAAGCAGGGTGATAATGCACAGCCTCGATGTACTGCTTTTCCTATCTGGAACCAGTCTGTTGTTCCATGTCCAGTTCTAACTGTTGCTTCCTGACCTGCATACAGGCACGGAAGCACAGCCAAGAGAAACTACCCCTCTTCCATGGTCAGGGGCAGTGGCTGAGAGGAGCTACCCCAAGTCCGAGGTAAGGAGCAGCAGCCGCGCTTGCTGAGCAGCCATGAAGAGACACCCCACGTCCAAGGTAAGAGAAACTCAAGTAAGATGGTAGGCACTGCGACGGGATCAGAGGGCAGACAGATTGAAACCACAATTACAGACAACAGACCTGATCACATGGACCACAGACTTGTCTAACTCAATGAAACGAAGCCATGCCATGTGGGGCCACCCAAGACAGACAGGTCATGGTAGAAAGTTTGACAGAATGTGGTCCACTGGAGAAGGGAATGGCAAAACCACTTCAGTATTCTTACCTTGAGAACTCCATGAACAGTATGAAAAGACAAAAGATAGGACACTGTAGGATGAACTGCCCAGGTCAGTAGGTGCCCAATATCCTACTGGAGATCAGTGGAGAATAACTCCAGAAAGAATGAAGGGATGGAGCCAAAGCAAAAACAACACCCAGTTGTAGATGCAATTGGTGATAGAAACAAGGTCCAATGCTGTAAAGAGCAATATTGCATAGGAACCTGGAATGTTAGGTCTATGAACCAAGGCAAATTGGAAGTGATCAAACAGGAGATGGCACAAGTGAATGTCAACATTCTAGGAATCAGCAAACTAAGATGGCCTGGAATGGGTGAATTTAACTCAGATGACCATTATATCTACTAATGTGGGCAGGAATCCCTTAGGAGCAATGGAGTAGCCACCATAGTCAACAAGAGAGTCCGAAATGCAGTACTTGGATGCAATCTCAAAAACGACAGAATGATCTCTGTTCGTTTCCAAGGCAAACCATTCAATATCACAGGAATCTATATCTATGCCCCGAGCAGTAATGCTGAAGAAGGTGAACAGTTCAATGAAGACCTACAAGACCTTCTAGGACTAACACCCAAAAAAGATGTCCTCTTCATTATAGGGGACTGGAATGCAAAAGTAGGAAGTCAAGAAACACCTGGAATAACAGGCAAATTTGGCCTTGGAGTAATGGGATTGGTAGCATTGATTAATCCTACATGCTAGAAAGAAAGGAAGTGTGACAACATGCTAAATGTTCTAACTCTTGGCTCTAGGTCTTTCTTGATACCCATTATGAACCCAGCACCAAGCTAAGACCACACAATCAAAAAAGCGGTCACTGAAAGACAGTGGCCAAAGAAGTTAATGTCCTTGGTCCCACCAAATAAGATTCATGCTTTGCTTTAAGTATGGTTCCCACAAAAAGACTTCCAGAGTGTTAACAATCTCTGAATACCATGATCTGCCCAACCTAGTAAGGGACAGAATTTCTTCTCAACAATTTTGTGCTTCAATGAGGACAGAATGGCCACACTTATTTTGCCCAGGTCTCATACACACTCACAGCACAGAAAGGAGTGCTCAAATGGACCTGACATATCATACACTATTATCCGGGCTTCTCATTTTAGAGTTGAAAATGCTGAAGCCAAGAGACCCAGTAATGACTCGTCCAGGGTTAGGAACCAAGGAGCACAGATGCCATGCCAGAATATCACTGTATTATTTCTGTCACATTAAACCATCATCAACTACCATCTTAATCCTGCATGTACTAATTTCATCTCCTCAATTAGGCTAAATTCTCTTTGACAAGAATTTTATCTTTTCCTAGTAATTTTAGGCATTCATGCCATAACACATAGCACCAAGCTAAAGCATCTAAGGAAGGTATTGGGAACTCAAGAAATGGATTCTAGAGCAGTTCTCAATTCATCAACATACTTCACAGAAGTCTTGGCTATTTCTGGGGTAGGAGTTGATCACTCCACCCTCCTTTGAAACAATTTCTTTTCCTAGTCCCCAGATCTTGACTCTTTAGGAAGAATTCTAGCCATAAGGCCATCTGGACTGCCATCTTTAAGGAGAGTGAATGACAACTTCCCCACCTCTCAGATTTTTAATGTTGATTTAAATATTAGGCTTTAACAGAGCTAGTAGTTGGAGCTGGGCATGCTCTTTCAAAATCTTGCGATTTAAGGAATGCATCACCATCTCTCATTAAAATAGCCCAGCCGAGACTCTTACAGAAAGGGATTACCAATTTCATTGCCAAAAGAATTGAAGACTCACTCACACTATTGATATTCTTACATACCCAAAAAGCAAGCCAGTATTTGGGCCGAAATAGATCCTCATAGTCTGACCCGTTTCTGTACTAAACCTGACTAGTTGGTATGATTTGAAAATGTCTCACTCAGAAAGCAATGTTTAAAAAGGAATTGCTGATGGACATCTGGGTTTTTTCCAATTTGGATTATTATTACACTTAAGGCTATCATGAACATTCATGCACAAGTCTGTTCATGGACACATGCTTTCATTTCTCTTGCATAAATACCTAGAAGTAGAGTGGTTGCATTACAAGGTAAGTAAATGTTAAACTTTATAAGAAACTGCCCACCTGTTTTTCAAAGTGGTTGTACCATTTTACATTCCCACCAGCAGTATGTTAAGAGTTCCTCATCAGTACTTGATATAGTCAGTCTTTTTCAATTTCATTCATTCTTACAGTTATGTAGTAGTACCTCATTATGGTTTTAATTTGCATTTTCCTAATGACAAATGATCCTGAGTATATTTTCGTGTACTTATTAGTCACCCACATATCTTCTTTGGTGAAGCAATTATATTCAAATCTTTTACCCACTTTTTAAATTGAATTGTTTTCTTATCATTGAATTTTAAGAGTACTTTGTAGATTTTGGATAAAGTCCTTTAGGCAAGAAAGTCTATGGCAATTGCTTCCCTTAAAGACAAACTATCTTACTGATTTCCTTAAGCCTTTCCCTCATTCCACCAGTTATTCCTCCCCTGCTATAGCATCACAACCTAAACAGTTAAATGAAGGGACAAGCAACATCATCTTATTAGCCTCTATGACCCTGTCTGGCACAGCTGATCAGGAAGTAGACATCTTCTTAAACCCCTGACTTTGACTCAAGTCCATTTTGTACTCACACACTCCTGTAAGAAGTCAACATTAATGCTTCTTATTTCAAGAGACACTACCTTTAAACAGTAGTTCTCAACAGGGAGACAATTTGCCCCCCAGAGAACATTCGGCAATGTCCAGAGATATGTTTGTCACAACTACGTGGGGAAACAGCCGTTAATGGAATTTAGTGGGTAGAGGCCAGATATACTGCTAAATACCCACAATGTACAGATCAGCCCCCCAAACAAAGAATTTTGTGGAAACCCTGCTTTAAAAGTGTTAATATTCACAAGTATTGCTTTTAGATTATGCAATAGAAATACTGATTTAAGAGCCAGGAAACATGGGTTCTTCTCCTAGCTCTGTCACTAACTAGTTGTGTAACCTCAGGCTAAGCACCTAAACTCTCAAAGTCCCCAATTTCTCATCTGCTAAAGGCAAGGGATGACCTAAATTACCTCTAAGTTCTCCAACTGCAAAGAAACACAATCCTATGACCATTTATGCAAAACCACCCACAACTTAGAGCAGTCATGAAAATGACTTTAGGTTCTCCATGTTTAAGGAGTTTGACAACATAATGATAAAGATTTGTGTAAGAGAACAGTCCCTGAGAATGCTTCTCATTTAAAAAGACGGGAATCAACTGCTGACCTCTGCAGGGACCCCAAACAGAGATGGGAAGACAAGAAGACCAGATGGGCTACCAGCACCTGCCAGAAGAGTTCAGGTGTTCCCAGAAGAGAAACCGTCCCACTGAGCTAGATCCCTTCCCACCCTCCCCTCTACCCAACTCACTCAATGTAAGTGATATAAACAGGAACTTAGAATGTGACTTCCACAGCAGAGCAGGTGAAAACCCTTCCAGGGCCAATTTGCCTAGCAGATGTGTTTCCAACTCAAAAGTGAGATGGTGCCGGTGACACAGTGTCTGAAAATCCTGACAGAGCTCTGGTAGAAGAAGGTCACTTAGTAATGGAACCCTGGGACTCTCCTCAGTGAAACAATAGGCTTATTACTGCAAACCCAAGCAACACAAAACCTGAATCCTAACCAAGTTTCTGCAACTCATGCCTTTAGGGGGAAGAAGATCCTCCACCAATTCTTACAACAGCTGTTCTGCAGGTTAAATGAGGTTGAAAATTGTTCCTAAGAGTCCCTGCAAGAATAAACAGATGGCTAACATCTCAGACAGCCCTGGGGTAAACTTATTTCATTTCAAACCGAAAAAAATTATAGACATTAATTAAGGAAGAAGATTTATCAGGAACAACCTGCCTCTCAAAAGTAATCCCAAGAGCTTTCCACAGATATTCCTGGTTAAAGCACCATGATTTCCCACCATCACTGATAGTTAAAAAGAGGAGCAAGGTTGCATATGCACTCCTTGTGCTTTTTCCAACAGGATAGGGTCAAAATCGGGACGTATTATTATCCACGGCCATCTCTCCTCTCTGTTTTTCTTCTGTGAAGAGAAAGAAAGCTTCCTACATGCACACCTACAGGAAAAGGGGGAATACAAAGGAGACACGTGAATACCCTGATCTCCAATAGGAAATGATCTGAGGCTGTAGCCATAACCCATTACCGCTCAACATCACCTGCCTGGTTTGTCTCCAATCTGCTGGATCATGGAAAAAGCAAGAGAGTTCCAGAAAAATATCTATTTCTGCTTTATTAACTATGCCAAAGCCTTCGACTGTGTGGATCACAATAAACTGTAGAAAATTCTGAAGGAGATGGGAATACCAGACCACCCGACCTGCCTCTTGAGAAATCTGAATGCAGGTCAGAAAGCAACAGTTAGAACTGGACATGGAACAACAGACTGGTTCCAAATAGGAAAAGGAGTACGTCAAGGCTGTATATTGTCACCCTGCTTATTTAACTTATATGCAGAGTACATCATGAGAAACGCTGGGCTGGAAGAAGCACAAGCTGGAATCAAGATTGCCAGGAGAAATATCAATAACCTCAGATATGCAGATGACACCACCCTTATGGCAGAAAGTGAAGAGGAACTAAAAGCCTCTTGATAAAAATGAAAGAGGAGAGTGAAAAAAGTTGGCTTAAAGCTCAACATTCAGAAAACAAAGATCATGGCATCTGGCCCCATCAACTTCATGGGAACTAGATGGGGAAACAGTGGAAACAGTGTCAGACTTTATTTTGGGGGCTCCAAAATCACTGTAGATGGTGACTGTAGCCATGAAATTAAAAGACGCTTACTCCTTGAAAGAAAAGTTATGACCAACCTAGATAGCATATTCAAAAGCAGAGACATTACTTTGCCGACTAAGGTCTGTCTAGTCAAGGCTATGGTTTTTCTTGTGGTCATGTATGGATGTGAGAGTTGGACTGTGAAGAAGGCTGAGCGCTGAAGAATTGATGCTTTTGAACTGTGGTGTTGGAGAAGACTCTTGAGAGTTTCTTGGACTGCAAGGAGATCCAACCAGTCCATTCTGAAGGAGATTAGCCTTGGGATTTCTTTGGAAGGAATGATGCTAAAGCTGAAACTCCAGTACTTTGGCCACCTCATGTGAAGAGTTGTCTCACTGGAAAAGACTGTGATGCTGGGAGGGATTGGGGGCAGGAGGAGAAGGGGATGACAGAGGATGAGATGGCTAGATGGCATCACTGACTTGATGGACGCGAGTCTCAGTGAACTCTGGGAGTTGGTGATGGACAGGGAGGCCTGGCGTGCTGCGAGTCATGGGGTCGCAGAGTCAGACACGACTGAGCGACTGAACTGAACCCAGAGCTTGAAAGAACCATGAGAAGCACTCTGTTCTAGCTGCAGCCCTTACCCCTCAGCTTAGTCCCCTGTCTGCCTCCAGAACCATTCCACAGACAAGCCTGAGGCCAAGCCACAGCAGAGACTTTTGCAAACAGCTTAACTAATCAGGACTTCAGAACTAACGTAGAGAGCACTATTCATCACCAGCCTAAAGACAGAACAGTAAGCGCCGCTGGAGATGCCTGTAACTTCTAGTTAATCAGGCTCCTCCTGCACCGCCTGCTGTGTGCGTGGGTGTGTGTGTATGTGTGTATGGAGTTGGGGGAATGTTAGCTCAAACTCACAGCAGCACAGAAAATCAAGTCTTCTTTATTAAATTGCTCATTTTTTCTCTTCTAAATTTGCCTGTCCCCTTCTTTGCAAGGACCAGTTAGCAATAAAATCTGACAGACAGCTGGGAGTGTTATGTTCTGTGCTGATCCAGATGAGTTAAGCAATTTCTCTTCTCTGGGATTTGAGCCCTATCTCCTCTGGGGGCCCTGAGGTGCTGTTCCCCTCAGTTCCTGGAGGCTGACTATCCCCACGGCTATTTCTATATAACAAATTACAACATCTATAACATAACCACTTTTTAATTTTGCCCGCAATTTTACAAGTCAGGGTTCTCATGCAGTCACAGTCAGACGCTGGCTAGAGCTGGAGTCATCTGAAGGTCAGATGATGCTGGGCGTCTGGGATGGCTCACTCACAAAGCTGGCAGCCAATGCCGGCTATCAATCGGAGCTCAGCTGGAGCTATCGACCAGTGCCCACGCGCGGCCTCTCTACTGAGGCTGTATCAGGCTAGCGGGACTTAATGGGCAGCTGGCTCCTCTCAGACAGCTGGCTGGCTCTTTCTGGGACCTAGTCTCACAAGTCCCACAACTTCGGAAGTCACCTACTTCCATTCATTCTGTGAGCTATAAGTGAGTTCTTAAGGTCAGCTCTTCCTGGGGTCCTATCACTTCCTGGCAAATAAAAGAAGAAAAAGTAAAAGTAGTGACAGATTTTCTTTTCCTGGGCTCCAAAATCACTGCAGATGGTGACTGGAGGCATGAAATTGAAAGACATTTGTTTCTTGGAAGGAAAGCTATGACAAATCTAGACAGTGTATTAAAAAGCAATGACATCACTTTGCTGACAAAGGTCTGTCTAGTCAAAGCTATGGTTTTTCCAGTAGTCATGTATAGATGTGAGAATTGGACCATAAAGAAGGCTGAGCGCTGAAGAATTGATGCTTTCAAACTGTGGTGTTGGAGAAGACTCTTGAGAGTCCCTTGGACTCTCCTCCCTTGGACAGCGAGGAGATCCAACCTGTCCATCCTAAAGGAGATCAACCCTGAATATTCATTGGAAGGACTGATGCTGAAGCTCTAATATTTTGGCCACCTGATGTGAAGAGCCGACTCATTGGAAAAGACCCTGATGCTGGGAATGCTTGAGGGCAGAAGGAGAAGGGGGAGACAGAGGATGAGATGGTTGGATGCCATCATCGACTAATGGACATGAACTTGAGCAAACTCCAGGAGATAGTAGCAGACAGGGAAGCCTGGCATGCTGCAGTCCATGGGGTCACAGAGAGTCAGAAACGACTTAGAGACTGAATAAGAACAAGGGTCAGCCCAGACACAGGGGGAATTAGTCCTAGATCACATCGCTCAATGGTCTGAGTGTTAAAAATATTCACAGGCATGTTTTAAAATCCCCACCCTGACCTGTTTTAACATTCAATTCACCTGAGGTCAGGAAATCTGCCTTGTTCACTACTGTATCTCACACACATAGCAGACTGGCTGGCATACAATAGATGCTCAATAAACAGATGTTGAATGAATGCATGCTTGACCAAAAAGAAAAATGAGCTTCCATAGTGGAGAATCAATTTTTAAGAGGAAAAAATTATTTCCTTCTCAAATGCAGAGTTCCAAAGAATAGCAAGGAGAGATAAGAAAGCCTTCCTCAGCGATCAGTGCAAAGAAATAGAGGAAAGCAATAGAATGGGAAAGACTAGAGATCTCGTCAAGAAAATTAGAGATACCAAGGGAACATTTCATGCAAAGATGGGCTCGATAAAGGACAGAAATGGTATGGACCTATCAGAAGCAGAAGATATTAAGAAGAGGTGGCAAGAAAACACCGAAGAACTGTACAAAAAGATCTTCACGACCCAGATAATCACGATGGTGTGATCACTCACCTAGAGCCAGACATCCTGGAATGTGAAGTCAAGTGGGCCTTAGAAAGCATCACTACAAACAAAGCTAGTGGAGGTGATGGAATTCCAGTTGAGCTATTTCAAATCCTGAAAGATGATGCTGTGAAAGTGCTTGAACTCAATATGTCAGCAAATTTGGAAAACTCAGCAGTGGCCACAGGACTGGAAAAGGTCCGTTTTCATTCCAATCCCTAAGAAAGGCAATGCCAAAGAATGCTCAAACTGCCACACAATTGCACTCATCTCACACACTAGTAAAGTAATGCTCAAAATTCTCCAAGCCAGGCTTCAGCAATATGTGAACCGTGAGTTTCCAGATTTTTAAGCTGGTTTTAGAAAAGGCAGAGGAACCAGAGATCAAATTGCCAACATCCGCTGGATCGTGGAAAAAGCAAGACAGTTCCAGAAAAACATCCATTTCTGCTTCACTGACTATGCCAAAGCCTTTGACTGTGTGGATCACAATAAACTGTGGAAAATTCTGAGAGAGATGGGAATAACAGACCACCTGACCTGCCTCTTGAGAAACCTGTATGCAGGTCAGGAAGCAACAGTTAGAACTGGACATGAAACAGACTGGTTCCAAATAGGAAAAGGAGTACGTCGAGGCTATATATTGTCACCCTGCTTATTTAAATTATATGCACAGTACATCATGAGTAACGCTGGGATGGAAGAAGCACAAGCTGGAATCAGGATTGCCGGGAGAAATATCAATAACCTCAGATATGCAGATGACACTACCCTTATGGCAGAAAGTGAAGAGGAACTAAAAGCCTCTTGATGAAAGTGGAGAGTGAAAAAGTTGGCTTAAAGCTCAACATTCAGAAAACAGATCATGCCATCCAGTCCCATCACTTCTTGGCAAATAGACAGGGAAATGGTGGAAACAGTGTCAGACTTTATTTTTCTGGGCTCCAAAATCACTGCAGATGGTGAATGCAGCCATGAAATAAAAAGACACTTACTCCCTGGAATAAAGTTATGACCAATCTAGACAGCATATTAAAAAGCAGAGACACTACTTTGCCGACTAAGGTCTGTCTAGTCAAGGCTATATGGTTTTTCTTGTGGTCATGTATGGATGTGAGAGTTGGACTGTAAAGAAAGCTGAGCACAGAAGAATTGATGCTTTTGAACTGTGGTGTTGGAGAAGACTCTTGAGAATTCCTTGGACTACAGAGAGATCCAAAGTGTCCATCCTAAGGAAATCAGTCCTAGGTGTTCAGTGGAAGGACTGATCTTGAAGCTGAAGCTCCAATACTTTGACCACCTGATGCGAACGGCTAACTCATTTGAAAAGACCCTGATCCGGGGAAAGACTGAGGGCGGGAGGTAAGTGGACGACAGAGGATGAGATGGCTGGATGGCATCACCGACTTAATGGACATGAGTTTGTATAGAATCTGGGAGTTGGTGATGGACAGGAGGCCTGGCGTGCTGCGGTTCATGGGGTTGCAAAGAGTCGGACACGACTGAGTGACTGAACTGAACCTGAGCCTCGTCTTTGTTTTTCACTGCTATAGTGGGGAAACAAATTCAACTTTCAAGGGATTGTGTTAAATGAGATAATTTATAATTTATGAGGAGGATTTTCATTTTCCCAGAGTTGCTGGAAAAGACTGGAAATGGCACCATGTGGCTAGACTCACACTGTTCACAGAGCTACAGCGCACCACCTTGTCAACGCTGACACCTGTCATCGTATCTCAATGAGCTTCCCTTCCCTCCTCGGCTCAGTCAATCTTTCCTTGAAGGACTGTCTCCATCTCCCTCTCCTCCCAGAGAGGCAGTGTAGGAATTAAGAGCCTGGAGCCTGAGTATACATCCTGTTTCTCTCCTTCTTCAATGTAGCCTGGGACACATTACTCAGTCTTTCTGTCTCATTCGCATCTTCAAAATGACCATAGTGATAGTATGAGGATTACATAGTGATACAGCTATGAGGATTCCATGAGTCGCTATGCATTGAGTGCTCAGGTTACTGAGCATATAACAAGCGCGACGTGAGTGTAGTTAGCCATAATTATAACTCCAGCCTCCAGAGGTCTCTCTCTCCTTTGGGCCCACAGTAAACACCCTTTAGAGTTCCCCAAAGGCTGCTCCCTCACACTCTCTGCCTTCTACATGTAGCTTTCTCCTAAAAGGATGAACCTTAAAGCATGCAGAGCAGCATCCGGCACAGGCTGAGAACCCGCTCGGTGTCGGCAATCACGCTGCCACCTGGAAAGCTCTTTCCCTCCTTTCCTCACCTTGGCTGCCTAACCTCCAGTCATCTTTCAAGTCTCCTTTCAAACGTTTCCTTCCAAGAAGGTTTCCCTTCCATCCTAGATTAGGCCAAGTGTCTTTCCAATCAAGATCACTGCCAGACACTATGGGCCTTTCTGTAGACTACAAAAAGGCTCCCCTTCTGCAAGTCAGCACGTATCTAGAAGATTGGAGCATAGGCTGAATTTCAGCCTCTACTCACTCCTTTAACCAAGAATCCTTGAGCAACCCAACCCCTGCCCCCAAGTGTACCCACTGCATTTCGCACCCTCTACTATTATTAGCCCTGGACACATCTGTACCCTTTCACCAGATTATAAACTCTGCAAGGGCAGGGCCACAATTGCTCCAGATGAAATCTCCAATACCTGTACACCACTCAGCACTTAACAGGTGTTCAGCAAATATTTATTGCATAAATGAATGGACCATGTGCCTCATATCCTTCCCAGGATCCCAGTGTAAGTACAAAGCTGCTCAATAACACAAACCTTTGTCATCACCCTTACGTCTGTGGTTTCTGTTGTTCTGAGTCGTGGGAAGACAGGAGGCGTCTAGACCCTTCCTTCCCAGGGACAGTGTAATTTAGGCTCCAACTGGAAAGAGTGCTCTGCTGTAGGGCCCTCATCTGGGTGACCTGTGTGTGCTCAGTCATGTCCGACTCTTTGCCGCCCCATGGACTGTAGCCCGCCAGGTTCCTCTGTCCACGGAATTCTCTAGGAAAGAATACCGGAGTGGAGATACTGCCATTTCATATACCAGAGAATCTTCCCAACCTTTGCAAATGCAGTTCTCCCTATTAAATGGCAAGGAGCTATTTGAGGTCCCAACTGAGCTTGCCCAGGCTCAGGTGGAATATGGAGGCCCTAAGTATTTCGCTGAAGGGTTCAGAAAGCAAGGGATGAGGGCGCTGCCCAGCCTCTGCCAGAGCTGGAGGGCAGCAAGCGTGAGGCTGGTGCCAGGTAAGCGGGCAAGCTTCAACACATACCCACCTGTCATGCGGTTTAGCAGGAACCAGACTTGGGTCATTTCCAGAAGTTATGTGGCCTGCATTTAGCAAACTAGCTAAATGTGGCTGGTTTGTGGTAGTTGTGGCTTATTAAAAAGGAGCAGCAATAAGGCAGTTTAACCTGAGAAGTTAAGGTATGAATTTCCATTAGTGTCTCTACAGTGGTAGACAGGTAAGTGAATGTCCCAGAAGGATGCAAAGCTGCCTGGTCATGGTTCTGGCTTCCACTTTTCTGGGACAAGTCACTTTCCTTCTATAAGGTATCCTTAAGTGTTGGTTGGCAATGTAGTGGTCTTTCTACCTCCTGGAATTATTTTGAAAATTAAATCAGATAAACATAAAGGCAATTCGAAAGTAAATTATTCTGTAACTTATCACTGAGTTGTACAATTCCTCTGCAATGTCACCCTCATTCCAAGCTGCTTTTCCAACTGGATAGGGTCAAAATTGGGACGTATTATTAACCACTGTCATCTCTCCTCTCTGTTTTTCTTCTGTGAAGAGAAAGAAAGCTTCCTACATGCACACCTACAGGAAAAGGGGAATACAAAGGAGACACAATGTAGAAGTGAATACCTTGGTCTCCAAAAGGAAATGATCTCAGGCTGTAGGCCATACCCGTTACCGCTCAACATCACCTACCTGGTTTGCCTCCAGCTAACCCAGACCTTGACAGAACCATGAGAAGCATGCTTCTCTGCTCTGGCTGCAGCCTTTACCCCTCAGCTTAGTCCACAGGCTGTTAACCGATGCTCCCAAACTTACTCGCGCAAAGTACAAACAAGAAAGAAACAAGGCTGGGAGAGACCGAACTCTGGCAAAGAAGCGGTTTTCAAAACCAGTTATGACCAACCTAGACAGCATATTGAAAAGCAGAGACATTACTTTGCCAACTAAGGTCCGTCTAGTCAAGGCTATGGTTTTTCCAGTAGTCATGTATGGATGTGAGAGTTGAACTGTGAAGAAGGCTGAGTGCCAAAGAATTGATGCTTTAGAGCTGTGGTGTTGGAGAAGACTCTTGAGAGTCACTTGGACTGCAAGGAGATCCAACCAGTCCATTCTGAAGGAGATCAGCCCTGGGATTTCTTTGGAAGGAATGATGCTAAAGCTAAAACTCCAGTACTTTGGCCACCTCATGCGAAGAGTTGGTTCATTGGAAAAGACTCTGATGCTGGGAGGGATTGGGGGCAGGAGGAGAAGGGGATGACAGAGGATGAGATGGCTGGATGGCATCACTGACTCAATGGATGTGAATCTGAGTGAACTCCAGGCGTTGGTGATGGACAGGGAAGCCTGGTGTGCTGTGATTCATGGGGTCACAAAGAGTCGGACATGACTGAGCGACTGAACTGTACTGAACTGACATGTTAAAATCCAATTCAACTCAATAACTGAGAAAAAAGGAACCTGCAATAAAAGAATATGATCTGTAGACCACACCAGAGTTCCCTCACAGGCACATTCCTTAGAAGAGCCTAATCAGCTCACCTGCAGGCACTTGCCCACATCAGAGGGGCCATCTAGGGCTCAGCTCTGACATGGCTTCAGCAACTTTCTTACAAGACTTTTTATCAACACAATCACGGTCAGAAAAAGTCTATTAAAACAGATGTTAAAAGCAAAAAAAAAACATGGAAAATAATGTGCTTACCTTACATAGTTTATTTTAATATAAACATATAAATGTATGTTTATTCACTGATATTTCTATATGGATTGGAGATCTTATTCTACAGATATGCGTCCACAGATTTCCCAGAGTCTTTCTGGCATAAATAACATAACTAACTAATTTCTAGTTTTGCTTTCTTCCAAGTAGATTAAGAACTTAAAGACAGAAATGCAAAGATTTCTGGATGCAGAAATGTTCTAAGGTTTTTAGTTTCCCTCCAACTATTTTACTCCTATTCTCTTCATACCTAATTCATTGGCAACATCTTTTTTCTGCATTAAAAAAATTTTTTTATGTTAGAACATAGTTGATTAACAATGTTTTGTTAGTTTCAGGTGTACAAAGTGATTCAGTTATACACATATCTATTTTTTTCAGATTCTTTTCCCATTTAGGTTAATATGGAAAACTGAAGAGTTCCCTGTGCTACACAGTAGGTCCCTGTAGTTAATCTATTTTAAATATAGTAGGTGTACACATTATTGGCAACTTTTTTGTATCAACTCACTTTTATAAATTTTGCTCAAAACATTCAACTTAGTTCCATAAATATAGCACTTAGAGGAGACTAGATGTTAGACACCGAGAAGAGCACCTCGTACATAGTAAGTGCTCACGGAATATCAGCTATTTTTTCTATTTCATTTATGTAATGATTATATAACTCAATTATAGTAACACATTTAGTTGGCACAAACAGGTTTGGAAACAAACAATTGGCTCTTAGCACATTGTTGCTGCTCAGCCGCTGCCGCTAAGTCGGGTCTGACTCTTAGCACAGAGGCCAAATGAAGGAGCAGAATCATGATGGCATATAAGACGATAAGAACACGAGCATGTAACAGTTGTTAGTGAATATGTTAGTAGTTGTGAATATGTTTTGCAAAAAGGAATGAAGACCAAGAAATAAGTAGAGGTCACCTGAGCGCTCCTTCTCTAAGCCTTTCAAGTCTCTCATCCTTGCCTACTGAAGCCATCCCCAACCAGAGCAACGGGTCACGTAGCACAGGCTGTGACCTGCATAAACCCACCCATCGGAGGACTGAAACCCAGCCACGCTCCCCTCTCCAAACATGGGACTGCCTCCCACCCAAGGCAGAGGTGCCTTTCCCCTAACCCGCACACCGATACCCCTCCTGCCCCAGCCTGCCTCCCGCCCCTGTGTTCCCCTCACTCAAGCCCCTGGATTACTCAGAATACAATGAAGCAGGACTGCACGGCTTCCCTGCTAGCTCAGAAGGTAAAGAATCTCCCTGCATTGCAGGAGCCCCTGGTGCGATCCCTGGGTCAGCAAAATCCCCTCGAGAAAAAGGGCATGGCTCCCCACTCCAGCGTTCTTGCCTGGAAAATCTCCATGGACAGAGGAGCCTCGTGGGCTACAGTCCATGGGGTCGCAAAGAGCCGGACACGACTGAGTAAGCACAACACAGCACAGGGTTACTGCACTGCGGCATACTGGAAAAGATGCCTTCATTAAAAACAACAGTACAGTCAAATAAAGAAATGTTCGCATGTGAAATGTGCTGAGTTCTCTCAGGCCTGGCTCCCTAACTGGAGAAGCAGCACCACCTCAGACAGCAATGCTGCCCAGAGCCTGGCTGCGAGCCAACTGTCTCACGCTCGTCTTATTTTTGCCCTCAGAAGAGACAAAGAGACTTAAAAGGATTCACACTTCTGTTTAGAGAGTGCACTTAAATTTTTCAAAATACAACACTAAAACTTTCCCTGCAAAATCTCCCTTTAAGTGCAATAGTTGATGAGGTGTTAGAACAGGTGGTCTGTGTCCACTTGAGCTGAACATTCTTTCTGTAATAAAGGACTTGATTATGCTTTAATTCTATAGACCTCATTTTCATTCTTGTTAATCATCTGTCAGTTGCCTGTGCTGGTATCAGACAGATACAGTAGAGTTAATCCAAAATCTCATGCGCTTTGAAATCTAGATTGAACAGCATCTTCACCAAAGCAGGCACCCAACTGAAAAAGGAATTGCTTCCCAGGGGCCTGAATGCCCATGTAAATCCTTGTGCAAAACTGGGAACCAGAGATAGAAAGTAAGTGATTGATGGGCAGAGGGCTGGAAAGCAAATCCAAACCTCCAGACATGTAATCTCAGAGTCTGCACTGCCTTCCCGGGTTCCAATTTTACAGTTAAATGGCTTAGCAAGGGTTTACTGGTTTGAAGTCAACATTAGGAGACATTAGGCTCTACCAGCATGATACTGGTCCTTAGTCTCTAACGAGAATTTGCCCAGTTAAAATTTCAACATTGGTCCTACCTGAGGGACCTTAGCTTTCAGGCTGAAGCTAAAGACTTCATTAATTCCAGTGTTCCTCCTGCAAAGAAAGAGTCAAGAATCCTTTCCAGGAAAGGTGAGCTGGCCTCAGCCATAACTGGGAAATGAACTGGTTTAAACCGCTAACCTTCCAGCAGACACCAAGGTGAATTCAAAAGCAATGACACCACCTCCACTCCCAAGTAAGTGGTGATCCAGTTAGATGAGGCTGCTTGGATGCCTAAGCGGGAGGGGAGACAGACAAGAGAGGCAACAGGACCTAAATACAGAGCAGGTTGGTGAAAGAAGGCCCGAGACCAGCCAGCCTCTTATGTATCAGAGGCCCAGCCTGTGAGCCGAGTTCAGGTTTAAAGAGGCTGTCTCTAAACAATGAAAGCAGTAAAGGAGAATGGAGAAGCAACAGACTCCCGCAAAAAAGCTAGTGTGTTCTTTTCCAGAAGGCGAGGTTGGAGAGAGGAGTCAGAATACTAGGAAGAGACTCGCCCCACCTCCACATAGCTAATCAGGGCATCATAGAGGAAAGTCTGTTTTACCAGCAGACAAATGAATCAATGGGAGTAAAAAGTTAGATACTCCCTGGGCATCCGGGAACCCACTGCTCAAGAGTACATCCCTTCAACCGTGGAAATATAAATGGCATGTTGTGAGGGATAAGTTGGCTAAAAATATTTTCCTGGGGATTAAATGAGATAGCATCTGTAAAGTGACTAACATAGATACAGGCGTTTATAAGGGCTCAACATAATGATAGTTTTGTTATTAGTAACTGAGGAAAAATCATCAGCACACTTCATAGGATATGGTAGGTATTCTAAACTGTTGGTTGGCATTAGAAAGCTGGAGAGCTACCAGCACAGGGAATGCGGAGCTGAACTGACCCTTGGCCCTGAAGAACAGCAAGGAGCCAGATGAAGAGGAAATCAGGAAATCCAAGATCTTTGAGTAGGAAATCAGTAGTGAAATTGAAGACCTTACCACACAATAGGTGATGGATAAGCATCTTTGCAAAGAACGAGGCCCTAAACAGCTAAGTTACAGTTGTCACTGAAAGCCTGACACTAAGCTGGGACTGGCAGAAACATGAATTATAGACTCTGCTCCTAACCAGCTCTGAAAATCCTTCTGGCCTCAGTTTCTCATCTAAGGGATGGAACCAAATGACTTCCATGGCTCTTCCAGCTCTCAGCTTCTGCTTTTCTATGATTCATTCAATTGACGAGACAAGCACTGGCAGGTGACCTGCCCATATGTACACGTACTTGCTTGCACAGGGTATGCAGGGAAATATATTCACGTCAGGAGTGGCTGTGACAGGCGAGTTCTCCTGGGACACGAGCCCCACATGGACCAACAGACAGACTGTCAGGAATTAACCACCATCACCTTTTCATAACTGCTTCTTTGCCTTTAATCACACTGCCAGGCACACAGGCCTGGTTTTAATTAGTCAGAGCAGTGACTGCCTCAGTCCAGCCACCAAAGCTTTGATCTCCCCATGGGGCATGTTTCTGCACTGCTGACCATGTTCCGAGAGTCTGAAATATACACCAGTGAAAGCCTTTGACAGTTTAGCCTTGACAAGGCTCCCAGTGGCCCCTTTACAGGTATGTGCAATATCAAGGGCCTGCAAAGGGGCAGAGGCGGAAGAGGGGGTAGCAAAGGAAGGCAGCCAAGGCTCGTGCTGAGAAAGCACCCACAGCACCAGCACCGGGGAAGGCCTCTCAGGTTGGGGAAGCTTTTAAACAAGTGCCTGGCAAGTTACATGCTGGTTGCAACACATGCAATTAAGTTGTGGTGGTGAGAAAAAGGGTCTGTTGTAAGGAGATGACTCATAATCATCCCAAATTCTGGTTGACTAAGTGAACTTTTCCAGGAGGGGAAAGCTCACAGAATCAGGCCCTCAGGGCCTAACGTCAGGACAGTTGACAAGGTGAAAAGACATTTCAAAAGAAAAATCTCTGTCTCTATGGAATCTCTTCCCCCATGTATTTAGAATTCACTGAAGGAGTTCCCAAACTTAAAACAATAAAAAGTAGCAGCCCACACCTAAATGAACAGGTTGAGAATGTTATGAGCAGAAGTAATGGCCTCGTCTCCTGTACAAATACAAATTCCACTCCATTTGGCCAAGCACAGAGGTCGGGCGGGGTGGTCGGGGGAAGGGGTGTCCATCCACAGAACGCTGTGAACACATTACCTGTAGTTTCTGGAATGGGCTCGAGCATTAGAGCAGTGCCCACGCCTCCCGTGATGTGAATCTTTCAGATTAAACTAGAATCATGGAGATCAGGGCAGCATTTTTAAGGAGGGGAGTAAGCTGGGAAGGAGGGGACCATAAAATAATACAGGAGAGAGGAACAGACATTCTCTACTTGGGAGGGATTAAAAAGTGGGACACCTTGGGCAGCAGTGATGTCAAATGGTCTTGCCTACTTCACAGGAGAAACATTTCCATTAGAAGACACATCCTGAAACATAGCTCTAACACTGCCAGGTTCCCACCCCCAAACTCTGTGAGTTTTCGCTATCTATGGGTAAGATACACACTCGCCATGGCACTCGATAAGCTATATGGTATAAACCTAATGTAGCTTCTTATCCTTAACTCCATTAAACATCTGATTGTTCCAGGGACATCATATTAACTCACTGGCTGGATACCAGGCCCCGTATTTTCCCACTCCTGGGTACTATTCCCTCAGCCTATAGCTTTTGCCCATCTTCTACTAAACGATACTCATTTTTCAAGATCCGAATCATCCCCCAAGAGCAAAGTAGGCTCCCTCGGCACTCCATATATATCCTGGAGCCCTGACTCATTCGGTCTTGTGTTAGGAGCAGTTTCTGTGCATGTTAGTCTTTCTCACTAGACTTTAAACCCCCTGGGGACAGAGACCATGCAAGGAGATCAAACCAGTCAATCCTAAAGGAAACAACCCTGAATTCATTAGAAGGACTCATGCTGAAGTTCCAATACTTTCACCACCTGATTTGAAGAGCAGACTCATTGAAAGACCCTGGTGCTGGGAAATATAGAGGGCAAGAGGAGAAGGGGACGACAGAGGACGAGAAGGTTGGACTGCATCACTGACTCAATGGACACGAGTTTGAGCAACCTCTAGGAGATAGTGAAGGACTGGGAAGCCTGGCATACTGCAGTCTATGGGGTCACAAAGAGTTGGACAAAATTTAACAACTAAACAACAACAAGAGACTACCTCTTAATCATCTTCACATATTTCCAACAGCAGTCATGATGCTCTCCTCAAGAGTTGATTACTATATATGGAACTGTTGAGTTTAAGAGAGAAAAAGACAACCATGCCCCTTCATAAACTTTCCCTATGTGCCAGCATCAAATCCCAAATCCCAGAGTATATAGGTGTCTGGAAAGGTGGTTAAATATTTCACATAATTTCTTGGCAAAAGAGGAACCACCAAGTAGTCCAGGCAAACTTCCACAAGACCTGCCACAAGGGAAAGCTTTTGGAAGCATGATTTCAAAGCTGTATCTCCCAAGTAAAACTCCTGGAGAGTCATGCTATTCTTCACTTAGTCATGTCCGACTCTCTGCGACTCCACAGACTGTAGCCTACCAGGCTCCTCTGTCCATGAGATTCTCCAGGCAAGAATACTGGAGTGGGTTGCCATTCCCTTCTTCAAGGGATCTTTCCAACCCAGGGATCGAACCCAGGTCTCCTGCATTGCAGGCAGATTCTTTACCATCTGAGTCACCAGGGAAGCTGATGGGATTGGACCATGAAGGGCTAAAAGTTTAAGGATGCCTACAGCTGAAATTACTTGGGAGAAATGCAAATGTCTGCCATGGGTACAAGGTTTTGTGTTGAATGACAAAAAACATTCTTGAATTATGGTGGTGGTAGCACAAAACTCTCAGTATACTATGAACCACTGAATTATACACTTTAAGTGGGTATACTGTATAACATGAGTAATATTTCAATGAAGCCATTTTTAAAGATGTATATCAAGTAAAGCACCTTACTCGGAAGGTAAAAAGTGAAAGTATTAGACGCTCAGTCGTATCCAACTCTTTGAGACCCCATGGACTGCAGCCTGCCAGGCTCTTCTCTCCATGGAATTCTCCAGGCAAGAATACTGGAGTGGGTTGCCATTCCCTTCTCCAGGGGATCTTCCTGACCCAGTGATTGAACCCGTGTCTCCTGCATTGCAGGCAGATTTTTAACCTTCTGAGCCACCAGGAAAGCTGCTTTACACTGAGGGAGTATGGAAAATGGCCAGGTTAGGAGTCAAAAGAAGACTGACCCTTGCATTGTGAGTCCGGGCCCAGCCAACTGCCCCTCTGACGAGCGCCATGTGAGAGCGCAGCTGACGCTGGGGTGAGGGGGAAGCTGCCTAACAAGGACTATTTACTTCAGCCATGAGAATGTGCATGTTGGGTTCCCAAAGTGTAATCCCTGCACCATCACCATCAGCAATACCTGGGAACTTATTATTAATAGAAATGCCAGTTCCTGGGCCCCACCCCAGACCTACCAAGAGAAGCTACAGGCAAAGCCCAGCAATCTGTGTTTGAACAAGCCCTCAAATAGACTGAGACACCCTAAAGTTTGGGAACCACTGCATTGCTTAATTCTTAAGTGCACAGGCTTTACAGCTAGACTGCTTCCTCCTCTTATTAGCTATGTGACCAAAGCAGGTTACCTAACTTCTATGCGTAAGTTTTCCTCTCAAAATATGGGCAAGCTGTCTTGCAGCTGTGTCAGCAGACCCCACACATGCAATACACAACAGATAACAACATTCCCCATATTCAGCTTCCTTGAAGAAAAGAAAAAAGAACCTCTAAATTGCAGGACAGAGCCAAGGGGACAAAATGCTCTATATAGAGGATGCAATATATAAATCAGTTCTAACAACAGCCTTTTAATCCTCTGATTCCCACGAGGAAAAAAAGGAAATGAATAATGACCAAATACTTCAAACCCAGCCATTACCAAGCAGCTTTTAACAGAAACTGCGTAAACCACCTACTCTTATCCATAAATTCAGAGATTAGGATTTCTGCTACCTAGCGCCGAAGAATTGATGCTTTTGAACTGTGATGTTGGAGAAGACTCTTGAGAGTCCCTTGGACTGCAAGGAGATCCAACCAGTCCATTCTGAAGGAGATCAACCCTGGGATTTCTTTGGAAGCAATGATGCTGAAGCTGAAACTCCAGTACTTTGGCCACCTCATGAGGAGAGTTGACTCATTGGAAAAGACTCTGATGCTGGCAGGGATTGAGGGTAGGAGGAGAAGGGGACAACAGAGGATGAGATGGCTGGATGGCATCACGGACTCGACGGACGTGAGTCTGAGTGAACTCCGGGAGACGGTGATGAACAGGGAGGCCTGGTGTGCTGCGATTCATGGGGTCACAAAGAGTTGGACACGACTGAGCAACTGAACTGAACTGAACTGAAGGACTCCCAATCATGACTTTTCAATTAATGGAGTTTGAAGTCAATCCCATTTCCAGTATTTCTATTTCTTGTTGGAAGTGTGACCAAATGAGATCCAAGGAACTGGGCACCCCAAGTCCCAATGTCTAGAGAGTCAAAGGACAGCTCTGTGCTATAAGAGCATGGGTGTTATCTGAATTAATTGTGTGCTCACTAAAGAGAATTTGAAAATACATAGAGATAGGAAGAAGAAACCAAGTTGCTGAGCACCACTTCCCAAAGATATCCTTTGTTAATACTTTTGTGTGTATACTTTCTTTTTGATATATAGGTTTCACTTTAGAGTTTTGTTGCTATTGCTACAAAAATTTTTTGTGTGTGTGAAGCTATCATTTTACTATTGTCTGTGAGTCATAGGCAAAGGCAGAGGTGGGTCTTTGTTGTGTTTTTTATTTTTATTTTTTCCAGGAAGAGGGTGGGGTGAGATTCAGAGATCAGAAGATCTATATCAAAGAGGGAGGTCTGGCTAGTCGGGGAGAAAGTAGCTTTACAAAACTGGAACAGTCAGAATGTGGATGGTGAGATTTTATGAATATTAAGTATAATATCTGCTGGCTGGCAGTGGTAAGAGTTTAGGGATTCCTGCCTCCAGTATATGCTGATCTTAACTCTTCCTCATGTCCTTGAAAGGCAGGATAACCTATGAGGTTGGTGTAAAAGTAACTGTGATTTGCACTGTTGAATTTTGCCATTTGATATTGGAATACATTCTTAAATAAATGGGGTTATGGTATACTTCATTTTAATGCACATGTCTTTATGTCTTTTGCTACTAACATTACTTGCTATGTATTTTATATTTATATTTAGACTATGGTAATGATGTTAGACAAAAAGCAAATTTGAGTGATTTTCTTATTTGAGTTCAAAATAGGTCATAAAGCAGCAGAGACAACTTGCAATATCAACAACCCATTTGGTTCAGGAACTACTTCTGCTAACAAATGTACAGTGCAGTGGGGATTCAAGAAGTTCTGCCAAGGAGACAAGAGCCTTGAAGATGAGAAGGCAGTGGCCAGCCGTCGGAAGTTGACAGCGATCAGCTGAGAGCCATCATTGAACCTGATTGTCTTACAACTGTATCAGAAGTCGCTGAAGAACTCAGTGTCGACCATTCTACGGTCATTTGGCATTTGAAGCAAATTGGAAAGGTGAAAAAGCTCGATAAGGGGGTGCCTCGTGAACTGACTGAAAATTAAAAAATAAAATCATTTTAAAGCATCATCTTCTCTTATTCTATACAACAACAATGAATCATCTCTCAGTTGGATTGTGACGTATGACATAAAGTGGATTTTATATAACTGGCAACAACCAGCTAAGAGGCTGCACCAAGAAGCAGCTCCAAAGTGCTTCCCAAAGCCAAGCTTTCACCAAAAAAGGTTATGGTCGCTGTTTAGGGCTCTGCTGCGGTCTGATCCACTAGAGCTTTCTGAATCCCAGCAAAAGCATTAAATTTGAGAAGTATACTCAGCAAAGCAATAGATGCACTAAAAATTGCAAGGCCTGCAGTTAGCACTGGTCAACAGAATGGGCCCAATTCTTTTCCGTGAAAACACCCGACTGCCATCACATAACCAGACAACACCGAACTGCTGTCACACAACCAATGCTTCAAAAGTTGAATGACCTGGGCTACAGAGTTTTGCATCATCCACCATATTCACCTGACCTCTTGCCTACTGACTACCACTTCTTCAAGCATCTCGACAACTTTTTGCAGGGAAAATGTTTCCACCACCAGCAGGAGGCAGAATATGCTTTCCAAGAGTTTGTCGAACTCAGAGGCACATATTTTTACACTACCGGAATAAACCAATTTATTTCTCATTGGCAAAATGTGTTGATTGTAATGGTTGCTATTTTGATTAATACAGATGTATCATTTTTAGTAGTAATAATAAAGTGTTTTTAGTTTATTACTTTATTTTTAGTAGTAATAAGGTGTTTGAACCTAGTTATAATGATTTAAAATTCATGCTCTGAAACAGCAATTATGTTTGCACCAAACTAATACATGTTCTTAGAGTTCATGGGGCACTGCTGGATCTGATTCAGCCTTAGATACCTTGTTCCGCTCCCAGCGCTACAGCTCAGATACTATGTGTGAGGAGGGCAAGGCTGGTGGGGGAGTCCTGACCTGAGACCTGGGATTGAGGTTCAGAGCATGCAGAAACTTGTCCAAGTTCATGGGCTCATAGCCTGGAGACTTGGGACTAGAATCCAGGTCTCGCAATCCCCCTCCCCATTTTTCTTTCTGGAAAGCTCTTGTCCTTTTTAAAATTTATTTCCACCGGGAGGATAATCGCATTACAATGTTGTATTGATTTCTGCTGTACAACAAAGTGAATCAGCTGTAAGTACACATACATCCCCTCCCTGCTGAGCCTCCCTGCCTCACCGTGCACTCCAGCCCTCTAGGCCATCACAGAGCACCAAGTTGAGGTCCCTGTGCTATACAGCTATCATTTTACACATGGCAGTACACATATGTCAGCAGTGGTAGTCGCTTTTTCGTGTCTGACTCGTTGCAACCCCATGGTCTGCAGCCCGCCAGGTCCCTACATGCATGGGATTCTCCAGGCAAGAATACTGGAGCGTGTAGTCATTCTCTTCTCCAGGGGATGGCAAATGCTACTCTCTCAATTAATCCAACACTCTCCTTCTCCCTCTGTGTCCACAAGTCTGTTGTCTACGTCTGCTTCTCTGTTTCTGCCCTACAAATAAGTTCATCAGTACCATATTTTTAGATCCCATGTATGTGTTGATGGAGAAGGAAATGGCAACCCACTCCAGTGTTCTTGCCTGGCGAATCCCAGGGACAGGGGAGCCTGGTGGGCTGCTGTCTATGGGACTGCACAGAATCGAACATGACTGAAGCCGACTTAGCAGCAGTAGCAGCAGAAGCATGTGTTGATATATGATATTTTTCTCTGACATACTTCACTCCATATAACAAGTTCTATGTTCATCCACCTCACTTCAACTGATACTACAAAACTGATATTCTACTCACATATAATTCTAAATGCTATTTGAACTTCATAAAGCCTTTTCCCAAAATTCCTGCAACTTTCTAGAATATCACTTTTAACTATGCTTAATATTCCATTACGTGCACACGTAATTATTATAGTTGTGCACCAGCTATCAATTTATTGCCTCTCAGCTCCAAACCCATGTGCTATGACCAGCTTTCTGATACCTGAGCTGGATCCCATGAACTGCACTGCTCGATGAGGTAGCCAACTAGTCATAGCTGGTGAAGCATCTGAAATACGGCAAGTGTGAACTACGATGTGCTGATAAGTATACAACACTTGCCAGACTTTTAAGACTTAGTACAGAACATGGCAACTACCTCATTAATAATTTTATACTGATTATATATTAAAATAATATTTTAATAGGAGTAGTGTTAGTCAGTCAGTCGTGTCTCTTTGCGACCCCACAGACTGTAGCTGCCAGGCTTCTATGTCCATGAAACTCTCCAGGCAAGAATACTGGAGTGGATTGCCATTCCCTCCTCCAGAGAATCTTCCCAACCCAGGGATCAAACCTGAGTTTCCTGCATTGCAGGCAGATTGTTTCCTGTCTGAGCTATAATATTTTGGCATACTGGTTTAAATAAAATGCATTATTAAAATTAATATAACCTGGCTCTTTCTGCTTCTTAAACTTGACTACTGGAAAATTTAAATTACATATATGATGTGCATTATGTTTCTACTGGGCTGACGTGCATTATGTTTCTATTCTAAATGTTTTTCCTTTGCCAACTGGCACAGCATCAGGTCTTGTCAGTAGAGGGTGCTGGAAGGACAGGCTGGAGGAAGGGTTTCCCTTTCTGGTTCTCACGCCTTTGTTCCTGCTTCTATGGCACAGCAGGCAACTTCCTGGCCAGAGGTATGTGGGAGACTCAGTGGCATAACCAGCCCCCTCTTCTAGCTGGTGCCCCCTGACTCCTCCACCCACTAGGGGGCCCCGGACACTCAGTCTCCAATGTCTGAATCTCAGCTTTGGGGAACTCTCTTTCCTAGTTTATCCTTCCTTGGATATTCTCCTTCAGCTCTAAGAGACAGAAGGTGCTCTTGTAGTCTTTAAAATTCTCTTTACCCTTCTTAGCAATTAACTTTTCCCTCTGGTGGCTCAGACGGTAAAGAATCTGCCTGCAGTGCAGGAGACTGGGGTTCAACTCCTGGGTTGGGAGGATTCCCTGGAGAATGGAATGGTAACCCACTCCAGTATTCTTGCCTGGAAGATTCCATGGACAGAGGAGCCTGGCAGGATACAGTCCATGGGGTAGCAAAGAACCAGACATGACTGAGCGACTTTCACTTCACTTTTCATATACTACTTAAGAATTCTTTACATTAAATTTTCCCCGTTCAAATTACCGGGGGTGGCTTCTGTCTCCTGACTGGACTCTTATGAATAGTTTATAAGGAAGACAAAACAGGTTGCTGGAAGAACGTCAGCAAGGCTTTGAGCAGTTGCCATATGGCTCCATTTCCTTCCATTCTCCTTCTCAAATACTATCTTCCTTATTCCCTGTTGCCAGTTCCTAAAAGCAGAAATGGATGTCTCGTCGCACCACTTCCACTCTGCGATCATCATTTAGGAAATACTTTAAGAACTCGAATTATTTAAAAAGTCAATCAAGAGCTCCATCTTCTATTCATTCAGCAAATATTTACTTAGCTTCTATTTATGTAAAGGTAATGTACTGAATGTTGGTTGGAGAGTAGCTGAGGGGATGGAAGGAAAGGTCACACACAGCAAAAAGAAATGAAAAACTGAAACAGAAACTCTGGCTTGAAGAACCTAACAGCAAAGTAAATAAACATAGAAGATGACACAACTCACTATAATGCAATAGATAATAACATAAAATGAAAATAATAAAAACAGTAGCTGTACCATTCTAAGTACCCTAATTGGGCATAGGGAAATGTATAAAGAAGAATACAAAAATCTTTTTATACTGGTCTCTCCTCCTCTCCTCACTCCAGGATTCCCTCTCTTCCTTCTAGGCATCTGTACAATGTCTTATCAACTAAAGGTTCTGCTTTCGATCAGCACTGGTTCCTATTCTCATGCTTGTCTCTGCTTCCTTACCAAGCCACAAGTGATGTACCCGGCACAGGGACATTCTTGCAGTCAATCCTGAACCATCAACAGCATCATTTCAAGTGGTGAAGATCACGGCTCCAGATTCCAACTTCACTCCAATGTCTATGCCTATCTTTAATAAAATATGAATTCCTGCTCCCTGGTAAATTTTTGTTCTAGGATTTGATTCTTTTGAAGAGATTCTCATTCTCTGCCCAAATTCTTCATCTTATCATCTTGTTCCTTGAACTCATCCTGGTTGTTTTATTAAGTCCACGTGTAATAGCTGCAACATGTGACGCTCCTGTGCAGTTCTGTTTCTTTTGCTTTTTTTCCTCTTATTTTACAGCCATTTGGTTTTACTCTGTAAAACATCTGGTAATATTTTACTGGCTGTCATACACTGCATATGAAAAAGCACTGAGTTAATTTGAGGATCTGAATGTTATTTTTCCTCTGGAAGGGATTTACATTCGTTTTTGGCAAGCAAAAAGGTGGACAGAGAAAAAGCACCTCAATCCAACTGAGCTGACAAAAGCTAAGTGTCAGCTAGCAAGTGCTGGCATTTCCAGTCTGCCTTCACTCCCGAGATGCAACCTTTCAGGGCTCCACACTGAAAGCCAAGATGTTTACCACGGCCCCTCTTCCAAGGCAGGCCCCAAACTGCAATGTCCATCTCGCCAGGTCTGAGAGACTGCTGAAAGTTCTGTGCACCTGCTGTGCCACTTACAAACTGGCGGACGCATGGGGGGAGAAGGCAGCACCTACTATCAGGCTCACTTCTCTGCACTTCACTCCTCACTGAGATCCTGGTCTCTTTCAGCTGCACTCCTGCAGCATTCTCCAGACAGATCTTATATTATTTACATTCACAACATAAAAGCGTAGATATGTTTTTCTAGCATCCGCAGTGGAAGGATTAGTATGATAGAAGCTATTCTGAAGAAAGCTTGAAGAAACCCAAGAAAGAAGACTGCTAATTGTGCGTCAGAACTTCTCAATCTAACCTGGTTTTCTAACTTTCCAGCCCTTTATGTCTCCGTGTAGTCTCATTGCTGTGTTCAGATCCACACTCTTCAGCTATATCTGATCTACTGCTGACAACATTTTTTCATTTTCCCCCAAGCCTCGTATTTTTCATTTCAGAAATGCCCACTTAGATCCTTTGCATACTGATAAATTCTTGCTTGATACCCTAGCCCCTATTTTCATTTTAGAAACGACCTTTCCAGACTGTTCACTGCTCTTCTTTCTTAAGTTTGGAATCCTGTTTGCAGGGTCTGCTGCCTGCCTCTCCAGTCTTGGTCTGCGATGCGTTCTCAGGAAGTTTCATTTGCAAACTTATCTTGCACAGGAGTTTTTCCCTCCTATTTGCCATTCCCTGGCAGTTGATACCATGGATGAATCTTGCCCTAAAAGACAGACAATGCTGAACAAGGTTTGAAGGTAGGCTTTTAGGATTTTCTCCATTTATGGAACAACAAAATGCTAGAGGTCATCTGTACGATGCACTGTCCTGGGTTGTATTCTCATACTTACCTGTTTCGGTCCTGGGCCAGTGGAAGCTCGCCACCACTGTGAACCACTGTGAACGACCAGGCTCTCATCCACTGGCAAGGATCACGGTCCTGAGCGTGGCTTCACGCAGCAGTCTGGTTATGCCTCTGCCATGTGCAAGGGCAGCAAAACTCTTTTCTAGGGCAGGTTTGAAGTCTGGGTCACTGACCCTCACTCTTCTCCATTCCTGACCCAAAAACTTTCCTCTTGGTTATGAATTCATTTATGATTTTAAAAAATTATTCATATGACAGACAAAAGACAGAATTCTGAATACGAACAAAAAGTTCAACAAGAGGGAATGTAAGCTGGTGCTGCCACTGTGGTAACCAGTATGGAGGTTCCTCAGAAAACTAAAGGCATAATTAACATAAGATCCAGCAATTCCGCTCCTAAGAACATACCCAAATAAAACTATCATTAAAAAGACACATTCACGCCTATGTTCACAGCAGCACTATTCACAATAGCCAAGACATGACAACAACCTAAATGTCCATCGACAGAGGAGTGGAAAAAAAAGCTGTGGTACATATACAGTGGAATGCAGTGCAGCCATAGGAAAGAGCGAGATGCCCCATGTGCAGCAGCAGTGGATGCAGCCAGAGATGCTCACACCAAGTGAAGGCACAAAGACAAATACCGCATGATATCGTTTACACGGAGAGTCTAAAATGAGACACAAATGAATCTATCTATGGAACAGAATCAGGGACACAGAGAAGAGACTGTGGTTGTTACGGGAGAGCAGGGGAGGGAGAGGGATGGATTGGGAGCTTGGAGTTAACAGATGCAAACTGGTATATACAGAGTGGATAAACAACAACATCCTACTGTATAGCACCGGGAATTATATTCAATATCTTATGATAAACCATAATGTTAAAGAATATGAAAAGGAATGTGTGTATGTGTGTGTATATATATATATGACTCAGTCACTTTGCTGTATAGCAATAATTAATAACATTGTAATTCAACCATATCTCAATAAAATTCTTTTAAAAGTTAACCAAGAAATGTTAATACAGGCCTCTTAAATACCAAAAAGTTCCCATGCTTTAAGAAGATTATAAAAAGGATGTTATGATCTTATTTTATATATAGAAATGGATATATTAAATAACAAATGCATAAGGGGAAAACACTCCACGAATGTTAGAAGTGTTAACTTCGTCAGAATTATGGATGGTATTTAAGCTAAGAAAATATTTTAAATATATTTTCTATAATCATGTATTCATTATTGTTCAGGATGCTTTTTCTTTAAGCTCACAACCCAAAGGGGATTGAATGGTGCAATTTCAGGCAGCAGGAAGGCCTGTTCATTCTCTGCTCATCCCTCCCCTCCCCAGCCCACCCCACCCTACCCCAGAAAAATTGCCCCTTTGGAGAGAAAAGAGCTACTGGCACACTGAAGAAAGAAGAGTTAAGAACAGAGTCCAAGGCCTGTCATCAAAGGGTTATTAAAGAGTGGAGAATTTAAGAGCTCCCTGAGGGCAACACTAGCTTAGAAAGACACAAAATGCTAATGGATGTATTTATCACTTGTTGTCTAATGAGCAGCAGATCTTAGGGAGAAATACAGTCCAAAGGGGGTAAATGAGCTGAACCAGCCTAAAGGTGAAAAAACAACAATTTAGTGATGGCTTGTTTTTTAATTTATTTAATTGGAGGATAATGACAATATTGTGATGGTTTTGCCATGCATCAACATGAATCGGCCATAGGTATACATGCCTCACTCCATATCCTGAACTCCCCTCCTACCTCCCTACCCACCCTTATCCCACTGGCTCTGGGAGCCCTGCTTCATGCACTGAACTTGCGCTGGCCATCTATTTTACATATGCCTTCAACAGAATTTCCACACATAAGTCTCTTCAATACCCTCAAATTAAATCCATCATTCTGTTAGGTCCCCATTCCCTTATTACTTCTTCATGGCACTTATCACAGTTTGCAAACTCACACTACTTTGGTGATATTTAGTCTGGTTTCTGATCCCCATCCACAGTTCAAGCCCCTGTGTGCAGGGACGGTACCTCTTTCGCGCACTGCAGACCCCCATCACCTGGTACCACAGCAGGCGCCAATAAACTGTCCTTAAATGGATGTTGGACACAAGCAAAAACATTTTAGCTTGAGTTCTCCATTTCCTCTATACTCTAGCTTGTTCCTGAACAACAAGCAAATTTAATTTCCTAAAACAATATCATTTTTATAGAAAAACAAGTTGAGCTATCTGTATTCTGCGACTAAAGCAGAGGTAACTATTGGATTTATTGTATCCTAGTGAGTCCTGCCACGTGGGAGACCTGGGTTCGATCCCTGGGTTGGGAAGATCCCCTAGAGGAGGGCATGGCAGCCCGTTCCAGTATTCTCGCCTGCAGAAACCCCATGAACAGAGGAGCCTGGCAGGCTACAGTCCATGGGGTCCCAAAGCATTGGACACGACTGAGCAACTAAGCACAGCACAGTGAGCACCATCAGTAACCCAAAGATAGGACCAGCAAAGAATAGGAGTAATTCACAAGCTTCCTTGAGACATGGTTTGGAAACTTTCAACCTTTTAAGTTAACAAAACAACAGAAGCCAGCAAACTGACAGCTTTAACCTAGATGAGTTAGGTCTGCGACACAGTCAAAATTTTAAGGAATGGAATAGGGGACAATCTGATGATTAATGAAGCATCTGTAGGTACTTTAATTCTCTCTGCAAAAGGGAGGACATAAGTTAATCAACCCATAATGTATAAAAGGAACTCTCACAAGCACTGGCTCACCTTATCTTTACACAAACTTGTCTTGAGAGAGAGGCGCTGCAGGCACAGCCGTTCCCAGTTTACAGGCTGGGAAGGTGAGCAGCACTTGCGGAGGTGCAGCCGGGCCAGAGCCCCTGCTCTACAGTGAGCGTGTAAGGGAGAGCGAAGAGAGGAGAGACTCGAAAGTACACTTTCCCATGGCTAGTCACTTCTGCTTGTGGCTATGACAATGGTCTAGCCCTCGAAGGAAGGGCAGAGCTACCAAAAACTAATGAATAAGAAATGAGGGGCGTGATCTCCTAACCTACCCAGGAGGACCCTGGTCAGGGACATCTGGGTTGATATTTATCACTGTAGGCTCATGAGGAGCCAGATTTAAATGGTCTGACTTCAGTGGGCAGTATTTCTGGTCGTGGAAGAGTAGCAAAGATCATTTTTCTAAGCTTCTGGGCCTCAGGTCTCCCAGTGGAGACAGAATAATTTCAAAGAGGAAAACTACTTAGAGCTGCATGGTTACTAAGATGGTCCTTTTGGAAGCTCACTTCCCTGTTAAATACTGCCCACGGGCCTGCATACCACCTGTCCTGCTCATTACTCTTGAGCTCCACCACCACCACCCTGGCCTTCCTCTGATAAGACAGGGCACCTGGACTTGTGGCCCATCCTAGAAACACCATCAGTCTTAAAACCATGGAGAGAATCTAGCCAAGTCCCCTGGCAACAGAAACAAGAACAGATAGTTCTTGTCCTAACCTCCCTCTCTCTATATCATCTTATGCCAAAGGATCTCTGGATTAAAATTAGGTTCAAGGAATGGGGCCATAGCATCTCCTGTTTTCTTGTTCAGCACAATTCTTCACTTTTATTTTTTATTGATTAAAGCAAAGCTCTCTTTCAGAAGGGTTGTTATATGCATCCAACACAACACATATTTTTCTGTTTGACGTTTTTCTTGGCTTTCTCATTCTAAGGCCCCATTTCTATAAAGCTCAATCACCTTGAAAATCAAATAATGCCCTACATTTCCACTGGCATATTTCTTTTGCCAACAAAGTTTATTGTTCTTACCAAAAGTCAAATCTCAACTGGAGAAGAAAGTAATTTGTGAATGTCATAAGCAAATGCCAGGATGTCAATTCTGAGAATACAGTGTCTTGACTCTGCTGCTGCTGCTAAGTCGCTTCAGTCGTGTCCGACTCTGTGCGACCCCATAAACAGCAGCCCGCCAGGCTCCCCCATCCCTGGGATTCTCCAGGCAAGAATACTGGAGTGGGTTGCTATGTCCTTCTCTAATGCATGAAAGTGAAAAAAGTGAAGTTGCTCAGTCGTGTCCGACTCTTAGCAACCCCATGGACTGCAGCCCACCAGGCTCTTCCATCCATGGCAAGAGTACTGGAGTGGGGTGCCATTGCCTTCTCCAGCCTTGACTCTAGAGGCAGGCAATATATTCGTGTTAACTGAATGAAGACTCTCAAGGACCACTTCTCACCTTGTTTGCTAAATAGACTCCTGACCTGCACTCATCGCAAGTGCTCCTACCTTTCAATTGTGGGCTAAGACATGCCTTTTCTGTCTCTCTCTCCCAAAAAACACTCTAAGATCTTGAACAGAAAGTGTTAGGACTGTGCAGTTTGCTAATTACAAGTTAATAACTCTGCACAGTCTTTAAACCTGCGAATGTGAAGTGCTAGTGAGTATAAATTAAGAGCGTTGTTTACATAAACTTCCTAAAAGTGAAATAAAGATTACTTTTAGCAGAGGGACTCACCAGTAGAAAAGATACCATCCATGGTATCCAGGCACAAGTGAAAGGTGCTCTTCCGAGTCAGAAAAAAAACTTATATACATTACACTGTCATTGTTTACTACGGAAATGTTTATCTTGACTTTGTGACCTTCAGTTCCCTTTAGATGTTTTTTCCCCTGCAAATAGGCTATAGGGCCAACACAGACAGGAGGTGTTCTGAACTGTAAGGCATACACTTTGAAATTTATTTTTTATTGGTTTATAACATTATGTAAGTTTCATGTGAAGAATGTTATATTTCAGCTTCTGTACACAGCACAGCACGCTCACCACCAAATTTAGTTTCCATCTGTCTCCACATTGTCGACCCCCTTTACCATTCCACCTTCCCGCTCCCACCTCCCCTCTGATAACCGCTACCCTGGTTCTTTGTATCTATATGCTTGTTTTTGTTTGTTTGTTTTTTCATTTCACATAAGTGAAATCATGGAATTTGTCTTTCTCCATCTGACTTTCTGGCTTCCTATACTCAACTAAATTACAACTATTAAAAACAAGTCAACTGAGATGATTCATAAAAAAATATTTTATGTAAAGTATAAGCTCAACTGGGCTACTTTCTCAGAAATATCCCAATCACAGTTTAATTAAACCCTCTTAACTTCAGATTTTCATTATTTTCTATGTATTGAGTTCGGAAACCCAACCCCTTTGAGACCTTTCCCTGAACATAAGCTCAGCTTGACCTCAGAAGCCTTCCTAGCCTGTCTTTCCTTGACTATTACAGCCCTCAAGCACTTCACCTCACCCCTACCCAGTTTTTGGCAAGGAGGAATCTATTTTGTGGCTGCTTTCAAATCGTCACAGGACCATTCTTAGTTTTTTCCTCATCTCAACTGAATTTCTCTGCTTTCTCAATATAAGATCAAAAAAGGGGGGCAGTGATGGTATGAAGTTAGGGAGGTGTCCCTACAACTTTACCTCAGTGTTTAAAGCAGAAATTTTCATAACTAGATTCTAAAGATTTTTTTCACTTAACCTCTTACATGTATAACAATCACAACTGTCTTGATATGATTTCAGAGCCATTTTCTTAAAGAGTCCGTATACTTTTTACTCCACATCCTGAGTAAAATATTTAAGTTTTTGACAGAGTACTATAACCAATAAATGAGCTGAAATGTCAACTGGTGAGAGATCATGCTTGGCTCTCAGAAGACAAATGGTGCAAGGACTGTGTGATCTGTGCGCCCCTTCTCACACCACCACACTCGCTATCTTCCATTCCCTTGGCCTAGTCAGTCACACATGGCCTGAACTGCCAGGAAGGCAAATACCCATTCTTAAAATAAGATGTCTCATTTCTTCCTTCACTGTTCTTTCAGCAGTGTCATGCTTTTTCAGAATGATCAACTGGAAGTTGTTCCCAAAGAGGTAAAAACAGTGCAACTTCATAACCTGCCAGCAGATGCAATGGGCCACCTGTGCTCAAGCACTGGCCTGCTTGGCTTATGGATCAGTCTGAGTAATTTAAAAAAAAATCATAGTTGAGGCTGATTTTTCATTAAATGATTTGCACTAAAAGTTATGTGATTTTTAAAAACCTGATGAAAGACACGCCAGTGTGCATCTTTGATACATAAGTGTAAGATGGTGTTATCAACTATTGTACTAGAAAGTACGGATAATGGAGGACACACCCAAGTCCATAATGAGCTCTTTAACACCAGTCAAGTACAAGGGTCTCGCAAATGTCTGACTATATTCAAGGAAGAAATGTATGATACCGGCCACTACAGATACTCTTCCTTGGGTGCCACTAAAAAGATACTGCTCAATAATACTGTTTTAGGTGAATATTAACAGCAAGCACTTAACCAACCTGACAGCAGCTTAAAAAACTGGCACAGCCTCCAGCTCGGCTATTGCAAATCCAGCAATAAAGACTGCAGAAATATAAAGAGAGCAAAGAGAAAGAAATGAATATATTCATTGCCACTTTCTTTATAACATCAAGGAGATTTTTAAAAACAAGTATCCAACAGGAGAATGATTATATAAATTATAATTTAATCTATGTAATGACACAGTGACATCATTTAAAAAGAATGAAGAGTACTGGTATATACTGACCCGAAAGGATGTCATTTACCATTGAGTTTTTTTAAAAAGGAAGATGTAGGCTATCTTGCGTAGAATGGATAGACAACAAGGTCCTCTGTATAACACAAAGAAGTCTATTCAAAGTCCTGGGATAAACCATAATAAAAAAGAATATTTTAACAAGAATATATATATACATGTCTAAATGAATCACTTTGCTGTACAGAAGTTAACACGACACTGGGAATCATTAACACTACATTTCAATAAAAATAAAACAATAAAATTTATTTTTTTATACAATTACATATTTAATTTGGTCACAAATCCATAAAATTGTATATTTATAGAAAATTATATAACTTCACAACATTTTGATAGTTTTTATACTTTTATAATATTCCATATTTGTCAAAATGTATAAACTATATATAAAATTATAATATTTGTATATAACATTGCATATTTAATTTGGTCACAAAGTCGTAAAATTGCATGTTTACACGAAATTGCAAAATTTTCATGTAACTGCCATGTAATTTGGTCAGAAATTCATCCACTTGCTTATTTATATAAAAATTATAAAATTTTTGGATAACATGCATATTTATTTTTATTTTTTAATACTTTATTCTACATTACAGTACTGTATTTGTTTTGCCATACATTGACATGAATCAGCCACAGGTGTACGCGATCTCCCAATGCCGAAGCCCCCTCCCACCTCCCACCCCATTATCATCTCCCTGGATCATCCCGTGCACCAGCCCCAAGCATCCTGTATCCTGTATTGAACATAGACTGGTGCTTCGTTTCTTACATGATAGTATACATAAAACAATAAAATTTAAAAAGGAAATTGTAGGAGTACAATAGTATGCTCCCATTTTTGCTTTAATATAAACTTATTTAATTGGAGGCTAATTATTTTACAATATTGTATTGGTTTTGCCATACATCAACATGAATCCACCACGGGTGTACAAGTGCTCCCCATCCTGAACCCCCTCCCTACTTCCCTCCCCGTACCATCCCTCTGGGTCATCCCAGTGCACCAGCCCCAAGCATCCAGTATCATGCATTGAACTTGGACTGGCGATTCGTTTCATATGATATTATACATGTTTCAATGCCATTCTCCCAAATCACCCCACCCTCTCCCCCTCCCACAGAGTCCAAAAGACTGTTGTATACATCTGTGTCTCTTTTGCTGTCTCCCATACAGGGTTATCGTTACCATCTTTCTAAATTCCATATATATGCATTAACTCCAGTACTTTAGCCACCTCATGTGAAGAGCTGACTCACTGGAAAAGACTGGGAGGGATGCTGGGAGGGATTGGGGGCAGGAGGAGAAGGGGACGACTGAGGATGAGATGGCTGGATGGCATCACGGACTCGATGGACGTGAGTCTGAGTGAACTCTGGGAGATGGTGATGAACAGGGAGGCCTGGCGTGCTGCAATTCATGGGGTCGCAAAGAGTTGGACACAACTGAGCGACTGAACTGAACTGATATTGTATTGGTGTTTTTCTTTCTAGCTTACTTCACTCTGTATAATAGGCTCTAGTTTCATCCACCTCATTAGAACTGATTCAAATGTATTCTTTTTAATGGCTGAGTAATACTCCACTGTGTATATGTACCACAGCTTTCTTATCCATTCGTCTGCTGATGGACATCTAAGCTGCTTCCATGTCCTGGCTATTATAAACAGTGCTGTGATGAATACTGGGGTACACGTGTCTCTTTCAATTCTGGTTTCCTCAGTGTGTATGCCCAAAAGTGGGACTGCTCGGTTGCATGGCAGTTCTATTTTTAAGGAATCTCCACACTGTTCTCCATATAGCTGTACTAGTTTGCGTTCCCACCAACAGTTTAAGAGGGTTCCCTTTTCTCCACAACCTCTCCAGCATTTATTGCTTGTAGACTTTGGATTGCAGCCATTGTGACTGGCGTGAGATGGTACCTCATTGTGGTTTTGATTTGCATTTCTCTGATAATAAGTGATGTTGAACATCTTTTCATGTGTTTTTTAGCCATCTGTATGTCTTCTTTGGAGGAATGTCTGTTTAGTTCTTTGGTCCATTTTTTGATTGGGTTGTTTATTTTTCTGGAATTGAGCTGCAGGAGTTGCTTGTATATTTTTGAGATCAGTTTTTTGTCAGTTGCTTCATTTTCCATTATTTTCTCCCATTCTGAAGGCTGTCTTTTCACCTTGCTTATAGTTTCCTTTGTTGTGCAGAAGCTTTTAATTTTAATTAGGTCACATTTGTTTATTTTTGCTTTGATTCCCAATATTCTGGAAGGTGGGTCATAGAGGATCCTGCTGTGATTTATGTTGGAGAGTGTTTTGCCTGTGTTCTCCTCTAGGAGTTTTATAGTTCTTACATTTAGATCATTAATCCTTTTTGTGTATGGTGTTAGAAACCATTTTTGTTTTTAAAATTAGTACTTGAAATTTATTAAGTGCTTATGTTTTAGGTACTATGTTAAATATTGACATGGGTTTTTGATTGAATATTGACTAATAGTCCTATCAGCTATTTAATATTCTCCACTTGAAAACTGGGAGAAATGAGGCTGAGAGAGGTACAGTGATTTGTCTAGTTCAAAAGCCAAGGAGAGCTGCAGGGGTCAGGCTGTGAGCCAAGAGACCATGATCTTAGCCTGTGGGTGTGGGTGTGGGTGTGGGTGTGTGGGTGGATGTGGGTGGGTGTGGGTATGGTGTGGTGTGGTGTGTGTGGTATGTGATGTGCTTAAAAACAAAAAGGAGATAAAAACAAACACATGAAAAGATGCTCAACATCGCTCATCATTCAGCTCAGTTCAGTCGTTCAGTCATGTTCGACTCTTTGTGACCCCATGGATTACAGCACACCAGGCCTCCTTGTCCATCACCAACTCCCGGAGTTCACCCAAACTCCTGTGCATCGAGTCAGTGACACCATCCAGCCATCTCATCCTCTGTCGTCCCATTCTCCTCCTGCCCCCAATCCCTCCCAGCATCAGGATCTTTTCCAATGAGTCAACTCTTCGCATGAGGTGGCCAAAGTATTGGAGTTTCAGCCTCAGCATCAGTCTTTGCAATGAACACCCAAGACTAGTCTCCTTTAGGATGGACTGGTTGGATCCCCTTGCAGTCCACGGGAATCTCAAGAGTCTTCTCCAGCACCACAGTTCAAAAGCATCAATTCTTTGGCACTCAGCTTTCTTCATAGTCCAACTCTCACATCCATAGTTGACTACTGGAAAAACCATCATCAGTGAAATGCAAATCAAACCTACAATGAACTACCTCACACTGGTCAGAATGGCCATCATTAAAAAAATCTACAAACAATAAATGCTGGAGAGGGTGTGGAGAAAAGGGAACCCTCTTGCACTGTTGGTGGAAATGTAAATTGATACAGCCACTATGAAGAACAGTATGGAGATTCCTTTAAAAACTAAAAATAGAGCTACCATATGACCCAGCAATCCCACTACTGGACATATACCCTGAGAAAGCCATAACTGAAAGAGACGCATGTACACCAATGTTCACTGCAGCGCTTTTTACAATAGCCAGGACATGGAAGTATCACAGATGTCCATAAACAGATGAATGGATAAAGAAGCTGTGGTACATATACACAGTGGAACACTCCCAAGCTATAAAAGAGAAAGCATTTGAGTCAGTCCTAATGAGGTGGATGAGCTTACTGTACAGAGTGAAGTCAGTCAGAAAGAGAAAAACAAATATTGTATACTAACACATGTGCAGGGCATCTAGAAAGATGGTACCAATGAACTTATTTGCAGGACAGCACTGGAGACGCAGACACAGAGAACAGTCTTGCGGGCACAGCAAGGGAGGGAGAGAGCAGCACGGAAACAGAGGCAGTATCGTATGCTGTGCATGTTACCACATACTGCTATACAGTATCACAGTATCATAGAACAGACAGCCAGTGGGAACTCGCCGTGTGACACCGGAAGCTCAACCCAGGGCTCTGTGACAACCTAGAGGGGTGGGATGGGGTGGGGGATGGGAGGGAGGGCCAACGGAGAGGGGAAATATGTCTATCTGTGGCTGATTCATGTTGACGTATGGCAGAAACCAGCACAATATGGCAAACCAATCACCCTCCAATAAAAATAAATGTTTTTAAGGAATTGAAAGCTTCCCCAAGGGGTTAATGGTGGTAACCTCTGTAGAGAGACAGTACATGAGTATGACTTGATCTTTGAAACAATTTGGATTTTTCTTCCCCAGCAAGAGATTCTAGTTGTAATTGAAAAAGGAGAAAAATGAAACACAGAAAGAAAATCAGCAGGCCTTCAATGTGAATTCGTATATATGGTAACACCATGCAATAAACCTAAGTACCACCTCAAAGGTGTTAAAACAGTGTTTAAAGGGTCTTTTGTTTGGGTTTTTTTGTTGTTGTTGCTTGGGTTTTTTTGTTTGGGGTCTTTTTGTTTGGGGTTTTTTTGTTTGGGGTGTTTTTTTTTTTTTTAAATGCCCTGATAAATTCTGAATACTATTACTCATTTGATAAACATATCAAAATGGTGAATTAGAGGAAGGTGGTCAAAGTAAGACTGACAACCTTCAACCCTGTCTATTACACTTTGTGTATTATAATATACACAAGTTATTAGGGATGTAGTGTACAATGTGATGTCTGTAGTTAATACGGCTTTATAATATATAAGAAAGTTGTTCAGAGAATAAATTCTAAGAATTCTCTTGCAAGAAGAAGTCTTTTTTTCTTTCTTCTTTTCTTCTTGCATTTCTTTTTATGGTTTCTCTGAGAAGATGGGTGTTAGCCAAACCCACCATGGTAATCATTTCACAAAATATGTAAATCAAGCCAGCATGCTATATGTGTTAGACTTACACAGTGATAATGAAACGCACTATTAGACTCATTATTATAAGAGTCATAACAGCAATGTGTGTCACTTACCTCTCAGTAAAACTGGAAAAAAATTGAGCTATACCTTCTGATCACATAAGATGACATAACTAGGACTATAATATGCATGCTGCCGTATAACCTGATACTTCACTCAACAGGTGACGTCCTTTGGTTCATGTCAGTACACACAGTGCTACTTCATCATTTTAGAAGCTCCTCCATGGTATTCAGTTTAAATGTGGTTTAAAAGCCACAAATTAGTCAACCAATCTACCACTGATGTTCAACTAGGTTGTTTCTAATTATAATTTATACTGTGTCTCTTTGGGTATTTTCTTTCACGAATATTTTCAGTATTGTCTGACTTTCTATGGGTTAAATTCCTGGGAGTAGAATTATTGGGCAAAAAGTACAGCGCATTTAAAAATCTGAGAGCTATTCAATGTTACATGGCAGCCAGGATGGAAAGTAAGTTTGGTTACATGTATATGTATTGCTAAGTCCCCTTTGCTGTTCACCTTAAAATATCACAATATTGTTAACTGGCTATACTCCAACATCAAATAAAATTTTAAAAAATTGAGAGCTATTACCAACAAGCTTCATAAAGGGTGGCCCACTTTGCAATTAGAACAAATTCCCTATATCTTGGATATATTTACTATTGTGTAGAGATAACATTCGAGGAATTTTATTTTTCAGAGATGGCTGACTAGATTTATCTAGCTGTTTTGAGGTTTTTTTCCTCCCTCAAAATATCTGAAAGCAGAAGAACAAGATCTAGTATTATCTACATTTGAATAGTGAATCATATCAACTTCTTTTCTATTTGATCCAACGATTCTGACAGCATATGTAAAAAAAAATTAAATAACCATATATAAAGTGATAGGAGGCCACAGGAAAACAACAGGTTTGCTTGATGAGATTGCCAAAGTGTGAGAATTCAGAGCCAAAATGATAATCAACATCCAGGACAACACAAGGAGGCCTGGTGAGTTTCTGTCCAGCAAAACTCAGGAATCAAATCAACAGTGGCTCCAGGAAAGCTAGATACCACCCAAATGCCTCCAATGTCCGGACCACAACTTATCCGTTTTATAAGTGAGAAAACTAATTTTTGCAGCTCCGCTCCCATCAGTCTGGTCAGACGACTCAGAAGTGCACGCTCAAAGCCCACTCTGGGCATCAGAGTTCTTGGTATGTTGTCTGTCTAACCCCTATTCCCATTCAGATGTTTGCCTTCTGTAACAGCAACTCAGATCTGCGTATAGGACACAGCAAATCCTTAAATTCTAGATGACAGAAGAGAGGGAGGTAGTTCCCATTTCATAAGCATCTCATCCCTCACATCCACATGTAAAAACTGAAGCTATTTCACTTTACATGTCAATATTTACTCTTTCTCAGGGACACAAGCAGATAAAAGCTGCCTGCTGAAAGGTAAAGTTACAGACAACATTTTTCTAAGCCATCAATCTTTACCTCAAGCAGCAGTATGATCAGAGTAAGTCAAATGAATCACAGAATGGTGCTTAAAACTTAACGCTTAGTTATCAGGGGCAACAAACCACTCTGAAGGTTACCATCTAACATTATCTTTAACAGTTATTTAAATTTTTTATCTTTGGTAGTTATTTAAAAGAACAATTATTGTGCCTCATCTGTTTCCTTGAAGATGCCAGCAATAGTGACTCTTTAAAAAGGAAAGGATCCGTGGTGGGAGAAGAGAGGGCAGGTGAAGAGTCACAGCTCTGATCCCTGGCACCTGGGTAAGAGAACAGGAAATGGATCACAGATTTTTAAAAAAAGAGGCAGAAGGACCAGATTCTGAGGGCTTATGGGGTGAAAGGAAAGTAAAAATGGGAGCCTATCCAACACCTAAATAATTCTGCAGTTTAAGTCTGACTTCCCCCATCCTCAGAGACAATTGCTACTAACAGTTAATATTATTAAGCACCTGCCACATGCCAGGCAGTAATGAAATACTGGCCCTACTCTGTCATCTATCACAGCCACATAATGAAGTGGGTGTTTTCATCCCCATCCTACAAGCGCAGAGACAGGACTGGGGAGGTGAAGAGCTAGCTCGGTGTGAGAGCACTGGTAAGTGCTGGAGTCACGCTTCATGACTGGGTGTCACTGACTGCCCCCCTCCGCTGTGAAGCACTAACACCCCACTTGCACGTGGTGCTGCTGCAATTAAAGAGGCCCTCCCCTGGGCTCATGGGGGATGCCCGAAGGCTCCAAATGCTGTACGTGAAAGGCTGTTGCAGGCCAAGTCATCAGCAACTGCTTTGCAGGGGCAGAGCGGTGAAATTTGAAAGTGACTGCAAAAGCAGACTGGGAGCCACTGTACTCAGAACCACATGCATCCTCCTGCAGAGGCAGCACGCGGCAGCAACCCCACGGAGGGAGCGGATCGGGTTCGGAGGGGCAGGCTGGCCTGGGCACGCCTGACCACCCGCCCCCCTGCCTGAAAGGCCAGATTCCAGAACAGCAGGCGGCTGGAGTCGGGAGGTCATTCCATGAAGGAAACTGGTGGTCCTGCTAACTAGCAAACCACGTTCGATCACCTCCCCCAGACCTCAATCAGTCCTGAAGGTGCTCTCACAGGATTTGCTGGAAGATGACACCTACAGGGCCAGGGTGGTGGTAGAGCCAGAACATCAGTGGGCTAATAGTCGCCCCTGCTCTCACTATTATGGAATTCTGAGTGTGACCACTTAGGGTACAACCAGAGACGCTTGGTCTGCAGTGGATGAGAGAGCTCAGAGCATTGTAGTGGGAGTGCATTCATTAGCCTGACATTTGAGGTTGACTGTGTGGCTCCACTTCACAGATAGGGAACTGAGGCTCAGTAAAGGGTAAGTGACTTCCCATCAACCCCAAGTGAGAGTTCCAGTCATCGGGCGCCCAGCCAAAGATTCTTTCTCCTAAAGCAGTGGTTTTCAAGTGTTTAAAGGCTCAGAACAGCTTCAGATGGAATTTTCCCTGGAAACTCAAGTCAGTCAAAAGTAGAACTCACCTGTAGACGCAGTGGTGCAGCTCAGGACCAGGGCCCACATTGGCCACTTACAGGTGTGCCGTCTTGAGGAAGTCATTCTCTCCAAGACTCAGCTTCTTCATGTCTAACGAGGGATTATACTGCCTCCCTCACAGCTGTTTATGAGAAATCAATGAGACTATCTCAAGATCCCCAATGCTGGCTCCATGAAGGACATTATTATTATCGCTACCACTCTATCTATGGGCAGGAAGGATGCTGCTGTCATTCACAGCGGGTACTATGTCATCTCCAATCACGATCATAAACCAAGCAGCAGAATAGCCAAAGGTCAATTTTTAAAACTGATGCCAATCAAATTAGAGAAATATATATAATAGAGAAAAAGAGAGAAAAGTGTCCACGCATGTTTAATTCTATTCACAGAGTTAACACAGAGGCTGTGCCCTTTGCTCTGGCACCAGTGAGTCAGCCACATACACTCACTCTGCATCTTTGGCACCAACGATAATTAGGACATCCATATTCATTCAAACACACCAGTGGCTGACCCAGAAGCCAACAGCAGATGTGTCGGGGCCAAAATGCGAAGTGGTAGAATACAGTGACAAGAATGCCAACTAGGAGTTGGACCAAAGAGTTTGAATCTTGCTAGATTTGTCCTCTGAGGCTCAGCTTCTTCATCTAAGGAGATGACATGTAGAAGTACCAGCTATACCCATCACCAGATGAACATGAATGCTTCTCCTCCCCTCTAAGTCGCTAACTTTGGGGCCCCTTCCCTAACCAGCAGGAAAACACCTGATGATAGAGAGTCTCTATAAACAGTTATAGTACCCCCAATAATAATGCTTGTAAATGTGCCAAGCCCTCCTTTAAACATGCTATATAACGTTAACTCATTTAATCCTACCATAACCACAAGATTATAAAGCACTGTTACCGTGCTTTAAAATCTACAGCAGAGGAAACCAAGGCAAGGCACAGAAAAGCTAAGACTCTAGTCCAGGGTCACACAGATAGTAACAGTAGTGTCAAGACTCAAACCCAGGCTACCTGGTTCCAGAATCAACGTTCTCATAATACTATTAGTATCATGTTTCAGTTCAGTCACTCAGTTGTGTCCAACTCTTTGTGACCCCATGGACTGCAGTACACCAGGCTTCCCTGTCCTTCACCAACTCCCAGAGCTTGCTCAAACTCATGTCCATCAACTCAGTGATGCCATCCAACCATCTCATCCTCTGTCAGTCCATTCTCCTCCCGCCTTCAACCTTTCCCAGCATCAGGGTCTTTTCCAGTAAGTCAGTCCTTCGCATCAGGTGACCAAAGTATTGGAGTTTCAGCTTCAGCATCAGTCCTTCCATTGAATATTCAGGACTGATTTCCTTTAGGATGGACTGGTTGGATCTCCTTGCAGTCCAAGGGACTCTCAAGAGTCTTTTCCAACACCACAGTTCAAAAGCATCAATTCTTCGGTACTCAGCTTTCTTTATGGTCCACATCCACACATGACTACTGGAAAAACAATAGCTTTTACTAGACAGACCTTTGCTGGCAAAGTAATATCTCTGCTTTTAATATGCTGTCTAGTTTGGTCATAACTTTTCTTCCAAGGAGCAAGCGTCTTTTAATTTCATGGCTGCAGTCACTATCTGCAGTGATTTTGGAGCCCAAGAAAATAAAGTCTGTCACGGTTTCCACTGTTTCTCCATCTATTTGCCATGAAGTGATGGGACCAGATGCCACAATCTTTGTTTTCTGAATGTTGAGTTTTAAGCCAACTTTTTCACTCTTCTCTTTCACTTTCATTAAGTATAATGTTTATACCTCTCTTACTGAATATAGGTATTTTCTTTTACATTTCATAGTGTCCAACTCTTTGCAACCCCATGGACTGCAGCACGCCAGGCTTCCCTGTCCATCACCAACTCCTGGAGATTACTCAAAATCCATATATAACTTATAATCAGCCCTATATGTGTGCAGTTTCTCTGTATCCACCATTCTGTATCCACAGCCGCAACCAAGTGCACATTGTGTATTTCCTGTAGCATTTACTACTGAAAAACATCCACATATAAGTGGACTGATGCAGTTCAAACTCATGTTGTTCAAGGGTCAACTTCCGTCCAGAATTACAAAAGGTTGTCATGCTGTCTGCAAGTACACTTGTGAGGTTAACAGGACAAATTTAACATTCCCAGGTGGCAGATGAATAAATCAAAGCACAAAGGTTAAGTGACCTACCTGAAGTACAGAGTGGGAATCAGGGGCAGGGCTGGGACTCAAATGCACGTCCCAAGAGTCAAACTGTAGAAGTAAATGGCCCAGTGACTGTCTATACACTGATAAAATAAATTTCATAGGTGTTATCAAGGTTCCCCCATCAGCAATACTTAACATATCAGCAGTATTTACTCTCCACGGCTTTAACCAGGGCAGAGGTAAGTACACACTGATCATGATACAATCTCCAACCCCACCCTAGACAGCCTCCTCTCATCACAGCTGTGTGAAGAAGCATTTTCTTTATTGCTGGTAAGCCCACCATACATCAGCCCAATGAGGTCACCAACAGATAAGAATGGAAATGGGACACAGGTGGCTCCGAGTGGTGAGCCCTAATGAGAAAGGAGCCTGAGAAAGCAGCGTGGGGGATGACCATCTCGGTGGCAAGAAGGGAATGTAAACAAGTGTCAGTGAAGAGTGATGACCGGAAGGAGGGAAACAAGAAGAAAGTGGAGCTGGAGCTCTCTGGCAGGAAATGGAAGAGCACTGGAGGCTCTCTGTGCCCGTCTCTGCTGAAATACAACCCACCATGGAGCAAACACACACAGAAGCTGGACTCCAACCAGACAATGCCAGAAGAAGTGCAAACATAAGACACGCTGAGAAAGAGGTTCCATGAAAACCCTCCAAAAAGCTAACAAAACAAGGGTGTTAAGACCATGAGTTACCATTTTTCCTTTCCTCTCTTTTCCAGGGCTTCTGCAAGAACGCTATAGTACTTTATATATATTGATAGGTGCCAGCTTGAGCCCACTTCCCCTGAGGATCCAGGTGCCTGAGTGAAGGACCTCAGGGGCCACTCTGCTGGAAGACCATCTGGATGATGGACTAAAGGGCTAGCTGGAAGAGACTCTGTTTTCAGGGAAGCTAGTTGGGTTCCCAGACTTGAGCCAGTTAACTGGGCTTGGGCAGGGAGCAAGGCAGTTCTGAGCCTAACACGGTGCCAGTCACTCTGTTCTCTGACCCGGCATTCATGGACTTGTGTTTGCATCTTAGGAAAAGACCAAACTTCAGCATATCAGAGCACAGCAGACAACACAGCCCCAAAGCCCATAAAATGAACTAGCACAAAGCCACAAATAAAGGCCTCACCACTTCGCGGTGGCCACAGCACAGCGTTGCCGACTGGCGGTGTCAGCGCCATCACCAGAATGGCCCAACAGGGCAGCGTATAATAGGGTGGCGGCATGACTGTGGCAAGGTGCCAGCTGGCTCAGCGCTGAGCATCAGGGAGGCCCCGTCCCAGCGCCCAGCAGGGCACTTCCGAGACTTTGCCTCGCCCCAGCGCTGGGCTGATGGCTCAGAATGTTCATCACCACACAGAGAACTCAAAAGGAAGTGGCCTTCAGAAAGCCAAAGGAATGCCCCATGAGCAACCTCCCCAGGGTGCTCAGAAATGCTTGGAGAGGCTTCAAGGGAAAGCAGCATGAAAGTTCTCCTGCGGAGGGCAGGGACAGAGCCAGAGGAAGACTGCTTCATATTACTGAAGTTTTCTAGTTTTGGTGCCCTATTCACCAATTTGGCCTAGATGGTGGGGCAAGTGACATTTTTCAAAAACTTAAGAATTCAGAATTAACAGTAGTGAGCTAGTAATTTAAAGCAATTATAAGAAGCCAAAGAAACAGAGAAATATGACTAATAAACAAATGTAAGCATATAGATAGAACTACCATATTGTGTCAGTCATTCTTTATGGAAGGATAGAGTAGATAATCCCACACAAAAAATTAAGCAAAACAGCTCTCTAGCTCTACAAAACACTATATTATATATATATAAGATGAAAGGCAAAAGAATACAATTGACTAATGAAGAAAATATTTCAAAAAATTAAAAAGATGTGCACGTTGGCAGAAGAGAAAGATTAATCAGCCATTCAAATGGTAGACAGGTAAGAATAACACTAATTCATTTTTCAACAGAAGACAAATCATGAAGGTACAATCAGACCTAGAAGCTACCTAGCTCTATCTTCTACTTCACGTGGCATTTTATCTCTGCCTTGAGTACAGCATTCACTGTTGTGCACTATCATTTCCTTCTCTTTCCAACTAGACTGTGAGCTGGTTAAGAGCCATGTCTTTTACTCACCTCCTTGTCTAGCACAATGCCTGATGAAGAGTAAGCATTAAATTAGTGTTCACTGAATGGAGGAGTGAATGAATAAATGAACAAGTGAACCAAAGAAGAAATGTTAAAGGGACTGATAAAAGCATATCTCTTGAAGACATGGGGAAAAGAAAGTTATAATTCCACATGGCAACCAGAGAAGGCAACTCATACACTTGGCATGTCACTGAAGTCCATTTTATATATTCCTTAATGGTTTCAGGTACACATGTCTGTGTCCACCAAGAGGCCTTAGGTCCTAAAAAGCAAGGACCACAATTTCTATGTACCCTTTATAGTGCCTGGCACAGTGCAAGGTTTAGATCTTAAACAGAGATTCATTAAATAGGCTTGAATAAAGAAGATGAGAAGAGACAAGTAAAGCAACCTCTAGCAGGCAAGGTTCTTTCATTTTAATTTACAGGAGAAAGGAGCTGGCTATTTATCAGGCTTCACTGCGACAGGCATTCCTCAGGACAAAGGCAGGCTTTCAGAACGACACAAGTGGCAGCTCCTTCTCCAGAGCTCCAGGCTTGGTATTTCCAAGGGAGAGCTAGGGGTCAATAGGAAAATGCGCTGGCACAGGCACATGCCAGGGAAGTTGGCACAGCACCTGCTCCGGCTGGGACTGACTCCAGGCAGCCTGACCAAAGTCAAGAAAGCTCATAATTCACGCAGAGGAGAAATGAAAAACAATTCGGTCAGGTGGCACTGGATTGGGCAAGTGAATGTCAACTGAAATCCACAGTCAGGACCAGAAGTAGGGGATGGAAAGAGGTGTGGGCACATCCCTCTTTCTAAAACACAGGACCCAGGTGAAGGTGAAAGGTTTCTGCTTCTTGGACTGGGCAACTCCGGCAATAGCAACCTGTCAGCAAAAGCCTGCAGAGGATGAATGGGAGAGTCTCCTCTCTTAATGCAAAAATTCCTAAGCAGGCAGCTCCCAGCTCCAACCACTGGATTAAAGGAGCGGGACAAAGAAGCCAATTATTAGAGAAGGAAAGGCTCTGAGACAGGAAGTGCAGTTGGTTATTATAGCTAGGGCTAAGGATGACAATTGCCACAGTATTCAAACATGTATGGAAAATAAAGCAAGAAGGAGCTACGATCATCAGTTTATGTCCTTTCTAAGGAAGCAGGTCAGGGTTTCCAGGACTACCTAACTGTACCTAACTGTACCTAGACTCTTCCAGGTAGGGGAGGTAGGCAGCCAGCCCTGCCCTGCCCCCCCTCGAAGTGCCCTATCATAGCTGCTTTGCTTCGACACAACTCCTGTCACACCCATATTATTCAGGAGAGTCAGAAATGGTTACCTTGAGCAAGAATCATAAGCTTGAGTGTCACTTGGGTGTAAATTAGTCATGGAACAGACTCTGAAGGGACAGTCTCTAGACTCATCCAGTAACTGGTATTGCCACACGCAGCCGAGCTCATTGACCCTGTCCCCTGTGTTGCTGCAGAACTCCCAGGAGAGTTCAGAAGCTCCTCTTTCACAGAAATAGAAAAAAAAAAATTCTAAAATTTGTATGGAACTACAAAAGACCCAAATAGTCAAATAATCGAGAAAAAGAACAAAGCTGGAGGCAAGATACTCTTGATTTCAAACTATATTACCAAACTACTGTAATCAGAAACAGTATGGTACTGGCATAAAAAGAGATACATAGAGCGATGAAGTGGAAGACAGAGTCCAGAAATAAGCCCATGGATATAGTCAACTAATTTTCAACTAAAGTCCCAATCATATATAAGGACAGTCTAAGGACAGGATAAGTGAAAGTGAAAGTTGCTCAGTTGTGTCTGACTCTTTGTGACCCCATGGACTATACAGTCCTTGGAATTCTCCAGGCCAGAATACTGGAGTGGGTAGCTGTTTCCTTCTGCAAAGGGATCTTCCCAAATCAGGGATCAAACCTAGGTCTCCTGCATTGCAGGCAGATTCTTTACCAGCTGAGCCACCAGGGAAGCCCAAGAATATTGGAGTGGGTAGGACAGTCTCTTCAAAAAACGGTGTTTGGAAAACTGGACATCCACATGTAAAAGAATGAAATGGTACCCTTATCTTACCCCATACACAAAAATCAACTGAAAATGGGTTAAATATAAACATAAGACTTGAAATTATTAAACTCCTATAAGAAAACATCAGGGAAAAAACTTCTTGACATTGGCTTTGGCAATGATTTTTGGATATGATATTAAAAGTTTAGCCAACAAAAGCAAAAATAAACAAGATGAACTACATCAAACTAAAAAGCTCATAAACAGCAAAAGAAATCCACCCCTTCCCCCTCTGCCAAACAAAATGAAAAGGCAATCTATGGATTGGAGAAAATATTTACAAACCATACATCTGATAAGGGGTTAATACTGAAAATATATAAGGAACTTCTATAATTAAATAGCAAAAGAAATAACCCAACAAAAAACGGGCAATGGGCCTAACTAACATCTTCTCCAAAGATGACCTACAAATAGCCAACAGGCATATAAAAAGGTGTTCAACATCATTAATCACAGGAAAATACAAATCAAAACCACAATGAGCTATCATCTCACACCTGTTCAGATGGCTATTATCAAAAGCAAACAAAAGAGAAGTGTTGGCAAGGATATGGAGAAAAGAGAATCCTTGTACACTGTTGGTGTGAATGGAAATTGGCGCAGCCACTATGTAAAACAATATGGAGTTTCCTCAATAAAACTACTATGTGATTTAGCAATCTCTCTTTGGGTATATATCCAAAAGAAATGAAATCAATACTTCAGAGAGATGTCTATCTTCCCAGGTTCACTGGATTATTACCCATAATAGACAATACATGGTAACAACCGAAGTGTGTCTTGATGAATGAATAAACAGTACTGTGTGTGCGCGCACACACAAACACACAATGAAATATCATTCAGCTTCACAAAAAGATTGTTCTTTGCAACATGATGAATGAACCTGGAGGACACTATGCTGAGTAAAATAAACCAGACACAAAAAGAAAAAACCCACATAATCTCACTTATATGTAGAATCTTTAAAAAGCCTAATACATTGAAGCAGAGAGTAGAATGATTACCAGGGGCAGGGAGGTAGAGGAAATGGGGACACGCTGGACAAAGGGTAAAAGTTGCAGGAATGTAGGATTACTACTAAATCTAGAGCGCCAAGTATAGAATGTGCTCAGTCATGTCTGACTCTTTCCAACCCCACGGACTATAGCCCACGAGGTTCCTCTGTCTATGAGATTTCCCAGGCAAGAATACTCCAAGAACACTGGAGTGGGTTGCCATCTCCTTCTCCAGGGGATCTTCCCGACCCAGGGATGGAACTCTCATCTCCTGTGGCTCCTGTACTGTCTGGCAGATTCTCCACCACTGAGCCACCTGGGAAGCCCCATAAAATGATGAGTATAAGTTAAATAATACTGTATGATTATAAGTGAAATACTAAAACTTTGCTAGGGGACTAGATTTCAGGTATTCTCATTACACCAAAAAAAAAAAGTGTGATGTTAACTCGCTCAACTCTAGTAATCATTTCACTATATATATCAAATCATGTTGTACACTTTTTCAGTCTTTTAAAAAGAAGCTAGACTACAGGAGTGAAAGCTTCAGGGAGCAGCCAGGACAGAAGGGACCTCTAAGCAGGCAGGAGGAGATGGTATGGATCACTCTCCACGGCCTTCCCCCAAGTTCTTCCCCACCACATCCAATCTGCCTTCCGAGGCCTTCATCCACAGCTAAAACCCCTAACTGTTCCTGCTCCAGGTAAGGGCACAGTGAGGATGTAGAGGTAGGCAGCATAGGACTGTTCCATGAGGGTAGGGCAAGTCCACTTTCCTCACCATTTCCTCCCCACATCCAGCATAGGGCTAAATATTCACTATATGTTACCCGAATTAAGGGAGAGGTTATCAGCATGCTAGTCATAAAGGAGAGGCCTTAAGTTCAAGAAATGGGTCTACAGAAGACCTGCTCCTATCACTGGCCACTAAGTCCCTCATTCTTTAAATGTCATGGAACACCTTCCCAGTCTGCAGAGAAGCCCACACGATGACCTCAGTCTTCCTCCATCCCTTCAAGTGTGAAATGAAGAACACTCCCTTGGAAAGCAAGGCTAGGGAAGGGTTACTCAACAAAATGAGGAAAGCATTCCCTTCCATAATCTCCCAGGGAGTTCACCAGCTCTAATAACCACCAGGAATGATAAACAGGTTTATGTTCCTGGTTCTGTCACTAATTAGTCTGAAGACCCCATATCAGCCATCAGAACCTTTGCAGTCTTTGCTCTGTTTTCTGTAAAATGATCTTTAGACCGAGGAGGTCAGTAAGTCCTGAATTTAAATATGAACCACTCCTAGTAACATACATTTGAATCAGGACCAGGTATTTTAACCAAGCCAGCCCCCTGGTGGCCCCATACAGTGTTCTTTAACCAGGAAACAGTGAGCTAACTGTGGACAATGAGATTACATGGAGAGATAAAGTAGCTCCCTCAAGGTCTCAAACAGTCAAGGGAAAAAGGCGTTCCAGCAGCAAGAACAACTTCTCACCTGATTGGATTGTTCACAGAGTAGAAAGCAAGTTATTCTTTGTCTCCTGAAGCTGAAGAAAATCACCAATGAGCAGATGCTAGACTTAACTGTGTCCCGCCAAATTCATATGTTGAAGCCCTAACTCCCCCAAAGTGGCTGCATCTGGACATGGATCTTTTAGGAGATAACTACTGTTGAATGGACTTCCTTGGTGGCTCAGACAGTAAGCCCAGGTTCAATCCCTGGGTTGGGAAGATCCTCTGGAGAAGGGAATGGCTACCCACTCCAGTACTCTTGCCTGGAGAATTTAATGGACAGGGGACCCTGGTGGGCTACAGTCCATGGGGTCACAAAGAGTTGTACACAACTGAGTAACTAATGCTTTTTTTTAAATTGTTAAATGAGGTTCCAAGGGTACAGTCCTGATCAGATAGGATGGATGGCCTTAAAGAAGAAGAAATTTCCCTCCCCACACCCGTGCAGTGAGGAAAAGGCCACGTGAGGATGTGAAGAGAGCAGGACTCTCAACAATGGAAGAAGCGAGTCCTCACTGGACACCAAACTTGCTTACACGTTGCCTTGGATTTTCCAGCCTTTGGAACTGTGAGAAAACAAATGCTTGCTGTTTAAATCACCCAGGATATGGTATTTTATGGTAGCGCTATGGCTGCCTGAGCCAGGACAGTAAGAGACTCAAGTAGACCGCTGGCTCTCGCCAACCTCGTACGACCTTCACTCTCCTTTCCAAACAAGAAGGCCCCCAGTGGATTCATCATCTCCAGGTGAAACTATGGGAGGGCTGACAAGAGAGCTGAAGACAGCAAGAGCATGGAGTGAGAGGCAGGGTGAAGCCAAGGGAGAGGCAGGTCGGCCAACTTCTTTCCGACAGTGGGACACCCAGAGATTCCCAGGCTTGAGGGCAGAGCTGCAGACCCTCTGGCATCACAGCCAGTTTTGGACCCCACAAGCCCAGCAGCCCCGGACAGACAGTTCGCACCCTGTGCCACCCTGACTGTCTGCATCAGCAGAGATGAAGAAACAAAGGCCGTCAGTGGAAAGAGGAAGTTGTGTCAGGGAACCATCTGGGTACATCGCCCTCGCCCTACCATCCAGATAACACTGACCTCCCATCCCACAGGCAGGGAGGCTTGGGTATGAATGCCCAGGAGGGCCCCCAGAGGAGCCGCTGCCACGGCCTCAGCAGACGACAACCTCGAGGTAATTACAAGTGGCATAAATATATCCAGTCAATTACAGAGTGGAACAGGCACTCCATGGAGCCCTGCAAAAATGCACTCATGGAAAGCAAGGACTTCACGGAAAGATACTGGCCTCAGAAAGCACAGCAATGTGACAGACATGGGCCTGAAAGAACTAATTTCCAGAGAAAGTGGATTAATTTTGGTTCTCAGTCACAGTCAGCTCCCATGACAGCTGATTCAGAGTCATGAGGAGATAGACAGGCAGCAGCAGGGGAAACAGCACGGCTTTTGCGTGCTGCTCAGCAAGGCGAGACAGCTCACAGTGAGACACGCAGGCAGAGCCACGGGTTCAGCATGGGCGCCAGCCACCGGCCCAGGAAGGTCAAGCTGGGGCCCCACAACCAGCGGGCCACAAAGATTTACGTGTCTGCACTTCAGGGCACACCCCACTCAAAAGCTGTTTCTGAAGAAATACAATTAAAAGTCATGTTGTCTCCACCTCAGAGCCCTCACTGTAACATCCAGCTCCACCAATGAGTTAGCTTTCTGAGAGCAGCTCTGCCCTTCTCTTTCCCCCTTTCCTTTTAAGGATCCCAAGGTATACGTGGAGAAGGAAATGGCAGCCCACTCCAGCATTCCTGCCTGGAGAATTCTGTGGACAGAAGAGCCTGGCAGGCTGCAGTCCGCAGGGTCGCAAAGAGTCGGACACGACTAAGAGACTAACACACACACACATAGGTATCCATAATTTTTTTTTAAGCAGAATTTTTAAAAATTTATAGGGTCAGAAAGAAACTCAAGTCACCTAGTCTGATCACTCATTTGAAACTCAACTTTAAGCTGATCACCTAAGCCAGAATGCCCTCAGTGATGAAACTTCTTCCCTCTAAAGCTTATTTCACTCTCCAACAGCTCTGATAGCTAGAAAATTCTTCGACGGAGCCAGGATCTGCCTGCCTATCATCCAGTTCTGCTCTCAGGGTATCAAAGGACAACTGCTGGCTCCAGCTTCACGGCAGCCTTTTCAAAAGCTGAAGACAGCTAGCAAGACTCTAGTGTTCACAGTGCTCGGAGACCCTGGCCCAGACTCCTAATCAAGTTGTCTTCCCTATGAATAAAAGAAGTCAGCTTCAAGCCAAAATTTTTAAATCATAAATGTTCTGAGGTACAAGGGATGGTAAAGATCATTTCATTCATTTCTCTTCCTTCATACCTTCCCAGGTAAAATCCAGGCCCAGAGAGGAGCTACTCTTAATACTTTGCCCAATTGTCCATACCCACTTAGTGGTATCCCCTAGCTTAGACTTGAGCCTTCATTTCCGGGAGCTCTTTGTGCTGAATTCTCCTAGAACACCACTTCTCCTCACTTTCCCCAACAAAACTGTGCTCTGTCCTCACTACGACCTTCACACACAACACACACAACTCAATCCATCACTGTTTTCAACGTAAAGACTTAGACGTCTGACCTTTGTTTACCCTCTTACAACCCTATGTGTAAAACTGAGTCCTTGGGGCACTTGGGCCCCATATCGGTGTCCATCCCTGGAAGGGCATAACAAATACTTCTAGAAACCATTATGTGCAAAAACTACAAACAGCAGTTTCAGTGCCATAAATGAGATTCCAGAGGAGAGGAAAAAAACTTTCCCATAGGTCTGTTACTTTAATCAGTTTTTCCAAAGGAAATCTGAACAACGGATGTGGGATTCGCTCATTTACCTGCAGTACTGGCATTCAGAAAGGAGGAGACGCCAGAGCTGAGAGTCAGCAAGAAAGGCAAAATGGAAACCAGGAAACTGTAAGCATTTATTTAAGGCATACTAATTGAGGATGATGAAGATGGCCTTGAATTTTTTCCCCCAGCTCTCCTGAAGGCGGTACAATGATGAAAATGAGCTAAGCAGGTCCAGAGAACAAACATCTATTAATGTGATGAATACGCTATGGCCAGGATACAGGCATTACCGAGATAATGAAAAATTCTCCCCCAGTATTTATAATCTGAGAAGTGGCAGTCCAGTGGTTAGGGCTCAGCACTGTTACTGCCATGGCCCAGGTTCAACTCCTGGTCAGAGCACCAAGAGCCCGCAAGCCAAGGGATGAGGCCAAAACAAAAGCCAAACAAATAAAAACACCAAAGCCAATCAAAATAGTTACCTGGGTAGAGAAACATTAAAAAAGAAAGAAAGAAATAGCCCCACAACAATGAATCATCTGGTCCAAAATGACAGCAGTGATGAGGCTGGGAAACCCAGAAGTACATGCTCAATAAATGCTGGTTACATTGAATTAGAATTCATCTAATTCAATATTTATTGAGCATATGCATGTGTCAGGCACTGTTATTGCCATCCAAGAAACAAGGATGAGTAAGACATGTATCTTCTCTCAAGGCTACATAAAGCAACTACAAAAATACAAGGAGGGATGTTATCCAAAGTTAAATTGGGTGTATAAATGCTGCAGGATTCTCAAAAGATGTGACGCCTGTAAGCCAGCATTAATCAGGAAGAAGACGGGTTCCCAGCTTGGTCCTAGAAGAAAGACAAGATTTGGATAGGCAAGCTGGGGGTGCCCCAGCAGGCGAGCAGGCTGTGTTAAGGGACAGCAGTAGCGTCACTGGCCTCATGATGAGAAAGGCACACCTGTTGGAGGCAAAAGAGCACCTCTGATTCTCCTGAATCACTGCCAGCTGCAGGAGCCAGGGCTTTATCTCCTTCTTCTGTTCACCAAGGCTTTGAACAGGATATGGCATTAGCGAATGAAGCCATTAGAAAATGAGAGTAAAACCAAGAACTACCATTTAATGAGCATTCACTCCATGTCAGATAGTTTGCTTAACACTTTATCCGCAGTAACTCATTCAATCCTTACCACAGCCCTGTAAAGTACACAGTATTATCACTCTTAATATGAGGAATCTGAGCAATGGAATGGACAGATAAATGAACAAATGAGTCAACCAAGAAGCAGCTTGAACAGCTCTCCTTCTTTCTCATCCTAACTGGGGATCTTCCCAATTCCTACCACTGTCCAGCTTTCCAGCTTGCTCCTCCTTGTAGATTTACATGCAAGGTGGCTGACCAGAATCAAGCTTGAAAAGCACAGGTGTCCAGTTGGTAGATGGTCATTTTATTACAGTCCCTACGGCCATATGGCGGATTGCCCAGGTGGCTCCAGGGTAAAAGAATCCACCTGCCAATGTAGGAGTTGCAGGAGATGCAGGTTCCATCCCTGGGTGGGGAAGATCCCCTGGAGGAGGAAACGGCAAATGTACTCCAGTATTCTTGCTGGGATAATCCCATGAGCAGAGGAGCCTGGTGGGCAACAGCCCATGGGGTCACAAAGAGGCAGACATGACTGAGTATGCACACAAGGCCATGTGGCACTGGCGTTATGTCTAGGACTTCCCAGAATTTCTGCTGGCCAGAGGCAGCATCACACAAGAGAAAGGGGCAAGATGCTGTTGGAGGACATACTCAGGGAAAACATTCAGGATCCCTGGTCCATATTAACAGAAGGCAGCAGCACACAGCAGCTTCTTTTCACTAGCACATTTAGCATACTACCCTCTAATTATGTGATAAAAGTCCCACTGGCGACTGCTTTTTCCAGAGCAGCACATTACCACCATCCAAATATTTCTCAGTCTCTAAATAATAGGGTAGTCTTACTCGACATGTATCTGCAGCAGCTGCAAGAGCACAAATAGGTGCTAAATAATCCGTCCTATTTACGCAGTCCTCCCACCATTTATAGGATATTCCAGGGGCTTTATTTCACTGGGTCTACACAGTCATAAGACAGGTCATCTTATTTCCATTTTACAGTGGAAGAAGCAAGGATCAGAGACAAGAAGTGAATTGCCCATGGTCCCACAGGAAGTTCTTCTGACCACAGCTGCCCTTTCTAGTAACCCTGATATGTACCAACCACTTGGCATGGCCCTTTGGCTATGGGGCAATTTTCACTTTCTATTTCTTTCCTATTTAATGTGTAAACAAATAAAGCCTAAATGCATGTTAATTTTTTAAAAATCACTGTGATTCAAAACCCGATACAGAAATAATCCCCTTCTCTTATTAGAACAGGCTCAGTTGATTTAAAGAGTTGGCCCACTTTTTCTGTATAAGGCCAGATAACAAATATCTTAGGCTTTGTAGGACAGACTGTCTAATCACAATGACCCAAGGCTGTCCTTATAGTGCAAAAGCAGTCACAGGTGATCTGAAGATGAATGGGTGTGTTTATGTTTGAATAAACTTTATCAAAACACTGGGGTGGGGGCTGATTTGCTGATATTAAATCATAGGGTCTTCCCATCTGTTGTGGATTCAGTTCAGTGTTGAAGCCCTAACCTCCAATGTATTTGGAGACAGGACCCAGAGGGAGGTGAGTATGGTTAAACGAGGTCATAAGAGTGGCGCCCAGTACAACAGGGCTGCAGTCTTTATAAAAATAGGAAGAGACATCAGGAGTGTATATGGGCACAGAGAAAAGGTTCACGACCTGGATAATCACGATGGTGTGATCACTCATCTAGAGGCAGACATCTTGGAATGTGAAGTCAAGTGGGCCTTAGAAAGCATCACTATGAACAAAGCTAGTGGAGGTGATGGCATTCCAGCAGAGCTATTTCAAATCCTGAAAGATGATGCTGTGAAAGAGCTGCACTCAATATGCCAGCAAATTTGGAAAACTCAGCAGTGGCCACAGGACTGGAAAAGGTCAATTTTCATTCCAATCCCAAAGAAAGGAAATGCCAAAGAATGCTCAAACTACCGCACAACTGCACTCATCTCACATGCTAGTAAAGTAATGCTCAAAATTCTCCAAGCCAGGCTTCAGCAATACATGAACTGTGAACTCCCTGATGTTCAAGCTGGTTATCGAAAAGGCAGAGGAACCAGAGATCAAATTGCCAACATCCACTGGATCATAACAAAAGCAAGAGAGTTCCAGAAAAACATCTATTTCTGCTTTATTGACTATGCCCAAAGCCTTTGACTGTATGGATCACCACAAACTGTGGAAAATTCTGAAAGAGATGGGAATTCCAGACCACCTAACCTGCCTCTTGAGAAATCTGTATGCAGGTCAGGAAGCAACAGTTACAACTGGACATGGAACAACAGACTGGTTCCAAATAGGAAAAGGAGTACGTCAAGGCTATATATTGTCATCCTGCTTATTTAACTTATATGCAGAGTACATCATGACAAATCCTGGACTGGAATAAGCACAAGCTGGAATCAGTTTTGTTGGGAGAAATATCAATAACCTCAGATATGCAGATGACACCACCCTTATGGCAGAAAATGAAGAGGAACTCAAAAGCCTCTTGATGAAAGTAAAAGAGGAGAGTGAAAAAGTTGGCTTAAAATTCAACATTCAGAAAATGAAGATCATGGCATCTGGCCCCATCACTCCATGGGAAATAGATGGGGAAATGTGGAAATAGTGTCAGACTTTATTTTGGGGGGCTCCAAAATCACTGCAGATGGTGACTGCAGCCATGAAATTAGAAGATATGACCAACCTAGATAGTATATTCAAAAGCAGAGACATTACTTTGCCGACTAAGGTCAGTGTAGTCAAGGCTATGGTTTTTCCAGTAGTCCTGTATGGATGTGAGAGTTGGACTGTGAAGAAGGCTGAGCACCGGAAGAATTGAACTGTGGTGCTGCAGAAGACTCTTGAGAGTCCCTTGGACTGCAAGGAGATCCAACTAGTCCATTCTGAAGGAGATCAACCCTGGGATTTCTTTGAAAGAAAATATGCTAAGGCTGAAAGTCCAGTACTTTGGCCACCTCATGCAAAGAGTTGACTCATTGGAAAAGACTCTGATGCTGAGAGGGATTGGGGGCAGGAGGAGAAGGGATGACAGAGGATGAGATGGCTGGACGGCATCACTGACTCAATGAACGCAAGTCTGAATGAACTCCAGGAGTTGGTGATGGACAGGGAGGCTTGGCGTGCTGCGATTCATGGGGTTGCAAAGAGTCGGACACAACTGAGCGACTGAACTGAACTGAACTGAACTGAAGGACAGAATAAGGAGGAGGCTGTCAAAAACCAGGAAAACAGGCCTCATCAGAAACCAACCCTGGCAGCACCCTGATCTTGAACTTCCAAGCTCCAGAAATGTGAGACAATAAATTTCTGTTTTTAAGCCACCAAATCCATGGGATTTTGTTATGGCAAATTGGTCTGCAGCCCCAAAAGCCTAATACACTATCCACTTACAAATCTGATCAACCCACAGAAGTCAAATCTCCTACAAATTTAGGAATCAGAAAAATATGACAATTTTTTTTCATGGAAATAGGTGAAAAATGCCTTAGTCCATTTTCCTTTCCAAAGCTCCCTGAATTAAAGATCCCTTTATCCTACTCCAACCACTTTACTCAACACTGCTTCTCTTCCTCACTTCTCTGAGTTTTCCAGTTACTTATATAACATCCCCTAGAAGGCCTCATGCCACTGTTTTGCCTTCTAAGATAGAAACAGACAATCCCAGGGCCCTCACAAAGTGGATTCACTTCAGCAATATGAACAATTGCTTTGCTAGTGTAGAGGGACCAAACAGATGCACAACTTTGATTCCTGACACACAGATTTCTGGTTAATGCTTTAGGAGAGTGAATACAAGTCTGTAAGTCAGAAATGGTCATCTTAAACTGTGGGAGAAATGAACCTTTAAAATAGTTTGCAGGAAACATCTGAAGAAGAGCAAGAAAAAGCCACCAATAGGCCCCCAAGGGGTTTCCTAGGTGGCACAGTGGAAAATAACCTCTGGCCGATGCAGGACATGCAGGAGACATGGGTTTGAACAGTGGGTTGGGAAGATCCCCTGGAGGAGGAAATAGTGACCTGCTCCAGTATTCTTGCTTGGAAAATTCCATGGACAGAGGAGACTGGTGGGCTATAGAATCCATGGGGTTGCAAAGAGCTGCAGATGACTGAGCAACTAAGCAGACATAACTGGGCCCCAAAGGATCACTTGCTTTCAGAGCAAGGTTGTCTACAGAGTTCAGAATTTTGCAGGGTGGTTCACACAGCAGAGGCAGCAATTACAACCAAGCTGATCTACAGCAAGACAGCTACAATTCCCAGACCTCTAATTCTGTGCTAGTCACCCTTTCTGCAGACCTCCAGAGTCTTCCTTAATAAAAAGATCCAGCAGTAATGACACCAGAAAACTCCCTGGAAAGGATGCTATATCATTCTGGATGAAAAACAGAAATGGAAACATGAGTCTGGCAATATTAGAGTGGTTTTCAGAAAGACAGGCAAGGAAAACTCTGTATTTTGAACCCTATTTTCAAGAACCATCTTGCTTGTTAACAAGTTGTGCTTTCTCTGGTCCCCATTCACTTAATAGTCACTCTCACTCCAGAGAGGAGGAAAGAAGCGGGAGGCAGGAGAGGAGGGGCGCCAGTCTCCCTACTAGAGCTTTGTCTTACAAGAAAGCAGCACAAGTCACCTCCACCCCCCATAAGATAAACAGTCACACCACCAAAAACAAATTCAAGAGTCTCTCTTGAAAAACAAAAAGAAATCCTAAAATAAAACTCAAACAGATCCCAGAACTATAAGAAGAAATGCAGCAATGTGTATTCACGCATAAGCGAGATTAGCACACAAATCATCAATAAATGTGTGCTCCATACATGTACAAATAATCACCAGGAACCAGTTTCCTGTCCAGGGCTCACATTCTAACCCATCGAGATGCAAGGCATCAGTTCTGTTTCATCTCCAAAACCAACAGATTTCTGGTGCTATATTTGTGTTAAATGAGGTATCAAAACACTTATGCCTTGTGTCCTTCAGCCTCTTGAATGCTTGGCTGTACACAGAACCCAGGTAGCTTCTTACTCACTTCAGTAAAAATCTAAGATCAATTTCAGTAGCTTCTTCTCAGTGTCTCAGTCTTACCCGTAAACAAATCACCATCCGTTCACATCCCACACAAGCACCACAGCCACAGGTGTGCAGAGACTCTCCAGATAACTGCAGCATCACCAACCCAGTGATTCAGATTCATAATGGTTTCTATGAATTAAGAAAAGTGTAAGCTTGACATCTACAGTCCTCCACCCTACTTCCTTCTGAAAACCACTCAGACAGCTGGGGGCTGCTACACTGATCAAAAGCTGGGACTCCACATCCTGGGCAAAAGCACTAACCCAGAGAACATGCCTAAAGCAGACATGCATAGGATAATGCCAAAGAGACAGGCTGACATGCAACACCTTCCTCCCAGCTCCTACTGTGAACTGTGCTCAGAGAGAGCACACCACTCCAACACCCAGTGACCATTTGCTGGACTTAGGTTCCACATCCAGTCCCCACCTTCCCAGACAGAGGGCACACGCATAAACCTTTTTCACGCTTTCCATCATCAGTGACTACTGAACGGCTGTGCAGTCTCCCAGCCAAACGATGCACAAAAACTGGAGGAAGTGACATGTACGCTGAAATCTGAAAGACGTCTCCAAGTTTCGGAGTTGGGAGTTAAGAAGAAATAAACTATACCTGGGAAGGTCTGAAGGCAGTCCAACTGTAACACAGAGATGGCAGTGGAAAAAAATAAAGTGGCAAAATCAGCCGGAGCCACACCCCTCCTAGGTGCCCAGTTACATGAAGGAGTTAACAGCATCCCAAGAGTAGGGCTGAAGCAGGGTGGGTGGCATGATGGAGCGGCGCTTTTAGAAAGCACATGCTATGGAGGATGCAGAGGAGGGTGCACAGCGGGGCTGCTGCAGAAACATGAGCCAAGCTGCAGTGGGGCTGCGGTGGCAACAGAGTGCGGAAGAACCTGCATTTATTCCACACTTTTTGCAGTCCAGATTTTTATGTGCTAAGTCTCAGAATTCCTGAATACCCCATCGACCTCCTTTTTGGGCTTCTCTACCAAAAATTCCTCTGTGATCCTACTGAATGGGATATGATAACTTCTTTCAGAAGGAAGGTGGAACTTGCTTTTATGCCCTAAGTACTCAACCCTTAACACATCATCTTACATTTATGCAGTACTAATATGTGTGTTTTCATTTCTCATCCCCCAAGCCCTCTGAGAGAGGCAGAACTGGTAATTTAGGCCTCTTTAAATGAGGAAATGTTCAGAAAGCAGATGCAAAACCAGCTTCTAAAGGCTGGTGAGTGACTTTGGGGATGGACTCTGCAAATCAGTTGGAAGAAGAGAGACAGTACCCTTTGATCATGTTCCCTGAGCGGTTCCATGTCTGGCTTCCCACACTACATTCTCTCTAAACATCTTTTCTTGGTGCATCTTATCTGTTTAAAACTGCTGGAAGCAAATGCTTTGGAGGATGTGCCCAGGTGGAGAAGCCACTCCCTGATCCCAGCCATGCTTTGGCCACTGCCTTTAGGGCGCACTGCACCAGGGCCAGAACCTGGATGGGAATTCACACCATTCAACTCCTATACAAGGGCCAGTCTACTCCGTTACCTGGATGAACGAAGAGACACAGGGCCAAGCACAGAGATGGGGAGATGGACCTTAAGGCTCTATATCCCCCTTCTTTGTCTAATAAAAAAAAACTTCAAAGGAACAATTTTCATGTCAGCAAAACCAGATCAAATGGGACCAAAGGAAAAAGCAGATTCCCCTGATAGCCTCCCTGGATTGAGGTTTCCTGTGCCAGTCACGGAAATACTGTCCCTCATTCAAGGCTCAATTATAGCCATAAACACACACACACAGAAGTTACCATAAACAGCTGCCCTGAGTAGCCAACAGACTCTAACTGACAGAGGAGGAAAGAGAACCGAATCGTGGTGACATTAGTTGAGCCCCTGTATCCAGGCAAGTACGTGTGTGTGTGCATGGGTACTCAGCTGCTAGCCATATCTGACTCTCTGCAACCCCATCGACTATGGCCCGCAAAGCTTCTGTCCAAGGGACTTCCCAGGCAAGACTGCTGGAGCAGGTTGCCATTTCCTACTCTGACAGACCTTCTCAACGCAGGGACAGAACCCACCTGCACTGGTAGGCAGAGTCATTGCCTCTGAGCCACCTGGGAAGCCCATGCATCCAGGCACACCTGAAGCTAAACTCTAGCCCTCCATCTTCTCTTCCCGTGTGTGTGTGTGCTCTCAGTCGCTCAGTCGTGTCTGACTCTTCACGACCCAACAGACTGCAGCCCGCCAGGCTCCTCTGTCCATGAGATTCTCCAGGCAAGAATACTGGAGATAAGCTTTTATTCATGGCAGTTAAAGTTAGGTTTTCTGATCACTTGGAGCAAAGGTGTATTAACTGATACAAAGAATACATTGGTATTGTAGTATAACATTTCTGTAAAACCATAGAGTAATACGTATCAACAGTTTAAACTGTTCATACACTTTGACCTAACAAATTCAATAGAAGCCTAATTCTGAAAGAGATGGGAACACCAGACCACCTGACCTGCCTCTTGAGAAATCTGTATGCAGGTCAGGAAGCAACAGTCAGAACTGGACATGGACCAACAGACTGGCTCCAAATAGGAAAAGAAGTACGTCAAGGCTGTATATTGTCACCCTGCTTATTTAACTTATATGCAGAGTACATCATGAGAAACGCTGGGCTGGAAGAAACACAAGCTGGAATCGATATGCAGATGACACCACCCTTATGGCAGAAAGTGAAGAGGAACTAAAAAGCCTCTTGATGAAAGCAAAAGAGGAGAGTGAAAGAGTTGGCTTAAAATTCAACATTCAGAAAACGAAGATCATGGCATCCGGCCCCATCACTTCATGGGAAATAGATGGGGAAACAGTGAAAACAGTGTCAGACTTTATTTTGGGGGGCTCCAAAATCACTGCAGATGGTGACTGCAGTCATGAAATTAGAAGACGCTTACTCCTTGGAAGAAAAGTTATGACCAACCTAGATAGTATATTCAAAAGCAGAGACATTACTTTGCCGACTAACGTCCGTCTAGTCAAGGCTATGGTTTTTCCTGTGGTCATGTATGGATGTGAGAGTTGGACTGTGAAGAAGGCTGAGCACCGAAGAATTGATGCTTTTGAACTGTGGTGTTGGAGAAGACTCTTGAGAGTCCCTTGGACTGCAAGGAGATCAACCCTGAGATTTCTTTGGAAGTAATGATGCTAAAGCTGAAACTCCAGTACTTTGGCCACCTCATGCAAAGAGTTGACTCATTGGAAAAGACTCTGATGCTGGGAGGGATTGGGGGCAAGAGGAGAAGGGGACGACAGAGGATGAGATGGCTGGATGGCATCACTGACTCGATGGATTCGAGTCTGAGTGAACTCCGGGGAGTTGGTGATGGACAGGGAGGCCTGGTGTGCTGCAATTCATGGGGTCGCAAAGAGTCGGACACGACTGAGCGACTGAACTGAACCCAAGCAAATAACCTAAAATATATGCAAAGATCTATGCATAATGATATTTATTTCAAAGGCACAAACTACAAAATAAACTTAGTGGTCTATGGCCCATGGTGGAGAAAACTTTAGATCAAATTACATCTTTAGGAGAGAATATTATGAAATCATTAAAATGCTACATTACCACAAATTATTAAATGTGAGGTTAAATGTTTTACCTGAAATCATACTTAAAAATTAAGATTCAATGAATTCCCTGCTGGTCCAGAGATTAGGATCTGCACTTTCACTGCTGAGGGCCCAGGTTCAATCCCTGGTTGGGGAACTAAGATCCCACAACTCTCAAGGCATGATGAAAAACATAAAAAAGTTAAGATTCAAAATTGTTTATGCACAGTGATTTCAGCTTTGCAAATAAAAATAAAATACACAGAAATGCTAGAAGACAGTGTACCAAACGCTAATAGTGGCCGCTTCTCAATAGGGACATTATAGATGATACTTCAATAATTTTTTTATTCTTCCCTCTTAAATGCTCCAGTATTAACATATCACTTTGATGGTCAAGGAAAAAAACAGTAAAACTATGGCTCTAAATTAAATTCATTCTTCCTCACAGTAAACAGAATTACTCTCCTTAAAGTCTCCACTCAAAAAGAGTTCTGTGATTCCAACATAAGGACTTCTGGGACCACACATGGATCCCTGGGACAGCCTTTCAGGTATTTCAGACCCAATCAAAGCCTGATTGTTGCCCTTTCCAGGTAACAATCAGTGCTTTCCCAGCCATCCTCACAGACCAGAGTGGGCTCTTCCACTCTCCTGTAAATATGTTCCAATGTGTCCATATCCCTTAAAAAATGTGCTTTTCTGAACTCATCGCAATCCTTCAGGTGTGGTCCAATAATTGGTGGTGAGGGTGTGGGGGTCTCACCTTCCTTATTCTGGTTCAGGTCAGTTCAGTCGCTTAGTCGTGTCCGACTCTTTGCAACCCCATGAATTGCAGCACACCAGGCCTCCCTGTCCATCACCAACTCCCGGAGTTCACTCAGATTCACATCCATCGAGTCAGTGATGCCATCCAGCCATCTCATCCTCTGTCGTCCCCTTCTCCTGACCCCAGTCCTGCCCAGCATCACAGTCTTTTCCAGTGAGTCAACTCTTCACATGAGGTGGCCAAAGTACTGGAGTTTCAGCTGGATACAGCATCTCTATTAATGCAGCTTAAGTTCTTATTATCTTCTAGAGTGAACAGAGCATCTCAGGCTCCTAAGATGAAGACGGAATTCACCGCAGCAATCTACACATCCTCTCTCTCTTTGGACAACTCCCAGTTCTCCAGAAGTCATCCTCCCACATTCACCAAATAATTCTTCAGGGGTGATATCACTCTGAACTTCACCCAGAACAAAGTCCAGCTCCATTGCTCAGTCGTGTCTGACTCTTTGCAACCCCATGGACTGCAGCACACCAGGCCTTCCTGTCCTTCACCAATTCCCAGAGGTTGGTCAAACTCATGTCCATTGAGTCAAATGAAGTCCAGAGCTTGCTAAAGCCCAGGGGAGGAGTGCCAGGGAAGAGGCAACAGAAGGCCTGAGCTTCAAAGCTTTCTGGAGATAATCCTCTGCCCCTAGTGCCAGACACCAGTGACTGAGTGAAAATCATGTCCGACTCTTTATGACCCCATGGACTATACAGTCCCTGGAATTCTCCAGGCCAGAATACTGGAGTGGGTAGCCTTTCCCTTCTCCAGGGGATCTTCGCAACCCAGGGACCGAACCCAGGTCTCCCACATTGCAGGCAGATTCTTTACTAACTGAGCTATCAGGGAAGCCCTGCCAGGCACCAGGGCCTCACAGAATACATGGGGACTTGGGCCAGATTTCTGTTCAACCTGTTTCTGTGGGCGCAGGGAGGGTAGCCTCAAGCCCAAGGGTCACAGAGAGCTCCTTTCCAAATCTCAGAACATGCAGAGCCTTTTGGGAGGTGAAGTGGGATGCTTCGGTATTATTTCTGGGTCATCCACCATGTTCTGAGTGAAGTTCAGGGAAAGGTTTAAAAAGCCTTACCCACAGAAAACATCTACTTGCAAATGCCTGTGTACACATACACACACACAGGCTTTTACCATTTTGAGCAGCAGTGTTCCCCTTTCCTGAAGCATTTTCTGGATAAGGTAGCACTGGGAAAGGGACGTCAAACGGCAAGTAATTTTTTTTTTCCCCCAAACCACAGACAGAAACTGAAGCTAAGGAAGTGAGGTGGGTTTCCCAAGATCTCATATGGTCAACTGTCCCCGGCACCAACAGCTTCCACCTCCAGGCACTCGGCATCTACCACCAGCCACAGCCTCCTCCTATAAAGCCAGCAAACTGCAGCAACTGGCCCTGGATTCCAGGACCAGTGAGACAGTGTGTATCCTGCTTAATTTGCATTTGCATACAGAACTCACAGTTCTTAATTTCAAGCGGGTAAATCAATTAGGCCAATCTGTTATAACTGTCTTCAAACCCAGAATCATATGTATTAGACACAAAATATTTAAACGTTACAATACAGTCCATTCAACTGTATTCCAGCACGGGAGTACTTGGGGAATGGAAGGAATTAAAGTGAAGTCACTCAGTCGTGTCCGACTATTTGTGACCCCATGAACAGTAGCCTACCATGCTCCTCAGTCTGTGGGATTCTCCAGGCAAGAATACTGGAGTGGGGAGGGGATTAAAGGTTGGTAGTTTATCAGCACTCACTCAAGGGGCAGGAGAATGTGCAGGGATTTATATACATATACAAGACAAGCAAACCATGCTCTGCTCTCCAGGGATTATCTTGAGAATTTCCAGGAGTTCTAGCCTCTCAAATGTGCTAAGTCACAAAACTAGAACTAAAATCTCCCAAGCATGTTAAGTCATTTCGGTCGTGTCCAACTCTTTGCGACCCCATGAACCATAGCCTGCCAGGCTCCTCTGTCCATGGGATTCTCCAGGCAAGAATACTGGAGTGGGTTGCCATTTCTTTCTCCAGGGATTCCCAACCCAGGGATCGAACCCTCATCTCTTACATCTCCTGCATGTCAGGTTGGTTCTTTGTCACTAGCACAACCTGGGAACTCTGTGTGATCTCAAATACTTCTCCGGAAAAGCAAGCACAGAAACCACGAAAACTCCTGTGTCCACGTGTTCCCTTCCCAGAGAGGCTGGGGAAAGGGCAGAAGGCAAAGTGACACGGGCTGCAGCCAGCTCTGCCAGTTAGCTGCTGTTTATCCTCGGCAACATCACGATCACATCACCTATTGATCCTTATAAAGGTTTAAGGGCTAAATAAAACGAGCGCAGTGCGAGGAAGCAACCGTCACGTAGCGGCACAGCACAAAGTCTATAAATGGGGCTGTTCCCTCTGCCGCCCTTTAAGGAATCTTTGCAAGATTCCACTAGGAGGGTAAAACTTCCATCTGGTCTCCTCCTGCCTCAGGTTCAAACACTTAATTCTAGAAGCAGATCCTAGCAGACTTGATGGTCAAATGTAACCTAAAGCTGCATCTGTGCAGAAAGACAGTGAGAGTGTAATAAGTCACCACCCCTGTAAGGCAGAGGACTGGAACTTATCCAGGGACGAGGAAGCAGGACAACCAGGAGAAGTGCTGAGGAATATCTCAGCATCTTTAATCAACCATTCCGTATTGCCTGCAGGGTATCACACAGAAGAATAAAACCTGATCCTGCTCTCCAGCTGCTTACTATTTAGCTGAGAAAAAAAGGCCCCAACCCCTGAGACCATGGATAAGACAATTCTTTCTCTTTGGCCTCAGAAGATACATCTAAAAGGGGACAAGGGGCGAGAGTGTTGATCAAGACAGTCTCCTCCAGCCTCTCCACACTAAATTCTCAAGGTGGGCACCGAGTGTCCAGCTTGCCATGTCATCTCCAACGCCAGCAAAGAGGAAGGCATAGGGGAGGCTCTCAATAAATATTAGGTCAATAAAATCAGCTTAAGAAGGAGGGAATTAAATTTGAATATGAGGACTCACAGAGAATGAACTTATGGTTGCAGGGAAGGAGAGGGATAGTTTTAAGGAGTTTGGGGTGGACATGTACACACTGCAGTATTTCAAAGGGATAACCAGCAAAGACCTCCTGTATAGCACATGGAACTCTGCTCAATGTTATGTGCAGCCTGGATGGGAGAGGAGTTTGGGGGAGAATGGATATATGTGGCTGAGTCCCTTCACTGTTCACCTGAAACTATCATAACATTGTTAACTAGCTATACTCCAATACAAAATTAAAAGTTGTAAAAAAAAAAAAAAAAAAACAACAAATTTGAGTCTGAGGCAACAGAACCATTTGGAGATTTGCTTGCTGCATGCTGCTATCAACAAACATCAGGCTGATGTCCCTTGTCTCCAAAGCCTCAGGGAGAAACAGGAGTGGTTCCCAGGTCCTCCTGAGGTCCATCTTCTCAGCCAGATCAGCAAGCATCTCCAGGGTTCTTGTGGGCTTGACTTTCGCTTCAAGTTTCTTAAAAACAGATCTGAATCTGATCCTCATGCCACACTGCAGGGACATTTCAGCAACTGTAAGGAGCTGGCTCCTGCTCTCTGTTAACTCCCAGGGCAAAATCACAAAAGGCTAGACTGACAGGGTATTACAAAGATCAGAAATTTTAAGCCTCAGCACCTGCGATTCATATGCAGATGACTCTGAAGACTAGAAAATAAGGAGGACCATTGGGAAGATTATAGGCCTGACAACTCAGTGTGTAATTACAGTGTCATTCTCTTCCCAGCTCCCTCCCTGAGCCCCTAAAAGAACATCAAGACAGCCCACTCTCTCCAACATCCCTTTGCTCATCCCTCCCTCACCATCTTCTTATAATGCCTTCCAGGTCAACCCCAGAGCAGGCAGTACCAAAGCCCTCAGTCAACGAGGGCCATGATGCCTCCCCTCCCCACCCCGCCCTGTGGCCAGCACGAGCAGATGCAGGCAGAGCCATCCTGCCTCAGGGCACATTCCAGGTGAGACTGGTGAGCAACCTGCCCTCCTCACATTGTACTACCTGTGCTGTGAAGCCCTCTCCATCGGAGCCCCAAAGAGTCACCCTGGAATACAGGTTAACCGAGGACAGTGTGACCCACCCAGGCAGGAGACGCCCAGGAAGGTTAAGTGCTCCCGGTCCTACGGTCCTGCAATGCACGCTCAGGTCGGGCACTCCACCTCCTCACTCAGAAAAGTGACACTCTAGACAGCTGGCACCTGGTGGTGGAAGTGTCCCAGGGAGGAAATGCCGCTGGAGGAGACTCTTGAGAGCCCCTCGGACTGCAAGGAGATCCAACCAGTCCACCCTAAAGGAGATCAGGCCTGAATATTCATTGGAAGGACTGATGCTGAAGCTCCTGTACTCTGGCCACCTGATGCAAAGAGTCAATTCATTGGAAAAGGCCCTGACGCTGGGAAAGACTGAAGGCAGGAGGAGAAGGGGCCAAAGAGGATGAGATGGTTGGATGGCATCACCGACTCAATGGACATGCGTTTGTGTAGACTCTGGGAGTTGTTGATGGACAGGGAGGCCTGGCGTGCTGCGGTTCATGGGGTGGCAAAGAGTTGGACACAACTGAGTGACTGAACAACAAGTCTTTAGGCCTAGGCCTCAGCAACCCCTAAACCAGACTTCTCCTCTCCCCTGAGCTTGAAGGAGGGCTGTGGAAGAGGAGCTCTAAACTGCCTGATTTCTCAAGTCTGTGTTCCCAGGCTCTTTCTCTGCAGCCTTCCAATGGAAAAGCACTTCGTGTTTTACCTAGTTCTTAAAGATTCATTTTAAGGACAGACCAGGCTCAATCCACTTGTCCCATTTCACAGAGACTCAGACCTGAACACTCCCAAGGGAGATCCAGCTGCAGCTGAAAACCCAGCAGCCTCTGTTGCGCACCTCTCACTGTTCTCTGCCTGCCCCCACCAGGCATGAGAAGCTCCAAGGAGACCAACACCACCGTGCAATTAAACGTGGCAAAGCAGAGCCAGCAGGGTTTGTTCCCTTTGTTTCTGCCTGTATTTAGTCAAAACACCACTGTCCAGGTTTGTCTGTGTGTGGTCTTTGCCTCGGCCTGAAAATGTTCATTGAAGAGAAGTGACTGAGTATTTCCTGATTGTTTACCATACAGACCCAAAGACAATGCCATTAGCAGTTAATTATTACTCAAGACATGGACTCTGCCCTCAAAAACGTGTGTTTTATGGACTTGCCAGTAAACGTCCACACAGTACATGGCCTTACTTACTCACAATGGAATGAGGAAAAAAGAAAGAGAACTACCAATAAACTGTTTTAAACTGCTCTTCACAATTTCTCATCTGGTTACAGATGGAAAATGAAAACTCCTGCCTGAACCACCAGTGGGTTGGGTGTAAAAAAAAAGAGGAACAAAAACTCTGGGCCTCCAGCCCCACTCTGCCCTGAATTCATTCACTCAATAAATGTTTACTGACCGTCTGCTAAATGCCAGGCAGTCTGCTCCCTCCAAACGGCCCCTTTGTCAATCTGTAAAATTTATAATTATTTAAATATTTATCCACTTATAGTAGAATACGGTTTGGGACTTTTTCACAATGCGTTTATTTCTGTCATAGGCAGTCTTCCACAGGCCACGTGGTCCTCCAGCACTTCCTTCCTGTCCCTTCGTCCCAGTGGCTCCCTCTGGGGAGCTAGTGCCTGCCACCCCTCCCTTTCCCCAGCCCTCACGCTGCTGCTTCACTGTGGCCCCAGCCCAGGCTGCACAGTCCTGCAGCGCATCTCTTCCATGTGTATGCATCCACTCCCAAACTTCCAAACCAGGCTTCCCTGGTGGCTCAGCTGGTCAAGAATCTGCCTGCAATGCAGGAGACCTGGGTTCGATCCCTGGGTTGGGAAAATCCCCTGGAGAAGGGAATGGCAATCCACTCCAGCATTCTTACATGGAAAACCCCATGGACAGAGGAGACTGGCAGGCTTATAGTGCGTGGGGTCACAACAATGAGAAACTAACACTTTCAACACACTCCCAAACGCTGACGAAGCACCTTCTTCACGCTGCATATCGCTTCTCCCGAAATCCCCACACACTGAGTTCTCCGCTGGACCTCTGGCCTCAAAAAAGGTTGAACAAAACAATCATAATTTCATACTGGAACAGCTTGGTAATGAAGCTCATGAAGAGATGAACTCAGCCTGAGTAAATAAAACCCACTAGATAAACAGCAAGCCTCCATGTTACCATTCACATTTCCTTTTTCACCACCGAACATAACGACCTTCCTCAACAGAGACAGTACACAGGCTTTCATTTTACCACACTTTCCTTCACACCTTTAAGGAAGCGTGAATTCTTCAAATAAGGTAAGAATAAAATAGTGAAGAGGAAAGACAGGGAAGACCCAGCACCCAAGGCAGACAGCAGGATCATAAACCTAAGAGAAGACTGGGGTCCTTTCAGCACTTTAGTTCTATGATTCCCTGAACAAGAACACTGCCAAATGAGAGCCAGACTTTGTTTCATTTCAACTGGCGGAAATATCAGCTTACAACTCTTAGAGGACACGCCCAAGTCTCAGTCGGGAAAAGAACTGACTGGAAAATATGAGAACAGGAATTGGGAAAACAGAGTACAGAAAATCCAAATCTTAACACAACAGTTAGGTGCTGGTAAGGATCAGGAAGCAACAGTTAGAACTGGACATGGAACAACAGACTGGTCCCAAAGAGGTAAAGAAGTACATCAATGCTGTCTATTGTCACCGTTTATTTGACTTATATGCAGAGTACATCATGAGAAACGCTGGGCTGGATGAAGCACAAACTGGAATCAAAACTGCCAGGAGAAGTATCAACAACCTCAGATATGCAGATGACACCACCCTTATGGCAGAAAGTGAAGAGGAGCTAAAAAGCCTCTTGATGAAAGTGAAAGAGGAGAGTGAAAAAGTTGGCTTAAAGCTCAACATTCAGAAAACGAAGATCATGGCATCTGGTCCCATCACTTCATGGCAAATAGATGGGGAAACAGTATAAACAGCATCAGACTTTATTTTGGGGGCTCCAAAATCACTGCAGATGGTAATTGCAGCCATGAAGTTAAAAGATGCTTACTCTTTGGAAGGAAAGTTATGGCCAACCTAGACAGCTAATTAAAAAGCAGAGACATTACTTTGCCAACAAAGGTCCTTCTAATCAAAGCGATGGTTTTTCCAGCAGTCATGTATGGATGTGAGAGTTGGACTGTAAAGAAAGCTGAGCACAGAAGAATTGATGCTTTTGAACTGTGGTGTTGGAGAAAACTCTTGAGAGTCCCTTGGACTGTAAGGAGATCCAACCAGTCCATCCTAAAGGAGATCAGTCCTGAATATTCTTTGGAAGGACTGATGTTGAAGCTGAAACTCCAATACTTCAGCCACCTGATGTGAAGAACTGACTCATTTAAAAAGACCCTGATGCTGGGAAAGATTGATGGCGGAAGGAGAAGGGGACGACAGAGGATGAGATGGTTGGACAGCATCACCAACGTGATAGACATGAGTTGGAATAGGCTCCGGGAGTTGGTGAGGGACAGGAAGGCCTGGAGTGCTGCAGCCCATGGGGTCACAGGGTCGGACATGATTGAGCAACTGAACTGAATGGTCCCTCAAACTCCATGTTCACACAACCAACTCTAAAGACTGTATTACATCAACGAAGACATTCTTATCCCATTTACCCCTTTAATCCAATAGTCTGATTCATTTAGGTATTCTGACAATGGCTTACTCTTTAATTTAGAACCAATTACGTAGCTGGCCCTGGTACGTACCTACACTACACTACACAGACACATTATGAAACATGTCATTGCTCTCGAGTTGCCGACAATCTAGTGGTAAAGATAAAGCTAGCACATAAAAATTCAATCCAAGAAATAAGAGCTTACCAGTGTAAATGAAACAGTATTACATGAATGAGATGAATATCGGCTGGAGTGGGTGGGAATGGATCATGGAAGAGAAGGAACACAGGAAGGAAAAAGGGATGCAGAACGGCAACAGAGAAGATGAACAGCATTTCTAAACAAGAGGGCAGGTATGGATAAAGGAACTGTCAACTACTATGGCCACTGGGGAAGCAAGAAAGGAGTTCAGAGAGGCACCCAGCCGGCGTGAAGTACAGGATGTGTCCTGGAGACCAGAGGAGTGTGCAGTCTGGGAATGCATTTCTTTTAAAATCAATCACAAGAGCTCATGCATCCCTTCTGCCAGGTACTGTGCTGGTGCTGGAGATGCTGGGAGGCAATGTAAGCATGACAGCAGTTTGAAGGACCTGGACATACGGCCTCACAGAGAAACGGCAAGCACATTGGCAATTAAGGGACCGACTGATAATGAGCACGAGGTTCTTATGGGCCAGGAAAGATGGGGCACCAACTTCATGCTGTTAAGAAAAATAATAACATTGGTATCAGTGTTATCAATACTGTTATTCTTAATGGCAGCTTCCATTTACTGAACACCTACCGCATGCCAAGCAGTACATTAAGTACTCATTTAATACTCAGAGAACCCGTTAGTCACTACTCCCACCTCTTCTCAACCAGAGAGGAAGCCAGTCTTACAAAGATCACAGAACTGCTAAGTGGTGTTCAGAGATCAGCACCTCTGGCATTCCCTGTAGTACAAGACACAGGCGCTTCCAAAGCAGACAAGCTGCCTAGCCGTCAACCGAGTAACTCACACCCAAGTGACCCCCTGGCTGAACAGTCCACAATGATGTGAGAAATCAAATCCAGTTTCTGTTTTCAGGACTGACTGCCTCAACATGAATTCAAATACCTCTCCTAGGAGTTAAAAAGTGAGACTCCCTGAAAGCATTAATATTGCCCTCCTGCCTCTGTTCTGTGTCTTCAGCCTCAACCCCCCAAAGAACAGCCAAAGGCTGCTGGCCAGACACTGTCTCAGACCTCGGAGCCCAGACCAAAAGTAAAGAGAACACTGGCGACCCTGCCAACCCACAGTACAGTCGTTATGTGCTCCCTTTGATCCTCTATGAGATCATTTAATTTTAAAAAAAAAAAAAAAAAAGGACCATTTTCATTTCCAAGATTCCCTTTGGAACAGAATACAAACCTTGAAAGGTTACAGGGAACTTTTCCACAGACACACAACTTACAACAGGGAAGTAGAAACCGCAGTGCCCTTTGAGAAAGGTCTCAAAACAAAAAGGGCACAGCCAGCACTGAAGGTTTTTCAATATGTGTGTGTATGGGGGGGCGGCTTTTCTCAGTCGGAGAGAAGCTCCCAAACCAACCCAGGCCCCAAGACCTAAAGAGACGAACCAACCACGCTCTCAGCCAAGCTGGGCAGAATATTCTCACAAATGGTCATGGGCAAGGGAATATACCTGATGCTTTGATTCTTTTATTGGGGAGGGGAGATGGGAAGGGGAAATACAGGGGTCTAGGAAGGTGGTGATGAGCAGTTGGGAAATCATGTTTAATAAACATATGGACATGGAAAAGGGAGTCAGAGATGGGAAGCAGGGCAGATCCTTCTGGATATTTATTTAAGGCTCTGCATGGGACATTGTGTGCAGAGTGTGTGCATCTGACACTGTTGAAGTGGCAGCCCGCATCTCCGCAGAGCCTCTGAGACGGGGCGGCCCTAGCAGCCGTGTCACGCTCCAGTGAGTTGGCAGCTTTGCCTCGGATCTTCTGAGCTACCTTGCCAGTAGCTCAGATGGCAAGGTAATTTCTTAATTAAAAAGAAAGAAAGAAACATCCATCTAGAAATGGAAAATAAAGTAACAGAATCTATGTTGTCAGGAGTGGAGATCGTGAGAAAAGAAGGGTCCCAGGCTTTGGGCAATGAATCAGGAAGAAACAAAATATCTGGCTTGATTTCCAAAAAGTGTCCCTTTTCCCCTCTGAAATCAGAAGAGATTCTTTAGGGAATTGTCAGGGAGGCAAACAGACAATCCGACTAAATTATTCAGATGGCAGCCAAAAGAATTTAGAGCCTTTGGCCTGCTTTTCAGCAAAACAGACAAACATTTAGTAAAGGGTAAAGAGAAAAGGAAGACCACAATTACCCGTGGGCACAAAGTCTCGAATGCCCTCCTCCTCTGCTCAGGCCCGATTGCTAGTCTAGTTCCCTTCCTAGCCCTCAGGCTGTTCCTACTTCTCTTCTAGAGGCTTTTCAGTAAGTCCCAAGTCCACATTCCTATCAGCTCGCGCTCTTCCCTTTAAGCCAGGGCTCTGAGACATACTCCAGCACAAAATGGCCCAGAATCTTATCTCCCATTACCCCAGCTTACCTCTGCTTCAGGACAGGAGAGCCCTGAAGTGTCCCCCTTAAGATAATTCAAACAGACAACCTATTGCTAAGTGGGATTTAGTACAGAGGATCTCAAGCCTCCTATATAGAACAATCCAAGCTCCCAAGTTCAGCTGCTTTCCAACCATATCAGCTCGACTTCTCAGGCATTTAGGTATTTCCTTACAGTCTGGGCTTCCCTTGTGGCTCAGCTTGCAAAGACTCTGCCTGCAATGCAGGAGACATGGGTTGAATCCCTGGGTTGGGAAGATCCCTTAGAGAAAAGAAAGGCTACCCACCTTCAGTATTCTGGCCTGGAAAATTCCACAGACTATACAGTCCATGGGGTCGCAAAGTGTTGGACATGACTGAGTGACTTTCACTTTTCACTTTACAGTCTGACAGGCACTCTCCACCCCCACCCCACCCCCAGTAACAGTTAAGAAAAACTTTCAATGCTTAGAACTTTCCTACAACATCCTGAGTGTTCTCCAAAGGTGGTGAGCTCTCTCATCATAGGCATTTCCCAGCAGAGCATACAAGCACACCCAAGTTACTCACCAGGGGCCAGAGTAGGACATTAAGAGGGCCTAGCTGCACTCAGGGGAATGGACCAGACCCCTGCAAGTCTCAAGTCTGTAATAAAGGAAGCAGGGGGACATGCTCTGTCCTGCAAAAAGGTGGAAAAGAAGCACATCTGGTCTCCTGCTGAGCATATAACTTAAAAATCAAAACCGTACCAGATCCACAGGGAAATATGCAAAATCAAATAAGAAAAACAGAAAAGTGCCCAGGTTGGTAAACCTGACTAGAACAGAATTAAATTACTTAAAAATCTATCTCTAGATTTACACACACCAAAATCAAAAGGGGGGAGTAGCCATTAGTGGAAGTACAGAGAAACAGATTTATAAGTATACATACATTGTGCACAGTGGCACGGACCAGAGATGGGCAACCCTGGCCCAAAGACACACTGCCAACGCTGCAAGGCAGGAGACATCCTTTCTGTGAGGGTGAAAGCTGTCAGCAAGTCTCTTAGGCTGGTTCCTGAACACAAGCATCACTTCTATTCCTTGCTGTGAATTTTTAATCTCCAATGGCCCTCTGCTACTTTTTCTACTTCAACGCCAACCTGCCACACCGGGTCTTACGCTATGTTCAAAAGACCTTCATGCCAACCAGCTAATCACCAAAACAAAACCACACATTCTCCTTGCAGAACCTTTCCTGATACTTCCCCCAATTCAACCATATCTCCAGAGTAGCAACTTTCACACTAAAAGTCTGAGACATATCCTGAAATATCCATGGAAAAGAGAATTCAAGTTGATGGTCCAGATCAACCGTTCCTAAACTTGAACATACATCAGAATCACCAAAGTTTGGTTCAGTTCAGTCACTACGTCGTGTCTGACTCTTTGTGACCCCATGGACTGCAGCATGCCAGGCTTCCCTGTCCATCACCAACTCTCGGAATCTACTCAAACTCATGTCCATCAAGTCAGTGATGCCATCCAACCATCTCATCTTCTGTCGTCCCCTTCTCCTCCCACCTTCAATCTTTCCCAGCATCAGGGTCTTTTCCAATGAGTTGGTTCTTCGAGTCAGGTGGCCAAAGTATTGGAGTTTCAGCTTCAGCAGCAGTCCTTCCAATGAATATTCAGGACTGATTTCCTGTAGGAGGGGCTGGTTGGATCTCCTTGCAGTCCAAGGGATTCTCAAGAATCTTCTCCAACACCACAGTTCAAAAGCATCAGTTCATCGGCGCTCAGCTTTCTTCACAGTCCAACTCTCCCATCCATACATGACTACTGGAAAAACCATAGCTTTGACTAGAGAGACCTTTATTGGCAAAGTAATGTCTCTCCTTTTTAAAAGCTGTCTAGGTTGGTCATAACTTTTCTTTCAAGGAGCAAGCATCTTTTAATTTCATGGCTGTACTCACCATCTGCAGTGATATTGGAGCCCCCAAAAATAAAATCTGTCACTGTTTGAATAAAAATCCTTAATCAAATCCCTAACGATTATACAGGAGAAGTGAGAAATAGATTTAAGAGGCTAGATCTGATAGACAGAGTGCCTGATGAACTATATGGACACAGGTTCAAGACATTGTACAGGGGACAGGAAGCAAGACCATTCCCAAGAAAAAGAAATGCAAAAAAATAAAATGGCTGTCTGAGGAGGCCTTACAAATAGCTGTGAAAAGAAGAGAAGCCAAAAGCAAAGCAGAAAAGGAAAGATATACCCATTTGAATGCGGAGTTTCAAAGAATAGCAAGGAGAGATAAGAAAGCCTTCCTCAGTGATCACTGCAAAGAAATAGAGGAAAACAATAGAATGGGAAAGACTAGAGATTTCTTCAAGAAAATTAGAGATACTGAGGTAACATTCGGAGAAGGCAATGGCACCCCACTCCAGTACTCTTGCCTGGAAAATTCCATGGGCAGAGGAGCCTGGTAGGCTGCAGTCCACGGGATCGCGAAGAGTCAGACACAACTGAGAGACTTCACTTTCACTTTTCACATTCATCCATTGGAGAAGGAAATGGCAACCCACTCCAGTGTTCTTGCCTAGAGAATCCCAGGGATGGGGGGCTGGTGGGCGGCCGTCTATGGGGTCGCACAGAATCGGACATGACTGAAGCAACTTAGCAGCAGCAGCAGCAGAGGTAACATTTCATGCAAAGACGGGCTCAATAAAGGACAGAAATGGTACGGACCTAACAGACACAGAAGATATTAAGAAGAGGTGGCAAAATACACAGAAGAACTGTATGAAAAATATTTTCACGACCCAGATAATCATGATGGTGTGATTACTTACCTAGAGTCAGACACACTGGAATGTGAAGTCAGGTGGGCCTTAGGAAACATCACTACGAATAAAGCTAATGGAGGTGATGGAATTCCAGTTGAGCTATTTCAAATCCTAAAAGATGATGCTGTGAAAGTTCTACACTCAATATGCCAACAAATTTGGAAAACTCAGCAGTGGCCACAGGACTGGAAAAGGTCAGTTTTCATTCCAATCCCAAAGAAAGGCAATGCCAAAGAATGCTCAAACTACCACACAATTGCACTCATCTCACATGCTAGTAAAGTAATGCTCAAAATTCTCCAAGCCAGGCTTCAGCAATACGTGAACCGTGAACTCCCTGATGTTTAAGCTGGTTTTAGAAAAGGCAGGGGAACTAGAGATCAAATTGCCAACACCAATTGGAACATCAAAAAAGCAAGACAGTTAAAGAAAAACATCTATTTCTGCTTTACTGACCATGCCAAAGCCTTTGACTGTGTGGATCACAATAAACTGTGGAAAATTCTGAAAGAGATAGGAATACCAGACCACCTGACCAGCCTCTTGAGAAACCTATATGCAGGTCAGGAAGCAATAGTTAGAACTGGACATGGAACAACAGATTGGTTCCAAATAGGAAAAGGAGTACGTCAAGGCTATATATTGTCAGCCTGCTTATTTAACCTATATGCAGAGTACATCATGAGAAATGCTGGGCTGGATTAAGCACAAGCTAGAATCAAGATTGCCGGGAGAAATATCAATAACCTCAGATATGCAGCTGATACCACCTTTATGGCAGAAAGTGAAGAAGAACTAAAGAGCCTCTTGATGAAAGTAAAAGAGGAAGGTGAAAAAGTTGGCTTAAAGCTCAACATTCAGAAAACTAAGATCATGGCATCCAATCTCATCACTTCACTGCAAACAGACAGAGAAACAGTGTAAACAGTGGCAGATTTTATTTTGGGGGCTCCAAAATCACTGCAGATGATGACTGCAGCCATGAAATAAAAAGACACTTACTCCTTGGAATAAAGTTATGACCTATCTAGACAGCATATTTAAAAGCATAGACATTACTTTGCCAACAAAAGTCTGTCTAATCAAGGCTATGGTTTTTCCAGTAGTCATGGATGGATGTGAGAGTTGGACTATAAAGAAATGTGAGTGCCAAAGAATTGATCCTTTTGAACTGTGGAGTTGGAGAAGACTCTTGAGAGACCCTTGGACTGCAAGGAGATCTAACCAACCCCTCCTAAAGGAAATCAGTCTTGAATATGCATTGGAAAGACTGATATTGAATCTGAAACTCCAATACTTTGGCCACCTGATGCGAAGAATTGACTCATTTGAAAAGACCCTGATGCTGGGAAAGATTGAAGGTGGGAGGAGAAGGGGACGACAGAAAATGAGTTGCTTGGATGGCATCACTGACTCGATGGACATGAGTTTGAGTAAACACTGAGAGATGGTGATGGACAGGGAGGCCTAGCGTGCTGCAGTCCATAGGGTTGCAAAGAGTCAGACATGACTCTGCTACTGAACTGAATTGTCACTGTTTCCACTGTTTCCCCATCTATTTCCCATGAAGTGACGGGACCGGATGCCATGATCTTTTTCTGAATGTTGAATTTTAAGCCAACTTTTTCACTCTCCTCTTTCACTTTCATCAAGAGGCTCTTTAGTTCCTCTTCACTTTCTGCCATAAGGGTGATGTCACCTGCATATCTGAGGTTATTGGTATTTCTCCCAGCAATCTTTATTCCAGCTTGTGTTTCTCCCAGCCCAGTGTTTCTCATGATGTACTCTGCATAGAAGTTAAATAAGCAGGGTGACAATATACAGCCTTGACATACTCCTTTTCCTATTTGGAACCAGTCTGTTGTTCCATGTCCAGTTCTAACTATTGCTTCCTGACCTGCATATAGGTTTCTCAAGAGGCAGGTCAGGTGGTCTGGTATTCCCATCTCTCTCAGAATTTTCTACAGTTTATTGTGATCCACACAGTCAAAGGCTTTGGCATGGTCAATAAAGCAGAAATAGATGTTTTTCTTTAACTGTCTTGCTTTTTTGATGTTCCAATTGGTGATGGAAATTTGATCTCTGGTTCCTGCCTTTTCTAAACCAGTTTGAACATCTGGAAGTTCACGGTTCACGTATTGAAGCCTGGCTTGGAGAAATTTGAGCATTACTTTGCTAGCTATCTAGAGATGTTTCCCATTTTAGAATCACCAAAAGCACTTGTTAAAGCAGACTGCGGATTCTCCACCCCAGAGTCTCTGGTTTAGTAGATTGTAGGTAGGGACTGAGACTGCATTTCTAACAAGTTTCCAGGTGAGCCTACTGCTTGATGGTCTGGGGACCACATGCTGAGAACCACTGGCTGAAGCCATTCAAGTAATCCAGGATACTGAGTTGGGAGATCTAAAAGCCTATTACTGGTTGAAAAGCCCAAATGATTCCCTTAACTGTAAGGAGACAATCATCCCCATCTGAGTAACAGTGCATTGTTGTTCAAACACCAAGCCAGGATCTACGCAAGCAATCTGGGTAATGCTGAGGCTAAATAAATGTGCAACTATAACAACTATTATTATTCTCATTATTAAAATTAGTGGGCCAATTTTAATTCATCAGATAGATCAAGAGTGAGTCAGTGACAAACATACAGAGGTCAATTACAGGATCAACCTGACCTCAGCTCTCTCTAGCCCCCCAGGCCTCTCTAAGGGGGAAGGAAGAGGAAGAGAATTTAGCCAGCTATTTGGGAGACAGCAGCAAGAATTCCTGGAATCCCTTATCTTCCTCTGCCAGCCTAAACACAACTCCTCCAGCAACTCCATAAATCAGTGAACACATACAAAGGGCCCTGGGGGCCTACAGGAATCTTCTCCCACTGCACCTCCACACCAGGCCAGCAGCAGGCGGCTGGTGGACAAAACCTAGTAATGGCAAGATCTACGGGTTGTTGAGAGGAGACAAAAAGAAATAAGCCGGGTGGCTGCCCCACCGCCCTTTACCCTACAGTGCATTGAGCTGAAAGCACTCTCAAGCAGGAAAGACTCCCAGGAAAAGAATACTCAGAAGAAAGTCATGAAAAACACTACCCTGGAAGGAAGCAAGTTAGTAAGCTGAAGTAGAGAACAGGGGACTGAAGATCCTCAGAGCAGAGCCTGTCACTTAAGGAACTGAGTACTTTCCAATCTGAGCGCGTCCTGAGAGCACCCGTGGTACGGGCACACTAAAGCGCTAAAAGAAACCCAAAGTGGAGCCAAGAGAAGAGCTGGCTTAGCTCATGCTCTGTGGGCAAGTGCAGTTACAGGGTAGTAGACGGTTTTGGCAGGGGAACAGCTGTTGGATTGTGGGGTCCAACAACTGCCCCAATGCAGGGCCCCTCCTCCTTAAGGACTCCAGGAAAGCAACATAACGGGCACTCCTTGCTTCTGGAAACAGACGCTGCTTTCAAAAACCTCCACCGTGCTCAGCCTGATATCTCACCCCTCTTCCACTACCCTCCTCACAACACCAAAATTCTACCAATTCCTGATGTTCTCGGAAAATGTGTTCTGAAGAGGCAGAAACCCTGGGAGAGGCCGGGGGCGGGGCGCAGAATCCATCCAAGCAGAAAACAATAAAACTCAAGACGCCAGCTGGGGCTTCCCTGATGGCTCAGATGGTAAGGAAACTGCATGCAATGCAGGAGACGTGGGTTTGATCCCGAAGTCGGGAAGATCCGCTGAAGAAGGGAATGGCTACCCATCCCCATATTCTTGCCTGGAGAATCCCATGGACAGAGGAACCTCGTGGGCTACAGTCCATGGGAACCAAAGAGCTGGACTCGACTGAGCAACTAACTAGCCTGGGGAGATGGGGAGCCAAATACGTGCAGGGCTATCGGAGGAAAGAGATGAAGCAGGTTGTACGTGGAGCTGAGGAGAAGGGTGAGAGGGTGAGGCTGCGACTGCAAACGTCACATGGTTTTGCAGAACCAACTACAAGAAGTAAAACTCTGCAAAGCCTCACTGACAGCATACAGACCCCAATTATAAAACATCAAACTCCTTACTAGCCACGTCCTGGAAGGCCCCTCCATGTCCCGGGCCTGCCTCTCTCTCCAATCACAAGTCAAGTCGCTCTCGCCCACTTCACTCGATGTGACATTTCTTTGTGTTGCTGGGAGAGGCCAAGCTCATTTTTGCCTCTCAGTCTTTCACTTCCTGATCCCTCAGCCATGATCACATCTTGGCACGACTTGCTCTTTGTCAGCATTCAGGCCTTAGCTTGAATTACATCTCTTCAGAAAAGCCTGCCCAGTCACCACCAAAATATGCCCACCCTGCCCTGTCCCAATGTCACTCTTGGCCACATCGCCGCTTTTATTTTCTTTAAGAGACTCACAACTATCTGGTATTACTTTGTTTATAATGCTGTTATGTCATTAATATAATTAATCTTCCCCATTTTATACAAATTCCATGAGAAGAGACGTCACTCATCTGTTTCCCAAGCCGAGAATACCTTCACAGAGTGATACTCAAATATTTGTTGATTAAATGTGTATTTATTGAAACACCAGACACAGGCCAACTTTTTAAGTATGAGAAATCTGATTCTGTATTCAAGGCATGTTCTCCTGCAATCTAAATTGCAGAAAACTAGTTTGCTTAAAAAGAATTAGAGTATTGAGAAAAATATGTCAATTTTTCAATAATAAATCATTAGAAGAACTTCAGTTCAGTTGCTCAGCTGTGTCCGACTCTTTATGACCCCATGGAAGCTGCATGCCAGGCTTCCCGGTCCATCACTGACTCCCAGAGCCTGCCCCAACTTATGTCCATCGCATCAGTGATGCCATCCAACCATCTCATCCTCTGTCGTCCCCTTCTCCTCCCACCTTCAATCTTTCCCAGCATCAGGGTCTTCTAAATGAGTCAGCTCTTCACATCAGGTGGCCAAAGTATTGGAGTTTCAGCTTCAGTAGCAATCCTTCCAATGAATATTCAGGACTGATTTCCTTTAGGAGGGACTGGTTGGAACTCCTTGCAGTCCAAGGGACTCTCAAGAGTCTTCTACAACACCACAGTTCAAAAGCATCAATTCTTTGGCACTCAGCTTTCTTTATAGTCCAGCTCTCACATCCATACATGACTACTGGAAAAACCACAGCTTTGACTAGAAGGACCTTTGTTGGCAAAGTAATGTCTCTGCTTTTAATAAGCTATCTGGGTTCGTCAGAGCTTTTCTTCCAAGAAGCAAGCATCTTTTAATTCATGGCTGCATTAACCATCTGCAGTGATTTTGGAGCCCCCAAAATAAAGTCTGTCACTATTTCCACTGTTTCCCTATCTATCTGCCATGAAGTGATGGGACCAGATGTCATGATCTTAGTTTTCTGAATGTTGAGTTTTAAGTCAGCTTTTTCACTCTCCTCTTTCACTTTCTTAGTTCTTCTTTGCTTTCTGCCATAAAGTTGTTGTCATCTGCGTATCTGAGGTTATTGATATTTCTCCCAGCAATCTTGTTTTCGGCTTGTGTTTCTTCCACCCTGGCATTTCACATGATGTAATCTGCATGTAAGTTAAGCAGGGTGACAATATACAGCCTTGACGTACTCGCTTCCTGATTTGAAACCAGTCTGTTGTTCCATGTCCAGTTCTAACTATTGCTTCTTGACCAGCATACAGATTTCTCAGGAGGCAGGTCATGTGGTCTGGTATTCCCATTTCTTGAAGTATTTTCCATGGTTTGTTGTGATCCACAGTCAAAAGCTTTGGCACAGTCAGTAAAGCAAAAGTAGATGTTTTTCTGGAATTCTCTTGCTTCTTCAATGATCCAACCGATGCTGGCAATTTGATCTCTGGTTCCTCTGCCTTTTCTAAAACCAGCTTGGACATCTGGAATTTGACAGTACACATAATGTTGAAGCCTGCCCAGGAGAATTTTGAGCATTAGTCTGCTAGCATGTGAGGTGAGTGCAATTGTGCAGTGCTTTGAACATCCTTTGGCATTGCCTTTCCTTGGGATTGGAATGAAAACCTTTTCCAGTCCTGTGGCCATTGCTGAGTTTTCCAGATTCACTGGCATACTAAATGCAGCACTTTCACAGCATCATCTTTTAGGATTTGCAGTAGCTCAACTGGAATTCCATCACCTCCACTAGCTTTGTTTGTAGTGATGCTTCCTAAGGCCCAGAAGAACTTAGTCCAGTTCAGTTCAGTTGCTCAGTCATGTCCAACTCTTCGTGACCCCATGAACTGCAGCACGCCAGGCCTCCATGTCCATCACCAACTCCCAGAGTTTACCCAAACTCATGTCCATCGAGTCAGTGATGCCATTCAACCATCTCATCCTCTGTCGTCCCCCTCTCCTCCTGCCCTCAGTCTTTCCCAGCATCAAGGTCTTTTCAAATGAGTCAGCTCTTTGCATCAGGTAGCCAAATATTGGAGTTCCAGCTTCAACATCGGTCCTTCCAATGAACACCCAGGATTGATCTCCTTTAGGATGGACTGGTTGGATCTCCTTGCAGTCCAAGGGACTCTCAAGAGTCTTCTACAACACCACACCACAGTTCAAAAGCATCAATTCTTCTGCGCTCAGCTTTCTTTATAGTCCAACTCTCATATCCATACATGGCCACTGGAAAAACCATGGCCTTGACTAGACGGACCTTTGTTGACAAGGTAATGTCTCTGCTTTTTTTCTGTCTAGGTTGATCGTAACTTTCCTTCCACGGAGCGGCTGAGAAGAGCTACCCCACATCCAGGGTCAGGGGCAGTGGCCGAGAGGAGCTACCCCACGTCCAAGGTAGAGCAGCAGCTGTGCTTTGCTGCAGCAGCTGTGAAGAGATACCCCACGTCCAAGGTAAAAGAAACCTCAGGAAGACGGTAGGCACTGAGAGAGGGCATCAGAGGGCCGACAGATGGAAACCACAATCACAGACAATTAGCCAATCTGATCACACGGACCACAGCCTGTCTAACTCAATGAAACTAAGCCATGCCATGTGGGGCCACCCAAGACGGGTGGGTAATGGTGGAGAGGTCTGACAGAATGTGGTCCACTGGAGAAGGGAATGGCAAACCACTTCAGTGTTCTTGCCTTGAGAACCCCATGAACTGTATGAAAAGACAAAAAGATAGGACACTGAAAGATGAACTCCCCAGGTGGGTAGGTGCCCAATATGCTACTGGAGATCAGTGGAGAAATAACTCCACAAAGAATGAAGTGATGGAGCCAAAGCAAAAACAATACCCATTTGTGGATGTGACTGGTAATAGAAGCAAGGTTTGCTGCTGTAAAGAGCAATACTGCAGAGGAACCTGGAATGTTAAGTCCATGAATCAAGGCAAATTGGAAGTGGTCAAACAGGAGATGGCAAGAGTGAACATCGACATTCTAGGAATCAGTGAACTAAATGGACTGGAATGGGTGAAGTTAACTCAGATGACCATTATATTTACTACTGTGGGCAAAAATCCCTTAGAAGAAATGATGTAGCCATCATGGTCAACAATAGAGTCCAAAATGCAGTCTCAAAAATGACAGAATGATCTCTGTTTGTTTCCAAGGCAAACCATTCAATATCATAGTAATACAATTCTATGCCCCGATGAGTGATGCTGAAGAAGCTGAAGTTGAATGGTTCTATGAAGACCTTTTAGAACACCCAAAAAGATGTCCTCTTCATTATAGGGGACTGGAATGCAAAAGTAGGAAGTCAAGAAACACCTGGAGTAACAAGCAAATTTGCCTTGGACTACAGAATGAAGCAGGGCAAAGTCTAATAGAATTTTGCCAAGAGAACACACTGGTCATAGCAAACACCCTCTTCCAACAACACAAGAGAAGACTCTACACATGGACATCACCAGATGGTCAATACCGAAATCAGATTGATTATATTCTTTGCAACCAAAGATGGAGAAGCCCTATACAGGCAGCAAAAACACGACCAGGAGCTGACTGTGGCTCAGATCATGAACTCTTATTGCCAAATTCAGACTTAAATTGAAGAAAGTGGGACTAGCAATAGTCCATTCAGGTATGACCTAAATCAAATCCCTTATGATTATACAGTGGAAGTGAGAAATAGATTTATGGGACTAGATGTCATAGACAGAGCACCTGATGAACTATGGATGGAGGTTCGTGACATTGTACAGGAGACAAGGATCAAGACCATCCCCAAGAAAAAGAAATACAAAAAAGCAAAATGGCTGTCTGAGGAGGCCTTACAAATAGCTGTGAAAAGAAGAGAAGCAAAAAGCAAGGGAGAAGAGCACGTTAAATTTTTTCCATGTTTCAAAAAGACAAAGTCTGTCTAAACAGGGATGTTATTTTGGTTACTTATAATGGTAGCTTCAAGTAATAATTTCTGGGTAATTATTAATAACTATAATGTTGAATACATAAAAGACCATTCCTAGATGCCCTATTGTAAGGTAAAATGATGTGATATAAATATCACAGCACATATAATATCATGCAAATCCAAACCTGTGAAAACTATTCAATAATCTTAATATCAGCCAATTGTTAAATAGTTGAAGAAAAAATCAGCATGTTTAGCACACTGGTATTGTTCAATAAAACTTCCAGCACTCCACGGATGGCATATAATACATGCAGCCTGTGTTCATATCATATCTGTCATATTTTCCAAAGATTTAACAGTTGCCAGCCAACCTGCTCTTTTGCACCAAGTTGAAACAAAATTAAGTCATTCTCAGTGTTTGCCAGAGTTGGGTCTTCAGCATTGCGACAAACACAAGTACCCCTCTGCACTCTAAAAACTGCATTTCAGTAAACCAAGTGGTCTGCATCTTACCAGGGACACTAACAACAGAGCATTAATCAAGCATCATGAAAATGGCCTAGCTCCAGCAACATAAATATAGGAAGAATTATCTCATTAAGCAGAAGTTTGTGGAACAGAATACTGAGCAAGTTTCCCAGCAAGCCACAAGTAATTTGCAAAATGATTGCAAAGGGCATCATTTGCTTATACCAAATAACATCTTTTATCTGAAAACTCCAGATAGCCTTTGACATTACCAGAGGCCATTTCTGTGGAAGTCCTTAACATGAGCGAGAATCAGTGCCCATCAGTCCAGCCTCTTTCTGCGATAGGCAGACAGAAAATCAATAGGTGATTAAATTGGCTATGATGTTGGGCTGCCACCAGTTTCTCCTGCCAGGAAGAGTGCTCCTCATGGTCAGAACGGCAAGCCAGGGACATAACAACAGGGGTATACTTCATTTACCACATATTCCTGTGGCCCGGGGAATTGTTCCCAGTGCTTTCGTATTTATGATCTCTATATGGCTGCATGAGTGTAGCAGCGGAATCAGGCAGGGACACACACAGCCTGGCTTCTGTCCTGCACATCACATGGCATCTCAGACCCCAGGAAATTTCAAATCAGGGCAGCAGGCAACTAACTAGTCATGAGCTCTGGCACCTGCTGCAAATGCAAGGCCCTTCTGAATCAGATTCCTGCTCACCATCAGTGACCTGTATAGTTCCATGAACTATCCCCCAGCATCCACTCTTCAACTAGCTTCACATGTCTATAAGTTACCTCTGTACCTCAAAGAGAGCAGCAGAGAATCTAGCACACTCTTATTCGCATATTCAGTACCATATTTGGTAGAAGGGTGCAATTTGGTAACATATGCATCCAAAGCCTCAGAAGCTACATACCATTCAATGCAATAGTTCCATTTAGCAATTTATTCTAAATGAATAATGTTGAATGCATTCAATGACAGAACTACAAAGATGTTGACAAGAGTTGTGAGAAGCTAGTAATAAGTTGAATGTCAAACAATGAAGGTCTGTTTAAATAAATTACAGTATATCCATTTACTACCAGGTAAATATATCCAGCCATTAAAAATGATGTGCTTTAGAGCCTGAAATTAAGAAAATAAAAGAAATTGTACTTAACTTCTTTTATGTCATTCTTTCTGCAGACCTGAGTTTTTGTTTAAAATTGTAGTGCTTCTGCCCAATGATTCTTTTAACATTTTTTCTGGCAGCCCAAATCAAATACACATGATAAATTTCCTTGGTTCCTTTTTTTTTTTTTTAATGGTGCTGTAAAGGATTATTCTGGGAGATTAATCTTATAAAATATTAAGTAAAAAAAAATTACAAAAGCTTCTACAAGATCTCATTCTTGTTAAAGAGATTCCATTTTGGCTAAAATTACAATCTAGGAAAGAGGCAGCAACAGGTTTCACAGTGGCTACTTATGCCCAGTAGGATTACTGACAAATTGTCTTTTCCCCCTCATTTTTCTAAAACTTTTATATAGTAAATATGAATCAGGTTTTACATCCAAAAACACAGAAGTTGTTGTTTAAAAATAACTCTGTGCTCTGCAGAAACATTTCACAGGCTTTCCACACTCATTTGTGGGAGAGGATCACAACATCTCATAACCAAGCACAGCGACGTGCATTATAACACAGTGCCAAGCAGAACACAGTTTCACTGTGCTTCTTGAGGTTGAACAAATGGTGCTGGATACAGACCCATCACATCAGGACTATGCTATCTTGATGCCATAATTACCAGTGTTATTTTAAAGCTTGCAAATAAATATACAAATAAACAAAAAGTTAAGAAAAGTAACTACGAAGGAAAGAGGAGGAGTAAAGAACTGGTTTTTCTGCCTCCAAGGCAGCAGCTAATCACTAAGTTAAGTCTCTTTTAGGATGTGCTCCCACCAAATCTTGGTAGCCTCAGAACCTCAGTGCTCCCTGCAAGAGAAGAAAGATGGTGTCAACCAAAGGTTCAGAGTTCAACTCTGATTCCCAAGTAGGGAAGTAGACGATACACACGCATTCCTTCCTGAATGTGCATGCATAAGGTTTGTATTTTTTCATCACAAATCCCAAGATAATCCTCATTATTATATTTGGCTTTTATATTGTGTGCTGTGCTGTGCTCAGTCGCTCAGTCGTGTCCAACTCTTTGCGACACCATGGACTGTACTCCGCCAGGCTCCTCTGCCCATGGGGATTCTCCAGGCAAGAATACTGGAGTGGATTGCCATGCCCTCCTCCAGGGGATCTTCTCAATCTTCTCAACTCAGGGATCGAACCCAGGTCTCCCACATTGCAGGTAGATGCTTTACTGTCTGAGCCACAGGGAAGCCCCCAAATACTGGAGTGGGTAGCCTATCTGTGCTGTAGGGATACTGTGTGTGTGTGTGTGTGTGTGTGTGTGTGTGTGGATGCAAAAATGTTACTTTAGACATTATATAACAATCCTCTAATTAGTGATTCTAGCATCCTGGAAGACAGGAGAAAAAGCTCCCTACTATTGAAAATCAAAGTAGAAGGCTATGTCACCTGTCCAATGTGCCCTGAAGGGTAAAACATCCCAGGGTCAGCTGGCACTAGAAACGTCCCTGGAAATGGGAACCAACCTTCACAGCAAATAGTGGGAAAAAACAGAAGAGCAAACCAAGATTTAATCTTTTTAAATAAAATAAAAATCATACAAATAAGCTTATTTAAAATGCAAAACACTGCATAAAACGTGAAACATTTAGGTTACATTGAATTTTGCATTAATTCTTAGATTGGACTGTAAAGTTAATTAATTATTGATTTATTGTTGTAATTTCCCCTTTATTGCAACAAAACTGCACAACAACATGCCATCCTTCATGTCCCCTCTGACTTCTACACGACACTGCCATACGAGGGTAATCTCTGCAAAAATTATTTAAGGGCTTGCATTTTCCCAAAGGAACTTCTTGATATTCAAAAATATTCAAATCTTTCTCTTTTGAGACTGGTTTCTCGTCAGCATTCTGGTTATTTTTCTCACCAATTATGAGTGGGTCTAACCGTGCTCGGTCCTCATTTGTCTACAAAATGGTTTGAGTAGGGCTACAGCAATCCTTTTATTGACTTTCATAATCCTACACCTTTTGAAAGATTTGCAGTTTCACTTTGAAATATATTTGCATGGCATTTGCATTGTACTGCCATATCTGAAAGCCAAACACTGCCTGACAGACCTCAAGGCTGGACAAGAACAAATGCCAGTTTTACAAGGAAGACTGAATGGGGGACTCAGTGTTCTACTGCTGTGCAGCAAACTACCACAGAATTCTCGGTTTAAGACAACATATTTACTACCTGCCTGTTTCCTTGGGTCAGCAGTCCAGGCACTGCTTACCAGAGTCTTCTGCCCAGGGTCTCACAGGGCATCAAGCTACCAACCAGGCTGTGTTTATGCTGGAGCTTTGGGGTCCCCCCTTCAAAGCTCACACAGTTGTTTGTAGAATTCAGTTCCCTGGAGTTATAGGAGTGGGGCAGTATTTTCTTTCTGCTGTCAGCTGGGGTCACTCTCAGCTCCTGACAGCTGCCCACCAATGCTTTCCACATGACCACCACCTCCCCAAACATGCCAGCTGACATCTTCCAGAGTCTGCAGGAGACACTCTGGCTCCAGTCTGCTAAAAGAGAGTCTTACATACTCTGACAGTCATGGAGTTGCTTATACAAGGGCAAGATGCACTGCAGGTCACCTTAGGGTGCATTTGTCACTTGGGACTGTTTTTATAAGGAATCATTTTTTAGTTAAAATTTAACATTATGATCACTGTCAATTTCCTAGGCAACCTCATAATTCAGAAGTCCAGATAATGAACACTTGCACAACAAGGACCCCCTAGTCCTCGCCTCTCAGATCCATCCTCTTCATTCCCATGGTCAAGGCTCTGGTTTAGACCCCAGCATTTCTTGCCAGCACACTGGAAAAGGCATCCAGTCATGCTCTCCTCCCAAACCATCCTCTTGATCGTCCCTAGAGAGGGACAAGTGAATTTTCATTACACAATCACTTTTCATTACTTAATGTGCAAACCTCACCATGCTTTTTCTCTGCTTGAAATCCATCAGTAGCTCCCCACCAGCAGCAGGATAGAGTCACAGATTTTTCAGTAGACAAGTCAGTGCCTTCATGATTACACTGCCTTAGATGTCTAAAACGACATCCATCTCTCTCCAGCCCTCCCTGGATTCCTCACCTTGAAGTCCAGGATATCCCCTCTGCCTAAATTTCCTCCTCCTCATCCATCTTGTGATGTGAGAGTCAGAATCACAGCTTCTGTGAAACTGACCTTGAACTTCCCCAGGAGGTCCTGCGGGATCTATCTTTCACAGTCCCTCTGAATTTTCCATGGAACTATTGCAACATTTACCCCTGCTATTACCTACAGCTATTACCCTGCTAATCCCTCCCCTAACATTACCTACAACTATCAGGCTCCAGGTCCTCTTTCCCACCACACTGGGAGCACCTGGAGGCCAAGAGCTAACTCTTTCCTTCCTCTATCTTAGTTGTACTAGGGAACAGAAGACAGTAATGGACTTAAATTAACCACGTCTCTAGTACAGGATTCCCAGGTACCTTAGTGGTAAAGAGAAGAAGGCAATGGCACCCCACTCCAGTACTCTTGCCTGGAAAATCCCATGGACAGAGGAGCCTGGAAGGCTGCAGTCCATGGGGTCGCTAAGAGTCGGATACGACTGAGCAACTTGACTTTCACTTTTCACTTTCATGCATTGGAGAAGGAAATGGCAACCCACTCCAGTGTTCTTGCCTGGAGAATCCCAGGGACGGGGGAGCCTGGTGGGCTGCGGTCTATGGGGTCACACAGAGTCGGACACTACTGAAGTGACTTAGCAGTGGTAAAGAATCCCCCTGCCAATGCAGGAGACCTGTGTTCGATCCCTGGGTTGGGAAGATCTCCTGGAGAAGGGAACGGCTACCCACTCCAGTATTCTTGCCTGGAGAATCCATGGACAGAGGAGCTTGATGGGCTACAGTCCAGAGGGTCATCACAAACAGGTGGACACCACTGAGCACAGTGGCTAGTACAGGATGGTGATTAAAAGCACAGATTATGAAGCCATACGATCTGAGTATGGAGACCAGCGAGACCACTGCCTGACTCCAACAGTCTCCTCAACCTTTCTGTACCTCAATTTCATCATCTCAAAAAAAAAAAAAATAATCTCTTTTTAAAAAAATCTCTAAATCTCTATGAAAGAAAAAAAATCTACTTCATAAGATGGCAACGAAGAGAAAACAGGTTAACATTTATAAAGAACTTAGAAAAGGGCATGGCATAGGCTTAAGACCATACCAGTATTTGTAAGTAAAATAAATACCCGAGCACCACATGATACACAATAATAGAAAATCCATCCAAAGGAGAGATGCTACACCGATCAGGGAGATAAGCCAATGGTAAAACTGTTGTCATCAATACTGTTTTGAAATATTCCAGTCAAAAAATGTATAAATAAAAGATAATAAAAACTAAAGCAAGCTACAAAAGAATAGAGAAAGCAAAAATTGCAAAACCCTGATAATCCTAGAACTGGAGTGGTAAGTATAAGAGCAACTCTACTAGACTCTCTGCTTTTCTCATGCTTGACAATTCCCAGAATGAAAACTATTTAAATCTAAATAGGCCAGGGAGGCGTAGCATCCAGGGAGCAAGGTGCTTTTGCCTCTCGCAAATAAAGAAACTACCCTTCCTTCTGCTGTTCATAAGCTGAGGTGCATCCCGGGTAAGCCTGAGAAGATGCTCTGCTCCTCCCTCTCCAGCTAGATGGGTGCCACCTTCTCCATCACGCTTCTCTCTAGAGATGGCGTGATGCCTGAGAAAGTACCAACGCCAGGAGATCCCAACTCGACCTCTTCTTAGCTAACCGTCCTCAGTCTCCGTATCCTCATCTATAAAAATGGAAAGCCCCGCCTCATAAGGTCGTTAAATGGATTAAATAACACAGTTTAAAAACCAGCACAATGTTTGCAAGGTGGCAGGTAATCAGCCAGTGTCTTTTAAAAATAAAAGGGTAGGTGAACTCCGGATGGCTAAACCCCAAACTTCCACAGGCCAGCAACTGTTCTCAAATCAAGGTGTGGGTAAGCTGGGAGGAGGGCTGGACTACGCTGACTGCCGTGCTGGTTCCCTTCATATCAGTGACCTGAAAACCAGAGAGTAACCAGAGCGCGTGGCCCACATACCTGCAAAACAGACTGGCTACCCCAACTTGACCCAGAGACGTGAAAGGACCACTCATGGGCTAGCCGCCCTCCCAAGTCCAGCAGGGTGAATGGCTGGCTGTAGCAGACGCCCCACGTTACTGGCTACCACTTACTGCCACACCAGGGAAAGGGAAAGAAGCTTTCAGAGATCAGGGTTAAGCTCCTATTCTATGCACCAGAGCAAACCAGATCCTGACTCCAGGGCTGCACCAAGGACATAATCGCTCTACTCTCCCATTATCACCTTCCAACTAATAAAAAACTCAACAACAGAGGTGGCGATGCCTACCACTTATAGACAAAGGAGAAAGCTGTCCAGTATATAGACAGCTCAGCAACAGAACTAGTTAGCTTTCAGTGTGCTGATACTGTCCAAGTGGAACTAGAGGGAGGCAGATGCTGAAAGCAAGGTATTCAATCAAATGAGGCACATTTCTCTAGGTATTTATCCAACTGATTTGAAACTTACATCCACATAAAAACCTGCATGTGTATGTTTATAGTAGCTTTATTCATAATTGCCAAATACTGGAAGAATCCAAGATGTCCCTCAATGATGGACACTGACTGGATGAAAAGATACAGACTGTGGTACATCCAGACTGTGAACTACTATTCAGCAACAGAAATTAGTGATCTATCAAGCCACAAAAAGACATGGATGAATCTTAAATGCATACTGCTAAATGAAAGAAAGTATGAATCCAATCATACAACATTCTGGAAAAGGCAAGGATATACAGACAGTGTCCGTGTCAGTATTAGCCAAGGATTTGGTAGAGAGACCTGAACAGGTGGAACATGGGAGGATTATTTAAAGCAGCGAAATTATTCTGTACAATACTGTAAAGGTAAATACAAGACATTAAGCACTTGTCAAAAGCCCAGAGAACTTCAGAAGAGTAAACCTTTAAATGTATGCAAAGTTTTGAAAATCATTTAGGAGGAGAGAAAAGAGGACATTCCAGGATAGAATGCAAACTGTGACAAAAGAATCTAAATGTAATATTCCTAATGTATGAGACAGCCGTGCTGAAGGAAATGATAGAGTGGTGGGGCGCGCTGGCCAAAGTAATAGCTGGAAACAGTAGCATCTGTGAGAGTAGGAACAAACGGAACTGCACGGCTAAGTACTGTACACTAGCCGTCAGAACTGTTTCCCCCAGGGCTGTGGCTAACAGTTCTCACTGCGGGAGGGAGGGAGTGGGACCAGTGGAGAAAGCAGCATCAACGTACACGCACTGTCGTGCCTAAAACACAGGGAGCCCAGTCTCTGTGACGACCCAGAGGGCTGCGCTAAGGGGAGGGGGAGGCTCCAGAGGGAGGGGGGTGGATGCGCAGTTGCGGCTGATTCACGCTGTTGTGCAGTGGACGCCAGCACAACGCTGTAAAAATTTAAAAACAAACAAAAAGACAAAAAAGTTACACCGGAAGTGAACTTGTTTCAACCTGTCCCACTTGTCCCACTCTCTCCGACTGTGAGAACTGTTAACCCACACCCCTGTGGAAAACAGTTTTGACAGCTAGTGTACAGTACTCAATACACACTTCCTTTTGCCTCGCGTCTTACGGATGCTGCTCATTCCCAACTACCACTTTGGTCAGCACACCCCACCCTCCACCAGTTCCTTAAGGATGGCTATTTCATCCATCAGCTAACACGCGGTGGGAACCTGGAATAGGAAATTATAGACAAGCAAAGGGAGGAGGCTAGAATGATCCATGTGCTAAGGGATTAGATTAGGAGATAGGGTATGAATTTATGTTTAGCTTAACACAGGTACAGATGGTTACATATAGAAACACTGATAAACATGTACATACAAGAGTTAGTATACACACACACATTTCTTGACTTTGTCAGCAGAGAGCTAGAAGCAAAAATACTACGTAGCAACACGCACACCTAGCATCCACATTTTGGCTTCTAATATCATTCTTCAATAAAAGGAGATAACGAATCATTCCCTTTTATCAAGGGTTTATGGGCACCATAGGAAAGTCTCAACCTCTGTGACAATTCTCAAAATTCAGACAAAGTCAGGATCTCATGATATATATATTTCTATTGCTAGAGCTACCTTATTACCCAGGAAGTGTGAGAACCGGTTTATTTTTCTTTCTTGAGAACTGGCACAGCACATATCCACCTTGAGCTGCCATCTATTGGGGGACCCTTGGGCTTTTTCTCCTCCACAGTCCAGCACGTGTTCATCCCAAACCTGAGTTCCTGGTCGGCTCTCTAAAGAGTTCTTGCTTGAGCTGGGTAAAGGGCAGTGGGTAGGTTAAGGCTTTAGGACATTTCTCCCACTGAGCACGCGTCTTCCTGTATGACAGCATGAAGCAGCCTGAAGGCTGAAGTCCCCACCTCAAGGCTACTAAGTGGCCCCTTGGGAATGACATCTTCATATAAAGGATTAAGAAGATACAAGGAAAAAGATCTATCACTCAAAAAGGGTGATGTGAAAGAATGCCATCAACTTTCTTTCACTGTGCCAGTAAGGCTCTATAGAGAGGCATGAGACAGCTAGGGCCTGGACCGAAGTGGAAGCTGCAGGGACAGGGAGACATGCGTCATCTGAGAGATGCAGGCAGAATAAAAGTGGAAGCACAGCAGCCCCACACACCTTAAAGGACCCTCTCCAACAACAGGAAGGGTGAGAGGAGGTCATCTGTTACTCTCTGCAAAGCATGGAAACAAAGCAGAAAGAACCAGAACTGTGGTCAGCACCGCTGCCCCACAGTGGGATCCAGAGCGAGTCACAACCGTCTGGGCTTGTGAGCTTGAAAGGTGCATCTGCCCCCATCGATCCCTTCCAGTAACAGCTTACGTTGCACTTGGAGCGTTTGTGGGGGTTGTGCCAGGTGTGCCAGGATCCAGGTATGGCAACTGGCAATCCCTGTGCCTGCTTTTGTGTGCTGCCGCCCAGCACCCATTGAACTTAGTTCCAAAAGCACAAGTCCCAAGCTTCCCCCAGATTAGGTCCATCTTCTGCGCTCCTCTCTCTCCTGTTCTTCCAACCTTGCTCTCCTCCTGCTGGAAGGATTCCTTCTTCTAGAAGAGAATTCCATTCTTGCCCTCCTCCTAGAAGAGAATTGCTACCTGCTGGTTCTAACTTTACTTCTTCCTGTTTCTTGTTTTCAAATTAATTTATTCCTGCTCACTTAAACCTCTGGACTTCAGTTCAGTTTTTCTTAGTAAACATGTATTAAATAAGTACCTGCTATAAAGGTCACTCAGCAAAGTCAGAGTTTGGGCTGGGAAAGCAGACAATCTGAGTGGAAAGTTGTGATGGCTCATCTTACGTGTCAACTGACTGGGCTAAGGGAAGCTGGGTTCAGCATAAGGAATATGCCTGCCAATGTTGGAGATGTGAGGGTCAGGAAGATTCCCCGGAGAAGGGACTGGTAATCCACTCCACTGTTCTTCCCTGGGAAATCCCATGGACAGAGGAGCCCAGCAGGCTACAGTCTGCGGGGTCGCAAAGAGTTGGACCCAACTTAGCGACTAAACAACAACAAAGGAAGCCCAGAGAACTGGTAAAACATGATTTCTGAGTGTGTCTGTGAGGCTGCTTCCAGAAGAGGTTAGCACTGGAATTGCTAGTCTGAGAAAAGGAAACCGGCCTTATCAGCATGGCTCAGTTTAGAATCTGTGGAGATTCTAAACAGAACGAAAAGGTGGAGGAAAGGCAAACGCGCTCTACTTGCGCTGAGATGTCCGTCTTCTCCTGCCTCAGACACAGACACTCCTGACGCTCAGGCCTTTGGACTGAGACCAGGAGCTACACCGTTGGCTCCCGGGTTCTCAGGCCTTCAGGCTTGAACTGGACTATGCCACCAGCTCTCCTGGGCCTCCAGCCTGCGGATGGCAGATACTGGAGCTTCTCAGCTTCCATAACAGCATGAGCCAACTCTTCATCATAGATCTCTGTTTATAGAGAAAAACAGAGACAGAGAGACAGAGATCCTATTCGTCCTGTTTCTTTGGAGAAGCCCAAATAATTCAGAACCCCAGCTCTATCACTTGCTAACTACATGGCCTATGACAAATGGCATAGCCTCGCTCTCTCTCTCTCCCTATATATATATATATATATATCTACCTACACACCTGTATATATGTATATATATAAATATACAGGTATATAGCTATATACAGCCCATGGGGTCGCAGAGTCGGACACAACTGAGTGCATGTAAACACACACACAAGAAGCCCAGTTTGCCTAGAGAACTGGGCAATGATGGAAAAGGAGCTTTGGCTGACACTGTGAAGCGAGCCCGGGGAAGCTCCTGACTGCCGTCTGAGAGCGCCCCACTGCATTCACAGGCAGTGGGGAGCCACTGGCTTTTGTGCAGAGACATGCCAGGTCTCATGCTAATCCAGACATGGTGTGCTAGGTGGGCACGGATAGCCCTCCCACCCTGCCAACACACTCTCCTCCAAGTTGGATGGATGCATGCCACACACATACAGGGCTCAGGCTCAGGAGAAACTCCTCTCTCTCTCTGGAGACAGGGCACTGTATTCTTAAAGGAGCAGTCTGGGTGCCCTTTTCACTAGTGTAAAGTACCCACCTTCCAATGCAGGAGACAGGTTTGATCCCTGGGTTGGGAAGATCCCCTGGAGGAAGACACCGCAACCTACTCCAGTATTCCTGCCTGGAGAATCTCACGGACAGAGGAGCCTGGAGGGCCACAGTCCATGGGACCGCAAAGATCTGGACGTGGCTGCAGTGGCTCAGCAAGCATGCTGGGTGCCCTTTTAATGCAATTAAGTGCAGAGGTGTTAAAACAGATTTAAATAAAAATAATACATCAATATCTCTTTCAATAAACAATCTGGCTACTGACTCCCCCTGGCCCCTCAACGGAGTGAAGCTGTTCAGTTTAAAGGCATCCAGACTCTTGCTTATATTAAGTGTCATCCCTGCTAAATGAAGACCAGATGTGCAAGCCAAGAAATCTAATCAGGTTTAAAGAAAGGATTTCTGTGAAAGACAAAACTGGGGGAGAAGTAGGGTTCACCAGAAGACAGAAGTGCTGAGAAGGAAAGTCAAACCAGGGCTCCCGATCAATGGTGTCACTGGTAAGGAAAGGGAGCGCAGTGCCCTGGAGCCCACCCAATGAGGACCCTCACCTGGAAACCACACCAGGCACCCTGCCAGGCTGTTAGCATCCTGTCACTCTTGCAGAAATCCCAGCCAGGAGCAGCAGGCTTTTCATTTTAACCACAGAGTCCAGTAATTCCAAGACAGCCCGGCCCTGCTCCCCAAGTGGGAGAGAAGCCTTGGGTGTAAGCTGCATACCAGATGAAGAAAACCCAACCCAAAGCAGACCTAGTTTGGTAGCTGAAACCTAAACCAAGCCAGACGTGACTGCAATTCCTCAGGGCCACCGTCCCTTAAGCCTACTGTTCAATAAGCAGCTTTGATACCATCCAGAGAAGGCAGAGTTTTTATAGCCTGGGAGCCCTTCTTTTTATCTATTATCTTCAACAGGACTGCTTAGTTTGTCAATGAAAGGAGGGAGGGACAAACCAACCCACGCACCCAATGCACATGGACCACGAGACTTTTGCTTTTTCAAGTGAGCAGGCAGCTTTCCCCGGGGACCTGCTAATGCCCTCTCCCGAGTAGTGTGACCCTGTCTGATCAGCTGTTTCTGCAGCTGTACAGCTAATGTCACAAAGCCTAGCTGAGGACCAGGGAGGAACAGGCTGCTCTGGAAGTTCCGACCTGAGCTGACTGGCCCAACCAGCAGCCATAGAGAGGTGGGGATGAGATGGCACCAGTTTTAACAGGAGTGCAAATACAGACTGCTGCTGACTCTGTGCAGGGAGCAGCCCAACAGAGGTCAAGGCTACACTCTGTGCACCACCAAGTAGATTTCCAACTAGCAGCTCATCACAACTGAAGTGACTCGGGAGTGATTTACTTCTGCCTTAGAGAGGCAGCGTGGCAGTCAACAGCCCGGGTTCTAGAACTGGGATCCTGGCCATTTACTGACTGTGTGACCTTGGGCAAGTTACTGATACTCCTCTTCATAAAGCAATTAGGATGATTAAGTGAGTTACTACAGGTCAGATGCTTACAACAGTATATGTTATACAACAATTAACATTTACTGTAGACTTGCTCTCACTGTTGATTCTTGGGTCTGATGGTTGGGTACCAGTAATACCTAAAAGAAATGAAACCATCACCTCCCTGTCCTTTCCTGGTTTTTCCACCAGATGACTTATAGAGTTGAGGAGATACCAGTCAAACTTATAGATATTAACAACTCATACATGGCTCAGACAGTAAAGCATCTGTCTACAATGCAGGAGACCTGGGTTCAAGCCCTGGGTTGGGAAGATCCCCGGGAGAAGGAAATGGCAATCCACTCCAGTACTGTTGCCTGGAAAATCCCACAGACAGAGGAGCCTGGTACACTACAGTCTATGGGGACGCAAAGAGTTGGACGTGCCTGAGCGACTTCATTTCACTATTCAAACTGCCTTCTCTTCCAGCTCCTCCTGGGCCTGGGTAAACTAAGACCCACCTGGGGCCACAAAATCCAGCAAAGGTTGATGTGGCTACAAACAAGGACATAGCTGAGGCCTGTGTCTGAGCTGCTCAGAGAGGCCCTTCCAGGGAGAGCCTCCGCCCTCCTCTGCAGAAGGCTACTAGCGCTGCCAGGGGCCCTGAACTCTCAGCAAAGGCAGGAGCCCCGTCTCCGGGAGGAGCTGGAGAGAGCAGAGTCTGGGATGTCTTGGGAAGGGCAGAGCCAGCTGGAGAGAAAGGAAACCAAGGATGCTGACTTCCCACAGGGAAAAGGGTTTCCCAGAACCTCCCTCAGCGACACAGCCACCTGGAGCCAGGGGTGATTACTCAGGACGCAAGTCCCGGCCAGAGAGGCAAGCCAGGGGTCTCCAGCCCCGAGACCACGCTGTCCCCACCACGGCCTCTAAAAAGACAGGAAGCAAAGGCCCAGGGACCAGGCAGTTCTGGAGAGGAGCTCTGTAAGGAGGAAGAGCTCAGAATGACTGTTTTCAGTGGAAATTCAGGGTGTGCCGCTCCACCTATTTAACAAGCCCTCGGGTGATGAGACTATTCACAGAGGCAAAAAGAATGCCAAATCCTCTCAATATGGCTAGTGGTTAAGGAAACAGGGTAAATTGCTAATATCACACTAACAAGGGTGATTCCGACTGTGCTGGTTAGACAGAGCTCCTTGTGGAGAGGTGACGTGTTATTCCCACAGCCGATGCACACGGTGAAACGCCTCTCCAGGGAGACAGAAAGAGGACCTAGGAACAGCAGCTGCCGCCTTGCCTCACACTGACGCGGTGCCAAAGGGCTGGGTGCCTGCCGCAGAGGCAGACACGGCAGGTTTCCCACCGAGATCCGGCAGCGGAGGCACCGGATTCAACAACAGCAATGCCAGGATGGAGAGTCTACCAACAGGAGTCCTGACCGAGGCATGGCACCCATCTCTCTGCCTGGTGGGCCTGAAGGCCGCCTATCTGTACATGCGCTTGGCAACTTACACAGCCTTCTCTGTGGTATCTCACTGAACCTTCATGAAACAGCTGAGGAAACGGGGGAAAATAACCACTCCCTCACTTTACGGAGAGGAAGACTGACATTCAGAGAAATTAATTTGCACACAGCAATGTGACAGAGAGATACACAGAGGGCTTCTGCCTCCAAGTCCAGAACAGCTCAGAAGGGAACATTCCAGCAAATGAGCGTGCCTGGGGAGGCTTCTCTCCAGCCACACAAGCAGCAGGGATGCAGAGAGGAAAGGCTGGCGTCCCGGAGTATCTGTTATAGGCAGGCGCCTCACGACCCAACAGCATTATTGCCTGTAAGTCAGACAGGGTTGACATTCCTCCTGTTTTACAAGAGAAGAATCCACCTTCAGCCCCTGGTTCTCATGATGATCATCGCAGTCCCTGCCCTAAAGGAGACACACACACACTGCGGTCTGAGGGCCGAGACAGAGGAAAGCCTCTAGGAAGGATGAAAGCCCAGACTGACTTGTGCAGGACACGCAGCAGTTCAGTCCTTAGGCCAACTGATAAAGGGAGCTTCCCAGGCAGAGGGAAGTGCGGGGCTCTAAGATCAGCAGGGCTGGCACTCGGCCTGGGGTGCCAGGCAGAGGCCCTCGTGCCAGACTCCAGCCTGTGGGTGATGCCCCGTCACCACATGCTCTGAAGCAGGACGACTCCCAGAGACCTGCCTTTAGACAGCAGGGTGGCATATGGTTCGGAGGGGGACAAGCCCAGTGCACAGCAACAATCCGAAGGGCACCTCCAATCTCTGCGAAATGACAGGGTCCCCCTGGGGAGGGATGAAGAGGGAGAGGCACATTTGAAAAATATTTACGGGGCAAAATCAGTAGGGGCAACTACTGACAGAGAGTAGTCTAAGGTGACTGAGGTTTCAGGCATTCTTGGACTGATAAGGTGCCTTTCAGTGAGGTAAGGAAACATTAACAGAAAAAACTGCAGCAGAGAAGGCTCCAAGCAGAGAAAAGGGAGTGTGGAAATGATGCATTCTATTTTTGACATACTGAATTTAAGGTGCCTTTGGGATATCCAAATGGGGGTGTCACACAGGATGTATGAGTCTCAAAATCTAAAAAGAAGTTTATGGAAAAAAAAATCCAATAATGGCCTTATTTCCATTTAGTGCTGTGCACTGTCTGGCAGCGTTCCCAGACTGGAGAACAGCACAATCAGAGACATAGATGACATTGCCGGGACCGGTATTTGGTAAAGCACGGACAGTCAGCAGGTTCTGGTAAGATCTCTGACCCAAGAGTAAGCAAACTGGAGTCTTGCCTTGGGTGTGATACCACAACTATACCTCGTTCAGGCTCAGGAGTGAATCCCAGATTCCTCACTTACCAGTTCTGTGATCCTAGGCAAGTTACCTAACCTCTCTATAGATGAGATAGCTTCCTCATCTATAAGAGGGGATGATCATCATACCTACACCACACAAAGTTAAGGGGAGGATCAAGTAATATAAAATTCATAAAGCACTTTGCACTTAGCTTCACATTGTAACACAGCACACAGCACAGTCTATAATCGATCCTGGGTCAGCATTGATCAGGACAGCAGTAAGATAAGTAGGGCAAGTCATTTCACTCTGAGGACCCTTATCTGTAACAAAACAGGGATAATGTCTGCCTTAACTTTCTAACTTTATAAAAAGTTAGTGAAAACATTAGATGACAATGGACATGAAAACTGATTTTAATAACTATGAAGTACTACCTAAGTGAGGACCGAGCCTTTCAGCCAGGACAGAAGAGGCTTCCTTCCAGCAGCTCAGGTCCTCAGTGTGTGTTGCTGCACATGTTTTTTCCATGACTGTGCACCCCTGTCCTGCAATACACTGCTTTTGGTCCCAAGAGGAAATAGCCACATGCCAGTGCCTGTATAATGTGCTAAGTGCAAGAAGTCACAGAAGAGAATACTCTTCAGCCATAAAAACAGGAATAAAATTTTTATTTATGCTACAACATGGGTGGTCCTTGAAAACATCATGTTTAGTAAAGTAAGTCAGACAGAGAAGGACAAATATTATCTGACACATATATGAGGAATCTAGAACAGGCAAAAATCAGACAGATGGCAGGAAAGAGGTTACCAGGGGCTGAGAACAAAGAGAGAGTTGTTATTCAGTGGGCATAGAGTTTATGCTGGAGATGATTAAAAGATCATAGTATAGATAGTGGCAATAGGTACACAACATTGTGAATTATTTAATGCCACAGAATTGTACATTTTAAAATGGTTAAAATGATAACCATTATGGATATTCTTTTTTTTTTTCTTTCTTCTCAATATTGTATTTCTTTTTTAAATTATTTTTTTTTTTTTACTTTGCAATCCTGAATTGGTTTTGTCATACATTGACATGAAAAATGCACAGACATTATCAAAACAAGGAGTGGATACCTGTTACTAATGGCAGTAACATGAACAAATAGGTCCCCAGAGATGGTGAATGTAGCAGTAATGAACAAAGGTTCTGTTCGTTGAAATATTGTCTACTTTTATTTTTTTATTGAAATATAGTTGGTCTACAATTGGCAGAGTTGTACCAATCTCTGCTCTACAGCAAAGTGACTCAGTTATACACACATATACATTCTTTTTTATATTCTTTTCCATTATGATTCATTACAGTATATTCACTACAGCTCCCTGTGCTATAGATTACGACCTTGTTGTTGATTCATTACAAATGTAACAGTTTGCATCTACCAACCCTACGCTCCCAGTCCACACCCTCCTCCCCTTCGCAACCACAAGTCTGATCTCTAAGTCTATGAGTCTGTTTCTGTTTTGTAGATAGGTTCATTTGTGCCATATTTTAGACTCCACACATAAGTGATATCATGATATGTGTCTTTCTCTTCTAACTCACTTCACTGAGCATCACAGTCTCTAGTTGCATCCATGTTGCTGCAAATGGTGTTATTTTGTTCTTTTTATGGCTGAGTAGTACTCCATTGTATATATGCACCACGTCTTTATCCACTCATCTATCAATCAACATTTAGGTTATTTCCAAGTTTTGGCTATAGATAATAGTGCTGCTATGAAAATACAGGTGCATTTTTGTCTGGGTATATTCCCAGGCATAGGGTTGCTGGATTACAGAGTAATGCTTAAATTCCAAAGTATATAAACAACTCATATATGCAACATCAAAAAAACAACCCAATCAAAAAATGGGCAGAAGACAACAGATAGCTAGTAAGCACACGAAAAGATGCTCGACATCACTAATTATTAGAGAAATGCAAATCAAAACTACAGTGAGGACCACTTCATACCAGTCAGAATGGCCATCATTAAAAAGTCTACAAATGAAACATGGTAAAGAGGACATGGAGAAAAGGAGCCCTCCTACACTCTTGACTGGTAGCTACTATGGAGAACAGTCTAGAGGCTCCTCAGAAAACTAAGAATAGAATTACCATATGAACTGGGTTCTTCATCTCCTCCTGATCTGATGGATTAACATCACTGGCTTCAAGAAGACCCCCAAACATCATGTCAGCACAAGAAACTGAGCTGAGCTAGGTAATATTCAAATGCTCCCATGGAAGCTCAATTACATTATTTCTTACTCTTGAGCATAAATGGCTGTAATAAAGTAAGTCACCTTCTTTAAAAGCAAGCATGTGTTAGCTTTGATAATAACTGATTCTTGCTAACTCTTTCTCTATGTACAGATTAATGCGTTTAGCAGCTCTGTCCCTGTTTTAAAATCATTTCGAACTTGTTCACCTCAGGAGGAGAACCAAAGCTCTCCACACAGTGACTTTTCAATCTGCCACAGACTTGGGGGAAAAATAAATGCATTTTCTCATGTGTGGTCAGGCATTCAGCACGTAATAAGTGAAGCAGATTCACATGATATGTGATTCCTAGGAATAAACTCCTGGAAATAATCGACCATTCCCACCTGGACTTGAGTCTCCAGCCACACTGTGCTGCTTGCTATTTCTTGAAACAGCAAAGCCCATTTCTGCCCAATGGCCTCTGCACTTACTGTCCCTTCTGTCCAGAGGCCTCCTCCAGATATTCACATGGCTTGCTTGCTCCCTCTCTAGGTCACATTCACATCTCTAGAGATTCAAATGTCACCCTAAACTAGAGGGGTTTTCCAACAATTCATATAAGCTTTCACCCCTTAACTCCTAATACTATCTGTCCTCATGCTCTGCTTTATTTCTCTGCCAACAATTTACATGTATTGTCTCCTCATTTATCTTCATCATAGCTACCAGAATATAACCTCCGTGCAGACAGGAACCTTGTTTTGTAAACTGTTCAGAGCCCAAAACAATATTGGCTCAAAAAAAGAAAGTCAATCTATTTTTTTTTAGTGATTTATTATCTTTATAGATTATATACCAAAGTTCTTATAATATTATTGACTGTATTTTCTGTTCTGTACATCACATTCCTGTGACTTACTGTATTATTAGTTTGGTGCAAAAGTAATTGCAGTATTGCATTGTTGAACTTTGCCATTTGATAGTGGAATACATTCTTATATAAATATGGTTACGTTATACATCATTTTAATGAGCACTTCTAGCTTTATGCTTTTGGCTAATGACTTATCATTTGCTCTTTACTTTATACTTATTTTAGACCATAGAAATGATGTTAGACAAAAAGCAAATTCAAGATTTTTTTTTAATTAAAATTCAAAATGGATCATAAAGCAGCAGAGATAACTCATAGCATCGAAATGCACCTGGCCCAGGAACTGCTAAAGAACGTACAGTGCCATGGTGTTTCAAGCAGTTTTGTAAAGGAGACAAGACCCTTGAGGATGAGGCGCTTAATGGCCAGCCGTCAAAGTTGACAGTGACCAATTCAGAGGATCATTGAAACTGATCCTCTTACAACTACACAAGAAGTTACCAAAGAACTCAATTTCAGCCATTCTATGGTCATTCGGTATCTGAAGCAAATAAGAAAGGTGAAAAAGCTCGATAAGTGGGTGTCTCATGAGCTAACTGAAAAAAAAAATCACTGTTTTGAAGTGTCCTCTTCTCTTATTTTACACAACAATGAAACATTTTTCAATCGGATCATGACACGCAACAAAAAGTGGATTTTATATGACAACTAGCAACAACTAGTGCAGCGGTTGGCTGAGAAGAAGCTCCAAAGCACTTCCCAAAGCTAAACTTGCACCAAGAAGAGGTCCTGGCCACTGTCTGGTGGTCTGCTGCCTAATTCACTCCAGCTTTCTGAATCCTAACAAAACCATTCCATCTGAGAAGTATGCTCAGCAAATCAATGAGAGGCACCAAAAATTTCAATGCCTGCAGCTGGCACTGGTCAACAGAATGGGCCCAATTCTTCATGACAATGCTCAACTTCATATCTCACAACCAACACATCAAAAGTTGAACAAATTGGGCTACAAAGTTTTTATTCATCTGCCATATTCACCTGGCCTCTGGCCAACTGACTACCACTTCTTCAAGCATCTCAACAACTTTTTGCAGAAAAAAAGCTTCCTTGACCAGCAGAAGGCAGAAAATGCTTTCCAAGAGTTTATCAAATCCCAAAGCAAATATTTTTAAGCTTCAGAAAAAAACAAACATTTCTTATTGGCTAAAATGTGTTGACTGTAATGGTCCCTGTTTTGATTAATAAACATGTGTCTGGGCCTAGTTATGATCAAAAATTCATGGTCTGAAATCACAATTACTTTTGTATCCATCTAATACATACCCAGTAGTTTGTGCCTTTTAATCCCCTACACCTATTTCCATCCCCTTCCCCTCTAGCAAAGATTAACTTGTTCTCTGTGAGTCTGTTTCTGTTTTGTGATATATGTTTGTTTTGTTTTTTAGATTCCATGTATAAATGAAAGCATACAATATTTGCTTTTCTCTGATTTATTTCATTTAGTATAATACCCTTCAGGTCCTTCCAGGCTGTCACAAGTGGCAAGATTTCATTCATTTTTGTAACTGAATAATATTCTATTGCAAAGTATATACACCACATTTAACCATTCATCAGTTGGTGGGCACTTAGGCTGCTTCCATATCTTGGATATTGTAAACAATACTGTGAGAATGTAAAGAAGAAGGAACTCTAGCACACTGTTGGTGGGAATGTAAATTGGTACAGCCATTATGAAAAAAGTATGGAGGTTCCTCAAAAAAATTAAAAACAGAACTAGCACATGATTCATCAATTCCACTGAATATCTATCCAAAGTACATGAAAGCACAAATTCAAAGAGATATATGTACCCAATGTTCATTATACTTTTTAATGACTGGAGGAAAAAAGTTCTGTGTCAGTACACTATTCCTTATATTGACGAGAATGCCTTGGCCAAGATTACCGAAGAAAGCAACGATTTGTTTCCTTTGGCTAAGAAGACAACTGTAACATACTCCTCAATCCACATCAAATGCTTTCTAAAATTTAATAAAGTATAGGCCCCTTTTTAAGAAAAACAAAATTTGCAAATGTTTAGCACTTGAATGAATAAATGAAGTGAAGTGAAATGAAAATCGTTCAGTTGTGTCCAGCTCTTTGCGACACCATGGACTATACAGTCCATGGAACTCTCCAGGCCAGAATACTGGAGTAGGTAGTCTTTCCCTTCTCCAGGGGATCTTCCCAACCCAGGGATCGAACCCAGGTCTCCCACATTGCAGGCAGATTCATTACCATCTGAGACACAAGGGAAGCTGGTATATTCATACTATGGAATATCATTCAGTAATAAAAAGAAATGAAATGCTGATACATGTCATGCTATAGATAAGCCTTGAAAACATTATGCTAAGTGAAAGAAACCATATGCAGAAAAAAAGACCATATATCATACGACTGCCATTTACATAAAACATCCAGAATAGACAAATCACAGAGACAGAAAGTAGACTAGAGGTTGCCTGGGGCTGGCATGAGGGGATTTGGGGCCGATTTGAAGGTGATGGCTAAGAAGTACAAAGTCTCTTTGTGAGGTGATAAAAATGTTCTCTAATTGATTATGGTGATGGTTGCACAACACTAAAAACACTGAATTATACGCTTAAAATAGATGAGTTGCAGTATATGAGTTATGCCTCAATAAAGCTGTTACCAAAAACTCTTGGCAAATCCTACATAATTGTTTAAATATGTAAGACATAAAATTGGATACGAACTATTTATACATACAGGTCTTTTTACAAATTTATAAATTAAACACAAATTATATAACCAATAACTTCAAAGTAAAAATCTTCATGTCAGAGAAGATTTTGTTATTTAACTAAAACTACATCCTTTCGCACAACAGGAATATGTTTTGAGTACCTTACCCAAGTTCTACTGAGTCCAGCAGACACACAGTTGGGTGATAGTATTTTGACAACCAGCACAGCACAGGACCCAACAAATCAGAAGAGATACTGGAACTAATAAGAACGAATGCCAGTCACACAAGCCGGGAGCAACTCAAGAAGCCACCCGGGGAGCGTGGCTGCACCGCAGCCTCGCCTGCAGTCCTGCACTCCATGAGCTGGCTCCATTTTTCTGCTACCCTGTTCCTACCACTGCGAAATCTCACTTCCACAAGGTATGGTCTTCCGCTTTATGGGAATTCCCTACAGACATACGGTAAACTTTTCTTCAGTGCACGATTACAAAAGAACTTTCTGGTGCCAACACAAGAAAACAAGCGAAACTGTAGACAATAAAATCACTTGGCAGCATTCGGGCATAATACGGCCCTTCCGAATGACTGCAATAGGCTTCTTTTACTTTGTTATTGGCTCAAATGACAACATGAAATTTTAAAATTCTTATAAAAGAACTCAGACCCTGGAGACTAACATCCTTAAGTTGCAAGAGAGCCGCAGACAAACCAAGGGAAAAAAGTAATTGGCACACAAAGGTGATGCCTTTAACAGCTAACATTCAGCAGGTGCTTAAGTGTGTCTGACAGCCAACTTGCATGGCTTTCTGAGCCCACTGCCCTGCCCAATACACATTAATTAGAAAGGAGAGAAGGGGATTATTATTTATGTTGCATCATCCACGTGCCAGGCACTCTGCTCAGCGCTTTGCATGCACTCACATAAAACTGAAAAATATATCTGCAGAGATGTCTACTTCTGCTTTACTGACTATGCTAACGCCTTTGACTCTGTGGATCACAATAAACTGTGGACAATTCTGAAAGAGATGGGAATACCAGACGACCTGACCTGCCTCTTGAGAAACCTGTATGCAGGTCAGGAAACAACAGTTAGAACTGGATATGGAACAACAGACTGGTTCCAAATAGGAAAGGGAGTACGTCAAGGCTGTATATTGTCACCCTGCTTATTTAACTTATTCAGAGTACCTCATGAGAAACGCTGGGCTGGATGAAGCACAAGGTGGAATCAAGATTGCCGGGAGAAATATCAATAACCTCAGACATGCAGATGACACCACCCTTACGGCAGAAAGTAAAGAACAACTAAAGAGCCTCTTGATGAAAGTTAAAGTGGAAAGTGAAAAAGTTGGCTTAAAGCTCAACATTCAGAAAACGAAGATCATGGCATCCGGTCCCATCACTTCATGGCAAACAGATGGGGAATCAGTGGAAACAGTGGCTGACTTTATTTTTCTGGGCTCCAAAATCACTGCAGATGGTGACTACAGCCATGAAATTAAAGACACTTACTCCTTGGAAGAAAAGTTATGACCAACCTAAACAGCATATTAAAAAGCAGAGGCATTACTTTGTCAACAAAGGTCTGTCTAGTTAAGGCTATGGTTTTTCCAGGAGTCATGTATGGATGTGAGAGTTGGACTATAAAGAAAGCCGAGCACTAAAGAATTGATGCTTTTGAACTGCGGTGTTGGAGAAAACTCTTGAGAGTCCTTTGGACTGAAAGGAGATCCAACCAGTCCATCCTAAAGGAAATCAGTCCTGAATACTCATTGGAAGGACTGATGCTGAAGCTGAAACTCCAATATTTTGGCCACCTGATGCGAAGAGTTGATTCATTTGAAAAGACCCTGAGGCTGGAAAGATTGAGGGCAGGAGGAGAGGGGGATAACAGAAGATGAAAGGGTTGGATGGCATCACCGACTCAATGGACATGCGTTTGGGTAAACTCTGGGAGTTGGTGATGGACAGGGAAGCCTGTCATGCTGCGGTCCATGGGGTCGCAAAGAGTCGGACACGACTGAGTGACTGAACTGAAAATATCCCAACTTTACTGATTAAAGACTGGCAGAGTAAGAAACATGTCCAAAGTCATTCAGCTAGTCAACAGAAGGAAGAGGATGTGAACTTAGTACTTACGACCCCAATACTAGACCGCCCCAGTAAAGGGAGAGGGAATCTTTCCAATCCCTGCTACAAGTCTAACATTCAGAATAATGTCACCACCAAGCCACCTGTCCCTGCTCCACTACCACCATGATGTCCACAACCTAATCTCCAAAACCTGTGACTATGTTACCTTACATGGCTAAAGTGACTCTGCAGCTGTGGTTAATTAAGAACCCCACGACAGGGATGTCATCCTGGATTGTCAGGAGGAGGAAGAAGAATCAACGTAATGACCAAGGTCTTACACGTGTTGGGAGAGGCAGCAGTGTCAGAGGTCAGATGTGATCGCTGGCTTTGAAGATGGAAACAGGCCAAGGACTAAGGAATTCCGGCAGCATCTAGAAGCCAGAAAAGCAAGGGCACAGACTCTCCCTAGAGCCTCAGAAGGAAAGCAGCCCTACCAACTGGATTTTAGCCTCCTTTCAGACTTTTGACCTCCAGAAGTGTAAGATAATAGGCTTGCTTTGTTTTAAGCTACCACGTTTGTAGTAATTTGTTACAGTAGCAATAGGAAATTAATAGGGCCATGCTAAAGTAATGAGAGGGAGGCCTGTGTTACAATCTAAGCTGCTCAGAGGTAACCTTGCCAACTCCGAATTTGGAAAGAAAAGGAAAACAATTAATGGCAAGAGAGAAAATGATGTTGAGTGTAGCTGCTGAGGGGGAAAGTTACGCAAACAAACAAAATGTTTCCTGGACAAAGCCTTCCAGAAGAGGGTAAAGCGTGGATTTCATGGCTGAATGTATGAGGCCACAAATGTATGAGGCGGCCACATGCAGAGGCTGGATGCACATGGAGAGGGAAATTCGCAGCTATAAAGCACTCGCAACTCCAGCCACTGTTCCATAAAGCCCCAGTGTCCCCCAGTCCCTGGATCTTCTCCCAAGAACGTCCAGGGCCATTTTACGTCTATTGGTTCTCTTGAGAGAAATTTCCGGAAGAGGTGGCACCACTGGAAGGGAGTTGCAGGAGCAGGGAGGGCTTGGCCATGTCTTGATCACCTACCCATTCTGTTTCAGGCCACTGACCACACCACTCCTGAGCAGCCCCTCTTGAGAGATCAAGTCCCTGTTCAACAGCAAACTGACCCCATGCCGGACTACTGTGAAAGCTATCTCCAGGGGGCCGTGTTCACCAAGCCCACAGGCAGAGGAGCCACAATGGGGACCACACGTCGGAGTGCATCCAGCTAAAGGCATACCCCCTGCAGAGCCAGCCCGCGCAGCCTCTGGGAGGCTGCAGCCCAGTTCTCCAGGGCTCGGTCCCCTGGGCTTTTAACAAGCATAAGTTAGTCTGTGGCCGCAAAGACAGCCACCTTCTCTCCAGCCCTGAAGGTCCAGCAAGATGCTTCTACCCTTCCCCACCTGAGGCTGCCCTTCCAGCAGCTACATCAGGTCCCCACGGGGGTTGTGACAACACCAGCTGCCACCCTGGAGCCCAGCCTGGCTCTCCACACACCAGCGTCCCTGGCAAGTGACCAAGCAGGGCAGGTCTGACTGCACTGCAGCTTCCCCCCTTCCCTGGCACCCCAGCCCCTCAGCAGAGCCTCACTGGGTTTACTGCTTTTTTGCTCACATGGCTATCAGCTAAGATTAATTTTCTCAGTCACTCAACAAAAGTCTACTGAGCAAAGGCTGGCATCCTGCCAGACTCTGGGAATATAGTTGTTACAAGTGCTACAAAAGAGAGAGGTGTGGTGCCATGAGACCATGTGAGAGGAGAAAATGATCTAGTCAGGGAAGCCTCCCCGAGGAAGCAAGGCTTGCCACCAAAATCAGGAAAAAGATGCTGGCTATTGAAGCGAGATGAAGCAGTTCAGTATCTCAGGGTATTTATCTCTATGAAATGCTTTGAAACCCAGAAGAAGGTGTAAAAATGACACTGATGAGTATAAATAATCCTTTTGGGTTTATAAAGTAGTTTTTCATGCATTATCCCAGATGCAACAGTAGCACCAGGGAAAACAATACGTATCATTCTTTCCCCTTTAAAAACAAGGTAACTGAAATTAATGGCAGTCAATACCTCTCCAAGTTTACACATCTAGTCAAGGGGCTGCAAGCTCAACTCTCATTCTTCACTAAGAGCTCTCTTGACTGCACAGTGCTGCCTTCCTGAGGAATCTAAAAAGTGCAATGATAGGGAATGGTATTAATATTCAGGAACAAAGGCCTTGAAAATCATACTAAATATTTGGCCACCAAATTCACCTATTTACACAGCAGACCCAATGGTGCAAAGTCAGTAGCTTGATTTCAGTATTACCAGCCACTCTTCAACTTTCAACCAGTAACCTCCAAGCAAGCTGGCCATTGTGTCAGACCAACTGTGGACTCACAGAACTTCTCTGAACTTTGTGAATCATTCTAAGTTGTGCCACTTTTTTTTTTAAGTCATACCCTCTCTTCTATTGTTGTCTTTGCCCAGCTGGCATCGTCTCAGACCTCTGGATCCTTGGTAGACAAAGAGCAGGGCTTCCCAAGTGGCACAGAGGTAAAGAATCCCTCTAATGCAGGAGATGCGGGTTCAATCACTGGGTCAGGAAGATCCCCTGGAGAAGGACATGGCAACCCACTCCAGTATCTTGCCTGGAGAATTGCATGGACAGAGGAGCCTGGTGGGCTGCAGTCCGCAGAATCACAAAGAGTCAAACACGACTGAGGCAGACAAAGAGCAGGATAATCATCCAGCGCTTCCAGGGAATATCTCTTAAGCTTCCTCCCTCCCTGGGTCATCACTGAGATCAGAGGAGAACATGTGGTCAACCTAGTATGAGGCAGTGGGTAAAGTACGTGACCTGAAACTAGAGGGCGTGTTGATTTGTTCTGGCCTCCATCACTTAGTGTATCCTATTTGGTAGACAACAGACAAGTCAGGTGTGGTGGGTGGAATGATGGGCCTCCAAAGGTGTCCATATCCCAATGCCTGGAACCTGTGACTGTGTTATTTTACATGGCAAAAGGACTTTGAAGAAGTCACTTAAGAACTGTGAGATGGGACGATTATTCTGAATTCTCCATATAGGCCCAATGTCATCAAAAGGATCTTTCTAAGGAGGTAAGACGGTCACAGTCAAAGAAGGGGACATGGTGATGGAAGGAGAGTTTAGAGTGACGAGGCTACAAGCCAAGCAGCACAGGTGGCCTCGAGAGCTGAAAGAGACAAGGAACAGATTCTTTCCTAGACCCTCCATAAGGAACACAGCCCTGCTGACGCAATTTTATTTTAGTCCCATAAGACTCACTTCTGACCTCTATCTAGCACTGTAAGATAATAAGCTTGCCTTGTTTTAAACCAGTCAGACAGCGTTGATTTGTTTCAGTAGCAACAGTAAACTAACACAGAAAATACCAGAAACTGAAGGTTTCTTACAAGTACGACAAACAAGGGAACAGACCATGGTCTTTACGTGTCAAGGGTCTCAACTTTGGGGAACATGCCAAATCCTGAAAAAGGAAACAGGCAAAAAGCAGGTTGAAAAGGGAGACGCAGATGTAAAGAGCAGACTTGGGACTCAGTGGGAGAAGAAGAGGGTGGGATGACTTGAGAGAACAGCACTGAAACACACACATCACCATACGTGAAGTGATAGCCCACAGGAGTTTGAGGCGTGAAAGAGGGCACCCACAGTCGGTGCTCTGCAGAAGCCTGGAGGGAGGGGGGTGGGGAGGGGAGGCAGCAGGGGGTCCAGGAGGGAGGGGACACATGTATGCCCATGGCTGATTCATGTTGATGTATGGCAAGAACCATCACAATATCATAATTATCCTCCAATTAAAAATAAGAAAAACCGGCTGCTGCCCACAGCTGCAGTTCATTTCAACTCAGTTTGACAGTCAAAGTGTCCCCAAATCCATCCCAGCTCCCAATTAATCAATGGAAATTCCTAGAAGCCGCCCAAAGGAAACAAGGAACCAAAAAATGTGCAGTGAATTTCCACTGGCCTCACACTGCAGTGGAAAGCATACCGGGCTGGGCATCAGAAGATCTGGGTCTTCCTCCTGTGTGACCTTGGGCCTCTGTAAAATCTGATGGACAAACTGAGAAACTGCAATTATAGGTACATCAAACAATGAATGGTGTGTTATGATTCTGTGTATTTGAAGTACACAATAGACTGAGTTTAATCAAGTATATTTTATTGAGGAAAACATTTAAGTCACTCATTCATTCACAAAACACTACTGTGTTCTAATGGTCAGGCATTAAGCCAGGAAGCCGAGGTTCAAAGACAGCACAGTGTGATGTGGCCACCTCCCCTCAGGAGATGCAAGTCCTCCCTGAGCCACAACAGCCTCATCTCTGGGGTCATCTGGCTGCGTATCTACTGACCATTGATTCCAGCCCTCAGTAACCCAGGGCCCTTCCTGTCTCCCCCAAGCTGGGCAACACCTCCCAGTTACACACTTGCTTAGCCTCTTACCCTTTTACTAATAACATATTCATGTGTCTAGTTTGCCCACTGCTGAATAGCAGCACCCAACAGAATACTGAGTCATCAGCACAGCATGTGCCTGTGCCAAGGGTCCCCCTTCCTTCCTTCCTCCCTGTCCCATCTTTCTGCCTCTCATTGAACAGCAGTAAGAAGATTATTCCCTTCTCCAGGAAGACAAATTTTCCTGACCCAGGTCTCCTGCACTGCAAGCAGATGTTTTACCATCTGAGCCACCAGGAAAGCCCCAGATGATATAGCATATGTGAAAGAAGGTTAAAAGTTGTAAGTGTACAAGGTACAAATGCAAATGAATAATCGCTATTAGCCACAGAGCAAGAGGAAGAAGAGCTGACCACCCTTCCCAGCCGGGCAGGGCTGGCTCTCCTGCTCCTTCCTTCTTCCTCCACCGCCTCCCAGGTCCTAGGCTCCCACCTGCGTGTTCTCCACTCTAAGTGGGCTCCACACATGAGAACCGGGAGCACGCCACGCTCGTCACCAGAGCCTGACCAACAGCTGTGCATCCAAGTAGAGGGGCCCTGAGTGACCAGGGAAGGGCCTGGCAGGGCCAGAAGTGGTTCTGCCTGGAGTGTTAGAGAAGCAGAAGGTGAAGGTGCTCAATTCAGGGGAGGCCTTCTGAGAAATGCTGATGAATTCATCCATTTATGTGCCAGCTCATACCATGCCACCTCTGCCAAGGCTGCACTTACAACCATTCACAGCCCTGGGTCTTGCCCTCAGAAAAACAGTATACGGAGCTCCCACACTCTGGCATAGGGTAGTTCAGCCAGGGGGTCCCTGTGCCAGCAAGCAGCCTGGCAATCCATTATGAATCCACGTTCTGCCCCCTGAAACCACCCATGAGCACTCCAAGTGCTTAACGGCTCCCATCCCAACAAATCCTTACCAGAAACAAGAAAATTCATCTATTTTAAAAGCCAGTACCCAATCAGATACACATGCTACTGAGGAAAAAAAAAAATTATACTGCAGGGGGATCAAAAATGGTGCAACCATTATGGAACACAGTACAGAGAGGCCTCAAAGTTTTAAAAAAGAATTACCACATAACCCAGTAATCTCACTTCTGAATATACATCAGAGGAATTAAAAACAGGATCTCAAAGAAAAATTTGCATATTCAAGTTCACTGAAGCATTATTCACACTAGCCACAACAGCCAAAAGTTAGAAGAAGCCCAAGCGTATGATGGATAAACGGATAAAGAAAATGTGCTATACGTGTATACGTTCAACTGTATACACCCCTGGTAGCTCAGTCAGTAAAGAATCAGCCTGTAGTGCAGGAGACCTGAGTTCAGTCCCTGGGTTTGGAAGATCCCCTGGAGAAGGAAATGACAACCCACGCCAGCATCCTTGCCAGGAATATCCCTTGTACAGAGGAGCCTGGCAGGTTGCAGCCCATGGGGTCGCAAAGAGTTGGGCACAACTGAATACTGTGCAGCCAGAAAAGGAAGGAAATGTCACGTGCTACAACATGGACGAACAGTATGAACATTATGCCAGGTAAAATAAGCCAGGCCAGATGGTAAATACAGTGGGATTCCATATGTATGAGGTATCTGAACAGTCAGATTATACACACAGAAAATATAAAGCTGGTGGCCAAGGGCTGTGGGAAGAGGCAGGGAGAATTAGTGTTTAATGGGTACAGAGTCTCAGTTTCGCAAAAGTTTCAGAGTGACCTGTTACACAGTGTAAATATACTTAACACTATTGAATTATACACTTTTAAATGGTTAACATGTCATGTGTTTTTAATCTCCATCTTAAAAAAGTCTTCGCAAGCACATGAAAAAGAAAAAGATGCCGAAGACAGATAACATAAATTTTAAAAGAAAAGCTATATGGAGAGTACGTTGAGAAATGGGGAAAATGGAAAAGCATCAGCCAGATCAACAGTCCACCTAGTCAGCTTGGAATCAGCCCTTAAGGTGTGACTCTGGGGCAGGAACGGGACTCCAAATGCCACAGAAGCCCCAGCTCGGAAGGTGAGTCTGGTCACCTCAGGACAAGCCCTCCACTGAGTGCTTCCCTCTCTGGGAAATGCAGACCATCTGCATTGCTTCATCCACTGTCCTGTCCAGGAAGACTAGCATCTAAAGGGCCTGGCATGGCACAACTCACTTCACAGACGTAAGGCACCAAGGTCCTCAGAGTAACTGCTTTCCTCTGAGGACGAGCCGCTGCTTGGGACCAAGCTGGAGGCCTGCATCTGTGAGCCCACACGAGCACCCAGGAACCAAAGTCTGCAGAGTCCTGCCCAGCGCTAGCCTGGCACCATTCAACAGAAAAGGACAAAGTCAGGAACAGTCCTGTACACGGAAATCACATGCTCTGGTTCTTGACAAGTGTAATTACAGCCAAAACAGCTTCTAAAAGGGAGGGAAGAAAAGAAAATAGCACCCCGGACCTAGCGGTGAATTGAGGGGTTCACGGTAAAACACACACCCAGAGTTCTCATTGGTGGCCAGACTAAACAAGTGACCGGACAGCCAGACCAAACAGCTTTCTGGCCAATTAATTCCTCCCTCTAATTTAATGAGGTGCTCATTAAGTACTGGAAGCAGGTCATAGGGAAGAGAGCTGCTGGCACATGGCCCGCTGGGCTGACAGGTGCTGAGGGAGAGGAGACAGGGGCCACACTCCAGCTCCAAGGGCTCCAGATCCTGTGCACAGCCAGCGCCACCTGACACCACGGCCCACCTCTGCTTCGAGATGCTGTTTGCCGGTACCTCCGTTCCTTCTACAAAGTTGGTTTTCTGCCACTGACTCCCTCACTGGGGAAGTTCCAAGTCCCAGCCTTTCAGTTCTCCAGTGGGAGTCATCACCCAAACCAGGGAGGAGCACAGTTCTGGGCGTGGATGCCCGCTCAAACCCTGACACCAACTTGATCTAGAATTAATTATTTAATGCCCCAGGCTTCCATGTCCTCATCTACAAAATATAAAAACAATACTCTCACTTCATCTAGAGTAGCTACAAATAATAAATAACATTATTTCCACATTAAAAGGCCTAGTGACGCACCTGTCACACAGTAAGTGCTAAATAGTAGCTACTATTCTGATAGCTACTATTATTATTAATTACTCTAATAATGACAGTAATAGTAGAAACAACCTATTCACTGTGTCCTAGTCGAGTATGAAGAGAAAAGGGACTCTCTTGCTTGAAACCCCAAGGTCACAACTGTGGTGAGAGCAATAACCCATCCTCACAAGGGTAACACCCAAGATATACCCAGCCAGGCCTGAGCGGTCTCTACCTGAGTGGGAAGGTGAAGGAAGAGAAGAGGTCTGGGAATACTGAGTGCCAAGCCTGAAGTCAAAGGCATGTTCTCATGAAACCAAGTGGAGAGCTGCAGGCAGGCTGCATGCCCACCACTTCAAGACCTCTGTGACTCTCTGAGCCTCAGTTTAATCCAGATAATGAAGGTAACATGATCCCCTTTCACAGCTTGTTGTGAAATGAACTCACGTGAAAGTGACTCATGCCTGCGTTCAAGAAAAACAGTATTGATGTATCTAAAAACACTTTCAATAAATTCAACTTAACAATAAAAAATGCTGAAGAACTGGGAGGGTCAAAGCAGCGAAATGCCTAAAATAAGTAGGCTGATGAACTGCTTAGAGAAAACACAATGAATTGAGGTTTCTGTTGTTCAGATGAACTAACTAAAAAAAACTGACAAAAAGCAAAATGAGGCTCCCAACATCTATATGTTTTCCACTGAAGTGAGTAGATTCTTCTAGAAGACAAAGAGCTCAAACCAGGCTGCATTCAGGAGGACCAATCCAGCCACCTCCAATACCAATTCTCTCCAAAAAATCAATCCAATTCATTTGCCCAATCCCAGATCCACCCTCAAACTGCACAAATCTAATCTCTTCTGTTTCACGACAGAGTACATGGGGAAATTCCTTCATTTGGTCAGAAGACAAAATTAATTTTTATTCTCTCTCTGATCCGTGTACCACAGACTCTGGTCCTAAAGCAATAGATTGGAAAGTTAACCAAACTCTTTTAGAATATCTGAAATAGCAGAAGAGAATGCACACACATGTCCAGAGCCTAAAGCAACTGACCAAGGAAATTCTGTTGAAATCCCACATTTGTTCTTAAAAATTTACATAAATTTTCTTTATGCAACACAAAATGCTTTACTTTTTAAAAAGTGCTTTGAGCCAAGTATCAGCTAATTACTAAACCTTTTCACTAAAAGCTGAATAACTTCACCAGTCTCCCTCTCACTCCCTGGCAGACCCCACATCCTCAGGGGTAACATGCATCTCAGTTTGAGAAGCGGTAGTTCACAAGACAGAGAGGGTGGTAGCCCTCCAGCCATCGTATGTCCATTTTAACCTTGCTTGGCCTTTAAGCAACATTAACCACCTAACTCAGAATAGCTCCCCTAGACAGTATAGGCGTCTTGCACAGAGTACAGCCATCCATTCTGGCACCCTGAGCACTTTCTAAAAGGGCAAGCAGGTAGGGTGCCTGGGTTCCAGGCCCACACAGCCCCATCTCCAGCCACTCACCCGGATCCGGCGCATGGCAGCCACAATCTCCACTCTGCTGTTGGGCCTCGGTACGTCCAGACTTCCAACGTACTGTGGGGAGAGAAGCAGACACTCGCTAAGAAGAGGGATGGCAAGAGTCACTAATTACAGAAAGTTAGGGCTGGAAGGATCTCCAGAGGTCATCAAGTTCATCTTCCCATTCTACAGATAAGAAAATTAAGTGCCAAAAGGATGTTTCCTGACTACTTTCTACCGATAAGAAAATTAAGCGCCAAAAGGATGTTTCCTGACTACTTCTAGCTTTATAAAAAGCAAAACGAGAAACTGCTTCCTTTTCTCATCTTGTTTTTAATCAGAGAGGCAGGCAAGGACTATGTTTAAACAAGCGGGCTTCTGAAACAGAAAGGGTTGGGTATGAAGACTCTTCCATCACCTTTGTGGCAAGCTAGTTTGCCTTTGTCTCAGTTTCATCATCTGTAAAATGGGATTTCAATAAAGATAAAGTGGGATAAGGTATAATCTCTTACAGAAATCTGGTCTTCGTGCATTAAAGCAATCTAAAGGAATAAAAAGAATAATATCTACTTCTTTTTTCATTAATGAAACTTCACTGAGTATGCCCTGGATGTTAGAGACCTCAGACATTTGAGTAATTTCCTGAATAGAGAAAAGGAATGGACTATTTATGCATTTAAAACTTTAACCTGATTAAACCAAATGACATACAGGTTGTTTAATATTGTATATAATTTTTTACTACACATGACTCAAATAATGCAGGTATATGCAGAGCACTGTCAACGGTTTCAAGTACATCTCTCTTTGTATATTAATGGACATATAGATTCATAGACATGCAAAGGAATTTCTTTTATGTGAAAAGGTTAATACTACTCACACTGTTCTGCAACTTGATTTTTAACTTTAAAGATAACTTGGATATCTTTCTCCACCAGTGGATACAAGTCTATCACATTACTTATGATGACTCCGCTACTAGTGGACACTTCCCCAGGGCACTCTTACAAAATTGCTTCCACAAACCTCCTTATCTGCACACTGCTGAGCTCATCCAGGTAGCCCTTCAGGCTAGATTCCTACAAGTGGGACTACTGGATCAAAATTATAGATAATTTCTAGATATCATTCGGAGAAGGCAATGGCACCCCACTCCAGTACTCTTGCCTGGCAAATCCCATGGACAGAGGAGCCTGGAAGGCTGCAGTCCATGGGGTCATGAAGAGTCAGACATGACTGAGTGACTTCACTTTCACTTTTCACTTTCGTACTTTGGAGAAGGAAATGGCAACCCACTCCAGTGTTCTTGACTGGAGAATCCCAGGGATGGCAGAGGCTGGTGGTCTGCCGCCTATGGTGTCACACAGAGTCAGACACGACTAAAGTGACTTAGCAGCAGCAGCAGCTAGATATCAATACTTAGTAGGATGAAACAAGAGAAGAGGACAGCCCCACCCTATTCCACACTGACCCACTGGGATTTGCCTTTTCCTTTTTACAAGGATGTATAATACAGCCCAGAGGATATCCCAGAAATTAATGGCCTCAGGATAATTTAAAAGTCTATGCAACCAAGGACCACATTAATAGAAGTGCAGGACAGTCATCTGTAGGAAACATACTTCCTGTGGCTACGAGAACAGAAGGTTCTTCCTAAAATTTAGAGCGAGGCTGGCCCCAGTGAAAAGGGTTTCGAAAACTAAAAACTGGGAAAGGATTTCCCCTCGTACTGATCCACAGTGTGTGGTAATACACTGGAAACAGTGATTCCCTGCCCCCTGTAGGAAGCCTGGGCCCCACATGGACGGCCTCACCATCACAGGTAAACAAAGGCCCTTCGACCTGAGGATCTGAGTTCACTGCCAGCTTCGACCATGGCTGGCGTAGCTCCCCTCCAAGCTCTGCGACCCCATGGTTTGCCAGCATGTCAGTGACCCACACAGCCAGGAATGACACGAGGCCAGGCTTGTGGCGGCCCAAGTTCAAAGCAACCCCCCACAGCTGGGGGCAGTCTCCATGCTCCCCTCCCGAGCGCTGCACGCCTGGCAGCTCCCGCCCTGAACTCTGAACAGTCAGGACTGACCTGGCAATCAGTCTGAACGCAGATGCCGAAATGGATCCCTGCCCCCTCCTTTCTCAGAAAGGGGCGGCACTGAGAACCCCAAACCAGTCGAGGGTACAGAGAGAGGAGAAGTGGCTTTCTAGCTCTGGACGAGGTTTCCTAACCAGGGAGTAGCATTCTGCACTGAAGGCGCTCACATGAGGATACCCAACATCGTCATGCTATCTATGCCTCCTTCACACCGTTAGCCAGCTGGCACGTGTCCATGTACTCACCACACACCTTCACACACATCAGTGCACACATGCTCACACACATGTGGCACGTGCATACGCATGACTCACCACACACACACATCTCACACGGCCCACAGGAAGCATGCACGCGGTCATCCCACGCTCACTAACACATCCCACTTGCAGTCACACCACACGCTCATCTCCCTTCTCAAGCATCTGAAGAAAATCACAAATCTGCCTTTCTGAGAGAGCGTATGGAGCAGACACCCATCTCTACCAGAGCTAGACCTTATGGTTATTCGAGGAGATTAAAAGGAGACATGAAGCAGGGATCAAAAACTAAACATCCACACTAATGACGAACCAAAAAGCAGAGCAACAATTTCAGGGAAGCAAAGGAGGGGTCAAAAATCAGAGGGTAGGATAAGTAATTACTGCCATTATGTACCTGTATAACTCCATAACAAAAAGTATCTCCATACCTAACCATTACCACCACCACCACAACTAATCTCAGTCCACCCTGAGGCTCCATTTTGGGCAAAATACAAGACAGTCTTAGACCAGACAGATCGGGAAGCTCACGCAACCACTTAAGTTTAAAAATATCAGGGCCTGCTTCCTTTTCACTACCATTTAGAAAAGAAAAACAAAAACAAAAAACTAGAAGGAAGATGCAGATTGTACTAAGTAATCAATATACAAAATTTATGAGTCAGTTTTATCTGTGGCTTCATCTTCCAGATAAGGAGGAGTGAAGTGCAAATAAGGTTAACCAAAGGACTTCAAATATTCTTTGTAAGTTTCCAGAGAAACCTCAGCCTTAGTGCTAGGTTAATACCTCAGGAAGTTGGTTTTTGAGGGTGGGGGGTGCTTTTTCTTCATTTACTTGCTTCCACCCTATTTTCTAGAGATTAATTTCTGAAGACTGTGATGAACTGAACTGTAGTGTTTCCTGGTGAATCACACTAAAAGCAGCAAGACATAACAGCTTAACACAGTCACGAATATTATCACCACCCATTGACTTGTGAGACTTTCTGCCCTTACCCTCCTCAAGGAACAGCATTTTATTTAAAAGGTTTCTGTCAAGTGTTTTTGGAGATCAGAAAAAAGCTTATGTATGAATCAAAAATAAACACATCAAATTATCGGCTTGTGATGATGCTGGAGAAACTGGTATCCTCAGACTTGGCCTCTCACAAACTGGTCAAGATACAAAGAAATAACTCCATAAAATGTACAAAGAGGGAACTATGGATACACATAAACTATGTCTATTAGTTAATAATAATTATCAATACTGGCTTATCAATCGCACCCAAGGTACACGCTAATGCAAGATAGGAATAACAGGAGACTAAGCAGGGGGTTGAAGGGGTGCATGGGAGCTCTCCTTGCTACCCAAGTTTTCTGTATCTTAAAACCACTCTAAAAAACTAAGTCTACTAGTTGAAATGCAAAAGTAGGAAGTCAAGAAACACCTGGAGTAACAGGCAAATTTGGCCTTGGAGTACAGAATGACCCAGGGCAAAGGCTAATAGAGTTTTGCCAAGAGAACACACTGGTCATAGCAAACACCCTCTTCCAACAACACAAGAGAAGACTCTACACATGGACATCACCAGATGGTCAACACCGAAACCAGATTGATTATGTTCTTTGCAGCCAAACATGGAGAAGCTCTATACAGTCAGCTCTAAACTAGGAGCTGACTGTGGCTCAGATCATGAACTCCTTATTGCCAAATTCAGACTGAAATTGAAGAAAGTAGGGAAAACCACTTGACCATTTAGGTATGACCTAAATCAAATCCCTTATGATTATACAGTGGAAGTGAAAAATAGATTTAAGGGACTAGATCTGATAGAAGAGTGCCTGATGAACTATGGAATGAGGTTCATGACACTGTACAGGAGACAGGGATCAAGACCATCCCCATGGAAAAGAAATGTAAAAAAGCAAAATGGCTATGTGAGGAGGCCTTACAAATAGCTGTGAAAAGAAGAGAAGCCAAAAGCAAAGGAGAAAAGAAAAGATATAAGCATCTGAACGCAGAGTTCCAAAGAATAGCAAGAAGAGATAAGAAAGCCTTCCTCAGCCATCAATGCAAAGAAATAGAGGAAAAGAATAGAATGGGAAAGACTAGAGATCTCTTCAAGGAAATTAAGAGATACCAAGGGAACATTTCATGCAAAGATGGGCTCGATAAAGGACAGAAATGGTACGGACCTAACAGAAGCAGAAGACATTAAGAAGAGGTGGCAAGAATACACAGAAGAACTGTACAAAAAATATCGTCACAACCAAGATAATCACGATGATGTGATCCCTCACCTAGAGCCAGACATCCTGGAATGTGAAGTTAGCTGGGTCTTAGAAAGCATCACTACAAACAAAGCTAGTGGAGGTGATGGAATTCCAGTTGAGCTATTTCAAGTCCTGAAAGATGATGCTGTGAAAGTGCTGCACTCAATATGTCAGCAAATTTGGAAAACTCAGCAGTGGCCACAGGACTGGAAAAGATCCATTTTCATTCCAGTCCCAAAGAAAGGCAATGCCAAAGAATGCTCAAACTACCGCACAATTGCACTCATCTCACATGCTAGTAAAGTAATGCTCCAAATTCTCCAAGCCAGGCTTCAGCAATACGTGAACTGCTGGGTTTAGAAAAGGCAGAGGAACCAGAGATCAAATTTCCAATATCCGCTGGATCATGGAAAAGCAAGAGAGTCCCAGAAAAACAACTATTTCTGCTTTATTGACTATGCCAAAGCCTTTGACTGTGTGGATCACAATAATCTGTGGACAGTTCTTCAAGAGATAGGAATACCAGACCACCTGACCTGCCTCTTCAGAAACCCAGGAAGCAATAGTTAGAACTGGACATGGAACAACAGGCTGGTTCCAAATAGGAAAAGGAGTATGTCAAGGCTGTATATTGTCACCTGGCTTACTTAACTTATATGCAGAGTACATCATGAGAAACATTAGACTGGAAGAACCACAACCTGGAATCAAGATTGCAGGGAGAAACATCAATAATCTCAGATATGCAGATGACACCGCCCTTATGGCAGAAAGTGAAGAGGAACTAAAGAGCCTCTTGATGAAAGTGAAAGAGGAGAGTGAAAAAGTTGGCTTAAAGCTCAACATTCAGAAAATGAAGGTCACGGCATCTGGTCCCATCACTTCATGGCAAATAGATGGGGAAACAGTGGAAACAGTGGCTGACTTTATTTTGGGGGCTCCAAAATCACTTCAGATGGTGTTTACAGCCATGAAATTAAAAGACGCTTACTCCTTGAAAGGAAGCCAACCTAGATAGCATATTCAAAAGCAGTCCGTCCGTCTAGTCAAGGCTATGGTTTTTCCAGTGGTCATGTGTGGATGTGAGAGTTGGACTATGAAGAAAGCTGAGTGCCAAAGAATTGATGCTTTTGAACTGTGGTGTTGGAGAAGACTCTTGAGAGTCCCTTGGACAGCAAGGAGATCCAACCAGTCCAGTCTAAAGGAGATCGGTCCTGGGTGTTCTTTGGAAGGACTAATGCTAAAGCTGAAACTCCAGTACTTTGGCCACCTCATGCGAAGAGTTAACTCATTGGAAAAGACTCTGATGCTGAGAGGAATTAGGGGCAGGAGGAGAAGGGGACGACAGAGGATGAGATGGCTGTATGGCATCATCGACTCAACGGACATGAGTTTGATTAAACTCCAAGCGTTGGTGATGGACAGGGAGGCCTGGCACAATGCAGTTCATGGGGTCACAAAGAGTAGGGCAGACTGAGCAACTGAACTGACTGATTGGTTGAAATAATAAAAATAACTTTGAAGGCACTGGAGAGAGACCAAAAGCAGGCAGAGATTGGTAGGGAATCCACCCTTGAAAGTAGGGAACCACACTAAATAAGATGTGGTTGGTGCAGTTTTGCCCAACAGCAAAATCCCACAAGTGCAACACTGACTGCCTGGAGCTTAGGCTAAAATGCTCACTCAGAGGGCCTGTGAAGTTGGTCATCAGAGACGTAAGCAACCAGAGAGCCTGAAAGAGAGCAGAAATTGCTGATAGGAAAGGAGCCCCAATCATATGTAAATGCTACTCAGGTCTTGGATGACCACCCCCCCACCAGCTCCACATGAACAAAACAGGCTCCAAGGAGTCTGGCAGAAGGTGGCAGTTGCTCACCTCATGTAATCGTGTAAGTCACCCAGTCATGTACGACCCTGGGACCCCATGGACTATAGCCCACCTGGTTCCTCTGTCGATGGAATTCTCCATTCCAGAATGGAAGAATATTGGAGTGAGTTGCCATTCTCTTCTCCAAGGGGTCTTCCCCACCCAGGGATTGAACCCAGGTCTCCTGCATTGCAGGCAGATTCTTTACCATCTGAGCCACCAATCTGCTTGTACTGCTCACGTCAGCAGAGGCAAATTTAGGATTTAAGACCTGTTGCGTTAACTGTCCTTAAGAACAAAAATCTACAGTCTTCAGAAGAAGACAGAAGAATCTTACGGCAGTGCAGGCAAGACCACAGAGAAAGACCACATTCTCCTGGAGAAAGTGCCACATTCTCCTGGAGTAAAGCACAGGGCCCCCACAAATGGGCACAATGTAGTGGTCCCTGGATCTCTGCATTCCCAACTCACATCTTCTCTCTGAAAACCACTCAGTGCTACAGCCTCAGCTCCCGGCACAACCGTGTGAGGTTCAGGAGGATGCACCTCCTATGAGAGAGATTGACAACGAGGCCTAAAGCAGTTGGCAGATGGTAGACCAGTCCCGAGCCCCCACCCCCAGCTCCTGGCCCCCAGGCCAGGACTCTCTCCGTTGTCAGCATTCTTATTAACTCTCTTCCTTCAGGTCCCAAACCTGGCCAGGCTCGAATTCCAACATTGTGCCTACCTTCTTATGCCCTTCAAGTCTCCTGGCCACACTGTGTCCTCTCTCTGAAAATACACACAAGCAGTAGGAAATCGGGTGCATGCTAAGTGGCTTCAGCTGTGCCTGACTCTTTGTGACCCCATGGACTGTAGCCCTCCAGGCTCCTCTGTCCACAGGGATTCTCCAGGCAAGAATACTGGAGAGGGTTGTCATGACATCCTCCAAGGGACCATCCTGAGCCAGGGATCGAACCCCCATCTCCTATGTCTCCTGCACTGGCTAGCTCTTTACCACTAGCGCCACATGGGAAACCCAGTATTCTGTTTGCATCTAGAAAGCAGCAGCTGTGATGGCCCATCTGAGTTAATCCTTTAACCAACCCTCTATCAGTTGCTAAAATCTTGGAATCATAGGAGCAGACGATTCCAAATCCAAAGGAACCTTAGGAACCATGTCCAAAGTTATGTCACAAAAGGAAGATTAAGAAAGAACATATGAAAAGCATTTAGCATAGCTGGGTATCCTGCCAATGCTTAGTAAATATTCACCATTATGACTTCATCTAAAGTTACCTTTTTTTCACATCATTCTCTATCTTTCCCAGCAGTTAACATGATTCACACTTAGGGTTCTGCCTCATTTACATGGTCACCATCTGCCATGCCCACTAGAATAGAAGCTCCTTGACAGTTGGGACCCTGCCCTCATATTTCTGCGTTCCCAGACCTTTGAGCCTGGCAGAGTAAGACTCAAGTATCTGCAGAACGAGTGAGGGCAACTGCAGCCCACAGAGGTCAGTGACCTGCCCAAGGATGCAGCTCATGGCAGAAGTGGCATGAAAAGCCTGTTCTCCCAGGTGGCACTAGGGCTAAAGAACCCGCTTGCCACTGCAGGAGACGTAAGAGACGGGGGTTTGATCCTTGGGTCAGAAAGAGGCCCTGGGGGAGAGCATGGCAACCCACTCCAGTATTCTTGCCTGGAAAACCTCAAGGACAGAGAAGCCTGGAGGGCTACAGTCCAAAGGTCGACACAGCTAAAGCAACTTGGCACACATGCACCCAGCCTGGGTGAGCGCAACAACTCCAATGGGAAAGTTCCTCCTTGCCTGCAGAAACTGCTCTCCGTGCGCAGCTGAGCGGGATTATGAATGTGACCTGGGTGAAAGTTCTCGCCTCATTTAGCACTGAACAAAGCAGCATTAACTGCAGCGGCAGCAGCGGGCCCAGATTCCAGGGCACACACTCAGCCGATGACCTTCTAATAAGCGCTCTGGGGAGGGGGACAAAAAGCAAAGTGGCCTTGGGGTGTCCTCCCCCTCGTGTAATCTGCTCCATCCTCCAGGTGGTTCCGCGTGCAGGAGGGGCAGTGGGGACTGAGAAGCACCCAAACAGACATTTACCCATGTTCTCATCCCCGCCTGCAACAAGACAGAAGCCTCAGTGGAGGTTCCCCTCTCCCTGCTTTCCCTACCCCCAACACCCACACACCAGAAAAGCTTCCAAAATGCTTGAGATGCAGCTGCACACCACGTCTTTATTTATTTGTAGTCTAAGAGGAATGAAGCACTTATATTTCTTCCTCTCTCTCTTCAGCCCATCTGAAAAAGGAAGTACTATTTGAAGGCCATCTGATGCTACTGTGTCACTATTGATCGGGGGCTCAGCGGGGGCCAATGAATGTGCCAGAGATCACAGCAGAATCCTTCCTGCTCCTCAACATTAAGGGACTGGGTGCAAAATAAATAATTGTGGTGACTTGTCTTTATGCTAATGCCTTACCATTCTCTAAAAGGCACAGAGGATGAGAATGAACCATGGGCACATGTGCCCATGGATTCTTTTAGTCTCCATTAGCACAAGCTTAGATGGGTTGGTTTAATCATTTTTCTTTATTATGAGGACTCTGATACAGCAAAGAGAAGAAAGCAGTAAGACAGAAAACCTGTTCTAGTCTTTCAACTATTAGCTCTTGAATGAAAGCTTCAGCTCTGCAATTAAGAGCTCTGGTTGCATCACAGATGCAGGCGAGGGGCAGGGGCTGGCCTACATTCTGGTAAGGGAGTATTTTCCAGCTCTTACACCTGAGATGCTTACTCAGCCAGCAGGTTATTTCTCCTATAGAAAAAAAAAGAAAACGGGGGAAGCCCGAGGCACAGTGAGAGGCTAAGAATCACTGACAACACTAACATTCCATGATAATGAAATCATCACCTATAAAGCAACCAGGTAAGCCAGGGAGAGAGAGACAAAGAACATGATAAAATCATTAGGGAAGTCAGACCCAATAGCAGAGCTTAAGTGGCCTTAAAGGTCATTTGATCCAACCGTTTGTTTTACAGGAGGGAAAACTGAGGTTCAAAGAGAATAGAATATAGTTTGTGAGTGGCAGAACCAGAAGCAAAGTGAGTCTCCCTATCTTGCACTGAAACACTGATACTTCAGTAGGAAAGAAGCAATCAGGAGGAACACAAGCCAGTGCCTCAATAAGGCCTAGTTCACTGCATTAAACTCAAACTGAGCTGGACAAGTATGCCTGTATATGGACACCAAAATGATCATGAGGTCAAAAGCCAACCAATTTAAAATGTCAGGGCAGGAAGATTTGTAGAAAAAGCAAATGGATCATCATTTGACTCATTGAATGACTTGAGTTATGGAACTGAGGACATTCATTATGAAAATGGAGCAATGACACTGAAGGAGAGAAACACAATCCCACCACTGGGGAGAAGCAGGGAATGGGAGAAAGACAGCGATGAGGAGGCCCCAGGGCGACACAAGAGAGGATCTCCCAGCGCCAACACTCTGTGCCTCTCCTGCGAGATTCTAAGTATTCAAACTCTCCAAACCTGTCTGTTGCATAGAATTTAGTACATCTGAACTAGAAGTCGAGGTTGTCATAAGAACCAAATTAGATAATGCAGGCAGAAGTGTTAGTTTTTTTTTAAATCATACAACCTAAAGAGATCTTGTTCTTTACATCATTATGCTCTTGTTTTGTAGGCTTGTAAGACCCTGAAAATGCAGAACTTGTAGCTCTACAGTAATCTCATATTGCATTCTCAAAGACTAACGTCTCTGCACAAAACAAGGTGATTCAAAATGCCAGAGGGTTAATGGAAGATGGAATCAAGAATTCAACCCCAGCAGGCTCAAAGAGAAAGGACGGGATAAACAGCATGAGCAGAGAGTGTCACCAGTGACCAAGCCACACAGACACAGACAGACTCCCCTTTCCCCACAACCGCTCCCAGCAGGGAGGGAGCTGACTGTGACAGCACTCAGAGACTCACAGGATAGGCTCAGTTTGCGGTCAATCCTTGGCCATATTCCCTCTAGATGAACAGGCTGTCACCAGGAAAAACCTGCTTGGAGTTGGAGATGCAGGATCTCTAGTACAACGGTCATTTATCACTGAGCAGAGCCCCACAACTGAGTAAAATTTCCAGATAACTGGCCTGTACCCCCATTTAAAAACCAATCTTTTCTCTACTTTCTCTTCATTGACTAGAAATGGCCCTAAAATATATTATCCCCTTCCTTAATAATTGAGACTCTGAGCTAGAATCCAACATACTTCTTCAAGATTCAGAATAACCATTATAAACATCACTTAATAGATAAGCTAATATCTGCAATGACTCCATGAGAAATGTCTCCAGATTACTGCTAAGACTTTTGAGTCATTGAGGTTGACTTTTAGTATTTTCCTAACGCTTCCTACCATTAGCAGCAAGGATGATAACAAAATGCCATATATGCTTCTGCCTTTAACAACTGTCCCCAAATCCTCAAGTACTAGCAACACAAATCCAACAACATATAAAAAGGATTATATACAATGACCAAGAAGAATTTATTCCAAGAATGCAAGGTTGGTTCAATACATGAAAATCAATTAATGCATACATCATATTAATAGAATAAAGGACAAAGACCAAATGATCTTCCCAATAGACAAAAGGCATTTGACAAAAATCCAATATCCTTTCATGATGAAAACACTCAAACTATCAATGAAAGGGAACTTCTTCAATCTAATAAGGAACATCTTCAAAACACCCAGGGCCAACATCATACTTAATGGTAAAAGACTAAATTTTTTTCTCTAAGGTCATGACCAAGCCAAACAAGTTCACTCTCATCCCTTCTATTCAACATTGATTTAGAAGTCCTAGTTAGGGAAATAAGGCTAGAAAAGAAATAAAAGGCATCCAGACTGAAAAAAAAGAAGAAGCAAAGCCATATCTATTTACAGATAACGTGATCTTTATATAGAAAATAAGGAATGCACACAAACACAAAACTCTATTAGAACAAATGAATGAGCTAAAAATGAAATTAAGGAAACAACTCTATTTACAATAGCATACGGTAATATTCAAAAAGAGTAAAATGGTTAGGAATAAGTTTAAGACTTACACTGAAAATTATAATTATAAATTATTATAATAATAATTGAAAGACAGCATAAAGATAGCAAAAAATATAAATCATTATTCAGTTCAGTTCAGTTGCTCCATCATTTCCGACTCTTTGCGATCCCGTGAATTGCAGCACGCCAGGCCTCCCTGTCCATCACCAACTCTCAGAGTTCACTCAGACTCCTGTCCATCGAGTCCATGATGCGATCCAGCCATCTCATCCCCTGTCGTCCCCTTCTCCTCCTGCCCCAAATCCCTCCCAGCATCAGAGTCTTTTCCAGTGAGTCCACTCTTCACATAAGGTGGCCAAACTACTTGAGTTTCACCTTTAGCATCAATCCTTCCAAAGAACACCCAGGAATGATCTCCTTTAGAATGGACTAGTTGGATGTGCAGTCCAAGGGACTCTCAAGAGCCTTCTCCAACACCACAGTTCAGAAGCATCAATTCTTTGGCACTCAGCTTTCTTCACCATCCAACTCTCACATCCATACATGACCACAGGAAAAACCATAGCCTTGACTAGATGGCTCTTTGTTGGCAAAGCAATGTCTCTGCTTTTGAATATGCTATCTAGGTTGGTCATAACTTTCCTTTCAAGGAGTAAGCGTCTTTTAATTTCATGGCTGCAATCACCATCTGCAGTGATTTTGGAGCCCAGAAAAATGAAGTCAACCACTGTTTCCACTGTTTCCCCATCTATTTCCCATGAAGTGATGGGACCGGATGCCATGATCTTCGTTTTCTGAATGTTGAGCTTTAACCCAACTTTTTCACTCTCCTCTTTCACTTTCATCAAGAGGCTTTTAGTTCCTCTTCACTTTCTGCCATAAGGGTGGTGTCATCTGCATATCTGAGGTTATTGATATTTCTTCCAGCACTCCTGATTCCAGCTTGTGCTTCTTCCAGTCCAGCGTTTCTCATGGTGTACTCTGCATATAAGTTAAATAAGCAGGGTGACAATATACAGCCTTGGCGCACTCCTTTTCCTATTTGGAACCAGTCTGTTGTTCCATGTCCAGTTCTAACTGTTGCTTCCTGAGCTGCATACAGGTTTTCAAGAGGCAGGTCAGGTGGTCTGGTATTCCCATCTCTTTCAGAATTGTCCACAGATTATTGTGATCCACACAGTCAAAGGCTTTGGCATAGTCAATAAAGCAGAAATAGATGTTTTTCTGGAACTTGCTTTTTCCATGATCCAGCAGATGTTGGCAATTTGATCTATGGTTCCTCTGCCTTTTCTAAACCCAGCTTGAACATCTGGAAGTTCATGGTTCACATACTGCTGAAGCCTGGCTTGGAGAATTTGGAGCATTACTTTACTAGCATGTGAGATGAGTACAATTGTGCGGTAGTTTGAGCATTCTTTGGCATTGCCTTTCTTTGGTACTGGAATGAAAACTGACCTTTTCCAGTCCTGTGGCCACAGCTGAGTTTTCCAAATTTGCTGGCATACTGAGTGCAGCACTTTCACAGCATCATTTTTCAGGATTTGAAATAGCTCTACTGGAATTCCATCACCTCCACTAGCTTTGTTTGTAGTGATGCTTTCTAAGGCTCACTTGACTTCACATTCCAGGATGTCTGGATCTAGGTAAGTGGATCACACCATCATGATTATCTGGGTTGTGAAGATCTCTTTTGTACAGTTCTTCTGTCTATTCTTGCCACCTCTTCTTAATATCTTCTGCTTCTATAGGTCCATACCATTCCTGTCATTTATCAAGCACATCTTTGCATGAAATTCCGTTGGTATCTCTAACTTCCTTGAAGAGATCTCTAGTCTTTCCCATTCTGTTGTTTTACTCTATTTCTTTACATTGATCACTGAGGAAGGCTTTCTTCTCTCTTCCTGCTGTTCTTTGGAACTCTGCATTCAGATGCTTATACCTTTCCTTTTCTCCTTTGCTTTTCATTTATCTTCTTTTCACAGTTATTTGTAAGACCTCCCAGACAGCCATTTTGCTTTTTTTTGCATTTCTTTTCCATGGGGATGGTCTTGATCCCTGTCTCCTGTACAATGTCACAAACCTCAGTCCATAGTTCATTAAGCACTCTATCAGATCTAGTCCTTAAATCTGTTTTTCATTTCCACTGTATAATCATAAGGGATTTGTTTTAGGTCATACCTGAATGGTCTAGTGATTTTCCCTACATTCTTCAATTTAAGTCTGAATATGGCAATAAGGAGTTCATGATCTGAGCCACAGTCAGCTCCTGGTCTTGTTTTTGCTGACTGTATAGGGCTTCTCCATGTGTGGCTGCAAAGAATATAATCAATCTCATTTCGGTGTTGACCATCTGGTGATGTCCGTGTACAAGTCTTCTCTTGTGTTGTCGGAAGAGGGTGTATCATAATTCAAGACAGCATAAATCAATGGAAAGACTTACCATGTTCACTGTTCAAAAGACTTAATACTGTAAAGAGGCAATACTACCCAAATTGATCTACAAATTCAACACGATTTCTATTAAAACCTAGAAACTTTTTATTATCAATGATTCTGATATCAAATGTGTCAATTTTTCACACCAAGTAATTCTCTACTGCTGCTTCTGCTGCTAAGTCGCTTCAGTCATGTCTGACTCCGTGCGACCCCATAGATGGCAGCCCACCAGGCTCCCCCATCCCTGGGATTCTCCAGGCAAGAGTACTGGCGTGGGTTGCCATTTCCTTCTCCAATGCATGAAAGTGAAAAGTGAAAGTGAAGTCGCTCAGTCGTGTCCAACCCTTAGCGACCCCATGGACTGCAGCTTACCAGGCTCCTCCATCCAAGATTTTCTAGGCAAGAGCACTGGAGCTGGGTGCCATTTCCCTCTCATATGAGTAATTCTCTGCTTCTCTGCAAACATCAACCGGGTATCCTACAATTTAATTCAATTCTGATCCTAACTATTCAGAGTTAGCACAGATCCTACAGTTAAAGGCTCAGTTCCATAAGACTGCCCTTCCACTTCGGACGCCAATCACGAGTCTTGGGTCTTCTTTATTTCTGCCCAATCAGCTATAAATTATGTGTTGCCATGACCCCCTCTCAGGTTTGATAATTTGCTATAACAGCTAACAGAACTCAGGAAAACACTTTCCTTACTAGTACTGAATTACGATCAAGGATACAAATGAACAGCCAGATGAAGAGATGCATAAGTCAAAGTATGTGGGAAGAGGAGCAAAGCTCTGATAAGCCTCTCTGGGCACATCGCCCTCACAACAGTAACCTGGAGGTTCCCCAAATCTCACTGTTCACAGTTTTCATGAACATTCTATTATATAGGCATAGTTGATTAAGTCACTGGCCATTGAGGTTGGACTTAATCTCCAGCCCCTCTCACTTGCCCTGAGGTTGGGAGATGGCTGAAAGCCCCAGACCTCTAACCATAAGATTGGTTCACCTGACACCCTGCCCCCATCTCAAAGCTATTAGGGTCCCACTAAGAACCACCTTATTAGCATCAATTCAGGTAAGTTTGAAAGGGACTGCATATGAGTAACAACAGATGCTCCCCTCACCCCTATTATTCAGGAAATTCTAAGAGTTTTAGGAGTTCTGTGCCAAAAACCAGAGGCCAAATATACATTTATTGTACCATAAAATCATAGAATCCCATCTTCCCTTTCTGTGTAAACTGATAAGTCAATCCTAAAATTTATCCAAAAGTGCAAGGGACCCAGACTTGCCAAATCAATCAAAAAGGAAAAAGCTGTAGGACTCAGACTTCTCAATTTCAACTACATAAATACAGTAATAGAGATTGTATGATACTGGCATAAAGCTGGACATACAGATCAATGGAACAAAATTGAGAGTCCAGAGATAAACCCTTACATTTACAGCCAACTGATTTTTGACAGCAGTGGCATGATAATTCATTGGAAGAAAAGGTGCTGGGACACATGCAAAAGAATGAAATGAGACTCCTACCACATATCCCTTAGACAGCAAGGAGATCAAACCAGTCAATCCTAAAGGAAATCAACCCTGAATATTCACTGGAAGGGTTGATGCTGAAGCTGAAGCTCCAATACTTTGGCCACCTGATACGAAGAGCTGACTCATTGGAAAAGACCCTGATGCTGGGAAAAGACTGAAGGCAGGAGGAGAAGGGGACAACAGAGGATGAGATGGTTGGATGGCAACACTGACTCAATGAACATGAACTTGAGCAAACTCTGGGAAACAGTGAAGGACAGGGAAGCCTGGCACTGCAGTTCACGGGGTCACAAGGGGTCAGACACAACTTAGCGAATGAACAACAACCACATATCATATGTGAAAATTAACTCAAACTTTATCATACACCTCAAAATAAGAGCTAAAACTATGACACTCTTAGAATAAATTAAAGGAGTGTGTCCTCATGACATACTTAGAGTGGACATGTCCCTAGAGTGGACAATAGTTTCTTAGATATGACACAAACCAAAGAAAACAAATTGGATTTAAAAGTAAAATTCCTGTGCTTCAAATGATATCATCAAAAAGCTAAAATACAATTCACAGATTGGGAAAAAAGATTCATAGATCATACCTGATAAAGGAGTTTAATCCAGAATAACTCTTAGAACAATAGGAGACAAACAACCCAAAGGAAAAATGGACCAAGAATATGAATAGACATTTCTCCAAAGAAGATGAGAATATGGCCAATACGAACTTGAAAAGATGTTCAATCATTAGTCCCGAGGGAAATGCAAATCAGGACCACAACGAGATACTTCATACTTACTAGGACCGCTAAAATAAGACAGTCACAAGTGCTGACAAGGATATGGAGAAACTGCAGTAGGAAATAATGCAGCCACTTTGGAAAAGTTTGGCAGTTCCTCTAAAAGTTAAACAGAGCTAACATATAAACCAGCAATTCCACTGGTAAGTTTAAACCCAAGAGAAATGAAGGTATAACTAGGATTTCCTTGGCGGTTCAATGGTTAAGACTCTGTGCTTTCACTGTTAGTGGGCATGAATTCAATCCCTGGTCAAGGAAAGCAGATCCCACATTCCATACAGTATGCTCCCCACCGCCTCCACAAAAAAAAAAGTCATATGGCTATGCAACAGCTTATACATGAACATCTGTAGCAGCATCAGTGGCGACCCACTCCAGCATTCTTGCCTGAAGAACTCCATGGACAGACAGAGCCTGGCAGGCGCTAGTCCATGGAATCATAAAGAGTCGGACATGACTGAGTGACTAACCCTTTCACTTTTTCACTTTATGCATAAAAGCCAAAAAATGGAAGCAATGCAAATGTACATCAATGGGTGCATGGATATAGAAAAGATGGCACATCCACACAATACCCTTTGGCAATAACAAGCAATGAAATATTGATACATGCTACGGTATGGATCAATCTCGAAAACATTATGGTAACTAAGAATAGCTAGTCACAGAAGTCTACATATATGATTCTATTTATAAGAATGTCCAGAATAGGCAATTTCATAGAAACAGGAAGTGGAATTAGTGGTTGCCAGGGACCGGGGAAATGACTGCTAATGGTACAGTTTCTCCTTGGAGATGATGAAAATATTCTGCAACTACATATCAGTTCCACAACTGTGAACATACTAAAAACCACTGGACTGCACAGGCTTATTAGGGTGAATTATTATATCTCGCTAAAGCTGTTATTAAAAAACAATGCCAAAACTATCCCCCTTTTGGTCTGCTGTAAAAACAAAGAACCACTGCAGCCAAATTAGATTCTGAGCGCTCTCCTTCAACACGAGGCTGTGAGACTCACCATCCATCTTGGCTGCGCAAACCTCTCTTCTGTCCCTTTCTGCTTTGCTGCCTGTCATCAAGATGTCTGAATTCACCAAATAGACAATTCCCCAGGGATTGTCTGGGGAAAAAGGAGCTCTAACTGTACTGGATTTTAGCTCCAGTTGCAGAAGAAACATTTCCCTCCCCCAAAGAAAATGAATTTTTTCTATATTGTAAGAGTTTAGCAATCCCATTTCACATTCCTACTCTCCAGTGCAGTAAAACTGAACAGAACCTCACAAAGTAGATTATTTCTATATCATGCTGAAGTTTCCAGAGCACAGAGTCCAAACACCACACCATTTCTGGGACTACTCAAGTAAATTAGGCTTACTGAAGTGACCTCCAAAGACAAACAGTACCAAACAAACTTCCAGACAGGAAAGTATTTTCAAAGACACACCCCCAAAAAGGTAAAACAATACATTACACATTTTCCAATTTAAAAATCTCAACAGTCAAAGACTGTGATTAAAATGGAAAAATGAAAAAGTTGTGTTATCACATTGCTAAGTCGCTTCAGTCATGCACGACTCTGTGCAACCCCATAGACGGCACCCAACCAGGCTTCCCCGTCCCTGGGATTCTCCAGGCAAGATCACCGGGGTGGGTTGCCATTTCCTTCTCCAACGCATGACAGTAAAAGTGAAAGTCAAGTTGCTCAGTCGTGTCCGACTCTTAGCGACCCCATGGACTGCAGCCCACCAGGCTCCTCTGTCCATGGATTTTCCAGGCAAGAGTACTGGAGTGGGTGCCATTGCCTTCTCCGGTTATCACATTAAGGAAGCAGAATTTCAAGGTCAGAAGGGACAGTAAACGCAGATCACACTGTCTGACAGCCCTCCCTCTCCACACCCACACCTGACATTTTTCTCTCTCCCATAAATCCCTGCCAGGTTGTTAACCAACCTGTGCTTAAACACCACCACTGATGAAGTTCTTATCTCAGACAATAGCTTTAACTGTTGGAAAGTTCTCCCCACAGCAAGCTAAAACTGCTCTCCATGAAGATTCAGACTCTACTCCCCCATCAAACACAGAAAGATAGTTCTCATCACCCTGCACCCAGGGACCTTCTCTTCCGTACATTATAGTTCTTCTCATCTTTAGAATTCAAAGGACACTATGGATATGGCTTCACCACTCTCAAAAGGTGTCTCAAGTCCTCCCAGTTCTGCCAAACAGTGCCCTGAGAAGCTAAGGCATAAAGAGGGGACAGTTTAAAAGATAAATGATCAGGAGGAGGGAGACAGCAAGAGAGAAGCTAAAGTGATGCTCATGAGGACCAGCTGCTGAGAAGTAAGCCTAACAGGCTGAGCTTTCACCCCGACGCCATCTAAACCCTGAGCAGCAGCAGGTTCAAGAACTCCAGACAGAGATATGAGTCAACCTACTCTTGGCTCAGCCACTAGGCTGCACAGGTTTGTGATCTGTGTGGAACAGGGGCAATAAATACCAGCTCACGTAAGAGCTGGCAAAAAATAAAAATAAAATAAAATGATGCACTTTGTATCTCAGAAGGGTGAAATGATGTAGAGAGATAAACATGGTATCAAGACCAGCAGAGGAAAAGTTTATCTCTAATGACCTTTCACCTCTCACTTGTGGTCCCATCCTTCATCTTTCCAGGTAACCTGTTTCTAGCCCTCCTCCCAGTGCAGAACCAACCATCCAGGCAATTGCTTTTCCCATCCCCACCCTTTCCCCACCAAAACTTACCTGTCCTGGCTCCAAGTCCCCTGTCTCCATGTATTCCGCACACAGCTAGCTAAGTAGACAAACTAGGACAACACTAGCAAATGCCCTAATTTACTATCCCAGCCAGATGGCACACTCACACCTTAAGAGCATCTCATGGAAACCAAATATCCTCAAAGGTGGTTCCCTGGCCAGAGTCCTAGCACTGAGCATCAGATCAGTAGAGTGTGCATTTGAAGACAGAGATGCCTTTTAACTATAGCCTTCAAATCACAACATAAGAGCTTCTATCTATTCTGCCCACAGTAAGGGATGGCCCTGCAGAGAATTACAGAGGCTGGGATTAAAGGCCCTCACTTTTCACTTTCATGCATCGGAGAAGGAAATGGCAACCCACGCCAGTGTTCTTGCCTGGAGAATCCCAGGAACGGGGGAGCCTGGTGGGCTGCCGTCTATGGGGTCGCACAAAGTCGGACACGACGGAAGCGACTTAGCAGCAGCAGCAAGGGAGGAAATGAGGTATAGGATAAAGTGCCTGAGCTTTGGAGTCAGACCTGGGTTGAAATCTGAGCTTCAGTTTCTTCTTTGTATAACGAGGAAAAGACAACACCCTTACAGAGCCACTGTAAAGACTAACTGAGATAATGTACACAAAATGCTCAGCCTTCTTTCAGCTCACTGTCCAGGTTAGTTCTCCCAGTTACACTTGGTTTCACTTATCAGAGTTGTGAGTTTAGAACTATTTGTTTGCTTCTTATATTATTAACTGCGTTTCCCTTAACCAGACTGCAATAACTAGGTATCTTGTAGTCGTCACCACAGTATTTTCAACACCTAGTACAAAACCTGGCCCATCAAACCAAAATAATTAGTAGCTTTTCCAGTTGTTAAGAAAGAACCTTAAGATGTTACTTAATTCTTTACCTACTCCCAGGCTGTCCCAGACTATTGAGGATATTATCCAACATGCTATGATCATCCACCCAACTGTCCCCATAGCAGAGCAATTAATCATCATCACTACCACCATGACAAAACAGTAAATATTTTGCAATGATTTTTCAGGTATGGTAATCCAGGTAAACGACAGGAAGCACAAAGTCTGAGGAATCCAGAGTCACAGAAACAATTTTTCTCCCAAAAGTGGGAAAGCAGCCAGGGGGAGGAGGGTGACATGACTGCACATGGACTGAAGACTGAATTTCCCAGAGAGAAGAAATGATGGAAGAGAGACATGTTAGCACTGGAAGGTACCCCCCTCTGGGACTAGTCTTTTAGGCCCAGCTTTTGTTTTACTCCAACAAAGCAGGACACTGATGTGCTATGGTCAATTACTGACTCAAGGACATCCAGTTAGTTACCGAGTCCAGATGAGACTATGACCCAGGTGTTCGGGCTTCCAAGCTAATATTCTAAAACTAACAGTATGGTAGAATCTAATGAAAAGGCGTGGGCAGTCCCCATCCCAGTTCTATCACTTTTAAGCCAGTCTATGAATTTCAGCCAGCTGGTCAACCTCCCTGCACCTCCTCTTCTTCATCTGTAGAACAGAACCCCACAGGGTTATCATGGGAATTGAGTCAGACTACACAGAAAAAGCACACCCTATTTAGAGCTCTATTCCTTTCTTCTGAAAAATCAGAGCATTTTTTATTTGCCAAAAATCAGGGAGGTAAGAAAAATGAGATTTTAAGAAGAAACAGTGATAACAAGGAATACCAACATCTATCGTAATAAAGAAGCAGGTTTGGAAATAATTGTCTGAATGACTCTGAATGAATACGAGTACCAAGTTAGGGAAAAGTTAGTTGTCCAGGGCCAGGACGAAAGAGGTCACAGGCAAAGGTCTTCTTTGGGACACAGTAGAGATGTTTCAGAAAAGAAAATTAAGTCTCTGCCACATCTACCCTTAAAGTTTAACCTCAAACCACACAGCTTGCGTCCCATTCTGATATGCCAACAAACCACAGCAAAGGTTCAGATTTGTCTGACCAAAGTTTTTTAAGGAGAAATTTATTTTTTAATAAAGATTTTTGTGGAGAGGCTCCTTACACACCACCTCACTAAGTGGAAGCTCTTCTACGAAAAGTTGAAAATGCTCAAGATACCATAGCTCTTGATCCCTCCTTGGACCACCACCCAGCTGCCCCACCAGAGGCAGCCCAGTGGTGCTGGGTATGAAAACCACCCTAGGAAGCATGAGGATCTGGTGACTGTGGCTACCCTAGACACCACCAGTCTACCTGGCTGATATTAGACCTTCTTGGATGACACAGAGCCTTTACCCTATGGTGGAATATGGCAGAAATCACTAAGCCAACATCCATGTTCTCCTCACTTTACTGAACTTGGCAACTTCACAGAACTTGGCAACGTTTTCCAACCTCCCTCATGAGATCTTATGAGTTCTGGCCAATGAAATGTGAACAGAAATGATGCTCACCACCTCCAAAGCTGATGATTAAAAACAACTCCCATAGGAAATCCTTGCTGTCTTTCTCCTTCTCAGATGAACACAGGGCACTGTGGCCCTCAAGGAAGGCAGAATAAGATGGAAAGATTCTGCGTCCCCAAATGACTCACATAAGACAGTGCCCTTTCCAGGCCAGACTGTGAAGTAAGAAACACTGACATAGCCACAGAGATTTTGTTCTGTGCTAGCCAGCGTGACTCTTGCCTTCCAGTACTCACACCCTTGTATAGTCCTCATCAAGTGTGAACAGGCTGACCCGAGGAACCAGTAAGATGCAATGGGTGTGAAACCTGTGGCTAGGTTTTAAAAACATTCAGCTCCCACCACTCCGCCTCTCTCTCAGTTCTCTAGCTCTGGGGGAAACCAACCGCCATGCTCTGAAGGTGCCCAAACAGCTCTATGGGCAGGTCCACGATGTGAGCACTAAGCCCTCCTGCCAACAGCCAGCTCCAATTTGCCAGCCACGCAAGTGAACCATCTTGAAATTGGACCCTCCAGCCAAGTCAGATCTTCAAATGACCACATCCCCAGCCAGCATTTTGACTATAATTTCCTAAGATACCCCAAGCAAGAACTACCAGCTAAGCTGCTCCTAAAAACTGGACCCACAGAATCCATGATATAATTAATGATTATGGTTAGTTTAAGGTGCTAAATTTTGAGGTAACTGGCTGTGAATATACAGAATATACTTGTTCTATTAGCTTGTTACTTACCAAATCAATACATTACATGTCCAAAGAAAACTCAAAGGAGTTGTCCAATGCATTCTGTCCCCTCGGGTTACGTGTAACATTTAATGTAAGGAACAGATAATGGCTCCCCTGACCACACCAGCCCATCCTCTTTACACACTTACATATTCTCTCTCTCACACACAGACCTAAATATGCTCAGATACATGCTCCAGGCCAATCCACAGCTATATAATGTTCTTTCCAGTAAGGAGGGTGTTCTATCTGTGGATTCACAGATGGGAAGGAACCTGAGGAACCCTAAGAGAACGTGCAGTCTGTGTATGTTAACACCACACAGCAAGACAGAATTATGTGTGCGTGTGTACACACGTGCTACGCTAAGGCACAGGAGAGAAGCTAAGCAACCACAGTGGGGAGAAAGCATAGGATCTTGACTAATGGGACAGCAGAATGAGGGGCAGGCGGCTGAATAAGGGAAAGCAGAGAATGGGTGGGAAAGGTCCTCATACACAGACTTTTAAAAAGAAAACAGAGTTATTCACTTTACCTCTCATGCCTTTGAGTCACTGGACCACCTTGGCTTTAAAGCAAAAAATAGTTAGCAACACTCCACGTGACTCCTAGAAACCGTGGTGAAGGTACCATTAGATCAGATCAATAGATAGAAAAGCATCTAGAAGCACACAGCAATCCAAATTCGGTTAAGCTGCATGCAAATGGCAAATCGATAGCACTGCGGAAGTGCAGAGGGACAGACAGACGGCCCTGGAGGCAGCGGGAGTGGCCCAGAATCTGAACGTGCTTCTCAGCGTGGCTGAGGGGCTGAGGCCGACAGAAGGGAGACACACGGACAGAAACGTCGGGAAGCCACACCGCTGTCGGAGACTGTGCGGACTGGGCCCTGCCTCCTACCCTGGGCAGAGCGTCTATCGATGCTGAAGTCAGAGAAGCAAAGGAAGAGGGACTCCAGCCCCCAGCCTCCCTCTCTCTCCAAAGCCAAGGCCAGTGAGAACCCAAGGTTAAAACAGAGATTCCGAGATCAAGTCCCAGGTTGTCCAGGATTGCAGACAGTGACGCCAGGGTGCTTTTCACTTAGTCTCTGATTCCTCCACCGCAACTCAGAGCTGCTCTACTGTGATCTGCACTCCGGCTGGCCCGACACAATCTGCCTCTTCCTCAAGTTCCAAGGCATGTTTAGAAGAGCAGTACCCAGTCCAGAAAGGCCGAGAGGCACTTCTATCTGCCCAGAGGCAGCCCCCTTCATGATCTGCCAGCTGAGAAACCATGGAAGAAACACACACACACAATCCTCTCACTACGGTTCTTCCAACCAACTTGCCTCCTGGCACAAATCACCTGCCATCGAATGTGCCACCATCGAATGTGCCATCTATAAAGGGTAAGGAATAACCATTTACTGGCCTCCGTAGCACGGAAGAAAAGAAATGGATCTGGGAAGCAGTGGAGAATGAGACAGCAGGTCCGGAATGTCACACAAGGAAGGCTGAATCCACCACTCTAATTTGACACTTTTCATTTAAAAAACTGCGGTTGGTTCTAAGTTTTCCAGTAGGTTGAGGTAATTTATAAGACTGAACTCCATAAGGAAAAGAGTACTGTCTTGCATTCGTATCCAGCCCAGCCTGGGTACATGACAGGTATTCAAAGAATCAAAGAGGTTATTTAAAAATAAGAGTAAAGGAGTGAGGTGGATGAACCTAGAGCCTAATACACAGAGTGAAGTAAGTCAGAAAGACAATGTATATTAAAGCATACATATGGAATCTAGAAAGATGGTACCAACGATCCTATATATAGGCAAGCAGAGGAGACACAGACATACAGAACAGACTTTTGGACTCAGTGGGAGAAGGAGAGGGTGGGATGATTTGAGAGAACAGCACTGACACATACACATCACCATATGTAAAACAGATCGCCAGTACGAGTTCAATGCATGAAGCAGGGCATCCAAAGCCCACGCTCGGCGACAACCTGGAGAGAGGGAGGCGGGAGGGGGACGCAGGAGGAGGGGACACAGGCGCACCTATGGCCAACCCATGTTGATGTATGGCAAGAGCATCACAACTGTGCAGTCATTACCCTCCCCCTAGGGACATCATGAGCCCGGATTTCTACAATTAATACCTAGTCAAGTCAACACTATACATCTTAAAAATACTGAATAAAGGATTCCCTTCTGGTTGGCTTTGTGAATGCTGTTTTCCTACCCTGGAATCACCTCCCTCCTCCATTACACCTTTGCGAATTCCACTCACCTTCAAGATAAAGCTCAAATCTCATTTTCCACCCTGTGCAGTATTTCCTGACCTCTCCAGCTCAGAACAGTACCCCTCTCCTCTGAAGATCTGTACCATGTGTTGAAACCATTTTTATAGCTCACACTTGGGTTGTTTTAATGTTTCTCACTTGCTCGTAAAACAGAACTTTCACTAGACTCTCAGAATCTTACAGTCCCAGATTGTATTATATACCTAAATCACATGTCCTGCAACACTTAACAACAGTCATGTGTACACACCAGAGATGAATACAAAAGTTAATAAATAAATGTTCAGAGTTTCCACTTCAAATGAATCAGTTCATAACATTTCAGTTCCTAGACAAACTTAAGAAACAGACATTTCAAAGGACAAGCAGTCCTACGTACAGTTTTTAGGATGAGACCTTTGGTGTTCTAGAAAGCAAGTCTGCCTGTTTGCTTCTGTTGGTCCTGAAATTCAGCTATTCTCCCTGAGTTTCCACAGAGGTCGGAAGTGCCCCAGCCCCACCCTCATGCTTTAAGGCAGATCCCCAGATGGTGACATAATTGCCAAGCTGCAAAGTAAACCGGGGTCAGCCACCTCCCTGCACAGACCTGGCAGTCCCCTTGGGAGATGGGGAAGCCTGCCGCTACTCAGCGTGCAAAGCAAATGCCAGCTCTGTAGATAAAACAGGTGTCCCCCATCATGATCACATCAACAAATTCAGGACGTTTGACCAACTGTTCTTGTCCTCTAGTACTGGAAATCTTCCAGAAGGAGAAAGAAATTCATCTTCCCACCATTCCAAGAGCCTGTCTTTTCCCCCTGCAATATAGGAAAGATAAAAGCCTTTGGAGAGAGAGACTCAGCATGAATACCATCCTTGAGGAGCTTACAGCCCAATGTGACCCAGGCAGCCCTGCCAGTAGCCAGCAGCCATCCCCACTGAGGCCAGAAAAACTAAGAGACGTGACGCCTGACTTCTAAAAACCAACAGCACACCAAAAAGACAGACAATGTGCTAAAGAAGGTCACTGCTGTAAAGAGGTTCTGTCTACAAAACACAGCAGAAGCACAGAGGGACAGACACCGAAGTGGACCAGCTTCAGGTCAGAGGTCTTTGCAGAAGACACAGGATTTGAGGAGCTGCCGTCAGAGGTAGACTGAGGAAGGGTCTGCCCCTGACAGGAGCACCGGCACACAGAAATGGAGGGAAGTCAGCATGGCCCGCGGACCTGCTCAGTGCCACGTGTCCTCAGCCCCAGAATCCACAGCAAACTTCCGTCGGGTCTGCAGGGCAGCTTCCTGGTTGGTGGATGGGAGAGGGCAAGAGGAGGGGCCGCAGAGATGAGGAGGGCCAGCCAGAGCAACGAAGCGCGGACAGGCTGAGCGCAGGCTGAGAGGCAGGAGGGCCAGACCTGGGAAACTAATCAGATGGGGCCATTAGGAGGGAGCTGAATCCTGGAGGATTTCCCCTGTTCCTTTCACCTTTCTTCAACCTCTTACCGACTGTATCTCCACTTTTTACCCACTCTCTCCCTCTCACACCACTAGTTTTGTTTTGAGCTATGTTATCCATTATACCTGTGCTTGCTATGACTCACTCCTCAGATCTGTGTAATTTAGCATAAATTCTGACTTGATGGCTGTCATCTGTGTCTCTTCCCACTCAACTGAATTCCAAAGGTGTCCTTTTGAACTCAATTTATTTTCCCTCTGCTTTAGAATAGATAAAATTTTGTGGAAATATCTTCTCTTCCTCTTCCCCCTCCCTGCCCATCAAGTTCATTTCCTATCAAGTTCATGGGACAGGAACTAGATCTGATTCTATGTTCTACTTCACGCCAAGCATGTTCTTGGCACTCAATGAATGCTGATTACTTTGACCACATAAAGAATAACAACCTACAAATACCCTGGCTTCCTGCAATTGAAAGGAATTAACCGCACTGCAATTAAGAGAAAGCTGGAGAAAATATTTAGTTAGCAGCTTCTCAAAGCAGACAATAAGCCTGCGACAATAAATACCACTTCCAACATATTCTTTGGTAGTGTTTTATGTAACAGTCCAATAAAATGCTAAAGACCACCCAATGCCACAGCAGAATGCTAACAACATGAGTCACCCAATAGCTAAAATTGAAGAGATTAATCTATCACATTAGAGAATAAACATCAGTAATTTATACTGATGTCAGATTATAAAAAGAGATTGTTCTAAAATTCAATTTATATAAAATATCACACTGTTTGAATAAAACAGGAAGACAGTATGACCCCATATGTAGACATTTAGAGAAAACTATAAATCATCTCTAGGTTCAGGCACAATGGTAACCAAGAGGGATATGAAATCTGCTAGAACTGGTTCTATCAAGAATAGATAAGACAAGTAAGAGATAACTGCAGGCCAAATGTCTGGTGCTGAAAGGTCTATTGTGGCAAGCTAGGAAGTGTAACCAAATATAGGGCATCTAGTAAAACAGTGATTTGCTTTTTGCAGTTAGACTTTAATTCAAAGTGTCTAAGCTTCACCATAAAGGACACAGGCAAATGAAGTGGACTAACATAAGACGCCCACATCTGGAGACTATTTTAAGTAAATCACTGCCAGAGAACAAACTCAGATGGAACTGAAACAATGGACCCTGAAATCTCAGATAACCTGTGACATCATGATATTTCATTAACCTCTATCCCTGGGTCTTGCTGACATCAAGCTTTAAATCAGGTGCCAAGTCAAGAGAGACCAAAAGGAAAAGACAAAAAAAAAGTCTACAGCTCAGAGAGATCATCTAGAGCAAACAAGGAGAACCAGGGCACATTCAGATAAAGCTGGGAATCTTAACAAGAAGAGAGCCCTGCTTTCAGAAAGCAGCTCTTCCCCCATCCTGGCACCCAGAGCACTGTAACCGATGGGTTCAGAACCCAGGAGAGACCACTCACAACCCACAGGGCTGACAGAATCAGCATCCATCCACCCTGATCTCTTACCGTGAGGTTCCCATGGGTTTCCTTGTTTGGGCCCACACTTCCTCCAATATACTTCACTTTCCCAAAAGTCTGTGTATGTCATCACCTTCTGCTCAAGAGAGCAGGGTGTTTGCTGTAGTACACCCAGTACTTGACTTTGAGTCAGGTATCCTGCAACATTCTCCCTCCCAGGATACCTTTAAACCACTCACAATCTTCCACCATTATCAGCAAGTTTCAGCCCACCTTTCCATGCACACTCTGGGGTCAATGTGTCTGGGACACACACTCATGCCACTGCCGCCAAATTAGATTTCTCCAGAGCCACAAAGGACTACACTGTACAGCTTGCAGTTTTCAAAACATTTTCACACATTATCTCATTTGACCCCAGTAATAACCCTACAATACAAGCAGATGTCACTGCTACTTCTATATATCCGGTAAGAAGACTGAGGATTGGAGAAATGTGAAGAGCTGCCCAAAGTTTCACAGCAATTCAAGAATCAACAGAGATTCTAACTCCCTTTCTGGTGTTTTTTCTGCCCTTATCTTAATTACGATCAAAAAAGATGCCACTGGGTAATACCAGAGCCCACAGAATAGTCCAAAAGGCCCATAAAAGCACTGTTCTGCTGATCTTGAACAGCAGCTAAATCAAATCATCTCTGAAAACTTTTCAGACTCGCAGAGAAACGTCCTTACGAGGACATTGGTTAAACAGGTTGACCTAAGGTAAAATCTAAATTAGAAGCCTCCTGCCATGGAAAGTCACAGATTTACTTGTTTCTGCCAGGTGATATAATGAAGACCATAATAAATCCTACTGTGCTTCTTTTTATGCCGTGCTGTGCCCTGTCACTTGTCAGAGAATCAGCAACATTTTAAGAAAGTTATCTGCTTATAGATCTGCTTCCTCCCTGCATTGAGAGCCCCCAAAGACCTCTCAAATCCTCACATCTAGCACACTGCAAGCACCAACCATTCAACCAGACACAAAAGACACGCAAGTCCTGACGGGCCATGCTTCCCAATATACTCACTGAGCCCCATTCAGAGACTGAAGGGGAAACTCCTCTGGGTGCAGAAAAACGGCAAAAATTTGGGAAGCATGGCTCTACTCATGACTAAGTCTTTTTCCACATCCATTTCCCTAAGTCTCAATTTTCTATTATTAAGAGATGAAGACAGGCTAAATCTGTAGATGCCAAACATGGACTATCAGACCTACTTGACCTCAATCAATAAAATGCTTTATCTGTTAGGCTCAGAGTGGGTCCTGAGACCCAACATTTTTTTTTAATTCCTTAAGTGATTCTAATGATCAGCAAATGTTATGGCACTGCACAAGACACTGGGTTTACACCAATAAAACCAAAGTGGTACCTCCCTTGTTAAGTTGACCTCAGAGCCTGGTTTGAAGATCCTGGACTAGAGGATCTCTCATGCTCAACAAAAGGAGCCTCTGGAAAGACCTCTTTCCTTTTCTGCCTTGGACAATGCCATACCCTGATGCAAACCACGGAGAGACAGCCTAATGGTCTATTCCTCCTATTCTTATAAAGAACAGAGCTGCCAGCAAGTGCCAGAAGTCACGTGCATCTTGCTTGAGAAATACTCGTCAGCAGCAGCTTCAGAAGATGTAGCATTTGAGGTGAGCCTATTAGTGAACCCCATGGACAGAGGAGCCTGGAGGGCGATATAGTCCAGGGGTCGCAAAGACAGACAGGACTAAGCAGCTAACTCACTCATTAGGATAAACAGATACATAGAAGTGGAAAGAGAAGACATTCCAGGCAGGGAAACATGAGACATGACACAGAGATAGGAAGGCATATGGCATATTTGTGGCAGTAACAGGACTCGTTGAGCAGAGTACAGAGTATACATGGTGGACTAGTGAGCAATAACGGCTAATTATAAAAAAAAAGAAAAAAACAAAGTCTGGTGACAAAAAGCACAGCTTATTCGACTAGGAGAAGAAGATCTAGAGAAAACAGTTATACAGTAACTCAAGGCATGTGTGACCACGGACCAGATGAGAAGACAGAATTCTGAGGAAAGAGCACAGAGAGCTAGAATGGTCGAATCACAGGGGAAACTGAGCTTGAAGGAAACACACACACACATGAAAAAGACAACACAGAGAACCGCTTAGATGAAGACCCACACTTTCACCTTGGCGCGAGATGACCAGAACGCTCACACAGGGCTGCCCTGGTGGCTCAGCAGGAAAGAGTCTGCCTCCCGGGGCAGGAGATGCGGGCTTGACCCCTCATCTGGGACCACCCCACATGCTGCGGAGCAACTAAGCCCGTGCACCCTGGAAGCCCATGCTCTGCGACGAGAGAAGCCCAATGGGAAGCCCGCACGCCGCAGCCAGAGTGGCCCTCGTTCGCCGCAGCCAGAGAAAAAGTCCGCTCAGAAACGAAGGTCCAGCAGACAAAAACACATCAATAAAAATTTTTTGAAAAAAGGATATCCATAAAAATCAGTACATTTAGCACCTTCACAACCTCATGAATTCCTGTGTGCAGAGTAAAGGGTAAAGTCAAGCCAGGGGTTATCAAGGGCAAAGAAGAACCTCCTAAGACCAGGAAAGAGAATCCGTGACTTCATCAGCACCCACCCTTAGATGACTAGACAGCCACCCACCAAGTAATCAGGTGACAGGGAAACCCCAGCTGGCACCACAGACCAGCAGCTGATCCCCAGTAGCTCAGCAATTAGATTTCTTCAAATAATAAAGAGAAGCAAGAGTTAAGTGGAGTAAGTTTTTCCCTGTTTGTACAATTTATACACTATACTGGATTAGTGAAATTACCATATAAACAGAAGATACTCAAATATCTATACTGTAAAGAAGGAGAAAAAGAATTTTCAAAATAGTGAAAAAATAGGAAAACCTGCACCATTTAAAGAAAGATTACAAATAAAAAGCTACAAATGAACTTTGCTTTGGAAGACAAATATCTTTGAGGATTTTCATTCAGTGATATTGGATAATGAGGAAGAAAATTATCAGTATTTAGAATAACACTGAATATTTAATTCTGGTATGATAAACTTTTTGTAGATATGTACAAGAAATGAATACTTCATGATTAGAATGAAACCATATGAGAATAGATGACTGAATAAAGTGAAATAAGAATTCAACTAAATGAATATATCCCCAAAGACAGACAATGAAAAATAATACAGAATACGAAAAAAATCCCCAAGGGCATAGAGAAATGAGGCCCATAATAAAGGCAGTATTGTCATGGTGGAGGGATGTTTCCTTAACAATAAACAGTGTTGGGACAACCAGATTGCACTTGGAGAAATATAAAGTTAGATTTGTATTTCATTCTATATACTAGGATAAATACCAAATGAAAGCGAGATCGAAGCAAATTAAAAAAATAAAGCCACCCAACGAAGTGCTAAAAGAAAACATGGGTGAATTCCTTCACATTCCTCAAGAAAAATCTTACTCGGCTTCAAAATCCAGAAGCACTGAAATAGAAGACTGATAAATGTAACTAAGGCAGATAAACTATATAATAAACTATATAAAAGCACAGCAAAAGTAAAAACTATCATAAACAAATTATTGCTCATTTTCTTCCACATGATGTTGTTGCAGTTTATCCTTATTCTTGGGACATGTATTTTAAGTATTTAGTGACAAAGTATCCATTTCTATAACCTACTTTCAAACGAAACAACAAAACTGTGTATGTAAAAATATTAAAAAATGGCAAAATTATTAAAAACTGGTGAACTTAGGTACAGAGTATAGAACTACTATACTATACTGTATTATATATATTATATATTATATATAATTATAATTATATACTATACTATATTATATATAGTAGTATATACAGAGTATAATGCTGTACATTCTTTCAACTTTTAAAAAATTTTTCAAACATAAAAAGTTGTATATGGCTAGGTAGGGCAAGGGAGAGCAATATAAAGTCAAATGACAAAGTAGAAAAAATATCTGCAACGGATCACAAAGAGATCATATCTCTAATACACAACGAGTTCCTAAATGTTGAGAAGAAAGACCAGAACCCTGATCGAAACATGGTAAAAGATATGAATAGTTTATTGAAAAACAAATGCCAGTGATCCTTATACAAACAAAAAGATGCTCAACCTCACTCATAATAAAAAGAAATTCAAATTAAAACTATATAGTGATTCTACTACTTATTTATCAGATTAGCAGAAATCCAAGCTTGACTATATATTGTTGGCCAGGCTAGGGAAACAATCACTGCTGATGGAAATGTAAAATGGTACAAACTTTATGGAGAAAAGCCTGGCAAAACTCATCAAAAATGCATATGCATTTACTTTTGACTCAAATCCCACTTCAAGGAATTTACCCTCATCCCACCCCCTGCTCTGCTGTCAGAAAAAAAAGTGGTCAAATTATTAAATTACTTATGCCTAAGGTTATACATTCTGACACCACTTGTAACAGCAAAAGACAAAAATTATCCAAGTTGAATAAACAATGTTCATCAGGATAGAAACTTTACAGCTATAAAATGCGTACATTGGAATATTAGCCACAAAAAGAGATGACTTTGAGTCAGTTCCAGTGAGGTGGATGAGTCTGTTACACAGTGTGAAGCAAGTCAGAAAAACAAATATCATATATTAATGCATCTATATGGAATCTAGAAAAATGGTACTGATAAACCTATTTGCAGGGCAGGAATACAGAACAGGTTTTTGGACATGGTCGGGGAAGGAGAAAGCTGGACGAATTGACACATTAAAACATATACCTAATCATGTATAAAATATACAGCTAATGAGAAGCCACTCCCTCTACTCACAGGGAGCTCAGCGCAGTCCTCTGACACAACCTAGAGGGGGTGGGACGGGGTGGCGGGGGCAGCCGGGAGGTTTAAGAGGGGGGGTGGGGATGTAAGTCTGCTTATGGCTGATTCACACATTGTAGGTAGAATCCAACACAATATTGTAAAGCAATTCTCAGCCAATTAAAAATAAAAATTTTTTTAAAAGAATAAGAATACTTGCAGATACTTGCATAGATGATTTATCCACAAAATTACATAGATGATTTCAAAGATATATTGCTGAACAAAAAACATGAAGAAAAAAGGCAGAACTTAACCAAGTGATTAAGGTCAACATCACAAGTAATGAAAAAAACCAACACCTGTGCTTCCTTGTACGATGCACTTCCGTGGTATTCCTGTCCCAAATGCTAACCCTGAATCTAATCAAGAGGAAACAATCAGGCAAACCTCAAATAAAAGACGTCTGCAAAGCAGTCTGGTCTCAAAAAATGTCAAGATCATGAAAGACAAAGAAAAACTAAGGAACTATCCCAGATTAAAGAAGACTGAAGAGATAACAACTTAAATATACTATACCATCCTGGATCAGATCCTAAACTAGAAAATATGTTTTCATTTTGCTGTAAAAGACATTAGTGGTAAAATGTGAATAAGATCTGTGGACAGGATAATGTGGATATGGATGGATGGATGGATGGATAGGAGGGGAAAAGGGGAGAAGGGAGGAGCTAAGTGAAGGGTAAATTGTAGTTCTTTGTCCTGTTTTTTCAGTTATTCTGTTTGACATTAATTCAAAATAAAAACCAATATGCAAAATAGTGAATATAATATACCTCTTTCAGGTATGGATTTAGGGAAAGGATGAAAATGCTTTTACACTTGTAAAAAAGAAACACTGAAGATTACCAAAATCTAACAACAATGCTTACATACAGGATGAGGGAGCACAGAAGGTAGAACGTAGATATCTCTGAATATATCATGTTAATAGCTTTGAATTTGGAATCATATGTTTTACCTACTCAGAAAAAAAATACAATTAAATTTTTAATTGAACAAATTGAAACAAATGAACCTAATATCTCAAGTTGGCAATACAAACATTCAAAGAAAATCAATATTTCAATGGCTTTTAGAACACAGTACTTCAACACCTGATGGAATATATTCTAAGGAAAAGAGAACCGTGATGAATCAAACCTTATTCAGTACTATTATCAATAGCAATGGTGATATTTTAAAAGCTATTCTATATATACACTCTAAGAAAAGACAAGGAACCAAGATTTTCAATGAAAAGAAAAATATGCAAGTATAAAATTAAAGAAGTTAAAATCCTGTAAAGTTCATTATCAATGGAAAGAATACCATTTTTTCAAAAATGAAAAGCTTCCTAATTCTAACATTGAAAAAGCCTCAAAGCCAGCAATGAGTACCCCCAACACCCAAACCACGGTCTCTAAATTTCTCCTCTATTAAAAGGAATAGAGCTCCTTGAAGGCAGGGTTGGTTCTGGGTCTAGGCTAAGAAATATATAGATCAGCTTAGGATATCTTGATGTATCACTAAGTATGGAGGCTATAAAAACTAAAGTGGGGTAGGGGGGTGGGGAGAGAAAAAAATGGGGCCAAGTCAAAAGGACATAGGAACCGCTTTGCAGAGCACATCCCTATTAAAATATGATACAATATGAGTGTCAAAATAAACAACTATAAATTTATTTAACACACTGAATATATCAGTACCTACTAAAGATGCTACCAGACAACTGAGCCAGTTTCTTCACAAGTCACAGGAAAAGAAGGAGGGCACTACCCTAGACAGGAGCCCTGAGCCATAACAACCCACTGCAACACGTGGACCGCACTTGATCCTGATTCCAGCAAGATTAAAAAGACATATTTGAAGACAACTGGAGAAAGCAAATATAAGGATTTATTTTGCTAACTGTCTTGAATGTGTAAGAAAAGTCTACTTTTTGTGGAGATTTATATTCAAGTATGCAGTGGTGAAACAATGTGATCTCACCATTTCCATTAAACTATAGATAAAGCAAATATGGCAAGATGCTAAAAATGACTGAATCTGGGCAATAAGTATTGGGGATTCATTATAGTATCCTATTTTTGCATATTTGGGGCTTTTTTCATAATAAAGAGTTCTTAAAACATAATTCGCAAGGACATGCAGAATGCAATATGATCTTGGTTTCTAGAGAGTTCTCTACTCTTACCATTAATTCAAGATTTATTGACAATTTGTGTGGAATAAAAATTAAAATAATTTCCATTGTTATATGCCCTCCAGACAGTTCACTGAACTTTTCAGCACTAGGATTTCTAAACACTGATGACACCTGAAAGCATCGTTTCTGAACATTTCTTGTGTCATTAGGAAGAGAATTTTATCTCGGTGACAGATTGCATATGTCTTGCTTTACAGAGTTTTCATTTTGCTTATCATTGTATGAGAGGAAATTGTCAATGAATAATCTTATAATACTGAATAGGAGCTTCTCTATTTAAATATACTTTGAAATTAATTATTCTATAAAGTGAAGGAGTCATTTGTAATTACTGTAATCATCCTATCATCCTATCTGTTGATACGTACCAGCTTTTAGGCTATTCTAAAATAGAGGTTCACCGTTCACCTGCATTCTAACGTGTTCATTTCAAACGGACTTAGAAGTGAATTATTCCATCTTAACTGAAAACATGCAATATTGCTTTATGTCCCCCATGTGGGGACATTATTCAAACAATTATCTTACATCTCCAAGGAGGTGAGGGTTATAATTGCTACAAAGGCCCAAACAATAAGAGAAGAGTCCTCTCTCTTACGTAATAACAATAAAAAGTAATGATTACTGACTTCCACTGTCACTCATATTTTTATTTTTTATAATGGTTAATATATGAGCTCTTAATATAGGACAGTGTGCTGTGTGTTCAGTCACGTGAGTCGTGTCCAGCTCTTTGCGACCCTATGGGCTGCAGCCCACCTAGCTCCTTTGTCCATGTAATTCTCCAGGCAAGAATACTAGAGTAGGTTGCACTTCCTACTCCAGGGGCTCTTCCCAGCCCAGGGATGGAACCCATGTCTCCTGCAATTGGATTGCTCAGTACATGGCAGACATGGTGCTAAACACCTCATACGATCTCAGTCTACAAATGCACCCACTGAGACTCAGATTTTTCGTCCAAAGTCACACAGCAAATAAACAGGAAAGTCACTGTCCTCCAGTCTCTTTAAAGGGGGATGCCACAGTCTGCTCTGTAAAGGGGGATGCCACTCCTATCACTAGCAGCTGTGAGATCTGGGGCACCTTACTTGGCCTATGTTTTCCCATCTGCAAAATGAAGAGATGGGGCTAAATAGTCTCTCAGACTCAGAACTGATCAGTCTAGCCCCTAAGATGCAGTTTTCCAAATGAATATCTAACGTTCCAAGTTCTTCGGCAGAAGGTATATCTGTACCCCGACATGACTTTGCAATGACCATCTGGCCGAACTCCTCATGACAAATCCTGCTCAGATTTGGGTAGATGTGAAATCATAGCACAGGGGGCCTTTTCAGAACCAGCATCCAAAAGAGAGAAACACCAGGATAAGAAGACAGCACCAACCCCTTTACAAGCATCTGAGGGGCAAGAGACTGCCAAGGGCCGCACTTGGCAGTGGGAAAGAACAAGAAACACTTCTGGGAAGAATTATACACGGAGAATGTGAAGAAATACACATTAGAAGGATATATGTGTATGTACAGCTGATTCAGTTTGGTGAACAGCAGAAACCAGCACAACACTGTAAAGCAACTGTGCTCCCAAAAAGGTAGGAAAAAACTGAAACCGTTATCTCCTTGTCTCCTGCATCAGATTTGCAATTTTTTCTGTGCTTCCTTATTCATAAACAAGCTTAATGGCTGTACAAATTTCCATCATTTGAATGAACTGCCACTTGCCTAGCAATTCCTCAATTGTGAGCACTTAAGCTGTCTTTCCACTTTTCACTATTACAAATAAAACTGCACTGAATATAAAGATGTACTGCCCAAAAGATTTTACTATACTTATGCTATTTCTTTAGGACAGATCTCCTAAAGCAGGACTTAGGATTATTTGGTTAAAGGGTATGAAATGTTGAAGCACTGTAATATATATATATATACAAACACATATGTGTATGTATCATATATAGATATATAATCAAATCGCTTTCTTAAAAAGTTTACAATCCCACTGGCAGCTCAGGAGATATCCTATCACTTATAGGCTAGGCTGACATTCGTCACTCTGGCCATATGCCCATTATTACCATCTCTCTGCCTCCCCCACGCCATCCGTTTTCCTTTCAACAAGCCAAGGCTCCCCAGTATGTTTCACTCTTCAAGTCTTCCGAGGGCAAATCTAGGCAATTCCAAGGACCTGCATAAATCCCCTCATCTGACATGAATACCTTTTGCTACCCTTCAATATTTCATAAAGACAAGACAGAGGTTCCTTTGCTCCAGCTGCTGAGTACTCCAGGATCCAAAAGCAAGCTACAGCTGCATAAAGGATTAGGAAGACTCGCATATAAATTTCAATAAAGCCAGAAAACAAAGGTCATCCAAGTGGGTTCCTACTACTTTTCCTAAACTGACTGAACTCCCATCATGTTGGCATTTTTAAATAAAAATGAACGCATGAAGTACACCTCTGCTTATTTTCTGCCACGTGTTGCCTTTTGTTTCTTGGCTCTTGTGGAATATGGAGTAAACCCAGCAGACAGCTCAGCTTTAGAGAAACAGGCAAAAGCAGGGGCATCCCGACACCATTCCCAGGGACACGCAGACACACAGGCTTGCTGCCTGCACAGTTATGGCTGCAGAGTAAATGCTTCCCAGTTAGCCAGGTTCCTCACTGCCTGTGCCAGACACGGAGCTCCCAGACCCACTGCCAGGGTGGAGGCAGGTAAAGACCTCTCCAGAACGCCAGGATGACCTGCTCCCAACCTCTCATTGCTCTTCCTCATAGGCAACTGGAATAAGTTCCATCCATGGTCCCCAAGCAGACCCTCTTCAGCTTATTATGACTATGAAATGATCCAATTTCTTTTAAAAAGAATACACGCTATGAAGGTCCAGAAATTAGTACCTCTACCTCCCAAAATGCACAGGATGACAAATCTGATGGCAAACCTCGTAAGTGGCCTGTCATATCATCAGGACAGGTGGCTCTTATGCTGGGTTGTAGGAATCTCATGGACTTTCTCATGGATTCCATAGGCCCCCTGAAGTACTATGCTAAGGCATCTGCTTATGAGCAGTTTTCTGAGAGAAGCCAAAACTTTCATTAGATTTTCCCAGGATCCACAACTCAGAAGAACCAAGGGTCCTCCTGGAGCAAAGTTCTGACTCATCCCCAGTGAACAGACACTCATGCCCACTTTGACCCCAATCTCTTGCACAGCCCTGGACACACAGTGAGTGCTTAGTACACATGGAGAAAATTGAAAACTATCAATTGACTCACATATCTATTCAAAAAATGATGGGTACGCATAAGGGCTCTACAAACACTGGTTAATCATGAAAGAAAAAGCATGGAGGCTAGAGAGGTTTTTCTTAAAAAAAAAAATTGTTAATATCACAGCACATCAGCACCTGCTAAGCAACTGGTATTGAGGAAACATCTCACAATCTTTTTAGCCATAATCTTCTCCTAACAATTTTATGAAGAACAATGAGATGTTCCTGGTGCCCCAGGAGATAAATTCACTGGCTGATATGTTAGAAAGTAGAGACAAAAATGCAAAAGAAGAAGAATGAGGGCTTCTCCATCATCAGATGGCAAGAAGCCATGACGGGTCTCTAAGGTCCCCAGGAGATGATGGAAGGCTCTCTGTATTTGTACACACATGCTTGCACGTGTGCCAGGCAGTTTTCCCAGCACAGACCTTCCTGGAGGGGCTGGAAGGATACAGCCTCAACAAGTACTCACAGTGAGACCCTTAGTCGAAAGAGAACTAAAAGGTCTCCAAGCTGCGGCCAGACAAGGTGCTTTCAGGGCACCAGTCCCTCTTTATTCCAGGCGCACAGTAGCATATTCACTCACCAGTGGGCTCAACAACATGCCTGAAAGGCCAGGGGGACCAAGGTGGGCAGTCTCGGTGGAGAGTCTTAGCTGGCATTCCACAAGGTGCAAGGCTATTAGCTGCCAGGGTCTTGATATGTCCCTGGGCTTTCCTTTGTCTCCCTCCTTTCCTCTCCAACAAAAAGGACAAATGCTAGAGTACATGAGTTCATGCCTCCCTGTCTACAGAAGAAAAATTCATGGTAAATTACCTGGCAAGGATTCAGTTTTAAAAAATTAGCTACCAAGAAGTCGGCAGTCAAGTGTCAGACACAGACTACAATCCATTAAGCAACAGCAGATGAAATCACATGCATCTAATCACTACTGCCTGACATTAATCTGATAAAAAGGACCAATATATGGAAACTTGCAGGATCTGAAGACACAGCCAATGCAAACACAACAAAATGCATAAAACGAGCTCCTATCCCCAGGACACCAAAGCCAGCATTTTTCTGATTCTTAGATTATACGCTAGAGAATGAATTAACTGTCCACAGAGGCACTTTTAACCCTGTTCTTACTCCCTCAGTATATGTATCTGCAAGAAGCTTCATGAGAGCTCAAATAACTTAAAAAATGAAATGGGCTTAACTCTGATTCAGGTTGAACAAAGGCTGGCTCTTGTTTCAAAGCTAATGGAACAAGCTCTTCTTGGGCTCTCCCAAAAAGAGCCCACAGATCTATGTAGAAGCATCAAAAAATACAGAGGGAAATGTCTCTGAGGAAATTCCACTTCTAAAGAGGATGCCAGAGGAAAGGGGCAAGTGGAGCTGTGTGTGCATCATCCACAGTCACTTCTAAGACACCCACTCATCCGGAACTGGTAAAGTCAATAAATCATAATGCTAAGATGTTCAGTCAGAAACTGTACCTGTCCTCTGCCTGCTGCGCTGTCTTTTCCACATATGTCGTCTCTGGAATACATTCACAAAGCATTCACAACGGTCCCTAACTAGGACTGATTCCAAGGTGACATAATACAAATCTATCATATTAAGTTACCAGCTCAGCCAAGATCTTTTCTGAATTGTAGCTGCAGTAAATACAGAACATAAACAACACCCAATACATAGCAAGTGTTGAATGATGTAAACACCCTTAGAGTGATGGATTCAAGGAAAGACAAAAGAAGAAACCTGAGAAGGAAAGATTCATCCTCCAGGGGATAAAGTACACAAGAATGTCAATCGCGTGAATGGATAGCTGTCCATACAATTTTACTAGGGAGCATCTGTTCTGGAAACACTGAAGAGACAGGATCACGGAGTCTCCCACAGGGCATCAAGAAGCAGCCAACCTACAAAAGGATTAGCACACAACAGTCCTAGGAGTCACAACTAAAGAGGAAGACGGTGACACAGAGACCTGCACACAAAGGGGCTTCCGGAGAAGGTGATAGCGGCTGTGACCCAGAGCACACACTTCAGAGGACTCAAGAGCCCAAAGCCTGGGACTCGATCTGTAAAGGCAGCATTCCCGAAGCAACAGACAGACACATCCAGCAACAGTGACTTGAATATCCTTTATGACAAAGGCTGATTCCGACTTCTTCCCAAACAACCTGCTACCTTGTATATTTGACATATTTGGAAGCGATTTGGGACCCGGGAAGAAACGTCCTGTATGTAGAGTCCAGTTCAAGTGCTCAGTATTTTAAACCTCATACCTCCCAGTATTGGCAGTTTTGGTAATGAGTCCATTTCTTAAAGGTCAATTCTTCACAGAATGACTTCACTCAGGATAAAATCAGCCAAAATAACCTGCGGAATTCATTTTCTTTTTTTCCTCTCCATTTCTTTTCTGAACCCAAAACTTTACACCGAAAGTGCTCCAGTAGCCTTCTGGATTGCCCTCAGCCTCCTTCACTCCAACGTTTCTCAAACTTTAGCATACAAGCAAGTCGCTTAGGGATTTGACTTAGAGGGTCTGAAACAGGGCTTGAGAGTCTGCATCTAACAAGATCTCCAATTACTGATGCTGCTAGAAAACAAACCACACTCAGGAACAAAGCTCCAACTACCCCAGAGGTTTTTTTCTAGACAACTCATCTTCCTAGAACCTCTTGCCAAAAACTTACAATGGCTCCCACCACAGGTGGCTCAGACTCCGCACATCTCAGAGTTCATTTTTGGTTTTTTGCCCTCATTGCAGTGGCGTCCCCTGTTTCGGCACACAAGTCCTAGGTGCATGGGTTTCAACAGTTGTGGCATACGGGCTCTACAGTGTGAGAGCTCAGTAGTCGTGGCATATGGGCCCAGCTGTCCTGTGTTACATGTAATCCTCCTGGATCAGGGATTGAACCCGTGTCTCCTGCATCAGCAGGTGGACTCCCAACCTCTGGACAAACAAGGAAGTCCATCTCACGGTTTCTTATCCCAGGTGGAAAATCTAGGCTCAGAGAGATGAATTTGCCCAACATCATGCAACGTGGAAGTCATTACTTGGTTACTCAGAAAGGAACTAACAAAATTTAGCGTCACAGTACCCTGCTTTATTTTCCTCACACACTTAGCACTCTCTGCAATTAGCTAGTTCATTTCATTCGTACAGTTATTCATTGTGACCCTCCTTCCCTCTTCCCACATCCCCAACATCCATGACAGTTTGTAAAGCTCCAAAGGAGCAGGGTAGTGTTTTGTCTTGTTCACTGTTACATCTTCAATACACAGACAAATCCCCAGCATGGTGGGCACTTGAAAATATATCTTGTGCACAAACAAAACAGATTGCTTTTTTCTTCCATGAGGAGAGAATCTTGGCCATTCTGGGCCTCAGAAGTCAGTCACTGTTCACTGAGAAGCCACTTAGAGCATGGCAGCATGGATTAAGACCAAAACCAGACGAATGCAACAGCAGGTACCACCGTACTCCTGCAAGAACTTCCAACTTCCATGACTTCCAAAGGTCATGGATACATAAAAGAAGACTTAAGTATACTTATAAAGCAGAAGTACAAACGAATATAACAAAAGTTCAAGAACATGACGGTCTGGGTAGACAGTTCTAAGTGAGACCTGTGGAATTTTCTTTAGACCTGATGATTATAGCCCAGCAGGGAGGGTTGTGCAACAGGAAGCTGGGCTACCAAGGATGCACCCAACTCTCAGATTAATTTTCAAATAGAATAGTTTACCAGATGTGATAGGGTTTTTAATATGTCAATCTGGCCAGGCTACAGTACCCAGCCATCCAATCCAACATTAATCCACGTGTTGCTATAAACACATTCTGTAGATATGATTGAGGTCCATAATCAGTTGACTTTAAGATTATCCTCAGTAATCTAAATGAGCCTGAGAATTCCATGAAGAAAAATTCTCCCAGAGGACAGCAGCTTCAGTCCATGCCCAGGAGCTCCAGTCTGAGAGCTTGCGCTAAAATGCTGGACTTGCCTAACAGCACCCACAACCACCTAAGCCAGTTCCCAGCTATAAATCTCTTCATACATCTCTCTCTTTCCAACTGGTCTGTTTCTCTGGGTGAACTGTGGCTGATCCTCAGGGAAGCAGGGTGATCCTGTCCTGTTAGACAGCAACATAGCCTCTTCCAACACTGGGGTTTATGACGAATGATAGCACAGTTCTTCCCATTCAAATCAAGTAATGGTTTATGTGCCGAACACTGTGCTACCTTCAAGTAAAACTATGAGTAAAGGGAACCGTATATTCCACCTCACTACTTGAAATATTCTCTCCGTATGCTCTGAGTTTTCAAACTCTCTATCACGATATTATTCTCCCACACAAGAAGGGTGCTCAGGAGCAACCAGAGGCAGGCACTTCCCTGCAGCTGCCCTTCCTCCTAAGAGATGAAGCATGGATAACAGAGCAGAGACAGTCTCCTTAGCAGCCCAAGTCCCAAACACACTCCAGCGCAAGGCTGGCAGGCCTCCACAGAGACACCAGACACTTCCGCAGGCCTGGTGCACAAATGTCCTGCCAACCGGGTCATTCCTGGACTGCCTCCAGTCCTGCCCCAACAACCGTGCTTCCTATAGGAAGCAAGACAACCCCAGATCCACCTCCCCACAAGGCCATGGGGAGGAGAGGAAAGGGGGTCAGCTTCCTTTCACCCCATCTCCAGACACCAAGGTCCTTCACTTTGAATCCTGTCAACTTGCTTCCTCCAGTTACCCCTTTCCCATCTCCCCTGCCCAGTACACCCACCGACTGGCAGGCCTATTTAAAAAGCAGCCCACATGTCAGAAAAAGCACAAACGCTAATGTCCGACAAAATGGAAGGGCCACAGGACCTTCAGGAGGCTATTTCACCTCTTTGAATTCACTCATCTTTTCACTGGAAATTATAGCAACTCACCCTGCAGAGTTATTATAGAGAATATAAATAGTATGTCTAAAGTACTGCTATTAGAGTCAGCCCTTCACCAACCACAGGGTCCACCAACCGCGGGACTATGCCATTTGATATAAGGGATTGAGCATTCTCAGATTTTAGTACGAGGGAGGGGTGGAGAGGGGGCTCCTGGAACCAATCACCCATGGATACCAAGGACAACTGTATCCATGTCCCTGACACACTTAAACTGCTAATATACTCAGCCTACGGTGCATGCATGCCTATACTTGAGGGAGTTCTTAAGTCAAATGATTTAACCTAAGCAGTGAAAAGAAAAAAACCACACATCCCTTTTCCTGATATGACAACTTCTTCACACTACAGACTGAACTGTTCAATAATGTACTGGGTGCCTGTCTTTTACATGCGCATCCATGTCAGAAGGCCTCTGATGGCAAGTTTTGAGAAGTCAGAGCCTGTCTAAAAGTCCAATTATGTTTCTGATGGTGCAAAGCATGGGCAAAGAACACTTCTGAATGATCTCAGATTGGATTGGGCTCTACAGAGAGCCACTGCTCTAAAACCATCAACTGGTTTAGAGATAAAAGAACTGGAGTCCAGAGATGTTGAAAGAGGTGTCCAAGGCTGTGCAAACAGAGCCCAATGACAAAGGGATCACAACCCAGAGGCGACTCTCATGCACCTTATACTGAAGGCCACCACGTTCTTCCCGTGAGATGACAACTGAAGCCTCTGATCTAAGGCTTTTGCTGGCTTCCACACAGGCTATACGGTGCCTCTGTTGACCACGTCAAGCAAAAATTTTAAGTACACCAAGTCACTGAGAATACATCTAGTTCCCAAGCTATGAGACAAGCAGGCAGACTGCTGACAAGGAAGCAGCCTGCAAAGTGTGATTACAGACAGATGGTACCAAGAAGCTAGAAAATCTAGAAATGCGTCAAATAAGACCGCACTGAGAACAATCAGGATCCCAGAGTGAACTGGTGACCTACGTAACAGTGCAACAAGAAGTCAGGGCATGAGGGACCAGTGGCCTCGACTGCGAAGTGGACAGGAACAAAATTTAGGTTCTGGATCCTTCATCTCCCATAAACTGCTGCTAACCACTATTACCACTGACAGCCACCCCAGCAATGAGGCCCTCAGGACTGCAGGCTAGGAAGGCCCAGAGATCACCCAGTCCTCCCCCACTTCCAGCCCAGGCTTAAATCATCTCGCAACACTCTCACAGGAGCAGTGCAGTTTCTCATCAACCATGAGGGAATGCACCAGCATCCCGAGAAGCCCATTCCATTTTTGGCCAGGAACATCCTCCTTGTACTTGGCAGGCACTACACCTCTCCATACTTCATCCTTCAGGGAAGCTTCTGACTGTAGCAACTCTTTTGGCAACCACATCGTACTGTTGATATTGCTTCCACTTGCTGTCACTAAAGCCCCTAAAGTTGTTTTCAACTCCCGCCGTCAAGCCAGGTCTCCCCCTATACTTGTCCTACTAGTTTTGAGATGAGAGAGCCAACAATCTTGGAGAAATATGTCATTTCTCTGGAATGGAACTTCTCAGCAACGAGACGACTCACAGGTCAGTGAGCTCTACTCCATGGTCAAAGGCATTAACTCCTTACCCTAGCTACACCCACGTCACCACGGAGGACCTCACTGCAAATCTATGCTCACCGTGGGAGAGGCAACCCTGCCCTTTCCATCGATTTCCACATCCCCGCCTGTAGTCTCTTCCTGTTTCCCAGACATACCAAGCCAGCGTCCACAATCGGGCTTAATTTTTCCTTGTTCCCTCTGTCTGTGTTGTGCTTAGTTGCTCAGTCCTGCCCGACTCTTTGCAGCCCCATGGACTGCAATCCACCAAGCTCCTCTGCCCCTGGGGCTCTCCAGGCAAGAATACTGGAGTGTGCTGCCATGTACTCCTCTACCTACTCAAGTCCTATCTATCCTCAGAGGAGCCCCCGATCAGCCTAAAAGAGCACCCTAGTCACACACTTGAGATGCTCTATGTCACACTGCCCAGTTTTATTTCCTCATCGTTGCCTTAAAATATCTTAACTGTCTCACACCACCAGTCTTAAGCTGTTTAAGGACAAGAGAGCGTGTCTGTCTTGTTCTCAAATATATCCCTGGTGTCTGAAAAGTACCAGGTACGGACTAGGTGCTCAGTAAATACCTGTTAATTGAATGAACTCATGAAAGTCAGTAGATGAGTCAAAGCAAGAGCAAGCCCTGACATCACACACACTTGGGTTCAAATTCTGGTTCAGCTCTTTATCAATGCTGTGACCTTGGGAAAGTATTTAATTCTACCCAAGTTCCCACAGCTAGTAAGATTTTCATATGTACGCCAATAACAGGGTTTGTATTAGAATTTTATTGTTTTTAAATATGAGAAATCCTGTTTCCTACCATGTCCAACACACAAGTCCCAAACTGACTTTAGTAGTAATCATGATTCATTTGATGACGACGATAGCGTTGACAGTGACAGCAACAGTCTGTGCTATAACCATGCTGGGTCACTGACATCATCTAAAGGTATCACACGTTATTAGTTTCAACGTCTGCGAAAAGAAAAGGGTGGTGTGACAAAGACGAGAGAGCATGCACTGTGGAGTCCCAAGACCCTGACTACAGTCTCTGACTTGACAAGCCACTCCATCACCGCTAAGAGCAGGTGTGGTGAAGAGGAACAAATGAGATGGTGTATTTATGTGAAACACTTTCCAAACTTTACAGCACTATATTTATGAGTATTATCAATATTAAAAATGTCCTCATCCCCAGTTTAATACTCCTCAGAACCTGGAGGCTGTGTTCATTTCCTTGGACTAGTTATCTGGCTAGTGAATGGTACCCAGAGAGGCACAGTGGTCTATAAATTATTCAGGGCAAAAATTCTCTCAAACAACACATTGGCATCTCAGCAAAGAATACAGGCACCCTTCATCAAATAGGGAAACAACACACAGAATTTAACCCACCAAATAAGGCCAAAGTGTAGAGTGCAGGGCAGTGGAAGTCTGGAGGCTCTGGTTCGAATCCCAGCTATCCCACTAATTGGCCAAGTGACACTCGGAGGTCACAGACAATCTCTAGGTTGATGGCTTTTCAAAGGGCCCTTGAACACTTGGGACTAGGGAAACACTCTTTTCCATCCACACAGACACTACAGTCTGCAGTTGGCTCGAGGTAATGATAAGGAAGACAGAGCCAGATTAAAAAGACAATCATATTCCACACCAGTCTTCTTTTTATGAATGGTGTTCCAAGGCAGCAAGGACGAGCGGTCTCCCTCAGCAGTCATGGACTTAGAGGGCTTGCAGAGCAGCTGAATCCCTGAAGTAAAACCAGAACGGATTCCAGACACCCTGTGTGTGTTCTGTTTCCCTCTAGGAACTGATTTCTAATGTACAAAGACAAAATGAAAATGAGGTTTAATATAGAATCCCATTTTATATAACTTTTCAGAAATTCACCTCTTCTGAGCCATATTTATGTTAAGAATGCTATTTTCATTTAAAGTTTTACCAATGAAAACCTTAAACATGTATGAAAGTAGAGAGGATGGTACAATGAATGAAATCCCATGATATCCACCCAGTTCCTCAAGAGTCCTTTATTTTAAAGCAAATCCCAGCCAACATATTATTTTGAAAGTAAATGATGCAGCAAAAACAGTTCTAAAGGGGAAGTTTAGAGAGATACAAGCTTACCTCAGGAAACAAGAAAATCCAAATAAACAACCTAACCCTACACCTAAAGGAACCGAAAAAGAACAGAGATAACCCTTCATAGAAGGAAAGAAATCCTAAGTATTAGAGCAGAAATAAAAGAAATAGAGTCAAAAAAAAAAAAAAAGAAAAACAGAAAATATCAATAAAACTAAAACCTGGTTCTTTGAAAAGATAAGCAAAATTGATAAACCTTTAGCCAAACTCATCAAGGAAATAAAGGAGAGCTCCTAAATCAATAAAATCAGAAATGAGAAAGAAGTTACCAATAAAATCAGAAATGAGAAAGAAGTTACAACCTGAAATACGAAAAGTACAACCATGAGACTACTATGGACTCAGTATGCATTTTTAAAAGATTAAGACCTTTCTTTAAAACATAACTGCAACATTATTTCATCTGAAAAGAATTACCAATTTCTTTCATCAAATAGCCAGTATTTAAGTTTTGCCTGTCTGTCTCAAAAGGTTTTTGAAGTTTGTTCTAATTAAAATCCAAACTAAATCCAAACACAACAACTGGTTGTTAATATGTCTATTCTAACCTACAGGTTTACCTACCATTTCTTTCATAAATTAATGCTGATAATTATTTTAATACCTAGGTTATTACTCAACCATTAAAAAGAATACATTTGAATCAGTTCTAATGAGGTGGATGAAACTAGAGCCTATTATACAGAGTGAAGTAAGCCAGAAAGAAAAACACCAATACAGTATACTAACACATATATATGGAATTTAGAAAGAGGGTAACAATAACCCTGTATGTGAGACAGCAAAAGAGACACAGATGTATAGATCAGTCTTTTGGACTCTGTGGGAGAGGGAGAGGGTGGGATGATTTGGGAGGATGGCATTGAAATAGGTATAATATCATACAAGAAACGAATCGCCAGTCCAGGTTCGATGTAGGATACAGGATGCTTGAGCCTGGTGCACTGGGATGCCCCAGAGGGATGGTACAGGGAGGGAGGTGGGACGGGGGTTCAGGATGGGGAACATATATACACCCGTGGTGGATTCATGTTGATGTATGGCAAAACCAATACAATATTATAAAGTAATTAGCCTCCAATTAAAATAAATAAATTTATATTTTTTTAAAAACCTAGGTTATTTCCCTATGGCATTTTCAATAGTCTAGATTTTGCTGACTGCATTCCCATGGTACTGTTTAATATATTCCTCTGCCCCGTGTGTATCATTAAAAAAACATTTGTGAAATCTGGAGGTTTGATGTTATTAGGTTCAATTTTCTTGGCAAGGCTATGCCAAGAGGTACCACATGTGTTTTATGCTGTCAGCTGTCCTTGTTGTTCATTGCCCAGATTCATGAGTTTATGAAGTGTTACAAAATGGTAATGATTTTTATCATTCCTTCTTTATTTCTTAGCTTTACTTCTTCTAAAGAGAAGCTTCCCTCTTCCCTTCATCAGCTCTTTGATCACCCTAAAAAGTACCACTTGTAAAATGTTTCTTTTCCCTTACCTACTTGTTTTCAAAATAATAAGCTAATTTCATCCCACAAAAGTGACTGACTTTTTGAGTATCATTATAAACTCAAGTATTCAAACCTGTGTAATATATCTCAATCCACTGGGGCTGCTGGCTAAGTCGCATCAGTCATGTCTGACTCTGTGCGACCCCATAGACAGCGGCCCACCAGGCTCCTCTGTCCTGGGATTCTCCAGGGAAGAACACTGGAGTGGGTCACCATTTCCTTCTCCAATGCAGGAAGTGAAAAGTGAAAGGGAAGTCGCTCAGTCGTGTCCGACTCTTCGCGACTTCATGGACTGCAGCCCACCAGGCTCCTCCATCCACAGGATTTCCCAAGCAAGAGTACTGGAGTGGGGTGCCATCGCCTTCTCTGCAATCCACTGTAGTATTATCCTTAATGATGCTCAAACTGCAAACTTTGGGCAATGAAGACTCTTCAAGTTGGTCCTTTTGTAACATGAATTTGGAGCTCCTTCCTTGTTTTCTGGTGTGAAATCATGATTCTATATCTTTCTTCTGTCTCCTGCCCCATATTGGAAAGCAGATATTTCTCCAAAGAGCCCTGGTTCTTTTTATATGGAAACTGTACTTGGCAATCACTGTACAAACACTAGAAATACTCATTGCCATGGTTTCTCGGACTTGCCAGTGGACGATGCTAGAATGATTTTTAACTTTTTATTTTGTATTGGGGCACAACCAATTAGTAAACAATGTTGTGATGGTAGAATGTTTTTTTAATAACAAACTACTTTATGAGCTCATACATATGTCCAATTCAAATTCAAGCCTATGGGGATTTTACTTATCTCATTGTTCTTAGCCGGTTTTCTTTCTCCCACCAATGTAATTAGTTGTTTACTCTTTCCCAAAATACACATAGAAGAGTCTCAGAATAACAATATCAATACCAACAGCAATAATATTAAAAAACCACTTAGAATTTTTCTGCACTTTTGGTATCTTTATGGTATATGTCACTAGGAATGTATAATCAAATCACTGTTTTAAAGCCAACTGGCAGAGTTCTTCTCTGTGGGTTATGCCAACCAGCTCAATACACAGGTTTATTTGGTTTTCTCAGGGATTGCCTGTTTTTTATTTAGTTTTAAGACCATGTTTAAAATTTGCATGATTCAAAGCCAAACTAAAAAACAAAGTATCTTTAGAGAAGGCAAAGTTTTCTTTTCCCTCCAGCCTATTACCTCTCTTTCTTCAGAATAACCATTTTCTAAATTATTATTTTCTGGTTTATTCTTTTTTAATGTAAAAACATTCTTTCCCTTCTTAAGTAAATTATATATTGCCCTTTCACTTAGCACATACTGACGAGGGTTTTTTTGCAGAAACTAACACCTATGGTTGGCAATTTGCTATGCTAGTGAATACTGATATGACTCCAGTCAATAATGTTCGGGTAACAAAGACAAGGGTTTCCCAGGTGGTTCAGTGGTAAAGAATCCTCCTGCCAAGCAGGAAACACAGGTTCAGTCTCTGGGTTGGGAGGATCCCCTGGAGAAGGAAATGGCAACCCACTCCAGTATTCTTGCCTGGGAAATCCCATGCACAGAGGAGCTGGCGGGCTACACCATGGGGTCGCACAAGAGTTGAACATGACTTAGCAATTAAACAACAATAACAAAAGATGGATTACTACACTTCTGGTCAGTAAGTTGTTCATATATCTAAGCTATCACTGCACTACAGATCTATTCTCCATTCCCGTTTTCAGCCTCATAGTTCTCCATCCTGTGAAGGCATCAGAGCACATCCAACCGGTGCTCTAGTGAAGAACATTTGGATCATATTCAGCCTTTTATTATTCCACACAGCAAAATACAGACTTTCAAAAATTATTTTTGCCAGTAAGTCTTTGGAATAGAATTACAGAAAAGGGATTGCTAGATCAAAGAGTAAATGCATATGCAACTGTACGAGGTACTGCCTATTCCCCTTACAAAGATGAGTACTGGACTATTTTGCATTTCCCGCCGCAAATGGGAAAATGTATTTCTTCCATGGCCTTATCAAGAGGGTAAGGAGTCAAACTTGAAATTTCACCAATATTTTCAGTGAGAAATGCTATCTCAGTATAGTGTGCATTGCTCTTATGAGTCAAGTTGAGCATTCTCTCATATGATTATGAGCCATTTGGAGTAATAATTCTTCACATTTCTGATAAGTTCAAAGGTCTATCATTGAACAGCATAAGCAGGAGAGATCATAGACATGTGGAATAGAGAAGATGTGGCCTAGTGGGAAAAGAGCCATGAAATGCAAGCAAAAATATAAGCCCCCAACCATTGGAAAATGTCAGTTTGAAACAGATACTACTTATCGTGGCAACCTACAAACCAATAAAAAGTGGATAGAAACTTAAAAAATTACAAAATTTCATTGAAAGACATTTGTAATGTTTAAATAAAAGAGATAAACTATATTCATGGGTTGGACGATTAAGTATCACAAAGATGTTAATTATCTCCAAAAGATTCTATAAATTCAATGCAATTCTGTTAAAACTCTCAACTCAAGAGGACAAACCAGTAAAGAAATAAACACAAAGATCTCTATTTTAAAGAACTTACTGCTTCTAAAATTTTTATGAAAAAGCAAAGACACAAGAATAATCAAGACCATAACATTGGGAATCGTCCTACTAAATCACAAGGCTTACAATAAAACTACAGTATTTAATTAAGATAGATGGTCTGAAAGAATGAGGGACAATCCACCAATGGAACAGAAAGCCTTGAAACAAACCTCTACATATACAGACAACTTGATGTATGGCAAAAGTGGCACAGCAAAAGTAGTGACTTGGCAGATGAAAATAGTGCCAGGACAACTGGCTATCTACATAAAGGGAAAAATAAAACTAGACTTCTATTTCAGACCATATACAAAAATAAATTCCAGAGCTAAATGTGAAAAGCAAATCTTAAAAACTTTTAGAAGGTTTTTTTAAAAAGCTTTTTGTGATAGAAAAAGTTTAAAAACACAAGGGGAATGGAGAAGACATACATTTTATGTTAAAATCTGAAACTTTTACATATCAGAAGATAAACCATAAAGACAGTGAAAACACAGGCCACAGAGTGGAAAAAAGACAGTTGTAACACACATAATCAAGCTTAGCATTCAGATAAAAATGCTAAAAATCAAAGACAAGACAAGATTCCACTGAAAAACAGAGAAGAAATATAAGCAATTCCCATATGAGGAAAAAAACTAGTAAGAAATAAAGAACTGATGCTCTAACTCCGTGGTGGTGGTGGTAATGAGGAAAATACAAATTCTAAAAATATTTCACATCCAGCATACTGGCAAAAAATGTTAAAACTAACAAAACTAAGTGTTAGCAAAGTAGCATGCAAGCACTGTTTATCCATTTACATCCCACCAGTGACCTTACATTATCCAATAAAGTGGAAGATGTGCTCAGCCCACAGCCCTGGAAGTCTACTGGTGGGTACATAACAAATTTACAACGGTGCTCAGAAGACTTGGAGATCTGTACAAGGATACTACAACATTGTCGATAACTTCAAAAACCTGGAATTAACCTAAATACCAATTAACAGAATGGATAGACTGTGCTATACCCATAAAATGGAATACGACTACTTAGTAGTGAAAATTTAATAAAGCTATATGGCTACACCTCAAAAGCATAGTGTTAAGTAGGGGGTGGGGAAGCAGAGTGTAGAAGCGTAAGCAAGGACGCCCTCTCTAACTACTTTTATTCAAGATAGCCTTGGAAGTCCTAGTCAGAGCAGTTCAGTTGCTCAGTCGTGTCCGACTCTTTTCGACCCCATGAATCGCAGCACACCAAGCCTCCCTGTCCATCACCAACTTCCGGAGTTCACTCAGACTCAGGTCCATCGAGTCGGTAATGCCATCCAGCCATCTCATCCTCTGTCGTCCCCTTCTCCTCCTGCCCCCAATCCCTCTCAGCATCAGAGTCTTTTCCAATGAGTCAACTCTTCACATGAGGTGGCCAAAGTGCTGGAGTTTCAGCTTTAGCATCATTCCTCCAAAGAAATCCAAGGATAGATCTTTAGAATGGACTGGTTGGATCTCCTTGCAGTCCAAGGGACTCTCAAGAGTCTTCTCCAACACCACAGTTCAAAAGCTCAACTCTTGGGCGCTCAGCTTTCTTCACAGTCCAACTCTCACATCCATACATGACCACAGGAAAAACCATAGCCTTGACTAGACAGACCTTTGTTGGCAAAGTAATGTCTCTGCTTTTGAATACGCTAGTCAGAGCAGTTAGGCAAAAGAAATAAAAGACATCCACATTGAAAAGGAAGATGTAAATGTCACTATTTGCAGATGACATGATATGGTATACAAAAAATCCTAAAGACTCTACCAAAAAAAAAAAAAAAACTCAAAAACTGTTAGAATAAATGAATTCAGTAAAGTTGCAGGATATAAAGCCAATATACACACAAAAATGTATTCTTATACACTAACATCAAACAATCAGAAAGAGAAATTAAGAAAACAATCCCATTTACAATTGCACCCCCTAAAAAAAAAAGCCCATAGGAATAAATTTAACCAAAGAGATAAAAGACCTATACACTGAAAAATATAAAATACTGATGAAAAAAAATAAAGACAAAACAAGTATATGGAAAGATATTCCATTCTCCTAGATTGGAAAAATGTTGTTAAAAATGTCCATATTACTCAAAGAAATCCATATTTCAATGAAATCCCTATCAAAATTCCAATAGTATTTTCCACAGAAATAGAAGACTCGTAAAATTTACATGGATCCACCAAAAATCCTGAATAGCCAAAGCAATACTGAGAGAGAAGAACAAGGCTGAAGGCAATACGCTTCCTCATTTCAAACTATATTACAAAGCTATAGCAATCACAACAAAACGGTACTGGCATAAAACAACACAGAGCAAAGGAATAAAACAGAGGCCAGGAACACATCCATCGATATATGTTCAATTAGTTCACAACAAAAAAGTCAAAAATATACAATGGGGGAAGGACAGTCTATTCAATAAATGGTGTTGGGAAAACGGGACAGCCACATGCAAAAGAATGAATCTGGACCACTGCGGATCCCATGGACTGCAGCCTCTGTTCATGGAATTCTCTAGGCAAGAATACTGGAGTGGGTTCCCATTCCCTTCTTGAGGGGATCTTCCCAACCCAGGGATTGAACCCAGGGTCTACGACACTGCAGGCAGGTTCTCTACCATCTGAGCCACCAGCAAAGACCATCTTACAACATACACAAACTCAACGTGGATTAAAGACTTGAACATAAGGCCTAAGATCATAAAACTTCTAAAACAAAACTCAGATGGTAAAAGCTCCTTGACCTAAGTCTTGGTGATGGATTTTTGGACCTGACACCAAAAGCAAAAACGAAATAGGACTACATGAAACAAAAAAGCTTCTGCACAGCAAAGGAAACCAGCAAACTAAAACAGGCAATCTCCTGAATGGGAGACAACATTTGCAAATTAAATTATCTGATAAGAGGTTAGTATCTAAAATAAATACAAGAACTCATGTAATTCAACAGCAAAAACCTTAATCCAATTTAAACACTTAGCAGAAGATCTGAATAGGCATTTTTCCAAAGATGCCATACAGATGGCCAACAGATATTCAACGTCATTTGTCATCAGGGAAATGCAAATCAAAACCACAATGAGATCACTTCACACTTGTTAAAATGACTATTATCATAAAGATAAGAAGTAAGTTTTGGCAAGCATGTGGGGAAGAGGGAACCCTTGCACTGTTGGTGCCAATGCAAATTGGTACAGCTGCTATAGAAAACATTATGAAGGTTCCTCAAAAAATTAAAACTAGAAATACCATATGATCCAGCAATTTCACTTCTGATTATTTATCCTAAGAAAAAGAAAACACTAATTTGAAAAGACATATGCACCCCCATGTTCATTGCATTATTATTTACAACCTAAGTGTCCACATCAAATGAATGAATAAAGAAAATATGGGTGGCGGGGGATTGTATATATATACACACACACAGAGGAATATTACCAAACCATAAAAAAGAATGGAATCTTGGAATTTTTAACAACATGGATAAAACTTGAGGGCATTATGCTCAGTGAAACAAGTCAGAGAAAGACAAATACACTGTGATTTCACTTTATTGGAATTAAAAAAACCCACAAAACAAACAAAATCAAGAGAACAGATTGGTGGTTGCTGGGATGGAGGTTGGGGTGGGAGGGTAGGAAAAGGGGTTAAGAGGGTCCAAAGGTACAAATTTCCAATTATAATATAAATAAGTCATGCAAATGTGATACACACCATGGTGATTACAATTAATAATTTGTTGTTTAGTCACTAAGCAGTGTCCAACTCTTATAACCCTATGAACTATAGTCTGCCAGGCTCCCCTCTCCATGGGATTTCCCAGGCAAGAATACTGGAGTGGGTTGCCACTTCCTCCTCCAAGGGATCTTTCTGACCCAGGGATGAAACCCGCATCTCCTACACTGGCAGGTGGGTTCTTTATCACTGAGTCACCAGGGAAGCCCACAGTTAATAATACTGTATTGCATATATGAAAGGTGATAAGAGAATTAATCTTAAAGTTCTCATCACAAGAAAAAAATATATATATGTATGGTGACAGATGTTAACCAGACTTATTGTGGTGATCAATTTGCAATATAATGTTATGTGTTAATTACATCAAAAAAAATTTTTAATGTCAAGGGAGAAAAAAACAGGTGAAAAAACACAGGTGGTGCATACCTACACGATCTTTATATTGCCTATATTTTTGCATGCCTAAAATACTTAATCTTTTAAAAAATTAAACACATCAAGAGGTCCAATTATGGTCCAATTGATAAATTTACACTGAAAGATTGGTTCAATACTGATACAAGGGAGAGTCTTCCAAAATTTCAAGTCATTTCTACATAAAATATGCTAACCTGTAAACTGTATTTCCCATCACTGGAGCTATTTAAGCAAAAGAAAATGCCCTCCTAAGGAAGATGGCTTAGAGGAAAGAACCATTAATATCTTGTTCAGCATTCTATCTCCATGGCAGAGACTATGCTTAGAAATAGCTTGATTAATACTTGTTGAATAAAGGTATTTTAAAAGCATTTCCTACAAGTCTCATTAAATGTTAGTGAAATGGAAAAGAACAAAAACAACTCTAAAAGCTAGAAGCAATAAAGTGTATTAATTTACATTCACTAACAAGGATTAAATAGGATGAATGATAGGAGACTGGAGAAGAAAGCAATGTTAGATATCAGTTCAGTTCAGTCATATCCAGTTCTTTGCGACCCCATGGACTGCAGTACGCCAGGCCTCCCTGTCATCACCAACTCCCGGAGCTTGCTCAAACTCATGTCCATTGAGTCAGTGATGTCATCTGACCATCTCATCCTCTGTTAGCCCCTTCTCCTCCTGCCTTCAATTTTTCCCAGCATCAGAATCTTTTCAAATGAGTCAGTTCTTCGCATCAGGTGGCCAAAGTATTGGAGCTTCTGCTTCAGCATCAATCCTTCCAACGAATATTCAGGACTGATTCCCCTTAGGATGGACTGGTTGGATCTCCTTTTCAGTCCAAGGGACTCTCAAGAGTCTTCTCCAACACAACACTTCAAAAGCATCAATTCTTCAGTACTCAGCCTTGTTTACGGTCCAACTCTCACATCCATACATGACTACTGAAAAAAACAAGCTTTGACTAGATGGACCATTGTCAGTAATGTCTCTGCTTTTTAATATGCTATTAGCTTGGTCATAGCTTTCTTCCATGGAGCAAGTGTCTTTTAATTTCATGGCTGCAGTCACCATCTGCAGTGATTTTGGAGCCCAAGAAAATAAAGTCTGTCACTGTTTCCATTGTTTCCCCATCTATTTGCCATGAAGTGATGGGACCAGATTCCATGATCTTAGTTTTCTGAATGTTGAGCTTTAAGCCAACTTTTTCCATTTTCCTCTTTCACTTTCATCAAGAGGTTCTTTAGTTCTTTGTTTTCTGCCATAAGGGTGGTGTCATCTGTGTATCTGTGGTTATTGATATTTCTCCCAGCAATCTTGATTCCAGCTTGTGCTTCATCCAGCCCATCATTTCGCATGATGTACTATGCATATAAGTTAAATAAGCAGAGTGACAATATACAGCCTTGATGTACTCCTTTCCCAATTTGAAAACCGTTTGTTGTTCCATGTCCAGTTCTAACTGTTGCTTCTTGGCCTGCATACAGATTTCTCAAAAGGCAGGCAAGGTGGTCTGGAATTCCCATCTCTTTCAGAATTTTCCACAGTTTATTATGATCCACACAGTCAAAGGCTTTGGTGTAGTCAATAAAACAGTAGAGGTTTTTCTGGAACTCTCTTGCTTTTTCAATGATCCAACGGATGTTGGCAATTTGATCTCTGGTTCCTCTGCCTTTTGAAATCAAACTTGAACATCTGGAAGTTCTCGGTTCACATACTGATGACACCTAGCTTGGAGAATTTTGAGCATTACTCTGCTAGTGTGTGAGATGAGTACAATTGTGCAGTAGTTTGAACATTCTTTTGCATTGCCTTTCTTTGGTATTAGAATGAAAACTGATCTTTTCCAGTCATGTGGCTACTGCTGAGTTTTCCAAATTTGTTAGCATAATGAGTGTAGCACTTTCACAGCATCGTCTTTTAGGATTTAAAATAGCTCAGCTGGAATTCCATCACCTCCACTAACTTTGTTTATATTGATGCTTCCTAATGCCCACTTGACTTCGCACTCCAGGATGTCTGGCTCTGAGCGAGTGATCACACCGTCATGGCTATCTGGATCATTAAGATCTTTTTGTATAGTTCTATGTATTTTTGCCACCTCTTCTACTTCGGTTAAGTCCATACCATTTCTTAATAATTAGAGAGACTGTCTATAGTAGATTCGAAAACTATTCTAATAAGCTCCACATAATTAGCCTTTGAAGAGTGTTTTACAGCTTATTTGTGTTATTTAATACTCACAATAATCCAGCGAGATGCTTTAACTCAACTCTATCAATTAAGAAACTGAAGCTGAGAAATGTTGGTGGTGGTTGGTGGTGGTTTAGTCGTTAAGTTGTGGCTGACTCTTGCGATCCCATGGACTGTAGCCCACCAGGTTCCTCTATACGTGGGATTTTCCAGGCAAGAATACTGGAGTGGTGTGCCATTTCCTTCTCCAGGGATCTTCCCAACCCAGGGATTGAACCCAGGTCTTCTGCACTGCAGGCAGATTCTTTACCAACTGAGCTACCAGGGAAGCCCAAGAAAAGTTAAGGGATTGGCCCAAAAGGCTGAGCATGAAAGAATTGATGCTTTCAAACTGTGTTGCTGGAGAAGACTCTTGAGAGTCCCTTGGACAGCAAGGAGATTAAGCCAGTCAATCCTAAAGGAAATCAACCCTACATATTCATTGGAAGGCCAGGAATACTCTGGCCACCAGTTAGGAAGAGCTGCCTCATTGGAAAAGACCCTGATGCTAGGAAAGATTGAGGACAGGAGGAGAAGGGGGTGACAGAGGATAAGATGGTTGTATGACATCACTGACTCAATGGACATGAGTTTCAGCAAACTCCAGGAGATAGTGAAAAACAGGGAAGCCTGGCGTGCTGCAGTCCATGGGGTTGAAAGAGTCAGACATGACTGAGCGCCTTAACAAGAAAAGTGTCAAGGCTGGTCCTACAACACAAGTCTGCAGACACTAGGCTCCTCTATTATTCTGTGGCAGAAGTAACCATGACTACAGGATAAGAGAACTCCACTTATGGATGGTTCAGGGTCTAAAATGGTCCCTGAAGACAAATAGTATAAAAGAAAATTTAACATCCTCTCCCTGACTCTCAACTTTATCTTCTAATATCATGTAGTACCCACATATCCTGTCTCTATGCCATTAATCAATCACCAGTAAGAAACGTAAGTTACAATGCCCTAGTTCCAAGAGTCATTACCCACGCTAAGCTATAAAAGAAAAGGAACTTGGGTCACAATCATATTCATGACATAAAATCCCTGCAGAATCCCAGAGAGGAGCCTCAAATGGATTTGAGAACTGCTTCACACAACTACTACTACCACAGTCCTACTTCATGGCAAACAGCACAAATTCTCAGAAGCACTGTTTTAAGGAGTGGAAGATGGCACGTGGCTGCCCAGTGCTGGACTTGGAGCTGGGACAGACAGTGACCTCTGGGACACCCCCACGCACACTTTGAGAGCTGGACCAGATTGGAAGGGGCTGTGACAGGACAGAAGTCAAGGCTCAATCCTCAACTGCATGATCTTGGATCAATCACCAAGTTTATCTGAGCCTGACCTTCCCCTAGCACCAAGTCAGAAGAAAGGAATACCTCACCTCAAAATGTCAACGAATCTGCTACATGTCCACATTCACCTCCCAGCCAGGTCCAGGACAGGCCCAGCTCAGATGCTCAAAGGAAGTTTATTAAACTATCCGCCCATCAACAAGACTGTGTTTACAGTTAACACTAACAGGCATGGGTCAGGACTGGTTCTCTAACTCTGTGTCACAGGTTTCATGGGCTCCAGGGGCAGAATAAATCAGGCAGGAGTTTACCAAGTCTGACCTGGCATATATCACCAACATTTCAATGAGACACAAAAATCTGCAAAAGAAGCAAATACCCTCCTCACCAACTCCTTTGCTGTCCTAACGGAAAATTAGAGTCGGTAAAGTCACGAGCATGGAGAAGAGGGTCAGGAACCAACCTATGTCTATGGAATAGCCCTATCTATCAGGGCTCTTCCATCAGAAGGCCAAGTCAACGCTCAGGGTGAGGCAAGAGCAGGTACGAACTCCTCTCCCTCTTGGGGTAACAACTTAGTCCCACCCATCAGCTGAGAACCGAGTTATGTACTCTGTGATTAGCATAGATCTCTCATACCATATGCACATGGGCATACTTGCTTTGAGGAAGTCTAGGAAGGTTATTGAGGAGCACTCTATACCTGCTGAGTTCTTAATCAGTCACAGGTAACTGGGCTACCAGAGGAACCTTAGATAGAGCCTATTCCTGGTCACAAACAGCACAAATCCTAGAGGACAAGAAGTTATACTATGGTTTCATATGGCCTAACTGCTTTGCATAGCTGAATTTTTCAAGAATGTTCCCAGTACCTCCTCCACAAACCTGTAGTATATGAAGCCTGGGGGAGACAAAATACCTACCACACACCTAGGGCCCTACCTAGAGCCCTACCACACACCAAAAAAAAAAAGAGTCATGATATAGAGTTCTGTTCTGTTACCTGGATAACTCTGAAGAGTCCATGGGATAAAGACAACCTTGCATGAGCTACATCACACATATCTATACCACATGGCCCTTGTAGCCAACAATGTCTCCTTGTGTATGGTCACAACCTTACAACCTGGCTTGCCATAGTACTCTGCAAGTGCTTGCTGATGGCAATAATGAAATAGTCAATAAGGCATCATTCCCACTGATTCTCTGCTCAGTGGAGCTCTGAGTGGTGGCAGACAACACAGCAGGGACTCCAGAGTCCCAGTTCTACTGGCAACTGCCTTTCACTAGCCAAAGGATGTTATGACGCTCAGGGGGTCGGGGACCTAAACCATCAGTGGAAATAGCCTTCCACAAGCGTAAACTGAACCACTGCTGGATCAAAGGTAATCCTGAAAAAAATCCAGAAAGTTTCAAAAAGTGAAACTGGAATTTGCCATATACTGGCAACTATCGGCATAGCATTTACATCGTATTTACAACTATTTACATATTTACATTCCCTGATAGCTCAGTTGGTAAAGAAGGAGACCCCAGTTCAATTTCTGGGTTGGGAAGATCCACTGGAGAAGGCATAGGCTACCCACTCCAGTATTCTTGGGCTTCCCTTGTGGCTCAGCTGGTAAAGAATCTGCCTGCAATGTGGGAGACTTGGGTTCGATCCCTGGGTTGGGAAGATCCCCTGGAGAAGGGAAAGGCTACCCACTCCAGTATTCTGGCCTAAAGAATTCCATGGACTGTATAGTCCATGGGGTCACAAAGAATCGGACATGACTGAGTGACTTTCACTCACTAGACTATATTAGGTATTATACGTAATCTAGAGATAATGAAAAATATACTGGAAGATGAGATGCAAATCTCATTTGCACCTATAGGTTAGATGCAAATACTATACAATTTTATAAAAGAGACCTAAGCATCCTCAAATTTTAGTATCTGTGGGGTCCTAGGACAAATCAGTGGATATCAGGGGACAACTATATGTCAAGTGAAGGATGCAAAGATCAAACACAGTAATTAAAATGGTTGAAAAGCTACAAAAGATAACAGGCTATGGTAGGGATGAGAAAGCTGCAGCTGAAAACCTGCCTCTCTCTTCAAGGAACCATTTTTCTCTGATGGCAAATATACTTTTCCCATGGACTTCCCTCATTTGATGTCACTATCACAGTACTGGGCTTTCCTAGTGGTTCAGTTGGTAAAGAATCTGCCTGCAATGCAGGAGACCCCAGTTCGATTCTTGGGTCGGTCAGGAAGATCCCCTGGAGAAGGGATAGGTTACCCACTCCAGTATTCTTGGGCTTCCCCAGTGGCTTAGAAGGTAAAATATATGCTTGCAATGCCAGAGACCTGGGTTCAATCCCTGGGTTGGAAGATCTCCTGCAGGAGGGCATGGAAACCCACTCCAGTATTCTTGCCTGAAGAATCCCATGGACAGAGGAGCCTGGCGGGCTACAGTCCATGGGGTTGCAAAGAGTCGGATACACTGAGTGACTAAGTATGCACGGACAGAGGGAACAAGGCAAAATTAAGCCCGATCATGGCTGGCTTGGTATGTCTGGAAAACAGGAAGAGACTACAGGCAGGGGTGTGGAAGCCAATGGAAAGGGCAGGGTTGCCTATCCCGTAGTGCTACATCACAGCACTGTAGTAAGGAAAACGGGTGCTGGTGAGTACAGGAGAGGGTAAGCACTCAAATCCTCCTTCCCATTTCATCCAGGGAGGCTTCCCATCCTGCACACCTTCTCAGGATTTGCAGCCTATTATTTAGTACTCCTGGAGAAGGAAATGGCAACCCACTCCAGTATCCTCGCCGGGAGAATCCCATGGACAGAGGAGCCTGGTGGCTGGAGTCCACAGGTCACAAAGAATCAGACACGACTGAGCAACTAACACCTCCATGCAAGGGAATTTGGCTTCATTCATCCTTTCATGTGTTAGCCTCACTTTTCCAAACAGATTCATTCAATGCGCATGATATATGTGGAACACAAATCATGTGCCAGGCACTGGATACCCTGCTATGAATCACCACCTCCCTGGCCAAAGAAACAAGTAGACCATTAGGAGAATATATGTTGAGATGAATAAGTATCAACTCATTAAATCAGTCACCAACCATCACTCAATGAATAGCATACAGCTTTCAGACAGACACTTCCTTTTCTTGGAAGTGTCGAGGCCAGATTTATCACCTGGTAAAGTGAAAAGTTCAGTGGGACTGACGACGCAATTAGGTCTCCAGGTTCTGTCTCGATTCAGCCACTGGAAAGACATGATACTGATGAAATCCTGTGTTCCACCCCTCATTTATTCCACACAAACACCCAATTACATGTGTGTCTATTTTAAGAAAACCCACTAAATGAGAACCTGAACTTCTTAAAACAAAAGAGTGAATACTCGTCAATTTACTCTACATAAGGCCTCTTTGCTTCGTAATAGTCTGTTTGCTCATTACTCGGCAGGGAGGCCAGGGTCTTCAGGGCTAGGAGGAGGCATGGAAGAGCTCTGCACTGGCTGCAAATGCCAGTCCCAGCCTATTTGGAAGGAACAAGTCTCGAGTAAGTCACCTAAATCTCTCTGTAGTCTAGTCCCCCAGTTTGTAAAATAACAGTTGTACTGATAGCTTATGTATTTATATTTACACTTATACTTGGAAACTAAATCTAGATGGTCTCTGAGATCCAACTCGAACGGTCTGTCATTATTTTTTATTCTTCCCGTATCTTCTGTGGTCACATCCCAATGACTTAAGGCCCACCTACTGGCTGACAGATCAATTAGAGCAAACAGCCAGAATCCAGCCAGGCTGCACATGGGGCAGCACTTGCTCCCGGCTGTGGAGGTGCCCTCTCTCTCTCTGATGCGTGGGAGGCAGGAACGTGTGCTTTCCTCCCCTAGCTGTTCATCAATATGTTGCTCAAGTGTAACTGCACGTAAGCAGAATTTATTCATTACTTGTCTTCTGTTCTCAAAGATTTACACCTTTTACTGCTCCATGGGGAGGGGGGAAATCTTTAAAATCTCAGTGAGCAATCTGACCTATAATAGTGAAAGTAAAAAGATGATATCAATTCTGGTTCAATGGCAGCTATCGTGGTAGTCTAATTATTGGATCTTCTGCATTCCTTACAAAAACAGAACAACTAAATAACAAAATTTAAACCTCATGGACAATATCCAACACAATTTGGTGACTGACAGGGCATCCCTGTGAGTGCATGTTAAGGTGCTTCCATCATGTCCAGCTCTTTGCGACCCCATGGATTATAGCCCACCGGGCTCCTCTGTTCTTGGGATTTTCCAGACAAGAAACTGGAGTGGGTTGCCATGCCCTCCTCCAGGGGGATCTTCCCAACCCAGGGGTTGAACTCACATCTCTTTTTGTCTCCTGCACTGGCAGGCGGGTTCTTTACCACTAGCATCACCAAGTCCTAAACACATGCAGTTGGGAAATCACTACCAGCCAGCATGACACTGGAGTCCATGTGGGGGAAAACAAAGGGAAGCACTGGGGCTCATGAACAGCCCCGAGAAGGACCCACAGGGGCTCCTGAGGAGCACATGGGCAAACTGGAGAGTTAACAGCTGAAATGAGGGGCTCGGGGGCCCACAGTGAGGTCTGAAGGGCCAGAGCGGCCCAGCCCCTATGAACCCTCAACTGGCTCACAGGCAGGATCCCACATAGAAACCACTGAAAGTAGAGTCAAACTTGAGCAGGAGAGGCAAAGGAGACAAAAAGGAAGGTTTGGATAAAAGTGGGAGAGGGAAGAGGACCACACGGATCTCCTAATCTATTAATACATGAAAACAACGGAAGAGGAACTATGAAGGTGAAAATGCTACTGACCTTACCATCCTTCTAAAATTGAGAACAAGTTCACTTAAAAAAAAAGACAAGTACCAAGGAAACTCCACAGACATTTCTACAAGAAAAAGAGATTAAGCAGCAAAAATGTCATCTCTGGAGATGCGTGACAATCAAAGCAGGCCAAAATGACATATTCAAAAAACAGATAAAAATATAACATTTTAGAATGAGCTTAAAATATTTTAAAATTATTCAAGACATGAAAGAAAAACATAAATTTGAATTATGAAAATTCAGAAGATGAAGTGACTGAATTCAAGAAAGAGTCAGAAATTTAAAAAGAAAATCATTTTAGAAATGAAAGCTAAACTAGAAGAAATATAAGAAAAAATAACCTTAAAATGTCTGAAAAGTAGAGAAAGTTTTAAAATGAAAAAAATATAGGAGTTGACTTGTCTGACTCCCACTTTAGTCCCAGACATTTAGTGTGATCTGGACATTTATATCCAAAAATACTTCAGAAACACACTTTTAACACACTTAAGACCCAGTGTGTTTCTCAATATTTCTGTGTCTCAAAACTTCATTGCAAAACAACAAAACAAACAAACAAAAAATACACCAACATAAAAGCTGTACTTCATCAAAAGCACATTTGTACTTCAAAGGACACCATTAGGAAAGTAAAAAGAACTCACAGAACAAGAGAAAATATACACAAATCATATCTGACAGGGGACTTTATCCAGCATAAAAAGAACATGCATAGCTCAACAGCAAAGACAAAGAACTCAATTTAAAAAATGAACAAAGGATCTGAATAGACATTTCAGATTAGACATCTTACGAACAGACATTCCTAAGAAGACGGACAAATGGATAATAGGCACATGAAAAGACACTGAATGTCATTAAGGAAACACATATCAAAATCACAAGGAGAGACCACTTCACACTCTCTAGGGTGGCAATAATCAAAAAGTCATAACAAGAAATGTTAAGAGTATGGAGAAATAAATTGGAACTCTGATCCATTGCTAATGGGAATGTAAAATAGTGCAGCTACCTTGGAGTAGTCTGGCATGTCCTCATAAGGTTAAACATTAAGTTACTATTTGATCTAGCAATTCCACACTCAAGAATAAACCTAAGAGAAAAAAGAAAACACATCTACACAAAAATCTGTACACAGAAATTTCAGAGTGGCATTATTCATAATAACCACAAAGAAAAACACCCTAAATATCCATTAAATGATGAAAAGATAAATAAAAAGTAGTGTATGAATACAAAGAAATATTATTAGCAATGAAAACCAATTACGTACTGATACACTCAACAGCTGGATGAATCTTGAAAACATTATATCAAGTGAAAGAAGTTGGGTCACAAAAGACCACATATTTTAAGATTCCATTTATACAAAAGGTCCAGAATAGGCAAGTTTATAGCTATAGGAAGCAGACTAGTGATTGCATGGTGCTAAGGCAGGGATGGAGACAGGAACTGGTTTGGAGGAAATGAGAAGTAACCATGTGACAGCTGATGAATGGGAGATTTTTGAAATAAAAACATTCTAAACTGATTTGATTACCATGATAGTTGTACTCGGAGCACATTAAAAACCATTAAACTGTATATATGCTATAGGTGGATTTTATGGTATGTGATTTATAGCTCCATAAACATGTTTTTAAATTTTTTCAAATATATATATACAAAGAGATAAAAGGGATCTGAAAGTGATAGATACTGAAGATGGGCAAAGAATAGCCAACATTTGGTTAACAGGGATTTCTGAATAACAAAACCAAAACAAGGGAACAGAATTCTAAAAAAAAAAAAAACTTATTCATGAAAACATTCCCAAAAGAGAAAAATATTTGATAATTAAAACCTCATACCTGAAGAGATTATGAACCTGAGAATACTGACTTAAAACAACTAATATCAAGCTGTACGCTAGAAAAACTACAGGACTTTAAAGACGACTTGGCCATCTAAGGAAAAAAGTACATATATTATGAGAGAGAAAATTATCAGACCTATAAGGTTTATGTGAGAAGAAAATGGAGTAATATTTAAAATAAAGAAAATGTGGATCAAGAATTTTGTATCCAGTAGTTCTGACAAAACTTCAGCAACACTTTTTAAAAATCAGAAAATATTGTTCCCATGAGTCCTTCCTAAGGATACTACAGAATAAACTTTAGATGGCCAAAATAACTAGACACAGGGAAGTACTTACTGGTAGTATTAAATACGTAATTATTAAGGAACTAATACTAAGCAAAGCTTGCAGAAAAATACATAGTGTTTAACGGCTGTATGAGTGCTAGTTTCCTACGGCTGTTATTACAAATTGCCATAAATTTGGTGCCTTAAAATATCAGATATTTATTTTATTTTAAATCTCTCAGTTCTGGAGGCCAGAACTTCAAAATCAGTTTCACTTGACCAACATTAAAGTGCCAGCAGGTTGCCTTCCCTCCAGAGATTCTGGGGGAATATGTTCCCTGCTCTTGCAGCTTCTGGTTGTCGCCAAACTACTCTGGCTTGTGGCTGCGTTATTCCAATCTCTGACTCCAGGATCACACTGTCATTGTCTCTTCTGTGTATAATCTCCCCCAGCTTCCCTCTTATAAAAACATTTGTGATGGCATTTAGGGCCCACCCAGATAATCCAGGGTAACAGCTCCATCTCAAAATCCTTAGTCACATATGCAATGCCTTTGCCTTATAAGGTAATATTCACAGGTACTAGAGATTAGGACCTGGACACTTTCTATAGTGCCTTCTTCAAAGGAATCTTTAATGAAAAGTAGCTTTAAAGAAAGTATCAAGACTAGTATGTTATGGAAGTGAGGCCTTTGTACTGCCATCAACGAAAGAAAAAACCCTAGACAGATGGTTAGAGGCAATGAGACCCATATATTACACACTCGCTTTCTCCCTTTGCCTAGAGTCTCAGGGCTCCTGTCTCCAGCCAGCTTATAAAGGTAGGGACCTGGACACTTTCAGAAGGGCCATTATTCAGTCTACCACCACCAATCTAGTACAATCATCTTTTTAAATGATGGAAGAGAAGGATGGCATATGCAAAAAAAAAGTGTTTTCTGTATCATTATTGATGCTGGGATTAGTATTGTTATTCTGAGACTGCTGATTGGATATTGTGGAATAAAGCAAATGGGATAAATAAAGCAAATGGAAAATAAAACAATTTTTCATTTCCTACATACTTGAAAATCAGAATTCACAGTATGGAAGCACAGATGAAATACAGAAAAGACAGGTAAAAACCTCTATGTGAGACAATGAAAGAGACTCAGAGGTATAGAACGGACTTTTGGACTCTGAGGGAGAGGGAGAGGGAGAGGGTGGGATGATTTGAGAGAATGGCATTGAAACATGTATACTATCTTGTAAGAACGAAGCACCAGTCTATGTTCAATACAGGATGCAGGATGCATGGGGCTGGTGCACGGGATGATTCAGGGAGATGATATGGGGTGGGAGGTGGGAGGGGATTCGGCATTGGGAGATCGTGGACACCTGTGGCTGATTCATATCAATGTATGGCAAAACAAATACAGTATTGTAATGTAGAATAAAGTATTAAAAAAAAAAAAAGTAAAAACCCTGAAGCCTTGAATTCTAATTGGAAATATGAACTCACAAGTATGCTCATATCTATTCATTCTCGTGCTCTTCTTCATAGTTTCCCAATTCTGTCTGCTGAAAAAGATCTAGAAACAATGGCCAACTCAAAAGAATAAATAAAATAAATAACAGCATCCCAAGTGCCTATATGGTGGTCCTGAGAAAAGATTTTGCTTAAAAGGCATCAAGTCTTCCTGGAGAAATGCTGATTTGAGTCTGAGTCGGAAAATAAATGAAGAGCGGGAGAGGAGAAGGAGAGTAGAGGACACAGAGAGGATCAACCTCCAGAGCTCAAAGAGGTGCCAGTTACCAGACTGTATTCACAAAGGTTAAGAAAGAAGGCATTGTGGGAGGGAAGGAACACACTGATCGACCCTGGACACAGTCACTCACAAGAACCCAAACAGAAAGGCAACTGCTGGCAGTGTCCAGCCAAATACTTTGCACCGGCGGGGGAGAGCTTTGACCTACGGACTCTGAATATTCCAGCTTCACCAGGGAAATCATCACCATCGTGTGGGAGGGCACCCCAAACCCTCCTGGCCTGCTGACATTAAGGATAACTAACCATCCCTCTGATGGGGATCTATGCCTCTACAACCCCCACCCTCTTATCTGCAGGGAGATGAGTGCTGCTTCTGCATCCACAGGAATATCCAGTAAGTCCCTCAATTACGTATTCCACCATAAACCCATCAAAAGGCATCCTGGCCCAATAAACCAGGCTCATCAACAGGCATAACCCAGTTCAGATCAGTTCAGTCGCTCAGTCGTGTCTGACTCTTTGCGACCCCATGAATTGCAGCACGCCAGGCCTCCCTGTCCATCACCAACTCCCGGAGTTCACGCAGACTCACGTCCATTGAGTAAGTGATGCCATCCAGCCATCTCATCCTCTGTCGTCCCCTTCTCCTCCTGCCCCTAATCCCTCCCAGAATCAAATTCTTTTCCAATGAGTCAACTCTTCGCATGACGTGGCCAAAATACTGGAGTTTCAGCTTTAGCATCATTCCTTCCAAAGAAATCCCAGGGTTCATCTCCTTCAGAATGGATGGGTTGGATCTCCTTGCAGTCCAAGGGACTCTCAAGAGCCTTCTCCAGCACCACAGTTCAAAAGCAGCAATTCTTTGGCGCTCAGCCTTATTCACAGTCCAACTCTCACATCCATACATGACCACAGGAAAAACCATAGCCTTGACTAGATGGCTCTTTGTTGGCAAAGCAATGTCTCTGCTTTTGAATATGCTATCTAGGTTGGTCATAACTTTCCTTCCAAGGAGTAAGCGTCTTTTAATTTCATGGCTGCAGTCACCATCTGCAGTGATTTTGGAGCCCAAAAAAAGAAAAATCTGACACTGTTTCCACTGTTTCCCCATCTAGTTCCCATGAAGTTATGGGACCAAATGCCATGATCTTCGTTTTCTGAATGTTGAGCTTGAAGTCAACTTTTTCACTCTCCTCTTTCACCTTCATCAAGAAGCTTTTTAGCTCCTCTTCACTTTCTGCCATAAGGGTGGTGTCATCTGCATATGAGGTTATTGATATTTCTCCCGGCAATCTTGACTCCAGCTTGTGTTTCTTCCAGCCCAGCGTTTCTCATGGTGTACTCTGCATAGAAGTTAAATAAGCAAAGTGACAATATACAGCCTGGACGGACTCCTTTTCCTATTTGGAACCAGTCTGTTGTTCCATGTCCAGTTCTAACTGTTGCTACTTAACCTGCATATAGATTTCTTAGGAGGCAGGTCAGGTGGTCTGGTATTCCCATCTCTTTCAGAAAGTTCCATAGTTTATTGTGATCCACACAGTCAAAGGCTTTGGCATAGTCAATAAAAAGAAATAGATGTTTTTCTGGAACTCTCTTGCTTTTTCCATGATCCAGCATAACCCAGGTATATCCATAAAAGCCCCTGTTCAGTGACTACATCAGCAGTTCTCCTGGCTACATACTGCAATCACTTGGGAGCTTTTAAAATTACAGTGATAGAGGAACCCTAGCCCAGATACACAAAATAAGAATCCCTAGGAATAGTGAGCATCTGTTTCTAAGTTCTCCAGGTGACCCTAAAGTACAACTGGGTTGCAAAGTACCATTAAAATATGAAATTAGGTTTCAGAAGAAGCAAGACTAAGAGTTAACCCTTGAAAAGTGGGTTGCCCTTTAAGGCTAAGACTCTGACCCCTATGAAGCACACAGAGGCCTCTTTCTTCTTAAATGTGTACAATATCCAAGATCATAGCTCAGTCTTTTTTCTCCTTTGCCTTTCTGCAGAATGTGACCCTGCAGGATTCTGCAGTTTTTCAAAACTCTTCTCCTTTGGCTGCAATAGGGAAAATTGATGACTAAGACTTAAAAGACTTCTTCATGGAGCAGCAAAAGGGGTAAATACTTGAGAAGAGAAGACAAGTAATGAATAAATTCTGCTTACGTGCAGTTACACTTGAGCAACATACTGATGAACAGCTAGGGGAGGAAAGCACAAGTTCCCACCTCCCACGCATCAGAGAGAGAGGGCACCTCCAAGGCCGGGAGCAAGTGCAGCCCCATGTGCAGCCTGGCTGGGTTCTGGCTGTTTGCTCTAACTGATCTGTCAGCCAGTAGGTGGGCCTTAAGTCATTGGGATGTGACCACAGAAGATACAGGAAGAATAAAAGAGAATTGCAGAGTGTTCCAGTTAGAAGGGATCTCAGAGACCTTCTAAGATTCCATTTCTGCTGCTGCTGCTAAGTCGCTTCAGTCGTGTCCAACTCTGTGCGACCCCATAGATGGCAGCCCACCAGGCTCTGGCATCCCTGGGATTCTCCAGGCGAGAACACTGGAGTGGGTAGGTTGCCACTGCCTTCTCCAATGCATGAAAGTGAAAAGTGAAAGTGAAGTTGCTCAGTTGTGTCTGACTCTTAGCGACCCCATGGACTGCAGCCTACCTAAGGTACTCTTATTTTACAAACCAGGGCACTGGAGTACAGAGAGATGAAAGCGAGTTGTTTAAACCTTGTCTGATCTAACAAAGGGTAGGACTGGCATTGAAAACCAGTGCAGAACTCTTCCGTGCCTCCTTCTAGTCTTGCAGATCCTGGCCTGCCTGCTGCATAAACAGATTATTATGAGAAACAAGTACTTGGAATGGGGAGGCAAGAGGTGGGCCCACATCCCACCACATGACATAGCCAAGGCGTCAAGGCTTCTCCCTTAGAACAGGTGCGTCAGCAGCCTCAAGTGTGTGCTTCAGACACACTTTTAATGAAAATCAGCTTCAAGCTACTGCTGGAAAGAGGAAATAAAGAATCCCTAAAGGCATCACTGTCACCATGCACTTGACATCCACAGGACCCAATCATTGGCCTCACTCTCTAACAAACCGAACTCTTGCCAAATTTCACTCATCCCCTACATCAGTTCAGTTCAGTTGTTCAGTCATGTCCAACTCTTTGCAACCCCATGGACTGCAGCACACCAGGCTTTCCTGTCCATCACCAACTCCCAGAGCTTGCTCAAATTCATATGCATCAAGTTAGCGATGCCATCCAACCATCTCATCCTCTGTCAGCCTCTTCTCCTCCCACCTTCAATCTTTCTCAGTATCAGGGTCTTTTCAAATGAGTCAGTTCTTCGCATCAGGTGGCCAAAGTATTGGAGCTTCAGCATCAGTCCTTCCAATGAATATTCAAGACTGATTTCCTTTAAGATGGACTGGTTGAATCTCCATGCAGTCCAAGAGACTCTCAAGAGTCTTCTCCAACACGACAGGTCAAAAGCATCAATTCTTCAGCACTCAGCTTTCTTTGTAGTCCAACTCTCACACCCATACATGACCACTGGAAAAACCAGAGCTTTGACTAGACGGACCATTGTTGACAAAGTAATGCCTCTTCTTTTTAATTATGCTGTCTAGGTTGGTGGACTCTTGGAGGGCACAAACAGAACCCCCTACGTATGCTTACTATAATAGCTACTATGAGCCAGACCCTTTGCTGGTACTACAGAAAAGATTGTGTTGGCCATAAACTTCGTTTGGGTTCCTCAGCAAACCCAAAAGAACTTTTTGGCCAACCTAATATAAAGTTTAACTAAAATACATTTTATGGAGCCCAGGATAAGACAAGTACACACATATCAGATTATAAAACAAATGGTGCTATAGTAATTCAAGGAATAAGAAAGAACATAGAGTTGGGAGGTGAGGAAAAAATTAGTATCTGATAAACTAAGCCTCGTAAGAGTAGAGTTCATGTCTTCATCCCAGGTCTACAAAAACAAAGCCAGCTTCAGACCACAGGTTAAATTATCCTCAGGAGAAGAAAAGTGAAACCCACACCATAAACATTTTTATCATCTTGCCAAGGGAATGGCTGGGAGAGCACCGTCACCAAATACTGCATTCTTGCCCCAAAATGCTTTTGAAAAATACAACCAACAGGATTGGGAAGACCACTGGGCTGGGCAGGAGAAGCAGAATTACTACAGTGGACAAGAGCCATACTTGGAGTCCTACTCCTAGCAAAGGCACCAGATAGACATGGTGAGGAGCAAAGCGGTGTACTGTATACTCAGTGACATCAGCTTCACTCATTCATTTGTTCATTCAAGATCAACAGTGCACCTATAGTGTGTACATGAATCAGACAAATGGTGCTTGTTTCTATGTCCCACAGGCCAGGCGGAGTACCTCCTGGAGGGGGCCTGGGGCTGGAGGGAGATTGTAGAAAGCAAATCATTGTAACATAAGACAGTCAGGATAAACAGACAGCCTAGGGTCACAAAGGGAGTTGCTATCTAATATCCCAAACAATCTAATTACCTTCAGAAATCCATCATGGATTTGTCATCAGTTTCTTACAGAATCCCTGCATGAAGTTTTTGTATTTCAGCAACTTCTAAGAAGAGGCTGGAAGGGAGAAAGAAATGATCTAATCCTAACTTGCTGAGACTGTCAACTATCTAGGGTCTGTGTTTTTACAGCCTTGATTAGCATCCCACTCAGCCCTTTTCTCATTTCTCAGAAGGGTTCATTCGGACACAGTTAAATCTCATCATTTTGACTAAATAGACCTTAAGTTGCCAAATCTCAGCAGCCTAAAATGATTCCTAAACTCTGAGATAGTATAAGATATCGAGATTGCTCTAAAAGAGAATTCCATATAGGATATTAGGACACAGTGTAACTAAGGGCCCAACCGACAAAAAACAGTTGAGGAACCCATACAGAGATAAGTTCAACCACCTTTCAAGCTCACACAGCTCACAGTAGAGTGTCCTCCCAGTGGATGGAGTTTAAAGCTCTGTCTTGTGACTTGAAATAACCCAGAGTAAGTTCCTTGGAAGTGAAGACTATTTAACTTTGTATCTTTTCTACTTCTGATTCTCCTTCCCAAACAGAGCCTGGCCCTAAAACACAGTGTATGTTGCTGTACTAAGCCTTTCTCTGTACAATTTCTCTTATACCTACCCTTCCATTTCCATGCCTGCCATGATCGTCCACATTCAAGTTCTCACATGTGGAGATGTCCTCAGCACTCTTTTCTATTTTTACAACTCTTATCCATTTCCTCTTCCTAATACATAATTCTGCATGTGCACACATATTACATATGTGTGTATGTAAATATGTGTGTGCATGCTAAGTTGCTCAGTTGTGTTAGACTCTTTGCAACCTATGGACTGTAGCCCACCAGGCTCCTCTGTCGATGGGATTTTCCAGGCAAGAATACTGGAGTGGGTTGCCATGTCCTCCTCCAGGGGATCTTCCCGATCAGGGATCAAAGCCACTTCTCCTACACTGCCGGCAAATTCTTTACTGCTGAGCCACTGGGGAAATGTGTGTGTAGCGCGGCGGGGGGCGGGGGGGTGGTGTATGTGTATGTGTGGGTAGCCAGTATGTGTGTATACGTATACCTTATATATACCTATGTGTGTACATCTCTGAGAGGCACACATTTTTGTTCCCTACAAAATGGGCTTCCCTGGTGGCTCAGATGGTACAGAATATGCCTGCAATGCAGGAGACCTGGGTTCGATCCCTGTGTCAAGAAGATCCCCTGGAGGTAGGAATGGTTACCTACTGCAGAATTCTTGCCTGGAGAATCCCATGGACAGAGGAGCCTGGTGAGCTCCTCTGTTCCTCCATGGGGTTGCAAAGAGTCAGAGATGACTGAGCAATTAACACTTTCATTTACAAGATGAAGCCACATCTCTCGAGCTTGGTATTTAAAGCTTCCTGGACTATGTAAGGGTCTTCCTACCTCTGTTATTTTCTTATTATCGCCTCCTCCCCACTAACACCACAGAGTTACCCTTCCTCTCCTCTTCACTTACCTAAAAGCTACCCATTCACTTTATTTATACACATAATCATTCCAAACTAAGAAATGCCTTCCTTATACCTCTTGGCAACTTCTGGAGTAGAACACGGGCCCTCATTCCAGCCACTAGCATCTCTCCCCTGAAATACAGGATGAGCTTCCTGAGCAGTCTCTCCAGGCCCCTCCAACCCACTCTCCACAAAACTGCTATAGGGATATTTCTAAATCTTAAGATGTATCATCTCATGCTCCTGAAAGACCCCTTCCAAAGTCACAGACTAAGCCATCAACAACAGCTGCTTCTAAAAACTGTCCTGGGTTTCAGGGCCGAATATAAATGGATGAGCTCTACTCCATCACAGCAGTACCCCCATAAACAAGCTCATGAACAAAGCTCAGTAGAACATCTCTGTGCGGAAAAATCAAAGCCTCATTCCTGCAAAGCCTTGGTCCAATTCTGTCCCCAAACTGGATAGGGAATGACCTTGAAAAAGTCACTTAATACTGAGTCTTTGAAACTACAATGAGGAAAGGGAGAGCATGGCATCATGTAGCACAGATGGGAGGATTAAACGAGGAAGCTTCTAGAACACCTGGCAGAATGTCCAGCACATAGTATGTGCTCAGTACACAACACCACCACTGTGCCTGTCTTTCTGTGCCTCCCCAGCCAGGCTGGCTCACTTCCTTCAAGTCACCATCTCACGTCACCTCTCTGACCTTCAACACCAAGTACTGTGCTCTAAACACAGTACAAGCATTATAAACACTTCCTATGTGATTGGATTTACTCCTACCTCTGCATTTAGAAATGTAGGAACACATCAAAGAATACAAGTTAGATTCAGAAAAGACTATATGGGGGGAAAACTCTAATAAATCTAAGGGAGTAAAATGAAGGTAAGTGATAAGGATTCACAAGGGAGCACACAGTGACTCATAAAGACCTCCACTTGGCAAAGCCACCAGGTCCTTTTGGTCTTCCCACCAAAACTACCTTGGCCTGTTGCAGCACGCAGACACTGAGATTCTCCAATTTGACTGGAGTTGACAGAATCAGCCAGGAGCTTCCAAAACTCCCAACGTGCAGAACTTCCATTTCCAGAAAGATGGAGTCAACATACTTTTCCGTATTCCTTCTGCAATCAACAACCAAAAATCCCCGAATTATAGATCAAACAAGTACAAGACAACTCTGAAAGATGAAGAGAGGGCAGAGCAGCCAGGGACCTCAGACTCAAGAACCACATGACAGTTGAGTCCTCTGGGTTCTTTTTGCCTTGTGCCTCCCAGACCTGTTGCTGGAGAAGCCAGAGACCCAGAAATGCCAAGGAACACAGATCAAAAGACAAAAAGATCCAAAGAGAAACCCTCTTTCCCTAGCCAAAGGACCAGGAAACAAAGGCAGCCTCACATGAAATGCCTCAGAGAAGGTTGAAAGGGAAGCTGGGGTGCCAGGAAGTGACCCACAGGTGCCAAGGCCGCCTCCTCTCCTTGCTGGGGCTTCAGAGGAGTCCCAGTGAAGAGTCAGAACTTCCATCACCAGCCAGGGTCACGGGCAGAGCGTCAGGGGAGACCACATGAGCAACAGTAAAGTGGCACTCTGGCCCCATCAGAGTGGCAGCAGCTGAGGCCAATAAATGATCTAGTCCTCCACGCCACCCGAGAGCAAGGAGGCAGCACTCCCTCCCCTCATCAGCCCACTGGCAGGGGCGTCTTGCCAAAACAGATTTAACTAAGATCCAGAAAGTCATAAGACCCAAACCATCCAGGTTTCTGTTTTTTGTTTTAACTATTTATTATTTTATTTTTTGGTTGTGCTGGGTGTTTGTTGCTATGCACAGGGTTTCTCTAGTTGCAAACACGGGCTCTAGGGCACAGGCTTCAGCAGCCGCAACACTCGGGCTCAGTAGTGTGGCACATGGGCTTAGCTGCTCCACGACATGTGGAATCTTCCCAGACCATGGATCAGACCCGTGTCTCCTGCATTAGCAGGTGGCTTCATACCCACTGTACCACCAGAGAAGCCCCACCACCCAGGCTTCAATCAAAAATAATGATTTTTGACCATCATTGTAGGGAAAGAGCAAATTAGCCACGATGGCAGTGGTCAGGCTCTCTCGCCCCACGTTTTGTAAATAACGATTATGTAACAGCTGAGATGACCTACAGCACTGCACATGCACACCAGGAGGTACTCACCTGGCCACAGGCTTTTGTTCTGTATGCATATATAAGCCCCACCTGAAAAAACCCTTGTGGCTCTTTTATGGCTATATTATGGCTGCATCCACTGGGTCAACCACAAGAGAATACAGCATGTCTACTTGCTGCTACAGCTGCTGTGCTAGCCCAGAGAGGATAAACTCATTTGCAGTTCCTACACCTCGAGTTCTCCTCCAGCTTCCCCACTCACGCCTTGCCTACCATGGATTCCGTGAACAGTGCACACAGCGAGGAACAGCAAGACAACCGGAGTAGTTGGCAACATCAGCAAGAAAATCATCATTCTAGGAACTGGGCTTCCCAGGTGGCTCAGCGGTAAAGAATCCACCTGCTGAGCAGGAAATGTGGCTTTGATCCCTGGGTCAGGAAGATCCCTGGGACCTCAGCAGCCATGAACCACGTGACAGTTGGGTTCCCTGGGTTCTTTCTCCCTCACATCTCCCAGACCTGTTGCTGGAGAAGCCAGGGACCCAGAAACGCCAAGGAACACAGAAATGCAACCCACTCCAGAACTGTGCCTGGAAAATCCCACAGACAGAGAGGACTGGTGGACTGCAGTCCACGGGGTGGCAAAAGGTGCCGGGCATGACTTAGTGACCAAACAACAACAATAACCCCAGGAACCAGAAAAAGCTCAACATGAATGGGAAAAGACCATCAAAAGATGCCAGCACCAAGATGACAGATACGTTAGAATTACCTGACAAGGACTTTAAATTGGCCTTCATAAAAATGCGTCAACAAGCAATTATGAATATGCTTGAAACAAGTGGAAAAACAAAATTTCAGCAAAGAAACAAGATATAAAAATTGCAGCACCCACGCTACACCCCATACTAATTGAATTAAAACTGCTGAGAGTTCCCAGCCATCAGTAATTATGTTTAAATCCCTAACGATTCCAATGAGCAGCCAAGTTTGAGAATAAATGCTCCAACTTGATGGTTCTCAAACTAAGGGATCCATCAGAATCACCTGGACAAAGGTGATAAAGGCAATGAGATCTGGGCCCTCAGCTACTCCAAGACTAGGCAGTAGCATTTTAATCAGATTTCATGTGATTCCAATAGATCCAAAAGCCGTAACTAATCAAAGCAATTTGCAGGTGATTTTCCTCATTTCAGGAGGCTGCAAAATTCCCAACCTGAAAGAGGAAACAGCAAAATTTAAGTGACCTTGAAGCAAGAGGTAAAGTTTCAATTATACTTTAAAGAGAGTTTCAATCACACTTTGGATATGGGTGCCCAGGATACAGTGTGTTTAATCTGGACTGCCAAATTTAAGAGAAAAAATCCACACATATTGAGGAACAGTTTGAAAATGTAATTACAATACCGGTTATACGTGTTTATGGGAAATAGCACGGGAGCGGGATTAAATAGTAGCCACCACTTGGCCCATGGGAGACATTAATCTTCTTGGCAGCAGAAAAAGAAAAAACTTCCACATGAGCACCTCTTCCCATCCAAAGAGACCACAACAAAAAGGGAAGAGGTTATAGTATAGAAAAAAGATCACATCCAAAGAGCTTTTCCACTGTGTACTGTGGGCTAAGATTTCTAACCAAAAGGCAACGTCTCCTGGGCTGGAAGTGTTTTCTGGCATTTATACTTTCCTGGAAGGACCCTGGAGGCTCCAAGTGGTGTGGAGAGAACTGGTCCTCAGAAAAAGAGCTGAAAAGGGCAAGGAAGAGGGCGTGGAAGTTGACAGAAGGCAAAGATGCAGTGGGGGAATGGATGGCCACCAACACACGAAGTGCCTAGGCAGAAGCTCAGCAAAGAATAACTCTCTCCAGGAAGGAAGGGCCTCCCAAAGCCCTCTCCTGCCCTTCTACTTACTCACTGATGCCCTGTTTCCATATCTGGAGACCATCAACAAGACCCACCAGAGGGGCCCAGCAGAGGTGGCCCACTGGCATACAGCAGCTGACCCACCCCTGGTTACAGACTTAACCTCAATCAGAGGGGCTGAGACCACCGCCTTTAATAGACCATTTGCCCATTCAATCCAACCTAGAAGGATGGTCTCAGCTTCCTCATCTGAAAAAAACGGAACCAAGAATACCTACCCTCAGGGAGCCACTGTAAAGATTAAATTAGTTTCGCATTTGTAAAATTCTGAGAACCACGAATTGAAAGTGGTGAGTACTGGGCAAACATTAGTTCTTAGCATTCTCAAGTATACTCAGCACAGAACTTAATAGTGCGAGACTGCTGGGGTTTGACTCAGGAATTTTTTCATTACTAAATGTGGACTGTGAACAAGTTTCTCTGCCTCTCTATGCCTTGGCTTCCCCATGAGTAAAATTCAAATGATGAGAGACCTTACCTCACAGGGTTGTTGCCGAAGACTAACCATTTCCTAGAAAGAACTTGGCACAGTGCCTAGAACAAAGTCAGTGCTTTGTAAATAACAGTGATTATTAGTCGCCTTCTGTGATGTGGACTGCTTGAGGCAGGTATGTGAGGAGTCCCTTTCGTCCTTCAGGAGCTTATAGTCTAGATCAAGACATAAGCAATGTACACCAGCAGGGAAGAACCTCTCAGAACATGGTACATGCGATGGTTCTGCAAGCATGCAAACAGTATTTCTCTCCAATGTGCTCACATACAGGCTAGTGGAGTTCAGAATACTCTGAGTACAGGGACACTGGGCAAGTACCCTCTTCTCACCCACCCCTTGCTAGGAGTCCCAGGTTGCATTCAACTCTCAAGGCTAATCATTTCAACAGTTCTGGGAAGCACTGCAGCTTCAAGAATAGGCAGAGAGGGGACTTCCCTCGTGGTCTAGTGGTTAAGAATCCACCTGCCAACACAGGGGACACGAGTCCAATCCTGGTTGGAAAGATCCCACATGTCTCTGGGCAGCTAAGCCCATATGCTGCAATTACTGAAGCCTGCATGCCCTAGGGTCCATGCTCTGCAACAAGAGAAACCACCTTAACAAGAAACCACCGCAAGGAGAAACCAGCACACCACAGCTAGAGAGTAGCCCAGGCTGCTGCAACTAGAGAAAGCCTGAGCGTAGCAACAAAGGCCCATCCCAGCACAGCCAACAATTAAAACATATAAGTTAAAAAAAAAACTTTAAAAATAAATGATAGTAGTAGCCACTGTCCTCAGTGCTCATAGATGGACTCATAAGAGTATAAGACACACAAGTCTCACTGAAGTGTTGCAGAAAACCAATTTAGTTTCACACAAGGGATAGGGGACTAGGAGTACAAAAGCGTTCCAACACTCTGGGCACAGAACTTGCTGGAAGTGCCATTTTAAGTAACTTTTAAAGCCAGCTGCTCCAGTACTTAAAAGGAAACATGATGCTGAATATAACAATTGAAAAGGGAATTGTAAGCATCACAAGGTATTAATTAATCCCATGATGCAAGATTCCTCCTGCTTAGATTACCTCTGCTTAAAGAACTATTTATCCAAGAAATTCAGAGAAAGACCGTGAAGACAGACAACATACTGTATTTAAGAGTCTGTGATTTTTAATCCGAATGAGGATTAAAAGGCTGGAACAAATGTGATGGGGGCATGTACCAGAAGCCAGTTAACCCCTCCTTATTCCTTCCCGAGGAGGCTGACAGCTATTTTAAGTCCACAAAGCAGTCGCACTGTCTGATTTGCAACTTTAGGAATCAAGAATAATAGCTAGATTTTTTAAGCAGACATGTCAAATGAAGATAATACACTACTAGGCCTTTGATTCATTAGAAAAAAAACAGAGTATATGACAATTTTTACATTAAACCACGCACAGATGAAATTTAGATTGCAATCTGCAGGATTAAGCAGCAATAATAAAAATAGCGACCCACTCATTGCCAGGCACTATCCTGGGTATTTGCATACATAACTCACTTTTACCTCTCATTAACCCTATGAGGCATGTGACATTTGTATCCTCTTTTTACAGTTGCAGATACTAAAGGAGAAATGTTAACTAACTCAAACAAGTTCACACAGCAAGTGAGGGACAGAGCCAGGATTTGAACCCAAACACAATTTGGCTCCTGAATCCATTTACACTATGCTGTCAATCAAATTCACGTTATAAAAACTATAAAATAAGAAAGAACTAGGGGAAAAGGTATCAAATCATTAATAACAACATAACAGGCTGAAAATATTTTTACTGATAAATGACAATTATCTCCTCCTAAAATTGGCCATATGTTCTACAATCAAAGATTCTAAGTCTGCTGCATGTTCACTGGAATTTCATTTAATTCAGGGAAAATGTTTACCTGGCAGTTTCTTTGGAAGACAGTGGCATTCTGTCAGGTGGGGATGGGGGATACCTCCTGGGATCAGGGACTAGTCTCACTGAGGCCTGAGAGTTACAGGCCTAAAGCAAGAGAAAAAAAGCCAGAAGAGACCGGAGCCAGCTGAGGCCTCCCCAGCCCTTGGGTAATTCAGCAGGGTCCTGGCAGTCCTTGTAGAGAGCACCTTAGAAATTATATTCATTGATTCAAAATACATTTTTTTCTATACGCAAGGCATTGCAGTCAGCAATGCAGAAGACATGAGGGGGCAGAGTAGCAGGGACCCTAATGACGACTGGGGGCGGGGGGGTGAAATCAGACGAGGGCAAGCAGCTATAACGCATACCAGGGTTTAGTCAGTTCCTGCCACATAGAAGGAACTAGTAACATCCACTTCACAGAGTGACAGTGGGCTGGGCCTGAGATACAGATGGGGAATCACAGGAAAGGCTGAGGGAATGGTAGGAACGAGCGATTAAAGAGAATCACTCAAAACCAGAGAGCCCTGAATATCAGGCTAAGAATTTTTGACCCAATATGGTAGGCTTAGAAACTTTTAGTGTTTTGAGTAGAAGGATATCACAGTTATATTTCAGAATAATTAACAGAGCAAAAGTTTACAGGATAAAGTAAAGGTCTCCAGGAAGTAACTGAAACAGTATGGTGAGAGGTGGTATCCATCTGAACCAGCCAGAAATGAGAAGGAAGAAGCAGAATGCCTGGATGGATATCACTGTGAAACTTCAAGGATGCAGCAACTGACTTGAAGTTGGGAGCAGGGGATGTCTGGGAAGAGCCCGGCCACAAAAGGTACTCAATCCATGGCTGAGTTCACTGTTATATGAAAGGATTCAAGCACTGCTCCAAAGTGTCAATCCTGGTGCCTGAGAGGATAGTGGGGTCATCTAAAGAAGTATAAAGTGTCAGAGAGATTTGAATTCAAGATGACTGAGTGATGGGATTAGCAACATGTTCAGTGGGGTACAGCCAGCCAGCTAAAAAAAGATCTGGAAACTGAACTGGAGTTAGAGACCCAGGAGCCAACATACATAGTGAGGGGTAAGGAGGAAGGATGGAATCAAGCATTCACCAGAGAGGTCGATGAGAGGAGAAAGAACAAGCAGCAAAGAGAAGGTACAGACAGGGGGGGCTATGCCCGGCCAACAGAGAGCCTGCAGAGAGCTGAATGGGGCATCCCAAGAAAGACAGGACAGCTGCTCAAGAAGAAAACTCAAAAAGGTGGAGGACAGAGAAGGGTGACAATCGAACAATTCCTATATGGCAGCCAGAAGTGGGAAAGACACAGCCCGGGACTGAATGAATATTGAGAAACTGGAGAGAATAGATCATTCTTTATGAGGCTTAGCTATAAATGGAAGAAGACAGCGTGCTGATGAATAAAAAGGTGGAGAGAAGAGAGTTTTCTCCTAAGGGAAGGTCACAGCACACTCCTGGGCAGAGGAGGGAGCCAACAGGGGGGAGATGGAACCTTGCAAGCATTAGGGTGGGGAGTGATGGGGTAATGAACAGGCTAAGGAAAGGTGGGCTAGCAGCAGAGGGAGGGCGAGTGAGTCTTAAAAAGAAACTGGGGAGAGAAAAAATTATTCTACTTCATAATTTAAAACTTTTGTGTTTCAAAAGCATACCAGGAAAGCAAAAAGACCACCCATAGGATAGGTGAAAATACTTGCAAAATCTACATAATCAATTTGAATATAGAACACATAAAGAACTCTTACCCTGCAGCAACTAAAAAAAAAAAGACAATCCAATTTAAAAATGGGCAAAAGATCTGAACAGACATTTCTCCAAAGATTTGCAAATAGCCAGTAAATGGCCATGAAAAGATGTTCTATATTGTTAGTCATCAGGGAAATACCAATCAAAACCACAGTGAGATACCACTTCATGCCTACTAGGATGGCTAGAACCAAAAGGCGGAGTAAAAGAAGTGTCAGTGAGAATGTGGAAAAATCAGAATCCTAACACATCGCTGTGGAAAACTAAAATGCTGCAGCCACACCAGAAAAACATCTACTTCTGCTCTATTGACTATGCCAAAGCCTTTGACTGTGTGGATCACAACAAACTGGAAAATTCTTAATGAGATGGAAATACCAGACTACCTTATCTGCCCCTTGAGAAATCTGTATGCAGGTCAAGAAGCAACAGTCAAAACTGGACATGGAACAATAGACTGGTTCCAAATCAGGAAAGGAACATGTCAAGGCTATATATTGTCACCCTGCTTATTTAACTTATATGCAGAATACATCATGCGAAATGCTAGGCTGGAAGAAGCATAAGCTGGAATCAAGACTGCCGGGAGAAATATCAATAACCTCAGATATGCAGATGACACCACTCTTGTGGCAGAAAGCAAAGAACTAAAGAGCTTCTTGATGAAAGTGAAAGAGGAGAGTGAAAAAGCTGGCTTAAAACTCAGCATCCAGAAAACTAAGATCATGGCATCTGGTCCCATCACTTCATGGCAATAGATAGGGAAACAGTGTAAACAGTGACAGGCTTTATTTTGGGGGGCTCCAACACCACTGCAGATGGTGACTGCAGTCTTGAAATTAAAAGACACTTGCTCCTTGGAAAAAAAGCTATGATCAACCTAGACAGCATATTAAAAAGCAGAGACACTACTTTGTCAACAAAGGTCTGCCCAGTCAAAGCTATGGTTTTTCCAGTGGTCATGTATGGATGTGAGAGTTGGACTATAAAGAAAGCTGAGCACCAGAGAACTGATGCTTTAAAACTGTGGTGTTGGAGAAGATTCTTGAGAGTCCCTTGGACTGCAAGGAGATCCAACCAGTCCATCCTAAAGAAAGTCAGTCCTGATATTCAATGGAAGAACTAATGCTGAAGCGTCAATACTTTGGCCACCTGATGTGAAGAACTGACTCATTTGAAAAGACCATGATACTGGGAAAGATTGAAGTCAGGAGCAGAAAAATGACAGAGGATAAGACAGTTGGATGGCATCACCGACTCAATGCATATGAGCTTGAGCAAGGTCCGGGAGTTGGTGATGGACAGGGAAGCCTGGTGTGCTACCGTCCATGAGGTCACAAAAAGTTGGACATGACTGAGCAACTGAACTGAACACTGGAAAATACTGTGGTAGTCCCATAATGGTTAAACACAGTTACCATACAGTCCAGCAATTTCACTCTTACCTATCTACCCATGAGAAATTTAAGCATGTATCACACAAAACTTGTACTTGAAATGTTTATAGCAGCATTATTCATAATAGTTGAAAAACAAACAACCTAAATGTTCATCAACTGATAAATGGATAACATGTGATATACCCATATGATGGAATATTATTTGACTATAAAAAGGAATGAAGTCCTGATACATGCTACAATATGCATGAATCCTGAAAATATTATGCATAGTGAAAGAACCCAATCACAAAAAACCCACATACTCTATGACTCCATTTACAGAATATGTCCAGAACAGCCAAGTCTAGAGACAGAAAGATTAGTCGTCGCTTAGGGCTGAGGTGAATGGGGAAACAGGAGGATGCTAGCTAAAGGGCACAGAGTTCCTTTTGAGGTGATGAAAATATTCTAAAATTGACCATCGTGATGGCTGCACTATGACATATTAAAAGCTACTTAATGGTATATTTAATCAGCAAATGGTATGGTATGTGAATTATATCTCAATAAAGCTATCAGGGAAAAGGGAGTGGAGAAAAGAATAAAGTTCTTTTTCCAAAAACTGGGTGGGGGAGGGGGAGTAGCAGAGACCCAGCCCATAGTGTCAAGCAGGAAAATGGGAGGGGCAGAAGTGTGGTGGGCAGGGCCCCAGGCTGCTGAGAGAGCAGAAGTTCAGCAGGAGGGCCCTGAGGAGCTAAGGGCAGCCTCAATGCAATGAAGGAGAGGACGCAGGCAACAGTGATCAGAGAAAGCCTTCTGAAGATCTGAGTTCTGGAAGCAGCATGTTATGAGTGAACTATAATAAACAGCCAGTCTGATTAGGGTCTTGGATATGGGTGACTGGCAAAGGGTGCATGACATGGACAGTGTAATCTTGACCACTAAATGGACTAATGGGACCTTCTGGGCAAAGGAGATGTGGCAGCATCATGGAATGTACTGATAGGATAGAAATAGATTTGCTCATTAAGTTCTAAAACACCAGCTGTGTATGGAGTAACACCCTGGGACACCTGAGAGCAAAATCAGGGTGAATAAAAACAGGTACCATTTCTAAGCAGTACCATATCTTTGAGACTCATCATCCCCCAAAGACTCATCCGGTCCAGGCAGAAGGTAACAATGGATTTTAAAGCATCTGGACAAAATACCTACTAAGGTGAAATAACCTGCACTTCAATGATGATGTCAGCAAATACACTTTAGATAGAATGTGATAGAATTCAGATGAGGGCATCTATCTGAATCTGTACTTGTCCACAATCCTGGAAGGCAGGACTCGTGCAGGTTCGGGGGGCAAGGGTGGAGAGGCTGTGGGGAGCACACACCCAGAACATATCAGTGTTGGCTCTGATCACAGAACCAAAATAACAGCTTCTTATGAAGCTGTTACGTTAGGTTTGAGTTAGAGTACCCCATTTATGGTGAATCAGTGTATGTAACATCCTAACCTGGAAGCCTCAAGACAGTGTGTTTAAGATTCATCCACAGGAAACCTGTGGTGTGGGGTTACTGGAATCTCTAAAATCCACAACCACATGATCAGCCAGTCAAGCCATTTAGCAAAGAGGGAAATAATGACTAGAGAATTCAGTTCAGATTTGACCAAGAACTCACAAAGCCCCCACATCGCTCACCAATAAGACAATGCATTTACAGCTTTTAGAATTTTTATAATTGGTCATTTCTTCCACTTAATAATTTGCTACTGTTGGCTACATATATATGTATCTGATGTTGGGGGAGGGAGTTATACACAGACGCATGAGACAAGGTCCTCAAAGAACACTCATCACTGGAGAAGGCATATGAAGAAGGGAGAGAACACAAAATTTTATGGTTCACTGTGACCCCCAAGGTGGCTTCAGAATTATCTCACCCCACGTGTACTCTTGCACAGTGACCACGGTCTCCACCAAGAAGTGAAGTCTCCTTCACCTCCTCTTGAATCTAAGCCTGGCTATGGCCTGATCTGACCAACAGAATGCAGAAGTGATTCTGTGTACCTCAGAGGCCAGGCCTTAAGAGCTTCCACCATCCCTGCTGGAAACATTCCCTGTTGAGAGCCAGCTGCCAGATCAAAGGGCCACCATGCTATGAGGAAATCCAAGCTACCCAATGGAGAGAACCGCCACATGGAGAACCACCAAGGCACAGCCATGAAGGGGCGCCTTCTACGATAATATCAGCCATTGCAGAATGAAGCCAAGTGAGCGATCCAGTCCGCACCACGGTGAACAGAAGAACAGCCCGGCAAAGCCCTGACTGAATTCCTGGCTCATGAATCATGAGCAGGTTAAACAGACCTTGTCTTAAGCCACTGAGTTTTGAGATAGCTTGTTACACACCAACAGATAACTGAAACCAACTTGAAGCTAGGAAACTAGGAATGAGTCCTGGTTCTGTTCTTACCTAGCTACGGGTCCTTGGGTCAACAACTTCCCCTCTGGACCTCAATTTCCTCATCTGTAAAATGAGGAAGTTGTAGGAGTGAGCTAAGGTGCTTCTATTTCTGATAGGCTGTGCCATACACGCCCAGATCAGTGAGTGCACTAGGCGATGAGAACCAGGAATACAGGGGCAGCTACCACTCCAGGGTGAGGTGAGGGAACCGCGCACTAGGACTCAAAGCGCCGCAACAAACAATACAAGGGCCATGGTAAGCATTCACTAAATATCAGCTAAAACCATCATCCTCTCATCAGTTCTGTGACCCTGGACAAGTTAATCTGATTCCCATTTTTTCATCTGACAAATGGAAACAACTCGAATGTTCCCCCTGCCACATAAGGAAAATTTTTGTGTGTGAAAGTCCCATGAAAATTAAAAATCAACCTACAAATGTAAAGTTTATCTGTGCTATTAATACTCTTATTCTTTGCACCATTATCAGAGGTCTTCTTCGCACCCAGCAAGCAGAGACAATCAGTTGATGGCACTGGCCACAAGGAAGGTATACTGAGAGAGGGGGAAAGGGAGGCACAGACAGGAGCCACATAGGCTTTCAAGCCTAGAAGGACTTCCACCACCCACCCATCAGCAATGGTCAGTGAGCCACGGGCCCTTTCTGACACAGAGAGCAGTATCCTTTAAGAGCAGTTCCCAGCCCAAGATTATATCTGGAAAGAGCCCAGCACTAAAAATTTGCTACTCAGAGAGGCCAGCAACCTAAGGATGCCCCACCAGTGAACCGTGAATCAGACCAACCGCCCAGCATAGAGTGAACATTCCATAAAAATTAGTAAATGAATGAGCATTGGATTTGAGAGTCTACAGTCAAAGCTCCCAGGTTTAAACCATAGCTCTGCCATACACAGAGCTAAAGCAGGCAACATATCCTCGTTGATACGATATAAGAAGATGCACCTACATAGACCTCCAGGGAAGCAGTGAGAATCACATGAAGTACTGCAGGTGAAACACCTCTAGGATTCTGCTTGATAATTAAATGGATGGTGTCGTTTTTAAGTGCACAGAACCTCTGATGCCCAAATGCCTTTCAGTTCCTAGCCATAACCTTTCAATCTCTGCAGCACCCTGAAAATGAACGCATCCATCCAAAAAGTCACTCCATCCAGTGTTGATCCTGAAAAACTGCCAGTCCCTGGGAGGCAAAGATCTGGGCTCATTTTCCAAGGGTACTTGACAAGGCAGCATGGATACATTTACATTTTACAGCCTGTGCTTTTCCAAAACAAGGAATGAGTGTGGCGTGTATTTAACCCTGAAATCCCAGTAATCGTGCACTTCCATGGACACTGCTCAGGAGGGATGTGAAAACCAGCCAGACGAGGCACTTGCCAGATGCTCACGGAAAGAAAAGCTTCTACTTCCACCTCTGCTCAGGTCTCAGCTGACATGATTTGAACGTACTGGTGTCCAGCATTGATTACAAATAGCTGAGAGTTAGGACCCAGTTCTCAAAGTCAGCCCTGCCCTTTCTTCCCCACTTCACCATTCTCAAAGCAGAACCCTTGGTGTGCTGCACCCCAAATCTGTAATGGGAACACAGCAGGGAGCAACTGTGGTTCCCCCTCCTCTTAGCGAGCACCACTGTGCATGAATCCAGGGAAGTTACCATAGGAACTGCATCACCTGTGTTCCCCCAATTTTGGTCCCAATCACCTGCATTAAAGCTCCTGGAATGCTCCTTAGAGGGGCACAGTCCTGCTCTCTCCCCAGATGTGTCAGATTAGAATTGGGGACAGCGACAATCAGAGTTGTCAGCAACCTCGCCTGGTGATTCTTACGCATGCTAGGTTATAAGTCCTAGCTAGAGCCAAACTAGCAGAGACTGTGAGAAAAGAATCAAAAGGTTAAAAACACTTTAATCCTGATCTCTCTTCAGCCGCCCAGCCTTGCAAAGCAGAGTACTGGCGAACCAAACAAGACCAAAGCCAACTGCCCAGTTCCTGCGTGTCCGAGGAAATTAAGTCATGATGTGATGAAAGCTCATACCTTAAAATTTAAAAACCTGCTCACCAAAGCAACAGGCCCGGACAAAAATTAACCCATCTGATCTGGTATCAAACCAACCAGATCCACTCCGAGAGAAGCAAGATAAGATCTTGGCTACAGCCCCACTCTGGTCCCAGCCATACCCAGTAATTCAGTTGTGCGTTCCACTGAAGGGCTTGATGTCTAGGGGAACAGGGGGTGTGCTCCTAGCTCTAGCAAATATGGTTGGGGGAAGGTTATTCAGGAAGCGGGAGAAAAGGTAAGATTTAACATCACCAGGAGAAGGAAAAAAAAAAAACCTGAGAGATAACTGACTGCACTGGACTCACACGAGACACTCAAAAGATGTCTCACGAACTGAAGGAAATAGCCACCTGATAGAGTAATCCTAGCCTGAGATGCTTAACACCTTACCTACAAAGTCGTGAAGGAGAAAAAGGGGACAGAGAGTGAAACTGCCTCCACGTCGAACGCATTACCTTTCCAAAACCAGCAAGACACAACCGACTAGGAGGGGGGTGGTATTTTCTGTCACTTGTCAGTGACAGGCACACAGTAGGTGCTGAGCATCCTTGAGTCTTGAGGGGAGGGCGTCAAGAAGCTTGAAGGAAGAGCAGAAGCACTCCCTTGTGATGGGCAGGAACCCCGGCTGCAATCTCAGAAACCAGAACTCCTCACTCTGGGAAGTGCATGACAGGGGGCCAGCCTTATTCACACCTGATGGTGCAGTTCAGAGGCTTCCGCCCCACCCCCCCTCCCAAGGACGGACCTGGGCTCTGAGCTGAAAATTCCTGTTGCCTCCACGCCCCGCCCCCCACCGATAAATTCTTCAGCAGCAGTCCCCTACTAGATGCTGAAACTTCACATTACGCCACAAAACTAGCAACCGGGCAGCTTTCACCACACCTCCCCCTTCAATGACTGGCACTTGCAAAGGAGTCGTGGCTAATAAGGCATTTAGGAAGTGACTCTGACACCTGGCTGGGGTTACCAGGAATCTAAAAACAAACCCACTCCTGTATTATTTTCTTCAATCAGGAAGCAGGTATTCCCCTTATAAAAGACCTTTCTGAAAGCACCTCTCCCACGGGATCCCAACAGGTAAATGACACCAAAGCTTCCCTAAAGCGATTCTAAAGAACCAAGTCCAGGCTGCGCTCCCCGACGGGCTTCTTCCTCAGAAGGAGGGATCGGGGAAGTAACTCAGTGAGTCCTGGGTGGGTAAGGATGGGGCAGTTTGCAGGTGGGAGGAGGGGGATGAAGCAATACCGCTCAAACTTTGCAGTTACTCTTTAGTAGTTCTGGGCAGGAACCCGCGGAATTCTATACAGAGAAGGGGAGTCATCCTCCCTAACAGAAAGGCCGCCAAATCAGCCTAACCCACCACCAGCTCTGCGTCCGGGATGGCTGCGCATCCCATCCGCTCAGACATGCCCCTCCGGGACAGTCCCTTCCCCGGGCCCCTCACCTTGGCCTCGAAGCAGATGCCGTGCTGGAAGGCGTCCTCGTTGTGCAAGGGGATCCGCAGGTCGTGACCATCGTCCACAAGGTTGTACTTGGTTTTGCTGGGCATGGTGACCCGCGGTGGACCGGCTCCTCCAGAGGCGGTGGAGGCAGGAAGGAGCTGGCGAGACCGCGGGAAGGGGAGGCGGGAGCCGGGGGCGGCGGCGCGCGGAGGGGGCGCAAGCGGAGGGTCGCCGGGTTGGAGGCGCCCCGGCAGCGCGGCGGCCGTGGAAGCCGGGACTCGGAGAGACGCCGAGGGGCCGGGCTGCGCGGATGCGGGCGACGCGAGCGGCGCTGTGGCCGCGCAATTCCTGCCGGCGAGGAAGGCGGCGGGGGCGGCGGTGGGAGCGGGCAGCGCGGCGCCCAGGCCGGGGAGGGGAGCGGTGGGCGCGCGGCCCGCGCTGGGACTGGGCGCGGCGCTGGCCCGGGAACAGAGGCGCGGACAGCCCGGGACGAGGAAGAAAAGGCGGCGGCGGCGGCGGAGCTGGGTGCCTGTCACGGAGACGCCGGATCAGCCGCCGGCGAGCGACTCCTCCTGCGGGGCGGGCCCGGGCCGGCTCCTCCCGCAGGGCGCCCAGGCTCCGCCCTCCGCCGGGCCCGCCCCCGCGCTGCCCGCGGAGCAGGTGAAAGTCCCCGGGAGCGTGGAGCCCGGCTCTGCCCGCGTCCTAGGGCTGGACCCCTGGAACTTCGCCCTGCCCCTGGACAGCCGGTGTCCCGGGAACGTAGGCTCAGTCCTGTTTTTGTCTTTTACAGTCAGAGTCTGAGCCAGGCTCCTAATAGTTAGCAGCGGCGGCGCCTTGGGTTTTCTGTTTTTGTTTTTGGAGGGGGGAGGGGCTGGTGTTTATGGTTTTGTGTTTATGTTTTATCAGGAAGGCCCAAGTCCTGGCCCGTGTGTATTCAGACCATTAATTTTGTGAGTTTCCTTTCTCTGGAGAATCAAGACTGCACCCAAATGGAGGACGATCGCAGGTGCTTTGCGTTCGTTCCTTTGAGCTGTGTTTTGTGACTTGTATTATTGGAGGGTTTGGGGGATGCCTTTGGGGGTGGTTTTAGTGTTAATATTAAAACCATAAGCCTCATGGAAATGGAATAGGCCGATGAAGCGTACTAAGGACAAAAGAGCCCACAACGTTTCTATTTTCTTAAACAACCTAAAGCTGGTTGTAGACAAAATGGACTTCCAAGTTGTTATTACTCTTCCTATCTTAGGAAGTGCTTCAGTTCAATTTGCTTATTGTTAAGAAGCAGCCCTTCACTTTTCTCCTTTACCCCAAGAGGTTTTTTTTGCCATGCAAAAATGTGCAAAGGAAGGGCGGGGCAAAGGGATAGTTAGTGCCCAATTATGTATCAGACCCCATGGGTAGAGGAACATTGGTTAATACTACCTGCGAGTCAAAAGTAACCAGACAGTCTGGTGCCAAAGCTAGCCCAACCTGAGATCACTGAGAGCCAGTGGTCAGCAACTCTGCTGAATTCAACTTAAACCTACTAATATCTTGTGAACACATCCACCTGGGACAACTTGACATACGGACACTATTGTTGTAAAGAAAGGCCCCAAAAGCATCACAATAAAATTACTTCCAAGAGGCATGTCTTCCTATAATATTTCTGTGATACATTTATATAAATAAAATAAAATATATAAATTAAATAAATAAATAAAATATATAAATAAAATTTATATATTATTGTCATAAATCTACTCCTTATTTTGCCCCATAGTGCTGAAGTACAATTGCTCTTTGCTATATGTTGCCTGATCCTTACCTACTGAAATTACTGGTCAAGATGTAGCCTCTTCTGGGATATCTCCTTATATGAAAGCAAGCTGATGACTAAAACAAATTAATCATATACCTTCTGCTGTATAAACTTTATTATATTCATAAATATTAGAACCAAAAATAATTTGCACGGAGGAAATGCTCCACTAACCTTTTTATAAATACAGGACATGAAAGTCTAATCAGGCATGTGAGACTCTGAATGTCACCGCGGTTTTAATATGCATCCTAATGCCCTGTCTAAAACCTGGCACAGGAACTCAACAGCTAAAAGGCAAGACCTTAAGTAACTACTTCATTTGCATCTCATATTCCCTCCTGAATTTAAAAAGTCTTCTGAACTCCAAGTGGCCTTTATTTTAATAGATTAACTTGGGTGTCACTGGAATGCTACATTTACCAGAATTTTGTATCTAACTCTGTAACACAGTCTTTGTACACCAGACACAAAAAGCTGAAGCTCCACAGATATTTCAGGATCTAGTACAGAGACTGCTACATAGTAGACATCCAATAATTATTTATGGACTTGGATAATAATAGCTAATATTCATTGAGCTTTACATGTCAGGCATTGTTGTCAGAGCCTTGCCTATATTATCTCATGTAATATTGACAACAACCCTAAGGTAAGCCGCATTTTATGAAGAAACTGAGGCAGAGAGGATGGCATAACTTGCCCAAGGTCACACACTTAGAATGGAAAGAAGCCAAAATTTAAATCCAGTTCTTCGTCAAGGAGGGTTTCCATTAGCCTGGATTGCCATAAAAATCTTACTGCAAATGATATGCATATCAAATACAGGGTCCATGTTTTATTTAGGTGTTTTTTTTGTTGTTATTGCTAAGCTATATTTGCTTCACTTCAGTTAGATGAAATGTTCCCCAGAGGAGGGGTCTGTCCTCTGCTTTGGCCTCCACTTACTAGAACATCAGAACCACACAGGCACAAAAACACCCCTCTTTCAGAAACAGTGGACATCCAAAGTAATTTTTTTTAGCAGGTATTTTGATCTTGTTTTTGCACCTTTAAATACAATTGAACTACACTCACAATTTTCCAATTTTTTTATCTCTTAAAGTGAATGATAGGTACATGTATCATTTTAAACACTGCATAATATGATTTTAGTCTGATATACGTTTTTTTAAAAAAAATAGGTTGCTAAAGCATACAACGCTTCTTATGTTAAATTTTATTAAAATTTTGTTTAAAAATGAATTGGAAAAAAATCCTAACATGGAACTTGAGAAATGGAAACCACTCAGAGATCTTCTAATCCAGCTCCTTCATGAATCCAAAGGAACAGAAACCCATAGAGGTTAATTTTCCTACTTATCACTATAGGCTGAAGAAGAAGTGAAGTCAAGTCGCTCAGTCATGTCCAGCTCTTTGCCACCCTAGAGACTGTAATCCGCCAGGCTCCTTTGTCCATGGGATTCTCCAGGCAAGAATACTGGAGTGGATTGCCATTTCCTTCTCCAGAGGCTCTTCCCAACCCACAGATCGAACCTGGGTCTCCCACATTGCAGGCAGATTCTTTACCCTCTAAGCCACCAGGGAAGCCTAGATCTCCTAACTCAGTAATCTTTTCATCACACAAATATGGATTTAAAATATTTTGATGGCAAACTTTATTCTTAGCACATTTAAAACTGAGAAAATTCATTTTTGATCATAAAATACCTGCTTTGCTCTGCTAAGTACATCCTATATGACTATATGAGGTAGGTACTGTCAATCCCCATTTTAGAGGTGAGGAAACTGGGGCTGAGTGAGAGAAGTGGCTGGTGTAGGTCATAAAGCAGTAAGTCCTAAGAATCCTTCCATGGCTATAACCAACAAAGAAGAAGAGTATGTCAGCTTGCTCAGTACTGCTCAGATACACAAACAGAACTCTTAAAAGCTTCTTATAAATAATAATGCTAAATGTTAATATGTAATAGTTTCTTTCCATTAGCTAACACTTAACTCCAAAAAGCTCTGATTGTTTTTTCATAGCACCATTTTTACTTGAGTGTCTCCATAGGCACATAGATTTAGAAATCATTAGCCCATTTTAAAAGGTGTCAGTACAAATATTAAGTGATTTCTCTGCCATCCCCCAACAATATCCTCTATCACTGCTGCTGCTAAGTCACTTCAGTTGCGACCCCATAGACGGCAGCCCACCAGGCTCCCCCATCCCTGGGATTCTCCAGGCAAGAACACTGGAGTGGGTTGCCATTTCCTTTTCCAGTGCAGGAAAGTGAAAAGTGAAAGGGAAGTCGCTCAGTCGTGTCAGACTCTTAGGGACCCCATGGACTGCAGCCTTCTGGGCTCCTCCATGGGATTTTCCAGGCAAGAGTACTGGAGTGGGTTGCCATTGCCTTCTCCTCTATCACTAATAGTCTCTAGTCCAAGTTTGGTTTCTTATGATCTCTTATTTTGTAAGCAACAATTTTCTTTTGGCTGTGCTGAGTCTTCATTGCACGTGTGGGCATAGTAGTTGCAGTGCGTGGGAGCTTGGTTACCCTGCAGCATGTGGAATCTTAGTTCGCCATCCTGGGATCGAACCTGCATCCCCTGCATTAGAAGGCAGATTATTAACCACTGGACCACCAGAGAAGTCATAAGCAGCAATTTAGGTTGTTTGTCCCATTTAAAAAAAAAAGATTATTCTAAAAGGTATTGCATATTTTGATGCTGGCCTACATATTTTTCCCCTTGTGATTGAAATTGACTCCCCACACTGGTAAGTAATGGGGGAGGTACCCCATTACAAGAGCAAGCTACATTTCTTATTGAGTCATTTATTTCTGTTTTAAAGGTAAGTTTTGGGGGCTTCCCTGTGGCTCAGTGGTAAAGAATCCTCCTGCCAATGCAGGAGGAACTGGTTCAATCCCTGGTCCAGGAAGATCCCACATGCCACAGTGCACCTAAGCCCATGTGCTGCTCCATAGCTACTAAGCCTGTGTTTTAGAGGCCTGAAGCCTGCGAGCCCTAAACCCTGTGCTCCGCAGTAAGAGAAGCCATCTCAATGAGAAGCTCACGCACTAGAAAGCCCCCACTCACCACAGCTAGAGAAAAGCCACGCAGTAATGAAGACCCAACACAACTAATATATTTTTAGAGTAAGTCTTTTTCTATAAAAGTATGCAAGTTATATTTTTATAAATTGAATACTTTTTTCTAATCAGCTTCCAGATGGAATGTTTTCTGGGGTCCAAGCTTTCCTCAACAGCTCACGAGTGCAGGCAAAATTACAGAAAGGGGGAATGCAGGCTGAGTGGGAGGCAGTGGCTGGAGGCCTTCCCTCCATAGCGCGTTTCCCACCCGCCCCTGGGCCAGAAAGGCGTGAAGCAAATAGCATGGAAAGGTACGGCTACTTTCAGAGGGCCCGCAGGCTGCTTAACAACCTTCTTTCTCTTGGAACACTTGGGAATTAAAAGATCTAGAGAAGGGAGCAAGGTCTGAAGAACTGTGAGTTGAAGAAAGATGGTTGGGTTTCCCTTTTTCTTGTACATTCTTCTAAGAATATTTCTTGGATGGTGTAGCCATTCCCAGCTTCCAATTCAAAATACTGTTTTTCAAGTAAAAGTTAATAGCTGTGTTTCTTGGCCCTGCCTAGTATTTCAGGTAAGAAATAGTTATTGATGCAACAGTTTTTGGTCAAAAAGCCGTTTGATTATAAGGCAATAAAATCATATTTAACAAGTATTTCTGCTGTAATACTTTCCCAGGGGATTTATAAGAGACTTATATACACCTTAATGTGACATACACTTTTAAGTGCAAAAAGAAATTTAAGTATGATCAAAGCATAAGGTGAGAGCCATCATTTCTAAATGTCATGGAGGGAAAGGAAGAATAAAGCCCGTTGGAAGCAGCATGGTCAGGAAAGACTTCAAGAAGGAGGTGAGACTGATTATTTGAGAAATACAAATCAAAACTACAATGAAGTATCACCTCACACCTGTCAGAATGGCCATCATCAAAAAGCCTACCAGGAATTCCCTAGTGGTGTGGTGATTAGGACTCTGTGCTTTCACTGCCAAAGTGCCAGTTCAACTTATTATCAAATAAATAATAAAAAGTCGACAAATAACAAATGCTGGAGAGGGTGTGGAGAAAATGGTACCCTCCTAGACTGTTGGTGGGAATGCAAGTTGATGAGGCTACTATGGAGAACGGTGTGGGGGTTCCTCAGAAATGAAAAATAGAACTACCATATGACCCAGCAATCCCATTCCTGGGCATAGATCCAGATAAAACCATAATTCAAAAAGATACATACGCCCCAATATTCACAGCAGTGCTATTCACGATAGCCAAAACATGGAAACAATCTAAATGTCAATTAGCAGATGAATGGATAAAAATGACATGGTACATATATATAATGGAGTACTGCTGCTGCTGCTAAGTCACTTCAGTCATGTCCAACTCCGTGCAACCCCATAGACGGCAGCCCACCAGACTCCGCCATCCCTGGAATTCTCCAGGCAAGAACACTGGAGTGGGTTGCCATTTCCTTCTCCAATGCAGGAAAGTGAAAAGTGAAAGTGAAGTCATTCAGTTGTGCCCGAATCTTAGCGACCCCATGGACTGCAGCCCACCAGGCTCCTCCATCCATGAGATTTTCCAGGCAAGATTACTGGAGTGGGTTGCCATTGCCTTCTCCAAATGGAGTACTCAGTTCAGTTCAGTCGCTCAGTTGTGTCCGACTCTTTGCGACCCCATGAATCGCAGCACGCCAGGCCTCCCTGTCCATCACCAACTCCCGGAGTTCACGCAGACTCACGTCCATTGAGTAAGTGATGCCATCCAGCCATCTCATCCTCTGTCGTCCCCTTCTCCTCCTGCCCCCAATCCCTCCCAGCATCAGAGTCTTTTCCAATGAGTCAGCTCTTCACATGAGGTGGCCAAAGTACTGGAGTTTCAGCTTTAGCATCATTCCTTCCAAAGATATCCCAGGGTTGATCTCCTTCAGAATGGACGAGTTGGATCTCCTTGCAGTCCCAGGGACTCTCAAGAGTCTTCTCCAACACCACAGTTCAAAAGCATCAATTCTTGGGCGCTCAGCCTTCTTCATAGTCCAACTCTCACATCCATACATGACCACTGGAAAAACCGTAGCCTTGACTAGATGGACCTTAGTCAGCAAAGTAATGTCTCTGCTTTTGAATACGCTATCTAGGTTGGTCATAACTTTTCTTCCAAGGAGTAAGCGTCTTTTAATTTCATGGCTGCAGTCACCATCTGCAGTGATTTTGGAGCCCCCAAAAATAAAGTCTGACACTGTTTGCACTGTTTCCCCATCTATTTCCCATGAAGTGAAGGGACCGAATGCCATGATCTTCATTTTCTGAATGTTGAGCTTGAAGTCAACTTTTTCACTCTCCTCTTTCACTTTCATCAAGAGGCTCTTTGGTTCCTCTTCACTTTCTGCCATAAAGATGGTGTCATCTGCATATCTGAGGTTATTGATATTTCTCCCGGCAATCTTGATTCCAGCTTGTGTTTCTTCCAGTCCAGAGTTTCTCATGATGTACTCTGCATAGAAGTTAAATAAGCAAGGTGACAATATACAGCCTTGATGTACTGATTTTCCTATTTGGAAAATCGCTCAGTTGTGTCCAATTCTTTGTGACCCCATGGACTGTATTCTCCAGGTCAGAATACTGAAGTGCATAGCCATTCCCTAGGGCTTCCCTGGTGGCTCAGAGGTTAAAGTATCTGCCTCCAATGTGGGAGACCCGGGTTCGATCCCTGGGTCGGGAAGAGGCCCTGGAGAAGGAAATGGTAACCCACTCCAGTATTCTTGCCTGGAGAATCCCATGGATGTAGAAGCCTGGTAGGCTACGTCCACGGGGTCACAAAGAGTCGGACACGACTGAGCAACTTCACTTTCTTTCACTTTTAGCCATTCCCTTCTCCAGGGGATCGTCCCAACCCAGGGATCGAACCCAGGTGTCCCGAATTGCAGGCAGATTCTTTGCCAACTGAGTCCCCAGGGAACCCCAACTGTAGTTCAATTAAACAGAAAGAACAGTCATCCAGATTGGATGGGAGGGCAGAAGAAGAAAGAGGTGAGGCTTCAATCCAGCTTGGAAAAGGGAAAGGATTTTAGTAAACAACAGAGCAGGAGGTGAGCAGAAGACAGAGAAACAGGGTCTGTAGAGACGTTAATCTGCAAAGTGTCTTCAGCGGACAGTGAGGAGATAAGCTGGCAGGATGGAGAGTTCTTACTGGGGCACAGGGTGATAAGACTACCAGCCAGTCTGGAGGCAGCAAAGGAGGGCTTCGGTGTGGGGCCGAGATCACAGCCTTCCGTGGGAAATGTTTGAACTGGGATATGACCCAGGGTGCTAATTCAGAGAGATTACCCTCCTCCCCACCCCACCAAAAAGCAGAAGAAAACAACATATGTTTCCTGACCCTTTTGTTTAACCTATAATTGAACAATGGTACTTAAAGCTAGGTGATTGGATTTTCCATATTATAAGAGCATGCGAGGAGTGGGCCAGCCAGGCCTTGTTCTCTTCTCCTCTGTGCACAAATAAACAATGGTGAAAACAGATAAGGCTGCAACCAGTCATGCCTTAGGATAATGGGTCCCAAAGTGCCTCCACACTGCTCGCTTCCAGATGCTAGTTTCCAGTTCTTGCTTCTAGTCCACTTTAGCTTTGGCCCTTCTCCTGGACTGGCAGTTTGAGTCTTATTTATGTGGGCCGTTAGTTCTGTTTTGTTTATTTGTTTGTTTGTTCATTGGTTTGTTTTAGAGCTCCATAATGGCAAAGAGAATTTCTTTAGTTTAACTGCTCCACTGAAAATTGATTTCTAGAGCCTTCACTTTTACCTCTCCAAACTTGAGTCTCTGTTCCTAAATCTGGGATGACTTTTCATTAGTTATCTATTTAAAACACCAAGTAAGCCCAACTGTTAAAGTTGGAGCTTGTCTACTCAACTATTAATAAATCGACCCTGTCACTGTAAATGATCCCGGTTCCTCCTTATAAAAGCCACATTCTTAAGAAAGGATGACACAAGGGTTGTGAAAAGACTAGGCAAACACTTGGAAATGCAATATAAGTAAATATTTTATTTTCAGATCTCTCTCTGAGGTGTAAATCTTTTAAGCAGCTTTGTAGCTACTTAAAAATAAAGCTTCCTCCAGACCCCTACTAGTGTGCTTTAAAAAAATAAGGAAGAAAGAAAGAAAAATATAGATGTGCAGTGCACCCAGGTCCACTTTGGCGTTTAATTTTCCTTCCCAGGTCCTGTATCACTCACCTGGGGCTTCGCGTGTGTGAGTTCAGTTTCAGTTACCCCAGACTTTGATTAACATAACAGGTTCTTCTCTCCACAGGCTAATGTTGTCTTTTGAAGTGCACACAAAGGGAGTGGCACTATGTTTTTTAAAACGCACACGCATTTTAGGATAACTAACAAATTAAATGTGCAGGCTGTATCCAGGTCCAGCTTTAGCAGTTTTCCATCATTAGCAACTGCCTCATTCCCTTAAAAGGTCTTGTAATCTCCTTTATAAATCCCTTGACATCACCAGCTGGCCCCTCTCCACACCACTCAGAGCATTTTTCCTGAAACAGTGCTGGAGGGGCCTCAGAATTTTCCACATCTCTGAGCAGCCAGGGCAATACCATTCACTGGCCAAAGGCAGCCTCTGTAATCTGAGCTCCATATACATGATAACACTTTAATTGGAGCCAAGCTTAATTCAGAACAAATGTTCCTCAAGTCCGTACTTTTTTGGAGAAGCAACCCATGCTAACAGCTAGAGGCGTGACAGGGTTGAGGTGAGGGTGGGGAGGGCTGGGATTTGTTAAGGCACATCTGACTGTCTGGACGAACGCGCTGAGCACGTTACTGATATGCTACTGTGGCCCTGTCATCCACTCCTGGGACAGGGGCATCATTCCCCGTCTCTGCCTATTGCCCATGACCACATATTCCAAGAAAGGTCCTTGCCAAGCCTGATGGTGGAATGGGGTATTCTAATCACTCAGATTTTCTGGTGAGTGGGAAGTTACCGTGGATATAGCGTTGATGAAAGAGAATAAGGGACTTCCTTGCTGGGTAAGTGGCTCAACTCTGAGCTCCCAATGCAGGGGGCCTGGGTTTGATCCCCAATCAGGGAACTAGATCCTGCATGCCACAACTAAGACCCAGCACAGCCAAATAAATAAATAAAGGTATTCTGTGCTTCCTAGGTGGCTCAGTGGTTAAGAATCCACCTGCTAATGCAGGAGAAGCAGGAAACAGGGGTTTAACCCCTGGGTCAGGAAGATCCCTGGAGGAGGAAATGGCAACCCTCTCCAGTATTTAGAGTGGATTGCCATTTCCTCCTCCAAGGGATCTTCCTGACCCAGGGTTCAAAATCATATCTCCTGCATTACAGGCAGATTCCTTACCTTCTGAACCACCAAGGAGGCAATGGAATATTATTCAGCCTTAAAAAGAATGATATTCTGAGGCATGTTCAACATGGATGAACCTGACTACATGATGCTAAGTAAACCAATCACAAAAGGACAAATAGTGTATGGTTCCATTGTATGAGATTCCTAGAATAGCCAAATCCATGGGGACAGAAAGTGTAATAGAGATTACCAGGGACAGAAGGGAGGGGAGAATAGGGAGTTATAGTTTACTGAGGATTGAGTTTCTGTTTGGAATGATGAAAAAATTCTGGAGATGGATAAGTGGTGATGGTTGTACCACAATATGCATGTGGTTAATACCACAGAATTGTATATTTTTAAATGGCGTAGGTGGCCTTTTAAAAGCTTGTTTCTGGAGACATTGTATCTTTAAGCAAGGTGTTTTGGTTTCTTGGGGAGCTGCAGAGTCACTGTTACTGAATACCAGTGATCATTCTGCTGATAAGCAGGAAATATCTGATAACCAAATGTTGATTGATATGATCTTAAACCATCACACACACACCCTACTTTGTGACACTTCAAGTTCTTCTGGAGACAGTTGGGATATTATATACACAAAGACAGTGACACATTTCGAAATATTAGAATATTTGAAACACCTTGAGACCATCTCACATGCTACCTCAAGGCAAGTTTTATGGTTCTTTCCATTGAAATTTTGACAGATTTTAGAACTCAAAGGGTTGTATGGAATTGGTTTCCATCTAAATATCAAGGGTAGGGTAAAAAGTCTCTTAAAAATTCCAGGCATGAGAGAGGAATGTCATTACACTCAGCATGCATTTGCTGGATGCCTACTATGTGTCACTGTCATGAAATATTTATTCAGCAGATATTTATTGGTTGCTAATTATGTGCCTATGAAGAGGTCTGAGCAGTAAAACGAATAGATGAAATAATTCCTCTTCTCAAGGAACTCACTTTGATCTATCAGTTCATACTGGTATTCAGATAGTACAGAGAAAAAGCAGTGAAAATGCCTCAAAGGGTACAAAAGTGATGCCATAAGGGTTCAGAGTGAGAGGAATTACTCTGTATGGCAGTGGGAGTGGGTGGCAGTGGGTGGTGATGTAGGGAAAGCTTCGTGGAAGAGGTGGTATTTGAGCTTGGCATTAAAGGATTATATTGCATTGGCCAAAATGTTCTTTGGAGTTTTTTTTTCATAAGATGTTACAGAAAAACCTGAACAAAATTTTTGACCAACCCAATATTACTTCCATGGGCAAAATCAGAAAGGGGCAATCCAGGAAGAGGAAAGAGCCAGTCGGACTGTCACTTAATATACTGAAGGCTGCAGTACCCCACCTCCCAAGCCTCTTCTGCAGGGGCATTATGAGGTCACCTGGGACTTCTTTGTTGTAATTCAGTGAGTCCTGCTCAGTTGTCTGCTGAGCTCTGCAGGCCCTTCCCAAATTAACTCAAGGGGCCTGACTACAGAAATTTAGAATGGATGAGCAGCACTTGCCAAGACCTGTCTGAACTCAGACCTCCAGCCTGTAGCTTTGTGTCCTTGGACCAGAAAATGACAAGAGTCCCAAAACAGGGCTTTGCTTCCTGTTTTAGCCAGTAAGAGCAAACAGAGATAGAGAAAGTAGTTGCTTATTTTGAACACAATTCTTTATAGAAAAGAAAGCAATTAATGCTCTGGGCAGAGAATGAAGCCTGAACTTACCTACCAGCCTGTCTTACACACTTGTGCACACACGTGCATACACATACATATGTGATTTCAGGGGCCAGAAGGAATTTCAACACCTCTGTTCTGCACTCACCCACAGCCTGCACCACAAGACCAAAGGATAAAATCCCTTATTTCGCAACACAAATCCCCCAGCAGTGATTACACATTGACCTCTGAGAGTCATACTCTGATACAGCATGTTTTCTTGACATTTGCTTCTGTGGAGAGAAGGTAGGCCTGCCCTCAACACAACCCCCAGCCCGAGGAGAGGATGTGAAATCACACGTAATGATCTCCTGCCACATGCTAGGAAGTGCCTGGTGCTTTCACTGACTTTATCTCACTTAATCCTCACAGCAACTCTGGAGGTTGGGGATCACCAACTCTACTTGTAGCTAAGACCTCAGACCTCAAACTCGTGCCTATCTATTTCCAGATTCCAGGCAACATCCAAGTTTAGGAAAAATATAGGAAGAGGCAAACTTTTCCAAATACACTTTTCCAACATTCCCAGAGTTGACCTGATGCATTTGTGTGTGTTCATGCAAACACACGCACAGGTGTAGCAAAGACACAAGTATGGGCTCAGCCATCACACTGCCTGAATTTAAATCCCGGCTGCATCTCTTAGGAGCTCTGTAACCTTGGTAACATAATTAACTTCTCTGTTTCTTTCCATTTGTAAAATGTAAACAACGGTAGCATTTATGATATTTGAGATGGTCTTCAAAATAATATGGGATGGAGCATTATGTATGGATATAAATGAAACAAGATTGGTCATGAGTTGATAATTATAGTTGTCGTTTAGTCCCTAAGTTGTATCCAGTTCTTTGTGACCCTATGGACTGTGGCCCACCAGGCTCCTCTGTCCATGGGATTTCCCAGGCAAGAACACTGGAGTCAGTTGCCAGTTCCTTCTCCAGAGAATCTTCCTGAATGATCAAACCCATGTCTCCTGCATTGGCAGGTGGATTCTTTACCACTAAGCCACCAGGGAAGCCCAGGATAATTATTGTACATGGGAGTTTATCACATTCTTTTGTTCTGCTTTTGCATATGTTTGGCATCGTCCATTAAAAAAGTTTTAAAGAGTATCATTCACAAGAGCCCAAAGGTGGAAACAACCCAGATGTCCATTAACAGATGAACAAATCAATAAAATGTAATATGTACATACAGTGGAGTATCTTTCCGCTTTGAAAAGGAATGCAATTCTGCTCTTTTCCCTGTGGGGTCCTGGTGTGCAGTGTCTGCAAACAGCAGCCTCCTTTTAGTGTATGCAGCCTATGGCCTCTACGGATTGCCCTAAGGAAGCCTGGAGTCAGCCCTTGCCAGTGGACACTCATGACTGGGATGCTGTCCCCAGCCTAGGCTCCAGATAGGTGTGTGCAGTGCCTTGGAAAGCCCCCCTGGGCACAGTAGCCAGGGTTCACATTGACCAAGTCATAGTGTCCATCCGTACTAAGCTACAAAACAAGGAACATGTGACTGAGGCCCTAACAGATCCAAGTTCAAGTTCCCGGGCCACCAGAAGATCCATGTCTCCAAGAAGTGGGGATTTACTAAGTTTAATGCTGGTGAATTTGAAAACATAGTGGCAGGAAAGTGACTCATCCTGGATGGCTGTGAGGTCAAATATGTCCCTAATTGTGGCCCCCTGGTCAAATGGCAGGCCCTGCATTTATGAGAGCCTTGTCTTGTCCCCTCCTTACTCACACCCACCAATAAATCCTACTTTCTTGTCAGAAAAAAAAAAAAGAATGAAATTCTGACACATACTATAGTATGGGTGAACTTTAGAGAATTATGCTAAGTGAAATAAGCCAGTTACAAAAGGACAGATATTGTACTATTCCACTTACATGAGATACGTAGAATAGACAATTTCATAGAGAGAGAAAGTAGAATAGAGATTGCCAGGCTCCTCTGTCCATGGGAATTCTCTAGGCAAGAATACTGGAGTGGGTTTCCATGCCTTCCTCTAGGGGATCTTCCCAACCCAGGTATCAAACCTAGGTCTCCCCATATTGCAGATGGATGCTTTACCATCCGAGCCACCAGGAAGCCTGGAAAGAGAGAGGTAATGAGGAGTTATTGGGAATAGAATTTCTGTTTGGGATGATGAAAAATGAATGGAGATGAGCAGTGATGATGGTTACACAACATTTAGAGTGTACTTAATACCACTGAATTGTACAATTCCACTGAACTGTACACTTAAAAATGGTTAAAGTGATGAGTATTATGTATGAATGTGTGCATGCTCAGTAGCTCAGCTGTGTCAGGCTCTTTACAACCCCATGGACTGTAGCCCATCAGGCTCCTCATTCCATATAATTTTCCAGGCAAGAATATTGAAGCCTGGAGTAGGAAAGCTGCCATTTTCTACTCCAAGTTTTATATATATTTTCCCACAATCAAACAAACAAAAAAAAAAAAACAAGCAATGAAATCATTCATTAAAACTACTTAGAATCCTGGACACATTGTAAACTCTCAGTATTTGGTATTTGGACTTCCGTAGTGGTCCAGTGGCTATGACTCGGAGCTCCCAATGCAGGGGCCCCAGGTTTGGTCCCTGGTCAGGGAGCTAGAGCTCACATGTTGCAGCTGAGTTCACATGCCACAACTAAGGATCCAGCGTGCCACAACGAAGAGCCAATGCAGTCACACAGATATATATTTTTAATTTGTTTAAAAAATGTGTTGTTATTATCATTGGATGCACGCCACAGTGGCGCTGGTGGTACATGCAGACAGAGGGTCCACGCTGCCTTTCAGAGAAATGTTTTGGGACTATGTTGCATGGTCTGTCCCCAGGGAGTTCTCTTCTCAGGCCCTGTGTTCAAACCTGTGCATGTCTAAATTGCCTGGATATGCAACCATGTGATTGGGATTTCTTGGCACACCCAGAGAGGAATGCATGACCCAGGGAGTTACAAAACAATGTTTTGTAGTCACTACTGCTAGCTGTCAAATCAGTTGTAGGTTACCATGGCCAAATAGGAGAAGATCTCCTATGAACCAGAAGAAAATCTGCAGGTACCCCCCAGATCTCCTTCCAACCTACTACAAAAATGATTTCAGGTGGCAATGCAAGCATTCAGGCCACATACAGAATGCTCTTAAGCCCATTCGAAAACTTAATTAGCCGCCACCTTCAGTCACCCAATAGAAGTAGTTCTGGCAAACCTGTAGGATCTTCAAAAACCCACCAAGCAGGAATAGAAATAATCCTGGAGCTCTGGCTGCACACACACACACACACACACACACACACACACACAAAACACCTGTCATTCATGATAAAGTTTATTTTCATACAATGCATTACAGTTTTCCTAAGCTCTTTGCTGGTATTCTCTCATCTAATGATCATGAGAACGTTCTTAGAGAAGTGTGAGTATGGTTTCCATTGTGCAAATAAGAAAACTAACAATCAGTCAGGGATTATATCAGATTTTTCCAACAGCAGGTAGGCAGAGTTCCATTCAGTTCAGTCGCCCAGTTGTGTCCGACACTTTGCAACCCCATGGACTGCAGCACGCCAGGCCTCCCTGTCCATCACCAACTCCCGGACTGTACTCAAACTCATGTCCATTGAGTCAGCAATGCCATCCAACCATCTCATCCTCTGTCAGCCCCTTCTCCTCCCACCTTCAGTCTTTCCCAGCATCATGGTCTTTTCAAATGAATCAGTTCTTCGCCTCATATGGCCAAAGTATTGGAGCCCCAGCTTCAGCATCAGTCCGTCCAGTGAATATTCAAGACTGATTTCCTTTAGGATGGATTGGATGAATTTCTTTGCTGTCCAAGACTCTCAAGAGTCTTCTCCAACACCACAGTTCAAAAGCATCAATTCTTCGGCACTTAGCTTTCTGTATAGTCCAAGTCTCATATCCATACATAACTACTGGAAAAACCATAGCTTGACCAGACAGATCTTTGTTGGGCAAGTAATGTTTCTGCTTTTAATATCCTGTCTATGTTGGTCATAACTTTTCTTCCAAGGAATAAGCATATTTAATTTCATGGCTGCAGTCACCATCTGCAGTGATTTTGGAGCCCCCAAATAAAGTCTCTCATCTATTTGCCATGAAGTGATGGGACCAGATGCCATGAGCTTAGTTTTCTGGATGTTGAGCTTTAAGCCAACTTTTTCACTTTCCTCTTTCACTTTCATCAAGAAGCTCTTTGGTTCCTCTTCACTTTCTGCCATAAGGGTGATGTCATCTGCATATCTGAGGTTATTGATATTTCTCCCGGCAATCTTAATTTCAGCTTGTGCTTCTTCCAGTCCAACATTTCTCATGATGTACTCTGCATATAAGTTAAATAAGCAGGGTGACAATATACAGCCTTGAAGTACTCCCTTTGCTATTTGGAACCAGTCTGTTGTTCCATGTCCAGTTCTAACTGTTGCTTCCTGACCTGCATATACGTTTCTCAAGAGGCAGGTCAGGTGGTCTGGTATTCCCATCTCTTTCAGAATTTTCTACAGTTTGTGGTGATCCACACAGTCAAAAGCTTGGTCATAGTCAATAAAGCAGAAATAGATATTCTTCTGGAACTCTCTTACTTTTTCAATAATCCAACGGATGTTGGCAGTTTGATCTCTGGTTCCTCTGGCTTTTCTAAATCCAGCTTGAATATCTGGAATTTCATGGTTCACATACTGTTAAAGCCTGGCTTGGAGAATTTTGAACATTACTTTGCTAATGTGTGAGATGAGTGCAATTGTGCGGTAGTTTGAGCATTCTTTGGCATTGCCTTTCTTTGGGATTGGCATGAAAACGGACCTTTTCCAGTGCTGTGGCCACTGCTGAGTTTTCCAAATTTGCTGGCATACTGAGTGCAGCACTTTCACAGCATCATCTTTCAGGATTTGAAACAGCTTAACTGGAGTTCCATCACCTCCACTAACTTTGTTCACAATGATGCTTTCTAATGCCCACTTGACTTCACATTCCAAGATGTCTGGCTCTAGATAGAGACTAATGCTCTGCAAAGCTGTGACTGAATCTGAATCACCTTCACTCTCCTCACAGCCAAGACTCTTCCCCTCAGGGCTCACTCTGTCTTAGTCATTGATTCCTTCATTCATTTATTCAGGAATGGTGTTACATGCACACATTTCATCTCCCTACCCCAGTGAGCTGGTGCAAACCAAAATATCATGCATGACTTGGGAATGGAAATGAATTGTCAGGGAAAGCTCATCTGTGCCTGGGAATAATATTGAGATGACCACCCCCACTTCAGTGGAGCTCATGAGTGATATCTGACATTCCTTAGTAGGTCTGGGTTACGCTGTGCTCCCAGTTGCTGTTTCACACACAGCTAGACTCTCAGTGTGGTTATAGGAAAAGGTTATCCCATCTTTCTCCAGATTCTGCTAGCGTTGGCTAGGATCATGGACTAGGGAGACCCTGTGAGATTTCCACCTCCACTTTACCTCTGAGCCTCATTCCCTCCCCGGTCATTCACAACTCTGATATCATTGCCATCCCACTCTCCTGGCATCCTCGCTCCTAGTCATGCTAAGGTCTGTGCCCAGGACAGGGACACTTTCAAAGTTTCCAGGAAATACGAATCCATGCTGTTCTATCATTTCCCATTTTCTTTATTATTTAGAGAAATTTTATTAAGCTGGAAGACACCTTTGGGGTCAGCTCCTTTAACCCCATCTTTTTACATAGGGAGGCTAAAACCCGGAGAAGTTAAAATGAATTTTGAAAAGCCACACAGCTGACAGCAGAGTTGGAATCTGAACTCAAGCTTTTAGGTCCTGTCATCATCCCCGTTGCCAGCTATCATCCACCTGCCGTGCAGAATTCTGCAGGCTATGCCCGTGGCAGGGCTTCCAAGGCAGGCCAGACACCGACTCTGTCCATTGGTTGCACAGCTGTTTGCTGCCCTATAGCCCATCCGGCTTGCATCAAAGCACCATTTTCTTCAGCAAAGCGGTCTCTGGTGCCCTCAAGGGGCATAACTGAGTAGTGACGAACTGCTCCACTGGTGAGACACAGCCAGGAAGCTGCCTGAGAAATAAACCCTCTGATGCACCCCTACCCCAATTTTACAGAATCCTTTGGGTTCACCTTTTTGTTTTAAAGATCATGAAGCATTTTTAAGAATATCAAAATATGTTTGAAACACAGACTACCCCTAATACTTTTATGCCCAGCCCCCATGTGAAAACTGGAGAGCCCACAGGGCCATGCCAAATGCCTGCCCCACAAAGAGTTTGAACTTGAAATGTGTGAGCAGAAGGGAAAGTGGTGAGATGACTCTCCGCTGGAGAAAGAGGCGCTTGTTTCCTCTCCCTTGGTCCTTGGAGCCGCAGGGCCACCCTCTCATAAAGGACTGGAGATGAGTGTTCAGGGTCTGGAGCAATGGGTGACCTGGGTGGAAGGGACCATGAAAGGAAGAGTCCAGAGTCCTGGGAGTTTCCAGAGCAGCAATGATGGGGGGTGAGACCCAAGCTGTGATCTTCCTTTCTGCCTAAGAGCTGAAAGGACCCCAGTGCGGTCTGTGTGATGGTTCTGCGAGAGACATCTAGAAACTGTGGCTGTTTCTCCACTAACAACTGACATAGACTATATGTAAGCAAAGTTAGTTATTCTATCGTCTGTTCCCATAACCTTGGTAGGATGCTTTTCTTGTGTTGTATCTTGTTTCATCTCTGACTCTCAAACTATCCAACAAACACGTATCAAGTGCCTCTATTTGGCAGGGACTGTGGGCTGCCACAGAGACTTCAGGAACTCTGATTTGTCTCCGAAGCTCCTCCTTGGCCAGCACAGGGCACTTGGTAAGAATTTGTTTTGAGTGCTGTGTTTTTTGTGACTTTCCTCATGACTCAGACAATAAAGAATCTGCCTGGGATGCAGGAGACCAGGGTTTGCTCTCTGGGTAAGGAAGATCCCCTGGAGAAGGGAATGGCTACCCACTCTAGTACTCTTGCCGGGAGAATTCCATGGACAGAGGAGCCTGGCGGGCTGCAGTCCATGGGGTCACACAAGACATGACTGAGCAACTAACACTTTCACTTTTTCACTGTGTTTTTAGGCAAGATAATTAGAGATACGGATTCTCCACGTGAAGTGTGCAAGGCTAGATACCTAGGTTTCTAGTTATATCTGTTGTTCTTACATATGTGACCAACAGGTCTTGTCCCCCCTTTCACCCCCTTTTGTGGTTGATGGTTGTATAAGTCAGGGTAATTGACTCTAGCAGCTATAACAAACAATCCCACAGATCTCCGTAATATAGCACAAAATAAAAGTTTATTCCTCGGTCATACTGATTTGAAGTGGATGATCCTGGTCAAGCAGCTCTTCTGGGCAGCTGTCTACTAAGACAGTGACTCGCGATTCAGGCTTCTTCTTTCCTGCACTCTACCTTGTCGTCTCGATCAGATCCTCTGCATGCAGTCAGATGACAAAGAGAGAGATGAAAATCCACGTATCTGGAACTTTACCAGCTCAGCCAGAGGTGACACACAACACTTCTGCTCAAGATCTTTGATGAAGACTAGTTATATGGTTCCTGCCACATGCACTAGGAGCAGAGACTTGCGGGATCTGGCAGGACCACTGCTTGCCAGCAGTTACTCTTCATCTTGAAGGAGCATGAATTTTTGGCTAGTCATCCCTGCCAAAATGGTACTTAGGATAATTAGGCATTAAGGTTCTCCTATGAGAGATAGAAAAATTTAAAAAAGAATGATTGTTTGGCTTATAAGGGTTTTATTCTGCAAATCCAGAAAACAATCTGTTACTAAGAAGATATGTTAACAAAATTTTTTAAGCAATTTTTAATCCCAAGATCCTCTGTAACCCTCGCAAGATCTCCACAGCTGCTTGTCTAGGTCACCACCATATGGGAGCTAGAACCAGAGGTTACAAATAGAGAAGGAGGAGAAGTGAGTGATCGAGGATGAGATGGTTGGATCATCACCGACTCAATGGACATGAGTTTGAGCAAACTCAGGGAGATAGTGAACAGGGACGTCTGGCATGCTGCAGTCCATGAGGTTGCAAAGAGTCAGACACGACTTAATGACTGAACAAACAAACTTTTGAAGGGTAAAAGAGGGCTTGATGGAAAGACAAAAACTTTTTGTGTTATCCTCTGGGAGGAAGATTATCTGTTCTTCTGGTCAAGGTCCTCTTTCTTTTCACACTTCTAGACATAACAGGGCATAAAGACAGGTCACAGACAAAAGTGTGCTCCCTGTACCAGCAATTCTGAGCTGAGAAAGACAGGTGACTACATGAGACATTTGGTACTAAAGGAAGAAGCAGTTTGAAGAGTCAACTAGAGATGAAAATGAAGGCCTGGCCTCCTCTGGTTCTTTCACTAGCCCAGGAAGGACTGGATTTGAGGCCTCTGGTGTCTACCTCACTTTAAAACATGAGACAAACATCAAAGGATTTCTGGTCTGAGATGTAGGTGAGGCATAATCTACAGGTGACGACTTGTCAATGATATATGTTAAAGTGAGTGGCAATCAGACTACAGAGAAGAGTGTAATTAAAACTTAGAGAGAGTTCTAAGACCTGTGTGAAGACCTGAAACTATGTTTGGAATAAAAATGAATAATAATATTTCACTCTTCCATCAAAACATGGATGTAAATATTCCTCAGGTCTCAAATCCTACCCATCCAGCCCCTTTGTGTGGACCTAGGGAGAGAGGGAAGGAGAAGGGTGAGTTTGAAGGCTGTCTGGTAAGTTTTGTGGGATAATCCAGCTAACTAGTGAGAAATGGGCCTCCTAGAGGTGAAGGGGATCCCACAGCACATTATGTACCCTCTACCTACCCTGGAGCTACCAAGACAGAGAAAAAGAGGGAGGAGCCAGGATAGATATTTATCAATATATTTATTTATTTGATATAAATAAATATCAATCAATCAATATCAAGATATTTATCAGTATCACAGCATCATCGCCCTCATTGCTGAACCCTGGACGACTGACTTATGGGTTTTGAAATTCTCCTTGAGTAAGTATAAGACTGATCCAAGAAACCAAGTGGGGATTAGCCTGTAAGTAGGAGCCAGAAAGCTGTAGCTACAAGGGTTTTAAAACAGGAGCTTAGTAGGCATTACGTTATCATCATCAGAGAAAGCAGTGTCAGGAACCTGGCATGGTTGGTGATGTTTAAACTAAGGTTATTAAACTGTCTTCTAGGCCAGTGCTACAAACTTAGTGCACGTAAGAATCGTCCCAGGAGTGGGGAAGCGAGTGTATTAAAGTGCAAAGTCCCAGGGTGCCAGCTAGAAAAGAGGCCTGGGAGAGAAGAAGTCTGCATTTTTAATTAGCAGAACCAGGTAATTCTCATACAGATGCTAGAGACATAGCTGAAAATAGCTGTTGAGTCAGAGGCTACATTGGATTTGACAGAAATAAAAATAATATCTATCACCATCCAGGAAAAAGTAAAAAAATTTTATTTCTATACGGAAAACATTACGTGGTATAATCTTATCATAGAGCTTTCAAATTTTGAATATGTGTATTTCATTTTTGGCAGTGCACACTTTACATTTTAAAGCAGATCTATTTTCTACTTTTTCAGGCTGATTTTGCATCTTGCTGCTGCTGCTAAGTCACTTCGGTCGTGTCTGACTCTGTGCGACCCCATAGACGGCAGCCCACCGGGCTCCCCATCCCTGGGGTTCTCCAGGCAAGAATACTGGAGTGGGTTGCCATTTCCTTCTCCAATGCATGAAAGTGAAAAGTGAAAGTGAAGTCGCTCGCTCAGTCGTGTCCAACTCTTAGCGACCCCATGGACTGCAGCCCACCAGGCTCCTCCGTCCATTGGATTTTCCAGGCAAGAGTACTGGGGTAGGGTGCCACTGCCTTCCCCGTTTTGCATCTTGAGAAAGCTGAATATCAATTTATTTTTTTAGGTGCAATTGTGTTGAGTCACTGCAGATGAACGTTTCTAACATGACAGGGGAATCATGGGTCTTTATTGAAACAGGTGGTAGAAGAACAACCACTGATCCTAAAGTCTGAAATTTTTTCTTCTAAAGATTGTTCTGTTTAACTAAACATGCATATGAATTCAAAAGTAGTAGTGATTCTAATTAAATTGGCCTACAATCAATTTTTAGAAACTCTTGTTTTTAATTTGAAATATTTCTTTATGTAGGGAGAATAGCATAAAATACTTCAAATAATAGTGTTTGTAGGACTAATAAAATTCTAAACATAATAGAATAAAATAAGGACTTCCTTGAGTCCACTGTTTAGGACTCCGCTCTTGCAGTGCAGAGGGCATGGGTTTGATCCCTGGTCAAGAAACTAAGATCCCATATGCTTCAGGGCATGGCCATTAAAAAAAGAAGAAGAAGAAAATAACCAAAGTCTCTTTGAGTTGAAAGCAATCTTGAAAGTAAACTATTCCAGGGTCTCATCTGATGCTTATCAGATTGTGGAAGTGGAAATAATGCAGGCCTTGGGAACACAAGACGTGAGTTTGAAAGACCTGAGCTTTGCCACCGGGACATAGTTGTGCCATCTTAGACATGTGACTTGAGATTTCTAGGCCAGTTTCCCCATCTGTAAAACGGCCCATCGGCCACTGCAGTCTCTTTTAGTCCTGTCATTCTGTGACTCTCTTCTACAAACTCACCTTCCTCTTCATGTTCTTTCATAATCTGCAGAAGGAATATGAGCTGATTTTCACTTTGCAAATTATCCTCCAATTTAGATTGAATGAATTAGAACATACATACGTACAAAGATTTTTAAAAAATCTAGACCTAAAATTAAAACTTCCTTAATTAAAATGGTTATAATAAGAATAGATTAACTCCCAATAAAATCAGAAAGGACATCCTCTGATATGACGCCTAAAGAAGACCGTGGCAGTTACCAATCCTGTGGTACTGCTCCATAAGTACAGCCTATATTTGAACTGGAATTCTTCAATACAGGTAAATAGAGCCACAAATGCATAGTTGTTATTGCAAATTATCTCTGGAGACACAACCCCATGCTCTAAGAACTAAAACTCAGCATCTCTTTGATGCTTAATGAGATGTGCCATCCTGATTGAACATTATTTCCCATCAGTAAAGTGACTTCCTCTCATCTTTCTAAGTAATCTATACAAGAATCTTCCACAAACCTTTCTTAAAAGATAACCTAGGTATCATCTTAATTTTAAAACTAAATAAATAACTTTAATTCAGTGCTTTGCACTTTCAAAACACAGCACATAAATGTGAACTTGGTAATTGTTTACTACATGAATGATTTAAATTGAATAAAGCACTAGGCACTTGACAAACTGAATCATTGGTACAATCAAAATAGTGCTGGCATCAGGGTCTTGACCACCTCTTGCTAGCTGCATAATTGTAGGTAATTTACACAATGTCTTTGAGCCTCAGTATTCTCATCTGTAAATGGAATCCTTCTTCCCAAACACTAAGGAGAATTAAAATAGATAAGACCAAAAATATCTATGAAATACTTTAGCTCATGCTATTCTTATGGCAAAAGTCTGATATTGTTTCTTCTAAAGCTTTCTGAACATCAATTCTAATGTGTGGGCTTTTCTCCCCTCACATCAGTCAACTCTTGGCCACTAGCCAAGGGTCCTACAAGTCAACTCTATTCCAACACTATCTGCCTGGAAATAGCATTAGATTCTACATGTTAAGGATTAAGTCCCACAGGACTTCTCCCCAACCCCTACCCCACTTCAGACACCAATCACAAGCCCAGGTTGTCACTTGCGTTTATGACTGATTGGCTGTACATCAGAGGTTCCCACACCCACTCCTTGGGTTTGATTCATTTGCTAGAGCAGCTTACAGAAATGAGAAAAACATTTAATTACCAGATTACCAGTTAATTATAGAAGGACACCACTTAGGAACAGTCAGATGGGAGAGATGCATAGGACGAGGTATGAGGAAAGGGCATAGAGGTTCCATGCTCTCTCTGAGAGGACCTCGCTCCTCCAGTCTCCACACGGCCACCAACCCAGAGGCTCTCCATGCCGTGTCCTTTTGAATTTTTAACAGAGGATTCACTACATGGGCATGACTAATTAAATAATTGGCCATTTGTAATTGATTCAACCTTCAACTCCTCCTCTTCAGAGGTCACAGGGGTGCGGAAGTAAAATTCAGACTCTCTAATCGTATGGTTGGCTCCCCTGGCAACCAGCCCCCTCCTTAGGTGGGGTCCAAAAGCCACCTCATTAATATGACAAAAGACGCCTTTAGTGCTTTTGTCACTTAGAAACTTTCAGGGGTGTTAGGACTACTGTGCCAGAAATGGAGATGAAGACCAAATATATATTTCTTATTATAAATCACATCATCACACCTCTTATGACTGCGAACAAGTGCTTTCCTTTCTGTTCAACACAAACTGGAAGTCCCAGCAGTAAGTCAAGAAAAAGAAATAAAAGACACAGAGATTGAAAAGGAAGTGATACCGTCTTAATTCTCAGACCTGGAATTAATAAGTGGGTATATAGCAAGTCATGGCGGACATGCAAGAGGAGAGAGTATTACTAAGAATCTCAGAAATATAAACAATAGGTGGGTAATTTAGACAACGAATAGAAGCTAGGCCCATCAATCATGGCATGTATCCCCCACCCTAGTTTCATGAGAATTGTGTAATACACTTGATATATTTTCATAAGCTTGCCTTGAAAGGACAAATTTAAGCTTTTTGAATCTGTGAGATAAGCTAGTTTGCAAGGTCAGTCTCGATAATGCCCACAATTTTACAGAGTGATGAGTTCCTTCTGGAAGCCCAGAAGTTTTTCTTGCAATTTAAATAGATAAGAAATGGTTTCTCCATATGAAAGCCACTGAACTTGAAAATGAAACAAATGTTGCTTATGGATACCACCTATCTGAGAAAAACAATGTCAAGAATGTATTGCCCTATTCTTAACTTGTTTTAACAGATTTGTTAAATCTTCATGCAATTCTCTGGTGAGAAAGATTTCCCTGTGTTTACATCAGTAGGAAAATTTTCCTATTGCTGCAATAGATTAGATATGAGAAACAAGTCTTCGTATCGATTTTGCAAATAACTGAGAGTTTATGGAAGAAAGACTTCAATATTTGCCTGTAAAGGGTATACGAGAAGCCATATAAGTTATCTATATCATTGCTAATCTCAATAATTTTATGTAACAGAAGATTCAGTGCCGGGAGCCAGCGTGAGGAATCCCACCCATGACAAGGTCATGCGGCAGAGATCTGATGTGCAAGGTCAAGTCAGATCTCAGGTTTTCCCCCTGGTATTTCCTGAGCATGTACCCCAAAAATAAGAATATGCCTGCCTTATTGTATTGTACTTTTCCACTCTCCTGACACACTCTGGAAACAGTCCTGTCAAGGCTTTAGTCTTCTGCATTTGAAAGGGTGTTTCAATCCAAAACCCCTCTGATGGCTTTTTAGCCTGTGTTTGAGGCCTCTCGACTGCGGGAGGCACAGGAAGCTTAAATCATCCTAGGAATGTAGGGACTTCTGAGGTGTCAAGATCATTAGACTAGGGCTGATTAAAGGTTTCATTTGTTGAGCCAATACTTGCTGCCAAATTTTCATATCCTTCATTTTTAGATATAGTTGGTATATAGAAAAACAAGTAGTAGACCTGGTATTAGCAACATGAGATCTTTAAGTTAAGTACTTTCTTTGTTATAACCCACTGCACCTTTGTTCTACAGGAATGTAACTTTATTTAGTACTTTGAGGGTGATGCAGAGTAAAGAAAAACACTTCTAGGGAAAAGGACTTTTCTGGTTTGATAGACAATTATCCAGGAAGAGAGCCATAAAAATGTTAACAGGTCTCTTGGCCAGAAGATAATGTAAACCACCCGAGACCTTTTGTATACGGGAGGGTATGCAAAAAGAAAGCCTTGTTTGTCTCAGTGAGGGTCCGGACTGCTGCCCCTGCATAACTCTGCATATTCCATTATTTCCTTGTGTACAACTTGGGGTATATAAGCTGATTTTGAAAACTAGTTTTTGGAGTCTTGCACGGATGCTGGGCTTCCCCATGTCGTTCTTTTCTCCCCTTTTTCGGCTGAATCCCCTTGGAACGTCGAGGCTCATCATGCCTACTTACTTGTCCCGGCTTCTCAGATCCGTAAGAAAGAGAGTGCAAGGCAGGGGGCGCCGGTGGCCCAACGTAGAGTTCCTTTATTGGCTTTCCACGTAACCAAATTACTCAGCCTCTTGTCTCTGCCTAAATTTCCTACTATACTATTTCTTCCTGATCTAACCTGATATTTATAAATAAATAAGTCTTTCCCCAACAACACCGTCTCCGCTTCGAATTCCCTGGATCCACCGGGGCTGGACCCCGGCAATTCAGTTACTGGAATTTGGAAACATCCATATACTTGCCTGACCATACTCCTGTGTTTAATGTGTTCTGACTAAAATAAAAATTTATGGTACTAACTACCTTAACCCTGTCCTATGCAAAACCCTGAGAAATCAGAGTATAATTTTGATATAAAACTAATTATATTTTCAATTACAATTGCTTAAAATGTTTTCCCACTTATCACCTAAGATAACCAGACATACCACCAATGGTTTGCATACTAACTAGGAAAACAGTGGTGTAGTTGGAAAAGCACTATAATTGGAGGCAAAAATGTCTACCTTCAAATTATGGTTCCTCTCCTCAGTAGTTATGCAACCCTGAAGAGTCACTTAACATTTCTGAGCTTCAGTCATTTTAAAAGGAAGAAATGCAATAAAAATATACTGGAGAATCACCTGGCATGTGATTGTGTAACTAAATACTATCACATATTTCAAGGACTGTGTTTGCATTTGTACAAAGTAGAGTGCAGTACAGTCACAGGGAATAACACCTTTCTTGTAGTTCAGAGAAAAAGTGGGGGAAGGACAGACGCACAGAGCACAGGCATGCTGGACTCAGAATAACCTGCACTTTGGACATCAACATGCTCAAGAGATTTACTTCTTTAGAAATATGAATAACACACTCATGCCAAAGGTAGACTAGTTTATGTAACATGACTAATCATTGCAGAAGAAAAGCTTTGTCCTTAAACTGTTGAAGAATTTCAGCATGGTAATAATTATGGGTGATCATTTTGACATTAGAACATATCAGACTTCATTATAACACATTACAAATTAAGCACTGTCACTTAAGGGATCACCAGGTAACAACACAATCATAAACACCAATGTAAAATGTGAGCTCTGTTCTAGAATATCCTTATAGCTCACTTTTAAAATATTTTCAAATGGAAATGTAAGATTAAAAATTTTGATGGGGAGGGAATTCCCTGATGTTCAGAGGTTAAGACTTCTCGCTGTCACAGCTGAGGGCATAGTTTCAATTCCTGGTTGAGGAACTCAGATCCTACAAGCCATGAGAGGAAGAAAAAAATGTGGTGGGGAGATTTAAAGGCCGCCAGGTTTTCATAGGACTTCCCTCTAGTTCAGATGGTAAAGAATCTGCCTGCAAAGCAGGAGACCTGGGTTTGATCCCTGGATCAGGAAGACCCCCTGGAGAAGGAAATGGCAACCTACCCCAATATTCTTGCCTGGAGAATTCCATAGACAGAGGAGCCTGGCAGACTACGATCCATGAGGTTGGAAAGAATCGGACATGACTAAGCAACTAACACACAGATTTTCATAATATCAGACCACCATCATGTCAGCTTAACTCTCATCTTACTCTTACATTTATACAAGCATCTCTATGTAGGATGTTTTAATAAAACCTTTATATATGAGTAAGCTAGTGGAGATGATAGAATTCCAGCTGAGCTATTTGAAATCCTTAATTATGATGCTGTTAAAGAGCTGCACTCAATATACCAGCAAATTTGGAAAACTCATCAGTGGCCACAGGTCTGGAAAAGGTCAGTTTTCATTCCAATCCCGAAGAAAGGCAATGCCAAAGAATGTTCAAATTACCACACATTTATACTCATTTCACACACTAGCAAAGTAATGCTCAAAATTCTCCAAGCTAGGCTTCAAGAATACATGAACCAAGAACTTCCAGGTATTCAAGCTGGGTTTAGGAAAGGAAGAGGAATCAGAGATCCAGTTGCCAACATCCGCTGGATCATTGAAAAGCAAGAGAATTCCAGAAAAACATCTGCTTCATTGACTACTCTAAAGCCTTTGACTGTGTGGATCACAATAAACTGTGGACAATTCTTCATGAGATGGGAATTCCAGACCACCTGACCTGCCTCTTGAGAAATCTGTATGCAGGTCAGGAAGCAACAGTTAGAACTGGACATGGAACAACAGACTGGTTCCAAAGAGGAGAAGGAGTACGTCAAGGCTGTATATTGTCACCCTGCTTATTTAACTTATATGCAGAGTACATCATGCAAAATGCTGGGCTGGATGAAGCACAAGCTGGAATCAAGATTGCTGGGAGAAATATCAATAACCTCAAATATGCAGATGACACCACCCTTATGGCAGAAAGAGAAGAGGAACTAAAGAGACTTTTGATGAAGGTGAAAGAGGAGAGTGAAAGTTTGGCTTAAAAATCAACATTCAAAAAATGAAGATCATGGCATACGGTCCCACCACTTCATGGCAAATAGATGGGGAAACAATGGAAACAGTGGCAAACTTTATTTTCTTGGGCTCCAAAATCACTGCAGATGGTGACTGCAGCCATGAAATTCAAAAACACTTCCTCCTTGGAAGAAACACTCTGAGCAACCTAGACAGTATGTTAAAAAGCAGAGACTTGATTTATTGACAAAGGTCCATATAATCAAAGCTATAGTTTTTCCAGTAGTCATGTATGAATGTGAAAGTTGGATCATAAAGAAAGCTGAGCACTGAAGAACTGATGTTTTTGAACTGTGGTGTTGGAGAAGACTCTTGAGAGTCCCTTGGACTGCAAGGAGATCCAGCTAGTCCATCCTAAAGGAATCAGTCCTGAATATTCATTGGAGGGACTGATGCTGAAGCTGAAGCTCCGATACTTTGGCCTTCTGATGTGAAGAACTGACTCATTTGAAAAGACCCTGATGCTAGGAAAAACTGAAGGAGGGGGGACGACAGAGGACGAGATGGTTGGATGGCATCACCGACTCAGTGGACATGGGTTTGAGCAAGCTCCGGGAGATGGTGAAGGACAGGGAGGCCTGGCGTGCTGCATGCAGTCCATGGAGTCGCAGAGAGTCGGCCACGACTGAGCAACGGTACAGCAACAGCAACAAAAGTGTTAGCAGCACCCACCCCATTTCAAAGGCCAGAAATGGCTCACATGCTCATCCTTAAATGAGAGATTGACAAGGGAAACAGGACTAACGTGACTTACTTAAACTAATCAGAACTTAACCTTGAGCAGAGGATGGGGTCACTAGGAATGGGTCACTGTGAGCAAGAAAAAGGAATGAAATTAGTACTAAATGGGTACAAATATATTAACAAACAAACATGTTCCATTCACAAAAGTGCCTGAACTGGATATGAAAAGAGTAGTTGGCCAGTTTAACTCTAAAGGGATTTAACAATATTGTTTTCCACATCTGGAGAGGTTGTCTACCTTCTGTTTAATTTCCACTTTTGGATTCTCAGCGGTGCTGAGTTGAATAGTGTCCCCCGAATTCATGTTCACTGGAACATCAGAATGAAACCCTATTTGGAAATAATGCTTGCAAATATAAATAGAGTTAAGATTAGGTCATAGTGGATTATAAAGAACCTTAATCAAAAAACTGATATCCTTATAAGAAAATAAAACAGAGACACACAGACACATAGGAGAATGCCAGATGATGGATGCAGAGATTTGAGTGATGCATCTGCAAACCAAGTAATGCCAAAATTACCAGCAGCTGCCAGAAGCTAGAAAGAGGCAAAAAAAAAAAAAAAAAAAGATGCTTCCTTACTGCCTTCAGTCACCTTGGCCCTGCTGACACCTTGATTTCAGACTTTCAGTCTTAAAACTGTGAGAGTAAATTTTGGCCATTTTAAGCTACTCAGTTTATAATACTCTGTTATGGCAGTTCTAAGAAACTAATACGATAGATACGTACCTTTTAATCTTAGTTTTAGGGGGATTCTTTAAAGTTTCAAATACTTTTAATTCATTGCAACCTACTTTTCAAATGTTATACAATCTCAGTTATAATTTAAGATCAACTTAAAAATTTTCCCCTCCCATCTTTTGTGCCATTTTTGTATTTTATTTCCGCTTTTGTTATAAAACTCAGAATATATTGTGGGGTTTTTTTTTAAGTTTTGCTTTAAACAATTACATCTAAAGATGTTTTAAATTAGGAAATGTCTCTTATATATATGCATATCTCTTATATATATACATATATACATATCTCTTAATTCCTTTTGTACATCTGGTCTTCCAGCTGGTATTATTTTTCTTCAGTCCAAAGAGCTTCCTTTAGCATTTATCTTAATGCAGATCTGCTGGTGACAAATTTCCTCAGCTTCTGTTTCTCTAAAGATGTCTTAATTTTGCCTTTATCTTTGAAGAAATATTTTTGCGAGATATAAAATTCTAGGTTGATGGGCTATTTTTAAAAAAATTTTGGTACTTAAAACAGATCATCCCATTATCTCCTGCATGCGTACTAAGTTGCTTCAGTCCTGTCCAACTCTTTGCAACCCCTTGGACTGTAGCCCTCCAAACTCCTCTGTCCAAGGGGCTCTCCAGGCAAGAGTCCTGGAGTGGGTTGTGCTGCCCTCCTCGGAGGGATCTTCCCAGCCCAGTGATCCAACCCGGGTCTCTTACATTTTCTGCATTGTCATCAGGTTCTTTACCACAAGCGCCACCTGGGAAGTTCCCATTGTCTCCTGACTTTCTTTATTTATGGTAAGAAGTTGTTAAATTCTTAGTTTTTGTATTCCTGCATCCAGTGTCTTTTTTTTTTTTCTGGTTGCTTCCAGGATTTTCTCTTTACTACTGGTTTTTAATAATTTTAAAATTACGTTCCTTTGACTTTTTGTTTGTGGGTGTGTGTATGTTCTGCTTGAGGTTCATTTAGCTTCTTAAATAATTAAGTTTTCAGTATTAATCAAAATGGAAATTTGGGGGTATTGCATTTTGAAATATTTTTGGGAGTCACTCTGTGACTCCAACTACACATATATTATGCCAATTGATATTGTCCCACAGGTCATTGTGCTGTTTGTTGTGGGATTTTGTTTCCAGCTTTTCTCACTCTGAGGTTCAATTTACATAGTTTCTATTGCAGTCTTCAAGATTATTATTCCTTTTTCTCTAATTTATATTATACTACTAAGTCTATCCAGTGAATTTTTCACTTTAGAGATTATATTTTTCAGCTTTAGAGAGTCCATCTGTTTCATTTTTTCATATCTTTTACTTCTCATACTCATATTTTACAGTAAATCTTTTCAAGGCTCTCTTTATTTGTTTGCTGTATAAGACAATCTAGATATTTTCCCCATTAAATTGTGAACATGTTTATAATATTTGTTTAAAATTTTCGTCTGCTAATTTTCTTTGGGTCTGTTTCTATTGAATAATTTTTCTCTTGGTGATGGACAACACCTACTTGCTTCTTCACGTGTTTAGTCATTTTTATTGGATGTTGGACATTTTAAATATAACACTTGATTGTATTCTGATGTCTTTCTTTAAAGAAAATTTAATTTTGTTTTGAGAAGTAGTTTAGCTATTGTAAACCACCTTGAGACTTTTTAAGAATATTTTTAGGGTAGATTTTGAATAGGCTTTACTCCGTGGTATTGATAGCCTTTTTTTTCCCTTCCTAGATACTAACGAATTCTGACATCCACGGGTGTCCTATAAGGCAATTCAATTCTGACACTATCTGCAGTTCATGTCAAACTCTATACACTTCACGGTTTAGTCCCACAAGATTGTTCTCGTTTCAGATACCAGTTATAAATATTGGGTCAGTAGCTTGCCCACACTTCTGCTCATTTGTGCTACAAAGTTGAAGATTTCCATGATGCCTCTCCCTTCAGTTTCAATAATTTGCTAGAATAACACACAAAATCCGTTACCCACTATTACAGGTTTAGCATAAAGGATACAATTCAAACAATCAAATGTAAGAGATATATAAATATAGTGGGGTCCAGTGGGGGCACACGGAGAAGGCAATGGCACCCCACTCTGGTACTCTTGCCTGGAGAATCCCATGGATGGAGGAGCCTGGTGGGCTGCAGTCCATGGGGTCGCTAAGAATTGGACACAACTGAGTGACTTCACTTTCACTTTTCACTTTCATGCACTGGAGAAGAAAATGGCAACCCACTTCAGTGTTCTTGCCTGGAGAATCCTAGGGACGGCAGAGCCTGGTGGGCTGCCGTCTATGGGTTCACAAAGATTCAGACACGACTGAAGCGACTCAGCAGCAACAGCAGGGGACCATCATCCCCCAGCATGTTAATATGTTCACCAGCCCAAAACCCCACTTCCAAGATACCCACGCCTAAGGTCTGGAGCAGCAGCTGCACTTTGCTGGAGCAGGTGTGAGCAGATACTCCATGTCCAAGGTCAGGGGTGGCAGCTGCACTTCGCTGGATTGGCTGTGAGGAGATAACCCACGTCCAAGGTCAGAGAAACTCCAGCAAGATGGTAGGCGCTGGAGCAGCTGTGAGAAGATACAGCAAGGAGAAGCCCCAGCAAGATGGTAGGAGGGATGAATAGAGTATAGAATGAAACCCTATTCCCACCAGAGGTGCTCAGAGGTCCAAACAAACCTTGTGCACACTAGAACCCAGGGAACCCACAGAGACTGAAACAGAACTGTGTTTGAGCATATGTGGAGGTGCGGATCAGCAGTGGACTGTGGCAGGGGCTCTGGGTGCAGCAGACTTGGGTATGGCATATGTCATCTTGGAGGAGGTCGCCATTAACACCACCATAGAGCTGCCAGAACTTACACAGGACTGGAAATAGACTCTTAGAGGACACAGATAGAACCTGTGTGCACCAGGACCCAGGAGAAAGGAGCAGTAATCCCACAAGACTGACACAGACTTGCTCAGGAGTGTCCAGGAGTCTCCTGTGGAGGTGTGGGTCAGTGGTGGCCTGCTGCAGGGTTGGGTACACTGAGTGTAGCAGTACATGCATGGGATCTTTTGAAGGAGGTCACCATTATCTTCATTACCTCCACCATAGTTTGGCCCCAGATAAATAGCAGAGGGGGAACACAGCTCCACCCATCAACAGAAAATTGGATTAAAGATTTACTGGCATGGCCCCATCCATCAGAACAGGACCCAGTTTCCCCACCAGTCAGTCTCTCCCATCAGGAAGCTTCCATAAGCTTTTTATACTTCTCCATCAGAGGGCAGACAGACTGAAAACCACAATCACAGAAAACTAATCAATCTGATCACATGGACCACAGTCTTGTCTAACGCAATGAAACAGCCATGCCTTGTAGGGCCACCCAAGACAGACAGGTCATGGTGGGGAGTTCGGACAAAACATGGTCTAATGGAGAAGGGAATGGCAAAACACTTCAGTAGTCTTGCCTTGAGAACCCCATGAACAGTATGAAAAGGCAAAAAGATAGGGCATCGGTAGGTGCCCAATATGCTACTGGAGATCAATGGAGAAATAACTCCAGAAAGAATGAAGAGATGGAGCCAAAGCAAAAACAACACCCAGTTGTGGATGGGATTGGTGATAGAAGCAAAATCTGATGCTGTAAAGAGCAATATTGCATAGGAACCTGGAATGTTAGGTTCATGAATCAAGGCAAATTGGAAGTGGTCAAACAGGAGATGGCAAGAGTGAACATAGACATTTTAGGAATCAGCGAACTAAAATGGATTGGAATGGGTGAATTTAATTCAAATGACCATTATATCTACTACTGAGGGCAGGAATCCCTTAGAAGAAATGGAGTAGCCATCATGGTCAACAAAAGAGTCCGAAATGCAGTACTTGGATACAGTCTCAAAAACAACAAAATGATCTCTGTTCGTTTCCAAGGCAAACCATTCAACATCACCATAATCCAAGTCTATGCCCCGACCAGTAATGCTGAAGAAGCTGAAGTTGAACGGTTCTATGAAGACCTACAAGACCTTCTAGAACTCACACCCAAAAAAGATGTCCTTTTTATTATAGGGGACTGGAATGCAAAAGTAGGAAGTAAAGAAGCACCTGGAGTAACAGGCAAATTTGGCCTTGGAATGCAGAATGAAGCAGGGAAAAGACTAATAGAGTTTTGCCAAGAAAATGCACTGGTCATAGCAAACACCCTCTTCCAACAACACAACAGAAGACTACACATGGACATCACCAGATGGTCAACACCCAAATCAGATTGATTCTATTCTTTGCAGCCAAAGATGGAGAAGCTTTATAGAGGCAGCAAAAATAAGACCAGGAGCTGACTGTGGCTCAGATCATGAACTCCTTATTACCAAATTCAGACTCAAATTGAAGAAAGTAGGGAAAACTGCTAGACCATTCAGATATGACCTAAATCAAATCCCTTACAATTATACAGTAGAAGTGAGAAATAGATTTCAAGGGATTAGACCTGATAGACAGAGCGCCTGATGAACTATGGATGGAGGTTCATGACACTGTACAGGAGACAGGGATCAAGACCATCCCTAAGAAAAAGAAATGCAAAAGGCAAATGACTGTCTGGGGAGGACTTACAAATAGCTATGAAAAGAAAGGAAGTCAAAAGCAAAGGAGAAAAGGAAAGATATACTCATCTGAATGCAGAGTTCCAAAGAACAGCAATGGGGAGATAAGAAAGCCTTCTTCAATGATCAGTGCAAAGAAATAGAGGAAAACAATAGACTGGGAAAGACTAGAGATCTCTTCAAGGAAATCAGAGATATCAAGGGAACACTTCATGCAAAAATAGGCTCAATAAAGGACAGAAATGGACCTAAGAGAAGCAGAAGATATTAAGAAGAGGTGGTAAGAAAACACAGAAGTACTATACAAAAAAAAAAATCTTCACAATCCAGATAATCATGATGGTGTGATCGCTCACCTAGAGCCAGACATCCTGGAATGTGAAGTCAAGTGGGCCATAGAAAGCATCACTACGAACAAAGCTAGTGGAGGTGATGGAATTCCAGTTGAGCTATTTCAAGTCCTAAAAAGAAGATGCTGTGAAAGTGCTGCACTCAATCTGCCAGCAAATTTGGAAAACTCAGCAGTGGCTACAGGACTGGAAAGGGTCAGTTTTCATTCCAATCCCCAAAAGGCAATGACAAAGAATAGTCAAACTACCGCACAATTGCACTCATCTCACATGTTAGCAAAGTAACGTTCAAAATTCTCCAAGTCAGGTTTCAACAATATGTGAACTGTGAACTTCCAGATGTTCAAGCTGGTTTTAGAAAAGGCAGAGGAACCAGAGATGAAACTGCCAACATCTGCTGATCACTGAAAAGCAAGAGAATTCCAGAAAAACATCTACTTCTGCTTTATTGACTATGCCAAAGCCTTTGACTGTGTGGATAACAACAAACTGGAAAATTCTTCAAGAGATGGGAACACCAGACCACTTGACCTGCCTCCTGAGAAATCTGTTTGCAGGTCAAGAAGCAACAGTTAGAACTGGAAATGGAACAACAGACTGGTACTGGAAAGCAGTATGTCAAGGCTGTATATTGTCACTCTGCTTATTTAACTTATATGCAGAGTAGATCATGAGAAATGCCTGGCTGGATGAAGCACAAGCTGGAATCAAGATTGCCAAGAGAAATATCAATAACCTTAAATATGCAGATGACACCACCCTTATGCCAGAAAGCGAAGAAGAACTAAAGAATCTCTGATGAAAGTGAAAGAGCAGAGTGGAAAAGTTGGCTTAAAGCTCAACATCCAGAAAACTAAGATCATGGCATCCAGTTCCATCACTTCATGGCAAATAGATGGGGAAACAGCGAGAGACTTTATTTTGGAGGGCTCCAAAATCACTGTAGATGATGACTGCAGCCATGAAATTCAAAGTCGCCTACTCCATGTAAGAAAAGCTATGACCAACCTAGACAGCATATTAAAAAGCAGAGACATTTCTTTGCCAAAAGATTTGTTGGTCAAGGCTATGGTTTTTCCAGTAGTCATGTGAGAGTAGGATGTGAGAGTTGGACTATAAAGAAAGCTGAGCACGGAAGAACTGATGCTTTTGAACTGTGGTGTTGGAGAAGACTCTTGAGAGTCCCTTGGACTGCAAGGAGATCCAACCAGTCCATCCTAAAGGAGATCAGTCCTGGGTGTTCATTGGAAGGACTGATGCTGAAGCTGAAACTCCAATACTTTGGCCACCTGATGGGAAGATCCGACTCATTTGAGAAGACTCTGATGCTGGGAAAGATTGAAGGCAGGAGGAGAAGGGGCCGACAGAGTATGAGATGGTTGGATGGCATCACTGACTCAATGGACATGAGTTTGGGTAAACTCTGGGAGTTGGTGATGGAAAGGGGAGGCCTGACGTGCTGCGGTCCATGGCGTCACAAAGAGTCAGACACGACTGAAAGACTGAACTTAACTGAACCCAAAACCTCTCTAAACCCTCCTATTTAGGTTTTTTCCACCTTATGGAGGTTTTTATGTAGGCATGACTGATTAAATCATTAACCGCTAACAATCTCCAACCGGCCTCACTTCTCCAGAGGTTTGGAATGAGGTTCATGGCATTGTACGGGAGAGAAGGATTAAGACCATCCCCATGGAAAAGAAATGCAAAAAAAGCAAAATGGCTCTCTGGGGAGGCCTTACAAATAGCTGTGAAAAGAAGAGAGGCGAAAAGCAAAGGAGAAAAGGAAAGTTATAAGCATCTGAAGGCAGAGTTCTAAAGAATAGCAAGAAGAGATAAGAAAGCCTTCCTCAGCCATCAATGCAAAGAAATAGAGGAAAGTAACAGATTGGGAAAGACTAGAGATCTCTTCAAGAAAATTAGAGATATCAAGGGAACATTTCATGTAAAGATGGGCTCGATAAAGGACAGAAATGGTATGGACCTAACAGAAGCAGATTAAGAAGAGGTGGCAAGAATACACAGAAGAACTGTAGAAAAAAGATCTTCATGACCCGGATAATCATGATGGTGAGATCACTCATCTAGAGCCAGACATCCTGGAATGTGAAGTCAAGTGGGCCTTAGAAAGCATCACTACAAACAAAGCTAGTGGAGGTGATGGCATTCCAGTGGAGCTGTTTCAAATCCTGAAAGATGATGCTGTGAAAGTGCTGCACTCAATATGCCAGCAAATTTGGAAAACTCAGCAGTGGCCACAGGACTGGAAAAGGTCCTTTTCATGCCAATCCCAAAGAAAGGCAATGCCAAAGAATGCTCAAACTACCGCACAATTGCACTCATCTCACATGCTCATAAAGTAATGCTCAAAATTCTCCAAGCCAGGCTTCAGCAATACGTGAACCGTGAACTCCCTGATGTTCAAGCTGGTTTTAGAAAAGGCAGAGGAACCAGAGATCAAATTGCCAACATCTGCTGGATCATGGAAAAAGCAAGAGAGTTCCAGAAAAACATCTATTTCTGCTTTATTGACTATGCCAAAGCCTTTGACTGTGTGGATCACAATAAACTGTGGTAAATTCTGAAAGAGATGGGATTACCAGACCACCTAACCTGCCTCTTGAGAAATCTGTATGCAGGTCAGGAAGCAACAGTTAGAACTGGACATGGAACAACAGACTGGTTCCAAAGAGGAAAAGGAGTACGTCAAGGCTGTATATTGTCACCCTGCTTATTTAACTTATATGCAGAGTACATCATGAGAAACGCTGGACTGGAAGAAACACAAGCTGGAATCAAGATTGCCAGGAGAAATATCAATAACCTCAGATATGCAGATGACACCACCCTTATGGCAGAAAGTAAAGAGGAGCTAAAAAGCCTCTTGATGAAAGTGAAAGAGGAGAGTGGAAAAGTTGGCTTAAAGCTCAACATTCAGAAAACAAAGATCATGGCATCCGGTCCCATCACTTCATGGGAAATAGATGGGGAAACACTGGAAACAGTGTCAGACTTTATTTTGGGGGGCTCCAAAATCACTGCAGATGGTGACTGCAGCCATGAAATCAGAAGACGCTTACTCTTTGGAAGAAAAGTTATGACCAACCTAGATAGTATATTCAAAAGCAGAGACGTTACTTTGCTGACTAACGTCCGTCTAGTCAAGGCTACGGTTTTTCCAGTGGTCATGTATGGATGTGAGAGTTGGACTGTGAAGAAGGCTGAGTGCCGAAGAATTGATGCTTTTGAACTGTGGTGCTGGAGAAGACTCTTGAGAGTCCCTTAGACTGCAAGGAGATCCAACCTTTCCATTCTGAAGGAGATCAACCCTGGTATATCTTTGGAAGGAATGATGCTAAAGCTGAAACTCCAGTACTTTGGCCACCTCATGGGAAGAGTTGACTCATTGGAAAAGACCCTGATGCTGGGAGGGATTGGGGGCAGGAGGAGAAGGGGACGACAGAGGATAAGATGGCTGGATGGCATCACGGACTCGATGGACGTGAGTCTAAGTGAACGCCAGGAGATGATGATGAACAGGGAGGCCTGGCGTGCTGCGATTCATGGGGTTGCAAAGAGTCGGACACGACTGAGCGACTGAACTGACCTGAACTGAATCAAAGCTTGGTCTTTCTGATAACCAGCTCCCACCCTGACTCTAGCTAGGGGTCTGTCAAGAGTTGCCTCATAAGAACAGAAAACACTCCTATCATTCTTATCACTCAGGAAATTCCAAGAGTTTTAGGAGCTCTAGACTAGGAACCAGAGATAAAAACCAAACATCTTTCTATGACGCCACAACCAATTTTCCTGGGGAAAATAAAACAACACAGATTTGTAATGTATGCTGATTTCTTTCATGTAAATATCCCACCATGGCTCATGTCCAGCTTCCAGCATGATGTCTCTAAAGGTGGAGATGGGAGGAGGTGTGCACAGTGGACCCCACACACTAGTGTGAGCCAGCCCCACACACCACTGCCTTTGCTCTGATTTAGCTCTAATACTAAAAATAACTGTCTTGGCCTCGCTACTGAACACATAGGTGTTGACAGAAGAACACTCTGATGGTTATAAATTAAATGTCGTTCAACCTACGTGAGCTCCTGTATCTCACCAGTACTTGTTTCTTCTCTCACAGTTTTATTTGCGGAATCTTCATGGAGTTTTATTCTATGTATGTAGACCTTAGTGTTCAGCCAAGAATTCAAGAGAAACCCTTATGAAAATTTCTGAATCTCTTTCCCTATATAACTGCCTTCTTTCTGGTACTTTACCTTGAGTGTTCAAGCTGTCTTGCTTTCCTGAACTCTAGCTCTTCAACTCAGGCTGCTGTGATCTTCTCAGGTTTCCCCTTCTGCATTGCATTCTAGAAAGCACCTGCAGCCAGGAAACTGTGTTAATTGCAGGTCTCGCTTTGTCTACTTTCTCTCAGGGATCACAGTGCTGTGCTGTCTGTTGTGCAATGTCTGAAGCAGTTGTCTCACTCATTTTGTTCAGTTTTCTAGCTGTTTACAGAGGGAGTACAAGTCTGTTATCAGTTACTCCAGAAGCCAGAAGAGGGAGTCATTCTGCTATCACTGAAGTAAAGCACATTCCTTTCTTGTGAGGGAGATCCCACATTTCTGATTTCATATTTTCCTTTTTCAAAAATGGGGCTCATCTTATTTCTGTTTCCACAGAAACTATCAGCTTGCTACTGCTTTACCCTACCTTGCTTTAGATTGTCCATGCACCCTGGAATAAGCCTTCTGAAGATAGCATTTTCAGGCGCAATCATCTGGCTTACAGATTCCGAGGGACAGACCTTGACTGCTGTACTCAGGTGGGAGGCATGGGGTCCAAAAATATCCACAAGGGTATTGGAGGAGCTCTTCAGCTCAGCAGATTGTGAAGATGGCATGAGGACTAACTGAACTCACATCCACAAAAGAGAATCAAGTTCAGTTTGTTACCTTCAGTTCAGTTCAGTTCAGTTCAGTCGCTCAGTCGTGTCCAACTCTTTGCGACCCCATGAATCGCAGCACACCAGGCTTCCCCATTCATCACCATCTCCTGGAGTTCACTTAGACTCACGTCCATCAAGTCAGTGATGCCATCCAGCCATCTCATCCTCTGTCGTCCCCTTCTCCTCCTGCCCCCAGTCCCTCCCGGCATCAGAGTCTTTTCCAATGAGTCAACTCTTCAGGATAAAATAATCATTTCAGGATAAAATAAGACATTTGATACCTTTCTTAATATTAACTTCAAATTTTTTCTATGAGGAAAGTAGGGAAAAAGTGTTTATCCAAGTATGCCTAAGAGGCTTGTGTCTGTCCCGGCAAAATCTGGGTTTCTCTTTTCTCGCCTCGCACAGAACCAGCTGGTCCTCCTCTGAGTGTCCCAGGCTGCTCTTACACCGTATGTATCTGTGCTGGAATGGAGGCTTTTATCAGTGCCTTTCTTGCCAGATACACAACTATTTTCAGCCTCTGCCTAAAACTGTCAGGGTCTTGAATACTAAAATGTAATGAGATTTTTCTTTCTTCTAATATGATCTGCCAAATGCCCGCACTGGCTACTTGTCGTCGGGGAAGGGTGTCTTAGTGGTGTGGTATATTGTTTCCTGTGGCTGCCGTGACAAAGCACCACAGACTCAGTGACTTAAAACAACGGAAATTTATTCTCTCACAGTTCTGGAGGCCAGAGGCCTGAAATCAGTTTCACTGGACCAACAGCAAGGTGTTTACAAGGCTGTACCCCTTCCAGAAGCTACAGGAGAGAGTCTGTACCTTGCCTCTTTCAAATTTTAGTGGACGCAGCATTCCTTGCCTTGTGGCTGCATTGCTCCCATTTTCAAGGTCAGCATCTTCACATCTCCACCTGCTGCTGCTGCTGTTGTTGCTGCTGCTGCTGCTGCTAAGTCTATGCGACCCCATTGACGGCAGCCCACCAGGCTCCCCCGTCCCTGGGATTCTCCAGGCAAGAGCACTAGAGTGGATCTCCACCTGCCACTTCCTCACATTGTTTTCTCCTCTACATGTATCAACGTTCCCCTGCCTCTCTCCATAAGGACATTTGGGATGATATTTAGGGCCCACTCAGATAATCCAGGATAATCTCCTCATCTCCAGATCCTGAATAATATCTGTAAAGATGCTCTTTGCAAATAAAGTAACATTTACAGTTTCCAGAGATTAAGATGTGGATATCTTTTTTAGGGAGGGGCAGGTTTTTCAGTCTACTGTGGGGGAGAGTTCTGCTTCACATTCATGTGTATTAATTACCTCAATGGCTATTGAATTCTAAGAGACATGTCTTCTGACCATGCTGTGGTATTTTGGGGACAACATCTAAAGAGAGAGAAAAAAAAAAATTAGAAAACTGAACTAAGTAGAAATATGGATGCTACTGGGTTCAGTTCAGTTCAGTTCAGTCACTCAGTCATGTCCGACTCTTTGCAACTCCATGGACTACAGCACGCCAGGCCTCCCTGTTCATCACCAACTCCAGAAGTTTACCCAAACTCATGTCTATTGAGTCAGTGATGCCATCCAACCATCTCATCCTCTGTCGGCCCCTTCTCCTCCCACCTTCAATCTTTCCTGGCATCAGGGTCTTTTTAAATGAGTCAGCTCTTTGTAGCAGGTGGCCAAAGTATTGGAGTTTCAGCTTCAGCATCAGTCCTTCCAATGAATATTTAGGACTGATCTCCTTTAGAATGGACTGGTTGTTCTCCTTGCTGTCCAAGGGACTCTCAAGAGTCTTCTCCAACATCACAGTTTAAAACATCAATTCTTCTGCACTCAGCTTTCTGTATAGTCCAACTCTTACATCCATGCATGACTACTGGGAAAATCATAGCTTTGACTAGACAGATCTTTGTTGGAAAATTAAGTCTCTGCTTTTTAATATGCTGTCTAGGTTGGTCATAACTTTCCTTCCAAGGAGTAAGCGTCTTTGAATTTCATGGCTACAATCACCATCTGCAGTGATTTTGGAGCCCCCCAATATAAAGTCTGTCACTGTTTACACTCTTTCCCCATCTACATGCCACGAAGTGATGGGACCAGATGCCATGATCTTAGTTTTCTGAATGTTGAGCTTTAAGCCAACTTTTTTCACTCTCCTCTTTCACGTTCATCAAGAGGCTCTTTAGTTCTTCTTCTGCCTAATTCTTCTTCTTCTTTCTGCCATAAGGGTGGTGTCATCTGCATATTTGAGGTTATTGATATTTCTCCTGGAAATCTTGATTCCAGTTTGTACTTCATCCAGCCCAGCATTTCGCATGATGTACTCTGCTTATAAGTTAAATAAGCAGGGTGACAGTATACAGCCTTGACATACTCCTTTCCCGATTTGGAGCCAGTCTGTTGTTCCAGGTCCAGTTCTAACTGCTTCTTGATCTGCATACAGATTTCTCAGGAGGCAGATCAGGTGGTCTTGTATTCCCACCTCTTTAAGAATTTTCCACAGTTTGTTGTGATCCACATAGTCAGAAGCTTCGGCGTAGTCGATAAGCAGCAGTAGATGTTTTTCTGGAACTGTCTTGCTTTTTCTATGCTATTGGGGAGCATACATTAAATATTCTTTGTGTCTGCAGTAGGTGAAGATTCTTCTTCAGGAGGAATTTCCAAAAGTGCAGTCGTTAGGGCTGCCACGTTTCACTGCAGGGGCACGAGTTCAGTCCCTGACTGGGGAACTATGATCCTGCAAAATGTGCTGCAGTCAAAAAAAGAGATTCTTCTTTTACCCATTTTGGCTCCATCCTATTGTCAAGGCTCCCCGACATCTATAAGAAGTATGGTGATATAGGCAAGAAGTAACAGATGACTATGTACTCTTGTTACATGGTCTTCATTTATTCTAGAATTGTCCTGTTCAGTTAACCTCAAGAGAACCTAGATCAACCAGGCAGTGCTAATTAGAGTCCAAGCAGAGCCTCCAAGAGTGTAAACAGAGAAGAAAAAATAGAAACAGCTAAAAGATAGGTTCTGGGACCCAGACAGAAAGAACTGAAAAATAATAAAGGAAGAAAAAGAAAGAATAAAGGAAAGAAGTAGTCTCATCTGGAGAGAAATAGTCAAGCAATAAGTGAGCAAGCATTTAACTAGCAACCATGATACAATGGGATATACTTGGCCTTGTTGTGCATGCTTGCATGCTATGTTGCTTCAGTCGTGTCCGACTCTTTGCGACCCATGGACTGTAGCCCACCAGGCTCCTCTGTCCCTGGGCTTCTCTAGGCAAAAATACTGCAGTGGGTTGCCATGGACTTCTCCAAGGTATCTTCCCGACCCAGGGACTGAACCCAGGTCTCCTGTACTGCAGGCAGATTCTTTACCAACTGAGCTACAAGGGAAGCCCCTTACTAGGAGGACCACACAAAAGAGATAAAATTAATGTGGGAAAGATCACATCTGGCTAGAAGGATCAGGGAAAGTTTAGTGAAAGAGACAGGGTTTGAGTGGTACCTAGAATTGGTATAGACAAGAGAATGTACACACGGTGTGGCTGAGGCCTCATAAATCACCGAAGCAAGGTTGACTCCAGGTTCTCACAGTTCCTCTTTCATTCGCCAATAGCAACTATTATCGACTCTCCTTACTCTCCTCAAGCTCCTTACACCAACCCTCTTCCCAATTCTCAACAGGGAACTGTTGGCAAGAATATTTCCAACTTCTTCTCCTCAATCTAACTCTACCATCCTCACTTCTCCTAACTCAGGAAAGAGGCGCTCCCTTTCTGTGTAAGGCTAATGGATGACCACCTGACACCAAGCTTGGAATTATTCCTCCTTCCACCTCTTAAGGGACTCTGCTGTTATCCCTTTTCTCTGATATGAAGTAAGAGAGTACACTTGGGGTTGAACAGCCTGGATTCAAATCTCAGCTCTACTTCCTTCTGGCTCTTACATGAGTACATGTCTTCTCTGGGCCTCAGTGTCCCTATCTGTACAATGGGAGCAGCAATAGTACCTACTTTGTAATGTTGCTGAGAGGATTGAAATTAACTATTTCCTGTAAAACAGAGTCAAGTATCTGGTTCACAGGTGGTTTTCAGAAAGTGCCAGTATATATCTTTTACCTCCTCCACAATGAGTTCTTTAATCTCTGGCTTAAATCATGTTCAAGTCATTGCTGTTCATCAGAAGAAAACTCCTTCTCTGACCATCTTTTTTGACTTTTGCTCTATCTCTCTACTTCTCTTTATAATCAGTCTTCTTGAAAGAGTGTAGGGGGAAGCAGTGATATGAGCTGCAGAAAGTCTGGAACATTACTGAAGAACACAGGAATAGCAGAAAATGACAGAAGGGTAGCCAGGGGCCAAGCCATGAACAGTCTGAAGTATTAAGGTTTATTCTGCAGGCTGTGGGAAACTAATGGTGCAGGGGAGTGATCCGATGAAACTGTACTTTAAAAATGATAACCAGGCAGTGATATGTAGTTGAGAACTCTGAGAAAGTTATTACACTGAGAGAGATGGATTTATGAGCCAAAAAGAGGCAATGGCAAGAAGGGGCGAGACATGTAAAATCAACGGAGGTCAAATTGCAAGACACTGGCAGTGGGTAGGGTGAGGGGTAGAGGAGAGAAGAAAGCAAGCATTGGTGATGACTGTTTTCAACCTGATCCCAGGCTGTCTGCACCCAAACAGGGGAATAAAGGGAAGGAAGAAAAATGGTTCGGGGATGGAGACTTATGCTGGGAACTGCTGGGTGTGAAGAATGACACACGACACCAGGTGTCACTCTACTCCTAGTCTGAAAAATCGCAGAGGCCACTGAGGGACCAAAGAGCCATAAAGAACTGTGATGATTGCCATCTGCTGGCTCCGGCTCCTGTCCTGACTTCCCTCCTGCAAGGATGGTGCAGAAACTCCACAGGCATTAGAGACTCACGGTGTATTGCAAACATACACAGGTGACAGCTCCTTGGGAAGGCTATGCTCCGAAATCCCACCATTGAATAGCTAGTCCTTTGGGACTTTAAGGATTTTGATCTTGGGAAAGATAAGACTTTAAACCAATGGTCATAGCCTCATATGCCTCAGTGACCTGGAGTTAAGGTTAATGTTATGTGAAGTGAAATGTACTAAAACTAGAGTAGGTCCTCCCTAAAGACATTCAAATTCAGAAATAAAAAACAATCACTGTGCTGATCTAATTAATACATCCGCAGCCAGTCACTTTGCAACTTACACCTTAAGTGTCTCACTCAAGGAGTATGTTGAGATTTATAACAGTGAGGTCTTGGATGTATAGGAGACAGGATTGTGGAGGTGGGGTAGACATTAGAAGTGGGATAAATTGAGACTTGGCCTATTAAACCTTCTGTATACACAATTTGTTTCTCTCCATTCAGAGGGCTCCAAAGGCCCAGGCATTGGGGGCACAGTTTCAAAGGCTCAGGGAGGCCATGGTTCTGCTCTGTCCTTATGGAACCAGGGCAGCATATTATCTGATTCATCAGTTCCCAAACCTCAAGCATTTGTGACGTTCCCAACTTCACAATTTTTGCCGCGTCACCTCAACTGACCTTTGGGCCTTCAGTTCAGTTCAGTTCAGTCGCTCAGTCGTGTCCAACTCTTTGCGACCCCATGAATTGCAGCACGCCAGGCCTCCCTGCCCATCACCATCTCCTGGAGTTCACTCAGACTCACGTTCATCGAGTCCGTGATGCCATCCGGCCATCTCATCCTTGGTCGTCCCCTTCTCCTCCTGCCCCCAATCCCTCTCAGCATCAGAGTCTTTTCCAATGAGTCAGCTCTTCTCATGAGGTAGCCAAAGTACTGGAGTTTCAGCTTCAGCATCATTCCTTCCAAAGAAATCCCAGGGTTGATCTCCTTCAGAATGGACAGGTTAGATCTCCTTGCAGTCCAAGGGACTCTCAAGAGTCTTCTCCAGCACCACAGTTCGAAAGCATCAATTCTTCGGTGCTCAGCCTTCTTCACAGTCCAACTCTCACATCCATACATGACCACTGGAAAAACCATAGCCTTGACTAGACAGACCTTCGTTGGCAAAGTAATGTCTCTGCTTTTGAATATACTATCTAGGTTGGTCATAACTTTTCTTCCAAGGAGTAAGCGTCTTCTGATTTCATGGCTGCAGTCACCATCTGCAGTGATTTTGGAGCCCAGAAAAATAAAGTCTGACACTGTTTCCCCATCTATTTCCCATGAAGTGATGGGACCGGATGCCATGATCTTAGTTTTCTGAATGTTGAGCTTTAAGCAAACTTTTTTGCTTTCCTCTTTCACTTTCATCAAGAAGCTTTTTTGTTCCTCTTCACTTTCTGCCATAAGGACAGTGTCATCTGCATATCTGAGGTTATTGATATTTCTCCCGGCAATCTTGATTCCAGTTTGTGTTTCTTCCAGTCCAGTGTTTCTCATGATGTACTCTGCATATAAATTAAATAAGCAGGGTGACAATATACAGCCTTGATGTACTCCTTTTCCTCTTTGGAACCAGTCTGTTGTTCCATGTCCAGTTCTAACTGTTGCTTCCTGACCTGCATACAGATTTCTCAAGAGGCAGGTGAGGTGGTCTGGTAATCCCATCTCTTTCAGAATTTTCCACAGTTTGTGGTGATCCACACAGTCAAAGGCTTTGGCATAGTCAATAAAGCAGAAATAGATGTTTTTCTGGAACTCTCTTGCTTTTTCCATGATCCAGTGGATGTTGGCAATTTGATCTCTTAAATCAACTAATTTTTAAATGTAGCTTCCTCCTAAGCAATACTGGGCTTCCCTGGTGGCTCAGTTGGTAAAGAATCCACCTGCAATTCAGGAGACCCTGGTTCAATCCCTGGGTTGGCAAGATCCCCTGGAGGAGGGCATGGCAACCAACTCCAGTATTCTTGCCTGGAGAATGCCCACGGAGAGAGGGTCCTGGTGGGCTACAGTCCATGGGGTAGCAAAGAGTCAGACACGACTGAGCGATTAACACTTAACACTAAGCAATATTTAAGAAACAGCCAGTTTTATGTGTGTAATGTTCGGTACCACCAGAAGGTGGGTGCAGCATGTTGCTTACTGTCAAGAGGGCAGGGCCATGTACATTATCTCTGCACAGGGCCCCAGAGTTCCTGTGCCGGGAGCAGTCAGTAAGTACTAGGAACCCTAGTCTGAAGTGACTAACTGGGCACCACCTAAAATACTGTCAAGTGCCCCCCAGCAGTATGCATGTCGCATGCCAGGAAGCATGTTCAACACTTCAGTTCACAAGCGAGGAATGTAGTGCTGGTCTTCAATAAATAAGCCCAATTTCCAATCCATCATCTGTGACTTTGGTTGTATTACTTACACTTTCTGAGTTTCTGTTTCTCATCCATAAAGAAGAGAAAACTATACGTGTCTCCTAGCAATGCCTTGAAAATTAGTGACAGTAGGCATAAAGCCATGAAGAATGAGTTCTGTCATGAATGCTGCTATTGTTACTGACCTCTCAAGTTGGGAGTTCAGCAAGGGTACTTGTGCCCCGTGTCATTCAGGCCAACAGAACAAGTCCTAACTCAGTTGAGAAGCACAGGAAAGCTTCACTCTCTGATCAGAGAATGGAGAGTTGTGAGCTCGCAGTGTGGAGTCCACACTTTCTGACAGGTCTGCTGGGGCTGCTGTCAACAAACAGGGGTGGAGTTCTCCCAGGACAGAAAGCGGGTGCAGGCGTGCTGCTCCCTGTCCAGAGGGCAGTGCCAGGTGCATTATCTCTGCACAGGGCCCCAGAGCTCCTGTGCCAGGAGCAGTCATTAGGCACTAGGAGCACCCTTCTGCAGTGCTGGGTGCAAGGCTTCTCCTGTGGCCAGCCCTCTATGAGCTGTGAAAATAGACTAAGACCAAGAGAAGAGAAAAAAATGGGTTAGGCTTTCTTACCCAGGTTATGTTTTTGTTTTCTGGCTGTGTCTTTGTGCTGCACCTCATTCTTGAGGGGCACGGGTCTGTGCCCTGCAGCGGCTTCCTCTTGAGTGCGTGCTGCCGTAACCCGGGCTGCGGAGCGGAGCTCCTCCTCAGCTGCCTCCAGTGGTGTTTGCTTGTCACCAGGTCCCAGCCCTGACTGTTCCTCTCCCTGAGCCACCGCCGCTTCTCTAACCTTCTGGAGACAGCAGATGATTTAGGATGCATGGAACACATGTTAGCAAGAGAGTAACAGTCACACGTCAATTTTTTTCCTAATAATGCAGGTTTCTAGGCAAAAGTGTGCCCTCGGAGGTGGAGGCTCACTGTTGTGGCCTGAGTATCCCTGGTCACACTTTGTAGTTTTTCAGAAAAGAAGCTTAAGGTCAGAGAGAAGTTCACATGAGTAATCAAGAGGGTCTCTTGCTCCAGGTTTTTTTCCCCAGAGGTTGTGGGGCTCCTGGACCACTTCACTGCCATGTGATGGCCCCATGGACTGACCCTTGAAACTTCAGGGCAGAAGATCGCAACTTCTTGCTTAGGATCACCAAGTGGGGTTCGTTCCCCTTGGGACTGAACTGATCTTGCAAGCTGCTGTTTTCCTGCTTTTCAGATATACCCAGTCTCCTGACCAGAAGCAGTGGAGGGCCAGGCCAGGGGGTGCAGGCATCACCTGGCACCATAGTCTGTGAGGACTTTCGTGGTTGTTCCATTTCAAGGGGGCTAAGTTTCCCCTTCTTCAGGCCTGGGTCTACATATAAGAATTCAAATGAACTTAACTTGAACTTATCCCTTGGGGCTAACTGCATGTGGAGCAGGGCAATTGGAAGCAATTTAATAATTTCCTGAGTCTCCTGACATAGCTTTGCTAAGGGCCATTTCTGAGGTCTGATTGGATCGCTCCACTTTCCCTGACAATTGAGATCTCCAAACTGAGTGTAAGGTCTCTTTTTATGCCCTGGGCACTTGTTATTCCCTTTGTTATTTGAGACACAAATGCTGAGCAATTATTGCTTCGTAGGGATCCTAGAAACCTGCCTAGAGATTATTCTTTTAGTAATGCTTCTATCCACCCAGAAAACACAGCACTAAAAGATACCTGAAATTGCCCATACTCTTGGCATGACAGTGAAATCAGTCTGCCAGTCTTCCCCAGGATATGTCCCTCTGCTCTGAATGGACCTTATATCTGGGGCATTCTGGGAGGTCTGGTGTTGGTGTTGGGGATGTTCACTGTACAGATGGAGAAGGTTCCAACTATCCAACTGATTATATTTTTCATGCCACCTTAACTAACCACTTTTATTGGATTGACCAAAAAGTTCCTTCAGCTTTTTAAAGTAAAAATAAAAGGCACATTTTTTTCATTTTCACCAATAACTTTATTGACCAGTGTATTTATTGTTTTGTTTCACTACCTTCTGCCATTTTTCAGGTAACTTCATAATTGCATCTTTCCAAAACTTTTTCCTCTTTTTGAGCAAAGAGCTGTCCCAGCTGCTGTTTATAGTCTTTCAGGGAATTGAAATTTTTCCCTTAAGGAAATTTCATAAAGACCAAAATAAATGGGTATCTGAAAGTGCAATGTCTTGTGAATACAGTGGATGAATCAGAACTTCCCAGCCAAGCTGTAACAGTTTTTGCATGGTCATCAAAGAAACATGTGATCTTGTATTATCCTGATGGAAGATTATGTGTTTTCTGTTGACTAATTCTGAACGCTTTTCAGCAAGTGCTGCTTTCAGTTAGTCTGATTGAGAGTGGTACCTTTTGGAATTAATTGTTTGGTTTTCCAGAAGGAGCTCATAATAGAGGACTCCCTTCCAACCCCACCATATATGCAACATCACCTTCTTTGGATGAAGACTGGCCTTTGGTGTGGTTGGTGGTGGTTCATTTCACTTGCCCCATAATCTCTTACATTCTGCATTACCATACAGTATCCACTTTCCATCACTCATCATAATTTAACAGTGGAACATTTTTGTTATGTTTAAGTAGAGAGTCACATATGAAAATATAATCAAGAAGGTTTTTCTCACTTAACTTGTGTGGAACCCAAACATCAAAGTGATGAACACAACTAAGTAGGTGTAACTAATCTGGATATTTTGAGTATGTCAGGTATCTCCCACTCCCACATGGTATAATATTGATTATTCTCAATTAATGTCTTTATTTGATCACTATCAAGTTCAACTGTCTACTCAACCATGGAACATCATCCAGCAAGAAATCTCCAGCATGAAGCTACAAAAACCACTTTCGACACATTAAATCAGTTAGACCACTTTCTCCACACACTGCACATTTTTTTTTTTTTTTGCATTTCAGTTGCTTTTTAAACCTTTCTTGAAATACTAAAGCATAATATGATAAAAATGTTGCTTTTTTATTTCATCTTTAATATTAAAATGGCTACATAAAAATTCACCAGTTTTGAAAATGACTTTATAAAGAATGCTACCATTGCCTCCTGGAGGCCAGTGAGGAGGGCAAAAAGCCCTGCTGTGATTTCTCCTGCCTTGTCCGGGGGTCAAGAGATCAGCACTACTAGCAAGACAATGGATAAGACTGCTTGGCTCTCTCTCACTCGTAGGTCTCCACTGTCCCTGGGGCATCCAGCACTGTGGGGAAGGCTAGCCAGAGGCAGTGGGCAGACTAGAGGTGTGAATTCTCTAATCCCTAATGATGCCACAGAGTGATCGTCTCAAGCAGCACAGCACAGCTGACTCTGGAGCTACGGCAGTGTGCACACCACACCCAGTTTCAGGTTGCTGGACGGACTTGCTCTGAATCCCCTGTCAGAGGGAACTCAAAGACTTGAATCGGTCATCCTCATGCGAAACTTGAAAGCCTCCACTGTCCTCCCACTGGAGCCTAGTGGGTAGGTGCAGGCGAACAGGCCATGGGCCATGCCTCTGTGGCTACTGAAATTTTGTTGCTGCCCCTCTTGTGTCTGTTTCCAGCAAGGGCCTTGTGCCAGGTGTCCTTTGAGCCAATGGAAAGAGACCGAGTGAAGCTCAGGAGCAGAGGAAAGCTTTAGTCTCTGACCAAAGAATGGAGAGGAGGGGGCGCATGCTTTAAAGTACATGTTCTCTCCGAAAGTCCTTTAGTGGAACTGCTTTATAGGGTTATCAGTGGGGAGGGGAGTGGGGGTACTTCTTGCTGGTCATAGCTCCAGACTGCATTGCTCCGGGCGCAGCGTCTCTGCACATGTCCTGCCATCACCACCTTGAATTGAGCTGTTGTGCTGTGTTTATGCACATTGACCCTGAGCTGAAGTGTAAGGTGCAGCCACTTCCCACTAGGAGCTCTGGTCTGAAGTGCCAGCTGCAAGGACTCCATACGTGGTAAAAGAAAAGAAAAAAAAGTTAGACTTTATTACCTGGGTTCTGCTTTTATTTCGTGGGAATTGTTAATGAGCTTTGCCAGAGGCACTCACTGCTTAATGTGTCCCCACCCCAGAGTGAGCCCAGCTGGAACCAGACCACTTCTGCTTCCTGGGCCAGGACACACCTCTACAGAGAGTCATCCATCACTCCTGACCAGACCAGTCAAATTCCTGGCAGCACACCCAGGGCAGCCCTGATGCTTCCCCCTCCTCTCCTACCTGTCCTCAGGTGTAGACTGGGCATGGTCACATGATGGTCATGCAGTCACCAAGCTTTAAACTGAGGAAACCCAGGAGACACAAGTGTTAAGCCAAGTGCCATGAAAAACACGGGATACCTATGTATCTACCCTTCTCATAACTCAAACATTCAACACTAGAGTGACTAACGGCCTTACAGAAACATATAAAACAATTTTTTGTGTGTGGGTAGCTACATTCAAGCCAACTGTGTTTACAGCACAGTAAAGAAGTGTCAATAAATCAACTGCTTGGACTGAAGACTTTAGAATGGTAAGGCTGAAAGGGACCACCTTGAAATCACTCTTGATTTCCAATCAGTTCTCTGGAAAAATAGACAAGACTAAAACCCAGGATTCGCGAGTTTCACACACAACAGCTGGAGCGGCAGCACTGCGACCAGATGTTGGGTCTCCTAGATGGGCCATCTCACTGTCCCGCTTCTATAGTCGGCTCTTTTTCCGTAGACATGCCTCTTTGCCCCTAGGTGAGCGGAGAACCTTCAGTATGGAATTCCAGGAGGGGAGATGGCATGGGGGTGAGGAGACAAAGTTGGGTTTCAAAAGTTAACTGTAGGATGGAGTGTTGTTAACAGCATGAGCTTGGAGTTAGATAGACCTGAACCTGAAATCAAAGCTGCTGCTGCTAAGTCACTTCAGTCGTGTCTGACTCTGTGTGACCCCATAGACAGCAGCCCACCAGGCTACCCTGTCCCTGGGATTCTCCAGGCAAGAACACTGGAGTGGGTTGCCATTTCCTTCTCCAATGCATGAAGGTGAAAAGTGAAAATGAAGTCTCTCAGTCATGTCCAACTCTCAGTGACCCCATGGATGGCAGCCTACCAGGCTCCTCCATCCATGAGATTTTCCAGGCAAGAGTACTGGAGTGGATTGCCATTGCCTTCTCTGGAAATCAAAGCTAGCTAGTTTACCATTAATATAAATTGTGTATTTCCATTCTTGGGCATGTTAGTCAATCTTTCTGCTTCATTTTCCTCACCTGCAGCCTGTGGGTTAAAAACACCTCCACTGCAAGACTGTTGTGGTGATGAAATGAGATACTTGCACCTGGCCATATTAGGTGCTAAAACCATTCTTAACTCCACAGGACACCATTTACATTGTATGGTCAGTCCTCCTGGAGTTATACAAAAGCAGTATGTTAGTGGACGTACCATTCTAGGTCTATGAGCAGTGAAGTGCAGACAATGAAAAATCTTCTGTGAAGGAATGGAAAACTTCAACAACATGTGTTTTTTCAGGAACCACAGTTATCACTTTCAGATGACAGATCTCAATGTTTTTTCCTCGCAAGAAGGGAAGAAGGAGGGATAAGAGGGAAATAGAGCAATATCAGTGAGCTGAAGGAAGGCTGAGAATGATGGGGGCATGAGGGAAGATCCAATGATTAACTGGAATGAACTTGGATTGGATTTTTTGAAAGAAACAAAGTAATTTTAGAGGAGCGGGGAGAAAGCTGGAGAAAGCAGAAACTGGAACTCTGGGTGGCACCACCCTCTCTCGGTCATGCTGCTGCTGTTTCGGGTGTCTTTCTCTTTGGATGAGAGTGTTGGCTTTCAGAGTGCATAGCAGGGTTTCCTCCTATGTGGAGTGAGGTGGCCCTTGGTTTTCACTCAGGACTCAGTGTCGGGCCAGGCATGCTTGTGGCAGCCTTGCTCTACTCGCCATCTTGCTCTGGGCAATGCTGGATGTCCTCCAAGACAAGTGCCTGCCTTGCCCACCTCCACCCCACCCCTCTTCCCCCACTGGAGGTAGTATCTCCCTGGGTAGCTGTACCTGCTGGATGTGCCTGGGCTATCCTGCCAGCAAAAGCAAGGGGCTGGCAGCTGGCTCCAAACACCTCAAGAACTGCTTAAGCTTTAGAAAGTTATCTTGTTCAAGTTTAGTCCCTGCAACAAGCAAATCCTCCAAAGGGAAAAACCTGTGTATGTAAGTCACAGTCACCACACGGAAGGGACAAAGAACAGAAAATGATAGTTGCTGTTTTTAGATAAGTAAACCGAGGCACAGAGAGTTTCTACTAAGTTCACATAGTGAGTCAGAAACAGGATAATGGGGAAGGAAATGGCAAACCACTCTAGTATTTTTGCCTGGGAAATCCCATGGACAGAGGAGCTTAGCAGGCTGTAGTCCATGAGGTTGCAACGAGTTGGACATGACTTAGCCACTAAACAACACCACGATCATGTGCTAAAGTTAAGTTTTTAAGTGCATGCATTTGAACTGATAAATTTATATCAACTGATGCTTAATAAAAAAGAAACAGGATAATATCTCTATTTAATAAAGTCATTATTTTATCATTCACTCAATAAATATTTGTGCAAGTGGCAAGCTATGTGAGGCATTCTTATACATCTCTAATCTCGACAACAATGTAGTGATGGTCAGAAAACTAAGGCTCAGAAGAGAAAACTTGCCCCAAACCACCCATCAGAAAGGTGGCAGGATTAAGACTGGAGCCCAGGTCTGTGGCCCTAAAGCCACCACAAAGCTCAGACTAGAATCATTTCTCTTGCTTACAGGTGAACCTTCACCTTTGTATCAGTGTCTGGGTTTCCTCTTGATGCCAAATCTAAGACTCACTCTTTCATTAAGTCTCCTGTGACCTTTGTATACCTCATGATTTTTAGCCTTAGAATTGGGGTTGGAGTTCATTCCCACCAGAGTCAAAAACAGGAACACGTGGTGAGGACCTAGTAATCAGAGGGGGATGTTTACATGACTCCCAGGTGAGACGGAAGAGACAGAAGATCCATGGAGGTGAAACGACTTTCCCAAACTCCATAGTAAGTGTGGGAAATCCAGGGTTCCACAGACCATCTGTCTAACCTGAAGCCCAGGCTCCCCACAGCTCCAGGCTGCCTGATAAGGCTAAAATTAAATGACATTCATGCACCCCAGTGAACAGGAGAGAGTGTCCTGAAGAACAAATGTATGTATCCCATATTTTCAGTGGCTATACTAGCAAGTGAAATGTCTACACTGAGCTGAGATCTATTTACATGAGGCAGGTTAAACGTATCGTTGAATCTGGTGCCTATAGGGTGGTGAGAAGTCACATCTGGACCAGATTCAAGCCACTCTGGGGAAGATATCACCTGGACAGATACCCTCCTGGACATACGGAAGAGCTGTCATTCCTAGATAGTAATTTGGGTTGTCTCTTTCTGGGGAGACATTTTTGCTTTTCTCTAAGAAGATTAATTTATGTTAAGTAAGTACATTTTGTAAGCAGAGGGAAGACAGAGCCAGCCAGCCATGAGCTAGAATATAGTGGATACTTGTCAATCTGTCTGGTCTGTTAGCCCTTCCCTGGAACTTGCCCTTCTTCCCATTTCTACACAGTGGCCTGACACCCTCCATATACACCTTAGGTTATCAGTTCAGGATGGGCACCTGACCCATGTTGCATTAGAGTCCCTTTCCTGGGCATTTGGAGTTGACCTCGAGAAGGAGAAAGCCTCACTCTCTCTTCAAATAACTATGGCCTGGACACCTTCTGTCTGTTGTATGGAAAAGTCCTTAATGACCCGAGAAACACTGGGGCCTTCAGGTTCTGTGAGACAATCCTATATCCTTACAATAAAACCTTCTCCCTCACCCCTTTTCTTTGATTAATCTGGATAAAGTTATCTTGTTACAACCAGGAATTCTTAATCAAGAATACTTTTGCCTTACTCTCTCCCCCATATCTAGAGGTTTACTGACTCCTATTACTTCTACCTCATTCTGTATCTCCTGCTGCTGCTGCTGCTGCTAAGTCGCTTAGTCGTGTTCGACTCTGTGCAACCCCGTGGACGGCAGCCCACCAGGCTCCCCCGTCCCTGGGATTCTCCAGGCGAGAACCCTGGAGTGGGTTGCCATTTCCTTCTCCAATGCATGAAAGTGAAAAGTGAAAGTGAAGTCGCTCAGTCGTGTCCGACTCTTAGCGACCCCATGGACTGCAGCCCACCAGGCTCCTCCGTCCATGGATTTTCCAGGCAAGAGTACTGGAGTGGGTGCCATCGCCTTCTCCACTGTATCTCCTACCCACCCTTTTTCTCTATGCCATTGCCTTTATCAGCACCTTTCCATCTCATACTTCCAAACAGGTCTACCCACTTCAGTCTGAGCCTCCCATCCATTCTACTGCCAGGACCATCTACCAGAACTCAATTTTAATCATTTCACTCCCTTGCTTATAGCAATATTGGAGTCTCTCCAGAGCCTTTAGTTCCAAATCCAAGCTCTCAGCACAGTGCACAGGCGTGGCATGATGTGGCCCTGCCTCCTCACCCGTGTTGTTCCCCTTCTCTTCAGTCCACTGTAACCCCATGCTCCGGCTTTGCTTGCACTTCCCAATAACTCTCCACAGTTTTATCATTTTGTTTTTACTAAAAATGAAAAGAAAAAAAAACCTGGAGAAAACTCCAGGTTTCTACCTGGAGTGCCCTCTCCCAGTCTTTACTGAACCAATGTCGATGCACCCCTAATTATCAAGAATGAATCCCTACACCTTATAGCCTAGGTGGTAGAGCACGGATCAGGCCTTGCCTTTCTCCACATTCTCCTCTCTGGGATTGCCTAGTAATGTGTCCTTCAGACTCTGCAATGTTTTCCCACTGCTGCTTCCGTAGCAAAATCTGTTATCAGTTTATTTATTCCCTGGTATAGATTCCAGGCAATTCATTGCCTCTACCAGAAGTATTTATGTGTAAAGACTCATCTCTGAAGGCAGAACGTATTAAAGGGCTATCAATGAAAAGACAGGGGAGGCGCGTGAATGTCTTGAAACAGCACATCACAAGCACATGATGTATGCCCATCTGCTCTCTGCTTGTAAGCATGGAGGCCTCCTGGAACCAGGGGAGAGGCAGTGCGAGGGGAGGGAGGGAGTAGGATGAGAGAGAGGGAGAGAGGAAACGCTGCGTAGAAGCCACAGGCTCTATGCGGTGCTCCTGGCCTGTCCCGGCACAGTGTTTGGTGCTGTGGGCTGTGCCTACATTATTTTGGAGCGCTCCGCTCATATGAGCTCTGATGGGAATGATACCTCCTGCAGCTCTGCCACGTAGCACTCACGGGAACTTCTCTGGTAGGGCAAAGGGCCTCTGCTTACCTATGCCTCCTTGGGTCACTGCAAGTCATAGAGGGCAGGGAGCTTCCCTCTAAATCAGCAATGGCCTATCCAGTGAAGGACTCTGGCTTGGGCAGAGCCAACCCAGGAGGCCAGGGGACTGCAAGCAGAGAACTGTAGTTAATTGTATTGTCTTTTCCCTCTGCTCTCAACTCGTCACCACATGAGTGAGTCATCTAATCGGACCATGGCCATTCTCCTGGCCCAGATCTTTTAATGACTCCTCACTGCCCAGCTCTCTTGCAGTTATGAACAATTTTGTTTTTACTAAATACTTTCAGAGGGAAAAAGCTCTTTTGTATGCCTCTCCAGGATTACACGTAATCTTTATAACATGAACTCATAAAGGCAGAGGTTTTGTCTTTTTCATCTTTTGTGTTCAGCAGGCCATAAAGCACCAGGCTCATAATATACATTCAATAATTGAGTTAAACTGAATTAAAAGAGAGAGGAAACCTAGAAGATCAAAGGAAAAATAAGAAGCTGAGAAAACAGCAAAGCAGAGAGAACAGGGGAAAAAGACCTCATTTTCGGCCATGCTTTCCATCATCCTTTTCCAGCACTTTATGGCAGTTCCCTGGCAGGGCTCCCACCCTACAATGAGCCAGGGAAGCGAGATGGCAGAATGATGTGGCTCGTGGGATTTTGCTCTGCTCTTTGATTCTGATGCTGTGGGGCAGGTGCATTTTCTAAATTACACACTAAGGTGGCAGGTCATTTCTAGCCAACCCAGCCCCACCTGGCAAATGGAGCCTTGGTTTTCAACAGACAGGCATTTTAGAGCAAAGCCAGGAGGCTCCCAGGTAAACTGGAAAACTGATGCTCTTGCCAGAAGCAAACTTGGCTGGGGAGGCCTGGTGGATGTAACATCTGAGGGAGCCCCAGAGACCCACAACCTGCCAACTGGCCAAAACCTATAAAGGTTCTGAGTCTCAGGTTGCTCAAGTGGCATGCTCAGGACTTTCTGGGACCCTCTTCTTTGAACATTTCCACAGTAAGCATGTCCCTCTTTGAAGCTGTTTCTTCATTTGCAAAAGCGGATAATACTACATAGCTCAGCGTTTTGTTTTGTTTTTAACATCAAATGACACATGTGCACAGTGAGCACTCGGTACACCATACAATTCATTGTCTAGGTGCCTCAAAGACTTTACCTGTAAACAGGTAGAGCAGTACTTATTTTACATGAATATGCTGAAGATTAAGTGAAGTGGAATCTTTAGGCATTTAACAAATGTTTCACAGAGTTTGTGTCAACTGGGATGCTCTAAAGCCAAACCCAGCTCATCTCAGGATCTTCATATCAGGTTATCTTCCTGGCAGGCGGGAGTATATGCTACAGTATATCTGGGTTTCTGAAAGGTAAGAGACAAAAGTCTGTCTGGAAATGCTTTTAGACATGATGAAAACATGTGACCTAGGCGTCAATGCCTCTGACTGCCTAAGCAATTAACAAAATGTTAATATCAATAAGGAAAGACTTTCCTATTATGCGTAGGGCTCTAGAATGTGAATAATTATGATTTTTTCAAATTAGCGATCTGCATTAAGATAGAAACTATGCTTTTTGAATTTGGAAATTACCCCAAACTGAGACAAGAGCAAAAGAGCAAGATTTCAACAGAATGAAAAGATGGGCCAAAACCATCATAATATTCAGTGGGAAAAAAATGTAAAGGCTTGCTCTTGGGTTAAAAAAATAAAAAGAACTCAGCTGGAAAGCACAGAATGGGGAAAACAAGTATAAAATTCATGCTAAAAAATAACAGGAAAAACTACATTTAAAAAATGAATCAATATGAATCATTGGTGTGATGTAACTACTGAAAAAACTAAGGCAATCCTGGGCTGTATTAATAAAACAACAGTGCCCAGAAAAATAAAGAAAATAGTTTCAATATACTCTAACAGATACTCAAACTGGAGGTTTTCAAGAGAAAAAAAGATAACTAGAATAATAGAAGGTCTAGAAGGTTATGTGGTCTGAGAAGCAGGTAAATAAAAAGGAGATGAAAGGTGAAGAAAGTGGGTATAGTTCATTTGAGAAAGAGACTTGGAAGATACATTCTGTCTTTAAGTGAAAGGAAAGCTAAGACATGCTGTATTAGAACCATAGGCTTGAACTTCAAAATGATTTAACAGTGGACTTTGAAAGGAGGAATATTTCAGTTCAGCATAGGAGAAAGGACTCATGGTCATGAAAAGGCTGCCACAGCTCCAGGGGCCATGACCACAGTCAAAGACAAAGTGGGGGAAGGGTGACACTGGAAAGCTCCTCCCTTCCATTTGTTTCTTTTATCAGGAAGTAAAATATCTTTTGTAAAATCTCTGCACATTTATTTTTATTCTACTAGCAAGAATTGAATCACTTTAGCTAACCCTAACTGCAAGAGAGATTGGGAAAATGAATGTCTAGCAAAAGAGAATGGTCAAGGGATATACGGAACTGACTTAAGCCAGTTACAATTATGTCAAACAAAAAAATTTTTAAAGGCCCAAAGAATAATAGAGTGGGAAATGAAAGAGATTGGATCCTTGATAATATCATTGAGCCACTAAACCAACTTTCAAATAGTCAACCTCTAGTCTTTTAGAGTGGGAGAAAAATAAATGAGAATTTGATTAAGCTATTATTGATTTCCTGTTCCTTGCAGTCAAGAGCATGCTAATAGGTACAGAAATGATATTTATGAAGGTAACTAGGAGCATATCCAACTGGACTATTTATAGCCCATTCATTCAACCAATTTAATTGAGTGTCTACTTCCTTCCAGGTACTAGCTAAACTCTGATAATGTGATGGTGGTTTGGTTGCTAAGTCATATCTGACTCTTGCAACCCCATGGACTATAGCTTGCCAGGCTCCTCTGTCCATGGGATTCTCCAGGTAAGAACACTGGCGTGGGTTGTCATTTTCTTCTCCAGGAGATCTTCCTGACCCAAGAATCGCTACAAGAGAAGCCTCTGGGAATGTAACGGTGAACAAAACCAGACAAAAGCCTGCTGTCATGGCGTTTACAGCCTAGTGGTGAAGACAGACACAACTGAAACAACTCACAAAGAAGTATAAAAATGTAATTCCCATAACTCTACGTAAGAAAAGACACACGGTACTGTGTGTGTGTTGCTCAGCTGTGACCAGCTCTTTTTGATCCCATGGGCTGTAGCCTGCCAGGCTCCTCTGTCCATGCAATTTTCCAGGCAAAAATACTGCAGTGGGTTGTCATTTTCTACTCCAGGGAATCTCCCTGACCAGGAATCAAACCCATGTCTCCTGTGTCTCCTGCACTTGCGGGTGCATTCTTTACTACTGCGCCACCTGGGAAACCTGATACCATGGCACTATGGGAACATGTAAGAGGAAGTATGCTGGAGATGGAGTCAGAAAGTCTTCCCTGAGAAGTGAGCATTAGTCTTAGACCTGAATATGCACATTCAGGCTGATGGCTCTGCCCAGAATGGCTCCTCTCATCTTGCCTACATCTTACTGCCTTGCTGAAACCTTCCCATCCTCCCAGCCATCTACTTGTCACTTTTTCATGAAATCCTGACTTTCAACTTGAAGTTCTTTACGCTTGGGATATGCTCTTACTCTGCCTGACAACTTGAGTACTTGTTCTGTATACCTCCTTACTTCTAGTCCACTTCTTCAGGAAAACGTGGACTATCTCTTGTTCCAGTTAAAGATCTAGCAAATTGTCCTATACTTAGCCAACATTCAACACTTATTTTACTTGAATTTTAAAACTATATTTTATAGTTGCTTACTTCCATCTAGTTTTGAAAAAATATCTGATAGCTTTAATATTCTCTGTGTGATATTTCCACAAGTCCAGATAACTAGAATCTTGAATTTTTGCCCATAAACTGGGTTTTAAGAAACTGTTAAGTTATATTAATACTCTGAAGTCTTTATAACCTAAAAGATATTCAGTTCAGTTTAGTTCAGTCACTCAGTGTGTCCAACTCTTTGCAACCCCATGGACTGCAGCACACCAGGCTTCCCTGTTCACCTGGAGCCTGCTCAGACTCATGTGCATTGAGTCAATGATGCCATCCAACCATCTCATCCTCTGTTGTCCCCTTCTGCTTTTAATCTTTCCCAGCATCAGGGGCTTTTCCAGCTAGTCATTTCTTCACATCACACAGCCAAGGAGTTTCAGCTTCAGCATCAGACCTTATTTCTTTTAGGATTGACTGGTTTGATTTCCTTGAAGTCCAAGGGACTCTTAAGAGTCTCCTCCAATACCACAGTTCAAAAGCATCAGTTCTTCAGCGCTCAGCTTTCTTTATGGTTCAACTTGCACATCCATATATGACTATGGGAAAAACCATAGTTTTGACTAGATGCATCTTTGTCAGCAAAGTAATGTCTCTGCTTTTTAATATGCTCTCTAGGTTGGTCATAGCTCTTCTTCCAAGGAGCAAGTGCCTTTTAATTTCATGGCTGCAGTCACCATCTGCAGTAATTTTGGAGCCCGTGTCACTATTTCCATTGTTTCCCCATCTATTTGCCATGAAGTGATTAATGGGACTGGATGCCATGATCTTCATTTTTTGAATTTTGAGTTTTAAGCCAGCTTTCTCACTCTCCTCTTTCACTTTCATCAAGAGGCTCTTTAGTTCCTCTTCTGTTTCTGCCATAAGGGTGATGTTATTTGCATATCTGAGGTTATTGATATTTCTCCCGGCAACCTTGATTCCAGCTTGTGCTTCATCCAGCCCAGCATTTCTCATGATGTGCTCTGTGTATAAGTTAAATAAGCAGGGTAACAGTATACAGCCTTGACGTGCTCCTTACCCAATTTGGAACCAGTCCATGGTTCTATGTGTGGTTTTAACTGTTGCTTCTTGACATGCATTTGGATTTCTCAGGAGGCAGGTCAGGTGGTCTGGTAGGCCCATTTCTTTAAGAATTTTCCACACTTTGTTGTGATCCACACAGTCAATGGCTTTGGCATAGTCAATGAAGCAGAAGTAGATGTTTTTCTGGAAATCTTTTGCTTTTTCTATGATTCATTGGATGTTTGGACATTGGCAATTTGATCCCTGGTTCCTCTGCCTTTTCTAAGTTCTGCTTGAACATCTGGAAGCTCTTGATTCACGTACATCTGGAAGTTCAAGGCTTCTGCTGAAGCCTTGCTTGGAAAATTTTGAGCATGACTTTGCTGGCATGTGAAATGAGTGCAACTGTGTGGTAGTTTGAACATTCTTTGGCATTGACTTTCTTTGGGACTGGAATGAAAACTGACCTTTTCCTGTCCTGTGGTCCTTGCTGAGTTTTCCAAATTTGCTGGCATATTGAGTGTAGCACTTTCACAGCATCATCTTTTAGGATTTGAAATAGCTCATCTGGAAATCCATCACCTCCACTAGCTTTGTTCATAGTGATGCGTGAAGCTTCCCACGGCCCATGTGACTTCACATTCCAGGATGTCTGGCTCTAGGTGAGTGATCACACCATCGTGGTTATCTGGGTCATTAAGATCTTTTTTTTTTTTTTGGTATAGTTCTTCTGTGTATTCTTGCTACTTCTTCTTAATATCTTCTGCTTCTGTTAGGTCCATACTGTTTCTGTCCTTTATTGTGCCCATCTTTGCATGAAATGTTCCCTTGTAGCTATAATTTTCTTGAAGAGATCACTAGTCTTTCCCATTCTATCATTTTCCTCTTTCTTTGCATTGATCACTGAGGAAGGCTTTCTTATCTCCTTGCTATTCTTTGGAACTCTGCGTTCAAATGGGCATATCTTTCCTTTTCTCCTTTGCCTTTAGCTTCTCTTCTTTTCACAGATATTTGTAAGCCCTCCTCAGACAGCCATGTTGTCTTTTTGCATTTCTTTTTCTTGGGGATGGTCTTGATCACTGCTTCCTGTACCATGTCATGAACCTCTGTCCATAGTTCTTCAGGCACTCTGTCTATTAGATCTAATCCCTGGAATCTATTTGTCATTTCTACTGTATAATTATAAGGCATTTGATTTAGGTCATATCTGAATGGTCTGGTGGTTTTCCCTAATTTTTCAATTTAAGTCTGAATTTTGCAATAAGGAGTTCATGATCTGAGCCACAGTCAGCTCCCAGTCTTATTTTTGCTGATCTTCCCCATCTTCAGCTGCAAAGAATATAATCATTCTGATTTCAGTACTGACCATCTGGGGATATCCATGTGCAGAGTCTTCTCTTGTGCTGTTAGAAGATGATGTTTGCTATGACCAGTGAGTTCTCTTGGCAAAACTCTGTGCTTCTGTCAACTATCATCATTTACGTGAGCTGAAATCTCATAGTTTATTATTTAGATTATGAGGACCCTTTTTCCTTACTATAAAAGGCACGGTGTTTGAATTTCCCAAAGATGCATGACACTTTTCACATCTTCTAAGGGGTCTGGCTCTGTTTTGCATTTCCACAGTTGTCTCAGAAGGTGCAGTGCCTTTCCTTTAATTCAGACACTGTTAATCTTCACTGTTGGTGTATAAAACGGAACCTAATTAAGGGATTCTGTAACACAGTTGCACACTGTTGAAGGTGGACATCTTCTAAGAGATCATCTAGTGACAGAGATCCTGACAATTGTCCCAAACCATGAAGGCAGTAAGAGTTGTCCCCATGGACAATCAATTGCGTCTCCGATAGTAGCTCCTTGCTCCTCCCCCAACCTTCCCCACCCAGCCCCCCACCCACAGACTGTCAGAGATTTACTGAAAAAACTACTATCTTTGTCTTTAATAATTACACAACTTAGCTATGGTTTTTCCAGTAGTCATGTATGGATGTGAGAGTTGGACTATAAAGAAAGCTGAGCGCCGAAGAATTGATGCTTTTGAACTGTAGTGTTGGAAAAGACTCTTGAGAGTTCCTTGGACTGCTAGGAGATCCAACCAGTCCATCCTAAAGGAGATCAGTCCTGGGTGTTCATTGACTGATGTTGAAGCTGAAACCCCAATACTTTGGCCACCTGATGTGAAGAGCTGACTCATTTGAAAAGACCTCGATGCTGAGAAAGATTGAGGGCGGGAGGAGAAGGGGACGACAGAGGATGAGATGGTTGGATGGCATCACCGACTTAATGGACATGAGTTTGGGTAGACTCTGGAAACTGGTGATGGACAGGGAGGCCTGGCGTGTGCGGTTCATGGGGTCGCAATGAGTCGGACACGACTGAGCGGCTGAACTGAACTGACACTCCTGCAGGGAGTTCAATAGTTATCCTCTGGGTGGAGGTATTACCAGGTTCTAAAGCTGTGGCAGGCAAGCAAACGACCAGTGGCGCTAAGTTCAAAGCTGCCAAGTGTCTTTCCAGAGTCGTCAGGGAAAAGAAACATCCAAGGGCAAATGTTCCTTCCGTCCTCCAGGTGCAATAAAAGGGGGTGCTGAGGATCCATCTATACTGGCTCTCGCTTGGAGAGAGCTCTTGGTGCCTACCTGCCAACCGACAGGAAACTCGCTCCTCTCGGAGAGAATGGGCACAAGGGATCCCCGAATTTCAAGGACCCGGCTCAGGGTAACTTCTCTCCCCTTTGCGGTCAGATGAAAGAGGCGCCCTTCCGACGTCACCCCTGGAGGGCGTGAGCAGCAGCTGAGGTCGAGTCGGGGGCGGGGTCGGCTGGTCTCTCCGCCGCCCGAGCCCAGGGCGCTTCGCTGTCCTCCTCCTCCTCCGCGCGGTAACTGGCTGCATCCCCGCGGCCCGGCACAATAGAGGCTCCGCCCTCCCTCCGCGCCAGCGCTGCGCGGCGCCCCCGGCCCAGCAGCCCTCGCCACCGCCGCCGCTGCCGGCCCCGCACTCCCACAGGGCCCGGGTGCGCCCCCGGGCTTCCCGCCGCCCGCCCCGGCGCGCACCGCCCCGCTCGCATCCGCCCGGACCCGCTGCTTCCACCTGAGCCCTCTCCAGAGGACGACGCGCTCGCCTCGCCACCTCCACCTTCCTGTCACCTCCTCTGCCCTGCGCCCCACTGTCTACCGGCGGATCGCGTCGGGAAGGAGATGACCAGGGTCTCCGGGGAGCACATTCCTGCCCTGCCCGGCCGCACCCAGCTGTAGAGCAGTCACTCTGGGGCTCCAGCCAAGACACCCTCTCGCCTCGCTCCCTGCTGAGATACCCGCTCCCCCTGCCCCTCCGCCCCGGACCCCAGCCATTCTTCCAAGGGGCCGAGCTCCTCTTGCCTTTCTCATGGCCAAGTCTTGGCTGCTAGTTCTCTGCTTCGCTCTGGTTACGACTCTGGGCTGGGGGTACAGCACTCCCCCCACCGGGACGACCGAGCCCCCAGATGTGCAGACGGTGGCACCCACAGAGGATGAGACTCTGCAGAACGAAGCAGACAACCAGGAGAACGTTTTATCTCAGGTAGGCTGCGAGTCCCATGCCCACTCCTTTTGCCCCAGTGATGGCAAGAGCCTTAGGACGGTCCTCGCTGAAGCGTTCAGAGGCAGCTGGTTGTCCCTCTGTTACCGAAGGGGAGGGCTTTTGCTTTTCATTTATCAGAACATTTTCTTAACTGAAGAGACGTGGGTCTTCCTCTCAAAGTCATAGGGTCTTTCAAGGTTACAGAATGAGGAAAAAGGAGAGGAGAAGGAAGGGGGAGACACGTCACAACTCCCTGAGAAGAAAGAAAAATATCAAAACCTTTTGGTTCAAGGGTTGTGGAAAGTATGGCCATCTCTTGTCTGTGTGGCCGTTTGTCAGAACTGGAATGTGAAAACAGGCGGGCATGTTGGACCAAAGGCAGATGGTGTAACCCATGGGGAGATATTTCATGACACTGAGTGAGACCCCCAGGAAGGAAAGAGAGCTGCAACAAGTGTGATGAACATGAGGTGAGCCCCAGCCTGAGGCGCTGATGATAATTGCCCCTCTCACACTGGGGAGATAAGATGGAAATGCAGATCCACTCAGGTCTGGCAGATGGTGCTGGAGCGAGGAGTGACAGTGGGCAGGGACAGGATCTGCAACACATCCTTTTACAAAGAGCTTTCACTTGTGTAATTTGCCTCAATCCTCACGCATGTTTATTCCCGCTCTATAGATAAGGACCATAAGGCTTGAAACGGCAAAGGGCCCTAGAGATGGGCAGACCCAGGTCCTCTGACTGTCTGCCGCCTTGATCTCATGACACGAAAAAAATGTTCTCTGTAGACTGCTTATTGCATGCTTTCCAGGACTGGCCTGATGATTGTGTGGTGGGCGTCACCTTAATCCTAAGGAGGGACGGCTGAAAAAGGATCCCTATAGTGCTGCCTGTGACTCTACTAAGCCCTTGGACTGGGGTCCTTGACTCCTTCCTGTAGAAAGAATGATCGGCTCCACTTTGGCATTTATCAAACACTAGTCACCTTCCTTTAAGTCACCCTTCCTTTAAGAATTATGCTAATATATGCCCTATACTCATCCATAACCTCACACTGACCCCTAAATCAGAAAGACTTAAAAATCCATCACACTGGGGCTCTGGAGGACCATCAACAAAAACTTTCCTGAAACTTGAGCCTCCTGAAAGGAAGGAATTCACCCGGAGTCTCTGAGTAGGGCTCTATAGGAATCTAAGCAGAGTTTCGGAGAGCAGACAGCTATGATTTTCCATCGGCCCATAAAGACCGGCCACTTAAGTCATCTTGAACTACAACTCTGTCTTCCACTGATCCATTCCGCCTTTGACAACAGTCCTAACACAAATATTAGTATTAGAAGAAACCCAACCTTTGCAAGAAAAACATTACAAGACTTCTTTCCCCCAACTGCATCCCAGGCACATATCCACTCCAACAAGCCCAGAGCTTGCCTGCCAGGGTCATTAGTGAAAGGAAGGGAACTGTTCCCTGTGCCCGCAGAGGGAGCCGTGACCTTGGGGATATAGGATGGCTTGCAGAGGAGCTGGGGAGGAGCCTCGTCCCCAGCAAGTGCCTAGGATTGTGGCTCTAGCCAGCCTGCCATTGCGTGTTTTCCTGCCTGGGCAAGCACTCAGAAGGAAATGTTTAGTGCTGTGGAGGCAACAAGTGCTGCCAGTTTGCTTTCCTGGCTTTGGCCTGGGGTTTGGGTGCAGAAGCTATTCTAGGAGCCAAATGAACCCTTGGGCTGAGTAAACCTACTGACATCTGCATCTGTCTCTCTCCTCCCAGTTTCTTTTTTCCAAATCTAACTCATCCTTTGAGGCCACATCAGATACCACTTCCTTCTAGAAGCCACGCTCTGTGGCCTTCTGTTGGAGCTCCCACTGGACTCCCACATCCGGGGTACTTACCACTCCCTGCTTGGTGTGATCGTAACTTATAGACCTCTTGCACAGTAAGCTCTTGAGATCCGGCTCTCTGGCTCATTCATTGCTTTACCTCTCATAGCACCAAGCTCAGTCCCAAGATGGCACTCAATAAATGGGGAATGAATGAAGCCAGTAGTCTTGAAATTGGAATGTCAGTTTTCCAATCCCTCCGTCAATCCTTTCTCCTTTCCCTTTGCAGTCTAAATCTGGATTCTAGCTAAGGGAAGTACTATTGGAAGAATGATGGAGCTTATTTGTATTTTTCCTTTAAGTGATAAAAGACTAAGGCTCTCTGAGAAATGTATTCCTTTCCAAAATAAGTAAAGAGAGCTGAACTCAGAGTGCCTTCCAGGAAATGCTAGAGTCAGCAAATTGTGTTGCGATGACCCCTTCAACTCCGCACCGGAGTTATCCGAGATTTCTGGCTAGCAGCACATCTGACAAAGTAAACGTAGGGCCTTTTTCAGGACCCTGACGGATGCTGGTGTTTGTACAGCCCCAACCTGCTCTCTCTGTCTTTGTCTAGTTGCTGGGAGACTATGACAAAGTCAAGGCCGTGTCTGAGGGCTCGGACTGCCAGTGCAAGTGTGTGGTGCGACCCCTGGGCCGAGATGCCTGCCAGCGGGTCAACGCAGGGACCTCCCGGAAGGAAGACTTCTACACAGTGGAGACCATCACCTCGGGCTCCTCCTGCAAGTGTGCCTGCGTTGCACCTCCGTCTGCCCTCAATCCCTGCGAGGGAGACTTCAGGCTCCAGAAGCTTCGGGAGGCAGACAGCCGGGACTTGAAGGTAGGACCTGGTGGAGGGTGAGGCCTGGGTGAGAGGGTGCCTTCGGGACCCATGAGTCTGACAAGGCTTTTGCTGGGGATCAAGGCCTTAGAGTAAGTGGGCCCTGTTTCAGCCTTTAAAGGGGGTCAGGCTCTGGGCTGGAGAGTGTTGTGTGTGGATCCGGAGCTGATGAACTGACAGACTGGTCATTTGCAACTCTAATGTCTGAGGGTGATGCCTAGAGCAAAGTATGCCTCCCTCTCTTTTGGAGCCAAGGAGGCCGGGCCTGGGAGCAGCTGCCAGCCCCAGCTGGCCAAAAGAACTCAGCGTTCTTCTCCAGGAGAGTTACTGCCATGATTTACGGTCAGCAGGCACCCCAGAGACACACAGAGAGCAATGAGCCTTTAGTCCTCAGTGCAAGAGCTGGGCGACCCAGGGAAGAAGAGGCCTGGGGCCTGCCCTAGGTCCAGTCAGCAAACTGCAATCCTATAGACACAGACCTAGAGAACAAGTGTACGGATACCAAGGGGAAAGATGGAGGTGGGAGGAATTGGGAGATTGGAATTGGCACATATATACTATTGATACTGTATATAAAATATATAACTAATGAGAATATACTATATAGCACAGGGAACTTTACTTAATTTTCTGGTGACCTGAAGGGCTTCCTTAGTGGCTTAGAGGGTAAAGAATCTGCCTGCAGTACAGGAGACCCAAGTTCAGTCCCTGGGTCAGAAAGATTCCCTGGAGGAGGGCATGGCAACCCACTCCAGTATTCTTACCTGGAGAATTCCATGGACAGAGGAGCCTGGCAGGCTATAGTCTATGGGGTCGCAAAGAGTCAGACATGAACGGGTGACCTGAATGGAAAGTAAATCCAAAAGGAGAAGATATATGAATATCTGAAATGACTTAGCAACTGAACAACAGCAATAATATGTACATGTATGGCTGACTCATTTTGCTGTACAGTGGGAACTAACACACATTGTAAAGCAACTATACTCATAATCGGAATCCTATAATCCTGGACCACGGGGTGGGGAAACTCAGGCCTATCTGGGGCAGCTACATAGGTCAGCTGAGGCCTTCATCTGATCCCCACCTTCCCCTCTTCATCTGTAGTGTGGGCTCATGGGATAAGCTTGACTGAGAGTCAGACTTGGGTTCAGATCATTGCTAGTGCTTGCTGCATGGTGACATGCAAGTTTTTCAGCTGGCCTGACCTCAGTCTCCTTGAATTAAAAAGTAGGAAGAATAACATCTACCTTTGAGGGTTTTGAGAATAGATGAGATGACAACTATTGAGTACTTGGCACAATGACTGACATATAGTTGGGACTTGATAGACACATTCCAGTAATGAATGACCATGTAAAGTGCTACTGCTATGTCAGAAGCTGGCGCACACTTGGTAACTGGTTGTCACTGATATTCCTTTAAGCAGAGTTGGGTTTCACCCCACTCTAGCACTCTTGCCTGGAAAATCCCATGGACGGAGGAGCCTGGTGGGCTACATCCATGGGGTCCCCTAAGAGTCGGACGCGACTGAGTGACTCCACTTTCACTTTTCCCTTTCATGCATTGGAGAAGGAAATGGCAACCCACTCCAGTGATCTTCCCTGGAGAATCCCAGGGACAGGGAGCCTGGTGGGCTGCCATCTATGGGGTCACACAGGGTTGGACATGACTGAAGCAACTTAGCAGCAGCAGCAGCAGCAGCAGCAGGGTTTACCAGTAAAATGAGTGTCCCAGAATTCAGCCATGGCACTCAGAGCTGCAGCTCTGCTGTGGCACAATTTCTGAACCAAAGGCACAATCACTCAGTTATAGGATTGGACTCTTGGGGAGTTCTGAAACAACAGCAGGCAACATTTTAGAAATCAGAGCATAATCACAGTGCATACTCACTGGCTGCCCTTCCGTGGCTGTCACCCAGGCTTCAGCTATCTTCCTCTGATGGAGAGGAAGGAGATCTTTGAAACATGAGCGCTTCACACACAGAGTTCTTATCTGATAGAAAGGCTGTGGGGCACACGCATGTCCAGCAGACTCTCCCAGGGATAGTCCTTGGCAGGCAGGCTCACTTTAAGCATCTCTCAGCAGCTTCCTCTGCCTTAACTTTGCATGACCTGGATGTCACCAGCACCTCAGCCACCTTTCTCCCACGGGCTCTGTACTGGCAGGGAGGACAGTGTCGAAAAAACTGAGACAGCTAGGTACCCCATGACAACTTGCCACCTTAAAGGTGGGCCACTGCGTCTCCTTTACCTCCCAGGGGCAGTTTTGCTTTTAGTGCTAAGGTAAAGCTTGCTGGTGTCTTCCGGGGACTTCAGCAGACAATGCATGGAAGTATTTCAGAAGCATATCCTCAAGGCACAGATGTTAATAAGCCACTTTGTTGAGTATTTATATATCACTTGTTATGGGCCAGGGTATCATGGGGAATCGAAGCTGAAGATGACATAGCACTGCTTTCAAGGAGCTCACAGTCTAGTAGGAAAGACAGACATGCATCCAACTGATAGACTTAATAAAGGAAGTACAGTTTGGTGAAGCTATTCAGACCTCAGTTGACTTGAGGACTCTCCTATCTTCTTAACCATATACTCGTAGACAGAACACATCTACACCATTGGATCTGCCTATCCGCCCGCATAAGTGCCAGTTTCTGAGGGCCGCCTTGCAATTCCTGGCCAGTGGTGTCCCTGTCCAGCCTCCGACACGGAGACGTCTCCCTCTTGGTCTATCTGCACCAGCCTTGGACTGATGCCTGCCCTTGTTTCGTAGCTCTCCACCATTATAGACATGCTGGAAGGAGCTTTCTATGGCTTGGATCTCCTGAAGCTGCATTCAGTTACCACCAAACTGGTGGGCCGAGTGGACAAGCTGGAGGAGGTAAGGAAGATTCTAGATTTCTATATCTTCCTCTTGATCAAACCTCACAGTATATTAAAGTCAACCAAAGCCTTTTTTCAGAAAGCATGTACCCTGGTTATATTTAACTCATTATTCTTTAGAAAGAAAAAAATATATACCTAAAACACTCATCCAAAATCATGCCTTATCGTTGGTGATAAAAAGAAATAGTGAAATATTAATGTAAATGCCTTCTTTTTTTCCATATATAAGAACCACTAAACAATGTATATCTACTTTCCCCTTAACTTCAAGGAACTCAGAGCTGAATAAAATGTAAAAAGTACAATAAGCATCTTACTTCATATTTTAAGGTGGAGTCATCTCTCTTCTGGGTATATGGTTATTAATTTCCTTTCTTAAAGAAACTATTCTGGTGAATGTCTCTGTGTGTGTCAGAGAGGAGGGGCAATAATCCATCTCAAATCCATTTTAGAAAAACAAGACATAAAATGTTTACTAATAAATAATACCCCTTATTGGAAACCATTCAGGCTGCTCACCTCCAGGAAAAGTAGACTAATAATGTAACATCTATAGACAGAGATGCATTTGTACGACTGAGTTCTAAAGAGATGCACAGCTGGAGCTATGGTTTTCACAGCTGATGGGAGATTGAAGTCGCAAACAGTAATTGTTGTTGTAATGTTTCAACACGTAAATAAGCAATCATGTAATTATCAGAAAAGGAATGATCATCGTTCAGCCTGATTGATGAGAAGTTTATTGACTGGCATCCAGTCCTTGAATGAATTCTGGAAGCAGCGGCTCTTTGAGTAGAAAACTATTTACTTTTTAGAATGTTAGCATAAGATAAATTTAATAATGAGATGACTGTAAATATATTATTATTCCTCATGAAAAAGTGGGCTTTGGGGGTCTCTCATGGAGACACTGAGGTTCCCTGATGGGTGATTAGTTGAGACAGCAGATGTAAGTAAGAAGGTGTATGTAAGGCTCTTCAGTGGGGCGAAAAGAGCCACTGGACCAGGAGTCAGCACAGTGAATTACTCTTTGTTTGCCATTCCCACGCAGCCATATCTCACTTTTCCCATCTGTGAAGTGGGAAAGGTCCACTGCCTACTTTGTGTGTTTCCTAAGGGGATAAAGTTGAACTAACCATTTCATAAATACTTTGAAATGGTTAAAAAAACAAAGTACTCAGGTTATGACCAATGAGAGAGTGGGGGCAAATATCCCTCTGTTGCTTTGCCAGGAGAACTGGGACAAGGATGATGAAACATTATGGTTTCAAGGATTGATTTCAGCACACTTCTTACACTCCTAAAATGTTCCCAGAAAGAGAACACCACATATAGATGGCCAACATCACATGAAAAAATGCTCAAGATCACTGATTATTAGAGAAATGCAGATCAAAACTACAATGAGGTATCACTTCATACCCAACAGAATGACCATCATCAAAAAAAGCTACAGACAATAAATGCTGGAGAGAATGTGGCAAAAGGGAACTCTCCTGTACTGTTGATGGGAATGTAAACTGATACAGCCATTGTGGTGAACAATATGGAGATTCCCTAAAAACCTAGGAATAACACTACCATATGACCCACCAAGGCCACTACTGGGCATGTACCCTGAGAAAACCATAATTCAAAAAGACACATGTATCCCAGTGTTCATTTCTGTTGAACATATACAATAGTCAGGACATGGAAGCGACCTCAATGTTCATTGACAGATGAATGGATAAAGAAATTGTGGTACATATATACAAGGGAATATTACTCAGCCATAAAAATAAACAAATTTGAGTCAGTTCTAATGAGGTGGATGAAACTAGAGCCTATTATACAGAGTGAAATAAATCAGGGAAAAACAAATATTCTATATTAATGCATATACATGGAATATAGAAAAATGGTACAGATCAATCTATTTGCAGGGCAGGGATAGAGACACAAATGTAAAGGACAGACTTGTGAACACATAGGAGAAGGAGAAAGTGGGACGAATCGAGAGTGTAGCATTGACAAATATACACTACCACGTGTAAAAAGAGTCCAAAATGCAGTGCTTGGATGCAGTCTCTGAAACAACAGAATAATCTGAGTTCATTTCCAAGGCAAACCATTCAATATCACGGTAATTCAAGTCTATGCGCTGACCAGTAATGCAGAAGAAGCTGATTTGAATGGTTCTCTGAAGACCTACAAGACCTTTTAGTACTAACACCCCCAAAAGATGTCCTTTTCATTATAGGGGACTGGAATGCAAAAGTAGAACATCAAGAAACACCTGGAGTAACAGGCAAATTTGGCCTTGGAGTACAGTATGAAGCAGGGCAAAGGCTAATAAAGTTCTGCCAAGAGAACACAGTGATCATAGCAAACACCCTCTTCCAACAACACAAGAGAAGACTCTACACATGGACATCACCAGATAGTCAACAATGAAATCAGATTGATTATATTCTTTGCAGCCAAAGATGGAGAAGCTCTATACAGTCAGCAAAAACAAGGTTGGGAGCTGACTGTGACTCAGATCATGAACTCCTTATTGCCAAATTCAGACTTAAATTGAGAAAGAAGGGAAAACCACTAGACCATTCAGGTATGGCCTAAATCAAATCCCTTATGATTATACAGTGGAAGTGAGAAATAGATTTCAAGGGATTAGATCTGAGAGTGCCTGATGAACTATGGATGGAGGCTCGTGACATGTACAGGAGATAGGGATCAAGACCATCCCCAAGAAAAGAAATGCAAAAAGCAAAATTCCTGTCTGAGGAGGCCTTAGAAATAGCTGTGAAAAGAAGGGAAGTGAAAAACAGAGGAAAAGGAAAGATATACCCATTTGAATGCAGAGTTCCAAAGAAAAGCAAGGAGAGATAAGAAAGCCTTCCTCAGCTATAAAGCAAAGAAATAGAGGAAAACAATAGAATGGGAAAGACTAGAGATCTCTTGAAGGAAATTAGAGATACCAAGGGAATATTTCATGCAAAGATGGGCTCAATAAAGGACAGAAGTGGTATGGACCTAACAGACGCAGAAGATATTATTAAGAAGAGGTGGCAAGAATACATAGAACTGCACAAAAAGATCTTCACAACCCAGATAATCATGATGGTGTGGTCACTCACGTAGAGCCAGACATCCTGGAATGTGAAGTCAAGTGGGCCTTAGAAAGCATCACTATGAACAAAGCTAGTGGAAGTGATGGAATTCCAGTTGAGCTGTTTCAAATGCTGAAAGATGATGCTGTGAAACTGCTGCACTCAATATGCCAGCTAATTTGGAAAACTCAGCAGTGGCCACAGGACTGGAAAAGGTCCATTTTCATTCCAATTCCAAAGAAAGGCAATGCCAAAGAATGCTCAAACTCCCACATAATTGCACTCATCTCACATGCTAGTAAAGTAATGCTCAAAATTCTCCAAGCCAGGCTTCAGTAAAATATGAACCATGAACTTCCAGAACCAGTTCAAGCTGGTTTTAGAAAAGGCAGAGGAACCAGAGATCAAATTGCCAACATCTGCTGGATCATGGAAAAAGCAAGAGAGTGTCAGAAAAACATCTATTTCTGCTTTATTGACTATGCCAAAGCCTTTGACTGTGTGGATCACAATAAACTGTGGAAAATTCTGAAAGAGATGGGAATACCAGACCACCTGACCTGCCTCTTGAGAAACTTGTATGCAGGTCAGAAAGCTACAGTTAGAACTGGACATGGAACAACAGACTGGTTTCAAATAGGGAAAGGAGTACATCAAGGCTGTATATTGTCACCCTGCTTATTTAATTTATATGTAGAGCTCATCATGAGAAACACTGGGCTGGAAGAAGCGCAAGCTGGAATCAAGATTGCCAGGAGAAATATCACTAACCTCAGATATGCAGATGACACCACCCTTATAGCAGAAAGTGAAGAACTAAAGAGCTTCTTGATGAAAGTGAAAGAGGAGAGTGAAAAAGTTGGCTTAAAGCTCAACATTCAGAAAACCAAGATCATGGCATCCAGTTCCATCACTTCATAGCAAATAGATGGGCAAACAGTGGAAACAGTGACATACTTTATTTTTTAGGCTCCAAAATCACTGCAGATGGTGACTGCGGCCATGAAATTAAAAGATGCTCGCTTCTTGGAAGGAAAGTTATGACCAACCTAGACAGCATATTAAAAAGCAGAGACATTACTTTGCCAACAAAAGTCTGTCTAGTCAAGGCTATGTTTTTCCAGTGGTCATGTATAGATGTGAGAGTTGGACTATAAAGAAAACTGAGTGCAGAAGAATTGATGCTTTTGAACTGTGGTGTTGAAAAAGACTCTTGAGAGTCCCTTGGACTGCAAGGAGATCCAACCAGTCCATCCTGAAGGAGATCAGTCCTGGGTGTTCTTTGGAAGGACTGACGTTGAAGCTGAGGCTCCAATACTTTGGCCACCTGATGCAAAGAGCTGACTCATTTGAAAAGACCCTGATGCTGGGAAAGACTGAGAGCGGGAGGAGAGGGGGGACAACAGAGAATGAGATCGTTGGATGGCATCACCAGCTCAATGGACATGGTTTTGGGTGGACTCCGGGAGTTGGTGGTGGGCAGGGAGGCCTGGCATGCTGCGGTTCATGGGGTCGCAAAGAGTCTGACACGACTGAGCAGCTGAACTGAACTGAACTGATATGTAAAGCAGATAACTGATGGGAAGCTGCTGTATGACACAGGGAGCTTCGCCCAGTAATGACCTAGGTTTGGGATCCGGGTGGGAGGGGAGGCACGAGAGGGAAGGTATACATGTATACTTAGAGCTGCTTCATGTTGCTGTACGGCAGAAACCAACACAACATTGTAGAGCAATTATCCTCCAATTAAAAAATTGTTTTAAGATAGAGAACACCAGAGCCTTCTCAACTACCCATAGCCTTAACTCCGTCAGTGCTGGGATGACGTGCTTTCTGAACATGGCTGTTGGCTCTGGGAGGGTTGGTAGGTCCATAGTCACTTTTGTTGTGAGGTCTAATGAGCAGGGTCAGGGTACTGGAGCCCAAACTTGGAGGCAGGCCCAGGTGGCCAGTAGGATCTTGCCAGTCTACCCTTATCACCCCACTCCTCCTGGAGGGGCTCCCTGAGAGAATCAGGCTACTCGGCATCTTGAGTCTTTCCTTCCCAGACAGTAATAGCTAGACTGATGGGATTAGGAATGGTCAACACCATCTTACTACCAATGGACTTCGTGCAGGCTTGGGATTCTTTCTCCGCCTTAGAACCAGCTTCTGATTCTTTCACGTGGGTTCAAAAGGAATTAGACCAGGATCCAGCTGCACCTCCGAAGTTGAAAAGTACCTCTGTTTCTCTTGGGCTCTAGAACCATCCAAATGTGTAGGAACATCAGTGACAGCCTCCTCTTCTGCTTTTACCTGACCTTGGCAGCCACATGGTTTTCATTCTCTCTGGAGAACACAGCCTGGGAAAGATCCTCTAGGGGTAGAACACAGAGCTCGTGAGGCCAAGGTCAGGCACTCAGCCTCTGAGAAGGCCAGTGCGCTGAGCTTTGTTGAAGGGCTACAATCTGTTTCCAGCCTGTCTAGCAGCTGAGCCCTCTCTGCTGGCAAAGGATGGGGCTGTGGGTGAATTTGGTGCAATGCCCCAACCCAGCAGCATCTATCTTCTGAACAGTCAGTCACTGGGTTTTTGCCAGAACTAACCATAGTTACACTGATGAGATTATCTCTTTTTCAAAACTGTGGAATGCTTAGTAGCAAGAACTGGAACCTTTATCATCATCATCATCATCACCATCCCTTATGTTTGCATAGCCTTAGTGGTTTTACTTAGTGGCTCCTGGGGGCTCTGTGGTAAAGGATCTGCCTGCAGTGCGGGAGCTGCAGGAGACATGGGTTCAATCCCTGGGCCGGGAAGATCCCGGGAGGAGGGCATGGCAACCCACTCAAGTATCCTGGCCTGGAGAATCCCATGGACAGTGGAACCTGGTGAGCTATAGTCCATGGGGTCACAAAGAGTTGGACACGAATGAAGCGACTTAGGAGCAGCAACAGCAGCAATAGTTTTAAAGCATCCCATTTATATTTAGTTTCTTTGTTCCTATGAGCTGGATAAGACATGAGACCAAAGGAAATTTAAATGGTTTTCCTACAGACACAGTGCTGGGAAAGAATAGGCTGGAGCTCAGGTCTTCTGGTTCCCTGTCCAGGCTCTTTCTAATAAACCTTGTAAGCGTCTCCAAATCATTGCTAGTTGCCCTGGGAGCGTCAGTTTTTCCTAACCAGACTTATAGCAATAGTCCTTCCAAGGGAATTTCTAGGCAGAACCATGGCCATATCCCATAAATCCTGTTAAATAGGATTAAAGTTGAGTTAGGGAAGGTCCCATCCAGTGAAAGTTTCCCCAACAGGCAGCCCAAGATGACGAGGTGCTTTGGTGTGACAGTGAATAATGATGGGCCTGGGCCTTGGGCCCACAGACTAGAGTCTCTTGTCTTTGGGTCTGGCCACTGTCTCCTGGCTCTTGCTGGCCAACTCTGTCTGCAGTCAGCGTACATTGAAAAGGCAGAATGTTGAGTAAATGGAAAAAACACTCCTCCAGCCTGACTCTGCAGGAGGAATGGAATTGAACCTCTGCTCCTGGCCTTTGGATATTCTTGAATCCCAAGGAGAGTTCTTTGGAGGTCAGACCAGACAAAAGGGGTCAAATGGAGGGGCATTTTGCCCAGAGTAAGATCAGAACTTGGCAGAAGAAGCAGGCACATACACATGTGTACATCCACCTCGGCTCTGCAGGAGGATTTAAGAATGGAAACTCCATTTGCAGATGAAAGAGGAAGGAAGGAGCGAGAAATGGAATCTAAACTGTTGAGAATCTCACCTCCTGGTAAAGTGAGCTCTGGGAGCTCTGCTTGGTGGAGTGATTTTGGTTGAACTTGTGTTTTAAATGGTGAAAAATAGCACATGCATAGGAAAGTGCATAAACAATGAATGTACAGCTTAGCAAATCATTATAAAGCAAATACTGTGCAACCACCACCCAGCTCAAGAAACAGAGTGATGCTAACACCCCAAAAGCTCCCCACATGCCCTCTTCCCACTTATTAGGTTGGTGCAAATGTAATTACAGTTTTGGACTGTGAATTTTAAATCATTTTAACTAGGCTCAAACACAGCTTCATTAATAAAAAATAGGAACCATTACAATCAACACATTTTTGCCAATGAGAAATGTTTGATTATTCCAGTAGCATAAAAATCCGTGCTTTGGGATTCAACGAACTCTTGGAAAGTATTTTCTGCATACTGCTGGCTTGTGGAAACATTTTCCGTGCAAAAAGTTGTCAAGATGCTTGAAAAAGTAGTAGTGGGTTGGCAAGAGGTCAGGTGAATATGGTGGATGTGGCAAAACTTGGTAGCCCAATTCATTTAACTTTTGAAGTGTTGGTTGGGCAAACGTGTGGTCGGGCGTTGTCGTGGAGAAGCATTGGGCCCTTTCTGCTGACTGATGCAGGCTGCAGGCATTGCAGTTTTCGTTGCATCTCATTGATCTGCTGAGCGTACTTCTCAAATAGAATGGTTTCACCAGGCTTCAGAAAGTTGTAGTGGATCAGACTGGCAGCAGACAACCAAACAGTGACTGCGACCTTTTTTGGTGCAAGTTTGGCTTTGGGAAGTGCTTTGGAGCTTCTCAGTCCAACCACTGAGCTGGTTCTCGTATAAAATCCACTTTCCATCACACGTCGCAATCCGATTGGGAAATAGTTTGTTGTTGTTGCGTAGAATAAGAGAAGAGAGCACTTCAAAATGACGATTTTTAAAAAATTTCCGGACACCTCATGAGGCACCCACTTACTGAGCTTTTTTCACCTCTGCAGTTTGTTTCAAATGCCAAACTACTGTAGAATGGTTGACGTTGAGTTCTTTGCCAACTTCTCATGTAGTTGTAAGAGGATTGGGTTCAATGATGGCTCTGAGTCGTCACTGTCAACTTCTCATGTCCAGCCACTGTGCTGCTCAGCTTCAAGGCTCTCAACTCTTGCAAAACTTCTCGCACTGTACACCTCTGCACTGTATGTTCATTAGCAGTTCCTGGACCAGATGTGTGGCTGATGCTGCAAGATGTCTTGCCACTTTACAACCCATTTTTGAACTCAAATAAGAAAATTTTCTTTCTGTCTAACTGCATTTCCATAGTCTAAGGAGAAGGCATGGCACCCCACTCCAGTACTCTTGCCTGGAGAATTCCATGGATGGAGGAGCTTGGTGGGCTGCAGTCCATGGGGTCGCTAAGTTGGACATGACTGAGCAACTTCACTTTCACCTTTCGCTTTCGTGCATTGGAGAAGGAAGTGGCAACCCACTCCAGTGTTCTTGCCTGGAGAGTCCCAGGGATGGGGGAGCCTGGTGGGCTGCTGTCTATGGGGTCACACAGAGTCGGACATGACTGAAGTGACTTAGCAATAGCAATAGTAAATATAAAACAGCAAGTAATGTTATAAGCAAAAAAACATAAAGCAAGAAGTGCACATTAAAATGAGGTATAACATGACTACATTTATTTAGAATATATTCCAATATCAAATGACAAATTTCAACAACGCAAAACCTCAGTTCTTTTTACCCCAGCCTAATATATCCCATCCCTAAAAGGAACTTCTAGCCTTAACTTTATCATCTTCCTCACTTTTCTTTACAGTTTCATCACCTAACGATACATCCCTAAATACAATAGTTTTGTTTGCTTTTTAACTTTAAATACATAGAATCCTATAGAAGTATGTGTGTATGTGTGTTGGGTTTCTTTCATTCAACTTAAAGTTTTTATGTCAATTCTGTGGTTTGCACTTCATTAATTTTTATTCCTGTGTAGTATTCTAGTGTGAGATTATACCACAATTTGCTGATCTTGCCTACTGGTGGTGAATATGGGTGTTATTTTTAGTTTTGTGACTCATACTAGCCCCAGAAGTGCCCCTTTAAAAGCCCATCCCATACACATATACATTTCTTTATGATATGTAAGTGGGAATGAGATTACTGGGCTGTCATGCTTATCACCAACTTTAAGGGATACGATTGGCCTTCTGCGTCCACATGTTTTGCATCAGTAGATTCAACCCATTGTGGCCAAAATATTGGAGCTTCAGCTTCAGCATCAGTCCTTCCAATGAATAAAATGGTTTGTATAAAACCCACAGACATCTTACCATATACTTTAACTCATCTCTAGATTACTCACAATACCTAATACAATGCAAATGTTATGTCAATATGTGGCAAATTCAATGTTTGTTTTTTGGAGCTTTCTGGAATTTGGGGGAATATTTATGATCCACCTGATGCAAAGAGCTGATGGAAAAGACGCTGGGATGATGGGAAAGATTGAGGGCAGGAGGAAAAGGGGTGACAGGATGAGATGGTTGGATGGCATCTTAAACTCAATTGACAAGAGTTTGAGCAAACTCCAGGAGATAGTGAAGGACAGAGAAGCCTGGTGTGCTTCAGTCCATGGGGTCGAAAAGAGTCAGACACAACTAAGCAACTGAACAACAACACCATTTTATATAAAGGACTTGAAGGGATTCTCTTATCTGTTCTCGGGGTCCTAGAACTAATTTCCTGCAGATACCAAGGGGCAACTTTATTGCCATACTGTTCTCCCAAGTGGCACCTCTAGCAGGGTGTGAATATTCCATACACATTCTTACCAAAACTTGGTATTGACAGACTTTCGAATTTTTATAAATTTTAAGCATATATCTTAGCATAACCATTTCATTGTGTTTCAAAAACTTACGCCTCAAAACATCTTTCCTGTTCACGTAGTGGAGGCCTGAAACTGCATGGGCATTCCTCTAGAACTGGTTCAAGTGAAAGGAACATCTAAGGTGGTCACTGGTCCAAGAACCTTCAGTGTGGTAGATCCAGAGTGACCCTTTTTTGAAAATGGCTGGGCAAGGGAAGGGGATGCAGGAAGTAGTATGTATTGGAGTTGAGGTGGGTGTAGGCACAAATATGGAGAAGGCGATGGCACCCCACACCAGTACTCTTGCCTGGAAAATCCCATGGACGGAGGAGCCTGGTAGGCTGCAGTCCATGGGGTCGCACAGAATCGGACATGACTGAAGCAACTTAGTAGCAGCAGCAGCAGCAGCAGGCACAAATACGGGCTTCCCAGGTGGCACTAGTAGTAAAGAACTCGCCTGCCAATGCATAAGACGTAAGAGATTGGGTTCAGTCCCTGGGTGGGAAGACCCCTGGAGAAGGGAATGGCAACCCACTCCAATATTATTGCCTGGAGAATCCCATGGACAGAGGAACCTGGCAGGCTACAGTCCATAGGGTCGCAAAGAGTTGGACATGGCTGAGCGACTAAGCACAGCACAGACGCAGAGTATAGGTGCCAGGAGATAGGAGTTAGGTCTAGAAGGAAAATCTGTAGCCTCCAAAGGCAAAGGCAGAACCTAGTCATTGCATGGCCCTTTTTGCTCAAGGGCGCAGATTCAGCCCAGAAGACTTTTGCTCTGAGTGCACTCAGAGATACAAAGACTTGTAGGCTGCCCAGGCCTAAAAGTGCCTTCTGATGGCCTCAGGACAAGAGACAACGGTTCAGCTGTAGTACCGCCTACTGCTTCCAGGAGTCGATTTATTCTCGCAGCAAAGAAAAAGACAAACAGAGGGATAGGTCATTAAAATACTTTATTCTAACTTCAAGGCTTTCTTTGAATTAAGTCATGCCCATAAAAACTGCAAAACTTTGTGAAGAAATGCCCCACCCCCACTTAGCTGCAGGACACCTGTCAACATTTATAATTACTTGGAGGTGACTGTTTACACATGTGCTCTTGCATATGTGTGGGTGCCTAGTGAAGGGTCTTAAAATAGATGCATGCCTACAAGCTTTCCAAAGTGTGATTTCTGTTGCCCAAGTGTGTGTGTGTGGCTTTCCTCGCACCTGCCTGCTGGAGTTTGCAAACCCCATCCGTGAATACAGATGGCTCTGTGGAACCTTGTGTGTCATCTGAAGTCATCTGATAATGTTGCATCCAAGTGAGATTTAAAGTCCACAATGGATTTACCAGACCCAGAGCTGGCCCTCTCCCCAGAATGTGTTGGCATAAGCATTGCTAAGGGCTTCTCCCCAGACGTAAGGATTTGGTGGCCTTTGTGTTTCTGGTCTGGAAGTCAAGATCAAAAGATCATTCCTGACACTGGGGGATATATCTCTTTACCAACTAATGGGGAAATGTTACTTTGTCTGTGCAGACCTGGCCATGAGTCAGGGGAGCTGTCTCTTTGCATGCCTCTCCCTTCCGCCCTCCCTCCACTCACATCGAGACATCAAGTGTACTCTCTTCCGATCATTTACAGAAGGGTTTGCTGTAAATCACTTCACTCTCCTCCTCACTCCAGTGTGGCCTTGGAAAGGACTGTCACTCACCCTGCCTGACCACAGTGTCCTCATCTGTGAAATGAGAAAGGATTGGAGATAAGATTTCTAAGATATATTTCAGTTCCAATGTTAATTCACATCTTAGTAAGGGCTCAGGTCAATATACTACCTCTCCAGGGTCGTATACACTTCAAATCTAATTTGTCACCGTGGCATGAAAGGTTTTCTTCTTGGCTAAAGGGGTTTAGGGTGTGAGCATCCATCCTACATCCACTGGCCTAGAAATAGCTTGGAGCTGCCACGACGTAAGGGAGTGCATGGCTGTGCTTCCAGGGTTGGTCATCAGAGGCCTAGGACTTCTTGCTCCTTATGTGTCTGACGGTCTTCCAGGCTCTGAACGTCTTGAGGACAACCTGGGTCTAAGTTATTTTTGTTCACTGGATTTTAGCCCCACACGGGGTGTGGACCAAATGCTCAGCAGCTGTTTGGTTGCGGGAGAGACGGAACAGCCAGCCGGGCCACCCGCTGCAGCGCGGGCCTGCCTGCCGCCTCCGCCAGCTGCGGTCAGGGGATTGTGTGGCGCCCGGCTGTCCCGCCAGCTGGAGCACCGGCTGCTTCTAGCTGCTCTCCCCTGTGGCTCTCCTCCTGGGGCTGCAGACAGCTGTCTTTAGGGGTGGCTGCCCAGGCAACCTGGTCCTAGTCATGTCCTGGAGGCCTCTGAGGAGGTGGGGCAGGGTGAGTTGACGAGAACTCCGAGCCCTGACACCAGGTCGAGTGACCCCCGCCCCCTGCACTGTCTCACTTCCTCCCACGAGGACGCTGCCCCCTTCGCCCCCAAGCTTGCCATCTGTACCTGAGCCCTGTGTCTCAGGTGGGGGCTGGACGTGCCTGCTACATGAGTCGGGACCGTGCTTTGGCCCAGCTGCAATCTCGCGTGGTCTCCTACAGGAGTCCTTCACATCACACCAGCCTTGAGTCCTCACCTTCCTCCCTGTCCCAGCTGCAGGACGCCTTAGCTCCCTTCCCCTTTCTACCTGCATATCTGCTACCAAGATTCTGAGAGTCCATCCCACCCCGCCTTCGGCTCCACGTGTCAAGCCCTGTTTGTGCCTGGCATTGAGCTACATATGCCTGTTCATTCATTCTCCAAACCAGGCATCATTATTCTGACCCCCTCTAACTGGGGCCTGGAGAGGTCCCATCCCTCGCCTTATGTGGTTACATAAAACCAGGTAGTGACTGTGGTGTGTGTTTCATACCTGGTCTCCAGAGCCTGCACTTTGCCCACCACACCTCATCCCTGCTTCTGGGCGGGAGAGCCAAGACCACAGAGAACTGATGGAGCCTTGACCCTGGTTGTCTTTCCCTCAGGTCCCAACACTTTTGGCTGAAGCTGCCCCATGCTCTCACCCAAGCGTGCACATACTTGTCCCACAGCTGGACAAAGTCAGGATACGTCTGAACCCATGGAACAGCCCTTCCGCCCACGTCCATTGCACCAGTGTGCACATCTGGTTGTGTTGGCCCTCCCTGGCTCCTTAAAGCTGCCCTCTGACCAGCTGTGTGGCCCAGGGCTGGCTGCCAGGGGTATGTACCCCCCAATTCCAGGGAAACCTATACGTAGTTCCCCTTTTCCTGGGGGACCTGCCTAGTTTGCACACTTTCTCCTCTCGGCCACCTGTGTATCTGGCTGTGGTCAGAGCAGGACACCTTTCCCATCTGGCAAGGCGGGCTTGCTCTTAGAAGGCGCCCTGGATGCCCTGATGCCTGCCCCAGCGCGTGGCCCTCCTTCTGGGAACGCCTCTCGGCTCTTTGGCCTGAGTCCCGTGGCCCAGCTTCTAGCACTTCAGTCGTCCTGTCTGGCTGTGTCCTGCCTTCTCTGCCAGTCCTCTCTACTTACTCTTCTTCCCTCTTCCTCTCCCTCCTCACAGCACCAGGACCCTTGGCAGGGACGATAGGATGTGTTCACCCCGCAAGACAGGCACCCTTCCTGCTCCTCGCCCACGTTGCCAGTGCTATGCACAAGCCAAGCTGCACACACCATGAATGTCACAGTCACAGCTGTCCCAGAGGGGAAGAGCCAGAGGCATGAGGTCATGAAGTTCAGCCTTCTCCTAGGGCAGGATGGAGAGTGTTCTGGGTAGGCAGCATCCCTGGTGCCTCCTGAGACATACCCAGCAAAAGACCCTTGATATGAGGAAGGCGGAACCCTTGATATGAGCAGTGGGGGAGCCCTGCAAGGCCAGCATCCGTGGGGGAGAGGTGCCTGAGTCGGGGAGGGTAGCTAAGGAGGAGCATCTGCTGCTGCAGACCCTGCGGGACCCCAGCTGTCTTGGCCCAGCAGGCTGATGGGGTGAGGCTACCTCCAGCCTGCTGTTTATTCAGGCGGCTGGTGGGCTTTGCTGTTCCCAGGAGGGAAATAAAAATACTGCTTCTCTGGGGTCTCAGGGCCAGGCCTGTCTCAAACTCTCCTCTGTGGAAACCGAGAATAATGGTGCCTCACTAAAACCAGAAAGTGGCTTGGGCATTTATTTCTAAATCAGTGAGAACGGGGGCCTTCCAGGGGCCTAGAAAACCCAAGGTCTAGAGGGCAGGGGCTAATTCCATGGGATTTTCCCTTTGCCTCACAGCCAGTGTGAGGGCCAGTGCTGACTCTGCAGGTGTTCAGGAACTGCGTGAGCTCTTGTTTTGCTAATACAGCTACTTAGGCCACGCCACTGGGTCTGGAGTCCTGGGGCCATGGCTGGGCATCAGAGGTGGGCACGTTTCAGTCCCTTAGAGCCACGTCACTGAGCTTTCCCTCGAGTCAGAACCAGCCTCTGTCACATCACCCCGACTTGCTTTCTTCATTGCACTTTTACTAACTGATGCTTTCTTGTTGATTTCTTATTTATTGCTTACTTCCCCTCTGGGAAGGTGGTCTTCATCAGAGCAGGATCCTTGCTCTGGCTTACCCTCAGTGCCCAGGGCTGAACACATGAGTGCATTAATGGAGAAGTAACGTATCGAACCCTGGTCCCTCTGGGGCCTCACTCCACATCACAGGATGTGAGAATTACAGGAGATGCGCAGGTGCTGGTCGCTGCAGGTGCCTGTGGATGATCGGAAATGCTTGGATCCCGTGAAGGCACCAGGAACTTCTGTCTGCCCCGGAAGAACGTGGCTCCTGTAGAATAGCCTTTCTGACACATTTCTATCAGCTGTATCCCAAGCTCCCTATGTTAAAGACAGTGCTTCTCAAACTTCAGTGTGTATGCAGACTGCCTGGGGATCTTGTTAAAACACAAATTCTAATTCAGCAGGTCTGGGTCAAGTCGGAGCTTCTGCATTTCTTTTTTTTTTTTAATCAAACAATGTTTCAGGGACTCTTGCTCAGGTTAGCCTCCCCAAATCTTTATGCTTTACACAAATGTATTTCAATAAATGCACACGTACACACACACACACACACTTCAGATTATGTAAAGCTTCTCGTCACTATCTACCTCTCTCCCAAATCCTACAGTAAGAACAGAACATCCGCATTTCTAACAAGCTCCTGAGTGATGGAGTGATGCCTGTGTTGTTGGTCTCTTTGAGTAGCAACTGTGGAACCCTAAACCAGGTCACAAGTGTGGAGCCCTCTGTTTTGTCACGGGACAAAAATCTCTGGAACTGACCAAGTCCCATAGCAACTGTTGCCATGAGCCTCCGAATTTAAACCAGCCAGTTTTCTGGCCCCATAGTAGGTAAAACTCCCACCCTATTACCTATTCTATAGCATCTTGACCAATCACCTAATGCCACCCTTCCAGTAGGAATTTTCTGTCTTGAGGCTATAAAAATTGGCTACCAGCCCAAGAAAGGGATCGGCTCTTCCTGGAGCCGGCCTCTGTTCCAAGAGCGTCTCCCACTCTAATAAACTTTATTCTCCCTTCATTCTGCCTCATGTCTGGAAATTCTTTTCCAACCTGTGCACAGACCATGACAGTAACGTTCTATGAGGAACAACAGCCACTTAGCATGTCCCATGAGCTTGCATATGTTAACTCATTCTTCATTACAACCCACAGGGAGAGTGCTGGTGTTGACCCCGTTTTACACATGGACAAATGAAGCACAGGGAGCTTAAGTAATTAGCCCAAGATAACAGGTCTAGTAGTAGCACCACTGAAATGTAAACTGAAAGCTTTCCTCCAGAATCCATGCTCTTAACCACTGCATTTGACTGACCCTGATAACACTTATCAGGAACGATACACATCCAGTAAAACCACTCTTTCCGGGCACTCTTGAAACAACCTCCTCTCAAGGGTTTTCGCTGTCACACTTAGTTCTGTGATATTTAGGGAGGCCGACTTGGCGTTAGCCCCACAGAACACATTGAGCCTTTCCAGTGCTCAGAATTTGGCGTGCGCTGAAATGCTGTCAGAATGGCATGGCCAGTGGTCTGGAGCCTGGTTAGTTTTAACGAGCACCTCGTGGGCTCCTCTGGGCAGCCCACGGAGAGCCACTGGAGCCACAGTGTCTGGGTGCCACGGTCTGCTATACGCCCCCTAGCTCTGAGCCACCGTGGCATCCCTCTAGGACGACAGCGGCATCTCACCAGACTGCAGACTGTGCCTGGCAGTGCCTGAGCTTTTGCACGTCTTGTATCTGTCTGTCAAAGAAAGATGGAAAGTGTATACGTCCTCTGTGTTAACACGGTTACTTCTATCAGCCTCATAAACAGGGCCCGAAGGAGAACGTCACATCTAAAAATTCAGATGCTCATGGAAACTGTGGAATGGGAGCCAGTGCTGGACAATATTGGATCTCAGTGCAGTAAACTTCTCTAAAAATAACTAGAGATGAAAGGGTACCTCTAAATCTGTTGACAGCTGCCCAAGATTCAAATCCCATTCACCTTCTCCAGGATGCTGCCTCTGATGCCTCTCGTCCGCCCCCTCCCTTTGAACGCCTGTGTGGCATTTACAGAACCTGACGTGGTTGGTCTTCTTTTTCCTGCAGTGGGAACCCTGTCTTCCCCACTGCAGTTGTCCCCCACAGAACCCACCCCCACCTCCCATCCCAGGACAAGAACACCAGAGGAATTAAGAGGATTTCTTTCTGCCATACTGTACCCTAGACACACAGGAGGTACTTACCAGTATTGGTTGATAGAAATGTAGCTTTGGTCCTTTCTGATATGAAGTACATCTGGAACATGGGTAATTTGCCAAGTAGAGGTCATTTAGGGAAACATTTTATGTGTGAATAGGAAGGTTTAAAGCCAGTCTATCAATTTCCTATGTAAATAATGCTTTTTAAATGCAGGGGAGTCATAGAAAAAGGGTGAAGGGGTTTCCCCGGTGGTCCAGTGGTTAAGAACACACCTGCCAGTGCTGGGTCACGGGTTTGATCCCTGGTTTGGGAAGATCCCACGTGCTGCAAAGCAGCGAAGCCTGTGACCACAGCTGCTGATGCCCGTGTGCCTAGAGTGTACACTCTGCCGCAAGAGAAGCCACTGCAATGAGAAGCCTGTGCACCACAACTAGAGTAACCCCTCTCACTGCAGCTAGAGAAAGCCCAGCCACAGCAGCGAAGACCCAGTGCAGTCAAAAATGAATAGATAAATATTTCTAAAGGGTGAAATGTTGCCATTTGCAGCAACATGGATGCATCTAGAGAATATCAAACTAAGTCAGACAAAAACAAGTATGACATGAAATCGCTTATATGTAGAATCTAAAAAACAATACAAAGGAATCTATATGAAAAACAGAAACAGATTCACAGATGTATTAAACAAACTTATGTTTACCCAAAGGGAGAGGCAGAGGGGATTAATTAAGAATATGGGATTAACAGACACGTAAGCTACTAGACATGAAATAGATAAGCAATAAGGATTTACTGCACAGCACAGGGAACTGTATTCAATATCTTGTAATAACCTATAATGGAAAATAAGCTGAAAAAAAGTGTATGTATATAACTGAATCACTTTGCTGTACACCTGAAATGAATACAGTATTGTAAATCAACTAGAATTCAATTTAAAAAGATTTTTAAAAACTGCTCAAAAGAATAGTTTGTGCTTATTAAAAAAGCAGATTAAGTAGATTTCTTTGACCACCTCTTTTAAAATTGCCTAGAAAATCCTTCTTTCATTAATTGAGCCATTGGTCCACATGTGGGGGATGCAAGCAAATGGAATTTTTCTGTAATGTTACTCATCACTGGTAAGAGCATACTGTGTACACAGGATGGAAAAATAGCAGGTGTCCCAGTAGCTTGGGGACACGACAGTATTATTATTATTAGGAAAGCTGTGGTGGTATTGGGAAGCATTTCCAGTTGTGAACACACTGGAGCCAAGCTGCCCTGGAAATGCCGCCTGAGTCCAAGCTGTCGGTCCTCTACACAGGGCTGGACACTCCCGAGGGCCCCTGTAGTTTCTGGTTGGTTTCTCAACCTGCCTGTTGAGTCTCTGGGCTCTGAGCAGGAGGTGGCTGTCAGCTCCCTCCTGCTTGTCCTCAGAGCACTTTAAACGACTCCCTTTTAAAAATTTTCTCTCTTGCTAGGAAATATCTAAAAACCTCACCAAGGAAAATGAGCAGATCAGAGAGGACGTGGAGGAAATTCGAACTGAGATGAACAAGCGAGGCAAAGAGAACTGCTCCAATAACATCCTGGACAGCATTCCGGACATCCGCTCGGCCCTGCAGAGGGACGCGGCTGCAGCCTACACCCACCCCGAGGTACAGCCCCAGCCTTCCAGGGGCTCTGAGCACAGCCCTCCCGGAAAGTGTACGCCCACCCTCGCAGGTGCATGTAGCCTTCGGGCTCCAGCCTCCCATGGGCATGGTCTCATTCCATCTACTCAACCGTCCCATCGGTCTGACGGGGCAGAAGTGGACCCCATCGCACTTAATACTGAAGCCCCGAGGGGTTCAGCCAGTGTTGAGGCCAGGACTCAGATCTGGGTCTCCTGAGAATCGGGCCCTGTTCTTTGTATTACACTTCATGCTGCCGTTTTGAACATCCCTTGCATTTATAAGTTAGGTGGCTTGTCTGGGACCATCCTAGTTTACTCCTGCTGTCCCAGCATGATCACTAATAACTCCTGTCACTCTCAGAAGAGTCCCAGTTTGGAAGCAGTCAGCTGTGTGGTCCTCCCTATTTGTAAGGGCTTTGGGATGTACTAGTACTTTCATCATCCATCACACCATACGGTCCTCACCCCAGCTCTGGAAGGCAGTTGAGGCCAACATCAATACCCTCACTTTGCAGAAGAGGAAGCAGATCCAGGAACGGTCGCCATGGCTAAGTCGGGAAGTGGTGACAGGGGTCTCAAATCTCTGCCTCTTCCCACTCAGCAGTGTCTGGGTCGGTGCGATGAAATGAAATACTACCTAATGTGATTTGGGTGATGCCAAAGAGCCTATTTGCTTAAAAATACCTCCCCATCTGATACCTGTTTATTTTGGCTCTGCTTACCAAGTTATATTTATGTGCCAACAGTTATATATATCATTATTTATGTGTTATCTCCTAAATTGCTGCCTGTGAAACAGGAGCTACCCCTAAAATAACAAAAGAGGAAACAGGTAAATTCTGCCAGCAGGACTTGCAGAGTGTGGATGCTGTTAGCAAGGCAGGTCTGAATAAAGTGTTATAAAAGGGGTCCCTGGAAAACATGGAATAGTGACAGCTAAGAAAAGTCTTGCTTACTTTTACTGGCCATGGGTTGCTGGTGGACAGCAGAGCGTGGATTTCAGGTGACCCATTGCGGGATCCCCTCAGCCTGGGGTGGGAGGGCAGGGTGTGGGCAGCAGAGCCCTGAACTTGTGGCTCTATGTGCTGTGACTTTGAAAAGTGCTGGGAAGTGTAGCCGCAAAGGATTTGTTGCCTCGGTTGTTAAGAATCAGGGTAAGAGAGGAAGTAAAGTTAGGCCTGTGGGCTTGGAACTCTTGAGCAAAGAAATTCCCCAAGTGGTGCCAAGCAGGCAGCAGCTGTGGGTTTGGGGAACCTTGGGCATGTGTTCCGAAGGCAGAAGAGCAGGCAGATTAGGACTTTGGAGACAAGGGGCCTGAAGAGAGTCTGGTGCCTGCACCCTGCCCAATTTGTAACTTGAAATAAACCCATTTCCAAACCAGAAAATAAGTACAAAGAAGGCCAGTAATTTTCTGGCTTAGCCCATGATGACTCCATTGATGGTTTTTGGAAATATCATATATCTTCAAAAATTATTTTTATTCTCATTTTTGGGTGTTCTCAACATGCCAGTGACTGAGCGTATGTTTAGTCTGCTTGGTGGGTCACCCCTGAGCAAGTCTGAACTTGTAAACCGAACAGCCAGAGGACATTTGCACTTTTAAAGGAAACTGGAGGCACCCTGGGCTCATCAGACCTGGGGCCCAGTGGCTCCTGTCACCGTGTGGCATCATCTGCCCGTCCAGCCTCTCAGTGGAATCAGGCGCGCCCTGACTTCAGTCCTCTCTGGCTCCAATTTCCCAGTCGACTGAGCTTGAGAATTCCATCAGTTGTCTTGATGACACATTATGTGGTATGTTCAGGAGCCCAGCTCAGATTTCCTGAGGGTAAACAGCAAACCAAATCAAACACACCAAACTCTTTTTCTCCTTGCTCAGCAAACCTTGCTCCCTCCTGAAATCCCCATTCACACACTGCTGAGGTTAGCACAATCCACCCAAACCAGGGCCAGGGCAGGACCAGAAAGGGGGGCGAGGTGAAGGAGACAAGGCTAGAATCTTCCTCTCCCTTTCCCTGTCTCTTTAGTGAACCCCGTGTTGAAAAGAGGGTAAAGAGGGGTGTCTGGGTTTGGTTGTTCTTTTCAAGGTTCTTATGGACTATGTCAGGGTTTTTGGAATGGTGAATGGCACTTTGCAGGAGGTGTCTTTCCAAGAAGGCCATGCCTGGAGGGTTGGCAGGGGCCTCTGGGGGCTGGGTGGAGAGGTCAAGGTGGGATTGGGAACATGGGGACACTAGGAGTTGAAGTCATACAACAGCTTAACAGAGAGAGGAAACCAAGACTTGGGGACTACTGCTGCCCCACGCAGCCTGTCGCCAGCAAATCCAAGGAAATTATATGTTCTCTGGCAGAGGCTGTCCACGGTCTTGCTCCATCTCCCTGGCTGGGAGAGGGAACTGCAGTTCCCGTTCATCCCTAAAAGTATGGAATTAAAGACAGTTCCTGGGGTTTGCCACGAAGAAATGACAACTTGCTTTTGCAATGCAGAGGGAAACCAAGGTCTGGCAATTAGATGGCCTGTGGCGTCTGAGTTGAAGACTGGGGCCTCTTGTCAGCCTCCCAGGCAGCTCTTTCCTATGGGAAATGAGGAATCCCCAAGTCTTCTGGACAGCAGCCAGACCACGGCCCTGAGGACTTTTTGGATGGCAGATGAGTTAGTCCTGTGGTGACAGCTGAGCACAGTGTAACTATATCAAGGTGGATCACAGGCTCTGAAGGCAAGCAGCCCTGGGTTATTTAATAGCCTTATGACTTAATAAGGAGCAGGAAATGGCAACCCACTCCGGTATTCTTGCCTGGAGAATCCCATGGACAGAGGAGCCAGGAGGGCTACAGTCCAATAGGGTTGCAGAGTCAGACATGACTGAAGTGACTTAGCATGCACATACATGACTTAATAAGTGCTCTCTCACTTAATTGATTAACTGTCAACCAGATTGCTAAATGACTCTGAACCTCTCTTTACTCATCTGTAAAATGTGGATAATAGTATCTATCTTGCCTCATTGTTTTACAGGTTAAAAGGAATATGAAGGGACACGTCTGCCCATAGTAGATGTTCAGTAAAATGCTACCACCAGCAGCCAAGTATTCCCTGCACTTCTAGTGGCAGTCACCTCCCCAGCAAACCATGGGCAGTCAGGGAGGGGCAGTTAGCGGGAGTGAGGGCTGCCCAGGGCACACGTCTGCCTGCTTCTTCTGGGCAGCTCTCTGGCCCCAGCAAGGGGAGGCTGCTGGAAAGTGTCCCCTGTTTTCCAGGAGTGGGTCAGCATGGGGAGTGAAGAACACATGTTTAGGAGCTTCCCTGTCTGCAGTGCCATCTGGATGAAGTCTTTTGTCACGGGAAAACCAGTACAGACCCGGGGTGTGGTGGGGAATGAGGACTCCAGATTTTCTCCAGGCCAGATTTTAAAGGTCAGAATAAGAATCTGATTTGCCTCTTCCTAGGCAGAGTGAAAGAGTTGGTCATGACAGCTGGATCCCTGACAGCTGACGTTCAGGGAGCTCCAAGGTCCTGCTCTGCCTCTCAGGACTGAGCATCAGAGGGACAGAGGCTTTGTTTCCAAGTGGGCTTTGCTCTCTGGACAGATCTCACCGAGGATTAAAGGGAGCTCACCCACCTCCTCCTGGCGAGAAGAAGAGCTTTCAGGGCTTAGGTGACTACAGGGAGTAACCTCTTCATAATTCAGCCGTTCAAAGTCCTCATGAGAGCAGAGGTGGGCCACGCCTCCCGTGGTCCACGCTTGCTTTACTGATGGAGCCACTGGCCCTATCTGGTGGCTCTGCACCGGAGCACAGCCAGCTCACAGGCACTGTGCCCAAGCCCCTTTGTTTTCAAAAATGGGCCTTTGTGATTCTGGGTGAGGGAATTTGACTAGATGGACCAAGGCAGGGCCCAGGGACTCTGCCACACTGTGGACGCAAGAGGTCAGACCCCAGGATGAATGGACAGGATGGTCCTTTGTGTGACCATAATCATCGCAGAGGCCTTTTTTGGTACCATCATGATGCCCAGGTCATAGGCTACCTACTTTAAAGCATCATTTGATTTGACAAAAACCCAGTGGCAGTCACAAGTGTAGACAGTTCTTTGGGATTTGTTATGATTCAGAAATTCAGTTTAACAAATATTAAGGTACATATATCCAGGGGAATCAGAGATGGACAAGAGATTGTCTCTACCCTTCCACTTGCTCATACTTTATAGAGACAATGTTCTTAAGAAATTCCTGTGGAAGGCGGGATGGGAGAGGTGTTGTAATAGTATAGAGTTTTATCCATTAGGAGTTGTGTTCAGCTTTGAGTAAGAGACCAAAATATTGTGCATTAAACAATATAGGGGTTTGTTGTTCTGTTATGTAAAAGAGTTCTGGAGGCAGGTGGTCCAGGGCTGGTATAGTTAGCTGTGAGAGGTCATTAGTGATGTCCATCTTCAAAATCCCCTCGTGGCCACAAGATGACTGCTCAGCTCCAGCCATCCTGCCCACATTCTCCTGGCTAAAGAAATGAGGGAAAGTGCAAACGATGTCTTCCAGCTGAGTCAGCCCCATGTTTAAGGAACTTTTCCAAAAGCTCTTCCCACCAACTTCTACTTCTACTTTAACAGCCAGAACTTAGTCCCAAGACCACTCGCACAAAACCAGTTTCTCATTAAGTTAGGACAAGGGAAGCAGGGTCTTCTAAGAGACTTCACTTAGAAGTCTCTGCTGCAAAGTAAGGATTGCGAAAGAAAGATTAATTCTAAATGAAAAGGTTTAGGAGTATTTCCTTGGGGTCCTGAGATTTTAACCAGGCCTTGAAAAGTGGATAGATTTCAATAAATGGCTATATGGGGGAAGGGAATGGCCTTCCAGACAGAGAAAACAATCTGAGCAAAGACCCAGCAGTTCGGGAGAGCCAAGCAGTTCGGGAGTCACCCAAGTGCCTGGAATACCGAGGGTGGGGGAGGCTAGGGGTGGAGCAAGAGAGAAGGCTGAGCTGGGTCAAGTCACTTTGAGTTCTCAGTGCCAGGTCAAGGACTTTGGGCTTTATTCTGGATGCATCAGGGAGGGCTCGGGGCAGCTTGTTCCAACAGCATAAGCAAAAGCATCACGCCTTATCCTGAGGTGTGCATCTTTGCCCTCAGCCTTCTTATGCCAGGACTCACTGCTGGCTCAGATGGTAAGGAATCTGCCTACAATGCAGGAGACCCAGGTTCCATCCCTGGGTCGGGAAGATCCCCTGGAGAAGGAAATGGCATCCCACTCCAGGATTCTTGCCTGGAAAATCCCATGGACAGAAGAGCCTGGCGGGCTACAGTTTATGGGGTCACAGAGTCAGACATGATTGCATGACTAACACACTTCATGTTCCAACCACATAGATTTCACTACAAGCAACTGCATGAGATCTGAGGCACCCAGCATCTCTAGGCCAGAGCTGAGAGGACAGCGGCACTCTCTGGAAGTGTAGCATGGAGGTTAGAGTCAGAGTCTAGAGTCAGACTGCCTGGGTTCAAATCCTGCCTCTACCACTTACCTGCTGTGGGACCTTGGGTGATTTACATAACCTCTCTGTGCCTCAATTTCCCAATTTGTAAATGGGAATGATTAAAAATGGTTCATCCCTTATGGGGCTGACGAGAAGATGAACAGTGCCTGGCTTAGGAAGTGCTTTTAGGATTAGCTGTTGTGACTAGGATGGCCTTGACTCCAGCATTGCCTCTGCCTGACCCCTGCCTGTCTGAGCAGTGGCCTGACCTTCCCTTGTGTCCCCTCTGAGGAGCAGTATGAAGAGAGGTTTCTGCAGGAAGAAACCGTGTCCCAACAGATCAAATCCATCAAGCTCCTGCAGACGCGGCCACTGGCTCCGCCAGAGGTGGTGAAGCCACAGCGACCCCTGCAGAGACAGGTCCACCTGAGGGGCCGGCCAGCCTCCAGGCCCACCGTAATCCGGGGCATCACCTACTACAAAGCCAAGGACCCCGAGGAGGAGAATGACATCGAAGAGCACCGTGAGTCGGGGTCAGCAGGGCGGCCCCCCAGAGGCAGGGCAGGGAGGGAGTCACCATTTGGACTCTGGAGGGGCACTTCCCCGCGAGCCACACCCGCCTTCGGCAGTTTGATTACTACTGTGGCCCGGCAGAGCCAGCCTGGTTACCTGAGAATTACCTGCAGTTACAAATTACCCAGAGTCCTTCCTGCCTTTCCTCACAGCTTGCTGAGCACCCTGGGGCAAGTCACTTGCCTTCTCTGGGCTTGCAGAGGACCACAAGGCGGAGCATGGCTGACCCAGAAGGGGCCTCAGTGCCCCCATTCTCAGATGCGCACACTGAGGCATGGAGGGGGTGGCCCAGTCAGCGACACACAGTGGAGCTTCTCTGCCTGCTCTTTCTCGGGGACCCTGGGCTTCCTGACCGAGACTCTGGCACCTCCCCTTTCATCTCTTTGCTTCTTACTCTTTCACAGAATATAGATACTCCTTTTCACCTCATCTCTATCCTGTTTCCCCTACAATTCCTCTTCCTAGGCTCTTCCCTGCCACCGGCCCCTCCTTTTCTTCTATCTGTCCCTGCCCAGCCCCCCAGGAGGCCCAGCTCTTCCCCTCTCCCTGCTACGCTGCTTCCTCCCATCTGGTCCCCCTCAGCTGCCTCCTGATAGATTCTGCTTATAGTCGCTGGCATAATCAGTTTGCCCATTTTTAACTGTGTAACATTTTAATTTATTGATTTGTGGGGGTCCCTGGTGGTCTAGTGGTTAGGATTTGGTGCTTTCACTCCTGTGGCCCAGGTTCAGTCCCTTGTCAGGGAACTGAGATCCCACAAGCCACTCAACATGGCCAAAATAAACAGTGGATTTGCGGGGTTTTTATATTCTGGGACAAATCCTTTGTATTGCAGATATTAATATTTTATTTCTGCCCGTGGCTTGTATCTTTAGTTCTTTAATGATGCTTTTGATGAGCAGATAAAATCCAGTTGACCAATTATGTCTTTTGTGATTAGACCTCTTTGTGTCCTAAGAAAACACTCCATCTTAGTATTCCTTTTCTGCTCAGAACCCTGCAGACTCCCCGCATTTCACGGAGGATAAAAACTGAAGTCCAAACACAGCAGCCACGCCCTCCATGACCTGGCTGTGCTCCCTCTGACCTCTGCCCACCTCACTGCTCCATGTGTTCCGGCCCCAGGGCCCTGGTACTGCTGCTGTTTCTCCCTAGAATACTCCTCCCCCTCACCTGCCTGGTTACCTCCCGCACTCCTTCAAGCCTCTGCCCCTCTCCCCCGTCCCACTGCGTCTCATCTTGACCACTTTATCCATGACTGCAGGTTTCCCAGGCCCCACTTCCCTCACCCTACTAGACCTTTCCTTATAACAGATTCAAGGAGACAGTCTGTCTAATGTTTGGCGTCTCCACCACTAGATAGAAGCTCCGTGAAGGCTCGTTGTTGTTGTACGTGCTCCATTGATAACTATTGAATGAGTGACTAACTTCTTCCCAGGTTTTGTAGCCCTTGGCTGTGGTCCCTGGGTGGTGGGTGGAGGCAGACTGTTCAGAGAGACCCTCCAGGAAATGCGTCCATATGTGCTCCTGTCACCTTCTTCTTCTAAATCCCACCTGGGCTCCACTTTGAATCAGGGAATCCTATGGCTGGTTCATGATGTAGGGCAGAAACCATCACAATATTGTAAAGTAATTATCCTCAATTAAAATTAATTAATTAATTTTTAAAAAGAAAAATAATATATCAGGGTATCCTGCTGATGAAAGAAACCCTCATTAATCTGCCACATACCACGTGTTGCTGACTCCTGAGTCACAAATGCACCTGTGTTTGTTTCCCAGAAGACGAATTTTTCAGTGGTGAACACGGAATGGATTTGCTGATTGAAGATCAGCTTCTGAGACACAACCAGCTGCTGACCAGCACCACCCGGAGGCCGGCAGCCACCGGGCACAGTGCCACTGTGACAGCTGATGCTGGCACCTCCAGCGCTGGCACTCCGACCACAGCCCTGCCTTCCGCCCGGCCGCCGGCCTCCGCCTCAGCTCCCAGCGCCCCTGACCCTACAGTCTCCGCCTCAGTCGAACAGTTCTCAGCACCGCTCCCGACGACCTCAGCGTCTCCAGATCCCACCGGGGGGCCAGTCCCTATGCCTTTCACTCAGGGACCAGCCACCACCATGGCCCGCGCAGCCACCCAGCGACCGCCAGCCTCAGCTCCTCCGTCGGGGGCCCCTGAGGATGCATTTGTGGAGGCGACGCACACAGCCCCAGTGCCTCCGCCTCCAGTCAGGACAGACTCACCAGGGAAAGACCCCACTGCCGGGCAGGGCACCGTGCCCCCTGGCCCCACCCTGAGCCCTGAGCAAGAAGATGACATACGGAACGTCATAGGTGAGTCCGTTCCACCTGGCTTGAGTCTCCTGCACAAGTGGAGAGGCTGCGCCTGGAAATAGCTTGAAAGGAGAGGGGGAGTCAGATGCTCCAACCGCTTCATAAAGAAAGGCAAGTGGAGTTACGCCTCGGGCAATGATCAGTTTTAACATCTAGGGTCTATATTCAAAATGTGCCAGTGACAAGAGTGGATACCTCTTGTAAATTAGTGGAGCTAAGATCTCAGCTTCATTAATCCGTTTTATAAACATTTGTCAAATGCTGGTGCACTAGGCTTTGTGATGGGTGTTGGATATTTGGTTGTTTAGTGATGACTACGTTTTCTGCAGGATGTTTACCAGGCCATGAACTAACAAGAGATTCTTATGTGTGTGTAGGCAGGGGGATCCCAGAGTATTAAAGGCGGGATCAGGGAAATAGTGAGCCCCAGGGAACAAATCTCATTAGCCCCTGGCCTTAGAAAGCATGGGAACATCATGGGATCGTGTGATAAGTGATGTAACTGAGGAGTGGAGAGACAGGGGCAGAGGGAGCAGCAGATTGCCTGGCAGCTAAGAAGGCTGGGAAAGCTCTTCTAGGAAGGTATCCTTTGAGCTGAGTTTTGAAAGATGAACAGGAGTTTGCTAAGTGGAAAAGGAAGGTCTTCTGACTGGGTAGGTCTAAATGAACAGGGTGTGTTCCAGGAACAGAGAATATAGCCTGTTCTGTGCCTGGGTGCTCCATGGCTGTAAGATGACTCTGAGAATAGTGAAACGTCAATGTGTGTGTGTGTGTGTGTGTGTGTGTGTGTGTTTCTGTGGATGGGGATGGGAGGGAAGGGGTGCAACTAGGAAAGGAAGTGGGACTTGGCCACTGATGGCTTTTTCAAAAAGACTTAAACATTCATTAAGTCATCATCAATACTGATTGAAAAATAACACTATTGAATAGTAATTTCATTAAAAATAACAATTTGACAGAGATGTGATTTGCATTATACCTTTCTTTCCCTTCTTCCCATTTTCAGCCCCCTTGGCAGCCTCTTTCTCAGTTCCTCCTCAGGATGAGGTGCCAGCCATGCCACACAGATGTTGGTAGGGGCACCTACCAGTAGCCAGACGCCTGGTTGTAGCCTAGTCCCCGCTGTGGAGAGCTGTGTGACCTTGGCCAAATCTCTGCCCTTCTGCGGGTCTCAGAAATTAGAAATTTACTAAAGATTGCTGCCTCAGTTGGGAATCCCTGATAGCTCAGTTGGTGAAGAACCAGCCTGCAATGCAGGAGACCCCGGTTTGATTCCTGGGTCAGGAAGATCTGCTGGAGAAGGGATAGGCTACCTCTCTCTAGTATTCCTGGGCTTCCACTGTAGCTCGTTACATCCTGTAGTAAGTGTATCAGGCTGTGATATAGCAAGGAATTCTTATTGGGTGAAAAAGAAAAATCCCAGAGTAATAACAAGGCCCAGTCACATGGACCCCAAGGCAAAATCTCATGAGCCTTGAGCAGGAGGAAGCTAAGCAAGAAGACAGGTCCTGAGCCACAGAGGTTGGGGTAGGAGGAAAGAGTTTTTCTTTTCGTCCCTTTCACTGTCATGGTGGGAGCAAGCCGACCCCAGCTAAGCAAGAAGACAGGTCCTGAGCCACAGAGGTTGGGGTAGGAGGAAAGAGTTTTTCTTTTCGTCCCTTTCACTGTCATGGTGGGAGCAAGCCGACCCCAGAGTAGAAGGTCCATTTCTCACTGCGTGGAGAATCAGTTCTGAAGCTGTGGGCCTTGCTCAATTTCTGCAGAATGCCCCAGGGTCCAAGCAAAGGGTCCACTTGCACACTGGCTCTGGGCAGCCTTGACCTTGCTCATGGGCCCACAGACCCTGAGCCCAGCATCCCGTCTCCCCACTGCCACGGGAGTGCACTCCCAGGGCCCCCATACATCTACCACTCAGGTGACAGGGACAGTTTCTCCAGAAACTTAGCCAGCTGCCCACCACTGTCCCCCCACAGACGGGCGGAGTACAGGCCGCAGGCAGGTCCACATTCCTTGTATGTCCCCAGGGATGGTGCTTGCCCGCCTGGTGACTTCCTAGCCAGTAGGCGAGGGGCTTCCCTGGAGGCTCAGATAGTAAAGAGTCTGCCTGTAATGCAGGAGACCTGAGTTCGATCCCTGGAGAAGGGAATGGCTACCCACTCCAGTATCCTTGCCTGGAGAATGCTATGGACAGAGGAGCCTGGTGGGCCACAGTCCATTGGGCTGCAGAGTCAGACACGACTAAGCGCCTCGCACTTCCACTTTCAGCCAGTGCGTTCTCCACTGTCTCCACAACCCCCCTGCTTCCCTGGGTGTCGCCACCCGCGCGCTTCCGACGTGCATCTTTCTGGAGTTCTTAGGTCTCAGGACTCCGCCTACTTCATTAGCCTGACTGAGATGCCGATGCCCAGACAAGAGAAACCCTGTGTCCTGGCAGTTGTTTACCTGGCAGAGGAGCAGGAGGCGGGGTACACTTTCTCTTGTGGTGCAATATTCTGTTCGACCAGAATCACATTGTCACAGAGGGGCTTCAGAACCCGCTTGCCAATGCAGGAGATACAGGAGACAATTCCTGGGTTGGGAAGATCCCCTGGGGAAGGAAATGGCAACCCACTCCAGTATTCTTGCCTGGGGACTCCCACGGACCGAGGAGCCTGGCGGACTAGAGTCCATGGGGTGGCAAACTGAGCGACTGTACAGCAGAGGATGTCAGCTTCTGCTTAAAGACTGGCCTGTGGGATTTTTCAAAAGAGCTAGGGTTCTTTTTTTCTAATTTTTATTTTATATTGGAATATAGTTGATTAACAATGTTACGTTAGTTTCCGGTGTGGAGGAAAGTGATTCAGTTATACAAGTGTCGATACCAATTCATACTCAAATTATTTTCCCATTTAGGTTATTACAGAATATTGTGCAGAGTTCCCTGTACTATATATACAGTAGGTCCTTGTTTTAGTTATCTGTTTTAAATACAGCAGTAGCAGTGTATAAATATCCCAAACTCCCTAAGTGTCCCTTCCCTCAACCTTTCCCCTGATAATTATAAATTCATTCTCTGTGACTCTGTTTCTGTTTTGTAAATAAGTTCATTTGTATCATTTTGTTTTAGATTTCGGTATTTGTCTTTCTCTGACTTATTTCACTTCCTTTGATAAACTCTAGGTCCATCCATGTTGCTGCAAATGGCATTACTGCATTCTTTTAACAGCTGAGTATTATTCCATTGTACATATGAGCCACATCTTCTTCATCCATCTGTCTTACACAGAGGATGTCAGCTTCTGCTTAAAGACTGGCCTGTAGGGTTTTTTTCAGAAGATCTGGGATTCTTGCCTCTGTATCTACTGCAGAAAAAACACAGGGACATGGACATAGATATAAGTGCTTCTTCAAATGCCAAGGGGTGAAAAGAGGGGGTGGCACAGAGAGAAGGCAGGTGGAGTGTTGGCAGGTTTTCTCAGGAATCATTTCCAATCACGTATTGCTGCCACATACTTTCTGAGGCTGCTGTTAGTGTGGATGGGATTTCTTTTCTGGAACCTTCTTAGCACACTTCCTGCCTGCCTGTGGCTGGCCAAGTAAGAGTATATGTAGCCTTCAGTTAAATAAGAATCATTTGTCTGAAACCAACACATGCCACTGACTTGCTACCTGCGAAAGGTTGTTTGCTGTTTGATGAGCCTGGCAATTTCGAGTTTCAGCTGTTTGAGTGGTTTTAAATGGGGCTGCTTTTAGAAGGAACATCCTATCCTGTGGTTTCCAAACCTGGTTTTGTGATGTCCTAAAATGTCTACCAGTTTCCCCAGGGGAGTTGTAAGACGCTCAGAAAAATTCCGAAAACAAATGAGAATTAATTTTTGGCCAAAGCATAGCTGCTCGAGGGCAAGAGAGGAAAGGCACCACCAGTGATGGGAGCAGGGCTCCGGGAGGGGAGGGGACCGGTCACCGTCCTCGATGCTGTGGGGAGCTCTGGCCAGGCTGCCACAGAGGATGGGGCACGGGTGCTCCATGGCCATGGCTTTGCAGAGTCCCAGACCTTAAGGCAATGGCGCCCCACTCCAGTACTCTTGCCTGGAAAATCCCAGGCAAATCCTAGTGGGCTTCTGTCTGTGGGGTCGCACAGAGTCGAACACGACTGAAGTGACTTAGCAGCAGCAGCAGACCTCAAAGACTGTGATGCGCGTTGTAGGAGAGGCTGGTGTGGGGCAGAGTGGGGAGGGGGGGGAGGAGCAAAAGGACGGTCGGGATGACAGCGATACCAGAGAGCCTGCCTCGTGGCTGAACCTAGAAATGTGATCCCACGAAGACCGCCTCTTCCACAAAGTAACTGGCCGTAACAACCCCCGAGGCCTGGCCGGCCACGCTGGCGGTGGGCACAAGACGGCCTGAGGAAGGTGGTGCCAGCACAGGCAGGGCAGTGCCGGCCGGAGCCTCCACAGCACCCAGACTCAGTACCGAGGACTGTCCCGTCAGTGGCCCAGAGTCTCTTGACAGGCACCTTTCCCAGCCCCAGCTCCACAGACACACTCCACTCTCACTTTGCTGATCAGCTCACCAGGCCCCTGAAACCACAAGGAGCCTCTGTGAGAACACAGAGGCTGCTGGCCCTAGAGACACAAATATAAAGCAGAGCATCTCCTTGTGAATGGGTAAGGGAGAGTCTGTGCCTGTCTACAAGGATACAGGCCACTCCTAATTCACCCAGCCCCGCTGCGCTGGCTGGGAAAGGGACTGCACTCTGCCCACTTCCACGGAGGTGTCACCAGGAGGGGCTGCAGGGACTAGAATGGACAGGTCTGGCAAGGAATGTGGTCCAGGGAGGCTGTCTCTGGTTCTGACTGTGGAGCCCCATCTCCAGATATGGTCACCAGGGCAGAGCTGACAGTGTGAGCGTGGGATTTGAAGGGCACCCACGGTGCTGGCACAGACCAGGAGGCATAAGGGAGAGGGCCTGATGATGAAGGGGGTAAGACATGAGGACTCAGATCTAAAGGTGTTAGAGAAGGTTCTAAGCAGAGGAGCACACTCACTTTTGTCAGTACCGGGTTGAAGGACAGTACTAGAGCTGATGATGTGCAGGCGCTGTAGGTGTTGGTCCTTCAAAAGCAGGTGAGGCAGGGTCCCCGACCTGGAGTTGTGCACAAGCTCGTATATGAGATCCAGAAACACAGTTTCAGTTCAGGTGGTGGGTGGCGTTCAGCCATTCATTCATGCCTGACTCTGCGACCCCATGGACTGTAGACCGCCAGGCTCTTCTGTCCATGGGATTCTCCAGGCAAGAAAACTGGAGAAACTACATTTGCCATTTCCTCCTCCAGGCGATCTTCCCAACCCAGGGATTGAACCCACATCTCCTGTGGCTCCTGCATTGGCAGGTAAATTGTTTACCACTGAGCCACCTGGCAAACCCAATTTCCACTCAGGGGGTGAGCAGATGTATAGAGTGCTTTGCGGTCAGAGGGACTCTCTTCTGGAAAGAGAAGCTGACCTAGCTGTCTTGAGGGATGAGGCAAAACCAGCCAGGAAGAAAGGTGCCATTGCAATAAGAAGGACCAGAGTCAACAAGAGCCCCAGCAGTGGACCAGTTTAGTTAGGGCTGACTACACATTTTGTTGAGCCCAGTGCAAAATGAAAACATGGAGCCCCAGTTCAAAAGGCAAGATGGAAAGTGTCATTGAAGATAGTGAATATAAAGCTGTTTCCTTTCTTCTCTGATCTTTCTCTCTCTCTTTCACTTGTTTTTTTCCTTTGCTACTTCATGCCATTGTAAGTAAAGAAATATTTTTTAAAAACTCAAATAACTGGTGTGAATTTTATCATTCATGTTTATATTGTGCACTACCAGTTTTCAATGCAAAGGTAAGATCATTTAACTCCTGTGTGGAGTCCACCAAGATGATACAGCTTGTTTTTCACGGCTCCTATGTTCCTGTGTAATTGGTTCTTAGCAGACCAGTGAAAATGCGGCACAAAACACTCATCTGTTTCTGTTCTTAATATGCTCACAATCTACCCTGACTTTCTACATTTGGCTCCCTGAATGAAAGAAAAGGAACTGTGAGTTGCCCTATCTATCCCTCATCTATAACATTTTCAGCATGAGTTATTGTCTACTCCAAGGAAATAACACAAGTAAGAAAGAATATAATGGGATTACTTGGTTACGTATGGTTCCTAGCATACTGCTGCCTGCTTTCTGCATTCAAGGTTCTGTTTAGAATGGCAAGTGTGGCCTCTGGGGCTGTGATGCCCCGTGCACTCAGTCCCCGGGACAACACACCTGCCTTGTCTGAATCTCTGGATCTCACTGTAACTGCACGAGCAGTGGGCCCACCGGGTGTCCCCTGCACGCAAATGGGCCATAGGAAGGGGGGACACATGTACTGTGTCCTCTGCTCAAGCACAGGCCCTGTTGTCTTATTAGATTCAAACTATAAAATAAAAAATCCAAACTAAAATGATTAAGAATTACAATATGGCAATAGCAGAACTTTAAAAAGGTGATTGCCCAGTTCACGTGTCCATGAAACTACCTCCAGGCAGGGCACCATGGCGAGTATGAGCAGTTAGGTATGGGCAAGAGATCTCAAAGCTGGCAACCCGAGGGCCAAGTGCACCCCTAAGACGTCTTGTCAGCCTTAAACTCGATGCCTTTAGGTCAGCTGCTCTTCCAATCCACCCGTCTCTGTTGTTACTCATCCTCTCATACTCTGCCTGCTTCACCCATTTCCATCGCACCTGGCCCCTAGAGGCGTTTGAGTTTGAGAAGTCTGATTGAGGGGAGATGGCAAGAAGTGATGGCACTGAATGAGGGGCTGATGTACTGGGGTAGCACCTAGGGCTTCCTGCAGCAGTTGGCGATGGTGAGTTAAGGATTTAAGCAGAAAAGCAGCTCAGGACTTCTGGGGGCAGGTGGTGGATGGGTTAGAAGGGGTTAGAGATGAGCCATAGAATCCACCAGTGTAACTGGAGTGATCCAGGCGAGGGACAGTGAGGTGTAAGCTAAGCACAGAGGTGGAGTGGAAGAGCTGAGAAGTGAAGAGGTGGGAGACGGAGGCCAACGGGGCCATGCGTGGAGGAGAGGAGCGGGGAGAACCAAGACTCCCGGCTCGGTGAATGGTGCGCCGTGCCTTTCTCCCGGACAGGAAGTGTAGGAGGAGCGGGCTGTGAACTGAAGCAAATGAATTCCTTTCTGAATCCAGTAAGTTTGAGGAATCAGGAGGGCACTCAGGAGGGAAGTGTCTCATAAGGGGGTGGCCACCTGGCACTCAGAAACAAAGTCTGGGCTGAGTGACAGCCAAGTGTGCCGGGGGAGTGCAGGAAGAGGAAGACGAGGGGCTGAAACTGGGGCTCTGAGAGGTGACATCTGAAAGTGGGCAGAAGAGAGAACCAGCCAAAGACAGCCTGCCCTGGGTGGTGAGTGGGAACCAGGAGAGAGGGGTAGGAAAACCGAGTGTGCGCGGGGGCCGGGTGCACAAGACAGGCTTGCCTAGGATGAAAGGGCCAGAGAGCACCCGCAGTGGACACCGCTCACTGCGCAAGCGTTAAGGCAGCCGTCGGGGAGGGGCAGAGGAGTGTGTCGGGGCTGCTCACCCTGCAGGGGAGGCCTGCCACGTGACAGCCACAGCTGGGAGCCCTAGAGGGCGGAGGGGGCCTCTTGTGTGCTGACTTCTTTTTTGTTAGATGGCAAGATTGAGCAGCTTGATGTGCTGAGAGGAAAAGCCCCTACAGACCCTGGGAACCTTTTTTGTTGTTGTTAACCTATAAACATTTTAGAAGATAATACATATAATAAGTAAGGCAAGATGTCCTTTAGCTTCAAAGAAATGCACTCAAATGGCCTTCTGTATCCTCGGACCATAGTTGGTTGAATCTGAGGACGAGGAACTCTGACATATGGAAGCTGCACTGTATTCATTATACTGAGACATTTTACATGACATTTACATGAGCCTCTGCGAATTTTATTACCCATCAGGACTCCTGGAACCAATCCCCCACAGATATCAAGGGGAAACTATTTCAAATATAACCGGAGCTTCAGGAAAAAACAGGATGAGATGGCTGGCTAGCATCATCAACTGAGTGGACATGAATTTGAGCAGACTCTAGGAGACAGTGAAGGACAGGGAAGACTGCTGAACTGCCCATCAGGTTGCAAAGAGTTGAACATAATTTAGCAACTGAACAACAACAAAGGGCAAAACCCTAGAGAATGAGTTTGGGACAAATAGGTTGATCTCGTGGTCCTGTCTCTATCCTCTATTCCTTGTTCATAGATGGCATTTTACACGTGAGGGCTACACCATCTGCAAAGAAAGAAATTTAGAAAGCAGTATAATAGAAATGTTTCTGGCTCATAGAAACATTTTCCCTCCAAGTTATTTTTGTTGTTATTGTTTTGTTTTAGCCAAGTAGGGATAGAACTTCTACAGTTTACTTAAGTTGTTGAAGGGATAAATAAAAAATCTTTTCACTGGAGAAGATGAAATTTTAAAAAATGGTAGGTATTTACCATAGCTAACTTCTATAAAGAAGGAACCCTCTCTATGCATAAATCTCCTTTGCGGAGATTTAATCATCTAATACATTTGGTTCGGCTAGAGCAAAATCATTCATTTCCTCTCAAGTGGCAGTTTTAATTCTAATAGCAAAATTTTTATATATTACATACATATGCTCTCCTGAAAGAGAATTATCATATCTTCAAGTACTCCAAGTGACCACATATCACTTGGGCAACCACTTAAGGAAGAGAGAGATCAAAAGATTTTAAAAATGAAGCATGCTAATTTACCATATCAAATTTGTCATGACTTCATAGCATTTTAGGCAGGAGAAAGGCCTATTATATATGCTGTCTGCCATCTTTTTTTTAATTTAATTTAATTTATTGGTTTTTTGGGAGGCTAATTACTTTACAATATTGTATTGGTTTTGCCATACATTGATGTGAATCCGCCACGGGTGAACACGTGTTCCCCATCCTGCACCCCCTCCCCCTCCCTCCCCATCCCATCCCCAGAGCCTGGGAATCTTTGAAGCAGGGCCAGCTATCTCCCAGGACCACTGATGATGAGATGAGTTAGTACATAGAGACAGCTTAGGAAATGTTCCCTGTCACCATACTTTGGGGGAGAACTTCTGAGCTGCAGGCAGAAGCACTCTCTTTTCTTCACAGTGCCTTTGAACTCTCTCCCTTCTTTCTCTCATTACCGTTGAAAAGGAATAAACACATGGCTTCTTCTCTCCAGGGCTGACAGTTTGCTGCCAAGGGTGGGGGGCATCGGAACAGCCCCAGACTCTGGTTTGTCGGCCCTCGTGGTTTGTCGGCCTCCCCTGAACCTGTCTTCACAGGCTCCCAGGCCACACACACCTATCACTCTGTTTCTGCCTGTGCTGGACCCCACCGTGTGCTGCTGGCATTTGCTCTATCTGAGGGCATATGGTGATACATCCTGTGGTCCTGGATGTCAGGACTTGGAAGCTGTAAGCCGAGACTCCCTTCTTCCTACAGAGATAAAGATGCTTGACTCCAGAAGCCGACTCCATCTGTTTTAGTTTCCTATGCCTCCTGTAACAAATTACCACAAACTTAATGGCTTAAACAATAGAAATTTATTCTCGAGTGTTCTGGAGACTAGAAGGCTGAAATGAGTCTTACAGGACTAAAATCAAGCTGTCAGGAGACTGGTTGCTTCCTAAGGCCCCAAGGGATGGTCCAGTCTTTGCTTTTTCTAGTCTCAGGTGGCTGCCAGCGTTCCTTGGCTTGGGGCCTCCTCATCATCCTTCTTTTGCTTCCATCATCAGGTTGCCTCCTCTTCTGCAGTCTAATCTCCCTCTGCCTCCCTATTATGAGGGTACTTATGACTGTGATTAGAACCCCCTCTGAATAATACAGGCTAGTCTCCCCGCTCCCCTGGCCACCCTCCATCACAGCATCCCTGATGTAATCACGTTGGCAAACTCTCTTTTGCCATATATAGTCCCATTCACAGGTTCCAGGATTAGGAATTGGATACCTTTGGAAGACAATGCTCAGCCTGCCATACCATCATCAGAGTGCATTCTCCAAGCGTGTTCATGATGTAGGGAGGGCATATATTTTGCTTGTTTTTCTGTGGAAGAAATGAAAGCTCTGTGACTTTTCAGATGTAACACAGCCCTCGGGGGTCTGTAGCAGGACCAAGAGCAATGCCAGACCTCTGGCTGCAAATCGGGGTGGGAGGGGGCAGGTTCTCTAACTTCACATTAAGGCACTATCACCGCAGAGCCTTAGTGCTGAGACAGAACCCTGTAGGGGTTTGGAAGCTGCCTGGGGCAATGCAGTGCACTGACGCTTAGTCCCAGGTTCCAAGAGCTCATCTGCAGTTTCCGCATCTGGGCAGGAAGGTGGCCTAGCCATAGCGACCCTGACAGAAACTCCTGGCCTCTCACAGCCACTTGCGGGGCTCTGGGTATTGGCTGGGGTCTGCCTCTGATGCAGGGAGTTGGGTCCTCACTGGGCTTTTCCAGGGGAAGGGGACAAGTGAAAATGCCCCCTCTGGGCATGGCACACTAGGGCTCACCTTAGTTCTGAGGAAGCACAGCTTCTCTGCTGGCAGCCAACGTCCCACTCAGCGCCAGGGAATGAGATATTTTCCATCAGAACTCGGCTGCCCAGGCTTAGCCAGATTCTTCTGTTTTATTGTCTCGAGCAGATGAGCTCAGTTGTGGGGGAATGAGGCTTTGGCTGGTAGGCTCTGCTGTTTGTCTTACAGAGACCAAAACCCTCCCCTCTCTGTTAGACCAGGACCTAATAAACCCCACACAGAGATGCCTGAACCCTGCCAATTGCACCCAACTGTGCGGCCTGCCTGGGAAACAATGTTTATCCTGCTTTCAGACGCCTGGCTGCCCCAGGCGCGGGGCCAAGGGCACAGCGCCTGCCCCGTCCTGCCAGCTCAGACCACTAATGGGGGAGCAGGAGGGATGGAACAGATTGGAACAGTCTGGAAACAGGGGTGGCCTGGAGTTGAGAGGGCCCTGAATCTGAACCGTGGGCCCTTGCTCTTTGGTCCCATGTGAGTGTCAGGGGCAGATCCTTCTCGTCGCTGCTGCCCATCTGTGAGCCAGCGTGATGGCAGGTTGGGGAGGGGGTGTTCTGCTGGCCCCCGCTGCCAGGAGGAGGAAGAGTGTGAAGTCAAAGTGTTAGCTGCTCATTCATGTCCGACTCTCTGCGACTCCATGGACTGTAGCCCGGCAGGTTTCTCTGTCCATGGAATTCTGATAAGAATACTGGAGTAGGTGGCCATTCCCCTCTCCAGGGGATCTTCCTGACCCAGGGATCGAACCCAGGTCCTCTACATCGTAGGCGGAGTCTTACCATCTAAGCCACCAGAGAGGAGGAGGAAGTTGTAAAAGCTGGGTTAATCAGCTCCTCCCACATCCCTCTCTTCCCGTCTCCTTCATAACCCATTAGTGCAGAGACAAAAAGAGCAAAAGACATGATCTCAGTAAGTGGTCACGTTATTTTAGTATCATTCGGGGCCATGTGCAATATAATAATACTGCATAGTAGGCATGCAGGCAGGCTTTCGATTTGATTTAGAACCCAGCATGGCCCTGGGGCTTCGCCCGTGGCACGGTGGTAGAGAATCCGCATCCAGTGCAGGAGATGCAAGAGATGGGGTTGTGACCCCTTGGGCAGGAAGATCCCCTGGAGTAGGGAACAGCAACCCACTCCAGTATTCTTGTCGGGAGAATCCCAGGGACGGAGCAGCCTGGCAGGCTACAGTCTGTGGGGTCATGAAGAGTCGAACACGACTGAGCAACTGAGCAGACACACACACACACACACACATGATTCTAGTGGCCTTTGAGGACTTCTCAGGGGGTCACTCAGGAGGGCATGGCTGAGTGCCTGTCCTGCTAAAGCAGACCTGACCTTTGAAGGAGGCTCCCACAGCCCAGAACAAGCTCCTTATGTGGGAACCCGGTCCCAGGCCTCTCCAGTTCCCAGAATGGGGTGCAGGCACCCCTGCTCACAGGGGCGTAGGCTGGAGGACAGCTCTCTCGGGCCCAGCAGGTGGGCCTCAGGGGACATGACATCCGCTGCACAGGCAGGCCTGCTCGCTGCTGCTAGTCTGGGCCAGCCCCATGGCTGGGGAAGCTCTGTGCTCCTGGTCTGGCAGGGTCCTCGCCTCTGGCCCCCTTTCTTGTGCTGCCGTGTATTCACCCAAGTTTCAGAGCAGCTGCCCAGGCTCCACGGCCTGTAGACACTGTGCTCCGAGGACCAAGGACACAAAGGGGACAGCCACAGCCCCTCCCCCTGGGGTTCATGCTTGAGATGGGGATGGGCATTGGATCAGGACAGAGATGCACAAGCATCGTCAGAACACAAGGGGACATGTCCCGTAAGAAGGGTGCATTCACGATACTGTGGGATTAGCATGGAATCCAGAGGGGGATAGAATGGTTTTTCAGAGGAGAAAGTGGTGTCAGAAAAGCACTTGGGAGCTTAGATCCCTGAGGGATGAGTTTGTAGGACTGAGAAGAGGGTCAGCAGGAGCAAAGCATGGTGGCAGGAATGTGGCCTAGGATGGTGACAGTAGACGGCTCGTAAGAGTAGACCATAGGAGAAAGAGGGAGCTTCCTGGGTGGTGCTAGTGGTGAAGAACCTGCCTGCCCACGCAGGAGACAGATGAGATGCAGGTTCGACCCCTGGGTCAGGAAAATCCCCTGGTGTCAGAGATGGCACCTCACTCCAGTATCCTTGCCCGAAGAATCCCACGGACAGAGGAGCCTGGTGGGCTACAGCCCACGGGGTCCCAAAGAGTTGGACCCAACTGAGTGGCTGAGCACTTCTCAGAGAGATGAGAGGAACAGCAGGGGGGATGCTGAGCAAACATCTGGTGTCAGGTTGGTTGCACAGGACTGTAGAAGCCTGTGGAGGGGTTCAGACTCCAGGAGGGGCAGCCAGCGAGGGTCCTAGGGGTGGGGCATTCTTCGATCAGCCTGACCCCTCCATCCCCCTCTCCTCCATCAGGAAGGTGCAAGGACACCCTCTCCACCATCACAGGGCCGACTACGCAAAACACGTATGGGCGGAATGAGGGGGCCTGGATGAAGGACCCCCTGGCCAAAGATGAGCGGATTTACGTAACCAACTATTACTATGGCAACACTCTGGTAGAGTTCCGGAACCTGGAGAACTTCAAACAAGGTACGTGCTACAGGTCCAGCTCAAGGGAGGGTCTTCCTTCTCCACTGTCCTGTTTTAATCATGACCAGATCACCCAAGGTGGAGACAGTGAATAAGAAGGGCAAAACCTTCTAGCAATAGGATGTCCCTCTTCCACACCCCCTTTCATCTTCCAGCCCCTGAGACATGGGACAACCTGAAGTCCGGTCCAGAAGACAGCAGTGATACATCTTCCCTTTCCCGTGGCCCTTGACTATTTACAAACCATGTTCATGTATGTTAGCGTCTAGATCCTTGTAGTAGCTCAGTGAGGGGAGTGGGAATTGTCATTTATAAATGAAAGATGAGGGCGCCTCAGAGAAGTAGGACGTGGCAGAGCCAAGACACAAACCCAGGGCTCCAGACCCCAAGCCCATGGCGCATCCCCTCCCCTTTGGGCTGCCCCCCCACCCTCCCCCGCCTGGCGGCTGTCACTGCGCCATCGCCCTGAAGCCTCCCACCTTCTCACCGCCCGCAGGTCGCTGGAGCAATTCCTACAAGCTCCCTACAGCTGGATTGGCACGGGGCACGTGGTGTACAATGGTGCCTTCTACTACAACCGGGCCTTCACCCGCAACATCATCAAGTATGACCTGAAGCAGCGCTACGTGGCCGCCTGGGCCATGCTCCACGACGTCGCCTATGAGGAGGCCACGCCCTGGCGGTGGCAGGGCCACTCGGACGTGGACTTTGCTGTGGATGAGAATGGGCTGTGGCTCATCTACCCGGCCCTGGACGACGAGGGCTTCAGCCAGGAGGTCATCGTGCTAAGCAAGCTCAACGCCGTGGACCTGAGCACGCAGAAGGAGACCACGTGGCGCACGGGGCTCCCGGAGGAACCTCTACGGCAACTGCTTTGTCATCTGCGGGGTGCTGTACGCCGTGGACAGCCACAACCAGCGCAATGCCAACATCTCCTACGCCTTCGACACCCACACCAACACCCAGATCGTCCCCAGGCTGCTCTTTGAAAATGAGTACTCCTACACCACCCAGATAGACTACAACCCCAAGGACCGCCTGCTCTATGCCTGGGACAACGGCCACCAGGTCACCTATCACGTCATCTTCGCCTACTGACACCCCTGTCCCCACAGGCAGAAGTGCAGAGGGGGCTACTGGCACCTTGTGTGTGTTTGTGTGTGTGTGTGTGTGGATGCGTGCATGTGTTGTTTAAAATATATATATTATTTTGTATAATATTGCAAATGTAAAATGACAATTTGGGTCTATTTTTTCTATGTGGATTGTAGATCAATCCATTCGTGTATGTGCTGGTCTCACCCTCCATGGTTTATATTTTTGTGCAAATCAACTTCTCCTTTTGACCAGTAACCACCTTCCTTCAAACCCTCAACCCCCTCCAGCTTCCTGATCTCCATCTGAGAAGGTTTCGTCATCAGGGTCTTGTAGGCAGATGGCACCAGAAGCAGAAGTGAAGGAGGCAAGAAAGAAGTGCTAAGGGGTGGGAAATTTTTTTATGTTTTGGAGAAGTTTTTGAAGGAAAAAAAAACATTAAAAAATGCTTTTTTTTTTAAATAAAGAAGAATGAAAAATCACCCTAAATGCATTTTTGTTTAGTTCGGCTATGTCTGCCAGGATTATACGCCTCGCCCAGAAGGAGATGAGTCTGTGTTTCACAAAACCATCCTCATGCTGAGCTGCTCCCAGGCAGCTCCTCTCCCTCCTGAAGCGGGGCTCCGTTGGGGGGCTGGGGGTGGAATTTGGAATGAGCTGAGCCCCGCGGCACTTGCTCTGTGGCACTGATCCCTCCCCGGCTCTTCCACCGTGACACCAGCTTCCTTGATCTGTTCGGCTTTTTTTCTAGTCATTACCCAAGATGTAGGAACCTGTTCATTCCTTCGTCTTCCTCCATGTAGCCTGGTGGTTGGCACCATTGAAAATAGAAAGCTGAGTGTGACCTTCACCCTGTACTTCTTAAGAAGCTTACAAACAATCCGTTTCCCCCTTCCCCACAGTCCTCTCCTCCGCCGATCCTGAACATTCACATTGAGCCAGCCTTCCTTCCCAGCTTCCCCAGCAGGGGAAGGGCCTTCTTCTGAACCAAGGCCCCTGAGGGACCTGGGTAGACCAGCCATCCCTCCCCATGCATGTGTCTAAGTGCCTGCTGCCCACAAGCAAGCTCTTCCTCCACATGACACAAATCAGGGGACGGAAGCCTGGGCAGAGACAAGCCCACTGACAGCCAGATGCTGGCCGAGGTGATCACGGAGCAGGTCAGCTTCAGCGTCAGCGCGGCCTGGTCCTCCAAAGTCCTCTACACCAGCCCCGCCAGCCCCAGCCACCCACCCTAGACCGTGCCGGGTACCCGTTCCCAGACACCATCAAAGGGGTGGGAGCCACAGGCTTTGGGGGCAGCACCCCCAGGCTTTGGGGGCAGCACCCCAGGCAGTTCCAGAGACAGAGTGCTCTGGAGTGCTTCCCCTTTCCATGGAGGCTGGGGGCCTGGCTGTGACTCTGCTTGTCCTGGCCTTGGAGGCACTTCTTTCTCCTGAGGTTGTGGGTGGTAGGCAGAACCCAAGAGTGATGTGGGAAGACAGTCAGGTCACCACACTGTACCCACGCTGCACCATCTCTACCTCCACCCCCATAGAGGGAGCAGCGCTGACTGCTGAGTCCTCACAGACACCTCCCCTTCCCGCAGTCATCCCCCTGCGGCTTACACCTCTCGGCACAGTGGGTGGCTTCCACCCCCACCCCTCTAGCAGCTTCCTCCATTAGACCATTCTAAATAAGGAAAATCCAAATGACTTTACTTTGTCTCGGGGCTGTTTGGGTCAAATTCTCCGGAACAGATGCTAGTGCCTATCAGGCTTGGAGGCAGCAGCAGGGCTTACGAGCCGGTATGTCAGGGGTTCAGAAAGACTTTGATGGACGATAATGGGGGTAGAGTTGCCCACGTCCAGAGGCTGTGCCCAGCTAGAGGAGAGAGAAGCATTGCCTACCTAGAATCTGGCCCTTTGTCAGGCCCCAGTTGGAAACCATAGCAGGGTCAGCATGAGCCCCAGGTCAGGCTGATCTGAGGGGATGGGGTAAGCCGCCAGGAGAGTCGCTGGTGCGGAGCTCACATCTTATGGAAATGTTCATCTATCTATCCAGCCATCTGTCTATCCAGCCAGCCATCCACCCTCCCACCCCTACCCCATCCCCCACCCCCTCACACACACCCATCCATCTATGTAAACTGATACATTTACAGGTGCCAGACCTCCCAGGTGACTCAGTGGTAAAGAATCTGCCTGCCAATGCAGGAGATGTAGGAGACACAGGTTTGATCCCTGGGTCAGGAAGATGCCCTGGAGGAGGAAATGGCAATGCACTCCAGTACTCTTGCCTGGAAAATCCCACGGACAGAGGGGCCTGGCGGGCCACAGTTCATGGGGTCGCAAGAATCAGACATGACTGAGCGTGCACACATGTACAGCAGACTCCCAGACGAGGGCTTGTCACCTAGGGCACACTCAGCCCTCCTGGGACCTCACTGCTGGGTGGCCCAGAGGCCCGTGCTGGTTGTGTGCCCCCTTCCTCTCTGTGCCCGAACCACAGCCTAGGCACTATGCTCTATCCAGATGATGCCAGGACCTCCCAATCTGCCCACTCCTCAGGTCTCTGCATCAACCTCCTGAGGGTTGGGCTGCCCTCCCATGTCGAGAAAAGAAGGTCTGAGATTTCAAGTTTCCAGGGCAGGCTGGCCTTCAGGGATAAGCCTTACGAACAAGCAATGGGGATTAGTAGGATATGGGCAGGGACCAGGAAGGGCCCCAGCTGCTATGGAAAATAATTTGTTCTGGGAGGCCTGGCTCAAAGGTGCAGGTGTAGGGGTCCACGGACATGAGCCATGTCCCCTGAAAAGCCAGAACACGGGCTGAGGAGCCGAGAGGCAGGAGTAAGCGTCCACAGCCTGGATCCTCAGGCCCTGGACAGGGCTGGCCAGCAGGTAAGAAGGCAGCTGCCCACCTCCTTGGTGACTCTGGGATCTGGCTCCCACGCGGACACTCATGTGGCTCCTCACCCGAGCATCAGTTTTCCTGCCCTGGCTCATCTGAGCTCCTCCCGGCCCCTCTGTCAGTCATCAGGGAGCTCCCCGTGCTGGGAGCGCCAGGGGCCATGAGAAACAGCCCCAGGGATGCCAGCTGAAGCCTGTCTGGGTGACCTACTTGCCCCACTCAGGCTAGGTGAGGACCTGCTCCCCAGGTACCTCCCACTCGCTGGAAGGAGGAAGCAGCGGAAGGGGGGACCTCAGGCCTGAAGCAGGGTGGTCGGAAACAGTTCCCCTGAGCACATCCAGGTCTTCTCCAAGCAGCTTTCTCATCGCTGGACTGAGTTTCAGAAACATGAAGAATTAGAGAATGAATTTTTCAGAAAGTTGAAGAGGCGGACAAACAGCTAGGTAGGTACTGATCCTCCTGGCCTTTCCCTCACCTGTGAAATGAAGGGGGGATCTTCCAGCTCCCAGATTTGCCAAGTTTTCTCTGAGCTTTGTAACTCCTCACCTAACCTGGGGCATTTTTTTAAATTTTATTTTTAATTGGAGGATAATTGCTTTACAACGTTGAGCTGGTTTCTACCGTTCAACAGCATGAATCTGCCATAGGTATGTGTATGTCCCTGCCCTCCTGGACCTCCCTTCCACCCAGCCCGCCCCCCGCCCACCCCTCTAGGTTGTCACAGAGCACCAGGTTGACAGCAGCTTTCCACTAGCTATCTATTTTGCATATGGTAACATGTGTCTCAATTTGTCCCACCCCCTCTGCTCCCTACCCTCACTGTTTCCACCAGTCTGTTCTCTCTGTCTGCATCTCTATTCCTGCCCTGCAAATAGGTTCATCAGTGCCATTTTTCTAGATTCCATATATATGCACTAATATATGATATTTGTTTTTCTTTTTCTGACTTACTTCTCTCTGTATAATAGGCACTAAGTTGATCCTCTTCAGTTCAACTGACTCACATTCATCCCTTTTTATGGCTTCGTAATACTCCGTTGTATATATGTACCACAACTTCTTTATCCATTCATCTATCAGTGGACATCTAGGTTGATTCCATGTCATGGCTATTGTAAATAAAGCTGCAATGAACGTGTGCATACACGTGTGTTTTTTTTGAATTATTAACCTTGATACTGATGGGAAAATAGATTTACTTTTGTTTTCCTAGTAAAGTATTTTCCAACTATATCATTTTCAAAAGTGGAGAAAAATTTGACTAAAAATCTATACATTATTTTTGCATTTTACATGTATCCATTCAACAAATATTCATGGAACCTCCACTGGGGAACCTGAGTGACCAAGACAAAGTCCCTGAGCTCAGGAATCTTATATTCTGAAGTGGAGGGAGAGAAAAGGAACGTATTGATGTGTGTTATGACAGGTGGCAATAAAAATAAAGCAGGGAAAGAATACAGAGAAACACAGGAGGAAGAGAGGGGGTCGCTTCTTGTGTAGGCAGGTCAGAGAAAGTCTCTGCGATATGGGGACATTTGGACAGAAGCAGAAGATGGGAGGACTGAGCATGCAGACCTCTAGAGGCTGACAGCAGGGGACGGGACCAGCCAACACCCTGCAGCAGCCCCCTCTCAGCAGCATCAGCCCAGAGCAGTGAGCCTCCAGGCTCCGGGTGTGGCTGCCGAGGCACCCACGCCAACCCAAGTCCCCGGGCAACGAGCACAGGTATTCTGTGGCCGCGTGCTGTGCTCACACGCCTGGACACAACCGGGTGATGGCATGCAGCCCTGTTTCGTGCTACCACCAAGGGAGGCCTTCCCTGGTGGGTAAGTGGTAAAGAATCCGCCTTTCAATGCAGGAGACATGAGTTTGATCCCTGGGGTGGGAAGGTTCCCTGGAGAAGGAGATAGCACCCCTTTCCAGGATTCTGGCCTGGGAAACACCATGGATGGAGGAGCCTGGCAGGCTATAGTCCTTGGGATCACAAAGACTCGGACACAACTTAGAGAATAAACAATAAGAACAAAACACCAAGGGAACAGGGATGTCTGCTGCAGGAAACTGGCTCCAAGACCTCGGTCTCAGTTCTGATTCCGCAACTTGGCATTCGCGTGACCTCAGAAAAGGAGGACACACAGCCTGTAAGGAGGATAGATTCATGGAAGATCAGAACAAGGCAGTGCAAGTAAAAGCAAGTGGGAAACACTAGCCACAGTCCCCATTTAGATGTCTGGAGCCAGCTTCTCCTCTTGACTTCCCGGATGGTCTCCGGGATATAAGTTTAATGCTCCTTTCCTAATTTTGCCGCCCCTCCAAGATACTTTCCTTCCACCTGAGGCACTTCTGGGAGACAATGGATGTTTGTAGACAAATATCTGCTCTGCTGTGTTCTGGCTGTGTGATCTTGGAAAAAACACTGAACTTCTCTGAGCCCTCAGTAATGGGTCTGTCTTTTATTGGCTATTTGGGGACGTAATGAAATAACACCAAAAGCACAAGGCAAAAATAGCACACAGTAGCTTTTATTGTGACTTTATTGTGCTTTTATTGTGACTGACAATTTTCAGCCAGAAAAATACATAGGAAAGTATAATGAACCCCATAGCCCCAACATCAAGCATATAATAATTATCAATATTTCATTATATTTGCTTCAACTTAAAAAACTTTGCCTAAAATATTTCAAGAACATCACAAAATTTTACCCAAACTTACTTCAGTAGGCATATTTTGAAAGAAGGATATTTTCTACATAGCCTCAATGTAACAAGGTTAACAATGATTTCTTAAAATCAGTAAAACCAGCTCTCATTCAATTTCCCCAGTTGTGTCAACAATGTCTTGCATATTTGGACCTCTGAATCAGATCACTCAATGGTGCAGGAGCGGAGCTACCCCACTTCCAAGGTAAAAAGCAGCAGCTGCGCTTTGCTGGAGCAGCCGTGAAGAGACACCCCACGTCCAAGGTAAGAGAAATCCGAGTAAGACGGTAGGATCTGAGAAAAGGGCATCAGAGGGCAGACAGACTGAAACCACAATCACAGACAACTAGCCACTCTGATCACTCGGACCACAGCCTGTCTAACTCAATGAAACTAAGCCATGCCATGTGGCGCCACCCAAGAGGTCATGGTGGAGAGGTCTGACAGAATGTGATCCACTGGAGAAGGGAATGGCAAACCATTTCAGTATTCTTGCCTTGAGAACCCTATGAACAGTACGAAAATGCAAAAGATAGGACATTGAAAGATGAACTTCCTGAGGTCGGTAGGTGCCCAATATGCTACTGGAGATCAGTGGAGAAATAACTCCAAAAAATGAAGAGATGGAGCCAAAGCAAAAACAACACCCAGTTCTGGATAGGACTGGTGATAGAAGCAAGGTCCAGTGCTGTAAAGAGCAATATTGCATAGGAACCTGGAATGTTAGGTTCATGAATCAAGGCAAATTTCAAGTGGTCAAACAGCAGATGGCAAGAGTGAACATCGACATTCTAGGAATCAGTGAACTAAGATGGCCTGGAATGGGTGAATTTAACTCAGATGATGATTACATCTACTACCGAGGGCAGGAATCCCTTAGAAGAAATGGAGTAGCCATCATGGTCAACAAAAGAGTCCGAAATGCAGTACTTGGATGCAATCTCAAAAACAACAGAATGATCTCTGTTTGTTTCCAAGGCAAACCATTCAGTATCACAGTTATCTAAGGCTGTGCCCCGACCAGTAAAGCTGAAGAAGCTGAAGCTGAATGGTTCTATGAAGACCTACAAGACCTTCTAGAACTAACACCCAAAGGAGATGTCGTTTTCATTATAGGGGACTGGAATGCAAAAGTAGGAAATCAAGAAGCACCTGGAGTAACAGGCAAATTTGGCCTTGGAGTACAGAATGAAGCAGGGCAAAGGCTAATAGAGTTTTGCCAAGAGAACACACTGGTAATAGCAAACACCCTCTTCCAACAACACAAGAGAATACTCTACACATGGACATCACCAGATGGTCAACACCGAAATCAGATTGATTATATTCTTTGCAGCCAAAGATGGAGAAGCTCTATACAGTCAGCAAAAACAAGACTGGGAGCTGACTGTGGCTCAGATCATGAACTCCTTATTACCAAATTCAGACTTAAATTGAAGAAAGTGGGGAAAACCACTAGACCATTCAGGTATGACCTAAATCAAATCCCTTACGACTATATAGTGGAAGTGAGAAATAGATTTAAGGGACTAAATCTGATAGACAGAGTGCCTGATGAACTATGGACGAAGGTTCATGACATTGTACAGGAGACAGGGATCAAGACCATCCCCAAGAAAAAGAAGTGCAAAAAGGAAAATGCCTGTCTGAGGAGGCCTTACAAATAGCTATGAAAGAAGAGAACCCAAAAGCAAAAGAGAAAAGAAAAGATGATATACTCATTTCAATGCAGAGCTCCAAAGAATAGCAAGGAGAGATTAGAAACCTTTCCTCAGTGGTAGGCAAAGAAATAGAGGAAAAGAACAAAATGGGAAAGACTAGAGATTTCTTCAAGAAAATTAGAGATACCAAGGGAACATTTCATGCAAAGATGGGCTTGATAAATGACAGAAATGGTGTGGACCTAACAGAAGCAGAAGATATTAAGAAGAGGAGGCAAGAATACACAAAAGAGCTATATAAAAATGAATTTCACAACCCAGATAATCACGATGGTGTGATCACTCACCTAGAGCCAGACATCCTGGAATGTGAAGTCAAGTGGGCCTTAGAAAGCATCACTACGAACAAAGCTAGTGGAGGTGATGGAATTCCAGTTGAGCTATTTCAAATCATGAAAGATGATGCTGTGAAAGTGCTGCACTCAGTATGCCAGCAAATTTGGAAAACTCAGCAGTGGCCACAGGACTGGAAAAGGTCCATTTTCATGCCAATCCCAAAGAAAGGCAATGCCAAAGAATGCTCGAACTACTGCACAATTGCACTCATCTCACACGCTGTAAAGTAATGCTCAAAATTCTCCAAGCCAGGCTTCAGCAATACATGAACCATGAACTTCCAGATTTTTAAGCTGGTTTTAGAAAAGGCAGAGGAACCAGAAATCAAATTGCCAGTATCTGCTGGATCATGGAAAAAGCAAGAGAGATACAGAAAAACATCTACTTCTGCTTTATTGACTATGCCAAAACCTTCAGCTGTGTGGCTCACAATAAACTGTGGGAAATTCTGAAAGAGATGGGAATACCAGACCACCTGACCTGCCTCTTAAGAAACCAGTATGCACGTCAGGAAGCAACAGTTAGAACTGGACATGGAACAACAGACTGGTTCCAAATAGGAAAGGGAGTACGTCAAGGCTGTATATTGTCACCCTGCTTATTTAACTTATATGCAGAGTACATCATGAGAAACACTGGGCTGGAGGAAGCACAAGCTGGAATCAAGATTGCTAAGAGAAATATCAATAACCTCAGATATGCAGATGATACCACCCTTATGGCAGAAAGTGAAGAAGAACTAAAAGCCTCTTGATGAAAGTGAAAGAGGAGAGTGAAAAAGTTGGGTTAAAGCTCAACATTCAGAAAACAAAGATCATGGCATCCGGTCCCATCACTTCATGGGAAATAGATGGGAAAACAGTAGAAACAGTGTCAGACTTTGTTTTGGGGGGGCTCCAAAATCACTGCAGATGGTGATTGCAGCCATGAAATTAAAAGACACTTACTCCTTGGAAGAAAAGTTATGACCAACCTAGATAGCATATTGAAAAGCAGAGACATTACTTTGCCAACAAAGGTCCATCTAGTCAAGGCTATGGTTTTTCCAGTGGTCATGTATGGATGTGAGAATTGGACTGTGAAGAAAGCTGAGTGGTGAATTGATGCTTCTGAACTGTGGTGTTGGAGAAGACTCTTGAGAGTCCCTTGGACACCAAGGAGATCCAACCAGTACATCCTAAAGGAAATCAGTCCTAATATTTATTGGAAGGACTGAAACCCCAATCCTTTGGAATCCTGATGGGAAGAACTGACTCATTGGTAAAGATCCTGATGCTGGGAAAGATTGAAGGCAGGAGGAGAAGGGGATGACAGAGGATGTGATGGCTGGATGGCATCACTGAGTGGATGGACGTGAGTCTGAGTGAACTCTGGGAGTTGGTGATGGACAGGGAGGCCTGGTGTGCTATGATACATGGGGTCGCAAAGAGTCGGACACCTCTGAGGGACTGAACTGAACTGAAGAGTTACAAAAAGTTGCAAAGTTAGAACAGAGAGTTCCCAAATACTCTTCACTGAGTTTCCTCTAATATTAATATCTTATGTAATCATGGTATTTGTCAAAACTAGAAAACCAATATCGCTATGTTACTATTAACTAAACTTCAGTTGGATCTTTTAGTCTAGAATAGTTTCTTCCTATTCTTTCCTCTTTCTTTCATGCCTTGATTTGCTGAGAAAAATCATGTTGGGTTTTTGCAGAACATCACTTTCTGGCCTTGTCTGATTGCTTCCTTCAGATATCATTTAATTTATTCCTCTCTCCCTTCTTTTTCCTTTAAATGGACGTTAGATCTGAAGGCTTGATTAGGTCCCGGTTCAACTTTTTTGGGCAAGAAAACTGCATGCTGATGCTGTGAACTTGGTGCTTAGTATTTTCTGTATTTTCCCTACCACTTCCTCTGCCTCCTCCAGCCTCACCACCCCAAGGTAGCGTATTGCAAATGCCCCATACCAGTTCTATTGGCTTCTCTCCCACAGATCTATCAAGCCCTCACTGACAGGTGAATCTTACTTTGATAATGTCCTTGTAACTGTCAAGTTGAACAGGGTGCTTCAGGGCTGTAATCATCAAGCACCTTTAGTTTTCCTATTAATACTCGTGCATTTGGGGGACGAACATCCCTGTATTTGGGGTGGTGGTGGTGGTGGTGGTGAGCCTTGTCTCTTCTTGCTCCCGTATGAAAAGCTGGGCAGGTCCTTTGACTTCTCTGGGAACTCTTAGTAATAAAAAGTCCTATGGTCACCTTAAATAAACAAACACAGGTTCAGTTTTAATCAACATGTTGGGCTCCACTTCAGGTAGCTGCTTCAGCCTGTTGGAGACCAGAATCCTCCTCTTGGGAGGGGATTATCAACTCCCCCAGGTGGCTAACTGGTCCAGAGTTGAATAGGAGAGAGAGGGGGAACAAAGAGGGCAGGGAAGTTATGACCTGGCTGGTAAAGTCACGGTGGTCCAGCTCTCTTGGGAGGCATTTAAAATCCTCTCTCTCAGGCACTTTTGTGGGTCTTTTGAAGAGCCTCCTCCTTTGATAGGGATATCTTGTGGTCTTCTCTTCATAGGGACTTGAAGCATCTTTATTCTGGCTGGTGGCCCACCCTTTCCCCAGCCCCTAGGATTCTAGTGGTCCTTCCAGGGGGCATACTGCTGAGACCTCTGTCCCTCTAAGATGGCCACCGAGGTAAAACTTAAGATGAGCCCACGTATAGCTACATCTGACCCACAGAAAATTGTCACTTTTTATTTATTCTGACCAAGCCTGGGAGTGCAGCTTGGCCTCCAACTAAGTAATCTTTGCTCTGCTGCAAAGTAGTAGCTAGCTAGCCCATCCTTCCTCTGTAGGCCTCCCAGGTGGGCATCAGCCACTGGTCCACTGCGACCCCCAGACTACAAGGAACACAGATTAAGGGTCCCAACTGGTCCATTTCAAGCTCTCTTCCCTTAGCCTTAAGGGGGAAATGCAGGCACTCCCTGCTCCAGGAGGAAGAGCAGAGCTTGGAAAAGCTCTCTCAAAGGGAATTCTCTTCATTCTCTTTTAAAAATCCAACTCAGCTTTTTTTTTTTTTTTTTTAATAGTCTTAAGGTGGGTGAAGAGTTTAAGTCTTTACCCCATTCCAGGCTACCTTCCTGGTGAATACAGGGTGCAGTCTGGCCCCTCCTTTGCAATGAGAGATGTAGTGTCTCCTGGAAACTCTCACTTTCACTTCCTATAATACTTCTCAGGTTCCTTCCTCCTACTAGGTTGGTGAAAAAATAATTGCAGTTTCAGAACATGAATTTTTAAATCATTATAACTAGGCTCAAACGCAGCTTTATTAATCAAAAATAGGATTGATTACAATCAACGCATTTTTGCCAGCGAGAAACAAGTTTGTTTGTTCCTGTAGCATAAAAATCTGTGCTTCGGGATTTGACAAACTCTTGGAAAGCATTTTTTGCCTCCTGCTGGTTGTGGGAGCATTTTCCCTGCAACAAGTTGTAGAGATGTTTGAAGAAGTGGTAGATGGCAAACATTAGGTGAATGCCGCAGATGGGGCAAAACTTCGTAGCACAATCCATTCAGCTTTTGAAGTGCTGGTTGTGTAACACGCAGCTGGGCATTGTCCTGGAGAAGAACAAGGCCCGTTCTGTTGACTGATACTGACTGCAGGCGTTGCAGTTTTCATGTCATCTCATCAATTTGATGAGCAAACTTCTCAGATGTAATGATTTTGCTGGGATTCCAGAAAGCTGTAGTGGTTCAGATTGGCAACACCAAACTCTGACCATGACACTTTTTGGTGCAGGTTTGACTTTAAAAGTGTTTTGGAGCTTCTTCTCAGTCCAACCATTGAGCTGGTTGTCACCAGTTGTTGTATACAACCCACTTTTTCTCCTGTGTCACAATCCAATTGAGAAATGATTCATTGTTGTTGCATAGACTGAAACAAGACATTCCAAAAAGACAAGATTTTTTATTTCCAGCCAGCTCATGAGGCACCTACTTACTGATCTTTTTCATCTTTCCAATTTGCTTCAAATGCTAAGGTAAGGTGAGGTAAGGTAAGGTGAAGTCACTCAGTCATGTCCGACTCTTTGCAACCCTGTAGACTGTAACCTACTAGGCTTCTCCATCCATGGGATTCTCCAGGTAAGAATACTGGAGTGGATTGCCATTTCCTTCTCCAGGGGATCTTCCCGACCCAAGGATCGAACCCAGGTCTCCCGCACTGGAGGCAGACACTTTAACCTCTGAGCCACCAGGGAAGCCTTTCAACTGTATGGTGAGTTCTTGGGCAACTTCTTGTGTAGTTGCAAGATCAGCTTCTTAAGATCCTCTCAATTGGCTGTTGTCAACTTCCAATGGCCAACCACTGTGTTCAAGGCTCTCAACTCCCTGCCTTTTATTGCATTCATCTGTGAAGAGGTATAATCTACTCAGTGATGTATTCCTCTCCTGGAAGGCGGAGGCTATTTCCTAGTCATCTGGGACTCTCACTGCACTAAACAGAGAGTCTGGCTCATAATGCTTATTCACTAGGGATCTGCCAAATGAGTAATAAATGAACGACAAATTCATTTTTGCTGCACAAAATTCAAGGTCAAATTAGTGACTTCACAAACAGGAACCTGACCAGAGTCACAGGCTTCCCTGCAGTGTATATGCAAGAAGTTATTTTTCTTAAAGCTGTCCTGCCCACAGACTCTTAGTACAATGCTCAGCAGGCCAGGTGGCATGAATGTGGCTGTGCTGAAGTTTAGGGAAGTGAAAACTCAAGGAGGGCAGACTTCTGGACACCCTTAGAGTGGATCCTTCTGGAACCACCAGTCTTCACCTGGTGGTCATCCCTGAGCCCAGGACATGTCCAGCTCATCCCACATTGTCAAGCCTCTGTGACAATGATGGATTGATTTCCTTATTTTTAACCAAGAGACACAGAATTATGCTGTTTCTTAACAAGTTATACAGCTAATAAGAAATATGGCTATCTGGAGCTCTGCTGAGCAAAGGTGAGTCTCTGAAGGCTTGATCCTGAGTAGGTTGGTGAGGACCTCTGTCCTCTTGACCCTGGCTGCCTGTGCCCACGCACGGCCTCAGGAACATCCTCCCTACCTCCTCCACTAACTGCTGCCTTTCTCAATCTCCCCTCTGCCCCACTCTTGTGAAATCACAAATGAACAACAATAAAAGGCTTTGGATTGTCATTTTCAGAGAAGACAACTCAGGATAATATTTTCTTTTTTATTTTTAACTGAAGCATGGTTGATTTACCATGTTTGTTAGTTTTAGGTGTACAGCATAGTGATTCAGTATTTTTGCAGATTATGTTCCATTATAGGTTGTTACAAGATAATGAGTATAATTCCTTGTGCTAGAGAGTGTATCCTTATTGCTTATTTATTTTGTAGATAGTAGTGTGTTAACCCCTAATTTGTCCTTCTCCCTCTCCCGCCCTCTTTGGTAACCACAAGTTTGTTTTCTATGTGAATCTGTTTCTGTTTTGCACATAGATTCAGTTTTATTACCTTTTTGATCCACATATAATTGATATTATATTGCATTTGCTTTTTCAGACTTACTTCACTAGGCATAATATTCTCTAAGTCAATCAACATTACCACAAAGACAATATTTCATTCTGTCATTCTACTTTATGGCATTTCCAATCGATGAAATATCCTTTTCCATATCCTCACTTTCAGTTCAGTTCAGTGCAGTCACTCAGTTGTGTCCGACTCTTTGCACCCCCATGGACTGCCGCACTCCAGGCTTCCCTGTCCATCACCAACTCCCGGAGCTTGCTCAAACTCATATCCGTCCAGTAGGTGATACCATCCAACCATCTCATCCTCTGTCGTCCCCTTCTCCTCCTGCCTTCAATATTTCCCAGCATCAGTGTCTTTTCTAGGGAGTCAGTTCTTTGCCTCAGGTGGCCAAAATATTGGAGCTTCAGCTTCAGCATCAGTCTTTCCAATGAATATTCAAGACTGATTTCCTTTAGGACTGACTGGTTTGATCTCCTTGCAGTCCAAGGGACTCTCAATCATCAATTATTCGGTGCTCAGGTTTCTTTATGTAAGAAAAGAAAAATTCTGCTCTCTTCTCTTCTTTTCTCAGCTATTGGTAAGGCCTCCTCAGACAACCATTTGCCTTTTTGCATTTCTTTTTCTTGGGGATGGTTTTGATCATCACCTCCTGTATAATGTCATGAACCTCCATCCATACTTTTTCAGGCATTCTGTTTATCAGGTCTAATCCCTTGAATCTATTTCCCACTTCCACTGTTTAATCATAAGGGATTTGATTTAGATCATACCTGAATGCTCTAATGGTTTTCCTAACTTTCTTCAATTTAAGTCTGAATTTTGCAATACGGAGTTTATGATGTGAGCCCCAATTAGCTCCTGGTCTTATTTTTGCTGACTGTATAGAGCCTTTCCATCTTCGGCTGCAAAGAATATAATCAATTTGATTTTGGTAATGACCATCTGCTGATGTCCATGTGCAGAACTGACTCTTGTGTTGTTGGAAGAGGGTGTTTGCTATGACCACTGCATTCTCTTGGCAAAACTCTGTTAGCCTTTGCCCTACTTCATTTTGTACTCCAAGGCCAAACTTGCCTGTTACTCCAGGTGTTTCTTGACTTCCTACTTTTGCATTCCAGTCCCCTATGATGAAAAGGACATCCTTTTTGTGTGTGTTAGTTCTAGAAGTTCTTGTAGGTCTTCATAGAACTGTTCAGCTTCTTTGGCATTAGTGGTTGGGGTATAGACTTGGATTACTGTGATATTGAATGGTTTGCTTGGAAACAAACAGAGATCATTCTGTCATTTTTGAGGTTGCACCCAACTACTGCATTTCAGACTTTTGTTGACTATGAGGGCCACTCCATTTCTTTTAAGGGATTCTTGCCCACAGTAGTAGATATAATGGCCATCTGAATTAAACACCCATTGTAGTCCATTTTAGTTCACTGATTCCTAAAATGTCAGTGTTCACTCTTGCCATCTCCTATTTGACCACTTCCAATTTACCTTGATTTATGAACCTAACATTCCAGGTTCCTATGCAATACTGCTCTTTACAGCATCCTCACTTTAAGTCTCTCTATATATCTATATATCTTTCACCCTAAAGTGAGTCTCTTGTAGGCAGCTATTGAAGGGTCTTGTTTTTTATCCAATCAACCACTCTTTACCTTTTGATTAGAGCATTTAGTCCATGATATTTAATTATCGATAGATATATATTTATTACACTTTTATTCCTTGTTTTTCAGAAGTTTTTGTTCTTTGTTCATTTTTTTGTTTGTTTTTCCCATTGTGGTCTAATGGTTTTTGTAGTATGTTTAAGTTCCTTTCTTTTGGTTTTTGTATGTTTTTGATTTGTGGTTACCCTGGAGTTCAAGTAAATTGACCCATAACTGTATCTACTTGATTTAAATTGATAATCATACACAAGTTCAAACACATTCTAAAAGATCTATATTTTTATACTCCCCTCCCCCACATTTTGTGATTTATATGTCCTATTTTACATCTTCATTCCTATAGTTATAATTACTTTTGTAATTTTTAAAATTTATATACAGGCTTAAATGATCGTCCATCTGTTTATATATTTGCCTTTCCTATCGTGATTTTCCCTTTCCCAAAGATTCTTGTTTTTTTTTCTATTTAGTGAAGACCCTTTAATATTTCTCTCAGGGTAGGTTTAATATTGCTGAATTCTTTTAGTTTTTGCTTATCTGAGAAATTCTTTACCTCTCCCTACTATTCTGAATGATAATCTTTCTGGGCTGAGTATCCTATGTTGCAGGTTTCTCCCTTTCAAGATTTTGTATATATCATGCTACTTCCTTCTGGCCTGCAAAATTTCTGCAGAGAAATCAGCTGATAACCTTATGGGGATTCCCTTGTAAATGGCTCTTTGTTTTTCTCTTGCTGACTTCAAACTTCTTCCTTAATTTTGCCATGTTAGTCATGATATGTCCTGGTGTAAGTCTTTTGCGTTCACCTTGTTTGAGGCCCTCTGTGTTTCCTGTACCTGGATATATGTTTCCTTCTTCAGATTTGGGAAGTCTTCAGTCATAATTTCTTCAAATACATTTTCAGTATCCTTTGTTCTCTTTTCTCCTTCTGGAATCCCTGTAAGGTGAATGTTGCCACATTTTATATTATCCCATAGATCTCTTATGAAGCTTTTGTGTGTTTTTTTCCACTTGTCTTTCTATCTGCTGTTCTGATCGGGTGCTTTCCATCATTCTGCCTTTCAGGTCGCTTGTGGGTTTTCACTGTCATCTAGTCTTCTATTCACTGCTTTTGGATTGCTTTTTCTCTCAGAAATTGATTTGTCTCTTTTTGATTGGATCTTCTTTATAGTTCCTTGTTAAAATAATCTGTGCTTGGATGATTCTCTTTCTTACTTCGGTTAGCATTTTTATTACCAACTTTTAAAATTCACTGTCTGGTAGATTGATTGGCTCTGTTTTGTTATTTTTCAGGGTTTTCTCTTGCTCTATAAGTTGAGAGGCATTCCTCTGGCTTTTCATTTTTCTTCAGTTTCTCTGTCTCTCTCTACTTATATGAAACACTTATTTATTGTGGTCTTGTCATGTATGGATGTGAAAGCTGGACTGTGAAGAAGGCTGAGCGCTGAAGAATTGATGCTTTTGAACTGTGGTGTTGGAGAAGACTCTTGAGAGTCCCTTGGACTACAAGGAGATCCAACCAGTCCATTCTGAAGGAGATCAGCCCTGGGATTCCTTTAGAGGGACTGATGCTAAAGCTGAAACTCCAGTACTTCTTCCACCTCATGCGAAGAGTTGACTCATTGGAAAAGACTGATGCTGGGAAGGATTGGGGGCAGCAGGAGAAGGGGACGACAGAGGATGAGATGGCTAGATGGCATCATGGACTCGATGAACGTGAGTCTGAGTGAACTCCGGGGGTTGGTGATGGACAGGGAGGCCTGGCGTGCTGCGATTCATGGCGTCGCAAAGAGTCGGACACGACTGAACGACTGAACTGAACTGAACTGAACTGAATTGAACTGAGAGTTTTACATGGGAGTGGCCCTATGTGGGCTGTGTGCGCAGTGCTTCTGGTGGGAGGCTGGAATTGACAGGGATGCAGGAACATCTTTCCTCAGAGTGTGCTGGCCACTGTTACCTGGGAGGAGCCTGCACAGGGGTGATGTGGGACTTCCTGCTCAGTGGGATCTGCTCTTAAGTTGCTGGGGTGGAAGCCCTGAGGGTCAGGCTCTGGCTGGCTCTGCTCCCTTTCAGTGTGTGTCTTTCCTCCTCTTGATACTGGGACCTTGGCTCCACAGGAGGGGAGTGCTGACCAAAGTGGGGCTCATGTGCTTACAGAAATCTGTTTGTTGATGTGGGGTGGGAGGTGGGAGGCGGCTTCGGCATTGGGAGATTGTGTTCACCTGTGGCTGATTCATGTCAATGTATGGCAAAACAAATACAGTATTGTAATTAAAAAAATAAGTAAATAAATAAAAATTAAAAAAAAAAAAAAGAAATCTGTTTGTGTAGGCATCTGTGGCTTTGCTCAGGCATAGCCGAAGGTTGCATCTTGCCCCTGTTGTGGTGGTACCAGGTCTAGTGCAAATTTATGGCATGGAGTGGGCAGGGCCGGAGCATGCCCTTGGCTGGCACTGGGGATGGCTGCATTGTGGTTATGGGAACTGAAGTCATGCACTGCCTTCAGAAGTCTTGGCTGCTTCTGTGGTCCTGCTGGAGTAAGTGCCAACAGTATCCGCTGCCGCGCCACCTAGACAACACTCCACGGCTCTGGGTCACCTCTGAGTCCCTAGATTGAGTCTTTTCTTAAGTCTTGACCATGCTATACCCCATGCCAAGCTGTGGCATGGAATGAATGGGTCCAGGGTATTTGCTCAGCTCGAACAGGGGGAACATGGCAAGGTGGCTGCCAGTGGGTAGACTTCTCTCTGCCCTGTATGGGGATAAGCCAGCACCCATACAATCCTTACAAGTGATGTGTAGTCTTTTTCTATCCTTTCTATCTGTCCCAGTGGTTCTCCAAGCAGCTCAGAGCACGAGTTTCCTATGCAAAGGACCCCAGGACTGGGATAGCGATTCATGGCGTCGCAAAGAGTCGGACACGACTGAACTGAACTGAATTGAGAGTTTTATACAGGAGCGGCCCTATGTGGGCTGTGTGCGCAGTGCTTCTGGTGGGAGGCTGGAATTGACAGGGATGCAGGAACATCTTTCCTCAGAGTGTGCTGGCCACTGTTACCTGGGAGGAGCCTGCACAGGGGGTGATGTGGGACCTTCTGCTCAGTGGGATCTGCTCATGAATCCCCAGGGTGAGCATCTGCCTGTGTGATCTTCCTTTCCCTCTCAGTCTCCTCCTGGGACACAGGTCCTGACCTGATGCTTTTCTTCCCATCCTACCCAATCACACGGGAATCTTTCTTACAGCCTTGGCTGTACAATTCTTCTGCCAATTTACAGTTTTCCATGAGAATTGTTCCCCATATAGATGTATTTTTGATGTGTTTATGGGAGGTGGTAAGCCCCATGTCCTCTTGCTCTGCCATCTTGAAACCCCTAATATTTACTTTCTGAGAGAATTCTCATATTCCATATAAACTTATTGGTATAATATCTTTCGGAGTCCTTGGTTATAAGCAATAGGAATAGACATTTGTTAGCTTCAGCTAAAAGGAATTTATTGGAAGGATATTAGGAAGTTAACATACTCAAGGGAAATCCAGAATGGCAAGGACAGAACAAGGCCAGCACTGGAGCTCAGGGGTGGCAGGACACTGTGAATGGTCATTTGAAGATACCCTCACAGGCGTGTGTGTGTGTGTGTGTGTGTGTGTGCGTGTGCAAATGTGAGTGCTCAGTCATGTCCAACTCTTTGTGACCTGTAGCCCGCCAGGCTCCTCTGTCTATGGGATTTTCCAGGCCAGAATATTGGAGTGGTTTGCCATTTCCTCCTCCAACCCTCATGGGAGCCTCTGCTTTAACCACGTACAGCCCGCATGTTTCTCTACTCAGGATGTGAATTTCCAGTAGAGGGTATGATTAGTGAGCTTGGGTCCCAAGCCTCCCTCCATGACAAGGTGGGATTCTGTGACTGACAACTCACTTGAATCACACCACATCAGGAAGGGCCAGTTCCCCAGATAAAGTGCTGCTGAGTAAACAAAAACAAACAAACAGAAACTAAAACTCTAAACCAGATGCCTCTTAAAAAGTTTTCAATAGCAACCTCTGCTAGTATATTTGAAATGTGATTCAGTTTGCCAAAATTCAGTTTACATGTGACTCTTTGTAACTAATCACGCTTCTCCTTCCACATTAGCTGCTGGAGAGTGTATAGCACTATGTGTCTTAACCTATAGAAAGCAAGCAGGATTTGTATGGTGGCCATGTTGTCTTTGCCTCTCTCCTGGTTCTTTTTATTTTTTTGATGTTTGTTTTCCTTTCTCTCTAATTTGCCATCTTGGTTCATGTTGTGGGGTTATTTTTTTCTGGAATAAGGCAGAATATGAGTGAGCAGATTTGTTTGTGACTCTTCAAGAATGTGTTATGGTGTAAAGCAGGGTTCATCTGTATTATGAATTTTCCCATTGGAAGGACTTGTAATCTGAAAGCCAGCAAGCAGTTATAAAGATATCATGGCACAGTATCCCTGCAGTTCTCTGCTTTGAAAGCTTTCCCAGAGTGATTAGGTGCAAAGAACTTGTATCAAACTTTCACTGCACAGCACTCCTGTGCTTAGAAGAATGCAATTTGACCTGGTAAAGCAGGCCAGTTTCATGTAAGAGAGAGAGAGAGAGAGTGAGAGAACAAAAGGAAGTCATCTGAAGCAGCTTGGGGCAGGGCCCCGCTCATGGGTTATTTTCCGTGTGACCTCAGCTGAGCTCTCTCTCTGGAGTAGATTGCCTGGCTTGGGAGCACCAAGGAAAATTTGGCAGTGCCTGGGGAGTTAAAGTGCAGCCAAAAGCAGCAGGTGCCAGGAACGGGCCGGAAAACTCTGGTGAAGTTCCCAGCCGCATAGCAGCTTCAGTTCGGGTTTGGAGAGTCAAAGCTGGGGTTGGAAGGATGGGAGGTCTGCCTGCTGCCCTCAAAAGAACCCCAGCTCCACCCTCCAGCCTCCGTGATAAGCTGACCTTTCCTGCCTGAGCCCAGAGGCAAGGTGAGGGGGGGAGGGTAATGTTCTTTCATCGCAGGATCTTTTGGTTGTAGCAAGCAGAAGTCTACTCAGGCTAGCTCAGATAGAAGACACTTGCTTGTAAGGATGTAATGGATGCAAAGGGCAGTCCTTTAGACATTCAGGGAGGTATCACGATCCTCATGGCCTTCCCTGGGGGCTCAGATGGTAAAGAATCTGCCTGCAATGTGGGAGACCTGGGTTCAATCCCTGGGTTGGGGAAGATCCTCTGGAGGAGGGCAAGGCAACCCACTCCAGTATTCTTGCTTGGAGAATCACATGGACAGAGGAACCTGGCGGGGTACAGTCTATGGTGTCCCAACGAATCGGACACAACTGAGCGACTAAGCACAGATCATGATCTTCTCAGAGGCTGGGACAGAAAATTCAGGAACTGCTAGTCCTCTCCATCTCTTGGAGGCCCTCAGAGAGCTCTCTTACTTCTGCTTCTCTGGGCTCAGTCATCCTGCATGTGGCCCAGCATGGCGGCAGTGTGGTCAACCAGCTGTCTGAACTTGCTGTCCCTGGGTCTTTCTTCAACCCCTGTGACTGGTCCAGCTCATCTGTTTATCCTGAACACATGACTTGACTGTGTCTACCCCTTGTCTAGCTGGCATGGCTAGGAGGAGCAGGTCTCATGAGGGCCAATAAATGTGTGAGCTTCATGAAAGGTGTGGATGCTGGCTTTCCCCTTAGCTGAAGGCCCCTGAGGACCTTCCAGAACTTCAGAGCTCTTGTTAGGAGTGATGTGGAAGGAACTCCTGCTCCCCAGGGCCACTGGACCCATGACTCAGAGGACCCTGCAGTGTCTCCTGGTTTCTGGAAGACAGCAATGTTTGGAACATCCAATGAAAGGCAGACTCACTTTGTGCAGGTTGACCTCTAACTCTGTCCTCCTAGGGAATCCCCCAAGTATAACTCTCTTGAGATAGAGCTGTCCAAGTTCGGGGAACCACTCAAGATTACTCACAGCCAGTCCCAGCATCAAGGTAGTGCGTCGGCGATGTCGGAAGTTATCGACCCACCGGTTTTCTGCCTCCCTGGGCAGGACAAGACTTCAATGCGTGAGGCCACACTGGCCCCCCGGGCACCTTCGCTACTTTTGCTCAGGCCGCTCCTCTCCTTGGAATTCCCTGACAGGTGACCCTCCCCAGTCACTACCCGTTTGAATTCTCCCCTTCCCTTACAGCACTACCCCAGACCAACCTCCTAGAAGAAGCCCCCCGGCTTGCCTAGCCTTTCCTCCCCATCTCCCTCTGCACCTGTCTCGGCACACACGGCACCTGGTGCCTCTGAGTTGCTCACACTTCATGTGTTTTCCTCTCTAGGCTTCCTACCCTTGGAGGACATCTCTGTGTCCCTGAGAGAGCATGAGCAGAGCCCAGCTCCGAGCAGGTGGTATGCTGACTTGCGTGTGCCACAGACAGCTCAGCTGTCACACAGAAGGACTGCTGAGCCTCCCAGCAGCCCGTGGAGCAGGCTCCCTGCGGCCCCAGGTCATCCTGACACCCAGCCTTCTCAGCCAGCAGGAGACCCTGCCCTCCCTAAAAACCATCGCCCGGCATCTTCGGGACAGATGAAGACCTCCACTGGGCTGCTGCGTTCTTGCAGAACAGACTGTCCTACCCACTGCAGCTCTCAGGAGAGAGGCTCTAGACTCTGGGGTCCCAGGGTACCCCCCACTTCACTCCTGTCCCCTAAAAACTAAGGGCCAGTGGCTAGCTTCAGGTCCCAGGCATGCTGTATTTCTGACTCTGAGGAAGCCAGTCTACTTTTTGTTCCTCTAGCGAGGCCAGGCCAGTGGTCAGGATGGACGGGAGGCCGAGCAGAGAGGGGGGGGAGCCTGCCAGGAAGTGAGAGCCGAGGCCCGGCCTGCTCTCCCACAGGAAACCACTGGCTGGAAACTCTGGAGTGCTGGAGGCAGCTCCCAGCTGCACGACCCAGAGTGCTGTCATGTGGCTCCCGCAGCCCCTCTGAACAGCTCGTGAGACATTCGGAGGGCGGGCGGGGGCGCAGGGCCCACGGTACCCACGGAGGAGGCACAGCGGCGGGTGGACAACAGCCAGCATCCGGAACGCTTGATTCGGCGTTGGTTTCTGATCCCCCAGACGGTTGCTTGAGCCTGAACCGCACATAAGGCGACACTCTGATGGGAGGGAGCACTAACCTGGCAGATGGTGCCGGGGGTCTCCATGCCATCCCAAGCCAGCGCAGGAGCCAAGAGGGGACCCGCCTGCCCGGTGTCACAGGGGCCGCGACACGTGACGCAGCCGGTATCTTTACTTTGTGGGAGGCTTGTCACATGCGTGTGGGTTACAGTCACACCCAGTCACGAGAAGTCTCTTGATTTTGCACAAAGTAGGTGTGAAATCTTTCAGGAATAGAAGTCTGTGTCATTCTTCTAGGTTTGGTCTGTGAGGCTTTTTTCTCTTGGTGACTCAATATTTGGATGGCTAGCCCCGGGGAAGCCATTAGGGCGAGATCTGAGAATCAGGGGCTGGCGCGCGGCTTTGGGTGGGGAGCTGCTCCCCCAAGAGCCACAGGAGCCGGAGGCCTGGGCTCCTTGGGGCTCGGCCCTCACTCCCTCACAGAAACTTGGAAGGGGAAGGATCTGGCTTCCCAGTGTCAGGCCCAGGGCGCCTTTGTCTGCGATTCCTGCAGCACCAGGAGTGGAGGAGAAAGGGGAAGGGAGCGCTGGCTGTCTCCTCATCTTCTCCCTTCCCGAGGGGCTGTGGGGGCGGGGAGCTGCACCCTCAGCCTGCTCCCAGGAAGCACTTCATCTGCATGGATGGGTTTGGGTCAAACGCTGGGTGTTTCTTTTCTTAGCGGTAGATTCCTTCTCTCCCTCCTGGCTTATCTTTTCTTTTGTTGCTTCTGCTCCTTCTGGGTCAGCAGTTGGCCTCTGTCCCCATTCCTCATGCCGACTCAAACCACCTTCTCCTCTGCACATGTTTTCATATCTTGTTCCTTCTTCCATTCTCCAGAGGTCTGGGAGTGAATCTCCCTCCTATATTCTCTCTGGCTTGGCCCCCCAACCCCCACCTTTTCCCCCCTCTCCTCTTCCCTCTCCTTCCAAGAATATGCCATTTCACAGAAAGTTCCATTTTCACAGCCATGGTTATTTTCATGTGTTTCCCCAGTTCTAACATCGCAGAGGAATGTCTGACATCATCTCCACCAGTGAATCCAACGCTCACCAGCAACCCCCTCATCCCTACCTCTCTCCCCTCCTTTCTTCACCAGCTGTTTGCTAAGTCTGGAGTCTTTCTGATGATTGAAATACTTTTTTTTTTTCTTGTCCTTGAAACCTGGTTCTGCCTTCCATCTTTAGGCCTATGTTGCTCCCTAAACGTTACAATATGAGCTGGGTCTTGGTCTCAAGAGAACCCGTTCATTGGCTCCCAGACTAGTGTGCACATTAGAATCACCTGGGGGAATTAAAACACACCGGTGGCCAGGCCACACCCTACGCCAATTAAATCAGAACATCTGGGGCTGAGAGTGGGAGCAGTTTTTAAAGATCCCCAGGTGATTCCAATATGGAGCCAAGTTTGGGAACCACGACCTGGTAATGGACTGAAGGGGGTTACAGCCTGCAGCAAACTGAATCAACTTCATGGAGCTCCTTCATGGAGCTCAGATCTTGTCTTGTCGAGACGTGATGGTGCAGGTCCCAGGTCCCAAACTAGGCTGGGAGCATTCTCTCTGGGGTGTCTCCGCACTTGCACTGGGGGCTCTCCTAGTCTCGAGGTGAAGACATGCTCTGGGGAGGGTTGACAGAGGCCAGGGAGAGTTTCCCTTTCTGCAGCAGAGGGTGCTGGTTCCAGGCGGGAGTTCTGAGGGGTTCCGTCCCAGGAGAGCCTCAGGTCAGTTGGGAAGTAAGCAGCCAGTTCTGTCCCTCCTTCCTGAATGCAGGCCTAAGCCCTAGGGTTTCTCACACACTACTGATTAAGGACACGGTTCTGATTCCCACTCTGCGGGCAGCCCTGATTCCTGCTGCTCAGCTGAGAGTGAGGTCATCTTGAGTAGCAGGAGGCCAGGTGAAGTGACAAGGGGTGGGAGGTCATGGATGCTCAAGGTGTAACCCTGTGAACTTTCAGAAAGAGAACAAGAAAATTCTTTCCTGGTGTTTCCCTAAAGCCCCAGCAAGTCTGGGAAGGATCTTCTCTGGCAGAGTCTGATATTCTTACTCCTCCACCATCTCTGACAAGCATCTACATGGGTGGTTCTCAAACTCTTATCAGAATCCTCTGAAAATGAAAAGTGAAGGTGAAAGGCACTAGTTGTGTCCAACTGTACAGTCCATGGAATTCTCTAGGCCAGAATACTGGAGTGGGTAGCCTATCCCTTCTCCAGGGATCTTCCCCGACCCAGGAATCAAACCAGGGCTCCTGCATAGCAGGCAGATTCTTTACCAACTGAGCTATCATGGAAGAGCAGTGAGGGAAGTTACCGGGGAAGCTCAATGAGGGAGCTATCAGGGAAGTCCAACGAAGGAAGGGCTTCTTAAAACACAGATTGCTGGGCCCAGCCTGAGTCTGAGTCAGTGGGTCTGGGTGGGGACCAGAGCATTTCTAGCAAGTGTCATTGCTGCTACAGAATGAAGGTCACATTTGTAGAGCGCCTGGTCTACAGCCTCTCAACAGAAAACCTCCAATATGCCACAGACTGAAATCAGGAAAATAGCAGGAAAAAATAAAAGGGAAGGGGAGAGCTGATGCTGCCTCGTCTGATAGGAAACGCAGGGCCCCCCATCCTGCGTGTCCCTCCTGCTCATAGCTGGCAGTGTGTCTGCATCGCAAGAGCACCGTGAGTATTTCTGTATAGTGACGTAGCTGGTACATGCAAACACAAGCAACAAATGTCAGTCTATCGTGTAAACTTCTGGAAAGACAATGTCTGTCTGTGGCTTTCTAAATGCTCAACAATTGAACTCAACAAAAAACACTGAGTTGGCCTGAAATGCCCAAAGTACCATATTCTAAGCACATCATGTCAAAAAACTACTGGGGATAAAACAGTGAATTAGATAGACAGCGTTCTTGATCTTCTGGAGTTTACTGCCTTTCAGAGATGACAGATATTAAACAAGAAATGACAGAGGTGAGAGCTTGGAAAGAAAGCTATCTTTCTAAGAGCAGGCTTCTCCCTCTTTGGACTGTTGATGCCCTGCTGACTTGAACCAGATTATAAATCTTGGGGAGATGGAATTGGCCCCAAATGGGCTACTTGTTGTGTTCACCTGAGCAGTGACCCATAGGGCCACTTAAGACAAGAGGTTAAATGTTTCAGCATCTTGCTGAAATCTTTCAGCTCATGCTGTTTAAATTGAATGAATTTTCAGTTCCCCACCCAGCCAAGGGTTTGATGGACACAGCCAGGCTGGCAGTGCCGTGCTGATGTGCTCAGTCATGGCCGACTCTGCGACCCCATGAACTGTAGCCTGCCAGGTTCCTCTGTCCATGGAATTTTCCAGGCAAGACTACTGGAGTGGGTTGCCATTTCCTTCTCCCCCTTCTCCATGGTGGTGCAGAGGTTGCTGTAATTTTGTCTTGCTTGAGGCTGCCAGGCTCGAGGGGGCATTGTGTTGGTCTGATGTGAGCAAGTCACTGAGCAGAGAATTCTGGCATGTTCAGGAAACCAGAGACCATGCAGTGAAATGCACCATTGTTCGTCTTAGGACCAGCAGCCCAGTGAGTGGGTGAGCTCTGTGGCTGTGGCAAAGACGCTGGCCAATGAATCGTCCATCCCAAAGCTCTCCTGAGAGCAGCTTGTGTCTAACTAAACTTATTTTTCAGGCTGACCGGAAATCATGACCTCGTCTGGAAATTATCTTTACTCTTCTGTGGGAACAGAGTGGTGACCGCATAGACCCACGGAAGAGACATCATTCACATGTCTTTGAGGACAAGGATATTATTTGGTTTATCTATACAGCATCCCACACATTGGTGGTAGCTGCCCGAGCTTAGTTCAACACAGCATCTGTAACAAAGGTTTAAATTCTGGGGTCACTAACTCTAGCTATGGGGAAATTCAACTCAGGAGTCCAAGTTCCACCGAGTACTCAGGCAATGTGCATAACCTGAGAGGCTCTGGAAGTCTAGCAGGACATCTAAGAAATGAGAGTCGGGAAAGGCCTTTGAGTCTCAGTTTTTCTTTGCAACCAACCAACTGATGTATGTAGAAACAGGGCTATGCCTGTAAACAACTGGAAATATTTTTGGTTAGCTTCACAGTCCCCCCTACTCCTAACTGAGCAGTTTTTAGGAGTGACAGGGTTGCACATAGTTAAGCTAACAAGATGACCCATTTCTTAATATGGTGTGTTGCATTTATTTTAAAGATACATCCCTCTCTTCTGGACCAAAGTGTTTCAGTTTTGGATCTGGACATCAGTGATCTCTTACAAAAGTATTTCTCACCATCTCATAGTCCAACATCCACACTAGAAGTTAATTCTGCAGTGAAAACTTTCTAAAGACAAAAGAACTTGTGAGCAAAAGAGTAGGCAGTTAGATACACCCTGCAGATGGGGTTGAAGGGTCACACTTGAATGCTCTTCGACCTGAGCTGAGTGGATGGACTGGCCAAGCCTGGGGCCTTCAATTGTGGAAGCACCAGCTTGTCTTCACCCCACTCACTGGTTAACTCACCCAAGAAGAACACAAGGATTAAGGTCCAGGACAGGCAGGGCATCAGCCCACTGTGGGCTCCATATGCAACATATGCCTTCAGAAGGAATTAGTTGTTCACAGAAAATCCACTGGCATTGCTGGACTCTGCCTCTTAGCTCCTGTTGCTCTTTCTTGAACATGCCTCAGCGGCCTGGTTGCCTGTGACCTGTGACTTTGTTTCTGTCTCTACTTTGTCTCCTGTGACATCCTTTATTGCTTTAAAGGATGCGTGATAGTGTATTACAGTAAAAGGAATGTGACCTTAAAAGCAAGGTAGACATAATTTGGCCTTCTAGTACAGAATGAAGCAGGGCAAAGGTGAATAGGGTTTTGCCAAGAGAATGCACTGGTCATAGCAAACACCCTCATCCAACAACACAAGAGAAGACTCTACACATGACATCACCAGACGGTCAACACCGAAATCAGATTGATTATATTTTTGCAGCCAAAGATGGAGAAGCTCTATACCGTCAGCAAAAACAAGACTGGGAGCTGACTGTGGCTCAGATCATGAACTCCTTATTGCAAAATTCAGACTTAAATTGAAAAAGTGGGGAAAACCACTAGACCATTCAGGTATGAACTAGATCAAATCAAATCCCTTATGATTATACAGTGGAAGTGAGAAACAGATTTAAGGGACTAGATCTGATAGACAGAGTGCCTGATGAACTATGGATGGAGGTTCATGACATTGTACAGGAGGCAGGCTTCAAGACCATCCCCATGGAAAAGAAATGCAAAAGGCAAAATGGTTGTCTGAGGAGGCCTTATAAATAGCTGAGAAATGAAGAGAAACTAAAGGCAAAGGAGGAAAGGAAAGATACAGCTATTTGAATGCAGAGTTCCAAAGAATAGCAAGGAGACATAAGAAAGCCTTCCTCAGTGATCAATGCAAAGAAATAGAGGAAAAGAACAGAATGGGAAAAACTAGAGATCTCTTCAAGGAAATTAGAGATACCGAGGGAACACTTCATGCAAAGATGGGCACAGTAAAGTACAGAAAAGGTATGGACCTAACAGAAGCAGAAGATATTAAGAAGAGGTGGCTAGAATACACAGAAGAGCTGTATAAAAAGATCTTCATGACCCAGATAATCAAGTTATGATGGTGTGATCACTCACCTAGAGCCAGACATCCTGGAATGTGAAGTCAAGAGGGCCTTAGGAAGCATCACTATGAACAAAACTAGTGGAGGTGATGGAAATCCAGTTGAGCTATTTAAAATCCTAAAGATGATGCTGTTAAAGTGCTGCACTCAATATGCCAGCAAATTTGGAAAACTCAGCAGGGACGACAGGACTGGAAAAGGTCAGTTTTCATTCAATTCCAAAGAAAGGCAATGCCAAAGAATGCTCAAACTACCATGCAATTACACTGATTTCACATGCTAGTAATGTTCAAAATTCTCCAAGCCACGCTTCAACAGTATGTGATACATGGAATTTCAGATGGTTAAGCTGGTTTTAGAAAAGGCAGAGGAACCAGAGATCAAATTGCCAACATCTGCTTCATCATCGCAAAAGCAAAAGAGTTCCAGAAAAACATCTACTTCTGCTTCATTGACTATGCCAAAGTCTTTGACTATGTGGATAACCACACACTGTGGAAAATTCTGAAAGAGATGGGATTACTAGACCACCTAACCTGCCTCTTGAGAAATCTGTATGCAGGTAAGGTCAGGAAACAACAGTTAGAATTGGACGTGGAAGAACAGACTGGTTCCAAATAGGAAAAGGAGTACGTCAAGGCTGTATACTGTCACCCTGCTTATTTAACTTCTATGCAGAGTACATCATGAGAAACACTGGGCTGGAGGAAGCACAAGCTGGAATCCAGATTGCCAGGAGGAATATCAATAACCTCAGATATGCAGATAACATCACCCTTATGGCAGAAAGTGAAGAGGAACTCAAGAGTCTCTTGATGAAAGTGAAAGAGGAGAGTGGAAAAGTTGGCTTAAAGCTCAACATTTAGAAAACTAAGATCATGGCATCTGGTCCCATCACTTCATGGCAGATAGATGGGGAAACAGTGGAAACAGTGAAAGACTTTATTTTGGGGGATCCAAAATCACTGCAGATGGTGACTGCAGCCATGAAATTAAAAGACGCTTACTCCTTGGAAGGAAAGTTATGACCAACCTAGACAGGGTATTGAAAAGCAGAGACATTACTTTGCCAACAAAGGTCCGTCTAGTCAAGGCTGTGGTTTTTCCAGTAGTCATGTATGGATGTGAGAGTTGGACTATAAAGAAAGCTGAGCAACAAATAATTGATGCTTTTGAACTGTGGTGTTGGAGAAGACTCTTGAGGGTCCCTTGGACTGCAGGGAGATCCAACCAGTCCATCCTAAAGGAGATTAGTTCTAAATATTCATTGGAAGGATTGATGCTGAAGCTGAAACTCCAATACTTTGGCCTCCTGATGCGAAGAGCTGACTCTTTTGAAAAGACCCTGATGCTGGGAAAGATTGAAGGCAGGAGGAGAAGGGGATGACAGAGGATGAGATGGTTGGATGGCATCACCAACTCAATGGACATGATTTTGAGTGAACTCTGGGAGTTGGTGTTGGACAGGGAGGCCTGGCGTGCTGAAGACCCTGGAGTCGCAAAGAGTTGGACACGTCTGAGTGACTGAACTGAACTGAGACATAATTTCAAATCCTAGCTCTGGTATGTGCTAGCTGTGAGTTCTTAGGCAAGTTCCTTAACTTTTTTGCCCATTTTTTCATCTCTATTGTGGATAAACTGCTTCATAAGGCTGCTGTAAGGTTTAGTGAACTAATGCTTACAAATGCCTAGCACAATCTCTACTACAAGTTGAGGTGAGGTGAGGTGAAGTCACTCAGTCGTGTCCGACTCTTTGCGACCCTGTAGACTGTAACCTACTAGGCTTCTCCATCCATGGGATTCTCCAGGCAAGAATACTGGAGTGGACTGCCATTTCCTTCTCCAGAGGGGATCTTCCCAACCCAGGGATCGAACCTGGGTCTCCTGCATTGGAGGCAGACGCTTTAACCTCTGAGCCACCAGGGAAGATAAGTCTTCGATATGTATCAACCATCATCATGAAGTCAGCTAAGGGAGGGAAGAATTGTCTTCAGACAATTGTGGAGATCACACCAAATGCGATGGAGTGAACGTAATGGAGTGAATAATACACTACAGATTTCCTATGGTTAGCAAAACATTGGAAGTGGTTTAAATTTCTAACAAAAAAAGGACTAGTTTGATAAATTGCAAAGTATGTGCTAGAAGCGCCCTCTATTTCAGGCACCATGTATTGTGTAATCCAAATGTCAGCTGTGGTTATCCTTTGAGACCCCCAAATTGGCTTGAACACTATCCCACATACAGTGGGAAGTCCTGGAGGGACAATCCCATAGTGATTTGGTGGTGGGGTCCCGTGAGGGCAAGGGAATGGGGGTGATATTTCCCTGTTCACTTCTGCTGCTTCATCCACTCTTCCTTTATGAATTATTTTGCTTTACTGTCTGCAAGCTTTTCTTCTGCACCAGTCAGACCACATTACATCCTATTTCCATTCTTTCACTCCCTCAAACAACACTGATTCAAAGGTGTGTGTGCAACAGGCTCACTGAATATTTGAGACAACAAAGAGGATTCACATTTTAGCACATTGAGCAGTGTGAAGTCTTTTTGCCCTCCTGTGACCAGGGAATCTTCTCATGAGTCCCTGAGAAGCTCCAGAATCCAGAGACCAAGTCCTGTAGCTTTTTTCTTCTGCTGCCCAGGCCCCCTACCCTCCAACATGTGCTGACCTTCTCTGCAGAAGAGGGGATTTGAGGTCTTACTTTCCAAAGAAGCCTGATAAGGTATCTTAGGAAAGAAACGTTTTTGCCTCTAAGAGAACCCTGTTGTGACTGTAATTTTGTATATTTGTGTACCTGGCCCCACAGGCTCCTTTAGGGCAGGTACCTATGCTCGATCTATGCCTCAGGAGGGAGAGCAATAGCATGCACTGAGTTAAACTGCTTGGGTCGAAATACTGGGTCTGCTGCTTACTAGTTAGGTACTCACTGTAGGAAATGAGTTGTAGGGAGGATTGAGAAAAGATAAAAGGTAGAGAAGATAGAGCAGTGTCTGAGGTATACCCTGGGTCCTCAGTAAATGCCTACACTGATTGTTCCCAGATGGATTCTGTGCTGTCAGTCTGCAGAGACCAGCTTCATGGACGGAGACATGTCATTCCAAGCTGAAGAGAGGTCTTTGGTGTGATTGAGTAACTTGGTTTCCTAATGCAGAATGTCAAAGTATGAGTTTTTAAGCAATTGTTTTTTCCTTATTAAGACTGTAGTTTAAATATTTGGACACAATAAAGGAAACTTTTACTTAACCAGGTTGGGAAGAAGAGTGGAAAAGAGCTCAACTGTTTTATCTAAATAGTAACAAGCCATGAAACCAGGTCAGGCTTCCCTTGTCATTATTAATCACTTAACACTGCAGATTCATTTTGGGTCTTTTTTCTTTTCTCTCTCTCTTTCTACATACAGAACAAAACCAAGCAAGTTTAAAAATTCTTTATTTGAATTTCAGACAAAGAACAAGTATTGCATTATAAAGACTTGCTTAAAAGCATATCATAGTCTGCTGTCATTGTTTATGTGTTGAAAACAAAACAAAACAAAAAATTTAAGGGAGAAAATAGTACATCTTTTCTCCAGATTTTTCCCCATTCTTAACTGAGCACGGATACAACCTTAGAAAGAAAGTCCTGGTGAAACAGCATCTCTGACGCTCTCTCCTCAGGTTCTAATGGCCCCACGGGAGAAGGCGCTATCGGCCTCAGGCTAACCACACTGCCAGTGTGACGGCAGTGACCAGCATCTCTCAGGCCAGTAGAACAGAGCAGATTCCATCTAAAGTTCTATTTCCCCACCATCTCTCATGAAGACGACTGACCTAGAAATGAGGGCCAAGTGTGAGTTGAAAGTGAAGTCGCTCAGTCGTGTCCGACTCTGCGACCCCATGGACTGTAGCCTACCAGGCTCCTCCATCCGTGGGATTTTCCAGGCAAGAGTACTGGAGTGGATTGCCGTTTCCTTCTCCAGGAGATCTTCCCAACCCAGGGATCGAACCCAGGTCTCCCACATTGCAGGCAGACATTTTACCATCTGAGCCACCAGGGAAGACAAGGGTCCAATATACGTCTGTTGCGAAAGTCAACCCACTCCACTGTCTGAGATGACCCTACTGGGCGAGACGCCACGCCGCCTGCTGGGCTTGTTGACCGATGGTCAGCAACATCACTGGGGCAAGCAGCAAGAGAGCGTGCTGTTCGCTGACCTTGGAAAAGAGAAACTGTGATTTATTTACTCCTTGCCTCTCCACTTAATATAATCACAAGTCTTTTACTGTGCTAAGGCGCTAAGGCTTCAGGGTAGCAAACCACTATGCTGGGATGGCGCCCACTATTTGACAGTGACTAGCCATGACCAGATTCACACACAGGACCAGTTTCCTGATCAAGAAACCTTTGTCATCCTTCTTTCATAAGTTCTGACAGAAAACCTGACATATATTAACACAGAGATATTAGAATAAACTGCGAAAAGTCCTAGTCTTGTCCAAAATAAAATTTATTTTAAGTTTAGTCATTAAAAATATAAGTTAACAGAACAGACTCTTTTTTTCAGGTAAGAGAAAAGTGATTTTTTTAATGTGCATAGTTCCATCTGGACTCTGGCAAATTTTGGGTGGTAGTCCAATGTTCCATTTCCTAGAAAATTAAAATTAATCTCAACCTCTAGTGGTGAGGGGAAATAGGAATTGCTCCCTCCCAAATATTATTAGGTGTAAGAATAAAAATTTCTTACACTTCATTTTATCTCTTTAAGCTTTACATTTAGTATTCATATTAGCAGCGAAGATCCTAATTTCTGTAAATTAAAATGACTCAAGACTAACAGAAGTAGCATTTGGCAAAGAATGAGGGGTCTACAGAGGGTCGAAAATGTCTATTAATTTTGGCATTAAGCAATCTTATTTGAGAGGTTGATTTGCATGAAAACAGCCAATAGGATAGTATGCAAGGTCTCATTTGAAGTTGAGTCCTATGACTCTGAAGTAGGAAGCTGAGTTGGCCAGCAGTGTGCAGTGGAAACAGGGCTTTCATGGTGGAAAACTTTCATGAGGTCAGACTGAAGGGGGCATGGACTCTAACTCTGGCTCTTCAGTAAAAGTGGTTACTTTTAATAGTTGAAAGTGGAAGCTACTTTGAAACTTGGCAATGTGTTAGAAAGTCAAATATAATTACAAGTTTTTCTCTCTGATTGTCAAGTTTCACCACCTGAGGTTAGTAAAATGGTGAGAAACAGAAAATATTGCAAAAGCTGCAAAGAGCTTGAGAGTTCTCCAGCTTTAATCACTCCAGATGCCACAGCAGCAGGGTCTTATCAGAGAGTCACTGCTGTTGACTACTGGGGGTTCATTCCTGGGAGGCAGATTCAAGCCAGGAAAGTTTAATCAGGACAGTGTCTCTTTAAAAATGCTAGAAAAATCAGTTTGAATCCCAAATTTCTTGTCTGTTTCTAAGCAGTGTTTATTCAGAACACTCAGGAATGACTCATGTAACACTGCTGCTTTCAAATACCTCTGTGTTTCTTGCTAACAAGAGAAGGCAAAGCAATCCAAGCTTTGTTCTGAAGCCTGTATTCATTTTTTTTTTTTTTAAATTAGAAGATGCTCTGAGCTTTTTGTAATCACAGGGAATTACTTACTTGTGAAACGACAAACACTACCCAATAACATAAACTACAAGGATGGCAGGCAATATATTTCTCTCAAGATGACCCTTTCACAAACCTAACTTTAGAGGAGACACTTCACACTACGGTCCTAATGGAGCTGTGTACCCTGTTCTGCTGGGGAGTTAACTCCCCGGGAAGCAGCTCCTGACATCTGACTCAGCAGGTAGCACAGGGAACATCTACGTCCATGAAGCCTTAAAAAGTCGCAACCAAGTGGGAAAAACATCCCCAGAAGTCGTCACCATCACTTCCCAAGAGAGCAGTACCAGTGCCCCAAAGGGCACAGCCATCTAGTAACAGGCGGACTTGACCTCTCCGTGACCTTATCTAATAGTCTCACAAACTTGCAAAATACCACTTAAAGACTTAATAAATTAAAAAATAAAATAAATATACACCCACACATCTGCCGTAATTCCTGGTTGCCATCCCCAAAAGGCAATCTCACCACAACAATTAAGGGAAAACACAGCTTAATTTATTCATCAGGCACAGCAACTTTCCATTTCCTAAAGGACCTTGAGCTAGCGTACAGGCATTAAAATAAAAATACCATTATGCCCAGGGATTAGCAGTAGCTGTGACAGCAGTTTAAAAATATAATATTTCTTTGCACTTGTCAGTTGCCTTTCACTCATTTCCTGAAACTTTACCCTGAGGAGAATCCTGTTCCCACCTCTCAAAAAGATCAGTTCCAGAATAGGTCATGACAAGGAGCAGAAAGGTCGGTGAGAGAAAGTAGGCAAGGCTCCCAGACTGCTTTTTACGGTCACTTCACAGGTCCTCTTAATCCACACTTAACCCACCTGAAAGAGAGGCATTCAGGTGGCACAACATGGAAGTCTTCAGCCTGGCCACTTGGTAAGGTGGGCTCAGGACAAGCTGGGAATGAAGGGAAAAAGGAAAAGCGAGTGCTAAAACCAAGAACTCCACGTGACGGTTCGCTCTTGTGTGGTTCAGTGCAAAGGACGGGAAGGAAGCCCCGTCCATCATCACTCCATGCACACTTGTATGCATATCCACCGTAATGACTGCCTCAGTTCCAGGGGAGACTGGCAGCTTGGGAATGACCGTGTCGCCACTAACTACTAGCCACGGCAGCAGCCTCTTGTTTGGAATAATTCACAGGACAGAATGGGAAGGGTCAGGGCTGGGAGAAGACATTCCAGGAGAAGACTGGCCTGCAGCCTAAAGGTCTTCCAGGCGCTTGCCTTCTATTTCTTGGTGCCCAGTAGAAGGAAGAGTGGCCCCCTGGGGAAGTGGCTCTTGTCTGAAATTGCCCAGGACAGCCAAATCAGGGTGGGAGTGCTGCCCTGATTTAAAACGGTTTATGAATACAGAAAAGGAGGCTACGGACACTTTTCAAACTCCAGATTCCCGGGCAACAGAGCAACAGAGCCCCCTAGTTCCCCTCACAAGAGTTAAACTGATTTCCTCCAAAAGCATCTAACTGACTTAGAGAAGCATCACTGTCCAGACAGAAGTGCTGGTGCGACTTCAGAATTATTTAGGAACCATGCTAATTTCACAGGCAGAAAACTAACTGGCTACATATAAATCCTTGAGGAATTGATATATTTTCTCCATTCTTCTCTTGCAGGGAGGAAGAGACTGATACAGTGTGGAATGGAAGGGAAGAAATCTGACCAAAGCAAGTCAATTAGGATAAGAAGCAGTGTTTGCAGAATGCATTCTACTGAGAAATTGAAAAGTTTCAGAGGAGGAGAGGGTCAAAGACCGATTTTGGAGCTAAAGGTAGAAATCACAGAGAAGAAAGTAAAGTACAAGTGAACAAAGTAAGATATTTTTCTGTTTTGTTTTTGCTTTAATAAGGGAGGACAAAAGAATTAAATTTCTTCACTGCCTTTTCACTGGAGAACTGAAAATTACTGCCATATTATGGGATGCACTCCACCAGTAGGAATCTAATTTGCCTGTCTGCATAGTCTTAAAGGAGTAAATACCTGTCAATTTTCAAGAGAAAAACTTCTGTTTGTTTAAATCTAAAGTCACCTACATGCTCCTTACCTGAACTGAGTATGATATTAATAGAAGGTGTGTAGTGTGTGGAGATTCACAATAAAGTGAAGGACTTGTTCTGAGGATCTGATTCAGATACACAAAGACATAAATACTTATGTGTGCTAACTCTTATGGGCCCATGGTCCTCAGAATAAACGGCTTTAATTAAATTGCAGTCTCAAACTTTCAGTGTTCTAAATATATGTATTTTAATGGAGCTATCTCCTCTTTCAAAAAGATCCCCCTCTCCTATTCTCTTCCATTTCATTATCTCAAATTCACTACCCTCCCTGCCCAATACAGTTGCCGTTTCAGGTGTGAACCACAAATCCCAAGATAAACCTTGCCACTGGAGGATTTTTCCTTTTACCTAACACTCCAAAGGGTTTGCCTCTCTTGGGGATGCTTTTGGCTCTGCTGGTTCTGACATCTGCTTTCCAATAAGCATACATTCACAATTGGTTTGCATTAAGTTGATGAAAGATCTAATCAGTGGAAACATCTGTGTGCTGTTAAATGAAAAGTACGGTACCTAAAAGTGAAATGGCAGAGAGGGGAAGTGGGTCTTATTTGAAAGAATATGACTATTTAAACACAAAACAAATACAGAGGGAAAAGTAATTTAGAAAAGTACAGGGAAAAAAAAATCTACAGCAGGCAGCGGTGAAGAACGCAGGGCTACCCGTGCCCCTGGAGAGCTGCTGCTTGCCTTGCGTCTGAGCTTCAGCGCTCTTCAAGTGGACAGGCAGATGGTGAGAAACAGAGCAGCGTCGTTTTTTCCTCTTCTATCTCTTGAATTCTATTATGAGGCAGTTCTCTGCTTGCCACCGAGGCAAAAAGAAACATTTCTCTCACCCACTCACCAGTCTGGCAGGGTCCCACGCTTAGTTTTCCAATGTAGCCCCAGGGTACTATTGTAATGACTCAGGGATGGTGCTGACAACATGGGCTGCCTCTGGGGCTGCTGGAGGGGAACCAAAGAAGGTGTTGGTTTGATTCCTCTGCTGATCCCGGAGGTAAGGAGGAACTGATGAGCTTTTGATGTGGAGGATTCTGGTGTCCATCACCTGACAGTCAATCTGCATCATCACTTCGATAATCTTGCCCGTTGATCACATTCTCTGCAGAGAGGAATACACACAAGGAGTAAGTATTCAACAGAAGGTGAAATTCCGCTATAAGCTTCAATCCCAGGAAGACATCATGAACTCCAAGGTGTGAACTGTCAACACGCTTTCAAGGGTACAGAGAGAATTCATCAGTCACTAATCAGAGTTACATGGCCGGGATGGGCTGTCCTCTCCTGTATTCTGGTTTCCAAACAACCTTTACTCAGTAAGCGCTGGAGGCAATGCCAGAATTAATACCACAGGTTACCCATTCACAGACATTGTATGTCTCGCACGCTTTCCATGCAGTGTATCATCATGACTGCAGCAACTGGAACAGAAGGAGATTTCAGATGCAGAGGGTGGGGGAGTGGGTGTAGGGGGAAGAATACTTAAGTCCTCTCCTTCCCTTTCAACAGTGGAAAGGAGTAATTTGTCAAATGGACCACCACATCAGGTGAATCGTAGGGAGACCTGGGCCAAGACTGCTTGGTTCCCGTGCATCAGTAATATTTCTAATTTCATTAAGATATTCCCAACTATGCATTTAAGGGTTAGAAATTAGGAACATAAAAGTACAGTGAAGGCTATAATAATTTATCCCCTGATTTATAATTCTGGGTGGTTTTTTCCAACTTGTAGTCAATGAAACTTGGCATAAAACTGATGGAAGAATTATAAATAGATAACATCTTTCAAGTCCAGCTGAACAGTCACAGCAATACAGTCAGAGGATGTGTGAACTTGGAAGAAGGCTGGAGAGTCAACGTGGCATCTCAGTTTGCATTTTCAACCATGAATCCAAAGCTGGGTGTGGGGATCAGGAAGAATGCTGGCGAAGGCCTAGTCCTACACTGCCGTTTCATGAAGATGATACACAGCCAACCAGTGAGTTTTAAATTAAGCATTTGGCTTCTCTAGGACAAAGAATTGAATTTAAAAGTAGAATTCTTTCTATTCCATTATCTTTTTATTTTTATTTATTTTTACTATTACACCATGCATGCCAAGTATTATAAATCCAGAGGAAGACAATCCAAAGTTTGACATTTGATCCTCAGATTCCATTATGTTTGGGAACTATGGAGTTTGTCACTTACGAGGGAGGAAAAGATTTACAGAGATCACCTAATCCAGGGTATCTTAAAATAGGGTCTAATGCAAAGAGTTCAGAGTCCGTAAGTTTCCTGAAATTACATGTGAAGTTTTATTTGTGTGAGCATTTTTCTGGAGGCGGGGTTACATCAGATTCTTAATGAGGTCTATTGCCTCTTAAAGGTTAAAAACTATTAAATCTAATAAGCTATCCACTTTAAGTGCCTCGAGCAGATCATATATCCTACTTTAAAGCTAATGGAAGACATCATTCTTCCACTTTTATTGGCTGATTATTTCAATTTCTAAAATAGCCTCCACTGATGGTGAATTTCCCACTACAAGTCTTATAAGTCTCTTTGATTACGGTTAAAGCTAATTTCCTTCTTTCCCAGCCTTACTAGTGATGAAGAGCAGTCAGTTGCTGCTGGATATTAACTAACCCTACTTATTTTTAAGACCATTGCTATGGAATTTTAACTCCAATTTTACAACTCCTGCTACTCTGTAATGGCTATCAAATCATTTACTTATCTTTAGAGAATTAAATCTGATTGCCTATAAGTTAGCCAACATTTCCCTATCCAGGTGTTTTCTTTTCTAAAAAGTAGGCAATGGAAGAAAGACAAGCTGCTAATGTATTTGGAGTTATTACATTCAGAACATGTGATACGGTTCAGATTCCAAGGTACCACACTAGTCATTTCCTTTTGGAACCATGGTCCCTCTCTTTTAGAAAAACTGAAAAATTGTATGTGTATGTGCATGCACACACACACACACACACACACGACCAAATAATGAAAAACACACTGTAATAAGAGACATAATATACATTACTAATTTTACTACTTTCCTGGATTGACTCAGAATCCAGATGACAGTTTAAGATCAAAACTAGGTTCTCTCATATAGCCCATACCACCTGCAGAAGTCATCAGAGCCCATGTGCCTGCTATGCTTTAAACTGATAACTGGAGTTCTTTAATATCTTAAATATTGGAAAGAGATGAAAAACCTGGTGATATGAGCTCAGATGCTTGGGGGAAACTAAAGCTGCATCATGATTCCAAAAACCTGGGAGTCCCTCGCCATGGCTGAAATGGCATCATTATTTTAAGCCCAACCAGGAGGCTCCGGAGAAGGCAATGGCACCCCACTCCAGTACTCTTGCCTGGAAAATCCCATGGATGGGAGGAGCCTGGTAGGCTGCAGTCCATGGGGTTGCTGAGGGTCGGACACGACTGAGCAACTTCACTTTCACTTTCATGCATTGGAGAAGGAAATGGCAACCCACTCCAGTGTTCTTGCCTGGAGAATTCCAAGGACGGAGAAGCCTGGTGGGCTGCCGTCCATGGGGTCACACAGAGTCAGACACAACTGAAGTGACTTAGCAGCAGTAGCAGCAGGAGGCTCAGGCTAGCTATGGTTCGGGAGGCTTTAAAATGGACTCTGTTCTTCACTCCTTTCTGAACTTTGAGGCCAAGGAAATGACCAGCAATACTAGAAGAAGACTCTACCAGATAGGATATGAATGTCTTAAACCGAGTTTAGGAAGTCCTTCTATATGACAAACTGATAATTTAGGGTTTAAAGTGACATACCATTAGGACTCCCAAGTTACTCACAACCTCTAAAAAATGAGTGGCTCTAGCAATTTCTTTTCTTTGGTCCACTATGTGGGACCCTATAAAAGAGTCCTTTGAGGGTTTCAGTACTGACCCCCTTGCATAATGAGTGGGGTGGTCTCAACATTACTGATGAGGCTCTAATTATTTTAACTAAAGGAGAACAGAATGGGAAACAGCTTATGATAACTTGTGGTCTGGTAGGCCCTTCCCCTGTGCTGTCAGGCACACAGTGTGCTTCCAGGAGCAACAGAAAGACTCTGAAACTCTGAAATTTGTGCCTCACTGTGAATAATACAAGGGGTCTACAGGTGGTGCAATGGTAAAGAACCTGCCTGCCGGTGCAGGAGATGCAAGAGGCCTGGGTTCGATCCCTGGTTGGGAAGATGCCCTGGAGAAGGGAAAGACTATCCACTCCTGCTGCTGCTGCTGCTAAGTCGCTTCAGTTGTGTCCGACTCTGTGCGATCCCATAGATGGCAGCCCACCAGGCACCCCCATCCCTGGGATTCTCCAGGCAAGAACACTGGAGTGGATTGCCATATCCTTCTCCAATGCATGAAAGTGAAAAGGGAAAGTGAAGTCGGCTCAGTTGTGTCCGACTCTTTGCGACCCCATGGATTGCAGCCTACAAGGATCCTCCATCCATGGAATTTTCCAGGCAAGAGTACTGGAGTGGGGTGCCACTGCCTTCTCCACTACCTACTCCAGTACTCCATTTTCTGGCCTGGAGAATTCCATGGACTGTATATATAGTCCATGGGGTCACAGAGTCAGACATGACTGAGTGACTTTCACTTCACACTTCCAGTATTCTGGCCTGGAGAATTCCATGGATGGAGGACCCTGGTGGGCTTACAGTCCATGGGGTCACAAAGAGTCGGACATGACTGAGCACACACGCATGTGAATAATACACACCAGAGTAGGTTCTAACTGGAGAGGTGAGACCTGAAGATTCTGGTGGCTCAGGGAAAAGGGAGAGGAAGAGCCTCTGAAGGAAAATCCAGACAGGAGGTGAGAGGCTGAGGACGGACTACACACTCTCATTAAGGGCCAGGCTTCCATTATGAATGGGCAGCACCCCCAGAATAAGAGAAAACATAACAGTTCGTGGGCTTTCTGACAAGAAGGAACAAGGTAAATATTGGATTAGGGAGTTGTTAGAGCTGAGTTATGTGAAAAGATTGCTAAAACATTTTTTGTGTACTTAATGAAAAGAGACAGTGACTATTTGGGGAAAATAGACCTGAAAGAGATAGTATGGAGCACAGATGGTAAAGGTTCGCTTTCCCTCTTGTACTGGCAAGCACTTTTTGGGTACTGCACAAGTGATATAACTAATCTTATGTTCTGGGCCTTCTGGAGTAAACACAACGAGAAGAAACATTGACCTGAGTCAAGAAAAAGGAATAAAATACAAATACTTCAAGTTCAAAATTAATCAGGCACACAAAAAGGAAGAGGTGATTGACTTGAAACATGAGCACCAGAAAGTGATTCTGAATGCCCAGAAGGACTGGGAAAGCATGAAAAAAGCTCCTGGACAGTGGAGGTGCAAAAACTCTAGGCAGTGGAATTCTGAACGCCTGTAAACACACAGTAACTGAATTAAGAATGGCCTGCCAAGAGGCTGTTAGCTGGGAGATGACTAACATATACATCAGAACCTTGACCATAAACAGAATTCAAATACCTCAGAAATTTACAGAAAGCTTAACTGAAAAGCAAAACAAAACAAAGCTTCACCAGTGCTTTGCAAAGAAGTTATGTATGAGAAAACAGACTTCTATTCAGAATCAGACACTAATCCTAACAAGAGGTAGCTTGCTCTGTGCAGGCTAGGCTGGTGACTGGCAGTAGGCTGTCGGTATCTGTGCCTGAATTCTGCAGGATGTGGAGGGACATGGAAGGTAAATAAAAATCCCCCTTCCACAGATCACAAGAGATAACTTCATCCAAAACAAACTGAAAAATCAGGAAAGAAACCCAAATGGGTAAGAAAGGAGACAAAGGGAATGGAAGGTGGGAACAGACTGAACAATAAAGCGGTAAAATATCCCATATGTCCTGGTTGTGACCATCCCAGGGAACCATGCATTGGGGAAAAAAAAGCTCTTTCTACTCTTCTACACAAATTCTCCAACTTCTTTTTAAAAATTAATTTAATTGTAGGATAATTACTTTACAATATTGTGATGGTTTTTGTCATATAGTAATATGAATCAGCCATAGGTATACGTATGCCCCCTCTATCCTGAAGTCCCCCCCTCCTCCTGACTCTATACCTCCAGGATGTACAGAGCACCGGCTTTGGATGCCTTGCCTCATACATCAAACTCACATTGGCTATCTATTTCATATATGGTAGTGTGTATGTTTCAATGTTATTCCAGTTTCAAGAACTTCTTCTAAGAACCTTCTATGAAAACTCCAATATTGATCTTTTTCTTTATAACCAATATATAAATGTTCCATGTCACTGAATATGTTAAAATACTCACAGAAAGGAGGTTTGGCTCTTTTAAAAAATGTCTGGCATTTTTGAAGGTAGCAGGGAGGGGGTCACTGGTAGCGCTAGACCCTTTCCCTCATCAGAGGGGAAGAAGACAGAGTGAGTAACCAAGAGTCATGCTGCAGACGGGCTCCCCAGGTGACACCAGTGGCAAGACGCCGCCTGCTAACGCAGGAGACACAAGAGACGCAGGTTAGATCTCTGGGTGGGGAAGATCCTTTGGAGGAAGGCGTGGCAGCCCACTCCATTTTTCTTGTCTGGAGAATCCCCATGGACAGAGGGAGCCTGCTGGGCTACAGTCCACGGGGTCGCAGAGTTGGACATGACTGAGTGACTTAGCAGGCAGGCATACTGCAGATGGAAACACAAAATACACTTCCAACTTGACTCTTTTCAGAGACATAAGGAAAAACACCTGCAGGAGCAAAGAGCACCCAGTAACTCCTATTGTCTGCCCTTTGCTGTTTCCCTGACAGTGGAGAGATTTCAGGCTGTGAGTGTCCAAGGGCAGGGAGGGACAGTGGGAGGGGCTTTATACATTTAACTATAAGACAAACCAGAATTTGTTAAACATTTTAAAATTACATGTGTGCTTATTTTTTATTGAAGTATAGTTATAGTTGATTTGCTCTATTACATAAATTTCAATTATATGACATAATCATTCAGTATTTTTATAGATTATATTCCATTTAAAGTTCTAAAACATTGGTGGTATTCTCTATGCTTGTAGCTTATTTTATACATAGTAGTTTCTACTTCTTTATTCCCTACCTTTACCTAGTTTCTCTGCACTGGAAACCACTGCTTTGTTCTCCATATCTGGTAGTCTGTTTCTGTTTTACTATATTATTTTATTTTTTAGATTCCACATATAAGTGATAACAAACAGTATTTGTCTTTCTCTGTCTGATTTATTTCACTAAGCCTAAAAAGGTCCGTCTAGTCAAGGCTATGGTTTTTTCCAGTGGTCATGTATGGATGTGAGAGTTGGACTGTGAAGAAAGCTGAGTGCCAAAGAATTGATGCTTTTGAACTGTGGTGTTGGAGAAGACTCTTGAGAGTCCGTTGGACTGCACGGAGATCCAACCAGTCCATTCTAAAGGAGATCAGCCCTGGGTGTTCTTTGGAAGGAATGATGCTAAGGCTGAGACTCCAATACTTTGGCCATCTCATGTGAAGAGTAGACTCATTGGAAAAGACTCTGATGCTGGGAGGGATTGGGGGCAGGAGGAGAAGGGGACGACAGAGGATGAGATGGCTGGATGGCATCACTGACTCCGATGGACAGGAGTCTGAGTGAACTCTAGGAGTTGGTGATGGACAGGGAGGCCTGGCGTGCTGCAATTCATGGGGTCGCAGAGTCGGCCATGACTGAGCAACTGAACTGAACTGAAATGAATATGCTTCAGGTCCATCTGTGTTGTTGCAAATGTCAACATTTCACTCTTTTTCATGGCTGAGTAGTACTCTGTGGCAGCTATATACACACCACATCTTTATGCATTCATCTGTTGATGGACACCTAGACTGCCTTCATATCTTGACTACTGTAAATAATGCTCTCATGAACACTGAGGTGCATGTATTCTTTTGAATTAATGTTTTCATTTTCTTCAGATATATACTCAGAAGGGGAATTGCTAGATCATATGGTAGTTTTAGTTTCTTGAGGACACTCCATATTGTTTTCCATAGTGGCTGTACCAATTTACATTCCCGCCTATAGTGCACAAGGGTTCGCTTTTCTCCACATCCTCTCCAACATCTGTTATTTGTGGTCTTTTTGATGAGAACCATTTTGATAGGTGTGAGGTGATATCTCATTGAGGTTTTGATTTGCATTTCTCTAATAATCAGTGATGCTGAGCATTTTTTTTTTCATGTGCTTGTTAGGCATCTGTATATCTTTGGAAAAAATGTCTATTCAGGTCCTCTGCATTTTTTTATTCGGGCTGTTTGCTTTTTCAATATTGAACTGTTATGAGCTGTTTATATATATTTTGGATAGTAACCTCTTACTGGTCATATCACTGCAAATATTTTCTCCCATTATCCTATTTTCTCCCAAAATGGTTGTCTTCATTTTGTTGATGGTTTCCTTTGTTATGCAAAAGCTTTTAAGTTTAATTAGGTCCCATTTATTTACTTCTGGTTTTATTTCCTTTGCTTTAGGAGACAGATTCCTAAAAAATAGTGCTACAATTTTTGTTAAAGAGTGTTCTGCCTATGTTTTCTTCTAGGAGTTTTTATGGTTTCCAGTCTCACATTTAGGTTTTTAATCCATTTTGAGGTTATTTTTATATACAGTACTAGAGAATGTTCTCCTTTAATTCTTTTACATGTAACTGTGCAATTTTCCCAGCACCACTTAATGAAGACACTGTCTTTTCTCCACTGTATATTCTTGCCTCTCTTGTCATAGATTAATTGGCCATAAATGTGTGGATTTGTTTCTGGACTCTCTATTCTGTCCCACTGATCTATGTATCTGTATACAGAATCATACTATTTTGATGACTGTAGCTTTGTAGTATAGTCTGAAGTCAGGAAGTGTGATGCCTCCAACTTTGTTCTTTCTTCTCAAGTTGCTTTTACTATTTGAGGTCTTTGGTGGATCCATGTAAAATTTTTAGAATTGTTTGTTCTAGTCCTGTGAAAAATGTCATAGCTCTTTTGATAGACAGTGCAATAAATCTGTAGATTGCTTTGGGTAGTATGGTCATTTTAACAAGATTAAGTCTTCCAATTCTTGAACATTGAATGTCTTTACATTTATCTGTACTGTCTTCAATTTATTTCATCAGTAACTTACAGAGTACAGGTCTTTTAACCTCCTTGGTTTACATTTGTTGCTAAGAATTTTATTGTTTTTGATGCAAATGTAGATAGGACTGTTTTCTTGAATTCTCCTTCTGATAGTTCATTATTAGTATATAGGAAACAAAATATTACTTTAATTAATCTTGTATCCTGTAACTGACTGAACTCATTTATTAGTTTTTTGGTAGAGATTTCAGGGCTTTCTACATACAGTGTCATGTCACAGTAGTGAGAGTTTTACTTCTTCCCCTCCAATCTGTATGCCTTTTTATTTCTTGTCTGATTAATATGGCTAGAACTTCTACACTTTAAGGAGTTAGAGAGCACTTTAACCGTGTTAAATGGAAGTGGTGAGAGTTGGCATCCTTGCCTTATTCCTGAGTTTATAGGAAAAACTTTCAGCTTTTCTTGTTGAATATATTAACTGTGGGTTTGTCATAAATGGCCTTTATTATGTTTAGATATGTTCCCACTATATTCACTGTGATGAAAGCTTTTATCATGAATGGATATTGAATTTTGTCAAATGCTTCTGCATCTGTTAAGATAATCATGTGATTTTCAGTCTTCATTTTGTTAATGTGATGTACCACATTAATTGATTTACAGATATTGAGCCATCCTTCCATTCCTGGAATAAATCCCACTTGATCATGGTATATGATCCTTTTCACATATTATTGAATTTGGTTTGCTAATATTTTGTTGTAGATTTTTGCATTTATAGTCATCAGAAATGTTGGCCTGTGACTTTTTTTCATAGTATCTTTCATAGTATCTGATTTTGGTATCAGAGTAATGGTGGCCTCACAGAATGAAGTTGGATATGTTCTCTCCTCTTCAGTTTTTCAGAACAGTTTCAGGAGGAGAGGTATGAATAAAATTTGTTAAATATTACATAATTGTTATATTTCTGAACAATGGAGAGACAGATGAGAAAGAACTTATCTAGTTAGAAGATCTATAATAATTTCATTTTAAAAATGTATGGGCCTACAATAATGTATGTAAAACCCACCAACCTTTAAGGAAGACATGTAGTGGTCATAATGATTGAAGGTAACTACTAAAATTTAATGGGCAGGGGTCAGGAGGCTGAACAGTCTGTAATGCATAAGAACAGTCCCTTGCAAAACTGTCCTGTATCTCACACAATATTTGTGTAGGCTAAAGAAACTTGATTATTACTATATTAATAAACTCACTGTTTTATATTTAAATATAAAGCATTTTTACATGGGTTTTTATATATACTAAATTTCAGGAATAAACTACTGAATAATTTATTTAATAACATTTAGTGCTTTGGTTTGCCAGACACTGTTCATCTAATACTCAAAACAACCTCCTAATTCAGGCATTATTATTCTCACTTTATAGATGAGAAAACTGGAGCACAGAACTGTCATGCAACTAACTATACAACAAGGAAATGGCAGAGCAGGAAGTTCAAACATAGTCAGAGTGTCTTTAGAATACATTCTTACAAACCACTCCACTATGTTGGGAATATTATCATTATTTTATAACTTAACTGAGATTTGTTTATCATCATTTCAGGAAAGCGCATCACCAGTGGCAAGTATCCCCTTAGTATCTGGGTCACTATCAGGAAACTCTAGTATCAGTTTGCACTTGCAGCTGTTGCATTCCCAGTCATAATATGTACTGGTTGAAGCACCTGACTTGTTCACTGTGTATTCTCATGCAACATAAGCATTATATTTATAATGCTTGAACATTATATATATTTATCCATTCAACAAATATTTACTGAATTCCTATCATGTGCCAGGCACTGAGGATATAGAAGTGAACAAAACAGCAAAACAAATAAAACAACACCTTATTCTCCTAGTTTAACCCTTATAAAAGGTGAAAGTGAGGCTGGAGACAGAAAATAAGTTAAGTGTACGGAATGGTGAATAAGTGGTGTGGGTAGAAACAAAGCACCGAAGGTGGCCAGGGAGTGAGGGTGGCGGTGCGAGGAGTGGCTTGCAGTTTAGCTGCGGTGCCGGTGCAGGCTTCCCTAAGAGGGTGACTTCTGAATAAGGACCTCAGGAGGTGAGGAGTGAGCCACGCAGCTATCAAGGGAGAAGTTGAGCACATACATGTCTGAGATTCCATGACATTTTAGTGGAGAGAACAGGCAAGTAGTAGGAAAGAGGGGTGAGGACTGACTGACAGGAGAAAACAGGGTTAGAACTGTAATTTTGGAGTTTATTTGCGGACAAGACAGATGGAGTCCTGAAACCAAATAGTACTCGAGGAAAAAAGATGGGAACATGTGTGTTAAAAAGGATGGGCATGAACCCAGAGAATGGGAGAAAATAATTCCTTCATTTGCAAATAATCTCCAAAATATACAAACAGCCCATGCCGCTCAATAAAAAAACAACAAACAACCCAATAAAAAAAAGAGCTGGAAGATCTAAATAGACATTTCTCCAAAGATATACTGATGGCTACAAAGCACATGAAAAGATGCTCCAACATTACCTATTATCGGAGAAATACAAATCAAAACTACAATGAGGTATCACCTCACACCAGTCAGAGTGGCCAGCATCAAAAAATCTGCAAACAATAAATGCTAGAGAGAGTGTGGAGAAAAGGGAACCATCCTACATTGTTGGTGGCAATGTAAATTGGTATAACCACTATGGAGGACAGTACGAAGTTCCTTTTCATCCCAATCCCAAAGGAAGGCAATGCCAAAGAATGTTCAAACTACCACACAACTGTACTCTTTTCACATGCTAGCAAAGTAATGTTCAACATTCTCCAAGCTAGGCTTCAACAGTGAGTGAACTGAGAACTTCCAGATGTTCAAGTTGGATTTAGAAAAGGCAGAGGAAAAAGAGATCAAATTGCCAGTATCAGTTACATTGTAGAGAAAGCAAGAGAATTCCAGAAAAACGTCTACTTCTGCTTCACTGACTACACTAAAGCCTTTGAATGTGTGTGGATCACAACAAACTTCAGACTACCAGACCACTTTACCTGCCTCTTGAGAAATCTGCATGCAGGTCAAGAAGCAAGTTACAACCGGACATGGAACAAGACTGGTTCCAAATTGGGAAAGGAGTACGTCAAGGCTGTATATTGTCACCCCACTTATTTAACTTATGCGCCCAGTACATCATGTAAAATGCCAGGCTGGATGAAGCACAAGCTTCAAGACTGGTGGAAGAAATATCAATAACCTCAGATATACAGATGACACCACCCTTATGGGAGAAAGTGAAGAGGAAATAAAGAGCCTCTTGATGAAAGTAAAAGAGGAGAGTGAAAGAGCTGGCTTAAAACTCAATATTCAAAAAACTAAGATCATGACAACTGGTCCCATCACTTCATGGCAAATAGACGGGGAAACAATGCAAACAGTGACAGACTTTATTTTCTTGGACTCCAAAATCACTGCAGATGGTGACTGCAGCCATGTGATTAAAGGATGCTTGCTCCTTGGAAGAAAAGCTATGACCAACCTAGACAGCATATTAAAGAGCAGAGACATTAGTTTACTGACAGAGGTCTGTATATTCAAAGCTATGGTTTTTTCAGTAGTCACGTATGGATGTGAGAGTTGGACCATAAAGAAGGCTGAGTGCTGAAGAACTGATGCTTTTGAAGCATGGTATTGGAGAAGACTCTTGAGAGTCCCTTGGACAGCAAGGAGATCCAACCAATCCATCTTAAAGGAAATCAGTCCTGAATATTCATTGGAAGGACTGATGCTGAAGCTGAAGCTCCAATACTTTGGCCACCTGAGGCGAAGAACTGACTCATTTGAAAAGACCCTGCTGCTGGGAAAGATTGAAGGCAGAAGGAAAAGGGGATGACAGAGGATGAGATGACTGGATGGCATCACCGACTCGATGGACATGAGTTTGAGCAAGCTCTGGGAGTTGGTGACAGACAGGGAAGCCTCGCGTGCTGCCATCCTGGCATGCCGGGTTGCAAAGAGTCAGACTCGACTGAGTGACTGAACTTAAAAAACGAAATACAGAACTACTGTAGGATCCAGCAATCCCACTCCTTGGCATGTATCTGGAGAAAACTGTAGTATGATAAGATACATGCATTCTGATGTTTACTGCTGCACGATTTACCATAGCCAAGACATAACTAAAGATGTGGCACATATGTATTCAGGTGCAAAAAGAACAAAATAATGTCATTTGCAGCAACATGGATGGACTTAGAGACTGTTATACTGAGTGAAGCAGTCAGACAAATATTATATGATATGGCTTATATGTGGAAGTAAAAAAAAAAAGGTACAAATGAACTAACTTATAAAACAGAAATAGAGTCACTTGTAGAAAACAAACTTGTTACCAGGCGGGAAAAGGGGACAGGACAGATAAATTGGGAGACTGACATATACATACTTCTATATATAAAATGAAAGTGAAATTGTAGTTGCTCAGTCGTGTCCGACTGTTTGTGACCCCATGGATGTAACCCGCCAGGCTCTTCTGTCCATGGGATTCTCCAGGCAAGAATACTGGAGGGGGTTGCCATTCCCCTCTCCAGGGGATCTTCCTGACCCATGGACCAAACCCAGGTCTGCCACACTGCGGGTAGACTCTTTACCATCTGAACCAGAAGGGAAGCCTCATATATAAACTAGCTAGTGCACAGCCCAGGGGACTCTACTCAGTACCCTGTAACATCCTTTATGGGAAAAGAACCTGAAAAAAAAATAAGAGTAGATATATGCATAGCTGATTTATTTTGCTGCATACCTGAAACTAACACAGCACTGTAAATCAACTATATTTCAATAAAATTTCTCTAAAAAGAATGATGAACACGAAGGAAAAGAGTAGATCTGTGGTTTTATCTGATCACCGAGAATACTTTTAACTGAGAAACCAAACTCAGTTTGTAATCTTCATTCATTCATTTAACAAATGTTTACGTACCAACTATAGGCCAGGCACGGTTGCAGACTCTTAAAAGCATTCAGATCCTATTTTCTGTATCCAAATTAAACAGAGGGCGAATTTTCTAAAGGAAAATGGGTCACCAAACTGTCCACCAACATTTACTAAGTGCCTTAAACTGTAAGGAATTACATAAGAAAATGAGGTTTCTCCCTTTATGCAGCTTACAGGAGTGTTTCAAAAGCAACAAAATCACATTTAAAATATTGGTGAAACATTAAACAAGTGCATTTCCTCAGAAAAGCCTTTCTTCTTACTACCAAAACTCAAGTAGCATCCTCAAATCACATCAGTTATTTTCCTTCATAGCACTTATCACAACATGTAATTAAACACTGGCTTATTTACTTGTTTATGAATATATGCCTCCCCTACTAGATTATCAACTCCATAAACTCAAAGAATATGTCTGTTTCATTCACCACTACATATCTAGAATTAGCAACATATCTTTCCAGCAGAAAACGAAAAATACAGAACATGGTTAAGAAGGCTGTCCTTCATACTTGCTAGTTATGTCATCAGGTAATTCTTTGCCCTATGAAAGTTCCATCATTCTTGACTCCAACTTGAGAAAGTGTCATCCTAGAATACTTCCAGAAATGGTAGCAACAAAGAATTTCTAACATCCTCAAACACAAAAATAATCCTAATAAGACCTCTGAAACACAGCCAATGTCACTTCTCTTCAACCTCAAGTTTATATTCTGAATTCATAACCATCAACAATGACTCCTTTAAAGGTGACCAGATGAAATTTATCCCCTGGGAAATTTAGGGGTTTACAGAAGTTTAAGCTGTCCATGGTCATGTTCCTACCTTTTCTCAAGTTCAGCTCCTCCAGGGCTTTTGATAGTTTGTCAGAATGATTTCAGGACATCTGACTATAATTGTTCAGATTCCATAATAATTGTTTGTAATTCCAAAACAATTCCATAGTTGTTCAAAGACTAATGGTATTAGTTTTGCTTTACCCTGGATTTGCCTAGTCTTTGCCTGAAAGTGCTGTCCACATATGTGAGAGGTTTTTTCTATCAGATCATAAAAAGAGTTACATTTCATTGATCTTCAACAGCCCCTGACAGATCATTAAACGGATATGACAAAATTACTCATTTTGCGTCAAACTGGATTTCTAGACTACCAAACTGAAATCTGATTATGTAATTTCAATTAGCCTGAAAAACTGAGAACAAGTGAACTTCAATATGAGTGGCAGCAAAGGGACCCATGAGAACACTGGGTTGGGGTTAAAATTCATTCTGAAAGCTGAATGAACTAGACATAGGAGCTGATCTGTTGCCCTAAGACACAGTTCAGAGTTTTAGCCTGGGACCTGGGCCCACCTCTAGCGATGACCAATGTTATTGCTTCAAATAATTAAATTGCTGGCACCAAGTACTAGAAAACTTCCATGGTATCACAATCTGCAATTTGAGACCCATAAGAACCAAACCAATGTTCAAAGGGACTTCCTTATAAAACCAGAACACTTGGAAGAACTACCCCACAGGCAGATTAAGAACCAAACCTCTGCAATTACTAACACTGAGTCAAAAAGCACTCTTTCTTCTGAAAAACTGTGGCTCCATAATTGCTTTTAAAATTAATACATGGGAATTATATATTCTTCTCAGAGCATCAAAATGGCTTTCTCTGTAATATTTCTGCCCATTGTGTTAGACAGGCTCAGCTTCTACAAGGAATCACTAAATCAGAATTATAGAACATGAAGGAACCTGAGGCCTGATATTGTCATATTGCTCTCAGCCTAGTAAAAGTCTAGCATATGTTTTATTCATAAAATGGAATCTTAAAATATTTTGGAAATGACAGTCACCCAATATCAGGTACATGCAGAAAAACTCACTCACATTCTAGAAACAACTGCCAACAAGTTAAAATGAATGAAACCTGACATGGTATTGTAACTGTAGACTAAAAACCAACAGAGTGAAATATATATAGACACACACACACACACACACACACACACACACACACATACCCAGAAAGCGGTTTGTGTACCACGGAAGGCTGCCATTCTTCATATTCTTTCCACAGCTGCTCAGATATAAAGCCTGCTTAATGGCACAGAACAGGTGAGGGGCCCTGTAAACTTTGGAGGCTTCTCAGATACACCCACTTCTAAAGTCCATTTAACTTGGACAGCTCTTAGGAGGAGTCACAGTAGAGTCAGCTCCCTGAGGACACGGAATTTTTATCCATTTCTCACTGCTGAATCCCCAATGTTTGGCACACAGAAGGCACTCAATAGGCATTTTAAAGTAAATGAATGAATGAGGCTTTGATTGTGTGGAAGTATTCCCATAGGACGCTGACTTACAGAGGGTGCTGGAAGTATTCTCCTCTACCACATCCACAGAACTGAGCTCAACAAGAATGAGAGTAAGATGGCTTCCTCAGGAGGGACACGCTCTCCTGTGGGTTCAGTTTTTAACTAGAGAATTCCCCCCTCTCTCAAAAAGGGGCAGGAGCGGAGGGAGGTAAGAGAGAGGCAGAGAGCAGGTTCAGAGGTGAATATCCACAAGGTTATTCGCCATTCTGGGTCTCATTTTCTCCACTGCAATGTCTGCAGTTCTCAGTCTGCAGGAAACCGTGTTGCCTTTCAACTACATAATGTTCCGAAAGGCCTAGAACTCCCCAGTTTCCTGTGTTTACTCCCCACTGTTACTTACAACTGATAGTTCTGTAGGCTTACATAAGCAAAACCCAGGAAACAGGGCTTCTTAAAGGTGTCTGCATTTATAAATAGCTCTACTGCTCTGTTTAAGCACTGTAGCATGCAGTCCTGCCTCCAGGCAAGTTTCATTAATAATGTGTGTGCGCGTGCGCGCCTGTGTGTTCAGTCATATACAGCTCTTTGTGACCCCATGGACTGTAGCCTGTCAGGCTCCTCTGTCCTCGGTTTCCCAGGCAAGAATACTGGAGTGGCTTGTCATTTCCTACTCCAGAGGGTCTTCCTGACCCACGAAGCCAAACAGCATTTTGGAAAAATTTAAAGTGAATTAACCATAAAATGCCCTGATCAGTAAATGTCATGTGATTTGCTGAGCGAAGAGTGAGAACAGGGTGTAAAGGCTCATACTCAGGTGAAGTCCAGTAAGCCTCCTGCTCTCATTTTTTTCACAAACTAAACTCACAAAAGCAGAGCATGCTTGTTTTTGTTTTTATTAAAGATAAGACCTGCTACATAAAAAATGATAAATACTGAATGAAAAATGGGTACAACTGAGTACATGTCACATTCCAGTGTTCTACTCAGCTATGAAGATGACAAACCCTGCTGAAAACCTAAAAACTAAGCCCGCTCCATCCCCCAAGGCCCAGGTGGAATGAATGCCACATACACTCTGAGAATGGCTTCAAGACCAAATTCCCAGAGACTCCTGCTGTCAACTATGACACTCAAACCAGAAAGAGATTTTTTGATTAAGGATGTCATTTTGATTTTTTGAACTCAGAGAATTTCTCATGCTTCTTTCTCATGGAACAGTGCCTAACAGGTGTCACTGCTACAGCCGAAGCATAATCTTCTTAGGGGATCTGTAGTTGTCTCACAGCAGTGTAACTTCATGGACACAGGCTCCTCCTCGCACTCTAGTTTGTGAAAGACTCTTTGGGTTTGCAGTCAGGTATCCTGTTCTGTCTCATGTTTACATGTTTACTTGGGTGGGAGAACAGAAAATGTGCTCATGAAAGCTAGTGGCTGTGCCTTCAGTGGATCCAGCATGGTGTCAGGGCAGGCACTGCCCTCAGCTGAAATGTCTCACCAAATCCCTGATCATGCACAGAACTAGCAAATGATTACACGACACAGTTCCTATTGGTAAGCAGTTTGCAATCAAGTTGGCAGATAAAATACACAGAGGAACGAAACACTAATAACAGTTCAGAAGGAAGACAGTCTAAAATTACTGAAAAAATACAGCAGTTTGCTTGTATGCAATAGAAATTAACAATGATAAGCTTATTAGGATCCTATCTGTAGTTCTGTTATGACAGACGATTATACTTTCTCCTAGTGAAAAGTCATGTAAGAATAAACACAGCAGTGATCGGTTGGTGTTTTGGAAACTGCATGACCTGTGAAATCCAAATGCTGGCTGGTATGGTGACAGGAGTAACGGTTATAATAAATTCAGTTTAAGCAAAGAACTTAATACAGTTGCCTCTAAGTGCAGCTATAAAAGTGCTTGGAGATAAGGAGAAAGAAGAGATTAATTCTTTCTGGAGAAAATGGAAATTCAGTAAGAGAAAGGTGACTTAGGAGGCTGATGTTTTATTGTTTGTCTCGGGATTTTTTGGCTGTGTGGCATGTGGGGTTCTCAGATCCGCATGCCCTGCACTGGGAGTGCAGATTCTTAACCACTGAACCACTAGGGAAGTCCCTGATGTTTTTGTTTTATTTTATTTCCAAATAAAAGTTTTGGTTTGATTACTGATCAAATCCCACATTGAGTAATCAGCTTACCATTCTTACTTTCTCAAACTTGTTCTACCTTGTCATGGGTCGTGGCAGGCTCACTTAGTCACAAACCATTGTGCAAGCAGTATAACAGGACTGGGGTCACAAAACTTACTCAAGTTGCACATTTAAGAACCAATATTTGTCAAGGAGCTTGGAGAGCTGCCTTCTGCTCATAAGAATATGCACACCACCTCCAAATAACTGTACTCCCTCCACAGAGAGAATTTTTATGAAAGAAACTGAGATATATTGCAAAACAATTGCCTTTCACCTTCTTTGCCAAAACCGTTGTACAGAGCTGGACAACCACCCGACTCTCCAGTGCACTTTTTGTATCTGGCTGCCTGGGGCACATCTTATCCTTAACTCAGAACAGCAACAGCGCAGAGCCATGCAGCAGACTTGCTTCCCTTCCTGCCCTGTGGATCACTGATTTAGTTCCCTGGTCTAACGCGGCCTTGCCTTCTGGTTTGTTTGTCCCTTTGGTGACTGGTAGACTCTCCCTGTGGCAGAGGCTGCACGAGAGACCGGCATGCTTGCCAATCCTGTAATGTGACACAGAGAGGTGAAAAGACCTAGGTTTATGCAGCTCTACACCGGTTCTCATTACTCCTGCTATGTGGGGATAGTGCTGAGGAAGGACTGGCCTGTGTCCCCTATGATATAGTAACTGATGAAATAATTGTTTTAAAAGTGCAAATTACCTAAAAGTATTCCTAATAAACTAGGTTTTATGTTATAAGATCACTTACAACCTCTTGTGGATTTTGGGCTCACTCAGCTCCAAACTGAAAAAGCATGCAATGTAGATAGGAAGATCAGGCTCAGTTTAAACTCTGACACTGCTGGGCCACAGTATTTTCTGGGGAAAAACCACTTTACCTTTTTGATCTTCCATCTTCTGGTTTCTTTTTCATGCACTGAATATTTACTGAGTGCTTTTTATGTGCCAAGCCTGTTCTAGGTACTGGAGCTAAGAAGTGAACAAAACAGACCAAAGCATCACAGCATTTCCTCACAGCGTATCCATTCTAGTGCGCAGGAGGAGGCTGCTGATAAACAGTTCAGTTCAGTTGAGTTCAGTCGCTCAGTCGTGTCCGACTCTGTGACACCATGAACCACAGCACGCCAGGCCTCCCTGTTCATAGCCTTGACTAGACAGACCTTTGTTGACAAAGTAATGTCTCTGCTTTTTCGTATGATGTCTAGGTTGATCATAACTTTCCTTCCAGGAGTAAGTGAGTGAGTGAAGTTGCTCAGTCGAGTCTGACTCTTTGCGACCCCATGGACTGTAGCCTACCAGGCTTCTCCGTAGGTGGGATTCTCCAGGCAATAATACTGGAGTGGGTTACCATTTCCTTTTCCAGGGGATCTTCCCGACTCAGGGAACGAACCTAGGTCTCCAGCATTGGAGGCAGAAGCTTTAACCTCTGAGCCACCAGGGAAGAAAGTGTCTTTTAATTTCATGGCTGCAATCACCATCTGCAGCGATTCCAGAGCCCCCAAAATACAGTCAGCCACTGTTTCCCCATCTATTTGCCATGAAGTGATGGGACCGGATGCCATGATCTTAGTTTTCTGAATGTTGAGCTTTAAGCCAACTTTTTCACTCTCCTCTTTCACTTTCATCAAGAGGCTCTTTAGTTCTTCTTCACTTTCTGCCATAAGGGTGGTGTCATCTGCATATCTGAGGTTATTGACATTTTTCCCGGCAATCTTGTTTCTAGCTTGTGCTTCTTCCAGCCGAGTGTTTCTCATGATGTACTCTGCATATAAGTTAAATAAGCAGGGTGACAATATACAGCCTTGACGTCCTCCTTTTCCTCTTTGGAACCAGTCTGTTGTTCCATGTCCAGTTCTAACTGTTGCTTCCTGACCTGCATACAGATTTCTCAAGAGGCAGGTCAGGTGGTTTGATAATCCCATCTCTTTCAGAATTTTCCACAGTTTGTGGTGATCCACACAGTCAAAGGATTTGGCATAGTCAATAAAGCAGAAGTAGATGTTTTTCTGGAACTCTCTTGCTTTTTCCATGATCCAGTGGATGTTGGCAATTTGATCTCTGGTTCCTCTGCCTTTTCTAAAATCCAGTTTGAACATCTGGAAGTTCATGGTTCATGTATTGCTGAAGCCTGGCTTGGAGAATTTTGAGCATTACTTTACTAGCATGCAAAATGAGTGCAATTGTGCGGTAGTTTGAGTATTCTTTGGCATTGCCTTTCTTTGGGATTGGAATGAAAACTGACCTTTTCTAGTCCTGTGGCCACTGCTGAGTTTTCCAAATTTGCTGGCATATTGAGTGCAGCACTTTCACAGCATCATCTTTCCAGGATTTGAATTAGCTCAACTGGAATTCCATCATCTCCACTAGCTTTGTTCGTAGTGATGCTTTCTAAGGCCCACTTGACTTCACACTACAGAATGTCTGGCTCTAGGTGAGTGATCACACCATTGTGATTATCTGGGTCGTGAAGATCTTTTTTGTTCTGTGTATTCTTGCCACCTCTTCTTAATATCTTCTACTCCAGTTAGGTCCATACCATTTCTGTCCTTTACTGTGCCCATCTTTGCATGAAATGTTCCCTTGATATCTCTAATTTTCTTGAAGAGATTGCTAGTCTTTCCCATTCTATTGTTTTCCTCTATTTCTTTGCATTGATCACTGAGGAAGGCTTTCTTATCTCTCCTTGTTGTTCTTTGGAACTCTGCATTCAAATGGGTATATCCTTCCTTTTCTGCTTTGCTTTTTGCTTCTCTTTTTTTCACAGCTATTTGTAAGGCCTCCTCAGACAGCCATTTTGCCTTTTTGCATTTCTTTTTTATGGATCTTCTTGATCCCTGTCTTATGTACCAGGTCACGAACCTCAGTCCATAGTTCATCAGGCACTCTATCAGATCTAGTCCCTTAAATCTATTTCTCACTTCCACTGTATAATCAGAAGGGATTTGATTTAGGTCATACCTGAAGGTCTAATGGTTTTCCCTACTTTCTTCAATTTAAGCCTGAATTTGGCAGTAAGGAGTGTAATGATAAATAAGAGAAGTAAATACCTAGTATGTTTGAAAATGATAAACAATAAGGCCACCTCATGCGAAGAGCTGACTCATTGGAAAAGACTCTGATGCTGGGAGGAATTGGGAGCAGGAGGAGAAGGGGACGACAGAGGATGAGATGGCTGGATGGCATCACCGACTGGATGGACATTAGTTTGAGTGAACTCCAGGAATTGGTGATGACAGGAAGGCCTGGCATGCTGCAATTCATGGGGTCGCAAAGAGTCGGACACGACTGAGCGACTGAACTGAGCTGAAGGAAAAACTAAAGCATGGAAGGGACACATGAAGTACTGAGGGGTAGAACATAATTTTAGAAAGAGTGGTCTAGGAACAACTGACCAGGAAGATGATCTTCAGTGAGAACCTGACTTTTTCGTCAAGACCTGACAGTGCTGAGGCAGCTGTCCATGCAGGTGCCTGAGGAAGGGCATTTCCGGCTGAGGGGAGAGCCCGGATAAAGGCCCTGCGTGTCTGAGGAACAGCCTCCTGGCCACAGTGACTGGGGCAGAGGTAGAAGGGGGGCTGAGGCCAGAGGGGTACCAGGGGGCCAGACCCCTACAGGTCACACGGATTTGGGCCTCTACTCTAGATAGATGAGACACAACTGGGGGTTTGAACATGAGTGTCTCTGACTGACTTAGATTTTAATAAGATCATTTTGACCAGTTTCTTGCTTATTTATTGCAAAAATTGCATTCATATTTCCAAAGTTCTTAAGAATTGAATGCGATCATCTGGCTGAGGACTTTCAGGCTATAAACTGACATAAAATGTGACTTTGTTACTCTTTGGAGTCACAGTGGAGAGACCCCAGGCTTTGGAATCACAGACATGGGTCTGAAGGTAAGCTTTTCTAAATGGTAGCTAGCAAGTTTTTGTAACTTCGTCTGTAACAGGGAAGCAATATCTAACCTGTAGGGTGGCTGTGAGACTTAAATATATGGATTCAAGTACCTAACATAGCATGCAATGTACACCCCTCTAAGCAGCAAGGATAGAAAGCCGTCAGAGCACAGGGAAGAGGCCTGGGAATCTGTGACCCCGGGGTCTAGCTGTGACTTTCCACTGCCTTATGGTCTTGTGGTGACGGAGTTAGCTGCATTCTTTAAAGCTGATTCATTTTCTCCATCTCTCTGATGGATGGAGGTTACAGTTTCCTGTGGTGGTATGGGGGTTAAGAAGTTAATGCCTGTGACCCTGCTGTTTGAAAGCAGATACTACAGAATGTTCCTATTGTTAATACAAGTGTGACTAAGGCTTACACTAAGGAGACAGTGAGAGATTCCAGAGGAAGCTGCTGCTTTGGAAACAATATGAGATTTATGTTTATCCTGAGAACACTTTCCAGAACCTTTCAAGTTCTATGACTTAAAAAAAAGAAGGAGAAGAAGAAAGAGAAGAAAAAGGAGATAGGTCTGCAGCATCAGATGTCTATTATTACACAGTAGAAATGGTTCCAGAGGGGAAATTCTGGCAAGTATTAAAAATCTTCTTTAACTCTTCCTTTAGAGCTAAGAAAGCACTAGAAAACTTGGCATGTGTCCTATCTCTTTTTCAGATAAAAGAGATCTGCTTCCCAATCTGCTTCCTGTAACTTGGTACTTCTCATCAGAATTCATGATGTCTTTCTGGGCTTCTTCAATTAAAAATTTGGGGCCCTTCTTGGGATAAAACAACTGGAACCACTACATAGTTTATATAGGTAACTATTAATCTCTATGGAAGCTAGGCTGGTCTATGGCCTAGAAAATGCAGGCCATAAGCTTTCCTGAAATAATCTGTATACCTTGGGATTTTTAAAAAGCAAGATATCAAAGCAGAGACGGTTTGCCACTCAACCTCTTCCATAGACCAACAGTGACTTGCTACTTTTATGCTATTAGCTCATTTCATCAAAATACCACCAAACACAGGAAGCTATGCTGGACTGCAGCTGGGCATCACACATCCCAAACAACTGTAAAATGTAGTCACCACCTACGTTTCTGCACTAATAGGCTCTATGTAATCTTAACAGAGCTGTGAATATACTCAATTTAACCTTTATTTTTTAAGCAGGACTAAAATATCCAATTTAATATGTAGTACAGCAGCTCTCAGTTAATAGAGTGTAATAAACAAGGGCTTTTCTGAGATATATAAGGCAAGCAAGGCAGATGTTCTCCCAGTGGGAGTTTGTTCATATGATCAATATGATTCAGTTACATAAATATTTACTTAACAGCTGTTCTGTGCTGGGTACTGTGCTGGGTGCTGGAAAAAGAGATGAGTAAGACCTGGCCCCGGATCAAGGCATTTAAGGGAGGCAGCCATGTAAACAGATAGCAGGCAGCATAGGTGCTCTATGGGTTTGCATATGGTGTAAAGAGAACAAAGAGAAGGAGTGCCTTCCCTGGCCAGGGGTAGGGGGTGCGGAGTGGGGGTGGGAGAGAGTAAAGAAGGCTTTCTGAAGGAAATGCCACCGAAGCTGAACTCTGAAGGAGTCTTCAGCCAGGTCAGAGGTAGGGGAAATGAGAGAGGGATAAGCATTAGGCAATTCATTAAGTCCTGAGGCAACATTCTGTGCAAGGGGTTGTTGAAGTTACATGGTGAAGTGGAAAGTGGGGTTATGAGTCTGAAGAGGTGAGAAGGGGTGGTTCACAAAGAGCTTGGAATTTATCCCAATGGCAGTGGGGAGCCACTGAAGAGTTTAAGGAAGTGAGAAACAGGATTGGATGTGTATTTTAATAGGTCACTGGTGGTAGTGCAGAAGATGGAGCTGTTGAAGGATGGAGACAGGAACAAAGGGATGAGTCGATCATAAGTTTATATCTCTTGACTATTTTCCTGTGGAGTAAAGAGGTCCATTAGTTTTGTTTTGTATCTGCCAGTGCAGATAAAAGCATGGAACACAGGTTTTTAATGTACACCTGACAGTCCAGAGTACACCCTAGGTGATGCGTGAGCTAACCCTCTGTCCTTATTAGGTCTGCTGTGTTTCTAGTAAAAACACACAAGCCCAATGTAAGAGGAGTCTTAGAAAGTCCTATATGGCTCGTAGATCCACAGTGAAAGTCTTCCCTTCTTTTTTGTAACAAAGTGGCACAATCTATTGCAAAACTGTCTCTTTTTAAAACAGCAGAATAATTATTTTTTAACATTCAAAATATGATTTGGAAAAATAGGAATTATCAAAGGAATAGTGAAGCATTTGCTACATTTTCTACACTGCTCCCAATTCCTGTATTGTTCCCTATTTAAACTAACTTTCAGTTCAGTTCAGTTGCTCAGTTGTGTCTGACTCTTTGTGACCCCATGAATCCCCAGCACGCCAGGCCTCCCTGTCTATCACCAACTCCCGGAGTTCACCCAAACTCATGTGCATCAAGTCGGTAATGCCATCCAGCCATCTCATCCTCTGTCATCCCCTTCTCCTCCCACCTTCAATCTTTCCCAGCATAAGGGTCTTTTCAAATGAGTCAGTTCTTCGCCTCAGGTGGCCAAAATATTGGAGCTTTAGCATCAGTCCTTTTGGACTGACTCGTGGGATCTCCTTGCAGTCCAAGGGACTCTCAAGAGTCTTCTCCAACACCACAGTTCAGGAGCATCAATTCTTTGGTGCTCAGCTTTCTTTATGGTTCAACTCTCATATCCATTCATGACTACTGGAAAAACCATAGCATTGACTATATGGACCTTTGTCAGTTAAGTAATGTCTCTGCTTTTTAATATGCTGTCTAGATTGGTCACACCATTTCTTGTAAGGAGCAAGTGTCTTTTAATTTCATGGCTGCAGTCACCATCTGCAGTGATTTTGGAGCCCCCAAAATAAAGTCTGACACTGTTTCCTTATCTGTTTGCTATGAAGTGATAGGACCAGATGCCATGATCTGAGTTTTTGAATGTTGACTTTTAAGCCAACTTTTACCCTCTCCTCTTTCACTTTCATCAAGAAGCTCTTCTTTGCTTTCTGCCATAAGGGTGGTATTATCTGCATGTCTAAGGTTATTGTTATTTCTCTGTGGAAATCTTGATTCAAGCTTGTGCTTCATCTAGCCTGGCATTTCGCATAATGTACTCTGTATATAAGTTAAATAAGCACTGTAACAGTATATAGCCTTGACGTACTCCTTTCCCAAATTGGAACCAATCTGTTGTTCCATATCCAGTTCTAACTGTTGCTTCTTGACTTATATACAGATTGCTCAGGGAGGCAGGTCACGTGGTCTGGTATTCCCATCCCTTTAAGAATTTCCCACAGTTTGTTCTGCTCTACACAAAGACTTTGTCATAGTCAATAAAGCAGTAGATGTTTTTCTGGAACTCTTCTTTTTGACGAGCCAACGGGTATTATTATTATTAGGTTATTATTAGAATTTATTATTAGGTTCAATAGTGTTAATACCAGAGCACCCATAGCCACAGATGTACCTTGATATGAATGTGTCTTTAACAGTATAACCTATGCAGAGTGGTTAACTAAAATGGATTGGAATGGGTGGATTTAACTCAGATGACGATTATATCTACTACTGGGGGCAGGAATCCCTTAGAAGAAATGGAGTAGCCATCATGGTCAACAAAAGAGTCCGAAATGCAGTACTTGGATGCAGTCTCAAAACGACAGAATGATCTCTTCGTTTCCAAGGCAAACCATTCAATATCACAGTAATCCAAGTCTATACCCCAACCAGTAATGCTGAAGAAGCTGAAGTTGAATGGTTCTATGAAGACCTACAAGACCTTTTAGAACTCACACGCAAAAAAGATGTCCTTTTCATTATAAGGGACTGGAATGCAAAAGTAGGAAGTCAAGAAACACCTGGAGTAACAGGCAAATTTGGCCTTGGAGTACAGAATTAACCAAGGCAAAAGCTAATAGAGTTTTGCCAAGAGAATGCACTGGTCATAGCAAACACCCTCTTCCAACAACACAAGAGAAGACTCTACACATGGACATCACCAGATGGTCAACACCAAAATCAGATTGATTATATTATTTGCAGCCAAAGCTGGAGAAGCTCTATACAGTCAGCAAAAACAAAACCTGACTGTGGCTCAGATCATGAGTTCCTTATTGCCAAATTCAGACTTAAATTGAAGAAAGTAGGGAAAACCACTAGACCATTCAAGTATGACCTAAATCAAATCCCTTATGATTATACAGTGGAAGTGAGAAACAGATTTAAGGGACTAGATCTGATAGGTAGAGTGCCTGATGAACTATGGACTGAGGTTCGTGACATTGTACAGGAGACAGGGATCAAGACCATCCTCATGGGAAAAAAATGCAAAAAAGCAAAATGGCTGTCTGGGGAGGCCTTACAAATAGCTGTGAAAAGAAGAGAAGGGAAAAGCAAAGGAGAAAAGGAAAGACATAAGCATCTGAAAGCAGAGTTCCAAAGAATAGCAAGACGAGATAAGAAAGCCTTTCTCAGTGATCAATGCAAAGAAATAGAGGAAAAGAAGAGAATGGGAAAGACTAGAGATCTCTTCAAGAAAATTAGAGATACCAAGGGAACATTTCATGCAAAGATGGGCTCGATAAAGGATAGAAATGGTATGGACCTAACAGAAGCAGAAGATATTAAGAAGAGGTGGCAAGAATACACAGAAGAACTGTACAAAAAAGATCTTCATGACCAAGATAATCATGATGGTGTGATCCGTCACCTAGAGCCAGACATCCTGGAATGTGAAGTCAAGTGGGCCTTAGAAAACATCACTACGAACAAAGCTAGTGGAGGTGATGGAATTCCAGTTGTGTTATTTTGAAGGTAAAATTAATAGGATTATATTAATTTTGGATTAATACAGATGGATTATATGTTGCATAAGAGAAAAAGAGAGGAACCAAGGTTTTCTACTTTTCTGGTATGAGCAGCTGAGAGAACTAAGATGAGGAAGGGGGTTGGGAAGAAAAGTAAAGAGTTCAGTTTTGGACATGGGAATGTTTGGAGATATTGGAAATGTAGCTGGGTAAAGAATCTGGAATGCAGGGCATAGGTCAAGGCTAGAGACTCAAAATTGGGAGACATCCACACCTATTTAATACCTAAAGCCATGTGTTGTGGAAATTGCTCCCTGTTCACCAAACTCAATTATCCTCTTTTTCCTCTAGTAAAAGAACTGCCAACTTTTACCTGGAGTCCAAGGCTACCTGACTAAAGACTACATTTACTAGAGGCCATTCAGAAAGTTGTCATGTGACTCAGTTCTGGCCAGTGGAATGACAGGAGAAGAAATATTTTAACTCTATAGTGTCCTCAAGAGTGGGGATGTGTCCTTCACTTCCTATTTTCTTCTTCCTGCCGGCTAGAACACAGATGTGATGCAGAGGCTGGAGCAGCCATCTGGGATCAGAAAATGGAGACAGCATGTTGAAAACAGCAGGAAAGAAAGAGTCTGGATCTCCAACACTAACAAGCTATCATAGCAGTGGGATCATCTACCCTCACTTTTACAGGAAAGGGATGTTATAATTTAGATACCATGGAATTAAGTGAGATCACCAAGGTAAGACCAGGGGTAAGGTCTAAGCCCTGGGATATTTCAATGTTTAGGGTTTGGGAGAGGAGAAAGAAAGAGTTCATAGATGAGAGCGAAAAACAGCTACTAGTGAAATAAGATAAAGAACAAAATGAGACCTAATAGAAAGGTCATAGTTGAAAACAACTAGGTAAAGCGTTTCAAAGTGGTGCCAAATGCTGCTGGGAATGATAAGAACAGAGAAGAGAATTTGAAAGAATGAAGGTGAAGGCAGCTTTGACAAGAAGTTTCAGTGGAGTGGTGAGCTGAAAGACTATTTGGAGTGGGTTAAAGAATGAATAGGAGGAGAGAAGGAGGAAACACCAAGTACAGATGAGTCTTTCAATGATTTCTGCTAAAGAGGGCAATAGTGAAATGGGAGATAACTGGAGAGGAAATGAAGGATCAAGGGAATATTTTTTTTCTAAGTGAGCCCTACTATCATCATCAAACCTAATGTAATGACAAGTACTAAAAAGCAAGAGCTCTGAAATGCAGTATGAAATACTTACATTTTTATAAAGGAGTGATTCTTTCTTTGAAAAGATAACCCAAACTCACCTCCTTAAAGGAATGACAGCTCAAGCTGTTAAACTTGAGACCCTTAACTGAATCACATTAACAGCACAAATGCTATCATTATAATACAAATGGAAAGAGGGTAATTAATGGGACTCTTTCTCATTTATAAATTAGTGCTGATAATTTAAAAAAACCCACAACTTGATAGTCTGACTAAACTTTCTTCTACAAACTTTTAAAATATACCTTATATTTTTGGTACTAATGAATTAAAAAGTTTGGTGTACTTTTTCCATTGGAGAAATCTGACCATTTCCTTGAAAATCCTAACGCTCTTCTTATGTTCTCTCAGATTCACAGGGAAATCTCAAGTACGTGAACATCATTAACATTTAGTAGGAGAGGAGTTGGGGGAGGAATCTAACTGTTCGTACAAAATATTCTGTATATAGAGGCAATTATTTCTTTAGATGTAATTTCAAAATATTCATTTATGTAAGTCCAGAAGTCAAACCTACAACTGCCATTAATCATAACTTCTATTAGTGCGTAGGTTCTCATACAATACCGTAAACAAACAAACAAAAAATGCATGTAGAGATTTCATAGGGAAGATTCCCAGACAGTGAAAGAAAGTGCACTCTGGGCAGAAGGAATAGCAAACACAAAGGCCATGATGTGGGAGGACACTTGGCATGTCCTGGGAACAACAAGGAGGACACTGCATGGAGAGGATAGGGGCAGAGGAGTGGAAAGTGAGGTCAGAAATGCAGCGCGTCTGTGCATGTGGTGAGAATCACGCAAGGCTGTGCAGGCAGTTTTCAGGGCTCTAGCTTTTACTCTGACTGAAATGGAAAGTGATTATTTTGAACAGAGGAGTGACATGACCTAATTTATGTTTTAACAGGATCCCTCCAGCTGTAGTGTTGGAGAGAGACGAAAGAAGGCAAGGGTAAAAGCAGAAAATAACAGGAGTCCATTTAAGGCTCTACTGAGGTCTGGTCCAAAGCAGCAGGGCAAGGAGCTGAGATGTGGGAGAGGTGTGATTCAGGATATGTGCTGAAGTCAAGTCAGCAGAATTAGTTGCGGGATTAAATGTGGGGCGTGGAAGAAAAAGAAAGGAGCCAAGGATGACTCCAAGGCTGTGCAACTGAAGGCTGGATATGCCATCAACTGAGATGGGAAGACTATGAGAAGAGAAGGTTGGGAGTGGAAATGAGGAGGTCTGGTTAAGTGTGAGCTGCCTCATCTAAGTGGAGATATTAAAGAGGCAGTTGGATAAATGAATCTGGCTAGGCTGAGGTTAGAGGTACATTATGCTGTCAAGAAGCATTTAACACAAGGCTTCCTGTGTGTTTTGGATCTGTCATGAATCCTCTGTCCCTTATTAATTCCTAAATATTCAGGAATTAAGTGGAGCAACAAGCTACTCTCGGAGGCTGAAGTATGCATGCATTTCCATAGACTGATAAGCAACTATTTATGACCCTTTTCCTTTTTATGAACCATATGGTAAAACTGATTATTTACAACCCTCTCTCTTTCATATGGATGGCCTCATGTTTTCTTGATAACTTGAAAGTTTTTATGTTATCTCTGCTAAAAATAGCTACCTTTTAAGACAGTATAAATACTCACACAATGTTGAATAAAACACCTTTGCTCCCTCAGAGCTTTGCTCCTTGTGTCTTCTCTCTCTCTCTCTCCCCCCTCTCTCTTTTAGAGGCTAATTCTCTGGAGCGCAGAGGCCCTCTGGGTTCACTTTCCTGCCCAGGCTTCTAAGACCCTCTCAAGAAGGCGCTCTGTGCCTTCACCCCATCGAGAAGGCGCCTGAGGCCTTCGTGGCACAGAGCAAGCCCCGTGTCAGGGACTTTATTGGTTTTTGCGTAAACCAAGGAATATCAGCCTCTTTTTCTCTCCTTTACTTTCTTATCGTCGACTCTGGACCAGCAGGTTCTAGTCCATTAAAGAACCTCAACGTTATGCAAGTGTTGATATTGAATACATAATGAGGAAAGTGCATGGCTAAGTCACTCACTATCATAATAGAACCCCAAACAGCTTGACAGGCTAGAAAAAACATGAGCAAACTCTAAAAGCTGAAATTAAGTCGAAATGTAAAATTCTATACAAATACATGATGAGGGAGATAGAGCAGACTAGAGACATGTTTGAAAAAGATACATGTAAGAAACGAAGCGCTAATCTATGTTTGGTGTAGGATGCAGGATGCATGGGGCTGATGCACAGGATGATTCAGGCAGAGGATGTGGGGTGGGAGGTGGGAGGGGGCTTCGGCATTGGGCGATTGTGTTCACCTATGGCTGATTCGTGTCAATGTATGGCAAAACAAATACAGTATTGTAATTAAAAAAATAAATAAATTTAATTAAAAAAATTTAAAAAAAAAAAAAAAAAGATACAGAGGTCTTAATCAAGTATACAAGTCTGATAAATCAAAGGTGAAACAACTCATGCAAACTAAGGTTGTGTTGAGAATACAACCAAAAAAATAAGAGTTCTACTCTCTATCTACTGATCAGAGCACACTTGCAATGCTTTGTTCCATTATTTGTTGGCTTGAACCCAGGAGTTCAAAGCAGCCATTTTCAAAGACCAAGAAGCTGACCATGCAGGAAAAGGATTACATGTCTTCTCTGAGGCCCAAGGATACTGCATTAGAACCAGTAATCTACAGGCAGAGATTCTGAGGCAATATAAAAAGAAATTTCTGACATTTATAGCTGTCTGAAAAGAGAATGAACTATCCCTGGAGGTAATCAATGCCCTTTTATGAGAAATACTGAAGCACTGTCACCACTTTCTGAGAATCTATTATAAATGCTTTCATATGCTAGATATATTATTAGGCAATTTATATAATATATTAAGTCACTCTTTATTACAACCTCATATGAGGAAAGGCTTCCCTGGTGGCTTAGCTGGTAAAGAATCCTCCTGGACTATAGGAGATGCAAGAAATGTGGCTTTGATCCCTGCGTCAGGAAAATCCCGTGGTGGAGGAAACAGCAACCCACTCCAGTATTCTTGCCTGTAAAATTCCATGGACAGAGGAGCCTGGTGGGCTACAGTCCATGAGGTTGCAAAGAGTCATACGTGGCTGAGTATACATGCATGCATGCACACATATGAGGAAATTTCAACTCAGAGCAAAGTGAACAAATCACATAGGGAAGAGCTGAGATTCACACCTATGTCCATCTGTTTCGAAAGCCCATGCTTCTATGCATTTCTCTCTCTGGATATTTTCAATTGTGTATAGTATTTTTCAAGAGTGTATGTTAAAACTAACATGGAAAAACATTCTGCCTAGCTAAGTACCTGTTAATCCAAAGAGCTCTGTGATAACTTCATACCAATTACTGAAACCCATTTGCATCTCTCTTAAAAAAAAAAAACAACACTTATTTTATATGGGAGTATAGCTGATTAACAATGTTTTGATAGTTTCAGGTGGATAGCAAAGGGACTCAGCCATACAAATACACTGGAGAAGGGAATGGCAACACATCCAGTATTTGGCCTGGAGAATACCAGGGACAGAGAAGCCTGGCAGGCTATGGTCCATGGGGTGACAGAGAGTCGAACACAACTGAGCGAATAACACACACAGACATATACACGTATCCATTCTCCCCCGAACTGCCCTCCCACCCAGGGTGCCACATAACATTGACATCTGCACCTTTTTTAGTAATTGTGTGCGTCATATTTCTCTGTTAAGTCAGAGTCTCTCCAGCTATCATGGAAGGCCAATTGGAATGAGGGGAGAGGGAGAAGTACTGTTATTTCTGGAAGGAAACTTCCTGACAGTGGTTAACACAGTGGGTGATGATGCCCCAGGAACAAATGGAGAATGTGAGAGCTAGTCAAGCCTCTTGCCCTGCCCAAGGGAAGCATGGGTTACCTTAGCTCTAATGCTGTCAGTGGTAGAATTTGCTTATTCCCTGGAAAACAAAGTGTTTACAACATGCTAAGTGCCATGGAAACACATTTGTTCTTTCCACAAGCATATGAAAAATTCAGGGGAAAAAATAAATCACTGAGCTTAAGAACCAGAGGAAAAACAATTGGAAGGGAACTTAGAAGAAGTGGAAACACTAAATCACAACTCCTATGAAAAAAATCCACACTCTCGAGAGTTATGGGCCTTTACATAGTGGCTGTTGGCCATACACTGTCTTTGAAAGGCCTTTGGGGAAGTATCTGGTGCACTGGAAGAAGCTCTGCTAACACCACTAGGAACCAAAGGCGTCTTGGGAACAATGGCCCACAGATGTGTGGCACTCTGAACAACTCACTCCTTCCTCTACCTGAATGGGTTTCATTCCTGATAAAGAATTTCCTGCTGCTTTTTTGGCACTTCTTATTTTTATCAAACTTTTATCAGGTTTTGGGTTGTCAAGCGGCTCTAGAGGCTAAAGGAATAGGAAGCAAGGCAGTAACAATCTACTGACATGTCAAACCAGGGGGAAGATCTGGTTTTCACAGGCCGTTTGTGAAGCTTCACCCAGAATGAAGCTGGCCTTACTGCTGGGTGGCTCACCAGGGTGGGCTTAGATCCCAAGGCGTCCTCATGTGAAACAGATGCACTTGCACAGACGGAGCTTTTGCTTTGTATGGGGGCAGGCAAAGTTCTCCTTCTCATTAAAAGGCCATGTGTGTGGCTCCAAACACTGTGTCCTGATTAAAATTTTTCTTCACAGAACAACTCTGTTAAGAGTTGGACATGACTTAGTGACTAAACAACAACAATTAGCCTCTAGCACTTACCCACTGGCTCAGTTTGTGCTGAGATTTCCAGCTGTCACTATATACATTGTTTCACAGAGTTTTCAGGTGACTCTCCTACCACTGTATTATCTTTGCACTAGCGTCCATCTGCTGCTAAGTCCCTTCAGTCATGTCCGACTCTGTGAGACCCCATAGACAGCAGCCCACCAGGCTCCCCCTCATCCCTAGGATTCTCCAGGCAAGAACACTGGAGTGGGTTGCCATTTCCTTCTCCAATGCTTGAAAGTGAAAAGTGAAAGTGAAGTCGCTCAGACGGGTCCGACTCTAACGACCCCATGGACTGCGGCCCACCAGGCTCCTCCATCCATGGGATTCTCCAGGCAAGAGTACTGGAGTGGGTGCCATTGCCTTCTCCAATGCTATTCCCTAATATAAGTAAAGTGAAAGTGTCAGTTGCTTGGTCATGTCCCACTCTTTGCAACCCCATGGACTGTAGCCTGGCAGGCTCCTCTGTCCATGGAATTCTCGAGGCAAGACACTGGAGTGGGCAGCCTTCCTTTCTACAGGGGATATTCCCAACCCAAGGATTCAACCCACAGATCCAACCCACATCTCCTGCATCGCAAGCAGATTCTTTTACCATCTGAGCCACCAGGGAAGCCACTAATATAGTGGCCTGCATTAAAAAAAGAAACCTTTGCTTTCCTACATGATGATAATAATTGATATCATATTCTCACAGGTAATCACAAAGATGACCATGAACTTGTCAGGGAAGTTACAGCACAAAGCTGGCCTCAATCAAGTTTTCACTAAGTTCCTTTTTTAAAAACTGCATTCACTAACTTTCTAGTCTTTGATTTATTTTCATAATAGGATCAACTGGATTAAAGCTGAGACTGCCAAATTCATCAGTTTAGAGGACTAGAAGATTCTTTATCAGGTAGACCCACTCACCTACAACATCTCTGTGGTCTTTAAAACATTCTTAGCACAGATGAGTAAGGGAAAATATACAAAGAAATTCCTCACATATATTCCAGAAGATAAATCAAAATTAGTGCAACAAAAATTGTCTAAAAGAATACCTTAGTAGGTTACAGGGACAGGCAAGGGAGCTAGCCAAAATCACCACAGTAGCACTGACTACTTGACCTGAGTTTTGAAAAATCTGTGACACTTCTCAAGTGTAGAAGCAGGAAGAGTGGCTTGTAATCTCACTGAACATACAAAGACAACTGGATTGCCAGCTCAGAGAAGATGGACTCATTCCTTACAATAGTTAGGTAAACCAAAAGGCTAATAGCAGACGTCTTCCATTTAAGCTCATAGAGAGAGATTTCCCCTGTGTTGAACAGATACGATCATGGAGTAACCATGGAATGGAGATTCCACTACCCTTCAACATGACACTTGTGTTCATGAGGGAAGTGAAGTCAATAAAATGGTCAAGAAAAAAATGATATGGTTTTGGCAAATAGCCATCTTCTATAAAGTTTTGTGTTCTGCTTAAAAGCACATAGTCCTCACCTTTTCTCCAGGTGAGATCATTATCAATTCATGCCTGAATGAATGTGAAAGTTCCTAGCTGTGGCACCTGATCATCCATGTCTAATCCAGCCTCTGTCTACATATAAGTCATCATGTATACTGTCAGGAGATTAATCTTTCTTCATTTTTATCATGCTCCTGGCCTTGATGGTCTCTATGATACTGTGAAAGGCGTTAAATGAATGCCTCTTTATGGTAGTGATGCCGGAATAGAGAAGTGAATGAAGAGAAGGAGTGAACCATGTGATGATGCGAAGTTAAGAGGCTTCCAGAAGATGGAAAAGCCTGAAGCATAAATAATCAGTCAGGCTGAAAATGAGCAAGGACTGTGTGCTAGAGTGGAATGAACAAGAATAGGACTGGTGGTGACAGAGAAAATGAAGTTGGAGAGATGGACAGAGTTATGGAGGCCAAAGTGAGGAGTGTGGACTTTATTACAGGTGTAACTCATGATGAGTTACGCGAGTAATTTAATAAGCCCTGCCTGTTGAACAAATGAATTATTAAAATCTATTCAGAACTACTTATTTTGTTAAATTAGAATTGAAACTCACAGCATGATTTAAAAGAAAGAGAAATATTCTTCTACATGTTGAACATGTTTAAATTAAAATAATCTTTTACATGGGCCAAAGTTTTCTATTACTAAAATTGAATAATGTCAATCTTTCTAAGTCAACAGAAAAAATGAAATTACATATACAAATTTCTAATTGTGTCTTAGAACTTTAACAGTATCTCTTGATAAAATGGATTAATAACAGTGGATATTCACAGTTAAGATGCTTTATTATACACATATACACATAATTTAGGATGGAGAGACCTGCTTGTAATACGTATGTTTTGGAAATAAAATTACCACTTGTTTGCATGACAGAATCGCATATGTCAATGCTTTCCCTAAAGACACTATGACTTTGGGGTACTCCCTGACTGGACAACAGATTCACTGAATGTGACAGGCAGCTTCTAACAGCACTTCCAGCGAGCCCCACTTCCTAGTGTTCATATCCCTGGCACTCCCTCCTGTTGAGTGAGGGCTGTATTTAATAATTTGCTTCTAACAAACAGACTATGGTGAAAGTGATGGGGTATTAACTCTGAGATTAGGTTACAACAACATTGTGGCATCCACCTTGAGCATTTACTCATTCTGAGATAAGTCAGATGCTGTGTTATGAGCTGTCTAACAGAGAGGCTCACGTGGCAAGTAACTGCAGGAGGCCTCTGGCCAATAACCAGTAAGAAATGCAGCTCTCAGTCCAACAGCTCACAAGGAACTGAATCCTACCAACAACCATGTGAGTGAACTTGGACACGGATTCTCCCTAAGCTGAGCCTTAAGAAAGAGGCTGCAGCCCTAGCTGAGCGCTGGACTGCAATCTCACGAGAGGCCTTAAACCAGAGGCAACCAACTGAGCTACCCCTAGATTCCTAACCCACAGAAGCTGTGAAATGTTTTAAGTCACTAACTTTTGGGATAATCTGTTACACAACAATACATAACTAATATACCGAACTACTTATCATTTTAATGGAGATGTAGATCAGTTACGTTTTTAACAGTGGCTAATCCAAAAGACATTTAAAATGTCTGACATACATATTTAATTGCTTTGTAGTAGCAAGTTTACCTTTTCATATTTTTTAATATTAGAATTAGTTTAAAAGGGCTAATTGGAGGATAGCCAAAAATCCAAAGGTTATATATATTAATGAAAAAATCTGCTCAGAAACTAAGAAACTGCAGTTTCAAAGAGAGAAATCTAAAATTAGAAGTTAAGGGCTGGGTTCTAATATGCCTGAGAAAAATCTAGAGACTGTTCTCAGATGAAAAATGAAGTTGTAAAATAATTTTGTTTTTAAAAGAATGGCAGTGGGACATAAAGACATAGTAGCTGCACTCGCTCTTCCACTGTAAAGCGCCGACATCAGTGCTTATTAATTTTGTGCAAATCACCCTCTTCAGGCCTGTTTCTTCATCCAGGTAATAAAAATAATAAGAAGACCTACATTTTAGGGTTGTAAAGCATGCAGAGCAATGCTTGGTACCTGGCTAACAACCAAAGAAATTTAGTTCCTATAACAATTACTATTTTCTGTTATAGTCTTAAAAATTACAAATCATAAATTTTCAGGTTACTTCACCTGAGACATTAAAAATAAATTAGCAGAAGTTCAGGAAACCAAACTTTAACCAGAGTTAAGAATAAGGCTTGGGTTTCCTGGGTGTACAGAGGATAAGAACCCACCTGCCAATGCAAAGGACACAGATTTGATCCCTGATCTGGGAAGATTCCACATGCTGTGGTATAACTAGGTCCGTGTGCTGTCCTAACTACTGAGCCTGTCCTCTAGAGCCCCAAAGCCGCAGCTACTGGGCCTCTGTGCTGCAGCTATCGAAGCCTGCATGCCTAGAGCCTGTGCTCCACAACAATAAAAGCCAACACTGCACCGAGAAGCCTGTGCATCGCAGCAAAGAGCAGCCCCTGCTCAGCACAACTAGAGAAAGCCCATGCGCAGCAATGAAGACTCAGCACAGCCAAAAATAAATGAAGGCTTGCTCAAGAAAGCGAGAAGACACACCCAGAGAATGAGTGAAAATACTTGTAAATCATGTACCTGATAAGAGACGGGGACTTGTATCTAGAATATAAAATGAACTCTTACTACACAATAATAAAAAGACAAATAATCAAATTAAAAATGGGCAAATGATCAGATGAGATAGTTCTTCAAAGAAGATATACAAATGGCCAATAAACACATGAAAAGATGCTCAAGATTATTAGCCATTCAGTTCAGTTCAGTTCAGTTCAGTCGCTCAGTTGTGTCCCACTCTTTGTGACCCCATGAATCGCAGCAAGCCAGGCTTCCCTGTCCATCATCAACTCCCAGAGTTCACTCAGACTCGTGTCCATCGAGTCAGTGATGCCATCCAGCCATCTCATCCTCTGTCGTCCCCTTCTCCTCCTACCCCTAATCCCTCTCAGCATCAGAGTCTTTTCCAATGAGTCAACTCTTCTCATGAGGTAGCCAAAGTACTGGAGTTTCAGCTTCAGCATCATTCCTTCCAAAGAACACTCAGGGCTGATCTCCCTCAGAATTGACTGGTTTGATCTCCTTGCAGTCCAAGGGACTCTCAAGAGTCTTCTCTAGCACCACAGTTTAAAAGCATCAATTCTTCGGCCCTCAGCTTTCTTCACAGTCCAACTCTCACATCCATCCATGACCACTGGAAAACCATAGCCTTGACTAGATGGACCTTTGTTGGCAAAGTAATGCCTCTGCTTTTGAATATACTATCTAGGTTGGTCATAACTTTTCTTCCGAGGAGTAAGTGTCTTTTAATTTCATGGTTGCAGTCACCATCTGCAGTGATTTTGGAGCCCCCAAAATAAAGTCTGACACTGTTTCTACTGTTTCCCCATCTATTTCCCATGAAGTGATGGGACCAGATGCCATGATCTTCATTTTCTGAATGTTGAACTTTAAGCCAACTTTTTCACTCTCCTCTTTCACTTTCATCAAGACGGTTTTTAGTTCCTCTTCACTTTCTGCCATAAGTGAGGTGTCATCTGCATATCTGAGGTTATTGAGATTTCTCCCGGCAATCTTGATTCCAGCTTGTGCTTCTTCCAGCCCAGCGTTTCTCATGATGTACTCTGCATGTAAGTTAAATAAGCAGGGTGACAGTATACAGCCTTGACGTACTCCTTTTCCTATTTGGAACCAGTCTGTTGTTCCATGTCCAGTTCTAACTCTTGCTTCCTGACTTGCATACAGGTTTCTCAAGAGGCAAGTCAGGTGGTCTGGTATTCCCATCTCTTTCAGAATTTTCCACAGTTTATCGTGATCCACCCAGTCATTGGTAAATGTAAATCCAAACCACAATTAACATACCATTCCACATGCACTAGGATGGTTGTAGGGGACCTAGGTTTGATCTCTGGTCCAGGAACTGGGATCCTAAACGGCACTGAGGGACCAAGCCTGCACGCTGCAACCAGAGTCAACGTGCCACAGTGAAAGATTGCACAGGGCTTCACAAGGACCCCATGTGCTGCAACTAAAAGCTGACCCAGCCAACTACTGAAAAATAGATATTCTAAAACAGACAACAGTAAGTGCCATTAAGAATGTGCAGAAAATGGAACCCTTGTACACAATTGGTGGGAACACAAAAGGTACAGGTTTTCAGTGGAAAACTTAGACATTTATTCAATTTTTAAATGTACAATTTGCTACCATCTCTATCGCTGAATCAACTAAATCAAAAAAGGAAAATAGTTGACCAGTGGATATAACATGTCTCCAAAATCCTCCACTTTACAATAATGAGAAGAATCTTGTATTTTGTATTGAGATAAACCTGTTTTTAAAGAACATGGTAATATTCTAATTCATTATCATAAATGCAATTTAATCTTCAAATGTTAAATCAGGCATGCTATGGCTTAAAATCTACTTGAGAAATAATATTGAAACTAGGAAACTAGAAAGGCTCTTCTAAAAATAGAAGACAAAAATAAATAAATAAATAAAACCCAAAAAATTCAATGAGAATTTCTCCTGCTGCATCTTGAATGCCTAAGCTGTACTGTGTGGGAAAAAACGTTGTCCTAAAAAAAAAAAAAAAACAAACTAAGCAGGAATTGAGGATTTAATTATGTGAGTGCATGGAAATTTACTGCCACCAAAAATAAGCTCATGATTTATTTGCCCTCTAAAACACACAATCCATTTAGGCAGACCTTCCTTTAAGATCACCTAACTCAGCCTTCTCATGTTATAGATGAGGGCACTAAATTGAACATCTGGTTAAGGGGTTAAGCAGAGTGAGAACCTAAAGTGTAAGTTGTTTTCGTGGGTCTTATGCTAAGACTAAACCTTTAAAAAGAGATGATAGTTACTGTATCTGTATAGAGATAATGGACTCCAAGTGGAGTTATTATCCATTCTTTAAGACCTTGTTAACTTCTGAGAATATCAGTTATCACCGAGACTTCTATTAAATGAGTTTTATCAAATGGTTTAGGAAAACAGTTTTTTTTTAAGTTTAATGATTTGAACTAAAGCCAAACTCACTATATTTCTCCTTTGGTTGTTGTTTCTTTCTTCTCACTTTCTGTGTTTAACCTTCTCTGATTATCTAAAATGTAGTTGAAATAAGTTTTTAGGTACTTGGCATCTACTGTTATAGGTTTAGAGAATCTCCTATCATAAGAGGTAGAGCTTACCTCCCACTATATAATTTAAGTTCTTGTGAGATAACAGGAATTATATATTGGCCTCTGCCCCTGGTTCCTGAAACTCTTGGAATTTCTTAAGTGATAAGGGAACTGGGAGCATGTTTTGTTCTAACATTTGACCTTTCACTGAAACCTTTGTGCTGGGTGACAGGAATGTCTTCTCCTAATGAGGCCACTCTGTATGGTCTTCTGGATTATGGCTGATCACTGAAAAGACCAAGCCATGACGAGAAGTTTGGAATTTTCAGCCCTGGCCCTGCTGAAAATGGAGTTAATGACTGACCATCATGCCTATGTGATGAAGCCTCCATAAAACCCCCAATAATATGGGATCTGGAAGGCTTCCAGTTTGAAGAACACATCCATGAAATGGGAGGGTGATGCATCCTAATTTCAAGGGAACAGAAACTCCAGTGCTTGGGATACTCCTAGATCTCTCCCTATGGAGCTCTTCATCTAGCCATTCATCTATGTCCTTTATCACATCCTTTAACAAACTGTTAAACGTAAGTGTTTCCCTGAGTTCTGTGAGCCACTCTAGCAACTTAATTGAACCTTAGAAAGGGGTCATGTAAACCAGTAATTTCTGTCCAGGCTGGATAAAGTTGCAGGTAACCTGGGGTGCTGACTACTTGCAACTGGCATCTGAAGTTGGGTGGGAGCAGTTGTGTGGGATGTGACACAGATCCAAGTGGACAGTGTCAGAACTGAGTCAGACTGTTGGACTCCGAGCTGGCATTGTGGAGAATTCCCTGGTATGGGGGAAACCCCACACATTTGGTGACCAGAACGGTTGTTAGTATTTTTGTGAGGACTAAAGGAGAAAGACACAGGAAAGGAGAACCTTAGGTTTTCTCAATACGGTCCCAGATACTTAATCTCCCAGGTTTCCTTATAACTAGGGTGCGGACTGTGACGTAGGCATTGCCTTATAAGATGCACCCGCTCCAGACTACAGAGAAGCTGTGGCTATGACTCTTCTGGAGAGGGAGGTGTCCCTGGAAGCAGTAGCATCTAATTTTCACCTGGAAGCAGTAGCATCTAATTTTAAGAGCCAGCCATGGCACTGGTTCTGGAAGCAGAGTTAGGAATCAGTGATCTCAATGGTGCAAGCTATGCTCTATGACCAGCTGTGGGGTGGAAATGGGGCTTTGTTCTTGTTTAAGGGACCTCCAAGTGTGACTCTCTGGCTCTCCTAGAAATTCTGCTTAAGTCACCCAGAGTTAGTCTCTGTTACTTGAAACCAACAAGAGGTATCAATACAAGCAGCTATAAGTAAAAGAAAGAGAAAAAGAAAGGAATAAAGAAAAAGAAAGAAAGGGAAAAAAGCCCTTCTATATTATGAGTTTATCTGGAGCTGGTTCTATATGTAGTTTTCATACTAAATAGTATTTCTCAGCTTGTAAGATAATGTCCAGCATTTAGCAGGTTCCTAACAAATGTAGAATTAAATTGGCTACTTTATTTACAAAGGTAATACTTATTAATGAAGCTTCCGGGGATAAAAGGGAAAAGATAGCATCACCAAGAAAGGACACTTACCAGAATGTGTGAGAACAGAACAACTAACCAAACTCAGAGTAGGGAGGGCAGAATTTTTTTTTTTTATGTTCATAGCCTAGTTTTTCTAGTGGAACTTTCGAACTATCTAAATCTTGAGTGCAAGCCCATTTTCCTGGGAAGATACATGTTTCCAGAGAAACGCAGACAGTAAATTCATTAGTGAGAGGACAGTTTGTTTGTTTTTGCTATAAAATGACATGCTTTATTTTGCATGTAGAACTGATCTGTTGGTCTGGGACAGGCTAGGTTAGGGAAATGATTAACATTTTTATTTACTAGAAAATGTAAAAACAAACTAAAAATTGCATATTTAAATGCCAAGGAAAAAGCAAGCAAATTTTGAAATCCATGTCTGCTCAATTTGGATGGAATGAATTTATTTTAAAATCCTTTAACTGGGTAAACATATGATGCCAAGAAAGCTGCAGCTTATAGTTGCTCCATTTGTTTCTTCACATGTTAATATACTGGTAAAAAGCTTTCTGTCTTATCATGGAAATTCCAGGGAACATGTGAGCATGTCTATCTTACTATGAACATAAGTACTTCACCGTTTTGTTGGCCATCCTACCAAATTATGTGCTTAATATAAAATATTTATAGGTGACTGGAACATAAACACCATAGCTGCTACTCTGAAATGATGGCAACATAAACTGGCATTTAGTTATACTGCTTCCTCTCAGTCACAAACTATTTAAGTAGGACCTTTGGGTAAAGGAAACTGACTACAAGGACTATTCAGAAAATTCAGTTATGATTCTTCCAACTTCTCAGCCATTTCAGCCATAAACTGGGATAAAATTATACCATGGAGACTGTGTGAGGACCAAATGCAATCATATATTTTAAAGAACCCAGAAATATGCTTAATATACAGGGTGGGCACTCAAAAAAAGGCAAAAGGAGAAGGGGATAGCAGAGGAGGAAATCGTTAGATAGCATCACCGATGCAAAGGACATGAATTTGAGCAAACTCCAGGAGACAGTAAAGGACAGAGAAGCCTGATAAGCTGCAGTCCACAGGAATGCAGAGGCAGATGTGACTTAGTGACAACAAGAAGAAAACTCAAAAAAGGGAGGATCTAAACCTGAATTTGCAACTTAAACTATTTAGTAGCACAGGCAAATCTATGTCAAAAGCATTTTGTTTGGCGGAAAAAAATCCAAAATATTTTAAGCTATGATACATGCTGAATAAATCTTGTAAATGCTTAACTTTATTTATTTTTATCCTCTCACTATTCTAATAGTATAGTTCATACTTACTCTTTTTATTCATTATTTATAACATAATTCTTTGTTTAACCTTGGATTTTATCATTTTGGTGATGGTTTAGTCACTAAGTCATGTCTGACTCTTTGAGACCCCATGGACTCCTCTATTCATGGGATTTTCCAGGCAAGAATACTGGAATGGGTTGCCATTTCCCTTCTCCAGGGGGTCTTTCCCACCCAGGAATCGAACTTGGGTCTCCTGCACTGCAGGTGGATTCTTGAGCAACTGAGGCACCAGGGAAGCCATGATTATCATTTTAATATGGGAAAATTTATGTAAATCTCACTATCAACTAGGGAGATCACTGCTTCAAAAAACTGTAAGGTATATGACACTGCTAATTATTTTCTCTGACTTTACAAATGCATTACAATTTAGCTCAAAGCTGTACAATAATCAGTGACAAAGTGAGTTGGTGTTTTAAGAGAAGACAAAGATGTTTTCTAAGACATTTATGTCTCATTTCTTCCCATGTCAAATACTAAGTCATTTTGCTTCTAATATAAAATGGTTTATCAAATAAATATAAACAAATTACCTTTCACATGTAACTAAAGTTCTGTGTCTGGGGATCTGAAGATCTGGGCTCTGGTCACAGCTCCATTAAGAGCTGGGTTGGGTCAGCCGTTTGCCTCCTTCAACCTATTTTCTTGCCTCTATCATAAACCTGTTATACTAAACGATCACTAAGTTTTCTTCCAGTTCTTAAATTCCTGTGATCTACATTATATCCTGCTTCCCAGTAAGATCATTGGTTCTCTGGAGGCATAAATCAGATCTTTGAGAGAAGCTGTACTTTACTTAGCATAGTGCTATGTATGGAATATCTATAAATCTGAACTGCAATTATGACACTGTAAACCAAATATGGAACCAGATTATTACATCTTACAGTATAAAGCCAATTATTGCAAAGTAACCATTATTTAACATTTACAATGGGGTCTTCTCATATATTTCAGTCAAGCAAATGCTTCCTTTACCACTCTAGGTAGTATGAAGCTGGGAGGAATGACTAAACAGGATAGTTTCTATGTGAGGTGTTATGTCCTCTTATCTCCATAAACCACTAAAATACTCCTAACTTCTAGGCTTACTCTTTATACACTGTCATATGTCTGTGTGGTAAGCAGCTTCAATAAGTTCCCCAAGGAATCCCACTTCTCGGTATTCATACCCTTTTGTACTTCCCTGCTACAATGAACCAGGGTTAGCATGCAGCAGAATGGATGGGGCTCCAAGGCTTAGGTTTAAAAGACTGACTGCTCTCCTGGGAGCTCTCCCACATGCTCACTTTCTCACTCTTGTGGCTTATTTACCCTGAGGGAAGCCCCAGGGAGAGGTTCACAAGTGAGAAGCTGACGCCTCCTACCAACAGTGAGTGAGTTTGGGAGCATACCCTTCAGCCCTGATCAAGTCTTCATCTTCACCAACAGCTTACTGCAACCTTAGGAGAGATCTGGGGCCAGAGCCACTCTGCTAAGCTGTTCCCAGATTCTTGATCTTCGGAAACTATGTGAGCTAATCAATGTTTGCTTTTTCAAACTGCTAGGTTTGCAGATTATGCACAAGAAATACCTATTTATCATCCTTTTCTAATATGAAGTAACTGTGATTTCTTCTTGCCTAGAAGATTATAACTTCCTAACTGTTGTCCCTGTAAAAGCATCAGCCTCTGTAATATTCATCCTTTACATGGCTGTAAGTGAGATATGTGAAATGCAAGTTTATTTGCCTCTCTATTGCTTAAAAAATTTTAGTAGCTCCCTATTACTATTAGAACATTCAAAACTCCATACCATGTTATAGAAGGCCTTCACAAACTGGCTTCTGTTTTCTCTCTAGCTTCTTCTGCACCTCAGTACTTATGCACTTTAACTCTACGTCAATACCCAAAGTGGGCTAAGGATTTTTTTTTCTGATATCACTACTACACTGTTCCCTCTGCCTAGAATATCTCATCCATTTGGCCAATACTACTTATCCTTCAAGATTCAGTTTAATCACTTTGTGTGTGTATTTAATTAATTATATATTTTTCTTGGCTATAGAAGTGCCTGGCTTGTATATATATTTATAATTCAATTCAGCAAAAGCTTTTGAGCACCTACTATGTGTTAGGCACATTTTTTGTAAGGCATTAGGGATAACAAAAAATATTAAGGGTCCCTAACCTTAAGGGAGGGGAAGTAGCAAGGAAGTTGGACAGTAAACAACTGATTACAAATGATATAAAAGTTACAAAAATAAGGAAGTTCAGAGTATTCTGGGCAGATAAAGTCGGGGAGGGACCCCCAACTTATTCTATGGTCTTAGAGAGCTTTTCTTGAATGATTATCAAGGATTTAAGAAAAAACTCTTCCCAAAAGGTATGAAATAAAAATAAAAACACAGCACTAAATTTTAGTCCAAAAATCAAAATCACCAAGTAAAATGGAGACATGCTTTGGCAACAATATATGTAAAAAAGAGTTATGAACTATAATTTGACAGAAAGCACAATGTATGATATAGGGGGGAAAAAACCCACTTTGGTTTCACCAATGGGAATATACTATATAGATCCTCCTCAACTGACAATGGAGTTACATTCCAATAAATCCACTGTAAATTGAAAATATTGTAAGTCAAAATGAATTTAATTCACCTTATCTACCAGACATCGTTTAGCCCAGCTTTTGCTGTTGTTTAGTCGCTAAGTCATGTCTGACTCTTTGAGACCCCACGTGTTGTAGCCGGCCAGATACCTCTGTCCATGGGATTTCCCAGGCAAGAATACGGGGGTGGCGGGGCGGGGTTGCCATTTCCTTCTCCAGGGGATCTCCCCCACCCAGGGATCTAACCTGCCTCTCCTGCACTGGCAGCTACCAGGGAGGCCCTTAGCTCAGTATACCTTAATTATTTATTTGGCCACATCAGGTCTTAGTCGCAGCAAGTGAGATCTAGTTCCTGATCAGGGATCAAGCCTAGGACCCTGCATTGAGAATACAGAGTCTTAGGTGCTGGACCACCAGGGAAGTCCCAAGCCTAGCTTACCTTAAATGTGTTCACAGGGGCTGCCCTGGTGCTCCAGTGGTTAAGAATCCACCTGGCAATGCAGAGGAGACAGGTTCGATCCCTGGTCTGGGAAGACCCCACATGTCGTGGAGGAACTGACCCGTGCACCGCAACTCCTGAGTCCATACTCTGGAGCCTACACTCTAGAATCCGTGCTCCACAACAAGAGACGCCAATTGCAACTAGAAGCCAGCACCCCGCAACCAAGAGCAGCCCTCACGCTCCACAGCCAGAGAAAGCCCGAGCACAGCAACCAAGACCCAGCACAGCCAAAAAAACCATTTTTTAAAAATGTGCTCAAAACACTTGTATTAGCCTACAGTTGGGCAAAATCACCTAACACAAAGCCTATTTCATAATAAAGTGTTGACTATCTCATGTAATTTACTGAATACTGTACTGAAAGTGAGAAGCAGAATGGCTGTTTGGGTACAGATTGGTAGTTAGGGTATCCGTTGTTTACCCTGGTGATCACATGGCTGACTGGGAGCTGCTGTTGCCCAGGATCACTAGAGTACGATAACTAATATCACTAGCCTAGGGGGCAACCCACTAGTGATAACTAATATCACTAGACTAGTGGGGCAACTCACTCCAGTGTTCTTGCCTGGAGAATCCCAGGGATAGGGGAGCCTGGTGGGCTTCCGTCTATGGGGTCGCACAGAGTTGGGACACGACTGAAGCGACTTAGCAGCAGCAGTAGGGGGAAAAATCAAATTTCAAAATATGAAGTATAGTTTCTATTGAATGCATATCACTTTTGCACTATCTTGAAGTCAAAACAATGGATCAGTCAAACATTTGGAAATTGGGGACTGTCTGTATAGAGTTTGGAAATACTCCATTATGCTCAGCATTCACAGCCTCTTGAAGAAAGGAGGGAAAAGCAGAGCCTGTTGAGAAGAGAATGACCAGAACTGAGACACCTTGAACCCACGTCACAAAAAGAATAGCTTCTAAAAACTGGAAGGCCTTGCTCTGTGAAGACTCAGAGGGTGCACAGTGTATCTATAGCTAAAGATCAGTCTTGTAGAAGAAATATTTTATATTAATATATAATCCGGTGGATTTATGGATAGAGTAAGGAAGAGACAGAAAAACAATTCACAAATAGCCAGAGCTATTTAAGGCAGATAAGTCTTCATCCCTGGAGGTGACTGTTTCTCAATGTGTTGGCCACGGAGCCAAGCACTGCAGAAGGGAATCCAAACATTGGAAGGGAGTTAGTATATATGGCTTTGTTCTAAAGCCTTTTAAACCTTGATATTTTATGGCTTGAATACATGAATATTAATAAGTCCTTCTTCGTCCTAATCTACACTGCAAGGATGCCAAGTAGTTCACATTTCCCACAAGATTCTGTTCTATATAGTATGCAGAATGAAAACAAAGAGATGGGCCTTAGCTATCTTCAAAGAGGCTATCTATATGGCATTCTCAGCAATATGTTCTTGCCTGAAGAATCCCAGGGACGGGGGAGCCTGGTGGGCTGATGGCTATGGGGTCGCACAGAGTTGGACACGACTGAAGCGACTTAGCAAGCATGTGTCCTTAGTCGTGTCCACTTCTCCGTGATACCATGGACTGCAGTCTGCCAGACTCCTCTGGCCATGGGATTCTCCAGCAAGAATACTTGGGTGCGTTGCCATTTCCTCCTCCAGGGGATCTTCCTGACCCAGGGATTGAACCTGTGTCCCCTGCATTTGCAGGTGGATTTTTTTACCACTGAGCCACCTGGGAAGCCCCAAAAGTCCAAGTGTGAACAAAAACTACAATGTCTTTGACATGTACATCCTTAAGATGATGCTGATCTATCACCCTGTCTTCAATTTATGTCTTAAATATCAAAGAATTTACCATGCAAGTATGGAAAGAACTATGCAACACTCCAAAGAAAGTTATGGTCTCTAGTGTTTCCAATTGGTATCACTGCAAAGGAGAACACACAGAGGAGTTGAACCTGTGCTTGCTCAGCAGTTCTTCTGAAAAACAGAGACTTGAGATTATGTGAAATGGCTCAATCTTCTGACACACTACAAGGTTCTTAATTTTCCAGTACAAAGATAAATCCATTCTGAAGAGCTTAATATGTATAAAATAAATAAATATTTCAAATTTTGGACAGTCAGTAGGAGGTTCAAACCAATTTTGTTGGCTTAAATAGATGTTGATCTGTAGTTTTTATTAGCTGAAAGCTAAACCATCTGTTTGAGTAGAAACAGATTTTGGCCCAAGGGAGAAAGAGTGAAAGTGATCTCACTGAAGCTAACAGGGCACTGAAGGTCAGTTAGGTACAGTGGGTTTGGGAACTGACTCCTTTGAGTCAAGGACGTTCTCTAGTATCCTAGAAGATACAGTGCAAACTTGTCTAATTTATATCTCTGGAGCCTAGGGGAAGTGCTAACAGATTAAATGCTTGATTAGTACATCACATACAAAAAAGACAAACGCTTCATGGAAAAGATTTACTTGTACAACTGCCAATAAATTATCAAAGCAATGATCATTCTTCACAAAGTGATAAGTATTCCAAGTACAGAAAGGCAGACATACCATAAATCCTATTTTATTTCTATTTAAAATCTATTTTCAGATTTACTTTGTAGAAGTAGCTTTAGAAGAGGCTATACCAAGTGGGGATAACCTAGTGGTTTGGAAGGAATTAAAAACAGATACCTTGATGACCTCAAGAAATAAATGGGAAAGAAAGGCAACCAGGGAAATGAGGGTGGCAAGATACAGTAATATGACAGCTTTTCCAAAGTCATGGGATCAGTTTTTACTGCTTCCTCCTTTAGTTGCCAAGCACTATAGATTTCCCTTTGAAACGTCTCTGGACATTTTCCCTTTCTCTCCATGCCAGGCCTTTAATGGTCTCACTCCAAGACTGCTGCGGTGTCTCCCTGCTCGTCTCCTCTGCAGCTTCAATGTACTCTACCCTTCCTCCCAGTGCGGCTTCCCTCTTATTTTTCTTTCTATTTACAGACCTCACCCAGATTAACAGTGTCTTAAACAGAGGATGAGATGGCTGGATGGCATCACAGACTCGATGGACATGAGTCTGAGTGAACCCTGGGAGATGGTGATGGACAGGGAGGCCTGGCGTGCTGCCACTCATGGGGTCACAAAGAGTCGGACACGACTGAGGGACTGAACTGAACTGAATAGAGCCTTTATAGTGTTTTTAAAATTATGATAGCTTAAAGTCACTTCCTTAACTCATTAATGACCTAAATCATATATAACTGCACCCCATGCAATAAACACCTATTCCCCATCTGTCCTCAACATGAATCCTCTCCTTACTGTCTTCTCCCGGCCACCTGATACGAAGAGCCAACTCACAAGAAAGGACCCTGATGTCGGGCAAGATTGAGGGCAGGAGGAGAAGGCAGTGACAGAGGGTGAGATGGTTGGATGGCATCACTGACCCAACAGACAAGTTGTTGTTCAGTCACTAAGTCATGTCCAACTTTTTCCAGCCCCTAACTGATGTGACGTTGAGCAAACTCTGGGAGTCAGTGAAGGACAGCAAAGCTTGGCACACTGCAATCCTTGGGGTCACAAAGAGTCGGATACGACTAAATGAACAATAAAAACTACCTGGATACCTTGCTCAGTTCCAACACAGCACACGATGGAGCATGCAGCAAGCAGATGCTGATTTCTCCACAATATCCATTATTTCCATACTAAAAGAAGTTCACGGTTGTTTGTTTTTTTCAGATCACAGTGTACCTAGTTAAAACATTGTACTTCTGAGCCTCCTTTGAAGCTAGGCACAAGAATATGACACAGTTCATATCCAGTGAGAAATAAAGTCTGCTACAAATTTCTGGAAAATGTGCCTTCCTGATAGACATCATGCCTTCCTTTTTTTCTGTCTGAAATACAGATATGACGGCTTGAGCTGCAACAGTCACTTTGAGATCATCTGGGAAAGGCCAAGACAATTGCAGCAACCTTAGTCCTAGCACCCTTAAATTTCTGAATCAGCACCAGCAACTGGACTGGTTCACGGCTGTGGATTCTTCAATACATAAGAACAAAATCCAATTTACTTAAGCCAATGCTTAATTACGTGTTCTGTTACTTACAGCTGAAAGCAATTTTTATATTATTTTATAGTAATATAAAATATTTTAATATAATAGAGTATAAGATATAAAATTTTATATCTTATACTTTCCTCATCCTTATATTTTAAGTTTCCATTTACAGTTCAGTTCAAGTTTTATCTCCCAAGGAACCATATTATGTTAGTCATAAAGATTTTCTCATTTATCATATTCTTCTAATTTTCTTTTTTTCCTTCTTTTGAAATTTATTTATTTTTTAATTGAAGGGTAATTACTTTCATACTTTTGTTGTTTTCTGTCAAACATCAACATGAATCAGCCGTATACCATAGCATTAGCTTTATAAACCAGTACCTAATTGATCTCGCCTTTAAAAAAATCAATCAGCGTATTATTAATGGTTCAGAACTGATCTGTGCCATCACTGTGGGTCTAGATCCACTTAGTAAACTAGCTTCAGTGGAAGTTATGAACTATAAAGGGACCTAAGAAATTCAGTCAGATTTTACCCAAATTCTAAAGACAACTGGGTCATACTCAGCCTCCCTTAGGTGAATGTCCTCTCACTAGAAAACTGCCAAGTGAATCTGCAGCTCAGAACGTTTAGTCTTTATGAAAGTATTCCTTATCATAGTTAGCACAGTAAATGTGGCTTAATGTTCATCATTTTACTTGTCAGTTATCACTATATTCATAATTAACACATTTCTGACTCTGTTTCAAAAGAAAAAAAATTCATTTTTTTCAGGTAAATAGTGTGATTTTTCTCCTTTCTTCAGTAGAAATTCTCAGTGTGGGAATTTTACTGCTGGTTTTAATAGTGGGTCAAAAGTGAGAACTATTTGATCATGAATTTAAAAAAAAATTAAAACATGGCTTCAAGAGAAGACTCCATTTACTCAATTAGATATAATTATATCTGAAATGGAATGAATTGCAATGAGAATGCAAAACTGTTCACATATACTTTTAGGCACAGCTCTCTTGGGCAACTAGCCTGCTTGAACAGAACAACTCTAAAGTAGGACAGTTTCCAAATATATATTTTTGGGATAACACTCCTATGAAAGTAATCATCAAAAGCAGTTGTATCAACATTCTGTTATTATTAAAACCAATCCATTAATTTGGTTGGTTTGCTTTCTGCCCTTGTTTTAGTCTCTCCAGCTAAAAAGGGGTTCCACTGGTAGGGACGTCTAGATTTTCCTTACATGAAAATTATTTTGAGACTAAATATAATTACAGTTTAGCCTTGTAGTCATTTGTTCACTTACTTGAACCCTTAGTACTGACAGGGTAGAATCAGAGTCACAGTTTTATTTTCATTACTCATTTACCACATTATCTGAGCTGCATGGCTAACAGGGGGAAGGAGAACAGCAAAACCAAATCAACAGAAGTGCTGGTCAAACTGTAAAATGCATCTGCTAATGGCTGTGTTCAATGCCTGATGAAAGGAGTCTACAAAGTAGCTGCCCTTTAAAAAAACTCTTTTATGTTCTATTTTGTTGAATTATTTATCAAGAATGAATGAAAGGAAATGAGCAGTTTTACTATAACATGAGTGGAAATAATTTAAAAGCAGGAAATGCTGACTTATAGTACAAGAAGACCTTCTAGAATCCTTTTCCAAAAAAAATAGTATAGCAATAGCCTTTTATTCATCACCAACTGGCCTGCCATACATCTGCAATCATTTTTTTAAAAGTTTTTTTAAAAGTATGCCTAGAATTTCATTTTACTTCAATAATCTTCAGTGTGAAGACCTCCTCAAAGACAGACCTTTCTTACAGCTGGCTGGATGCCATCACCGACTTGATGGACGTGAGTCTGAGTGAACTCTGGGAGCTGGTGATGGACAGGGAGGCCTGGCGTGCTGCGATTCATGGGGTCACAAAGAGTCGGACACAACTGAGCAACTGGACTGAACTGAACTGAACCTGTTGTCAACTGTCTTACGAGAACAAAGGAAATTAAATAATGTAGTTTATTACTCTTCAATGAAGAGGCATGGAGAACACAGAACGATGCTACTTAGTATTTTCTAAATGGCATTAAACTCACATCCATATCCTATTCTCTTTAGCTATTTCTTATATAGACATTTTTCCACAGCTCAAAACCACAAAGTAGAATCATTATATATTATAGCTTAAGGCAAAACACTGACCTAGGAATCTAATTTATTTTGCTAAAATTGGAAAATCAAATTTCTATCCCCAAATACCCACATACAAAAAAAATCCAATTGCTCAATGAACTTTGACTTTATGCCCTCTACACTCACTCCAAAATTCCACAAGCTCCACTTAAGTCAAAGAAAAGGATCAAACCCACAACTCATTTTTCCGTTCCAAGTTACAGGTAACTTTTGAATTCAGAGATGGTAGAAAATATATTTTATTAACTTTCTCAAGTCGTCATATTGCTCAGGGTGAAAAACTTGCTGACCACACAGTAATGACCAAATAACATTTACCTTACTTATTGTGTCATTCAACAAACATATGCCTATCAAATCCAAAATATTGTATTATATTGAATTATATTGCTCTCAATGAATGTGCTTAACCTTTATAACACAGGGATAAAATAGTATAAAAATATATCTTAAATTCTGGAGTCCACATATTTTTAATATTTACACATTTGTCTTTAATATTGAAATATTTAATTAATAATTGATCAAAATATATTTTATACAATATATTTAGCTTTTACTTCTCTGTTATATAATGGTTGAATAAATGGTATAAATTACTTCCTTGACCTTTAATGTCTTCATCTATAAAATGAAGATAATACTTAGCTGGCAGTTGAGCATTATATAAATTAACAGAGATGAACATCTTGCAACATGCCCTGTGCCAGACACTGCTTGCTCTAGGTGCTGGGGTTATGGTAAATGCAAATATAACAAACAACATTCCTGTCCTTACAGAGGAGGAGATAAAGTGACCAAGAAGGAGATGCAGCAGGAAAGCTAGACGAGCCATTGTATCACAAAAGCTCACAAAACAGAGTGTTTAAAAACACAGGGAACACCAAAAATGAACTTGAGGGGACTGGCTGCAAAGGACACAATAAACTTCTTGCAGCAGTGAGAACGTTGCTATCATGAAGTGGTGGTCTCATGACTGTTTTACACTTGTCAAAATTCATAAAACTGTACACATAAAATTGGTGTTTCTTTATTGTAGGTACATTATATCTCAATGAATCTGATTTCTAAAAAATGCATGTGTCATGAAAAACAATTTTAAAAAGGGCAGAAGAGCTGTTCAAATGAAAGGAGACTAAAGAGGTGTGACAAGGAGATGCCATGTATGACCTCTGATTGGATGTTGAATCCCTTCCCCCAAAGCTATAAAGAATATTTTGGGGGCATATTTGGAAATTTGAATGTTGATTATATATTAAACTCTATTATATCAATGTTAAACTTTGATGTGGTCATTTGATTGTGCTTGTGTAGAACATCCCTTTCTTCGGAAATGCATATTCAAGTATTTAAGGGTAAAGTATTAAAATGTTTGCAACTAACTTGCTAACAGTTCCGGAAAAAAAACACATGTGAGTATAAAGAGATAAATAGATACAAATAAAGCAAATGTGAGAAAATGTTAACCACTGGTGAAATCTAGGTAAAGGGTCTCCATATACTCACTGTACTCATCTTTCAACTTTTCTGTAGAGGTGAAGTTTTAAAAAATAAAAATGGGAGGCTGAAAAGAGTTAACAGTCAAATACCATGTCAAATACCATTGTGAGGTCAGGAAAGATGCGAATGAAGACATGACTCTTGGCTTTGGCAAGGTATTGGTCATTGGTGACCCTTTTGCAAGAACACTTCAGCAGGGCAAAAGTTACATAAGAGTAAGCAGAGGAGAGAATGGGAGATAAGCAAATGGAAGCAATGAGTACAGGTAACTCTTTCAAGAGTTTTGCTATGAAGGCAGCAGAGAAACAGCACATGGAGTAAAGAGATTCTCCCTACACCAAAAGCAATATTAAGGCACTTTGTATGTTGGTAGGGATGACCAAAGAGAAGAAACTGATCACTGAGGATAGCAAGGGTAAAAATGCAGGAGCAAAGTCTCTATAATGGTGAGAAGGGCTGGGATGCATGATCCAAAGGAAGGAGTCACCTTCGATAATGGTGAGCATGATGACAACGACAAAGTAAGAGTGACCAAACTGAAAACAGCGAGGCACTATTTAAAGCATTTCTGCTCATTTAATTCTCACCCAAATCTAAGAGGAAGGTATTACACTATTATCTCCTTTTACAGGAAGCTCAACTACAGAAGCAAATGGCAACCCACTCCAGTATTCTTGTCTGGAGACTCCCATGGACAAGGAGCCTGGAAGGCTATGGTCAATGGGGTCGCAGAGAGGCAGACATGACTGAAGTGACTAAGTACACATGCACGCACAAGTACAGAAAACTTAATTAATTTGTCCAACAGATACCAAGGGAACATTTCATGCAAAGATGGGCTCAATAAAGGACAGAAATGGTATGGACCTAACAGAAGCAGAAGATACTAAGAAGAGATGGCAATAATACACAGAAGAACTGTAAAAAGGATCTTCATGACCTGGATAATCACAAAGGTGTGATCAGTCACCTAGAGTCAGACATCCTGGAATGTGAAGTCAAGTGGGCCTTAGAAAGCATCACTACGAACAAAGCTAGTGGAGGTGATGGAATTCCAGTTGAGTTATTTCAAATCCTGAAAGATGATGCTGTGAAAGTGCTGCACTCAATATGCCAGCAAATTTGGAAAACTCAGCAGTGGCCACAGGACTGGAAAAGGTCAGTTTTCATTACAATCCCAAAGAAAGGCAATGCCAGTGAATGCTCAAACTACCGCACAATTGCACTCATCTCACATGCTCATAAAGTAATGCTCAAAATTCTCCAAGCCAGGCTTCAGCAATACGTGAACCGTGAACTCCCTGATGTTCAAGGTGGTTTTAGGAAAGGCAGAGGAACCAGAGATCGAATTGCCAACATCCTCTGGATCATGGAAAAAGCAAGAGAGTTCCAGAAAAACATCTACTTCTGTTTTATTGACTATGCCAAAGCCTTTGACTGTGTGGATCACAATAAACTGTGGAAAATTCTGAAAGAGATGGGAATACCAGACTACCTAACCTGCCTCTTGAGAAATCTATATGCAGGCCAGGAAGTAACAGTTAGAACTGGACATGGAACAACAGACTGGTTCCAAATAGGGAAAGGAGTACATCAAGGCTGTATACTGTCACCCTGCTTAGTACCTCATGAGAAATGCTGGACTGGAAGAAACACAAGTTGGAATCAAGATTGCCAGGAGAAATATCAATAACTTCAGATATGCAGATGACACCACCCTTATGGCAGAAAGTGAAGAGGAACTAAAAGCCTCTTGATGAAAGTACAAGAGGAGAGTGAAAATGTTGGCTTAAAGTTCAATATTCAGAAAATGAAGATCATGGCATCTGGTCCCATCACTTCATGGAAAATAGATGGGGAAACAGTTGAAACAGTGTCAGACTTATTTTGGGGAGCTCCAAAATCACTGCAGATGTTGATTGCAGCTGTGAAATTAAAAGACGTTTACTCCTTGGAAGAAAAGTTATGACCAACCTAGATAGCATATTGAAAAGCAGAGACATTACTTTGCCGACTAAGGTCCATCTAGTAAAGGCTATGGTTTTTCCTGTGGTCATGTATGGATGTGAGAGTTGGACTGTGAATAAAGCTGAGTGCTGAAGAATTGATGCTTTTGAACTGTGGTGGTTGGAGAAGACTCTTGAGAGTCCCTTGGACTGCAAGGAGATCCAACCAGTCCATTCTGAAGGAGATCAACCCTGGGATTTCTTTGGAAGGAATGATGCTAAAACTGAAGCTCCAGTACTTTGGCCACCTCATGCGAAGAGTTGACTCATTGGAAAAGACTCTGATGCTGGGAGAGTTTGGGGGCAGGAGGAGAAGGGGACAACAGAGGATGAGATGGCTGGATGGCATCACTGACTGGATGGACGTGAGTCTGAGTGAACTCCGGAAGTTGGTGATGAACAGGGAGGCCTGGCGTGCTGCGATTCATGGAATTGCAAAGAGTCGGACATGACTGAGCGACCGAACTGATACATATCCAATAAATAGCAAAGTTGGGATTTACAATTCAGTGAAAGAAACTTTTCTCCCAGTGCACTAAGAAGGAAAGCAGAATTTGTAGGTATAAATGCCGCTAGGTAGTGGAAAGATGAGATAGCTCTTCAACGATTATATCTATTTTCTCAAGGTAGCATTTTGATGAGTTCATCAACTGAGGGGGTGAAGAGAGGGGATGCTGGAGATTTGAGAAGAGAAGGCGAGAAATTATTGTTTCAGAGAAAAGGCAATTGAATTTACCAGCAATGATAGTTGGTACTGAACGTCCCTTTGGAATTAATGGTCATACATTTGAAGTGAATCTCCTTGTCCCGACTGGATGATGTTTTGTAGCAATTTTCAACCACTTGACAGGAGGCATAAGGAGTATAGCTGTGTTTAATTAGGGTGAGATTTTTACAGACAAGTGGGACCTAAGAAAAGAGGATTGGGGGAGTGGTTTGTAAAAGAGAGGTGATAGTATGAACACGGAATATAGGTTTGGTATGGAGGAGTGTATGGCCAAGATGGATGTGACACAGAAAAAGTGGCAGGGTCAAAGGATCGGAGATTTGTGAGGTCAGAGTATAGCTGGAGTGTGGGTATTACAGTGGGAGAGCAAGTGAAAGTCATAGTGGGATGCCTGGAGAGATTTCAAATGGATGCCATTATGGATGATGAGGAGGTCTTGAGTATGACCATGTGGATGGGAAGCTGAGGTGGTGCAGAAATAAAAGATGAGTGGATCTAAAGAGGCCTGAGTGCTGGATGAATCCTCTGTGTAGATGCTGAAGTTTTACAGGGAGTTAACAAAAGCTGTGGTGGAGAAGTAGTCAGTGAAAGTGGGGTAGAAGATAGCATGTAAAGAAGGGTAACAGGAGTGTTATAAACTTGAAAGATGTTAGGGAGACTAAAGAAGAAAGGTGAGGTCATCTGGAGGTTGCAATGGGGATCAAGGATACTATCCGCCCCATCTGCAGGCTCTGAGATATATGAGGTGGGAAGGAAAAATCAAGGTCTAATTAGAGAAGTGGCCTCAAAACAAGAAGGTAAAGGGATGGTTCAGAAAAGAAGCTGAGGATGCAGCACAGTACTGAGCACGTGGTATCTACTTAATCAGTATTTCCTGAATTTGAAGTAACTTTTCCAAGAGTTGTCTATATCTTAAAAAGGAAAACAAAACTTATTTACAAAGAAATTCAAACCAGATCAAAAAGGAAATGATCCTCTAATTATGGTACTTTTCAAATCCATGAAAAGGCTCGTTTTCAAAAATTAGTCCCCTGGCCAAGATAATCAAACAGCATCTTATTGTTTTTGGCTTAATATCAATACAAATGGATAGCTTACTGTTATGCAGAAGAATGCCTGGTTTTATTTTATAAGAACCTGAGATCAAAACACTAAAATTAAGTAAATTCTGCCTTGTTGAAGGTTAGACAATAGCCTTTCAGAGCATAAGCTGACCAGAAGTTAGATCTATTACAGTTCAAGCAGAGAAATATAGGAACAAGATGAATAATATTTCCTAAGCATATTCTTTGGAGTGTAATACAGTTCCCTTTCGAATATACTGTTCTACTTAAAGCTGTAATATGATTGATCCATGAAAGCTTCAGAGGTATGCCTTTATTGAAGGAGGATAAGTTCACCTCAACGTTACAGTTTTTTTTTTAAAGTTTGTTCTGTCTTCCTAAGACTAAGAGGATGTCATAATTCTTTTGTTTTAACAAGAAAAAAACTTTTTTATATGTTATATGTCTATAACATCACCTCCTAAGCATTTCTATAAGCTGTCTGTATACAGCTAATTGAAGTTCGACAGTCCTTGATGATCTTAAAATGTACAATGAATACCTAATACTCTTTCTCTAAGACTAAATTTTATTGGAATTTATCCCAGTGTTTTATAATTGTATTTGGTGGCTTCAGCATGATCATCAATCAGAATGGGGACTGGTTCAACTGCAGGTTAAAGAACTTTCCAATTTTGTCTTACTCCTTAAACTATAAGGTTGTCATTATTAGACAGAAAATTTACCAGTAGTTCTGTTACACCAGATAAACGGACTTGAGAAGGACAACCAATCCTCCCAGTTCCATTAGCAATTAATATGATGTGTCAGCGAAAGTCATCAGCCAACAATATACACTGTGTTCATTCTCAACACACAGCTGACACTGGGAGTGGGAAGTTTCTCTTTTCCATGAAGAACCCAGCTGGAAGTAATCTCTTCTTTACTAAATCTCTTTAGTACTTTGTTTATTCCTTATGGGATGCCCTCTCTGGAGTACAGTGATTTCTGTGCTCATCTTATACTCCCTGCTAGACAACAGGCAAGCACACTGCACCGTCACACTGTGGATGCTCTCAAAGCACTATGGTATTGTTTGTGTTTTATCCAATACCCAGAATTAATGAGAGCACAAAATGCAACAGTAATGCTGTCAATATTAAATTCATTAGTATTACAGATTAAATATAAACAGGTTTCTTAGGTTTAGTTTGGGAATCACATCACCATTTATGTTATACAAGAAACTGCTTTGCGCTCCAATAACCTAACTTACAAACTCACCCTCACAACACAGCAAGGACTTCTTATACAGCAGGTATTACCAGAAAGGCCCCAGACAAGGAGTCTATAGATCAGTAAAGATAGTAACTTTTCTATTTTTATAAATAAAAGAGAATGAATTTACAAAATATATAGTAATTGTAAAGGTAGCTTTAAACTAAACCTTTTACTTTTTTAAAAAGGGGAATTTAAAAAATAGTATTTTGTGAAAACAGTGGGAAAATGTTTCAGAATTAATGCATGGATATATACTTAACCAGATGAATGTCTTAGTTATTCCAGAGAATCTAGGTTAAACAAGGCAATCACACGTCATTCATAAGTCAAAATTTCAACTTACCATTTATGTTTATTGCTGGTAATACAATTGACATCTTTGGTCTTGAGGTCTTGTTATGGGTGGTAGCTGGTAACAGCAGGTGATCCTAAGATTAACAAAGAACAATTTGTTACACATAACAATCAGCTTAGTCCTATAACAAGCCAAATTCAGAGTTTCTAGGATGCCAACATTTCAATGCTATCATAAAGAAAAAGGAGAGGGGGGATGGCTAAGCCCTTTTGTACTCAGAACTCTGGTTTGAAGGACTAGGTGCAAGGCCTCTGTACTTGTTCCCATGTGAAGGTGAAACCAGACTAAGCACTGAGGAAGAGAAAAGGGGATCTTCCGTCAGGAGGGAGGTGTTGTCCTGGAGGATAGGAGTCCTTGAATCTGGCTTTAGACCCATTTTGAAGACTGGGTAAAAACCACTGCCCTATTTCTTCTGGACTCAGAGATCAAGCCCTAAGCCTTTGGAGTGGGAACACTAACTCCAAGACCCTAGACTAACAGAGAACTAACCCTAGGGAGTATCAAATAGTGAGAACTCACACAAAGGAAACCACTTGAATACAAGAACCGGAGTCACTCAACCACCAGTGCAAGAGGCCTGTGCAGGACACCTGTGTAGGATGCCTGGTCTAAACAACAAACAAAAATACAAACCCAATCATCAGCAGACAGGATTACCACCTCACTCAGCCTTGTCCATCAGAGGAAAACCGACCAACCAAACAACAACGACAACAAAAGAAAGCTCAGCACAAATCTCACCCTACAAGAAGCTTACACAAACCACTGGACCAGCCTTAGGAGGGCAGAAACCAAAAGGAAGACAGAATTGAAGCTTGAAGCCTGGGAAAAGGAGACCTCAAACACAGTAAGTTAAAAAAAAATAATGAAAAAGCAGAGAAATACTACACAAATGAAGGAACAAACTAGAAATACAGAAGTCCAAATAAATGAAGAGCAAATAGGCAAACTACCTGAAAAAGAACTCCGAATAATGATAGTAAAGATGATCAAAAACCTTCAAAACAAAATGGAGAAAATGCAAGAATCAATTAACAAAGACCTAGAAGAATTAAAGAATAAAGATGAAGAGACAAACAACACAATTACTGAAATTAAAAATACTCTGGAAAAAATCAATAGCAGAATACCTGAAGTAGAAGAATGAATCAGTGAGCTGGAAGATAAAATGTGGAAATAACTTCTGAAGAGCAGAATAAAGTAAAAAGAATGAAAAGAACTGAGGATAGTCTCAGAGACCTCTGGGACAATATCAAATGCACCAACATTCGAATTAGAGGGTCCCAGAAGAGGAAGAGAAAAAAGAAAGGGTATGAGAAAATTTTTGAAGAAATTATAGTTGAGAATTTCCCCAACATGGAAAAGGAAATAGTCAATCAAGTCCAAGAGACACAAAGAGTCCCATAAAGGATAAACCCAAGGTGAAACACACCAGGACATATACTAATCAAATTAACAAAGACTAAACATAAAGAAAGAATATTAAAAGCAGCAAGGGAAAAGCAGTAAGTACATTCAAGGGAAACCTCATATGCTTAACAGCTGATCTTTCAGCAGAAACTCTGCAGGCCAGAAGGGAATGGCAGGATATATTTAAAGTACTGAAAGGGAAAAATCTACAACCAAGATTATTGTACCCAGCAATAACTGATGGAGAAATTTCTCCAAAAGTTAAGAGAATTCAGTACCACCAAACCAGCTTTACAACTAAAGTTACTTTTACAGTCAAGAAATCCAAGAGAAGAAAAAAGATCTACACAATCAACCCCAAACAATTAAGAAAATGGCATAGGAACATATATACCAACAATTACTTTAAATGTAAATGGATTAAATGCTCCAACCAAAAGACACAGACTGGGTGAATGGATACAAAAACAAGACCCATATATATGCTGTCTACACAAAACCTAAAGACACATATACAGTGAAAGTGAGAGGATGGAAAAATATACTCCATGCAAATGGGAAACAAAAGAAAGCTGGAATAGCAATCCTCACATCAGACAAAATAGTCCTTAAAATGAAGAAGATTACAAGAGATAAGGAAGGATGCTACATAATGATCAAAGGATCAATCCAAAAGGAAGACATAACAAATTTTAAGTATCTATGCACCAAACATAGGAGCATCCCAATACATAAGACAGACACTAACAGACATAAAAGGAGAAATTGACAGTAACACAATAATAGTAGGAAACTTTAACACCCCACTCACACCAATGAACAGATCATCAAAACAGAAAATTAATAAGGAAACATAAGTCTTAAATGATACATTAGATGAGATGAATCTCATTGATATCTTTAGGACATTCTATCCAAATGCAGAAGGATACACCTTCTTCCCAAAGGCACATGGAACATTCTCCAGGATAGACCACATCTTGGGTCATAAATCAAACTTCATTAAACTTAAGAAAATTGAAATCAAGCATCTTCTCTGACCACAATGCTATGAGACCAGATATCAATAATAAGAAAAAAGCTGTAAGAGACATAAACACATGGAGATTAAACAACATGTTTCTAAATAACCAAAAGATTACTGAAGAAATCAAAAGGGAAATCAAAAATTTCTAGAAACAAATGACAATGAAAACACAACTCAAAACTTATGGGATGCAGCAAAAGCAGTTCTAAGAGGGAAGTTTACAGCAATTCAATCCTACCTCAAGAAACAGGAAAAACATCGACTAGGCAACCTAACTTTACACCTAAAACAACTGGAAAAAGAAGAACAACCCTCCCCCAAGATTAGTAAAATAAAACAAATCATAAAGATCCGAGCAGAAATAAATGAAAAAGAAATGAAAGAAACAATAGTAAAGATTAATAAAACTAAAAGCTGGTTCTTTGAGAAGATAAACAAAATTGACAAACCTTTAGCCAGACTCATCAAGAAAAAAGGAGAAGAATCAAATTAACAAACTTAAAAATGAAAAAGGAGAGGTTACAACAGACAATGCCCAAATACAAAGGATTATAAGAGACTATTATGAACAACTATATGGCAAGAAAATGGATAACCTGGAAGAAATGGACAGAGTCTTAGAAAATCCAATCTTCCAAGACTGAAACAGGAAGAAAACCCAATAACAAGCACTGAAATTGTAGCTGTGATTAAAAAAAAAATGTCCCCCAAAACAAAAGCTCAGGACCAGATTTCTTTACAGGAGAATTCTATCAAATATTTAGAGAAGAATTAATGCGTATCTTCTAAAACTCTTTCAAAAAACTGGAGAAGGAACACTTCCAAACTCATTCTACAAGGCCACCATCACCCTGATACCAAAACCAGACAAAGACAACACAAAAAAGAAAACTATAGACCAGTACCACTGATGAACATAGATGCAAAAATCCTCAACAAAATTTTAGCAACAGAATTCAGCAACACATCAAAAGCTCATACACCATAATCAAGTTGGGTTTATTCCAGGAATGCAAGGATTCTTCAATATATACAAATCAATCAATGTGATACACTATATTAACAAATTGAAAGATAAAAACCATATGATAATCTCAATAGATGCAGAAAAAGCCTTCGACAAAATTCAGCACCCATTTATGATTAAAACTCTTCAAAAAGTGGGCATAGAAGGAACCTACCTCAACATAGTAAAGGCCATATTTGATAAGCTTACAGCAAACATTATTCTCAATGGTGAAAAACTGAAAGCACTCCCCTAAGATCAGGGATAAGAAAAGAGTGTCCACTCTCACCACTATTATTCAACATAGTTCTGGAAGTCCTAGCCACAGTAATCAGAGAAGAAAAAGAAATAAAAGGAATCAAGATCAGAAAAGAAGAAGTAAGGCTCTCACTGTTTGCAGATGACATGATACCGCACATAGAAAAGTACAGTAAAGACAAAGATAGTATGAGAAAATTACTAGAGCTAATCAGTGAATTTAGCAAAGTTGCAGGATACAAAATCAATACAGAGAAATCACTTGCATATCTATATACTAACAATGAAAATATAGAAAGAGAAATTAAGGAATCAATCCCATTCACCACTGCAACAAAAAGAATTAAATATATAAGAATAAACTTCCATAAGGAGACAAAAGAACTGTACAGAGAAAATTATAAGACACTAATGAAAGAAATCAAAGACAACATAAACAAATGGAGAGATATTCCATGTTCCTGGGTAGGAAGAATCAATATTGTGAAAATGACTATACTACCAAATGCAATCTAAGATTCAATGCAATCTCTATCAAATTACCAATGGCATTTTTCACAGAACTAGTACAAAAAATTTCACAATTCATATGGAAACACAAAAGACTCTGAGGAGCCAAAGCAGTCTTGAGAAAGAAGAATGGAGCTGGAGGAATCAACCTTCCTGACTTCAGATTATACTACAAAGCTACAGTCATCAAGACAGTATGGTACTGGAACAAAAACAGAAATATAGACCCATGGAAGAAGATAGGAAGCCCAGAAGTAAACCCATGCACCTATGGGTACCTTATTTTTGACAAAGGAGGCAAGAACATACAGTGGCACAAAGACAGCCTCTTCAATAAATGTTGCTGGGAAAACTGGACAGATATGTGTAAAAGAATGAAATTAGAATACTTCCTAACATCATACACAAAAACAAACTCGAAATGGATTAAAGACCTAAATGTAACACCAGAAACTATAGAACTCTTAGAGGGAAATATAGGCAGAACACTTGATGACATAAATGAAAGCAAGATCCTCTATGACTCATCTCCTAGAGAAATGGAAATAAAAACAAAAGTAGAAAAGTGGGACCTGATTAAACTTAAAAGCTTTTGCACAGCAAAGGAAACTATAAGCAAGGTGAAAAGACGAGCATCCGAATGGGAGAAAATAATAGCAAATGAAACAACTGACAAAGGATTAATTTCTAAAATATACAAGCAGCTCATACAACTCAATAGCAGAAAAACAAACAATCCAATCAAAAAATGGGGAAAAGACCTAAACAGACATTTCTCCAAAGAAGACATACAGATGGCTAACAAACGAAAAGATGCTCAACACTGCTCATTATTAGAGAAATGCAAATCAAAACTACAATGAGATATCACCTCACACCAGTCAGAATGGCGATCATCAAAAAGTCTACAAACATTAAATGCTGGAGAGGGTGTGGAGAAAAGGGAACGCTCCTGCACTGTTGGTGGGAATGTAAATTGATACAGCAACTATGGAAGACAGTATGGAGATTCCTTAAAAAACTAGGAATAAAACAACCATATGACCCAGCAATCCCACTCCTAGGCATATGAGGAAACCAAAGTTGAAAAAGACACATGTATCCCATTGGTCACTGCAGCACTATTTACAATAGCTAGAACACAGAAGCAACCCAGATATCCATCGACAGATGAATGGATAAAAAAGTTGTGGTACATATACACAATGGAATATTACTCAGCCATAAAAAGGAACATATTTGAGTCAGTTTTGATGAGGCAGATGAACCTAGAACCTATTATACAGAGTGAAGTGAGTCAGAAAGAGAAAGATAAATATTGTATTCTAACACATACATAAGGAACCTAGAAAAATGGTACTGAAGAATTAATTTACAGGACAGCAATGGAGAAATAGACATAGGGAATAGACTTATGGATATGGGGAGAGGGGAGGAGAGGGTGAGATGTATGGAAAGAGTGAGATAGAAACTTATATTTTTAAAAAATGATAGTTTTTATTTGAACCTGACTTTGGGATAATTAACTACAAATCATTTTAGGATTCATTCATTCATAATACAATACACAGGAATTACTGAGTGGCTATCATTAGCCCAGACCAGTTTGTGATGCTCAGTTATGTCTGACTCTGCCAGGCTCCTCTATCCATGGAATTCCCGGGGCAAGAATACTGGAGTGGGTTGCCATTCCCTTCTCTAGAGGATCTTCCTGACCCAGTGATCGAATCCAGGTCTCCTACATTGAGGTCAGATTCTTTACCGTCTGAGCCACCAGGGAAAGACTATCACTTCCAGGTTCTATAGAAAACTACTAGTTCTGATAACATATATCCTGCAGTATACTATAGAGAGTACTGGTCAAGCAGTCAGAACACAGGGCTTTTAATTTTAGCTCTGCCACTTAATAGCTGTATACTCTGGATCTGTTTCCAATCCTATAAAATGAGGAGGCTGGACTAGATAATGTCACAAGATACTGAAATTATCTAATAGAGTCATCTTCAAATTTCTTTTTAAAGAAGAGTAATGTTCCACTCCCTCCCAACAACAATACTGATCCCCAAAAGTGATATATAAAAGAAGGGTTCTGACTGAAGCAAGACCAAGGCCTAGAACCTTGCCTGCTTGAAGCAGCCAGTGTTAGGCTTTTCTTTTGGTAAGCAACAGAAAGGTGCTAAATAAGATGCATAGTTCTTCTCCTTAAAAAGCATACAGCTTAGTGGAAGGGTAAAAAAAGAAATGTAAACAGATGCCTAGCACAATTATATAATTCTAAATGTAATATTGGGGCTTCCCAGGTGACACAAGTGAAAGAATTTGCCTGCCAATGCAGGAGACACAAGAGAGATGGGTTTGATCCCTGGGTCAGGAAGATCTTCTAGAAAAGGAAATGGCAACCCACTCCAGCATTTCTTGCCTGGGAAATAACATGAACTGAGGAACCTAACCAGTTACAGTCCACAGGGTTGCAAAGAATCAGACACGACTGAGTACATACACACAAATGTGATATTGCCAACTTTTGATCATCTATAAGTGACCCAGAGCATCTGAGGTTTCTAGTCTCCAACCACACAAATACTGAAGCTGAAGTAAGCATGAACCAAGAGGACTTTGGCTTCAGAAACAGGGAAGAATGAGTATTTTGGAAAAGATACATATGTCTTTTGTAGGTATGAAAAAGCGGGTTAAAAATGACTCTGACTTTGATACTAACTACTGTTTTCAATAACTAAGACACTTTTTTTCCTAGCAAAAACATAGGAATTGTCACAACAAAAGGAAAAAGAGAAAAAAGTATACAGTAGTGTTTCTTTTTAAGGGAGCATGGTTAAACTGAGATAAAGCTGACCCGCAGTCTAACTCCTCTCGCTTTCTTTTCTTGTTCCTTTGTTTCATCATTCATACAACAAACTTGCTCTACGGAAGGACTCATCAAAAAGTAGGACTTGACACAGCTGAGAGTGACAAAAATTCAATGCAACTTAATTCAATGTGATTATGAAATGTAAGTATCAGCAAAGCTAAGAAAAAAATCTAGATTGTGAAAAACAAATGGAAATTAATGTACATGAACAGAACTGTACAGAAAACCTTTCCAGTAACTGCTTGTGCTTTGTCTAATTCAAAGCAGCATCTCTATGAGAACATGTTTATTAAAAAAAAAAAAAGAAAAGCAGAGGGGAAAAGATGAGTGTGATTGTTCTGTTAGAATTCCAGCACTGCAGCATGGGAAAGTTTTTTTTTTTTTTTTAAGTGCATTGTTAGACACAAAGATCACATGTTTCTGAAAGTAAGATAACATATGATAGCCAAGACAAAACAAAATTTGCTGATCTTCATGCCATAAAAATTATAAATAGCTAAACTCCTATAATTAAAATACTGCTTCAGGATCCCCCAAATTGAATGAGAAAACAAACCAACAAACTTACAAGCCCCAAATTAAGGCTACTGTAAAAATAAACAGACTTTGATTCCACTGGTCATGGGTTAAGGTCAGGCTCAGACTTAAATTTGAATTTCCTGTTAGGATCTAGACGTCGTATCAAACTTTTTTAAACATGATTTTCAGAACATAATGCTTCCTACTTTCTCTCTTCATTCAATTTCAAACAAAGTAGTTACTTTTGCAGCAGAAAACCAAAAAAACACATTACTATTTGTGAAAAAGAAGAAATCACATCTTGAACACATAAAAACTATTACAGTTAACCTTCTCTACTTCTAATTATTAAAGATTTGCAAACTGGGAGTAAAACCTATAAAGTGCTTGTTTACAGAGAGACCTATAGATTAGACGTGCAGGGAATCAAAGCTGGTATAGTACAAAATCTGGGCTTCCCAGGTGGCGCTAGTGGTAAAGAACCTGCCCACCAATGTAGGAGAGATAAGAGATGTGGGTTCTATTCCTGGGTTTGGAAGATCCTCTGGAGTAGGAAATGGCAACCCACTCCAATATTCTTGCCTGGAGAATCCCATGGATAGAGGAGCCTGGTGGACAACAGTCCATGGGGTTGCAAAGAGTTAGACACGACTGAAGTAACTTAACATGCACCCACGAACTCTAACTGTGCCTATTTTATGTTAAAAAATACTTTGCACACACACATGCCTACAACAGTGTAGTTGCTTCATTTAACATTTACTTTCACTTCATCAAGTTAAATGTTTCTTGCCATAATGGTGAATCTTCAATCATTTGTTCTCTCTAACTATGTTTATCTCACTTTTGATGGCATTTCACTAATCCTATCAGAGACATCTTCAGAAAGAAAGGAATCAACAAACATTTACTGACCATCATTAAAAAAAATTTACTGAGCACAGTAACTTACCATGTATTCAGCACTGTGCCACAGAGGATATTTTCTTTTAAAGAACATATATTCAAGTTTTTTAGGTAAAGAATGCTAACTGTGGCAGGAACAGTCATTGTGCTCAGTATTTGCTTTCCTTCTATTCCTTTTCTAATATCATTTAGCTGGGCACGAAGCTACTCAGAAAAAGGACTATATTCCTGTGCAACCAAGTGAAGCCACACATTCAAGTTCTGGTCAGTGGACTGTAAGGAGAAATGGGGAATGAAACTTTGTCAGGGTGGTGATGGTGAAAGGCAAACTTCCTCCTTTTCTTGTTTCTTCCCTGCTAGCTAGAATGCAGATGTGACTGCTGAAACTGGGGTAGCCATCTTGGATCATGATACGGAAACTGCAATCTGAAATTTATGGAGCAATAAGGAGCAAGGGATCCTAATGGCCAAGGAGGTACCAGAAGACCTCCATATGAGAAACAAAATTCTAATTTGTCTAAGTCACTACTATTTTGGACTTCTCTGTCACTTGTACTAAAACAACTCCAATGACTAGTTATATTATAAGTCTGTGAAACAATACAGTGCTTTTTACTCAAGAGAAATGTCGATAAGGGTTAAAGTAATCAAAGAAGCTTTACTTTTTAATAGTGTAAAACAATCACCTTTGTTAACAATATTCCCCTCCCCTTTATTTATTAAAGAAATTGTCAAGGAAATTCAATCCTGGAAAAGTACAATTAGATGAATCTGAACAGAATTCTTTCTTTCTTATTAAGTCAGTTAATATAATTCAACTGCAACAAAAGTGAAGTTACTTAAAAATAAAAAGTAGAAAAAGATGTTGCCATAGAGATAAATTATTTTGTCACAGGCTTTCAAAACTATGTCACTACCTTTAAGGTATCTTCAAATGGACTCCTAAAAAGCTTTTATAGGACTGAGATACCTAGGAATATCTTTGGGGAGAAAACTATGTGGACAAATAGCATAATCAACGCTTTGTTATTCTCAGAGGAAGTTAGAGAAATACTGGTGGGAAAACACCAAAACGTTTCATTGTCAGAATAAAGCATCAGCTTTCCAATGTTACACAATATTGTGCATGAGAAAATACACTATTTTCATACAGTTTTCCCCATTCCCTCTTCCAAGCACTTTGTTAGAAAAACAAAATTATTAGTGCATAATACAGCATCCAAAGTTTTCTGTTTCTTCTCTTTTTTTTTTAAAGAGCTAAAATTGGAGACTAACTTATCAAAAGAACAGGACCACATTTTGCCCAGCTAGAGGTTATGATGGAAAAGCACATTCAAACTGAGGTCCCACCAAATTTTGTCTAATGTTGATTCTACATATCTGTGTAGGTAGAAACTAAACTTAGCTTAAACTAACTCACTAGGTTATATGACCCTTCCCGCTCCCCCCACTAAAACTTACTGATGCCTCTAACACACTAAACATTCACGCCTAGCTGGGTTATTTTTCCAAAACTACTCCTGCTAATTGCATTTGTTACTAATTGTGTAATTTAATAAACTACTACATAACTGATAAAACAGTGTAAATAGAAAGAGAGCACTGTGGGTGTAGCGCTTCCAAGTTGGCGCTAGTGGTAAAGAACCTGCCTGCCAATGCAGAAGAAAGAGACGCAGGTTCGATCCCTGGCTCAGGAAGATCCCCTGGAGGAAGGCACAGCAACTCACTCCAGTATTCTTGCCTGGAGAATCCCTTGGACAGAGGAGCCTGGAGGGCTACAGCCTATAGGGTCACGAAGAGTCAGACACGAATGAAGTGACAGCATCCACACAGTGAGTAGAGTTTATTGCAAGAAAGACAACATGGAACTTTAGTTGATGTGCACTCAAGAAAAACCGGCCCTACCTCAAAGCTTGGCAAATGAATGCACATTTATATAATTAACTGAAATAAAGTAAGACACACACACACACGTATATATCTTTAAAAAAAAAAAGATCCTTTGCTTTAACCATTTTGTTAATTAACAGATTATTCCTAGTCTCTGTTTTACTAGGTAGAACAGCTTTCCCCATGTCAGGAAACTGAATCAAGGCTACAGTCTTATTTTTGATAGAAAGGGATGTATTTAAAATTTATTTACTTATTTGGCTGTGCTAGGTCTTTGTTGCCATGTAGGCTTTTCTCTCATGGGAGTGCTCAGGCTTCTCATTGCAGTAGCTTCTCTTGATGCAGGGCACAGGTTCTAGGCTGAGTGGGCTTCAGTAGCTGCAGTTCTGGGCTTTGGAGCATAGACTTCATAGACGTAGTCTATGTTTTCTTAGTTTCTCTGAGGCATGTGGGATTCCCCGGGGCCAGGGATTGAGCAAGTGTCTCCTGCACTGGCAGGCAGATTCTCTACCACTGAGTCACCAGGGAAGCCCAGAAAGGAAGGTGTTTAATATCTAAGGATGTCCTCTAGGGATGAGGGAAACTCAGTCTGCAACAGGCAGTATCTGTGACACTGAACAGCTTTCACTTAGATCACTTAGATCAACATGTCAAAAAGTCTTGCAAATCAGGTCCATATTCGTAACAATGACCTCCTGATATTTTAAATTTGAGCCACGTAAACTGTATTACAGACATGGGGGTTGGTTTTCCAACCCAGAAAACTTAAAAACAGACCAAATATAAAGAGCATCTATCCACATTTGAAAAACAGCTTTGTATTAAATTTTCTCCATCAATATGTTCCTACCTTTTGATTCCTGTATCACTGCTTCATTTACCTTACCAAGTATCTTTCAAACCACCAAACTGAAGGCCAAAGCAGTAATTAAAGTCAGTTTTTCCAAGTTATTTATCAACTCACAACATTCTGGACTATATGTTAATTTCTAGTAGTTGTATTAACTGTTGATCAGGAACTAAATCTGTCTTTTCATTTAAAGCAATTATAAAGCAAAGGCAATTGGGAAATTTGAAATCATTAAACTACACAGACACACATACTGACATATCCTGAAGATAAAAATTGCAAAAAAATAAAATTAGCGGTAGTAAAATTAAGTACAGTGTAATCATTTAAAAGCCTATTAAAATGTCTATGATGTAGAACTTCCCATCATAGTAAAAACATAAGTAAAATACATTACTCATCCCCAAACTAGAAACGGTTAATAGAAATAGCTAATATGAATGCAGTATTTGTGCCACTAACATATCCAATAAAACTACAGGCCAATAAAAGGAAATGTAAAGCTTGCATCTACACCATTAGCACACATGTCAGCCAGAGGGAAAATAAATCAAAACTAGAGCACAACAGATGGCTCCAAAGGGAGCCAAGGTTTACATTTTGACAAGAGGAAAAATTTTTGACAGTAAATTCAAATCTCATAGTGCAGGCAAGGTCACCAAAAAAAAGTTAGTTTGAAATCCTAATAAGTAAAAACTCAAGTATTGCCGTAAGCAATGGTTCTCATATCAAACTCTACAAGCCCCCCAAACTCCTCAACTACCGGGGTCCAGCCCTGGTGGATCCAGGGTGATTCAAAGGTGGGGACAGAGCCCGCACCCTTGGAAAAACTTAATTAATTACAGATATAGAGAAAGATTAGAAACGGATAATGTAGTAGGAAAATTAGTGGAGAAAAAGTGGCTGAATAACTTGGTTTACGTGGAATACCAATCACCACCTACGTAGGCCACAGGCGTCTTTCCGTTCTCCCAAAGGAGAGGAGGCACTGAGGCCTCCCCGGTCCAATCTTAGAAGCCCAGGCATAATTAGCAGGCTTGGTGAGTACCCGCATTAATTCAGCCAGAAAAACGGGGAGCAAGAAAGAAGTGACATGGGGGAATCAGTCTTTCCAGGAACTGATCCCATTTCTTTATTTTTTAGGTTTACTTACATACCTTTTGTTACACATAGGGATGAATACAGAGTCACGAGGAGATCAGCAGACCTGACCCTTGTCAAAATTAGGTGCTTTACATAAAAAAAAAAGGTGTTAGGGATTTTACATCATCTTCTGGCCATGAGGCCTGCTGACATTTACGACCCTTTCTTCTGATAACCAAAAACTTATTTTTTCCAAGGGTGTTTTTTTCTTAAACCAGGCACCACCCTCCAAATAAAGTTGCGTTCCTAAAGGGTGAGGGTGTAGTGAGTTACAATCAAGAAAGGAATTTATTTAACCCAAGGTTAACATGATTAATCTTAAAGGTTAATACTTATTTCTCCTATATGCTAATTATATTCATTATAAAGGAAGGGAATATGGAGATTTAGCAGCAAACATCAGCCCAACAAATGAAAATCCTTTCACCAATGTTCCCCTTAAGATCTATTTAGTCTTAGTATAGTGATAAAGTTACATTTTTACATAGCAAGGACACAGTGATTTATAACAAAGTACAGTGATCTATAACAAAAGAGAAAATTCATTAACTCAAAAGTCTAGTATTGCTAACCTTAAAAACTACTATATTTCCTTTTCTATATTCCAAATACATTGATTAATATATTCCCAGGTGCCTAAGGATATGGAGGCCTGGCGGCAATCATTGACTCAACAATGAGAAAAGCCCTATGCTAATTAAGACTCTCAAAATACTCCAAAACTCTCTGTGCTGTTTATGGTTGAGAGGTAGTAAACAATCATGTGCTAGTGGCAGGAGTATGGATAATCCTGTCACACAAGTTAGTCTGCCAGCAGAGAGGTTTGACCTGAGACACCCTTGTCCCACCCAGAGCAGGGAATTAGCAGCAATTATTGGCACAACAAATGAAAAACCCTTCACCAATATAATTCCTAACCAACCCACTACAATAATAATTTCTAACTTCCCCAAAGAATTTGCCGTTAGTAAGTCTAAAACATCTTGTGCCTCTCATGGTCAGGAGGCTGTAAATAATCACATGTGGCTGGATGAACCTATACAGGCAGGCTAGATAACCTTCAGAGGAGTTTGTAAGTTGAAACACTCTTGTCACACCCAGGAATTTTTATTGACTTGGAGCTGCATGTTTACTCCTTCTCCGAGAGAACTGGTGGGGAACAGCCCTCCATAAATCAGAGGTGTAGGCGAGAGCATGAAACAGTAAAGTAGATAGACTCTGGTTTGGAGGGTAGATGCTCGGGAACAGGGAGTTTCCTGAGGTTTGATCATGCCTTTGCGTATGCCAAGCCTCCTTCCTTAAGACCTTTGCCATGAGCGGAGCTCCTCACGCTGGCTCCCGGCACCCAGCTGATGCTGAACTCCTTTTTTTTCCTTAATTTTTAAATTGAAGGATAATTACAATATGGTGTTGGTTTCTGCCATACATCAACATGGATCAGCCATAGGTATACATATGTCCCTTCCTCGTGAGCCTCCCTCCCACCTCCCATCCCATCCCACTCCTCTAGTCACAGAGCCCCGGGTTAAGCTCCCTGAGCCAGACAACATGTCCCCACCGGCTATCTATCTTACATATGTTAGTGTGCACGTTTCCATGCTACCCTCTCCATTCCTCCCACCCTCACCTTCCGTATCCCTGCCTCGTGTCCATAAGTCTGTTCTCCATGTCTGCATCTCCACTTGCCCTGCAAACAGGTTCATCAGAACCATTTTTCTAAATTCCATATATGTGTGTTAATACATATTTATTTTTTCTTTCTGACTTACTTCACTCTGTTATGGCTCTGTGCTGAACTCTTTTATTCACACAAAAAGGGCATGACTGAACCATAAAAACTGTCATTTTTATGGTGAGTCAAATCTCAGTAATTTCATAATGGTCAACCTCATAGTTTGGTGAAGAGTCTTGAGAGACCCTAGGACAGTAAGAAGATCAAACCAGTCAATCCTAAAGGAAATCAAGCCCGAATATTCTTTGGAAGGACTGTTGCTGAAGCTCCAATACTGAGACCACCTGATGAGAACAGCCAAATCATTGGAAAAGAGCCTGATGGTGGGAAAAACTGAGGGCAAAAGGAGAAGGGGATGACAGAGGAAGAAATAGTTGGATGGCATCACTGACTCAATGGACAAGAATTTGCGCAAACTCTGGGATCTAGTGAAGGACACGGAAGCCTGCTGTGCTACAGTTCATGGGGTCATGGAGAGTCAGACACAACTTGGCAACTGAACAACAACACAGTTACATATGCCTCTTTTTCAAATCCAGAATTAATTTTGAGTTTCACAGTCAAAATGATTCCTTGTAAACTTTCCCAAGAATAAGACAGAAGCTCCCTAATCATTCTTCTCTCTTGAGAGAGCTTCAGGGAAAGTGTTTCTAAACCAGGGTGGTGGGATTGTTTTCCCTAAAGAAAGCTCTTAGAACAAAATGTTGGTTACATGTCTTGAATAGGTAGAGTGCTAGGAAGTCTCTGACCTTATACTTCCTATTCCTTCATTCAATAATCTGAGCTTATCTACCTTCAAAACTTTGTTAGCTATAATACAGAGCTTTTTCAAAGGTGGACCATGTGTGATTTAGGTAAATACATTAGGATTCCTAAAACTTGTTATCAATTATCATTTGTTGTGTGCTGAGAGTGTAGCAATCAGAAAATGTCTTATTAAGGAGAAAGATCAAACACTAAACGTATAGAGTTTAACCATATGAGAGTTTGTCAGACATAATGCATACAAGATGTTTTATTTTAAAAATTGACTTTACTCAGGACTACTGGCAGGAAGTTAATTTCCTGAGAAGTAAACTGCAAACTGCAGATATGCTACCAAAGCAAAGGATCGGGATGTGACAGAGGAAGGGTCTGTGCCTATAGAAAATTGAATCAAGTTTTCTGGAAAAAAAAAAAAAAAGGAGAGAGATTAATTAGGAAACACTTCAAGCAAAAAGTTAAACATTGGTATCTAAGAGAATAACTTTATTTTTTGATGGAAAAATTGGGGAGAATGTTGGGTCGAGACCAAAAATTGTTTTTAAACTTCTAGGCAGAGGGTCTAGAAATGAAGTAAACCTGTACAAGAGTGGAGTGGGGGATTAGCTCAAATGGTAGCGCGCTCTCTTAGCATGTGAGCAGTAGCAGGATCGATGCCGGCGTTCCCCAGTTTGGGGCTTCCCTGCTAGTTGGTAAAGAATCTGCCTGCATTGCAGGAGACCCCGGTTTGATTCCTGGGTCAGGAAGATCCAACAGGGAAGGGACAGGCTACCCACTCCAGTATTCTTGGGCTTCGCTTTGGCTCAACTGGTAAAGAATACGCCCACAATGCGGGAGACCTGGGTTCGATCCACAGCTGGGAAGATCTGTTGGAGAAGGGAAAGGCTATCTAGTCCAGTATTCTGGCCTGGAGAACACATATAGTCCATGGGGTTGCAAAGAGTTGGACACGACTGACTGACTTTCCCGTTTACTCGTACAAGAGTAGTCTCAGATGCCCTGTGTGTGTAAACAGGGGACAGGAACATGGAGGGTGCGATTCTAGTGGATTCCTTCATATCTATGACTCGACAGTCTCCTGCGGTGGAAGAAGAGGAGTCCTACTTAATCTATGTTTCTAAAGGCATCTCTCCTGGAATGATTCTCAGTGTCTGGATATTTCCACACTCTTCTCTACGGATCTTAATCCCTTTCTTTCCAAAGCAATTTTGATCTTGATTTCACACAAAGAAATATGAGGGGCTGTAAAATATCCATAAAGTACATTTTAGGAAAGACTGGACTTGACAAGGCAAACTACAAAGTGGGCAGTGACAGCGCTGTCTAGGTTTATCCCATTCCAGCTCATAGTGGAGAACCACTTTCCACAGCTGAATAAAAGAAACTGAGGGTGACAGACACTTACAACTGATCTAAATTCCTGAGCCTAGAAAGGAAAGCTCTTTTACGATTTGGTCCCTACTGATTTTGGTTTTTCTATTGTGATCTCTTATTATTCTTTTTCACAAACACTGGTGTCAACTGTCATAGATACTCTATAAATTCAACCAAGGAAGGAATACACTCTGATATTTCACTTTTAATTAAAAAAAAATGGTGAGAGATAAATAACAGAAGTATAAGTATTCAGAACTTCTACTCCTATCTCTGTGCTTCTTCTAAGGATTTTTTTTTTTAAGCACTGCTAATAGTGTGTGTGTGAGGGGTGAGGTTATGGGTGGAGACGAGAGTTGGAAGAAGCTACACTGGCTTACATTTTTTAAAAAGTATTAGTTTAGCAGAGGGGGAGAAGTCTGGAAGTTGGAAGGGTAGAAAAGAATTGAGTAAAGAGGGCTAGCCTGAGCTGTGGGCTTTGTGTGACAGAAGAGAGACTAATGCAGTGACTGTGTGTTGGGGGCAAGGAGTGGTGGTTGGAGTCAAGAGGATGTTTTCCTGTCTATTATTATTCCCTTTCCAGTTTTTTCAAGAGACTCCATTAAAAGGCTATATTACTTATCAAGTTTTGAAGTTTTGGATTTGCATTTCTTTTGGATGTGTCACTATGCCAAAATTAGTCTTTTAAAAGGGTAAGAAAAAAACTGCCTAGTTTTATTTGAATTACATGGATAAAGGGTCTTTTCTTCTGTGGGCAGACTTCATAATGGTCTTCTGGCAAGGAAACACATTTAAAAATCAAGTTAAATCCTAGTACCAAGAAAAAAAGTTTCTCACAGGCCTAGTCATTTGAAGAATTTGTACTACTATCTACTATCTGTACAACATCTGCCTTTCTCTGCTTCCCTCCACTGTTATTCTCCTACCCCTGCCAATCCCTGGCCTGGCCCAGCCACTCAGCTTCCACTGTGGCCCAAAGCACTTCCCCGCACCCCAGCGTCAACCCAATTTTCTCTTCTGCAAAGTGGTATTTTTCTACCTCCCCTTCCAAAGTGTCACAGCTACTCCTCATATCCATTCAGGTCTAGCTGAGACTAATCTCCTCCCTAGACATGTGCTCCTGCTACTAGGTTCAATAGTGTTGCCTCCATTTGGTTTGTCCAGCTGCCATAACGAATCCCAGTGTAGGTTATAGGGGCCCAGATATCTGGAGAGAGAGGACACTGAAGAGCCTATACTATAAGGTACAAAGCAGGAGAGATTACAGTCAAGTTTTTGATTTAATACTCTTGATATTTAATATTGGTAAGGCAAGCCACAGATTACATTCCTAAGCTTAGTAAGTATTTTTCATTTTAGTCATGTGAATTTCAAATTAGCTTCCCTAAATCTTTAACACTTAGCACTTAATTTTTATAGTATTAGCTAGTGGTTATGGCTATCCTGCATCCCCAAAGCTTTTCTATTTGTTGGAATTACCACCGAGTGGGTTTTTGTGCAGAAAATCTCTTCACCTATAGAAGTCTGAAGCTAGGAGACAAAGCCTCTCTCCCAGCTCTTTGGCAACTAGGGCATGGACATGTGCCGTAAGTTTGGCCAATCAGATACTCCTTTTAAATTTGAAAGGCTCAGGCATTAGTGAAAAAGACTCAGAGATCATTCATATAGCAGGGAAGAGTCTGCCACTGACAGCAGTGCTAGCAATCTGTGGGGCGTCCAGTGGTGGGTTATCCTAACCCAACTTCTTGAGCTGAGACAATGGCTGTATTCTTTGCTGTGTGGATTCCTTCGGCTCCCACCACATTCTAAGCTGAATTCTCCAGCCTTCCATGGTATCTGTGAACTACCAAATAGACTTCCAATAAATTCCTTTTCTGCTTAATGTCAGCAGTTTCTGCCTTAAGTTACAGTAGGTTTCTGTTGTTTACAATCAGGACAGAGCTGTAATTCCATTTCTGACATATTTGACATTGCCAGTTAATGTCTGACCTAACATTTTTCAAAAGCATTAACTAAGTTAATAATGGCATTATTTTAGATAGATAAACTACAACAGAGTCATAAATCAGTGGGCTTCCTCATCTTCCATTTGATGCCCCAAATAATGAAAACTAACTGTCACTACCACCCTACTGAACTGTCCTCAAAAATATTACGTTCTAATTGTCCAAGCCACTTGCTTTTATCTAGTCCTCACACGAGATTTCTCTCTGCAGCATTTGACATGCGACTTTCCCTCCTCAAATTCTCTTAGTTCTCATTTCCCTCCACTGTTATTGTTGTTGCTACCTTCTCTTCCACCACATTCCACATTAACAATTGGTGTTCCTTAGTGGCGGATCTTTTTTCAACGCATATTATTGGCATTCTCATCTAGTCCCATGACTTGAAGTATATGTCTGACTCAAACCTCCCAAATATTAACCGAAGACCCATATTTACAATTTTTCACTAAACATCTCCACTGGAACATCTATAACAGTATTCTTAAACGACTATCTTCTCCTGTGTTTTCTACTTTCATTAACTCATCAATTTCCATCTAGTTATCCAAATAGAAATCTAAATTCATCTTGGACTCCTTCGTTCTTACCTTCAGCACGAAATATGCCCCCTTTTCATTCCCAAGTTTAAGTCCACATTAGCTCCTCTCATGTACTTCTACTTACTCTGCTTATTTAACTTATATGCAGAGTACATCATGCAAAATGTCAGGCTAGATGAAGCTCAAGATAGAATCAAGATTGTTGGGAGAAATAGCAATAACTTCAGATATGCAGATGACACCACCCTTATGGCAGAAAGCAAACAGGAACTAAAGAGCCTCTTGATGAAGATGAAAAAGGAGAGTGGAAAAAAGCTGGCTTAAAACTCAACACTCAAAAAACTAAGATCATGGTATCCAGTCCTATCACTTCATGGCAAATAGATGGGGAAACAATGGAAAGAGTGAAAGACTTTATTTTCTGGGGCTTCAATATCACCTCAGCTGGTGACTGACTTTGTTTCATGACTGCAGCCATGAAACTAAAAGGCACTTGCTCCTTGGAAGAAAAGCTATGACAAACCTAGACAACATACTAAAAAGCAGAAACAATACTTTGCCAACAAAAGTTCATGTAGTCAAAGCTATGGTTTTTCCAGTAGTCATATATAGATGTGAGAGTTGGACCATAAAGAAGATGGAGCCCCCAAAATTGATGCTTTCAAACTGTGGTGTTGGAGAAAACCCTTGAGTCCCTTGGACTGCAAGGAGATCAAACCAGTCAATCCTAAAGGAGATCAGTCCTGGGTGTTCATTGGAAGGACTAATGCTGAAGGTAAAACTCTGATACTTTGGCCGCTTGATGCAAAGAGCTAACTTGTTGGAAAAGACCCTGATGCTGGGAAAGATGCAGGAGGACAAGGGAACGACAGAGGATGAGACAGTTGGATGGTATCACCAACTCAACGGATATGAGTTTAAGCAAGTTCTAGGAGATGGTGAAGGACAGGGAAGCCTGGTGTGCTGTAGTCCAAGAGGTCTCAAATAGTCAGACATGACTGAGATGCTGAACAACAATATCTTCAGAATATCTTTTTAATCTTAATATCTTGCCAACAATTAAATGCACTCTTTTCCTAGTACATCTTAAGTACCACCAAAACAAATATTATTACTGATCTATTTCATAATATGATGAGATATACTATTAGGATGTATGAGGATGAGATGGTTGGATGGTATCAGCGACAAAATGGACATGTGTTTGAGCAAACTCTGGGAAATGGTGAAGGACAGTGAAGCCTGGCATGCTGCATGGGGTTGCAAAGAGACAGACATCGTTTAGCAACTAATAACAACAACGACATTAGAAATAAAAGGAATTAGGGCTGGTCACTACAAAGATGACTTCAAAGAGCTAAAAATGTTTGGAATTTTTGTATCCACAGCACTAGAATAAATTGGGCAAATAACAGAAACGAACTGAAACTTAAAAAAGTGAGTCAATCTTTTCCATTATTGTTAAAGGGACTCAAGTCAACAGAACATGAAGTATACTCATTTAAAGAAGACTTATCTGTCTAGATGTGATAATGTTTCTTTACAAACTTCTTCAGCTGTAAAGATGACAAAAACAAAACAAAGGAAAACACACATGCATAGAACAGAGAAAGGAGGAAGTTTAGGCCATCCAAATAGAAAATATGTTCTTCATCAGAAACAGTAAAATGAGGAATACAACTGGAGGAGACCATATTTAATCGAAAATCACTTATGTTTCTCATCAGAGTTCAGCTATTAAACAGATGCCTCTAAGAAGCAGAAGCTATTATTTTAAGATACTGCCCAACACTTACCTGTGGAAACACTCAAAACAATGTAATAAGAATCTAAGCTGTAGTTCACTCTCTAATGTGAGGTCTACACAAGTGCTAATATGGTGAAGCACTAGAGGAAGTAAGATGTGCTGAGCCCAGCCCTGGAAAATCAGGTCACACACAAGAGAGTACCTCATGAAAGTGAAAGTTGCTCAGTCATGTCCGACTCTTAGTGACCCCATGGACTGCACAGTCCATAGCCTTCTCCAGGCCAGAATACTAGAGTGGGTAGGTGTTCCCTTCTCCAGGAGATCTTCCCAACCCAGGGATTGAACCAGGGTCTCCCGCATGGCAGGCGGACGCTTTACCCTCTGAGCCACCAGGGAAGCCCAAAATACCACACAAAGATAATGTTTCTCATTCTAACAGAAGGGGTTTTTTTGGGGGTGGGGGTGAGGAGAGAGATATTTTTCTCTGAGTTTTGAATTTTTACTCTTACAACAAGTAAACATTTTTATTAGGAAGTATGACAATAGATATGCTCTTTAGACCAATCAAATGGTTGTGAACTCTGACATTCAAAGAAGATCATGAAAAATCAACAGCTAACACAGAACTCAAAAGATGAGTAGAATGACAATTTGAAATGGCTGATTAAAGTATCAGGCTAATTATAAATAGGAGCCATAAACCAAAAAGGAAAATAAAAATTTAACAATTAGGAAAACAATAGATACTATTAAAAAAACAAAAAATCAAGGCAAGTGTCTCAGAAGTGAATACTAAATATACAGGAGGGAAAAGTTACTCAGTCGACTAACCCAACCCCTTTCTTTGTTTCAACATACAGTTATTAAGCAAAGATACCAAGCTGCTGCTTTCTAAAATGTTAAAAAAAAAAATCCAAAGCAATCTAAAATTTCTTTTCTATTTCCCAACTCTTGCCATATATGGGACATTCAAATGGATATATATAGAATACATACTTAACTGAGAAGGTGATGTGTGCTTCAGAAGTGTCTGGCTCTTTGTGACCCTATGGCCCGCCAGGCTTCTCTGTCTATGGGGCTCTCCAGGCAGGAATACTAGAGTGGGTTGCCACGCCATCTACCAGGGGATCTTTGTAAACCAGAAATAGAACTCGCATATCTTATGTCTCCTGTATTGGCAGGCAGGTTCTTTACCACTAGCACCATCTGGGAATCCCACATTCCTTCAGGTATACTTAACTTGGCAGTGAGGGTCCCTGTGTCTGTATTGCTCTTGATCTTTATTATTCTGTGCTGAGAATACCTTATTATTTACATGACTCAGCTCATACTTTCTTTGTCTTTGAAGACTTTATGATCATCCCCTTCCTGACTCCACAAATCTCATGTCTCAAATCTCATGTGGGAGATATTCTTAAAGGTCTGCTATTACACACAAAAAGCCAACCAAAATATGACAGAAATTTCATTAGGCAAAAGCACAGAGCAATAAGGCAGGAAGAGACCTGAGAGATCTTACAGCCTATGCCCTCATTTGAAAAAACTGAGGCCCAGCTGGGATTTAGACCAAGCTCTGTCAATAACAATTTTATTCCAGTATACCAAACAACTGTTTGTTTGTTTGGTATACTGAATAAATCAAAATAAAAGTTTTTAAAATCATCAAGAAAAATGACATTGAGACCTCCAAATTAGATAATACAGCTGGTTCATGAAAGGCAGTTTATCAAATTGATAAGAATGAGCAATTCTGCTCATACCTAGACAGGTTTCTAGGATGTCCCTAAATAAAAGGAAATCAATATTCATCAGCAACTTAACACAAAATTATTGAACAAACCATATTTGTCTGTAACATAAAACTTCCAATCTCTCTTTTGTGTACTTCTGGTCTGTCTTTGGTGTATGTTCAGGAACACACACTACCTTTAACATAACTCTAAATCATATAATATCAGGATGATAAATACACTTGGGAAAAATTGTATTCTGAGATAATCTTTATAGCTTCAAATCTATATGAATGATAGATAATTATATGAACATATAAGTGGGGAGGATTGTAAGTAAAAGTAAGCTAAAGTAACTTCAACATAATTATTTCAATATTATTAATAGGATTCTAAAGTACATATGCATGAATAATTCTATAGGTAATCTCATACATTAGGAATTATTCTTAGATGTTTTAAGTTATGAGTAGTGAAAACAGTCCTATAAATCTTTGAAGCTTCTGTTTCAAACTTCCCATGATATACCTTGTTCATGAAGAAAATGAGAACTGTTAAATGATTTTCTTTGTTCACAAAGAGGAAATAAATGTATGACTCTATTGTGGGCAGTCAATGAATAATTAAAGTACAACTAGATAACAACTCCTTGAATATAAAACATTTCTAGAAAATAAAATCAAAATCTTAAAAATAAAATTACAGTACAGTGGTTTGTACTTCATGGCAAACAGATGGGGAATCAGTGGAAACAGTGGCTGACTTTATTTTTCTGGGCTCCAAAATCACTGCAAATGGTAACCGCAGCCATGAATTTAAAAGATGCTTAATCCTTGGAAGGAAAGTTATGACCAACCTAGACATTATATTAAAAAGCAGAGACATTACTTTGTCAACAAAGGTTTGTCCAGTTAAGGCTCTGGTTTTTCCAGTAGTCATGTATGGATGTGAGAGTTGGACCATAAAGAAAGCTGAACGCAGAAGAATTGATGCTTTTGACTGTAGTGTTGGAGAAGACTCTTGAGAGTCCCCTGGACTGCAAGGAGATCCAACCAGTCCATCCTAAAAGAGATCAGTCCTGGGTGGTCATTGGAAGGACTGATGCTGAAGCTGAAACTCCAATACTTTGGCCACCTGATGCGAAGAGCTGACTCATTGGAAAAGACTGATGCTGGGAAAGATTGAGGGCGGGAGGAGAAGGGGACAATAGAGGATGAGAAGGTTGGATGGCATCACCGACTCAATGGACATGGGTTTGGGTGGACTCCGGGAGTTGGTGATGGACACAGAGGCCTGGCATACTGCGGTTCATGGGGTAGCAAAGAGTCGGACATGACTGAGCAACTGAACAGTTGTTTGAAACCACCAAACTTCAGGTGAGTACCTACTTTAGCCATTTATTTATCTATTTATTCATTTATTCATAAGTGATTCAAGAGCAAGTTCAAATCTAAAAAAGCTGCTGTCTGCTACATACATTCAATTCAGCTCAGTTCAGTAGCTCAGTCGTGTCTGACTCTTTGCTAACCCATGAATCGCAGCATGCCAGGCCTCCCTGTCCATCACCAATTCCCGGAGTTCACCAAACCCATGTGCATAGAGTCGGTGATGACATCCAGCCATCTCATCCTCTGTCATCCCCTTCTCCTCCTGCCCCCAATCCCTCCCAGCATCAGAGTCTTTTCCAATGAGTGAGCTCTTCACATGAGATGGCCAAAGTATTGGAGTTTCAGCCTCAGCATCAGTCCTTCCAATGAACACCCAGTACTGGTCTCCTTTACGATGGACTGGTTGGATCTCCTTGCAGTCCAAGGGACTCTCAAGAGTCTTCTCCAACACCACAGTTCTAAAGCATCAATTCTTTGGCACTTAGCTTTCTTCACAGTCCAACTCTCACATCCATACATGACCACTGGAAAAACCATAGCCTTGACTAGACAGACCTTTGTTGGTAAAGTAATATCTCTGCTTTTTAATATGCTATCTAGGTTAGTCATAACTTTTCTTCCAAGGAGTAAGCGTCTTTTAATTTCAAGGCTTCAATCACCATCTTCAGTGATTTTGGAGCCCCCAAAATAAAGTCTGACACTGTTTCCACTGTTTCCCCTTCTATTTCCCATGAAGTGATGGGACCAGATGCCATGATCTTCATTTTCTGAATGTTGAGCTTTAAGCCAACTTTTTCACTCTCCTCTTTACTTTCATCAAGAGGCTTTTTAGTTCGTCTTCACTTTCTGCCATAAGGGTGGTGTCATCTGCATGTCTGAGGTTATTGATATTTCTCCCGACAATCTTGATTCCAGCTTGTGCTTCCTCAAGCCCAGTGTTCCTCATGATTTACTCTACATATACTTTAAATAAGCAGGGTGACAATATATAACCTTCACGTATTCCTTGTCCTATTTGGAACCAGTCTGTTGTTCCATGTCGTTCTAACTGTTGCTTCCTGACCTGCATATACGTTTCTCAAGAGGCAGGTCAGATGGTCTGGTATTCACATCTCTTTCAGAATTTTCCACAGTTTATTGTGATCCACACAGTCAAAGGCTTTGGCACAGTCATTAAAGCAGAAATAGATGTTTTTCTGGAACTCTCTTCCTTTTTCCATGATCCAGCGGATGTTGGCAATTTGATCTCTGGTTCCTCTGCCTTTTCTAAAACCAGCTTAAACATCTGGAAGTTCACGGTTCACGTATTGCTAAAGCCTGGCTTGGAGAATTTTGAGCATTATTTTACTAGCATGTGAGATGAATGCAATCGTGTGGCAGTTTGAGCATTTTTTTGCATTGCCTTTCTTTGGGATTGTAATGAAAACTGACCTTTTCCAGTCCTGTGGCCACTGCTGAGTTTTCCAAATTTGCTGGCATATTGCGTGCAGCACTTTCACAGCATCATCTTTCAGGATTTGAAATAGCTCAACTAGAATTCCATCACCTCCACTAGCTTTGTTCACTACACACATTAGGACTGCCAAAACTATGAGTAGAAATCCAAATTAAGGCTTGCCTAAAATATACTGTGGGTGAGGGTATACAGGGAATGATGAAACTGAAGAATACACTCAAATACTTCATTATATGACAAACAAGAAAATTATTTTATGACAGTTAAGGATCTTTGTTGGTTAACAGGACAGAATAATGTACAGGTGATTGACATAGTGGTCTCTCTATCTACTAATAATTTTATACTAAAACATCATAACAATGTTAACAGGGTTATACAGCAAATGTGTTCCCATATGTAAGGTAATAAATGCCTTAATACTTATTGTGAGCTCAAGAATATGTACAAAAAGAGTTTCACATACACCTGAACAAAATAATAGATTAGTAAATCCTCAGGATAGGTTAATCAATGGACAGGGACAATTTGATTGTTTAATGAAATAAAAACTGCTTCCTGAAATTACTGAGAAGAGATCAGTTTGAAATTAACACATACACACTATTACATATAAAACAGATAATCAACAAGGACCAGTCTATTGTATGGGACAGAGAACTTTACTCAATATTCTCCAATAACCTATAAGGGAAAAGAATCTGAAAAAGAATGTACTGAATCACTTTGCTATACACTTGAAACTAATAAAATATTGTAAACCAACTATACTCCAAAATAAAATAAAAATTAAATTTAAAAAAGAAAATAAGTTAGCCATTAATCTGACAGTGTAGCTAAAAATTTCAGAAATAATTTCAGAGTAAACTAGTTACTGATTAAACATATATTTAGGATAGTACCACCATGAAATAATACTAAAAGTCTCAAATTTATTTTCTAGGCAGGACTGTTGTTAAACCTTTTTGAAAAAATTTAAATGATTTCTGAGGTAGAAATGAAAGAGATTAAAAAATGAATAATGAGTAATATTTCTTTCTGATACAATATTTCTTATAGTCTTTCCCATGGGAATTATGAAAATTCTAATTTTTCAAACATTAGTTTTAATTTTTAAATGTTCTTATGGGGCTAAAGTTCATTAATTTTACATAAAACTTTTACAGAATGAGCATATCTCATAAATTTATGTACTTGCAAAGCAAAAAAATTAGCACATACTATAACATTGAGATATTCTTTTAATAAACTACAATTATTTGCTTCCTTTAATCAAGCTATTTTGACTTCATTTGTTGTCATTACTCTTAATCTTCTTTCTAAAAGTATAAACAGAAATTCGATTCTTAAGTAACATTTAAACTTCCTACCATACTGTGTGGTCTTTTGGATTTCATATAATACAATGCAATAAGCTGAAATTTAAATGGAAAGGACTATGTTCAACTTATTGGTTTATTGAAAATATTAACTCACAGCTCATGAAGCTCATAAAATGGCCTTTTTCACTACTTCTCTATAGAAGAGCAAACATCTTAGTCTGTCAAATTTCTTTAGTTCCAGATGGGTGTCTTAAAGAAGTATTGGAGTAAGCTATGAAATACATAGGTAGTGGGTTCAATAATTTTGTGCTTGTCTCACAGCAGAAAATGAAGGAAAGAAGCAGAGAAAAACATTTACTAACATTAAAGAAGCTGAGGAATAAGACAGTGATGTCCTGAGCTCACTACACTTTTTAAACTGTTTCAAATTTATGAAATAATTTTAACCAGAATATTTTAAGACTTTATATTAGCAAATAAAATCTAAGAGAATTCTTTCTTGAGTATTTAATAAACAATGTACCTTTAAGTATTTAAGAAATTAACTTTTTAAAATCAGAAATCTGGAAGGGTAAAGCATTATATTCATGATCACAGAGAATCAATTTTGAAAAACAAAACTTTCAGTCTTTGATATACTAGACTTATTTCTTCATAACTCTTGGTTAGAAAAGTAATAAGAGAATTACTGATGCTGTTAATGGGTGAGAGAGTTATTTTCAAATTGGCTTATAGAGCATGGGAATTCAGTGCAGATGCTTGGAATAACCTGCAGCTGCTGCAGGGCGAATAGGCTTAATGAAATCACTGGGAATACTGAAGGTGAATTGCCACAAGCACTTCAAAACATATACATTATTGTGATTAAACACTGTTTAATTAGAAGCCTAAAATTGGTCTTTAATTATGAATCAAATTTTTAGATATCTATCATTGTTACATATTCCTGGGTATACATCCACAAACATGTTCAATTGTAACAAAGGACCTCACTTACTATTAATATACGTTTTATAAGAAAACAATTTTCTTTAGTTTGATCAAGTTTTGGCTCAGTCAAATTCAAAATGCTTTATAAACACCAAAAGGATAAAGAGTGAAAAAAAAAAAGTCCCTCACTATTTTCAAGAAACTTACCTAGAGAAGGTATTTTACGTGTACACATAAAATAATACAAAGAAACAGTATTATAGGAATTCAGTGGAATTTTCCAGATTTCACTGAGTGTTCAAATGCTGTTCCTTGAGGATGAGCCTGACTTTGCCTGAAGGTATCCATAGGTACATTATTCCTTCATTCAGGTAAAAATTGTTAGGAAAGTCAATCTCCAAAATAAGATGTCAACCTTACTATCTATTAGGTTTCTAAAGCATATGGAATCACCCTGAATTAGCAATACAGAAGGCTAGTACTCTAGGCTCTCACCATGGATAAGAGATAAGATATTTAGAAGATATGTTTAAGTGGCATGCTGGCCATCCACTCCCTTTAGGCACTCCGAGTTCCAAGATCAAGTTGAACTCTGAGAAGGCTTGATTCACTTTTACCATACATTATGAAAAGATGACAAATCAGTGTCCTTAGGTAATGTCCCCATAATATGTCACTGTAGAAGGTTTTGGTTCAGCCTCAAGACTCAACCCAATTAACTTAGAAATCTTAGCTCTTAAGCATGTCGCCTAAGGTCAATATATTGCTAACCATATATGCGAGTCACATGTAAACTTTCTAGTAATAAAAAGTAAAAGAAATGGGTAAAATTAATTTTAATAATCTATTTTCTTTTCCCAACATATTCAAAATACTATCATTCAACTTGTACATAATCAGTGTAAAAATTATTGAGCTATTTTACTTTTCTTCTTCAAGTTCTTAGTCTTCAAACTCTGGTGTGTAGTTTACTCTTACAACACATCTCCATTAGGACCAGTTAGAGTTGAAGATTAGTGGCTACTATAATGAACACTGTGAGGCTCTAGAGGATAAACTTCTTTTGGGAAATTGTCTTTTGAGCCTTCCTCTCCAACAAAAACCTATCGCTCCTCTGCTTTCCCCTTTATTCTGCAGGTTATTAGGGCAGAGCTGTAACAACTCCACTTAGCAGTTCTTTGGTGATAAACAATGGGAGGGTAGAGGACTTGGTCAGTAAGATATTTTAAACCCATATATTCAAAAGTGAAATAAATAAAATCTTGTACTATATTTCTCCCCACCTATCTCCAAATGCTATAATAGCAACTCCCTCCAATACAAATCTGTCTGCAACGCAGGAGACCCAGGTTTGATTCCTGGGTCAGGAAGATTCCCTGCAGAAGGAAATGGCAACCCACTCCAGTATTCTTGCTTGGAGAATCCCATGGACAGAGGAGCCTGGCAGGCTCCATGGGGTTGCAAGAGTCATACATGATTTAGCGAATAAACCACCACCACCACAAATGGCATGGTTGATAGTTTAGAATGTCTCCTCAGAAGTGGAATGAGGGTATTGAAACTCCTGGATTTAGTTTAGTAAGGGTCATTTCTATGACCAAAATAAAGTTATAGTTATCATATAAATTTAGAGATTGTTTTAGATACCTTTACATAATCTTTTAGTAAAAATACTACAGCCCATTCTGGTTTAGAAACATTTAAACTTTTCTTAAATTTCATATAATAAAGTAATACACCACTTCGTAGTGATATGTTAATTTGTGGCTACTGGTTTGAATGTTTCTAGAACTCTCTTTTCACATACTATAATCTCATTTACTGAAAATGAAGGTGCAGTACAGTGCAGTGAATAAAGCACTAGCCTGAAATGGAAGATGATTTGGTTTCTAGACTTCTGTCATGTAAGTTGTGTGATGTTATATAATTCTCTGAATAGAAATTTTTTCATCTGTAAAATTAAGGAGGCAAAAGTACATCAAAACCCTTAATTGGAAGCTATATATTTATTCAAGAATTTCAAAATGCTGTATTATCTGAAGCAAACAGTATTTCCAAGGTCATGTTGCAAAACTTTGTTAAGAGTGAGATTAAATAACAAAGCTAAAATAAATGGACAAATTATAAAAGGAACTTAATTCTGTAGGCGGGTTTAGTTCCTGTTCATTAGCTCCTGATAGTTTTTCACAAGTAAAAATAACACTTGACGTTCTCTATGTGAGAGAATTTATTAAGTTCAGTTTAGTATTGAAATAGTTTAAATCTGAGTGACTGGGATCACTAAGCTTCACTGATAAGATTCTGCTAACTAACTTTAAGAACTTAAAGATTTATCACAAAAAAGAAAGCAAAGAAAAACATATACAAATGTATAAACATCTAATATTAAACACCTATGACTGTTGATGAAAAGATAAGTCATGAAACTTCTACATTTCTATTTTATTTCCCACGGATAATTTCAGCTCAAGGTGGGCAGATACTTACGTGTTAGTACTACAGTGTTGTAATACAGTGAACAAGGGTGGTCCAACACCTGTTTCTGTAACTGACTGAGTCCTTTGTTTTTTCAAAAAGATCAGTAATTTAAAAAAATGCCTTGATGTCAGTGCACAATAGCATCTTTCAGAAATGTTTAAATGTTGACAAAGGAAGTAGGATTCCCTCCTACTCATACCAAATCACTGTAAGAAGGAACAACTCATCTAATCAGTACAAGACAATGAGTGCTTTCTTGAACATATTTACAGAGGTAATGAAAATGTTTTTTGAGGGGGAATGGGATAAACACTAAACAATAAAATGTTTAATTCTACTATGGAACCTCAAATCAATATCGGAGTAAAATCCTAATGTAAGTATCTAGACATTCCCACAGTAATCTAGGCACACATCTTCCTCGCTACTTGATCTCTGTTTTTCACATTGTGATCAAAACTCTTATCCTAGATGCATATCATTACCACAGTTAGGTAACAGAACCTTAAGAATCCTTGAAAGACAAAATTAAAGGGGGTTTATCTATTGCTATCTGAATCTGGGGGATAACAGCCAAATGAAACTCTAGTTAGTAAAACTTGATTTAAATATAAATGCTTATCTTCTATAAAAATTTACATAATCTTTGTTGCAATAATATAAGATGTTTTTCTTAAAATAAATGAAACCCACACATAAGCTTCAATAATTCCATTAAACTAGTGGATTAGAGATGACTTCTCCCTGTTTGTTTTTCAAATTTCTGAGCATTGAGATAGTCCTTTTGAAACTGAAAAAACATTTTAAATTGATCACAGTTATCTGTTAATGGCTGAAGCTATTTGGTAAGAGTTCTGCAGAAATATGAAAACCTCATTAAGACTATTTAAAAAGTTGCTTCTAATAACCAAAGAATTTATAAACAATTTGATAATTAAAAAAAAAAAAATCTAAGCTTCAAAACTTAAGAACTTTGAGCCTCTTCTCTATCAGTTTTATGGGCTTAAGAAAGGTATGTCACTCAGTTCTAAAAACCAGATCTACTAATTTCAGAATTTCCAATCATATCTGAGTTTGAAGCTTTCATGAATCATAAAAAGAATTTAAAACTAAAATTAATTTCAAATGAGTTTTTCAAACCATTTCCTAAGAACAAAACATGAAACATACACTCTTTCAATTCAGTTGTCTTTTTAAAAAGAATTTAAAAGACGCTTTAAGAACTAACAGTTAGCAAATGATACATATTGGCTACCATGTTTTGATACCAGTCCTGAAATAGGTTCATTACAATAAAAGCTTTTGCAACCATATGCAAGGAGAAATCATAAAGGGCTTGATTTTTGCAGAAGTAGGCACCAGCTCCAAATTTGTTTGATATAGTATTAGAACAGGGAGAAAAATGCAAATACCAGAAATCTGAACTAAAAAGGACATGCATATTTTCTTAGTAAAAGACATGTTGGGGTATTAGAGATAATTTATTTCAATCTCGCATAGGGTCAGTATCAAGAAGATGAAGCTCCAAAACTTTGGCCACCTGATTCTAAGAACTGACTCACTGGAAGACTCTGATGCTGGGAAAGACTGAAGGCAAGAGGAGAAGGGGATGACAGAGGATGAGATGGTTGGATAGCTTCACCGACTGGATGGACATGAGTTTGAGCAAGCTGCAGGAGCTGGTGATGGACAGGGAAGCCTGGTGTGCTGCAGTCCATGGGGTCGCAAAGAGTTGGACACGACTGAGCAACTGAACTGAACCGGCATAGGGTCTGACAGTTTAAGAATATAACAAGCAAGAAAGATGACGGTGGTACTATGTATGGAACAGGTATTTTAAACCTTAGATGATTAACTATGGTTGAAAAACAAGCAACAATTGGACTTCCTTACATTGTTGATTATACACTGACATGCAATTAAATGCCTGTCAAACAATATGAACTGACGTAGAATTCTTGGCACTTAATCTGAATCAGATCTAATACCTTACAAGGGAAATAAAGAGAACTCTTGAGGAAGAATGTTAAATGCAACCAGAAGTCTTTCTATTAGGCAATATCTTTTGTTGTTTTACAAGGTCCAATTTGAAAGATGCAGGCTTTTCAGAACTTCAACAAAAGAATAAATGTGTTCTACCTTGGGGCATCATTTTTTAGAAGTTTACTTTGAAAATAAAGCTTCCACTAAACCAGTTTACAATTTTTTTCTCATCTATATAGGTTAATATAGACACATATTCATGTATATTTAGTAATACAGGCCCAGTTATAAGGATATGTTATATAGTTATAAATAAAAATTTTTTAAAGGTGATTATGTGTCTAATTCACTTCACTCATGAAGAAACAGCTATTTTACTCCTTCAAGTGAAAAAGATAAGGAAAACAAAAAAGCAAGAGGTGCCTAAAATCATCATGCTCTTCCCGCACAGACTTTGACACCACCTCAGGAAAAAAATGTAATGAGCATCTCTATTCACTTAGAAAAACAAAACCACCCACTAGAAATGTGGTAAAATTCAAAATAAGAAATATTTCTTTTTTAAAAAGATGCAAAAGAAAACACCTCTGCTTTACATATTAAACAATTATTACTGTTAAACAGGAAATGTTTTTATAGCAGCCTTTAGAGTCAAGTCTGTTGAATATAGGTTCATGCTGATTTTCACCCTTGGCAACCAAAATGCATTGTTGAAAAGAAACTCCTAAATAAAAAGCCTCCTTCAAAAGTGATTTCATTCATTAAATGGGGAAAGGAAGGCGTGGGGGAGGGATGATTAGGATCAATGAAAAGAGTAGAAAATAATGTTTTGATCCTGTCTAAAGCAAGATCTGGAGGTAGTTTCACTTATAGCAAGGAGTATATTCTTATAAAGATATTGCAAAAAAGGGGCAGGGGAGTAGAATTACAAGCAAGTTTTATAATAGATTCTAGACTCTCACTTGGACAGTTACCTAGTTTCAGAGGGTCTTATATTATGTGGGAAAAATTTCCAATGGGAAATATATTCTCATTTCTCACAAAAATAAATTTAATCCCTCATAATTTCCCTACCAAAAATTCATTTGAGAAATAATTTATTGCATGAAAGTACCACTATAAAATACATTAAAAGATTAAGGTCATAACTTATTATGCGTAGTCTTAAAAAAAAAATCTCATGAGGATTCAGGGCACTATTAGCTGAATGGGGAAAAGAGATGAAGCTGTCAATTATACATGGGAATAATCTCATTCCTGTATATAAAAAGGCAACAAAAGTAACTCCCACTTTTTCTTTTTCCAGTTGTGTATTATATAACTTCCAAAAATGCTGATTTTGGAGTGATGAAGATCCTCAAATAATATTAATACTGGGAAAAAAAAAGTAGTGAAGTAGCTCAGTCCTGTCTGACTCTTTGTGACTCCATGGACTGTAGCCTGCCAGGTTCCTCCGTCCATGGGATTTTCCCGGCAAGAATACTAGGGTGGGTTGCCATTTCCTTCTCCAGGAGATCTTCCCAACCCAGGGAATGAACCTGGGTCTCCCGCATTGTAGGCAGACGCTTTACTGTCTGAGCCACTGGGGAAGTCCCACTGAAAAAGTTTTCAATAAATATATTTCAGCTGACTGAAGTATCTTCATCACCAGATAAAGTAGAATTCTGGGGGAATAAAAAAACCCACCATGGAAGAAAGATTCATCATATCAATAACTGCAAGAAATTCTCTGATGCATAAGGTGATTCAGGGTATAGTAATTTACCTTACCTGCAAATGAAATCTGGAAATGTTGGACTTGAAATATACCAACAATATAGATCACTACTGAGAAGATGACAATGGTTTCCCCTAAACTGGGCAGCAAAAGCAGGAAGGAGGAAAAAACCCAGTCACATTTTAGACTTTAGATTTTAAAAACGATCCATTTAACTTGACAGGAAAACATTTAAGAAATAAGAACTACCTTAAGGGACAAAAGGGTTACAGGAGTTGAAAATCAGTTGAGGGCAAAAAAATGTGATATAAGCTTGAAGGACTTAGCAGGGACTTAAATGGATATTCAGAAGAAACTCTAAATTGTGTGTAAAAGGAAAATAGGTGATGCTGAGATGGCAGAAGATTGTGCCAGGAAGCCATTTTCAGAGATTTCTCTTCAGTCTAAGGGAGGTATAGATGCCCATTTCTTTAGAACAACTGAGATCTATCCCTCTTTATATGCTCATTTTTCTTACACATCAGAGTTGAAAAATACCAAAGGTATGAGTCCAGCTGAGGAGGAGGAAAACTATACATCTGAAAATTAAAGTTCAGATAAGCACACAGGCCATCAAAAAATGATTTTTATTTCAATTTGCTAAATTGAAAGCATACAATGACCTAAACGCATCCCTTTAAACTCCTTTTCTTGCAAAAACAAAAGATGGTATAAAAGGAGCATTTCTGAGGTTTGAACAAAGTAACAGAGCAGAACCTTAAGAAAAGCTTCATTGAACTTTCTTTAAAACTTTTTTTTAAATTAACCCCTGAAACCATTCAATATCACCATTGCCATAAAAAAAAAAAACCTTGGCCAACATTCATCTATAAAGCTGTTTTTAAAATGGCCATCCTTTCTCCTTGACCAGCCTTACCACCTTCAACCAGATGGCTTGATCCCATTCTCTCTCCCCAAAGAAAAATCCAATAAAAATTACACCAAGAGGATTTAGTATGAGGATAAGCTATACGAAACAGTCTCTAAAGAGTAACGCACATTTCCAGTTGTTTCATCACCTGTAGATAACCAGCCTTCTGGCTGTCTGTACAGCTCAGCCAACTCCTGAAGGAAAGTGGGGTAGAGAAAGGTCCTCAGTAAAGGTTGTCAGTGTTGGTGCTCCGAGGGGTCTTGATCTTCTCGATGTTTTTGAGGATTACATCATGCAAAGTGGCATACTGGTTCCGTACATGGAACAGGATCTGGCGCACACTCAGGTACTCATTTTCGTCGACCTCCGCGACAGTGCGGCGATAATCTTCCACCTGGGGGTATTTCACTATCTTGGATACCAGCTTGGCTCGGGTGTTGTAGTAGGTGGAGAAGCGGCGTAGATAGGAGGCTGCTGTGCTCTCCACGGTCCACAGCTGGTCCACGGTGTCTTCCTGGATGGACACTCCGAGTTGTTGCCGTCCTCCACCTTCGGGATGAGCAGCTGCACCCACATCCGCACGGTGTTGCATTTCTCTCTCAGCAGCTCGATCTCAGGCTTTACATGCTCAATCAGCTCCACCAGATGCTGGTTACTTCGCAGAAGCTGTCCCTCACCGCTAGGCAGTGCTAGTACCTTGATGGAGGACTGGGTCTGCACAGGCGGCAGATCCCGGTTGGGCCCATCACCCACAGTGTCTGGGGCAATGAGGCTCTCTGGGGCTGGCACTGAATGGATTCTGGACAAGTCTTGCAGGCGGAGCTCCTGGACCCGACTATCTAGCTCCGAGAGCTTCTGAGGGAAGAAGGTGGACACTAGATCCTCGGCCTCCTGGGCGATGCGGGCCCGGAATGAATCTACTTTCCCCTGCACGTCCTGCTCTAGCTTCCGTGGAGAAGCCATGACCGCCAGGGGCGTCGAATGTTGGAGCGGATACAGGTTTGGGCTTCCGGTGCCACCGCCAACTCCCAACAGACCAGGGGCCGCTAGGCCGAAGTGACGTCCCAGGGTCCCTGCGGACTGGCACGTGGTGGAAGTGGAGCCGCACGCTCACCGCTCCCGATGGCGCCCTGGCCACACGTGTAGGTGGGGAGGGAGCCCAGCTGGATCTAGTTATCTGGGCGGCCCATCTCCTATTTACGGGCCACCACGGGCTGGAAGACAGTTCCAAAGAACATGGTTTAGCTGTGAAGACGGAGGTCAAGGAAATCCATAGTCCTTAGATCCAGAATACACAATCTCTTTTGAAAGTCACCTCACGAAATGGGCTTCTAAGAGCAAGGCTCACTTCTGAAGAGCCTTAAATCACATCTTTACAGGTAATCTGAGACTATCCATGCTTTCCCCTTAGCCCTGGTGACTCAGTAGGTAAACAATCTGCCCGCTCTGGGGAAGATGCGGGTTCGATCCCTGGGCTGGGACGATTCCCTGTTGGAGGGCACGGCAACCTACTCCAGTATTCTTGCCTGGAGAAGCCCCATGGACAAAGGAGCCTGGTGGGCTACAGCCCGGGGGTCACAAAGAGTCGGACACAACTGAGCAACTAAGCATACATAAAAAGTCAGAAGAGAGTTCACTTATTATATTTTCAATCAAGTTAGAAAACTTCTGAGATCTTCTATGGCTTACTTTATATAATTTTTAGTGTAAATAGCAAATGTTAAGTTACAGAACTTTTCTTAAAATTCATTTTGGTGAATAATTACAGTTAAATCTAGACTGTAGATTGCTGCTGCTGCTGCTGCTAAGTCACTTCAGTCATGTCTGACTCTGTGTGACCCCATAGACGGCAGCCCACCAGCCTCTGCCGTCCCTGGGATTCTACAGGCAAGAACACTGGAATGGTTGGCCATTTCCTTCTCCAATGCATGAAAGTGAAACGTGAAAGTGAAGTCGTTCAGTTGTGTCCAACTCTTAGCGACCCCATGGACTGCAGCCTACCAAGCTCCTCCATCCATGGGATTTTCCAGGCAAGAGTACTGGAGTGGGGTGCCATCACCTTCTCCAAGACTGTAGGTTAAAGTAACACATTTCTTGAATTTGGTAAGTTTATGGTGCTTACCAAGGTTAATATCATTGTTTTTAGTAAGTACACACTACAGTATTAAGGGATAAAGTGGTATGATGTATTTTACCTATTCTCAGATGGTTCAGAAAAAGTGTGTATGTTTGTCAGTGTGTGCATGTGTATAGAGAATGAGAATGCTAAAGCATGTGTAGAAATGATAAAAATTGATGACTCTGTATAGATTGTATAAGAGATCAGTATTAGTCTTATAAATTCTCTGTAAGTTTCAACTTAATTCAAAATAAAAAGTGAAAAACTGCCTTTTCCTTAAAGGTTTCTGGAATCTAAAGACAAATTCTTTATGCCTTCTAACTTTCACCCTATTTATTTATATTCATTTTCCTTTCCCTGAAATATTTTCCTTTTGTTCTTTGCAACCCACAGAGTAAAATCCATGCCACTCACTTTTATTCTAAAATTTCTGAAGTTTAGGGTCTTGTTTTGTTTTTAAGGATTATTCTAAAGATGCTATAGTCTAGTTTCAAATGTAACTGTAACTTCAGTCAGGCTGTAAACTCCTTCAGGACAGAAGCCAAGTTTTAATTCATTTCCTTTACAGGTGCTCAATACATGCCTGATGGAAATGATCTTGACATAGTAAGATTTTAGCTAACTAGAACTTCAGAAAATCTAGAACCAAAAGGAAAATATCAACAAGACAAATATGTTGTTACAGGTTGAGTCCCCAGCAAACAGAGAAGTTGCTTACTGGAAGTTTATTAGGGAGTGTTCTTAAGATAAACACCTATGGAAAGGAAGAGACAGACCTGGGAGAAGCTGGACTTCAGTGCAATCTCAGAGCCTTGACGGGTCGACCCCACGGGGAACTGGGAGATGCCCTTCAGAGTTATCCTGAGATGGGGTCAAGGCAGTTCTGAAGAGGGCTCTTTGGCGGCAGGACTTCTTGCAGTTGGGAAATAAAAACTTAAGTTCTGAGGAGGGATCTGGGGAGCTCATCACAGCTTCAACTACATATGTAAGACACTAAGATACCATAATCCAAATGGAAAAAAAAAAACTCATTGGAGGTGGTGATGGCGTTTAGGAGAAGCATCAAGAAAGTCTTAGAAAGTAAAATTAAATGGTGATAGTTTTAGATATGGCGAGATGGGAAAAAGCAGAAGTCAATATTATACAAGTTTTTTTGGCTTAGGTAAATAATTTCTATTTATACTTATATTAAACCTCTCCTATTCCCTGGTGGCTCAGATGGTAAAGCCGTCTGTCTACAATGCGGGAGACCTGGGTTCGAGCCCTGGGTTGGGAAGATCCCTGGAGAAGGAAATGGCAATCCACTCCAGTACTGTTGCCTGGAAAATCCCATGGACAGAGGAGCCTGGTATGCTACAGTCTATGGGGTCGCAAAGAGTCGGACACGACTGAGCGACTTCACTTCACTTCATGGGGTCGCTAAGAGTCAGACACGACTGAACAACTTCACTTTCACGCATTGGAGAAGGAAATGGCAACCCGCTCCAGAGATCTTGCCTGGAGAATCCCAGGACGGGGAAACCTGGTGGGCTGCTGCCTATGGGGTCACATAGAATCGGACACGACTGAAGCAGCTTAGCAGCAGCAGCAGAAAGAGGTGATTTAGATATACATACATTCTTTACATATACATATTGACATTCAAGTTATGAGAATTTAGATAGAGCTGTCAAACAGAAAAGAAAAAGCAGATCTTGAAACATGACCACAATTTCCCTAATTTTCTTCATAACTTTGGCTATAAAAGATTACATATCTTCCAAATCTGAAACTTCCCTGTGAAGGTAAGATTCTGTGGTGCTAAGTATAAGTTACACTTACAAAACTAAACAACCATTGTTGTATCAACTACTGGAGACACCTGTAAGTTTGAGATATGGATTGGAATTTAATCTTCCAAAAGAAGCTCCCCCCCGCCCACTGATTTCTGTCTATGAAAGTTAAAAGAAATATCATCAGTGGGGCTATATCTAGATAATCTTAAGACTCTGGTGGGTGGTAATATTTATGCCTTTATAAAATTCTTCAACTCTGGGTTGCAATGGATCTTACATTATCTAGACCAAATGGTTTCATTTACCACATGTGAATACCCCCAAGTGAGCAATTTCTAGGCCTGGGAAATATATCATGTCCTCTTCCTTCATTCTTCTTCCTAGACTGCTGTAAGTAAAGCTACAGAAATAAACGGTCTGCAGTGGCTTTTTGTCAGAATCAAGTCTCCACATCTAACATGACCATGGCTTTAAATGAAATGAAAGAAACTGAATGTGTTAAGTCACTCAGTCGTGTCTCTTTGGGAGCCTGTGGACTATCCTGTCGCCTGCCAGGCTTCTCTGTCCATGGAATTCTCCAGGCAAGAATACTGGAATGGGTTGCCATGCCCTTCTTCAGGGGATCTTCCTAACCCAGGGATCAAACCTAGGTCTCCTGCATTTCAGGCAGATTCTTTACTGTCTGAGCGACCAGGGAGGTCAAGCTGGCAATATAGCATTGTGGTTAAAGTTTGAAGTTAGTCATGTTCAGATCTTAAGCTACGCTACTTATTGTGACTCTGGCTAAGTTATCTAACCTCTCTGTGCTTCATTCTCTTCATCTATAATAAAATCTATAAAATTATTTTGAGGATTAAATTAGTTAATACATGTAAAGAGTTTAGCAGAAGGCCTGAATATAGTAATTGTTCAATAAATGTCAGCTATTATTGAAGCAGGGTCTATCAACAGTCCAAAATCTCCCTTTACTCTTTGGAGTAGAACTGTGTATTCTAGATAAACGAAACAAGATATAATTTTCTCATTCACTGTCTTATTATTTAGCAGTGATGGCTAATTGTACTACACAGTTGAATATAAGTATCTTTTTTTAATGGCTTGAATTTCTCAGATCTTCAGTATTTAGAGTCCATATCACAGAGGGCAGAGGTGAAGTAAGCACAAAGGTTTATTGGCTACCTTGGCTGAAAACTGTGTTTCTAAATAGAACCCCTTCTTGCAAAAAGCCATGTCTTCAGCAAGTTCACATTATTTTTGTCTTACAAATTACGTAATTGGGATAGTTTGGAAACAGTGATGTCTACTTTCAACGGTCCTTAAAAATCACTGATTTTAACAAAAATCCACTGATTTTCAGGTCCTAGATTCTTGACTTAAAATTAAGATGCTATGGCCAGTGACTCTCCAAGTCACTGATAGTTTCCTTGTTTACAAATGCCTGGATCAGTAATGTACTGGAGGACTTCCCTGGTGGTAAAAAGGATGAGAATATGCCTGCCAATGCAGGGGACATGTGTTGGATCCCTGGTCCAGAAGGATTGATTCCACATGCTGCAAAGCAAGTAACCCCATGTACCACAACTATTGAGCCCACGTTCTAGGGCCCGCAAGCTGCAACTACTGAAGCCCGTGCTCCACAACAAGAAGCCACTGCAATGAGAAGCCCGTGCTCCACAACAAGGAGCAGGCCCTGCTCACTGCAACTGCAGGAAGCCTGCATGCCGCAACGAGGACCCAGTGCAGCCCCAAAGAAATTAATTAAAAAAAATAATAATGTACCGGACGAACAGTTAATCTTCTAGTTCAGTATTTTTCAAACTGAAGCCCACTGGTTCCCTATAATTATTTGTGTGTCTTCATTTTGATGATAAATTAATTGATATAAGCATATTTTGGGTCATATTATAACTGCCATGTGATCTGGGGCCCACCAGTTACATTTTTATGATTATGATGGTACCAAGTATATCTACCTTAATTGATGAGAAAGGAGCCTATTAAGTGGTGTTGGTTTAGTTGCTAAGTTGTGTCCGACTCTTTCAACCCCATGGACTGTAGCCCACCAGGATCCTCTGTCCATGGGATTTCCCAGGCGGGAATAATGGAATAGGCTGCCATTTCCTTCTGAGAAAGGAGCCTATGAGATATGATTATCCTTTTTCTCTTCTCCCAAATAACTGTTAATCCAATAGAGCAAAAGCTTTTCTTAGTAGCTCAAATAGAGAAAATCTGTGGGAGAATTAACTGGAATTAATAATATGGAGATGTTCAATTAAAAATTAAAAGCACTTCACCATGAGAGTCAGTACTTCACTTGGCAGTAGTGACTTACACAAGAACATAGTCTATGACAAATTCATGTTGATTTGAATTTTATTTTTGTAACATTATTTATATTTAATTTATATATTTATATTATATAATAGAATTATATTATTTTGGTTTAGTACCTGTAAACTAAAAGCAGGGGATGTTTCGAGTTTTATGTTTATATGTACTTAATAAACATAAGTCAATGCTGGCAGAGAATTTCTTCCTTTAAAAGTAAAAATCCTCTTCTAATGCCTTAAGTGAACAATTCCAGAGTTATCTTCCTGAAATGTGTTTCTGATCGGATTTCTCACAAATTCCTTCAGCACAGCCTGCAAGTTCCTTCATGCCCATTTCCTGCCGTCTTTTATTTCCCAGAACCAACTCTCCATTCCAGTAGCCTGTCCTATGCTTTACATATCCACCTTTCTCTGTGTAAACGCCACACTGCGTCATTTCTCTCTCTCTGTCTTACTCATCTTGCTATAATCAACTCAATAACTTTTCCTGCTGCCACCTGCTTCCTTGTTAGATGAAATTATTGCTTCTGGCACAGGCTAAATAGTATAAGATCTATCTCATAAAGCTGTTGAAAGGATTAAGTTAAATAACATATAAAGCATCTAGAACAATAAATTCTTCATAAATAGTAGTAGTTTTATTTGTATCTTAAAGTATTCTGCATATATCTCTTTTATAGTTCCTATCACAGTACTGTAAGTTTGGATTTACATGTCACTTTTCTTCACCATAAGTTCTTTGAGGATAAGCATTTTAGTTCTTTGATTTCTGTATGTCCTTTAGTAGCAGTGTGCCAGGTAACAATAAGTGTTCAGTGAGTATTTACTGAATAAATTAATGAAGGAAGTACAAAAAAATTTATCAGACAGGACCTAACTAGCAAAAGAGATGAGATTCTCAAGCAACTTATTTTTTCTTTTTCCCCTGAAAAATTGCCGAACTATCCTACGTCATATAAAAATCCATTTTAGAGATCTAACAGTGGTCTTCTGGGCTGAACTCTTTAGGGATTTATAGGGAAAGTAGGAAATATATTTCTTTTTTCTCCCATCAACAGCATGCAGAGTTTTACATTCTGCTTTTGACTTTGGTAATATGCCAGAATTCTACCAATCACAGTATTGGTTAGATCTAAAAAGGAAAGGTGAAGTCGCTCAGTCGTCTCCGACTCTGCGACCTTGTGGACTGTAACCTACTAGGCTTCTCTGTCCATGGGATTCTCCAGGCAAGAATACTGGAGTGGATTGCCATTTCCTTCTCCAGGGGAATCTTCCCAACCCAGGGATCAAACCTAGGTCTCCCACATTGGAGGCAGACGCTTTAACCTCTGAGCAACCAGGGAAGCTCTAAAAAGGAGCTCTTACATAAATAACTGGAGTTGGTTCTTTAGAACAGTAGTTATGCATCACTACGTGTTTGTGCAAAATGAACATATCGGGAGTACTAGAGAGGTACACACACAAGGAATACGGGTGGTGCTGGCTCTGACTCGTGCTCCTACTGTTTACTTATAGCTTTTTATTAGTATGGGATTTGTTTTATTTGGCAAATATATAAGATTTCACTGACTGAGAGAGGAAGATGTAAGAAAATGCCCAAGCATAAAACTTCTACAGCTGAATAATAATCTGTAACTCGGTGCTGTATCAACAGACTCCCCAGGGGCTGGTGCAAGCTGAAACCACTCTAGAATTACAAATTTCATGAGCTGCATACTTTACTGCTAAAAGTAAAGTAGTGGTTAACTAAAGATTTTATTCTTCCATAGACACTTCCATTTATAAATGCTAAATTCACTAATTGGGGCTAAATTTTTTGATTAGTATATAAAATATGTACGATGAGTTTCTAATTTCTGTAAATAATTTTCACCAGCAGAAATAGTCAAGTGTACATTTCAAAAACCAAACCAAAGAATGTATATGCTTCAACCTGAAAAAATGTACTTTATGTTCATTTAAAATTACTTGTCCTCTCACTTTTATTTTCCTTCTTAACCCTTATCACAAACTGAAATTCTATTACATATTTATCTATTTGTTGTTTCCAATCTCTAGAACATAAAAGCAAGAGCTTTTTGTTTTGTTTTGTTTACTGGATTCTTTGCAGTGAGAACAGCTTGGAACATAATGGCTACTCAATAAGTATTTTGTTCGATGAATGACAGTAAAGTTGTTTAAATCTCTTGATTTAAATAACTCTTTGAGGATAACTGCATTTGGAAAAACTTTTAAATTATGAAAGCAAGGTAATTATTCAAATAGTCGTAACTTAGTATGAATAAAGTTTTTTGAACAATAAAAGCAATCCTTAAATATCTGAAGAAAAAACATTTTATGTTATGATGATCTCTCATATTTATGTTTTCTCTTAAAAAGCAACAAAAGAGGCACTACTTGTTTAAAAAAAAATTGGATTTTGGTATTTATCACTTCCATTTACCTTCTTAAAATATATGTTTTTTTCCAAGATGAAAAGATTCATATTTTGATAGATGGAAAATATAACTCCTCAGCTTTTTATTTTCAACTTGGGTCAACTACACCAAATTGCAGTAAAGTTAAAAATAAATACAGATAAAAACAATTGAATTTGGACTTATTTTGGTTCTAATAAGTACTTTGCTTAAGGAGATACTATGCTTTCCTGAATGTAACCCGAACACAAAGTTGGTGAAATAATCCTAGGAGGATAATAGTTTTCAAAAAATTTAGCAATCATATATACACAGAAATTGGGTTGATCACTTCTTTTTGTATGGTAAGTAATACATATACTTATTTTACTAAAAATAAGCAAGATAAACTTCATAGCTAAAAAGCTGACCCCAAAGCCTCAGTCTAAAGTTGTTTCATCAGAATAGACTTGAACTATTTATAATCTGAATTCAAATTATTTTATCATTAATTACTGATCTACTTAATAGCCTATGGTGGACTTCCCTGGTGGTCCAGTGACTAAAACCCTGAGCTCCCAATTCAGGGGGACCATGTTTGATCCCTAGTCCAGGAACTGATTCCATATGCCGCAACTATGAGTTGGCATGCTATAACTAAAGACCCTACGTGCCGCAACTAAGACCCAGTGCAGCCAAATAAATAAATAACTGTATCTTTTAAAAACCTATGAGCTTCCATTATATATAAAAATGTCAGGTAACAAGTTTCATCTAAAAATGAACACTAGAATTAGAACCTTGTGCAGTAATGTCTATTAATACTAAACCTATACAGACGTTAACTGTTTCAAAACTATATATGATTTTATGTGTGCTATTGAAATTTACAGAAAACAAGACTAGTTTTATGCTACAAATATGTAATATTTATTACATCTTCTGGATGACCTATCACATCCATACAAGGCATATGGTTCCTATCTGATATGGAAAGGTCAGATTAAAGACGACAGTTTCTTTTCAATTATCAGCTGATATTACTAAAATCATCAAAATGAATGTGACACAGTCAACCTCATCTGAAGAGCTGACTCATTGGAAAAGACTCTGATGCTGGGAGGGATTAGGGGCAGGAGGAGAAGGGGACGACAAAGGATGAGATGGCTGGACAGCATCACTGACTTGATGGACGTGAGTCTGAGTGAACTCTGGGAGCTGGTGATGGACAGGGAGGCCTGGCGTGCTGCGATTCATGGGGTCTCAAAGAGTCGGACACGACTGAGCGACTGAACTGAAGTATTTAGTTTCTGCAGGCATCACATGAAATGAATACTGAAATAGAATTAATTTAGGAAATCACTCTGAAATCACTGTTTAAAGACTATTGAGGGAGATTCTAGCTATCTTTCTGTTTGGAAGAGCACTTCCTTTCAAATTATAATTCCCTTTACCCCCAAAAAGGGATAAACGGTAGGTCTAAATTATCTAAATAAAGCCTTCAAAAAACCTAATTAGATAATGGATAGTAATATAAAAGTCACTGTTGTAAAATCTTGCAGATTTCACACTCTTTCCAATATGTTAATTTTATGTCTGTTGCTGAATGATAATAGCAAAAAATGAATATTCATTTTTTGGAGTTGGGAGTGGTACGGCATCAGGGATGACTGTGCGATATCTAAAGAAAAACAAACTCTCTCCCCTTGTCCTGTCCACTTATAGGTTCTTCAAACTGTAGTCACAGGCTTCAAAGGTCAGTCCCCTGATGACAGAGAAACAGACATATACTGAACACCTACTATGTGTTAAATAGTATTCTAGTACCTGGTTTTTTATATAAAATTTCTTAGCCTAAGAGGAGAGTATTATTAATATTACTGTATTAGAGATACTGAGGCTCTGAAAAGTATTTCCCTGAAATCTTTTGAGTTTGTAAGCAAGAGAATAATGCTGGTTGAAATCCAAATATACTTGACTCTAAAGCCCATGCTACATGATTTCCTTAAAAAAAAAAAAAAAAAGGCTGTCTCAGCCCCTCCAAAGTTATTTTCTCTACTATACTAAAAATTATGATGACTCATAGCTGATTGGAAATTTTTTTTTCTTATTTCTGAATAAGGCTGCATAGTGGTACAGGATAAACTATCTATACCCTCTGTTATTTTTCTACTCTTTAAGCCAACACCTAAAATATCTGTATGTGCATGTGTATGCACATACATACACATATTCATACATTCATAATACATGTATTTTTAAAAGAATAATTCTAAGGTCAAATGCTTTAGGTATTTTTTACTAAAAAGGGAGAAAACATAGTAGATTAGACACAAAGTAGTAGACAGTTCTTTTTAAACTTTATTTTTAGCTCCTCTTTCACTTACTTTTCTGTGTATTTCCTAGCACTGAGATCTGTATTGGCACATGTTATGTGTTTATTTAGTCTGGTCTCTAGAACCTTGGTTTGGCAATATCTTCTGCTACCCATTATACTTTTGCTATAATTACCTACAGTATATGTTATGTTTCCAAAAGAGTATATAAATAACATTTCATTGGCTAAGTAGAAAGACAGGAAACTTGAGGTTGAAGGAGTTCAATCACAGGATACTGTTTTAAGAAGTTCCAGCAAAATGAACAACAAGAAAGTTTTAAGGATAACAAAAGAAAACAGCCTAGTATAGCTCAGCTGATAAAGAATCTGCCTGCAACACAGGAGACCCGCTTTGATTCCTGGGAAGGGAAGATCCCCTGTAGGAGGGATAAGCTATCCACTCCTGTATTCCTGGGCTTCCCAGGTGGCTCAGATGGTAAAGAATCCACCTGCAATGTAGTAGAGAATCTGCCCTCAGTGCGGGAGACCTGGGTTCTATCCCTTGGTCAGGAAGATCCCCTGGAGGAGGGCATGGTAACCCATTCCAGTATTCTTGCTTGGAGAATCCCCATGGACAGAGAAGCTGGCAAACTACAGTCCATAGGGACGCAAAGAGTTGGACATGACTCAGTGACTAAGCACATACTCTTTAAGCTTGGCTTTAATTCTTTTATTAAAAGCTACTGGACATGAAGAAAAAGGGTTTTTATTTAATTTAGAAAAGGCACAGGAACCAGAGATCAAATTGCCAACATCCACTGATCATGGAAAAAGCAAGAGAGTTCTAGAAAAACATCTATTTCTGCTTTATTGACTGTGCCAAAGCCTTTGGCTGTGTGGATCACAATAAACTATGGAAAATTCTGGAAAGAGATAGGAATACTAGACCACCTGACCAGCCTCCTGAGATACCCATATGCAGGTCAGGAAACAACAGTTAGAACTGGACATGGAACAACAGACTGGTTCCAAATAGAGCAAAATGTATGTCAAGGCTGTACATTGTCACCCTACTTAACCTATATGCAGAGTACATCATACGCTGAGCTGGAAGAAGCACAAGCTGGAATCAAGACTGGTGTGAGAAATATCAATTACCTCAGATATGCAGACGACACCACCCTTATGGCAGAGAGTGAAGAAGAACTAAAGAGCCTCTTGATGAAAGTGAAAGGAGAGTGAAAAAGTTGGCTTAAAGCTCAACATTCATAAAACGAAGATCATGGGATCTGGTCCCATCACTTCATGGGAAATACATGGGGAGACAGTAGAAACAGTGTAAGACTTTATTTTGGGGGGTCCAAAATCACTGCAGATGGTGACTGCTGCCATGAAATTAAAAGACACTTACTCCTTGGAAGGAAAGTTATGACCAATATAGATAGCATATTCAAAAGCAGAGACATTACTTTGCCAACAAAGGTCTGTCTAGTCAAGGCTATGGTTTTTCCAGTGGTCATGTATGGATGTGACAGTCGGACTGTGAAGAAGGCTGAGCACTGAAGAAGTGATGCTTTTGAATTGTGGTGTTGGAGAAGATTCTTGAGAGTCCCTTGGACTGCAAGGAGATCCAACTAGTCCATTCTGAAGGAGATCAGCCCTGGGATTTCTTTGGAAGGAATGATGCTAAAGCTGAAACTCCTTTGGTCACCTCGTGTGAAGAGTTGACTCACTGGAAAAGACTCTGATGCTGGGAGGGATTGGGGGCAGGAGGAGAAGAGAATGACAGAGGATGAAATGGCTGGATGGCATCACCAACTCGATGGACGTGAGTCCGAGTGAACTCTGGGAGTTGGTAATGGACAGGGAGGCCTGGCGTGCTGTGATTCATGGCGTCGGAAAGAGTCGGATGCAACTGAACTGAACTCCTAGAGCTTCTCCATCTTTGGCTGCAAAGAATATAATCAGTCTGATTTGGTGTTGACCATGGTGATGTCCATGTGTAGAGTCTGTTCTTGTGTTGTTGGAAGAGGGTGTTTGCTATGACCAGTGCGTTCTCTCGGCAAAACTCTATTAGCCTTTGCCCTGCTTCATTCCGTATTCCAAGGCCAAATTTGCCTGTTACCTGAGGTGTTTCCTGACTTCCTACTTTTGCATTCCAGTCCCTTATAATGAAAAGGACATCTTTTTTGGGTGTTAGTTCTGAAAGGTCTTGCAGGTCTTCATAGAATTGTAGGCAGACACTTTACCATCTGAGCCACCTGGGAAGTCTTAGCTCTCTTATAATACCTCAAATAAAGCTTCATTCTATGAGTCCACCCTGATACCAAAACCGAGCACCAAGACACTACAAAAAAAGAAAATTATAGGCCAATATTCTTTGATGAATTTAAGTGCAAAAATTCTCAAGAGAATATTAGCAAAACAAATTAAAAAAAAAAGAACACAGAAAAGATCAGACATCATGATGAAGTGGGACTTATTCCAGGGTCACAAGGATGGTTCAACATTTGGAAATCAATGTGTTATACTGCATTAACAAAAGGAAGGATAAAAATCACATGATCATCTCAACAGACATATAAAAAGCATTTGAGAAAACACATCTACTCATGATAAAAACGCTCCCCAAATTATGTATAGAGGGAATATAACTCAACATTGTAAAGGTTAAGACCCATAACTTAACGTTATTCTAAGGCCAATCATGTAAAGTCTAAGGGCCACTGAAGTATCTTACATGGTAAGTTTATAATGCATTGGCTCAAGAAGTGCATACAATCAATACCTGCGAGACTAAAAATGCTGAGGATAGTTGACCCCGCTCAGTGCCTGCTGGATGAAAAGTCAATAAAAAGAAATTATGGCACTGCTACTTTCTAGTCATATAAGTGAAGTGAAGTCACTCAGTCATGTCTGACTCTTTGCGACCCCCTACCAGGCTCCTCCCTCCATGGGATTCTCCAGGCAAGAGTACTGGAGTGGGTTGCCATTTTCCTTCTCCAGGGGATCTTCCCGGGATCGAACCTGGGTCTCCTACATTCCAGGCGGATGTTTTAACCTCTAAGCCACCAATAACCCATCAAATTAAAGATTAGCTGCAAATATGAAGACTGAATTAATATTTCTACTGTAGAATTGTTCTGCTCAACAAATGAAAGAAACTACACACTTTATATTTTATTTACATTCATTATGAGAACCAAATAATCAGCAACAAAAATCTTTTATGAAAATGTTTGGTAACAAACAGAAGCAATGCTAAAGTATTCCATGTTGAATATTTTACTATTTGGAATAATGCTTTTGAATCTCATTTATCCTGGAAAACTGCGTTGATATTTACACTGATGATGCAAAATCAACTCTGATATTTCAGCCTGAATGAAGACAGGGGCACCAAACTGTATTAGAGTTCACTGTATTATTCATCACCTCATGTTCAGATACACACACATATACAGATCACACACACACAAAGTCAGTCTAAGGACATCCTGGATAAAGCAATAAAAGTTATTAACTTTATTAAATCTTGACCCCTGAGTAGACCTCTTTTTAATATTCTATGACAAAATAGGAAATACACATAAAACATTTCTGCTGCATCCTACGTATGACTGTCCAAAGAAAAATCACTTGTGCACTGTTTAAGTTGTGAGCTCTACAAACTACTTTTTAAAAAATTTCTTTTTGGAAAGGCCATGAGAAAATACTTGAGGAGATAATAGTTGAAAACTTCCTAAAATGGGGGAAGGAAATAGGCACCCAACTCCAAGAAACCCAGAGAGTGCCAAACAGGATAAACCCAAGGCAAAACACCCCAAGACACATATTAATCAAATTAACAAAGATCAAATACAAAGAACAAATATTAAAAGCAGCAAGGGAAAAACAACAACATACAAGGGGATTCCTATAAGGATAACAGCTGATCTTTCAATAGAAACTCTTCAGGCCAGAAGGGAATGGGAAGACATACTTAAAGTGATGAAAGAAAAACCTGCAACCCAGATTACTGTACCCAGCAAGGATCTCATTCAAATATGAAGGAGAAATCAAAAGCTTTACAGACAAGCAAAAGCTGAGAGAATTCAGCACCACCAAACCAGCTCTCCAACAAGTGCTAAAGGATCTTCCTTAGACAGGAAACACAGAAAAGGTTTATAAACTCAAACCCAAAACAACAAAGTAAATGGCAACGGGATTATACTTATCAATAATTAAATTAAATGTAAATGGGTTGAATGCTGCAACCGAAAGACAAAGACTGGCTGAATGGATACAAAAACAAGATCCATACATATGCTGTCTACAAGAGACCCACCTCAAAACAAGGGACACATACAGACTGAAAGTGAGGGGCTGGAAGAAGATATTTCATGCAAAAGGAGACCAAAAGAAAACAGGAGTAGCAATACTCATATCAGATAAAATAGACTTTGAAATAAGGGCTGTGAAAAGAGACAAAGGACACTACATAATGATCCAAGAAGAAGATATAACAATTATAAATATATATGCACCCAACATAGGAGCACTGCAATATATGTAAGGCAAATGCTAACAAATATGAAAGGGGAAATTAACAGTAACACAATAATAGTGGGAGACTTAAATACCCCACTGGACCAGTTAGACTTAATTGATATCTATAGGACATTTCACCCCAAAACAATGAATTTCACCTTTTTCTCTAGTGCACACGGAATCTTCTCCAGGATAGATCACATCCTTGGCCATAAATCTAGCTGTGGTAAATTCAAAAAAATTGAAATCATTCCAATTCTTTTCTGATCACAATGGGGTAAGATTAGATGTCAAATAGAGGCTAAACAACACACTTCTGAATAACCAACAAATCACAGAAGAGATTAAAAAGAAATAAAAATGTGCATAGAAATGAATGAAAATGAAAACAAAACAACCCAAAACCTAAGGGACACAGTAAAAGCAGTGCTAAGGGGAAGGCTCATAGCAATACAGGCATACCTCAAGAAATAAGAGAAAAATCAAATAAATAACCTAACTCTACACCTAAAGCAACTAGAAATAGAAGCAATGAAGAACCCCAGGGTTAGGAGAAGGAAAGAAATCATAAAAATTAGGGCAGAAATAAATGATAAAGAAACAAAGGAGACCATAGCAAAAATCAACAAAGCTAAAAGCTGGTTCTTCAAGAAGATAAATAAAATAAACAAACCATTAGTCAAACTCATCAAGAAAAAAAGGAGAAGAATCGAATCAACAAAATTAGAAATGAAAATGAAGAAATCTTAATTAGATCCCATTTGTTTATCTTTGCTTTTATTTCCAGTATACTGGGAGTTGGATCATAGAGGATCCTACTGTGATTTATGTTGGAGAGTGTTTTGCCTATGTTCTCCTCTAGGAGTTTTATAGTTTCTGGTCTTACATTTAGATCTTTAATCCATTTTGAGTTTATTTTTGTGTATGGTGTTAGAGAGGGGTCTAGTTTCATTCTTTTACAAGTGGTTGACCAGTTTTCCCAGCACCACCTGTTAAAGAGACTGTCTTTACTCCATTGTATATTCTTGCCTCCTTTGTCGAAGATAAGGTGTCCATAGGTGTGTGGGTTGATCTCAGGGCTTTCTATTTTGTTCCATTGATCTATATTTCTGTCTTTGTGCCAGTACCATACTGTCTTAATGACTGTGGCTTTGTAGTAGAGCCTGAAGTCAGGCAAGTTGATTCCTCCAGTTCCATTTTTCTTTCTCAAGATTGCTTTGGCTATTCGAGGTTTTTTGTATTTTCATACAAATCTTGAGATTATTTGATCTAGTTCTGTGAAAAATACTGCTGGTAGCTTGATGGGAATTGCATTGAATCTGTAGATTGCTTTGGGTAGTATACTCATTTTCACTATATTGATTCTTCCAACCCATGAGCATGGTATATTTCTCCATCTATTAGTGTCCTCTTTGATTTCTTTCATCAGTGTTTTATAGTTTTCGATATATAGGTCTTTAGTTTCTTTAGGTAGGAATATTCCTAAGTATTTTATTCTTTTCGTTGCAATGGTGAATGGAATTGTTTCCTTAACTTCTTTTTCTACTTTCTCATTGTTAGTGTATAGGAATGCAAGGGATTTCTGAGTGTTGATTTTATATCCTGCAACTTTACTATATTCATTGATTAGCTCTAGTAGTTTTCTGGTCGAGTCTTTAGGATTTTCTATGTAGAGGATCATGTCATCTGCAAACAGTGAGAGTTTTACTTCTTCTTTTCCAATTTGGATTCCTTGTATTTCTTTTTCTGCTCTGTTTGCTGTGGCCAAAACTTCCAGTACAATGTTGAAGAGTAGTGGTGAAAGTGGACACCATTGTCTTGTTCCTGGCTTTAGGGGAAATGGTTTCAATTTTTCGCCATTGAGGATAATGTTAGCTGTGGGTTTGTCATATATAGCTTTTATTATGTTGAGGTATGTTCCTTCTATTCCTGCTTTCTGGAGAGTTTTTATCATAAATGGATGCTGAATTTTGTCAAAGGCTTTTTCTGCATCTATTGAGATAATCATATGATTTTTATTTCTCAGTTTGTTAATGTGATGAATTACATTGATTGACTTGTGGATATTGAAGAATCCTTGCATCCCTGGGATAAAGCCCACTTGGTCATGGTGTATGATCTTTTAATGTGTTACTGGATTCTGATTGCTAGGATTTTGTTGAGGATTTTTGCATCTATGTTCATCAGTGATATTGGCCTGTAGTTTTCTTTTTTTGTGGTGTCTCTGTCAGGTTTTGGTATTAGGGTGATGGTGGCCTCATAGAATGAGTTTGGAAGTTTACCTTCCTCTGCAATTTTCTGGAATAGCTTCAGTAAGATAGGTGTTAGCTCTTCTCGGAATTTTTGGTAGAATTCAGCTGTGAAGCCGTCTGGACCTGGGCTTTTGTTTGCTGGAAGATTTCTGATTACAGCTTCTGCACAACAAAGGAAACTACAAGCAAGGTGAAAAGACAGCCTTCTGAATGGGAAAAACAATAGCAAATGAAACAATTGACAAACAACTAATCTCAAAGATATATAAGCAACTTATGCAGCTCAACTCCAGAAAAATAAATGATCCAATAAAAAAATGGGCCAAAGAACTAAATAGGCATTTCTCCAAAGAAGACATACGGATGGCTAACAAACACATGAAAAGATGTTCAACATCACTCATTATCAGAGAAATGCAAATCAAGACCACAATGAGGTACCATTTCACACCAGTCAGAATGGCTGCGATCCAAAAGTCTACAAGCAATAAATGCTGGAGAGGATGTGGAGAAAAGGGAACCCTCTTACACTGCTGGTGGGAATGCAAACTAGTACAGCCATTATGGAAAACAGTGTGGAGATTCCTTAAAAAATTGCAAATAGAACTGCCTTATGACCCAGCAATCCCACTGCTGGGCATACACACCGAGGAAACCAGAATTGAAAGAGACACATGTACCCCAATGTTCATTGCAGCGCTGTTTATAATAGCCAGGACATGGAAGCAACCTAGATGTCCATCAGCAGATGAATGGATAAGAAAGCTGTGGTACATATACACTATGGAATACTACTCAGCCCTTAAAAAGAATAAATTTGACTCAGTTCTAATGAGATGGATGAAATTGGAACCGATTATACAGAGTGAAGTAAGCCAGAAAGAAAAACACCAATACAGTATACTGACACATATATATGGAATTTAGAAGACAGTAATGATGACCCTATACGTGAGACAACAAAGAGACACAGAGGTATAGAGTGGACTTTTGGACTCTGAGGGAGAGGGAAAGGGTGGGATGGTTTGGGAGAATGGCAATGAAACATGTATATTTTCCTGTAAGAAACAAAGCGCCAATCTATGTTCAATGTAGGATGCAGGATGCATGGGGCTGATGCACAGGATGATTCAAGTAGAGGATGTGGGGTGGGAGGTGGGAGGGGGCTTCGGCATTGGGAGATTGTGTTCACCTATGGCTGATTCGTGTCAATGTATGGCAAAACAAATACAGTATTGTAATTTAAAATAAATAAATAAATAAATAAATAAATAAATAAATTTAAAAAAGAAAATGAAGAAATCACAATAGACAACAGAAATACAAAGGATCATAAGAGACTACCATCAGGAACTATATGCCAATAAAAGAAAAACACCAATACAGTATACTAACACATATATATGGAATTTACAAAGATGGTAATGATAACCCTGTATGCGAGACTCCAAAAGAGACACAGATGTATAGAACAGTCTTTTGGACTCTGTAGGAGAGGGAAAGGGTGGGATTATTTGGTAGAATGGCATTGAAACATATATAATATCATATAAGAAACGAATCGTCAGTCGAGGTTTGATGCAGGATACAGTATGCTTGGGGCTGGTGCACTGGGATGACCCAGAGAGATGGTATGGGGAAAGAGGTGGAAGAGGGGTTCAGGATTGGGAACATATGTACACACATGGCGGATTCATGTTGATGTATGGCAAAACCAACACAGTATTGTAAAGTAAAATAAAAATAAATAAATAAATGTTAAAAATAAACAAAATAAAATGTACAACTTGTAAGAAGTGGACAAATTCTTAGAAAAGTATAACTTTCCAAAACTGAACCAGAAAGAAATAGAAAATCTTAAACAGACCCATCACATGCATGGAAATTGACAAATCTTCCAGCAAACAAAAGCCCAGGACCAGACGGCTTCACAGCTGAATTCTACCAAAAATTCAGAAAAGAGCTAATACCTATCCTACTCAAACTCTTCCAGAAAACTGCAGAGGAAGGTAAACTTCCAGACTCATACTATGAGCCACCATCACCCTAATACCAAAGCCAAACAAAGATGCTAGGAAAAAAGAAAAATACAGGCCAATATCACTGATGAACACAGATGCAAAAATCCTTAAGAAAATTCTAGCAAACAAAATCCAACAACATATTAAAAAGATCGTACATCATGACCAAGTGGGCTTTATCCCTGGGATGCAAGGATTCTTCAATATTCTCAAATCAATCAATGTGATACGCCACATTAACAAATTGAAAGATAAAAACCATATGATTATCTCAATAGATGCAGAGAAAGCTTTTGACAAAATTCAACATCCATTTAAGATAAAAATCCTCCAGAAAACAGGAATAGAAGGAATATACCTCAACATAATAAAAGCTATATATGACAAACCCACAGCAAACATTATCCTCAATGGTAAAACACTGAAAGCATCTCCCCTAAAATCAGGAACAAGACAAGGGTGCCCACTCTCACCACTACTATTCAACATAGTTTTGGAAGTTTTAGCCACAGCAATCAAAGAAGAAAAAGAAATAAAAGGAACCCAGATCGGAAAAGAAGAAGTAAAACTCTCACTGTTTGCAGATGACATGATCTTCTACATAGAAAACCCTAAAGACTCCACCAGACAATTACTAGAGCTAATCAATGAATACAGTAAAGTTGCAGAGTATAAAATTGACACGCAGAAATCCCTTGCATTCCTATACACTAACAATGAGAAAACAGAAGAGAGAAATTAAGGAAACAATTCCATTCACTATTGCAATGAAAAGAGTAAAATACTTAGGTATATATCTACCTAAAGAAACAAAATAACTATATATTACAAACTATAAAACACTGATGAAAGAAATCAAAGAGGACACAAATAGATGGAGAAATATACCATGTTCGTGGACTGGAAGATAAATACAGTGAAAATGAGTATACTATCCAAAGCAATCTATAGATTCAATGCAATCCCTATCAAGCTACCAACAGTATTTTTCACAGAATTAGAACAAATAATTCCACAATTTGTATGAAGATACAAAAAGCCTTGAATAGTCAAAGCAATCTTGACAAAGAAGAATGGAATTGGAGAAATCAACCTGCCTGATTTCAGGCTCTACTACAAAGCTACAGTCATCAAGACAGTATGGTACTGGCACAAAGACAGAAATATAGATCAATGGAACAAAATAGAAAGCCCAGAGATAAATCCACCCACCTACGGACACCTTATCTTTGACAAAGGAGGCAAGAATATACAATAGGGAAAAGACAATCTCTAACAAGTGATGCTAAGAAAACTGGTCAACCCTTGTAAAAGATTGAAACTAGAACACTTTCTAGCACCGTACACAAAAATAAACTCAATTAAAGATCTAAACATAAGACCAGAAACTATAAAAACTATTAAACTATAAAACTCCTAGAGGGAAACATAGGCAAAATACTCTCTGACATAAATCACAGCAGGATCTTCTATGACCCACATTCCAGAGTAATGGAAATAAAAGCAAAAATAAACAAATGGGACCTAATTAAACTTAAAAGCTTTTGCAAAATGAAGGAGACTATAAGCAAGGTGAAAAGACAGCCTTCAGAATGGGAGAAAGTAATAGCAAACAAAGCAACTGACAAAGAATTAATCTCAAAAATATACAAGCAACTCCTGCAGCTCAATTCCAGAATAATAAACAACCCAATCAAAAATGGGCCAAAGAACTAAACAGACATTTCTCCAAAGAAGATGTACAGATGGCTAACAAACACATGAAAAGATGCTCAACATCACTCATTATCAGAGAAATGCAAATCAAAACCACAATGAGGTACTATCTCACACCAGTCAGAATGGCTGCTATCAAAAAGTCTACAAATAATAAATGCTGGAGAGGATGTGGGGAAAAGGGAACCCTCTTAACACTTTCAGTGGGAATGCAAACTAGTACAGCCACTATGGAGAACAGTGTGGAGATTCCTTAAAAACTGGAAATAGAACTGCCATATGATGCAGCAATCCCACTGCTGGGCATACACACTGAGGAAACCAGAACTGCAATGTGTACCCCAATGTTCATTGCAGCACTGCTTACAATAGCAGGACATAGAAGCAACCTAGAAGTCCATCAGCAGACAAATGGATAAGAAAGCTGTGGTACATAAACACAATGGAATATTACTCAAGCATTAAAAGGAATGCATTTGAATCCGTTCTAATGAGGTGGATGAAACTGGAGCCTATTATACAGAGTGAAGTAAGTCAGAAAGAAAAACTCAATACAGTATACTAACACATATATATGGAATTTAGAAAGATGGTAATGATGACCTATATGTGAGACAGCAAAAGAGACAAAGATGTAAAGAACAGGCTTTTGGACACTGTGTGAGAAAGTGAGGGTGGGATGATTTGAGAGAATAGCATTGAAATATGTATATTATCATATGTGAAACAGATCGCCAGCCCAGGTTCGATGCATGAGTCAGGGTGCTCAGGGCTGGGGCACAGGGATGACCCGGAGGGATGGGATGGGGAGGGAGGGAGGTGGGAGGGTCAGGATAGGGAACATGTGTACATCATGGCTGATTCATGTCAATGTATGGCAAAAACCACCACAATATTGTAAATGTAATTAAAATAAATTAATTAATTTTAAAAAAGAAAAAGCAGAAAAAAATTTCTTTTTGGCTGTGCCACATGGCTTGTCAGATTTGTTTCCCAACCAGGGGCTGAGCCTGGGTCATGGGAGTGAAAGCCCAGAATCCGAACCACTAGGCCACCAGGGAACTCCCTAGCAACTTTTTAATGTAATATCAGTTTTATTTAAAAGGATGTCAGACAGACAAATAGTTATTTTGACTTGGGTATTTGATAGACAAATGAGTTAAAGGAGGTTGCCACTTCAAGGAAAACAACTGACAATATTTTGACAGTGATGAAATGAACCTTCTAGCAAAAAATAGAATTTTGAAAAACTTGCATCTGCTACCATGAACTTAATAGCTTCCTAATATTTAAAGATTCTCTTTCTTTATAAGGGTATTTATTGGATGCTAAGAGGCAGTGCTACTGGGGCTTCCTGAGTGGCTCAGTGATAAGGAATTCACTGCCAGTACAGGAGACGCAGGTTTGGTCCCTGGGTTGGGAAGATCCCCTGGAGGAGGAAATGGCAACCCACTCCAGTATCCTTGCCTGGAAAACCCCATGGACAGAGGAGACTGGTATGTTACAGTCCATGTGGTCGAAAAGAATTGGACACGACTGAGTGACTAAACCACAACAATACTTAAAGACTTTTCAGGTAAGACTTGTGGTGGTATTAAACAGTATGACTTTTTAAATATGGTATAATAAAATGTGTCAGCATTTGGAAGATCTGTATATCTCAATGAGCCAAATTTTTCCAAATGGCCAATGTGTGACGTTATAAAATCATGCATGGAGAAGAGATCCATTCAAAGGGCAAGGTAAAACCAATGGATTTTAACACATCAGAGTGCTAAAAGTTCTTAGATTTGGCTTCTACACTTAAAGAACCCTTGAAGAAACTATCTCTGGTTGAATTTTGGTATGGCATCAAAGAAGAATACCCACAATTATATGCAAAGGCTTTGAAAATATTTCTTCCATGTCCAACTACATTATCTGTGTGAGGTCAGGTTTTCTTCATGTATTTCAGCCGAAAGGAAATGATTAATGCAGAAGCACATATGAGAATCCAGCTGACTTCTACTAAGCCACATATTAAAGAGATTCATAAGAATATAAAACCATGGCACTCTTCGCACTAATGTTTCTTTTAAATCTTTTGGGAAAATATAAAGGACTCCTGAAACTGAAAAGTTTGAGAACCTCTGATCTACATCAGTCAAGGACCTCCACTTTCTTATCACTCAGTTCAGTCTGAGGCCTGATTTTTCAGGCAAAATAGGAGCCTGAAGATCAGAGTCAAATATATAGGAAATGAGTGGATAAACATTTGATGAGATAAATATCTGCCTGCAAAATTCTGAGTTGGATGTTTTTTCATTCCAAAGTCAAAGAAAAAATTTTTGACTATGTATCGTTCTCTTTATACTGCTTGTACCTCCACAAGAATAGATATCCAAACGCTACTAATTCAAAGCACATTTAGCAGGAAGGACGCAGTAATCTCTTTAAGGAACTGTAAAGTAAACACCCCCTCCAAGGCAGATTCATACTCAACAGAATAAAAGTTATTGAATTTCTATTCAATAACAGAGTGAGAAGAAAAATAGCTATAAAACTTTAACAGAGGCTTGCTTATTCTGTATGATACATTTTATTTTCAAGATTTACTTCTAGGTGTATTATAATCGGACAGAGATGACTGTATATAAATTATTTAAAATATAGGCTATGGAAGATTTGATTGACAAGCTTTTCTTGAAGCATTTTTTTTTCTTTATTGAACAGTTGATTTACAGTATTATATTAGTTTCAAGTATACAACATAGTCATTTAATATTTTCATAAATTATATTCAATTTTAAATTATTATAAAATATTGGTTATAGTCCCTATGCAGTATAAAATGCACTTAAATTTACTAATTTTCAAAGACTGATTTCTAGATTTACTGTGAGACCTAGATGGCCCTGATAAAAGTAATCCAGAAGCTGGTCTATCACAAATTGTTTATCACATTATGGTGATGTTATAAACTAATTTAGAATCTATCCATCAAACTAATGGATTTGATATCCAGTTTGTTCATTCATTCAATATTTACTGAATACCTGCTCTATGCCTGGTACTAGGCTGGATACTATGGATAGCATGATGACTAAGATGGAGATGACTCTTGCCCTCAGGTGCTTAAGGCCTGATAAGGGAATCAGACATTAAGCCAACAGTTGCATAATTATTTAGTTAGACGTACACCACACTCTGGTCTCAGCTAATCATCTATCCTGCTGGTTTCCAGTGTGATCCTATACTAGGAACTGGAAAACTCCTTAAAGCACAACCATAACACACTCTCTACAAATTAGCATCAATGTCTTGAAATAAATACCACACACCTATTAAAGCCTTAGAATCTTTCAAGAAAAACCAACTACATGTCAGTGTTCAGATTTGTTGATGGTGTCAAAGTTAAACAAATCACAGTCCAAAATGAAGAAATCACCACATACGGGGCAGGGAAGGACAGCATTTCAGATTTTACTCCTGAGTCAGATTGTAAATCAACAACTTTTCCTAACTATAGTAACTGCTTCCTCCGTAATTTTTTATGACATCATCAAAAAGCTAGCACCAAATTCTGTTAATCATAAAATGATTTAACAGTCTACTTTGCTAGTTTTCCAACTTTTTGAGGAAAAACTTGAAGACCATCTATGCATTAGTTAAATTAGAAATAGTTCTATCTCCTTTAAAGTTTAAAAACATTTTACCATTATTAAAAACCAGCTCCCTGTTTAAGATTTAGAAGACTTTTGATGTCTCAAGGAATACTTTAAATGTGATTTTATTTTATAGAATCTGGTCTTAATTCCACTCTTCCTTTTATTTTTTGTAGTCCTACTGCAAATCAAAAATTTTTCTTTAACTTCCTCCATGCTCTGAGTTAAACAGAAACACATTAATACAGATGAGGAACAAACACTGACATGTTCATTTTCCTTTAAAACATCTGTCAAAAATAAAATATGCACTCCATTCTTATATTTATATGTATATAAATTAATCATAACAGTCTCTCTGTGACTATTCTGGGAGACAGTGAAAGACAGAGGAGCCTGGCGTGCTGTAGTCCATGGGGCCACCAAAGAATTGGACATGACTTAGCAAGTGAACAAGAGCAACAAATGTCTCTTTACTTTATATCTCTATCCTTAAACATACACATGTGCACACATGCACGCACACACACACATACACAAACACACACCTTAGTTCTCTTTCCTTTACCTGTATCCAGGCTATTTCCCCTTCCCTTCAGTGCCAAGTTTGCCAAGCCCACCACTTTATTTCCTTCACAGTCTCCCTCAGCTCTAATCTGGATTCCGTCCTGATTACTCTACCATAACTATACTCTTCAAGGCACCAATTATTTCCATGTTTATACAGGCCAAATGGGCTTTCCTCATCTCATTCTCAGTGAGTTCTGTAACACCCGAGACTGCTGACCATCTCCTTTCTGAATTCTTCTTCCTTAATCTCCATATTTTAAAATAGACCCCTCCCCTTCATCTGTAGCACTGTTCCAGTCTTCTTCCATGTCTCTAATCACTTCCTCTGTATTTCCCTGGCAGCATTGTTTCCTACAATATTACTCTTCATAGCATGGGTCCTGCTTTTCCACAGGGCTTTATCTCTCGTCTTGTTCTTTAGAAAATAAACCAGAAGCATTCAAACTATGTTGTGAACAGATGGATCAGTGGAATTTTAAATCTTGAATTAAAATCCAAGCTGAATATTCTGAAAGATAAGGCACTTGGATTTAAAAGTTCTAGAAAGGCAATATTGGGAAGTGGCTGGAAACACAGATTCTGGAATCAGACTCTGTAAGTTAAATGCTGGCTCAGTCACCTCCAAACTATGTCACATTGGACAAATTAATCAACCTCTCTGTGCCTCAGGCTCCTCATCTGCAAAGTGAAAATGATAATTGTACCTACCTCAGGATTAAAGACTGGTATATTATAAGTACTATAAAACCATTATTAGATAAATTATAAGGCCACTAGCAATTAAAAAATCAAACTCATTAACTTATAGGTCTATCTTGTAATTTGACATTTTGTTTTTGTTATGGTTGTTTTTCAAAACCTTTAAAATGTTCAAACTCCAACAGACTGAGTCACTCTAGTAACTTTAAAGAGCTTTTAACACAATACTATAGATCTTTAAGAGGACAGTGTTGACACATAGAAACACATATACACACAAATACCTACACACACACAAATAGAAGACTATAGATTTCAGATTTCTAGAGTTAGAAGGAAAATGCAAACCTGCTCTACCTTAATCATTTTACAGATCAGGAAACTGAAATGAGGAGAGATGAGTGATTTGTCCAAAATCAAATAATAAGCGGCAGAATTGGGGTCAGAATGCAAGTCACTAAAGGCTGCATCTATGAGTTATGTAAAAACATTTTCCCTCACATATTCATGATGTGAAGAAATATTTTTTCTTAAAATGCAGTTTTGCTTTCAGGAAATGTTTTCTTACTCCATTATGAAAAATTTAAAGTTTGATGAGAAAGAAACTATCCAAACTTTATCAGTTATCAAATCCCACCTAAAGAATAGGGGTAACTTTAGAAGTCATTCTATTCTACAGCTAAAAATCTATCCACATCAAAGTAGACTATATATTTAAAAATTTTTTCCACAGTTACTCAAATAATAAAAGTAATTTTAAATGTTCACTGAGAAAAATTTCCTTGTTTCTGGAAACTTCATCTCTAATAATCTTTTGAACAGTAGGACATAAAAATAAGGCAAAAAGGCACAAATAAAAAGCAGTTTGAGACCTAACATTTATTTAGGACTTGCTTTACACTGTCTGCAGTGCATTGCAACAGACTTTGTAAGACCAGAGGAATAACTTTATTCCTGCCCAGAGAAAGCTTGCAATCTATAAAAGGAGCTTAAACAAATGCATGTGAAAAAACATCATAAAATAAAGATTACTAAATATAGCACATGAATAACAAAAGGTTGGAAAATTATCCTGACTCAGATGGACTTGCCCACTATCCTGAAAATTTTGAAGACTTGAAATCATGAGTTATAAGTTTTTGTGTTCATGGCTATTTTACTTATAAGTCTAGTAATAGAGACTATTGAACAGTCATTTTTCAAATATAAACAAGTTATATTACAGTTTATAACTGAAAAGTCCAAATAACAGAAACTTTTTTTTAATGTTAGCTAGGAATCTGTTACAGAGCCAAGGAACAAATGACTAAATCCCCTAAAACCATACAACACTAACTCATATTTAACAAGGAGCATGAGATCAAAAGTTTCTCATCTCAAGAATCTGGCATGCCATATACAGAATGCATTACAAAATGCATTTACACAGACACAAAAACCACTCTTCTCTATGAGAAGTTCTAGAGTACCAATCATTAAAATATTGTCTATTTTGGCTAAAGTACTTCCTTTTCAAGACACAGCAAAAAAAATTTTTCCCCTTCAACTGTTTTAAAAAGAAACCAGAAACTCTCAAAGTCTACTTATTCTATTCCCTAGGTTTCACATCTGAAGCGATACTGTAATCTTTCAGACCATTAAGGTATTCTTTACTATTATGAAAGTGTAACCTAATAAAGCACTTAAGCTACAGTCAGGTAATTAACACACAAAATATTTTAATTGTTATATAATAACTCCAGCAAAACTGGCTAGCAGATTTGGCAAAAAACATACTTGGCTTTGGAGGAATAGAGTAATTTTGCTATTTAAATATTCTGCACATATATCTAAAATGCAGCACCAGAATGTAAAGAAATTAAAAAATCGTTGTATTAAATTATAACACCTCAATTATTGCTATTGCTACTGCATACCATTTTTGTGTCCTTAGACAAGCTACTTAACCTCTCTGTGCCTCAGTATTTTCATGTGTAAAGTAAAGCTAGGAATACTTTATTATATGTACGGAACTAAGATTATATATGTGAAAGGAGTTTGTAAAGTATAATCAGTTCACTTCAGTTCGGCTGCTCAGTCCTGTCCGACTCTTTGCGATCCCATGGACTGCAGCACGCCAGGTCTCCCTGGGTATCACCAACTCCTGAACTTTACTAAAACTCAGTCCAATGAGTCGGTGATGCCATCCAATTACCTTATCCTCTGTCGTCCCTTTCTACTCATGCCTTGAATCTTTCCCAGCATCAGAGTCTTTTCAAATGAGTCAGTTCTTCACATCAGGTGGCCAAAGTACTGGAGTTTCAGCTTTAGCAGCAGTCCTTCCAATGAATACTCAGGACCGATTTCCTTTAGGATGGACTGGTTGGCTCTCCTTGCAGTCCAAGGGACTCTCAAGTCTTCTCCCACACCACAGTTTAAAAGCATCAATTCTTCGGTGTTCAGCTTTCTTTATAGTCCAGCTCTCATATCCATACATGACTACTGGAAAAACCATAGCTTTGACTACACGGACCGTTGTTGGCAAAGTAATGTCTCTGCTTTTTAATATGTTGTTGAGGTTGGTCATAACTTTCCTTTCAAGGAGTAAGCATCTTTTAATTTCATGGCTGCAATCACCATCTGCAGTGATTCTGGAGTCCTAGAAAATAAAGTCTGTCACTGTTTTCAGTGTTTCCCAATATATTTGCCATGAAGTGTTGGGAACAGATGCCATAATCTTAGTTTTCTGAATGTTGAGCTCTAAGCCAACTTTTCACTCTCCTCCTTCACTTTCATCAAGAGGTTCTTTAGTTCTTCTTCACTTTCTGTCATAAGGGTGGTGTCATCTGCATATTTATGGTTACTGATCTTTCTCCCAGCAATCCTGATTCCAGCTTATGCTTCAACCAGCCTAGCGTTTCTCATGATGTACTCTGCATAGAAGTTAAATAAGCAGGGTGACAATATACAGCCTTGATGTACTCCTTTCCCTATTTGGAACCAGTCTGTTGTTCCATGTCCAGTTGTAACTGTTGCTTCTTGACCTGCATATAGATTTCTCAAGAGGCAGGTCAGGTGGTCTGGTATTCCCATCTCTTGAACAATTTTCCACAGTTTGTTGTGGTCCACACAGTCAAAGCCTTTGGCACAGTCAAAAGCAGAAATAGATGTTTTTCTGGAACTCTCTTGCTTTTTCGATGATCCAACAGATGTTGGCAGTTTAATCTCTGGTTCCTCTGCCTTCTCTAAATTCAGCTTGAACATCTGGAAGTTCTCAGTTCATGTACTGTTGAAGCCTGGCTTGGAAAATTTTGAGTATTACTTTATGAGTGTGTGATGTGAGTGCAATTGTGTGGCAGTTTAAACATTCTTTGGCATTGCCTTTCTTTGGGATTGGAATGAAAACTGACCTTTTCCAGTCCTGTATAGCCACTGCTGAGTTTTCCAAATTTGCTGGCATATTGAGTACAGCACTTTCACAGCATCATCTTAGGATCTGAAATGGCTCAAGTGGAATCCCATCACCTCCACTAGCTTTGTTCGCAGTGATGCTTCCTAAGGCCCACTTGACTTCATTCCAGGATGTCTAGGTTGGTGATCATACCGTCGTGATTATCTGGGTCGTGAAGAACTTTTTGGTATAGTTCTTCTGTGTATTCTTGCCCCCTCTTCTTAATATCTTCTGCTTCTGTTAGGTCCATACCATTTCTGTCCTTTTGTGCCCATCTTTGCATGACATGTCCCCTTGCTGTCTCTAATTTTCTTGAAGAGATCTCTAGCCTTTCCCATTCTATTGTCTTCCTCTATATCTTTGCACTGATCGCTGAGGAAGGCTTTCTTATGTCTCCTTGCTATTCTTTGGAACTCTGCATTCAAATGGGTGTATCTTTCCTTTTCTCTTCTGCCTTTCACTTCTCTTCTATTCACAGCTATTTGTAAGGCCTCCTCAGACAACGATTTTTTTTCTTTTTGCATTTCTTTTCCATGGGGATGGTCTTGAAGCCTGCCTCCTGTACAATGTCATGAACCTCTCTGTCCATAGTTCTTCAGGCACTCTATCAGATCTAATTCCTTGAATCTATTGGTCACTTCCACTGTATAATTGTAAGGGATTTGATTTAGGTCATACCTGAATGGTCTAGTGGTTTTCCCTACTTTCTTCAATTTGAGTCTGAATTTGGCAATAAAGAATTCATGGTCTGTGCCACAGTCAGCTACCAGTCTTGTTTTTGCTGACGGTATAGAGCTTCTCCATCTTTGGCTGCAAAGAATATAATCAATCTGATTTTGGTGTTGACCATCTGGTGATGTCCATGTGTAGAGTTTTCTCTTGTGTTGTTGGTAGAGGGTGTTTGCTATGACAAGTGCGTTCTCTCGGCAAAACTCTATTAGACTTTTCCCTGCTTCAGGACCCAGAGATCTCACAGAGACTGAGACTAAGAATTGTGTTTGAGCGTCTCCTGTGGAGGTACGGGTCAGCAGTAGGCTGACGCAGGGGCAGGGGCTCTGGGTGTAGCAGACCTGTATATGGCATAAGCCCTCTTGGAGGAGGATGCCATCAACCCCACCACAGAGCTGCCAGAATTTACACAGGACTGGGAAACAGACTCTTGGTGGGCACAAACAGAACTTTATGTGCACCAGGACCCAGGAGAAAGGAGCAATGACCCCATAAGAGACTGATCCAGACTTGCTGTTAAGTGTCCAGGAGTCTCCGGCAGAGGCATGGGTTGGCAGTGGCCTGCTGCAGGGCTGGGGGCACTGAGTGTAGCGGTGCATACATGGAACCTTTGAAGGAGGTCACCATTACCTTCATTACCTCCATCATAGTTTGGGCCCAGGTAAATAACAGCTGAAACTCCAATACTTTGGCCACCTCATGCGAAGAGTTGACTCATTGGAAAAGACTCTGATGCTGGGAGGGATTGGGGGCAGGAGGAGAAGGGGACAACAGAGGATGAGATGGCCGGATGGCATCACCTACTCAAAGGGCATGAGTTTGGGTGAACTCTGGGAGTTGGTGATGGACAGGGAGGCCTGGTGTGCTACAGTTCATGGGGTTGCAAAGAGTCAGATATGACTAAGCAACTGAACCGAACTAACAGAGAGGGAACACAGCCCTGCCCATCAATAGAAAATTGGATTAAAGATTTACTGAGCATGGCCCTGCATATCAGAACAAGACCCGATTTCTAACTCAGTCAGTCTCTCCCATCAGGAAGTTTCCATAAGCTTCTCATCCTTCTCCATCAGAGGCCAGACAGACTGAAAACCACAAGCACAAAAAACTAACCAATCTGATCACATGGACCAGAGCCTTGTCTAACGCAATGAAACTATGAGCCATGCCATATAGGGCCACCCAAGATGGACGGATTATAATGGAAAGTTCTGACAAAACGTGGTCCACTGGAGAAGGGAATGGCAAACCACTTCAGTACTCATGCCTTGAGAACCCCATGGACAGTATGAAAAGGCAGAAAGATAGGACACTGAAAGATGAAAGACCTCCCCAGGTCGGTAGGTGCCCAATATGCTACTGGAGATCAGTGGAGAAATAACTCCAGAAAGAATGAAGAGACAGAGAGAAAGCAAGACAATAGCCAGTTGTGGATGTGACTGGTGATGGAAGCAAAGTTCACTGCTGTAAAGAGCAGTACTGCAGGAACCTGGAATGTTAGGCCCATGAATCGAGGCAAACTGGAAGTGGTCAAACAGGAGATGGCAAGAGTGAATGTCAACATATTAGGAATCAGCAAACTAAATGGACTGGAATGGGTGAATTTAACTCAGATGACCATTATATCTACTACTGTGGGCAGGAATCCCTTAGAAGAAATGGAGTAGCCCTCACAGTCAACAAAAGAGTCTGAAATGCAGTACTTGGATGCAATCTCAAAAACAACGGAATGATCTCGGTTCGTTTCCAAGTCAAACCATTCAATATCATAGTAATCCAAGTCTATGCCCTGACCAGTAATGCTGAAGAAGTTGCAGTTGAATGGTTCTATGAAGACCTACAATACCTTCTAGAACTAACACCCCCAAAAGATGTCCTTTTCATTATAGGGGACTGGAATGCTAAAGTAAATTATAATGGCCATATACATTAAAGGTATTCATATTTGTATATGAATGAAAAAGAAAATGGACATATAATGCTCTTGATATAATAATTAACTAAACTTAGGTTAAGTGAACCCTCAGACAACTGTTCTATTTTTTATAATGTGCTTAAGACCTGAATAACAGTATATCTTAAAGTAAGCTAACAATTTCAGTTCAGTTCAGTCGCTCAGTTGTGTCCGACTCTTCACGACCCCATGAATCGCAGCACGCCAGGCCTCCCTGTTCATCACCATCTCTCGGAGTTCACTCAGACTCATGTTCATCGAGTCTGTGATGCCATCCAGCCATCTCATCCTCGGTCGTCCCCTTTTCCTCCTGCCCCCAATCTCTCCCAGCATCAGAATCTTTTCCAATGAATCAACTCTTCACATGAAGTGGCCAAAGTACTGGAGTTTCAGCTTTAGCATCATTACTTCCAAAGAAATCCCAGGGTTGATCTCCTTCAGAATGGACTGGTTGGATCTCCTTGTAGTCCAAGGGACTCTCAAGAGTCTTCTCCAACACCACAGTTCAAAAGCATCCATTCTTCGGCACTCAGCCTTCTTCACAGTCCAACTCTCACATCCATACATGACCACAGGAAAAACCACAGCCTTGACTAGACAGACCTTAGTCGGCAAAGTAATGTCTCTGCTTGTGAATATACTATCTAGGTTGGTCATAACTTTTCTTCCAAGGAGTAAGAGTCTTCTAAGTTCATGGCTGCAGTCACCATCTGCAGTGATTCTGGAGCCCAAAAATATAAAGTCTGACACTGTTTCCACTGTTCCCCTATCTATTTCCCATGAAGTGATGGGACCGGATGCCATGATCTTTGTTTTCTGAATGTTGAGCTTTAAGCCAGCTTTTTCACTCTCCTCTTTCACGTTCATCAAGAGGCTTTTTAGCTCCTTTTCACTTTCTGCCATAAGGGTGGTGTCATCTACATATCTGAGGTTATTGATATTTCTCCCGGCAATCTTGATTCTAGCTTGTGTTTCTTCCAGTCCAGCGTTTCTCATGATGTACTCTGCATATAAGTTATATAAGCAATATACAGCCTTGACGTACTCCTTTTCCTATTTGGAACCAGTCTGTTGTTCCACGTCCAGTTCTAACTGTTGCTTCCTGACCTGCATACAGATTTTTAAAAAGCCTTCTAAAATAAGGATTTTTTTTTAAGTCTCTCTTCTAAGAAAAGACATTTTTAAAATTTTATTTTAATTGGAAGCTAATTACTTTACAATATTTTGGTGGTTTTTGCCATACATTGACATGAATCAGCCATGGGTGTATATGTGTTACCCATCCTGACCCTCCCTCCCACTTCCCTCCCTCCCCATCCCTCAAGGTCATCCCAGTGTACCCGCCCTGAGCACCCTGTCTCATGCATCGAACCTGGATTGGCAATCTATTTCACATGCGATAATATACATGTTTCAATGTTAGTCTCTCAAATCATCCCACCCTTGTCTTCTCCCACAGAGTCTAAAAGTCTGTTCTTTACATCTGTGTCTCTTTTGCTGTCTCGCATATAGGGTCATCGATGCCATCTTTCTAAATTCCATATATATGTGTTAGTATACTGTATTGGTGTTTTTCTTTTTTTTTTTTTTCTCATTGTCAAATTTAGTAAAACTACAAAAGATCAAATGATACACCCTTACAGTATACATCAGTTGGCCTGGCTCAGGTCATTCCATCCAGAGGAAGAAAGGCTGGTGTCCCCAACCCCTGCAGGAAAGGCCCGTCCTGTCCCACACATCCTGGTGGAGTGTAAGATCATGGTTTTAAGCATGAAAATAGGACAAAAGAGGTTTTGTTTTCAAGGCCACCTACTGCAGCCTGGCCCTAAAATGGCTGAGTGCTCACTTCTGCTTAGAGAAATATTCTTTGCTCTTCTGGACATCAGGCTTGATGGTATCACTGCCAGGCTTCCAGCCAGCTGGGCACACTTTCCCATGTTTGTCAGTAAATTGGAAGGCCTGAACTAGTCTCAGTGTCTCATCCACAGAGCGGCCAACAGGAAGGTCGTTTATGGTGATCTGTCGAAGGATACCTTTATCATCAATAATAAAAGGCCCCTGAATGAGATGCCTTCATCGGCCTTTAAGACCCCATAGTCCTGAGTAATGGTGCGCTTGGGGTCTGATATCAAGAGAATGTTCATGGGTCCCAGTCCTCCTTGTTTCTTGGGTGTGTTGATCCATGCCAGGTGACAGAAGTGAGAATCCACAGAAGCACCAATTACTTGGCAGTTGAGTTTCTTAAATTCTTCTGCCCTATCACTGAAAGCAATGATCTCCGTGGGGCACACAAAGGTGAAGTCAAGAGGGTAAAAGAAGAACACAACATATTTTCCTTTGTAGTCAGCTAGGCTGATATCCTTGAACTGACCATCTGGCATAACAGCTGTTGCTTTGAACTGGGGGCACAGTGGCCAATTTTGGCATTTCCTGAAGACATATTGCCATCAGCAGCTGCAGAGTAAGACGATCGACACAAGCGAGGAAGAAGACGCCTGGTGTTTTTCTTTCTGACTTACTTCACTCTGTATAATAGGCTCCAGTTTCATCCACCTCATTAGAACTGATTCAAATGCATTCTTTTTAATGGCTGAGTAATATTCAACTGTGTATATGTACCACAGCTTTCTTATCCATTTGTCTGCTGATCGACATCTAGGTTGCTTCCATGTCCTGGCTATTGTAAACAGTGCTGCGATGAACATTGGGGTACACATGTCTCTTTCAGTTCTGGTTTCCTCAGTGTGTATGCCCAGCAGTGGGATTGCTGGGTCATATGGCAGTTCTATTTCCAGTTTTTAAAAGAATCTCCACACTGTTCTCCAAAGTGGCTGTACTGGTTTGCATTCCCACCAACAGTGTAACAGGCTACCCTTTTCCCCGCACCCTCTCCAGCATTTATTGTTCGTAGAGTTTTTGATAGCAGCCATTCTGACCAGCGTGAGATGGTACCTCATTGTGGTTTTGCTTTGCATTTCTCTGATAATGAGTGATGTTGAGCATCTTTTCATGTGTTTGTTAGCCATCTGTATGTCATCTTTGGAGAAATGTCTGTTTAGTTCTTCGGCCCATTTTTGATTGGGTCATTTATTTTTCTGGAATTGAGCTGCAGGAGCTGTTTGTATATTTTTGAGATTAATTCTTTGAAAGACATATTTTTAAAATAGCAAGAATTTTTCAAAATTCATTTAGTCACTTCTTTTTCAGCAGAGAAGGAATCTGGCTAAAAGATCATGAAAGCAGAGATAAGTAAACGGCCAAACTTCAAGATCCATGTATAGTTGAAGTTCCAAAACAAAAGGAGCTGTTGTATACTTTTGAAGTAGACTTTATACACTAATTTCCTTTGATTACTAAAGAAATTCCTCTTGCCTCTGAAGATTTTATATAAAGTTATATACTAAACAAAAATTTCCAAGAAACAAATAATATACATTAAGAAAATATGCCACTCTTCTAAGCATGTATTAGGTATTACTTTAGGCATTAACTTAGAAAATGTCATTGTCATTCTGTGAAACTCTCCTATATGGCCTTCTGTGGGAGTAAACCTTTAGCAAACATTTTGAATCATTAACATCACCAGTCAACCTTTCTGCACTATTAGAGTTTTTCTTATTCTTTGTCCAAAGTTACAAGTTTCTGGTTCATGCTGCTTGAATCTGCAGAGATACTAGACACCAACCCTTTTCCACAAAAAAAAAGCAACGAGGTCTAACAACAATCCACTCCAATAATTTCACCAAGGTGACTTTTTTCTTAGCTCTAAAGCTTAGATTCAGAGATAAGCACAAAGCTAATACATCTCTGGCTAGTACAACTATAAATAAAGCAAAGACTGATCATCTTTAACTGAACTTTCTGCTGGAATTCGGCACTGCCCATGTTACTTCTTAGAGCATCAAAATAGATTTAAATTTCTCTAAGCAAAACAGATGTAAATATACACCTTAAACGACTATGAAAAACAGTGAAATTTCCCTTAGTTGAGCATACATAAAATTGCTTTGTTCAATAAACACTGAGCGACTGGCATTGCGCTGTGTGTCTGTTGTAGTAATAAAAACGCATATGGTACTTTCTGTCTTTCAGAGGCTTGTTATACATATGAGAAGACAAGCCTTTGAGACCAAAATCTAGGGACCAATAAAGAAAGAACTTTTTTAAAAAAGCAGGTGTTACGTGATATAATAAATAGTTTATGAAGCTCTAATGGTTCATCACAGTCTTTTTCTCAGACTAGTAGTCCAAGCTATTCCTTCTGCATAAACTTGCTGGTACACTGAAAGAGATCCACCCTATTTCTTTGGTCACAAATAAATGGACCATGGATCATGAGCCAGATTACTGCAGAAATTCCATATAATTATATATATAATCAAGCTCTCTTTTATGTTTGGGGAATCTGAACAAGATATGTGAGAAAAAGACTAAAATGGAATTACTGGAGCTGCTGGTGAATCAGGAATGACAAGCCACTATTCTAATTTTCCATGAGGACTAGTGTATGTTCCAAGCTATGAAATGTTAAGAGTTGGTTTATTAAATACTGGTATACTAAACAGTCAATAGCTATATCTACTTTTGTATATATTAAAATATTTGTTAAACACATGTCCAGTTATAAAATAGAACAATATGGTTTGCTTATTGGCTCCATTAATTTTCATTTATACTAAGCAAAACCTGAGGGCATCAAAATTCCTACACTTAATTTCTAATGCAGTCACACAGTATCAATTACAGTAATTTGTGTCAATGAAATTAAGAGCCTGAGTGAGACTTCTACATCTTTCTTTTTCTCCTCTTATTTATTTTTATTGAGATTTCTACATCTTTCTGCACAAGAAACGATGCCAGTTAACTTTTTGATAAAATTGTTAGTATATTTTATACTGAAAAAAATGGAAAAGAAAACTAAGCATGTAAGCATGAGATAATTATGTCTCTCATTTTCATTTTAGCAAGAACAAAAAGAACAACCCAGGACTTAAGAATCAAATTCCTGTCCAATGACATAGTCATCATGATAAAATTAACTTCCTTATCCCTACTGTTGAAACAAAATAAAGCAAGAAAAAGTAAAAAGGATGCTATCTCTCTCTAAGCACTTCTAACAACTGTTCTCTAGTTAAGTTCATGCTTATCCTCACTTTTCCTTGATACAAAACACTAAGATATGATAAATCACTAATTAGGAAATGAAAAACTCAAACAGAATGTGAAAGTCCAACAGTTTTCTTAAACATGAGACAGTTCCTTCCAGAACATCAGAAGATTGGAGGGAGGGGGACAAATAATTTTCTAGTAGCACCTTTCACAGCAAACTAATGAGAATCAGCTTTTACAAATGTAAGAAATGTAACATACTCATTAAAAAAAGAACAGCATTCATCTTCCTTTGTAAAAACACAGTCCTTTTAAGGCTACAATAATTTTCTTCATAACAAATACCTGTTCTCCTCCCTAGAAAAATGCTACCAGTCATGATGCCAATCTGTGGCTTGACAACTGCTACTTTTAATGTATACTGCACTGTTTTCATCAAATAATACAGAAATTATCCCAAATCTAAGGAAAAGTATTCAGCTATTTCAGTGTTTCTTTTGTGGTTATATTCATTATATACACACATCAACACGCTCGTTTAAACACCCATCAAGTCTCTTCTTCATAGTGCTGGATCCCATTTACATTTCCCCTCAACGTGACTGTGTCAACCAAAAGCAACACTAAGTTCTCATCAGCCAATAGAGCTGGAGCCTTGCTGAAACCCTGTTTTCAGCTGCCCCCTTTCTGCTGAAAATGAACTTTGAGGCTGATGCAGTATAGAAACACACCGATTACATCTGAGAGAATAGACTGAGCACAGAGAATTTTTGAGAAAAGGCAGAAGTCATGAGATACCTTCACTATAGTATCCCAAATCTCCTAACACATTTGATTAACAACTACACATACATGAAATGTTTGACTGCCCTAATCTTCAAGTCCAAAATTCTGAGCCACTAGATATTTATACTTCAGGGAAAGAATTACCTGAAAATTTCAGTGATGGTGAGTTGTGACAATAATCAGAGAATGAATCGTTTACTGTCAGCATGTGCTTATTTCTATCATGCCTCTCTACATTCTTTAAAAAGGAAAAAGAAAAACCTAGGATACAAATTACCAAGGAATTCTAACCTATTCATATAGCACTTTAAGAGAGATATTCGAATGGCAATTCTATGAAAAATGTATTTTCATTTTAGAGGAAAAGTAGATGGTATGAAAATAAGCTATGCATTTTACCCCATATAGTCTAACATTTGTAACATTCAGAAGTGGTCATATAAACACTTTCTTTTGCATAAGTGACTAATTATCTTATACATTCTTCACGAATAAGAGTAAATGCTTGATGAAGGAGAGAGAAAAGACTAGAAAGTCTAGTCACATAGATCCAAACATTCCACAAGTAATGTATTAATCAGCTCATAATTCATATTAAGCTAAAATTTAGGAAGTCTACTTTCCAATAACCAAATAGGAAAACCACCATAAAGCCTAAAAAGAAATTTTTGTTTTTACTTCTTTAGTTATAAACAAACAATATGGCTATAGGGACAACAAAGAATAACAATCAATAACCAGCTTACATTTTCTAAATATTGTCTGGTATCAACTTCATGTTCCTCTTCATAACTTGAACAGCTCAAAGTCAAGCTTGTATTATAGCACTTACAGTGTTCCACTCATACAATTTATTCTATATTGCTTCCTATCTCATATATTTTTATCTTCCAAAGTATTCAGCCCAATGCCTTGTGTATAGCAAGTATTCAAAAATATTTCTTTTATTCTTTCAAAATGAACTTACCCTTCGAAATGACACAACATAAAACGTGTCTCCCCTTCTGCGGATAGCTTCAAAGAAGTCTTGGTAACTTCTGGGTGAAGCATAATACACCTGTAGCTCACTCCCTGAGTTCCTGCTGAAGTAAGAAAATGGCAAAGTGCTCTTAAACTGATGAATTTCTATCCTCTCCAAAATGCTTCCTAATCTTAGGTGACATCTGAATCATAAGAATCTCTCTCAACCAAAATATCAGTAACATTTTGGCAGCAATTTTTATAATAACATTTTGAAAAGCTAAGATCCAGTTCACTAAAGCTAAAGTCTCATTTCTGAATCAAGGCTCTAAAATGTACCAGACAGTCAAGTGTGTTCCAAAGCATGTAAAAACAACAGAAGAACCAGAAAATAGACTTTTGCATCAGTTTGCATTTTATAATTTTGGTAACAAAAATTAAATCTGAGGAAAAGTTCTTTTTCACCATTCTGTTAAATCTGTGAAAGCGCACTTGCCTATGAGGCTGTGCAAAAGGTGAAAAAGAGCTTAGGATTTGGAAACAAATATACCTTTCTCTGAATTCCTGTTCCACCCCTCAACTGGGCATTCTTGGGGAAATCCATCCCTGAGCAACTTCATTTTCCTCATCAGTAAAATGAGGGTAACCACATCAACCTTTCAGGACTGTCCCTGGGGTCAGAGATGTTAGTACCAAGCATGTTACTCCTATGGGTCCTATTCCATAGGATTCACTCAACAATTATTAGCCATAGATATTAAAAGTATCATGTCAGTGCCTTGGTAAAATTATACCTAAAAATGTAATACCTCAAACCACATCATATCCCAAAAGATGTACTCAAATGGTATTAATATAGTTCTTAATAATATTTTCAGAGTCTTTTATTCTTTAGCACAGTAAGCTAACACCTAAAAGGTAAAGAGAGCAAAAAAAATGTTTATTTTTCTTCAAAAACAAAAATAATATATATTTAATTCTTATAGGTTCTCCTATATCTTAAAACTTTTATTAACTTAAGAGGAAGGAAGGATTGATCTAAAAGGAAATTATAAATGAGCCATGCCATAAAAACTTCCTTTGAAATAATTCCATGTACTCAATAGGCCATTTCTAACTATAATAGTTTGCCTACACAACTCTTATTATTTACTATAGTTATGTTCTGTAAAGTCAGTGTGAACTCTGAATGAGAAAACACTGAACCATTCTCCTAAGGGAAATACAGGGTAGGCTCTTGTGAGCCCTTAGTTACAGCATTTTTGTTAACTGATCAACATATAACCTTGCTTTATATGTTTCCATTTAAAGACACTTTCTTTAACAAATACTGTTCACTCATTAACAAAGCACTCACAGTTAACAGCACTATAACCCGTGTACAAATGAAGTTTATCTAACACATATTTTCTCTACATGGCACAATACAGCTTTCTCGAGCTCTTATAAACACTAGGCAGCACACTTCAGAACTATGCTTGGGGGCAATTTTAAATAATGAATTTACAAGCAAAAATCATACAATGTAAAAAAATATGGCACTAAACAGATCTTGGGAAGGACAAGTATTTATAGTATGAGAGCTGAAACAGGAAGCTAAAGTACTGTTTTGCTGAAATTCACCTGGGAATGCAAATGACCATGACGGTACCTTGAGTATTGATTGGGGGTACAAATAAACTTTCTCAACTACGAGGACTCATAAACACAGAATACATGAATAAAGAAGGTCAACTATAATTCCCTTTAAAACATTTTTTCAAAACTGTTTTTAAAATAGCAGTTTAGGTTCAAGTAGTTTTCAGTTTTAAATAGCAAGTTTGAGATTAAAAGAAATGTAAAGGCAAAATGGTTGTCTGAGGACGCATTACAGATAGCTGTGAAAAGAAGAGAAGCGAAAGACAAAGAAAAAAGGAAAAATATACCCACTTGAATGCAGAGTTAAAAGAACAGCAAGGAGCAATAAGAAAGCCTTCCTCAGAGATCAATGCAAAGAAATAGAGGAAAAGAACAGAATGGGAAAGACTAGAGATCTCTTCAAGAAAATTAGAGATATCAAGGGAACATTTCATGCAAAGATGGGCTCGATAAATGACAGAAATGGTGTGGAAGCAGAAGCAGAAGATATTAAGATATTAAGTAGAGGTGGCAAGAATACACGGAAGAACTATACAAAAAGATCTTCATTATGCAGATAACCATAATGGTGTGATCACTCACCTAGAGCTAGACATCCTAGGGTGTGAAGTCAAGTGGGCCTTAGAAAGCATCACTACGAACAAAGCTAGTGGAGGTGATGGAATTCCAGTTGAGCTATTTCAAATCCTAAGATGATGCTGTGAAAGTGCTGCACTCAATATGCCAGCAAATTTGGAAAACTCAGCAGTGGCCACAGGACTGGAAAAGGTCAGTTTTCATTCCAATCCCAAAGAAAGGCAATGCCAAAGAATGCTCAAACTGCCGCACAATTGCACTCATCTCACATGCTAGTAAAGTAATGCTCAAAATTTTCTAAGCCAGGCTTCAATGGTATATGAACTGTGAACTTCCAGATGTTCAGGATGGATTTAGAAAAGGCAGAGGAACCAGAGATCAAGCTGCCAACATCCACTGGATCATTGAAAAAGCAAGAGAGTTCCAGAAAAACATCTATTTCTGCTTTTGACTATGCCAAAGGCTTTGTTCAAGAGATGGGAGTAACAGACCTCTTGAGAAATCTTTATGCAGTTCAGGAAACAACAGTTAGAACTGGACATGGAACAACAGACTGGTTTCAAATAGGGAAAGGAGTACATCAAGGCTGTCTATTGTCAGACCTCTTGAGAAATCTTTATGCAGGTCAGGAAACAACAGTTAGAACTGGACATGGAACAACAGACTGGTTTCAAATAGGGAAAGGAGTACATCAAGGCTGTCTATTGTCACCCTGCTTATCCTCAGAAACGCTGGGCTGGAACAAACACAAGCTGGAATCAAGACTGCCAGGAGAAATAAAAATAACTGTAGATATGCAGATGACACCACCCTTATGGCAGAAAGCAAAGGAGAATTGAAGAGCCTCTTGCTGAAAGTGAAAGAGGAGGGTGAAAAAGTTGGCTTAAACCACAACATTCAGAAAACTAAGATTATGGCATCTGGTCCCATCACTTAATGGGAAATAGATGGGGAAACAGTGACAGACTTTATTTTTGGGGGCTCCAAAATCACAGCAAATGGTGACTGCAGCCATGAAATTCAAAGACCCTTGCTCCTTGGAAGAAAAGTAATGACCAACCTAGAGAGCATATTCAAAGCAGAGACTTTACTTTGCCAAACACGTCCATCTGGTCAAGGCTACAGTTTTTCCAGTGGTCATGTATGGAAGTGAGTTGGACTATAAAGAAAGCTGAGCACCGAAGAATTGATGCTTTTGAACTGTGGTGTTGGGAGAAGACTCCTGAAAGTCCCTTGGAGTGCAAGGAGATCCAACCAGTCCATCCTAAAGGAAAACAGTCCTGAATATTCATTGGAAGATCTGATGCTGAAGCTGAAACTGCAATAGTTTGGCCACCTGATGTGAAGAACTGACTCATTTGAAAAGACCCTGATGCTGGGAAAGATTCAAGGCACGAGGAGAAAGGGGAAAAACGGAGGATGAGATGGTTGCATGGCATCACTGACTCAATGGACATGAGTTTGAGTAAGCTCTGGGAGTTGGTGATGGACAGGGAGGCCTGGCGTGCTGCAGTGCATGGGCTCACAAAGAGACAGACACAACTTAGTGATGAACTAAGAGATTAAAAACATTTTAACTAATGAAGAAATAATATGCCATCATAATAATGTGTCACAAATGAATATATTTTTAACATACACATAGTAACTGAATGAAATATTCTGGTTACAGAGACCTATAAGTTACTAATTATAGCTTATAGTTACTACTTATAGCTGAACAATCTATTTCTACAAGATAATGATGAGAACAAGTTTAAGATGGAAGCAAAGTGTGTATTTCAAGTTCACTGAAACACTAGGTATTTAGAATACTTTATCCAAGAGCCTCCACACTTTCTTACCTGATACTAGTGGTTTCTGTGTATTGGACAGCCATCAGCTGAGAATTTGAGCCCTGTTCCAGAGCACCCTGAAAGAAAAGAAAATGTTTTAATGTTATATAATGAAATTATATGAAAAGTTTCCTGTACTGAGTCAATCTATATTTGTATTTACTAAACTTCATTAAAGTATTCTTAAAGTTTTTTCATGAATATTCTGACATATTGTTTACATAACTAAACACCAATAAAGAAATTAGAACTCATTTGGTCATATTCTGGGCTGAAAGACGTGTCTTATGGACAGTAAGACATTTAAGGGACTTCTCATAAAGATTCAAGATATAGCCACAAAACTTAGTCTAAGTATCACAGGTTTTATGATCAGCTCATACAAGTATTACTGAATGTACAACTTAAGCATTAGTCACGCAGGCATGACTGACTCTGCGATCCCTTGGGCTATAGCCCACCAGGCTCCTTTGTCCATGGAATTCTCTATACAAGAATACTGGAGTGTGTAGCCATTCCCTTCTCCAGGGGATCTTCCCAACCCAGGGATCAAACCCAGACCCACTGCACTGCAAGGAGATTCTTACTGTCAGAGCCACCAGGGAAATCATTAACAACTTGTGTTTGTCTCAAATAATTATTTTCCCAATGAAAAGTTCTTAAAGTATGAAAAGAAAGTGAAAGTCACTGAGTCATATCAGAATCTTTGCTGACCCCCAGACTATACAGTCCATGGAATTTTCTAGGCCAGAATACTGGAGTGTGTAGCCTTTCCCTTCTCCAGGGAATCTTCCCAACCCAGGGACACATCTCCCGCATTGCAGGCAGATTCTTTACCGGCTGAGCCATGGGGAAGCCCAAAGTATGAAAGGACCATAACAAAACTAGATCCTAATATTTACTCTGAGTAAACACAAAGAGCTTCATGCCTAAACAGACCTATAGACTAGTCCATCACTAAAGAGATCTCATTAACAAAGCACTTCTGGAACCACTAGTGGTCTACATAGACTATGGCAGAAACTTCTCTCCCACTTAGAATCTGCTTTGCATTATAAGACTATCAGAGTTCAAGAGCACATTAGGAATTGACTTTACTATCACCTTGTCAGTGACTTAACTAACTTTAATCACAAGATTACTAGCATTTGTTTGTTACTGTATCCATCCATTCTTCCTTCAGCAATCAAACTTTCATAGACTGTGCCTACTACATGTACAGGTGCTACAGAATTTGACTTCCGCCATCAAGAAGCTTGCAGTGTAACTGGGAAGACAATACAGTATAATGCTAAAACACAAGAATATGCAAAGGGTTAAGGGAAGAGAAGAGGGAACAATTTTGCTCGATGGTGGATGGAACCAATATGCAAGGATACATAGAGGGCTTCCAATTCCTGGCTCTGTAACAAGTCAAGGGTCTTATTTTAGGAAAAACTAATGTAGGTCTTAAATATAGTAAGTGTTCAAAAATGTATTAAACAAAAATTAAAAGAGCACACATAAGATGAAAAGAAAAAGATACTTAATAAAATATTATACTTATTGATATGCTTATCAAGTAGTAAATAAATCCGAAATAAAACTACAGTTAGTGGATAATATAAATTTTAAAATAAACAGATTAAATAGCAGATGAATTTTAAATGATTTTGCTGCTTTGGCACATATGAAATAAGCACAGAAGTCTAAAAAAGCCAGATTTCTTACCATAGGTACAGAAATGAGTGGGTAGGCTTTAAAGAAAGGTGACTGACTTACAGAGAGAGCAGGCAAACAGAAACTGAACATGTCATTTACCTATTCAAGATTTACACCAATAAACAAAGGGACTTGTGAAAATTTGGCTATGAACTTCAACATTTTTAGCTCTGTACCCCCCCCATTCAATAAAAGCAAGCTTTGCCCTCTGGGGTGACCAGCTACAAGCTCATAATCAGAAAAAAAATGAGACATTTACATAGAAATGCAGTACTTGGAAGCAATCTCAAAAATGACAGAATGATCTGTGTGTTTCCAAAGCAAACCATTCAATATCACAGTAATCTAAGTCTATGCCCTACCCAGTAATGCTGAAGAAGTTGAAGTTGAACGGTTCAAGACCTACAAGGCCTTTTAGAACTAACACTCAAAAAAGATGTCCTTTTCATTATAGGGGACTGGAATGCTAAAGTAGGAAGTCAAGAAACACCTGGAGTAAGAGGCAAATTTGGCCTTGGAATACGGAATGAAGCAGGGCAAAGACTAATAGTTTTGCCAAGAAAATGCACTCATAGCAAACACCCTCATCCAACACCACAAGAGAAGACTCTACAAATCGATATCACCAGATGGTCAACACCAAAATGAGACTCATTATATTCTTTTCAGCCAAAGATGGAGAAGCTCCATACAGTCAACAAAAACAAGACCAGGAGCTGACTGTGGCTCAGATCATGAACTCCTTATTGCCAAATTCAGACTTAAACTGAAGAAAGTAGGGAAAACCACTAGACCATTCCTGTATGACCTAAATCAAATCCCTTATGATTATACAGTGGAAGTGAGAAATAGATTTAAGGGCCTAGATCTGATAGACAGAGTGTCTGATGAACTATGGACAGAGGTTTGTGACATTGTACAGGAGATAGGAATCAAGACCATCCCCATGGAAAAGAAATGCAAAAAGAAAAATGGCTGTCTGGGGAGGCCTTACAAATAGCTCTGAAAAGAAGAGAGGCGAAAAGCAAAGGAGACAAGGAAAGATATAAGCATCTGAATGCAGAGTTCCAAAGAATAGCAAGAAGAGATAAGAAAGCCTTCCTCGGTGATCAATGCAAAGAAATAGAGGAAAACAATAGCATGGGAAAGACTAGACATCTCTTAAAGAAAATTAGAGATACCAAGGGAACATTTCATGCAAAGATGGGCTTGATAAAGGACAGAAATGGCATGTATCTAACAGAAGCAGAAGATATTAAGAGCAGGAGGCAAGAATACACAGAAGAACTGTACAAAAAGATCTTCATGACCTGGATAATCACGATGGTGTGATCAGTCAACTAGAGCCAGATATTTTGGAATGTGAAGTCAAGTGGTTCTTAGAAAGCATCACTACGAACAAAGCTAGTGGAGGTGATGGCATTCCAGTGGAGCTATTTCAAATCCTAAATGATGACGCTGTGAAAGTGCTGCACTCAATATGCCAGCAAATTTGGAAAACTCAGCAGTGGCCACAGGACTGGAAAAGTCAGTTTTCATCCCAACCCCAAAGAAAGGCAATGCCAGTGAATGCTCAAACTGCCACACGATTGCACTCATCTCACACGCTAGTAAGTAATGCTCAAGATTCTCCAAGCCAGGCTTCAGCAATACGTGAACCATGAACTTCCAGATGTTCAAGCTGGTTTTAGTAAAGGCAGAGGAACCAGAGATCAAATTGCCAACATCCACTGGATCATCGAAAAAGGAAGAGAGTTCCAGAAAAACATCTATTTCTGCTTTATTGACTATGCCAAAGCCTTTGACTGTGTGGATCACAATAAACTATGGAAAAATTCTGAAAGAGATGTGAATACCAGACCACCTGACCTGCCTCTTGAGAAACCTATATGCAGGTCAGGAAGCAGCAGTTAGACCTGAACATGGAACAACAGACTGGTTCCAAAGAGGAAAAGGAATACGTCAAGGCTGTATACTGTCACCCTGCTTATTTAACTTATATGCAGAGTACATCATGAGAAATGCTGGACTGGAAGAAGCACAAGCTGCAATCAAGACTGCTGGGAGACATATCAATAACCTCAGATATGCAGATGACACCACCCTTAAGGCAGAAAGTGAAGAAGAACTAAAAAGCCTGAAAGTAAAAGAGGAGAGTGAAAAAGTTGACTTAAAGCTCAACATTCAAAAACGAAGATCATGGCATCTGGTCCCATCACTTCCTGGGAAATAGATGGGGAAACAGTGTCAGACTTTATTTTTGGGGGCTCCAAAATCACTGCAGATGGTGACTGCAGCCATGAAATTAAAAGACGTTTACTCCTTGGAAGAAAAGTTATGACCAACCTAGATAGCAGAGACATTGAAAAGCAGAGACATTACTTTGCCAACAAAGGTCCATCTAGTAAGGCTACGGTTTTTCCTGTGGTCATGTATGGATGTGAGAGTTGGACTGTGAAGAAAGCTGAGTGCCGAAGAATTGATGCTTTTCAACTGTGGTGCTGGAGAAGACTCTTGAAAGTCCCTTGGACTGCAAGGAGATCCAACCAGTCCATTCTGAAGGAGATCAGCCCTGGGGTTCTTTGGAAGGGGTGATGCTAAAGCTGAAACTCCAGTACTTTGGCCACCTCATGAGAAGAGTTGACTCATTGGAAAAGACTCTGATGCTGGGAGGGATTGGCGACAGGAGGAGAAGGGGACGACCGAGGATGAGATGGCTGGATGGCATCACTGACTCGATGGACGTGAGTCTGAGTGAACTCCGGGAGTTGGTGATGGACAGGGAGGTCTGGTGTGCTGCAATTCATGGGGTCGCAAAGAGTCGGACACAACTAAGCCACTGCACTGAAGTGAGAAAGATGTTAAAATCTCCAATTATGTTGTAGATTTGTTTTTCCCTTTAGTTCTGTCATTTTTCTGCACTCTTTTTGAAACTTTGTTATTTGGAGCCTATACATTTAGAATTGAATGCTTCTCTCAATATAAAATTTGTCTTCTGTAATATTCTCTATTTACTTTGTTTGATTAACATAGCCACATCAGCATTCTAATGCTTAAGTGTTTGCACATAAAACACACTTCACCGTTTATTTGCATCTGTCTGTGTTTTTATGTTTAAAATGTCATTTCTTGCAAACAGCATATAGTTGAGTCTTCCCTTTTAAGAAATCTAGTTTGTTAATTTCTCTCTTTTAATTGATATGTTTAGGCCATTAACTTTAATTTCTAATATAGTTGAGTTTGTTTCTACTACCCTAGTATATATTTTCTATTTATCCTAGTTATTCTTTATTTGTTTATTCTTTTGGCTGAAATATACACTTTTTTAGCATTCCATTTTTACTGACGATATCACCTTTTTAGCTATTCCTTGTGCTCATTTTTAGTGGTTGCTCTAGAGATTATACTTTGATCTTTAAGCTACTAGTCTACCTCCAAATAGTACTTGAACTATATAAAAACTTTATAAGAGTATAATTCCATTTATCCTCCTCCCTTTTTGTTCTTATTATATTATATTTTACATCTAAAAACTATAAACCACAACAAGCTGCTGTAAATTTTCCTTTTAAAATAGTCTTTTTAAGATCTCAGATAGCTAAAGCAATGTTGGAAAAAAAAATGGAGCTGGAAGAATCAGGGTCCCTGACTTCAGGCTATACTATAAAGCTATAGTCCTCAAAAGAGTATGATACTGGCAGAAAAACAGAAATATTGATCAATGAGACAGGACAGAAAACCCAGAAATGAACCCATGCACCTATGGTCAATTTATGACAAAGGAGGCAAGAATACACAGTATTAAAAAAACAGTCTCTTCAACAAATGGTGCCGGGAAAATAGGACCATTACATGTAAAAAAATGAAATAAGATCACTCTTTAATACTATGCATGCAAATAAGCTCAAAATGGATTAAAGACCTAATGTGAGACTGGACACTATAAAACTACTAGAGGAAAACATAGGCAGAAGACTCTGACAAATCACAGCAGTATATTTTTTGATCTGTCTCCCAGAATACTGGAAATAAAAACAAAAATAAACAAATGACATCTACTTAAACTAAAAAGCTTTTACACAGAAAAGGAAACAATAAACAAGACAAAAAGATTGGGAGAAAATATTTACAAATGATGTGACTGAACAAGGGATTAGTCTCCAAAATTTACAAACAGCTCATGATGCTTAACAGCATCAAAACAAACAATCCAATCAAAAAATGGGCAGAAGACCTAAATAGACATTTCTCCAGTGAAGATACACATATGGTCAAGAGGCACCTGAAAAGATGTTCAACACGGTTAATTATCAAAATGGCTATCATCGAAAAATCCACAAACAATAAATGCTAGAGAAGGTGTAGAGAGAAGGAAACCCTCCTACACTGTTGGTGGGAATTTAAATTGGTACAGCCAGTGTGAGGAACAGTATGGAGGTTCCTTAAAAACTAAAAACAGAGCTACTGTATGACCCTGCAGTCCCACTCCTGGGCATGTATCTTGAGAAAAACATGATCTCAAATGATACATGCACCCCAATGTTCATTGCAGCACTATTCACAACAGCCAAGACATGGAAAGCAACCTAAATGTCCATCAACAGAGGAATGAATAAAGCAGATGGGGTACACATATACACTGGAATATTACTTAGCCATTAAAAAGAATGAAATAATGCCATTTTGCAGCAACATGGATGGACCTAGAGATTGTCATAGTGAAGTCAGACAGAGAAAGAGAAAAATCATATGACATCTCTTATATGCAAAATCTTTTTTTTCTAAAAAGACATGATAAAAATGAACATACAAAACAGAAAGACACTCAGACTTAGAAAATGGGTAAAGGGATAGTTAGGAAGCTTGGGATAGACGTGTACACACTGCTATATTTTAAATGGATAACCAACAAGGACCTACCGTGCATATAGCACATGGAACTCTGCTCAGTGTTATGTGGCAGCCTAGATGCTACTCCTAGGGGAGTTTGGGGGAGAATGGATACATGCATATGTATGGCTGAGCCCCTTCGTTGCTCGCCTGAAACTATCACATTGTTTTTTTTTTCATAGTGCATTTTTATTTAACCAAACATATCCTTGGAAAACACAAATTTGGGACAATCTTCATAATATCTAAGGCAGAAAAATTATCATATGTGTAAATATTTGCTTTTTTCATAGCTGCTGTGCTATATATACACACAGATACACATGTGGATATGCACATATGAGATTAAAATCACATTTGCAGCTCTGATTGTATTCCATAAATCTTTCACTATATCCTGGCTATGAAACCTTTCTTAATTATTTTTTTATTTTATTTTATTTTTTTAAATACTTTATTCTACAATACTGTATTTGTTTTGCCATACATTGACATGAATCAGCCACAGGTGTCCACGATCTCCCAATGCCAAAGCCCTCTCCCACCTCCCACCCCACATCCTCTCCCTGAATCATCCTGTGCACCAGGCCCATGCGTCCTGCATTCTGTATTGAACACAGACTGGCGCTTCATTCTTACAAGATAGTATACATGTTTCAATGCCGTTCTCCCAAATCACATTGTTAATCGGCTATACCCGATTTCCTTGGAGAAGGAAATGGCAACCCACTCCAGTATTCTTGCCTGGAGAATTCCATGGACAGAGGAGTTTGGTAGGCTACAGTCCATGGGTCGCAAAGAGTCGGACACGACTAAGTGACTTCACTTTTATACCGCAATGCGAAATAAAAAGTTTTTTTTTTTTTTTTAAGATAATAGTCTTTTAAAGACTTTGGTGAAGGTCAAGGTGAAGTCGCTCAGTTGTGTCCGACTCTTTGCAACCCCGTGGACTGTAACCTACTAGGCTTCTCCGTCCATGGGATTCTCCAGACAAGAATACTGGAGTGGATTGCCATTTCCTTCTCCAGGGATCTTCCTGACCCAGGGATAGAACTGGGATCTCCCGCATTGGAGGCAGACGCTTTAACCTCTGAGCCACCAGGGAAGCCCATTTAAAGACTTTGATATACACAAAATAAAGACGCTAAAACAAACAAACAAACAAAAAACAGCTATTTATTTTTATCCAGATATTTAACCATTGTGCTTTTCACTCCTGATAATCTGGTGTTCTGTCTGGTACCATTTCCCTTAGTCTGAAAAACTCATGTTACTATTTCTTATAGCACAGATCTTCTGGAGACAATTATCTCAGTTTTTATCTGTCTGAAAATGTCTTTATTTTGCCTTCATTTGGAATGATATTTTTACTAATTTGCCCCTTTATCTTTTCTAATAACTCACAGTCCAGGAAGAGGGTAGAATTATGAAATGGGACAAATCAAATCAAGAATATAAGACTTAGAGATGACAGAAATTTAAAAAAAAATGTTCATTTGTCAAATTTATAGAATACCTTATTGGACTATTAGGTCCTTTGCACAAGAAGGTTGAAATGAGCAAAGAAGACTAAGCAGAGTAGATACAGGTTTCGTACACTAAGAAACAAAGCCAGATGAACTCTTTATATGCTTTGGCATCAACAACAGCAGAAGCAGAATGACTCTTCTTCCCCTGACTGACCAAGAACTTCATTTAACCTTTAACAAACATAGATTTATCCTTGTCATTCCTTTTTTCTGTAATAGCTGACTCCCATTTTTTATCATTATCTAAGCTCCCTACTAAAAATATATGTACCCAAGATAGCAGAGAAAGAGATAAGATTTTTAACTACAAATCTCCAAATGTTCAAAAGCCATGAAACTAAAGAAAAATTCTCTATCTTCCACTAAAATTTCTGTAAGATTAAAGAACACCAAGCACCCTTACAAAGTTAACTCTCTGCTTATTTATCTAATGAACAGGAAAGAATAACATGAAAAAGTATGTCAAAAGATAAGACAAAAAAACTTATTTAGGCCAATGATTTAATCTATTTTTCATAAAGCCCCTTTTGCCAGCTGTGTGGAATTCTCCACTGGCAACAGTCTCTTCCTGCTCCCTTTCGCTCTTCCCTGTATAATAAAGGATGAAAGCCTGACAACTACATTACCCAAACTTTTTTGCTACCAGGGTCTAGATATAATTTAGGTTCTACCAATAATATTCACTCGCACCAGATTTGCAAAACAGAGGGAGACAGAGTTCATTTTTTCTCTGGCCATGGAGGCAGCTAACGTGTAGGCTTTGGCAGATGTGAGTTTTGGCAGTACCAGACATTCTATTCCAATGCAAGCAAGCAGCTTTGGGACTCTGAGGTAACTATGACATTAGTTAATAATTGCCTGTTGCCTCCAGAAGTACTACCAACAAATAAAGTTGCTATAATAGGTGAACAAAAGGTGAGTGGCCCAGAGAAACACACAATGGATAATCAGAGACTCTCAATGTCAGAGCTTAAGCTCATGTAGACTAACCTTCATTATTTTATAGATGAAAACAGTCCCTTGCTGGTTAAAAGTCCATGGTTCTCAATATCCTTTTAATGTACTTTAGAACATACATACTGCTTCCAATTAGTTTCCAAATAATCAAATAGTTAAGGCATTCCATTAGCATATCCACTAACTTCCCTTGTGGCTCAGCTGGTAAAGAATCTGCCCGCAATGCGAGAGACCTGGGTTCAATCCCTGGGTTGGGAAGATCCCCTGGAGAAGGGAACAGCTACCCACTCCAGTATTCTGACCTGGAGAATTTCATGGACTGTACCATCCATGGGGTTGCAAAGAGTTGGATGTAACTTTCACTTTCACTTTATCTTCCCTGGTAGCTGATGGTAAAGCATCTGCCTGCAATGTGGGAGACCTGGGTTCGATCCCTGGGTCAGGAAGATCCCCTGGAGAAGGAAATGGCAACCCACTCCAGTACTGTTGCCTGGAAGATTCCATGGATAGAGGAGCCTGTCCATGGGGCTACAGTCCATGGGGTCGCAAAAGAGTCAGACACGATTGAGTGACTTCACTTTTTAGCATATAACCAGGTAAACGTGGTGAAACATATCCCATCCCGAAATGAAACGTCTTGATTCTTACACCTTCTCTGTTTCTGTTTCCATTAACGGGGATCATCCTGAAGTAATTTTCTCATTTTATTTTTACTTCCTGAACCCACATCAATCAGCCTTTTGTCATTACCACTCTCCAATGAGACAACTTTCGTCAATCACTTGTTGTTTATGCTTAGTCACTAAATCGTGTACACTTCTATTGCTGACCCATGGACTGGAGCCTGCTAGGCTCCTCTGTCCATGGGATTTCCCAGGCAAGAGTATTGGAGTGGGCTGCCATTTCCTTCTCCAGGGGAATCTTTCTGACTCAGGATCAAACCTGGGTCTTCCACACTGCAAGCAGACTCTTTACCGTCTGCACCACCAAGGAAGCTTTTAATCCAGCTTTATTCTGCTTTTTGATGTTCCTCAATATGTAAACTGTTTCCTCCTGAAGGTTACTAATACTTTCTATTCTCTTGCTTTAGAAGCTGTTTTTCCAAATTTTCTCCTAGTTCTTTACATTATTTGCTCCTCCATTTTCTGCCTATGGCAAAAGCAGTATTCTCACCAAAACCCTCTTCTTCCCAAGTACATAGGAAAACTACATTTGCCAAACCTACTGCAAGGGAGACTAGGAAAAGCGACAGAGTTTTAGTCAACTGAACAGTGGCAAAGGCCATGCCTTAGCCCTAAAATATTTTGCATAATTTTCCAAACTTTCTTCCCAACATCCAAAGCTAGAAGCAAAGGATTTCAAGTTGCTGAGGCCACAATGTGGCAGAACCTGGATTCCTTAGTCACTGCTTGGAGGTAAGCTATTCTAGAGAGCTATCTCAAACTCTGAGTGGGTGAGAAACAAATTTTTATTCCAATCGGCTACTGAGACTTTGAGGCTAGCTGCTGTTGTTTGGTTGCTATGTCGTGCCCAACTCTTTGTGACCTCCGTGAACTGCAGCACGCCAGCCTTGTGACAGCTGGTAATAATTACCTTGACAATACCTTACTCAAGTGGAATCTCTTTAGAGAAGGCTTCTCTTACCACCCAATCTAAAATTGCCACTCACCTCTCAATTCAAACTCTAGCCCTGTTTTTTTTCTTTAAAGAACTTTTAATTTCGAGTCAGTGAGTCAAAGTCGCTCAGTTGGGTCTGACTCTGCAGCACCACGGATTGTAGCTCACCAGGCCCCATGGAATTTTCAAGGCAAGAATACTGGGGTGGTTTGCCATTCCCATCTCCAGGGACTCTTCCTGACCCAGGGATCAAACCCAGGTTTCCTACATTGTAGGCAGATTCTTTCCTGAGCCACCAGGAAAGCCCTTTGAGTGTATTTAAACATTTATTTACTTATTTTGTTTAAGTTAATCTTTTCCCTCATGATGAGAACTTTAAAGATCCACTCTCAGATTTCCCTGGCGGTACAGTGGGTAAGAATCTGCCTGCCATCTACTGTAGAGCACATGGAAATCTGCTCAATGTTATGTGGCAGCCTGGATGGGAGGGGGAATTGGGGAAGAATGGATACAGGAATGACTGAGTCCCTTTGCTATTTACCTGAAACCATCACAACATTGTTAATCTACTACACCCCACTACAAAATAAAGTTAAAAAAAAAAAAAAAGAATCCACCTGCCAAGGCAGCAAACACAGGTTTTACCGCTGGTCCGGGAAGATTCCACACACTGCAGAGCAACTAAGGCCCTAGGTGGATCACAACTACTGAGTTTGCGTGCTGCAACTACTGAAGCCAGTACACCTGGAGCCTGTGCTCTGCAACAAGAGAAGCCACTGCAACGAGAAGTCTGCACACCAAAACCAGAGAACAGCTCCTCCACTAGAGAAAGCCTATGTAGCAATGGAGACCCAGCACAACCAAAAATATACAAGACCCATTCTCTTCCAATGTTCACATATACACTATGGAATTATTAACTAAGGTTACCATGCAGTGAACTACATCCCTATGATGTCCTTATTTCATTACTAGAAGTTTGTACCCTCCCCCTACCACCTCTGGCAAGCACCATGAGTTTGGTGTGTTTTTTAAGATTCCGCATGTAAATGAGATCATACGGTATTTATCTTTTCTGGGTCTGACTTATTTCACTTGACTTGTTTATAGTTTATCTTTCCCATTAGAGTGTAAGTTCCATGAAGGCTGGGACTCTATCGTACTCTCTACTATATTCCCAACGCCCAGAATAGTACCTGACTCATTATTACTACCACAGGTAACATTTGTCAGGAGCTTGCAATGTGTCAATCTAAGTAATTCAGAAGTAGTATTAGATACTGGAATGACAGAACGACTATAAATGTGCTTTGTGGTAAAAAAACAAAAAATTAAGATAGAAGCCCAGTTAAACAGGTTCTAAATAAGAGCTGTCAATAACAGGTAGTGCTACAAATCTAAATACAAAAATGCTCTCCACGGAGATGTGCCTTTAATCCCAAGCTGTCCTACATTTGAAAAGTTCTAAGAACAGAGGAGATAAAGTATCACTTGTTAAGTTTTTTTGTGCCAAGAACAGCTGATGCAGACCCATGCATAGGAACTCCGGACTTGAAAGCAAATTTGAGAGACAGAGCAGGAGAGTGCCATGCCTGAAGAGGAAGCACTAGCGCTATAAAACCTAAATGAGTGTTGTGAAACTTGGGAGGAGGGCTTCAGTGGCCATGACAACTGCACCAGCAGCAGCAGGAGGCAGCAGAAAGTGGTTAAAGTTCAAGCCTCCCAAGTCATCCAGGGAAGACAGCAACCCACCCGCAGGAAGCCTTCTCCAAGTATGCCACGTGAGTCTTAATCGTGAAAGTGTTAGTAGCTCAGGAGTGTCTGACTCTTGGCAACCCCATGGACTGTAGCATGCCAGGCTCCTCTGTTCACGGAACTCTCCCAGCAAGATACTGGAGTTGCCATTTCCTTCCCCAGGGGTTCGTCCCAACCCAAAGACTGAACCTGGGTCTCCTGTATTGCAGGCAGATTCTTTACTATCTCAGCCACCAAGGAAGCCCACAAATATGCCAACTGTTGTTAAAGAACAGCAGAAACAAACCTGAAGAATACGAGTTTTCTGTTGATTATTCGTCATTCTTCTTGACTTGGTCCTTTCCACTTCGTGTCTATGAACCCATCCTCGAAGTTCATGATTTAACCTATAAAATAGCTTAATTAAACATATTTCATAGAAACAGATGTTTCACCTTTGACTGGAAAGGAATTTAATCATGTTCTGAGGTTCTGAAGAGCATTCCAAATGCCTAATGATTCAATATTCTTTTGACTTAAGAAAGCAAAGACACTTAATGTTAGTTGTTTTTAATGACTTGCATTTTTATATGGCAGTCTCCTCAATCATGAGTTCAAAGTTCAAAGAAAATCATAGTTAAATACCTGCCAAACATAAATACTAAATGCAAAAGTTTTTCCGTTTCTGCTCTTGGACTATGTACACACAAATACTGGAGATGCTGGAGAGCATAGAACAAGTCATAGGACTCCTAACCACAAATGGATACATCAAGGCCTTTGAAATCATGCTCTTTGGGGAGAAGAAAAGAATCAATCAACTGCTCAGGAAGAGAATTTTCAAGGCACTATAATCCAAATTTTCCAAACCTGAAAAAAAAATTTTTTTAAGCCCAGTTCAAATATAACTTCCCTTTATTTTGCTTACTTTTTAAAGCAGTTGTGGAGATGTCAGACTATACTTACTTTTCTACAGTTGATTACTACATACCACACACACACACAAACTGAAGCAGTTTTTAAGGTGTGAAGATAGGATCCAAAATCACAGGAAAAAAAAATTCAATGTAAGAGTAAATAATGAAAAATACACTAATGTGAAAGTGATTCCAGAATCACATATTCCAATATGAATGTTACCACCTGCAAATCTAACACTTACCCTGAATTTTTATATTAATATCATTCTTTAGTTTTCAAATAAGACATATTTAAGCATACAACTCCAATATAATCACATAAAATAGACCCGACACCCCCTTTATCATGTTGGTGGGGAAACTGAACAATTGATATGCCTGCCTATGGTTATGCAAGAAATAATTCACAGTTTTCTCAGGTATTTGGTTAATCTGAATTAATATCTTTCTAGGTTCTACAGCTAAGCACGGGAACCCAATCAGCTATATATCTGCAACAATTGACAACACTCACCTGAGAGATTCTGTTGTGTTTATCAGGGGCTGACAGGGAGGTGGAGGAATATAGAGTAATGGTTCTTCAGTTAGCACCATCAGGGCTTTGTCATTTGAAACAGAATGGTCATATCTGGAACATAAATGTATAAAATGTGTTGCCTAAGAAGAAGTTTGCTATAAGAAAGTCACTGCTAGTATTGTTTTCATGGAAGTAAAAATATAAACAAGTACAGTCCTACTATATAGCAGAGAACTATATTCGCATCCTATGATAAATCATAATGGAAAAGAATGTTAAAAGGAACGTGTGTGTGTACACACAGCACAATTAACACAATACTGTAAATCAACTATGCTTCTATACTTCAATAAAAACATTTTGGTAAATATTTTAAAAAGAACATACTGCAAGCAAGAAGTGAATGTGATTTAAAATGGAGGCAAATATATAGCACAAACATCAGTTTGCAATTTTCTACAGAGATTATCATGATACTTCACATTTACTGCCCAATTATTAAGTACTTAAAACTAGAGATATAATGATAACACATAGTTCACGTCTTCAGTGAACTCAAGGCATACTCAGTGATGCTGGAACACAGGAGGTAACACAGCAAGACACTAAACTGGGGGAAAGACCCACTGATGGACAGGAAAGACTTACAATTGACAGTGAAGTATTATGTAACCAGGACTGAAGTTTTGTGCTCATTCTCAACACTGTGATAAGAGAACTGAATGGTCTCCTTAAAAGAGTGCCTGTGTATATATCCCAGTGTTCATTACAGCACTATTTGCAATAGCCAAGACATGGAAGCAACCTAGATGTCCACTGACAGATGCGCAGACAAAGAAGTTGTGACACATATATACAATAAAGTATTACTCAGCCATAAAAGGGACATGTTCCAGTCAGTCCTAGTGAAGTGGATAAATCTAGAGCCTGTTATACAGTGACGTAAATCAGAAATAGAAAAATAAATATCATGTATTAACATATATGTATGGAATCTAGAAAAACTAGTACTGATGAACCTCTTTACAGGGTAGGAACAGAGACTCAGACATGGAAAACAGACTTGGGACACAGCAGGGGAAGGAGCAGACAGGACAAATTGAGAGAGTAGCACTGAGACAGACACAGTGCAATATGTGAAGCAGACAGCTAACGGGAAGGGGCTGTGCAACACGGGGAGCTCAACACCTACTCGGTGACAGCCTGGAAGGGTGGGAGAGGCTGGAGCGGGGAGGGGGAGGCTCAAGAGGGAGACATATATATACTTAAGGCTGATTCATGCTGTTATATGGAAGAAACCAATACAACATTGTAAAACAATTATCCTTCAATTAAAAATAATTAAAAAATATATATCTGTGTGTGGTATGGGAAAGGAAAAGCATAAATACTTGGCAGAAGAAAAGTAAAAGCCTTGAAAAGTTAAATATTAGAATCATGGAGGAATCCTTAATAAACACCTGACTGACATTAACCACTTATTCCATTAGCTTTAAAAATATACTTTCCTAATCATCACAGTGATCTATATCATCTGAATTCATATCCAGAGTGTGATGCAGTGAGCAAAATATGGGTTCCTAATCAGATCCTAATCTGAGTTGAGGATATTATTGCTATTTATTCCCATCAGTCTATTTTAACCTTTCTTACTAAGAAATCTGAATTCTGTCTTGAATTTCTTTATACACAATACAATACCATATACTGTATATATTTTATATACAATATATGGATTTAGAAAAACAGATTTATTAAAATTCAAAAGAAAAACACAAAATTGGACATAGCTAGATTTGTGCTTTTCAGTCAACAATAGGTATTTTTGAATACCAACTATGTGCCAGATACTGTGCTAGGTGATGGAATTCCAACAGGGAACAGGGAAATGAAGTCCAATCCTCCATGATCTTAATGGAGAAGATGGACCAAATACAAGAAAACAAACACATAGAATAAATCCAAACTCAGCTAAGAGCTATGAAAAAAACATATGGTTGAGATAGAAAACCAAATGACAATGTCTAATTCAGATAAAATGGTCTGCGAAGGAGATGGTATTTAAGACAAGGCGTAAAGGATGACAAGAAGCCAAACCTATAAAAACTGGGGGAGAGTGTTCTAGATAGAGGCAGGTGGGAAAATGGAGGCTTTATGGAACTTAAAACTCGCCAGCTGAAAAGTTGTAAGCAAGTGAGGCAGGCACAAACGTTTGGAAAGACAGAGACCAATCATGATAAGGAATTACTAAAATGTGATAAGAAGCCACAAAACAGTGTTAGTGACCCCATGGACAAAACTGAGCGACTTCACTTTCACTTTTCACTTTCATGCATTGGAGAAGGAAATGACAACCCACTCCAGTATTCTTGTTTTGAGAATCTCAGGGACGGGGGAGCCTGGTGGGCTGCCATTTATGGGACTGCACAGAGTCGGACATGATTGAAGTGACTTAACAGCAACAGCAACAGAAAAGTGATATATTTTTAATTTATACGTATCTCTTGCTGCTGCTGCTGCTAAGTCACTTCAGTCGTGTCCGACTCTGTGTGACCCCATAGACGGCAGCCCACCAGGCTCCCCATCCCTGGGATTCTCCAGGCTATTGTAACAAAATCAGTTTTGATGGAGGCAAAAGGGGAAGCTGGGAGACCAGTTAGAGTAGGAAACCACTCTGCCTTGCACTTGGTAAACTCTCTCAGTTAGGAGAGATCAGTAGCAATCTGGGCAAGAGCTGAAGATACTATGACTAAAGTGGTGGCAGTGAAGATAAAAAATGAACCAATTCAAGATAATATTTGGAAAGAATATCAATAGCACTTGTTGAAAGGGAGGAACCAGGGTCTCTGGCTTAAGCAAAGGAAATGAAGAAGCGTACTGTACAGAAGTGGATGGAACGAGAATATGGAAAAGGACCTAGAGTTTCACTGTGCAGGTGTCAAGTTCGAAATGTTAAGAGAAGTGAAGGAACTCCTGGATATATGACTTTGGAGACTCAAAGTCTGGACAGGAAACGAAAGAGAGTCATCGGGATATGCAGAAATGGACTACGTGCTAAATTATGGCATAAAGGGGAAAAAAAGTTCACAGATCTATACTTTAGGATTTGGACAGAAGAGGAGCCTGCAAAGATGAAGCAGAGCCCATGAAAACAGAGGAAACAAAACTGCAGCAATACTAAAGGAGAATGCTTCAAGTAGGAGTGATCCACACAGCCAAATGCTGAGGAAAGATCAGACAGAGATAAGTTTTCACTGGATTTGACAATGCTGAAATCACTGGCCACTTTGACAAAAATAATGTTTGCAGTGTGGAAAACTAACTTTAGATAAAACTTAAAGACTTCTAAATATGCCACATACAGGTGGGAAATAGCAAGAGCAGAGGGTATATACGTCATTCTTCCCTGCAGCTGCACTAGAAACATTCTTGATGCCCTTTCTTCTGCCTACTGGGGTTGTTATTCAGAATAAAACAGCGATGGTGGTACCCAGGTAACGAACGCACACACAAAAGGAAATCAGCTCAAATTAGCTGTTGAGGGAGAAGAAAAAAACTCTGCCTTGCACTTGGTAAATTCTGAATGTTTTTAAGAAGCCAGAGACTGTTTGCCCCACCCCCACCCCCCAACCCCAAAAACCCAACCACCTACTAAGACCAAAGATCTTTATATATGTGTTATTTTAAAATCAGGTCTGAATACTCACAAAAATACAAACACTGAAGTCAAGTCCATCAAAAAGTCTAGAACTACTTTTGAAACTATAAATCTGATTTATAATGTTATTTCCATGTGATCATTATTCTAGTAATGATTTCTGCACATCTGTGCTGACTGGCTTTGTTCTATCAGCCAAAAATATTCTTTGGAAAAGGAAACAAAACATGTGATAGGAGAAATACTGTATCAGGAAAGGGACTGCTGCTGCTGCTAAGTCGCTTCAGTCGTGTCCGACTCTGTGTGACCCCATAATGGCAGCCCACCAGGCTCCCCCGTCCCTGGGATTCTCCAGGCAAGAACACTGGAGTGGGGTGCCATTTCCTTCTCCAATGCATGAAAGTAAAAAGTGAAAATGAAGTCACTCAGTCGTGTTCAATTCTTCGCGATCCCATGGGCTGCAGCCCACCAGGCTCCTCCGTCCATGGGATTTTTCAGGCAAGAGTAATGGAGTGGGGTGCTATCGCCTTCTCTGAGGAAAGGGACTAGCTGGAATTGAAGGGGGAAGAAAAGGGAGAACCTCAGCCAACATGTAATCTGGAGACAATGATATCCACACTACTCCTGCAAACCATTCCATACCAATAGGAAAAATTTCAATAAATAAATCACTGCAATAAAGGGCAGTATTAAGGAGCTGCAGCTAATGAGAATTCCTGGAATAAATACAGGTTCTGGCTGATGCCTTAGAAGTAGAGTGACTATCCTTTTTCCTTCATCCAAAACAGTCCTGATTTATATCTGACATCCTGACATAATTATCACACTGGTACACTAGTACTAATAGCTGAAGCTCCAATTCTTTGGCCACCTGATGCAAAGAATTGACTCATTAGAAAACAGCCTGATGCTGGGAAAGACTGAAGGCAGGAGGAGAAGGGGACGACAGAGGATGGTATGGTTGGATAGCATCACCGACTCGATGGCCATGAGTTTGAGCAAGCTCCGGGAGTCGGTGATGGACAGGGAGGCCTGGTGTGCTGCAGTCCACGGGGTTGCAAAGAGTCTGACACGACTGAGCGACTGAACTGACACTACCTTTCATTATTAAAAGTCTCTAGGTTTGGTTGACAGATTATATGGTCATCTTATATACCACACATTTCTAAGACTGAAAAAATATATGCAGTTAATTATTAAATGATAGACAAATGTAATATTATTAATTACGAGATTAGAATCTTCTCCTTTCTTATTTGAACAAGTTCCATAACTCTCCTGAAAAAATGAAACATAACATAAAGTAAGCTGCATTAAAAAACACACACACAAATGTTATGGCTGAGTATAAATAAACCACCTTAAAATCAGTTTAAAACAAATTCATACTTGGTGCTTTCAAATGTTTCACAAACATTTTTTGGTATCTGTTATTTAGTATATAAAATAATAAAAGAATATCAAATTAATGGGCTAACACCTAAATCTACCAAATAGCTCAATAATAATCTTAGGTATTTCAACAGAGACTTGCTTACAACCAAGAATTGATAATCATTTCCATTTTTGTTAAGACCAGTAACCTATTAATAAATTATGCACAAGCAATGGAGGCTCTGGGTCAGGGACAGAGAGATGGCTTGCACTTCACGCATAACTTTGAAAGCTGATAAATTACAGCCTAAAAGTCATTCAGACCTCTAGTTAAGAGCTAATACGATCAAAGGAATGTGCTTTCCACGAACCACCATATTATCTTACTCTAATGTGGACAATTGAAGGCTTTTATTTATTGTAGTCAGTGAAAAATACAAAATATTTTTATAAAGCTTACCTGAACAGTAATTTCAGGTGTCTAATTCCATTCTATTTTTAGCAACAAGCTATATAACTTAAGGGGCATACTTTCAACTCTCATAAATCCAAAGGCTATCTATGAAAAATGTAACTTTTGCTGGATCTTACGTAGACAACAACAGAACTCAAAATTACAGGATATGCAGGGCTAACTTGGAAAAATTATTTAGTAAATTAAAAATACTATTACTATTAAACTCCAGTAATATTCAGGGAGACTTATACAATCACTAAGATCAGTATTTCAGAAGTATGGCTAATTTGGACACGTAAAAAAAAGGAAATGTTAGGTTTTCCAACATCTATCACATTCTATGTTGCATTACAGTTACTACCATATAATTCTTTGGATCATCTGCCATATTTAGCACAGTATTTTGCACACTGCAGATTCTTTAAAAAAGTGAATACTAGCATTTTTTTCTAGGAAGACTAAATGAAGACAAGCCTGAAGGACTATGGTAATACTCTCATTAAGTGGCATGGGTTTAACAGTAAAAATCAAAAGAATGATTCTCCTATGGCCTTTGGCCTATAGAACCTTAGAGAGTTAAGAGTAATCAAATCTTTAATGATTTTCAAGCATTATTCTGTGCCATGGTTGCCACACTATAACCTCTCTTTGCCTTGTAATTCAAGGACCTAGTTCCACTTGACTCTAATAAAAATTAATAAAAATTATAAATCACACAGGGAAATGCTTATCAGAAACATTTCTGAAAAGGAGCACTATAACCTTCTTCTATTTAACATAAGGTAAAAATTTTATCTTCATACAGTTGTCTTTACTATTTCCAAGCTATATGGAAATTTATGAAGACAGAATTAAATTATAACAAGAAAAAGAGATTCAATAAAAATCACAATAAACAAGTATAAATTATTTTAGCTAATAAGTGCAAATGGGTTCAGCCATATCTTTCCACCAAATCATATCTATCACAGATGATATAGTAACAAATATTATACTATATAAACATATGACAGTAAAATAACTATATTAAAACACTACAAACAATATACCATGTGTAATATATAATGTATGCGTTTTAATGTGTATATTAGTACACACAAACTGAGATTTTTAAGGTCCCAGCTCTACAAGAATTCTAAAACTGGGGCAGTTTTTAAAAAGCAAATTTACCCTTAGAACTGATCTTTGTAAAATTTACGAACATCCTTGTAACTTGTTTGCTCTACTAGTTGAAACTGTGTATAAACAATTCAGATATAAATCTAACCTGTAGCTGTTTTTCTGGATGATATCATCTGATGTGTCTTGCTCCTCTTTAGCAGAAAATCCTAGAAGATGCCTCCTTTGATTTGTAGGGTTCATACTAGGATTCATTCTCTTGGAATCTTGTTCCAACATGCTGAAAATATTAAAATGTTAGCAAATAATTGAAAAAAATTTATCATACATATTCATACAACGCGTAGCTCTGAAGCAAATCAAAATTCTGTACACACAGCAAGAATACTAGGTATAGAGGCAAGTCAAAACAGCTTACTGATATGGTCAAATCCCTAGTTTGGCATCCTGTACATACATAAAAAACAATTTTGAAAATAATTTTTCTAACTATAGAAATACATTATTTATAAACTGTTTAAAAAGTCAGTATTCTATACGCTTTAAACTATGACTATATCCCTGGAGAAGAAAATGGCAACCCACTCCAGTATTCTTGCCTGGAGAATTCCATGGACAAAGGAGCCTGGCGGGTTACACTCCATGGGGTCGCAAAGAGTTGGATACAACTGAATGACTTAGCATGTGAATATATACATATATATAAAGTAAAAATAGGTACAATGTACATATAAACAAATTCTAAACTCAGATAATAACTAGAATAATAAGTCTTCCTCGATGCTTTAGACTTATGTTTTCAAAGAAGAAATACTTCAAATGAAATGGGAATTATTCTCTTTATCAACAATCAAATTCACCAGATTTTCACCATCCCAGAAGGCAGGCTATCAAATAAACTTAACAGAAATTTTTTAAATGTTTATTTTATTTACTCCTTTCTCTTCACTCTCCCTAAATCTTTCTGTATGTATCTGGGGCAAGTTTAACAGAAAATTTTTAAATGTTTATTTACTCCTATCTCTTCACTCTCCCCAAATCTTTCTGTATGTATCTGGGGCAAACATATATATATATATTTATTATATATTATATATATATAAATCAAATATTGCAATAGTTATTTAACACTTTTAACTAACTAATCAAGGGCTTAGAAATCTGGCTCATTGATATGATATCTTGTGTGTTTAATTTTACAGTGCCACACATATACTAGTTAAAATCTTCTTGAAATTCAAGACAAAGGGAATTTCCCTAGGGAAGCACAAAAGAAGGGATACCAGATTCTATTTAGAGGGATGAAGTGAAGGAAGCAAATAAGGCTGATGAGAGGGTCACAGTTAAGGGCCCTGAGACTGTAAGAGAAAAGGAGTTCTTTAGAGTATAGTACTTTGCCTCCAGATTTGGAGAAAGGGATGTTAGGTGGAAGGAAAAAGCATGCACATCACTCTAGGATCTTTTCCTGATATCTTGTTATATTCCCCACTCTCTTCAGTTCTTCATTCCTAGAGTCACTATCACCCAGTGTTTCTCACATGGTGCGCTCTGGCACGCTGGCATACTGCAGACTCTTCAGAGGTGTACCACCAAATGATGCTCATGGTATAAAATCTAATTTTGCTACAACTGAGGCTCCATTTTGTTACAACTGTATCTTTCAGAAAGAATGTTCACCTGAGTGGTCAGGAACAGTACAAACCCTGCTACAAATGCAATAAAAGGCTGGGGAATATCCAACTAAACTTAGGAAAACTTAGCCTGGTGAGTATTTTAGAAAACATGAGCTAAGCAGTAAACAAAAACAATTTTGTAGGGAAGCCAAATGAAGAGTGTGATGATAACTGCAGAATGTATTTTTTAATTTTTGAACCTTACATTTTCGAAAAGGGTTTACTTTTTAATCCTTTCAAGGGTGATGCCAAAAATTCTACTTAGGAAAGTAAGCCTAAACAAAATCAAAGGTAAAAACTTTCCCCTCAGGACTTCCCTGGTGGCTCAGTGGTAAAGAATCCACTGCTACACAGGAGACACAGGTTCAAGCCCTGATCTGTGAACATCCCACATGCTGGAGAGCAACTAAGCCCAGGCACCAGAGCTCCTGAGCCCATGTACTGAATCCCAGGCACCTGAGAGCCCGTGCTCCACAAGACATGGCGTCACAACGAGAAGCCCGTGCACCACAACCAGAGAGAAGCCTCCACACTCTGCAACCAGAGAAAAGCCCGCCCAGCAAGAGATCCAGCACAGCCCCAAATAAACAAATCAATACAATTATTTTTAAAAAAGAACTTACCCCAGTTTACAGAATTAATTCACCTCCTATCAACCTACCTCTCCACTGCATTTGTGAAATATCCACAGAATAACATTCCTGTTTGGTGGAAGTACTCCGTCAATTTCACCAATGACTAGGAGAAACTCTACCACTGTGACTATTTAAGAACTGCGTCTGAAGCCCACTTAATACATTTTGTTTCTACTGGATAGTGTTGAGCTAAAAGCTCGAGGAAGGAACAGGGTTTGGGAGAGGAGCAAATTCTGGGTGTCCCTCCCTGCAATTCACTTCTTTTTTTTTTTTTTTTTGCAATTCACTTCAATAGGGTCCTCTTTTTTTTTTTTAAACTAAAAATGTTTTAACTAGAGGCACTGGTCTTGGTACAAGTTCTGGACTCTGTGGCTATTCAGACCATACCTAAGAAGCAAGCCTTCTTCTAATATCCAAAGAAACCTAGCATCCCTCAGCCTTCGCTTTAGGCTTTCTTTTTCATGGCTGTAGTTTCTTCCAGTTTCTTCCACATGTTCCTCTTGACAGTACAGTCTTAGGCTCCTTCAGCATATGTGCTCACTCCCCTCTCAATATGCTTCTCAGAGATGACGTCCAGAAGTGGCCACAGCGCTTCTCAGGGGGTATGACCGCTACAGGGCGAAACAGGGTAATTCCTTCCCACATTCTAAACACTGTTCTTCCACCAATGCAGCCTAATATCACACAGGCTTTTTGGCAGTTACATCAGACTCTATATTGAAGTTGGTTTAATTAAAATTCCAACTCTTCTCACAAACTGACTGGACTATTACCCTCTCTTTCCTTCCCTTCTTCTCCCACTTCCAATTTAGAATTTACATAATTGAGCTTTGTGATCTAGCTGAATAATTTATGTTAATTCCCTTTAAAATATCATTCAAGAACTTTTCAGATCCTAATTAGCAACAGAAATTCTCCTTCAAAGCAAGGAACAACATGCCATCAGCATCCTCAGCTGAGCTATTGTTAAGATATCAAAAGAACAGAGAAAAGAAATTGAGCCCTGGAGCATGCTCCCAGGCAGCACCTTCTAAGTTTGTAAAAACATAAGTTAAAACACTTATGAATTAATTATAATGTCTCCTAGTCCAAAATCTCTGTCTTGGCCACAGGGATATTACAAGACTGTTAAACATTCTCCTAAGATGCAAATGCAGTATAACAGCAGCTACCATTTTCTGAGCACTTTCTATGTACTAAGGAATGAAAGCTCAAAGAAAGTTGAGGCTCAGAGTTCAAAGTTTGCCAAAGGTCATGCTGTGATATGGTGATTTATAAAAAGAAATATACATTTGGTGGCAACATTTTTCTGGCCCAGAGCTCCTAACATCCTTGTGAATTTCCCAAGTGATGAGACCCATAAAGGTGCCATATTTTATGTTAATGAGGTGACTCTGGAAGGCCCTTAGGTTGCCTGAGGATGGGGGTTAGTCCCCAGAGGAATCAGTCATAGAATACAGAGTTTGAACTTTTAGTCCCAACTCACACCCCCACCTCCAGGAAAGGGAAAGGGACTAGAGATTAGGTTCAATCACCAAAGGCCAAATGACTTAATCAACAGTGTCTCTGTCATGAAGCCTCCATAAAAACCCAAAGCAAAGGGATTCAGGGAGCATCTGGGTTGGTGAAGATTCAGAGACAGTGGTGAGCTTGAAGAGGGCATGGGAGCTCCCCGTCCATTCCTCCATACCTCGCCCCATGCAGCTCTTCCACTTGGCTGTTCCAGAGTTATATCCTTTATGCAGCTCTTCCACTTCGCTGTTTCAGAGTTAAATCTTTTAATGATAAACTGGTATTCTAGTAAGCAAAATGTTTCTCTGACTTCTGTGAGCCACTCCAGCAAACAGAAACCTGAGGATTGTGGGATCCTCTGATCTATAGCTGGTTGGCCAAAAGCCCAGGTGACAATATGGATTTGCAGTTGATGTCTGAAGGGGGGTAGGGTAACTCTTGTAGGATGGAGCCCTTAATCTGTGGAATCTGACCTTGTCTCCACACTGGCTGCATCAGAATTAAGCTGAATTGTAGGACACCCAGCTGGTGTCGATACTTGGTGGTACAGGGAAAATCTCTCCATACTTTGGAGCTGGATAATCAGAACCCTTAGGAGAACTGTTTGGTGTTATGGAAAAACACACATTTGGAATTGGTACATGTCAGAAATGTATATGCTCTGAGTAATTAATGAAGCCAGGATTTGGGTCCAGGATTAGAACATTGTCACTGCCTTATGTTGACAACATTTCCCAGAATGACTGATTGATTCACTCATTTATTCAACATGTTCTAGACACCTATTATGTTCCAGGAATCATATTTGATCCTAAAGACTCAAAGATAAAACCGAATATAGTGTGTATAAGTGTGTCTGTGTGTGTGTGTGTATGTTGGTGGGGGGATACAGATAAAAGCTAACAGAGGGATTAGCAGCATAATAGCGGTTAATGCCAAATGTTACAGAAGCATATAGCTAGGGCATTTCGTCTTTACCAAGAGGATCATGAAGTTATCTTAAATGAGAAGCAGTAAATAAACAGGTGGAAAAGGAGGATGAGAGTGAGAAAAGGCATTTCATGCAGACTAATATGGAAAACGACACAGTCACAGGAGAGTATGATTCGCTTGAGAAATTACAAGTAAAGCAGGAGAGGGTATATGAGTGGACATGTGCGTGTATTAAGCACAGCGGGAAAGGGACCATCTCAAAGAGAGAAGGGAAAGAGACGAGACTAAGCGTAACGCAAGGCTAGATTATTTATGGGTGGCCTCACCTGCCACACTATCAATAAGTCTAGCAATTTATTCAACAAAAGAAACAAAACTGGTATGTTTTATTCTTGTTTGAATTTTGGTTCCCAGGTATCATATCCCTTTCTATATCAACATCTTCCATGTGATTAATGTCAAATTCCCCAGTATAATGGGGGAAATCTACCTACTTTCTTTTAGAAACTGATATTACATTTGTCCCCTACCCATCTAGATTACTTGGTGATTATCACTGCCAGAAAAACAGCAGAACACTAGCACAGTCCCTCTGCTTTACCTATTTCCTGGCTAGGTATCTGAAAGCTGTTTGTGAGGCTCTCATAGGTAAGTGCCAAGTTAAACTGGTTGCTATGGCTTCCAGGAGTAGCTTTTACATTTTTCCTTCCTTGAATCCTACTGTCAACTAGCAATGAACACATTTAGTTCTTCTGGATCAGAAAGCACCTTCCTCTAGCACAGTGACTCCCACAGAGTGCAGTACCCAGACCAGCAGCATTAGCATCACCTGGTAACTGGATAGAAACGCAAACTCTCAGGTCTCATTCCAGTTCTACACACCCAGAAACCCTGGAAGTGGTGCCTAACAATGAATGTTTTAACTAGCTGTCCACATGATACACCCCGATGTTTGAGAACCAGTATTTTAAACTAATCTTATTTCTCATAACATCTGTCCTAGCTCAATTCCCTAAAGGTTACATGTTTTTCACAATAAATCCAACAGAAGTGAACAGTGTGGGGAAAAGGATGGGGGACTCAGATGAAATGGCTGTGGAAGGACACAATCAAAAACCATTTATGTGGTTTATGGATGATTAATAAAGTTATTTTTTAAAGGTTTATATTAATTTTCATTTATTTTGCTGCATTGGGTCTTACAGCATGTGGGGTTTTGATATTTGTTGTGGCATGTGGAGTCTTTAGTTGTGGCATGTGGGATCTTTAGTTGCAGCATGTGGGATCTAGTACCCCAACCAAGGATCAAACTGGGGCCCCCTGCATTGGGAGCTCGGAATCTTTGTTACTGGATCACCAGGGAAGTCCCTAAAGTAAATATTAATAGTTCATAACCATTAGTACTTGAGAGTTTTGAAAGAGTTCTTCTACTGATTATTGTTCTTTAGATGATTTTACTACCACTATGGAAACTGGCATTTCAACTCAAAACTTATAACTGTTAGAAGGAAATGCCCTGAGTTTAACTATCAGTTCAGTTTATTCCATCTGTAATTGGACTGTAATCATTTAGCAGTCATAATCACTTAGCAGCTACACTTGCTAGAAATCAGTATTAATGTTGACTGGTTTGGCTCATAAGTGACTACTATTTTTCCCACTGCCCACATGAGAAAATGATCATCAGAGTGTAAGGAGAAATATATGCTTAACCATAACTACTTTAATAATTTTACCCTTTTAGCCTGAGGGCTCACTTAGATCTCATTTAATGGGCTCCACAAAAAGATCTTTACAACACTTTCATTACACAGTCAACAAAGCATTTTTAACAAGGAACTAAGTCAGAAAAGAGGCAAAAAATAAACATCCAGGCTAACAAATACATGAAAAAATGCTCACATCACTCATTATCAGAGAAATGCAAATCAAAACCACAATGAGGAACCATCTTATGCTGTTCAGAATGGCTACCATCAAAAAGTCTACAAATAATAAATGCCAGAGAGAGTGTGGAGAAAACAGAACCCTCTTACACTGTTGGTGGGAATGCAAACTAGTACAGCCACTACAGAGAACACTGTGCAGATTCCCTAAAAACAGGAAATAGAACTGCCATACGCCCCAGCAATCCCACTGCTGGGCATACACACCAAGGAATCCAAAATGGAAAGACACGTATACCCGAATATTCATCACAGCACTGTTTTCAATAGCTAGCACATTGAAACAACCTAGATGTCCATCGGCAGAGGAAAGGATAAGGAAGATGTGATACATATACACAATGGCATATTCAGTTCAGTCGTTCAGTTATGTCTGACTCTTTACGACCCCATGAATCGCAGCCCACCAGGCCTCCCTGTCCATCACCAACTCCCGGAGTTCACTCAAACTGATGTCCATTGAGTCGGTGATGCCATCCAGCCATCTCATCCTCTGTCGTCCCCTTCTCCTGTCCCCAATCCCTCCCAGCATCAGAGTCTTTTCCAATGAGTCAACTCTTCGCATGAGGTGGCCAAAGTACTGGAATTTCAGCCTTAGCATCAGTCCTCCCAATGAACACTCAGGACTGATCATCCTGTTGATCTCCTTGCAGTCCGAGGGACTCTAAAGAGTCTTCTCCAACACCACAGTTCAAAAGCATCAATTCTTCAGCACTCAGCTTTCTTCACAGTCCAACTCTCACATCCATATATGACTACTGGAAAAACCATAGCCTTGACTAGACGGGCCTTTGTTGGCAAGTAATGCCTCTGCTTTTAACATGCTGTCTAGGTTGGTCATAACTTTCCTTCCAAAGAGTATGTGTCTTTTAATTTCATGGCTGCAGTCACCATCTGCAGTGATTTTGGAGCCCCCAAAATAAAGTCTGACACTGTTTCCACTGTTTCCCCATCTATTTCCCAGGAAGTGATTTGACCAGATGCCATGATCTTCGTTTTATCAATGTTGAGCTTTAAGCCAACTTTTTCATTCTCCTCTTTCACCTTTATCAAGAGTTTTAGCTCCTCTTCACTTTCTGCCATAAGGGTGATGTCATCTGCATATCTGAGGTTATTGACATTTCTCCCCGCAACCTTGATTCCAGCTTGTGCTTCTTCCAGCTCAGCGTTTCTCATGATGTACTCTGCATATAAATTAAGTAAGTTGGGTGACAATATACAGCCTTGACGTACTCCTTTTCCTCTTTGGAACCAGTCTGTTGTTCCATGTCCAGTTCTAACTGTTGCTTCCTGACCTGCCTACAGATTTCTCAAGAGGCAGGTCAGGTGGTCTGGTATTCCCATCTCTTTCAGAATTTTCCACAGTTTATTGTGATCCACACAGTCAAAGGCTTTGGCATAGTCAATAAAGCAGAAATAGATGTTTTTCTGGAACTCTCTTGCTTTTTCCATGATCCAGTGGATGTTGGCAGCTTGATCTCTGGTTCCTCTGCCTTCTCTAAAACCAGCCTGAACATCTGGAAGTTCACGGTTCACGTATTGCTGAAGCCTGGCTTGGAGAATTTTGAGTGTTACTTTACTAGCGTGTGAGATGAGTGCAATTGTGCGGCAGTTTGAGCATTCTTTGGCATTGCCTTTCTTTGGGATTGGAATGAAAACTGACCTTTTCCAGTCCTGTGGCCACTGCTGAGTTTTCCAAATTTGCTGGCATATTGAGTGCAGCACTTTCACAGCATCATCTTAGGATTTGAAATAGCTCAACTGGAATTCCATCACCTCCACTAGCTTTGTTCATAGTGATGCTTTCTTTTTTTTTTTTTTTTTCTATTTTAGGCTGAGTTTATTTATTTTTGTTTATGTTTTTAGGCAGTGTTTTATTTTTTAAATATAAATTTATTTATTTTAACTGGAGGTTAATTACTTCACAATACTGTATTGTTTCTGCCATACATCAACATGAATCCACCACAGGTACACACATGTTCCCCATCCTAAACCTGATGCTTTCTAAGGCCCACTTGACTTCACATTCCAGGATGTCTGGCTCTAGGTGACTGATCACACCATCGTGATTATCTGGATCGTGAAGCTCTTTTTGTACAGTTCTCCTGTGTATTCTTGCCACCTCTTCTTAATATCTTTTACTTCTGTTAGGTCCATACCATTTCTGTCCTTTATGGAGCCCATCTTTGCATGAAATGTTCCCTTGATATCTCTAATTTTCTTGAAGAGATCTCTAGAGTTTCCCATTCTATTGTTTTCCTCTATTTCTTTGCATTGATTGCTGAGGAAGGCTTTCTTATCTCTCCTTGCTGTTCTTTGGAACTCTGCATTCAGATGCTTATATATTTCCTTTTCTCCTCTGCTTTTCGCTTCTCTTCTTTTCATAGCTATTTGTAAGGCCCCCTCACACAGCCATTTTGCTTTTTTGCATTTCTTTTCCATGGGAATGGTCTTGATCCCTGTCTCCTGTACAATGTCACGAACCTCCGTCCATAGTTCATCAGGCACTCTGTCAATCAGATCTAGTCCCTTAAATCTATTTCTCACTTCCACTGTATAATCATAAGGGATTTGATTTAGGTCATACCTGAATGGTCTAGTCATTTCCCCTACTTTCTTCAATTTAAGTCTGAATTTGGCAATAAGGAGTTCATGATCTGAACCACAGTCAGTTCCCAGTCTTGTTTTTGCTGACTGTATAGAGCTTCTCCATCTTTGGCTGCAAAGAATATAATCAATCTGATTTCGGTGTTGACCATCTGGTGATGTCCATGTGTAGAGTCTTTTCTTGTGTTGTTGGAAGAGGGTGTTTGCTATGACCAGTGCATTCTCTTGGCAAAACTCAATTAGCCTTTGCCCTGCTTCATTCCGTACTCCAAGGCCAAATTTGCCTGTTATTCCAGGTGTTTCTTGACTTCCTACTTTTGCATTCCAGCCCCCTATAATGAAAAGGACATCTTTTGGGGGTGTTAGTTCTTAAAGGTCTTGTAGTTCTTCACAGAACTGAGAATGGCATATTACTCAGCTATAAAAAGAACACATTTGAGTCAGTTCCAATGAGGTGGATGAAACTGGAGTCTATTATACAGAGTGAAGTAAGTCAGAAAGAGAAACACCAATATAGTATATTAACGCATATATATGGAATTTAGAAAGATGGTAACAATGACCCTATATGAAAGACAGCAAAAGACACACAGATATAAAAAACAGACTTTTGGACTATGTGGGAGAAGGTGAGGGTGAGATGATTTGAGAGAATAACATTGAAACATGTATATTACCATATGTAAAATGGATGACCAGTGCAAATTCAATGCATGAAGCAGGGCACTCAAAGCCAGTGCTCCAGGACAACCCAGAGGGATGGGGGAGGGAGGGAGGGAAGTGGGAGGGGGGTCAGGATGGGTGAACACATGCACACCCACGGCTGATTCATGTCAATGTATGGCAAAACCACCACAATACTGTAAAGTAATTAGTCTCCAATTAAAATAAATAAATTTTTAAAAAATGACTGGAAGAAAAAGAAATAAAAAAGCATCCAAACAGTCTATGAGTCCCAATTTTATTATCTATCCATTTGGCCTGAATGTATATTGAAGGCAATATATCAGGAAATTCTGTAAAGAAGCTTTTAAAGTTTTTCACTTGTTTATTTTTGGTAGTTGTTGTCCTTCGGCCCCAAGTCCTTGTAAATTTTTTTGAAGTCTTAAAATGAAATTTCTCTTAAGCTAAATTACAGAGACGCTGACTGTCCAGTTTAGCTCAAAACAACTATATATGCTTCAAACTATGAAATGACTTACAGAAACTTTAACCATCTATATAACTGCAAATTTACATTTCCCTTGTTTTTATTAATATGTGAAATACATGAAGGAGCTTTATATTACTGGCAGAATTCAAGACTGTCTTCATACAACTTTGACAACACAAATATGAAGGAAGGAATTTGACAGTCATAATTGCCAAATGTACAAAAGAGTACGAGAAAATTATTGTTGATATGAACTTTCAGATTCTTGGCATGAGTGCTTTTGCATCATTCAGTGTCTCTTTTTGTTAAATTTGGAAAACAATTTCCCAAAACACAAGGAGATGACTCAGTCACAGTAAGAGTTAGTGTAATGATTAACTGTTATAGTTCATGATATAAATAAGGCAATCTAATCACTCTTTTCATAAGTAGCTTAAATCACATTCTATTCAGTGTTTTCAGATAAACTAATAAATATTTTCAAAAACAGAAGTCTATTTATGTCTCTGTGACAAAAAACAAGCTACCCTGCAAAAGTTACAAGTTTTAAGTCTCAGAATAACCATTACACCAACAAACACTGCTCATGCTGGGCTGGGGGTCAACAGGCCTGAAAAGCACAGATTAATAAAACATAAATAACTTCAATTTCCCCAAAAGTCTGGAAAAAGTATTATAAGAATTGTTACTTTATTTTTTTCATTTATGAAATTCTAAAAGCTAACAACTGTTTCATTTATGAAGCCAACTTAATTATTAAGATATGATTTCAGATACCCAATTTTCATACCAAAGAGCTCAACAAAAAATGGTACATCTCCAAATTTATTCTACCCTTCACAAACCTGTTTCCTTACGGTACCAGCTGGTCAATTTTGAAGTCAAGCCATTTCAGCATGTAAGAATCTTGATCAATTTTAAAGTCAAGCCATTTGAGCATGTAAGAATCTTCTTACTGGTTCCCAAAAGAAACCCATTTGCTGCTATTGCTCTCCCTGAACACTGCACATGAAAAGCTGAAATCACTTTAGTCTGGAAAGAGCATGACGATCCTTAGGTTTTAATGTGGAATAGTGGAAAGAATGCAAAATTTGGAATCAAAAGATATAGATTCAACGTGTGGCTCTGAAACTCCCCGAGTCATTCTGGGAAAGTTGGTTAACTTCTCTGAGCCTCCAATTCCTCTCAAGAAAAAGAAATCTTTCACAGCGGTTTTCAAAGATTCAAACGATATGATGGATGAGAACATGTTTTATAAATCAGAAAGCGCTTTGTGTCCCAGAGATGACACAGCAGTTAGTGGCACAGCTTGTCTTCCTGCCTGCCAAGATTCAGGCTATTCTCAACACAGCAACTGGAGTGATTGTTTTAAAATCTAGGTCAGATGACTGTGTCACTCCGCTGCTCAGAACCTTCAGATGGCTCCCCATTTTATCATGGTAAAAGCCCAGATCTTTATAATGAGCAAGGCCTCACTAAGTTTATTCCCTCCCTGCACCTTACCTCTCTGGCCCCATCTCCCCTACTCTCCTTGTTCACTTGTTCACTTTAGTCCAACCACACCAACCCCCTTGCTTTTCCTGGAAGATGCAAGGCACACTTCCACCCGAACACCTTTGTTCCCTCTGCCTTGGAATGCTCTTTCCCCAAACATCCATATGGATAATTATCACTTTTTTTTAATACTTTATTCTACATTACAATACTGTATTTGTTTTGCCAAACATTGACATGAATCAGCCACAGGTGTCCACGATCTCCCAATGCCGAAGTCCCCTCCCACCTCCCACCCCATATCATCTCCCTGAATCATCCTGTGCACCAGCCCCATGCATCTTGTATCCTGTATTGAACACAGACCATCACTTTTAAGCCTTGGTTCAAATGTCTACTTTATAATGACAACTATTTAAAACTACAATTCCAATAACCACCCTCACACTTGTAAAACTGTTGACCCTACTATATTTTATCCCCTTTTTAAATCATTTTACTTATTATGTTTACTATCTGTATGTCCTGTATGTATATTTTGTTCTAAGACAATGCCTAACCCACAGGAGGCATTTCTTTTTTTTTTCCTAAAGTAAGAAATGTTATTTTATGTAACATCCTGCCTCTTGCCAGAAGAAAAAATCCAGATCTTTATTTTAGAGAAAACTAAGGCACAACTCAAGAATCGCAGGTGGTAAACTCATTATTATACCATCTCCAGATGCAGGAACAGGAAATTATGTTAATTTTCATTGAAACTGAGGCTAAAGACAGGGAGTTCTCAAGGGAGTTCTCCAAATCTTAAAGAAGCTATTTTTCTCTGTTTATTGAATGGTTCACAGATGATTTTTGCAGACTTGTAGTAACAATTTACTAGAAACAGAAATTTGAAGCAATAGATCAATAGTCAAGATTAAAAAAAAAAAATTCCTCTAAATAGTAGTTCTCAGAACCATGGATTACCAGACCTTGAGAAGAAACACATACTTTACAGTGGCAGCTTGCCAAGCAAGCCAGCAAGAGCAAGAAAACAACCTGATATTCTTTCATCCATTCAATGAACAATTATAAAGCAAGTACTCTTCTAACAGGCAGTGTTCATTCTTGGAATCTAGTCACCAGACTCTGAGAAAGGCCAAGCAGCTTGCGGAGTGGTCCAACTAAAGAAAGAAGGAGATGCCTAGCCAAAAGCCCTGGCTCAGTCCCAGTTGAGGCCAGCACCAACCTGCTGGCTATGAGGAGTGGGCCATCTCCAAGCAGGTCCTCCATCCTGAGTCAACCCCACTGACACTCCATGGAGCAAACAACTGCTGTCTCTAGTGAGCACTTCCCAAACTGCTGGTGTTTCAGCAAAGTAAATGACTGTTGTTGTTTTAAGCTCTTAAGTTTTGGGGGTGGTTTGCTACACAGCAATTGATAACTAATACAATATTAAATTGTTAAAGTCAACAAATCAATATTTAATACAATAAGTTTGTGTGTGAACAACTGTTTAGTATCCTCTCACTTGAAAAAGGCATCCTCTAATCATTCTTAAATGCCTATAAATTTCAGTGCAATCTCTTGTTATATTCCTATCAATTCCATCAACCTATAAAATACATATTTTCTCCTTTTACATCCAATCTTAAGTTTAGGGAAATGGGTAACATTATTGCATCTTTTTCTCTGCATAAATGGCTGTTGTTCTATTAATGATTAACACAAGGGCTCCAAATACAAACTGAATTCTAGCTCTGCCGAATGTTAGCTATGACTTCAGTTTCCTCATCTGTAAAATGGAGAATACTTACCTTATAGTTCAATATATAAAGTGCTTAGATTAATACTTGCTACACAGAAAATGTTTGATAAAGTTCAACAGCAAAACACATAAAAACTGCTACCTTTACCAACCAAACACAGGTGGTATCAGCAAACAGGCAGATTATTCTGAAACTGTCTTCACTTTTATACTCATCTTTTTTCCCAACTATCTTATTTCCATTTATCTCTCATTTTAAAATTCACATTATACTAAAAAACGGGGGAAGGAAAATTACAGTAAGTAATGCTGGTTTATTGAGAATTCCAATAAAAGGGTTGAGTTGCTGTTGTTTAGTCACTAAGTAGTGTCTGACTCTTTTATGACCCTATGAACTGTAGCCCGCCAGGCTCCTTCTGTCCATGGGATTTCTCAGGCAAGAATACTGGAATGGGTTGCCATTCCCTTCTCCAGGGGATCTTCCCGACCTAGGGATCAAACTCACGTCTCCTGTATTGGCAGGGGGGATTCTGAGCCAACAGGAAAGCCCAAAAGGGTTCAGACAGAAAGCCACATAAGGCACACAGAGTATGTGTGATTCTCCAATATTAGCTTCTCAGAGCTCATGGGTTGTGATAAATTGACTGGTAACATAAGATATCAATGCCAGTTTATGTTCGCAACACACAGACACCATGCAGTCTAGATGCATAGCACACACTCACTTCATGCTACACTAGCTATAACTCAGTTAAAAATCATCCGTGAAGTGAAAGTGAAGTCGCTCAGTTGTGTCTGACTCTCTGTGACCCCATGGACTAGCCTACCACACTCCTCGGTCCCTGGGATTTTCCAGGCAAGAGTACTGGAGTGGGTTGCCATTTCCTTCTCCAAAGGATCTTCCCAACCCAGGGATCAAACCTGGGTCTCACACATTGTAGGCAGACACTACCATCTGAGCCAAAAACCATCTGTAGAATATACCTTATAATATGAGTTTCAAATGTTTACTGAAATGACAGAACAGGTCAAATCTGGAGAAAATAAGACATTAAACTTCTAGGCAAACTGCCTAGAAGCAACATATAATAATGACATATATATTTTGCAAAATCGAAAGTTTCAAAGTTATTTTATACTACCTTAATATTAGGCCAGACTCTCACTTATTACAAAGTAAAGCTGAGTATCCCTCTATCATTTATGTTTTGAACAGCTCAGCACTGAAAATAGTGTTTGAAAAAGCTACTTTAAACAAACTAGCCACTGGTCCTTGTTTCACATTAAACTAAGATTTATAATCTAAAGAAAATATCAAAGTAACCAACTTAAACTCTGACAGTTTTCTCATCTGCCCTAGTTTTTCACTGATGCCCTTTCACAGGACAGAAGCAGCAGAAGTTACCACATTATCGCCTTTTATCTTTGAAAGTGACATAGTGACTGACTTAAGGTAGAGAAGGAAGTTGGCAAAGAATGTACCTTTCTGATTTCAACTGCTTTCCCTTCACTATGACAAGTCAGGTCTGAGGGGAAAAGTAGCCAAGTGATAACATTATAAAGCCATTGCAATGCTCCTTACTCGTCTCTCTATATGTAACTCACAAGAAAGCCAAAACTAAAGAAAATCATCAATAGAATTTTCCATGCCCTCAAAACTCTGTACTATTGATAGACTCTATGTCATTTTTTTAAACAAAGGGTGAAACCCTATAGGGACTAGAAGAAAAGAGAACCAATTACTTTGCACAGATTTTTTTTTGAAGAACATGAATAAATTAGACATTTGGGAAAAGAACTAATCTTAGGTCTTCTGGCTGGCTGGCTAAGTCATTTCAGTCATATCTAACTTTTTGCGACCCCATGGACTGTAGCCCACTAGGCTTCTCTGTCCATGGTATTCTCCAGGCAAGAATACTGGAGTGGGTTGCCATTTTCTTCTCCAGTTAGGTCCGCTGCTGCTGCTGCTAAGTCGCTTCAGTCGTGTCCGACTCTGTGCAACCCCATAGATGGCAGCCCACCAGGCTCCCCTATGCCCGGGATTCTCCAGGCAAGAACACTGGAGTGGGTTGCCATTTCCTTCTCCAATGCATGAAAGTGAAAAGTGAAAGGGAAGTTGCTCAATCCTGTCAGATTCTTAGCCACCCCATGGACTGCAGCCTACCAGGCTCCTCCATCCATGGGATTTTCCGGGCAAGAGTACTGGAGCGGGGTGCCATTGTCTTCTCTGCTACCTCTCTGCAATCCCACATTCAATAACACCCAGTATTTAGATGCATAGTATTTCTTTAGTTTATGTGTCACTTTGATAAATGTGCGAAGTACTTTTAGCCAAAAACTTGAATTAGATTTCATTTTAAAGTCTAGCTGAACAAAACCATGTATACTTGGTGGTTTGAAGTCTGACATATAAGTTACAGAGTAACTTTTAACCTACAGCCAATAGTGATATCATACAGCAAAGTGTGCTCAGCAACTGAATAAGGGGAAAAATTGAAGCCAGATTTGGAGACAGGCTCATCTCAGGATAAAAAGTTAGAACTCTTTCTATAAAAATAATGAAAAGCTGACAAACTTAGAGAATACTGGAATTAGAGACATTTTATTTCTAACCAGTTCCAGGCAACTCAAATTCAATACCGTATTCTCTGTGGTGATCTTTTCCCTAATAACATAGTATCTATCCTAAGAAAACTACACAGTAGCTGGCCCCTACGGAGTATGATTTGCCTTCCTCACCCAAGACTGATATCTTAAACTGTAAAGATTATGGTTCTTGTGAGAGGACAGCACCTAACCCCGAACAAAGGAAAAGTATTATTAATTTCAAACACTTGCTAATTTTGTTGTTCAATCGCTAAGTCATGTCCAACTCTTTGTGATCCCATGGACCACAACATGCCAGCCTTCACCATTCTGTCCTTCACCATCTCCTGGAGCTTGCTCAAACTCAAGTCCATTGAGTCTGTGATGCCATCCAACCATCTCATCCTCTGTCACCCCCTTCTCCTCTTGTCTTCAATCTTTCCCAGCATCAGGGTTAAGACTTAGTATATTTAAAACTGCCTAAGGATGCTTCTTTATTATTTGCAGAAAAGGAGAATGGTTACAGTGACTTTTTAAACATGTAGAAAGGGGAAGAAGTAACAGAGGAATCTATATACTGCAGTCCTATGTGCCAGGAAGAAGTTCCTCTTCCAGGATTCTGTCATGGCTCTTATTCTCTCCAAAACACAAGTTCGTAAATTTCCTCAACTATATAAAACAAACCTAGGAATATACAAGTATCTATCTAGAGATTTTTAAAAATTTCTTTCACATGAATTATCTTCCAGTTTAATGGGTAAGTGTGCTTACAATCACCATAGGGGTTGATGTATAGAAAGGAAGAAATACAAAAGTATACACAGTAGTTTTCAACCCTGGACATACCTCAGGATTAACTAAAGAAAAAATGCTTTATTAAAAAAAAATGATTTAGACCCATCTTATTAGATTCCATACATTAGGGGTAGGGCTCAGTTAGCTGTCTTTTTAAGATTTTCATAGTGACTGTGTACAGGCAAGGTTGAAAACCACTATAAAGAGAATTTAACAAAAAGTCATCCAAACTATTAAGGAGAAAAGGAAAATTAGCAAAATATCAGACAAACTTCTATGATAAAAGCTGCTGCTCTACCATTATTCAAGAGTCAACAAAACCCAGAATATAATAAAGGTAATAATAAGCAGCAAACTGCAAGTAGCATTCAGATGGGTGTCTTCCAACTAGCTCTTAATCACTCTGTTTTACAAAGAGGGAAGTATTTTTAGCACAATTTGTTGCTGGTTAAACTTTATGTTGCTAATAGAACCTTTTAGAAATTCTTTTCTATCCAGATATATCTATTTTCCTTTCCTCTTTCCTTATTTCCCCCTCATTTCTTAAATTAATTCAACTTCTCTCCATGAAGAAATATTTTTACAAGTATCTAAAATGAACACTGTCCATTTTCCCTACCTCACTATATTTCCTGAATATTTGTATAACTCTGAGATTTATACCAATCCTTGGGGTGAGGAGCAAGTTAAACTTACCTAATGTCAAAACTGTCATGAAGTTGACACTTAAAACAATAAAACAAGTCAAATATAAACACAGCATAGAGAAGCAATGAGAAACTCTGTCTTCAGTATGAACATCATCAGGTATGATCTTTGACTACTCCTTGGAAGTAGGGACCCAACAGGAGAGAACCCTAAAGATAAGTCCTCTCCCTAACAAAAATAATGTTAATATCTCTTCCTCAACCTCATAACATTTAAAACATAAAAACCATTTATACCAGACCCTATCCAATTTCAATGTCTGTTAGAAGGTTTACTATATGAAAAATGATTAGATGAAACTACATTTATAGTACAGAAAGTAGTAGTAATGAGATAAAGAAAACAGCTATGAGAATTAAAGTATCTTAGAAAACGTACAATCAGAAAAAAATAAAGAAAACAGAGTCAATCGCAAGAGGCCCAGGATTTGGGGGCTCAGTGTGGGGGGCACATGTGCAGCCGTGGCTGATTCACGTCAATGTATCGCAAAACCACCACAATGCAAAGCAGGTATTCTCTCATTAAAATAAATCAATTAGCTTAAAAATTGCTTTGCCATTTGTATTTTGTAAGAGGGGGATAACTTCTTTTCCACTTCCGTGGAGCCTTTTATATTATACTTTGCTTACTGTCAGACGTCATACATTTCCCTTGGAATATCTCTCTCTCCTTCTCTCCTTGCAAATTTTTAATTTTACTCTCCTCTGTAAAAGTCTTTCTTTATAATAATTACCTCTATCTATTTCCCTCTTCTCAGTACAATACTCACCACATACACCGCGTTGCTTGGTACCTGCTATGACACACCCTTGCATTAGTCACTGTTTTATGCTGTTCTCCTTCATTGTGAACATGATGCCTATGTGAGCTGGACACAGTTTACCCTTTCAGCCTAACTGCTTACCATTCCCTACCATACAACCTATGTTCATTCACATTCAATCATTCATCTCACTTAGTCCCTCAACTGTCATCCAACAAATATTTATTAAGTAGCCACAATATGTCAAACACAATCTAAAAGCAAGGTAAAAATTTTTTTAATAATAAAAATAAATAAATAAGAATAAGGTAAGCTCTAGCCATCCCTGACTGCAGCTTACTGTAGGTAACAGCCATCTTCCTTCACCTCTCCAAGCATTTATTCAGAATGTTCCCTCTGCCTGGAAGGCCGTTCCCACTTTGTCACCATGATTAAACCTTTCCTCACAATTCTGTGCAACATGTGTCTACAATGTACTACGCACAATACAGATGCTGAGAATAGATATATATTTCTTTAAAAACCAAAAAAAGGAGGGAATTTCCTGGCAGTCCAGTGGTCAGGATTTGATGCTTTCACTGCAGGAGCCCAGGTTCAGTTCCTGGTTGGGGAACTAAGATCCTGAAAGCCACGCAGCGTGGCTGAAAGAAGTCAAGCATTCAGTAACAGTGACGACAGACAGACCAACAAACAATCAGTAAAATGTGACACATTCTATTATATACATACAGGATAATACGGGAACACTAAAAAGAAATACTAGGCCCAACCCAGTCAAAAATGGGCAGAAGACCTAAACAAACATTTCCGCAAAGAAGATATACAGACAGCCAATGAACACATGAAAAGCTGCTTAACATCATTCATTATCAGAGAAATGCAAATCACAACTAAAATGAGGTATCACCTCACACAGGTCAGAATGGCCATTATCAAAAACCTACAAACAATAAATGCTGGAGAGGATGGACAGAAAAAGGAACCCCTTGCAGTGTTGGTAGGAATGTAAACTGATACAGCCACTATGGAGAACAATGTGGAGATTCCTTAGAAAACTAGAAATAAAACCACCATATGACCCAGCAATCCCATTACTGGGTACATACCCTGAGAAAACCGTAATTCAAAAAGACACGTACCCCCAGTGTTCATTGCAGCACTACTGACAATAGCTGGGACGTGGAAGAAACCTAGATGGCCACTGACAGGTGAACAGATCATGGAAGAAACCTAGATGGCCACTGACAGGTGAACAGATCATGGAAGAAACCTAGATGGCCACTGACAGGTGAACAGATCATGGAAGAAACCTAGATGGCCACTGACAGGTGAACAGATCATGGAAGAAACCTAGATGGCCACTGACAGGTGAACAGATCATGGAAGAAACCTAGATGGCCACTGACAGGTGAATAGATCATGGAAGAAACCTAGATGGCCACTGACAGGTGAACAGATCAAGAAGCCGTGGCACATATACACATAGGATATTGCTCAGTCATAAAAAAAGAATGGATTTGTGTCAGCTGAACCTAGGTGGATGAACTAAGAGCCTGTTATACAGAGTGAAGTCAGTCAGAAAGAGAAAAACAAATATCGTATGTTAACACACACACATATATATGGAATCTAGAAAAATGGTACTGATGAATGTATTTACAGGGCAGGATGAGAGACAGACAAGGAGAACAGACCTAGGACTCAGCAGAGGAAGGAGAGGGTGGGGCCACCTGAGAGAGTAGCCCTGAAGCATATATTACCATACATCAAAGGGAAAGCCAGCAAGAGCTTGCTGTGAGACGCAGGGAGCTCGGCCTGGTGCTCTGTGACGACCCAGAGGGGTGGGCTGGGTGGGGACGGGGGGCTCAAGAAGGAGGGAAATATGTACACTTACGGCTGATTCAGGTTCTTGTACAGCAGAAATCAACACAACATTGTAAAGCAATTATCCTTCAATTAAAAAAATACTTAGCCTAGCCTAGGGGTGAGTTCATTTGCTCAATGCCAATTCTTAAATCTAAAAATAACAATTTCCTTGCTTTTCTTTATAGCTATACCATATATGCACATGCATACATAATGTACAGTTTTCCTGATTTGAACTTGATATAATCACATTTTACATATTTTTCTGTAATTTGTTTTTCCCACACAGCATAGTGCTTCCTACAAAGTCTGATAAACAGCATTTTAATATCCAGTTAAATACCAAATTTTGTTATGACTTCTTCTTTATCTATGGGTTATTTAGAATGGTGCCTTTTAATTTTTAGTGGTTTAGAAGTTCTTAGTTTCATCTTTTTTGTTACTGATTTCCAGCTTAATTGCACTGACAGTGAATATATTCCATATGTTAATTTTTGAAATTTGCTGATATTTCCCTTATGGCCTAGTACAGATTAATTTTTTAACACTTTCACATATGGTTGGAAAACTGTATTGACAGATGCAGTTGTATATACATATGGCCACCAGATTAAATTTAATAATGACAATAATCAAGTCTTCTGTATCTTGGCAGATTTTCTTGTCTATGTGGTCACTCAATTATTGAGAGAAGTATGCGATAATTTCCCCACTACGGCAGCAGAAGGTCAATTTTCTCCTGTAGGTCTGTCAGTAATTGTTTACAAGGAATGTTACTGGGAACATACTAATTTAGAATTATAATATCTTCCTGGTAAACTAAGCCTTTGAATCAACAATGTAGCGGCCAAGTCTAACAGTGCTTTGCTCCTTAAAGTGTATATGTCTGATACTAGGCTTTCTTTTGACTACTATCTGTTTTTTTCATCCTCTGACCACCTAATTTTTTGCAGCTTTATGCTTTTAGGTGTTTCTCTTATAAACAGCATAAAGCTGAATTTTGCTTTTCTCCCCAATCCAGTCTGACAATCTTTGCCTTCTAAATGCAGAGTTCAGTACATTTCCACTCATTGTGATTACAGAAAATATTCTAGATTCATTTCTACTACAGTATTTTTGCGATTTCATAATTGAGCTGTTTATTTCTCAATGTCATCTTTTGAAATGAATCTGTCCACCTCATTCCACGATACACTAGACTTAGCAATGATATACTCTAATTATATTTTGCTAGAGGTTACCCTTCAAAACTTTAAAATATCAACTTAACATTCTAAACATAGTCATTACCTTTACCCACTTCTCAAACAATACAAACTTTGAGTACGTTAAGTTCAGTTACACCCCTCACAATTTATCAGTTATTATCATCCAGAAATTACAGTAGTCCCCCTTTATCTGTGGTATTGCTTTCTGGAGTTTCAATTACCTGTGGTTAACCACAGTCTGAAAATATTAAATGACAGACTTCCCTGATGGTACAGTGGATAAGCCAACACAGGGGACATAGGTTTGATCCCTAGTCCAGGAAGCCCCAACTACTGAAGCCTGCTCCCTCTGGGGCCTGCAAGCCACAATTACTGAGCCCCTGGCTGCAGCTACTGAAGCCTGCAGGCCCAAGAGCCTACGCTCTACAGGAGAAGCCACAGCAGTAAGAAGCCAGCACACTGCAACTAGAGAGTAGCCCTTGCTTTTTGCAACTAGAGAAAATCTGAGCCCAGCAACAAAGACTCAGTGCAGCCTAAAAAATAAGAATATTTTATGAAACATTAGAAATAAACAATTACTGTTGTAAATTGCACATTGAGTAGCAGGATGAAATCTCGAACTGTCCTGCTCAGTTCCACCTTTCAAGACGTCAATTATCCCTTTGCTCAGTGTATCCCACTGGTAAGTTACTTTGCAGACCTCTCAGTTACCAGGTCAACTGTCACAGTATCGACAGTGCAGTGCTTGTGTTCAAGTAACCCTCATTTTACTTAGTAATGGCACCAAAGTTCAGGAGCAGGGATGCTGGCAATCTGTAAATGCCAAAGAGAAGTTATAAAGTGCTTCCTTTATTTGAAAAGGTAAGGTTCTCTACTTAATAAGAAAAGGAAAAAAATTGGATGCTGAGGTTGCTAAGACCTACGTAAGAACAAATCTATCCGTGAAACTGCGAAGAAGGGAAAAGAAATCCATACTAGTTTCATCATCACATCTCAAGCTGCAGAAGTTATGGCCACAGTGTATAAATGCTTAGTTAAAATGGAAAAGGTACAATTTGTACCATAAGCTATTTTGAGAAACAGCTTTTCTTACACAATTTTTCTTACAGTATATTGTTATGTGTGTGTGTGTGTGTGTGTGTGTATATATATATATATGTGTATATATACGTATACATATGTATACGTATATATACATATATATATATATATATATACACACACACACACACACACATAGTATTCCATATTATCCATGATTTTAACCATCCATGAGGGGTCTTGGAACATATCCCCCAAGGATAAGTGGGGGAGCTAATACTAAACTTCTGTCTTGATTTGTTTTAGACACTGTTAATGTTTTATACCATCAACTTGTTTTGGCTTCATCCATAAAAGATTTGAACACTTTCAGTAAATATTTTGGAACTAAAAAAAAGTTTCATTCACATTATTTTTGTTATTGTTGCTGGCTACTCATTTCTATGTCTCCAAATCTTTTGAGTCCATTTTCCTTCTTCCTTAATACCCTGACACTTCTGAAGAATACAAAAGATTTTGGAAGTCCTTCAAGTCTGGCCTTATCTAATGTTTCTTCATGATAAAATCCAGGTTATGGATTTTTGGCAAGATTATCCCAAAAGTGATATTGTGCCCTTTCAGTGTACATCACATCAGGAGGTACAAGATGTCAGTATGTCTTATGACTGATTATTGATTATTGGTTACTTTCATTATTTAGTTATGGCAGTATAACCCCATGCCTCTTAATAGCTCTCATGCTTTCCATCTCCATGTTTCTATGTTACATTCTGTATAATTTCTTCAGCTCCATCTTCCCATTTACTATTTCTTTCTCCAAATGTGTCTAATTTTTTGTTTTAACATGTGCATTACTTTCCTAATTTAAACTTCTTAATTATCACATTTTTAGATTTTTTTTCAAAAAGTCCTGATCAATTCTGATAGTCTTTTGTTCTTTCATCTTGCTTTAACTCTCTCTTTTACTTATATTTTGTATCTATTAATTCAAATATCTGTAGTCTTTCAGCGTTTCACTCTGTAGTTTATTTCCTCCAGCTCTTGCTCATGGTAGCCTGTCTCCTGGTGTGTTTAATAATTTGGAGGAGGGTGAGGGGATGCGGATTCATGTTCAATTGAAATCCTACCTTTGGCAATTTTTTCAGATGTCTATTTAAAGTGCCTTTCTTTGAGAAGGACTGGCATTTGCCTTGGCCAAGAGACTAGTAGTAGCACCAACTAGATTTTTGTCTTGGTTTTTCGGAGGCCACACAAGTAATATAAACTCAGGCTCAAACCTGCATGAGTTAGGGCCTGTGGTAAAGAGAAAATTTTTAAAAATTCTACTCAAAGTCAAGGTTCTTTGCAACACTCCCCCTCTGTGGTATGGTAATCTACTTTTTTTTTTTTAGTAACCAAGAATGGTATTCTTTGGAAGTCCTGACTTTATTTGGGTGAGGGTAGGAGGGCTTCAGTTGCAACTTTTCACTTTGCGTGGGTCCAGAGCTCTCTTTCCTGTTCCCAGATGCTAGACCAAAAGGATAGGAAATAACTCCAGGACAAACACTACTTCCAATGATAGCTTACCAGCATGGAGTCATGTCAGCTCACTATTTCTGGCTTCCAAGAAATCCTTCCTTTTTCTTCAGTTCAGCCACGAAATAAGAGTTTTGATTTGTTTTTTAACCAGGCATTTTCTGGTATACTAAAATGCAAAGTTTCTCCAGCCCTCCATATTGCCAAAAACAGAAGTCCTTAAGGTTTTTTTGAATAATGATAGGGAAAAAAAAATGCTTTAGGATTTAGTAGAAAAGGCAGAGTTTTTAATGATAATTTTAAAAAGAGATCTGGATTAAATTTCAGGTTCTTTATCAAATATGACTAATAATCACAGAATCAACCTCAATGAGCAGAAAGTGAGAAGAGGGTTTCCTACCAATTCACATTTGTCCTGTTTGGCTATTCACCGCTGCCTAGAGTTACTGTTTTTATAGACCACCCAGAATAGGCCAGTTCCTTGAATCCTGTGCCAAAAATCACTAGATGCCTTCTTTACCATCTACACAATATCAATAAGGTCAGAAAAATTAACCCTTTCAAGTCTATTTAATTTTCTTTTTCTGTGTAATAACTATTCGGGTACACAAAACTCTTCAAACTAGTCAGTTTTGCTTACACATTACTTTGACAAAACTCTCTTACTTTAGACGTAAGCTGTATTTACATTTCATCACCAAGTGCCTTCAGGAAGTGTTTCTTAAGGCATACCAAATTTGGCAAACGTGTGTTATATATTTTCTCACTTGGACCCATACCAGTAAGGCACAAAAGTGCAATTCTACATTGAACATCTGAAACAACATTAACAACACTCTTATGGTAATGTGATCTCTTCTGAAAGAGTTCAGGTTCCTAAATCTAAAATGCTTTTGAAATCTCTGATTAAAATGTCTATTCGTCTGGCCAGACTTAGTTTTGTGGTACCTAAGAAAAGTTGAGTTAGAACTCACGGTCTGTTATTTAAAAGCCTATGCAGTTTTTATACCAATTAAAGCAGAATAATGCTTGCTTTATATATACACACACATACACACAAGGCCATGGATGTGGAAGTTGTTCAATAAATATCTTCCAGGTGGTACTAATAAGGTTCAACTAGGGAGTTCCTGTTCCTCTGGCAGACTCCCAGGCCTGAGACGATCCTCTGTCTCACAGTGAAAAAGACTGCAAACAGTGAGGGCAATTAAGAAATACTTCTGAATAATACACATGATGGAACATCTTCATACCCAACATTTGCTTCAGGGTTAGATTTCAGTCTTTCAAGTCATTGTTGCTCTCTAGCTTTGATATTTCACTGTTTGTGTTTCTCCAGAATAAATAATTCCAGCTTTGTATGAGTTTTGTAGCCAGTTTCTTTCCTATTTCCTTCTTGGTGTCTGAGATATTCCAACTTGTTAAGACATTTTGATATTTCTTCATTCCTTCTAGCTCTTCTCTGTTTTTTTATCTTCAGTCTAAGCCTTTTAAACATGTTTTTAAAATCTGAACAGAAGCCATTACTTCTTGGCTTTCTGTTCCTAAAGCCTTCACATAAAGACAGACTTTCCTTGGGTTGCTCCTCAGGATTTTCAAATTTTCAACTTTCTCCCATTCTTAATTACTCTTTTGTACTATCCATCTAATTTTTTAAACACAAACCTTTATTGATAAATTGAGACCACTATTCCCTCCATCCATAATAGGTCAATCTACTTGCTCATGGAAATAAGCCCAATCCTCTCATACACCCATCACCTCAGCATCTGTGAAGATGAGAAATTCATTAAAAATTTTTTGTTCCCGTCTTATCTTTCAAATCTCTGTTGACTTATACAGACTTTCACAATAGGACATACCAACACCATTCTCACTTCCTGCAGCAAAATTCCACTGTCTTTATTTGTTCATCAAATGCTACTACAAAAAGTTGTTGTGACTACCATCATCAGAATTATTTATGTTCCTTCAAGAATATGCTCCTATCTTTATACAATATCTACAAAATGTTTTTTCATATTACAATTGTGTACATATTGCTTCTCTTACTAGACATGCTTTTATTCATGTTTATATTCCTGGTTCCTTGCTCAGCACCTGGCAAACATCTAAAAATATATGCTGTATGTCTGACTGAAAAAATGAGAACCACACCTCATAGACCACACCTCATAGAACCACACCTCATAACAAATGAACTATAAGCACACAGCTTTTAAGAAATCATATAAATGTGCATCTCTGGGATTCCGTGGTAGTATAGTGGATAGGAATCCACCTGCCAATGGACGGGACATGAGTTCAATCCCTAGTCCAGGAAGATTCCACATGCCATGGACCAACTAAAGCCTGCGTGCCACAATGACTGAGACTGCAGGCTGCAACTACTGAAGCCCATGCACAGAGGGCTGTGCAATGCAACAAAAAAAAGCCACCAAAGTAAGAAGCCCATGCACCACAACAAAGAGCAGGCACTGCTCACCGCAACCTACATTCATGGAGCTCCAGCTGGTACAGAGGGCCCCAGTATAAAATGCTTCATTTCGAGAGCTGTTGATGAGTACAAAAGAAGTGATGCTTTTGAACTTTGGTGTTGGAGAAAACTCTTGAGAGTCTCTTGGACTGCAAGGAGATCCAACCAGTCCATCCTAAAGGAGATCAGTCCTAATATTTATTGGAAGGACTGATGCTGAAGCTGAAACCTCAATCCTTTGGAAACCTGATGTGAAGAACTGACTCACTGGAAAAGACCCTGATGCTGGAAAAGACTGAATGCGGGAGGAGAAGGGGATGACAGAGGATGAGACGGGTGGATGGCATCACCGACTCGATGGACGTTGAGTTTGAGCAAACTCTAGGAGTTGGTGATAGACAGGGAAGCATGGTGTGCTGCAGTCCATGGGGTCACAAAGAGTTGAACATGACTGAGCGACTGAACTGACGACTTTATATTCACTCTACAGTAATCTAATTCATTTTATTCAAGGAATTTAATTACATTCAAGTTTCTAAATCAGGATGACAAAGTTTTGATTAGCACATCTCTTATCTCCTATATTAATCAAGAGATAGATCTTCTTGAATAAAGAAGTCACACTCCTTGGAACTTTCCTGATGCTTCAATGGTTAAGAATCTGCCTTGCAATGCAGGGGACAGGGCTTTGATCTCTGGTTGGGGAGCTAAGATCCCACATGCTATGGGATAGCTAAGCCCACACACAACAACTACTGAGCCCGCACATGCACACTGGAACCCTTGTGACACAACTAGGCAGCCCACATGCCACAACCAGAAAGTCCGTGCACCACAATGAAAGATCCTGCATGATGCAACTAAGACCTGATGCAGTGAAATAAATAAATATTTTTTAAAAAAAGAAAAAGGAGTCCAGTTTTCAAACACAAAAACAAAATAATTTTAATATAAAGGATACAGGTAAAATGTCAAAAATAAGTAAAAATTTTTTTTAATAATTCAAATGCTTATTTCAGGTATCTCCTCAGCATATTTTATGTAATTTGTCCAGTATAGTGTCAACTTTCAAAAATAAGTCAACTTGGAATTGACTTTTCACTGAGTTGTCTTAGTTAATTAATTAAAAAGCTAGGTCTCTGGGACTCCATGAAGAGATTTCAAATGCTCTGGGGAATTGTGCTAACATCAAACAACAACAAAAGTCCAATATGAGATTGACTTTATTTTTAAAAAACAACTACACAGAAGTAAAATGGGAATGACCTGGTTTGGCCATCAAACATGTTTGATCAACATCAAACATGCTGATCAAACTATTATACTATTTTCTCTGTTTAAAATCTTCGTAAATAAAAAAGATTTTATTATTATAAACTTATAATTCCTTTCCGTTCTCAACTAATTTTAATACAGATTTCACTCCTATCCCTAATAAATCTGCTTTCCAAGATTACCACTGACCTGCTAATCACCAAATTCAGTATTCTCATCTCAGTTTTCAGCCTCTCCCAAGCCCTCAACATGTGATACCATGGCTCAAGCCCCTCCTGAAACTCTTTTTCATCCTTGGCTTCAGAAAATCATTTTCTTCTCATTCTGTCCCCAATCCTATTCACTTTGAGTGTCTTTCCCTGGGTCTATTATTGTTCATGCTGAGTCACTCAGATTCTTCTTCTTATTCTTCTTTATCTATTTTTCTCCTTGGATAATCTCAGCTACTACTAACATTTCTGCTATCTATCAGATAGTTGGTAGGAAGGGATTGGGGGCAGGAGGAGAAGGGGCCAACAGAGGATGAGATGACTGGATGGCAGCACTGACTCGATGAACATGAGTCTGGGTGAAGTCTGGGAGTTGGTGATGGACAGGGAGGCCTGGTGTGCTGTGATTCATGGGGTCGCAAAGAGTTGGGACACGACTGAGCGACTGAACTGAACTAAACTGAACTGAATATCTAATCATTACCTCAGATTTCCCAATATCTAGTCACTATCTCAAATTTATACTAACAATAAAAACCATTATTTCCATCATGAAACTATTCATCTTTATATGCTGGCTACTTCATATAAGAGTATCACCATTCAGTCCCTCAAGAGAGAAATTTTGGAATTATGTTTACTTTCTGTCTTTTCTTCCTCACATTCCACACTGTAATAATCATCAAATCCCATCAGAGATGTACCCTGGGATAGGCCATCCTTTCCATCACCATAGTCCAAGTTTAGCCTCTCATCTATTGCTTTACATACATCAACAGAATCCCATGCTGTCTCTGTCCATAGTTTCTCCTCCATCCAAACCATTTTCAATAACACCTTCAGAGTCATTTTAGTCGTCTTCCTGAGATACGAAACTGATTATGTTACCCTCTGCCTAAAAACCCAGGAATGACTGCTTTATAGTAGCACTGTATATAGCAGCATACTGAGCCCTTTATTATCTGGCCTCACTTATATCACTAGCTATACTTCCTCACATACACTTCCACATACATAAAATGCACCGGATTTTTAACTTTTTCTCTGAACTTGTCAGCCATTTTGTAACTGTGCCTTTTATCATGCTGCCTTTCCCGTACGGCATGCCTTTCCCATACTTTCCACCAAGCAAACGATCATCATACTTTAAGATTCAGCTTCCTCTCTGGGATTTCCCTCATCATTCTGGCATTCAACAAAAGAAAGTGTTTTGAGCATCTATCAACATGACATGAAGCTTCTCCTCAAGGAATGCATATTCTCATTTATATTCTTTTAGTACTGTGTTCATACTGAAGTTATGACATTTATCACATTATGCTATCGTCATCGTTTCACACGTCTCTCCTCCCAGCTGGATCATGAGATCTTTAAAGGCATGGCCCCTGTCTAACTGCTCATTGACTCCCCAACATCTAGGATGCTGATTTTGTTCATGTGTAGAGTATGCCACAGTTAGTGGGAATCTGAAAAACATGATTTTTAAGATCCCTTTGAATTCTAATATTCTATGATTTCAACATAAATGCAGCATTTCTTAGTTGTGATTTAGCTGAAAACCTGTGTCAAAAACAGCTAGAATGCTTAAAATATTTATATTAATTCCTGTTCCAAACCTACTGAAGAAGAAACAGAACTACTGCTCTAGTTAGGGAGGAAGTCATTCAAGTGCCTTATAATCACTGACACTCAAGTATCATAGTATTAAGGGAGGTAATATAATTACATTTTAAAGGTAAGTAATTGAGGCATAGAGAGATTAAGTAACTTGAATAAGACAGCAAAGTTACTAAGCTAAGTGGGGAGGCTAGGATTTGAACTCAGTCTAATTTCAAGGCCCATGATCTTTCTCAGTTCAGTATTCTGCTTTATCAGTGCTCTGTTTAATAACTCAAGGCTTCTTTCATTTAAAAAAAAAAACAAAACATGAACTTTACTTTCTGCCAGACCTACATGAAGAACAATAAAGAGGAACCAATCTTTCTTCTGTTATCTTGCCTCTGAGGAGGAAAAAACAAATCCATTTTTCCCTAGCTTATGACTAGAGCAAAAATAATAAAAAATAAGAATTCAAATTTCTAGCATTAGTATCCAAAACAAATATCTATACACTTACCTCATGGGTCCATAGTTCAGTATTACAAATGCCAAAACTATCATCACACAGATAGCTCTTCGCTTCGGACTAGGAACTTTAAGCCTCTGATTCTAAAGAAAATGATCATTATTAAATACAATTGAATTACACATCAGTTTCACAAAAAGCAACATCTAAGATAATAACAACTCTCCTCTTTACCAGTTATGAGAATGCTTAAATGAAAACCAAAATGCAAATATGAGGAAAGAGTACTTTTCAAAAGACTAAGGAGAGGAGTAGGAGAAAAGAGACACAGCAACCCTTGTTGCAGAGGCCTCTTCACCCAAAAGGAAGAATTCAACAATTTTATATTTTTATGAATCTTCAAAGAATCTCAAGGCACTGTACTTTAGTAATTTGCCTCTCTCTTAAATCATTCTTTTCAGTAACATAATGGAATATTCCCTTCTGCTCAGGGCAAGATAGAAAGAGCAATGTAAGAAGCCAGTCTCCAGGGAACTCCCTGGCGGTCCGGTGGCCAGGACTCCACGCTTCCACTGCAGAGAGCATGGGTTTGGTCCCTGGTCAGGGAATGAAGACCCCATGTGCTGCCCTGGACAGTCAAACAAAAAGTCCCATTCACTAGGCAGAGGCATCTGTTTGGTTCAAGAAAGCACTGCGGTAGGAAATTCTGAAAGCAGCAGATTTCACGAACAGAATTAAGATGATTAGCCTCACTGGGATGCATAGCAACAAAATACAAAGTATAGTATAGTGGCTGGGTGAACTGAGAACACATTAAATTTTTAAATTTTAGGGAAGACCTAGTGGGACTGCTTAGGAGACCTGATGTGATTCATTTAGTCAAAAAAAAAAAAAAACCAACAGAGAAAGAGTACTATGATAATAAGGGAGAAGAAACCCAGGAAAAGGAGACAATTTTTATACACAGCTTGGGAGGTACAATTCAAAAGCTCCTCTTGCCAACACTTTATCCTTACTACAAATGTTTTTGGGCTTATTGTGCCTACCTTTTCCTATTATTACTTTACAAAATTTAATTTAAAATGTAAAATTTCCAATTGCTTTATCAGGAAAAAAAAATACTTCAACCCATCATCTCGCCTCTATCACTAACTAGCACTCACCTCTGATACAACTTCATCCAGTTGCCGCTTCAGTGAACCATTCTCTTTCTTCAGCTTCTCATTCTCCAAAGGGCCGCCTTTAACCTTGCCTCTAAGCCTAGCATGTATTCTTTCTTCTTCTTGCGGGACTGACAAGCTGACTCTCGATTTTTAATCATACGTTGCTGTCTCCTTAGCACAGCAATCTAGGAAAAGTTTCAGTAAGTTAAAAATAGTTGGATTTCAGAATCAGATCAGTGACGAATATACTGATTTTTATAATTATCTTTAAATAAAGTGTTCAAAAGATAGCTCACTGGTTGTTTTTTTTTTTAAAAAAAATACTCAAATGAAATAAACTGAAATCAAATGATTAAATAAGGCCTTCTAAAACCTGTTAAATGATTTCTTCTGGTGTTTTCACCAGAAATAAGACTTATTTATTGATAAATAAGATTTATTTATTGATCTTCCCATTTTCCCTTTAGAAATACTATATATATATATGTATGCTGCTACTGCTGCTAAGTCACTTCAGTCGTGTCCAACTCTGTGCAACCCCATAGACGGCAGCCCACCAGGCTCCCCCGTCTCTGGGATTCTCCAGGCAAGAACCCTGGAGTGGGTTGCCATTTCCTTCTCCAATGCATGAAAGGGAAAAGTAAAAGTGATGTCGCTCAGTCATGTCAAGACTCTTAGCAATCTCATGGACCACAGCCTACCAGGCTCTTCCGCCCATGGGATTTTCCAGGCAAGAGTACTGGAGTGGGGTGCCATTGCCTTCTCCGATATATATGTATACATACAGCTTTAATCTATATCACAGGCCCTGAATTACCTGTTTTTCAGAACCATCTATCCAGTTACTTATAGGGCCACTTCTGCTGGTAGAGTTACCATCATTTCAAATTCACTATTTGCCAACTGAATTCATTATCTACCTCTACCTATTCTTTAAAACGTACTGATCTTCTATCAATGGTATCTCCTAGGATATAAAAGAAGGTGTGACGTAACCTATTTTTCTTTCATTCCCTAACATACTAACTCATCTCCAGACTACTGCAACAACAGCCTTCTAACTACTTCAACTGGCTTCAAGCTCCTTCTGTCTACCATTTTTAAGATAACTTTCTTCTCCTAAAGACATTTTAATCTTGCTACTCCACTGCAAAAGCAAGCTAGTCATGTATTTTACCTACCCACCTTTGCTTTCAAAATCTTCCATAATGTGACCACTCTCTACTTTCCTAACTCTACAGCTATTCACACCACACCTTTCAATCAAGGTTATTCCATGATCTTCACACATATCTAACTTATTCCTTTATTCATACTGTGTGTTCTGATTTAGAATGCCATCTCCTCTACTAAGCTAATTCTAAGGACCATCCAAACTCTTAGTTATGATAGACCACTTGAGTTTTTAATATTGTCTGAATTACTTATGCTCTTACAATTCAGAAGATACAACTGAATACTCTGTTTCAAAAATGATGACTTTTTCTCTCTCTTCCTAGATTTTATACCTTGGAAGCCAAAACTATGTGATATGGCCCACAATATCTACCATAATCAAAACTTACTGACCAAAATTATTTTTGTCATATTTTATAAACAAAGATGTGAAACGTGTTTTAGCATTAGTCTATTTCAGAGAGAATGTGAGATAGTAGAATTAAGTTCATAAAAAGAACCAAATAATACTAAATTTATTATTGTGAGTATAGAGATGACAGAATTTCTGACTTCTCTGTTTTGTAAAGGACTTTTAAAAGAGTAAACATTTTACTGTGGCTGTTTAATAACTTTTACTGAGATACATAAATAAAACTAAATAATTTAACACTGATTTCTTTTGAAATAACAATGCAATTTCCATCCCATACTACAATTTCTAGAAACAGAAGTATACCAAATCCAACTGAGCAATCAGACTCCATAAGGAAAAAAAAAAGAATCCACAAGGAAAAGAAATATTACATGAGATGTCAAGAAGTGTATCTTTCCTTTTTTTTCTTTTAACTGAAATGTCACAAGAATGCTGACTTCTATAACCATCAATCTACCAAATTTCCCTGTGGCATAACTATCCCACTCTTCAATAATGCTAAATATACACACACACAGAGCAGTGCCAAATCCTGATGGATTTTAATTATTCATCAATTTCAAACTATTTTCTGGACAATGCCACTTTGTTTGATCTACTATTACTCTTAGTGTTCTTCATTTTTACTGAGAATGCCAGTGTCCATAACTGATACTTAACAAAAGAGTGCTGAAGTACACAGAATGCTGAGCAAGCACATAAAAGAGAAGGTTCCCAGATGGAAGAGCTTATACTAAAAGTTGGATAAAAGGTAACCTTACTTATTTAAAGGCTGATTAATGTATGGACTCTGGGGAGGCTTACACATGGCACACTACTTAATAAATTTCAAACAGGATTAGGGATTTCTATAAACAATAAAAGCACCTGCATATTATACAGCATAAAGTTTCAAAGGCTGTCACTGCACATGCTTCATACTAAAAAACCGAAAACCACCTATAGCCAAATATTCATTTCTTCCCATATAAAGAGATAACAATAGTTCTGAAAATGCAGTAAATACTCAGTATTACCAATAAATACAAAGGATGAACACAGTAAAAATACATGACGTCCACAGGAACTCCAAACACAGAGCTCCAACTTTTTTTTTTTTTTTAACATCTCAGCAAGCTATCTTCAGCTAACTGAATAAAATATTTAAATTATTCTGTATTTTTGAGGGTAAAAAAAATTAAACATATATGTTTATTGTTTGTTTGTTTGACAGGGGAGGATATTTTAAAAGAAAAAAAGGGCTACCTGTAATTACTGTTCTGTAAATTGATTTTTTTTCCCCATACAATATATCATGATCATCTTTGACATGCCAGAGAATGGCAGCACAGTGTTTCAATTATATTGATGCTCCATAAAACATTTAATTTATCTCCTCTTGTTGAAATTGTTATAGTTTCCAAGATTCTTTAAAATAAGGCTCATCATTCGATACTGTTAGAGTAGAAGAATCAAGGCTAGAGTTTAGGGACGTTAATTCCAAGACCAGTGCTACTTACACAACAGCTCCACGCTGCTTTTAAATACCAAACAGGAAGTCCTGCATTACAGTATGGAACTCTAAACTCAGTGACCTGTGTGGTTACTTTAATTACATGCCTGTTTGAAATTGAAGGCTTATGGAACTGCTTGTATCTGGAAGTTTTCCCTCCTCTGTTAGCAGTCTACAAACACAAAATCAATACTCTGGCCCATGTATCAATTGATACATCTCCCTGTGGGTGTATAAGATGATTCAGCATGATTGAGATGAGTGAACAGCTAGCCAGTCCCTGCTTCTGATCACCCTGCCTTTAGACAACTCTTTCACCAAGCATTGTGCCTTGGAAAAGGAAAAACTCCAAAGCAGAAAAATACTCTCCCTTTAGTGCCACTGCACTATAAAACATAGTGTTTCATTATTAAACATTTATTTGACTGTAAGAAAGACTCTCACAACTGCCATATGACCCAGCAATCCCACTGCTGGGCATACACACAGAGGAAGCCAGAAATGAAAGACACACGTGTACCCCAATGTTCACCGCAGCACTGTTTATAATTGCCAGCACATGGAAGCAACCAAGATGTCCATCAGCAGATGAATGGATAAGAAATCTGTGGTACATATACACAATTGAATATTACTCAGCCATTAAAAAGAATACATTTGAATCAGTTCTAATGAGGTAGATGAAACTGGAGCCTATTATACAGAGTGAAGTAAGTCAGAAAGAAAAACACCAATACAGTACACTAACACATATATATGGAATTTAGAAAGATGGCAACGATAACCTTATATGCAAGACAGCAAAGAAGACCCAGATGTAAAGCACAGTCTTTTGGACTCTGTGTGAGAGGGCGAGGGTGGGATAATTTGGGAGAATAGCATTGAAACATGTATATTATCATATGTGAAAGGATCACCAGTCCAGTTTTGACGCATGATACAGGGTGCTGGTCCACTGGGATGACCCAGAGGGATGGTATGGTGAGGGAGGTGGGAGGGAGGGTTAGGATGGGGAACACATGTAAGGATTCATGTCAATGCATTGCAAAACCACTACAATACTGTAAAGTAATTCGCCTCCAATTAAAATAAATTTGTATTTTAAAAAAGAGTCTCATAAAAGGAGAACTTTCACAAACGAACAAATACTTTTTGAAGGTTGGATCAATTCAAGAATCAAAATCCTAAGCTCTTTGCATTATGTTTCATTTTAAGTTACTGATAAACACTACAAGACATGTTCTTCTTACAAATAAAATAGACTATTTAGACCCTTGATTCTGTGACGTTGCTAAAAATAAGCTTCAAAGTCCTGAATGGCTATAAAGATATTAAAATATTTTACCACTAAGAAATACATCCCAACATCTCACACAAGCTCAAGACAGATCAAGTATTGGTAACATACAGGTGAAGGAACCACTAGGTTACTATACATCTATCAGTTCTAATTCTCATTTTGCTGAATCTTTCTCTCTAAACTGATGTATAAAGCAAACACGGTCACTGATTAACCTCTTCATTATATCAAACAAAACTTTATTCAATTAAATAAAAAGAAACAAACTTCATCTACTGGAAATTGACACTTTAATCCTCTAAAGGTCTCATCCAATCCAAAAACAAAATGGTTCTCGTACCAATGTTAAACATGTGTGCTTAATTACCATGTAGCACAATAATGACTACTGTATCATAAAACATGGATGCTATTAACTTTGCTGTTTTATCTGATTCCAGACTGTTCAAATAAAGTCAATCTTTATACTTTGTCTCACAAAACTTAAAACCATCTGCTTGAATTTTTTTTCTTAATTAAGAGAATACATTTGTAGAGAGAGAGAAAAGGGAACAGCAGTTTCAAGATACGGATAATTTGAAGTTGGCACTGCATCAGGGCTGCCTTGTAAGCCTCACTGACAGAGCAAAGACCCCAGTGCTAAACTGAGGGAAGGCCAAGGTCTGAAGCCTAACTCCATTATCGTAGGTCCTATGATGGAGGTGAGGATCAACTGTAATGGACATGAAGGTTCTCTGTAAACTAATGTGCCACACACATGCCATGCTGTGCCAAATTGCTCCAGTTGTATCTGATTCTTTGCCACCCTAGAGACTGTCACCAACCATGCTCCTCTATCCATGGGATTCTCCACGCAAGAATACTGCCATGGGTTGCCAGTTCCTCCAGATCAAACTCACTTCTCCTGTGGCTCCTGCACTGCAGGCAGATTTTTTACCTTGCCTGGTGAATCCCAGGGACACAGGAGCCTAGTGGGCTGCCATCTATGGGGTCGCACAGAGTTGGACACAACTGAAGAGACTTAGCAGCAGCAGCAGCAAGCTATAAGTTGGGCTCCAAACTCACTGCAGATGGTGACTGCAGCCATGAAATTAAAAGACACTTACTCCTTGGAAAGAAAGTTATGAACAACCTCAATAGCATATTAAAAGAGACATTACTTTGCCAACAAAGGTCCGTCTAGTCAAGGCTATGGTTTTTGCAGTGGTCATGTATGGATGTGAAAGTTGGAGTGTGAAGAAAGCTGAGCGCCAAAGAGCTGATGCTTTTGAACTGTGGTGCTGGAGAAGACTCTTGAGAGTCCCTTGGACTACAAGGAGATCCAACCAGTCCATTCTAAAGATCAGTCTTGGGTGTTCATTGGAAGGACTGATGCTGAGGCTGAAACTCCAATACTTTGGCCACCTCATGCGAAGAGTTGACGCATTGGAAAAGACTCTGATGCTGGGAGGGATTGGGGGCAGGAGGAGAAGGGGACGACAGAAGATGAGATGGCTGGATGGCATCACCGACTCGATGGATGTGAGTCTGGGTGAACTCCGGGAGTTGGTGATGGACAGGGAGGTCTGGCATGCCGCGATTCATAGGGTTGCAAAGAGTCGGACACGACTGAGCGAGTGAACTGAACTGAAGCTGTAAATTTCACTAAAAAGAAATATCCTACAGCTATGAATAAACTGGATGAGGCAACAAAAATTCTTAACTGCATCAACAATGTGTCTCAGAGATACTCTGATAAACTGTTCAACTAAAGTAATATTGCAAATATCTGCCTTCATTCCCGCTCTTATTTTTACAGATTTCAAATATTAAATATCAGATTAAAACAAAAACAGACAAAATCTGGAAACCCCATTTAATTCATACAAAAGCAGAAAACCAGAGCCTAAGAATTAAAATATAATTCACTCTCCTCCCAAGATCCCTCAGTCTGCTCCTTATTCTGTATTTATCAGGACTCTCATTTGCCTGAGAAGGCCATTAGGAGGCTTTATGCACTTATAACAAAGTGCCTGGTACATACCACTTCATCTATATCAGCCATCTAAGTAATACGGCCTTGACTGAAATATTTAACCAACTGATTCATTCAATGGTAAAATGGGAACAAAGCCCACTTTACAAGGATTTTGAGAGAATCAAATAGGACTATGTGAAAATAAATGTGAAGTACTCATCAAAACTATACTGAGAAGAGCTGAACTTCTCAGAAGCATCAAAATGACAAAGGCTATGGGAATGCTCCAGACTGAAAGAAGTCAAAGAGACATGACATCTCAGTGCAGTATCTGACCCTACAGGGATCCTATACTGGAGGGGGAAAAACTCAAGTGATTAAACTGTCATACTGACAGCTGAAAAAAGTATTTTACAAACACAAATTTATGAAGGTAATAACTGTACTGTGGGTATGTAAGAGAATATCCCTATTCTGAGGAAATATACACTGACATATTTAAGGGTAAAGAACTATAAGGTATATGTAACTTACTGTAAAATAGTTCAGGAAAAAATAATGTGTGTATATATCTATATGCAGATGGATAATAGGCACATAAATAAAACTAACTGATACAGCAAATGTGGAAAAATGTTAACAACAGATGAATCCAGGGACGTGGGTGTTCTCTGCACTAGTTTTGTTTTTACAACTTTTTAAAATTTGAAATTATTACCATATACAAGGTCTGGTACACATGTACACACACACACACATAAGACTGCAGTACAAACATAACACTAAGGAGTTATAGGAAAAGAAAAAGAACTTTCCTTTAAAACTCATAATCAAGGGTGGTAAGAGCCACAGAAGATGCTAACCATAACCAGTTAAATCTTTGAGTATTATTTGTTAACCACCTTTAACCAGTCAAAAGTTCTCTTCTGTTAACAATATTCTTTCACACATTTGTAGAACAGTAATGTTCTGGAGAATACACACCTTCAGGACTATATAGCCAATGATACTTTCATTGAAATAATTTGTCATTTTTATTTGTAAATTATCTATTCACTTATTTTGTCCATTTGGTTGTTGGGTTAACTTGCATCTTTCTAATTTGTGAACACTCTTTATATACTAAAAATTGTTTTCAAAAGACTACAAAAACTTGCACATGAATTTTCAAAGCAGCATTATTCCTAATAGCCTAAAAGCGGAGACCACCCAAATGTCCATCAACTGATCAATGTATAACCCAAAAGTGGTATATCTGAAAAATGGCCTATTATTTGGCCATAAAAAGGAGTAAACATTGACATATACCACATAAATACATCTTGAAAAATATTGTGCTAAGTGAAAGAAGTCAGACACAAAGCTACATCATATATAATTCTATTGATATGAAATGTCCAGGATAGGCAACTCCATACAGAAAGCAGCCTTCCCTGATAACTCAGTTGGTAAAGAATCTGCCTGCAGTGCAGAAGATCCTCGTTCAATTCTTGGGTCGGGAAGATCCACTGGAGAAAGGATAGGCTACCCACTCCAGTATTCTTGGGCTTCCCTTGTGGCTCAGCTGGTAAAGAATCCACTTGCAATGTGGGAGACCTGGGTTTGATCCCTGGGATGGGAAGATCCCCTGGAGAAGGGAAAGGCTACCCACTCCAGTATTCTGGTCTGGAGAATTCCTGGATGGTATAGTCCATGGAGTCACAAAGAGTTGGACGCAACTGAGCAACTTTCACTTTCCCTTATACAGAAAGCAGATTAAGAAGTAGCGGCCAGGGGTTGAAGAGGATGGCAAATGAGGAATGACTGCTAACAGGAATGGAGTTTCTTTTTAGGGTGATGAAATATCCTAGAATTAAACATCAGTAACAGTTGCATAACTCTGAGAATATACTAAGCAATCACCAAATAGTACATTTTAAAAGGGTAAACTCAGACCTCCCTGGTGGTCCAGTGGCTAAGAATCCACCTGCCAATGCAGGAGACACAAGTTTGATCCTTGGTCCAGTAGGATTTCACATGTGGCAGGACAACCAAACTCACATGCCACAACTACTGAAGCCCAAGCACCCCAGAGCCCATGCTTGGCAGCAAGAGAAGCCGCCACAGTCAGAAGCTCACGCACTGCCACGAGAGAGTAGCCGTCACTTGCTGCACCTAGAGAAAGCCTGTGCACAGCAACGAAGACCCAGCAAAGCCAAAGAAAGTAAACAATTTTTAAAAATAAAAAGGTAAACCCCCATAGTATATGAATTTTAGCCCAACTAAGCTATTTAAAAACCCCAAGCAAACAAGGACTTTCATTCACCTCAAAAGGCCATGGAAGACAGAAGCTAAGGACTCTCTTTTAAAGTATTACAAAGTATTACAAGCAATTATGCAGGGAACAGAGTAAGGTGAAGAAAAGGGAACCTGTCTATGGAAAGGACACACTGACACCTATTGATGGGATTGTACCCATTTAAAGTAGAACAAATTACAACTACCCCTAAGGTGAAAAACTATATAGCTTCTGACGCTCTAGTTTCAGTTCCAAGAATTTCTCCTACAGATATACTTTCATATAAACAAACTGAAATAAGTACCAAGTTATTCAATGGAGGAATGTTTACAAAGAAAAAAACCCCACAGAACTCTTAAATGATTATGACAGCTGTATGATATAAGAGTACCATGACCTGTTAAAATAATAAGAAAACTTTTTACGTACTGCTGTCGAAAATCCCTAAGATATATTGAAAAGAGTGACATGCAGGACAGTGTTTATATGTTACCATTTATATACTAAAGAACTATCTCAGAAAGAAGGCACAAAAACTGGTAACAGTGATTGCTTCTGAGCAGGGAAACAAAATGGCTAGAAAGCATCTAGGCCACAGGAGGACTGTCTTCCTAGGAATGAGTCTCCAGGGGTAGTTTATAGGAAGAGAAATCAGAGAGAGGACAGAAGCATTCAATTATCTATTAAGATATAAATCAGCATCCCTCTAAAAATAAGTATTTATTAAGCTTATCAAGGTGCTAAACTAAGAAATAAAGAATAAAGAATGTTAAAGTTGCCATGACATAAATCTAACCTAACGCAACACATCAGGGAAAAAAAAATTTGTTCACTTCTCATTCCAAAGCTACTGTAACCACAGAAGAGATTACTTGCCAAAGTCTTTATTCAGGATAAAATTTTAGGAGCCCCAAATCTCCATCTAAAGAGGCACTGCAAATATTTTAACAAAGCATGTTTTTCTTTTACGTGCAGAATATCTGGTAGCAGCAAAGCCAAAAAGTAGTCAGCACAGAAGTAATTTCTTTACTAGAATCCAGATAGCTTTTCAGATCTCTAAATTTTCCTGTTGAATTTGTTCTGATGGATTCCTCTACTTTATAGCCTAAAGAAATATCATGATCTCAATGTCTCCATTGCTTAAGAATTTAGTTACTAAAAAGTTCATTATTTATTCACTATTTATCTTCTTAGGTCTAAGGTAGTCACACAATTCAAGGTTATTCAGCTCACACTTCGACCTAACAGAGTATCTATTTGTGGGTTTACAATCAAAATATGCATCTTAAATGTTCAGTAGTTGCATTTTTTTTCTGAAATAGAACAGACACTATCCATCTTTCTAAGTTTCTCCACACTACTTTGCATTGTAAACAGATTGTTTTAGATTCACATTTTTCTTGGAAGCTACTCCTTTAGGGGGTACCCTGTGAGTCCTGCTATTACACATCCTCCTGGGTATGACAAGAATACAAAGCTCTGACCACTCTTGACCCAGGCCCTTTCTCAGGGCTGACCTTGAGAGATGAGGTAACATCTCCCTCTGGACAATGAGGAGGCTTGCTTACTGCTTGCTGTAAATGTAGTCAATTCCCAACTTCAGCATTCTGCCACTGCAATAAAGGAACACTGTGTGCACAGCATCATCTGAGCCAGTATCACATCACCCCCATGCTGACAATACTAACAATACCTGAATTCTTGAACTTAACTATGTAACACTGTCCCCACAGAAAGAAACACAAAGTTTCAATTTGGTACGAATGCCAGGGGAATCCCCTCCACACCATTCTCACACCCAAGGCCACTGGAAAGGATCCCCCAGCACCCACCTTCTCATGATGGCTCTGGTGACCCAGGACAGGGACTCCCAAAGGAAGGGGCTGGGATGAAAGGAGTCAAGGTCACTAAGTAAAGAACAAGACAGAGAGTCCAAAGTAATAAGGGGTTTGAAAGACGCTCAGTGGAGCGAATAGACTGAGAAGACCTGTGGCCTCCCTGTCAATATAGCCTGTACCCCTTCATGAGTCTCACATCTGATGTTATTTCAAGTTCTGACCTTGTTTCTGATCATTTTCTTTCCATTGTATCCACCAAATGATTCCTATTAAGGGTTTTTGCTCCACCTTGACCCACTTGCGACATTTAGAATACAATTTCACCACTCTTTTTTTTTTCTTCTCTGTTGTCCCAGTAACCAAAACAATGTTGTAGTTCCATAGCCTTAAAACTAGGACCATAATGTCTTGTGAACTTTACGGAATTATAATGGGTAAGTGGAAGTATTCAATGCAGATTTAAACAGATTGCTGTTTCCAAGCCCTTGGTTTGATGTTTGGCAACATTCAACAGCACTTAAAAGAAAGATAAGCATATTCTCTCAATATTCTCCCAGGAAGCATCTTTGTAGTTCCAAGATTACCATTTACTAAGAAACTGCTTAAGAGAATTTCTACACTGAAATGAGAGACCATGTTCATTTTTTCCATCAGGATCTGAGCCAAAAACCAACCATATTTCTTGAAGACTTAGGTGAGGTTTCCAAGAGTTAAACAGAACAGATTTACCAGCAAAAGGCAGGAAGAGTGAGATTATAATTTGAACCAGGCAAACTGTTTCATAACAGAAAATGTGGCACTTAATGTAGTTTGCAGAATATGGTATGCTAAAAATGCTACTTTATGGCAGGAGCAGACCTCTGGAGAGTGAAACCAGCCAAACGAAAAGAACAAAAAGGTAGAAAAAAGAAGCCATGTCAGCAATACAAAGCCACAAAAACTGATACACTTTTTTTTGGTACCGAATTACAACTTTTCCACCACATTTTGTGGTTTAAAAACACACAAAAAAATGCTTGCTGAAAAAGTTTTCGTTTTGGCCATTTTGAATCGGGGTTATACTAACTCAAATTTATCCTAATTTAACAGGACTTGAGTCTAACAAACACACACACTGTTGAGGTCACAGGAGACTACATATGTGAGCAGATCAAAGTTTTCTGCAGCTCCCTCTGGAACAGATTTATCCTGGGTTTCTGAATGACGGCCAGCTGATAGAGGACAGACTGATGTTTCTTTACTTGAAATAAACATTAAGTCAAAACCTCTAACAGAAAACCCATACTGAAAAGGTTTGGCTCACTCCCTGATGTCCTAGTCAAGGAAAAACAAGCACAAAAATCTCAATGCAGGTTGATTAGAAAATGTATTCTAATAGTCTTTACGTCTCTTGCACCAGACATACAGTACTTGAATCTTTTTTGTATAACACTGTCAATTCTGAATTTTGAAAAATAATAAGAATGCTAGTCAATAATTATTGCTTTTAAAAAAGCTAATACTTGTTGGTTCTCTACTTTCTCATCTCACACATCCCCCAGTTCTTCAATGTTGACTGCATTATTCACCAAATTTACAAAGCACTCAAAGAGTTTAAAACCAAAACAGACATAGTCTTTCACGTCAAAGAAGTTCTAAAGGATGTCTGGCTAATAGACTGACAAATAAATTAATTGAAATGTTTATAAAGATTACAGAATGTGTGTCAGTGACATACAGTGATGACTGCCAACATTAAGATGCTCTTTATTCAGATATTAAGCCTAGAAGAAAAACAATGATCTCTTCTTGTTTTTAAGTAGAATTACTGCATCAAAGACTCTTAGAGGAAATTTTTCTATAATTTGGGCTTCCCTTGTAGCTCAGCTGGTAAAGAATTGGCCTGCAATGCAGGAGACCCCTGTTTGATTCCTGGGTGGGGAAGAGTCACTGAAGAAGAAACAGGCTCCCCACTCAGATACTCTTTGGCTTCCTTCGTGGCTCAGCTGGTAAAGAATCTGCCTGCAAGGTGGGAGATCTGGGTTTGATCCCTAGGTTGGGAAGATAAGGGATCAGCTGGCTACCCACTCCAGTAATCTGGCCTGGAGAATTCCATGGAGTGTACATCCATGCGATTGCAAAGAGTCGGACAGACTGGGCGACTTTGACTTTGACTTTCTGTAACTTACCTGCACCTGTTCTAGATGAGTCCTCTGGAATAACCCAGAACAGTTATCCTATTTTCCACATGACAACCTTCATTTTCTAGAAGTCGGCTCTACTTTCAGTCTTCTTTTCTTCAGATGACTGCATCATACCAACCCTTAATCCATTCTCCTCTCCATGACATGGTTTCTAGACTGTCTCCCCATCCTAGCTACGTTCCTCTGGACCATCCCATGATTGAATGTTATAATTCAATGAATGAGAAGGAAATGGCAATCCACTCCAGTATTCTTGCCTGGAGAATCCCATGGACAGAGAAGCCTAGTAGGTTACAGTCCATGGGGTCGCAAAGAGTCAGACACGACTGAGCGACTTCACCTCAGACTAGAATATGCTAAGATTTTTAACATTGAAAACAGTGTGTGCCAAGACATGAAGGAGGAACAGTAGTGTTACATGAAAATAGATATATAGTACAGGATTAAGCTTGACTATTATGTTAGTTTATTTTGAGTACTAAAAATAAGCACACAGTGCCATGGCATAATAGATACTAATGCATAGTATGTGTTTCAACTGAAGACGAAATGATGTGAAGCTGAGATCTGCTTTAAAACATTCTATGTGGAGGTGATGAGCACAGAACAGAGGAAACATGACTAGCAAAAAAATCTTGGTACTCATTAAGGTATGATTGGTAATCAAAAATATATAGATGTCATATACATCAGTATTTTTTAAATTTCTAATTAGCCATTACGTTTTCCATGTCTAAAATATTTCAAAATACATATTTTTAATGTCTAAACAAATTACCTTTGAATATTTTCTATTGCAAGTTTTATTCGTATTTTAGAAAAAATACTCAAATTCACAATTTAAAAAGTATTAAAAGAAAATTTTAAGCGATCATTTTCAAAATCCTTGTTCAGAATAGAAATTATTTTAAGCATCTTTTCTGATCACAACAGTATGAAACTAGAAATCAACCACAGTAAGAAAAACGGGAAAAGAATGAACACATGGAGACTAAACAACAAGCCACTAAACAAACAATGGGTCAACAATGAAACCAAAGAGGAAATCAGGAAATACCTCAAGACAAGAGAAAATGAAAACACAGCTTTCCAAAATCTATGGGATGTAGCAAGAACAGTTCTGAAAGGGAAGTTCATAGCCATACAGGCCTTCCTCAAGAAACAAGAAAAATCTCAAATAACCTAACCTGACACCTAAAAGAATTAGGAAAAAAGAATAGACAAAACCCAAAGTCAGCGAAATGAACGAGATAATAAAATCAGAGAAGAAATAAATAAAATAAAGATCCAAAAGCAACAGAAAAGATCAATAAAACAAGAGCTGGTCTTTTGAAAAGATAAGCCATAAGCCTCTAACCACACCCACCTAGAGGAAAGTAAAGAGAACCCAGTAAGAAATGAAAGAGGAGAAATAACAACTGGTACCACAGAAACACAAAAATCATAAGAGGAAACTATATGCCAACAAACTGGACCACCTAGAAGCACACAAGTTTCTAGAAACATATGGTCTGCGAAACTTAGTCAAGAAGAAACATAATTTGAACAGACCAATCACCAGAAATCCCCTGTGAACATCATTCTCCTGTGAAAAACTTTTTAACTGAAAAGTTGGATGTATGATTTTTAGTTGAAAATATCATGAAATACTGTTTAGACTTTTGTTATCATTGTTCATTTACTTACTGTAGAAAACTTCTCAAACACCAAAAGGAAAGAAAGACTACAAACCCACCCTCAACGAGTATCAACTTTTTTTTGCTAATCATGTTTCCTCTGTTCTGTGCTCATCACCTCCACATAGAGTATTTTAAAACAAATCTCAGCTTCACATCATTTCATCTTCAATTGAAACACATACTATGCATTAGTGTCTATTATGCCACAGCACTGTATGCTTACCTTTTCAGTACTCAAACTAACGTAGCAGTCGAGCTCAATCCTGTACCGTACGTCTATTCTCATATAACACTACTGTTCCTCCTTCATGTACTGGCACACACCGTTTTCAATACCTATATAAACTGTGGGAATTACTGTAGAATTTCGATGTTCTACTCCCGTAGATAATATTCTTTTGTTATGGGTCTTTACAATATTGCTGATGGAGATTACTTGGCTGTGTTTATGCAACAGTAGAGCAATTCTACAATGAAATGGCTACTGAAATGCTAGTTAATAAATTCTAGTAGACAGATCTGTCAGTAGTATGATATACAATGTTACATAACTCACAGGATTTTAAAAATACTTTGCAATACCTAAAGAAAAGGTAATATCCACTTCTATTTTAAAAAAAGATATAGGGTTTGTTTTGCTTTCCCAGTCATGATTTTAGAGAATCCACTTTCAGACTAGTTACTTGATTTTAACTTTCATTGAACTTCAGGCCCATAATGTTCAATTACTGTTTAACACATAACATAAAGTATTTTGTATCACTTTTAAAGAAAGCAAGAGTTAGCTGGCAAGTACTATAACTGGTTTTAGGCTGTGACAGATCTTAGGAAACTTTCTGTGATATATAAATTACAAAAAGTCCCTATAACAGAAAATCTGAAGGTTGGCAAAGATGGGAAAAAACTAAATAATCATTAAGAAACAGAATTCCTAAGAGTAGCAAGTCATCACTATGCAGTGGTGAAAACTCTTCAGTAAGTTAAGAGAGAAGCTAAATATAAACTCTGACCAAAAAGAAGTCTACAGACTTATCTGGGGCGTTGCCAAAAACATTCAATCAGGAAACATGAAAGAATTCTGTAAAATACTAGTATTTTATGATTGAGTTGGGGGTGACAGTCTGAAGTATTGCGATGAAAAGGTTCAAAAGAAGGAATTAAAGAAGAGGAAGGTATGCATACCTTTCTTAGTCAAACCACTTTGGATTTTTTAAAACCTTTTCACTTAGAGTCTAACAAACTAAGCCTTACCCTAATTTTCCACCAGAGACTGGATGTGCAATTTCAGCACATTTGACACAATATAACAAACTTTAAAAAACAAAAATAGTGTCTTTTTTTTGTTGTTGTTCTCATTTTTACAACCAAGCATTTAAAAAAAGCATTCAATTTCAAAACTTACATCGGAACCCACACTTTTCATCGTACTTTGTAGGACAGGTTTAGTCACAGAAAGTTTCCCATTTGCTGGGCTGTTTGCCACAGGGGCTGGTACCACATTCACCACGTGATTAGGTAGCTGCGTGGTTCCCCCAGCAACAGCAAGGACTGGTTGAGGAGAAGGCAGAACTCCAGGTGCCTGGAGCTGAACCACGGTAGGCTGAGAGAGCAACACGGTCTGGCCTGCAGTAGAGAAAAAAGAAAAGCAATCAGAAGGTGCGTAACTACTGTGGCAGGGGCAAACTGTTTCGCATTTAGGTCTCTTCTGCAGATACAATAGGTAAAACCACATGAAACGATTTGAAACCACCAATTGAACCACAATCAAGAGCAGCACACATTCTTGCTGATGTTCTCTGTTGTGTTTTTAATGAATTTAAAATATGTTTTAAATTCATTCTATTTGAAGTTATGATTAACAATGTATTTCCACACTTTTTTCAACTAACAAATACTAAATCTGCTAAGTTATACATAGATTTCCCTAAGTATTAACCTCTGAAACTTCTGAGTGCTAGAAGTATTTATCATATTACAAAGAACAAACCTTGTATACTGAGCACGGAATCATATATTTTAAGTTAATGGGATTCAGAAATACATACAACACCAAAAATATATGACAGAGATTCAGTAAGTCAATACTTGGGAGAACCTGAGTCTACAAATATCAAAAATATTAAAACCACTTGAGATAAATTCTTAGCTAACACAGGAAACATAGATCTGTAATTTAACATAACCTGCAGATAATGTTGATTCCCCTACCACCAAAATAGTCTACAAGTCTTTTCTTAATCTTCACATTTAACCTTATTTTAAAATTATGCTAATCTGAGAATTAGTATCATAACCTAAAGAAGGCTCAAACAACTCCCTATACTGGTCTAGTAAAACTCTTACTTGTCTACTGAGTGTTTGCTTTCAGATCTGGCCAATTTTATAAGGTGTTGAAAGCTTCACCTAACATCCACAGCTGCCTGAGCCTATCCAGCAAAATAAAGGTATTAAAGTAACTGGCAACTAAAATTTCCCATTGTATATTTATACTCTTCTTGAAGGAAAAAAATACTATGCTTTCAGACAGTGTAACATGACCCATGTAAAATTCAGCTCAGTATTTCAAAGGGTCAAGGAAAATTAAAAATCAAAATAATGCTTCAAACACCTGTTTACTATGAACATGTCTTAGCTTAAAAAAAAAAAATCACTTCTATACAATCAGTCTTTCTGTCTCAAAAGGCCTTGAAACGCATACTTATATAAGAATTAATAGTATTTTATCCCTAAAAAGTAAGTAAATTAGTAAGAAAGACCTAAAAGTAATTTCACAGATTTATCATGTACACAATTTAGTATAAATGATCACTAAGTAGTCTTATCTTCTAATTTTCCCTTGGAATAATTTACTTTATGAAATAAACACATATAAAATGTGGAAATAACGCATAAGCAAATATAAGTTTGCTCTAGCCAAATATTCAAATAAAAATAATTAATAGAGAATTTCCTGGTGGTTCAGTGGTTAGGACTCTGCACTTTCACTTCCAAGGACATAGGTTCAGTCCCTGGTCAGAGAACTAAGATCCTGCAAGCAATGTTGCAAAACCAAAAATAATAATAATAAATAGCGTATCACCAAATGTTTTTTTAAATAACACTTACTGATCTATTACAGTTAATCTGGTACTATGAAAGACATACTCATGTATGTCAAGAATGTAAAACTCAGACCAAAGGTTCCCACTCTGAATTTAAGGACCTTTCTTTAATATCAAAAACATCATGGTCACCCAAGATGATCACAGTTGTCCTTTCAGTTTCGGTAGACTGAGAAAAATATGTGATGAGAAAAGTTTACTAAGAATTTAGTAGTGACTTGAAATGGATCTGTAATTTATTATCATAAGTATAACCACAAAATTTTTAAAAATCAGTGCAAAGATATATGAAACAAATTATTTATCCAGTCAACAGAAAATATGGATTTGCAGATACCCTGCAAAAAGCCAAAAGCTACTGCCACTCCGACCACCCATACCCCAGGATCCACAGTCTACCGGTTGAGAACCACTGATTTAAAGCAATACTTTGAAAAGAGCATTATCAGAGGCAGCATTCCACATCTTCTGAGTTTAAAAATTATGATAAAGTGAAAGTGAAGTTGCTCAGTTGTGTCCAACTCTTTGTGATCCCATGGACTATAGTCTATCAGGCTTCTCTGTCCATGGGATTTTCCAGGCAAGAGTACTAAAGTGGGTTGCCATTTCCTTCTCCAGGGGATCTTCCTGACCTGGGGATCAGACCCAGGTCTCCTGCATTGCAGGCAGATGCTTTACCCTCTGAGCCACCAGGGAAAAGCCCGCTCTATAATTAATTCATTAGTTCTCATAGTTACTGTTACTTAACTATTGATATAATTTTCCAATTAGATACTCAATTCTTGAGATCAAGGACCACTTGTCTGCATTCTTTCAGAGGCAACAGAACATAGTGATTAATTATACAGACTCCGAGCCAGACCATCTGGGCTCAAGTTCTGACTGTGCCTCTATTAACAGAATGACTTGGGACAAGTTATTTTACCTCTATCTTCCATTTCAATGATTTGAACCACTATCTACCCAAAAACTCTGAGAGGATACTTTCCCTTTTTCTGTCCTCCATTCCCATCACCTAACTGCCAACCCCTGTGATTCTACACTTTGTAACATCTTCACTGTCTATCTGAGATCTTCACTGATATTCCAAGTTTCAACATCTCTCACCTGCACGATCATAAGAATCTTAATGAATGTATAGGACACAGATGCAGAAGTAGGCAGAAGTTATTTAAGGCAGACTGAACTGAACAGCATGTCAAGAAACTAGAAAAAATAAGAAAATGTAACAGACAATAGCCAAATTAGTCGAACCAAAGATCTATAGAAAGGAGAGTTATTATCATAAGGTAAGGTTAGAAAACTAAACTGGAGACAAACAATGATGGGTTTCACATTCCAAGCCAGACAATTTGAACTTAATCCTGTAAGAATTACTTCTCTTTTGCAGGACTTGCCTCAGTCCAGTGGTTAAGACTCTGCACTTCCAATACAGGAGGCAAGAGTTTGATCCTTGAGTGGGGAGCAAAGATCTCGCATGCCACACAGCGTAGCCAAAAAAGAAATTACTTCTTTTTAATAACAAATATTTACTTCTGATACTTAGATCAATGAACTGTAAAATGCCTTTCCTATATTTCTCTTCTTCTCTCCCCATTATCAAATAAATGGAAGACTGGAAGTTATACATTTAAATCTGTTATGTTATTACAAGATTACCTCTCCAGATTACACTATAAAAATAGTAACGAGGCCTGTATTAGCATATGCTCCCCCAAAATAAATACTGTTTTCAGATAATGGGAAAGCACTGACGTTCTGAATAGTGTATGATTCACGCCTCTGAAACTGATCAACTGCTCGGAGAAGTTTCTCTTCTCGTCATAGTAAGATTTTCTATCATTCAAACATAACCAATGGTTCACTAAGAGCAACTTCTTAGGAACACCTCTTGCTTTACATACTGATCATATTAATGTCAAACTTTTACTTTTTATATATGTGTTTTAATAGCTTATGGAAACCATAATAAAGTTCTTCACACATTTAAATTCTTAGCCTTTGGGACGATGTACACTTTTGAGATCCGGATGAAAGTTTCAGAGACTATCCCTAGAAAAATCCACAAATAATATACACTAAATCTTGCATTCTATTTCAATGAGTCCATGACATCCATTCACAGGTCACAAGAATACCCATTAGACAGGACTGTTATTTCTCATATGAAAAAGACCGTATTTTGACCCTGTCCTCAGAGGGCAGGTATTTCAGGTTTGTTTGGTTGGGGTTTTCTGGAAGGGACTGGTGAATTTTCACGGATCCATCCAGTCTCTCACCTAGTTCTTTTTATCAATGCCACACTGTCTATGACCATGGAATAGAGCAAAGTTAACAGAGTACCTGGAAATCAAATTTATGACCTTGCCCTAATTAAAACGATGCTTCAAAGAAATGAGCTAAAAATCTATAACTGAAAATATAGTTATAAACGTGTAACATTGGTATTTATTTATAACCCATATCCCATTGATACCTAGTCTTACTTGGTGCCAACAGATAAATCCACGGAAACAAAGCTGCACAAGTTTCGCTCTAGCCATGTGTACACACATCAGTATAGGCACAATGATGAATAATCTTCCCAAGAGAGATCTGTGTGCAAATGAACCCTGTATGTTCAGTCAGTTCAGTCACTCAGTCATTTGTCTGACTCTCTGCGACCTCATGCACACCAGGCCTCCCTGTCCATTACCAACTCCCAGAGGTTGCACAAACTCATGTGCATCGAGTTGGTGATGCCATCCAACCATCTCATTCTCTGTCGTCCCCTTCTCCTCCTGCCCTCAATCTTTCCCAGTGTCAGGGTCTTTTCCAACAAATCAGTTCTCATCAGGTGGCCAAAGTATTAGAACTTCAGCTTCAGCATGAGTCCTTCCAGTGAATATTCAGGACTGATTTCCTTTAGGATGGACTGATTGGATCTCTTTGCAGTCAAGGGAAGGGACTCTCAAGAATCTTCTCCAACCCCACAGTTCAAAAGCATCAATTCTTTGGCACTCAGCTTTCTTTATGGTCCAACTCTCACATCTATACATCACTACTGGAAAAACTATAGCTTTGACTAGATGGACCTTTTTGGCAAAGTAATATCTCTGCTTTTTAATATGCTATCTAGGTTGGTCATATATGTGACAAATATATACATATTCCTATATGTGAACAGTACCAAATCCTCAGACTTGAACTTCTTTCAATACAGACCTCAACTTCTTATAGAATCAACTATACGAGGCCATCTAGTGGACAAAATATAGAAACACACATTCTTAACGGTTTAAAGTCAGAGGTTCAGGTATTCAATGCCCCGTACAAGTTCATGTTTATTAAATGATGCTTCCTACTACTTGGAGATTTAAGAGTCTGATTCTATTTTCAAAACACACCTATAAATGAACCACCGTATTTTAAATACTAGCCTCTCCTTAAAAACAAAAAAAAATTCATAGACACAAAAATCTCAGAATACAATAGCATCAAGAAAGTTTCCCAGATTTTCTTCTTCGCTACAAAATCACAAGCCTTAGAGACTGGTGTTTTCACTAAAACTGTGAGAAAGAGAAGTATCAGATATAATTGATCTGGATAGCTACCTCCCTTGTTAGGACAGGAACCACATATTAATCATCTCTATAACCTCCTCAGAGCCAAGGACATTCTTGACACACACACCCAGCATGTGCTCAGAAATTATACCCTGCATTAAAACAAATCATATGACAGATGCCTCAGTGTCCTCCAACTAAACAGAGAGAGCATCAAATTCCATTCAGGTACCTTTAGTGGGTGCAGGATGTATACTGATAATTGGTTGCTGCTTTGCCAATGGCATAAGTGTTGGTAGTGTCTGAATAATGATGGTTTTTGCTGGAACGCTGGGGTTTGTTTGAGTCTTGGGTGCTGCTGGAAGTAATAAAGGCTTGGGCTGAATTGAAGGTTTCGAATTTATTTGAATTTTTTTCTTTGGAGTCAGTCCATTTTCTGGGAAAAAAAAAAACAAACCACAAATATAATTTAAGTGCAATTAAGCAAATCCTAGAAAGCAGATTCTATTATACACCTTTCTCTACACATTATCTTAACCTCTGACTACCCTTAACTGAAGTTTAAGCATAGCTTAATGTACTGAAAAACAGGATTTTATCTTAGTGGACTGAAGAAGAGTCCTCAGTCTGAGGTCTTCCTTTCTGACCGAGCTACAGCTTTGCAAAGGGGACACAGGAACCAGTAAAGAAAAACAGCTAAAATCACTGAATAAAGCATTGAGGTGAATGAGGTTAACAAATGTCACAAGCAAATGGGCCTCACATTCAACTTCTTTAGGTGAAACTTTGAAATTTCTCCTGAAGATGGGGCCCTAAATCTATTTTAGAGCATCATTCACCTATAAAGACAGAAGACAACCAAAGAAGATCATTTTTCCCTTTCCTCTTCACATTAACGTTCACAACAAAGGATATAGGTCCACTAGTTAAAAAACAGCAAGCTAGCTTAATAAACATACACTTAATCCAACATTTTCTTTTAAGACATGGAGCTTACTCTCAGTCTACAATAGAAATGACAGAAGTTAGCAGATGGAGTAATACCGGATTTGCTCTTAGAACCAATGATGGGCTTGTCTTCCTTCAGTGGCTCTGCTGAGGAGGAGTTATTAGAGCTTTCACCATATAAGGAAAGAGGAGACATCTGAGAAGTAGAAGACAAATCCAACTCCTCCTGCAGTAAAACACAAATAAATTCATGCAGAAGAACAGTATCCTTGAGCAGAAAATGGCTTAGAAAGAGAGGCAAGATCCATGTATAAACAGAAGCACTTCAAGATAATTTCAAGTCAAAGGTGTGATATATTACAACTATATCTATACAGTAAGCACCAAGAGATGATGAATAAATCAATATTATCCATCAATACTAAAGTAAAAATAACTAAAAACGAAGTATGTCTATTTAACTCTCTTATATTAAAGATACAATCACTGATTCGATCTGCTTCTACATTTCCTCCCACAAACTTTATATTTTACTTGATTCCTAGCCATACAAACATTTAGTATCATTACAGAATTACAGTTAAAATGCTAATATATTTTCCCCACCATCTCTTATTCAGACTTACAGGAATTTCAAAAGCAAATAATTCTTACTATTTTCATCCTTTTCTATTTATTAACACTACCTTTGTCCCTAATGTTTGAAAGAAAAACCCTGAAAGGAGCAGGGCTATTTCATTAATGGGTAAAAAATAATGGAGAGATATACAAATATTAACATTTTCCAAAATTCAATATTCAGTGGCTCTGTCTCATTTTGCTAAAATAAAGAAACTTAACATAGGATAAAGTTGCATTTCAATTCCAAGAGAGAAAGATGTTATGTATAATAAATAAATAGGCATATACATTTACATACATACATCGTATCATCTTCAAAAGAATCTACAAGATCACTGAAAGAAGAGTTACAAGAATACTTGTTTGCTCTTAGCATGATGTAGGCCCCTTTAAGTCAAAAATCCAGAAGCCATAAAGAAAAAAACAGATTTGAATAATAATTATTTTATAATAAGAAAACAGGCCATAAACAAAGTTAAAAGATATATATTGAGAGAAAATATCTGCCTAAAGTGAACAAAGGACAGGAGTCATCATTTCACTGAAAAGGAAATGCAAATGGTAGCCAGAGGCAAATTTAAAAGAAAAAATTTTTTTAATCATCAGATACGAAAAGTTAAAATAACGTGAAAGAGTATGTGGCAGAAATGGTCACTCTCAGTCATGCTGGTGAGGATGAGAACTGTTTCATTCATTCATCACTAACACCTACCGTCACGTAGCCAAAACCCAAGACTGCATGAACCTTACAGTGTATAGAATAATAATACATTTGGGGGAAAAAAACACTAAGAGATAAATATAGGAAGAAATTATGATCTTTATGGCCTTAGATGTTTAAAAGGCATTTAATAAAACTCTGTGAAGATTCTTCATAAAAGTCCTAGAAAATAAGAACTGGAAGGATGATTTAACACTTAAAAAAAAAAAAAAAGCTAGGTATAATTGAATAGCCAAGGTCATACTTAATGGTAAAATACTAATACTTTGCCATTAAAGTTGGGACGAGAAAGAAATAATTGCTTTTTCAGTAATTCTAGAAAACATAATTATAGCAGAAACTAAAATAAAAGGAACAAATATTAAAATAGAAGAGACAGAAGTGCTTTGTTTTGCAAGATGATATGCTGTCCTAACACATTTAAAAACCAACAAAAAAATTTTCACTATAAAAATGTACTAAAAATCACTTAGAAAATATAATAAAAATAGTTTATTCATAAAAGTAATAACAATTACAATATACCTAGAAATTAATTTTCTAAAGACTGTATAAGATCTATACGAAGAAAATGATAAAGCTTAACTGAGAGACAAAAAGAAAACCTTAGTAACAGAGAAACATATAATATTCTTTAACAAGATGATTACAAAGGCAATACAACTGGGAAATTGCTTCATCTATACAGTGAAAATTAAAACTAGATTTGTCCTTAACACTTCATGTTAAGGTCACCTCTTAGCCTACAAGGGGACATCTATGACAATGTTCATTGTGATGCAGGTGAAGTGTTAACGCAGTTACATTCAACAAACTGATGCAGACAGAGCAATATGAACAGATCTTAAAAACACTGTTAATTTTTTTACAATAAGAAATAAAAGATCTGATATAATACCATTGGGCAGGTCTAGGTGGCTCAGAGGTTAAAGCATCTGCTTCTAATACGGAGACCTGGGTTTGATCCCTGGGTCAGGAAGATCCCCTGGAGAAGGAAATGGCAACCCACTCCAGTATTCTTGCCTGGAGAATCCCATGGACGGAGGAGCCTGGTGGGCTACAGTCCACGGGGTCACAAAGAGTCGGACACGACTGAGTGACTTAACTAACTATAATACCATTTACATAAGTTTAAAACACATACACAAAACTGAAATCAGTGAGAAAAAAATGAACTTTAATAAATGGTACTGGAATAGTCCGATAGTCATCGAGGAAAACAAAAAACTTGGATTTGTATCTTACGTCATAAACCAGGATAACTCCAATGGATCAGAGATTTGAAAATTAAAAATAAAACCTTAGGAAATATATATATTAACAAGTCACTTAGAAACTATTACTTCCTGAATAATTTGATCCTAAAGCCACTAGATGGGGCAGTGCAAGAAAAGCACACGCAGAGACACAGCCTGAGGGAGTGTCAGAGTCCAGGGGAGGAAGTAGGGGCAGGCAGCCAAGCCCAGGGAGTCAGAGTAAGGTAATGATTGTATCCATATTGCATCAGCCTGAGGTAGGGTGTCAAAGCCCAGAACACAGGGGTCAATGTGAAGGGAACTGCACTGGCAAAATCCAGGACTACATAAGAATCAGAATAAATAAAATAATGAGCTATAATCTACTGACTATGCCAAAGCCTTTGACTGTCTGGATCACAATAAACTGGAAAATTCTGAAAGAGATGGGAATACCAGACCACCTGACCTGCCTCTTGAGAAACCTATATGCAGGTCAGGAAGCAACAGTTAGAACTGGACATGGAACAACAGACTGGTTCCAAACAGGAAAAGGAGTATGTCAAGGCTGAATATTGTCACTCTGCTTATTTAACTTATATGCAGAGTACATCATGAGAAACACTGGGCTGGAAGAAGCACAAGCTGGAATCAAGATTGCCGGGAAAACTATCAATAACCTCAGATATGCAGATGACACCACCCTTATGGCAGAAAGTGAAGAGGAACTAAAAAGCCTCTTGATGAAAGTCACAGTGGAGAGTGAAAACGTTGGCTTAAAGTTCAACATTCAGAAAACTAAGATCCTGGCATCCGGTCCTATCACTTCATGGCAAACAGATGGGGAAACAGTGGAAACAGTGACTTGTTATTCTGGGCTCCAAAATCACTGCAGATGGTAATTGCAGCCATGAAATTAAAAGACACTTACTCCTTGGAAGGAACGTTTTGACAAACCTAGACAGCATATTAAAAAGCAGAGACATTACTTTGCCAATAAAGGTCCGTCTAGTCAAGGCCACTGTTTTTCCAGTGGTCATGTATGGATGCGAGAGTTGGACTACAAGGAAGGCTGAGCACAGAAGAACTGATGCCTTTGAACTGTGGTGTTGGAGAAGATTCTTGAGAGTCCCTTGGACTACAAGGAGATCCAACCAGTCCATCTTAAAGGAGATCAGTCCTGGGTGTTCACTGGAAGAACTGATATTGAAGCTGAAACTCTAATACTTTGGCCACCTGATATGAAGAGCTGACTCATTGGAAATGACCCTGATGCTGCGAAAGATTGAGAGCAGTAGGTGAAGAGGACAACAAAGGATGAGGTGGGTAGATGGCATCCCCGACTCAATGGACATGGGTTTGGGTGAATTCTTGGAGTTGGTGATGGACAGGAAGGTCTAGCATGCTGAGGTTCATGGGGTTGCAAAGAGTCAGTCACAACTGAATGACTGAACTGAACTGAACCTGTTGAATCAACTAGGAAGCCATGAGTCCATACTGATAGAAACAAAGAAATGAATAAATTTAAAGTCTGATGAGAAACAGGATATTTTTACATAGTTTTAAAATACATTCTCATAAAGTACCCATTTATGGCAAAGGGAGATGGGCAACTTCACAGTAGACTAGCCTGGAAGATACCACCTTAATCAAATGAACAAAGTAAACCTCATCAGTAACAGGACAAATGAAAACAGTATGCAATAGCATCAAAAGTAAATGAGACAGACATAGCATCACTTCTGCGATATTCCTGCCACAAAATCTGAATCTCATCCTGAAAGAACATCAGACAAACCCAACCAAAGGACATTCTATAAAATAACTAGTCTTTAATTTCCAAAAGTGACAAGTCATGACAGTCAAGGAAGAATGAACTATTTCAACTGAAGGAGATTAAAGAGACAGGACAACCAAATGCAATCTATGATTCTCAACTAGCTCTCCTTTTGCTCCCTACGGGATATCTCTGGAACAACTGGCACAGTCTAAATGAGAGCTGAAGATCAGATGACAGTAAGCTATAAACATTTATTTCCTGATTTTAATAGCTGTATTATGACTAGAAGACACAGCCTTACTTGTGGTGACAAGGCATCAGGTTGGCAACTTACTCTCAAATGATTCAGGGGGAAAGTTCTTTGTAATGTACTCATAACATTTCTGTAAGTTTGAGGTTTTTCCAAACTCTCTCTCTCATCTGTCTGTCTATCTATCTACATATCTAGATATCTATCTATATGTGTGTGTATATATACATAGACACACACACATCTATATATATATATATATACACACACACACAAATATATACACATGTGCAAGAAGATAAGAATAAAAATATTATAACTTCTGAGCAGTTAAAACCCTCCTTTGAGTTCTTTCTATATATATACACATCTATCTATCTATCTATACACACATATATACACACGTGCAAGAGACAAGAATAAAAATAATATAACTTCTGAGCAGTTAAAACCCTCCTTTGAGTAACAACAACAAAAGCAATAAAAGATTGGTCATTCAGCTATGGAGAAAAGTATCCCTACAGAAAATAAATACCATAAATAAAGCTTAAAGAAAGTGACAAATTAGAGAAGAAAACACTTGTAACTTATTTCACAACCTAAGCACTAATAATTCTAATATGTAATAAAACACTTTAAAAATTGAAGGGAAAAAGACCAATACAATCCAATAGAAAAATGGACAAAAATTTGACAGTTCATAAAAAGAAATGCAAATAGGCATTATACATATGAAATATACCAAAAGATGTCTATCCATACTTATAATAAAAGAATAGAAAATAAAACATGCTAACGGTATGTAGCAATAAAGGAAAACTGGCCCTCTTACATACTGCCTGGTCAGAATACACAACTGTACAACCCTTGGAGTGAAATTTGGCAAAAACAGTAACGTTAAAAATCACCTTGATCTTGGCAGTCTCTCTTTAGGAGGATATCCCCCAAGATATCCTGGCAAAAATATGAAGTGTCCTATGTATATAGTTATTTATTACAACATTGTTTGAGTTCAGAAAAGACTGAAAACAACACATATGTCCATCAATACAGAAATCATTGAGTAAAGTATGATATAACCACACAACAGAACACTATAAAGCCATAAAAGGAATGGGAAAGAATCTATAACCTGAAACTGTAGCTACCTCCAGGATATATACCACTAAGTTAAATAAACAAAGTGAAGAACAGGGATGTAACATGCTACCTTCTTCCAAGGGAAGGGAAGAAAAAGGCTGTTTCAGCTAGAAGGAAGAGCATGTACAGAAATGTAAAATGGTAGAGGCAGAGGTCTCACTGCCCGCGTTCACTGGTGGTGTTCCACACAGCTCCTGGTGCAGTTGTTGAAAGAATGGAGCACACAGGAGCTCCTGGAGTTAAAGCAAAGAGGAGTGAGAAGGTAGGAATAGGAAGGACAGTGAGAAGCAAGACTGAAAGGTAAGCAGGCGCCCGGGTCATGGAGGGCCTAGTACACTAGCAGTTTGGATTTTGTCCTTTTAACAGTTGGGAAGGTTTTAAGCAAAACTGACACAATCAAACCTGTGATTTTTAAAGATTTCTCTTTGAAGATTCCTCTGCTAAGAAAGGTCTGGGGAATTAGGAGGCAGAGAAACCAGTCAAAATTCTATTGCCTTAATCCAGAAGAGGTGATGATAGTCTGGCAGAGTGGAGAAGATGAATCCTAGAGATACTAAGCAGATAAAATCATCAGCATTTAGTAACTTACTACATGTAAATCACACCAGAACGAAGATACTTCAATTTAGATAAGATATAATATACTAAAACATTAATTTAAATTTTTCCTATTTTTTTCCTTTCTCCATTCCAAAAAATGCCTAAGTCCTTTGGTATTTTCTTTTCCTGCCCTCAAGAACGTTTTCCTAGATGAAGAACAGAAGCATTTTAAGGTTTTGTAAAACCTTACTAACTCATTCAAAAGATAGTGCTAGGCATTCCTGAACTAAGGAGACCACTCTAGGTTTTATGGCTAAGGAGTCATATAGACAGACCAAGTCCTCAAAGAACATACATCCTAACAGGGAGGAAAGAGTGCAGCACAGAGAAAAGACAGCAAGCTCCATAAACAAAAAATACTGGACATTGGTAAAGTACAATGAAACAATGAAATTATAAAGACAAGAACATAAGGAAGCATGGCAAAATCAAAGAGACTAACAACTCTCTAACTCCCTCAAGGTCCTTCCTCAGGATTAAAAAGAGATAAGAGTTATATTAGACTTAATAAACGTTAACTTCCTTCCCCATATACATATTTCCCAGATTCCACTACAACCAAAATCACTGTAAAAGACTAGTTACTTACAGGAACATGCTGAGTTGATGAGTAAGAGTCCACGGATTGAGGAGATGAGACTGAACAACTTGAGGAGGCTGGCGAAAGTGGCTGAGGTTCTGTCTTAATATCTTTAATTGGAAAAGGAGAAGCAAAAATTTTCCCACTGGACAATATAAACTCAGAATAAATAAGAAAGAAGGTTAAATCTACTCTCAAAATTCAGATATATAAGCTAAGGTCACTAAAATATATCATCAAGTGAAAATTCAAGATGCAGAAAATAGTATATCTAATACGCTTCCATCTGTGTAAATTTATATGTATGTTTATATGTGTATATAGACATATAAATATATATGCACATACTACTACTAACATCTGCATTAATTCTCTTGAAAGATAAACTTAAGAAATTGGTCACAGTGCTTGTCTCTAGGAAGCAGAACTTGCTGGCTGAGGGACAAAAGCCAAAGGAGACATTTTCTACTCTATAGACTTCTTGTATCTTTTGAATATTATGTCATATGCAAAAATTATAGATTTTCCCCCAAAACAATTTTAAAACATAAGAAACAGGAAAGAATTTTTGTGGAAAGCATTTTTGACAATAAAATAATAATACAAAAGTGTCCCTATCTTTTGAACTATTTTTTTAAAATGTGTTGATCAACTTCAGCCCAGGCAGTGTTCCTCGACGCCAAATTTCTAACAGGGTAGGAAGGAAGGAGATAAGACTCTGTGCCAAACTGTGTTCTCCAAAGTTAGGAGCAAAATACCTACCATGTCTCATGATCTATACTGTGATCCTGCTACTTCCCCATCAAGAAGTAGTGACTATATTCTCTTCTATTTGAATCTAGGTGAGCCTATGACTTCCTGAATCAATAGAATATGGGAGTAATGATATGTGAATCCCAAGTCTGGGTTACATTAGGTAGCTGAAAGACTCACATTTGAGCCCTTGAATCCTGATTACCACGAGACCACCAGGTTTTGAGGAAGCCAGGACATTTAGAAAGATGATGGGTAGCTCTCACACTGGCAGTTCAAGTCTTCACATCATTTCAGATCAGGCATCAGACATGTGAGGGAAGAAGCCTTAAGGTAGTCCGAGCCCCTAGATGTCAGGCTACCCTAACCTCCAAATCTTCCCAGATGATGTCTGGACACCATGGAACGGAGACAAGAAATTCCTGATGTATCCTGTCCAAATTCCTAACCCATAGATTCTTGGAGCCTAATAAAATGGTTGCTGTTTTAAGCCACTGTATTTTAGAGAAGTTTGTTACACTATAGTAATGAGAATACTGACCTTGTGTAGTCCATATTCAATGAGGAAAGAAAGGAATTGAGCAAGATATACTAATATATAAAATGAAGGGGAACAAGAATTGCAACAGAAGGGGAGGACTGTAACTTAGATGGGGAAATGTGCTGGTTAATTACCCACTGTTTCTCAGCTCCAGGTTCACCTCCTATAGTCTATGATGAAAATTAATACAAGTCCCAGCTGGCTTCCTTTTAGGTCCTCTCAATGGGAGATTCTAGAAAGATGCTTCTTAAGGTAGAATCAGGGAGAAGGGATTTTTTTTCATCCTTCCATCAGCTTTATCCCAGAAGGGACAGTTTGCTTTAGGTTCTAGTTTTTTTCAGCACACCCAAAACCCAATTCAGTGGGCCCTTTGCAGACACTGGCATCATCCAAGTAGTGTCTCCTCATCAGAAGGGTATACATGGGACAGCTACACTAAGGTCCTAGGTTCTGATAATCCCAAGTCTCTTCCCTTTGATTCGCTAAATCCTGTTTAATTCTCAGGTAGGTTAATCTCTTACAGAGTATTACATATAATTCAAAATTGATATTTCTGAATTATAAAATTTTCATTCATTATGTGACTCTGCCATAACTCTGAAATTCTTTATATCTATTTTGGCAAGAAATTTATGTATGCCTGGCCATACCAGAAGTAGAATGTAGTCCCTGGAATTTTTAACAAATAAAAGTAGCCCAATAACCCCACCTAATTTTGACTATTACCAAACCATAAAATAATCCATTTAAAGTTTTTATCAATGAAATACATAATTACCTGTACAGAAGTGATTGTTGACATCCCAAATGCCTGTCTCCCAAGGCATCAAATCCAAGTCAAAATCAAGATTATCAAAATTACTTTCCTGTAGATTTCAAATCAGCAAAAGAATATCAGATTAAAATATATACATCCAGAAATCAAACTAACAGAAACAACTTGCCAAAAATAACTATTACCCAAATTAGTAAAAATAATTTTCGAAGTTAATCAATTCATCTTGAGAATATATCTTAGATACCTTAGAGATAAACCAATTTAGTTACTTTAAGCACAGTAGTAATAACTAGGAAGGGGGGTAATGGAGTCAACATCTATCTGAAAGATTCAGTTGGTCTCATTCTTTTCAATGAAAAGAGACTATTACAAGAGTCACAAAATATTAACACAAAATATGTGTTTTGTCATAAAGGAGATACAGTATAATAAGTTTTCCCACTGTCACTAAGGAAAAAAGTCAAAGCAAATGCCTATTTATAAAATCATCTCTATATGCAATGGAAAGAATACAAATGTATCCAAAAGGCATTCAGGAATCATAAAGAAACTAACTGAACCTTCAGATATACCAAATATTAAAATGGTTATGGGAGAAGGAAGAGATCCATAGGAGGATGGGCAATTTTATCTTTTTACTGGTCTATAGTTTTCAAATTTCTAAATTTGAAAGAAGATAAAACCAAGTTTTTCAAATAGGGGTCAGTAAACCTTTTAGAGGGGCTCTTAGCTTCTTGTCATTTAGGTGACAACTCTTTTAATACAAAATATAAGTGTACTCTGGGTCATAACCATTTTCTACCATATACATTAATAAAGAACTACCACATGATTTCAGAACCCTCATATCACTTGAGACAGTATCACTACTATTTTAAATGTCTGAGTCACAGACATTAGAACAAAAGGAAACTTAATATAAAAACAGTACAACAAGTCAAAAGGTAGTCGGTATTAACTTTGTGTGACAAATAATAAAACAGCAACAAAAGGAAAGTAACCCTCAGGTAAAAGGAAAGATTAATCTAGTAACTATTAACAACCACTAGTAATAATTTCTAGAATATTATCCTTCCAAATGTCAATTATTTGGTTTATTTTTATTGAGAATATAACAGAAGAAGGAAACTTTTCTTATCATACTGCCCTGAACTGAGAAAATATTAGTGCAAGTTACTTAGCGAATGCATGAAAGTGCACACAGAAAAAGAAAAAAACTACTTAAATTATGAAAGAAACAACTTTTAAATCAATCTCCTTTCCTTTTTTCTTATTTGAATCTATACATAAAAAATTAAACAGCCTCATACTTTCAGCAATGAAAAATCTTTAAACTTTCATAGTCCAAGTAAATTGAGCAATATTTGACTGATTACTAGCAATCCTTTGTAACATGCTCAATAGTGGTGTGACCTACTTCAGGGATGCTTCATACTCAATCTTGAGCCAAAAAAGTCAAATTCTACAGCATAAGAATTTTATCTGGTTGGAAATTGCACAGGCCCATTTTATTGTAAAGCAAAGCATGCCGATACTTATATACTCTGCTTCTTCAACAGCTTCTCAAAGAAAACTGTCCTGCCATGTAGAAGAATGATGGGTGTAAAACTAGAAAAGGCCCTCTAAGATGATTTAATCCAATCTCTTATTTTACACCAGAAAAACTAAGAAACTGAAAGAGTGAATGACTTCTTTGAAGTAACAGAATATTAGTTATAAAATCAGAATAATACTTCCCTGAATCTTTCAAATATAATATATTGCTTCTCAAAGACTAGGCTCTGGAGGTTATGTTGTAAAAAACATCAGTTGCTTAACCAACCAGTGAATATTAAAAACCAACTTAATTATAGACAACATTATAAAGCATCTCATAGAGTAAATGAAAGCACTGACATCTTATGCATTTGGAGAAGGGGTTAGCAACCCACTCCAGCATGTGCTTCCTTCGTAGCAGGAGACCCAGGTTCAATTTCTGGGTCGAGAAGATCCCCCTGGAGAAGGAAATGGCAACTCACTCTGGTATTCATGCCTGGAGAATCCCATGGACAGAGGAGCCTGGTAGGCTACAGTCCATGGGGTCGCAAAGTCAGATACAACTTAGCGACTAAACACCCCCTCCCACCCCCAGTATTCTTGCCTGGGAAATCCTATGGACAGAGGAGCCTGAGCAGGCTACAGTCCATGGGGTCGCAAAGAGTTGAACACAACTTACCAACTAATACGAACACTTTCAGCTTAGGATGGATTTTCTAGCTCCAAGTCACCCTTTGAGGAACTGCCTCACTTTGTACTACTTTGTGTAAACATAGAGACTATTGTTTAAGACAACAACAACAAGAAATCTCATGAATTGATTTTTAAAAACGTGTGTATCACTCTCTATTGATTCATGGTAAAACAACCACTAAATTATTCTTTGAGAAAGTCAAACTCACCAAGCGAGCTTTACTTTTAATAAGAGCTTAAAAATAAGTGATAAATATTCAACCTGATTGATGTGCATATAAAATCACTCTGTTCACTTGAACTACTTCCCAAGTGAAACAGCACCTCATCTGTTAAAGAAGAAAACAAAATAAGAGTTCAGGCCAAATAGCTTCACATACACTAACCCAGAAAAGGAGAAAAGAAAAAAAGAAAATCTAAGCTACTTTTGGGAACTCAAAAGTGCTATTAACAACTTTTATGCATACTTCCAGCTACTCAAAGGCAAAAAGTAAGGACACTTCTAAGTTTCAGAGCTTTCAACACTAAGGATACTTAACTTTAAAAAGGAAGTTGGTAAGTTCTCTTTTAAAAAAAAGTTTTATAATTTGCTCCTTTTTTGGGTGGGAGGTGCTGTGCTGGATCTTCGTTGCTTTTCTCTAGTTGTGGCGAGAGGGAGGTATTCTCTAGTTGAAGTATGCAGACTTCTCACTGCAGCGGCTTCTCTTGTTTCAGAGCACGGGCCCCAGTGCCCACAGGCTTCAACAGGTATGGCCTGTGGGACCCACAGCTGCAGCTCCTGAGCTCTGCAGCACAGGCTCCCTAGATGTGCTGCTTGGGCTTAGCTGCTCCATGGCCTGCGGGATCTTCCCAGACCAGGGATCAAACCTGAGTCTTCTGCATGGGCAGGCAGATTCTGTACCACTGAGCCATGTGGGATGTCCGGTAAGTTCTCTTAACTAGATCCACCACTCACATATATCCCTTAACATCACATTGTTTCCCTCTGCAGTAAAAACCAAGAGGTAGGGAGTTCAGTAACTTCTCCAAGGCTACCCACTCCTGGGGCCAAAGGCAGACTTAGAATACATGTCTTCTACATACCAAGACCAAAGCAATTTCTACAACTGTACATTCACTGACAACAAAATGGCAACTAACTTTCATTTTTAACCCTAAAAGTTATTTAAACTTAAATAACCAGCCTAAAGGTGTTATTCTGAAATCTTCTTGCAATAGTTAAAGATTAAATATCACATTTTTCAATATTTCTCCCCTAATAAATACTTACATAAGTTTCATTTGCTGCATCCAATTGCAGGTCATCAGTGTCTGTCAAATAGCCAAGTTCAGCAAACAGGGCAGAATCTTGAGACAAAGAAAATAATACATATTTCCTGTTAATTCAGCATTTTGACTAGAGAATAAGTGCTGTGTCCTTATGCCAACTCTATTAGAGTTTCTCATTAGCCATTCTAGCAGCAGCCGCAGTGTGAATAACAACCAGTGCAAAGCTGATTTCTCACATGTGTGTTATTTTCCATATACTTTTTTATCTTGTGAACTAAACCATTATACCAAGGATTTAAAATGTCCTGCCGTGTCATGTTGGACTAATTGATAGTGACTTTCTGGAACATTACTAACACAAATTCTGAGGCTTCATCTGGACTCAGCACAGAAAAGGTGACACAGTTGATGAGCAGTGATGACTGGACAGGAATATGACAGAACATGTATCAGCTATTCACCATCCATGCCTTCAATTAAAGGCACAACCAATTTTCTATCCAAACAATAAAGAACTTATCGAAATCAAATTTATTTCAGCAAATCTAACAATCTTCCAATTTCCTGATGAGACTGCATTATAAACCAAGAAACACGAACACAGAATGTCAAGGTACTGATAAGGCCAAACAAGGCTGATTACTCTACAATCTGTAAAGTATCTATTTTCTCAAACATCTCAACAACTTCAAATGCTTTGAAGAGTTTGCCAGTCTAAGTCGGCCTCTGTACTCCCTACCATCAGGCCACTGAAATTTGCTCTGGAGGTTTCCTTACTACTACTACTACTAAGTCGCTTCAGTCGTTTCTGACTCTGTGCGACCCCATAGACGGCAGCCCACCAGGCTCCCCCATCCCTGGGATTCTCCAGGCAAGAACACTGGAGTGGGTTGCCATTTCCTTCTCCAATGCACAAAAGTGAAAAGTGAAAGTGAAGTCGCTCAGGCGTGTCCGACTCTTAACGACCCCATGGACTCCAGGCTCCTTTATCCATGGGATTTCCCAGGCAAGAGTACTGGAGTGGGGGTGCCATTGCCTTCTCTGGGTGGTTTCCTTACTCCACATATATAGAATTCCTTACTCCACATATATAGAAATTGTACTGCCAGTCTATCCTTGACAGTGGTAGAAACATTTCACCAACCTAAAACAAAATAGTACATAGCAAAATATGTTGTGTGCAGTGATAATGAAAGGTTATTCATATAACTCTCAGAAAAAGACGACCTTAAACTCAGCTATCAAGCAAAACAAAACAAAAAACCCATATAAGTAGCTAACTGTGACTGTGTGCCTATACACAGGCTAAAACTCCTTGAAAGAATTCTTTATCTGCTGCCTCTCATTTCTCTCCCTTTCCTTCTTGAACCTATTCCAACCAAGCTCCCCTCCCACACACACATGCATACACATCGGTTATTAATGTCACCAATGACCTCTCCTTTGCTAAATTGAATAGTAAATTCATGGTCCTCATCTTACTCTCAACAGCTTTGAAACAGTTGATCCTTTCATATTAACTGAAGCATTTTCCTCACTTGATTTCAAGTTATCATCCTCACCTGGTTTTCCCTCCCGCCTCACTGGTTGGCCCTATTTTGCTGGTTCTTCCTCATCTTCTTAATATGAAATTGTCCCTGGCTTAGTGCAAACTTTTCTATCATCTATTCTACTCCCTTTGGGATTTCAGCTGAACTCATGGCTTTAAATAGCATGGACATGCCAAGGATTCCTAAATAAACATTTCCAATCTATACCTCAAGATGTATAAACAGAGTAAGTACTCTACATCTCCTCTTGAGTATCTAAAAGGCATCTCAAACTTAACACAGCCAAACTGAGCTTCAAATCATCCTTCATCAAACCTCCTATGGCTTTGTCTTTATCTCAGTTAATAACAATCCAATTACCCCAGCAGCTCAGGTCAAAAATCTTAAGAGTCACTGTTTATTTCTCTTTCTCATTCTCTGTATTCAATCTACCAGTAAATCCTGTCAGCTCTGTCTTCAAAATATGTATTAGTAATCTGGCTTCTTATCTTTCTTTTCCATCCTTCCAACTCTCCATCTTTCCTTTCTTCCCCAGCTCTTCTGAACAGAGAGATGTCAGCAGAGCAAGGAGGGTGGTGGGGTTTTTGTGTCATCATCTGTGAAAATGTGCCTGGTACCCAAGGAAATAGGATGATGCCAGAGAGGGGCTGCCTAGTGGAGGTGTAGGCAAGCCTCAGCTGCCAAGAAAATGCGGCAGTGGGAGAAGGCACAGGGTGGTAGATGTAAAAAATAGCCTAGTGCTTAGGAGAGTAATAATACCAAAAAAATGTGCTATTTGATAAAGCAAATGACTAAACAGATTTAAAATAATTGGAGCTAGGTTCCTCACTGTTTGAAAAGGGACTTACAAATGTGAAAAGGGAAGAGAATGAAAGACTCCTAACGTGTTGGACTGGTATTAGAAGCATTAATATGGGCACATTTTTAAAAAATACTTATACACAGAAAAATTATAGATGTTTGTATAAGTGTGTACACACACACACACACACACACACACACACACACATATACATGTATTTCTTAGCTCTGTCTGCTAACAGGTCCAAGAAGCGATGACATCCCATCAATATTTAATAATCCTGTTTCCAGATCTTGGATACTAAATATGATACTAAATGGAAACCCACCAAAGGGCTACTTAGAGTAATAGCTAGTTTAGACAGAGGCATGCAAAAGAGGCCTGGGAAAATCTTGTTTTGCCCAGAAAAGAAGGAAATTCTCGGAGAACGATGGGAACGTGTCAAAAGAACAAAAAAGCTGATATGAATGGACTCTATTTTTGTCTTTTTGTTTTCTCATATTTACAATTCTTTCATTTAACAAATAGATTCTTACTGGTCAATTCTGGGAAAATCTGAGCCTCAAAATAAAGCCAGATTACAACCCATTAAGTCAAATAGCAATTAGTGAGCCCATAATGAAATAAAAGAGAAAGTTCTTTCTTACAGTATCAGTTCAGTTCAGTCACTCAGTCGTGTCTGACTCTTTGCGACCCCATGGACTATAGCACAGCAGGCTTCCCTGTCCATCACCAACTCCCAAAGCTTACTCAAACTCATATCCATCAAGTCAGTGATGCCATCCAACTATCTCATCCTCTGTCATCCCCTTCTCCTCCTGCCTTCAATCTTTCCCAGCATCAGGGTCTTTTCCAATGAGTCAGTTCTTCGCATCAAGCAGCCAAAGTATTGGAGTTTCAGCATCACCATCAGTCCTTCCAATGACTATTCAGGAGTGATTTCCTTTAGGATTGACTGGTTTGATTTCCTTGTAGTCCAAGGGACTCTCAAGAGTCTTCTCCAACACCACAGTTCAAAAGCATCAATTCTTCTGCACTCAGCTTTCTTTATAGTCCAACTCTCACATCCATACATGACTATTGGAAAAACCAAAGCTTTAACTAGATAGACCTTTGTTGGCAAAGTAATGTCTCTGCTTTTAGTATGCTGTCTAGGTTGTTCATAGCTCTTCTTTCAAGGAGCAAACATCTTTTAATTTAATGGCTGCAGTCACCATCTGCAGTGATTTTGAAGCCCAAAAAAATAAAGTCTCTCACTGCTTCCCCATCTATCTGCCATGATGTGATAGGACCAGATGCCATGATCTTCGTTTTCTGAATGTTGAGCTTTAAGCCAGCTTTTTTACTCTCCTCTTTCACTTTCATCAAGAGGCTCTTCAGTTCCCCATTGCTTTCTGCCATAACGGTGATGTCATCTGTGTATCTGAGATTATTGATATTTCTCCCGGCAATCCTGATTCCAGCTTGTGCTTCTTCCAGCCCAGCGTTTTCATGATGTACTCTGCATATAAGTTAAATAAGTAGGGTGACAATATACAGACTTGACGTACTCCTTTTCCGATTTGGAACCCGTCTGTTATTCCATGTCCAATTCTAACTGTTGCTTCTTGACCTGTACACAGATTTCTCAGGAGGCAGGTCAGATCTGGTATTCTCATCTCTTTAAGAATTTTCCAGTTTGTTGTGATCCACACAGTCAAAGGCTTTGATGTAGTCAATAAAGCAAAAGTAGGTGTTTTTCTGGAATTCTTTTTTTTTTTCAATGATTTGGCAGATGTTGGCAATTTGATCTCTGGTTCCTCTGCCTTATCTAAACCCAGCTTGAACACCCAGAAGTTCACGGTTCTTACAATATAATGTCAATTAATTTATGCAGTCATAATATCTAGAGAAAATCACCATTTGGCATTAGAGCAGTACTTGATATAGACTGGAGTTATCAATGGAGGCCAGGGCTAGTGAGTGAAGGCTTAATAAAGAAAACAATATTGGTGGCATGTCCAATTATCTCTCCCCAAATACTATTCAAATGTAAAAGGAGAAACAGTGACGCTACTGTGTAGATGTCTGACAGATACTAACTTGACCATGTGGTCAAAGTGAACATCACCTTGGGACAGGTCAACATGGTGTGCCTCCGAATGCAATGCACTGAGAACAGAGCATCATTTCCCCAGCATTCCTGCCACATTCCTGCCATGGACTCAAGGCCTGATTCTGGTCATGGGGAAAGAGTGGATAAACCCAGGTTTAGAGTCATCTTACACAACAAAAGATATGCACTCTTTAACACTGTCAAGGATACAGAAACAAGGAAAGACTAAGGAATCGTTCCAGGAGACATGACAAGTAAAAGTAATGTGGGTTTGTAGGTAGGGTCCCAGACTGGAAAGGGAACGGGGACATAATTAAGACATATGGCAACATTTGAATGGGATCTGTGAACTGGAGGGTAATGCTGGACCCTTGTTCATTTCCTGACTGGAAGCAGTATATGGTAGTTGATATAGGAGAGTGTCTTTGTTTTGGGGAGGAGAGGGTAAACACTGCAGTATTTAAGGGTAATGATCTAACAACACAGTTTTCTGTCTTTTTCTCTCTAAAGAAAGAAATGGGGCCAATACCGCAAAATTTAACACTTAGGGAATATGTGTAAAAGGCGTGCAACAATTCTTTGTACAGTTCTTATAACTTTTCTGTAGGTTTGAAACTATTCAAAAATTTTGAATAAAAAATATACATGAGCAATGAGGTACCATTTCACACCAGTCAGAATGGCTGCGATCCAAAAGTCTACAAGCAATAAATGCTGGAGAGGATGTGGAGAAAAGGGAACCCTCTTACACTGTTGGTGGGAATGCAAACTAGTACAGCCACTATGGAAAATAGTGTGGAGATTCCTTTAAAAATTGCAAATAGAACTGCCTTATGACCCAGCAATCCCACTGCTGGGCATACACACCCGAGGAAACCAGAATTCAAAGAGACACATGCACTCCAATGTTCACTGCAGCACTGTTTATAATAGCCAGGACATGGAAACAACCTAGACGTTCATCAGCACAGGAATGGATAAGAAAGCTGTGGTACATATACACAATGGAGTATTACTCAGCCCTTAAAAAGAATAAATTTGAATCAGTTCTAATGAGACGGATGAAACTGGAGCCAATTATACAGAGTGAAGTAAGCCAGAAAGAAAAACACCAATACAGTATACTGACACATATATATGGAATTTAGAAAGATAGTAATGATGACCCTGTATGTGAGACAACAAAAGAGACACAGATGTATAGAACGGACTTTTGGCCTCTGAGGGAGAGGGAGAGGGTGGGATGATTTGGGAGAATGGCACTGAAACATGTATACTATCAAGTAAGAAATGAAGCACCAGTCTATGTTCGATACAGGATATAGGATGCTTGGGGCTGGTGCACGGGGATGATCCAGAGAGATGATATGGGGTGGGAGGTGGGAGGGGGTTTCAGGATTGGGAGCTCGTGTACACCTGTGGCTGATTCATGTCAATGTATGAAATGTATTGTAAAGTAGAATAAAGTAAAAATAAAATTTAAAAAAATAAAAAGCAAATAAATATATATATATACACACATGGGTATATACACATGCATATGCATATGTGTATAGATTCATAATCCAACCACTTCCATTTCCTCCATTCTCCCATCGTAAATCACTTGGATTGCTGCACTAGCCTCCAAATGGTCTCCCTGCTTCTGCTCTTGACCTTCCTTCAGTCTATTTTCAACAGAGCATCTAAAGTGAGCCCATAAAGCGGGGGGTGGTCCTAAGATGGCAGAGGAATAGGACAGGGAGACCACTTTCTCTCCCACAAATTCATCAAAAGAACATGTAAATGCTGAGAAAATTCCACAAAACAACTTCTGAATGCCGGCAGAGGACATCAGGCACCCAGAAAAGCAGCCCATTGTCTTCGAAAGGAGGTTAGAAAAAATATAAAAGACAAAAAAGAAACAAAAGAGGTAGGGATGGAGCTCTGTCTCCAGAAGGGAGTCTTAAAGAGAGGGTTTCCAAACACCAGGAAACACTCTCACTGCCGAGTCTGTGGCAAGCCTTGGAAGCACAGAGGGCAACATAACAGGGAGGAAATAAATAAATAAATAACCCACAGATTACGAGGCCCAATGGTAACTCCCCCAGCGGAGAAGCAGTGCATTCGCCTGCATCTGCCACTAGCAAGCGGGGCCTGGGCAGGGAGGCGCGGGCTGCATTGCTTAGAGTAAGGACCAGGCCTGAATGCCCCAAGGGCAATCTGAGGGGAACTAACTGGGCTAGCAAACCAGACTGTGGGATAGCTACTACGTGAAAAGCCATAACCTAAGACACCGCTAGGCCCGCTCACAGAACAAAGGACTAGAGCTACGCAAAAAGCCCTAATCTGAGAGTTGGACTGTGAAGAAGGCTGAGCGCTGAAGAAACGATGCTTTTGAAGTGTGCTGTTGGAGAAGACTCTTTTTTTTTTTTTTAATCAGAATTCTTTTTTATTTATTTGGCTGTGTCAGGTCTCAGTTGGGGGACTTGGGACCTCAATTGCAGAGCATGGACTCTTTCATTGCGGTGCCGGGCTTAGTTGCTTCTCCACACATGGGATCTTAGTTCCCTGACCAGGGATTGAACCTGCATACTCTGCTCTGCAAAGTGGATTCTTAACCACTGGACCACCTGGGAAGTCCCTGGGGAAGACTCTTTAGAGTCCCTTGGACTGCAAGGAGATCCAACCAGTCCATTCTGAAGGAGATCAACCCTGGGATTTCTTTGGAAGGAATGATGCTAAAGCTGAAACTCCAGTACTATGGCCACCTCATGAGAAGAGCTGACTCATTGGAAAAGGCTCTGATGCTGGGAGGGATTGGGGGCAGGAGAAGGAGATGACAGAAGATGAGATGGCTGGATGGCATCACTGACTTGATGGGACGTAAATCTGAGTGAACTCCGGGGAGTTGGTGATAGACAGGGAGGCCTGGTGTGCTGCCATTCATGGGGTCGCAGAGTCAGACATAACTGAGCAACTGAACTGAACTGAACTGAAGACATCATCAGGTTTGCTCATAGAACAAAGGACTGAACAGAGCTAGCCGGCTGCAGACCATCCCCCTCCAGTGACAGGCAGCCAGAGCCGGAAGGGGGCAATCGCAGCCCCAGAGAGGCATTATCTACCAAACTGCAAGCAGGCTTCTTTGCCAACTAAGACTTCTTGGGGTTCTGGACAGTAAACATCCACCTGAGAAGGTGCACCAGTTGTACACCCAGAAAACCGAGCGGCAGGGGCGGGGGAGGTGATAAGTCGCAAAACTGCACTTGCCAAACACCTCATCACCTGAGCTGCTCGGACCTGGGAAGGGCACAAAACGCAGACCCAACCAAGTCTGCGCCTCTGAGGACTACCCGAGTGCCTGAACCTGAGCGGCTTAGACCTGGGAGGTGCATGCAGCCCAGGGCTGGCCTCGGACGCCCGGATGATTCCCGGAGGAGCAACCTAGAGCCTGAGCAGTGTGGGCAGGGAGGGCACACGCACCATGAGCGGGGGCAGGCCCAGTGTGGCTGAGGCACTGCGAGCACACACCCCTGTTATTTGTTTGCAGCGTCCCTCCTTCCCCACAGCGCAACTGAACAAGTGAGCTGGAAAAAATGTCCACCACCACCCCTTTATGTCAGGGTAGAAATCAGACACTGAAGAGACCAGCAAACAGAAGAAGCTAAAACAGAGGGAACCGCCCTGGAAGTGACAGGTGCAATAGATTAAAACCCTGTCATTAGTACCGACTACATAGGAAGGGGCCTATAGATCTTGAGAAATATAAGCCGGACCAAGGAACTATCTGAAAATGAACTGACCCCACAATACCCACAACACCAGAGAAAGTCCTAGATATATTTTTTACTATTTTTATGATCATTCTTTTTTTAAATTCTTTTAGAATTTTAAGTCCTCTATTACTCCTTTAATTTTCACTTTTATAAGCTACTATTACTTTGCAAAAAAAAAAAACACCCTATTTTTAAAAGCAAACTTCATATATATTTTTTTTAAATAATTTTTGTGACTTTGTTTTTTTCTTTTTCTTTTTCTTCTTTTAATATTGTATTTTGAAATTTCAAACTCTACTCTAGATTTTTAATCTTTGCTTTTTGTATGTGTTATCAATTCTGTACCTTTAAGAACCCAATCTTCAGTACCCATTTTTACTTGGGAGCAAGATTACTGGTTTGACTGCTCTCTCCGCCTTTGGACTCTCCTTTTTCTCCACCAGATCCCCTGTGTTTCCTCCCTATCCTCTCTCTTCTCTACCCAACTATGAATTTCTGTGTGTTCCAGACAGTGGAGAACACTTAGGGAACTGATTACTGGCTGGATCTGTTTCTCTCCTTTTGATTCCCCCTTTTATCCTCCTGGCTACCTCTGTCTCCCTTCCTCCCTCTTCTCTTCTCTGTATAACTCAGTGAACATCACTGAGTGGTCCAGTTGTGGCATGCACATAAGGAAGTGATTACTGGCTAGCTTGCTCTCGCCTCTGTTGACTCCACCTCATCTCATTCGGGTCACCTCTAACACCCTCCTCCATCTTCTCTTCTCCATGTAACTCTGTGAACCTATCTGGGTGTCCCTCATCGTGGAGAAACTTTTCATCTTTAACCTAGATGTTTTATCAATGGTGCTGTATAGAAGGAGAAGTCTGGAGACTACGGTAAAAATAAGACTAAAAACCAGAAGCAGGAGGCTTAAGTCCAAACCCTGAGAACATCAGAGAACTCCTCACTCCAGGGAACATTAATTGACAGGAGCTCATCAAACACCTCCATACCTACACTGAAACCAAGCTGAAACCATCCAAGGGCCAACAAGTTCCAGATCAAGACATACCACGCAAATTCTCCAGCAACACAGGAACACAGCCCTGAGTTCCAATATACAGGCTGCCCAAAGTTACTCCAAAACCATTGACATCTCATAACTCATTACTGGACACTTCACTGCACTCCAGAGAGAAGAAATCCAGTTCCACCCCTAGAACACCGACACAAGCTTCCCCAACCAAGAAATCTTGACAAGCCACCTGTACAACCCCACCCACAGCAAGGAAACTCCACAATAAAGAAAACTCCACAAACTGCCAGAATACAGAAAGGACACCCCAAACTCAGCAATATAAACAAGATGAAGAGACAGAGGAATACCCAGCAGGTAAAGGAACAGGATAAATGCCCACCAAACCAAACCAAAGAAGAGGAGATAGGGAATCTACCTGATAAAGAATTCCAAATAATGATAGTGAAAATGATCCAAAATCTTGAAATCAAAAATGGAATCACAGATAAATAGCCTGGAGACAAGGATTGAGAAGATGCAAGAAAGGTTTAACAAGGACCTAGAAGAAGTAAAAAAGTCAATATATAATGCAATAAATGAGATAAAAAACACTCTGGAGGCAACAAACAGAATAACAGAGGCAGAAGATAGGATTAGTGAAGTAGAAGACAGAATGGTAGAAATAAATGAATCAGAGAGGAAAAAAGAAAAACTAATTAAAAGAAATGAGGACAATCTCAGAGACCTCAGGACAGTGTTAAATGCCCCAACATTCGAATCATAAGAGTCCCAGAAGAAGAAGACAAAAAGAAAGACCATGAGAAAATATTTGAGGAGATAATACTTGAAAACTTCCCTAAAGTGGGGAAGGAAATAATCACCCAAGTCCAAGAAACCCAGAAAATCCCAAACAGGATAAACCCAAGGCGAAACACCCCAAGACACATATTAATCAAATTATCAAAGCTCAAACACTAAGAACAAATATTAAAAGCAGCAAGGGAAAAAACAACAAATAACACATAAGGGGATTCCCATAAAGATAACAGCTGATCTTTCAACAGAAACCCTTCAGGCCAGGAGGGAATGGCAAGACATACTTAAAGTGATGAAAGAAAATAACCTACAGCCCAGATTACTGTACTCAGCAAGGATCTCAATCAAATATGAAGGAGAAATCAAAAGCTTTACAGACAAGCAAAAGCTGAGAGAATTCAGCACCACCAAACCAGCTCTCCAGCAAATGCTAAAGGATATTCTCTAGACAGGAAACACAAAAGGGTGTATAAACTCGAACCCCAAACAATAAAGTAATGGCAATGGGATCATACTTATCAATAATTACCCTAAACATAAATGGGTTGAATGCCCCAACCAAAGACAAAGACGGGCTGAATGGATACAAAAACAAGACCCCTATATATATTGTCTACAAGAGACCCACCTCAAAACAGGGGACACATACAGACTGAAAGGGAAGGGCTGGAAAAAGATTTTCCATGCAAACAGAGAAAAGAAAGCAGGAGTAGCAATACTCATATCAGATAAAATAGTCTTTAAAACAAAGGCTGTGAAAAGAGACAAAGAAGGATACTACATAATGATCAAAGGATCAATCCAAGAAGAAGATATAAAAATTATATATGCACCCAACATAGCAGCACTGCTATATGTAAGACAAATTAACAAGTATGAAAGGGAAATTAACAATAACACAATAATAATGGGAGACTTTAATACCCCACTCACACCTATGGATAGATCAATAAACAAAATTAACAAGGAAACACAAACTTTAAACAATACAATAGACCAGTTAGACCTAATTGATATCTATAGGACATTTCATCCCCAAAAAATGAATTTCACCTTTTTCTCAAGCGTACACGGAACCTTCTCCAGTATAGATCACATCCTGGGCCATAAATCTAGCCTTGGTAAATTCAAAAAAATGGAAATCATTCCAAACATCTTTTCTGACCACAATGCAGTAAGGTTAGATCTCAATTACAGGAGAAAAACTATTAAAAATTCCAACATATAGAGGCTGAACAACACACTGCTGAATAACCAACAAATTACAGAAGAAATCAAAACAGAAATCAAAATATGCATAGAAACTAATGAAAATGAAAACAAAACAACCCCAAACCTATGGGACACTGTAAAAGCAGTGCTAAGGGTTAAAGTTCATAGCAATACAGGCATACCTCAAGAAACAAGAAAAAAGTCAAATAAATAACCTAACTCTACACCTAAAACAACTAGAAAAGGAAGAAATGAAGAACCCCAGGGTTAACAGAAGGAAAGAAATCTTAAAAATTAGGTCAGAAATAAATGCAACAAAAGAGACCATAGCAAAAATCAACAAAGCCAAAAGCTGGTTCTTTGAAAGGATAAATAAACTTGACAAACCATTAGCCAGACTCATCAAGACACAAAGGGAGAAAAAGCAAATCAACAAAATTAGAAATGAAAATGGAGAGATCACAACAGACAACACAGAAATACAAAGGATCTTAAGAGACTACTATCAGCAATTACATGCTAATAAAATGGACAACATGGAAGAAATGGACAAATTCTTAGAAAAGTACAACTTTCCAAAACTGAACCAAAAAAAATAGAAAATCTTAACAGAACCATCACAAGCATGGAGATTGAAACTGTAATCAGAAATCTTCCAGCAAACAAAGCCCAGGTCCAGACAGCTTCACAGCTGAATTCTACCAAACATTTAGAGAAGAGCTAACACCTATCCTACTCAAACTCTTCCAGAAAATTGCAGAAGAAGGTCAACTTCCAAACTCATTCTATGAGGCCACCATCACCCTAATACCAAAACCTGACAAAGATGCCCCCAAAAGAAAACTACAGGCCAATATTACTGATGAACATAGATACAAAAATCCTTAAATTCTAGCAATCAGAATCTGACAACACATTAAAAGATCATACACCATGACCAAGTGGGCTTTATCCCAGGGATGCAAGGATTCTTCAATATCCACAAATCAATCAATGTAATACACCACAGTAACAAATTGAAAAATAAAAGCCACATGATTATCTCAATAGATGCAGAAAGCCTTTGACAAAATTCAACACCCATTGATGATAAAAAAAAAAAAACCTCTCCAGAAAGCAGGAATAGAAGGAACATATCTCAATATAATAAAAGCTATATATGACAAACCCACAGCTAACATTATCCTCAATGGCGAAAAACTGAAAGTATTTCCCCTAAAGTCAGGAACAAGACAAGGGTGCCCACTTTCACCACTACTATTCAACATAGTTTTGGAAGTTTTGGCCACAGCAATCAGAGCAGAAAAAGAAATGAATCCAAACTGGAAAAGAAGAAGTAAAATTCTCACTGTTTGCAGATGACATGATCCTCTACATAGAAAACCCTAAAGACTCCACCAGAAAATCACTAGAGCTAATCAATGAATATAATAAGCATGCAGGATATAAAATCAACACACAGAAATCCCTTGCATTCTTATACACTAATAATGAGAAAATAGAAAAAGAAATTAAGGAAACAATTCCATTCACCATTGCAACAGAAAAGAATAAAATACTTAGGAATATATCTACCTAAAGAAACTAGAGACCTATATATATAAAACACTGGTAAAAGAAATCAAAGAGGACACTAATAGATGGAGAAATATACCATGTTCATGGATCAGAAGAATCAATATAGTGAAAATGAGTATACTACCCAAAGCAATTTATAGATTCAATGCAATCCCTATCAAGCTACCAATGGCATTTTTCAGAGAACAAGAACAATTAATTTCACAATTTGTATGAAAATACAAAAAACCTCGAATAGCCAAAGCTATCTTGAGAAAGAAGAATGGAACTGGAGGAATCAACCTGCCTGACTTCAGGCTCTACTACAAAGCCACAGTCATCAAGACAGTATGGTACTGGCACAAAGACAGAAATATAGATCAATGGAACAAAATAAAAAGCCTAGAGATAAATCCACGCTCCCTATGGACACCTTATCTTTGACAAAGGAGGCAAGAATATACAATGGATTAAAGACAATCTCTTTAACAAGTGGTGCTGGGAAAACTGGTCAACCACTTGTAAAAGAATGAAACGAGAACACTTTCTAACACCACACACAAAAATAAACTCAAAATGGATTAAAGATCTAAACATAAGACCACAAACTATAAAACTCCTAGAGGAGAACATAGGCAAAACACTCTCTGACATAAATCACAGCAGGATCCTCTATGACCCACCTCCCAGAATATTGGAAATAAAAGCAAAAATAAACAAATGGGACTTAATTAAAATTAAAAGCTTCTGCACAACAAAGGAAACTATAAGCAAGGTGAAAAGACAGCCTTCAGAATGGGAGAAAATAATAGCAAATGAAGCAACTGACAAACAACTAATCTCAAAAACATACAAGCAACTACTGCAGCTCAATTCCAGAAAAATAAATGACTGAATAAAAAAATGGGCCAAAGAACTAAACAGACATTTCTCCAAAGAAGACATATAGATGGCTAACAAACACATGAAAAGATGCTCAACATCACTCTTTATCAGAGAAAGGCAAATCAAAACCACAATGAGGTACCATTTCATGTCAGTCAGAATAGCTGTGATCCAAAAGTCTACAAGCAATAAATGCTGGAGAGAATGTGGAGTAAAGGGAACCTTCTTAACTAGTGGTGGGAATGCAAACTAGTACAGCCACTATGGAAAACAGTGTGGAGATTCCTTAAAAAACTGCAAATAGAACTGCCTTATGATCCAGCAATCCCACTGCTGGGCATACACACCGAGAAACCAGAATTGAAAGAGACACATGTACCCCAGTGTTCATCGCAGCACTATTTATAATAGCCAGGACACGGAAGCAACCTAGATATCCATCAGCACATGAATGGATAAGAAAGCTGTGGTACATATACACAATGGAGTATTATTCAGCCATTAAAAGAATACATTTGAATCCGTTCTAATGAGGTGGATGAAACTAGAGCCTATTATATGGAGTGAAGTAAGCCAGAAAGAAAAACACCAATACAGTATACTAACACATATATATGGAATTTAGAAAGATGGTAATGATGACCTATATGTGAGACAGCAAAAGAGACACAGATGTAAAGAACAGGCTTTTGGACACTGTGTGAAAAGGTGAGGGTGGGATGATTTGCGAGAATAGCATTGAAATATGTATATTATCATATGTGAAATAGATTGCCAGTCCAGGTTCGATGCATGATACTAGATGCTTGGGGCTGGTGCACTGGGATGACCCAGAGGGATGGTATGGGGAGGGAGGAGGGAGGGACGTTCAGGAGGGGAATACCTGTATACAATATTGTAAAGTAATTAACCTGCAATTAAAATAAATAAATTTATATTAAAAAAAGAAAAAATAATAATTAAAAAAAAATAAAGTGAGCCCATAAAAACATAGGATGTTACTAGGAATCGGGATTTCCACAGGAGGAAAAGAGAAAGAAAAGTATACAATACAAGAAGAAAAAAACTTTCAATACTATATAATGCAGGAAAAAAAACTTGCAAAAGTATATAATGCAAGAAGAGAAAGAATTCTGTCTGTGCTACTGTCTTTGAACCGTGAGTATTAGTACAAATTCATGCTTTCTAAAAACACGTATTTCCTTTTTCTTAGGAAATACACAGTGAAGTGTTTAGGAGTTTCATATTATTTGCAACCTGCTTTCAGATGATGAAAGAAGAAGGAAGTGTTCATAATACTAAGAGAGAAAGCAAGTATGGCAGGATGTTAACAGATGATAAATCTAGATAAGGGGAATATAGGTTATCACAATACTGATCTTTTAACTTTTCTGTGGTTTGCTAATAGTTTAAAAAACTGACCATGGGTTGATAAGTACACTTGTGTATCTACACAGTATCTTAGAAGGATCCATAAGGAAGTGGTGGCACTGGCTACCTATGAAGTATCTGAACTTTACTGCCCACTTCTATGTCTTTTCACCAATCCCACACTACCATTTAGATTTCTACTATTTAGATTACTACTATTTAATAGTAGTAAACCTCGGTAACTATTCGGTCTCATTTGCTTAGCACACTTTCCCACCTGACAGCCACTTTGACCACTTATTTATTCCTTTACTTCTTATAAGATGACAAATGGCCACCGGAAATCAATGGTGACCTTAGAAAGAGCTGTTGTGGCAAAGCGGTAGAGCCTGACTACAGTGGGTTCAAGAGACAGTGGAAAAGAGAAACTGGAGTCAGTGAGCATAGAGATTTTCTAAAAAAGAATTCTACTGTAAAATAAAAGAGAGAAATGTGGTGGCAGTTAGTTAGAAGGGAAGTAACATCTGAAGCGGGTTGGGGGTTTTTCTTTTTTTTTTCATTCTAGATAGGAGAAGCAACTACATGCAGGGAGGGAAATGATGAGTCAAGGAAAAGAAGGAAGAAGAGTTTGAGCAATATTCTTGAATAAAGAAGGAGGACTCTTAAGCACACATGGAAGTGACCAGCTCTCATTCCCACCAACAGAAGAGAAGCAAATATGCTGGTACACGGATGGGCAAATAAGGTAGTAGGAGACTGCAACAGTTCTATTCTGATTCAAAGGATTCAGGAAGAAGTGCTGGAGGTTTGAAGAGAGAAGAAACTTCACAAAAACAACCATCAGAGTGAGAGGACCAGGCACATATGATCAGCTGGGTAATAATTAATCAAAGGTCTATTTCAGGTTAGAACCATAAATTTAGTGACACCAGTCAGCATGGTTTAATTTTCTTTTTTTCAGCCACTTTCAGCTATTTGAGGGCATTCATGGAGTAGGCAGAGTTAGATTTAACAAGGCTGTGGTTGATCAAAGAGAGAATTACAAAGCAGAAGAGAGACAAAGAATATTGAAGGTATAAGGCGATGGTTAGAGACTGTCCATGTAATGTAAACTGGATAAGGGGAAAGTGATAACATAAAGGGGATGAGGGACCAGGAAAGATGACAGAATCTCAGCAGGGCTGAAGTGCCACTGGATCACTAAATAAAGTGAGCCAGTAACACGGAAGGTGATGGTTAGAGTGGGATGTTTGAAACGAGATTATGTTATTAGTAACGACTAGATTGAAGCTTATGACTGGGAAAGCAAATGACTAAGACAGGGTGGAGGAGACCCAGGAAATGAGAGGTCAAGGTGTTTGAAGGATCTTCTCTGAGAAGGCTTCCCTGGTGGCTCAGACAGTAAAGCCTGCAATGCGGGAGACTGGGGTTCGATCCCCTGGAGAAAGGATTGGCAACCCACTCCAGTACTCTTGCCTGGACAATCCCATGGACAGAGAAGCCTGGTAGGTTACAGTCCATGGGGTTGCAAAGAGTCAGACATGACAGAACAACTCCACTTTCTTTCTCTCTTTCTCCCTCTCCCTCTCCCTCTCCCTCTCTCTCTCTCTCTCTCTCTTTCTCTCTTTCTTTCTTTCTCTGAGAATACTGAAATCAGCCAAGAATCCTGATGGAAGGAGTGTTGAAGTAAGTGACAGTAAATTAAGAACTAAATGTTTTCAAAACGTGAGGAAGAGTGAACCAGAAATCAGAAGATGACTGTAACAGGGACAGGTAGAGGAGAGCATGTGAGACAATGTGAAACTTAAGCCTGGATGTGGATTTTTAGGGAAGATGAACAGTGAATGATCAAAAAGCAGCAATGAAGAACAAGAAAGACAGCTAATCCACCTTCAGAGACCCTAATGGTGTAAAGGTTCTGAGAATGAAAACAGCAACCATTCAGTAGGACTTCAGGGGAAAAGTGTGATCGGGGTGTCAGGTATTGGTCAACACAGGAAGGCAAAGAGAACTTTCACAGAAGACGCTGAAGTTATCAAAGAAACCACAGTGGCAGAACAAAGCTTCTGATCTTGGTACATATATCTTATATGTGGTCAAAAAAAAAAAAAGTGTCTTTTGTGCAAATGTAAGAAAAAGGAGAGAGTAAGGGAGGTAGGAAGGAAAGAGAAGAGGAAAGATATACAAATGACAAACACAATTTATGAAAAGATGCTCCACATCACGTTATCAGGGAACTACAAACTAAAATAATGAGATACCACCATACACCTATTAGAATAGCTAAAATCTGAAACACTGGCAACAACCAAGTGTCAGCAAGGACTGGAGCAACAGGAATATCCATTCACTACTGGCAGGAATGCAAAATGGCATAACCACTTTGGAAGACAGGTTGAAAGTTTCTTACAAATGTGGACATACTCTTACTGTGTGATCCAGTAATCATGCTCCTTGGTATTTATCCAAATGATATGAAAATGTATGTCCACATAAAAAGCTGTGCATGGGAGCTCCCTGGTCTGGTGGTTAGGAATATGCACTTTCACAGCCACGGCCTGGGTTCAATCCCTAGGATCACACAAGCTCCACAGCACAGCAAAAAAAAAAAAAAGCTGCACATGAATATTTATAGCAGGTTTATATATAACTGCCAACATTTGAAAGCAACCAAACTGTTTTTCAGCAGGTAAATGGATAAACAAACTGTGTGCCTTGAACCAAACCGTGTCCCCCCAAAATTTATAAGCTGAAGCCCCGATATGACTGCATCCAGAGGTAGGATGGTATTTAGGAGGTCATCAAGCTTAAATGAGTTTACAAGTATGGGGCCCTAATCTGCTAGAACTGTGCCCTCATAAAACTATAGATCTATCTACCTCTCTCTCTCCTTCCCTCCTTCCTTCCCCCTTCCACCCCTCTGCCTTGTGAGGACACAGTAAAAAGATGGCTGTCTGTAAGTCAGGAAGAGAGGTCTCACCAGAACCTGACCATGCTGGCACCTGAAGTTGGACTTCGGCTTCCAGAACTGTCAGAAAACAAATTTGTATTGTTTAAGCTACCTAGGTATTTTGTTATGGGAGCCCAAAAGACACTGTGGTACATCCATATAAAAGAATACTATTCAGTGCTGAAAAGAAATGAGCTATCAGGCCACTAAAAGACAGAGGGATCTTAAATGCATTTTGCTAAATGAAAGAAGCCAATCTGAAAATGTTACATACTATATCATTCCAATAATATGACATTCTGAAAAAGGCAAAACTAGGAGACAGTGGAAAGATCACTGGTTGTAGAGGGCTTTGGAGGAAGGAGGCAGAGATAAATAAGTGGAGCACAGGGAATTTTTTAGGGCAGCATAACTACTTCATATGATACTATAATGGTAGATACTGACATTATGCATTGTCAAAACCGATAAAATGAACATGGAGAAAGCAAAGGAGTTTCAGAAAAACATCTGCTTCATTGACTATGCGAAAGCCTTTGACTATGTGGATCACAACTGTGGAAAATTCTTAAGGAGATGGGAATACCAGACCACCTAACCTGCCTCCTGAAAAATCTGTATATAGGTCAAGAAGCAACAGTTATAACTGGACATGGAACGACCAACTAGTTCAAAATTGGGAAAGGAGTGTAAGGTTGTATATTGTCATCCTGCTTATTTAACTTCTATGCAGAATACATCATGGGAAATGCCAGGCTGGATGAATCACAAGTTGGAATCAAGATTCCAAGGAAAATTATCAACAACTTCAGATATGCATATGACACCGATGGCAGAAAGTCAAGAAGAACTAAAGAGCCTCTTAATGAGGATGAAAGAGAATGAAAAAGCTGGCTTGAAACTTAACATTAAAAAAACTAAGATCATGGCATCTGATCCCATCACTTCATGGCAAATAGAAGGGCATAAAGAGGAAGCGATGATAGATTTCCTTTTCTTGGGCTCCAAAATCATTACAGATGGTAGCTACAGCCATGAAAGTAAGAGACACTTATTCCTTGGAAGGAAACCTATAACAACCAAGACAGTGTATTAAAAAGCAGAGACATCACTTTGCCAAAAAAAATCCATAAAGTCAAAGCTATGGTTTTTTCCAGCAGTCACATATGGATGTGTGAGGTGGGTCATAAAGAAGGCTGAGCACCAAAAAAATTGATGATTTTGAATTACGGTGCTGGAGAAGACTCTTGAGAGTTCCTTGGACTGCAAGGAGATCAAACAAATCAATCCTAAAGGAAATGAACCCTGAATATTCATTGGAAGGACTGTTGTTGAAGCTGAAACTCTGATATTTTGGCCACCTGATATGAAAAGCCAACTCACTGGAAAGACCCTGATGCTTGGAAAGATTGAAGGCAAAAGGAAAAGCGGGTGGCAGAGCCTGAGATGGTGAGAGAGCATCACTGACTCAATGGACATGGATCTGAGCAAACTCTGACGCCGTGCAGGACAGAGGAATCTGGCATGCTACAATCCATGGTGCTGCAAAGAGGTGGCTATGACTTAGCAACTCAAAAACAACAGAGAATGAACAGAGTGAATCTTAAAATAAACTACGGACTTTAGTTAATGATAATGTATCAATACTGGCCCATGAACTGTGCCAAATATACTCCATTAATGCAAGACGCTACCAATAAGGGAAACTTGGGGGTGGGGAAACTCTGTACCAACCCCTCAATTATTCTGTAAATCTAAAACTGTACTAAAAATAACCTCTATCAAGTATTTAAAAATAATTACACTGAAAAGAATTTCAGCATCCATAAATAAATTTGTTCTGGAGCGGGGCCATGCTCAGTTGATACTGCCCATGGCTGCTTTCATACTGCAACTGGCAGAACTGAGGAACTGGGACAGAGACCGCATGACCACAAAAGCCCAAAACATTTACTGTCTAGACCTGTGCAGAAAACACTGACAGGGCCTCTCTAAACTTCATTACCCAACATAAAAGGAATATGCACATCTTGTCATAGGCTGCTCTGAGTAAGCCATTTTTAATTATTCAAAGTTGTTAGAATCACAAGTTCTAATTACATGATCTGATTTTAAAATTTTAACTGGCTAGCTTGGCTTAGAGAATTTTTGTGCCCTCTAGTGGGAAAGACTGGGAGAAGGCAATGGCACCCCACTCCAGCACTCTTGCCTGGAAAATCCCATGGACGGAGGAACCTGGTGGGCCGCAGTCCATGGGGTCGCTAAGAGTGGGACGTGACTGAGCGACTTCACTTTCACGTTTCACTTTCATGCATTGGAGAAGGAAATGGCAACCCACTCCAGTGTTCTTGCCTGGAGAATCCCAGGGATGAGGAAGCCTGGTGGGCTGCCGTCTATGGGGTTGCACAGAGTCAGACATGACTAAAGCGACTTAGCAGTAGCTGCAGCAGCAGCAGCAGCAGCAGCTTATAATACAGAAAAAAAAAAAATCAAATCAGTGAAGTACCTGAACACCCAAAATGGCAACTCCCAGAAAAAGAACCCACATTCTACTAAGAAATGCTAGCAGAAAGTAACCTTTCACTCCAGCGCCTGCAAAATCTATACTACTTACTAAACACCTGAGGAATCAGAAGTAAAATGTTTTATTAGGAGAAGATTTAACAGTGTCAAAAGAGAAGCTTGGAAAACCATGGGAAATGGCACACTCAGGGAGGGGCAGGGCAAGACACTGGAGCTGAGTCAGTGAACCTGCTACAAAGAACTGAATGATCTGTTAAAGAACATTAAGAGTAGGAGTCAACATATAAAATATGCAGCCTGAGTATCAGAAGACATAATAATGCTATCAGAAAGTATCCCAAAGTTATACTTTAAGAAACATCATGACCATATAATAGTTGACTAGCTGAGAAAATAGATCCTAACTATCCAATATACTAGATTCATTAATAACTGGGGGTATCTTGGTAAGAATCAAATGTGCAGAAATAATTTAGGAAAACAATATAAAATAGTGACTAAGTTAACAGGCTTTGGAGGTAGACAAACGTAGTTCTTATCCTGCTTCTGACAGTCACTAGCTATAAGACTTTGAGCATTCATTTTCTCTCAACTTCAGTTTCCTTATCTGTGCATCTAAGAGCTTAGCAGATCACTCACACAAAATGTTTAATAAATGACAATTGTTCCTATTGTAATAGGGATATATTGTCCAAAGCCAAATATATTGTCCCAAGCCAAATATATTGTCCCAAGCCAAATACAGCAGGCTTATACTGTATAAGATTATACTAGGCTTTTACTACTGACACTACAGGTACACTCTTATAAGAGATAGTCTAGTTTTTCCAACAGAAAATCTACCCAAGGATTGAAATAAATCTCTAACAGTATATAATTTAAGAGAAGTTCTGCTCTTGGAAAATCAAATGAGAACTTCAGCTCAACAAAGAGAAATGAGATTACACTCTTGCTACTGACAATGATGGTCCAATGAAAAGATGGTCAGTCTGTATTTCCCCCAAATTTTAAAGGTGATGAATGGTGTAGGTTTTAGGTTTGCTAAAGGACTCATTCAGGGAAGTATACAACCCCAAATTCACACTGAAGCTCAAGAACAGTGTAAGTACTACTCTGCTAAGGTAAGAATATTACTATCCTTATAAGGTAAGGACAAGTTTTCTTTAAACAAACTGGATGATAAAGCTTCTCTACTCTTACTTCGACTACATTCCATTCCTACTCTTCCTGCCACAAAGCCAAACAAATATCCGTTAACAAGCAAATTCGGAATTGTTTCTGGAGAGCAATCAGGATTATACCCATTTATAAGCGTTAGGCGTAGATGAACAGCAACCTGAGGTCAGGTGCTGGGGTTCTTTGCTTCTCTGCCAATATGGACATCAGCCTCGATCAACAGTGAAAGCTCAGAAAAGGTTTGTCTTCTTTCAGACAAACCAAACGTGTACATACACGCACAAACATTCCACGGCAAGCATCGCCCACATCGCACACTCTGAGAATAAACCTTGCAGCCTTTTCGATGGTCACGGCCATCCTGCCCTAAGCTTCCTAGTGACGTCGTATTCGCCGCACCAAATCATCACCTGACACTTTCCCAGAGGAAACAGCCGAACACGATAGTAATTCCAGGCAGGCAGTATTTTACACTCATGTCGCCAGGACAGACACCGACAGGTTCTGCTATATTCTACTAGGACCACGGTCGGAAGCGATGAGTGACTCTCGCTTCCCCGACAGGATTCGTCCACACCTGTCACCGAGAGGGCGCGGAAGCAGGGAGGAAGAAACCTGGAGCACCCCCGGACACAGTCTCAGATCCCACTCACCCCAGTCTTCATCCGGCCGGTGAGGGAGTCCCGGACTAAAGGTGACTCCATGGTGCCGGCAACGCCAGCCGGCTCCCCCGAAACACACGTTCCCCTGCCCTGTAACTCGGTGACTAGTCCTGGGACGGCGGCGGCGGGAGCGGACAAAATACGCCGTAACGCTGACGCGACGGTGGCCGACTGGAGACAAACTGCTTCTGCCGCACGAGGGACGTCAGCGCCTGAGCTAGTTTTAAACAAATCGCTGAGCAAGTATTTTTCCCTTTTGGAATTTTCGGCATTTTCTGTTCTGCTGTTTTAAGGAAAAAGAAAGACGCAAACACTACGTCGGTTAAATAAAATATATTGATAATATTTTGAGAAATGGAGAAAAACCTATTCTGAACATCGTCCCCTTTCATTCCACAGTGGAGATATAGCAAAAACAAAATTTAGAGACTAAGAAAGTAAATCTAGTTTAATTTTAATAACTCACTATGAGTGTAAAAATTCTCCATATACACAAATGTGTGGAAGAAAAATACACACCTACTTTTCCACATTCGTTAGAGCTTCCCTCTACTGGCACAGCATCTGAGATAAGCAAAAATACTATGAATCGTACTTCTAGAAAGCCTACTTTTATTTAAGCAAATTTAAACAATAAATATAAAACTTTCCAAAAATAAAAATCAGCTCACCGCCTTAAATATACATTTCCAAAGCCTAGCACCTCGTAGAGGGATTCCTCGAGACCTTACCCTAAGACCTGTAATAATGTAAATTCCCAATCTTTTACTACTAAAACGTATGGATCAATTTTGTTTAAAAAAATCCACCTACACCACAAACTCTTAACTGCAAACTTGAACTGAGTTTGATGAAAAAGTTTCAACACCGCTACTTAAAATTTCTTTTTAAAGCATTTCAGCGGTTGAGTATTTAATAAAAGCCTCCACCGTAAGGACACGTACGTTCTTTTTGTATGAGACAGGGTGCTCAGGGCTGGTGCACTGGGATGACCCTGGGGGTGGGATAGGGAGGAAGGTGGGAGGGCGGGTCAGGACGGGGAACACGTGTACACCCATGGCTGATGCCTGTACGGCAAAAGCCACCACAATATTTAAAAAAGGGAAAAAAAGAACACGTATGCTTCTAGGACCAAGTGGAATCTTTCCCTCGGTTACTAAACAAAACAAGCGCTTCCCAGAATCCTCAAAACTCCTCGTGGCTGGGTGATTACTACGGATTACACAATCCGGAATATACAGAATCGCCTTGGGACGCAAACCCCCGCAAAATAATCGCAGAATTATCTTACATTAAAGGTGATTCTTTCTGTCATCGGCTAACCATTTTTCATATCAGGTGAAATTTATAAGTTTTTACTCTCACCCAACTGCAAATTCAGAAATTGCCACAAAGACGAAAATCACCAAGAATCTTCTGTATCCACCACATACCTTAGTCTTTTTTTTTTTTTTTTAAGAAAATCGCCGTGACTTAACTCCAGCAAGTTTTCGGGTTTTAATTTTTTTTAATTCAAGTGGAGATAATAATAATACAAAACAAACTTTGTGTGCTTACCAACAAGAATAAACAAACATAAACAATTTCCATTTTCACTTAAGGTTTTTCATAAGAAATTAAACATTGCAGATTAAGGTGAGCTACGTTGTTTTCCTCTGCTTCTTTTCCCTTCGTCCACACAGACAACTTCTATTACGAATTTTATGGTAACCATTAAAGTCCATTTTTATGTTTAAATGTGTATAGATACATACATTTAATGTTGTTTGGGGGTATTTTAATTTACATAAATAATGTTCTAAATGTAATTTACGTAAATATAAATGTAAATCTCCAAGTCACTTTTCTCATTGAACATTATTTTTTGATATATTTTAACTGTTATATGGCATTTCCATAAATTTTTTCATTTCCCTACTGATGGACATTTGGAAGTTTTCAACATTTTACTGTCACATAAAATATATCCTCGTATGGGTATCCTTGTGCATATATGCAAGAATGTCTTTTAAGGTACTTGCTGGCTCATGAAGTAGGAGTACCAAATATTTGCCACATAATACCAATTTACACTCTCATTAGCAGTGATGAATTCTCACTGCTAGATGTAATCAGACTTATTTTTTGCCTGTGAAGGATGTGACTATAATTTACATTTCCCTGACAATTAAAGGGGTGGTAAATCTTCTCACATTCATTAAACTTTATTTCTTCTGTAAATTGCCTATTCATATCTTTCATAAAATTTCCTACTGGATTTTTTTTCTCTCAATAATGTGTACATTTTACCAGTGTGTATGTAGCAAATACTTTCTCTGAGGTTGACATTTGTCTTTGTTTATGAGATTTTTGTCCTCTAGGTTTTAATTTCAATGTAGTCAGATTTATCAATCTTTTGTTAATGATCTCTGCTATTTGTATATTGCATATGAAATCCATCCCTCTCCTGAGATTTTTCTTTCCATATTTTTAGTTTCATTTTACACATCCTTTTTAAAAAAAATTCAGTTATTGCTGACATATAGTAACACTATTGACTTTTTACAGCAATTTTGTATTCAAAAACCTTACTGAATTATGTGCAGTCAAATGCTCAACCACGGAGCTATACCCTCCTTACTGTAAATCCTCTAGGATTTTCTGTGTAGAAAGACTTCTTGTATGTAAACATTAACATTTTAAAATCTAGTTTTTATTTAACATCATTTTAGATGAAGTGAAATTTGCTCAGTCGTGTCCAATTCTTTGCAACCCCATGGACTATACAGTCCATGGAATTCTCCAGGCCATAGTACTAGAGTGGGTAGCCTTTGCCTTCCCCAGGGGATCTTCCCAACCCAGGGATCCAACCCAGGTGTCCTGCATTGCAGGCAGATTCTTTACATCTGCGACACAGGGGAAACATCATTTTAAAATTAACCTTTAATATGGAAATTTTCAAGCCAACAAAAGAATCTGGGGAATTCTTAAGTCTTCATTTGGAGGAACTCCTGGCATCCAGTGGTTAGGACTCTGCATTTTCACCACCAAGCACTTTCACTGCTGTGGTTTGGGTTCAGTCCCTGGTTGGGGAACTAAGATTCCACTGTGCAGGGCCAAAAGAAAACAAAAACATCATTTGTCCTGTAAATTTTTTCACTTGGTGAGATTCCTGATTGTGATATCTAGAGGTTTGATAGATTTTGGGTTTTTGTTGTTTCTGCAAAATCTTTTCTTTGGAGACATTTTTAAAAGAAACATCAACATTATGAAATATGCTGTTTGTAGATCTTTTAAAATCATACCTGTTGAATGTTATCAAATAACAATTCATTTGCTTTCAACTTAAACCCTTGGCAGAGAAATAAAATTTCAAAGACTTTTATGTCTAGATCCATACCTAGAACTCTACTCTGGCATCTGGTAATGTCTCTTCCCACAGGTTAAGAATCCATGATGCCAAAGTGATGTGCACAGCCAGGACATATACCCTCTCCAGACACACTTCTGATATACAAATAGCTCCACGCCTTGCTCAGGCCTCTGACCTCCTAAGAACTGTGACAGTAGTGTATGCCAAGAGTGTAGACAGCTTAGAAATGTGAGGTTAGGAGTCCAAATAATACATATGCACAGGGTCCCCATGGACAAATCCAGGGGTAGGGAAAGAGGGGCAATCTGTGGGTAGGAGCCAACCCACTGCATTGCTATATTTTGTCACAAAACTTCCACAGAGAATTCTAAATTCAAACGTCTTCCAGGTCATTATGAAGATGTTATTTGTCAAGATAAGAGATGAAAACATTTTAATAGCTCAGTAGCTTTAAGTTCTAAATATTAAGACAAATAGAATGTAGACTTCAATTTTGTACTGTCTGAATCCTGCCAATGTTGGTAGAATGCCTGACCAGTGAATTTGTAGCTTAGTTCAAAACTGCATTTCATCAGTACTATTAGATTTTACAATCTGATTGACATTTTCAGTGCATCTTCAAGACAAATATCACCCTAAACAGTGAACTCAAACAATAGAGGTTAAAAGATCAGATTTTGAAGTCAAATTTTACTTCTAATCTAGGTTCACTAGATAGCTGTGTAACTTCTGAGGAACTGACAATCTTTCTGAGCCTGTTATGACTGTAAAATGGGAATAGGGTCTATTTCAGAGCTGTTTTGAGGATTAAATAAACATTAAGTGTTTAGATTAGTGACTGGCACAAAAGTACTTAATTGCAGCTATTTTAAGAGAAACTGTTGACTGCTAGTGGCTAGGCACTATATAAAGTTGTCAGCACTGTATCACAAAAATCCTCAGAAAAACTCAGATGTGGATCCTATCATTATCTCTATTTTAGGTAAAAATGAATTAAAGCTAATGCAAATGTCCTTTCAAACAACCATCAGGACAGCAAATATATTAATCTCATTTCATGAAGCAGAAAAGGCAATGGCACCCCACTCTAGTGCTCTTGCCTGGAAAAATCCCATGGACGGAGGAGCCTGGTGGGCTGCAGTCCATGGGGTCACTAAGTGTCGGACACCACTGAGCGACTTCACTTTCACGTTTCACTTTCATGCATTGGAGAAGGCAATGGCACCCGACTCCAGTGTTCTTGCCTGGAGAATACCAGGGACGGCGGAGCCTGGTGGGCTGCCGTCTACGGGATCACACAGAGTAGGACACGACTGAAACGACTTTGGTGAAGACGAAAAATGACTCAATTTTCAAAACACCTGTTCACTTCCAAGAAGATGGTGATCAGTGGAGCCAGCTTAGAGCCACTCTCTAATAATTCTACTTCAGTACTGTTTTCACTGTACCACACTGCCTCTGAAATAAGGTTAATATTGCTGTTTCCAACAAATGTGTAAATTCAAATGTTTTATACTGGTATTCCTAAATATTAAAAAGATTTCTTTTTTAAGAACAAAGGCATAATGGATTTTCTATCTATCCCCACCCCCTGCCAAAAGGAAAAAACAAAACACTGAAAGACTTTAAATCTGAAAATCTTGCTTAGAGGATGTTTCACAAAATTTCAAAATTTACATTAAGAATAGTCATGTACCCCAAAACAATTCCTCACTGGCAAATACTAATTATCATTCAAAAAATATACTCTTGTCAACTCCCCTGGCAACAATGTAAATTACAAGGCAGAGGTTTTATCTAGTTTGTTCAATGTTATCACCAAATTACACACAACAGGTGCTTAGTAACTATTTACTGAATTGACAATTATAAATTCAAGTAAAATCTATGTAATTTTCTGTGTCAGATGCCACAGTGTCATGGATACATAACTTGAACAGTATGAAACTGCTGCTATTCAACTACTTTTACCTACAAAGAGGCAAAGGTTCAACCTAGTTGTTTTTAGTAATCTTTCTGGAAAACATTACAAAGTAAAGAGGTAAACATCTATTATGAAAGCTAAGACAGAAATGGAGAAATTTTTTCTCCTAAGAAAAATGTATTAAATGAAAGTTGCCAAAGGCTCCATGTCCTATTCTGAGAGACTCTCAAGAGTCAATTGTAACAGTCCCACCCTTTTAAAGAGGATGGTGATTCACATTTATTTATATGTAAAATAACTTCCATGTTGGTGTTTATGTATATATAGATACACTCACATGTGAAGATATGCAATATGTATTAAGAACATGGACTACATGTAAATGTTCAAACATCTAATCAGGTGCAATTCTAACTATTATCAATGAGTAAAATAAATTCCAGTCTCCAGAGATCACATTAAAAAGCTAATCTGGACATATTTACCTTTCCCAATAATCTAACACACCAGGCTAAAAAGGTGATTGATATGCAGTTACTCCATATTAAATTTTCTTCATCATTAGAAACATACCTAACATTAATATATTTCTTTAAGCAGATTACTTCCAGAAGTATCTTAAACATGTTTTTCTAAAAACTCAGATAACTGGGATTCCAGAACAAAAATAGAAAAAGACATTTTAGTCAGCCTTTTACTGATGTCCTTTCCTTCTACATTTCCAAGAAAAATCCAGACTTATGTGGCTTTACTAATGTCCCTTAAAAGAAAATGTCGAAACACATCCAAGCAAATTTGCTTTACATTTCTAGAAATAAAAGTATGTCTCTTAAATATGACAGTTTTAAGTTTTTGGACATTATTCTGTCCATCTAGAACTGAGGAATTCATAACTAACATTCCAAAAATCACAACTTTAAGGAGGTGGCATATGTGTAATTGTGGCTGATTTGCATTTTTCTACAGCAGAAACCAACACAAGATTGTAAAGCAACTTTCCTCCAATTAAAAAAAAATTTTTTTAAAAGATGAGAAAAAAATCACAACTTTTAATATATACAAAATAAAGAAAGTATCCAGGTTATAGAAGATTTTAATATCAAAGTATAATTTACATGATTAAAAGTTCTGATTTCTATACAAACTAATCTACTTAGACAATATAAGAAGCTGACAATGTATAATTTCTAAGTAACATCAAGTGATTTTATCTTCTCACATTTCAAATGAAACGTTAATGGCCTAAAAACTATACCATCTGCCACGGATGACAATAAGGAAGAGCAGCACATATCAGCAAGTCAACAAATCTAACACGTTCCTGTTTTTCTTGTTTGTGATCCCCAAACCGGCAGCATTCTCGTTTCATCCACTCTGCTCTTATGTATTTGAAAAGCGGGTGCTATCCATCTGCCACATGAGCACTGTTCACCATACCAGTTGAAAGAACCCAATTTGGCATTGCATTTGGGGCAGAGAAGCTAAAAGAAAACAGACACATTACTTTTTCTTTCACTTTTATATAAAACAAGTGATTATCTTTGGTAACACAGATCATGTTAAGACACGGTAAGACATGGCTCACAGCTTCAAGGAGTTGATGATCTAATCAGTGAGATGAAATGTAATGGCAATTTACTATAATGGATAGTAGACGACAATAATTGTTAAGTATGTTGTACTCTGGGAGTATAGAGAAGGAATAGATTAATTCCAGAATGAAAGGAGAAAGGTGAAGACTGAGGCATGAAACAGAAGGTTTCACGATCATGACTGTGGCACATATGGTGACTTTTTTTTTTTTTTTTTTTAACCTAAAGACTTAAAATTGTCGTTTCTAATTAGCTAGTACTAAGACTAGAGCATTTCAAGCAAACAGTACAGTAACATGAGCATACCTGAGCCACACTTTAAATACAGTCATCATAAACAAGATGAAACAGAAAAATCTTTCATTATCCACATACCATATTATGTGTTTACCTTTAAACCAACTATAAAGAAAGTTTATACATAAAACTCAGAACTAAAATTGATTACACAAATACCTACAAGTTTTTAGTTTGACAAAATATACCACATTCCTCAAAACAATTAAACACAGAATTACTGTATGATCCAGTAATTCCAATTCTGGGTATATACTCAAAAGAAATAAAAGCAGGGACCCAACAAGTATTTGTATACCCACGTTCATAGCAGCATTATTCCCAATACCCAAAGGGAGGGAGCAACCCAGAAATCCGTGGATAGATGAGTAGACAAACAAAATGTGGTATACACATAAAATGGAATACTATTCAGCATTAAAAAGGAAGAAAACTGACACACGCTCCAACATGGATGAACCTTGAGGACATTACGCCAAGTACAATTAAGCCAGCCACAAATTTATGAGGCACCTGAAGAGTCACATTCATAAAAGCAAAGAGAAGAACAGTGGTTGCCAGGGACTGGGAAGGAGGGGGTGGGGATTAGTGTTTAATGTGTAATTAATTAGTGTTTAATGGGTATGGCATTTCAGCTGGGGAAGATGGTGGTGATGGCTGCACAATGTGAACATTCTCAATACTACTGAATTACACACTAAAAATAGTTAAAATGGTAAATTTATGCTATGACTATTTTACCATAATTTTAAAAAACCATGTTCATAATATATGTATATCAGGCCACTTGTGCTGTACACCTTCAACTTATACAATGCTGTATATCAATTATGTCTCAATAAACTGAAAAAAAAGAAGTGTATCTCAAAGCTGAGATAAGCAACAGACTGGAGAAAACACTAGACTACATAAACAGCTCCTAAATTCCTTAGAAAAAGACAAAACCCATGGAAATGCACCAAGGAGATGAAGGAAATTTCCCGCAAAACAAAGTATAAATGCCTGATAAGTAAATAAACATGTTGGTCTCAGAAGTAGTCACAGAGATTCAAATTAAGACACCTTAGGATTAATGAATTTTTTTCATCTCATAGACAGATAAAACCTTACTGATTTTATAATATCCATATGCCAAAGCTATGGGGAAATGAGTATATGCATTCAACATTAGTGAAAGGCAAAGGTCAGCCCAGAATATTAGTAGTATTTAAAAATGTACATTCTTCAAGCCAGGAATCCCACTTTTAGGTATATATTCTATGAGAAAATAAATTTACAAGTAAGTATGCACAAATGTGACCTAGAATATTTCACAAAAAAATAAAATAAATGCCTTTATCTTGGGTGCTTTCCAGATTAAATAAAAGCAGCAAGGGAATTCCCTGGGCATCCAATGGTTAAGACTCCATGCTTTTACTGCTGAGGGCCAGGGTTCAACCCCTGGTCAGCAAACCAGTATCCCACAAGCCACAAGGGGCAACCAAGATAAATAAAAACAGCAAGGCAAAAACATAAGCCACAAAAGAAAAAACAGATAAAGTGGACTTCAACAAATAGCATCAAGAGTAGGAAGTGACTGCTGTACAAGGTTTATTTGGTAGCGATAAAAATGGTGACAGATTCTAAAACCTGTGAACATAGTAAAAACCACTGAACTGTACACTTTCCATGGGTGAATTATATGGTAAGTGAATTGTATCTCAATAAAGCAGCAGCATCTGAAAACATGTGTTTGAATGCAGGGTACCCCCTTCTAGGCAAGACATTAACTAGTGTAGATTAAGTTTCCTCCTATATAAAATGTGAATATATATCTGTTCTATTTTATAAAATTACTATATTCTTCAAATGAAATACAGTGAGAGTTTCATAAAAACTCACTATACAAACTTAGATAATCTTTAAACATCAGTACATCTTAGATTAAGAATATCATTACATTAATATCAAGTAAACCTAAAAGAGAGTTGTAGCTGTCACGGGATGCTCATATGAGCTGCAGTTCTTTAGAATTAGTAAGAAATGAAAAAGAATCTCATAACAAACATACAAAACTAAAAGAATCAAGAAAAAAGATACATAGAGCCAAAGGAGAAAAAAGGAAGATTAAGAAGAAATTTTAAATCTAATTTTAAAATCCATGATTTTCCCTACTTCTTACAAAGCTCAAGTTTTGCTAAATATATTCTAATTTGTCTTAATTTGAAAAAATATAAGAAATAGCCTTAAAAGGAATTAACTGAGACCAAAAGCTCTCAACCAAAAAATGGATCATTATTTTAGATCACTTGGTTTTTATTTAACTAATTTATCTTTGATAGAATCTTGTCTATACTACAAAAATACAAACTTTAGAAAGAAAGCAGTTAAGACGGAGTAAAACACTAGTTAAAAGTATGGTTTAAAATAAAAGAAGGAACAAAATACAGATGACATCATAAAACTAAAGAAAGTAAAATGCGTTCTCACCTGTCCATCCATCACTCCCAACAAAGTGGATTCCATCCACTGTACAGGTTCAATGAAGTAAGATGTGCACTGAGCCTGACTCCCTGTGGAAAGCATGGGGGATGCCGTCATCCTCTTGTGGGCAAAGGCTGTAGGACCACTTCCTTCATTATGATCCAAAATGCTAGAACTTCTAAATAAAGATCGCCTGCAACCCCCAAACAAACAAAAACATTAATGATTTCCAAAAGGATGGAAAAATAGATTAAAAGTACAGTATTTCTTAGAGGGCAAATTAATATAACAATGATTATGCTGTTTTAATTTTTGATAACCTCTACAAGTAACCGGATAACTTTTAAGAATTCATATTCTTCTTGAAACCAGATCTGAATATGAAATTTCTATATTATTCCATTAAACAAATTCTTCCTACAAGATTTTAAGAAACTTTCAAGTACTTTCAGTACTTTTCTACTGAGACAAAGTAAACTCTCCAGAGGATACAAAAGATTTTACCTGCACTTTCTACATTTGTAGAGACCCCCATCTTTCAATCCTTGTGAAATGGCAGATGGGTCAACAGCAAAGAGTTCTTGAGGTAAGTTCTGCAATTCTACGTAACATAAAATGTATCCATTTGTCAAAATCAACTCGGCATTTTCAGACAAAATTCAAAATTCAGTTTGTGTCAAATTGAGACAAGTTGCTCAGTGGTAAAGAATCCACATGCCAATACAGAAGACGCAGGTTCGATCCATAGGTTGGGAAGATCCCCAGGAGAAGGAAATGGCAACCCACTCCAGTATTCTTGCCTGGGAAATCCCATAGACAGAGGAGCCAGTCCATGGGGTCACAAGAAGAGTCAGACACAACTTAGCAACAACAAAATGCTAATCTGAGAAATTAAAAAAAAATATCCCGTGTTGAGAAATGAGGACGAGGTGGGAGAGCACAGTGATACAGCCCTTGGCTTCCAGGCACAGACTGCCTGACTTCAAATTCGAGCCAGCCATTTACAAACCATGTGATCCTGAACAAGCTATTTCTTGCTAAACCATGGTTTCAAAATGAAATAAAAGCACCTGCTTCAAAAGTGAAATAATGCACCTGAAGCATCTAGTGTCGGAGTAAACCACATCTAGAAAGGACTGAATGTGCTGTGCTTAGTTGCTCAGCTGTGTCTGACTCTTTGCAACCCCATGGACTATACAGCCCACCAGCCTCCTTAGTCCATGGGATTTCGGAAAGCAAGAATACTGGAGTAGGTTGTGATAACCTCCTCCAGGGGATCTTCCCAACCCAGGGATGGAATCCAGGACTCCCGCACTGCGGGCGGATCCTTTACCTAGGCTGAGCCACCAGGGACGCCCACAAAGGACTGAATACATACTGCCGATTACTACTTACCTGGATACTTCTCTGTAACCTTTTGTAAACGATATTGTTTATAAACTGCACTAGAGGTATCTACTTCACAGCCCATTGCCTGGTATAATTTCAGTTGCCACTCAAACCCCTCATTCATCCTACAAGGACAAACAGATACGAGTTAAATTTTCTTTAAATAAATAAAACTGCATCACAAAAGCAGAATTATTACTGTAACAAGTAACTCACTTGGCCTCTGGCTTGACAGTCTTAAGGTTTTCATAGGCTTTTTCAAAGGTAAGCTGGTCAGTCTTCATCATAAAAGCAGTTATTACAGTCACACTGCGACTGACCCCTGCATGGCTGAAAAAGAAACCTTTAAAATATCAAACAGCAACAATTACAAAAACAAAAAAACCCACTCCCTATAAATGGTAAAGTTTGGGTCCACTTCTTGTCTGCTTCTTCTATTCAAGGAAATCCTTTGCCTCTGAAATACTACTGCTGTACAAAAGAAGTATTCCTTTATTTCCTTATTCATTTTAAATTCTGAATCATGTGAATGCATTACCTACTGAAAAATAATTTTTTAACATCTTAGAATGGCTTCAAAACAAATCTAAACTCTTTTGCTCTTGGTTTTAAAGGCCCTGGAGATCTGGTCCCAAGCTTCCATTTTATCACTACCTTATGTTCTTTATGTCATATTTATAACAAAGGCTGGCTGTAAAATTGCTGACTCAGTAAGCGTAAACTTTTAACACTTTCTGCCACTGCTACGTCCTAATCAATTTTTCTCTCCCCAAATCTCCCCTACATAGGCCACGCCTGCCTCAAACAAAAACAACGAAAACAGCCTGTTCTCCCTCTGAAGTTTGAACAACCTTGACCTCTATTAATCTCTCTTACTACACACCTCGCATCTTAGTCTGCATTTCCTCAGTATGTGTCTGGCTACTCGAGAAGAGATTTAAACTCTTTAGATGCAGAGACTTAGTCATTTATCTGAAGATTCCTCCTACCCTCGAAAACTCAGCGGCTGCAGGATGAACACCACAAACGAAATGAATGAAAGGCCTGCGCGTCGTCAGGGGAGCGTGTCCTGCCCACTGCTCTCTGGCGCGAGCCTACGCAAGAGGGAGCTGGGGTTCCAGCGGTCCGACAGCCCTCCGGTCCTGCTCTGGGCCCTGGGCGCAAAGGGTGAGGTGGGCCTGGGCAGAAGCGTGCCGGGGTCGCTGTCCCCGCGGACCCGACCACTCACCAGTGCACCAGCACGGCGCGGCCCTCGGCGTGAGCCTGGACAATGAAGGCCACACAGCGGTCCAGGTGACTGAGCAGGTCGGTCTCGGGTCTGTCTAGCGCTGGCACGAAGAGACTCCGTAGACCCTCGACCCCAGCCCCCGTTTTGAAGTTAGGCTCCTCCGAGTCCACCGTCAGCACTGCCGTGACGCCCGCCTCCCTCAGTTGGTCTGGCTCCGCGACGGCCGCGGCTCCACCCAAGAACAGCCCCGGACGCACTTCCAGCATGTGCCTGGCAGAGCGGGCCCGGCTGGGGCTGCTGATCTGGTGCTCGCAGCCATGGCTCCCGTCCTGCGCCTCCAACATGGCGGCGCCCGGAGGCCGGGCTGCGGCGGGCCCTATCACCGAGTAGGCAATCGGCTAGAAGGTCCTGATTGTAGGACCCGCCGGTCTGAGTTGCGCCGCTCCTGCCTCGGAGGATTTCGTCGACCGCGGGAATGCGGATTACTGCGGAAGGTGAGCTAAACCCCATTCGCAGCGGCTTCCGAACCTAATGCAAATGCTTACAGGGTTTCTCAGGTTCTTAATGTTAAGATTTTACTAGATTTCTGCAGAAGCAGAAAATGGATTCAAGTTGAAATGATGGTCCTACCAACTGAATCAGTGCCATAATCTTATACATTTGAAATTCAACACTTTCACAGTACATATGAAACCATTTGTTTGCAGTTCTCTTGTGACTTTTTACTTTTTTTTTTTCTTTTTGCCCCCCCACCTTTTTATTGATATGTGACTTCTTGTTGGTGTCTATTATTCTGTATAAATGAAAATATTGATCTCATGGTTTTGTGCCAGTGCACTCCAAAGACCACCAAAACTCCACGTGTAGTTTTAAATAAATTGAGTTTATTACTCAATCATGAACTGTATAATTTTGGGAAATGCAGGTCTTAAGAGAATGTTCAAGTCAGTTCAGTCGCTCAGTCGTGTCCAACTCTTTGTGACCCCATGAATTGCAGCACACCAGGCCTCCCTGTCCATCACCAACTCGCAGAGTTCACTCAGACTCATGTCCATTGAGTAGGTGATGCCATCCAGCCATCTCATCCTCTGTCGTCCCCTTCTCCTCCTGCCCCCAATTCCTCCCAGCATCAGAGTCTTTTCTAATGAGTCAACTCTTCTCATGAGGTGGCCAAAGTACTGGAGTTTCAGCTTCAGCATCATTCCCTCCAAAGAAACCCCAGGGCTGATCTCCTTCAGAATGGACTGGTTGGAGCTCCTTGCAGTCCAAGGGACTCTCAAGAGTCTTCTCCAGCACCACAGTTCAAAACATGAATTCTTCGGCGCTCAGCCTTCTTCACAGTCTAACTCTCACATCCATACATGACCACAGGAAAAACCATAGCCTTGACTAGCCGGACCTTTGTTGGCAAAGTAATGTCTCTGCTTTTGAATATACTATCTAGATTGGTCATAACTTTCCTTCCAAGCAGTAAACGTCTTTTAATTTCATGGCTGAAGTCACCATCTGCAGTGATTTTGGAGCCCCAAAAATAAACTGACACTGTTTCCACTGTTTCCCCATTTCCCATGAAGTAATGGGACCATATGCCATGATCTTCGTTTTCTGAATGTTGAGCTTTAAGCCAATGTTTTCACTCTCCTCCTTCACTTTCATCAAGAGGCTTTTTAGTTCCTCTTCACTTTCTGCCATAAGCATGGTGTCATCTGCATATCTGAGGTTATTGATATTTCTCCCAGCAATCTTGATTCCAGCTTGTGCTCTTCCAGCCCAGCGTTTCTCATGATGTACTCTGCATATAAGTTAAATAAGCAGGGTGACAATATACAACCTTGACGTACTCCTTTTCCTATTTGGAACCAGTCTGTTGTTCCATGTCTGGTTCTAACTGAAGCTTCTTGACCTGCATACAGGTTTCTCAGGAGGTCAGGTGGTTGCCATCTCTTTCAGAATTTTCCACAGTTTATTGTGACCCACACAGTCAAAGGCTTTGGCATAGTCAATAGAGCAGAAATAGATGTTTTTCTGTATCTCTCTTGCTTTTTCCATGATCCAGCAGATGTTGGCAATTTGATCTCTGGTTCCTCTGCCTCTTCTAAAACCAGCTTGAACATCAGGAAGTTCACAGTTCACATATTGCTGAAGCCTGGCTTGGAGAATTTTGAGCATTACTTTACTAGCGTGTGAGATGAGTGCAATTATGCTGTAGTTTGAGCATTCTTTTGCATTGCCTTTCTTTGGGATTGGAATGAAAACTGACCTTTTCAGTCCTGTGGCCACTGCTGAGTTTTCCAAATTTGCTGGCGTATTGAGTGCAGCACTTTCACAGCATCATCTTTCAGGATTTGAAATAGTTCAACTGGAATTCCATCACTTCCACTAGCTTTGTTCCTAGTGATGCTTTCTAAGGCCCACTTGACTTCACATTCCAGGATGTCTGGCTCTAGGTAAGTGATCACACCATCGTGATTATCTTGGTTGTGAAGATCTTTTTGTACAGTTCTTCTGTGTATTCTTGCCACTTTTTCTTAATATCTTCTGCGTCTGTTAGGTCCATACCATTTCTGTCCTTTATCAAGCCCATCTTTGCATGAAATGTTCCCTTGGTATCTCTAATTTTCTTGAAGAGATCTCTAGTCTTTCCCATTCTGTTGTTTTCCTCTATTTCTTTGCATTGATTGCTGAGGAAGGCTTTCTTATCTCTCCATGCTATTCTTTGGAACTCTGCATGCAGATGCTTATATCTTTCCTTTTCTCCTTTGCTTTTCGCCTCTCTTCTTTTCACAGCTATTTGTAAGGCCTCCCCAGAGAGCCATTTTGCTTTTTGCATTTCTTTTCCATGAGGATGGTCTTGATCCCTATCTCCTGTACAGTGTCACGAACCTCTGTCCATAGTTCATCGGGCACTCTATCTATCAGATCTAGTCCCTTAAATCTACTTCTCACTTCCACTGTATAATCATAAGGGATTTGATATTCATAAAAGAATCATAAGGGAATGTTAGGAAGATCCTATTACAGGATTTTGGGCTTCCCAAGGGGCACTAGTGGTAAAGAACCCGCCTGCCAGTGCAGGAAACCTAAAAGACCTAGGTTCAATCTCTTGGGTTCAGAAGATCCTCTGGAGGAGGGCATGGCAACCCACTCCAATATTCTTGCCTGGAGAATCCCATAGACAGAGGAGCCTGGCCGGCTACAGTCCATAGGGTCGCAAAGAGTTAGACACAACTGGGCGACTTAGCATGCATACAGGATCTGAGCTTATATTAGATGAGTTAGGGCTAAGGGGCTATGGAAGCAGGACTTTGCTCTGGATTGGATGCTGTCAGGAAGTGGGGGTGATTCTATGATCCAGTATGTTAATAAATCTTACCCAAGGGAAAGAAGGCTAGAGAGATGCTAAAGCTGTTATTGGTCAAAAAATAGCAGTCATGGTACTTGCATAAAGACAGAAACAGAGGCCAATGCAACAGAATAGAGAGCCTAGAAATAAACCCTTACATATATGTGCAAATGATCTTTGGCAAGGGTACCATGACCAAACAATGGTTTTGTCAACAACTTTTTGGACATGACACCAGAAGGAATAAGTAAGACTATGTCAAACTAAAAGTTTCTGCATAGCAAAAGAAACAATCAACAAAAGGAAAAGGCAATCTATAGAATGGGAAAAAATATTTTCAAACCATATATTTGATAAGGAGTTAATATCCAAAATATATAAAGAACTCATACAAGTCAACTGCAAATAAAAATAGAAAATGGGCAGAGAAACTGAAAAGAGATTTGTTTTCTAAAGAAGACATACAAATGTCCCACAGGTACATGAAAAGATCCTTAATATCACTACCCAGCAGGGAAATACAAATCAAAACCATGATAAAATATCACCTCACACTTGTTAGTATGGCATTAAAAAAAAAAAAAAAAGATAGCATGTTGGTGAGGCTGGTGGAGAAAAGGGAACCCTTGTGCATTGCTGGTGGGACTATAAATGGATATAGCTACCCCAGAAACTGTATGGAAGTTCTTCAAAGACTTAAAAACCAGAGCTACCATATAATGCAGCAATCTCATTTCTGGATATAATCCAAAGGAAATGAAATTAGAATCTTACAGAGATATCTGCACTCTCATGTTATTCACAACAGCCAGTACATGGAAGTGACAAATGTCCATCTAAGCATGGATGGTAAAGATGTGATTTATATATTATGAATATATATTCATATATATATATGTGAATATATTCAACATATATGAATACATATTGAATGAATATATTCATATTGAATGAATACATATGAATGAATATATATGAATATTGAATGAATGAATATATATATGAATATATATTATTTAGCCAAATGAAAGTAGGAAATCCTGCCATTTGTGATAATATGAATAGAACTGAGAGCATTATGCTAAGAGAAATAAGTCAGAGAGAGAAAGATAAATATTGCCTCATATCACTTACATGTGGTAACTGGAAAAGCTAACTCAGAATAGAATAATGGCTGCCTGGAGGGAGAATTGAAGAGTTGGCCAATTGGTATAGAATTTCTGTTTTTCAAGATGAAATGGTTAAGAGAGTAAATTTTATGTTTTTTCATCATAATTTTTTAATAGCAGTTAGTCATTTTAGCTAAAATAGAGGTATGTTTGGTATTTTGTAATTGGACAATGTTCATGTTCTGTCTTATTCAGACATAGTGATGCTAGTCTTTGTCTTACTTGGTCATGATCTCAGAGTTGTAAAGTTGTTTATGTTCAGCAGGAGAGGAAAAAACACCTAACTGTGAGTGCCTGGCCAGCTATAGCAACACTCGGGAAGATCTACTTCACAGTGCCAAGCCAGCTCCTGGGTGCCAGGGCTCTGCTTTTCTCTTTCTCATATATGACTTTATGATTTTCAAAGAGATTGAGACCTGGGGCAGGACCCCCATCTAAGTCAAATGGAGGAAGCAGCAACTACTTGTGCTTGGAAACACTTAAGTGGGCAGCCTGTAGGGATAGAGGAAGAGTGGTATCTTCCCTTACTCCCACCACAGGCTCTGAACCTCTTAAGGGTGAGGACTTTGCCTTTTCATCTTTCGGCTAATGATGCTGATTATTCAGTCTTTCGAATGTTAGAAATGAAAGGGAAAGGAGTACCAGAAAAGACACTGTACACTTCCCTTTCAGTGCCATATCCTTCCCATCCCAAAGGCTTTATCTCAAGGCTCACTCAGTGTTTTTGCTGCAGACTCATGTTAACAATCTTCTGAGACCTTGGTTGAATCAACTCAGCCTTTCTCACTTCATGGTCCCGGAAATATCTCCTTTGTGTCAGGCTGTACAGTAGATGCTGAAGCTACAAAATGAATGAGTCTTTGCCCTCGAGGAACTTAGAGAAAAACTGGAGTAAAAGATTAAAAAAATAGCCTAATAGTGTTTTGACAGGAGCAAGGGCAAATCACTAAGAAGAATGCCGGGGGTGGCATGTATGGAATATATGAAAAATACTGAAATATATGTATCAAACTATTAACAATGGTTAATTCTGGGAGCTGACATGAGGAGACGTACATGATAGGGTTTATACACCTCTTCCTGTGTAATTTCTTAATACACTTCTTTCTGTATAACAGTACATGAACCGTGAACTTCCAGATGTTCAAGCTGGATTTAGAAAAGGCAGAGGAACCAGAGATCAAATTGCCCACATCCTCTGGATCATGGAAAAAGCAAAAATTCCAGAAAAACATCTACTTCTGCTTTATTGACTATACCAAAGCCTTTGACTGTGTGGATCACAACAAACTGTGGAAAATTCTGAAAGAGATGGGAAGATAAGACCACTTGACCTGCCTCCTGAGAAATCTGCTTGCAGGTCAAGAAGCAACAGTTAGAACTGGACATGGAACAACAGACTGGTCCCAAATCAGGAAAGCAGTACATCAAGGCTATATATTGTCACCCTGCTTATTTAACTTCTATGCAGAGTACATCATGAGAAATGCTTGGCTGGATGAAGCACAAGCTGGAATCAAGATTACCAGAAGAAATATCAATAACCTCAGATATGCAGATGACACCACCCTTATGGCAGAAAGTGAAGAGGAACTAAAAGCCTCTTGATGAAAGTGAAAGAGGAGAGTGAAAAAGTTGGCTTAAAACTCGACATTCAGAAAACGAAGATCATGGCATCTGGTCCCATTACTTCATGGGAAATAGATGGGAAACAATGGAAACAGTGACAGACTTTATTTTTGGGGACTCCAAAATCACTACAGATGGTGACTGCAGCCATTAAATTAAAAAACGTTTGCTCCTTGGAGGACAAGCTATGACCAGCCTAGACAGCATTTTAAAAAGCAAAGATATTACTTTACCAACAAAGGTCCATCTAGTCAAAGCTATGGTTTTTCCAGTAGTCATGTATGGATGTGAGAGTTGGACTATAAAGAAAGCTGAGTGCTGAGGAATTGATGCTTTTGAACTATGGTGTTGGAGAAGACGCTTGAGAGTCCCTTGGACCTCAAGGAGATCCAACCAGTCCATCCTAAAGGAAATCAGTCCTGAATATTCATTGGAAGGACTGATGTAGGAGGTGAAACTCCAGTACTTTGGCCACCTAATGCGAAGAGCTGACTCATTGGAAAAGACCCTGATGCTGGGAAAGATTGAAGGCGGGGAGGAGAAGGGGGACAAAAGGATGAGATGGTTGGATGGCATCACTGACTCGATGGATATGAGTGAGTAAGCTCTGGGAACTGGTGATGGACAGGAAAGCCTGGCGTGCTGCAGTCCATGGGGTTGCAAAGAGTCAGACACACCTGAGCAACTGAACTGAACTGTATAATTTGAATCTTTTCCAAGAAATATTATTAAAATTATTCATTGTTAACAATCATAGATATTTACATTCTGGAAAAATGGAGGAGGGGGGAGAATTAAGGGTTAATCTCCTAGACATTTTATTCAGTTCGGTTCAGTTCAGTTCAGTCGCTCAGTTGTGTCTGACTCTTTGTGACCCCATGAATCACAGCACACCAGGCCTCCCTGTCCATCACCAACTCCCAGAGTTCACTCAAACTCATGTCCATTGAGTCAGTGTTGCCATCCAGCCATCTCATCCTCTGTCGTCACCTTCTCCTCCTGCCCCCAATTCCTCCCAGCATCAGAGTCTTTTTCCAGTGAGTCAACTCCTCGCATGAGTTGGCCAAAGGTTTGGAGTTTCAGCTTTAGCATCAGGCCTTCCAATGAACACCCAGGACTGATCTCCTTTAGGATGGACTAGTTGGACCTCCTTGCAGTCCAAGGGACTCTCAAGAGTCTTCTCAACACCACAGTTCAAAAGCATCAATTCTTCGGTGCTCTGTTTTCTTAACAGTCCAACTCTCACAGCCATCCATGACCACTGGAAAAACCATAGCCTTGACAAGACGGACCTTTGTTGGCAAAGTATATCTCTGCTTTTGAATATGCTAGGTTTTGAATATGCTATCTAACTTTCCTTCCAAGGAGTAAGCATCTTTTAATTTCATGGCTGCAATCACCATCTGCAGTGATTTTGGAGCCCAAAAATTAAAGTCTGACACTGTTTCCACTGTTTCCCCATCTATTTCCCATGAAGTGATGGAACCAGATGCCATGATCTTAGTTTTCTGAATGTTGATTTTATTAAGGTAGCCTAAAGCATTCCATCAGCTTTATTAGTTTTCTGTTGGAAATTAGCTTTTTCCTCAGCTCCTTAAAATTAATGTAAGTCCCTTCAAGGATGGGAATGAGAGACATATCTGAATTGTTACTGAACACTCATATAGCCTGGCTCAGTGTTTATCTGTATCTGGGTGAATAATACTTCAATTTCCAAAGCTGAAAGGTATTTACCAGCTTCTGTATTTGTATGCCTGGCCACCAGGTGGCACCATGTGCCCTTTTACAAAATATATTTTCTGAACCTCCCTTAACTCCAGTCAGTATTCTTGCCTGGAAAATCCCACAGACCGAGGAGCCTGGTAGGCTGAAGTCCATGGGGTCATGAAGAGTCAGACATGACTGAGCAACTTTACTTTCACTTTTCACTTTCATGCATTGGAGAAGGGGAAATGGCAACCCACTCCAGTGTTCTTGCCTCGAGAATCCCAGAGATGGGGAGCCTGGTGGGCTGCCGTCTCTGGGGTCGCACAGAGTCGGACACGACTGAAGCGACTTAGCAGCAGCAGCAGCAACCTCCCTTAAAAGAGAGAAATGCATATATGGCAGCCTGCAACAAAAGCTGGATATTTGGCCCAGGGAAAGAAATTTGTCTTTAGAGAGAGAGTTGGGTTGCTTCTTGTCAAGGAGAGGGGAAGAGGCTCTATGCCTCTACCTGGCATTGGTAGGCTCAGGCGTGCACTACCCCCAAAACACAAACAATTTATCTCTTCGTTTTATCAGGAGCAAGCCTATATCATTGATAAACATGAATTAAGCAAAAATTCTAAGAGATATTCAAGTATGTGGTGGCTTGCATTTTAAAAAGACATCACTCATTCTATATAACAAGGCCTAAAGCAGATGAGAATACACATCACCCTACCTTTCCATTTATGGCTGCTTTCAGAATGTTTCATCTTCTTCTAGAGCACAGTCACAAGTATGATTTAACACTTTCACCTTTAAAAATATTTGCTGTAAGTGCATATTTATGCTGAGCAATGAGGAGGGAAATTTCCCCTCTTCTATCCCATCGCCTCCCCATCATGGTCCAAAGACAAGTTCCTCTTTTTATCTCCAGCATGCTGCCTGGGCCTTCCTAAACCCAATGAATTATCAATAAGTGTTTGTCAATTATCTTCTTAATGTAACTTAAGATCTAGGACAGTTATGGAGATACATGTGAAATGTGCTTTAAAGCCTCCAAATTAAAATGTTGAACAAAAATATAAACGGTGACAATAACATTATTTTGTCTGTGTTCGTGAGTAGAAGGTAGACACCTAGAAAGTGATGAGTTCAGATTTGACACTGTCTTTGAGGCATATAGAGAAAACCCAGGTCTGAATCCCAAGCTTCTTCTGACTCTGTTATCTACCAATATGTAATCATGTGCCTGTAGAAATTTATATGATTTCTCTAAGCCTCAGTTTCTTCACCTGCAAAACAGGAATGCTGTGCTGTGCTGTTCTTAGTCATTCAGCTGTGTCTGACTCTTTACCGCCCCATAAACTGTAGCCCACCAGGCTCCTCTGTTGATGGGGGATTCTCCAGGCAAGAATACTGGAGTGGATTGTCATGCCCTCCTCCAGAGGACCCTCCCAACCCAGGAGTCGAACCGTAGTCTCCCATAGCAAAATAGGAGAAATTATAGCCACATTGCAGAGTTCTAATAAGAATTAACTCATCAGCATGTGTTATCACTGAGAGAAAGAAATCTCAAGCTGCACCATTGCCCCTGAAGCAGCTCGTAGAGGATGCCGCGCAGGAGAGGCTGAGCTGTGGCGAGGGAGAAACGACCGCAGATGGCATGTCCTGAGGAAGCTGGTGAGCAGAGATAAACCACTGAGCGTCATCAGTCCAGGAATTCAGTGGTCATGAGACTTAGCGGTAAGAGCACCCTAACTACCCATCCTGCTTCAACCACATTCTGAAGTCACGTATGAATGTAGAGTCTGTGTCTTGTATAAACGTGTCCTCCTTCCCTAGAAGGGCACCTGTTGTCAAGATTCTGAGGAAATAACATCACCATGAAACTCTGGGAACAGAGATGACTGAAGCGAGTCGGAACCCCCTCCTTATGTAAGGATAGCTTGGTCCACGGACCCAACAACTTCTCCTGCCTTACCCCCAACTGTGTCCCCCACCCACCCATAATATTTGAAAGCTCATCGCATTTGGGGACGAGCCATGTGAGAAACACTGGGCAGGAACCGGTTAGTGATATTTGGGTTGTGCTCTCAGTTCCTTTTGACTAAAACAGAAACTGGTAAACAAAGAGTCAGATGAGTAGAGGAAAGATGTTCCCCTATTACATGTCAGAGGTTTGCTGGGTTACATTTTGCAAACCTCCTCTCCCTGCATTCCTCCCCCAGACAAGCAAAATACAGAGAATGGCCAAAGTTGCCCCTTGCCAACGTCACGACCTTTGGAGTACTCTCACTGCCTAAGTGTAGTCCAGCATGTTGTCATGGAAAGAGCTCTGGACTTGGATGCATGTTCTAGACTTCAGTTTTGGTTCTATCATGTATCAGTTTTATAACTTGGCCAAGCCAGTTAAGCCCTCTGAATTTCAGTGGCCCCATCCTAAAATAATGCCTTCTCTAACATTCCCTAAATGATTTTAAACTATAAAAGTCAGAAATTCTATAAACTTTTGGTCAGTACACAGAACATTTCTACATTCTTTACAAATTCTGTTCTTCGCCCCCTCCTTATACCAAATATACTCAGCTGCTTCTTCTAAGCATGTTTCCTATCAACTATCTCATATTTTCCAAGATGTATTTTTAGAAAAGGCAGAGGAACTGGAGATCAAATTGCTAACATCTGTTGGATCATAAATTTAAAAAAAAGCAAGAGAATTCCAGAAACTCATCTACTTCTGCTTCATTGACTATGCTAGAGCCTTTGACTATGTGGATCACGATAAACTGGGGAAAATTCTTAAAGAGATAGGAATATCAGACCACCTCACCTGCCTCCTGAGAAACCTATATGCAGATCAAGAAGCAACAGTTAGAAGCAGACATGGAACAACAGACTGGTTCAAAATTGGGAAAGGAGCGTGTCAAGGCTATATATTTACAAATATTCAAGATAGCAGGAGGAAACTGTCCAAATAAAGAGAAAAGGCTAGATTTGGATGTTCAATAGAAGCATTTTGTATGGTCCCAAAGTGGAGATGCAGCCTGGAATACGGTGAAACCTTTTGATTCAAGCCTCCACTATGCAGACAGAGGTGCAAATACCCACATTCTGTATTAAACTGCCAGTACGAACAATGCTTGGAGGCTCGGACCGAAAAAAATCACTCATTTTGGCTGGAGGAAACTGGGGAAACTTGTCCAGGAAGGCGGCATTTGAGTTGGGTCTTTCCCACAGGTGAGGGAAAGAGCTATGAGGGAGAAAGGGCTGGAAGAGTAGTCAGAAGACAGAAGTGAGGGAAAAGGCGCAGAGATATGAGGGCTGAGAGGCTTGAGAATGTTTCTTTAAGGGCGCCCAGTGTCTGAGAAATACACGATTTATCCTGAGACTTCACAAGTGGTCCTGGGGCATGTGTTAGGTCCCACCAAGCAGTGGAGCCCTAACAGCAGCCACACAGAGTTGTAGCTGTTGTGAAGGGAAGAGGCCACTGTAAGTCCTGCACAAGCCTCGGTTTATCGCGCCCCTTGCACACAAGGATCTCAGAATTCCTTTGTGGGGTCACAAAATATAACATGGGTAGTGGGGTAGTAAGTGGATGAGCCCCATCTGCTTCTATACCTTTAGGGTATCGAACCATTACTGGTTGCCTCTAATCCAAAATGATGCAGGTTACTGCAGGAATTTCTTGAACGCACTTATAAAAGAAGCAATTCCTATGAATTCTAGCATTATCACCTGTAGAAAGCATGATCACTATAGTTAATAATACTGTTTAAAAGTCGCTGAGAGAGTAGATCTTAAAAGTTCTCACCACCAAAAAATATATATGTAACTAGATACGGTGGAATCGGCCTGCAATGCAGAAGACATGGGTTCAATTCCTGGGTCTGGAAGATCCCATGGAGAAGGAAATGGCAACCCACTCCAGTATTCTTGCCTAGAGAATCCCATGGACAGAGGAATCTGGCAGGCCGCAGTCTGTGGGGTCGCAAGAGCTGGACACGACTGAGTGACTTTCACTACTTCACTATATACAGTGGAGGATGTTAACCAGGCTTATTGTGATGATCATTTTGCAACATATACCAATATCAAATCATTATTTATAGAACTGAAACTAGTATTAATATAACATTATGTGTCAATTGTTGTTATTCAGTAGCCCACTTGTGTCTGACTCTTTGGGACCCCATGGACTGCAGCATGCCAGGCCTCCCTGTCACTCACCATCTCCCGAAGTTTGCCCAAGGTCATGTCTACTGCATTGGTGATACCACCCAGCCATCTCATCCTCTGACACCCTCTTCTTCTGCCCTCAATCTTTCCCAGCATTCGGGACTTTTCCAATGAGTCAGCTGTTCATATTGGATGACTGAAATACTGGAGATTCAGCTCTAGCATCAGTCCTTCCAAGGAGTATTCAGGGTTTTCCCTTAAGGTTGACTAGTTTGATCTCCTTGCTGTCCAAGGGACTTTCAGGAGCCTTCTCCAGCACCACAGTTCAGAAGGCATCAATTCTTTGGCATTCTGTCTTCTTCACAGTCCAGCTCTCACAACCGTACATGACCACTGGGAAGACCACAGCCTTGACAGTACGGACCTTTGTCGGCAGAGTAATGTCTCTGCTTTTCAACACACTGTCTAGGTTTGTCATCGCTTCCCTGCCACAAGGCAGCCGTCTTCTGATTTCGTGGCTGCAGTCACCATCTGCAGTGATTTTAGGAGCCCAAGAAGAGGAAGTATGTCAATGATATTACCTTAGTCAAAGAAGGAGTGGGGAGAGGAAAGGGGGAGAGAAAGGAGGAGGAAGGGACGGGCAGGCTGGGTGGGGAGGAGAAATGGAAGAAGCATCCGCTAGGGGCCAGCATGACCTTACCAAGAACAGTCTTACCCTACTAGCCTGTTCCTTTTCTGACTATGACTAAACAGGCAGATAAGGGAGATTCTCACCCACCGAATCTGTACTTCTGCAGTCTTGCAGATAGATCTCCTCACGAATAAGGAATAAAGGTGTCCCTCCCAAACTCCCTAACAATCCCTTCTTCCCACCCTTCCCTCTAGTAACCAAAGCTCATTCTGGAAGTCTGTGAGTCTGTCTCCAGAAAGAGAAAGGAAAAAACTATGTGATATCACTTATACACAGAATCTAAAATATGATACAAATGAACTTACTTACAAAACAGAAAGAGATTCAGAGAAGGAATTTATGGCTGCCAGGGTGAAGGGATGGTTAGGGAGCTTGACATGGACATATACACACTGCTATATTTAAAACAGATAACAAACAAGGACCTGCTATATATACATGGAACTCTGCTCAATGTTGTGGCAGCCTGGATGGGAGGGAGTTTGGGGAAGAATGGAGACATGCATATATGTCACTGAGTCCCTTCGCTGTTCACCTGAAACTATCACATTGTTGTGTTAATCAGCTATGCCCCAAAACAAAATTAAAAGTTTTTTTAATGATGATATATGTATGTATATACGTACATATATACACATACATACATACAGTAGAATACTGCTGCCACTGCTGCTGAGTCGCTTCAGTCGTGTCCGACTCTGTGCGACCCCATAGACGGCAGCCCACCAGGCTCCTCCGTCCCTGGGATCCTCCAGGCTAGAACACTGGAGTGGGTTGCCATTTCCTTCTCCAATGCATGAAAGTGAAAAGTGAAAGGGAAGTCACTCAGTCATGTCCGACTCTTAGCGACCCCATGGACTGCAGCCTACCAGGCTCCTCCATCCATGGGATTTTCCAGGCAAGAGCACTGGGTGCGTCGCCATTACCTTCTCCAAGTAGACTACTCAGCCATAAAAATGAATGAAATAATGCCATTTGCAGCAACATGGATGGGCCTAGAGAGTGTCATACTGAGTGAAGTAAGTCAGAAAGAGAAACCATGTGATATCACTTATATACAGAACCTAAACTATGATACAAATGAACTTATATATGAAACAGAACCAGACTCACAGACACAGAGAACAAATTTGTGGTTGCCAGGAGGGAGGGGAGGGGATGGATTAGGATTTGGGGATACAAACTATTATGTATATATAGATATAGGACGGATAAAGAAGATCATAGTATGCAGCACAGTGATCTATATTAAATATCCTGTGATAAACCACAATGAAAAATAATAATATGAAATAAACTTATTTTTTTAAAAAAGAAATAAAGGTTGAGAATAGAGCAACTGAGCAATAGAGCAATTGAGTTAGCAATTGGTTAAATAATTGCAGCCAAAGAGAGGGGAAAAAAATGGATCAATGGCAATCATAAGAGAAATTTCTAATAAGATAGAGCCATTATCTAAATTTCTTTAATCTGTTTTATTCAACTTTTTTTTTAGTAATTTGTATTACAGTGCACAACACATGTTTATCTAATCTACATGTGTTACAGCTGAGAGGAATTACATTTGGATCCAAAATTGTCTTTGTCTTTGTCCAGCTAACTAAATTCAAAAAAGAGAAATATAAGATCCTGGACTTTGGTCCCTCAAATGAACTACATAAATAAAAATTGGGGGTCAAAGAGGTATGGCTTAGATAAAACATTCTCTTGGGTTTGCAAGCAATAGCTTAATGAAGCTGGACAATACTACCTGACTCCTGGGAGAGTGGTTATCCTTTAGGCACACTGAATTCCTTCTCAGAAGACCTGAGCTCTATTTCTACCCCACCACTAACAAGTCTTACAGTTTCTGTGTCTTCATTTGCTGACCTCTAAAATTAACAAGTTGCCGTAAATCTTTAGGTCCTTCACAATAGTAAAAATCTACATAGGACTCACCCCTTTATTGTCCATGGAAGTGGTATGAACATTCACTCCACTACCTTCTCAAGTGCCTTTCTGAACTAAAGAGCCTGGAAAGCAAAAGGGATTAAGACCCCTTGCAGCTAGGTCTGGCCACTCAGAAGCCCTTAGACAACATATGGAAAGTGAAAGTGAAGCAGAGGCTGTACTCCTGCAGCTTCTGTGCCTTCTGGAAACCAGGTAGATACCGCTCTTGGTTTCTTCAGCAGCAGCAATATCAGTGATCCCAGTGGATTCCAGTGGATCTCTGTGGTGCTGAGAGGCAGGGCCCTGAGCACCTGTTTCTTGGACCATAGCAGACAGGGTATGCTGAAAGCACAATTCATGGAATGATCAAAATTCAGCTTTCTTAATCTTTCATAATCCGTTTCAGATTCATTCAATGGAGTAATCCCCTGCTCCTCTTGCTACTCAAAGTGTGACCCAAGAATTCGCATCACTGGCATCAATTGGGAACTTGTTAGATATGCAGACTCTCAGGTCAGTTCCTACCCGAGACCCACTGGGTCATAATCTGTATTTGCAAAAGAGCCCTGGCTGATTCATGCATACATTAAAGTTTGAGCCAATCCCTAACTTTTCTGCTGCTCTAGGGAGTTCATATTCCTTTAATGACTTTAGGCCACAAATATAGTTTCAATTTATGAATTAGAATGCCCAGTCTTAGATGTTAATCAGAACTTCAAGCTTAATTCAGAGATCATTCTTTGTCCTCATACATACTGGGTTTAGGTCCTGACTTGGGAAAGCAGCTTGAAGGAGCTTGATTGGTTTTCCTCTGTCTCTCTTTCTGCATCTCCTTAGTGTTTGTTTCATTTTCACCTCTCCCAGGGCAAAGACGGGGATAACAGGGAAAGGAGGAAGGATAAAGGAAGTAGAAAACTCTTTGGATGAGCAGCTTCCTCCTCTCTGAGTTTGGAGGTGACTATGGCCCATTCTTTCTCCCATGAACACATTTTGTGGACTTTTGGAGCTGTTCATTTTGGAGGACTGATCCCCTCTGATATTCAAGACAGGTGTATCTTTTTCCAGGCGTTCACTTGCACCTCTTTCCTCAATCTGTGGGAATCCAGGCTCACCTCCAGCTTTTCTGGTATTTTTTCAACCCCTTCTGGTGGCCTTATTATACAGGAACTAAGCCCTAGGGGGCACTAGTGGTAAAGAACCTGCCTGCCAGTGCAAGAGATGTATGAGGTGTGGGTTCCATCCCTGGGCTGGGAAGATCCCCTGGAGGAGGGCACAGCAACCCACTCCCCTACTCCAGTATTCTTTGCTGGAGAATCCCAGGGAGAGAGGAGACTGGTGGGCTACGGTCCACAGGGTCACAAAGAGTCATGTCTGACTGGGGCGACTTTGCACACACACATGCAAGACAACCCCATGGCAGCTCTCTGTCTGTCTTTCATGGGCCATGGAAATATGTATTCCTAGCTTTGCCCCAGCAAATTCTGTAGTGTAGAATCCCAAAACAGACTTCTCCATCCTATGGCCACAACTCACCCTAGCTTTCTCAGGAGAGTCAGGCCCAGTTCCCTGTGTCTCACAACTGCGGGGAACACATTTCAGACCTCTCTGGGTGAGGCCATGGAACTGCACTCATTAGGCTTGAGGAGGAGAGGGTAAGTGTCCCCAGACTCCCCACTATGAGTAAGAATTGTGATGGAAACTCTTCATATGTCAAAGAAAGCTTTTCATAGACCCCTTCTCCCCTCTATATTCTAACCCATTTTTAATCTTCTTGATGTGATTTCAGAGTCCAAAAGTTAGAGAACAAATCTTTACTCATTTCCTTTGTAAATTTTGTGTATGATGATCTGGCTTCAGAATTCCATGTCTATTGCATTGTATCATGAAATATCACTTTTGACATCCTGTCACAAGTGCAATTGCTTAATTGTAAAAAAATAAAAATAAAATTCTGCCTTCCTGTCTTTTTCTTCCTGGACACACCCAGTCAGTTATGGGTCCCACATTTTAAATCAAATACAGAGATGTGCCCAGAAAAACCAGGATGGGGAAGGAATTCAAAATTAAGAACAGCTGAAAACACTGAAACAAACAGAGTCTATCTTTAAGAAAACTAAGCATGACTTGCTGCTGCTGCTGCTGCTGCTGCTAAGTCGCTTCAGTCGTGTCCGACTCTGTGCAATCCCATGGATGGAAGCCTACCAGGCTCCCCCCGTCCCTGGGATTCTCCAGGCAAGAACACTGGAGTGGGTTGCCATTTCCTTCTCCAATGCATGAAAATGAAAAGTGAAAGGGAAATAGCTCAGTCATGTCCGACTCTTAGCGACCCCATGGACTGCGTGACTTAAGCAATGTCTTTAAACATCTAAAGGCCTAACAAGAGGATGAGGAATTAGATCTGTTGTGTGTAACTCTAGTAGGCACAGTGAGCAGAAGCTATAACAAAATCATTTTGCTCATTACCCATGGGAAGAACTTTCTAATTGCCAGAGCTATCCCAGGCAGCGCAGTGATAAAGAACCCACCTGCCAATGCAGGAGACACAAGAGATATAGGTTTGATCTCTGGGTTAGGAAGATCCCTGGGAGTAGGAAATGGCAACCCACTCCAGTACTCTCACCTGGAAATTCCATGACAGAGGAGCCTGGCAGGCTACTGCCCCTGAGGTCCAAAGAGTCAGACACAACTGAGCATGCCCACACATCCTAATATAAAGTGAATCATCCTTGGGAGGCAGTGAGGACCGCATACTCACAGGAAGTCAAATGTGGCCACATGGCAGGAGAAGTTTAGAATCTTAATAAGTGGTTTCTTGGTTGAACTAAACAGCTTTTAAACTCCTTTCAGATTTTTGAGGACTTCCACTTCAACTAAAAAAAAAAAAGCCCATCTTTAGTCTCAGGCTACACGTAGGGTCATGTGTAACTTTTTTCTAGACATATTGAAATTTGCTTTTAGGATGCATTTTGTATTTCATTAATTCTAAGAGACAGTTTTGTTCAAACTACTTTTAATATCTCTGAAACTACAATGCATCTTATGATTGTCATCATGTCATAGTTCTCATTGCTTAAATAAACATGAACATGAAAGTATTGGTTTCAAAATTTAAGAATGCGTATGAGTATCTTCGGAGAAGGCAATGGCACCCTACTCCAGTACTCTTGCCCAGGAAATCCCATGGACGGAGGAGCCTCGTAGGCTACAGTCCATGGGGTCGCTAAGAGTCGGACACGACTGAGCGACTTCACTTTCACTTTTCATTTTCATGCATTGGAGAAGGAAATGTCAACCCACTCCAGTATTCTTGCCTGGAGAATACCGGGGACAGAGGAGCCTGGTGGGCTTCTGTCTATGGCGTCGCACAGAGTCGAACACGACTGACGCAACTTAGCAGCAGCAGCATGAGCATCTTGGGAGAAATTTCTAGAGATGACAGTGGAATGTTCATAGGTTGTGAGAAGTGGAATGGGTGGTGTATCAGACATGGTTAGCAACATTCCTGAAAGTGAAGGTGTTAATCACTCAGTCGTGTCTTGACTCTTTGTGAAACCATGGACTGTAGCCCACCAAGCTCCTCTGTCCCTGGAATTTTCCAGGCAAGAATACTAGAGTGGGTAGCCATTCCCCTCTCCAGGAGATCTTCCCACCCCAGGCTCAAGACCAGGCCTCCCACAACTGAAGTCAAAAGTAAGTTAACTCAAGATAATTGCAAAACCAGCTTACAAGTCTGGCAATGATGACTGTTGTTCTTGTTATGGCTTCTTTTAAGAAATGCTGTATTATTAATGCTCTTCATAGAAAAGAGCACGTTGCAAGAATGGGAAAAAAATCTTTGATAAATATGAGTGGGGAAAGTGATTTAGGAAAGTCAAAGTCTGAAAGTGAATAGTTTTAGGAATATCTCACCCAATTTATATGTTTCCCTTATGTTGTCCTTTTTATGCATACTTAGGAGTGATATAAACTGTGGAAAATTTGGAAAGAGATGGGAATACCAGACCACCTAACCTGCCTCTTGAGAAACCTATATACAGGTCAGGAAGCAACAGTTACAACTGGACATGGAACAACAGACCGGTTCCAAATAGGAAAAGGAGTACGTCAAGGCTGTATGTTGTCACCCTGCTTATTTAACTTATATGCAGAATACATCATGAGAAACGCTGGACTGGAAGAAACACAAGCTGGAATCAAGATTGCCGGGAGAAATAGCAATAACCTCAGATATGCAGATGACACCACCCTTATGGCAGAAAGTGAAGAGGAACTAAAAAGCCTCTTGAGAAAGTGAAAGAAGAGGGTGAAAAGTTGGCTTAAAGCTCAACATTCAGAAAACTAAGATCATGGCATCCGGTCCCATCACCTCATTGGAAATAGATGGGAAAGGAAACAGTGTCAGACTTTATTTTGGGGGCTCCAAAAACACTGCAGATGATGATTTCCACCATGAAATTAAAAGACACTTACTGCTTGGAAGGAAAGTTATGACCAACCTAAATAGCATATTCAAAAGCAGAGATATTACTTTGCCAACAAAGGTCCGTCTAGTCAAGGCTATGGTTTTTCCAGTGTAAGAGTTGGACTGTGAAGAAAGCTGAGTGCTGAAGAATTGATGCTTTCAAACTGTGGTGCTGGAGAAGACTCTTGAGAGTCCCTTGGACTGCAAGGAGATCCAACCAGTCCATCCTAAAGGAGAATCAGTCCTGGGTGTTCTTTGGAAGGACTGATGCTAAAGCTGAAACTCCAGTACTTTGGCCACCTCATGTGAAGATTGACTCACTGGAAAAGACCCTAATGCTGGGAGGGACTGGGGGCAGGAGGAGAAGGGGACAGCAGAGGCTGGATGGCATCACTGACTCAATGGACATGAGTGTGAGTGAACTCCAGAAGTTGGTGATGGACAGGGAGGCCTGGCATGCTGCAGTTCATGGAGTCGCAAAGAGTCAGACACGACTGAGCGAGTGAACTGAACTGAAGAGTGATTATAGGGCTTCCTAGATAGAGTGCCTGATAAACTATGGAATGAGGTTCGTGACATTGTACAGGAGACAGGGATCAAGACCATCCTCATGGAAAAGAAATGCAAAAAGCAAAATGGCTCTCTGGGGAGGCCTTACAAATAGCTGTGAAAAGAAGAGAGGCGAAAAGCAAAGGAGAAAAGGAAAGATATAAGCATCTGAATGCAGAGTTCCAAAGAATAGCAAGAAGAGATAAGAAGCCTTCTTCAGCGATCAATGCAAAGAAATAGAGGAAAACAACAGAATGGGAAAGACTAGAGATCTCTTCAAGAAAATTAGGGATACCAAGGGAACATTTCATGCAAAGATGGGCTTGATAAAGGACAGAAATGGTATGGACCTAACAGAAGCAGAAGATATTAAGAAGAGGTGGCAAGAATACACGGAAGAACTGTACAAAAAAGATCTTCACGACCCAGACAATCATGATGATGTGATCACTAACCTAGAGCCAGACATCTTAGAATGTGAAGTCAAGTGGGCCTTAGAAAGTATCACTACGAACAAAGCTAGTGGAAGTGATGGAATTCCAGTTGAACTATTTCAAATCCTGAAACATGAACTGTGAAAGTGCTGCACTCAATATGCCAGCAAATTTGGAAAACTCAGCAGTGGCCACAGGACTGGAAAAGGTCAGTTTTCATTCCAATCCCAAAGAAAGGCAATGCCAGTGAATGCTCAAACTACCGCACAATTGCACTCATTTCACATGCTAGTAAAGTAATGCTCAAAATTCTCCAAGCCAGGCTTCAGCAATATGTGAACTGTGAACTCCCTGATGTTCAAGCTGGTTTTAGAAAAGGCAGAGGAACCAGAGATCAACTTGCCAACATCCGCTGGATCATCGAAAAAGCAAGAGAGTTCCAGAAAAACATCTATTTCTGCTTTATTGACCATGCCAAAGCCTTTGACTGTGTGGGTCACAATAAACTGTGGAAAATTCTTCAAGAGATGGGGAATACCAGACCACCTAACTTGCCTCTTGAGAAATCTGTATGCAGGTCAGGAAGCAACAGTTAGAACTGGACATGGAACAACAGACTGGTTCCAAATAGGAAAAGGAGTACGTCAAGGCTGTATGTTGTCACCCTGCTTATTTAACTTATATGCAGAATACATCATGAGAAACGCTGGACTGGAAGAAACACAAACTGGAATCAAGATTGCAGGGAGAAATCTCAATAACCTCAGATATGCAGATGACACCACCCTTATGGCAGAAAGTGAAAAGGAGCTAAAAAGCCTCTTGATGAACGTGAAAGAGGAGAGTGAAAAGGTTGTCTTAAAGCTCAACATTCAGAAAACGAAGATCACGGCATCCGGTCCCATCACCTCATGGGAAATAGATGGGGAAACAGTGGAAACACTGTCAGACTTTATTTTGGGGGCTCCAAAATCACTGCAGTTGGTAACTGCAGCCATGAAATTAGAAGACGCTTACTCCTTGGAAGAAAAGTTATGACCAACCTAGATAGTATATTCAAAAGCAGAGACATTACTTTGCCGACTAAGGTCCGTCTAGTCAAGCCTATGGTTTTTCCTGTGGTCATGTATGGATGTGAGAGTTGGACTGTGAAGAAGGCTGAGCGCTGAAGAATTGATGCTTTTGAACTGTGGTATTCAAACACCACAGCCCAACTTTTGTTTTTGAGAAGTCTGAGAGTCCATTCGAGTGCAAGGAGATCCAACCAGCCCTGAGGAGTCCCCCCTGGTTTTCTTTGGAAGGTACGAAGCTAAAGCTGAAACTCCAATACTTTGGCCACCTCATGCGAAGAGTTGACTCATTGGTAAAGACTGATGCTGGGAGGGATTGGGGACAGGAGGAGAAGGGGATGACAGAGGATGGGATGGCTGGATGGCATCACGGACTCGATGGACATGAGTCTGAGTGAACTCCGAGAGATGGTGATGGGCAGGGAGGCCTGGCGTGCTGCGATTCATGGGGTCGCAAAGAGTCAGACACGACTGAGCGACTGAACTGAACTAAACTGAACTAATGGCTCAGATGGTAAAGAGTCTGCCTGTAACACAGGAGACCTGGGTTTAACCCCTGGGTGGGGAAGATCTCCTGGAGAAAGGAATAGCTACTCCAGTATTCTTGCCTGGAGAGTTCCATGGTCAAAGGACCATGGTGGGCTATGGTCCGTGGGGTTGTAAAGAGTCAGGCACGACTAGCAGCTAACACTTTCACTTTCAAGAGTGATTACGATTTAAAATTTTTCTATTTCTAATTAAGCCTAAAAGACATTGTGTGACTATTTGGCCACAATTTCCTTCCTTAATGTTCTGTTCAATGGTGCATCCTATAGTCAATGTCATTTTAGATGCTGTGAATTACAGTGATAATGTGATAATAGCTTCTATCAAGTATGTTACTTGGATAACCTCATTGAATCCTTCTGGCAATTCTGTAAGGAAGATACTATTATTACTGTGCTTTGCAGATGAGGAAATACAACTTCAGAGAGAAAATCTCTTGCCCAAGTCTTGCTGTTGTCGCTAAGTTGTGTCTTATCCTTTGTGACCCAGATGGTAAGTAGTGAGGGTGATGTTTGAACCCAAGTCTATTAACTGCTGGCCAGGGTTCTTAACCTCTATACTCTGCCACCTCTAGGTCCAGAGTTAATTAGCTTGGCTACTACAACTTCACATTCTACATTAAGAGCATATTTACTGTAAAGAAATGGAAGAGTGGTCATCTCCACATCAGCTCCTTTGAACTAAAAAGACTTAAGTGTACCAGTTCTTTAGCCTCAGATGTTAGCTGAATCAGGGATGTACAGTTATATGAGGCCTCTTATTATAATTAGAATGTCAAGCATTGAAACCAATTATCTTCAAAGGTGTAGTGCAGGTATAGTGACTGGGGAATAAACTAAACTAATATGGGCAAACTACAGTACACCTTGGGAACTGGGTGGAGAACTAGGATGATCTGGCTTGGAATAAGAGCTCTACTTGGCAGAAAGTTCACATTTAATCAGGAAATATAGTCAAGAGTACATTCTCTTAGTTAACTGCAGACCAGCTAACAAGAATTCAGACGATGGATGGGTTAGAACTACAAACAGGGACACTGATTCTGCAAGCATTGCACTGCTGAGCTGCTGCATAGCACAAAGTTAGTAATGTTACCAGGATTCACCTGGGGGAATTCAACAGTAGATAAGGGGGCAAGAGTTTCTCTGGGTTTATTAAAATATAGGACTTCCTTGGTGGTACAATAAATAAGAATCCACCCGCCAATGCAAGGGACGTGGGTTTGATCTTTGGTCTGATAAGACTCTACATGCTGTCGAGCAGCTAAGCCTTTGAGCCACAACTACAGAGCCCGAGCTCTAGAGCCTACGAGCTGCAACTACTGAAGCCCCCTGCAACTAGAGCCTGCACTCTGCAACAAGAAGCCAGTGCCCAACTGAAGAGTAGTCTCCCCTACTTGCTGCAACTAGAGAAAGCCCTCGCGAAGTACCGAAGGCGCAGTGCAACCAAAAATATATGAATTAATTTTTTTTTAAGAAATATATAACTACAAAGATGTACTCTCCTGACCAGGGTAAGAGAAACAAGCTCTCTCAGACATAATTTGACAATATCTATTAAAATTTAAAAAGACTCATTTTCTTTGATTTAACGATGCTACTTAAGGCTAGGAGTTTGCCCTACAGATATATTCAAATATGTGTCTAAAGATCTAAGTGTGAGAATCTTAATTGCAGCATAATTTAAAACAGCAGAATTTTGGAAATAACCTAATAGTTCATCAATAGGCACTGGCAGACATCATCTCTTCGGAAAGTGACTTGTGAGCCTCCATGCTGGGCTTAGTGCTCCTCCTCTGTGCTTCTAAGCACCTTAGCATCCCCTGACTTAGAACCTTTAGTAATGAAAAAATCTGTTTATTTGTCTTTCTCTCTCTAAGGGTACTCTTATTTCCCTCTTTTTCCAGATGAGAGAGCTTGAACTCAGAAGGCCTGTGCAGCCCATGCCCCACCAGTAGAGCTGACGCAAAAGTATACACAGAGGCACAGAGGCGTGAAAGAGGCTCCATGGGAGAGAGCAAGTGGTCCGTGTGACTGCTCTGTATGTCATGAGAGGGAGTTTGGACTTGAACCTAGAGGATTTGATTCACTCTCTTAGGAAAAAAGTCATTAAGTGTGGAACCCAGAGTTGAGTTCCTTCCTTCCACAGAGTCAAGTCCAGATGAGAAGCTTAGACTCAGGGAGGACAGTATGAGAGAGCTGAGATCCAAAGGAAACTTGCCAGGACCCTTTCTGCCGTCTGATGGAGGACTTTTGTGTTCCTTGTCTGATATCTGGCATGGACACTCACAGGTTTAGGGTCAAGGCCTGAGAATGAGACACAGAAGTGACCAGAGAACCAGAGAGCAGTGGCTTCCTTCCCAGGTTTCTCCAGCATTCTGCTACTACCCTTGCTGCTTGAGAATGAGCTTGAGACTCTCCTTGGGTAGCCTGGGCTAGCCAGCCTTCTGTTTCCCTAAAAGCATGTTGGAACCTGTTGAAGCTGGATGAGGACTCACAGCGCCTCCCAGAGGAGCATGACCAGTAAGCTGCCTGTCTGACATTTCTCAGTATTTCCTTAGTGCAAGTCTTCCTGGGAGATCATTAATAGGTCTTGTAGGGGAAGATCAAGGAGAGTCTGGGGCTTTAAGACATGGAGACTAAAGGGCATAAAAGTTACTCCTTCCTTTGCCACACAACATAAGTAGAGAAGTTGCATCATGAATGATTTTCATTCTAACCCATATGTTCTTATTCTTCCCCATCCCCCATAACCCTGGCCCTAAATGGAGGTAGGTGGCAGGAAGGAAGATATTGTGCCTGCTAACTGTGAATGAGGAGATACTGAAGAGTTAAAACTCTCTTTTGAATGGCTATTTCACCATTTCACTCCCTTAAGAAATGATCAGCTGATATTTTAAAATTACTTATTATTGAAGTATAATTGTTTTACAATGTGTGTTTCTGCTATGCAGCAAAGTGAATCAGTTACACATATCAACCGATTTTTTTTTAATGGTGAGATTCTTTGATTAGTTAATCTGTGCTAGTCATGACACTAATGCTAGTCATTTTCTATCTGGATAAAGAGACAGCAGAAACATCAGGGGAACAAAATCACAATGGGGCCACTGAAGTAGAGTCGGGTTAGCCAGGGAAGGCTTGCCAAGAAAAGATTCTGAGAAGTAAGCTAAGCCTGCAGAGAAAGCTGAAAAGCAGAGGCACAAAGACCAGAACCCCAATACTGGATTATAGTGCCTGAATATACCTTCTCAAGGTATAAGCAAGTGTCCGTTGAGATCAGTTTCTTTGATTGCTCTTTCATAATTTTAAATTAGCTTCTCCTCCAGTAAGGTTTATTTATGTGCTCAATAAAAATGCTTCCGCATATCCATCCCAATTTTCCAACAGGTTTTGGAACCTCTTAACAAAGACTTCCATGTTCTGACCCCTTTCTACTTCCCCATGTTCATCTCCGGCCACCTTCTGCCTAAAATATACCCCACCCTGCCATACACACACACACACACATATAATTCTCCAGCCACTTTCAATTATTTGCAACTCTACAAACACACTATGGTCTTCCATGTCTCTGCTTTTGCATCCTCAGCCTGCATCCCCCACTCCTCAATATTTTCCTGTCTTCACTTGGGGAAATCTTGCTCTCCCTCAAGATTCAGTTTCCTCCACTGAATTCCTAGTGTTTCACAGAAGCACTTGTCACATTGTACTATAATATATGCGTGAACCCACCTGCCTCTCTTCTTACATAATTTCAGTGACTTTGTAGTAATAACATGGTGAGGATAATACTTGAAGAAAATAAGAAAAGTAAGAAGAAGAAAAAGATGAAGGATGTTAATGTGATACTGATTAATCACTCAAAAAGAAAGGGAAATTGCATTGTGACTGAACAGCTATAGCCTAGAAGGGTGGGAGGGTAGAGTTGTTATCAGTTCTAACCCTTAACAGTAAAGGTTAACTGATGAGGGGTATAGGCCTAATGAGAAAGAATTCTCCTGGAAATAATTCACACCAGCTCTGCTGAGATCTCATAGTTTTAGTAGGCAGATGAGGAACTTGTGGACTGTGTGTTAGTGTTGGAATGGCTCTTACAGAAGTAAGAAACTGGGAAAATCTAGAATTCAACAGTTTTGAAAATTTGTCTTAAACTTTCTTCAAAGAGATTTCTCGATGCAGTTGTTTAATTTACGCTGGTGTGGGAGGTGCATCTGGGTGGCTGTACCTGTACACTCAACCTAGAATGGGAGACCCACCCAAATCCCTTTCTGTCTCTAAAACTATAACACAGGACTTTGAAGGTATAAACTCATCAGAAACAGAACTGACAACCTTTAAAATTTTAACATTAAATTCATGATGAATAATTACAACTTGACCCTTAAATGTGCCAAAGAGCTTAGTACCCAAATAACCTTAAACAACAAAAAACTGCCTGTGTTGAAATATGCGTTGTGTGGGTTTACACGAAAAGCTAAGGATGACTAAATTCACTTCCAACCTCAAAGTCAACCTCAAAGCAGTAAATAGCAGATTTCTACTTCCCTCCTGAAATCTGTGAGGGGAAGGAAGAGATGAGAGGGAAGGCCTTAAGGTTACAAACTGCTCCAGATGTGCTGGGTGAGGCTGACATGTCAGCTATCACACTTTATAAACCACAGCAAGACAGCGGGATGAAACAGAGGTGGCTTAGGAAGGTCTCCACGTGAAGGGAGCAGGAGAGACCAGAGGTGGATGTGCCTGGAGAGGGTACTTTAGCCACCCCCTCGCTCAGCTCTCCACAGTAGTGGCCTCAGGGGTTCCCTGACTCGCAACCGAGTGGGAAGTGGGGGTCTCGACTGTGTGCCCTGGGAAGGCCTGTGTCTCCTTTAATTCCAGGACCACCCGGCTGAGGAGGCCTTGGAGCAGCTGCATTTCTCGGAGCAGAAGCGCCACGTCGGGTTTTAGGGCGCCAGCGGTTTGTTGCAAGGGTGTCGGTGGCGCACAGGCCGGTGGCCCAGAGGTGGGGGCTCCGCCCGCGGGGGAACGGCGGCCCCGCTGAGGTGACATTCGGGACGGAGGGGACCGACGGGACCGATCTGGACACCGGGGGCTTTCTGAAGGAAAGCGGCTGGTCACCGGGGGCCGGGGCGGTGGTGGACGCCAAGTCCAGGGGAGAACCTGCGAACACAACACACAGAGAACCGCTCGGCTGAACCATTCTCCCATGGCCTGTGGGGGGAAGAAGGGGGCGAAGGACTGAAGGACGGGCCCGGCCGGGAGGAGAGTGAGGACCGCGAGCAGGAGGGAAGTGGGCGGGAGGGGGGAGGGAGGCTGGGGTGCAGGATGCGGCGGGGGGCAGGAGACGGGGTGGGGAGTGACGGGCGTTTCCGGAAGGCGTGGGCGGAGGCAGGCGGGGGCTGCCCGGCCGGAAGGCTTCGGGAACGACTGTCACTCACCGCGGCCCGGGAGTTGCAGCCAAGGGCTGCGTTTCCGGACGCTGCGCGTGGCTGTAGCCGCCTCGCACCAGTACGATTCCAGCTCCTCGACCTCTGGCTCGGGGACCGTGTACTCCGCATCCCAGTCGTAGCGGCGCACGGGGCGACTGTACTTGTAGAAGGCGAACTGCAGCGGCGTGTCGCGCTTCTGCGGGTGCAGGCGCGTCTCGCAGCGCAAAACCACTCCTCCGAAGGCCGCGCCGCGAGCCTCCGCCCGGCCCATCACCCTCAGCACGGGCGCCTGGAACAGCTCTGCGGAAGCGAGGGGCCCAGTGGCCAAAGGTGCACTTTAGGCCGGCGCAAGGGTCCCAGGGAACTGGGCCCAGCTTTGTAGTCCCACGACCCCTCTCCCACTCCGGTTTCCCACGAGGGCCTCTAACCCACCAGGGAGGAGGTTGTGTATGCACGTGAAGGGAGGAAAGTCTGGAAATGTGGGAGACGAGTCCACGAGGGAAGGGGAAAGCTTGAATGGAGGCGGCACCAGGTCAGACGCCTCGAGTCACTTCCCGACTGACATCCAGCTCGGGTCCTCCAGCCTAGAAAGGGTCTCAGGACGCCTGGAAGCAGTTCCTCGCCCCAGTCCCACCGTGATCCCATTTCCTGCCACTGTCATTCTGGCTGGGGCTGCTGTGGAGAGAGCTGCCCCTACATAGGTGCCTACCCAGAGAAAGAAGCCGGGACCCCTGCCCCCACCCAGGCTTACAGATCAAGTGCGACTTCACACTAAGAAGGAAAGAACGTGTTCGTTCGAAATCCCCAGCTTGCCAGCTACTATAACCCCCGCCCCTTCATTTCCCCGCCGGCTTTCGGTCCCAGAATTTCCCAGGGCTTGTTTGCTCCCTCCCCGGCCCGGTCTCCCCCACCTTGCACGGTCACGGCCACCTTGGCGGAGAACATGGGCGCGCTTTCCACCGGAATGCGCATGGTGCCGGAGCACTGGTAGCGCCCGCTGTCGCTGGCGCGGGCCTGGGGTACCGTGTAGTTGGCGCTGGAGTGGAAGTAGCGCACCGGTTGGCCATCGTGGTAGTAGTGAAGTTTGTAGACGATCTTATCGTACCAACCGCGACAGCGCATGACCAGCGGCTCGCCCTCGAACACCGCAGCATAGGGCACTTGCAGGATCAGCCAGTCTACGACAGTCAGCACAAACAGCCTGATTCCAAGAGAAAGTCCAGCCCTTGGGTGACCCATTCTTCTCCACCTCCTTGCTCCCTTCTTCCTTCCCCTTTTCCTCCATCATTTCCTTTCTCCCTTACTGGACACCCCAGGAGCCTCAGATGGTGAGTGGCAAGGGGAAGGGAAAGGCCAATCTTAGGTATTGATGGCTGAGACTTGGTTCCAGCCTCAAAGAATAGTGTCCATCAGAATCCAGTTTAAACACCTTAAGATGGCATCAAGGCTTTCCTGACCTGGCCCCTGCTTATTTTCAGCACCGTCTCAAGATTCTCCCCTGCCCCTTGTCTACTTTCCCTTTTCCACCTTAAAATGCAGGCTAAGTCCATCCATATTGTACTGCTGGGAGAACTGGCACTGCCCAGAGCCTTAGTACCTGCCAGGAAGACCTCTTCACCTACTTTAGTTGAGGCCTAGTTATCTTGCTGGTCTGAACTTAGATCTTATCTCCTCCAGAAAACATACCTGAGGGCCTCCCCACCCCCGAGGACAGCCTTAGGCACCTTCTGCAGTTCCCTTATTTACCTGATCATCATAATAGCTAACGTTTACACAGCCCTACTACTGCTTCTACTAAGTCGCTTCAGTCGTGTCTGACTCTGTGCAACTCCATAGACGGCAGCCCACGAGGCTCCCCCGTCCCTGGGATTCTCCAGGCAAGAACACTGGAGTGGGTTGCCATTTCCTTCTCCAATGCGTGAAAGTGAAGTCGCTCAGTCATGTCCGACTCTTAGCGACCCCATGGACTGCAGCCCACCAGGCTCCTCTGTCCAGGGGATTTTCCAGGCAAGATTGCTGGAGCCCTAGTGTCTGCTAAATGCCACTTTAGGTGTTTTACATGGAGAAAAAATTCTGCAAGTAATAGCCACAATCTCTATGGTACTCTCAGTTCTGCAAGCAGTAACTACTGTCTACATATTCAGTATCTTATCTGTGCTTGCTGTCAGTTTCCAAACAAGAAACCATGGAGTGTGGATGAGAGTTGGACCATAAAGAAGGCTGAGCACCGAAGAATTGATGCTTTCGAATTGCGTTGGAGAAGACTCTTGAGAGTCCTTAGGACTGCAAGGAGATCAAACCATTCAATCCTAAAAGAAATCAACCCTGAGTATTCATTGGTAGGACTGCTGCTGAAGTTGAAGCTCCGATACTTTGGCCACCTTATTTGAAGAGCTGTCTCATTGGAAAAGACCTTGAATCTGGGAAAGATTAAGGGCAAGAGGAGAAGCTGGCGGCAGAGGATGAGACGGTTAGATAGCACTACTGACTCAATGGACATGAGTTTGAGCAAACTCTGGGAGATAGTGAAGGACAGGGAAGCCTGGCGTGCTGTAGTCCCATGGGGTTGCAAATAGTCTGACGGGAGTTAGAGACTGAGCAACAAATGGGTAAATGCTAATCTGAACATTGAGTGATAACCTTTTAAATTCTGAATACAGAATATAGCCTACCAGGCTAAAATGATAAAATATTCCCTACAAAGTAGCCAATCCTGTGCCCTAATGAACAAATTACTGTTACTTCTCTTATTGTTTGGAAGCTCTTTATGTCTTCCCAGGAAATTAGTTTCTTAATTGACGTGTGTGTGTGTGTGTGTGTGTGTGTGTGTGTGTAATAAAATTTGGATAAAGTGCTTTGTTCATCTACTTTTTCTCTGACAGCCTCTCATAATTCATTTTTAATCTTCACAATAACTAAACAGATGGACACTGTTATTGTTCCTATTTTACTAATGGGAGGCACAAAGAAGCATCACTGTTCAAGCAAGAGTAATCCCCCAGTTGCAGGCAGCCTGTCCAGGGAACCTCACTTTTCCCGCTTTGCTCTGCCCTTTCCCTTCCTGCCCAACCTTCTTCCTCAAAAGTGTTCAGTATCCCAGGTCCTTAAACTCTCTTCTCTTCTGAACTAGTAAATGAACAGAAATGTTTATTTACTGTCCACTGTGGCAGGATGGTAAAGGGAACTTTGAGGCTATGCAAGCCTTCCTGCATGTCTCACATAGTGCCAGGCAGACTCAACATAACCCTCTCTTCCTGCCCTAATGAGAGTGGCCCCGTGTCCTCTCCCACAGGAGGGGCAGCCTTTCCACAGGATGTGTGCTGCCCCTCCAGTGTTCAGACACTCACCATTAGATACAGAGAGGTGGATGGGGTCACTGACGGGTGCTCCGCGTGTCTGGCATCTATATACCCCTGGCGTGTGCACCTCGATGCTCTTCTTATAAGAAGGCAGGAGTAGGTGGCCCAAATACCAGAGAGTGCTAATGGGTCGAAACTCCAGCAGCAGCGGGTGATACCCATCACACCGCAAGGTTACCTTTTTCCCCCTTGAAGATTGTGGTCCAGGGTGGGTGCAGAGACAATATGGGCTTCTCCACAGTAGCTGGGGGAGAGGGTATGGGAGGCGGCAATGTGAAAAAGAGAATCAAGGTGAGGTGCCCAAGGATGTGATCTAAGGTTGGAAAATATCAGAAAATGCCAGTTTCTAGGACCCAGGTTACTAGTCCGTCCCTGGGAGAGGAGAGACCACACTGGGCTATCAACTAGGCCCTTGGTGGGCACCCATGTCTAAGTGCCAGGCCTGCTGGCAAACAGTCACAGGGATTGAGAAGGCATGAGAAGAGACACTTCCCTGGAACAGCTAAGAAGTAGGGAATACCCAGGCAGGTCACTTAGGATAGTTGGAGTAGAAGTCACAGAAAACTGAGATGAGGGATGTGTGAGACTCACCAGCTTGCCCACTGCTTGGAACTACAAAATAAGAAAGAAGAAGGAGAATGTTGGTGATGAAAGGAAAACGGGGCTCTCTTGACCATAGGAAAGATTCAACAAATCCCAAGATGTGTTTTTCTTCTGCTTTTAGTTCCCTCAACTCTGAGAAAACCCCTTTCCTCTTTTCCTCTCCAAAATAGATAACAAATTGAGGATTGAATATCCCCCCAACACACATATACACCCTGACTCCCACTCTTCCCCATACCTAAAGTTCTTAGGCCAGTGTTTCCTCACTGAGGACTCACCCAGGAGCAGAAGGACTGCCAGCTCCAACATAGTGGATCTACCAGCAGCAGCTGCAGGGCAACGGAGATGCACTGACACGGGATGGGAGGAGAAACAGAGACAGGGTGACCAGTGCTGAGCACTGAGCCCTGGGAGGCATCGCTGCTTCTCCCAGTCTTTCCTCAAATCTGAACGTGGTGGGCTGGAGGGAGCAGGAGAAGACTGGATACATGGCAACTCTCAGATGCCCCAGCACCAGACACTGTCCCTCCCACTACACCTAAACCACCTCACATCTCAGGCCAACCCCAGCTCCTGTGGATAAGGCCTATTTTCCCTTTGCAGCCCAAGAAAGCCACATAGAACCCCAGGCTCTGGCAGGTGACCCTGCCACCTTCAGGCTCCCAGCAACATCCCACTCCCATCCCACTCCCTTCCTATCCAGGAAGGTCCAATAAGCCTCAAATGAGAAAGACATCTTCATGTCCTCAAGATCCACACAGGACAGGGACTTCCCTGGTAGTCCAGTGGCCAAAGCTCCATACTCTGAAAGCAGGTGGCCTGGATTCGATCCTTGGTTGGGGAATTAGATCCTGCTTACTACAACTTAAGTGGCTTAGATAGTAAAGAATCTGCCTGCAGTGTGGGAGACCTGGGTTTGATCCCTGGATGGGGACGATCCCCTGGAGAAGGAAATGGCTGCCCACTCCAGTATTCTTGCCTGGAGAGTTCCATGGGGTCACAAGGAGTTGGACATGACTGAGCAACTAACACTTTCACTTCACTTTGCTGCAACTAAAGATCACATGTGCCCCAACGAAGACCCAGTGCAGCCAAATAAATAAATGCAAATATTTTTTAAAAATAGATCCACCTTGGATTATTCTGCTCACTTCCCAGTGATAGGCATTGGCGGGAAATGAGATTGACATCGGGTTCTGTATACCTGGAAGTCACGTCCTTCCCTGGGTGAACAGACAGAAAAGTATGATTCATCAACCACCTTTTGTGTCACTGTCTTACATGTCACAGTCAAGAGGAGAAATGTTTATGTGTTTCCTCTTTCTATCTCCTTTCCTGGAACCTTAAACCTCAGAAATTAGACAACTCTTCTTTCCCAGCTATCGCAATAATCTTCTCCATAGCATCTCCACGCACTTGGCTTTCCTTCCTTCTCTCTGTCCCCAGACATACCCCAGTTCTAATAATCCTTACCTGTGTTAGAGAAGTCACTGCATCAAGCCCTCGGAAGCTTCTCAGATGTGACCTCTCGCTTCTACTTATTGTGCTTTTCAAGCCGTGTGATCATACCCTAAGCAGTGGGGAACCTGAATTCTCCTGTAAATACTTAATGAATTTTCCAACCTGATAGTATGTCTCCTTGGACAGTGTTCGGTCCTCATCTGTGACTATTTAATACTGGGGTACCTCTTTCCTTTGGAACTCTGGCAGGAAGGAGATAGATGATCAAACCCTGTCAGGGATTAAGATGGTCTCTCCCCGCTTCCTTGTTTATGCCCAAAGTTTCACTCTGAGAATTTCCTCGTAGTTTCTCTTAATGTGCTGCTGCTGCTAAGTCGCTTCAGTTAAGTTCGACTCTGTGCAACCCCGTAGATGGCAGCCTACCAGGCTTCCCCGTCCCTGGGATTCTCCAGACAAGAACACTGGAGTGGGTTGCCATTTCCTTCTCCAATCTAGCCTTTGTTAAAAATGCAGATGTCCCTTAGGGAAATGCGATTGATCTTTTTAAATTAAGCTGGTCACTTCAGATCCTGTTTTGAGAGCACATTTTGATAGAAGAGAGATAGAGTTATATGGGTCTGAAAACCAGGGAGGTAATTGATAAGGTGTTCAGGATTGTGGGGAGGAGAGGACTAGACACCAGGAACAGAGACTATAAACTGCCCGCTTTAGGAGGGCCCAGCGAGGCAATGTTCCCAGCTTCTCCCAACATGCCTGACACCTCATCCTGGACCAACATGAGCCTCCGCACATCATCCACAATCTCCTTCAAGGTCTGACCTCTGTACCAGGCCACCACCTTTATAATAAGAATGTAATGCACCCTCAGCTGTTCCCTTAGTCTACCCAAGTTGACTCTATTTTCTCTTCCTGTCACTCAGAATACAGATCTCAGCCTCTTCCCCTAGAGTCCACAAAAAACTTGATTACACTCAAAATTCATGAGGTGTACAATCTTCCCTGAAAATCTCTAGAATCACCCATAGGGTTCATATCATATAGCGCTCAAGTTTTGGCTTAAAGAATCTCCCACCTAGCATTTCTTCATTCTAGGCTTTCTTCTGAACGTTCGTAAATTCGATCTTCGTCTCCATCCAGGACTTTTTCCTGAAGAATTTCTAATTCTTTGCTATGCACACCTTTACTATGCAGAGAAAATTAGCAATGATCATTTATTACCTGACAGATTCTGTGAAGCCTATCACAACGTCACTTCTGGACAAGATATACCATTATCTGCTAAGAATTCTGAGAAATAAGACACTTTCAGTGATGACAGTGGGATGCTGCTACTGTTGCTATCAATGAGGACATAGCTTACTTTCAGTGGGTGCTGCAGCCCTGAGCATGTAGCAGGCATGACACCGTGTGCCTCACAGATATTACTTTATTTATTAAAAATATTTATTTATTTGGCTGTGCCGAGTCTTAACTGCAGCATGTGGGATCTAGTTCCCTCACCAGGGATCGAACCAAGCCCCTTGCATTGGGAACTCGGAGTCTTAGCCGTGGACCATCAGAGAAGACCATATTACTTTAATTCCTGCAAGGGCACTTTAGGGAAGAATTATTATCTCCATTTTACACATGTTTCCTGTGGTGTTAGAGCTGGAATGTGAATGGAAATCTGTCCCAGCTCTAAACTCTGTTTTCTCATGCTCATGCCAGACTGTCATCAGTAGTCTTTACAAGTCTCCTCTCCCATTTTATTTTTATCTTTATTCACACTGGGGCTTCCCTGGTAGCTCAGATGGTAAAGAATCTATCTGCAATGCAGGAGACCCGGGTTTGATCCCTCAAGGGGAGTGGCCACACACTCCAGTTGTTGCTGTTCAGTGTCTAAGTCATGTCCAACTGTCTGTGACCCCAAGAACTGCAGCACGCCAGACTTCCCTGTCCTTCACTATCTCCTGGAGTTTGCTCAAACTCATGCCCATTGAGTCAGTGATGCTATCTAACCATCTCATCCTCTGCCGCCCCCCTTCTCCTCTTGCCCTCAATCTTTCCCAGCCTCAGGGTTTTTTCCAACGAGTCAGCTTTTTGAGTTACGTGGCCAAAGTATTGGGGCTTCAGCTTCAGCATCAGTCCTACCAATGAATATTCAGGGTTGATTTCCTTTAGGATTGACTTGTTTGATCTCCTTGCTGTCAAGGGACTCTCAAGAATCCTCCAGTAATCCCCTGGAGAACAGAATGGCTACACACTGCAGTATTCTTGCCTGGAGAATTCCATGAATAGAGGCGCCTGGCAGGCCACAGTCCATGGGGTAGCAAAGAACTGGAGACAACTGAGTGACTTCATTTTTACTTTTCATTCATACTTCTGTTCTCCTCTGCTCCACACGAACACCTGCTGTGCAAACTTTACTTTCTAATCCTTCATACATGCATGTATTTATGTTTGAGAAATGTTTAGTATTATTATTTTACATATATGCTATTGTGTTTTAGATATTTCTCTTTTAGAATAAAAGCCAGAGGTAAGAAGAATTTGCCTCCTCCCTCCCTTTTTCCTGCCTCAGTGATTGTGCCGAGACATCTCACCTCATCTTCTCTGGCCCTTGAACTGAAATTTACATCATCAATTCCCCTGGTTCTCGGGCCTTTGGATTCAGACTCAATTTCCCTTTCCTAGGCCTCCAGTTTGCAGATGGCAGATCATGGGACTTTTCATCCTCCATAATCTCGTGAGCCGATTCCTCATATTCACGTTCTTTTCTCTCTCCCTGAGCCTCTGAAAACCACCATTGTACTCTTTGCTTCTTAGAGTTTGACTCTATCAGATTCCACACAAAGATGCATACAGCATGCTAAGTCACTCAGTCATGTCTGACTCCTTGCAACCCTATGGACTGCAGCCCGCCGGGCTCCTCTGTCTGAGGGAATTCTCCAGGCAAGAATTTTGGAATGGGTTGCCTTGTCCTCCTTCAAGGGATCTTCTTCACACGTAAATGAGATCATGCAATATTTGTCTCTCTTGTCTGGCTTATTTCACTTGGCACAGTGTCTTCCAAGTACATCCATATTGTGAATGGCAGGAGTTTCTTTTCTTAAGGCTGAATAATATTCTATTACATATATGTGTATTACATACAACATCTCTTAGATACATTTTAATTATCCATTCATTTGTTGACATTTAGGTTATTTTCATATTTTGGATATTGTGAATAATGCTACAGTGAACATGGGAATGCAGATCTCTTGAGATACTGATTTCCCTTTCACTTCAGTTTAATTCAGTCGCTCAGTCGTGTCCGACTCTTTGCAACACCATGAATAGCAGCACGCCAGGCCTCCCTGTCCATCACCAACTCCCGGGGTTCACTCAGACTCACGTCCATCAGAGTCAGGATATATATATATCCCTCCCTCTTTCCCTCCATTTGCTCCTCCCCCTCTCCACTCTCCCCTTCCCTCCTCCATTTTCTCCTTTCCTATTCCTCCCCTTCCTGGCTTTCCCTCTCCTCTTCCACCTCTCCTTCCTCCCTGCTCCCTGGGAGGCCCCTGTTTTTGATTGTCTGGGGACCACCACCGGAGGCAGGGGAGGGGGCACTGTGGGGCACTGTGCACCCCAGGACCTTTGCTCTTGCTCTTCCTGCTGCTTTGTATGCATGTCCCTAGGGAGCTAGTGATTTGATCCCATGTTGCCAAGTTACTGCTCAAATGCCACCACCCTCCATTAAAAAATGGCCAAATACCCACTATTTGCAATGCTAGAGACTAGGGTTCCATCCCTGGGTCAGGAAGAACCCCTGGAGAAGGAAATAGCAACCCACTCCAGTGTTCTTGCCTGGAGAGTTCTATGGACAGAGGAGCCTGACATGCTACAGTTCATGGGGTGGCAAAGAGTCAGACAGGACTTAGCTGACTAATACACATAAGTGAGATTCTTGTTCACTAGGAAGTTCTATTTTTAAATGTTGAGGAACCTCCATAATGTTCTCCATAGTGGCTGCACCAATTTACATTCCTCTGAATGGTGCACAAGGGTTCCCTTTCCTCCACAGCCTTGCAACGCCTATTATCATCTTTTCAATATTAGTCTTTCAGATAGGTATGAGGTGGTATCTTACTGTGGTTTTAATTTGCTTTTTCCTGATAATTAGTGATATTGAGCACCTTTTAATATACCTATTGGCCATCTGTACATCTTCTTTTGAGAAATGCCTATTCAGATTCTTCATACATTTTAAAATCAAGTTATTTGGGATTTTGCTGCTAAGTTATTCATGCTTCTTATGTATTTTGGATATTAATCCCTTATCAACTATAGGGTTTTCAAATATTTCCTTCCACTTCATAGGTTGCCTTTTCATTCTTGATTATTTTCATCACCATACAGAAGTTGTTGTGTCTTCTCACAGATGAACAAAGGAAAAAAGAAACATGTAGTATAACCAACTTAGACTCTTAAAAAGTGTCCAATTAAAAGCATTAAAGTGACTGAGCTGAGGTTGAGGTCAAAATTATTTTATTATACCTAGAGAACTGATTAAGGAATGGAAAAGTAAATGGGTTCTTCTCTTCAGAAATGCATAAATATTGAGGTTTTTGAGGGTAGTGTCAGGCTAGGCCTTAAGAATGATCTAATTCAGTAATTCTCAGTTTGGCCTAAGCTACCTGGGGGTTCCAATGACCCTGTAAGGGATCTGCAAATTCAAAATTATGTTTGTGATGAGTCACTTCAACCATGTCTGATTCTTTGTGACCCCGTGGACTGTAGCCCATCAGGCTCCTCAGTCCATGGGATTCTCCAGGCAAGAATGCGAGAGTGGGTTGCCATTTCCTCCTCCAGGGGATCGTCCCCACCCAGGAACTGGAAGGCACATCTCTCACATCTCCTGCATTGTCAGGCGGGTTCTTTACCACTACCTTCACCCCCTACAAAGAGGTTTCTTGCCTGTTTCATTAGGTTGACACTTGTATAGATGGCATCGGACCTTGCTTCTGTCACCAGTCACATCCACAGCTGAGTACTGTTTTTGCTTTGGCTCCATCCCTTCATTCTTTCTGGAGTTATTTCTCCACTGATCTCCAGTAGCATATTGGGCACCTACTCCAGTACTCTGGCCACCTCATGCAAAGAGTTGACTCATTGGAAAAGACTGATGCTAGGAGGGATTGGGAGCAGGAGGAGAAGGGGACGACAGAGGATGAGATGGCTGGATGGCATCACTGACTCGATGGACGTGAGTCTGAGTGAACTCCGGGAGTTGGTGATGGGCAGGGAGGCCTGGCGTGCTGCGACTCATGGGGTTGCAGAGTCGGACACGACTGAGCGACTGAACTGAGCTGAACTGCATAGATGGCACAAAGCAGTGGGGGATAAAACTGTTAGGTCTGGAGCATAGTTGAAGGCAGTGGCATCGAACTGTATTTTTCACCATTTTGTTGTGCACTCACAGTAAGAAAACAGAACAAAACCTTGATGAAATCATTTTAAAATTAATTTTGTTACATTTGAGCTCAAAGTACAATCTTTTGAATATTTTGTGTGCTGAAATAGGAACTATGCACTTCTGTTCCAGACTGAAATACAGTGACTGTCTTCAGGGAAAGCTCTTACACCACTGAGTTCTGAGTGGGACCAGCTACCCGTTTTCTTGGAATGCCATTTTTAATTTTAAAAATGACTGGAAAGTTATTGTCATCCAGACCTGGGTATTTCTCAGACATTTTCTTAAAAGTGAACAAAGTGAGACTGTCACTTCAAGGAAAACATCTGACAGTAATTATTGCCAATGGTGAAATTCCAGATTTCAAATGAAAATTAGAGCTTTAGAAAAACTTTTATTTGTTATCATGAGCTTAACAGTTTCCCAGTAATTAAAGACTTTTTTGTTGATACTGAATCTGATTTTTAAAATATTGTATATAATGAGATGCTATCAACATTTAAAAGATCTCTGTAACTTTGTGAACAAATATTTTCAACTGTCAACACATGAATGAAAGATCTATTTAAAGTACAAAAGGACCAATGAATTTTATTGTAGCAAAGTAAGAAATGCTTGTTGAGGGCTTCCCTAGCGGTCAGTGGTTAAGAATTCATCTGCCAAGGCAGGGGACAAGGGTTTGATCCCTGGTCCAGGAATATCCCATATGCCATGAGGCAACTAAGCCCGTGCACCACAGCTCCCAAAGCCTGCACATCCTAGAGCTGGTGCTCTGCAACAAAGAAAAGCCACTGCAATGAGAAGCCCATACACCTCAACTAGAGAGTAGCCACTACTCGCCACAACTGGAGAAAGCCCTAATGCAGCAACAAAGACCCAACACAGCCAAAACCAGAAAGAAACGCATGTTGATATGGCTTCAGATTCCATAATGCAACTCAGTGTTTAAGAAACTATCCTTGTTAAGTTTTCATGTAGCATCAAAGAAGCTGCTACTGCTGCTGCTAAGTCGCTTCAGTCGTGTCCGACTCTGTGCGACCCCATAGACAGAAGCCCACCAGGCTCCCCTGTCCCTGGGATTCTCCAGGCAAGAACACTGGACTGGGATGCCATTTCTTTCTCCAATGCATGAAAGTGAAAAGTGAAAGGGAAGTCGCTCAGTCGTATCCGACTCTTAGCGACCCCAAGGACTACAGCCTACCAGGCTCCTCCGTCCATGGGATTTTCCAGGCAAGAGTACTGGAGTGGGGTGCCATTGCCTTCTCCAACAAAGAAGAATATCCACAATTATACAAAAAGTCTCTTAAAATGCAACTACAAACCTGTATGAGGCCAGATTTTCTTCATAAGTTTCCACTGAACTCTCCTTTGAAAGTAGAGTTCATGTTAAATTTATTTGTTTTTGCTTATAGCACCTTGCACAGTACTATACACACAAATACCACATTAAATGAAGGTGCTTCAGTACTGACAAAAATTAGCTGTCTTGTCTGGCTGGGAAAATGTGCGAAACATCTATAGTCATGTTTTTAAGTTCAACAAAAAAGGTTTACCAAATCCAGCAATTCTAACAGTATACCAGGGGCAGTCTTTAGCACGTTGAGATTACTTGGAGATCGATAAAGAACTACTTCACACTGTAGGTGATAAACTTGGCTTCTTATTACCTGTAAGAAAAGACAAAAGCAGATAACTAAAGGAATATGAAGATGATTTAGAGAAATATATGTATATATATATATTTCTAAATTCCTACTCCAAGAAGATTTTTTTAAATTAATAATTTATATTTACCTATGTGTTCCTCCTCAGTGGTCTCCCATTAGCTCCTCAGAGGTAACTACTATCCTGACCATAATGTTTCCATTTTTGTGCCTTTTAAAAGCTTTATCATGTGTATGAATGAATGGCTAAATAATATATTCCTTTGTATAAAGGACATCACACCATATGGTATCTTCTGGGACTTGTTTTTTTTTTCACTGAATATTAATATTCCTAATAATCTTTATGCTGCTGCATTGTAGCTATGGTTCATTTATTCTGTTGTATAGTATTCTGTTCTGTGAAGATAGCACAGCTTATCCATTTTCTTCTGTTGGACAACTGAATTGAATTCAAAGTTCTGATTTTACAAATAGTGCTATTATGAACACTATTGTACATATCTTCCGGTATACATGTATATATACTAATCAGTGTATATACTCAGGCATGAAATTCTGGGTTATAGAGTGTGCCAGTATTCAACTTTACAAGACAACAGGTGTGCTTGGTACCTAACATTTATTTCAGAGATAACATCCAGTGCAGTTGCATTAAGGCCTCTTTGGGTTACAGAATCCTACACTGCACAGGCCATAAACCCAATCTACTATAACAGTTCCTCTTTGCCAGCCTCTTTCCAATTTCCCCAGGCTGGACAGACAGATGAGGACAGGTAAAAGCTCTCTCCCTCTCATTCCTTCATTTCTATTCTTGCCTTTCTTATCCCTGATGATAGCAGTTTCTCTCCCTGAGGCATCCAGTTCTTGACCTAATCTGGGTCCTCTAGGGGAGAACCTGGACATTTTGCTGATACTTGATGTCCTACTCATCCTTTAAGGTATAGCTTAATTCCCATCTTCTTCACAATGCTTCTCTTATTATGCTGACCCTATTCAGTTCAATGATCCAAAATTCACTGAGAATTTAAATATGCCTCATTAAACTAGACACTAATGAGTCAATGTGGAACAGAGAGCTCAAGAAGTCCTCAAAGAGCTCACCTTTTAGTGACTAGAAATAAGATAGTAAAAATATTAAAATGCAATGTGATGATAAAGGTCCACATTGACACATGGATGTGGAGTACAGAAGAGAGACACTTAGCCAGCTACACCCATTTCTTCCTTATTTTTTCTCTGAGAGCTTTTATTATCTGTACATGACTCCCTTTATTTACCACAGGCTTGCAGGATGCATTTATGAATATGGTACCACTAGCTGAAATCAATTCCATGTAGAATGGCTGTAACGTGGAACCTTTGAAGGTCCATTCAGTGTGGTCCACTGGCACCTGAGCTTCCACTTTGGTCATCTACCAAGTGACATATTTCTGGCCATCATTTCTTACAAGTCCCACTTACACACTTGTTAATCCATCCCCTCATGCTACGGTGATATTTGTGGACTTTTACCAATTTTCATTAGCTTCTTGATCTTTCCCCTTGTAGATGATAGGAATCACCATAAAACTGGCATTTTAGAGGGAGCTAGGAACCACCAGGGGGAGGGCATGGCAACCCACTCTGGTATTCTTGCCTGGAGAATCTCCATGGACAGAGGAGCCTCGCAGGCTACAGTCCATGGGGTCGCAAAGAGGCAGACATGACTAAGTCAGTCAGCAACTAAGCACAACATAGGAACGACCAGAAAACTTGAATTTTAACATTCAACGTGATTCTACTCCTTTGGTTTTTTTGCGGCATTTCTGGAACAATCAAATATACATCATTGTAAATCACTGTGGGTCCAAACTGCACACAAAATAAATAGCAGAAAAAAACCATCCACTGAATAACCTCACACAACATGATTTAAGATATCATGGTAGAGTCCTCCCTGGCTGAGGTCATAAAATGAAGGGCTAACTCATTGACCAAAGGTTACTGTCGAGTATGTCAGGCTAGCTCTCATTGGCTGAGAACGCACAGCAGCAGTCCAAGCATAGAAAAAAGTATTATTATGGTACCAAAGTCAATTTATGTATATTTTTAAAGAAAAGTATTTCAGAGATGAATTAAAACAAATAATTGCTGTTCTGGCAATGCTATTGTTGTTTAGTCACTCAGTCGTGTTTGACTGTGAGCCCATGGACTGTAATGCTTCAGGCTCCTCTCTCCATGGGATTTCTCAGGCAAGAATACTGGAATGTGTTACCATTTCCTTCTCCAGGGATCTTCTTGACCCAGGGATCAAACCCAAGTCTCCTGCATTGGCAGGCGAGTTCTTTACCACCTGGGAAGCCCAGCAGTGTTACGCTTTATCACATATTTCTGTGATTAAGCATGATAATTCAGTAGGATCCTGTGGGGAATTTGTATATGCCTTGATTTAACTGCTTAATGGGTAGGAGTATTACCGTCACTCCATCTCAAATTGTAAATCCCCTATAGACAGAAACACTGTTTTATAGGTATATTTAACGTAGCATCATGCGAAGAGTTGACTCATTGGAAAAGACTCTGATGGTGGGAGGGACTAGGGGCAGGAGGAGAAGGGGATGACCGAGGATGACATGGCTGGATGTTATCACGGACTCGATGGACGTGAGTCTGAGTGAATTCCGGGAGATGGTGATGAACAGGGAGGCCTGGCGTGCTGTGATTCATGGGGTCGCAAAGAGTCGGACACGACTGAGCAACTGAACTGAACTGAACTGAACTGAACATAGCATCAGTTTGGCGTGTAGCAGAGGCCAGAAAATACCAGCATGTAATTAAGATTTGCTGAATTAAGGCTAGCAGGAGAGAATTAAGTTAAAGAGGCAAAAGTTCATCTCAGAGTCCAACACTTATGTGAAGCTGAGGTTCCCCAACCTCAGCACTATTGCCATTTTGGACGAGATAATCTTTTGTTGTGGGAAGGCTGTTCTATGTGTTATTGGGTGTTTAATAACATCCCTAGACACCAGCAGCACACACCGCCCCCGCCCCCGACCATGTGACAACCAAAAATGTCTCCAGACATTGCCAAATGTCCCCTAGGATGGAGAGAGATTGCTGTTGGTTGACACTGCTGCATTAAATCTATCTCATTGCTTCTCTTTCATTCACCAGATTCTGGTCTGGGCCACAGAAGGCAACTCTCTAGATCAAGCAGGATATGTCTTCACGTTAAGAGAGAATACACAATTATAGTTAAACTCCAGGTATAACTTGGTACAAATTTATTCATACTCACCTATCTCTGCTGCTCTAACAAAACACTGGGCAACCTATAAAACCATTTATGCATAAGTATAGAACAGAAAGATGAAAACTAGAAAAAAAAAACCTGAATTTATTGGGGTAGTCAAGCAATACGGCAGGTGAATTATTTATTCATGTTTGGCAGGACCCTTTGTGGTCTCAAGCTTCAGGTGGCTAGACAAGTCCCTCAGCTCTATGACCAGGTGACCAAGGAGAACTCTCATATCCTGTATCTGCTTGAGGAGAATACCCATCTGGTGATACAGATGAGGGTCTGGGCCTTGCGGAGGGGAAAAGGAGTCTGGATCCTTAGAAGAAGGGGTGGGAAGTGGAGGCAGTGGCCCAGAGGGCTTTGTAGAAGTAGTTTCTGGAGCATCTGGTTTCTGAGGAGCTGGAGTCAAGGTAGTGGGTCCAGCAGAACTGGAGGGACCTGGATTAGGGGGCAGGAGACACAGACAAGAGTGAAGTCTGACTCTCGTCCTACCCTCGTATTCCTGGCCAATCTTTCTTATTCTCTGAAAGTAGCTTTGGAGCCCAGTGGCAACAAAAACTTGAGGACTCTGGTCCAAATTCCAGTCTGAAGAAATCTGAATTTCTTCTGCTTGAAAATCTTCCACAGGGAGGCCTTATCATTGAAAGGGCTATGGATATTAGCCAGTTCCTCCTCTTTTAATTGAGTTCCTTACAACAAGCATGTTGTACAACAGGTAACTGGTCCTAGGTCAATCTCTTATTGTACATGCACACACGCTAAGTCTCTTCAGTCGTGTCTGACTCTTTGTGACCCCATGGACTGTGGCCTGCCAGGCTCCTCTGTCCATGGGGTTCTCCAGGCAAGAATACTGGAGTGGGTTGCCATGGCTTTCTACACTAAGGTACATGACATTAGTGTAATTCCTTATCCTGTGCCAGCCTTCAGTGTTTTGAGGACGCCTCTGCTGGCCCCATGAGTCACTTCCTCTTCAAGATGAGCATTTCCCATCCCTTCCATTATTTTCCTTGACTTGAGCTCCCTCCCTACCTGGACACCTCCTATGGGTATATTTCAAATGCAGCCTTCTTGATGGAGATTCCTAGAACTGAATATAAACTCCAGCCTACTTCATCCTCACTGTAGAAACTCTGTTCCTACAAATGCCGAGTTCATGAAGGGAGTGGCAAGTCTACAGGGCAGTAGCTGCTGGCTCAGGTCTTGGTTTGGTGAGTTGTACACCACGGTCTGAGGGAGAAGTTGCCTATCTATGCTTTTTTCCACCACCAGGGACTCTGGCTTATTTTTCTTGCCTCCTGTGTGTCCTTTCTTAACCTGCTTACACCAAACCCTAGCTCATGGACCCAATTTTTTATCCCCTTCCTTCCTGCTTTTTCACACACATCACACACACACACACACACACACACACACACACACACACACACACACCAACTTACCCTGCACCCTGATCTCCAGCTTGGGGCTCTGTTTCCAAACTTGATTGTCCTCAGTGGCTGCTTCACACCAGTAGGACCCAGAATGTGCCTCTGACGCGGTGGGGATCTGGAATTCTGGAGAGGGGCCCTGCTGCGCACTGTCCTGCCGTCCTTGTAGAAGGAGAAGAGGAGGCGGGCGGCTGACCTCTGCAGGGGCAGCTTTGTCTGACAGCTCAGGGTCACTGGCTTCCCCTCTTGGGGCTCAGCTGAGGGTGTGACTCTGAGAACTGGGGCTCGAAACAGTTCTGGGGGAGAGAGGGTAAGAAAGCGGGGCTCAGTCTATGTTCAGGTAAGCCCCCAGCAAGCAAAGAACCCCGGCCCCACTTTCCTTCCTGTCTTTCTAGATCAGGAAGGCCTTCTCTTAGAGAAGTTCCATTTGAACCTTTCAAGCTGTCGCTCTCTTCAATAGACAGGACTAGAGAAGATCTAGAGATGGGCAAATCTGACAGTAATCCAGACATCCAGTCAGTGAACATCAGGGAGCACAGAACTGTGTAGGACAGAGCAGAAGGAAACACGTTGAGCTCGGAGTCAAGCTGAAGGGCTTGAAAAGGCAATGCTAAGGTGCTGTCCTCCTGAAGGCCACCCGGGGCATCTGGCAGCAACCTACTGCTTAGGCCTTCAGTGATCTTGCCATCTCCAGCGAAAGACATTTGTTAGTTCCCCTGTCTTTCCCCACCTGCCTCCACCATGACGACTCTGCCTCTAGTGCTTACCGTGAACTGTGAGAGCCACAGGAGATGCCACCTCTGGGCTCCCGGGACCAGGGCTCCTGAGGACAGCACTGCAGTGGTAGTGCCCACTGTCGGCCTTTGCGCCACAGTGATGGAGATTTCCTTGCTAGGTCCGGGGGGCCAAGGGCTGCGCCATCTCGGTAGAAGGTGACCTGGGTCAGTGGCCAGTCTTGCCAGGCCTGGCAGCGCAGAACCAGAGGGTCTCCTTCGAATATAGGCTTGGCTGGGCTTTGGAGGATCAGCCAGTCTGTGGTCCAAAGCAAAAGCTGAGTGTGACCTACTGCCCCTTGGGAGCGCCCTCAGAGATGCCCACAATAGAGCCCTCTAGTCTTTCTCTGAGGGGCCAGGCCACCTGCCCTCTGGTTGGGAGTGTGGGACAGCTTCCCTAGGGTCTAGCACAGAGGGTACCCTGGCTTCTTGGGCTGAAGATGGAGCAGATGGTATCTCTTCCCATGGCCAGTTTCCTGGGGGCACCTTTCTGAGTGGGCTGTGGGGCTGAAAAGAGAGCTTTGGGAAATGGGAGAAAGAGCTGCCTGCACTGATCAGTCCTTTCTAGGACCTCACCGTAGGACACAATCAGGTGGACCGGTTCACTGAAGGTGTAGCCCTTGACCTGGAAGTGGACTTCCTTTGGGTCCGTCAAGTCATCCTCAGGGTGGCACATGCTCTCCTGGGTGCTGGCTGGTCCTTCGCACTGGAGCGCCTCAAAACTGGCAGCTGTGGAGAGCATGGTTGGAGAAGAACCAGAATATGATGATGCAGCTTGGAGAAAGAGGACAGGAAACGGCTCTCCACAGCGGTTCCTCCCTCTCCTTGGGGAATCATGCGTTTTAAAATAGAGTAAGAAGACGTCAAAACCTCCCCCCACCCCCCGCAAGAGACCCGTGTGGCTCTCTAAGAGGGATACATTTGACTTGATCCGCTGGCTCCCGGGTGCAGTCAGGGAGTGCATTGTGGGTTTGAGGAAGGGGGTGGGGAGAGAATGCTGAACTCACCAGCATGACATCCAGCTGCAGGTGCAGAAAACCAGATGTCAAAGACGAAGAGGGCCCCAGAGCAGACAGACACGGGACAAGAGGAAAAGGATATCAGATTCTAACATTTGTCGAGTGTTTACCATGTGCGAGGCATTGCCAGGCACGTTCACACTTTATCTCACTAATCTCATAAGATTTCTAGGCATGTGATTTCACCCCACTTTATAAATCTTATTAATAAATGAACAGATTTTGAAAAGCCAATTAATTTACCCCCAATTTAAAAAAGAGTAAAGAGTACAGCAAGAAAGTCAGGTATGTCTGAGCCCAAAGTCAGTATTCTCTTTACTTCGTTGTCCAGACATGATCTACTTTAGTTCTCAGACCTTCCTGGGGGCTTTGTTCCATATTTTCATTTTCCCAGATTCACTTTGCTCTCCATCCTTGAACATGTCATCTACCACTAGCTTTTAGTACCTCCTTCCTGGCTCCTTTCACTTTCAGGTTTCCCTTTTTCAGTCACCTTTACCTTAACGTCCTCTGTCCCTTGAACTTTCCCTGGCAACGGTAGAGCCCATCCTATGGCTTTCCCTCTACCCCTGACCCTCTACTCCGAGTCTGTGCTGGTAGCTATGAAGCAATTCTTTCTTTGCTTGGGGGTTGAAACTTAGTGTTATAGCTTTTCCACCACATTTCCTCACCCTACCTCTTAGTTCTATGGTTGACCCAGGCTACGTAAATTTCTCATCTCCGTGACTGCTCCTGACCCTCTTGATGCTTCTTTCCCTCTCCTTGGCCCATGGCTGTTCACATGTTCTCAGTTCTTTACTGTGTCCTTTTCTGTCCCAATTGCTTTTGTTCCCTTTCACTTCCAAAGTCCCAGTGCTCTTCTTTGACCTTGTAACTTCTCTTAGCAAGGCCCCTCTCTACTTCATAATCCTCGTTACATCAGCAGCAGGTGCTTCTTTTGATCCCCTCTCAGCCCTCTTCATCACCCTGTTACCCTCTTTTCAGTTCCTCCACTTTCACTCAACTGGATTCAGCCTCTTCTCTTTTGTAAAATAAAATGTTGTTAGGCTACCAGGCACTTTGACTCAATAAACTATGTGACGGGTATTATTATTCTCATTTTACGGATAGGAAAACCAAGTTCAGAAATATGAAAAGTGGCTTTTCCAAGTGATACAGAGCTAGTAAATAAGAGTGGCTTGAAACCAGAGCATCTGATTCTGAGTCTGGACTTCTCACCACAATACCACTGCTGTGTCATAATCCAGTCACCCAGTCCTGTTTCTGTGTGTTCAATAAAACAATTCAACAAAAATATTGTGTAGGGAAAATGTGGGTGCTGATAATTCAAAGATAAATAAGATGCAGTTTTAAAAATCAAACAAAAGGCATTGTCCCTGCCTACAAGTAACTCTCAGTTCAGTGGCTGGCACAGGCATATGAAGAGATTGTTTCAGATGAGGAAGAAAGTAAAAAGAAGGAATTTGCACAGGCAGCCATCAAAGCAGAGAGGAGGGCTCAAGGAAGATTTCCTGGTAAAGATGCCACCTAAGCTGAGTCTTTAGGGATGCCCAGAAGATTGTAAGTGAGAGAAGGGCAGGGAGCAATGGCAGGGACAGGGAAACGGGGCTCATTTCAGGCAGAAGTAGCAGTATGAACAAAACTTTGGAGATAAATAATAGTTTGGCAGGTAAATATCAGCAGGTTGGGATTTATTGCAAGGCTCAGAGGGTGAGAGAAGAGGTTGAAGAGGTTGAAACAGGGCCAAGTTATTGTGGACCTTGAATGCCATGATAAGGAGCTTGGGCTGGCAGACTTGAATTTTAGAAATTACTCAGGCTGCAGAGTCAGAATTTATTTCAAGGACACAAGGCTGAGATATGAAGATTCGTTAGGAAGTCGCTGGACTAGCACAAGACAGAAATGATGAGGGCTTCTCCTAGTAGGTACCATTAGTCATGTTTCAGGAAAGAGACTGGGTCTAGGACCAACTTAGAAGGTAGACTTTGCCAAACTTGAAAACTGATCATGTGTAGAGGATGAAGGAGAGGGAGGAATCTACATTATCTCCCGATTTTTGACCCAGATGTCTGGATGGATACCATTAACTGAGATAAAACAGTGAAAATGAAATTTGGGGACCTCCCTAATGGTCTAGTGGCTAGGATCCCGGCCTTTCACTGCCATGGCCCAGGTTAAACCCCTGGTTAAGGAAATGAGATCCCTCAAGCCACATAGTGCAGTCAAAACACCAGAAGGATGAAATTAGGAGCGGGAGGCACCAAGAGGATAGATGAGTTCCACTCTGGTCGTATTGTGCTGAGATATCTTGAAACGCACAGGTAGCTATGTCTAGGAGCGGGAGGCACCAAGAGGATAGATGAATTCCACTCTAGTCGTATTGTGCTGAGATATCTTGAAACGCGCAGGTAGCTATGTCTTGTGCAAAGCTTGATGTTTGATTATGAAACTCAAGAGCATGATTAGGTGTGATGCATCACTTAGAACTCTTAATTATACAGTTGTGATGGTAAAAGTTAAATAGACAGATAAGTTCACTAAGGAGCTGCTGCTGCTGCTAAGTCGCTTCAGTAACTTAAAAACTAAGGAGGCAAGGAGGCAACTGTAGAAAATGCCAGTCTTTAAGGGAAAGAGAAGAGAAGCCACCAAAGGGACCAAGCGAGATACACGAAGTACAAAGAGAAGCCAGGGGAATAGAGATTGCTGAGGAAGAATAAGTGATTGGCAGTACCCAATGCAGCAGAGAAGTCCAGCAGGATAAGATTTTAAAAGTGTGAAGGGTCTGAATAGAGTTTGTTGCACTCTGGGCAAAACAGTCCAGCGGAAGCCAAACTACAGTCATTGAGAGTGAGTGACAAGTGGGGAAATAGAGTAAGCAAAAACGCAGGCTACTCTTTCCAAGAGATTTATCTGGGCAAAGAAAGAAAAGAGTTGAGATTGTAGCTAAAGAGGGCATCATAGTTAAAGGGACTTTTAGGATGAAAAAAAAATACCATTCAAAAAGAGCCATTCAGTCTCGCCTGTGAAACTTTCTTACTAGCCATATCCCACCTGAACTTGGCTTCTGAGAGCTGAAGTTAGTCCATGCTGCTTTCCTTTGGGTCTTTTCCCAAAGTCCGACATATCTCCATTACCACAAATTCCAAGATTTTACTTACCCAGTAGCATCTGGGCTGCCCAGAGCAAAGCAGGAGAAAAGTAGAAGACTCCAGCCATGAGGACAGAGCTTAGCTTCGTGGTAACTGTGTTTGGGTCTCCTGCAGCTTCTAACACAATGATTTTCTTCAACACGAAACCTCTCAAATTAGAAAAGAGGAAGTAAGTCTAACTGTCTGATCTTGCATCTGAGGCCCATTTTCAACTTTGCAATTGACTTTCATCCTTAAGATTGACCAGGTTGGTTCCAGCGCCATCAGCACCCTTAAGGGTGTGGATGACATGATCACCCCTCCAGTTGTTTGCGAATTTGCGCACAGAGCTCAGAGACCTTTCAAAGCATGTTGGAAAGGATGTTTCAAAGTCTGCTCTCCCACTGGCCTTCACAAACTCTGGACAAAATCAGTGCAACAATCGTTCATGTCACCAGTGAAATAACTGGGGATAGGAGGCAGGAAATTGCTTGAAGGCTACACAGAAAGTCACAGGAAGAGCAATGGTGAGAATTCAAGTGTCCTATCTTGTCCTGTTCCAAGTCTTACATGCTTCTAGTAACCAAACTGCAGCATGACAGAAGGGAAAAGAAGATTGGAGGCTGTTGTTCAGTCACCAGTCATGTCCAGCTCTTTGTGACCCCATAGACTGCAGCACGCCAGGCTTCCCTGTCCTTCACTGTCTTCTGGAATTTGCTCAGACTCATGTCCATTGAGTCCATGATGTCATTTAACCATCTCATCCTCTTCTGCCCCTTCTCCTCCTGCCCTCCATCTTTCCCAGCAACAGGGTCTTTTCCAATGAGTTGGTTCTTCACATCAGGTGGCCAAAGTATTGGAGTTTCAGCTTCAACATCAGTCCTGCCAGTGAATATTCAGGGCTGATTTCCTTTAGGATGGACTGGTTTGATTTCCTTTCTGTCCAATTGGTAATGGCACCAAATTACATATGAGATTAGCCCCTGGTATGCTCCTAACATCCAAAGCCCAGACAGATTTGTACACAAATTTTTCTAGACTCAGGTCTTAGCTCTCTTTTTCTACAGTACAACTAAGGCTATTCAGTCTCATTGGAAATCTGAGTAAAAGGCAAAGAGGAACTCCTGGGAAAGAGCAGAGGGAAAAAGAAAGTCGGTTTCCAGAGGCCCTATCTGTAAGCTTAGGCCTCAGGCTCATGGCCGATGCTCAAGCCACTGATCCTGAAGAAATTAGAGACAGAAGGCATCTGATAGCCTGAGAAACCTGAGAAGAGGCAGGAACAAGGGCAGCATGAAGGGCACAGCCTCTCTCTTCAGCTCCAGGGGCCTATGGGAACCACGTGCCTACCTCTGAATATGTGCGGTTGGACTGAGATCTCCTCAATGAAAGGGCCCAGGCCTCTTTCCCAGGGACCACACTGCTCTCCCCTTCCCATCATAATACCCACCAGGCCCTCAGTTGGAGACTGAGAGATGAAACGAGCCATCAAAAATGGGGGAGGCAGTCCTGCCTGAAGGCAGAGAGTCAGCATGACCCTTCAACTGTGCAAAAACCACACGTCAGAACAGATATGTTAGCAACAGAGGCCTGACAGAGCGGGTACTTCTCAAGCTAAAATAAGCATTTAGAATAAATTTTCCATTATCTGAGAGACAAATTTTTTTTTTTGCAGGTGGCCCCAGGGAATCCAGTGGGAGTGGGGGGTGAATATGGGTGTGGGGAGAAGCAGTGAGGCAGTAAGCCTTGCAGGTGATGTGACGTGAAAGAACCCACAGGTTCAGAAGAGGAAGAGAAGTCTAGGCCAGCCCTAATGAAAATTGAGAAAATGAATGTGTTTAGATGAACTTCCAGACCTAACACTCTGTAAATACAGACTCTCGGAGTTAGGTCTGTAAGGAGCTTCCACATTAACCCCAGAAATCTTTCCCTTCTCATGCCCCCAACTTCTCCATAACTGCTCTTACCACTGAGTCATACCTAGATAGAGACCCTCATCTATACATACCATTTCCATCAGCTCCCTCAGGATCCCACTGTCAGTATGGAAAGCAAGAAGGCCTCTGCGGATGTGAGATGAAGCTATCACATTCTTTACACTAAATTGCTACTAAGCCTCTGGAAAATTTCACTCACTTGAAGTCTGACCTATGAAATATTTAGAACAGGTGTGAACACTGGGAAAAGAGGAACATTGGACCTGTTATGAGCTTATGGAGGCTGATCTCAGTTTGTTGACTTAGTCCCACCATGAAGATCACCCCAGAATTTTCACAGATCAGTGGGGCAAGTCTCCGTCCTCATTCCGTCTCAATACTAATTAGACCTTTGATATTCCCAACTGCTCCTGGCTTGTCACAAGCAGGTGATGTTTATTTTTCTTTATTTTTAATTGAGTAGATTAAAAAAATTAGGAAAGATATGATGGTATAAAGAATAATGATGCAATGAAGACTTTTGTACCTGGTTCAGTGGAGGAGACAGAATATTGCCACCATTCTTGAAGCACTGTGTGGGTTCCTTCTGATTTCATTATCTTCTTTCCTGGTGACAATCAACCACAGTCCTGATCTTGTATTTATCACTCCCTTTATTTTATTTTTTTGTTTTTAAAGTTTTATTATTTGTATTTGAAGTATAGTTGGTTTACAATGCTGTGTTCAGTTTCTGGTGCACAGTAAAGTGTCACTCCTTTATTTTATAGTTGTAATCATTTCACATTTGGAACTTTTATTAAATTGATTAATATTGTATGCATTGTTTTGACATTTACTTTCTTCTCTCTCTCTCTCTCTTTTTTTTGTGTGTGAATTCTTTATTAGCCTTGTGCTGGGCTTGGACAAAAGTTCTTAATTCCTTTCTAGAACCCTTCAGGTCAGGTGTGTGTGTATGTGTGTGTGTTTCATGTTTAAAACCTTTTTGAAGAGTAGTTTTAGGCTCGCAGCAAAGAGTAAGGTGCAGGAGCCCGCATACCCCTCCCGCCCCAGCACGTGCTCGGCCTCCCTCACCACTGCCATCCCCTGCTGGTACGTTTGTTAAAACTGACAAACCTGATGCATCATAATCACCCCAAATCCGTAGTTTACCTTAGAGTGCATTCTTGGTGTTGTGCATTCTACCGGTTTAGACAAATGTATCCATCAATATAGTAAAATAGAGTGTTTTCGCTGCCCTACAGATCCTCACTGCTCTGCCTATTTATCAGTCCACTTCTGCAGCACCTGGTGACTGCTAATATTTTTACTGTTTCGATAGTTTTACCTCTTCCAGAATGTCATATAGTTGAAATCATACACTGTGTAGCTCTTCCAGGTGGACTTCTTTCACTTAGCAGTGTGCATTTAAGATTCCTCCATGCCTTTTCATGACTTGAGAGCAAATTTCTTTTTAGTCCTAAATAGGATTCCATTGTCTAGATATACCAGTTTATTTATCATTCACCTACTGAAGGATATCTTAGAGTTTCCAAGGATTGGCAGTTATCAATAAAGCTGCTGTAAACATCCATGTACTAATGATATGGAGCATCTTTTCATGTATTTATTTACTAATTGTATATGTTCTTTAATGAAGTATTAATTCAAATGTTTGCTCATATTTTAAAGTTGGGTTGTTTATTTTCTTATTATTGAGTTGTAAAAGTCTCGGCTTTTAAAAATTCTAGATATATGTCCTTTACCGGGTGATATGTTTTAGAAATGCTTTCTCCCAATCTGACTCATCATTTTATTTTCTTATCATTGTCTCTTTTGAGGGGGTATCATCCAAATGAATTTGCATGTATGTATTTGTGGGGTTTTTGTCTGTCTGTGTGTGAGGTCTGGTGCTTCTTTTCTTTTCTTATTTTTATTATTGAAATATAATTGACCTAGAAACTGTGGTAGCTCCAGGTGCAGTGCAGTGGTTCAGTATTTCTACACACTACAAAATGATCACCACTGTTGCCTTTTTTTTCCTCATTGTCTTTTGAAAAGCAAATATTTAAAAATTTTATGAAGTCCAATTTACCAGTTTATTCTTTTATAAGTTTTTTTTTTTTTTATATATTGCTTTTTAATCCCACTTAATGACTGTGAAGAAAGCTGAGTGCCAAAGAGTTGATGCTTTTGAACTGTGGTGTTGGAGAAGACTCTTGAGAGTCCCTTGGACTGCAAGGAGATCCAACCAGTCCATTCTGAAGGAGATCAGCCCTGGGTGTTCTTTGGAGGGAATAATGCTAAAGATGAAACTCCAGTACTTTGGCCACCTCATGAGAAGAGTTGACTCATTGGAAAAGACTCTGATGCTGGGAGGGATTGAGGGCAGGTGAAAAAGGTGATGACAGAGGATGAGATGGCTGGATAGCATCACTGACTCGATGGACATGAGTTTGAGTGAACTCTGGGAGATGCTGATGGACAAGGAGGCCTGGTGTGCTGCAATTCATGGGATCGCAAAGAGTTGGACACGACTGAGCGACTGAACTGAACTGAGCTGAACTGAATAAATCTCTGCCAAATCTAAGGTCATTAAGATTTTTTGTTATTTTCTTCTAGAAGCTTTATAGGCTTAGATCTTACATTTAGATATAAGATCCATTTTTAAATGTTTTTAAACATTTTATTGGATTATAGTTGATTTACAATGCTGTGTTGGTTTCAGGTGTATAGCAAAATGAGTCAGTTGTACATATACATATACCTGTTTTCTTTCAGATTCTTTTCTCACATAGGTTATCACAGAATATTGAGTTTCCTGTGCTATACAGTGGGTCTTTGTTGGTTATCTATCTTATATATGCATTCATGCTAAGTCGCTTCAGTAATGTGTAACTTTTCGACCCTGTGGACCACCAGTCTCCTCTGTCCATGGGATTCTCCAGGCAAGAATACTGGAGTGGGTTGTCATGCCCTCCTCCAGGGGATCTTCCCAATCTAGGGATCAAACCCACATCTCCTGTGTCTCCTGCATTGGCAGGAGGGTTCTTTACCACTAGCACCTCCTGGAAAACCCAGTTTATATATAGTAGCTTGTGTATGTTAATCCCATGCTCCTGATTTATTCCTTCCTACCCCTTGGACTGCAAGGAGATCCAACCAGTCCATTCTAAAGGAGATCAGCCCTGGGTGTTCAGCTGAAACTACTTTGGCCACCTTATGTGAAGAGTTGACTCATTGGAAAAGATTCTGATGCTGGGAAGGATTGGGGGCAGAGGGAAAAGGGGACGACAGAGGATGAGATGGCTGGATAGCATCACTGACTCTGATGAGTCTGAGTGAACTCCGGGAGTTGGTGATGGACAGCGAGGCCTGGCGTGCTGCGATTCAGGGGGTCGCAAAGAGTTGGACACGACTGAGCGACTGAACTGAATTGACCCCTACATTCTCTTTTGGTAATCATAAGTTTGCTTTTAGGATCCATTTTAAGTACATTTTTATATATAGTGTGAGTTAAGGACCAAGGTTTAATTTTCACATTGGTTATCAATTGTTCCAGCACCATTTGTTGAAAAGATTATTATACTTTCCTCATTGAATTGCTTTGGCATCTATATGAAAAATAAATCAGCCATATGTTTATGATTATATGTCTGCACTCTCTTTAACTTTGTTCTCCATTTTCAAAATTTCAAAAGCTATTCCGTACAGATTTTGCATTTCCATGCAAATATTGTTACACTTCCGTATAAATTTAGAAACAGCATGTCAACGTTTTTCAAAAAAGTCTGCTGGAACTTTGATTCCATAGATCAGTTTGGAGAGAATTGATATCTTAACAGTTCCAAGTCTTTGATCTACGAACACATGTGCTCTCCATTTAAGTCGTCTTGAATTTCCCTTAGCAGTTTTCAGTATATGTGTCTTACGCATCTTTTGTCAAATGTATCCCTAAATATGTCATATTCTTCACGCTATTGTAAGTGATACTTTAAAAGTAAAGTTCTGATGGTTCAGTTAGTATATAGAAATACAGACACTTTTGTATATTGAATTTGTAAACTTGTTAAAGTCACTCATTAGCTATAGGAGTTTTGAAATATAGATTCCTTGGGATTTTTTTTTTTATACAAACCATTCAGTCATTTCAAATACAAAAAAATTTTATTTCTTCATTTTCATCTGTACATTTAAATTGTTTCCTTTGTCGCCTTATTGCACCAGCTAGGACTTCCAGCACTATGCTAAAAGAGCGGTACGAGCAGACTCTTCAGCTTGCTTCTGGCCTTGGGGAGAAAGCATGCAGGCTTTCACTATTAATGACGTTGAATGTGATTCTTTATATTGCCCTTCATCAGGTTAAGAGAGTTTTCTTCTGCTTCTCACCCGTGCTTCGCCACTCAGTTGTGTCAACTCTTTGTGACCCCAAGGACTGTAGCCTTCCAGGCTCCTCTGTCCATGGGACTCTCCCAGCAAGAACACTGGAGTGGGTTGCCATTTCCTCCTCCAGGGGATCTTCCCTCACCCAGGGATCAAACCCACATTTCCTGCAGCTACTGCACTGGCAGGCAAATTCTTTACCACCGAGCCACCTGGGAAGCCCACCTGTTCCCACTTACTATTTTTAAAAAATAATTAATGGGTGTTGAATTCTGTCAAGTGGTTTTTCTGCCTCTACTGAGATAATCATATTTTTGGCTCTATTAATGCAGTGAATTACATTAACTGATTTTCAAATATAAATTCAATCTTGCATTAGTCAAGATGTCTGTCTATAGCTACACTGTAGCTATTGAGTGCTCATATGACTTTTGCAAACCTATAGAACCCATAGTGATGCCATCTATCTTATTCCTAAGATTTGAAAATGTATTGCAGTACGCAAAGTTATTCCTCACTTCTTGACTGGCTTGTTTTATAAATTTCTTCAAGGAAAAAAATAGAACAAAGGAAGAGGGGGATGAGAGAGACAGGGAGGGAGGGGAGGAAAAAAGAGAGACTACACTCAGGTCCAGTTTCATATTGCTCAGGTAGAAGCTAGAAGTCTCTAGGCATGCCAGATATGAACTGACACATCTCTCTTTGGATGCTGTTACACCTACAGTTCCGGTTTTAGAGCGCACATTCAGAAAGCATTTACAAAGATGCTCTGAGCTCTCCAATGCACGAGACTTACGAGCCTATTGTTTCTCTTCCAGGGGACAGTTCCCTGTTTGCAACTAAAGCCAATTCCTTACCTCTAGGAGACTAGAAGTATGAGGAAACTCACTCTGCTGCCAGGTGGACCTCATTTTCATGGAGAAAACTCACATATTCCTGGAAGATAGTGCTCAGAGCTATTCCTTTAACTTGATTGCTGGCAGCAAATAAAAGAATTATTATTTCATAGAGGATAGTGTCCTCGGCCCTTTCTTCTTGAGAAATTGAAACTGCCTGAAGTCTTGGACCACAGACGATTAAACAATATATTTGTGTATATTTTTTCTTACTCTCTTTGTGTTGGCTTTGCAGATTAGTTCAGCAAAACAGTTATTCTGAGCTGCGAGATGTACAACATAGAGACAAACAGGCTCTTGCTCAGGCCCCAAATTATGGTCTATCTCTCTTTCCTTTGTTGCTGTGTTTGGGTCTGTCAGCACAGAGAACAGCCTTCAGCTTTCAGCCCCACGTGGGTTTTTAAATGTAATTTGTTAATTAATTGAAATAAATCTCTCAATGTCTTTGTTGAAGGAGACTATCTAGCAGACCACAGGCTTCTTTCCCACATACACGTGACTTGAGAAAGTGAAAGTGTCTTATTTGACAGAGCAATTTTACAGGTATTTATTCTGTACAGGAATACAGAGGTGTCAATTACATTATTGCTCAAGTAACACATTATGAAATAAGATAACCAAACCGAATTATGCATTTTAGATCTTTTGATATTTTCATCAAAGTCTTTGGTTTAACAACAAATCAGACTAGGTTCTTTGAGCCAGCTTCTTCATGCAGAAGGATAATGCCCCTTCTGTTCATTCAGGAGAGAGGGGACATCTCTTTTATCTCTTTCTGAGACTTATGAAGCTGCATTTTTCAGATTAGAACCCGCCATTTTATTGTTATCATTGTGAGCAAAAAGAAGGCCTATAAAATTCTATTTTGCTGGTAGAAATGATATAGAAATGAACAGGGTTTTATTACTTCATGATAGTAACATAAGGTGCACAGAACATTGTGCTTTCAAATCTTATTTATAATGATACATGCTAATTATAGAAAGTATAGAAAACACAGAAAAAGGAAATAAATGAAAAAAATCACACATATAGAGACTTTTCCTATGGAGGGTCTGATCAAGTGTTTTTCCCTCCAACATTTCAGGAGGAAACTACAGACTGTGATTAACTCTATGTTTCAATAGAAAGTATAAATTTAAATATATATTAAAAATATAAAGTTTCAGACATCTTCTGAGAATATGGGTAAAAGGTACTTGTCCCTATTTCTCCTGTTAAGTACAACTCAAAATCCTGGACATTGTATATAAAACAAAAATAAGATTCTTAGAAACTGGGGGAAAAAAGTAGACCAGCTAGAGACCTTAGGCTCTGAGGAATGACACAGTGGTGTGTTCCTGGATTTTCTTTTGATGTTATATATCTCAAATTTTGAGTGAAAAACCAGTGACCCAGAAATATCAATAGCACAGCCCAAAATGAAGCCCTGACAGAACTATGTTCTCTCTAGCCAAGGGACTAGAAAGGACCAGCTTAGCATGACCCAAAGCATTTAGATAATAATTGTTCCACTCCAGCAACATCACGGGAAAAACTGTGGCCTCCCACTACCCACAAAAGCATCAGATAAGGTAAAGTTCAAAGCTAGGAATATTACCAGAGACAGAGAGGGATATTATATAATGACAAAAGATCGGTCCACCAAAAAGACCCTACATTAATATATAACAAGCAATAGAGCTGCAAAATGTGACGCAACAATGATAGAACAGAAGGAGAACTTGATAAATCCACAGTTACAGTTGAAGGCTCCAACACCTCTCAACAACTGATAAATCAACCAGACAGAAAGTTAACATGGATATGGAAAGGCTCATTGACACATTAACCAACAGGATCGAATCAGTATTTATAGAACACACTACTCAGTAACAGTGAAACACACATTTCTTTTCAACCCTCCATGGAATATGCACCAAACTGGACCACGTCCTGAGCAAAAACAAAACAAAAACAAATAAACAAAAACTCAACAAACCTGAAAGAACTGAAATCATAAAGAGTATGTTTTCCAGACACAATGAAATCAAACAAAAAGAAAACAGAAAAAAAATCTCTAAATACTTGGAAAGTAAAAAGGATACTTTCAAACAATACATGGGCCAAAGAGGAAACCTTAAGAGAAATTAAAAATACATTGAAATGAATGAAAATAAAAATGCAACATATCAAAATTTATGGAACACAGTTAAAATACTGCTGAGAAAGAAATATACAACCTGAGCCACTACATTTTAAAAAATGGAAAAATCTTAAATCAATTATATAAATTCCTACTTCAGGAACCTAGAGAAAGAAGAGCAAAATAAATCCAAAGCAAACAGAAGAAACTGAATAATAATAAGAAGAGCAGAAAACAATGAAAAGAGAGAAAATCAGTGAAACAAAAAAATAGTGAAAATTGATCTTTATTGAGAATATTTTTAAAAATTGACAAACCTCTAGCAAGACTGATCAAAAAGGAAGACACAAATTACCAATATCTGAGTGAAACAAGAGCTATCGCTACAGAATTTGCATAAATCAGCAGGGAAATGTTTAAGTGCTACAAACAATTTTATACACATAAACTTGACAACTTAGATAGAATGAAACAATTCCTTGGAAAGTACAAACTATCACAATTCACTTAAAATAGACAATTGAATAACCCTATAATTATAAAGGAAATTAAATTCATAATTTTAAAGCTCCCCCAAAGAAATATCCAGGCCTGTATGATTTCACTGGAGAATTCTGCTGAACATTTAAAGAAGAATTAACACCAATTTTTTGCAACCTCTTCCAGAGTATGGACAATGAGGGAGCACAGCCCAGTTCATTTTAGAAAGTTAGTATCACCCTAACATCATACTTAACAGTCAAAACTCCATGATTTCCCACTAAGAGAGGAAACAAGGCAAAGATGTCTGCTCTCACCTCTCTTACTTAACATAATGCTAAAAGTTCTAGCCAGCTTAATAAATAAAGTACAGTTAAAAGACTTTCAGGTTGGGATGAGAGAAATAAAAATATCCCTAGTTGTACATGATATGATCATCTATGTAGAAAATGTGAAGAACTCATAAAAAATTTCTAGAAGCTACTAAATGAATATCCAGCAAGTTTGTACAACATATGTAATGAGTAAAGAAATTATTCTTTCTATTTATTTGCAATGAACATGTGGAGTCTGGAATTAAAAATGCAATTTTATTTATAACCACTGAAAAGAAATAACAGGTGCAAATCTAACAAAATATGTACAGGATTTTTATGATGAAAACTATATAATACTAGTGAAACAATTTTAATATAAATAAACGGGGAGATACACCATGTTTTAAGGATTAGAAAATTTAACGTCTTTAAAAAGCCATTTCTCCTCAAACTATTATATTGGTTTAACACAATTCTTGTCAAAATCCTAGCAAGGAATTTTTGTAGGTATAGACAATCAATATTATTCTAAAATGTACATGGAAAGACAAAGGAACAATAATAGATTCATGTTGAGGTTTAACAGAAAAGAACAAATTTCTGTAAAGCAATTCAGTTCGGCTCAGTTCAGTCCCTCAGTCGTGTCTGACTCTTTGCAAACCCATGAACCACAGCATGCCAGGCCTCCCCTGTCCATCACCAACTCCCAGAGTTTACCCAAACCCAGGATGTCGGTGATGCCATCCAACCATCTCATCCTCTGTCACCCCCTTCTCTTCCTGCCTTTAATCTTTCCCAAAAGATAAATAAATTAAAAATACTAAAAACATAATGTTGGAAAAAGAATAAAGTGAGAAAGATAAATCTACAGTAGCTAAGACTTGATTGGCAGAGGAGGACACACAAAGACAGAACGGGAAGCCAGCCACAGAGCCACACAAATATGCCAAACAGATTTTGACAAAGGTGCAAAAGTAATTCAATGGCGAAAGACTTTTAAATAGATAGTTGGTAATTCATAGCAAAAAAAAACAAAACCAAAAACTCAATTTAAGCCTCATACTCAAAAAAATGCACTCAAAATGGATGATGGATTTCAAAATGTGAAAAATAAAACTTTTAGAAAAATACAGAAGAAATGTCTTTTGGGCCTACTACTAAGCAAAGAGTTCTTAGACTTGATACCAAAAGTGTGCTCTATTAAAAGGCAGAGATTTTCACTGGATATGTGAACATGATAAATTGAAGGGCTTAACTTATTTGACTAATAGTTGTCCTACATAATTTTATTGACATAAATACTTGTATAATTTAAATAATCTGATGAAATTGTGCTTTTTCAGCAAATGAAAAAGAAATTAAAGAATGTTTAATCACAGTAGTCACAGGAAAACAGTGAACCAGAAACTAGTGGGGCAAGTATCACAGATGACTTTAAATCTATACATATTCTTTACTTTTTAAATTATGAAAATACGATAATCCATTTTTAGGAGACTTAGAAATGCAGAACAAGTTTGCATATAATTCCACTGTTCATTACAATTATTTTTTAAGTAGACAAATTAAGATTTTTAGTAGGAGTTTCAATATCAAACCCTCAAAAATTAATTGAATATACAGAAAAGTAGAAGAATATAGTAGACCTGAAAAGCTCTGTGAACCAACTCAACATAATTAAGATTTATACAATTTTCACACAAGAGTAGCAAACAAATTCTATTCCATCTCCCTGATAGTGTCAACTAAGAGACCTTGGAACATATCCAGGAACACAGAACAAGGTACAAAAGTTTCATACTGTAAAGGTATTCATACACAGTCTGTTTTCTTATCACTGTGGAATCATGTTAGAAATCAATATCAAAAGACATTTGAAAGGAACCCACATATTTTCAAGTGCAATATGCATGTTCTTTAGTATTTAAAAATGGGCTTCCCAGGTGGCGCTAGTGGTAAAGAACCCTGCAGGAGAGGTAAAAGACATGAGTTCCATCCCTGGGTGAAGAGCCCCTGAGGAGGGCACGGCAGCCCCCTCCAGTACTCTTGCCTGGAGAATCCCATGGACAGAGGAGCCTGGCGAGCTACAGTCCATAGGGTTGCAAAGAGTCGGACACGACTTAAGCAACTTAGCTTGCATGCACACAGTATTAAAAAATACACATTTACCCTGAGAAGGAAATGGCAAACCCACTCCAGTATTTGTGCCTAGGAAATCCCATGGACAAAGGAGCCTGGTGAGCTACAGGCCACGGGATCCCCAAAAGAGAAGGACATGACTTAGCGACTAACACGAACAATGTAAAATACTTTTTTAATGTGTGATGATTTTTTAAATGTAATTTTTAATTGGAGGAAAATTGCTTTACAGTGTTAAAATACTTTTAAACAGCTAATTTTCTCCTTCAGAATTCTAAATCACTTCTGATTTCCCTTTTGTGTTTGTTAAGAAGCAACTTTAACCTGTGCCCTGATAAGGACAAGGTTGATGCTTCCTGTGTTTCTGATTCATGCTCTCATTAACATCACTCATACATAACCTTAAACAACAAGCACAAAGCATCACTCAAAAGACAAAATGGTGATTGGAAAAATGAAAAATATGAGATTTATAAAATACATACATACAAAACCTTACTGTTAGCCAGCCCTAAGTGATGATACCAATTACCCAATGCAAATTGTATACATTCAAGCTTTATCTTTTACAGTAACCTTGCTAAAAGGTGTTATTGCTCTTTTATGAAAATCTTGTTCTTTACTTCTATATGTGCTACTTTCTTATGTCATAGCTTACTGGTTTTACATAAGTAGGTTTAAAACATTTTATATTAAATGTTTGTTGAGCTCGTATAGAGGTACTTAAATTGAAGGGTCAAATTAAAATATACAATTTATTATAATAACCATGTTACATAAATAAGAGAGATTTATTTTATTATTTAACTTATAATCCATAAATTACTCCCCAAAGGGTTTTCTAAATGTTTTTTGAAGGGGGAGAGATGAGGATTGATAAGGTTGTTCAGTTGATAAAATAATAAACTTATTATTGCAGGTATAAAAAGTACAGACTTAGAAATAAGAAAGAGAATATTCTTCAAGGCTAAAAATCATTACAAATATAAAAGAGATTTCAATGTACAAAGTAAAAAGCAAACAAAAGGAAACACTTGATCAAACAATCAAAAGCTAACTCTGTGAAAAGATCAATGAAATAGAACTTGGACAAGTCTGATTAAGATAAACAGAGGTATAAAGGTCTCTTTAGTATTCAACCATTTAATAGCAGTATTTTGTTTAGGATCTCTGATGTAACGTGGGGATGACCACAACATTTGTGGGGATGACCACAAATCTTGGTCATGTTGTTATAAAAATTGAGTTACAGGGAACTGATCTTATTTCCATAATGAGAGGAATGCAATTGAGAAGCAAAACAATTTTCCTGAAAGTTCCTGGAAAAGTTCAAGAATTGGAAGAACTAGGTACTACACAAGATGTGGATCAGGTATGATTTAGAAAATAAGGGGATAACTGGAAAAATCTGAAAAAGGAAAAGTTAGACTCTTAGAGCCTCTCTCATACCCAAGGGGAGTAGAGTTTTCCAGGTCACTGGTTTTACTTTTACCTTTGTTTAGTTCTCAGGAGAAATTGAACTAGTCAGCAAGTATGAGTGAATTAAGGTGAACCAAGTGAATTTGAGGTGGAGCACCAGGGGCATCTGCTACTCCCCCTGCACACCCTTTCTTGGACCCCCTGGCAAACTTGCTCCAGCCAAGTCAATCAAGAAATGGGAATACAGAAAATTCAGAGGAAAGAGGGTTTAACACACAGCCATCCAGGGGGCCTAGAGTGCAAACAATCCAGATTAGTCCTGAAGAACAGCGATTTCCAGGAAGGACTTCCTGTTAAAGGAAAAAAAAAAAGTAAGAAAGAGAAAAACTACCTTGAGCATTTGCCTGTGTAAGAAATAGCATTAAGCTGCCTCCGAAAGTTTTTGAAAAATTGGGAAAAGCTAGTAAGCAATAAGCACATAGAAAACTGAACACATGATGAAAATGAAGCAGTAATTATCTCTAGAGGGGAAAAAAAGATTGTTCAGGAGGAGAAATGTAATCAGAAAATACTATTTGTCTCAATAATGAACAGTAGTCATACAATGGTGATGAAACTATCGGAGCACTGGGTAAGGAGAATGAGACCCGGGTGACCATGGCATAGTAAAAATCGTCTTCATATCCTATAGGAGGAAATCAAGTGAATAATATCTGACATTTAAAATCAAGAAATAGTTACAAATGTATTATTTGGAAATATGGAGATAAATTAACAGATGATACAGTTGAAATTGTTGAAGATGCCTCTGGGGGACAGGACTGAGGAGATGCAAGGGAAGGGACAAGAATCACCTATTTCTTGTTATAGGCCTTGTGTTCTGTTATATAATTCAAATGATGACTTATGACTTTAACAGAATATTAAAATTTTATTTAAAAACAGAAGAGATTCTTTCATCCTGAAGGGTGTTTGCTGATTTCTGTTGAGAAAGAGTTGCTTTTAATACCAGGTGGGTCCTGAGACAACAGGCAGCCCAGCTGTCTGATAAGACATCGATCAAAACAGGAGCTACCTCCTGACTCTTCCTTAACTCTGCCCTCCCAAGTGGCCCTGGGAAGCCTGGTGAACTCAAGACCCCTATTCAGTCCACTCAGCTGAAACTCACCATGATCCCAGCTTTTCCAGCGAACAGTCAGTGGCTCTGGTTTCAAAGAATCACGCAAGCAGAGGTTTCATGCAGATGCTGGTTGTGCTTTCGTTCTATGCTGTAACATTAGCATTGTTACTCGGCAGTGTTTTCATCACTTTGTTCTGTGGTCATCTACCTTTCGCCCTTGTAATGACAATGATTATTACCGGCATTGTGTTTTTCATCCTCACTGGATTGATGTACTTGTGTGAAGCAAACAAGTTCCAGCCAGATGAATAGACCAGTGTCCTCCTCCCTGTTGCCACAGCACGCTTCCAACCATCACCAAAGACCCAGCCCCTGCCTCTCACTCTGGCTTTTCATGTGGACTCCTGCAGATATTAATTGATCCATAAGACCATAGGTGCCCAGCTCATGGCCAACCTCCCTGGCAGTGCCCTGATCTTGTCCATCGTCCTGTCCTGTAACTTTTCATCACTGTTGCCTGTGAGTCTCCAAAACGATCCTTCAGACACCCCTTCCTCCCACCACACAGCCCTTATCATCCTTGGTCAGTTCCCCTGGCATCCCTCACCTGACCATCCTCTGATGTAATGGTCTACCCTTCTGATGCTAAGGTCTCCTTACCCTCCCACAGTGCCTCGACTTCTTATCTCTTTGGGGCTTGTTCTTGGAATTACCTTCTACTTTCCCTCCCCTTATTCTTATTCCCTTTATACATTCCCTTCTACATGCCTGGTGACATGCGGACATGTGAACCAGCTTGAACTAAGCTATCTCCCTGTGTACATGAACCCAAGGAGATAATCACCCAATAAAGGTGGCCTCTTCCTTTCTCTTAAAAAAAAAAAAAAAAAAAAAAAAAACAGAAGAAAGCATTGTCTTCACATATACATTTAAGACATTCACATGTGGAAAACTCACGCAGACCACATCACTGTGCAATAAAAGTGGGAAATAACAAAAAGATAGTGCTCATTCCCTTTGGAAATAAAGCAAGCAAATAGTGTGAAACACTCATCTAAATAAACCCTGAGTTAAGAAAATAGAACAAAAGTCATAGATTATTTAAAGACAAATAGCAAAAAAATAAAATAAAATAAAGACAAATAGCAATGACAAAAATACATATCAAAATCTAATGGATGTGGCTAAAATAGCAATAAGAGGAAATGTTATAGCCTTTTGTGAATTTGTTTTAAAAACAAATCCTTAGAACTTTAGAAATAAATGAACAATACAGTAAGTCTAAATAAAGTAGCAGAAAGAATCCATTAGAAAACAAATAGCGAAGTCTTGATCATGAAATCTAAAGTCATGAGAAGACAAACAAAAAACTAGACAAACATTTGGGAAGCCTGATTAAGATAAACAGATATGACAGTCAAGGTGGTTGACTTTCCAAAAATCATTCCACCTCCAAGTGATTAAGCTAAAGTAAGTTATTCCCTTTTCCAGTGATTGATTTAGGAATGGGCATGTGACCCAGGCCTGACCAATAGTGACGCGATGGGAAGGTTGCTGGAGAAACATTTTCTCACTCTTAAGAAAGAGACACATAGAAGAGGTCTTTTCTTCGTCTAGATGCTTGGAAGTGATGTCTGGAACTGCTGTAATCGTCATGCTGCTAGGCCAGGGGATTGCAGGACAGCACACCCAGAGTCCTGACGCACAGGAGTCACCCTGTCTCTGAACTTTCTGTTGTGTAAGATAATATATTTCCCTATCCTTTAAGCCAAATTGAATCTGATTTCCTGTTATTTCCAGCTGAAGTCATCTGACAAAAGAAAGCAAGCCCAAAAGCTAGGTATGAGAGAGAGAATATAAATGCAGACACATAGCAATAGTCGCTCAGTCGTGTCCGACTCCTTTGCGACACCATGGACTGTAGCCTGCCAGGCTCCTCTGTCCATGGGATTTCCCCTGGAGTGCGTTGCCATGCCCTCCTCCAGGGGATCTTCCCTCCCCAGGAATCGAATCTGGGTCCCCTGCATTGCAGGCAGATTCTTTACTGTCTGAGCCACTAGGGAAGCCTACAGACACATAGACTGTTACCAAAAGATAAAAGAAGATACAGTGTATAGCTGCATATCAATAAACTGAATGGTTTCTAGGAAAGTAACATTTTTTCAAAATTGACTCCGGTGAGATAGAAAAGCCTTCAGTTCAGTTCAGTTCAGTTGCTCAGTTGTGAACGACTCTTTGCAACCCCGTGAACTGCAGCACACCAGGCCTCCCTGTCCATCACCAACTCCCAGAGTTCACTCAGACTCGCGTTCATTGAGTCAGTGATGCCATCCAGCCATCTCATCCTTGGTCGTCCCCTTCTCCTCCTGCCCCCAATCCTTCCCAGCGTCAGAGTCTTTTCCAATGAGTCAACTCTTCGCATGAGGTGGCCAAAGTACTGGAGTTTCAGCTTTAGCATCATTCCTTCCAAAGAAATCCCAGGGCTGATCTCCTTCAGAATGGACTGGTTGGATCTCCTTGCAGTCCAAGGGACTCTCAAGAGTCTTCTCCAACACCACAGTTGAAAAGCATCAGTTCTTCAGCGCTCAGCCTTTTCACAGTCCAACTCTCACATCCATACATGACCACAGGAAAAACCATAGCCTTGACTAGACAGACCTTAGTCGGCAAAGTAATGTCTCTGCTTTTGAATATGCTATCTAGGTTGGTAGGTTTTTGTTTACCTGTATTTTAATTTTATTTTTAAATTAGAATATTAAAATAATTTACATATAAATAAAATAAATTGCTACCATGTAATGTATAAATAGAGGGACATACATTGTTACTGTAAAAAGGGCATGGGTATGTGAACAAGAAAACTGCAACAGAAGAACTCTGAACAGCTAATATTCTTAAACACTCTCATTCTAAAGGCACATATTTTGGCATAAAGTAAGCCCTCAATAACCCAATAATTGCAATTACTATTCTTTATTGTATAGCAATATGTGAATATGAAACCTCATGAAAACTACTCAACAAAGGAAACTGCTAAATTCTGAATGCAAGAATGTTGTACAATGTTCCCGTTAGAGTCCCAGGAAAATGAGACCTCTCTAAGAACATCTCCTAAGGAAGCTGTCAGTCATGTTTCTATCCTCCCGGAACCTTCTCTGAGAAGTTCACATCCTTCTGATAACTCTAACAGAGGAAGAGCGGGAGAGAAAGAGTCAGTAAATCTCCATTCAGGACTCGTCTGAAGTTTGGCTTCCTGAGAACTGGTGTTTATTTGCCATGGGAGGAAGAGAAAGAAGACATGGAAACAAGAACACAAATTCATTGGAAGGAGGGTATATGGTTTTAAGATGAGGGATACTTGTCCTGCACTCCAAACATTTTCTTTCCCCCACTTCCTGCCCATTACTACCTTCCCAAGATTCTTACCACTGAAAAGAAACAGACTCCAGATTAGTCTATATTCTAATTGGTTCAGTGATTAAAAGATAAAGGGACTGTTGTTTGTGTAGTATTTTATTATAAAAGTAATATATGGTCTGTACAGAAGAATTAACAAAGCAAATGAAAAGCACCAATAATTCCATCCCCAGAAACAATAACTTTTAATATATTGGCATATGTTAGTCTATTTGAACATTTCTGAAATCATCCATGCTTATCTAATGTTTCTCATATAGCCTGTAATGTATTTCTATGTCGCTGCAACCTTTTAATAAAAGTAATTTATACTGGCTGTGTGATAGAAGAGTCCTGCTGATGAGATGTGCTGAGGCAAGGAATAAATCAGTAGTCAGTTATCTGAGGCTATATCACCTGTGAATGTCAGAACAGGGAGCTTCAGGATTCAGAGGAGCTAACTCTGGAAAAATCATTCACCTTCTTTAGAACTGCAGTATCCTCTTCTCCCTAAGAGGAGCTCAGGCCAGAAGACACCAGATCCTGGCCTCTACAATTCACTTCCCCAAGTCCCAGGCAAGACAACGAAAACTAAAGGTGTTTCTGGTAATCGGACTCTGATTCTTCCTCTGCAACATCCGGGTGCGAGAGGAGTGAATAGGTGATTGTGTTCTCAGCCTGGAGAAAACAGAAAGGAACAGTGAGGATCCACGGAGGGGGCCACAAGGAAGACGCCGCAGAAGAGGCCGCGGGCTGGAGGAGGGGGAGAAGGAAAAGCGGGCGCTGGAGGGCTCACCTCAGTTCTGGCAGCATCAGTTTCAGCATCAGTGAGACCAGCTGTGGGCAAAGAGAGCAGAGGTGAGCAGGCGCAGTGCTGTAGCATGGAGCCTCCCCACGCTGCTGCTGAGGCCCAAACCAGGCTTGAGGCGAGGTCTAAAGCTTCGTTCCCAGCCCACCCTCAGTACCCAGACATGGCGCCTCCACCAGCTACATCAGCAAAGGGAGACAGTCGTCAGTACTACACTCTTTTCAGAAAATCACTATTTTCTTCCAAGCTACCGTGCAGCTTTTGGGATGGGAGATACTGGGTAAGAGGTGTATGTCAGGTGAGGTAGGGTGGGGGGTGTTCACTATTAGAATGAAGTAATTCAGATTTTTGCCAGCCACAGATAGGACCTTTCCAGGTTAGCCAGATGTATTGGGTTGGCCAAAATGTTCATTCAGATTCTTCTGGAAGCTGGTACAGAAAAACCTGAATGAACTTTTTGGCCAGCCCAATAGTATATCTTTGTTGGAGCTCTGAAGAATCTCATACTCTCTCACATCAAAAAGAAAGAAAGCGTGAGAGTGAGCAAGGGAGGCTGAAGAGAAGGAAAGAAGGAAGCAAGCAAGCATGCAAGCCAGTACTCTCCTTGGTAAAGATCTAAAACACATCCAAATTTCCTCATGTTTTTGCCAACACACTCACTTTGCCAGCACGGAAAGCAGCTCAGCGTCTGCAAAGCAGCATTCCTCAGGAAGTGGGGAAGGAGTCTGAGACAATGCGTCTAGTGTCTTCATTCATCTCCAGGACACAAGAAGTCCCTGTATGCCATGCTCCAACTTCTGGAACAAACCATGTCCTGAATCCTCCTTCTAATGCATCCCTCTACAATCCCAGCAACCTAGATGAGCCTTTGGGGAAACCATCAGCCCCAGTGCCTTCCTGTGGAATAAACACCTTGTGAAATATATTTATGCCAGTGGTAGAAGCAAACATCAAAATGGCTTGTGTTCGGATGTTTTTTTCTACATCAGTTTGGCCCCGGTGCAGACTCAGGTCCATATCCCCACTTGGCCTGGCCACAGGACCTAGGGGTCTTGCTCAAAGTGCAGCTGGACAGCTGGGCCATTTTGCTAAGCTCTCAAACCTGTTGGCTCTGCTCTGAGTCATACTCCAGCCATCCGAGGTGGGGTCCTCAAGGGCCTCTTTTTCCTGTCTGTTTCTGCTGTCTGGGAGCCCCCAGAGAAAGCTCCATGTCCCTCCGAGCTCCGGCTTTAACTACGGTCAGGAAATCCCCTGGAATACTCCTGCTCCCACTTGGGCCAGGGTTGATGGGCTCTGACTCTCAGAAAGCCACACCTGGAAGGATTCGAGGCCCTCCAGGCCAATGCACTCATTTCCTCAGTGAGGTGATTAAACCCTAAGAGAGGAAACGACACTCAAGATTCCATTTTATGATAGTGACTGAGCCAGTGCCAGGCCCACATTTAACACACCTACAGGAGTGGGCATTAGATCTAGGCTTTGTCGACAGAGGAAAGCCCGCTAATGGAGCTAGTACACAGAACTTTCTCGGCCTAAAATCTTCTCTTCATGTTCCACTAAGAGTTGAGCCCTTACCCCATCGCTCACCCCATCTACTCTTACCCCATCCACAGACACAGACTGCAGCAAATCTAGACTTTATTCCCTTGGCCTCTTTCTCCTTTCCTCTAGAGTTTTCTCTCTTTAATTCTATTTGCCTTCGTCTTACAGCATCTAACCCCCACCCTGTGCCAGCTCTTCCAAAGCTCCACAGAAAGACCTAAATATGTCTGATGTCCTGCTCTGGAAATACCCCTAGCAGTTCTAGCCCCAGAAATTCAGACAAGGCCGCTGTCTCTCTATCTAGGATCGGTATTCATCTTCTCCTCATCTCCATTGAGGTTCTCTTCAGGCCCAGGAGTTAGTCTCAGAGCTGACCAAGAGATTTGAGCCCCTGCCCTCCTCCCACTGCCCCCTCCCTCTCCTGTGCTCACAAGCTGCTTCTTGATGCACACGGCAGGGTGTCGCTGAGCCCGCAGAGGGGAGCTGCACTCACCTGGCTCCTCGGGGAGGGTCTCCCCCATTTCCCTGCACTCAGGGGTTCCTGGGAGAGCTAGGAGGGGCACATGGAGGTTAGTAGGATTACGGGGTAGAACCTAAGTCTTCAGGACCACAGACCAGAGGCAAGACTGGGTTAGAACCAATACACATCCTTCTCCCACAGACACTCCTCTGCTCTCCACTCCCCAGAGACTACCTTAGCCTGTAAAAGGGCTGGTCTAGAGAGGTAGAAGTTGGTTAGGTTAATAGTAGGGACTCATGGGACTGTCAGAAAGGCCATTCCATTGCACTGTTCTTAAAAGCATCTCTTTCTCCTCAGTTTTTCTCACTGAGTCTCTACATTTACTTATCATCGGGAACTGAAGTCTTGGCTATGAACCAATTGCAAAGTGCTTTGTGAGGTATGAGTAGTATTATTTTCTTTATCAGTGGCTCTGAGTCTTTTTCCCTTTTACTTTCTCTGTGTCTGGATAACTTTAACACTTTCTCTCGAGTGAGTGAAAGTAAGCTAGCTTTACAGTGTTAAGAACTGTGATGCTCTGCTTACTTGATTCCTGTAGCACCTTCCCTCTCTCTCAGCAATTTTACAGTAATATTAATACTATGGGGGAAGGAGACTGCTTTCCAAGAGCTGAAGTTTTTCAGCTGATCAGCGAGGAGATGTTTATTAATCATCTTACTGTGTGGCAAGCACTGTGCTAGGTGCTGATGGGAAGGGGAAGGAAGCATGGAACAAAGAGGCATGCTTACTGCCCTCTTGTGCCCTTTGGAATACAGATTAGTTCTTTAAAGGCAGCCTATGTCAATTCCATGAACTTTCTGCCCTGCTTCACCTTCTTTTATTCTGCTTCACCATTTATGGTTTCTATGGCATCAAAGTGCTTCCAGCACCCTCCTTACTCTTCCCCTGAGCCCCACCCTAGCCACAGTGTTTCTCACTTCCATATCTCGGCCCCCACGCCTGGAATGCTCATCTACCCTCTTTGCCTGGTTAACTGCTAGCCTCAAACATCACCTCCTCCATAATGTTAACAGCCTGTACTACATGATGCTAGCTGTGTGCTGGGCACTGTTATAAGAGCTGCAGGCCCACTCAGTCTCCTAACTTTACGAGGCGGGTTCTATTTGTGTCCCCATTTTTCAGATGAAGAAACTGAGGCACATAGAAGTTGAAAATGATGAGGAAAAATAACTGTTTTCCTGGAAAAAAAAAAAAAAAACTTCGTTTCCCCGAGTTGCCACCTAAGAATTCTACAATATGATCACCCTGCTTATTCCGAGTCTGGACATTTAAGATAAGGACTTGAGTTTAGGATTCTTGCTGTTAAGTTCTCACTTTGATTTTCCTGGGACATCTTTCAAAATAACCACTTGGATGTTAAGCCCACAAATATGTTGGTGTCCTCTGCCTCAACCACTTCATAAATCATAGAGGCTTGACACCATCCTCTCTGCTCACCCATGACCTGGGGCAAAGGGCTGCCACCCCTTCTCATTTCTGGGATCTGTGAGTGGCAAATCTTGTGACTCTACTTCCTTTATGAGAATGTATTGAAACTGTATTTTCAATGAAAACGAGCCAGGGTTTTCACTTCCCCAATCTAGGAGTTCAGATGCTGAAGGAGCCGCCAGCCCCGTGTGGGTGGCTCGTGCCTCCTCATTCAGCTGGTCATGATGTGCACATTCTTAACACACCAGCTCCGTCTTCTCAACACACAGAGACTAACTCACCCCACGTTACTCAGCTGGTGAGCGGAGGCGCTTAGATTTGGACTGAGGCAGTCTGACCCCACCAGTTGAACTTCAATCATCATGCAACACTACCTCCCAGTTTTCTCTAACTGGCCCAGCCCGTGCTGGGTCATTCAGGCTCTTCGATCCCTGTCGTAGCCTATGCACTCTCTAACACTGGTCTTATCCCCTCCAATTACTATCTGTACTATCATACTATTTGTACTTCAGTCTTCTCCACAATATTATGGACTCCCTAAGGGCAGAGGCTGAACTTTTCTTTAGCTTGGCATCATCCACAGAGTCTATCACAGTGCTTGACACATCAGCCAATTTGTTCAGGCCTATTAAATGAATGAATGAATAAATAAAATATGGGACTATCTCTGAATGCTAGGATTCTCTAGCCCAAAAATAAGGGTTCTAGCCATGTTTGGGGTTAAGGCCTTGGCTAAGAAGGAACTGATAACAAGAGGGACCAAGAGGAACCACAGACCTGAAATTGGCTTTCTCCTGAGCCGGAACCAGGCTACTATGGCGACAACAATAGCCACTGCAGCAAAACAAGCGCCTAGAGCCACAGCTGTCCTCGTCGATGAGGGGTCGCTCGAGCTGGACTCTGGGGAAGACAGACCTCAGGACAGGCAGTACCCTCCCTAAGCCGCTTCACCCTCCCTGCCCTCCTCCAGTGCAACACTCGCTTCCTCCCCCAACCTCACCTGCACAGCAGTTCTGTGAGAGTGGGCTTGCGCCTCCCCCATACCCTTTCGATTGCTCTGCTAATCAAATGAAGGCGCACTGCTGAGTGTATAAGGCGGAGGGAAGGGTTCCTCTCAGCCCGTGGGGAGAGCAGGGAGCATGTACCTGAAGCCTCCAATACTGGACCCCTAAACTGTTAAGAACATGCTATACCTTTGGGATGAATGCACATATCATGAAACATGAGAAAAAATTAGGAAAACTTCAGAATCCTAAGAATGAGAATGTATTGAACTTCCAGTTCTTAGGAATGTCCAGGAGCTTTGGGAACTTCTACACCAACGAGAAAGCTCTGCTTCACTGCTGTGCTTGCTGTGATGGGCTTATATTTCAAAGTGGAATAAAAGCCTCATCACCTGTCACCTGAGAGCTGAGGGTTCCAAGCTCTGGAGAGCATTTATCAAGTTGCCCATACCCTTGCCCTTGGCCCCAAAGCCCAGGTTTGCTACTGTGGCATTTCTCAAATCTCCGTTTGAGACCGTGTGACTTTATTCCTCACTATCCATCTGCTCTTCTCCCATCCTTTCATCTTGAGAGAGTCCCCACCTTGGACAGTGATGTTCACCGGCTGTGACGAGTGTGGCACCTTCCCAAGAAATGCCGTGCAGTGGTACTGGCCACTGTGACTGAGGTTGGCGCGTGGGATAGAGAAGTTGGAGCGCAGATAGGAAAATGTCTTGGATTTCCCATCCTGGTAGAACGTGATCTTATTCAGAGGGTGGTTTCTCCAGCTGTGGCACCTCAGCATGATGGGCTCCCCCTTCCTGGAACACGAGGCTGGGGGTCTGGAGCAGCAGCCAGTCTGAAAGACACAAAGGGATCGCAGGACCCAGAAGGTCTTGACTCAGATCTGAGACCCAGACCATCCCTCTGGGAGCCAGTACGTGTGGGGGAGTTTAAATGTGGAATCACACACCCCTGGTCTCTAATTCTGGCTTCTTCATGTGTGCACCCTGTGATCCTGGGTAAATAATGAATTCTTCTGGGGCTCAGTTTCCTTGTATGCAGAACTAGTCACAATAGCACCATTACTGTACCATCTACAGTAGTTGCTGGCACACAATAGGTGTTCAGATATGCTTGTCTTCTCCTTCCTGTCCTGGGAGACGCAGCTGTAGCCCTGTAACTGCAGGGACTCTGGCTCAAGAGGCCTCTGCAGAAGGATACAGGGGACCTGGAGTGCAGTCCCTTCCCTGAGGAAGGGAGGGAGGTGGGAGAGAAGCCAGTCTGAGAGAGGAGACAGCATGTGAGGGGGGACACAGCAGAGACCTGTGTCCTTGGGGAAAGTCATGGGCATCCAACAAATATTAGCTTACTTAGCGCATGTTAGTAAACATGGAATTTCACTTCAGCGGGGACTTTGTCTCAAGCCAGCAGTGACATGAGTGGGCCATTCATTAGCCGGCTGTGTATTTCCCCCAGACATTTTAATCCTTTTGCTGAGGAAATATTTTTAATTTCTTTATAGTTTAAGGAATAGAGGCTTAGGTAGATACTTATAATCCTGACCTCAGCCCATGCCCTCTGTTTTCCTGAAGCTGTTAGGACAGAGCAGAGTTGGAATTGGAAAGAAAGGGTAGAAAACAACAGATACATTGAAAGGGAGAAGGGGAATGAAAAAAAAAAGCCACATGTATGCCACTCAACCACACTTAGTCCCTTCAGCAGATCAGAATGATGCCAACCAAGCCTCTACATTGGCTGGTGAGCCTGCCACATATGTGGAAGGAAATGTTCACAGCAGAGGGAGTGAGTGACAGGGAAGAGAAAACCACGGGCCACGGCTATAGTGAGACAATGCAGAGAAGGTGGGGGCACTCGGCCTCTGCACTGTCACACAGGCTGGAAATTCCCACGCCTAACACTAGGGGCAGTCTTGCGTTCCATCCACTTCCTCCCCCACCGCCCTGTGTAGCCCACCTCTTGAGGAGCTCAGACCGTGGCTAGACGTTCTGCTCCAGGATTAGGTGAGCAGTCCTCGGTCTCTAGTCTGCTTCTTTTATACAGGTTGGATTAAGCTAGATGGGAATGCTGAGAACTGTAGAGATTTTTTTTTAATGAAGTAGAACTCAGAGAAAATGTCAAAGCTGCTTCCATGTAGCACCTGCAACCAGTTACTTCGCTTCCCTGTCTGGGGAATCCCCTCTACAGAAGGTGTACAGCCTTAGAACAGCACTTTCTTCTCAGCAAAGGCTCCACGGGTGCCAGATTTTAACCTGTACAGTGGAAGCCTCAGGCTTAGGGTGGTTTGCACAAGAGGGCCATCTGAGGTCTCCTTGAGGACAATTCCTTGGTGCAGATCATGAGGGCAGGGCCCAGTTTCATGTTCATGCCACTCATGAAGTGTTCTTTAAGTCATAAAAGGGCATTTCCATCAAACTCCTAGGAGCAAAACTCCTCTGCAATCTCCTGGAAGCCTTGTAGAGAAGCAATAAACCTATATACCTCTACACTGCAAAGGCTAAGATTACTAGACAGGAACACAGGGTCGATGCCATGAATCCTGGCATAGGCAGAGCCAAATGGAAGTTTCCCAGGCCTCATGCCCCATGCCCAGCTCTCACTGATAAAGGCCCAAGGATGTTGGAGAGAGTGTCTTCATCATAACTGGAATCTCTGAACCCCAGCTAGAGTGCTCCTGACCCCTGCAGCACTTGCCCTGGATGACAGCGTGGATGGTGTCAGAGGAGCAGGAGGGTCCACACTGGTGACCACAACATGGTGAGCCTCCCGAAACTCTTTCATTTTTTCCTCTTCAGCCAGAACTGGCAGCTACAGCTCACACGTACCTCTTAGTGCAACTCATGAAGCAGAAAACTCTTGGAGCCGTAGAACTGTTCTGCAGGAGCATACTTCCCACAGTGCTGGAACTTCGGGAGATTTGCCTTCTTTACTGCTGAGTAGATAGATGGGTTGTCCCCTTCACTGGAGCCACCTGACTGATTCTTATTCAGCCCTGTCGGGAGGCCAGTCTACAGTGGCTTATCAAACTTTTTCATAATGGAGAACACTGGGAATGCTTCTGCTCAGTCCTGGGTACCAAAGCCCTGAGTTGTCTGAGTGAGCATCTGGGGCTTCACAGTGCTTCGCCAAGGTTTGAGTCTCCATTTGTCTGGATATCATGGCTAGCGTAGCAGGTGGTGCTGATGGGCAGGGGCCTCGGCTGCCAGTTCATCGCTTGGTGAATTCGCATTCCCGTTGGTCACTAGTTCAGCTTCTTCTCCAAGACCGCTCTCCTCGTCCATGCTCTTGGGCTCTCTGCTGCCTGAGAACAGTGAGTGCAGTGTGGAGACATCATCCCCCTCCTCCTTGCATTGGACAGCCGATGTCTGGGCTTGTCCAGTCAGTGCACAGGCTGTATGGAGGAGGACAATGGAGACCTGTGTTGTGGTGGCTGAGGGGCAGTGAGGCTCACGGGTGCTGCTGCTGGACCAACTGGAGGTGCGTAGCTGGGTGGGGGAGTACTGGGACTGACGGTGCTGGAGCTGCGGTCGAGAACAATCTGCGGTCGGATAACCACTTGTTTCTTCAAGAGCTGGATCTGTTGCTGTTGCTGAATCAGTGAACGGGGCTTGGCGGGAGTGACTGAGCTCATCAGGGTCTGGCTGGGAGCAGGTGTGGCTGTCCGAGGCGGGTTCATGCCCTGCTGACCACGCCCATCTGCTTCCGCCTCCTTGGCCGCTGCACTGTCCACCTCTGGCTGACACCCCGGCTCAGTCACTGCCCGGATGTAGGCAAGGGCTCCACCTCTCCTGAGCCTTTCCTAGGGCAGCTCCTACCACCACCTATTCCTCACGAGGGCAGCTCACCCAAAGGCCCAGCTGTGTGGCCACGTCTTCCTGGACTGAGCCTATGGACAGTGGACATAGCCATGCACCCATATCCACTGCCTCCACCAGCTGGACTAAGGTTAGCAAACTGACCTGAAATCCTAGAGGGAGTCTGAGTCACAGCTAGGGCCAGGCAAAAGGCCTGGGGTAGGCCAGAAAAGAGGTATTAAAAAGCAAAAACATCACTTTGCCAACAAAGATCCATACACTCAAAGCAATAGATTTTCCAGTAGTCATGTACGGATGTTAGAGTCGGACCATAAAGAAGGCAGAGCACTGAAGAAAGGATGCGTTCGAATTGTGGTGCTGGAGACTTTTGAGGGTCCCTTGGACAGCAAGGAGATCAAACAAGTTAATCCTAAAGGAAATCAATTCATTGGAAGGACTGATGCTGAAGCTCCAATACTTTGACCGCCTGATGAGAAGAGCCGACTCATTGGTAAAGACTCCAATGCTGGGAAAGATTGAAGGCAAGAGAAGGGGATGACAGAAAATAAGATGGTTGGATGGCATCACTGACTCAGTGGACATGAGTATGAGAAACTCCAGGAGATAGTAGAGGACAGGGAAGCCTGGCGTGCTGTAGTCCATGGGGTCACAAAGAGTTGAACATGACCTAGTGACTGAACAGAAACAAAATGGGGAATAGCGTTCTGGGTGGAGCCTTGGGCTGAGACCTGTTGTTCCTCAATGCCAAGTTTTGTACTCAACTGTATCTGCATGGACTCCAGGAGCCTGAGCAGATGGTACATCCTGCTGGACTGCAGCCACTAACAGGCATCAGGATGAGTTGAAAACTAGAGAGAGGCACATTCTGGGCCAGGGTCTGCTTTACCTAGGATTGGTTTCCCAGCTGCAGTCTTGGATACATCTAGGCCTGGGATAGGTTGAGGGGAGAAGGATGTCGTGATCTCCAGTAGCAAAGACTGGGTCAAAGTTGTAACACTGGAAGAGTTCATTCTGGGATTGGCTGGTGAATGGGGAGGCTGATGCTCTGGCCTGACTGAGTGGGCTTGGGTGGTGCTCAGCTGCTTTGTCTTGCTGGCATTTGGGGGTGCTGGGCTGCTGCCTGGCAGCAGTTGTGGCCAGCTGGACCACAGCCAGGCCATGCAGCTGGGCCTGCTGAGCTGCTGCTGGGCACAGATTGGTGTAAACACCGAGGCCCACAGAGCTGCCCCAGCAGAGTCTACAGAGCCTGCCCTGCCTCTTGTTTCTCGGGAGTGCCTTTGCCTTGGACTGAGAGTGCCTCGCCTTCTGTTGGCACTAGTCTCCACAGTACTGGTCCAAGGTCGCCCAGGCTGGTATTGGGCTCAAGGACGTCATATCCAGCTCTGCACTAGGTCCCCCAGGGTGGTGCCCACTTCGTGTGCCAGTCGTTCCAGCATCAGTCACAGTGGTGGGGGGTGTCTCACATAGTCCTGAGGAGAGGAAGCCCCTCAGCTCCACTCCTTCCTGGAGGGGCAGGGCACTGAGGCCATGGCCCTGCCAGGCCACTGAGGCTTTCCTCCATGACTGTCTTTCCTGCTAAGCCCAGAGGGTAAAGATGGCAGGACTGGGACTGAGGCCCATTGGGCCTATTAGATACTTATGAGGAAAATGTGGCTATTCAGGGAGGGAAGGGGACTAAATGAACAGTAACAATGACAATATTTATCATAATCACATTGCAGCTTTTTTTTTTTTTAATGGAGAAACTATTTCTTGCCAAGAGCTTTGGGAAATCATTGATCTGTTCAACAAACATTTATTAAGCCCTGCCCTGTGCCTGTGGCTGGAAATATAAGAAGATGAAGACACTCGTTTCACCTCAGTTGCACAGAGAGAGGGCAGGGATTAGGGAAATGCTGATTCTCACCAGAACCTCATGGGAGAGGCAGTGGTTTCTCCACTAGCAGGAGAGGAAACTGAGGCTCAAAGTGAATGAAATCATCATGCTTAGATGGCTAGTAATTCCCTGTGCATTTGACTCTGCCACAAAAATGGGAAGATATCTGTGAATTAGAGATTTTCTTCTGCTGTTCTCACATCCAGGTGCCTCTTGGTGGCCTGGTCACCTTCTTGCTCAATCAGCACCAAGACAAAGGAGCCCAGCATATTCTTAGAAATCTCTTAGGAACTTCCACCTCACCACTCATACTAAGCCGAGGAGGTGGGTTGAAAAGGAAATGAGTGGACCAAAACCACTTCAAACAACTCACAGCCGTGCTTTCCAGTAAGCAGGCAACTGCCCTTTCCTAAAAACCTCTGCCGTGGAAGCAGATTCCATCTCTCCTTGTTCTCCCAGACTCTCCAGGGCCTTCCTCCACTGACCGGAAATCACCTCCAGATGCACAGGGTCACTGAGGCTGGTCTGCTCCCTCTGGCACCGGTAGGATCCACTGTCATTGCTGCCGGCCCTAAAGCTGTAGCTGGGCTGGTTCTGGGTGTGGATGGAGCTCCCGTTATGGAACCACATGGTGAGGTTGCCTGCATAGAAGCTGGTCCCCTGGCACATCAGCGTCACGTGGTCCTCCCTGAGCACATTGATCCACGCAGGCTGGATGCTCACCACAGCTTTTGGGAGATCTGCTGAGGGGCAGAGAGAGGAGGCAGCATGAGGAAAAGGGACCCCAAGGGCCTAAGCAGACCCCAAATCTCAGATGATGGAAAACTGTGGCCATGCTGCGGAGATCAGGAGAAGAACCCAACCCAGAGCAGTCCTGCACCCGAAGGCGATGCCGGTGGCAGTTCTGCAGCCACACAGGGGCCCCCAGGAGCGCAGACTCTCTCAGGGAGGAGAGAATGGGGGTAGGGAAATGGGAGGGGGGCAAGCAAACAGTCTAGAAACACAAGTACACCTCTCCCGAGGAGCTCTACCCAGTTCCTCCTCTCTGTCTCTATTTCTCTTTCTCTCTCAAACTCACACTCAGACACACACACACACTACACATACATCCTTTGGGGAATCACTTCCCCCACGCCCATAACCTGAGGCATTTGGACACTAGTGGATAAACTGGATGAAGACAAGGGGGCCACCTGGTGGAGGTGCCAGGCTGAGAGTCAGAGGTCACATTTCTCTTCTGACCTGTTTCATTCTTTGTCCTTTAGAATAGACCTGTCCTGACACCAAAGCACAGAGGAGTCTCTATGGCCTCAGGAGAATAAGAAAGAGTGAGACAGGCTGGAAAACCAGTCTAGGAGCCCCGGATTCAGTGACCCAAGAGAGCCCCACCCCCTACCAGTCCTGGGTGGCGGAGAGGTTAGTGGTGCTGAGAAAGCAGTGCCCAGCAGTGTTCACCCCACCCAGCTGCAGCCAGTAATACGGCCTCCTAGTTCTCTCCAGGGTAACAGGCCCTGATACATGCAAAGTAGATGATTTATCAACCCATGGGGATAACCTAAGCAGATCATGTGATTCTGCATGGCTTGGGCTCGTGGTTTAGTTTGGAGAGAAGAAGGTAATTGAGACAGAGGACAGTTATTTTCTGTGACAGAATCTGTGAGGTCTCATCATAACAGAAACAGGAGGGCTGAGGCATCTGTGTCCCTTGGCTGCCCACCCCTGGCTTCAGCGGAAGGGAAGCAGGAAGGAGAAGGGGGTGCAGGGCTTCTTGTGGGCACAACTCCTCTTTCCTGGCTCCACCTCAGTCCTGGGTGCCTCCTGAGTTCCTCCAGACAGGGTGCAGGGAGCAGAGAGAGAGGGTGGCGGGGGACAGAGGGGATGCGGTGGAGCACTTACCAGGTTTCCCAGGAACAGGAGCTGCAAGAGAGAAAGCAAAGATCAGCCTGGTGTTTGGATATGATGATTCATCATTACAAATAATTATCAATCCCAGGTCAGATTCCCTTCACCTGCACAAAGATTTTCCTCTCTGTGTCATTCCCTTTCTCTTCTGCATCACCCATTTCTCCTTCTCAGCTGGGTCTTTCCTACCAACATAAATATGCTCCAGGACGTTTCATTAAAAGAATAAAAATCTCACTTGACCCTGCATAGAATTCCAAAATTTCTCAGTTCTTTTTCTACATAGGCTATCCTCATTTCTTGTCTTTCCAATCACTGAACCTCACTAATCCACTAAAACTTTTCTTGTCAAAATCATCAATGACCTCAATAACAAGTTAAATGGACATATTCTATTTCTCTCCCAGAGTCCCCCATATAAAGGTATATCTTTACCATCTACCCAGGTATTCATGCCAGAAAACTGCAAATCTTCTTTTATTCCTCTCTCTCCCAAACCATCTACCTTTGCACCAGTAAATTCTTGTTCATCCTGCTTCCAGTTAGTCCTTAAGTGCATCGACTTTAGTCCATGTCCAAACTACTTTTGGCTACCATCAGCTTTCTTACATCTCCTAACTTAGCTTTTCCCTTCTTCTGTTCCCCCTGCAATTCATTCCCCACAGAGAAGCTAGGATCATTTTTAAAATAACAAATCAGATATCACCCGCCTGTTACAAGCCTTCTAGGTTCCTCCTTTGCTTTTAAAGTAAAATGTAAATATTTACAAGGCCACACCTGATACAGTCCTTGCTCACCTCTCCAGCCTCATCTCAAGCTCCACTTTCCCTATTCACTGAATTCCAATAATACCAGCCCTCTTTAAATTCTTCAAACTTGGGGCTTTTCTGTATGCTGAACTCTCTGAACCCACTTCCTTTGTATCTTCAAATGGCTTAATTTTTTATCTTGCTTCAGGTTCTAGCCTAAAAGTCACTTCCTCAGAAAATTCTTTCCATATCATCCTGTTAACACAGGCTACTCTCTCATCTCCCTCACAGCAACTGTTCTTATCAGAGTATCCTGTTTACAGCTTCACAGCCACTTCCCAAATTATGGTTATGCATTTGTGCTTTCTTATTTATTGTTTGTGTCCCTCAGTAGAATGTAAGCTCAAAAGGGCAATAGCCATGTTAATTTTATTTACCAATACTCTGAAAATCACCCATTGAATGTTAACCTAGATGAGAGATAAGAGAGTCCAAAGCTGTGATGACAGCAGAAAGTGAAGATGAGGACATGGGCACGACAGAAATTTACTAGGCAGCAAGAGAGTGGCACTTGATGAGGTATGGGGGTTTATAAATGGGTGACCAGGAAAATAGTTAATTGTGCTCACACAAATATAAATGTTAGGAGGAGAATGTGAGGGGAAGATGATAGTTGGAGTTTGAATGTGTTTTGTTTCTGAGCTGACAAATTAATTTGCATGTTTCCAACCAGGAAAATGGAAATATAAAATTGTATCTGACAAAGACAAGAAAGACAGGTTTGGAAATTATTGACATAGAAGTTAGCTAAAAACCAGAGTGTGCAGAAGTGAAAAGTGACAGTACAGGAAATGGGTAAAGAAGCAGGCCAAGGGGAGGAGGAGAAGAAACAAGTAAGATATGAGAAAAGTAGAAGTCATCTTCCACTCATTCACTAAACAAATGTTAGTGAATATTAAATATGGTCATGCTCTGTATCGTCACTGTAAGGGAGACAGAAGGCCATCTCTCTCGTTCCCTGACAAATCCCCAGGTCCTAGGACAGAGTCTGCACATAGCATTTATTTAATGTGTAAAAAGGCAGTTTGTGGAATCTTTGGAAAGCAGAGAGTCCTTGTACACATTGTCTGGCTCTAGAGGAACATCTACCTGTAAGAGGAGGATTGGAGCTTCATTATGTAGGCAGTGGCACAGCACGGAAGGCATTTATGGAGTATAGTGGCTCGCCCACAGCCAAGGCCATGGCCTCCAATGTGCAGCGTGGATCAGAGAAGAGGAGACAGGAGCAGTCAAGACTAGACCAGAATGTGTTGTAAAAAAATGAGCTGCAGAGCAATGAAGACCTAAATCCTTGGTGACACCAAAGAGGCAAGTGGACCAAAATGCCAGAAGCTCTCCCAGGAATCTTGCCTAGGCCTCGCATTGATATCACCATGCCCGGGGCAGGGAAGGGTACACCTCTCCAGGCCTGAGCGCCTCCTTGTGAAAGAGGGAGGAAGTTCCGTGTGCCCCTTTTCCATGCTATTCTACTTCATTCCATCTCACTTTGTCATGGGGGAATACTCTGTCTTCCTCATCTCCACCTCCTGTCCCAGCATCATCCAGCACCAAGAGCCAGGACTCCCAGCATTGACCAGATTTTACTATCCATCATAGTATGTAACTTGGAAAATGGCTGGCTGCACGTCTTCCTCTGGGACCATCCTGAAGTGGGTTTGACGGTCATTCTCCAGAAATTGAGTTTGGGAGGACATTCCTGGCACTAAGGCTCCTCTACTTGGCCTTCCTTAGACTCCTTCTCCCACCAGCATGATCAGTCCATGGTCCCTAGCCCAGGGCTGAGAACGTGGTCAGAAAGTAGTGCTCAGTCACAGCCTGAGATCCTCTCCTTCCCTTTCATCAGTGATAGAACACATCTCCCTGTCTGTATAGTGAAAACAGACATGCATGATGCCTCTGGTCTCACAAGGGATGATTCTAGAGTTGCCTGGCTTATGCATTCTCTGGTCCCCATTCCCTGGATAACCGAGACCCTCCTGTGCTTTTTCCCAGGTGGATCTCCTGTGACATAAAGAGAACAGGTTTCTGCTGTCTGAAGTGGTTTCAGGGGTACAGAGAACAGCCACTGCCCTCTACCACAATGTGTTTTATTGCTTCCCCACATCTCCATGGTATCACTGACTCAATAGACATGAGTTTGAACAAACTCCAGGAGATGGTAAAGGTCAGGGAAGCCTGGCATGCTGCAGTCCATAGGGTCACAAAGAATCGGACACGATTTAGCAACTGAACAACAACAACATCTCCTATTTGCCTAAGACATCATCAGCCCTCTGGCCTAAGATTTGGTCCCAGGGAAACATACATTTCTAAGGAAGATAAACACCTAGGGCATCATTAGTCCTTCAGGTCTAGCTCACTGGACTTTCCTCAGAGCTGGTTCTGCATGGGAGGTGATAGATTACCAGGGACATTGGTGCCCAGTGACTTTGGGGAAAACACATTAAAAAAAAAAAAACAACCCTTGACTTTTGCCAATTTCATAATTTCCCAAGGCCAGCAAGGTTGTCAGAGTGTGATTTTCATCAGCCTGGCTTTACCCTCCTGACTTTCCTGATGTGCTGCCCACTGTGGCCCTCATCCTTGCCCCAGCTCAGCCCCAACCCAGGTGGCAGCAGCTGACTTAGAGAAGCCCACCTGCCCGTGGTCCTGCTCCACTGCCCCTGCTGGGCCCCCCGACTCACCCAGGAAGAGCAGAGCTGTCCACAGTAGCATGTGGCCCCAAGGATGCCAGGGCATGCAGTGAGCTCGGTTCCTCCAGGCAGCAGGGAAGGCTGGGAATGAGGGGATCCCCATCACCTCCTGGGCGAGCAGGTTGCTCTGACAGCCCAGCACAGCAGGCACTTGCTTCTCTCGAGGCTTGATAGTCCACCCAGAGGGCAAATTCTGGAGTCCAAAAGAGGAAGTGAAAAGAAGTGTTGCTTTATCATTGGCTCCTCCCCTTCCACCCTCTTTCATCTAGAGAGTTCCCTCCCAGAAGATTCAGGGCTTCCCAGAATGAATCTGGCTCAGTCCCACTCCAAATTCACAGAAAATGTAGGAACTGGGAAACAAATTCTCCTCCTTCTCTGGGGCCACAGCTGGGCTCAGCCCCAGGGAGGAAGAGGGGAATGGTCACCCCTACTCAGCTCAGAACTCCCTGTCTGTCTCATTGGAAAAGGCGGTGGAGGAGAGTGTGCCAGGGAACTCCCCATCTTCTAGATCCATTTAGAGGTGCAGACACTGGAGTCAGACTCCTCCTGAGACTGAGCAGAAGGGCTTGAATCCACTTTTCTCCATCATTTGATTGTCTTTATTATCATAATCCAGACTCCGTTTTGGATTGTGGAACCAGGACAGAGAAGTGTGTCAGGGTGGTAATAGAAGGATCATTCCCATCTTTTATCACCCCTTGACTTTCATTCTTTTTAAAAAATCTGTAGTCATGTATTTATTTGGCCACCCCGGGTCTTAACTGCAGCATGTGGGATCTTTCCTTGTGGCATGCAGACTCTTAGTTGTGATATGTGAGATCTAGCTCCCTGACCATGGGTGGAACGTTAGGGCCCCTGCACTGAGAGTGTGGAGTCTTAGCCACAAGACCACAAGGGAAGTCTCTGTCACTCGTTCTGTACTCATCCCTCCAACAAATATCTTTCGAGGAGCAACTAGTCCCCTGGCTCTTTGTTTCTCACCCTCATTCCCATCACTGTTCCCATCATTATGGCCTGGGGAAAGAGCAGGGCTTTGGAGCCGCATTGGTCTAATTTTGAATGACAAGTAGCTTCTCAGAACTAAAGATTCCTCATCTGTATAAATGAAGATTAACTTGTCTATTTTTCAAGCAAAATTTCTCAGCCTTAGTGTTATTTGACATTTGGGGCCAAATAATTCTCGATGTTACAACCTGTCTCATACATTGTAGAGTGTTTAGCAGTATCCCTGACCTCTCCCCAAAGAAAAGCAATGCCAAAGAATGCCCAAACTACCACACAATTGCACTCATCTCACAAGCTAGTAAAGTAATGCTCAAAATTCTCCAAGCCAGGTTTCAGCAATACGTGAACCGTGAACTCCCTGATGTTCAAGCTGGGTTTAGAAAAGGCAGAGGAACCAGAGATCAAATTGCCAACATCTGCTGGATCATGGAAAAAGCAAGAGAGTTCCAGAAAAACATCTTTTCTGCTTTATTGACTATGCCAAAGCCTTTGACTGTGTGGATCACAATAAACTGTGGAAAATTCTGAAAGAGATGGGAATACCAGACCACCTGACCTGCCTCTTGAGAAATCTGTATGCAAGTCAGGAAGCAACAGTTAGAACTGGACATGGAACAACAGACTGGTTTCAAATAGGAAAAGGAATATGCCAAGGCTGTATATTATCACCGTGCTTATTTAACTTCTATGCAGAGTACATCATGAGAAACGCTGGACTGGAAGAAACACAAGCTGGAATCAAGATTGCCGGGAGAAATATCAATAACGTCAGATATGCAGGTGACATCACCCTTATGGCAGAAAGTGAAGAGGAGCTAAAAAGCCTCTTGATGAAAGTGAAAGAGGATAGTGAAAACATTGGCTTAAAGCTCAACATTCAGAAAACAAGATCATGGCATCTGGTCCGATCACTTCATGGGAAATAGATGGGGAAACAGTGGAAACACTGTCAGACTTTACTTATTTGGGCTCCAAAATCACTGCAGATGGTGGTTGCAGCCATGAAATTAAAAGACGCTTACTCCTTGGAAGAAAAGTTATGACCAACCTAGATAGCATATTCAAAAGCAGAGACATTACTTTGCCGACTAAGGTCCATCTAGTCAAGGCTATGGTTTTTCCTGTGGTCATGTATGGATGTGAGAGTTGGACTGTGAAGAAGGCTGAGTGCCGAAGAAATGATGCTTTTGAACTGTGGTGTTGGAGAAGACTCTTGAGAGTCCCTTGGACTGCAAGGAGATCCAACCAGTCCATTCTGAAGGAGATCAGCCCTGGGATTTCTTTGGAAGGAATGATGCTAAAGCTGAAACTCCAGTACTTTGGCCACCTCATGTGAAGAGTTGACTCATTGGAAAAGACTGATGCTGGGAAGGATTGGGGGCAGGAGGAGAAGGGGACGACTGAGGATGAGATGGCTGGATGGCATCACTGACTCAATGGCCGTGAGTCTGAGTGAACTCTGGGAATTGGTTTTGGACAGGGAGGCCTGGTGTGCTGCGATTCATGGGGTGCGCAAAGAGTCAGACACGACTGAGCAACTGAACTGAACTAAACTGACCTCTCCCCACTAGATGCTAGGGGCAACCCCTATTATGAAAATAGAAATGTCTCTAGACATTGGCAAGTCTGCTCTTGGGGGCAACCTTATGTGCTGACTAAGAATCACGGTGGTCACAGTTTTTCAAAATGAAAGAAGAATTTGTGTGCTAGCACAGGCCCTGGTGCATTGTGGGTATCCAGTCAATGCTAGTTTCCCTTTCTGCTCTCTGTCATCATCCTCATCACCGTGTGTTCACCCTCAACATCCCCAGAACGAGATGCTCTGGGACCTCTCTTGGGACCCTCTGCTGGGACTTCTCTCCCAAATGCTCTCTCAGGAAACAAGCTGTACTATTCAAGGAATTATACTGTAAAACCTGTTCTTACACTTTGTGGTCTTCCCTTATCTGATTTTTAGGTGAAAAAGTATCTTTAACCAATGTCAAGACTCTAGCGAGCTATTATCAGCACTTTAAAAGTTAATTTATATAATGTGACCCACAAATTGGAGCCACCCCAGTAGAGCAGCCCACATCATAAATCTAAGCCTAGGTAAGCCTTCACTTACAGGAAACACCTGTCCAGGAACTTAACATGCACCAATCACAGTCTTCCAACTCAGCTTTAGCTACTTTACCTTACTCTAAAAGTCAGGATCTTCTAGCCTTGTAAGTGAACTCCCAACCTCCTAGCCAATGAGGCTCTGTTTCTGCATGGCCTCTTGTAAAGCTCTGTAAAATCTGGCCTTGTCCAAATCCCTTGGAAAGAGTTCTGCTTATAAGGAACTATACTACCTCAATCCACGGCTTGCTTTCCCTTAAATAAAGGATATTAATCTTGTAACCAAATCACTTTAGCTTTGTTGTTGGACAGGCAGGGTATATCTCATTTTATTATGCTAACTTTATTGAGCTTTGCAAATGCATTTTTCACAGTTTGAAGACTTGTGGCAACCTTCACTGAATAAGTCTATTAGTACTGTTCTTTTTATCAACTGCATTTGGCACACTTTGTGTCCCTGTGTCATATTTTGGTAATTCTCACAATAGTTCAAACCTTTTCATTATTATTATGTGTTATGGTGATCTGTGATCAGTGATCTTTGATGTTCCTATTGAAATTGTTTTGGAACTTTTAGCAATAAGTTCATCATAAATTAAGGTGTGTACATTGTTTTATAGACATGATGTTATTGCACACTTTATAGACTATGGTATAGTGTAAACATAACTTTCATATTCACTGGGAAACCAAAGAAATTGTGTGACTCATTCAGTTGCAATATTGGCTCTACTGCAAGGGTTTGGAACCAAACCTGCTCTCTCTCTGAGGTATAGCCGGTAATGTCAGTGAAGTGTACTATGAGAACAGCTACTGAGGTTCTGGGGGTTGGCTCTGAGATGAAAGTGAAGGTTCCTGCAGAGCCACTTTACTTTGCTGCCTCTTTAACTGCTCTTCAGCATCTCCAGTAAATTTCTCTTAAATCGAGCTCCACCTATTTGCCATTTGGAGATCAAGTTTGTTTGTTCTAACCCTTTTAGGTGGAAATTTGGGGTGTGAGCAACTCCAGATATTTCGTGGTGAGACCTAGTAGGCCACAACATTTGAGTTTCTGCCCAATCTCAGCTGCAGTGTAAGCATCTACAGGAGGTACAAAAAGATCTGAGGAACATGCTCAGGCAGCCAAAAACAGTAAGTCTGGTTGGACTAAGGAGGATTATTTAAACAAGGGAAAATAATAAGAGCCGCTTATGCAAAAGACTGGGAAAGGGAGTGGCAATCTACTCCAGTATTCTTGCCTAAGAAATCCCGTAGACAGAGAATCTTGGCAGGCTACAGTCCATCGGTTCCAAAGAGTCAGACGTGACTGATCGACTAACGCATACCCAGTGCAAAACAAAGACGGTGGCAGCCGTTAGGAACTCAGAAAGCTCGAGGTGAGTCCACAGAACAAAACGCCGAGGGACTTGGGGGAATGGAGTTAAACTCTAAACTTGGACCATTTTGACCAGAAGCACATCAAAATCTAAGTAGGCACAAGTCAAACTCTTGAAAGCCATCAGAGCATCTGCCACTGTAAAGACATATGGGAACCTTAGAAACCAAAGCAGCAAAATTGGCGGCCACAGACTAAGCATTTAAAAGCTGTTAGAGTGCCACCACCTCTGTCTCAGGTTCCTGGACTAGGATAAGTTGGTCAAGGAATGGGTTAGACTGACAGTAGGTCATGTGCCAACCTCACAAAAATGTCCAAATAACCAGGTACGCTGTTGAATACCATATAATCCCCAACCTGGAGGCACTTCCCTATTAGGCATTAACTTGGCTTTGAGGAAGGCTTTCTTATCTCTCCTTGCTATTCTTTAGAACTTTGCATTCAGATGGGTATATTTTTCCTTTTCTCCTTTGCCTTTCGCTTCTCTTCTTTTCACAGCTATTTGTAACGCTTCCTCAGACAGCCATTTTGCCTTTTGCATTTCTTTTTCTTGGGGTTAGTCTTGATCACTGCCTCCTGTACAATGTCACGAACATCCATCCATAGTTCTTCGGGCACTGTATCAGATCTAATCCCTTGAATCTATTTGTCACTTCCACTGCATGAACAGCTGACTCATTTGAAAAGACCCTGATGCTGGGAAAGACTGAAGGCAGGAGGAGAAGGGGACAACACAGAATGAGATGGTTGGATGGCATCACCGACTCAATGGACATGAGTATGGGTAAATTCCGGGAGTTGGTGATGGAGAGGGAGGCCTGGTGTGCTGTGGTCCATGGGGTCACAAAGAGTCAGACATGACTGAGTGACTGAACTGAACTGAACTGTATATGATCGTAGGATTCGATTTAGGTCATACCTGAATGATCTGGTGGTTTTCCCTACTTTCTTCAATTTATGTCTGAATTTGGCAATAAGGAGTTCATGATCTGGGCCATAGCCTGCTCCCAGTCCTGTCTTTGCTGACTGTATAGAGCTTCTCCATCTTTGGCTGCAAAGAATATAACCAATCTGATTTCGGTATTGACCATCTGGTGATGTCCATGTGTAGAGTCTTCTCTTGTGTTGTTGGAAGAGGGTGTTTGCTATGACCAGTGCATTCTCTTGGCAAAACTCTATTAGCTTTAGCCCTGTTTCATTCTGTACTCCAAGGTCAAACTTGCCTGTTACTCCAGATATCACTTGACTTCCTACTTTTGCATTCCAGTCCTCTATAATGAAAAGGACATCTGTTTTGGGTCTTCATTCTAGAAGGTCTTGTAGGTCTTCATAGAACCGTTCAACTTCGGCTTCTTCAGCATAGACTTGGATTACTGTGATAATGAATGGTTTGCCTTGGAAATGAACAGAGATTATTCTGTCGTTTTTGTGATTGCATCCAAGTACTGCATTTTGGACTCTTTTGTTGACTATGATGGCTATTCCACTTCTTCTAAAAGGTTCTTGCCCATAGTAGTAGATATAATGGTCATCTGAGTTAAATTCACCCATTCCAGTCCATTTTAGTTTGCTGATTCCTAAAATGTCGATGTTCACTCTTGCCATCTCCTGTTTGACCACTTCCAATTTACCTTGATTCATGGACCTAAAATTCCAGGTTCCAATGCAATATTGCTCTTAAGTATCTTCATTATTTGGAAAAGCATAGCTGCCTGTTTGTAATTCATTGTGAAAGGAAGCAGAGTATGTCATCCCAAAATATGCTTCTTTGGCATAAGAATTGTCTTGATCTGGTTATATTTAAGAAACAACAGACACTGGGAGAGTTCTGAAAACTGAAAAGTTATTCTTTGTAAGGAAATCTACATCTATAAGGGAGAAATATCAACCTGAGATATGCAGATGACACCACCCTTATGGCAGAAAGTGAAGAAGAACTAAAGCGCCTCCTGATGAAAGTGAAAGAAGAGAGTGACACGACTGAGCGACTGAATAGAACTGAAGGGAAATTTCCACTTATAAATGTGTCAGTATGTACCAGGAACAGAAGTGAAGTGAAGTCGCTCAGTCGTGTCCGACTCTTTGCGACCCCATGGACTGTAGCCTACCAGGCTCCTCCCTCTATGGAACTCTCCAGGCAAGAGTACTGGAGTGGGTTTCCATTTTCCTTCTCCAGGGGATCTTCCAGACCCAGGGGTCGAACCCGGGTCTCCCACATTCCAGGCAGATGTTTTAACCTCTTAAGCCACCAGGGAAGCCCAGGAACAGAAGATGACCCTAAAGCACAAGAAACTTATCAATGTAGAAGGCACAAACTTAAATCTACATAACAATCTTATTCTTTACTGTACTTTTCTTGATAATCTCCCCCAGACTGGCTCCTCAAATTTTGGGAATGGCTAAGATTCCCTGCTCCCAATGCAGGAGATCCAAGTCAATTCCTGGTCGGGAACTAGATCCCATGAGCTGCAACTAAGACTTGGTGTGTCCAAATAAATATTTTTAAATTTTTTTACATAAAAAGGATAGCTTCACTTTAAATATATATATCTTGAAATGGAAAGGTATGAATAATTGAAAAATTAGAAAAGCCCAGTGATCAAAAGCATGGACTTTGTAGACAGGCAGAAACAGATCAAAAGCCTCATCCCTTATCAACTATGTAATCTTAGATATGTTAATCTTCCTTTCTAAGCTCCATTGCCTCATCTGTAAAATGCAGATTACTACTTGCCTTAGGATGTTGTAAAGATTAAATAAGAAAATCCATAAATCATGCTGTTAATAAATAAAATTCAACTGACTAAATTTTAAATATCTTATTGGCTTTATTCAATAATTTATGAAACTAGCAGATAGGAAAGAGTTCTGAGATGTTGTGCAAAATGAAAGACTCTTATAGGCTGGCCAAAGCAAGGACAGGAAGTTGTATTGGGTCGGGGGGGTGGGGGGTGGGGGAACCATATTGGCTGTGACAGGGTTACTTTCCTTTAGGAGATAGTAGGGGTCTGCTATCTAGGCAGATTATCTAACTGGTGCTTATTAGGCAATTACTAACTGATCAGTTTAAGATTCCATTTCTGGGAGAGCCTAAACTGCAATAAAATCTCAATTTCATGATGTGGTGTTTAGCACAAGTGACTCCATTCTGGGCTTTTTGTTTTAATGATGTTTAATATGGAACCTGGCACACAGACTTAGTCTTTACCATTGTTATTGTTATTAAAAGACTAGAAGATGAAAGAAATTAAAGATTACACAAACCAACGGAAAGATATACCATTCTCAGGGATTGGAAGATTCAATTTGCTTAAACAGTTCATACTACCCAAGACAATCTATAATTTCAATGCAATCCCTATCAATATAGTGATGGCATTTTTCACAAAACTAGAGCAAATAATTCTAAAATTTGAATGGAAACACAAAAGATCCTGAACAGCCAAAACTATCTAGAAAGAAGAACAAAACAGGAGGTATCACATTCCTTGATTTCAAACTTTACTACAAATCTATTGTTGTGAAAACAGTATGGTACTGGCACAAAAACAAACACATAAATCAATGAAGCAGAGTCGAGAGCCCAGAAGTGAACCTGTACCTCTACGGTCAATTAATCTATGACAAAGCAAGCAGGGATATACTATAGGAAAATTCTCTTCAATAAACAGTGTTGAGAAAACTGAACATCAACATGCAAAAGAATCAAACTGGACTACTTTTCACACCATCTACAAAAATAAATACAAGATGGGTTAAATAATTATTGCAAGACATGAGCCATAAACATTCTAGAATAAAACATAGGCAGTATGCTCTTTGGTCTTCACAATATTTTTTTTGGATATATTTCCTCAGGCAAGAAAAACAAAAGGAAAAATAAACAAATGGGACTACATCAAACTAAAAGCTTTTGCACAGCAAAGGAAACTATCACCAAAATGAAATGGCTATCTACAGAATGGGGGAGATTTTGCAAACAATGTAACTGACAAGGGGTTAATATCCAAAGTATGTAAATAACTCATACAACCATACAACAAAAACCGAATCAAAAGATAAATCAATTAAAATGGCAGAAGACCTGAATAGACATTTTTCCCAAGAAGACTTACAGATGGTCAGTAGGCACATGAAAAGATGCTCAACATCACTAATCACCAGGGAAAAGCAAATCAAAACCACAATGAAATGTCGCCACACATCTATCAGAAAGGTTATTACCAAAAGACAACAAATAATAAGTGTTGCTAAGAATGTGGAGAAAGGAAACCCTCGCTCATGCTTGGTGAGGATGTAAATCGGTTAGCCATTATGGAAAACAGTATTTGAGGAGATTGCTGAAAAAATTAAAAATAGAGCTACCATATGATCCAGCAATTCCACTCCTGAGTATTTGTCTGAAGAAAATGAAAACACTAATTGGAAAAGTTATATGCACCCCTACATTAACTGCAGCATTATTTACAAACCCAAAATATGAAAGCAACATTAGTGTCCATCTATAAATGAATGGATAAAGAAGGTTGGTGATGTATATACACTATGGGATATTATGCAGTCATAGAAAAAGAAATCTTGCATTTGTGACACCATGGATAGATCTTGAGAGTATTATGCTAAGTGAAATGAGTCAGAGGAAGACAAATACTGTAAGTAGAATCTAAAACACAATACAAGACTTTCCTGGTGGCCCAGAGGTTAAGAATCCTCCTGCCAATGCAGGGAACACAATGTTCAACCCTTGGTTTGGAAAGGTTCCACATGCCACATGGCAGCTAAGCTCATATGCTGCAACTGCTAAAGCTATTGTATCTTTTCAAAGCCCATGCTCTGCAATCAGAGAAGCCATAGCATTGAGAAGCCTATGTACCGTAACTAAAGAGTAGCCCCCACTTGCTGCAACTAGACAGACCCTTGTGCAGAAGAAAGGACTCAGTGCAGCCAAAGATAAATAAATAAATTTAAAAAAAAAAAAAAACCAACAAGACAAATGAGCAAACATAATAGAGTCATAGACACAGAGAACAATCTGGTGTTTGCCAGGGGAAAGAGGTTGCCAGAGAGAAACAAGTGAAGGAGAATAAGAGGTAGGAAATTTCAGTTGTGAAATAAATGAGTTATGAGGACTTCCCTGGTGGTCCAGTGGTTAAGAATCCATCTTCCAATGCAGCGGACATGGATTTGATCTCTAGTTGGGGAACTAAGATCCCACATGTCACAGGGCAACTACCCATGGGCCACAACTAGTGAGCCCACACAAAGCTAGAGAGAGAAGCCCATGAGCAGCAGTGAACAGCCCACACACCACAACAAAAGATACAGCATGCCACAACAAGGATCTGACATCCCACCACTAAGACCTGACGCAGCCTAATAAATGAGTAAAATGAAAGAGACCAGTGTCATTAAAAAAATAATAAATGAGTCACGGATATGAAATGTACAGAGGGGGAAATACAGTCAGTAAAAAAAAAAAAAGAAGACTAGGAGAGCCTAGTCCACCGCTTCCAGTGAGGGATGGTGTTTATGGACCCACACTGGGAAGGACAGATAAATGACTCCAGCTCTAGACATGCTTGGATTCCAGCCACTTGATTCAGAAGATGTTTTTTTTTCTTTCTTCTGCTTGGTTGGGTTTTGTTTCTCTTCCTGTTAATACAATGACCACCCTTTCTGTGGATCCTTGTAATCCCTTTATCAGTCCTTTCTATGGTTTCCTTGTTACAGAGACTTCCTCAAGAGCTGAGGAACTACTGACCCCAAAGGAGGAGGAAGTCTGGAAGGAAAGGCAACCACAGGAGAAGAAAGGATAAAGAATGATGGAGTTATAGAAGCTCTGGCTTGAAGGGGCTCACCTAGCTCCATATACCACAATCAACAGCCCAGCCTGAAAACTTTCGAACTTATGTCTTTCCATTAAAACACTGTCACTTTTAACAACCTCTTAGAAATGCAAATACTCTAAGCTGTGTGGATCATTAACTACAAGTGTGGCTTTGCTCACCAGTCATTCATTTTCATGGAGAAGGCAATGGCACCCCACTCCAGTTCTCTTGCCTGGAAAATCCCATGGACGGAGGAGCCTGGTAGGCTGCAGTCTGTGGGGTCACTAAGAGTTGGACACGACTGAAGAGACTTAGCAGCAGCAGCAGCACTCATTTTCAGAACAACAGAATGCTGAAGAATTATCACGAGAGGAGAGAAAAATAATATAAGAGAAGGAAAGGCTATTTCTCAGGAAGCAAAGATCCATGACAAAGTGAGGGTCTTAGACAACAGAGGGCTATTTATCCTTGAGGACCTGAGATTAGGAAGGACTCTGAGATTAGGAAGGGAGAGACGAGATCAGATTTCAGAGAGAGCTTCACCATTTTTCGGACCTCAGTGAAGTGAGGGGAATGGACAGGATGCTCTTTATCCAAAATGACTTTTGTAAATATTTTCTCCCAGTTTCTGGCTTTTCTTATTTTCCTGACAGTACCCTTTGCAGAACAGTTCTACATTTTAATAAAGTCAAGTATCAATTATTTCTTATCATGTATCATACTTTTGATGTTGTATCTAAAAAGTCATTATCATACCTGAGGTCATCTAGATTTTTCTCCTTTTTATCTTCTAGGAGTTTTATAGTTTTGCATTTTACATTTAAGTCTATGAACCATTTTGAGTTAATTTTTGTGAAGTGTGTAAAGTTTGTGTCTAGATTTTTTTTTTTTTTGACTTGTAATTGCCCAGTTGTTCCAGTACCATTTGTTGAAAAGACTGTCTTTTCTCTGTTGTATTACCTTTGCTTCTTTGTTGAAGATCAGTTGACTGTATTTATAAGAGTCAGTTTCTGGGCTCTCTACTGTGTTCCAAATGATTTATTTGTCTATTCTTCTGCCAATAACAGGATGTTCTTTGAGAACTCTTCCTGATCTAATCACTTCTTCCTGGTCATTAAACTATGTTGATGAAGATAGAAATTGATTCATTTCCAATTTTACCCAGTTCAGGCTCCATACTCTGCTTTCTTTTCAACAGTGATTCCAAGGCTGAAAGTAACCAGTCTTTCACAACCTGTCAAGGACAACAGTGTTGGAATCTTAGATCACACCCAGGCAGGCTGCTCTATGGAGCCACACACAGGAGGGTGGGACACAGAGATAGCTTATCATGCCTCCTATCCTAAGCAGATGCTGTGCCATGAGGAAGGATGCATGCCATCACCTGGAGGGAAAAATGGAAAACTGAGGAGCCAGAGAGGCCCATTAACCAAGTATTCAGAGAGGACGTGCTGGGGGATGAGAAGTCAAAGGCAGACGAAAGCATGATGGGTCCAGATTTAGTCTGGAACAAATCTTGTCAAAATCAAGTTCCATTCACTCATTCCTCTTCTACATTGGCAGATTGCTAAGAAAAGACAGGTTGTAAAAGAATAAGAATATAAATAAAGGAGATCTCCATGAAACTATGGAGATGGTTGATGGAAAAGTCCCTCCATGGTGGGGGAAGGAGGGGTGCTGGGAGGTCACTTTATCATTCTAGAAACTGGGAAAAGTTATTTTGTACAAGAAGACAGTGGGAGTTCCCAGTTTAGCATCTGTTCTTTCCTGTGGTTCCTAGTCTCAGTAGAGGACCCCAGAAGAGTTTTCTCTGGCAAAGGTACAGAGAAGGTGGGCAAGCTGGAATAAACTTGGACCCTGGCAGAACTGCAGAAGTGAAGCTAAAATCTTCTGGGACACCTAGAGGGCAATGGCACTGAGGCTGGCATTAGTACCAAAGGCTGAGCAAGGGAGAGCTTGCCCAAGGGGAAGTGATTACCTAGAGATTGAATGACTGAGTAACTCAGTTAACACCCAGTGCTTTAACCCTACATTCACTCTATACTCATAAAATGAGGTGATTAAACAGCAAGGTCCTACTGTAATAACTATCCTATCATATATCCTAATATGTATATAATCTTTTCTATGCATACATATATAGCTGAATCACTTTGCTATTCAGCAAAAATTAACACAACATTGTAAATTAACTACACTTCAATTAGAAAATAAAATAGAGTGATAGTGGGAGGATGAAGAAACACAGAGAGGCGAGAAGCTGTGTCCTGAGAAACACTCATTATGATGGGGAATACAGGCTGTCGCGGTCTGGGCACAGGTAGGAAAAGAATTTCCAAACGCGAGGCAGGATGAAAGAAGAATAAAGTTTATGAGAGTAGGGAGGGGAGAGTGGCTGCCAGCACAGCGGGCCAGCTTCCTGATAGTCCAGGAGAGCCGACAGTGAACAGGGGTTCTTGCGTCATTTTTATACCCTGGGTGTAAGGAGTGGGATAGGGGTCTTATGGGTCATTTGCTGATTGGGTGAGGAAGGTATATTGGTTGGGGGTGGGGGTGGGAGGGAGAGTAAGGCAAATACCTTTTCCCTATATGAGGAAGGAGGGGAGATAGGTTATACTGGTCAGGAGGACCTGAAATTCATTAATAGTTACATCACTGGGGATGGGAGGGAAGGTCAATAAGAGTCTGCTTTTTCCATTCCTGCATTCCAAGACCCTCCTGGTTTCATCCGCTCTTTTGTCCTTGGGTCACCACATTCCACCCTCTCTTTATTTTTAAGGGCAATTCTTTGGCCCCTTTTCATACCCTGCTAGTATCTATCTACCTATTTCTCTTCTCAGGCATTTGGGAACCCATTCCCAAGGGAAAGGGGCAATGATCACTCTGGCTTCTTCAGGCTGTACAGGGGCGTCATGGGGCTCTGGGTTCCCTTTGCCTGCAGGGTATACTTAGGGAGGAAGATTCCATGGAACAGTATGGCAGCTTGTTCTAATGTTGTCTGAGTATCCACTGGCTGGTATCCTTTTGTAAGACCATTTGGAATTGGATCTTCTGAACCTGTCGGGAGATGAACGTAGGTGTTAATAATACACAGGTCAAACAGGAATATCAGGAGGAAGTTGATGGCTGGCCCAAGGAGAGGCAAAAGCCATGTTACATTAGGTAGGCCCCTTTTGATAGTTTGCCAAACGGTATTTGCATCTGGGGCCCCATTTTTCCAAAGGAATGTAACCATTTAGCTTGTTCATATATTTTCTTAATATTCTCTTCTACTAGACTACTACTATGCAACAAGTTTTGTTGATGACTGCACAAACTCCCCCTTGTTCAGCTAGGAAATAATCTACAGCCCTCCTGAGGTCCATTACCACCTCTGCTAAAGAATTTAAAGACTGGGAAAGTCTTTCCATTGATCTTCCTGTGACTTGGCTGAGGTCATACAAAGTGTTTGATAAATTACTTATAGTTGCTCATGGTAGATGAAGCATCCCCAGGGAGCAGCTAATCCAATGGCAGCTCCAATGCCTGCTAAGAGGAGTCCTGTAGCTCTTTTAGATCTGGGCTTGGTAAACAGTCACTCCTACAGAGCTGTTTTGCGTAATCCCCAAGGTGCATTGTCCTTTACACCATGCATTATCAAGACATTTGAGTGCAATTGCTTTACCTGGGTAAGGTGATGAGGGTTGTATGTGCCCATCATTGGCAGTGGATTAGTAGGGCGACCACAGATGAAGACCTATCCAGCTGGGGCACAAACATGTCTCACCTGGGAGGAGTTAAACCAGTGTATTATCTAGTTTCCCCAAGCAGGGGTATCATTGCAATGGTAAGATAGATGACCAAAGGAAAAAGGGGCATGGGGATTTGGATCTTTCCCATATGCCTTAGGAGCACTATATACTAGGCACCAGGTGACCCTGAGTACCCCCACCATAAGCTTACTTGATTGTAAGGGGTGGAGGACAGTGGTGTGCAGGTCACAGATTTTGGGCACCAATGTGGAAGGTTACCGTAGCATAAACCATTTTTGCGTCTTGGATGGTTAAAAGTCAGAGGTGAATTCTGAGAGGCATCAAATCCCCGTATATTAGTCAGGGAGTGGTTGCAGGGGCCTCCTCTGGACCCTGAGCCACAGCAGTGGCAACAGCCCCCCGCTGGGTGCAGTGCGATGGGCCTGGCTTTGGTTTCCTGTCAGGTTAGGGTGGGCAGTTAATTGTAGACATGGGAGTATTTAGGAACAGGCTGGATGAAAAACTTAGATTGTAATCTTGGATCTCCTGTGAAAGAGGGTGGTGGGAGAGAAACTCTAGGCTTCTTTCCGGGTGTTGGTGATATATCCAGCAGTCCCTAAGGTTCTCCCCTTGTGCTGTAATAGTGGCGATATTTACTAAAGAATTGGTTGTCCATTCCCCTGATGTCTTCCGCCATATACTAATTAGGCTTCCAAGAAGGGAAACTAAGTCTCATGGCTCCAGGTTTAAGAGGTGACAGACTTGTTTGGTGTATAGTCTTGGAAGTCTCCTCGAAGGATCTTGTCCATGCTAACTGTAATATGTACCGTTTTTGGTAATTTGAAGGCCGTAAGGATAGCTGAGGATCTTGGGAATTTAATATCTTTTAGTAGTGCCCAGTAGAAGTCAAATTCAAAAGGGGAGATGGAAAGCTGGTGTATAGGGGTCTGTGGAAAGAGTAGATTTAGTAATTGTCATAAAGTGTACATTACTATTAAGAAGAAGTAAGATTATTGGGGTCAGTTGTAAGGAGGAGTGATCAAGATATCTCAAAGCTCAGAATTCAAGGAGGGCTCACCACCTGATTTCCTTTTTGAAAAAAAAAGCGAAAGAGACATCCAGAGGTTTTCAGTCATAAGAGATGTCTGTGGAATCTTCTGCTGGTTGGGGATCTTCCTTCTGGAGGAGGAGCTGTCTTCAGTCTTGACGCACTCATCCTTGGATCTTGGCAGCTGTGAGAGTGACCAGTAGGACTTGGTGTGGTCCTGTCCACACTGCTTCGAGTGGTTTTCGATCCTGTCCAAGGGTCTTAACATATACCCAGTCACCAGGGTTCAGGTGGGGAGAAGTTTCTGAAAAGTTAGGATCTGGCTTGGGGTTGTTTTGATCCTAGTATTCCCAGATGTTTTTAAGAGTTAGTCCCAAAGTTTGAAGATACTGGGCTAAGTAATGGGTTTCTGGATCAACCAGGAGGTCTGTACTTAAGAATGATCTCCCATAAAGGACTTCATAAGGGCTTAGATGAGACTGGGATTTTGGGGTGATTCAAACTCTTAAAAGAGCAACAGGAAGAAGAGTGTCAGGACAAGCCCAACAACAAACCAACCTGAGGGAGCAATGCTGCAGAAGAATAAGGAAGAATAAGACTCAGGGATTAAAGTAAACCCACAGTTCTGTCCTTCTTTGAGTTCAAAGGGTGAGTAAAGAGGCAGAGAGAGATCTAGACTTGGGATGAGAGGAGCCTGTAGAGTGCTTAGGGCAGCCCTCTAGGCTTCTTTATCTGCTTTATTTCCTTAACTTATGTCCAATGAATCCTTTTGATGTGCCCTGAAGTGCATGATGGCCACTTCCTTGGGAGATTTTATAGCTTCTAATAAGTCTAGAATCTCTGGCCCATGCTTAATTGGGGTATTATGAGTGGTTAATGGCCTCTTTCCTTCCAAATGGCTACATAGTCGTGTACTACATGAAAAGTGTATGCTGAATCTGTATAAATATTGACTTGTAGTTCCTTTCCTAGTTTGAGTACCCTAGTTAGAGCTATGAGTTCTGCCTTTTGGGCTGAAGTATTGCCCCATGGAGTGGGCCTGACTCTGTTATTTCTGTGAGGCTAACTATTGCATACCCTGAGACCTTTCGGCCCTCCTAAATGAAACTGCTGCCAACAGTAAACCATTCTACATCTGGGTTGGGTAAAGCGGTATCTCGCAAGTCTGGCCTAGCATTGTAGGCTTGGTCAATTATTTATAAACAAGAATGTAGAAGTGGAGAAGCTTTGGGATTTGGATCAGGCAAAAAGGCGGCAGGATTTAGACTGGTACAAGGTTTGATGGATATCTCTAGTCTCTCTAAAAGCCTGATACTTGTGAATTCTGCTATCTGAAATCCAACGGAATGCCTTAGAATTGAGAACATCTAAGACCTAGTGAGGAGTGTAGACTGTAAGCGAGTTTGGAAGCTTCTTCTGCTAGACGTGCAGTAGCAGCTAATGCCCTTAGACGTGGAGGCCATCCCTGAGACGTTACGTCAGTGCTTTAGGTAGATATGCTACTGGGCATTGTGATGGCCCCAGGGACTGGGTTAGTACTCCCAGAGCCATACCTTTTCTCTCATGACCAAAGAGAGAGAAAGGCTTTGCTAAATCAGGTAGGCCTAAGGCTGGTGCTGTGATTAGTGCTTTCTTTATTTGTTTAAAAGCTGTCTCCATTTCTGTGGTCCATTCAAAGAGCAGATCTTCTGGTCCTTTAAGGGCATCGTAAAGGGGTTTAGCTAATAAGGCATAAGTGGGGGTCTAGATTTGGCAAAAGTTCATCATTCCTGAAAAGATTCTAAGCTGTTGTTTAGTGGCTGGCATGGCCATGTCTGAGATTAACTTCCTTCGATCAGGGGCGATACTTCTTTTCCTGGGGTTAATATCAGCCCCAAGAAAGTGACTTGTTGTGAGGTAATCTCTGCCTTGGCTGGGGATAGCCGATACCCTCATTCTGCTAAATGTTTAAGAATGAGAATAATAGTATCTGAGGTTAGTTTATCTGGACTACAGGTTAAAAGATCCTCAACATATTGGAGTAAGCAGCATTCGCCCTCCAATGTTAGAGATGAAAGGTCCTTTGCTAATGCTTGGCTGAACAAATGAGGACTGCCTCTAAACCCCTGAGGCAGAACTGTCCAGGTGAGTTGTAGGGTAAATTTAGTAATTCGGTCTTTCCATTCAAAAGCAAATAAAATTTGGGAGTCAGAGTGGGCTGGAAAGCAGAAAAAGGCATCTTTGAGGTCAAAGACAGAGTCATATTCGGTTTGTGAAGGGATTTGACTTAAAACGTTATATGGCTTCAGTACTACTGGGTGAATATGGATCACTGCTTGATTAACAGCCCTCAGCTCTTGGACTGAGAGCTGTCAAGCTTCGTTATTGCCAGGATCTGGGTACTGCCAGGAGAATTACATGGGATGAGAAGTCCAGTTTGGGAGAATTTGAGATCATGAACTCCTTACTGACAAATTCAGACTTAAATTGAAGAAAGTAGGGAAAACCACTAGACCATTCAGGTATGACCCTAAATCAAATCTCCTATGATTATACAGTGGAAGTGAGGAATAGATTTAAGGGACTAGATCTGAGAGACAGAGTGCCTGATGAACTATTGATGGAGGTTCGTGACATTGTACAGGAGACAGGGATCAAGACCATCCCCATGGAAAAGAAATGCCAAAGAGCAAAATGGCTGTCTGGGGAGGCCTTACAAATAGGTGTGAAAAGAAGAGAAGTGAAATGCAAAGGAGAAAAGGAAAGATATAAGCATCTGAATGCAGAGTTCCAAAGAATAGCAAGGAGAGATAAGAAACCCTCCTCAGTAATCAATGCAAAGAAATAGAGGAAAAGAACAGAATGGGAAAGACTAGAGATCTCTTCAAGAAAATTAGAGATACCAAGGGAACATTTCATGCAAAGATGGGCTCGATAAAGGACAGAAATGGTATGGGCCTAACAGAAGCAGAAGATATTAAGAGGTGGCAAGAATACACAGGAGAACTGTACAAAAAGATCTTCATGACCCAGATAATCACGATGGTGTGATCACTCACCTAGAGCCAGACATCCTGGAATGTGAAGTCAAGTGGGCCTTAGAAGCATCACTACAAAACTAGTGGAGGTGATGGAATTCCAGTTGAGCTATTTCAAATCCTGAAAGATGATGCTGTGAAAGTGCTGCACTCAATATGCCAGCAAGTTTGGAAAACTCAGCAGTGGTCACAGGACTGGAAAGGTCAGTTTTCATTCCAATCCCAAAGAAAGGCAATGCCAAAGAAAGCTCAAACTACCTCAAAATTGCACTCATCTCACAGCTAGCAAAGTAATGCTCAAAATTCTCCAAGCCAGGCTTCAGCAATACGTGAACCATGAACTTCCTAATGTTCAAGCTGGTTTTAGAAAAGGCAGAGGAACCAGAGATCAAATTGCCAACATCTGCTGGATCATGGAAAAAGCAAGAGAGTTCCAGAAAAACATCTATTTCTGCTTTATTGCCTATGCCAAAGCCTTTGACTGTGTGGACCACAATAAACTGTGGAAAATTCTGAAAGAGATGGGAATACCAGACCACCTGACTTGCCTCTTGAGAAACCTGTATGCAGGTCAGGAAGCAGTAGTTAGAACTGGACATGGAACAACAGACTGGTTCCCAATAGGAAAAGGAGTACGTCAAGGCTGTATGTTGTCACCCTGCTTCTTTAACTTTTATGCAGAGTACATCATGAGAAATGCTGGACTGGAAGAACCATAAGCTGGAATCAAGATTTCAGGGAGAAATATCAATAACCTCAGATATGCAGGTGACATCACCCTTATGGCAGAAAGTGAAGAGGAGCTAAAAAGCCTCTTGATGAAAGTGAAAGAGGATAGTGAAAACGTTGGCTTAAAGCTCAACAATCAGAAAACAAAGATCATGGCATCCGGTCTCATCACTCATGGAAAGAGATGGGGAAACAGTGGAAACAGTGTCAGACTTTATTTTGGAGGGCTCCAAAATCACTGCAGATGGTGATTGTAGTCATGAAATTAAAAGACGCTTACTCCTTGGAAGGGCAGTTATGATCAACCTAGATAACATATTAAAAAGCAGCGACATTACTTTGCCAAAAGTTCCGTCTAGTCAAGGCTATGGTTTTTCCAGTAGTCATGTATGGATGTGAGATTTGGACTGTGAAGAAAGCTAAGAACCAAAGAATTGATGCTTTTGAAGTGTGGTGTTGGAGAAGACTCTTGAGAGTCCCTTGGACTGCAAGGAGATCCAACCAGTCCATTCTGGAGCTCAGTCCATTCTGGAGATCAGTCCTGGGTGTTCTTTGGAAAGAATGATGCTAAAGCTGAAACTCCAATACTTTGGCCACCTCATGTGAAGAGTTGACTCACTGGAAAAGACTCTGATGCTGGGAAGGATTGGGGGCAGGAGTAGAAGGGGACAACCGAGGATGAGATGGCTGGATGGCATCACCGACTCAATGGACAAGAGTCTGAGTGAACTCTGGGAGTTGGTGATGGACAGGGAGGCCTGGTGTGCTGCGATTCATGGGGTCACAAAGAGTCAGACACAACTGTGTGACTGAACTGAACTGAACTGAACTGAACTTGGAAGAATTTGTAGATCAGAGATATTGATCCTATTAATACTTCCTCCCTTAAGAGGATATTGCAGTAGGTACTCTAGGGAAAGAGTTAGGATCCTTCAGACGTATAACTACTGGGGTGGCTGTAACAGAGCTGCCAGGAGTAGAAGTATCCCATACCTCCGGAGAAACTTGCCTGAATGTCGGGAGCCGCTTTAGGCATTACCAACAAAATGGGGGCACGGTCCCAGCCCCTTCTCCTTATTCTGCAGGCATGGACCTGGGATGAAGGAGCTGGGCCTTATAATTCTGACTTGTGTTTTCCCTCCTCGACTGAGTTGTCTGAAAAGGAATATTAAGGTGCTTATTGTTCTTGAGAGGAGCATGAGAAGGCACAAAGCCTTCTGCAGCTGTGCTCAGAGAATAATTCATAAAGTTAATCACTGACATTTGTTTAAAGACTTTTACAAAAGAGTGTTCCAGGATGAGCACATAGGTCATAGCTTGAGACCATGAGAGGGATTGCTATCTGAAGCCTATTTGTGAGGAAAATGTTTGTGGCAAAGGAGTTTAGTGAATTTAGGGCTTAGAAATAATTAAAATAGTTAGAAGTTAAAGATTTAAGGAATGTTGTAAAGTTAGTATATTTTACTGTAGCTTATAGAAGTTAGGAATTTTTAGAGACACTATAGCTAGAAGCCTTTTTAAGAGATAGTGAGCTCAGGATGTTAGGGGCAAACAGGATTTAGGAAGATAAGTAGTAAACTGAGGAATGTAGCATGAGTTACAAAGTAATCACAAGTTAACTACAGGAGACCTCAGAGGAAGTAGATAAGAGATAGGAAGGCTGATTCCGAGAGAATCACTGAAGCAGGAACTGTGTTTGAAGAGCAACAGTGATTTGTGGACATAATAAATCTGAATGAGGAGGAACTGAAAATGTCAAACCTCTGACCTAATGCTTTTGTAAAAGTATAAAAGAAAATCTTAACCTTGAAATAAATAGGCATTCCAAGAAAAATGAGGCTGCCTCCATCGCTGACACCGTCCATCTCTTCAGGTTGAATCCCTGGCTGCTGGAGCTGGACTCCGGCACCTGAGGATATTGGGTGGAATTTTAGGTAGGACTGGTACCATGGTGCTTGTTAAAACCGTGTAAATGATAAGGTGGCTTTAAGTTTAGTTAATAGATCCTGGCCTAGCAGGGGTGGGAGGCAGGTTGGGAGGACTAAGATGCAGGGGGTGAACAGAGTGTTTCCGTGGGAACAAGCTAGGAGGAGAGAAACAGGCATAGGAAGGCTGTCCGTCTGTCCCTGTTAGGAGGGTTGAGGAATAGTAAGTGGGCCCAGAGAAAGAAGTTAGGGCTGAAGAAGTAGCCCTGGTGTCAATCAGAAAGGTAACACTGGCCCCAACACATTCAGGGTCACCCAGGGCTCCTCCGGTTTTATGGGGAATTTGGGAGCCTGTAGACTAAGCACTGGGCACCTTCAGCCATCTGCCTCCAGGAAGTCAAGACCCAAAATGCAGTCTGGCTCCTGTTCTTGATAGTCAGCTAGCACCGACAGTGGAAACTGACTTCAACTTTGGCTCTGACTGCCAAGTTCCGAAGTACCCCTGATTTTGGTTGGCAGTGGTGTTGGCCTACACACCTGAGGGTAGGAGGGACAACTCCTCTTCCAGTGGCCCTTCTGGTGACAGTAAGGGCAAGAGGTATGGGTGATGGAGCATGGCAGTTCCTGACAGCGTGCCCTGGCTGACCGCACTGGAAGCAAGTCATCAGAGATTTCTGAGAAGGGAGGAGCACCCTTTGATCCCTGCCATGGGAGGGACTGACTAATGGCAAGAACCATGTACTGAGCATGTCACTTTAATTTTTCTTCCTCCTTCTGTTCCTGCCTATCTCTAGAAGTTTCCTCCCTGCTGTTAAATACCGTAAAGGCCATATGAAGCAAAAAAAGAGGATGGGGTTTGTGGGGTTTTTGCAACTTTTGTCTACTGTCCAGGGATGCCTGACTTATAAAGTGGACTGCAAGAGTGGCCTGTCCTTCGGGAGTCTCTGGGTCCTAGACTGGTGTATTTTCTCATAGCTTCTACTAGTTGGGCCTGGAAAAGAGCTGGGTTCTCAGAAGTTTCCTGCATAACTTCCCTAAGTTTATTATAATTAACAGGTTTAATAATTGCCCATTTTCATGCCTTCTAGTAGAGAAGAAGGCATGTAATTTCTCCTAGTAAGTCCACTTGCTGGCCCATTTTCATTTGCTTGGTATTTGCATCCTGGGTCTGCCTGAGGGACTGCCTCTGTCCCTGCCCTTTTTTCATTAGGGTTTTGAGCATGTGCCTCATCTGCCCAAGTCTGAGCTAAAGCCCAGATCCTGCTCTTTTCTTTATGGGTGCAACAAGTAGTTAGAATTATGTTAATATCTTGCCAAGTTAGTTCAATGGCTATGGTGAGGGCCTGAAATTCTCTGGTAAAGGTGATAGGGTCCTGACTAAAAGAACCTATTTGCCATGTATATGAGAGAGGTCAGACATAGGGAAGGGGACATGGACTCGTAGTGTCTGAGTCTCCATTAGCAACTTCCCTTGGGGGAGCATATTGGGACTTGGCCCCAAGCATTGGGCTGCTGGAGATCGAGTACGGGAGGAGAAAGAAGATCTGTCACTGGATAGGGAAAGAAGATCTGTCACTGGATAGGGAGGCGGGGATTGTGGGGCAAAAGGTTGAGAAGAAGGATGAGATCAGGGATAGGAAGGGTCATCTAGAATATCTTGTTTAAGAGGAGGTGGAGGGAAGACGTGAGGCAGTAGAGCTGTAGTGGATAGGCACACGCAACCTGTCTTCTTCAAGCCCGGATTCTGGCTGAGGGCCATGAAGACCTGAATATAAGGAACCTCAGAATCTTTTCCATGTCTCCAACAATAGAGGCTATTAACAGTTTAATGTCCCATTAAGAGGCCATTGTTCTTGATTCCCTAATTTGTATTGTGGTCAGGATGAGCTACAAAAATAGACAAGTCTCTTTTTCTTGAGATTGTCTGGGTCAAATGTCTTCCAATTCCTGAGGATACAGCCAAGGTGCGTGTCCGAGGGAGGCACCCAAGACGTACCAGAACCCATCCTTAGCCTATATGCCATAGAATGGGGGTACTGAGAGTCACCAACTGGCAAAAGGCGTCCCTGTGACTGAGGCAAAATGTCAACCATCCCAACAGTCGCATCCGACTGAGAGGTGGCTAGTGTAAACTAAGACCGTGCGACTAAGGCGCCAGGGGCAGACGGGGAGATCCTGGCCACCAGCCAGCTGACTCACCGTTAGAAGATCTCAGGGACGTGGAGGCAGTTTCCAGGATGACTTGGGGTCTGTGAGGTCCTTTGGAGCCAGTCTGGGCCAAGGAAGAGGAGGTGAGAGTAGGCAGAAAGAGAACTAAGGATTCCCCCCTTAAAATCCTATCGGGGAGGTGGTGGCCAGGGGACAATGATCTCTGTTTTGCTTCAACCACTGTGTCTGACATGGTGCACAGAAGTTGCCTTGCTGGGGGCGGATGCCCTTATGGTGTGATCCATTCCATGGCCCCCTCATCCTCACATGGGCGTCTTCGCATGGCAGGGGCCCTAATGGCTTTTAATGACCCATGCCCACACAGTATTGGTTGGCCTAGTCCTCAGTTGGAAAGAAGAAAAAGAGAGACCCTCACCCATTCAGGCAGCAGCTACTGGGGCACAGTGAGCAGTGGGGCCTTTGGAACACACCAGAAGGTAACCCTGGCCTGAGTTCCTCAGTTGCTTCCATAGCCCTTGCTTGTTTGCAGAGGGTCCCTATGAGAAAGGAGAAGCAAGGAGATGGGGGAAGAGACCCCAAGGTCCCCATATGGGCCACCAAAAGTGTTGTGGTCTGGGCGCGGGTTGGAAAAGAATTTCCAGACACAAGGCAGGATGAAAGAAGAATAAAGTTTATGAGAGTGGGGAGGGGAGAGTGGCTGCCAGCACAGCAGGCCGGCTTCCTGATAGTCAGGGAGAGCCGACAGTGAACAGGGGTTCTTGATTCATTTTTATACCCTGGTGTAAGGAGTGGGATAGGGGTCTTATGGGTCATTTGCTGATTGGGTGAGGTAGGTATATTGGTTGGGGAGTGGGGGTGAAGAGTAAGGCAAATACTTTCTCCGTATATGAGGAAGGAGAGGAGACAGGATATGCTGGTCAAAGTGAAGTCACTCAGTCATGTCCGACTCTTTGCGACCCCATGAACTGTAGCCTACCAGGCTCTTACATCCATGGGATTTTCCAGGCAAGAGTGCTGGAATGGATTGCCATTTCCTTCTCCAGGGGATTTTCCCGACCCAGGGATTGAACCCGGGTCTCCCGAAGTGCAGGCAGACACTTTACCATCTGAGCCAACCCGGGAAGCCATATACTGGTCAGGAGGACCTGAAATTCATTAATAGTAACATCACTGGGATGGGAGGGAAGGTCAATAAGAGTTTGTTTTTTCCACTCCTGCATTCCAAGACCTTCCTTGGTTTTATCTGCTTTTTCAACCTTGGGTCACCACACAGGCTACATGCAAGAGACAGTATAAAAACAGCACAAACACATCCTGTCCTTCACTCCCATTAGCATAGTATTGGGTAGGCTAAAAATTTGTTTGGGTTTTAAACTTTTTGGCCAACCTAATAGAAAAAGAGCTTTGAGTTTGTGACTGGAATTAAAAATTGAGGAAAAGTATGAGTGTTAGACAAGAAAATTATTAATTGTAGAGCCAAAGCATTTAATAAAAAAAAAGTTTTGGTTTCAAACACATCTGAAGGTTAGCTGCAAGGTATGTCTGAATAGAAAGCAGACCTACATTTATGTAATAACATAAAAGTGAGAAAACACTGAATAACATGGCAGGATTTTACCATAAATGGCTGTGATAGTCATAAAATTGAAATCATGTTTGTGTTGCAAACAGTATAGCCTCAGGAAAAGCAAATACCAATATCATCTGTGGTGAAAATTTAGCACAAAGAAAGACTGCAAATTGAACTAGTGATGAGAAGAACATATGGAAATCATGCTATCATGGGATGGTTCTGGCTTGTGTAAAACCCTAGTCATAGTTAGGGTCTAACTCTTAGTCATTTTTGATGAGGAGCTTTAAACAACCATTCTGAGATAGAAAGGAAAAAAATGATACAAAAAAATACCAGAAGGCAAATGATAGATGCAGTAGTGTTAGCCATTTAGTCGCGTCCAGCTCCACACCTCCATGGAGTATAGTCTGCAAGGCTCTTCTGTCCATGGAATTCTCCAGGCAAGACTATTGGAGTGGAAATGATAAGATGGCAATAGTAAATCACTATATATCAACAGTCATGCTAAAGATAAATGGATTGAATTCACCAATCACAAAATATAGAGTGGCTGAATGGATTTAAAAGAAAAGAACAAGATCTACTTATATACTGCCTACAAGAACTTTGTTTCAGCTCTAAAGACACACATAGGTTCAAAATGGAGGGATGAAAAAGATTTAACTCAATCCAACTATCTTTTCTGATTACAGTGATATGAAAATAGAAGTTAACAGCTGAGGAAAGCTGGAAATTTTACAAATTTATGAAAACTAACACATTTCTAAACAACCAATTGGTCTAAGAAGAAGTCAGAGGGGAGGAGCTGGGGGAAATTATCTCCAAGCAAATGAAAATAAAAACTCACCATATCAACACTTATGGGACGCAGCAAAAGCAGTTCTGAGAAGAAAATGAATAGCAATAAGTTCATTTATTAAGGAATTAGAAAGATCGAAAATAACCTTAATTTATGCTTCAAGGAACTAGAAAAACAAGAACTAGGGCTTACTTCCCTGCTGGTTCAGTGGTAGAGTCCATGCTGAGGAGGAGATGTGAGTTTTATCCCCAGGTTAGGAACTTCCCCAGAGAAGGAAATGGCAATCTATTCCAGTATTCCTGCCTGAGAAAAATCACATTGACGGAGGAGCCTGGCAGGCTACAGTCAACAGGGTCACAAAAGAATCAGACACATCTTAGCAACTAAACAAAATTAAACTCAAAGTTTGCAGAGGGAAGTAAATAATAAAGATCAGAATCAATAATGGAAGTAAATAAAATAAACAACAGAAAAATAAAAAGAATTGACAAAACCAAGATCTGGTTCTTCAAAAAGTTAAACAAAAGTCACAAGAATTTAGCATTTTTATAGAAAAAAGGAGAAAAGATTCAAACATATAAAATTAGAAATGAAAAAGGAGACATTACAACTAACTACAGAAACACACAGAATCATAAAAGACTATTATGAACAAAGATATGCCAAGAGATAGACAGCCTAAGACAGATAGATAACCTAAGAAGTGGATAAATTTATAGAAGCACACAACCTACCAAGACTGAATCATGAAGTAACAGAAAAGCTGAATAAACCAACAACAAGAGGTTTAATCAATAATCAAAAACCTCCCACATAGAAAACCCAGAAACATATGAGCTCACTGGAAAACTTTACCAAATATTCAAAAACAAGTAATACCAATCCTTCTCAAAATCTTCCCAAAAACTGAGGGGGAGGGAATACTTTCAAACTCATTCTACAAGGCCAGGATTACCTTATACACCATAGCCATTTAGGATTTATCCATGAGATGCAGGGTGGTTCAACATATGTAAATCAATAAATGCAATATGATTTATTAATAAAATAAAAGATTAAAATAACCTGATTACTCAATAGATGCAGGAAAAGGACTTGAAAACATTCTTTCATGATTAAAAAAAAAAAAAACTCAGAAAATTGGTTATAGAAGGATTACAGCTCAACACAAATGAAGGTCATATATGACAGATTCACAGCTAACATTATACTCAGTGGAGAAAAGCTGAAAATCAGAAACATGAAAAGGATGCCCATTCCCACCATTCTTATTCAATATAATACCAGAAATCCTAGCTAGGACAATTAGTCAAGACAAATAAATGGTATCCAGATCAGGAAGGAAGAAGTAAAATTTTCACCACTTGCAGATGATATAATTTAGTATACAGAAAATCCCAAAGACTCAACCAAAAACTTTTGGAACTAATTAACAATTTCAGTAAAGTTGTAGGCTACAAAATCAACATACAGAAATCAGTTGCTTTTCTATATAATAATGATGGAACATCTGAAAAAAAATTTAAAAAACTGTTACATTTACATAGCTTCAAAAACAGTAAAATACTTGGGTATAAGTTTAACCAAGAAACTGAAGCTACAAGACTTTGCTGAAAGAAATTGAAAATGATATAAACAAACTGAAGGACATTCTGTGTTCATGGATTGGAACAATTAATGCTGTTAAAATGGCCTATATACCCCTAATCATCTATAGATTCAATCCCTCATCAACTTACAGTGGTATTCTTCATAGAAATAGAAAGAAAAATCTTAAAATTTGTGAAGGATAACAAAAGATCCCCAATAGCCAAAACAATGTTTAGGAAAAAAGAACAAAGTCAGAGGTATCATATTTCCTGCTCAAACTATACTACAAAGATGCAGTAATAAAGAGTATGGCACTGGCACAAAAACAGATTCATAGAACAATGGAATGGAATAGAATAGAGAGCCCAGATATTAAACTCTTGCTTATACAGTAAATTAACATTTGACAAGGGAGTCTAGAGTACCCAGTGGAGAAAGGATAGTCACTTCAACAAATGGTATTGGGAAAACTGAACAAACACATGTAAAGCAATGAAATTGGATCCCCATCTTACAAAACCCATGAAAAATCACTCAAGATGGATAAAAGATTTAAACATGAGACTTGACACTGTAGAACTCCTAGGAGAAAATGTAGAGTGGAAGCTTGTCAGCACTGGTCTTGGCAATGATGTTTTTTGGATATGACAACAAAATCACAAACAACAGAGGCAAAAATTGACAAATGGGATTACATCAAATTTAAAAGCTTTTGCACAATGAAACAAACAATGAAGGAAATGAAAAGACAACCTACAGAATGGAAAATAAAGTTTTTAAACCATGCATTGCAAACCACGTCTCAGATAAGGGGTTAATATACAAAATATGCAAGCAACTCAGAATTCAGTTGCAAAAAACAAACAGTCTGATTAAAGCCTGGGTAGAATAACTAAACAGATGCTTTTCTAAAGAAGACATGGTACAACAGGTACATGAAAAATGGCCAACAGGTACATGGAAAAAAATGGTTAACATTGATAATCACCAAGGAAATGCAAATCAAAACCATAATGAGACTTTGTGTCACACATGTTAGAATAGCTATTATCAAGAAGACAAAATATCTTGTCAGTGCTATTGACAGTGTGGAGAAAAGGGAATGCAAATGTGTTGGTGGGAATGCAAATTGGTTCAGCCACTATGGAAAACATCATAGAATTTTCCTCAAAAATTAAAAACAGTATTACCTTATGAACAGAAATCCCACTTCTGGGTAGATACCCAAAGGAAATGAAGACAGGATTTTGAAGAGATAAATCAGTCCCATGTTCGTTGCGGCATTATTCACAAAAGCGGAGATATGGAAACAACCTAGGTGCCTATCAATGCATGGATGGATGAAGATGTGAGATACCTTCAGGTTTTAGATTATCAAGTCATGTGAGAAACCTGATTCTTGTGCCTAAACTTATCCTGACATGATTTCTGGTGATTTTTACTTTGGTCTTGACTTGCCCATTTTGGAGAAGCTCTATACAGACAGAGAGCTCTATATAGTCAACAAAACAAGAAGGAGCTGACTGTGGCTCAGATCATGAACTCCTTACTGCCAAATTCAGACTTAAATTGAAGAAAGTAGGGTAAACCACTAGACCATTCAGGTATGACCTAAATCAAATACTTTATGATTATACAGTGGAAGTGACAAATAGATTTAAGGGCCTAGATCTGATAGAGTGCCTGAAGAACTATCGACAGAGGTTCATGATATTGTACAGGAGGCACTGATCAAAACCATTCAAGAAAAAGAAATGCAAAAAGGTAAAATGGTTGTCTGAGGAGGCCTTACAAAGAGCTGAGAAAAGAAGAGAAGCAAAGGAGAAAAGGAAAGGTATACCCATTTGAATGCAGAGTTCCAAAGAATAGCACAGAGAGATAAGAAAGGCTTCCTCAGTGATCAATGCAAAGAAATAGAGGAAAACAACAGAATGGGAAAGACTAGAGAGAGCTCTTCAAGAAAACTAGTGATACCAAGGGAATATTTCATGCAAAGATGGGCACAATAAAGAACAGAAATGGTATGGACCTAACAGAAGGAGAAGCTATTAAGAAGAAGTAGAAAGAATACACAGAAGAACTATACAAAAAGATCTTCAAGACCCAGATAATCACAATGTTTGCTCACTCAACTAGAGCCAGACATTCTGGAATGTGAAGTAAAGTGGGCCTTAGGAAGCATCATCATGAACAAAGCTAGTGGAGGTGATGGCATTTCAATTGAGCTATTTCAAATCCTAAAAGATGACTCTGTGAAAGTACTTCACTCAATATGCCAGCAAATTTGGAAAACTTAGCAGTAGCCACAGGAAAAGGTCAGTTTTCATTCCAATTCCAAAGAAAGGCAATGCCAAAGAATGCTCAAACTACTGCACAATTGTGCTCATCTCACTCTAGCAAAGTAATACTCCAAATTCTCCAAGCCAGGCTTGAACAGTATGTGAACCAAGAACTTCTAGATGTTCAAGCTGGATTTAGAAAAGGCAGAAAACCAGAGATCAACTTGCCAACACCCATTGGATCACCAAAAAAGCAAGAGAGTTCCAGAAAAATATCTATTTCTATATCTGGACTACTCCAAAGCCTTTGACAGTGTGGACCACACAAACTGTGGAAAATTTATCAAGAGATGAGAATACCCATCTGACCTGCTTCCTGAGAAATCTCTATGTAGGTCAAGAAGCAACAGTTAGAACTGGACATGGAAAACAGACTGGTTCCATCCAAATTGGGAAAGGAGTCCATCAGGGTTGTATATTGTAACCCTGCTCCTTTAACTTATATGCAGAGTATATCATGCAAAATGCCACGCTGGATGAAGCACAAGCTGGAATCAAGGTTGCCCGGAGAAATATCAGTCACCTCAGATATGCAGATGACACTAGCCTTATGGCAGAACTAAACTAAAGAGCTTCTTGATGAAAGTGAAAGAGGAGAGTGAAAAAGTTGGCTTAAAACTCAACATTCAAAAAACTAAGATCATGGCATCTGGTCCCATCACTTCATGGGAAATAGATGGGGAAACAGTGGAAACAGTGTCAGACTTTATTTTCTGGGCTCCAAAATCACTGCAGATGTTGACTGCAGCCATGAATTAAAAGACGCTTGCTCCTTAGAAGAAAAGCTATGACAAACCTAGACAGCATATTAAAAAGCAGAGGCATTACTTTGTCAACAAAGGTCTGTCTAGTCAAAGTTATGTTTTTTTCAGTAGTCATGTATGGATGTGAGAATTGGACTATAAAGAAAGTTGAAATTGAATAATTAATGCTTTCGAACTGCAGTGTTGGAGAAGACTCTTGAGAGTCCCCTGGACTGCAAGGAGATCCAACAGTCAGTCCTAAAAGGAAATTATTCCTGAATATTCATTGGAAGGACTGATGTTATAGCTGAAGCTCCAATACTTTGACCACCTGATGCAAAGAACTGACTCTTTCGAAAAGACCCTGATGCTGGGAAAGATTGAAGGAAGGAGGAGGAGGGGATGACAGAGGATAAGGTGGTTAGATGGCATCACCAACTTGACAGACATGAATTTGAGCAAGCTTTGGGAGTTGGTGATGGACAGGGAAGCCTGGCATGCTGTAGTCCACGGAGTTGCAGAGAGTCGGACACAACTGAGCAATTGAACTGAACTGAAAATTCAAAGGAAAAAGGTGAAAAAGAAAAGAGAACAGAATATCTAAGTGATAAATAATTATAAAATAGTTTAATGTATGTGAAATAGATATATCAAAGAGGAGAGAAAGAATGGAGCAAAAGAAACATTTGAAGAGATAATGGCCAAGAAATTTTCAAAAATAATAGAAGCTGTTAAACCACAGATCCAAGAAACTGAGAGGACTGTACACAGACTAAATACGTGCATGCGTGCGTGCACATACACAGTTCAGTTCAGTTCAGTCGCTCAGTCGTGTCCAACTTTTGTGACCCCATGAATCACAGCATGCCAGGCCTCCCTGTCCATCACCAACTTCCAGAGTTCACTCAGACTCGTGTTCATTGAGTCAGTGATGCCATCCAGCCCTCTCATCCTCTGTCGTCCCCTTCTCCTCCTGCCCCCAATCCCTCACAGCATTAGGGTCTTTTCCAATGAGTCAACTCTTCCCATGAGGTGGCCAAAGTACTGGAGTTTCAGCTTTAGCATCATTCCTTCCAAAGAAATCCCAGGACTGATCTCCTTCAGAATGGACTAGTTGGATCTCCCTGCAGTCCAAGGGACTCTCAAGAGTCTTCTCCAACACCACAGTTCAAAAGCATCAGTTCTTCGGTGCTCAGCCTTCTTCATACTCCAACACTCACATCAATACATGACTACTGGAAAAACGGTAGCCATGACTAGATGGACCTTAACGGCAAAGTAATGTCTCTGCTTTTGAATATGCTATCTAGGTTGGTCATAACTTTTCTTCCAAGGAATAAGCGTTCTTTAATTTCATGGCTGCAGTCACCATCTGCAGTGATTTTGGAGCCCCCAAAATAAAGTCTGACACTGTTTCCCCATCTATTTCCCATGAAGTGATGGGACCAGGTGCCATGATCTTTGTTTTCTGAATGTTGAACTTTAAACCAACTTTTTTCACCCTCCTCTTTTACTTTCATCAAGAGGCTTTTAGCTCCTCTTCACTTTCTGCCATAAGGGTGGTGTCATCTGCATATCTGAGGTTACTGATATTTCTCCCAGCAATCTTGATTCCAGCTTGTGTTTCTTCCAGCCCAGCGTTTCTCATGATGTACTCTGCATAGATATTAAATAAGCAGGGTGACAATATACAGCCTTGATGTACTCCTATTCCTATTTGGAACCAGTCTGTTGTTCCATGTCCAGTTCTAACTGTTGCTTCCTGACCTGCATACAGGTTTCTCAAGAGGCAAGTCAGGTGGTCTGGTATTCCCATCTCTTTCAGAATTTTCCACAGTTTATTGTGACCCTCACAGTCAAAGGCTTTGGTATAGTCAATAAAGCAGACATAGATGTTTTTCTGGAACTTTCTTGCTTTTTCCATGATCCAGCAGATGGTGGCAAGTTGATCTCTGGTTCCTCTGCCTTTTGAAAACCAGCTTGAACATCAGGAAGTTCACGGTTCACGTATTGCTGAAGCCTGGCTTGGAGAATTTTGAGCATTACTTTACTAGCGTGTGAGATGAGTGCAATTGTGCAGTAGTTTGAGCATTCTTTGGCATTGCCTTTCTTTGGGATTGGAATGACAACTGACCTTTTCCAGTCCTGTGGCCACTGCTGAGTTTTCCAGATTTGCTGGCATATTGAGTGCAGCACTTTCACAGCATCATCTTTCAGGATTTGAAATAGCTCAACTGGAATTCCATCACCTCCACTAGCTTTGTTCATAGTGATGCTTCCTAAGGCCCACTTGACTCCACATTCCAGGATGTCTGGCTCTAGGTGAATGATCACACCATCGTGATTATCCAGATCGTGAAGATCCTTTTTGTACAGTTCTTCTCTGTATTCTTGCCATCTCTTCTTAATATCTTCTGCTTCTGTTAGGTCCATACCATTTCTGTCCTTTATCGAGCCCATCTTTGCATGAAATGTTCCCTTGGTATCTCTAATTTTCTTGAACAGATCTCTAGTCTTTCCCATTCTGTTGTTTTCCTCTATTTCTTTGCATTGATCACTGAAGAAGGCTTTCTTATCTCTTCTTGCTGTTCTTTGGAACTCTGCATTCAGATGCTTATATCTTTCTTTTTCTCCTTTGCTTTTCACTTCTCTTCTTTTCACAGCTATTTGTAAGGCTTCCCCAGACAGCCATTTTGCTTTTTTGCATTTATTTTCCATGGGGATGGTCTTGTTCCCTGTTTCCTGTACAATGTCACAAACCTCGTTCCATAGTTCATCAGGCACTCTATCTATCAGATCTAGGCCCTTAAATCTATTTCTCATTTCCACTGCATAATCATAATGGATTTGATTTAGGTCATATCTGAATGGTCTAGCAGTTTTCCCTACTTTCTTCAATGTAGGTCTGAATTTGGTGATAAGTAGTTCATGATCTGAGCCACAGTCAGCTCCTGCTCTTGTTTTTGTTGACTGTATAGAGCTTCTCCATCTTTTGCTACAGAGAATATAATCAATCTGATTTTGGTGTTGACCATCTGGTGATGTCCATGTGTAGAGTCTTCTCTTGTGTTGGTGGAAGAGGGTGTTTGCTATGACCAGTGCATTTTCTTGGCAAAACTCTATTAGTCTTTGCTCTGCTTCATTCCGTATTCCAAGGCCAAATTTGCCTGTTACTCCAGGTGCTTCTTGACTTCCTACTTTAGCATTCCAGTCCCCTCTAATGAAAAGGATATCTTTTTTGGGTGTTAGTTCTAAAAGGTCTTGTAGGTCCTCATAGAACCGTTCAACTTCAGCTTCTTCATCATTACTGGTTGAGGCATAGACTTGGACTACTGTGATACTGAATGGTTTGCCTTGGAAACGAACAGAGATCATTCTGTCCTTTTTGAGACTGCATCCAAATACTGCATTTCGGACTCTTTTGTTGACCGTGATGGCTACTCCATTTTTTCTGAGGGATTCCTGCCCACAGAGGTAGATATAATGGTCATCTGAGTGAAACAAAGCTTACTTTGAACAAGTCAACTTTAATTTGGCAGCACATACACACACCCCACATAAACACATGGGGCTTCCCTGGTAGCTCAGCTGGTAAGGAACAGGCCTGCAATGCAGGAGATCCTGGTTTCATTCCTTGGTCAGGAAGATCCCTTGGAGAAGGGATAGGCCACCCATTCCATTATTCTTGGGCTTCCTTGGTGGCTCAGATGGTAAAGAATACACCGGTAATGTGGGAGACCTGGATTCTATCCTTGGGTTGGGAAGATCCCCTGGAGAAGGAAACAACTACCCACTTCAGTATTCTTGCCTGGAGAATTCCATGGACAGAGGAGTCATGGCAAGCTACAGTCCATGGGGTCGCAAAGAGCTGATTTTCAGAGAGAAGAAACACTTCATATTCAAACTCTTGAAAACCAAAGATAAAGTGAAAAATCATCAAAACACCAATAGATCTTAATTTTTAAAAATCTTAGAGAGCTAGGATATCAGTGCCACCACCATAGCCAGGCCAAAAGGGCATAATCACTCCAGAGACTACTTTAGCAGAAATGTGAAGACATTTAAATCTGTCTCTTGGCCAACTCACAACTGTCTAGAAGGTTTAAAAAGAAATTTTTTTAAGAAATGGAAATGAGAAAAGAATGTCAGAACTGTTTCTGACAGCATGCCACACAACAATGTCTTTTTGGAACAGATGGAAAACCCAGTGGTATCTAGACCTTGTTTTCTAGTCTTCCTGCAAGATGAAAGTTTTAGGTCATCTCAGACTCCAGATGGCTGCCCTGCAGTCTTCCTTATTACTTGTCTTGAAGAGGAAGTACATATTCTTTTGAATCTCAAATATTCCTCCCCTGAGTCATCCTAGATGTTGCCTTGGGTCCTGCCACATGAAAGTTTCCCTTCATTCCAAGCCCAAGGAATACTCAAAATCTTCTCACTTCTCTAAGAAATAACTTGCGAACTCCATGGGCAGAATGTATCATCACATCTTGCAGCGACAAAATACTTTGATGTTGTTCAGTATCTCTTTCATCAAGACTTGGGTTTCTCCTTCTGCCCCTCTGATGACTCTTGCTACTTTCTGTGAATGCTCCTCTGTCTTCACCTTCTCATTAAATATTGGTGCTTGTTCATCTCTCTATTCTCAGCATGAAGGTGAAGGTGAAGTCGCTCAGTCGTGTCCGACTCTTTGTGACCCCATGGACTGTAACCTACTAGGCTTCTCCGTCCGTGAGATTCTCCAGGCAAGAATACTGGAGTGGATTGCCATTTCCTTCTCCAGGGGATCTTCCCGACCCAGGGATCAAACCCAGGTCTCCTGCATTGGAGGCAGATGCTTTAACCTCTGAGCCACCACTTTTCTCTTTTCCAGTGATTTTCTACATGGGGAGAGAGTGCCCCAGGGTGGGTATCAGAATGGGAAGGGAAAGAGAGGAAGAAGTGTAATTTGAAAAGATTATTCAGCATTGTAATACAATTTTATACTTGCAATTTGACAGATAAATTTTGAAATTTGAGATAAAATTAAAGAAAGATGAAAATTTTTATATTTACATTTAAAGGAGTTGAGAATAGACTTTAAAAAGTTGGGAAACACGATTTTGCACTTTTGTCACTTCTAAATGATTTTACCCACACCCGTAATTTCTCCTAGACTAATAATCAAAGTGATTCGGGGGGGGAAACTCCATCCCCACCTCTGGGGATATTTGCCAATGTCTGAAGATATTTTGGGTTGTTAAAACTGGGGAGAGTTCCTCCTTACATTTACTGAGAAGAAGCCAAGAATGCTGCTGAGTATCCTCCAATGGACAGAACAGCCTCCCATGACAAAGAATTTTCTGATCCTAAATGTCAATAGTGCTAAGGTTAAAAACTCTCTTCTACTCCCTGTATGCTAATGACTCCCAAGTCTTTATCTCCATCCAACACTTTCCTTCTGAATTCTAGAAAAGTATAGAATAATCAGCTAAATATTAGGCATTTTCACTTCCGAAAATTTTTTCTTGCAAAATGAGACCCATCTATTCCTTCCACACTTGCACTCTATGATCTGTTACCTAAGTCAAAACCCTTCAAGGTATCTTAGGCCACAACTATCATTCATATCCAATCAATAATTAAATTTTCTTAAATCTCTTTCCCTACTGCCGATTATTAGCAGGATAAAGTCACCTAATCTTGTGCCTTGGTTTTCTGATTTGTAAAGTAGGGACAATAATAGTTCAACTATCTCACATGTTTGATATGAGGATTAAATAAGTTAATTATTGCTTAGAAAGCTTGCAGTGGTGCCTGCACATAGTAAGTACTATGTAAGTGCTTGCTGTTATTATTATTTATTTCGTGGCCTAATTATTCCTTGCCTAAAATATTGAAATAGAATCTTAACTAGTCTTCCTTCTTCAGTCTTGCCCCATTCAAATCCACTTTCTATAACTTTTCAAAAAGACATATCAAGCTATTGTTCATCAAAAGACATTATTTAAGAAGTGAGTAATCACAGAGTAGGAGAAGATATTTGTAATAGGCATATCTAACAAAGGATTTGTATCAAGAGTACATGAAGAACTTCTACAAATCTGTAAGAAGACTGATTAAAATCTGAGGAACCCAGTTAAAATGTGAACAAAAGATTTAAACAGGCACTTCACAGGAATCCCCTCGTGGCCCAGTGATTAGGACCCTGTGCTTTCACTGCCATGGGCCCTGGGTTCCGAGAACTAAAATCACGCAAGCTGCATGGCCCCCAAAATTTTTTAATTAAAAAAAAGGCACATCATGAAAGAGGATATTTAAATGACCAAATAAGCACATGAAAAGACACTCAGCATCATTGTTTATCAGGGAAAGGCAAATTAAAAACACAATAAGTGATCACTGTATGCTGATAAGGTTCAGGATACTCTGTCCCCAAATATGGTAGTTTGGCATACTGAGTGTTTTAAGCTGAAGGAATTTTTTTTTAATGGCAGAAACCAAAAGGTTGCTCTGACATCCCCACCTCACACTTTTCCCCTGAAAACAAGAGATAAATATCCTAAGTAAAATGTACCCTCCTTGTACCAGGAGGAAGGGAAACATGTATCAACAGAGATGGGGAATTTAGGGCCAAGAAGACTGTACAACCTTGTTTATCTTTACCATTTACTACCCACAGATAGTTCAAACTCCCTGCCTTGTCCATGTTTCACAAAATCATTGTTTCATTGTCTGAAAGGCATAAAAGTTTCCTTCTCTGTTTACTTTTTGAGTCTCATCTCTTAGTGGGGCTCCCATTCACATATATAAATGTACAAAGTTAAATTTATTTTTCCCCTGTTAATGTGTCTTATGTCAATTTAATAATTACAAAGAACTTCGAGGGGAAGAAGGGGAAGTTTTTCTTTGCCTACAACATCTACCTGATCGGCTAAAATTAAAAACATTGAAAATACCAAATAAACGCAATTAAAACCAAAAAAGTAAACACCAAAATTGTCTAACAGATCGAGTCACTGCTGTGCTCAGAATCCTTCAATGACTTCCCATTGCCTTCAGGATGATGTTCAACCCTTCAAGATGACATCTAAAACCTTGACAGCACAAAACTTCTGAAAATATACCTATTATTACCAAAAATCTGCCTCTTTGTAATAATGTAGCATAGCAACAAGGAGCCATCTTGGACACAGATTACAAACCCTCAACAAATACAAAATTTCAGTATCCAAAAAGGTATAGTATTTAAATTTTTTTTAACTTAATTTACTGATTTATTTCTTTTTGGCTGCTCTGGGTCTTCATTACCGAGTGTAGGCTTGCTCTGCTCTGTGTGGGCTTAGTCTAGCTGCAGTGAGCGGGGGTTACTCTCTGGCTGTGGTTCGCAGGTTTCTCACTGTGGCGGCTTCCCTGTTGGCTAGCTCAGGCTCTAGGTCGTGAGGGCTTCAGCGCCTGCAGCGCATGGGCTCAATAGTGGCACTCACGCTTTGCTGCCCTGCGCCGTGTGGAATCTTCCTAGACCGGGAACTGAACCCATGTCCCCTGCACTGGCAGGCAGATTCCTAGCCAGTGGGCCACCAGGAAAGTCCGTCACCAAGGCATACTATTGAAACAAAATTTTCTCTCCAGATTCTCTTCGTTTTTACTAAACCCAGCCAAATTAAAGTTGACTTGTTCAAAGTAAGTCTTGTTTCAATAAATATGGCTCAATTATTCATATAAATGTAATTGCTTATATAGGCTCTTTTAAATTGGTTGCACTAGAACTTTTCATTAGGAATCTCAGAACCTTTAAAAGGCGTCTCAAGGCTGGGAGAGCCATGCCAATGGCTTGTCTTCAGAGTCTGCCTGTGATGTCTGTAGATTGGGTCAATTTGTGTCTTTTCCAGTTCCCCGGACTACCTAGATTCCTGCACATACCAAGAGTTAGTCTTTTCCCTTCACCTGATAAGTGTGCTCAGAACCCGAGTCCCCAATTTCTAGAGGAAAGAGACAGAAAGAAAAGAAAAATATGATAATTTTACCCACAAGTACAAATTACAAAATTATTGTAAATCATAAGTAGCATGAGAATAAGGGTTTTTCTATATCTGAAAACAAAGATTAGTAGCTCATTTAATCCCATATAATTAATCTTTGTTCTAAGTTCAGTGTAAGGTTGGCCCCTGGGGGGCCATGATGGGCCGCCCCCTCCTCTCCCTCCCGCAGGCGAGAAGGTCCCCAATGACAGCACAATTCGCTGGTTGCCATGATGAGCCGCCCCGCCTCTCTCCCGCCTGGGGAGTCCCTAATGAAGGGAGGCTCCTGGATCCGGGGGACCAATGACAGCACACTTCCCCGCCAAAGCCGCCCCGCCCCAGCCGCATAGATCCTCTCCGCTAAAGCTGCGCCGCCCCAGCCACATAGAAAGACCTATCAGCCCGCAGCGCTGCGAACCAGCAACCTATCCAAACTCCTTCCGCTAACCTGGCCATCCTCCCCCCACCCCCGCAGCGTGCATATATAAACAAACTTCTAACACGGTCCTGGCGCAGGGACTTCCTGGACCTGCCTCCTTCCGGTCTGGGACCCCCACTCGGGAGTGCTTCCCCAGAAAAGCCTGTTAGATACTCTTTTGGTGTCCTGGTCATATAGCAGCCGCTCTCCTGCCTTCCATCCCCTTCCAGGAGCTCTAATTACCGTGACAGCAGTCCAGGTATGACGGTGGCATAGCCCTATGGCAAGGGATCCCTGGCGATCCAGCCTCCAGAGGAGTCTTCCAAACCTCTATGCCAAAGAAGGCTGTCTGGAGAGAATCTTCAGAGCATCCACTCAAACTGAGGGGCCCCATGGGGCTGCCTGCCCACTAGTCAGTCCTGGAGGAGCCCCCAAGATTCTGTTGCCAATATTCAGCTTCTGTTCACTTGTGCGGAATAGAAACAGGGAGACGGAGTTTTGGGTGAAGTAAAAAGAACGGATTTTATTGCTTTGCCAGGCAAAGGAGGCCACGGGGCTACTGCTCTTAAGACTGTGACCCACCCTGGAGAAGGTAGTAAGGAGTTTTATAGTATTCAAGGAGCAGGGCGTGCTCAACTTGTAGACAATTCTTGGATTGGCATCAAGGTGATGTTTCAAGCATCATCAGCCTTCTCGTTTCAACCGGTTCTGGGGTCTGCAGTTTTCATCTAGAGGGGATCTGCTTCCTGTAAAAACAATTTAGGAATGTGTGTCAGGGCTTTATATCTTTCAGGGAACTGTGAGCTTGGTAATTCAGCCCTGTGGCAGTTATAGTCAAAATTGTTACCAGTTCCTTACCCCAAGAGCTAGCCTTTGTTTCTGTATCTTCACATTTCCTAATCATGAACTGTTAAGTCAGCATTTTACTTCAAGAGACAAGGACACAGGGGCTTGTTCATGGTTTTACTATTACTGTAATTCCCACCCCAATCCTATGCTCCACCACTACCACATTTCTTGCTATTCCCCAGATCTGCCATGTTTTCACCTATGCTGTTTTCTGTGAACAGAGCCATTTTACCAACTCACATTTATTGCTTCAGACCAAACTCCTTCTCCATCCTCGTCAAGACCAAATAAATTCCCTCTCCATAAAGACTTCCAAAAGTTGCACATAGCTAAACTCTAGTTTGCATTTAGAGTCACCTAAATGTTGCTGACTCCAGCCATGGTCCTGCTTCCACAAAAATCTCTCTCATTCTTAAATTTTATGTGCCATATGTTGGGTCCCTTGACTTTGAAATAATGTTCTTGTTTTATTTTTTTCTTGGCTAACAAAAGAAGGCCATTTGCTGCTCTCTACTGCCCTCTGTTGAAACAAAGTAAACAATGTGAGTTTCCTCTGCAGGACAAAAAGCCCAGTTTAAAAACTAAGGATCTAAGCAATTTAATATAAGAAGCAGCCAGTTAATGGGCTAGGGTAGTGAGAGTCAGGTAGGAGCAAGAAGGACCTGTTGGTGCTGTTTTCTAAGCCACTTGCGCCGCTTTTCTGCTTGAGTGACCCTTGACTTCGGACAGTGACATCAAAAACTTGCTTTCATTCACTCACACTCTGGCTTTAGACCCTTCGTAGTGAGGGCACAATTTGAAGTGGCAATAGAAAACATCTAGGATCTGCTGAGACTGGCTGGGATGGGAGACCCTTTGCTAGAGTGCTGCAATGCTTGCAGTTAGAGTAACAAAATACAAAGAAACTGTATGGGGCAAATTCTGGACATAAGTTACAAAAAGAGACCCAAAAACCCAGCTGCCACTTTTGAAGAGCCAGGAGCACAAGCAGGGGATTGAGAGCAAAAGCAGCGTACAGAGCATGCCCCCTGCACACAGCACCCACCTAAGGCTACACCTCCTGCTGACCCCTGGAAACACCTCTCCACCCCCCACCCCCACCCCACCCTACTTCCTCCACCCCACCCCACCCCCACCCCCACGCCCCACCCCAGGGAGAGCAGCCAAGGGAATCTGTTGTTTGTTCCTGCTTCCCCCTGCTGCTGCAGGAGACCCAATAAAGCCTTGCCTGAATTTCTTGTCTGCCCTCTGCTGCTGCTGCTGCTAAGTCACTTCAGTTGTGTCTGACTCTGTGCCACCCCATAGACGGCAGCCCACCAGGCTCCCCCTTCCCTGGGATCCTCCAGGCAAGAACACTGGAGCAGGTCGCCATTTCCTTCTCCAGTGCATTAAAGTGAAAAGAAAGTGAAGTGCTCAGTCGTGTCCAACTCTTAGCAACCCCATGGACTGTAGCCTGCAAGGCTCCTCCGTCCACGGGATTTTCCAGTCAAGAGTACTGGAGTGGTGTGCCATTGTCTGGCCTCTAGTCAATTTCTATTGATTGGGGAAGGCCAAGAACCCTAGTGGTTATCACTGGTACTCAAATGGCTTAGAACCTCCCCCTCAGGCCTGCTTTGTCCTTTAGCTGTATCAAGTGCATGGTCCCCAGCAAGGGTAAAGATTCAGGAGGGTAGGAACACTGTCTTAAGCCAAACATGCTAAGAATTGCTGGAAACTGCTCCTGGGGAGGGCTGAAGCTGCCCTGCTCAGTTCAGTTCAGTTCAGTTCAGTTGCTCAGTCATGTCTGACTCTCTGCGACCCCATGAATCACAGCACGCCAGGCCTCCCTGTCCATCACCAACTCCCGGAGTTCACTCAGACTCACATCCATCGAGTCAGTGATGCCATCCAGCCATCTCATCCTCTGTCGTCCCCTTCTCCTCCTGCCCCCAATCCCTCCCAGCATCAGAGTCTTTTCCAATGAGTCAGCTCTTCTCATGAGGTGGCCAAAGTACTGGAGTTTCAGCTTTAGCATCATTCCTTCCAAAGAAATCCCAGGGTTGATCTCCTTCAGAGTGGACTAGCTGGATCTCCTTGCAGTCCAAGGGACTCTCAAGAATCTTCTCCAGCACCACAGTTCAAAAGCATCAGTTCTTTGGCGCTCAGCTTTCTTTACAGTCCAACTCTCAAATCCATACATGACTGGAAAACCCATAGCCTTGACTAGATGGACTTTTTGGCAAAGTAATGTCTCTGCTTCTCAATATGTCCTGCTCAGTAGGAAATCAAAATTAGATAAGAACATTTGAAGAAGTATAAGTGAAGTTCTAGGGCTTCCCTGATGATTTAGTAGATAAAGAATTCACCTGCACTGCAGGTGACATGGAGACATGGGTTCAATCCCTGGGTTGGGAAGATCCCCTAGATAAGGAAACAGCAACTACTCCAGTATTCTTTCCTGGAAAATCCCACGGACAGAGGAGGTTCTAAATGAGGTTCTAAGTGATTCAAAATTATTATCTTGTCACTGGAAATAAGCCAGTGACAAAATGATAATTTTCATCTCATCAAGATGAGGTCCCAAGGCCTCAGTAAATAAAGGAAACACTTCTATGGCTTCCAGTTAATTTCCTAAAGCATAGTTCAGCTTGAGGCCATGTCTCTAGTTCTAACCCATACCTCTCCTTCCAGATATCCAATGGATTCTGACCACTCTATCACTGTGTCCCATAGGCACCGCAAACTCAAAATATCCACACCCACACTTATATCTCCCTACTCCATTCCAACTAAAAGTCTTCTCATCTTATCTTCTACCTCAAGAAATAGCACCTCCCAAGCCAGAAATCTAGATATCATTGGGTTTCCTTACTCTCTTTCATAGTCCACATCTAATTTTTCCAGTTCTCTTTGCTAAATATCCAAACCTCACTACCATTAACCCTTACCTTGGTCTCAAGTCATCGTCATCTGCCACCATGACTACTGCAAGAGCCTAACTCATCTTTTTGCTCCCAGTCTTACTCCTTCCAACCTGTTTATAAGCCACAACCAGCGTAATGTTCAGACACACTGAAAATCAAAGAAATGCAAATTAAAATAAGACCCCATTTCTTGTCTATTAATTGCCTAAGATTAAGAAAAAGAATGTGATTAAATGGATTATCGTAGATTTCTGAATGAAGTGTAAACTAAAACAGTTGTTCTGCAAAAAAAATGTGGAAATACTATTAAAAGTTGAGAAATATGCCATCATAATTTCACTTCTGGGAAAATGGCCTTTGGAAAAATGCCAAAATATTTTTTAAACTGCCATTCTTTGCAACACTATTGAAAATAATTAAAATCAGAAAGTCTGTGAGATGACAAATGTGTTAATTAACTAGAATGAGAAAATCCTTTCACTATATATATATATATATATATATATATATATATATAAACAAGTCACCACAATGTGCACTTTAAATATCTTTTATTTTTTTGTATTACCTATGTCAATAAAGCTGAAATTTTTTTTTTTTTAAATAAGAAGCAATCTAAAAATGTCCAAAATCTGACTAGGTAAATCGCTCTGAGAGAAGGGTATGTATCAGTTAGGTGACTTTCCACAGCAAGTACCAGAAAACTCTCAGATGGCTTAAACAACAAGTAATGTTTTGCTATGTCATAGATCAAGCTGTCTGAAGATAGGGTAGTTCCAGGGTTAGTTAAACGATGGCTCAATAATGTCACCAGCCCCCAGATGTTTCTCTTTACTATCATTAGCAGTTTACCACTTCCCTTACAGAGGCAAAATGGCTGCAGCAGCTCACAGAATCACATCCTTAAACATCACCATGTTCAAAGACTGACAGAGAATCTATTGCTTCTTGTGCTCCAGAATTGCCCCCCTACCCCCACAATCAGGTTGCCCTTGAGGATTCATTGTCCAGAGCTGTATTACACATTCAGTTCTAAATAAATCACTAGCGAGGGAATTGGTTCTCCAAGTGTGAATAGCAGTAGTAGCATCATGTGGCTAGTTACACAGCTGTGTCTGACTCTGCAGCCCCATGGACTCTAGCCTGCCAGGTTCCTCTGCCATGGAATTTTCCAGGCAACAATACTGGAGTGGGTTGCCATTTCCTTCTTTGGGGATTAGCATCATAATCTGCTAGAAGTGCAAATTCTGGAGCCCTATGAGAATCAGAAAATCTGAGAGTGGGGCTCACTAATTTGTGTTTTAACTAGACCTCCAGATGACTCTGATAGAGCTCAAATATGAGAACCACCAACTTATACTAACTAGAAACCACCTCCTGGGGCTAGGAGAATGTCTAGTCTTCTCTCAAGTTCATGGACACCATGTGAAAATTGCTTAGTCATGTCCGACTCTGCCACCCCATGGACTGTACATAGCCTGCCAGGCTCCTCTGTCCATGGGATTTTCCAGGCAGGAATACTGGAGTGGGGAGTCATTCTCTTCTCCAGGGGATCTTCCCAACCCAGGGATCAAACCCAGATCTCCTGCATTGCAGGCAGAGTCTTACCAGCATATATCTGAACCAAATCATGTTCTACCAGCAAGGAAGAAAGGGAGAAGAAACTCTGAGCTAGAGACAATACTGTTCTAGAGCAACCCCACATCCAAGGAGCAGTGGCTGCGTGGGTGTAGGAGGGCCTAGAGGAGCTATTCACGTTCAAGGTCAGGAGGGGTGGCAGTGAGGAGATATCCCCGTCCAAGGTAAGGAGTAGCAGCTGTGCTTTGCTGGAGCAGCCATGAAGAGACACCCCACATCCAAGGTAAGAGAAACCCAAGTAAGATGGTAGGAGTTGCAAGAGGGCATCAGAGGGCAGACACACTGAAACCATAATCACAGAAAACTAGTCAGTCTAATCACACGGACTACAGCCTTGTCTAACTCAATGAAACTAAGCCAAGCCATGTGGGGCCACCCAAGACGGGTGGGTCATGGTGGAGAGGTCTGACAGAATGTGGTCCACTGGAGAAGGGAATGGCAAACCACTTCAGTATTCTTGCCTTGAGAACCCCGTGAACAGTATGAAAAGGCAAAATGATAGGATACTGAAAGAAGAACTCCCCTAGGTCAGTAGGTGCCCAATATGCTACTGGAGATCAGTGGAGAAATAACTCCAGAAAGAATGAAGGGATGGAGCCAAAGCAAAAACAATACCCAGTTGTGGATGTGACTGGTGATAGAAGCAAGGTCTGATGCTGTAAAGAGCAATATTGCAGAGGAACCTGGAATGTCAGGTCCATGAATCAAGGCAAATTGGAAGTGGTCAAACAGGAGATGGCAACAGTGAACATGGACATTCTAGGAATCAGCAAACTAAAATGGACTGGAATGGGTGAATTTAACTCAGATGACCATTTTATCTACTACTGCAGGCAGGAATCCCTCAGAAGAAATAGAGTTGCCATCATGGTCAACAAAAGAGTCCGAAATGCAGTACTTGGATGCAATCTCAAAAACAACAGAATGATCTCTGTTCATTTCCAAGGCAAATCATTCAATATGATAGTAATCCAAGTCTATGCCCCAACAAGTAATGCTGAAGAAGCCGAAGTTGAACGGTTCTATGAAGACCTAGAAGACCTTTTAGAACTCAAACCCCAAAAAGATATCCTTTTCATTATAGGGGACTGGAATGCTAAAGTAGGAAGTTAAGAAACACCTGGAGTAACAGGCAAATTTGGCCTTGGAATGAGGAATGAAGCAGGGCAAAGACTAATAGAGTTTTGCCAAGAAAATGCACTGGTCATAGCAAACACCCTCTTCCAACAACACAAGAGAAGACTCTACACATGGACATCACCAGATGGTCAACACCGAAATCAGACTGATTATATTCTTTGCAGCCAAAGACGGAGAAGCCCTATACAGTCAATGAAAACAATACCGGAAGCTGACTGTGGCTCAGATCATGAACTCCGTGTTGTCAGATTCAGACTTAAATTGAAGAAAGTAGGGAAAACCGCTAGACCATTCAGATATGACCTAAATCATATCCCTTATGATTATACAGTGGAATTGAGAAATAGATTTAAGGGACTAGATCTGATAGATAGAGTGCCTGATGAACTATGGAATGAGGTTTGTGACATTGTACAGGAGACAGGGAACAAGACCATCCCCATGGAAAGAAATGCAAAAAAGCAAAATGGCTGTCTGGGGAAGCCTTACAAATAGCTGTGAAAAGAAGAGAAGTGAAATGCAAAGGAGAAAAGGAAAGATATAAGCATCTGAATGCAAAGTTCCAAAGAATATCAAGAAGAGATAAGAAAGCCTTCAGCGATCAATGCAAAGAAATAGAGAAAAAGAACAGCATGGGAAAGGCTAGAGATCTCTTCAAGAAAATTAGAGATACCAAGGGAACATTTCATGCAAAGATGGGCTCGATAAAGGACAGAAATGGTATGGACCTAACAGAAGCAGAAGATATTAAGAAAAAGTGGCAAGAATACACAGAAGAACTGTACAAAAAGATCTTCATGACTCAGATAATCATAATGGTGTGATCACTCACCAGAGCCAGACATCCTGGAATGTGAAGTCAAGTGGGCCTTAGAAAGCATCACTACGAACAAAGCTAGTGGAGGTGATGGAATTCCAGTTGGGCTATTTCAAATCCTGAAACATGATGCTGTGAAAGTGCTGCACTCAATATGCCAGCAAATTTGGAAAACTCAGCAGTGGCCACAGGACTGGAAAATGTCAGTTTTCATTCCAATTCCAAAGAAAGGCAATGCAAAAGAATGCTCGAACTACCGCATAACTGCACTTATCTTACATGCTAGCAAAGTAATGCTATAAATTCTCCAAGCCAGGCTTCAGCAGTATGTGAACCGTGAACTTCCTAATGTTCAAGCTGGTTTTCGAAAAGGCAGAGGAACCAGAGATCAACTTGCCAACATCTGCTGGATCATGGAAAAAGCAAGAGAGTTCCAGAAAAACATCTACTGCTTTATTGACAATGCCTTTGACTGTGAGGGTCACAATAAACTGTGGAAAATTCTGAAAGAGATGGGAATACCAGACCACCTGACCTGCCTCTTGAGAAATCTGTATGCAGGTCAGGAAGCAACAGTTAGAACTGGACATGGAACAACAGACTGGTTCCAAATAGGAATAGGAGTATGTCAATGCTGTATATTGTCACCCTGCTTATTTAACTTATATGCAGAGTACATCATGAGAAACGCTGGGCTGGAAGAGCACAAGCTGGAATCAAGATTTCCGGGCGAAATATCAGTAACCTCAGATATGCAGATGACATCACCCTTATGGCAGAAAGTGAAGAGGAACTAAAAGCCTCTTGATGAAAGTGAAAGAGGAGAGTGAAAAAGTTGGCTTAAAGCTCAACATTCAGAAAACGAAGATCATGGCATCTGGTCCCATCACTTCATGGGAAATAGATGGGGAAACAGTGGAACCTGTGTCAGACTTTATTATTGGGGGCTCCAAAATCACTGCAGATGGTGACTGCAGCCAAAAAGACGCTTCTTCCTTGGAAGAAAAGTTATGTCCAACCTAGATCAGTTCAGTTCAGTTGCTCAGTCGTGTCCAACTCTTTGCGACCCCATGAATTGCAGCATGCCAGGCCTCCCTGTTCATCACCATCTCCCAGAGTTCACTCAGACTCACATCCACCGAGTCCGTGATGCCATCCAGCCATCTCATCCTCTGTCATCCCCTTCTCTTCCTGCCCCCAACCCCTCCCAGCATCAGAGTCTTTTCCAATGAGTCAACTCTTCACATGAGGTGGCCAAAGTACTGGAGTTTCAGCTTTAGCATCATTCCTTCCAAAGAAATCCCAGGGTTGAACTCCTTCAGAATGGACTGGTTGGATCTCCTTGCAGTCCAAGAGACTCTCAAGAGTCTTCTCCAACACCACAGTTCAAAAGCATCAATTCTTTGGCGCTCAGCCTTCTTCACAGTCCAACTCTCACATCCATACATGACCACTGGAAAAACCATAGCCTTGACTAGACGGACCTTAGTCGGCAAAGTAATGTCTCTGCTTATGAATATATTATTTAGGTTGGTCATAACTTTTCTTCCAAGGAGTAAGCATCTTTTAATTTCATATCTGCAGTGATTTTGGAGCCCCAAAAACAAAGTCTGACACTGTTTCCACTGTTTCCCCATCTATTTCCCATGAAGTGATGGGACCGGATGCCATGATGTTCAGGAAACAACAGTAGAACTGGACATGGAACAACAGACTGGTTCCAAATAGGAAAAGGAGCACGTCAAAGCTGTATATTGTCACCCAACCTAGACTGCATGTTCAAAAGCAGAGACAGTACTTTGCGAACAAAGGTCCGTCTGGTCAAGGCTATAGTTTTTCCTGTGGTCACGTATGGATGTGAGAGTTGGACTGTGAAGAAAGCTCAGCGCCGAAGAATTGATGCTTTTGAACTGTGGTGTTGGAGAAGACTCTTGAGAGTCCCTTGGACTGCAAGGATATCCAACCAGTCCATTCTGAAGGAGTTCAGCCCTGGGATTTCTTTGGAGGGAATGATGCTGAAGCTGAAACTCCAGTACTTTGGCCACCTCATGTGAAGAGTTGACTCATTGGAAAAGACTCTGATGCTGGGAGGGGTTGGGGGCAGGAGGAGAAGGGGATGACAGAGGATGAGATGGCTGGATGGCATCACCGATTCAATGGACATGAGTCTGAGTGAATTCCAGGTATTGGTGATGGACAGGGAGGCCTGGCGTGCTGCAATTCATGGGGTCGCACAGAGTCGGACACGACTGAGCAACTGAACTGAAGTGAACTGAATGATGAGTCTTTTAAAGATACAAGGAGTGACACAGTCTATTCGTTTCCACATTCCTCAAAAATAAATATTTTTTAGTATGTTTTCTTCAGTCAAAAAATGTGAGGGAATTCCCTGGTGGTCCAGTGGTTACGACTCTACACTCTCACTACCAGGGCCCAGGTTTGATCCCTGGTCAGGGAACTAAAATCCCACAAGTTTCATGGCATGGCCAAAAAAAAAAAAACCCACAGTGAAAATACTGAGTGATATGTGCATTTGCAGCCTATGCGTATGTGGAATTGTTGTAAATAACTGTTTCAAAGTAATTATGTAATGTAATATGTAAACAGTAGCAACAAAATAAGCAAAATATAAATACATAAAGGTAAATGTGTGTTTACATGAATATGGATGTATAGGGAAAGTTCTGGAAGGACTACAAAATTCACAGTGGTTATTACTAAGGAGGGGAGTGAAACCGGAGGAGAAACGTATTACTGTCACTTTTACTTGATTTACTTCTTATGGAGCCCTGCCCCAAGGCCACAGGTGTGAGGGCCTTGTACCAAGGCCACAGCAGCAGAGCCCAGAACCACGTCATCTCCGAAACTCACTGAGCCCCTTTGTAACTCACCATTGCTAAAAGCCCCCTATCATCAGCAGTCAGCTTCTCACCCCAAATTAGGCAAAAATTTCCACCCTGGTAGTTACCCAATAGCTCCATATCCAACCACATAATGCTAGCCTTCCAGCAGGAATTTTTTTGTCTTCAGGCTATAAAATGGGCTACTAAACCACAAAAAGTTGGCTGTCCCTGACCTGTTAGGAGGCATCTGTTTGCTGTGCTCCCAGTGCCCACGTTATCTCTGCTCTTTGTTCTTAAAACCTCACTCTTCTCTGCCATAGTCTGTGTCTGGAAATTCTTTTCCAAGCTGCATTCAGACTGCCTTGACATTTTTAATTGTTTCACTTATTTATAGAAAGAATATATCATAGATCACATATGTAGTTTCAAACAAGTAATTGTTTAAAATGTCAACACAAAATATAGGCAAGAGGAGAAAGGACTGAAGTTCTAGGAATGACTCTGAGCTCTGCTCACATTTCCAGAGATGAAAAGATGGCAGTAAAGAAAAACCATTTCAAAACTAAGCATTTTTGTTTTGTTTTTGTTTTTTCGGTGTCACTTTCATTTTTCTAGTAAGTTTGACTGGCTTACATGGAAGAGAAAGCATGAGTTCAGTTTTTATAATTAACTGTTACATCTTAGAGCTATTAATTTGATAGTTCTGCTAGAAAATTCCTGGACTCCAAAAATAGCCTTATTGACTTCATCAGAGTTTTTAAAAGACAAAGTTTATCACTTTGGATACCAGAAAAGCTTTATCAGAAGTGCAAGCTCTTGTCCAACTCATCCAAAAAAATCCAGCAAGGAACACAAAACTCAAAGAAAAAACAAATACTGAGGTTGAGAAACAAAGAGAACCAAGAAGCAGTTTATTTAGGGCAGAAGCCAAAGGGACACCCTCAGAGAATAGGGTGGGTGGCCTCCCAAGTGAGGGATGCCCACAGAGTTTTCAACCCCACTTTTATGCTGTTTTTAGCCCTTTGAATGGGTGGGGGTCTTTGTGATTAAGGATGGACTATTCATTGAAGGGAATGCTGAAGTATGGTCTGAATTGCACCAGTTTTCTTCAGTTCTGATCCTGAGCACTTATCTCCTGAAGCTATCAGAAACAACACTCTAAGGGTCAGCCCCTAGGTCATGTCTTACTCTTTGCTATTCCATGGACTGCAGCATGCCAAGCTTCCCTGTCCTTCACTGTCTCCTGGAGTTTGCTCAAACCATTGAGTTAGCGATACCATCCAACCATCTCATCCTCTGTCGCCTGCTTCTTCTCCTGCCCTAACCTTTCCAAACATCAGTGTCTTTTCCAATAAATCAGCTCTTTGCATCAGGCGGCCAAAGTATTAGAGCTTCAGCTTCAGCGTCAGTCCTTCCAATGAATATTCAGGGTTGTTTTCCCTTAAATGTTCTGTATTAGTCCAGGGCCACCACACGTGAACGCTCATGCAAGGTCATCAGCAACCTGTGTGCTTTAATTGCCCATGCTCTCGGTTTTCATGGTGAGAGTTTCTTCCTCAGATGCTACCAAATTTCTGTTTTAGATGTCACTCCTCCCTGTGTCGTGGCCTCATTAAGTGAAAAACGAGGAAGTGTCTTTGCCTTCTCCTTAATGGCCATGCGCAAGAAGGCTATCCTTAGGTTTGGCCCTGTATTTCTTGCCTCACTTTCTGCAAGGCTTAGAAATTACACCTGGAAGCCAGCATTCAAAATGATAGGGCTTCCCTAGTGGCTCACACAGTATAGAATCTGCCTGCAATGCAGACCTGGGTTGGAGTCCTGGTTCAGAAGATCCCCTGGAGAAGGGAATGGCTACCCACTCCAGTACTCTTGCCTGGAGAGTTCCATGGTCAGAGGATCCTGGTGGGATACAGATCGTGGGGTCGCACAGAGTCAGACAAGGCTGAGTGACAAACACATATTCAAAATGATAGAATGTTAAAAGGGAAAGAACTAGATATAATTTAGCTCAATTACATCATTTACAGATGAGCTTAGGAAAAAGAAGTGGCTTGACAGCTAGCCTCTGTCAAACCGAAACCAAAACTTGGATTTCCTTCCTCTTCCACCACTATCTTTCCCATACCACATCACCAACTTAAAATTCTGCAAGTCTGGGGGTGTCTAAGTGTATTCTGATGTGAGATAACGAGGTAGGGTATGTATAAGTCACTCTAGCAGACAGCATCTATTTTCTGGAAAGTTCTTACATGTCAATAGGCTGTTATTTTAATGGCAATAGCTAAAGCACAGGTTGTGGTTTAAGGTTACACCACAAATATAGTTTAGTTCCTTGTAGTTTTCTTCCCTTGTGTCTATCTCTTCCTATTTTTGGAGTTGTTCTCTCACCTTGACTGCTTTTGTGTGTTTCTATAAGTGTATCTGTTTTCAGACCTCTGGGTCTGTGTCTTATTCTGTGTGCATTTTCCACCTGTATTTGAGATTTAGTATCTGTGAAGCAGGGTATCGTCCTGAGTATTTTTTAACTTTCTGAGCATCTTTGTCTTTGTCAGTTTTCCCCCATTTTTTCTTTTTAATGAAAAGCCTCCAGATGATTCTAGCCCTTAGCTGTTTGATTCTTCCCAGAGCACCCCTAGATATTATGGAGCAGATATAAGCCATCCCTACCATGCTCTATTTGAATTCCTGACCAATTTAACCCATGAGAACAATCAAATGTCTGTTGTTTTACACCATAATGATTATTGTTTTAAATTTGAGTATGGTTTGTTACCTAGCAATTGATAACTGGAGTTCTAGTTCTGGGCTACATCGAAGACAAGCAGGCCAGCCTACCGGTCACACTCCCTCTCACGACTCTGTATCTTGGATGACTTCACTGAATTTCTGCCTGTCTTCATTCTAGTATTTCCTCAATCCAACTGCACTGCTTTGGAGGTGCTACAGGTAGTATAATCTACCTGGACTCCTGCTCAAGACTGCTGTCAGCAAGCTAGTCAGAGAGTACTTGACTTGAATACTACTGGAGAGAAGTTACCGAGACCAAGGACTGGCCTAGCTATAAACCCATACCCCTCAGCCTCTGCTGGGCCCTTCGCATTGCTGGGCAATCCTTTTACATGCAAACTTCTGTTCAGCTCCTTCTCCTGTTCACCATAAGGACCACTCTAAACCTTCTCTAGCACCTTTAAGCCCTCCTACTATCACCTTCACCCCCTCATTCTCAACAGCTGACTGCCTCCTTACCCAAGAACATCAAGGCAATCAGGCATAAAGTACTTCACCTTTCTTACTCATTGTCTGAAAATAGATTTGCATATGACTTGTCTTGAGCACCGAAGAATTGATGCTTTTGAACTGTGGTGCTGGAGAAGACTCTTGAGAGTCCCTTGGACTGCAAGGAAATTCAACCAGTCCATCCTAAAGGAGATCAGTCCTGGGTGTTCATTGGAAGGACTGATGCTGAAGCTGAAACTCCAATCCTTTGGCCACCTGATGTGAAGAACTAACTCATTGGAAAAGACCCTGATGCTGGGAAAGATGGAAGGCAGGAGGAGAAGGGGATGACGGAGGATGAGGTGGTCGGATGGCATCACCAACTCAATGGACATGAGTTTGGGTGAACTCTGGGAATTGGTGATGGACAGGGAGGCCTAGCATGCTGCAGTCCTTGGGGTCGCAGAGTCGGACATGACTGAGTGACTGAACTGAATGAAACTGATGACTCTTCCTCACCTCCTGCTTTTAGCTCAGAGGGCAAGGTGTTCCATACCTACCTCAGAACCCACTCTCCACCCGTGTTCTATTCTCATGTCTTCAGGATCTGCACTTGCTTCATCATATATCCCCTCTCTGTCATGCACCCAACTTCTCCCACTCTACTCACTTCTTCCCAAAGACCTGTAAGTCTTTTACTTAAAATCTCCTGTTCTTTCCTTGTCCCCCTTCTACTTATTATCTTCTAATTGTCCTTTCTTACTATGTCACTCTTGATATGTGGCTCTTGATAATAAGCCACAATATCAGAATCTGGATATATTCAGTGTCAAGAAAGGCATCTATTGGAGGGTAACTGAAAGTAGGTCAGCCAATCCTATTGTTGTGGTGACTAGGACCCAACCGTGTCCCTCTCTTCTAAAGGTGTCTACCTTATACGTGACCAAGTCTTACTTACTCAGGACTTAGCATCCCAGGAAAGACAAACTGGCCAGGCCTAGCTCACATGCCTGCTCTTTGGCTTTCTGCATTAGTCAGCTCAGGCTGCCATAGCAAAGTATCACAGACTAGGAGCTTAAACCTCAGAAACTCATTTTCTCACAGTTCTAGGCCTGGACGTCAGAGATCAGGTGTTTTAAGGGTTGTTTCTTTTTTTCTGTGATCTCTTTCTTTGGCTTGTAGATAGCCATTTTCTTGTGTGTTCACACGGTCTTCCCTCTGTGCGTGGCTGTGTCCCATCTCCTTTCCTTATAACCATACCAGTCATCCTGGGTTATGGTCCACCATAATGACTTCATTTTAATGTAATGACCCTTTAAATACCCTATCTCAAAATATGGTCACAGTCTAGAGGTACTGGGAGTTAGGTCTTCAACATATAAATTTAAGGGAGATACAACTGAGCCCATAAGACAAGCCCAAGATGGGGTAAGGGGAGGAGGGGAGATCTATCTCCTTTGGCTTCTGCAATAAAAAGCAATCACCACTTTCTATGACTACTCACAGTGGGGGTTTCCCCAAGGAATGCTGAGGTGCTGGTGAGAAGGGGAAGAGGAGTGGATCCAGTCATGTTTTCATCACACAGACACTCGTGGCCTTCCTTGATGGCTCAATGGTAAAGAATCTGCATGCCAGCGCAGGAGAAACAGATCTTATCCCCCGATTTGGGAAGACCCTACATGCTGCAGAGCCACTAAGCACGTGCGTGAGAACTACCGAACCAGCGCTCTAGAGCCCGGGAGCAGCAGCGGAGCCCACAGGCCAAGCCACTGACGCGCAGGCGCCCCAGAGCCCACGCTCCACTGCAGGAGAAGCCACCGCCGAGAGAAGGCCACTGTTGCGACTGCTGACCACTAGAGCAGCGCGTGCACAGCAACGAAGACCCAGCACCGCCAGAAACAGATAAATAAATAAATGCTAAATAAAATTTTAAGAATTAAAACACTTCTTCATTTCTACCCAATCTTCAGCTGAAAGTTTTCAAGCTCCAATCCCCCAACCCCAGCCCCTGAAATTGCTCAGGCAAAGGTTGTAAATAGTTCTTGGATTGCCACACTGAAAGAATGTTCTCTTGAAGTTTTCTCCAGCATTTTATACTGTTGAATTCTCTCTCCTGCAAGATCCATTGTCCCTGGGCTGTCTTGCTGCACTCTCTCCTTTGGCCCCTCCTACCCAATTTCCTTTGTCAGCTATTCTTCCTTTTCACACCCTGTCAAAGTTGCTGAGTGTCAAGTTTCTGTCACTGGCCCTCTCTTTAGCCCCTTCCCACCTCTCCCCTCGCTTCCCCTTTTCCTCACTGTTCCCCTTTCTTTCTCACTCAATATTCTTATAAACAAAGAGATTTTTATACTTCATCTTAACCTATGCTCTCTAGATGAGCTTCACATGGAGGTTCTTAAATTATAGGGAAAATGGTATATATATGTGCATTTTTTCTTCAGAGAGGGCCTAGAGCTTTTATCAAAACTTATCAAAGTTTAAAGCATCAACCATATTGATGCCTCCTAAATCTTTTGTCCAGACCCTTCTGAGTTCCAGAGCCATATATCCAACTGCCTACTTGACATCTTCACCTAAAATCACCACCAATCTCCAAGTCAGCGTCAAAAGTTGAGATCATTATCTCTCTCTCCCAAAGCCTGCTGTCCTTCCTCTATGTCTTATGCCCAAGAAATGCTTTGCCATCCTCCTGATAACCCAAATTAGAAAGCTGAGCATCACCTAGCCCCTCCTTCTAAACCACTCCTCACTGCCGTTCATTCACCCAAATGCTGTCCATTCCACCTTCTTAACATCTCTCCTAAAGGCTTCCATTGCATTTTCACTTCTTCAACAGAGAATCTCCCATCTCCCATCTCTCAACTCAGCTGTTAAAATAACTTTCCAAGTTTTTCCTCCATTTTCAATCTCTTTCCCCTCCAACCTATTTCTTGGACTATGTTATTCCCCAGCTTTGAAGACCAGTTTTACGTTTTGTAAAAACTACCATGATAACAGTTCGAGAAAGTCCAGATTTTTCACCATGGCATACAAAGTCTTTCATGATCAGCTAATAAACATGAATTGAGTGCCTAGTCTACTCGAGGGTTTCCCTGGTGACTCAACTGGTAAAGAGCCTGCCTGCTAATGCAGGAGAGTCAAGAGATGTGGGCTCGATCCCTGAGTCAGGAAGATCCCCTGGAAAAGGAAATGGCAACTCACTCCAGTATTCTTGCCTGGGAAATCTCATGGACAGAGGAGCCTAGAAGGCTACAGTCCATGGGGCACAAAATGTCGGACACAACCAAGCACTCACCCACACACATGGCTTATTTGGGGGCTTCCCTAGTGGCTCAGACAGTAAAGAAGCTGTCTGCAATGCAACAGACTCAAGACATGTGGGTTCAATCCCCTGGGTCAGGAAGATCCCCTGGAGAAGGAAATGGAAACTCACTCCAGTGTGCTTGCCTGGGAAATCCCATGGGACAGAGGAGCCTGGGGGGTTACAGTCCATGGGTTGCAAAGAGTTGAGCATGACTGAGTGACTGAGCAGGAGTCTACTCAAGGCACTGTACTGTATGCTGGGGATACCATGATGAACAAGGGGAACAGATTCCCTGCGCTCAAAGACCTTACAGTCCACAAATGTGATGAGTATTACAAAGGAGGAGCACAGCCACTACAGGACTGCAGGGGATTGAGTGTCACAACTGAAGTCAGGAGACGAGAGACAGCCTCAGCCTCTTGTGTTCCATGTCTAGTCGTCATCCACAGGTGTGTGTCTAGATATGGAACCAACTACTCAGTATGCATTATTTCATTTAAGCTTCACAACAACTCCTTAGGGTTGGTACCATTTTTGCTAGCCCCATTTTAGAGATATGGAAACTGAGACCTAGCAAGTTAAAATAGTAGAATTGGAATTCCATCCCACCCTCATCTGAAACCTAGCCTTCTTAGACATTTAAAAGCTTGTGCTTCTCTTTTGTTGTGTTCACGAATCCTCTGCAGCTATACTCAGCTCTGTAAACATGCCCACGTATTTCACTTATGGTCTTGCTTCACGATGCTGCTGTTGCCTGAAATGCCCATTTCCCTCAAAAACCTTCCTGCTGAACACACGATTATCTTCTGTGATCCAATAAAGGTATTCTCTCTTCTATGTGGACTACTCCCTCAGAATTAGCCACTGCCTTCTCTGTGGATGCACAGAATTTCACAAATCTTTTCTAAGTTCCTGAAGCACTTCAGATGCTTACGTGGGTAGTCTTCCCCTGCCGTGATCATTCACTCATTTGTGTCTGACTCTTTGCAACCCCATGGAGCCTGCCAGGCTCCTCTGTCCATGGAGTTTTCCAAGCCAGAAGAAACTATAAATCCCAGGGTGTGATAATCGAGGACCTCTGTAATCTCAGAACCTTGTGCTGTGGCTGCCATTTCATCATGAAGGAAGACAAGGGAAGGAGTAAAGAAAAAGATGAGGGAGAAAAGAAAAAGCAAGCATAGAGACAAACACTCCAGTGTAAGATAATGCCAAGACCATCTGCTCTTCTTTTTAAAAATTTGCATTTACTGCAAGGTCAGTCCTTACCACCCCAACCACAGTCGGTTGGAGGACTGTTCAAGAAAACCTGCAGAATGGTTCCCACTCTTTGTGGTCCTCCTGTGTTCTCCCTTCTGTCTTTCCAGTCTAGCCGATTCTCTCAACAGCTGACAATTTCTCCCTCCAACTGAAGGACACAGGCAGAAAATGAGGCAAGAAGGAAACAAAATCTCAAAGGAGGAAAATAAAGTGAACGCCTGGCAGCACGTTATGTGGCAGAAAGCCACTTCAGGAACAAAGAACAACAGAGGGCATTCAGAGGTACCCGCCTTTCACCCTGAAGCCACAGAAAGCCCAGAAGACACTCCATTTTAGGCTTCCAGATAAGCCACCACAGTGCTGCAGCATGGAGCCTGAAGATTTCAAATACAAGTCTGGCTTTTGGAAGATGCAAATAAATCACCCGAGAAGAGCACTAGAATGGCTGCTTCGTCGTTTCCACCGTGCATTTTAATCAGACATTTAATCCAAGAACATGTGGGGGAGGGGTTGCTGTAGGAGCATGTTGGGGACAGGGAAGATGATAACGGGAGACGACACATTAACTATTCTCCAGAGAAATGAAAATGTGTGGAGCGGTTTGTATATGACTCCGGAGTGGAAAGCGAGTGTCCGAAGCAGTGGTCACTCGTGCCAGCCTCTGCTTCCATGCCAGCCTTGCCAAACACCAGCGGCCCACTTCTGCCTGCTGCCCACTCCCTGGGCTTTGCCAAGCAAGGCCTGTCCTCAGAAACCTGCTGAGGGCCTGAAACGGCCACGCAGAGCCATTTGATTGAGAACTAGACTGATGTGGGAGCAAATAGTGCGGGGGGTGAGGGTGGGGGGAGTATATGGGTGTGTATATTTTGGCAGAGCGATGTCAAGAAAGGAGAAGAGGTTAACAACTTTACCACTTCCTAACCACTGCACCTCCACTTTTTCCAGTAAGGAGCTGCTTCACGGGTCAGCAAAGGCCCTGAGGGGCCCGCGCTAACCTGAGCTACTGTGGCCCATCACAGCCCTAGGAACACTGGGAAAAGCAGCACCCTAGTTCTCACCTCACCTGCTTCCTTTCCTGCCTTTCCACCTTCTCTTCATTCCTTCCAACTCTTTGGAGGTATCCTCTCCTCCCAGAGCCCATTTCTTCCACTGCCTGTTTCTTTTAATAGAGGATTCAAATCTCATGATCAAATTCCCACTAAGTTAGTGGCTCCTGCAGTTTACAGATCCCAGAGGTATACATATCTCCAATTTTAAGTAAGATATTGTTGTAGATAATATCAGGGTGAAGGACACTTCTAATCATCTGAAGATTTAAATGACTGCTTCCCGTGGGTAGCTTCTGATCGCTCAGACAGTAAAGCGTCTGCCTGCAATGCAGGAGACCCAGCTTCAATCCCGGGGTCAGGAAGATCCCTTGGAGAAGGAAATGGCAACCCACTCCAGTATTCTTGCCTGGAGAATCCCATGGACGAAGAAACCTGGTAGGCTACAGTCCATGGGGTCACAAAGAGTTGGACACAACTGAGTGACTTCAATTTCTTTTTTTCTTTCTGTAAGCAGGCCCTGGCTGCTTGGAGATGGGTCTGGGCCAAGCAGGAGAGTGAGACGTTTTGAGATAGAACAAGAGACCCCCTCAGGAAGTGTTCTCCTTCTTGAGTCTCATTCCCAGGCTCCTATTGTCTCGAACGTGGCCCTGGTGGGTCCTCTAATCCAAGAAGTAGGCTCATTCGTCTGCATTTATATTCAGGAATTAGATGAAGTTCCCAGAAATGAAAACTGGTGAGTAATAGATTAGGGGTGGGGAGAAAAGCTGTTTACTTCCTCTCTTCAAGTCAGCTAGGTCTCTTGAGGGTTCCTATCTGTGGTGACCTGCCCATTCTAACACACAGCATGTGGCAGCTGCTACCACCAGCCGCTCTGCTGCTTCTAGGTAAGTCAGAGTCACTTGGCCTGAGAGCAGAGCATAAGATGCCCTGGGCACTGCAGGCGTCTCTTTTCAGGCAAGGAATGAGACCCTTCACCGGGGACAGAACCCCTTACCATGTCCATAGACATGATTGAGCTCCTAGGACACAGCTTCAGGGGTTAGAGAAGCGGGAAATGGGCATAATCAGGAGGTGAAAGGAGAGGACATGAGGTCTTCATCACTTCACTCCTCTAGGTCTCAGCTTCTCTGGCTATAAACTGAAAGTATGCACTGGGTGGTCCCTAAGATCTGTCTTCCATTCTCACTTTCCAATGCTCCTCTCTCAGTCTTTTCATTTCTGTCCTTTCCAGAGGACTTGGGTAGAGATAGTTTCCATGGCTTGATTCAGAGATATTCAACCTGTGCCCTTACCTTTGGGGTGTGAACAGGGACCAAGGAGGAAGGGTATTGAAAACAGGGATTTGGGCAGACAACAGATTAGGAGGTACAGACGCTGGAAACCAGAAGGCAGGCAATGGGGGCATGACCGACTCTATTCATCGCTTTTTAAGATGTCTTTACTTGTTTGTTTACTTAACGGCTGTACTGGGCCTTCACTGTGGCGCTCAGGCTCTTCATTGCTTTGCACGGGCTGTCTCCAGTGGCTTCTCATCGCGGTAGTCTCTGTCGTCACGGTGATCTCTCTTGTTGTGGTGCACAGGCTTTAGGGTGTGCAGGCTTCGGTAGCTGTGGCTCAGGGGCTCTAGAACATGAGCTCTGGCTGCTCTGCGGTGTGTGGGGTCTTACTTCTGGCACCAGGGACTGAACCCACGTCCCCTTTACTGGCGGGCAGATTCTTACCACCAGGGACGTCCCCGCTATCTTTATCCTGATTCTTGGGGACACTGGCCTCTGAGGGCAGAGGTGGGCAGGGGAGTTTAAATACCACACTCCAGTCACCCTGCTCTCTGCTGCTCATCAATATTTGTTTTATTCTTTTTTCTTACAGTTTCAGCTGACACGCGAGCTGGTGAGTTTGCTTCATGATCTTGGATTGATCAAGTGAGGCATGGAAATGTGTAACAGCTGCAGGGTACTGTTAGGAAATCTTCTTTGCACAAGAAACTGTTGACATGGAGTTGATGGTGGTGGTGGTTTAGCCGCTAAGTTGTGTCTGACTTGCAACCCCATGGACTATAGCCTTCCAGGCTCTGTCCATGGGATTCTCCAGGCAAAATATTGGAGTGGACTGCCATTTCCTTCTCCAGAGGATCTTTCTGACCCAGGGATTGAAACCAGGTCTCTTGCATTTCGGGCAGATTCTTGGGGGGGCAATTCCCCCAGTACAGTGGGTTTGGCCCTAACAAGGAGGGAGGCTAAGTCTCTAAGTCAATATGCTCAGACTGAGTGCAATACTAAGGTTGAATTGCCAGCTCTCAGTTTGCAATGGGTTTTGAGCCTCCTTGGGAATACCAGTATAGAGCGTGCTCACTTCTCTGCCCTTATATACATTCTCTTAACACTTCAGCAGATCCCTCAAAGGCTGTGGTGCTCCTAGACCCTCAGTGGAACCAGGTGCTCAAGAATGACCACGTGACTCTGAAGTGCCAGGGAGACTACCCTGTTGAAGACAATTCCACAAAGTGGTGGCACAATGGGACTCGCATCTCAAGCCAGACCTCCAGCTACGTCATTGCAGATGCCAAGGTGGAGGACAGCGGCAAGTACGAGTGTCAGACAGGCCTCTCTGCACTCAGTGACCCGGGTGAAGCTAGAAGTGCACGTAGGTGAGTAGGAGAAGGGGAAAGGGAACTGACCAATAAAGGATAAAAAAAGAGGCCCTGAAAAAAATAATGTTCCTAGGAGTTAAAACTAAGATGAGATGATCTGTAGTCTATTGAATTACATCAGAATTATAGTCCTAGCTACAAGTAGGCCTTAGGTAAAATGTCAAAGCCTGGCAGACACTAGGTACAGGGCTGCTGGACTGCACAATTCCAGGAATCTACATCCACATAGAATATGAATATATACAGCAAGAATGGTGTCTTCTGAAGGTCAGGGCATGACATCAGTGCTCTATAACAGTTACTGAATAAATTAATGAATCCAGTTTAGGACCTCAATCTTCTCATTCTCAGACACAGTCTCTATATTCTCTAAGCTACCCCACAAGCCACCCCTAATCTAGCATCATATCTATTTCCTCTTCACATCAACGCTACACTCAAATATACACTTCAGCCTAAATTTGGCAATGTGAAATCTCTCCTAATAGAGACAGATACACATTCAGCCTGCACAGTCATTATGGAACGAAAGTCTTTGTGTCTTAACAAAATCCAGGCATTAGATGCAAGGAGAAGTATGTTGAGGCAGAGACCTCTCCTGGTGTCCCTGAAATCACACCACATAGCCTGGTACCTGCTGTGTCTTGTAAGCTTGACTCTATTTGCATGGCTGCCCCATCTCCATAATGTATGTGAGTGGAACAAGCCTGGAGGGAAAGGTGGGTTTAATGAAGGAGGACCTGCAACAAAATTCCATGGACCTGGGTCTCTGAAGCTGATTTTCTGGGCTCCTACACCTGACTGTGTTACTTAGTTGACTTAGTTCTCAGTCTAGCTGGGTGAGAGATGGCCATGCCTGTTAGCCAAGTTGTTTCAGTCACATCCGACTCTTTGTGACCCTATGGACTGTAGCCTGCCTGGCTCCTCTGTCCATGGGATTCTCCAGGCAAGAATACTGGAGTGGAGGGCCATGTCCTCCTCCAGGGACCTTCCCAACCCAGGGATCTAAGCCACATCTCTGACTTCTCCTGCTTTGGCAGGCAGGCTCTTTACCGCTAGCACCACCTGGGAACCCCAAGAGATGGCCACCTATGACCAAATAAAATGGGGAATTACCAACTGGAAGCAAGAGAAGCCTCAAGTCTGGGAGTCGTTAGTTTGTCTTAAACTTGGCTTTAGAAACTGACTTTAGTGGATTATACACTTCCACTGTATAATCATAAGTCTAATTAGTGTAAACAGTTTTAAACTCTGACCAAGAGCATTAACTTCACCAGGCAAACTCCTGATCATTCTTTTGGACCCACTTCACTTATCTTCTTCTCTGAGAAGCTTTGCTTATTTTCTTTGGGCTGAATCTCTTTGCTCCATTCTCTTTGGTCATGCAGTCCTTTGTTCTTAGCCTGTTGTAGCGCTTCTCACCTGGTGCTACAATTATTTCTGAGTATATGTGTTTCTATGCCTAGACCACAGGTTCTTTGATGTGTCTCAGTCATCCGGGTGTCCCAAATCTGCATGACATGACATAGTAAGTTCTCAATATTTGTTTAACCAAGGTATATATGAACATTCACTGAGTCTATGACAACCAGAATGGAATAAGAATGTTCTCCCCTCAAAGAAACCAAGCTATATGTGTGTGTGTGCACGTGTATGTGTGTATGTACAACATACGTAATGTATATATGTGTGTGTATGTATATATATATATAACATACCTAACCCCTGTTAATATTTAAGCACATGTTCTTTCTTTTTTATGAGCATACATACGTTTTATATTCTTTTCAACTTAACATTCTCTGATAAATGTTTTCTCGTATAATTTTAAAATTTCTCTGCAGTGTCATTTTAAATTATTCAGGCCACTTCCTGACCATGACTTCAAGTTCTCTGTGTGTGTGAAAGGGGTTGGTTACTTGGCAAGGCAGTTGTGAAAAGAGTTGTTTTGTTGGTTAACTGTTTCCATCTTGAAGGCTGTGCTCTGTAATGAAATGGTCTTGCTAAGACACTGTGGCCCCTGAAATTAGCAGTTACCATCAGCACTACCAAGCATGCTTTTCTTTCCTCTCCCTGACTTTTATAATGAGTTCACCTTCACAATTTCTGTAGCCACTCCTACGGATACTCAGTAACCTTCTTCTTGACTGGTTGCACCAGTCTTCCAGCATTCCTAAAACCGTCTATTCCTTCTGAAGTCTACCTTTCCTTATTTTCTAATATGATTTTTACTCTTTGATCTAGAATTTACAATGGCCCCTTATCACCTTCCATAACAAATCCAAATGTAGACTTTAAGGATGCTGCAGCTTGCTTCTCACCTGCCTTATCACTTAGTCCCTTTGCTCTCACTTTATGCTTTGATCATGTGTGGGTCTGTCCCTCTCTCCCATTAGACAAAAGTTCTTGGAGTGACTTGAGTTCTCATCCAGAGTCCAGTTGTCTTTTTCTCAAAGAAAGTTATATAAGGACGGCGCCTGGTCTGGAGTTCCATTGTCCCTCAGGATCTGGGTGGTGAGCATCCTTTTCAGAAGAGTTGTGTGCTGGTTGCTGAAGCCTCCTGGGCCTGTGTTCTCTTTGTGTTTTGCAGGCTGGCTACTGCTCCAGACCACTCAATGGGTGGTAAATGTGGGAGAGCCCATTCAGCTGAAGTGTCACAGCTGGAAGAAAACACCTGTAGCAAAGGTCCAGTATTTCCAGAATGGAAGAGGCAAGAAGTATTTTCATCAGAATTCTGACTTCTATATTCCAGAAGCAAAACTTGAACACAGTGGTTCCTACTTCTGCAGGGGCATTATCGGGACTAAAAACGAGTCTTCAGAGTCTGTGCAGATCATTGTTCAAGGTAAGACATGTGCGGCCCTAACAGGTCCAGAGACTCCTGTGCTGGGAATCTTGCATTCACACTGGGGACATGAGTTGGGGAGGAAATTGCTGACAATTCCACAGACTTCTTTACAAGTGTCATTCAGTCTGAAATATGACAGCAGGTTCAGAGACCACATTTCCTCCCTCAAAAATATGCCTGTCCTAACTTACCTCATTCAAACCATATCCACAATCTTGTGTGTCTCTATCGTGCTGGCCCTTTTTTCACCTGCTCCTGCTCCCCTTTCTGTTCCACTATGCTTTAAAATTCAGAAATTATAATTACAGTTAAGAGTCTACTCTCCCTCTGAATGTGTTCAGATCTGTTTGTATAGACTACTAACTCTTGTAAGATTTCCTATCACTTATTTTATATAATACATGGATTGGGTACTGTTGATTTATCTTGCAATCTTTGTTCATAATAAATTCCTTTATGATGCATCCATGTATCCCTCCAAAGTTTCTTGATCTTTATGGTACATTGGTACAAGAAAATGGATAAATGATTTCTTTTTGTCATCATGTCTTTTGAAATATTATATTCTTCCAACAAAAATTGAAGCACTTTTTTTCTTTCTAAGTTATTTCTTACTGAATTTAGATAATTTTTGTTTTGCTCGTATTTAAGATAGTCATAACTTGGTCATATGGCACTGTTACCCTTTAAAGAATGTGACTTTCAAATGTGACTTTCAAACGTCTCAAGTTTTAGCCAAGAGTCAAGCTAGCAGTAACCCCTCACAGAAAGATCCAGAACCTGTTCTGGCTCTGCTGCTGATTAACCATATGACTGTAGCAGGGTAGTCTCTTGAACTCAATTTCCACTTCTGTAACAAAGACAAGTTGACATTTATTGGGCATCTATTAATTAGTATGCTAGACACCATGCTGAATGCTTCATTACATGCACTTAATCTGATAATCATAGTAACCCTTCACAACAATATTAAGAGATTGGTAATAGTAATACTACAGATGAAGTTTTCTGTAATATCAAAAATGACAATGATTTCAGTTCATTTCCAAGACAAACACAGTAATCCAAGTCTATGCCTCAACTACTATTGCTGAAGAAACTGAAGTTGAATGGTTCTATAAAGACCTACAAGATCTTCTAGAACTAACAGTAAAAAAGATGTCCTTTTCATCATACGGAACTGGAATGCAAAAGTAGGAGGTCAAGAGATACCTGGAGTAACAGGCAAGTTTGGCCTTGGAGTACAAAATGAAGCAGGACAAAGGCTAACAGAGTTTTGCCAAGAGAATCCACTGGTCATAGCAAACACCCTCTTCCAACAACACAAGAGAAGATTCTACACATCAGCATCACCAGATGGTCAATACTGAAATCAGATTGCTTATATTCTTTGCAACCAAAGACGGAAAAGCTCTATACAGACAGCAAAAACAAGACCAGGAGCTGACTGTGGCTCAGATCATGAACTCCTTATTGCTAAATTCAGATTTAAATTGAAGAAAGTGGGGGAAAACCACTAGACCATTCAGGTATGACCTAAATCAAATGCCTTATGATTATACAGTATAATTGACAAATAGATTCAAGGGAATTAGATCTGATAGACAGAGTGCTTGAAGAACTATGGATGGAGGTTTGTAACATCATACAGGAGGAAATGATCAAAACCATCCCCAAAAAGAAGAAATGCAAAAAGACAAAATGGTCGTCTGAGGAGGCCTTACAAATAGCTGAGAAAAGAAGAGAAGTGAAAGGCAAAGGACAAAAGGAAAGATATATTCACCTGAATACAGAGTTCCAAAGAATAGCAAGGAGAGATAAGAAATGCTTCCTCAGCAATAAGTGCAAAGAAATAGAGGAAAACCATAGAATGGGAAAGAATAGAGATCTCTTCAAGAAAATTAGAGATAAGAAGGGAATATTTCATGCAAAGATGGGCACAAAAAGACAGAAACGGAATGGACCTAACAGAAGCAGAAGATATTAAGAGGTGGCAAGAATACACAGAAAAACTGTACAAAAAAAGATCTTCACAACCTGGATAACCACAATGTTTGATCACTCACCTAGAGCCAGACATCCTTGAATGTGAAGTCATGTGGGGCTTATCACTGCAAATAAAGCTAGGGGAGATGATGGAATTGCAGCTGAGCTATTTCAAATCCTAAAAGATGATGTTGTGAAAGTGCTGCACTCAATATGCCAGCAAATTTGGAAAACTCAGCAGTGGCCACAGGACTGGAAAAGGTCTGTTTTCATTCCAATCCCAAAGAAAGGCAATGCCAAAGAACATTCAAACTACCACACAATTGCACTCATCTCACACGCTAGCAAAGTAATGCTCAAAATTCTCCAAGCTAAGCTTCAATAGTACATGAACCAAGAACTTCTAGAGGTTCAAGTTGGATTTAGAAAAGGCATAGGAACCAGAGATCAAATTGCCAACATCCATTGGATCATTGAAAAAGCAAGAGAGTTCCAGAAAAACATCTACTTCTGCTTTATTCACTATGCCAAAGCCTTTGACTGTCTGGATCACAACAAACTGTGGAAAATTCTTAAAGAGATGGGAATACAAGACCACCTGACCTTCCTCCTGAGAAATCTGTATGCAGGTCAAGAAGCAACAGTTAGAACCAGACACGGAGCAACTGAATGGTTCCAAATTTTGAAAGGAGTACATCAAGGCTGTATTGTCACCTACTTATTTAACTTATATGCAGAGTACATCATGCGAAATGCTGGACTGGATGAAGCACAAGCTGGAATCAAGGTTTCCAGGAGAAATATCAATTACCTCAGATATATAGATGACATCACCTTTATGGCAGAAAGTGAGGAAGAACTAAAGAGCCTCCTGAAGAATGTGAAAAAAAGAGTGAAAAAGCTGGCTTTAAACTGAACATTCAAAAAACTAAGATCATGGCATCTGGTCCCATCACTTCATGGCAAATAGATGGAGAAACAATGGAAACAGTGACAGACTTTATTTTCTTGGGCTCCAAAATCACTGCAGATGGTGACTGCAGCCATGAAATCAAAAGACACTTGCTTCTTGGTAGAAAAGCTATGACCAACCTAGACAGCATATTAAAAAGCAGAGACATTACTGACAAAGGTCTTTAGTCAAAGGTGTGGTTTTCCCAATAGTCATGTATAGATGTGAGATTTGGACTATAAATAAAGCTGAGTGCCTAAGAATTAATGTTTTTGAACTGAGGTGTTGGAAAAGACCCTTGAGAGCCCCTTGGATAGCATGGACAGTCAATCCTAAAGGAAATCAGTCCTGAATGTTCATTGGAAGGACTGATGCTGAAGCTGAACCTCCAGTCCTTTGGCCACCTGATGCGAAGAACTGACTCATTGGAAAAGACCCTGATGCTGGGAAAGATTGAAGCAGAAGAAGAAGGGATGACAGAGGATGAGATGATTGGATGGGATCACCAACTCAGTGGACATGAGTTTAAGCAAGCTCTGGGAGTTGGTGATGGACAGGGAAGCCTGGTGTGTTGTAGTCCACGGGGTCACAAAAAGTCAGACGTGACTGAGGGACTGAACTGAACTGATATTGAATTCCACTTTCCAAATCACTTAGAAAACGTCTCCAGTTTTCGTAGCACCATCCTTCAGGGTCAGAGACGCCCTGCCATGGTGCTCCTGGACTTTCTAATTTCCCAAAACTTTCACCTGGAATCAGACTGAAATAAAAACTCTGATACTGGGAAAGATTGAGGGCAGGAAGAGAAGGGGGCGACAGAGGATGAGATGGTTGGATGGCATCATTGACAAAACGGACATGAGTTTGAGCAAACTCTGAGAGATAGTGGAGGACAGTTAAGCCTGGCATGCTGCAGTCCATGGGGTCGCCAAGATTCGGACATGACTTAGTAACTGAACAACAACAATACACTCTAAGCAATTTACATGTAATAAGACAGAAAGATAGACACACATCTTCTGAGAGTCTAACAAAACAATGCCATGGTTTGTATAAAAATAACTTCATCACAATTTAAGTTGGAAGTAATTACTCTCAGATAGCTAGGAAAAGTGAGAGCAAACAATAAAGAAAATGGGGGCAAATTGCAAACAATTAGTAAAGCTAGGTAAAGACTATCTGAGAGTTATTTGTACTTTACTGGCATCCATTTTTTATGTTCAAAATTATATCACAATTAAGATGTTAAAAACTGAGACTAAAAATCCACTCTAATCTTACTACCTTATAGACAACAGCAAGGAATGACTTTAAAACAATCTTAATGGCTAAGAGGTTAAGAACCAACAAATTCTACCTCTCCCATTTTGGGTTCTTAGTTACTGAGCCTTGATAAATATTTTCTGATGATAGTAGGATAAGTAGTAGATTTCAATGGCTTACTTGTGTTTGTGTGTTGGTTGGTTTTTTTTGTTGTTTTGTTTTTTTTTAGATTTCCTTGAGTGGGGTGAATACAATGAGTATAGTTTTGAGACACAAGAGAAAGTTACTGAATTAAAAAACATTGTTCTCCCAACAACTTAAACTTTGCTATCTCTCAATGCTGTTGTACAGTCGCTAAGTCATGTCCAACTTTGCAACCCCATAGACAGCATGCCAAGCTTCCCTGTCCTTAACTAACTCCCAAGTTTGCTCAAACTCATGTCTATTGAGTTAGACTTCTCATCCTCTGTCACCTCCTTCTCCTCCTGCCCTCAGTCTTTCCCAGCATCAGGGTCTTTCCTAATTTAGTCAGCTCTTCGCATCAGGTGGCCAAAGTATTGGAGCTTCAGCTTCAGCATCAGTCCTTCCAATGAATATTCAGGGTTGATGATCTCAGACAAAACCCAGCTACAAATACCTCCATCAAACATGAAAACACTATTGCTCAAGAAGCACTAGAATCCAAAACTGGTGGGAGGAAGCTATGGCTTTCTTCCAGACTCCCCACATTCAATAGAATCTGTTTCTTAGCAGGTGTCAGAAAGACTTCACATTGATGACCTCACTGTTTATTCCAACTTTCTGCCTAAACAAATGTCATTTTTCTCATCCCTCTGCTCAGGTCTAGGAACTTCACAAACCGGTCCATCATTCTTTCCACCGTGGCACCAAATCACTTTCTGTCTGGTGATGGGACTCCTGTTTGCAGTGGACACGGGGTTGTATTTTTCTGTACAGAGACACCTTCGAAACTCAGAAGAATGGAGAAATAGCAAAGTCACATGGAGCAAGGGCCCTTAGGACAAATGAAGGTAATAAAAGCAGTATCCCCATCCCATGGAGGTGATAAAAGCAGCATCTATGAACCTCTTTCTAATTTCACAGCCTTACCATCTCCCAACAGGCATCTCTGGGAGCAGCAGGAAAATTACACTTCAGACTCTAGGGATGTGAGGATCCTTCACCCAACTCTATTTCTTCTAGTCTCCGATGGAAAGAAAGTGCCAACAGTGAAGGACCAGTAAATATCTGCATTACCAGAAATAGAAGTCTCAGAGCTACATGGCTGCTTTCTTTATGCCAACCATTCTGTCCCAAGAGAACAACAGCACAGACTCTCAAAGATCACCCCTGATGTATGAATATTGTGCTAAAATAAATGGATATGTAAATAAGAGAACTCGTGGTGGAGAGGCAGCTGGATGGTGGTCTCCATCTGTTGCTGCAGGCTGACTGCCTTCAAGGCACCCTAAAACTCCTTCTAGATAGTCTCTGGGTACATTGGTGGGGGGCCTAGGGAAGAGGGCACAACCAATGACAAGGGTGGCTGAGAAAGAGCAGGGTAGTCCAGGATAGACCAGACAAGACCACCACCTGGGCTGTCTTCCTAGAACATGAACCATGGTGGAGGGAAAAGAAAAGCACGGAAGTGAGACAGGATTGAGTTTTCCAGATGAGCCCCTGTCAAAAGTATACAGTGTGAGTCTGTGAGTATACAATGATAAACCCTCTCAATGTCATGAGTAGAAGATGGGCCAGGAAGGGGGTTAGGGGTTGGAGGATTTGCAAAAGAAAGCACAGAATAAGCTCATTGGAAGGAATATTGCTGTCCCAAATTAAGCCCAGTGAAAAAAGATACATCAGTGTCTAAACTGAGACAGCATTACAAGAAAAAGTCACCCACAACTTCACAGGAAGGAGTCAGCAGGAGATGAGGATACTTTAGACGGAGAATTAGAGAGAAGGGCATTAAAAAAAAAACAGAATTTTCACTTCAATATCTAATTCAGCTTTATTCAATCACCCTTAAACAAATGTTGGATAACCACTATTAAATGTACTAAACTCTACTGAATTAAATCATGAAACTTTGAAATTCTTCAGCATGTCAATAATAATGGAGTAGAGGTGAAGTCAATCATTGCTTACGGAAGAAAGTTTTAGCTATCTCTCTTTGTGTTTTAGAAGCCTTAAGCTGAACATTTCTTGATTTCGGTAAGGCATTTTACAAAATTCTGCATGTTATTGTAAGAGAGAAGATGGAAAAACCATGATAATAAAATATGAATGATAGAATCCTTTTGTCCTCCCATTGCCTAAAATCTTTTCAGAGATTAGTTAATGAGAAACCCCTCTCCTCTCCACAACCATCTCACCACAACTCATATTAGTTAGTCAACTTGCTAATTCACCAGATCTTGTTGGAACAGCTGGGCAAAGGGGAACTTAATAGGTAGTCTGGAATATGAGAATGAATGGGAATTAGAGCATGGGGCAGGTAAGAAAAGGTAGAGCTAGGAAAGAAGTAGGTCAACTATGAGCTTTATGACAAGCCAACAATTCAGGTTTGGTATAAGAATATTAGAAGTATAGGGATATTAGATTTGGACATGAGACAAGGGCATTTGGAAACGTTAAACATTCAACTCACATTTACTTAGTACTTAAGTGCCAATTTAAAAAAAAAAATTTTTTTTCTTACATTTGGCTGAGGCTGGCCCTAATTGCAGGCATGGGGGTTTAGTTGCCCTGGGGCTTGTGGGATCTTAGTTCCCAAGGCAGGGATCCAATCCATATCCCCTGAATTGGAAGGCAAATTCTAGACCACTGGACCATCAAGGACGTCCCCAAGCTAGAGTTTAGCTGATGAAGATCCCAAGATGAACAACCCAGGATCAGTCCCTGGAGCAATTTTCATTCTAGTAAGAAAAAGAAAAAGCATAAATAGAGAATGAAGAAAGGGCTGCCAAAAAGAGGCTTAATATTTGGTGGTGTGGCAATGGATGACTAAGAGTTTGCCAGGCAAAAGGAGAGAGTGCTGAAGGCTCATGGGCAATGATTCAAAAGCTGGAGAAGGGGGTCAAAAAAGTGGTTTGGTTCTGTTGCAGTCTAAAGTCAGTGAAGGACAGGAAAGAGTTCAGGGGCCAGATCTTGAAAGGCACTGCCTTCCAAGCTAAGGAGGTTGTCATTTACCCTGCAAGTCATTGAAGGATTTTAAGCAGAACAGGTCTTTTCTAAAGAAAGCCTCTCTGGCTTTCTGGAGGCTGGAAGGAAGAGGACAGTTGAAGACAGGAGACGGCTTAGGCAGCAAGGTAGTTATTGCAGTAATTCAGGGGCAAGTAATCAGAAAGTAAATATCAGCAGGCACAAGAGGAAGATGGCTATTCAAATATCTGGAAGGTAGGTTCTCCAAAAATTGTTTACCAGCAGGACGTAGCATGACTGAGGGCCCAGGGTCAGGAAACACGGTTTCACAAGTTAAGAATACCAGTAGAACGGACAAGACAGGCAGACATAGGGTAAAAAAATCCAGTTTTGGATTATGAATGCTTACTTCCTTTGGTTGGGTAAATATTTTTAAAGCATCAGTCTCGTGATGCAATTTTAGTAGAACCTTACTCAAGCAAGTAAAAACTGTTTTGCTGGTTGGAACCCTGATCTCACACACCCTTTGTTTAGAAACTGCTAGCAAAATACACAGTGAACTGAAAGAGATGAGACTTGCGGTTGCCAAGGGGGAGGAGGGAAGGGAGAGGGGAGAATTGCAAGTTTGGGGTTGGTATTGGAAACAATTACACTGAGAATGTATAAACACAAAGTCCTGTGCAGCACAGGAAACTATATCCAATTTCTTGGGATTAACTTATAATTATGTGTATAACTGAGTCACTTTGCTATACAAAAAAAAGCCATACAGTGACACAAAGCACCACGACACTGCTATACAGTGTTATGCCAAAGAGATTGGCACACCACTGTAAATCAGCTATGGTTGCTGAGTCGCTAAGTCGTGTCCGACTCCTTTGTGACACCATGCAGTGTAGCCAGCCAGACTCCTCTGTCCATGGGATTTCCCAGGCAAGAATACTGGAGTAGGTTGCCATTTCCTTCTCCAAGGGATCTTCCTGACCCAGGGATCCAGCCTGCTTCTCCTGCACTGGCAGGCGGATGCTTTACCCCTGAGCCACCAGGGGAGCCCAAATCAGCTATGAAAGTGAAAGTGAAAGTCGCTCAGTCGTGGCAAACTCTTTGCGACACGTCGGACTTTACAGTTGGTGGAAAACAGTAGTAGGTTGGATGCAGGCTGGGTGGAAATTTGCACACTTTCACAATATTAATGCTATTGGTTTCCGGTGAGAAACTGACAGGTCTGTCTCAGGGATTAAAATTGCTACACTCCGTCCCTGGGTGGGCTCGAACCACCAACCTTTCGGTTAACAGCCGAACGCGCTAACCGATTGCGCCACAGAGACAGACGGTGGAGGTAGGTGTCCCCAAATCGGGTCACTGGAAAATAAACTCGAAGTGTTCTGTGTCTCCAATATGCTTGAGATCGGCGTAGAACTGGTAGAGACACCCCCTCCAGGAAGTAAGTAGCCCAGAGAGAAGTGGGTCCTCTCTACCCACTTCCGGGTAGTCAGTTTCTACCCGGAGGATGCTAAGAAAACGAGAGCAGCCAAAGGTGAATGAACCGGACTCGTAGTCGTTCGGTCCCTCAGTCGAGTCCGACTCTTTGCGATCGCATGGACTGCAGCACGCCAGGCCTGCCTGTCCATCACCAACTCCCAGAGCTTGCTCAGACTCATGGCCATTGAGTCGGTGATGCCATCAAACCATCTCATCCTCTGTCGTCCCCTTCTCCTCCTGCCTTCAGTCTTTCCCAGCATCAGGGTCTTCTCGAATGAGTCAGCCCTTCGCATCAGGTGGCTGAAGTATTGGAGCTTCAGCTTCAGCATCAGTCCTTTCAATGAATATTCAGGGTTGATTTTTCTTTAGGATGGACTGGTTGTATCTCCTTGCAATCCTAGGGACTCTCGAGAGTCTTCTCCAGCACCACAGTCCGAAGACATAAGTTCTTTGGCACTCAAGTCTTTTTATTGTCCAGCTCTCACATTAGTACATGACTACTGGAAAAACCATAACTTTGACTATACGGACCATTGTCGGCAAAGTAATGTCTGTGCTTTTAACACACTGTCTAGGTTTGTCACAGCTTTTCTTCTAAGGAGCAAGCGTCTTTTAATTTCATGCCTGCTGTCACCGTTAGCGGTGATTTGGCGGCGAAAGTCTGTCACTGTTTTCGTTGTTTCTCCATCTATTTCGCCATGAAGCGATGGGACTGGATGCCATGATCTTGAATGTTGAGTTTAAAACCAGCTTTTTCACTCTTCTCTTTCACCCTCTTCAAGAGGCTCTTTAGTTCTTCCTATCTTCCTGCCATAAAGGTGATGTCATCTGCATATCTAAGGTTATTGATATTTCTTCCAGCAATCTTGATTCCAGCTTGTGCTTCCTCCAGTCCAGAGTTTGAAATGACAAACTAGGCATATAAGCCAAATAAGCAGGGTGACAATATCCAACCTTAACTACTCCTTTCCCAATTTTGAAACAGTCTGTTGTACCATATCCAGTTCTAACTGTTGCTTCTTGAACTGTGTACAGGTTTTACAGGAGGCAGGTCAAGTGGTCTGGTATTCCCATCTCTTTAAGAATTTTCTACAGTTTGTTGTGATCCACACAGATGGGGTTCTTGGGGGAATCCAAAATGAATGCTGTGGGTTCAGGAGTTCATTTGGTTTTGCTCAGAGAAGTACATCACCATACTTTTTGCCGATTTAGGCAATTTATGCATTCATGCGTGAGTGTTAACTTATAATAACATTATTACTGTGAAAATTTAAAATACTGCATCACATGTCCAATCATGTCTGGAAAAATGTTATATCTAAGTAAAGGAGCATAGTGAAACAAAACTAATCTTCAATTCCAGCTATTTAGAAGGATTTCTGCTAGCTTATTAGGCTCCCAGGCAGAACATAGAGTTTATAAATGCCTGTAATTTAAAGACTTTCACTCTGACATAATCCAGATTCAAATATTCACGGGCCCTTATCCAACGAAATCAACCTAGAGATTCTGGCCAGTGCTGGGCCTGGTAAAGTTTGGAGAGAAGCTCCTCTCTTTGTTCTTGAGCCATTAAAAAACCCCAGACTTCCTGAGCTGCATCTTCTCTGCCACAGGCATACCCAACCAGGTTACAACACCAGTTCTTCACTGAACCCAGGCACTCCCAAGAAGCGATTTTCTCTGTTGTCCAAGTCCCAGGGCACCTCTGAAACCAACATATAGAATCTCCATCTTCCTTCTGCACCACCATCCTTGTAATAATGGGTTCCAGATTAGGTGCAGGTCCAACTTTTCACTGATTTCCAGTGAAACGAGATTACACACTACATTTATATATGTGTGTGTGTGTGTGTGTGTGTGTGTGTGTGTGTATCTCAGAGAAGTTTGCCAAATGACCTCCAAGCCAACATTGTTTTTATACACTTTAAATTTTTGTTTTTAAATGTCCCTTCTTTTATAACATTAAGATGAGGATAGATAACAGTTGATGTGGCTGTGATTGTTTTATTAATTTCCTAACTTAGCAAAACAAAAACTTAGCAACCCTATGTTGGTCACCAACATTTGGGGGAAATTTTTACTTCTCTATGAAGTCCTAGTTTGGGAATCACTACTTTCATCTTGGCCACAAAAAGTAAAAATAACTTTCAAGTTTATTCTAAATACATATACATTTCCTGTACTTGACTTTGCATGGACACATGATAATCCCAAAGAAGGTGGGAAAAGAATAAAAGAAAAACTGAGGCAAAAAGAAAGTACAAAATGGGATAGTGAAATAAATCCTAAATATATCAGTAATCACAACAAATATAACTGGAGAAAATGTGCCAGTTAAAAACAAAAGTGGATTTTTAAAATATATTTTATTTTTATTTTGTTTAGAAGAATGATGTTAAACATAAACAGAAAGACTGAATGTAAAAGAACTGTTACTCTTCAGAGTCCCTTGGACTGCAAGGAAATCCAACCAGTCCATCCTAAAGGAAATCAATCCTGAATATTCATTGGAAAGACTGACGCTGAAGCTGAAACTCCAATACTTTGGCCACCTCATGTGAAGAGTTGGCTCATTGGAAAAGACCCTGATGCTGGGAGGGATTGGGGGCAGGAGGAGAAGGGGACGACAGAGGATGAGACGGCTGGATGGCATCACCAACTCGATGGACATGGGTTTCGGTAGACTCTGGGAGGTGGGTGATGGACAGGGAGGCCTGGTGTGCTGCGATTCATGGAGTCGCAAAGAGTAGGACACGACTGAGCGACTGAAATAAACTGAAATTAGGGTTCAGGTAGAAGCATCATTTGGCTAGTGACAGCTATATAAAATAGAGCCAACAATTATTAAAAATCAGCTAATTTGGAGATGAATAGAGAGATTTAACATAGTATTTGCCCTGACATTGCCCAGAGATCAGTTTTATAAGATACAAAAACACGTTTATCTACATACATAAAGAACAATAGAGAATTTTTGAAATACATACTCTTATAAATGTTTTAAATGTTCATAATATTCCTAGCTAAACACATTCCTAGCTCTGTGTTTCAACATAAATGAATCCCATAAAACTAATATTTAATGGAAAAAATGCTAGTTGCAAAAGAATACATGCCACCTGATGCCAGTTATGTAAATTTTAAATTCTTGTATATCAATACTGTGCTTAAGAATGAAACAGAAGAAGTCTCTAATGTTCCTCTATTTTTCTTCTTCCCAATAAGGAGTCTTCCTTTGGACTGCATATTTATTATTCCTTTGGTTTTATAAGCTCCACTACTTGTGTGCGTGCATGTGTGCTGAGTCATTTCTGTCATTTCTTTGCAACCTTTATGCAATTCTTTGTGGCCTTATGGACCGTAGCCTACCCTGCTCCTCTGTCCATGAGATTCTCCAGGCAAGAATTCTGGTGTACCTGGATTGCCATGCCCTCCTCTAGGGTCATTATTTGTGTGTATATTATCAAATATCTGAAGAGCAATTAAATTAGATAGAAAATAAAGAGGATTCAAGCCTTGGAAGAAGGAACCACAATGGGTAATATCTTCATTCTGAGAGCACTCACCAGTCATAGACAGTCAGGCATATGAACATGCTGAAAACCAGCCTTAAACCTCATGCATCAGGGTACAGTTTAGAGCTGCCAGACGGGCTGGAAACTGAAGGAATAAATTTCAGAAAGCAGGGAGCATCATCAGGGGAAAATGATCTGCAAATGAATCAAATTTCATATCTTTGGTTCACCCTAGTACCTGCTATGGAGAAGGCAACGGCAACCCACTCCAGTACTCTTGCCTGGAAAATCCCATGGATGGGAGAGCCTGGTAGGCTGCAGTCCATGAGGTTGCTAAGAGTCAGACACGACTGAGCGACTTCACTTTCACTTTTCACTTTCATGCATTGAAGGAAATGGCAACCCATTCCAGTGTTCTTGCCTGGAGAACCCCAGGGATGGGGGAGCCTGGTGGGCTGCGGTCTCCGGGTTCACCCAGAGTCTGACACGTCTGAAGCGACTTAGCAGCAGCAGCAGCAGCAGTACCTGCTATGTACTGATTCGAGGGAGGCCAGGGGGAAAATAACAGCTGAAAGTCTAAAAGAATACTGAGCAGAGATTTTAAGAGCTGTCCTACTAAAGGAGGAAAAAACATTGGAAATAACATAAATATTCAAAAATAGGAGACTTGCTAAAGAAATTATGATGTAGCCATATAGTATAACAATGAAATCATTAAACTAATGTTTTAGACTAGTACTTAATCAATATAGAAATATTTACATGTTTAAGTAAACATTCAAGTAGCTTTAAAAATGTGTGCAGTATGATTCTAACCTTGCAATTAAAAATGCCAAAGAGATAAAACATAGAGCAAAATATTAATAGAGATTTTCTGGATGATGGAAATACGCGTGCCTTTTATTTCTTTGTGAGTGGCTTATTCTCCATATTTTCTGCAAGGACTCTATATTACCCTTATATTCAGGAAAAATATCATCCTTTGTGAAAAAATGAGCATATACTATCTACCAGGTGCTCACAAGGCACTAATTCAAAGGACTCTAGCCTTGCAAAGCGTGTATTTTAGTTCCTCTCCCTTATAAAGAAACTGCAGCCCAGAAAAGTTAAATGACTTGCAAACACACCAACCGTTTTTAGTTATAAGTTGGGGTCCAGAGAGTCAGACACGACTGAGCGACTGAACTGAACTGAAGCAAACAATAGGCCTTCAGACTGTCAAACCAGTGACTCATTTCTTTGTAAACCAGTTTAGACATAAAATCTTGGTTTATTCTTCATCATCCCTTGTAAAGAAGAGGTTTCATAAATTGCATTCTTTCCTGTAGTATGGCAGTGCAAAGAGTGTGGGCTTGAGAACGTAGGTTGGCCCCTACTGAATAGCAATATGAAGGAAGGGAGCAAATGAGAGCTTAGTGAATCGTCGACGCAGGAGAAAATAAGAAGGAAGAAAGGTGGAAATCTGGAGTACAGGATTTAAGGCAGAGCCTGAATCCTGGGATGAGATTCAAGTGTGCAGCAGGAAAACAATAGGGATGGCCCACTTAGCTGCAGAGCAGGTGGAAACTTGATTTCAGGATTAATGATTCGATGCATTTAACGCAGAACCGGGGGTCAAAATAACCACAGCAACTACTACTCTTGCCCAGGATCCAAGAAATTTGCATGCAAGAGAAGTACTCTTGGAAAGAGCCTAAAGTTGTTTGCTGCTGCTGCCAAGTCACTTCCGGCGTGTCCGACTCTGTGAGACCCCATAGACGGCCTCCTACCAGGCTCCTCTGTCCCTGGGAGTCTCCAGGCAAGAACACTGGAGTGGGTTGCCATTTCCTTCTCCAGTGCCTAAAAGTGAAAGTGAAGTCACTCAGTCGTGTCCGACTATAGACTGCAGTCTGCAAGGCTCCTCCGTCCATGGGATTTTCCAGGCAAGAGTAGGGTGCCATTGCTTTCTCCGAAAGTTGTTTATTTTGGCAGTGGCTGGACATAATAAAACAAGGTTTTTTCGTCTCCCCGTCGGGGAATCGAACCCCGGTCTCCCGCGTGACAGGCGGGGATACTCACCACTATACTAACGAGGAAAACGACAACTATGTACCTAAAATTGCTCGTTAGGAAGATACTTCTAAACTGCCATAGTCACTCCTTGAAAAATGGTTATTCAACATGTCATTTTACTGTATCTAGTCTGTCACATTGCAATTGAAACATAATAGGAGCTCCACATGTAATTTAAACTTTCTAATAGCCACCCTAAAAAGTAAAAAAAAAGGTGATATTTTTAATAATATATGTGATATAACCCAAAATTCAGAAATAAGAACTAGATTATTTTTTACATAATTTTCAAGCTGGTAAGCATTTTATATTTACATATACCACATTTCAACTCAGACGTTAAATTTTCATTGAAAAAAAAGACTAATATTTAGATTTCATGACATTCACAACTGAAATTCAAGTGGATTCATAACGTACCAAGTTATTCGTAAAGTACTTCAACGTTCTGCAATAGGTGAATGGAGTATCTGTTTAACTTTTACATCAATTTACTTCAATTAATTAATGTATTAATTACAATTAACTAGACTTTGACATGCAGTTCCTCAGACACATTCGCCAGTTTCAAGTGCCCAACAGCTTGTAGCTACCGTATCAGTCTCGAAAATATAAAACCATGGCCCCTTTCTGAAGCTCAGTTTCAGAAAGGACATCCGGAAGATCCCAAGGATTTCTCAAGAGTTGAAAGTTTAAAATGGAAGGCAGGAGGGAAGGTAAGAGAGAAAAGAAACGCTTCAGATTCGAATCCCTCCAAAATGTAGCTGGGCAGAGAATGAGGTCGAGAGAGAAAGTGAGGTATGGCTGCGGTTCTGGTTTTAGTTCTGAGTTTTGCTCAGGCTTTAAACTGCAAAATACGTCGTACGCTCTGCTTCTCTCTCTTAATTGAAAGGGGTAAAAGAAAACACCTGCGTTGGCCGGGAATCGAACCCGGGTCAACTGCTTGGAAGGCAGCTATGCTCACCACTATACCACCAACGCTCGCTTAGTAGGTTTTTCGAATTACATGTATAAGAGTAATAGAGGCTATGAATCTGCAAATGTGTTTTAGTACTGTTTTGTGTCTGAAACCCAAAATACACAGAGCCTTTTCTAGGCAAGGATGGACCCCGTCCTTACTCCTTTTAATCGGCCCCGCCAACTAAGGACGAGCGCCTGAAACCCAGAGACCACCAGGGGCCCCGAGCTGGAAGTAAGGAACAGCGGGAAGCCAGGAGGAAAAGCCAATGCCTCGCTTGGCAGAGCATTCTCTTACCCATGCCCCCGCTTCCTGTCATCCGAACTCCCTGCTCCGCCGCTTGGCGCCGCCGCAGGACTAGATCCACAGGGTGTTGCATTCGGTAAGGGCGATTTGAAGCGAAGGGGCCAAGGGAGAGCAGCCAACAAGGGAGTCCGCTCTGGTGTGGCTAGGTCTCCCAAGAGAAGGAGCGAGAGGAACGTTCGAAGGGGCACTGGAGAAATGGATCTTTGCAGTTTAGGATGGTGATGACGTAGGAAATAAGGGTCAGAAACAGTTTTATTTTCCCTGTTTTGCGAAGAAGTCCAGGGAGGAGTTGTAGCTTTATTTTAAATGAGAAACTAACATCATGCTACAGCACTTTATAGTCTTAGAATGAAATGAGAAGAGTAGCCTTCCGGGTGTCAGGATGGCCGAGCGGTCTAAGGCGCTGCGTTCAGGTCGCAGTCTCCCCTGGAGGCGTGGGTTCGAATCCCACTTCTGACAACATGAGGTTATTTTTTTCGGGCTTTTCTTATTTATTTCCAATCAACAAGTAGGATTGAATTCGTGGAGAAACGACTATTGATTAATCACCCCTTTATTTTTTAATCAACACTTTTTAATGCTCACTATTTACATATGAAGTGTGCTTTGCTTTGAATATAAAACTGAATCTATTTAGATCTATGTATGTGTTGTGTGTTAGCCGCTCAGTCCTGTCTGCCTCTTTGCGATCCCATAGACTGCAGTCCACCAGGCTCCTGTGTCCATGAAATTCTCCAGGCAAGAATACTGGAGTGGGTTGCCAATTCCTTCTCCAATTTAGATCTATCCCTAGTTACATTTTTTTTTTCTTTTTCCTTTCCTTTAGACTTCAGTTTCTCAGTGCTTATTCACCTCATGGAGAAAAGCCCTCAATCCAGATCTCTTAATTTGCAATTGACCCGAGTCTTTTTGTGCTCAAGATTGTAGCGTCAAGCTTTGGTGAGACTCTGATTCCCCACCATCTTGCCAGACTGCTCCCACCACCAATTTTTATTCAATAGGCTTGCTGTACCACCAAAAAAACAGGGAAAGAAATCAACATACCAAACCCAGGGGAAAGTAATAGAGAGGGAAAATAAACTCATGGAGTTATTTCAAGAACTTTTTCTTCAAGACCTAAAAGCCACTTTCTCATTTGAGAGAAACTGGTTATAGAAAAATGTTGTCCTTTGCAGAAGAGAGAACTGTCAATCCGAAGAGGCTGAATATGTGAGGTTCATAAGCATGAAGATGGAAGGATCTTTAGGTTGGTCAGTGAAAGTTTGCATACTTTGTTATTTACTAGACTATAACCTTGACAAATGTATTTGACTTTTCTGAGCCTTAGTTTGCTTGTTGTAAAATGGAGAGAGAATTGTGAGGACTGAGTGAGATGACCCAGGAGCTTATTAGAAATACAAATCTCAGGCTGCACCTCTGATTTACTGAATCCACATTTTATAAGATTTGCAAATGATTCTCACACATATTAAAGTTTGAAAGCACTGGTCTATCTAATTTAGATCTCTAACTTGGAATATCCTTTCCCTTGCAACCTTTTACTCTGTATTGTTTGAGCACTTACAGTATGCCAGTGGCTGCTTAAAACAGAAGATAAAAAGTTAAATTAGATACTGTATCTAAACTAAAGAAGGTAAGAGTGTATCCATAAGAGACACACTATCCATAAGAGAGACAGGGAAAAAATAACAAAGCTGAACCTTAACCAAATGATCAAGATTAAGATCACCAGTTTAGTCACATCGCTATCACATACCTCCTGATATAATGCAATAAGATGGACACTTCACCCTGTGATATACTGCCCCCAAACCCTCACTCTAATCATGAGAAGTCTGACAAACCCAAATTGGGGGACAATCTGCTTCCCTGGTAGCTCAGCTGCTAAAGAATCTACCTGCAACACGGGAGACCTGGGTTGGATCCCTGGGTTGGGAAGATCCCCTGGAGAAGGGAAAGGCTACCCACTGCAGTGTTCTGGCCTGGAGAATTTCATGGACTGTATAGTCCATGGGGTTGCAAAGAGTCGGACATGACTGAGCGACTTTCACTTTCCTTCTGCCAAATACCTAACCAGTACTTATCAAAATGTGAAAATTTTTTTGACACTGCTTTATTCATTCATTCATTCATTCATTCATTCATTTTTGGCCATACTGAGACTGCATTGCTGCATGTGGGCTTTCTGTAGTTGCAGAGAGTGGCAGACTATTCTCTGGTTGGGCTTCTCACTGCACAGCAGAGGATCTATGTGCTCCAGCTTCAGCAGTTGTAACACAGGGACTCATTAGTTGTGGCTCAAGGGCCCTAGAGCGTGCAGGCGTCGTTAGTTGTGCCACGTGGGCTCAATAGTTGCAGAGCTTGGGCTTAATTGCTCCAAGGCTCCATGTAAGACCTTAACATTTAGAGAAGGTGGATGAAGGATATACAGCGACTTTCTATAGTATCTTTACAACTCTCTGTCCGTCTAAAATTATTGCAAAATAAAAAGGTCTTAACAACAACAACAAAAACAGTGGTTACCTGTTAGGAATAGTAGCAGTTGGCAGTGGGGCAAGGAACTGCTATTATTCTTGTTCTGCCCTCACCACCACCGCGAGGCTTGTGGGATCTTAACTCCCCTACCATGGACAGAAATCCAGCCAAGGCACTGGAAGTATAGAGGCCTAACCACTGGACCACCAGGGAGTTCCCAAAACTGCTGATTTTTTTCATTGGAAGGGTTGTAGGAAGTTTTGATTTGTTAATAATGGAATATATTTTGTTTCAATATTTTGGGAAACAAATTAATGTTTTAATCACAATAGTTGTGATTACAGGAATCAAACCAAGACTATATATACGCAATACAAAGACATTTAAATACTATGCTGTCCTCCAACCCAGGGATCAAACTGCATCTCCTGCATTACAGGGGGATTCTTTAACTCGGAGACACCAGGGAAGCACATTAACAGGAAACAATCCCCAAAGTATCTAAAGCATCAGCAACAGTCATTCAGAAGTAGATGAAGTGGTTCGGTTCAGTTCAGTCGCTCAGTCGTGTCCGGCTCTTTGCGACCCCATGAATCGCAGCATGCCAGGCCTCCCTGTCCATCACCAACTCCCAGAGTTCACTCAAACTCATGTCCATCAAGTTGGTGATGCCATCCAGCCATCTCATCCTCTGTCATCCCCTTCTCCTCCTGCCCCCAATCCCTCCCAGCAGCAGGGTCTTTTCCAATGAGTCAACTCTTTGCATGGCCAAAGTATTGCAGTTTCAGCTTCAACATCAGTCCTTCCAATGAACACCCAGGACTGATTTCCTTTAGGATGGACTGGTTGGATCTCCTTGCAGTCCAAGGGACTCTCAAAAGTCTTCTCCAACACCGCAGTTCAAAAGCATCAATTCTTTGGCATTTAGCTTTCTTCACAGTCCAACTGTCACATCCATACATGACTACTGGAAAAACCATAGCCTTGACTAGACGGGCCTTTGTTGGCAAAGTAATGTCTCTGCCTTTCAATATGCTATCTAGGTTGGTCATAACTTTCCTTCCAAGGAGTAAGCGTCTTTTAATTTCATGGCTGCAGTCACCATCTGCAGTGATTTTGGAGCCCCCCAAAATAAAGTCTGACACTGTTTACACTGTTTCTCCATCTATTTCCCACGAAGTGATGGGACCAGATGCCATGATCTTCGTTTTCTGAATGTTGAGCTTTAAGTCAACTTTTTCACTCTCCTCCTTCACTTTCATCAAGAGGCTTTTTAGTTCCTCTTCACTTTCTGCCATAAGGGTGGTGTCATCTGCATATCTGAGGTGATTGATATTTCTCCCGGCAATCTTGATTCCAGCTTGTGATTCTTCCAGCCCAGCGTTTCTCATGATATACTCTGCATATAATTTAAATAAGCAGGGTGACAATATACAGCCTTGACGTACTCCTTTTCCTATTTGGAACCAGTCTGTTGTTCCATGTCCAGTTCTAACTGTTGCTTCCTGACCTGTATACAGGTTTCTCAAGAGGCAGGTCAGGTGGTCTGGTATTCCCATCTCTTTCAGAATTTTCCATAGTTTATTGTGATCCACACAGTTGAAGGCTTTGGCATAGTCAATAAAGCAGAAATAGAAGTTTTTCCGGAACTCTCTTGCTTTTTTGATGATCCAGCGGATGTTGGCAATTTGGTCTCTGGTTCCTCTGCCTTTTCTAAAACCAGCTTGAACATCTGGAAATTCACAGTTCACATATTGCTGAAGGCTGGCTTGGAGAATTTTGAGCATTATTTTACCAGCGTGTGAGATGAGTGCACTTGTGCAGTAGTTTGAGGATTCTTTGGGATTGCCTTTCTTTGGTAATGAAGTGGTTAGTTTGTTTAAATCTCTCTGTAGAAAAATAGATACCATCCAAATGAGATCTGAAGTGTTTTCACAACTAAGCATGATGAAATTCTCCTTCTTATAACCTGTGTCTGTTTAGAGACAGAGATTGTTGAAATGTGAGGAAACTATCCAAACCTTGTAGGTGCCATCATTCTGCTTGAGAAGTTACAAATGGGTTGCGGTGGTCAATGTTGGAAGTTGGAAGGACATGCAGGAAAAGGGGAGTATAATACAGAATATGTGTGTGATAGCATCTCTATTTTGCAGGTTCTTTCAGTGTGAAGCCAAGTCACAAACGACTTGGGCCAGGTGCAGGAAAAAGCAGTTAAAAATGAGAGCTGACAACCAGACTACAGGTGGGCAGTCTCCTCTCAACCTGCAAGAGATCACCCTTAGCTAAACATAATGTAGCATTCTGCTAACCGAGGCCACTTTCATTTCTGAGATAAAAATGAGTCTTTGGGCTGATTGACAACTAACTTACACAAACTTATCCTTCTCTTATGTCATTTAACTGGCAGTAAAGTTGAGCCTGAGGATATTCCCCAGGTTCAGGTTCAGTCACTTGCTATAAAAAGCACATATTCACTTAATGAATAATGCAAAGATACAATAAAATATACTTTTTCTCTCAGGGCTCAGCATCTAACTGTGTTCTAAAGTAATAATATGTACAATTTCATAACATCTGGGGGAAAATCTTTTTTCTTTTTTTTTTAATTGTCTGTTTGTGAGGTAAGAGTGCACAGATGAGGAAGTAGGCAGGACATAGTTCTTAATTCCAACTCTCCCCACTACCCACGTTCCCTGACTTAATAGACAGGGATATTGAGGAAATTGTTTAACCTCTTTTAACCTCTAGATCCTCACTTTCAAAAGAGATAATACACTGTTATGTTGCTGTGATGATTAAATTCGATTGTACATAGTCAACAATCAATTAGTAATGATTAGTAATAGTGAATATTTGTTGCTCAATACTAGATGCCTAGCCTAACATTCTTCTTCACTCCTCACATACTTAATTGTGCCCTCATAGCAAATCTGAGATACTATTTGATCATCATCCCCATTAAACAGAAGGGAAACTGAAGCTCAGAGTTTGCCTTGCAGAGCAGATAAAGCAGAACCCGTCTGGGTCCAGCATAGCCGTTTCACTACCAGTTGCCACTGGCATCATCATCGCCGTCATCCTAGGGCCCATCAGCACAACGCAGATGGGACCAGGCAGTTTCTTTCACACAGAAGAGACCAATAATAACTTTAATCACACCACTAGACTCACTCTCTTAATCTAACAAATGCTGTTCCCCAGAATCCAGGACTTGGGGTCTGTTCGCTAAAAGAACAATAAGGTCACATTATGAGAGGCAAATAATTAGCATATAACTTTTTGTCCGCGTTATTAGGACACATAGACTGGCAAACTAAACTAAGCTCCCAATACAGAATTTTTACTTTAGGGTCTCGCCAAAACTTGTTTCTTTTCATTCTCTGCCTTTCCAACTCCACCTCCCTCCCTCTTTCAACACAATATCACAATTCTCTCTCCTCACACTTCAATACTATTTCAGTGTACCTTCTTCAAACTCTTCCTCTTGTTTTCCCTTATAGAAATTATGCATATAGCCTCATGAATTTTTTTCCCATCCCTCCTTCAAAACCCACCCCAACATTTCTGCTTCTGAAAGCCCTGCCCCTTCATCTACTTAATTGGATAGAAAGAAAACTAAGAAATTCTAAAAGTTTATTTAGCTTTATTATTTCATATAACAAATCCATACATGCAAGTAACAAAATACATTAACTGTAGGTGAAAGCAATATTAAAGTACCACTCAAAAGTTCATAATGATTACTTCTGCTTGTTTGATGTAGGAGAAGATTTTTTATAAGTCAAATGACAAATACCTCAGTAATAAAACATACTGACAAAAAAAAAAAAAGAAAAGGCTCTGTTGAGGGTAAGATTCTCCTCCACTCCCACCCCTGAAATTAGGCAGGATCACAGTAGAAAGTCCACAAATCCAGCTCTTACAGTCTTAGCTGACCAGTCCAGAGGGGCCATTTAATCGACCTCCTCAATGACAGGGCCAGTACTAGGTGCTTCATGTCGGGCTTGAGCTCCACAACTATTGCCCACAGAGACACCAGGCCCCCCATACAGCCTGGAGAAGATGGGGCAACAGACCTGCTCCAGCTCCCTCTTTTGATGCTCATATTCCTCTTTCTCTGCTAACTGGTTGTGCTCCAGCCAAGCAAGGACTTCCTGACACTTGTCTTGTACTTTGCACCTGTCCTCTTCAGGAATCTTATCTCGAAGCCTCTCCTCTTGCAAGGAGCTCTTCACATGGAAGACATAGGCCTCTAGAGAGTTTTTGGCAGCCACCCTGTCTCTCTGGGCCTCATCCTCAGCCTTGTACTGCTCAGCCTCACGAACCATCCTCTCCACCTCATCCTTGCTCAGCCGGCCCTTGTCATTGGTGATGGTGATCTTGTTAGCTTTGCCTGTGCTCCTGTCAGTGGCTGTCACACTCAAGATGCCATTGGCGTCAATGTCGAAGGTCACCTCGATCTGGGGGACTCCACGTGGGGCAGGAGGGATGCCACTGAGCTCAAAGCGCCCTAGGAGGTTGTTGTCCCTGGTCATGGCCCTCTCACCCTCATACACCTGAATCAGGACCCCAGGCTGGTTGTCTGAATAGGTGGTGAAAGTCTGGGTCTGCTTGGTTGGGATAGTGGCATTCCTCTGGATCAGTGTAGTCATCACCCCACCAGCTGTCTCCAGCCCCAGGGACAGGGGAGCCACATCCAGCAGCAGGAGATCTTGCACCTTCTCACACGTGTCCCCCATCAACACTGCTGCCTGCACAGCAGCCCCATAAGCCACAGCTTCATCCGGGTTGATGCTTTTGTTCAGCTCCCTGCCATTAAAGAAGTCCTGCAGGAGCTTCTGTACCTTGGGGATTCGGGTAGAGCCACCCACCAGCACAATGTCATGGATCTGGGCCTTGCCCAGCTTGGCATCCCTCAAGGCCTTCTCCACCGGCTCCAGGGTGCTGCGGAAGAGGTCCGAGCACAGTTCTTCAAAGCGGGCTCGAGTGATAGAAGTGTAGAAGTCCACACCCTCAAACAGGGAATCGATCTCCAGAGTGGCCTGGGTACTGGACGACAGGGTGCGCTTGGCACGCTCGCAGGCCGTGCGGAGCCTGCGCAGGGCCCGCTTGTTCCTGCTCAAATCCTTCCCCGTGCTTCCGCCGGAACTCCTCCACGAAGTGGTTCACCAGCCGGTTGTCGAAGTCCTCTCCACCCAGGTGAGTATCTCCAGCCGTGGCCTTCACCTCAAAGACACCAGCGTCGATGGTGAGGACCGACACGTCGAAGGTGCCCCCACCCAGGTCGAAAATGAGCACGTTGCGCTCTCCGGAGCCCAGCCGGTCCAGGCCGTAGGCGATGGCAGCTGCCGTGGGCTCGTTGATGATCCTCAGGACGTTGAGCCCCGCGATGGCACCCGCGTCCTTAGTGGCCTGACGCTGCGAGTCGTTGAAGTAGGCGGGCACCGTAATTACAGCGTGCTTCACGGGCTGGCCCAGGTACGCCTCCGCCGTCTCCTTCATCTTGCTCAGCACCATGGACGAGATCTCCTCGGGGTAGAACGCCTTGTCCTCCCCGCGGTAGGACACGCGCACCTTGGGCTTGCCGCCCTCGCTCACCACCTGGAAGGGCCAGTGCTTCATGTCCGACTGCACAGTGGGGTCTGCAAACCTGCGCCCGATCAGTCGCTTGACGTCGAACACGGTGTTGTGTGGGTTCAGGGCCGCCTGGCTCTTGGCCGCGTCGCCCACCAGCCGTTCGGTGTCTGAGAAGGCCACGTAACTGGGGGTGGTGCGGTTGCCCTGGTCGTTGGCAAGGATCTCCACCCGGCCGTGCTGGAACACGCCCACGCACGAGTACGTGGTGCCCAGGTCGATGCCTATGGCCAGCTCCCTCGCGGCGGACATGGTTGTGGTATCTCCCGCTCCCGGCGAGGAGTGCGATACAGAGTCGGATGCACGAAGTTGGTGCTGCTCAGTCGTGGAGGTGCGCGCAGCGGCGCCGCTCTCCCGCCTGCCCAGCTCCGATCTGCTCGGCTCCGGCTCCACGAGCTTTTTATCCAGTTGTGGGAGACCCGCCCCCTCCCGCGAAACTTCCAGTGCCTTCGCGGCAGGCCCAGAGCCGCCCAGCCTGCCCGCTCCGGCTGACTCAGCCCAGGAGGCGCTGCGCTGACTCTGGGAGAAGGTTCGAGCGGATCGGGCATCCAGGGAGCGGCGGCCCCACCAGCGTCTGACTCAGAGTTGCAGAAAGTTCCAGCTTCTCCCGGCTTGTTCTAAGGGCGAGTGGTTGGGGCAGAATGGTAAGGTGAAAACTTGTTCTCCCTCTGGTTGGTTGAAGAGGGCGGTTTTGAGTCCAGCGGCTCCAGAAAACCGAAAGCATTAGAGTCATGGCTTCAAGGACAGAGGTTTAAAGTTTTATTACTTTAGTCTTGAAACATGAAGGCAGTATTTTCAAAATTGTGACTAAGACGTCAGATTTCTGTTATGGGGTGGAGCTAGGGTCAGAGATAATGATAAGAGACAATGTTGCCAGCACTCGTAGCGGAAGTAGCATTGGTGGTTCAGTGGTAGAATTCTCGCCTGCCACGCGGGAGGCCCGGGTTCGATTCCCGGCCAATGCAGTCTCGTTTTTTTCTTTCAGGGTACCCTCATTTTAACATTTTTTTCTTTTTTTTCCTTTTATTCAACTTCTAAAGTGGATCTTCATTTTTAAAAAATTCTGTTTGAGTGTACTTGTTTTAGAATGTTTCTGTTGCTGTACAGCAAGGTGAATCACTTATACATGTACATATATCCATTCTTTTTTAGATTCTTTTTCCATAAAGGTTGTTATAGAGTAACTATACATCCTCGAAAAGAAGGAACCTATTTTATAACCCAAGAGGGAGAGAAGCTGTCAGCTATAAATTCATTCTCTCTCAGTGTTTAGGCTGGCCAGGCCTGTGTGTCAAAGTCAGGATATTTTAGGCAAGGCCCTGCAAAAAGGGTATTCCAAGGGTGTTTCCAAGCTTCTAAAACAAGCTGTAGAACAAAATATACAGTACAGTCCAATTTTGGTATGTACAGATCTGTGATACCAACTACTCGTACATCCTTGAACAAATCATTTCAACCCATCTGGTTCATTGCTTTCTCAGTTTTAAAATGAGGAGATTGAACTTCATCTTTTCTAAGATGTTCTAGCTGTAGAAGTCTGTGATTTCATCCAGGAGCAAAAGAGGATTCTTACCTGCTCTGTACCTGAAAAAAATCAAGCTTGTGTTGATAAGAAAAAGAGGAGTGATCTGCTATTTCTATCGTACGGTGCCATATATACTTTATTCATTTTAACCCTTAACAACAGTACAGTAAGGAACCTTAGTGTGCTAGATATTAATGATGCTTAAAACTATGTGAGTCTCCTCTTTCCAGCCTCAAAAAGGATTGCAATTTCATGCCTCTTGAGGTCAGGTTGTACAATTTGTTTCGATTAATGAAATTTAAGTATGCATGATATGTTACTTTTGGACAGAGTGCATTTAATTACTGTCCTAATTGTTTCTGCTGTCTTTGCCTTCCTAGGCAATGTATGGTAGTTTGTGTTAAAATGAAAGTATAGTATAAACCTGAGCCATCCCATGAGAGATAGCTTCCTTAGGAAGTCTTCCACATATATAGCAGAAAATGAGTGAGAAATAAACCTTTGATAATTTATGCCACAAAGACTGTATTTTTACAGCGTATGAGCTTAATATACTGGCTAGAGCTAGTCAAACGGGGTTATCCCCATTTTTTTTCCAGTGTGACTAGCTGCAGAAACATAACTCACCCACGGTTCTACCTTTGATTTCATCCCTACTCCAACTTAGACCTTCTTATTTCTTCTTTTTCCAGTTACTATAGTAAAAGCACTGTTATCTATTTAAAGGGAAAGTGCCAGCCAAATAGTGTGCTCTGAAGACATCAGATTCCATAAGCATTTATTAAACATCTACTACGTTCCAAAGACATTATGCTTCCATGTATGTTGTTATACTTTAACCTCACATGATATCCCTGGGAAGGGAGAAAAGATATTACTATTTCATAGAAGAAGAATCTAATTCATAGAGTAGTTAAATGAATTCTTCAAGACAAAGCACCTAGCAAGTGGTAGAAATGACACACAGATCCAAGTTGTTCGACTCTCTTTGTAGTATGCTTTCCACGGCTACTGTACAGGCTTAGAGAGTCAATTCAATCAGCGGGAAGTAGATCCAACTAATACACTACTTTACAAGATATGATGGGTGAAAGTAAAAAATGAGTTTAGACAGATACATTCAAAGCTGAAATGCGTGTACTAGTGGGATATTTTGGGTAGTATCTAACAGGATGTTCAGTAGTACTGAATTGGACTTCTGCTTCTGGTAAGATGGAGTAGATGTACTTTTTAAAAAAGTCTCTGATTTTGAATGCTCAAGAACTTACTCATTCCATAAATATGTATTGAGGGCCTTATCATGTGCCAGACACCGACCTTGATTCTTAAGTATATAGTAGTGAACAAAACAAAGGCCCACATCTCCTGGAGCATGTTTTAATGAGAGAGGGAGTAGTCAGTTGGTGATATATACAAGGGGGGGGGGGGGAATACAGCAATAAACAACTGAACATATTCAGTTGGAGATGAGAACAATGGGGAAAAATAAAGCAAGAGAGCAGGATTAGGAGATGGTGGAGAAGTGAAGTCAGGTTGAATGACCAAGGAGACCTCACTGATGAGGTGATATTTGAGTAAAGACCCATGAAGAAGCATGATGTGGATATCTGTAAGAACATTTCAGGAACAGTAAATAATATAAACCTGTAGCAGAAATATAATTGAAGTGTCCAAGGAAGCAAAACAGAGCAGTAAATGAGGTCAGAGAGGCATTGAGGAACAAGATCATGTAGTACCTTGTAGAACATTGCAAAGACTTTAGCTATTACTCTAAATGCAAGGGGGGAGCTGTTACATAGCTTCCAGAAAAGAAGTGACAGATACAGTGCACACTGGCTGTTGTGAGAATAGACTGTTGGGTGACATGGTTGAGTGCGAGAAGACCAGGCAGGAGGCTGTTGCAGTAATCCAAGTAAGAGAGAATGGTGGCTTGGATCAAGATGCTGCCACGTCTACCCACCTCCTGGGGCTGCGCCATCACTCCAGGCAGCCCCAGCCCCCACAAGCCCATCTGCAGCCTGTGAGGAGTGGGAAGATTGTTGGATTTACTTTGAAAGAAGCACCAGGATTTACTGAGGTTTCATATATTTGAGGAGCTTCTGGCGAGGAGCTGGGAGAACACATTTGCTGTGAGTCCATGTAGAGCTGGATGGGCTGGGACTGTGCCTTAGCCTTTGGGAGATCAGTGAAGGTAGGGCCTGTTACCTTCTACTTGATCTGAAGATCACAGGTCTTTTCTTTCCCTGGAGGCTCCTTAGCCCAGGTTGTTGTCAAGGTGAGGCCAGGGAAGAGGAAAGTTATGAACTGAAGAGTTGCTGCCACTACTGCTGTTACATCATGGAATGAAGAGTCATTTGTTCTGAGGGTCTTGGCTCCATCTGGCTTTGTAATGCTTCCAGTCTCCCATGGAGCTTTGAAGGTCTCTCTGCACTGAAAAATACAGGCCTGTATCCACTGCCAAAAGGAGCCCCATCACCAGGCAGAAAGTGATTTGATACCAAGGTGAAAAGATGAGTGGAACTGCTGGACCTAATCGGAGAGGCACAGGAATAGGGAAAATGACAGTTGTTAATACAGAAATTTGGAACAAACAGTCATGTCCCTAGTGAGGAGTCTTTGCAAAGCAACCCAAGCCAAGGCCAGGAGCAGACAGCTACCCCAGGAAGTCTTCAATGGATCACTTCATCTCTCTGCCTTCCCAAATACAGTGCTGGATCAGCATTTCACAAAGGATGACCTCAAACACATCTGTTCCGCAGGACATTAAGAGAAGTTATAGAAGAAGAAGGATTCTGTGGTTACCTGAGTTTAGAAAATGCCTTACCAGACTTAATTTAAAAGTTTTCTTTGAGTGCTCGCTTCCGGCAGCACATATACTAAAATTGGAACGATACAGAGATTAACATGGCCCCTGCACAAGGATGACACGCAAATTCGTGAAGCGTTCCATATCTTTTGAAAATGTGTATATTACTTCTTGACTATTAAAATGTGTATATTAAAAAAAAGTTTTCTTTGAGATAGGGCTTCTTGAAGCCTTTGATGTGCATTATGAATATACAAGGAGAGGAAAAGAATACGTAGTGTGTTCTGCATTAATTTGACCACAGAACCCTTCATTCTGAAAGGGCTCTCAAAGAGTTATGTGATTGGGGAACAGCCTTTGGGGAACACTGAACTTTGGAATACACAGATGACATCAACACGTCTTCACTCACCACCTCCTCTGAACCCAGGGCTGGGTACTCATTAATGAACATCAGGCTGGCATAAATAATCTGTGATACTGTCTGAAAGGACATAATATGGATTCCACAATGTACAGTTTCTCAAGAACAGGCAGAAGTCTAGTTTTTTGTGTGTAGAGAGAGGTTCTCCTGCCAACACGGCTACAGCAAGCTAAGAGTCGATCCTGGGGTGAGAGGCTCAGTAGGGAAACACAGTAAGCGTTAGATGCCGGGAGAGACATGTGATAGAGTGGTTTGAATGAGATGCAAAAGAGGGAGAGTGGCAATGTCTGGGAGTTGGATATGGAGGATGAAAAAGGTAGATTTTGTCCCCTGAGAGTTAAAACGCCAAATGAATGACACCCATTTCTATAATCCCTGAGAAATGACCTGGAAGGCAGCTTCACATTCACACAACCATCAGGTCAAACTAGGACTTTCAGGGTTCCTGTTTATGTTAAACAGGCACTCCCAGGAAAACAAACATTCTGGAGTCCAGAAAGGATTAGTAATCCCCTCACTACCCATCTTTCCAAGGTGTACATCTCCTTAAACAACCTTCATTCCCATCTTGGACAGTGATGTTCACTGGCTGTGATGAGTGTGGCACCTTCCCGAGAAATGCCGTGCAGTAGTACTGGCCACTGTGACTGAGGTTGGCGCGTAGGATAGAGAAGTTGGAGCGCAGATAGGAAAATGTCTTGGATTTCCCATCCTGGTAGAACGTGATCTTATTCAGAGGGTGGTTTCTCCAGCTGTGGCACCTCAGCACAATGGGCTCCCCTTCTTGGAACATGAGGCTGGGGGTCTGGAGCAGCAGCCAGTCTGAAAGACACAAAGAGATCGCAGGACCCAGAATGTCTTGACTCAGATCTGAGACCCAGACCATCCCTCTGGGAGCCAGTACGTGTGGGGGAGTTTAAATGTGGAATCACACACCCCTGCTCTCTAATTCTGGCTCCTTCATGTGTGCACTCTGTGATCCTGGGTAAATAATGAATTCTTCTGGGCTCAATTTCTTTGTAAGCAGAACTAGTCACAATAGCACCATACTGTACCATCTACAGTAGTTGCTGGCACACAGCAGGTGTTCAGATATGCTTGTCTTCTCCTTCCTGTCCTGGGAGATGCCAGCTGCAGCCCTGTCTAGCCCAAGAGGCATCTGCAGAAGGATACAGGGGACCAGGAGGGAAATCCCTTCCCTAAGGGAAGGAGAGAGATGGGGGAGAAGCCAGTCTGAGAGAGGAGACAGCTGTGAGGGGGACACAGCAGAGACCTGTGTCCTTGGGGAAAGTCATAGGCATCCAACAAATATCGGTTTGCTGCTGCTGCTAAATCGCTTCAGTCGTGTCCCACTCTGTGTGACCCCACAGATGGCAGCCTACCAGGCTCTGCCATCCCTGGGATTCTCCAGGCAAGAACACTGGAGTGGGTTGCCATTTCCTCCTCCAACACATGAAAGTGAAAAGTAAAAGTGAAGTTACTTACTTGGTGCATATTAGTAAACGTGGAATTCAGCGGGGACTTTGTCTCAAGGCAGCAGTGACATGAGTGGGCCATTAGCCGGCTGTGTATGTTTCCCCCAAATTTCATTTTTTACCAAGGAAAAATATATAATTTCTTTGTTGTATAGGGAATAGAGGCTTAAGTAGCTACTTCTAATCCTGATCTCAGCCACACTGACCTTTTCCTGAAGTTATAGGACAGAGGAGAGTCAAAATTGGAAAGAAAGGGCAGGAAACAATAGATACCTCAGAAGGGAGCAGGGAGATAAGAAAAATGACTACAGGCACACGTGTGCCAGTCAACCACACTTAGACCCTCCAGTAAATCATGACGCCAACCAAGTTGTATTTATGGAAGCCACCTCAATAAGAAGCACGTGCACCTCAACTAGAGACTAGCCCCCACACAGCAACGAAGACACAAAGCAGCCATAGATGAATAAATAAATAAAAATGTAAAAGACACGAGTTCACCTCAGTTGCACAGAGAGTGGACAGGGATTAGGGAAATGCTGATTCTCACCAGAACCTCATGGGAGAGGCAGTGGTGTCTCCACTAGCAGGAGAGGAAACTGAGGCTCAAAGTGAATGAAATCATCATGCTTAGATGGCTAGTAATTCCCTGTGCATTTGACTCTGCCACAAAAATGGGAAGATTTCTGTGAATTAGAGGTTTTCTTCTGCTGTTCTCACATCCAGATGCCTCTTGGTGGCCTGGTCACCTTCTTGCTCAATCAGCACCAAGACAAAGGAGCCCAGCATATTCTTAGAAATCTCTTAGGAACTTCCACCTCACCACTCATACTAAGCCGAGGAGGTGGGTTGAAAAGGGAAATGAGTGGACCAAAACCACTTCAAACAACTCACAGCCGTGCTTTCCAGTAAGCAGGCAACTGCCCTTTCCTAAAAACCTCTGCCGTGGAAGTAGATTCCATCTCTCCTTGTTCTCCCAGACTCTCCAGGGCCTTCCTCCACTGACCGGAAATCACCTCCAGATGCACAGGGTCGCTGAGGCTGGTCTGCTCCCTCTGGCACCGGTAGGATCCACTGTCATTGCTGCTGGCCCTAAAGCTGTAGCTGGGCTGGTTCTGGGTGTGGATGGAGCTCCCGTTATGGAACCACATGGTGAGGTTGCCTGCATAGAAGCTGGTCCCCTGGCACATCAGCGTCACGTGGTCCTCCCTGAGCACATTGATCCACGCAGGCTGGATGCTCACCACAGCTTTTGGGAGATCTGCTGAGGGGCAGAGAGAGGAGGCAGCATGAGGAAAAGGGACCCCAAGGGCCTAAGCAGACCCCAAATCTCAGATGATGGAAAACTGTGGCCATGCTGCGGAGATCAGGAGAAGAACCCAACCCAGAGCAGTCCTGCACCCGAAGGCGATGCCGGTGGCAGTTCTGCAGCCACACAGGGGCCCCCAGGAGCGCAGACTCTCTCAGGGAGGAGAGAATGGGGGTAGGGAAATGGGAGAGGGGCAAGCAAACAGTCTAGAAACACAAGTACACCTCTCCCGAGGAGCTCTACCCAGTTCCTCCTCTCTGTCTCTATTTCTCTTTCTCTCTCAAACTCACACTCAGACACACACACACTACACATACATCCTTTGGGGGAATCACTTCCCCCACGCCCATAACCTGAGGCATTTGGACACTAGTGGATAAACTGGATGAAGACAAGGGGGCCACCTGGTGGAGGTGCCAGGCTGAGAGTCAGAGGTCACATTTCTCTTCTGACCTGTTTCATTCTTTGTCCTTTAGAGTAGACCTGTCCTGACACCAAAGCACAGAGGAGTCTCTATGGCCTCAGGAGAATAAGAAAGAGTGAGAAAGGCCAGAAGGCCAGTCCAGGATCCCTGGATTCAGTGACCCAGGAGAGCCCCACCCCCTACCAGTCCTGGGTGGCGGAGAGGTTAGTGGTGCTGAGAAAGCAGTGCCCAGCAGTGTTCACCCCACCCAGCTGCAGCCAGTAACACAGCCTCCTCTTTCTGTCCAAGGGAACAGGCCCTGAAGCCTTTAGATACATGAAAAATGGACAATTTATCAACCCATGGGATAACCTAAGCAGATCATGTGATTCTGCATGGCCTGGGCTCGTGGTTTAGTTTGGAAAGAGGAAGCAATTGAGACAGAGGACAGTTATTTTCTGTGACAGAATCTGTGAGGTCTCATCATAACAGAAGCAGGAGGGCTGAGGCATCTGTGTCCCTTGGCTGCCCACCCCTGACTTCAGCAGAAGGGAAGCAGGAGGGGGAGTGGGGTGCAGGGCTTCTTGTGGGCACAGCTCCTCTTTCCTGGCTCCACCTCAGTCCTGGGTTGCTGGTGCATCCAGAGTTCCTCCAGACAGGGTGCAGGGAGCAGAGAGAGAGGGTAACTGGGGGACAGAAGGGATGCGGTTGGAGCACTTACCACGTTTTCCAGGAACAGGAGCTGCAAGAGAGAAAGCAAAGATCAGTCTGGTGTTTGGATATGATGATTCATCATTACAAATAATCACATTGTGAAAGGTTGTTGCTGAGCCGTGAAAGACGACAGGACTCTTGGCCTCTGGAGGAGAGGAATTCAATCCAGGCCAGTGACGAGGCATGATTGCTCAGAGCTTTTGTGTAACAAAGTTTTATTAAAGTATAAAAGAGATAGAGAAGGCCACTCCTTAGACTGGTCTTCTGACATAGACATCAGAAGAGGGGCAGAAAGAGTGCTGCCTTGCTAGTTTTTAACAAGAAGTTATATTCCTATCAGCAGGCTGCTAATTAGAGGAAGGAAATGTCTCAAAACTCAGAGAGTGGTACCAGGCCCCTTATTCACAACATACATTTTGAAGTAACATTGGCACTAGGTGAGTCATCCCAGGCTATAAAATGATTGACAGAAATCTTTAAGAAAGGGAGATTTCCAAACAGATATATAGTCTCATTAACATAGTTTAAGAGAACATTTCCATTGCTAAAACATACTTGTCTGTTGAGCTCTTATGGGTTTGGAGTGTTAGGCAAAACCGACTTGAAGACTGAATCTAAGGTAAATACATAGTTCATTAACATAGCTTAAGAAAAACATTTCCATAAGAAAAACGCATTGGTTAGCTCAAGGTTTGAGAAAAGTTAAGTTTAGGTGGAACCAGGTGTCGTCATGGCAACACAGAATTTTAAGGGAAACCTCCTTTTAATTTTGTGATAGAGAAGGGGAATAAAATCTGACAGTTGTAGTTTCCTCCTGCCGTTTAAGAGAGAAATTTAGAAAATGTCTGATACTCGCAGCCAGTCCTCCATTTGGGGGCCCCTAGCCTTCCTGCCTGGAGAATCCCAGGGACGGCAGATCCTGGTTGGCTGCCGTCTATGGGGTCGCACAGAGTCGGACACGACTGACGTGACTTAGCAGCAGCAGCAGCCTTCCTGCCTGTTACCCTCTCACTTGCTAATCCTCTTGCCTCTCTCGTGAGTCTCTTGTGGTCCTTTAACGTCATGTCCATGTTTCGTTCACCTGTGTTGTTCATGCCTCAACTTGTTCAGCTGCGTTAACAAAATTACCACACAGGGGCCAGACTGATAGCTTCATAAATTTACTGTCACCATATTCAGAAAGACACTCAACTGCAATTCTGACACTTGAGTAAATTTGCTCTGATTCTCTTGGTAGTGATACTGATCTTTTCCTCTCTTCATGCTTGCAGTGCAAGGAGGCATTCCTGAGGTCTCTGGTCCCACAACTGATGCTGCTGGAGTTGCCTGGCTAACATAGTCTCTGATCTCCATCCCTGAATAACCCAGACTCTCTTGCACTTTTCCCCTGGGGCCTCTCCTTTCACAGAAAGAGAATAGGCCCTGCTGCCTAACGTGGCAGGCAAAGAGGATGGCCTCTGCTCCCCAAGGCAGTTTTTATCGCTCCCTCACACCTCTTATTGCTTAAGACAACATCGGCCCTCTGGCCTAAGAGTAGTCCCAGTGAAACATACATTTCTAAGGAAGGTGAACACCTTGGCCATCATCAGTCTTTCAAGTCTAGGTCACTGGACATTCCTCAGGGCTGGCTCAGCTGTGGGAGGTGGCAGATTACCAGGGACCTTGGTGCCCAGTGTCATTGGGCAAAATGTTTAATTAAAAAGCCCTATTTCTGCCAATTTCATAATTTCCCAAGGCCAGCAAGGTCGTCAGAATGTAATTTTCATCAGCCTGCCTTCGCCCTCCTGACTTTCCTGATGTGGTTCCCACTGTAGCCCTCATCCTTGCCTCTGGCAGTAGAGAGGTTAGTGGTGCAGAAAGCAGTGCCCAGCAGTGTTCACCCCACCCAGCTGCAACCAGTGATACCACCTCCTATTTCTGCAACAACCCAAGTGGCAGCAGCTGACTTAGAGAAGCCCACCTGCCCATGGTCCTGCTCCACTGCCCCTGCTGGGCCCCGACTCACCCAGGAAGAGCAGAGCTGTCCACAGTAGCATGTGGCCCCAAGGATGCCAGGGCGTGCAGTGAGCTTGGTTCCTCCAGACAGCAGGGAAGGCTAGGAATGAGGGGATCCCCATCACCTCCTGGAGCGAGCAGGTTGCTCTAACAGCCCCACGGCAGGCACTGGCTTCTCTCGAGGCTTGATAGTCCACCCAGAGGGCAAATTCTGGAGTCCAAAAGAGGAAGTGAAAAGAAGCTTGCTTTATCATTGACTCCTCCCCTTCCACCCTCTTTCATCTAGAGAGTTCCCTCCCAGAAGATTCAGGGCTTCCCAGAATGAATCTGGCTCAGTCCCACTCCAAATTCACAGAAAATGTAGGAACTGGGAAACAAATTCTCCTCGTCTTCTGCAGCTACAGCTGGGCTCAGCCCCAGGGAGGAAGAGGGGAATGGTCACCCCTACTCAGCTCAGAACTCCCTGTCTGTCTCTTTGGAAAAGGCGATGGAGGAGAGTGTGCCAGGGAACTCCCCATCTTCTAGATCCATTTAGAGGTGCAGACACTGGCGTCAGACTCCTCCTGAGACTGAGCAGAGGGGCTTGAGGCCACCTTTCCCCATCATTTGATTGCCTTTATTATCATAATCCAGACTCCATTTTGGATTGTGGAACCAGGACAGAGAAGTGTGTCAGGGTGGCAATAGAATGATCATTCCCATCATTTGTCACCCTTTGTTTTTCTTTCTTGTGCTCATCCCTCCAACAAATATCTTCTGAGCAGCAGCTAGTGCCCTGGTTCTTTGTCTTTCTCACCCTCATTCCCATCACTGTTCCCATCATTATGGCATGGGGAAAGAGCAGGGCTTTGGAGCTGCATTAGTCTAATTTTGAATGACAGGTAGTTTCTCAGAACTACAGATTCCTCATCTGTATAAATGCAGATTAATATGTTTATCCTTCAGGCAGGATTTCTCAGCCTCAGTACTATTGACATTTGGGGCCAAATAATTCTCAATGTTAGGACTTGTCCCACACATTATAGGGTGTTTAGTAGAGTCGAACGCGACTAAGCGACTTCCCTTTCACTTTTCACTTTCATGCAGTGGAGAAGGACATGGCAACCCACTCCAGTGTTCTTGCCTGGAGAATCCCAGGGACAGGGGAGCCTGGTGGGTTGCCATCTATGGGGTCACATAGAGTCAGACACGACTGAAGTGACTTAGCAGCAGCAGCAGCAACATCCCTGACTTCTACCCACTAGATGCCAAGTGGCATCCCCTAATTGTGAAAATAGAAATGTCTCTAGACATTGACAAGTCTGCTTTTGGGGGCAACGTTGCCCCTGGCTGAGAACCACTGCACTCAAGGTTTTTCAAAATTAAAAGATAATTTGTATGCTAGCACCATCCTTGGTGCATTGTGGGTGTCCAGTCAACACTAGTTCCCCTTTTTTGCTTTCTGTCGTCATCCTCGTCACTGTTTGCTCACCCTCAACATCCCCAGAACAGGAGATGCTCTGGGATCTCTCTCGGGGCCCTCTGCTGGGGCCTCTCTTCTAAATGCTTTCTCAGGAAACACGCTGTAATATTCAAGAACATGATATTGTAAAACCTGTTTTTACGCTCTGTGGTCTTCAGAAACCTCTACTACCCCTTGGCCCCATTGGCTAACGCTTTACTGCTGGCCCCATTCCACCCCACCTCCCACTCCCAATCTACCCCCAGCCCTTATCTGATTCTGAGGTGAAAAAGTTTCCTTAACCAGTGACAAGGCTCCAGTGAGCTGACATCGACACTGTAAAAGCTAATTTAGGAACAGCTTGGTGGTCCAGTGCATAAGAATCCGCCTGTAATGGAGTAAACACGGGTTTGATTCCTGGTTCGGGAAGATTCCACATTCTGTAGAGCAACTGAGCCTGTGCACCATGACTACTGAAGCCCGTGTGCCCTCGTGCCCATGCTTTGCAGCTGGAGAAGGCACTGCAGTGAAAAGCCCTTGCACTGCAATTAGAGAGTAGCCCCCACTCTCAGTGACCAGAGCAAGCCCAGGCACAGCAAGGAAGACCCAGAGCAGCCAAAAAAAAAAAAAAAAAAGGAAAGAAACTAAAAATAGAGTTATCATATGATCCTGCAATCCCATTCCTAGGCTTATATATATACAGAGAAAACCATAATTCCAAAAGATACATGCACCCCAGTGTTGATTGCAGCACTATTGACAGTAGCCAGAACATGAAACTAAATGTCTATTATCAGAGGAATGGATAAAGAAGTGGTACATATATACATTAGAGTATTACTCAGCCATGAAAAGGGATGAAATAATGCCATTTGTAGCAACATGGATGGTCCTAGAAATTGTCATGTTGAGTGAAGTAAGTCAGACAAGGACACATATCATATGATATCACTTATATGCAGAAACTAAAAAAGAAATGAACTTATTTACAAAACAGAAACAGACTCACAGACTAGAGAGCTTATGGTTATGGGGTTAGTAGGGAAAGGGTGAATGGGAGGGATAGCTGTGGAGTCTGCAGATTGATGTGCTATTTTTGGAATGAATGGCCAGCAGGGACCTGCTGTGTAGCACAGGGAATTCGGCTCCATATTATGTGGCAGCCTACATGGGAGGGAAGTTTGAGAAGGAATTGGTGCATGTATGTGTGTGGCTGAATCACTTTGCTGTACACCTGAAGCTAGCACAGCATTGTTAATCATCTATAGTCCAGTATAAAATAAAAAGTTAATAAAAGACATAACCCTTGAGAATACGACAGAAAATGGTTAGAACCAACTAGGTCCAGGATGGTGGAAGTTTCAGCTGCCAGGAGACCTTGAGCTGCATTATACACCCATTGTAATACATTAGCATATGCTTAATGACACACCTTCAAATACCAGGAGAGTGCTGAGGCCAACCATAAAAGGTCAAAAGGTCGGCAGTGGCCCAACTCTTAGAAATCTCTGCTCCTTCCCTGAAATAGATGGGACAATCCTCCCACTCAGTAGCTTAGACAATGACCCAGCCCACGAAAACTAACCACCAACCATACACGGGGGCCTTTAGCCTTCTGAGATAGCCCACACTGTCTGTGAAGTGTGTTTCTCACAGGCTCACATTTTGAAATGGACTGCACTGGGAGAAAATGGAATGTATTGTTCGTCTGTCAATCATGTTCAACTCTTTGTGGCCCCATAGATTGTAGCCCACCAGGACTCCTCTGTCCATGGAATTCTGCAGGTAGGTATACTGGAGTGGATTGCCATTTTCTTCTCCAGGGGATCTTCCTGACCCAGGGATCAAACCTGCGTCTCCCACATTGCAGGCAGATTCCTTGCGATCTGAGCCACCAGAGAATGTGGTGGTACGTGATCTCCATTAAAAGACCATGGATTCAGGTCCCAGTCTGAGTTGCACAGTTTCACTACTACTTGCTTCTCTCCTCCTCTACCAGTACTCAGTAAACCAATTTCTCTCCTCCTTTACCAGTACTCAGTAAACCAGTTTGTTGCAGGCAAGGACACCCCTTCTAGGGTCCAAGAGTGGTCTCTTGTCTAACACTTGAAAATGAGTTGTCCAAGGAGACACACATTTTGACAAAGCAAGAGACTTTGTTGGGAAGGGGCGCCCCACTGGGCAGAGAGCAGCAGGGTAAGGGAACCCAGTGGCACACACATGGCTCAACCAAGATGAATTCCAGCAAGGAGGATTTGGGGAGGTTGGTAAGACATACGGACTGGTGTCTCCCCTCTCCTTTTTCCCTTTCCAGAATTCTTCTGGTTGGTGGTAGCCTGTTAATTTTCTATTCCTTACCAGGACTTGCTGTTGTTAAGAGAATTCATGCAAGTTGGCTACTTTGGGGCCCAGCCAGGGCAGGCAGTGTTGGTCAGTGTTTCTCCTATCAAATCCTGTATCTGAACTGCCCTTTCATTCTGAAAAGATCGTAAGACTGTAAACAAAAGTCTGCCAAGTTTGACCTTATTTGACACCCCTTGTCTACTCTTAAAGGAAGGCTGTCAAATGGGCCCCTTATATGGTTGATGAGACACTGGTAAACTGCTATTAGTTATTCCCCTAAACAGCCAAGGCAAACTAAAATTAAAATTAATGGTCAACCTTACAAATTCTGATGGATACTAGAGCTACATTCTACTTAAACCCCTCTTGCTTCAGAGCCTCCAGCAGGGATCCTGAATGAAGTGGCAGAAGACACTGAAGGGTGGGAATTCTTACCAGAGTCAGGATCTTCCAGATCTTTATCCTATAAAGTTGGAATCAAAGAAGGGTTTACAACCCCTCGTGGATAAATTCCTAAGGCATAGCCTCTTGGTGCTCTGCCAGTCCCCACATGACAACCCTGTTCTTCTAGTTGTGAAGCCAAACGGGGGAATATAACGTGGCACAAGACCTTAGACCAGTAAACGGTGCCGTGGTTCCCATACATCCCCTTGTGGCCAACCCTTATTACATATTAACTGAAATCTCTAAGGATGCTAAATGGTTTATTGCATACCATCTCAAGGATGCCTTCTACATCCCACTTCATTCCTTATCACAGCATCTGTTTGCCTTTGAGTGGACTAATCCTGACTCAGGCTGAACAAAGTAATATACCTGAACAGTATTGCCTCCAGGGTTTCAGGACAGTCCACACCTGTTTTCCCAGGCCCTGGGAAAGGAACTAAGGGAAATACACCTAGAATAAAGTGTTATTCTACAGTACATAAATGATTTTTTAACAGGTAATCCCTCCATGGAATCCTCAGATCAAAATACTGTTGAACTATTAATTAATTTCCTTGGGGCCCAGGGTTACAGAGTCTCTCAGAAAAAGGCACAAATTGCAAAGCAACAAGGTAAGTATCTGGGATATATTATAAACCCTGGATATAGACAGTTATCTCCAGATAAAAAACAAGCTATATTAAGCCTAAGCACTTCAAAGACTAAGGAAACATCTCCATAGCATTTGGAGCTTGGCAGGCTTCTGAGCAGGTTGGATTTCAGGATTCAGGCTAATGGGTAAGGCCCTGTATGACACCACCAAAGGCCCAGATACAGAACCACTGGCCAACTGGAGGCCACCTTATCAAGCACCAGGCTTTGCTCCTTGACTTCTCAGAGTTAATCCTCAAAACCTGCCATACTCTTAACCCCGCTACCTTAATGCCTGTTGAAAGCCCAGAGCTAACACATTCTTGCCTCCAAACCCTTGACAAGGTCTATGCCCACAGGTCTGACCTAACAGACACAGGCCACAGAAAGTCCTAAAGAAGAATGGTTTACTGATGGCAGAAGTTTTGTTAGAGATGGTCAAGAGAGCAGGGTATGCTTTTGTGGCACTCATAGCATCACAGAAGCAAAACCCTTGCCACCTGACACCTTGGCCCAAAATGCTGAACTGATAGCTCTAACCCAAGCCATAATCCTAGGGGAAGGAAAGATTATAAATATATATCTCAAAATATACCTTCCTTGTTTTACATGCCCACACAGCCATCTGGAAAGAGAAAAGACTTCTAAATGTAAGAAACTCCCCTGTAAAGTATGAGGCTGAGATTTTACATCTCATAGAAGAGGTCCAGAAACCAAAACAGGTAGCAGTCATCCACTGCCAAGAGCACCAAAAGGGAAATTCTCAAATTTCCCGAGGAAACGATAGAGCAGATCAGAAAGCAAAGTAAGCAGCCCTGATGCCCATAAATGAAATGGCCTTAATCCCATCCTTTACCCCTTCTAACGTTATACCCAGTTACTCAACTTCCAAAGAGAACTGGACACGAGATAGAGGGGGAACTAGGAGAACAGATGGTTGGTGGCACATAGATCAGAAATGGCTCATACTTCTCTCTGAACAATGGAAAACTATTAAAGAAGGGCTACATGATTCTCTCCCTCTGGGGAGAGATGCAATGTCTATCATTGTTTTCTGACTTTTTACAGGGAAAGGGCTCCTAGAGGAAATGAAAAGAGTTACTCAAGCCTGTGTCCTTTGTGTCACCTATAATCCTGGAGGCAGCGTCAAGCCTCCCCCTTCTGTTAGTCCAGTCCAGCGTCATGGGACTTATCCAAGAGAGGACTGGCAAATAGATTTCACTCAGATGCCCTCTTTCCAGGGCTTCAACTACTTACTAGTCTCTATAGATAACTTTATGGGCTTCCCTGGTGGCTCAGAGGTTAAAGCGTCTGCCTCCAATACGGGAGACCCGGGTTCGATCCCTGGGTTGGGAAGATCCCCTGGAGAAGGAAATGGTAACCCACTCCAGTATTCTTGCCTGGAGAATCCCATGGACGGAGAAGCCCTGGTAGTCCATGGGGTCGCAAAGAGTCGGACACGACTGAGCGACTTCACTCACTCACTCACTCATAGATAGCTTTACTGGATAGATAGAAGTCTTCTCCACTAGAACAGAGAGAGCAACTGAAGTGACCAAGACAATCCTAAAGGAAAGTATTCCCAGATTTGATTGCCCCATCACTTTCAGAGTGGCAATGGACCTTTGTAGCAGAGGTTTAACCTTCAGGCAGAAGGGCAGGGTCGCCTGAGGCAGGCCATTATGTATGAATCATCTCTTGTGATCTTTCACAAGCATGATCCCTCAGCCTTTAACAGCTTGAAGTGGGGCTTCCATTCCCAGCCAGAGATCGAGGCCAGGTTGTGGTGGTGAGAGCCAGTAGACCAGTGGTCAGTGACAAGAGCCCTGGCCCTTCAGCTTTGCAGAAAAGAATCCCCACAAAGATGGAAAGTAGTGGAACAAGTAAAGTATTTATTAAGAGGGGAAAAATAAGGACGGTATATGTGGGTAGATGCACAGGCAGGCTCAGAAGGAGACTCCCTGGATCTCACTCTCATTGTTGTAGCCACGTGTTCTGGGAAACAAACTCACTCAGAAGGGCAATGCAGATAGTGGAGTGCAGTTTATTACACCGGCAGCCCCACGGCAGAGTCTCCTCTTAGCCAAGGACCCCGACCAGCATTTGTGAAAATCTTTTATACCCCATGTGTACGTGTCTGAACCCACCACTCCAAATTCCTTGAGACTTACATAAACCAAGGAAAATACAATCCCAATAACCCCATGATTCACATGCTATGTGCTCATGTGCTCAAACAGTCAAACAATTAGCCAATAATCAATAAACCCGAGGTTACACTCTGATAGATATAGAAAAAATAATTTATGGCCTGTCTGGAGGAAGGGGTGATTAGTGTATGTTTTCTCTTAGGCCATGAGTAACCTAGATATGATCTTCAAGTTTCCCCTGTCTGGGGGGGTGTCTTATCCTTCTGTCGTTGTTTTCATAGGCACTAAACACAGAGTTCAGAGTCCATTGGAAAGGTGGCCGAGCATGATCAGCATGAACAGGCCTCAGATGGAGTCCAGGCCCTATGAATTTCTTCCTCAGCCCCAGGTGTGCTGGGTAGTTTCTGCTGCTGCTGCTAAGTCACTTCAGTCATGTCCGACTCTGTATGACCCCATGGTCTTGTAAATAGTAAGCCTCTATTTTTTCAGTTTGCTGATAGTTATTGCTAAAGGGCATCTTGCAATTATGTTAGGGGAAGCACACTGACTGAAACCGCCCACCCTGGCCAGGCACCATAATAACCATTTGCATGAGTTGTTTTATGACAGGAGGTCCTGCTAAGGAACACGGAACTAATAAGCCACCACTAACTGGAAGAGTTTGGGAAAGGTCAAAAGGAGACACCACATATCCCACCACCTCCCAGAATCCTTCTCTCTGGCACCCATCTTAGCAGAACAAGGCATGTACCTCCAGGAAGGACTCTGAGTCAGAATGATTGGCTAAGGACAACCTGGAAACTAATCCCATGATCATAAAACCCGAGACTGCAAGCCACGTGGCAGAGCTGTTCTGGGTTCCCTTACCCTACTGCTCTCCACCAGGGTGCCCTTTCCCAATAAAATCTCTTGCTTTGTCAGCATGTGTGTCTCCTGGGACAGTTCATTTCTGAGTGTTAGATAAGAGCCCAGTTTCAGGCCCTGGAAGGGGTTCCCCTTCCTGCAACAATTATAAGAACTAAAAAAGCTGGTCCAACCACAACATTAGTTGCTGGTAGCCTGAGACTAGCACAAAACAAGGTTGCACACCATTTATAGCTGAGGTCCTACTGTGGCCAGCTCTCAGGGGAATTAGCTAAGTATCTTGGCGACTTTTGTGAGTGACTCTGGGTCTTGGGAGAGCTATTATGTTTTGCATCCTGTTTTTAAGGCATTCTCCCCTAAGCCAAATGACAGTATATACCCAGAGAGAAGAAAAACATTCTGAGGAGGAACAGCTATGATCTATGTATAGAACATAGGATTCTTTTTTTTTAAGTTGAGCAATTCCATTTATTTATTTGTTGTTATTGAAGTATAGTCAATTTAAAGGTTTCTTTTCATTTCTATCTCAGTTGAAGATTTTCTCCTGATTAAAAAAAAAGCAAATTGAAGATAATATAGTTGGACAGGTGGGTCAGTCAGCCCTTTGAAGTATTCAGATTGCAATGCATTTCTTTAAGGAATTAAAAACAACTGTTTTTGTAAGAACTGAATGTAGCTTAAGAAACAATTTCCCTTCATCTCAAAAGCTTATAGGTCTTGTAGAATTCTGGATTTAGAAAATAAAATTCCTCCTTGGAGAACTTGCTTTCTTTCCTTGGTCTTTAAGATGTAAATGTACACCCGGTCTTCTCCAGGAACTTTTATCTAGCCCATATCTTTGAAATGCAAATCTCAGTGAGGTAACTTTTATTAGGAAAAAGGAAAAGATACTTGGAAACTATCACAAATATTATTAAAAAGCTATGCCATCTGAGCAGGTAACTTTAACTTATTCTGAAGGACTTAGGTTAAAATGTAAGCCCGGAAGGCAGGCTGTGCCTCAAGGAAAATAGCTTACTCCTTATCTGGTGACTCAGAGCCTCCTGACCGATTCTTTTTTTTTTTTTTTTTCCTGACCGATTCTTAACAGATAACTTATGACCTGGTCAAGGAAACACCCTCCCAAGAATGTATCTCTCTGTCGGACTTTTCTGGGTAAAAATTGACCAAATGCCGCAGGGTGATCAGCCAACCGTTTCAACATAATTACCTGCAAACTTTTCCCACCAATCAAATGTATCCACCTCACCTATGGCCCCTACTTCATTGTATCCCATACCCTGACCTCATCCCCACCTACCTGTGATTTTTGTATAAAAGTCCCTCACGACTGGCGTTCGAGGTTCACTCCTTCCAAGGAGATCGAACCCCGCGCGCGCCGGCCTAATAAATCCTCTTGCTGATTGCATCGAATTCGAGTCACTGTGGTCTTTGGGGCGACGGTTCCCGAGGAAAGGCCGCGAGGTCTTACATTTGGGGGCTCGTCCGGGATCGCCTCGCTCACTCAGACCCTTTGGCTTTTGAATTCGGAGGTACGCTCGAGCAATTCTGTGTCTCCGTGTACGTCTGTAAAAGGTCTGTGACTAGTCTGCTCTGTGTTAAATCTGTATTGTCTCACTTTTCTCTCCTGCTGCTTGACTTTGTCCTTCGGAAGTTTCAGTGAACAGGCGAACGGTTGTGAGGCAACTGATTAGTCCCGGCCAGGGCTACTCCTGGTGGACTTCGAAGGCCTTATGACAGGTGAGCCCCAGTAACTATCGCCCGGCTGGGTGAAACTTCCCTGTCTTTCTTGTGAGGATATGGCCTAATATTACCTTTTTGTGGGCATGGGTCAGGCACTTAAAAGCCATTAGGGCGCCTGCCACTTGAAGACTCCCGTGACAGGATAAGGGGGTCACGGAATGGGCCAGAAGCCGCTAGGGCGCCCGCCCCCAGCAAGACAACTTCCGTGCAACGGCATAGGCACACGAGTGAACTCAAAGCACGCCGTAAGTCCACCTCTCTGGCCGCCACCATTCCCGGTAGGATTTTTGGTGGCTATCCTCAGTAATCTTTCATTTCTTCCCCCTGGTCTTCTCCGGCTGCTGAAACAAGGATCTGTGCCCTCGCGCACCTGAATTCTGTATCTGTGGGGCGCGCCTGTCCGTCTGTATCTGTGGCGTTTGCCAGGGACGCCTGGAACGCCGACCTGGGAGTGGGGGTCGTGAGATTCCCCTCCACCTGAATTCTGTATCTGTGGAGCTAGGAAGCTCATCTGCTCAAGACTTGCCGAGGGCAAAAGTTTACAGCAGCCGCTTTTATCTGATTTTTCCGCTGCTACTCGTCTTACTTTGTACTCGTTAAGTGTTCATTTTTGTGACAAACTGACGATGGGACAGACGGTGACAACCCCGTTGTCTCTGACGGTAGATCATTGGACAGAACCAGAAACATAATTTTGATCCAACTGTCTTTTTAAAAAAGTAAACCAAAAACAGTGAGTTTTTATCAACTAAAAGTGAGTTTTGCTGTATCATAGCTGAGCAGGACCCTATGGGGCCTCCATATCCTCTGCTTTAGCTCTCTCTGAAGTACTTAGATAACAATATTTGATATGCATTTCCTGAATTGTTTAGTTAAGGGAACCACTGACCAAAACTGCCTGCCCGGCTAGCCAAGATAGTAGCCACTGTTGCAGTGAAGGGGGGGAGGAGTGAGTTTTTAAATGTTCCTTTCCTGAGGACAAAGAAGATAAAAGAATGAGCAGGTGGGAACGTTCCTAGTTCTTTTTTTTTTTTTTTACTTTACCTGCTCCTAGCTTTGAAAGTCTATAACTAGTAAGTTTGCTTTTCTCCCCCTAACTCTGCAGGAGCTACACTTCACACCTATTTTCCTTTGACTCTATGCTAAATACATCCTGTATCTAGTGTTTATCCTTACAACTCCCTTTCCCCTGTAGTTAGATATCAGAAAGAAGGCCCCAGAACCAGCAAGCTGTCAGACTCAATTACTGACGGATTGCTGACGCCAGCCTATGATTGTCTTTGAAACAATGCAAAAAGAAGAAATCAAAATCCTAAGCCCTTTGTTCCCAATTACTGACTCCTAAATGCAAGCTCCCATCTTATATAAGCCCCTAGACCCCTCATGGAGGGGTGGGCACAGTTCTTGAGGCATGAGTCCACTGTGAAATATAGCCCCCTTCTATTTCCTCCAAACTCTGTGTCTGTATTTTTTTATTCAGCTTTAGTGGGCAGAGAAAGCCTAGGTTTTGGTGAGCAGCACGACTTTCATGAATAATCTTACAACAGGAAATCCTGGTAAAGAACTCAGAACTAACAAGCTAGCAGCAACTGGAAGAATTCGGGAAAGGTCAAAAGGAGAGAGGATACTCCGGTCCGACCAACCTTCTAAAATCCTTCTCTCTGAAACTGTTGCAGGAAGGGAGACCCGCTCCAGAGCCGCAAGAGTGGGCTTTTGTCTCACACTTGGAAAATATTTGTCTGAGGAGACACATGCTGACAAAGTGTTAGGTAGTTAGAACAGGGAAAAGGAATCCAGAATGGCGATGGCTAAAAGAAAAGGAAGAGAAAAGCCCGTGGGTTCCTGGACAGGTCTAAGTATGCTGACCTCCTGGGACCCCTGGACTGATGGATCCTCGAGCAGGTTGAGGTGTGACAACCTTTCGAGGACCAGATTCCTAGGCAGGTTGAGGCAGGTTGACCTCCCGGGACCCCCGGACTGGAGTTGGGCTCCCTCAAAGTCTCCAGTGTGACAACTGGTGTTGCCTAGACCTGCCCAGGGACCCAATTCTCGGGAGGCTTACCTGCCTCAACCTGCCTGGTGGTTTGATCTCTAGGAGGCTGTCACGCTTCAGCCTGCCTGGGGATCTGCACCTTGCCTCGGGGATGCCTGACTCTCAGGCTGCAACAGGACTGGGTAGGATAAGCTTCAAAACGACTCATCCCTATGGAAATAGAAGGAGGCCTATTTTTTTGTTTGTTTGTTTTTTCTTTTTCTTTTCCTCCCTGTCATCACTGTCTTTCAGAGGGAAATAACCAACCCACTTCCTGACAGATGCCCTTGAGATGCATTCTGGATAGCTGGAAGCTGTTCAATCCTCAAACCCTAAGGAGAAGTCACTTAAAATTCTTTTGTGCCACTGCTTGGCACATTATCCTCTGGGGGACAAGGAACACTGGCCTGAGGATGGGAGTTTAAATTACAGTATCATCTGGCAGCTAGACTTATTCTGCAAAAGATAAGGGAAATGGACAGAGATCCCTTATGTCCAAATTTTCTTCCACCTAAGAGATATGAAGGAACTCTGTCTTAAGTATGGGATTGTTGTACGCTCTAAAAGTGAGCCTACTAGGCAAATGGTGTTAGGCACAGACAACCAAGAGAAGGAAGCCTCCTATGAAGGCTCACCTCCCATGGCTCCTGAGTTGCCTGATGCTCCTTCCTTGTATCCAAACATGCCCCAATATCCGAGAGCACCCCCTCCACAGAAGCCAATCTGAGTATGTCCCCTAGTTGAAACTGGAGAATTTGGACCAACCCAGGTTCATAAGCCCTTCTCCAAGACAGATCAAACAAGACCTGGGAAGCTATCCAGATGACCCAGGCAAATATATAGATACAGTCCAACACATTACCTTGGCCTTTGACTTGACATGGAAGGACATCATGGTCATATTTAGTCAAACTTTATCTGCCCCTAGCATGCTAGGGTCTTAAAGGAAGCCTGAGGGCATGCTCCAGGGCTTCACATGTCAAGCTTTTCTACAGCTCTGGTTACTACTGAGGAACCCATTATACCCTGTCCAATAGGGAAGGGCCAAAAACTATGAGAGGACAAAATTAACCCCCAGGTGTGGGACCAGAAGACTCCTGGATGACCCCACCAAGCTGAATCAGTTGTCATTGTCCTCTGAGATCCTACTCAGTTTCCAGACCAGAAAAAATATCCCCTCAGAAGAGAAGCTCAGGAAGGACTACAACCTCTAATAAATAAATTCCTTACCTGTGGGCTATTGGTGCTCACCAATTCACCATGTAACACTCCAATCCTCCTTGTAAAGAAAAAGGATGGGACCTGGTGAATGGTTCAAGATCTCTGGATCATAAATGAAGCTGTGGTCCCCCTCCATCCCACAGTACCCAATCCCTATGCAATTTTGGGAGAAATCCTGCCCAGTGCCAAGTGGTTTACAGTCCTGGATCTCCAAGATGCATTCTTTTGCATACCACTGACTAAAGAACCCTAATATCTTTTTGCCTTCAAGTGGGAGGCTCCAGGAGAAAAACACCAGCAGATGACTTGAACAGTATTACCTCAGGGGTTCAGAGATAGCCCCCACCTGTTTGAGCAGGCTCTTAGCCAAGATCTCCTAGATCTGGACCTGGAACCTAATGGGAAAATATTGCAATACATAGATGACCTACTAATCTTCTCTCCAGATGAGAAAAATACCCAACAACATGCAATTCAGGTTCTAAACTTTTTGGCAGAGATTGGATATAAAATCTCCTGTGCTAAGGCCCAGATGGTTGAGACAAACGTCACTTACCTGGGAGTCAGATTACACATGGGTCTAGGAGGCTGTCCTCTGATCAAGTACAAGGAATCCTCCAGTTGCTCTCCCCCATAACTCAAAAACAATTGGAAGCTTTCCTGGGCCTAACTGGGTACTGTAGAATCGATACCCCACTATGGTCTAATTGCCCAGCCATTATATGAAAGCTTGAAGGGATATGATGGGATGCCTCAAAAGAAAGCAGAGGCTACACTAAAACAAGCCTTAACTCAAGCACCTGCCTTGAGGTTGCCAGACTCAGAAAAGGCATTCCAACTTTATGTCCATGAAAGAGAGGGACTAGCCTTGGGAATGTTAACTCAAAGGTTGGGATCTGAGCCCCAGCCTGTAGCTTACTTATCCAAGAAGCTCGACCCAACTGCCCAAGACTGGCCTCCCTGCCTTCGAAATCTTGCTGCTATTGCAGTCCTGATAGGAGATTCTTTAAAACTCTCTTTTGGGGGTAAACTAACTATTTTTACCAGCTGCCAAGTAAAACAACTCCTAAATGGGAGAGGCCATTTATGGATGTTTGATTAAAGAATTCTCAGATATCAGATAGTGCCGATGGAAAGTCCAGGCCTGACTATATCCCCTTGTGAGGTTCTTAACCCTGCCAACTTCCTGCCTACCCCCAATGGCTCTCTCTCCTTTCACTCTTGTCTAGAAACCTTGGACCACTGGACAAAACCCTGAGAGGGATTGTCAGAAAATCCTCTGACCAATCCTGAGGAAATCTGGTACACTGATGGAAGCAGCTTTGTCTTGGATGGAAAAAGAGCCAGATATGCAGTAGTCTCCAATTTTGAGACCATAAAGGCTAAGCCTTTGCTACCAGGTACTTCAGCTCAATTAGCTGAGCTCATAGCCCTGACTTGAGTGTTAGAACTGGAAAAAGAAAAACAGTAGCCATTTACACTGACTCCAAATATGCCTTTCTGGTGCTACATGCACATACTGCTATTTGGAAAGAAAGGGGCCATTTGACCACCGAGGGTCCCCAATCAAACATGGTGATCAGATTCTTCGATTCCTGGAGGCAGTCCATCTGCCCACCGAGGTTTCAGTCTCCCACTGTAAAGGACACCAAAAAGGGAGCACAGAAGTGGCACGAGGGAACCAAGCAGCTGATCAGGCAGCTAGGAGAGCAGCATTACAGAACCATGACCTAATAGGGGTTGCCACCTGAGTTCCACAGAGTAATTTGCCAGAAACTCCTTCATATGCTGAAGGTGAGACTCTTAAAGCTAAGAGTGAGGGCTTTCAAGAAGATCATACAAAGTTGTTCCAAAAGGAGGGACTCCTTTTTCTGCCTGGGAACCTCCAATGGAAGTTGGTTAACTCCTTACATGTGACCACTCATTTAGGGAAAAGGCCCTCCAAAGATTTCTAGAAAGGTCCTTCAGAGGATCAGGTCTCCAAATGACTATAAGGCAAGTGGTCTCCTCTTGTCCCACCTGCCAATTAAACATCCCCCCAGGAGCTTGAATACCCCAGCCTGTCCAACGACGTGGGGCCTACCTAGGAGAGGACTGGCAGATGGACTTCACCCAGATGCCAGTTTCTCAAGGGGATAAATACATACTAGTCATGATAGATACATTCACAGGATGGATTGAAGGCTTTCCCACCCGGAATGAGAAGACTGAAGAGGTAGTTAAAACAACAACAACAACAACAAAAAAAAAAAACTGCTCCATGAAATCATTCTGATTTGGTCTGTCCAGATCATTACAAAGTGACAATGGGACATCATTTACTTCTAAGGTCACCCAAGGGGGTCTCTAAAGCTTTGGGCATTGCTTATTATCTCCATTGTGCCTGGAGGCCTCAGTCTTCAAGAAAAGTAGAAAAAGCCAACCAGTTCTCAAAATCAGTGATAAAAAGATAACCCAAGAGACCTCTCTGGGATGGAAGGAGGCTTTACCAATAGCTCTTCACCTATATTGGCCCGAAGGAACAGCTTGGTCTTAGTCCTTATGAGATGCTATGTGGGAGAACTGTTGTTTATGTCAATGACTTCTTCCTACATCCAGAGGCTCAGACCCTCCAGTCTTACACCATGGCCATTGGGTAATTCCAACAAGATATAAGCTTGTGGGGTGTCAACCATGACCCGAAAGATTCTAAAGAGCCACCACTATATGCTCCAGGGAGTCATGTCCTAATTAAAGTCTGGAAGGATGAGTCCCCAAAGGCTCAACTCCAGCCCACATGGAAGGGCCCCTACCCTGTAATACTTCCTACCCCCACAGCAGTCGAGGTTCCAGGACACGACTCCTGGATTCACTTCTCATGAGTCAGCCATGGAAGGAAACAGAAGAGGACACTCAATACTCCTGTGAGCCCCTGGGAGACCTCAGATACTTATTCAGAACCACAAATGAGTGTCATTGTAATGAACATGCCCAAAGTTAAGTTTCTGGGGATAAGATTTCTCAGGACAGTTCTAAAGAGCCAACACAGCTTGGCAGGGGTTGTACTCCAAAACAGACAGGAGATAGATCTCCTGACCCCTGAACAAGGAGGGACTTGAGCCATCTTGAATGAGACGTGTTGTTTCTGGGTAAATACCTCCAGTTAAATTAAAGAAAGTCTCACCGTCGTCAAGAAAAACGTTCCAGGTCCTACAGGACCTCAAAGAACGAGATGGAGAGTTCTCAGGGTGGCTACAATCTCTCTTTGGGGGATCTTTCTCCTGGAAAGGGGGAATTTGGAGTTGGCTAATGCCCCTACAAATCCCTGTTATCACCATTTGATGCTGCTTATGATTGCTCCATGTATTATCAATTGTCTAACCCATTTTATCTCTGTCCAGGTCAACAAGTTACAACATGCGGTGCCAGTTCAACAAGGATATATAAAACTACATGACCATGGGAAATATCACTCACCCTTAGATGGACACCACTATAAGGACTCTGAGGATTGCAATAAGCAAGAGGGGAGGCCCAATGCCCCTTGCTGTCCCAGCTCAGCAGGAAGTAGCAGAGAGACCTCGACGCCCTATTTCCAAAGAATTGGGCCTCCCATCTCTTGAGGGGGAATGTTAGGTAGTTAGAAAAGGAAAAAGCCCAGAATGGCAGTGGCTAAAAGAAAAAAAGAAAAACCCACAAAAATAGAACAAAGGAAGGTCTAGGACCAGAGTGAGAACCTCAGGTGAAACAAACAGCCCTCCTGGCTAGCCCAATTTACATAGGGCAGGCTCAGGGGGAGGAGAAAAATCATGCAAAAAGAGGAGCCAAATTTCAGCGGGGGGTTTCTCTTCTCCTAGCATCTTTTGGGTCAGCCCACCCTCACACCTCAAGGATGTATTTTCCTTTGCTTGCCAAATAAAACTGAGCTGTAACACGAAGCTGTAACACTGGTCTGACCTTCAATTCAAATTTTTCCTGTGGCTGTTATGCCCGAAGCCCGAGTCCCCAAAACTGAGAGAAAAAAGACATCCATGGCAATGCAAATGCATAAAGGAGTTTATTGCTAGCTCGAGCTAGGGCTCCCCCGGCACCGAAGCACCAACGCAGCGGCTATAGGGAGGGAGCCCCGAGTCTTGGGCTGCACTGCTTTTATAGGGAATTTAATCAGGTAAAAGGGTATAAGAGGGGGTGTTCAAGCAGGAGGACAACTGATTGGCCATTTTGGGGGTGTTTAAGTTGACAGATAACTGGTTGGTTACTTCCATCCATAGGATTTGTGTGTAGATTCTTGATTGGTTTTTACTTCCAAGGTAAATCACAAGCTCCTGAATGTAAAGTCAGAAGGTTTAGCCTAGTGACCGATTGGCTCATGTACAGCGGGGCTAGGTTAGGTAATCTGAGGGTTGATTGGCTATGGGTAGTGGGCTTAGGTTGGGTAACATCCAAAGTTCTTTTGCTCGGGACCTTGCAGGATGGAATTCTTTTACAAGATGGAGTAGCTCAGGCCCTTCATCCTAGGGTGAGTGGGACCCCACTAGGGGGTAGTCTCCTGGAATCATGACCCAGGTTTGCAAGAATTCAAAACCTAGGCCTAGTGCAACCTGTCAAGCCTGCCATGGCTCCAGTCTGGTTCCCCAACAGTGGCGAGACAGAACGAGGGAAGTTACACACTCCCCCAACATAATGTTATTAATAACTTCTATGACACTGCCCTGTTACCTATCAGCCAGTCAAAGAACTGTGCCTAAGATGATCACAGATGCTTGCAACCCTCCTCCCTCACCTGACTTTTAAAAATGCTTTGCTGAAACCCTTCAGAGGGCGGGGGGTGTTTTAGAGCTCGTCCCACCTACCTCCTTGCCTGCAGTAAACCTTTCTTGGCTCCAAACTCTGACATCTCAGTTTGGCCTCACTGGGTCAGACACACAGACTTGGGCTATTATTATCATAATAGTCTTGTGAACTAAAATCTTTAAACAGAAGCATAAGATTGTAAGAAAACGCCGTGGGAAGAAAAAGCCACCTCTAGGAACCGTTAGTAAAAAGGCCTTTATTTGGGCGGTTGCTCCCAGGCAGAACTCCCAGGGGCAAGCGAGCAGGGGAACAAAGGGAGTCTGCGAGGCGGGGAGGGGTGAGGGAAAGTTTTATCTTGAGAGCTAGCAGACGGGTCAAGGTCTTTTTCCCACCAAGGTAGCATTTGCAGACTACAGCGGTGATTGGTGTCTATGGTTTCCCGTTGTCCCCTGATTGGATCGGGGCTTTAGGGCCGGCCCCGAGAGGCCGGTCTTCTTCCCGGCTCCGGCTGGCTGACGTCAGCCAGCTTTCGGGACTAGCCGTTCTTCCGGCTCTGGCTGACTAAGTCAGCTAGCTTTCGGGACTAGCCGTTTGCCCTATCATCCCGACCTCTTTGATAAAGGAAGAGGGGCGCCGAATCTCTCTGGCTACTTCCTGCTGAACAAGGGCGACGAAGGGAAAGGGTGGTCGGGATGTTTTGGGCTGGCTTTTAGATTTGGTGGAGATCTCTCGGAATGGACCCTGAGCACTGTTGTCGCAGCACCATCAGCTGAACCGCGTTGGGCCTTCATCCCAGCTGGCACATGTTTAGGGTCACGTTTGACAAGTAGCTGAGGATATAAGGCTCAAAAAGAAGAAGGGTTAGCCCTACAAGGACAAATATGAAAATGGGCTTCCACCAACTGAACTTGAACCAGGAGGTAATCTCATCTAGAAGAGAGGGGGAGCTGTCACCCAACCGGGAGATACTGTCTCTTACCTCAGTCAAAGCATTAGAGACATTTTGGGAGAGATCTGGGATATATACACAGCACTCTGTCTTGATAATAGCGCAGGTCCCTCCCTGGGCAGCTGTGAGAATGTCGAGGGCCATTCTGTTTTGTAGTCAACCCGGGTCATGACATCTAGATTTCCCACAGAGGGTACAAACACAGCTGCTAGATAATCATACTAGTGGAATAGTGATCTGGCCCATCTGGCTTTGACCAGAGGTAAATTTGCCGGTGTAGGCATCTTTCCTGTGTGTATCCGTCCAGGGGCAAAAACGAATCCCAAAGTGCATCTGCCCACCCATCTGACCGGAAGCCAGGGCCAGACGTTGTTGCCACACACCCACTTGGTTTGTATGCATCACCAACAACAAGGAAACACCGTCCCTCTTGCTCTGGCTGCTTGCTGCCCAGGGCCCCATGGACGCTGGGGCCTCAGGGTGGGCTGGGGACTGGCCAGCTCTGGGTGAGTCGAGGGGCACTCATGGGCCACTATGAGGGCGTGACTGCCTGCACACGCCCAGCCCTTGGCCTGCTTCCACCTCTGTCCCTGTCAACACATCCTTGAACCCCCGCATCTAGTCCATGCACCCTCATCCCTGCCTCCCGGGGCCCCATGGACCCCCTTCTGTCATCTGTTCCCTCCACCACCTCCCTGCCACACCAGCGCTGGCTGCCTTCCACCACGCCCTGCGCTTACTGTCCCTGAAGGCCATCCTCTGTGGCCACGGCCCCTTGGGCTTCCTCCGTACCCCCTGAGGTCCTCCACTCACCCCTGCAAGCTTGGCCAGTCTCTAACCCTGAGGGAGGACCGTCCAGGTGAGCTGAGTGGTCAATTGGGTGTCAGGATCTGTCCAGGTGAAAGCGAAGAGAAACTGACAATCGGAATGAAGTGGAATAGTAAAGAAGGCATCTTTGAGATCAATGACAGTGAAATGAGAAGTTTGAGGAGGAATTGAGGAAAGAAGGGTGTAAGGGTTAGGGACCAGCAGGTGTGCAGGAACCACCACCGCGTTAATCAGGCGGAGATCCTGCACCAGCCGGTAGTCACCAGAGGCCTTCCGGACAGGAAGGATGGGCATGTTACAAGGGGAGGTCGTGGGGATCAGGAGACCCTGTCCCATGAGGCGGTCGATGATGGGCTTTAATCCCTTAAGGCTATGGATTGACAAGGGAAATTGGGGTCGAGCTGGAAAAGAGGTGGGATCTCTTAGCCGAATGAGAACTGGAGGGTGGTGCCGAGCCACCACCGGAACTCGGGTGTCCCAGACCTCAGGGCTAACAGGAGGAGCCAAGGGGTCTGCGAGTAGCATCAGGAAGGCCCGTGACGTGGGGGCCAATCCGGGAGTCAGGTGGAGTGTGGCCTTTAGCTTAGCGAGTATGTCCCTCCCCAAGAGTGGGGTAGGGCAGGAGGGAATGACTAAAAAGGAGTGCGTGAACATGGATGAATCTAACTGACAAGACAGAGGTTGTGTCTGGAGAGGACATGAAGGTCGGCCGTCAATTCCCATAACCGAGATCTGGGAAGGAAGTAACATGCCCCCAAAGGAAGGAAGGACCGAATAGGTAGCCCCCGTATCAACCAGGAAGTTGATAGACTTACCCGCTACCTGGAGCGTTACCCTGGGCTCGGCTTGGGTGATCGGGGTCCCCGAGTCTGGGCGGCATCAGTCGTCGTCGAAGCTCAGCAGCTCCAAAGCCGGAGTAGGGCCGGAAGCCTCCCTGGGGCGCTCTGGTTCCCGGCCCCTAGGGGTCGAGGCCCGAGAGGCCTGGGGGGCAATCACTGGCCCAATGTCCCCGTTGTTTACACAGCAGACATGGCTTGGATGGAGGGCGTGGGTTGGGGCAGGCCTTAGCCCAGTGTCCTTCTTGGCACACTTGAAGCAAGCCCCCGGAGGGGGGCTTTTGGGACCCCGAACCCACAGCCGGCCGCAGGGCCGCCACCAAGGCTTGGGTTTGCTGATTAAAGAGGTTTGCCTGCTGGTTGAGGAGGTTAGTCTGAAACTCGGCCTTCTGTTTAAGCCTTGCCTTTCGGCTGGCTTTAGCAGTTTTTTCACGGGCATTGTAGACCTTGAAAGCCATTTTTACCAGATCTCGGATAGGGGTCTGAGGACCGTCCCCAGCCTTGGCCAGTTTTTTCCGAATGTCAGGGGCAGACTGAGAGATAAAACGACTGGCCAAGGTGGCTGCCCCTCTGAGGGACTCAGGGGACAGCCTGGTGTATTGAATGAGGGCCTCAGTAAGCCGACTGAGGAACATGGCTGGATTTTCATCAGGCCCCTGAGTCACCTCATCCAATTTAAGGAAATTTACAACTTTGTGAGAGGACACCTCCATCCCATCAAGAAGGCACTCTATCATATAGCCTACTCGCTGCTGGCCACCACCCGCCTCCTGGTAGTTTTAATCAGAGTCAACGTCAGGGACCGCCTGAGCCCCCGGGGGCGCTCGGGAGAGGGATTGGCAATGTGCCTCTGATCGGCCTGAGCTTTGGCTGCCGTCCAGATGGCCTGCCTCTCTTTTGGGGTGGTGGAGGACCCCAGAATAACATAGATGTCTTGCCAGGTTAAAGCATAGGCATGGGTCAGGCCCGTGAACTGTTTGATATAGTGAGTGGGGTTGGAAGAGAAAGATCCCAGCTTGGCCTCAATCTGGGCCAGGTCCTGGAGAGAAAAGGGGACATGGACCTGGGCCAGACCCTCAGCTCCAGCCACCTGCCGCAAGGGAAAGAGCGAGGCTGGGACAGAAGAAGGGGGGGTAGAAGAAGGAGGTTCTTGCGGACTGCTGTGAGAGCGAGTGTGGGAGCTAACCGGAGAAGGCAGGGGGGGTGGCGCCGATGGAGGGAAGAGGAGGATACAAGATAGGGTTTAGGGCCAGAGGATCCAGGGCCGGCGGCGGAGTCTCGGGGGCAGAACGGAGGTAGGAGGGGCCGGAGTGGAGGGGGAGGGTGGAGGGGAGAGAACCAGGGTTGGAGGAGGGGAAAGAATAGGGTTAGCTGCCGGCTGGTTGGGGGTCGAAGGCGAGGCTGGGGCCTGGGTGGAAGGGGAGGGAGCTGTGGGAGAGGTATAGGGAGGAGGAGCCACCAGGTCTTCTGGAGGAACAGAGAAAGCAGAGGACTCAGAGACGGGAGGAGTTGGCTTGGCCAGGGAAGGTGGAGTTGGGGGAGCCATGGTGAGTAGGACTTGGCTGGGAGCCACGTGGTGCACGGGGCGGGGGGCGGGGGGGGAGAGCGCAACGCCCAAAAGGCCTGAACATAAGGGACCTCAGACCATTTTCCCGTTCTCCGGCAGTAATTATTTAAATCATGGAGGACGTTAAAGTCTAATGTCCCTGCGGCTGGCCAGTGAGCCATTATCCAGAGAATATTGTGGCCAGGCCTGAGAGCACAAAAAAGTAAGCTGTTTGGGGCGGATATATCCCTTTAGTCTTAGGGTCCGCAAATTAGCCAGTAGGCACTTTAAAGGAGTAGAATATTGGGGGTCGGGTTTGGAGGCTGTCAATCCCATGGCGACCACGTACAGCGGAGGCAAACCCCGGTATTCAAACGTCTTTGGACACGCTAGGGGAAGCCGGAGGTCCAGGCAGCCGATCAGAACGTCTTCCTCACGGACTGCCGGACTGGAGGAGGCCGAAGCCGGAGGTCCACACAGTCGATCAGGACATCTCCCTCACGAACTGGTGACCTGGGGAGGGGGGGCCGAAGCCGGAGGCCGAAGCCGGAGGGAGGCCGAAGCCGGAGGTCTATCAGTCGCTAGGGACGTCTCCCCTCACGAACTGATGACCGGGAGGGCCCAGTAAGTGCGCACCTGTTACAGGGCCCTAGGAAGTGGTCGCCAGGGAGGGCAGGCCCCAAAGCTGAAGGGACTTACCCCGTATTCTGCCGTCCAGGAGGTTGGTCAGTCGCCTGGGTCCGGGGCTACCGCGGCGGTGGAGCTCGAGGGGACCTCAACGGCAAGAGCCGGAGGCCCTCACCTCGAGCCCCACGTTGGGCGCCAGATGTAAGAAAACGCCGCGGGAAGAAAAAGCCACCTCTAGGAACCGTTAGTAAAAAGGCCTTTATTTGGGCGGTCGCTCCCGGGCAGAACTCCCAGGGGCAAGCGAGCAGGGGAACAAAGGGAGTCTGTGAGGCGGGGAGGGGTGAGGGAAAGTTTTATCTTGAGAGCTAGCAGACGGGTCAAGGTCTTTTTCCCACCAAGGTAGCATTTGCAGACTACAGCGGTGATTGGTGTCTATGGTTTCCCGTTGTCCCCTGATTGGATCGGGGCTTTAGGGCCGGGCCCCGAGAGGCCGGTCTTCTTCCCGGCTCCGGCTGGCTGACGTCAGCCAGCTTTCGGGACTAGCCGTTCTTCCCGGCTCTGGCTGACTGAGTCAGCTAGCTTTCGGGACTAGCCGTTCGCCCTATCAAAGATCTCTGGGTCTCTACATATGTCTGTGTATGTCTATGAGTATGTTTTATAAATGTGTGATTTTTTCACACCTCTGGATGATATTGCCAAAATTAATTGGTGAGGAGCTCTAATTGGCTTAAAGAAAATTAAGCATTTATATAAATCTCAAGTGTACTCTCAGAAATATGTAATATGTTTTTCAACTTCACATAATCTAGGATAAAGTTTGCTGAATAAAAGCTACTTTAAGCTTGTCAGTGTTGTTAGGGGAACCACTGATTGAAACTGCCTACCCTGGCTAGGCACGAGAGGAACCACTTGAATGAGTTATCTTACAACAGAGGTCCTGGTAAGGAATACAGAACTAACAAGCTACCAACAGCCAGAAGAATTCAGGAAAGGTCAAAAGGAAAGAGGAGACTCCAGTCCATATGTCCTACTGATCTCAGGTGATCTCGACCTGCAGTGGCCTGAAGCAGGATTTTGGTTCCCTGGCCAGAGATTGAAGTCAGGACAGGCAGTGAAAGTGCTGAATCCTAGCCATTAGACCACGAGGGCCAGTAGCCAATGACAGCTGTGACAAGGCTCTGGCCCGTTGGCTTTGTAGAAATGAATTCCCACAAAGAGAAAGTGATGAAACAAGTGAAGTGTTTATTAGGAGGGAAAAGGGTACGTGTGAGTTGACTCACACAGGCAAGCACTCTCGTGGTAGTTTAATTACTTCTACGAGGCATTTCTTCTGGATTGCCTCTGATTAATCATCTTGCTTAGCCTAGTTTTGAGTGTGTACTTGGTTTATCTCAGGGTCCTCCCCCGTGTGACTTCCCCTTCTTTTGGCCAGAGGAACTTTTTGCATACATCGTCAGGAAGACCTCTTGACCTCAAGTATGAGAAATACGTGGGCTTGGGACTTCCCTGGTGATCCAGGGCCTAAAACTCTTCACTCCCAGTGAATGCCAGGGGCCTGGGTTCAATCTCTGGTCAGGGAACTAGATCCTACCTCCTGCAAGTAAGAGTTCTTATGCCACAAGTAAAGATCCCACGTGCTGCAACTAAGGCCTGGCACAGCCAAAATAAATATAGTTTTTAAAAAGAAAGATATATGGGGTCTCTTATTTGGACAGAACTCAGCTTCCCTCTCCCTTTCTGCTATTAATATTATCTTCATCTTGGAGTACCTGTCTACAGGGGACAAACTCCAGCTGTTCAGCCTGGAGCTCATCAATCTCCTGCCTCACTACCAACCTCCCAGAATCTTCTTGCTGGAATTCATCTTGGCTGAGTAAAGTACGCACCTAAGGACCCTGAGTCAGAAAGATTGGCCAGAGACAACCTGGAAACTAATGCCATCACCATAAAACCCAAGTCGATGCACCACAGGGCAGAGCAGTTCTCCTGGGTTCCCTTACGCTGCTGCGCTCTGCCCATGTACCCCTTTTCAATGAAGTCTCTTGCTTTGTCAGCACATGTGTCTCCTCAGACAACTCATTTCTGAGTATTAGATAAGAGCCCACTCTCTGTCCTTTAAGGGGTCCCCCTTCCTGAAACTAAGAGTCATGTGTCCAACTCTTGAGACCCCGTGGACTGTAGCCTGCCAGGCTCCCCTGTCTATGGGATTCTCTAGGCAAGAAAACTGGAGTGAGTTGCCATTTCCTTCTCCAGGGGATTTTCCCGACCTGGGAATTGAACCGGGGTGGCCTGCATTGCAGGCAGATTCTTTACGGACTGAGCTATGTGGGAACCCCCTTCCTGAAACAGTTTGATTAAAACAGGCATGTTTTTAGAAATATCAGCATTAAATATAATACTTTTGTAACTGAGCAAGATGCTATGGGGCCTTCTTGGTGCAGGTTCTTCCCCCATATCCTCTGCTTTTATCTTCTTCCTGAAGTACCTAGATAATATTATCTGATGCACGTTTCCTGGATTGTTTTATAGATGCTAAAGCCACCACCAAATGGAAGAAATTAACTACTTGATCATGAGTAGTAGCTTCTAGACCAGCTGGTATCTGACTAATGTTGATGTTAACTCCTACAGCACTGCCCTGTTACCTCACCATCGCCAATCAGAAAATTGTTCACAAACTGATCACATACCCTGGGACTCTACTCCCTCATCTTGCCTTTAAAAATGCTTTGCATAAACCCACTGATAAGTGTGGGCTTTCTGTTCACTAGCAAGTTCACTAGCTGTCCTGAGCTTGCCTGCCACCCTGCAATAAACACTGCACTTCACCACAACCTGGGTCAGTAGACTGGCATTACTGTGCCTGAGCCAGCAGACCCACATTTGGTTCAGTAGCACTTTTATTCTCCTTGCTGCTGCTGCTGCTGCTGCTGCTAAGTCGCTTCAGTCGTGTCCGACTCTTAGCGACCCCATGGACTGCAACCCACCAGGCTCCTCTGTCCGTGGGATTTTCCAGGCAAGAGTGCTGGAGTGGGGTGCCATTGCCTTCTCCGTTATTCTCCCTAGGCTTACTAAAAGTCAAGTTAGCTTGTGTTATATCTGTTACAGAATTTGTCAGCAAGAAAGATAACTTAAGATCATGGTTAGCAATGTAAATAAAATGGTTAAGAGCAAATAAATAGATGTAACTAAGATACAAGTTTATAAATGTAGTTTTCAACAGTAATTATACTTCATGATACATCTACTTAAAAATAGTTTCTAAAATCTTTCTGGTAACTTAAAATCTTAATGTTATATTAAACAATATTAAATAATGGATATTCACTGAATATATAGATCAAATAAGATAAAATTCTGAAACATTAATTACTGAACATAGGCTTATCTGCTTTTGGCTTCCTTTTACAGAGAAACTAAAGATATTTGGGTCACTTAGTAAACATGGTTTTTGGCACATTGAAAACTTACTATGAGGAAGAATATGCTTCTAAAAATTATGAAATGTTTTGTATATTTGCCAGTTCACATAATGCTAGTGCAACAGATAGTCCACAATTACTTACTTTTTAGTTTTCACTAGGAACGAAGGGATTCTAAAGGGTAAGAGTTATAATTAATACATGAAATTAAGAGTAACAGAAATAATACAGGAAATATCTCTATGCAAGATGTGGAGATGTGTTTTTCTTAAGGGAAAAAGAGAGTAATTTTGTCCTAATCTAAAATGATTGTTCCAGAATGAGAAAAAGGAAAACATAGGAAAAAACTTGAATGGATGTAAAAAACACTATAGAATGTTTGTGGGAAAGGATTCTTGTGGGAAAGCAGTTTTAAGTGTGGTCAAGCTGGAAAATATGGCTAAGATTGGGATGGATTTACTTAAGTTTTTTTTTTTAATGTTAATATCACAAGTAAACTGGTAGAATTTGGTTTTCTGCTAAAAAAAAACCCAAACTTTTATTGCACTATTGATAAGAAATTGGGAAAATCTTTTTTTTTTTTTTAGCCCTTTGGGTAATCTACTTGGAAAGCAAAGCTTTTGAGTCTTACCAAAACAACTTCCTAGGTTTTATATTGTCTTTATCAGATCTTTACTTACTTAAGAAAACTCAGTCTTCTCAATATTAAAAAAGCCAAGATTTGTTCACAACTATAACCTTCCTCATTAGCCTTTAAAATCTTTTAGTGGCACTCTACTTAAACAGATAAGTATTATTTCATAATGATCTGTGATCATATGTAGTCAAATGTTCAAGCCTTTTGCCATCTTCAAGTTCTCAAATTTTAAATAGATTCTTATTAACCTCAAAGTAACTTTGAGATTTCCCCAAAATCCCCTGGAATGCTCAAGTGATTTCTCTCTCAGCTTATAAAGGAGAGTTGTTAAACTATGTTTATTTGTTACATTAAATGATATGTGAAACACTGTCAAATAAAAAGTGTTGGTAAACCTTTTTAAGGTAATGGATATGAGTATATATAAGACAGGTATTCCAGAAATTGTTTTATGGTGCTAGAAGTTTTTCAATACTTTTATTGTCCAATCATCCTAAATTACTTTATGTCATAGAATTAACCGGAGAAGGCAATGGCAACCCGCTCCAGTATTCTTGCCTGGAGAATCCCAGGGACAGGAGCCTGGTGGGCTGCCGACTATGGGGTCGCACAGAGTAGGACACGATTGACGAGACTTAGCAGCTGCAGCATAGAATTAACTATATTTCCTTATGAGATGAACTCTCATCAGATTTGTATCCATGGGCATTAAAGTCTTCTGTCATTGACAGACAGTTATTATTTTACTTTGATGCTTTTGCAAAATGAGATTCATGGAAAGGCCCTATGAAAATTGTTGACCACTCACACTGCTGCCTGGAGAAGGAAATGGCAACCCACTCCAGTATTCTTGCCTGGAGAATCTTGTGGACAGAGGGGGTGGGCTGCTGTCCATAAGGCCACGTAGAGTCAGACACGACTGAAGCGACTTAGCAGCAGCTTGCCAAATCACTGGTGGCAAACTGATACCATGCAGGGCCCTGTGGGGCTCCTGGGCACAAGGCCTTTGTGTCCCAGTTTCTTTGGTTACAGTAAACAGCCTTCATTCAGACTCCAGGACCTTCCCTGAGTTCCAATGGGCATATTCAAGCCATTGTTAATCAGGGAAAGCAGGGGATGAGAAACCAGGGAAAAACAGTCAAGAGTAGCTTTGGAGCAAGGTCCTATATCCCATCAATGGATACACACAACACACAACAATACCTTTGAGCTATTTTACGAAACACCCTCCAGGTGGGAGAAGTTAGTGATTAAAGATGGCATGCTTCCCACAAGCATGTAGATCCCAGACCATGAAGGTTGATGATATTAACTCCTACTTACATCACTACCAAGCCATCAGAAGAATGTGCACAAGCTAATCACGCTCTCTTTGAACAATTACTATAAAACTTCTCACTATCTTCCCCAGGTTGGGACACATGGTTTTGAAGGCATTACCTGCTGTGGCCCCCTTCGCCTGGCAAAGCAAAAAAGCTAGTCTTTTCTGCTTCACCCAAAACTCTCTCCAAGATTTGAATGAGCACTGGTGTACAGAGAAGCTGAGCTTTTGACATCAAAACCTTGCACGTACATTTCATGAAAAGGGTCCACCTGACATCTGGTTCTGTACAAATGATGGAGAACTCACAATCAAGCTTACTAGAATGAGAAGCTATTGACATCATGAAGTAGACTGCTTGCACCCAAGGCACTGTAACAGGCAAGAATCCTAGTCCCTTTGACTCTCATCATGAAACACCTTCTCCCCTTTGTACCTGCTTCACCATTCTTCTTTCCTTCTTGTCACTTGTAAAGATAAAGCTATCATCTGTATTTCTGGGGCTCTTGCAAAAGGGGAGACTTACCTGATTATTAAATTTGCCACCAAAGCAACAATTACTGTGATACCAGTAATCCTATAGTTCTGCCTGTTACAAACTTCTCCCTGATTTCCAATGCCTCAGTTTCTTTGGACCAAACGAAGTCCCAACTCCTAACACTTACTCTGAAAGTCAATTTCTCTGCTTCCAGTTGACAACTCTACAAAGAGAAATCAGAACAATACTCTGTGCAATCTACAGACCCTTAACTCTTTATTCATAAATCATCTGACCTCTCTGCACCCCTATTCCAGCATTCTCCACCATGGGAATATTTCCTTTGGTAGGAGACCTGTGCTGTTCCCAGGTTTATCTTCTTCACACATGGGAAACTCAGTGTTTAAATAATTGGGAAATGGTGGGAAGCTGTGGTCTGAGCTAACTATGTCTTTGACTGTCCACAGTCAAGCCAAGGCTTCATACTAGGTTGCACCTATCTATTTACATTACAGATCAAATGGGAATTACCAGGAGGCATCCACAATTCAAATTTTTCTTCCTTTGGATTCCTTAAAAACTGGAAACCACAATCCCACTGCTGGGCATACACACTGAGGAAACCAGAATTGAAAGAGACACGTGTACCCCAATGTTCATCACAGCACTGTTTATAATAGCAAGAACATGGAAACAACCTAGATGCCCATCAGCAGATGAATGGATAAGAAAGCTGTGGTACATATACACAATGGAATATTACTCAGCTATTAAAAAGAATGCATTTGAATCAGTTCTAATGAGGTGGATGAAACTGGAGCCTATTATACAGAGTGAAGTAAGTCAGAAAGAAAAACACCAATACAGTATACTAACGATATATATGGAGTTTAGAAAGATAGTAACAATGACCCTATATGAGAGACAGCAAAAGAGACACAGAGGTAAAGAACAGACTTTTGGACTCTGTGGGAGAAGGCAAGGGTGGGATGATTGAGAGAATAGCATTGAAACATGTATATTACCATATGTGAAATAGATTGCCAGTCCAGGTTGGATGCATGAGACAGGGTGCTCAGGGCCAAAGCACTGGGATGACCCTGAGGGATCGGATGGGAAGGGAGGTGGGAGGGGGTTCAGGATGGGGAACACATGGACACCCATGGCTAATTCATGTCAATGTATGGCAAAACCCACTACAATATTACAAGTAATTAGCTTCCAATTAAAATTAATTAATTAATTTAAAAATGTTTTCTTCCTTTGGCAGATCCCTATTTCCTAGGCTAGGAGTCAGTGTAAATGAAGCTGTGATTAGGAACCTACCCTTAACTCTTGAAGATATCATAGAAATCTACTGTTAAAACAATAGCTGCCCAACCAAAATCCCTGGATTCTCTGGCCAATGTTGTTCTTCAAATAGGTTACCCCTTGATATCTTTTAAAGGAGCAAGAAGTGTCTGTCCATTGCCAACACCACTTGCTATACTTGGATTAACACTTCTGGGGAAGTTGAAACTCAGTTACCTGAGATAGCTGAAAACGTCACTTTGCTTAGTAAAGTGTCTCCTTCTATGCAGCCTTTCTTTGATCTATTTGATCTAAGTTGTTTTGGGCCAGGGGACTGTGGTGTTTGAGCGCTCTGCAAACGTTGGGAATTATTCTGCTTATAATCGTATCGATAGTCTCCCTGGTGCTCATGCATTTTCTCTTAAAGGCACGTGTGCAGCTGCAGGAGACCAGACAAATGATCTACCTTCACCTAGAATGCCAAAGATAGGATGATGAAAATTGCTAGTTATGGGACTGAGACCTCAATAGTCTAACATACAGATTCCAGTCAGAGAGCCGATATGATTCTATGGTAGCTCAGAGTTGTGCCAGTACTTTAATTTTGATCAATACTCTCAATACAACTGAAAGTATGATAAAAGGGGAGTGGAATGAGTAAAATTAATTTACATATCAGGATCCTTCATATGGAGACTGCCCTCCATATTGTAGGCCCAGCTCACAACACTATACATGTAAATCTATGTCAGCCTGCACTTTCAGAAAACACCTTGTGCAGGCAACCTAACATCCACCAATCACAATTCTCCAACTCAGCTTTAGCTAGCATATTTTACCCAAAGAATAGGACATACTAGGATGTCTGATTTCAGTTTGGGAGAAAAAGTTCTTATAAGGAAAATTTGGGGTGAGAACTGCATGGTGTATGACTTTCTTCTGATTGGTGGATGGTGAGGTAATAGGACAGTTTTCCAGGAATCCGGTGCTCAGCGTGAAGTCATCATCCTCCACCTGGAGCAGGGGGTGGGGTGAAGGGGAAGCTTAGTTTTGAAACCAAGCAGGACCCTGCAGGGCTCATGGGCACAGAAGCTTTTCAGGGCCCTCTGCCCCTTGTTTGCAGGTAGTAGACTCCACGTTCAGCGCCTTCCCTGTGTCCCAAAAAGCAGATGCAAACAGTTGCTAAGCAGGGAAGCAAGGGGATACTGAGACAAGTCAAGAGAGGAACAGCCAAGAAACAATAGTATGGCCTTGGAGCAGGGTCCTGGTTCTGCTTCAAGGGATATACATAACTTTCTAAGCTTTTCTACAAAACTAAAACCTCTAACATGTGAAATATGAACTAATAATGAAGCAAAACTCGTTCCAGAGAGGTTAGGGTTTGATATCCTTGAGAATCAGAGCCACTTCAGGCCAGACTAAAGGACTGAAGGCCCTGCAGACACCCTAATTTTATCAACAACCCTGCCTTTGAACCACTCCTGTAAAACTCCTGAACAGATCTTCCTGGATTGGAACACAGTTTTTCAGGGTACAAGCCTGCTGTGTTCCCCTTTGCCCAGTAAACCAATAGTTATTCTTTTCTACTTCACCCAAAATTCTCTTTGAGATTTGATTCAGCACTGGTGCAGAGAGGCCAATTTTTCAGTGTTGGTTTCTGCAGAACTTAAAGATATGTGTCATATTGCTAGGTTTATCCCTTGAGGAGGAACTAGACAGTTTTATATCACTACATTACTGTTTCTTGACAGCTTTTCCTTCACTTCTGCATTCCTTCACTTCTTCCCTAATTAGAAACTGCTTGCATCTGCCCTTTGGAACCAGAGAATTTCTAGGTGGCTGAAGCCTTTTCCCTACAAATAAAGCACAAGGAACATGGAAAAGCTTATTTACCAGGAGTGAGGCAGGAGATAGTGGACCCCGGGCTAAGAAACTGGAGTCTTCTCAGTACCTATGGATACTCTAAGATGAAGATAATAGCAGGAGGATAATAACGGAAGCTGAGCCCTGCTTAGATGAAAAGACAGAGACCACATTTTCCTCATTCTCAAAGTCAAGGAGACCGTCTGGACTACACACGTGCAGAAAGCCTCCTTGAAAATCAGAAAGGGAGAGGGTACCACCCCATAGTAGGTGATGTCAACCTACCCATAGGTCTCTTTAATAAAATTCATCTTGGCTAAGAGATGTGTCTACACACACGGGAGGACCCTGAGATAAACCAAACAGGGACTCAGGCAAAGCAAGATGATTGGTCAAAAGAAACTCAGAAGATTCACCCAATATACGTGATTCAAACTACCACAGGTCCATAACGCTCTCTCTCTGAGTCTGCCCTTGTGTGCCTATTCACACGTACCATTTTTCCTCCTAATAAACGTTTTACTTGTTACACTATTTTCCATATCTTTGTGGGAATTCATTTCTACAAGCCCTCAGGCAGAGGCCTTGTCACAGGCCGCTGTCCCTCGCAGTCCAGTGGCTAGCGTTCAGTGCTCTCACTGCTGCAGCCTGACTTCAGCTTCCCAGGGACTGAAATCCTGCTTCAAGCTACTGCAGGCTGACGCCACCAGATATGGGGAGGGCCCAGCAGAGTCCAGCTTGATTTCCATTGCCTTTAGCGTAAAATAATTCTCACACAAAAATGGCATTTTGCGGGAGACTCTTTCTGGAGCCCTACACCCTCGTTCGCACAAAAAGAAACTGTTAAAAGATAAATATTTTAAAAAGTTTTAAGAGTTCATTTGAGCAATAATCAATTCCAGCTGGGCAGCACCAAATTGGAAGTGGTCATGGTCCATACACAGGTTGGAAAAGAATTTCCAGACATAAGCAGAATGAGAGGAGAATAAAGCTTGAGTGAGAGCCACTGTTAAAACAGCAGAACAGCTCAAGGGAGAGCTGAACCCTTTCACAGGCTAGTCGCCAATTTTTATAGCCTCAAAATAGAGAAAATCCCTACTGGAATGGGGGCCTTGGATGATTGGTTAGGATGCTATAGGGTGGGTAATACAGTAGATATTTTACCTAATATGGGGTCAGGGAACTGGCTGGTTTAGAGTCGGAGGCTCATGGCAATAGTTGCTATGGGGCTTGGTCAGTCCCAGAGATTTTTATCCTGTGAGCTTGGGCTCCACACCTGTGACTTTGGTATAGGGTTCCACATTACCCCCTCTTTCTACTTTCGGGCCAAATCTTTGGCCCCCTTAACAGCCTGCTCATGACTGTAACTATCTACCTATCGGATAGACCATGGGACTCAGTCTAGGGACCCGGACTCAGTCTGGGGACCCAGGCTCATTGGGGAGAGGGGTGATGACCTCTCTGACTTCTTCAAGCTGGACAGGGGTGTCATAGGGTCCTGGGTCCCAATGCCCACTTTCTGTCAGGGGGCAATTATGGAGGGAGATGAGAGTCTATGAAATGATAAGGCGGCTTGTTCCAGCATTGTTTGGATGCTGGCAGAGTGATATTCCTGTCTTACCATCACTTGGTGATTTATTTGCATTCAAGAAGAAAGAAACTTAATAAGAAGGTTAAAGATATATGGCCCAAAGATTAATAGAAGTAGAAAAGCTTCAGGGTATAGAAGAGGGGCTGGCGAGGAGAACCGGGACCAGAACGCAGTCTGTGAGGTTAGTGTTTTTCTAGGTATGAGAAGATGCAAGAATTTGGGCTCATAAAATTCTTTACCTGAAAACGTCTGACTGTCTGAAAGCCTGTTCTTCCAGTTTTTCCCCGTGCCTCTGATCACCACTCTGAACTCCTTTCAGCTGATCCTGAAGGTCAGAAGCTTGCAGGGGTCGTGATTTAATCTTTGTAGAGGCAGATGGCAAGTGCAATTTCCAGTTGGCAGAACCCCTTTGGGTCATAAATTTGACCCTGCTTTGGGGGCATTTCACGGCCATGTGTCCCATGGTGCTAGGAATGCTCATCCCCAGTTCTGGTGAAGCTTTTGTTGACAGGCCTCTCAGTACGCTGTTATTGGGCCAGGCCCTGCAAGTGGCAAAAGTCTCTGGACCACCCTGGTGTTACTAGCCTCTTGGTCCAGGAAAATATTCCCTCTTCTTGCTTCTTTCCATGTCTGATCTCATATGAAAGTATATATCAGCATTTTATCAGACACTCAGTCACACATTTGGTAATGTAAAAAAACAATCTTCTGAAACAGGTGACATAGAAAATAATATACCTAGCTGTTATTAGTAATGTCAAAAGTAAGCATTTAAGTCAAGAACTTCCATTAAGCATAGTCCATTACGTCCCCAGATCATCTGACAGCTTGTTAAATGACTGTAGCCTGGTGTTAATCTCCTGGTTGCAGATCATGGAGCATTTGGCCTTCATCCAAAGACTGATTATTGAGATATGCTTTAGAAACAAATTTAGAGTGTCTCTTTTAATAGCTTAAAAAAACCTTCTAGCAATATAACATAACAATTATCTCAGAAATGAGTCATAGTAAACACAGACCTTAATTAACAAAACTAGAATTTAATATTCAGTGAAACATAATTTCTTTTTCATTGTGAGGGCATTAACACTACAGCCAGAAAAGGGTTTAACCCATCAAATAAAAATGCGGTTTTTCAGGGAGCTGGGAAAAGCCAAGTGGCCTTCTTGGATTTCCAAAGCCCTGATTGCTTGATTTACAGCTATTATTTACCCATTTTAAATTCCCTGATTTAGGAATAGATTATTGTCAAGTTTTAAGGACATCAGGATAGCAAAAGTCTGACAGTGAGGGGTTAATTTTTATAGAAGCAGAATGAGTTTTATCTACATGTACCATAATCTTCATAGATAATTGTGAAATAATATGTATTTACTTTACCAAAGTAATAAAATGTTTTAGAAACAAATATAAATTATTTAAAGGCAAAAAAATTCACGTAATCTGTTATCAAAAGCCACATTCCAAGTAAACGTTATTCTCTTAACAGACAGAAAACCAAATTCCAGTCTGATACCAGCTTACTATTAATTTAACCTTAGAAAGTCCTGTCCATAGTTTTTTATGATGACAAGAAGGCACACTTAAAATCTGACTACAATGCAACTGAAAAAAAAGTAACTTGGGGACTTTCTCGGTGGTAAAGGGGTTAAAACTTCACCTCCCAATGTAGGGGGTGCAGGTTGATCTCTGCTCAGGGAGCTAAGATTCCATATGCCTCCTGGCCAAAAAACTGAAATATAAAACAGAAGAAATATTGTAACAAATTCAATAAAGACTTTAAAATGGTCCCCATAAAAAGTTTGTATTTAAAATTTACTTGGTTACTGCTGTGACATGCAACACTTACATAATAACTAGAATTAGGACTGATATTTTACCAGGACATACCAGATCATTATGAATAATTAGGTTAACAAACAAGCATTAATACCAGATATGAATTTAATACTGAGTATCTCCCAGTTTGCACAAACCTGAAATTCATTTAGCTTAATTTCTTTTGTATTTAGAATTGTTTTATTTGTAAGTACTTACTTTTATTTAGGCCAGTTAAATTAGAGCTCATTTACAAATTAACTTCAGCAATTTTACCCAAAGACAAACACACACATAGAGACATACAATAAATAGAGAGAGAGATCTCATAATTTTCCACTTGAGATGTACTGTCTCTTTACCCTCCCCCACTTTTTTGGCTTGAGGTTCTAATTTGCCCAATGCTGAAGTCTCAGGCAAAGGACATAAGTTAACTTCAAGCTTTCTCCTAGGCAGATTTCTGTTTAACAAGCTAACTTTTTCTAGTTGCATATGCAAGAACAGTTTTGTAATTTCAAAAAGGTTTCATTTTAACCAGTTTTCTCCAGAGTCTAATATCATGGCCATATTGTCTTTTTCTTTCTGTGGTTATGGACTCAGAGCTAAAATTTAGATAGTACTCAAATCGGCTCTGATAACAGGGGCAGACCGACTGATAAGATGTTGTCCCAGCAGACACTGTCCCTCTGGGGAGGTGAGGTCTTCTTATGATCAGAAGAATCTGGAGGGGTGGGGGAAGTTTGGTCCCTCCCCACACTGAGAGGTAGAAGTCGTTAGAAGGGTCTTCTTTAGAATGTTAGGAGAGTTTTTGAATCCTCAGGTGTTTGATTATAGGAGAAAGTCCTAGACCAAAGGAAACCTCAGAATCCTTTCCTTGTCTCTGACAACAGATCAAATGTGGATATGAATGGAGGAGGGCACGGCAACCCACTCCAGGATTCTTGCCTGGGGAATCCCATAGACAGAGAAGCCTGCCAGGCTACAGTCCTTAGGGTTGCAGAGTCGAACACGACTGAAGTGACTTAGCACATGTGCATATAATAGGAAAGGTCAAGTAGAGGTCATCTAGGAAATCTGATGGAGAAGGAGACAGAGAGGGATGGAGGATAAGGCAACAACAGAAAGACACATGTGGCATGTGTCTGAATTCTTAATTCAGACAAATCTGAATTCTGACTAAAGGCCATGAAGGACTGAACATCAGGAACCTCTGAGTCCTTTCTTGCTTGTGCCAAAAGAGATTAAGTTGAAGGATTCTGCTACAATCTGGTGTGCCATTCAGAGGGCCTTTTTTTTTTTTTTTTTGGCCCTCCAATTTATATTGGAGCCAGTCCTTTTGAGATTTTCAAGATCAAATTTTTTTCAGTTCCTGAGAATGTAGCCAAGGGGTGTGTCTGAGAGAGGTTCCTGGGATATACCATCCTTAGCCTATATGCCATAGCCTGCAAGTACTTAGTCGCCAGTTTACAGAAAGGCATCCCTTTGTCCCAGTGATCTCTCCATGCGACTAATGGCACAAAACGGCCAATCATCCTAAGAGCCTCATCTGACAGTGAGAGGTGACTCTTGAGAACCCGGCAGCTAAAGAACCATGTGACCCAGGCAGGGAAAGACCTGGTAGCAACTGGGTAACTCACCGTTTGGCATTTCCCTGAAATGTGGAAGGCACTCTTGGGATGGCTCACAGGCACCACCTAGGCTCCTCAAATCAACCCAGATGGAAAGGAAAAGAAGTGAAAGTGACAGGGAAGACAGGCTGAGGATTCCACCTTACAATCCTGTTGGGAAGCAGTGGCCAGGGGACAATGGGCTCATTTTCCTCAAAGTAATATGTGCCTGACACAGAGCAAGCAAGTTCTCTTGTTGAGGGTGGATGCCCTTGTGGTCTGGTCCATCCCATAACTCCCTTATCTTTCAAGGGAACTTTCAAGTGACAGACAACCTAATGTCTCTTACGTGTCTGACCCATGCCTGCACAATATTGATTGGCCTAGTCACCATTTGGAAATGTCACGCGAGTGTGTGTTCCTCAGTTCTTTGTCTCATCACAACAAAGATTTGGAGCGATGGACATTAAAGCCCTCAGCGCATCACAGCTCTTGGGTCTCGGACAAACCCTGTTATAGCTCTTAGGCAAATCAGTGTTACAGCTCTATTTTATTTAGAAGATAGCAGGAGAATCCATCCTCAAAGCATGAGGGCATGCCAACCCAAAGACTTGAAGAGAAGAAAGTGGAGGAGCCCGTGGGAGAGGGAGAAAGAGAGGGGGAGAGAGAGAGAAGGAGAGAGAGAGAGAGAGAAGCGATTTGGCTCCTCCTTTTATATGTTTTTTTTCCTCCACCTTGGCCTGCCCTATGCAAATTGGGCTTAGCCAGGAGTGCCATTTGTTCTACCTGAAGTCTTCACTGTGGTCCTCGGACCTTCCTTTGACCTTCCTTGTTTTTAGCCACCGCCATTTTGGACCATTCAATATCCCAGTTATCCAAGTCTGTGCCCCAACAAGTAATGCTGAAGAAGCTGAAGTTGAACAGTTTTATGAATACCTACAAGACCTTTTAGAACTAACACCCAAAAAGATGTCCTTTTCATTAGAGGGGACTGGAATGCAAAAGTAGGAAGTCAAGAAACACCTGGAGTAACAGGCAAATTTGGCCTTGGAATGCGGAATGAAGCAGGGCAAAGACTAATAGAGTTTTGTCAAGAAAACGCACTGGTCATAGCAAACACCCTCTTCCAAAAACACAAGAGAAGACTCTACACATGGACATCACCAGATGGTCAACACTGAAATCAGACTGATTATATTCTTTGCAGCCAAAGATGGAGAAGCTCTATACAGTCAACAAAAACAAGACCAGGAGCTGACTGTGGCTCAGATCATGAACTCCTTATTACCAAATTCACACTTAAACTGAAGAAAGTAGGGAAAACCGCTAGACCATTCAGGTATGACCTAAATCAAATCCCTTATGATTATATAGTGGAAGTGAGAAATAGATTTAAGGGACTAGATCTGATAGATAGAGTGCCTGATGAACTATGGAATGAGGTTGGTGACATTGTACAGGAGACAGGGAACAAGACCATCCCCATGGAAAATAAATGCAAAAAAGCAAAATGGCTGTCTGGGGAGGCCTTACAAATAGCTGTGAAAAGAAGAGAGGTGAAAGGCAAAAGAGAAAAGGAAAGATATAAGCATCTGAATGCAGAGTTCCAAAGAATAGCAAGAAGAGATAAGAAAGCCTTCTTCAGCGATCAATGCAAAGAATAGAGGAAAAGAACAGAATGGGAAAGGCTAGAGATCTCTTCAAGAAAATTAGAGATACCAAGGGAACATTTCATGCAAAGATGGGCTTGATAAAGGACAGAAATGGTATGGACCTAACAGAAGCAGAAGATATTAAGAAGAGGTGGCAAGAATACATGGAAGAACTGTACAAAAAGATCTTCATGATCCAGATAATCATGATGATGTGATCACTAATCTAGAGCCAGACATCTTGAAATGTGAAGTCAAGTGGGCCTTAGAAAGCATCACTATGAACAAAGCTAGTGGAGGTGATGGAATTCCAGTAGAGCTGTTTCAAATCCTGAAAGACGATGCTGTGAAAGTGCTGCCCTCAATATGACAGCAAATTTGGAAAACTCAGCAGTGGCCACAGGACTGGAAAAGGTCAGTTTTCATTCCAATTCCAAAGAAAAGCAATGCCAAAGAATGCTCAAACTACTGCACAATTGCACTCATCTCACATGCCAGTAAAGTAATGCTCAAAATTCTCGAAGCCAGACTTCAGCAATACGTGAACTGTGAACTCCCTTATGTTCAAGCTGGTTTTGGAAAAGGCAGAGGAACCAGAGATCAAACTGCCAATATCTGCTGGATCATGGAAAAAACAAGAGAGTTCCAGAAAAACATTTATTTCTGCTTTATTGACTATGCCAAAGCCTTCGACTGTGTGGATCACAATAAACTGTGGAAAATTCTGAAAGAGATGGGAATATCAGACCACCTGACCTGCCTCTTGAGAAATCTGTATGCAGGTCAGGAAGCAACAGTTAGAACTGGACATGGAACAAGAGACTGGTTCCAAATAGGAAAAGGAGTATGTCAAGGCTGTATATTGTCACCCTGCTTATTTAACTTATATGCAGAGTACATCATGAGAAACACTGGGCTGGAAGAAACACAAGCTGGAATCAAGATTGCTGGAAGAAATATCAATCACCTCAGATATGCAGATGACACCACCCTTATGGCAGAAAGTGAAGAGGAGCTAAAAGCCTCTTGATGAAAGTGAAAGAGGGGGAGTGAAACAGTTGGCTTAAAGCTCAACATTCAGAAAACGAAGATCATGGCATCTGGTCCCACCACTTCATGGGAAATAGATGGGGAAACAGTGGAAACAGTGTCAGACTTTTTTTTTTTTGGCTCCAAAATCACTGCAAACGGTGACTGCAGCCATGAAATTAAAAGACGTTTACTCCTTGGAAGAAAAGTTATGACCAACCTAGATAGCATATTCAAAAGCAGAGATATTACTTCACTGACTAAGGTCCGTCTAGTCAAGGCTATGGTTTTTCCTGTGGTCATGTATGGATGTGAGAGTTGGACTGTGAAGTAGGCTGAGTGCCAAAGAATTGATGCTTTTGAACTGTGGTGTTGGAGAAGGCTCTTGAGAGTCCCTTGGACTGCAAGGAGATCCAACCAGTCCATTCTGACGGAGATCAGCCCTGGGATTTCTTTGAAAAGAATGATGCTAAAGCTGAAACTCCAGTACTTTCGCCACCTCATGTGAAGAGTTGACTCATTGGAAAAGAAAAGACTCTGATGCTGGTAGGGATTGAGGGCAGGAGGAGAAGGGGACAACCGAGGATGAAATGGCTGGATGACATCACGGACTCGATGGACGTGAGTCTGGGTGAACTCCGGGAGATGGTGATGAACAGGGAGGCCTGGCATGCTGCGATTCATGGGGTCGCAAAGAGTCAGACACGACTGAGCGACTGAACTAACTAACTAAGGAACTTTCCCTATTCTACCTACCTAACAGAAAGAAGTCAAAAAGTGAGACCCTCACCCATTTGGGTGGTAGCTACTGGGGCACAGTCGACAGTAACGCCTTTGGAATACACCAGACGGTAACCATGGCCCAAGGTCCTCAGTTGCTGCCACAGGCTCTTGCCTGCTCACAGAGGCTCCTCTGAGAAAGAACAGGTGAGGGAAGAGACCCCTAATCCCTGTATAAAAAGTGAGAAAGTGAAGTCGCTCAGTCATGTCTGACTCTTTGCTACCTCATGGCCTACCAGACTCCTCCATCCATGCGATTTTGCAGGCAAGATTACTGGAGTGGATTGCCATTTCTTGCTCCAGGGGCTCTTCCCCAAAATAGTGTGGTTTGTGCATGGGTTGGAAAAGAATTTCCAAACATAAGGCAGAATGAGAGGAAAATAAAGTTTATTACAGTGGAAGACACTGTTAGAACTGCAAGGGAAATCTGAACCTTTCGCAGGCTAGTAGCCAATTCTTATAGCCTCAAGACAGAGAAAATTCCTACTGGAATGCTGGCATTAGGTAACTGGTTAGGGTGCTATGGGCTTCCCCAGTGGCTCAGGGACCTGCTTGCCATGCAGACCTAGGTTTGACCTCTGGGTCAGGAAGAGCCCCCGGAGGAGGGAACAGCAACCAACTCCAGTATTCTCCAGTATTCTGAAGAATTCTATGAACAGAGGAGCCTTTCAGGCTACAGTCCATGGGGTTGCAAAGAGTCAGACACAACTGAAGTGACTGCATGCATGCACATAGGATGCTACAGGATGGGGAATAGGGTGGGTATTTTACCTAATATGGAGTCAGGAAACTGACTGGTTTAGATCCCAAGGCTCATGGCAACAGTTCCTATGGGGCTTGGTCACTTCCAGGGATTTTTGTCCTGTGACTTTGTTTCAGGGCTCCACACTCATGGCTTTGGTATAGGGCTCCACAGAAGTGATTGAGTAGTTCACAAATAGGAACTTGGAAAAAGACTATTTTAGAGAAAAGACAGAAACAAAGCAAGGAAATTATTTGACTGGCTATATCTTAAATATTTGCCTAGTGATAGCTTATGGTGAACAAAGATTTATGATCTCAAAAGGAGAGAATTTAGCTTCAGGACCAAAGATGCAGCTTCAGTCACTCAGAGCTTCACGCAGCAAAAGAGTTATTAAGATGAAAAGGGGACAGAGAAAGCTTCTGACATAGACATCAGAAGGGGGCAGACTTAGAAAGGGATCTATGCTGCTGCTGCTGCTAAGTCGCTTCAGTCATGTCCAACTCTGTGCAGCCCCATAGATGGCAGCCAGAGAAGGAATCTATATACTTTTTCTATTGGTTACTAGCAATAGATCAAAAGAATGTCTCAAGTTTGCAAAGGTCTTAACAGACCCACTCCCACAACATACATCTTAAGATAATAGGATTAGTCAGAATTCCTCTGTGAAGGAGAAAGGTGTCCTCAAGCAAGATACATTGTTGTTACATAATCATTAGTACAGAGCAAGGAAAAATACACCTTGAGCAAGATGTGTTGTTTTGTTGTGTAATCATCAGTTCTGGGCTCAAAGAAAGTTAGTTTAAGGCAAAATAGATTGTTGCCATTAACAGCTCAGAGCTTAAGAAAAAAACATCTTATGTGACTAAGATGTAGAAATGTAGAAGAAAAAGGTTGTCCCTTCCTCCTCCTTGAGGGTCCTGGTTTCCTTATCAACCTACCTAAGAATTAGCTCTCTCACCTAGGTGTCTCTTTGTTACTGGCTGAGAAGGGAAGCAGAATATACCACCCCAAAATATGCCTCACTGTCATAAGGATTATCTTGAACTGCTTATTTTTTAGAAACAGCAGACCCTAGAAAAGCTCTGAAAACTAAGCAGAATTTTCTCTGTGTAAGAGAAAGTTACATTTAGAAGGGAAATCCCCATTTGTACAGATATATCAGGAAAAGAAGAATCACCCTTAATCATAAGAAATTAATATCTCTGTAGAAGGCACAAGCTAAAACCTGCATAACAATCTTACCCTTTAATGCACTTTTCCTAATAACTCACTCCCCCACTTCCAAAATCTTTCTTCTGTCTTTAGCAGAATATAGTATTTCAGGCAATGACCTCCCATTTCAGGGAGCCATTCAGCTTTCCTAGGTATCTTTCATGTATATAGGAGGTGTGTTGTTGCTGTTCAGTCTCCCAGTCGAGTCTGACTGTTTGAGACCTCATGCACTGCAGCACATTGAGCCTCCTGTCCCTCACCATCTCCCTGAGTTGAGAAGCCCACACACTGTAACTAGAGTTACCCCCACTCATCACAACTAGAGAAAGCCCACCCACATACAACAATGAAGACCCAGTACAACCACAAACAAATTTTAAAAAAGATTCATGGAGGAAAACAAACAACTGTAATAATATGAATACCTCCTATATAAAATTACCTTTGGCTGCACTGGGTCTTCATCACTGTGTGTGGGCTTTCTCTAGTTGTGGTTAGCAGGGGCTATGCTCTACTTGCAGTGAACCTGCTTCTCATTGGCATGGCTTCTCCTGTGGCAGAGCAGAAGCTCTAGAGTGCACAGCCTTCAGTAATTTCAATGCATGGGCTCAGTAGTTGTGGCATACAAGCTTAGTTGACCCAATCCATGTGGCATCTTCCTGGACCAGGGATTGAACCCATGTCCCCTGCATTGGCAGACATGTTCTTAACAAATAGACCACCAGAGAAGTCCTCCATTTATTATAGGGCAGATGGAGGAGGGTAATCTCAGTCAAAACCCTAGAAGAATAGAGAGAAAACTATTTTTCCTTCTGAAAGAAAGTTATAACCAACCTAGACAGCATATTCAAAAGCAGAGACATTACTTTGCCCACTAAGGTCTGTCTAGTCCAGGCTATGGTTTTTCCAGTGGTCATGTATGGATGTGAGAGTTGGATGATGAAGAAAGCTGAGAACCGAAGAAATGATGCTTTTGAACTGTGGTGTTGGAGAAGACTCCTGAGAGTCCCTTGGACTGCAAGGAGATCCAACCAGTCCATCCTAAAGGAGATCAGTCCTGGGTGTTCACTGGAAGGATTGATGCTAAAGCTCAAACTCCAATATTTTGGCCACCTCATGTAAAGAGTTGACTCATTGGAAAAGACCCTGATGCTGGAAGGGATTGGGGGCAGGAAGAGAAGGGGACAGCAGAGGATGAGATGACTGGATGGCATCGCTGACTTGATGGCCATGAGTTTAAGTAAACTCCAGGAGTTGGTGATGGACAGGGGGGCCTGGCGTGCTGTGATTCATGGGGTCACAAAGACTCAGATATGATTGAGCAACTGAACTGATAAAACAAAAATATCTCTCTCTTTCCCATCACAGCTGAGAAAAGACTAAAGAAAGAACAAATAAAAAGGAGATGTTTATAAAAGAAAACTGAAATGAACAGGACCTTGTGGGGCCCTCTGGAGTGCAGATATTTTCTGCTTCTCTTTCTTGTTTTCAGAAGAAAAAAAAAAAAAAGAGCTTCAGCCTCCTACACTTTCACTGATTTCCAAAGGGCAAACTGAAACACTTCCTAATCAGGGAAGTGAGGGAATGCAGAAACAAAGGAGAAGCAGTCAAGAAGTCAAGGCATCTACTGGGCAAGGTCCTGGTTCCTTCTGAAGGATTATACATAACAATCCTTTCAGTTCTAGAGAAACTAAGGTCCTCACTCAGGTAAAAGGTGGTAACTTCAGACTGAGGCTTTGATTCCTGGAATACCACCCTGTTTCCTCACCATTACCCAATTAGAAGTCACACACCCTGGAGCCCTCACTCTAAATTTGCCCATAAAAATTCTCCCCAAACACTATCAGAGAGTTCCTCTTTTTATGAACACAAGCCACTCGATCTTCTTGCTTGGCCCTACAATAAAATTTTCTCTGCTCCAAACTCTGATGTTTCCATTTTCTGGCCTTACTGTTAGGCACACAAAGTTGAGTTTGGTGACCCAGTCAGGAGACTCCGACCATGTCAGGCTGACTCCAGCTAGGAACAGCCTCTTGAGTCTCTAGCAGCTGCAGGAGCTCATTTTGCTTTGGAGAAAATTTAGGGACTCTTCCTGACAGGACCCAGCCATCCCAGCATGAGGCTTTTTGAGGCCAAGAAATGTCCTGAGCTAAAATCCATATTTGCATCACGTGGGGATGATTTGCTATAGTTTGTGCAGCTTGAAACTTTCTCTCTATTCTATTCAGGCTCGTTCACTTAAGAACTGTGCCACATTGGGCTCATTGTGACCGAATCTGGGCTTGAGGCAAGAGGTATATTCTCCCACCCTCCCACACCTAGATACAGCATTCAGAGATTCATTCTCTCTTGACAGAAAACCAAGGCAAGAATCGAAGGGCAATTAAGGAAAGGAGACTGGGCCTTGGTCAGACTACATATTCATTTGTATTCATTGTTAGCGTCCACGGAACTTTGTCCCTCTCACCCGACTGACTTCACTCGGTGGACCCTTCCGAGGGTCCGTCTGATGTTGCGGCCCGTGGCGATGGCGGCTCCTCTTCTTGAGGGTTGCGTCATATTCCACGCTACAGATATCCCTCACCTTTTGTCCCGGCCACGTGCCGACGGGCACTTAGGCCTTTCCCATGTCTCGGCTACCGTACAGAGGCATGGGGTGACCTAGGGGATGCCTGCATCTCTCCCCATCAGGGGTGTGTGTTCTCCCTTTTCCCCGATGGGTGGCCAGGGTCAGGTTTGCTGGATCCCAACGTAAGCTCTTCTTTTTCCTATTGCTGGACTGATCCCTGACGACCGATTGACTTCCCGGAGTCCGAGCCGTTGTTGTCCTGGAAGTGTAGTTGAGCTACGGGACGCCTGCCCTGGGGGTGTGGCGTGTCCGGTTCCGCTGTACAGCATTGGGATTCAGTCCTGGGGCGGGGGCGGCAGGGGGGGGGGGGGGGATTATGTTTTCAGATCCGTTTCCATTGTGGGTGACGACATGACATGACAGAACATGGGATCTCATTCCCTGCGGTATCCCGTGTGTCCTTGTTCCTCCTCTCCTTTCCACGCAGTACTGGTACGGTATATCCGTTGAGCCCGGCTCCTCTTTCATCCCTGTGTCCTGACTGTGCCCTTGGGAAGCCCCAAGCTGCTTTCCTGTGTCTGAGAGTCTGTGGCTGGTTGGCCCAGGGATTGACTTGTCCAACGCTGTAGATTCCACCCGTCTGTGACCTTGTCTGTGTGACTTCCCTCTCCAAGGGGACTATTCTGCAGCACCAGCCACAACTGCAGCCAGTGACACTGTCGGACTCTTGTGGGCGGCTCAGTGACATCCCGTTCTCTCCCTTTCTCGGATACTTGCATCTTGGTGGGTGAGCCCCTGGGGATGGGCACCAGGGTTTTCTCCACGTCCCGGCTTCGGCAAACGGTGCTGCTATCACCGTGGGGGTGGCGTGTGTCTTTCCGAAGGAAGAGTTGCGGCTTTCACGGATATGTACCCAGGGTGGGATCGTCATAGCTCGCCCGTTTCCCCGCTGACTTCGTTGCCTGTTGACTTCGTTTTCTTTTCAAAGCTTACTCCAGTCTCGTAGTCACGGTTGTTGTGGAAGCCCAGTGGATTGCCAACATGTGCTGGTTTCTGACGGACCGCAAAGTGATTCTCTTTCCCCGTGTACAAATCTCGGATTTCATATAGGCTTTCAGATTCTGTTCCACTTGAGGTTATGCCAGGGTACTGACAGGATAACCTTGGCGCTTCTCCCTTTAGACAGGGTCCTGCGTGTCTGTTCGTTGCAACTCCACAGTCATCCGTCCACCGCTGCCTTTCCGCTTGCCTTACCCTAAGGTGGGTTTCTGCGTGAGTCGGTTTCTCCTCGGCAACTAGCTTGGTTTTGTGTTCTTTTACACGTTCCACAATCCTCTGTCCAACGTGCTCTGACGTTCTCCACCGAGGGTAAGAGTCTCTGGGTCCACCGTAGCTTGTGACAGATGGCAACACTTGACTATTTCTCTTATGACTGAGTGATGGCTCCATGCTACATCGATGTCACCCCTTCTTGGGCCCGCCGTCTGTGGATGGGCGCTGGGGTTTGCTCCGTGTCCGGGCCACGACATAGAGGGGTGCCGTGTCCGAGGAGGTGTCCCGACCCTCAGACCTCGCCGAGGTTTGCCCTCTGCGGGCGTGTCCCATGGAGGGATGACTGTGCTCGGTCCCATGGGAGCTCTCCTCGGCCCTCATGAAATCACGGCCACCCGAGCTCCCAACCACCACCCCCATCCCACCCTGAGCCCACAGCAGTGTCAAACCCGAGACGGGACATTCCCTCCTGAAGGGTGGTGACTTTGGTCTCTGGGGCGGCACGGTGGGCCCACCCATCCGGGACCGGGTCTGGCCCCCGGCTGGCACTCTTTGTCAGTCCTTGGCTTGCCTGCGTCCTAGTCACCGCCCAGAGCCCCAGCCCGCCGCCAAGCCTGAAGAGCCAGGGGCACCGCGCACCAGTGGGGCTCGCCCCAGCCCACCCGCCAGCCCACACAAATGGAGTGCTCTCCCGACATCTTCCTCACGCCACAGCCCCCCTCACTGTCACAGCCTGCCCTCTGCCTTTCCCGCCAGACTCCAGGGTCGGCCCCACCTCCATGCCACCATCCCCCTGGAGCTTGGGCCGTCCCTCACACGTGCTTCCCTGCCCTGGCGTCCAGCAGTGCCGGCATCCCTCCCTCTGGCTCCGCAGACCCACCCCTACCTACCGCCGATCCGGCCCAGCCTCTCACATGTGCCTGGCACGGCTTGGCCACCGCACCGATGCTTCTGCAGAGGCCCTGCTCAAGTGGCCTGCCGATCGTTTGGCCAGGTCCCCACGAGCCCCATTCCGCCCCTCCCCGCTACCCTCCACGCAGACGCCCCCTCTCCTCGCCATCGCTCTGCCCGGGTCCCCGATCCACGTGGGGGCGCCCAGCAGCCATGGCCCCAAACGCCTTCGTCCCATACTCTCCCCCACGCACGCCGACGCCCACGGCCCCGGCGGGGGCCTCGAGGAAACCTCCTTTGCCGATGGCAAGCACACGTCGGGCCCCAGGGGCTCCTTTCCCACAGGGGGACTCGCCTTCCTGCCATCGCACCCGAGTGTGCCGCCCTGGCCGCACGTCGGCGCCCTTCGTCGGCCGTCCACTTGCCCTCCGAAGGACACAGTCCTTGAACAGACGTGAAACCCTTTGGGGACAGACGAGCCCGACACTGGGCCAAGAGGACAGCGGGGCGGGCGGTTACCTCGCGGAGAATTCCTAGGGGAAGACGATGACAGGGTGGGGAGAGGGATGGAGTGGGTCCTGGATAGACAGTTTGGAGAGAATGGGAAACTATCCGATGTCATAACGAGGGGAGGGGTGCGTGGAACAGGGCGCTCTGTGTGTGTGTGTGTGGGGGTGGGTGGGTGGGTGGGGTGCACCGCGCGGGGCACCCCCGAGTGCCCACCTTTGGTTACGAGTGGGGGAGGGAGGCCTGGGTAAATCTTGCCTCAGTCCGGTAGGATTGTGAGCTGTGGTCAGGCAAGGGAGACAGCATGATGGTCGGGTTGTCCTCCCTGGCAGGCATCGCTGCCTCTGAGTGACTGAACTGCTGCTCCTGACGCCTCCCAGAGCCCACGCCAGACCAGAACCCTCTTGAGTCACCAGCGGCCTACGGGAGTCACAGCCAGCCCGGGGCCTGGCACGCACTGGCCCAGCCGCCCAGAGAGGTGGCTGGCATGAGGGACACGGCAGGGCAGGCGCGTCCGTGGCCACCGGCCCCCACTCCCAGAGGCAGATCCCCCTCGCTCACCTCCGGCTGTGGCCAGCGCCCCTGCCGCTGCTGGCCCCCGCTGGCCACCACCACAGCCCACGCCCCTGCCCCCAGCCCAAGCCCACCTCCTCACCACCACCCACAGCAGGAGCACCAGCACAAGCCCAGGAGCATCACCGCCACCACCAGGGGCAGCAGCCGCAGCCCCTCAGGAGGGAGGGAGGCGGGGGATGGGAGGCCTCAGGCGGGTGGTGGTGCAAGCGGCGCGAGGGTGCCACTGCGGCCAAAAGGTTTGCCCCGGGGACGGCGGAGGTGGCCTGCCTCGTGCCTGGGCTGGACGTGCAGGGTCGCGGGGGCCTCTGGCGCAGCGCTGAGCCAGCGTAGGCTAATAAAAGGGTGGCAGGCTGTCCGGCGAGGACATCGGCAGGTGGCAGGCGGAGAGGAACAAGAAAGGCTTCCCTGACCGGGAATCGAACCCGGGCCGCGGCGGTGAGAGCGCCGAATCCTAACCACTAGACCACCAGGGAGCGTCGGGGCTCGGCCCTGGCCGCCTCCTGCTGAAGCCAGCGCCTCCATGCCACCCGCCCGCGCCACCTTGCTGCCCACACCCGGCCTCGGCAAGTCCAGCCGCCCGCCGGCCCCGTCAGTCCGCCTGCCCTGGCCTGCCGTCTTGCTTTCTGCACCCTCAAAACACTGCGCGCGCCGCCGGCTTCTCGCACCCACGCCAAAAGCCGCGCGCGGGCCAGCGGGCTGGCTCCCTGCTCCCAGCTCTCTCTCCCCCCTCCCACCCCCACAACGCCCCTGCCCCGAGCGCGCTGCAACTCAGCAAAAGGTCGGCCCGCTGCGTTGGCCGGGAATCGAACCCGGGTCAACTGCTTGGAAGGCAGCTATGCTCACCACTATACCACCAACGCTCCACAGCCCGGGCGGCCGCCTGACGCCGGCCCCGGGCTCGCCCCAGCATCCTCTCGCCGCCGCCGCCGCCTCCGCATCCCTGCCCCGACGCCCCGTCACCTGGAGGCTCTGCGCCGCCGCCGGCGCCCCCAGCAGCTACGCGGCGCCCCAAGCGCGCCAGCGCTACGCAGTTGCCGGGATCCACCGGCCCGACCGCCCTAGGGCGGCGCTCCCGCGGCCTTGCGGCCCTGCGGCCCTTCGCTCCCCCGCCGCGGCGCGCCAACGCCTCCGCCCTCACCCTCGGCAGGCAACGCGGGGCACGTAGCTTCCAGCACCCAGCTGGCCAAGGCCCGTCTCCACCAGGCGCTGGGCGAGGCCACTTCCCACGACGACAAGGGGACAAGGGACCCACCTGCCTGCACGCGTCGCGGCGCCGTGCCGAGCCGCACGGCGGGGCCGTCGCGAGCCTAGGGAGCCCACTGAGGCAGCCACTGTGGGTCGCTGCGTGGGCGGGCGGCCGGGCGGCGCGCAAGATCCGGCTACGGTCGGGCAAGGCCGTGGCGTCGCCAAGGAGGCCCTCGCTCCGCCGTGGCGACCGTGCGCCCGGCGACGACAAAGGGCTCAGGCTGGAGGGCTGCAGGGGGAGAGGGGGTCGACGGTAGCTAAGCGGGGCACCGCCGTTGGCGGCGACCTGGCGCCTCGGCCAAAGACGGCGGGAGGAGACGGAGGGCCTTGGGGGCCTGGCGGCAGGACAGAGAGCGACCGCGGCCACCAAAAAGGGTGTGTTGCCTCCCCGTCGGGGAATCGAACCCCGGTCTCCCGCGTGACAGGCGGGGATACTCACCACTATACTAACGAGGACGGCGGCGACCGTCCTGCCGCCCGGCCGCTCTCGGGCTCCGGGGCTGCCTGCCGACGCTTCCCCCTGCCCAGCAAGGGGCCCCCGGCCACCACGGGTCCCGACCCATCCGCGCAGCAAAACAACCGCCTCGGTCACGGCGGCAGCCCGCCACCCGACAGGGACCCGGACCCCCGGGGCACTGGACACTCCCCAGGGCGCGCCGCCTCTTGCCTCCAACGCGGGTGTTCCGCCGGGAGAAGCGGGCCCTCGAAGGCAAGCGAGGCTGCGAGGACACGGTGGGCGCGCGCCGGCCGGCGTCGGGCCAGGAGAGGCGCGGGTGGGTGGGGGCCGGCCCGCCGAGGGGCACGGCTGGGTCCGTCGACCCGCACACCGGACGGCCGCCCTCCTGCCTGCCTGCCTGCCTGCCTGCTCGCGTGGCGCCCCACGCGGCCCTCCAAGGGCGCCCCGTGCTCGCGGCGCGTCGGGTCCCAGCCAGTCGAGCGGCCACGCGCCCAGCCAGGCCCGCCGTCAGGATGGCCGAGCGGTCTAAGGCGCTGCGTTCAGGTCGCAGTCTCCCCTGGAGGCGTGGGTTCGAATCCCACTCCTGACAAGCCAGCCTTTTGGCCCGCCGGACAAACGCATCCGTCCTCCACGCGCCACCGCCTTTCTCCACACACGCCCTCCCGCCGCCACCTGCACCCCACACCAGGAACCTTCTCGGCGCATCTTTCCTCCGCAGCTGGCTGCAGCTGCAGCTGCTGGTTTTCTGCCTGCCCCTCGCCCACCCTCGCCCACCCTCCCACTTCCACTCCCACGGCCCCGCCCCCGCCCCCGGCCACGCCGAAGCACGCGGCCCCGCGGCGGGTGGCAAGCCCTCCTCGCTTCGCCGGCGCTCCGACTTCTGGCTGGGCAACGGCCAACTCGCCCTCGCAGCCTTGCTTCCACGTCCGCCCCCCGGCAGCTCTCCCTCCAGGCCGGCACCCCGTCCTCCGCGCCCGCCCCGCCGGCCCGCCTGCGCTCCCCAGCCACCGCGAGGCGACCGAGCCCCCGCCTTGTCCTCCAGCGGGGTGCTGCGTGCCCTCGACCCTTCTCCGCCCTGCCTTCTTGGCCGGGGCACACCTGCCTGCCGCTGGCCCGGGACGCGTGCCACCCAGCCTTCCTGCTGGCCAGCACACACCGGCCTTCCTTGCACGAGTCCATCCCGGGAAAGGTGCTCCGCTGGGGAGGGAGCGGAAGCCCTGCGTGCCCGTCCAGCCCACACACAGGCGCCCGCCCCGCGCCCCCGACCTCGGCGCCACCGCACCCTTTCCCGGGGAAGCCGCTGCCCGGCCGGAGCCAAGCCCGCCCTGGCGCGCTCCCTGCCTCAGCCGGCAGTCCCCGAGCCAGGAGCCGCTCTGCCAAAGGGCCCCTCCTCACCACCACCACCACCACCACCACCACGTCATTGCCGGACCGCGGGAGCGCGCCTCGGCCAGAGCGCAGGAGCCAGGCTCACACGCCTGTGGGGCCTTGGTCCTGAGCGCTCTTCTGGGGAAGGGGTGGGGGTGGGGGGGGGGTGGGGGGTGTTGGTAGGGGGCGGCGGCGGAGGCGCTCGGGGGCGTCGCGCTCCCGCGCTCCTGCTTCGCACACAGCCCGAGCCCGGCGTCCCGGCCCCCGGCCGCGCTCGCACGCCCCACCCCGGCCCGGCCGGAAAGCCAGCCCGCCAGAGGGACTTTGGGTCGAGACCCGGCGGTCGCTGAGAGGAACGTCGGCGCGCGGCCGCAGCGACCACGCAGCGCCTGCACCTGACAGGGATCACGGCGCCGGGCAGACGGCGTCGGCTCCCGGCCCCCTCGCGCGACACCGACAGGGTCGCGGAAGCCGTGGTCGGCGCAGAAGGTGCGGGACGGGCCGAGTGGGCCCGCGTCCCGCCGCCCCGGGGTCCCTCCGAGAGCGCCGCGCCCCGCGCCCCGGGGTCCTGCACGTGCCCGGGTCCTGGCTTTCAGGTCGCCCGCCCGTCGTCTCCGGCTCCAATGGAGCAGATGGATGCCCACGGGCGAGCAGTGAGCAGTGACGGGCGGGTGGCGGCCAGCGCCTCTGGGGCAGCGACGGGCGGCGCTGGCCGCCGGTGCATGGGTGGTTCAGTGGTAGAATTCTCGCCTGCCACGCGGGAGGCCCGGGTTCGATTCCCGGCCCATGCAGCCACAGCGTCCCCTTTTGGTCCCGCAGTGCGGCCCCAGAGCCCATCTGGGTCTGCCCGCTGAAACGCGCTCAGGGCAGCGCTCCTGCAACCGCGGGCTTGCTACCTGCCGCCCGCTGCCTCCCACGCAGACGCCCAGGTCCCCTCCCCACCTCACGCACGAAAGACCCTGCTGCCAAGCCTTCGTGGCTCCAAACCCTGCCGGTTCTTCCGCACGTGCGTCCAGGCACCTTTCTTGTGTCTGCTGGCTGCCACACACGGACCCAGCCGAGGGCTCAAGACTGCACTGGAAGAAATACCCCCACCGCTGGCAGCCGCCCGCACCAATCTTCACCTTGCACGACGTCCGTCTCCAAGCTCCCTGCCTCACTCTCCCCACACTCCGAGAATCAATCACACTACGTCTGCACAGCCAGGAGCAAGATAGTTGCCACATCTGGCAAGCATACCTCCCTTTGGCCTGGAGGCTCCCTGGACCATGTCTTGCAGGAGGAGTTCCAGAGAAGTCCACCAGCTCTCCCGGCCCTCGGCCCTCGGCAGAAATAGCTTAACAACAGCAACGCCCTCACCACCTCAAACACCAGCCCTTCCCCCTGAAACCCTCTTGTGCGCCTCACCTCAGCATCAACCCTGCCCCAAGAGCACCACCGCCTCAGCCTGCAGCCTCACCGTCCCTCTACTCCCCAAATCGTACCCCATCCAAACCATCCCCGCACACCGCTTCCCCCATCTCCATTCCTCACCCCCCCCACCACGCCCCATTCCTCCCTGCGCCCTTCCAGATCCCACTCTTGTCAAGGAACGTGCCTTTGCATTTCTCCCACTGGACCGCCTCCCCCACCCCCACTTCAAGCCAAGGCCTGGTCCTTTTTCTGCTTCTTCGAACACAACTAGAACGGATTCGCATTCCTGGGCTTGTCTCAGGTGCCCGGCAAAGGGATTCAGTCCCCTGTTCTTTGGCAGGTGATCTTCCAGTGTAGGTTAAGGTGAGATACAAATGCAGTTCTCCTGCTACAGAGGAAATCTCTGTTGCACATCTACTGTAAGTCCAGCATTTCCTATCTCTTGATCCGACTCCCACTTCGACCCTCCCTGCCTTTCCCCTTGGGTAGCCCTATGCACGTTTTCTAGGTCTCAAGGTCGGTTTTTTCCCTTTGCACATAGATGCGTCTGTATTCGTGGTTACCGTCCACAGAGCTTTGTCCCTCTCCACCCGACTCACTTCACTCGGTGGACCCTTCCGAGGGTCCGTCTGACGTTGCGGCCCGTGGCGATGGCGGCTCCTTCTTGAGGGCTGCGTCATATTCCACGCTACAGATATCCCTCACCTTCTTGTGCCGGACACGTGCCGACGGGCACTTAGGCGTTTCCCCATGTCTCGGCTGTGGCACAGAAGCATGCGGTGAGCCTAGGGGATGCCTGCATCTCTCCCCATCAGGGGTGTGTGTTCTCTTTTCCCGATGGGTGGCCAGGGTCAGGTTTGCTGGATCCTAACGTAAGCTCTTCTTTTTCCTATTGCTGGACTGATCCTCGACCGATTGACTTCCCCCGGAGTAGCCGTTGTTGTCCTGGAAGTGTAGTTGAGCTACACCCTGGTGTCCGGTTCCGCTGTACAGCATTGGGATTCAGTCCTGGGGCGGGGGGCGGCGGGGGGGATTATGTTTTCAGATCCGTTTCCATTGTGGGTGATGACATGACATGACAGAACATGGGATCTCATTCCCTGCGGTATCCCGTGTGTCCTTGTTCCTCCTCTCCTTTCCACGCAGTACTGGTACGGTATATCCGTTGAGCCCGGCTCCTCTTTCATCCCTGTGTCCTGACTGTGCCCTTGGGAAGCCCCAAGCTGCTTTCCCTGTGTCTGAGAGTCTGTGGCTGGTTGGCCCAGGGATTGATTTGTCCAACGCTGTAGATTCCACCCGTCTGTGACCTTGTCTGTGTGACTTCCCTCTCCAAGGGGACTATTCTGCAGCACCAGCCACAACTGCAGCCAGTGACACTGTCGGACTCTTGTGGGCGGCTCAGTGACATCCCGTTCTCCTCCCTTTCTCGGATACTTGCATCTTGGTGGGTGAGCCCCTGGGGATGGGCACCAGGGTTTCTCCACGTCCCGGCTTCGGCAAACGGTGCTGCTATCACCGTGGGGGTGGCGTGTGTCTTTCCGAAGGAAGAGTTGCGGCTTTCACGGATATGTACCCAGGGTGGGATCGTCATAGCTCGCCCGTTTCCCGCTGACTTCGTTGCCTGTTGACTTCGTTTTCTTTTCAAAGCTTACTCCAGTCTCGTAGTCACGGTTGTTGTGGAAGCCCAGTGGATTGCCAACATGTGCTGGTTTCTGACGGACCGCAAAGTGATTCTCTTTCCCGTGTACAAATCTCGGATTTCATATAGGCTTTCAGATTCTGTTCCACTTGAGGTTATGCCAGGGTACTGACAGGATAACCTTGGCGCTTCTCCCTTTAGACAGGGTCCTGCGTGTCTGTTCGTTGCAACTCCACAGTCATCCGTCCACCGCTGCCTTTCCGCTTGCCTTACTCCTAAGGTGGGTTTCTGCGTGAGTCGGTTTCTCCTCGGCAACTAGCTTGGTTTTGTGTTCTTTTACACGTTCCACAATCCTCTGTCCAACGTGCTCTGACGTTCTCCACCGAGGGTAAGAGTCTCTGGGTCCACCGCAGCTTGTGACAGATGGCAACACTTGACTATTTCTCTTATGACTGAGTGATGGCTCCATGCTACATCGATGTCACCCCTTCTTGGGCCCGCCGTCTGTGGATGGGCGCTGGGGTTTGCTCCGTGTCCGGGCCACGACATAGAGGGGTGCCGTGTCCGAGGAGGTGTCCCGACCCTCAGACCTCGCCGAGGTTTGCCCTCTGCGGGCGTGTCCCATGGAGGGATGACTGTGCTCGGTCCCATGGGAGCTCTCCTCGGCCCTCATGAAATCACGGCCACCCGAGCTCCCAACCACCACCCCCCATCCCACCCTGAGCCCACAGCAGTGTCAAACCCGAGACGGGACATTCCCTCCTGAAGGGTGGTGACTTTGGTCTCTGGGGCGGCACGGTGGGCCCACCCATCCGGGACCGGGTCTGGCCCCCCGGCTGGCACTCTTTGTCAGTCCTTGGCTTGCCTGCGTCCTAGTCACCGCCCAGAGCCCCAGCCCGCCGCCAAGCCTGAAGAGCCAGGGGCACCGCGCACCAGTGGGGCTCGCCCCAGCCCACCCGCCAGCCCACACAAATGGAGTGCTCTCCCGACATCTTCCTCACGCCACAGCCCCCTCACTGTCACAGCCTGCCCTCTGCCTTTCCCGCCAGACTCCAGGGTCGGCCCCACCTCCATGCCACCATCCCCCTGGAGCTTGGGCCGTCCCTCACACGTGCTTCCCTGCCCTGGCGTCCAGCAGTGCCGGCATCCCTCCCTCTGGCTCCGCAGACCCACCCCTACCTACCGCCGATCCGGCCCAGCCTCTCACATGTGCCTGGCACGGCTTGGCCACCGCACCGATGCTTCTGCAGAGGCCCTGCTCAAGTGGCCTGCCGATCGTTTGGCCAGGTCCCCACGAGCCCCATTCCGCCCCTCCCCGCTACCCTCCACGCAGACGCCCCCTCTCCTCGCCATCGCTCTGCCCGGGTCCCCGATCCACGTGGGGCGCCCAGCAGCCATGGCCCCAAACGCCTTCGTCCCATACTCTCCCCCACGCACGCCGACGCCCACGGCCCCGGCGGGGGCCTCGAGGAAACCTCCTTTGCCGATGGCAAGCACACGTCGGGCCCCAGGGGCTCCTTTCCCACAGGGGACTCGCCTTCCTGCCATCGCACCCGAGTGTGCCGCCCTGGCCGCACGTCGGCGCCCCTTCGTCGGCCGTCCACTTGCCCTCCGAAGGACACAGTCCTTGAACAGACGTGAAACCCTTTGGGGACAGACGAGCCCGACACTGGGCCAAGAGGACAGCGGGGCGGGCGGTTACCTCGCGGAGAATTCCTAGGGGAAGACGATGACAGGGTGGGGAGAGGGATGGAGTGGGTCCTGGATAGACAGTTTGGAGAGAATGGGAAACTATCCGATGTCATAACGAGGGGAGGGGTGCGTGGAACAGGGCGCTCTGTGTGTGTGTGGGGTGTGGGGTGGGTGGGTGGGTGGGTGGGTGCACGGGCGCGCGGGGCACCCCCGAGTGCCCACCTTTGGTTACGAGTGGGGGAGGGAGGCCTGGGTAAATCTTGCCTCAGTCCGGTAGGATTGTGAGCTGTGGTCAGGCAAGGGAGACAGCATGATGGTCGGGTTGTCCTCCCTGGCAGGCATCGCTGCCTCTGAGTGACTGAACTGCTGCTCCTGACGCCTCCCAGAGCCCACGCCAGACCAGAACCCTCTTGAGTCACCAGCGGCCTACGGGGAGTCACAGCCAGCCCGGGGCCTGGCACGCACTGGCCCAGCCGCCCAGAGAGGTGGCTGGCATGAGGGACACGGCAGGGCAGGCGCGTCCGTGGCCACCGGCCCCCACTCCCAGAGGCAGATCCCCCTCGCTCACCTCCGGCTGTGGCCAGCGCCCCTGCCGCTGCTGGCCCCCCGCTGGCCACCACCACAGCCCACGCCCCTGCCCCCAGCCCAAGCCCACCTCCTCACCACCACCCACAGCAGGAGCACCAGCACAAGCCCAGGAGCATCACCGCCACCACCAGGGGCAGCAGCCGCAGCCCCTCAGGAGGGAGGGAGGCGGGGGATGGGAGGCCTCAGGCGGGTGGTGGTGCAAGCGGCGCGAGGGTGCCACTGCGGCCAAAAGGTTTGCCCCGGGGGACGGCGGAGGTGGCCTGCATCGTGCCTGGGCTGGACGTGCAGGGTCGCGGGGGCCTCTGGCGCAGCGCTGAGCCAGCGTAGGCTAATAAAAGGGTGGCAGGCTGTCCGGCGAGGACATCGGCAGGTGGCAGGCGGAGAGGAACAAGAAAGGCTTCCCTGACCGGGAATCGAACCCGGGCCGCGGCGGTGAGAGCGCCGAATCCTAACCACTAGACCACCAGGGAGCGTCGGGGCTCGGCCCTGGCCGCCTCCTGCTGAAGCCAGCGCCTCCATGCCACCCGCCCGCGCCACCTTGCTGCCCACACCCGGCCTCGGCAAGTCCAGCCGCCCGCCGGCCCCGTCAGTCCGCCTGCCCTGGCCTGCCGTCTTGCTTTCTGCACCCTCAAAACACTGCGCGCGCCGCCGGCTTCTCGCACCCACGCCAAAAGCCGCGCGCGGGCCAGCGGGCTGGCTCCCTGCTCCCAGCTCTCTCTCCCCCTCCCACCCCCACAACGCCCCTGCCCCGAGCGCGCTGCAACTCAGCAAAAGGTCGGCCCGCTGCGTTGGCCGGGAATCGAACCCGGGTCAACTGCTTGGAAGGCAGCTATGCTCACCACTATACCACCAACGCTCCACAGCCCGGGCGGCCGCCTGACGCCGGCCCCGGGCTCGCCCCAGCATCCTCTCGCCGCCGCCGCCGCCTCCGCATCCCTGCCCCGACGCCCCGTCACCTGGAGGCTCTGCGCCGCCGCCGGCGCCCCCAGCAGCTACGCGGCGCCCCAAGCGCGCCAGCGCTACGCAGTTGCCGGGATCCACCGGCCCGACCGCCCTAGGGCGGCGCTCCCGCGGCCTTGCGGCCCTGCGGCCCTTCGCTCCCCGCCGCGGCGCGCCAACGCCTCCGCCCTCACCCTCGGCAGGCAACGCGGGGCACGTAGCTTCCAGCACCCAGCTGGCCAAGGCCCGTCTCCACCAGGCGCTGGGCGAGGCCACTTCCCACGACGACAAGGGGACAAGGGACCCACCTGCCTGCACGCGTCGCGGCGCCGTGCCGAGCCGCACGGCGGGGCCGTCGCGAGCCTAGGGAGCCCACTGAGGCAGCCACTGTGGGTCGCTGCGTGGGCGGGCGGCCGGGCGGCGCGCAAGATCCGGCTACGGTCGGGCAAGGCCGTGGCGTCGCCAAGGAGGCCCTCGCTCCGCCGTGGCGACCGTGCGCCCGGCGACGACAAAGGGCTCAGGCTGGAGGGCTGCAGGGGAGAGGGGGTCGACGGTAGCTAAGCGGGGCACCGCCGTTGGCGGCGACCTGGCGCCTCGGCCAAAGACGGCGGGAGGAGACGGAGGGCCCTTGGGGGCCTGGCGGCAGGACAGAGAGCGACCGCGGCCACCAAAAAGGGTGTGTTGCCTCCCCGTCGGGGAATCGAACCCCGGTCTCCCGCGTGACAGGCGGGGATACTCACCACTATACTAACGAGGACGGCGGCGACCGTCCTGCCGCCCGGCCGCTCTCGGGCTCCGGGGCTGCCTGCCGACGCTTCCCCCTGCCCAGCAAGGGGCCCCCGGCCACCACGGGTCCCGACCCATCCGCGCAGCAAAACAACCGCCTCGGTCACGGCGGCAGCCCGCCACCCGACAGGGACCCGGACCCCCGGGGCACTGGACACTCCCCAGGGCGCGCCGCCTCTTGCCTCCAACGCGGGTGTTCCGCCGGGAGAAGCGGGCCCTCGAAGGCAAGCGAGGCTGCGAGGACACGGTGGGCGCGCGCCGGCCGGCGTCGGGCCAGGAGAGGCGCGGGTGGGTGGGGGCCGGCCCGCCGAGGGCACGGCTGGGTCCGTCGACCCGCACACCGGACGGCCGCCCTCCTGCCTGCCTGCCCTGCCTGCCTGGCGTGGCGCCCCACGCGGCCCTCCAAGGGCGCCCGTGCTCGCGGCGCGTCGGGTCCCAGCCAGTCGAGCGGCCACGCGCCCAGCCAGGCCCGCCGTCAGGATGGCCGAGCGGTCTAAGGCGCTGCGTTCAGGTCGCAGTCTCCCCTGGAGGCGTGGGTTCGAATCCCACTCCTGACAAGCCAGCCTTTTGGCCCGCCGGACAAACGCATCCGTCCTCCACGCGCCACCGCCTTTCTCCACACACGCCCTCCCGCCGCCACCTGCACCCCACACCAGGAACCTTCTCGGCGCATCTTTCCTCCGCAGCTGGCTGCAGCTGCAGCTGCTGGTTTTCTGCCTGCCCTCGCCCACCCTCGCCCACCCTCCCACTTCCACTCCCACGGCCCCGCCCCGCCCCCGGCCACGCCGAAGCACGCGGCCCCGCGGCGGGTGGCAAGCCCTCCTCGCTTCGCCGGCGCTCCGACTTCTGGCTGGGCAACGGCCAACTCGCCCTCGCAGCCTTGCTTCCACGTCCGCCCCCGGCAGCTCTCCCTCCAGGCCGGCACCCCGTCCTCCGCGCCCGCCCCGCCGGCCCGCCTGCGCTCCCCAGCCACCGCGAGGCGACCGAGCCCCCGCCTTGTCCTCCAGCGGGGTGCTGCGTGCCCTCGACCCTTCTCCGCCCTGCCTTCTTGGCCGGGGCACACCTGCCTGCCGCTGGCCCGGGACGCGTGCCACCCAGCCTTCCTGCTGGCCAGCACACACCGGCCTTCCTTGCACGAGTCCATCCCGGGAAAGGTGCTCCGCTGGGGAGGGAGCGGAAGCCCTGCGTGCCCGTCCAGCCCACACACAGGCGCCCGCCCCGCGCCCCCGACCTCGGCGCCACCGCACCCTTTCCCGGGGAAGCCGCTGCCCGGCCGGAGCCAAGCCCGCCCTGGCGCGCTCCCTGCCTCAGCCGGCAGTCCCCGAGCCAGGAGCCGCTCTGCCAAAGGGCCCCCCTCACCACCACCACCACCACCACCACCACCACGTCATTGCCGGACCGCGGGAGCGCGCTCGGCCAGAGCGCAGGAGCCAGGCTCACACGCCTGTGGGGCCTTGGTCCTGAGCGCTCTTCTGGGGAAGGGGTGGGGGTGGGGGTGGGGGTGGGGGTGGGGGTGTTGGTAGGGGGGCGGCGGCGGAGGCGCTCGGGGGCGTCGCGCTCCCGCGCTCCTGCTTCGCGCACAGCCCGAGCCCGGCGTCCCGGCCCCCGGCCGCGCTCGCACGCCCCACCCCGGCCCGGCCGGAAAGCCAGCCCGCCAGAGGGACTTTGGGTCGAGACCCGGCGGTCGCTGAGAGGAACGTCGGCGCGCGGCCGCAGCGACCACGCAGCGCCTGCACCTGACAGGGATCACGGCGCCGGGCAGACGGCGTCGGCTCCCGGCCCCCTCGCGCGACACCGACAGGGTCGCGGAAGCCGTGGTCGGCGCAGAAGGTGCGGGACGGGCCGAGTGGGCCCGCGTCCCGCCGCCCCGGGGTCCCTCCGAGAGCGCCGCGCCCCGCGCCCCGGGGTCCTGCACGTGCCCGGGTCCTGGCTTTCAGGTCGCCCGCCCGTCGTCTCCGGCTCCAATGGAGCAGATGGATGCCCACGGGCGAGCAGTGAGCAGTGACGGGCGGGTGGCGGCCAGCGCCTCTGGGGCAGCGACGGGCGGCGCTGGCCGCCGGTGCATGGGTGGTTCAGTGGTAGAATTCTCGCCTGCCACGCGGGAGGCCCGGGTTCGATTCCCGGCCCATGCAGCCACAGCGTCCCCTTTTGGTCCCGCAGTGCGGCCCCAGAGCCCATCTGGGTCTGCCCGCTGAAACGCGCTCAGGGCAGCGCTCCTGCAACCGCGGGCTTGCTACCTGCCGCCCGCTGCCTCTCCCACGCAGACGCCCAGGTCCCCTCCCCACCTCACGCACGAAAGACCCTGCTGCCAAGCCTTCGTGGCTCCAAACCCTGCCGGTTCTTCCGCACGTGCGTCCAGGCACCTTTCTTGTGTCTGCTGGCTGCCACACACGGACCCAGCCGAGGGCTCAAGACTGCACTGGAAGAAATACCCCACCGCTGGCAGCCGCCCGCACCAATCTTCACCTTGCACGACGTCCGTCTCCAAGCTCCCTGCCTCACTCTCCCCACACTCCGAGAATCAATCACACTACGTCTGCACAGCCAGGAGCAAGATAGTTGCCACATCTGGCAAGCATACCTCCCTTTGGCCTGGAGGCTCCCTGGACCATGTCTTGCAGGAGGAGTTCCAGAGAAGTCCACCAGCTCTCCCGGCCCTCGGCCCTCGGCAGAAATAGCTTAACAACAGCAACGCCCTCACCACCTCAAACACCAGCCCTTCCCCCTGAAACCCTCTTGTGCGCCTCACCTCAGCATCAACCCTGCCCCAAGAGCACCACCGCCTCAGCCTGCAGCCTCACCGTCCCTCTACTCCCCAAATCGTACCCATCCAAACCATCCCCGCACACCGCTTCCCCCATCTCCATTCCTCACCCCCCCACCACGCCCCCATTCCTCCCTGCGCCCTTCCAGATCCCACTCTTGTCAAGGAACGTGCCTTTGCATTTCTCCCACTGGACCGCCTCCCCCCACCCCCACTTCAAGCCAAGGCCTGGTCCTTTTCTGCTTCTTCGAACACAACTAGAACGGATTCGCATTCCTGGGCTTGTCTCAGGTGCCCGGCAAAGGGATTCAGTCCCCTGTTCTTTGGCAGGTGATCTTCCAGTGTAGGTTAAGGTGAGATACAAATGCAGTTCTCCTGCTACAGAGGAAATCTCTGTTGCACATCTACTGTAAGTCCAGCATTTCCTATCTCTTGATCCGACTCCCACTTCGACCCTCCCTGCCTTTCCCCTTGGGTAGCCCTATGCACGTTTTCTAGGTCTCAAGGTCGGTTTTTTTTCCCTTTGCACATAGATGCGTCTGTATTCGTGGTTACCGTCCACAGAGCTTTGTCCCTCTCCACCCGACTCACTTCACTCGGTGGACCCTTCCGAGGGTCCGTCTGACGTTGCGGCCCGTGGCGATGGCGGCTCCTTCTTGAGGGCTGCGTCATATTCCACGCTACAGATATCCCTCACCTTCTTGTGCCGGACACGTGCCGACGGGCACTTAGGCGTTTCCCATGTCTCGGCTGTGGCACAGAAGCATGCGGTGAGCCTAGGGGATGCCTGCATCTCTCCCCATCAGGGGTGTGTGTTCTCTTTTCCCGATGGGTGGCCAGGGTCAGGTTTGCTGGATCCTAACGTAAGCTCTTCTTTTTCCTATTGCTGGACTGATCCTCGACCGATTGACTTCCCCGGAGTAGCCGTTGTTGTCCTGGAAGTGTAGTTGAGCTACACCCTGGTGTCCGGTTCCGCTGTACAGCATTGGGATTCAGTCCTGGGGCGGGGGCGGCGGGGGGATTATGTTTTCAGATCCGTTTCCATTGTGGGTGATGACATGACATGACAGAACATGGGATCTCATTCCCTGCGGTATCCCGTGTGTCCTTGTTCCTCCTCTCCTTTCCACGCAGTACTGGTACGGTATATCCGTTGAGCCCGGCTCCTCTTTCATCCCTGTGTCCTGACTGTGCCCTTGGGAAGCCCCAAGCTGCTTTCCTGTGTCTGAGAGTCTGTGGCTGGTTGGCCCAGGGATTGATTTGTCCAACGCTGTAGATTCCACCCGTCTGTGACCTTGTCTGTGTGACTTCCCTCTCCAAGGGGACTATTCTGCAGCACCAGCCACAACTGCAGCCAGTGACACTGTCGGACTCTTGTGGGCGGCTCAGTGACATCCCGTTCTCTCCCTTTCTCGGATACTTGCATCTTGGTGGGTGAGCCCCTGGGGATGGGCACCAGGGTTTTCTCCACGTCCCGGCTTCGGCAAACGGTGCTGCTATCACCGTGGGGGTGGCGTGTGTCTTTCCGAAGGAAGAGTTGCGGCTTTCACGGATATGTACCCAGGGTGGGATCGTCATAGCTCGCCCGTTTCCCGCTGACTTCGTTGCCTGTTGACTTCGTTTTCTTTTCAAAGCTTACTCCAGTCTCGTAGTCACGGTTGTTGTGGAAGCCCAGTGGATTGCCAACATGTGCTGGTTTCTGACGGACCGCAAAGTGATTCTCTTTCCCGTGTACAAATCTCGGATTTCATATAGGCTTTCAGATTCTGTTCCACTTGAGGTTATGCCAGGGTACTGACAGGATAACCTTGGCGCTTCTCCCTTTAGACAGGGTCCTGCGTGTCTGTTCGTTGCAACTCCACAGTCATCCGTCCACCGCTGCCTTTCCGCTTGCCTTACCCTAAGGTGGGTTTCTGCGTGAGTCGGTTTCTCCTCGGCAACTAGCTTGGTTTTGTGTTCTTTTACACGTTCCACAATCCTCTGTCCAACGTGCTCTGACGTTCTCCACCGAGGGTAAGAGTCTCTGGGTCCACCGTAGCTTGTGACAGATGGCAACACTTGACTATTTCTCTTATGACTGAGTGATGGCTCCATGCTACATCGATGTCACCCCTTCTTGGGCCCGCCGTCTGTGGATGGGCGCTGGGGTTTGCTCCGTGTCCGGGCCACGACATAGAGGGGTGCCGTGTCCGAGGAGGTGTCCCGACCCTCAGACCTCGCCGAGGTTTGCCCTCTGCGGGCGTGTCCCATGGAGGGATGACTGTGCTCGGTCCCATGGGAGCTCTCCTCGGCCCTCATGAAATCACGGCCACCCGAGCTCCCAACCACCACCCCCCATCCCACCCTGAGCCCACAGCAGTGTCAAACCCGAGACGGGACATTCCCTCCTGAAGGGTGGTGACTTTGGTCTCTGGGGCGGCACGGTGGGCCCACCCATCCGGGACCGGGTCTGGCCCCCGGCTGGCACTCTTTGTCAGTCCTTGGCTTGCCTGCGTCCTAGTCACCGCCCAGAGCCCCAGCCCGCCGCCAAGCCTGAAGAGCCAGGGGCACCGCGCACCAGTGGGGCTCGCCCCAGCCCACCCGCCAGCCCACACAAATGGAGTGCTCTCCCGACATCTTCCTCACGCCACAGCCCCCTCACTGTCACAGCCTGCCCTCTGCCTTTCCCGCCAGACTCCAGGGTCGGCCCCACCTCCATGCCACCATCCCCCTGGAGCTTGGGCCGTCCCTCACACGTGCTTCCCTGCCCTGGCGTCCAGCAGTGCCGGCATCCCTCCCTCTGGCTCCGCAGACCCACCCCTACCTACCGCCGATCCGGCCCAGCCTCTCACATGTGCCTGGCACGGCTTGGCCACCGCACCGATGCTTCTGCAGAGGCCCTGCTCAAGTGGCCTGCCGATCGTTTGGCCAGGTCCCCACGAGCCCCATTCCGCCCCTCCCCGCTACCCTCCACGCAGACGCCCCCTCTCCTCGCCATCGCTCTGCCCGGGTCCCCGATCCACGTGGGGCGCCCAGCAGCCATGGCCCCAAACGCCTTCGTCCCATACTCTCCCCCACGCACGCCGACGCCCACGGCCCCGGCGGGGGCCTCGAGGAAACCTCCTTTGCCGATGGCAAGCACACGTCGGGCCCCAGGGGCTCCTTTCCCACAGGGGACTCGCCTTCCTGCCATCGCACCCGAGTGTGCCGCCCTGGCCGCACGTCGGCGCCCTTCGTCGGCCGTCCACTTGCCCTCCGAAGGACACAGTCCTTGAACAGACGTGAAACCCTTTGGGGACAGACGAGCCCGACACTGGGCCAAGAGGACAGCGGGGCGGGCGGTTACCTCGCGGAGAATTCCTAGGGGAAGACGATGACAGGGTGGGGAGAGGGATGGAGTGGGTCCTGGATAGACAGTTTGGAGAGAATGGGAAACTATCCGATGTCATAACGAGGGGAGGGGTGCGTGGAACAGGGCGCTCTGTGTGTGTGTGTGGGGGGTGGGTGGGTGGGTGGGTGGGGGTGCACGCGCGCGCGGGGCACCCCCGAGTGCCCACCTTTGGTTACGAGTGGGGGAGGGAGGCCTGGGTAAATCTTGCCTCAGTCCGGTAGGATTGTGAGCTGTGGTCAGGCAAGGGAGACAGCATGATGGTCGGGTTGTCCTCCCTGGCAGGCATCGCTGCCTCTGAGTGACTGAACTGCTGCTCCTGACGCCTCCCAGAGCCCACGCCAGACCAGAACCCTCTTGAGTCACCAGCGGCCTACGGGAGTCACAGCCAGCCCGGGGCCTGGCACGCACTGGCCCAGCCGCCCAGAGAGGTGGCTGGCATGAGGGACACGGCAGGGCAGGCGCGTCCGTGGCCACCGGCCCCCACTCCCAGAGGCAGATCCCCCTCGCTCACCTCCGGCTGTGGCCAGCGCCCCTGCCGCTGCTGGCCCCCCGCTGGCCACCACCACAGCCCACGCCCCTGCCCCCAGCCCAAGCCCACCTCCTCACCACCACCCACAGCAGGAGCACCAGCACAAGCCCAGGAGCATCACCGCCACCACCAGGGGCAGCAGCCGCAGCCCCTCAGGAGGGAGGGAGGCGGGGGATGGGAGGCCTCAGGCGGGTGGTGGTGCAAGCGGCGCGAGGGTGCCACTGCGGCCAAAAGGTTTGCCCCGGGGGACGGCGGAGGTGGCCTGCATCGTGCCTGGGCTGGACGTGCAGGGTCGCGGGGGCCTCTGGCGCAGCGCTGAGCCAGCGTAGGCTAATAAAAGGGTGGCAGGCTGTCCGGCGAGGACATCGGCAGGTGGCAGGCGGAGAGGAACAAGAAAGGCTTCCCTGACCGGGAATCGAACCCGGGCCGCGGCGGTGAGAGCGCCGAATCCTAACCACTAGACCACCAGGGAGCGTCGGGGCTCGGCCCTGGCCGCCTCCTGCTGAAGCCAGCGCCTCCATGCCACCCGCCCGCGCCACCTTGCTGCCCACACCCGGCCTCGGCAAGTCCAGCCGCCCGCCGGCCCCGTCAGTCCGCCTGCCCTGGCCTGCCGTCTTGCTTTCTGCACCCTCAAAACACTGCGCGCGCCGCCGGCTTCTCGCACCCACGCCAAAAGCCGCGCGCGGGCCAGCGGGCTGGCTCCCTGCTCCCAGCTCTCTCTCCCCCCTCCCACCCCCACAACGCCCCTGCCCCGAGCGCGCTGCAACTCAGCAAAAGGTCGGCCCGCTGCGTTGGCCGGGAATCGAACCCGGGTCAACTGCTTGGAAGGCAGCTATGCTCACCACTATACCACCAACGCTCCACAGCCCGGGCGGCCGCCTGACGCCGGCCCCGGGCTCGCCCCAGCATCCTCTCGCCGCCGCCGCCGCCTCCGCATCCCTGCCCCGACGCCCCGTCACCTGGAGGCTCTGCGCCGCCGCCGGCGCCCCCAGCAGCTACGCGGCGCCCCAAGCGCGCCAGCGCTACGCAGTTGCCGGGATCCACCGGCCCGACCGCCCTAGGGCGGCGCTCCCGCGGCCTTGCGGCCCTGCGGCCCTTCGCTCCCCCGCCGCGGCGCGCCAACGCCTCCGCCCTCACCCTCGGCAGGCAACGCGGGGCACGTAGCTTCCAGCACCCAGCTGGCCAAGGCCCGTCTCCACCAGGCGCTGGGCGAGGCCACTTCCCACGACGACAAGGGGACAAGGGACCCACCTGCCTGCACGCGTCGCGGCGCCGTGCCGAGCCGCACGGCGGGGCCGTCGCGAGCCTAGGAGCCCACTGAGGCAGCCACTGTGGGTCGCTGCGTGGGCGGGCGGCCGGGCGGCGCGCAAGATCCGGCTACGGTCGGGCAAGGCCGTGGCGTCGCCAAGGAGGCCCTCGCTCCGCCGTGGCGACCGTGCGCCCGGCGACGACAAAGGGCTCAGGCTGGAGGGCTGCAGGGGGAGAGGGGGTCGACGGTAGCTAAGCGGGGCACCGCCGTTGGCGGCGACCTGGCGCCTCGGCCAAAGACGGCGGGAGGAGACGGAGGGCCCTTGGGGGCCTGGCGGCAGGACAGAGAGCGACCGCGGCCACCAAAAAGGGTGTGTTGCCTCCCCGTCGGGGAATCGAACCCCGGTCTCCCGCGTGACAGGCGGGGATACTCACCACTATACTAACGAGGACGGCGGCGACCGTCCTGCCGCCCGGCCGCTCTCGGGCTCCGGGGCTGCCTGCCGACGCTTCCCCCTGCCCAGCAAGGGGCCCCCGGCCACCACGGGTCCCGACCCATCCGCGCAGCAAAACAACCGCCTCGGTCACGGCGGCAGCCCGCCACCCGACAGGGACCCGGACCCCCGGGGCACTGGACACTCCCCAGGGCGCGCCGCCTCTTGCCTCCAACGCGGGTGTTCCGCCGGGAGAAGCGGGCCCTCGAAGGCAAGCGAGGCTGCGAGGACACGGTGGGCGCGCGCCGGCCGGCGTCGGGCCAGGAGAGGCGCGGGTGGGTGGGGGCCGGCCCGCCGAGGGCACGGCTGGGTCCGTCGACCCGCACACCGGACGGCCGCCCTCCTGCCTGCCTGCCTGCCTGCCTGGCGTGGCGCCCCACGCGGCCCTCCAAGGGCGCCCGTGCTCGCGGCGCGTCGGGTCCCAGCCAGTCGAGCGGCCACGCGCCCAGCCAGGCCCGCCGTCAGGATGGCCGAGCGGTCTAAGGCGCTGCGTTCAGGTCGCAGTCTCCCCTGGAGGCGTGGGTTCGAATCCCACTCCTGACAAGCCAGCCTTTTGGCCCGCCGGACAAACGCATCCGTCCTCCACGCGCCACCGCCTTTCTCCACACACGCCCTCCCGCCGCCACCTGCACCCCACACCAGGAACCTTCTCGGCGCATCTTTCCTCCGCAGCTGGCTGCAGCTGCAGCTGCTGGTTTTCTGCCTGCCCCTCGCCCACCCTCGCCCACCCTCCCACTTCCACTCCCACGGCCCCGCCCCGCCCCCGGCCACGCCGAAGCACGCGGCCCCGCGGCGGGTGGCAAGCCCTCCTCGCTTCGCCGGCGCTCCGACTTCTGGCTGGGCAACGGCCAACTCGCCCTCGCAGCCTTGCTTCCACGTCCGCCCCCGGCAGCTCTCCCTCCAGGCCGGCACCCCGTCCTCCGCGCCCGCCCCGCCGGCCCGCCTGCGCTCCCCAGCCACCGCGAGGCGACCGAGCCCCCCGCCTTGTCCTCCAGCGGGGTGCTGCGTGCCCTCGACCCTTCTCCGCCCTGCCTTCTTGGCCGGGGCACACCTGCCTGCCGCTGGCCCGGGACGCGTGCCACCCAGCCTTCCTGCTGGCCAGCACACACCGGCCTTCCTTGCACGAGTCCATCCCGGGAAAGGTGCTCCGCTGGGGAGGGAGCGGAAGCCCTGCGTGCCCGTCCAGCCCACACACAGGCGCCCGCCCCGCGCCCCCCGACCTCGGCGCCACCGCACCCTTTCCCGGGGAAGCCGCTGCCCGGCCGGAGCCAAGCCCGCCCTGGCGCGCTCCCTGCCTCAGCCGGCAGTCCCCGAGCCAGGAGCCGCTCTGCCAAAGGGCCCCTCCTCACCACCACCACCACCACCACCACCACCACGTCATTGCCGGACCGCGGGAGCGCGCTCGGCCAGAGCGCAGGAGCCAGGCTCACACGCCTGTGGGGCCTTGGTCCTGAGCGCTCTTCTGGGGAAGGGGGTGGGGGTGGGGGGTGGGGTGGGGGTGGGGGTGTTGGTAGGGGGCGGCGGCGGAGGCGCTCGGGGGCGTCGCGCTCCCGCGCTCCTGCTTCGCGCACAGCCCGAGCCCGGCGTCCCGGCCCCCGGCCGCGCTCGCACGCCCCACCCCGGCCCGGCCGGAAAGCCAGCCCGCCAGAGGGACTTTGGGTCGAGACCCGGCGGTCGCTGAGAGGAACGTCGGCGCGCGGCCGCAGCGACCACGCAGCGCCTGCACCTGACAGGGATCACGGCGCCGGGCAGACGGCGTCGGCTCCCGGCCCCCTCGCGCGACACCGACAGGGTCGCGGAAGCCGTGGTCGGCGCAGAAGGTGCGGGACGGGCCGAGTGGGCCCGCGTCCCGCCGCCCCGGGGTCCCTCCGAGAGCGCCGCGCCCCGCGCCCCGGGGTCCTGCACGTGCCCGGGTCCTGGCTTTCAGGTCGCCCGCCCGTCGTCTCCGGCTCCAATGGAGCAGATGGATGCCCACGGGCGAGCAGTGAGCAGTGACGGGCGGGTGGCGGCCAGCGCCTCTGGGGCAGCGACGGGCGGCGCTGGCCGCCGGTGCATGGGTGGTTCAGTGGTAGAATTCTCGCCTGCCACGCGGGAGGCCCGGGTTCGATTCCCGGCCCATGCAGCCACAGCGTCCCCTTTTGGTCCCGCAGTGCGGCCCCAGAGCCCATCTGGGTCTGCCCGCTGAAACGCGCTCAGGGCAGCGCTCCTGCAACCGCGGGCTTGCTACCTGCCGCCCGCTGCCTCTCCCACGCAGACGCCCAGGTCCCCTCCCCACCTCACGCACGAAAGACCCTGCTGCCAAGCCTTCGTGGCTCCAAACCCTGCCGGTTCTTCCGCACGTGCGTCCAGGCACCTTTCTTGTGTCTGCTGGCTGCCACACACGGACCCAGCCGAGGGCTCAAGACTGCACTGGAAGAAATACCCCACCGCTGGCAGCCGCCCGCACCAATCTTCACCTTGCACGACGTCCGTCTCCAAGCTCCCTGCCTCACTCTCCCCACACTCCGAGAATCAATCACACTACGTCTGCACAGCCAGGAGCAAGATAGTTGCCACATCTGGCAAGCATACCTCCCTTTGGCCTGGAGGCTCCCTGGACCATGTCTTGCAGGAGGAGTTCCAGAGAAGTCCACCAGCTCTCCCGGCCCTCGGCCCTCGGCAGAAATAGCTTAACAACAGCAACGCCCTCACCACCTCAAACACCAGCCCTTCCCCCTGAAACCCTCTTGTGCGCCTCACCTCAGCATCAACCCTGCCCCAAGAGCACCACCGCCTCAGCCTGCAGCCTCACCGTCCCTCTACTCCCCAAATCGTACCCATCCAAACCATCCCCGCACACCGCTTCCCCCATCTCCATTCCTCACCCCCCCACCACGCCCCATTCCTCCCTGCGCCCTTCCAGATCCCACTCTTGTCAAGGAACGTGCCTTTGCATTTCTCCCACTGGACCGCCTCCCCCCACCCCCCACTTCAAGCCAAGGCCTGGTCCTTTTTCTGCTTCTTCGAACACAACTAGAACGGATTCGCATTCCTGGGCTTGTCTCAGGTGCCCGGCAAAGGGATTCAGTCCCCTGTTCTTTGGCAGGTGATCTTCCAGTGTAGGTTAAGGTGAGATACAAATGCAGTTCTCCTGCTACAGAGGAAATCTCTGTTGCACATCTACTGTAAGTCCAGCATTTCCTATCTCTTGATCCGACTCCCACTTCGACCCTCCCTGCCTTTCCCCTTGGGTAGCCCTATGCACGTTTTCTAGGTCTCAAGGTCGGTTTTTTTCCCCTTTGCACATAGATGCGTCTGTATTCGTGGTTACCGTCCACAGAGCTTTGTCCCTCTCCACCCGACTCACTTCACTCGGTGGACCCTTCCGAGGGTCCGTCTGACGTTGCGGCCCGTGGCGATGGCGGCTCCTTCTTGAGGGCTGCGTCATATTCCACGCTACAGATATCCCTCACCTTCTTGTGCCGGACACGTGCCGACGGGCACTTAGGCGTTTCCCATGTCTCGGCTGTGGCACAGAAGCATGCGGTGAGCCTAGGGGATGCCTGCATCTCTCCCCATCAGGGGTGTGTGTTCTCTTTTCCCGATGGGTGGCCAGGGTCAGGTTTGCTGGATCCTAACGTAAGCTCTTCTTTTTCCTATTGCTGGACTGATCCTCGACCGATTGACTTCCCCGGAGTAGCCGTTGTTGTCCTGGAAGTGTAGTTGAGCTACACCCTGGTGTCCGGTTCCGCTGTACAGCATTGGGATTCAGTCCTGGGGCGGGGGGCGGCGGGGGGATTATGTTTTCAGATCCGTTTCCATTGTGGGTGATGACATGACATGACAGAACATGGGATCTCATTCCCTGCGGTATCCCGTGTGTCCTTGTTCCTCCTCTCCTTTCCACGCAGTACTGGTACGGTATATCCGTTGAGCCCGGCTCCTCTTTCATCCCTGTGTCCTGACTGTGCCCTTTGGGAAGCCCCAAGCTGCTTTCCTGTGTCTGAGAGTCTGTGGCTGGTTGGCCCAGGGATTGATTTGTCCAACGCTGTAGATTCCACCCGTCTGTGACCTTGTCTGTGTGACTTCCCTCTCCAAGGGGACTATTCTGCAGCACCAGCCACAACTGCAGCCAGTGACACTGTCGGACTCTTGTGGGCGGCTCAGTGACATCCCGTTCTCTCCCTTTCTCGGATACTTGCATCTTGGTGGGTGAGCCCCTGGGGATGGGCACCAGGGTTTTCTCCACGTCCCGGCTTCGGCAAACGGTGCTGCTATCACCGTGGGGGTGGCGTGTGTCTTTCCGAAGGAAGAGTTGCGGCTTTCACGGATATGTACCCAGGGTGGGATCGTCATAGCTCGCCCGTTTCCCGCTGACTTCGTTGCCTGTTGACTTCGTTTTCTTTTCAAAGCTTACTCCAGTCTCGTAGTCACGGTTGTTGTGGAAGCCCAGTGGATTGCCAACATGTGCTGGTTTCTGACGGACCGCAAAGTGATTCTCTTTCCCGTGTACAAATCTCGGATTTCATATAGGCTTTCAGATTCTGTTCCACTTGAGGTTATGCCAGGGTACTGACAGGATAACCTTGGCGCTTCTCCCTTTAGACAGGGTCCTGCGTGTCTGTTCGTTGCAACTCCACAGTCATCCGTCCACCGCTGCCTTTCCGCTTGCCTTACCCTAAGGTGGGTTTCTGCGTGAGTCGGTTTCTCCTCGGCAACTAGCTTGGTTTTGTGTTCTTTTACACGTTCCACAATCCTCTGTCCAACGTGCTCTGACGTTCTCCACCGAGGGTAAGAGTCTCTGGGTCCACCGCAGCTTGTGACAGATGGCAACACTTGACTATTTCTCTTATGACTGAGTGATGGCTCCATGCTACATCGATGTCACCCCTTCTTGGGCCCGCCGTCTGTGGATGGGCGCTGGGGTTTGCTCCGTGTCCGGGCCACGACATAGAGGGGTGCCGTGTCCGAGGAGGTGTCCCGACCCTCAGACCTCGCCGAGGTTTGCCCTCTGCGGGCGTGTCCCATGGAGGGATGACTGTGCTCGGTCCCATGGGAGCTCTCCTCGGCCCTCATGAAATCACGGCCACCCGAGCTCCCAACCACCACCCCCCATCCCACCCTGAGCCCACAGCAGTGTCAAACCCGAGACGGGACATTCCCTCCTGAAGGGTGGTGACTTTGGTCTCTGGGGCGGCACGGTGGGCCCACCCATCCGGGACCGGGTCTGGCCCCCGGCTGGCACTCTTTGTCAGTCCTTGGCTTGCCTGCGTCCTAGTCACCGCCCAGAGCCCCAGCCCGCCGCCAAGCCTGAAGAGCCAGGGGCACCGCGCACCAGTGGGGCTCGCCCCAGCCCACCCGCCAGCCCACACAAATGGAGTGCTCTCCCGACATCTTCCTCACGCCACAGCCCCCTCACTGTCACAGCCTGCCCTCTGCCTTTCCCGCCAGACTCCAGGGTCGGCCCCACCTCCATGCCACCATCCCCCTGGAGCTTGGGCCGTCCCTCACACGTGCTTCCCTGCCCTGGCGTCCAGCAGTGCCGGCATCCCTCCCTCTGGCTCCGCAGACCCACCCCTACCTACCGCCGATCCGGCCCAGCCTCTCACATGTGCCTGGCACGGCTTGGCCACCGCACCGATGCTTCTGCAGAGGCCCTGCTCAAGTGGCCTGCCGATCGTTTGGCCAGGTCCCCACGAGCCCCATTCCGCCCCTCCCCGCTACCCTCCACGCAGACGCCCCCTCTCCTCGCCATCGCTCTGCCCGGGTCCCCGATCCACGTGGGGCGCCCAGCAGCCATGGCCCCAAACGCCTTCGTCCCATACTCTCCCCCACGCACGCCGACGCCCACGGCCCCGGCGGGGGCCTCGAGGAAACCTCCTTTGCCGATGGCAAGCACACGTCGGGCCCCAGGGGCTCCTTTCCCACAGGGGACTCGCCTTCCTGCCATCGCACCCGAGTGTGCCGCCCTGGCCGCACGTCGGCGCCCTTCGTCGGCCGTCCACTTGCCCTCCGAAGGACACAGTCCTTGAACAGACGTGAAACCCTTTGGGGACAGACGAGCCCGACACTGGGCCAAGAGGACAGCGGGGCGGGCGGTTACCTCGCGGAGAATTCCTAGGGGAAGACGATGACAGGGTGGGGAGAGGGATGGAGTGGGTCCTGGATAGACAGTTTGGAGAGAATGGGAAACTATCCGATGTCATAACGAGGGGAGGGGTGCGTGGAACAGGGCGCTCTGTGTGTGTGTGGGGGGGGGGTGGGGGTGGGTGGGGGTGGGTGCACGGCGCGCGGGGCACCCCCGAGTGCCCACCTTTGGTTACGAGTGGGGGAGGGAGGCCTGGGTAAATCTTGCCTCAGTCCGGTAGGATTGTGAGCTGTGGTCAGGCAAGGGAGACAGCATGATGGTCGGGTTGTCCTCCCTGGCAGGCATCGCTGCCTCTGAGTGACTGAACTGCTGCTCCTGACGCCTCCCAGAGCCCACGCCAGACCAGAACCCTCTTGAGTCACCAGCGGCCTACGGGAGTCACAGCCAGCCCGGGGCCTGGCACGCACTGGCCCAGCCGCCCAGAGAGGTGGCTGGCATGAGGGACACGGCAGGGCAGGCGCGTCCGTGGCCACCGGCCCCCACTCCCAGAGGCAGATCCCCCTCGCTCACCTCCGGCTGTGGCCAGCGCCCCTGCCGCTGCTGGCCCCCCGCTGGCCACCACCACAGCCCACGCCCCTGCCCCCAGCCCAAGCCCACCTCCTCACCACCACCCACAGCAGGAGCACCAGCACAAGCCCAGGAGCATCACCGCCACCACCAGGGGCAGCAGCCGCAGCCCCTCAGGAGGGAGGGAGGCGGGGGATGGGAGGCCTCAGGCGGGTGGTGGTGCAAGCGGCGCGAGGGTGCCACTGCGGCCAAAAGGTTTGCCCCGGGGGACGGCGGAGGTGGCCTGCATCGTGCCTGGGCTGGACGTGCAGGGTCGCGGGGGCCTCTGGCGCAGCGCTGAGCCAGCGTAGGCTAATAAAAGGGTGGCAGGCTGTCCGGCGAGGACATCGGCAGGTGGCAGGCGGAGAGGAACAAGAAAGGCTTCCCTGACCGGGAATCGAACCCGGGCCGCGGCGGTGAGAGCGCCGAATCCTAACCACTAGACCACCAGGGAGCGTCGGGGCTCGGCCCTGGCCGCCTCCTGCTGAAGCCAGCGCCTCCATGCCACCCGCCCGCGCCACCTTGCTGCCCACACCCGGCCTCGGCAAGTCCAGCCGCCCGCCGGCCCCGTCAGTCCGCCTGCCCTGGCCTGCCGTCTTGCTTTCTGCACCCTCAAAACACTGCGCGCGCCGCCGGCTTCTCGCACCCACGCCAAAAGCCGCGCGCGGGCCAGCGGGCTGGCTCCCTGCTCCCAGCTCTCTCTCCCCCTCCCACCCCCACAACGCCCCTGCCCCGAGCGCGCTGCAACTCAGCAAAAGGTCGGCCCGCTGCGTTGGCCGGGAATCGAACCCGGGTCAACTGCTTGGAAGGCAGCTATGCTCACCACTATACCACCAACGCTCCACAGCCCGGGCGGCCGCCTGACGCCGGCCCCGGGCTCGCCCCAGCATCCTCTCGCCGCCGCCGCCGCCTCCGCATCCCTGCCCCGACGCCCCGTCACCTGGAGGCTCTGCGCCGCCGCCGGCGCCCCCAGCAGCTACGCGGCGCCCCAAGCGCGCCAGCGCTACGCAGTTGCCGGGATCCACCGGCCCGACCGCCCTAGGGCGGCGCTCCCGCGGCCTTGCGGCCCTGCGGCCCTTCGCTCCCCGCCGCGGCGCGCCAACGCCTCCGCCCTCACCCTCGGCAGGCAACGCGGGGCACGTAGCTTCCAGCACCCAGCTGGCCAAGGCCCGTCTCCACCAGGCGCTGGGCGAGGCCACTTCCCACGACGACAAGGGGACAAGGGACCCACCTGCCTGCACGCGTCGCGGCGCCGTGCCGAGCCGCACGGCGGGGCCGTCGCGAGCCTAGGAGCCCACTGAGGCAGCCACTGTGGGTCGCTGCGTGGGCGGGCGGCCGGGCGGCGCGCAAGATCCGGCTACGGTCGGGCAAGGCCGTGGCGTCGCCAAGGAGGCCCTCGCTCCGCCGTGGCGACCGTGCGCCCGGCGACGACAAAGGGCTCAGGCTGGAGGGCTGCAGGGGGAGAGGGGGTCGACGGTAGCTAAGCGGGGCACCGCCGTTGGCGGCGACCTGGCGCCTCGGCCAAAGACGGCGGGAGGAGACGGAGGGCCCTTGGGGCCCTGGCGGCAGGACAGAGAGCGACCGCGGCCACCAAAAAGGGTGTGTTGCCTCCCCGTCGGGGAATCGAACCCCGGTCTCCCGCGTGACAGGCGGGGATACTCACCACTATACTAACGAGGACGGCGGCGACCGTCCTGCCGCCCGGCCGCTCTCGGGCTCCGGGGCTGCCTGCCGACGCTTCCCCCTGCCCAGCAAGGGGCCCCCGGCCACCACGGGTCCCGACCCATCCGCGCAGCAAAACAACCGCCTCGGTCACGGCGGCAGCCCGCCACCCGACAGGGACCCGGACCCCCGGGGCACTGGACACTCCCCAGGGCGCGCCGCCTCTTGCCTCCAACGCGGGTGTTCCGCCGGGAGAAGCGGGCCCTCGAAGGCAAGCGAGGCTGCGAGGACACGGTGGGCGCGCGCCGGCCGGCGTCGGGCCAGGAGAGGCGCGGGTGGGTGGGGGCCGGCCCGCCGAGGGCACGGCTGGGTCCGTCGACCCGCACACCGGACGGCCGCCCTCCTGCCTGCCTGCCTGCCTGCCTGGCGTGGCGCCCCACGCGGCCCTCCAAGGGCGCCCGTGCTCGCGGCGCGTCGGGTCCCAGCCAGTCGAGCGGCCACGCGCCCAGCCAGGCCCGCCGTCAGGATGGCCGAGCGGTCTAAGGCGCTGCGTTCAGGTCGCAGTCTCCCCTGGAGGCGTGGGTTCGAATCCCACTCCTGACAAGCCAGCCTTTTGGCCCGCCGGACAAACGCATCCGTCCTCCACGCGCCACCGCCTTTCTCCACACACGCCCTCCCGCCGCCACCTGCACCCCACACCAGGAACCTTCTCGGCGCATCTTTCCTCCGCAGCTGGCTGCAGCTGCAGCTGCTGGTTTTCTGCCTGCCCCTCGCCCACCCTCGCCCACCCTCCCACTTCCACTCCCACGGCCCCGCCCCGCCCCCCGGCCACGCCGAAGCACGCGGCCCCGCGGCGGGTGGCAAGCCCTCCTCGCTTCGCCGGCGCTCCGACTTCTGGCTGGGCAACGGCCAACTCGCCCTCGCAGCCTTGCTTCCACGTCCGCCCCCGGCAGCTCTCCCTCCAGGCCGGCACCCCGTCCTCCGCGCCCGCCCCGCCGGCCCGCCTGCGCTCCCCAGCCACCGCGAGGCGACCGAGCCCCCGCCTTGTCCTCCAGCGGGGTGCTGCGTGCCCTCGACCCTTCTCCGCCCTGCCTTCTTGGCCGGGGCACACCTGCCTGCCGCTGGCCCGGGACGCGTGCCACCCAGCCTTCCTGCTGGCCAGCACACACCGGCCTTCCTTGCACGAGTCCATCCCGGGAAAGGTGCTCCGCTGGGGAGGGAGCGGAAGCCCTGCGTGCCCGTCCAGCCCACACACAGGCGCCCGCCCCGCGCCCCCGACCTCGGCGCCACCGCACCCTTTCCCGGGGGAAGCCGCTGCCCGGCCGGAGCCAAGCCCGCCCTGGCGCGCTCCCTGCCTCAGCCGGCAGTCCCCGAGCCAGGAGCCGCTCTGCCAAAGGGCCCTCCTCACCACCACCACCACCACCACCACCACGTCATTGCCGGACCGCGGGAGCGCGCTCGGCCAGAGCGCAGGAGCCAGGCTCACACGCCTGTGGGGCCTTGGTCCTGAGCGCTCTTCTGGGGAAGGGGTGGGGGTGGGGGTGGGGGTGGGGGTGGGGGTGTTGGTAGGGGGGGCGGCGGCGGAGGCGCTCGGGGGCGTCGCGCTCCCGCGCTCCTGCTTCGCGCACAGCCCGAGCCCGGCGTCCCGGCCCCCGGCCGCGCTCGCACGCCCCACCCCGGCCCGGCCGGAAAGCCAGCCCGCCAGAGGGACTTTGGGTCGAGACCCGGCGGTCGCTGAGAGGAACGTCGGCGCGCGGCCGCAGCGACCACGCAGCGCCTGCACCTGACAGGGATCACGGCGCCGGGCAGACGGCGTCGGCTCCCGGCCCCCTCGCGCGACACCGACAGGGTCGCGGAAGCCGTGGTCGGCGCAGAAGGTGCGGGACGGGCCGAGTGGGCCCGCGTCCCGCCGCCCCGGGGTCCCTCCGAGAGCGCCGCGCCCCGCGCCCCGGGGTCCTGCACGTGCCCGGGTCCTGGCTTTCAGGTCGCCCGCCCGTCGTCTCCGGCTCCAATGGAGCAGATGGATGCCCACGGGCGAGCAGTGAGCAGTGACGGGCGGGTGGCGGCCAGCGCCTCTGGGGCAGCGACGGGCGGCGCTGGCCGCCGGTGCATGGGTGGTTCAGTGGTAGAATTCTCGCCTGCCACGCGGGAGGCCCGGGTTCGATTCCCGGCCCATGCAGCCACAGCGTCCCCTTTTGGTCCCGCAGTGCGGCCCCAGAGCCCATCTGGGTCTGCCCGCTGAAACGCGCTCAGGGCAGCGCTCCTGCAACCGCGGGCTTGCTACCTGCCGCCCGCTGCCTCTCCCACGCAGACGCCCAGGTCCCCTCCCCACCTCACGCACGAAAGACCCTGCTGCCAAGCCTTCGTGGCTCCAAACCCTGCCGGTTCTTCCGCACGTGCGTCCAGGCACCTTTCTTGTGTCTGCTGGCTGCCACACACGGACCCAGCCGAGGGCTCAAGACTGCACTGGAAGAAATACCCCACCGCTGGCAGCCGCCCGCACCAATCTTCACCTTGCACGACGTCCGTCTCCAAGCTCCCTGCCTCACTCTCCCCACACTCCGAGAATCAATCACACTACGTCTGCACAGCCAGGAGCAAGATAGCTGCCACATCTGGCAAGCATACCTCCCTTTGGCCTGGAGGCTCCCTGGACCATGTCTTGCAGGAGGAGTTCCAGAGAAGTCCACCAGCTCTCCCGGCCCTCGGCCCTCGGCAGAAATAGCTTAACAACAGCAACGCCCTCACCACCTCAAACACCAGCCCTTCCCCCTGAAACCCTCTTGTGCGCCTCACCTCAGCATCAACCCTGCCCCAAGAGCACCACCGCCTCAGCCTGCAGCCTCACCGTCCCTCTACTCCCCAAATCGTACCCATCCAAACCATCCCCGCACACCGCTTCCCCCATCTCCATTCCTCACCCCCCCACCACGCCCCATTCCTCCCTGCGCCCTTCCAGATCCCACTCTTGTCAAGGAACGTGCCTTTGCATTTCTCCCACTGGACCGCCTCCCCCACCCCCCCACTTCAAGCCAAGGCCTGGTCCTTTTTCTGCTTCTTCGAACACAACTAGAACGGATTCGCATTCCTGGGCTTGTCTCAGGTGCCCGGCAAAGGGATTCAGTCCCCTGTTCTTTGGCAGGTGATCTTCCAGTGTAGGTTAAGGTGAGATACAAATGCAGTTCTCCTGCTACAGAGGAAATCTCTGTTGCACATCTACTGTAAGTCCAGCATTTCCTATCTCTTGATCCGACTCCCACTTCGACCCTCCCTGCCTTTCCCCTTGGGTAGCCCTATGCACGTTTTCTAGGTCTCAAGGTCGGTTTTTTTCCCCTTTGCACATAGATGCGTCTGTATTCGTGGTTACCGTCCACAGAGCTTTGTCCCTCTCCACCCGACTCACTTCACTCGGTGGACCCTTCCGAGGGTCCGTCTGACGTTGCGGCCCGTGGCGATGGCGGCTCCTTCTTGAGGGCTGCGTCATATTCCACGCTACAGATATCCCTCACCTTCTTGTGCCGGACACGTGCCGACGGGCACTTAGGCGTTTCCCATGTCTCGGCTGTGGCACAGAAGCATGCGGTGAGCCTAGGGGATGCCTGCATCTCTCCCCATCAGGGGTGTGTGTTCTCTTTTCCCGATGGGTGGCCAGGGTCAGGTTTGCTGGATCCTAACGTAAGCTCTTCTTTTTCCTATTGCTGGACTGATCCTCGACCGATTGACTTCCCCGGAGTAGCCGTTGTTGTCCTGGAAGTGTAGTTGAGCTACACCCTGGTGTCCGGTTCCGCTGTACAGCATTGGGATTCAGTCCTGGGGCGGGGGGGGCGGGGGGGATTATGTTTTCAGATCCGTTTCCATTGTGGGTGATGACATGACATGACAGAACATGGGATCTCATTCCCTGCGGTATCCCGTGTGTCCTTGTTCCTCCTCTCCTTTCCACGCAGTACTGGTACGGTATATCCGTTGAGCCCGGCTCCTCTTTCATCCCTGTGTCCTGACTGTGCCCTTGGGAAGCCCCAAGCTGCTTTCCTGTGTCTGAGAGTCTGTGGCTGGTTGGCCCAGGGATTGATTTGTCCAACGCTGTAGATTCCACCCGTCTGTGACCTTGTCTGTGTGACTTCCCTCTCCAAGGGGACTATTCTGCAGCACCAGCCACAACTGCAGCCAGTGACACTGTCGGACTCTTGTGGGCGGCTCAGTGACATCCCGTTCTCTCCCTTTCTCGGATACTTGCATCTTGGTGGGTGAGCCCCTGGGGATGGGCACCAGGGTTTTCTCCACGTCCCGGCTTCGGCAAACGGTGCTGCTATCACCGTGGGGGTGGCGTGTGTCTTTCCGAAGGAAGAGTTGCGGCTTTCACGGATATGTACCCAGGGTGGGATCGTCATAGCTCGCCCGTTTCCCGCTGACTTCGTTGCCTGTTGACTTCGTTTTCTTTTCAAAGCTTACTCCAGTCTCGTAGTCACGGTTGTTGTGGAAGCCCAGTGGATTGCCAACATGTGCTGGTTTCTGACGGACCGCAAAGTGATTCTCTTTCCCGTGTACAAATCTCGGATTTCATATAGGCTTTCAGATTCTGTTCCACTTGAGGTTATGCCAGGGTACTGACAGGATAACCTTGGCGCTTCTCCCTTTAGACAGGGTCCTGCGTGTCTGTTCGTTGCAACTCCACAGTCATCCGTCCACCGCTGCCTTTCCGCTTGCCTTACCCTAAGGTGGGTTTCTGCGTGAGTCGGTTTCTCCTCGGCAACTAGCTTGGTTTTGTGTTCTTTTACACGTTCCACAATCCTCTGTCCAACGTGCTCTGACGTTCTCCACCGAGGGTAAGAGTCTCTGGGTCCACCGTAGCTTGTGACAGATGGCAACACTTGACTATTTCTCTTATGACTGAGTGATGGCTCCATGCTACATCGATGTCACCCCTTCTTGGGCCCGCCGTCTGTGGATGGGCGCTGGGGTTTGCTCCGTGTCCGGGCCACGACATAGAGGGGTGCCGTGTCCGAGGAGGTGTCCCGACCCTCAGACCTCGCCGAGGTTTGCCCTCTGCGGGCGTGTCCCATGGAGGGATGACTGTGCTCGGTCCCATGGGAGCTCTCCTCGGCCCTCATGAAATCACGGCCACCCGAGCTCCCAACCACCACCCCCCATCCCACCCTGAGCCCACAGCAGTGTCAAACCCGAGACGGGACATTCCCTCCTGAAGGGTGGTGACTTTGGTCTCTGGGGCGGCACGGTGGGCCCACCCATCCGGGACCGGGTCTGGCCCCCGGCTGGCACTCTTTGTCAGTCCTTGGCTTGCCTGCGTCCTAGTCACCGCCCAGAGCCCCAGCCCGCCGCCAAGCCTGAAGAGCCAGGGGCACCGCGCACCAGTGGGGCTCGCCCCAGCCCACCCGCCAGCCCACACAAATGGAGTGCTCTCCCGACATCTTCCTCACGCCACAGCCCCCTCACTGTCACAGCCTGCCCTCTGCCTTTCCCGCCAGACTCCAGGGTCGGCCCCACCTCCATGCCACCATCCCCCTGGAGCTTGGGCCGTCCCTCACACGTGCTTCCCTGCCCTGGCGTCCAGCAGTGCCGGCATCCCTCCCTCTGGCTCCGCAGACCCACCCCTACCTACCGCCGATCCGGCCCAGCCTCTCACATGTGCCTGGCACGGCTTGGCCACCGCACCGATGCTTCTGCAGAGGCCCTGCTCAAGTGGCCTGCCGATCGTTTGGCCAGGTCCCCACGAGCCCCATTCCGCCCCTCCCCGCTACCCTCCACGCAGACGCCCCCTCCTCCTCGCCATCGCTCTGCCCGGGTCCCCGATCCACGTGGGGCGCCCAGCAGCCATGGCCCCAAACGCCTTCGTCCCATACTCTCCCCCACGCACGCCGACGCCCACGGCCCCGGCGGGGGCCTCGAGGAAACCTCCTTTGCCGATGGCAAGCACACGTCGGGCCCCAGGGGCTCCTTTCCCACAGGGGACTCGCCTTCCTGCCATCGCACCCGAGTGTGCCGCCCTGGCCGCACGTCGGCGCCCTTCGTCGGCCGTCCACTTGCCCTCCGAAGGACACAGTCCTTGAACAGACGTGAAACCCTTTGGGGACAGACGAGCCCGACACTGGGCCAAGAGGACAGCGGGGCGGGCGGTTACCTCGCGGAGAATTCCTAGGGGAAGACGATGACAGGGTGGGGAGAGGGATGGAGTGGGTCCTGGATAGACAGTTTGGAGAGAATGGGAAACTATCCGATGTCATAACGAGGGGAGGGGGTGCGTGGAACAGGGCGCTCTGTGTGTGTGTGGGGGTGGGGTGGGGGGTGGGTGGGGTGCACGGGCGCGCGGGGCACCCCCGAGTGCCCACCTTTGGTTACGAGTGGGGGAGGGAGGCCTGGGTAAATCTTGCCTCAGTCCGGTAGGATTGTGAGCTGTGGTCAGGCAAGGGAGACAGCATGATGGTCGGGTTGTCCTCCCTGGCAGGCATCGCTGCCTCTGAGTGACTGAACTGCTGCTCCTGACGCCTCCCAGAGCCCACGCCAGACCAGAACCCTCTTGAGTCACCAGCGGCCTACGGGAGTCACAGCCAGCCCGGGGCCTGGCACGCACTGGCCCAGCCGCCCAGAGAGGTGGCTGGCATGAGGGACACGGCAGGGCAGGCGCGTCCGTGGCCACCGGCCCCCACTCCCAGAGGCAGATCCCCCTCGCTCACCTCCGGCTGTGGCCAGCGCCCCTGCCGCTGCTGGCCCCCCGCTGGCCACCACCACAGCCCACGCCCCTGCCCCCAGCCCAAGCCCACCTCCTCACCACCACCCACAGCAGGAGCACCAGCACAAGCCCAGGAGCATCACCGCCACCACCAGGGGCAGCAGCCGCAGCCCCTCAGGAGGGAGGGAGGCGGGGGATGGGAGGCCTCAGGCGGGTGGTGGTGCAAGCGGCGCGAGGGTGCCACTGCGGCCAAAAGGTTTGCCCCGGGGGACGGCGGAGGTGGCCTGCATCGTGCCTGGGCTGGACGTGCAGGGTCGCGGGGGCCTCTGGCGCAGCGCTGAGCCAGCGTAGGCTAATAAAAGGGTGGCAGGCTGTCCGGCGAGGACATCGGCAGGTGGCAGGCGGAGAGGAACAAGAAAGGCTTCCCTGACCGGGAATCGAACCCGGGCCGCGGCGGTGAGAGCGCCGAATCCTAACCACTAGACCACCAGGGAGCGTCGGGGCTCGGCCCTGGCCGCCTCCTGCTGAAGCCAGCGCCTCCATGCCACCCGCCCGCGCCACCTTGCTGCCCACACCCGGCCTCGGCAAGTCCAGCCGCCCGCCGGCCCCGTCAGTCCGCCTGCCCTGGCCTGCCGTCTTGCTTTCTGCACCCTCAAAACACTGCGCGCGCCGCCGGCTTCTCGCACCCACGCCAAAAGCCGCGCGCGGGCCAGCGGGCTGGCTCCCTGCTCCCAGCTCTCTCTCCCCCTCCCACCCCCACAACGCCCCTGCCCCGAGCGCGCTGCAACTCAGCAAAAGGTCGGCCCGCTGCGTTGGCCGGGAATCGAACCCGGGTCAACTGCTTGGAAGGCAGCTATGCTCACCACTATACCACCAACGCTCCACAGCCCGGGCGGCCGCCTGACGCCGGCCCCGGGCTCGCCCCAGCATCCTCTCGCCGCCGCCGCCGCCTCCGCATCCCTGCCCCGACGCCCCGTCACCTGGAGGCTCTGCGCCGCCGCCGGCGCCCCCAGCAGCTACGCGGCGCCCCAAGCGCGCCAGCGCTACGCAGTTGCCGGGATCCACCGGCCCGACCGCCCTAGGGCGGCGCTCCCGCGGCCTTGCGGCCCTGCGGCCCTTCGCTCCCCCGCCGCGGCGCGCCAACGCCTCCGCCCTCACCCTCGGCAGGCAACGCGGGGCACGTAGCTTCCAGCACCCAGCTGGCCAAGGCCCGTCTCCACCAGGCGCTGGGCGAGGCCACTTCCCACGACGACAAGGGGACAAGGGACCCACCTGCCTGCACGCGTCGCGGCGCCGTGCCGAGCCGCACGGCGGGGCCGTCGCGAGCCTAGGAGCCCACTGAGGCAGCCACTGTGGGTCGCTGCGTGGGCGGGCGGCCGGGCGGCGCGCAAGATCCGGCTACGGTCGGGCAAGGCCGTGGCGTCGCCAAGGAGGCCCTCGCTCCGCCGTGGCGACCGTGCGCCCGGCGACGACAAAGGGCTCAGGCTGGAGGGCTGCAGGGGGAGAGGGGGTCGACGGTAGCTAAGCGGGGCACCGCCGTTGGCGGCGACCTGGCGCCTCGGCCAAAGACGGCGGGAGGAGACGGAGGGCCCTTGGGGGCCTGGCGGCAGGACAGAGAGCGACCGCGGCCACCAAAAGGGTGTGTTGCCTCCCCCGTCGGGGAATCGAACCCCGGTCTCCCGCGTGACAGGCGGGGATACTCACCACTATACTAACGAGGACGGCGGCGACCGTCCTGCCGCCCGGCCGCTCTCGGGCTCCGGGGCTGCCTGCCGACGCTTCCCCCTGCCCAGCAAGGGGCCCCCGGCCACCACGGGTCCCGACCCATCCGCGCAGCAAAACAACCGCCTCGGTCACGGCGGCAGCCCGCCACCCGACAGGGACCCGGACCCCCGGGGCACTGGACACTCCCCAGGGCGCGCCGCCTCTTGCCTCCAACGCGGGTGTTCCGCCGGGAGAAGCGGGCCCTCGAAGGCAAGCGAGGCTGCGAGGACACGGTGGGCGCGCGCCGGCCGGCGTCGGGCCAGGAGAGGCGCGGGTGGGTGGGGGCCGGCCCGCCGAGGGCACGGCTGGGTCCGTCGACCCGCACACCGGACGGCCGCCCTCCTGCCTGCCTGCCTGCCTGCCTGGCGTGGCGCCCCACGCGGCCCTCCAAGGGCGCCCGTGCTCGCGGCGCGTCGGGTCCCAGCCAGTCGAGCGGCCACGCGCCCAGCCAGGCCCGCCGTCAGGATGGCCGAGCGGTCTAAGGCGCTGCGTTCAGGTCGCAGTCTCCCCTGGAGGCGTGGGTTCGAATCCCACTCCTGACAAGCCAGCCTTTTGGCCCGCCGGACAAACGCATCCGTCCTCCACGCGCCACCGCCTTTCTCCACACACGCCCTCCCGCCGCCACCTGCACCCCACACCAGGAACCTTCTCGGCGCATCTTTCCTCCGCAGCTGGCTGCAGCTGCAGCTGCTGGTTTTCTGCCTGCCCCTCGCCCACCCTCGCCCACCCTCCCACTTCCACTCCCACGGCCCCGCCCCGCCCCCGGCCACGCCGAAGCACGCGGCCCCGCGGCGGGTGGCAAGCCCTCCTCGCTTCGCCGGCGCTCCGACTTCTGGCTGGGCAACGGCCAACTCGCCCTCGCAGCCTTGCTTCCACGTCCGCCCCCGGCAGCTCTCCCTCCAGGCCGGCACCCCGTCCTCCGCGCCCGCCCCGCCGGCCCGCCTGCGCTCCCCAGCCACCGCGAGGCGACCGAGCCCCCGCCTTGTCCTCCAGCGGGGTGCTGCGTGCCCTCGACCCTTCTCCGCCCTGCCTTCTTGGCCGGGGCACACCTGCCTGCCGCTGGCCCGGGACGCGTGCCACCCAGCCTTCCTGCTGGCCAGCACACACCGGCCTTCCTTGCACGAGTCCATCCCGGGAAAGGTGCTCCGCTGGGGAGGGAGCGGAAGCCCTGCGTGCCCGTCCAGCCCACACACAGGCGCCCGCCCCGCGCCCCCGACCTCGGCGCCACCGCACCCTTTCCCGGGGAAGCCGCTGCCCGGCCGGAGCCAAGCCCGCCCTGGCGCGCTCCCTGCCTCAGCCGGCAGTCCCCGAGCCAGGAGCCGCTCTGCCAAAGGGCCCCTCCTCACCACCACCACCACCACCACCACCACCACGTCATTGCCGGACCGCGGGAGCGCGCTCGGCCAGAGCGCAGGAGCCAGGCTCACACGCCTGTGGGGCCTTGGTCCTGAGCGCTCTTCTGGGGAAGGGGTGGGGGTGGGGGTGGGGTGGGGGTGGGGGTGTTGGTAGGGGGGCGGCGGCGGAGGCGCTCGGGGGCGTCGCGCTCCCGCGCTCCTGCTTCGCGCACAGCCCGAGCCCGGCGTCCCGGCCCCCGGCCGCGCTCGCACGCCCCACCCCGGCCCGGCCGGAAAGCCAGCCCGCCAGAGGGACTTTGGGTCGAGACCCGGCGGTCGCTGAGAGGAACGTCGGCGCGCGGCCGCAGCGACCACGCAGCGCCTGCACCTGACAGGGATCACGGCGCCGGGCAGACGGCGTCGGCTCCCGGCCCCCTCGCGCGACACCGACAGGGTCGCGGAAGCCGTGGTCGGCGCAGAAGGTGCGGGACGGGCCGAGTGGGCCCGCGTCCCGCCGCCCCGGGGTCCCTCCGAGAGCGCCGCGCCCCGCGCCCCGGGGTCCTGCACGTGCCCGGGTCCTGGCTTTCAGGTCGCCCGCCCGTCGTCTCCGGCTCCAATGGAGCAGATGGATGCCCACGGGCGAGCAGTGAGCAGTGACGGGCGGGTGGCGGCCAGCGCCTCTGGGGCAGCGACGGGCGGCGCTGGCCGCCGGTGCATGGGTGGTTCAGTGGTAGAATTCTCGCCTGCCACGCGGGAGGCCCGGGTTCGATTCCCGGCCCATGCAGCCACAGCGTCCCCTTTTGGTCCCGCAGTGCGGCCCCAGAGCCCATCTGGGTCTGCCCGCTGAAACGCGCTCAGGGCAGCGCTCCTGCAACCGCGGGCTTGCTACCTGCCGCCCGCTGCCTCTCCCACGCAGACGCCCAGGTCCCCTCCCCACCTCACGCACGAAAGACCCTGCTGCCAAGCCTTCGTGGCTCCAAACCCTGCCGGTTCTTCCGCACGTGCGTCCAGGCACCTTTCTTGTGTCTGCTGGCTGCCACACACGGACCCAGCCGAGGGCTCAAGACTGCACTGGAAGAAATACCCCACCGCTGGCAGCCGCCCGCACCAATCTTCACCTTGCACGACGTCCGTCTCCAAGCTCCCTGCCTCACTCTCCCCACACTCCGAGAATCAATCACACTACGTCTGCACAGCCAGGAGCAAGATAGCTGCCACATCTGGCAAGCATACCTCCCTTTGGCCTGGAGGCTCCCTGGACCATGTCTTGCAGGAGGAGTTCCAGAGAAGTCCACCAGCTCTCCCGGCCCTCGGCCCTCGGCAGAAATAGCTTAACAACAGCAACGCCCTCACCACCTCAAACACCAGCCCTTCCCCCTGAAACCCTCTTGTGCGCCTCACCTCAGCATCAACCCTGCCCCAAGAGCACCACCGCCTCAGCCTGCAGCCTCACCGTCCCTCTACTCCCCAAATCGTACCCATCCAAACCATCCCCGCACACCGCTTCCCCCATCTCCATTCCTCACCCCCCCACCACGCCCCATTCCTCCCTGCGCCCTTCCAGATCCCACTCTTGTCAAGGAACGTGCCTTTGCATTTCTCCCACTGGACCGCCTCCCCCACCCCCCCACTTCAAGCCAAGGCCTGGTCCTTTTTCTGCTTCTTCGAACACAACTAGAACGGATTCGCATTCCTGGGCTTGTCTCAGGTGCCCGGCAAAGGGATTCAGTCCCCTGTTCTTTGGCAGGTGATCTTCCAGTGTAGGTTAAGGTGAGATACAAATGCAGTTCTCCTGCTACAGAGGAAATCTCTGTTGCACATCTACTGTAAGTCCAGCATTTCCTATCTCTTGATCCGACTCCCACTTCGACCCTCCCTGCCTTTCCCCTTGGGTAGCCCTATGCACGTTTTCTAGGTCTCAAGGTCGGTTTTTTCCCCTTTGCACATAGATGCGTCTGTATTCGTGGTTACCGTCCACAGAGCTTTGTCCCTCTCCACCCGACTCACTTCACTCGGTGGACCCTTCCGAGGGTCCGTCTGACGTTGCGGCCCGTGGCGATGGCGGCTCCTTCTTGAGGGCTGCGTCATATTCCACGCTACAGATATCCCTCACCTTCTTGTGCCGGACACGTGCCGACGGGCACTTAGGCGTTTCCCATGTCTCGGCTGTGGCACAGAAGCATGCGGTGAGCCTAGGGGATGCCTGCATCTCTCCCCATCAGGGGTGTGTGTTCTCTTTTCCCGATGGGTGGCCAGGGTCAGGTTTGCTGGATCCTAACGTAAGCTCTTCTTTTTCCTATTGCTGGACTGATCCTCGACCGATTGACTTCCCCGGAGTAGCCGTTGTTGTCCTGGAAGTGTAGTTGAGCTACACCCTGGTGTCCGGTTCCGCTGTACAGCATTGGGATTCAGTCCTGGGGCGGGGGCGGCGGGGGGATTATGTTTTCAGATCCGTTTCCATTGTGGGTGATGACATGACATGACAGAACATGGGATCTCATTCCCTGCGGTATCCCGTGTGTCCTTGTTCCTCCTCTCCTTTCCACGCAGTACTGGTACGGTATATCCGTTGAGCCCGGCTCCTCTTTCATCCCTGTGTCCTGACTGTGCCCTTGGGAAGCCCCAAGCTGCTTTCCTGTGTCTGAGAGTCTGTGGCTGGTTGGCCCAGGGATTGATTTGTCCAACGCTGTAGATTCCACCCGTCTGTGACCTTGTCTGTGTGACTTCCCTCTCCAAGGGGACTATTCTGCAGCACCAGCCACAACTGCAGCCAGTGACACTGTCGGACTCTTGTGGGCGGCTCAGTGACATCCCGTTCTCTCCCTTTCTCGGATACTTGCATCTTGGTGGGTGAGCCCCTGGGGATGGGCACCAGGGTTTTCTCCACGTCCCGGCTTCGGCAAACGGTGCTGCTATCACCGTGGGGGTGGCGTGTGTCTTTCCGAAGGAAGAGTTGCGGCTTTCACGGATATGTACCCAGGGTGGGATCGTCATAGCTCGCCCGTTTCCCGCTGACTTCGTTGCCTGTTGACTTCGTTTTCTTTTCAAAGCTTACTCCAGTCTCGTAGTCACGGTTGTTGTGGAAGCCCAGTGGATTGCCAACATGTGCTGGTTTCTGACGGACCGCAAAGTGATTCTCTTTCCCGTGTACAAATCTCGGATTTCATATAGGCTTTCAGATTCTGTTCCACTTGAGGTTATGCCAGGGTACTGACAGGATAACCTTGGCGCTTCTCCCCTTTAGACAGGGTCCTGCGTGTCTGTTCGTTGCAACTCCACAGTCATCCGTCCACCGCTGCCTTTCCGCTTGCCTTACCCTAAGGTGGGTTTCTGCGTGAGTCGGTTTCTCCTCGGCAACTAGCTTGGTTTTGTGTTCTTTTACACGTTCCACAATCCTCTGTCCAACGTGCTCTGACGTTCTCCACCGAGGGTAAGAGTCTCTGGGTCCACCGTAGCTTGTGACAGATGGCAACACTTGACTATTTCTCTTATGACTGAGTGATGGCTCCATGCTACATCGATGTCACCCCTTCTTGGGCCCGCCGTCTGTGGATGGGCGCTGGGGTTTGCTCCGTGTCCGGGCCACGACATAGAGGGGTGCCGTGTCCGAGGAGGTGTCCCGACCCTCAGACCTCGCCGAGGTTTGCCCTCTGCGGGCGTGTCCCATGGAGGGATGACTGTGCTCGGTCCCATGGGAGCTCTCCTCGGCCCTCATGAAATCACGGCCACCCGAGCTCCCAACCACCACCCCCATCCCACCCTGAGCCCACAGCAGTGTCAAACCCGAGACGGGACATTCCCTCCTGAAGGGTGGTGACTTTGGTCTCTGGGGCGGCACGGTGGGCCCACCCATCCGGGACCGGGTCTGGCCCCCGGCTGGCACTCTTTGTCAGTCCTTGGCTTGCCTGCGTCCTAGTCACCGCCCAGAGCCCCAGCCCGCCGCCAAGCCTGAAGAGCCAGGGGCACCGCGCACCAGTGGGGCTCGCCCCAGCCCACCCGCCAGCCCACACAAATGGAGTGCTCTCCCGACATCTTCCTCACGCCACAGCCCCCTCACTGTCACAGCCTGCCCTCTGCCTTTCCCGCCAGACTCCAGGGTCGGCCCCACCTCCATGCCACCATCCCCCTGGAGCTTGGGCCGTCCCTCACACGTGCTTCCCTGCCCTGGCGTCCAGCAGTGCCGGCATCCCTCCCTCTGGCTCCGCAGACCCACCCCTACCTACCGCCGATCCGGCCCAGCCTCTCACATGTGCCTGGCACGGCTTGGCCACCGCACCGATGCTTCTGCAGAGGCCCTGCTCAAGTGGCCTGCCGATCGTTTGGCCAGGTCCCCACGAGCCCCATTCCGCCCCTCCCCGCTACCCTCCACGCAGACGCCCCCTCTCCTCGCCATCGCTCTGCCCGGGTCCCCGATCCACGTGGGGCGCCCAGCAGCCATGGCCCCAAACGCCTTCGTCCCATACTCTCCCCCACGCACGCCGACGCCCACGGCCCCGGCGGGGGCCTCGAGGAAACCTCCTTTGCCGATGGCAAGCACACGTCGGGCCCCAGGGGCTCCTTTCCCACAGGGGACTCGCCTTCCTGCCATCGCACCCGAGTGTGCCGCCCTGGCCGCACGTCGGCGCCCTTCGTCGGCCGTCCACTTGCCCTCCGAAGGACACAGTCCTTGAACAGACGTGAAACCCTTTGGGGACAGACGAGCCCGACACTGGGCCAAGAGGACAGCGGGGCGGGCGGTTACCTCGCGGAGAATTCCTAGGGGAAGACGATGACAGGGTGGGGAGAGGGATGGAGTGGGTCCTGGATAGACAGTTTGGAGAGAATGGGAAACTATCCGATGTCATAACGAGGGGAGGGGTGCGTGGAACAGGGCGCTCTGTGTGTGTGTGGGGGGGGGTGGGTGGGTGGGGGTGCACGGGCGCGCGGGGGCACCCCCGAGTGCCCACCTTTGGTTACGAGTGGGGGAGGGAGGCCTGGGTAAATCTTGCCTCAGTCCGGTAGGATTGTGAGCTGTGGTCAGGCAAGGGAGACAGCATGATGGTCGGGTTGTCCTCCCTGGCAGGCATCGCTGCCTCTGAGTGACTGAACTGCTGCTCCTGACGCCTCCCAGAGCCCACGCCAGACCAGAACCCTCTTGAGTCACCAGCGGCCTACGGGAGTCACAGCCAGCCCGGGGCCTGGCACGCACTGGCCCAGCCGCCCAGAGAGGTGGCTGGCATGAGGGACACGGCAGGGCAGGCGCGTCCGTGGCCACCGGCCCCCACTCCCAGAGGCAGATCCCCCTCGCTCACCTCCGGCTGTGGCCAGCGCCCCTGCCGCTGCTGGCCCCCGCTGGCCACCACCACAGCCCACGCCCCTGCCCCCAGCCCAAGCCCACCTCCTCACCACCACCCACAGCAGGAGCACCAGCACAAGCCCAGGAGCATCACCGCCACCACCAGGGGCAGCAGCCGCAGCCCCTCAGGAGGGAGGGAGGCGGGGGATGGGAGGCCTCAGGCGGGTGGTGGTGCAAGCGGCGCGAGGGTGCCACTGCGGCCAAAAGGTTTGCCCCGGGGGACGGCGGAGGTGGCCTGCATCGTGCCTGGGCTGGACGTGCAGGGTCGCGGGGGCCTCTGGCGCAGCGCTGAGCCAGCGTAGGCTAATAAAAGGGTGGCAGGCTGTCCGGCGAGGACATCGGCAGGTGGCAGGCGGAGAGGAACAAGAAAGGCTTCCCTGACCGGGAATCGAACCCGGGCCGCGGCGGTGAGAGCGCCGAATCCTAACCACTAGACCACCAGGGAGCGTCGGGGCTCGGCCCTGGCCGCCTCCTGCTGAAGCCAGCGCCTCCATGCCACCCGCCCGCGCCACCTTGCTGCCCACACCCGGCCTCGGCAAGTCCAGCCGCCCGCCGGCCCCGTCAGTCCGCCTGCCCTGGCCTGCCGTCTTGCTTTCTGCACCCTCAAAACACTGCGCGCGCCGCCGGCTTCTCGCACCCACGCCAAAAGCCGCGCGCGGGCCAGCGGGCTGGCTCCCTGCTCCCAGCTCTCTCTCCCCCCTCCCACCCCCACAACGCCCCTGCCCCGAGCGCGCTGCAACTCAGCAAAAGGTCGGCCCGCTGCGTTGGCCGGGAATCGAACCCGGGTCAACTGCTTGGAAGGCAGCTATGCTCACCACTATACCACCAACGCTCCACAGCCCGGGCGGCCGCCTGACGCCGGCCCCGGGCTCGCCCCAGCATCCTCTCGCCGCCGCCGCCGCCTCCGCATCCCTGCCCCGACGCCCCGTCACCTGGAGGCTCTGCGCCGCCGCCGGCGCCCCCAGCAGCTACGCGGCGCCCCAAGCGCGCCAGCGCTACGCAGTTGCCGGGATCCACCGGCCCGACCGCCCTAGGGCGGCGCTCCCGCGGCCTTGCGGCCCTGCGGCCCTTCGCTCCCCGCCGCGGCGCGCCAACGCCTCCGCCCTCACCCTCGGCAGGCAACGCGGGGCACGTAGCTTCCAGCACCCAGCTGGCCAAGGCCCGTCTCCACCAGGCGCTGGGCGAGGCCACTTCCCACGACGACAAGGGGACAAGGGACCCACCTGCCTGCACGCGTCGCGGCGCCGTGCCGAGCCGCACGGCGGGGCCGTCGCGAGCCTAGGGAGCCCACTGAGGCAGCCACTGTGGGTCGCTGCGTGGGCGGGCGGCCGGGCGGCGCGCAAGATCCGGCTACGGTCGGGCAAGGCCGTGGCGTCGCCAAGGAGGCCCTCGCTCCGCCGTGGCGACCGTGCGCCCGGCGACGACAAAGGGCTCAGGCTGGAGGGCTGCAGGGGGAGAGGGGGTCGACGGTAGCTAAGCGGGGCACCGCCGTTGGCGGCGACCTGGCGCCTCGGCCAAAGACGGCGGGAGGAGACGGAGGGCCCTTGGGGGCCTGGCGGCAGGACAGAGAGCGACCGCGGCCACCAAAAAGGGTGTGTTGCCTCCCCCGTCGGGGAATCGAACCCCGGTCTCCCGCGTGACAGGCGGGGATACTCACCACTATACTAACGAGGACGGCGGCGACCGTCCTGCCGCCCGGCCGCTCTCGGGCTCCGGGGCTGCCTGCCGACGCTTCCCCCTGCCCAGCAAGGGCCCCCGGCCACCACGGGTCCCGACCCATCCGCGCAGCAAAACAACCGCCTCGGTCACGGCGGCAGCCCGCCACCCGACAGGGACCCGGACCCCCGGGGCACTGGACACTCCCCAGGGCGCGCCGCCTCTTGCCTCCAACGCGGGTGTTCCGCCGGGAGAAGCGGGCCCTCGAAGGCAAGCGAGGCTGCGAGGACACGGTGGGCGCGCGCCGGCCGGCGTCGGGCCAGGAGAGGCGCGGGTGGGTGGGGGCCGGCCCGCCGAGGGCACGGCTGGGTCCGTCGACCCGCACACCGGACGGCCGCCCTCCTGCCTGCCTGCCTGCCTGCCTGGCGTGGCGCCCCACGCGGCCCTCCAAGGGCGCCCGTGCTCGCGGCGCGTCGGGTCCCAGCCAGTCGAGCGGCCACGCGCCCAGCCAGGCCCGCCGTCAGGATGGCCGAGCGGTCTAAGGCGCTGCGTTCAGGTCGCAGTCTCCCCTGGAGGCGTGGGTTCGAATCCCACTCCTGACAAGCCAGCCTTTTGGCCCGCCGGACAAACGCATCCGTCCTCCACGCGCCACCGCCTTTCTCCACACACGCCCTCCCGCCGCCACCTGCACCCCACACCAGGAACCTTCTCGGCGCATCTTTCCTCCGCAGCTGGCTGCAGCTGCAGCTGCTGGTTTTCTGCCTGCCCCTCGCCCACCCTCGCCCACCCTCCCACTTCCACTCCCACGGCCCCGCCCCGCCCCCGGCCACGCCGAAGCACGCGGCCCCGCGGCGGGTGGCAAGCCCTCCTCGCTTCGCCGGCGCTCCGACTTCTGGCTGGGCAACGGCCAACTCGCCCTCGCAGCCTTGCTTCCACGTCCGCCCCCGGCAGCTCTCCCTCCAGGCCGGCACCCCGTCCTCCGCGCCCGCCCCGCCGGCCCGCCTGCGCTCCCCAGCCACCGCGAGGCGACCGAGCCCCCGCCTTGTCCTCCAGCGGGGTGCTGCGTGCCCTCGACCCTTCTCCGCCCTGCCTTCTTGGCCGGGGCACACCTGCCTGCCGCTGGCCCGGGACGCGTGCCACCCAGCCTTCCTGCTGGCCAGCACACACCGGCCTTCCTTGCACGAGTCCATCCCGGGAAAGGTGCTCCGCTGGGGAGGGAGCGGAAGCCCTGCGTGCCCGTCCAGCCCACACACAGGCGCCCGCCCCGCGCCCCCGACCTCGGCGCCACCGCACCCTTTCCCGGGGAAGCCGCTGCCCGGCCGGAGCCAAGCCCGCCCTGGCGCGCTCCCTGCCTCAGCCGGCAGTCCCCGAGCCAGGAGCCGCTCTGCCAAAGGGCCCCTCCTCACCACCACCACCACCACCACCACCACCACGTCATTGCCGGACCGCGGGAGCGCGCTCGGCCAGAGCGCAGGAGCCAGGCTCACACGCCTGTGGGGCCTTGGTCCTGAGCGCTCTTCTGGGGAAGGGGTGGGGGTGGGGGTGGGGGTGGGGGTGGGGGTGTTGGTAGGGGGCGGCGGCGGAGGCGCTCGGGGGCGTCGCGCTCCCGCGCTCCTGCTTCGCGCACAGCCCGAGCCCGGCGTCCCGGCCCCCGGCCGCGCTCGCACGCCCCACCCCGGCCCGGCCGGAAAGCCAGCCCGCCAGAGGGACTTTGGGTCGAGACCCGGCGGTCGCTGAGAGGAACGTCGGCGCGCGGCCGCAGCGACCACGCAGCGCCTGCACCTGACAGGGATCACGGCGCCGGGCAGACGGCGTCGGCTCCCGGCCCCCTCGCGCGACACCGACAGGGTCGCGGAAGCCGTGGTCGGCGCAGAAGGTGCGGGACGGGCCGAGTGGGCCCGCGTCCCGCCGCCCCGGGGTCCCTCCGAGAGCGCCGCGCCCCGCGCCCCGGGGTCCTGCACGTGCCCGGGTCCTGGCTTTCAGGTCGCCCGCCCGTCGTCTCCGGCTCCAATGGAGCAGATGGATGCCCACGGGCGAGCAGTGAGCAGTGACGGGCGGGTGGCGGCCAGCGCCTCTGGGGCAGCGACGGGCGGCGCTGGCCGCCGGTGCATGGGTGGTTCAGTGGTAGAATTCTCGCCTGCCACGCGGGAGGCCCGGGTTCGATTCCCGGCCCATGCAGCCACAGCGTCCCCTTTTGGTCCCGCAGTGCGGCCCCAGAGCCCATCTGGGTCTGCCCGCTGAAACGCGCTCAGGGCAGCGCTCCTGCAACCGCGGGCTTGCTACCTGCCGCCCGCTGCCTCTCCCACGCAGACGCCCAGGTCCCCTCCCCACCTCACGCACGAAAGACCCTGCTGCCAAGCCTTCGTGGCTCCAAACCCTGCCGGTTCTTCCGCACGTGCGTCCAGGCACCTTTCTTGTGTCTGCTGGCTGCCACACACGGACCCAGCCGAGGGCTCAAGACTGCACTGGAAGAAATACCCCACCGCTGGCAGCCGCCCGCACCAATCTTCACCTTGCACGACGTCCGTCTCCAAGCTCCCTGCCTCACTCTCCCCACACTCCGAGAATCAATCACACTACGTCTGCACAGCCAGGAGCAAGATAGCTGCCACATCTGGCAAGCATACCTCCCTTTGGCCTGGAGGCTCCCTGGACCATGTCTTGCAGGAGGAGTTCCAGAGAAGTCCACCAGCTCTCCCGGCCCTCGGCCCTCGGCAGAAATAGCTTAACAACAGCAACGCCCTCACCACCTCAAACACCAGCCCTTCCCCCTGAAACCCTCTTGTGCGCCTCACCTCAGCATCAACCCTGCCCCAAGAGCACCACCGCCTCAGCCTGCAGCCTCACCGTCCCTCTACTCCCCAAATCGTACCCATCCAAACCATCCCCGCACACCGCTTCCCCCATCTCCATTCCTCACCCCCCCCACCACGCCCCATTCCTCCCTGCGCCCTTCCAGATCCCACTCTTGTCAAGGAACGTGCCTTTGCATTTCTCCCACTGGACCGCCTCCCCCCCCCCCCACTTCAAGCCAAGGCCTGGTCCTTTTTCTGCTTCTTCGAACACAACTAGAACGGATTCGCATTCCTGGGCTTGTCTCAGGTGCCCGGCAAAGGGATTCAGTCCCCTGTTCTTTGGCAGGTGATCTTCCAGTGTAGGTTAAGGTGAGATACAAATGCAGTTCTCCTGCTACAGAGGAAATCTCTGTTGCACATCTACTGTAAGTCCAGCATTTCCTATCTCTTGATCCGACTCCCACTTCGACCCTCCCTGCCTTTCCCCTTGGGTAGCCCTATGCACGTTTTCTAGGTCTCAAGGTCGGTTTTTTTTCCCCTTTGCACATAGATGCGTCTGTATTCGTGGTTACCGTCCACAGAGCTTTGTCCCTCTCCACCCGACTCACTTCACTCGGTGGACCCTTCCGAGGGTCCGTCTGACGTTGCGGCCCGTGGCGATGGCGGCTCCTTCTTGAGGGCTGCGTCATATTCCACGCTACAGATATCCCTCACCTTCTTGTGCCGGACACGTGCCGACGGGCACTTAGGCGTTTCCCATGTCTCGGCTGTGGCACAGAAGCATGCGGTGAGCCTAGGGGATGCCTGCATCTCTCCCCATCAGGGGTGTGTGTTCTCTTTTCCCGATGGGTGGCCAGGGTCAGGTTTGCTGGATCCTAACGTAAGCTCTTCTTTTTCCTATTGCTGGACTGATCCTCGACCGATTGACTTCCCCGGAGTAGCCGTTGTTGTCCTGGAAGTGTAGTTGAGCTACACCCTGGTGTCCGGTTCCGCTGTACAGCATTGGGATTCAGTCCTGGGGCGGGGGCGGCGGGGGGGATTATGTTTTCAGATCCGTTTCCATTGTGGGTGATGACATGACATGACAGAACATGGGATCTCATTCCCTGCGGTATCCCGTGTGTCCTTGTTCCTCCTCTCCTTTCCACGCAGTACTGGTACGGTATATCCGTTGAGCCCGGCTCCTCTTTCATCCCTGTGTCCTGACTGTGCCCTTGGGAAGCCCCAAGCTGCTTTCCTGTGTCTGAGAGTCTGTGGCTGGTTGGCCCAGGGATTGATTTGTCCAACGCTGTAGATTCCACCCGTCTGTGACCTTGTCTGTGTGACTTCCCTCTCCAAGGGGACTATTCTGCAGCACCAGCCACAACTGCAGCCAGTGACACTGTCGGACTCTTGTGGGCGGCTCAGTGACATCCCGTTCTCTCCCTTTCTCGGATACTTGCATCTTGGTGGGTGAGCCCCTGGGGATGGGCACCAGGGTTTTCTCCACGTCCCGGCTTCGGCAAACGGTGCTGCTATCACCGTGGGGGTGGCGTGTGTCTTTCCGAAGGAAGAGTTGCGGCTTTCACGGATATGTACCCAGGGTGGGATCGTCATAGCTCGCCCGTTTCCCGCTGACTTCGTTGCCTGTTGACTTCGTTTTCTTTTCAAAGCTTACTCCAGTCTCGTAGTCACGGTTGTTGTGGAAGCCCAGTGGATTGCCAACATGTGCTGGTTTCTGACGGACCGCAAAGTGATTCTCTTTCCCGTGTACAAATCTCGGATTTCATATAGGCTTTCAGATTCTGTTCCACTTGAGGTTATGCCAGGGTACTGACAGGATAACCTTGGCGCTTCTCCCTTTAGACAGGGTCCTGCGTGTCTGTTCGTTGCAACTCCACAGTCATCCGTCCACCGCTGCCTTTCCGCTTGCCTTACCCTAAGGTGGGTTTCTGCGTGAGTCGGTTTCTCCTCGGCAACTAGCTTGGTTTTGTGTTCTTTTACACGTTCCACAATCCTCTGTCCAACGTGCTCTGACGTTCTCCACCGAGGGTAAGAGTCTCTGGGTCCACCGTAGCTTGTGACAGATGGCAACACTTGACTATTTCTCTTATGACTGAGTGATGGCTCCATGCTACATCGATGTCACCCCTTCTTGGGCCCGCCGTCTGTGGATGGGCGCTGGGGTTTGCTCCGTGTCCGGGCCACGACATAGAGGGGTGCCGTGTCCGAGGAGGTGTCCCGACCCTCAGACCTCGCCGAGGTTTGCCCTCTGCGGGCGTGTCCCATGGAGGGATGACTGTGCTCGGTCCCATGGGAGCTCTCCTCGGCCCTCATGAAATCACGGCCACCCGAGCTCCCAACCACCACCCCCCATCCCACCCTGAGCCCACAGCAGTGTCAAACCCGAGACGGGACATTCCCTCCTGAAGGGTGGTGACTTTGGTCTCTGGGGCGGCACGGTGGGCCCACCCATCCGGGACCGGGTCTGGCCCCCGGCTGGCACTCTTTGTCAGTCCTTGGCTTGCCTGCGTCCTAGTCACCGCCCAGAGCCCCAGCCCGCCGCCAAGCCTGAAGAGCCAGGGGCACCGCGCACCAGTGGGGCTCGCCCCAGCCCACCCGCCAGCCCACACAAATGGAGTGCTCTCCCGACATCTTCCTCACGCCACAGCCCCCTCACTGTCACAGCCTGCCCTCTGCCTTTCCCGCCAGACTCCAGGGTCGGCCCCACCTCCATGCCACCATCCCCCTGGAGCTTGGGCCGTCCCTCACACGTGCTTCCCTGCCCTGGCGTCCAGCAGTGCCGGCATCCCTCCCTCTGGCTCCGCAGACCCACCCCTACCTACCGCCGATCCGGCCCAGCCTCTCACATGTGCCTGGCACGGCTTGGCCACCGCACCGATGCTTCTGCAGAGGCCCTGCTCAAGTGGCCTGCCGATCGTTTGGCCAGGTCCCCACGAGCCCCATTCCGCCCCTCCCCGCTACCCTCCACGCAGACGCCCCCTCTCCTCGCCATCGCTCTGCCCGGGTCCCCGATCCACGTGGGGCGCCCAGCAGCCATGGCCCCAAACGCCTTCGTCCCCATACTCTCCCCCACGCACGCCGACGCCCACGGCCCCGGCGGGGGCCTCGAGGAAACCTCCTTTGCCGATGGCAAGCACACGTCGGGCCCCAGGGGCTCCTTTCCCACAGGGGACTCGCCTTCCTGCCATCGCACCCGAGTGTGCCGCCCTGGCCGCACGTCGGCGCCCTTCGTCGGCCGTCCACTTGCCCTCCGAAGGACACAGTCCTTGAACAGACGTGAAACCCTTTGGGGACAGACGAGCCCGACACTGGGCCAAGAGGACAGCGGGGCGGGCGGTTACCTCGCGGAGAATTCCTAGGGGAAGACGATGACAGGGTGGGGAGAGGGATGGAGTGGGTCCTGGATAGACAGTTTGGAGAGAATGGGAAACTATCCGATGTCATAACGAGGGGAGGGGGTGCGTGGAACAGGGCGCTCTGTGTGTGTGTGGGGGGGTGGGTGGGTGGGTGGTGGGTGGGTGCACGGGCGCGGGGCACCCCCGAGTGCCCACCTTTGGTTACGAGTGGGGGAGGGAGGCCTGGGTAAATCTTGCCTCAGTCCGGTAGGATTGTGAGCTGTGGTCAGGCAAGGGAGACAGCATGATGGTCGGGTTGTCCTCCCTGGCAGGCATCGCTGCCTCTGAGTGACTGAACTGCTGCTCCTGACGCCTCCCAGAGCCCACGCCAGACCAGAACCCTCTTGAGTCACCAGCGGCCTACGGGAGTCACAGCCAGCCCGGGGCCTGGCACGCACTGGCCCAGCCGCCCAGAGAGGTGGCTGGCATGAGGGACACGGCAGGGCAGGCGCGTCCGTGGCCACCGGCCCCCACTCCCAGAGGCAGATCCCCCTCGCTCACCTCCGGCTGTGGCCAGCGCCCCTGCCGCTGCTGGCCCCCCCGCTGGCCACCACCACAGCCCACGCCCCTGCCCCCAGCCCAAGCCCACCTCCTCACCACCACCCACAGCAGGAGCACCAGCACAAGCCCAGGAGCATCACCGCCACCACCAGGGGCAGCAGCCGCAGCCCCTCAGGAGGGAGGGAGGCGGGGGATGGGAGGCCTCAGGCGGGTGGTGGTGCAAGCGGCGCGAGGGTGCCACTGCGGCCAAAAGGTTTGCCCCGGGGGACGGCGGAGGTGGCCTGCATCGTGCCTGGGCTGGACGTGCAGGGTCGCGGGGGCCTCTGGCGCAGCGCTGAGCCAGCGTAGGCTAATAAAAGGGTGGCAGGCTGTCCGGCGAGGACATCGGCAGGTGGCAGGCGGAGAGGAACAAGAAAGGCTTCCTGACCGGGAATCGAACCCGGGCCGCGGCGGTGAGAGCGCCGAATCCTAACCACTAGACCACCAGGGAGCGTCGGGGCTCGGCCCTGGCCGCCTCCTGCTGAAGCCAGCGCCTCCATGCCACCCGCCCGCGCCACCTTGCTGCCCACACCCGGCCTCGGCAAGTCCAGCCGCCCGCCGGCCCCGTCAGTCCGCCTGCCCTGGCCTGCCGTCTTGCTTTCTGCACCCTCAAAACACTGCGCGCGCCGCCGGCTTCTCGCACCCACGCCAAAAGCCGCGCGCGGGGCCAGCGGGCTGGCTCCCTGCTCCCAGCTCTCTCTCCCCCTCCCACCCCCACAACGCCCCTGCCCCGAGCGCGCTGCAACTCAGCAAAGGTCGGCCCGCTGCGTTGGCCGGGAATCGAACCCGGGTCAACTGCTTGGAAGGCAGCTATGCTCACCACTATACCACCAACGCTCCACAGCCCGGGCGGCCGCCTGACGCCGGCCCCGGGCTCGCCCCAGCATCCTCTCGCCGCCGCCGCCGCCTCCGCATCCCTGCCCCGACGCCCCGTCACCTGGAGGCTCTGCGCCGCCGCCGGCGCCCCCAGCAGCTACGCGGCGCCCCAAGCGCGCCAGCGCTACGCAGTTGCCGGGATCCACCGGCCCGACCGCCCTAGGGCGGCGCTCCCGCGGCCTTGCGGCCCTGCGGCCCTTCGCTCCCCCGCCGCGGCGCGCCAACGCCTCCGCCCTCACCCTCGGCAGGCAACGCGGGGCACGTAGCTTCCAGCACCCAGCTGGCCAAGGCCCGTCTCCACCAGGCGCTGGGCGAGGCCACTTCCCACGACGACAAGGGGACAAGGGACCCACCTGCCTGCACGCGTCGCGGCGCCGTGCCGAGCCGCACGGCGGGGCCGTCGCGAGCCTAGGAGCCCACTGAGGCAGCCACTGTGGGTCGCTGCGTGGGCGGGCGGCCGGGCGGCGCGCAAGATCCGGCTACGGTCGGGCAAGGCCGTGGCGTCGCCAAGGAGGCCCTCGCTCCGCCGTGGCGACCGTGCGCCCGGCGACGACAAAGGGCTCAGGCTGGAGGGCTGCAGGGGGAGAGGGGGTCGACGGTAGCTAAGCGGGGCACCGCCGTTGGCGGCGACCTGGCGCCTCGGCCAAAGACGGCGGGAGGAGACGGAGGGCCCTTGGGGCCCTGGCGGCAGGACAGAGAGCGACCGCGGCCACCAAAAAGGGTGTGTTGCCTCCCCGTCGGGGAATCGAACCCCGGTCTCCCGCGTGACAGGCGGGGATACTCACCACTATACTAACGAGGACGGCGGCGACCGTCCTGCCGCCCGGCCGCTCTCGGGCTCCGGGGCTGCCTGCCGACGCTTCCCCCTGCCCAGCAAGGGGCCCCCGGCCACCACGGGTCCCGACCCATCCGCGCAGCAAAACAACCGCCTCGGTCACGGCGGCAGCCCGCCACCCGACAGGGACCCGGACCCCCGGGGCACTGGACACTCCCCAGGGCGCGCCGCCTCTTGCCTCCAACGCGGGTGTTCCGCCGGGAGAAGCGGGCCCTCGAAGGCAAGCGAGGCTGCGAGGACACGGTGGGCGCGCGCCGGCCGGCGTCGGGCCAGGAGAGGCGCGGGTGGGTGGGGGCCGGCCCGCCGAGGGCACGGCTGGGTCCGTCGACCCGCACACCGGACGGCCGCCCTCCTGCCTGCCTGCCTGCCTGCCTGGCGTGGCGCCCCACGCGGCCCTCCAAGGGCGCCCGTGCTCGCGGCGCGTCGGGTCCCAGCCAGTCGAGCGGCCACGCGCCCAGCCAGGCCCGCCGTCAGGATGGCCGAGCGGTCTAAGGCGCTGCGTTCAGGTCGCAGTCTCCCCTGGAGGCGTGGGTTCGAATCCCACTCCTGACAAGCCAGCCTTTTGGCCCGCCGGACAAACGCATCCGTCCTCCACGCGCCACCGCCTTTCTCCACACACGCCCTCCCGCCGCCACCTGCACCCCACACCAGGAACCTTCTCGGCGCATCTTTCCTCCGCAGCTGGCTGCAGCTGCAGCTGCTGGTTTTCTGCCTGCCCCTCGCCCACCCTCGCCCACCCTCCCACTTCCACTCCCACGGCCCCGCCCCGCCCCCGGCCACGCCGAAGCACGCGGCCCCGCGGCGGGTGGCAAGCCCTCCTCGCTTCGCCGGCGCTCCGACTTCTGGCTGGGCAACGGCCAACTCGCCCTCGCAGCCTTGCTTCCACGTCCGCCCCCGGCAGCTCTCCCTCCAGGCCGGCACCCCGTCCTCCGCGCCCGCCCCGCCGGCCCGCCTGCGCTCCCCAGCCACCGCGAGGCGACCGAGCCCCCGCCTTGTCCTCCAGCGGGGTGCTGCGTGCCCTCGACCCTTCTCCGCCCTGCCTTCTTGGCCGGGGCACACCTGCCTGCCGCTGGCCCGGGACGCGTGCCACCCAGCCTTCCTGCTGGCCAGCACACACCGGCCTTCCTTGCACGAGTCCATCCCGGGAAAGGTGCTCCGCTGGGGAGGGAGCGGAAGCCCTGCGTGCCCGTCCAGCCCACACACAGGCGCCCGCCCCGCGCCCCCGACCTCGGCGCCACCGCACCCTTTCCCGGGGGAAGCCGCTGCCCGGCCGGAGCCAAGCCCGCCCTGGCGCGCTCCTGCCTCAGCCGGCAGTCCCCGAGCCAGGAGCCGCTCTGCCAAGGGCCCCTCCTCACCACCACCACCACCACCACCACCACCACGTCATTGCCGGACCGCGGGAGCGCGCTCGGCCAGAGCGCAGGAGCCAGGCTCACACGCCTGTGGGGCCTTGGTCCTGAGCGCTCTTCTGGGGAAGGGGTGGGGTGGGGGGGTGGGGGGGTGGGGGTGTTGGTAGGGGGCGGCGGCGGAGGCGCTCAGGGGCGTCGCGCTCCCGCGCTCCTGCTTCGCGCACAGCCCGAGCCCGGCGTCCCGGCCCCCGGCCGCGCTCGCCACGCCCCACCCCGGCCCGGCCGGAAAGCCAGCCCGCCAGAGGGACTTTGGGTCGAGACCCGGCGGTCGCTGAGAGGAACGTCGGCGCGCGGCCGCAGCGACCACGCAGCGCCTGCACCTGACAGGGATCACGGCGCCGGGCAGACGGCGTCGGCTCCCGGCCCCCCTCGCGCGACACCGACAGGGTCGCGGAAGCCGTGGTCGGCGCAGAAGGTGCGGGACGGGCCGAGTGGGCCCGCGTCCCGCCGCCCCGGGGTCCCTCCGAGAGCGCCGCGCCCCGCGCCCCGGGGTCCTGCACGTGCCCGGGTCCTGGCTTTCAGGTCGCCCGCCCGTCGTCTCCGGCTCCAATGGAGCAGATGGATGCCCACGGGCGAGCAGTGAGCAGTGACGGGCGGGTGGCGGCCAGCGCCTCTGGGGCAGCGACGGGCGGCGCTGGCCGCCGGTGCATGGGTGGTTCAGTGGTAGAATTCTCGCCTGCCACGCGGGAGGCCCGGGTTCGATTCCCGGCCCATGCAGCCACAGCGTCCCCTTTTGGTCCCGCAGTGCGGCCCCAGAGCCCATCTGGGTCTGCCCGCTGAAACGCGCTCAGGGCAGCGCTCCTGCAACCGCGGGCTTGCTACCTGCCGCCCGCTGCCTCTCCCACGCAGACGCCCAGGTCCCCTCCCCACCTCACGCACGAAAGACCCTGCTGCCAAGCCTTCGTGGCTCCAAACCCTGCCGGTTCTTCCGCACGTGCGTCCAGGCACCTTTCTTGTGTCTGCTGGCTGCCACACACGGACCCAGCCGAGGGCTCAAGACTGCACTGGAAGAAATACCCCACCGCTGGCAGCCGCCCGCACCAATCTTCACCTTGCACGACGTCCGTCTCCAAGCTCCCTGCCTCACTCTCCCCACACTCCGAGAATCAATCACACTACGTCTGCACAGCCAGGAGCAAGATAGTTGCCACATCTGGCAAGCATACCTCCCTTTGGCCTGGAGGCTCCCTGGACCATGTCTTGCAGGAGGAGTTCCAGAGAAGTCCACCAGCTCTCCCGGCCCTCGGCCCTCGGCAGAAATAGCTTAACAACAGCAACGCCCTCACCACCTCAAACACCAGCCCTTCCCCCTGAAACCCTCTTGTGCGCCTCACCTCAGCATCAACCCTGCCCCAAGAGCACCACCGCCTCAGCCTGCAGCCTCACCGTCCCTCTACTCCCCAAATCGTACCCATCCAAACCATCCCCGCACACCGCTTCCCCCATCTCCATTCCTCACCCCCCCACCACGCCCCATTCCTCCCTGCGCCCTTCCAGATCCCACTCTTGTCAAGGAACGTGCCTTTGCATTTCTCCCACTGGACCGCCTCCCCCCACCCCCACTTCAAGCCAAGGCCTGGTCCTTTTTCTGCTTCTTCGAACACAACTAGAACGGATTCGCATTCCTGGGCTTGTCTCAGGTGCCCGGCAAAGGGATTCAGTCCCCTGTTCTTTGGCAGGTGATCTTCCAGTGTAGGTTAAGGTGAGATACAAATGCAGTTCTCCTGCTACAGAGGAAATCTCTGTTGCACATCTACTGTAAGTCCAGCATTTCCTATCTCTTGATCCGACTCCCACTTCGACCCTCCCTGCCTTTCCCCTTGGGTAGCCCTATGCACGTTTTCTAGGTCTCAAGGTCGGTTTTTTTCCCTTTGCACATAGATGCGTCTGTATTCGTGGTTACCGTCCACAGAGCTTTGTCCCTCTCCACCCGACTCACTTCACTCGGTGGACCCTTCCGAGGGTCCGTCTGACGTTGCGGCCCGTGGCGATGGCGGCTCCTTCTTGAGGGCTGCGTCATATTCCACGCTACAGATATCCCTCACCTTCTTGTGCCGGACACGTGCCGACGGGCACTTAGGCGTTTCCCATGTCTCGGCTGTGGCACAGAAGCATGCGGTGAGCCTAGGGGATGCCTGCATCTCTCCCCATCAGGGGTGTGTGTTCTCTTTTCCCGATGGGTGGCCAGGGTCAGGTTTGCTGGATCCTAACGTAAGCTCTTCTTTTTCCTATTGCTGGACTGATCCTCGACCGATTGACTTCCCCGGAGTAGCCGTTGTTGTCCTGGAAGTGTAGTTGAGCTACACCCTGGTGTCCGGTTCCGCTGTACAGCATTGGGATTCAGTCCTGGGGCGGGGGCGGGGGGGGATTATGTTTTCAGATCCGTTTCCATTGTGGGTGATGACATGACATGACAGAACATGGGATCTCATTCCCTGCGGTATCCCGTGTGTCCTTGTTCCTCCTCTCCTTTCCACGCAGTACTGGTACGGTATATCCGTTGAGCCCGGCTCCTCTTTCATCCCTGTGTCCTGACTGTGCCCTTGGGAAGCCCCAAGCTGCTTTCCTGTGTCTGAGAGTCTGTGGCTGGTTGGCCCAGGGATTGATTTGTCCAACGCTGTAGATTCCACCCGTCTGTGACCTTGTCTGTGTGACTTCCCTCTCCAAGGGGACTATTCTGCAGCACCAGCCACAACTGCAGCCAGTGACACTGTCGGACTCTTGTGGGCGGCTCAGTGACATCCCGTTCTCTCCCTTTCTCGGATACTTGCATCTTGGTGGGTGAGCCCCTGGGGATGGGCACCAGGGTTTTCTCCACGTCCCGGCTTCGGCAAACGGTGCTGCTATCACCGTGGGGGTGGCGTGTGTCTTTCCGAAGGAAGAGTTGCGGCTTTCACGGATATGTACCCAGGGTGGGATCGTCATAGCTCGCCCGTTTCCCGCTGACTTCGTTGCCTGTTGACTTCGTTTTCTTTTCAAAGCTTACTCCAGTCTCGTAGTCACGGTTGTTGTGGAAGCCCAGTGGATTGCCAACATGTGCTGGTTTCTGACGGACCGCAAAGTGATTCTCTTTCCCGTGTACAAATCTCGGATTTCATATAGGCTTTCAGATTCTGTTCCACTTGAGGTTATGCCAGGGTACTGACAGGATAACCTTGGCGCTTCTCCCTTTAGACAGGGTCCTGCGTGTCTGTTCGTTGCAACTCCACAGTCATCCGTCCACCGCTGCCTTTCCGCTTGCCTTACCCTAAGGTGGGTTTCTGCGTGAGTCGGTTTCTCCTCGGCAACTAGCTTGGTTTTGTGTTCTTTTACACGTTCCACAATCCTCTGTCCAACGTGCTCTGACGTTCTCCACCGAGGGTAAGAGTCTCTGGGTCCACCGTAGCTTGTGACAGATGGCAACACTTGACTATTTCTCTTATGACTGAGTGATGGCTCCATGCTACATCGATGTCACCCCTTCTTGGGCCCGCCGTCTGTGGATGGGCGCTGGGGTTTGCTCCGTGTCCGGGCCACGACATAGAGGGGTGCCGTGTCCGAGGAGGTGTCCCGACCCTCAGACCTCGCCGAGGTTTGCCCTCTGCGGGCGTGTCCCATGGAGGGATGACTGTGCTCGGTCCCATGGGAGCTCTCCTCGGCCCTCATGAAATCACGGCCACCCGAGCTCCCAACCACCACCCCCCATCCCACCCTGAGCCCACAGCAGTGTCAAACCCGAGACGGGACATTCCCTCCTGAAGGGTGGTGACTTTGGTCTCTGGGGCGGCACGGTGGGCCCACCCATCCGGGACCGGGTCTGGCCCCCGGCTGGCTCTTTGTCAGTCCTTGGCTTGCCTGCGTCCTAGTCACCGCCCAGAGCCCCAGCCCGCCGCCAAGCCTGAAGAGCCAGGGGCACCGCGCACCAGTGGGGCTCGCCCCAGCCCACCCGCCAGCCCACACAAATGGAGTGCTCTCCCGACATCTTCCTCACGCCACAGCCCCCTCACTGTCACAGCCTGCCCTCTGCCTTTCCCGCCAGACTCCAGGGTCGGCCCCACCTCCATGCCACCATCCCCCTGGAGCTTGGGCCGTCCCCTCACACGTGCTTCCCTGCCCTGGCGTCCAGCAGTGCCGGCATCCCTCCCTCTGGCTCCGCAGACCCACCCCTACCTACCGCCGATCCGGCCCAGCCTCTCACATGTGCCTGGCACGGCTTGGCCACCGCACCGATGCTTCTGCAGAGGCCCTGCTCAAGTGGCCTGCCGATCGTTTGGCCAGGTCCCCACGAGCCCCATTCCGCCCCTCCCCGCTACCCTCCACGCAGACGCCCCCTCTCCTCGCCATCGCTCTGCCCGGGTCCCCGATCCACGTGGGGCGCCCAGCAGCCATGGCCCCAAACGCCTTCGTCCCATACTCTCCCCCACGCACGCCGACGCCCACGGCCCCGGCGGGGCCTCGAGGAAACCTCCTTTGCCGATGGCAAGCACACGTCGGGCCCCAGGGGCTCCTTTCCCACAGGGGACTCGCCTTCCTGCCATCGCACCCGAGTGTGCCGCCCTGGCCGCACGTCGGCGCCCTTCGTCGGCCGTCCACTTGCCCTCCGAAGGACACAGTCCTTGAACAGACGTGAAACCCTTTGGGGACAGACGAGCCCGACACTGGGCCAAGAGGACAGCGGGGCGGGCGGTTACCTCGCGGAGAATTCCTAGGGAAGACGATGACAGGGTGGGGAGAGGGATGGAGTGGGTCCTGGATAGACAGTTTGGAGAGAATGGGAAACTATCCGATGTCATAACGAGGGGAGGGGGTGCGTGGAACAGGGCGCTCTGTGTGTGTGTGGGGGGTGGGTGTGGGTGGGTGGGTGCACGGGCGCGGGGGCACCCCCGAGTGCCCACCTTTGGTTACGAGTGGGGGAGGGAGGCCTGGGTAAATCTTGCCTCAGTCCGGTAGGATTGTGAGCTGTGGTCAGGCAAGGGAGACAGCATGATGGTCGGGTTGTCCTCCCTGGCAGGCATCGCTGCCTCTGAGTGACTGAACTGCTGCTCCTGACGCCTCCCAGAGCCCACGCCAGACCAGAACCCTCTTGAGTCACCAGCGGCCTACGGGAGTCACAGCCAGCCCGGGGCCTGGCACGCACTGGCCCAGCCGCCCAGAGAGGTGGCTGGCATGAGGGACACGGCAGGGCAGGCGCGTCCGTGGCCACCGGCCCCCACTCCCAGAGGCAGATCCCCCTCGCTCACCTCCGGCTGTGGCCAGCGCCCCTGCCGCTGCTGGCCCCCCGCTGGCCACCACCACAGCCCACGCCCCTGCCCCCAGCCCAAGCCCACCTCCTCACCACCACCCACAGCAGGAGCACCAGCACAAGCCCAGGAGCATCACCGCCACCACCAGGGGCAGCAGCCGCAGCCCCTCAGGAGGGAGGGGAGGCGGGGGATGGGAGGCCTCAGGCGGGTGGTGGTGCAAGCGGCGCGAGGGTGCCACTGCGGCCAAAAGGTTTGCCCCGGGGGACGGCGGAGGTGGCCTGCATCGTGCCTGGGCTGGACGTGCAGGGTCGCGGGGGCCTCTGGCGCAGCGCTGAGCCAGCGTAGGCTAATAAAAGGGTGGCAGGCTGTCCGGCGAGGACATCGGCAGGTGGCAGGCGGAGAGGAACAAGAAAGGCTTCCCTGACCGGGAATCGAACCCGGGCCGCGGCGGTGAGAGCGCCGAATCCTAACCACTAGACCACCAGGGAGCGTCGGGGCTCGGCCCTGGCCGCCTCCTGCTGAAGCCAGCGCCTCCATGCCACCCGCCCGCGCCACCTTGCTGCCCACACCCGGCCTCGGCAAGTCCAGCCGCCCGCCGGCCCCGTCAGTCCGCCTGCCCTGGCCTGCCGTCTTGCTTTCTGCACCCTCAAAACACTGCGCGCGCCGCCGGCTTCTCGCACCCACGCCAAAAGCCGCGCGCGGCCAGCGGGCTGGCTCCCTGCTCCCAGCTCTCTCTCCCCCCTCCCACCCCCACAACGCCCCTGCCCCGAGCGCGCTGCAACTCAGCAAAGGTCGGCCCGCTGCGTTGGCCGGGAATCGAACCCGGGTCAACTGCTTGGAAGGCAGCTATGCTCACCACTATACCACCAACGCTCCACAGCCCGGGCGGCCGCCTGACGCCGGCCCCGGGCTCGCCCCAGCATCCTCTCGCCGCCGCCGCCGCCTCCGCATCCCTGCCCCGACGCCCCGTCACCTGGAGGCTCTGCGCCGCCGCCGGCGCCCCCAGCAGCTACGCGGCGCCCCAAGCGCGCCAGCGCTACGCAGTTGCCGGGATCCACCGGCCCGACCGCCCTAGGGCGGCGCTCCCGCGGCCTTGCGGCCCTGCGGCCCTTCGCTCCCCGCCGCGGCGCGCCAACGCCTCCGCCCTCACCCTCGGCAGGCAACGCGGGGCACGTAGCTTCCAGCACCCAGCTGGCCAAGGCCCGTCTCCACCAGGCGCTGGGCGAGGCCACTTCCCACGACGACAAGGGGACAAGGGACCCACCTGCCTGCACGCGTCGCGGCGCCGTGCCGAGCCGCACGGCGGGGCCGTCGCGAGCCTAGGAGCCCACTGAGGCAGCCACTGTGGGTCGCTGCGTGGGCGGGCGGCCGGGCGGCGCGCAAGATCCGGCTACGGTCGGGCAAGGCCGTGGCGTCGCCAAGGAGGCCCTCGCTCCGCCGTGGCGACCGTGCGCCCGGCGACGACAAAGGGCTCAGGCTGGAGGGCTGCAGGGGGAGAGGGGGTCGACGGTAGCTAAGCGGGGCACCGCCGTTGGCGGCGACCTGGCGCCTCGGCCAAAGACGGCGGGAGGAGACGGAGGGCCCTTGGGGGCCTGGCGGCAGGACAGAGAGCGACCGCGGCCACCAAAAAGGGTGTGTTGCCTCCCCGTCGGGGAATCGAACCCCGGTCTCCCGCGTGACAGGCGGGGATACTCACCACTATACTAACGAGGACGGCGGCGACCGTCCTGCCGCCCGGCCGCTCTCGGGCTCCGGGGCTGCCTGCCGACGCTTCCCCCTGCCCAGCAAGGGGCCCCGGCCACCACGGGTCCCGACCCATCCGCGCAGCAAAACAACCGCCTCGGTCACGGCGGCAGCCCGCCACCCGACAGGGACCCGGACCCCGGGGCACTGGACACTCCCCCAGGGCGCGCCGCCTCTTGCCTCCAACGCGGGTGTTCCGCCGGGAGAAGCGGGCCCTCGAAGGCAAGCGAGGCTGCGAGGACACGGTGGGCGCGCGCCGGCCGGCGTCGGGCCAGGAGAGGCGCGGGTGGGTGGGGGCCGGCCCGCCGAGGGCACGGCTGGGTCCGTCGACCCGCACACCGGACGGCCGCCCTCCTGCCTGCCTGCCTGCCTGCCTGGCGTGGCGCCCCACGCGGCCCTCCAAGGGCGCCCGTGCTCGCGGCGCGTCGGGTCCCAGCCAGTCGAGCGGCCACGCGCCCAGCCAGGCCCGCCGTCAGGATGGCCGAGCGGTCTAAGGCGCTGCGTTCAGGTCGCAGTCTCCCCTGGAGGCGTGGGTTCGAATCCCACTCCTGACAAGCCAGCCTTTTGGCCCGCCGGACAAACGCATCCGTCCTCCACGCGCCACCGCCTTTCTCCACACACGCCCTCCCGCCGCCACCTGCACCCCACACCAGGAACCTTCTCGGCGCATCTTTCCTCCGCAGCTGGCTGCAGCTGCAGCTGCTGGTTTTCTGCCTGCCCCTCGCCCACCCTCGCCCACCCTCCCACTTCCACTCCCACGGCCCCGCCCCGCCCCCGGCCACGCCGAAGCACGCGGCCCCGCGGCGGGTGGCAAGCCCTCCTCGCTTCGCCGGCGCTCCGACTTCTGGCTGGGCAACGGCCAACTCGCCCTCGCAGCCTTGCTTCCACGTCCGCCCCCGGCAGCTCTCCCTCCAGGCCGGCACCCCGTCCTCCGCGCCCGCCCCCGCCGGCCCGCCTGCGCTCCCCAGCCACCGCGAGGCGACCGAGCCCCCGCCTTGTCCTCCAGCGGGGTGCTGCGTGCCCTCGACCCTTCTCCGCCCTGCCTTCTTGGCCGGGGCACACCTGCCTGCCGCTGGCCCGGGACGCGTGCCACCCAGCCTTCCTGCTGGCCAGCACACACCGGCCTTCCTTGCACGAGTCCATCCCGGGAAAGGTGCTCCGCTGGGGAGGGAGCGGAAGCCCTGCGTGCCCGTCCAGCCCACACACAGGCGCCCGCCCCGCGCCCCCGACCTCGGCGCCACCGCACCCTTTCCCGGGGGAAGCCGCTGCCCGGCCGGAGCCAAGCCCGCCCTGGCGCGCTCCCTGCCTCAGCCGGCAGTCCCCGAGCCAGGAGCCGCTCTGCCAAAGGGCCCCTCCTCACCACCACCACCACCACCACCACCACCACGTCATTGCCGGACCGCGGGGCGCGCGCTCGGCCAGAGCGCAGGAGCCAGGCTCACACGCCTGTGGGGCCTTGGTCCTGAGCGCTCTTCTGGGGAAGGGGGTGGGGGTGGGGGTGTGAGGTGGGGGTGTTGGTAGGGGGCGGCGGCGGAGGCGCTCGGGGGCGTCGCGCTCCCGCGCTCCTGCTTCGCGCACAGCCCGAGCCCGGCGTCCCGGCCCCCGGCCGCGCTCGCACGCCCCACCCCGGCCCGGCCGGAAAGCCAGCCCGCCAGAGGGACTTTGGGTCGAGACCCGGCGGTCGCTGAGAGGAACGTCGGCGCGCGGCCGCAGCGACCACGCAGCGCCTGCACCTGACAGGGATCACGGCGCCGGGCAGACGGCGTCGGCTCCCGGCCCCCTCGCGCGACACCGACAGGGTCGCGGAAGCCGTGGTCGGCGCAGAAGGTGCGGGACGGGCCGAGTGGGCCCGCGTCCCGCCGCCCCGGGGTCCCTCCGAGAGCGCCGCGCCCCGCGCCCCGGGGTCCTGCACGTGCCCGGGTCCTGGCTTTCAGGTCGCCCGCCCGTCGTCTCCGGCTCCAATGGAGCAGATGGATGCCCACGGGCGAGCAGTGAGCAGTGACGGGCGGGTGGCGGCCAGCGCCTCTGGGGCAGCGACGGGCGGCGCTGGCCGCCGGTGCATGGGTGGTTCAGTGGTAGAATTCTCGCCTGCCACGCGGGAGGCCCGGGTTCGATTCCCGGCCCATGCAGCCACAGCGTCCCCTTTTGGTCCCGCAGTGCGGCCCCAGAGCCCATCTGGGTCTGCCCGCTGAAACGCGCTCAGGGCAGCGCTCCTGCAACCGCGGGCTTGCTACCTGCCGCCCGCTGCCTCTCCCACGCAGACGCCCAGGTCCCCTCCCCACCTCACGCACGAAAGACCCTGCTGCCAAGCCTTCGTGGCTCCAAACCCTGCCGGTTCTTCCGCACGTGCGTCCAGGCACCTTTCTTGTGTCTGCTGGCTGCCACACACGGACCCAGCCGAGGGCTCAAGACTGCACTGGAAGAAATACCCCACCGCTGGCAGCCGCCCGCACCAATCTTCACCTTGCACGACGTCCGTCTCCAAGCTCCCTGCCTCACTCTCCCCACACTCCGAGAATCAATCACACTACGTCTGCACAGCCAGGAGCAAGATAGCTGCCACATCTGGCAAGCATACCTCCCTTTGGCCTGGAGGCTCCCTGGACCATGTCTTGCAGGAGGAGTTCCAGAGAAGTCCACCAGCTCTCCCGGCCCTCGGCCCTCGGCAGAAATAGCTTAACAACAGCAACGCCCTCACCACCTCAAACACCAGCCCTTCCCCCTGAAACCCTCTTGTGCGCCTCACCTCAGCATCAACCCTGCCCCAAGAGCACCACCGCCTCAGCCTGCAGCCTCACCGTCCCTCTACTCCCCAAATCGTACCCATCCAAACCATCCCCGCACACCGCTTCCCCCATCTCCATTCCTCACCCCCCCCACCACGCCCCATTCCTCCCTGCGCCCTTCCAGATCCCACTCTTGTCAAGGAACGTGCCTTTGCATTTCTCCCACTGGACCGCCTCCCCCCACCCCCCACTTCAAGCCAAGGCCTGGTCCTTTTTCTGCTTCTTCGAACACAACTAGAACGGATTCGCATTCCTGGGCTTGTCTCAGGTGCCCGGCAAAGGGATTCAGTCCCCTGTTCTTTGGCAGGTGATCTTCCAGTGTAGGTTAAGGTGAGATACAAATGCAGTTCTCCTGCTACAGAGGAAATCTCTGTTGCACATCTACTGTAAGTCCAGCATTTCCTATCTCTTGATCCGACTCCCACTTCGACCCTCCCTGCCTTTCCCCTTGGGTAGCCCTATGCACGTTTTCTAGGTCTCAAGGTCGGTTTTTTTCCCTTTGCACATAGATGCGTCTGTATTCGTGGTTACCGTCCACAGAGCTTTGTCCCTCTCCACCCGACTCACTTCACTCGGTGGACCCTTCCGAGGGTCCGTCTGACGTTGCGGCCCGTGGCGATGGCGGCTCCTTCTTGAGGGCTGCGTCATATTCCACGCTACAGATATCCCTCACCTTCTTGTGCCGGACACGTGCCGACGGGCACTTAGGCGTTTCCCATGTCTCGGCTGTGGCACAGAAGCATGCGGTGAGCCTAGGGGATGCCTGCATCTCTCCCCATCAGGGGTGTGTGTTCTCTTTTCCCGATGGGTGGCCAGGGTCAGGTTTGCTGGATCCTAACGTAAGCTCTTCTTTTTCCTATTGCTGGACTGATCCTCGACCGATTGACTTCCCCGGAGTAGCCGTTGTTGTCCTGGAAGTGTAGTTGAGCTACACCCTGGTGTCCGGTTCCGCTGTACAGCATTGGGATTCAGTCCTGGGGCGGGGCGGGCGGGGGGGATTATGTTTTCAGATCCGTTTCCATTGTGGGTGATGACATGACATGACAGAACATGGGATCTCATTCCCTGCGGTATCCCGTGTGTCCTTGTTCCTCCTCTCCTTTCCACGCAGTACTGGTACGGTATATCCGTTGAGCCCGGCTCCTCTTTCATCCCTGTGTCCTGACTGTGCCCTTGGGAAGCCCCAAGCTGCTTTCCTGTGTCTGAGAGTCTGTGGCTGGTTGGCCCAGGGATTGATTTGTCCAACGCTGTAGATTCCACCCGTCTGTGACCTTGTCTGTGTGACTTCCCTCTCCAAGGGGACTATTCTGCAGCACCAGCCACAACTGCAGCCAGTGACACTGTCGGACTCTTGTGGGCGGCTCAGTGACATCCCGTTCTCTCCCTTTCTCGGATACTTGCATCTTGGTGGGTGAGCCCCTGGGGATGGGCACCAGGGTTTTCTCCACGTCCCGGCTTCGGCAAACGGTGCTGCTATCACCGTGGGGGTGGCGTGTGTCTTTCCGAAGGAAGAGTTGCGGCTTTCACGGATATGTACCCAGGGTGGGATCGTCATAGCTCGCCCGTTTCCCGCTGACTTCGTTGCCTGTTGACTTCGTTTTCTTTTCAAAGCTTACTCCAGTCTCGTAGTCACGGTTGTTGTGGAAGCCCAGTGGATTGCCAACATGTGCTGGTTTCTGACGGACCGCAAAGTGATTCTCTTTCCCGTGTACAAATCTCGGATTTCATATAGGCTTTCAGATTCTGTTCCACTTGAGGTTATGCCAGGGTACTGACAGGATAACCTTGGCGCTTCTCCCTTTAGACAGGGTCCTGCGTGTCTGTTCGTTGCAACTCCACAGTCATCCGTCCACCGCTGCCTTTCCGCTTGCCTTACCCTAAGGTGGGTTTCTGCGTGAGTCGGTTTCTCCTCGGCAACTAGCTTGGTTTTGTGTTCTTTTACACGTTCCACAATCCTCTGTCCAACGTGCTCTGACGTTTCTCCACCGAGGGTAAGAGTCTCTGGGTCCACCGCAGCTTGTGACAGATGGCAACACTTGACTATTTCTCTTATGACTGAGTGATGGCTCCATGCTACATCGATGTCACCCCTTCTTGGGCCCGCCGTCTGTGGATGGGCGCTGGGGTTTGCTCCGTGTCCGGGCCACGACATAGAGGGGTGCCGTGTCCGAGGAGGTGTCCCGACCCTCAGACCTCGCCGAGGTTTGCCCTCTGCGGGCGTGTCCCATGGAGGGATGACTGTGCTCGGTCCCATGGGAGCTCTCCTCGGCCCTCATGAAATCACGGCCACCCGAGCTCCCAACCACCACCCCCATCCCACCCTGAGCCCACAGCAGTGTCAAACCCGAGACGGGACATTCCCTCCTGAAGGGTGGTGACTTTGGTCTCTGGGGCGGCACGGTGGGCCCACCCATCCGGGACCGGGTCTGGCCCCCGGCTGGCACTCTTTGTCAGTCCTTGGCTTGCCTGCGTCCTAGTCACCGCCCAGAGCCCCAGCCCGCCGCCAAGCCTGAAGAGCCAGGGGCACCGCGCACCAGTGGGGCTCGCCCCAGCCCACCCGCCAGCCCACACAAATGGAGTGCTCTCCCGACATCTTCCTCACGCCACAGCCCCCTCACTGTCACAGCCTGCCCTCTGCCTTTCCCGCCAGACTCCAGGGTCGGCCCCACCTCCATGCCACCATCCCCCTGGAGCTTGGGCCGTCCCTCACACGTGCTTCCCTGCCCTGGCGTCCAGCAGTGCCGGCATCCCTCCCTCTGGCTCCGCAGACCCACCCCTACCTACCGCCGATCCGGCCCAGCCTCTCACATGTGCCTGGCACGGCTTGGCCACCGCACCGATGCTTCTGCAGAGGCCCTGCTCAAGTGGCCTGCCGATCGTTTGGCCAGGTCCCCACGAGCCCCATTCCGCCCCTCCCCGCTACCCTCCACGCAGACGCCCCCTCTCCTCGCCATCGCTCTGCCCGGGTCCCCGATCCACGTGGGGCGCCCAGCAGCCATGGCCCCAAACGCCTTCGTCCCATACTCTCCCCCACGCACGCCGACGCCCACGGCCCCGGCGGGGCGCCTCGAGGAAACCTCCTTTGCCGATGGCAAGCACACGTCGGGCCCCAGGGGCTCCTTTCCCACAGGGGACTCGCCTTCCTGCCATCGCACCCGAGTGTGCCGCCCTGGCCGCACGTCGGCGCCCTTCGTCGGCCGTCCACTTGCCCTCCGAAGGACACAGTCCTTGAACAGACGTGAAACCCTTTGGGGACAGACGAGCCCGACACTGGGCCAAGAGGACAGCGGGGCGGGCGGTTACCTCGCGGAGAATTCCTAGGGGAAGACGATGACAGGGTGGGGAGAGGGATGGAGTGGGTCCTGGATAGACAGTTTGGAGAGAATGGGAAACTATCCGATGTCATAACGAGGGGGGGGGGTGCGTGGAACAGGGCGCTCTGTGTGTGTGGGGGGGGGGGTGGGTGGGTGCACCGGCGCGCGGGCACCCCCGAGTGCCCACCTTTGGTTACGAGTGGGGGAGGGAGGCCTGGGTAAATCTTGCCTCAGTCCGGTAGGATTGTGAGCTGTGGTCAGGCAAGGAGACAGCATGATGGTCGGGTTGTCCTCCCTGGCAGGCATCGCTGCCTCTGAGTGACTGAACTGCTGCTCCTGACGCCTCCCAGAGCCCACGCCAGACCAGAACCCTCTTGAGTCACCAGCGGCCTACGGGGAGTCACAGCCAGCCCGGGGCCTGGCACGCACTGGCCCAGCCGCCCAGAGAGGTGGCTGGCATGAGGGACACGGCAGGGCAGGCGCGTCCGTGGCCACCGGCCCCCACTCCCAGAGGCAGATCCCCCTCGCTCACCTCCGGCTGTGGCCAGCGCCCCTGCCGCTGCTGGCCCCCGCTGGCCACCACCACAGCCCACGCCCCTGCCCCCAGCCCAAGCCCACCTCCTCACCACCACCCACAGCAGGAGCACCAGCACAAGCCCAGGAGCATCACCGCCACCACCAGGGGCAGCAGCCGCAGCCCCTCAGGAGGGAGGGAGGCGGGGGATGGGAGGGCCTCAGGCGGGTGGTGGTGCAAGCGGCGCGAGGGTGCCACTGCGGCCAAAGGTTTGCCCCGGGGGACGGCGGAGGTGGCCTGCATCGTGCCTGGGCTGGACGTGCAGGGTCGCGGGGGCCTCTGGCGCAGCGCTGAGCCAGCGTAGGCTAATAAAAGGGTGGCAGGCTGTCCGGCGAGGACATCGGCAGGTGGCAGGCGGAGAGGAACAAGAAAGGCTTCCCTGACCGGGAATCGAACCCGGGCCGCGGCGGTGAGAGCGCCGAATCCTAACCACTAGACCACCAGGGAGCGTCGGGGCTCGGCCCTGGCCGCCTCCTGCTGAAGCCAGCGCCTCCATGCCACCCGCCCGCGCCACCTTGCTGCCCACACCCGGCCTCGGCAAGTCCAGCCGCCCGCCGGCCCCGTCAGTCCGCCTGCCCTGGCCTGCCGTCTTGCTTTCTGCACCCTCAAAACACTGCGCGCGCCGCCGGCTTCTCGCACCCACGCCAAAAGCCGCGCGCGGGCCAGCGGGCTGGCTCCCTGCTCCCAGCTCTCTCTCCCCCTCCCACCCCCACAACGCCCCTGCCCCGAGCGCGCTGCAACTCAGCAAAGGTCGGCCCGCTGCGTTGGCCGGGAATCGAACCCGGGTCAACTGCTTGGAAGGCAGCTATGCTCACCACTATACCACCAACGCTCCACAGCCCGGGCGGCCGCCTGACGCCGGCCCCGGGCTCGCCCCAGCATCCTCTCGCCGCCGCCGCCGCCTCCGCATCCCTGCCCCGACGCCCCGTCACCTGGAGGCTCTGCGCCGCCGCCGGCGCCCCCAGCAGCTACGCGGCGCCCCAAGCGCGCCAGCGCTACGCAGTTGCCGGGATCCACCGGCCCGACCGCCCTAGGGCGGCGCTCCCGCGGCCTTGCGGCCCTGCGGCCCTTCGCTCCCCCGCCGCGGCGCGCCAACGCCTCCGCCCTCACCCTCGGCAGGCAACGCGGGGCACGTAGCTTCCAGCACCCAGCTGGCCAAGGCCCGTCTCCACCAGGCGCTGGGCGAGGCCACTTCCCACGACGACAAGGGGACAAGGGACCCACCTGCCTGCACGCGTCGCGGCGCCGTGCCGAGCCGCACGGCGGGGCCGTCGCGAGCCTAGGAGCCCACTGAGGCAGCCACTGTGGGTCGCTGCGTGGGCGGGCGGCCGGGCGGCGCGCAAGATCCGGCTACGGTCGGGCAAGGCCGTGGCGTCGCCAAGGAGGCCCTCGCTCCGCCGTGGCGACCGTGCGCCCGGCGACGACAAAGGGCTCAGGCTGGAGGGCTGCAGGGGAGAGGGGGTCGACGGTAGCTAAGCGGGGCACCGCCGTTGGCGGCGACCTGGCGCCTCGGCCAAAGACGGCGGGAGGAGACGGAGGGCCCTTGGGGGCCTGGCGGCAGGACAGAGAGCGACCGCGGCCACCAAAAAGGGTGTGTTGCCTCCCCGTCGGGGAATCGAACCCCGGTCTCCCGCGTGACAGGCGGGGATACTCACCACTATACTAACGAGGACGGCGGCGACCGTCCTGCCGCCCGGCCGCTCTCGGGCTCCGGGGCTGCCTGCCGACGCTTCCCCCTGCCCAGCAAGGGGCCCCCGGCCACCACGGGTCCCGACCCATCCGCGCAGCAAAACAACCGCCTCGGTCACGGCGGCAGCCCGCCACCCGACAGGGACCCGGACCCCCGGGGCACTGGACACTCCCCAGGGCGCGCCGCCTCTTGCCTCCAACGCGGGTGTTCCGCCGGGAGAAGCGGGCCCTCGAAGGCAAGCGAGGCTGCGAGGACACGGTGGGCGCGCGCCGGCCGGCGTCGGGCCAGGAGAGGCGCGGGTGGGTGGGGGCCGGCCCGCCGAGGGCACGGCTGGGTCCGTCGACCCGCACACCGGACGGCCGCCCTCCTGCCTGCCTGCCTGCCTGCCTGGCGTGGCGCCCCACGCGGCCCTCAAGGGCGCCCGTGCTCGCGGCGCGTCGGGTCCCAGCCAGTCGAGCGGCCACGCGCCCAGCCAGGCCCGCCGTCAGGATGGCCGAGCGGTCTAAGGCGCTGCGTTCAGGTCGCAGTCTCCCCTGGAGGCGTGGGTTCGAATCCCACTCCTGACAAGCCAGCCTTTTGGCCCGCCGGACAAACGCATCCGTCCTCCACGCGCCACCGCCTTTCTCCACACACGCCCTCCCGCCGCCACCTGCACCCCACACCAGGAACCTTCTCGGCGCATCTTTCCTCCGCAGCTGGCTGCAGCTGCAGCTGCTGGTTTTCTGCCTGCCCCTCGCCCACCCTCGCCCACCCTCCCACTTCCACTCCCACGGCCCCGCCCCGCCCCCGGCCACGCCGAAGCACGCGGCCCCGCGGCGGGTGGCAAGCCCTCCTCGCTTCGCCGGCGCTCCGACTTCTGGCTGGGCAACGGCCAACTCGCCCTCGCAGCCTTGCTTCCACGTCCGCCCCCGGCAGCTCTCCCTCCAGGCCGGCACCCCGTCCTCCGCGCCCGCCCCGCCGGCCCGCCTGCGCTCCCCAGCCACCGCGAGGCGACCGAGCCCCCGCCTTGTCCTCCAGCGGGGTGCTGCGTGCCCTCGACCCTTCTCCGCCCTGCCTTCTTGGCCGGGGCACACCTGCCTGCCGCTGGCCCGGGACGCGTGCCACCCAGCCTTCCTGCTGGCCAGCACACACCGGCCTTCCTTGCACGAGTCCATCCCGGGAAAGGTGCTCCGCTGGGGAGGGAGCGGAAGCCCTGCGTGCCCGTCCAGCCCACACACAGGCGCCCGCCCCGCGCCCCCGACCTCGGCGCCACCGCACCCTTTCCCGGGGAAGCCGCTGCCCGGCCGGAGCCAAGCCCGCCCTGGCGCGCTCCCTGCCTCAGCCGGCAGTCCCCGAGCCAGGAGCCGCTCTGCCAAAGGGCCCCTCCTCACCACCACCACCACCACCACCACCACCACGTCATTGCCGGACCGCGGGAGCGCGCTCGGCCAGAGCGCAGGAGCCAGGCTCACACGCCTGTGGGGCCTTGGTCCTGAGCGCTCTTCTGGGGAAGGGGTGGGGGTGGGGTGGGGGTGGGGGTGGGGTGTTGGTAGGGGGGCGGCGGCGGAGGCGCTCGGGGGCGTCGCGCTCCCGCGCTCCTGCTTCGCGCACAGCCCGAGCCCGGCGTCCCGGCCCCCGGCCGCGCTCGCACGCCCCACCCCGGCCCGGCCGGAAAGCCAGCCCGCCAGAGGGACTTTGGGTCGAGACCCGGCGGTCGCTGAGAGGAACGTCGGCGCGCGGCCGCAGCGACCACGCAGCGCCTGCACCTGACAGGGATCACGGCGCCGGGCAGACGGCGTCGGCTCCCGGCCCCCTCGCGCGACACCGACAGGGTCGCGGAAGCCGTGGTCGGCGCAGAAGGTGCGGGACGGGCCGAGTGGGCCCGCGTCCCGCCGCCCCGGGGTCCCTCCGAGAGCGCCGCGCCCCGCGCCCCGGGGTCCTGCACGTGCCCGGGTCCTGGCTTTCAGGTCGCCCGCCCGTCGTCTCCGGCTCCAATGGAGCAGATGGATGCCCACGGGCGAGCAGTGAGCAGTGACGGGCGGGTGGCGGCCAGCGCCTCTGGGGCAGCGACGGGCGGCGCTGGCCGCCGGTGCATGGGTGGTTCAGTGGTAGAATTCTCGCCTGCCACGCGGGAGGCCCGGGTTCGATTCCCGGCCCATGCAGCCACAGCGTCCCCTTTTGGTCCCGCAGTGCGGCCCCAGAGCCCATCTGGGTCTGCCCGCTGAAACGCGCTCAGGGCAGCGCTCCTGCAACCGCGGGCTTGCTACCTGCCGCCCGCTGCCTCTCCCACGCAGACGCCCAGGTCCCCTCCCCACCTCACGCACGAAAGACCCTGCTGCCAAGCCTTCGTGGCTCCAAACCCTGCCGGTTCTTCCGCACGTGCGTCCAGGCACCTTTCTTGTGTCTGCTGGCTGCCACACACGGACCCAGCCGAGGGCTCAAGACTGCACTGGAAGAAATACCCCACCGCTGGCAGCCGCCCGCACCAATCTTCACCTTGCACGACGTCCGTCTCCAAGCTCCCTGCCTCACTCTCCCCACACTCCGAGAATCAATCACACTACGTCTGCACAGCCAGGAGCAAGATAGTTGCCACATCTGGCAAGCATACCTCCCTTTGGCCTGGAGGCTCCCTGGACCATGTCTTGCAGGAGGAGTTCCAGAGAAGTCCACCAGCTCTCCCGGCCCTCGGCCCTCGGCAGAAATAGCTTAACAACAGCAACGCCCTCACCACCTCAAACACCAGCCCTTCCCCCTGAAACCCTCTTGTGCGCCTCACCTCAGCATCAACCCTGCCCCAAGAGCACCACCGCCTCAGCCTGCAGCCTCACCGTCCCTCTACTCCCCCAAATCGTACCCATCCAAACCATCCCCGCACACCGCTTCCCCCATCTCCATTCCTCACCCCCCCACCACGCCCCATTCCTCCCTGCGCCCTTCCAGATCCCACTCTTGTCAAGGAACGTGCCTTTGCATTTCTCCCACTGGACCGCCTCCCCCACCCCCCACTTCAAGCCAAGGCCTGGTCCTTTTTCTGCTTCTTCGAACACAACTAGAACGGATTCGCATTCCTGGGCTTGTCTCAGGTGCCCGGCAAAGGGATTCAGTCCCCTGTTCTTTGGCAGGTGATCTTCCAGTGTAGGTTAAGGTGAGATACAAATGCAGTTCTCCTGCTACAGAGGAAATCTCTGTTGCACATCTACTGTAAGTCCAGCATTTCCTATCTCTTGATCCGACTCCCACTTCGACCCTCCCTGCCTTTCCCCTTGGGTAGCCCTATGCACGTTTTCTAGGTCTCAAGGTCGGTTTTTTCCCCTTTGCACATAGATGCGTCTGTATTCGTGGTTACCGTCCACAGAGCTTTGTCCCTCTCCACCCGACTCACTTCACTCGGTGGACCCTTCCGAGGGTCCGTCTGACGTTGCGGCCCGTGGCGATGGCGGCTCCTTCTTGAGGGCTGCGTCATATTCCACGCTACAGATATCCCTCACCTTCTTGTGCCGGACACGTGCCGACGGGCACTTAGGCGTTTCCCATGTCTCGGCTGTGGCACAGAAGCATGCGGTGAGCCTAGGGGATGCCTGCATCTCTCCCCATCAGGGGTGTGTGTTCTCTTTTCCCGATGGGTGGCCAGGGTCAGGTTTGCTGGATCCTAACGTAAGCTCTTCTTTTTCCTATTGCTGGACTGATCCTCGACCGATTGACTTCCCGGAGTAGCCGTTGTTGTCCTGGAAGTGTAGTTGAGCTACACCCTGGTGTCCGGTTCCGCTGTACAGCATTGGGATTCAGTCCTGGGGCGGGGGCGGCGGGGGGATTATGTTTTCAGATCCGTTTCCATTGTGGGTGATGACATGACATGACAGAACATGGGATCTCATTCCCTGCGGTATCCCGTGTGTCCTTGTTCCTCCTCTCCTTTCCACGCAGTACTGGTACGGTATATCCGTTGAGCCCGGCTCCTCTTTCATCCCTGTGTCCTGACTGTGCCCTTGGGAAGCCCCAAGCTGCTTTCCTGTGTCTGAGAGTCTGTGGCTGGTTGGCCCAGGGATTGATTTGTCCAACGCTGTAGATTCCACCCGTCTGTGACCTTGTCTGTGTGACTTCCCTCTCCAAGGGGACTATTCTGCAGCACCAGCCACAACTGCAGCCAGTGACACTGTCGGACTCTTGTGGGCGGCTCAGTGACATCCCGTTCTCTCCCTTTCTCGGATACTTGCATCTTGGTGGGTGAGCCCCTGGGGATGGGCACCAGGGTTTTCTCCACGTCCCGGCTTCAAAACGGTGCTGCTATCACCGTGGGGGTGGCGTGTGTCTTTCCGAAGGAAGAGTTGCGGCTTTCACGGATATGTACCCAGGGTGGGATCGTCATAGCTCGCCCGTTTCCCGCTGACTTCGTTGCCTGTTGACTTCGTTTTCTTTTCAAAGCTTACTCCAGTCTCGTAGTCACGGTTGTTGTGGAAGCCCAGTGGATTGCCAACATGTGCTGGTTTCTGACGGACCGCAAAGTGATTCTCTTTCCCGTGTACAAATCTCGGATTTCATATAGGCTTTCAGATTCTGTTCCACTTGAGGTTATGCCAGGGTACTGACAGGATAACCTTGGCGCTTCTCCCTTTAGACAGGGTCCTGCGTGTCTGTTCGTTGCAACTCCACAGTCATCCGTCCACCGCTGCCTTTCCGCTTGCCTTACCCTAAGGTGGGTTTCTGCGTGAGTCGGTTTCTCCTCGGCAACTAGCTTGGTTTTGTGTTCTTTTACACGTTCCACAATCCTCTGTCCAACGTGCTCTGACGTTCTCCACCGAGGGTAAGAGTCTCTGGGTCCACCGTAGCTTGTGACAGATGGCAACACTTGACTATTTCTCTTATGACTGAGTGATGGCTCCATGCTACATCGATGTCACCCCTTCTTGGGCCCGCCGTCTGTGGATGGGCGCTGGGGTTTGCTCCGTGTCCGGGCCACGACATAGAGGGGTGCCGTGTCCGAGGAGGTGTCCCGACCCTCAGACCTCGCCGAGGTTTGCCCTCTGCGGGCGTGTCCCATGGAGGGATGACTGTGCTCGGTCCCATGGGAGCTCTCCTCGGCCCTCATGAAATCACGGCCACCCGAGCTCCCAACCACCACCCCCATCCCACCCTGAGCCCACAGCAGTGTCAAACCCGAGACGGGACATTCCCTCCTGAAGGGTGGTGACTTTGGTCTCTGGGGCGGCACGGTGGGCCCACCCATCCGGGACCGGGTCTGGCCCCCGGCTGGCACTCTCTTTGTCAGTCCTTGGCTTGCCTGCGTCCTAGTCACCGCCCAGAGCCCCAGCCCGCCGCCAAGCCTGAAGAGCCAGGGGCACCGCGCACCAGTGGGGCTCGCCCCAGCCCACCCGCCAGCCCACACAAATGGAGTGCTCTCCCGACATCTTCCTCACGCCACAGCCCCTCACTGTCACAGCCTGCCCTCTGCCTTTCCCGCCAGACTCCAGGGTCGGCCCCACCTCCATGCCACCATCCCCCTGGAGCTTGGGCCGTCCCTCACACGTGCTTCCCTGCCCTGGCGTCCAGCAGTGCCGGCATCCCTCCCTCTGGCTCCGCAGACCCACCCCCTACCTACCGCCGATCCGGCCCAGCCTCTCACATGTGCCTGGCACGGCTTGGCCACCGCACCGATGCTTCTGCAGAGGCCCTGCTCAAGTGGCCTGCCGATCGTTTGGCCAGGTCCCCACGAGCCCCATTCCGCCCCTCCCCGCTACCCTCCACACAGACGCCCCCTCTCCTCGCCATCGCTCTGCCCGGGTCCCCGATCCACGTGGGGCGCCCAGCAGCCATGGCCCCAAACGCCTTCGTCCCATACTCTCCCCCACGCACGCCGACGCCCACGGCCCCGGCGGGGGCCTCGAGGAAACCTCCTTTGCCGATGGCAAGCACACGTCGGGCCCCAGGGGCTCCTTTCCCACAGGGGACTCGCCTTCCTGCCATCGCACCCGAGTGTGCCGCCCTGGCCGCACGTCGGCGCCCTTCGTCGGCCGTCCACTTGCCCTCCGAAGGACACAGTCCTTGAACAGACGTGAAACCCTTTGGGGACAGACGAGCCCGACACTGGGCCAAGAGGACAGCGGGGCGGGCGGTTACCTCGCGGAGAATTCCTAGGGGAAGACGATGACAGGGTGGGGAGAGGGATGGAGTGGGTCCTGGATAGACAGTTTGGAGAGAATGGGAAACTATCCGATGTCATAACGAGGGGAGGGGTGCGTGGAACAGGGCGCTCTGTGTGTGTGTGGGGGGTGGGTGGGTGGGTGCACGCGCGCGCGGGGCACCCCCGAGTGCCCACCTTTGGTTACGAGTGGGGGAGGGAGGCCTGGGTAAATCTTGCCTCAGTCCGGTAGGATTGTGAGCTGTGGTCAGGCAAGGGAGACAGCATGATGGTCGGGTTGTCCTCCCTGGCAGGCATCGCTGCCTCTGAGTGACTGAACTGCTGCTCCTGACGCCTCCCAGAGCCCACGCCAGACCAGAACCCTCTTGAGTCACCAGCGGCCTACGGGAGTCACAGCCAGCCCGGGGCCTGGCACGCACTGGCCCAGCCGCCCAGAGAGGTGGCTGGCATGAGGGACACGGCAGGGCAGGCGCGTCCGTGGCCACCGGCCCCCACTCCCAGAGGCAGATCCCCTCGCTCACCTCCGGCTGTGGCCAGCGCCCCTGCCGCTGCTGGCCCCCCGCTGGCCACCACCACAGCCCACGCCCCCTGCCCCCAGCCCAAGCCCACCTCCTCACCACCACCCACAGCAGGAGCACCAGCACAAGCCCAGGAGCATCACCGCCACCACCAGGGGCAGCAGCCGCAGCCCCTCAGGAGGGAGGGAGGCGGGGGATGGGAGGCCTCAGGCGGGTGGTGGTGCAAGCGGCGCGAGGGTGCCACTGCGGCCAAAAGGTTTGCCCCGGGGGACGGCGGAGGTGGCCTGCCTCGTGCCTGGGCTGGACGTGCAGGGTCGCGGGGGCCTCTGGCGCAGCGCTGAGCCAGCGTAGGCTAATAAAGGGTGGCAGGCTGTCCGGCGAGGACATCGGCAGGTGGCAGGCGGAGAGGAACAAGAAAGGCTTCCCTGACCGGGAATCGAACCCGGGCCGCGGCGGTGAGAGCGCCGAATCCTAACCACTAGACCACCAGGGAGCGTCGGGGCTCGGCCCTGGCCGCCTCCTGCTGAAGCCAGCGCCTCCATGCCACCCGCCCGCGCCACCTTGCTGCCCACACCCGGCCTCGGCAAGTCCAGCCGCCCGCCGGCCCCGTCAGTCCGCCTGCCCTGGCCTGCCGTCTTGCTTTCTGCACCCTCAAAACACTGCGCGCGCCGCCGGCTTCTCGCACCCACGCCAAAAGCCGCGCGCGGGGCCAGCGGGCTGGCTCCCTGCTCCCAGCTCTCTCCTCCCCCTCCCACCCCCCACAACGCCCCTGCCCCGAGCGCGCTGCAACTCAGCAAAGGTCGGCCCGCTGCGTTGGCCGGGAATCGAACCCGGGTCAACTGCTTGGAAGGCAGCTATGCTCACCACTATACCACCAACGCTCCACAGCCCGGGCGGCCGCCTGACGCCGGCCCCGGGCTCGCCCCAGCATCCTCTCGCCGCCGCCGCCGCCTCCGCATCCCTGCCCCGACGCCCCGTCACCTGGAGGCTCTGCGCCGCCGCCGGCGCCCCCAGCAGCTACGCGGCGCCCCAAGCGCGCCAGCGCTACGCAGTTGCCGGGATCCACCGGCCCGACCGCCCTAGGGCGGCGCTCCCGCGGCCTTGCGGCCCTGCGGCCCTTCGCTCCCCGCCGCGGCGCGCCAACGCCTCCGCCCTCACCCTCGGCAGGCAACGCGGGGCACGTAGCTTCCAGCACCCAGCTGGCCAAGGCCCGTCTCCACCAGGCGCTGGGCGAGGCCACTTCCCACGACGACAAGGGGACAAGGGACCCACCTGCCTGCACGCGTCGCGGCGCCGTGCCGAGCCGCACGGCGGGGGCCGTCGCGAGCCTAGGGAGCCCACTGAGGCAGCCACTGTGGGTCGCTGCGTGGGCGGGCGGCCGGGCGGCGCGCAAGATCCGGCTACGGTCGGGCAAGGCCGTGGCGTCGCCAAGGAGGCCCTCGCTCCGCCGTGGCGACCGTGCGCCCGGCGACGACAAAGGGCTCAGGCTGGAGGGCTGCAGGGGAGAGGGGGTCGACGGTAGCTAAGCGGGGCACCGCCGTTGGCGGCGACCTGGCGCCTCGGCCAAAGACGGCGGGAGGAGACGGAGGGCCCTTGGGGCCCTGGCGGCAGGACAGAGAGCGACCGCGGCCACCAAAAGGGTGTGTTGCCTCCCCGTCGGGGAATCGAACCCCGGTCTCCCGCGTGACAGGCGGGGATACTCACCACTATACTAACGAGGACGGCGGCGACCGTCCTGCCGCCCGGCCGCTCTCGGGCTCCGGGGCTGCCTGCCGACGCTTCCCCCTGCCCAGCAAGGGGCCCCCGGCCACCACGGGTCCCGACCCATCCGCGCAGCAAAACAACCGCCTCGGTCACGGCGGCAGCCCGCCACCCGACAGGGACCCGGACCCCCGGGGCACTGGACACTCCCCAGGGCGCGCCGCCTCTTGCCTCCAACGCGGGTGTTCCGCCGGGAGAAGCGGGCCCTCGAAGGCAAGCGAGGCTGCGAGGACACGGTGGGCGCGCGCCGGCCGGCGTCGGGCCAGGAGAGGCGCGGGTGGGTGGGGGCCGGCCCGCCGAGGGCACGGCTGGGTCCGTCGACCCGCACACCGGACGGCCGCCCTCCTGCCTGCCTGCCTGCCTGCCTGGCGTGGCGCCCCACGCGGCCCTCCAAGGGCGCCCGTGCTCGCGGCGCGTCGGGTCCCAGCCAGTCGAGCGGCCACGCGCCCAGCCAGGCCCGCCGTCAGGATGGCCGAGCGGTCTAAGGCGCTGCGTTCAGGTCGCAGTCTCCCTGGAGGCGTGGGTTCGAATCCCACTCCTGACAAGCCAGCCTTTTGGCCCGCCGGACAAACGCATCCGTCCTCCACGCGCCACCGCCTTTCTCCACACACGCCCTCCCGCCGCCACCTGCACCCCACACCATGGACCTTCTCGGCGCATCTTTCCTCCGCAGCTGGCTGCAGCTGCAGCTGCTGGTTTTCTGCCTGCCCCTCGCCCACCCTCGCCCACCCTCGCCCACCCTCGCCCACCCTCGCCCACCCTCCCACCCTCCCCACCCTTCACTCCCACGGCCCCGCCCCGCCTCCGGCCACGCCCCCTCTCTCGCTCCCCCCACGCCCCCCCCCTCGCCCCCACGCCCCCACCCTCCCCCCACCACGCCCATACCCTCGTACCCCCCTTCCCACCCCCTTCGCACCCCCTCGACCCCTCCCCCGTGCCCACCCTCACCCACTCTCCACCTTCCGCGCTCCCTGATTGACTTGTTCGGAACCCGGCAGTCGCTAATATGAACTTCGGCGCGCGGCCGCAGCGACCACGGAGCGCCTGCACCTGACAGGAATCCCGGCGCCGGGCAGTCGGCGTCGGCTCCCGGCTCCTCGCGCGACACCGACAGGGTCGCGGAGGCCGTGGTCGGCGCAGAAGGCGCGGGACGGGCCGAGTGGTCCCGCGTCCCGCCGCCCCGGGGTCCCACCGAGAACGCCGCGCCCCCGGGTCCTGCATGTTCCCGGATCCTGGCTTTCAGGTCGCCCGCCCGTCGTCTGCTACTCCAGTGGTGCATATAGATGCCCACGGGCGAGCAGTGACGGGCTTGTCGCGGCCAGCGCCTCTAGGGCAACGACGTGCGACACTGGTCACCGCTGTTTGTGTGGTTCAGTGGTAGAATTCTCGCTTGCCACGCGAGAGGCCCGGTTTCAGTTCTCACACCATGTAGCCATAGTGTCTCCTTTTGGCCCCGCAGCAGTGGAGCCCCAGAGCAGAGCTAGTTCTGCCCGCTGAAACGCGCGAAATCCAGTGCTCCTGCAACCGCTGGCTGCTACCTGCCGTCCGCTGCCTCTCCCACGCTGACGACCAGGACCCCTCCCCACCTCACCCATTAAAGGCCCTGCTGCCAAGCCTCCGTGGCCCCAAACCCACACCGGCTCAGCCGCCCCTGTGCCTGATCGCAGCATCATCCCTGCCCCAAGAGTATTACCGTATCAGCACACACCCTCACCATCCCCCCTACATCGCATACGAATTTTTATACGTAGACAACGTAATAGGGCTACCCTAGAGGAAAGGCAGGCTAGGATCGCACTGGGAATCAGATCCAGACAAGAAATACTATACTTAGAGTAGATAAGCAACAAATCTTTCCTCTGTAAAATGAGAACTGTATCCGTATTTCGCCTTAACCTAACCAGAAAATCACCTGGAAAAGAACGGGGGACTGAGTCACTTTGCAGGCCAGGAACGTGTCCCTACCATGGTCGCGGGCTGCCGCTGTGACCGAGGCAGTTGGTTTGGTGCGCAGTTGGGTAGGGACCTGTGGTGGCCGGGGGCCCGTGCTGGGAAGGGGGAGGCGTCGGCAGGCAGCCCCAGAGCCCGAGAGCGGCCGGGCGGCAGGACGGTCGCCGCCGTCCTCGTTAGTATAGTGGTGAGTATCCCCGCCTGTCACGCGGGAGACCGGGGTTCGATTCCCCGACGGGGAGGCAACACACCCTTTTGGTGGCCGCGGTCGCTCTCTGTCCTGCCGCCAGGCCCCCAAGGGCCCTTCGTCTCCTCCGCGCCCGGCAGCCGCGTAGCGCTGGCGCCAATGGGCGCCGCGTGGCTGCTGGTGGCGCCGGCGGCGACGCAGAGCCCCGGATGACGTTGCGTCCTGGCAGGGATGCGGCAGTGGCGGCGAAAGTGTCCTGGGCTGAGTCCGGTGCCGGCGTCTTCCCTGGCTGTACAGTGGTGGTGGTATAGTAGTGAACATTTCTGCCTTCTAAGCAGTTTACTCGAGTTCGATCCCTGACAGTGCAGCCGGCCGACATTTCTCTGAGTTTCTCCCGCCGTGGGGCATTCGCGGGAGAGAGATCTTTGGAGCAGGGAGCCCGTGGCTTTTGGGGTGGGTGCGAGAAGCCGTCAGCGCGCACAGTGTTTTGAGGGTGCTGAAAGCAAGACGGCACGCCAGAGCAGGCTGACTGCAGGATGATCGGGCGGCTGGACTTGCAAAGGCCGGGTGTGGGCAGCAAGGTGGCAAGGGGCGTGTAGCATGGAGGCGCTGGGTTCAGCGGGAGCAGGCGAGGGCCGAACCCCCACGCTCCCTGGTGGTCTAGTGGTTAGAGTTCGGCGGTATCTTCGCCTCGGTCTAGGGTTGATTCCCAGGCAGGGAATGGTTTATTTTTCCTCTCCTTAAACTACTCCTCTCCCCGGCACGACCCTTGTAGCCCAGTGTTGCTCCGAGATCAGAAAATAGGGCAACTAGTGTATTCTGGGTTAACTTTTTACTTAAATTATTACAGTCACGTGGGTGAGACATACTTGCAATTTGAAATCTAGGAAACAGCTGTCTTAGCGGAGCAGTGTAGTGTTTGTGAAAAGATCTCTGCATAAAATCTGCAGTAATGAGCTTGCCTCCTCGGTTTCTATTTTGCAACCCGTTGGTGTCTTTGGCTCTTTAGTGAGACGTTGTTGGTTCACTCCTGCTCATGGATGTTTATCAAGTGAATATTTTGAGGCAACATCGCTTTCTAACATTCGCTAAGCTTCATTTGTAGGATAATATATTTCTGCTTCTGTATACACTAGTAGATGCTCCACACTGGAAGTTTAGTTTTCACGCCTCACCAAACAGTGATCCATTTTCCCCTCCCCACAAGGCCTTTACAATTTTGAGTCAGGAGAAGGCAATGGCACCCCACTCCAGTACTCTTGCCTGGAAAATCCCATGGATGGAGGAGCCTGAAAGGCTGCAGTCCATGGGGTCGCTGAGGGCTGGACACGGCTGAGCGACTTCACTTTCACTTTTCACTTTCAAGCATTGGAGAAGGAAATGGCAACCCACTCCAGTGTTCTTGCCTGGAGAATCCCAGGGACGAGGGAGCCTAGTGGGCTGCCATCTATGGGGTCGCACAGAGTCGGACACGACTGAAGTGAGTTAGCAGCAGCAGCAACTGATGTCGCAGTCTTCCTTTTTCTCCACCGTTCTAATCCAGAATGCTATGAATCAATTGTCTAGTAAGAGACATTTCTTAGTTTTCCACATCCTAATCAGACAGGAGTTACCTGCAGTGAAACAAACATTCCTGTCCTTTTTTTCCCCGGAAGGAAATCCTTTGAGAGTGGCTTTCCTACAGAATCTCACAGCCAGTGGGCTGTTACAAGTGGGGGCTGCTATCACACAAATTAGCTACAGCTCTCTACTACCATGTAGCCACAAAACACCCTTCTTTTGCCACCATGGTAACTTCACATACAGTGTGGGGAAGGTCTTGGTTTAACGTCCATTCCCATTCAAAAGGGGGAAATTGGAGGCACAGAGCAATCACTGGCTCACAGTACTTTTAACATCCAGCCTGACACACGCTGCCGGTTCCGGTTCTGTAAGGCCCACTGCTGCTCACCGGGAATGATTCTCTGCCTCTCAGAATCATCCCTGAGTTATCCTTACTCTTCCATAAGAATAGCATTTGCAGCTGATCCTTTTTTTTTTTCCCTAGCCTGCTTTCTGCCCATCAAAATTTGGAGATCCAAAGGCTTCTTTTAATTTTGTCTCTATCCTTTTCAGTTCAAGCTGATGTACTCCCTTTAAATACTTGAAGAGTTTCTTATATGCCAATATATATTTCACTTATTGGACAAAAACCACACCTCACAAATCTCTTTGAGATAAGCCCTTTTTACTTTGGGCTCTTGGTGGGGCTAGTGGAGGCCAAGGCCCTTAATATTCTTTAAAAAGCCTCATTAAGGCAAATTCTTTGAGGCATGCTCTTTAGATGGAGCGTCTTCTTTCTGTCTGAAAGAGTCTCTGAGGCCTTGTTTCAGTTTTCCTTTTCTCTTAATAAAGAGTCCTGTAGGTACGGCCTTAGTTTTCTCTTTCCCCTGGGACCATGTTTTTCTGACAGTGCCTGGGCTTGATCTTTGTGTGGAGTCTCTTTCTTTCTCTGAAACATATTGCTGAGTGGAAACTGTCTCAAGTCGAAAATGGAGCAGTTAGTTGTTTGGTTTACCTCTGTTTTCTAATATTTTGTGGCAGGCGGGGAATGTGCCTTCAGGTTTTTCAGCTGGGGCACTATAAAACTACTCTAATAGAAGACTGCCAAGAGGAAGACAGTTTGTGACTGCATATCACACATCACACAGGAAGAAACCTCATGATGGGTAATTCAAAGGAGTGGTTACAACTTGGGCCAACATAGCATCTTAACAAAAGAAAACAAATTTGTAGAGAAATGACATGACAGGAAACTAGAAAAGTAAAGAAGGGACGGAACTGAGTAAAAAAAGATGTTCAAACAAATATTTGTATAGGAATGTTCATAGCAGAACTATTCACAGCAGCCAAAAAGTGACAACAACCCAAATATCCATCAGTGGATGAATATATAAACAAAATGTGGTAAATACATATGATGGAATTTTATTCAGTCATAAAATAGAATGAAGTACTGATACATACTACAAGATGAATGAACTCCAAAAAGAAGTGAAAGAAGCCAGACACAAAATGCCACATAATGTGTGGTTCCACTTATATGAAATATCTAAAATAGATAACTGCAAAGGAATAGAAAGTAAATTGATGGTTCCCAAGGACTGGAAGGAGAGCGTATTGGGGAATAATTGCTTAATGGATATGGGGTTTTATTTGGGGATGATAAAAATGTTTCAGACTAGATGGAGGTGGTTTTTACCTAACTTTCAGAATGCATTAAATGCCAATGGATTGTTCACTTAAAAATGGTTGATTCTATGTTATGTGAATTTCACTTAAAAACAAACAAAATTCAATGTGGTCTCTGAAGTCCAATTGTCAGAAGGTTTAACTGTAAATCAGTATTTTGATGTGTTTAGCCTACCATTAATATTACCCAGCCCTGATGTTTCTCTGCCAGAAGGGACTTTTTCTTTTTAATTCATTCCTCTTGTGTAACCAGATGAAAGCATGTTTGCACTACATCCAGATAGGGCAGAAGCAAAAATGCTCTGAAAAAGCAGCTATCCTAAACTATAGCCCAACCAAGGGAATTCTTTTTCTTCTGTGTGCTTAGTATAATGGTGTCACCATCTGTGATGGTTAATTTTATGTGTCAACTTGACTGGGCCATGGGGTAATCAGATATTTTGTCAAACCTTAAGTCTTTCTGTAAGACTGTTTTTGCATGGGATTAACATTTAAATCAGAAGAATGAGTAAAGCAGATTGCTCTCCCTGTTGTGGATGGGCCTCATCCGATCTGTTGAATGACCAGATAGAACAAAAAGATTACCATCCCTCTAGTAAGAAAGAACTCATCCTGCCTAACTGCTGTCAAACTGGGAATTGTGATTTTCCTGCCTTCAGATTTGGACTGGAACATTAGCTTTTCCCTGGCTAGAGCCTGCCGGCCTTGAACTAGCTCTCCTGGTTCTCAAGCCTTCAGACTCCAACTAGAACCAAACCATCAGCTCTCAGTGTCTTGCTTGCCAACTCATGCTGTGGATCCATGATCATAGGAGTCAATTCTTTATAATCTCCTTCTTTCTCTCTAGATACAGATGTATAGATAGGTACAAATCTCCAATACTTTGGTCACCTGTTGTGAACAACTGACTCACTGGAAAAGATCCTGATGCTGGAAAAGACTGAGGGCAAAAGGAGAAGAGGGCAGCAGAGGATGAGATGTTTGAATGGTATCACCAATTCAATGGACATGAACTTGGACAAACTCTGGGAGATGATGAGGGACAGGGATACCTGGCGTGCTGCAGCCCATGGGGTCACAAAGAGTAGGATACAACTTTAGTGACTCAACAACAACAACAGATCTCATGGTTCTGTTTCTAGGAGAACCTGACTAATGCACCATCCATCCAGTCCAGCATCCAAGAAGCTTTACAGACCCCCTTTTCTCTTTCCTCTGATTAACTTCTAGTAGGAATACTGAGTGTTCCTCAAGTTAAAGGGATCTTTCTAAAAATTAGAAACAGGATCCTGAATACAATTTTAAGAGGAAAATGTACATTTGTTAGCCCTGTACCTTCAAACTACATGGCAACTACTTGAGCTACTGAGGTGAAAATACTCACCAAAGAACTTGGCAGTGTTCTCACTGGAGGGGAAGCCAAAGGGATAAAAGAGAAAGGACTTGATCCCTAATGGATATGGTGAGTAGGAAAGGTTCCGAACTTATTTCCAAGGGTGCTGTAATTTACTTGGAGTAGAACCTGGGGAAATCTTCCTGGTTGGAAGAGTGGAGAAAGGTGACTCAGTTTGGGAAAGAAGGACCTTAGATCCAAGGGGTTGGGCAAGGAACTGACAGCCTGATACATGGGTGAGCCTGGAAAGTCACGGGCTTCAGCATGCCCTAATATCTGCAGCTGTGTGAATGAGTACAGATGGAGGCCCACATACTTGCACCTAAATGTTTTAAACTTATAAATTAAGCTAGTAAACTGTGAAATAAAATAAGATCTTTCTTCCTACTTTGACAAAAGTACTCTCCTAAGGATCTATGAGGCCAGGGTTGCATTTAGAATTATGGAACTCCTCATAGTTCTGTGCCTGAGCACGGTGATACAGGGAGGACTCTCTATCCACTCTAGCTCCTTTCTGCACTGAAAGGGCAAACCTCATCTCCATGTCCAAGCTCTTCTCAGACCCCTGCAAACAGCCTTCCTTTGGCCATCTGTGCATCTCTGCCAGCACACATTGGAGGCCTAGTCCACCTTAGCAGTCCTGATGGGAGGAGAGGTCTAATCAGAATTCAGGCATTTGTGCAGGTTGTTCCCAGGCCTAGGGAGCGTGCAGCTGGAGGAGGGCATGTCCTGTTGACCCTCTGCATTGGGGAAGGGTAAATTTGGCAAACTTAAATTGAAGGAAGTAGGAAAAACCACTAGACCATTCGGGTATGACCTAAGTCAAATCTGTTATGATTGCTTATACAGTGGAAGTGACAAATAGATTCAAGGGATTAGATCTGATAGACATAGTGCCTGAAGAACTATGGACAGAGGTTCCTGACATGGTGCAGGGGGCAGTGATCAAGACCATCCCCAAGGGGCGGCGGCCGCGGCAGCAGCGGCGGCGGTTGGCGGCGGCCCGTGAGGCGGGCGGGGCCGGCGGCTCGGAGGCGGGGCCCGGGCGAGCCGCTCTGGGAGGCGGGGGGGCCGTTTCCATAGCGGTGGCAGGAGGTGCCGCGCCTGGGAACTTCCTGGTTCCCGGGCTCGGCTTTGCCGGGATCCTCTCGGAAGGGAAACAATGGGGTGGAGGGCACTGCGGTCGCCGCCGCTGCGCCGGGACCTGCTTGGCCCCCGGGGACCCCCCCGCCCGACGGGACCGTTCGGAGGACGTGTATTCCTCTGAGAAATACTGGACAGCAGATTTGGGTGTAGCGCCTGATCGGGACCACATAGAGAGACATCTCCAGTCATGGTGAAGCTGTATAGAAGTGTTTAGTGAGCAGCTACTGTGTGCCAGGCACTGTGGTAGACACAAGAAATGCCAAGATGAGTGAGGAGAAGGACCTGGATAAGTGGGGAGACCCTATAAGGAGGCTGTGATGGCAATTGGGAAAGTGTTGGAAGGAACTCAGTTGAGCGACAAGATTTAGTCATTATCTCATGATTTCCTGCTTTGGAGGGTGAGGATGGCTTCTCTGCACTCAGCCTCGTAACACACAAGCCTCCCATCAACTCTTAGGCACTTGACTTCTTTAGTCAAACTGCTTGTTTTCAACCCCACCCTCACCTCTTCTCTGGAACCTCCATTGCTGTGCCACTGAGGGCAAGGATTTAAAGAACCCTCATGTTGTCAGAATTAACAGGATAAAACCCGGAATTAAGTGTGGTAAGGCACGGAAGGTCTCCGTCAGGATCTTACTGTCTGCCGGGCGCCTCCTGAGAACAGATTCAAACCAGGATGTAGCACTTAAACTTGCCCAGGAGCGAGCTGAAATAGTTGCTAAATATGACAGAGGAGTGAAGGTGCAGAGATTGAACCTTGGGAAGATGCAGATTACCTTGTTTACAAAGTCACGGATAGATTTGGCTTCTTACACAAAAGCACCTGGAAATTGAAAGAACTACTAAATGGTTGAAAATGCTAAAAGGATGGGAAAAATACAAGAACACTGAAAAGTTTCATAGGAGAATTTACAGAGGAATCCCACTCCAGCTCAGAGGTGAAGTCTGGGCACTGCTCCTGGAGATCCCAAAAATGAAGGAAGAGACCAGAGACCTGTACAGTTCATTCTGAATCGGGATCCTTCTTAGGGGCACATGCATCACTCAGCCGAGATGGATTCCAGCGAAGTGGATCCTGGGAGGTTGGTAGGACCTCCGAACTGGAGCCGCCTATCTCCTTCTGACCTCTCCAGAATTCCAGTCATCCAGAGGACCCAAGACATGGTGGTGACTAATACACGTCCCACGATACTTCTTCATTCCATGTGGACTCCTGCAAGGGCAGGGAGCATCGCCGCTTCCCTTGAACTTCCTCTGGGACACAGGCTCACGGGCTTCAGTGGTTGCAGTATGTGAACTCGGCATTGTGGCTTCCAGGATCTAGAGCACAGGCTTGGCAGTTGTGGCACATGGGCTCCATAGCACGTGGGATCTTCCCATACTGTGGATGGCACCTGCATCTCCAGCACTGGCAGGAAATCGTATGGTTTTTACATTATCATGTAATCCGCAGCCCCACTTCCACTTCGATTTAGTTTTCCCTGTTTGTTTTTCTTTTATGGGTACAAAGAAAAATACTATGACTGTTAAAATCAGCTTTTGCATTTTTTGCCAAATATGAGTTCTGACCACATCGAATTGGAGATGAGTCTGTGCACTACAGTCCTAATCACTCATGTTAATTGACTTCACTACCATGGGATGTTTTTATATCTATTGAGGAGTTACTTCATGTATTTCAATTTTAATTTCTGTCTTACAGTCTTGTTCATAGATCAAAGCTATTAAATATTGAAAATGACATTTGACGGTGTCATCTGGTTTTAAATGGCTTGTGAGGTTATTCACTAGTAGCTTATAAAACCTAACGGATTGTATGTAGCCATACTTTCTTGCCATTCTATGAATTTGAAGAATGTCTGCAGTTATGCCTTAAAGATTCTTGCAAATGATGTCCAATATTTATCTCAATAGACTTGCTTTCAATTTGTAGTTTCCTATGCGTATGTCTTTATCGATTTGGGTAGAACTTGTATTGGAACACTGAATAATCTGTTCTATCCACCTTGCTGACCTTCTTTGTGATGGTCATCATTAAAATTTTCATGGTCTTGATGAGCATGAAAAAAAAAAAAAAAGACCATCCCCAAGAAAAATAAAGGCAAATGGTTGTCTGAGGAGGCCTTACAAATAGCTGAGAAAAGAAGAGAAGCTAAAGGCAAAGAAGAAAAAGGAAAAATATACCCATTTGAATGCAGAGTTCCATAGAAGAGGAAGTTCTTCCTCTAAGAAAGCCTTCCTCAGTGATCAATGCAAAGAAACAGAGGAAAACAATAGAATGGGGAAGACTAGAGATCTCTTCAAGAAAATTAGAGATACCAAGGGAACATTTCATACAAAGATGAGCACAATGAAGGACAGAAATGATATGGACCTAACAGAAGCAGAAGATATTAAGAAGAGGTGGCAAGAATACACGGAAGAACTATACAAAAAGATTTTCAGGACTCAGATAACCACAATGGTGTGATCACTCACCTAGAGCCAGACATCCTGGAGTGCAAAGTCAAGTGGGCCTTAGGAAACATCACTATGAACAAAACTAGTGGAGGGGATAGAATTCCACTTGAGCTATTTGAAGTCCTAAAAGACAATGCTTTGAAAGTGCTGCACTCAATATGCCAGCAAATTTGGAAAACTCAGCAATGGACACAGGACTGGAAAAGGTCAGTTTTCATCCTAATCCCAAAGAAAGGCAATGCCAAAGAATGTGCAAACTACTACACAATTGCACTCATCTCACACACTAGCAAAGTAGTGCTCAACATTCTCCAAGCCAGGCTTCAAAAATACTTGAACCATAAACTTCCAGATGTTCAAGCTGGATTTAGAAAAGGCAGAGGAACCAGAGATCAAATGGCAACATTTGCTGGATCACTGAAAAAGCAAGAGAGTTCCAGAAAACATCTACTTTTGCTTTACTAACTATGCCAAAGCCTCTGACTTTGTGGATCACAACAAACTGTAGAAAGTTTTTCAAGAGATGGGAATACCACTCCCCCTGACCTGCCTCCTGAGAAATCTGTATGTAGGTCAGGAAGCAACAGTTAGAACTGGACATGGAACGACAGACTGGTTCCATATCTGGAAAGGAGTATGTCAAGGCTGTATATGGTCACCCTGCTTCTTTAAGTTATATGCAGAACACACCATGTGAAATGCTGGGCTGGTTGAAGCACAAGCTGGAATCAAGATTGCCAGGAGAAATATCAATAACCTCAGATATGCAGATGACAGCACCCTTATAGCAGAAAGCAAAGAGAAACTAAAGAGTTTCTTTAGGGAAGTGAAAGAGGAGAGAGAAAAAGTTGACTTAAAACTCAATATTCAGAAAACTAAGATCATGGCATCTGGTCCCATCATTTCATGGAAAATAAATGGGGAAACAATGGAAACAGTGAAAGACTTTTTTGGGGGCTCCAAAATCACTGCAGATGGTGATTGCAGCCATGAAATTAAAAGACTGTAACCAAACTAGACAGCATATTAAAAAGCAGAGACATTACTTTACCAACAAAGGTCCATCTAGTCAAAACTATAGTTTTTCCAGTAGTCATGTATGGATGTGAGAGTTAGAGTGTAAGAAAGCTGAGCACCAAAGAATTGATGCTTTTGAACTGTGGTGTAGATTCTTGAGAGTCCCTTGGACTGCAAAGAGATCCAACCAGTCAATCCTAAAGAAAATCAGTCTTGAATATTCATTGGAAGGACTGATGCTGAAGTTCAAACTCCAGTACTTTGACCCCCTTACCTGAAGAACTGACTCACTGGAAAAAACCCTGATGCTGGGAAAGATTGAAGGCAGGAGGAGAAGGGGATGACAGAGGATAAGACGGTTGGATGGCATTACCAACTTGATGGACCTGAATTTGAGTAAGCTCGGGAATTGGTGATGGACAGGGAAGCCTGGTGTGCTGCAGTCCATGGGTCACAAAGAGTTGAACATGACTGAGCAACTGAACTGAACTGACTGAAATTTGGAGAAGACCAGGAATATCATCCTTGTAGGGAGAGAGTAGGGAAAAGGACATGCTTTCCTCGGCCAAACATGGGGAAACTACAGAAGCAAGAGAGACATACAGATTTTAGGAATGTAAGGGAGGAAGAAAGGGAGGGAAGGAAAGAAGAAATAAAGAGAGAGAGAGAGAAACCTCTGTGGTCAGAATTTCAGTGATAAAAGTGTTGTAGGAAAAATTATCCTTTTCTTGTTTGGCTCGACTGATCACAATCTTCCTTTCAACTTTTCTGCCGCTAAAGTTCCCTTCCATCCTTTGACCCAGATGGTAGTCACTGCAGTACCACCACACACACCACTTCAAAGCATTCTTCAGACGCCCTTGAAAGTTTTCTGAGTCTGAATCATTTGTAAGATCTTTTCCCACAAAGTGCTGCCTTCAGCCTCTTGACCAAGATCTCTGATAGTCTAGTGGCTAGGACCTGGGGCTTTCAGCATCACATCCTGGGTTCAGTTCCCCTTTGGTGGAAGCTGGATTTCCTTTCTGGCCACCAGTATTTTATTGTTGTTGAGGCTTCCACCACCTCTTTAATAGCCAAGGCTTGCTTGCACACAATCTTTGGGGTCTGCAAGTGACCACATGGCTCTTGATTTTTGCCTGACAATGCTGAACTCCAGGATTTTCAGATTATCGAGTGGCATGTGAAATCTTCAAGCCTCTCAAACTTCTTTCAGGTGATTCTGAAGTCAACTTTGACAATTGTGGACGACCTCTCTTGTGAGCTAAGGACTGCTGTCATGAAACTTGCCATTTTAATAGATCATCTTTGATCTTTTTATTATAATTCCTGTCTTACAGGTTAAGTTAACTAGCCAATTACCATACAGAAATGTGTTCTTTTACAAAAGTCCCACTGGGTAAAGTGTGGTTTTCTATTCCTAAAATACATACAGAAGCATAATAGATGGCTTCAGCTTCCTAGTGGGGCAATTTGGAATACCCAGCTGCTGCCACCAGTGAAAACTGCAGTGGATCTGGTAAAATGACCTGGGATTGCTACATCTCTGAATGGAACTGCTCTTAGGATTTTAATGAACTAGAGGGAAAATTACATTTGTTACTAAAATGGTGCCTATGCCAATCAAACCTTAACACAGTTGTAAGTCATTTGAAATAACTCACTTGTTTTATGTAGAAATTACTTATATTGTGCACTAAGGGTGGAGGACAAAAAGCCATAGAAATTAGTAATTCGCAGGGGGTGAGGCACATGTAAAGGGAGTCTGTATCTGCAGAGAGGGATTTTTCACTCTTCACTGTCGCCTTGTTCCCTTCAGAAGTATATACCTCAGGACAGGATGACTTGGGATGTGGGCAAGCAAGCCTCATAAAGACTCAGCTGCGGTAGCTGCACCAGCCATGGCAACAGTAGAATGCGGGTGAGCAGAAAGAAAACTAACTTCCCTGACAGGCCCAGTCAGGGAAAATGCTGAATCCTAACCACAGAGAACCAGCGAAGGATACTAGGACAGACAGCACCTTCTAGAAAACAATCTTGGGAATCACTCGAACAAATTATTAGGAGCTTTTAGGGATCCTGAAAAATGTTCCTAAAATTTTAAATAATTCTGTCTTTGAGTGGGCGTTTTATAACTGGAGTCCAATGGAACAGTGGAACCTGCTCATGTACAGATATTAGCCACATTCTTATCACCTGCCTTGTCACCCATCTGTATATGTTAATAGCACTTACTTTGCGTGATGAATACAGAATTCTGGATGGATCCGCTATGCAGTGGGAGTTTGAAGACCTAAGATGAGTAATATAAGGTAGGCACATTGTTTCTATGACTGAATAAGCTGACCTGCTTGGCCCAGAGGCCACACTTGCCCTTCAAAGCAGAACTTGCTTCAAATGCAAAAAGGCAGCGACATACTAAGTAAAACAAATGATCAGTGAATCCTATCATATCTTTTCTGATATCACTTTGCTCAAAGCTCAACATTCAGAAAACTAAGATCATGGCATCCAGTCCCATCACTTCATGGCAAATAGATGGGGAAACAGTGGAAACAGTGGCTGACTTTATTTTGGGGGCTCCAAAATCACTGCAGACAGTGATTGCAGCCATGAAATTAAAAGACACTTACTCCTTGGAAGGAAAGTTATGACCAACCTAGACAGCATATTAAAAGCAAAGACATTACTTTGTCAACAAAAGTTGACAGTAGTCATGTATGGATGTGAGAGCTGGACTATAAAGAAAGCTGAGCGCATAAGAATTGATTCTTTTGAACTGTGGTGTTGAAGACTCTTAAGAGTCCCTTGGACTGCAAGAAGATCCAATCAGTCCATCCTAAAGGGAATCAGTCCTGGGTGTTCATTGGAAGGACTGATGTTGAAGCTGAAACTCCAATACTTTGGCCACCTGATGGGGAGAGCTGACTCATTTGAAAAGACCCTGATGCTGGGAAAGATTGGGGGCAGGAGGAGAAGGGGACGACAGAGGATGAGATGACTGGATGGCATCACCAACTCAACGGACATGGGTTTGGGTGGACTCCGGGCATTGGTGATGGACAGGGAGGCCTGGCATGCTGCGGTTCATGGAGTCGCAAAGAGTCGGACAAAACTGAGCAATTGAACTGAACTGAACTATGCTGAAAACAATGACAGAACAAAAAGAACAACTCATAGTCCCTCTCCCTTTCAGCCCTTACTTCTCAGTAAGCCAAAGAAAGTGTTGATAGTTTGGCTCAGGACTTCTCAGGTGCCACTGGTGGCAAAGCACCCACCTGCCAATACAGGAGACTTAAGAGGCATGGATTCAATCCTTGGGTCAGGAAGATCCCATGGAAAAGGAAATGGCAACCCACTCTAGTACTCCTGCCTGGTGAATCCCATGGACAGAGGAGCCTGGAGGGCTATAGTCATAGGGTGGCAGAGAGTAAGGCATGACTGAAGTCACTGAGCATACACACGCATGTGTATCAGGAAAGAAAACAAATACAGCTGAGTTAGTTTTGTGCAGCATTTCCACTGGTCCAGTAGAGACAAAAGTTGTGCCTATGCTACTGCTGCTAAGTCACTTCAGTCATGTCTGACTCTTATCGACCCCATGGACTGTAGCTCACCAGGCTCCTCCATCCATGGGATTTTCCAGGTCAGATTACTGGAGTGGGGTGCCATTGCCTTCTCCATATGTGCCCATAGAAGCTATCAAATATGGAGTGGGGGGTCTCAGTAATCAGCATATGAATTATGCTGAATTCATATGCATATGAATTTTATATTTGTATTGTCAAATAAAAACAAATCCAGACATAGATAAGCAAAGACTTTTCAAAGAGAAAAGGGAGAATGTTCCAATCTCAGAAATCTGCAAGCATCTCAAAATTAAATAGAAAAAGGGTGTTTCTTTCAGAGGGAGGAGTAAGCAGAGCTTAGCAGAAAATTTTAAGGGGAAATTGAGGAATCAAGGGAGTGTAAATAGATGGCAGTTTCCTAGGAAATGTGTCTCCCTGTCTACCCTGATTCTAGGATAAGTTGGTGAAGGAACATATTCTGTATGCCCATCAGGGGAAGTCCAAAGTTTAAGGGCCTGTTGGGAGTAGAGAAACCTGACTAAAGGTCAGGTTTAGGTCAAGATAAAGCAGAGGATAAGAAATGGACAACAGTGAGCCTGGTGGGCTGCCGTCTATGGGGTCACACAGAGTCGGACACAACTGAAGTGACTTAGCATTAGCATGAGAACTTGGTCAGTATATAAAACTGGCATTGCACGATATAAAGTTAATAAATAAAATTCATGCTATTTAAATTCTTAATTTTTCTTTACATAGACATTAAATAGCAAGTAAAAAACACTATAACTATCATGAAAGAGACCACAGAAAAAAAGGAAAAGGTGTTACATTTCACTGCCTCTAACAGCATTTTTCACATTTTCATTTTGCTCTGGGCCCCATAATTTTGTACCTGATCCTGGTATAAGAGGTAAGTTGGGTTTCCTGGTATATACTTGTGCATTAGTTATTAAGACTTCTTTCTCAAACTTCCCAGCTAGAGTTTGTCTTGCTTTTGTCATCCATTTTTCTTTTTTATTACTACTAAGCTCCTGATACTGTGCCATCAACATTTCCAGTGTTTGGGGCCTTGACCAAGCAGCCAAAGAACTCTGGAACACCTATGCTGTACCTCCCATTCAGGTGGCCAGCTGGCCCCTATGCCCGATTGATTGCTTTTTTGCCCTTTCCCAGTCGGGTAGAAGTCGACTGTTTCTTCTGTTCTTTGCAGGCAGGAGCTGAACAGGGCATGCATCTCGCCAGAGCATCCCGTTGAATTTTCCTGCCACTAGGCCAAACCTAATCTCTGATCCTCCCAGGCTACTTCAGGGCAACCTCTTCAGCCTATGGCCATCTGCTTCAATGCTGCAGCGTGCAAATGGGTTTGGGTGGGGGAGAGATGGAGAGCCTACGGTGTTTCTGGCATTTCCACCAAGTCCCCGTCCTATGCTGGTGTCTTACTCTGCCACAGGTAGGGGACTGGCTGCTGGTGGTACCTGGGAACTAATGGGACCAGAGTACGGAGGGAAAGACCAGAGCATCAGAGTCTTTAGCTAGTTGTACACAAGGTAGAACCAGGCAGTTGAAGGAGATAACCAACCTTGATGAAATACTCTGTCTCCTTCCTTATTAGCATAGTAGAGATTATTATCATCTGTCACAGAGATTAGGATTTGATTTCCCAAACATTTAATTAATTTGTTACCACATCACATTTGTTTATTCATTTTATTTGTTGGCTTACAAGTAAAATTAACCAGTTATTATACAGAAATACATTCTTATTTTACAAGAAATACAAATGAATAACATCCCTGATTTTGCAAGCTGGGTAAGTATATTGAGTGGTTCTGGACTTCCCTATGAAGCAGCTGGTAACAGCCACCAGTGGAAAGACCAAAAATGGTAAAATTACTGGACTTCCTAGAACTCTAATTCTAGCTATTTCAAAATGGGGGAAAGCTTCATAATTATTAATGCTGTGCCTATGCTAATATAACCTTTCAAGATTTAGAAGATGTCTAAAATATTGTGTGTGTTTCAGTGCAAAAATTAATTTTTTTAAGTATAAATCAGGGAACTCCCTGGAGGCCCCAGGGCTAGTACTCAGGACTTTCACTGCCAGGCCTGGGTTTGTTCCCTGCTCAGTAAACCAAGCTCCTGCAGGCCGTGAGGTGTGCCCCACTCTCCCCAAAAGCATCAATCAGTGATTCTCAATGGGGGTGGCATTTTGGAATTACTTGAAGGTCATCTTTAACCTTCACAGCCCTCCCTCAGGTGCTGATCAGCCTAGCAGCAGGGTGTTAGACTTTGCCCTCTGTTTCTCTTGAGAACTGTGGCTGCTTGGACCCCTTCTCCTCCCTTCCTCCAAAAGTGGGAGAAGGGGCTGGTGTCTGTCTGGCTTAATAGCTAGTGCTGAGACTTGTAAAATAAAGATTCCCAGTCTCCTTATGCCAAGTGTCTGAGACACTCCATATAGTTTCTTAAATATTGTGTTATAATAAGAAGTACATATTTTGGTCTTCATTCCAGGCTACGGGGCAAAGCGCCTAAAAACCTTTCTAATTTCCTGGGAGCATATTTTGTTCTAGTATTTGGCCTTTGACTGGTTCCTGTCACAGAACTCCTAAATCCCTTGGAATTTCCTGGATAATAGGAGAATCTTATGTTCTGTTGAGGCGACTTTTGGTGGGCTCCTGGATAGCTTCAGGATGGGGGCCTGGTCATTAGAAAGAACACTGTGATTAGAAGCCTGGACATTTCAGCCCCCTACCATTTCCCCACTGCCATCTTTTGGAGAGGATTGGAAACTGAGTTGATAATCAAGCATGCCCAGCTGTTTACAATAGCCAATACCTGGAAGCAACCTAAACCTCCATCGACAGCTGAATGAGTTTGGAAGATGCGGTATAGATTCATCATGGAATACCACTCAGCCATTGAAAAGAAGGAACTAATACCATTGACAGCAACATGGATGAACCTGGAGATTATCACGCCAAGTGAAGTAAGTTAGAAAGAGACAGATAAATACCATATGATATATCTTACCAGACTGAGCAACTAACACTTTTGGAGTGGCGCTAGTGGTAAAGAACCCGCCTGCCAATGCAGGAGACTTGAGAGATGTGGATTCGATCCCTGGTCAGGGAGAGTCCCTGGAGAAAGATACCGCAATCCACTCCAGTGTTGTTGCCTGGAGAACCACATGCACAGAGGACCCTGGCAGGCTACAATCCAGAGCGTCGCAGAGTCAGACATGGCTGAAGCGACTTAGCATGCAGCACATCTTTATGTATGGCACCTAAAATATGGCACAAATGAACCTACTTCTGAAACAGAAATAGACACACAGACACAGAGAATAAACTCAATGGCTACCAGAGCGGAAAGGGAGTGGAGAAGGGGTAAAGCAGGAGTTTGGGATTAGCAGATACAAACTACAACATATGAAATAAATACACAGGGAACTATTCTCAATGTCCTGTAATAAATCACAATGGAAAAGAGTATGAGAAAGAATATGTACATATATAAATGTATAACTCAATTACTTTGCTATATACCAGAAACCAATTCAACATTGTAAATCAACTAGACTTCAAATCAAAAAAATCAAGCTACAGTCAAGCTTATTAGCTGAGCTTAACTAGAGAAGTTCAGAAAGCCTTTCAAGTTGGTGAACACACGGAGGGTGCTAGGAAGGTGGCGTGCCTGGAGAGAATGTCAAACTGTAAGCCCATTCCTGCATATCTTGCCCTATGCACTTCTTCCACCTGGCTGCTTCTGAGTTGCATCCTTTACTAATAAATCCATAATCCAGTAAGCAACCTGTTTCCCTGAATTCAGTGAGTAATTCTAGCAAGTTCTCACACTTCAGAAAGAAGTTATGAAAATTTTAATTTATAACTTGTTGATCAGATCCACACCTGTTTGCAATAGGTATATGAAATGGAGGATGGCCATCTTGTGGGACTGAACCCTTAACCCGTCTGGGCTAACCCCATGTTGATAGTGTCACAATTCAATTGAATTTAGGACACCCAGCTGGTGTCAGAGAACTGGTCAGTGTTGCGAGAACAAACCACACGTCTCTGTCAGAAGTACTCACTGTGTAGAAGAATAGAGTCTTGTGTGTGTGTTCAAATATTCTTATCCTAGCAGCTCAGAAACTATGCTTGTACACTTAAAAATTGATGACCAGCTTGCATAACTTATTACCTTTCATTCTGGGCTATTTTAATGTCCCATTCTGTAGACTTGTCATCCTGGATTAACTGATTGTATAACTCCAGACAAGATATTTCATTTCAGTTTGAGTCAAGCTAAAATAATCTACAAACATATGCAGTTCCCATTTGATTCAGCCCTTTGGGTCTGTATAAGATATGTTATGAAAACAAAAAGGACAAATATTGCGTTGTATTAGAATTTTAGAGAAGTTAAAAAATGATGAATCATTCTATTTTTGTTGCAGATGAAAGATAAATCTTAAGTCATTCATATACATACTAAGGTTTATCAACCTCTCAAATGGCTTGAATGAAGCCTGCCTGTTAAGAAAAATTTATAGTAGATCCTGTACCAGTATTTGATACAGTTGTTTCAAAGCTCCCAGTCTTGCAGAGAGGCTGCTACATGTTCAGACTTTCCCACAGAGTGCCTTAGAGGGTCATGGACCACACACTGAAGATTCTGTGGCTTCCCACAAGAGGAGTCAGGTGCCACGATAAGAAGTGAAGGACAATGAGAACCAACCAGGAGCAACCTAAACACCTCTGTTTACCTAATGTCTATACTCCCCTTTTATACAAATGATACTATACTATACATATTTTTTTCTATACCTGCCTTATTAAATAATCTTCTTCATTACTTTTTGTAGCTGCATAGTATTTGACCATGTCGATGTTTATAATTTATTTCACCAATACTCTATGAATGAATACTTAGGTTATTTCCAATCTGTTACTATTATGCTACTTGAATAACCTGTACAAGTATCATTTTGAAAATGTGCAGCTATATCCAGAGAATAAATTCATGGAAGAATTGCTAAGTGAAAAGAAATATGAATTTGTAATTTTTAAGGAATTTCATTTTGTTCATTTTTCCTTCTTATTGAGATTTAAGGTGCACTAAACTAATATTAAACTTACAGCTTGGTGAGTTTGTATATATTCATGCACCTGTGCAATCACCACTCAAGTTAAGGTATAGAATATTTCCAGCATTCTAGGTGGTTCTCTCCTGCTCCTTCTCAATCTGTACTCCCCACCAGAGGGAGACACTGTTCTGATATTTATCACAGTTCTTGAAATTTCATATACATGAAAGCACAGGGTAAGTTCTCTTTTGTGTATAGGGTGTCTCACTCACATAATGATTATTAAAAACAATCATATTATTGAGGATATCAGTATATAGTTATTTTGTTGCTATGAGTATTCCATTATATATCACATTTTTAAAATCCAGTCTCCTAATAATGTCTAGTCAAGGCTATAGTTTTTCCAGTGGTCATGTATGGATGTGAGAGTTGGACTGTGAAGAAATCTGAGCGCCGAAGAATTGATGCTTTTGAACTGTGGTGTTGGAGAAGACTCTTGAGAGTCCCTTGGGCTGCAAGGAGATCCAACCAGTCCATTCTGAAGGAGATCAGCCCTGGGTGTTCTTTGGAGGGAATGATGCTAAAGCTGAAACTCCAGTACTTGGGCCACCTCATGAGAAGAGTTGACTCATGGGAAAAGACTCTGATGCTGGGAGGGATTGGGGGCAGGAGGAGAAGGGGACGACAGAGGATAAGATGGCTTGATGGCATCACTGACTCGATGGACATGAGTTTGAGTGAACTCTGGGAGTTGGTGATGGACAGGGAGGCCTGGCGTGCTGTGATTCATGGGGTCACAGAGTGAGTGACTGAACTGACTGAATAATGGATATACAGATATTTTTCCCAGTTTTAGATAATATTGGCACACCAGTCTTTGACTGAATAATGGATATACAGATATTTTTCCCAGTTTTAGATAATATTGGCACACCAGTCTTCTTTCAGTTAATGTCTGCATGGTGTATCATTTTCTGTCCTTTTACTTTCAACCAATCTGTGTCTTAACACCTGGGGTGTTTTTTGTGTATTGTAAAGAGCACATAGTTGAGTCTTAGGTTTGTTTATTGATCCATTCTGACAACTTTTGTTTTCTAACTGGGGTATACAGTCTATCTACATTTATTGTGGTTACTCATACAGGTAAGTTTATCTTTTTGTTTTCTACTTGCTCCATATGTTATTTATTTCCTTATTATTCTTTCCTGTCTTCTCTTATGTTGATTGTATGTTTTGTTATTCAATTTTATCCCCTCTATTAACTTTGTAGTTATTGCTTTTTGGAGTATTCTTTTAGTGGTTATCCTAGAGATTACAATAGGCATCCTTGGTTTCTTTTAGCTTAGCTTAAATTAGTGTATTTGCAACTACTTTATGAGCCACACAGGAATCTTAGCAGTTCAGCTCTACTTACCTTCCTGCCATTTGTGTTATTTTTGTCATATATTTTACTTCATCATAGGTTATAACCACCACAAAACATGGTTATCACTGTCACTTAAAATCGGCAATGCTATTTCATATTTACACGTGTCAATTTACCAGTTGTCATTTTTTTCCTTATACATACCTGTTTCTATGTGGAGACATTTTCCTTCATCCAAAAAACTCCTCAAGGTCAACTGGAAATGTACAGCTTTGTTTTGTCTGAAAATGTCTTAATTTTGCTTTCATATTAAGGATGTTTTCACTGATCATATAATTCTTGGATGGTAGGTGTTTCTTCTATTTTTCAGCATTTTAAACATGCTATTACATGTCTCCCATGGTTTCTGTTGGAAAACCAGACATCATTCACATTGATAGCTAACAGTGTCGGAATCATGATCTCTGAAAAAGAAGATAGCTTTGGGATCAAGGACCAGGCCTGATCACTCAGAGCTTTTGTGTGGCAGACGTTTTATTACAGTGAAAAAGGGCAGAGAAAGCTTCTGACACAGACATCAGGAGGGGCACAGAGAGTGCCCCCTTGATAGTCTTATCAAGGCCTTTTATATACTTTTACCAGACCCACTCCCATAACATACATCGTAAATTAACAAGGTTAGAACTAACAATAGAAAGATCTTACCAGACCCACTTCCACAATATACATCATAATATAGCAAGATTAGTCAGAAGGTTCTTATTAAGAAGGAGAAACATGTCCTCCAGCAAGATACATTGTTGTTATATAATCATCAGTACAGAGCTTATAAGGAAAAACATACCATTGAGCAAGATGAGTTGTTTTGTTGTGTAATCTTTAGCTCTGGGCTTAAAGGAAAAAAACTCTTATGTGACTAAGACAAACCAATGTGGGGGGGGAATGCTTGTCCTTTTCTCTTCCTTGAGGGATTCAGACTCCTTATCAACCTACCTAAGAATTAACTCTCTCAATATGGTACTCTTTTAAAAGTAACATCTTGAAACATGTATACTATCATGTAAGAAACAAATTGCCAGTCTATGTTCGACACAGGATACAGGATGTTTGGGGCTGGTACACCGGGATGATCCAGAGATGCATGTCAATGTATGGCAAACCAATACAGTATTGTAAAGCAAAATAAAGTAAAAAAATAAAATAAAATAAAAATAAATAACAGCTAAAAATCAAAGAGCTAAGGCGATGGGAAATCCAAAAAAAAAAAGTAGCATCTTTTTTTTCCTATTTTTATGACTTTTATGTTTAACTTGTATTTTTAGTAACTGAACATTGATTTTTCAGAAACTTAGTAATTTAAAGAAAAACCAAGATGTGGTTTTCTTTGTATTTGTCCTGCTTAGGATTTGCTGAATTCCTTGAGTCTGGAAATAGAGTTTTCATCAGTTTTGGAAAGTTCTCAGTCACTATCTCTTCAAAATCACTTCTGTCCATTATGTTTCTTCTCTCCTACTGGAACCAAATGCAGTGCTCTGATACAGTCTCTTTTCCCCATGTTTTGCATATGCTGCTGCTGCTGCTAAGTCTCATCAGTCGTGTCCGACTCTGTGTGACTCCATAGACGGCAGCCCACCGGGCTCCCCCGTCCCTGGGATTCTCCAGGCAAGAACACTGGAGTGGGTTGCCATTTCCTTCTCCAGTGCATGAAAGTGAAGAGTGAAAGTGAAGTCATTCAGTCGTGTCCGACTCTTCGCAACCCCAGGGACTGCAGCCCACCAGGCTCCTCCATCCATGGGATTTTCCAGGCAAGAGCACTGGAGTGGGTGCCATTGCGTTCTCAATTTTCATATGTGTGTGCTTCAGTTTGGATATTTGCTATTGACCTGTCTTTGAGTTCACTAATCCCATCCGACTAAAGTCCGTCTAGTCAAGGCTATGGTTTTTCCAGTGGTCATGTATGGATGAGAGTTGGACTGTGAAGAAGGCTGAGCACCGGAGAATTGATGCTTTTGAACTGCGGTGTTGGAGAAGATTCTTGAGAGTCCCTTGGGCTGCAAGGAGATCCAACCAGTATATTCTGAAGGAGATCAACCCTGGGATTTCTTTGGAAGGAATGATGCCAAAGCTGAAACTCCAGTACTTTGGCCACCTCATGTGAAGACTTGACTCATTGGAAAAGACTCTGATGCTGTGAGGGATTGGGGGCAGGAGGAGAAGGCGACGACCGAGGATGAGATGGCTGGATGGCATCACTGACTCAGTGGACGCAAGTCTGAGTGAACTCCGGGAGTTGGTGATGGACAGGGAGGCCTGGCGTGCTGCGATTCATGCGGTCGCAGAGTCAGACACGACTGAGCGACTGAACTGAACTGAATCCTATCTTCTGTTGTGTCCAGTTTGATGTTAAAGCCATCCAGAGAGTTCAGTTCTAGAAGTCCATTTGCATCTCTGTATGGATTCTTACATATCTGCTGAAATGCTCCACCTTTTCATCTATTTTTCATGTTTCTCTGTGTTTTCTTTAAATAATAACCATAATTATTTTAAAGTTCTTGTCTATAACTTTAAGCAATTGGCTTACCTTTGTTTTTGCTTCTGCTGTTTGCTTTTTCTCCTGAGTAATGGTCACATTTTACTTTTTCTCATGTCTCCTAATTTTTATTGTATGATGGACACTGAATAAAATAACTATAGAAACCGAAGTAGATGTTTTCTCCCAAAGGGTTTTTTTCCCCTTTTATTTTTTTCTGTCAGGCAGAGAGGATAAGAGTTGATCACTTTAATCCAATTGTGAATTAATCTGGGTCATGGATAGGTATGGATCATTCAATGATCATGGATCATTGAAAAAGTAAGAGAGTTCCAGAAAAACATCTATTTCTGCTTTATTGGCTATGCCAAAGCCTTTGACTGTGTGGATCACAATGAACTGGAAAATTCTGAAAGAGATGGGAATACCAGGCCACCTGACCTGCCTCTTGAGAAACCTATATGCAGGTCAGGAAGCAACAGTTAGAACTGGACATGGAACAACAGACTTGTTCCAGATAGGAAAAGGAGTACATCAAGGCTGTATATTGTCACCTTGCTTATTTAACTTATATGCAGAGTACATCATGAGAAACGCTGGGCTGGAAGAAGCACAAGCTGGAATCAAGATTGCCGGGAGAAGTATCAATAACCTCAGATATGCAGATGACACCACCCTTATGGAAGAAAGTGAAGAGGAACAAAAGAGCCTCTTGATGAAAGTGAAAGAGGAGAGTGAAAAAGTTGGCTTAAAGCTCAACATTCAGAAAACTAAGATCATGGCATCTGGGCCCATCACTTCATGGCAAATAGATGTGGAAACAGTGGCTGACTTTATTTTGGGGGGCTCCAAAATCACTGCAGATGGTGATTGCAGCCATGAAATGAAAAGATGCTTACTCCTTGGAAGAAATATTATGACCAACCTAGACAGCACATTAAAAGCAGAGACATTACTTTGCCAACAAAGGTCTGTCTAGTCAAGGCTATGCTTTTTCCAGTAGTTATGTATGGATGTGAGAGTTGGACTCTAAAAAAGCTGAGTGCAGAAGAACTGATGCTTTTGAACTGTGGTGTTGGAGAAGACTCTTGAGAGTCCCTTGGACTGCAAGGAGATCCAACCAGTCCATCCTAAAGGAGATCACTCCTGGGTGTTCATTGGAAAAACTGATGCTGAAGCTGAAACTCCAATACTTTGGCCACCTGATGCGGAGAGCTGACTCATTTGAAAAGACCCTGATGCTGGGAAAGATTGGGGAAGGAGGAGAAGGGGAAGGGGACGACAGAGGATGAGATGTTTGAATGGCATCACTGACTCAATGGACATGAGTTTGAGTGAACTCCAGAAGCTGGTGATGGACAGGGAGGCCTGGGGTGCTGTGATTCATTGGGTCACAAAGTGTCAGACATGACTGAGCAACTCAACTGATGGATAGGTACAATTTTAGTCAGATTTAGTCCAACTCTGATATCAATGATCTCAAGAGTGAAATCTGAGATATATATATATATATATGTACTTACTGCAGGCCACTCTCTCTGGCACCCTGTCTCCCAAGCACTGAGACATGGCAGGATATCTCACTCTGCCTTTTCATCTCAAGACTCAGCCTCCCATGCTAACCCAGTTTTCAACAAATGTTGTGTGGGGGAAATAGCCATTTGTTTGATGTTCCATTGAGTTTTATCTATCAACAAACCAGTATGGCCATCAAAAGTTCCGCTAGTTTTTCTTTCCTTTAGGAGGGTTCCTCTGCCTTTGTTCTTACTGTTCAGTCACCAAGTCATGTCTGACTCTTTGCAACTCCATGGACTACAGCGCACCAGGCCTCCCTGTCCCTCACCATCTCCCGGAATTTGCCCAAGTTCATAGACAAATTGTCGCCCTTTTCCCCTTCTGACTTCAGTCTTTCTCAGCATCAGGGTATTTTCCAATAAATTGGCCCTTCACATCAGGTGGCCAAAGTATTGGAGCTTCAGCTTCAGCATGTCCTTCTAATGAGTATTCAGGGTTGATTTTCTTTAGGATTGATTGGTTTGATCTCCTTCCAGTTCAAGGGACTCTCAAGAGTTTTCTCCAGCACCACAGTTCAAAAGCATCAATTCTTTGGTACTCTACCTTCTTTATGGTCCAGCTCTCACATCTGTACATGACTACTGGAAAGAACATAGCTTTGACTATCTATACAGACCTTTGTTGGCAAAGTGCTGTCTTTGCTTCTTAATACTCTGCCTAGATGATATCTAATTCTCACCTTGGTCCCTGACTCAGAAAATTCTCAGAGGGAAGAGAACAGCTAACAATCCCAGCTCACCTGAGGCTATTTCTCTATATAATTGTAGCTCATCTAGTCCTCTTTGCTTCACAGCCCTCTGATAACTTTTTAAAGTATTACATTTACAGTTTACTACCTAAACTACATACAGTTTATATATTTATATTAAAATACTATATGTATTGGGCTTTCCAGTTGGCTCTAGTGGTAAAGAACTCACCTGCCAAAGCAGGAAATGTAAGAGATGCAGGTTTGATCCCTGGGTCGGGAAAATCCCCTGGAGGAGAGCATGTCAACCCACTCCAGTGTTCCTCCCTGGAGAATCCCACGGACAGAGGAGCCTGGTGGGCTGCCGTTCATTGGGTTGCACATGAAGCGGCTTAGCATGCACACAGCATGCATTATATATAAAACTGCAATATATCATATCATATATATTTTTAAAGTATTCTATTTTTTCAGTTGCTGTAGTGAGCAAGACGGCCTGCCCTTTTCCTACTACAATAAACTCTGAAGCAGAGGAATTTTTTTCATTTTTTAAATAAATAATATGTACACATTGCAAGTTTGAAAGGGCAAAGAGTAAAATCTAAGTTTAAAAACCTTCTTTCAGCCATGTAGTTATCCCCAGAAGCAATAGATACTAGCATATTCTGTATCTTTTCAGATATATGTAGATATGGATGCATATATGAGATAATTCCTCTTCTGAGGGAATGTTTGTGTTTTCCTCTGCATTAGAAAATCTAATATTTAATTTTCTTCCATTATGTCAAATGATCTTTGCCAAGATGTGTTAAAATAATGACAGTTGGCTTCAGTGTAATGATCCATGTTAGAACATACATCTCTGTGGTTTCGTTTACTCTCCAGAATGGTAAGCGATGCATTTCTGCTGTTTACAAACTGAGTCTGTGGTATTTTGTTAATAGCAGCCTGAATGGACTAACGACAAGCAGCAAGAAGAGGTTACACATGAAGATGGTAGACTGCATACGAGTATCTAATTTCACTCTCTTCCACCCTCAGTAAAACAATAGCATGAGATTTTAAACAGATATAAAACACAGAGATGGGGAGAGCAAAGGAACAGCGGCTATCAGTTTATAGAAACTAGTCAACAACAGTGCAGAGTAGCTTATCTGTATATACCATTTTCTCCAGAGTGAATAAAGTAGCTCTTAGAAAAGTCAGTGGCACTATCACTTTCTTGACAAGAACCATGTTGCCTAAGCATAAGTAAATCAAGCATAAATTAATCTATACTTTAGCAACAGACATCTGGATTGCATCTAGTTCTCACTATCACACACAATCCTATCCTGAATATCCTGGTACACGTTTCCTAATAGACCTAAGTGTTCGCATCTCTGTGGCATATAGCTAGGAAGACTGCTGAGTCAGAGCACACAGTTACGTAAGGACTTCCAGGTTGCTTCCACTATGCTGACCTATCTGAACTTCTACCAACAAGACAGGAGTGTGCCCATTTCTCTATATTTTAGTTAAACTTACTAACTTTATAATGTTTCCCACTTAAAAATGTGAAGTGATATCTCAGTTTTATTTTCACTTTTCTAATTACTAGTAAGATTCACCCGTCTCTTCAAATTTTTAGCCATCTAGTTTTCTCCTTCTGTGAATTGACTAATCACATTTTTTGCCCATTTTTTTCCTATTGGGTTTCCAGTTGGCTTTCTTATTTATTTATTTATTTTTCATAGAGATTATTGTTGAGGAAGTTCCTCATATGTCAACTATATCTCCGTTTTTAAAGAAAGGTCTTTGGATATTCTAGAATCTAAATATTAGTCCCTCATTTGTTTTAGATGCTGCAGTATCTCGTCCCTATCTGTTTCTGTTGATTTGTCCATCAGACCCTGTCGAAGTCTTTCCTTTTCATTTGCTCAGATTTAATCTGTGTTTCTCTCCATGCTTTGTGCTTTTAGGATCTTATATTTTAAAAATACCTTCACACCCCAAGGTAGCAAAAGCACTGTTCTGCCTATTCTCCTATTCGGCCTGTAGTTCAAGCTTTCACTTTTGATATTTATTCTATTGGAAATTTGTGATTATGTGAGTTACAATCCAAATTTCTTATAATAAACAGTAAGTCACTTTACCCAAGATTATCTACTAAGCAACTCATTCATTTATGCTGCTATTTCTATCCTATACCAATAATAGAATAATACCATTTTATTACTACGGCTTTCTATTATCTTTTGATATTATGTATAGTAAGTCTCTACTCAGTCTCCTTTTCAAAATCCCCTTAATTATCCACAGATATATGTACTCATGTAAATTTAAAAATCAGTTGTCAAGTTATAAAGCCACCCTGTTGGTATATTGATGCTGCATGGATTTTGTAGGAGGATTTGGGGGAAAATGTCATCTTTATACTATCAAATTACTTCATTTTTTTGAGTAATGTAGATGTCTTCATTAAATAGTTCTTCTCTTGTCCTTCAGTAATTTAAAATATTTCTCCATACAAAGATGATGTGACTTTGTTCTATGGTTTGTTGTAGGTACTTTAGGCTTTTATTCTATTGTGAGTAATAGGTTATGTCCTCTTAAGTTTCCTAGAGGATTACTGCTGATGTGGTAGACGATATCGATTTTTGTGTGTTCATTTTGCAGCCAACAGTTCAGTTCAGTTCAGTCGCTCAGTTGTGTCCGACTCTTTGCGACCCCGCAGCACGCCAGGCCTCCCTGTTCATCACCATCTCTCGGAGTTCACTCAGACTCATGTCCATCGAGTCCGTGATGCCATCCAGCCATCTCATCCTCGGTCGTCCCCTTCTCCTCCTGCTCCCAATCCCTCTCAGCATCAGAGTCTTTCCCAATGAGTCAGCTCTTCGCATGAGGTGGCCAGAGTACTGGAGTTTCAGCTTTAGCATCATTCCTTCCAAAGAAATCCCAAGGTTGATCTCCTTCCAGAATGGACTGGCTGGATCTCCTTGCAGTCCAAGGGACTCTCAAGAGTCTTCTCCAATGCCAACAGCCTTGTTGAATTCTCTTAGTCTAATAGTTTATTGACTCTGCTTCATTTTCTATGCAGTTAATCAAAAACTGTCTAGCATCAGGGTTATGAGAGTGAAATCTGGAAGCCATTAAAGTTCATTTCAAAACTCTGCTTCCTCTCCAGATTGCAAGTTTAATGTGTCATTTTCTTCCCGGAGACTGTGCCTCCTCTACTGGAAACTAGTTCTAGAACATCCTTTGCCTCCTCCTCACCACCACCTGTGTCCACGCCACAAAGAAGCCATTGCCCATTGTCTCTTGCCAAGTCCTTAAATTACATAAGCATTAGAGTCCTGAGGAGAAGGGTGTGATGGAAGACGTTAAGCAATGGGATCGCAAAGAGTCAGGGACAGAGAAAAGTTTTAAAAGGAAGTGGGATAGGGTGGGGCAGGGGGTGAGATGCGGGAGGAGTGACATGACTTTTCAGAGCCAAGAAAATTTTGTTATTCAACCCAGAAAGGGAACTTCAACTTCCTGTTGGAGGATTGCCACCACCTCTGCCCAGAAAGACGTGATTAAATATGTCAGGGTCGCTGTGTACTCAGGGAAATAGCTCCCCTCAAAGAGTTGCTGTAGGGAGAAACCCAGGTGAAAAGTAGTGATGAGTAGATGAAGAGAGATTCTCCTGAGCCAGATGAGGTGTGATGAGGGTGAAGTCCGGCAGCTCTCGCAGAGACCCACTGACCCTGGGGTCAGCTGTGTGAAAGCCCTGCCTCCTCAGAGGCTGCTCGTGGGGAAAGGCGCGGGCGCGGCCTCTTCCGTCCCGGCAGGGGAGGGACTCAGAGACAAGCCCACACTGACAGTGGTCTGTGGGGATATGGGGGAGGGTCCTTGTGTTCTGGGCTGTCCTAGGTCTCATCTGACCTCACAGAGTGGGAACTACTCAGAGGAAAACTCCTTTAGAGTAGAAATTCTCCTAACATCTGCTCCAGTTGCTAAAAGTGTATGCCATCCTGCCCCCCAGTTTTTGTCATTTTTTGCCATCTTGTCCTCTTTAAGAACGTTTGAGGGTTGCCACGTCAGCATTCCCGTCTCCTTTGGCATACTTCACAAAACCTTGAATTTGTTAGCCATCAAGTCCAAGTAGGATTAATCCTACCTCTAACTTCAGGAGTAGCCTTGATTGGCTCAAACTAAGAAGCACATCCCATCCTCTTTATCTATAGTACAATTACTGTTCAGTAATGAGTTCTGTGAGAAATAAATACTTTTCCTGCTACAGTGGACAACGGAGCTTATAATCCAAGTTGCTGATGGTGCCATTTTGAGGATAGGTAAGCCAATTTATCGGAGAAGGCAATGGCGCTCCACTCCAGTACTCTTGCCTAGAAAATCCCATGGACAGAGGAGCCTGGTGGGCTGAGTCCATGGGGTCGCTGAGAGTTGGACACGACTGAGTGACTTCCATTCCACTTTTCACTTTCATGCACTGGAGAAGGAAATGGCAACCCACTCCAGTGTTCTTGTCTGGAGAATCCCAGGGACGGTGGAGCCTGGTGGGCTTCCATCTATGGGGTCACACAGAGTCGGACATGACTGAAGTGACTTAGCAGCAGCAGCAGCAGCAAGCCAATTTATGCATTTTCTGTTAATGTGACTTCATCTGATAGACTTCTGACTCTCCACTGAGAATTCAGTCCATTAGCCATTTCTGATGTCTTTTCACACTCAGCACATTCTCAGCCCACAAACATCTACTCCCCTGGTGCCCTCACACTGCTATTCATAGCGCCTTAAACCTCCTTATCCTTTGCCTATTTATCCCATACCCACTTTCTCCTCTAAGCTCTTGCCGCCAGATTAGAGCTCCTGGAGTAGTCAGCCAACATGGTGCCATTCTTGGTTCAGTTCAGTTCAGTTGTTCAGTTGTGTCCAACTCTTTGTGGCCCCATGAATCGCAGCATGCCAGGCCTCCTGTCCATCACCAACTCCTGGAGTTCACCCAAACTCATGTGCATCAAGTTGGTGATGCCATCCAGCCATTTCATCTTCTGTCGTCTCCTTCTCTTTCTGCCCCCAATCTCTCCCAGCATCAGAGTCTTTTCCAATGAGTCAACTTGTTATGCCCAAGTCGTGAAATCTCCCAATGACCACCAGGGAGCCGATATCCGATGCAAAAGCAAGAGAGTTTTTATTACCAAGCTCCAGCTGGGGCTCCCACCTATATCGACACAGTGGCTATAGGGAGGAGCCTCGAACTCTGGGTTTCGTTGCTTATATAGGGTATTCTCGAGTGAAAAATGTTACCTTCTATGGAAGGGTTAGGTATTGGGTTCTGATTGGTTTTCATTTCCCGGGCTGGCCACGGGTTCTGATTGGTTCCCATTTCCCAGACTTAATTTGAATTTCCTGGGCAAGTCATAAGTCCTCAAGGTAAAGTCAGGAGATCCTGATCTGGGATCTGATTGGCTCGCAGGTGGTGGGGTGAGGTCAGGGGATTTCCCAAGACTTTTTCCTCAGAACTCTAAAATGGAGTCTTTTTTAACAAAATGGGGTGGCTTGGGTTCTTCAGACTCTTCAAACTCTTTGGCCACAAGGTGGCCAAAGTATTGGAGTTTCAGCCTCGGCGTCAGTCCTTCCAATGAACACCTAGGACTGGTCTCCTTTAGGATGGACTGGTTGGATCTCCTTGCAGTCCAAGGGACTTTCAAGAGTCTTCTCCAACCCCACAGTTCAAAAGCATCAGTTCTTCGGCGCTCAGCCTTCTTCACAGTCCAACTCTCACATCCATACATGACCACTGGAAAAATCATAGCCTTGACTAGATGGACCTTAGTCAGCAAAGTAATGTCTCTGCTTTTTAATGTGATCTCTAGGTTAGTCATAACTTTCCTTCCAAGGAGTAAGCGTCTTTTAATTTCATGGCTAAAATCAGCATCTGCAGTGATTTTAGAGCCCCCAAAATAAAGTCTGACACTGTTTCCCATCTATTTGCCATGAAGTGATGGGACTGTAAGACCTCACGGCCTTTTCTCGGGAAGCGTCGCCACAAAGACCACAGTGACTCGAATTCGATGCCATCAGCAGGAGGATTTATTTAGCCAGCGCGCTGGGGTTCGAGCTCCCGTTTCCAGGAGTGAACCCGGAACACTCACCGAAAGGGATTTTTATACAGAAAGATCAAAGACAACTGGGAATGAGATCGGAATGTAGGGAACAATGTGATAAGGGGGTCTTAGGATGAAGTGGAGACATTTGATTGGTGGGGATGATTTACAGGTAATTAAGTTGAAACGGTTGGCTGATCACCCTGCGGCATTTGGTACGGGGAAATGCATTTTTGAGGAAAGGTCAGTTACACAGTGGAAACTAAGTCACAAGTTATCAGTTAAGAATAGGGAGCAGTCAGGAGGCTCTGAGTCATCAAGATAAGGGGGAAAGCTATGCGGTGCATTCTGCCTTCCAGGTTTAACTCTTAACCTAGGAGTTTTCCAGTGCCCTTTTCAGAAAGCACTAAATGAAGTTACATTTTTACAGAAAGACGAATACAATGATTTACAACAAAGAGAAATTCATTATCCCAAAAGCCTTGTTTTGCTAACATCAAAACTATTATAATTCCTCAATCTAAAAGTTCTTCATTCCCCTCTTCTTCTTGTTCATGATTTCAATCTTGAAATCATAGAGTGAGCGGCTTTCAAGATTTAGCCCGTCACAGACGATTTTCTCGCAGCTCCCTCTTCTCTATCTTTTAGGCGCTCTAAAAGATGGTGATGGTGCAGCATGTTACGGTAGACAAGCACCTTTATATGCAGAAATTCTTTTACAATGCCTTTAATAAGGCATGGTGCTAGGCACATCAGGGCAAGGATAGCGACTAACACGATGCCTACAGCCGCCATGCTCTGCCACAAAGAATGAAGACTGGGAAAGTTAGAAGCCAAATTTTTACAAAATTTTCAGCAGCTTGAGCAATATCTAAAGTGGCTGAAGGCGCGTTTTCTATATCTAATATTTCATTGTGTAACTGCAGTAAATCAAGAGAAATATTAGAATTATACCATATGCCTTGTAAATGTCTTTTGATCTTTTCCCACGGGAAGTCAGATATATTATAAGGTTTTTTTGTGACACAGATCCACTTGTAATTAACATGACATTGAATCTTCATTCTGAGGTCTAAGCTTTGAACCTCTTTTCCTAAGACTCTGAGAGTATCATATAAAGCGGACAGCTTATTTTCTATTTTTTTTTTTATCAATATCCTCTTGTGTTCCCATAACCCTTGTGACATTATAAGACAGAGAATCAACAACTTTGGCATCCTGCACGGATTGAGCAAGGGAAACAGAGGCAGTAACAGCGGTCGCTATTAAGGAGATCAACGATATCACACCCAGAACAATTAATCCCAGGCCTCTTTTTGGGCGGCCGAGGGCGGCATTGATGTGTTGTAGTAATTGCAATGCCGTTTCATCATACCAATCTTCTTCTATTTTGACGGGGAGCATAACAAAAGCGGGTTGTTTTACCACTAATATCTGCTCTCCGACGCTCATGCCTCTGATACAATTAGTGAGAGTGCAATTAAAACAAGACATATGGTAAACATTCTGGGTGACATTAACAGAAACATTTTCAACCAAAATCATAAAGGGGTAAGGCACACATGATCTAGGATATCTAAATCCAGTAACCCCTATTATCCCAGTGGCCTCATAATACGGCGGAGGGACGGTGTAACAGAGCCAGCAAGATTTTGTAACTTCCGGGTTGGTGTCATTTAAGACTCGGTAGGCACTGTCTACAAGAGCCAATTAAAAACTTTGACAGACAACATAGACCCTGCCCGCATCTCTTCCGCCAGGCGCCATCTTAGGTTTTCGACCGCAAAGCTAGCCCCTTTGTTTTTAAGGTTTCTCATTTAGGGCCCCACATATCCCCCTTTTTTTATATATTTTATTTAAGCCCTCGAGACATTTGTATTGCTGTTCTGTAGAGCAAGGCATAGAGCTGTAGGCGGCCAACCTCCAGCCTCGCCAGCCCCTCTCGCGGCTGTGCCTGTCTTAGGTTGCCCTCCTCTGAGAGTCTTACCCGTCATTGGCTATCCAGCCACCTCTTGGGGGCTAGGCGGAATCTCTCTAGATGATGAGCATCTAGAACTCTTATTTTTATTTATCTGTCTCGGTTAATCTCTTGAAGGGCTAAATTAATCCAGGGGTTTTGTGGGTCCCCAACGTGGGGCTCCTCTTTCATGACCTGGGCAAGCATAACCTTTTTTTTTAACACTACAACAAGCAGAATAACAAAAACAAGCAAATAGAAGGCATTTTTAAACCAGGTGAATCGAGTTTGTATCCAGTCCCATAGATCCATTGCTCCCTTTTTTACCTGTTAAGAGTCTCATTTAACATTGGAAAAGCTGTCAGACAAAAGCTGGAGTATCTCATGTCGCAGTCTATGAGTGCCAGAACACAACGCCTCGATCGCTCTGGCATGGAGAGCGTGGAGATCAAGCTGTTATTGGAGTCCCATCATAGCAGATCTCAGATATTCAAGCTGGTTTGAAATCCCTGAGCAGAGGCAGTGGATGTGTTGTTTATAATCTCGATGGTTTGAGCTTGTTGAACTCCCAGCATGGATGCTGACACTGATGTACCCTCATGGTTGATGGCCTTGTGCCGTTAAACCCAGGCTTCAAAGATTTTAAAAACTGTTGCACAGCCACAGCAATGAGGAAGGTCAGCACGGAGAGGCTAGGTAATCCGACGATCACCAGGAGCGGTGTCCAGCAGGGTCGTTGCATCGGATGATCTGAAAAGGAAGAAAAGATCGCCTCAAGAACTTTTGTTCTTGGGCTCAATATGTGAATGTCTCTTTAATCTGTTTCAGCTTTTGAGATTTGACCTCTCTTGTGGTGTAAATTTAAGATTTCTTGCTGGCACCCATATAGGGCTGGGGTCCCCAATGGGGAATATGCATCCGAATCCTCTCCCCATTGTAAGGAGTGGATCAGGCCCCTTCTACTGACCAGTGATGGGTTTTTTTCCATCTCACTTGTATTTCAGGTTTTATTTCTTGGTTGGACCAATGTTTTTGAAAACATGGTATCAGTTCATTTTCTGAAAAATTTAAGATGTTTAGAGTAAAGAGTGCCATTTTAAGTTGCTGGTGAGGGCTTATTCCCCCTTTTTGTTTTTGTAATTGAGCCTTTAAATTTTGATGGTGGCACTTAAGTTTTTTAAAAAAGAATAATGGGTTACATCAGTTTGCCACAGCACATTGGGTTTTAGCCCTCTCTAATTTATATGAGTAAGATCGTGAAGATCATAGGCATCTTGTAAGTTACAAGCTTGGATTGTAAGGGAGGCCGCTGCATCGGCCGGGAATTTCCCATTGAAAGCAATCCAGGTAAATCTTGATGACCCCTAAGATGGTGCACATAAATGGGGTAGTGGGAGGTCTCTGACTGGTATGTCTTCCCCTGCCTTGAGGGCACTCCTTCTTAAAGTGTCCCTCTTGTGGTTGATGAGCCAGGCCCTGGAGAATAGTTTCTGCCCACAGGGAGTTTGGGCCATTTTCTGCCACAGCCTTTTTGAGCTCTTTTAAATCATTGGCCTCCCAAGGGTACCAGGCTGCCAGCCTATTCCCCCCGGGTTAACATTTACAGGAAAGGCTTGAATTGGGCCGGTAAAGGGCAATGGGGATCCCCAAGGGTCCCCGGGATAAGTTCTCCCTTTTATTGAACACCTTATCTGTTTCTTTGATCAGATCTTGAAGAGAGAATCTCTGTAACCCATCTAGTCTCTGTAACTTTTTCTTAATATCTAGGGCTGACTGATCAATAAAAGCCATGGCCACTGTAGCCCTATGTTCCTCAGATGTGGGATCATAGGGAGTAAATCTCTTGAATGCCTCCATCAATCTGTCTAGGAATACAGTAGGTGACTCAGTAGGCCCTTGAGTCACTTCCCTTACCTTAGCCAAATTAGTGGGGCGCCTTGCTGCCCCTCGGAGACCCGCCACCAGAGCCTGGCGATAGACCCTCAGGTGCTCCCTACCTGCCGGAGAATTGTAGTCCCAGTCAGGTCTCGTCAGGGGGAAACCAGCATCTATTTCATTAGGAAGCGCTGTGGGACGTCCGTCATCTCCTGGCACATTTTTGCGAGCCTCCAATAGTACTCGCTGTCTTTCTTCTGTAGTGAGCAAGGTCTGCAACAATTGCTGACAATCATCCCAAGTGGGCTGATGTGAGAAAACAAGAGATTCTATTAAGGAGGTTAGGGCCTGGGGGTTATCAGAGAAAGAGGGGTTGTTATTTTTCCAGTTGTAAAGATCCAAGGCAGAGAATGGCCAATATTGGAGTGGCCGAACCCCACGGTCATCAGGGGGCCCGTTCTCCCGGAGGGGGAGAGCGGTGGAGTCCGGGGTGACAGCTCTACGGCTCCGCGTTCCTGCCGCCGGGCCCATTTCTTCCCCTTCTTTTGGCTGCTCAGGCGAGGCGGTCGCTTGTGCCCTCTGAGGTGCCGGAGGTGGGACCTGTACAGGCGGGTAGGGTGGGGGAGAATCTAAGAGTAAGAAGTCAGTTTGCAGGTCTGGATATATATTTTTGACGGGAGCCTTTGTCTCTTCCTTCCTTGCCGTGGATTTTAGGGCAAAGATCTCTGCAGCAGGCTCCAACGGCTTTCCTGTGGGGAAAACGAAAGGTCGAACCCACACCGGGGGTGAACGGACCAGGTCTTCCCAGACCGTAATATATGGCACCTGGTCCGGGTGCTCAGTAGCAGGGGTGAAAATTACAGTTTTAACCTGTTTGACTTGTTCTGAAGAGAATGACCCTTCTGGCGGCCAGCCGGTATTAAAACTGGGCCAATCTACTGCGCATAAACTCTGCCATTTTCCTTTTTTCACTGTCATGGAAAGATCATGGGCCCGATTTTTTACTTCTGTCCAATGATCTACCGTCAGAGACAACGTGGTTGTCACAGTCTGTCCCATCGTCAGTTTGTCACAAAAATGAACACTTAACTAGTACTAAGTAAGACGAGTAATAGCGGAGAAATCAAGTAAAAGCGGCTGCTGTAAGCTTTTGCCCTCGGCAAGTCTTAAGCAGATGAGCTTCCTAGCTCCACAGACACAGGATTCAGACGGAGAAGGATCTCACGACCCCCACTCCCAGGTCGGCGTTCCAGGCGTCCCTGGCACACGCCACAGATACAGGCGGAGGGGAATCTCACGACTCCCGCTCCCCCAGGTTGGCGTTCCAGGCGTCCCTGGCACACGCCACAGATACAGGCGGGCCCCTACAGATACAGACAGACAAGAGCGCGAGGGCACAGATCTTTGTTTCAGCAGCCGAAAGAGACCGGGAGGAAAGTGAGATAAGATGACTGAGGATAGCCACCGAAAATCCTGCCGGGAATGGTGGCGGCCAGAGAGGTGGACTTACGGCGTGCTTTGAGTTCACTCGTGTGCCTATGCCGTTGCACGGAAGTTGTCTTGCTGGGGGCGGGCGCCCTAGCGGCTTCTGGCCCGTTCCGCGACCCCCTTATCCTGTCACGGGAGTCTTCAAGTGGCAGGCGCCCTAATGGCTTTTAAGTGCCTGACCCGTGCCCACAAAAAGGTAATATTAGGCCAGATCCTCACAAGAAAGACAGGGAAGTTTCACCCAGCCGGGCGATAGTTAATGGGGCTCACCTGTCGTAAGGCCTTCAAAGTCCACCAGGGAGTAGCCCTGGCCGGGACTAATCAGTTGCCCCACAACCGCTCGCCCGTTCACTGAAACTTCCGAAGGATTAAGTCAAGCAGCAGGAGAGAAAAAGTGAGACAATACAGATTTAACACAGAGCAGACTAGTCACAGACCTTTTACAGACGTACACGGAGACACAGAATTGCTCGAGCTTACCTCCGAATTCAAAAGCCAAAGGGTCTGAGTGAGCGAGGCGATCCCGGACGAGCCCCCAAATGTAAGACCTCACGGCCTTTTCTCGGGAAGCGTCGCCACAAAGACCACAGTGACTCGAATTCGATGCAATCAGCAGGAGGATTTATTTAGCCAGCGCGCTGGGGTTCGAGCTCCCGTTTCCAGGAGTGAACCCGGAACACTCACCGAAAGGGATTTTTATACAGAAAGATCAAAGACAACTGGGAATGAGATCGGAATGTAGGGAACAATGTGATAAGGGGGTCTTAGGATGAAGTGGAGACATTTGATTGGTGGGGATGATTTACAGGTAATTAAGTTGAAACGGTTGGCTGATCACCCTGCGGCATTTGGTACGGGGAAATGCATTTTTGAGGAAAGGTCAGTTACACAGTGGAAACTAAGTCACAAGTTATCAGTTAAGAATAGGGAGCAGTCAGGAGGCTCTGAGTCATCAAGATAAGGGGGAAAGCTATGCGGTGCATTCTGCCTTCCAGGTTTAACTCTTAACCTAGGAGTTTTCCAGTGCCCTTTTCAGAAAGCACTAAATGAAGTTACATTTTTACAGAAAGACGAATACAATGATTTACAACAAAGAGAAATTCATTATCCCAAAAGCCTTGTTTTGCTAACATCAAAACTATTATAATTCCTCAATCTAAAAGTTCTTCAGGACCAGATGCCATGATCTTAGTTTTCTGAATGTTGAGCTTTAAACCAACTTTTTCACTCTCCTCTTTCACTTTCATCAAGAGGCTTTTTAAGTCTTCTTCACTTTCTGCCATAAGGGTGGTGTCATCTGCATATCTGAAGTTATTGATATTTCTCCTGGCAATCTTGATTCCAGCTTGTGCTTCATCCAGCCCAGCGTTTCTCATGATGTACTCTGTATATAAGTTAAATAAGCAAGGTGACAATATACAGCCTTGACGTACTCCTTTTCCTATTTGGAACCAGTCTGTTGTTCCATGTCTATTCCCCCAGAAATGTGTATCATCCAACCACAAGTCTCCACTGCTCTTTTGGTAATATTCTCACCTTTCTCTTAACTTCCCAATGTTTTCCTCACATGGTATACCCAAACTGTGCTGGGAACCAGCATAAGGAGTCCCGCCCATGGCAAAGGTCATGAGGTTAAGGGGCCCGACAGGCAAAGGCAAGTCATGCCTTAAGGGAGCTTTGCTGGATCTGCTCGTGCATCTGCCCCAAAACCAGAGTCTGCCTGCGTTACTGCATTATGCTTTTCGCTTATGCTTCTGATTAACAGGGGCTGTCCCCCACCACCTTCCTCTAAAAGGAATTAACTTAGAGCTCCAGTTAATAAGTCTCCTGGGCGTAAAAAGAATGTCTTGGCTAAAACCCTCTGATAGCTTTCTAACTTGCCTGACCGGTCTGTCCGGATTTTTACAACTGTGCATGTGAATTGTTTACAGCCTCCCAACCTCGAGAGAGGCACTGAAAGCTTAAAAATTCTAGGAAAAATCATTAGAATAAAACTGATGAAGGGTTTCATTGTTGAGCCAATACTTGCTGCCACATTTTCATATCTTTTATTTGTTGATATAGTTGGTATATAGAAAAAACAAATAGCAACATAGATCTTTGAGTTAACTACCTTCTTTGTTATAATCCACTGCGCCTTTGTTCTACAGGGATGTAACTTTATTTAGTACTTTGAAGGTGATGCAGATTAAAGAAAAACACTACAGGGAAAATGAGATTAACATTCATTAAGGAAGAGAGCCATAAAATGTTAACATGCCTTTTGGCCAGAAGATAATGTAAATCACCTGAGACCTTTTGTATACAGAAAGATATGCAGAAAGAAAGCCTGGTGTCAATAAGGGTCAGGACTGCTGCCCCTACATGACTCTGTATCTTCCATTATGTAAAACTTAGGGTATATAAGCACCTTTTGAAAATAAAGTTATGGGGTTTTTACAAAAGCTTGGCCTCCCCCATGTCGACTCTTTCTCTCTCTTTCTCCCTCTCCCTCCCTCTCTTTTTCAGACTGATCCCTTGAAACACAGAAGCTTTCCATGTCTACTTATTTGCCTGGGCTTCTAAGACCCACACAAGAGGGAACCCAAGGCGGGGCACCCTCTGCTATTCAAGCGGGCGCCTGTGGCCTAATGCAGACAGTACAAGTTTCTTGTCTTGAGACTTTATTAGCTTTCTGTGTAAACCAAAAATATCAGTCTCTTTTCTCCTCTATTTTTTTTACTACATTACTCTTCTCTAATCTCTCTTTAATCACTGACTCCATCCCCACTTCAAATTACCCTGGATCCACTGAGGCTGGACCCCAACAAAACTGTCTCTACCTCTTACCTCCTCAGATAATTTCACCCCTGACACCATTGAGAAGATGAGGTCATTTGACCTCAGCGATCATTTTACAGAGTATTTTGGGGTTCTACCTACCATCCACAGATGTTTCTTGAACCCCTCCAAGCATACTGTCACTCCAGTGTCTGTAGTCTTTCGGTCTCCACTTTTCTTTGCTTCTTCAGATTATAAAGTATGGTCCTGGTAAGACTAGATACAGCCTGAGACTATCAGACTCGTGCACTCTTTTTTGATATTAATTGACTCTTCCATCTTAAGCAAGTCAAATTTGCTTAGCTCACTCTCTTCATCTCTATATGCTTTAAAACATCTTTAAAACATCTATCTCAGGTGGCCTTGGCCTGTAGTGGCTTGAAGCAGAGTTTTGGTTCCCAGCCAGAGACTGAAGTCAGGCCTTGTCAGTGCGAGTACTGAATCCTAGCCACTAGACTGCCAGGGACCTGTGGCCAGTGACAAGACCCTGGCCCATCAGCTGTGTAGAAATGAATTCCCACAAGAGACAGAAAGTAATGAAACAAGAGAAGTGTTTATTAGGAAGAAAACAAGTATAGTACATGTGGACAGACCCATGGGCGGGCTCAGGGAGAAAGTCACACCCTTGCGGTAGTCTGAGCCACCATTATGGGGTGTCTGGCCAATCATTTTACTTTGCCCGGTTCTGAATCCGTATTTGGTATATGACAGGGTCCTCCTTTGTGTGCGTGCACACCTCTTGGCCAAGATGAATTCCAGTGAAGAGGCTGATGGGTGATAGGCATCACATCACTTACTATGGAGTGGCGACCCTCCCTTTTGACCTCCAAGGAGCCTTTCTGCACATGTATAGTTGGGGAGGTTCTCTGACTTCAAGAATGAGAAATTAAAAAAAAAAAAAAAAAGAATGAGGAATATGTGTTCTTTTATCTCTTATCTGGGCAAGGCCCAGCTCCTCTCTCACTCCTGGTATTTTGGAGTATCTGTCTACAGCAGAGAAACTGTTTAGCCTGGGACCCATCTACCTCCTGCCCTCCTTCCTTCATAGCAGTGCTATGAAAACTCTCTCTCATTAAACATGAGAAAGCATGAAAGTGCAAAGAAGGGGAAACTTTAGTTCACCATCTTCTATATGGGGAAAATCCCAGTTTCCCCACTGTATGTTTCCTTTCCTATGAGTCTCCTTTACTTCTTACACAGCACATCACTCTGGTGTGAAGATTTTTTTCCCCACACCAAGTAATTCTCTGTTTGACACTATGTAGTGTCTGAAGTGAGTTACACTGTAGGATATCCATCTGGTGTCACAGACTGAGAATAAGTATGGAGAAAAACTTCCACATATTTGGTGACAGGATGAAGTGTTGTGTGAGTAATAAAGGAGACTCACAGGAAAGAAAAACATAAGAAGGGGAAAACTGAGGTTTTTCCAAATTATAGTTCATGTCAGTGAAGTGGGATTTGCTAGAACCACCCTGGCTCATGGAAACATGTGGTCTGGGGAGAGAAAGGATAAGAGGGTAGTGTCTGATGAACCTTTGACCCCTGGATGGCTACCTGGTCACCTATGGTGTTAAACTTCAAGTCTCTACTAATGGAATTTAGAGACGGGAGTAAATCTGACTCCTGAAGAGCTGACTCATTTAATAAGAAGAAACTGCATATAATAAAAAGCACACTAAACATATAATCTCTTGGTCATCGTTATCTGTAATAGCTAAAATAAAGAAAGTGCTGGGTCAGAACTTGATGTTCATCCAACCTCAGACTTGGGTTGGTCTGAACTTCAGTCACTAACCTCAAAGCTGCCCACAGTGGGAAAAAAATTATGCCAAGACAACATAAAGTACCTCTAAGGCCTCTGGTTAGCAAGAAGGTCATCAATGTGGGGGAAGGGGAAACCAACAAACTACTGAAACCAGGGAGTATAGTGTGAAGGGTTGTCTCACAGCAGCATCAGCTTCCTGAAGTGCCTTCATTACAACAGATGCTGAGAATGGCTAATTTAGGGGCTATGTCTTTCGTTGTAAATGCTGCTGAGCAAAAGGGCACATTTACATTAAGACAGGACCCAAAGTTCACAACTGAACAATCACAGATGGTGTTATATGACCCAGACACACATAAAGGTGATATAGGATTCCCCATGCACTATGGTACCAAAACCTATTGGTGAAACCATGACATCTTCAGTTAGACTGCATGCTAAATTGCTTCAGTTGTGTCTGAATCTATGGGACCCTATCTCTGTCCATGGGATTCTCCAGGCAAGAGCCCTGGAGCGGGTTGCCATGCCCTCCTCCAGGGGATCTTCCTGACTCAGGGACTGAACATGTGAGCACACCAGTAAGAGTATAAAAGTGGGACTGTCCAAACAAGATTCATGTAAAGCTGTGTCTCCTTTATGTGAGTGTTTACTAGAAATGGATATTATGTCTGGCTGGGGAACACTTCCCTTACCTAGTACTGAAAACTCAAAATCTGTTGATGAACTCCTAGTGGAGGCTACAGTTAGGAGTATAAATGTTTATGGAGTTACAGTACTAGTTGGCAGAACTGGTATGTTTGAACAGGTTTTATGTGAAGTGGTTATGTATCTTCTACCTGATTGTATTATGGGGATGGACACTGGATCTGACTGGGGAATATTTTCCCTCTCTAATATTGTAAACATGGTATGTACATGGTTCATGTACATCCACCCTTCAAGCCTCGCTAATTAGACATGCTAAGTAGAATCAATAGAATGGGAAAGACTAGAGATCTTTTCAAGAAAATTAGAGATACCAAGGGAACATTTCATGCAAAGATGGGCACAATAAAGGACAAAAACGGTATGGACCTAACAAAAACAGAAGATATTTAGAAGAGGTGGCAAGAATACACAGAACTATACAAAAAGATCTTCATAACCCAGATAACCACAATAACACCTAGAGCCAGACACCCCTGGAGTGCAAAGTCAAGTGGGCCTTAGGAAGCATCACTACGAACAAAGCTAGTGGAGGGGATGGAATTCCAGCTGAGCTATTTAAAATCCTAAAAGATGATGCTTTGAGAGGGCTGCACTCAATATGCCAGCAAATTTGGAAAACTCAGCAGTGGCCACAGGAATGGAAAATATCAGTTTTCCTTCCAATCCCAAAGAAGGGCAATGCCAAAGAATGTTCAAACTACCACACAATTGCACTCATTTCACATGTTAGCAAAGTAATGCTCAAAATTCTCCAAGCAAGTCTTAAACAGTACATGAACCTAGAACTTTCAGATGTTCAAGATGGATTTAGAAAAGACAGGGGAACCAGAAATCAAATTGCCAACATCCCTTGGGCCAGAGAAAAAGCAAGAGAATTCCAGAAAAAACTTCTGCTTCATTGACTATACTAAAGCCTTCGACTGTGTGGATCATAACAAACTCTGGATAATTCTTCAAGAGATGGAAATACTAGACCACCTTACCTGCCTCCTGAGAAATCTGTATGCAGGTCAAGAAGCAACAGTTAAAGCTGAACCTGGAACAACAGACTGGTTCAAAATTGGGAAAGGAGTATGTTAAGGCTATATGTTGTCACCCTGCTTATTTAACTTATATGCAGAGTATATCATGCAAAATCCTGAGCTGGATGAAGCACAAACTGGAATCAAGATTGCCAGGAAAAATATCAACAACCTCAGATATGCAGATGACACCAGCCTTATGGCAGAAAGCAAAGAAGAACTAAAGAGCCTCTTGATGAAAGTGAAAGAGGAGAGTGAAAAAAGTTGGCTTAAAACTCAACATTCAAAAAACTAAGATCATAGCATCCAGTCCCATGACTTCATGGCAAATAGATGGGAAAACAATGAAAACAGTGAGAGACTTTATTTTCTTGGGCTCCAAAATCACTGCAGATGGTGACTGCTGCCATGAAATTAAAAGACGCTTGCTCCTTGGGAGAAAAGCTATGACCAACCTAGACAGCATATTAAAAGCAGAGATTACTTTGCCAACAAAGGCCCATCTAGTCAAAGCTATGGTTTTTCCAGTAGTCACGTATGGATGTGAGAGCTGGACCATAAAGAAAGCTGAGAATTGAAGAACTGATGCTTTCGAACTGTGGTGTTGGAGAAGGCTCTTGAGATTCCCTTGAACTGCAAGGAGATCAAATCAGTCAATCCTAAAGGAAATCAGTCCTGAATATTCATTGGCAGGACAGAGGCTGAAGCTGAAACTCCAATACTTTGGCCAACTGATGTGAAGAACTGACTCATTTGAAAAGACCCTGATGCTGGGAAAGTTTGAAGGCAGGAGGAGAAGGGGACGACAGAGGATGAGATGGTTGGATGGCATCATTGCCTCAATGGCCATGAGTCTGAACAAGCTCTGGGAGTTAGTGATGGACAAGGAAGCCTGGCATGCTGCAGTCCATGGGGTCGCAAAGAGTCATTCATGACTGAGCGACTGAACGAAACGGAAATGAGTCAGAGGGTGCTTACACTCAAAATATGAGGGACTAAAGGAGTCTCCTTGCTCAATGTATCTCTGTTTTACTGGTGGATCTGGGGGACTGGGGTGTGGAAGGATGCTAGTCATTCTTTCTTCCCCACATCACCTTGATTTTTTTTTTTTTTTTTTTTCTCCTTTACTGATGCAGTGGTCACAGGACCAGGGCTACAGCTAGAGCTGAAAATAGGCATAATCTTAACCAAAAAGTACAACTGTGTTTCTGATCTTTATGTCATAATTACTAAGAGCCTATTGGGGCAGGAGTCAACCTACTGAAAAAATTGGGGCTAACAGTGAAGGCGGTTATATGGCTTGGTGGCTAAGATAGCCCTCTGGTTCTGCACTATGCAAACTTAGCTCATCTGAACAGAAGTGGTCTGATGGGGAGGCACAGGCCACGCTAGTACTACTGCCTGCAGAACACCCCAGCATAGTCCAATATCCCTTTCAAAGGCGAAAGAGTGGGTGTAAACAGAGAGAAGGAGGAATAATAGCAGTTAACAGTAATGAATTGTAAGGAAAAACTCTCATGTTACATCAACACCTTGAAAGAGGCTCAGAGCAAGACATGATATCGCCTCAGCTCAATTATGTAAGATGCCTGAAAGGGTGAAGCCATATGTTTGCTGAGAGCATGCCTGCTTTTGGACCTTGACAAGATGGGATGAAAGCCTACAAACTGGAGTGGTGTTGCCCCAGGAGACAGTCTCATACAATATGATGATGGACAGGAATGATTTTTAATGACTACTTTGGATTCCAGTAATGAGAACTTGTACTTTTGAACTTGTGTATCATTTTGACAGAAGGGATCAGTGGCCAAAGACCAGGGATAGTGGGCTGTGAGAAAAGAGAAAATATACATATTGGTCTCTGTCCCTGACTCCTGGCACAGAACTCCTAAAACCCTTTTAATTTCCTAAGTGATAAGAGCACTAGCAGAATCTTCTGTTCTAGGGAAGTGATGCTGAATGGGCTCCTGCTTGACTACTAGACTTGTGGCTGGTCACAAGAAAGACCAAGGCATGATTAAAAACTTGGAATCTTCAGCTCCATCCATCAGAAAGGGAAGCCTCCATAAAATCCCCAAAGCATGGGGTCTAGAGAGCTTCAGATTGGAAGCTGGAACACGAAGAGGAGGATGTACTCTACAGGGACAGAAGTTTCTGCACTAGAGAGCCTCCCAGATCTTGCCTGATGTATTTCTGTATCTGGCTGTCCATCTGTATCCTGTATCATATTCTTTAATACACTGACGCAGTTGATGCAAGTAAGAGTTCTGGCAAATGCAATCTGATGAAGGGATCACTGGGAACCCCCAATCTATCATCTACAGCGGGTCAGAAGATACGACACCACAAAACTCCTAGAAGAGAGCACAGCGAAACATTCCCTGACATGAATCAAGCAATGTTTTCTTAGGTTAGAATCCCAAAGCAATAGAAATAAAAGCAAAAATAAACAAATGAGATCTAATCAAACTTACAAACGTTTGCACGGCAAAGGAAACCGTAAACAAAATGAAAAGAACCTGCGGACTGTGAGCAAATACATGCAGATGAAGCAACCAATAAGGGCTTAATTTCCAAAATATACAAACAACTCATACAACTCAATAACAACCACAAAAAACAAACAACCCAATTAATAAATGGGCAGAAGACCTTAATAGATATTTCTCCAAAGAAAACATACAGATGGCCAACAGGTACGTGAAAAGATGCTCAGTATCACTAATTATTAGAGAAATGCAAATAAAATAGGAGCTATCACTCCACACAAGTCAGAATGGCCACCATCGAAAAGTTTATAAATAATAAATGCTAGAGGTGTAGAGAAAAAGCAACCCACCCTCCTACAATGTTGGTGGGAATGTAAATTGGCGCAGCCACTATGAAAATAGTATGGAATTTCTTTAAAACACTAATAACAGAGTTACCATATGATTCAGCAATCTCACTCCCTAAGCATATACTGGGAAAAAATGAAAGCTCTAATTTGAAAAGATACATGCACCTCCATGTTCATAGCAGCATAATTGGTAATAGTCAAGACATTTGGGACTATTGGAAAAAACCCATGTCCACTGACAGATGATTGACTTAAGATGTGGTGTATATATGCTATGGAGTATTACTCAGCCATGAAAGAATGAAGTAACATCATTTGCAGCAACATGAATAGATCTAGAGATTATCATAGTAAGTGAAGTAAGTCAAAGACAAATATGCTATCACTTGTATGTGGAATCTAAAAAAACAGTACAAATGAACTTATTTACAAAACAGAAACAAACTTACAGATATAGAAAACAAACTAATAGCTACCAAAGAGAAAAGGACATGTTCGGAGTGTCAGATTAACATATGCATACTACTGTATGTAAAATAAACGACTAGGATTTACCTATAGCATAAGTACTATCTGTAATATCTTGTAATGAACTATAATGGAAAAGAATTGGGAAAAATTAATATATACATATAAATGTACAATCACATGTAGAACTACTTTGCTATACACCTGAAACTAACACAATATTGCAAATAGACTAAACTTCAATTTTAAAAAGAAGTGCAGGTAATAACTTGGGCTTGAGACTGGCATGTGAAGGAAGTGGGCGCATTCTTGTAAGGAAGGACTGGGCTTTTAACCTGTGGACTTGACACTCTCTCCAAGTAGTCAGTGTCAAAACTGAGTTAAATTGTAGGACACCTAGCTGGTGTCAGACACACATTTGCTTGGTGTGGGGGAGCGGAAAACCTCCTGCCTGATGCGAGTAGTAAAGGGAAGAAAGACATGGGAAGGGGAGAACTGAGTTTTCCCGTTACAGTTGCCTTCACAAGTAAGCACTGGGCAAACGTTAAGGTGCATATTTGTTTCACTAAGGAGCGGGTTTTCCTTATCGTGACCGAATCTGTCGCCCAAGTCTCTTCCTACCTGTAGTTACTGCACCATTTTTTCTCCAGTCTCGGAGCAGGGGACGTGAGCTAAGCGCCGGCGGGTGACCTGGCCCCGGGGCGGGCCGGCTCCCCGCCTTCGTTCCTCCGGATCGGGAAAATTGCCCGACAAGCATTTGAGGAAGCCTGGAACTTTGGCCCGCAGACTCCGGCTTTCAACAGCAACAACACTGGCTGGAGCCGCACTGGCGCCTGAAGTTGCAGATTAGGCACGATGGGGTTCCTCTGTGGCCATGAGGCAGGGCGCGCATCAGGGCCTTGTAGGCCACCTCCAGGCGCTGGGGTCAGGCAGGCGCTCCGGGCTTTCCTCCGAGCCACGGACACAGTGACAAGCTGATATCTCTCAAGATGAGTTTTTGAGACGCTTGCTTTTGTAGCGTTTCCGTAGTGTAGTGGTTATCACGTTCGCCTCACACGCGAAAGGTCCCCGGTTCGAAACCGGGCGGAAACAAGCGGGTCCCTTTTTTCCCACCGCTGGTTGATCCCTGACTGATCAGCGTTTTTTTGACTCATTCCTGCCAGAACCCTGAGACTAGTTCAGCAGGCACCTTCGCAGACGTCTGCCCTTGCACTTTTTCGTTATCTTTTCTGACACTGTAAATCTAAAACAATTCTGGCCACTCAGATGAAGTCATAGATCCTATCCGGATCTCCTGGACCAAGTTCTGACTCAGGGCGGTGTCCTCTGCTCAGGCTCCGGACACTTCAGCGCGGACCGCAAGGGGCTGTCTCCTGCAGAGAATTTGCAAACCTGTATCAAAACCCAGCTATGTCCCTGACGTTATCTCGCTTTAAGCTGACAGCAGGTATGTTTGCCCTGCAGTCCAGAGGAATGAACGGGACATAGTTGCAGAGCCAGTGTCCCAAGCCACTCTGCTCTCTCTCCACTACCAGACCCACCCTTCCTATTTCTTTTCTCGTTTTAAGCGGTTCCCATGCATTCAGTACTAAAGTTCCCAGCCATGGAGAGGCTTCCTCCTTCCCTCCTCTGAGTCTTTAGGATTCCCAGAGGAATCTTAAAGCCCTAAGGCCCATGGTTCTAAATCAGGGGAAAACAATCTTTATTTTCTTTGAATTAAAAGTTATTTTCACACACGTTCCTCCCACCCCCATTGGGCAGCTGCAGACACTTCTCCAAAGATAGAGGGATAGCAAATAATCATATCTAAAGATATTCCACATCATTAATCATTCAGTTCAGTTCAGTCAGTCGCTCAGTCGTGTCCGACTCTTTTCGACCCTATGAATCGCAGCACGCCAGGCCTCCCTGTCTGTCACCAACTCCCAGAGTTCACTCAGACTCACGTCCATCGAGTCAGTGATGCCATCCAGCCATCTCATCCTCTGTCGTCCCCTTCTCCTCCTCTCTTTCAGTATCGTATCATTTTGCCTTAGGAAATGCAAATTTAAAATACAATGAGATATCACTACACGTCGCTTGCTCCTTGGAAGGAAAGCTATGACAAACCTAGCTAGACAGCATATAAAAAGGCAGAACATCACTTTTCCAACAGTCTTTATAGTAAAAATTATAGTTTTTCTACTAGTCATGTATGGATATGAGAGTTGTACCATAAAGAAGGCTGAGCATGGAAGAACTGATGCCTTTGAATTGTGCTGCTGGAGAAGACTCTTGAGAGGCCCTTGGACAGCAAGGAGATCAAACCAGTTAATCCTAAAGGAAATCAACCCTGAATATTCATTGAAAGGACTGTTGCTGAAGTTGAAACTCCAATATTTTGGCTGCCTAATTTGAAGAGCTGACTCATTGGAAAAGACCCCAATGCTGGGAAAGATCGAAGGCAAGAGGAGAAGCCAGCAGAGGATGAGATGGTTGGATAGCATCACGGACTCAATGGACATGAACACAAAGGATGGGAAGGACAGGAGTACCTGGCGTGCTGCAGTCCATGGCGTCACAAAGAGTCAGACATGGCTTAGCAGCTGAACAAAACAACAAATCACTACACATAAAAAACAGTGCATGCTGCTGCTGCTGCTGCTGCTGCTAAGTCACTTCAGTCGTGTCCGACTCTGTGTGACCCCATAGAGGCAGCCCATCAGGATCCATCGTTCCCGGGATTCTCCAGGCAAGAACACTGGAGTGGGTTGCCATTTCCTTCTCCAAAGCACGAAAGTGAAAAGTGAAAGTGAAGTCACTGAGTCGTGTCAAACTTTCAGCGACCCCATGGACTGCAGCCCACCAGGCTCCTCCATCCATGGGATTTTCCAAGCAAGAGTACTGGAGTGGGGTGCCATTGCCTTCTCAAAACAGTGCATATGATACCAGATGTCCAGAATGTGGAAGGACTGGAACACGCATACACTGCTGAGGGGAATGTAAAATGTTACATCCACCTAGGAAAACAGTTAACAATTTCTTGGAAAGTTCAACTACAATGATATGATTCAGCCATTCTAATCCTAGGTATTTACAAGAGAAAATTAAGTGTATGTCCATTGATTTGTATATGAATATTCATGATAAGAAGAAAGAAAAGTGAAGTCGCTCAGTTGTATCCAACTCTTTGGGACCCATGGACACCAGACTCCTCCGTCCAGGGGATTTTCTAGGCAAGAGTACTGGAGTGGGTTGCTGTTTCCTTCTCCAGGGAACTTCCTGACCCAGGGATCGAACCCAGGTCTCTCACATTGTAGACAGACGCTTTCTGTCTGAGCCACCACTATGATCTTAGCCAAAAGGCCAATCAATATTCATAGTAGCTTTATTTATAACAGCCCAAAGCTGGAAACAATACAAATGTCACTCAACAGGTGAAGATAAATTATGATTACATCCAGAAAATGGAATGCTACTCAGGAAACATTATTATTATTACTCTTATGCTAGGTGAAAATTTCAATCAAAAAAGTGTTGTATGATTCCACTTATATAAAATTGTAGAAAATTAAAACTATAATGACAGAAAGCAGATCAGTGATTGCTTGATGAGAGGAAAGACAATGGCAGGCAATAAGTATTAGAAAGGGAAAATCAAGAAGGGGAAACAATGGATATGTCCACCTTAACTGTGGCAGGGCTGTCATTATGACTTTCACTGGCCCTAGACACTTTGATCTTTGTGGAACCGCTCATAAAAAATAATGTTTAAGTATTAAAATATTAATGTTTAAATATTTCAGTTCAATCGCTCAGTCGTTTCTGACTCTTTGTGACCCCATGGAGTGCAGCACGCCTGCCCATCACCAATTCCCAGAGATTGCTCAAACTCATCTCCATTGAGTCGGTGATGCCATCCCAACCATCTCATCCTCTGTCATCCCCTTCTTCTCCTGCCTTCCATCTTTCCCAGCATCAGGGTCTTTTCCAGTGAGTCAGTTCTTCGCATCAGATGGCCAAAGTATAAGAGCTTCAGCTTCAGCATCAGTCCTTCCAATGAATATTCCAGTGATTTCCTTTAGGATTGGCTGATATTTTTAATTTAAATTTTATTTATTAATATAGTTTATTTACATTTACCATAGATAATTGACTATATGATTATATAATATATAATTTATTGATATAAGATATTATACAGCTGATTTGATATAAGTGGGTAAAGAATCTGCCTATAATGTAGGAGATACAGAACCCGAAGCTTCCATCCTGGGTCGGGACGATCTCCTGGAGAAGGACATGGCAGCCCACTCCAGTCTTCTTGCCTGGAGAATCCTGTGGCCACAGAAACCTGGAGGACTACAGTCCATGGGGTCGCAAAGAGTCAAACACCCCTGAGCGACTGAGCATAGTACATTAATATTATATAAAAACGTTTGTTGGGGGAAGGCAATGGCACCCCACCCCAGTACTCTTGCCTGGAAAATCCAATGGACGGAGGAGCCTGGTGGGCTGCAGTCCATGGGGTCGCTGAGAGTCAAACACGACTGAGTGACTTCACTTTCACTTTTCACTTTCATGCATTGGAGAAGGAAATGGCAACCCACTCCAGTATTCTTGCCTGGAGAATCCCAGGGATGGGGGAGCCCAGTGGGCTGCCATCTATGCGGTCGCAGAGTCGGACATGACTGAAGTGACTTAGCAGCAGCAGCAGCAAAAACGTTTGTAAAATTTTATTATGTTCTTTTGAATTTAAAGGAATTTTTAAAATTAAAACATTTTGAATTAAAAGTTGACACATTTTTGAAGGTGTATGCCTCCTGTACCTAATGGGCAAGTCAGCTCCCCGCTGTAAACATGCATTCACAGATCTATACATTTTGTCAAAACTTAGCATCTTGTACATTTTGAATATGTTCACTTTGTTGTATGTCAAGTATGCCCTAATACAGCTATTAATGATTGTTTTAAAATTTCTCAGAAAAAAAAAACACATGTATCTGAAGTCTGTTCTGGATACTCATACAAATACATATTTTTATTTCTTATTAAAATTTTTGTATGAAATTAAACTATGTATTCACAACATTGAATAACTTGGGAGTGGACCTTGGGTACAGTGTTAACCTCAATCCATTGCCCTTAATTCACATGGATGGGTGCATTCTCTTGCTTTATTTGTGTCAATTTATTACTTTCTTTCGTCCTGTTCCTTACTCCACCCCCTCTCTAATGTGTCTCTTATGTATTATGAATTTGTGTGTGTCCTCACAGGCTGTGTAGTTGTTTTGTGCCTAATTGTCTCCTAACCTCGCATATGTTTTTCACTTAGCATGTGACTTTGGGGTCTACCCAGGTTGCTGTATGCACACTTAGTCTTTGTTTCCAGCTGATGTAAATAATTTCACAGTGGGTACCCACTCATTTTACTTTTCTTCCCCCATTATAGATACTAGATTGTGACCCACTCCAATGGATGACAAACAATGCCGTCATAGATTCTTTTTTTCTTTTTATTGTATGTGTGAGTGTGTGAGTGTGAGTGCATGTGTGTGTGTGTGTCATTCAGTCGTGTCCCACTCTTCGAAACTCCATAGACTGTAGCCTTCCAGGCTCCTCTATCCGTGGAATTCTGGAGTGGATTGCCACTCTGTTCTCCATGGGAATCTTTCTAACCCAGGGATCAAACCCAGGTCCCCTACATTGCAGGCAGATTCTTTACCACTGAGCCACCACGGAAGCCTAAATGCTATGTGAATAGCTGTAAACACAATATAAATTTCATGTAAGTAGTTGCTGGCTTGTAGGAAATTCAAGTTTTGCTTTTGGGAATTTTCTGGAATTTTTTTCCAGCTATTTTTGATTCTTAGCTAGTTCACTCCAAGAATATGGAATGCATGGGTAAGGAGGGCCAACTGTATTGTTATAAAACTGCTTGTATTAATGAGGATGCAGAGACTGCTTATTTATGGCATTAGTTACAAAATTAGAATTTTCTTAAATGATAAGGAATTGGTTAGTGGTAACCTCATATCAACATGGTAAAGAGTGTAAGTTGTGCTTATGATTTCCAGAGGCATAAGCAAGAAGTGACCAAGTCAAGTTAGTCTCCCTTGTCTTGCAAAATAAGATAAATTAAGCTGCTCAGGAAATTTTCAAAGCCAGTCTTCATTTGTTCTTTATTTTAACGATTTCCCCCTTTCCAGTTTTATTGAGAAATAGTTGACATACAACACTGTATAAGTTTAAGGTATACAGCACAATGATTTGACTTATATACATCATGAAATGATTACCGTAATTAGTTTAGTGAACATCCATTACCTCATATAGATACAAAATAAGATAACATTAAAATTATGGTTTTTTTCCCCTGTGATGAGAACTGTTAGAATTTACTATCTTAAGTAACTTCGATCCCGTGGACTGCAGCCTACCAGGCTTCTCCATCCATGGGACCTTCCCGGCAAGAGTACTAGAGTGGGTTGCCATTGCCTTCTCCGAATATGTAACATACAGTAGTATTAATTACATTTATCACATTGTACATTACATCCGTTGTTGTTCAGTCACTCAGTTGTGTCCGACTCTTGGTGATCTCATGGACTACAGCATGCCCCGCCCTGTCCTTTACCATCTCCTGGAGCTTACTCAAACTCATGTCCATTGAGTCAGTGATGCCATCTAACCATCATGTCCTCTGTCATATCTTTCTCCTCCTGCCTTCAATCCTTCCCAGCATCAGAATCTTTTCTAATGAGTCTGCTCTTCACATCAGGTAGCCGAAGTATTGGAGCTTCAGCTTTAGCATCAGCCCTTCTAACAAATACTCAGGATTGATTTCCTTCAGGATTGACTGGTTTGATCTTGCAGTCCAAGGGACTCTCGAAGTCTTCTTCAACAGCACAATTCAAAGGCATCAGTTCTTCCATGCTCAGCCTTCTTTATGCTCCACCTCTCACATCCATACATGACTACTGGAAAAACCATAGTTTTGAATAGACAGCTCTGTTGGCAAAGTAATGTCTCTGCCTTTTAATACACTGTCTAGGTTTGTCATAGCTTTTCTTCCAAGGAGCAAGAGTCTTTTAATTTCATGGCAGCAGTCACCATCTGCAGTGATTTTGGAGCCCAAGAAAATAAAGTCTCTCACTGTTTCCACTGTTTCCCCATCTATTTGCCATGAAGTGATGGGACCTGATGCCATGATGTTAGCTTTTTGAATGTTGAGTTTTAAGCCAGCTTTTTATTCTCTTCTTTCTCCTTCATCAAGAAGCTATTTAGTTCCTCATCGCTTTCTACCGTAAGGCTGGTGTCATCTGCGTATCTGAGGTTATTGATATTTCTCCCAGAAGTCTTGATTCTAGCTTCTGCTTCATCCAGCTCAGCATTTCTTATGATGTGCTCTGCATATATATGAGTTAAATAAGCAGGGTGACAATATACAGCCTTGACATACTCCTCCTTTCCCAATTTGGAACCAATCTGTTATTCCATGTCTGGTTCTAACTGTTGCTTCCTGACCTGCACATTGGTTTCTAAGAAGGCAGGTAAGGCGGTCTGGTATTCCCACCTCTTAATTTTCCACAGTTTGCTGTGATCCACACAGTCAAAGGCTTTAGTGTAGTCAATGAAGCAGATGTTTTTCTGGAACTCTCTTGTTCTTTCCATGATTCAAAGAATGTTGGCAATTTGATCTCTGGTTCCTCTACCTTTTCTTAACCCAGCTTTCACATCTGAAAATTCTCAGTTCATGTACTGTTGAAGACTTGCTGGGAGAATTTTGAGCATTGCGTTGCTAATATGTGAGATGAGTGCAATTGTGCGGTAGTTTGAACATTCTTTGGCATTGCCCTTCTTTGGGATTGGAAGGAAAACTGATCCTTTCCATTCCTGTGGCCACTGCTGAGTTTTCCAAATTTGCTGGCATATTGAGTGCAGCACTTTAAGCATCATCTTTTAGGATTTTAAATTGCTCAGCTGGAATTCCATCCCCTCCACTAGCTTTGTTCATAGTGACGCTTCCCATTTGACTTTGTACTCCAGGATGTCTGGCACTAGGTGAGTGATCATACCATTGTGGTTATTTGGGTCATGTGGATCTTTTTTGTACAGTTCTTCCGTGTATTCTTGCCACCTCTTCTTAATATCTTCTGCTTCTATTAGGTCCATACCATTTCTGTCCCTTATTGAGCCCATATTTGCATGAAATGTTCCCTTGGTATCTCTAATTTTCTTGAAGAGAGCTCTGTTTTCCTCTTTTTCTTTGCATTGATCACCGAGGAAGGCTTTCTTATCTCTCCTTGCTATTCGTTGGAACTCTGCATTCAGATGGGTGTATCTTTCCTTTTCTCCTTTGCCTTTTGCTTCTCTTCCCTTCTCATCTATTTGTAAGGCCTCCTCAGACAACCATTTTGCCTTTTTGCATTTCTTTTTCTTGGGGATGGTTTTGATCACCGCCTCCTGTACAATGTCATGAACCTCCATCCATAGTTCTTCAGGTACTCTGTCTATCAGATCTAATTCCTTGAATCTATTTGTCACTTTCACTGTATAATTGTAAGGGATTTGATTTAGGTCATACCTGAATGGCCTAGTGGTTTTCCCTACTTTCTTCAATTTAAGTCTGAATTTTGCAATAAGAAGTTCATGATCTGAGCCATAGTCATTTCCCAGTCTTGTTTTTGCTGACTGCATAGAGTTTCTTAATCTTCAATTGCAAAGAATATAATCAATCTGATTTCAGTATTGACCATCTGTTTTGCACATTATGTCCCTAGTACTTATTTAACTTATAACTGGAAGTTTGTACCCTTTGACCATCTTCATCCAATTCTGCCTCTCCTCAGATTGCAAATCTAATATTTTTCTTTCTCTTGAAAGTGAAAGTGAAGTCGCTTAGTTGTGTCCGACTCTTTGAGACCCCATGGACTGTAGCCCACCAGGCTCCTCCATCCATGGGATTCTCCAGGCAAGAATACTGGAGTGGGTTGCCATTTCCTTCTCCAAGGGATCTTCCTGACCCAGGGATCGAACCCAGGTCTCCCAGATTACGGGCAGATGCTTTAACCTCTGAGCCGTCTGGGAAGCCCTTCTTTCTCTTTAAGTTACTTCCAAAAAAAAAATGTTTATAGTTGTTTTTTGTTGTTTTTTTTTGCCAAGAGGTGTGGCACGTGGGATCTTAGTTTCCCAATCAGGGATGGAACGTGTGGGCCCTGTATTGGAAGGGTGGAGTGTTAACCACTGACCCACCGGGGAAGTCCCTGATCTTTTTTCTATTAGTTTGCTTGTTTTTGAGGTATATTTTATATACAATACTATGCTAGTTCCTGATGCACAACATATTCAGCATTTCTATACACTTCAAAGTGATTACCATCTGTCACTATACAAAGATTCTACATTGTCATTTACTATATTCCCCACACTTAGCATACACAAGCACCACGCTGTGTATTTACTCTCCTAATTCATCTACTTTGTAATTGGAAGTTTGTACCACTTAACTTCCCTCACCTATTTCTCTCCCCTTTGGTCTCAGTATCAACTTTCTTAGGGTATGAATTTATTTTTATTACTTTTATACATTACCATCACCTACTCGATGGACGTGAGTCAGTGAACTCCGGGAGTTGCTGATGGACAGGGAGGCCTGGCGTGCTGTGATTCATGGGGTCGCAAAGAGTCGGACACGACTGAGCGACTGAACTGAACTGATACATGACCTATTCAATAATTATCAAATGTTTTTAAAATTTAAAAATACCATTAAGACTAAATAGAAATAAGTGTATGCGACCTAACTTTAAGTGAAAATGTCAGTGGATACTTTGTGGAATGGGTAGCCGAATTCAAGCAGGCTAAAAAGAAAAAGACACAATATCATGAGAAGAGAGTAGTCTAGTTACGTAAAGGCGAAGTTATAAACTTTTATTACACAGACAAAGAAGATATGGACACATTAACAAAATTACAAAAACGCGAATTTCTCCAAAAATTAATTGGTAGCGTGATTTCGCCTTCGCACTCCTGGGGGCGTCCAAGCTCCACCTAACCCATCCTTCCTCGTTTTTTTCCCCCGAAGGCTCCGAGGACCAGCAGCTGAGCAGCGCGCGAGTCAACCGAGACGCCCCGGGATGCGGGACAGACCTGAAACCCGGGCCCCTGGGCCAGGCGCGCCGAGGAGGAAGAGGGCCGACTCCGAGGCAGGGACCGTGCACAAAGCCACTTTCGTCGCCTTAACTGTTCAACCCTAGAACCCTAACCCAGGACCAGAAGCCTGAGACTTGGGCCACAGCGGCCCAGGTTTCCCGGAAGGCTGAGAGGTCCAGAAGCCGCAGCCCGCGCAGGACCCCGCCCGCACTCCCGCCGGCTCGACTCAGCCCGCGGAGCGCCCCGCCCGGCTCCTGCCCGGGCCTGCCGCGGTCGGGCCTTCCGGCTAGTCAGGCCTGAGTCAGGCCTGGAAGGCTGGGAAGCAGCGATGATTTCCCGGCAACGGGATCAGCATGACACGGTACCAGCCACGCCACACATCGGTGGGAGGGACATGGAGTACAGCGCAGGCAGCCTCCTGCCGGTGTCCCCAGCTAGGCCCCAGGAGCTGGAAATGACTCGGCCTTGTCCTTGCTCCCAGGCGAGTGCTAAGCCCATAGGTCTGAACGCTTCTCACTCGTGTGCGTGTTCCAGCCGGGTCCAGTTTACTCCGGCTCCTCCAGCTCCACCCTAATCCCAGTGTTAACTACAGGTTGGCACTTGCCATGGGCCCTTGCCATCTACCTCTATAAGCGACTAAATCAGTCGCTCCTGACCGCCAACACCCCTGATGTTGAGAGCAGGAAAGGAGAGCAGGAATGAGGCCCCCTGTGCTGGGGTGGGGTGGGGTTGGGTGGGTGGAGACAGGAAACTGGCAGGACAGTTCTTTAAATAGATATTTTCAGGAGCCGCTTTTATGAACCCAGCTGTTTTTTTAATTTACTTTTGGCTGTGCTAGGTCTTTGTTGCTGCACATGGACTTTCTCTAGTTGGAGAGCAAGGGCCACTGGTACTCTTCACTGAGGAGCCCCGGCTTCAGTAGTTGCCGTGTGGGTTCGGTAGTTGTGGTGGCTTAGTCGCTCCTTGGCATGAGATCCTCCCGGACAAGGGGTTGAATCGAGGTTCCCTTCATCGGCAGGCGGTTTCTTATCCAGTGTACCAGTCTCGTGAAACCAGTTCTTGAATCTCCTCATATCTAGAAAAATCACTGAAATCCTTCAAGGTGATGTCTGTTTTCCTGATTAGCAGAAAGCTTCATGAGACTAGCAGAAACCTGGGAAAAAATATGCACTCAGTTGCACGTATTCCCCTTTCACCAGAGTCACGTGTATGCTGACATTCCCCCTTGCTTCTTCAGAGCATTTGCTCAGAGGCGTCTGCGGTGTTGTGTACAGGCTGCAGTCATTTTGCTATGACAGTAACTTACAATGTCGTTTCATCATTTTAACGATCTTATGAGATAATCATAAGGGTAGTTTGCCAGGTCACACGTCAAAAGGTTACAGGTGAGGAAGTAAGTTGTAAAGCAACATGCCTGAGTTTCCGTTCTAGTGATGGAGTTAGACCCAGACCCAGGTCATTTGTACTGATTGTCCACAAGTCCCTTCTTAAATCAGAACATCGCTTGAGACCAGGCCTACAAAAATTATACTTTGTCTTGGAGTCCTTGGAGGGGGCGACTGTGAGGTTCCAGTTAAACAAGGGAATGTGAGTGCCAGCCCTACCATGGGAGAGGTGGCTTGCCCGGCTTCTGACAACAAAGAGAGGCGGAGGGGAGAGTGAGGCTGGGCGCCCGCAATGCTGCTTGCTGCCTTCCTCACAGCTGCTCGGCAGTAGCCTCTGTAGAACATTCCCGGATATTCTAAAGAAACCCTGAAGGTGGCGCTAGTGCTGGAAGGGCATCTGGGCTTCCCATTTCTGAGGAATGGATTAAAAAACAAAACAAACCAAAAAACCCCTAAGAGTAGAAAGTGAGAACTTGACCCGCCATCTGGTTGAATCCAGTCACACTGGGAGTTGTTGAGGGCAGGGTGGATGGAGAGAGGAATGGTTTCTGAATAGACTTAATTCCCATCTCCTTCCAAGGAAAGACACCTGGACAAGAACAAATATCTTTTGTAGAAGTCTGGGAATGGGACAAGGCAGAGATTTTGCAGCTAAAGGCAAGTGAATGGGGTAGGTCCATGGACCTGAGCAATTACGATCAGGTTGGCTAAAGACCCGACCCGAATCAGCTGCAACTTAGCACACAGTACCTAGGGACAAGGCCACCCCAAGACATCTAAGGGCAGTAAGGCCCCAGATGCCAGCCACAGGGACCTGAGGTCGCCTCCTTTTCTGCTACCTCTAGGCCATGGTAGCACCAGCTTCACCTAGATGCCACCTGGAGGGGGATAAGAGAGTGTTCTGGTTGCCTATAGCTGTGTAACAAACTATTCCAGAGTCGAGAATTTGGAAAGAGTATGAGGGGAGAGGCATTTTACCTCTGCTTCTGAATTTCAGCTGAGAAGACTTGGAGGCCAGAGGTGACTTGATGACTGGGGACTGGAATCATCTGAAAAATTATCTATTTCTGCATAATCACTTTAAAATTTAGTGCCTTAAAATAACAATTTATTATTTCTCATGGTTCAGGTGTGAATTTGGCTGGAGCCAGAAGGATCAGTTTAGCCTTAAGCCTCTCTCCACGTGGCCTTTGCCTCTGGCAGAGTAACTGGTCTTCTTGCATGGCATGGAGCAGCAAGAGGGAATGCTTCAACCAAGGCAAGCAGCAGCTACAGATCTGGTAGAGCTCTCCCCTGAAAGGCACATATCAGTACTTCCATTCCATTCTGTTGGTCAAAACAGGTCACGGGGCCAACTTGGATTTAAAGAGAGGGGAAAGAGACTCTACCTCTTGAAGCGTAGTTTTCCAGGTCACATTTCAAAAGAGTTTATGGGGTGAGAGATATTGTTGTCATCTTTAGAAACACAGTCACTGCTACTACTTAAACAAGAACAAATGCAGAGATTTTTAACTGGACAGTTACATTTTCCCCATTTCTCCACATCTTGTAGGCTACAGGTTTAAGAACAGGGTAGGTCAATTATAACATAGGCTACATTTTTTCCTGTGCATTGTTACTGTTGTTCAGTCACTAAGTCATGTCTGACTCTTCAAGGCTGTGAACTGCAGCATGCCAGGCTTCCCTGCCCTTCACTATCTCTGGGAGTTTGCTCAAACTCATGTCCATTGAGTCAGTGATACCATCCAACCATCTCATCCTCTGTTGCCCGCTTCTCCTTGTGCCCTCTCTGAATGTAACGAGTAAATTGTGAGCCACTACACGTGTACAAGCTAGATGTAGAAAAGGCAGAGGAATAAGAGATCAAATTGCCAACAGCCGCTGGCTCATAGAAAGAGCAAGAGAATTCCTGAAAAACATCTATTTCTGCTTCATTGACTCCACTAAAGCCTTTGAATGTGTGGATCACAACAAACTGTGGAAAATTCTTAAAGAGATGGGAATACTAGATCACCTGACCTGCCTCCTGAGAAAGCTGTATGCAGGTCAAGATGCAACACTTAGAACCAGACATGGAAAATGGACTGGTTCCAAATTGGGAAAGGAGGATGTCAAAGCTGTATATTGCCACTCTTTTTTTTTTTTTAACTTATATACAGAATACATCATACGAAATGCCGGGCCAGATTAATCACAAGCTGGAATCAAGACTGCCAGGAGAAATATCAATAACCTCAGAAATGCAGATGACACCCTAATGGCAGAAACCAGAGGGAACTAAAGAGCCTCTTAATGAAGGTGAAAAAGGAGAGTGAAAACCTGGCTTAAAACTCAACATTTAAAAGTCTAAGATCATAGCATCCAGTCCCATCACTTCATGGCAAATAGATGTAGAAAAAATGGAAACAGTCACTTTCTTGGGCTCCAGAATCACTGCAGATGGTGAGTGTAGCCATGAAATTAAAAGACGTTACTCCCTGGAAGGAAAGCTATGACAAACACAGAGACATCGTTTTTGTCAACAAAGGTCTGTCTCGTCGAAGCTGTGGTTTTTCCAGTGGTCATGTAGTAGTGAGAGCTGGACTATAAAGAAGACTGAACATGGAAGAATTTACAGAGTTCTCAAGAGGCAGGTCAGGTGGTCTGGTATTCCCATCTCTTTCAGAATTTTCCCCAGTTGATTGTGATACACACAGTCAAAGGCTTTGGCATAGTCAATAAAGCAGAAATAAATGTTTTTCTGGAACTCTCTTGCTTTTTCCATGATCCAGTGGATGTTGGCAATTTGATCTCTGGTTCCTCTGCCTTTTCTAAAACCAGCTTGAACATCTGGAAGTTCACAGTTCACGTATTGCTGAAGCCTGGCTTGGAGAATTTTGAGCATTACTTTACTAGCATGTGAGATAAGTGCAATTGTGAGGTAGTTTGAGCATTCTTTGGCATTGCCTTTCTTTGGGATTGAAATGAAAACTGACCTTTTCCAGTCCTGTGGCTGAGTTTTCCAAATTTGCTGGCATTCTTCAACTTACTGGCTGTATATCTTGGACATATTGTTGAAGCTTCCTATGTTTCAATTTTCATATATACAAAGTGTACTAATATTATTCTCACTTTACATGGGGCTTGGAAAACTTAAGTTTAAAAACTTTGGCTTTAATAGCTCAAAAATTTTGATAATTGTGAGAGTGAAAACTTTGATCTGGATTTTTAGGAAATCAGTGACTTGGCCTGATTTCTGACAAAAGAAGGAGAGGATAAAATTTGGGAGTGGTCTGAGGCAGTATGTTCTTGGAAAAAGGACATTTAAGTGATTCAGGCATGTGAAAAGGAGAGACACAGAACTCTGGAGAGGTGTGTTCCTCCTGGTACTTAAAATTAGACCTGAGATCTAATCCTAGCATCATTCATTAGTACCTAGCCTCATTATTTCTTGGCAGTCTTGAGTAGAGTTCACTTTACACATTACTTTAAAAAATTTTTATTATAAAATACATATAAAATTTATCATCTTAGACGAACCGCTTTAAGTATACAGTTCATATTGTTGTGTGACCATCACCCTTATCCATTTCCAGAATTCTTTTCATCTTCCAAAACTGAAACTCTGTACCTATTAAACAACAACTCCCCATGCCCACTACCTGCCCTTCCAGCTCCCATCTGTAGAATTCTACTTTCTGCTTCTGTGATGTTTGATCATTAACTACCTCATATAAATGGAATCGGTATTTTCAGTATTTTTCCTTTTGTGACAGGCTTATTTCATTTAGCATAATGTCTTCAAGGTTCATTCATTGTTATAGCATATGTCAGAATTTCATGCTTTTTTAGAGCTAGTAATATTTCATTGTATAAACTTCACATTATTTTTTGTTATATCAAGAACTTTGTCCCTTCATAACGTTTCTTATATTTTGCACACAGGAAAGGTCACCATACACAGTCAGGTCAGTGTTTTCCCTCTAGGATTTCAGTTCACCTTTTAAAGGGAGGAAGTGAGGCAGAACAAAGACAGGAGTGAGAACGGACTAAAATAACCATTCAAATGAGTAATTATTTCCTGGACAGTATTTCCAGCTAGATATGTAAAACAGCAGGCCCCCAGAGCTAAATTAAGGAGTTAGATTTGGGGGTAGGGGGTTATCAACTCATATTTATTGGTAACAGCTTTATTGAGATATAGTTCATAGACCATACAATTCATTCATTTAACGTTGTTTAATTCATTTGTTTAACTTCATGACTTTTCACATATTCAGACTTGTACAACTGTTCTCACAAAATCTTAGAAAATTTTCATAGTCCCTGAAAGAAATTTTGTACCAATTTGCCATCAGCCCAGTTCCCTCCTCAGCCCTGTGCTGTTAATCTACTTTCTGTCCATACAGAGATGCTTATTCTGGAAGTTTCATGTAAATGAAATCAATATGTGGTTCTTTGTGACTGGCCTCTTTCCCTTAGTTCAAGGTTCATCCATGTTACAGTGTGTATTGATAATTCATTTCTTTGTTTACCAGATGAGAGAAATAATAGAAGGAAATTAATTTCTTTTTATTACTCAATAATATTCCATTCTGTTGATTATACTGCATTTTATCTAGTCATCAGTTTTTGGACATTAGAGTTATTCCTATTTTTTAGCTATTGTGATATTGCTGCTTTGAATACTCATGTATAAATTATGTGGACCTATGTTTTAATTTCTCTTAGGTATATACCTAGAGGTGGATTTTTTAATGTTTTTATTTTATATTGGAGTATAGTTGATTTATAATGTTGTGTCAGTTTTAGACATACAGCTGAGTGATTAGTTCTACATATATCCCTTCTTTTTCAGATTCTTTTCCCATATATGTTGTTACAGAATACTGAGTACAGTTCTCTGTGCTATACAGTAAGTCCTTGTTGATTATCTGTTTATATATATATTTATGTGTGCGTGTGTATAGTGTGATAGTGTGAGGTCACTCAGTCGTGTCCTACTCTTTGCGACCCCATGGACTGTCAGCAACCAGGCTCCTCTGTTCATGGGATTTTCCAGGCAATAGTACTGGAGTGAATTGCCATTTCCTTCTCCAAGGAATCTTCCCAACCCAGGGATTGAACCCGGGTCTCCCGCATTGTAGACAGATGCTTTACCATCTGAGCCACCAGGGAAGTCATGTGCGTGTGTGCGTGTGTGTGTGTGTGTGTGTGTGTATATAATAGTGTGTACACGTTAATCCCAAACTCCTAATTTATCCTTCTCCTGCAAGGAGTTAGGTTTTATAGGACCAGAAGATGAATTTAGGAAACTAACTGTTCACTTCTTTTTGTATTCTCATTTAAAACTGTAAAGGAGTTTGGAGATACATGCCGAGGTGGCACCCACTGAGCATTCTCTACAAGCCACCATGTGGCAGAGAGGGATGGATGGCATACACTTTAGCAACTGGAGCAGATGTTAGGAGAATTTCTACTCTAAAGGAGTTTTCCTCTGAGTAGTTCCCACTCTGTGAGGTCAGATGAGACCTAGGACAGCCCAGAACACAAGGACCCTCCCCCATATCCCCACAGACCACTGTCAGTGTGGGCTTGTCTCTGAGTCCCTCCCCTGCCGGGACGGAAGAGGCCGCGCCCGCGCCTTTCCCCACGAGCAGCCTCTGAGGAGGCAGGGCTTTCACACAGCTGACCCCAGGGTCAGTGGGTCTCTGCGAGAGCTGCCGGACTTCACCCTCGTCACACCTCATCTGGCTCAGGAGAATGTCTCTTCATCTACTCACCACTATTTCCCGCCCAGATTTTCCCCTACAGCAACTCCTTGGGGGAGCTATTCCGCTGAGTACACAGCGACCCTGACATATTAATCACGTCTTTCTGGGCAGAGGTGGTGGCAATCCTCCAACAAGAAGTTGAAGTTCCTTCCCTGTTCTGGATTGAACAACCAGATTTTCTTGGCTCTTAGAGTCGCTCATGTCTCTCCTCCCCACTCCACACCCAACCCCATTTCAGCTTCCTTCTATTTATTTTTTTAAATCAATTAATTTATTTTAATTGGAGGCTAATTACTTTACAATATTGTAGTGATTTTTGCTGTACACTGAGATGAATCACCAGCTTCCTTTTAAAACTTGACTTTGTCCCTGACTCTGGACTTTAAGACTGACGTCATTTAAGGATTTGGAGACAAAGAGCAAAATATTTCTTTCTTTGTAGCGTAGGGGGACTAGTTGGAAAACTAATCTCCACTAGAGGGAGACTACATCTTAAGAAAGAAAATGATATGAAATTTGTGATGTATTTAATGGAAGTAGATAAAATATAGAACATGTAGAGGAAGTATATAATTCATTTATATAGCTGTTGCAGTTAGCCAACTATCTTTTCTTTTTTTAAAAAAGCTGTTATTTCCACATTATTTTCACAATGATAATTCATTTTATGTAGGAATTACTTTTTGTTTTTAACTTAATTTGATAATTATGTAAAATATTTACATAATTACTTAAATATTTACATAATTTGCTTCCCTGGTGGCTGAGATGGTAAAAGTCTCTGCCTACAATGCAGGAGACCTGGGTTCTCTCCCTGGGTCAGGAAGATCCCTTGGAGAAGGAAATGGCAGCCCACTCCAATATTCTTGCCTAGAAAATCCCATGGACAGAGAAGCCTGGTAGGCTACAGTCCATGAGCTTGCAAAGACTGGACACGACTAAGCGACTTCACTTTCTTTCACTTTTCTTTAATTTTATAATTATGTAAAATATGTACGTATTTTTCTTATTTGTTTGGGGGTTTCCTGGTGGTTCAGTTGGAAAAGAATCCGCCTGCAATGTGGGATACCTGGGTTTGATTCCTGGGTTAGGAAGATCCTCTGGAGAAGGGAAAAACTATTCACTCCAATATTCTCGCCTGGAGAATTCCATGGACAGAGAAGTCTAGTGGGCTACTGACAATGGGGTCACAGAGTCGGACACAAATGAGTGACTAAGCACACGCACAAATATTTATGTGGTTCTAAAAACAACTGTACAAAACAGTATATTCAAAGAAGCTTATCTTCTGTCTTTTCTGCATTATTTCTCCTCTCTCTCTCTCTCTAATCACTAATCATACCACTTATTTTTCCTACGTTATTTTTTCTATTAGAAACACACACGTTTATCAGTTCAGTTCAGTCAGGTAGCTCAATCATGTCTGACCCTTTGCAACCCATGGACTGTAGCACGCCAGGCTTCCCTGTTCATCACCAACTCCTGGAGTTTACTCAAACTCATGTCTATCGAGTAAGTGTTGCCATCTAACCATCTCATCCTCTGTCGTCCCCTTCTCCTCCCGCCTTCAATCTTTCCCAGCATCAGAGTCTTTTCTAATGAGTTCGCTCTTCTCATCAGGTAGCCAAAGTTTTGGAGTTTCAGCTTCAGCATCAGTCCTTTCACTGAACACCCAGGACTGATCTCCTTTAGGATGGACTGGTTGGATCTCCTTGCAGTCCAAGGGACTCTCAAGAGTCTCCTTCAACACCACAGTTCAAAAGCATCAATTCTTTGGCGCTAAGCTTTCTTTATAGGTCTTCCCTGGTGGCTCAGATGGTAAAGTGTCTATCTACAATGCAGGAGACCTGGGTTCGATCCCTGGGTCGGGAAGATCCGCTGGAGAAGGAAATGGCAATCCACTCCAGTACTATTGCCTGGAAAATCCCATGAACAAGGGAGCCTGGTAGGCTACAGTCCATGGGGTTGCAAAGAGTCGGACACGACTGAGCAACTTCACTTCACAAGCTTTCTTTATAGTCCAACTCTCACATCCATACATGACTACTGGAAAAACCATAGCCTTGACTAGACGGACCTTTGTTGGCAAAAGTAATTTCTCTGCTTTTTAATATGCTGTCTAGGTTGATCATAACTTTTCCAAGGAGTAAGCGTCTTTTAATTTCATGGCTGCAGTGATTTTGGAGCCCAGAAAAATAAAATCTTCCACTGTTTGCCCATTTCCCCATCTGTTTGCCATGAAGTGATGGGACCAGATGCCATGATCTTAGTTTTTTGAATGCTGAGTTGTAAGCCAGCTTTTTCACTCTCCTCTTTCACTTTCTTCAAGAAGCTCTTTAGTTCCTCTTCGCTTTGTGCCCTAAATGTGGTATCGTTTGCACATCTGAGGTTATTGATATTGCTCTGGCAGTCTTGATTCCAGCTTGTCCTTCATCCAGTCCAGCATTTCTTATGATGTATTCTGCATATAAGTTAAAGAAAGGTGACAATATGCAGCCTTGACTTACTCCTTTCTGGATTTGGAACCAGTCTGTTGTTCCATGTCCAGTTCTAACTGTTGCTTCTTGACCTGCATACAGATTTCTTGGGAAGCAGAGCAGGTGGTCTGGTATTCCCATCTCTTTAAGAATTTTCCACAGTTTGTTGTGATCCACACAGTCAAAGGCTTTGGCGTAGTCAATAAAGCAGAAGTAGATGTTTTTCTGGAACCGTCTCACTTTTTCAGTGTTCCAACAGATGTTGGCAATTTGATCTCTGGTTCCTCTGCCTTTTTTATATCTCTCGTTTTAAATATAAACAATAGTGCACTCTTCACATGTCCTCCACCTTTCCTTATTCATTTAAAAGTATTTCTTGGCGATCACTCCATAACAGCATCTTCCTCACTGCTTTTTACAGTAAAAAGTACTGTATAGTACTCCCTTTGTGGAGGTACCATATTACTGACAGACAGTTGGGTTGTTTCCAGTCTGTAGCTATTACAAATAATGTTGTATACAATCGTGTACACTATTCATACTTCTGTTGGAGTATCTTTGGGATAGATTTCTAAAAATGGATTGCTTAATCAAAAGGCACTGATAATCGTGCTAGTTAGATACTGTCAAAGTCTCCATTGTGGAGGCTGTACCATTTTACATTTCTGTACTCAGCATATGAGAATGAGGAAACATCACAGACTCATCAACAGAGTATGTTATCAAAGTTTTGGATGTATCAGTCTCATGGGTAAGATGTGCTATCTCCATGTGCTTTTAATTTCCATGTTTTTAAAATTATGAGCAATATCGAACATTTTTCATATGGTTAACAGAAATTTGTATGTCTTTCTCTGTGATAGGTTCATTTTATCAATTCATCTGTGGAGATGAGCATACATTTTTTTTTTACCTTGGATCCACTAATATGATTAACTACATTAATGAATTTCCTTTGACTCACCATTTTTGCATCCATGGAGTATTATCCACTTGTTTATGATACAAATTTTTTAATGTACTATTGGCTTCTGTTTGCTAATATCTTATTTAAAATATTTATATCAGTATTAACAAGTGAAGTTGATCTATAGTGTTTTTGTTTAGCCTTTGTCATGATTCCAAAATTTAGGTTTGGGAATCAATATTACACTCATTTCAGAAAAAGAATTTGAAAATATTCCTCTTTGCCATGTTCAAAAATAGCTTGAAAAGCTAAGGATTTATTTTTTTAAGTTTAATATTATCTTCTGTGAAACTATCTGAATCTGTTTTGTTTTGTGGGGTAACTCTAATCAGTTTCTCCATTCTTTTATGTTAAATGGTCTGTTTTTACTTTGTGTCCATATGAATCAATTCTATTAAATTGGGATTTTATACAAAATTATATACTTAATGTAGATTTTCAAACATATTTACATGGACTATTTTAACAGTTCCTCTTCTATGTCTCTTTCTTTCTAGTTTTATGTATTTGTGCTGAAATTTCTACCCTCCCTGTTTTTGAGTAGTTCAGCTAAGAAGTTGTCAATTCAGTTTTTCAAAGAAACATTTTTAGATTTATTTGTTAGTTCTACTTTTGTTGTTGTTTTCAAACCCATTAGTCACTGACTTTCTTTTGACTAATTTCTTCCTTTTGCTGTTGTTTGGTTTGCTTTGCTTTTTCCACTAGTTTTTGAGTCATAATGTTTATCATTTATTTTTGCTTTTAAACTTTTATTCATTTATTAGTATAAATCTTTCTCTGACAGCTGTTTTAACTATTTCCCATAATTTTGTTTTCATTATTAATATTTTCAATTTGTTTTGCATTTCTCCTTTGACCCAGAAGTGGTTAACAGGAGGCTTTTAAATTTCCCACTTGGAAATTTAAATTGGACTTTATTGAGATTTTTTTTCTGTGGCCAAAAATGTTTCCAGGTGGCACAGGTGGTAACGAATCTGCCAGTGTAGGAGACTCAAGAGACATGGATCCCTGGGTCAGAAGGAAATGGCAACCCACTCCAGCATTTCTTGCCTGGAAAATTCCAAGGACAGAGGAGACTGGTGGGCTACAGTCTCTGGGGTCACAAAGAGTCGGACATGACTGAGCACACACATGCCAAGCTTTTGTGAATCCTTTAGATGCATCTGTTGGTGTGTGCGGGGGTCCATATTCTCTATTATCAAGTTTCAGAATTTAATATATTTTAAGTATGCCTTATTTATTGTGTTGTTTAGGTTGTCTGTATCTGTACTAATTTCTTGTCATTTTCTCTCCCTAGATCTGAAAAATTTGTTAAAGTCTTTATTATTTTTGTTTCTGTTTCTCCCATTTTAAGTATAATTCTTCTGATTTTTCAATTGTGGTAAAAATTTCTTTATTTCTTTTCAACCTTTTAAGTCAGAATCCTACTTTCTTGGATAATTACAATTGCAACCCCCCGCTTAAATTACAGAAAAAATTCTGGTACATTTTTAGTCATTTATTTTTAGGCTTCCTGAATCTCTTCAATTTAGATATATTTCTTTTATACAGCATAGTGTTGGAATTTGCTTTTGTGGTCAATATGAAACTCATTTTAACAGGTGAGGTAAGCTTATTTATATATTTATTGATGTAGTCAGTATGTGTGGCCTTAGATCCACCTTAGGGAATTCCCAGTTCCCTGGTGGCTCAGAGGTTAAAGCATCTGCCTCCAATTCAGGAGGCCCGGGTTTGAGCCTTGGGTCGGGAAGAGCCCCTAGAGAAGGAAATGGCAACCCACTCCAGTATTCTTGCCTGGAGACTCCCATGGACGGAGAAGCCTAGTAGGTTTCAGTCCACAGGGTCGCAAAGAGTCGGACACGACTAAGCGACTTCACCTCACCTCACCTCACCTAGATCCGCCTTACTTTTTTTTTAAAAGTTATTTCTTGTTGGTTGCACTGAGTCTGTGTTGCTGTGTGCAGGCCTTCTCCAGTAGCAGAGATGGGGCCACTCTGACTGGCATCGAGGGCCTCTCACTGCATTGGCGCTCCTTGCTGTGGCGCATATCCTCTAAGAGCGCAGGCTTCAGTGGCTGTGGCATGTGGGCTCAGCAGCTCTGGGGTGGAAACAGGCTTAGTTGCTGTGTGGCATGTGGAATCTTCCCCCGCCAGGGATCGAACTAGTGCCCCCTGCATTGCGTGGCAGATTCTTGTCCACTGTACTACCAGGGGAGTCCTGCCTTACAGTTTTATGTCACATACTTTTTGTATATTTAGGTCTCTCACCATATGATCTATTTCATTTGCTTCCTCCCTCCTTTTTAAACATATCTTCTGATATTTACAAGAGTTTATATTTTTGTTCTAATGGTTAACTTTATCCTAATACTTTTATTATATAATACATAAGTTCTGTCTCTTTTTGGCTATTGTCTATATGAGCATGTGAGATGATCAAAAATGTATATATTGGTCTCTCCCCACGTTTTTCCCACACAGCTCCTGACCCTGGTAAATACCTAAGTGATAAAGGCTCTAGGAGCATCTTTTATGCTAACATTTGGTATTTGATCCTGATTCCTAACAGAGTGCTTGAAATTTCCTGGGTAATAGGGTTCCCAGCGAGGTGATTCTTGGTGGGCTCCTGAATGAAAGCTGGTCACAGAAGAGCAAATTGTGATTAGAGACTTAGAATTCAACCCCACCCCCTTCTCTGTATAAGGGAGAGGTGCTGGAAGTGGAGTTAAGGATGGATTAAGCCTGTGTGATAAAGCCTCCATTGAAATCCCAATAAGACAAGTAGGGTTTGGAGAGTTTCCAGGGAGAGTGGCAGACCTGCAGAGGATATGGGAGCTTCACACTGCTTCCCACACACCTTTCCTGAGCATCTCTTCCATCTGGAGGTTCATCAGTATCCTTTTAAAAATTTTTATTTTGGCTGTTCTGGGTCCTTGTGGCAGCACACAGGCTCTTTGTTGCATCATTCGGATTTCTCTTTATGTGCCACGCAGACTTAGCTGCTCTGTGGCACATGGGATCTTAGTTGACTGACCAAGGATTGAACCCAGGTCCCCTGCATTGCATGGTGGATTCTTAATCACTAGACTACCAGGGAAGTCCTCTCTCATTGCCTTTTATAAAAAGCAGTAAAGAGTACTTTCTTGAGTTCCGTGAGCCATTCTAGCAAATTACCTAAACTCAAGGAGGGGATTATGGGAACCTCTGACTTATAGCTGATTGATCAGAAGCACAAGTAGCAACCTGGACTTGCAATTGACATCTGAAGGGCAGGAGGGCAGGCAGTCTTGTGGAACTGAGCCCTTAACCTGTGGGGTCTGATGTTGTCACCAGATATTATCTCCCTGAGAGCAATTGTAGGGTACCCAGCTTGTGTCATGGAATTACTTGTATGGGTAAACCCCTCCACAGCTGGTGTCAGAAGTGTTGTTAATCAGAGAGTAGCGTGAGAGTAAAGGAGGACTGGAGTTTTTCCTAATAGAGAGAGCAATATTGAAAAACTACCTAGGAATCTCTTAACCCCACCTCTCCACCTGCCCACCTATTGCTTTCCTCTAGCATCTTCATATGTGGTACTTAGTATGTGTGTACTCAGTCATGTCTGACCCTTTGCAACCCCATTGCAGGAAGGAAAATAGGGTCAGAAATTTGTAATCTACAGAGAATTTCTGAAATCGTTTCCATATTTGCAGTCATCCATTTCTTCAGTGTTTACTGTGTACAGAACTATGTCTTCAGTTCCTATAAAGGAATATATAGAAAACAGGAAGTTTAAATAGTTCAAAGTTGGGCCAATAGCTGGTTGGATAAGACCCTGTTAGCTCAGGAAAACAGGTGAAAGCCAGGGCTCCACTCTAAGATCCACCATCACCTGCCCCATTGAAATAGCATGCAGGGCACTTTGGAGCCATCTGGAAGAAACCTTTAAGAGCTGTTTGCTAAACTATGTAATAGATGAGATGATACCACTTTAATGGTAGAAAGTGAAGAGGAACTAAAGAGCCTCTTGATGAAGTGAAAGAAGAGAGTGAAAAGCTGGCTTGAAATTCAGTATTCAAAAAACTAAGATCATGGCATCTAGTCTCACCACTTCAAGAAAAAAGTAGAAGGGGAAAAAGTGGAAGCAGTGACAGATTTTATTTTCTTGGGTTCCAATATCACTGTGGAAGGTAACTGCAGCCATGAAATTAAAAGACGCTTGCTCCTTGGAAGAAAAGCTATGACAAACCTAGATAGCATGTTAAAAGTAGAGACATCACTCTGCCAACAAAGATACATGTAATCAAAGTTATGGTTTTTCCAGTAGTCATGTATAAATGTGAGAGTTGTACCATAAAGAAAGCTGAGTGCCTAGTAATTGATGCTTTAGGATTGTGGTGCTGGAGAAAACTCTTGAGAAGCTGAAGCTCCAATCCTTTGGCTACTTGATGCAAAGAGCTGACTCATTAGAAAAGAACCTGATGCTGGGAAAGACTGAGGGCAAAAGGAGGAGAGGGCAACAGAGGATGAGATGTTTAGATAGCATCTCGGACTCAATGCACATGAACCTGAGCAAACTCTGGGGGATAGGAAGGAAAGGGATTCCTGGCGTGCTGCAGTCCATGGGGTTTCAAATAGTCGGACACGACTTGGCAACTGAACAGCAACAACCAAGTGTTTACTATTGAGGCTACTAATGATTCTTCTTGTTTTAAAATTGCCATGGGGGAATTCCCTGGCCATCCAGTGGTTAGGACTCCGAGATTTCACTGCCAAGGGCCTGGGTTCATTTCCTGGTTGGGGAACTAAGATCCTGTAAGCTGCATGAAAAAAGGGGGAAAAATTACCATAGGAAGTAAAATACACTGAAAGTTCACGTAGAAACTTTTGACTGTTTCCAATTAGAAAGCACTAAATGAGATAGTTTACCTAACAATGCAAATTTTTCTTTAATGTCTGGGAAGAGATGCAAGATAAAAGCAAACTTGGAGATCTAACCTATCTATCAAGGCTTCAAGATCTCTGATATATGGTTGGAGAGGGTATGACCTCTAGAAGGCAATTTGGCAGTATCTATCAAATTGCACATAACTTTTGACTTCACAATTTTATTTCTATAAATTTATCATACTCACACAATGAAAAACAACACATGTACAAAGTTAGTCATTGGTGCATTATGATAGCAAAAGTTTAAAAACAAACTAAATGTTCAACAACAGGAAACTGGTTAGATAAATTATAATACGTCATCAGTGTGATACTATGCAGCTGTAAAAAGCAAGGAAGCTCTTTATGCACGAATATTTAACGATATTCAAAATATATCTTTTGATCTTAAAAATGAAGTAGTATGTATGCTGCAATATATGAAAAAGCTAATGAATAAAATATATTTTTCTATGTGTTATTTCTATCCTTTAAAAAATTTCTGTTTTATTTTTATTTCATTTTGTGAAGCATGTGGGATTTCAGTTTCTGGATCAAAGAACAACCGTGCCCCTTGCATTGGGAGCATGGAGTCATAACCACTAGACCTCTAGGAAATCCCTATTATTTCTATTCTTGAATATGCACAAAAGCATGGAAAACTACACAGAAAACTGATAACTGACTGTGGGAAAGTTATTACCTATTTGTTTAAAAGAAGATCCACTGCTTCAAAGCAAAAGTTTTACCTCCCTATGGTCTCTCTCCACTTCAACTAACCAGCATTCTTTCTGTTCTTCCCATTCTCTCCTACTGTATTAGTTAAGACTCTTTCTTATATGGTTTCAAGAAAGGTATGAACCCAAGTTATCTCAGGATGGTGGCTGTCAGTGAGGAAGCAAATCAGTTGGCTGACTTGCAGAGAAAAAAAAGAGATGGAGGAAAAAAAATCTCCCTTCCTGATCATGTTCTATCATCCAGATTCTAATACTCTCTGAGGCCCAAACTATACTTTCTACTTTTGAAATCTGTTATAAATATCCTATAACTTTAATAATAAATCCCCCCCTTTTCTGTTTCAGGTAACCTGAATATGTACTTCTTTTTACTGGGCATTCTTGAGCCAATAATAATACTAAAATTATTGAACACTCCCTATGCATCAAGCACCTACTAGGCATGTTACGTATGTTTAATGCTCAAAACTAAAATTATGCTCATTTCACACCATAAGGGTACTCAGATCCAGGAAGATCAACTAACTTATCCAAAGTCACACATTTAAGCAGAACTAGAATTTAAACCATGAAGTCTGATTCCAGTGTTCAGCACGGTAGCTGCCCTCAATTATACAGTTCACACGTTTCCTCTAGACACAAAGTAAATTTGTTGTTCAATGGCAGATGATCCCAATCCAAATAAAAGATTTCCTGATGGTCTAAGGAACAGTCTGAAATGGCAAAAAGATAGGACACTGAAAAATGAACTCCCCATGGTTGGTAGGTGCCCAATATGCTAGTGGAGATGGGTGAAGAAATAACTCCAGAAAGAATGAAGGGATGGAGCCAAAGCAAAAACAAAACCCAGTTGTGGATGTGACTGGTGTTAGAAGCAAGATCCAATGCTGTAAAGAGCAATACTGCATAGGAACCTGGAATGTCAGGTCCATGAATCAAGGTAAATTGGAAGTGGTCAAACAAGAGACGGCAAGAGTGAACATCGACATTCTAGGAACCAGCGAACTAAAATGGACTGGAATGGGTGAATTTAACTCAGATGACCATTATATCTACTACTGTGGGCAGGAATCCCTTAGAAGAAATGGAATAGCCATCATGGTCAACAAAAGAGTCCAAAATGCAGTATTTGGATGCAGTCTCAAAAATGACAGAACGATCTCTGTTCGCTTCCAAGGCAAACCATTCAGTATCACAGTAATCCAAGTCTATGCCCCAACCAGTAATGCTGAAGAAGCTGAGGTTGAACCATTCTATGAAGACCTACAAGACCTTCACAAAAAACTAAAAGATATCCTTTTCATTATAGGGGACTGGAATGCAAAAGTAGGAAGTCAAGAGATATCTGGAGTAACAGGAAAGTTTGGGCTTGGAGTACAAAATGAAGCAGGGCAAAGGCTAACAGAGTTTTGCCAAGAGAATGCATTGGTCATAGCAAACACCTTCTTCCAACAACACAAGAGAAAACTCTACACATGGACCTCACCAGATGATCAACACCAAAATCAGACTGATTATATTCTTTGCAGCCAAAGATGGAGAAGCTCTATACAGTCAGCAAACACAAGACTGGGAGCTGACTGTGGTTCAGATCATGAACACCTTATTGCCAAATTCAGACTTAAATTGAAGAAAGTAGGGAAAACCACCAGACCATTCAGGTATGACCTAAATCAAATCCCTTATGATTATACAGTGGAAGTGAGAAACAGATTCAAGGGATTAGATATGATAGATAGAGTGCCTGAAGATCTATGGATGGAGGTTCATGACATTATACAGGAGACAGGGATCAAGACCATCCCCAAGGAAAAAAAAAAGTGCAAAAGGCAAAATGGCTGTCTGAGGAGGCCTTACAAATAGCCGAGAAGGGAAGAAACACTAAAGGCAAAGGGAGAAAAGGAAAGATACAAGCATCTGAATGCAGAGTTCCAAAGAATAGCAAGGAGAGATAAGAAAGCCTTCCTCAGTGATCAATGCAAAGAAATAGAGGAAAAAAATAGAATGGGAAAGACTAGAGATCTCTTCAAGAAAATCAGAGACACCAAGGAACATTTCATGCAAAGATGGGTACGATAAAGGACAGAAATGGTTTAGACCTAACAGAAACAGAAGATAAGAAGAAGTGGCAAGAATACACAGAAGAACTATACAAAAAGATCCACATGACCCAGATAACCACGATGGTGTGATCACTCACCTGGTGCCAGACATCCTGGAATGTGAAGTCAAGTGGGCCTTAGGAAACATCACTATGAACAAAACTAGTGGAGGGGATGGAATTCCAGCTGAGCTATTTAAAATCCTAAAAGATGATGCTTTGAAAGTGCTGCACTCAATATGCTAGCAAATTTGGAAAACTCAGCAGTGGCCACAGGACTAGAAAAGGTCAGTTTTCATTCCAGTCCCCAAAAGGCAATGCCAAAGAATGCTCAAACTACCACAAAATTGCACTCATCTCACATCCTAGCAAAGTAATGTTCAACATTCTCCAAGCCAGGCTTCAATAGTACATGAATCGAGAACTTCCAGTAGTTCAAACTGGATTTAGAAAAGGCAGAGGAACCAGAGATCAAATTGCGAATATCCGTTGGATCATGGAAAAAGCAAGAGAGTTCCAGAAAAACATCTACTTCTGCTTTATTGACTACGCCAAAGCCTTTGACTCTGTGGATCACAACAAACTGTGGAAAGAGATGGGAATACCAGAACACCTGACCTGTGTCCTGAGAAATCTGTATGCAGGTCAAGAAGGAAGTTAGAACTGAACATGAAACAACAGACTGGTTCCAAATCTGGAAAGGAGTACGTCAAGGCTGCATATTGTCATCCTTCTTATTTAACTCATATGCAGAGTACATCATGCAAAATGCCAGGCTGGATGAAGCACAAGCTGGAATCAAGATTGCTAGGAGAAATATCAATAACCGCAGATATGCAGATGACACCACCCTCATGGCAGAAAGTGAAGAACTAAAGAGCCTCTTGAAGAAAGTGAAAGAGGAGAGTGAAAAAGTTGGCTTAAAATCCAGCATTCAGAAAACTAAAATCATGACATCTGTTCCCATTACCTCATGGCAAATAGATGGGGAAACAATGAAAACAGTGACAGACTTTAGTTTTGGGCTCCAAAATCATTGCAGATGATGTTGTCAGTAGCCAGGAAATTAAAAGATGCTTGCTCCTTGGAAGGAAAGCTATGACCAACCTAGTTCCAGTTCAGCCACTCAGTCGGGTCCAACTCTTTGTACCCCATGAACCGCAGCACGCCAGGCCTCCCTGTCTGTCACCAACTCCCGGAGTCCACCCAAACCCATGTCCATTGAGTGTGTGATGTCATCCAACCATCTCATCCTCTGTCATCCCCTTCTCCTCCTGCCCTCAATCTTTCCCAGCATCAGGGTCTTTTCAAATGAGTCAGCTCTCTTATCAGGTGGCCAAAGTATTGGAGTTTCAGCTTCAGCATCAGTCCCTCCAGTGAACACCCAGGACTGATCTCCTTTAGGATGGACTGGTTGGATCTCCTTGCAGTCCAAGGGACTCTCAAGAGTCTTCTCCAACCCCACAGTTCAAAAGCATCAAGTCTTCGGCGCTCAGCTTTCTTTATAGTCCAATTCTCACATCCATACATGACCACTGGAAAAACCATAGCCTTGACTAGATAGAACTTTGTTGGCAAAGTAATGTCTCTGCTTTTTAATATGCTGTCTAGGTTGGTCATAACTTTTCTTCCAAGGAGCAACCATCTTTTAATTTTATGGCTGCAGTGACCATCTGCAGTGATTTTGGAGCCCAGAAAAATAAAGTCAGCACTGTTTCCACCGTTTCCTCATTTGCCATGAAATGATGGGACCAGATGCTATGATCTTAGTTTTCTGAATGTTGAGCTTTCAGCCAACTTTTTCACTCTCCTCTTTCACTTTCATCAAGAGGTTCTTTCGCTCCTGTTCACTCTCTGCCATAAAGGTGGTATCATCTGCATATCTGAGGTTATTGTTATTCTTACCTGCAATCTTGATTCCAGTGTGTTTCATCCAACCCAGCGTTTCTCATGATGTACTCTGCATATAAGTTAAATAAGCAGGGTGACAATATACAGCCTTGACATACTCCTTTTCCTATTTGGAACCAGTCTGTTGTTCCATGTCCAGTTCTAATAGTTGCTTCCTGACCTGCATACAGGTTTCTTAAGAGGCAGCTCTGGTGGTCTGGTATTGCCATCTCTGTCCAAATTTTCCACAGTTTCTTGTGATCCACACAGTCAACGGCTTTGACACAGTCAATAAAGCAGAAATAGATGCATTTTCTGGAACTCTCTTGCTTTTTCCATCATCCAGCGGATGCTGGCAATTTGATCTCTGGTTCCTCTGCCTTTTCTAAAATCAGCTTCAACATCTGGAAGTTCACAGTTCACATATTGCTGAAGCCTGGCTTGGAGAATTTTGAGCATTACTTTACTAGCGTGTGAGATGATTGCAATTGTGCAGTAGTTTAAGCATTCTTTGGCACTGCCTTTCTTTGGGATTGGAATGAAAACTGACCTTTTCCAGTCCTGTGGCCAGTTGAGTTTTCCAAATTTGCTGACATATTGAGTGTAGCACTTTCAAAGCATCATCTTTTAGGATTTGAAATAGCTCTACTGAAATTCCATCACTTCCACTAGCTTTATTCATAGTGATTCTTCCTAAGGCCCACCTGACTTCACATTCCAGGATGTCTGGCTCTAGGTGAGTGTGAGTGATCACATCTTCGTGATTATCTGGGTCATGAAGATCCCTTTTGTACAGTTCTTCTGTGTATTCTTGCCACCTCTTCTTAATATCTTCTGCTTCTGTTAGGTTCATATCATTTCTAGTCAGCATATTAAAAAGCAGAGACATTACTTTGCCAACAAAGTTCTATCTAGTCAAAGCTATGGCTTTTCCAACAGTCATGTATGGATGTGAGAGTTGGACTATAAAGAAAGATGAGCACTGAAAAAATTGATGCTTTTGAACTGTGGTGTTGGAGAAGACTCTTGAGAGTCCCTTGGACTGCAAAGAGATCCAACCAGTCTATCCTAAAGGAAATCAGTCCTGAATATTCATTGGAAGGACAGATGCTGTAGCTGAAACTCCAGTTATTTGGCCACATGATGCAAAGAACTGACTCATTAGAAGACTCTGATTCTGGGAAAGATTGAAGGCAGGAGGAGAAGGGGATGACAGAGGATGAGATGGTTGGATGGCATCACTTACTCGATGGACATGAGTTTGAGTAAGCTCCAGGAATTTGTGACTGACAGGGAAGCCTGGCATGCTGCAGTCCGTGGGGTTGCAAAGAGTCTGACATGATTGAGCGACTGAACTGAACTGAATGGTCTATTTCAGGCATTAGAGAACTGAATGAAATCATGAAAATATCATGAGACATATTTTTTTCAGTGGGGCTGTATGAGCCCTTCCAACTTTGAAAGAGTTGGTTTGATGAAAGGACAACAGCTGTACCTGAAGTCAAGCAGTCAATCAGAAGAATGGCTAAAATTTAATACAGTTTTATCAGAAGCTTGTAAATGCCTATTACTAGTTATATTACAATTTCTGTACATGTCTGTGAAATACTAAGTGGAGAATTCACATAGGACTCAGGCAGGACTGAACCATGGATTTTAAAGAGTCACAGATAATCTAAAATGGTCACCTCTCCCCACAGAAGAATGGGCTAGAGGATCCAGAAACAGACCCAAATATTAGGGAATACAATAAAGGTGGTACTTCAAGTCAGTAGAAAAAGACAGCTTATTCAGTAAATGATGCTGAGACAACTAGTTAGGTATCTAGAGACTGACCTCAGTTTAGTCACCAAAACAAATACCAACAGAACAAAAATTTAAATATAAAAACTGTAACCAGGGGTAAATACTGGAATTTACAAAAAGCTTTCAAAGCATAACATCTGGAAGCACAGAAAGAGTAATATATTTGACTACATAAATATTAAGAAGATATGTATGGCAAAAAAAAAAAAAAGCCACAAACAAAAATTAAATGAAAACCTGGGGGAAAATGTTTGTAACATAGTTGACAAAGGGCTGATTTCCTCAATACATAAAGTTTCAAACGGTTAATATAAATGATCAATAGCCCAATAGCAAATGGCAAAAAAACATGAAAGTCTATTTTCAGGGAAAAAAGAAAACATATAAACATAAGGGGGAAATACCTCATAATTAAAGAAATGAAAATGTAAAAAATGAAACACCATGTTTCACCTACAGTTTAAGAAGCAATACAGTGTAATGGTTAAAACTGATTGCTCTAGAGTCAGAATACTTGAGATTGAATCCTGGTTCTACTCCTTACTGTGCATTCTCTTGTTTCCTAGGTCTGGGTTCTTGTGAGAACAAAATGAGAAAATTTAACAAAAAGCAATGAAGACTGTGCATGCATATAGTAACCACATTAGTTCTTATTATCAGGTGGACAAAAACAGGGAAACCATTGGTATAGTGTTGGAAGGGAGTGGAGAACTAGGCATTCACATATACCACTGGCAGATGTATAAACTGGCAGTGTCTTTGAGGAGCAATTTGATATTGTCTACTAGTTTTCTAAGTTCATAAACCCTGTGAGTTTGCAGTCAGCTTTTAGAATTATCCTACTAATCACATACATTCATAAAGACATGCTTCTCTCTATATATATATCTATATATATATATCTTTATACTCATAATGATATATAGGTAGATATAGATTTTCATTGCAGCAATGTATGTAACAGCAAAAAGCCTGGAGATGACCTAAATATCATCTAAATTCGACTAAAAAAATACATGACGGTATACCCTACAATGAAATAATATATTGATATGAAAAAAATCCCCAAAATGGTCAAAAAAGCAAATCACCAAACAATGTGGCCAGCTTATTCCCATTAGTCTAAGAATGCCTATAATCTTCTGGAAGGAGACACAAGAAAATAACAGTTGCCTTTGAGGAGCAAGAATGGGAGCTGAAGTCAGATGGAGATTTGCTTTTCATTAAATATCTTTCTGTAAAAATGAAACTTTTTTCCCCATGTACATTTTTTTTTAATGAAACAAAAACTAGTTAATTAAAAAAATAAGAGTGCAACCATCATATAACATTGCATCTCTATCAGAAAAGCACACCAGCTAAAGATAGAAGTTCTAAGAGAGATGATGCTTGCTTAAGTATAATCATGGCTTTAGGGACCAAAATATCATCTGTCACTCTAGAGAGTGATGAGAACCACAGAAACTGAACACTTGAGTCTCCTTTCCAAACTTCATATTATCCATCTGTTAACTGCCTCTAAAATAAGAGCTGTTTCTACCTCCACCTCTAGAAGTGTATGAGTGCTCTTGTACTTGGTGTATTGATTGGGATAAGGACTTTGGGGAAAGCAGGAAGGGAGAAGGACTGACAAGCATCCACTAAAATGCTCTCCTGGTTCTCAATGATCTGTTTTTTTGGACAACTTATTTCTTAGTTTTTTTTCCTTTCATCTTAACACCTTACACATAAACTTTATAATTCAGAAAGCACAATTCCACTTTCCCCAGTAGATGGGGCTGATAATGTCATTTTAAATGAGTCTCAGAGAGGTCGCCTAATCCAACAGATATTAGGTTTGTGTCCTGGCATCACCACTTCATCTTCTAAATCTGTTACTTTCCACACTACAGCGTTCTTTCATCATCCCTGCTCAATCTCATGGCACCAACTCCGGATTCCACCTCAACCCAGCCAACATCAAGCACCTGTATTCTTAGGCTCTATGATTCTAGAGCGGAGAAGGCAATGGCAACCCACTCCAATACTCTTGCCTAGAGAAGCCCATGGACGGAGGAGCCTGGTAGGCTACAGTCCATGGGGTCACTAAGAGTCGGACATGACTGAATGACTTCACTTTCACTTTTCACTTTCGTGCATTAGAGAAGGAAATGGCAACCCACTCCAGTGTTCTTGCCTGGAGAATCCCAGGGACGGGGAGCCTGGTGGGCTGCCATCTATGGGGTCGCACAGAGTCGGACACGACTGATGCAACTTAGCAGCAGCAGCATGATTCTAGAGAGTGATGGTAGAGACAGGAGTCAATTAAGGACAAAGGATAAGATATGTTTTTCTTTCTGGGGACAAATCTGAATCAACTGCTTTTTAAAACATCATTCCTTTGTTCTGAGAAAATGAAGTAGTATACCCTGTTAACAGGGTCTTGGCAGTACTGAGCACATTATCTAGATACTTTATTCACTTTACCTCGCTCCCCCTGTAAAGGTTCTCTTATATTATCTTCACAATACAAATGACTGCAGAAATTCAGTGAAGGGATGTTAATTGCTTTATATCACACAGCTCCTATGTTCCTGTGTTGAATAAGGACTCAGACCCCTGTGTCTGGCTCTAAAGTATGTTGTACATTATAGCACTCTACCCAATGAACAAACACTGCTCTTTGGTGCCATGATTTGCTAGGGTGGTTAAAGGGCCCAGTCAAAGGCAACCTGGAAGTTCTTAAGCATGCTAAGAACCTGGAAGTTACGCTAGAAAAGTCAGGGCTGCTATTCAGTTTTCCCCCATTTATTTACTCTGTCCCTCACATCTCTAAAATGAAAATGCACCTAAGTTTCAGGGCAGAATACTGGGGGCACTATCAGCCAATAAAATGAATAACAAGAAGCAAACGGCAGCCCGGGCTAACTGCGAGGCTGTCCTGCAAAGGCTGCCTTCTGCGGTTGCCAGGCAACAAAGGTAAACAGCAGGAAGTGGCAGGATCATGGCCACTAACTACAGTGCCAACCAGGTAAGCACTTTTTTTCCTTTTTCTTTAACATTTAATTTTGCCTTCCAGAGTCCACCTTTGCCTGACCCCTCCCATAGGATTCTGATTACTGAATAGACCAAAAATTTTAAAAGTGCTATGTGATAGTATTTTTCTTTAACCTCCTTGGCTCTCAGGGAGCGAGGGCCTAAAGTACAAGTAATAAGTATTTCTGGGTCAAGTTTGTAGGCTCTAACCCAGAAGTCAGCAAATTTTTTTCTTAAAACGGCCAGAGAGGAAATATTTTAGCCTCTGTGGGCCAAGTGATAAAATCAAAGATACTATATAGGTATGAGAGAAAACATTTCCCATAAAATTTTTGACAAAATTCAAAATATAATAACAGCATAATTTTTATATTATTAATGAAAAGACTGAAATTCTTATAGGATGAGAAAATATTTTTGCTTAATTGGGATAAAAGTTCGTGTTCCCTTTTATCAAATCAACTGCAAATGTTCATCTATTAAAAAAAGTTCTTAGCTTTCTCATGCCATCTCAAAACAGACAGGAGGATGGATTTGGCCCATGGGCCAGAGTCTGCTAACACTGGCATAGACCAATATTATAATAAAAAGATAATGTGAATCACAAATGTAACTTCAGATTTTCTAGTAGCTACATGCTGCTGTTGCTGCTAAGTCACTTCAGTCGTGTCTGACTGTGTGACCCCACAGATGGCAGCCCACCAGGCTCCGCTGTCCCTGGGATTCTCCAGGCAAGAACACTGGAGTGGGTTGCCATTTCCTTCTCCAATGCATGAAAGTGAAAAGTGAAAGTGAAGTCGCTCAGTTGTGTCCGACTCTTCGCAACCCCATGGACTGCAGCCCACCAGGTTCCTCCATCCATGGGATTTTCCAGGCAAGAGTACTGGAGTGGGTTGGTAGCTACATGAGTAACATTTAAAAGTTAATTTTAATAATATATTTAATTTAGCCTGGTAAGTCCAAAATGTTATTTCTAACATTTAATCAGTATTTTAAATTATAATTAGATGCTTCACATTCCCTTTTTTGGTACTAAATCTTCAAAATCCAGTATGCTTTATATAGCTGACCCTTAACAAGGCAGGTATTAGGGCACAGATCCCCACACAACTGAAAATCTGCATCTAACTTAACAGCCCTCCATATCCAGGGTTCCACATTCACAGATTCAACCAACTATTGATCATGTAGTAATATAGTACATATTTTTTTGAAAAAAAATCTGTAAGTTAACTTGCATAGTTCAAACCCATGATGTTCAAGGGCCGACTGTACATACAAAGCACCTCAATTTGGACTGGTCACATTTCCAGGGCTCAAGAGCCACACGTGGCTAGTGGCTTCATGTTGGACAGCACACAGACAAAACGACTTACCTCCTCTCTGCAGTGAGTTAAAGCTTACTTAGCGTGGCTGTTCACGCCTTTGGTCTTCAAATCTAAAGAACTGTGTCTAGCTATCATTTCCTGGGCTTGGGACCTTTGAGTCTCAGGGATTCTTATCTTTCTCTCCACAGTACGAAAAACCTTTCTCACCCAAGTATCTGCAGAACTGGTCTCTTGCAAAGCCAACAAAAGAGGTATTCCAGCTTCAGTCCACCCTCTTTCCGTCATACTCGGTGTAATTCACTGGCACCTAAACTCTTTCAGCATTCTTTGCATTCCCATAGCCTCCTTTCCCTCAGCCCTTAATTCAAATTTAAGCCCTTCAGATACTTTCTCCCACTTTTCCACTCCATCTTCACAAGCACTTTTCTCTCTACCTCTACCCCAGAGGATTTCTTCCCATGAAGGCTACACTCAGATTATTGCCAATGATCGTGGTCATCTGTTGCCTTCAGTGCCCTGCTCCAAGGTGAGATATTCATCTCCATTCTCATCTAGAAAGTTAAAGAACCAAGGCATAGAACTGGAGTGACAGAGGGAAGACTTGTAATCTCCTGCAGCCACTACATGGAAGATTAAAGTGCAACCTAATTCACATTGTAACAAGAATGCTCCCAAACTTCCAGCCAACAGGATAAGTTTAACACCCAGAACTCCTTAACTTGATGAATGATTGGTATAAAATGAACACCTTCAGGTGATAATACTTATATAGTGGGTACCCAGCCAAACTTAGGCTGAGGATGTAGCGTTTAAGCCAGTGGCAGTAAAGGAGATTAAAAAATTAGGGCAACCGAAATGAGAAAGGGGAAGAGACTGGAGAAGTTATGCTTTCAGTCTTGTTTCGTGACAATCCTAAAGGTAAAAAGATGCAACTAACACAAATAGAACAGACCTGCCAATAGGCCAGTTACTGCGAGTGGGAAGCCCTGTTGAGGAATCCCATCCTTTTCCGTTTAGGCGAGTCCTTGGGGCTCCTTCATGGGCACCTGGCAGATGCCTCTGAAGATACCCCCTGCTCGGGCGACCCTGACCTCCCGTACAGCTGCTGGTGCTGCCTCCCTCACCAAATGGATACAGAAAAATCCCGATTTACTTAAGGCCTCCAATGGGTTGCGTCCTGAAATCTTCGGCAAGGTATCTATTTCTCCCACTTAACCTCAATCCTATTTTCTTTTCAACCTCAGAAATGTCTATATATTGTTACACTACCACAATCCCAGCAGGGGGAACCTTTAACCAATTCTGTCTTATCCTGTCTAGTCCTTAAGCAACCTCTTGGGCTGGAAGGGATAAGCTAAGGACATCTTATCCACCCCACCCATCTCCCCCTTCACACAGTACAAAATGATCTGATCTCAAGGGGAGGTTAATGGTTACCAATTTAACTCATATTTGAAACCTGACTTCTTGCCCATGGGATGGGGAGAAGGGGATTTAGAATTGAGACGGATTGAGAATGATCTAGGCCTAACCGGAAACATAATTGTCTCTTCTGTTCTACCTCTGACAGCCCCATGATCCAGACAGTCAGAAGAAACTCAGGAAGTCTATCACAAAGACTGTACAACAAGCACCAAGTCCCACCGTAATCCCAAGCTCCCCAGCCTCAAATCTCAATTCCCCAGATCAACTCCAAAGCTCACATCCCTCTGCAGGTCATACTCCAGGTCCCCAAAGCCCACTCAACTCTCCAAAGTGCCCACCTGGGAGCCCGTGTTTGCCCCATGCAGGCCGTAATCTAGCCGAGGTCCAGAAATGCAAACCTGCAACTCCGTAAGGGACTAAGGGACTGAGTGGCTTGAGGAAGACCGCCCTAATCAGGGAAATTACAGATGGGAATAAAGGCAAATTTGTAAAATAAACTCTTTGTTATTGGAATATAGTTGCTTTACAATTTTGTGTTAGTAACACTGTATGTTGAATCTTTTACTGACTTGAAATTTTTCTCTTCAGCTCTTTAGGTAGGAGGTAGATGGGCACCCCCACCTCACTCCCCAAAGGTAAAAGCAATTGGAGATTCATTCCCTATAAACTGAAACTCCGCTCCAAGACAATAACAGGACAATTAAGGGAGGAGGCTGGGCCCTGTTCAAACCACTTATTTCTCACTCTGGAAGTCAGGAGACCTCCCCAACCACACATGCGCAGAAAGGGCTCCTTGCAGGCAGAAGCGGGCAGCAATGTCAAGGGATGCTCTACCCATAACGGCTCTTCAGTAGAATCCACCTTGGCTAAGAGATGTGTGTGCTCACCTGAGAGAATCCTGATATACCACATATGGACTGCGAACCAGACAAATCAAAATGATTGGCCAAAGGACACCAACAAGAAATAACTCATAATTCAAACCGCTTCAAGGGCACAAGTCTGGGACAGTCTGCCTGTGTGCCTGTCCACATGTATTATACTCTTTTCTCCTCTTAATAAATACCTTACTTGCTTCACAACTTTCTCTGTGGGAGTTCTTTTCTGCAAAGTCGAGGGGCCAGGGCCCTTGCCACTGACCACTGGTCTAGTAGCTAGGATTTGATGCTTTCACTGCTGCAGCCCAGCCTCCATCTCTGGCTGGGATACCAAGCCCTGCTCTAAGCTGCTGCAGGCCGAGGCCGCCCGAGGTCACCCTGGCCACCTCTTTTAACCCATAATTAGAAGGGTTGGAGGAAATAAATACCCCCTCACTTTTCACCCTGAGCATGAACTACAACTTCAAAGTCAGAAGTACAACCATTTAGAGTAGAGCAGGTATACGTGCACTTGGAGGTGGGGAAGAAAAGCAACAGGATGCCAGGTTAGGAGACATGAGCCTTGTCTAAGAGATCGTATCTGCTATGGCAGAACACACAGAACCAAGAGTGGTAAAAGCAAAACTTAAGCAAAAACACAAATATAACTTGAAAACTGAAGCTACAGAAGTGATGAGGAGCCAGAGAAGAAAAATAAAGGGCGACAGGCAAGTAGAAAGCTGGGGCAGACAGAATTACATATATGATGACCACTCTGCCACTCCCCTGACCCAATCACCTGAATGATTAAGAAGCCACCAAAAAGTCCCTATCCATTTCCCAGCCTCTCATTTCTGTTTATCTTTATCCCTGTTCTGGCACTGGCTGTTACATTTAATGCACTTGCCAAACCTTTCCCAGTTCTAATATGCAGTTGTTCCCTTGTGAGCATGGATGCCTCACTCTGAGGACAAGTACAGAGGACATGTGGCGTGCACTGGAAAGCGTGTTAGTGGCTCAGTCCTGTCCAGTTCTTTGTGACTCCGTGGACTGAAGCCCACCAGGCTCCTCTGTCCATGGGATTCTCCAGGCAAGAATACTGGAGTGGGTTAGCATGCCCTTCTCCAGGGGACCTTTCCGACCCATGGACTGAACGCAGGTCTCCTGCATGGCAGGCAGATTCTTTACTGTTTAAGCCACAAGGGAAGCCCCCGCTGTGCGCTGGAGAAGGCTCCAGAGACTTCTCAGGATAGTAAAAAGGAGATGTGATCACTTAAAGCCAAGGACTACTGGGAGCTGGGATGAAGACTGATGAGGCAGCCAAGCAAGGTCTTCCTTTCCAACTGAGACCAATCACAGGCACTGCTACTTCTCTCCAACCCAAAGCTTTAACTGGCTGGTGAGCAACTCAGAGTGACACACTAAGGCGCCAGTCACCCCAGCGTTTCCAGAGACTATCAAAACAGCACTCCCGCCATAGGGAGCTAGGGACCCAAAAGCCTGGCCTATATGGTTTAGGAAAGTAGCAAGTTTTCTCCTAAAACCATAAATGTCTGCCAGGTTTCCAACAATCTCTTTCCAACCTCCACTCTCCCCTCCCCTGATTTACATACTTAGCTCGTGGTTCCTTGGCCATCCCCTCCATTGTTCCACTGGTTTATAACTCGCTGAACTGTACCTTGGGGCTTATAATCCGTTCTCAGTGAGATTCTGGAGTTTGTAACAAACTAAAAGATCTCCACATCTTAACTTCCTTTCTCCTGCTTTCTTCTCTGAGGTTTCTGCATATTAAATCCCTAGCTACTTTTGTTTGATTCCCTGATAATTTTTCCAGTGTTCACTTAAAAGGACAAGTTGCTTCCCTCCTGAGGAAGGTAGGATTGGGAGACGCAAGCACCTAAGAGGAGACCAGAGGGAGACCAGACGGGGCAGAGAGGAAACTGGCTCCTCCTCTCCAGTTGCCACTGTCTTGGTTTCTCAAAGTATCAACGAGAGTCAAAGGCAAAATAATAATTTTAATTCAGTTTCAGAAAAAGATGTCACGTGATTCTGGATTAGAAAACATGACAGTAAGAGGTTTGTTTTTTTCTGGAAACACAAGGAAAAGAAATAACCCGTAACAGAGTCAACAATATTTTTCTGGATTTTCTTTTTGCATCAAGATCTATATATCTTCTCCCCCAAGACCTGCTCCAAGAGCCAACTTAACTCTTTTTATCTCCCGCTAGCTGGGAGAGGCTAATTCTCCCTCCACCCCCACCCCCCTCCTTCCAGTCACACTGTGTGGGTGCTGAAGACCCTGGGCTCTGACCAATGGACCGAATTGTCCTTTGAGCCAGCAACCCACAGGCAGTGGCACCCGAATCCCCACTCCCAGTGCCCATGGCAGAGGCCACAGAGCTGGCATTGTTTCCACTGTCTCAGGAAGAAGGAGCCAAAGGCTGACCCTCAGCATAAATCAAGGCCTAACATGGAGAGATAAAGAAGGCTCCCAAGCCCAGAGTAGGCTGCAAGCCGGGGGCAAGAAAAGGGAGTTTTTGCAGTCATTCCATCCCTAGAAATAAGGGGAAAACTGGACCCCTTTCCACCGTTATGGTTCTGTAAGGTACTCTACTGCTGAGCTCCAAGGGGATCTGCAAGCAAAGAAGGGTCTAAACAAATGAGAATAACTTTGCCCTGGACAAAGACAAGAGTAACAAATAGGAAGACAGGTCAATGTGATAATTTGTAGGATGACGACACTGGGAACTTCGGCTCTTCACATGGCTGCCAGCCCTACAGACGACAACACAGTAAGAACCAGGACAGCCACTCCAGACTGGTGTAGCTGGGAAATCGTCAGGCCTTTTCCCAGGTCCCACATCTGTAAAAATAGGAAAAAAAATTTCAGCAGTCAGGGTCCTGGTCACTCTCATAGCTCCTTTCTCAGAAAAAACTTAACTTAGAAACAGGCAATTTCTCTCAGCGTGATTCTAGAGAAAAGCACTTCTCCCTTATTTGTGACCTTCACCTTCCTTGAAACCCACAATACGGTACCTGCCACTCTCTTATCCCAATGACAGTAAAGCGAATCGATCCTCAGTCCCATATGTAAGAACTTTCAGACTAAATAGATCAAACTCTCCCTTGTGACAACAAAACCAGATCAAGGTTTTCCAAAGTGTGTTTCTCCAAAAACTAGTTTCTCAGAATGTTAAAAGGCATTACATGTGGGGAAAAAAAGTTCCGAGGTCAAATAAATTTGGCAACTGTTTAAATACAAGACTTCTCAAACAATTTACTAATGCACACTGTTAATCTCCAAAATGGGAATATAATACATGGTTTTTTAAATATAGTCAACCTCTGAATCCTCTTTGGGAAGCAACATTTGTCCATTGGGAAACTAGTATTTTTTTTAAAAATACTCTTTGGGGAATTCCCTGGTGGTCCAGTGGTTAAGACTCCACACTTCCAATGCAGGCGGTTCAATCCCTGGTGGGGGAATAATCCCACATGACTCAAGGCATGGCCAAAAAAAAACTACTCTTGGGATCTAGACTCAATTTTGTTTTGACTGTGACATGCCCCCACCACTAAGAAATATCTTTTTAGTTAGTACCCAATGTCTGTGTATATATATTTTATATATAAAAGCTCATGAAACAATATGCAATATTTATCAACACCTTCTGTTATATTCTGTATGGTATATTCTATTTAAAGCTCTCTTTTGTTGGTAGCAACCTACTAAATACATTTTCTACCCACTGAGTCAAAAACACAGTTTAAAAAACACTGATTTAGACTCTCTCGTGCCCTAGGGACATCAACGTATTGTATTCTAAAAGCTCTCCTAGAGCAAAAGCAGAGCCTTCAGGTTTCACACTTTCCACACACAACTGCATCAACACAAATAAGCCCACACTTTAAGAATGCTTCAGAGAAAAATTAGAGCCTGGAAAAACTCAAGATGAGAAGATGTCCCTACCTCAGGTGTCAAACAGCTTCTACCTAGATAAGATTAGGAGTCAAAAAGACAAACAGTTGCTTGCTTATAAAGGAACAGTTCAGTCCAGTTGCTCAGTCGAGTCCAGCTCTTTGCAGTCCCATGGCCTGCAGCATGCCAGGCCTCCCAGTCCATCACCAGGTACCAAAGCTTGCTCAAACTCATATCCATCGAGTCAGTGATGCCATCCAACCATCTCATCCTGTCATCCCCTTCTCCCAACTTCAATCTTTTTCAGCATCAGGGTGGGAAATGAGTCAGTTCTTCGCATAAGGTGGCCCAAAGTACTGGAGTTTCAGCTTCAGCATTACTCCTTTCAATGAATATTCAGGACTGACTTCCTTTAGGATAGACTGGTTGGATCTCCTTGCAGTCCAAGGGACTCTCAAGAGTCTTCTCCAACACCACAGTTCAAAAGCATCAAATATTCAGTGCTCAGCTTTCTTTACGGTCCAACTCTCACATCTATACACGACTACTGGAAAAACCATAGCTTCGACTAGACAGATCTTTGTTGGTGAAGTAATGTCTCTGCTTTTTAATATGCTGTCTAGGTTGGTCACAGCTTTTTTTCCAAGAAGCAAGCGTCTTTTAATTTCATGGCAGCAGTCACCATCTGCAGTGATTCTGGACCCCAAGAAAATAGCCTCTGTTTCCACTGTTTCCCCATCTATTTGCCATGAAGTGATGGGATCAGATGCCATGATCTTAGTTTTCTGAATGTTGAGTTTTAACAGGGCGACAATATACAGCCGTGACATACTCCTTTTACAACTTGGAACCAGTCTCTTGTTCATGTCTGATTCTAACTGTTGTTTCTTGACCTGCATGCAGATTTCTCAGGAGGCAGGTCAGGTGGTCTGGTATTCCCATCTCTTTCAGAATTTTCCACAGTTTGCTGTGATCCACACAAAGGCTTTGACACAGTCAATGAAGCAGAAGTAGATGTTCTTCTGTAACTCTCTCGCTTTTTCAATGATCCAATGGATGTTGGCAATTTGATCTCTGGTTCCCCTGCCTTTCCTAAATCCAGTTTGAACATCTGGAAGTTCTTGGTTCATGTACTACTGAAGCCTGGTTTGGAGAATTTTGAGCATTACTTTGCTTGCATGTGAGATGAATTCAATTGTGCAGTAATTTGAACGTTCTTTGGCATTGCCTTTCTTGTGGACTGGAATGAAAACTGACTTTTTCCAATCCTGTGGCCACTGCTGAGTTTTCCAAATTTGCTGGCATATTGAGTGCAGCCCTTTCACAGCATCATCTTTTAGGATTTTAAATAGCTCAACTGGAATTCCATCACCTCCACTAGCTTTGTTCATATTGATGATTCCTAAGGTGCACTTGACTTTGCACTCCAGGATGTCTGGCACTAGGTGGGTGATCACACCATCGTGGTTATCTGGGTCCTGAAGATCTTTTTGTATAGTTCTTCTGTGTATTCTTGCCACCTCTTCTTAATATCTTCTGCTTCTGTCAGGTCCATATAGTTTCTGTCCTTTATTGTGCTCATCTTTGCATGAATGTTCCCCTGCTATCTCTAATTTTCTTGAAGAGATTAAGATCTCTAGCCTTTCCCAGTCTATTGTTTTCCTCTATATCTTTGCATTGATCATTTAGGCTTTCTTATCTCTCCTTGCTATTCTTTGGAGCTCTGCATTCAGATGGGTATATCTTTTCTTTTCTCCTTTGCCTTTAGCTTCTCTTCTTTTCTCAGCTATTTGTAAGGCCTCCCCAGACAGCCATTTTGCTTTTTTGCATTTCTTTTCCATGGGGATGGTCTTGATCCCTGTCTCCTGTACAATGTCACGGATCTCTGTCCATAGTTCATCAGGCACTCTGTCTTATCAGATCTAGTCCCTTAAATCTATTTCTCACTTTCACTGTATAATCATAAGGGATTTGATTTAGGTCATACCTGAATGGTCTAGTGGTTTTCCCCACTTTCTTTAATTAAAGTCTGAATTTGGCAATAAGGAGTTCATAATCTGAACCACAGTCAGCTCCCGGTCTTGCGTTTGCTGACTGTATAGAGCTTCTCCATCTTTGGCTGCAAATAATATAATCAATCTGATTTTGGTATTGACCATCTGGTGATGTCCACGTGTAGAGTCTTCTCTTATGTTATTGGAAGAAGGTGTTTGCTATGACCAGTGCGTTCTCTTGGCAAAACTCTGTTAGCCCCTTCATTTTGTACTCCAAAGCCAAATTTGCCTGTTACTCAAAGTATCTCTTGATTTCCTACTTTTGCATTCCAGTCCCCTATAATGAAAAGGACATCTTTTTGTGTATTAATTCTAGAAGGTCTTGTAGGTCTTCTTAGAACGGTTCAACTTCAGCTTCTTCAGTATTACTGGTTGGGGCATAGACTTGGATTACTGTGATACTAAATACTTTGCCTTGGAAATGAAGAGATCATTCTGTCATTTTTGAGAATGCATCCAAGTACTGCATTTCGGACTCTTTTGTTGACCATGATGGCTATTCCATTTCTTCTAAGGGATTCTTGCCCACAGTAGGAAATATAATGGTCATCTGAATTAAATTCACCCATTCCAGTCCATTTTAGTTCACTGATTCCTAAAATGTCAATCTTCACTTTTGCCATCTCCAGTTTGACCACTTCTAATTTGCCTTGATTCATGGACCTAACAGTCCAGATCCTATGCAATATTGTTCTTTACAGCATTGGACTTTATTTCCATCACCAGTCACACCCACAACTGGGTGTTGTTTTTGCTTTGGCTCTGTCTCTTCATTCTTTCTAGAGTTATTTCTATCCTCTTCTCCAGTAGCGTATTGTGCACCTACCAACTTGGGGAGTTCATCTTTCAGTGTCATATCTTTTTGCCTTTCATACTATTCATGGGGCACAGTGCTTTCAAAAAAATAAAGGTACAATGCTTTACAGAAAAGTTGAGTCCTACTGGGTGGTGGTGATATGGGGATATTCTCTAGCATATTAGAGACCCTGTCACGTCCTACTCTCTTTCATCAATTCCACCCTCCACTCCATTAGATTTTTTTTCTTTTAATGTAAGGGTAGATATGCATTTACATGAATATGAATATACAGGGAAAGTTCTGGATGTGATCTTGGAGAGACAGCAGTAAGCAGTCCTAGCGAAAGATCTTAGTTCCCTGCCCAGGAACTGACCTTGGATAGCCTGGATGAAAACCAGGAATCCTAGCCACCAGACCACCAGGGGATAGAGCCTTGTTAGATCTTCTGGCAGCACAACTGTCAAGCTCAGAGTGCAAGAACTATGGACTGTCACAGAGAACAAAATCCTGTCCCACACTCAGAGCCAGGACTTGCTAGAAGAACAAACAAAAGCAGATTTAAGGGCTTAAGAAAAGCCCTGACTGAGTTCTGACATTTTATAAAATCTCTTCCCCTTCCCTCCCCCATTCTGAGACAAAAGCAAATATATAGCAAGTCCCTGCCTGAGCCAGGATGCCAACAGAGGAAGCTGATCAGCTGATTTTATTGGAGAGCTTTGTTCCGTGGAATAAGAAGTCATTAATGGAAATGTTCTCCCTCTCTCTCCCCTCCCCCTGAGGGAAGTGAAGTCATTTTGAATCAAACTGAACACTGCCCCAGGGAACAGTTATAGATACACTTAATTTAATAGGTCATTTAGTCTCTCACTTTTCTGATTCCATTAAACCGTCTATTAGAGCAGACTAAAAATCAGAAAGTGCTTGTCTCTAAGCTCTAATGTGGAAGTTACAAAAGGTCAAATTAAGGCAACAATATCCAACTGACAGATGGCTCAGGGTGAGAGAGAATGGAAAACCATAAAGAAGGAAGCTGTAATTATCTGCCTGACAAAGGAAGCAAGACCAGGGGTAGGGAGACCACAAAATATAAATCTTAAAGTGCTGTAGGAGAGATTGATCCCTGAGCTGAGGCAGGTTTGATTCCTTTAAAAAAGAAGGGGATACCAGTTTGAACTGACCCCAAGCTCATGTAGGAGGCAACCTGGACGGAGCTCAGGCTGTCAAAAGATTTCTAAACCCAATATTTAGATCCTAGACACTCAGTTTGTTCTTGAAGTTGGTCCTATTCTAATAGTTCAAAACAAAAACCAAAAGCAGTTAACATAACCCAATATCAAGTTAATAATAATCAGTATACTTGACTCCAGATTTGTCACTCTGTCTTGATAGGAAGATTAAGACTGAAAGCAGTAACTATGTTACCTAGTTCATAAATGAACCTCCAATGTCTAAACAGTGTCTGACACAACAGGTAACAATTTCTGTCTGATAAATATGCCTTCTATGCCAGATATGTGGCCTGGCTTCAGGGGTCTCTTTTAGTAGTGACCCTCTTAAAGCTGGAAGAGTTCATGGAGACCCTGAAAGCCTCTGCCAGGTCTCTGTCCAGTGCTCAGCTACAGCACCAGCTGTGCTCCCTGGCAGGGCCCAGGCAATCTAGCTTAGCTTTGTCCAAGAGGCCCCTGAGCAAACATCCGGCACAACTAACTTTAAGAACAGTACTAAACCCAGACCAGGGACGAGAATCCTGAGCCTCTCCATTCCTTTCACCTAGAAAATGTACAGGTCTACAATTAACTTACCAAGTGTCGGATCCCATTCCAGGTGTGATACATGAGAGGGAAGACAAGTGCAAATTTGGCTGTGTGGATCAGTGCTGGCCCCAAACACAGGGACTTCACAAATTCCAAATGAGACTCAAAGCTCCCAGGGACCAAGAGGGCCGACAAGCCAAAAGAGAGACCCCTGAGGAGAAACAAAGTAAGCCCATCACAGCGGTCCATCAGCTACAACCAATAAAAGACATAAAACTTGTTTCTATGACAGCCCCTAGCACTTCACATAATTCTAAACCAATTTAAAATGGGGAAGATTTAAACTAATGTTCACATCTGTAGTAGGAGAAAGGTTCCACGGAATCTGACTCCAGTCTCTTAAATTTACAATATATATTTTAGCATCTTAATCCTTCATCCAACATTGCTCTCTATAAAAACTTTACCACTTTAGATGTCACCTCTGCCGTATTTGTATCATCTCAGTAAGAAAAATAAAAACAGTATACTCAGTTCAAGGAAAAGACTGAGAGAAAAAAATTTTTAATCAATCAAATCTCTACCACACAAAAATTTAACTCAAAATGAATCAGAGACCTAAATGTAAGAACTAAAACCATAAAACCAAAAAAAACACAGGAGTAAATCTTTAGGACTTTGGATCAGCAGTAGTTTCTTAGATACGACACCAAACCAGAAGCAACAAAATAATAAATTGGAGTCCATCAAAATTAAACACTTTTGGGGGCCGTCCATTTCTCCATTAGTCTGGAAGGACACTGATGCTGAGAATCACTACCGTGGTGAAACTTCAGCTTGTTGGAGCACTCACTGTATTCCGGGGTGCAGCTTTCTCTAAGTTTGCTGTGGCTGAAGCAAGAAAGCAAGCCTATGCAGACCACTACAGAAATGATGGTTCCATGGACAAAATGAGGAAGGCTGGTATCTTTCAGAGTGCAAAGTGCTTCCACAATGTAAAGAATTTATTTAGGTTGAGTTCCATGGAAGTTTTGTCACTGAACTGTAATCTGAACTATGAAACTATGACATAAGAATAATGGAATAAGGAATAATTTGTGTTGATAAATCAACAAATACTATGGAAAAAAAAAAAAACTTTTGTGCTACAAGCAATGCCAACAATAAAGAAAAAAACAACATATACAATGAGAGAAAATTTTTGCACATTGTTATGTCTGATAAGGGACTTGAAAACAGAATATATTAAAGACCCTTACAGCTCAATAAAAAGGCAACCTAGTTTAAAAACAGGCACAGGATGTGAATAAATCTCTCTCCAAAGAAGTAAAAGGTCCATAAGTATATGAAAAGATGCTCAATACCATTAGTCACTATGGAAATGCAAATCAAAACTATGAGAAGCCATTTCACACCCACTAGAAGGCTATATACAGTTAGTGCTCCATACCCACGGGTTCTGCATCCAATATTAGAAAAAAAGGTTCCAGGACTTTCCTGGTGGCCCAGTGGTTAAGAATCCAGCTACCAATGCAGAGGACATGGGTTCAACCCCTGGCCCAGGAAGACCCTAGATACTAGAAAGCGCTTCTCAGAAACGTTTTGCTTTCCCTCAGGGCATGAATACTCCTGCCACCTCACGCCCTAGAGGCTGCAGGGGGCAGACAGGCAGAGTCTATCATGAGATTAGTTTGACAACACTTTAAATAAAACAACAATCAGGTGCTGCCAACCTGAGTTTGAACAGATTCACCAAGGCCCTTTTAGATGTTTTCATTTTCTTTTGCAGTGATATCTACAGGGGTTTACTGGGAGAAAGTATCAAAGTTGACAATGGCTTCAGGATTTACTGACAATCTGCACAGTTCTTTGGGCTGCAGCACTTAATTGCAGAGAAGCAGGATGAAGTTGGTCTTGGCAGTCAATAGAAAGCACTATTTAATTTTTCTTAGTGATTAGATGGGACAGCTTCAATGGCTTTGTTTTCCCAATTTAAACTGTTTAGCTGTTAGAACAGTCTCTCCTCAGGTTCTAGGAGGAGAGTCTATTTTCTGCTTCCCAGTAAACTAAACATTAAGAAGAGGACTTGGGAAATTCCATACTTAATTTCTTCTCACATACTTTACTTTTCATTTGTAAAGAGAAAGCTTTGGCCAACCTGTGACTGAATTAACTGACTGATATTCTGTGTTTGAAGATGTGACACAATAAGAAATACACATGTAGTCTTTTCCCCAAATCCTGGTACACAGCTCCCAAATTCTTGAAGTCAGAGTTTTTGTATACTAATGAGATGGCTGGAAGCTGGGGGCACCTAGACAGCTTCAGGATGGGGGCTAGCTGCCAGGAAGACCAAAGCATGATTTGAAGATTGGGACTTTTAGTTCCATACATCCCCCCCTTCCCTGTCTACTCCCCGCTTCCTCTCACTACATACACACACCTGGGAGTGGCTGGTGATCGAGCTAATGACCAATGGCCAATGATTAATCAATCTTGCCTAGGCACTGAAGCCACCATGAACTATAGGATTTGGACAGCTTCTAGGTTACTGAACACAAGGATGTGCTAGGAGCGTGGTGTGCCCAGAGAGGGCATGGAAGCTTCAGACACACTTTCCTCTCCATTCCTGTATACCTTGCCCTGTGTTATCTCCTCCTTTGGTTTTTATTTTGAAAAACCAGTATGTCTAAATAAAGTGTCTTCCTGAGTTATGGTGAGCTCTTCTAGTAAATTCGGAGAAGGCAATAGCACCCCCACTCCAGTACTCTTGCCTGGAAAATCCCATAGATTGGAGGAGCCTGGTAAGCTGCAGTCCACGGGGTTGCTACAAGTCGGACACGACTGAGCAACTTCACTTTCACTTTTCACATTCATGCATTGGAGAAGGAAATAGCAACCCACTCCAGTGTTCTTGCCAAGAGAATCCCAGGGACGGGGGAGCCTGGTGGGCTACTGTCTATGGGGTCGCACAGAGTTGGACACAACTGAAGCGACTTAGCAGCAGCAGCAGCAGCAGCAGCAGCAGCAGCAGCTTGTAGTAAATTATCAAAACTGAGAAAGGGGTCATGGGAACCCTGGTTTACAGCTGCAACTTTATATATATAATTCTCAAAGTCCTACCTAGGCATTATAAGCAGAAAAGGAAGTGATGCTATAGTAGCTAGTTAGTGACAAAGTCGGAACTGAACTCAGAAATATCCAAAGTTTGTGCTTTTTCTCTACACTGTCTCAGTTGGGAATGACCAGGGTGTAACATATCACATCTGAGAATCAATAACTCATGTCCCATCTCATGAAAAGCCCAGAAAAACAAAACAGATTTCAGAGTTCCATTAGTTACTTTATCATCTGTCAGTTCTTTGGCTTTTCTAGAAAAGAAGTGACTATCTGAGCAGGTTTGCCTATACAGTTAAGTGAGCTCTCACTGAAGTTCTGATTTTCAATCCAACCTATTTTTAAAGACTATCACAGAACACTCAGGACCATTCTTCTTCCCATTCAAGTTAACTGTACAATTTATTTACAGCTGCGTTCTTCTAACATATCTGTTGTTCAGCATTCATTCATTTCATTGCTGTACGTTGCATTTTGATTACCCTTTCCCAGTCTTATTCACACTGCAGCTTCAGCTACCTGCCATTTTCAAGGAATTTACCTAATTTCACCCAGGTTTTTACACTGTTGCTATGAAAAATTACAAGTATTTTAATCCCTTACACAACGTAAGCAATGGAAAAGTGTTACTGGCTTTTTTTTCCATCTTTTAAAGAACTGCTTGTAAAGTTCTTCCTCAATAAATTCTATTTAAAGTCAAACTAGTGTCATCATGCTTTTTAGTTCAACATGCTCTTCAGAGTATCAGCCACAAAATCTACAGTATAAATAAACACCTAATCATGGAATTGTCTAGCCCAGCTTGTTCTGTTACTGAAACAAATGAGAACGTAAACCTTTTTGATTTCTTATGGGACCAAGTTCCAACTTCTCGACACAGCGGTCAAAGTCCTTTACTGTCCAGGACACTTCCCAACCTTATCTTTTGCCACTTTTTCCATAACACAGCTCTTAAACAAGTGGATCTAGTTATCATTATCCAACCTTATCTTCTGCCACTTTCCTAACACAGCTCTTAAACAAGCAGATCTACTTATCATCATCCAAGATTCTGGATGCTTTGCAAACCCTGTGCCTTTGCATCCGGTGGCTTCTCTGTCAGAACACCCTCTTCTACCTCCGTTTCATGAATTCTCCCACCCATTCTTCTTTCAAGATCTCCGACTCCTGCAGAGTTGGTCTTTCCTCTGGGACCCCGTATCTCTATTAAAAAATCATCCCAGTGCATTACAAATATTTGCCTTATTCCTTAGACTCTTTTACTCTTGAGGGTAGACGCTTTTATCACTATCCAATTTCTAATGCATGACAGAAGATTAATGAGAAGTTAGGAGGAACTGGTTCCAAATAGGAAAAGGAGTACATCAAGGCTGTATATTGTTACCCTGCTCATTTAACTTATATGCAGAGTACATCATGAGAAAGGCTGGGCTGGAAAAAGCACAAACTGGAATCAAGACTGCCAGGAGAAATATCAATAACTTCAGATATGCAAATGACACCACCCTTATGGCAGAAAGTGAAGAAGAACTAAAGAGCCTCTTGATGAAAGTGAAAGAGGAGAGTGAAGAGTTGGCTTAAAGCTCAACATTCAGAAAAGTAAGATCATGGCATCTTGGCCCATCACTTCATGGCAAACAGATGTGGAAACAGTGGCTGACTTTATTTTTCTGGGCTCCAAAATCACTGCAGATGGTGACTGCAGCCATGAAATTAAAAGACGCTTACTCCTTGGAAGAAAAGTTATGACCAACCTAGACAGCATATTAAAAAACAGAGACAAAAAATAAGAAAAAAACAAAAAACAAAAAAAATAAATAAATAAAAACAAAAAAACAAAAAAAAAAAAAAAAATAAAATAAATAAAAAACAGAGACATTATTTTGTCAACAAACGTCCATCTAGTCAAGGCTATGGTTTTTCCAGAGGTCGTGTATGGATATGAGAGTTGGACTATAAAGAAAGCTGAGCGCCGAAGACTTGATGCTTTTGAACTGTGGTGTTGGAGAAGACTCTTGAGAGTCCCTTAGACTGCAAGGAGATCCAACCTAGTCCATCCTAAAGGAGATCAGTCCTGGGTGTTCACTGGAAGGACTGATGTTGAATCTGAAACTCCAATACTTTGGCCACCTAATGCAGAGAGCTGACTCATTTGAAAAGACCCTGATGCTGGGAAAGACAGAGGGCAGGAGGAGAAAGGGACAACAGAGGATGAGATGGTTGGATGGCATCACCAACTCAATGGACATGGGTTTGGGTGGACTCTAGGAGTTGGTGATGGACAGGGAGGCCTGGAGTGTGCGGTTCATGGGGTCGCAAAGAGTTGGACATGACTGAGCGACTGAACTGACTGAGGAGGAGCAAACATTTCTGAACTGACCACCATAAGCAAAGTGACTGACATGGTTGCATTCATTTAGCCTAAAAATCACTGGAAGGACAAGAGCAGTTTGTTTATTAGGTTAACAGTTTCCATTACTGGGCTTCGCTGGTGGCTGAGAAGGTAAAGAACCTGCCTGCAATGAAGGAGACCCAGGTTTGATCCCTGAGTTGGGACGATTCCATGGAGAAGGTAATGGCTACCCACTATAGTATTCTTACCATGGAGAGAGGAGCCTGGCAGAGCTGGGCATGACTGAGTGACTAAGACATTCAAAGAGGCACCCACTGAGTGCTAGAGGATATGAATGGTAAATAAGGTAGATGCAGGTCCTACTCTCTGAAGAGTCTGCAGTCTAATAAAAGAGATTTATAAAAAGCTATGAAGAAACTGCAATAAGAACTATGAAGGAACAGTGCTGTGAAACTGAAAACTAGTAACAGAACTAGAAACAAACCAGAGCTACTACTTTAGACACAGTGGTAAGTAAAGTATACTTTGAGCTGACAATTTTGTGGAGATCTACAAAACAAGAAGGAACTAACCACACACTCTGTAGCAAGAGGTAGGAGTGGACATTTCAGATCAAGGGAATAAAACATGCAATGACTGTGGGATGAGAAAGAGTTTTACCTGTTCCGAAGAATTCAAAGATGAGTGTGGCCAGAACAGAGTAGGTAAGGAGAGAAACGGCAGTATGACTTAGGCAAGGGCCAGATCAGGTAGAGCATTTTAGGTCACAGTGGAGAGTTGAATTTTAATCTAAGTGCAAAGGCAAATACTGTAATAGGAAGATCCTAAGTGTGACTTAATTCAGTTTATCTTCAAGAGATTTTTATTGTTCTTGCTGTTGTGTGAAAAACAGATTGGAGGAGTGCCACAAGATTGCAATGATCACAGCTACTGGGACTGACTTCATTTCAGGTCAAATGATCCAATTCTTCTCACCATTTGGTCCAGTACACATTATCTTCCAAGAGACTACTGCTATCAAATTTACCGTGCTTCTCATCCTTATTTTCCTTAGTCAACATCCAGAGTGTAGTTTCTTGAAATCCCATCAACTCTGGAATAGGCATTATTAATATTTTAAAACAAGGAATTAACAGAGGCTTAGAGAGATAACTAAGTTGCCTAAATCATCCACCTAACAAAAATCTGTTCCAGTTTTGAAGTAGGGACTTTCAGAATTTAAGGGAAACACGGTAACTACTATTCTACAGCAATCAGCTACTGTTACGGAATTAAGGTAAAAGGTTTGGGAAGAAGGGTATACATGCTAAAAAATAAAAGATTAAAAGGGGTAAAAACAGAAAAAAATAATTATTAAGTTCAGCTGTGAAAAAAATACATACAACTTTAGCCATACTTAGAAACTAATATTTCTTTACACTATAGTCTATGAAAGAGTCAATACCCTCTTTTTTTCATTCAGTAGAGATAAATATACTGAGATAATAATGGAACTGTGTGTATACTCAGTCATGTCCTACTCCATGCAACCTCATGGCTCTATGCAACCTCATGGACTGGAGCCAGCTGTGCTCCTCTATCCATGGACTTTTTCAGGCAAGAATACTAGAATGAGTTGCCATTCAAGATCCAGGGGATCTTGCCAACCCAGGGATCAAACCCACGTCTCCCACAATAAGAGGCATATACTTTACCATTAAGCCACCTAGGAAGCCCAATAATTGAAACTATAGCCTAATAAATATATCGTTCTTGTCCTGCCAATGATTTTTAGGACTGAATCTGTTTATAAACACCAACAAACTAAGCAAAAAGCATCAATTTAAAAGTTATAAGATTCTAAGTAAAAAAAAAAAAGTAACTATGAATTTATAGTTAGAATAGGCTAATCCTAAAATTTATCCCATTATTTACATGCAAGTACGTTAAAAATCAGAAACTGTACAGATTCTCAGACAACACCAATCATCCTTATACCTGGATTCCGTTATTACTTCCGTTATTACCAACCAAAGAAAAGGTAACACAGGAATAGTAACATTGGATCTTAAGATAGGAGTTCCTATCCTTATTTGATTACCAACAAAACTAATCTAATTTCGAATCATAGACTTAGTTTTAGATAATTTCACCAATGTCTCAGCAGTAGCTTCCTAAATGCAGGATCCCTATACTTGAGCCACTAGTCCTGTTGATGAACACTGCAGTAAAAACACACTCTGTGGAAGACTAGGAGGGACCCCAAAGGATATTATGAAAAACAAATGCTGCAGCTGTATTTCATATTATATAAACAAACAGAAATTGTGGTTTGTTACCAGGGTCTTTTGAGAATGGAGAATGAGTTAGTATTTCTGTACTTGATCAATTCCAGGTGACGAAAAATGGGTGTTAAAACGGATTTTCTGAAAGAATAAGGTTGATGATTAATCTTGGACTGTGTTTGGTCAATGTTCAGTCAGCCAGGCTATCTCCATTATATTTCTGTATCTGTTCTCTGTAATGTCAATAAATATAATATCAGGACATGCTAGGAATAGTTTAAAAACTGGATAAGAAAAATAAAAATTTTTTTAAAAGGAAAAAAAAACTGGTTAAGAAAAGAACCTGAGCATTGTGGGAACTCATAATTAACAGTTAAAGAAATGAATAAACAATAAGCTTCAATGGACTTATCCTTTTCTCTAAACCAAGCTGCTGAGCTGCAAAGGAGGTACTATCAAGAGCCACAGAAATAGCAAAGTTTTTCAAAGAAATAATGTGTGTATGTGTTTGTGTGTTCATATGCAGATAAAAACCCACATACATACCTGCACTCAAGGCAATACCAGTGCCACGGTGGCAAATGGACATCGCCATGGGAAGAGACCAGCTGAAAAGAAACACACAAAGGCAATTTACAAGAGGAATAGAGGACACCACTGTAGAGAATCTATCTTGGAAAAGAAAATATAAACTACTTTGGAAACAGGCAACTATTTATCACAAAGCAAAACCAAACAGCTTTCATATTCCTGTGTTTCCACTCTCCAGTTTAAAAGTAAGAAAATGATTTATTTAAGAAGTCCCTCCCTTTTCTAGACTGCATCACCAAGAGATGAGAAATTAATTAAGACTCAAATTCCTTTCATAAAAGAAAGAACATGGGTCAAAAACATCAATTAAAGTTGCATACAGTTAGAAAATAAACACTAGAATACAATCATCTGGTCCTTCCTTTCCTCCAGTAGTAAGACAGAAGTAGAAGAAAACTTGAGTTTTATTTATCTACTGTTTCATATAACATAGACATCCATGACCTTTATTATAATATAACCAAAAATATCCAAATTGAGCATATCGTTCATTCCCTAGTAAATTACTTATCTCAAATTTAAAATCTAATTTTGCTGGATTTAGTATATGTTTCTTAAATCCACAGGTGCTTTGAAATAATCTGTCTTCAAACCCTTTTAAAAATCATGTTCTCATCTGTCTATCTGCCAATGCTTTTCCTTAGAAGAATAACCAATACTTGTATAATCTGGACCTAGTTCTCTTGCTCAAGAGAGAAATAGTAAAATGGAAAGAACAGGCATCTTTGGATAAAGTTAACATGCATCCTGGAAAGTCAGCTTAGATAGAGAATGTTGAGCATAATCAGACTACATAATCCACACTCCAAAGGAAAGGAATTCCAGCAGATTGAAAAGATCATGAAAAGAAATTCTATGTAATAAAAATGGTCACAATAATAAGTGTAATAAATGTCTCCATAAAAAAACTCTACGTTAAAAAAAACGGTCACAGTATTAAAAAAAAAATGTCTAAAGAAACCAAGAAAACTGGCGAGACACCACTTTAGATTAACTCAGAATAACAAGATAAATATAAAAGGCAGAAGAAGAGCCTCATAACAAAGGACAATCAGAGAACAATGGCATAATTTGATCAGAAGAATCAGGAGACTAAAACCCAGAATGAGCTGAGGCTTGCAAAAATGTCAAGGACAACAAAAAGGGGCTTTTAAGATTGTACTCAGGGAAAGAAAGCCTCCTAACTGGGGTTGACAATTTTATGTTAATGGATGACAGAGTGCAAAGCAGATTGCTCAACTACTCTATTTGTCAAAGAGAATGATTATCAGACTAAAAAGACAGAACAAATATTGATTTGAGAGAACTGGGGCGGGGATTGTAAGACATTACTTAGCATTCCAAATGCACTTAAGACTCCTGGCCAGATGAATTAAATCCCAAGAGCTAATACATGAAATATTACCATTGATCTTGTAATCTTTAAGAAGTACTGAAATGGAAAATGGGAGTGATATGAAGTCAAATGTTAACCTAACTTTAAAAAATGGTTAAAATCATAGACTGGTTAGCCTAGTACCAAACTGCTAAAGGAAATTTTATTTTCTAAATAATCATGATAGTATTTCCAGTCCCATGTGATCTTCTAGAATCTTGTCACTCCTCATCACACCGTATTTATATTTAGCCCCTTGACTCTGGGCAGGACTTCATGACTGACTGCCTCAAGATACAGAGCACAGTAGATCTGGCACTGCATGACTTTCAAATCACTTGCACTCCTTCCATCCTTCATCCTTCTCTAATGCTGTAAGGAAGCCTGAAATAAGTCTACACAGAGAGACCAAGTAGAAAGATCCATGCAGAGAGAAAATGAAGGCCCCTCTAAAAGCCAGAATCAATCCAAAACATGTGAGTAAACGAATCTTCAAATTATTTCACCCCAGTTTGTGTTTTCTCATTGAGGCCTCAGAAATCATGGGGCAGAGACTAATGGGTCACCCCAACTATTTCCTTCTTAACATTTAGTAAGAGTCTAGCACAGAAAATCAAGACTGATTTAACTCAGAGAAAAGTGACGACTAGAAGTCAGTAAGATTTCCCTTAGGAACTTTTTTTTTTCAGGAAACACTGAGATCCTTTTCAACACAGGTTATATCTTATTCAACTTTGTATTTCAACTTCAAAAAGAGTACCAGGCACACTGAGCAATTAACAAACATTTCCTGATTTGAAGAGTGCTCATTTTTTCCCTTTTTGACTGTTAGTAGAAAATTAAACAATAAAAATCTAGAGACACAGGATATATGAATTTCAGCAAGTGATCTAACAATCATACTGTAAACAATACTATCAAAAAAGTAAAAAGCAAAGAAGATATATAAATGGCCAGTAAATATATGAAAAGATGTTCAATATCACCAATCATTAGAGAAATGCACATCAAAATCACAATGAAATACTTCTTCACATTCATTAGGATGGTTATTATTAAAACAACAACAAAAACAGTGAATCACAAGTGTTGGTGGGGATGTGGAACATCTGGAGCCCTTGTGCACACTGCTGGTGGAAATACAAACAGCACTACTGCCCCTATGGCCAATACGCTGTTGTCTCAAAAAATTAAGCACAGAATTACCATAATCCAGCAATGCCACTTCTAGGATATAGCCCCAAAAATTGCAAGCAGAGTTTCAAAGAGATATCTGTGTGCCCATGTTCATAGCAGCATTATTCACAATAGCCAAAAGACAGAAACAATCTAAATGAATGAATAAGCAAAATGTGGTACATATGTACAATGGGATATTATTCAGCCTTAAAAAGAAATGGAATTCTGATAGATTCAACACAGGTTAACCTTGAGAACATTATGCCAGATGTAATAAGCCAGATACAAAAGGACAAACTCCATGTGATTCTACTTTATGAGGTCCCTGGTGGCTCAGAGGGTAAAGAATCCACCCGCAATGTGGGAGACCTGGGTTCGATCCCCGAGTTCAATGTGGGAGACCTGGGTTCGATCCCGAGTTGGGAAGATCCCCTGGAGAAGGAAATAGCAACGCAGTCCAATATTCTTGCCTGCAGAATCCCCATGGACAGAGAACCCTGGTGGGCTACAGTCCATGGGGTCGCAAAGAGTCAGACACAACTGAGTAACTAAGCACAACATACAGGGTAGTCAAATTTATAAAGATGGAAGCTCAAACGGTGGTTGCCAGGGGAAAGGGAATTATTGTACAGAGTTTTGTTTTAGGAAGATGAAAAGATTCTGGAGATGAACAGTAGGGATGGTTGCACAATGTGAATGTACTTAATGCCATTGAACTGTACACTTAAAAATCAATAAATCAATAAACTGGTAAATTTTGTTATGTATATTTTACCACAAATTTTAAACAAGGTTAAAAGGCAACCCAACATAAAAATGAACATAGGGTTTGAATCTTCATTTCTCTAAAGAAGATATACAGGTGGTCAGTAAACACATGAAAAGACGTTCAACATCAAAAAAGGTCATCAGGGAGGAAAAAATAGGCTTAGATCTATTTTACATAGTTTACAGTAGAACTAGAGCCACTGTGCAGAAGATATAAGTTACAGTAAGCTCAATAAAGTAAGTGTCTTTCTGATAAGAGAAATTTCCAAACTGGAAAAGGGTGATGTGAGTTTCTTGTCACTGGAGGCATGCAAGCGTAAGTAGACATTTGTTTATGAAAACATTGCAGAGGAAATTTACTCATTTGTGGATTTTAAACTTTTTCTTTTTTTTGAGTAGCACCCTGTCTTCAAAAGCAAAATCCTTAAAGTCAAGTTGCTTTGGTTATAGCCAGGTCTAAGGACAATCTGCAGGACAAGTACAATCTGCATATTGGCCAGCCCCACACAACTACCCACAAAGGTAGTTGTGATACCGAATGGAGTATCCCAAGCCCCAAGCAGCACTCTTAGAACCAATGTGGTTGAAAATTAAATTAAAATCTAAGAACTCTTTCAACTCTAAATTTTTAAAATATTTTTCTAACATCTTTTAAAATGACTTGTTTTCCTGAAAATGTAATTCCCTATATATACTTTTGCTTTGATAATGACAATTTACTAAGAGATAAAGAATACTTCAGAAAGGCTAACTTAACCATATATTTCCATGCTACCTCCAAAAATTTATAAAAGTTAGTAACAGAAAATATGACTCCAGATATCTCAGATAAACAGCCCCATGTTTCCTGTTCTTTTCAGTTTTTTTCCATGAGTATGTCTAAGAGTTTCATCATCAGAAGAGCAAACAAGGTAGTTTAAGTCTCATCCCATTAGCTTATTATCATTTGTTAATATGACTTGTGAAAAAGGCCAGAGCTTTAAATATAGACGCAAGATAATTTGACAAGCTCTTCTTCATTATAATCCTCCCCCAAATCTTTCATCTCTTAAAAAAGTTTTACCATAAAGTAGCAAAGACTGAGATCACTTATTCATCTTCTTCTGTTTTAGTAGACTGTCCAATTTCTACAATCAGAATTATTTCAGGAATCTAGTTTGGAAAAAATCTGAAGGGTTGTGGTATTTGTGGAGGTGGTTAAAAATGACCAGCTTCCCTGGCAGGAACTCAAGACAATACGGTAGCAGAACTCAAGCTGCTTTGCTGGGTTAGGAGTTTTTGGGGAAGACACTAGCATAACAGCCATCAGTGCTACTTCTGAGGACAACAACTTAACAGAAATAGATGTACATGTATGTATATACTCATATATACACATATACATGTGTGTTTGTGTGTGTTTGTACATATGTATCATAGCTCTGTCAGAAAAAGTCTAGAAGCAATGATACCCTGTTAGCAGTGAGTACATCTAGCACCCAGATCTTGATTTCAAAGGAGTCATCTTGAAAAATTTCCACCAGCCAAGTCTGGGACAATCTGAACATCAAAATAAATCAGAGTAACAGTGTAACTCTGGGCAAAACAAGAATTGTGAAGTAATGTGGTTGAGGGGAGGTGTGTGTGTGTAAAACATATCTGTTCCTAATTTCTGAACCCTTATCAATCTCCTCACTGATATGGGTGCTAGGAGGATCTTTTTATTTGGTCTTTGACTCTGAACCCTTATCAATCTCCTCACTGATACGGGTGCTAGGAGGATCTTTTATTTGGTCTTTGACTCTGGTTCCCAACACACAGATACTAAATCCCTTAGAATTTCCTGGGAGGCAAGAGTGACCTCTGTTCTAATGAGGTGACTCTGGATGGGGGCTGGTTGCCAGAAAGACCAACCCGTGACCAGAAGCTTGGACCTTTCTGCCCCACCCACCTCCATCCAGGAAGGAAAGGGCTAGAGATTAAGTTAATAACCAATCATAGCTACATGAAGAAGCCTCCATAAAAATTTCCAAAGTACAGGGTTTGGGAAGTTTTCAGATTGGTAAATACATCCACATATCAGAAGGTTAAGCAACCCAACTCCATGGAGACAGAAGCTCCTATGCTCAGGATCCTTCTAGACACCGAGGACCTTTTAAAAGGGCACCTGGCATTTCATCTGTATCATCTGTAATATCCTTTATAATCATAGTAAACTTAAGTAAGTGTTTCCAAGTTTCTTGAGCCATTTAAACAAATTATTGAACCCAAGGAGGAGGTTGTGAGAACTACTGATTTATAGTTGGTTAGTTAGAAGTACCAGGTGGCGTGAGTGGTAAAAAGCCTGCCTGCCAATGCAGCAGACATTAAGAGACCCTGCACGCGATCCCTGGGTCAGGAAGAATCCCTGGAGAAGGGAATGGCTCCCCACTCCAGTATTCTTGCCCTAAAGAATCCCAGGGACCGAGAAGCCTGGCAGGCTACAGTCCATGGGGTCATGAACAGTCAGACACGACTGAGCAACTAACACTTTCAGTCAGAAGTACAAGTAACATGCTGGGGTTTGGGATTGGCATCTGAATTGGGAGGCAGTCTTGTGGGACTAAACCCCTACCTGTGGGGTTTGTGCTAATTCTAAGTAGTTAAACAACTAAATGTAATACATGATCCTCAGTTGGATCCTGGACCTATAAAGGACATTTTTGGGACAACTGGTAAAATCTGAATGGGATCTGAGGATTAGGTAATTAACACAGGATAAATATTAATTTTCTGACTGCGATGGCAGTAGTATGGAAAGATTCCTCAAATTTAAGAAACATACACTCAAGTATTAAGGGATTGCAGCAGGCAGAAAGAAGTCTACATTCTAATTTCTGAAACTTGTGAATATTTTAAATAGCAAAGGGGAATTAACGTTATAAGTGAAATTAAACTTGCTAATAACTTCACCTTAAGATAAGATGGCTATCCTGGATTATCTGGATGGGCCCAATATAATTAATACAAAGGGTCCTTAAAAGTGGAAGGGGCTGGCAGAAGAAGGGAGTCAGGGAAGAAATGTGACAATGAAGCAAGTTCAAAGTGATATGATGGGAGAACGTGACACACCAATGCTGGTTTTAAAGATGGAGGAAAGAGGTTCCACGCCAAGAAATTCAGAACAGCCTTCAGAAGCTGGAGAAAGTAACAAAACAGATTCTCCCCCAGAGCCTCCAGAAATGAATGCAGCCGAGCCAACACCTTAATTTTAGCCCTGTAAAACCTAAGCCAGACTCTGAACTACAGGACTGTAAGATAATAAATGTGTTATTTTCAGTTATCAAGTTTGTGATCGCTTATGACAGCAGCAATAGAAAACTAACACAGGAGTAATGAGTATCATTGTCGCTGCACTTTTTAAAAATCATTCAGACATGTTAACACATTGAGAGTCTGCATAAAGGTATACAGTAACACAGCACACTATTTCTGCAATATTTATGCAAATCTGAAATGATTTCAAAATATATTTTTTAATTAACAGGAATTACATTTTGACTTACCTCCAGAACTTTCACCTGCTACTACTAAATCCCCCGGTCCCAGAGCCCTTACCTGTAGATGCTGATATGGGGAGACAAAGGGCGGTTTGAACTAGTGTTCTTCTTCCAGAACCTCTCCATCTCTTCTTTGGCTGTGGTTCCCAAAGGAACAGCACTAAAATAAAACCAAAAGGTTTAAATGATTAAAAGTAAACTTGGTTTAAAATTTTACATAATAAAAAAGTTAAAGGTAAGCTGGACTAGATGAACCCATATATTAAAACATGTCTGTCCGCTCACCTTATTTTTCTGCCAAGTATGACTCAGCTACTAATAACCTCAACCACCCAATGAGGTCATATTAGAGAACAACTCTTCTTTTCAATCCCCCAACACCCAAGTACAGTAATGGATGATTAATGTTCTTGTTGGGCAGCAGGGCAAATACAATATTTCAAAACCATTTACATATCACCCAGGTCATGTGTGATATCTCATACATTACCACCTGCTCTCATCCAGCTCTTCAAGATTCCTTTCCAAGTTTTCAAAAATTGAGAACTAGATTCAGTTCAGTACCTCTAAACAGTTTCATGATTTTTCTTGTCACTAGGCTAGGCTGATGAAACTAAAAGAGGAGAATGAAAAAGTTGGCTTCAAACTCAACATTCAGAAAACTAAGATCATGCATCTGGTCCCATCACTTCATGGATAGATGGGGAAACAAAGGAAACAGTGAGATACTTTATTTTGGGGGCTCCAAAATCACTGCAGATGGTGACTGCAGTCATGAAATTAAAAGATGCTTGCTCCTTGGAAGAAAAGTTATGACCAACCTAGACAGCATATTAAAAAGCAGAGATGTTACTTTGCCAACAAAGGTCCATCTAGTCAAAGCTATGGTTTTTCCAGCAGTCATGTATGGATGTGAGAGGTGGACTATAAAGAAAGCTGAGCGCTGAGGAATTGATGTTTTTGAACTGTGGTGTTGGAGAAGACTCTTGAGAGTCCCTTGGACTGCAAGGAGATCCAACCAGTCCACCCTAAAGGAAATCAGTCCTGAATATTCATTGGAAGGACTGATGCTGAAGCTGAAACTCCAATATTTTGGCTACCTGATGCGAAGAACTGACAGATCTGAAAAGATCCTGATGCTGGGAAAGACTGAAGGCAGGAGGAAAAGGGGACGACAGAGAGTGAGATGGTTGGATGGCATCACCAACTCAATGGACATGAGTTTGAGTAAGCTCCAGGAGTTGGTGATGGACAGGGAAGCCTGGCGTACTGCAGTCCATGGGGTTGCAAAGAGTCAGACATGACTGAGCGACTGAACTGAACTGAGGCTAGGCTGAAGCCAATTCTTAGACAGCGATGTTCAACAATTTAATTTACTATGTACCTACATTAAACATGATCTATCCTCCTCAAGAAAAGTATTTCCCCATATATTACTTATAAATTACAAAAGTTAAAAACAGTAACTCAATACTGGGAAAAAACTTAGCAAACATTTCTGTATTCAAATGGCCAAAGTTAAAATCACCGATAATGGGACAAATTACATCATATGTCCCTGATGTGAGATACTGAGGATAAAACATCATTAATGTATTACTCCTGCCAAAAATGCATAACCTAAATCATTAGAAAACAATCAGACAAATCTAACTTGAGAGAAACTCTGAAAAATAACTGACCTGTATTTTTGAAAAAAGTCAATGATATAAAAGACAAAGAAGGCTAAGAAATAGTTCCAGATTAAAGGATACTACAGAAATAAGACAACTAAGTATAATATGTGAGCCTAATTAGATCCTGTATAGGGGTCAGACAGACAGTTTGGAACAAATGAAAAATCTGAAAATTGACTGTATATCAGGATTAGGTCAAAGTTAAATTTCCTGAGTTTGATAACAGCATTTGTATAATTATTCTGTGTTTTATAAGATAATGTTCTTGTTCTTAGGAGAAATTGGGGTTTATTTTGCTGTGCTGTGAGACATGTGAGATCTTATTTCCCTGACAAGGGATCAAACCCATGCTCCTGCAGTGGAAGTGTGGAGTCCTGACTACTAGAACACCAGGAATTCCCTTAGAAGTATTTAGACAAGGTCATGATGTCTGCAACTTAATCTCAAAGAATGCAGAGAAAAATCACAATAATTAAATTGTGCTGAACCAAACTAAATTGTCAGTATTACACAAGTTTTGAGCTACAAAAATAAAATTTCATATGGCACAACCAAAAATACAGAATGATATGTAAACACAGCAAAACGTTAACAACTGAGAATATAGATGAAAGGTATACAGAACTTCCTTGTAATATTTTTCCAACTTTTCTGAAAGTACCAAATATTTCTATTCTTTTTTTCCCTCCAGTTGCGTTGCTCAGCATGCATGGAACAGGATTGAATCCAGGCCACCACAGTGAAAGCCTGAAATCCTAACCACTAGGCAACCAAGGAACTCCCTAAAAGTACAAAATACTTCTAAAATTAAAAGTTAAAGTGGGATAAAAAAATTAGTAAAAAGTGATGCTGCAACTACTGAAACCCTCATGCCCTAGAGCCTGTCTTCTGTGATAAGAGAAGCCACTGCAGTGCGATGCGCTTGCACGGCCACCAGAGTAGCCCCTGCTTGCAACAGCCAGAGAGCAGCCCTCACAGCAACGAAGATGCAGTACAGACAGAAACAAATTAAGTAAAAAAAAAGTTCAGGGGTACTTCCCTGGTAGTCCAGTTAACACTCTGACCTTCCAATGCAGGTGCATGGGTTCAATCCCTGGTCAGGGAAGTTCCACGTGCCATGGGGTGTGGCCATAAATAAATAAAAAAACATACAGAGGCAACTGTTGCAGTCAACAGACTAGAAATGAATACTGTAAGAAGAAACAGACTTAACTCCTAGGAACTGCCCAAAATTAAAGATTACAAGAAAAGGGAAGTACAAAAGGAAGAAAGACTAGACAGAAGAGAATTAAATATTAAGAAAGGAACCAAAAATGGAGCAAATAAATGAAGTTAAAAATAGCAGAAAAGCTTAAAGTGAGAAAATTAAGAAAAGACCAAAGATATATTCAAATTCCCTCTTTCTTCTACTACCAGATAAGAAAAATAGAGACTATGGTCACTAAATTTTCAGCCAACCATCTATAATTACCTGCTTCAGTGCATATCCCCAAAATCTCAGTCAAAAACCTACTGCTTTTCTCTGATGAGAAAAAGTTTAAATAATAATAATCTCCAGATTTAGGAACTTACTTTCTGATACAGAGCTGAGGACTAAGGTGGGCACGGAGGCAGTGACGGCCAAGATGTCTGCAAGATAAGAGAACCAACAGTCAATAAACATTTAGAGACCAACTTTAGTGTATCAACTTCTCTATTTTTGTACTGTGTAAGACTTTAGGGTGGAGGGGAAAATTAGGAATAAGATGAAAACAATGACAGTAATCAAAATTTTGAGATTTTTCTTCTAGTTGGAAAGCTACAACTTTAATAACTTGAGAATAATCCCAAACATTATTTTCAAATGCAAAATAAAGTTTTAGCTAAACACAAATAATACAAGGTAAAAGAATAATCAGAGTTGATTAATACTCAACAAAGAAATAGAGAAAGTGGGACTTCTCTGGTGGTCCAGTGGTTGAGACTCCATGCTCCCAATGTAAGAGGCACAGGTTCAATCCCTGGTTAGGGGACCAGGATCCTACATGCCACAAAAGGCAGCCAAAAAAGAAATATAGAAAGCAATTTTTTTCAAGCTAGGTCTTAAAGGAGGTGATGGTTAAAAGACAGGGGTTTTTTTGAAAAAGAAAAAGAAAAAAAAAAAAGGCAGAAGGACAGAATAAGCCACTGCCAACAAGAACTATGTGTGTGCTGTGTGCCAAGTCGCTTCAGTCATGTCTGACTCTCTGCGACCCTACGGACTGTAGCCCACCAGGCTCCTCTGTCCAAGGGATTCTCCAGGCAAGAATACTGGAGTGGGTTGCCGTGCCCTCCTCCATGGGATCTTCCCCACCCAGAGACTGACCCCACATCTCTTTACATCTCCTGCATTCGCAGGCGGGTTCTTTTAGCACCATCACCCCTGGAAAGCCCCTCAAATACTATACAGCTTAGCTAAAGCAGACACCTGCGCAAATGGATGAGTTTAAAAGGTTTAAAGAACAGAGGTTTGAAGAGTGAGGGTCCTAAGTATTAAAACTGTTATTTTAGGGAACTATCATCAGGTTCTAGACAACCCGGATGAACCTGAAGTGAAAAAGGCCATCATACAATAATGCAAAAAATATAAGAATGCAGATTTCTCTGCTGTCCACATGAAAAGGTACTTGAAGAGGATACACAAGCTTTCCACTAAAACACTACTATTTTTTAAACAGCAGTCAATACCAGAACTGCTTTTCAAGTCTAAGACTAAAATGTGCCCAGCCATTCTACCTAAAGAGGCTCTGATCCAGCGTTTACATGGTATCATGAAAAACACATGATCACTACACCCCTTTAACTCACATTATATTGAATCTTTATTTAAGAAAGGTATCAGAGTAAAGCTCTGGGACCAAAATTAAAAATACAAGGAGATTCTACAAAAGTTTATCATATATCCACTATGTACCGTGAGGGATACAAGATCACGTTAAGATCCAACACTTCTAAAAAAAGTGCATGATGTCCCTCACATCATTGATATTAGAGGCATAAACATTTCAAGAAACTTATACTAGAAAACTAGAAGGGCCCACTACTGGAAGGAAAAAGAATCCAACCAACACTTCCTTCAGCTCTTCCCTCTTCCCAGCTTTGGAGGCAAGGGGTAAATACAGACATTGTGCACCCAAAACTCCCAGAAAGAAAGAAGTGGGAACAAATCTCTTTCTATCAATTGAAGTAATTGTGACTCTGAAGTTGCAGGGCACGCATTCCTCACACCAGGCTAGGTCCAGTCACTCAGCTACCCAGCAAGAGTTTTCAGATGTGGGTTGGAATCTACAGCACTCTCTGTCTAGTGCTATTGTTTCCCAGACAAATACCAATGTAAACTTTCCACAAGGCCCTAACAGAATCTGGTTGCACAACTACATAACCTTATTTGAAATATGACAGGAGTAGATATCTAATCTATCCTTGCCTTTCATGTGAAACCAGAAGCCTAAGAAGATTTCTTTTCCAACCCAGGAATAGCACTTTATGTTACAGCTAGAAAGTAATAGTAGTTGCCCTGTTTTGTTTTTAACAAACCAGAACTTATAATTTCCAATTAGTGCTGTCCCTTTCTAAATGCACTATACATGTCTCCCCCTAAATGTAATCATTGCTCAAATTGTTTCTGAAGCTCTTCCCTGTATCAAGGCAACAACAGTAATACAGAAAGAACATTGGACAAAGTAATAAAAGTCAGACTGGAGGTCTAGATTGCCCTAAGTTGTACAGTGAATAACTGAGCTTCAGCTTTTTCATTTGTAAAATGGGACTGATAAAACCTACATTATTGATTACTAGGAGGATAACATGAGAAAATGTATAGGAAACCACTCTCTAAACTGCACTATACCACATATATGTAATTTATTAATATTTCACTGGTTTCCCAAAGGTCCTTAGAATTCACATCACATTCTCTTTAAAATTCTCTGTGGTGTTAAAAATCTTCATCTGCTGAAAATGGATCTGACTTCTGGAAAAAAAACAAAAGTTATTCAAAGCCAAGTCTATGTCATCAAATTAAATAAAAACGATTTTTAGTCCAAAACAAGATATGAGTATAATATAATGACTTTCTTTTGCACATCCTCTACACCTGATCTGATGGCACATGAAAACTTAGTTTCATAAATGTCTGAGGTTAACAACAACATTAAAATATATAATCTTGAAGGACACAATGAAGGGCAATCATTTATATACGAAAGTTCTGATTAACTGTATGAGCATCCAACCAACTCCAGCAAGAACTCCTGAACTGATCTCCTAGCACCACCAATCTCTTCCCTATCATTCAATATAACCAGTTAAGTTACTGAAAAAGCTGACTTCATCAATCATCTGCCTAAAAGTCTTTAACAGTTCCCCACTGATTAGAAGGTTCATACCACAATCAAACAAGGTCCTTCTCAACATGACCCAATCCAGTTCTCTAGAATTATTCCCCCACAAGTTCCCTTCATCCCCTATACCACCAAACTGAAACTTACATTACCCACAGACAGAGCAATAGTTTCTTTTGACCACATGCCTTTGCTCAGGCTATTCTGAGTGGAACCTCCCTTACAGTCTGATAAACTCATCCTTCAAGACCCAGCAACTCCCAAATGGCAACTTCACTCCTTTAGCCTTACCTGCTGCACCTGCCATGCTCCCAAAGCAACTGTTCACATCTCTAAATCAAAATTAGGTTGCTTATTAATCTCCTTTGCTAAACTTTGAGTTCCTCCAGCATAGAATGGAATATTTACATCTACAGCACCTATAACAACATGACACATAGAACAGGCTCAAAAAAATGGTCTGTGAATGAGTATGTTTATTTTAAAAAGCAGTCTTAAGAATTCAGACTTTATATAAATTAAGCCTTGATTTTAGAGGGGCTTCACATGTCGTATTCAATATGATGGGCAATGCCCAGAGGGTTAATGACTCTTGGTGGGTTTGTGCTTAAGTTGCATGAATATAACTAGACAGAAGCCTAGCTATTCTTAGCTTAGTTATCCATCTAGGTCTTCTTGGCTTTGGCAAATCATTCCCTGACTATCAATGGAGCTTGTGCTACACAGCTGGTTATTCATCCCTAGCTAGTTTTGAACTGTTCAGGGACTATACAAAATATAGAATACTATTCAAAATCCATAACATACAGTACTGCCATACAAATAATTTTCAGTTAACCAAGCATTGAAAACATTTAGAAAATATTTCTCCTGAGTTCCAGTTATGACTATTTTCATTTGCAATGAAATGACAATCATGTAATCAATGAACCAGACTTGTCTAAAATAAATGGAATTAGTGACATTACTAGAACTAGAAACCAGCTCCTAAAATTTCTGAGAAGGTATTTTCCTTTGAGGCGAAATCAGCACATTATCAATAAATCCCTCTAGTGAAATAGAATTAGACTCCCATTAAGGAAAAAAAAAAAAACTTTTTTGAAATCTCCTGTTCCTCCTTTTAAAAAGCCCTTGTGAGAAATGAAGAGAGATGTCCCTCCCTTAAGAGTTTTATACTATCACTAATGAATCTTAATGATGACAGTCCTACATAGCTCAAAATTAGTTTGGACATAATGAATACAGTGATTCTCACTTTCTAAGTACTTAACATTAAACACCTAAAATGAACTGTTCAGACACAATATGATCATTACAAGCTATAAGGTAATGCCACCAAAAACCCTATGACATCTACTAAAATGTGCATACCAAGGAATTTAAAAGCATTCAATTATGCTCAAACTACCTGTAATAAAGGAGGCAATCTGGCAAGACTAGCCCTGACATATTTTAGAAAGAGACACAACTGGAAATAACAGACAGGGAGAAAAATGAACGATCAAGATAAACCATTCCTGATCTCAGCTCCCAAGAGGAATCATTTTGTCACAGAGAAAAACTAAATAAAGTCCGTCTATTTTTATGCGGGGTGACTGAAGTGGAAAGAGAAGAAGATATTTGGGGAAATCAGGAATTAAATCTCAACAGCATTTAAGCTAACTTTCCATAACAAATAGTTTCCAAAAATAGTGCTGGCACGAAACTGTGCTGGGATTCGTACCAAGAGCGTCTAAAGTCACTACAGCGGCTACAGCTATAACGGCTCTGAGAACGAGGCCTCTGAAAAAGCGGACAATTCAGAATGGAAGAAAATCTAGGATATTTCTCTGGACGAGTTGACACTGCAAAGAAAAACTGAGATATCTACTCCTCTCATCCACCAAATTAAAAATAAACTAAAATTGAACTTCCGGGCTGCTTTGGCGCAGCAGAGCGACAGCTATAAGCGTTGTTACTAATCGTCAGCCCGGTGGGGTCCAGGCCTCCTGCACTTTCTACCAGGGGCCGGTTAGGAACTCGAACAGTGCCCACACACTGCCAGCAGCTGGTGTTTGCAGGAGTAAAATGCAGAAGTAAAGTACACCAAGATTCGTCTCCTCGAAGCCCAAGCCCTAAATTAAAAGTTAGAGCTATTTTCTTGGAGCTCGGCTCTGGCCGTGGCCCAGAGAGCAAGCTAGGGGAGACCTATTAGAAGTGGGGAAAGCAAAAGAAGCGAGAGCCCCGCGACCCCTCGGTAAAACGGAGTAAGGAAAAGAGAATCCGCCAGTGACCCCGAAGCTCTCCACGATATACAGGAGCGGCTAGGGGTGGGGAAGGGGTCTCTAGGATTCTAGACTGCGTCGCCTCCACCCACGGGTCCTTTCCGTGCCCAAGCACGGGGTAAACAGCTATCAGCAAGACGTGAGGGGCCAATACAGGTCCCCTGAGGGCCGCCGGCACGGACTCCCAGCCCCAAACTAAAGTCACCTCAACAAGAGCGCAGCCATCTTGGGTTCCGACCTGACGGAAGTGACGCCAGACGGCCCCACCACCTCTGGGCCGGAGGGGCGGGGCTTGTGTCACGTGACAACACCGACTATTTTAGAGGCTTGGTCCCCTGTCGGGTTCAGTTTGTTGGCTGGTTTTATTTGCTCTTATGCTGTCTGCCTCTTTTTCTCTCGGCTGACTTCTATTTGAAAGTGAGATTTCGGCAGAATTGCGGCTGGCTCAGATTCTGCAGTGTACATTTCACCGCTGTACACACTCATTTGTTCAGCCCCATAAAACAGAGGACTTGCCTAGATTCTTCACTGGAGACGTCTTAGTCTAGTCTCACTCCTTCCCCCTCCCAGGTGAGACTGAAAACGTCTTATAGGATGATTGACACACCGCGGGATGGGTTTTCCCAACATGGGTGAACCAAGAGATTAGCATACTAAGTGAAGTCAGAAAGACAAATAGGGTATCATTTATATGTGGAATCTAAAATATGACACGGATAAACTTATTTACAGAACAGAAACACATAGACAGCAAATATTTAATTACCAAATGGGGGTGAGGGTGGAATAAATTAGGAGTTTGGGACTAGCAGATATAAATTATGTATAAAATGGATAACCAAGAAGGTCCTACTGCATAGGAAACTACATTCAATATCCTGTAATAAACCATATGGAAAAGAATATATACCTATATTTATATATGACTAGATACGTGACTGAATCACTTTGCTGCATACTAGAAACGCACAATTTTGTAAATCAACTATACTTAAATTTTAAAAGTTTATTAAAGATACTTGGGGCTCTTTCCCATTCTTATGTGAACCTTCTTCACCAGAAATAGTGCACACGTTGAGATCCGTTGGGGAGAGACCCTGCCAGACCACTGTTCGCAGAGGGTGGGGAGCGTCCTCTAACCACCTCCATGACCTTTATGCCTCACAGTTCCTGGGCTTGAGCTGCCGCATGAGCTCGATGCCCACTAACAACAGCGCTGCCTTGTTCCTTGTTTCCAGGGCTATGTGGGCGACACCCACTGCCAGAATAACCTGGGCTGAGGGTGGGGGAGAACTCGCTTTGATTTGTATGCGGGAAAGCAGTTCTGAGGAAACCTAGCACAGCAGTCACTTCCAGAGAACTTACGACTTAAGGGAGAAGCAAACAAGTGGCAAGGAATGGAAGAGAGAAAAAGTTCTTGAGCCCTTTTTGAGGAGATGAGTGAGGAGAAGTGAAGGAGACAGCAGCCCAGGGCAACTCCTATTCTACAATAAAAACATATTCATTACATTAATATTCAGATCTTATTTATATTTAGCACTCCTGTGCTTTTCCTTTCAGGACTTACATAGTGGAGATTCACTTCTTTCTGCATCAAATGAAAATACTATTTTACATTTCTATAATGCTGGCAAAGAAAGTACTTTAATAGGCTTCTGGTTTTGGAAGAGACCTTTGAGGTGCTCCAACCTGCTTTCCTATCTAGCTCAGGAATCTCCTCTGCAACACTGCTGACAGCTGATCTTCAAGACTGTGCTTTAATATATTCCTTAATGGGTATCTCAAAAAAACAGGTTTCATTTAATAAGCAATTTAGTCTTTAGGAAGTTGTTATGTTAGAGTTTTCTGCTATTGATCTTTAGTCACTGACCCTCTGAAGTTTCACATTAACAAATCCAATGAGTGTCTTTTTCATTTAGCTCTTTAAATAGTTTCACTTATCTGTCTTAAAACTCAGCTCTGACTATATAAACACTTCCATTCCTATCCCCAAATACCAACCCCAAACCTTCAGCAAATTCTTATGATGTACCAAATTAAATCCACCCCCTTTAGTCTGTCATTTAAGGCCCTCCACAAACTGACTTCAGCTTTCCTGTGCAGCCTCCTTTCCTGTGATGCCTGTTCAAGATCCCCCATGTCAAGTCAAAATGGGGGATACCAGATCTGCCCTGAATATTTCCCAGACTTCACAAATCTACCCAATGCCCCCCAACACACACACATGCTTTCTTATCTCTTTGTCTTTGCTCTTGCTCTTCTACCTTCCCAGATATCTGCACTGCCAATTTCTCCTCTTCAAAATACCATGCATCCTTAAAGGCTGGTCTGCATCTACTACTGACTTCTAGACATGACTCCCCCTTCCTCTGAACTTCATTTATTAAACGAAAGTTATTTTTGTGTTTAATATCTGTTACACAATTTAATCTTCCTAATGGAGCTCTGCATGCCCTCTTTATACTCTTGGCACCAAGCATCATGGTTTATTATAGTTCATTGTTAATGGGTTTGTCCTCTGATTCTCCCCTCTCTGCTTCCCCAAACTAAATTTTGAACTCCTTGAAGGAAGATCTTAATTTTTATTCCCTCTCTATTACTCAACTACCCACATACTCACATACTCATCTATGTAGCTGGCACTCAATCTGATTTTGCTGCCTTGCTCTTGACTGAAATGGACTTAAACTGCAGCATGAGGCAGTGAAGAGCTTCCTGAAAAAGAGGGTAAGATCAGAGGATTATCCCCTGGATATTTTCCCATGGAGAAAAGGTTTTATCTGAAAGAATCACCCAAGATGCAGAGAAATGAAGAAAAAAAAAAAGAAGAAGAAGACTCCCAAAGGACCCGGTCATCTCAAGAAGCCTGTATTGCAGCCCATAGTAGTCAAGATAGTAGGGATATCCTGTTTTCAAAGTTCTCTAGGGCTCGCTAACTCCCAGGGCTCTAGAGGAGCCACTCTCAGGCAAGGAGACTATGGAAAATCCCTTTTCATAGGTTTAAGATTCAGGTTCTCCTGCCCATCTGTCCCTCGGAGAAATGTGTTTGTGTCCCTTTTTCTGTCCCTCTCCTTCACCCCCCACCACATGACATTCCAGCCTAGGGCAGGGGGAGGCCAGGAGACACAAAGCCTTCAGTGTGTGGGGTGGTATGTGACCCCAACCCCTCCACCCAGAGGACACAATGCCACTTCTGCTCCCTGCACTCTGCCCCGCTCCCTACCACCTCTCAACTGCACATGCCAGGCTGCAATTGGTTACTGGCTCAGGACAGCCCCCCTCACACCGGGGTCCTGGGGGATTTTAAGCGGGTTCCAGGAACCCCCGCTCAGTTCCTTGTCCCCCACTCTCCCAACTGCGCAGGCGCTCTGGGCCCTAGCCCTGCCCCAGCGATGGCTCCTGGGGCTCCCTCATCCAGCCCCAGCCCTATCCTGGCTGCGCTACTCTTCTCCTCCTTGGGTAAGTTGAGCTGACCCAGTCTGGGAGCCCTGGGGCTCAGGTTGTCTCTCAGCAACCTTTCCATGGCCTTCACTGCACTCCCCTCTACAACCAAAGAAAGAGTGAGCAAGAGCAGGAAGGTGATCGTCTCTGTAGAAAAATATATATACATATAGTTTGGACAGAGGCTGTTAAGATAAAGGTATTCTGTGAAGGGAGAACGGAGAAGAGAGTGTAGAGTGTTTCCCCAAGGTGGACTTGACTGGATAGGGTTTGGAAACTGGTCCTTCTCATTCCTCAGTAGTGTAGGAGGTAACTTAACCTTAGTCTCCCCAAAGAAAAGAGTCAGGGAACGTGATCTAAGGGTGGAGCCCAAGGGTTGTGGTCCCAGCTCTTTGGATCTGCTGCCTCAGTTTCTAACTCTGCATCTGTTGTCTGTTACGTGGGTGAACAGAGTACAAGGGAGGTTCCATGAGATTCCAGGGTCTTGTTGTGTCTAAAGCTATCTTCCAGAAAAGCTGGCCAGCCCCTCCCATGGCAGATGCTGACTGAGCAAGAAAAACTCAAAGCAGGATTATCTGAATGGATCCTTCCCCTCTCCAAACTGCCCTGAAGCCTGGTGTAATGGGCGAGAAGTAGGGCAAACAGGAGAGAGCGGGGAGGAAGAGCTGGTTAGAATGTCGGATTTTCTCTGCTGTCAGCTCCTTTAGGGCTAAACCCAGAATCTAGACTCCTCTGGGCTGTACTGGACTATTTGAAGGTACCCTAAGAAAATGTTTGGAGAAGGCAGTGGCACCCCACTCCAGTACTCTTGCCTGGAAAATCCCATGGATGGAGGAGCCTGCTAGGCTGCGGTCCATGGGGTTGCTAACAGTCAGACACGACTGAGCGACTTCACTTTCTTTTTTCACTTTCATGCATTGGAGAAGGCAATGGCAACCCACTCCAGCACTCTTGCCTGGAGAATCCCATGGATGGCAGAGCCTGGTGGGCTGCCGTCTATGGGTTCGCACAGAGTCGGACACGACTGAAGTGACTTAGCAGCAGCATAAGAAAATGTTAAGGATAGGGAATTAGAGAAGGGCATGCCGAGGGAAATGAGGAGAGGGAATCTTGGAGTTTAAGAGGGAGAAAGGGTACTGTCCAGCATCTGCCCCACTCATAAAACCATTGAACAGAGCTGAAGGGCAGTGATTTATACTTGAACAGGAGGAATAGAAGTTAGATCCAATGAATAACCTTCCTTGTTACATTTGGGATTCCCCAGAAGGCTCCAAGGCTGAGTTCCAGGAGGTGAATCACTGGTATTGCATGCTGAGGTGGGAGATTTGGGACTGTGGAGCTAGGGATGGGATGGGGGAAGGGGAGAGGAGGCATAAGCCCCCAACACTGGTCAGTGGTCAGACAATGGGTCTCTATTTATTTGGTTGCTTCCTCCCCCCCCCCATAGAACAAAAGGGTCTACAGTTGCCCCCAGCCAGGGCCAACCCACACACATAATCTCCCTGGAATGGCCTTCCTTGTATGGGTGAGTCTTGGGAGTGGCACTGGGCCAGAATGGTCAGAAGGAGAGTGAGAAGGGTCAAATCAGAACCACAGAGGGCTCACAAGCAGAGTCATCTGAGTTTGGGGCTTGGGGCAGGGGCAGCAGGGGTTTCCTGCTTGAATCCAGCTTCCCCTGAGAGGGCTATGAGGTCCTCCCCTCCCTGATCCTTCCAGTCAGGAGCAATTGTATGTAAAGTAGGGATTCAACAATGAGGACAGTTGGGCCAGGGAAAAAGGCTTACAGTCTCCAGTTATCTTCATCTTTTCTGCAAGAAACTTGAGTTTGCCATTCTGTGAAGTACTATGCAGCAATAATATTGATCGCTAGGCATCAACGTGGGACACCCTCCCAGACACCTGTATTCTTTTATATACGTATATTCTTAAGGAAAAAAAGTAAACTGTAATGCAATATATGTTTTTTTAAAAAAGCTTCATAGAACAAAACTATTTCTTATAAATACATGTGTATGTTGAGTTTATGTTGAGTCTGATACATAGAAAATGATCACACATTAAACTGATAACATTGGTTCTATCTGGAAAGAGACCACAGAAGAGGAATTGGTTGGGAGCTGTCAAGACAGACTTTAGCTTTCTTTATCTATACTGCTTGCATAGTTATAAGAAGAATGCACGGGGTGTTATCTGTATAATTTATAATAAGTTTTAAAAATCATTAAGCCTGCATCTAAAGGATAGCTTAAAAATTAGATATTGATCTAAAGGCAAAGTAAGATTCTGGAGACTGAACCCAACGTCTGAAAGTCCCCTGGAGAAGTCTGGTACTGCTGATTACATTTCCTCTGTCAAACACGCTGAAGAACTTGAACCAACACAGTATCTCTACTCTTCTACTCAGTTAGTCCAGAGAGACCGGGGCCTCAGAATTCATCATTTTTGCCCCAGTCTTTGCTATGGCCTGTGACTCAGGCTTGACTTCCCGTTGGTCTCACTCCTTCTATACTGCTTGCTGGGCCCACACGCGCATCTGATTTCGCCCTCTATGTTTGCAGTCCTCTCCCCTGTCCAGGCCATTGTGGTCTACACAGACAAGGAGGTCCACGGTGCTGTGGGCTCGCAGGTGACCCTGTATTGCTCCTTCTGGTCCAGTGAGTGGGTTTCAGATGACCTCTCCTTCACCTGGCGCTACCAGCCCGAAGGGGGCCGTGATGCCATCTCGGTGAGTGCCTGGGGGAATGCTGGGATTGCATAACAGAAAGGGGGCTTCAAACAACCACAGGAAAGAGAATTTGGGCTAAGGAAGGGGAAATCCTTTATGAGCCATAACCCCAACTTTGGCAAGGTAAGTGGCAAGTCTTGTCACCCTGACTGGGACCTACGAACTCTGACACTCCCTCCCCAGCCCAGAATCCTTCACGCTGAGGCGAGAGTTGCATGCTTCCCCTCATTCCTCACAGATCTTTCACTTCGCCAAGGGACAGCCCTACATCGATGAGGTGGGGACCTTCAAAGAGCGCATCCAGTGGGTAGGGGACCCTCACCGGAAGGATGGCTCCATTGTCATACACAACCTGGACTATGGTGACAACGGCACTTTCACCTGTGACGTCAAAACCCACCAGACATAGTGGGCAAGACCTCGCAGGTCACGCTCTATGTCTTTGAAAAAGGTGTGAGAGGAGGTGGGACGGGAGTATGGGAGGCAGTTCAGAGAGGGGATCAGGCCTGGCTGAGAGGCTGGGGCAAGGGGCAAAATGCCCGGGGTTATGCCCCTCAGGCTCTGGGACAGTGGGCAGAAGGCAGCCTTGTTGGGATATCTTAGATCCCCAACCGCAGGGAATAGGTGTGTGGCTAGGAACCAAAGACACTGTCTCTGCTCATTCCCCCACTTGTTTTCCTTCCCCCGTTCAGTGCCTACGAGGTACGGGGTCGTGCTGGGAGCCGTGATCGGGGGTGTCCTGGGGGCTGTGCTGTTGGCGCTGCTGCTTTTCTACCTGATTCGGTACTGCTGGTTACGCAGGCAGGCGGCCCTGCAGAGGAGGCTCAGGTAAAGGGCGGAGCCTGACACCCCTTCCCCGACCCGCTACTCCCGGGCTCTGGGCGGAGACTACGTCGATGGGTGGGAGGGCCGAAGGGAAGGGGAAGCCGCCAAATCCACAGCACCCCCCTATCCCTGCAGTGCCATGGAGAAGGGCAAACTGCACAAGGCTGCGAAGGACTCCTCAAAGCGCGGCCGACAGGTTAGCGGGACTTGGGAAGCCGCCGGGCAGCCGTCGAGGGCGGGCTGGGAACAGTCAAGCCCTACCCGACGGGTCCCTGATGCACGCGCCCCTCCCCACAGACGCCGGTGCTGTATGCCATGCTGGACCACAGCAGAAGCGCCAAAGCTGCCAGTGAGAAGAAGACTAAAGGGTTGGGGGAGTCTCGCAAGGATAAGAAATAGCGGTTAGCGGGCCGGGCGGGGGGTCGGGGGTTAGGGGCGGAGGCTTCCAAGGGCCCTCAGGTGGTGGTCATCGAGATGGAGCTTCGGAAGGATGAGCAGAGCGCGGAGCTCCGGCCTGCTGTCAAGTCCCCCAGCAGAACCAGCCTCAAGAACGCCCTCAAGAACATGATGGGCCTGGACTCAGAAAAGTGATCACCCCCCCAAGGCCCTGCCAGAGCAGGGGACCTCCGGTCCTCTATCCCCCGTCTAGGTGCTTTCCTCCTTAGCTCCCCAGCCCTGCCCTGCCCTCACTTCCTTTTGAGATGTAAGTTTCATTCCAGACTTCATTACCCAGGCACTTCATATTCTCCCCCTTTCACCCTCTGGCTTTCTGGAAGCCCAGGCCCCATCCTATCTTTCACTTGCCCCAAGGACTATGTGTTTGGTGCCTGTTCCTCTGGTGCCGAGAAGAAAGGGACCTTGATACCCCTGCCTCAAATCCAGACCACCTGACATTTCCATCCCCTGCACCAGCTAGCTTGTCCCTCTGGCTCTCTTCTTTCTGACCCTCCCTCCCCTCCTTCAGGTGGTCAGCTCCATACTCTGCCCTCCCAGCTAACACCCAGGTCACCCCGATCAGACTCCTTCAGGGCTTATTTAGGTTGTTAGTTATTTTTTATTTTTTAATCCATTCTTTGTTTGTTTGTTTATCTGCACCCATGCTCTACCCTCCCCCATGACTGAGTACCAATGACGTCATGTGGCTTTTGCAATTCTTCACCACCACCACCACACCGCCCCTTTAAATCCTTAATGGAGAGCCAGCCCAAGCAGAGGGGCTCCTGATCCTCAGACCTCAGCTACAGGAATGGTGCCCCCTGACCACTCTGGAGCACTGTTCTGGGACTCAAGGTGACGGGAATGGAGAGAGGGAGACAAAGGATCCTCACAGGTCAGGGGTTGAGGAAGGGGCAAATGAGCCTTAAGAAATAGCTTTTAAATAACCAAAGAAAAAGCAGAAAAAACAAATGGGAAGTAGGGGGAAAGGGAAGAGGTTGCACTCCCAGCCACAGGGGATTCTTAGGATTTTTCTACATCCTGTATATTTCTTCTCAAACCCCCCAAAATGTCCTTAAATGTTTAATAAACACTGACATTTCCAGAAGCTGCTGCCTCCATCTCCAGTTTCCTCATTCTCCTGGGAGTAATCCCTGCCTCTAATCCCCAGTCCTGGTCTTCTCCAACAGATTTCAGTTTTTAAGAATTTGGTTTCATGATATGGGGTTACATAGTCTAGTGGAAAGAACTGTGAAACAGACTCATAAGACATAGTCGTACATTCAACAAATATCCAGTGAGTTTGTACTATGTGCTAAACTGTGTGTCAAGCTCTGCGTTTACATGGGTTATAACAGATTCCCTCTTCACCAAACTGTGTATTCTTAAAATATCTTAGCCACTCACAAGTTGTGTGACCCAGGGCTAGTTACTTGATTTAAGTAAGCCTGTTTCTGCATTTGTAAACAACTGAGATAATGATACCAGCTCAGCTGAATTCCCAGGATTTTTGTAAGAATCACATGATTCCATGCTGTGTATGGAAACCTTTGTAACTTATAAATTGATACACAACGAAGATATTAAGGGTCAGTCCTTTACAGATGTTTTTCAGTCTTGCCTAATGGATTACAGTTTACAAGCTAGCACTAATTTCATTCACTCATATAAACTCATGCACACACAGTTTTGTTTTGTTGTTGCATTTTAGGTATGCTATTAACAGCTCATTAGCTAGTTTGTTGGCATGCTAATTTAGGTACACCATTAATATCCAGAGTCCTTAAATAATTATGGAAAAACAGATATGTATCTTTTTCCCTTGGTGGTTACTGATGGCAAAAACCCAAGAGTCTCATAAGTCATTTCTTCACCTTGTTAGGTTAAATAAAAGATTTTTAATAGCAGTTTTGCAAAACCCTTAGTGCTTCCATTTATTTCAAGGGCTGTCTTCCATTTCTCTTAAAAGGAAAATTAACCCAAATTCATTTTAATGTAAAAGCTAATAGATTCCATTGTGTGTGAGTGCAAAGTCATTTCAGTCATGTCCAACTCTTTGCAACCCTATGGACTGTAGCCCTCTAGACTCCTCTGTCGACAGGATTCTCCAGGCAAAAATGCTGGAGTGGGTTGCCATGCCCCCACCTCCACTGGATCTTCCCAACCTAGGGATCAAACCTGTATCTCTTATGTCTCTTGCATTGGGAGGTGGGTTCTTTACCACTAGTGCCACCTGGCAAGCCCAATAGATTCTATTGAAAGTGAAGTCGCTCAGTGTCCGACTCTTTGTGACCCCGCGGACTGTAGCCCACCAAGCTCTTCCGTCCATGGGATTCTCCAGGCAAGAATACTGGAGTGGGTTGCCATTTCTTTCTCCAGGGGATCTTCTCGACCTAGGGATTGAACCCAGGTCTCCCTGGGTTGCAGGCAGGCAGGGTTGCATTGTAGGCAGAAGCTTTAACCTCTGAGCCACCAGGGAAGCCCAATAGATTCTATTAGGCAAATATAAATCAAAACTATAATGAGATGCCACCTCATAGGCATAAGGATAGCTGCCTTCAAAAACAAACAAAGTATTGACAACGGCGTAGAGAAGTTGGAATCCTTGTGTACTGTTTGTGGGGTTGTAAAATGGTACAGCCTCTGTGGAAAGTAGGAAGTTCCTGAAGAAAAATATAAAATTACCATATTATCCAGCAGTTCCATTTTGGGAATATATCTAACAAAAATTAAAAGCAGGGTCTTGATATGTTTATTAGTACAGCCATGTTCTTGGTGGTATTATTCACAATGGCTGAAATGTGGAAGCAGCCCAAGAGTCCACGGACAAATGATGACTAGATAAGCAAAATATGGTATGTCTATACCTACAATGGGATATTACTCGGCTGTAAAAAGAAAGAAAATTCTAACACATGCTACAACATGAGTGAACTTAAGAACATTATGTTAAGTGAAATAAGCCAGCCATAAAAAGAAAAATACTGTGATTCTACTTATATGAGTTACTTATCATAGTCACAGTCATAGAGACAGAAAGTATAATGGTAGTTGTCAGGAGCTGGAGAAATGGGAGAATGGGCAGTTACTGTTTAATTAGGACAGAGTCTCACTTTTACAAGATGATGAGTTACGGAGATGGATAATGCTGATGGCTGCACACATTAAGAATGTACTTAATACCACTGAACTATACACTTAAAATGATTAAGAGGTAAATTTTATGGTAAATGTATTTTACTACAATTTTTTGATAAAAGTTAACAGAGTCAATATAGCTTTTTCAGGGAGATAGAGGAAGCTTAGTCACAACTCAAAAAAGTTGAGACTACCTAAGATAAAGATTCTTATCAGTGAACCAGAATGCAGAGTTCAGAAATGCATATAAGTGTGGGAACATACTATATTATAAAAATAACATTCCAGTTCAGTGGTAAATGAATGGATTATTTAATCAAAAATATTGTTATATTGACATATGTCTGGAAGAAAACAAAGTAAAATATTTATTTTATATCATATATAAAAATAAAACCTAAATGTTATGAAATAAAATACAAGAATCTGAAGGAGATAAGCATATTCATTTAATCCTCAAATGGGAAAGGCCTTTAAATAAGGGCCTTTATCTTAAGGGAAGTAAAATCTTAAAGGAAGTACAAGAAATCTTGAACCTCTTTAAAGAACTTCTTTAAAGGCAGAATATATTATAAATGAAACCAAAAGACAGTTGGTAACCATGGAGAAAAATACAGTGCAAATGTATCTGCACTTCTTCACATAATAATCTAATGTCTCCATTATTCCCATCTCCTGCTACTGTCCCATTTCTCTGCTTCCCTCTATAGCAAAGCTGCTTGGACAAGTTTAGGGCCCTGTCTCCAACCTCGCATTCTCTCTTCAACCCTCTGTCCCCTGCCATTTCGCCAAGTACGACAGTCATTTTTCAGCCCTTCTCATCTGTTTAGCAGCATTAGACATTATTGGCCACTTCCTCTTTTTGGTGACACTTGGCTTTTTGAGACATACTCGCATGGCTTTACCCCTACCTATTTGGCTTCCCTGGTGGCTCAGATGGTAAAGATTTTGCCTCAAAGGAGGGAGATCCAGGTTCAATCCCTGGGTCAGAAAGATCCCCTGGAGAAGGGAATGGCAACCCACTCCAGTACTCTTGCCTGGAGAATCTCATGGACAGAGGAGCCTGGCCGGCTACAGTCCATGGGGTCGCAAAGAGTTGGAAACGACTGAGCAACCAACACACACACACATTTGGGAGATGCAGCTTCCCAGGTTGCACTGACAGTAAATAACCTGCCTGCCAATGCAGGATACACAAGAGACCTGGGTTTGATCCTTGGGTCGGGAAGATTCCCTGGGATAGAAATGGCACCCCACTCCAGTATTCTTGCCTGGAAAGTTCCATGGACAGAAGAGCTTGACAGGCTACAGTCCGTAGGGACACAAAGAGCTGGATATGCCTTAGCACAGCACATGTGACTTAATTTTAAAGTAGAGATCGAAACAACCAGAAAGACATCTTTTGTTTGTCCCACATGATGTGTTTGTTTATTTAAAGCTACATTTGGTCATCACATGACAACAATGATGCTGAACTGAATATTGTTTTTTTCTCTTTAGATAGAGCCTGAATTCTCATCATTCATTTCCTTACCTGCTTGACCACTCTTACCATTCTCTGTCTTACCTGCTGTGTCTTAAAACGTCTAAGAAACTGGACATTTATGAATGGGAGTGAAGTTGCAGAATCGAGGTGTAGTCAGACTACACCCAGAGTTTCTCACAGTTCCTCAAACAGGCCACCAGTCATCGTGTTCTTCTCTGGCTATTTTACTCATCAGAGTCCCACTGAATTCTTTGTTATCTAAAGACTAAATGGTAGGGACTTTCCTGGTAATCCAGAGGCTAAGACCCCATGCTCCCAATGCAGGGGCCTGGGAGGGAACTAGATCCCATACACCACAACGAAGGCCCAATGCTGCCAAATAAACAAATTTTTTTTTTTTAAGACTAAATTGTGTGGGACTTCCTGGTGGTTAAGAATCCACCTTGCAATGCAAGGGATGCAGGTCTGATCCCTGGTTGAGGACTAAGATCCCACATGCCCTGGAGCTCCTGAACTCATGCTCTGGAACCTCCCTGCCACAGCTAGAGAGTCCAGGTACTGCAACAAAAGATCCTGCATGACATAACAAAGATCCTGCATGCTGCAGCTAAGAACCAACACAGTCAAATAAATAAATCAAAAATTTTTTTAAAGAGAAACACTAGGGATTTCCCTGGTGGTCCAGTGGTAAAGAATACGCCTGCCAATGCAGGGGACAGAGGTTCAATCCCTGGTCCAGGAAGATTCCACATGCTTTGGGACAACCAAGCCCAGCCGCCACAACTACTGACCCTGCACACTCTAAAACCCATGCTACACGATGAGAGAAGGCAAGCACAGCAAGAAGCCTAGGCACAGTAACTCGAGTGCAGCCCCACTCGAGGCAAACAGAGAAAGCCCAAGTGCAGCAACCAAGACCCAGCGCAGCCCCAAATAAGAATTTTTAAGAAGACTAAATTGGGAAGTTCACTTCCAACAACCTGCATAATAACAAAAATGGGAAGAAAGGGAGAGAGGAATAAAATGGTTACTTAAATACCTAAAACAAACAAATAGAAAATATGCTAAGTTACAACAGCCCTCATTTCTGTAATTGGTTAAGAAGCCATAATTGACATCTCTGAACCACTTCCACCACTCATGTCATATTTCCCATGTCTTCAGACAGAACTTCAGATAGTTAGGGTTCTTTACGTGGTAGAATGATCAAAGCTTCCATTGCCGACTCAAGGTCTGTGCTGTCTTTTTTTTCCCTTCGGTTGCTATGTTAACATTTACTACTAGGCAAGGAAGTGCCCCAGAGACTCTCCTGGGTTCCAGGAATGCTCTCCTTTCATTGTGTAGCAGCATCCCAATCTCCCCTAGGGAATCAGGATCAATCACACCAGCCAGCCAAGTAACCACTTTTTTCTTTGCTTCTTGATTCAGTGATATATAGACCCCCAAATGACTAAGTGGCATTCTAATTGAATGGAACCATAATGTCTAATGGTAGAAGAATTCTCATTTTGGAGCCCAAGTTCTCCAAACCAGCAGAGCTCAAAGTTTCTAGGAAAAACAAAAATTCTGTAAGTGGATTATTAGGTATAATAGTGAAAGAGCCACCCCCACTTTCAGCCCCTGATGCCAGAACTCTTATATTTTGGCCATGAGGGAGACAACATCATGTAATCATCCCTGATTCAAAGCTTATATCGCATCTTGTAAGACAGAACTTCATACTTTCAGAGAATTGTCTCCCAATTGTTGCTGTGACTCTTCAGTAAACCATTCCACATTTAAAATAAACATATGCTTTCAGATGGGTTACTTGGAGAGATCACTTAATTTAATGAGCACAAGTACATTTCCTTTGCTATAAAGTAAGTTCCTTGATTGGACACAATGCTATGGGGAATGCTGTAACTATGAATAAGGCATATCTGTGAATCTACCAATGCTGGTGCTGGCATTTTGAGCAAAGAAGGCAAATTCATGTCCAAAATGTGCCTGTTTCAGTAAAGATAAATCTATGCCCTCTGCAATCCATGGGGTCGCTAAGAGTCGGACACGACTGAGCGACTTCACATTCACTTTTTACTCTCATGCATTGGAGAAGGAAATGGCAACCCACTCCAGTGTTCTTGCCTGGAGAATCCCAGGGACGGGGGAGCCTGGTGGGCTGATGTCTCTGGGGTCTCACAGAGTCGGACACAACTGAAGTGACTTAGCAGTAGCAGCAGCATTGATATATTAGGCACGCAACTTTGAAGTTATCTGGAAGACTTTAAGTTATATTTATCTTTCTAGTCCTGAAGCCCTCCTAATATTCACCATGTAATTTAGTGTATTCTTCTCTTAGAAAAATGGAATTAACAAATATGACTATTAATTATTGGCTCACCAGGGAAGTCCTGGTATAGCTTCTTAAGAATACGGCTGCCTGTGCAGGGTTCATGGGTTAGATCCTTGGCCCAGGAAGATCTCTCATGCCTCGGGGCAGCTAAGCCAGTGTACTACAACTGCTGAGTCTTGGAGCGTGCCAGCCGCAACTACTGAGCCTGGGTGCTGCAACTCCTGGAGCCTGCACACTCTAGAGTCCGCGCTTTGCAACAGGAGAAGCCATAACAATGAAAAACCAGTGCACCACAAAGCACAATATCCTCCCTACCCCCGCCACAGCTATAGAAAGCCCCTGCCACAACAAAGACAGAGAGCAGCCAAAAATAAAGTTATACCAATGTATCAATAAGATTACAAGTTCAGGGATCAAATGTACAACATGCTGATAATAGCTAATAATACTGTGTCATATACCTGAATGTTGCTAACAAAGTAGATCTTAAATTTCTCAGCATAAAAAAGAATTGGTAATTACATGATGATATATAGTAGTAGCTAATACTCTGGTGGTAGTCACTTTGTGATTTATAAATGTGTCTAATCATCATGCTGTATACCTTAAACTTACACAGTATTATGTATCAATAAAGCTTGGTGGTGGGACGGGTTATACTAAAATCTATGTTTTATATTCCTTCCCAGAAGTTAGTTTGTTGTTGTTGTTTTACAAATATTCACTTATTTATTTGGCTTCACTGGGTCTTAGTTGCAGCATGCAGAAGCATTAGTTGCAGCCTATGAGATCTAATTCCCTGACCAATGATTGAACCTGTGTCCCTGTGAATTGGGAGAGTAAAATCTTAGCCACTGAACCACTGGGGAAGTCCCAGAAGACAGTTTTGATGTATTGAGATAAATGGAACACGTAATGTTTGCAAAGTTCTTGTGAGAAATTAGATGAAGAGCAGAGAGTATCTTGTCCATTGAGCCAGGCTCCGTGAGACTGTGGAGTTTTTATTGGCTCTCCTCCCTCCTGGTTAGGGACACACAAGAAGTAAAAGGGATCAGAACACCTTCTCCTCCGGAAGCATCACCCAGTGTGGGTGAAGCTACATGTGTGGTCTCCCCAACAAAAGCAGGGAGTCTAGGTCTTAGCAGATGTGTGCGTACACAGTGAGAGAGAGAAGTCTTAGAAGCTGAAGGGATGTGTGTGAATGTCCTTTAACATTGCTTTAGGGTAGAATAAAAATTCAGCAGAATCTCTGATTCACTTAAATCTTTTGCTTATTCTAAAAGAACCAAAAATTAGGAATTGTCTAAAGAAGGAACTCATCCTTGTTTTGGGGAAGATCTAAAACAGAGATCAAACCAGTCCTGCTTTAATTCCTGCTGTGGCTCTCTGTGACCTGGGACAAATCACCCGATTGCAGAACCTTGAGTTTTGTTAAGTTGATATCTACCCTACGGTGCATTTAAAAGAAGAAATTGAAACTATAAACAATGCCACTCAGTACTTAGCATGGAGGAGAAGCTCCACCCATGTTAGTTCCGAGTCATCCATCCTCTTCCTTTTTCTTCCTCTGTTCAGCAAAACAAGTGGGGGACCTCTCACCCAATGCACACTCAGGCAAGAGGGCCTAACTTGCCCACAGGTTAGATCTCTGTCGACCGCTGTCTGCTTTACAATGCAGACATCGTCACCACACAGACACAATCCTGCCAAGGCTTTCCTTTCCGGGCAGTAAGTGTGGCTTCCAGGGGAGCCCCCTGTTTATCCTGTGGTCTCGCTCTGAGTGTCCAGCCCTAACTTACAGCATGGCAGCAAGGTTGAGGGGGCTCTTTTAGAGGGAAAGGGGCTGGAGACAGGAGAAAGACGAATTCTTGAATCTTCCAGCTAGTGCTGGGCATGGCTTTTCAAAGCCTTAGAGCAATAGTTCCCAAACCACTCAGACCCAGTGTCCCTTTTATTACCCAGAAATGACATATGTATATAATATAAACTATAAGCATAATTTTAGAAGGTAAACATAATCCTCTAACCATAATCTAAAAGTGAAATAAAAAGTAATTTATAATAGTATTATAAATATTTTAGTATGTAATATTCAGACATAACTAGACTGGAAGCATATAATGTAGTAGTCAAGACCTGAATCTACGTGTAGAATCACTGCGAATACAACAGCAACAAATGCCAACTGGTGGGTCTGCACAGGTATCAGTGACTCAGATACCATAAGCAGCACTGTTGACGACGACATAGACTTCTGAAATGGTAAGCAATTCATGGTAAAGTTCTGAACAAAACAAACTGTAAACCCCCTCAATCTATATCTTAGTTGCGTTTCTGGGAAATTCAATATTTAAAATGGTGCAAAAAGTATTTTGTGTTTATATGTAAAATTAAGTTGGATTCCAGGTGCACTCAAATTGTAACAGGTTTTTCACATTAACATATCCAATGTTATTTTTATTTACTTTTTAGATAATTTTATTTATTTACTGAGTTTTGGTTGTGCTGGGTCTTCACTGATACAAGGGATTTCTCTAATTGTAGCGAGAGGCGGCGACTGTTGATTGCAGTGCGCAGGCTTCTCGCTGCAGCGGCTTCTCTTGTTGCAGAGCACAGGCTCTAGGCGTGCAGGCTGTAGAAGCTGCAGCTCGTGGCCTCTGGAGTGTGGGCTCAGTAGTTGTGACACACAGGCTTACTTGCTCCCTAGTACGTGGAATCTTCCCAGACAAGGGATCAAACCCCTGCCCCCTGCATTGGCAGGCAGATTCTTACCCACTATACCACCAGGAGAGTCCCAATGATATTTTTAAAGGACATGTGGGATGTGGGACAATTGTATCTTGTGCAGCATTATCCTGGTTATTGCAGATTACTACCCAGGTTATAACATCTTTTGCTCCTGAGCACTCAAAACCACGAAATCCTGCTCATCTCCACCCCATCCCCCAATATAGCATAACAATCAAAAAATACCCCCATGGATTTCCAGAACACCCCTAGAGGGCAGTACATCCTCCTGTTGATAACTCTGCAAGCCATCCTCCTGTTGGCTTGGGAGTAAGTGAGACCTAGCGCCCTCCAGTACTCCTGCCTGGAAAATCCCCTGGACGGAGGAGCATGGTAGGCTGCAGTCCATGGGGTCACTAAGAGTGGGACATGACTGAGCGACTTCACTTTTCACTTTCATGCATTGGAGAAGGCAATGGCAACCCACTCCAGTGTTCTTGCCTGGAGAATCCCAGGGATGGGGGAGCGTGGTGGGCTGATGTCTCTGGGGTCGCACAGAGTCAAACACGACTGAAGCCACTTAGCAGTAGCAGCAGCGCCCTCCCGGGAGTTACAGTCTGATTTCATTTCATAATGCCCACGTCTATTCGCCTTTTTAAAAATATATGTATTTATTTTTGGCTCCAACGAGTCTTAGTTGTGGCATGGCATTGGGGCTCTAGTTGCAGCTCATAGGCTCAGATGCCCTGAAGCATGTGGGATCTTAGTTCCCTGACCAGGGATTGAACCCGCATTCCATGCATTGAAGGGCAGATTCTCAACCACTGGACCACCAGGGAAGTCCCTTCTATTCACCTTTGTATCCTTAATGTGAGTCTGTTGACCTTTCCTCCTTTCTGAGCATGCATATCAGCCCTGCCTCCCAAGTTCTGAGTCCCATTTCTCTTTTCATTTCACTTCAGACAACCTTTAATTCCAGAGAGCCTTCCCCTGTGTTCCTTGGAATACCAGGAGAGGCAGCTGGATGAGATCAAGTCAGTGATGGAACTCTGGGAGGAGTTTGGCAGAACAATCAGGTAAAGCCAGAGCTGGTGGTTCTCTAGAAATATGAGGGATTGAGAGGGTCTAGATCATATGTGGGCTGTGAAGGACCAAGTAGGTATGCCTAGGCTCAGCTAGGGGCAACTTGGCTCTCTCTACCCTCTGTATTAAGCTAGACAACATCTTTAATAACCAAGGTCTCTACCCTTTACTCACCTTTATCAAGGTGGTATGAAGAACACAGATTCTGGAGACAGACTACCTGAGTTCTGACTGTAACTCTCTTATTCACATGCTTTGGGAAGGTTATTTAATTTCTCTGGGTCTCAGTTTCCTTGTGTGTAAAAGAGAATAATATGTCATAGGGTTGTAAGCATTAGATGGGTTTACATATGTAAAAGTACTTGGAATAGGGTCTGGCACACAGTGCTTTCCAAATCTAGATATTACTATTGTCATCACCATTCATGCCCTGAAGCGTAAAGCTATGGAGTTACCCCAGCTTGGGGGCTGAACATCCCTGAAGACACTACAAAGAAACCTATGTTAACAGAACATCATGTGTAGGTAAGAATACTCAGGTGATCTAGGAAAGAAGGCTCTCTTGCTCCATTCTTAAAGATCTAGGTGGTCAGGGACTAAGAAAGGCCTATTTGTAGTAGCAGCAATGGCACCCCACTCCAGTACTGTTGCCTGGAAAATCCCATGGACGGAGGAGCCTGGTGGGCTGCAGTCCTTGGGGTCGCAGAGAGTTGGACACGGCTCAGTGACTTCACTTTCACTTTTCATGCATTGGAGAAGGAAATGACAACCCACTCCAGTGTTCTTGCCTGGAGAATCCCAGGGACAGCGGAGCCTGGTGGGCTGCCGTCAATGAGGTCGCACAGAGTCGGACACGACTGAAGCAACTTAGCAGCAGCAGCAGCAGTAGTAATAGTCTAACAGGCGGAGACTAAAATGCTTAGCAGGAGGGAGGGCTGTCAATGTCACCCGAACCCAGTGCCTGGAGGAGGGAAGTCGTCCAAGAGGGAATGCAGAAGCATTTCCTGCAGCCTTGTGAACAGGTTGACTTTCTGTCCATCTGTGGATTGTGCCTTTCTGCCTTTGCAGATCTGGAGTCAGGACTGCCACTCAAACAGCCAGAACAGAAGGTACCAGTGATATCCATCTCAACAAACTATCTGAGCCCCATTTTGTTTGTTGTCCATCTCAACTACCTACCCTCCATTTTCAGAGGCACGGAGAGCAGGGGATTAATACTGGAAGACAGCAAACTCACTGGAGAGTGATTCCCGTGAGGACCAGTTCTCAGGCACGAGGGCAGCAGGAACGAAGAAGCTGCCAGGAGCCACCCCCACTGAAAACAACTCCAGAAATTGAGAAGACTCAGCAAGGACAAGAAGGGCAGACAGAGAGAGGCAGAGGTCAGGAAGGAGCTTCCAAAAAGGACAATAGAACAGGGGTTCCTTGTAACAGTAAACAACGGAAGAGATCAAAGTAGGAAAGCTGGCTCTATACTGGGGCAAGTTCAAGGAGAGGGGAAGAGTCCTATCCAGCAACGACGCCAAGTCCCTGAAAGTTGGTTGTCCAGGGAAGCAGAATCCTTGTCCCTTTGGTTACCTGAGTTTCTCCCAAGACTTTCACCTCAAGTCTGGGCTTTGGGAACATATCTCCAAGTAGCCCTCGCTCAGATCTCCAGCCTTCCACTTTTGTCAGGGCTCGACTCCCAGCTCCCACTCCTACACAACTGAAAGAACAGCGAGTGTTCAGTGATACAGGTGTGATAGCTGCATTTGCTTTCCTCCTTGACTGCTTCTAATGCGTGTGCCGTCTACCTAACCACTTATTATAAAAGCGTTCACCAATCCCTCAAAGAACTTGCAGGTTTTCCTCCACAAAACAAAGCACTCAGGAATAATTCCTCAGTGATTAGTACTGAAGGATCATGTTTCTAGTAGTAGGAATTAGAGGGCAGAGAGAGAATTCTAGGGCCCCAAGAAGCAGTTACAGATATGTCAGAGAGGAGAGGCTCAGTCTGAGTGCTCCATGGTGGAAGTAAGTAGCCTGGGCAGATAGAAGGCACCTTTCAGAACTTTTACAGGAACTGCCACTTGTTTAGCAAAAGCTGCCCAAACCTTTCTATCTAGTTTGAACTATCTTTCCCAAAGCAACAGATTATGTTTTGCTACCATGGCCTTTCTTTAAAACATGCATGAGGACTTCCCTGGTGGTTCAGTGGTTGGGAATCCACCTGCCAATGCAGGGGACACGGGTTCGATTCCCGGTCCAGGAAGATTCCACATGTCACAGGGCAACTAAGCCCACGAGCCACAGTGACTGAGCCTGAGCTCTAGAGCTCACGTGCCACTGCTACTGCCTAGAGCCTGTGCTCCACAACAAGAGAAGCCACATGATCAGAAGCCCACACCCCACAACTAGAGAGCAGCCCCCACTCGCCTCAGCTAGAGGAAGCCCGAGCACAGCAACAAAGACCTGGCACAGCCAAAAATAAATTAATTTTAAAAATTAAAAAACCAGGCATGAGGGCAAGTGTAATACTCTGGAGCAGGCAGTGGTGAAGGGGGGCGGGGGTGGGGATCATTTCAGCACCATGCTTCAGATCAATGTGGTAAAAACAAATCAGCAGATATCCTCCAAGCGGCGAGCCTACAGGAGAGCGCCAGTGCCAGAGAACGCCACCACTGCTCAGCAGCGGTCAGCGCTCTACTTTCCACCTGGGCTTCCCAGGTGGCGCAGTGATGAAAAATCCAGCTGCTAATGCAGGAGACAAAGAGATGCAGGTCAGGAGGATCCTTGATCCCTAGGTCGGGAAGATCCTCTGGAATAGGAAATGGCAACCCACTCCAGCATTCTTGCCTGGAAAACTCCATGGATAGAGGAGCCTGCCGGGCTACAGTTCATGGGGTCACACAGTCAGATACAACTGAGTGACTAAGCACAGCAGACAGTCAACTGTCAGAAGTCTGTGTCACCAGGAACAGGAAACACCTGTTTTACTTCAGTGTCCACAGGGGAAGACCAAGGTGCAAAACATTCGATCCTCATCTTGTGCCCATGAAACAAAAACAGGAAGTCCTCCTGTTTTACCCGGACATACTGGACACACACTGGGTGTGACAATGAGGTCATTCTTTTATTTGCCCTTGCTGCTGCTAAGTCATTTCAGTTGTATCCGATGCTATGCAACGCCATAGACGGCAGCCCACCTGAGTCCCAGACTAAATGCCACCATCACTGCTATACTGCACTCAGAACAGATTTCAAATGTAAAATGGGTTGTTGTGAAAGTGTTAGTCACTCAGTTGTGTCTGACTCTTTGTGACCCCATGGTCTAGAGCCCACCAGGCTTCTCTGTGCATGGGATTCTCCAGGCAAGAATACTGGAGTGAGTCGGCATTCCCTTCTCCAAGGGATCTCCCTGACCCAGGGATCGAAGCCGGGTCTCCCGCATTGCAGGCAGATAGATTCCTTCCCATCTGAGCCACTAGGGAAGCCCAAAATGAGTTGTTAGGCATGGATAAACTTTGGAATATAGGTTGCCTTCCAGGGATATTGTTCCTTGCTTCCTACTCAGAGCTGTGCATGGTTTCAACCTCTGTATTCTTTTTATTTTTGGCTGTTCCAGGTCTTACTGCAGCACTCAGGACCTTTGGTTACATCGTGTGGGATCTAGTTCCCTGCCCAGGAATCAAACCCAGGCCCCCTGCATTGAAAGCTCAGAGTCTTAGCCACTGAGCCACCAGGGAAGTCCCTCAACTTCTATATTCTTAAGTCAATACTAAGAAGTGAGGAGAGTGGGAGAGAGAAAGTGTTCCTTGTTTGATCTTTAGGCATTTGTCTTCCAGTTACAGTATATAGAGTTCCTTTCTCAGCAATGTAAGCCATCATTTACTCATAGTTTAACATCTTCAGGAGGAGAGTGCTGCTCTCTATTGACTCAGACTCATCTACTTCTTCTCCTAAGTTTGATAAAACAGTGGGAGGTGAGGAGGGACAGTTAGCACGGGTCATTCGGGGATAGGGAGCAAGGAAGATGGGGTTTGTTTCCAGAGGCAGATCCACCAAGCATACACTGAGCTGGAAGGGGAAAGAGAAGGAGGCAAGCACCCTTGCAGGTGCACTTCGGGGGTGGCAACGGCAGCAGATAAAGGCAGTGTGGGTGGTGAATCAAGGTGAGGACAAGGTCAGAGAAAGACGGTAGGAGGGGGCTTCAGTCTGCAAATTCTCAGCCAGTGTCAGTTTCCTGAGCCACCGTGGCATCTGTGCAGTTGCTCTACCACCTCCCTGAGGCCAGCTCAGACTTACACTCATATTCCTCCAGAGAAAAATATAGAAGTAGAGGTCAAAAGGCTCCACTTGAGGGTTTTTTTTTATTGTTTTCATAATTATTACACATGCTAAAATCACATAGAATGGTTATTCCAACTCTGCTCTGACTCCACCATGAGGCAGGTGGGAACTATAGGGGTCACTTGATTTGTGTGGCCTCTGAGGGTATCTAGACGTGAGGGGTTAGAGGTAGGCAGGTTAGCAAAGACCCAAGAATCCTTTACATAGTACACCTTTACCAGCGGTAACTTGTATCTTTAGGGACCTCCTCCTCCTTCATTTTTCTTTCCTTCCCGAATCTTCCCATTTCCCTGCCTGTGGCCCCTGGAACCTCTTCCACGTCTGCCCCTTATGGTTCTCGACTAACATGGTGAAGGAAATTGTTCCTTGTCCCAGTCTCCCATCCTTGGAACTAATCTACTCAGCATGCACTAACGTGGAAGCAGCTTGATCTAGGTCTGCCTAGGGGAAAGGGAGGCTCCAGTTCCCACTGTGGCTTAGCTCACAGGAGGGGAGTTGAGGTGCTGATGAGAAGGATGTGAAGGGGAAAAGAGGCTAACTGAAGTGAAACATTTGTAACCAGTGGAACAGTGTATATGCCCCACCATTGGGCATCCTACTCTGAAGGCATTCCCCTCCCTCCCACGTTATCAGGGGTCCCTCTCTGAACCTGAAATCCTCTTGCTCTTCAACCTTGTAGGGAAGGCATGATCAGTACTGATCAAGATACTGGCTCTATCTCCGGGAGAAAACGGTCCACCCTTAGACAAGTGGCTGCCTATTAAATTCTTCATCTTGCCTATGTTCCTTGTGCCTCTACAATGACAATGGCTTGAGGGGCTGGAATAAATAATGCATAAGGGTTGAACTTGCCTCTGTGAGAGGCTACTGGAACAAAGAGACAAAGACACATGGGAGTCAGAGCTGTGGAAAAGGAGAGGGAAGGGAGCAGGCAAGGAGAGGGCAAGGCTGGTTATTCAGGAGCTGGGATCCTTTTTCCTTTTCTGGAATCGCCGGAACTTGCCCTGAATAGCAAGGGCAGCCTTCTCTGTTTCGGGTGCCGTCAGATCAATGTCAATCTCCTCCTCCTCATCCTCCGTCTTCTTGGCACTGCCAGCTTTCCCTGCAGACAGTTGAGAGTTTCATTAATGAGGAAAGGGCCCAAGCCCTTTTCCCCAGGCCCCAAATACAGTGGTTAAAGTCCACTTTCTGCTTAGGCTGTGTGAGCCGCCGACTGTTGCTAGGACACAGAATGTCTAATAATCTCCCAGGAGCTTGAGTCAGGGTGTCTGGGCTGAGAATTAGTTATAGTCATTATTCAGGAGCTTTGCAACTCTTAAACCAAGATGACAAACATCTTCTGTCATCACTTACTCCTAAATGCTGTCTTGGTGGCCCAGTGATAAAGAATCCGCCCGCCAGTGTAGGAGACGCCAGTTTGATCCCTAGGTTGGGAAGATCCCCTGGAGAAGGAAATGGCAACCCAATCCAGTATTCTTGCCTGGGAAATCCCATGGACAGAGGAGCCTGGTGGGATACAGTCCATGGAGTCGCGAAGAGTCAGACACGACTTAGCAACCAAACAACAACAATGCAGAGTGCCAGAGCGCACTCCTTCCCCAGCTTCCTCTCAAGTTCTGATTGAGACAGAGTCTGGGATTATTTGATGGTTTCTTCCTATCACTGTGTGCCTGTTTCCAAGCATTCCAGAGCCAGTTGCTAAAATCAAAGAGTAAATACTGGAAGGTTTACTTCTTAGGAAAAAAGTAGAAGGAAGCCTACAGATACAGTAGTCCTAAACTAGTGCTTTGTTTCACTTGTCACATTCCTAGTCCTGTTACATCCGACTTTAGGAGCTTCCAGATATACAGCTCTACTTGTTTTCATGTCCTTATATTTACCTGCTCTATAAACTTCCTAGCCCATCCCCACTCACCCTTTTCCTCAGGGCCAGGTGCCTGGTTGGTTGCTGGGGATGTTTTGGTGTTAAGCTGGAAAAGAAAAATCAGAATATTAGATATTAATGGAAGTATTAAGGTACCATCACCTTAGAATCACCATCATAATTTTCAAGTCCTCCTATTACCAAGTACATTTCTTAGCCTTTTGAAGAAGTGAGTCTTGAGATCAGAGAAAGGGAGAAAAGTCATCAAAATTTATTCAAAAAGTATTTGTTGCTAAGGAAATTGTAGAGGACAAAAGAGGAAAAACCTGCCCTCTTTGAGTTTGCATTCTAGGATTTAGATAGACAAATGAATAAACAAAACTATTACTATGTTATTATGGACTTCCTACTGGTACAGTGATTAAGAATCTGAGTTGGAGGGGAAGCAGGTGAGATTCCTGGTCAGGGAGCTAGGATCCCACATGCCTTGTGGCCAAAAAAAAAAAAAAAACCAGAACATAAAGAACAGAAGCAATATTGTAACAAAGTCAATAAAGACTTTAGAAATGGTCCACATGAAAAAAAAAATCTTTTAGAAAATTGTTGTTATGTTAAATGGTGAGGAGTGCTATAGACCAAAGACAGGAAAGGGAAGCAGTGAATGCCAGGTGGGAATGGAGAAATACAGTTGTACACAGAATGGTCAGGAAAACTCTCTCTGAAAGGTGGCATCTGAGCCAAGATCTGAAGGAGATAGAGAGGAAAGTTTATGGATGGAGGGCAAGGGCTTTCAAGGGGTGGAAGTGTTAGCGGAAGCACACTGAAGGAAACTGCCCACCCTGGCCAGGCACCATAGTAACCATGTGTGTGAGTTATTTTACAACAGGAGGTCCCAGCAAAGAACACGGAACTAATAAGCTACCACCAACCGGAAGAGTTCGGTAAAGGTCAAAAGGAGACGCCATGTGTCCTTCCACCTCCCAGAATCCTTCTCGCTGGCATCCATCTTGGCTGAGCAATGCGTGTCCCACCAAGAAGGACCCTGAGTCAGAATGACTGGACAAAGACAACCTGGAAACTAATCCCATCACCATAAAACCTGAGACTGGGAGCCACGTGGCAGAGCAGTTCTCCTGGGTTCCCTTACCCTGCTGCTCTCTGCCCAGGTTCCCTTTCCAATAAAGCCTTTTGTTTTATCAGCTTATGTGTCTCCTCAGACAATTAGTTTCTGTGTTAGACAAGAGCCCACTCTCGGGCCGTGAAAGGGGTCCCCCTTCCTGAAACAGCAGTGGTACTAGCCTGTTTGAGGAACAGCAAGAAGCCAACGTACCTGGAGTGGAGAGGAGGAAGAAGGAGGAGCAACAGATGGAGATGAGATCAGAACTGCCTGGGAGTGCAGGCAGACCATGCTGGGCCTTGGAAGTCATTTTAAGGAGCTTGACTTTTACCATAAGAGGGAGGAGAAGCCATTAAAGACCTTCAGTTTGCACATAAGGGGCACTAGGCGGGAAGCGGAAAAATCTGCTAAGCGATTATTGCAGAAGACCAGGCAGGAGATAACGGTTGCTTAGATCAACAAGGTGGCAGTGAAAGTTGTGCACTCAGTCGCCCATTGTGTCTGACTCTTTGCCACCCCGTGGACTACGGCCTGCCAGGCTCCTGTGTCCCGGCAAAAACACTGGCGCGGGTTCCATATCCTACTCCAGGGGGTCTTCCAAACCCAGGGATCAAACCTGCTTCTTACATAATGGCTGGCAGCTTCTTTACCACTAGCGCCACCTGGGAAGCCTGTGGAAGTGGTGAGTAGTAGCTCAACTCTGTTATACCGTTGTGTCTTTCCTGGTGGCTCAGAGGTTATAGCGTCTGCCTCCAATGTGGGAGACCCTGGTTCGATCCCTGGGAAGATCCCCTGGAGAAGTAAATGGCAATCTGCTCCAGTATTCTTGCCTAGAGGATCCCATGGACGGAGAAGCCTAGTAGGTTACAGTCCATGGGTCACAAAGAGTCAGACACGACTGAGTGACTTCACCTCACATCACCCACAAGGGATGGGTTCCAGGACCACTGAGGATACAAAAACCCACGGATGCGCACGTCTGTATAAAATGCTGTAATGTTTGCATATAACCTATGCACATCCTTCTACATATTTTAAATCATCTCTAGATTACTTATAATATCTGCTACTACTGCTAAGTTGCTTCAGTTGTGTCCAACTCTGTGTGACTCCAGAGACGGCAGCCCACGAGGCTCTCCCATCCCTGGGATTCTCTAGGCAAGAATACTGGAGTGGGTTGCCATTTCCTTCTCCAATGGATGAAAGTGAAAAGTGAAAGTGAAATCGGCTCAGTCGTGTCTGACTCTTAGCGACCCCATAAACTGCAGCTCACCAGGCTCCCCCATCCATGGGATTTTCCAGGCAAGAGTGCTGGAGTAGCGTGCCATTGCCTTCAATGTAAATGTTCTATAAATAGTTGCTGGCTTGCAGCAAATTCAAGTTTTGCTTTTGGGAATTTTCTGGAATTTTTATAAAAATATTTTCAATTCTCAGTTGATTGAATCCACAAGTATGGAACCCTCAGACACTATTTTCAAGCTACGACTAAAGTGATTGGTTGACTGGATAAGTGGCACTGTGAGACAGGAGTCAGGGATGCCTCCACAGTTTTAGGGCTGAGGAAATGAAAAACAATAGAATTCCCATTTTCTGAAATGAAGAAGACAGCAGGGAAAGCAGGTATTAGGGAAAAGATCCAGGGATTTGTTTTTGGACAAGTTTGAGATGCCTACGGAAGGATCCAGCATTTGCTTTGATACACTGTTGAATATTCAAATGAGTTAAAGAGAAGGCCTTGGCTCAGAGATAGAAATTAGGCAAAATTAACATGTGGTTGGTATTTAATCCATGAGATTGAGTAAGATCACCAAGGAAGTGAGTTTGAATAAAGAAGAGAACAGGGTCAAATCCTGGGGTGTTCCAGTGATGAGAAGGTATAGAAGTGACAAAATGTCAATAAAAGAAATTGAGAAGAAGCCAGGAGAAAAGCCAGGAGATTATAGTACTTGAGAAGCCACACAGAGAAACTGTCTCATGGAGACGAGAGTGATTGTGTCAAATTCTGCACGTAGGCCTAGTAAAATAAGGATCAAGAATTGACCACTGGGTTTTGCTACGGGAGATCACTGGTGACAGTGACAAGAGAAGTTACAGTCGAGGAAGGGAGGAAACATCTGATTGTAGTGTGTTCCTAAGAGAAAAGGAGGACAGGCATTAAAGCTGTAGATATAGAAAGAGTTCCAAAGAAATAAGAATAGGGGCTGGGGCTTGAGGGGAACATGGGTTCATAAGAAGATTTTAAGACAGCAGAAGTTACAGAATATTTGTGCTTTGTGGAAATAATCCAGTAAAGAAGGAAAAACTGTAGGAGAGAAAGAGGTTCATTGCTGGAGCAGGAGAAACGAGGAAAGATTCAGTGCATGAGTAGAGGGGCAGCCTTGAATAGGAGCTAAGAACAGACCATCCAGAGTGACTGGAGGGGAAGCAGAGCCACAGGAACCCAGATACAGCAGGGGGGGACATTTGCAAGGTCTCTTCTAATTGCTTCTGTATCTGAAGTAAAATAGGTAACAAGGTGATCCTTCAAGAGGCAAGAAGAGGTACTGAAGGAGGAGGGCCAAGGAGAAGGGATGCAGTACTCGTCTAGGAGAGGAGGAAAGTGAGTGGATTAGGAACCAGTAATTAGATTTCTGGGAAGCATTAAGACCCCTCACAAGGCCAAGTTCATGAACACGAAGTGAGATCTGTCGATTCGTATGTGTGCTTCTTTCCAGCCTCTCGCTCAGATGGAGAGTTAGATGCAACATAATAGTAACTCCCCTTTCTCAGAATCTTACCAATAGAACTGCTTCATCTGGTCATTCCTCAGGCTCAAGGTACAATTCACCTTGAAACAGTCACTCCTGTAGGCTTCTGGGTCCCCTTAGAGTTTATTTCACAATTTTGAGTACTTTATATTTTCAAAATACAGAAACTGGCGCTTTCTAAAATGTTTTCTCGTCTCATCCTTGGGAGAGCTCAATGGAGTATAAAGTATTATCCCTCACTTTACAGATACAAATCATTGTTAAATGACTGCCAGATATAAGGGTTCTACTTTAGGGAGCTATAGAATCCAGTTTATACTATGCTGTTGTTCAGTCGCTAAGCTGTGTCTGACTCCTTGCAACCCTATGAACTGCATCATGCCAGGTTTCCTGGTCCTTCACCATCTCCCAGAGTTTGCTCAAACTCATGTCCGTTGAATCAGTGATACTATCCAACCATCTCATCCTCTGTCGCCTCCTCCTCCTGCCCTCAATCTTTCCCAGTATCAGGGTCTTTTCCAATGAGTAGGCTCTTCGCATCAGGTAGCCAAAGTATCAGAGCTTCAGCTTCAGCATCAGTCCTTCAATGAATAATCAGGGTTGATTTCCATTAGGATTGACTGGTTTGATCTTCTTGTTCTCCAAGAGACTCTCAAGAATCTTCTCCACTACCACAGTTTCAAAGCATCAATTCTGTAGATTATGCTGTTTCCACTGTATTTTTGGTCAGAATTGTATTTGAGTGTAGCACTGTTCTATACATGAAAAGGGTATAGAAGAAACACAAGATTCATTCATTCAACAAATATATCACTGCCCAGTATATGCCAATTATTGTTATAGATATTAGGGATACAGAAATGAGCAAAATTATTAGTAAGTCCCTGAACTCATTAAACAATTATGCCAGTGAGTGACAAGCGCCAAGAAGGAAAATAAAACAGAGTAGTCTAGGAAGGCCTCTCTGATGAGTGACATAGAGGTTTGAATGACATACAAGAGCCAGTCAGATGAATATCTAAAAGAGCATCGGGGGCAGATGAAGCATCAAGTGGAAAGTCACTGAGGCAGATTTTGTGCCTAGTGTGTTCAGGGAAGAGTAAGAAAATCAGCACGTCTGGATTTGAGTGAGAAAGGGAGAGAATATAGCAAATGAAGTTGGGTAGGTGCTAGAATATGAATGTCTTTGGACCAGGGGAAGGATTAGACTTTCCCTCCCGTCTTCTTACTTATTTCTGGCTGCCCTCGATCTTCATGCAGTGCGCGGGCTTTCTCCAGTTGTGGCAAGCAGGGACTGCTCTCTAGTTGCAGTGCGCGGGCTTCTCACGGCAGTGGCGTCTCTTGTTGCAGAGCGCAGTCTTTAGAATGTGCAGTCTCAGCAGCTGTGGAATCTTCCCAGACCGGGGATTGAACCCATGTCTCCTGCATTGGCAATGCGGATTCTCAACCACTGGACCACCAGGGAAGTCCTGGATTTTTTTCTGAGTTGATGAAAAGGCATCACAAGGTTTGATGCTGAAGGAAACACGGTCTGACATGTTTTTAAAGGATCACTGACTGTGAGGTGGAGAACAGATTAGAGAGAGGCAAGAAAGAAAGAGGGGAAACAATTGCAAAGATCTTACAGATCAGATCGTGGGCATTTGGACTAGGCTGTAGTGAGAGAGGTGATAAGACCTGAGACAACTTTCATGGTAGAATAAGTTGGATTTGTTGATGGATGTATGAATAAAGATAGCTCTTTCAAAGAGTTTTACTTCAAAGAGACCCAGAGAAATTGGACAGTAGCTGAGACAGGATGTGGGGTCATGGGAATGATTTAGTAGAGAAGGAAAACCTGATGGTGCAGAAGATAGAAGTCATAAGTACTGGAGTGATCTTGAACAGGCAAAACGAAATTCATCTAGTGCACAAGTGAATAGGTTGGCCTTAAACAGAGCTATGGACAGTTTATCCACAATATAGGGATGAAGACACAGAATAGGGTATAGATGACAGTAAAGTGGCAAGAGTAACGGGAATGTATGAAAGTTCTCTTCTGATTGTTTCTATTTTCTCAGTGACACAAGCACACTCGTCAGCTAAGAATGAAGAAGGGGCAGAAAGTATTTAAGATTTGAGGAGAGAGGTGACTGAGTGAAATAGTCATCGAACAAAGTTAAGAGAGTGAACGGCTGGTGAGATGTGGCAGGACGACCAGGCAGCCCTAAGGGCTCACTTGAAGTTAATGGGCATAAAGTAAAACCAGTCAAGATAGCGTCCCTATCTTCCAGGCTGAGTGAGCAAATAGGATAGGTTCCCAAATAAGACTTCTCAAGCATTTATTATGTGCCAAATCCTATCCGATACCATCCTCTGAAATCTCTGAGATGTCATCCTGTTTTACAGGTGAGGAAACAGGCTTACAGACACTAAAGATTTTGCCCAAGTTCAAGCCACACTACTAGAAAACAGTGAAACTGGCTCTGGGACCCAGGCAGACTGACTCCACGTCTTAATCACCATATTTTTGATCCACAAGATCAAAAATACTGTCACATGTTAACACAAATATGCCAATATATTAACAATTACTGAGGGTAGGTGGAAAGGATGTGGATGTGCATTGAACAATTCTTTCAACTCTGATAAACTTTTCTAATAAAAAGATAGAGGGAAATAAGAAAATAACAGTTTGGGATTTCCATGGTGGTAAAGAATCTGCCTTGCAATGCAGGGGGTTCAGGTTTAATCCTGGTCGGGGACCTAAGATTCTACACGACATGGAATAACTAAGCCCACAGGCCACAGCTTCCGAGCCCACATGCTCCTTGCATCGCAACAACAATCCCGAGTGCCACAACTAGGACTCAATGAAGCCAAATAAATAAATAGTTTTTAAAAAAGAAAATAAGGTAAAACAAAAATTATGATTATAAAACACTGATGCTGGACTGTATTTGATAGGGAAAGTGTCTTTAAAAGTAAATTACAGATTTAAGAATTGTTAGGTAAATGGACAATCCCATCCTTTTGGATATTAAAATGTGGGGCCAAACTAAGATTGCTTTATTGACCATATGTGATTTTATTTATTTACTTATTTGGCTCCATTGGGTCTTCATTGCAGCACATGTGATCTTTCGTTGAGGTACACAGGCTCTAGTAGGGCCTACTCAGGGACCCCACAGTGAGAGGGCTTCAGCAGTTGTGGCGTGCTGATCTAGTTGCTCCCAGGCATGTGGGATCTTAGTCTCCAGACCAAGGATTGAACGAACCCATGTCCCCTGCATTGCAAGGCACTTTCTTAACCACTGGACCACCAGGGTTAAGATGTGATTTTCAAAGGATATACTGGTCACATCTACACTGCTTTTTCAAGTCTTGTGATTTATTTGTGCTTTCCTAACATGTTGCAAAGTACTGGAGATAGCAGACAGTTATAACTATCTAATTTTTAAATTATTTTTTAAATTTTATGTAAGTATAGTTGATTTACAATGTATTAATTTTTGCTCTAATGTTTTTGAAAGATTATAAGTTGATATGGTCCAATTTTTATAAAAGTTATAAATTGTTTATCTATGTATATGTACATTTTTATTTAAAAATCTGAAAGAACATGCACAAAAGAACATGCCCAAACCCTATAGAATTCCTCCTTGACCCCTTTGACAAGAGAAAAAAAAAAAGGTTTCACAAGGCTATTCCTGAGACTCTTGGGAGACTGGCCACTCGATACTCTTTCTTTTCCCATGGCCTTCTGTCTTTCTACAGTAAAATTTTTTTTTACACGATCAATATAATGATCCAGTAGTTAGCTAGGTGACACTTTCCATGATGCTACAGTGTCATCACAAGAGGTCTATTCACATTGCAAAAGCATGGCATGGATGGGGTGTTTAGTAATAGGATAACATTCAATAGTCCAGACAAGAGGGCCACAGGTCTAGAGGCAAGCGCTATAGTCCCATGATCTCTGACTTCAAATCCTACCTTCTCTATTACCAGCAAATCCCCGAATCTGATCCTTGCTTTAACTATTATCCCTCCCTCCCTCCCTCTCTCTCTCTAAGCCCATTCCCTTAATCTACCAATTCTTTTCTCTCATCCCTCCCCTTTGGAGGAAAATCTGGACTCCAAGTCTCAATATCTCCCTTCGAGTAGCTATCTCTTCCTCTACATTCCCTCCTGTATCAGCTAACCTTGAGAATCCACTAAGCAGGAGTGTGTATCGGGACTGAACCGCACAGGCCACCCCTTTCCCTCCGCCTGGCCAGCTGTTGCCTTCCTGAGTCTCTCCTGAGATTACTGACCCTGGAATGGAGCCATGGCACAGCAGCTGTCTGGTCACCCAGGGCTTCTCAGCTCTATTTGACTTAAATTTATGAAAGGTCACTAAGGAGAGCAGAAAAGGGTTCTAAAAAGGAGAAGAAAACCCCTATTACTCACAATCCTCCTTGAAATCTCTCTCATACCTTCTACTAAAACGTAATATGTTAGAGCTTCAACTCGCCCCTCCTCCCTGCACCCTCTGCAGCCAGTTCTCAAAATAGCTGCTCCAAACACTCCGGGTTTCTGGATTTAGTGGTTAGTGATTTGGTGCGGTGTGGGGGTTGGGGGCAGTTAAATCACAAGCCGTTAGCTCCCACCCTCTACATCATACTCAGCCCTTTACCGGTCTCTGGTCCCTGCCCTAACCCTCCTGTGTATCTCCTAGGAACTCAGCAATTTTAGGTGAATAAAGATCCTCTAGAAGGCAATGGCACCTCATTCCAGTACTCTTGCCTGGCAAATCCCATGGGCGGAGGAGCCTGGTGGGCTGCAGTCCATGGGGTCGCTAGGAGCGACTTCACTTTCACTTTTCACTTTCATGCATTGGAGAGGGAAATGGCAACCCACTCCAGTGTTCTTGCCTGGAGAATCCCAGGGACGGGGGAGCCTGGTGGGCTGTCATCTCTGGGGTCGCACAGAGTCGGACACGACTGAAGCGACTTAGCAGCAGCAGCAGCCGTGCATCTATCTGGAAGCCATCAGATAAACCATATTTTAGGCAAAGCAAGGAGGCACGGAGGTCCACTCTATGTGAATCACATGCTCTATGAGCATCTCTTACAAAACCTTACACCTGCAGAGGATCGAGTCTAACCCACAAGAGCTGTGACAGGTGAGCATTTGTTTCTCAGCTGCACTCTCTCTCTGCCTCTCATTCTGGCCATGTATGGATTACTATAGGTGCTCTTCTACTTCTTTCAATGCTGAGCTCTTCTGACCTCAGAAATAATGACAGTTAAATTGCTTAGCAAATCCTTCCATGTCCTTGTAGAACCCATCTCAGGGAACTGGAGGGAATCAAGAGACTTTAGAATGCCACGCTACCTCATCTTCTCACCCAACCTTATCTTAAGGCTTCCCTGGTGGTTCAGATGGTAAAGGACCTGCCTGCAATGCAGGAGACCCAGGTTTGATCCCTCAGTTGGTAAGATACCCTGGAGAAAGGAATGGCAACCCACTCCAGTATTCTTACCTGGGAAATCCCATGGACAGAGGACCCTGGTGGGCTACAGTCCATAGGGTCGCAAAGAATCAAACACAGCTGAGCTACCTTCACTTCACTAGCTCATCTTATTAAAAATTATATATATATATAATAAAATATAAAATACTTTGTACCAGTCACTTTTCTAAGTACTTTAACACGTTGAATTCTTACAACGTAACACATTGAATTCTTACCCTATAAGATAGATAATGTTACTAGTCTCACTTTACAGATAAGAAAACTAAGGTCCAGAAGAGGTTAATTAACTTACCCAGATGTTCAAGCTGGTTTTAGAAAATGCAGAGGAACCAGAGATCAAATTGCCGACATCTGCTGGATCATGGAAAAAGCAAGAGAGTTCCAGAAAAACATCTATTTCTGCTTTATTGACTATGCCAAAGCCTTTGACTGTGTGGATCACAAGAAACTGTGGAAAATTCTGAAAGAGATGGGAATACTAGACCACCTGACCTGCCTCTTGAGAAACCTATATGCAGGTCAGGAAGCAACAGTTAAAACTAGACATGGAACAACAGACTGGTTCTAAATAGGAAAAAGAGTACATCAATTCAGATTCCTACTCTGAGAGTTGAGTTAACCACAGTGACTCTGGTTTACATCTTCTAAAAAATATATATATATATACAGTTTTTAAGAGGAGTACGTCAAGGCTGTATATTGTCACTCTGCTTATTTAACTTATATGCAGAGTACATCATGAGAGATGCTGGGCTGAAAGAAGCACAATCTGGAATCAAAATTGCTGGGAGAAATATCAATAACCTCAGATATGCAGATGACACCACCCTTTTGGCACAAAGTGAAGAGGAACTAAAAGCCTCTTGATGAAAGTGAAAGAGGAGAGTGAAAAAGTTGACTTAAAGCTCAACATTCAGAAAACGAAGATCATGGCATCCGGTCCCATCACTTCATGGCAAATAGATGGGGAAACAGTGGAAACTGTGTCAGACTTTCTTTTGGGGGCTCCAAAATCACTGCAGATGGTGATTGCAGCCACGGAATTTAAAGACGCTTGCTCCTTGGAAGGAAAGTTATGACCAACCTAGATAGCATATCCAAAAGCAGAGATATTACTTTGCCAACAAAGGTCCATCTAGTCAAGGCTATGGTTTTTCCAGTGGTCATGTATGGATGTGAGAGCTGGACTGTGAAGAAAGCTGAGTGCTGAAGAATTGATGTTTTTGAACTGTGGTGTTGGAGAAGACTCTTGAGAGTCCCTTGGACTGCAATGAGATCCAACCAGTCCATCCTAAAGGAGATCAGTTCCGGGTGTTCTTTGGAAGAACTGATGCTGAAGCTGAAACTCCAATACTTTGGCCACCTCATGCAAAGAGTTGACTCATTGGAAAAGACCCTGATGCTGGGAGGGATTGGGGGCAGGAGGAGAAGGGGACGACAGAGGATGAGATGGTTGGATGGCATCACCAACTTGATGGACATGAGTCTGAGTGAACTCCGGGAGTTGGTAATGGACAGGGAGGCCCGGCGTGCTGCAATTCATGGGGTCACAAAGAGTCGGACACTACTGAGCAACTGAACTGAACTGACTGAAGGTCATATAGCTAAGAAGTAGCAAAGACAGGATTTGAATCAAGACAGTCCAACTCCAGAGTCTACCCTCTTGAACACTATGCTATGCTATATCCCAGTCTCTAGCCAATAAGCATGGGTATGCATGTGATACACACATACCACATGAGAAGCATGTCCAACGTGAAACTGACTTAATTAGACAAGTTCTCCCACACAGCAGAGCAATCTGTGGGTAAGAAGGAAAGTCCTAGGGATCGTGACTTCCTTCCATTTCCACAGTTAGACAGCTGTATTCAAGAACTACTCTCTCAATCCATAGTCCTCAACAGTTTCTTGGTATACACTCTAGAGCAGGGGTTCTCAACTTCCAGATCTAATGCCTCATGATCTGAGGTGGAACTGATGTAATAATAATAGAAATAAAGTGCACGATAAATGTGATACACTTGAATCATCCCCACCACCACCCCTATTCCCCTCAACCCCTGGTCTGTGGACAAATAGTCTTCCATGAAACCAGTCCTTGGTGCCAGAAAGGCTGCAGACCACCCCTCTCCAGGGCCCCATCCTCCCAGTATGGGGAGAGCTCATTTGAAATTTAAGAATCTGACCCCAGACCATGCCTACTGATTCAGATTCCTAGGCTGCGAGCTGAGCTAACCACACTGACTCTGGTTTACATCTTCTAAAAATATATACATACAGTTTTTAAAAATATTTATATATTTGGCTGGGCCTTAGTTGCAGCATGCAGGGTCTTTAGTTGTGGCATGTGGGATCTAGCTCTCTGACCAGGGATAGAAGCTGGGTCCCCTGCTTTGGGAGTTTAGAGTCTTAGCCACAGGACGGCCAGGGACGTTCTTGGCTTTCATTTTAATGTTTGCTCAGTGGGCCTCCTGACACACACCAGGCGAACCCCTGGAGGTTAGCCATAGCCTGTTTGTGTGTTCTTCACTCCCAGGGCCAGATGTTAGCCTTTCAGATTCTGAGAATTCCACGAGCAGGATCATCCTACTGGTTTCCATCCCAAATGACTCCCTTGCGTACATTGAAGCCTGTTATTCCAAGCGTCTAGTGAGTTGAAGCTTGGTTCAGTTCCACCTCACTGCCCATAAATGTTTCTTACTTCTCAATACACACCAAACACTAATTAGCAACTATGAGGCCCATCACCTCTTGTTTTTCCCTAGAGGGCCCTCTTTTCTTTCCCTGCCTACCTTCCCTTTTTCCTCACCTCTGGGCCTGATGTGTTCCAATGTTCCATTCGATCATCTTGGCAGTAGCTGCCAATTCCCCATGAGTAACTTTTGTTTCCTCTGCTGTTCAAAGTTGTGGACTCCCCCTTCCTATGGGGAAGGAGGAGAAGGAGAGGCCTGCTGGCTTAGGAGTCTTTTGTCTTCAGGCATTAAGCCTGCAGAGACATAGCAACATCCTCCCTTTCCCCACCCCACACCTCCTTCCAGGGCATTTATCAGCATTCAGATGATATCTTATCCTTCCATTTGAGTTTTAGAGCCCATTCCCCTTTTCTCCCTCTCAAGAAGCTTCACAATCAATTTTCTTCACTTATACATAAAACCTTGTCCTTTCTCTAAGACAAAAAAAAAAAAAAAGCGGTCATCAATTTCAACGCCTTCTCCAGCCACACCACTAGAGTGAAAAGAATCAGATCTAGGACCAACCCTGGAGGAACCTCAATATTGAAAGCTTAGGGTGATCCATTCATAATAGTGCTAGAATGATTGGCTAGCCATGTACAAAAAACCTCAATCTATACTTTGCGCCTTATGCAATAATTAACTTGAAATGAATATAAAACCTAAAACTATAAAACTTCTAGAAGAAAATACAGGAAAAAAATCTTTGCAACCTTGGGTTAGGCCAAGATTTCTTAGATACATCAAAAACACAATCCATAAGAGAAAAAAATTATAAATTGGACTTTGTCAAAATTAAAAATTGCTCTGGGACTTCCCTGGCAGTCCACTGGTTAAGACTCAGTGCTTCATATAGCACATGGAACTCTGTTCAATGAGATGTGGCAGCCTGGATGGGAGTGGGGCTTGGGGTAGAATGGATACATCTATATGTATGGCTGAGTACCTTCACTGTTCTGAAACTATCACAACATTGTTTATTAATCAACTACACCTCATATAAAGTAAAAAGTAAAGGAAAAAAAGAAGACTTGATGTTTCCACTGCAACAGGCACAAGTTCGATCCCTGGTTGATGTACTAAGATCCAACATGCCTGCTTGGCATGGCCAAAAAATACACACACAAACACACACACATATATATATTTAAAACTGCTCTTTGAAAGACACTTCTAAGAGAATAAAGAGACAAAGCTCAGACTGGAAAAAATATTTGCAAATCAAAAATCTGACAAAGGATTTGTATCCAGCATATATAAAGAACTTTCAAATATCCATATCCATGTATTCATATTCATCCACTTCACCAAAGAGGATGCATGGATGACAAATACACACATGAAAATTTGTACAACATCATGAGTCACTTGAGAAACTCACACTAACACCACAATTAGATCTCATTATATACCTAATTAGAATTTTTGTTATTGTTGTTTTGGTTTTGTTTATTTTGTTTATGACAACACCATATGCTGGCAAAGGTACAGAGTATCTGAAATTCTCAGACATTGCTGGGAATGCAAGATGGTATAGCTACTGTGGTAGTTTCTTTCTTCTTTTTTTAAAAATAATTTTTTTCATGTATTTTTTGGCCACAGCATATGGCAAGCGGGAGCTTAGTTCCCTGACCAGGGATCAAACCCGTGCCCCCTGCAGTGGAAGTGGAGAGTCGCCCTAACCACTGGACCACCCGGGAAGTTCCTGTGGCAGTTTCTTAAAGTGAAGTCGCTCAGTCATGTCTGAGTCTGCGACTCCATGGACTGTAGCCCACCAGGCTCCTCAGTCCATGGCATTCTCCAGGCAAGAGTCCTGGAGTGGGGTGCCTTTTCCTTCTCCAGGGGATCTCCCCAACCCAGGGATCGAACCCAGGTCTCCCACATTGCAGGCAGACGCTTTAACCTCTGAGCCACCTTGGGGAGTATCGGTAGTTTCTTAAGGGCACATTTATCATCCAGCCCAGCAATCCCACTCCCAGGTATCTACTCAAGTGAAATTAAAACTTATGTCTACATGTAAACTTGTCAAGTGAATGTTTATAATGGCTTTACCTGTAATCATCAAAAAGTATAAACAATCAAATGTCCCTTAACTGAGGAATGGATAAACAAACTGTAATCCATCCATACAATGTAACACTACTTAGCAATCAAAGACGGAATGAACTATGGATACACAGAACATGGACGAACTTCAAAGGCATTGTGCTGAGTGAAGGAAGCCAAACCCAAAAGGGCACACACGTACTGTATGATTCCAATTATGTGACATTTCTTGTAAAGGAAAAACTATAAGGACAGCAGACAGACCAGCAACTACTAAGGGCTGAGGGGTGGCTGTGGAGGGGCTAGGGGATTTTGGGGATGATGGAACTGCATATATCTTGATTGTGGTAGTGTTCATATGACTATATATTTGTTAAAATTCACAGAACTATACTCTGATAAGGGTACATTTTACTTCAAGTAAATTATACTTTATTTTTTTATTAAGGGAAATAAAAAGACTAAGGAGAGGTCAAGAAGCTAGCAAAGACTGAGAGGATCAGAGTAGAAAGGTGACTGGGGTGGGGGTGAGGGCCAGGATCTCTCATGTCTCTCTTCTTTTCATAACTGGGCTCCTCAACACATTTACTCTTTCCATTTCCTTACGTCCCACACACTCTCCAGCCGGCTTCAACCTAGCTTCTACTCCTTCTCCACTGAAATGGCTCTTTAGGAAACCAAAGTTCTCTACGATACTAAATCAAAGGCGAAGTTTCAGCTCCACTTGGCTTGACCTCTTGAAGCATTCAGCAGTGTTAATTATTTCACCTTTTTTTTTTTTTCATTTCACCTTTCTTTTTTTCTTTTTTTTTCATTTCACCTTTCTTGACACACATTCTTTCCATGGCTCCTGGGGCATCACAGTTTTTCCTGTTTTTTTTTTTTTTCTTTCTGGACACTTCTGCCAACATTAAGTATTGGAGGCTCTCAAGGGTTAGGTCTAGGCTCTCTTCTGTTCTCTTTTCCTAGATGATCTTATATGTACCTATGACTTCAGTTTATCATTTATACCAGAACCATCCAAAAGAACAAGGTTCGGCAAACTACTGTTGACTGCTAAATCTGGTCTGCAGCCTGTTTTCCTAAATAAAGTTTTACTGGACCACAGGCATGCCCTTGTTTGTGTATTGTTTGCGGCTGCTTTGGCACCACAATAGCAGAGTTGAGTAACTGCAACAGAGACCACATGGCCCACAAAGCCCAAAATATTTGCTACCTGGCCCATTACAGGAAAAGTTTGCAGACCCCTGCAATAGAACTTTTTGCAATAATAGAAGTATTTTGAAATGATAGAGTGCCATCTAATATATGGTGATCCCTAGACACAAGGGGCTACTGAATACTTAGGAATGTGGCTAGTGCAACTAAGGAATAAAATTTAGAATTTTTAAATAACTTAATTATTGATTAATAATAATTAAACCATATTCAACAGTGCAGAATGCCACTGAGGACTCAAATGTACAACCTCCCTTTGTTATCCAAGAAAGATTGGTTTTAGGATCCCCAAGGATATCAAAATCCACAGATGCTCAAATCCCTTATATAAAATGGCACAACACAGTTGGCTCTCCATGGGTGCTGCCTTCTTAGATGCAGAAATCTGATCCACTGTCGGTGGAGCCTATGGATGCAGAGGGCAGACCACATATCTCTATCCCAACCTCTCCTCCCATCTTTAAAACTTCTCCACTTGGGTGTTTTATGGAAACTCCAAACTCTTCAGTTTCAGACTAAATTCATAATCCTGCCTACCCAACCTAGCCCTCTGCAATATTCCCCATTTCATCCAATTGTACAAGCCAGAAACCTAGAAATTGTTTCTGATACCTTTCCTTCCTTTATATTGCATATCCAAATTCAATAGTAAGTCCTGTTAACTTTGTTTACCAAATCTGTCTTAATCCATTCACTTCTCCCACTGTTACCACCCTTCTCCCAGCTGTTTCTTATGTAGACCACCTTAAGAGCCCAGGTGTTAGCAATGCTGCTAAGACAGAGATGAAAATTCTTAACATGGTCCGAAAGGCCCAACATCACACAGCCTCTGATGCCTTAGTAACCTCGTCTCTGTTCCTTCCTGCCTTGATACCTTGACACATGGTTCACCCTTGCTCCCCTTTTACCTAGTTAATTCCTATTCTTCAGAGCTCAAGAATTTCTTCCTCCAGGAAGCTCTTCTAAGGCCCCCAGACTAGGCTAGGTCCCTCATTATAAGTTTTCATAGCACCTAGAATTTCTCCTTGATAGTACTTTTTAATTAATGTAATTACGTATTAATTTAGTGGTTAGATACTGAATGTCTCCCTCATCTCAGTGTGAGAGCTTCTGTGAGGGTAGCGGCAGTATCTATCTTATTCACTGTTATAGTCCCAGGGTCTAGAACAATGCCTTTACACACGATATCTACTCAGTATTTGTCTTTTTTTTCAGTCTAACACTTTAAAAATATATTTACGTATTTGGCTGAGTCAAGTCTTGGTTGCAGCACGCAGAATCCTCAGTGTGTCCTGTGGGACTTTTCACTGTGGCACACAGACTCTTCAGCTGTGGGGCATGGGCTCCAGAGTGGGCACACTTCAGGAGTCGTGGGCCTCAGGCTTAGTCACTCTGTGGCATGTGGGATCTTAGTTCCTTAACCAGGGATCAAACCCACAATCCCTGCACTGCAAGGCAGATTCTTAACCATGGGACCACCAGTTAAGTCCCCAGTTAGCATTTGTCGAAAGAATGAAGGGAGCTCCAGCTCTGCTCTATTTGCCACCTCACCTAGCTTTCTAAAATCTAATTTGTTTCCAGATAGCCAAGGGCCTCATTTTCAGAGACAGTGAAGCTGGGTCATTGTTTTTCCTTACTTCAGCGGATTTACCCGAAAGAGAGCTGAGGGTGAAGGGGAAGAACTTCTCTAGAAGTGTATTTCATATTACTTGTATTACGGTTATTGTATACTTGTCTTACCTCCCTTTCCCCACCTTCACCACCCCACCAGAGCCCATTTCCTTGAAAGCACGGTCCATTCATTTGTGTATCACTAGCAGCAACTGCAACCTATACTTTGCACATAGCAGGTACTCAATAGATATTTGTTTACATGAATTAAACTTTTCTTAAGCCTCAAATTCCTGGTGGAAGCAGTATGTCATATTAGGTAGAGTTAGACAGATCTGGGTTCATATCCTGGATCTGAATTGACTGTCCCAGCTCTGCCATTCCTAGCTGTGTGACATTGGGAAGGCAGTTAGCCTTGCTGTGCTCAGATCTCTCATCTGCAGAAGAGAAATATCTATCCTAAAAGGTAAAAAGAACTAGAAAAATGTATGTAAAATATCTAGTCCATATGAACATAAATAGTTATTATTCTGAAGTAAGGTAACTCTGGGTTGAATGTAAGAACAGGTCAAGTTACTAGGGTGATGCATGGTCCAAGTCCTGGAATGAAACAGCAGAGCTTTCCACAGAGCAGATCTTCACTAAGTGGGACTGAAGAAAGAAGAGAATACCTGGGATGGCTCTAAAGGCCCTGGAAGCTTATTCTGGTGTGAAAGGAGTTTCATTACTGATCTCTTTTTACTTGAAACTAACCCTGGAAATCATAATCTCCTTATCTTCCCAATGCGTGACCCCAAAAAATGCTGACAAGGGCTCTAAACCTTTGGTAAAGGGTCCAACAACAGACTGCTTGGGTAGAAATTGTATTCTGTACAGCCCCTGCCCGTGTCTGGAGTCCTGGAGCCTGTTGGAACTAGTCCCAGGTCAGGGGTGTACAAGAGGAGATCTCCAGTAGAGTACCTCCAACAATGTTCGTGTTTTACTTCAAAGAACCCTTAGACACAAACACATTGTTTGTTTGCTTCCCCCTCCCTTTTTTTTTTTTTTTTTGAGTTATAGACCACTGGGAGGTGATTAGTGCTCAGGATTAAATAAACCACATCTCTTTGATCAAGTTCTTTCATCCATCTACGTATCACAAAGATGTTTGTGGAAATATACTCCTTGCCTCAGAGGACAGTTTAGTTTGTATTGTCTTGGCAAAGCACCTAAAAGCAGTCAAAGTGGTAGCAACTTAGGTGCTGTTGCTTTGCTACCTCTATTGGAAATAGGCACCCTATAACTCGAGGCCCTACTTGCCCCACCCCCTTCCTAGGCTGCAGTTCCTCCTTTGTCTCTTTCATCTTCAGTGGTGTTGCCACAGCAACGATTGTCACAGGCAAGAGGCAAGAGAGTGTCACCCCCTCTGCTCCAAGCAGCAAGTTAAAACTAACCATAGGAAAGGTAAATGACCCGGATTTTCCCATACTCCTCATCCTACTGGTGTCTTTCAAGAGGTATCACAGGTTGTTAGCAGCAGCGACAGACAGGAACAAAGGAGCATCTCATCATACCTGGGCAACATGTACCCTGCTTTTGCATGATATAACTTGGATGCTGGGCAAATAAAAGCATGTTACACACATTACAGTACTGTTAGAATCACGTAATCCAGATAAATAGGCACAAGGGCTTAGAATCCTGTCCTACAATCCAGGGCAGGGAAATCTAAAAAAGGAGACTGAATCCTAAAAATCCCAGATATGAATCCCAGACACCTCTTTCTTGCCTGAGTATTGACATAAATCCTAGGTTGTATAAGCTCCCTGTTTGCTTTAGAGGCACAGAAAGGGAAGAGACACAGGGTTAGTGCATCTGCTTTCAAGTTGTGACAAAGAGGCTTCAGCCCCCCAGAGACCCTTCTGTCCCTGCTGACATGTCCCCCCGCCAATGTTAAATGAAGTTCACTGCTAAAGATCCTTAGAAAGGCCTTTGGGATCCCCTGGTGCCCCTGAAAGACCCCAGACTGCTGTTTTTGGAGCACCGTTGGAACTGTTTCAGTTCCTCCAGTGTAGCAACCAGCTGCAGTCCTCAAACAGCTTCAGAAAGACTTTCTCAAGGTCACCCTCAAAATCATAGCAGAAAAAGAACTACGAATCCTTACACCCAGTTCTACACACACACCTTCTTTTCCTAACATAAGGCATATAACTCAAATACCTTATAGCTCGGGTGCCTCCTAAGACAGGAATAGAAGCTAAGCAGTCCGAGCTCCCAAGCCCTCTGGTCTGTCCTTTCCCATTCAGCCACCCCACCTCTGTTTCTGGGAATAGCAGTACCCCCCCACCGGAGTCAGGCACAATTTCTTGTTTATGCCAGCTCATGGTATGCAGTGAGTCAAAGGCCCCGGCCCGTTTCCCCCAGCATGGACTGCCACAATGTAATGAGTGTTATTTGCGGTGCTTTGCGCACAGCTTGGAACTGTGCCTTCACCCCATACTGAGGGAAGGGGGTGGAGGAGAGAGAGTAGTGCCAAAGCATCATTTATTACTATAATCTTCAATGTGCATCCCACCCATGGCGTTAATGTCCCAAAATAAACGTATTAATCCCACCACAGCCTACAAGGCAAACACGCAGCTGGAGGGCTTTGTGTGGGAGGGAGGCAGCACCAAGGACACCGGAATGGTAAATGGCACCTCTTTTCCCTGGATGGGGTGTTGGGAAACCTAGGTGGGCCTGCCTTCTGGTGTCAGCCTGGCATTAAACAGTTGTCAGGCTTCAAGGAGGAGAATGCAGTAAGGTCCAGGCGCCTGCGGAGATGCAGATTTCTCAGAGAAAGTGGTTTTGGATCTGCTTCTGGCTTGGCTTACTCTTGCAGGTAAAATAATCCTGGGCAAGTCAAGCCATTTTGAGCAGCGGGTTTGGAGTATGGATTTATAAAATTATGCACTTAGTATTGATCACTTACTTTGCCAGCCTAATACAGTCTTCTTTTCCTCTTCTAGATTTCTCCCCCGGAAGCCACTATACTCTCTTTGGAAGTTGAGTGGCCAAATAAAGGAGGACTGTTCAGCATCTGTTTGATCATCAAGTATAGCAATTTTACTTAAATACCCACTTTTCAGCAATGGGTCCTCCAAGTCAAACACGTTAGAGTTAACAGAACTGGTCATTCCTTTCTTCTCTGAAGAAAACCTCTCCTTCTGGTCCTTGATGCTCTACACTTAAGGAAATAAATGATGGACACCAGAAACTAAAAATTCATAAAAAGAGGGCCTCTGGGCTTCCCTTTCCCTTGATGCCTGCTAACCTCCCTACTCCACTTCAGCACATTCATTGCACCCATTTTTAAGGTGACTAGGCATCTCAAGGAAGAATAGTGCTTTCGTTCCTATGTTGGTCTCTCCTTTCTCTCTATTCTCTTACTCAGGATTTACTAAATCATCCTGCTTAGATTTCCTATATAAAGTATTTGTAGTATTGTCCTTCAAAGTTGCACGCAGACTTCATGTCACTCTATCACTGGGGTCACACACTAAGAGTCTTAGGGGATAAGAAGGCGGTCGTCTGTGCCCATGGTTGACTCTAATGCTGAGGTTTGGGCCTCAGTTTCCTTGTCTGCACAATGAGAAGACTGGGCCAGATGACCTTTAGGGCTCCTTAATGAATCTGAAATTATATCACTAAAATGTTTTAATATATTATTTGAGATTTTCTTGATGAAAAATGTTACCTGTATTTCTTCTAGAAAGGTTTTTGCAAAACTAAGCTTATTTTTTCCCCATAACATAGACTCATGAAAGACAATTTGGAACTACAGATAAAACAGAAAGAAAACAGGAGGAGGCATTTATAGAATCATTACCTTGAAAAGACAGTTATTAACCTGATCCTTCTTCCTCCACTGCCTCTGCAAGCCTATACCCATCACTTTTTCAGGGTTAAGACCCTCCACGGAGAGATATGAAAGACTGCAGGTTTGCATATTTGGACTTCAGCCACATTACTTATGGATGCCTGACCCTATAGAGACGTGATATTCTAAAGTGTAACTGATCACAGCTGCAGCTTAGGAAAAAGAGTCTTCTATATTCCTGGGTCACAGGATGACAAAGTCATCCACTTGGACCAGCCAGAGAGTCTCCTGCTGAAGCAGCCAAAGTCGACAACCTGGATGGATGACTAAGAAGAGGAGCAAATTCTAGAACCAAGTTATGGTTTCTCTTACCTTAGAAGAAAGATATTCCTAGAGGTAGAAAGCTTTCTAATATCAAGCTTTTCTATTTTATATGTCCAATATAATTATCATCATAATTAAATACAGTGAGAAAGAGAGAGAAATGTGGATTTCCCCAAGTCCCTACCAGGTTCCCTAACTACTGGTTCACAGAAGATGTAACAGAATGATGTTACTCTGACTAAACTTACATTGTGGAGAAGGCTTGTAGACTCAGACAGACATGCACAGGAAGAAGAATGTGATCCCCAAAGTATGATATGTTATGTTAGTCACTCAGTCATGTCGGACTCTTTGTAACCTCATGGACTTTAGCCCACCAGGTTCCTCTCCCCATGGGATTTTCCAGGCAAGAATACTATAGTGGGTTGCCATTTCCCCCTCCAGGGCATCTTCCCAACTCAGGAATTGAACCCAGGTCTCCTGCACTGCAGGCAGATTCTTTACCATGTTCCATTCCTATTACTGAGGAAGACAGCAAGCAGAATAATAAAGCAGGGAGTACTGGTTCTAGTGAGGTTTCTAACTGATCTGTCCCATGCTCCATCCCCTGCCAGCCTGGGGACAGACACTATGGGGCAGACACCATGAGACTAGTTATCAGACCTCCATAACCTTTGTTTCAACAGAATGACTGCTGGACCAAGGGATTCCTCCAGCTGGGCTTTTTACACTTGAGAAGTGCAACAGGATCACAGAAAAACTTGCAAGTGTGCTTTAAGCAGCCAGCTACACCATATGAGAAGGGATCATAGGAAAGAGCCCTAAGGGACTGGATGCATCTCCCATTCCCATTCTTCACTGAAACTGGCAAAAAGTTATTAAACTATAAGAGACAGGCTGATTGACAGCAATCAAGTCCTGCCTGCAGCTGTGAATGCAGACAAGCTGGAGATGAGCCTGCGGCTCCTCTGCGCATGAGCACACACACTCACAGGGAAATGCTCTGCTGCAGTACTGAGTGACAGCAAAGAGCCAGGAAGGCAAAGTGTAACCAGAGACCCTCCCCAGCAGTGTCACCAGGACCCTACACTTTTCCTCTAGGTCTAGAGACCACCTCCCCCTCCCAATTTTTGCTCTTCATTTGAAATGGGAATCTCTTAAAGAGATCCCAAATCCTCTCATTTCATGCAGTTTCTCTGAAGCAAGAAAATAAGCAGGTGGAGGAGGTGAAGCTTACATAAGATTCAGAGTGCACAGGGCTTTCCTGGCTAGAACTCAGCCTGAAATAGGAGACCCCTGGGGCTGGGCTGAGAGAAATAAAGGAGCTTGGAGTCTCCCAGGAGCTTCAGAGCTCTGGGCAACACTTCCGCTTTTCATTATAACTTTTACAGGAGGAAGAAAGCAGGCTGGGTCTTGGCCTCAAGGGAATTCAAGGCCCTTTGGGGATCTGGTTCAGAGACAGCTGGTCTCTGTGAAAGCCCAGGTAGTTGTTTCTGGATTTCATTAATACTCATCCCTGAAGTCGGGCTCAGCTCCGTATTAGGGGGCAACTTTGACGGCTAAATTGCTAGTCAGAGCCAGATCACTCTGACAGCCTGGAAGTCTGGACAGCCCTGCAGACAACTGATGGTTACTTCTCATTCAAGGATCCTACTCTCGCCATTTTACTTGAGTTCCTGACTGAGGCTAGCCAAGTCCAGCTGCTAAGTCAAGACTTGACATTCCCCTCAAACACCAAATTGTTTTCCTTGACACTGCTTTGTGACAGTTTTGTCACTCCACCAAATACCACTCTAAATCCCAGCCCCTGTAGCATATTCCTCAGAAAGGCTGTGCACTTCCCCTTAAAAGCACAGACTAACCATACATCTTCAGGACCCTACACTTTTGGCATAGCCCTCAGATCACAAACCCCCAGGGGATGGCTTGAATTGCAACTTTCAGATTTAGAAACACTGTAGGAGGCATTAAACTCTAGACTCCAGTGAAAACAGGGAATGGAAAACCTCTCCTCTCATATTAGAGCTGAAAGAAGCAAAAGGAACAAGATTGAATATTTTTTCTTCTTCCTTTTCTTTCTGAAAGGCTGCTGTAATCACAGTCACAACTATCTGAGGGACAGGAAACCACTTTAGCTCATCTGCAGCCCCCAGACTAGCTGGATTTTCCAGGATGAATTTAGTGGACATGGCAACCAAAACATAGTAGTTGGCACTAACTGGCTCCCTGGGTGACAGCTTTTGGTACCCAGCAGAGCTCTTGCTAAAGATGAAGATCTAAATTGAGACCCCGGCTCCAGCGTCCTGCCCCTTCACTGATCTGTATTCTTCAGAATTCTCAAGCTAGTTTTTCTGAAACACTCTAAAAAAAAATGCTTCTAAGTTAAATTTTTAAAAAGAGAGAGAAAATAGCTAACATAGATTGAGTGCCTACTCTGTGCTGGGTACTAAGTACTTGGCATATAATATCTCATTTAATCATTAGACCAACCAGTATTACCCCCATTTTGCAGATAAAACACTGAAGCAGAGAAAAGTTTAGTAAACTTGCCTAAGGCCATATAGTAAGTAGTAGAGCTGGGATCTGGCATATAGATGAGAAGTTGGATTTAACACAGGATCCTGGGTACTAGGAAAGGGGTTGCCAAGACCAAGCCTGTGATGTCACTGCCCATACCGACTTCACCCAGAAAGGAAGATTCTTGTCTCTGGATGCCTGCAAATGCAGTCAAACAGTGGCACAGGTCTTTCCCAGTTTCTGTTTTGGCCCTTTGTCTCCCCTGCACGTGCCGCGGGAAGGGGAGTGTGGACAGTGTTCTCTGAATAGAGGAAATCACAGTTAATGGACTGGGTCTGGCTCAGATGACCACGGAGCCTTCGGGTGTAACAAGCACTGCAGAGGGAGGTCTATTCTTGAAGGGGACCTCCCCAGGAGCTGAACAGGCCCCCACTACAAGGCTTCTGAATGTCAGAAATGGTCCTTCCAACAGTTGCCTCTTAATTGAATGAATGGAGGGTGGGATGTCACCTTCCTAAAAGGGGCAAAGTGGCCACCTCGGGGGCGAAGGCTGGAGTTCTCGGCTGAATGCTACCTAAGGAGTGTAAAAGCAATACAGCCCTAGGAGGACAGAAGTGAGCGGTTTTCTCAGAAGTCAGGGAGTGAAGGGAAGCCCGAGTAACCTCGGAGCGGTAAAACAGATGCACAGAGCCGCATCCCGAGGGTAAGATTTATAACCAGAGACTTCAGCCTCCCTCCATTCTACACTCGATTCCAGTCCCCTAAAATCGCCACCCACAGTCGGGAAACTTAAAGCCCCCTTTTTCCAATCGCTCCCAGCGCCTGGACACTGGAGCTTTTCCAGAGAAGCAGGTGGGCGCCCCGGGAGGATTCTCCGCGGATGTGGACTACAGCACCCTCCCGAGCCGCCCTGGGACACGCGAGCCGCGGCCTCCCCGCGCCGCAGCCCTAGCCCGCAGCGGGGAGTCGGGCAGCGCCGCTCACCTCGCTCATCTCTCAGACCAGACGGGGCGCGCGGGGCGCGGCACGTGCAGGGGAGACAAAGGGCCCCCGGGTTGCACGGGCGACTGCAGCGAGTTGCCGGGCTCTGAAGCAGGGTCCCCGCTGATGAGGCGGAAAGAGTCGGTGCAGAGAGCCGTTGTTCTAGTGTCCGCACCCCAGTCCAAGCGCTCAGCTCTGCGCCGGGAGTCCCCTTCCGACCGGGTCCTGTCAGAGCCGCGCGGTTAATCGCCGCTGGCCCCACCTTTTATAGTCAGCGCCATACCCGCCTCCAAGCCGACCAATAGGAGCTCTTCCTGCCTCAGAGTGACAGCCCCTCGTAACCAATGGTGGAAGGCTCAGAGGTCTGCTGCATTTCCAAACTAGGGTAAGACAGAGAGCGGGAAGGAGGGGGAGACCGTCGGGGGATGAGCGGATGGAAAATAAAGTAGGGGGAGCAAAGAAGGAAGGAACAGTATAGAAGGAAGGGAGGAGAGAAAGGGAAGGACGAGGTGTGTGAGTTTGAGAAAGTGAAGAAAGAAGAGCTGGAAGGGAATCAAGAGGGTACGTGTGAATCAAGAGGGTACGAGGGTCGCAGTGAATCAAAGGGTAAAGGGAAGAGATGTTGCAGATTAAGATTTAGTTATAGGATGGCAGTCTGAATAAGAGAAGGGCAGAAAGGAGAAAGGGAAGGAGAGGGACAGAGAGAGAAAGAGAGACAGAGAGATGGAAGGGGACAGTGTTCTGTAGCAAAGAACAGGGTAAGTTTTAATTGCCTGATTCGGAAGATTTTATTCTTAGGAGTTAAAATTCATTTTCAGATTCATCAATCCTACCTCCTACATAATGCAAAAAACCCTCTCCACCAAAATGATGATTCCCTAGGGTCCACTTGAATAGGTAGTGAGCTCCTCCAAAAGTTAATTTACAACTGTTTACTCAATCTCAATCTGTCAGTGCATCCTCCACTGTGCTCCACTGTGGTGGAGAAACTATAAATAAAAATTTTTAAAAAGAGAGACTTCTTATGGCCTTACACCTTTTGTTGCCATTAAAATAGATTTCACTCAATATGCAAGTCCTAGCTCTTAAAGTCTAACTTTTTTCTTCCCCTGCAATTCAGGTAGCAACCCATTTGGTGGTACATGTATGAGTACCAAAACTAGCAAGTGGACTCTACCCAGGTGTAGGGAGCAGATGTGAAAGATGAAGCCAAGAGCCCAATCTATACAGATTATTTTTCAGTAAGATGGAACTTACTAAATAGTCACTATGTTGTATAAGTTTTAAGGAAAAATATGATGAGAGTAAGATGAAAAGAAATAGAGCACCTAGGTAAAAGCCATGAACTTTCTGATAACTTCAACTACTATACCTAAATACCTAGCTTTCATTTCTACTTTAAAGAAATCCTTTAAATGCTCTTGCCTGTGATACTTCTAGACATTGCAAAACCTCTTAGCCCTCTTGAAGCTTCAGTCAGCCAAAGCCAAACACTTTCAGCTTTAGCTGTTACATCTTTTTTTTTTAATTTATTTTAGTTGGAGGTTAATTACTTTACAATATTGTAGTGGTTTTTGCCATACATCGTTACATCCTTTTGATAGTTTCTTTCATGGCCTGTAATAACTGAGTCATTAATAGCTGAGCTTCTCTAAGTCAGCAACCACTGATCCATTCTCAACAAGGAGATTCAGATAAGACCTCAAATACCCTTTCACTAGCTAGACCTCTGTGTGTTTACATTTTCTCTGCCACTTCAGAAACAGAGAAAATAGAAAAGAAGATCATATCTTTTCCCCTACACCTGGGATCCCCTGACCTTCGCTTTCCAATGGGAATCTGGTTGCCTAAGTTACTAAATTCTAAGTAGGCTAGCTCCTACTCTATGCAACCTACTCTCTGGCTTCCCCTACCTTTCTAACAAATGGATAATTAGCCTTGAAAAGACTGTTTTTAATGAAGCAGATCTCTCCAAAGTTCTTGAATAGCAATGCAAGGATTATACAGACACTTCAAAACCCTAGATCGTAGATTAACAAGCTTTTTCTGTAACAGCCAGAAAGTAAATAATTTAGGCTTTGCAGGAACTATAGTCAAACTACTCGAGTCTCTCATTATAGCTTGAGAGAAGTCATAGGCAACATGTAAACAAAATAGACGTGACCATATTATCATAAAACTTTATTTGTGGACACTAATGTGTGAATTTCATATAATTTTCATGTGCTATGAGTGAAATAGTCTTTTTCTTCTTTTACATTTTAATGTAAAAAACCATTCTTAGCTCACAGACTCTGCAAAAACAGGCAGTATGCCAGATTTGGCTGACGGGTCATAAATTGCTGATACCTACCATGTGCCGTGCTGTGTCAAGTCGCTTCAGTCGTGTCTGACTCTTTGCGACCCTGTAGACTGTAGCCTGCCAGGCTCCTTTGTCCATGGAACTCTCCAGCAAGAATACTGCAGTGGGTTGCCATTTCCTCTTCCAGGGGATCTTCCCAACCCCAGGGATAGAACCCAAGTCTTCCGCATTGCAGGCAGATTCTTTACACCTGCATTGCAGGCAGATTCTTTACTATCTGAGCCACCAGGGAAGCTCTATAGATGATTAAATGGGATATGATCCCTACCATAGATGATTAAATGCTCAAGTATGCTACAACAGTAAGTTGTATAGAAGTAAATAGTAATCGGTCTAAGAAGAATGACACTGTCTAGGACTGAAAGACTCAAAAGATTCCTGGAGAAAATAGGATTTGTGTTGGATAAAAGAAGGGTAAAATTTAGACAGATGGGAGAAGGAAGGCAGAAAGAAGAAAAGGTGTGGATCTGGCATCTGGGTGGTAAAAAGAAAAAAATTGTGAAAGAAGACTGCGGTATATGATGGGGAAGTTTCAGGAGATATGTGAAGGTCTTGAATAGCAGAATAAGGATTAAACCTGCTCCTCACACAAATGGCACTTTTATATTACTCTTTTTAAGAAACATATATTTGGGTGCACCAGGCAGGTCTTCGTTGTGGCATGCAGGATCTTGCGCTGCAGCCTGCAGACTCTTCGTTGCAGCATGTAGGATCTAGTTCTCTGACCAGGGATCAAATCCCAGCCCTCTGCATTGAGAGCACAGGCTTAGCCAGTGGACCACCAGGGAAGTCCCTTTAGATTGTTCTTGCAAGGTAAACATAGGATTGATTCGACAAGAGGAAGACCAAGAGCAGGGAAACAAAATGGGGATGTCATAGTTGTACAAAGGGCAAAAGTCTGGGTGACTGTAGGAAAAATAGCAGAAGAAAAGGGAGAACAAGAAACATAAGGCATAAGGAATCAATAACAGGATTTAGGAGAGGATTCAAAGTGACTCTTGGAATTCAGGACCAGAACATGGGAATTTATTCAATTATTCACTGGCTGTTAAACACATATTATGGCCAGAACATATGCTAGGTGTTGGGAAAAGAAGACCCACAGGACAAAGCACTGACAGCCTAGAAGGGGAGAGGTGATCATGTGAACTTGAAGGTGCAATATTATTATGGGTGCTGCGGTGGAAATCTGGGCAAGTGTGGTGAGAGTCCAGAGAAAGGAATAGAATGAGAATAATAATCTGAACAGGCATTAGAAGAAACTACTAAGAATAGCAAGACCCCATGGATAGAACTGGAGTTTATTCGCAGAGACATTCAGATACTAGAATGAGGATAAGTGAAATCAGATATGTAAAGGTACTCTGTAAACCATGATGTTAAAATGTGAGCTATTTTCATATTTTACCAGAGCCTTGTGACTGGATGCCCTACTAGGGAAGGACACAGAAGACGAAAGGTGGGAAGGTTTAAATTCAGTCTTAGAAAAAAGAAAAACTCAGTTTTCCATAACCAATATGGCTCAGACAGTAAGGCGTCTGCCTACAATGTGGAAGACCCGGGTTCGATTCCTGGGTCAGGAAGTTCCCCTGGAGAAGGAAATGGCAACCCACTTCAGTATTCATGCCTGGAAAATCCCATGGACAGAGGAGCCCTGTAGGCTACAGTCCATAGGGTCACTAAGAGTCGGACACGACTGAGCGACTTCACTTCACTTCTAGGAAAAATGAGAATCCAATAAAGGAGAAAGAAAAAAGAGCTATTAGAAGTACAAGTGGAGAATCAGGAATGCATAATATCATAGAGGCTAGGGAGAAAAGGCATTTCAAAGAAGATAATGTAATTGTCAAGGAGTCAAAAGCAATAGGGAGCTTAATTGGGAGAAAGCCCACTGAAGTCAACAGGTTACAGATATTTGATGAATTTAGAGAAAGAAGATCAAAACTAGATTGCCAGTATAAAGGAAAGGAGGTATCTTGAATCCCTCTTGTTCAAAGAAGTTTTTGTACCAAAACTTGGGAGGCCAAAGAGGATAAAGCAGGCCCAGACTGGAAATTTGACTCAATGGCCACCCGAGTGAGGCTGACCACATGTCAACTGCAAACAAGGCAGGTACGAACAGCAGGCAGCAATGGTTCAGAAGTCAGAAAGGAGTCAGGAATCAGACGAAAAGACTGATGAGTATCCTGTTAGAAACTCAGAACAGCAAAGGATAATCAGCTGTGAGAGACAGCAGTTAAGAGGGAAACAGGAATGTACCCAGAAGACATATAACATACATTACTAGAAAATGCCTGAAAAAATAGAAACCCATTGAGTATTTGTTTCATGAATGAATACATTCACAAATAATAATATGATACCACATAGAATGAGCATGAGTTTGGAATAAGACCTCAATTCATATCCTAGCTCATTTATTCACTCCATAAACTTTTTATATGTTCTTGGAGTATACAAGACCCTAAGGATCCAAAAAACCCTGTATACAGGAAGAACAGTTAGAACCGGACATGGAACAACACACTTGTTCCAAACAGGAAAAGGAGTATGTCAAGGCTGTATATTGTCACCCTGCTTATTTAACTTATATGCAGAGTACATCATGAGAGATGCTGAGCTGGAAGAAGCACAATCTGGAATCAAGATTGCTGGGAGAAATATCAATAACCTCAGATATGCAGATGACACCACCCTTATGGCAGAAAGTGATGAAAGTGAAAGAAGAAAGTGAAAAAGTTGGCTTAAAGCTCAACATTCAGAAAACGAAGATCATGGCATCTGGTCCCATCACTTCATGACAAATAAATGGGGAAACAGTAGAAACAGTGGCTGACTTTATTTTTCTGGGCTCCAAAATCACTGCGGATGGTGATTGCAGCCATGAAATTAAAAGACACTTGCTCCTTGGAAAGAAAGTTATGACCAACCTAGACAGCATATTGAAAAGCAGAGATATTACTTTGCCAACAAAGATCTGTCGAATCAAGGCTATGGTTTTTCCTGTGGTTGTGTATGGACATGAGAGTTGGACTATAAACAAAGCTGAGCACCGAAGAATTGATGCTTTTGAACTGTGGTGTTGGAGAAGACTCTTCAGAGTCCCTTGGACTGCAAGGAGATCCAACCAGTCCATCCTAAAGGAGATCAGTCCTGGGTGTTTATTGGAGGGACTGATGTTGAAGCTGAAACTCCAATGCTTTGGCCACCTAATGCGGAGAGCTGACTCATTTGAAAAGACCCTGATGCTGGGAAAGATTGAGGGCAGGAGGAGAAGAGGACAACAGAGAATGAGATGGTTGGATGCCATCACCGACTCAGTGGACATGGGTTTGGGTGGACTCTGGGAGTTGGTGAAGGACAGGGAGGCCCGGTGTGCTACGGTTCATGGGTCGCAAAGAGTCAGACACGACTGAGCGACTGAACTGAATTGAACTGCAGTATCCAAAAATAAAAGATGTACCTCTGGACTTCTACAACTCACAACTGATTGACAGAGTCAGAAAGAAAGTGACAGTTGCTCTGCGACGAGATGAGTGCTGTGACAAATGTGTGTGCAGTTATGTGGCTCTAACCCACAGGCTCTCAGAGGTGATCTGTTGGACTCAGACCCAAAGAGCAAAAATGATCAGGAGGACCGGGTGGGGAGTGTGGGGGGAAAGTTTGGAAGTGGGGTGTGTGTGGCAATTCCAACCAGACAGAATATTGAGGGCAGATATTCAGAGGTATGTGAGCATAGCTTGCTCAGGGAGCTAAACGCTTAAGCACATCTATAGCAAAAGTACAGACATTAGGTCAGGAGAGGTAAATGGGTTTGGACAGATGAGGGCAGAGTGATAAATCGGGGCCAGATCATAAAGGACTTTGTGTGACATGCTAAAGAGATTGGATTTTATCCTAAAGGTGATGAGAAGCAAATGAAGAATTTTAAGCAGGAGAGAGACAAGATCAAATTTGCGTTTTAGAAATAGCAACAGCATGGAAAATGGGTTGGAAAGAGATGAAGCTGGTCATAGACAGAATCATTTAATTTAATAATTTAATTCCACTACTTGCATTGATAAGTGGAAAATGATGAGGGCCTGAATTCAGCTAAGAGGTAGAGGGCATGTAGAGGCCAGGAGACAGGAATGACAGAGCAGGCATCTGATCATTTTTAAGGAGGGAGAGAAAAGGGGCTAGACGACTCTGTGGCTTCTGGCTCAGTATCATGGAGAGGGTGGCAGTGAAGAGGAAGGAAACAAAGAGGGCAGGAGAATGAATATGTATTCACTTCCTTCCATGATTTAAGCACTGTGTAAGGAAGTTTACATATATTAATTTGTTTAATCTTCACAACAAACTCAGCTACTGAGTATCACTAACCCCTTTTTCCAAATAAGAATAATGAAGTTCAGAGAGTTTAACCTACCAGGCTACAACCAACACAGATGTTTTTCAGAACTGTCGGCTGGGACAAGCATGATGGAAGAGGGCAAGGACATGAGTTAACCCTGAAAGCCTGTCCACCGTGGCTGCCATGGGCATTGTGCAGCACCTCCCAGTCTTAGCTTGCTCAAAGGGAGAGACCCTGGAGCTGGGGGAGCATTTCAGCACATAGAAGAGCAGTCAGAGAGGTGTGTTCCTAAAGCTGCTCCATCTCAAAGAACGGCAAGGTGAATTCCTCCAAGAGTAAGAAGGCTACAGGCCAGGGAATTCCTGGAGAGTCCAGTGGTTAGAGCTCCATGCTTTCACTTCCAAGGGTGAGGGTTCATTCCTCAGTTGTAGGGGAAGGAAGATGGTTCAGGGCAATTCCTTTGCCCAGGTGAAGGGCAGGCCTCAGCCAGAAAATCTCTCCTTTAGTCTGAACTCCTCCCTAATCAATACTGATCTAGGAAGAGGACATCAGCCTCCCTTCCCCAGTCTGGGAATGGCCCAGCCTGATGATATTTGACTCTCATGGAACTGGGTCTCAGTCACATCAAATATTTAGGAAAGGAGCAAAAAGAGAGAGAGAGGGAGGGAGAGAAAGAAAGAAAGAAAGTAATTCAACAAGCAAGAACCAGAGTCAAAATTTCAACTTAGGTCTGTATGACTCCAAACTCCATGCTCTTTGTACTGTTGCAGGCTGGGATAGTCACCAAGTAAGTTTATATAGGAGATGTTAGTTTGTGGGGAGTTGACAATGATTTCTATTTTGTTTTTTTGTTTTTTCATTTTTACTGAGCTACAATTGTCATATAACATTGTATCAGTTTAAGGTGAACAGCATAATGATTTTATATGTACATACTGAAAAATGATTCATCACACAATTATAACTTTTTTCCTTGTAATGAGAACTTTTAAGATCTGCTCTCTTAGCAATCTTCAAATATACAATATAGTTTTGTTAACTATAGTCACCATGTTATGTATTACAACCTCAGAATTTATTTAGGTTATAACTTGGAATTTGCGGAGAAGGCAATGGCACCCCACTCCAGTATTCTTGCCTGGAAAATCCCATGGACGGAGGAGCCTGGTGGGCTGCAATCCATGGGGTCGCGAAGAGTCGGACACAACTGAGCAACTTCACTTTCACTTTTCACTTTCATGCATTGGAGAAGGAAATGGCAACCCACTCCAGTGTTCTTGCCTGGAGAATCCCAGGGATGGGGGAGCCTGGTGGGCTGCCGTTTATAGCGTCGCACAGAGTCAGATACAATTGAAGCAACTTAGCAGCAGCAGCAGGAATTTTGTGCCTTCTGACCAGCTTCACCCAAAGATGCTTTCCTCCTACCTCTGCCAATGAAAAATCTGATCTCTATTTCTATGAGTTTGAGTTTTTTTAGATTCCACATATAAGTGAGATCATACAGTATTTGTCTTTTTCTTATTCTGTTAGCATAATTCCCTCAAGGTCCATCCATGTTGTCACAAATGGTAAAATTTCCTTTTTTTTTATGACTGAATTAAATATATAACATATCTTAAATGGACATAATATGATACATATATAATATTGTATATGTATATAACATATATATTACATCTCTTTTATCCGTGTATCTATTGATGGCCAGTTAGCTTGTTTCCATGTCTTGGCTGTTACATATATGGCTGCAATGATCATGGAGATACAGATATCTCTTTGTGATTTTGTTCCCTTCAGATATGCCCCTAAACGTGGAATTGTTGGATCACATGGTAGTTCAATTTTTAATTTTTTGAGGAATTGCCATCCTTTTTTCACAGTAGTTGCACCAATTTACATTCCCACCAACAGTACACAAGGTCTCCCTTTTCTCCACATCCTTGTGACCAATTGTTATTTCTTGTCTTTTTTTTTTAATTTTTTTTTGATTGAGGTATAGTTGATGAACAATATAAGTTTCAGGTGTACAACATAGTAGTTTACAATTTTTATATTTCTTGCCTTTTCATGATAGTCACTCTAACAGCTGTGAGATGACATCTCAGTTGTGGTTTTGATTTGTATTTCCATAAAAATTAATGATGGTAAGCACCTTTTCATGTACTTGTTGGCCATTTGAATATCTCCTTTGGAAAACTATCTATTCAGGACCTCTGCTCATTTTAAAATTGGATTATTTGGGGGTTTTGCTATTGAGTTGCATGATATTTTGGACAAATAACCTCATATTTTGGATAGTAGCCACTTTCCAGACGTGTAGCTCGCGAATGTTCTCTCCCATTCATAAGTGGCCTTGTCATTTTGTTCATTTCTTTTTCTGTGCAGAAGCTTTTCTGTCTGATGTACACACTGTACTGTGCGTGCACAGTCAGTCAGTTATGTCCTACACTTTGCAGCCCATTGACTGTGACCCCCCCCACCCCACCCCGTCTCCTCTGTCCATGGAATTTTCCAGGCAAGATTACTGGAACAGATTGCCTTTTCCTACTCTAGGGGATCTTCCAAAGCAGAGATCGAACCTGAGTCTTTTACATCTCTTACATCTGCATTGGCAAGCAGGTTCTTTATCACCAGTGCCACCCGGGAAACACAAATTGTATGATTAATACTTGCTTTTTCTTATTATGTTGCTTGTACTTTAGGTATCGTAAAGCTCCATTTTAGACATACTGAATTTGAGATGCCTATGTGACATCCAAGTAAAGTCATCTAATAAACTATTGGGTATAGTAGTCCTTGCACAAGTTATTTACACTCTCTGGCCTCAGTTTCTTCATCTTTAAAAGGATAATATTACCTATCTTTTAGAGTAAATATTAGTAAGGATTCTTACACAGTACACTGCTCATAATAAGAACAAATTAATGAAGCAATACCTATAATATGAAATATGATCTTTACCACACAAGTTAGAGTTTGATTATACATTTCCTTGTAAGAGCTAGGAGTTCCATTTATTTATGCAGTCTCCATAATCAGACAGTAAATTCCTTGATAATAGGAACCCTCTCTTTTCTCTTTTCCCATAGTTTCTCACCACAGAGTGAGTACCTAATAACTTAATGCTAAAGGAAATGGCAACTGTGAAAGTGGATATGGGCCCAAGCATGAGGGCCCCACACTCCTGTAGTCTCTACTCCAGTTGGTGGTACCAGCATTCTCTCAATCACCCATGCTAGGAACCTGGAGTCATCTTTAACTCCTCTTCCTCTTTCTCAACCCAGACCTGCTAGTAAGTTCCAAGTACTTCACCTCCCGTGTATTTTTCAAAACCCTCTCCTCCACTATAAGTGAAGTCACTCAGTCGTGTCTGATTCTTTGCGACCCCGTGGACTGTAGCCTATTAGGCTCCTTTGTTCATGGGATTTTCCAAGCAATAGTACTGGAGTAGATTGCCATTTCCTTCTCCAGGAGATCTTCCTGACCCAGGGATTGAACCCAGGTCTCCCACATTATAGACAGACTCTTTACCCTCTAAGCCACCAGGAACTAACCTTAATCCTGCATATACTTTATGGCAAGAGTTCCAGCTGGTTTCTTTGCCTCCAGTCCTGCCCGGATCCATCTTCCAAACAGTCCATAGTTAGATATCTACAGCAGATCTGACCATGTAATCTCCCATTTTACCATTTAAAAGCTTCCTGATGGACTTCAGCTGCTATCTCCAGCACACAAGGTCTCCCACGAACCAGCACTGCCTACATCCCAGCCTCGTATCCCATCTCTCTAGACTTCTCTCTTCCCACTCCAGCCTGAAATGTTATGCTCCAGCAAGAAAAGCCTGTTTGTGGTTCTCCTATACCTACTTTATTGTATCTGGCTTCTCAAACTTCTCAGGTTGCACCCTCTACCTGAACTATCTTTTATTTTTATCTGGCTAACTCCTCATTATCCTTTAAGAATCAACTCAGTTGTCATTCCTTCAGAAAGCCTTTCCTGCCTCCTCCTCAACACCTCTGCCAAAGCAGGATTAAATGTCCCTCTTCTGTGGTTCCATAAAGCTCTGTATATAGCATCATCAGTGATTTGATTATCTTTTTTTTTTTTGCCTCACCACCCAGTGGGATCTTAGTTCCCCAGCCAGGGATCAGACCTGCATCCCCTGAATTGAAAGCATGGAGTCTTAACTACTAGACTGCCTGATAAGTCTCTGGTTATATTTCCTTATATCTATTTAAAGGTCTGTCTCCCTACTCTGCACGTTTAAACTCCACAAGGACAGGAGAGCATCTCATTCATCTCTTTTTCCCTTGGGCTTTTATTCATCTTATTTATCCCTGCTGCTGCTAAGTTGCTACAGTCGTGTCCAACTCTGTGCAACTCCATAGATGGCAGCTCACCAGGCTCCCCCGTCCCTGGGATTCTCCAGGCAAGAACACTGCAGTGGGTTGCCATTTCCTTCTCCAATGCATGAAAGTGAAAAGGGAAAGTGAAGTCACTCAGTCATGCCCGACTCTTAGCAACTCCATGGACTGCAGCCTACCAGGCTCCTCTGTCCATGGGATTTTCCAGCAAGAGTACTGGAGTGGGATGCCATTGCTTTTATCCCTAGTGTCTAGTATATAGGAGGTTCTCAGTATTTGTTGATTGAATGAGTTAGTGTATATTCTCACAAGAGTCCCACTCAAGCAAAGATAACAACAGATGCACACACATAAACATGCAAGGACCAGATCCAAGTCTGTGCTCTCTGGAACTCAGCTTACTTCAAAATGCAGTAAGTTATACAGAGTTGGATGTTGCACCTACTTGAGATGAAGAGGACCTAAACAAAGGTCTTTCCAACCCAGTCTCTTCTCTCTAAGTGTATTTTTATGGTTCTAGCCTGCATTTGGTTTTTAACTCATTGTCAGAGCAACATTAGTTATAATTTAGTCCTTAACTGAAGAAATGAACAATATAACAAAAAGAAAAATGCTATATTCTAGTGGGAGAAGACTATACAAATGCAGGAACAACAAACACCCATGGAGATATGCACTAAGAAAGAACTTTTAAGGTGAAAGATTGAGATTTGTACCTTACTGCAGTGTTTGCATGATCAGATTTATCCAGCATAGATTTATCCAACATGTTACCCATCTCCAACACATCCACATAGCTTTTTTTTTCTTTTTAAAATTTATTTATTTTTAATTTTGAAATTATTTTCTTCCATTCATAAATTTTGGAGAGAGTGTTGTATACACAGTTTTTCTTTTCAAAATTCTTACTTTTTTATTTGCTATTTTTATTTTAAGCAACTGTGGTTGATTCGGGTTTCCTGGTGGCTCAGTTTTAAAGAATCCGCTTGCCAATGCAGGAGACATTAGAGCCCTGTGTCAAGATCCCCTGGAGAGGGAAACGGCAACCCACTCCAGTACTCTTGCCTGGGAAATCCCATGGACAGAGGAGTCTGGCGGGTTACACTCCATGGGGTCACAAAACATCAGACATGACTTACCAACTAAACAATAAAAGCAACAGTAGTTGATTTACAATATTGTATTGGTTTCAGGGGTACAGCAAAGTGATTCAGTTATACATATATCAATCTTTTTCAAATTCTTTTCCTATTTATATTATTACAGAATATTGAGCAGATTTCTCTGTGCTATACTGTAGGTCCTTATTGGTTATCTATTTTAGAAATAGTCATGTGTCTATGTCAATCCCAAACTCCCCATTTATATTTCCCACCCACCTTTCCCCTTTGGTAGCCATAAATTTATTTTCTATGTCTCCAAGTCTGTTTCTGTTTTGTAAATAAGTTCAGTTGTATCATTTTTTAGGTTCTGCATATAGGCAATATCCTATGAATTTGTCTTTGTCTGACTTACTTTACTCAGTATGATAATCTTCAGGTCCATCCATGTCACTGCAAATGGAATTATTTCATTCTTTTTCATGGCTGAGTAATATCCCATTGTGGACATGTGCCACATCCTCATCCATTCATGTCAGTGGACATTTAGATTGCTTCCATGCCTTGGCTACTGTAAACAGCATTACAATGAACACTGGGGTACACGTATCCTTTCAAACCACAGTTTTCTCTGGACATATGCCCAGGAATGGGATTGCAGGGTCATATGGTAGCTCTATTTTTAGTTTTTTAAGGAATCTTCTTACTGTTCTCCATCGTGACTGCACCAATTTGCATTCCCACCAACAGTGTAGGAGTGTTTCTTTTTCTCTACACCCTCTCCAGCACTTATTGCTTGTAAACTTTTTGATGATGGCCATTCTGACTGGTATGAGGTGATATCTCACTGTAGTTTTGATTTGCATTTTTCTAATAATTAATGATGTTGAGCATCTTTTCAAGTGCCTCTTGGCCATCTGAACACACACACACTTTTATACTTGGAAAAATATTCTTCAATATTTATGGAGCACTAGACAACCACAGTGAAGTCTCCTATTTCTGATTCTTACACTTATTACTTAGAAGTCCTTCATCTTGGCTCCATACAGGACCAGGTACATAATTTGCAGGGCCCACTGAAAAATGAAAATGCAGAGCCCCTTTTTCAAACATCATTAAGAATTTCAAGCCAGTAGAAATAGCAGAGCATTAAAACAAACCCAAGATCCCTCTGAACACAGACCCTGTGCGACTTCATGGGCACACTCTCATGAAGCCATCTCTGGTGCACGAGTCCCCAGATCAATCCCAAATACCTCTAATGTTCTAGAGGCCACTCAGATTTAATTCTCAGCCCTCCCTGCTTCGGAAGTGGTGCCTCTTCTAGCTCTTTATACATAAGCTGTTAATTAGGCCCCAGTCTCTTTTGAACTCACCTTAGAGGAGCAGTGTACAATTGTTCTGCCTATTCTTTTACTGTGGACACACTGCATGTGAAAAAGCTTGTTGTCTCCCACTCTCCCTCCATCCTCTCAGCTTGTCCAGAATCCATATACAGAGGAGGCTGCAGATCTAACATGAAACTCGGCAGTCAGGAAAGTTCCTATGGATCTGATAAGGAGCAGTTTCTAACAAGTCACAAGGTCCCCTCCTGCCAGGGTCCCTCCCCATGTGCCAGCAGCCAGCACCATGGGCATGCTGGGAAAACCTCCCACCCAAGTCTTTGCCCTGGGTCCAGAGTCTGTGCCCCATCCAGGTGATCGCTGAGAACAACGGAGGCTACACACAACAGAAGTTCCTTGTTTTCCAGGTACTGAGGGCCATAATCCTAACTCTCAACATTGGCAGCTCCTGGATCAAGCGGAAAGCAGGTCAGAGGGGAGTCTGGGGAGAAGAATCCAACACCAGATTCTGTGGCCTGCAGGTTACATGCTGTGTAAGAGGAGCAGGGAGGAGATCTTTGGTGGGCAGAGATTAAAAGCAATGAAGTGCAGATAGTACAGGGGGTCAGGCCCAGGGTAAGTTTGGGGAGAGGCTCTGCAGAAGGGGGGTCGAATGTCAAGGGGGTCCAGAGCTGACTGCTAACCCCTCCCAAATGCAGGGGCCTGTGACAGCCACCCCTATACCTGAAGCCATGGCCAGCAGGGAAGACGAGCTGAGGAACTGTGCAGTGTGTGGGGACCAGGCTACAGGCTACCACTTCCATGCCCTGACTTGTGAGGGCTGTAAGGGTTTTTTCAGGTGAGAACCTCCTCCTCAACACAAACTGCCTCCCAAACAACCTCCCAAACTGCCTGCCAGGCAGCCTTTAAGCCTTGGCACACGCCAGGGCTTGCCTGGCTACAGCACACTTGCATCTTGGAACCTAACCACCCTGTGACTAGCATGTGACACGCTGGCAACCTCAACACTGTATAAACATGTAGCAAGAGAACAAAGGGAGGCAGAGTGTGTATCCTGTGGACACAGCCCCTTAGTCAGGTGTACTCACCACCTGCAAAGCACCAAACTAGTCCAGTCTATAGAAAGTACAGACTCCTGACTGATTCTGTGCCCCATGGAAATGCTTGAGATGTACTGTGTCCTCCCTACCCTTAGGGACTTCTGGACACAATTCAAATCAGCCCATGTCACCATAGATTCAGGATTTTAGTTCCCCCAACCAGGGATTGAACCCGGGCCCTTGGCAGTGAAAGCCCAAGGGCTAACCACTGGACCACCAGGGAATCCCCACCAGAGATTCTTTGGGACCATATCACTGTAGCCCTTCACATACCCACCTGCTTGCTGCCATCCCTGACCCTCACAACGTCTGTCTCCACAGGCGAACAGTCAACAAAAGCACCAGTCTCACGTGCCCCTTCGCTGGAAGCTGTGAGGTCAACAAGGCCCAGAGGCGCCACTGCCCCGCCTGCAGGTTGCGGAAGTGCTTGGATGCTGGCATGAAGAAGGACAGTGAGTTGGCCCCTACCATCCCAAGAATCCCCGGTGTCCTCCCCCTGACTATGCTTTGCCCTTGTTCCCACAGCATTATCCTCCACATGGAAGACAGAGTAAGCTTTTTGAAAAGAGTCAGACAATGTCATTATCCTGCTTAAGATCTCCAAGGGCTCCTCATCTCTCTTATGGTCCATGGTCTCAGTCCCGTGTCTGCCATACCACCTCTCAGATTTTACTTCCTACTCTTCCTTGCTCAATCCATCCCAGCCACACTGATGGCAATGCCATTCTCAAACACACCAAAGTACGCTGTCCTGGGGACTTATGTAACTTACACTTGCACTTGCCATTCCCTCTACCAGAATGCTCTTTTCCTAGGTATCCTTATGGCTTGCTTTTTCTCCTCTGTCTCTCAAGTATAGTGCCTGTTACTTAGTAACTACTCAATATTGATTTAATTTTTTTCTCAGTGCCAAGTAATTAGGTTCAGCCCCCAAAAAACAATGTAACTTGTAATAAACTTAAACTAACAGAAATCAGCTTGCCTAAGTACACTCAGCTGAAAACTGGAGAGTCAATATTCACCAGACCCTTATTTTCTTTGTGACATCACATTACTTTTCATCATGGAGCAATAGAAAAGAAACTATAGAAGTCAAAAAAATCTTGAATCCAGTCTACATAAGTATTTTGTGAGCTTGGACCTGGAACTAGAATGTCAGCCTATGTTTCTGAAAAACATGGCTATCACACCTGCCCTCTCTACCCATAGGACTGTTTCATTCACTGAGACCTAACCTCAGAAGCTTTGAAATTATAAAGCTATTGCAACATAAGGTGATGTTTTTGGTATCACGAGCCCTCTGTCTTCAATATTCACCCAGAAGCCAAACATCTCCTAATACTTTCCCCACTTTATTGTCCATCCTTCCTCTCCCTCCCACGGTACAGTTTTCTGCCACAGTGTCCCATGGGTCGGAGAAAATGTACAGGAATCCCCTACCACCTGGAGCCTCTGGGACTCCAGTCGAGCCCAAGGAAATGTCAGGAACTCTCCTCCCTCCTTGTGTCCATTGTGCAGAGTGTCCAAGGGTCCCAAGCCAGGGGCTGGCAGAGAGATGTGCTCTCTGCTGGTCTCAATAGCTTTGTCACATCCCTTCCCCCGGGCACAGTGATCCTATCGGCAGAAGCCCTGGCACTGCGGCGAGCAAGACAGGCCCAGCGACGGGCACAGCAAGCATCGATGCAGCTGAGTAAGGAGCGGAAAGAGCTAGTCCGGACACTCCTGGGGGCCCACGCCGCCATGTGGGCACCATGTTTGACCAGTTTGTGCAGTTCAGGGTGAGCATTTATAGGATTCAAGATGAAATAAGACAAAAAGGGTGCCCAAAGAGGCTGGCCTGAGGGAGGGGACTGTGTACCATGCCCTGATAGAGGATAGGACTTCTCCAGAACCCCAGCTGAGGCAGACTTCTCAACCTGGAATCCTTCCAAGATAAAACTGTTGGGTTAGTCGCTTAGTCGTGTCTGATTCTTTGTGACCCCATGGACTGTATGTAGCCCGCCAGGCTTCTCTGTCCATGGGATTTCCCAGGCAAGAATATTGGAGTCAGTTGCCATTTCCTCCTCCACAGAATCTTCCCGACACAGGGATCAAACCTGGGTCTCCCATATTGCAGGCAGATTCTTTACCGTTTGAGCCATCAGATAAAACTAGAGAAACCTAAGAGACCCCTAGGACTGAGGCCTCTCACTCAGGCTCTGATCTCTGCAGCCACCAGCTCATCTGTTTATCCATCACCAGCGCTTGCCCACCCTGGTCCCTGTACTGCCCCTGCTCATGCATTTTGCAGATGTCAACACTTTCATGGTACAGCAAATCATCAAGTTCACCAAGGATCTGCCCCTCTTTCGGTATGTGACCCCTCCCCATGTCTTTCAGGAAGAAATTGCTCCAGTAAATTATAATCCCACTCCATTAAAAAAAAAAAGTCACTAACCAAACTAACCCATCCCTCAGGCCTTTCAAGTAGCAGATCTTGAATTTTCAGCTTGGCTTTTAAGCATCTCAGTAAGAACTGGGGGTCCCTCTCCCTCTCTGAAGTTCAGCCTAAAGCACAGGTCTCCTGCCCCTCACAGGTCCTTGCCCATGGAGGACCAGATCTCCCTTCTCAAGGGTGCAGCTATAGAAATCTGTCATATTGCACTCAACACCACTTTCTGTCTCCAAACACAAAACTTCCTCTGTGGGCCTCTTCGCTACACCATAGAAGATGCAGCACAAGGTGAGATGGTGCTCGGGCAGTGGAGGGCGTGCATCCCTTTGGTAGGGTATGTGGCAAGGTGACCCGCAGGCTCCTAAGCCTAGTATCTCCAACAGTGGGGTTCCAGGAAGAGTTTTTGGAGTTCCTCTTTGGCTTCCATAGGACATTGCGCCGACTACAGCTCCAGGAGCCTGAGTATGTGCTCATGGCTGCAATGGCCCTCTTCTCTCCTGGTGAGCATCCTCCAAAGCCCAGAAACTTTCATTCTAGCACCTCTGCCCAAACTCCCAGCTCCCTCAATCCATCCATCCAGGCCTTGTAGTCTTCAAACCTGTGGAGTGGGTCTACCCCAGTCTTGGCTCTCCAGGCCACCCACAACCTCCCATCTTATCCGTCCTCACTATCTTATAGACCGGCCTGGAATAACCTGCAGGGAGGAGATTGATCACTTGCAAGAGGAGATGGCGCTGACTCTGCAGAACTACATCCAAGGCCAGCAGCCACAACCCCGGGACCGGTATGGTGGGACTGGGCACGTGGATGTTGTACCAAAGGGGTTAGGGGTGAACTGAACTCAGGATGAGTACTTTTACTGTCCTTTCCTTTGAAAAACCAGGGCCCCTGGGGATCTAGTCCTTCCCTCCCATTTCAGAGAGTTTCGGCATTCAAATTGCTCCTACTGCTGTTTCATCTCACTTTTTCCAGATCTTTTTATTCAGCAGAGATGCAAAGTGGTAGCTCACAGGCTCTGTGTAATAGCATTCCTGAGATTGACATCCATCACCTCACAAAGCCAACTTCTCCAGACTAAAGCAACCTCATCAAGAGTCTTGTTCATTCTCTGGGCCCTTCCCCTCCTCTCCATTGGTCCAATTCCTTTTTCATCCCCCTTGAAGTTATGGTCATTCAGTTTCATGGCCAAAGCCAGTCCCTGGTTCCACAGTCCATGAGCTAACCAGGCTCTGGGGCACTCTCCACTTCTATTTTGCTTATTCCTCAATGTGCCAGTTTGATCGGAAGAGGGTTATAATACCACAGAACACACCCACCTTCTGGAACCTGCCCTACAAGGCCAGATCCACACAGTTGAAGATCTGTCACTTGGCCCTCTGGGTTCAAGAAAAACAGCATGGTGAGAGAAGTCAGTGTCACACAGAGGACCCTTTGGAACTTGGTGTTCAGACCTAGCTTCACTGAGAGGCAGTTGAGGGGTCAGGGCCTCAGGACAAGACTCTTAGCTGCCTTATTTCTCTCCTCTTTCCCTGGTGACCACAAAGGTTTCTATATGCGAAGCTGCTGGGCCTGTTGGCTGATCTCCGAAGCATTCACGATGCATTTTGGTACCAAATCCAGAACATCCAGGGACTGTCCACCATGATGCCACTGCTCCAGGAGATCTGCAGCTGAGGCCCGATCTATCTCCTTCCCCAGCCCCACCTGGACATGTTGGACTGGAAAGGGGAGAATCCTGGGGCCAGAGGTTGGAGACAGTCAACAGGGAGCCCATTGGTTGCAAAGAAAGATTAAAGCAGTAACTGCCTCTTCATGCAGTAATAGGGAGAGTGAGGGGGTGGCTGTGGGGACAAAGTTGTTCTCTGGAAGCACAGAAGATGGGGAAGGAGGAAGCCTCAGGGCTAAGAGGTAAAGAAGCTCCTTCCGGGAACAGGTGGGCCGCACTTTTTGAGGTCAAAGATTGAGCCCTTCAGCCCTTCTTTTCCCAGTTTGGGAAACTTTGGGATGGAACACAGGATGGGGAGTGAATCCCATGCAGATTTTTCTGCTCTGAAGAGGAAGAGGCTAGGAGCTTTAATCCACAGAGAAATAAAGGAGGTGGGAGTGAGGAGAGAAAATTCGGCCAGACATACCCCTTACTTCTTCTCCCTAGTCCAGAGCCATAAGAGCATGGGAAGATGATACTAGACTGACGGCAGAGGCAGGAGACTCAAACCACTGCCTCGCAGCTGCCCCTGTGGCAGCACCAGTTCTGAGGAGCTTGTGGTCCTGTCCCCACTCTGCTCCTGGGACCCAGAGGTCACCCAGAAAGGTGGGCTCTGGAGAGGGCTCTGGCCCCAGGACACCTGACTCAGAGGCTCCAGCTGTTGTGTGGGCTGGCTCCAGGATGGCCTCAGCCCACAGTGATGCTAAAGCCACAGTGGAATCTGTTGCGCCAGTGATTAAGGAAGGCTCCAAGGGCGAGGGTGACGGGCAGGGGTGGCATCTTCTTCTCCAGCACAGCACCCACGCACCAGTTACTATCCACCAAGCCTGTTGGGGAAGAGAATACACACTATGCTATTTAACAGGGCTGGGAGAAAGGGGCCAGCGGATTTAAGGCAGCACTTCCCTCCCGCTGCCTGCCCCCATCCCTCAGCACCTCAGAATATCACCTGACCAGTTCTCACCTCTAAACACCATGTTGGCCTGGGGCAGAGTCAGGTGGTAACCAAAGGAGAAGGTTGTGTCTTGCAGCCTTGTGTTTGCTTCAAACTCCACTCCAACCTGAACCTGAGAACGGTGGGCAAGGATGGGAGACGGATCTGTCTCGGTGAAGACAAGAGGAGTCCTGACAGGGGATTGGCAGAATGTAGGCACGCATGAAATGCATACGTGGTGTGGGCAGGAAAAGCAGCAGGTCAGCAGGGCCTGTGGGGGTCTGCAGAGACCTGCTGGGGGAAGGGCACGGGGTCAGTAGACTCACCTGTTCATTTGCCCTGTGGTAATAACTTGCATGGGCCCCACCTGATCCCACATTCAATGTAGCTACCCAGTGTACAGCTGTGAAAACCAAAGCACAAGAAAAAAAGGCGTTACCACTGTAGAACACAGGCCGGCATCTCCAGCCAAGTCCAGAGTTGCCCTCTCCCTCACTATTCTTCCTCACCCCATACCCGAGTACTTCCCAGCCAGCGTCAGGATGGCCCCCTCTTCGCCCGGCCGACGGTGATAAACTAGCTCTCCTCCCAGCACCAGTCGATGAGTGAGGCTTTGCAGGAAGTGAGCGACCATGATCACTGCGGGGGTGGGGAGACCCGGAGTCAGTCATAGAGACAGGCCTGCTCTCTCATTCCCAACGGCCCCCACCACAGCCTGCCTCCAGAGTTTCTTCTCTCATCCCTGAACTGTGCAGACTGTGCAAAGGCACAGTCAACATGAGCAGGTGGGCGGCCAAGAGCAAAAGAACCCTGGGTCCATTCCTCACCGGATTCCCCAATGAGGTCCGGATTTCCTAGGGTCAGAGTGGCTGTGTAGTCATCTCCCGATACTCGCCATCAAACTGCCAGGTCAGGAACTTGGCCTGCTGCGTCTAGATAGGGAGGGCAAGAAGTGAAAGCTCCCTCTCTCTTTACAATCACTGTTGCCTCTACGCCTGTCCCTCAGCCACCAGGGCAGAACACTCGAGGAGGAGAAAGAGGAAATGCCTCAGTGGATGAAGGCAGGAACCCTGGTCACCTGAAAGACAGCCTTGGCTCGGAGCCGCTCTGCCAAGAGGAGCAGGACCTGGGCGTTGAGGCTGCCACTGCTGTCCATATCTCCCACCACAGTGGGGAACACCTGTTGAAGAGTGTCCACAGTCAGTAACACGGAGCAGAAGGGCACCCCTCGGCCTCAATCCAAACGTAGGATTTCTTTAACAGTACGCAGCACCCCCTAGTGGAATCACAAAGACAAACTCTCAGCTCATCACACAGAGAGGTTTCCCCACCTTCTCCCATTCAGAAGAAACACAGAGGACATACCGTGCCCATTCTTTCCCATAACAAACACATCTCCTCCTCTACACCTGAGTCCCAACTGGGCTTTGGGGGAGATAACCCAGGTGAGTAGAGCCCTCACCTCAGTGGGACTAAGTTGCCAGTCCCCTGCATAGGCCGCATGAAGATGATAGCCTGGCAAACCCAGAGCACTCATGTGCACAGTGTGAGCCACCTGAAGAAAGAGAAATCCATGGAGAAGACCGCATTCCTGCTCCATTTCAAGCCTCCACCCTACCCTTCATCTATTCCCCATCCGGCAGGTCTTTTAAGAAACCCAAACATTCCAACTTATACAGAGGGTCGCCAGATTAAAAGCAACAAGTCCCACAGGCAAAGGAAGTCAAAAGGACCCCATATCCCTCCTCTTTTGTCCCATATAGCCTGGCTAAGGGGGCGCACGAAAGGAAAGGATAAGATCCAGGGACAGGCAGGGAGGAATAGTAAGGAGGGGACAGAGAAGTGGGAGCACCTGGAAATGGCTGCTCAGAACCTTGTTGACAACGAGCTTCACTCCCTCCATCTGTGCTGGGAATACATCTGAAGGGAGGGGAGGGGGAAGGGAAGGAATAAGCAGACAAGGAACCCCTACCCCCAAGAAGTCGTCTCCCCCTTCAATCCCACAGAAGTGCTTTGGAGGAACTGACCTCCTCTCAAGTCCTGCAACAGGAAATGCTCCACTCCATGGGGGCGCCTGATCCTCCCTGAGGCTGCATGCCCCAGCTGTGATCTCCCCTTTTCTGCTCCCATCGCTGGACACCCAGCACTCAAGACCCCGCCTTTCTCTGCCCCTTCAACTTGAGACACCCAAATGCCTTGAGTGTCTTCTCACCTTTGCATAGCCGGTGCAGCTCATCAAAGCTCCCAGGGTTGGGGAGAGGTTCCTCTCGACGGGGGCTCCGGCGGGGCAAAGCCCCCATAGGTGCCAGGCCCAGTGTGTTCCCCATTTCAGTAGAGAGGTCAGGGAGGGGCCGGGGTTCGCGTGGGAAAGGACGCTGTTGCTCCCTCTACCCTCCACGGGCCCCACCCCCCATTATCCGGCTCCCCAGTCCCAGAAACTTCCACATAGTCCGACGCTAGACCTGAAACAGGAAAAGTAGGGGGAGAGGGCACCGGTGGGGAGCTTGAACCCCAGGCACACTCCCATTGCATCTTTAATCCCGCTGTCACCCTTGTAACCTCCCCCACTGTCTAATCCTAGTCTCCACCACAGACTTTACCCAGCTTCCTAGTCTTTCTGCTCTTCATTCCTCGGCCACATGGCGAGGGCTTGCAATGAGGCAATAACCCTTACCTTCTCATACCATCATGCTGCCCCTTTCCCCCAGGCACACCCCGGTCATCTTGATGGGGGCAGCCATCTTGGGTGATGGCAGAACTGCGGCTTCACGCTGCACCACCAGCGTGGTCATGGACGCCATCTTGGATCCGGGCGAAAAAAGATTACAGAGACCCAACCCTCCTTGATTGGGCTCCGCCCAATGGTTTAAAAAAAAGAAAGAAAGAACGAAAGAAAAGGCTGCTTGGCTGCCGAGCATTGGCCAATAGGAGAGGAGAACGCAAAAGAGTGGCCAACCTTACGTCCGGAGAGCTCCAACTCCGGCACTGCAGGGACAGGCGGTACTTGTTTGGTTAGGTCCTTGCTGCTGCTGCTAAGTCGCTTCAGTCGTGTCCGACTCTGTGCGACCCCGTAGACGGCAGCCCACCAGAGTCCCTGGGATTCTCCAGGCAATCTACTCAAATAGATGGCGTTAGAGTGCCCTGCCTCTCCAGGGTCGGGAAAAACCTTTTAGCTAACAAGACACTAGAGGGAGCATCTTGGGGCCTGAGTCACTGAAGTTCCCTCCAGTGTGTAGCCTGGAGACATACAGCCTGTGAAAGGTGGCCCAGGGAGGACTGAATACTTCTTTCGAACACTGATTCATATCTCTCCTAGAGGCCCCGCCCCCACCCAGACCCATACGAACCCCTGAGGACTCCTCTTCGCAGTCCTTCACAGTACACAGTACACCCTCAAATGAATTCCACTCACAGGTACAGCTCTTCGTAGGAAAAGGGACCCACCCTCCCTCCTGGAGGTCCAAACCTTTTAAAGTTTATCCTCTTGTCCTCTCTGTAGAAAGGGAACGGGTGTGAGAGTTTGGGGTAGAGCAGCAGAGGCTACAGCCTGAGTTCCAGCAGAAGTAGTCCCTGAAACACCTGACCTCTGCAGTTGATCCTTCCTTCCCTGGTTCCCTAGGAAAGAAAGAAAGTGAAAAGGTTCCCTAGGCAGAGTTGGCAAATAAAATCGAGAAATACAGGCTCCTGCCCTCAAATGCCCTCCACTCCAAAGCCAGGGACAAATGAACGGAGCTCCCCTTCAAGCACCAAGTGCTCCACAGGGGAATAGTTGAAGACAGAATAAAATTTCTTAGGCTCTGGTCGCCTCCCCTACTAGCTCTCACATCACCACTCCCATCTCTCAGGAAGAGGTCAAAGGATGAAAGATACAAAATACTTGTGATCTCTACTAAGCTGATTTCACCCAAAGGCCTTGGGCCTGGGGAATGCATCTCTGTCCTCCCTCACAATCAGGACAGGGACAAGGGCCAGGACCTTGGTCGGAGGGATGTTATGGCCCTGCTGACTTGTATTGGCTGACCACTGCCTGGAACTGATAAGGGAATCGAATGCCCAGAGACCTTCAACCTTTATCCTGCCAATGATGGGGGGGTGGGGTGGGGGGAGGTGGGGTGGGGTGGGCAGCAGCTGCTTTCTGAATTTGTTTTATTGGGGGTGGGCTGTGCTTGCTGATCTGCACTCAGGAAGGTCATTCTGGTTCTAGTGTTTTCTCCCCCATCTCATTCATTACACATTAACTCAAAAAAGTACAGAGTCGATCACACCTGGCCTCTGGCCCTAATCCTTATTCTCCTAACCTGCATTCCCCTCACCCCGTCCCTGATTTTATCGCCTTTTCTTCTGTTCCCCCAATACCTCTCTGCCAGGTTTCAGTGAATGGGGGTAGGGTTGGAAGATGAAATTTACCCATAATGGTACAAAGATACCAAGGGCTGAGGTCATTAGATCTGATACATCAAAGTTTTCCAGGAAAAAGAGAAGAAAACCCTAAGTCCTGCTTACTGAAGGATTGAGATCCAAGGACTACTGGTCCCAGGCCCCAAAGGAATGAGTCTTGAATAGGAGTAAAACATATCCCTTGGCAGCTATTAAGGCCCTGCCTCCGACCCCATCACCAGGCATCTCCTATATGCTGGTCTTTCCTCCCCTAACTTCTCTAACTTGTTTACTCCAACATAGTCCCTGCCCACTGGACTCCTCCAAAGTCCTTATCACCTGACGGGGTGGAGTGGGGAAGCACAGAGATATATAGCCCCTTCCTCCTTGGCCAGGCTAGACACAGACAGCGAGGACAGCATCCCTGACCAGGTACAGTAAGGGAGTAAGAGGCGAGGGCGGCGTCCAGAGACTTCAGGTAGGACAGGAGGGAGCCGGGTTGGAGTGGACGTAGGGAGCAGGTCGCAGGGGAAGGGGGAAGCCCATGCATCGGCAGTGATCTCCCCTGCCCCCAACTGTTCGCAGGCCACTTTCCCTGCCATTAACACCATGAAGCTGCTTGCATTGACTGTGCTGCTCCTGACCATCTGTGGCCTTGAAGGTGGGTGTGAGCTGAAGAGGGGTCCCAAGGAGGAGAAGGTGCCCCGCTGTCTGTGCTCCACGCCCAGGTCTGGCAACCAGAGAGCTTAAGAGGCAAATCACCCCCTCTCTAAAGCCCAGAAAACCCATCCAAAGACCTGGAGTTGGATACCAGTTTGGGGAGAGGGCTGAGAGCTGAGGCTGAATACTGGCAGAGATGTGGGACTCATTGTTGGGGATTCAACTGAGACAGTGTGTGTGTGTGTTTCTGTGTATGTACAGGGGCTCTGGTTCGGAGACAGGCCGAGGAGCCAAATCTGCAGAGCCTGGTCGCTCAGTACTTCCAGACTGTGGCCGACTATGGCAAGGACCTTGTGGAGAAGGCCAAGGGCTCAGAGCTTCAAACCCAAGCCAAGTAAGTCTCAGCAAAGGGGGTTCAGGGACCAGGGGGCTGTGGAGAGCAAGAGGGGAAGTTCAGAGATCCCACAGGGCACTGAGCTCAGGGGTGGGGGGGCTAGGGAGGATGAGGTTTAATTGTAGAGGAAATGCCATCATCGCCCTACAGATCCCTCAGACCTCTTCGACAGGGAGTGGCAGCAGGAACTGGGCTTCGAATCTCTCTATGGTCTGTTCTTCTGCCCAGTTGAGAGCTTGCCTCTCTTCCAAGGAGCTTCACCGTGCCAGGACAGACCAGGCACTAGAATTTGGGGCCTTGGGTCTCACCTCCCACCACAAGAAGGCCAGTACCCTCACCCTCACTTCTAACCTTTCACGTCGCCAGGGCCTACTTTGAGAAGACGCAGGAGGAACTGACGCCCCTGTTCAAGAAGGCTGGGACTGACCTGCTTAACTTCTTGAGCAGTTTTATAGACCCCAAAAAGCAGCCTGCCGCCCACTGAGGTGTGCAGACCCGGGCCTCCCACCCCTCGTTTGTCCCTGGAACACCCACTGGCCAGGCCTGAGACTCCTCTCCCTACCCACTCCTTGTTTTCTACAATAAACTTTGCAGGAATTAAGTTGTGAGCCTGGTCTGTTTGGGGAACCAGGAGAAATAAGGGTTGTGGGGGAAGACTAGGACAAAGAACAAAGAGAAATCTGCTTCTAACAGGAAAGGGATTTTGGTGTGAAGGGGTGGAGAAAAGGTTGACGAGACCAGTGATGGAAATGAGAGTGGGAGGTGCTGGTGACTCTTCCCCAAACCCAAGGAATCTTTTTACAGGCCTGGGAACGCCCTAAAGAGACTTTGCCTTGGACATGGTACCTTGAAAGGCACGAAAGATTCATAATATGAATCCCTAGACTCCTAGAGGTCACGGGAAATGAGAGCACCCCTCATAATTGCTTCCCCAAATGAGCCCAGAGGTGTCACCCAAGGCCCCTCCCCTCCATTCTGAGCCAGAGGACACTGTGCTTCTCCCCTGAAAAGAAAGTGAAAGTCCCTCAGTCGTGTGCAGCTCTTTAATTCTCCAGGCCAGAATACTGGAGTGGGTAGCCATTTTCTTCTACAGGGGATCCTTTCTACCCAGGGATCGAACCGAGGTCTTCTGCATTGCAGGCAGATTCTTTACCAGCTGAGCCACCAGGGAAGCTTTCCCTGGAGGTGCTCTAATCCTTCCATTTAAAACCTCTCACCTAGACCCCTGTCTGCAGAACACTCATTCCAAGTATCTCCCCCACTATTGAAAGTGTTAGTCACTCAGTCATGTTCAACTGTTTGTGACCCCATGGCCTGTAGCCCACCAGGCTCCTCTGTTCATGGTGTTCTCCAGGCAAGAATACTGGAGTGGGTAGCCTTTCCCTTCTCCAGGGGATCTTCCTGACTTAGGGATCAAAGCCAGATCTCCTGCACTACAGATTCTTTACTGTCTGAGCCACCAGGGAAGCCTCTCCCTTACCATTATCTGGGTGATGTTCATAGAACTGGCCTAAATTCTGGTGGCTATCTTGGAGCCTAGAACTAGCAGACGTGATAGCCAGTTAAAGGCCTGATAGTTCTCCAACTTGGTGGACATGTAGGACTTGAGAAATTCTAGTAGCTGTGATACCTGGCTTAAATCAAAATGGAATGTAAATCAGGCTGGATTGATGCGGGAGATTCACAATCCCCAAATGAGATAAATGGGCATTTCCAATAAAAGTTTGTTTACACTTTAAAATATTTACTTCCCCACCCTAACTCATTCTTCATATCTCATCTGAAACCACTTTTTCCCAAGACATCAGAAATGGCTCCAATTTCTTCTGTATAGTTTTTAAGACTTTTATTTTATATTGGAGTATAGCTGATTAACAATGTTGTGTTTCAAGCACATAGCAGGGTAATTTGGTTATACATATTCCATGTATCTGTTCTTTTCCAAATTCTTTTCCCACTTAGGTTATTACAGAGTATTGAACAGAGTTCTCTGTACTGTACAGTAAGTCCTTGTTGGTTATCTATTTTAAATATAGCAGTGTGTATATCTCTATCCCAAAGTCCCAATCTATCTCTGTCCCCCTCTTCTGTATATTAATCTTCAGTCTGGCCTTCTAGCCCTTTACCACTCAAAATTACTTTCTTCCCCTTTTCTTTCTCAGTATCTCGTTTTTTTTTTGCTCCCCGCATGTGGCAAAACATTCAGGGACAGAGATCTGTCCCTCACTTGCAAGATGACCTTGGACAGGTTAATTAACTTCAAAGAGCCTGAATTTCCTCACAGGTCTAATGAGTGATCAAATGGTACAAGCTGGAAACACACTGAAAAGTGTCAGTCACCATGCAGTGCAAAGTGCTGTCCAGCACAGGGCGGGGGTAGCAGGGAGATGGGGGTCAGCCTGGAGACCTGGACCCATTTGCACAGGCCTGTGGGATCAGAGGTAGGACTGACATCAGATGGGACTCAGATACTGCCACAGAGTCCTGCCTAGAAACAGGGCCAGTGCTGACAAGGGGCATCCCTTCACCACCCACCCACGCGCTGAGGAGCTGGCCTCCTACCTGGACCCGACTTGTTCCCCTTTGCCTTATCTGCTTGCATGCTCAGTTGTGTCCGACTCTGTGACTCCTTGAACTGTTGCCTTCCAGGCTCCTCTGTCCATGGATTTTTCAGGCAAGAACACTTGAGTGCGTCGTCATCTCCTCCCCCACAGCATCTTCCTGGGCCAGAGATCAAATCCAGATCCCTGTGCCTCCTGCTTTAGCAGGTCGATTCTTTACCACTGTGCCACCTAGGACGCCCTCCCCTTTGCCTTACCCTCCTCCAACCCCAACCTGGCCCCCGAGGTCTGTCTTACCCCAGAATCCACAGAAAACATCTTCCATTAAACCTTCCGTTGGGAGTCTCACACAAGCGTTAGTCACACCATCCCTTCTGCCCGTTGGGCTTTCCAGCTCTGCTAATGCCCATATACGTGTGTATTATGAGACGTGCTTTCTCTGCTCCCTGGAGCCCACTCTGATTTGGACTGGTAACTATCTGGGGTTGGACAGCCAGGCTTGCCTGCAACCCAACCTTGTTCCCGTTGTCAGGCACGGAGGGCCATGCTGGGCGAGAAAGTCATTTCTTGGGTCTGACTGTTCTGAATGTGCCTAGACTGCCAACACATTACTCCTTGCTCCAGCTCCATGTTAGAGAACCTGGAGGTCAGGAGTTTCTTCCTTCCCCCAGTCACAGTCAGCATTCATCCCTCATCAAGTAAAACAACCCTGATGTCTATTAGACTATGAGCTCTGGCAGGTCAGGAACCAAGTTTGCCTTACTCAAAATGGTATCTTCAGTATCCAGTCTAGGCTAGTAGAGGCTGAATAAATATCTTAAATGAATGAATGAATAGAGTCCAGTCTGTGGTGTCTTTATTGATGTGAGTCCCTTCCCACTGTTTAGTAGGACCTGGGGATGGGGAAGAGGGGAAGGGTGGCATAAAGGGGTGAGACTAGAATATGAACATCAATGAAGAGCATCTGAGGTCTTTGACAAGGAGGGGGAATCACTGGTGATTATTAATGGAGGGCAGAGGATCATTAGAGGGGTAGGGTCAACTGGTATTAATGGTGGGGAGCCATATGTGATGCCAACCACAAGGGCTGGGAGCAGAGTGTTAGAAGGAAGTGACAAAGGGCGTCTGTTCTAAAGCTACTGTGGTGGTTTCTCATGCTTCAGGGTCTCATAAGTCTCTTGGGTCCGGGTGCTCAGGCCCTGGAGATAGAGGTCAAAGGACAATCAGGAGCTTGAGCCCATCACTGGGCCTCCTAGCCACACCCACAGTCTCCACCCCTTCCAAAGGTCACTCAAAAGCCCACCCTCTTCTGCTGACTTCCTGGACAGGGAGTCCAGGTGGGGGTGGGGAGGCAGGTTCACTTACCGTGTAAATGCCATCTGATTTCTGTGGAGGCAAAAGGGGCAAAGCATTAGAGACCGATGTGTCCCACAGGACCCCTCAACATCTTGCCCTCCCAGGGAGATATCTGGCCAGGGGTGACTGGTTCCCTCAGGCCACTCAGGCATGAACGCACATGTGCTCGTAACACTGACAACACACATATATACACAATTCAACTCTGTCCTGTACTCATCGTCACTCTACACTGGACTCTTCCTCGTTGCCTGCTGAATATTTCACTTGTGACTTGGCTAGCTGGCAGGGTGGGTAGGATGAGGTGGGAGCGGGTCTCCGAAGCTAAACAGATCAGCACCTGAGGCCCATGCCCCCACAGAGACCACAGACCCCAAGGCTAAAACCCCAGAAGGGCTGAGAGTCTGAAACGCTGCTGACGCCCCTTTGAGGATGGGTTCATACCTCATTGGCCGTAGCTGCCTTTCGCACCTGCAACTGGAGTGGAGGAAAGTCATTAGCAAAGGTGAAGTTAATTGGCCCAGCGCCCCCTCCAGACTTCATGGGGGAACTTCAAACCCCCCTTTTCTCCTTGCCTTGAAGCCATGCGGGCACCAAACTCCCACTTCTCCTTCCAGCCCTCAGGCCACCCTGCCCCTGCCTTACCTTGAGTCGGCAGTAGAGCAGGGTGAGGACAATGCCGTATAGAAACAGGATGGCATCCAGGATATAGCAGAGCTCAGGCTCTCCCAGGGCCGCTGAAGGTAGAGAGCGCACGCATCAGGTCAGGGGCAGCGAGGGAGATCTCAGAGGAGAGAAGGGAAGGGCTCTGGGTGGTCGGACGGGGCCTGAAGGAGCACCCTCCAAGGGAAGCAACTTCATCTTCCTCTCTGGATCCCTGTTTCTCTTACCTCTGTTTTCTCCCTCACCATAGGGTAGGGGTAGGACAGGAGTGTGAAGGAGTCTGTTGTGCTGCAACTTATACTTTCTGAGAGTTGAGAGCCTTCCCCTTTTAGCCCCCAACCAACTTTTTAGCACCGTGGGTTCCTCAGGCACCACTGAGCACTTCATAGCCCTCAAGGGACCCATTTGTGCTCATTGAGCTGAAAACCTCAGCCCAGAGCGGTAAAGCGAGGGGAGGCAGTGACAATTTCAGCAAAGAAACCACAGGGGTGTCTTTGAGAAGTCCTGTGACCTGTGGCTGAGGGCTGGACAGGAAGGATGTGAGCTGAGGAAGGGAGGGAAGGCAATCACTCACTCTATTACTGGTCATCTAGCCTCAGCCACATTGCTTTCCCCCCTCACCACCCCATCCTGAGACACTGAAATATGTAAAAACAAGGTGCCTGCTTTCCTTGGCCTTATGGATACCGATGGCTCTACACACAAGGTTGAGTGTCTCAGCCCAGGCTCAAGGGAATGACTACAAGCTGTATGGATTCCGGCTCCGGGTACTCTGCCCCGTTACTCACTCTGGGCCACTGAGAGAGGAAGTTTTATGCAATGAAAAAAATCAAATAAAGTCTGAGCTCCAGCCTCTCTCTATCAGCTCCGACCTCTATCAGAAGAGCTCGTGAGCATGTGATATATCAGTTAAGTGCGTTTTATGCCGTGACGTCCTTTCACACACAGGATTGCATAAATCTCAAAACTACCCCTCGAGGGAAACATCATCGCCATTTTGTAGGTGACGAAACCAAGGCCAAGAAAAGTAATTCTTTAGGGCCACAGAGTTAAGTGACAGAACTTGAATTCAAGCCCAGGTTTTCCACTTTTAAAGCTTGCACCCTCTCTTTTATGCCTCAGTGGCCCTACTACCTCATCTTACGGCAGCAGACTGGCCCTCACTTGGACCTTCCCTCCACCTTCACGGCTGGGCTGGTGGAAGTCCATCCCACTCCCATCTTTTTAATTGCCCCACTTCCCTTAATTTTCACTAACCTCTTCCTCCCGAACCCCAGCTGTGACTATCCCATCTTCAAAAAACAGACAACTCCAAGAGAGCAAGAAGTTAGGGATCAGAGAATGATGGAGCCTCAGTAGCTCTGAGCTGATGCTCCCACCTCTTCAGACCTGAGCGTCGAGTGCTGCCTGCCCTCATTCCAGCTGTGTCTTAGTGAAAACCTCTAAGAAGCAGCAACTGTGTTTTGACTATCTTTGCCTCACCCCTAAACACAAGGACAGGCCCCTGCCTTCCTGAAGGGGGGCTTTATAATTGTCATTTAACCAGCTAGAGGATCAGTTCCCAATGGACAAGACCAAATGCAACCCAGAGAAAATGCTCATCATGGGAAATGGAAGCTTTCCCTCGGACCAGCTTTTCACGTCACAGAACCACTCCTCTGCCAAACTGAAGCCTTATGTGTGTATTAGCCCTGAAAAATAAAAAGGCGATAAGAGGGAACAATTCCTGTGCCCTGACGGGGACAGAATGGAACCAGCCTGAGTCTCTGTGTCCACCCACCCCATGCCAGCCTCCCTCCGTCTGTTCCCGCCTTATCCCTCAGACACATGCCCTTAGTTCCCACCCTGTAGCCCTTCTCACCTGCTTGTTCAACCAAAAGGAGCAAAAGCAGGAGCACCGCTGGGATCATCCTGGGCACGGGCTGAGGGGCCGAGAGCTGGGGAATCTGCCGCTCTGCGGGCACTGCGCAGCTGTGCTGTGAGCAGCTCCCTGACCACAGAGTTCCCCCCTTCCTGCCACGCCTTCCTCCGAGCTCTGGCCCCTTCCCCTTCCTGCAAGAGAAAACGAGCAGCTCCCGGAAGGGCCATCTAAGGAAGGGCGCTAGGAGATCTAACTCTCACGCCTCTGTCCTCCAGTGACCAAGCCCCCATCACCATGGAAAGAGGGGTCACTGTGCTTGGGAAAGGCTATCTAAACCCACCTTCTCACTCTAGCCCTGTTCAGAGACAGAACAGTGATAAGCTGCCCCTCAAGATTCTCTATGACCCCACGGTAACCCTTCTCTCCCATCTGGAACTCCGTTCCCAGGCTTGACTTGAGTTTATCAATTAGTATGGGCAGCAAGGTTTGGGCAGGGGGAAGTGAGGGGAAAAGAGGAAATGGGGAATGGAGAAGTGGAACAAGAGTCAGAAACGGGGGTGGAGATGAACAGGAAAAACTGCCAAGGACTGAGTCTAACAGAGAAGTAGATGCTTAACAAACATCCTAAGTTTCTCTTTAAAGTGAAAGACAGTAAGACACTGGGAAAAACAAACCAGAAATTGGGGTGTGGGGCCAGAAGGTGGCTAATTTATTGTAATGTCTCCTTTTCTAGTACATGCACAGAAAGCCTGACAGCTAAGCATTCATGTACGTGTATACACACACACACACGCACAGTCCCATTTCCAACAATGGAGAGGCTCCACAGAGGGCAGGGAGGTCCAACACTGTTCACCTGTTCACCGATCTACTTCTCCAAACACAATATCTTGGGTACCTAGGAGGTCAGGGGAAGGAGGAAAAAAAGTGATGTTACCAAGGCTCTAGCAGTCCCTACAGTGCCCAGGAGACCGAGGATCTGAGTCTATGCCTGTAGTCTGTTCAACAGTGTTCGGTTTCCGTTCCCATAGAGTTCCAAAGTCCCGTGACTAGAACCCCCTCCACTACACCACAGGCCTTGTACCTATGATGGCAACGACGTCCGCCAACATGTGTCCCTTAGACATCTTGTCCAGACCAGCCTGGAGAGATTCAGACAGCAAGCATTAGGCAAGATAAGCAAGGCGGGCGAGAAGGAATGAAAGTTCATAAAGATCTCAACCATTATTAGATTCACGTATTAAGAGTTAGAATCACTGAGGCTGGCTCTTACCAGGTGAGCAAAACCAGGAGCCTTGATCTTGCATCGGTAAGGGCGGCTGCTACCATCAGACACCAGGTACACGCCAAACTCTCCCTGTCCGAAGAAGGTTGGCTGCCTTTATTAACAGGAAGAACAATTTTCTCTGCCAGCAAAATCCTTTCTATTCGCCCTCATGTCCTCTCTTTCACTGATGAATGAGAGTTTAGCTGCACATCTGTCCCAGTCACCCGCTGCACACACTGTCTCTCCCTCTGCCCGCCTCACCTTGGGCGCCTCGATGGCCGTGTATGTGGCCCCCCGGGGGACTTGGTAGCCCTCAGTGTACAGCTTAAAGTGATGGATCAGTGACTCCATAGATGTCTGGAGAAAGGAACAAGGCAGCATCAGTCAGCCAGATCCAAACTGTATGGCAGGCCTTTGCACACAAAGAACATAATCTCTATCCCCAGGGAGTCTGAAATCCCCCCATGTAAGTCAGTGAGTGGAGAAGACACAGACAGAGAGAGGAGAGTATGGGAGGTTAACAGTCTTACACAGTGAATTCTTTGAAAAAGGAAAACTGAAAAGTAGGATTTAATCCAAAGACTCTCCTCCCCAGTCACTGACCCCTGTCACCCGCACCCCGCGCCCCACTTTTTCTATCCCTGTAGCCAACTTGGGCAAACTTAGGAAGATGATGAGGGACAGGGAGGCTGGTGTGCTGCAGCCTGTGGGATCACAAAGAGTTGGACACAACTGGGCAACTGAACAACAACAGGCCAACCTTCATTTCTGCTCGTTTTGGTGGAGACACTTTGGCATCATCCACCTTGATCTCCCCAGGAGGCATCTTGTTCAGACACTGTGAGATGATTCGAATGGACTGGCGCATCTCCTCCACCCGACACAGATATCTGAAGGAGAAGAGACAGGCTAAGAACAACAGACGAGCAGCCAGAGGATCGGATGTCAGGCTGGGAGAATGCGCTGGGCTGAACCGAACAGTGCTAGGTAACTTTCTTCACTCCCTGAGTAGGGCATCTCTGCTTGGCCCTGTATAAAACCTAGTCTTCTGATTTCAGCACTGGGCCCTTTCCCAAATCCTCTCCTAGTTTTCTCAGACTATGTCCTGTAGGATTTCCCTCTTTAGCTCCTCTCTTAAACATTTTTTGGAGGTGAGAGTCAAATGGACTCAAAAGGAAAACAGTAGCAAACTTTTCTTGGGGTCAGTAAAGAGCAGTGGAATTTGAAGCTTAGAATCTAGTGGAAAAAGCACTGGATCAGGAGGCTTCTAGTCTCAAACACTACTGACAGGACAATCCCAGACTAATCTCTAACTTTTATGCTTCAGCTTTTTCAGCTATAAGATGTGGCCAAAACTAGTTCTATCCAAGACATAAAGAAAATGTAAGGGTAAAAGAGGATGTCACATATGTGAAAGTGCTTTAAAAAGCAACTTAACTTAATATACACAGGTGTTCTGGTAGATACTATAAAGTATGAGAAAAAAGAAAGTAGCTAAGAGAAAGGTTTTAGACAGGGAAAAAACCAGGGGACAATGAGCTAAGAAACGATTGGGGCCTTACCTATCATAGCAGTCCCCCGAGAGCCAATAGGCACATCAAACTCCACCTGGTCGTAGACATCATAGGGCTGGGTCTTCCGCAGGTCCCACTGGATGCCTGAGCCCCGGAGCATCACCCCACTGCAGAGAGTGCAATGGAGTCAAGGGTCACTGTCCGCAAACCAAGAAAGGAGATAGGCTCTCTTCCTCAGGCTCCCCTCTCCCGCCCACACACTCTGGGCATGGGACAGAAAATCAGCCTGGCAAGGAAGGTGCCATCCCTGAAGCCAAGATATTAATCTGGACCACACCCACTCCTAAAGAGAGAAGTCTTATTCCTCCCACCTAAAACCATAGTTAAGTGCGTCTTCTGCTGTTACAACCCCAATGTCGACTGTCCGATTTCGCCAGATCCTATTGTTGGTCAGCATCTGTTGATCAAGAAAACTGCTGTATGAACACTATTCAAGACACTCCTCAGATACCACGAACCCTTCCTGGGGGAAAAGGGATTCTTCCCACTGACTCCTATTTTACCTCCTCCAGCTCGTCAATCCGAAGAGAAAAGTTCTTAGAAAACTCATAAATGTCATCCATAAGCCCAAGGGGTAGGTCCTAGAAAACAAACGGAGGATCAGTAATGAGTACAGAGCCTCTGCTAGGGAGAGCCAGCTCTGCCTCGGGGGCACAGGGTTGGCGCGTCCATCCATAGTGCTGCCCTCCAGTGGCCACGGAGGACACAAGCAAGGGCTGGACCTTGAGGCAGGCAGGGAAACCAGCTCACCTGGTGCACACCTCCGGGCCGGACGTAAGCAGCATGCATCCGAGCCCCAGACACTCGCTCGTAGAACTCGAACATCTTGACAGGACACACTGAGTTAGTGACAAAGTCCTGGGTCCCTAAGTCCAACACCATGGTGGTTTACTCCCCCGCCTCCAGCCTTCTGGGGCCCAACCGACACTCCACAGCACAAAGCTCCTTATAAATATAACCCAGGGGATTCCCTGGTGGAAAAGCAGCTAAAATTCTGTGTTCCCGAGGCAGGGGGCCTGGGTTTGATCCCTCATCAGGGAACTAGATCCCCCTGTGCCACAACTAAGACCTCATGCGGATAAGTAAATAAAAACACATAAAAAAACTAAAAAAAAAAAATAAAAAAAAAATATATATATATATGTAAAACCCAGATTAAAGGCACCTTCTCCCCCTAAATGTTCGTGTTCCTTTTATTCTTGCATCCTTTATACCTGCTTCATCTCAGGTATCTCCTTCCCTTTTCCCATCCTTTCCTCCTCCTCATACCTTCTCCCTTTCTTCAAACATCCAGAAGAAAGGGGTCATAGCCCCAATGTCCAGGGCATGTGTGGTCACAGCCATGATGTGGTTCAAAAGTCGAGTGATTTCTCCAAATAGCACTGTAGAGAGGTGAAGACAGGAAGGGATGGATGCAGGAGCCAGGGGTCCAGGCTGAGAGCACAGTTCTGGGGCCAGGGCTCCTGAGACGGGGGCCGGGCTCTATACGACCCTCGCAGTGGGCCATGGGAAGAAGGGGATGGGGTGTACCTCGGATCCACTGTGCACGAGGAGGAGGCTGGATGTTTAGCAGCTTCTCCACGGCCAGTGAATAGGCCTGTTCATTACACATCATGGATACATAGTCCAGCCGGTCAAAGTATGGGAGGGCCTGGGAAGAGGGAGAAATCTGGGTCATATCTAACAGGCCAAGGAACCCTTGGTCTGGCTGCTAGAAGTGCTGTTCTCAGTGGGCGTCAGAGGTCAGTGCTCATCAGTCCTTCGGATCTCAGGAGTCTTAGAAAGGCAGGAAGAAACACACAGAAGGTGTGAGGTGGGGGTGGGGAGGACCCTGATCTCTCAGGTTTGCCAATTTCCACGGTAAAAATACTCCTACAAGGTCCCATTTTAAACTACCAGTGCTACATAACTGAACAGACAGCACTGGACAGGGTACCACACCACCACACAGTACTTCCACTACACAGACACCACAAAAGCAAACGCCCGAGAGCACGGCACAGAGGAATGCACACAGTAACAGAGCCAGGGATTGTCATACTTCTTACCTTGACTTTTACTATCTTAAACTGCAAGCTGGCATAATTTAATTTTTAATGATAGCTGTGCTTAACAACTGGCTCACAGAACTGAAAATTTAACAATCTGTTCTTGCAAGCCAGTGTGAGCTGGCCGCAGCACACCACCGCCAGCCTCGCCTTCTGAGCCAAGCAACACCCCTGTCCAAGAAGAAAGTCTATCTGCGATACTGACGGGGAAAGGTAATCTGAGGAGGAAATTAAGGAAGAGCAAGAAGGATGGAAAGAAACAGGTAGAAAGGACTCATCCGCACAGTACCAAGAAAGCTAAGTCCCAGCTGTTTACTTCAGTTTCCAGGAAGGAGGCGGAGCTAAGATGCCTCTCTTTGGAACAGCCAGTTCTTGCCCTGATGTCACTGTGACGCGGGATAAAGCTGCAGGGGTTAACTTTGTGGAGAAGGGGACCAGAAACCATCACTGCCAGGACTCTGGGGGAATCACATTCTAGTCAGCTGGTTCTAAATCCTAACTCCATCATCCTGTTATCAAGAGCTTTCTTCGTGACAGTAAGAAGAAAAACTTCAGATTCCTATCCCAAGATCCAGTTTCTTCAAATCTGACCCTCACTATTTGGGTCACAGAGTTCTCCAAAAACAGCAAACTCTCACAAACTCCCTCCCGGTCACTCTGACTCACTATTTCAAAAACAAACTTAGAGTGCTGGAAGATACAAGAATCAGCTGTTAGTCCTGGGGAGCTGACGTCTCTCTCCTCTTTCCCTGACCCAGGGACACCAGCTTTGACGTACTAGCATGATATAAGGGCAGGGAAACTGAGGCACTGGAGTAAAGGTAAAGGGGCCAGCCAAAAGTCAGCCAGAGAAGAGTTAGGAGTGTAGCTCTGGCTCCAAAGCCTTTCTGTTGGGTAAACCAAATCCAGATGATTCAAGTCCAGCATCCCCTGCCACATCTCTCCATCCTCCCAACCGAAACTGTCCTGATAACCTCAACAGGGTTCCCTCCCAACCCCCACTACGCCCTCCTTCTCTGGGCTTTTGGGCCCCAGGTTAAAGCACCGCCAGTCCTGTCGGCAGGCTCCGTTCGCCCCCCACCTGCAGATAGGTCTTGTATTCAATGAGCTTCTCAGTGCCTCGGTGCAGCAGCCCGATGTGAGGGTCGCATTTCCGCACCATCTCCCCACTCAACTCCATCACTAGCCGCAGGACTCCATGGGCTGCTGGGTGCTGGGGCCCAAAGTTCAGGGTCAGGTTCGACACCAGTGTGTCCTTTGGAGGGTCAACATCTGAGAAGTGGGAAAAAGTTGAACCAAATGGTGATTCCTTTGAGAACCCCGAAAAGGCAGCAAGGAGTTAGCATCTCCCTGTATACCTCCCATCTCACCGTTCCATATCCTGCTAATTTCCCCATCTTTAACATAACCAAGAAGAAGACCATCAGCTGGGGAAAAGGGAAGGGAGATCTAAACTTTCTGATAAGAGGGAGAGGGACCATGAACCTCCCTCTTTCCACATCTCTCAGAATACCTTAAAAAAAAAAAACATAGATAACATTTATATAGTCCCTATAATATGCCAGGCACTACTCTAAGCATTTTACTTATTTTAATTAATTTAATCATTTCAACAACCATATTATCTTACTGAAGAAACTGAGGCCAGAAAGGATAAATGAATTCCCACTGAGTCAGTAAGTGGCAGAGTCAGGATTTAACTCGGCCTGGGCAGCTTCAGACTCCACATTCTTAACCACTAAGATACACTGCTCTCCAGCTGTATCTGCTGAATGTCCAACTAATTGGAAAATGTACACTTCATTCTTACCACTACTAATTGACAGCTTGTACCCTCAAGAGGCTTACTATTTAGTTTGGGAAATAGTACATGCGAGAAACTAGTAACACAGGTCAAATTTACAAGTTGCCAAGTAAGTTGCTTGCTGCTGCTAAGTCGCTTCAGTCGTGTCCGACTCTGTGCAACCCCACAGACAGCAGCCCACCAGGCTCCCCTGTCCCTGGGATTCTCCAGGCAAGAACACTGGAGTGGGTTGCCATTTCCTTCTCCAGTGCATGAAAGTGAAAAGTGAAAGTGAAGTCGCTCAGTCATGTCCGACTCCTTGCGACCCTATGGACTGTAGCCCACCAGGCTCCTCCGTCCATGGGATTTGCCAGGTAAGAGTACTGGAGTAGGTTGCCACTGCCTTTCCCAGGAAGTTGCTTAGCTAAGCATTTAAAGAAAGGAAAGACTATGTCGACTTCATGGAGGCAAGATACAGGCTGCTTCTTAAATACAGGGAATGATTCAGATAGGAAGAGAGAAGAGGCATCCTAGGCTATGGAATGAACATATGTCAAGTCTTAGAAACAAGGAAGTATCTATCAAGTGGCAGAAGATTAGTGTTGGCAGGCAGTGGGGATGTGGTTCAATTATCAGGATTATTAGAAACACTTAGGGAGGACTGAGCACAAGCTAATCACTACACTGAGTGGTTTATGTTACTAGCATCTCTTTTAATCCTTACAATAAGGCTATGAAAGTAGGTACTTCATTCACTAGTAAATGGAGGCTTGAGATCCGAAACCAGACTCTACTTATGCAACCAAAATTCTTCACAGTGGGCTTTGGAGTCAGACAGACCCACATACAAATCCACCTGTGTCTTCGATCACCTTTTAATTTCTCTACACCATGATCTCCTCAAAACTGAGATAATATCACTCTCATAGGGTTATTGTAATGACTAAGTAAAATAACGCATACAAAAACACTCAGCACATGGTAAGCACTCAGCTATTATTGCTGTTTTTTCGAAAGGTAACTGGAAGTTCCTCTAAAGGTTTTTGACCAAAAGAATGAATGACATAGTATAAAACAATGTTTGAGGAAGATAAAGGTGATGACATTATATAGAATGGCTGAAGGGGAACTAGATCAGTGCAGGAGCCCATCAAAGAGATTCCCCAGATAATCAAGGTCTAATATAAAATAAACCAAACCAACAAAGGGCAAGATAACCGGATGTGAAACATTACTACAAAAGAATCTGCATGGTTTGGTGACATATTGAAAAAAAACATGGGGGAAGAAAGAAAAAAGAGCCAAAGGTGACTAAAGTTTCAATCCTAAGGGATAAGGCAAATGAGGGAGTCATTGATCAAAATTAAAAATCACAAGAAGTGCTAGTTTTATGGCGGGGTGGGGGAGTTTCATATTTAGAAAGGTTTCATTTGGATGCCAGTGGGAAAAAACTCCTTTAGCAGGAAATATATTAAACCTCTGGAAAAGATATAAATTTGGTAGGGATCTTCAAGGGTTGTCTGGAATCTCCTCTTTCCTTTCCCTTGGAATATTCTACTTGATAAATACCTCCTATTATCATTATTATCCTATGTGGTGAGTTGCAAGTAGAGTACTGCAAGCAAAAAGAGTTGGGGGCTAAATTTTGCCTCAGACAGCCCAAGAGCACTCAGAAATCAGGGTAGGGCAGGGAAGTGTATGGGTTGGGACAGTGGCCCTGGGCACTCACCATTCCAAGGGGGAGGTTTCCAGTGGGCTGTTTCCTTGGTGGGGTACATTACAGCACCCCCATACTGCTCTGCCCATTCCACATCTGGCTGCCACTGCCGAGCACCCCTGGGGAGGTAATGACAAATCCTAGACAAAAGGCCTGAACAGTGCTTGGCTCCTCTGTTCCCATTCACTTTCACGTGGGCCCTGGGAAGGGTGTCTGGGATTCATCAACCCCAAGTCGCTGACAGAGCTGTGTAGCTCTGGCAGAACAAACTGGAACTCTAGAGGTTCCATTCTTACTAATAACTTATTCCCGGAATCACTTCGCCCAATAACCCTATGCATGCAAAGATGGGGATCCCAGGGCCTTTAATTTCTGGTCATATTCATGGTTCCCATCTTAGTGAAGGCGAATCAGAGGAAGGTGTTTATTCAAGGTCAACAGGAGAGTAAGAAAAGGGGGTGGGGCACGCTCGCTCCTTGGCTCTGCTCAAGAATGGCCAGAGGGATGCGCTGAGGCCTGGGATTCCTGGGTTACGTTCCTCCTCTAAGTCCATCGGGACTGCCCTCCTTTTCTTTCATAGCCTCCAAGGAGACTTTTCACCCTTGATGGGGTTGGTAGAAGCAGCAGGGCGAATGGGGGTGGGTGGCATATCACCAATGCTGAGGGGCCGCGTCTCCCTCCACATGACTTCATCCCTGGCAGATCCAGCTGAAACAATCTTTCCTCCCTCCTCCAGAACAGGTACCACTGGATCCCGGAACCCGAGAGAGCAGGCCAGCGAGCGGGGTCACGGGCCCGGGTCATTCTTTCCTAGGTCATAGGGCCCGTGGAGTTCCCAGACTCGAGAAACCCCGGCCCTGGAGACGGCGCATCGGGCGCCGCCCTTGCTCTCACCTGCTGGGCTGGATCGGCAGTCGGGCCCCAGCCCCGGGCCGCAGCACCTGGGCCGCGGCGCCCCGCAGGCGGCGAAGGGCCCTGAGCGCCGCCATCTTGCCGCCGTAGACTGCTGGAAGGAGGGCCTGGCGGAAGTGCCCCTAGCGCGCCTCCTTGCGGGCTTCCCGCGGATCGGCGCCACGCACCCGCCGTTTTGTAAGCTGGCTCGCAAACCTGACACCAGCCGGGTTCTGCGCCTCGGCTTCACTTTCGCTTAAACACCTGAGGCTGGGGGCCGTGCTTCCCACCGCTCCTGACTGGCTCTTCAAAGGCTGAGCCAGAGAAGCCTGCCAACGCTGCGGCTGGCAGCGGCTCCCTCACGAAGCCCGGCGCTGCCCGTGCGCGCCTTAGAAAGTGTCCTGCCGCCTGGTGCCAGACGCACACTCACATGGAGACCCTTCCTCACTTTCTGCCCGCGCCGCTCTGTTGCTGTAGTCCTGCCCTTCTAGGGTAGCGCCAGGCTTTGCCAGTTACCTTCTTATCCCCAAATCCAAAAGATTTGGAGCAGAGGGAACTAGCTAATTTCCAGATGGCCTAAATGGGTTAGGGGAAAGGGGCCCAAGTGGGACTGGGCGGGTCTGAGAACTCCCGCCAAACCTAAATGAAAAATAGAGGAGGCGGCCAAGGCCACCAGCATTGGAACAGGCTGCAGGGGTGTGTAGGATCGCCTCATCCTAGCTGAGGAGAGGAGGTCCCCTGTAGGTGACCTGATATCTGACAGCTTTCCAGAACCTACAGAATTACAGACTCAGTAAATGCCCTTAGTGATCCCTAGCATCCCACTTCTATCCCTGGTCAGTCTCTTTTACCTCATGTGTTTCTGACCTGGCCTGTCCCCTGGCCAATGGCATAGAAATGTGGTACCATCAGTATCCCAATTCTGTGTGGTACAAAGAGGAGTTTCCCAGCCTTGGATCTGGTTCCTGTTCTCTCGGCCTCTAAGCTAAGTTCCAGCTGGGCCACCCGTTGAGTTTGCACATCCCTTCCACTTGGGGTCTGGACGGAGGTTTTCCCCCAGACATCCCCCAGAGAGGGTCCCTGGGCCAGAGCCCACCAACAGCGCCGAAGGGTGGGACAGACAGACCAAGAGAATGGCAGACACAAGTAACTCTTAGCTACAAAGAAAGAGGGGAAAGGCAAATTTCTAGTTGACCTAGTGGGAACTGTACCAAAGAGTGAGGCCATATCCCGCGCTGTGGGAACTGACCACCTGTAAAGACTGGGCAGCCCCCAAGAGCCAGGCAGAGGCTGGGCCCCCCCGCCCCCTTCATTCCCCGCCCGCTCCTGGGCCTTGTCTCCCTGAAACACAGTGAACGTGGTAATACTGTGGGAGAACCAGGTGGAGACTGCATTTTTTTTTTTTTTTCGTTTTGCCTTAATCCAGCCTAAGAGGGGCTTCCCTGGTGGCACAGCAGTGAAGAATCCACCTGCAGTGGAGGAGATGCAGGTTCCATCTCTGGGCCGGGAAGATACCCTGAAGGAGGGCATGACACCCACTCCAGTATTCTTGCCTGGAAAATTCCATGGAAAGAGGAGCCTGGTAGGCTAGAGTCCATAGAGGTCGCAAAGAATCAGACACAACTGAGTCACACACACACACACACACACATGCGTGTCAGGATAGACGAGAAATCAGGACAGACTGGGCTGCTTGGCTCTGGGGGGCAACTTGAGCTAGGGCGAGGGATCCTGGGGGGCTGCTTAGGACACTGCATCTTTTGTGCCTGCTGCCTGCTGCCAGCACCCCCACACACTCACACACTGCTGCTGTGGCTCTGAGGCCCTTTGTCTCTCACTGCTTAGTCACCCCCTTTGTCCTAGTCTCAGATGGGGGTAGAAAGGGGTGGTGAGAGCCCTCTGGTGATAGCTCCTCTTGCCCCTGCCCCTTCTGGTCTCCTAGCCTTTGTCTGACTCCTGCAACATCAACCTCCTCCACTTAGGACCAGGGTCAGGGTGTGTGGTGGGTCCACAGGCTGGTGTGGCAGTCAGAAGCTGGTGGGTGATACGGAAGCGATGGGCACCGGGGCAGGTATTAGCAACCAGAGCAGGAAGGGAAGGCTAGAGGAAGTATTCTGGCGGATGTGCTGTGGAGGACAGGAGGTGACAAGGCAAAGAGTGAATAGGGGAATGGGGGTAGGGGCAGGTGGTCCACCTCTGGGAAAGGAAAGTGCTGACTGTACTGGCCTTCCTGGGGATATCCTGGGGAAAGGAGTGGCCATGGCACGGGATGAGCAGAAATCGCCCCTGCTTCTGAACCCTTTCCTTCCTTGCCTTGGGAGTCCACCCTCAAGACTCCTTTGCTGAGTTCTCTCCAGTCCTGAACCAAGGCAATCATTTTGTTTCCTTTCCCAAACGTTACCTCTTCCTCCCTAAGCACTCTCCCCGGCCTAGGCACTGGGCTTCTTTCTCTCAGTGCTCTAAATCTCCTATGTACACAATGCTGCATCCACTCTCTCCTGCCCCATGGGGAATGAGAAATACAGATTACTAGGTATTCCAGGAAACATTCACTTCTTAGGACAAAGTGGGGGCCAAAAAAGGGAACCAAGTGGGGATTCCCTCTGATGGATTGACACAGGGTGCATCAGTGAGCAAACAAGTCTTTCCTGTGCTGGGGGTTGACTGACTTGAGGCTGGGGGAGGGGTCAGGGCAGTTGAGAGTGGGTAGGAGCTAGGCTGGGAACCGGGCCAGGGAAATGGGGAGCCAGGAAGTGGGGAGGGGGAGCCCTGGGGGAGTGGAGGCGGATGGCTGCCTGGGCTTTGGAGGGGGCGGGGAATGGTAATTCAGGAAGGGGGAGCCTAAGGGAAAGAGAAGGGAAGCAGAGGTGCCACCCTGGGTCTTCCTTCTGTAAAAGCCCTTAACCCTGTCTGCCGTGGCCATAACTGCTTCTTGCCTGCTTCATGTGCCTGTCCGAAGCAGACTCATCCTGCCTTTGAGCAGTACCCTTCCTGATCACCATCTCCTTGCCTGTCCCTTCTTCTGGCCTCCTGTACTCTGTCCAACTGCTTGGTTCCTGAGCTGTGTCAAGTCATCTCCTTTCTTTGTTCTGCCCTCTTGATGATTCCTTACCTGTTCCCCACCCTCTTTCCCTGGCAGCTCACTCAGGCCAAGGGAACTTGGCCCTTGGCCCTGGAAACCAGCCTATAGGGCCAGAGAGCATCATGAAGGATCCCTGAGAAAAGACTAGACAGTGGGAGCAAGAATTCTCCCGGGACTTTGATCCTTTCTTTGCGTGTTGGTCAGGCCCTTTCCCTGACTTCCTACCCCTCCTGGGGCTCTGTTGCACAAAAGAGAGTGAGACAGCTGAGAGCCGACTGTGGAGTTTGGGAAAAGGCTATGTCATCAGCTGGCCCAGTGCCTGGGAGAGTCCCCTCTAGCAACTGGGACTGGGCAAGTCCCTTTTTTTAAAGGAAAACAAATGGATTTTTGGGAAGCAATGAGACACCCATCTGAGTTCTGCCACCAGAGCTCTGGGCTGAATGGCTTATAGCTCAGCCAATCGTAGCAGCTGGGGATGCTTAAAAGAGCTGGCGCGGAGAGAAGCTGGGAAGAACTCACAGAGAGACCCACAGACACATAGACACGGGAGAGAGAGAAGGAGAAAGAGACAAAGGCACGGCGGAAGGAGGCAGAGAGAGAGAGGACAGGCATTGAAGCGAAGCCAGAGAGAGTCTGAGAGAGCAGAGGGAGAAGCCAGAGAAGCTGCAGAAGACACAAGCAGGGGAGAAACAGACCCGGGAGAAGGAGGGTGTGGGAGGAGAGTGTGGAGGAACCAGACCACTAGGCACCTCTGCTAAGCCTGAGGGCCAAGTTTTCTCCAACTCCTCTGAAGGTCCCCGGGCCCTCTGAACACTCTGCCTCTGACCCTGGAATGAGTCTGAGCCCCCAGGCTGCAGAGAGGAGCTTTCCGGAAGCCGGGGCAGGGAGGACTTGGTGCCCAGACGGCCTCAGTCCCTCCCAGCTGCAGCATCAGTGCCATGTCCCAGACGGACTCGAAGCCCGGGAGGGGCTTGGCGGACTGCTGGCTGTGGGGAATCCAACCCCGCCTGCTGCTCCCCACTGTGCCCCTCTCCATCTCCAGGCTAGTGTGGCTGCTGCTGCTAGCCTCCCTCCTGCCCTCAGCCTGGCTGGCCAGCCCCTCCCCCGGGAGGAGGAGATCGTGTTTCCAGAGAAGCTCAACGGCAGCGTTCTGCCTGGTTTGGGCGCCCCTGCCAGGCTGTTGTACCGCTTGCCAGCCTTTGGGGAGACGCTGCTGCTAGAGCTGGAGAAGGACCCCGGCGTGCAAGTTGAGGGGCTGACGGTGCAATACTTGGGCCGGGCGCCTGAGCTGCTAGGTGGGGCGGAGCCAGGCACCTACCTCACCGGCACCATCAACGGAGATCCGGAGTCGGTGGCATCTCTCCACTGGGACGGGGGCGCACTTTTAGGGGTGCTGCAGTACCGAGGGACTGAACTCCACATCCAGCCCCTGGAGGGAGGCGCGCCTAACTCTGCTGGGGGCCTGGGGCTCACGTCCTACGCCGGAAGAGTCCTGTCAGCGGCCAGGGCCCCATGTGCAATGTCAAGGCTCCTCCCGGGAAGCCCAGCCCCAGCCCCCGAAGGGCTAAGGTAGGCAGTCCTGAAGCCTGTGTCCTGCTGTGTCTGTCCTACTGACCCCCATTTGCCTTCTCTCCACCCACTTCCACTTCTGGGCCGTCTGCTGCTCCCCTCCCTTCTGCCTGCCTTTTCTCTTTCCACTAGCCTCCTTCCCTGGGAAGCCTCTGGCTTCTCCCTGCCCCAACCCTTCTGGCCAGATCGCTGACCCCAAGGGGTGCTTCCCAGAGGTGGGTCAGAGACTGTGCTGGGAGTGCCTGCTGCCTCTCCCCATCCCGCCCCTGGCTATCCCGCTGGCACAGTCCCCAAGAGTGAGGCCCTCCTAACAGCCCCCTAGCCTTGACTCTTTTCTGGGCCCCAAGTTTGACTCTCACCCCACCACCAGCTAAAGGAATGAGGTTTGAGGCCCGAGGGATTGGCCTCTGGCTTCTGATGCTGTCTTCGAATTTGTTCTGGCAAACTACCAACTAGGGCAGGAGCGCATGGGGAGGCAAGGCACCCTGAAGTCCGTTCTGGTCGGTCCTTCCCACCCTGCAGACTGACTGTAAGGCTGCCTGAGGCTCCATCCTCTCTTCCCTCCCACTCCTGCTCTCCCCCTTCTTCCCTTCCTCCCTCCCTTCCTCTCTAGCTTTAATCCAGACCAGACGCTCCCTCCGCTCCCTCCTCACCCGCCACGCTGAGATCTGGCCCTGGCCCTAGCTGCTGACTGAATTATTCCTCCAACCACACAGGGCAGACACGTTGCAGCCCAGCCCTCTAGCCCCCAGTCCTGCAGGCCCCAGCCACACTTGGGCCGGGGGGCACCATGGTCCCTCCCAGAGGCAGTCCCAACTGATTTTCACTTCAGGGGCCCACACAGCCCTGGGATGTGGCCTCCCTATCCCCTCCTCTTCTCAGAACCAACAGATGATTTCTCAGAGTTACCACAAAAGCCCAGGGATTTGGAGCTGTTGAGAGAGAGGCCTCACCAGACCCTTCAAGAATCCCGTGGGATATGTGAGGCCCAGCGGGCTCTGCTGAGTTCCAGACCTAGGAAGTGAGGGAGGGGAGAAGTTATGCATGGGTCTGGGAGCCTGTTTCAGGATCCTCTTACCTCTTTTCCTCTGCAGCGCTTTGCCTCACTGAGCAGATTTGTGGAGACTCTGGTGGTGGCAGATGACAAGATGGCGGCATTCCACGGTGCAGGGCTCAAGCGCTACCTGCTGACAGTTATGGCAGCCGCAGCCAAGGCCTTCAAGCACCCGAGCATCCGCAACCCCGTCAGCTTGGTGGTGACTCGGCTAGTGGTTCTGGGGCCAGGTGAGGAAGGGCCCCAAGTGGGCCCCAGTGCCGCCCAGACCCTGCGCAGCTTCTGTGCCTGGCAACGAGGACTCAACACCCCTGACGACGCGGACCCTGACCACTTTGACACAGCCATTCTGTTTACCCGGCAGGTGAGGCCCCGGGCAGCACCTCAGGCAATGCCCCGCATAACTCCAAGAAGCACCGCTGCACAGACTCTGGTGTAAATGGTGCCCCTGGAGTAGTTCGACATGGCGCCTGGCCCCAGTCACACTGCCGGTGCCATCTCGGCCCTGACAGTGCCGAAGGCACAGTGCCCAGGTCCCCACTAATCTGGATCTCAGCCCAACGCACCCCGCTGTCGTGTTCCCTCATGCAGTGTCTCTGATCCCTCTCCTAGGACCTGTGCGGAGTCTCCACCTGTGACACTCTAGGCATGGCTGACGTGGGCACCGTGTGTGACCCCGCCCGGAGCTGCGCCATCGTGGAGGATGACGGACTCCAGTCAGCCTTCACTGCTGCTCATGAACTGGGTAAGCTGGCGCTGGGGTCATGGGGCACCCATGAGGAGTGAGAGAACCGTCCAGGAGGGAGGTGAGGCAACGGTGCGCTCACCAGCATACAAGTGGAGGTCACAAGGGTTTTCTTTCTTCTCCCCAAGCTTCAGTCCAGGGCCATTACCCTTCTCTGCTCAGAATGTAGACAAACAAATTTTTCTATTCAATGAGATAGTGTGTAGAAATCTACTGCGAACTTGGGTGTGTGTGTGTGTGTGTTTGGAGGCGGAGGTGGGACAGTGTTGAGAGATTATTCACAAGAGTCGGTGACAGAATAGATGGAATCAGGGTTGGGAATGTTGGCTGTAAGGAAAGTGAGTAGGGAGGGCCCCTGAATATATCGGGGGAAGGGAGACAGAGAAATGGGGGCTACATCCTGAGAAGCCCTGGGGGCACCAGAAAGACGCTGGGGGCAGAATGAGGTGTGGAATGGATCTGAGCCTCTGAAGCTGCAGCCAGGCTTGGATGGGTCTGCAGCCCGCTGCAGGCACAGGGATGAGACTCGTGGCCACTAACGGGGCCTCTGCTCCACAGGCCATGTCTTCAGCATGCTCCATGACAGCTCGAAGCAATGCACTGGTCTGAATGGGCCTGAGAGCACCTCCCGCCACGTCATGGCTCCTGTGATGGCTCACGTGGATCCTGAGGAGCCCTGGTCCCCCTGCAGCGCCCGCTTCATCACTGACTTCCTAGACAATGGCTACGGTAAGCAGATGGCACTCCCCTTGCCCTGTGCAGGACGCAGTTCCTGCCCCCCTACAGTACTTTCTCTTCTGCCGCATCCCACGTGGGCCAAACTGACTCCCTCCAACATGCCTCCTCTACGTGTGGGATGGGGTGAGACACGTTGCTGCCTTTGTGTGGTTCCCACTTCCTCTCAGGATGAATAGCACAACTATAGGAGGCAAGTTTTGGCCTCAAAAGAATTAGAACTGACCTTCTAAGGGCCAGAAATGTTCGACACCAGAAGGGGCCAGTTGTGAAGGAGGCCTTGCCACTTGAGGTGTGCAAACTTAGCAGTATGACTATGATCGCGCAGTGCTGTTGATGAGAAGCAGATCAATAAGTCTGAGGTTGGTTAGAGGTAGGAAGATCTAGTGCTGTGAGCTCCTTTCCTGTTTTCTGATGTGTGTAGATAGATGTGTGACTGCAAGTTACTTCACTTCTGCATAGCCGGTCTGTAAAATAGGCATAATAACAGTGACTACCTCACAAGGTGCTGGCTTGGTCAAGCATTTAGTCAATGTTCCTCAAATAAACATTGAATAAATTGTAGCTGCTATTTAAAGCGTCTTCCAGTACTAGAATTTGTAGGATCCCTCAGCCACCTGGGGAACCCAGGATTTCAGCTGATGACAAGCAGGCCCCTCAGCAACCTCTTGCTGACTTCATAACCCCCTGCCTCTTTTCCCAGGGCACTGTCTCCTAGACAAGCCAGAGGCTCCCCTGCATCTGCCCGTGACCTTCCCCGGCAAGGACTACGATGCTGACCGCCAGTGCCAGCTGACCTTTGGGCCTGACTCCCGCCATTGTCCACAGCTGCCGCCACCCTGCGCTGCCCTCTGGTGCTCTGGCCATCTGAATGGCCATGCCATGTGCCAGACCAAGCACTCACCCTGGGCTGACGGTACCCCTTGTGGGCCCGCACAGGCTTGTATGGGTGGCCGCTGCCTCCATGTGGACCAGCTCCAGGCTTTCAACGTGAGATCCCAGGGGAGGGGGGTGGGGCAGAGGGCCTGGGGAAGTGGTGACTGGCCCTGAGCCCAAGAGAGTATATTGATCCCACTCTTCCATTCTGTCCTTCTGCAGGTCCCACAGGCTGGTGGCTGGGGTCCCTGGGGATCGTGGGGTGACTGCTCTCGGAGCTGTGGGGGTGGTGTCCAGTTCTCTTCCCGGGACTGCACACGGCCCGTCCCCCGGAATGGTGGCAAGTACTGTGAGGGCCGCCGTGCCCGCTTCCGTTCCTGCAACACCCAGGACTGCCCAACTGGCTCAGGTGAGGAGTGGGAGGTAGGGGACCGCTTGGAAAGTGTTGGGAGAGCAGAAAGCACTGTCCTTTGAGTTCAGGGACCAAGGAGGTGTTAAGGGTCCTGCTGTTGAGGGGGTGACAGGCAGTCTGTGGGGTAGAGAGCTGCCATGCTGTCTAGAAGGTGTGAGAGGCTAACAGGAGGCTGGTGGGCAGTGTGAGGGGGAGGGGGCTCTGACTGTCCATTTTAACCTTGCAGCGCTGACCTTCCGCGAAGAGCAGTGTGCTGCCTACAACCACCGCACTGACCTCTTCAAGAACTTCCCGGGCCCATGGACTGGGTTCCTCGCTACACTGGTGTGGCACCCCGGGACCAGTGCAAACTCACCTGCCAGACCCGGGCACTGGGCTACTATTACGTGCTGGACCCACGGGTGAGGACCAGAATGCCCCAGGCAATGCTCCAGAGTGCTCACTCACCCCCCCAGAGGCCCTCTGCTTTCTGATGGCCAAGATCCAAAACAGCGCTATTGCTGGAGTTCCCACAGCCATGCCTGGCCAGCCCAGGGCTCCATTCAGGCTTCTCTGTCTATGGGTATTTGGAAAATCAGCCCTGGACTCTGGAGAAGTTGTCAGGCCGTGCTAGCCTGTCCCATTTCCACTGGTTTCTCCCTCTTCCTCTCCCCATCTTCCAGTGCTCCATTTGGTGAGAATGGAAGCCTGTGGCCTTTGGGCACAGCTCTGACCCCCATAGGATGGGCTGCTCTGTTGAATTACAGTGGTGGCCTCGCTGAGCTCATGGCGCGCCAGTCCCCCACTAAACAGGCCTCCTGGAGAGGGTGATGGCCCTGCCCCGCCCCTCTCTGTGATAGGACCCTGGACTGAAGCTGAAGAAGAAAGAACTATAGACTAGCAGTTTTGCCTCCTTCACCCTGTTCTGGGGAGAATGCCTACTTGTGACTGCCCTCTAGTGTCTAGCTGGGACACTACACCAAGGTTTAGGGCTTGGTGTCTGGACGCCGACCTGCAATTCCGATACTGGCATCTCCTCTTGCCAGCTGTGTTACCGTTGGGCGAGCTCCTAATATTTCTAAACCTCAGTGTTCCATCTCTACAAACCTCAAATAGTGGTTGTGAGATTTATATGGCACTTAGCACAGTGTCTAATTCAGAGTGAGCTTCTGAAAATGGCTTTTATCACTGTCATAATGATTATCATCCCTTACAGAGCCTGGGGTTCCCTCCGCATTCCATCCACACCCCTTCCCTGATGGGATATGCCTTTTGTTTGGCTTACCAACACCTTTTGATTTAGGAAGACGCTTTCATCACTCCCTCTCTTCTCCTCAGGTGGCAGATGGGACCCCCTGTTCCCCCGACAGCACTTCAGTCTGTGTCCAGGGCCGCTGCATCCATGCCGGCTGTGACCGCGTCATTGGCTCCAAAAAGAAGTTTGACAAGTGCATGGTGTGTGGTGGGGATGGTTCCAGCTGCAGCAAGCAGTCTGGCTCCTTCAAAAAATTCAGGTTTGTTCTTTTCCACCTTCCTGGGGATATAGAGGTATCCTCAACGCTGTTTCTCCTTTCAAAGAGCTGACTTGGGGGTCTAGCAGGGGAGACATACAGACCCCTTCTCCAGAGTGTCAGCCTCGGCTTGCCATGAGGGCCACGGTGGGAATTGGGGAAGGCTTCCCCAGGAGGCGACCTCCCTCCTGGAGGGAGTAGGAATTGGGCAGGCACCAAGGAGGCGGGGCTTAGAAGGGCACCTCAAGAAGGCGCGGGAGGTGTAAGGGCCCACAGAGAAGAGGGAGAAGGACGCATCTGCAGGTAGCTCAGATCTAGGCTGGACTGCTCAGGTAGGTCTGGGGATTCAACCTGCTGCACACGTGTGATGATACAAACTCTGCTCAGAATAGCAGAGAGGGTTCACCGAGATGCTGAGTTCTCCTCTACTCGCACACAGGTACGGATACAACAACGTGGTCACCATCCCCGCTGGGGCTACCCACATCCTGGTGCGGCAGCAGGGGAGCCCCTAGCGTCCGGAGCCTCTACCTGGCCCTGAAGCTCCCCGATGGCTCCTATGCCCTCAACGGTGAATACACGCTGATACCGTCCCCCACAGACGTGGTACTGCCCGGGGCAGTCAGCCTGCGCTACAGCGGGGCCACTGCAGCCTCGGAGACACTGTCAGGACACGGGCCCCTGGCTGAGCCCTTAACGCTGCAGGTCCTAGTGGCTGGCAACCCGCAGAACGCCCGCCTCCGATACAGCTTCTTCGTGCCCCGACCGGCCCCCCTCCACGCCACGCCCCACTCCCCAGGACTGGCTGCGCCCGGAAGGCACAGATTCTGGAGATCCTCCGGCGGCGCTCCTGGGCCGGCAGGAAATAACCTCACCATCCCGGCTGCCCTTTCTGGGCACCGGGGCCTCGGACTTAGCTGGGTGAACGAGAGACCTCTGCAGCGGCCTCACCCTGAGACGCCGTGGGGGAGGGGGCTTAGTGAGCCCCGCCCCTCTCCGCGCTACCGAGCAGGCTGGCCCTGCCGGGGCGCCCTGCCGTGGATGGCTGGTGGATGGAAGGGGCTGGGAGATTGTCCCCTATCTAAACTGCCCCCTCTGCTCTGCTGGTCACAGGAGGGAGGGGGAAGGCAGGGTGGGCCCCACTTGTATTTATTTCGTATTTATTCACTTTTATTTAGCACCAAGGATGGGGATGAGGGTCAGGGTCCTGGGGAAACTGATCCCCTGCCTTCATAGCTCTCACCCTGTCTAGGAAATCCAGGGTGGTGGTGATAGGTGTACGTGATCTATGTGTGTTTGTGTGTGACTGTGTGTGGGTGTGTGTGTGGGGGGTGTGTGTGTGTGCGCGCGTGCTTCATCCTGCCCAGCTTTCCTCTCCTTGAATTTTATTTTCTGGGAAAGGAAGAGTCAACGGTAGGATAGGCCTTCAGGGAGTAAGGGATTATCATATTTTTAAATATAAATTGAGTTCTGCTATTTATGTGCTCCTTTTGGAGTCAGACAGATGTGGGTTGCACCCTGATTCCACATCTCTGAACGTTAGTTTCCTCATTTGACAATAATAATACCTCCTTTGTAAATTTGTTATAAGGATTAAATACTGTAAATAAAGAACTAGCATAATGCCTAGCACTCAGTAAGTGCTCAACAAATGTCAACTGTTGTCCGTTGTTATTATCACCACCTTGCTGTCCTCAGCGCCACTGTCTCCAGAGTCTGCAGTGCATCTGAAGGTGGCAAAGATCTGCGTCAGTGGTGCCTGGCCTCACCCCCAGGCTCAATTCCTTTGGTTGGCAGAGCCCTAGCCTGGATTTTGAAGGACTGTCAGAGAAAGGACAATCCTGTCCCTAATTCCTGGAGGCTCCCAACCACGTGGAGACTTAATAAACACTGCAGTACAAGCACAGTTGACAAGAACATGAAAGTGAAAAGTAACAAGAACGACTATGTCAATACATACAAACAGTGCTTAGTAATGAGAGTGCTAGGTAAGGCGGTCCTGGGGAAGGTGTTTCAGAAAGACCACTGGAGCGCGTGCTGGTGGGTCTGAATCTGAGTTGGGGTTCAGCATCTTATTAACTGGTAGTGGTGGATAAGTCACAGATTTTGAGCCTTAGGTGGCTCATGTGTGCGAGAGGGCTAAAAATACCTCTTCCCACAGGGTTATTCTGAACAAATGTTACAGTATTTTCAAAACTGTGAAGACTGTACCCATGTGAATTACCCTTGTGAGTGCTGAGTAACAGGCACAGAGTCCTTAGAAACCAGTGTAAACCTAGCAGACTTCTTTGAAGACATGAGGTTAGAATGGAATTTAATAAGAGGTGTGGGAGATAGTCAAGAGGGCCAAAAAAAAAAAAAAGGCAAGGAGAAGCTGAGGCAAGGGGAAGCCAAGTGTTCAGTGGTGGAAGAAAACACCTGAAGGGCAGTTGGGTACTAAACAATTCTATATTTTCTTCTGACTGGGTGAGTTTGAGTAAAGGAACAGACTTGTGATAGGGTGGCAAGTAGACCTTGCAAGAATTTGGAGTCTTGAGGCAGTAGCAGGACTGCTAGGGATTAAAGAAGGTCTAAATGTGGAGGTGAGGGAGGAACTATAGGTAGAGAAGACCCTGAGGTGGAAGTGGAGGAAGAGGAAGCAGGGAAAATAGAGGTGCTTCATTCTGCCATAGTAGCTCCTGGCTGGGCTGCCACACATTGCTTGGCATATAGTGCTGGGACTAGGGGATCAAGGCAAGCCATGGAGAGTGGTGGTAGTGTGTGCCGTGCTCACTGGGGCTGGGCTTCTTTGCTCGCGTCTGTACCAGGCAGTGCCTTGCACAGTGCACTGGAGTTTGTGCCACCAAGCATGGCACTCACTCTCTCAGCAGCACTGGGAACAGGGCAGGCCTCTGCTCCGCTCCATCTCTTCTCTTCACTGCGTATGGCCCCACTGCTGTGCTTGGCCCTGGCCCTTCCTCCCGTCCTCCTACCAGCCAGGCTAGAGGAGGGAGAAACAGGAGAGTGGGACAAGGCCAGAGTGATCTTCAAATGTTTCACCTAAGTAGCGAAACTGGGCCACCAGTACTATGAGCTAATGATATAATAAGCCAAGTTCGGTGCTAAGTAGACCTGAGGTACAAACACAAACAATGCATGACTAAAGGTGCTCACTGCAACCTGGGGAAATGTTTTGTAGTATACCTCCACAAAGAGAAAGATAGGATGATATGAAGAACTGTATGATAAGGGCAAACTAAACTAAGGCCCAGGCTTCAGTGGACTATGAGGTTTCAGGGGGACGAATCCTAGGATTCCCAAGTGGTCCAATGGTTAGGACTCTGTGCTTCCTCTGCAGGGGATACAGATTTGATCTCTGGTCAGAGAACTAACTCGGAGAAGGCAATGGCACCCCACTCCAGTACTCTTGCCTGGAAAATCCCATGGATGGAGGAGCCTGGTAGGCTGTAGTCCATGGGGTCGCTAAGAGCAACCCACTCCAGTGTTCTTGCCTGGAGAATCCCAGGGACAGGGGAGCCTGGTGGGCTGCTGTCTATGGGGTCACACAGAGTCGGACATGACTGATGCGACTTAGCAGCAGCAGCAGCAGCAGAGAACTAACATCCTGCATGCTGTGCAGTGTGGTCCAATAAAATAAAAAAGAGAGTGTCCGGGGCTGGGCCTTAGGAACAGGTAATCATGATACCCCTTCTTATGTTTCTTTAGTGTCTATGGTAATTCACACTTTGTAAATCACTTTAATATGTACTATTTTAAGAGAAAGCCCTTTTCTCACTGAATAAGGTTCTGACTGCCATGTAGACGTCCCCCCGCACCCCCCCACCCCAGAAGGTGCTGAGCTCAGAGGCCACCTGTATGATTGGGCGGGTAGGTGGGTGGAGTTAGACAGTGAAAGACAAGAGAGAGCTGCTCCCCAAAGAGAAGTGATGGGCATTCTGGCCCTAAATCCCAAGCAAGGCCTCACCCCTTTCCAGAATGTTCTCATCATAGCACCCTCCCCAGAACCAGGCCATACTAACATCCTGATGTCAGGAGTCCAGCAAGTTCTTCCTATGGATTAAAGAGTGCATACCTCCCTCGAAGAGCCAGGATGAGCCCAGACTCCTCAGTCTGCCTAATCAACTGCCTTCATGGTGCTGAGCTGGGGTATGGATAGACAAACAGAGGAGAAACAAGAATAACAGGAGGGAGGAAAGCATGGAGACAGTTCAGATATCTGGTTGTTAAGGGAAAAAGAATGATGTTGAGCTGAAGAAAGAAGAATCAGTGACTGCTGGGAGATCCCAGTCCTTTCAGAAGTTCAAGCAGAGACAATTATTTTATAGGATGGCAAGGGTGACTGTGTGTTTGAGGTAGGGGAGGAGACTGAAGCAATAGCTGTGGGTTGGGCCAATTTCTTTCAAATCTTTCTGTCCCAGAGATTCTCTGTTTTAGCGGTTAGAGCAGAAGGAATCTGGGCATTTGTCCAATCACTAATTTTGTGGTTGAATTGGGAGAGCCAGGGTTTGGGGTGGGGTGTATGCTGTGGAATGAGCTATTAATTTACATTTCCACCCCCCTCTCTAGCCCCAGTTCTTTACTCTTCACATAGTATTATAATATTTTATTTTCTAAAATACCAGATTGATGGTAAGTGATAAAACCTTCATCTCATGGTCAGGACTTGTTGGGGAGGAAGGAGGAAGAGAGTAGACCTTAATGTATTAACATTTTATTGTTAATACATATAAGAGGATGCTTCTGAACCAGTTGAACACCTTCCTCATTGACTGTTGCTGGGGGAAGCCAAAACCATTGGCAGCAAGAGTAACCAGCTGACAGCTGCAGGAAACCACCAGTTCTTAAAAAGACACTGAAAGAGGCAGGCAAGGGGAAGGAGGTCGGGGGGTGGGGGTGGGGGGGTGGCAACAATGCTGCAAAACCTCCTGAGACAGGACCTTATATGGGGACAGGCCCTGAGTACTCAAGTAGCTTTAGGAAGGAAAGGGAGGGGAGGAAGTAGATTCAAGGCATCCCTCATAGTCTTTGGGCAACCAACAACAGGCCCTGCAGATCCAGTCATAAATACACCACCAGTGACACACGTTGACACACATGTTCAAATATAGATGCGAGTAAGCATTGAGAAGCTGAAAATGTAGAGTTGAGGCCTGAAAATGGGTCAAAGGGAATAAATTAATTAATTCCCCTATGCAAATGATCTGTTCATCACACTTACCTGTTCAATAAATAAACCATTAGGTTATAAACCGGAATCAAATCATTCTCTCACAGTGTCTGGAAAAGACACAGATTTTTGGAGTTGGACTGAATCTAAGCTTTGCAAGAGCCAAGATGTAATGGCATGAACTTAACTGTTTGATCTATTATTATATTATATTATCTAATATTATATTGTTATAATAATATTATTATTACTCGGGCTATTTTGTAAAAATTTGTGCCCAAAGTTCTAGGTTACATTCAGGGGATAATAAAAAGGAAGACTTGATTTTTGTCCTCAGAGAGTTCATAGTCTGATGGCTCAGACCTTTGGGTAAGACAAAGATTCCAGACACGTGTGACAGGTACCAAGATAGAAGGAGGTCATAGGGTGTGAGGTCACAGAAGTGTTCCTAGAGGTGTCTGCCTCCCCTTTGAGAAGTAAACTGTAAGCACTTGTGGAGAGTAGGGTAGTGATGGAAGAAGAATTTCTGCTTGCTAGGTCAGCTCCCAAGCTCTTCTCCGTTATGCAAAATCAAAATAAAGCAAACAGACTTGAAGCTAGTGGATAATACCTGTAAGGAACTGAGTAGACTTGGAAGGGGTAGTTTTGGGAAGAAGCTACCATCTCAGTAGAAAATGTTAAGTGGCAGAGGAGGATTTTAAAGACATTGAGCTGTGCATTAGAATGTGCTCTTGCTTCCCTCTGTTTCCCCATGCCTCTGACGTCTCCTAGAGAAACTAAATAGAGATTTGTTGTTGTTGTTTGGTCACCAAGTCATGTCCGACTCCCGACACTTTTGCAGCCGCGTGGACTGTACCCTGCCAGGCTCCTCTGTCCACGGAATTCTCCAGGCAAAAATAATGGAGTGGGTTGCCATTTCCTTCTCCAGGAGATCTTCTCGATCCAGGGATTGAACTCACACCTCCTGCATTGGCAAGTGGATTTTTTACCACTGAGACACCAGGGAAGCCCAAGTAGAGATTTAAATTATTGTTATTTTTAGTTATTAGACTGGGTTTCTTCTGTTACGTTATGTGTCATGACTGGGCCTCTAGGGTCCCCATGATTTATTCAGAATACAAAAAGCAGGATGTTGTGGTAGAAATCAGCATATTAGAATTCAAGATTTCAGAAATGTAGCAGTTCTAGATGATGACTAAGCCCAGGGTGTGGCCGGCATGTAAAGGAGTGGAGGTGAATATTCCTGAAAACAGGGAGCTTGCAAATGAATGTAGAGGAGTTGTCAGAAGATGATAGATATGAGGGATAGAAGGTGAAGATCAGTTTTACAAGAATAGAGCGCCACGGAGGGGCAGAGGCTCGAAGGAAAGTCCTCTAGATGAGAATGTGTCAATTTTCTGTATAAGTCTATCTTTTCCATTATATAGTGAGACCTTTAAAAAAAGAGAGGCTTTTACTTGACTCCTATTTTGTGCTCAGAATTCAGATGTATTGAATATCCACTGTTTCCTGGCCCTTTCCCATACTTCTAATTATCACAAAATCCTTTAAGATGGGTTCACTGTACAGATGAACCCAGAGAGGGTATTGCTCAACATCACACAGCCAGAGATTTCAAAGCTGCCACTGTGGGACTTCCCTGATGGTCCAGTGGTTAAAAATCTGCCTTGCAATGCAGGGGACGTGAGTTCAATCCCTGGTTGGGGAACAAAGATCCCACATACCTTGGCGTGACTAGGCCTGTATGCGGCAACTCCTGAGCCCACACACCACAACTAGAGAATCTGTGCACCACAATGAAAGACTCCCCATGATGCAATGAAGACCTGATGCAGCCAAAAAACACAAAAACAGTTGCTGTTGTACTGAAATACAGCATTATATAATTATAAGCCTTCACAGGCACATCAAACTAATTAAGTCCAAAGTTTAACTTGTCATCGCTACTGTTTCCCCCAAATTTGCCTCTTATAAGTTTTGTTTCTCATTAAATGTCCATTGGTCCACATTAGAAATCCAAGATTCATCCTGGAGTTTTCTAACTCCCTGACTTGGCACATGCCATCAATCACCAAGTCCTATTTGCCTCCCCAAAGTTCTCAAAGGTGTCTTCTTCCCCCTAGTCCCACTGAAATTACCTTACTTTGCATGAGCTTCACTTCACTCCTGGGTTTCTGCAGTAACTTTACTAGATCCCTGCTTCCAGTCTTAACGACTCTAATAATGTTCCACGTTTCCACCAGAGCAAACTTCCTAAAATCTCTGTTTTGAGCATTTTAATGCCTTCATCTTACCCTCAGGATAAAAATCTCTTTTAATGTGGCTTATGGACTCTTTCATTATCTGGCACCTATTTACCTCATCAGTCTCATCTCTCATCCTTCCCTTTACCCTATCGTTTAGCTCTACTGATCCATTTTTAATTTCCCCAATGCCCTAATTTATTCCTCATTTTCAGACTACACTATGGTTTTCTTGGTCTAGAACACAATCCATCTGTTAAAAGATAATTTTCAGAAAAGGGTAAAATTATAACTCTCACTCTGTAAAACTTATTCTGACACTTGTTAAAATGGTAAGAAAGATTTTACTCAGGATTATCACAATAGGGGCCAACACTGTCCCAGTCAGAGACAGACTGGATTCAACTCTGAATACAGCTGTTGCTCTAATGGTCCGGGAGTGAGCAACGAGAATGAAGAAAGAACACGAAATCTGGGGCAATGGGTCAGGGGACCTGCAGCCTCTACTGGACTAAGGTGCAGAGTCCACTCTGAGTCCAGCTTTTATTCCTAATTGTAGACCACAAGACTTTCTCAGGTCTTATCTTTCTCAAGACACATGCTGTTTCAATCACATACTCCTAAATGTCATGGACTACACTGACAAAGGCCAGATCTTGTTTTTACCCGGCCTCTCCCTTCTGGGCTAGAACAATTAGCAAGTGAGTAAGCAGCGAGGAGAAGGGGACGACAGAGGATGAGATGGTTGGATGGCATCACTGACTCAGTGGACATGGGTTTGGGTGGACTCCGGGACTTCATGATGGACATGGAGGCCTGGCGTGCTGCCGTTCGTGGGGTCACAAAGACTTGGACATGACTGAGCGACTGAACTGAACTGAAGCAATACTTATGCCTGACTCCGACCTGGTGTTCCAAGGTCCATGCTTTCATGATCCCAGTCATACTCCCTTTTGGGTCTGGCCTTGGGGTTTGTAACAAGGATATTATTCTAAGAAAAACATGAAAGATAACCATTAACATAGTTTCTTAATATATGCTGCTTTTCTAGGTGCTGTTTCTGTGGCGTTTCTCAAGGCTGTGAAAGTACATTATTAAGAATTCCTTCTATATACAGTAAGGACAAATGGCTATTTACAGCCAATGAGCAGAATGAAAGAGTCAATGGATGGAAAATTACATCAAGGATAAGAAGTTTCTTGGTAAACCAACTTAGAATTCTTGCTAAAAGCAGGACAAGGAGATCAGAAATTAAAGGTAAGGGGATTCTTGCTAAACTGATACCAGATTCTTCCTAAAAATGGCTATAGGCCCAAGGATGAAGTCTGAAAGAGGGCTCAGGGGGCCTGTTTAAACTTTGGAGAGACTTTTTTGTTAATACACGTATAAAAATGAACACCTGTTAAAGGTTTTGTTTAACTCACAAGGAAACAAGCAGAAGACTCTTGAGAGTCCCTCAGAGAGCAAGGAGATCAAACCAGTCAATCCCAAAGGAAGTCAACCTTGAATATTCATTGGAAGGACTGATGCCAAAGCTGAAGGTCCAATACTTTGGCCACCTGATACAAAGAGCCGACTCACTGGAAAAGATCCTGATGCTGTGAAGGACTGAAGGGAGGAGGAGAAGAGGATGACAGAGGATGAGATGGTTGGATGGCATCATTGACTCAATGGACATGCATTTGAGCAAGCTCTGGGAGATGGTGATGGACAGGGAAGCCTGGCATGCTGCAGACCATGGGGTCACAAAGAGTCGGACACGACTGAGCAACTGAACAAAAGATAAGACACATTTATTCAGGGATACAGAAATATGAAAATGAAGGCAAAACTGTTTTTCCACAAATTTGGGAGGAGCGGGTTAATCGAACGTCTGTCAGACAACAGAATTTACATTGGGTCAGTTACCTACAGAGTTGTAAAATGGCCGCGTGGAAACAGAAACTTATACAACAGAAGGATATGCTATAGACAAGTACTTTAGGTTTCCTGTCACTTCTGGGAAATCTTTCCCAAACTTCAACTTGTGAATGAGGTGCAATTTCTAGGTTATCATATTTATTACACTATATTGTGTGTAACTCCTCCCATCTCCACATAAGAACATGAGCTTTTTGAGGCAGACACTGTGAGTTTTTCAAAGTTTTCTCAGTGTGATCATCTGCTTCTAAGGAGCACAGTATTCGAAGTGGGTAGTAGAAGCCACAAGGTCAATGTATTGCGTATTAGTGGAGCTTCCATCTTATTCTAACATTTGGGGAAACACATTTTTACATTAAAGCAGACGCTGACCTCCCCTTCATACTCAATGTTTCCTTGTTTTATGAACCGTTTCTATTTCAAGACCTGAGGGATACCTTGGGGATACAAAACTGCACCAGAGTGGTCTGCAAAGATGTATCCCAAGCAGGAAACAATTTTGATAATAAGTGGCACTCGGTTGGGGGGGGGTGTGCGGCATTGACACGTTGAGAATTGCATTCAGACCAGCCTGGGGTGATAGGTCTTCAGACACACCAGCCTCTCAGTGCCTCTTGGCCTGGAGGAAGGTCCTGGTTGGACCGGCTGTTTTTATAAGTCTAGGGGTGGGGACTGGACATGGGACAACAGACTGCTGCCAAGTTGGGAAAGGAGTACATCAAGGCTACATATTGTCACACTGCTTCTTTAACTTCCATGCAGAGTATATCAAGTGAAATGCCAGGCTGGATGAAGCACCAGCTGGAATCAAGGGAGAAATATCAATAACCTCAGATATGCAGATGACATCACCTTTATGGCAGAAAGCAAAGAACTAAAGAGCCTCTTGATTCTGAAAGTTAAAGAGGAGAGTGAAAAAACTAGATTAAAACTCAACATTCAGAAAACTAAGATCATGGCATCCGGTCCCATCACTTCATGGCAAATAGATGGGCAAATAATGGAAACAGTGACAGACTTTGTTTTGGGGGCTCCAAAATCACTGCAGATGGTGAGTGCAGCCATGAAATTAAAAGACATTTGCTCCTTGGAAGAAAAGTTATGACCAACCTAGATAGCATATTAAAAAGCAGAGACATTACTTTTCCAACAAAGGTCCATCTAGTCAAAGCTATGGTTTTTCCAGTAGTCATGTATGGATGTGAGAGTTGGATCTTAAAACTGAACGCTGAAGAATTGATGCTCTTGAACTGCAGTGCTGGAGAAGACTCTTGAGAGGCCCTTGGACTGCAAGATCAAAAAGTCCATCCTAAAGGAAATCAGTCCTGAATCTTCATTGGAAGGACTGATGTTGAAGTTGAAACTCCAATACTTTGGCCAACTTATGCAAAGAACCGACTCATTTGAAAAGACCCTGATGCTGGGAAAGACTGAAGGCAGGAGAAGGGGACGACAGAGGATGAGATGGTTGGATGGCATCACCGACTCGATGGACATGAGTTTGAGCAAGTTCCAGGAGTTGGTGAAGGACAGGGAAGCCTGGCATGCTGCAGACCATGGGGTCGCAGAGTCGGACAGGACTCAGAGGCTGAATTGAGGGGTGAGGAATGGAATCCTGCTAGGAGTCGGTCCAGTGGGGAAGAGCCCCCGCGCCGGTTTCCAAAGGGTCGAGCCCCCTTATTGCCTGCGGCCTGAAGCGAGCCTCACCATCCCCGCCGTGCTCAGACCCTGCGCTCCAAGCCTGGGCGACCCTCCTCCGAGGCCCCGCCCCGTGACGCGAGGCCCCGCCCCCGCGGCGCCCGCTTCCAAGATGGCGGCAGCGATTCCTGCCCGGCTGTCCGGGTGGCGGTGACGACGGGCGGCAGAAGGCCAGGTGTGTAGGCTGGAGATGGTGGGGTGAGAGACCCTGGAGAACGGTTTGGGAGATTGGGAAGGTGAGAAATTTTGGGTAAAGGCTATAAACAGCCTTGAGCAAGGAGAGAGACCTAAGTGCAAGTCCGGACAGAGGCCGGCGGGCTCACTTTGCAAGGTAGAGCAATCGCCAGAGGAGGTTGGCGTGGGATGAGATGAGGCTGCTCCGAAAGAACTGGGCTGTAACCCCTTCCAGGCCGCTGACCACGCCCCTCTAGGTGAGGGAGTCCAGGTTCCTCTGACAGGTTCTGCCCAGCCCTCCCTCTCCCTATCTCATTTCATCAGTAACCCCGATCCCCACCCTCGCTAGGATGGAGAAAGGTAGAAGGTAGAGGACGCTACCCCCACCCTATTTCCTGCCGCGCTCCGGGGTTGTTTGCTTGCAGCTCCCAGGTGGTCACCTCCCTGCACCTGCGGAGCTAGCTCCCATAAATGTGAAGAACGGAAAGCAGCCAGTTTCTTCCGCCTCCCTGGGTTCTCTTGAGGCCACTTCACAGTCCTGTTAGGACTGCCTCACCCAGATCTTCAGTAGTTGCCCTGTCCCCACTCCCCAAACAGGTTGGTCCTGTTGGGGTGGGGGGATGGTTAAATACCGAGTGAATCTGACACGCTATAGGATGGCTGGGGCAGAGCCGGGGACCTAGCATCTCCTGCTCCACCCCTTTTCTCTCCAAGCACTTTCCCTCGCTTGCTTCCCGCTTCCCGAGCTGGGAAACAGGCTTCACTCTGTTCCTGCCCTCTGCCCCTCTGAGGGTTGCTGGCTATCCTTGACCACTTCTGTTCCAGCTGGTCCCAAGATTGCTGTTGGCGTGTTGGATGGAGCCTGTCTCTGTCCTCTGCTGCGTTTCCAATTTTATATAATGCTTCACATCTCTGCTCCCCCGGGACCTCCTGGAGTCCCCATGATCCTGAAGAAGACAGTTTGAATCTAGGTGAGTCTATCTCTCCCCCTCTAAAATTGGAAGGAATGTTCTCCAGAGAATGCTCTGGAATGGCCTTGGGACTTGAATGATGTAAGCATTCTCGGGGGGTGGGGACTGAGTAGGTGGAGGAGCGGTTTGAGGGAGGGGTGGTGGAGAGTGAAACTTAGGCTGGGAGTGACAGGTGGTGCGGCCTGCCGCTGGTTACATTCTATTTCTTTCTGTATCGGTGTGTGCTCCCTTCTGTGACTCTGTTCTTTTCCTTTTTCCTCTTTACCCCTGCCCACCACCTTCATCAATACCCAATGATCTCTCTGCTGGCATGCTGCCTTCCTGCCCCCCACCCCCAGAACTCTCCTCTCTCTCTCATCCAGACCCGAGCACAGGATGTTGCGGAGGTTGCTGGAGCGGCCCTGCACCCTGGCCCTGCTTGTGGGCTCCCAGCTGGCAGTCATGATGTACCTGTCATTGGGGGGCTTTCGAAGCCTCAGTGCCCTCTTTGGCAGAGAGCAGGAGCCGGCATTTGACTATTCTCATCCCCATGATGTCTACAGTAACCTCAGTCACCTGCCTGGGGCCCCTGTTGCCCCAGGGGGCCTCCCAGCTCCTCAAGGCCTGCCATACTGTCCCGAACGATCTCCTCTCTTAGGTGAGTGCAGAAGGAAAGCAGAAGGCAAGGCCAAGGTGTGGGGACAGGGAGGCTTGGACAAGCACAGGATGGCAGCCATGGGTCTTCAACTGGAGGGTCATGGAACTGGAAGGAAGGCTAATGTTGAGATAGAATGGACTCTAAATTTGGAGTTTCGACTTGGGTTCTTTGACTGAGCCGCAGCTTCACATTGCCTGCCCCCGTTTATGGGCTCTTCATGCCTCAGGGTAAGATTAGGAGTTAGTTGGAAGTCCTGATCTTTCCATCTGCTAATTCTAAGCTTCCATCCTTGTGAGGCAGGGCAGAGTTAAGGAACCCTAAAATAAGGCAGGCTAGGTGAGGAGCCTTCACCTTCCAGATTTTGCAAAGTTGTCCCAATGATGGGGAGCTCAAGGTTTTGTGAGATTTTTGAGCAAGCCCTTGAGGGAGCTGAGTCCCAGAATCAGACTGCCAGGGACAGTTCTCCTTGACCTTCTAATCCCTGACCTTGTCATTCCCTCCCGACAGTGGGTCCCATATCCGTGTCCTTTAGCCCAGTGCCATCGTTGGCAGAGATTGTGGAGAGGAATCCCCGGGTAGAACCGGGGGGCCGATACCGCCCTGCAAGGTGTGAGCCCCGGTCCCGGACGGCCATCATTGTGCCCCACCGTGCCCGGGAGCACCACCTGCGCCTGCTGCTCTACCACCTGCATCCGTTCCTGCAGCGCCAGCAGCTCGCTTATGGCATTTATGTCATCCATCAGGTACTCCCAGTTCCCAGCCACTGTGATTTTCTTTCTTATAAGGAAGCCTCAGGCAAATTCCACTCCACTCTCATATAATGGATCTCAAAATAATTAAAAGAGGGTCAGACTGTGGAACGTAAGAAAGCAGCAGCCTGCACTGCTCTGCCAACATGTTAGCCCCATGCTTCTTCTTAAGGGTATTCCCATTGTCCTGTAATCTTCCATGATTTTTCTGTTGTTGAATTTGGAAGTGGATAGATTTGGGCTACACTTCTAGTTCTGCCATTTGTTCCATACATGACCTTGAGCAAGACACCCAACCTGCTAAAATGAGGCAAAGAGGGGTAACGAATATACCACCTATTTCACATATTTGTTGGGACTGAATGCTAAATAATAGCATGTGTGTGTCAGGCACATGTGTGTGTTAGTCGCTCAGTCATGTCCAATTCTTTGCGACCCCATGGACTGTGCCAGCCAGGCTCTTCTGTCCATGGGATTCTTCAGGCAAGAATACTGGAGTGGGTTGCCATTCCCTTCTCCAGGGGATCTTCCTGACCCAGAGATCAAACCCAGGTCTCCTGCATTGCAAGCAGACTCTACCATCTGAGCCACCAGGGAAGCCCATCCGGCACATACTGATGCTCGAAAATTTTTTGTTGAATGAGAAAACAAAAAAGTTGTTTTTCTCTTCATCCTCTTTATCCCATAACCCACTTTGACTTCCCTCCATTCACTTTTATCCTTCTTCTCCATGCCACCTATAGACCTAGTTGGTCCTCCTCCATTATCTTCCAGGCTGGAAATGGAACATTTAACAGGGCAAAGCTTCTGAATGTTGGGGTGCGGGAGGCCCTGCGTGATGAAGAATGGGACTGCTTGTTCCTGCATGATGTGGATCTCCTGCCAGAGAACGACCACAATCTGTATGTGTGCGACCCCCGAGGACCTCGGCACGTTGCTGTTGCCATGAACAAGTTTGGATACAGGTAGAGGGCACGGGAGGGTACTGGAAGCAGGCTATTCCACCAGCCAGTGGAAGAAGGAGGGCTGGCTCCCAGAAGATGTGTGGAATCCAAGGCTCTTTCTTTCCCCAGCCTCCCGTATCCCCAGTACTTTGGCGGGGTCTCGGCGCTCACTCCTGACCAGTACCTGAAGATGAATGGCTTCCCCAATGAATACTGGGGCTGGGGTGGTGAGGATGATGACATTGCTACCAGGTCAGACTTCTTGCCACCACCTTCTTCCCTAACCCCAGGCTGGATCCCTGTCTTCTAAGACCACCTCTAGCCCTAGTCTTTTAACACTAACTTAGCTCCCTGGTGCCTGAATGGTGCCTATTCCTCTCCCTTATCTTTGCAGCCTACCCAGGTCAGGCTTTGCATGCTGCTCCCCCTTCTGTTATCTTTCAGTCCCTTAGACCTGGTTAGTAACATTCCCAGGAGAGAAGACAAGATCAATACAATCAATCCCAATAGTATCATGGGATTCAGAACTGGAAAGGGGCCTAGAGACTGTTTAGTCCTGCCTCTGCTAGGATTGCATACAAACCACTTCCTGCAGAGCTGGAGGAGGAAAGGCTCTGCTCCACATAGTCCAGAATCACTTTTTTTTTTTTTTTTTTTTAAAGAAAGGCCTGTACCATTGGCATGATGCCAGCTTATTTTTAGCATGTAAAACACTTTGACCTTCAGCCTCAGCTGACCCAATTTCATATGTCATTTGACTATTTGGGCTTGATATGCTGGGCCCCTTGCCTCTACTCCCGCTTTGTCCTCTGGGGAGACCTCTCTGTGAATTCTTGAATTCTGTATGTGTGTAAAACACCCAGCAATTTCTAAATGTACATATTCTTTCAGTACATTCCCCAGCCACCCTCACTTCTTGCTTCTGTGTATCAGAGTTGGAGTTCATTTCTTTCCAGGTCCTGATTTCCTGGTTCCACCCTTTTCTTAAATGTGGGTGGGGGGCAGGAGTGCAGCAGAGCTGAGGCCGCTCAACCACTAATCTCAGTAAGAATTGCTGAGCTTGGGTCTGTGGTTCCCAGTCTTGTCCTACCTTTTAAACAAAATGTTCCTCTCCCCGTCCTTTCCAGACAGCAAAGGCAGCTCCTGGGAGCCACTTAGGAAACAGGTGGGAGGTGCAAACCTACCTCTGCCAATTGTTTATAGCCCCCAGGGTGCCTGCACTAGGCCCTGAGGATTTGGAGACAACCAGCTTTTTACATTATCTTCAGCCTTTCCTTCTTTCTGTTTGAGTTTTTGTTCGCCCTTCCAATACTTGGCCCTTTGTCGAGTTAGTAATATTTATTCTTTGCAATTCCTCCCTCGCTGGCCTTAGCTCTTCTTGCTCACCTGTCAGCAGCTTTCTTCCACTCTGGATCCTCCAAGGTGCCCTCGCTTTTCCCATAGGGTTCGCTTGGCTGGGATGAAGATCTCTCGTCCCCCCACATCTGTGGGACACTATAAGATGGTGAAGCACCGAGGAGATAAGGGCAACGAGGAGAACCCCCACAGGTAGGACGGAAGGGTTGCCTGGGAATTATTAGTGAATCCTCAGGGCTCTACACCCCTAGCCAGGCAGCTCCTAAAAGTTTCTAGATTCCTGGCTGTTCCTTTCCGGGTCTCAATCTCCAATCTCTAACCCTCAGATTTGACCTCCTGGTCCGTACCCAGAATTCCTGGACTCAAGATGGAATGAACTCACTGACATACCAATTGCTGTCTCGAGAGCTGGGCCCTCTCTATACCAACATCACAGCAGACATTGGAACTGACCCTCGGGGTCCCCGGACTTCCTCTAGTCCCCATTACCCGCCTGGTTCCTCCCAAGCCTTCCGTCAGGAGATGCTGCATCGCCGGCCCCCAGCCAGGCCTGGCCCTCTGCCTACTGCCAACCACACAGCTCCCCATGGTTCACACTGACTCCTTAATCATGAAACTGAATCTTTCCCACTTTAATCATGAAACTGAATCAGAGGGGTTATATTTTCCCCACCCTCAGCTCCTCACTGCTCTTAGAGGGATGTGGGGAACTGAACTTTACTGCTGTGCTGGGGGCAGGGGCCTCTCCTCACTGCTGGACTGGAGCTGGGCTCCTCTGGCCCTGGAGGGTCTCTCTTTCTAGGGTCACCCGCCAGGGCTTATGACTGTGAATCCTTGATGTCATGACTTATGTGATGACTCCTAGGAGTCCCCTGCCCATGGGGTAGGAGCAGGGCTGGACTCCAAATCCCTTCTTCTTCCACGGAGAGAAGAGTGATCTGGCTTCTCCGGGACCTCTGTGAATATTTATTCTATTTATGGTTCCCAGGAAGTGTGTTTGAAGGAAGCCCCTCCCTGGGTACTTTCTGCCAGTAATGGAGTAGCTCCCTCTTTTGGACCTGGCTCAGGGGCTGGGATTTTGATATATTTTCTAATAAAGGACTTTGTCTCGCCTCTGCTCCTGCTTTCTGCATCCCAGGCACTCTTGGCCTATCTTTGCTCACCCACCCCCACCTTCTGCCCTTGGATGACAGAATAGCCAGCCCAACCCAAGCTTTAGCAACTTTTATTTTCATGGGTGAGAGAATCCCTGCCACCAGGGGCAAGAAGAAGTGGGAGCTGAGGATCAACTGTTAGGTTCTATGCCCAAGACACGGGCTGCTGCCTGACGCCCACTCTCTATACAGTCATTGACAGCAACCCCTTCATAGGAGGCCCCGGCCAGAGTCAAAGGCAGCTTCTGAGCAGCCAGGAATTGGGCAGCTGACTCTGAAAGGAAAGATAAAAGGAATATTACAGCTGGGGGTCTGTTTTCATGGCTCTTCTCAGCCCAGCTACTTTCTCAACTTACCCAATTTTTGCCAGTGGCCTAATGTATACTGAGGGATAGAGTTCTGGGGAGAGAAAAAGGGATACAGGAAAAACATTATTATTGAATCCCAGGCCTGGGTGCTATGTTCCGTGGGGTCACAAAGAGTCAGACACGACTTAGTAACTGAACAACAGGCCTGGACAGACAGTGACAAATGGATCAGTCCCTGCCTCCAAGGCATGCCTCTACTAGGTAGCTGAAGAGTGTTTACCTTGTGTTACCAACTCACCTTGTGGAGATGGACCAAGCAGTGACTTGGTGGCTCATTCAGTCCTAATTGAGTGGCAGCAGCTTTCTCTGCCTCCTGTTGGAGCAGCTCCTGAGATATGACACAGCCCCTGGCTTCTAGTGTCTGTAACCAGGAACCTCCCAGCATCACCTAAGGAGGGAAGATGGCACTGACCAGCCTGGCCTTACTGCACTGAGGCAGAGAGGAGCCCTTTGAAAACCCCCACTAAGCATGGCTGCCTTCTCTCACAGTCAGTCTGAGGCCATGCAGGCTCCCATCCTGCTCAGGGAAAGCAACGGAGTCATACACAATTCCCAGGATAACTGGATCTTCTGAGGAAGGCACCAAATGTCCAAATCCCTGGAGAAAACAGAGACTGGGTCAGGAGGGAAGGGTTCCAGCTGAGCCCGTGTCTGTCTCGCCTCCTCTTCTGGGTCACACCTGGACAGGCAGACGAGCTCCTCGGTACTGCAGATTCACCACAGCCACAGACACAGCAGTGATGGTGCTCAGGGCACGGGCCAGAGGTGCAGCCTCAGCAGGAAGCAGCTTGCTGAGCACTGGAGGAGAGAGCAGCTTGCTTCAGGAGGCATTGCCAGTGCAGTTTCGGCCACCCTCCTCAGGAAAAGACCCCGACAAGGATGAGCAGTTCAAGGGCATGGTATGGGCCCGTTGGCCCAGGAAGAAGCTAGGCTGCCTCACCCCAGCTGGGGAAGGGGAGGGTGGCTATCCCATTACCTGAAGCTGGAATGGCACTAATAATGTGGTCAGCCTCCAGGCTGCTGTCCTCCAGAGACACCTGAAAGGATGAAAACATTAAAAGACAGAAATCATGGGAATTTCGCCTCCGTTTCCCAGCACCCAAGTGGCAGGAGAGACTGGATGCTGACTCAGGATGAAGAGACTAACTATGTAGTCAGAACAAAAATCCCCGTTACTCCAGCAAACGGGCCAGACAAAAGCCAGTGGGCCAATTTGAAATGTTTAGTGGAGCTGGGTGGTTCTTTCCCTTAGCTGGGAGCCACTCATTTATAAGCACTACTTCTATCCACAGATCTGGATCAGATGGTCTTGGAGGAAGGTACAAATGTGGCCTAAGAACCTGGGGTAGCCCATATGTAAGCAGCTTCTAGGACAGAAGAAAAAGAAAAACTCCAGTCCTGGAGTTTAAACAAAGATGAAAACTCTTAACACACAGGTTCATTATAGTCCAGGAGGTTCGCCTACCTTCCAGCGCCCTTCTGCCTGGAGACTGAGCCCACAGACTGGCTGGCCTTGCATAACACTGACACCCCTACTAGTCAGGTGGGCGTTGAGGGCCTGGGGCAATGTCTCCAGCCCCCACGGAGTGACCACTGGCTCCAGCGCTCAGCCCGAGCTTGGCGAATAAGTGCTGAGTCCAGCTGTGGGCCCTGGCCTGCAGAGGAGGAAGCAGAGAAGAATCATTAAAATAGTACCCCTTGCCTCCAGTCCCTCACTCCGGCAGTCCTTAATATCTTCAACCCTTGAACCAACTGCCCCCTCACCTGCCCCCCAGCAGCAGCCCCAGTAATATGGAACGATGGGTTTGCTCAGCTTGGAAGAGACTGGGAAAGCAGGACCTGATGCTGAGCTCACGGCTGTTGCCTGCAAACACTCCACGGCAGAGACTGTCCATGGCTAGAGACGCCACCTTAAGGGTGAGACTAGGATTAAGAGGCCAAGGAATAAACTGCACTGATTTCCACTAATCCCTGCTTGGTAGGGAGTGGGGGCATCATGGGTTTACTTGGAAAGCAGTCTGGCTACAACAGATGGATGGGAAGGAAGTGAAGGCATTCACCTCAACACTGAGTTTGGTGGGGCTACTGGGTGTGAAGAGAAGAGGGCACTTTCAGAGGCTACAGAAGAGGCCCCAGTGGTAGGTTTGGGCCCCAGTGGTAGATTTGCAGCTGGTTTAGAAGGGCAGGGATCGGGGGGCTTCTGGGTGGTGTTACCTCGGGACCAAGGCGGCGCTGGGCAAAACTGTGCACAGTCTCATCAGGGTCTTTGCCACGAGGGGTGGTCAAATCCCTCAGCCCAGCCCAGAACAGAGGTTTGGAGAAGGGAGGTGAAGGGCGGAGGAGCCCCCTGCATGGAGGAAGGCACAGTGAAAAGGGAGCTCTGGTTTACCTCCCCCAGCTCCAGGGGATCATCTCTATTCGTTTGGCCCCTTTTGCTGGGAGGGCTGACAGACCGAGAGATGAGGAAGTGGAAGGGATGTGAGGACAAAGGCAAAGGAGAAGGATGGCAGTAAGGAAGTGATAACGTTACCTGATGCCAGAGGGCAAGGCATGCAGAGCACCACCTACATACAGGAACCTGTTCTGGGCAGCTGGATGGTCTCCCCGGACAGGCAACACTTCTGAGTCCAAGCCAAGCTCAGAAACCTGCTCTCCACACGTCCTCAAGAAGAGGATACACTAAGGAAAGGACTGTCCACCAAATCCACTTGCTTCCCTTAACTCTATCCTCTAGTGAAGCCCCTCCGCAATCCCTCCTAGGCATCGCACTAGCCGCTCACCAAGAGCAGGGTCCGGGCTCCCAGGGCTCCTGCCGGCCGAATTCCTCGAGGTCCAAGTTCAAAAATAGCACCATCTGGCCCACGTACTGAGCGGATCCAGCCTCCCAGGCGCTCGCTGCCCTCCACCAAGACCACCTGAGGACAAGAGGAAGACACTGCAGCCTACAGCCACAGGCGCGGCGGCAAACGTGGTCAGGAGAAAAAGGGGGCGGCGCATTCGCTCTTCCTGGAAACGGGAGAGAAGTATTAAAGGCGCTCCCTCTGGCAGTGTGGCGCACTCACCTTGGGGGACAGGGGGCCCGGCTCAGGTAGTAACTGGCGGCCAAGCCGCTGATCCCTCCGCCCAGCACGACCACGGTCCGGCCCATGGAGAAACCTGCGGATGAAGAGGCACTACGGACAGGGTGACTGCAAGCAGCCTGCTCTCCAGAAAACCTGCGAGCTCCGCGTTCCACCCCCGGCCATTCGCTGCTTGCGGGGAAACCCAGAGCCGGCGGATGCGGTGGTGGAACTCTGAGGTCCCCTCCCAGGGCCCTAGGACTCACCCACGAGGGGAACGAGAAAAATGAGGCGAAAGGAGGTAGCGGTCTCAGCGCATCACCCCGCCGGCGATCCGGGGGACAGGGGAGGCGGATAAGGGCCACACCCACGCTATCTGCTCGCGCAGGGCTCGGGGACCCAACTGGACGCCGGTGTTCTGGAGCGCTTTCCCTCCCACCCCCATCTAGGCCTAGAGCTCTCAGCCCGCTGCCTCCGCCCCCAAGCTTTTTGGCCTCTCCGACTCTCCGTCCATTCTAGTCTCGCGGACGCTCCAGCCTGTGGGAGGCGGTTCTCTGAAGCTGCCGATTAACTGGTTCGACGCCGGGTTAGAGAGAGCGGCCATATCCCGCACGGCTCTCCCTTCCGGGCTGGAGCGGCGAGAGCTGAATCCTGGTCAGCATTCCCCAGCTCGAGCCTCCCAGGCCCCACCTAGGGTGAGAACCCTGGAGGGAGGCTCCCATGAGCTTTGGTTGTAAGGAGGGTAGATAGGGGCACTGGAGGCTGGTCCGTGGGGAGGTGGCTCCATCAACAGCTCCTTGATGTTAGCAACAGCCTGGGCCTGTGGGAGCTAGGGCAGCCCGGCAGCGTACCGTGTTTATCCACAGGGGTCCCTGGGTACCACGCTCTCGAGAGGCAGACCCCTACGCGGGCAAAACCCGTGCCTGCACCCTAGTTCCAGGCTTCCTTACAGCTTCACGAGTCTCAAGTTTGCCTTCCCTCTTCTCTTCCAATGTAAACCTTGGCATCACCGTGTCCTGGTCCCACACCCCATCCCCACCCCCACGCTCTGTGCGGGCCCCCATCTGTTCAGAGGGAACTCAGTCCCAGGAAGACTCCCCATTCGGCCTAGTTCTGTATCTCCACACCCTTAAAACACAAATACAAATAAGGGCTTTTTTTTTAAATAAATTTATTCACAAAAAAGTGAGACTGTAGAGGGTCTGGGAGCTGTACACGGGCAGGGGCGTGTGGAGCTCTGTACATGGGACTGGGAGACAAGGGAGCCTCCAGGTGAAAGGGTATTTTTAATAAAAAAAATAATGGGAGGTACAACCACCCCCCTCCCCCCTCCCCGATTAAAAAGACACAAAAATAGACGTCTCTGAGGTAAATGGGGAGCCTGGGGGCTTAAGGGTGTTGAAAGGGTTTCACAGGTGCCAGGGCTGCAAAAGGGATGTCACAGGCACCGGGGTGGCTCCTGCATCAGTTGGTAGAACAGCACGTAGCCCTCACTGGACGCCACCTGGTTTTCACTGACAGGGGAGACACTAGGAGGAAGAAGGGACATGGGGAAAGAGGTGTGATCATCTCTGCGTAGTCTACCTCCCCACAAGATCAACCTCACAGCATCCTGGTAGTGATCAGGATACCAACCCTGCCCCCACCGCCCCGCACTGTGCTCTCCTGGGGCTTGTATTTGGGAAAGATGTCAGGGCTGCTGTGGGGATAGGGCCAGAGGGGAGTAGCAGGCTCTTCTCACCGAGAGTCATTGTAGACGTGCCAGCCAGTCTGGCACCGGCACAGGGCTGTGTAGTGGCCGTAGTGGACGCTGCCCGAGTGGTTGCAAAGGGCGTACAGCTGATACACGGGGCTTCCTTCGGGGTTACAGACGACCAAATCCTACAGTCAGAGCTGTGCTCCGCTCCCAGTCTTCCCGCCCCTGCATGGAGCTCCTCAGGACCTTCCCTGCCAGACTCACCGGCTTTGTCACTGGCGAAGTCCCCTAGGCTCAGTCGCTGCAGTGGGAAGTCTACACCTACTGAACTTTTCTTGATGGAGCCTCGGGAGGCGGAAAATCGATTAAGATCTAAGCTCTGGTTAAGGAGAATTTGGGAGGCAGAGGGCCTCTGAGAGGGGCTGAGGAACTGAATGTTGTCCACCACCCCTCCCTGAACACATCTAGGGAGCATGATTGGGAAAGGTGGAGTGGCTGGTTTTTCCTAAGGCAAACTGAATTCCCAAATGTCCAGCTTCTGTAAACATGGAAAATGTGGAAAAAGAATGAATGGGAGAAATAATCTGAAGATTAGGATACGGAGCACGAGAATGCGGGGGAATCTCTGTACTGTCAACTTTTTGGTACTTCGTGTTTTCTGCCGACATCGGTCACACACCTAGATAAATGTCAAATAATGTTATAAGGTTAATGTGTTCCTCTCCTCAGCTGGCTTTTCTGGCATCCTGACTCACAAATTCACTGTGCTCTGTATACACTGCTGCATCCTCTGGGCCGCTGCCCTTTGCCCTGGAAGCACCAGGACATACCTGAAACTCCTTTACAAAACCCTGACACGTGTCATTCTTCATACTCAGGCACCATGCAACCCCTTTTACACATACGGAGCTCCCCCCAGGTTTCCCACCCTTACTATATCCCTTGTGAACCCCCCACATACTGGGGCATTCTCCGATTCTAGCTCTTCTTCCTTGGTGAAAAGGTTGAAACAATCTCGCAGAGACACCTTGCCCCCAGCAAATCCTTTCTGGGGGAAAGGGGAGTGAAGGGTCAGCATGGTATGAATTTACTTTTCCAACTCTTCTCAAGTAATCCAAGCTTCATTTCTGCTCCAGAGACCCACAGGGTTCCCTCCCACACTAGGGGTGGGAGAGTTGCATCACAGAACCCATGTCCCATCCACCCCTGGAATCCTCTGGAATCCCACCTTGGGGATGGGCAGGGACAGGTCACAAAAAACCTCGAAGGTCGTGGAGCGATACCCACAGGCCTGGCACTTGAGACAACTTTTCAACTGGCCCACAAACAGGTCTAGACAGAAGCAAAGGGGCAGGAGAAACAGTCACTGTGGGATGCCGTAAGGTGCTTTCTTGGAATTCCACCCTCTTACCTGACCTTTTCCCACCACCACCCACTCCTTACAAACCCTAACAGCTTTTCCACCCCGTCCTTCCCATACCCCTCGATAGTATTTATTTTTTCTGCCAAGCTTGCACCGCCCCCACCTCCAGACACTTTCCCCCATCACTGTCTTACTCCCTATGCACCATCTTCCCCCACCCCCACACACACTCCCCCCATCACTGCCTTACTCCATACCCAAGATCTTCCCCCGCCCCCCACACACAGACACTCCCCCATTACTGCCTTACTCCATACCCACGATCTTGCTGTCCTCTCTTTCCAGGTAACGCTTCCACATTAGGTTGGCTCGATCATCATCACTACCACAGAGCAAGGAAAGTGGGAAGCATCCATGAGACAGCAGGAATGCTGGGCACCCCTAACACCACTGAAATGATCCACAAAGCCCTGTACCCCACCCCACCCCACCCCATACCCTACCCCCTCTGTGCCCCAGCTCCTCTGAATTTCAAGAAAGAGTCAAAGGAGCCCTCCTTCAGAGGACTTTCTGGTGAGAGAAAAACAAAGGAATGTAGACAGGGGAAGAACATGCCGTCTTCTTCCACCTGGCTCCAAACCCCTTTGTACCTTATAAATTAATTATCCCTCCTCCGTCAATATGGTGGCAGCCACAGCACTGTCTTCTGCTTCCATCTCGCCCCTCAGCCTCCTCCTCCCTTCTTCCTGCTTTTGCACTGCTTCACAAACCATTTTCTGAACTATATATTTCCTTGGACCCTACAGCCTCAACCGTGACTAACTCACTTCTATGAAGGATGAATGCTGCTGATAAACTACTGGGGAGAAGAGGGAGGGGGCGCAACCTTACCTTAACTCAGGTTCTTCTAGCAGAGCCCCTCCAAGGCGGGGTGGCGGGGGAGCAGGACTACTGGCCAGGATTGGTGGAGCCCGGCGGCCTCGGCGGTTGATTTCGAGTGTAGCCGCTCCATGAGGAGCTTCAGAAACTCTTGGGCATCCTGCTGGCTGCAGCCAGACAAAAAGCATGGGCAACTGGCTCCTCCCTAGTCCACAGTCACTAATCTCTGCCCAGACATCTGTCCCCACTTCCTGGATGAAGAGCATCTCAAGGCTCAGAATGAGGCTGCGAGGGCTCCCTACCCCCAGACAAGGCCAGAGAGAAATCCCATACCCTCCAGCTCTCCCACCTGTATCCAGAGAAGGAGGGAACGTATTTCTGGAAGACAGCTCGGAATCGAGTAGGATTCACAGCTTCACAGGAATCAGGGTGCCACAGGGCACCAATCACATCTGCAAAGGCTGTTAGGATGGGAGTGGGGAAGGGAAACAAAAGTTAATGACTACAAGAGGGAAGCAAGAGGAGGCCCAGAGGGTGGAAAACAACCTCTAGGAAATCAGACACATGGAAAAACAGATACAAAGGCCAGCTTTCAGGCTCGGAGTCACCGCCACTAGCATATGAATCTACACGGGGGTGGGGAAAAGAGCACTTGAAAGGGGGAGCAGGAGTTGTTGCCCTACCTTCAGTGAGCTCCTGGGCTCGGCCCCTCCAGGCACCTCTTGACGGAAGTCCCTTCGCAGACAGAAGTCCCGAAGAGGCCGGGTGCTACTCAAACACTGTAGCACAGCATTCAGGAAGCACTGGGGAGCAGGAGAGACCCAAGAAGCCTTAGGAGAACTTCAGTGCTGTGCTTCTCCGAGTTTCCCTCCCCATGCCTGTACCCAGCACCAGTCCACATTCCTGTTAGGAAGGATGCAAGAACGGCTCTCACCGTGTTCCCCAGATTTCGGAGGCCAACGTGACCAGAGCCCAGAAGCAGTGTGTGATGAGCCTGGAAGTTCAGCAGAGTACAGTCAACAGGTTCCTGTATACCCTTAACTGGCACTTTAAACTTCCCACAGCATGCTGCCCACTGCCTTCCCCATCCCATCCTTCACCCCCAAACTCTACACTTTTCCCCTGAGTATCAGCGTCTCCCTACCTCACTGGCCATGAGCAGTAAGCCCATCACAGCTGAGTGTACCACGGTCTCAGCCATGGCTGTCCCATCTGTTCCCCACTTACTCCTCTGCCCAGCTAGCCGGCGATGCAACTCCTGGGGCAACGCCCAAGCACTGGCATGGTTGCCCAGCTGCTCCCCACCCCCACCTTGCTACCCGCAAGGCCCCCTCCTGCACCCGTGGCCCCTTTCTACACCCTTTCCTGATGGCTCCAACTGCAATCAGCCTAGCTCACTTAGCTCAGGAAATGGGCAACCACATTAGCTCAGATGTTCTAGGCCCGCCCCTCCTTGGCTCCAGAGATTAATTAAACCTAGACAAGCATCCTAGAAGAGAAGGCACAGCAAGGGAAATTAAGGGCCTGGGGACCCAAATAATTCCAAATGGTTGAGTTAATTCCTTGGAGAATGAAATGGCAAACCATGCTGGGGAGTCACAGACAAGCCAAAAGGGTCTATGAGGCTCAAGGGTACTTAAGGGAGAAGAGAGTCCACACTACTGAAATGAAGGAGTGAAAAAGGAATTTGGGGGAAAGGAGAAAGGAAAAGCCATATGATGGCAAGAAAGCTGGAGGCATGGAGGAATGTGTGGGCATGGAAGGCCACATGTGCCGGCGAATCCTCACCATCTTGTTATCAGAGTAGAAAGGTTCAGAAGGCCGGGCAGATATCACGTGGAAGGAGCCATGGGGAGCAGGGGGCTCTGTCCGTATGCTGAACAAAGTGGGTGGCCCAGGAAAGCCCCGAGGCGGCGGAGAGAGGTACTACGTCTCAAAGCGGGTGGCTCAGGCCGGAGAGCCAAGCGGCTCAGTGCAGCCCCCCAGCTCTCCAGTGCCACGGTGCCCTCCCAAGGCAATCCCCATTGGACGCAAGTCCCCACTGCTCACAGACTTGGAACGGGCTAGGTTGGTCCTGGATGTGAGAGGCAGAGCCACAGTTGGGGGTGGTGAGCCGGGCAGGGAACTCCATGATCTGCCCGAAGTGGGCCGCTGGGACGAGGGCCCGAGGTCCGTCCCCGTCCCAGCTCCAGTTTCTTGAGCCGTTCCTCAGGGGGACATGGCCTAGGAGGCAGAGGTCGTAACATGGGATTTGGCCCAGGGGCTGGGTTTCGGCGCTCCTTGCTCCGGGCCCGGGGAGCAAATGGTAGCTTGGATCCCACTCGGGGCTGGATATTAAGAGGTGGCTCTCGGGTCCGTCCCAGGCGGTGCTCAGAAGCCTGGGGCATTGTGGACGCCACAGGCTGGACCTGAGAGAAGAAGACAGGGTCAACATTTGAACATGGAGGGAGGTGGGAACCTAGGCTACCATACCTGGCTATATGCATGGAGGGCAGGAACCGTATCTATCATATTAGTCATTGTTTCCCCAATAGCTAACATAGTGTTTGGCACAAAGTGAACACTTAGTAACCATTGAGTAAATGAATGAATGAATGATAGCAGTCCAGAGCTTTGACTCTACATTCCTTACCCTCTTCCTGCAGAATACAGCTTTACTGGAGAGCCAATGAAAAGACAGTTACTATATCGTCTGTCTTATAATCTAAATGTTTATGAAGGTCCCCCATACTTCGCTAGTCAAGTGGGATGTGCTCTGGGTCATTTAGAACCTCTGGTCAAATAGGGGTGTGGATGCCAGTATAACAGCCCCAAAGATAGCGTTCCATTCTCAAACCTCTGCCCCTCCGGGATGCAAATGAAGCAGATTAAAAGGGTGACTTGCGAATCACTCCCTCCCCCAGCCTCTGAGCTCCAAAGTGATGTCGGGTCTTAGAGGCAGTGGCGAGCAGGGAGGACGAACAACTAATTCCCTGACCCTCAAGCTCTGCACCTCGCCCACCACAGCAGGTTTCAACCGGGTCCGCCCCCTCCCGAGGGCAGAAAGGCCGAGGCTGCTGATTGGCTACGGGGTCCAGCGGCATATTCTCCACGATCCAAGGATGCTGGTCCCTCCAGCCCATTTCTCTCAGGCCTGCCAGGTCCCCAGCGTCTTTGCCTTTGTGGAGGGCGATCTCTCGAGTCTGGAGCAGTCTTCCCTCGGAACCCCCCACGCCATACGCCCCGGACCGTACCTGTCCCCGAGTGAGGCGGAGGGGGAAGGCAACTGGGGTCAGGCCTCAGCTCAGGGCCACCCCTACTACCCTCGCGCAGCGCCCCGCGGGCCCGGCTGCAGCTTTAGCCGCAGCTATTGCCCAGCTCTCTCCCGCCGCAGGGGCCGCCGCCATCTTTGTTGGTCCCGCCCGGCCACCGGCCACCGGCTTCACTGTCTCTCAGAGCGCCTGCGCATCCACACTCAGAATCCACCCACCTGCATCCTCGGCGCTTGCGTGAACCCGCCCCCTTGGCTCCGCCGCTGACACCATGGAAACACAGCCAACTTTAGGACCGCCAGTTCCCAGCTCTGCCAAAATTTTTCTTTAAACCATCACTCCAAAGCAAGTCCCTAAAAGTAGAGTCCCATCGCCCCATCTTGTGGCCCTAGAGGATATAAACCTGACAATCGTTGTATGGCCCCCCGGCTTGCACAGACCTTCCCAGGGATGCGAATGCAGGGCCAGCCCACAGAAGAGAAGTATCCACATAGGTATGGGAAGCTCCTCGGAGGGCAGGGAATCTGCAAAACCAGTCCTCAGTCATCTTGCAGGCCGAAGCAGGAGGTTCCCCGCTCAAGCACATGAGCAGATTTCAGCAGCAGGGACAGCAGTCAGGATTTCCTTTCATTCTGGTCCAGACCAGAGCTTCCTCCATTTTCCCCTCCCCCTGAACTAGGATGGTCGTACATGTGCCTTGGGTGGTAGCCTGCTGACCCGTAGGCTACTCACTCACTATTACAGCCACCAATGAGAGCCGCAAGCCACCAGAGAAAGCAGCTTTTATTGATGAATTATCTCCAGAAACCAGAAAGACTATGTATCCACTTTTGGTCACCCCCTATCCTTCTAGACCTCGTAGTGCTCCACCTAGGGAGGGGATATAAATTGCCTCTTGGTTTTTCAAGGCCCTAGTCTTTCCTCTTCCTGTGTAGCTCAACTTAAGAAATCCAGTAGCAATGCTGTTTTTTTCAGCAGTGTCTGCTGTAGCTACTATAGTAACAATTATGGGTAAAGGGGTGTCAGGGGAAGCAGATGAGTAAGAAGAATGATCCACAGGAAAACAGGAACTGTAGCCTATCAAAGGTCCGTCTGTCCTGCCTCAGTGGCTTGATCCTTCATTGGCTGCATTTCTCTTTATGCTGAATCACTCCCTTCTGAATCAGATCGGGGATTTCCACTGCCAGCCATGGACCTAGCTGCAATACAATGGAGACCCTGTGAGATTACTATCGGCCAGTCAATGCCTTGTATTCCACCAGAAGCTCCTTCCTAGAGATACTCTAGAACATACCCAGAGGAAAACACTATTATTTCATGTTTACTCTCACTTTTCTTATATTGCTCAGGACCAAACCCCTTCCCCTCCTATATACCAAATACTCCAAACTTACCCCCAGAGCCATGAGATGAGCTAGTCCAAATTTAGGCACATTCCTGGCCCACAAAGGCTTAAAGTGATCAGTCAGACATATTTTGCCACCCCTATGAGAGGAACAATATCAGAAGGTGTTGACATGCAAGGTACACCACAAAGCAAAGCAGATTCTTGAGAGCACAGGAAGACTACTGGGGATCAGAACTGAGAACAAGGTCATCTAAATGCTTTGCCCGGGCTTGGCAGAGGGAGATGTGGAATTTCTCTAGGCCTGCAGACTATGGGAAAATTTCTACCTTGGCGAGTTCTTCACCAAGGCCTTCTTTGACCTTTTCCCATCTCCTGTTCAGTCCTACCTGTACATCTTTGCTGTTTTTCCATCTAGTTCAGGTACTGCAATTTCTGGAGCAGTAGTGGGATATGTGATAGGAATCTGGAAGAATTACAAAGCTTTAATATGACAGAAGCAGATAGAAAGGAACTAATCTAATCAGATATACATATTTCTTGGTTGAAATGAAAGGTTCTGCAAACTCCCCCAAGCAGCAGTTACACAGCAGGGTTCTGGACATGAAGATGAGTAATTAAAACCTATGCTTGTTTCAAACCTCATTAAGATTTTCCCTCCCATTTAAAAGTTTTCTTTGGTCCCTCCAAGAGAGGTTAGCTTGTTAAGAATCACCTAATCCCTCATCCTCTACTAACCTCCATTAATTACCACTCCATCATACTCACGTCAAACTCGATGTCAAACTCATATTTGAGGAGGTCATGGATGTACCAGCATTTTCCAAACCACCTATAACAGAAACCAAGCCTCAGCCCAATTTCCCCATTCTTCTAATACTCATATGACATCTTTCTGGCTTAGGTGACCACCCTGGGAGACTCATAAGTTGGGAACTGGGGACTCTGGAGTTGTGGGACTGAAGACTAGAAGGGGGCAGGAAAGGCCTGAGAGTGGGTTCTGGGACACTGGAATGCTTAAGCTATATAAGATCCCCACCACCACACCTCCCAAGAGGGTCTGCCTACCGAGTCCCTTCCTTGTTGGACTCCAGTCGGAACCAGTCATTGTCCGCATTCTTGTTGTTCTCCACATACTAAAAGCAGAGAATGAGGTCTTTGAGGGGGAATTGGGGCCAAGGGCAGTATGCCTTCCCTCAAAAGAAGTGTGATTACTTACTCTCTGTTTACCCAACTTTTTGACATAAGTTGAAGTCAAAGCCATATTGGTAAGTAGGGGACTTGCGCAGAACAGAGAATAGAATGCTTGGGTTCTACTCAATTTAACAGGCACAAAACACTTTATGATGTGCCTGGCTTTTCTTCTCACTTCTGACAATGTCAGCGACAACTCATTTTATGGCATATTCCTTCCCAAGACTTCATTTTGTCCTGATTTTGACTAGCACTCATATGCTGATGACTTTTAAATCTTTATCTTTAAACTAGAGCTTTTCACAGGTCTTCAAAGTCTATATCCAAATGTATATTGAAACTTCTACCTTCATTCCACAGGTACAATTCAAACTTGGCAGTGCGAGTTTCTCCCTAGTCCTTTAGACTTGTTTCTCCACCGCACCAATCTCCATTGGCAGTATTAGCCTGCAGTTGCCCATGCTAAAAAGCTGGAAATCATCCTTAAGCCTCCTTCTCCTTTACAAACCAATCTTTTATGATATCCTGCTGATTTTACCTTCTGAATATTCTTCAAGTCTATCTCTCCTCTCTTTACCATAACTGCTTAATTTATATCATCACTTTCCTTTTTGCCTGGAATAATGACAGCCTCCAAACTTCAGCCTTAGCCCTGCCAATTCTGTTTTCCTCTCTTCTGCCAGTGATTGATCTAAACCCAAATCTCATCATGTTAACATCCTCTGGTTAACATCCTTTAAAGGTATCCCAATGCCTCCAAGATAGAATTCAAGTGCTCCAATCTATTTATTAAGTTTTATCTACCACTCCCTGACACACCCTGATGCTCTAACAACTCTGAACTACTTGTGTTTCCTCACAAAGGTCATGTATTTCTAGCTTCCATAACTTTGCTCATGCTGTTCGTTTTGCCTTGAATGTTCTTCTCTTATGCTCGTTTTTATAAGGCTAACTTATGTTTACCCAGTCTCAGCTCAAGCACTGCCTCTTCTAGAAGCCTTCCCTGACCAGACCCAAGCTAGATTTAGGTATCTCACCTCCTGCGTCAAAACATCCTAGCAATTTCTCAGATTCCTTCTCCCTCTTTCTCCACCTTTTGTATTATAAGAATATGTTTCTGTCCATCGGTAGGTTCCACTTTACTCGGCTTTGGATGCCCTTCCTAGGTACTAGATGTACATTATTTTTTAAATTTATTTTTAGTGAATACATGCATCAGGAAACCTTTGAAACAGAGACCACCGCAAGAAGTCAAATTCTTTCCACAGAACGAAGATTACCTGGGAAAACGGTTCGTTCCTGACTGAGCTGAGCTCCTCATCTCTCTGCAACTAATACCTACTTTAATTTTTCCCTCTAACATGTATTCCTACCTTAGGACAAGTGAAAGAGCGGAGGGACTCAGGCCCGGACTTAGGGCTCTAAGAAATCCTTAAGACCACCTCCCCTACATCCAGGAGCGCAATCACCTGGGGCCAGAAGGACACGTCATTTTCCTGGGCCGCGTATCCCTAAAATTACTGCTGCTTTCAGGAAGAAAACCTGGCCCCACTGTAGTTCCTAACTTGAGTCTCTTCTGCCTCCTCCCCACCGCGGCTCCTTAAGTCCCCCAGCCCCTAAGTCATCCAGTATCTTTGAATTTGTAAGGTAAACTTTAAAACCGGAAGTGGATTCCATACGGAGCCTATTCCGATGGACACCTGATTGATTACCCGAAACCCTTTTACGACGCGGTTGACAGTAGAAGCACAACTGACCCGTATAAGAGACTGATATTCCTCCTTGAGTCTCTGCACCCACAACTCCCGATCTCGAGGTCCGGCGTTGGTCTTCAGCACCGGGATCTCAGACACGACTCGCCGGGTGGCCTCGTCCGCCATCTTAGACCAGGGCACAAGAGAAACACGGAAGTGGTATTACCTGTAGTTTACATTCACGGCGCCTCCATCTTTACTATGGGAAGATGGGGAGTTGGCTGCCTTAAAATTTCGCTGAATACGATCTTTATTTTCTAGTAATGAAGACAAATTTGTCACCGGATCACCTGCTTGTGGGTCCAATGAGGAGAAAAGAATGGAAACGGATGACTATGTCCTGGATATGGCACCTATCATTTAACAGTAGATTGCTCAAAGGGTGACTTCCGCTCATGCTCAGAGACGTAATCTCAGAAAACCCTTCTGGACACTTGAAGAATTGTTAGAATTTCAGGCAATTTTAGGCGCTCTTCTGGTTCCTGTCATCCTAACATGCGCGAGTCACGTGTTTCAGCTTTGATTAAACTTCCTTAACTTCCTTGTAGTTAGGCTGAGGTAGCAAGGAGCCACTGTAGTCTTCCATTCAGTTCAGTTCAGTTCAGTTCAGTCGCTCAGTCGTGTCCGACTCTTTGCGACCCCATGGACTGGAGCATGGCAGGCCTCCCTGTCCATCACCAACTCCTGGAGCTTACTCAAACTCATGTTCATTAAGTTGGTGATGCCATCCAACCATCTCATCTTGTATTGTCCCCTTCTCCTCCCGCTTTCGATCATTCCCAGCATCAGGGTCTTTTCCAGTGAGTCAGTTTTTCGCATCAGGTGACCAAAGTATTGGAGTTTCAGCTTCAGCATCAGTCCTTCCAATGAATATTCAGGACTGATTTCCTTTAGGATGGACTGATTTGATCTCCTTGCAGAGTAAGGGATTCCCAAGAGTCTTCTCCAACACCACAGTTCAAAAGCATTAAAAGTCATCCATTAGGAAGGTATTAAACTCCTGAAAGTTATTGGAAACCATGGAGAATCAAAATATATACAGTCTCAGCCCAAAAGAGTTAACACAATTGAATTACAGAATTCTTAATAAATGCCAAGGTTGTTGAAAGGCCCCTAGAAAACTTGCCTTCGTCTACCCTAGTCATTTTTGGGTCCGGAATTAACAAATCTAGGAGGGAATCATGTCTCTTATCTCCAGTGCATGGCACACAGTAGGTACCCAGTAGTCCTTCTTCAGAATTTTGTATCTTCCAGTTGGTTTTTAAATAGAAGCACATTATTTTTGGCCTTAACTTACATGTCTTGTTTGCAGCGTTAATCATTGCAACTTTTAGCTGTAATTTTGGATCAAATCCTATTAATCATGAAATTCTATAATTTATCTACAAATTTAATTTCTTATGCCTGAAACCTCCAGTACAATGCTGAGAGCAGACACCCTTTTCTTGTTCTGATTTCAGGGAGGAAAGCATTGTCTTTTTAAGTATGCTATTCTCCATAGGCTTTTCATGGGTGCCCTTTATCAGGTTGAGGAAATTCCCTTCTCTTCCTAGTGCTGAAGGTTTTTATCATGAATGGGAGTGTTCCCCCCTCCCTGAATGCTTTTTCTTTAATCACTGAAATGATGATGTAATTTTTGTCTTTTATTAGCATGCAATATGTTTCTTTCTTTAAAATATTGGATATTGGATAAGGCTAAGGCAAAGCTTTGTAGTATCTCACTAGAGTTTTCTCTCCTAGAGAAATAAAGATTTATTCCATTTTGAGTGTGGGCTTTGTGGTGTGGTGGAAAGCAGAGATTTGGAATGAGGCATGCAATTTGATTGTCATAAGAATTTGGAGGAGGAGGAGAAATAGGGAAATGTAGGTCATACTGGATGCACAGTGTTATAAAAAGAATACATTCTGAGGATTTAATGTACAGCTGGCTCAGCGGTAAATCCACCTGCAAAGCAGGAGACTCAGATTTGATCCCTGGGTCAGGAAGATCCACTGGAGAAGGAAATGGCAATCCCCTCCAGTATTCTTGCCTGGGAAATCCCATGGATAGAGGAGCCCAATGGCTACAGTCTATGGTGTCACAAGAGTTGGATACAACAGTGACTAAACCACCACCATCACCACATGGTGACTGCAGGTGGGCTTTCTCTAGTTGCAGTGTGTGGGTGAGCAGGAGCTACTTTTTGTTGTGGTCCATGGGCTTCTCACTGGTGGCTTCTCCTGTGGAGCACAGGCTCAAGGTGCATGGGCTTCAGAAATTGTAGTAGGTCAGCTCAGTAGTTGTGGCACATGGACTTCAGTTGCCCCATGGCTGTGGAATCTTCCCACACCAGGAACTGAACCCATATCCCATACATTGCAGGCAGATTCTCATCCACTGTACCACCAGGGAAGTCCAGTCTTAAACATTCTTAACCACACATGTATTGACTATGTGAAGTGATGGATATGGATATTGATTTTGGTAAACATTCGTATATGTGCTCGCACATGCATGTGTATTCAACACATGTATATGACATATACATGCAGATGTATATCAAGCCATGATTTTAAAAATATACATTTGTCAATTATTCCTCAGTAAAGTAGGGGAGGGCCAGACTTTGGCGAGTTACTTTATCTCTGTGAGCTGCATGTCTTCACCTATGAAAGAATCAGTTCAGTTCAGTTCAGTTCAGTCGCTCAGTCGTGTCTGACTCTTTGCGACCCCATGAACTGCAGCAAGCCAGGCCTCCCTGTCCATCACCAACTCTCAGAGTTCACTCAGACTCAACTTGTGTCCATCGAGTCAGTAATGCCGTCCAGCCATCTCATCCTCTGTCGTCCCCTTCTCCTCCTGCCCCCAATCCCTCCCAGCATCAGAGTCTTTTCCAATGAGTCAACTCTTCGCATGAGGTGGCCAAAGTACTGGAGTTTCAGCTTTAGCATCATTCCTTCCAAAGAACACCCAGGGCTGATCTCCTTTAGAATGGACTGGTTGGATCTCCTTGCAGTCCAAGGGACTCTCAAGAGTCTTCTCCAACACCACAGTTCAAAAGCATCACTTCTTTGGTGCTCAGCCTTCTTCACAGTCCAACTCTCACATCCATACATGACTACTAGAAACACCATAGCCTTGACTAGACGGACCTTAGTCAGCAAAGTAATGTCTCTGCTTTTGAATATGCTATCTAGGTTGGTCATAACTTTTCTTCCAAGGAGTAAGCATCTTTTCATTTCATGGCTGCAATCACCATCTGCAGTGATTTTGGAGCCCCCAAAATAAAGTCTGACACTGTTTCCACTGTTTCTCCATCTATTTCCCATTGAGTGATGGGACCGGATGCCATGATCTTCGTTTTCTGAATGTTGAGCTTTAAGCTAACTTTTTCACTCTCCTCTTTCACTTTCATCAAGAAGCTTTTTAGTTCCTCTTCACTTTCTGCCATAAGGGTGGTATCATCTGCGTATCTGAGATTATTGATATTTTTCCCAGCAATTTCGATTCCAGCTTGTGTTTCTTCCAGTCCAGCATTTCTCATGATGTACTCTGCATATAAGTTAAATAAGCAGGGTGACAATATACAGCCTTGACGTACTCCTTTTCCTATTTGGAACCAGTCTGTTGTTCCATGTCCAGTTCTAACTGTTGCTTCCTGGCCTGCATACAGATTTCTCAAGAGGCAGGTTAGGTGGTCTGGGATTCCCTTTCTTTCAGAATTTACCACAGTTTATTGTGATCCACACAGTCAAAGGCTTTGGCATAGTCAATAAAGCAGAAATAGATGTTTTTCTGGAACTCTCTTTCTTTTTCCATGATCCAGCAGATGTTGGCAATTTGATCTCTGGTTCCTCTGCCTTTTCTAAAACCAGCTTGAACATCAGGGAGTTCATAGTTCACGTATTGCTGAAGCCTGGCTTAGAGAATTTTGAGCATTACTTTCCTAGCATGTGAGATGAGTGCAACTGTGTGGTAGTTTGATCATTCTTTTGCATTGCCTTTCTTTGGAACTGGAATGAAAACTGACCTTTTCCAGTCCTGTGGCCAATGCTGAGTTTTCCAAATTTGCAGGCATATTGAGTGCAGCACTTTCACAGCATCCTCTTTCAGGATTTTAGATAGCTCCACTGGAATTCCATCACCTCCACTAGCTTTGTTTGTAGTGATGCTTTCTAAGGCCCACTTGATTCACATTCCAAGATCTCTGGTTCTAGATGAGTGATCACACAATCGTGATTACCTGGATTGTGAAGATCCTTTTGTACAGTTCTTCTGTGTATTCTTGCCATCTTTTCTTAATATCTTCTGCTTCTGTTAGGTCCATACCATTTCTGTTCTTTATAAAGCCCATCTTTGCATGAAATGTTCCCTTGGTATCTCTAATTTTCTTGAAGAGATCTCTAGTCTTTCCCATTCTGTTCTTTTCCTCTATTTCTTTGCATTGATCACTGAAGAAGGCTTTCTTATCTCTTCTTGCTATTCTTTGGAACTCTGCATTCAGATGCTTCTATCTTTCCTTTTCTCCTTGGCTTTTCACTTCTCTTCTTTTCACAGCGATTTGTAAGGCCTCCCCAGACAGCCATTTTGCTTTTTTGCATTCCTTTTCCATGGGGATGGTCTTGATCCCTGTCTCCCGTACAATGTCACGAACCTCATTCCATAGTTCATCAGGCACTCTGTCTATCAGATCTAGGCCCTTAAATCTATTTCTCACTTCCACTGTATAATCATAAGGGATTTGATTTAGGTCATCCCTGAATGGTCTAGCGGTTTTCCCTGCTTTCTTCAATTTAAGTCTGAATTTGGCAATAAGGAGTTCATGACCTGAGCCACAGTCAGCTCCTGGTTTTGTTTTTGTTGACTGTATAGAGCTTCTCCATCTTTGGCTGCATATAATATAATCAATCTGATTTTGGTGTTGGCCATCTGGTGATGTCCATGTGTAGAGTCTTCTCTTGTGTTGTTGGAAGAGGGTGTTTGCTATGACCAGTGCATTTTCTTGGCAAAACTCTATTAGTCTTTGCCCTGCTTCATTCCACATTCCAAGGCCAAATTTGCCTGTTACTCCAGGTGTTTCTTGACTTCCTACTTTGGCATTCCAGTCCCCTATAATGAAAAGGACATCTTTTTTGGGTGTTAGTTCTAAAAGGTCTTGGAGGTCTTCATAGAACCGTTCAACTTCAGCTTCTTCAGCATTACTGGTTGGGGCATAGACTTGGATAACTGTGATATTGAATGGTTTGACTTGGAAATGAACAGAGATCATTCTGTCATTTTGAGACTGCATCCAAGTACTGCATTTCGGACTCTCTTGTTGACCATGATGGCTACTGCACTTCTTCTGAGGGATTCCTGCCTGCAGTAGTAGATACAATGGTCATCTGAGTTAAATTCACCCATTCCAGTCCATTTTAGTTCGCTGATTCCTGGAATATCGACGTTCACCCTTGCCATCTCTTGTTTGACCACTTCCAATTTGCCTTGATTCATGGACCTGACATTCCAGGTTCCTATGCAATATTGCTCTTTATAGCATCCGAACTTGCTTCTATCACCAGTCACATCCACACCTTGGTATTGTTTTTGCTTTGGCTCCATGCCTTCATTCTTCCTGGATTTATTTCTCCACTGATCTCCAGTAGCATATTGGGCACCTACTGACCCGGGAGTACCTCTTTCAGTATCCTAACATTTTGCCTTTTGATACTGTTCATGGGGTTCTCAAGGCAAGAATACTGAAGTGGTTTGCCATTCTCTTCTCCAGTGGACCACATTCTGTCTAGTAGTGTTTATAGGGTGATTTTAACTATATATGCAAGCTTTTCATTTTCATTTTACTTATTTTTATTTGGTTGTGTCAGACCTTAGTGTGGCATGTGGGATCTTTGTTGCATCACACAGGATCTTTCATTGTATTACATGGACTGTCTAGCTGTGGCATGAGTGTGGTGTCTCCTCATGCATTCACATAATAGACTTTCAGGATGAAATTCACATTAGCTATATGGCAGCGATTTTCAAAGTTTTTGTAACACTGGAGCTAGTTTAACAAGCAAACTCTCACTTGGAATCTCAAAATACAAAAATGATCAATGCAGAGATGTTCTTGTTCAAGTGCAGTCAGAGACCTCTAGCCTTAGAATACTTCCCCTATGGTAATGACTTATCACACTTTATTGTTTAATTGTTGGGAAAGACTGGAAACTCACAGTAAAGACTGTGTATCAATTTTGTTTATACAATAATAGTGTGGTGCCTGGCACAAGCTAAGTGCTCAACCAGTACTTTTAAAATAAAAGAATTTCTTGATGAGTTAGGTAAGCATCAGAAAAGCTGTCTCCCTAAATCTGTATCTTACTTAAAAAAAAAAAAAAAAAAAGACTCACCTTATTAGACCACTTTGTAAAGCAGAGCTCATAATGCATCATAAAAAGCTGTCTCTATTGTAAGCATAGTTGTATTTCTATAAAGTATATTTATTTTAGAGAAATGTTTCATTTAAATTTTTCAATTTAGCTTATTTTTGTTTAAGTATTTCTTACAAGAGATCAGAAGGTAAGGTTGAGAAGACTGAAAAAGTGTAGGCCTGCGCTTCATCTTTTTTCCAAAGGAAGAGACTCATTCACGCACAATTCGTGCATTTATGGAGTTCTTACTACATTCAGGCATTAGAAATACAGCAGTGCATAAGGCAGGCAGAGTACTTGCCCTGAAGGAAATTGTCCTAAAACAGCTATAAAAAGGAATTGGACAGAAATGACTGGAAATTTCAATTCTGGGAAGTGTACTGTTATCAGACCATGGTTTTGATGGGATAGTACTGTTGGCTACACGAGGGTGTCCCTGAAAGTAGTTGAAAATCCCATTGTCAGTCATCATGGAGAAAGGTAGGCCTTGGGATGAAAGGAGAAATACTGTATTAGGGAAATAAACTTTGGACTAGGGGAGGAATTTAAGTTTTTCCTCATTCTGATTTTAAAGGGGTTAGTCTGGACTCTAATATTCTCAGAGAATATAGCTCAGAATGGTGAGGAGAGGGAACCACCCTAAAGAGGATCAGTATAGATGGGTAATCAGTTCGGAAAACTTTTTTCCTTTTGTTATCGCCTTTAATTATTCTGGAGACTTCAGCAAAGAATTCTTATAACACTCAGAGAACTTGGTGGAAAGAATGATTTTTAAAAAATTTATACAATGCTTATAATGTGCTAGGCACTGTCCTAAACATTAAAAAAAAAAAATTAGATCCTTTAATTCTGGCAACAATCTTAATATAGTTACTTCATTAGCTTCATTTACATTTGAAAAAACTGAAGAATCAACTGAAGTTGGGCTCAATGAAAGAAAGCCCTATATCTCACAGCCACTAAATGGTAGAAGTGGCATTCAGTCCCAAGCACAGTCTGGCTCTAGAGATCACATCCATAACCAGCTTTCTACCATTTCAGGGCCAACGTGAAATTAGTAGCAGTGATCTGAGGGGTCTGAGTTGGTATTCGAGGGCTATTCATTGCCCTTAAAGGGCAGACAGTTATCAAAACACAAAGAGAGACTGCAGAAACAAACAGTAGAGCTGCAGAAACATACATGGGACAACCAGCCCCTCCCTGGAATGGGCTGAAGTGTGCACAGGACTCTCTGAGGTGTTAATATCACCCCTAGAGATTATAGAACTATGGCCTTTGAGTTCAAAGTAAGATCTTGGCAAGGGTTGGGGTGTCAGAGGATTTGGTTAATAAAGATGAAAATACATATTCTTTGGGGAGGAGAAATTAATAAGTAGTCAATTACCATAAAATAAATCTCTGTTCTGGACATGTTCAAAGTACAGTCCAAGTATATACACCTGAGAGAATCAGGTAAGGCTGATAGCACTTGAACTGGATCCCTTAGGGTGAGCATATTGAATATGCAGAAAAGGAGAAAGCAGGGTAAATGGGACATTCTAGGCAGAAAGAGGAGCATTCTGTAAGTCAGGAAGTCATGAGGACAGTATATTAAGGACAGCAAATATCCAGATCATTGTTTATAAGAGAAGACGGAAGAAAGCGCCTAGCAGGACTTAATTACATGCAATATGCTATATAGAAATATTTATAAAATAAGCATAAAATCACAAAACAAAATTATACACAGAAGTAGCTTCAAAATACTTAAAAATACAGGCACCTGCTCAAAACTCAAAAGATAGAAAATGCTATAGAGTGCAGTATAAGTCTGTAATGTAATGTGAATGTGAGTCTCCCTCTAATCCCATTCCTTGGCTACTTAGTCCTCATCCCCAGGGCTCTCCTCTCCAACTAGCTCTCTATATATCCTTCCAGATATAGTCTATGCACTTATACATATACCCACATATACCTTCTTTGAAGACTCTTTATATGCTGTTGCTGCTAAGTCGCTTCAGTCGTGTCTGACTCTGTGCAACCCCATAGACGGCAGCCCACCAGGCTCCCCTGTCTCCGGGATTCTTCAGGCAAGAACACTGGAGTGGGTTGCCATTTCCTTCTACAAGGCATGAAAGTGAAAAGTGAAAATGAAGTCGCTCAGTCGTGTCCGACTCCCAGCAACCCCATGGACTGCAGCCCACCAGGCTCCTCTGTCCACGGAATTTTCCAGGCAAGAGTACTGGAGTAGGGTGCCATTGCCTTCTCCGAACTCTTTATATAAGTCATAGTATACTGTTCAAATTTCTGCTTTTTTTTCATTGAGTAAATATCTTTGAGGCTGTTCTATATTAATACATAATTAAACAACCTCATTCTATCCCCTCCCACTCTTTCTTCTTCTTTTGTAGATCCATCCCATTTTATGGATCTACCATAATTTATTCAGCAAGACCCTCAGGAGGTATATTTAAATTGTCTTTTGCTATTTATTACAAACAGTACTGCAGTTAATAGCTTTATCTACTCATCACTTTGTACACATGTAATAAATACCTAGATATAGTACTGTTGTCTCAAAGATTTGTGCTTTTAAAAATTTGTTAAATATTGCCTCTATAAAAGGCAATTTGTTAAAAATTGTCCTCTGTAAAAATTAAACCAATTTGTATTACTATTAGCAATATATGAAATTACAAGTTTCCCTCCTTAAAAAAAAAAAATCAGTGTTAACAACAGAGTTCTTTTTGCCAATTTCATGACTGAAGTAGAATCTCAAGACAATTTTAGAGTCTATTTCTCATTCTGAGTAAGGTTGAATATTTTTCATAGGTTTAGGATTCATTTGTATTTCATTTTCTATAAATTCTTATATCCTTTGCTCCTTTTAAATTGTCATTCATTTTTTCTTAATGATTTTATGAGTTTTTAAAAAATATATTAAAGAGATTAGTCGTTTGTGATGTTATAAATATTTTTCTCAGTTTGTCTTAGTTTTTGTTCATAGTATTTCTAACCATGTGGAAATATTTTTTCCAGTCTTTTTGCTTAAAATTTCTGGTGTTAAGTCACCACAACAGTCTATATTACTTTTAAAAAATTATCCCATGTTTTCCTCTAGTACTGTTTCTCTTAAAATGAAAATGGCTTTGTTTGTTCTAGCTTATTTAAACAATACAGAAAAATAAAATTAATTCAAAATTCTACCCCATATTTAAAAAAACTGCTATCATTTTAAGTACACATCCTTCTAGACATCTCTATGCACACATTTTTCTTCTTCTACTTTGTTGGTTTTAATTTACTGTTACATAGATTCTTCTTGCCTGAAGAATCCCAGGGACGGGGAGCCTGGTGGGCTGCTGTCTCTGGGGTCGCACAGAGTCGGACATGACTGAAGCGACTTAGCAAGACGGATACAAAGCTTTTGAACTTTCATTTTTCTTTTTTCCTAATATGTTCATTTAAGATTATACATTTCCCTATAAGCATAGCTTTAGTCACATCCACATTTTGTATGTAATATTTTTATTATCATTCAGTTCAAGTTATTTTCTAACTCCAACTGTGATTTTTTTTTGGGGGGTTACTTGGTCCATCTAGTCAAGGCTATGGTTTTCCAGTGGTCATGTATGAATGTGAGAGTTGGACTGTGACGAAAGTTGAGCGCCGAAGAATTGATGCTTTTGAACTGTGGTGTTGGAGAAGACTCTTGAGAGTCCCTTGGACTGCAAGGAGATCCAACAGGTCCATCCTAAAGGAGATCAGCCCTGTGATTTCTTTGGAGGGAATGATGCTAAAGCTGAAACTCCAGTACTTTGGCCACTTCATGAGAAGAGTTGACTCACTGGAAAAGACTCTGATGCTGGGAGGGATTGGGCGCAGGAGGAGAAGGGGACGACAGAGGATGAGACGGCTGGATGGCATCACTGACTGGATGGAGGTTAGTCTGAGTGAACTCCGGGAGTTGGTGATGGACAGGGAGGCCTGGTGTGCTGTGATTCATGGGATTGCAGAGTCAGACACGACAGAGCGACTGAATTGAACTGATCTGAACTACTTAGAAGTAGCTTATTTCATAACTTCTAGTTACCTTTTTGTTACTGATCTGTATCTTAACTGCAAGTCAAGAAACATACTTTGTATCACTCCAGAACTTTGAAATTTGCTGAGATTTGCCTTACGGCAGTATAAGGTAGGGCTTCCCAGGTGACTCAGTGGTGAAGAATCCGCCGGCCAATGCAGGAGCCCCAGATGTGGGCTTGATCCCTGGGTTGGAAAGAGAAAATGGCAACCCATTCCAGTATTCTCACTGGGATAATTCCATAGACAGAAGAGTTTTGCAGGCTACAGTCCATGAGGTTGCAAAGAGTTGGACATGACTGAGTATACACTATATGGTCAATTTTCAAAATGTCCGAAGTGTGCTTGAAAAAATCTGTAATTTGCAGCTCTGGAGTATAGTGGCTGTATACATATATTTATACTTGTTGAGTTAAATTTGCTACTCATGTTATTTAAGTTTTTATTAGTTCTGAAGGAGGTTTGCTGTATCAGTGAATAAGAGCAGTGTGTTAAATCTCCTGTTATGATAGTGAATTTGTCTATTTTTTCCTTGTATTTCTGTCACTATATATAATTTCAAGTTAACTTCATACTTAAATGCAACTTTAAAACTTCCAGGTAAACTAGACTTACTCAAGTGAAGTGTTCTTATTTCTAGTAATGCTCTTGCTTTCAAGCCTGTTACATCTGTTATATAATTTCCTTTTGGTTTATTTTTCCACAATATAGCTTTTCCCATTCTTTTACTTTCAACCTTTTCTGTATCACTGTTTTAGTTTCTAGTATCTTATATTAATTATGATAGGCTATTAATGCATGTAGAATTAATTTTAAAGGGTATGTATAATATTTCCATGATCTAAAGTGACACATTTATCAATACAAAATTTTCTTATGTACTTGGGTCTGTCACTGGACCTTCCACTTGTTTTCCTCAGCTGGCTTATTCACAGGGCATTAACCCATTGTTCTAATTATTGTAGCTTTACAATACATGTTAATATTTGGGTTAACTTTTAGTCATTACTTATCTTTTTCAGAAAATCCCTTTCATTTTCCTTATTTTTCCATGTGAATTAAAATTAATTTGTTTAAAAATCTTGCTTACATTTTAATCTAGATGTTAAATTTATAGATAACATTGGGAAATTGACATCATTATATATTCTCTCTCTCCAAGAACATGATGTTACTTTCCATTTGACCAAGTTTTCTTTTATGTGGGTAGCATTCTAAAATTTCATTCATACTAGGAATTTCCTGGCAGTACAGTTGTAAGGACTCTGCACTTTCACTGCCAAGGGCACAGGTTCAACTCCTGGTTGGGGAACTAAGATCCTGCAAGCCTTGAAGTGTGGGGGAAAGAAAATTTCATTCATGCAGATCATGCCCTTTCTTTTTAGTTATTCCTAGGCATTTTATCTGATTTGTTGCAATTAGGGCTTTTTAAAATTATATGTTTATTGTTTATATATAAAGGATATTTATTTATGCACGATAGTTCCTCTCCCAATCACTTTACTAAATTCTATTACTTGTAATAATTTTAAAGTTGATTTTCATGATTATATCTCTATATTAATAAGCTATCATCTGCAATACTGATAATTACATTATTATTTTGGCCATATAAAAATGTTTATAATTAGCTAGCTTGGGAGAAAACATGAAGAAATGAGGTAAAATGAGTTAGGAAAATTCCTTTTGTTAGTTACAATTTCACTGATGACTAGCTAAAATGATAACAGGATTCTCAGCATTTCAAATGAGTTCAGGGCCTGGACACATGGTATTCTAGAAATCAGAAATATTTTGTAAGTGAAATTGTTTTTCACAAAGGTGGTCTGAAGAACTCACAATATGGTAAATGTCCACATTTTCAAAGAGGGAAATTCTAGATGGTGAATTCTGGAAACTAAAGAATTAAGATTATTGATTCTTTTACAATTATAGAACGGTTATTAAAGATTATTTTATAAACGAGAAAAGAAAGCAGTGATCCCAGATGCCCACAGTGGTTCACCATGATGTGATTCAGTCGCCCAAGGTGTCGGCTCTTCCTTGCCTTTGGGCCTCGAGCATGTGTGCTCTCATTCTAGACAGTCTTCTGCAAGCACACTGCCTCCTTTGGGCTCTTTGGGTCTCAGCTTCTGTGTTACCTCCTCAAAGAGAGCTTTCCTGATCATTCCTGTTCTGTCACAGCATTCTGTTCTTTTCCTTCATAGTACCTATCTCAATTTAAAATGGTATACTTGCTATTTTCTTTCCTTAGGCAATAAACAATAAACTCCATGAAGACATGGACCATGTCTGTTTGTTCACTGCTGTGTATCCTACCCTATATGCCAATAATAGCACTGGACATTAGTAAATGCTTAATGAATATATATTAAGTAAATGACTAGATGACTTTCCTTGTCAGTGTTACTAGACTAGCAGACTAGAGGAACATCACAGAGACACCATATCTTGATTTCAGGAAAAAAAAAAAAAGTTTCCTGATATGTTCTTTGAAAAAATAGTAAATTTGCTAGAATACAGAAATACTTTTATTTGACTGAACAACAACTGCTGCTGCTGCTGCTAAGTCACTTCAGTCGTGTCTGACTCTGTGCAATACCATAGATGGCAGCCCACCAGTCTCCCCTGTCCCTGGGATTCTCCAGGCAAGAACACTGGAGGGGTTTGCTATTTCCTTCTCCAATGCATGAAAGTGAAAAGTGAAAGTGAATTCGGCTCAGTCGCAACCGACTCTTAGTGACCCCATGGACTGCAGCCCACCAGGCTCCTCTGTCCATGGAATTTTCCAGACAAGAGTACTGGAGTGGGTTGCCATTGCCTTCTCTGAACAACAACTAAAAAGAGAATTAAATCTCTAATTAGCTGGAGGGGTTGGTAAGACAGGGCTGTTTTTTGTCACGGCCTGCCTGTAGGATAACCAATGACTTGGAAAAAGTCATCCCTGTGGGAGCAGCAGAGAGCATTAACAAAGAACCTCCTGAATTTCTGAAAGCTGGTGAAAACTGTTACATATAAATATTAGGTAACATTTATCTAGTGTTTACAATGAGCGAGGCCCTGTGTTGACAACTCACATATATTATTTAATATAATTTTTAAAACAATGACCTATGACATGAATGTTATTTTATATATACTCCTTTTACAGATGAGTAAACAAGCTCAGGGAAATTAAGGTAAAGTCTTGTTAGTGAAGGTCAGAGGTGGCAAATGAAGGAAACAAGGAGAATGTTAAGACAGCAAATCCTTAGGATTCAGTGGCTGACTGTGGTCTCTACTCTTCTATTCAGGAGCCAGGAGACACTGGGCTTCTAGCTAAAGGCTTACAGCTAGGTTAGAAACTAACCTTTTCTTCTCCTTGCAAGAAAAGCTATGACCAACCTAGACAGCATATTAAAAGCACAGTCATCACTTTACCAACAAAAAAGTGAAGGTGAAGTCGCTCAGTCGTGTCCGACTCTTTGTGACCCCATGGACTATAGCCTACCAGGCTCTGCCGTCCATGAGATTTTCCAGGCAATAGTCCTGGAGTGGGCTGCCATTTCCTTCTCCAGGGGATCTTCCCAACCCAGGGATTGAACCTGGGTGTCTGGCATTGTAGACAGACGCTTTACCGTCTGAGCCACAAGACTGTCTAATCAAACCTATGGTTTTTCCAGTAGTCATGTATGGATGTAAGAGTTGGACTATAAAGAAAGCTGAGCACTGAAAAATTGATGCTTATGAACTATGATGTTGGAGAAGACTCTTGGGGGTTCCTTGAACTGCAAGGAGATCAAACCAGTCAATCCTAAAGGAAATCAGTCCTGAATACTCACTGGAAGGACTGATGCTGAAGCTGAAACCCCAATACCTAGGCCACCTGATGCGAAGAACTGACTCACTGGAAAAGACCTTGATGCTGGGAAAGACTGAAGGCAGGTGGAGAGGAGATGACAGAGGATGAGATGGTTGAATGGCATCACCAACTCGATGGACATGAGTTTGGGCAAGCTCTGGGAGCTGGTGATGAATAGGGGAAGCCTGGCATGCTGTAGTCCACCAGGTCACAGAGTTGGACATGACTGACCGACTGAACTAGAAGTACAACTGAAATTAACTAACATGATGCTTTAGGTGAAAATGAAAATGAGTAATTGGAGCAGCTTAGAGTTAATGGGGAACCAAGAACTAGAGAGGACTGTCAGGTCAGCAAGTCACTGTAGGATAAAGTTCAAGAGTAAAGCCCAGGCAATGACATAGGGATCAAAGTGGGCCTGGAAGTATCAAGAGTATACTTGTGATAATGGATTACTAACAGGGTATAGATTTATTTAAGGAAATGTCTGGCTCAAAAAGAGATTTTAATCTGGCAGAAACAGGAACAGCATAGACTGAGACAAGCAATCTCAATAGAGTATACAGATTAAGAAAGATGAGAGATCTACTATAATTTTAAGTGGTAGTACCATTGGACTTGGAAAAAATACTTAGTAGGGAGATGATAGTAGCTCTCTGAAGGGCTGACATTTAGCTCTGATGTGTTGATCCAGAGGAAAAAAGACAGAGCCAATAAATGGAAGTTACAAAGATATTTTTTTTTAAGCACAGATAAAAAGGCTTTTCTAATCACCAAAAATTACAGTGAATTAAGTGCAGGACATATTGGAAATGGGATCACGTGAAAGGTAGCTGAAGGATGTTTGTTTAAAGATTCGAACGGAGGAAGAGATAATTGTGGGAATAGAGTGTATTGAGAAGTAGAAAAGAATGGAAACCAGGGTCCAATTGGAGGCTGCTACTGCTGCTAAGCTGCTTTAGTCGTGTCTGACTCTGTGCAACCCCAGAGATGGCAGCCCACCAGGCTCCCCTGGCCCTGGGAGCCTGCCTGAAAGCTGGAGGGATGTTCTCTCAGTTGAGGCTCCGAGGAAGAGACAGGATGGATATAAAGAAAGTGACATGAAAGGAGGAGGAACAAGAGAGCCCTATACAGGGTTCTCAATCTTCTCAGAGAGTTTTTTTTTGAGTTTTTAGTTGAAGTAAGGAGAGGGTGGAAAAAGAACATTAGACAAGAGATGAAGTTTTTGCTTTAACTGTAGAGATGACATACAGTTCAAGCAAAGGGAAACAACTGTTTAGCTACAACTAACAACAACAACAAAGTCCATCCTAAAGGAATCAGTCCTGAATACTCACTGGAAGGCCTGATGCTGAAGCAGAAACTCCAGTACTCTGGCCACCTGATGCAAAGAACTGACTCATTTGAAAAGACCCTGATGCTGGGAAAGATTGAAGGTGGGAGGAGAAGGGGACAACATAGGATGAGATGGTTGGATGGCATCACCAACTTAATGGACATGAGTTTGAGTAAGCTCCAGGAGTTGGTGATGGACAGGGAGGCCTGGCATGCTCCAGTCCATAGGGTCGCAAAGACTCTGACATCACTGAGCAACTAAACTGAACAAAACAAAATCTTAGCGTTTGAAATATTTCTTAGTGCTGGGGCTTCCCTGGTGGCTCAGAGGTTAAAGCTTCTGCCTGCAATGCAACCCAGCCTGCCTGCAACCCAGAGAGACCTGGGTTCCATCCTTGGGTTGGGAAGATCCCTTGGAGAAGGAAATGGCAACCCACTCCAGTATTTTTGCCTGGAGAATCCCATGGATGGAGGAGCTTGGTGGGCTACAGTCCACGGAGTCACAAAAAGTCGGACACGACTGAGTGACTTCACTTTCACTTGGTTTGGTTAGCATTTATTCCATTTCACCTCAGGAAACCTGCTTAGCTCTCTGTTAAGGGCATGATGATCTCTTAGCCACTGGGCCACCAGGAAAGTCCTGAGGATTTGTGCTTTTTGTTTTGGGCTGTGCAGTGCACTATGTGGGATATTAAGTTCCCTGACCAAGGATTTAAACTGTGCCCCCTGAGGTGGAAGTGTGGAGTCCTAACCTCTAGACCACCAGAGAATTCCCAAGTCTTCATGTTTTAAGAGTGTATTTCCAGCTCCCACCCCCAAAAGAAAACATTCCTACAGTCATGCATGCAGTCATGAATGGACTAACTTAGGGACAGCTGGCCAGGGATTGTCTCAATGTCTGGAATCTGTAAAACTGAGTTAAGGGTTGGCCCCAGGGAAAAGGATTAGGTATAGTCCTATAGAGGAAGAGGGATTACTTTGCAGGCCTAATGAAGAAAAATTCTAGTCCTTTCTTTATCTTTCCATTGTGATCGAAGAGGGTGATAGGTCATCTCCCCAGAGGCTGCACTGAGCAGATAAGACACCACACCACTAGAGAAGGCCTCTCCTCTCTAATCCTCTAAATGGAGTTGGCTTAAGTTTGGAAGAGAAATGGGCTCCTGGAAAAGAATTCCCACCATGATGTCAAGATTGCTGGGCATCAAACCACTTCCTAATATGGATAGGGAGAGAATACGATTCAATTATAAGTAAGTAGTGCCTGTCTCTTTTATGAGCTTATGTGGGTGAGGACACATCCCCATTCCATACATTACAGGTAGCAACCTCTGCCCTGATGACTCTTCCTCTAGGAAAGAGAGTTATCTGAAGAAAATGAGGATGGAGTACAGGCTGTTCACAAGGGAAGAGTTCCAGTATGGGGTGGTGGTGAAGGGGGAAGAGACAGTTTTGGCTTTTTCTAATGGATATCTCTTCCTTTCAATCTGGTAAAGTAGAGACTGTTTATTCTTCTCAGTCCTGCAGGAAATGGGGGCAGGGGATTATCCTTCTCTTTACAGTTCACTGCTACTTTCAGATGATCATGCTCTCATCCTCTTGTAAAAACTCCTCCTTCTCTGAAGCTTATACCATTTGGCTCTATGGTCCTTTAGCCCTCCTGCTTACTGAAAACTCCTGTGCCTATTAAATAATCCCTCTGTGCCACATGGGTATGTGTATGGATGTGCTGACTCACCTAAGTTGTCCGACTCTTTGAGACCCTCTGGGCTGTAGCAGCCAGACTCCTCTGTCCATAGGATTCTCCAGGCAAGAATACTGGAGTGGGTTGCCATGCCCTCCTCCAGAGAATCTTCTGACCCAGGTTTCTAACCTGTGTCTCTTATGTCTCCTGCATTGGCAGGCAGGTTCTTTAGCGCCACCTGGGAAGCCCTCCTATCTGGGTGGTTTTAGGAAAATCCATGTGATCAGTAGTTAGTTCTTGGCCTTCTCAACCTACTCAACCTATGCTCCTACTTTCAATTCCTTAACTTTACCATTTCTGGCAACACAAGTTTTTCTTGACTGCAGCCCAAAGGCTTTAATAAAGAATGGGAGAGGAAGCATTCTTAAATGTGAAAACATTCTTGGTACAAAAGTTGACTGGTATTTACCTGAAGACACATTGAAAGACTAGGGTTGTCAGCTGTGACATATAATGATGGAATAGCACAGAGGTTGAACTGCAATAATATTTTGTTTCTACTCCACCATATTTCTGAAACAGCTTTCGCCAGTTACTAAATGACTTACTTGTCGCAAAATCAATGGACACATTGTAGCCCACATCTTAACGTGATTTTTAAAAATCTGCTTTAATACTGGCCAATTTCCTTGATATTTCTGGTTTCTTCTTTATACGTGTCCCTTCTCGGTGTCCTCTTTTTCCCTCTTTTTCTCACCTCATCTCTTAAATGCAGTTATTCCTCTTTCTAGGCCATCTTATCCACTTCCATGGTTTCAACAACACACACTCTAAACTTTCCTTTTGGACTCCCAACCCACATTATGTAACATTCCACTGTCTAAAGGATATCCCACAGGCCCTTAAAAACTCATTCTCTCCCCCACCTTCCCCCCGACCTCAAATAATGAAAATGGCATCTTTAGTCCCTAGGTGCCCAAACCAGAACACGGGGAAATACCTTGGATTCCTCTCTCGGCCTCATATACATTTCCGATCATTCCCCTCCGCCCCCCCACCTGTACACACCCTCCTATTGGGCCAGACCACTGTGGTCTCTCTTCGGGGTAAGAGCGTCCTAACCGTTCTTGCCTCTAACTTCGCCCCCCTCCAATTCATTCTACCCATTGCTACCACTGATCTTTTAAAATGCAAATAGATTTGTTTACACCTCTGCTAAAACCTATTCATTACCCGTAGGAAAAATAATTTACGTGGCCTTGCGTAAACCAGCCCCTCCCAACCTCACAGAACTCATCTATTTACCCTCCTTAGCCATACCACGCTGCTGGCAGCTCGAGAAGGTACCCAGTCTCCCACCCCCAATTCCCAACAGTCCAGGATTCAGCTCAGGTGACACTTCCTTCAGGAAGCGGGTGCTCAAAAAGCAAATGCTCAAAAGTGAAATCCGAGAGGGCAACTGACCAGTGATTTCTGTTCCGGACCCAAGTTTACGGAACGTCCGGGTTACCAGGAAGCTCAGGGCAAAGGTCAAACCCAGATCGTGAACCTGCCCCCAAGTTCGTAGGGGAATCGGACCCTCGTAATATTCCGTCCTTCTGCGTCATGGCTGCCTGCCGCAGTTTGTCAGTGGATCCTGAAGTCGACACCAGCCAGCTCGGGTCCCACCAACGTTTCCACACCAGAGAGTACAACCTCTCAGAGGCCTTACTACCGCCCTAAAGCCGTACAGAAGAAAAAACGTGCGTTGCCAGCTTGCCCCAAAGCAAGATGGCTGCCAATCTCTAGTCTCCGGTACCAAAGTGAAGCTATCCACTCCTTGTTTAATGCCGCTGCCAGGCTGCCCTCACCTAGCATGGCTACTCCGGCTCATGCCTCACTATGGTCTCGAAGCCGCCGCTAACCGGCCAGGTTCCGGGAGGCGGTGTTCAGGATGCAGCCACCCCCGCCCGCCTCTCCCCTCCCCCTCGCCCGCGGTGGCGGCGGCGGCGGCTGGAGCCCGGATGCGGCGCCGTGAGACAGGCCCGGAGCGCGGCGCGGATGGATCCAACATGGCGGCGCCGAGCCTGAGCCGAGAGTGAGGCGGCGGGGCGGCTGGAGTGGGGAGGGGGAGTCGAGCGGGACGGGGCGGGGCCGGGCGGGGCCGCGAAGGGCTTGGGGAAGGAAAGTGGAGGGGGGAGGCGGTGGCGACGTCCAGCTGGAGAACCTCGGGAGAGGGAGGTGACGGGACGCTGCGAGGTGGGGGAGGGGAGCGGCGAGGGGGCGTGCGGGGGAGGGTGGCAACTGTGCGGGAGGGCAGGGTCGAGGCGGGAGGAGTGGGGCAGGGGAGGGGCGTAAACAAGGGCCGAGGCTGGGCCGGGCTGGGGGGTGTTAGAGAGGCCGAGGTGGGGAGTGGGGCTGCGGGCCCGCCGGGCCGCGGGGCTAGGAGCGGGCGGGGCGAGGGTGAGGGTGTGGGGCAGAAGGGGGCTTGTGGCAAGTGGTGGGGGGAGGAACTGGACTCGCGTAAGGGCTGTAGTGGAGAGGCGAGAGGTGAGGATTGGGTCTGAGACGCTTGGGGGAGGTTCTGAAAGTGTTAAATTGGAGGTGCGAGGGGAAGGGCCTAGGGAGAATTTGGGTGGAAAAGGAGAAAACGGAGGTTTGGGGACTGGAGAGCGTGTCGGTGTAAGGAGGTAATGGAGAAAGTGAGAGACTAGGAGGAAAGTTTGGGAGGAAGGGGAATGGGATGGGAGATAGGAGAGTGGAGCGGCACGAGCGATAGAGGTTCAGGGCTTTCCCTTTCCCCTGTGGAAAGGAAGAGCGAGCAGAGTTAAGCAGCATCAGTTGCAGCCAATTCTAATTGCCAGGCCTTTTAGCTTTTCCTAGGGTGGGACGGGCAGAAGTGAATGGTCGGTCTTGTGGGTTTAGAGGATTGGGGTTGGATGAGGGTTCAACTGGATTTCCAAAAGCACCCTTGTTTTTCCTGGTTACGAAAAGAAGGGGAAAGGAGGGGCCCCTGGTATTGCTGTTGTGTGGAAGGAGTAAAGGACTTGCCTAGTTTTAAGTAATTATCACTGTCGGAATGGGGAAACATGCATGCTGTGTTGCTCTGTATGCTGAAGTCAAGGCTCTGAAGTCTGAGAAAGGGAGCAGAAAACTCAGGACGGCATCTCGGGCATCTCGGCAACCGTTCTAATTAAATGAGCGCTTTAGTTTCCAGACTCTCTATTTTGCTGGAGGGAGGGTCAGTACCCGTCTATTAAAAAAAAAATGTTCCCAGTGAAATGTAGATGTTTGAGTGGATGCTGCCCCAGTGGATATTTCGTTCTCACTGTGTACTAGGTAAGGGAAAGAGTGAAGACAGAATTTGGAGGATAATTACGGTCTCTCAAGTGAAGTGATGAAAAGAAGGTGCCTTCTTTCGCTGTAACCACTTTCCTCCTGGTTCACCTAAAAATGAAATCAGTGTTGATAGTGTAACAAAGTAGGTGGGCCTCACAAGAGATTGAGGAGTGAGGTGTCAGAGAGTAATTGGTCCTCCCCCCGCAAGTTGTTAAATTTGGGACTTTTTTTGCCGTAAGCCACTGAGACTGGACATTCTCAGAGTTGGTATTGTTTAGTGAATTGGGTAATTGAAGGTTAGGGAAACCTGGGGAGTTTGTTGGAAGTGAGTTCTCCCATTTAGCTTAGAGTGTATCATTACAATTGAAATAGCTTTAGGCTTGTCTGTATATTTTTGCAGCTGAGATTGACTCTCTGGGCCTTTGAGGTGTCAAAGTCAAGCTTGAAAATTGACACTTTCCCCCTTATTTGTTTTTGTTTTGCTGCTGGCTTTCAACCTTGTGCTAGGAAGAGACCTGGGAAATTAAGTTTCCTGCAGAGGTAAGTCTAGAACTTTTTGTTTGTTTTCAAACAATGAAAGGGAATGGAAATGACATATTGAGGGTTGAGTATAGTAATAGAATAGATGACAGGGAAAATGGGTTTTCACTCACCCAACCAAGTACGTAAGATTTGTTACAGTCACTGTCTCTTAGGTCACTGGAAACTGATAGGAGGGAAAAGAGAACAGAAATTAGGTGTCTTCGGACAAGCCTCCAGCCCTTTTCTGTTACTGTCTAGTCATCTTGGTCAGCTCTGAGAGAAACATTTGTAAACATGTGGAATTTTGTACTCTAGAACAATGTCTCCCAAATGTTTCCCTGTGAGGATGGCTGAGACACCTGCTGCGGGCTGCTGCGGGCAGGCTTTTCTTCCAGCCTACTCTTTCTCCTAGTTGTTCTGAAAGTTTCATTTTGAAAACATACTTTGTAATTCTGACTTCCAGATATTTGGTTACATTTTCTGGGCCCTACCAGCAAGAAAGCTCTTTCTTTACCTAGTCTTAGTCATTTTAAAGGTTTTCCATATCCTTTACATTTCAAGTTTTAAGACATCACGCTTTTTCAGATTTTCCCTCTCAAAAGGGCTTGTAAGAGAGTCAGACACCTCCAGTTCTGTTGGGATGAAAGTATACTGTTGTTTTCATTTTAAGAGATCACTCTCTTTAATTTCTTCCACATGACTTCCAAGGGCTTCTGAGAATCAAATACCTCAAAGTACAGCTCTCATTCCTGGTTGGAATGAGACTAGACTTTGCTTGGGAGTAGTAACCTAACAGACAGCAATGCATGGAGAAGAAGGCCTGTGGATACATATAGACTATTGGCCCTTGGCTGGCTTGTGCCTACCTAAAGAAAACAAACAAAACCCCTACAGTGCCAGGAACTGCAGCAGTTCATCAGGATACAGGATTAGTCTTGGGAACCCCTTAGGGTTGATCTACATGTTAGGCTCTCATATAGACCCAAACCAGCCTGCAGGATCAGGACTCTTGTTTACTAGAGTGTTGTCTCTTGGTGTTTGGCACTATTTCAGGCACCAAGATTCTGAAGTTCTTTCTCATCTTCTGTTTGGAGGGTGTACATTCTCCTCAGTGCTGTGACACCTTTCATCTAGAATCTCTGTATAATTTCTGGGTAGTTCCTCGATTCACTGCCACAGTAAGCTGAATATATTTTGGTTTAAGAGGAAGTTGGCCATGTTCTTTCAGTGCTGAAGTTAGGTTCTTGGAGCCCGCATGTGGATTGCTGAGTGAGTGAACTTGCCATCATAGATGATAATTAAGTGGGGAGGGCTGCCTATTAGCCTGCATGCCAGCCTCCTGACATTTCTCCCAAGGACAAGCATGGCCTTGGGAAACTTCTGCCTCTTCTACATTTTGCCTTATTGCATAAGTGCTGTAAGTCTGCTTAGCAGCCTAACAAGGAAGGGTCTGCTCTTGGTGTCATTTTGGGACGTTAAAGATGGTTGCAGGGTTTCAGTGCGGGATCCTTTCTGTCTTTCAGAGGATGGCATTTCTCTAATCTTCACAGCAATTTAGATTGAATTAGGTCAGATTATACCTCCTGGGATGGGGTGGAAGGGAGTGTAGCCCTGTCCCTGCTGTTCACCTAAATGGCAGCAGCAGGTGATAGAGAAGCCAAAGCTGGAGCAGGATGAAACTCCTTAGTGAAGTTAAATGAGTCTTTGTCTGACTGGCTCTTCTTCTGGAATATTGTTTGATGGGTTTTGGTTGGAGAGACCAGATGACTTCCTTCTCCAGATATAAGATGGCAAGTGACAGTGCTTTCTTTTCTTTTGACCCTTCATCATGTTCCATCTAGAAAAGGATTTCTCACCTTTAGCATTATTGATATTTTGGATCAGATAATTCTTTGCTGTAAGAGGCCGTCCTGTGCTTTATAGGATGTCTAGCATTATCCATTGCATTTACTCATTGCAAGCCAGTAGTGCCTCCGTTACCACCCTTACTTCCCACGCCACAGTCACAACAATCTAAAAGCCTCCAGATATTGCTGAATGTCCCCTGGTGGGCAAAATTGCCCTGATTGAGAACCACTGACTAGAAGCTCTGATAAGTCCTGTCACTTTGATCCAGCCTAGGATCTGTGACTTAACTGTGGCTGTTTCCCCCTCAGATCTAGGAATATAACCCTCAGAATTGAGGCCTATCGTAGAATTGCATCCATTGATACATAGTTAGGACCACAGTGCTTTCCTGTATTCTGCTTCATTTTCCAGTGACCAGGAATGTGGGGACAATACTTCCTAATTTCCTGGGGTTTATAGTCAGGGCACTTTGAATTAGGGAACTCTGGAGCAACCTACTCTTCTGATTGGTTGAATGTGAAACCTGCCCATCTGTTTTTTTTCTGGGATCCACATAATAGCCAGCTGGCCAAAGGGAACAGGTGGGATAGGAACAAGGCGAAGTTGTAGGGGCTCTGAGGAGGCTCAGTTTTCTCCTGTGGCTGCTATGAGCAATAAGTTGTTTTCCTTCAGTCCCCTCTATTTGTAGCCAGTTACTGTAGCAGGTGAAACAAGAGAGGAAGAGAGGAGGAAAACCAGTTGGTAGTTGAGTAGCTATAATCCCAGTTGTTTCCCATGCTTTGGGTGGGATATCTGGCTCTCATAACTAGCTATGGGCTATGTTTCCTGTCCATAGTCTGAACCCATGTTATGGGGCTAAGTAATTGCAGGTTGGACCTCCCGTTTTCTTAAGGGTCTGAGTCTTCTCTGTGCGTTTGTTTCAGGATTAAAAGAGAAGACCAGGTCCTACTTGCTCTTCAGTTTTCTGACTCCACAATTGCTTGACTCTTCTGAAGTAGTTTATCATCTTATTCTTCTTTTTAACATAGCCTCAGTTTCTTGCAGTATAAAATGGACAGAACAGCCTGATCTGTTGTTGAGTAGGTTGCTATGGTAGGGGTAGTTGTACAGTATGGGGAACGCTAGAGAATATGCATGTTAACCTGAGCTGAATGTACTTTTAATGGGGTCCTCTCACTCTTGGGCTTATGTGAGTTTATTCTTAATTGGTATTGCTTGTGGTGATCTCTTATAGGTTCAGTTCAGTTCAACAGCAGGTTGCTCCTAGGGTATGCCAACCCCTGTCCGTTGCTCGGCACTATAGATGTAAAGATGAATATGACCTAGTTCCTCTACTTGAGTTGCTTAAGATATGATAGGGGTACAGGTAATTTTAGTACCGTCTAATAAATGGTTTAAGGAAATATATGTACAGTGTTCCATAGGAGCACAGAAGAGGACTACTTAACCCCAGGAAGGGATGTAGAGAATGAATTTGAAGATGGCATCTGGACTGATTTTTTTTTAAGTATTTATTTATTAGTATTTAGTATTTATTAGTATTTAGTATTTATTAGTATTTAGTATTTATTAGTATTTTTTCAGTATTTATTTCATTTTTGGCTGCATGGGGTCTTAGCTGAGGCACACAGGATCCTCTGTTGTGGCACATGGGCTTAGTTGCCCTGTGGCATGTGGGATCTTGGTTCTCCACCAGGGATTGAACCTGTGTCCCCAGCTTTGGAAGGCAGATTCTTAACCATGGGACCACCAGGGAAGTCCCTGAACTAATTCTTAAAGGATGAGTAGGAGTTAGCCATCTGAAAAAGGTGTAATGGGGCATATAGAAAAGAAGGGAGGGGCCATTCAGGCAAAGAGATTAGTCTGAAGATAGTTATAGAGAAATGAATTGTGTGATGTATGTGAACTGTAGACAAATGATTAACGTTAGAGAAATAAAAAGTGACAAAGGCCTGATCTTGGGTGGTTTGGTGTGTTGGGTAAGGAATCTGGAGTGTTCTTATTGGTAAGGAGAGGATTGTGCATGTGAATTCACTTCAGTCGTGTCTGACTCTTTGCAACCCTGTGGACTGTAGCCCACCAGGCTCCTCTGTCCATGGGATTCTCCAGGCAAGAATACTGGAGTGGGTTGCCATGCCCTCCTCTAGGGAATCTTCCTGATCCAGAGAGCAAACTCATATCTCTTGTATCTCCTGCATTGGCAGGTGGGTTCTTTACCACTAGCACCGCCTGGGAAACTCAAGGAGAGAATTGTGGAGAGGTGTTAAGATGCAAAGTGATGTGGTCAGTTGTGCATTTTAGATAATTCAGCTGGATGTAGGGGATGGATTTAGACAGGTTAAGATTGGTTGTAAGGAGAGCCTTAAAGAGGCTTCTGCAGTAATCCAGGTGAGAGATTATTGGGACCTGAACCAGCGTGGTGGTAGTAGGGGTGGAAAGGTGAGGCAAATTTAAGAAATAGGAAGTAGTATCAACAGGAATTTATAATTGTTTGGGTGATTGGAGGTTGTGGTCAGAGGGTATAGTAGTATTGGGTGGTACTTGGTAGGGTAGTGAATATGAGTGGCTGGAGAGGAGATGAAAGCTGTTTGATTTGAGGACTGGTTATTAGATGGGTCACTGACATTACCCACAATGATGGAGGAAATTTGTGAATCAAATGCCAAAATACATAATAAACGTAGGACTGTGCTTGGTCATTGACAGGGGATTGGTAAACGACAACCATGAGGAAAGGTTAGAAAGTGGCATAGGCCCAAATGGTGTGTGGACATCAGGAGAGTGCAGGTGGCATAGGAGACCTCCACGGATGCTCAGTGTAGGAGCTTAGTGGCATTTGCTGATTAAAATCCATGAGTTTCGGTGGATATTGGGTTAACTTTCTCAGCAGTTACTCTCCTGGGCTTGGTTTGATTGTAGGAGAAAGGAGGATAGGCCTGTGAGGGATGAGTCTGGGCTGCTGAGGCCAAGGATGCTTCTCTTTGAAATCTCCTAACCAGTTAGAAAAGTTTTATGGTGATTTCATGTGCACTTTCTCACTGGATTCTTAATAATAACTCCAAGGAGTAGTTTCTTTCCCCCTTGTTTTGAAGATGGGGACACTGAGGCTTTCAAGTTAAGTGACTTACTTAAGGTCATGTAGCTACAGTTTGTTAACAATATGGGCAGAATTAAAACTAGTTCAGACTTTCAGTTTCCCTGCTGTCAGCCCCTAAGTTCATCTGATACAGCTTCTGTGTTAGAATTTAGAGTGAATTTTCTACTTCTCTTCACTTTGCTTTCATTTAAGGGATGAGTTGACTGGGGACACTGTCAGGGAGAGCACACAGGACCAAAAGCAGTATTTTGGAGGCCAGAGGAACAATCAGGACAATGTCTGCTGAATATGTAGCACTAAACTTGCAAATTAGTGAGTCTTCCTTAGCAAATGTGATTATCTTTCTCTAGTAAGATCTGGACTTAGGGCAGCATCTGCTGAATATAGAGAGCTCTATGCTTTATTTTTTAATAAATATTTTATAGACACTTCCCTGACAGTCCAGTGGTTAAGGGTCCATGCTTCCAATGCAAGGGATGCGGGTTCAATCCTGATCAAGGGAAGTAAGATCCCACCTACTGCACAGTGAGCCAGAAAAATCAACAACTTTGTAAAAGTTAATAAATGCTTATTAAGCACTACACAGTGCCAGGCATTGTGGTAGGCTCTGAGAATATAGGATCGACTAAGACTAGTTCCTGACATCGAGTGGTTCACAGGTTCTTTCCTTGTCCTTACAGTATAGTGGGGATTGCAGCTGCTGAGCAGGGATTCTGGAAAGCAGTGTGTACCTGAGCCCCCAGCATGGCGGGCCTAAAGCGGAGGGCAAGCCAGGTGTGGCCCGAAGAGCACGGTGAGCAGGAGCACGGGCTGTACAGCCTGCACCGCATGTTTGACATCGTGGGCACCCACCTGACGCACAGAGACGTGCGCGTTCTTTCCTTCCTCTTTGTTGATGTCATTGATGACCACGAGCGTGGCCTCATCCGAAATGGACGTGACTTCCTACTGGCGCTGGAGCGCCAGGGCCGCTGTGATGAGAGTAACTTCCGCCAGGTGCTGCAGCTGCTGCGCATCATCACTCGCCATGACCTGCTGCCCTATGTCACTCTCAAGCGGAGACGGGCTGGGTGAGGGTGCACTTGGGGCTGGGACCCTGGGGGGTCAGGGGAGAGCTGGAGTCAGGGGAGAGCTGTGGGCGGCCCTGAGTCAGCAGCGCAGGCATCCAGGCAGAAGCAGGCACTGACTCTGGCGAGTCCTGGAGAAGGACCTTTTGAGGTGCATTGGAGGATTGGACCAGGAGAAGGGAAGGGTGTATCTTTTCCTGAGTGAGTCCCTCTCCCCCTACAGTGTGCCCTGATCTTGTAGACAAATACCTGGAGGAGACATCAGTTCGCTACGTGACACCCAGAGCCCTCAGCGACCCAGAACCGAGGCCTCCCCACCCCCTAAAACAGGTGAGATATTAACTCTCCCTAATTTCCATAATCAAGAAAGAGGATGCTGGACCCATCTTTTGCCAGCCTAAATGAAAGGGCACTGTCCCTCCCACATCTGCCCCTCCTTCCAAATCAGATGAGGTGTTAATGCTTCATCTAGGTCCTATAATGGTCCCCATATTGTGTCTACCTTTCAAGTCCCATTATTGATACTGCTGTAGTGCTGAGTCTGAATGGTTTCCTCCACATTCCAAGTGAATTTTCTCCATTTCTGCTTTTCCCCTGCTGTGCCTCCCTTTTTCCTCTGGTCAGTGCCTCCCCACTATCCTGTGGTGTGCTGCCCTACTCGGGCCCCTCAGATGTGTAGCAAGCGGCCAGCTCGAGGAGAGAGCCACACTTGGGAGCCAGCGGAAACGCCCGGAAGTCAGTGACACCAGATCCCAAGGAAAAGCAGACATGCGGTGAGGAAGTTCAGGGGCTCTAGAGGCGGACTAGACTGGAGGGAAATAGAACTGCTGGAATACTGGGCGTGTTGAGTTGCTTTAGTGGCGTCCGACTCCTTGCAAGCTCCTCTGTCCATGGGATTCTCCAGGCAAGAGTACTGGAGTGGGTTGCCATTTCCTTCTCCAGGGGATCTTCCCAATCCCTGTCTCTTAGTGTCTCCTGCAGTGGCAGGTGGGTTCTTTCCCCCAGCGCCACCTGGGAAGCCTCGAACACTGGGCAGCTTATGCTGTTTATAGCAAGGCTCACTTTGATCACTGTTGCACAGTGAGGTTGAATGTTACAGTCTCTGGGTGGAGACCTCTGTCTTTGTGGCAGAGTACATATCAACTCTTTCTAAGTAGTAACTAGATGAAAGGGATGCTGTTATGACATCCTTATCGTAGTATGACTCAAGTCATGATAGAATATTAAAGTGAACTTCTGTTAATTAGGAAACTATCTCTTAGAATCAAGGTGCTACTTGTCAGTGATAGAAATAATCTGACCTGGGCATGTCCCATTTAAGGGAACCTCTTGAATTGAGGCAAGGATGTCAGAGCTTCATAGAAAAGAACTAGTCCTGGGAAGAGGTAGAGAAGCTGTGCGGTGTTGTTCCCAGCTGTGCTCCTCTGCCGTCCTTCTCAACCTTTCAGAACCTGGGTGAAAGCTCAGCTCCACGCAGTCTCTCCTGTGTGTTTCCTTTTCCCCACAGACATCAGACTGCGGGTCAGGGCTGAGTACTGCCAGCACGAGAGCGCTCTGCAGGGCAACGTCTTTTCCAACAAGCAGGACCCACTCGAGCGCCAGTTTGAGCGCTTTAACCAGGCTAACACCATCCTCAAGTCCCGGGACCTGGGCTCCATCATCTGTGACATCAAGTTCTCTGAGCTCACCTACCTCGATGCATTCTGGCGCGACTACATCAACGGCTCGTTACTAGAGGCACTTAAAGGCGTCTTTATCACAGACTCCCTCAAGCAGGCTGTGGGCCATGAGGCCATCAAGCTGCTGGTGAACGTGGACGAGGAGGACTACGAGCTGGGCCGGCAGAGACTCCTGAGGAACTTGATGCTGCAAGCACTGCCCTGACCTTTGCCCCTTCTCACTTCTCTGGGGACTTCTCACCACCCACCTCTGGAGCTTACATACTGTTCTGGGGTTTGTTCTCTACCCTTCCAACCAATCACACCCCTGCCTTTTTTTTTTTTAAGGAAAAGACAAAGAAAAATGGAAGTGGTGTCCCCCACCCCTCCCTGCACCCATGTGCCTGGCTTCCCTTTGTTCCCCTTTTCCATTTACCCCCTCATGTGTGTCTCTACAGTCACCTTGCCACTGAGCCGTAAGACAAATGTGTAGGGAGAAGCAAAGTCTATAGGTCATAGTCTTTGTAAGGGATTGAAGTGATCACTGCTTTTGGGTGCATTGAGGGGTTATCAGTACTTCTGGCTTTATGAGGGCTCTTAAACTTTGTCTGAAAAACCAAAGGGCTGTCAGTAGGGAGCTGTGTGGAAGGTGGGACTCTGAAGTGTATTTTGGAAATTAATCACCACCCTCTCCCAAATTATAGAATTTTTTAAAAGAAGCTGTGGCCCTTTCCACTCTCTCCTGGCCTCTGGTGCTGCTCCTCTCTGCCTTGTTTCCTCCATTCCATGGCTTGAAACCTCTGCCTGGTGTGGCTCCTTCCTTTTCCCTCTGTCAAACCCTCTTCAAAGGAATAATAGGTAAGAGGACTAGGTCAGCCTAGTCAGTCCCAACTGTGGTGTGTGTGTACACACACACACACAGGGTGGATGGAGAAGCGGTTGCTGGTTAAAATACACTCCCCCTGGAAAGGGAAGGGGGAGTGTGACACTTTCTTTCCATGTTCAAGTGAAAATAAATAATGTACCCTGCAGCCCTTTCCCCTTTTGCTTTCTTCTGGCTTGGGCAAAGGGCATCATAGGTGAGAGTGAAGTGATGCGGCAGCAATGCCTTTCTTCTTTTTCCTTTCCCATCCTCTGCCCTCCCACTCCCAAGCTTGGGAGCATGGGGCTGGGACACGCACTGAGCATTGCACTTTTCTTTAGGTAGGGAGGCATGTTGAATGAGCCAGGAGCCCTAGAACTGGAGCCTAGTCCAGCTGGTACAATACCACCTCCCCTTTCAGTTCCCAAAAGATATTGAGACACAGACTTTATGATGATTATATATATTTTTTTCAATGCCAGTGCTGCTCAGCCCTCAGCATAACTTCAGTTTTCATGAAATAAACAGTGACTATATTAAATTCCACCTTTCTGAAACTGAAATTTGAGCTCAGGTGAAAGTTTCTTCTTTTCCAAGAAGCTGAGCCTGTGTTCCATTAAGAGACAAGGTTCTCCAAGTGAGGGGAGCTGTGCCTGGGTCCTGCCTACAAGTCACAACAACACCAGCTCACGATGGAGGTCTCAGTGGACAGAAGTCAAAAGTCTTAAGACAGTGGGTGACCCAGATTGCCGTAGAGGTCAGGCCTGCGGTGCTGGAACACAGGCAGTTGTTTGCGCAACTGTTGCAGATAGTTGAGGTCAATTCGGGCAAGGCAAAGGCCTGGTCCTTCAGAGCAGCGGGCCACCACTGTTCCCCAGGGATCTACCACCATGCTATGGCCATAACTTGCTCTCTTCTCATGGTGGCGTCCACACTGTGCTGCCGCCACTACGTAGCACTGGGTTTCAATGGCACGGGCCCGCAACAACACCTATGGATGGAGGAGAGACCTGTTCACTTAAGTACATATAGCAGCTGGGAGGGAAGTGATAAGCCATGGAAATTACAGCCCAATCTACCCATTGTGGCCATCCTGATAATTGCCTGTGAATGATTTACTACTCTGAGAGGCAACAATCCAGGGAAGTGAATTTTCCCACTAGGTGGGAAGGAGAAAGAAAATCTTTCAACTGGTTGAACCAGGGAAGGAGAATGAAGTAAGAAAGGCCCTTGTGTTCCGAAGAAGTATTCTCTTACCTCCCAATGGGCTGGGCCTGTAACAGATCCAAAAGCCGAAGGGTAGGTAAGTATTTCTGCTCCAGCCTGAACCAATGCTAGAGAGAGTTCAGGGAACCGCATGTCATAGCAGATAGCTAGACCAATCTGGAATGAAAAACAGCCTATTTAGCCCCCTGCCCACTGGAGTGGGCAATGGCACCCCACTCCAGTACTCTTGCCTGGAAAATCCCATGGATGGAGGAGCCTGGTAGGCTGTAATCCATGGGGTCACTAGGAGTCAGGCACGACTGAGTGACTTCAGTTTCACTTTTCACTTTCATGCACTGGAGAAAGAAATGGCAACCCACTCCAGTGTTCTTGCCTGGAGAATCCCAGGGTCAGGGGAGCCTGGTGGGCTGCCGTCTATGGGATCACACACAATCGGACACGAGTGAAGTGACTTAGCAGCAGCCCTACGTCACAGCATTTGGTCATAATGCTGCTACCCAACCCCTTAGGGCTTTCTGTCCTCTACCACCGCTTTCAAGGATTCCTGTTCTCTTCCCTCTTGTTCCTCTCTTACCCTCTTCCTTTCTCAGTGCCTACCTTGCCTGCTGGTGTGCTGATAGGAGACTCAAGACTGGGCCCAGGTATGGTAGAGTTGCTTTCATGCATAGGCCCCTGTCCTGGAATCTCTACGTCACACAGATGCGTCTTCCTGTAGGTGGCCACTACTGACCCTAGAGTAAGAGGGAAAAGAATACTCAGTGCTGGTGCCCTAGAAAACCAGCTTAGATCCTCTCCTCCCAAAGAGGAGATAGCTTATAGGCTAGGAACAGAAGTACAAATACCCCCAAAAACCCCTGGCCAAGGAAACAGCTGAGAAAGAATTCTGGAGAATCTTAGATATAATTGCCCGAGGAGGCAGGCTAAAGAGTCTCACCCATGTTGTTCAGAATCACATGACAGTTGTAGATTTTCTGAGTCTGCTCCCAGTCCTGGCCACGCTCATGGAAACCACCCAAGGACAGCCAGAGTCCACATTCCCTGAGGGGGAGGGGACACTGGCAACTCTTCTCAAGGTTCTACCCTCATATCTGGCAATCCTAGAACATTATTCAAAAGAAACTACCTCTCCCTCCCCCTTTCCTTGATACCTGGCAAGCTGGGTATATTCTTCCAAAAGGTTCCCACCCAGTGGCTCAGACAGGAGTTGTGTCTCTTCAGGGTCCCGTGCAATGAAGTCAAATGCCTCAGGCAGGAAAGCCAAGCAAGCGCCCAGCCTGGCAGCCTCCCGAATCAGCTCAGCACACGTTTTAAAGTTCTGTTCCTTGTCTGGGGTCGATGTTACCTGGCACACAGCCACCAGGGGCAGTTCCCAGGAGGAAGATGAGACGGCCATGGTTCTAAGTCTGTAAATGGCATAGGCAGGCCTCAGACTGACAAGCATGGGGAAATCTAAGTTTAAGGATAAGAGGCTAAAATAGGGAGACAGGAAAGCTGGCCTTTCTTTTAATTTTACTCTTAAAGGGCACAATGACCCACGAGTCAAATATTTCTGTGGATGGTTGGTGCCCCAGTGTTTCCCACCATCCATACATTTAACAAACATTTACTGAGTATCTATTATGTGCCAGGCAACTGAGCACAAACCATGTTACCTGAGTGGAGCACAAAGTACTGAAAATCGAGGTATCCGGAGTCCAGGACACGAAAGAAGGGACAGGAGTTGGTGAGGAGGCCTGATGATGAAGCCCAGCCTGAAGAAAGTGAGAAATCAGGACACCAACCCCTCTCTCAAGCAATAAATTTCTAAGATCCCCTGACTTCTCTCTTCATACTGTGAGGCTGAATCAGGACCCTCCCTGTAAAAACTCTCAAATCGTCAAAACATTCTTGATCATAGGTAATTATGGGCTACCGGAAGAAATCATAAAGTGGGAAGATGGAGGAAAGGCCTTTGATCTCAAATTAAATAAAAGCCTTTTTCCTCAGACAAATATTTCCGCAGTTCAAAAGCCATCTCCGAGATACTTCCTTGGTCTTCCCAGCTTCTCTTCTTGACTGTGCAGCTGCACGGTCAGTTTTACTGACGCAAAGCATATTTCCCCACAAGAATCTCTGAGGGAAGTTCACCCTCCCTCGTTTCTCACCACCCAGTGGTGGGCAGGGGGCACTGGCACCCAGGTTTCAACCAGCGCCCCACTCTCCAGTTAACCCTTTCTTTCCCGCGCCTCCCAGGGGCAACGTCTCTTGCACAAGTTAAAGCACCACAGGTGGAATTCATCGGGGTGGGCAGGATAGGTAGTAGGTCCTACATTAAGGTATGGCCAAAATCATCCGCGGGAACCGGACAAAACTGCGGCCTGGAGGTGGAGGTGCCGGGGCGAGTGGGCGGTAACTCCGAGACCGGACGTGACGCAGGGCAGGGGGCTGAGCCGCGAAGGCCGGAAGCCTAGCAAGCGGTGAAGATGGCGGAGAACGGTGGTCGCGCCGGCAAGAGCAGCGGGAGCGGCACGGGGAAGGGGGCGGTGTCCGCAGAGCAGGTGAGGACCAGGGAACGTGAGGCAGGGCGAGCTGGCTGGGTCCAGAGTCGTTGTGAGACGAGGGGGAGAGTCTGTGACTGTGCAGACCTTTACTCCAGCCCCGCATTTGCGTGGCCACCCAGAGAGGGGAGGGTCCTTCGAGAAGCTAGCCGAGCCCCCCGGGGAGAAAGTAGGCGGATTGGTGGGTGAGAGCCACGCCCCCTCGGAGGGTTGGGTGAGCCTAGGCGAGAGAACCTCTCGGGGGAGCAGGGGCTGGGAGCGTGTGCGGGTCTGAGGAAAAAAGGGGGCCACTTTCCCGACTTTTCGAAAACTCCGCACCTTGGAACAGGATATGGCTAGGTGAGGCAGGTCATGACGAGTCTTAGGGGATTAGTCGACGGACTGGTAATGTAGTCTGTTACTTGACCCTGAAGCCACGCTGAAAATCGTCGTCACTGCAGAGCCACGTGACTCTCATACCCGAACAGTCTAGTGTTTCATACTGTTTTGAGAGTCATTACTGGATTGAATTTAGACACCAGAAATCCTTTACTAAAAAATTGAGCATGCATTTCTCCCAGTGCCTAGCACCGGGACTCGTTTGATAAGTTTAATCAGAAGGCCGTTTGTGGCTTGGGAACCGTGGTTTGCTGATAGTGGGGCTAGTGTTTGTTACGGATGGGAAGAAATCCGTGTAATAGGAAAACGTAATTAAAACAATAGCTCTTTTAATTATAGGTTTGTCTATCATTTATTTGTTGAACAGTTACTATAGGCAGAGGTATTCTGCATAAAGATTTTAAAACTGACTCCTGCAATCAAAGAGCTTTTAGTCTAGTGAGAAAAATAAGACATACACAAAATGCTAATGTGAGGCAGAAGTATATGTATGAGAGATATGAAGTGTTATGGAATTTTGGGAGAGGGGAGAAGAGTTTTTAGACAACATACACAGTGTTTTGCACAGTGATATAAAACACAATATACAACGTGCTTCAGTTCAGTTCAGTTCAGTCGCTCTGTCTTGTGACTCTTTGCAACCCCATGGACTGCAGCATGCCAGGCCTCCCTATCCATTACCAACTCCCGGAGTTTATTCAAACTCCTGTCCATGGAGTCGGTGATGCCATCCAACCATCTCATCCTCTGTCGTCCCCTTCTCCTCCTGCCTTCAATCTTTCCCAGCATCAGGGTCTTTTCAAATGAGTCAGCTCTTTGCATCAGGTGGCCAAAGTACCTGATGTGCATAATAAATGTTAATTATTTTGTTTCATAAAAAGATCATCTTTCAACTCAGTTCCAAAGGATGAGAGAAGTTGGTCAAGCAAAGAAGGAACTGGAGGATTTTCTAGGTAGAGGGAATAATGTGTTTAAAAACACTGTGGAATGAAGCTTCCTGATATGTTTGGGATGCAGATGGCCGTAAAGTTTGGAATGGATTACTGCAGGACTTGAAAGTGGAGAAAAGGGGACAAAAGAGGAGGCTTGGATGTCCTTCAGGTTTCTGCCTTGGATGGTGCCTTTAGGGAATGTAGGAAGATGTACAGGTTTGGGGATAAAATAAGTGAATTTGAGTTTCTTGTGGGACATACAGGTAGAGACATTTAGTAGATAGTTTGATTCATAATGTCAGGTTACAGAAAGAAATCTGAATTGGAGATACAGAGAATTATACATTTATGAATGGTAGATAAAGCCATGGTTGTGGGTGAAATCACCTAAGGTTTGTACAGAAAGTGAAAAAAGAAGTAGAATACAGTGAAACCAGTTTTAAGGGATGATAGAGAAAAAGAGGCTGTCAAAACAGACTGAAGAATTGTAATTGAGTTCTGAGGCTGTTCCTTGCTTAACATTCTCTGACCTTTGTTTGTGTTCCAGAGAGAACACTGGGTAAACAGTATTTATCACTGCTACAAATCTGAGCCATATAGACAGGATGGAGGCAAGTGGCACATTGTGCTGGGCACTTTACTTGTTTTATCTTCTGTTACTTAATTACTGCCATTTGAAGTAGCAGTGTTGTCCTCAGAATATTTGTTTCAGAGGCTTTAACTTATTCAGACTGGGAGTTTTTAATTGAGGGACTTGAGAATCAGACCTATTTTTTCCTGCTTATACCATGATCCTATTAGAGATATTTGAGCTGAGCCTGAAGGATTGGATGAATTTGAACAGATGGCAGTAGAAACAGAATATAGAGAATAGGGTAAGAGGAGATTTAGAGAAAGCATAGATTGACATGAAGTGCAGTGACTACTTTCTTTAGCTAAATCTTAAGTTGTACGTTATAAAGATATAGTCCTTAAAGTATACTGAGTCTTTGCATGGCAAAGAATTTTTAATGTAAGCAGTGAGGGACTCATAGAAGGATAAATGTTATACCATTGATTTTTTTATTGTTACATAAAATATTACATATTCATTGTAGAAAACACAAGAAAAAGTACAAGATAAATAAACTACCCATGGCCCTACTATTTAGAGATAACTATTCTTACCACTTTGAAATGTATCCTTTGAGAGGTTTTTCCCCCTCCTTTATGTTTTTGTACATGTGTATTTTACTTACATCTTTAATTTTATGTAGTATTCTAAATATAGTTATTTGCTATTTCATAATCTGCTTTTAAGTTTAATACTGCTGCTGCGAAGTCACTTCAGTCGTGTCCCACTCTGTGCGACCCCACAGACGGCAGCCCACGTGAATATTTTTCTGTGTCATCCAAGTGCTAGAAGAATTAAATTAGCAGCAATGTATAAGATGGATTTGGAGAGTCCAAAAATGGGGAGATAATCTAAAAGACTGTTGCAGTACCTCAGACAAGAGGTAATGAGGCCTTCAATTGTCATGATCAATGTCAGTAAGCCTAAGAAAAATTGCTGAGGTAGAGGCAATAAATTTGGCAGTTGATGGGATAAGGTTGTGTTCAAAAATGAAACCAGGGTTTCCTACCAGGCTACAGTTGTGTCATTAGCAGAAAGAGGGGAGGTAAGAAGAGGAGCAATTTAAAATGGAGTAAAAGGACTTCCCTGGTGGTCCAATGGTAAAGACTCTGAGCTTCCAATGCAGGGCGTGCGGGTTTGAACCATGGTCAGGGAACTGGGATCCCCTGTTTGAGTTGCCAGAAAAGGGGGGGGAGGAATGAAAGAAAGTTCAGCTTTGAACGACCTGAGTTTAAGGTATCTATAGGACATTTAGGTGGGGCTGTTTTATAATAATAGCAGGTACTGTTTATTGACAGTCTGTTGTATGTTGGGTAATGTCCTAAGTCCTTGATGTTTAATGAATCCTCTGAAGGCAATGGCACCCCACTCCAGTACTCTTGCCTGGAAAATCCCATGGACGGAGGAGCCTGGTATGTTGCAGTCCATGGGGTCACTGAGGGTCGGACACGACTGAGCGACTTGACTTTCACTTTTCACTTTCATGCATTGGAGAAGGAAATGGCAACCCACTCCAGTGTTCTTGCCTGGAGAATCCTAGGGACAGGGGAGCCTGGTGGGCTGCCATCTATGGAGTCACACCAAGTCGGACATGACTGAAGTGACTTAGCAGCAGCAGCACAACATTGTATGAGGTAGATACCTCTAATTTTTTGGTGAAAAACCTAGATTCAAAAAGACATAAGTTAGGAATTGTCTGATGGTCCAGTGGTTAGGACTTGGTGCTTTCCCTGCCATGGCCCAGGTTCGATCCCTGGTCAGGGAACTAAGATTCCACAAGCCTCATGGCATGGTCAAACATTTTAAAAATAAATTGAATTAGGAGGTGAGGAAGTGGAGGCAGTGAGTATAGACTGGTCCTCAAAATTTTGATGAAGAGAAAGGACGAGAATCATCATTTGATAAGCTCAGAAAAATTTTTAGAGTTGAATATGTTTGCCTGGATAGATGCACCTGGCAGGCTATAGTTGAGGGAATCACAGAGTCAGATGTGACTGTGCAGCTAAGCACACAGCACATGTTAGTCAGAAAAGGGGGCACTGAACTAAAAGAAGATACTAAGTGCAGTGACAGCCCAGAAAATGCTTTTCCAGATGCATCCAGTCATAATTCTCTACCTCTGTTATTATTCCATTAAACCCAGTAAGAGTAAATATCATGTAGATAAGACGTTTGGGTGATAAATATAATGATTATAGATTTTCCCCATACTTATCAAAACTATATGGTGTCAAACAAAAGGAAAGAAAACAAAAATAAATCAAATGGAAATAGTTTGACTCATTAAGAGATTATTATGTTACAAGCCAGGAATAATACATTAATACAAAATGAATTCTTAGAGTTAGACCATGGTAAAAGTAGCAGTCCTGCAGTCCACTGTGTTATTTTATCCACCCCCACATTCCACCAGCCTTGGTTTCATGATCTGTATTTTACAGAAGGTAAAATGTCTTATAATGAAGGTACATGTCTTATAATGTTTTTTGTTGCTTTTGTTGTTTTAGAATTAAATAAAGAGTCTAGCAAAGTACCTGGCACATAATAATGCACCTTACTGTGCAAACTTTCATCAAGAGGCTTTTTAGCTCCTCTTCACTTTCTGCCATAAGGGTGGTGTCATCTGCATATCTGAGGTTATTGATATTTCTCCTGACAATCTTGATTCCAGCTTGTGTTTCTTCCAGTCCAGCATTTCTCATGATGTACTCTGCATATAAGTTAAATAAATAGGGTGACAGTATACCGCCTTGACATACTTCTTTCCTATTTGGAACCAGTCTGTTGTTCCATGTCCAGTTCTAACTGTTGCTTCCTGACCTGCATACAGGTTTCTCAAGAGGCAAGTCAGGTTGTCTGGTATTCCCATCTCTTTCAGAATTTTCCACAGTTGATTGTGATCCACACAGTCAAAGGCTTTGGCATAGTCAATAAAACAGAAATAGATGTTTTTCTGGAACTCTCTTGCTTTTTCCATGATCCAGTGGATGTTGGCAATTTGATCTCTAGTTCCTCTGCCTTTTCTAAAACCAGCTTGAACATCAGGAGTTCACAGATCACGTATTGTTGAAGCCTGGCTTGGAGAAATTTGACCATTACTTTACTAGCATGTGAGATGAGTGCAATTGTGTGGTCGTTTGAGCATTCTTTGGCATTGCCTTTCTTTGGAATTGGAATGAAAACTCTTTTCCAGTCCTGTGGCCACTGCTGAGTTTTCCAAATTTGCTGGCATATTGAGTGCTGCACTTTCACAGCATCCTCTTTCAGGATTTGAAACAGCTCCACTGGAATTCCATCACCTCCACTAGCTTTGTTTGTAGTGATGCTTTCTAAGGCCCACTTGACTTCACATTCCAAGATGTCTGGTTCTAGATGAGTGATCACACAATCGTGATTATCTGGATTGTGAAGATCCTTTTGTACAGTTCTTCTGTGTATTCTTGCCATCTCTTCTTAATATCATCTGCTTCTGTTAGGTCCATACCATTTCTGTCCTTTATCAAGCCCATCTTTGCATAAAATGTTCCCTTGGTATCTCTAATTTTCTTGAAGAGATCTCTAGTCTTTCCCATTCTGTTCTTTTCCTCTATTTATTTGCATTGATCGCTGAGAAGGCTTTCTTATCTCTTCTTGCTATCCTTTGGAACTCCGCATTCACATGCTTATATCTTTCCTTTTCTTCTTTGCTTTTGCCTCTCTTCTTTTCACAGCTATTTGTAAGGCCTCCCCAGACAGCCATTTTGCTTTTTTGCATTTCTTTTTCCACGGGCATGTTCTTGATCCCTGTCTCCTGTACAATGTCAGGAACCTCATTCCATAGTTCATCAGGCACTCTATCTATCAGATCTAGGCCCTTAAATCTTTTTCTCACTTCCACTGTATAATCATAAGGGATTTGATTTAGGTCATCCCTGAATGGTCTAGCGGTTTTCCCTACTTTCTTCAATTTCAGTCTGAATTTGGTAATAAGGAGTTCATGATCTGAGCCACAGTCAGCTCCTGGTCTTGTTTTTGTTGACTGTATAGAGCTTCTCCATCTTTGGATGCAGAGAATATAATCAATCTGATTTCGGTGTTGACTATCTGGTGATGTCCATGTGTAGAGTCTTCTCTTGTGTTGTTGGAAGAGGGTGTTTGCTATGACCAGTGCATTATCTTGGCAAAACTCTATTAGTCTTTGCCCTGCTTCATTCCACATTCCAAGGCCAAATCTGCCTGTTACTCCAGGTGTTTCTTGACTTCCTACTTTGGCATTCCAGTCCCCTATAATGAAAAGGACATCTTTGGGGGGTATTAGTTCTAAAAGGTCTTGGAGGTCTTCATAGAACCGTTCAACTTCAGCTTCTTCAGCATTACTGGTTGGGGGCATAACTTGGATAACCATGATATTGAATGATTTGCCTTGGAAATGAACAGAGATCATTCTGTCGTTTTGAGATTGCATCCAAGTACCGCATTTTGGACTCTCTTGTTGACCATGATGGCTACTGCATTTCTTCTGAGGGATTCCTGCCCACAGTAGTAGATATAATGGTCATCTGAGTTAAATTCACCCATTCCAGTCCATTTTAGTTCACTGATTCCTAGAATGTCGACGTTCACCCTTGCCATCTCTTGTTTGACCACTTCCAATTTGCCTTGATTCATGGACCTGACATTCCAGGTTCCTATGCGATATTGCTCTTTACAGCATCAGATCTTGCTTCTATCACCAGTCATGTGCACAGCTGGGTATTGTTTTTGCTGTGGCTCCATCTCTTCATTCTTTCTGGAGTTATTTGTCCACTGATCTCCAGTAGCATATTGGATGCTTGATGAAAGTGAAAGAGGAGAGCGAAAAAGTTGGCTTAAAGTTGAACATTCAGAAAACGAAGATCATGGCATCCGGTGTCATCACTTCATGGGAAATGGATGGAAACAGTGTCATAGTTCTTTTTGGGGGCTCCAAAATCACTGCAGATGGTGACTGCAGCCATGAAATTAAAAGACGCTTACTCCTTGGAAGTAAATATAACTTCTTTTAAAACACCTCCAACCTAGATAGTATATTCAAAAGCAGAGACATTACTTTGCTGACTAAGGTCTGTCTAGTCAAGGCTATGGTTTTTCCTGTGGTCATGTATGGATGTGAGAGTTGGACTGTGAAGAAGGCTGAGCACCAAAGAATCGATGCTTTTGAACTGTGGTGTTGGAGAAGACTCTTGAGAGTCCCTTGACTGCAAGGAGATCAACCCTGGGATTTGTTTGGAAGGAATGATGCTAAAGCTGAAACTCCAGTACTTTGGCCACCTCATGAGAAGAGTTGACTCATTGGAAAAGACTGATGCTGGGAGGGATTGGGGGCAGGAGGAGAAGGGGACGACAGAGGATGAGATGGCTGGATGGCATCATGGACTTGATGGACATGAGTCTGAGTGAACTCCGGGAGATGGTGATGAACAGGGAGGCCTGGGGGTGCTGCGATTCAAGGGGGTCGCAAAGAGTCAGACACGACTGAGCGACTGTACTGAATTGAACTGTGCAAAGTGGTGGAAAGAAGGCAGGTTATTGTAGGACTATAAAAAATACAGGTGTTTTCAAAGAAGTTATATTTACGTATTTTAAATTTTCAAAGAAGATAATAAAGTTTAGAGGTAGGCAGTATGATGGAAAATAAAGGACATAGTATGTGAAAATAGAAGAAGTTTTCTATCAAAAAGTGTAAGAAATTGATAGGTGCTTATATGTGAATACATACAAGGAGTTAATATGGAGCAAGGGGATGGCAAGAAATGTTTCCTAGAAGAATCTATGTTGAAACGTGAAGAACAAATTAGAGTTAGCCAGAGACAAATGCGATGAGAAAGATGTCGCTAAGTGTAGTAGGTAGGGTGTGGATTCTCTGCAAATGCCTGAAGGTAAATGATAGGAGAATTGCAAGTTGTTCTACAAGTGGGCCATGGGATTGTGGGAATTGTGGGAATTGCAAGTGGGCCATGGGCTTGCCTGGTGGCTCACACAGTAACGAATCTGCCTGCAGTGTGGGAGACCTGATAGGCCTGAGTGTTAAGAGGTGAGAGAAGGACTGATTGCAAGAGGTCAGCAAGGACCAGGTCTGTAGGACTTTTTTTCTGCTGTCTTCAGGAGTTTGGGTTTTATCCCATGAGCAGTGGGAATAATTGAAGGTTTAGGCATAGGATGGTTAGATTTAAATTTAAGGTTACTTGTGCTGAAGTGTGGGGAATGGATTGAAGGAGGCAAATGTGGAACTCACCTAGGAGGCTCCGTAGTATAGATGATAGATGATAGATGATAGTGGATGGATTTGAGGTATTCAGTAGATGGATATGATTTAGAAGTTAATTAATTGAGGGTGGATAGTGAGTTGAGGATCATTCCAAGGCTTCTGGAATTAAGATCTCTTCCTGCTCTAAAAATTACTAAATTAACATAGGTAACATAAGCTACCATTAGGCACAATAGTGACATTGCTGTTAGCACTGTAAAGTCATCTGGTCATCTTGGAGAAGTTTATAGCAACATACAGTAGAAATTATAATAATGTTAATGCCCTTTTGACTCAGTCTTGGGGGAGTATGATTCAAGAGAAATGACTGTAAAGTTTTTGTACTGTTTGTCCAGATATGTAAAATTAGTGCTATTTATTACAGAAAAATTGGAAATAACCTAAATGTCCCAACAAGAGAAGAATAAATGGTGTATTTATTAAAAGAAATTATCAACAAGGTTTAAATGTTATATAGCACTTAAAAATTAGAATACCATGTCCTGTAGATGAATACATAAAATGTCACACACATATATATACACACACAGGAGAATATTATTCACTTGTAAAAAGAAGGTAATTCTGCTGTTTGTGACAAAATGAATGAACCCTGAAGGTATTATGTTCAGTGAAAATAAGTCAAAGAAAGAAAAGTACTTAATGATCTCATTTATATGTGGAATAAAAAACACAAAATTAAACTCATAGAAACAGCAGATTGGTGCTTTGGAGCGGGAAGAGGGGGAATGAGTGAAGGGAGGGTCAAAAGGTAACAAAATTGGAGTTATAACATGAATAAGTTCTGGGGATCTAATGTATAGCATGACAACCGTGGTTAACCATACTGTGTTGTATACTTGAAAGTTGCTATGAGCAGAAATCTTAAAAGTTCTCGTCACAGAAGTAACTGTGAGGTGATGGATATTTTAACTAATATTATTGTGCTAATCATTTCCAAATATATATGTAAAATCATAATGTTATATACCTTAAACTTACACAATGCTCTGTGTGAATTATCTTTGTTTTGGGGAGCAATGTGTGTCTTGTGGGAGCTTAGTTCCCCAAACAGGGATCAAACCCAGGACCCCTGCAGTGGAAGCTGAGTCCTAACCACTGGTTTACCAGGGAAGTCCCCTATCAATTATATCTAAGAAAACTGGGAACTAACAAAAAAGATGATCATGTCCTCTGTAAAATTATTTCTACATGCCAGTTATGAGGATGTGAGCGCTCTGTATAGTTGTCAGGCTTGAAGTTACTTTAGAATAGGAACAGTAGGGACTTCCCTGGTGATCCGGTGGTTTGCACTCTGCCTTTGCATTACAGGGGTTGTGGGTTCGATTCCTGATCAGAAACTATCCTGCTATACCTCACGGCCAAAAAAAAGGAAAAAGAGTTGGTATTTTGATTGGATTCTTTTTCAGGAGGAATGTTTATGTGTGAGATGATTTAATAGGGCTGAGGGAGTCAACAGTGGCCTGGCCATCTCTGCTTATTACAGGGTTGTTAAGTATAGAGTTGAAATATAGTGTTGTTAATCAGCAAGAATGTTTGAAGAAAAGTTGGAATTTTAAAAAATTTCTTTGCCTTTAGTGGTGTTAAACTGGTGGTTGAAAAGTAGATTCCTACTAATTATTATACTAAAGAAAATAATTTCAGGTCTCAGAAATTTTAGACATTTAAGCTGATTTCATTAATGTATGTTAAATACAACATATATCCAGAAGAATGGATGTCATTCAGATGCTAGGAGGGCATCTGGAATATAGCTTAGTTGTGAAATTTTCTTAGATGAAATTATTTTGAGGTTACATTGACAGTGAAGAAAATGCTAATTATAAATGGAGTAGTTTCGATATAGGTAATGAAGGTGAAGGAAAAACAGCTTGTAGATGAGTGAGATTTCCGATGCATCTGCTGAAGTGAGTGGATGAAGCAGATTGAGATGAAAGGATGATGGCTGGGAGAGGGAAACAAGCTGCTGGAATGACTAGTTCCTTGCCAAGTCTATTCCTTCATTTATTGGGCCTTAGAAGGGTGCAGAGGTGGTACGCACAGCATGATATTAGCTGAATATGAATCTTGCAGAGAGAGAGCTAGAAAGAAGGGATCCTAGTAAAGATGAGGTGCTTAGTCATGGATGGCAGTGAGAATGGAGATGATGGAAGGGACCGTGAGAGATATGGTAATAGTTTGAATGAGTGGGCCTATTGCTCTCAGCTGACCATGAGGGTCCAAGGGACATTCCGTTTGGAGAGAGGTCATGATGGTAATTAATGTACTTCACTGCTTACAAAACTGTTCTACATTCATTCATTCATGTGATAGAACAGGCCTGTGAAGTAGGTATCACCTGCATATCACAGGTAAGAAAACTAAGGCTCAGAGAGATTAACTCAGTGGTTTTCAGTTCTGGCTGCACATCAGAACTTCATGGGAGATCTTCTCTGAAATACTGAGGCCCGGAGCCTCACTCGCAGTGATTGTGTAGCTGCTCTGAAGTTCCACTATTCATGCTTTAAAACTGATCCCCGATCCTCACTTGTAGCCAGGGTTAAATGAATAGAGTTAAAACTCTGTCACAGTTCATAGAACCAATATGTGACAGAGACAAAACCTGAAACCTAGTCTTTGGCCTTTCGTCTGTTATTTCCTTCCAAATAGCCATCAGCGCTATAGTAGATGTGTTGCTGGTGGTGGTATTAGTACCCAGGCTGACTTTCAGTCTGTTTTAATTCTCTGCTCAGTTTCTGGGGAAGAAGCAGCTGATCGTAATCACTTCTCTGGGCCTTTAAAGTATGTTATTATGCTTCTTTTGTACTACTACCCACCCCACCCTCACTCCCACTTTCTCATCCTTTAGGTTTCTCTCTCAGGAAACCTATTATCAGTTAGGATTTATAGGCTGCAGATACGGGCTTTGGGCCACTTATTTTTTTAAGGACTGTTTTAGCAGGATGGTGGCAGAACTGAACATAGACTTGAGCACAGTGAAAAGACCCATTACTCGTCTGGGCCACACAAAGTTCAAGAGCTAGGGGGCTTCAGGGATTTCAGGAAAGGAACAGAGGATAATCTTTACAGGACAACTGTCAGTGTTGGGGCTTCCCTGGTGGCTCAGATGGTAAAGAATTTGTCTGCGATGCAGGAGACACAGGAAATGGTGGTTTGTTACCTGGGCCGGGAAGATTCCCTGGAGGAGGAAATGGCAACCCACTCCAGTATTGCCTGGAAAATCTCATAGAAGAGCCTGCTGGGCTACAGTCCATAAGGTCGCAAAATGTCAGAGATTACTGAATACTCACGTAGGTGTCTTAGCTCCAGCTGCATTTTGTACCTGTTGTCTCTCCTGTAGAGGGACTCTAGTATAGAAAAGGTTACTGTCCCTGTGGTCAAGGAGCAAGGGTCCTGTAATTAGTAGCCCCACAAGAACCCCAGTGAATTAGGAGGGGCAGATCCCTAATGAGAGGGATGCTGGGCAGACCCAAACAAGAATTACTCACTACAAAGCCTTCCTTTACCTACAAGTTTAAGCTCCCCTGTAGGTGTTCCAGTAGCTCTCCATTTCCATTCTTATAACAAATGCCTCAGTTCAGTTCAGTCACTCAGTTGTGTCCGACTCTTTGCGACCCCAACAATCCAGCACGCCAGGCCTCCCTGTCCATCACCAACTCCCAGAGTTCACCCCAACTCCTGTGCATCGAGTCAGTGATGGCATCCAGCAATCTCATCCTCGGTCGTCCCCTTCTCCTCTTGCCCCCAATCCCTCCCAGCATCAGGGTCTTTTCCAATGAGTCAACTCTTCGCATCAGGTGGCCAAACTATTGGAGTTTCACCTTCAGCATCAGTCCTTCCAATGAACACCCAGGACTCGTCTCCTTCAGGATGGACTGGTTGGATCTCCTTGCAGTCCAAGGGACTCACAAGAGTCTTCTCCAGCACCACAGTTCAAAAGCATCAATTCTTCGGCGCTCAGCTTTCTTCCGTCCAACTCTCACATCCAGACATGACCACTGGAAAAACCATAGCCTTGACTAGATGGACCTTAGTCGTCAAAGTAATGTCTCTGCTTTTTAATATGCTATCCAGGTTGGTCATAACTTTCCTTGCAAGGAGTTAAGTGTCTTCTAATTTCATGGCTGCAGTCACCATCTGCAGTGATTTTGGAGCCCCCCAAAATAAAGCCTGGCACTGTTTACACTGTTTCCCCATCTATTTCTCATGAAGTGATGGGACCAGATGCCATGATCTTCATTTTCTGAACGTTGAGCTTTAAGCCAACTTTTTCACTCTCCTCTTTCACTTTCATCAAGAGGCTAACAAATGCCTAGGCCTCACCAAACTAAGTTGCAAGATGGCCTAGCCACTTAGCTGGCATTCGGTGTTGGTTGAATGAAGTTCCAGACAGACATAAGTTACAAATTGCAGACCATGTTCTACTCCTTTTGCCAGGCAGGTGCCTACTACTGCATCTTTGTAAAGCCTGCCATGCTGTGTTGTATGTTGTTGTTCAGTGGCTAAGTCATGTCCAACTCTTTGCGACACCATGGACTCCAGAGTGCCAGGCTTCTCTGTCTTCTGCTGTTTCCTGGAGTTTGCTCAGATTAATTTTCATTGAGTTGGTGATGCTGTCTAACCATCTCATCCACTGCCGTCCTCTTCTCCTTTTGCCTTCAATCTTTCCCTAGTGTCAGGGTCTTTTCCAGTGAGTCGGTTGTATGTTGACCCTCTGCCATTTCCACTGTCCCCTCTCTCACCTTCTCTCTTTCTCATCTTCTTAGGTAATTGCTGGCTTCAACCGTCTTAGGCAGGAACAGCGGGGCCTGGCATCCAAAGCAGCTGAACTGGAGATGGAATTGAATGAGCACAGGTGAGGAGCAAACAGTAGGAGAGTTGGATGGGCCGCTTTGTATGAGGGTTGCAGCAGAGTGGGACTGATTTCTCAGACCCTGCTTTGTCCTCCTACCTCAGCCTAGTGATTGATACTCTGAAGGAGGTTGATGAAACCCGCAAGTGCTACCGCATGGTTGGAGGGGTGCTGGTGGAGCGGACCGTCAAAGAGGTGCTGCCTGCCCTGGAGAACAACAAGGAGCAGGTGAGAAGAATCCCTGTATAGATACTCTGAGCAACCAAGGCGTAAGGAAGAGGATGCTCGGGCTTTAGGGAATGTGGGGAGGAAAGCGTGGGTAGGGACTCGCATTGAAGACAGCATAAATAGCCTGTTGGCCTATTATGCTCTTTATGTTATGCTAAGTCTAACTCCTCAAACAAAGGAGTTGCTGACTGTGCCTCTCACCATGGGCTCTGTGACCTGGCTGAGTTGGGAGAAGGAAGGTGGTTAGAGTGGTGTTTTTTCACAGTGTATACCATGGGCACCTGCATCCAGATCACCTGGAGGACTAATTTAAAATGCAGCTTCCCAGACCCTCTCCTGTACCCACTGATTCAGAACTACTGGGGATGGGAGCCACGAAGAGCATTTTTTAAAAAATCAGCCAAGGTGATTCCTATGTATACTAAAGTTTTTAAACCATTGTTTTAAAGAAAGGAATACGTTTAGTGTCTGAGCTCTACTATTTGGTTAAAGATGGGGTTAGAGGTATCATCTGTCCTTCACTTCCCCCAACCATTTTCTATAACAGACAGGGGAAGGGAGTCCTGAAATCCTTACATAATCCCTGTCGCTTGCCCTCTAGATACAGAAGATCATTGAGACACTGACACAACAGCTTCAGGCAAAGGGAAAAGAACTAAATGAATTCCGGGAAAAGCACAACATTCGTCTCATGGGGGAAGATGAGAAGCCAGCAGCCAAGGAAAACTCAGAAGGAGCTGGGGCTAAGGCCAGCTCAGCTGGCGTGTTGGTCTCCTAGAAACCAAAGGCTTCTCTTTGTTTTCTACCCTGATTCCCACTTCTAATTTCTCTTTATTGTTATTATTATTTTCTCTGCTATTGTAATATTTTTTTGTTAATTAAATGTTTTGGTCAGAATGCTTAGCTCTAGCCTCAACCTTTCACCCAATATGAGGGGTAGAATTTGCATGGGGCATGGATAAGTATATGATTTGTGGTTTTGGTTCTATCAAGTTAATAGCTCACAGTATCAGACTAGGTCTTATATTTTATCCTTTCCTTTGCAAATAAAGGTGCATCTCCTTATTTACTTCCCTCCCCACCAAAAGATTCAGAGACAGTGTTGACTCTCAGGTTGCAATTTAATCAGCATTTGAAATGAAGATAGCTCTGTGTTAATGCTTTGAGTTTGCAACAAAACAGAGGCTTGGCAGTGTATCTTGGCACTATTTAGATAAAGAAGTCTAGAATGCAAACCTGTGGACTAGCTGTCCTGCCATCCTCACCAAAACCCCCAACCAGGTAGAGCTGATCATTCCAAAGGCAGGTGCGATGGCCCACGCGTTTTAGTCCATGGTCGGCACAGGGAAGTGGAACCACAGAGGAGGAGACTGTCCTGTTAGGTAAGGGCAGAGGGTGTTATTGAGGCAGTAGCACTTTGGCCCCCATGGGGCTCTCAAGACCAAAGTCTTGCTCATTGTTTTTCTCCTCCCATGATTTGCAGGCCTCTCCAAAATTTAATATTCTGTGTATTCCTTTCAGTTGTTGACTAATTCTTCCTCCTCCCTACCCCTTTACTCCATCCTTTATCTCTCTGTAGTCTTCAGGTTCTCTTGTCTTCCCACCTTTCCCCCTTCTCAACCATTAAGCTGACTCTTACGGGTATCATAGATGTAGAGGTCATTGCAGATGGTGTCTCTGGCTCTGTTCAAAGTTTCTCCACCGAACAGGACAGCAAAGGGACCAACCACAGAACATGAGTGATGGCGCAGTGCTCGAGGCCCCTGCCGGGACCCCTGCCCGCTGCTCACGAGCCTTGAAAGCTTTTCCATCAATTGGGGGGCAACAGGTGGTTCCTCCTTGAGGGAGAAAGAAGGGATGGACTGGAGGGATTTGGGCATCCAAAGTTTAGTCACGTTCTACCCTTAGCGGAGATGTGAATAGACAATACCTTAATCTTCCCATGACTCCAATGCCCAGCTACTTCTGGTTCAGCTGAGCTGCAGCCCCGCAAAGAGTAATAGCTGGTGACCTAGGTGGGGCCCAGGACTTTGGAGCAAAGCGGCACAGTGACCCGAGCGTGAAACTGTGTGGCAGCCTTCTTCCTTATAGCTGTGAAATTCAGGCCTGAGTTGGGTTTTCTGGAAAATGTAAGTGCTGTATACTGCCTTTCCCCCACTCCCTCGCCAACGACAGAAGGGAGACATGGGAAAGGGCCACCATGTAGTTGAGATGAAAGGTAATATTGAAAGGGAGTTAAACTCTTAGACATGGAAGGTTCCCAGGGAAGAATGGTGCTAGGGTGAGGATGTCAGATAAGCTGCCTGCGAATCTGTTTTTCCAGAGTGCAGGAGAAAGAAGGGTGAAAATTTTAGGGCAGGGGAGGTCATACCAATAGGTGCGGGCGCCAGGGTCCAGCGTTAACGTGTAGATGCTTCCGTAACGACGCTGAGTGCGGGTCCCGCCCTCCCGGCCTGCTACCCGCAGCTCTCGGTCGGAGATTCGGGTACAGGTGTGACTACTGAGGCCGGCGGGGGGCAGCTGCCAGAGCCGGCGGTCCACTCCTCCCACACACCGCGGTCCGTGTCCAAAGCGGTCACAGTGGCCGAGCGGCGCGACCCGTCCCAGCCGCCCACCACGCAGAGCCAGCGACCGCCCACCGGCGCCGCGTCGTGGTGGCTGCGCCTCGGGCCGCCTGGTGCTGCCGCCCGCACGGCCTGGCCCCCAGCCGGATCGAAGACCACTGTTTCACTGCTCGGCTCTCTCGCTCCTCCAGCTAGGGAGCCCCCCACCAGATAGAACCGTCCCCGCAGTTCAGTGCATGAATGGAAGGCCCGCGCCAGCAGCGGGTCCCGCGCCACCGGCCGCCAGGTCCAGCCCGGAGCCCCGCGCCTCGCCCACAGCCCCCGCCATGGGCCCCGGTAGAGGCGAGCTGTGGGGCCGGCGGCCCGGAGCCCAGCTATATGGGGGCCCAAGCTTCTCCGGAACTGTCCCTACCGGAAGCCCCTTCAGGTCTCCACCTCAAGGCACCGGCTCGCACCGCCGTCACCCAGCAACCACTGCCGCGGCTGCAGCACGACGCTGCAAATTGAAGGTCGCAAAGCACTGGTTACCGTGGAGACAGGAGACCTGGGGAGCTACCGGGAAGCAGTGTTGTCACCATGGCAACAGGAGGTGTGCTAGGTCAATGAAAATGATGAGTGTTGAACTCAGCCCGAGGAGAGCCAGTTCTTCAGAAAGACCCTTGTTGTTTAAACTGTGAATTCACTTGGGGCTACGACGTTTCAGGTGCCGGTGTTGCTTAGCAAAGATTGAGGAGGAACCATGTCCTTTTGACTTTAGCGTACTTTGGAGGGCGGGGGCGAGGGGGAAGAAGCCTGCCACTAGGCATAAGGGATCTTAGTTCCCCAACAGGGATCCAACGTTCGCCCAGGCAGTGGAAGCCTGGCGCCTTAACCACCGGGCAGCCGGGGAAATTCGCTTTGGCATTTTCCCTGATTGGTTCTGATTTGCCCAGGGATGAGTTAGGACGAAGAGACAAAAGTCAGAGGGCAGACAGTGAAAGTAGACTAAGCACTGACCTGGGAGTCAGGAGACCTGGGTTCTGGTTCCAACTATATCCTGACTCTCAAGGTGATTGATTTTCTCTAGGCCTCTTCTTTCTCATTTATAAACATCGCTGGCTAATCTCTTAAAGTGAAAAGTTAAGTCGCTCAGTCGTGTCCGACTCTTTGCGACCCGTGGACTGTAGCCCACCAAGCTCCTCCGTCCATGGGATTCTCCAGGCAAGAATACTGGAGTGGGTTGCCATTGCCTTCTCCAATCTTAGTTGTTTTACAAACCAGAGATCTGTGGCAAAGGCTTGAAGGTCTTGACTGGGTGGGACAGCCCTTTCCTGTCTGGCCACTAGAGGGTAGTAGAGCCTAGTCTCAGGGTACTGTGCGGGGGGCGCGGGGGAGGGGGCGAGGGCGAGAGGAGAGATTGGGTTGGGGGTGAGGGAAGAGACCTGGAACTTTGGAGAACTTTTCACTATTGAGTCCTAGGAAGAGTAATTCCTGATTTCATCTTGTCTCATGAACTCACTCAGCACAAGGAAACAGGTACTGTGGCATCTGGAACTCAGAATTAAGGGCAGGGAGTTTCTCCTGATAAGATCCAGGGCAGAAGCTGCCCAGCCTTAGGAGCTGGATAGAGGGGAAGGGGGGGAGGAGTGAGAAGAACAGACTCCTGCCCCTCCCTGGTATCGGCCTTTTATTCAAGCCAGGTCCCTGAGCTGCTTCTTAACTCGCCCTTGCAAGACCCAGTGACGAATGAAGAGGCCCAGATCCACACTGACTGGTTTTAGCTACACGTGAAAATGCAGGCAGATTTCTACTTCCAGCGTCGCTGAGGTGGGACAGAAACAGGCCTTGTGTCCGCCGGGGCTGGGCTGTAAATGGGAGTGATGATTGCTTACTTTTGCCTTTGGTTTCTATAGCCTCATCTTGGTCCCCATTGTGTCTCAGAAAATGAGGCCTTAGAGAGTGACTCAAACTATAGTAGGGATGGAGGTATCACTCAGGGACAGCACAGCAGGGCTTTTCCTACTCCATATCCTTACTCATGGTCCTTAGAGAAAAATAGCATGAAGAGGGTATGGGCAGGAAGGTATGAGGACCTGTTCCTTACCTGTACCTTTAAGCCGAGACCCAGCAGTAGTTTTGAAAGTCCCTGCCCACCCAACTATAGCTTTCCCTGATTTTGGCAAAGGGGAGCCTCAGTTTTCCAGATCGTGGTTAAAAAAAAAAAATCATTTCTAACATCCTTGGTTGAAATCTGAAAGTCAGTCTTTTCCCTAAGGCTTCTAACTGGCTAATCTCCCAAATGCTGGATTCAAATCTGTCCTAAGATTTCACTGAGGACTCCTAAGATTTCAGTGAGGAGCTGCCTTGGGGGTGGTGTTGTTTTGCTTTAACTGTCCTGGCCTATATGCCCATTTTAGGCTCTTGCTTTTGCTTAAGTCTGTGGCGGTTCTGCCAGACTCATTTTCTGCCTCTCCTGGACAGAGAGGGAACTCCCCACCCCAGGGGCCTTTCCAGCTCCTCTCTCCCAGCTTTGTTTTCCTTCTCCTCCCAGCTGCCACTCTGGGTCCTCAGCAGTCGGCTTCTCACTTGAACGTGCAGCCTGAACCTCACGTGCTCCTTAGCTGTTCCCTGCCACTTCTGTACCTCTTCCAGTTCCACCTAGTAGTCAGAGGTGTCTGACATGTCCATTGGCATTCCAAACATAGACCTGGGGAGGACTCCTTCCTCCCCTGGTTAGTCTGAATCAAGCCCGTATTCGGAGGAAGGAAAAAAAAAAAACAACAACACCTGGAGAGGGGAAAAGAGGGGAAGAAGAAGGAGAGAAGAGAGGAAGAAAATAAACCAATTTGTACTTGTCTGACACACACTTGACACTCCAGGGCAGCATCTTAAGTGGTGTGTAATGACTCCATCAATGGTAAAAACCTGAAAGGGCATTTAAGATAAAGTGAAGGGCACACCTATAAGAGAATCGTGAGAAATTAGGGAGAAGGGCTACCAGGGCTTCTTCTCTGGACCTGCTTTCCACCTGCTAATAATATACAGGGACAACCTCTGTCCAGGAGCAGGAGGAGGGGCTGATCATCCTGAAAGTCTCAGAATCCTGATGTGACCCTATGACTTCAGTCTCCTCAGCTGGCTATTTCTGGCAAGCAAGGAATCCCTGCAAGCTCAGCTTTTAGTCTCATATCTGTCCCAGCCCTGAATCTACACCCGCTTGTCTCAAAACCTTCACAAATTTCTTAGTCTATCTTCACCTTTCCATAACCCCATTTCCTGCCCCTGGAACCATCCTTGATTCTCAGCATTGTCCGGTCACACAGAAAGCCAACAATTGGACCCTAGGGGTCTTAGTCACACTGTCAAGACCCTCTCAATTTCCTCCACCTACATCTCCCAGGCTGTCCTATCCTTCTGGCCGTCTCTCTGCCTCTCCCTTTTTTGTCCTTTGACCTTTCTGCATTTTCCCCACAGTTCCTTCTGGCTAGTTGGTTTCCTGTCCCCATGCCTTCTTGGCCCCACTGACTGTTTCTCAGTTCAGCCAGAAGAAGGACATGGGCAGACAGAAGGCCGGAGGAATGACTGGGACAAGAGACTTCAAGAGGCCAGATCTTGAGTCGTGACTGAGACGTGAGCTGAAAGGAGTCTGAGAGAAAAGTAGAACTGTAAGCAGACTTGGGGTGGAGGGAGTGAGCATCAGGTGAGTTAGAGAATGATGGAGCGGTGGGATAAGGATGGGGAAGAACCTGAGCCATGGTGATCCTAAGTAGGAAAGTATCAATGGGTCATATTGAGTGGTGGAAATTGAGGGAGGAAGAGGGAAGTACCTGAGTGATCCCAACAGTGGGCAAGCGGGCATCCAGAAATGTCTCTTTAGGTCTTTCTGTCTGTTTCAGATTTTGTCTCCGCTTGTCTCTTTGAATTACCCCTCTTCGATAACTTGTGTGTTTCTCCTGTTTCTTTGTCTCTCTAAGTTTCAGCCTGTATCACTGTGCCTTGAGGTCTCTCTCACCATTTCTACTTTGTGTTTTTCTCTCTGGATCTCTGTCTTGTGTCCCCCTGCCCTCTCTCTGCTGCTGAACAGAGCCAACCATCTGACTTTTCTGCAAGGGGCTCTGGAACCTTCTAGGAGTGACCAGGTTTCTCCCCTCTGGCTGTATGCTGAAATGTAGAAGCAGTTTGGGGTCCCTGGACACAATCACAGGGTGTTGATCACTGATAAGGACCTAAGTGAGCTTCAGTATAAGGGGCCTGTTCAGGGAGTAGTATTTCTCCACGGAGGACCTTCGAGTGTGGAAGCCTGGGCCCGGGGAGAGAAGCCGGCTAAAATGGGGAGATTAGACTCTAGTCCTTCTTCCTCTGCCTCTCCATATGGCCCATGGCCCAGTGCCTCCTGGTCTCACTGGTTATCCCGGGCGAGGGAGTCTTGCTCTGTTTCTGGATCCCCAGCCCTTCTTCTCTGCCACGTCTAGAGTTGAAGGGAGAGCTGAGGTTCAGCAGGAAGGCTTTAAGATGAGGCTGGAGGGCAGTAACTAGGGGTTTCCTCCCAGCCAGCCTTAAGTACTTGGAATGTGTGGTGGAAGATGCTCAGGAGAGAGTCAGGGGCATGGTCTACCTGGGTTTCCACTCTTGCTTCTCCCGCCGCTGGGACTTAGCTCCTCCTTCCTCAGCTCAAAAGCTCCCCGCCTGGCTATCTCTGGGACTGGAGACTGATGCAGGACAGCCCCGAGTCTCTGAGTGCAGCGGGAGCAAGACTAAGAGCTAGTGCTGGTGCAGTGGGGCCCCGGAGGTGTCTTGGAACCTGAAGGACCCAGTCCCTCCTTTCCAGGACCAGGCAGAGCGAGAACCAGGGCACTTACACTCGGGCTCCTCCACAGCTGCATGGCACCCTGGCCTCTGACCAGGGCAGCGATGCCTGCCTGCTGAGTGCTGAGCATGGATGGTGGAATCAGGTGGAGCTGCAGGTCTGATGTAACTTTGGGTCCTGGTGTGGAGAGAAAGGGGTCCCAAGGTGGCACTAGTGGTAAAGAACCCAGCTGCCAATGCCAGATGTAAGGGTCATAGGTTCCATCCCTGGGTCGGGAAGATCCCCTGGAGGAGGGCATGGTAACGCGCTCCAGTACTCTTGCCTGGAGAACCCCGAGGACAGAGGAACCTGGTGGGCTACAGTCCGTAGGGTCGCAAAGAGTCAGACACGACTGCAGTAACAGCACGCATGGGAAGGAGGGGATTCGAATTGAGGTGAGAGAGAGGTGAGTACTCCTGGACCATACAGAAGGAGGACTCTGCTGACAAATGTCATACTAAAATCCATCCTCCAATTGCAGGAATCCCCAGATCCTATCGGTTCCCCTGATTCCCACCTCCTGCTCATGTCCTCTCAGCTTCTGCCCCTCTCCTCTAACAACTGGCTTCTCCCCTCAGGCCCTTCCCTCCAGTCTCCCAGGCCTTTCAGGCTTCCTGGGTCTCATGATGTTTTTCTCCATCCACAGCCCCATATTCTGCTCCGCAGCTGTCCTGCCACCCCCAGGGCCTGATCCTAGGGTGATGCTATATCTCAGGGCCTCAGAAGGCTTTCCCCTGGGGAAGCCAAGCTAGGTGGTGTCAGGAACCCAAGCTGATGGCTGGGAAGTGGCAGTCTCTTTGCTGCAGAGAGGAGCCACACCCTCAGTATCTAAGCTGGATACCTGGAGACAGGTTTGAGAAACTAAGAGGCCGGATATTACCTGAAGATGCCCTGGTGATATAGGCTCTGCAGGTGGGGCTGGTCCCTGGGGCTGTCTGCATGTTTTCTAACTGGTGGACTCCTGGGAGGAGCCTGGTTCTTTCTGCAGTCGGGGGGACAGGGATGGGGAAATGCAGGGAAGCACAGTTTGGGGCCATCACTAGAATCCATTCTTTCACCAGATTCTTTAGTCTCCACCTAAGCTTTGCCCTTTAAACCACTGCCATCTTCTCCTGCTCTTGTCAGCACTTGGAAGACTCTGATTTCCACAAGGGCTCCAACTCTTGTCCTTGGCCAGTCAGGACCTATTTCCAGAACCTTCCAAAAGTGCTAGCCCACCCAGAGACCAGGGCTTGCCAATGCAGGAGATGTGGGTTCGATCGCTGGGTGAGGAAAAATGCCCTGGAGGAGGAAATGGCAACCCACTCCAGTATTCTTGCCTGGAAAATCTTATGGACAGGGGAGTCTGGCAGGCAACAGTCCATGGGGTCACAAGAGTCAGACATGACTGAGCGACTGGGCAGGAGCACCCAGAAACCATATTGTCAAAGAATGAAGGCATCTCTCCCTTACCCACACCGTGGTCCCTGATTCTGTGATGATGTATTTACAGAAGCCTGGGGAGGTCCTGGGATGAACGCAAGGAGGAGGGGCCTCTGCACACATCATCCTACTGAGAAACAGGACCCAAATTTGCCCTTATGCTCAGCTACTTCCTCACTCAGCTTCAGGGCTTTTTAGGAACAAGCAAATCCAGCCCCCTAAGCTCTAAGGGATGTTGTTGGGCAACAGGAAAGTGTGGTTGTTGTTGGGCAACAGGAAAGGATGGGGCTGGGTGCTGGGGAATCAATGGACTTGCAGGGTAGCCAGATAGGTACCGCACAGCACGCGGCAATGTTTAGAGGAAACCTCTTAGGAAGCAGGGCGCCATCATCCTGATACTGGGCACAGTGAAGGTCCAGCTGGAGGGGAGCAAAGGTGCTTTTCAGTGGAGGGAAAGCTGCCAGAGTATCGGGGTCACTGTCCAGCCTTCTGTGGGTGAAGAGGGTCCCAGGGAGGAGCAGGAAGAGGGATCTTAAAGCTTCTACTGGAAATAACCTTGGTCCTGAGGGATGGAATCAAGTCCCCTATCAGTAATCTTCCACTACAGCCTCAGTTAACCCCCGACACTTCTCTGTACAAACTGCAGAAACCGAGGCAGTGAATAGCTTAATTAGGAATAGCTTAATATCACACAAAGAAACAAAGCTGTATAGAAATGGATTGTAGATATTTCGCCCACCCCCATGCTTCCAACTAGTTCTGCTCAGCTTTATTATCTGCTTTTGTCTCTTGCAAAGCCCAAGGGTCTCCCTGCCAGCCTCTGACTCTTTGACCTGGGATCTCACCTCAGACAAACAGGATATTACTCACTAAGAGGCTCTATCATCTCCTCCTTCCCCTAACCCATCCTCCTAATACCCCACCCCTAGCACCTCCCATCCTGACCCACTCCCTTCTTCCCCTGCTCACTCAATCTGACCCTCACTCTCACTCTTCTTCTGCCCCACACCACCCCACCCAGCCTTGGTCTTCCCTGACTCACCCCCAGGTCCCATTGACACAAACAAAAATTTCAGCACAACCCACTCCAACCGGTTTGGCTGAGGTGTGCAGCCTTCTGTGGAGACAGACACAGGTTACAAGCGGATGCTTGGACGCATTAGATGATGAACATCTGAAGTTAGACACACAGAAAAAGCCCTGGGCATGGACATACAGAGACATGCAGGGAACGCGTGATGGAGGGATCTGGCATGTTATTATTATGCATCTGTCTCTCTCCCAGCTGAGGGCTCCTTGAGGCAGGGACCACCTGTATTAGGCATCTCTATCCTCTGCCTGCGGCCTGGCGTGAGGAGGTGCTCACCAAATGTCTGTTGAATGAACTCAGGCATGCAGGCATGCCTGCAGTGATGCCGCTAGAACAATACACATGCTGAGGAGGCCACCTTGACGTGAATTATTCCCATTCTTAGGGCCCAGAATGTGGGTGGGAGGAGGGTAGGTAGTGAGGCATGAGGAGAATGGGGATTCAATGAGGGAGAGAGAACAGAACTCAAGAGACCGCGCACTTGTGTGCAAAGTCTTCTCAAAAATATTTCCTTCTGGCCCTAACCCTGGAATTTGCCTGTTGCAAGCTTCATCCCAGAAGAGTGCAGGCAAGGCCTAAGAATGAGGGCGTGTTCCCCAAGAGCATGGCCTATGTCAAATATACAGGACTGAGTGCACAGCAGGAAGAGGGACTTGGACTTGTTGGAGGAGGAGGAGAAAGATCCCTACCTTCAGCAGAGGCCTGAAATGACTTCCTGGCCCAAGCGCTCCCTTTCAAGCCCAGTGGTAATCTTAGTCCTCCTTCCAAGGCCACCTCTGGTGTTTACTAGGACCTCGACATACCTGTGAAAAATATTTGGCACAGCCTGGCCTTGACAGCCCTGGTAAGTCCAGCGGGAGCCCAGTGTCCCATATGACTGGAATTGCAGGTGAGTGACTGAGGGTCCTACACATCTTGACCGGCCACACCACGGATGCACTGTGAATGGAAAAGGTGAAAGGGATATAAAGACTGGGTACCCACCTTGTGATCACACTGCTTTCCCACCACTGTGCCTCAGATTCTCCTGGGTTTTCCCGGACCAGGAGGGGTACATCCGTGGGAAGGAAAGGAGCTCCTCTGAAATCGTGCGATAGGATCCGAAGTGTGATAATTATAATTATAACACAGGGTGCTCCTCCCTCTTATTCCCCCGGCTTTACCCCCACCCCTGCCGCTGTGGATCTCAAAGCAACATCGGGGTGGGGTTGCTCCCCTGGCACAGGTGAGTCCAGAGAGGGGAAGGGGTTCACCTGGCAGAGGTAAAGAGAAACAGGAGCTTTGGCATTCAGCCTGGTCCTCGTGGGAAATAGTTCTCTAAGAAGAGGCCACTGCTATGAAGACTGTGAGATTTGGGATCCAGAGCCCCTGGAGTCATGGTCCAGAGTCGGGCTCATGGTCCAGAGGCAGGGTTAAAGTCTGGGTCGCTGATCAGGTTCAGGAGAGTCAGGATCTCCACTCCGTACCTGACCACCTTTTCTATCCATAATGTCATGCCTTCAACAAAAGTGCATCCAGTCCCCGTTAAGTGCTGTGGACTGTGCTAGCATGGATGATTGAGGCAAGATTACAAAACAAGCCTGACTTTCCAGGAGTTCACAGACTACAGTTCTCATCCAGTCCCTCATTTAACACATTTGCTGAATCCTTGGCACACAGCAGGCTTCAATTGATGCTTCTTGAATTGAAGCTTACAATTTAGTTAAGGAGATAAGATGTGCACAAATTATGAGCACGCAAGCTATAATAAAGGGACTAGCAGAGGCTGAAGAAGAACAGAAGGGAGAAAGATTAATTTTAGGTGGGAGGAACTGAAAAGGCTTCATGGAAAATGTGGCATCTGAGGTCAGCTTTGAAAGATGAGTAAGATTTTGACAGGTGGAATCAGGAGTGTGTTTGTGTATGTGTGTGTGTAAAATATTCTACATGAAATGACCCCCCACCCCCACACCTTGCTGTTCCTTGACCCCTCCTGCTTGCCCCTCTCCAGACAAAAGGATCCTGCTGCAAGATTTTAAACCATATAGATTTCCTCCTCTCTCCTGTCTACCTGTATATATATATATATATATATATATATATATATATATATAGCTCCAGTATGTCAATGATCTTGTGTCTCCCCTTCCCTTAGTTTTCAGGGAGTTGAGTTTGCCCCCTTCTTTGGCTATCCCAGATAGGTCAGTAAGGTTTCATGTAACTTGGCAGTTACATTATAGGCCACATGGAAATAGACGGTCTGACCGGTAAGAGTGTACTTACAGGAATACAAGGACAGAGTATGTGAAATCGACTGTCCTTGCGAAGTCCAGACATGTGGCTTTGTTCAGTAACCATGGGGTACATGGTTAAAGCAACCCCAGAGATGGTGGAAAGGAGCCCCTTCCCCGCGCCGAGGGCGCTGGTGCAGTGTGGGGACTCCCCAGCCAGTGTTGAGAAGGTGTTGATGCTGATGGAGAGTCCTGCTAGGGAGGCCAGCAATCTGTGGGTTAACGCTTTGGTCAATCCCTTGGCTTCTCCTATGTCAAGGGGGAGGCTTGGGGGAGGGGGTCACTTAAGTTCCTTCTGAGGGGTCTCTGGGGCTTCCCCGGTGGCTCACACGGTAAAAACTGTCTGCAATGCAGAAGACCTGGGTTTGATCCCTGAGTTGGGAAGATCCCCTGAAGAAGGGAATGGCTACCAGTATTCTTGCCTTTGATCTAACTCCCTACCTCAAAGGTAGAGATGTCTCATACTGCCTAAGCTGTGTCCTCCAGCAAGCCCCTTCCCCGCTCTGGGCCTCTGTTTTCTCATCTGGTGGATGAGGTATTTGGGCAGTACTGTCCTCTGTTCTGGTCCTTTCTGACTCTGGCTCCAAAGCTGAGCCCCTCTGGGAAGTTGGGGAACTCAGCAAAACCCAAGGGAAGGCAGCAAGACCGGCCGGGTGCGGGACTACTGGCTTGCTTTCCACCCACAAGGGCCTTGCCCTGGTTCCTCCTGGCCAGGTGCCTCCCTCTTTGAGCCACGCTGGGCCTTCCCTACCCCTCCCCCCACCTGGCCCCTCCCGTCACAGCCCCTTCCACACACTGCCAGGTAAAGCCTGCAGCTGATGATGGGATCCCACACCCCCCCAGGTCCTTCCCTTATTCCCTCCCCTCTCTGGCGCCCATTAGCCAGCCCGGGCCGTGGGGGCGGCGGCTGCCTAGTCTCTGTGCCAGGCCCAGCCCCCCGGAGACGCACCTGTTCTGACCTGCTGAGCAGGTTCCCAAGTTTCTGCCTTCGCTGTTGGCCGCGGCGTGGGAAGCAGCTCTGCGGGAGCTCGGAGCTCCCGATCACGGCTTCTTGGGGGTAGCTACAGCTGGGTGGGTGGAAGGGGGCTGGGTCCCCTAGCGGAGACCCCAGGGGGCAGGCAGGTGCGTCCCTGCCTGAGGACTCTGTGACTGCCTACCGTCTGGGTCGATCCCTATCCAGTTCTCGAGCGGCTCCCAGGGAGAACTCGGTGGAACTTCAGAAACACTGGGCAGCTCTGCCTCCTGACCAATGCCTCTGTCCCTGGGAGCCGAGATGTGGGGTCCTGCGGCCTGGCTGCTGCTGCTGCTCCTGGCATCATTAACAGGTAGGACTTGCTTCAGGACCCTTGTTCCTGAGCCCGAGCTGACCAGGCACACACACACACGCATGCACACACATGCACATATACACATTCCCTTTCCTGTACTCTGAGCTGAGGAATCGGCCTCCCTCTCACCTCTCCAGCTGCTACCAGGGGCCCCCAGGAGAGCCACCGGAGCTCTTCTGTCTCATGCCCTTTCCAGCCCCAGGCCAGGCCTTTGGGTCTGGGCTCCTGACCACCTTAGCCAAAAGGCTGGAGCTGCCTCTGGGGAAAGGGATGTGGTAATCCAGTACAAGTGGCCAGGGAGGTGGAACTGGTGGAGACCCTTTCACCCCAGGGTTTCGTGGAGATTCCCTCGCCTACCTGCTGGGCTTCAGAATTGCTGACTGGGGCTGCAGCTGACTCAGGGCTGAGCTGGTTTCCCCAGTCATCGGGGTGTAGGAAGCCTGATGTTCAGAGAATGGACAGGGTCTTTCTCTCACCTCCTCTCTCCATGATGGCCTAGAATACCAGTTCTGTGGCACCTGTGGGAGGACTTTCGGGGGAGCTGGAAGCTCCTTTCACTCTGGCCCCCATCTCTGAGCACGCTATGAGGGGTGCTATTCCAAAGTAAGATGGCTACTTCTGTGAGTGGGGGTCTAGAGCAGGGCACCTAGAGAGGGCATGGTCCTCTTTTCTTTATCCCTTGTCCTATTTTTCTCAACTAGATGTATCACTCCCGTCTAGCACTATGTACAGAAGATTAGAAATTATAGGAACTTATAATCTTCAGAGTGGGGGAGAGAGAGAGAGGTGTGTATGTGTGTGTGTCTGTAAGCGTGCATATGCACAATGAGACCAGGGTAGGGTTCCTTAGGCTGTTCCCAAGGTAATGAACAACTGAGATATCTTCCTCCTTAGAAAGTAGGCCTCACCTACTTACAAGAGTTTGATTCCAAGTCCCAGGAGCAGTGGTGACGGGAGCCGCAGCTGTCCAGCAGTGATTTTCCCCAACCTCCATCCCCACCTAAAGCTGTCAGGAGGAGAGTCAGACCTAGATGTGTGGATGGGTGGGGGCTGCTCTTGCTCTGATCTTCTAATAGAAGGGTCGTTGGCCCAGCCTCCAGCTGCAGGATACTGAGTTCCAAGCCCTGCCCTCTCTCCCTCCTCCCCCCACCCCCCATCTTAATTCCCATCTTCCAGACAACCCTTCTCACTTGTTTAGGCCAAGAGGGTGGGGCCTGGTTGCTGGGGCCAGGGAACTCAGCAGTCAATTTCCTGTAGGATCTACCCACACCTAAAGGATCTACCCACATCTAGAGAGTGGAGCCATGATGTCTCAGGACTCAGAAGGGATCAAAGAGATCCAACTCCCTCAGGGAAGTTTCCAGGGAAAACTGAAAGAAATAGAAAGGCCAGCGAGATCTCAAGATTACTGTGTTAGAAGCACAGTCGCTTAGCGTCTTGGTCTTCCAGCCCCTAATTCATCGGAGCATAACACCACTGAGTGCTCACTGGGGATAGCCAGGGCACTGGATGCTGGACACGCAACGCTTAGCAAGACATAGTCCCTGCCTTCTTTTCCCAGGACACAAAGCTATTCTTTCTCAGAGAAGCCCAGGGCAAGGAGAGGGAGACCCCTTCTAGTTAGGGCATCACCCCAACCTTGTCCAGTGCCTGACGGACGGCTGCCGTGGCCAGGAGGCAGCCTGACTCCCGGGCAGCTGGCACCCAGGGAGCCACACTCAGCTGCTGTGACCTGCACAGAATGCTCGGAGGGCCAGAAGTCAGACCCCGGCTTCCCAGCCCGAGGAACAGGTGGGCCCACCTAACTGCCACCCCCATTCTGGCTCCCCTGTGGGTATCTCCTCAACGGCCCCCAGGAAACTGGGGTGTTCTTGTCTCTGAGAAAGCCTTGGACAGGAACCTTGGGAAATCAGGAGTTTTGGCTTCTGGCCCCATTTCTGCAGTAAATTTGTTACATGACCTTGGGCAACTAAGAATCTAGACTTCAGGAGACCAAGAGATAGGACCAGATAATCTATATGGGCCTTCTAGCTCTGAGAGCCTGTGGCTGCCTGAACGTCCAGCCCCTGACTGAAGGAGGGTGCTGGGTGCTGGAAGAGGCAGGCCATCTGGCTATGGCGACAGAAGGGGCAAAGGTCCTGACCCCCCTTTCTCAGCGGGGACCAGAGGTAGCTTTGCCCTAGACACTGCCTTCTGCCCCTGCACTGCTGCAGATTCGTGTCCCCACCAAGCCCTGGGTCATCAGAGCTCTGAGCCGCAGGGCCCTGCCCCCACCCCCTGTTAGGGAGAGGAGCCCAGGCTGGGGAGGCACCCCAACAACCACAGCTCTTTGTCTCTCCTTAATGGGATGAGTTTCCGGGTGAGGTCTCCTCCCTTCTCCTTCCCATCTCCTGCCCTGGGGCTGAGGGACCCAAATCTGTAGATACCCTGCCAGTAGGGTCCTGGTTCCTAATCTTTGCATCCAACTGAGCCCTGCAGGACCCCAGAGAACACAGGGTTCTCCTGAATTCTGAGGTCTGGCCTCTGAGGGTTAGGATTAGCCTTCTGTCTGAAGTTAGTTTTCTAGAAAGGGAGGGATCCTATCCCTGCATCTCTACTATTATTTACAGAGGTGGGGCAGGCCCTTTTCTGAAGGACCTACCCAAACTATGGGGGAAGCCCAGAAAGGGAGGCAAGCATCCCTTCCCAAGGTAGGGAGCACTAGGAGGATCCCAGGGAAGCCCTGTGGCCCCCAGTGACCTTAGTCCAACCCCAGTGTTTCAGGGAGCTGGGCCAAGGGGACCCCAGCCACAGAGATGGCAGTAAGGAATTCATAGTAGAGTCCACGGTCCCAGCCTCTAGACCTGAGCCTTGGGATCCTAGGGTCCTCCAGGCAAAGTGAAGGGAGGTCAGCCACGGCGGGAGCAAGCCTAGTGAAGAGAGAATGCCTGGGCTTTCTGGACTCCCAAACTTGCCCGTCTGCTGACCAAAGTCTAGGTAGACAGAAGGGGTGGAGTGGGGTGAGGAGCTGAGTCAGGAGGAAAGGAGGAGAGAAGCCTAGGGGCTGAATCTGGGAACGGAATCTAAACTGAGAAGGTCAAGTTCAGAACTGGGGTCCAGCCGCAGAGCTGGAGGAGGAGGGCTCTACCTGAGGGGGAGGGGACAAGACCACTCTTTCACTGGACGGAGAGCCTCAGGCTTCAGACACTTTCCCCACAGTTCTCGGGCCATCCCCCGCCACACACACACACCCCCCTTGCCTTTAAAACTGGTTGGCTGTCCTGAGAGCTGGGTCGAGGCTGTGATTTGGGGTGGAGCAGAGCTGGCCACACTTGCAGCAGTGGGGGGAGGGGTGGCTGGCTGGCAGGACTGGGGAGGGGGTTAGGATCCCAGGGTTTGGGAGAAGTTGAATTCTGGGTCTCCCACCCACAGTGTGGCTGTTGCGGTGACTCAGCCAGGCTCAGACTCTGGCTCCGGGGGTTTAGGGGACTTATCCGAGCTGGGAGCCGTGTCTGGGCCGGGCTGGGGGCTGCCTCAAGGCCTCTCCTCCCCACTGTTCTCACCTCCCTTTGTGATTGCTGTGGCCCCCTCCGCAGACACTAATCTGTGGTGGGCGCTCTGCCCGGGTTGGGAAGCTCTCACTAAGCTGAGGGGCTTAGGACAATGGAGGGTAAGTGAGGGAGGTGGAGGAAGGCAGAGAGAGAATCTGCTGGCTTTCAAAGTTCCTTAGCACTCCAAGGCCAAGGTTACAGGGGGAGAGGGAAGGATGGAAGGAAAAAAGTTGGGTTGTTTATATCACCCTGTCCTGAATAAGGGGCTTCAGGGGTCCCTTCTCAGGTCCTTTGTTCCCAAACTCACCCACACATTCCAGCTCTTTCTTGGGGAGGCTGCTGCTGTGGGGTGAGGAGAGGCAAGAGTTAACAAAGGAGAGTGAGACCCTAGACAGCTCAGCCTCCTCCCCTAGCCCCAGGTAGGATCCCCTCCTCCTTCCCAGCAAACTTCCACCAGCCAACCTCACCCCAGGCCTGCAGCGAGAGCTGGTTTTTCTGGTGGCGGCAGCAGCAGAGACCTGACAGAGATTCCCAGGGAGAGGCCTCCTTGAGGGGCCAGAGGTGCTGGAGGGGTGGGGGGCTGAGAAAGGTGGGGGTCCTTCCAGTAGGAACCTGAGGAGCAGGGTAGAGAGAGCTTTTGTTTGTTCTGTGGGGTGGTCCTTGATGACAATTTCCCATCACCCCAGAGGTACAGTGACGTCATCTCTGGGTCCCTCTGTCTGAGATGAATCTGCCTCAAGTCTGGGGTGAGGAGGGGAGGGGTGCCTGGGCGACACTCCAATGGGTGCAGAGACAGAGGCCCCGAGCCACACAGCACTGACCAAAGGCAGCTGAGACAGATAACTATGCGGAAGCTAAGAGAAACCAATATCAAAATATTTACTGTGTGTGCACATTCACAGACATGCCTTCCATGGCTTGCTCTGATGCTGACATGCACACATGCACTCCTGAAGAGAAAAAAGTGGACACATGTATGTGGGAAACACCCCCAGGTTCATGCAAAGAGGCAGCTTCTCCTGCATGCGAGCCAGCACTGAGACGCACCAGGCCCTCACCCAAAGACGGGCACGCAGACACACGGAGCTCACGCTGCCTCCCTTCCTCCTCCTCAGAGACCCACCTCCAGGACCCCATTGTGTGCCCCTAGATGCTGACAGAGAAAGGCTCCGCAGAAAGAAAATCCTCCTGCCCGAGAGATGCCATCATCTGCCACTGCCAGCCTCAGTCTCCCCTCCGTAGATCAGAGGCCAGGCCTCGTGCAGAGAGGAGAGTTGGGGCACAGGGTAGGGAGAAGGCAGCCAGCCCAGGCCGGGAACGGAGGGCCTGTCTGGGAGCAGGTGGGGTACACAGAGGGCAGGGCCCCAAAGAGGCCCGTGGGGGCCTGGCCAGGGGTGGGGGAGGACCAGGGCAGGGATCCCGTCCGGCCAGTCGGGCCTGTTCTCTGCCTTGCGCAAGCTGGTGGCTGGTGGCGGCTGTGGCTAGGCTGGCTGTGCAGCAGCGGCTGAATCACCAAGGTTCCTGACCAGCGTCCTGGTGCTCCCAGGAGGAGGGGAGGGGGAGGGTCAGAGGGAGGGGCGCTCAGCCAGCAGAGTCCACCAGCCTCAGCAACCAGTCTGCAGCAGAAGGGTCCGTAGGCTTGGCCTGACCACTACATGCCCGCAGGGTGACCTCACCAGGCAGGCGGTGTGTCTCCTTTGCTCTGGTGACATCATCATGCTGACGCCGGGCGGGCACTGGGTGGGGGAGAGAAGGAGGAGGCAGTCCTGGTCTGCCCTACCCTGGGAGTCTCAGCTTCTGGGTCTGCCTACTGCGCCCAAGTTCTCTTTTCCTTCTCTTGCAGCCTGTGTGTGTGTGTGTGTGTGTGTGTGTGTGTGTGTGATGTAAGTGAAGGAGGGTGTTGTTCATGCTGAGATGCTCCCAGTAAATAGTGAATTTAGGACAATGGAGAGATGTGGGAGAGACCCAGAAGGGACTTTTGGGTTTAACTGGGTTCCTCATCCTGCAAAGTTTGGGTTTATCACTTGGTATCATGGGGATCATGGAGCCACAGGTAGGGATGTGGAAGATCGGACTCAGACTTGTGCTAGGGACTCGATGCATGTTGTACGCTAAGAAGGTATTTTTGGTGGGGAAATGTGATTAGTGGTGGGGAAGGGCCAGTTGCTTGACAAGTATAGGAATGAGGATGCCATCTGCCATTGTTCCAGAAGTAGGCTTTGAGTGTCTCCCAGGCGGAGCAGGTCTCGGATTCCCTGTGACCTGCATGGACATTGGGATTAGAAGCAGAGGAAGTACCAGGAAGCCCCAGTCTCAAGCCCACCTTCAGCCCTTGGCAGCCCTGCTCCCTCTGGTGCCAGGAGGAGGTGCCTGGGAGGGGTGACAGGTGGTTAGCTGGACTCCTTGGCTGGGCTGGGTGGGACCAACATCAGCTTGGGCAGGTCAGGGCCCTGGTATCTGGCCCTGCAGGTCTGTCCCGTCCCATTCGGGCCCTCCCGGCTCCCAACAGCATCCTCCCTTCCTCTTCCTGTTTGCAGGGCCGTGGGATCCCCTTCCTCTATCCCATGCTCTGCCTCACTGGGACCCTCTGGGCACTCCAGTGGGGCTTCACTTTCTCCCCCATGTCTGATTCCCTCTACCCCCTACTTTCACCCTAGGTCCAGTCTGGAGGTACTCCCTTTGGCAGAGAACCCAGCTAGCCAGCCTATTGTGTCTCCACCCTAAGGTTGCCATGCTAACCCCTCCCCTGCCCAGCCCAACCAAAGACTGCACATTCCTCCTCGTTCTACCCTTTCCTTCTTCCGCCTGTCTCTTGCATTCATTCATTCATCCACTCATCCACTCGTTCAGTCAGTCAATAAATAATAATTGAGTACCAGTTATATGCCAGGAATGCAGACCACCTAGCACTGCATCAGAAGCCATGTTTGCATATGTGATGTGAGATCCAGTTTATACCCTTGAGGTTCTCAGGCTGGTGGAAGAGGCAGACGAGAAAACAGCAAATGCAATCTGTGGTATCAACAAATGCAGTCTGTGATGGGTCAACGCAGGATGCTAGAGGGAGAACAGAGGAAGGGCACCTCACCCTGCCTCAGGTTGGGTTGGGGGAAGGGAAGACTCCGGGAGGAAGTGATGTCTAAGCCAGAGTCTTTAAGGATGAGTAGGAGTTACCCAGACAGTGATGAGTAGGAGCTACCAGACAGGGAGGAGGGGTGTTCCAGGCAGGATCACAGTATGAGCAAGGTGAAGGCCAGCAGGGTGTGTGAAGTGCTGGCCAGAGGTAGGAGCTTTGAACTTTTGGGAATTACTGGACATGCATCCTCAGGCAAGGTGCTCTCACCATTGCAGAGAGCCTTCATTCTGCCCGCAGCCCTCTGGCCCCAGCCCTGTTTCATGCACTTTATTCCACAACTTCAAATCTCTTTCTTCCCAGCCTCGAGCTTCTCTGGCCCTGCCTCCCTCGTAAGTTACTCATCCTAGAAACCTAGGAGTTGTCTTTGAGTCTTTCCTCTTTCTGGTCAGTGACCAGGTCCTGCCAAGCTTCCCCTGGAACTGTCCCCTCCTCTTGGCAGCACATTGCAGGATGGCAGCAGGGTCCTAGTGTCTCCTGCTGCAGGCTCTGCTTTCCAGTCGGAGGGCACATGACCACTGGCTTAATGCTCTAGTGACTCCGGATTTCCCTGGCCAAATCTGAATTCCTTTGCCTGGTGTGGAAGCTCCTGGATGATTTTGCTGTGACCAGGTGTCCCACTCCCACTCAACACAAACCCCTTGCCTTAGTTGTGTCCTCTCCTCTTGGCTTCCTGAACCAGCCAGACTCCACCTCCCTGGGGTTTGCCCACCTTGGGCCCTTACCTGGGATCCCTTTCCAGGTCTTACCCCCTCCTGATTCCACCCACCTCATGCATGAGGCCCTCCTACCTGAATCAGGACCACTGTGGCCAGCCTATCCCATAACTAACGTGCAACACACCAGTAACCACTAAATAAGAAACCATCACACATATTTCCATAGATGTTTCCATACATATCTCTTTCCCAGAAGATCTCAGATTCTATAAGTGCAGGACATGCATCCTTCTTTGCTGATAAGGCTACATGATAGATTTCCCTGAGGGCTTCATACTGTTCCTTATCAATGCACATAGCACTCACCTTTCAACCCTGATCCCCACCTCCAGTCCTCTGCTTCTGGTTCATGGTTCTAACCCTGTTATATATCTGTCCTGACCTCTCCTCTCTGGGCCTCTGACCCCGGGCCTTTCTATCTTCAGTGACTTGCTCATTCCTGTCTCTGAGTCTTGGTTCATGCCATTCCTCCCACATAGCATACCTTCTTCTCTCTGGGAACCCAGGTCTCTCATCCTCTTATCGTCAAACCATGAAAAGAATGTTCCAAATGGCCTGTTGGGATGGACCCTTCCTACACCACACGCCACATCCCAGACACCAACTCTTCTTGACCCTTGCCTTGGCTCCAGGTCACTTTCTGAAAGCATTCTTTTTCCCTCTCTTGGTAGGTTAAGCCTTCTGTTAAAGTCTGTCCGTGGCTTCCAGGTCTTTGTGGCATAAAATCCATTTCCCTGAGCTCCCAGAGGGCAGAGGCTGGGTCTCTTCTCCTGTTATAGCTGCCCACCTTACAATTAATTGCTCAGGATAGGATCCATGGCTGAGAGAGGGTGTGACTCTTCCATACACCATCTGTGTGGCCTTAGGCAAGTCCTTCCTCTCTCTGGGTCTCAGTTTCCTCATCTATTAAAGGGCGATAATAACACCTACCTCTTGGGAATGGTTTGTGGATCTAATGAGGTAATGGACTGAACGCGCTTTGCAAGCATAAAATGCTCCAGGAGTTCTGGGCTGCCTTTGCTGACATTATCATTCTGAATAAGTGTTCCCCAGCTCTGGCAGCGCCCCTAGTCCTGGCTGCTTCTGTCTGCCCCTGCAGGTCAGTGCCTTACTGGTGAGCTGGAGACCTCGGACCTGGTGACCGTGGTGTTGGGCCAAGATGCCAGGCTGCCCTGCTTCTACCGAGGGATCCCGGGCGAGCAGGTGGAGCAGGTTGCATGGGCTCGCGTGGATGCGGGCGAGGACGGCCGGGAACTGGCACTGCTGAACTCCAAATACGGGCTGCACGTGAGCTCAGCCTACGAGGGCCGCGTGGAACAGCCGCCGCCCCCACGGAACCCTCTGGATGGTGCGGTACTGCTGCGCAATGCGGTGCAGGCTGACGAGGGCGAGTACGAGTGTCGCGTCAGCACCTTCCCTGCAGGAAGCTTCCAGGCGCGGCTGCGGCTCCGCGTCCTGGGTAAGGCCAGTTGCCAGAGACGCCAGAACCTCAGGCCCTGGGTCTTGGAAGGCAGAGCCAGAGGCAGGGGAATGCAGAGATGAACGGGGTGGGGTCCAAACAGGAAGAAGTGGGGTCCTGTGGGACTGAGAGAACTTCATTTAGCCCATCCAACCCCCACCCCAACCCAGAAATTCTTTTCAGGTGACCCCAAAAGCTTGATACAGCTTGATCAGCCTTGGGGAAGAATCCCTTTATTAGGCTGGTCTTCCTTCTGTGGACCTGAAATCTCCCTCTTGGTTACTCTCACCCTCTGCAGCGAGATGACACAGCCTTCTCTCTTCTGCACAACAGCCTCTCCACTAGGTGTGGAGCTCTGTCATGCCTCACTCAAATCTCTTCTTCAAACTAAAGTTACTAGTTTCTGCAACAGTTCTACCAGGCACACTCATTCAGAGCCTCCCTCATCCTCCTGGGCTCCATTTAAAATCCTGGGCCTAGACATGGACACACAGGCCCAGCTCTGCCCAGAGTGGCTGTGCATGGCCAGTGGGGCTCATGCCTGCCCTGATCTTGACCCTCAGTGAAGGCGGTCGGGAGCCACAGTTGCCTTGTAAACCATCTCTTGGCACTGTGGACTCTCGTGGTCAACAGATGCCCTGGACTTATGGTCAAGTCCAGTCTTTTCCATGCTAGGCTTGGACTGTTAATGTTATGAAGATAAAAATAAAGACCTTTATAGTTTTCCTTTATCCACATGGAATTTAGTAATACCAGCCATGGGAGAAAAACCTGAGTGTGAATCTTGGCTTCACCACCCCATAGCTAATGATCTGGAATGAATCATTTAACCTCCCCCGAGCTTCAGTTTCTGCAGCTATGAAATAAGGATAATAATACCTACTTCATGTTTGTTGTGGGATTAAAAGAAATAATGTTTGTAAAGTGTTGAGCACAGTACTGAGCACATAGTGCTTTAAAAATAGTGGCTATTAGTATTATTATTATATAGATGTTATCTGGTTAGTTTTTAAATTACCTCATTATTTTTATTTAAAAAAATGACCCATACTTTGAATTATTTGTAAATAATTCAAACAGTGGAAAAGGTACAAAGTCAACTGAAATTCTACCACTCATTTGACATCTCCGTTGATAATATAAAAGAAGAAAAAGCTACACTGAACTGGGATGGGGGGCCTCCTAACAGGGGTTGTGAAGATGGTGCTCTCTGCCTCCCCTCATCTGCAGTGCCTCCCTTGCCCTCGCTGAATCCTGGTCCGGCGCTAGAAGAGGGCCAGGGCCTGACACTGGCAGCCTCCTGCACAGCAGAGGGCAGCCCGGCCCCCAACGTTACCTGGGACACAGAGGTCAAGGGCACAACATCCCACCGCTCCTTCACACACTCCCCGCTCAGCTGCCGTCACTTCAGAATTCCATCTGGTGCCCAGTCGCAGCATGAATGGACAGCCACTTACCTGCGTGGTATCCCACCCTGGCCTGCTCCAGGACCAACGGATCACCCACATCCCTCCAAGTGGCCTGTGAGTACTTGGGTAGGGCACCCCCATGGGCTCCAGGAAGACGGGTGAGATCCTGAGCAACCCTGAGCCCCCACCAGCCTGGCTCCTACAGGGCCTGCTGTGTGGCCAAGAGCACTAGTCCAAGGTGTAAGACCTGGAGCCCATCCCAGATGACCTTGGCAAACCACTCCCTGACCTTCAGAGTCCTGCTTACAAAGGAGCTTGCCCTGATTTTCAGCTTTCATGAGGTCAGATAGAAGTATGGAATTGAAAGAATTTTGTGAAATAGTTTAGGATTTGAAGACAGATGGACTTGGAATGCACCCTAGTTCTGCTATTTACCAGCTGTTATTCAGTCAAGATTCATTTTCTTCATTAGCCAAAGGAGAGTAATTATATCAACTTTACAGGGTTCTGACGGGAATTAGAAACCACATATGCAAAGCCTCTCACACGGCACTTAGTGTATGGATGGTACCAGGTCAATGGCAGATGTTGTTTTCCTGGCATTAACTTCACGCCTCTGTGAGGGATGGCACTGGTTTCTACTCATACTAACACAGCATTTGGCACAAAATAGGTCCTCAACAGATGTTTGTTAAAGAAATGAACAAGCTGGAAATTCCCTGGTGGTCCAGTGGTTAGGACTGCACAGTTTCCCTGCCGAGGACCTTGTTCAATCCCTGATCTGGGAAAGAAAGTAAGATCCCACAAGCCGTGCTGCACAGTCAGGGAAAATAAAAAAGAAATCAAGGAACTAGGAGGATGGTTAAACCTTTGAAGAATCAGGAGGGGTTTTGCTTAGCACCTGTTCTTTGACTGGCACTATGCTAGGGCCCACAGGGGATTCAAAGGTGTTGCCACGCTGCTATGCAGAGGAACATACAGGCTTGCTGCACAGGTAAACCAGCGTGGACTCTGAATGCAGGGGACGGAGCTGTCAGCAGAGTGGCGCTGGGCTAGGTTGGGCTGCAGATGGGCAGGACAGGGAAGGGCAGGGAGAGGCCATTCCAGGCAGGGTGAGGCCTGGGACTGGGGGTCTTCGAGGAAGAGCATCACTCCCATTCTATCTCCTCCCATCTTTCATTCCAGTCCTTGCGGAAGCCTCTGTGAGGGGCCTTGAAGACCGAAAGCTGTGGCATGTTGGCAGAGAAGGGGCTATGCTCAAGTGCTTGAGTGAAGGGCAACCCCGCCCTCGTACAACTGGACACGGTAAGGTCCAAGCTTGAGACTGGGATCCTTCCCTCGGGACTAACACGTACTCATCACGAAATGGGACAGTATACTCTGAGCCCCAAATAAATTGGGGCACATGTTCAGACCAATACAAGAATATGCATGGTCACCAAACATTATTATCCCAGGGAGTGTGGGATACATGGCAATGTATAGCGAGTTAGCTAATAAGTTAGCTAATAAGTGCTTGGCTTTTCCCCTTAACTTTAAAATTATGAAATATAATACAGTATTTAAATGTCAACACTTTTAATGTAAGTGCCTGAAGTGGATAAGACAAAACGATACAGCTGACTGTGACTGTTGTTAAAGCAACACTTTAATAGCCGCTGTCACATCGCCAGCACCTTAGAAGCACCCTCCCATCTCTGCTGGTTTCCTGGCCTTTTCCAGGGTCTGAGATGTCCAGAGAGGTCAGGGAGGGGGTCAGGGGGCACATGTGTGTGAGCCCATGACAGGCATGCTCTCACATATGAGCAGCTGAGCCATGTATGTGGCCTGGTGCCTGGGGCCCTGTTCATGAATCCTGCCTTGCAGTGTCAGGGTATTGGGGCATGCAGTCACATTTGCCAGGTACATCTGAGCCCAAATAGGAATGGAAAGTCCTGTTGTACGGACTTTATGCCATGTGGACCTGGTGCTCAGTGCTGAGTGACGTGATGCTCACAGGAGCATATGAGATGGTGTGCGTGTGGATCTGCCCCAAGTGCGTGTTGGGGTGCCCAGGTCAGACTGGGCGGCAGGGAGAAGGGGCCTCTGCCTAGACCTGCCTAGAGGAGGGAGGGGCACCGTGGGAACAGCCGGTGGCTCTGGGTGACGTCATGGGGGAGGGAGGTGGAGAGCTGCCCGGGCACGTTGTATGGTGGCAGCCTCAGCCCGCCCATCAGCTTCCCTGTCCTCCAGGCTGGACGGGCCTCTGCCCAGTGGGGTGCGAGCAGAAGGAGACACCCTGGGCTTCCCCACACTGACCACTGAGCACAGTGGCACCTCCGTCTGCCGTGTCAGCAATGCACTCTCCTCAAGGGATTCTCAGGTGGTGGTGGACGTTCTTGGTAAGCACTGGGGCAAAGGCTGGGACCTGGGCCCGGGGCCTGGTGGGGGGCAATGGGAAGCAAGACAGGGAGTGAATTGGGAGAGTGTTTATTTGGAGGGGCGGGACTGCATGTATTTCTCAGAGGGTCAGGCTGAGGGAGTGGTTTGGGATGTGTTTTGAGAGGACAGCGTGGGGCGGGCCAGAGGTCTGGACGTCTGCCTTAGACCGCGGCTTGCCCACAGCAGACCCTGAGGACGACCCTGGGAAGCAGGTGGACCTCGTGTCGGCCTCCGTGGTGGTGGTGGGCGTGATTGCCGCACTCTTGTTCTGCCTTCTGGTGGTGGTCGTGGTGCTCATGTCCCGATACCATCGGCGCAAGGCCCAGCAGATGACCCAGAAATAGTGAGTACTGGCCCCTCCTGGGCGGGTGAGGTCAGCGGGGAGCAGAGAGGGAGACAAGCAGGAGGTGGGCCAGGCCTGAGGAGCAAGAGGAGGCTGGGTGGCCCCACGTCTGAGCAGCTGGTGGACCAGAGGTAGGCAGAGCCTCCCGGGAGGTGAGAAAGGCCTGGGGGCCTGGGCCACAGCTGGGTGAGGGGGAGCCACACTGCCCGAGTGAGGCGGATCCAGCGAGGGTGTCACACGCACGGGCACATACATGGCACCAGGCACACACACTCTGCAGCCACACTGCCACCTGCAGCCACGCGCTCACACTTGCAGGGACGGCCCAGTGCCCACACCCTCCAGCCCCAGCTCATAGAGGCGCCGCCAGCCTAGGTTGGCCTTGGGAGGCTACCACTACCCTCAGCTCCTGACGAGGGGGTGTCTTCCCAGTGAGGAGGAGCTGACCCTGACCAGGGAGAACTCCATCCGGAGGCTGCATTCCCATCACTCGGACCCCAGAAACCAGGTGTGTGCGCCAGGGTCGGGGGGTGTTCGTGGGGCCGGGCCCCTCTGCAGGTCAGGAGTGTGGGAGGGGTTGCTCTGGGGGAGGTTGCTGGGTGGGCAGCGCTTCTTTGGGCTGGCTCCTTTAGAAAGCCCTCTTCATCACTGGCCTCGAGGTCGCTTGGGGGAAGCCATGGTTAGCACTGGTTTCAGGGTGGGGTCAAGGTCAGGGTGGGGGGAATGAGGATGTCTGTGGGGCGGGGGAAGGTGACTAGGGAGGCGCCTGAGCCCTGTCCTGACTCCTCCCCATGTCCGGGCCCTGCAGCCGGAGGAGAGTGTAGGGCTGAGAGCCGAGGGCCACCCCGATAGTCTCAAGGACAACAGTAGCTGCTCTGTGATGGTGAGGCCCCCGGCCCCACCGGTGTCCCCAGCACTCTGCTCAGGCCCCTCTCCCGGCCCCCGATGTGGTGCGTCAGCAGCCCCTCCACCAGCCCCCTTGCTGAGACTCACACTGCCCGCCTGCCTCCCCCGACACCCCCAGCTATGCCCTTACGCCTTCATTCTCCAGTCCTCTCTTCCCTACACCTAACATTCACTCCTGCCCATCGCCGTAACCCCTGCTTGTGCCTGACCTCTGGCCCCACCGTGCCCCAGCCAGCCCCTTCAAGAGTGGCCGCCCTGCCCAGGCTCCTGACTTGGCCCCCACCCTTGGTCTCCAGAGTGAAGAGCCGGAGGGCCGCAGTTACTCCACGCTGACCACAGTGAGGGAGATTGAAACGCAGACCGAGCTGCCGTCTCCAGGCCCTGGGCGGGCAGAGGAGGAGGAGGATCGGGATGAAGGCATCAAGCAGGCCATGAACCATTTTGTTCAGGAGAACGGGACCCTGCGGGCCAAGCCCACGGGCAATGGCATCTACATCAACGGGCGGGGGCATCTGGTCTGACCCAGGCTTGCCTCCATCCCCTAAGCCTGGCTCCCTCTACTGACAGGGAAGCCTTCAGCTCATCCCCAGGGGGCCTCCCTATACACTCTTTTCTTGAGGAAGATGCTCCCCACCCCACTGACTGCTTGACCTCCCGTCCTTCCAGTCCTTCCGTTGGAAAACGGAAAGGCTCTGCTGGTTGAGTCCCTCCCACAGTGTGTGCAGGTTGCTGTGTGTGCATGTGTGCTTGTTTGAGTGTGTGCTGCGTGTGCGGGCGGGGATGACTGTGCCCGTGGCGTGCGTCATGCTGTCACAAGTGAACTGTGGTGCGTGTGTCGCCCGGTTCGGTGGCAATGTGGGGGGCATGTCACGGGGATGGGCTTGTGTGTCATGCAGCTGTGGGACCTTAGCCTGTAAAATGCAGGTGTCTTCCTCAGACCCCAGAGCAGTATTAATGATGAAGAGGCTCGAGGTGGGAGGTGGAGACTTGGGCCAGATCCAGGTGTGCGGGCATAGCTGGAGCTGGAATCTGGCCTCCTGAGTTGGGGAGCAGGGCTCCCACCACTTGGGACCCGCTGGGGCAAGTGTGAAGCGGTGGGCCAGGGTCCGCCAGAAGCTCAAACTACCCTCTGGTGGTCTCTGGCCCTGCTGCATGTACATATTTTCTGTAAATAAGCCTGCACAGGGGAGCTTCTTTAAGGAATATTGCCCCAAACTCATTAAGAGAAAAGACTTTTCAAAATCTTTGGACTCATCTGGATGTTTATTGTTACAAGGATTACTTAAAGAGTCATCAGCCTACTCAGGAATCCAGCAAAGGTAGACCTTGCCCTCTTGCTCGACCCAGGGAGGTTAATTCCTATGGTTCAAGGTGCTCCTTCTGAGGCATCTTAATCTGGACAGCCTCATGGGAAGGAGAGTAAGATCTGATGGAGTCTGGAGGCGTGTGTGCCCCCACAGTTGCTGGTAACAGGAGGACAAGTAAGGTTGTTGGCCTCGCGGTTCCTCGGCTCTTCCCCTAGGCTCATGTTTTCTTAGTTGCGTGCACGGGTGTTTGTGGTCCCTTGGTGAAGGGGTCACTAGGACTTGGTGACAAGGCTGGTTTAGTCATGGTGTAAGGAGAGAGAATAGTGATAATAGAACCAGGGAGGGTGGGAGTTCAAGTGAGGTTAAGGAGCTACTGGGAGCAAGAATATCCCCTTTTCCCCAGGGGTCTCAGGGTCACTAACTTGGGGTTCTTTCAGCAGTTCACTGGGTGGGGCTGGGATTAGATGAGGTCCATTTTTGCCTGCCTGACCCAAATACATTCAACCAGGATACCTAGACTTAGTGCCAAACCCTGCTCAGCCTGAACTCTGCTGGATTTCTGACCAAAGGAGGGTCTCCCATCCCCTGCTCTCCAGCCAGCCAGGACTTTGCATGTGGAGCCTGAAGATATGGAATTCTAGTATGTACATTTTGTGTAAATATGTGGATAATTGTACATAAATGATATTCTGTTTTTAAATAAACAGATAAAACCTGTTCTTTCTGGTTCCTGTCTCGCTCCCTGAACTGTGTAAATCCTGAACCTCAATACTCTTCTGTCTCAGGACGTTCCCCCTGTGGTTCCAAGTTGGGGAGGAGCTAGGATGCCTGGAACTGGGAGGAACGAGGGGAGAGAAATGGTCTCCACAAGACCTTGAGCCATCTCTGAGAGTCCCCAGGTAGAACAATGGAAGGGAAGACCCCTTCCAGGATAGGCAGTAACTCAGTTGGGCAGTATTTTATAACCTATCTTTTATTGGAGTCTTACTACAACAGGCCTGGAAAGTAAACAGCAGTGTAAAATGTTTACTGTCAAAGAACCCAAAACTCAGATGGGTTCCACAGGATATTAGAGTTGGAAGGATTTACAGGTCATCTTAGTATACTCTTCATTTCTTCATATGTGTGGAAACGGAGGCTTAGCGTGGTGATGCGGCTCGAATGACGCTGCAGGCCTGTGAGAGTCGGAGGCTGGGCCTCCTGCCTCCTTGGTGTGCCCTGCACAGCCCTGCGTTGCTCTGCTCCCAGGCAGTTCCGGGTATATCAACCTCAGACCCCAGGATTCTGGTCTCTAAGAGTGCTAGTCACCTGCTTGTGCCCCAGGCGCTACCACCCCACCCAAGGGCTCTGACATCATCTCCTCTTGACCAATGAGCAGAGGCCCAGCAATGTGTGAGGATGTGAATGTCAGCTACCTCCCCCACCACAGCCCTGTGGTTGCAAAGATGCTCTAACAGGAAGCGGGTTTAAGGAGCTGCACGGCTTCCTGCCGCCCCAGGGCTGAGCAGGGCGAGAAGGGGCGAGTGCCAGTCTCGGCCACGAGACACAGCTTCTTGCCGGGGTCCCAGCAGCTTCCTCTTCCACAGCTACTTCCGTGTGGCCGGGGCCCCAGAGGCAGGAGCTGCTGCCCATTGCCCAGGCCACCCTCCACCCCCAGTTCTGAGCCCTGCCCCCTGGGGCCAGGCCAAGCCCAGAGGCTGGCTTGGGATCCCATGGGGGACTAGTAGGGCAAAGGTCTTGGGGGACCGAGGTGGCTGGGCCAGGGCCCTGGGGCTCCGGCCATGAAGTCTCGGCAGAAAGGAAAGAAGAAGGGCAGCTCAAAGGAGCGGGTGTTTGGGTGTGACTTGCAGGAGCACCTGCAGCACTCAGGCCAGGAGGGTAAGGAGGCCAGCCCAGAGCTGCTGTTGGGTGGACGGAGAGGCACGGGGCTTCTCCAGCCTGATCGGGTTTGAGGGTACAGAAGCAGTTTTCCGGGAGCTCATGGAGAAGGCGCACAGGCATGGGGTCACCCCCAGGAGGCTGATGCGCAAGCAGGGCAGGAAATGTGGCTCGCTGAAGAAGGCTGAGGATCTCTTCCGTGGGACTGCCTAGGGTGAAGAGCCTGGGGATGAGGATGAGGACACTTGAGAGGAGAAGGTGGAAAGACTGGAAACCCAGGAGAGGGAGAAGAAGTAGCGGTGAGAAGATGACAGCTGTGGGACAGGAGAGGAAGGCTGAGGGGACAGGGTCAGAAAATGAGCGGCTGAGGAGCATGGACAGTCCTTGGGTCTGAATGAAAGAAGGCATAGAAGGGCCCCTGGAGAGGGTGAGGGTGGTACATGGGAAGGATGGGGATTTCCTGGTTGGAGGAGAAGAGGTTACGGGCCTTTGGTCTCTTTGCAGCCTTGCTGGGCCACAGGTGAAGATGTGGGGTAGGGGTGGTCCCCTCCCCAGTCTCTCTTCTCCCTGTGTAAAGGAGAAGCAGTTTCAAAGTGGAAGGTAAGGCGAGAAGCTGCTAAAATGGGGAACACCAGAAGAGTAAGAGGGATGGCCTGAGCCTGGTTTGAAGGTGCGGGTGGAGGGTACAAAGGAAAGTAGGCATGAGGACTGCCCGGGGACAGCACCCTCCCTGGATTGCCTTGGAGGGGCTTGGGAACCAGCAGGGCCAGAACAACACCGGCCCCCGACTATGCCTGGTGTGGAGTAGACACTCAGAAACATTTCTGGATTTGACTTGGAATTGAATGCATATATTCTGACTTGCCCAGCCCAGCTTGTTTTTTGGTACTTTGAGCTCCTCCCAAAGAAGGACACGATTTCTATCGCCCCCCACCCTCAACCCCCACCCCAATCTGTCATTTCCTCTTTGTCCTCTTCTCTGTTCTGGGCTGTGGTGCCTGCAGTGGAGGCAGGGTGACAGTGGGTCCCAGCTCATTTCCTGCTCTTAGGCCCGCCCCCCTGTGTCTCCAGACGCCTCCTTCCCCTTTTCTCCTCCCCTAGAGGCCCCCCATCCCCCACAGGCCTCGCTTAAGGGAAAACCCGGGCCCCCAGGAAGGGTGTTCAGCAGGTGAAGTGGTTTCTCTGCACCTTTCTCTTCTCACGGGGCAGAGCCCAGCAGCCAGCGCGGGGGCTAACAAGTGGAATCACAATCTTGAGAAAGATGGCTCTTGGCCGAGGGCCACATGCTTTAGCCGGGTCTGATGTTCTTCTAGTTCTCTGCAAACTCTTGGTTCGGCCTCCTCATCCTGGCACTGTCCTTCCCTGTGGACCCCCTGCCAACCTCCTGTTGAAACGCTGACCCCACAGTCAACCCAGATCCCACTCCTGTAACCTTCCTGGCCTCAGATGGTGCAGGGCATGCTCTCTGAAAGGGACAGACAGGTTGCTGGGTCCAGATCCTAATGAATCCCAGAGAGAGAGAGAGAAAGCACCTCTTGCCCTTCACCAAAGCCACATCTGAATCTAAGAGTGGAGGAGAATCTCAGGCTGCAGGGCAGCAGCGCAGCCTTCCCCCTCCCCCAGCTCCTCCTAGCGCAGACGGGTGGAAAGTTGAAGGATAGAGAGAAGCCATAATCGGCTTCTCTCTTTAAGCTAAGACCCAGCAAAAGTGAAAGTCCAGGCCAGTGGTAAGCTGTGTTTCTGGTTAATTTATCCTGATTATCTTGGGTTCCCCAAATCCTTGCTGCTCTGCTCCATTTCAGCAACCTCTCCCAGCTCTTTGCCTCAGATAGGTCTCTTCCTTCCTTAAGCCCTTATGTGTGTTGAGTTCTTCCTTTTTCTAAACTTTAACTCTTTGAGGGCTTGCTCAGGTTTCTGATTCTCCAGGTTTCTAAGCTTAAGGCCCTCCTTCATGACCCCCCCTTTGACTCTCTTGGACTCTACCACCCCAACTCTGAGTCTTTTATCTCTGACCCCATTTCTCTTATCTCCGTCTCCTTGACTCCTCCATCACTCTGATCCTATTATCTCCTCCCCCATCTCCTTGACCCATTTCCTCTATGGCTTTGACTCCTTAGGCTCTCGAATGTCTTCTTTCATGGCTTCCTCTGGAGGTCCAAAAATCAAGAGAAGGATGGGGAAGACCTGACTTGGTTGCAGTTCATGTGAAAAGAGCTTGGGATTTGGGTGACAGCAAACATTTATGAGTTAACAGAGTGATGGATAAAAGAGCTGGGCTAGCATTAGAGTAGAGCGACAGCTTAAATGAGGAGGGTCTGCCCCGTCTCTGCATTCAATGCTGGGAACCTGAGGTTGGGAGACCCTGGCAAATGGGCCCAGATCCTTGAGCGATGGATCTCGAACTGTAGGGCCAGGACTAAGATGAGGCAAGAGAAGTGACTAGGGCACAAAATTTAAGGAAGCTCTCACGCTCAGGGCCAGGCAAGTGCCCTAGGTGCCTCTTTTCTTAAGGAGGCATTCACTCTCAAGATCATTTATGTGCCCAGCTGGCTCTGGCATGACCCTAAGAGTAAGTGCTTCCTTAAATTTTACAGCCTTCAAATGAATTGTGCAGCCTTGGTGCTTTCCTTCTCCTACCCAAGTCCTCATTCTGGGGTATACGAGGGTAAAGGGTGTGGACACCAGGTCATACAAGGAGGGTTTTAAAATAGTGCTTGATGGATTTATTATTTTCTTCTGTATTTCTAACTTACTTAATTCCACAATGAGCTTGGGATGGATGACTTCCAAAGGCCAAATAAAAGAATAAATGACTGAAGGAATTAAGTTGAAGGGAAAACAAGAAGGGTGAGCTCAGTGCCCAGAAACGCAGTTCAAGTAGTTCCGTATGGTTCCAAGCTATGGGCTTCCTGACAGTTAAAAAGAGATAAACATAATCAGATATAAAATTCATAAAGCCCACATGAAAAATAAAGGTGGCTTAGGAGAAGCACATCTTTTCTGACACACACAAGACAGGGTTTTCTCTGCTGAGTCTCAGTTAATTGGACCCAGTGTTTTGTCTTAGGCAATATTTTCTATTAAATCTCCAATTCATTGACTAATTCATTGAGTAATTTAATAAACATCTGTTGAGCACCTGCTCTGTTTCAACACTGTGCTAGATGCTGGGGAGGATGTTACTATTTGTCAGAAGGTATAGATACAAAATATACTAATCATAACAAAGTACAGTAAGTACTATAGTACAGATATAAACAAAGGACCGTGGGAACTATAATACAGATATCAGCAAAGAGTTCAGAATTGGAAGTGATGTCTGAGGGTGTTTTGAGGACTTCGTAGGGATTCACCAGGCAGAGACAGAGAAGAAGGCATTCCAAGCAAGGGAAAACATGAGTGATGGTACCAAGGCTTGTTCAAAGAACAGCAAAGGCTGGACCATAGGATTTCCTGGGGCGGGGGGGTGGGGGGGGTGGGGGTGGGGGGTGGGGGTGGGTGGGGGGTGGGGGTGGGTGGGCGGGGTGGGCGGTGGCGGCGGAGCGCGGAGATGGGGCTGGCTGGAACTAAGGCTGGATGGCAGTTGGATCTGGTTTGTGAAGGGTCTTATGCAGTATACCTGTTGAGGAGTTTTAATTTTATTCTGTGTTTATAAGCTAAGCATTGAAGATTGGGGTGGCGCTGAGTCTATATGTAGCAAAGGATTTCAAGCATGGAAGTGCTTTAGAGAAATACCTCTGTGGTTTTGTGGAGATGAGATTCAATGAATGGTTTTGAGGTTTTCCCATGATTGAGACACCATGACAGATAAGATGAGGGAAAGCAAGATGGGTCACACTTAAATCTTGTCCTTAAGGGGCTTACAGTCCAGTAACTGGGGAAGGCTCCAAGGCAGGGGGAAATAACACAATTTTTTTGCATTCTTGGATTTGAATTCTGGCTGTATCAGGTTGATACTGGGCACTCATTACTTCTTTGATCCTCTGTTTTCATGTCTAATGCACAGTGCTTGGCACATAGGGGCTTTTCTCCTGAACGGACCAGTCTGAAGGTCTGTTACAATTTTGTGTACCTTCCTATGACAGATCTAACATCCATGCACTCACTAACCAGAGGAGGTGCTTCACAATAATGCCTACCAGCTCTGTTCCATCCTGGTTGGAAGAATTAATGTTCCTTTCACTTCTGTAGAGTGTTAGTAAGTGCACTTTGAAGACCAGTTTTTACCTCTTCCAACTGCATTGCTGTCCCTCTAAAATTTTTGTAGTAGCAGCTAGTAATTACAGAGAGAGAATTTCAGGTCAATAAAGGCAGAACATTCTAGTGGGAATGGGAAGTCTGGGAGGCAGTGATCTCACCCTCACTGGGGGAATTTATGCCAAGACTCTAGAACCAATAGGCAGAGAGATTATAACAGGTTGGCAGGCTAGAGCTGATATCCTGCAAGAATCTTTCTGACAAGTGTTTATTCCATGAGTTTTGCCTTCTATCTCCTCAACCCCCTTTCCTGGTGTGTCCATTTCTCAGACGCTCTGGGATCTCTGATCTCCCAGACCTTCTGATTTTTCTCTCGCCTTCTGTGTCCATTTCTCAGACGCTCTGGGATCTCTGATCTCCCAGACCTTCTGATTTTCTCTCCCCTTCTGTGTCCGCAGTGCCCCAGGTGCTAAGGAGCTGTTCAGAGTTTGTGGAGGAGTATGGAGTGGTGGACGGGATCTACCGCCTCTCAGGGGTCTCTTCCAACATCCAGAAGCTCCGGTGAGTCAGGCAGTGAGGGGAAGGCTCTCCCGCCATGAGGCCAGGAAGCCAGAGGGGAGAGGGGTGGGGAGGAAGGAAATACAGTGATAGGCATTGTCCAAGGGAGGAGCTCTAGTCTCCTCAGGAAAGGCTGACACCATGTCCCACACTTCCCACAGGCTAGCCTGCACAGACGCATGTGTGCGCACACGCACAGGCACACATACACACACTCCTCCACTCCCACGTGTACCCACCCAGCTTTAAAGACAGACTTAGATATGATTCACAGGCCATAAAATTTACCATTTGAAAATGTAAAATTCAATGGTGTTTAGTATATATACAAGGCTGTGCAACCTCCAGCACTGTCTAATTCCAGAGCATCAACTCCAAAGAAACCCTATACCCACAGTCACTCCACATTTCCCTTCTCCCCCAGCCCCGAGTCTACGTTCTGTCTATGGAGTTGCCTATTCTGGACATTACACATAAATGGGATCATATAATGGGAAATTTCTATGGCTGGCTTTTTTTTTCACTTAGCGCGTTTTCAGGGTTCATACATGTTGTCGCATGCACCAGTACTTCATTTCTTTTATGGCTGAAAAATATTCCATTGTGTGGTGTTATCACATCTGTTTACCCGTTTATCAGTTGATGGCTGTTTGGGTTGTTCCTACCTTTTGGCTGTCATGATTAATGCTGCTATAAACGTTTTGTGTACGAGCATTTGTGTGGACATATGGTTTCAATTCTCGAGTATACCTAAAAGTGGAATTGCTGGGTCGCATGGTAACTCTATGTTGAACTTTTAAAGAGCTGTCAAACTATTTTCCACAGCAGTTGCATCATTTTACATTTCTACCAGCAATGTATGAGGGTTCCAATTTCTCCATGTCCCTGTCAACATTTGTTACTGTGTATCTTTTTGATTATAGCCACTAACGGTGTGAACTGATATTTCATCTATATTTGCATATTCCTAATAGCTAGTGATGTCAAATACTTTCTGTGTGCTTATTAGTCATTTGTATATCTTCTTTGGAGAAATGTCTGTTCATAAACTTTGTTCATTAAAAAAATAGGTTATTTGTCTGTTTTGAGCTGTAGGAGTTCTTTATGAATTCTGAGTATTAAATACTGACTAAATCTATGACTTGCAAATATGTTCTCCCATTCTGTGGGTTTTCTTCATTTTCTTGATATGTCCTTTCTCACACAATAGTTTGTAACTTTGATGTTAAATTTATCTATTTTTTTCCTTGGTTGCTTGTGCTTTTGGTGTCATATCCAAGAAACTGTTGCCTAGGTCCAAGGTCATGAAGATTTACACTTATGTTTCCTTCTAAGACTTAGTCGCATCCATCTTTGCATGTAGCCAGAAACACACTTTTCAGGCTCATCCCTTCACTTTTACTGACTCCTACATACCCCTATGTTGCCGCTCACACCTTCTCTACATCCTGACATGTATCCCTGTTCATGCATAGCTCCATTCACCCACCTCACATCCACTCTGCATGTTGACAAGAACAATACCTTAAGCTCGCTGCCTCATGCATATACACGCCCCCAAGCTCTTCCTTCCAAGTTTCCTACATACTGGCCCTCGACCCTGCCTGGAGCCCATCTCTACAGCTCCCCCTCTCCCAACATTGCCCCAGACCCCTGCCACTCCTGACTACTCTGCACCTCCCCAGGCAGGAATTTGAGGCTGAACGGAAGCCAGACCTGCGGCGAGATGTTTACCTTCAGGACATTCACTGTGTCTCCTCCCTGTGCAAGGCCTACTTCAGAGAGCTGCCAGACCCTCTGCTCACTTACCGGCTCTATGACAAGTTTGCTGTGAGTTGAATAGGAGAAAAGGCTGAGAGTGGCTGCTCTGATGCGACATCCCAGATGAGTCTAATGCCAGAAAGAGTCCTAGGGACCCCGCATGATGGAGACCACATGGAAACGACAAGACCCTTCCCTACAAGTCTCCACCCTCCCCTGTCCCTCCTTTCCCCGAGGCCTGCAAACCATGCACAGTGCAGAGGGAGACGGGAGAGCAGACACTGGAAAGCCCTTGGAAATCACCTAGACCAGAGCTTCCCTACATTTCAGAGAATGAGAACAGTTTCAGGAAGCTGAATGTTTCTCACATGTGCCCTTTTGTGAACTGTGATTTGTGTGTTGAACATCTCTCGAATAAAAAAATACATGGCAGGACTTCCCTGGGGGGCCGGTGGCTAGGGCTCCTGCTCCCAATGCAGGGGGCCAGGGTTCAATCCCTGGTCAAGAAACTACATCCCACGTGCCACAGCTAAGACCCGGCACAGCCAAATACATAAATAACGTTTTAAAGGGAAAGAAAATACGAGGCAGAAGTGCTGTCTTGAACTGAGCAACATTTTTACTTCTATTTTTAAAGCATTTATTTATTGGTTGCACCTTCTAGCTTATGGGATTTTAGTTCCCCAACCAGTGATTGAAGCGGGGTCCTCGACTGTGAGAGATTCCTAACCACAGCAGGGAACTGCCTTGAGTAACACTTTCAAATTAAGTTGCATTTTATTGAGCATGACATCATTTAGAGATCCTGAACAGCCAGGGCATGCCATTCAGCCCAAAGACCAGGCTGGGTGGGCATAGGCCTTCCCGGACACCCTGAAATAAACCATGGCCCCTGGCGTGCCCACAGGATGGAACCCCTAATGTTTTCCAGTACCAGAGCACTGCTGATGAGGGCGCTCAGGCAGAGAGGTGGCAGGGAGCTGCTCAGGGTCACAAAGCCCTAAGTGGCATAGCCGAGGCAGCGGCAGGTCTCTGTGGGACCCAAGTTCTGTCTGCTACTTCGGTGTGCTTCGAAGATCCAGGGTTGGGACACGGCGTGGGGTTGAGCACAGATTGTTTCTGAGAGTTTGGCTCAGAGCTCTGGGGGAGGACGCTGGGGGCAGTACTGGGCCACCGACTCCTGCCCCTTGCTCCCAACCAGGAGGCTGTGGCAGTACAACTGGAACCTGAGCGCTTGGTCAAGATCCTAGATGTGCTTCAAGAACTTCCGGGCCCCAACTACAGGTGCGTGGGGCTCCCCTCACTAAGCCCAGGCTCTCCCTTTACCTGGGGCCTTGACTCGTCGCTTCTCTTCCGGCCCCCACCCTGTGTGAGCTCTGCCCCATGACGCCCCCACTTTCTGCAGGACCCTGGAGTTCCTCATGAGGCACTTGGTGCACATGGCCTCATTCAGCGCCCAGACCAACATGCACGCGCGCAACCTGGCCATTGTGTGGGCCCCCAACCTGCTGAGGTGGGTGCATGTGTGGGTGTCCTGGCAGAGCCTAGCCTCTGGGGAGCCGCTTGAGGATGGAGTGTGGCTGTGTGGTACTGGAGAGGGCTCTCACCCAGCGAGAACAGGAAGGCTCAGGATTACATGGTGTGGTCTGGAGCTCACCTATGGGAGCCCTTTCTCTGAGCTTGAGTAAAGTTCCTAAGGACGGGGCCTTTGTGTTTTATTTTTGGCCACACTGAGTAGCATGTAGAGTCTTTGTTCCCTGTCCAGGGATCAAATCTGTGCCCTCTGCAGTGGAAGGGTAGACTCTTAACCACAGGAGCACCAGGGAATTTCTAGGCCTTTATGTTTTCTTATACTGTGGTCATTTAGCTCAGGGGCTGGAGCAGGACAGGAGATGGGGCAGTGCAGAGTGTGGGAGCTGGCGGGCTGTGGGGGATTGGGGGAGGTGGGGGTGCAATGGGCCTTGTCAAATGTTTCTTGAGCAAATATCTTGGAGAAGTGGCCTGCATGTCAATCCCTGTGGTGCACAGTAGACTATGAGAAGCCCTGAGATTTGTTATACACAAGCACCCTGATGGGCAGAGGAGGTAGAGACTAATATCCTGAGGAGGGTGTCCAAGAAAGCTTCCCGGAGGAAATGGCCATTTGAGACTTGAATCATGCATGTTGATTAAAAGATGGAATGGGTTTAATGGCATTCAGAGGAAAGCGTATAAGGTATTTTTAGGGAGAGTCTAAATGGGGAAATGCGGTGGGGCTGCAGGGCATAACTCTGCACCTCCACAGGTCTAAGGACATAGAGGCCTCAGGCTTCAATGGGACGGCAGCCTTCATGGAGGTGCGTGTGCAGTCCATCGTCGTCGAGTTCATCCTCACGCATGTGGACCAGCTTTTTGGGGGTGCTGCTCTCTCTGGTCAGTGTCCTTCCCACCCCTCACATCACCACTCTCTGCTTGGGGAGTCACATCAGAGTTAGAGAATTACCCTATCTTGGTAGTTAGTGAGTGGGAGGATGCAGTGAGGAGGTGGGTACCTGAAGCCCTCTTTCTGTTCCGGGCTGGCCAATTCCTCTTTCTTTCCCTAGGTAGTGACGTGGAAAGTGGATGGCGATCACTTCCAGGGGTCCGGGTGTCAGGCAGCCCTGAGGACCTTATGCCACGGTCCCTGCCCTACAATCTGCCTAGCATCCTGCAGGCTGGTGACGGACCCCCCCAGATGCGGCCTTACCACACCATCATAGAGATTGCAGAGCACAAGTAAGGCCTCCTTCCTGGGCCCTTCTCCCCTGCACTGGGCTTCAGGCTCCACCTGCAGTGATTTCTCCATTCCCTCCAGGAGGAAGGGGTCTCTGAAGGTCAGGAAGTGGAGATCCATCTTCAACCTGGGTCGCTCTGGCCATGAGACCAAACGCAAACTTCCACGGGGGGCCGAGGAGAGGGGGTAAGTCTGGGGAGATATAGGGGAATTCTGCTGAGGGTGCACTGGGTCCTGGTTCTATGCAAATGCCTGTCTTGCAGAGGACAAATCTGATAAAGGGACTCTGCGGCCAGCCAAGAGCATGGACTCACTGAGTGCCGTGGCTGGGGTTAGTGACGGTGAGTACAGGTGTGCACTCGTGTGTGGGGGGGGGGGGGAAGGGGTAGGGATGGCCAGTGACTCCATCTCCAGGGAGGGGAAGGCGTTCCTAAGTATGTGTTGGTGGGGTGATCTCTGCTCAACTGGTTGTGAGGGGTTGGCAGTGGTGGCTAAGGAAGCTGCGCCTGTTGTCTTCCAGGCTATAGACAAAACAGAGGGCACTCTCCAGAGCCTTTCTGAGGTGTGTCCAGGCCCCTTGTGGCTGAGGTTATGGCCTACCTTTCTCTCCCTCACAGAACCAGAGGGGCTGGTTGGATCCAACAGTCCTCGGCCAGGCCCACTGCTGATGGAAAGCCTGGAGAATGAGTCCGTGGAAGCGGCAGAGTGTGAGCAGGAGCCCGACCCAGAGGCGCTGGGTGGCACGAGCTCCGAGCCTGGCACACCACGACCTGGGCGGTCAGCAGTCCGTGCCGGGGGCAGCAGCCACGCAGAGCGCCGTGCTGGCGTCCATATCTCAGAGCCCTACGATGTCAACCTCCCAGCACACATCAGCAATATGCTCAAATCATCCCCAAACAACATCTTGGCGGGGCTTGCCCCGTGGTCTTGAACGCCCTGCCCCACAGCCTCGGCCAAGCCCTGCCTCTGGCCCCGGTCCTGGCCCCGGCCTTGGCCCTGGGCCCCCAGGTGAGGACCCAAGGATTGCCCAGGACTGGGAGAAGGGACTAGAACTCTAGGCTGAGGCTCTGAACGTGGAAATCTGCCCTGGACTGTGGGTGGTTATCTTTAGCTGCCTTTTCAAATTCAAGATTGAGGGAATCCAGTAATATTATTAGGTTGTATGAGCTTCACGTAGAAAGGCTCTCTGGCAGCCTTAGATCACTGACACACCCAAGAATGGGGATTTGTGTCAGATATATACAGTAGGGATTACTAAGTACAAAGTAGGAAGATATAATAGTTGGCTATCCAGGTAGCTCAGTGGAAAAGAATCTGCCTGCCAATGCAGGAGAGGCAAGAGACCTGGGTTTGATCCCTGAGTTGGGAAGATCCTCTGGAGAAGGAAATGGCAACCCACTCCAATATTCTTGTTGGGAAAATGCCATGGGCAGAGGAGCCTAGGAGGCTACAGTCCATTGGGTTGCACAGAGTTGGATGACTGAGCACAGACACATTAACAGGTGACACGGGTTCAATCCCTGCTCCAGAAAGATTCCACATGTTCAGGGAAACTAAGCCCGTGCATCACAAAAATAACATGAATAAGAATAGCTAACATTAGTTGAGAGCTTATGATATGCTTTGTTAAGGACTTTGAAGGCATTAGCTCGTTTCATTTTCTCATAGTGTCGACTCAGGTATTGTTATTGTCCTTGCATTACAGCAGTGGAACCTGAGACTTATGCTGAGCAGTTTGGTAGGAGGTGGCACAGCTGGAATCTGATCTGTGCTCTGACTCCAGTTCCTAAGTGTCAATAATGAGAAGTACTGAGGCAGCACTGGGTAGTGGGTAAGGATAGCGACTGCAGAGTAAAGCAGACTGAGGTTCAAATCTGGGCTGTGCCACTTGTTTGTGTGACCTGGGACACATTTCTCTGAGTCTCAACCTCCTCATATATATAATGGGGATACATACCTGACATTATAAAGTTGTCTTGTGGAGAAAATAAAGCAGTGCATTATAAAGCACACAGCACAGTGCTTGGCGCCCGGCAGGAGCTCTAAAAGGCAGTTAGGGGTACTCGTCAGAGAGGGCTAGCCACAGGAAGCATCTATGCTGGGAATGCTGGGCCCAAACTGTAAGCGGTGCTAGGAAGCTGACCTTGGAAAGGGTCAGAACTGGTCTTGACCTTAGTATTCCTGGGACTCTCTCCCAACAGATGAGAAGTTGGAGGCAAGTCCAGCCCCAGGTCCCTCGGCTGACTCGTGCCCAGTGGACGTGGCCCCTGCCCTGGAGGACTGCCTGTCCCAGGAGGTGCAGGATTCCTTCTCCTTCCTAGAGGACTCAAGCAGCTCAGAACCTGAGTGGGTGGGGGGTGGAGGACGGGGAGGTGGCCAAGGCAGGACCGGCAGGAGCAGCCTTCTCCCCTGGGGAGGAAGACCCTGGGATGGGCTACCTGGAGGAGCTCCTGGGAGTTGGGCCTCAGGTAAGGAGGCGCTGTGCTGGGTTTGGGGGTGTTGAGGAACCCAGAGCATGGACAGGGCCACCGAGTCCTAAGCCATGATGCTGTATTTACAGGTGGAGGAGTTCTCTGTGGAGCCGCCCCTGGATGACCTGTCCCTGGATGAGGCACAGTTTGTCCTGGCTCCCAGCTGCTGTTCCCTGGACTCTCCTGGCCCCAGGCCTGAAACAGAGGAGGAAAGTGGGGAGGAAGTCTTCCTGAGTGCCTATGATGACCTAAGTCCCCTTCTGGAGCCCAAACTCCCAAGCTGGGAGGGTCCAGGCAGTGAAGAGGAAAAGGTGGCAGGGTCTGGAAGACAGGAGGCTTCAGGACAGGCTGAGGGCGAGCAAGCCTTGTGTGAAGGTGGAGAGGATGAGGGGGAGCCTGGAAGCGGACAGGACACCGGCGAGGAGGCTGAGGGGAGGCCAGAGAGTGGTGTGGAGGGCAGAGAGGCTGAGGGGAGCCAGAAGGTGACTGACAGTTTGAAAGAAGGATGTGGGGAAGAGACAGAGGAGACAGGGGCCACGGCAGAGGAGTCCAAAGGTCAGCAGGAGGGTGAGAGAACGGAGGAAGCTAAGGGTGTGGGAGAAACTGGAGGAGAGCAGGCTGAAGACAAGGGGAAGGAAGGAAAGATGGAGAGACGGGAAGGTGCTGAGGAAGCCCAGGTAGCAGCTGGAAAGGACTCAGAGCAGGAGGCCCAGGAAAACCAAACTGCTGAAGAGAGCTGGGAAGCTGTACACAAACAAGAGGCTGAAGGAGGCAGAGAAGATGAGGTCAAAGGACAAAGGGGAGATGAGGGTCAAGAGGCAGAAGACCAAGGAGATGGCGAAGACAGCAGGATCCCAGAAGGAGCAGCTGAAGGAGGAGCAGGGGGAGGTCAGCAAGGAACAGGAGTGTGGATACGGAGAAGCTGAGGGAGACCAGAGAGCTGGAGGTGAACGTGGAGAAGAGGGTGCCCTCCCTGAAGGGCCACAGGTCGAGTCCCTGGGGGTTGACGGTGCCAAAGAGGGCAACTCCCAGTCCTCTGAGACAGAACAGGCAGCCCCACAGCCACCTCGGCCAGAGGAGATGGATCCTGAGGGGCAGCCCAATCCCCTTGGCTCAGCTGGCAGTGTGGGCATGCGCCTGGCTTCCACCCTCATTCAGGTCCAACAGGTCCGCTCTGTGCCCGTGGTGCCCCCCAAACCACAGTTTGCCAAGATGCCCAGTGCAATGTGTGGCAAGATCCACGTGGCTCCAGCAAAGCCATGCCCAAAGCCTGGCCGGCTCGATGGGGACAGGGCCTGGGGCTCCCAAGCCTCCCGCTCCTCTTGGAGGAATGGGGGTAGTCTTTCCTTTGATGCTGCTGTGGCCCTGGCCCGGGACCGCCAGAGGACTGAAGCTCAGGCAGTTCGGCGGACCCAGACTTGTACTGGTGCTGGGGACTACAGCCTCATCCCCAAAACCTCCCCCTATAACTTGATCCCTGCCTCGCTCCCCGGCCCCTTAGCTGCCTGGAGATCCCAGCTGAGGGCACAGACGGGTCTGGACCCCGGAGTCGGTTTAGCCTGCCCCCCAGAGAACCCCAACCTCCTGATCCCCTTATGTCCCCCAGCGCCGATCGTATGCATTCGAAACACAGGCTAACTCTGGGAAAGGTGAGGGACTGTAATTAGGACGAGAGCACTGGGCATAAGGGCCAGTAGCTGCCTCCAGGGTCCTGGACTGTTTCATTTGCAGCCTGAGCAGCTGTAGTGCCCAACTCCACAGGTTTTGGCCCTCCAGCTTCTCTTTCTGACTGTGGGAAGCACTGTCTTGGTCTGTTTACCTGAGCGTGTATCAGACACAAAGCACTTATCCCTTAGGAGATTCCTGAGAAAGTGACCAAGACCCTGTCCCCAGAGAGAGGGGTCACTGGCCAAAGGGAACAAAGAGTAGGTGGAAAACTTAACAGTTTCTCAAAATGAAGAATGAAGGGGGAACTCCAGCTGAGGTCCTGCCTTCCTCTGAGGCAATGAACTCTTCATGGAAGTCAAGAGTAGAAGCGAGGTCAGGGCCAGGTTGGAGCCTATTACATACAAACACTTTTAGAGGTTACCTATCTGTGTTCTACTCTTGGTCCCTTGGATACCTCCTGCTCCTATTAACTCCAGATTAGGAGAAAAATGTCCAGGAAACTCTTTGAATACACAGTATTTGTTGGTGGGACTAGTTCCCTTCCTAGCTCCCCAACCGTCTGCCTCCCTGGATCTCTAGGAACCAAGGTCCTATATAGATCTCTCTGGCTTCTTCTTTATCCTTTGGAATAACTCCCTATTTAGGGAAGAGGGATGGCGTCACTCAGGCTCTGGGATTGCTTCTCTGGACAGGTTGGGGCCACAGGTCCCAAGGGGCAATATCTCAGAATAAATGCTGTATTTTTACACATAAATAGTGTGGTTTCTTTTTCCTCTTACTAAAGTCTTGAATGACAGATACTGTATCTTCCAAGGTGGTGCTAGAGCTAAAGAACCCACCTGCCAATGCAGGATACGTAAGAGATAGGGGTTCCATCCCTGGGCTGGAAGATCCCCTGCAGGAGGAAATGGCAAACCACTCCAGTATTTCTGCCTGGCGAATCCAACAGACTAAGAAGCCTGGCAGGCTACAGTCCACAGGGTCACAAAGTCAGACACGACTGAGGTGACTTAGCACGCATAGTTATATTTTCATGTTTGGTCAAATGTTGCATTAGAATCTGTTTTTATTGTCTGGGTGTTCTTCCTCAATTGTCGTGGTGGAGACCTACAGCTAGAAACTAGAGCTGGGTTCATGGTGGTCAGGAAATGAGGAAGGGAAACTTATATTTACATAATGCTTTTTATATGCCAGTAATACTAGGTATCTACGTGCATAGAATCTATGCTCTTAATTTTTAGTCCACCTAATAATTCTATAAGGTTGGTACTGGTATCTCTGTTTAAAAAAAAGTTTTATTTGGCTGCACTGGGTCTTAATTGAAGGATGTGGGATTTTCCATCTTAGTTGCAGCATGTGGGCCTTTTTGTTGTTGTTGCTGCCTGTGAACGCATCTTGCGGCATGTGGGATCTAGTTCCCTGACCAAGGATGGAACCTGGCATCCCCTGCATTGGGAGCACAAAGTCTTAGCCACTGGACCACCAGGGAAGTCTCCAGTATCTCATTTTGCAGGCGAGGAAACAAAAGTTAATTAGGTCAAAATGTTTGCCAAAGGTCTCAGAACTAACACGTGGCAGAGGTTAGGTCTGAGACCCAACATTGTCTGGCTCAGGGTCTGAACTCATTCCCTTACACCACACTACTTCAAATCCATTAAGGGTAGGTCCTGACTGAAAAGAATGGGATGTAAGATACCTCTCATAGAAACGGAAACACAAAAACTAGACGCCTTCGGGGTCTTCGAGTGACTACAAAGGCTAACGTTGCTGTTTAGTCGCTGAGTCCTGTCAACTCTTTGCCACCGCACGGACTGCAGCGCGCCAGGCTCCTCTGTCCATGGGATTTCCCAAGCAAGAACACTGGAGTGGGTTGCCATCTCCTTCTCCAGGGGATCTTCTCAACCATGGGATGGAACTTAGGTCTCCTGCGCTGACTGGCAGGAGGATTCATTACCACTGAGCCACTAGGGAAGCCCGGCTAACACTAATACACATGAGCATATCCAGATTTATGTATGCCCAGATATATCCTAATAGCCAATAGGAAACTTCAAATAGGTGGCCTGATTCAAGATGCCCTCCCAAATAGCTCTTTTTAAAGACGCCGCCTCTGCCTCCATCTGATGTCCCTCTTTTGATATAAGCTCACTTCTGGAACTAAAAAGGCCCTGGCCAGCAGAAAAATGGTAGCACCAAGTTAATCGTCCTTCTCGCGTTCTTGCCTAAAGCCACTTGGACTTCAGTGTCCTTCTCCCAGGACCCCAAAGGGTTGTTTCTTCCCAGTACCAGCACAGCCCTATACAAGCCCGCATCCAAGCCCTCAGCAACATGGAGGGAACGGAAGTCGGGAGGTTCGGAGGCAGAGACGGCTGGGTGGGTCGAGAGAGACACTTCCGCCCCTCACCAACATGGCGGCGGGCCGGGAGTGCGCATGATCAGCTGTCCCTGGAGATACCCGAGTCCGGAGAGGGAGAACACGGTCGGGGGAGATCGGCAGCTGCGGCGGCTTTGGCGGGTGAGTGCAGGACATAGCGGGAGTCTGGAGACTGGGTGAGCCGGCGACGCATAGCAGCTCTTATTTTGTTTCCGTGTTTTAGGTTTAGGAACTCCTGGGGCGGAAGTCTTTGTTTTGAGGGAGGGGGCTGTGCCCGGTTCTTTATCTCCTACCCCCTTTGTGGGCCAAACTCACTCTCCGCCCCCGGGCGCGCACATCCCCGCCCTCCTGCGCTGCCAGCCGCCGGCCGCTGGGCCGGAGACCGCAGGGCTAGCTGAGCCCTCGGCGTCCTTCCCTACCTCTGAGGAGCAGCGCGGGCTGGGCGTGAGCCGGCAGGGCTAGCCGGGTCACCGCGCGGGCCCTTGGGCTCGCGCCTGGCCGTAGCTCAGCTGCTGAGCGCCTACTGGTTGGTGGGCCCGCAGGGAGACGCCGCATTCTCAGGCGAGGTCTAGGTGCTTGACTTCTTTGCGGACTTGATTTTTCCCTTTGTGTCCAGACTTAGCTAAGCTCTTTCAGGGCCCTCCTTCCCGGAGCGTGCACGCCGCAACATCCTAGCCCGCTTTCCGTGTTGCATACCCCGAAAGCTCAGGAAATGCTTTCGGATGTCCAACTAAGATTTGAATAAGTAGCCTGACCCCGTTGCTGATTGCCCTCAGAGGCTGCTCCTGGCTGACAGCTGTGGCATGGAGAGGCCTCTTGTACTCTGCCCTCTGTTTGATTGCTTCCTTTTGCTGTCAGTGCTGCAAGCTTCAGAGGGGCATTTCCTCCGCAGGTTTGAGGATGGAGCGGTAGGTGGTCTTGAAACACTGGTCCTACTTACCCCTTAGGGACTGGGATCTTCTTGCTGCGCTACTTCCTCTGGACGGTTTCACTTTCAGTTCCTTTTTTGGGGGCGGTTAACACTGTGGATACAAGCTTTCCATGACTCATCCGCTGAAGAGAAAGGTTTGGGATCTTATGGATAGAGAATTTACAAAAACCTTACCCCTTTCCTGTCGAGATTATTTTATTGCTTTACACTGTATAGCTGTTTCCTTCTGGAGGCGCCTTCCTTTGTTTTTCTTGCCCACCTCCTGCCACCCTCCAGCCGTCTCCCCCAACCCCTAGCCCGTCCCCCCACCCCAAAAACACCTCCCACCCCCCGTTAGGGCCTTAAGGCAGGCACCTTGTTGATGGATTCCTCCCCCATTGTCTCCTCTTTCTGAACCCTGGAGTTTTCTCGTTCTTGCTGGGTTCAGTTGATTTGGAGTTGTCATGGCAACATTTGAGCAACTATGTTGTTCTACAGGAAGGCTTGGTGAATAAAATAGTAAGGGCTTGAAGATGATACACTAGGGCTTTAAGGTCTTTTTAATGAATGACATATATCTGGACTTCCCCAAACAACAGCCGGATCAGTAGAATGGGGCCCAAGGGCCAAGTCTGGGCTTTATGGTTCTGGAGGTTTTCTTTTCCTAGATCTGAGGACAGGAATTTCTTGGTGTTCAGTATATGTGCCTGAGAAACTGGAATAAGCATCAGGGTCTGTGGTCCTGTATTTTTGATAGCTGTGGTCTAAACATGGCCCGTCCTAATCCTGATATCATGGCAGATCATAATAGCTTTCATAATGATCCATCCAGAAATATGTTGTTTTTAGTCTTTCAGTATAATTATCCCATCTCCATCAGAAGATGGAGTGAGAATTGGAGAGGCAAGGAACATTATTTGTAGAATTGCTTTTTCAGTCATTGTAGGCAGCATTCAGCATCCGAATGGAGAAAGCTGGTTGTCCCCTGCAGAAGATTGGTTATGTTCCTGGATGTGTCTTCATGGAGACTAGGTTCTAGAAACAGGAGAGCTTTCAGTTTCCTAGACTCACCAGACTCCTGATTTCTACCAGGACTTAGCACTCAGGCCTGTGAGGCAGGAGATACGAAGATTTCCAGAGAAGGACCAGTTCCTCGGATGTGCCCCCTCACAGAGAGATGAAGGGGTGAGTGAAGAAGAGGTAGGGCCTGGAATGGGAGATGGGAGGCCTGGGAGAATGCAGAATGGCTAGGAGCACTGGCTCTGGAGTCAGGCAGACCTCAGTTCAGGTCCCAGCTATATCACCTAGCTATGTGATCTGGTTTTCTGTTTATAAAATGCAAGTAGTGCTACCTAATCATAATTGCTGTTCTTAGTACTAAATAAGATATTGCCTGTTAAATGCTTGGCTCAGTGCTAAGTAAATACTAGCTCTTGTTATTCTAACCTCCCCTAGCATCTTTTGGGAAAGCCAATGAGTTTGGGAGCCATATGTTACTGGGCCAGTGAGCTTTTCATTCACTTTTCCCCTTATTCTTCCTCTTGTCCCTTCACAAACAGGCAGCAGAAAACAGCAGAAACCGAAGAGGGGACAGTGCAGATTCAGGAAGGTGAGTGGGAGAAATAGAACTGAGCTGAGGCCAAGAGCCCATTGTGGTCTTGCCCCACAACCCATGGGCCTATCACCTGTGTACTCTGTTCCTTTTAAATGACCCGCAAGTGCAACAGAGGGAGAAAAGCAGTAACTCTCAGACTTTTTCCTTTTAATTCAGGTGCAGTGGCAACTGGGGAGGACCCCACCAGTGTGGCTATAGCTAGCATCCAGTCAGCTGCCACTTTCCCTGACCCCAATGTCAAGTACGTCTTCCGAACTGAAAATGGGGGCCAGGTAAGGGAGGGGGCCAGGTGGCTGCAAGTGTTACCTGGGGTTGGGATTGAGGGAGGTGATTGAACCTGTCATGGGGAGACTTGGTTTGGAGGATGAGATGAAGATGTGGCCTAATTGGAGGGTGGGAGCTGGGGGGTGGAATGTGAGATTTCCAGTAGAGACTGGTATGGGGGTGGGGGGCTATGCTGGAAACCACTATATGGGAAAAGAATGGGGAATGGCTGAGTATACGTCTCTGAAGGATTCTTTTGGGGGTCCCTATCCAAGAGAAGCTTTATGAGGGGCTCTGGAGTCCCTAGCACTTACTCTCTTGTTCTTTCTTTCCCTCCTCCTTTCTTCTCTGAATCTAGGTGATGTACAGGGTGATCCAGGTGTCTGAAGGGCAGCTGGATGGCCAGACTGAGGGGACTGGTGCCATCAGTGGCTACCCTGCCACTCAATCCATGACCCAGGTACAGGGGTGTGGGCTGCAGAGGGGACTTGAGCTCTGAGTAGTAAGATGAAGAAGGGAACTAATAGGATGGGTGTGGCTTGGGATAGTGCGATATCTGGGGCTGCCTTGACCCAAAGCACTAGACTCTTCTTCTCTGGATGTTTCTCCCTGTCTCCTCACAAGAGATAGAGCTGCAGAGTAGTTCATGGGAAGTATCTGACTGTCACTTGTCTCTCTTCTCTTGCTCCCCTTCCCAGGCCGTGATCCAGGGTGCGTTCACGAGTGATGATGCAGTTGACACAGAGGGGACAGCTGCTGAGACGCACTATACTTACTTCCCCAGCACTGCAGTGGGAGATGGGGCAGGGGGTACCACATCGGGGAGTACAGCAGCTGTTGTTACTACCCAGGGCTCAGAGGCACTACTGGGGCAGGCGACCCCTCCTGGCACTGGTGAGATATTATGTGAGGATGCTGGCTGGAGGGGCTAGGATAGGCTGTGGGACATGGCTGGTGGGCAGTGGGCCTTTACTCGTGATCCCTTAATGATCACTAAGACCTGGGCAGGCAGTGTCTGGGGCTGCCCTTCCAGCAGGAGGCAGTGTGTCTTGTTTTAGAGGAGGAGCCCAGGGCCTTGTCCTTAGAGCTTGGTGAGGGTCCCAGTCCTGTGTCCTGACGGAACCTCCTTTGCATCTTCACAGGTCAGTTCTTTGTGATGATGTCACCACAAGAAGTGTTGCAGGGAGGAAGCCAGCGCTCTATTGCCCCCAGGACCCACCCTTATTCCCCCGTGAGTAACCCTTGTTTTTCTCAGTTACCAGGAATAGTCTTGATTCTTTCCAAAGATTTCGTGCGGTTCCTCACCCCAGACTCCAATCTCAGTTTTTGACCTTGCCTCACTCTGGCCACCCTGGCTCTATTGTTAGGAAGTCAGAAGCTCCCCGGACAACTCGGGATGAGAAACGCAGGGCTCAGCATAATGAAGGTAGGCACGATCCACATGTGAAGCTTGGTGCTGTCTGGTGGGATTGGGGACCTCTCTGATGTTGAAGGGGAGGTTAGGTGATTTTACCCTGGGGCCTTTGGTGAGTTCTCCCCAAGTCACCTTGTCCTCTACTCGCCCCACAGTGGAGCGCCGCCGCCGAGACAAGATTAACAACTGGATCGTACAGCTGTCCAAGATCATCCCAGACTGCTCCATGGAGAGCACCAAGTCTGGCCAGGTCATGGAAAGACCCTGGTAGTGGCAGGATGCCTGAATTCTGTCTCCTGGTGTTGCTTCCAGAAATGGTAGACAGTGGGCACACATGGCGGTAGCTCTTTCCTGTCTGTCTCTGAGGTTCCTGAATCCCTGGGAGATGTTATTCCACCATCCTTTAAGGGAAAACGAGGCCCAGAGTGTGAACATGCTTTTGGAAAGCAAGCCAGGTATTTTTATATCCTAGTCCTTATTGTGTTGGCTTTTTCTTAACAGAGTAAAGGTGGAATTCTATCCAAAGCCTGTGATTATATCCAGGAACTTCGGCAGAGTAACCACCGGTTGTCTGAAGAACTGCAGGGGCTTGACCAACTACAGCTGGACAACGATGTGCTTCGACAGCAGGTCAGACCCCAGCCCCCCACCCCCGCCACCGGTAGAGCTGTCCTCAACCTCCCTAGCCACCAACCCAGCTCGGGACTCCCTGTTTTGTTTTCCATAGAGAGAGCTTTATCTTTACCTCGTCACTGGTGGGTGTCTGCATAAGTTCAGAGACTTGGGTGTGCTAACTTTTCTACCTATTTCCCTTACTGCTCTTTCCCATGTGCAGGTAGAAGATCTTAAGAACAAGAATCTGCTGCTACGAGCTCAGCTGCGGCACCACGGAGTAGAGGTTGTCATCAAGAGTGACAGCAACTAACTCTGGGGACTCGGGCTCTAAGCTCTACAGCCCCTTTCCAAGAACTTAAGATAGCCCAGGAGCCAGAGGCTAATAACCCCGTGCCCCTTTCCTTCACTGCCCACATTTGGCATGGGACCCGGGGAGTTCAGAAGGCGTATCTTTGAATTAAGGCCCTGTGATCTAGCAGCCTGCAGTGGTGTGAAACACACACGTGGGTGTGCACCGACAGTCTCGCCCAACCAACCCTATCATGCAGCCCCTGGGCCCTTGTGCTCCTCTCGCACAATGCATGTGCTGTCTCCATGCTGGACACTGGACACACTAAACTGGGGGGGCTTGCCCCGTGCTTGCTTAAAGTGCCAGCAGAGGGTCTGTTGACAAGCAGTGTTCTGGCTTGCCCCAGGACTGGCGCTTCCCACTGGTTCTTCCTTTCCTTGGAACTCAAATGTGCTCCTCAGGATTCTGGGGAACAGGCTTTAGCAGGAAGTGGGGATCGGAGGCTTAGCAGTGGCTGCTGCCCCAGGAAGAGGAGATTGGCCAGCAAGCAGCTGAGGCCTATGCAGGTTTCTGGCACCAGGGAGAACAGGAGGCAGGGCCCACTGGGGGCCTTACCCCATTGTGGGGACTGTATTTTTTTTTTCCTTTTTTTTTTTTTAAAGATAAAATGTTCAGAGCCATGACTGTCTCTGGGTCTTCCTCCCTTTGTGGGTTCAAGGCTGGGAGGGAGGGAACACTGCTTTGACCAGTAGGGGTTGGGTCAGGTTGGGTGAGGTATCGGAGCTCCTATAGTTACGACAATGAGTCCTGCTACTTGGGCCGGGCTAATGTGTCGTTGGCCGTCCACGCCCGCAATGCGAGGGATTTCTCCAGCGAGCGTGTTAGGAGCAGCGGGAACAGGTGCCGCGGGGAGCTGTGCGGGAGGCGGTGCCTTTGCTTCCGGTTCCGGGTCGCTCTCAGCTCGGCTGCAGCTTCGGGAAGGCGGGGGAGATGCTGCCCGCTCCCAGGGGGCGGGCTGGGGCCAAGTTCCTGATCCTCACATTTGCGGTGCGCACCATGGCTGGAGGTACCTGTAGGGGAGACCTGGGATCCGGTCTAGGCCAAGTTGTGGCCTTAGGAGCTCTCGGGACGCCCCCGGTGGAGGTGTACGCGGAGGGAGGCGCGAAGGGGGAGTGGCGGAGGGGTCCTCACGCATCCCCCGCCGGGCTGGGGTGCTGCCAGGTGAGGGGGCCCGGCGGCAGGCGAGCGGGCGGCAGTCCTGCTTCCCTCAAGGCTCGCGTGCCCCTTCCTCAGAGCCTACGGTCTCGCTCCCTGAACTCCGTTCGCTCCTGGCCTCCGGCCGGACCCGGCTCTTTGACGTGAGATCCCGGGAGGAGGCGGCGGCTGGAACCATCCCTGGGGCTCTCAACATCCCGGGTACGGGATTTGGGGTGGGTGGGCGGGGGAAGCCCTGGTGGTGGATTGGAGACAGTAGGAGTCTTAGCCAATAGGACCTCATTTAGGATGCTGTGGGAAGGCACTGGTTACAGGGGTCTGGTATTCCTGTGGCTCCCGCCCCCCAAACTTCCCTTAAGAAGGGTTGATGGGAGGCGGATCCTGGCAGCGGAACTGGCCCTTCCAGTTTGAGGGGATAACAGGCAATGAGGAAGGGGCAGGCCAGATTCACACACTTGACCTCCCAAAGCTGGATGCCTGAGTTTGCCTGCGCCTCCTCACAAACTAGGGAAGTGGCTTCCATTCAGAGGTGGTTTGGCTGACTAGTGCAGGTAGGACGTATCCTGTCCTCGAAGTGGATGGGGGCGGGGGGAGGAGTTCTCACCATGTGTTGTTTTGGGGCTCCTTGGAGATACGTTCGACCACAGGACCGGTCCTTCCAGACCCAACCGCTGAACCTGAGATTGCCCAACTACTGGCTTTCCATTGTATCCTCTTGACTCCTCCCAGTGTCAGAGTTGGAAAGCGCCCTGCAGATGGAGCCAGCTGCTTTCAAGGCTTTGTACTCCGCCGAGAAGCCAAAGCTGGAAGAGAATCTCATTTTCTTCTGTCAGATGGGCAAGCGGGGCTTGCAGGCCACGCAGTTGGCCCAGAGACTTGGATACAAAGGGTATGGGCTTGGTAACTGGGCGGGCGGTGGTGACTAGGGCCTGCCTCCTGGGCTCTGTCCTTCCCTCACCCCTATTTTTCTTCACAGGGCTCGGAACTATGAAGGGGCCTATAGAGAATGGCTCCAGAAAGAAGGTTAGGTAGAATGTGGCATAATGGATGCTCCCTCCCTGCTTCCAGTGGCCGCCTTAACTAAGAGTGATGAAGGGGTTGAGCCACTTCTTATAGCGCTGTGCATGAAAAGCAGCAAATAAAGAGCATTTAATCAAAGTATTGGAAGCCCTTAATTTGTCAGGTGAACTGAAAACAGTTCTAATCATAATCTAGACTTCAATTCAGCCCTAGGTCCTTCTTCCAGCATTCATCTGCCCCCCTACCAAAACCAAAACACCCAGAAGTTTGCTAAAAGACTATAATCCAGAATCACTTGGTAGCTTAAAAACAAAACAAAACAAAACTTGGGCCCCATCTCAGATTTGGTGGGACCTGGTTTTACAAGGCCCACGACTGAGCGACTTCACTTTCACTTTTCACTTTAATGCATTGGAAAAGGAAATGGCAGCCCCCCTCCAGTGTTCTTGCCTGGAGAATCCCAGGGACGGGGGAGCCTGATGGGCTGCTGTCTATAGGATTGCACAGAGTCGGACATGACTGAAGCGACTTAGCAGCAGCAGCAGCAAGTAATTCTAATATGTCAGGAGCCAGAACTAGACCAGAGGTCAGTAAACTATGGCCCCACTTGGTCTTGCTACCATGACCATTTGTTTACATACTGTCTGTGACTACTTCTGTGCCAAAATGGGAGAATAGTTGCAACAGAAACTATATGTTCTTTGAAGTATCTAGTCCTTTATAGAAAGTTTGTGTACCCTTGCTCTAGGTCTTCAGGTCCCCAGCCCCAACCTCACTTCCCTCAGACTTTGTTACTGGGTTGAGGAAATGAAATGGTCCTTCCAGGCAGTTGGCTGAAGGGATGGATGCCACCCTAACCCCAAGCATAGATCACAGGTATGAGGAGCTCCTCTTGTGCCACCAGAAAGAGGTCCAGGTTTTTACCAGCACAGTTCCTTGATCCCACAGTAGATTTAACAAAATTTAATTGGTTTAAAAGAAAAACAGAAAGAAACAGCACACATACTCACTGAGGCAAAATGCAACACTATACAGTAGGTATGTAATTTCCCTCTGTCGTGGTTCCTGGTTTAATGCATATCCTTCCAGACCTATTAAATATTTCAATGTCAGGTTTTTTTAATTAATTTATTTGGCTGTACTGAATCTTTATTGAGGCATGCAGGATCTTTAATTGAAGCATGCAAACTCTTAATTAGTACATGTGGGATCTAGTTCCCTAACCAAGGATCAAACCCAAACCCCATGCACTGGGAGCCAGGAGTCTTAGCCACTGAATCACCAGGGAAATCCCTCAATTCTGATGTGTTAAGTCTGATTATAGAAAATTTTACTTCTTAATTTGTGGATGAGAAGATTAAGTCAGAGATGGACCCAGTTTTCTGATTTTTCAAGTTTCTGAAGAAATTCCTTGGAGGCATTTCCTGTTTTCCTTGCCTTCCTCTCCCCCTTCTGCTTTTGGGACTGTACCCAGCCCTTATACATCTTTCACCGCACAGTCTACACTGCACACAGATGAATCTTCCATTCATCTGGGCTCGCCACCTCCTTTCACAAACCTATTTCATTCTCCCTGGACTAGTCAACAATACTGAGTTTAGCTGGACATTGTTGGGTTTGGAGATAAACTTGAAATATGTGAAAGACTCTAGTCTAGCGTCTGGCAAATAATAGATGTCAGTTACTCTTTGCTCAAGTACCAAATTCCTTTGGTTCTCAGACTGGTTGGGAAATTTTTCCTAGGCTTTAATTTCCCTCTTTTAAAAAAAATTTGTTTATTTATTTTTGGCTGTGCTGGGTCTTCATTGCTTTCCAGGGGCTTTCTTTAGTTGCGGGGAGCAGGGGCCACTCTCTTTTTGCAGTGTTTGAGCTTTTCTTGCTGGTGGCTTCTCTTGCCGAGCACCAGCTCTGGAGTGCTCAAGTTTCGGTGGTTGCGTCATGTGGGCTCCAGTTACCCTTTGGCATGTGGGATCTTCCCAGCATGTGTGTGTGCTAAGTCACCTGTAATGTCCAACTCTTTGTGACCCCATGGGCTGTAGCCCACCAGGCTCTTCTGTCCCTGGGGATTCTCCAGGCAAGAATACTAGAATGGGTTGCTGTGCCCTCTTCAAGGGGATCTTCGCAGCCCAGGGATAGACTCTGCGTCTCTTACGTCTCCTGCATTGGCAGGTGGGTTCTTTATCACTAGTGACACCTGGGAAGCCTGAGATCTTCCCAGATCAAACCCATGTCCCCTGCATTGGCAGGCAGACTCTCAACCACTAGACTACCAGGGAAGTCCCAAATTTCCCTTGTTGAGTCTCAACTGTTCTAGTCTTCTTTTATCCCTTCTCACATTTTATAATTTGATTATAGCATTTCTTTTTAGTGAAGCATAATAAAATGCCCCCCTTTTTTTTTTTTTTTTGACATGGCATGTGGGATTTTAGCTTCCCAACTAGGGATGGGATCCAAACTGTGCTCTCTGCAGCAGAAGCATGGAGTCCCACCACTGGATTGCCCTGGGATTCCCTAAAATGCAGTGTTCTTAAGAGTTCCCTTCACTGAGTTTTGACAGTTATACACTTACTTGAAGCAAGCATCCTAACCAAGATATAGAACACGGAAATCTCCAAAATTTCTTTGGGACCAGTCAATTCCACCCTTAATCTCTTTTTAGACAACCATTTTCTGTCTTCTGCCACTAGTTTTCTAGCTTCCTTCCTGGCCTGCCAGCCTACAATACTTGGTTTCTTCAGTTCAGCTGATGAGGGTTTGAGAGAATCCTGGAAGTAAACTGAGTTGACTCACTACCTGACCATGCCCTCTGGCTTGATCATTGTTAAAAGAACATTCCTCTTTCCCCATCATTAACTGTGTGGGTCGTAACCTTGTTGGGCTGTGCCAACCTTGCCCTTTAACGTTCTCTTTCCCTCTCCTCATAGCTAACCATGTCACCAGGTGAGGCTGAGGAGCTGCATGTACCAGCTGTCTTCCCTTGCCTTCTCTTCCCATGCTACATCAGACTCCTCTCTCTTATCATACTTTATCTACCCTAGGTTTGTGCTGTGTCATCGTTGAAAGAGAGTCATTTCCTAGGCAGGTTGATAAGAAGTCTAGGGGTCCCCAAGGAGAGAGGAGTCTGGAATTCTCAAGGAGGAAGAAAGTGAAGAAGGAAGTAAAATGTTTCCCAGGGAGTTGAATACTAGGTCAGCTTTACTGGGACGGAAAGCCCCCAAATTTTAAAGGGAACAATGGATACCAGGTGTGTCACTGCAATGTTTGCTCTGCAGCCTAAGAAACAGGATCTAGCTCTAGGAAACAGGAACCCGACGCTAACTGCAAATTGTCACCAATAGTTATATAAACCTTACCTGCCTGCCCACCAATCATGCTCTGCCGAGTAGCCTAGGCCCCCTCCTCCCCTGCACAATAGGATAAAAGGCTCCCAAAGCGGGTGTTTGGGGCTCCCCACCTTCGATTGGCTTGGTGGGGGCCCGGATCCGAAATTGCTAATAAACTGCTTTTCTCTGAACTCCGACTGGTGGTCTCTATTGGCAGCTAGTCTCCCACAATCGTATCTATTGCATTACATTTTGCTTGTTTCTCTCTCAGTTGATTATGAATTCCTCAAAGGTAGGAACTGGCTTTCGTTTCCTTATCTCCACTGCGTGGGACTCAAGTTCTCAGTAGGTGTTTGTTGAGCTGTACTAGCCTCCCAACTTTCAGAGTCTCCTAATTTCAGCCTTTCTGAAACGTTGCTGCCTGAACAACCTTAAAATAACATTTTAATCTTATCAGTCAGAGTTGATCATTTACAACAGGTCCTTGTTGCCTAGTGGCTCAAGCATGTGTCTTGGCCTGGCATTCCGAGCAGTCTTTAGTCTGCATCTGGCAGCACCCTGACTTTTCAAACACATCTTTCAGTGCCAGCTCCCATCAGGCTAGTTTCTTTAGTGGCCTAAGTAGATCCTCCTCCCTTCTGACCCTGGCCTTTACTCACCATTTACCCTGTTTGGGAAGCTTCCAGCTTCTTCTGTGCCACTCTGAATTTCACAAAAATTAGAAGAATGTATTTGGCAGGACGCTTGCTATCTTCATCCAGAGGGCTTTTAAACTGAAGGAAAAGGGAAGAAAAATAACCCGATAAAATTATGTAACTGATTCATGAAGGTCAGAGGGATCAGAAGAATGGTGGAGAAGGTACACGCTTCTGTGTAGCAGTTATCACACTGTATTATAATCTGTGTGGTTCTTCCCTTTGGACCTAGCTCTTTTTTTAAATTTTATTTATTTTTGGCTACGCTGGGTCTTTGTCGCTGCATGCAGGCTTTTTCTAGTTGGGGTGAGCAGAGGCTACTTTCTTGTTGCGGCTCATGGGCTTCTCTCTGCGGCGGCTTCCCTTGCTGCAGAGCATGGTCCCTAGGGCTCACACGTTCAGTGGTTGTGCTGCACAGGCTTAGCTGCCCGGAGGCATGTGGAATCTTCCTGGCCCGGAGATGGAAACCGTGTCCCTTGCTTTGACAGGTGGACTCCTAACCACTGGACCACCAGGGAAGTCCTGGACTGAGCTTTTTAAGGGGAGGGACGGTTTATTTTATTTCTGTATGGCCAACAATGCAACCAGAACTGCATAAACGAGGTACTCGATAGATGCTGAATTTTTTACTGAGGTGTTTAATAATCCAGGGAGGAAATGCAAGGGGAGAAAGTTGGGAATAATACTCACGAATGGTATTACAGCATGTTATGTAAAGAACCAAGGCTATGAATCAGAGTTCAAAGTTCCAGTTCTGACTCAGCACTACTTAGTGGTCATTGTAAGGTGTAAGTTACTTTCTAGTTCTCACTTTCCTCATCTATAAAAGAGGGGTTAAAAGACTCATCTGTTTGGGTGGTTCTGAAAGTTTACTGGAATAGCATATGTAAACATATGAAAAGTACCTGCCATTCAAAATGTGTAGATTTAGAGATGTATGTGTGAGTAAACACAAGAAGGTAAATAAAATAGCATAGATATAACTGAAACTTGATGGAAGGAATTTATGACTACCAGTGGAAAAGTGTTGTTTTTTTTTTAATATATTTAATCCAAGAGTCAGATAAAATAAATGTGCAGCTTGATGACATTTTACATACTCATTTAACCACTGCTTCTGCTCCAGAAAACATATACTGAGATTTGAATCATTTAAGCCATGTTGAAACTTGCTTTTTAGCCAAGTGTGTGGTTGATTTTTGCACATGTTCCATGAACACTTGAAAAGATATATTTTACAGTTTTGAGGTGCAGTGTTCTATATATTAATATATCAGTTCCAGTTTATTATTTTGTTCAGATCTATAGCTTCTGCTGATTTTTCTTTATTTGCCTGCTTATGCTATTAGCTACTTACAGAGATACGTTTAAATCTTTCATCATGATTTGGATTTGTGTTTTCTCTCTTTTTTTCTGGCATTTTTATGTATATATTTGGAGATGATGTTATTAGATGTTCCAGATTTAGAATTGCTGTGCTTCCTCTGGAATGGATCCTTTTCTTATTACATCCTTCTTTATCTCTGATGATGCTTTCTACCTTAAAGTCTATTTTATCTGCTGTTATTACAACTACACCGGCTTTGTTTCAGTTAATGTTCAGTTAATGGTAATAATAGGCCATGTCTCCTGGAATTCATATTAACCAAAGAAGAAAACACTAAGAACAACTAGACATAAGAAATGGACTATAGGGAAGCAAATTTTTAGGTTAAAAGAAAAATATCAGTTAAATAGTTGAAGACTCTAAGGAGAGTAGGAGTCAGGAAAGCTGAGAGTCTAAAATACCTAGACTTGATAGTATTTCCCAGTGGGAAGTCCTTCCAGCTCATTCATTCCCTTAGTTTTTCCAGTGCTAATCATATTCCTCAACCTGTCAAGTCCTCCAATTAATAGACCTTACCTCAGTTTCACTATTATTTTCCTCATGCCCTTACTTTCCTCCTAATGCAGTTGACCCCATGTCTGTCTATTATTATCATCATTATTCTGCATAATTGGGACTAAACTTACAAAGAAAATTCAAAACATATTGAAGAAAAGGAAAACCTTAAAAGAAGACCTGTATGAAAGAAAAAACAAAAGGTTCTTGGATAGGAAGACTCAACTCCATAAAGGTATCAGTTTAGTTGAAATTAAGAATTGACAGGAAAAAAAAAAAAAGAACATAAGTGGGAGTGAATTTAACCAATTATTACAATATACAATAAGGTGGTTGTTTGCAATTAGATAGATGGGTTCCAAACTGTACAATCTATACCAAGATAAGTTTCAAATTGATCAAAAATTTAAAGTAAAAATAGAAACTGTCAAGAAGTATTTCATTATCTAAAAGTGGGGAACCTCAATGTTCATTACAACACTTTACAAAAGTTTTACAAAAGTCAGGACGTGGAAGTAACCTAATGTCCATCAACAGAGGAATGGATAAAGATGTGGCAAATATATACACTGGAATATTACTCAGCCATAAAAAGGGAATGAAGTTGTTCCATTTGTGGAGATGTAGATGGATCTACAGACTGTCAGAGTGAAGTAAGACAGAAAGAGAAAAAATCATAGAATATCACTTATATGTGGAATCTAGAAAAATGGTACAGATGAACTTATATGCAAAGCAGAAAACAGAGACACAGGTGTAGAGAACAAATGTATGGATGCGAAAGGAAGAGAGGGAGGTGGGATGAACTGGGAGACTGGGACTGACACATACGCTGCTGCTGCTGCTGCTGCTAGGTCGCTTCAGTCCTGTCCGACTCTGTGACCCCACAGGCGGCAGCCCACCAGGCTCCCCCCGTCCCTGGGATTCTCCAGGCAAGAACACTGGAGTGGGTTGCCATTGCCTTCTCCAGTGCATGAAAGTGAAAAGTGAAAGTCAAGTCGCTCAGTGTATCCGACTCTTAGCGACCCCATGGACTGCAGCCCACCAGGCTCCTCCGTCCATGGGATTTTCTAGGCAAGAGTACTGGAGTGGGGTGCCATTGCCTTCTCCGCACATATACACTACTATGTATAAAATAGATAACTAATGAGAACCTACTTACAGCACAGGGAACACTATTCACTGCTCTCTGGTGACCTAAATGGGAAGGAAATCTACAAAAGAGAGGATATAGGCATATAGAGAGCTGATTCGTTTGCTGCACAGCAGAAACTAACACAACATTGTTCAGTTCAGTTCAGTTCAGTTCAGCCGCTCAGTCGTGTCTGACTCTTTGCGACCCTGTGAATCACAGCACGCCAGGTCTCCCTGTCCGTCACCAACTCCCGGAGTTCACTCAGACTCACATCATGATGAGTCAGTGATGCCATCCAGCCATCTCATCCTCTATTGTCCCCTTCTTCTCTTGCCCCCAATCCCTCCCAGCATCAGAGTCTTTTCCAATGAGTCAACTCTTTGCATCAGGTGGCCAAAGTACTAGAGTTTTAGCTTTAGTATCATTCCAAAGAAATCCCAGGGCTGATCTCCTTCAGAATGGACTGGTTGGATCTCCTTGCAGTCCAAGGGACTCTCAAGAGTCTTCTCCAACACCGCAGTTCAAAAGCATCAATTCTTCGGCACTCAGCCTTCTTCACAGTCCAACTCTCACATCCATACATGACCACAGGAAAAACCATAGCTTGACTAGACAGACCTTTGTTGGCAAAGTAATATCTCTGTTTTTGAATATGCTATCTAGGTTGCTCATAACTTTCCTTCCAAGGAGTAAGCATCTTTTAATTTCATGGCTGCAATCACCATCTGCAACACTGTAAAACAACTCTATTCCAAAAGATAATTTAAAGAAAGTGTTGAGAACGTAGTGTACAGCGTGGTGACTCTTAGTTAATAATACTGTACTGTGTATGTGAGAGTTGCTGACAGAATACATAGTAAAGGTTTTCATTATAAGAAAGCAAATTGTATAAATAAAAGTGAGGTAGATCTCTAACTCTGAGTCAGACTTTAGAACCCATGAAAGAAAAGACTGATAAAATAAAAAACAATACAAAACAAGCAAGCTTATGGATGGCAAAAAATAATAGGGCCTTCCCCATTAGATGACTGCAGGGGTGCAGTTTCTATCCCTGGTCTGCTAACAGATCCTGCCAGCTGTGTGTCACAGCCGAAAAACAAAAACAAAGTGCAAAACAAAAGGAAAAAAAGCCCCCAAACAAACATCACACAAGCCAAAAGAGTAAAGGGAAAATTGAAGTCATAGCATACGCAAAGGGCTAATTCCTGGGCTGCATAAAGAGCCCTTAGAAGTGTAAAGTGTTAGTTGCTCAGTTGTGTCTGATTCTTTGCAACCCCATGGACTGGACCCTGCCAAACTCTTTCCATGGGATTCTCCAGGCAAGAATACTGGAGTGGGTTGCTATTTCCTTCTCCAGGGGATCTTCCCAACCCAAGGATCAAAGCCAAATCTCCTGCATTGCAGCAGATTCTTCACTGTCTGAGTCACGAGGGAAGCTTACAAATAGAATATTATACAACTGTAAAAAGAATGACGAAACAATTCATTTGAGAAGTGCATTCTCCAAGACATATTTTCAGGTGAAAAAAAATGTATGCTATTTTTTGTGTTCAGTTCAGTTCAGCCGCTCGGTCGTGTCCGACTGCACGCCAGGCCTCCCTGTTCATCACCATCTCCCGGAGTTCACTCAGACTCACGTCCATTGAGTCCATGATGCCATCCAGCCATCTCATCGTTGGTTGTCCCCTTCTCCTCCTGCCCCCAATCCCTCCCAGCATCAGAGTCTTTTCCAATGAGTCAACTCTTCGAGTGAGGTGGCCAAAGTACTGGAGCTTCAGCTTCAGCATCATTCCTTCCAAAGAAATCCCAGGGTTGATCTCCTTGCAGTCCGAGGGACTCTCAAGAGTCTTCTCCAACACCACAGTTCAAAAGCATCAATTCTTCGGCACTCAGCCTTCTTCACAGTCCAGCTCTCACATCCATACATGACCAAAGGAAAAACCATAGCCTTGACTAGATGGACCTTAGTCGGCAAAGTAATGTCTCTGCTTTTGAATATACTATCTAGGTTGGTCATAACTTTTCTTCCAAGGAGTAAGCGTCTTTTAGTTTCATTGCTGCAATCACCATCCGCAGTGATTTTGGAGCCCAAAAAAATAAAGTCTGACACTGTTTCCACTGTTTCCCCATCTATTTCCCATGAAGTGATGGGACCGGATGCCATGATCTTCGCTTTCTGAATGTTGAGCTTTAAGCCAACTTTTTCACTCTCCTCTTTCACTTTCATCAAGAAGCTTTTTAGCTCCTCTTCACTTTCTGCCATAAGGGTGGTGTCATCTGCATATGTGAGGTTATTGATATTTCTCCCGACAATTAAAGGAAAAAAAAAGCAAAATGATAAAGTATAAGTAAAATAATATACATATATGTTTATATTTGCTTATATTAGCAAAAACAAAAACCAAGAAAACTCTCTGGGGAAAACACAGATTTAAGTAAACTGCCACTCCCTTAGATACCACTTTTACATCCTTGACGCTTTCTCCATCCATTTGTTTAGGAAAATCCCAACTATTGTCATATCCAACTAACCACTTACTATTTTTCTATAGTCAAAGAGCTGGAGTGAAAGTCACATCAGCTTGACTGGTCTTGCTTCAAATTTATGTCTAAAGTATCTTGAAGTCACTTGTTATTGCTCAGTCCGAATACACTTCCCTAGTGGTACAGTTTCTGTCTCTACTTCTCCCCGCTCTTCAATCTCCTAAACTTCCCTTTTCTTCTGTACTTTTGGCTAATGATTTTACTTCATACTCCAGAGAACAAAAGGGAGACTGAATTTTTATCATCTTCCCGCCACAAATGTTCCAATGGTACCATACACTTCCTGCTAGTCATAGTGGTTATCTCTGCTCTCTTTTGAACCTCAGCTTGTGGGTTCCATCTCCTCTCTCCTCAAGAACATAGTACTGCAACTACCCCCTTTCATACAGCATTTCTTTCTACTGGACCATTGCCATTAGCAAACAATCCTTTCCATGTAGACAAAATACCTATTCTGCCTTCACCCAGCACCCTTCCAGATCCTGCTTCTTTTTCCACTGCCATTCTCAGCAACATCTCTCTTGAACTGTCTGTGGTCATAGTCTATATTTTCTCAGTTTACATTCTCTCCTCAGCCTACTCCATACAGGTTTTATTGCCTATTCCACTACTCTGTCGAAACGTCTTTCAAGGTGACCCAGGAACGATATACAGGAATTCGAGTAGATACAGGTTGCCCTGGGAAGAGGCTTCCTTGGTAGCTCAGTTGGTAAAGAATCCACTTGCTATGCAGGAGACCTGGGAAGATGCCCTGGAAAAAGAAATGGCAAACCACTCCAGTATTCTTGCCTGGGAAATCCTGTGGACAGGGGAGCCTGGCGGGCTACAGTCCCTGGGGTTGAAAGAGCTGGACAAGACTAAACCACCACTACCACCCTGGGAAGGGGGGCACACCTTTATGTGACTCTCTCAGGTGGAAGTAGTTCCCAAAGAGGCCAACAGCTGGGGAAATCATCCTTCATTTCTGAAGAGGAGTCTGAATAGCACATCACAGCATCACTACAGCATGTTTGTATGTATAGAAAACCCTACATTCGAAAAAGGATAGAAGGGGAAGGAAATCTCAGGGCAAAGAGAAAACTGAATAACAGATGAAGTCAGGATAAAGTGAGAAGAAATGAGGAATGCATGTCAATATTTAAATTTGGATTGAAAATTTGGGCTTGCTCATCCTAGAGATTAAAGCAAAATGACTAACAAGACCAATTATAAAATGTAAGGTATCTATACAATCAATATGCAACAGAAGCATTTTTCAACAGGAACCTCTGGAAATATCAACAGCTAGAGTGCTATCAGTGTACTCTGCCAGCTTGGAAAGAGGTCACGTAAGGATTCTGTTTTCACCTCTGTCTTTGGCCATATTTTTAAAAAACTTTTGAACTGGGTCAGAGACAGCATGCTTATGAAACTGGCATATAATACAGATTCAGGTTCAACTGCTAATATACTGGATGACAGAATCAAGATTTATATTTAATATTTTCTTCCGAAATTTTCCACTTTGCAAACAAACTCACCAATCTGAAGTTTACAAAATCTATTTTTCCTCAAAGACTACAGAAAACAAATGTTAATGACAACAAAACTTTAAAATTTATTATTTATTTCACCAATTTAGGGGGAAAAGAACCTGGTGAATATCAAATTATTTGGGACTTCTCTGGTGGTAACACTGAAAAAGCTGAAGATGAATGGTTCTATGAAGACCTACAAGACCTTCTAGAACTAACACCCCCAAAGATGTCCTTTTCATTATAGGGGACTGGAATGCAAAAGTAGGAAGTCAAGAAACAACTGGAGTAACAGGCAAATTTGGCCTTGGAGTATGGAATGAAGCAGGGCAAAGGCTAATAGAGTTTTGACAAGAGAATGCACTGGTCATAGCAAATACCCTCTTCCAACAACACAAGAAAAGACTCTACACATGGACATCACCAGATGGGCAACACCAAAATCAGATTGATTATATTCTTTGCATCCAAAGATGGAGAAGCTCTACACAGTCAGCAAAAACAGGTTGGGAGCTGACTGTGGCTAAGATCATGAACTCCTTATGGTCAAATTCAGATTTAAAGAAAGTGGGGAAAACCACTAGACCATTCAGGTATGACCTAAATCAAATCCTTTATGACTATGCAGTGGAAGTGAGAAATAGATTTAAGGGACTAGATCTGATAGAGTGCCAGATGAACTATGGACGGAGGTTCATGACATTGTACAGGAGACAGGGATCAAAACCATCCCCAAGAAAAAGAAATGCAAAAAAGCAAAATGGCTGTCTGAGGAGGCCTTACAAATAGCTGAGAAAAGAAGACAAGCGAAAAGCAAAGGAGAAAAAGAAAGATATCCATTTGAATGCAGAGTTCCAAATAGCAAGGAAAGAAAAAAAGCCTCCCTCAGTGATCAATGCAAAGATATAGAGGAAAACAACAGAATGGGAAAGACTAGAGATCGCTTCAAGAAAATCAGAGATACCAAGGGAACATTTCATGCAAAGATGGGCTCAATAAAGGACAGAAATGGTATAGACCTAATAGAAGCAGAAGATATTAAGAAGAGGTGGCAAGAATACACAGACCTGTACAAAAAGATCTTCATGACCCAGATAATCACGATGGTGTGATCACTTACATTCATCTAGAGCCAGACATCCTGGAATGTGAAGTCAAGTGGGCCTTAGGAAGTATCACTACGAACAAAGCTAGTGGAGGTGATGGAATTCCAGTGGACCTGTTTCAAATCCTGAAAGAGGATGCTGTGATAGTGCTGCATTCAGTATGTCAGCATATTTGGAAAACTCAGCAGTGGCCACAGGACTGGAAAAGGTCAGTTTTCATTCCAATCCCCAAAAAAGGCAATGCCAAAGAATGTTCAAACTACTGCACCGTTGCACTCATCTCACACACTAGTAAAGTAATGCTCAAAATTCTCCAAGCCAGGCTTCAGCAGTACATGAAACGTGAACTTCCTGATGTTCAAACTGGTTTTAGAAAAGGCAGAGGAACCAGAGATCAAATTGCCAACATCCGGTGGATCATGGAAAAAGCTAGAGAGTTCCAGAAAAACATCTATTTCTGCTTTATTGCCTATGCCAAAGCCTTTGACTATATGTATCACAATAAACTGGGGAAAATTTTGAAAGAGATGGGAATACCAGACCACCTGACCTGCCTTTTGAGAAACCTGTATGCAGGTCAGGAAGCAACAGTTAGAACTGGACATGGAACAACAGACGGCTTGCAAATTGGGAAAGGAGTATGTCAAGGCTGTATATTGTCACCCTGCCTATTTAACTTATATTCCGAGTACATAATGAGGAACACTGGGCTGGAAGAAGCACAAGCTGGAATCAAGATTGCAGGGAGAAATGACAGTAACCTCAGATATGCAGATGACACCACCCTTTTGGCAGAAAGTAAAGAACTAAAGAACCTCTTGATTAAAGTGAAAGAAGAGAGTGAAAAAGTTGGCTTAAAACTCAACATTCAGAAAATGAACATCATGGTATCTTGTCCCATCACTTCATGGGAAATAGATGGGGAAACAGTGGAAACAGTGTCAGACTTTATTTTTTGGGCTCCAAAATCACTGCAGATGGTGAGTGCAGCCATGAAATTAAAAGATGCTTACTCCTTGGAAGTAAGTTATGACCAATCTAGATAGCATATTAAAAAGCAGAGACATTACTTTGCCATCAAAGGTCCATCTAGTCAAGGCTATGTTTTTCCAGTGATCATGTATGGATGTGAGAATTGGACTATAAAGAAAGCTGAGCACCAAAGAATTGATGCTTTTGAACTGTGGTGTTGGAGAAGACTCTTGAGAGTCCCTTGGACTGCAAGGAGATTGGTCCTGGATGTTCATTGGAAGGACTGATGTTGAATGCGAAGAGCTGACTCACTGGAAAAGACCCTGATGCTGGGAAAGATTGAGGGCAGGAGGAGAGAGGGAGAAGGGGACGACAGAGGATGAGATAGTTGGATGGCATCACTGACTCAGTGGACATGGGTTTGGGTGGACTCCGGGAGTTGGTGATGGACATGGAGGCCTGGTGTACTGCGGTTCATGGGGTCGCAAAGAGTCGGACATGACTGAGCGACTGAACTGAACTGAACTGGTGGTCAGTGGATGAGAATTTGCCTGCCAATTCAGGGGACATGGCTTCCACTCGTGTCTGGGAAGATGCCACGTGCTGCAGAGCAACTTAAGCCCACTACTACTGAGCCCGAGTGCAGGACCCAAGAGACACAGCTACTGAGTCCGTGTGCCACCCCTACTAGAGCCCGAGCTCCAAGACGAGAACCCAGCGCGGTGAGAAGGCTGTGCACTGACTGGCGAGTACCCAACGCTTGCCACAACTAGAGGAATCCTGTGAGCAGCAGCAAAGCCTCACCACAGCCAGAAATAAAGACATAATTAAAACAATTATTTGGACGCTCCAAATTTACTTGTATGCTTTGTGGTGGTGTAGATGCTGTCGTGTCCAACTCTTTTGACCCCATGGACTGTAGCCTTACAGCTTCCTCTGTTCATGGGATTTCCTAAGCACAAATACTGGAGTGGGTTGCCATATTCTTCTCCAGGGCATCTTCCTATCCCAGGGATAGAACCCACGTCTCCTGCATTGCAGGCAGTCTCCTCCCTTTGAGGTGAATTCTTTACCACTGAGCCACCAGGAGAGCCCCTTTATGTTTTGTAAATATACACATAAATGTTTTATATAGAAATAACTGGAATGCACATTATCTGTATTTACTTTAATCATTAACATTATTACATGTATACTTTTCTGTGTATTAGTTCATTTTCAAAACAAAAAAATATAAAATTGAGTAGGGATAAATGCAAATGTACTTTGGTTAACACTGCACAGGGGGCTTCCCTGGTGGTCCAGTGGCAGGACCTCAAGCTCCCGATGCAGGGGGCCCAGGTCAAGGAACTAGATTCATCCCTGCTTAGGGAACTAGATCCCACATGCCGCAAGCAAGACCTGATGTAATCAAATAAATGAATTTAAATATTAAAAAAAAATTGTATAGGGACTTCCCTGGTGGTCCAATGCTTCAGACTCTGAGCTCCCAATGCACTGGGCACAGGTTTGATCCCTGGCTGGGGAACTAAGATCCCTGCATGCTGCACAAGGTGGCCAAAACCCCACAACCGTAAAAAGATAGTATGTGAGAGATCTGGTTTAATAGTAGTTCAAGCAAAAATAAAAGGCTGGGACTTCCCTGGTGGTCCAGTGGCTAAGGCTCTTTGCTTCTAATGCAGGAGGCCTGGGTTTGATCCCTGGTCAGAGAACTCGATCCCACATGCTGCAACTAAGACCTGGTACAGTCAAATAAATAAAAATAAATATTAGTAAAAAATAAGAGGCTTGTGGGTTTTAGTTTGCTGTAAATTGACTATAAATTAGTATTAATAATAACATTAATATTACTTGTTAATCAATCAGTTCAGTTCAGTTCAGTCACTCAGTCATATCTGACTCTTTTCGACCCCATGAATTGCGGCATGCCAGGCTTCCCTGTCCATCACCAACTCCCGGAGTTCACTCAAACTCATGTCCATCGAGTCAGTGATGCCATCCAGCCATCTCATCCTCTGTTGTCCCCTTCTCCTCCTGCCCCCAATCCCTCCCAGCATCAGAGTCTTTTCCAGTGAGTCAACTCTTTGCATCAAGTGGCCAAAGTACTGCAATTTCGGTTTTAGCATCATTCCTTCCAAAGAACACCCAGGACTGATCTCCTTTAGGATGGACCGGTTGGATCTCCTTGCAGTCCAAGGGACTCTCAAGAGTCTTCTCCAACACCACAGTTCAAAAGCATCAATTCTTCGGTGTCTGTAATATTAATAAATATTATACTTGCAAATGCATTTTTAAATTGAAGTATAGTTGATACACAATACTGTATTAGTTTTAGATGTACAGCATAGTGATTCAATATTTTTATAGATTATACTTCATTTAAGGTTATTCTAAGAAAATGGCTGTATTTCCCTGTGCTGCACAATATATCTTTATTGCTTATCTATTTTATACATAACACTTTGCATCTCTTAATAATTTGCATCTCTTAATCCCATACCCCTTATCTTGACCTTCTTCCCTCTCCCCACTAGTATCTACTAGTTTGTTTTCTATATCTGTGAGTCTGTTTTGTTACATGGGCTTAGTCACTCAGTTGTGTCTAACTCTTTGTGATCTCATGGACTGCAGCCCGCCAAGCTCCTCTGTCCATGGGGATTCTCTAGGTAAGAATACTTGGAGTGAATTGCCATGCTCCCTTCCAGAGGATCTTCCCAACCCAGGGAAGGAACCCAGGTCTCCCACATTGCAGGCAGATTCTTTACCATTTGAGCCACCAGGGAAGCCCAAGAATACTGGAGTGGGTAGCCTATCCCTTCTCCAGAGGAATCTTCCCAACCCAGGAATTGAACTGGGGTCTTCTGCATTGCAGTTTGGTTCTTTATCAGCTGAGTCACCAGGGAAGCCCTTATGTTTTGTTACATATGACCAACCTAGACAGCATATTCAAAAGCAGAGACATTACTTTGCCGACTAAGGTCTGTCTAGTCAAGGCTGTGGTTTTTCCAGTGGTCATGTATGGATGTGAGAGTTGGACTGTGAAGAAGGCTGAGCACCAAAGAATTGATGCTTTTGAACTGTGGTGTTGGAGAAGACTCTTGAGAGTCCCTTGGATTGCAAGGGGATCTAACCAGTCCATTCTAAAGGAGATCAGCCCTGGGATTTCTTTGGAAGGAATGATGCCAAAACTGAAACTCCAGTACTTTGGCCACCTGATGCAAAGAGTTAACTCATTGGAAAAGACTCTGATGCTGGGAGGGATTGGGGGCAGGAGGAAAAGGAGACATCAGAGGATGAGATGGCTGGATGGCATCACTGACTCATCATGACGAGAGTCTGAGTGAACTCCGGGAGTTGGTGATGGACAGGGAGGCCTGGCATGCTGGGATTCATGGGGTTGCAAAGAGTTGGACATGACTGAGCGACTGAACTGAACTGATGCGTTTGTTTTTCAGATTCCATATATAATGAGATCAAACTGTCAACTCTAAAGGAAATCAATCCTGAATATTCCTTGGAGGGACTAATGCTGAGGCTTAAGCCCCAGTACTTTGGCCACTTGGTTGGAAGAGCTAACTCACTGGAAAGGACCCTGATGCTGTGAAAGATTGAACGCAGGAGAAGGGGAGAAAAGAGGATGAGATGGTTGAATGGTAATACCAACTCAATGGACATGAGTTTGACAAAGCTCCAGGAGATGGTGAAGGACAGGGAAGCCTGTTATGCTGCAGTCCATGGGGTTGCAAAGAGTTGGACATGACTGAACAACTGAACAACAATAGAATGATAACATACAGTATTTGTCTTTCTAAGTTATTTCATTAAGCTTAATGTCTGTGTCCACCAAGACGTTGCAAATGGCAGAAATTCATTCTTTTTCATGGTTTAATTTAAATTTAATTTCATTCTTTTTCCTGTGTGTGCATGTGTTTGTGTGTGTGTGTGTATCAGTCACATCTGCTTTATCCACTCACCTGTTGGTGGATGCTTAGATTACTTCCATATGTTGTAAATAATGCTACTGTGAATATTGGGATGCAGGTATCTTTTCAAATTAGTGTTTTTTTGTTTTTTTTTTTTTTTGCTAAACACTCAGGAGTGGAACTGTTGGATCATATGGTAGTTCTACTTTTGTTTTTTTGAGGAACTTCCATACTGGCTGCACCAATTTACATTACCACCAAAAGCATACAAGGGTTCCCTTCCCTGCACTTTCTTGCCAACATTGACTGTTTATAGACATTATAATAATAATCATTTTGACAGGTGTGAGGGGATCTCATTGTGATTTTGATTTGCATCTCTCTAATACTTAGTGAAGTATTAGAACTAAAAAGGCTCTTGATGAAAGTGAAAGAGGGGAGTGAAAAAGTTGGCTTAAAGCTCAACATTCAGAAAACGAAGATCATGGCATCTGGTCCCATCACTTCATGGGAAATAGATAGGGAAACAGTGGAAACAGTGCCAGGCTTTATTTTGGGGGGCTTCAAAATCACTGCGGATGGTGACTGCAGCCATGAAATTAGAAGATGCTTACTCCTTGCAAGGAAAGTTATGACCAACCTGGATAGCATATTAAAAAGCAGAGATATTACTTTGCCGACTAAGGTCCGTCTAGTCAAGGCTATGGTTTTTCCAGTGGTCATGTCTGGATGTGAGAGTTGGACGGAAGAAAGCTGAGCACCAAAGAATCGATGCTTTTGAACTGTGGTGTTGGAGAAGACTCTTGAGAGTCCCTTGGACTGCAAGGAGATCCAACCAGTCCATCCTAAAGGAGATCAGTCCTGAGTGTTCATTGGAAGGGCTGATGCTGAAGCTGAAACTCCAGTACTTTGGCCACCTGATGCGAATAGCTGAATCACTGGAAAAGACTCTGATGCCGGGAGGGATTGGGGGCAGGAGGAAAAGGAGACAACAGAGGATGAGATGGCTGGATGGCTTCACTGACTGGATGGACATGAGTTTGAGTGAACTCCGGGAGTTGGTGATGGACAGGGAGGCCTGTCGTGCTGTGATTCATGGGGTCGCAAAGAGTCGGACACGACTGAGGCACTGAACTGAACTGAACTGAACTGAATACTTAGTAATGTTGAGCATCTTCTCATGTGCTTATTAGCCATGTGTATGCCTTCTTTGGAAGGTTGTCTATCTGGGCTGTTTTAAAACCCAGTTGTAGGGAGCTCAACCTGGTTCTCTGTGACAACCTAGAGGGGTGGGATGGTGGATTAGGGAGGGAGGTTCAAGAGGGAGGGGATGTATATATACCTATGGCTGATTCACATTGTTGTATGGCAGAAACCAACACAACATTTTAAAGCAATTACCCTCCAATTAAAAATAAATAAAATAGGGACTTTTTGGTGGTCCAGTGGTTAAGAATCAGCCTTCCAAAGCAGGGGACATGGGTTCAGTCCCTGGTGGAGTAGCTAAGACCCAAAATGCTGGGGGCAACTAAGCCTACATGCTTCCCAGTGCAGACAAAAAATAAATAAAACTAGGTTGTTTATTGATATTAAGTTATATGAGGTGTTTATATGTTTTGGATATTAACCCCTTATTGATCATATCATCATCAAGTATTTTCTCTCATTCAGTAGACTGTCTTTTACTTTGCTGTGCAAAGGCTTTTAAGTTTAGTTAGGTCCCATTTGTTTATTTTTATTTCTTTTGCCTTAGGAGACTGATCTAAAATATATTGCTAAGATTTACATCAAGAAGTGTTCTGCCTATGTTCTCTTCTAGGTCTAATGTTTAGGTCTTTAATCCATTTTTAGTTTATTTTTGAATATGGTGTGAGGAAATGTTCTAATTTTATGTGTAGCTGTCCAGTTTTCTCTATACTATTTATTGAAGAGATTGTCTTTTCTCCATCTTGTATTCTTGCCTCCTTTGTTGTAGATTAACTGACATAAGTATGGGATTGTAAATACATTCTTAGATTGAAAATAAGAGTGATGAAAAATAACTACCATTGCAGTTCTTAAAATGTACCAGGCTCTGTGCTAAGTAAGCATAGTACATCCATTATATTATTTAATTCTTATTTTGCCATTGTTGTTTTTCAGTTGCTCTGCTGTGTCTGATTCTTTGCAACCCCATGGATTGCAGCATGCCAGCCTCCCTGCCCTAAGGTAAATCATATTGTTAGGTAGTTAGAATAGAAAAAGGACAATATTACCATCATCATAACTGCCTTCTGAATGGAGAAAATTTCAGAGAAATGTGAGGTGGCTAAGGACAGATAGTTAAGATTGGGGAACTGGGTTTTAACTGAGATCTGTCTGTCCCTTAGAGAGACAGTTTCTCTAGTGCCTGGTTCAGTTCTTGGTAAAATAATAAACAAGGGGTTATCCAGAGGAGTGAGATTAATTGGGCATGTGGATCTGTGACATTTTGTAAGCAGATAAGTTAGAGGAATCTCTGGAGAAAGAGAACAATTAATGGCTTTCTGTTATCAGAAAAGTCATTTTGGCCTAAGACATTTTGTGATCTAAGCCTGGAGCTATGCTTACCCTTGAACGGGTCTCAGTAATTAATCATCTTAAGGAACAAAGGAATGCACTAACAGAGAAAAGGCAAATAATAGTACAGTGAAAGAGCTGAGTCCTAGTTCCTCCTCAGGGGATATATAGAATACTAGGTCCTGTGTGGAACTAACACCTCCACACAGGTGGAGGATGGAATGATGCTGCTGACCCTTTTGACTCCAATCGACTAAAGTTTGGACTCTGTCAACCTTTGCCCCAATTCTATGCTAAGTTCTCTCCTCAAGCCTCTTCCTGAATAGATGTGTGCTTGTAGCTTAATGTTCCCTTGGTATCTCTGATTTTCTTGAAGAGATCTTTAGTCTTTCCCATTCTGTTGCTTTCCTCTATTTCTTTGCATTGATCACTGAAGAAGGCTTTCTTATCTCTTCTTGCTATTCTTTGGAACTCTGCATTCAGATGCTTATATCTTTCCTTTTCTCCTTTGTTTTTCGCCTCTCTTCTTTTCACAGCTATTTGTAAGGCCTCTCCAGAGAGCCATTTTGCTTTTTTGCATTTCTTTTCCATGGGGATGGTCTTGATCCCTGTCTCCTGTACAGTGTCACGAACCTCATTCCATAGTTCATCAGGCACTCTATCTATCAGATCTAGGCCCTTAAATCTATTTCTCACTTCCACTGTATAATCATAAGGGATTTGATTTAGGTCATACCTGAATGGTCTAGTGGTTTTCCCTGCTTTCTTCAATTTGAGTCTGAATTTGGTAATAAGGAGTTCATGATCTGAGCCACAGTCAGCTCCTGGTCTTGTTTTTGTTGACTGTATAGAGCTTCTCCATCTTTGGATGCAAAGAATATAAGCAATCTGATTTCAGTGTTGACCATCTGGTGATGTCCATGTGTAGAGTCTTCTCTTGTGTTGTTGGAAGAGGGTGTTTGCTATGACCAGTGCATTTTCTTGGCAAAACTCTATTAGTCTTTGCCCTGCTTCATTCCACATTCCAAGGCCAAATTTGCCCGTTACTCCAGGTGTTTCTTGACTTCCTACTTTTGCATTCCAGTCCCCTATAATGAAAAGGACATCTTTTTTGGGTGTTAGTTCTAAAAGGTCTTGGAGGTCTTCATAAAACCATTCAACTTCAGCTTCTTCAGCATTACTGGTTGGGGCATAGACTTGGATAACCGTGATATTGAATGGTTTGCCTTGGAAACGAACAGAGATCATTCTGTCGTTTTTGAGATTGCATCCAAGTACTGCATTTCGGATTCTTTTATTGACCATGATGGCTACTCCATTTCTTCTGAGGGATTCCTGCCCGCAGTAGTAGATACAATGGTCATCTGAGTTAAATTCACCCATTCCAGTCCATTTTAGTTCGCTGATTCCTAGAATGTCCACGTTCACCTTTGCCGTCTCTTGTTTGACCACTTCCAATTTGCCTTGATTCATGGACCTGACATTCCAGGTTCCTATGCAATATTGCTCTTTGCAGCATCGGATCTTGCTTCTATCACCAGTCACATGCACAACTGGGTATTGTTTTTGCTTTGGCTCCATCCTTTCATTCTTTCTGGAGTTATTTCTCCACTGATCTCCAGTAGCATATTGGGCACCTAATGACCTGGGGAGTTCCTCTTTTGGTATCCTATCATTTTGCCTTTTGATATTGTTCATGGGATTCTCAAGGCAAGAATACTGAAGTGGCTTGCCATTCCCTTTTCCAGTGGACCGTGTTCTGTCAGCCCTCTCCACCATGACCCGCCCATTTTAGGTTGCCCATGCAGGCATGTCTTGGTTTCATTGAGTTAGACAAGGCTGTGGTCCTAGCGTGATTAGATTGACTAGTTTTCTGTGAGTATGGTTTCAGTGTGTCTGCCTTCTGATGATGCCCTCTTGCAACTCTACCATCTTACTTGTGTTTCTCTTACCTTGGGCGTAGGGTATCTCTTCACAGCTGCTCCAGCAAAGCACAGCTGCTGCTCCTTACCTTGGATGAGGGGTATCTCCTTACCATCACCATTCCTGACCTTCAATGTTGGATAGCTCCTCTAGGCCCTCCTGTGCCTGCGCAGCCACTGTTCCTCGGGTTGCTCCTCCCGGCAATTGCACTGCATGGTATCTGCATTCAGCAGTTTGTTCCTGCTGGCTGTTCAAAAGACAGTGCAGTAGAAATTCAGTATCTGGCATCGTTGGTTTTTTGCTTTGTGCTTGTTAGAGCTGGTATTTCTCCTGATACAGTATCCTTTTAGTTTGTTATACTGTTCAGTTTGACATAATCTTCAATAGTAACTAATACTTTTTTTTTTTCCTACGGTTGTCATTAAGAACTAGACAGATTCCATCTCCTGACCCTAAACAGGATCGTATAGTAAACTGCTTGAGGAAATTGGATCTGGAAGATTACAGGTGGCAAACTTTGAAGTGAACTCCATTGAAGATTTAAGAGGCCCAACTAAAACAACTGTGGCAAGCATCACAGCTGTGGATTGAGCATAATTTTTTGAAAGGGCTACCTTGAAGATAACTATGGAGGAGCTATGGTGACTGGCAGTGGAAAGAATCAAGAAGTGTGAAAATCCTTAAAAATTTATTGACTTAAATAACTTTGCTTATGTTATGAAACCTTTGTGCAGAAAGTCAGCATATATTTCTGACTCGAAGCTTCTCTAGTGTTTTCTGTGGAGGAAATAATATCAGTTATTATTAAAATCAGGCTCTGATGTGCTTTAGACATGAAAAGTTGGGGGGTATGTATGGGATGCTGCTTACCTTATGAAATCTTTTGTCTTTGCTTTGTTTTGAGCATGTGCATCTTGCTTTTCTTTCTCTTCCTTTTGCTTTTTCGTTTCAGCTAATCTATAAGAAATTTGTATGGAATTAAAGACAGACACTTCAGATACATGTATAGTCACTAAAGTTGCATCTGACTATGCAACCCCATGAGCTGTAGCCAAGGGATTTTCCCATGAAGTGGGTTGCCATTCCTTTGTCTATCAAATATATATAAATCCATATAAAAAAAAAAAAAGAAGAGGTGGCAAGAATACACGGAAGAACTGTACAAAAAGATCTTCACAACCCAGATAATCATGATGATTTGATCACTAATCTAGAGCCAGACATCCTGGAATGTGAAGTCAAGTGGGCCTTAGGAAGTATCACTACGAACAAAGCTAGTGGAGGTGATGGAATTCCAGTGGAGCTGTTTCAAATCCTGAAAGAGGATGCTGTGAAAGTGCTGCACTCAATATGCCAGCAAATTTGGAAAACTCAGCAGTGGCCACAGGACTGGAAAAGGTCAGTTTTCATTCCAATCTGAAAGAAAGGCAATGCAAAAGAATGCTCAAACTACCGCACAATTGCACTCATCTCACATGCTAGGAAAGTAATGCTCAAAATTCTCCAAGCCAGGCTTCAGCAATACGTGAACTGTGAACTTCCTGATGTTCAAGCTGGTTTTAGAAAAGGCAGAGGAACCAGAGATCAAATTGCCAACATCCACTGGATCATGCAAAAAGCAAGAGAGTTCCAGAAAAACATCTATTTCTGCTATATTGACTATGCCAAAGCCTTTGACTGTGTGGATCACAATAAACTGTGGAAAGTTCTGAAAGAGATGGGAATACCAGACCACCTGACTTGCCTCTTTCGAAATCTGTATGCAGGCCAGGAAGCACCAGTTAGAACTGGACATGGAACAACAGACTGGTTCCAAATAGGAAAAGGAGTACATCAAGGCTGTATATTGTCACCCTGCTTATTGAACTTCTATGCAGAGTACATCATGAGAAATGCTGGACTGGAAGAAACACAAGCTGGAATCAAGATTGCTGGGAGAAATATCAATAACCTCACATATGCAGATGACACCACCCTTATGGCAGAAAGTGAAGAGGAACTAAAGAGCCTTTTGATGAAAGTGAAAGAAGAAAGTGAAAAATTTGGCTTAAAGCTCAACATTCAGAAAACGAAGATCATGGCATCTAGTCCCATCACTTCATGGGAAATAGATGAGGAAACAGTGGAAACAGTGTCAGACTTTATTTTTGGGGGCTCCAAAATCACTGCAGATGGTGACTGCAGCCATGAAATTAGAAGATGCTTACTCCTTGGAAGAAAAGTTATGACCAACCTAGATAGCATATTCAAAAGCAGAGACATTACTTTGCCAACAAAGGTCCGTCTAGTCAAGGCTATGGTTTTCCTGTGCTCATGTATGGATGTAAGAGTTGGACTGTGAAAAGGCTGAGTGCCAAAGAATTGATACTTTTGAACTGTGGTGTTGGAGAAGACTCTTGAGAGTCCCTTGGACTGCAAGGAGATCCAACCAATCCATTCTGAAGGAGATCAACCCTGGGATTTCTTTGGAAGGATTGATGCTAAAGCTGAAACTCCAGTACTTTGGCCACCTGATGCGAAGAGTTGACTCATTGGAAAAGACTCTGATGCTGAGAGGGATTGGGGGCAGAAGGAGAAGGGGACGACCGTGGATGAGATGGCTGGATGGCATCACGGACTTGATGGACGGGAGTCTGAGTGAACTCTGAGAGATGGTGATGAACAGGGAGGCCTGGCGTGCTGCGATTCATGGGGTCGCAAAAAGTTGGATCCGACTGAGCGACTGAACTGAACTGAACTGTAGCTTAAAGTTCCCCAGTTTTGCTTTTCAGGGAGTTGCTACTTTGGGAGAAATCCCTGGTGCTCTCATTACTTACTGCTAGTGATAATAAATTCTTCCTTCTCCTGATCATTGGCTTTGCTGTCTATTGGTGTGATACCAAGAAGCGGACCTAGTTTTAGGGTAACAGTATGAAGACTATCTGAAATGAAACAGTAGGGAACAACCTTTAAAAGAATGAATATAGGGAGGGGCTTTGGCATTGGGAGATCGTGGACACCTGTGGCTGATTCATGTCAATGTATGGCAAAACAAATACAGTATTGTGGGGTGGGAGTTGGGAGGGGGCTTCAGCATTGGGAGATTGTGTTCACCTATGGCTGATTCGTGTCAATGTATGGCAAAACAAATACAGTATTGTAATTTAAAAAATAAATAAATTTAATAAAAAAAAAAAAAGAATGAATATAGACATTGGTCCTGATGAAAACTGATTAGGACCCACAAGGTCCAAGATGGAAAGTTCAACTTCCAGTGGACCTTGAGTCCCATTACAGACAGACAGACAGTGCTCATTCAGTCGTCTCCGACACTTTGTGGCCTCATGGACTGTATTTCCCCAGGCTCCTCTGTTCATGGGATTTCCCAGGCAAGAATTCTGGAGTGGGGTGCCATTTTCTATTGCTGACCCAGGGGTGGAACTTGCATCTCTTTTGTCTCCTCATTGGTAGGCGGATTCTTTACTGCTAGCACTACCAGGGAAAGATCGAAGGCAGAAGGGGATGACAGAGGATGAGACGGTTGGATCGAAGGAGGAAACAGAACAGGCTCTATCTTGAAAGCAGGACTCCAGCTTGGGCCTGACTGTGGACTTTGAGCTATTTGCCCAATATCGATGGAAACCAGGCCCCTGGAAGGAAGAGCCCCAGGGCTCTCCATTGCCTAAAAGAATACCCTAATTATCTGTGTAACCGAATAGAATCATACATTCTATTATGCTTACTGGGATGTGAACCACACGCCTATTGATAACTGTCCACTGTTAACTACCTAGGCTTAAGGGATATGAATCACAGTTTTAACTTTGACTGTATCTTTTTTTTTTTCCTTTGTTCAGACTAGTTTCAGGGAATTTTGGGAGGTGGGTTTGGGCACATACGCTTAGGGTATAGAAGGTTTTCACAAAACCTAGCTGGGAGAAGACTCTTCCTTGGGCCCGCCGGTGTAATAAACTGCACTCCACTATCTGTATTTTCCTTCTGAGTGAGTCTGTTTCCCAGAACATGTGGCTACAACAGGATGGCATCACCAACTCGACGGACATGAGTTTGAACAAGCTCCGGGAGTTGGTGATGGAGATGGAAGCCTGGCATGCTGCAGTCCATGGGGTCGAAAAGAGTCGGCCATGACTGAGCAACTGAACTGACTGAGCACCACCTGGGAAGCTCTTGAGCCCCATTATACACTCTTTGTAATATGAAATGAAGTCACTCAGTTGTGTCCAGCTCTTTGCCATGCTGTGGACTGTAGCCTGCCAGGCTCCTCCATCCATGGGATTTCCAGGCAAAATATTGGAGTAAGTTGCCATTTCCTTCTCCAGGGAATCTTACCGACCCAGGGATTGAACCCTGGTCTCCTGCATTGCAGGCAGACTCTACTGTCTGAGCCACCAGGGAAGCCTTTGTAATAATTAGCATTTAAATGACACACCCACCTTGAGCGTTCTGAGGCTAACCATCAAAGGCCAAAAGGAGGACAGAGGCCTAATTTCTGGAAATCCCTGCCCCTTCCCTGAAACAGTTGAAATAATCCTCCCAGTCATTAGTCTATGAAATTACCAGCCCATAAAAACTAACCACATTTTATTTCAGGGCCTCTTCTGAGATGGCCCATATACTGTGGAGTATGTTTCTCCCCTAAATAGATCTACTACCTATCACTTCGTCACTGAATTCCTTTCTGAGAAGGGTGAGAAAGTGACCTAAATGACCTTTAACACTGATGAGTCTCAGAGTTCCTTTAAATCCCTGCTTGAGGGACTCCTCTGCGCAGTAGCTACAAATCTGCTTGCCAATGCAGGGGACACAGGTTCAATCCCTGGTGACGAAGGATTCCACGTGCCTCAGAACAACTAAGCTGGTGAGCTACAATACTGAATCCATGCTCTAGAGCTCTCATGCTGCAACAACTAAAGCTTGTGTGCCTAGAGCCTGTGCTCCAAGACGGGAGAGGCTGCTGCAATGAGAAGCCCACGGGCTGCAACTAGAGAGTAGCCCCTTTTCTTTGCAACTGGAGAAAGCCTGTGTGCAGCAACAAGGACCCAGCACAGCCAAAAATAAATAAATAAAGCACTGTTAGGGCCTCCCTGGTGGCTCTGTGGTAAAGAATCTGCCTGCAAATACAGGAGACATGGCTTTAATCCCTCCGTCAGGACAATCCCTGGAAAAGGAAATGGTAACCCACTCCAGTATTCTTGCTTAGGAAATCCCATGGACAGAGGAGCCTAATGGGCTATATATAGTCCATGGGGTCCCAAAGAGCTGGACAGAACTCAGGGGTTAAACAACAAAACTGTGTACTTGTAAATAGATAAAATCCCCACTTAAGTTCACCCATCTTAAGTTTTTCTCTGACAGTCACAGTCCAGAGTTCCTGGTCCCTTCTCTAAGCTCTTCTCTCTTCTCTTTACTGTCATATTTAACTTGATGTGTATGTTTCTCCAAGATTTTAAATTCCCTGGAGGCTAAAGACCAGAGCTTTGCAAGTGTTTCTCTTTAGAAACTTTAGGAAGTTTCTTTTTGGATACATATTGTCCTGTTTCCTGTATTGTATTGGAAGTAAACTGTAAGTCATTTGAAGTCACAGATTATGGTTTATATTTATTTGTATTCCCTCACAGCACCCAATAGGTGTTTGATAAACACTGCTTTAAGTTTTGGCCCAAAGGAATGGGACAAAGATGAAAGAGCAAAATGTCAAAAAATACCTCTGTTTTGGATACAAGTATGGACTTCCCTGGGGGCTCAGATGGTAAAATCCTCCGCCTACAATGCCAGTCTTGAGCCCTGGGTGGGGAACATCCCCTGGAGAAGGAAATGGTAATCCACTCCTGTACTCTTGCCTGGAAAATCATATGGACTGAGAAGCCTGGTAGGCCACAATCCATGGGGTCGCAAAGAGTCGGACACGACTGAACGACTTCACTATGGACTTCTTACTTGCAGTGAGATAAAGTTCAGGAAGTTTTCCCACGGGCAACCTGGATATACTAAGAAAAAAATAGGGACCTCCCTATTTTTTTTTCCTGCAGGGGCATGGGTTTAAGTGCTGAGAAAAAAAAAAGTATTACGATTACAATGTAAAATCACTGTAAAATATTAGAAACTAGAAATAGTAAAGCTGTTGAGAATGGGTTTCAAATAAAAACAATGTAACAATATAAATATTAACAGTATCAAGAAAGCCTATAGAAAGAGGGTTTAGCAGGCACGCAATTATCCACAGTGAAAAGATAAGTAATACTGAAATGCAGACCTCTGCTGAGTGATTACACATGAGTAAAGGACATACCCACAGTCACTCACAGTGATGTTTCTAGAGCGTTAGTAGGTCAGTTTGTATTATCTGGGTGTGTTTGGTGATTCGATTCTGCCCTTCCCACTACTGAACTGAGCGCTTCATTCCCTTCTCTTTTCCTTTTCCTCCTCTAGCGCAGTCTTGAATCCTGCGAGTGGAGTGGACAGAGGAACACATTTTGAGGGTCTTCTCTCCCGACCCTCACATATTAATTAATACACGTGGTTTTCACTTGATAAAGGACTGGACCAAGATTTCTGCAGCTGCAACTTACATTCCAAATAAACAAAGCATTACAACGAACAACCAAAACCAGACTTATCTCTCTCGCGTCCCACAGAACAACTACCTCCTTCAAGGTATTCCTCTAATCTTCCGGCTCCAGTTCAGAACCTAGCCAGTCATAAAGTCCCTACTTCAGGAACGCCGCCCAATCAGAGAGTCCTCACCTGCAGAAGGTGAGGCCTGGGTCTCCGTACGCGACAGTCTCCTGGCCCAATCAGGGGCGGGGCGGGCTTGGAACGGCTCCAATCCGCCTGACGGGGAGTAGTGGGCGGGACTGCACCTGGCGACGGTGAGTCACTCAGAGGAGCGGCGGCTCCCTCCACCAATCGCAAAGTGCAGAGGAGCGGCGCTGACCAATCGGGCGTGAAGGGAAGGGCCGGGCTGGGCAACCTGGCGTCTGGAGTTTAGTCCCCGCGCTGCTGTAGGCGAAGCTGTGTGTTTCGAGGGTCGCAGTGACTGCTTTCGCATCGGGATCTTGATCGTGATGGGTACAAAGGCGAAAGTCGGCAGTACAGAGTTGCTTCTCTTCACGTCGATGATCCTGTGTAAGTTCCCGGAGTTTTCGGAGTAATCTGTGCGTCTGATCAGTGGTTGGAGGAGGCGCTGCCCACACCTCTGGCTCGCGAGAGGGAGGGGTTCTGAAATCAGTCCGCCTCACCCTCCTAGTCCTCTTTTCTACCCTAGACTCGTCCCTCTTTTTCCCTTCCTCCTTCCCCTGGTGAGTGGCTGGCTCCCCCCCCACACTTATGAATAAGGAGCCCCTCTTACATCCACCTGGAGGGAGCTGCCTCTTCCGCTCTTTTACCAAAAATAACGGGAAAAGGTTGGTTCCCCCTTCCTCCATTCTCACCTACTGGTGAGTGCTGGTGGGCTCGTGGGCGCTGCCCAGCCAGGATCACGCATCTAGGAAGGGCCATCCTGCCCCTCCAACATCCGCGAACCATCCGAGATCAGTCGGGAGCCTCCTGTCCCCTGACTCTTGGGATGTTTTGCTCCTGAAGGGTCCTCAGAGAAAATCTAATGGAGGTCGACTGGAGTGGAAGTCCCTTTCCCTGGTTGTTGCTGAAGGGTTTTTTTTAGCTTTTCCTGGATTTCTGGGTTGCATGGTTGCTCCAGGAAAAGTGTCCAGTTGCAAAACTTTTTTTTTTTAAGGAAATACATGAAATTTAAAATTTCTTAGCACAGCATTCAAGTTCATTTCTAGCATACCTTACTTCAGGAGTCCTTAATAAATGTTGTTGACTGAGAGGACATTCCCAGGGGAAGGTCCTGTTTTTTGGTTGGCTGGTTCCTTCTCAGAGCCAGAACTCTGCCCTCCCCCCTGGCCATGTTTGAGAGTTTTTGTTTCCTTTGTAAACTCCCTTTCCTGTGGAACAATGAGGCTCACTCGCTGGGGCAGGCCTCTGTCTGTAATTGTGTTAGCGCCTGACTGAGTTTATGGTTTGTGCCTTAGTCTACCCCTGTCAGCACCTGTACCCTTATCTGATTCTTGAGTGTCTGTGTGTGCCACTGTGAATAGTTGTGTTGGCAAGGTGTCTGTAAGAATCTCCATTTCCTCCTCAAGATCGCTATTTTAGGAAATGTAGAAGAGATCAACAATGAAGACCAGTATTGCTGGTTACAAGATAATTCACTTTGCTTAGTGTGAAGGGTGCCCTTAGACAGATGGATTGACGACTTTTTTGTTTCTTATCACAAAAACATTAACCCTTGGGATGGACTGGACCAGTAACAAGTCAGATCCTCCCTCCCCCTATTGTACAGATCAGGAAACAGGTACAAAGAGGGGAAATGACTTGATAAGACTGACCAAAAGACCTGGGACTGGAACCAAAGTCTCCTGACTCACTTCTCCTTTTTCTGCCCCTGGGCCCATCTCAGGCACCCTGTGACACAGGAACCAGCATATCAAAACATCAGTTTGGGATACTGCTCCAGAGTCCACTGTCCAACCTACCTTTTTCAATGTTTCTTTCTCACTAGATGCTTTCTTTTCTCACTTCTCCCTTTCATTCTACTCCTCCATTTCCCCCTTTCTTCAATTTCCATTCTTTCCCTCTCATTCTTCTCCATTTACTTCTGTCTGTATCTTAGAACTGCTAGTGACACCCGTAGTCATTTTCTTGTTGGGTGTGGTGCTCAGTACTAAACACTTGGACAACCCGGTCAACCTTGTACTCATCCCCCCACCTCCCAACCTAGAAATTTCTGAATCAGTTATTGTATTTGTGACAGTATTTGTCAGGCTTATAAGCCTCCTAGAACTGCATCCTTTTCCCTTTTCCTCTTCCCCCCCTCATTTTCTAGAATAACCCCACAATATATTGTCACAGATTGACACTGAAAGCCTTGTGATATCACCCTTCTGAGCTTGGGAATACCCTCTAGTCTGCTCAGGGAATCAATAAACAGTGGTTGAAAGAGAATGCGAGATGATAATTGTATTAGCTTGACAGGACAGTGGATCCTGGAAAGTAACATGTCCAGGAAATGGAGGAACTGACCTGGTCACATGTAAATAGGGCTAGACCTGGGAGATGTTATTTGGTTAGCACAGTGAGAATGGAAATAACAACCAGGCCACCCCCAGCCTGCGTTCTGGCTTGACTTTCTGGCTTATTTGTCATAGTCTAGTAACTCAGTCTTTTCATCTGTAATACAAGAGTATTACAGGAGTAATAATACTTGTCCTAACCTCATCCTGAGAATCAGCTGGGATAATAGCTACATGACATACATGAAAGCGATTATTAGTGGGCAGCTATTACCCTGCTTTGGATTTTGTGAGGGTGAAAGAATGCTGCCCATAGTAGAGGGGGTCAGAGAAAGCAGGGAGGGACCCTGCTAGATTCCAATGGCTAGAGTGAAAAAGTAGGGGCTTTCTTGCTTGTCTTGTCTGTCCTCTGCCCTTGGGATATGGAAGCTTATATAGGATGCCTGCATGTCCTTGCTCCTCACGTGGACTCTGTCTTCAGGGAGGAAGAGGAAAAGATCAAGTAGTGGCCCACCCCCTGCCTGGGGAGTCTAGTGGAGAAGAAGGCCTGAACCTGCTGGGACAGGGCTGGAGAGTAAACACTGGGACAACTGGGCCTGGGAAAAGAAAACCTGGTGACCAAGGATACTAGCCTCCCTCCCCCTAGAGAGCCTTAAAAAGGTTTCCAGCTATCTCCTAGGCAGGAAGAGGCATTTCTGTTTAGCAAGATGGTGTGTGTCTAGGATGACTTTTGCTGAGACCGCAGGGGGAAGTGGAAACCTGGTTGGAAGCCTGGTGTTTGCACACACACCCCTTCGTGAAGTGTCTGCACTGAGGCATTCCAGCAGGGAGAAACTGCTGCCCTGCGCCTGTCTGCGTCAGCCTGGGAGTCTGGCTGTTTCATATCGATATTTTGGACTCAAGCCTTTCCAGCTTTCCTATTCAGGGTTAGACTCACCTCAAACTGTAGATGGGTGAGTCACTCCTTTCCCCTCCCTCTGCTGGGGGTTCTCCCGTGAAAGATTGGTTCCCTCGAAACCGGAACCTAGAGACTAGTGATGCCAACAAGGTGAAACAAGGAAGTGAGTGGTAGTGGAATTCCAGTGTCTTATTAGTTTTTCTCTCCTTGCTCCAGAACACTTTCACCTTATGACATTTCTCTTCAGTTTCCTGTGATCTGGGCTTGCCTGGCGTCTCCAGCCTAGTTTGGGCTTGGAGTGGGGCTGCTGTAATTAAAAAAAAACAAGCAACAATGTTTGTCTGTTTAGAAGAGGTTAATACATTAATGTGGTTTGAGAATCAAAATAATATTAAACGAGTGGGGTTATCACTCCCACCTGGTTCACACCTCCCCTAGTTTCCTGTGTATTTTTCCAGTGGTTTGTTATATAGATATCAGTATATATAAATATATATTGCTTTCTTTTCCCTTTCCTTACACAAAAGGAGGCACCCTCTGTACATTCTATTCCATCCTGTATCTTGTTTATTTCTTTTCATATTGTTGGTGTGGCCTTGGCTTAGAATATTCCACCCCTCTCCCCATCTCCTCCCCAGGTCCTCTGGGTTAAGGGGTATCTATTCTGTGGATTCAGAAGAGCTGACACTCCTGCTCAAGGACAGATTTAAAAGCTACGTACATTTTATGTGAGAGATTAGGAAAAAAATTGGGCTTGTTTTTCACTTCTGTTAGCATTGAGGGGAGACCTTGGGGATCTCTAAACTCAGCCCAGCTTCCTCTCTAGAGGTTCAGGAAAGAGCTGGATGGTCGCTTGTCAAATGTAACTGTGGAAGAGGTTTCAGTGTTGTCAGAGGGTTGTGAGAAGTAAAGTGAGTGGCTACTCACTGGGGTTTTCCAGGCATTGAAAATTCAGAGTTCATCTGCCTGGGACTCTCTGATAAGCAGGGTTTCTGTCTAAAGTCCGCCTGGTGTCATTTGTTTTACAGTGTAGGGGTCAGATGGGAGGAAACAGCTGGCTGGCCAGAAGTCTGATGCCCGGCCCTTGGAGTGAGCCCTGGGTAGGCAGGCACAGCCTGCTGTGTAATGCGTTAGGTGGGTGGGGGAGGAGAGCCGAGCTGGTAGAACTGGAAATTCTGCTGAGAGAGGGTTGGAGGGAGCAATGGAGTGAAAGCTCTTCTGTCCTACAGAGCCGTCACCACTTTCTGCTGTACTCAGAGGGCTGTGTCAGTTGACCCCCATCATTGAAAGTACAGCCAAGCCGGACTGTTTAGACTTAGCCCAGCCAGTCTTTGGCTCACACAGTCTTCCTCTTGCCACGCATTCCTTGTCTGTCCCACCTCAACCCCCAGGAGTGAGTTCAGTCTCTACAGGGTGAGTGGTCGGAAGGAAAGAGCACACCGGGGGTGGAAGCCCCGGGTCCAGGTTCTACTTGCACAGTAATGTCAGATTCACTTGTTAATCCAACAAGCATTGCTGTTTACTATGTTCTGAGCACTGCGCTGAGATTAGGGATTAAAAATGAATAACCTCTGCTATTAAGAAATCCTGAGGGAGGTCGGGTATTTGTAACCATTCGCCGACAGCTGACTTTAGGTAAGCTGTGAGCATGCTGTGTCTGGGGGCTTTCCGAGGCTTTGGCTTATTCTGAGGGTGGTGGGTCCTGTGAGGCTGATCTGCCTAGAGGGGAAGTTTGGATGAATTCTTAGAGAAAACCAGAGACTGGCTGGCTGGCTTCCTGGCTTCCCTCCTTTTCCTTCCTTCCTTTGTTTGTTTGTTTTTAAATGGACCAAAACAAACTCACTGCATGAAAACACCTTAAGGAAAATTCTGATTATTAACAGGATTGCATAGGAAACCAAAATTTTCTTAATAAAGCAGTATAAGGAAGTAGCTTTTCTGTTGTGGGTTTGACCTATGTTTACAGGGACAGTTTGGTGGGTTCAGTCAGATATCTGGATACCTCCGCTGCTTTGGTGGCAAAGCAGAGCTCTAAGAACAGGGGAGGATACAAATGTATCTTCTTTTCTGTTTCTAAGGAACTATAGATCTGTGTTTACTAAGTAGAATGCAGAGCACCAAGCGTCAGGGGCTGCCATCAAAGTACAGAATGTTTGGGGAACAGAAAAAGTTACTTTTCAAAATGATAAATTCTTTATTAAAAATGATAGATATTCAATGCAGAAAATCGGAAAACAGAGGGATATAGAGAAAAGAAAATCACATGCCATCCTGTTCTCTAGAGATAACACTGATTGCTGGTTTTATTCTAATCTTTCATCTATGATTAATATGTGGTATAGCTGACCTGTGCAAAATATATTGGAAAAAAAATGAAATGGCTGTTTGATGCCATTGACTTTTCCTTAAGCCTTGGCTCTGTGGGCAGATATTCATTTAGGTCACACCAGCTCAACAGAAATCCATACATACCAGTGTTTAAGCCAAGTTGTGTACTAAACTACTTTGAGCTATGGCCAGTTTGTCAGATAAGGTAGGAATTCCAGTGGGAAAAAGAAAACTGTTATAGAGCCCTTCTCATTTAGATTATTAATGACTGAATATCAGTTTTAAATGAAATGGGTGACTACCTCCATGACAGAAAGGACAGGAACATAAATGTTCTATGCGTTCTGTGGCTCAGACAGTAACGTGTCTGTCTACAATGCGGAGACCCAGGTTCGATCCCTGGGTCAGGAAGATTCCCTGGAGAAGGAAATGGCAATCCACTCCAGGACTATTGCCTGGAAAATCCCGTGGACAGAGGAGCCTGGTAGGCTACAGTCCATGGGGTCGCAAAGAGTCGGACACGACTGAGCGACTTCACAATGACATGTGTTCTGTGACGGTGGTGTATTATTGCAAACCATGACCATATATGTATTTTTTTCTTCCTTCCTTTTTTTCAAGCAAACAATGCTTTAAATAAAATCCATTCTATAGTATTATACTGTATGACTATCCTGTAATTTACTTAATTGTTCACTTTTTTGCTGAGTTTTTTTTTTTTTTTGATGTATAACATTAAATTGTCCTTGAATATACGTCTTTAAGCTTACCTTTAATTATTTTCTTAGGTTATATTCCTAGAAGTTGAAGAGAGATTAATTTTGACTGGGGAAAGGTATAATGGATTAAGGGACACTGGCCCAGAATCTTGAAGGATGAATGGTGTTTCCTGGTTTCTCTGCTGGAGACGCTGTAGTACACTAGTTTTGGAGATTCAGAATCAGGCAGACTTGGGTTAACATTCCCATCTCGTTTGCAGCTGAGTGATTTGGGGCAACTATGAAAAAGCCTCGGTATTCTCATCTGTAAAGTGGGATGATAACAATAATACTTGCCTGCCAGGGTTGTTTCTTTCTCCTCGAAACATTTTTAATGAGACAATCCAATGCATGTGCTCGCATTTCTTCCTGCCTTTTTCTCTCCTTGAAATTTATCAGACTCATATACAGGATCTTGATTGTAATCCCCTGTTTCTTACTCATCTGTTACTTCATTTCACCTTCAGAGTTCTATTTCTTATCCTGTGCTTCCTGGTGTGTTCTTGTTACTCTTGATCACTCTTCCTTTGTTTTTGCCTTTGCTTTTGCTTCCCCTTTCTGGCTATGTTTTATTTTTCTTTGCTTCTTGTGATCTGATTTTTTTTTTTTCCTTTTTAACTCCCATTTCCCACTCTTTTTTCTTTAACTTAAAATATTTAATACATACTTGGCCATTGCACAAATGTAGAAAACATGGAAACATAGAAAGTTGCCTGTATTCTCACCTCTCAGATAATATGCACTGTCAAGGATTTGGAGTCTATTCTTAGAGATACCTTTATGTGTATATTAGGATTATTTTTCTGAATAAATTGATCTACCTTTTTGGCATGGCAATATGTTTAGTTTTATTTGTTTGTTTTTATTTTTACTTAGTTGTGTAATTTATTGTACCCTGGAGCCAGGTTACCTGGTTAGAATCCTAGCTCTACCTCCTACTAGCTTTTTGAGACCTTGAGCAAATTACTTATTTCTTTGCTCCAATTAATGCATATATAAGGTGGGAGCAATAATAAAATTTATTTCATAGCATTGTTACAAGGATTAAATGGAACCTGTAAAGGGCTCAGAAGAGTATCTGGTACATAGTATTCAAGAAATATTAGCTGCTATTATCTTATTATTCATGCTGTTTTTTAATTTATTTGGTCATGCTCAGTAATATGTGTCTAGAATTTGGATATAATTAATTGAACCTTTCAGAGGACAAACCTTGCGGAGGTCTTGTTTAGTTTTGTTGGGCTTCCCTGATGACTCAGTAGTAAAGAATCCACCTGGCAGTGCAGGAGACCCAGCTTTGACCCCTGGTCTTGGAAGATCCTGCATTCCCTGGGGCAGCTAAGCCCAGGGGCCACAGCTGCTGGCCTGAGCCCTCGGCGCGCGCTGTGCAAAGTGGCCCCTGCCCACGAGACTAGAAAACAGCCTGTGCAGCAGTGAAGACCCAGCACAGTCAAAAGTCAACAAAATTAGATATTTAGAAAAGGATGGGATAGAGGGTCCCTAGGGTCCCTTCCCCCAAAAAAAATTTCTGTTGGTTAAACAAAAAAATTATTTTATGGAGGTATATTTTGCATACAATATTATTTTAGTTTCAGATGTACAAAATAATAATTTAACAGTTATATTTATTGAAGAATGATCACCACAATAAATGTACATCTGGCATCATATATAGTTATGGAATTTTTTTCCTTGTGATAGAATTTTTAAGATTTACTCTCTTCAGTTCAGTTGCTCAGTTGTGTCCAACTCTCTGCGACCCCATGAATCACAGCACGCCAGGCCTCCCTGTCCATCACCAACTCCCGGAGTTCACTCAGACTCACGTTCATCGGGTCCGTGATGCCATCCAGCCATCTCATCCTCGGTCGCCCCCTTCTCCTCCTGCCCCCAATCCCTCCCAGCAAAAGAGTCTTTTCCAGTGAGTCAACACTTCGCATGAGGTGGTCAAAGTACTGGAGTTTCAGCTTTAGCATCAATCCTTCCAAAGAAATCCCAGGGCTGATCTCCTTCAGAATGGATTGGTTGGATCTCCTTGCAGTCCAAGAGACTCTCAAGAGTCTTCTCCAACACCACAGCTCAAAAGCATCAATTCTTTGGCGCTCATCCTTCTTCACAGTCCAACTCTCACATCCATACATGACCACAGGAAAAACCATAGCCTTGACTAGATGGACCAGCAAAGTAATGTCTCTGCTTTTGAATATGCTATCTAGGTTGGTCATAACTTTTCTTCCAAGGAGTAAGTGTCTTTTAATTTCATGGTTGCAGTCACCATCTACAGTGATTTTAGAGCTCAAAAAAATAAAGTCTGACACTGTATCCACTGTTTCCCCATCTATTTCCCTTGAAGTGATGGGACAGTATGCCATGATCTTCATTTTCTGAATGTTGAGCTTTAAGCCAACTTTTTCACTCTCCTCTTTCACTTTCATCAAGAGGCTCTTTAGTTCCTCTTCACTTTCTGCCATAAGAGTGGTGTCATCTGCATATCTGAGGTTATTGATATTTCTCCCAGCAATCTTGATTCCAGCTTGTGTTTCTTCCAGTTCAGCGTTTCTCATGATGACTCTGCATAGAAGTTAAATAAACAGGGTGACAATATACAGCCTTGACGTGCTCCTTTTCCTATTTGAAACCAGTCTGTTGTTCCATGTCCAGTTGTAACTGTTACTTCCTGACCTGCATACAGGTTTCGAAAGAGGCAGGTCAGGTGGTCTGGTATTCTCATCTCTTTCAGAATTTTCCACAGTTTATTGTAATCCACACAGTCAAAGGCTTTGGCATAGTCAATAAAGCAGAAATAAATGTTTTTCTGGAACTCTCTTGCTTTTTCCATGATCCAGGAAAATCACTAGACCATTCAGGGATGACCTAAATCAAATCCCTTATGATTATACAGTGGAAGTGAGAAATAGGTTTAAGGGACTAGATCTGATAGATAGAGTGCCTGATGAACTATGGAATGAGGTTCGTGACATTGTACAGGAGACAGCGATCAAGACCATCCCCGTGGAAAAGAAATGCAAAAAAGCAAAATGGCTGTCTGAGGAGGCCTTACAAATATCTGTGAAAAGAAGAGAGGCGAAAAACAGGAGAAAAGAAAGATATAAGCATTGAATGCAGAGTTCCAAAGAATAGCAAGAAGAGATAAGAAAGCCTTCTTCAGCGATCAATGCAAAGAAATAGAGGAAAAGAACAGAATGGGAAAGACTAGAGATCTCGTCAAGAAAATTAGAGATACCAAGGGAACATGTCATGCAAAGATGGGCTCAATAAAGGACAGAAATGGTATGGACCTAACAGAAGCAGAAGATATTAAGAAGAGGGCAGGAATACACAGAAGAACTGTACAGAAAAGATCTTCACGACCCAGATAATCACGATGGTGTCATCACTCATCTAGAGCCAGACATCCTGGAACGTGAAGTCAAGTGGGCCTTAGAAAGCATCACTATGAACAAAGCTAGTGGAGGTGATGGAATTCCAGTAGAGCTATTTCAAATCCTGAAAGATGGTGCTATGAAAGTGCTGCACTCAATATGCCAGCAAATTTGGAAAACTCAGCAGTGGCCACAGGACTGGAAAAGGTCAGTTTTCATTCCAATCCCAAAGAAAGGCAATGTCAAAGAATACTTAAACTACTGCACAATTGCACTCATCTCACATGCTAGTAAACAAAATAATTTAACAATTATATTTATTGAAGAATGATCACCACAATAAATGTACATCTGTCATCATATATGGTTAGGAATTTTTTTTTCCTTGTGATAGAATTTTTAAGATTTACTGTCTTAGCAACTTCTAAATATGCAGCACAGCATTATTCACTATAGTTACCGTGTTGTGCATCATATCCCCACGACTTACTTATTTTCTAACTGGAAGTTAGTACCTTTTGATCTTCTTCACTCTTTCACTCCTCCATCCTCTCCCTTGCCTCTGGCAAGCACCCAGTCTGTTTTCTGTGTCTGTGAGCTTGAAGTTTGTTTGTTTGTTTCTGATCTCATATATAAGTAACATCATATGGTATTTGGACTTTCTCTGATTGACTTAAGTCACTTCACATAATGCCCTTAAAGTCCATCCCTGTTGTCACAGATGGCAAGATTTCATTCTTTTTAATGACTCAGTGATATTCCATTGTGTATTATGTGTGCGCTCAAGTTGGCCCCAGCGTGAAGGGAAAAAGGGGATGTCTGTACTGGAAGCACGTGCTGCTGAGACTCAGACGTAAGTCTGTGAGTGCGGGAGCCTGGATTCCAGCTCAGAGTTGTGTGGAGGGTAAGGGATCCTTAGCCTTTCTTTGTAGGACTGGGCAGGAATTGGGGGCAGAGACTGAGAGGAAAACAACTGTCAGGAAGGTAACTTGCATCTTGTTTTCTCCTTATATTTGTTGTTAGTCGCTAAGTCATCTCTGATTCTTGCGACCCCATGGACCCATGGACCCCATGGACCCATGGACCCCATGGACCCCATGTAGCCCATCAGGCTCCTCTGTTCATGGATTCTTAAGAACAACTAGAGTGGGTTGCTGTTTCCTACTCCAGGGGATCTTCCCAACCCAGGGGTCAAAGCTGCGTCTCTTCTCCTGCGTCTCCTGCAGGTGGATTCTTCTTTGCCACCTGGGTAGAGAGAGCCCCAGATCATATGATACTTATACATTTAAGTTTTTGAAGAACCCCATACTGTTTTCTATAGTGACTGTATCAATTTACAGTCCCACCAACATGAGATTTGCATGAGGTTTCCCTTTTCTCCATGTCTTCACCAGCATTCGCTGTTTCTTGTCTTTTCTGGGGTTGGGGAGCTTGCTGGTGCAGCTTGTGGAATCTTCGTTCTTTGATCAGGAATCAAACCCATGCCCCATGCAGTGGAAGCAAAGATCTCTAACTACTGGACCACCAGTAAATCTCCTATTTCTTGTCTTTTTGGATAATAGCCATTCTAACAAGTGTGAGGTGTTATCTCATGGTTTTTTATTTACATTCCCTGATAATTAATGATGTTGAACATTTTTTCTTGTACTGTTGGCCATCTGTATGCCTGTCTTCCTTGGAAAAATGTCTATGCAGATCCTCTGACAGTTTTTAAAACAGATTGGTTAGGTGTGGTTTGTTTGGTTTTTTTAACTATGATTTGTATGAATTCTTTATACATTTTAGATATTAATCCCTTATCAGTTAAGTGAGTTGCAAATATTTTATCCCATTCTCTAGCTTGCATTTTTAGCATTTTTTTTTTAAAACAAATTTAAATTTTGTTTATTTATTTGGGCATGCTGTGTGGTATGTGGGATCTTAGTTCCTGGACCAGGGATCAAACCCTTACCTCCTGTCTTGGAAGCATGAGTCTTACACTGCAGGCAAGACCCAGCTTTTCATGTTGTTGGTGGTTTCCTTTGCTGTGCAGCCTGTTGATTCTTTCACTGTTCATGTCATCATGCATACTTGGGTCAAGGCTGCAGTGACTGGGGATTCAACCAGAATGCCCACTGCTGATGTCCAGTTTGAACCTTTGTATTGGTCTGCTTGGGATGCCATAACAAAATACCAAAGACTAGGTAGCTTGACCAACACTGATTTATTTTCTCACAGTTCTGGAGCCCAGAAGTCCAAGATCACGGTGCTGGTAGGGATGGTTTCCTCTGAAACCTCTCCTTGACTTCCAGTGGCCACCCTCTTGGTGCCTCTTCACCTGGTCATTCCCTCTGTGGCATGAGTGCTCTTAGTGTCTCTGTGTAGAACTCCACCAATCAGATTGGATTAGGGCATGTGCATGTCTTAAGGGCCTCATTTAACAATTATATCGTCCTTAAAGGGCTTGTCTCCAAATACAGTTACTTCCTGAAGTTAGGGCTTTCATATATGAATTTTGAGGGAATACAATTCAACCCTTAAGCACCCAGAACCATTTTGAAGACTTGGTAGAAAGAGCAATGATCTAGCCAGGTGTCTGCTCAGATGACCTGGGCTTGGCCTTACTTGGGTTGCTCTTGTGATCATGAAAGAAATAGGTTTTTTTGTTTGTCTAACAACTGGTTATCAATATTTAGGAAAATGTTAATTTAAGCTTTGACAATGGTGACATCAACCTTGACTTTAGCTCCTTACTGATGGAAGAGATCTGCTTGGCAATCTCAGGACTGTGCAGGTCATTGAGTTGCGTATGGACCCTCATCTGGAATCAATCTCAAATATTAAAACTTTCACCACAAGGAGTTTTCCTTGTAGTTATTCTCAGGGTTTTGGTAGGCGTCCGAACCCCGTCCTTACACTTTGAGATTCTTTCCCTTTGGGCCTCTGATCAGATCAGCAGATACCTTCTCCAAAGATTTCACTTTGCAGCTGGTGAGGGTAATTCTAATCCTGTGAATTGTCAGCTCTGGCTCCACAGGAGTCTTTCTGTGTCTTCAAAAGCCGTGACTGTGGCTGTGGGGCTTCCTGGAGCAGGCTAGTTCCCTGGCGAGACTTGGTGAGACCAAACAGAGTCAGGGAGCAGGAGCAGGTAACTCCAGGCTCCGCTGCAGCAGCAGCTGAGTTTTCCTCAAAGAGCTGGGGGTGTTTAAATGGATTCACATCTTTTGTCCATTTCCCCACATTTTAGACCTTGCATTAGAAAACCTTCTGGCACTTCTTCCACTGTTGGCTCTGCATGCTTCTCCTGATTGTTGGGAACCAGGCTCTACCATTGTGCAGGCAGATACCTACAGCTTTAAAGCTAGTGTTTTGAATCAAGTGTTTTTTGGGGGGCTGTGTGTCTCATCTGTCAATTTGAAAAATGGTCTTATCTTAACAAGTAGATGTTATAGTGAATGATTTGCTCTGACCCGATTTGTTAAGGTTCTGTGTTGTTCAGTGTCAGTTTGTACCAATTTGTACTTAGGCTAAGTGATGAGAAAGAATGATAGATTAACATATAGTTCCTGCTCCTTCGGGAGTTTACTGCTTGATAGGGGAGACCTACAGGCACATAGATGATGTCATTACAATATGGGAAGTGCTTTGACAGTGTTCTGCATGGTGTAGTGGAAGCCTAGGAAGGAGATGGAGGAAGGATTGGGAGTGGGGTAAGTCATTTTCCAGAAAATAATGAATATCTGCTGGCCGGATGAAGAAAGAGGGTAAAGGGTATTTGCATGGCTGGAATAGCATGAGCAAAAGCAGAGGTTGTGAAACTCTTCGCTGGGAATTTTAAGTAGTTTTGTATTGCTAGGGGGAAGATTGCAAGAGTAGAGAGGGTGATGAAGATGATAAACTTATCACCAGGTTGGGTTTTGCTAGAACTATTGCCTGGCTGAAAAATTTGGATTTTATCTTATAGACAATGTGGAATCACTGGAAGCTTGAAGCAAGTGTGAGATCTGGACTTTCCAGAAGGCTGTATAGTGTAGCTCAGTCTCTGGAACTGGACTGCTTTGGTTTGAATCTGTAGCTCTGGGCCTCAGTTTCCCCATGTAGAAAAGAGAAGATAATAACAGTATCATCCAGCTCCTAAGGTTGTTGAAGGGATTAAATGGTAGTCCATGTGATGTGCTTATAGTAGTGCCTGGCATATAGTGCATGCTCAATAAATGTTAACTCTTTCTCCAGCAGTGGGGTGGAGGATGGATGTAAGTGGGCCGAGATTTAACAAGGCAGAGAAAACAACTGAAAGACTAAATGCAATACTCCAGGTGATGATTTTGAGTTCTGGTGCTGGAGAAGATTCTTGAGAGGCCCTTGGATTGCAAGGAGATCAAACCAGTCAATCCTAAAAGAAATCAGTCCTGAATATTCATTGGAAGGACTGAGGCTGAAGCTGAAGCTCCTATACTTTGCCACCTGGTATGAAGAGCAGACTGATAGGAAAAGACTCTGATGCTGGGAAAGATTGAGGGCAAAAGGAGAAGGGGGCGACAGAGCGTAAGATGGATGGCATTATCAACTCAATGGACATGAGTTTGAGCGGACTCCAAGAGATAGTGAAGGACAGGGAAGCCTGTCAATGGAACTGCAGAGTCAGAACACAACTTAGTGACTGAACAACGAGCAACAGATGATGATGGTACTAAAAAATGGCGGAGGGGCCAAATTTGGGGAGATTTGGGAGATGACATTGTAGTGCTTGTTGTTTGATTGACTAGAGAATAAAGGAAAGATGGTGATGACTTAAAAGTGGAGTAGTTAGCAGGATCACACATCTTACCAAGAGCACAGAAGGTAACTGAAAAAGCAAATACTGGATATTTTAATTCTAAGACTATTTTAATGTTTTAGAAATTGGGATGTGACTTACAGCCAATATAAGTCTATTGTATATATTTAATTTTCCCCCAAGAAGTTTTTACTAAATCAGTGTTTTATCTTATAATCAGGGTATCTTAAAATTGAGGAATACAATGATTGGTGCCCTTAGTAAAAGCAATTTTAATTTCAGGTTGAGAGCCAAAGATGTACTGAAGTAGGCTGAGCAGTGAACATGTATATTGGGTTGTAAGCAGTATGTGTGATTACTTCTTTAAGAAGTTTGGAGAAGAAGGAAGGAAAAAATTGTAACCAGAGAGGGGTGCAAGATTAAGTGAAGGTTTTCTGTATTGGAGGGCACCAAAATCTATTGATACCTTGACTCTGTAACTTTTCTTGTTGTGAACTTAAGGGTAAGCTAAACATCACAATGGAAAAGGTGAAGTTTTCTTCTGTTCTGGTTAATTATCAATGTTATAATTACCATGTTAATTATCAATAGTAGGGCATTTTTATGTATGTACATTATGCCAAGTATACTCAGATGGTAACGAATCTGCACTGTAGGAGACCCAGATTTGATCCCTGGGTTGGGAAGATCCCCTAGAGAAGGGAATGGCTACTAACTCCAATATTCTTGTCTGGAAAATTCCATGGACAGAGAAGCCTGGCAGGCCATAGTCCATGGGGTCACAGAGAGTTGACTGAGCGACTAACACACACAGTATGCCAAGTATAGGTCCAAGGTTAAATGCGAAAGGGGGTGTGATGCGGTAAGGGAAAATGTAAAATAGATGAGGAGAATGGATGGAAAATACATTCCCTCAACTCTGCTGGTCTAGACATGGTGGTTCTAGAAAAGTCAGTCTTTCTAAGGCTAAGTCATGGTGATAGAGGAGAGGTGGTTTGGTGGGCTGGGATATAAGCATTTTTTTCAGAAGTATTTACATTTACTTACATGCCTTATTTTGAAGTCAGAAAAAGAAGCGTGTACAGAAGGACCTATGGGCAGATGATAATGATAATAAGGCATCATACCTGTTGGGTGCTTCCTGTTGGTCACACACTCTTATAAGCCCTTTATTTGTAGTAATTTGTTCAACTCTCAACAACAGCCCTTTGATGTCGAAACTGTTATTATCCCCATTTTACAAATGGGCAAACTGAAAGTTCAGAGTAGCTTGCCCGGGTCACACAGATTATAAGTAACAGAGCTGGGATTTGAATGCAGGCAGGCTGGTTCCAGAGGCTTGTTCTGGAATGAGAAGGGGACCATGGATCAGGATGACTGGGGTGTCCTGCAGTCACTAGGAAGGGAGGACCCGGGGGCTGGACTTGACTCAGGGTGCAATGCACAGTCACAATAGAACTCTGAGCATTGCAGTCAGGTCAAGGGGAAGTCATCAGCAGTGCCTGCATCAGAGGAAGGTGGGAGAAGGCCTTGAGGTCAAGGGCCCTGTATTTTAAATGAGAGAAGAGAAGCCTGGACTAGGTAATAGCAGTCAGATTTCACGAGAAGGGGAAGGTACCTGATGTCCAGTATGTTTGTGAATCTATGTGGTGGTGTCATTCCTGAACACGCTCTAGATCTGATGATCTGAGAGGACTCAATAAAGAACTTTGGTTAAAGTTAGAAGGAAGGCAGAAATAATCACCAAATTCATATGCTGTGATTTATTTATTTGTCTTCTTTTAGGTGGCCTTTTATTTCAAGAGCTAGTTTTTAGCTTAATTAGAAGCTGTTCTTTATTTGGGTGGTGTCATAGGTTGGCTTCTTGGGAAGCCGACTCTGAGATGTCAATTACTGTCCTAAGACATTTATGAGGGAGTGCTCTTGGGATCCACACCTATGGAAAGGAAGCAGGACTGGGCAGAGGGAGAAGCTGAGCTGTACTGTAGTCCCAACAAGGCCTCAGCCTTCTGCACAGGGAACTTTGAAGCAGGAATGGCCCTTCATTGTTGTCCCAGGTTGGGGAGGTAGGACGATAGAGCTGGGGCTTTATATGTCCTCCCCACACCCCACTTTTTTTGGATCACATGGCATGTGGGATCTTAGTTCCCCGACCAGGGACTGAACCCGCCTCCCCTGCATTGGAAGCACAGTGTCTTACCCATTGGACCACCAGGGAAGTCCCCAAAGTCAATTCTTGCTGGTTCTCTCTCTATTTTTGGCCACAGGACTGGCTGGATCTCAGTTCCCCAGTCATGTATTAAATCCAAACTGCAGCAGTGAAAGTCCATAATTCTAACTCCCCCTCCTCTCCATCAGGCATTGGATGCTGGTACCCTGACCCTGTTCTGCCTGTAGGAGGCATGCCCCTGGGCAAGTGTTCTTGTTACCCTCAGAGAGGGATGACAGCTACAGGCTTTTTTCTGGCAGTAGTCCAGCAGCCAGGACGAGTCTTTCATTCCTAAAGAGAGATCTGGTTTTGTGTATCTCAGTGCACATCACAGGTAGCAAATTGTAAATTTTAAGAATCTTAAAAACAAACAAACAAAATTCCCATCATCAAAGCAGAGAAAGTTGACTTTGGCAAAAAAATCAAAACATTTCGTTATCAGCATCCTTGATGAGAGCTGAATCAGAGAACTTCCATGTCCTCAGATTTCAATTTAGTAAAGGTTATTTGCTTTAATTTTTGTGTCTGTTGTTATAATTGATGATAGGTTTGACTTGAAAATGTAGTGCCAAACATACAGACACAAAATAATATTATTAGAAGTAATATAGAGATAAAATGGACCTGACTTGTAAAAGAATCATATTTTAGTGCATAGTTTGCCTCCATTAAGGCATGTGTGCTCAGTCGGGTCTGAGACCCCACGGACTGTAGCCTTCCAGGAATCCTCCATGGGATTTCCTAGGCTAGAATGCTGGAGTGGGTTGCCACTCCAGTATTTGCCTCAAGGAGGGGCTCTTCTTGACCCTGGGATCAAACCCATGTCTTCTGCATTGGCAGGCAGATTCTTTGCCACTGAGCTACCTGGGAAGCACTGCCTCAGTTGAACCAGTGGCTTTTCTGAAAAGCAGCATGATGTATAAAAGTATGGTATAGTAAGGGAGGAAAGCAGGGATAGGAGTAACCTGTATGCTAATCACAGCTCTGTCATTTCCTAGCTATGAAAACTGGGATCTTCCACTTAACCTTTTAGACATTCAGTCTTTTCATCTATAAAATGGGAGAGAGAATACTTAGCTTGGCTAATTCAGTGTTGTTGTATCAAATTGAAATAAATTACATAAAAATCCTCTCTCAATACTTAAGCCAGAAAAGAAAGAAAGAAGGACTTCCTTGGTGGTACAACGCATAAGAATTCTCCTGGCAAGAAAGGGGAGGTGGATTTGACCCCTGATCTGGAAAGATCCCAAATGTGGTGGAGCAGCTGAGCCCATGTGCCCCAGCTGCTGAACCTGCGCTGCACGCCGAGAGAAGCCACTGCAACCAGAACCTGTGCCCTGCACAGTGAAGGGCAGCCCCAACTCACAGCAAGGAGATTCCGCATGCGGCAGCAAAGACCCAGCACAACCAAACATGAATAAATTTATTGTAAAAAAGAGAAAGAAACAAAAAGAACCTAGAGGATTTCAGAGAATATCTAGTTCAAGCGATTCGTGTTTCAGATGAGAAAAAAGGGGCCTCAGGGGTCAAGAGACTATGTTCAGTAATCAGTTCAGTTCAGTCACTCAGTTGTGTCCAACTCTGCAATTCCATGAACCGCAGCACACCAGGCCTCCCTGTCCATTACCAACTCCTGGAGTCCACTCAAACCCATTTCCATTGAGTCGGTGATGCCATCCAACCATCTCATCCTCTGTCATCCCCTTCTCCTCCTGCCTTCATCCTTTCCCAGCATAAGGGTCTTTTCAAATGAGTCAGCTCTTTGCATCAGGTGGCCAAAGTATTGGAGTTTCAGCTTCAGCATCAGCCCTTCCAATGAATATTCAGGACTGAGTCCTTTAGGATTGGCTGGTTTGATCTCCTTGCAGTCCAAGGGATTCTTGAGTCTTCTCCAACACCACAATTCAAAAGAATCAATTCTTCAAGCATTCAGCTTTCTTTTAAGATCCAACTCTCACATCCACACATGACTACTGGAAAAACCATAGGTTTGACTAGACGGACCTTTGTTGGCAAAGTAATGTCTCTGTTTTTTAATAAGCTATCTAGGTTGGTCCTAGCTTTTCTTCCAAGGAGCAAGTGTCTTTTAATTCCATGGCTGTAGTCACCATCTGCAGTGACTTTGGAGCCCCCCAGAATAAAGTCTCTCACTGTTTCCACTGTTTCCCCATCTATTTTCCATGAGGTGATGGGGCCAGATGCCATGATCTGTTTTCCGAATGTTGCGTTTTAAGCCTTCTTCTTTGCTTTCTGCCATAAAGGTGGTGTCATCTGCGTATCTGAGGTTATTGATATTTCTCCCAGCAATCTTGATTTCAGCTGTGCTTCAACCAGCTCGACATTTCTTGTGATGTACTCTGCATATAAGCTAAATAAGCAGGGTGACAATACAGCCTTGAAGTACTCCTTTCCCGATTTGGAAGCAGTCTGTTGTTCCATGTCCGGATCTAACTGTTGCTTCCTGACCTGCATACAGATTTCTCAGGAAGTAGGTCAGGTGGTCTGGTAGTCCCATCTCTTTAAGAATTTTCCAGTTTATTGTGATCCACACAATCAAAGGCTTTGGCATAGTCGATAAAGCAGAAGTAAATGTTTTTCTGGAACTCTCTTGCTTTTTTGATGATCCAACGGATGTTGGCAATTTGATCTCTGGTTCCTCTACTCTTTCTAAATCCAGCTTGAACATCTGGAAGTTCATGGTTCACGTACTGTTGAAGCCTGACTTGGAGAATTTTGAGCATTACTCTACTAGTGTGTGAGATGAGTGCAATTGTGCAGTAGTTTGAACATACTTTGGCATTGCCCTTCTTTGGGATTGGGATGAAAACTGACCTTTTCCAGTCCTGTGGCTGCTGCTGTTTTCCAAACTTGCTAGCATACTGAGTGCAGCACTTTCACAGCATCATCCTTTAGGATTTGAAATAGCTCAACTGGAATTTCATCACCTCCACTAGTTTTGTTTGTAGTGATGTTGCCTAAGGCCCCCTTGACTTCACATTCCAAGATGTCTGGCTCTAGGTGAGTGATCACGCCATTGTGGTGTGATAACACCATTGTGGTTATCTAAGTCAGGAAGATCTGTTTTGTACAGTTCTTCTGTGCATTCTTGCTACCTCTTCTTAATGTCTTCTGCTTCTGTTAGATCTGGAGAAGGAAATGGTAACTCACTCCAGTATTCTTGCCTAGAGAATCCCATGGACAGAGAAGCCTGGTAGGCTACAGTCCATGGGGTCGCAAAGAGTCGGACACGACTGAGAGACTTCACTTCACTTTCTGTTAGATCCATACCATTTCTGTCCTTTATTGTGCCCATCTTTGCATGACATGTTCCCTTGGGATCTCTAATTTTCTTGAAGAGATCTCTAGTCTTTCCCATTCTATTGTGTTCCTCTATTTCTTTGCATTGATCACTGAGGAAAACTTTCTTATCTCTTCTTGCTATTCTTTGGAACTCTGCATTCAAATGGGCATATCTTTCCTTTTGTCCTTTGCCTTTAGCTTCTCTTCTTTTCTCAGCTATTTGCCAGGCCTCCTCAGACAACCATTTTGCCATTTTGCATTTCTTTTTCTTGGGGATGGTCTTGATCCCTGCCTCCTGTATAATGTCATGAACCTCCATCCATAGTTCTTCAGGCACTCTGTCTATCAGATCTAATCTTTTGAATCTATTTGTCATTTTCACTGTATAATCAGAAGGGATTTGATTTAGGTCATACCTGAATAGTCTAGTGGTTTTCCCTACTTTCTTCAATTTAAGTCGGAATTTGGCAATAAGGAGCTCATGATCTGAACCACAGTCAGCTCCCAGTCTTGTTTTTGCTGTATAGAGCTTCTCCATCCTTGGCTGCAAAAAATATAATCAATCTGATTTCGATATTGACCATCTGGTAATATCCATGTGTAGAGTCCTCTCTGTGTTGTTGGAAGAGGGTGTTTGCTACAACCAGTGTGTTCTCTTGGCAAAACTCTATTAGCCTTTGCCCTGCTTCATTTTGTACTCCAAAGCAAACCTGCCTGTTACTCCAGGTATCTCTTGATTTCCTACTTTTGCATACTCAGTTATATGAGTAATTTAATAAAGGAAAAATATGCTTGCATTGAACAGATGTGCTTGCATTTATCTAAGAAAGACAGGATTTTGACTAAAGCATCCTTCATCAGTTTGGTCTTGGAAAGCATAATTGAGAGTGACTCTGCAAGTGCGGGTTGGTAACCCAGAGTCGTGTGCTGGCGCTTGTTTTGGAGTGTCAGCCCCTCCTGTGAACCTGCTGCCTCTCTCCCACCATGTTAATTAGCCTGTCACCTTCTCTCTCAACCCCACCCCCACACACCACCTTTTCTTTCCCTTTTCCTTTGGGCAGAAGTGAAAGTGAAGTTGCTCAGTGGTGTCCGACTTTGCAGCACTATGGACTGTAGACCACCAGGTTCCTCTGACTGTGGGATTTTCCAAGGAATAATACTGGAGTGGGTTGCCATTTCCTTCTCCAGGGGATCTTCCCAACCCAGGGATTGAGATTATATTGAGGTGATCTGAGCCCACTTCTGGTCCAGAACCAGCTGTGTGATCTTAGATATGTTTCTTTACTTTAGTTCCTCATGTAAAACCGGGATGATAATACTTGTCCTGCTGATCTGTCATGCTTGTTTCAAGGATCAAACGAAGTAATATATGTGAAAACACCTTAAAAAGAACAAAATGCCGAGTATTATTGCCCTATTACTGCTCCTTCCTTTCCTCCCCTCCGTTGCTTCCAGCTTTCTGGCTTCCTGCCAGGATTGTCTGACAAGTGACAACAATTATTTGCTGAGAAGCTTTCTCTGAACCATGAAATGTCATTTGGGAAGCTGTTCTTGGACTGATAGGAACTAATTAGATTATTGGCAGTCACAGAGGGAAATTTTTTTTTAATGAAGGACATTGCCTTAGAAATAAATGTTTTATTTCCATTGGTTAAACAAGTACTGGCCTGCAGTTTAGCGAAAAACATTTGAAGAAGATGGTGAGAGGGTGTGAAATCTGAGAGGAGTTTGGATCTCTTGAATCCCTTGCCCTTGAGGTTTCCTTGAGGGTTCTGGCTTGAGATGCTCCATCAGCTGGGACTGCTCTTCCCTCTCTGAGGCATTTCTCTGTCCACTCCTGATGGACCTACCTCTCTTCTTCTCAGGCTTCCTGGCACTGGGCAGGGGTGCGGTGCAAACCTATGAACCAGTGGTCAAAGTTCCTGAGAATAACCGTGAGTTGGGAGGGGCTGTGGGTGATGGTGGGGGCTGGGGTGAGAGGGAGGCGAGCAGGGGGCAGACCTGTGGGGAACACCCAACCCACCTGGTGCTTTGGGTCCATCTACTGCTGCTCCTTCCTCCAACTCACCTGGATTCTGCCTGCAGCTGCCAAGCTGTCCTGCTCCTACTCGGGCTTCTCCTCGCCCCGTGTGGAGTGGAAGTTTACCCATGGTGATATCAGAGGTCTCGTTTGCTATAACAACAAAATCACAGGTGAGTCGCTCTATCTCCCTGCTGACGCCTACCTGTAGAGCGATTGGTTGTGCGTGGATTCCAGGGGAGGGGGCACACCTTGGGGCTCAAGTCTCCAGGGCCTTCCATTGCCCTTGCTGGTGGGAAGAAGAGAGCCCCTGTGCCTTGGGTGCTAGCGTCATCAGCTTCTCTCAGCTCTCCAGCTCACTCTGACCCGGCTTCCTCTCTCCTGGCAGCTTCCTATGAGAACCGAGTTACCTTCTCGGATAGTGGCATCACCTTCCACTCTGTGACCCGGAAAGACACAGGGATGTATACTTGTATGGTCTCTGATGAGGGCGGCAACACCTATGGGGAGGTCACCGTCCAGCTCATCGTGCTCGGTACGTGCCTCAGATCTTCTGTGTGGGTTTGCAGTCGGTTGCTTCCCTAAACCCATAACAGGCTTCAGAGCTCACAGATAGTGGGATGCTCATGGCAGGTTGCAGGTGAGGCAGGGAGGAGGGTATTCAGAGTCCTGGTGCTGCCAGAGGGTGATGAGAGCCTGGTTAGGGGGAAACTAAGGGCACAGTAAGGGGCGAAAGTCTAGGGCTGATGGATGGGGGTGTCATGCTACTGTGCCTGCAGGCAGCCCTCCCACCCTTGTGAGCAGTACCTTCTCTGCCTCCACAGTGCCTCCATCCAAGCCTACGGTCAACGTCCCCTCCTCTGTTACCATTGGAACCCGAGCTGTGCTGACCTGCTCAGAGAAAGATGGTTCCCCGCCATCTGAATACAAGTGGTTCAAGGATGGGGTAGAGATGCCTGTGGACCCCAAGAGCAACCGTGCCTTCAGCAACTCTTCCTATACCCTGAACCACAAGACAGGGAGTTGGTATGGATGTGTGTGTGTGTTGGTTGCTTAGTCGTGTCCGACTCTTTGCGACCCCATGGACTGTAGCCTGCCAGGCTCCTTTGTCCATGGGATTCTCCAGGCAAGAATACTGGAGTGGATTGCCATTTCCCTCTCCAGGGGATCTTCCCGACTCAGGGATCAAACCTTGGTCTCCTGCATCGCAGGCAGTGCAGGTGGGGTTGGGGTAAAAGGTGTGTGTGATGGGGTGCAGGGTTATAGAAGCTCTGAAGGTGGGGAAAAAGCAAGCAACAAGGTAACTTTGGCACGAGGGTCAGGAGACATAAAAGAGAGGTAAGTGGCTTCTTCAAGCAGGAAGCCAATTCATTTCCTGCCCTCTAGATCTTTGACCCCGTGTCGGCCTCTGATACTGGAGATTTCACCTGCGAGGCACAGAATGGCTATCAGTCTCCTGTGAAGTCAGACACCGTGCACATGGATGCTGGTGAGTGAGGGTGTGGCTGGGGCTTGTGCTCAGACCAGGGGGTGCGCACTGGGGTCTGCTTTCCATCCTGGCTTTGGTGGTGCTGTCAGTGCCGTGAAGGCGTATTCAGGCGCCTGACCTCTCGTTTGTATCCCATAGTGGAGCTCAATGTCGGGGGCATCGTGGCAGCTGTCCTCGTAACACTCATTCTCCTGGGAGCCTTGATTTTTGGCATCTGGTTCGCCTATAGCCGAGGCTACTTTGACAGTGAGTATTTGCCCTCATAGGTGGATCCTCCCTGCTTCAGGGCCTGATTCTTGAGTGCCACCTGAGTGCTGACTTGGTACTGAGCCTTTGTGTGCTGGGTTACCTCCTGGGAAGCATGGGTCACCCGGGGCTCAGGGCCACACCCTGGGGTCCCCATCTTCCTGGGCCATGCATGGGTCACCCGGGGCTCAGGGCCACACACTGGGGTCCCCATCTTCCTGGGCCATGCATGGGTCACCCGGGGCTCAGGGCCGCACCCTGGGGTCCCCATCTTCCTGGGCCATGCATGGGTCACCCAGGGCTCAGGGCCACACCCTGGGGTCCCCATCTTCCTGGGCCATGCATGGGTCACCCGGGGCTCAGGGCCACACCCTGGGGTCCCCATCTTCCTGGGCCATGCTGTCTTCTACTCTGCTGACACTCATGGTCCCATTTCTTGTCTTTCAGGAGCAAAGAAAGGGTGAGTGAGCTGCTATCCAGGGGCTCTCTGAGGTTGAAAATGTGTTCGTGTATGGTTTGAAGCTGAGATGTGCCCAGGGGAAGAGGTTGGATGGGGAGGCAACCAGCCTGGTAGGGAGAACATCTGGATTCCTACCATTGTCCACTGTGGTCCTGTGCTTGTCCTTTCTCCCTCCACCCAAACCTCCCTACCGAGAGCTCTGTGTACCCGTGAAGTTCTCAGTCCTGGCCTCTAACATTAGTGAGCGGAGGTTAAGGAGAGGGACTGGGGGCTGAGTGTCTCTATCTTCTGACTTTTCTTTAGGACCTCCAGTAAGAAGGTAATTTACAGCCAGCCCAGTGCTCGAAGTGAAGTGAGTATGCCTGCCCTGGGATGGGGAGGGCCCCTAGCTGGAGGCAGGGGGTTTCCAGCCCATGTTCACATGTATTCTGGGGATTATCTAGCAGCTAGAGAAGACTGACGAGAGCTGACTTGGATGTTTGATTTCTCCAGGGGGAGTTCAGACAGACCTCGTCATTCTTGGTGTGACCCTGGTCCGGCTTCTCTCCAGTGCTTGCCTTACTCAGGTGCTACCAGACTCTGGCCCCTGATGTCTGTAGTTTCACGGGATGCCTTATTTGTCTTCGAGCCCCCTCAGGGGCCCCCACTTTTATCTTAGGTTGTGTTTTGTAATAATTTCAGCCATGTGCACCTTCCTGCCTCCCTTCCTTTCCCACCACTGCTGAATGGCCTAGGACTTGTTTAAAGCCTTCTTGTCCCAGCCCTGCAAAGGATCAGAGAGAAGTCCTGACTGATGCCTGCTGACCACAAGTAGACCACAAGGGCAGTGGGCACTGACTGCCCCGGCATGTATTGGTTGTCAGATAGGAATCTGGAGCCTGGCTTCTTGACTCCTTCCTGCTGTGCAGCTGGTCTCGAGTGGGGACTGGCGACTGGAGCAACTGGAATGGCTGTTTGGAGACGGTGTTGAGCCTCTGCCACCTCTGCAGGCCACTTTCTTCTGTCTGCCATGGGAAGTGCCACTGGGATCCTCCTGCACCATCCTCTTCCTGAACACAAGCAGACTGACAACGGTGTCTGTAGGGAAAACAAGACACTGATCTGCAGGAAAGAAAGCTGGAGTGGACAGCCCAAGCTATCACCCTTCTCTTGGTTGGAACAACTCAACCTGCCCTTTTAAGATATGTCTGCAGGGTTATGGAAATTTCTCTAGCAGTCAGTTCTGCTGAGCATGTGAGTGTGTGTGTTTGTGGTCTTAGCTCTATGTTGAAATCAAGTGTTCCAGAGTCCTCTTGGGGTGGGAGGAGAGCCCCTGGCTGAAGTGGCCTTGTGCTCCAGGTTCTATCTGACCTGACTCACCCAGTGAAAGCAGCCCACCCTCCCACCTCTGCCAACCCAGACGCACTAGTACACTTCCCAGAGGCTACAGGAAAAGCTGCTCCAGAGCCCGAGGCAGGATTTCTCAAATCCTTTGGAGAACCACTTCTTTAGTAGTAAAGCAGTACTACTTTATTTAGAGGATAGGTGTAAGTGAGAGCAGGAGTGAGTGGGGTAGACACGCCTGTCCCTGCTTTCCTCATCCCATCTGGACCCTTCTTTGCCCTTAAATCTGTTTCTCCCTTTACCCTAGTAGTCTATTTATTAACTAGCAAGAGGGCAAATAAGGGATCTTCTAGGACTGATTTTGGTAATTTTGTGGAAGATACTGTGCATCATTTCACCATATTCTGTACCCTCGACAGTCCCTCCCAGAACTAAGTTTTCTTTTCATCCAGAGTCCAGAAGGAAAAACAAAAAACAAATCACATTGTCACGCACCGATAAAAAATAAGCTTTCCAGATGGAAATAAAATCTAATTAGGCAATAAAAGTAGAGATTGTGAAACGGTTCAGTAAGAATGAAAATTTCCAAGTATGTTTCAGTTTCCTGGTTGGAGACAGGGTGGGAAGGAGTAAAGGGCACAGGGAGGCAGAGGTGAATCATTGCTCTAGCAAATGGTTCCTCACTCCCTAGGTCACTTGTGAGGAGAGTGAGTCAGTGATCGCCAGCCTTGGAATTTACATCTCCAGCTAACAACAGCCCCTTTGAGTTGGAAGGCACCTCGTCTGCTTTCATTTTAGAATGTTAAACTAATTTTTGTAATAAATGTTTATTTTTCACATTGATTTTGTTTAAATCCTGAAGTTCTAGCTTTAAAGAATTGGAACTCCCAGAGTGACTTCAACATTCAATAATCTTCCCTGTAGTCTTTTATTTAAGAGATCAGGGATATCCTTCTACAGAATCTGGTGGTTAGACTTCAGTTGGAAAAGGAAATGGCAACCCACTCCAGTATTCTTGCTTGGAAAAATCTCATGGATGAAGGAGCCTGGCAGGCTACAGTCCATGGGGTAGCAGAGAGTCAGACACTGAGCCACTTCATTTTCAGTTTAACTTACCATTAGACTGTACTTAATGGGAATGTGAATGAATATAATCTATATTAAATGAATATAATCTGTATTAAAAGGAGACTTTGGGTTGGAGAACAGGGTGATTCTGTAGAGATCAGTGTTTTAGACATGGACCCAACCTGATTAGAGATAAAATGATTGAACATTAAGGATGTGTTTGTTGTCCCTGTGTTAATAGGATTTGCAGATCAAGGTGGGGATGGGGAAAGTGGGAAATGGATTGGTCCATTTCTGCATGCTGGGGCATGGGACAGATCAGTAAAGGAGATAAATGAAGAGAGTACAACTTTCACTTTAAAAATCTCTAATTTTGTAACTCTTGTAATTTATTGTCCCTTTCTTGGTACTAGCTATAAAAATCTAGTATGAAATGGAACTTTTCTAAGAAGAGGAATTTGTAATTTTTTTTCTCTTTTTGGCCACACTGGAGCTTGTGGAATCTTAATTCCCCAACCAGGGATTGAACCCTCGGCCCATGGCAATGAAAGCCTGAGCTCTCACCACTGGACCGCCAGGGGCTTGTTGAATGATTACTATCATTCATAAAGTGACTGTATATTACTACTATCTCCATTCACAGATTGGGAAAAAGAGGCACAGAAATGCTAAGGAACCCAGGCAAGTGTAGATCTGGGATTCAGGACAGCTTCAGAAGAGGCTGGGCAGCATATGCTCTCACAGTGACCCTCCATGAGAAAGAGCAAGAGGAGCTGGAGACAGAATTTAACTTTCCCTGTAGAGGTGTATATGTGAGGATTAGGAGAGAGCGATGGCACTTGGGGGTTTCTCTGAATTGTGACACCCCAACAGTACCTACAGTACAGATTGAGACTAGCAGTTATGAAGCTCTTGGTAGAATGCAGGGCTTGTGAGTGCCACCTTCTGGAATGAAGGATAATGTCACTGCCTGTGGCCCAAGTGGCAAACAAGGCACATCATATTATATATGGATAACGAGGAGTGAGAATAGCAACTTCATTAGTTGGCAAAATGAGAATACAAAAATATCTCAGTAGGAAAGAATGATAAACTTCACCTTAGAAGTTTGATAGTATTAAGTGTAAGATGGTATCTTTGGACTTGCAAAACCAATTCTTCATGTATAAAGTTGGGAAAATGTAGAATGTCTAGAAGCAGAGAGATACTCGTTGCTGATAGTGCTAAAACCCTATATGAAGTTCTGTTTTAGGTGTCAAACTTTTTAAGACGATTACAGACAAATGGAATATCTTCATAGAAAGTGATATGGATGAAGGGACTTAAAACTGTCATATGGAAACTTCTAAAACCATGTCAAACCCAAAGAATCAAAGATTCACGCAAGATAAAGTTAGATAATTGAAGATTACTGGATGGATGGCTTCAAGGGAGAAAATTAGAATCAATGGTTGATGTCCAAGAAAGAATACTGGTTCTAATTCAGAATGTGCCCTTCAGAGCTTTAAGGAAGGGGCGTTGTGTGGTGGGGAAATGTGTGCATGTGACTGCCCAGTCGTGTCCGACTGACTGACCCCAGGGACTGTAGCCCGCCAGGGATTTTCCAGGTGAGAATACTGGAGTGGGAAGAAAATACACACGACCCGATTTTTATATCATAGTAAAGCGTGCTGGAGAGAGGACGTGAAGAAGCAATTTCTGTGGTGAACACTGGAAGTCTCTAGCGTGAGGATGCTATTCGTGTTACCCCATTCTGATACTGTTCTGTTGCCTACTAGCTGCCATCGCCACACATTCATCTGCCTCAAGAATCAAAGGGACCAAATGTCTCCAGTGTTTTCTGGACATATCTGCCATGGTTTAATTTCAGTGATAACTTTCTTCCATAAATTTTTTTGTTTGTTTGTTTTACAAATCAGGAAGGTGAACTCGGCTCATAGAGTCTACTTGGTGAGCTCAAAGATAACCTCCAGAGAATAAAATTTATAGTTTTGTGACCCCATGGACTGTAGCTTGCCAGGCTCCTCTGTCCATGAGATTCTCCAGGCAAGGATGCAGCAGTGGGTTGTCATTTCCTTCTAAAGGGGATCTTCTTGACCTAGGGGTCAAACTCCTTGCGTTGCAGCCAGATTCTTTACCATCTGAGCCACCAGAGAAGCTCTGTTTTATTCATAAAAGTGAAAGTCGCTCAGTTGCGTCCCACTCTTTGTAGACCCCATGGACTATACAGACAATGGAATTCTCCAGGCCAGAATACTGGAGTGGGTAGCCTATCTCTTCTGCAATGGATCTTCCTGATCTAGGAAATGAACCAGGATCTCCTGCATTGCAGGCAGATTCTTTACCAACTGAGCTATCATAAAAGAAGCTAAAGCACCTAACCTAATCAAAATTTTTTGATTAAAAAAAATTTTTTGTTTATTTGTTTTTGGCTGCTCTGGGTCTTTTGTCACTGTGTGGGGCCTTTCTCTAGCTGCAACGAGTGGGGGCGACTGACTCTTCGTTGTGGTGATTTCTCTTGTTGTGGAGCACGGGCTCTAGAGTATGAAGAGCTCGGTAGTTGGGGCACATGGGCTTAGTTTCCCGGAGGCAGGCAAATCTTCCCAGACCAGGGATCGAACTCATGTCCCTTGCATTGGCAGGCAGATTCTTAACCACTGGACCACCAGGGATGTCCTCCTCATTTGATTTTGAACATAGACTTTTTAACATTTCTTCGGTCCAGGTCTGTGACATCCCTGTGGAGAAAGAAACAGACAACAGAGCAAGTGGGGGCGTCTGGATTAGATTAAGGGCTAAATCCCTGGAGCCTGCAGGAAAGGAGTGAATGGAGAGCCAGATTTTTTTAAATGTTGACTTTTAAAAAATTTTTTATTTATTTATTTATTTATTTAATTACAATACTGTATTTGTTTTGCCATACATTGACATGAATCAGCCACAGGTGAACACAATCTCCCAATGCCGAAGCCCCCCCCCACCTCCCACCCCACATCATCTACCTGTATCATCCTGTGCACCAGCCCCATGCATCCTGCATCCTGCATTTAACATAGACTGGCGCTTCGTTTCTTACAAGATAGTATACATGTTTCAATGCCATTCTCCCAAGCCATCCCACCCTTTCCCTCTCCCTCAGAGTCCAAAAGTCCATTCTATACCTGTGTCTCTTTTGTTGTCTCACATATAGGGTCATCATTACTATCTTCTAAATTCCATATATATGTGTCAGTATACTGTATTGGTGTTTTTCTTTCTGGCTTACTTCACTCTGTATAATCGGTTCCAATTTCATCCATCTCATTAGAACTGAGTCAAATTTATTCTTTTTAAGGGCTGAGTAGTACTCCATTGTGTATATGTACCACAGCTTTCTTATCCATTCATCTGCTGATGGACATCTAGGTTGCTTCCATGTCCTGGCTATTATAAACAGTGCTGCAATGAACATTGGGGTACATGTGTCTCAATTCTGGTTTCCTCGGTGTGTATGCCCAGCAGTGGGATTGCTGGGTCATAAGGCAGTTCTATTTGCAATTTTTTAAAGAATCTCCACACTGTTTTCCAAATGTTGACTTTTAAGCCAGATTTTTACCAACATTCTTTTTTAAAAATTATTTTTTATTAAAGGATAATTGTTTTTACAGAATTTTGTTGTTTTCTGTCAAACCTCAGCATGAATCAGCCATAGGTATACATATATCCTCTTCACTAACATTCTCACCTCTTGATTTTTAAGTGCTAGTCAAATGAAAATAAGCAGAAGAGCGATGGGGGACAGAGGGTCCTAGGCCTTGAAGCATGCATTTTGTTCTTGGTGTGTGGGCAGTAAAGACCATGGAACGGGGTACAGGGCTGAGAAGACAATGAGCAGCCTCATTCACTTCTGGTGTGTGTAGTCCTTCCCAGGAGGCTGGGCTCCTGGGTTTTCAGCGCTCTTCCTATCTCAGCCCAGCTCACAGTTTAAGTGTTGAGGTGGCCAGGAAGGAGCACATTCAAACCTTCCTTGGGGGAGTGAAGTGAAGTGAAGTCACTCAGTCGTGTCCGACTCTCAGCGACCCCATGGGGTGTGGCCTATCAGGCTCCTCCATCCCTGGGATTTTCCAGGCAAGAGTGCTGGAGTGGATTGCCATTTCCTTCTCTAAGGGTCCTTGGGGAGGCATCAACCTATACATGAAAGGCTGAATGCTGAGAATGAGGACCATTTATCCTGGTCTGGAAGGAGCCTGGCAACAGCAGTGTGGCCAGAGGGATAAACAAGGAGCAGGGATAACCCCTAAGGCTCCAGGTATCTTACCTTTTCCCACCCATATTTTGGACAACACTCCCAAGAGACTTGTGACCTAAGTCTGTTTACACACAGAACACTTGAAGTCTACCTTGTAGGAGAAGAAAAGTCATTTCCCCACTACCCTTCTTGCTCTTCAGCTGGGGTCCTGTCATTAGACTAACAAAAGACAATTTGGGCATATACAGCATAACAAAAGAATAATAAAGGAAAAAGACTTTCCAGGATTGGCAAATTGTAGGGAAGTAAGTATATGGGAGTGGAGAAGGCAATGGCAACCCACTCCAGTACTCTTGCCCCAGTGTTTCTGCTTGGAGAATCCCAGGGATGGCAGAGCCTGGTGGGCTGTTGTCTATGGGGTCACACAGAGTCGGACACGACTGAAGCGACTTAGCAGCAAGTATATGGGAGAAACTAATGGGACATGAATGTTAGGTTTGTTATATAGATTTTTCTTGTGCCGTCCCTGGGCTAAAGGCTAGATGATGGTGATTAACTTCTGTCCTTTCTGGTAAAGGTGGAGGGGCACCTTAATAAATTTATGTCCTGCTTTTAGGCAAATAGGGAAAGGGCAGAGGGCTTTTCTTGTATGCACTACTCATTCTCTTGAAATAATCAGTACGCCAAAGTGGAATGTTTTGGGGTGGCATATTCTGCTACCCATCAGTATCTATTTTTGGAGGGAGTTGTTGATGTTCAGTTGCTTAGTTGGGTCTCACTTTGGAGTGCAGCGTGTCAGGCCTCCCTGTCCTCTACTATCTCCTGGAGTTTGCTCAAACTCATGTCCATTAAGTCGATAATGCCATCCAACCATCTCATCCTCTGCCCTTTCTCCTCCAGCCTTCAATCTTTCCCATCATCAAGGTCTTTTCCAATGAGTCACCTCTGCATAGGTAGCCAAAGTATTGGTGCTTTAGCTTCAGTGTCAATCCTTCCAACGAATATTCAACGTTGATTTTCTTTAGGATTAAATGGTTTGGTCTCCCTGCTGTCCAAGGGACTCTCAAGAGTCCTAGAACACCACAGTTCAAAAGCATCAATTCTTCAGGGCTCAGCTCTCTTTATGGTCCAACTCCCATGTTCATACATGACTACTGGAAAAACCATGGCTTTGACTATATGAGCCTTTGTGAGCAAAGTGATACCTCTGCTTTAAGTTCATGGTTGCAGTCACCATCTGGAGTGATTTTGAAGCCCAAGAAAATAGTCTGTCACTGTTTCCATTTTCCCCCATCTATTTACCATGAAGTGATGGAACTGGCTACCATGATCTTAGGTTTTTGAATGTTGAGTTTTAAGCCAGCTTTTTTACTCTCCTCTTTCACCTTCATCAAGAAGCTCTTCAGTTTTTCTTCACTTTCTGCCATTAGGATGGTGTCATCTGCATCTCCAAGAAACACAGGTTGAAATTTTTAAAGATGTCCAGGCTGAAAAGGGATGTTACTGTTGGCAGAAACATCACAGATTTTTACAAAGGTGTGAGAAAGATGAGCATTCCTTAGAGTTTGAGATAAGCAGATTTAGGTGAAAAACAGCTTTATGTTTTCCCTCATGGAGCTTTTACACATTTAGGAATCATAGGAGAGCTGATGCGGCCGAAGTTGTTCCCTGCTGCTGCTGCTAAGTCACTTCAGTCGTGTCCGACTCTGTGCGACCCCATAGAGGGCAGCCCATCAGGCTCCGCTGTCCCTGGGATTTTCCAGGCAAGAACACTGGAGTGGGCTGCCATTGCCTTCTCCAGAAGTTAGTTGTTTCCTACGGAGCAGCAATCTGGTTGGAGGGTAGGACCTGAAGCTGTAGTTGCCTAGTGCTTTACATAATTATAGTTGGCCTGGAATCCTCATTACTGCCAGGCATTGTTCTAAAACCATTAAATGCACTAGCTCATTTAATCCTCACCTAAAAAGGAAGGTATTCTATCATTCATATTTGCAGATGAGGAACTGAGGCAGGAAAGCAGTTCAATGCCTTGCCCAACATCCTATAGGGTAAGTAGTGGAGCCAGAATGCAGACCCAGACGGACAGACTCCAGAGCCCAAATTCTAAAGACTATTCTGCTTCTACCAAGGTTATAGAAATGTAATTATCTGTATGAAAAAGAACTATTGAAAAGTTTCCTTAAACCACACCAGCACTGTCACTCTGTACACAACTCCAGAGGCTTTTTGGAAAATTCAAGAATATGAGATGCCCTGTCGGGAGACATTGCAGGCCAGAGGCGCTGCTCTTGTGGAATTCAATGTAAGCAGTACCAGGAGGATGAAACCTGGGCTCCTGCCTGCAGCTCCCTGTGGTGCCTGCAGAATCCGGGCCTGGATCTGAGGTCTGTTTCAAGAAAGCATTTCTTATGGATGCAGGTCAAATTTCCTGTACACTTAAAACTTTTTAGTCCTAGGCCTTGATCATGTAGAAGAGAGAAGGAAAAGGAGAAAAGAAGAAATAAAAAGAAAATAGAATAAGGGGAAAGAAGTTGGCTAGGGTGGGAAGCAGGTGATGACAACCTCTAGCTTTCAATGTTAGAACAAAGCCTAAGGTCCAGGTGGTCTAAAGATTGTCCTTTGCTACTGTCTGAATGTTTGAGTTCCACCCAAATTCATATGCTGAAATCCTAACCCTCAAAGGTGAGGGTATTAGGAGGTGGAGTCTTCAGCAGAAGTTTAAGTCATGAGGGTGGGGCCTTCATTAATGGGATTGGTGCGCTTATAAAAGAAGCTCCACAACACTCCCTGGCTCCTTCCAGGGAGGATACCAGGAGAAGTCTACAATTTGGAAGAGAGCCCTCATCCAACCATACTAGCATCCTAATCTCAGACTTCAAGCCTCCAAAACTGAAGAAATAAATTAGCATTATTCATAAGCTACCCAGTCAACAGTATTTTGTTATAGTGGCATAAATGAACCAAGGGATCCTCTAATATTTTAAAGGGTCTCAGTGGATGAAAGGACAAGACAGCAGGTATACTTGTGAAATAAACCTGGTAAAAGGGTTAAGCCTGTCAACTACAAACTGGCACTTGCCAAGGGCATTTGCCAGCAACTGAACACCAACAAGAAGGGCATTTGCATTCTAGCCATGCTATTACAGCTGCTGACCTTCAACACTCCCTGAAGGGAATTCAGGGTGGAGAGTGAGTCTCTCTGTGTTCCAAGGAAACTGGTGGAACAGGTCTTTAGACAGATATTTTCAGGGACTGATTTCATGATCCCAGTCCTTGCATCTCCTCATATCTTCATGGCCACATCAGCTCCTCCTTACTAGCAGAAAATCCTGTGAAGAAAGCACTTGACTGCATTGAAACGCCCCTTCTCCAAAATCGTATGTATTGACCTTCCTCCACTACTTCTTTGGAGCAGTCTTTCAGAGCTATTTGAGGTGCTGCCTCCCAGGCTGCCCTAAATAATACTTAACTTGTAACTCTCACTTTATGCATATTTTTAATTGGCAAGCCCCACCCACGTCTGTTAAATTTTATTTGGGGCAAAATGAGGATTGCGGCCCAGTAGACAGCAACTCAGATAGCTCTGAGAAACTGTTCCAAAGAGGAAGGTGATATATGTGATTTTGGTGAAGGGGAAATACTTGCAACCAAGCACATATTTTTTTCTCCTGACGTTTCTACTAGTCTTGTGAAGCTTTTGCTATGTCAAGAGGAACAGTCATCACCCTGAAGGATTTTAGTGCTTTTCTAGATAGGAAGAGATACAAGAATTGCGCTCATTAAATCAACTCATGAAACAGCTGACTATCTGAACACCTGTCCTGCCAGTTTTTCACAGTCTGTCTCATTTCTGCTATCCACCCTGAACTCCTTTCAAGGGGTGTTGAAAGTCAGCAGTCGCAGCAGTACATGATTTAATCCTTGTAGAGGTAGATGGCAAGCACCCATGGCAAGTGCCAGTTTGTAGTTGACAGAGGTAGGGAAATGTACAAATAGTCCCGAAGAAAAGGTACAGTACCTTTCCTGCAGCTAGACATGCTACCACTAGGTGGCGCTAGACCCTTCTGTCATGGCTATTCTTAACATGATGCTCTGTTAAAGGCATGATTTCCTGGACATAGAGTTAAGTATGAGGAATTAAAAATAGCTAACTTCCCTTATCAGATTGGCAAAATTTTAAAATCTTGTACAGGAGAGGAAAAGAATTTTGCATCCACCCTTCTAAGTTCTTGGTTGAGGAACTACCCCTTTTTCCCCATCCGCCCCCACCCCCATCCCCACCCCGCCACACACACCCTGTAATTTCTCTTCGAAAGGTTGACTTCTACTTGGTTTTCAGAGCATTTCCTATGTTTTTTTAAAATTTATTTATCTGTTTGCTCCTTTTAAAAAGTAATCGACTCAAGATAATCCCTATGTCAACGTAGGGGAGCAGAATTTGCCACTGTAAAATGTCTCTTTGGCATGCTTAGTTGCTCAGTCGTGTCCGACTCTTTGCGACGCCGTGGACTGTAGCCCACCAGGCTCCTCTGTCCACGGGGATTCTCCAGGCAAGAAGGCTGCAGTGAGTAGCCTGTCCCTTCTCCAGGGGATCTTCCAGACCCAGGAATCGAAATGAGGTCTCTTGCATTGGAGGCAGACTCTTTACCAGCTGAGCTACCAGGGAAGCCCCCTCTCATTGGCATATTCATTGTTTTAAGCTGTTTATTCTCTGAGAAACAGCAGACATGGTGAAGTGAAAGTTGCTCAGTCGTGTTTGACTCTTTGTGACTCCATGATCTATACAGTCCGTGGAATTCTCCAGGCCAGAATACTGGAGTGGCTAGCCTTTCCCTTCTCCAGGGAATCGTCCCAACCCAGGGATCAAATCCAAGTCTCCCATATTGCAGGCAGATTCTTTACCAGCGAAAAAAAAGCCCAAGAATACTGGAGTGGGTAGTCTATCCCTTCTCCAGCCGGGGCTCTGTAAACCAAATGGGAGTTGCCCTCTTGTAAGAAATGATTACATGTGTGAAGGAAATCTCCATTTGTAAGGGTGTGCTTTTTCTGTACCTCTAAGAGGAAGATGACCAAATCTCTGGAAACTTATCAACAGAGAAGGCAATGACCTAAATCTGCGTCACAATTACCCTTCTTTACTGTGCTTTTCCTGGTAACTTCCCATAATGCACTGCCCCCATTCTCAACATTCTCTTTTGTCTTTAGCTGAGGATGATATTTAAGGTGAAGAGTTCGGCCATTTTGTTGAGTTACTCAGTTTCCTGAGTTAGTTACCCAGTTTCCTGAGTCTCTCCCCTGGATACATGTTATTAATTAAATTTTGCTTTGCTCGTGTTAATCTGGTTCATGTCAATTTATTTCTTAAACTAGCCAGAAAAAGCTAAAAGGGGAGAGGAAAATTTCTTCTTCCTCAATACCAAAAGGGCATATGTTCGGGTGGCATATTCTGCTCCTCTTCACTTGATAATATGCTTGATCATCAAGGCTGGGGAAACAAACACATATTTTGCTGATGTGAATATAAAAGGGGGGCAATTTGTTGTTGACTACAAATTGGCACTTGCCAAGGGCATTTGCCAGCAGCTGAGTAACAACAACAACAAGGAGGGCATTTGCCACCTGCTACTGTGAAGATAGAATCCTGCGTTGCTGCAGCTGTTGACCTTCAACACTCCCGGAGGGAGTTTAGGGTGGAGAATAAGAGGCACTTTGCGCTCCAGGGAAACTGGTGGAACAGGTCTTTAGATTGATATTTTCAGGAAATGATTTCATGATCTCAGTCCTTGCATCTCATTTCTAGAGAAGCACTAAATCCCTTCATGGTGACATCAGCTCTTTGTGACAAGTAGAAAACCTTTGTAAGATAAGTGCTTGATTGCTTTGAACTTCCCCTTCTTGTAAATCACATACATTGGCTTTCCTTCACTGTCTCTTTGGAGCCGTTTCTCAGCTATCTGAGGTGGTGTCTCCTGAGTTGCAGTCCTTATTTTGCCCCAAATCAAAATCAACTCGTAATTCTCACGTTGTGCATGTTTTTTAGTTAACATTGTCAATATCATAATAAAACTACATATACATTTAAAATATGACCTGGCCAACATGTTCTCAAACAGAACTTGTCTGCTCACCTGTCATGCAGCAAAGCCAGTCTACTGGTAACACGGTGTGGTGAAGGGAAGGATAGCATTTATTGATGCTTCAGGAATCTTTTTGGGGTGCCATATCAAGTGGCTTGCAGGATCCTAATTCCCCAGCCAAGGAATCTAACCTGTGCCCTGTGCAGTGGCAGTGCAGAGTCCTAACCACTGAACCGCTAGAAAATTCCTGATGTTTCAAGAATCTTAATCATCAGCTTTCCGGTTCCAACCAGTCTGGGGTCTATGGACTTGTGGTCAGCATGAAGTCAGAGCTTTCCACCTGGGTAGGGGTCTTAGTTTCTGCAAAACAACTCAAATATATGCATAAGATGATTTATTATCTGTGTTCCATGAGGAGAAACTAGAACTCTGTTTCATGGTTGAAATACTGTTAAGCCTTCATTACTTTTCTGGCTTGATTGCTTTTCCTGGTTTTCTGCATGCCCTCACTTCCCTAATTAGTAACTGCTTGAGTCTGCTCTTTGGAACTCAGAGAAGGCTTAGGAGACTAAAACTTTTTTCTCCAAATAAGAAGCGCAGGACATGGAGCAGCTTTTGTACTGGGGAAGTCCTTGCAGGTTCCTGTTCATTTTTAATCCCCTTCCCCTTTCTTTGATAGTTCTCACCTCTGACAGAACAAGGATGGGGCAAGAAAGTGAAGGTGACAGGGCTGACAGTTTGATCCCTGGTAGAGAAAGTGAGATCATGCTTGCTGCTCATCACAACCAAAAATCTGGAGAAAAAAAAAAGGGTCAATAAGCTATGGTATATTCACACAATGAAATACTATGCAAATGTCAACTGAAAAACACACCATGTAGAAGTTGTGAGTTGGGCTTTGCGGGTGGTACAGTGGCTGGGAATCTGCCTGACAGTTGCAGGGGACACGGGTTGGATTCCTGGTCCAGGAAGGTTCCACACGCTTTGGGGGCAACTAAGTCCCGGCGCCACAATTGCTGGAGCCCACGTGCTCTAGAACCCTCGAGCCCAAGTGCTACAACAACACAAACCTGTGTGCCCAGAGTCTGTGCTCTGCACCTAGAGACACCGCTGCCGTAAGAAGCCTGCACACCGCAACGAAGAGAGAGCGCGCATGGAGCAATGAAGACCTGGTGCAAAAAATACAGACATACATAAATAAGTACTTAAAAAAAGAATTGGGAGTTGAGTTTTGTTTGGGAACCTTATACAGCACAAGAGAACATCTCAGATAGTGCTGAGGAACTTCTCTCAAGGGGTAAAGGAGGAGCTGGGATATATATGAACATTTTCTTTTCTAGGAAGAACATGTAGTCAAACATCAAAATATTCCTGCTAATCACAAAGAACAGATATCTCAAATTAAAGGTGTTAGTGCTTCTGTGTTGATGAGAAGATGCAAAAATCTGGAGTCCTTTGAAAATTTTCCTTAGATACGGATCCTAGCTATCTAGTGCCAAAGCACAGAATGTTTCCTGCTTTTTTCGACCCTGAATATCTGAACATCCTTTCAATGGAAGACGGCAGTGGCTAATGGCTTGATCCTTGTGGAACTGGAACAGCAGGCAACATTTTTTTCTTTACACAATTATTAAAAAAAGAAAAAGAGTTCTATAACTCAGTTTGAATACATAGTTTTATATATTTAACATATATATCTAAAATATCTATACATTTTAATAAAATTCTTCAAAGACTGAATTTTTAAAATTTGAAAATTATTATTTTTTTACTTTGGCTACACTAGGTCTTTGCTGTGGCGTGTGGGCTTTCCAGTTGGGGTTCACAGGCCCAGTTGCCCCATGACTTGTGGGTTCTTAGTTACCTGACCAAGGGTTAAATCCAGGTCCCCTGCATTGGATGGAGAAGGCGATGACAACCCACTCCAGTACTCTTGCCTGGAAAATCCCATGGACGGAGGAGCCTGGTAGGCTGCAGTCCATGGGGTCGTGAAGATTCGGTCACTACTGAGTGACTTCACTTTCACTTTTCACTTTCATGCATTGGAGAAGGAAATGGCAACCCACTCCAGCGTTCTTGCCTGGAGAATCCCAGGGACAGCGGAACTTGGTGGGCTGCCATCTATGGGGTCATGCAGAGTTGGACACCACTGAAGCGACTTAGCAGCAGCAGCAGCAGTAGCCCCTGCATTGGAAGATGCATTCTTAACTCCTGAACCACCAGGAAAGTCCCGGGATATGTTTTTAAATGAAGAAAGAGCAAAGCTTCCTTTTTGGTAAAAAGTGATGAGAAATAAGACAGCATATTATTTTTATTTTTGCACAAACAAACACAGAAAGAAAAATAGCTAATGAAATTGTTTATCATTGAAACAATTGGTGGGTAACATAAAGGTGAAAGAGAAAGATGATGGAGTGTGGCTCTGAGCCTGCTGCTGCTGCTGCTGCTGCTAAGTTGCTTCAGTCGTGTCCGACTCTGTGCGACCCCATAGATGGCAGCCCCCCAGGCTCCCCCATCCCTGGGATTCTTCAGACAAGAATGCTGGAGTGGGTTGCCATTTCCTTCTCCAATGGATGAAAGCGAAAAGTGAAAGTGGAGTCACTCAGTCATGTCCGACTCTTAGCAGCCCCATGGACTGCGGCCCACCAGGCTTCTCCATCCATGGGATTTTCCAGGCAAGAGTGCTGGAGTGGAGTGCCATTGCCTTCTCTGGGCTCTGAGCATACCACTTTCTATTGTTTTGAATTTTGGAATTATAACTATGTTTTGCATATTTTAAAAAGTCAACGAGAAAAAACTGAATTTCATGGGAGAATTTGCCGAAGAGACTGCCGTAACAGTGCAAAGGAATTGGGATTTGATTATGCTTGAGCTATGACAGTATTGAAATAGTACTAAAAAGACATATAGAAAAGACAGCATGTCAGGGTTGCACATTTTAGAAGATACTTACACGGCCTGTTGAATGTGCTGGGTGAGAAGCAGACTTAACAACCACTAGGTGACTGATTCCATGATGTCTGGCTCTATCTAGGTGAGTGATCACACCATTGTGGTTATCTGGGTCAGGAAGATCTTTTTGCATAGTTCTTCTGTGTATTCTTGCCACCTCTTCTTAATATCTTCTGCTTCTCTTAGGTCCATACCATTTCTGTCCTTTATTGAGCCCATCTTTGCATGAAATGTTCCCTTGGTATCTCTAATTTTCTTGACAAGATTTCTAGTCTTTCCCATTCTATTGTTTTCCTCTATTTCTTTGCATTGATCACTGAGGAAGGCTTTCTTATCTCTTCTTGCTATTCTTTGGAACTCTTCATTCAAATGGGTATATCTTTCCTTTTGTCCTTTGCTTTTAGCTTCTCTTCTTTTCTCAGCTTTTCTAAGCCCTTCTCAGTCAACCATTTTGCTTTTTGCATGTCTTTTTCTTAGGGATGCTCTTGATCAGTGCCTCCTGCACAATGTCACAAACTTCTGTCCATAGTTCTTCAGGCACTCTATCAGATCTAATACCTTGAATCTGTTTGTCGCTTCTACTGTGTAATTGTAAGGGATTTGATTTAGGTCACACCTGAATGGTCTAGTGTTTTTCCCTACTTTCTTCAATTTAAGTTTGAATTTTGCAATAAGAAGTTAGTGGAGATTCCTTAAAAATTGCAAATAGAACTGCCTTTTGACCCAGCAATCCCACTGCTGGGCATACATACCGAAGAAACCAGAATTGAAAGAGACACATGTACCCCAATGTTCATTGCAACATTGTTTATAATACCCAGGACATGGAAACAACCTAGATGTCCATCAGCAGATGAATGGATAAGAAAGCTGTGGTACATATACACAGTGGAGTATTACTCAGCCCTTAAAAAGAATAAATTTGAATCAGTTATAATGAGATGGATGAAACTGGAGCCGATTATACAGAGTGAAGTAAGCCAGAAAGAAAAACACCAATACAGTATACTGACACATATATATGGAATTTAGAAAGATAGTAATGATGACCCCGTATGTGAGACAACAAAAGAGACACAGATGTATAGAATGGACTTTTGGCCTCTGAGGGAGAGGGAGAGGGAGAGGGTAGGATGATGTGGGAGAATGGCATTGAAACATGTATACTATCATATAAGAAATGAAGAGCCAGTCTATGTACGATGCAGGATGCAGGATGCTTGGGGCTGGTGCATGAGGATGATTCAGGGAGATAATGTGGAGTGGGAGGTTGGGGGGTGGTTTCAGGATTGGGAGCTCGTGTACACCTGTGGCTGATTCATGTCAGTGTATGGCAAAACCAATACAGTATTGTAAAGTAGAATAAAGTAAAAATAAAATTAAAAAAAAAGAAGCATTAAAAAAAAAAGAAGTTAATGATCTGAGCCACAGTCAGCTCCCAACCTTGTTTTTGCTGACTGTAAAGAGCTTCTCCATCTTTGGCTGCAAAGAATATAATCAATCTGATTTTGGTGTTGACCATCTGGTGATATCTATGTGTAGACTCTTCTCTTGTGTTGCTGGAAGAGGGTGTTTGCTACAACCAGTGTGTTCTCTTGGCAAAACTGTTAGCCTTTGTCCTGCTTCATTTTGTACTCCAAGGTGTTTGTCTGTTACTCCAGGTGTTTCTTGACTTCCTACTTTTGCACTCCAGTCCCCTATAATGGAAAGGACATATTTTTGAGGTGTTAGTTCTAGAAGGTCTTGTAGGTCTTCACAAAACTGTTCAACTTCAGCTTCTTCAGGTGGGCCTTAGGAAGTGTCACTATGAACAAAGCTAGTGGAGGTGATGGAACTCCAGTTGAGCTGTTTCAAATCCTAAAAGATGATGCTGTGAAATTGCTGCACTCAATATGCCAGCAAATTTGGAAAACTCAGCAGTGGCCACAGAACTGGAAAAGGTCAGTTTTCATTCCAGTCCCAAAGAAAGGCAATGCCAAAGGATGCTCAAACTACCGCACAACTGCACTCATCTCACATGCTACCAAAGTAATGTTCAAAATTCTCCAAGCCAGGCTTCAACAATATGTGAACTGAGAAATTCCAGATGTTCAAGCTGGGATTTAGAAAAGGCAGAGGAACCAGAGATCAAATTGCCAACATCTGTTGGATCATCAAAAAGGCAAGAGAGTTCCAGAAAATCATCTACTTCTGCTTTATCAACTATGCCAAAGCCTTTGACTGTGTGGATCAACAAACCGTGGAAAATTGTTCAAGAGATAGGAATACCAGACAACCTGACCTGCCTCCTGAGAAATCTGTATGCAGGTCAAGAGGCAGAAGTTAGAACTAGGCATGGAACAACAGACTGGATCCAAATCGGGAAAGGAGTACGTCACGGTTGTATATTGTCACCTTGCTTTTTTAACTTATATGCAGAGTACATCATGAGAAACGCCAGGCTGGATGAAACACAAGCTGAAATCAAGATTACTGGGAGAAATATCAGTTATCTCAGATATGCAGATGACACCACCCTTATGACAGAAAGCAAGAAGAACTAAAGAGCCTCTTGATGAAAGTAAAAGAGGAGAGTGAAAAAGTTGGCTTAAAACTCAGCATTCAGAAAACTGAGATCATGGCATCTGGTCCCATCATCTCATGGCAAATAAATGGGGAAACAAAGGAAACAGTGAGAGACTTTAATTTTTGGGGCTCCAAAATCACTGCAGATGATGACTGCAGCCATGAAATTAAAAGACGCTTGCTTCTTGGAAGAAAAGTTATGACCAACCTAGACAGCATATTAAAAAGCAGCAACATTACTTTGCCAACAAAGGTCCATCTAATCAAAGCTATGGTTTTTCCAGTGGTCATGTATGGATGTGAGAATTAGACTATAAGGAAAGCTGAGCATGGAAGAATTGATGCTTCTGAACTGTGGTGTTGGAGAAGACTCTTGAGAGTTCCTTGGACTGCAAGGAGATCCAACCAGTCCATCCTAAAGGAAATCAGTCCTGAGTATTCATTGGAAGGACTGATGCTGAAGCTGAAACTCTAATACTTTGGCCACCTGATGTGAAGAACTGACTCACAGGAAAAGACCCTGATGCTGAGAAAGATTGAAGGCTGGAGGAGAAGGGGATGACAGAGGATGAGATGGTTAGATGGCATCACTGACTCAGTGGACATGAGTTTGAGTAAGCTTTGAGGGTTGGTGATGGACAGGGAAGCCTGAGGTGCTCCAGTCTATGGGGTCACAAAGAGTTGGACATGACTGAATGACTGAACTGAACTGAGATGACTGACTAAAAGAAAAAGCCTTTACTAAGACTGTGCACCAGAATCATACCCCTGCCTCTCCTGCCAATGGAGACCAATTACTCTCGTCTAAGTTTCAGGAGGAAGCTTCAAAGAGTAAAAGGCAAAGACTGTTTAGAGCCATCTAGGCCCAAAATGGCAGAAGATTTGACTTCCATAGATCTTGAGCTTCATTATATGTTCACTGTAATACGTTGCTGCTGCTGCTGCTGCTGCTAAGTTGCTTCAGTCGTGTCCGACTCTGTGCGACCCCATAGACAGCAGCCACCAGGCTCCTCTGTCCCTGGGACTCTCCAGGCAAGAACACTGGAGTGGGTTGCTGTAATACATTAGTCTTTGCTAAAAGAACACCCACCAGTGCCATGATAGTTGACAGTTTCCAATGACAACAACTGAAGAAGACCATACAAGAACAAAAAGGAGAGCTGCATCAATTCCAGTTCTAAACCACACTCCTGTTCTTGGATGACTCATGAATATTTTTCTCACTTTTTCCAATTGCCTCCCTTTTAGCTAGTGAAAGTGAAGTCACTCAGTCGTGTCCGATTCTTTGCGACCCGTGGACTGTAGCCCACCAAGCTCCTCTGTCCATGGGATTCTCCAGGCAAGAATACTGGAGTGGGTCGCCATTTCCTTGTCCAGGGGATCTTCCCAGCCCAAGGATTGAACCCAGGTCTCCCACATTGCAGGCAGACGCTTTAACCTCTGCGCCACCACCCTCCCTTAAATATGAGGTCTCTGCTCTAACAGGGTTGAGAAGTTGATTTGTGAACTAAGTTCCTGCTTTTCCATTCTTTGGCCATTGGATACAGACTGCAGTTCGTCTCAGCATGGGTTTTTGTTCCCTTATTGGCTTAGAGAATCCAAACAGGAGCAAGGACCTCTCTGGCTGAGACAATGGGTCTTGGCAAAGGGTCTCAATTTGGTAATATCTGAACGCAGAAAACTAGAAAGTAAGGAATATCAACTGAAAAAAACAGTACAATATCGTAATAAATTTGATGTGCTTTACTCACGGGAAACTGATTCATGGATGGGAGGTTCAGTGCTTCTCACTAGGGTCTGGTCAAGGAGAGAGTCTTTGTCACCTGGCACTTCTGGGCAATACTGTCTCAGTCCTCTAGAACAAGTATGTGGTGGGTAGACATGGTCCCAATTCATAACTTGCATCAGCAATCAGCCAAAATCAAACACTGTTCTAGGTACCTTGGGGAAAATTTCCACAAATTGTCAGTCACCTTGATGCAGGGTGACAGGCTTAGGGGGAAGCTTGAGGAAACATCACTCTTAGGAGGAAACAAACAGCATGCTTCTTACAAACAACACTTTAATGCTGCCTGAATCCCTGCTGCTAATTAAGGAGAGATTGTGAAAGACTTTGAAATGGACAAACACTGAGCCTCCTTTTAGTGGAGTACCAAGATTTGTCTAAACCATAGGACCCTCCTTGGGATTTTCTGGTTCTATAGGGGTTTGCACTCTTTATCATCTTTGACTATTTTGCAACTATGTAGGGAAAAGTTGGGCTTCCCTGGTGACTGAGATGGTAAAGAATATCCACCTGCAATGTGGGAGACCTGGGTTTGATCCCTGGGTTGGGAAGATCCCCTGGAGGAGGGCATGGCAACCCACATCAGTATTCTTGCCTGGAGAATCCCCATGCAGAGGAGCCTGGCAGGCTATAGTCCATGGGGTCACAGAGTCAGACACAACTGAGTGACTAAGCACACAAGGAAGGTTAATTCATGGAAGCCTGATGGTGATGCAAATAATCCATGTTCAGAGATATGCAAAGGAATTTTGTTTGGTAGGGACTGATTTCCACTCTAGAAAGTAAGCAGATGATTCCAGAAATTGCATTTTTGCTCCATAGAATTAATTAGCTAATTAATTGTTAACATGTGTTCATTTTGAATTTTCTATGGGAGTTATGACTTTACCTTTATATAAATTTCAGCTGTTAATCATGGGAGCTGGCAGTTTATGGTAGTGGATATAAGTTTGGTGGGCCTGAAGTTTATGCAATCTGGAGGTCTCTTTAAGAAAATAATACATTGGAAGAGGACCTAAAGCTCAGATTTCTTTATTTCTTTAACATTACAGTGAATCTACCTCTAACCATTGTTAAAAGATAATTTTTGCAAGGAGGTAAAACCATGAATCTCATACAGATATAATAATGATGTTAGGTAAAAGATTTATTTTACTCATATGGTAGAATTAGGCAAATATAACCAATTCAAATGAGAATAGAAAAAACATAAATGCTGAAATAAACTGCAAATGGAGACAAAGTTGATTTTTTTGAGAGAGGAAGGAAAATTATAAAATTCACATAAATTACAGAATTTACACTATAGCTAGTCAGACATGAGTGGGTCCCACCTCATTTCAGAAGGGTCATATTTCCCTCCCCTTCGTGGACCCTGGTAATCAGAGCACACCCAGAGAGCCTTGCTCTAAGTTTCAAACAAGATAAAACTCCAGCACAGGTTGGCATAGAGCACCAACACCTAAAAGGTGACTCACAGTGACCTTGGGTTCATTAGGCCATATTTGCAATAAATTAGGGTTTTGGTTCCCCCTTTCCCCATCATGGGTTTCACTTGGGGGCTCATGGGTAAGTGCCTATGCACTAGGACAAAAGTCATATAACCTAAAGCTGTCAATCAGCTCGTCAGGCAAATTCATCAGGAGGAAGGGGGACAGGGCACAACCTTTGAAAGAATGGCAAAGCCTGAGAACACAACATAAGCTGATTAGAATCAGTGGGTCCAAGATGGCAGACATGTCAGCTTGACCTTGATGCTCAGTATACACTCATTATAACACATCAGCAAGCTAAATGACACACTCAGAGGCACCATTTCAGTTCCAAGACCCACCATCAAAGATCAAAAAGTGGATGGTGGCCCAGTTCCTGGAAATCTCCAGCCCTTCTCCAAAATAGTTGAAAAAAATCCTCCCACTCATTAGCCTATACAATTACTGAGTTCATAAAAGCTAAGAGTGAAAGTCATTCAGTTGTGTCGACTCTTTGTGACCCCATGCGCTATACAGTCCATGGAATTCTCCAGGCCAGAATACTGGAGTGGGTAGCCTTTGCCTTCTCCAGGGGATCTTCCCAACCCAGGGATCGAACCCAAGTCTCCCACATTGCAGGTGGATTCTTTACCAGCTGAGCCAAGCCATAAAAGGTAACCACACCACATTTGAGGCTGCACTCACCCTCTAGGACAGCCTACCCTCTTATCTGTGGAGTGTATTTCTCCCAAGGCCACTCTTGATTTCTGAGATGGCCCACATTCTGTCTGTGGGCCATTCTGTCTGTCTGTTTCTCCCTAAATAAATCCACTTCTTACCTATCACTTTGTCTCTCAGTAAATTCTGCGATGAGGCATCAAGAACCTAAGCTTTGTTAGGTCCTGAAATTAGGTGTGTGACCTCAGTTGAAAGACCGTGGGTTTTGGGTGTGTTCAAATACCAATCTGGGTATTGGCTGAGTCCAGCACATGGGTTCAAGTCCCAGTGTTTCAGTTAGTGACTACAAAGGGACAGTGATAAGGCAAGAAAAGGTTTAAAATTAGGTCTTGGTCCTTAAGAGGCATGTGGGATTGGTGGGGTCAAGGATGGAATTGTTAATCTCTATGGTCTTTGACTGAGGTTTTTCTCCTACATTCTTATATTCTTGTTCATTCCCTCTCTATTTCTTTCTTTCTTCTGATAACCCTAGAAGACTTATGTTATCACCAAATCGTACTTTTTATTACTTTTACTAAGGAAATGGCAACCCACTCCAATATTCTTGCCTGGAAAATCCCACGGACGGTGGAGCCTGGTAGGCTACTGTCCTTAGGGTCGCAAAGAGTCGGACACGACTGAGCGACTTCACTTTCACTTTCACACCTCTCTCTGACTCTTACAAGTGCTGACCCTTTATTCCCAATTTATAGCTAGATCAGCACCAGCTCATGAATACCACTGGGATGTCTGCTGTGCTATTTCTTTGCAACAACTTTTTGGGCACTTAGACCCAGTTGGGAGACTATCTTGGAAAAGATGGCATCTAATATCATAAGTGCAAATCTTGACCAAATTGCACAGTGGATATTGACTTAAGAGTGAAATTTTGGTTAGAATGGGAGTTAGAGACATCATCTCAGGTTTGGGTCTGAAATGAGTCAAGTTGCATCAGTCTCAACCAATACTCCTCTGGGCCATATCCTCAGGGATTGGTAAAGTGTGAGACTACAGGGATTAAAAAGAAAAAAAAAAACACATATTAGGTTATGTAATCATGTTTGGCCATGATACAAATTAGGAAGCCAAGGAAAGTGGCTACTAAAGCAGGAAGCCAAAATAAATAAAGTGGCCACTAAATGGTTCCCTTAGTTATGATACTATATTGCCGTTAGATTTATATTATAGAAAGAAATTTGAATGGAGTGAGCTTCCACACTTCAAATTTCCATGGCTTTGTATTTAAATTTAAATGAAACCCCAAAGGGATTTAAGGTGTCTGTAGCTCAGAGGGATACCACAGACAAGAGCCCCTTCTCTGGCTATTGCCTGAGGGGAAACACAGATAGGGAAGGGGGAGTGTTGAGGGGGATTGGGGAAAGGCCCCACCCATATTCAGGAACCTTTTATACCCTGGGTTACCCAAGGGGCCCATCCTTCGCCCAGCTAGCACTTGCAGTTGGTGTAAGTTACCAACAAACTGCCCTTACAGTTTTGCCGGGATGAAAATCAAAGAACAGTAAGAGTCCGTGTACCTTTTCAATGCCTGATCTAAGTATGGCAGAGGACAAGTTGGGAAGTTTTACTGAGGATCCTGAACTTTTTTACAAAGGGATTTACCAATTAGTGAGATCTTTTGATCTCATCTGAGGGAACTTATAGATCTTACTGATTACTGTCCCACTGCTGCACTCCTGAGGAAAAGCAGTGTATAATACTGGCGGCCGGAGCGCCTGTGGACAAACTGGCAGCCCGAGCCCAACAGGACTATGCTGTGCTCTGAGCGGGGAATGATGTTGTCCTTGAGGCAAATCTGCAATGGAATTACCAGCTTAATTCAACTGATAGAGACAAATGAGACCCTATGATTAACAGTTTAATAGAGGGTATGCAGAAGGCAATGGCACCCCACTCCAGTACTCTTGCCTGGAAAATCCCATGGACAGAGGAGGCTGGTAGGCTCCAGTCCATGGGGTCGCTAAGAGTCAGCACGACTGAGCCACTTCACTTTCACTTTTCACTTTCATGCGTTGGAGAAGGAAATGGCAACCCACTCCAGTGTTCTTGCCTGGAGAGTCCCAGGGGACTAGGGCTCCCAGAGGAGCCTAGTGGGCTGCCATCTATGGGCTCGCACAGAGTTGAACATGACTGATGAGACTTAGCAGCAGTAGCAGCAGCATGAAGAAACTTACAGTAAAATCTGTTAATTATTATAAAGTGAAAGAGGTTGAACAGGAACAGGATGAAAATCCTATAGCGTTCTAAAAGAGATTAGTGGAGGCTTTTAGGAAATATGCAAACACGGATCCCTTCTGCCCTGACGGACAGCTCAGTCTGCCCCAGAATCAGGCAGAAAATTCAGAAAGCAACTGCTGGTCCTCAGATTCCAATGAGCAATTTGCTCCAATCGACTTATTTGGTTTTCAATAATAAGGATATGGCCAAAAAGGCTGAATGTACCCTGGTGCTACTGCTGCTGCTGCTAAGTCCCTTCAGTCGTGTCCGACTCTTCATGCGACCCCATGGACGGCAGCCCACCAGGCTCCGCCGTCCCTGGGATTCTCCAGGCAAGAACACTGGAGCGGGTTGCCGTGTTCTTTTCCAGTTCTAGGGAGCATGATTTAAGAAGAAACGCAACGCAGAGAAGTCCACTGTGTTTTAAAAAGCTGGATTCGGAGAAGACAAAACCATTTCCGCTCGGTCCGCTGTTGATCACCGCTCTTGGAAATCGGAATGAGAGCGCGGCTGATGCAGCCGGAAGCAAACGTTCGGCATCTCTGAGGCAGAGCCGGGTTTGCTGGGGAGGAGTAGGCCGCGCTCTCGGCAACTGGATCCGGGACCGCTCCTCTGCATCGAGGTCCTTGTTTGTTCAGTCCCCCGACACTAGGTCCTCCTAGAGCCCCATCTGACTCAGTAGGGCCGGGCGGGCCCAGGGTCTCCACGTACACGAGCTTCCGGCAACGCTGGCTGCCCGGTCTGGAGGCGAGATGTCAGCGAGTGGAGCTCTGGGAATAGGTAGGACACGTGTAATGCAGCGGAGAGCTCCAAGCTTTACACGACTCCAAGGTGCTCTGGTCTGAAGAAACGGGCAGACTGGACTCACCAGCCGCAGGGAGGAGGGCCTGGTGAGTAACCAGATCTTTCTTTTGACTGCAAGAGCTAGGAGACTTGACAGGATCCCCGAGGATGCCCACAGAAGAACCTTCACCCGGGCTGGGCAGGGGAGGGTGGGCCAAAAGGCCCACACGAGCCATGACAGCTTTGGCGTGCTTGTGCACGTATATACACATATTCACATGTATCATGTGCAAAACAGCTTTGTGTCATTTGCATATACGCAAACTGTGCAAGAGGTGAGACTGACAGCCCAGACACACACCGTCAGGGAGGAGCCTTCAGGGCAGAGGTCTGGGCACGCGTGTGCCGTGTCTTGGGGCAGACCCCGCCCCGGCTGAGAAATATGCAAAAGACCCAAATGATTGCAATGGCTTTGTCTGCTCAGAGACCACTAACAGAGAGTCTGTTTTTTCTGGGCCAGTATGACTCTGGCAGACCACAAGGTCCATGGGTATCCATACACCCTCAGTGTACCTTGTGTGGACAAAAGGGGCACTGGGGGAAGGATTACAGTTGATGTACCCTTTGCAAATAGCCAGGGCATAAGGAATGCTCCAGATGCCAGAGAGCAATGAAGGCCCCTCAGCCGCTGATGGTTTTGCAATCAGAAGACCTATGGAGCCTGAGGCTGAAAATGACTCTACCCAGAGATACCATGAGCTCGGGTGGTCATTTGATGTAGTGGGCCACTTGATAGAATTTCTTACAGACACTGGTGCAAACTTTTCGGTCGAAACCCAAAGAATTGGAGACCTTAGCAATCATAAGGGATATATAATGGGGTTGTCAGGGAAGAAACAGGGGCACAGTTTCTTGGAGACCCTTTCGTGCAACATCAATGGCCAGCTGTTTTACACTCCTTTCTGCTTGTGCCTGGTTGTCTCATTCCTTTCATAGGAAGTGATTTATTAACTAAGTTAGGGGTTTCTGTTTCTTGAGGGACAAAGAACCACCCTTATTGCCAAATGGTTCTAAAAGGAAGTAGGAAGGAACAGATTGAAGCTGAGATAGAAGCCTTTTAGATTCTGGAGTATAGAAATATAGAGGGTCCAGGCTTAGCCAAAGATATCCAAAGAGTGGTTATTAAGTTAAGACCTGGATGGGAATTTCTCTGCAAAAAACAGAACCCTCTAAAATCAGAGGCACAGAGAGGAATCTCTCTCTCAGTTAAAAAATACCTTTTGCATGGTTTATTGGTACCTCAGTCTCTGCACAATATGCTGATATTACCCATTCTTACGCCCACTGGAGAATATTGATTTGCATAAGATCTAAAGGCTATTAATGAAGCAGGGAAACCATCTAGCCTATTGTGCCTAAGCCTTATACTATTTTGACTCAGATCCCAGAGGAAGTCAACTGGGATTGGCTGTATCAGATTTAAAGGATACCTTTTTCTACATTCCATCGGCCAAAGAATCTCAGTTTCTTATGCCCTCAAGTGGACAGATTTAGATACAAAAGAAACTGGACAATATACTTAGACTCGGCTTTCCCGAGGACTTAGGGATAGCCCACATATTTGGGGGACTGCCTTGGCATAAAAACTGGGAATTCTTGTCCCATGACTGAGAATTAAAGGGAACAAATGGAGTTATTCTGCAATATGTAGATGATATATATATATTTTTAATAGCAAGTTTTCCCTAAGAAGGCATCAAATGAAATTCTGTTAAGATCCTAACTCATTTATGAAAAAAGGGTAATAGGGTGGCCAAAGTTAAGGTGCAAATTTCTAAACAAGTTTTGTTATCTGGGATGCATGCTTACACCAGGGAAGAGGTCTATATCTGCTGATAGAATAGTGTTAATTCAAAGATTAAAGTCTCCAAAAACGGTAAAACAGTTTAGGACCTTCTTGGGGTAATTGGATATTGCTGGGTTGGATTCCTGGTTATGGGCTAGATGCAAAACCATTATATGAGCTCCTAAAACAAAATGCAGAAACTGGGCCATTAAACTGGGGGGATACAGAAGAACAGGTCTTCCAAATTCTAAAAAATTATTAGACCCCCTTGCTCTGCTGCTGCTGCTGCTAAGTCACTTCAGTCGTGTCCAACTCTGTGTGACCCCATAGACGGCAGCCCACCAGGCTCCCCCGTCCATGGGATTCTCCAGGCAAGAACACTGGAGTGGGTTGCCATTTCCTCCTCCAGTGCATAAAAGTGAAAAGTGAAAGGGAAGTCGCTCAGTCATGTCCAACTCTTCACGACCCCATGGACTGCAGCCTACCAGGCTCTTCTGTCCATGGGATTTTCCAGGCAAGAGTATTGGAATGGGGTGCCATCGCCTTCTCCGCCCTTGCTCTGAGGTTGCCTAATTTAGAAAAAACATTTTTTCTCTTTGGTACTGAAGGAGGAGGTATGGCCCTTGGTGTGTTAACTCAGTGTTTAGGCCCTACATACCAGTCTGTTGTACATCTGTTTAAGAATTTGGACCTCTAATGAAGAAAGCTATCCTACAAAATAGAATGGCCTTGGACATTATCACAGCTTCATGGCGGGGTCGAGGAGCTGGGCGGGTAACCTGTGCTATCATTAAGACAGAATATTGTGTTTTTATTCCAGGTAATTCTGTTAGTGTATCTCAGTTACTGAGTCACATGCACAAACAGATAGAAGCTCTAAATGACCCTCTCCTAGGTTTGAAAAGTATTTTGGGAAAATGTTTTGGGTCTAAGATGATGGCTGAAATTTTAGACAGGCTTCTGTGTTTATGTGTTCATGTGTGTCTGTAAGTGTTATAGATGATGGCATTGCCAAAAATTACTTCATAAAAGAGCCATATTTAATTGACTTAAAGGAAATTAAGCACTTACATGATACTCAGAAATACAAAATAATCTGGCCAGAATGAATTTCAGGTTCATGTTAGCTGGAAAATATTCATAACAAAACTAATATCTGGTATTGAAGATGGCTTAAGCTTGTTGGTTTGATTAATATAGACATTCTAAAAATTATTAAAAGTTTCTAAAATTGGGATATGTCCTGGTATAATGTGATAGTTCCAGTTATCTTAAAGTATTGTGTGTCTAAACAGCCATCAGGATTCTTTATCAATTATACTGTAATCAGATGTTTAACTCTGTGTTTTAAGTCTCTTGTCTTTTATAGATATTTTTATACTCTGGTGCTTAGAAAAAGTGCTTCATTATCGAGTTTTATAAAGAAAGCTGTGAAACATTTACGACAGTTCCATATCAAGATGATGATTATGGGGAGTGTTCCAACTCATATTGACTTAAAACCACAAGCTGTCTTGTCCCTGAGGCTGTGAGATCAGGCATCCAGAGATATTTACTACCTGACTGGCAGGGTCAATGCCCCTACTCAGCCTTGAAGCAGTTACACAAGATGGACCACTGCCTTTTTCTTCCCATAAGAATATGGCTTCGGCATTGGGAGATTGTGTTCACCTGTGGCTGATTCATGTCATTGTATGGCAAAACAAATACAGTATTGTAATTTAAATTAAAAAAAAAAAAGAATATGGGACTAAAATCTGAGCAAGAAATGATACAAGGAGGGAGGGGCACAGCGTACTACATTTGAAAGAATGGTTTAACCTGAAGATATAACATAAATGGATAAATCTTCCCGACCTAGGGATCAAACCCTGTCTTGTCTTGTATATCTCCTGTATTGGCAGGCACATTCTTTACTACTGAACCACCTGGGAAGCCTTCATTGTAACATGTCAGCAAGCTAAATGACACACCCAGAGGAACCATGACAGTTCCAAGGTCAACTATCACAGACCAGAGTGGGTGGCAACCCAATTCGTGGAGATTGCACCCTATCCCCAAAATAGTTGAAATAATCCTCCCACTCATTAGCCTGTGGGATTTTTGTTGCTGTTCAGTCACTAAGTTGTGTCTGGCTCCTTATGACCCCATGGACTGTAGCACACAGGTTCCTCTGTCCTCCACCATCTCCCAGAGTTTGCTCAGATTCATGTCCAGAGAGATGGTGATGCTATCTAACCATCTCATCCTCTGCCTCCCCCTTCTCCTTTTGCCATCAATCTTTCCCAATGTTAAGGTCTTTTCCAATGAGTCAGCTCTTCACACTGAAACCTTTCACCTCAGATTGAGGCTTGAATCCACATGTCAGGACTTGAACCCAGGCAAAAACCTGCTTGGGACTTGAACCCATGTGGTTGGGCCTCAAACCTGGCCAAAATCCATGATCTTCCAACTGAAATCATACTCCTGGTTTTAGGACCTAATGTGACTCAGGTTCTTGATGTCTCATTGCAGAAAGAATTCATTGAGAAACAAAGTGATAGGTAAGTGTTTTCTTTCTTTCTTTCTTTCTTTTTTAGAGAGAAACAAACACACTCTACAGAGTGTGGGCCATCTCAGAAGTCAAGGGCAGCCTTGGGAGATATATACTCCATAGACAAGAGTGTGAGCCATCACAGAAGGTGAGTGCAGCCTCAAAATGTGTGGTTAGCTTTTATAGGCTGGGTAATTTCATTCACTGAAAGGACTCTTGCTGAAGCTAAAGCTCTGATATTTTGGCCACATGATGCTGAAACAGGAGAGAAGGGGACGGGACACGATCTTAGAAAGAATGACATAGCCTGAGGACCCAACATAAACTGATTAGCATCAAATGGGCCCAAGATGGCAGACAAATCAACTTCAACTAGACCTTGATCCTCACTGTATGTTCACTGTAACACATCAACAAGCTAAATGACACATCCAGAGGCACCATGACAGTTCCAAGGTCCACCATCAGAGACCAAACAGTGGGCAGTGGCCCAATTCCTAGAAATCTCCATTCCTTCTCCAAAATGGTTGAAATAATCATTCCACTCATTAGCCTATGAAATCACCCAGCCCATAAAAGTTAACCACTCCACATTTTGAGGCCACACTCACTCTCTGGGATAGCCCACATTCTTACCTGTGGAGTGTGTTTCTAAGTAAATTAACTTCTTACCTATCACTTTGTCTCTTACTGAATTCTTCCTGCAGTGAGACATCAAGAACAAGAGCTTCTTTAGGTCCTGAAACCAGGTTTGTGGTCTCAGTTGGAAGAGAGTGAGTTTCGGCTGGGATCGAGTCCTGGCCACGTGCGTTTGAGTCCAAGCCCAATTTTGGCCAGGTTTCAGTCCTGGACATGTTGGTTTGAGTTCCAGCCATGTTGGTTTGAGTCCCAACCTGGGTTTTGGCTGAGTCCTGGCACATGGGTTCAAGTCTCAGTCTGGGGTGAATGGTTTCAAAATGATGCAGGACACAGCAACAGCAACGACTCTAAAAATCCAGCACTACCTCTTTGCAGGGCTGCTACTGGCTTCCTTATAGCCCATTCTCATCCTTTCTTGGGAGTGTATTTTTGCTGTGCTTGGTAAAATTCTTGCTACTTAAAACTTCTCTGGGCTTCCCTGGTGGCTCAGAGGTTAAAGCGTCTGCCTCCAATGTGGGAGACCTGGGTTCAATCCCTGGGTCAGGAAGATCCCCTGGAGAAGGAAATGGCAATCCACTCCAGTATTCTTGCCTGGAGAATCCCATGGATGGAGAATCCCACGGATGGAGAAGCCTAGTAGGTTAAAACTTCTCTATGCTGCTCGACTGAATTATCTCCCTTGAGAGGGTAAGAATCAAGGAAATCACCATTCTGCCAGAATCAAGGAAATCACCATATTAATTGGGCTTCCCTGGTGGTTCAGCTGGTAAAGAATCCACCTGCAATGTGGGAGACCTGGGTTTGATTCCTGGGTTGGAAAGATCCCCTGGAGAAAGGAAAGGCTACCCACTCCAGTATTCTGGCAAAGAGTCAGACACGACTGAACATATTAATTACCTCCAGTTTAAAATTCCTCAGTGTACAGAGGGTACCATTACTGAACACAAGTTCATGTGCCTGATGTACAGTGAGATCAAACAAACCAAAAGGTTGGAGTTAGGGGCAGAGGAAGGTTCACTGTGGAGCCATGCAAAGAGAATGGTGGCTCATGCTCAAAAAGCCCAAACTCCCTTAGGATTTCCAGGGAAAAGTTTTTATAGGCAAAATTTGGGGTGAGAGCTGCAAAGTGTGTGGCTTTCTTCTGATTGGTTGGTGGTGCTCCAGGAATCTTGTGCTTCAGCATGAGATTACCATCCTCTACTTGACTTGGGCCCTTACTTTCTGCAGAAGAACTTAAAGACATTGCTGTGCTTGTGCCCTGAGGAGGAACTGGAACTTTGGCCCAGGGCTACATGATTATTCCTCGACTGTTCCTGAAACCCAGTCCTAAGGATAGAGTCCTAGCATCACTCCCAGCTCCCCATAGCAGGGAGTGTGCATCAAACTAAAAGACTTTTGTCATATGCACTTTTCCAGATTCTAGTGAAGGGAACAGACTCCCAGGGGGCTCCTCTGAGTACATTTCCTTTCTGTGTCTCCTATTTCATGTTTGTAAGAAGCAAGGATGGAGACTTTCTGTCCCTCATTTCTTGTAGGCAAGACTTCAGCCTCTGTGACCTTCCCTGAGTTCCAAATTGTGGCTTGGAATGGTTGCTAATCAAGGGAGGATCAGCAAAGAAACCACCTGAGGCAAAGATGAAAGGAACCAGAGAAGCTCACCACCTGACCACCTGAGACAAGATTAAAAGAGAGCAAACCCTGCACAAACCCTAATCTTGACAGACCTCTACACATGGACATCATCAGATGGTCAACACCAAAATCAGACTGATTATATTTTATGCAGCCAAAGTTGGAGAAGCTCTATACAGTCAACAAAAACAAGACCAGGAGCTGACTGTGGCTCAGATCATGAACTCCTTATTACCAAATTCAGACTCAAATTGAAGAAAGTAGGGAAAACAGCTAGACCATTCAGGTATAACCTAAATCAAATCCCTTATGATTATACAGTGGAAGTGAGAAATAGATTTAAAGGCCTAGATTTGATAGATAGAGTGCCTGATGAACTATGGAATGAGTTTTGTGACATTGTACAGGAGACAGGGATCAAGACCATCCCCATGGAAAAGAAATACAAAAAAGCAAAATGGCTGTCTGGGGAGGCCTTACAAATAGCTGTGAAAAGAAGAGAGGTGAAAAGCAAAGGAGAAAAGGAAAGAAAGAAGCATCTGAATTCCAAAGAATAGCAAGAAGAGATAAGAAAGCCTTCTTCAGTGATCAATACAAAGAAATAGGGGAAAAGAACAGAATGGGAAAGACTAGAGATCTCTTCAAGAAAATTAGAGATACCAAGGGAACATTTCATGCAAAGATGGGCTTGATAAAGGACAGAAATTGTATGGACCTAACAGAAGCAGAAGATATTAAGAAGAGGTGGCAAGAATACACAGAACTGTACAGAAAAGATTTTCATGACCCAGATAATCATGATGATGTGATCACTAATCTAGAGCCAGACATCCTGGAATGTGAAGTCAAGTGGGCCTTAGAAAGCATCACTACAAACAAAGCTAGTGGAGGTGATGGAATTGCAGTGGAGCTGTTTCAAATCCTGAAAGATGATGCTGTGAAAGTGCTGCACTCAATATGCCAGCAAATTTGGAAAACTCAGCAGTGGCCACAGGACTGGAAAAGGTCCGTTTTCATTCCAATCCGAAAGAAAGGCAATGCAAAAGAATGCTCAAACTACCGCACAATTGCACTCATCTCACATGCTAGTAAAGTAATGCTCAAAATTCTCCAAGCCAGGCTTCAGCAATACGTGAACCTTGAACTCCCTGATGTTCAAGCTGGTTTTAGAAAAGGCAGAGGAACCAGAGATCAAATTGCCAACATCCACTGGATCATGGAAAAAGCAAGAGAATTCCAGAAAATCATCTATTTCTGCTTTATTGACTATGCCCAAGCCTTTGACTGTGTGGATCACAATAAACTGTGGTAAATTCTGAAAGAGATGGGAATACCAGACCACCTAACCTGCCTCTTGAGAAATCTGTATGCAGGCCAGGAAGCACCAGTTAGAACTGGACATGGAACAACAGACTGGTTCCAAATAGGAAAAGGGGTACGACAAGCCTGTATATTGTCACCCTGCTTATTTAACTTCTGTGCAGAGTACATCATGAGAAACGCTGGACTGGAAGAAACACAAGCTGGAATCAAGATTGCCGCGAGAAATATCAATAACCTCAAATATGCAGATGACACCACCCTTATGGTAGAAAGTGAAGAGGAGCTAAAAAGCCTCTTGATGAAAGTGAAAGTGGAGAGTGAAAAAGCTGGTTTAAAGCTCAGCATTCAGAAAACGAAGATCATGGTATCCGGTCCCATCACTTCATGGGAAATAGATGGAGAAGCAGTGGAAACAGTGTCAGATTTTATTTTTGGGGGCTCCAAAATCACTGCAGATGGTGACTGCAGCCATGAAATTAAAAGATGCTTACTCCTTGGAAGAAAAGTTATGACCAACCTAGATAGCATATTCAAAAGCAGAGATATTACTTTGCCGACTAAGGTCCGTCTAGTCAAGGCTATGGTTTTTCCTGTGGTCATGTATGGATGTGAGAGTTGGACTGTGAAGAAGGCTGAGCGCCAAAGAATCGATGCTTTTGAACTGTGGTGTTGGAGAAGACTCTTGAGAGTTCCTTGGACTGCAAGGAGATCCAACCAGTCCATTCTGAAGGAGATCAACCCTGGGATTTCTTTGGAAGGAATGATACTAAAGCTGAAACTCCAGTACTTTGGCCACCTCATGCGAAGAGTTGACTTATTGGAAAAGACTCTGATGCTGGGAGGGATTGGGGGCAGGAGGAGAAGGGGGACTGTTATGCCTGAAGTCCGAATCTCCAAAACTGCGAGAAATAAGACATCCATGGCAATGCAAAAGCATAAAGGGGTTTATTGTTAGCTCGAGCTAGGGGCTCCCCAGGCACCGACACAGCGACTATAGGGGAGGGAGCCCTGAGTCTTGGGCTGCACTGCTTTTATAGGGAATTTAATCAGGTAAAAGGGTACAAGAGGGGTTGTTCAAGCAGGAGGACAACTGATTGGCCACTGTAGGGGGTGCTGAAGTTGACAGATAACTGGTTGGTTACTTCCATCCATAGAATTTGTGTGTAGATTCTTGATTGGTTTTTTATTCAAGGTAAATCACAAGCTCCTGAACGTAAAGTCAGAAGGCTTAGCCTAGTGACCGACTGGCTCATGTACAGTGGGGCTAGGTTAGGTAATCTGAGGGTTGATTGGCTATGGGTAGTGGGCTTAGGTTGGGTAACGTCCAAAGTTCTTTTGCCCGGGACCTTGCAGGATGGAATTCTTTTACAAGATGGAGTAGCTCAGGCCCTTCATCCTAGGGTGAGTGGGACCCTGCTAGCGTAGTCTCCTGGAATCATGACCCAGGTTGACAAGAATTCAAAACCTAGGCGTAGTGCAACCTGTTGAGCCTGCCATGGCTCCGATCTAGTTCCCCAACTGGGATGACCGAGGATGAAATGGCTGGATGGCATCACGGACTCGATGGACGTGAGTCTGAGTGAACTCGAGAGATGGTAATGAACAGGGAGACCTGGCATGTTGCAATTCATGGGGTCGCAAAGAGTCGGACACGACTGAGCGACTGAATTGTACTGAACTGAACTGTCTGGTATAAAAACACTCATCAAATTCTCTGGGGTTGAGACACATAGGTTTTCAAGGCAGAAGCCTGGTGTGTCTCCCTTTGCCTGGCAAAGCAAGAAAGCTGTTCGTTTCTACTTCTGTCTCCAGGATATGATTCAACACTGGAGTATAGAGAAGTTTTTTGTACCATTTCCTTTTGTTTCCGTATTCTCTCCCTTTCCTGATTACCAACCATTTGAATCAGCCCTTTGGGACTCAGGGATGGTCTAGGAGGCTGAATGAAGTCTGTTTCCTACAAACATGAAATGAGAGACACAGAAAGGAAATGAAGAGCCCCCTAGGATTCTGTTCCTTCCACTAGAATCTGGTAACCTGGAAAGATGTAGACGGCACAAAGTTTTTTAGCTTGATGCCCACTCCCCGCTATGGGGAGCTGGGAGTGATGCTAGGGCTAAGTTGATCCCCCAAAGATAAGTATCTGCAAGTAAAGTCCCTGAGGGTGGATTCAGGGAATTCTTCAGACTCCTCTTGTGGAGCCAGTCGAGGGCTCACAACTTGTCCCTTAACTTGTCTCAGCTTAAAAAAAATGCACAACTTGAATGCTGTGAGTTAAGTTTTATTTGGGGCAAAATGAGGACTGCAGCCCAGGAGTCAGCACTTCACTTCAGACAGCTTTGAGAAACTGGTTCAAAGAAGCAGGGGGAAGGTCATTATATATGTAATTTTGGCGAAAGGGGTATACATGCAATCAAGCACACCTTCTCTAGAAGGTTTCTGCTAGTCTCCTGAAGCTTTTGCTAGTCCTGAGGAGCAGTCGTCACCATAAAGAACTTTAGTGATTTTCTAGATATGAGGAGATACAAGAATTGGGCACATAAAACCAGGTCCTAAAAATATCTAAATATATGAAGACCTGTCCTGCCAGTTCCCCCACTCCACCCCACCCCTCCCCCTCAGCAAAAGGGGCTCACTTCTGCTCTCCACCTTAAACTCCTTTCAGTGGGTATTGAAAGTCAGCAGCTGCAGCAGCACATGATTTAATCCTTGTAGAGGGAGACAGAGAGTGCCGATTTGTAGTTAACACTTGCTTCCAAAGAGGAAGCCAGTCCCCAGTTGGAGATAAATGAATGTCAAACTTTGGGAGGTAGTTGAGCCCTGCATTGCTGTGGATAAAGCAAAGGGTGCCATCTAGTGGCTGCCTATTCCTTCGTTTTGTTATTCTTGGGGTGCCAATGACCGTCATCTTGGAGGAAGCTATTGAGCAGCTTGTGAGGTTGTGGAGGATCCTAGGAAAGTTCCTGACTTTGCGGGAATAGAGAAATCTGGCCCCAGGTGTTTTCAGATGAGGACAGGACCTGTGCACTGGCTGTAGGAAGGCGTTGCAGAGGCGGTGGGCAGCACACTGGGGCATCCAGCATCTCTTTGGGCTCCCAGAAAAGATGCAGGTGGGGGGCTGAGTTCAAGCGCATGACTGTTACTCCTCCAGTAACCTCCACGGAGTTGCGAAAGAGTGGGACAGGACTCAGAGACTAAAGAACAAAAAAACAGTCACCTAGCTTTCCAACAAGATGTAACTTGATTTCCTCCAGTGTTTGACACTGACCCCACCCTCAGCCCCACCTCCCATTTGTGGAGAGCAAATCCCAGCCAGACTGGCTTTGAACTTTTGTGATGGAGTTGAGCTGGAATGTCAGGGAGAGGCAAGGGTAAGACTTTAACAGCAGCGTTTTCTAAATTTGCATTGCAGAGTCAAGGTCCCTAAGGAGACCTGGGAAGTATGGATGCAAAGCAGTATTCTGTGGGTTGTGAGTGGGATGGGAGAAAGGGAATTGCGAAAAGAGTTGTTGTGCAGTTGCTCAGTCATGTCCAACTCTTTGCAACCCCATGGGCTGCAGCACGCCAGGCTTCCCTGTCCTTCACCATCTCTCAGAGCTGCTCAGACTCCTGTCCGTTGAGTTGGTGAGGCCACCTAACTGTCTTGTCCTCTGTTGTCCCCTTCTCTTCTTGCTTTCTATCTTTCCCAGGGTCTTTTCTGTGAAAAGTTACTAAGTCAGTGTCCTTTGGGGGCCATGTAAATTATTTTGTATTGAAGGGGAGCAGAATTTCTCACCCCAAAACATGCCTCTTCAGCCTGAGGATTATTTCAAGGTAAAGGTAATCAAATCTAACAGATTCTGGAAAGCTCTTTATCTCTCCCTTAACTGCTTAAATTTACATTGGAAAGGGGGCCTGTACCAGGAAGAGAGCTATTACCTGAGACACCTAAAGAAATTTATTCACCTTTGTTTTCCAAACACCTGTGCCTTCCTGTGAATAGTTTTCTTCCCCTTTGTCTACGTAAAGAAAAACCGTACGAGGTGAAACGGCAAATTTAAATATTGTTTGTTACTGAATGCAAATTTGTGAGCCCACCGCTTGGTGAGGCTGACCTTGGGTGGCCTCAGCCTGCTAGGGCTTGGAGCGGGGCTTGGGTTCCCAGCCAGAGACTGAGGCAGTGTTGCAGCGGTTTGAGCACCAAATCCTAATCACTAGACCAATGGTCAGTGACAAGGGCCTGGCTCTTTGGGTTTGTAGAAAAGAATTTCAACAAAGATAGAAAACAGGGAAACAAAATATTTATTCAGAGGAAAAAGAGTATAGCATGTATGGATAGACAAATGGGCAAACTCTGAGAGAGAGAGTGTCTGAATTGCTGAGTTGCACCTTTGTGGTAGTTTGAATTACTTTTACGGGGCATTTCTTCTGAGTTTCCTTTGGCCAAGCATTTTGATTTGCCTGGCTCACTATTCATATTTGGTATATCTTAGGATCTCTCATATGTTCACACACATCTCTTAGCCAAGTTGGATTTTAGCCAAGATGAATAGGTGTATAGGTAGAGAATATCCTTTGACATAACTCCCTCTTTGACCTCAAAGGAGCCTTTTCTGCACATGTGTGGTTGGGGAGGTCTCTTGACTTCAAGAAAGAGAAATATGTGTCCTCGGTAGGGCCCAGCCTCCTCGCTTAATTGTCCTGCTGCTTTTGTTTTGGAGTTTCAGTCCATAGGGAATGACTCTCCAATTGCTCTACCATGTTGGGGGTCCATCTACCTCCTGCATCACACCCTCTGAGAAACATAAACCCCCAAAAATCTTTATTGGGCAGATGATAGGCAAAGGTCTGTTTTCTGTAACTTCTTCAGGCTGACCGGGCCTCATAGACCCTACCTAGTTGGAGTCATGGCGCTCTCACCCTGTCTCATTAAAGAGGTCCCTCGGTGATTTCAGTTGCTTTTGCAGGATCTGCTGTGGGGAGTGGCTGGAGTCTCTGCATCACCGTTGTCTTGTAGACCAGTGGTCAGTGACAAGGTCCTACCTTTTTGGCTTTGCAGAAGGGAATTCCCACAGAGGTGGTGTTTATTAGGAGGAAAAGACTGCAGTGCCTGTGGATGGATATACAGGCAGGCTCAGAGGGAGAGTTGCACGCTGGTGGTAGTTTGAATTACTTTTATGGGGCATTTCTTTCCAGTTTACTTTGACCAATCATCTTGCTTTGTCTGGTAAAGAGGCCATATTTGGCATAGCTCAGGGTCATCCCGTGTGTGTGCACATCTTTTAGCCCAGATGGATTCTAGTAAAGAGGCTTATGGGTAGTTTACATCACTTTCTTTGAGGTTAGCCCCCCCTTTTCAACCTCCAACGAGCCTTTCAGTGCATGTGTAGTCGGGGAGGTCTCCTTAACTTTAGAACGAGGAATGTGGTCTTCCATCTCTTATCTTTACAGGGCCCAGCCTCCTCCATCATCCTGTTTATTTTATAGAGTTTCTGCTATTATGAAATTTCTGCCACAGGGGAGAAACTGTTGAGCCTGGGCCCATGTATCTTGTACCTCTAGGGCAAATAAACAAAAATGAGTTTAGAGCACAGAAAGGTTTATTGGAGGTGTCAACTTTAGAAAAAGCACAATTTGAGAGTTGTGAGTCAAGTTTTATTTGGGGCAAAATGAGGACTGCAGCCTAGAGATGTAGGAGGGAAAATAGTATATATGTAATTTTGGTAAAGGGGGAATCAATCAAGCACATACTTCCCAGAAGGTTTCTACTAGTCTTGTGAAGCTTTTGCTAGTCATCAGGAAGAGTTGTCACCATGGATTTTAATACTTTTCCAGAGAGAAGACGCAAATTAGGCTAAAAAAATGGGCTCCTGGTGCTTCCCTGGTGGCTCAGTGGCAGAGTCCGCCTGCCCGTGCAGGAGACGTGGGTTTGGTCCCTCGTCTGGGAAGATCCTGCATGCCATGGAGCAAGTGCTCCCTGAGCCTGTGCTCTAGGGTCTGGGACCTGCAACTACCGAAGCCCGCGAGCCCTAGAGTCCACGCTCTGCAACGCGAGAGGCCGCTACCAAGAGACGCTATCACACCATGGCTAGAGAGGAGCTCACTCGCTGCAGCCTGAGAAAAACCTGTGTATCAAGCAGCACAACCGAAAAAAAAAAGGCTCTTGAAAATATCTAACTAAATATCTAACTATCTGAAGCCCTGTCTTATTAGTTTATCCCCCTGCGCACAGAGTGCCTCATTTTGTTACCGAATCCAAGCTCACTCTGCTCGCCACATGACAGGCCAATTAGCTGAGAGATGAGATGTTGAGGCAAGAATTACGACTTTCTTCAGAAAGCCAGCTGACTGGGAAGATGACAGAGTAATGTCTAGAAATAACCATCTTATCACGGTCTGGATGCCGTTTTCTTTTATAGAATGAGAGAGAGACGGGATGAGGAAGTAAAATAAAAGGGCCATCAGTCTTGCAAATCATCTCTGGGAATGACCAGTATTGGCGAAGGGATATGTTAATACCTTGTTTCTTGCAGCCATTAACAGGTGGGCAGAGTCAGGTTATAGTTCTGTGTGCTGAGCAAAGTCACTTTAGTTTAACAGTCCAGCAGAGGGGTGGGGTCCTTCTAGGAAGGCCAATATGCATGATTATAATAACAAAAACAAAACAAAACAAAAGAATAAAGGTTAAAGTCAAAGAAAGAGATCCAGCATGGAGTCCAGGCTCTTACCTGCAACAATTTCTGCTCTCTACCCTGATCTCCTTTCAGAGGGTGTTGAAAATCAGCAGGTGTAGCAGCATATGATTTAAACCTTGTAGAGGCAGATGGCAAGCACCCAATCAACTGCCAATTTGTAGTTGACAGAGGGCTGAGCAAGAACAAGGGCCTTGTGTTCAAAAACTCCAAACTCCCTGAAGGGTTTCAGCAAAGCATTTTTAAAGGCAAGGGGGGGAAGAGGTGTCCTAGGGTATGAGATCAGCTCCTGCACAATTCTCTGATTGGTTGAGGGTGATCAATCCTTGGGCACTAGAAGCAAGCTCCTGCTCACGATCAACAAGTATTAATTGTTAATTTCATCCATTTGGTGGCAGTTTTATCAGCTGCAAAACTTAGGAAATATGCATTAGATAACATTATCTAGATACTTCAGAGGGGAGAAAAAGAGAATTGTGAGGGAACTGAGAAGGTCCCATATGATCCAGCTTGGTTACATAATCAGGGGCTTACTTAGGACTTTTGAAACTGTATAACTCATATTAAGACTTCAACTCACTGTCTTTTAATTGAGATCACACACCTGGTCTCAGGATTCAGTGAGCTCAGGTTCTTTTTGTCTTGTTGCAGAAAAAAAGTCTAAGTAAAGAATGGATTTATTTAGAGAGATACATATTTCACAGACAGGATGGGTTATGTCTCAAAAAGCAAGAACAAACTTAGTAGAAACACACTTCACTGACACACTGTGGGCTATCTCAGAAGGTATGTGAATGTGAAGTTGCTCAGTCATGTCCAACTCTATGCAACCCCACAGACTGTAGCCTATCAGGCTCCTCCGTCCATGGGATTTTCAGGCAAGAGTGCTGGAGTGGATTGCCATTTCCTTCTCCAGGGGATGTTCCCAACCCAGGTATCGAACCTGGGTCTCCCACATTGCAGGCAGACGCTTTACCATCTGAGCTACCAGGGAAGCCCTGGTAAGAGGGCCCCAAATATGGAAAGGTTAGTTTTTATGGTTAGGTAATTTCACAGACTAATGAGTGGGAGGATTATTTCAACTATTTTAGAGAACGGGTGGAGAGTTCCAGGAATTAGGCCACTGTTCACTGATTTTTTTTTTTTTTTCCACATTGCAGTAAACTTCTTTTAAGGTCTCTGAGAGTTTCAATAGAAACGTCGTGTGCAAAATGACAGCTGTCCAGGGTCTGGCTGACAGGACCCCCTCCCGAGGCTGGGTGGCATGCAGGTGGGTGCAGCTTGACTTTCTGCCCTGGCACGGGGTGCCTCCTTCACAGTAGAGCCACCTATGTCCGGGGCCCAGGAGGGCAACTGGCCGGGGCCCTGGCGCCATCAGGCCTAGTCCTGATCCATGCTGCAGCCCAGCGCCTCGACGTCATTGCTGATGTCCGAGATCATGTGGTTCCACTCATCCCCCTCCGAGGGCGCGGACTGGTCGTCAGAGCTGCCCGTGGCCCTGTTCCTGTTCGAGGTGGAGGTGGAGGTGGAGCTCGTGGTCCGGCGGTATCTGCCAAAGCTGTCCGTGATGATCCCACGGCCATCCGTCACCGCAGTGGTCTCCAAGAAGTTCTCGAAGTGCTGGCTGTCTTTCTCAGGGATGAAGGACCGCAGACCGAGCAGCAGGAACTTGCGGCTGTCCCCAAAGAGCTGCCACAGGTTGATGCAGAACTCATGAGCCCAGGCGCCGTCACGGTATTCGTGCAGCAGCGCTGCAAACTGCTGGATCTCCTGCGACGACAGCTTGGTGTGCAGCGTGAGCATGCAGTCCTGCAGAAGCTCCGCAGCCGTGGCGCTCAGCTCACTCTCGCTGACCGTCTTGGCGTGGGGTGCCGTCTGCACGCAGAAGGACAAGGGCGAGACGCCACCTGCATGTGCACACTCGGGAGGAGAAGGTGCTGGCTTCCGTCTCATATGGCTCCTTCACGTCCACCTTTGTGGAAGAGTCATCAGTGTGAGGGGATAGGTGGTGGGTGGGTGTTGAGGCCCCAGCAAATATGGCTCTGTCCAGGAAGGCAATGGTGGACTCCGTGCACACCATCTGGAAGGCCTGGCCAAGCAGGCCGCACGGCTCTTCCGCGGTGACCTTGCTGTGGCCAGGATCACCAGGCAGCAGACCTCCACGGGCCCTACTCCGCTCTCCGACAGGGAGCCTGTGGTGAGGCCTCGGGAACTTCCTGCACACAAGCTCTGGCTGGGGGAGATGTGGGGTCCTGGGCTGTCTTCCAGAACCACCAGGTGTGAGGCATCATCTCGCATGTAGGACACGGCGGCAATGTCATGGATGGGGACCCTGAGGATGGTGTCCTCCCCATCCCTCCAGGCCAGCTTGACATTGTAGGCAGACAGACTGATCACAGCGTCATGCTCCTGGGTCAGGTGTCCGGGGAGCTGGAGGGATCTCTTTGCATTGTCTATGAAATGCAGGATTTCAGTCCTACTGGAAGGATTCAGGTATCCTGGTATGGACGTTAACTGACCTAAATACTTCACCTCCTTCTCGATATAGTCGCTAAGCAGTCTGTCGGGCTCGATGCGCTCAGGCAGGGACAGCACCACGGTGTGCAGAGGGCACCTCTCTGTCATTTTCTCACGGGCTTTCTTATCTCTACTCTTCTCACCTTTTAGGAATACTCATTTAACGGCGACACAATTCCAGGCTGCACACTTTATATGAAATCCACTCTGGTCTATTGGTTCTCTGGCAGCTCGATGAGTCCTGTCCTTTTGAAATGGGGCCCCTTGTGATGAGTAATCTTCAACTGAAGGACGCAGCTGGCTCCTGGAAAACTTCCTGGCCCATAACCGGGGCCAGCTCCTCTGCAGCCTGTGGTCACTCATCCGCCGGGAATGCCACGTGGAGAGCCTAGGTTTGCAGGAGAGTCACTGACTGGAAGGGGGGAAAGGAGTGGCTCCTTCCTCCCCCACGCGTGCGCTTCTTGCCCTTCTTGCCCTTCTTGCCCTCTTCCTCTTCGTCTCCGTGAGCGGCCCCCTGCTGCCTGGCCCGTCCCCGGAGAGCCGCGCTGCCCGCTGCCGCTACATGCTCTCCCTGGCCACCCCCACCCCCACCCCCCGCCCGTCCTGCGCCACTCGCCCGGCCGCAGTCTCCGCCCGTGGCCGCTAGGGGCCGTCCACGCCCTCTGTTCACTGATTTTTGATGGTTGGCCTTGAAACTGTTGGTACTGGTGGATGTATCACTTAGTTTGCTGATGTGTTACAATGAACTTACTCTGAGGCTCAAGGTCTAGTGGAGGCTGACGCATCTTCCACCTTGACCTATTTTGTTCTAATCAGTTTATGTCTTGTCCTTAAAGACTCTACCCTGACCCCTTCCCTCCTGTTTCAGAAAGGTAATTTGGATAGAGGATTGGTAGGCTGAGTATTGGTAAAGGAGGAGACAGACAGTTCAGTTCAGTTCAGTTCAGTTCAGTCGCTCAGTCGTGTCCGCTGCTTCGTGACCCCATAAATCGCAGCACGTCAGGCCTCCTTGTCCATCACCAACTCCCAGAGTTCACTCAGACTCATGTCCATCAAGTCTGTGATGCCATCCAGCCATCTCATCCTCTGTCGTCCCCTTCTCCTCCTGTCCCCAATCCCTCCCAGCATCAGAGTCTTTTACAAGGAGTCAACTCTTCGCATGAGGTGGTCAAAGTACTGGAGTTTCAGCTTCAGCATCATTCCTTCCAAAGATATCCCAGGGCTGATCTCCTTCAGAATGGACTGGTTGGATCTCCCTTGAGTCTCCAAGGGACTCTCAAGAGTCTTCTCCCACAGTTCGAAAGCATCAATTCTTTGGCGCTCTGCTTTCTTCACAGTCCAACTCTCACATACATACATGACCACAGGAAAATCGTACAACTCATATTGGGACTTGAACACACAGTCTTTTGAGATCATACACCTCATCTCAGGACTTAATGAAGCTCAGAACTTAGAAGTGGTAGAGGAGGAACCAGTATACATACAATTTTTTTTTTTTTTTTTGGTCTAGGGAATCCATGCAGTCAAGCATACATACATCTTTCATCAGTTGGTGTTTTTGTTTCTATAAAGAGCATAAAGATATTGTTATGTGTATCCCTTGAGGCGGAACCTGCCCCTGCCCCAAGGCTACACTGTTGACTCTTGGCTGTTCCTCCCATGTCTCTACATCCTTTCCTTCCCAGATTAGCAACTGTTTGAGTCTGTCCTTTGGAACTCAGGGAAGCTCATGGAGGCTGGAGTCTGTTCCTTACAAAGACTAGGAGACACAGAAAGGCATCCAAGACCAGGAGCCCCACAGGGTCTTGCTCAGTTTCATAAAGAGCTGTTAGGCCAAAGCACAGAGAGCCTCACTCTGTTCTTCACCCTGTTGGTGGGAAACTATAGAGGGTTATGACAATGTGGAACTGGGTGGTGAACAATGCTTTTTGTGTCCTTCCTCGTTCACACTTTTGTTTCTCTAGATCTCCACCCCTTTTTTTTTAAGCTCAGGATATTATATAAGCTTCAGTTACCTGGCTGCCTTTGATTCTTCATATCTTCACGTGCTCCTGGAGGTATGTAATTTTGTTTGTTTTTCCTCTATTAATCTGTTTTATATAGTTTAATTATTAGACCAGTCAAAGGACATAGAACTGAGACAGGAAGGGCAGGGCACAAACTTTAAAAGAATGAAATACCCTGAGAACACACGTGACTTAAAACTGATTAGAACCAACTAGTCATAAGATGGCAGATGAGTCATCTTCTACTAGATCTTGAGCCTCAGTATAGCTTACTGTAGCACATCAACATGCTAAATGACACACCCACAGGTGCCGTGAAGGTAAAAAGTGGGCCGTGGCTCAATTCCTGAGAATCCCCACCCCTTCCCAAAAGAGATGGAATACTCTTCCCACTCATTAGCCTGTGAAATTACCCACCCTTATAAAAACTAGCAATCCCATATTCAGGACTATTGAAACCATACAACTCATATTAGGATTTGAACTCAGATTAGGATTAGGTTAGCATATCCCACTCCATTCCTCTTGCCTGGGGAATCCCATGGATGGAGGAACCTGGTGGGCTGCAGTCCATGGGGTCGCTAAGAGTTGGACGCAACTGAATGACTTCACTTTCACTTTTCACTTTCCACTTTCATGCATTGAAGAAGGAAATGGCAACCCACTCCAGTGTTCTTGCCTTGAGAATCCCGGGGACAGGGGAGCCTGGTGGGCTGCTGTCTATGGGGTCACCCAGAGTTGGACACGACTGAAGTGACTTAGCAGCAGCAGCAGCATACCCTGGTGCCTTTTTGCCTCTTTTGCCTTCTGAGATGGCCCACACTCTGTCAACAAAGTGTGTATCCTCCCTAAGTAAACCTTTTTCACTTTACTATTTCTTGCATCTTGCTCTTGAATTCTTTGTTTCATGAAACCAAGAACACACACTTGGTGGCTGTCGCAAGAACTGGGATGTGACCATCCTCCTGTGCCCCACTCTCCTGCAATAGAAGGGAGGCTGGGAAATTTTTTCTGCTCTTACATTGCTTATTTAAATTGTGATCTTTTTTAAAAGCACCATCCTTCTAGGAGCTTTAACATTACCAGTTTTGAAACTTTTGTTTCTGCAAATTGTAACAAATATTGCTAACACTACCATTATTGGCAGAACTGTGTCTGCCTGCCCCACCTGCCCATCCAGTTCATAAACCGAAGTTCTAACCCAGTTTAGAACTTGACATCTAAGTTGTCAATCAAACATAAACATATATATTTGTGCATGAGGCCTTTAAAGAAGTGATTATAAAACTGAGCAGGACCCTATCGGAACCTCCCCTGGTACAAATCTTTTCCATGTCCTCAGTTTCTTGTATGGAGGAAAGAAGCTTCAGCCTCCTAGACCTTCCCTGATTATCAAAGAGGAAATTCAAATGGTTGTTAATCAAAATAGTGAGGCAATGGGGAACGAAAAGAGAAACTGATCTTTGGTAGCCTCAACCTGAAGCAGCTTGAAGTGGGCCTTTGGTTTCCTGGCCTGAGACTGAGGTGGATTACAGCAGTGAAGACACCAAATCCTACCCACTAGACCTGTGGTCAGTGACAAAGCCCTGGCTCTTTGGTTTTGCAGAAAAGAATTCCCATAACGGCAGAAAGTAGTGAAGCAAGTAGAGTATTTACTAGGTGGAAAAAGAGTTCATGTGTGTGGATAGACACAAAGGTGAGCTCAGAGAGAAAGTCCCCGAGTCTTGCCCTTATGGTCGTTTAAGTCACTTTTGTGGAGCATCACTCTGGTTTTTCTTAAGCCAATCATTTTGATTTGCCTGGCTCAGAGTCCATATTTGGTATGTTTCAGGATCCTCCCATACGTGTGCATGCATCTCTCAGCCAAGATGGATTCTACTGCCAGAGGCCTGTGGGTAGCCTGGCGTCAATTGGTATCACTTCCTTTTTGACCTCCAAGGACATGCATGGTCAGGGAGATCTCCTGGCTTCGAGAATGAGAAATATGTGGTCTGGGCAAGGCCTAGCCTCTTCTTTGAAACGCACAGCTATTCTCATCTTGGAGTTTCAGCCCACAGAGAATGAACCTCCTATCACCTTACCAGGGGTTTACCTATCTATCTCCTGCCTCAGAATGGTCAAGAAACTATCGGTTCAGTTCAGTCGCTCAGTCGTGTCTGACTTTGCGACCCCATGAATCGCAGCACGCCAGGCCTCCCTGTCCATCACTAACTCCCCGGAGTTCACTCAGACTCACGTCCATTGAGTCAGTGATGCCATCCAGCCATCTCATCCTCTGTCGTCCCCTTCTCCTCCTATAGTGCAGTGATAAAACAAGGACCTGGTTTCTTCTCAGGTGACATATACAACAATATCTTTGAGTTCTTCTGCAGGAACTAAAGTCCTCACCCAGGTGGAGGATGATAACTTCAGACTAGTAAAAGATTCCTGGAACACTGCCTTGCTACCTCCCTACCAACCAATCAGGAGAAAGTCTGCACACAGTGGAAGATAACAAAGACTCTGACCCTCCTTTCCAAATGATTAACTGAGGTAAGCTTCCCCTCTCTTCCTTTAAAAACTTTCCCAGTCGAACAGAATCTATGAGTTGGTTCTTGGATAGGAGTCCACCTTCTCCCTACGTTGCTGACCTCCTCAATAAAGTTTACTTTCCTTTCTAACCAGCACTTATCTCTCAAATATTGGCTTTCAAGTGGTGAACCATTGAACCTGAGTTCAGTAACAATTATGATTAAATGAAGTCGCTAGTTCAGTTCAGTTGCTCAGTTGTGTCTGACTCTTTGTGACCCCATGGACTGCAGCACACTAAGCTTCCCTGTCCATCACCAATTCCCTGAGTTTGCTCAAACCCATGTGCATCAAGTTGGTGATGCCATCTAACCATCTCATCCTCTGTCATCCCCTTCTCCTCCTGCCTTTAATCCTTCCCAGCATCAAGATCTTTTCCAGTGGTTCAGCTCTTTGCATCAGGTGGCCAAAGTACTGGAGCTTCAGCTTCAGCATCAGTCCTTCCAACGAATATTCAGGACTGATTTCCTTTAGGATTGACTGGTTGAATCTCCTTGCATTTCAAGGGACTCTCAAGTCTTCTCCAGCACCACAGTTCAAAAGCATCAGTTCTTTGGCACTCAGCTTTCTTGATAGGCCAACTCTCACATCCATACATGACTACTGGAAAACCATAGCTTTAACTAGACAGATCTTTGTTGGCAAAGTAATATCTCTGCTTTTTCATATGCTGTGTATGTTGATCATAGATTTTTTTTTCAAGGAGCAAGTGTCTTTTAATCTCATGGCTGTAGTCACATCTACAGTGATTTTGGAGCCCCAGAAAATAAAAAGTCTGCCACTGTTTCCATTGTTTCCCCATCAATTTGACATGAAGTGATGGGACAGGATGCTATGGTGTTTGTTTTTTGAATGTTGAATTTTAAGCCAGCTTTTTCACTCTTCTCTTTCATCAAAATGCTCTTTCTGCCATCAGAGTGGTATCATCTGCATATCTGAGGTTATTGACATTTTTTCCAGCAATCTTCTTTTTTTGGCTATCATCATCATTTTTAACCTCAAATTCATTCAGGATAACTCCTATTCATCCTTCAAAACCCCATTTGGTTTCACCATCTGTCTTGCCCAGAGTGAACTCTCAGTGATTTTTGTGACCATTTGACAAGTTCCTAGACTGAGGCCCAGAGCAGCCAGGTCACTTCTGAGGTTTTTCAGCATCCAGCTCCTTCTTCCTCTATCTGCCCAGTTCTAGGGCATGGGTCTCAGGCCTGGCCAGTCTGGCTTAGGAGCATGTAGACATCAGTTCAGTTCAGTCACTCAGTGTGTCCGACTCTTTGCCATCCCATGAATTGCAGCACGCCAGGCCTCCCTGTTCATTACCATCTCTCAGAGTTCACTCAGTCTCACGTCCATCGAGTCCGTGATGCCATCCAGCCATCTCACCCTCCGTCGTCCTCTTCTCCTCCTGCCCCCAATCCCCCTCAGCATCAGAGTCTTTTCCAATGAGTCAACTCTTCGCATGAGGTGGCCTAAGTACTGGAGTTTCAGCTTCAGCATCATTCCTTCCAAAGAAATCCCAGGGTTGAACTCCTTCAGAATGGACTGGTTGGATCTCCTTGCAGTCCAAGGGACTCTCAAGAGTCTTCTCCAACACCACAGTTCAAAAGCATCAATTCTTCGGCGCTCAGCCTTCTTCACAGTCCAACTCTCACATCCATACATGACCACAGGAAAAACCATAGGATTGATTAGACGGACCTTAGTCAGCAAAGTAATGTCTCTTCTTTTGAATATACTATCTAGGTTGGTAATATCTTTTCTTCCAAGGAGTAAGCGTCTTCTAATTTCATGGCTGCAATCACCATCTGCAGTGATTTTGGAACCCAAAAAATAAAGTCTGACACTGTTTCCACTGTTTCTCCATCTATTTCCCATGAAGTGATGGGACCGGATGTCATGATCTTCATTTTCTGAATGTTGAGCTTTAAGCCAACTTTTTCACTCTCATCTTTCACTTTCATCAAGAGGCTTTTTAGCTGTGTCAATTCAAATCCATCACCAGCCGGCCCTGGGCATCAGTGGTCAATACCCACAGGTAGGACTGCTTGGCTTTACACTCAGACACCCAGTGCCTCTGGCCCATATTCTGGCAGCCTCCTCCACCCCCACCAGGGCCATCTTCCTCAGTGCTGGCAGCCTTACAGTGGGTTTCCCCAAAGAGGTACTGGCACAGAGGACTTCCGCCAGCCACAGGCACCTCCTCCAGCATCTCCACCTCACACCCATGCAGGTCCACAGCAGTCCGGGGGTCTGTCACCAGCTGCGGGTGGCATCACACAGGCCAGCCCTCCACAGCAACCGGCTGGTGCTGTCTTGCTCACCCCTCACAGATTGCAGTCAGCTGGGCTCCGGGTGGGCTCCCAAAGTCCTCGGACTCCAGCAGAAAAAGCAAAGGGGGGAGCCCATGAGGGTACCCCTGGATAAGGCTACGTGGAGGGGACAAGAAGTCACACTCAGGTGCTGGAAATGGGGTTGGGGTGAGGCTGGGGGTGGGGCTCCACTGGGACACTGGGGAGGAGGAAAAATAGGAGGATGGGAAGGGAGCCTGAGGGGTGGGGGAGCATCTCGCTGAGTACCTATCAGCACTTCCTTACCTCTGAGCTCCAGGGCTGGGGACCCCTGGTTCCAGGAGGCCCGTGTTGGGGACACGGGTGGCCTCCTAACTTCCTGACATCTCAGGAGACAGAGGGGAAATGTGTAGGGCGACCTCCTCAGCTCCCCCGGCTGTCTCTGGCATGTTGGCTCCTCCTTCTGCTTGCTGGCAGCAGGATCTGGGGTTCTTCTGGCAATCTTGATTTCAGCTTGTACTTCATCCAGCCTGGCATTTCACATAATGTACTCTGCATATAAGCTAAATAAGCAGGGTGACAATACACAGCTTTGAGGTATTCCTTTCCTGTTTTGGAACCAGTCCATTGATCCACGTCCGGTTCTAACTGTTGCTTCTTAACCTGCATACAGATTTCTCAGGAGGCAGGTCAGGTGGTCTGGTATTTCCATCTCTTGAAGAATTTCCCACAGTTTGTTGTGACCCACACAGTCAAAGGCTTTGGCATAGTCAATAAAGCAGAAGTGGATGTTTTTCTGGAATTCTCTTGCTTTTTTGATCATCCAATGGATGTTGGCAATTTGATCTCTGGTTCCTCTACCTTTTCTAAACCCAGCTTGAATATCTGGAAGTTTGAGGTTCATGTACTGTTGAAGCCTGGCTTGCAGAATTTTGAGCATTACTTTGCTAGCATGTGAAATGAATGCAGTTGTGTGGTGGTTTAAACATACTTTGGCATTGACTTTCTTTTGTACTGGAATGAAAGCTGACCCTTTCCAGTCCTATGGCTACTGCTGAGTTTTCCAAATTTGCTGGCATATTGAGTGTAGCACTTTCACAGTGTCATATTTTAGGATTTGAAATAGCTCTGCTAGAATTCTATCATATCCATTAGCTTTGTTCATAGTGATGCTTTCCAAGGTCCATCTGACTTCTCACTCCAGAATATATGGCTCTAGGTGAGTGATAAAACCATCATGTTATCTAGGTCATTAAGATTTCTTTGTACAGTTCTTCTGTGTAGTCTTGCCACCACTTCTTAATATCTTCTGCTTCTGTTAGGTCCATACCGTTTCTGTCCTTTATTGTGTCCATCTTTGCATGAAATGTTCCCTTGATATCTCTAATTTTCTTGAAGAGATCTTTAGTCTCTCCCATTCTATTGTTTTACTCTATTTCTTTGCATTGGTCATTAAGGTGGCTTTCTTATCTCTCCTTGCTATTCTTTGGAACTATACATTCAAATGGGTATATCTTTCTTTTTCTACTTTGCCTTTAGCTTCTTCAGCTCATAGAGAGATAATCTGATGGTGCCCACCTGTGAATGGATGCGAAAAAGAAGAGATTAACACACCCCTTCCAAAGGCTGGCCCTTCCCAGAGAAGCTTTGCAAGACTGAAGACCCTTTCTACTTTACTTCTTCATTGTCTCTCCCTCTCTTTTCTGCCTTTCAATTTTTCAATATTTATTTATTTGGCTGTGGTGTTGGAGAAGACTCTTGAGAGTCCTTTGGACTGCAAGGAGAGCCAACCAGTCCATTCTGAAGGAGATCAGCCCTGGGATTTCTTTGGAAGGAATGATGCTAAAGCTGAAACTCCAGTACTTTGGCCACCTCATGCAAAGAGTTGACTCATTGGAAAAGACTCTGATGCTGGGAGGGATTGGGGGCAGGAGGAGAAGGGGACGACCGAGGATGAGATGGGTGGATGGCATCACTGACTCAATGGACATGAGTCTGAGTGAACTCCGGGGAGTTGGTGATGGACAAGGAGGCCTGGCGTGCTATGATTCATGGGATCACAAAGAGTCGGACACGACTGAGTGACTGAACTGAACTGACCAGGTCTTAGTTGTGGCATACATATAAACTCTTAGTTGCAGCATGTGGGATCCAGTTCCCTGACCAGGGGCCAAACCTAGGCCCCTGGCATTGGGAGCACAGAGTTTTAGCCACTAGACCACCAGGGAAGTGCCTATGCTGCCTTTTGACATTAATTTCTCATTGCTTCTCTCCCTCTGGCTCTATAAAAGAACGTGGCATCTGGAAGATGGTTTCTTTGAGACATTAATCTGCCATCTTCTTGCAGTCAGCCAGCTTTCTGAATAAAGTTGTATTCCTTGCCTTATCTCTTGTATTCACTGGCCTGTCATGGGTCGAGCAGAGTGTGGTTACACATTCAGTTAGTTATACATTCAGTTCACTTCACACAGCTGAGGGCTATGTAGTAGGTCCACTTTAAGAATCATTCTCAGATTAGGTGTCCCCAGAATGCCAGTTTTTCTTTTGACCAAAAAGAAAGAAAACAGGAAATTATAAGAAGCATTTAAATTGAATACTTGTTTTGCATCTATCAATTCATAGTAAAAACTAACTAAATAAAGAAACCTCAAAATACATTCTTTTACCAAGACTGGGAACTTTTGGAAAACTAAAAAGTTAATGGACTATTGATGGTGGTGGAAATGGTTATAGACTTTTCTGGATGCATTATAGCAGCATACTTCAGTGGCTATAAAATTGTTCACACCCTGAAGTTCAGTAATCCCTTTCATGGGAATCTGCCTTAAGGAAGCAATTAAACAGAAGCAAAAGCCTGTATAAATATATATACATATATGTGAAAGATATCCATTGTAAGCATGATTTATAAGGGTAAAAACCTGGAAAGAAGCCAACTTCTCAACAATAAACAAATTGTTGAGTTAAAACACAAAGGCCAATGAAATAGTATGCAGCTATTAAAAATGATAATTACAAAGAACATGTATAAACACAAAAATGTTTATGATTTTTGCACATACACATACTGAAAATACAAAATGGCATCCATCATAATTACATCTATGTGGAAAAATGTCTATAAGCAATGTTGGTAGATGATTTGGATGAATCAAAATAATTTTCTTAAGTAGCAAGGTTGTAAAGTGCTTTTCCTTTTAGAAATTTTATTTGAATGACATAGTAGATTCTAGTTTTTTCTATTAAAGAAGTGATCTGTCATGTAGAACCTTGCCAGTGGTCTCTGCCAAAGTGTAATTTAAAAAAGTTCAAAATATGATTCATATGACTGTAAAGTGAACATGTGTCAGATGTTTATTTAACTCATGAATGAGGAATCTGGTGGATAGTAAAGCTGATTCAAAGAGAATCTGTGGAATAGAGATTTATATAGTAGTCAGGAGGAGCCTTCTGGAATAAGTCAACCAAGAAACAAACTAGACAACAAAACTTTGGGGTAGTCTTCAATCAGTTATGCTTTTATCAGGCAAAAATTGACAAATTAATGTTAGCTTCAGTTTAAGCCCTGCTGCTGCTGCTGCTACTAAGTCACTTCAGTCGTGTCCAACTCTGCAACCCTGTAGACGGCAGCCCACCAGGCTCCCCCATCCCTGGGATTCTCCAGGCAAGAACACTGGAGTGGGTTGCCATTTCCTTCTCCAACGCATGAAAGTGAAAAGTCAAAGTGAAGTCGCTCAGTCATGTCTGACTACTAGAGACCCCATGGACTGCAGCCTACCAGGCTGCTCCATCCGTGGGATTTTCAAGGCAACAGTACTGGAGTGGAGTGCCATTGCCTTCTCCAGTTTAAGCCCTAATTAATTTTAAATAGTAAATTAAAGGTATATACCTTACAGCAGCACTGTCCAATAGAAGCATAATGCAAGCTGCATATGTAATTTTAATTTTTCTATTAACTCTGTAAAAAGTAAAAAGAGAAGGTGAAATTAATTTTAATATGTGTGTAGCCAAAATATTATCATTTCAATATATAGTCAATGTAAAAATTTATTCTCTTGCTTAGTCTCCAAATCTACTGTGTATCTAATACTCACATAAAGCTCCGCTCAAATTTGTATGCTACATATTCATTAGAATTGTTGATGTTGCGTTTAGGTTTCATAAAATTTACAGTCAAAAGAGTTGTTCCAAGTCTAGTTAAAAATATACTGGGAATTCCCTGGCGACCCGGTGCTTAGGACTTGACATTTTCACTATTTGAGAGACTAAGATCCTGGAGGAGCTAGGACCTGCCTAGTGGTTCAGTACGGACACAGTGGGGAAAGGAGAGCCTGGAAAGAATAGGGAAAGTAGCATTGATATATATATATATACACTATTATGTGTGAAACAGACAGCTGGTGAGATGATGATGCTGATGTTCAGCTGATCAGTCATGTCTGACTCTTTGTAAGCCCACGGACTCTAGCACGCCAGGCTACTCTGTCCTTCATCATCCCCCAGAGCTTGCTCAAACTCATGTCCATTGAATCAGTGATGCCATCCAACCATCTTGTCCTCTGCTGTCCCCTTCTCCTTCTGCCCTCGATCTTTTCCAGCATCAGAGTCTTTTCCTGGGAGTCATCTTTCCATTAGGTGGCCAAAATAATGGAGCTTCAGCTTCAGCCCTAATCCTTCCAGTGAATATTCACAGTTGATTTCCTTTAGGATTGACTAGTTTGATCTCCTTGCAGTCCATGGTACTCTCAAGAGTCTTCTCCAACACCACAGTTCAAAAGCATCAGTTCTTCAGTGTTCAGCCTTCTTTATGGTCCAACTCTCAAATCCATTCATGACTTCTGGAAAAACCATAGCTTTGACTACACGGACCTTTGTTAGCCAAGTGATGTCTCTGCTTTTTAATATACTGTCTAGGTTTGTCACAGATTTTCTTCCAAGGACAAGCATCTTTTAATTTCATGGCTTCAGTCACCATCTGCAGTGATTTTGGAGCCCCCAAAGTAAAGTTTCTCACTGTTTCCACTGTTTCCCCATCTATTTGCATGAAGTGATGGGACCTGATGCCATGATCTTAATTTTTTGAATGTTGAGTTTTAAGCCAGTTTTTTTACTCTCCTCTTTCACCTTCATCAAGAGGCTCTTTGATTCCTCTTCACTTTCTGCTACACTGGTGGTGTCATTTGCTTATCTGAGGTTATTGATATTTCTCTGGCAATCTTGATTCTAGCTTATCATTCATCCAGCCTGGCATTTCTCATGACATACCCTGCATTTAAGTTAAATTAGCAGGATGACAATATATAGTCTTGACATACTCCTTTCCCAGTTTGGAACCAGTCCATTGTTCCTTGTCCGCTTCTCACTGTTGCTTTTTGACCTGCTTATGGGTTTTGCAGGAGGCAGGTAAGGTGATCTGGTATTCCCATCTCTTGAAGAATTTCCCACAGTTTGTTGTGTTCCTTGAAGTCAAAGGCTTTAGCATAGTCAATGAAGCAGATGTTTTCTGGAATTCTCTTGCTTTTTCTATAATCCAAAGGATGTTGGCAGTTTGATCTCTAGTTTCTCTGCCTTTTCTAAACTCAGCTTGAACATTTGGGGGTTCTCGGTTCACGTTCTGTTGAAGCCTTGCTTGGAGAATTTTGAGCATTACTTTGCTAGCATGTGAAATGAGTGCAATTGTGCAGTAGTTGGAGCATTGTTTGGCATGTATAGCTGGTGAGAAGTTGCTATATTAACACAAGGAACACAGCCTGGCACTCTGTGATGACCTAGAAGGGTATGGTGGTAGTGGTGGGGAGAGCAGGGATGCTCAAGAAAGAGAGAATATATGTATAATTATAGTTGATTCATGTTGTTGTATGGCAGAAACCAACACATTATAAAGCAATTTTTCTCCAATTAAAAGATAAAAAAAAGATCCCACAAGGTGTGTGGCTCAGCCAAAAACAAACTTTCCCAAACCCTACCTATGATACAAATAAAGACCTCTGTTAAAAAAGTATATATATATTATATATATATATATATTTAAAAGTTTCCCAATAACTCTAGCTTTAGCATTTAAATTAAATAAGATTAAACATTGGGTTGTTCTTGCTACATTTTAGGTGGTCAGCAGACAGCTGTGGCTGTGGTTAGAGTACTGGACAGCCTAGAAGGAAAGGGAGAGCTAATCCTTGGGGAAGCCTCTTGGGCCATGCTTGTGTATGACCTTGAAACCACAAGCAGTCATCCTTTTACCCTATTTGTGAGTTTTAGATAATTTTTATCAAGAGTTCTGAAGGTACATAAATTATCTTGATTTTTAAAAACAGCTTTATTGAAATATAATCCACATACCATAAATGTGTAGTTAAATGTACAGTTTAACTATACATAAATGTATAGTTGAATGGTTTTTAGTATATTCACAGAATTGTGTCATCATCATCACAATCAAATTTAGGACATTTTTATCACCCCCAAAGAAACCCCATACCCGTTGCAGTCACACCCCATTTTCCCAAACACCCTCAGCCCTACGTAGCCACTAATTTTTTCTATGGATTTGATTATTCTTAATATTTCATATAAATGGTTCATTTACTTTGTAGCATGTATCAATACTTAGTTCTTTTTATCACCAAAAATATTGTTTTATGAATTTACTATATTGTATTTATCCACTTGCCAGTTGATGGATTTTCAGGTTATTCCTCTGATTTTTTTGTGTTGATTGAACTATGGATATTGCCAGCCATTATGGGGCTGCATTCAGCTGGAAATTTGGCAGGGGCTCCTTAGTTCTCCTCCATGCCTCTCTCCACATTGTGTCTTACTCTCCGTGGCCCCTCTCTCTCCAACAGGATAGCTTGGACTTCCCTATCCATGGAGACTGAGGTCCAAGAGAGGGAAAACAGGAGGGTGCCACTTCTTAAGGGCTAGGCTACACCTACATAATTTCTGCCCCATTCTACTGGTCAAAAAGGTGACAATGTTAGATTTAGAGAGAGGAAAAATAGGCTACATCGTTTGATGGGAAGGATGATATGTGTGTAATTGATGGGTAAGGAATATATGTGGGTTACATCTTTGGATTCTAGCTACCACATCCACATTTATCAGTCATTTTAAAATTAGGTGGGGCCATCTGACTTGTGGACAATGGGCTGTTGGCAAAAATGACATTTCATTTCCAGGCTAAAGCAAAGAAAAACCTGCAAGATACTCCATATGTATTATTTCTTCTGCAACTAAGAAGGCGTCATGGTGTAATTACTGTGACTTGCTCCACAGATGATAATTATTTTGCAGTTCCCCAGACCTGCAACTGACTTTGCATTAGCAAGCAATAAACCTGTGTTGTGATAAGCCACTTAATTTGGAGGCTGTTTGCTAAGGGAACATAACGGACCTAATTCTGATGAAAACGTATGCTTATGTCCTTACCTCAACTCTAAACCCAAGCCTGCTGCTGCTGCTGCAGCTTTGACTTCTCGTGGCCTGCCTTAGCTACTGAGCCTGCCTTCATGCCATTGCTTATGACTTCTCTGGATAAACATGTTTAATATAGCTTGACTCTGGGATCTCCCATCCTTAGTGGCTGGTGTACCTGGCTTATTGGTCTTGGATTTCCCCCTTGGACCTGTTGTAGGGTCATAGTGAAGAGAGGGATCTGCCTCAAACTTAAAAATTGAAGGTCCTCGTAGCCTCAGTTAGGCTTAACTGCAAAAAACTGTAGGAAAAGGGGAACTGTCTAGAAATTTTTAATTTAAGGAGTGATTTGGGGAAAAAGACTTGAAGAATGATTTGCTCATAAGAGTAGGATATATGGCTCTGACTTTGTGACTGATAATTAAAATAAAATACATATATTTGGTCTTCATCTCCATTTCTGTCACAGAGCTCTAAGACCCTTGGAGTTTCTTAAGCGATGAGAAAGATACAGATATATTCTGTTATGCAAATGAGGTGAAATTTGAGCCCCACCTAGGGATGGGGGCTGGTTGCCCAGAGAACCACCTCTGTGATTAGAGGGTTGGAACTTTCACTCCCATCTCTCTTGACCCTTAGGGAGGGAGAGGGATTGGAGGTTGAATCAGCCAGTGATCAATGATTTAGTCAATAAAGCCTGTGTAATGAAGCCTCCAAAAACCCCCAAAGGACAGGGTTCAGAGCTTCTGGGTTGGTGAACATGTGGAGATTTGAGAGTAGCATTCTCAGAGACGGCGTAGAAGTTCTAAGCCTTTCCCCCATACCTTGCTCTGTGTATTTCTTCTATCTGGCTCTTCTTGAGTTATATCCTTTCATAATAAACTGATCGTCTAGTAAGTAAAATGTTTCTCTGAGTTCTGTAAGCTCTTCTAGCAAATTAATTGAACCCAAGGAAGGAGTCAGTGGAACCTCTCACCTATAGCCAGTAGGTCAGAAGCACAGATGACACTCTGGACTTGCAACTGATTGTCTGAAGTGGGCAGAGGGGGGAGGTCTTGTGAGACTGAGTCCTTAACCTCTCACTAGATAGCATCAGAATTGTGTTTAATTGTAGGACACCCAGCTAGGGGTGCTTGGCAGTGTGGGGAAACTCTCCTCCCCCTACTAGAATTGGGTGCAGAATTCTTTTTTTTTTTTGGTGCAGAATTCTTAATGGCAGAGGAGTGAGGCCGAAAAAAAGGGAGATCAGTTAGGGAAATGGTAGTGTAACTGTTACTGCCAAAGTCAGTAACTAAATTTACATTACGTAATGTTTTATAGCTGAACTTAGATCACTTATTATTAATCATCATAATTCTATAAGATAGTCATTGTTCTCTTTTTAGCTGGAATACCAAGGTTTGGGGATGCTGGAGATTTTCAGTTACTAATAGGCAAAGCCAGTACATTCATCAGTTCATTCATGCAATCTTATTGAATTCAAATCCCTTTTCAGAATCCTTTTAGGTGCGTCCCTGCTCCCAAAACTTTACATCCTGGCACACACAAACAAGGATGATATTTGCATGGCATTACCAAGGAGATGCTCCTTAGTAGTGCCAACGGAGGACATTCTGGTGGTGGGCATTATACCTAAAGTCTTTTGCTAAGAAAATAATGGAAAATAGGAAAGCCATATAAATAACATTCAAATATAATTTTAATTGAAGTGAACATTTAAGTGGTTATGAAATATGGTTTTGGTTTTTGTATCACTATAAAAGTTTACAACCATCAGGATCTCCTGGGACACTTGTAACTGTTTACACTTTACAAAGGTGCTAAGTTACAGGAGCTGGGAAACTCTGGGCAATGCACTGCCCTGTAAGCTGAAAACACAGGGATGAAGGAGACAGAATGTTTACCCACAAGAATTTATGTCTAATAGGCAGAACCCAACAAAATGATTATTATGATGTAGTTTAATAAATCTGATGACAGAAGTGTATCTAGGGTGCAACCTAAATCAGGCTAAGGGAGTGGAGGTATATTAACCATTTCTTTTCTTTCATTTTGTTTTTCTCTTTTCACAGAAGGAGGTGTTGAGACTCACGGCAGGCTGCCCACAGATATGCCAAAATGGTGTATTGATTATTTTGAATGGGAGATACTTAAGGAAAGGCCAATGCAAGAGGAATGCTCTGGCCTTCCTCTCTGTCTCCTTGAAAGTAGAAAATAAACTTTTCATGTGAAAGGTACCCTCCTTGCACCTGGAGATATAAAGATACCCTTATCAACAGGGTTAGTGATATTGGGGCCAAGAAGTATGTCTAAACAAACTTTGCTACTTGAGTAAACTCTGTAGATTCTTCATTAGTTAAGCACCCAAAGCCTATGTTTGTCTTATCCATTCCTCACAAATTTATTGTTTGTCTAAAAAGTCTGAAAAACTGCTTCGTAGGTACCATTCCTGGGATCTTTGCACACACAAATTTGTTTTTTTCCCTCTTGTTGATTTGTCTTGTGTGAATTTAATTACTAGACCAGCCAAAATAACTTGAGAAGGATGAGGGAAAGTTTCTCCCTCCCCAACAGTAGCATTTATTTGAGGCTTAACATGAAATTTTACAAATAAAATATATATAAACCCAAATCCACATTCAGTCATAAGGCAGATAACAAATGACAAGTAAAAACAAAGAAAATCAATTGGTGACTATGAAACTGTGTAACTGAAATCGAGACTTGAACCAACGAGGCTGGGACTCAAATCCAGCCAAAACTCACAGTCTTCCTACTGAGATCATACACCTAGCTTCAGCATTTAATGAAGCCCAGTTCCTTGATATCTCATTGCAGAAAGAATTCAGTGAGAAACAAAGTGATAGGCAAGAAGTGGTTTTATTTAGAGAGAAAGATACTCGACAGAGCTGTGCTATCTGAGAAGGTGAGAGGCCCCAAAATATGGCATGGTTAGCTTTATGGGCTGAGTGTTTTATAAGCTAATGAGTGGGAGAGTTATTTCAACTCTTTTTTGAGGTACTGGGCCACCACCCACCTCTTGACCTTAGATGGTTGACCTCAGAATGGTCATGGTACCTGTCAGTCAGTCAGTTCAGTCACTCAGTCGTGTCTGACTCTTTGGAACCCCATGGACTGCAGTACACCAGGCTTCCCTGCCCATCGCCAACCTAACTCACATTGATAGAGTGGGTGATGCCATCCAACCATCTCATCCTCTGTTGTCCCCTTCTCCTCCTGCCTTCAATCTTTCCCAGCATCAGGATCTTTTCCAGTGATTCAGTTCTTCACATCAAGTGGCCAAAGTATTGGAGTTTCAGCTTCAGCATCAGTCCCTGCAATAAATATTCAGGACTGATTTCCTTTAGGATTGACTGGTTTGATCTCCTTGCAGTCCAAGGGACTCTCAAGTCTTCTCCAGCACCACAATTCAAAAGCATCAGTTCTTTGGCACTCAGCTTTCTTGATAGGCCAACTCTCACATGCATACACGACTATTGGAAAAACCATAGCTTTAACTAGACAGATCTTTGTCGGCAAAGTAATGTCTCTGCTTTTAATATGCTGTCTAGGTTGGTCATAGCTTTTCTTCCAAGGAGCAAGCATCTTTTAATTTTATGGCTGCAGTCACCATCTGCATTGATTTTGGAGATCGCCCAAATCAAATCTCTCACTGTTTCTTTTGTTTCCCCATCTATTTCCCATGAAGTGATAGGACCAGATGCCATGATCTTTATTTTTTGAATGTTGAGTTTTAAGCCAACTTTTTCACTCTCCTCTTTCACTTTTATCAAGAGACTCTTTAGTTTCTCTTCACTTTTGACAATAAGGGTGGTGTCATATGTATATCTGCAGTTATTGATATTTCTCCTGGAAATCTTGATTCCAGTTTGTGCTTCATCCAGCCTGGCATTTTGTATGATGTACTCTGAATATAAGTTAAATAAATTGGGTGACAATATACAGCATTGATGTACTCCTTATCCAATCTGGAAGTAGTTTATTTTTCCATGCCCAGTTCTAACTGTTGCTTCCTGACTTGCATACAGATTTCTCAAGAGGGAGGTCAGGTGGGCTGGTATTCCCATCTCTTGAAGAATTTTCCACAGTTTGTTGTGATCCACACAAAGACTTTGGTGTAGTCAATAAAGCAGATGTTTTTCTGGAATTCTCTTGCTTTTTTGATCATCCAATCGATGTTGGCAATTTGATCTCTGGTTCCTCTGCCTTTTCTAAATCCAGCTTGTACATCTGAAAGTTCATGGTTCATGTACTGTTGAAGCCTGACTTACAGAATTTTGAGCATTACTTTGCTAGCATATGAGATGAGTACAATTGTGCGATAGTTTGAACATATTTTGGCATTGCCTTTCTTTTGTATTGGAATGAAAACTGACATTTTCTAGGCCTGTGCCCACTGCTGACTTTTCCAAATTTACTGGCACATTGAGTGTAGCACTTTCACAGCATCATCTTTTAGGATTTGAAAGAGCTCAGCTAGAATTCCATCACGTCCACTAACTTTGTGATACTTCCCAAGGTCCATTTGACTTCTCACTCCAGGAATGTTTGGCTGTTGGTGAGTGATCAAACCATCATTGTTATCTGTGTCATTAAGATCTTTTTTGTACAGTTTTTCTGTGTATTCTTGCCACCTCGTCTTAATATCTTCTGCTTCTGTTATGTCCATACCATTTCTGTCTTTTATTGAGCCCATCTTTGCATGAAATGTTCCCTTGGTATCTCTAATTTTCTTGAAGAGATCTCTAGTCTTTCCCATTCTATTGTTTCCCTCTATTTCTTTGCACTGATCACTAAAGAAGGCTTTCTTTTCTCTTCCTGCTATTCTTTGGAACTCTGCATTCAGATGGGTATATCTTTCCTTTTGTCTTTTGCCTTTCACTTCTCTTCTTTTCACAGCTATTTGTAAGGCCTCCTCAGACAGCCATTTTGCCTTCTTGCATTCCTTTTTCTCGGGGATGGTTTTGATCACTACCTCGTGTATAATACTATGAACCTCTGTCCATAGTTCTTCAGGCACTCTATCAGATCTATTCCCTTGAATCTATTTGTCACTTCCACTGTATAATTGTAAGGGATTTGATTTAGGTCATACCTGAATGGTTTAGTGGTTTTCCCTGGTAGGCATGTCATTTACCTTGCTGATCTGTTACATTGAACATATACTGAAGGCTCAAGGAAGTCAGCTTGTCTTCCATGTTGGGCCTATTTGGTTCTATTATCTTATGTCATGGCCTCAGGCTATGTCACTCTTTTAAAGAATGTGCTTTGCCCCCTTCCCTCGTGTTTCAATTATAAACAGTGGGGCATAGTTTTGTCTTGTACAGTAGAAAATATTTTACAAAATAATCATTTTAAATCAACAGAAGGCCAGTCATTAATAGGTTAGCACTACTCTTGTTTTCTCTGATGCCCCTACTAGTATGGCTGGAAATCGTTTTGGTGGTTGTCCCCTGCTTGAGATGCATTGCCATACGTGCTTTGTTTGCCAATATCTGCGCATGCTAGTCCATATCCTGATTTCCCATAGTTCTACGCAATACCTTCGTGCCACCCATAGCCACTCTAGTTTTGATCAGCACTATAGGCACTAAGCAAGTTTCTGAGATTCAGTTCCTCTGTGTGTGTACAGGCTCCCCCATACCAACAAGCAATATTTGGATGCCACAGAGTGTCTGAGCATTTGACTCAATTTTGACACTACCTGCCCAGAGATAGAACCAGATTCCACAGGTAAACCGCTCAGTCCCACAGGCTGTAGTTGTTTGGTCACGTCATGTCCGACTCTGTAACCTCATGGACTGCAGCAAGCCAGGCTTCCCTGTCCTTCACTATTTCCCAGAGTTTGCTGAGATTCATGTCCTTTGAGTAGGTGATGTTATCTAACCATCTTACCCTCTGCCACCCTCTTCTCCTTTTGCATTCAGTCTTTCTCAGCATCAGGGTGGGCGTGGGGGGGTGCACAAAGGGCAGAAACCAGGGTCAGTCAGGAGGCAGAGAGAGTGAGGGGAAATCTTATGCAAGAGCCCTCATTGTGGTTTCCACAGGAAGAGGTAAAGCAGGATAAGCAGGTTTAGGATTGGCTAGTTTGAATAATTTCAGTGGGCTGTGGGGCACAGGGGCTGTCTCTAGTTGTCCTTCCTGGCCCTTGGTGATTGGGGCAGGTTGATAGTGTCCTAGACTGTGAGACTCTCACAGACAGGAGGCTGAGGGTACCAGCTCTGTATTGGTTGGTTTGCACATGACAGGAAAGTTCACAGGCAAGTTGTTTGCTATCCTTAAGAATTAGCTAACCCTGACAGGGATATTTCCTCCAGGGCAAGTAAGGCCCCAAGAAGTCAAAATATTAAAAAATTCAAGGAATAGGCCCTTCGGCCATCATTTTAAATTCAACTCCATAAAATGCACCATCATCACTGCTGCCTGGACTCAGGCTGAGCTGGTGCTGCACCCCCGCCATGCAGCATGTAAATAAGTATGATGACCTAGAAGAATTTGCAACATCAGTAAGGATCAGTAGGATGAGAGTAAAATGTTTATTGGAGTCTTGAGTTGGTATATAAGCAAGAAAGACCTGACTGAATACTTATTTCACTTGGTAAGCTGTAGATGGCATACTCAAAACAGATCCAATTACTCGAAGATCAAGAGGACCTGGATTTGTGCTTTTCAGAGATGCTGCTAGTGTTAATAAGACTTTGGAAGTGAAAGAGCACTAGCTAGATGGCAAATTGATAGACCCCCAAAAGTCAGTGCTTTGAGAGGCAAGAAATCTCCTAAAAAGAATTTTGTGGGTAGCTTGAGGCCAGATACTTCTGAAGAACAAATTAAAGAATACTTTGGAGATTTTGGAAGGGTTGAAATATTGAACTCTCCATGGATAGAAAAATAAATGAAAAAATGAGGATTTGTTTTATCACATAAACAGATGAAGAGCCAGTAAAGAAATTGTTAGAAAGCACATATTATCAAATTGGTTCTGTGATGAGTAAATTTAAAAAAAAGGCACAACCCAAAGAGATGTATAAGCAGCAATAGCAATGGGAGGAAGGGGAGCTGCAGCTGGTGGACCAGGTGGAACCAGGATCATGGTGGACATCAGGTCCAAAACCCAAACCAAATATTATGATGAAAGATACAGAAGTTACAAGAGTGCCTATGATATTTTGATTTATAAAAAAATATATCTGATCATTCAGGTGATAATCAGAATATATGAGAAATATATATTAGTCTTCATGAATAGTTCCTGTCTTACAGTTCCCTAAACCCTTGGAGTTCATTGAGTGATAAGAGCTCTGAGATAACGTTTGGTCTCTTGTCCTCAGTTCCTGAAAATGCTTCAGGGAAACCCAAAACAATCTTGAGGAAGGAAAAACAGAGCTAGAGGAAGCAGGTTCCCTGACTTCAGACTATCCTACAAAGCTATAGTCATCAAAACAGTGTGGTACTCTCACAAAAATTGAAATATAGATCAATGGAACAAGATCAAAAGCCCATAAATAAACCCATGCACCCATGGTCAATTAATCTATGATGAAGGAGGCATGACTACACAATTTTGAAAAGACAGTCTCTTCAACAAATGGTGGTGGGAAAACTGGACCACAACATGGAAAAAAATCAAATTAGATCATTCTTTAATACCATACAAAAAATAAGCTCACAATGGATTAAAGACCTAAAGTTGAGACTGAACACTATAAAACTCCTGGAGGAAAACACAGGTAGAGCACTCCAAACATAGATGGCAGCAGTATCTTTTTAATCTATTTTCTAGAATAATGGAAATAAGAAACAAGAATAAATAAGTGGGACTTAATTAAGCCTAAAAGCTTTGGCACAGCAAAGAAAATCAGAAACAAATCAAAAGACAACACACAGACTTGGAGTAAATATTTGCAAATGATGTGACTGATGAGGAGTTAGTCTCCAAAATCAACCAACAGCTCATGAAGCTTAATATCATGAAAACAAACAATCCAATCAAAAAATGGGCAGAAGACCAAAATAGACTTTTCTCCAAAGAATATACGTAGACGGCCAAGAGACACACGAAAAGATGTTCAACATTGCTAGTTATTAGAGAAATGCAAATCAAAACTACAATGAGATATCCACTCACACCAGTAAAATGGCTATCATCAAAAACTCACACATTAAGTGCTGAAGAGGGTGTGGAGAGAAGAGAACCCTCTTGCACTGTTGGTGGGGATGTACATTGGTATAGCTACTATGGAGAATAGTATGGAGGTTCCTTAAAAGAGCTAAAACTAGAGTTGCCACATGACTTTGCAATCCCACTCCTGGGTATACATCTGGAGGAAAACATGGTCTGGAAGGATGCATGCACCCCAGTGTTTACTGCAATATGTTTACAGTAGCCAAGACATGGAACAAACCTAAATGCCTATTGATAAAGGAATGGATAAGGAAGAAGTGGTACATGTATACAGTGGATTATTACCCAGCCATTAGAAAGAATGGAGTAATGCCCCTTGCAACCACATGGATGCACCTAGAGATTGTGATACTGAGTGACAGAGAAGTAAATCAGACAGAGAAAGAAAAGTATGATATCCCATATCCCTTATATGTAGAATCTAAAAAGAAATGATACAAATACTCTTATATACAAAAATAGAAATAGACTTACAGACTTAAAGAACAAATTTATGGTTACCAGCAGGGAAGGGTGGAGGGAAGGGATAGTTAGGGAAGTTTGGAGATCAATATGTATAACCAATCTGACTGCTATTAACAAAGTACAACATGTTGAAGCTGAAGATGGAGACTGACTTCATTTTACTTCATTTTAATGTAAGCGGACAGCTGGGTCATGGAAATGAGATATTGAGATTAAGAAATGACAACTGAGTCTCTTTAATATAGAAACTATAGATCTATATTTCTTTTTGACTGCACTGTGTGGCTTGTGGGATCTTAGTTTCCTGACCAGGGATTGAACCCAGGCCCTCAGCTGTGAAATCTCAGAGTCCTAACCACTGGACAGGTAGAAAATTCCCTAGAAACTATATTTTATTCATCTTTTTTGTTATTTAGTTGCTAGGTCATCCTACTCTTTAGTGACCCCATGGATCGCAGCCCACCAGGCTCTTCTGTCCGTGGGATTTCTCAGGCAAGAATACTGGAGTGTGTTGTCATTTCTTTCTCCAAGGGATCTTCCTAACCCAGGGATCAAACCCGCATCTTCTGTGTCTCCTACATTGGCAGGTGGATTCTTTACCACTGAGCCACCATGAAAGCTCTTATTCGTTTTATATCCTGGCATCTATTAGGACACCTGGTTCATGGAATATATACAGTACATGCTCTTGTATAGAGCATGGCCTAGAGGGAGAGATATAAATTCCTGGGTTAGAAAAAACGTCTAAACAGGCCAGTTTGCTTGCAAAAGCTCAGCCTAGACAGGAGATGGTGCAGCAAAGAAGAGTTAGGCTTCCCTGTATAAGACAACGTTGGGAAGTTAGTGATTGATGTCGAAGGTTAGCGAGAGGCCGTTATAGCTCTGGGAGCCAGAGGCAGGGTCACTCTTCTCAGGGGAAATTCAGCAGTAGGAAGTTCCTTGTTTCAGGGATGCTGAGGAACATGAGAACAGAGATGTTTAATATCTCATTTTTATTTATTTTGGGGGCTGGCAGTAATTCCTCTCTATTATCCAAAAACCTTCAGTAGCAGTCTCAACAAATGCCTTGGATTGGTGATGTTTTGCAGGTAAAAGAGGAGGCTTCATACTTGGTTCTACATATAGTTCTCATAAGGATGAGAACTGTGTGGGAGGAGAGCATTCAGCAAGAACAAGAAGTCAGAGCCAGAGGTAGCCATGAGGGGCCCCTGGGAATCCCTTGAAATCTCAGAGAGGGCATGGGGTTTTCCAGAGTATGTAGTGCAGGAAATTGAGTCAGCAGATTTTTTTTTTTTTTTGTCCAGTGAAAGTTGGAAGACTTGGACTTGGGGATATTCTGGCTAAAATGTGTTACATATACATTTATTAAAGCATACATTTAATAGTTTTTATTGAACACCTACTACATGGCACACACAGAGGATAGAATAGTGGGTAAAAACAGATGTGCTCTCAGGTACCTTAGAGTGTTCTTCAACTCATGACTATATAGAGATGTCAAAGGGATCTATCCAATGAGACTGTCTGAAATATCACTCTTGAGAGAAAACCATGGCTTTAGATTATTTATAGACAATGAGTCATTGAGGATGTGTTTGTAAACTGACCTAAGCCAAATTGGTTGTTCACAGTTGTCAAGTTCTTTTTGGCAGGTGTAAGTGACCTTGATTTGAGGCAGTGAAGGCTATGGGTCTCCCTTTCCACAGCCTCCCCTGCTGAACTGATATATTACAAGGAAAGCAAATCTCAAACTGAAATCTACCATATTATTCATTACGGACTTCCCTGGTGGCTCAGAGGTTAAAGTGTCTGCCTCCAATTGCAGGAGACCCGGGTTTGATCCCTAGGTCAGGAAGATTCCCTGGAGAAGGAAATGGCAACCCACTCCAGTATTCTTGCTTGGAGAATCCCATAGACTGAGGAGCCTGGTGGGCTGCAGACCACGGGGTCACAAAGAGTCAGGCACGACTGAGTGACTTTGCTTGCTTACTTATTCATTATGGAAGAGGTGCAAACCAAATACACAACTTGTTCTTTGGAGTTCAGTGGCGTAACAGCACTTTGCATTTAGGCACTTCAGGTTCACTAGAGCCAGATGTGACAGTATTCTATTGCAGGACTAAGCATTCCTTTTAATTGGATCAGGATCAGACTCCTTCTTTAAATGGAAGAATGCAAGAGTCTCAGGCTGAAGGCATACTGCCAATCATTAGGCCTGTAGGTTGTACACAGGCCTGTACAGCATTTCTAGCCCTTCCTCTAAGAGGAACATCACTCATTACCATTTCTTTTTTTCTTTTTCCCAAACTTTAAACTTTGTATTTTGTATTGGGGTATAGCTGATTAACAATGTTGTGATGGTTTCAGGTGAACTGTGAAGGGACTCAGCCATACATATCCATGTATCTGTTCTTCCTCAAACCCTCTCCCACCCAGGCTGGCACAGAAGCTTGAGGAGAGTTGCATGTGCTACACAATAGGTCCTTGTTGGTTATACATTTTGAATATAGCAATGTGTACATGTCCTTCTCAAACTCTCTGACTATCTCTTCAGCTGTCAGCAACCATAAGTTTGTTTCCTAAGTCTGATTCATCATCATTTCTTTGGTTAGGAACATCACCAAAGAAAACAATGTTTATCCTCTCTTATGGTTGTCACCCTGCTTATTTAACTTATATGCAGAGTACATCATGAGAAACGCTGGGCTGGAAGAAGCACAAGCTGGAATCAAGATTGCCAGGAGAAATATCAATAACCTCAGACATGCAGATGACACCACCCTTATGGCAGAAAGTGAAGAGGAACTCCAAAGCCTCTAGGTGAAAGTGAAAGAGGAGAGTGAAAAGGTTGGCTTAAAGCTCAACATTCAGAAAACGAAGATCATGGCATCTGGTCCCATCGCTTCATGGGAAATAGATGGGGAAACAGTGGAAACAGTGTCAGACTTTCTTTTTGGGGGCTCCAAAATCACTGCAGATGGTGATTGCAGCCATGAAATTAAAAGACACTTACTCCTTGGAAGGAAAGTTATGACCAACCTAGATAGCATATTCAAAAGCAGAGACATTGCTTTGCCAACTAAGGTCCATCTAGTCAATCCTATGGTTTTTCCAGTGGTCATGTATGGATGTGAGAGTTGGACTGTGAAGAAAGCTGAGTGCTGAAGAATCGATGCTTTTGAACTGTGGTGTTGGAGAAGACTCTTGAGAGTCCCTTGGACTGCAAGGAGATCCAACCAGTCCATCCTAAAGGAGATCAGTCCTGGGTGTTCATTGGAAGGACTGATGCTGAAGCTGAAACTCCAATACTTTGGCCACCTGATGGGAAGAGTTAACTCATTGGAAAAGACCCTGATGCTGGGAGGGATTGGGGGCAGGAGGAGAAGGGGACAATAGAGGATGAGATGGCTGGATGGCTTTACTGACTGGATGGACATGAGTTTGGGTAAACTCTGGGAGTTGGTGATGGACAGAGAGGCCTGGCGTGCTGCAGTTCATGGGGTCACAGAGTCGGGCACAACTGAGTGACTGAACTGAACTGAGGGTTAGTTCTCTGGTAGCTTAGGGTCTTGGAGTCAGTGCTCCCACTCCAAAGTCTCAGGGCTGGATCTTTGGTTAGGAATGATGTTCCACAAGTGGTTTGTTATGGCGTTAAGTGAGATTAAAACAAATATCCAAAAACAAGAAACCAAAGATGAACCCCAGACAAATGGCAGTTACAAAATCAGACAAGTAATAATTAAAATAATGGAATATACACATATACATATACTCCCACGAGCAAGGTCAAAACAGTCCAACAACAACAACAGAAAAGTACAGTAGATTGACCTGGCAAACAAAGGAAATCAAAATCATATTTACCAGTTAAGAAGAAAGCTAACCGAAGCACAAACTGGAAAACAAAACTAAAGCAAGGTGCCACGTGGCGGATAAAACAATGAAGACAGAATTAACAAATATGTTGAGAGGAAAGGAAAGAAAGGAAATAAAGAAAGAGCAGATACACAAAGTTAAACAGAGGTAGACGAAGGAGATTTATATACATTAAAGATTAACTGCAAGGGGAAAAGAACAGGAGGAAAGGCAAACAAAGGAATAAATGTAGAAAAAGTTTAATAGGTTTAAAAAATTAAAAATATAAAAAACAGAAATTAAAAAAAAGGAAGAAAAAAGAAAAAAAGGAAAACTTCACAGAAGTGCAAAAGCCCAACATAGAGGTAGAGGTTTACAACAACAATAAAAAGTGTGACTGAATATACATATATACCCATAAGCAAAATCAAAACAGTCCAACAAGAGTAAAGTACAATAGATTGGCCTGGATAACAAAGGAAACCAAAAAGTATATCTATCAGAACAAAACTAACTAAAGCACGAACTGGAAAATCAAACTAAAGCAAGGTGCCAATTGGGGAATAAAGCAATGAAAATAAAACTAAGAAATGTTGAGGAAGAAAGGAAAGAAAGAAAGAATGGATATACAGTGTCAAATAGAGGTAGATAAAGAAGATTTATATATATTAAAGATTAACTGCAAGGGGAAAAGGACAGGAGGAAAAGTAAACAAAGGAATAAATGTAGAAAAAATAATAGATTTGAAAAATTAAAAATTAAAATTAAAAAAGAGACAGGGAGAAAAAAAGGAAAACTCCACAGAACTGCAAAAGCCCAACGTAGAGGCAGAGGTTCTATAACAATGATAAAAAATGTGACAGAGGAAAAAAAAAGCTCAAATCTTGATTAGATTTCATAATGCAATAAAACCAACAGCTACAACAGAGGGGGAAAAAGAGGGGGAAATCCAAAAGAATCTACAGAACAAGTCAAAACATAATAATAGTAAGTGTTTTTCTTGGGTCACTGCTGTCAGAGTCGTTTCCCTCTCTGGGAGTCTGAGTCCACCTCACCTCTCTAGGATGCCCTCCAACACTGTGCTGACCTCTGGACCTGCTGTAAAGGCAGCTCAGATTCTAGTCTGGACCTACTCCTGTGTGTTCTTGTCTCCAATATCCATAGCTATCAGAACTAGTGCTATCAGAACTTTTGTGGGAGCTCTCAATGACCTTTTGTATATTCCACAGACACAGAGTCTGCCTAGTTGACCGTGTGGATTTAATATGCAGCTTGTACAGCTGGTGGGAAGGTTTTGGGTCTTCTTCCTTAGCCACACTGTCCTGAGTTTCAATTGTGGTTTTATTTCCACCTCTACATGTGGGTCGTCCACTGGGGTTTGCTCCTGAGGCTGCCCTGGAGGGCTTGGGTTTGCTCTGTGAGGGCCAGGTGTGGAGGTGGTGCAGCTGCTTGGGTCGCAGGGGTTCTGGCAGCACCAGGTACTCAGGGGAGTTGGCAGCTAGGGCAGCAGGAAATACAGTCCTCTAGGAGGGCATGGCAACCAGTGATGGCCAATACCCTCCAGTATTCTTGCCTGCAGAACCCCCTCCCTGGCAGAGAAGCCTGGCAGGCCACAGTCCACAGGGTCACAGAGCTGGACATGACTCAAGCAACCCTGTGTGCATAGACGCAAGACATTTTTTGCCTGTGGCAGCTCTGCCCCAGTGAGAGTTGAGCACGAAGGTGGTGCAGCTGCTTGGCTTGCAGGGACCCTGGTGGCGCCAAGTGTGCAGGAACATGGACTGCCTCTGCCGCAGGAGTTATGGCCCTATCAGAGTCTTTTTCAAGCCTTTTGTAGCTGGCGATCAGAAGGGCTCTTTGGCTAGTCTTTCTCCACTGCTCTGCCTGTTCAGGCACTTAGAGGGGCTCCCCTGCCTGGGGTCCTCCTCTGTTGTTTGGTGCGTCAGGCACATAGAGTGGTCCCCCTGGCTGGGGTCCTACTCTGTAGATCGGCACATCAGTCACTTAAAGGGGCACCCTGGGTGGTGTCCTACTCTGTAGTTCAGCGCATCGGGCATTTGATGGGCCAGCCTCTCTACTGTTCAGCTGCTGATGGCGGGTGTGGGGAGAGAGAGGCTGTGGTGATGACCCCACCCCCTATGCATGACTCAGCAGTATCATCTTGCTTCCACGGTGGCCAGCTTTTCTCCACAGGCACTTCCCACCACAATCTCCCCCTCCACATCCCCTCTATCCGTCTTTCTGCAGTCAACAGCAGCCCTCGCCCTGGGATTGCTCCACAATCCCTAAACTCCAGCTTCCAGCTGCTGTGCCTTCCCAGGGGACCTGTGTCCCTGTCTGGGGTGTGTATGGCTGCGGCAAGGACTGTCTGATTTTACCACAGGCCAGCTGTTTCACTCTCAGCCTTAAATGTTTCTCCTCTGACTCAGATGCCCCGATGTGGGGATGGGGCCCCCGCTTCCAGTTCCCCCAGCCTCCGGGGGCAGGCCCAGTCCTACTAACACTGCTGTTTCTCCCCCTAGTTCCTTCATCCTACCGAGTGTTGTGTGGTTCTTTTCTGCTAGTCAGGTACGCGTGTCCACTCCCAGCTGGTGTTCTGTATGCAGTTCTGTGTCTGAAGGTGTATTCCTGATGTTTCCATGGAGAGAGATGTACTCCATGTCCACCTACTCCTCTGCCATCATCTCCTCCATCACGTTAGTTTTTAGAAATATTTACTATTGCAGAATAGCTCTTTAAAATTAGCGCTGCTAAATTTTGTTATATTGTCAGAGAAATGTCTTGAAATTTGAATGTACACCACCATGATAATTTATAGTGTGGCTAGGTACTGACTTTAAAAACTAAAGGGCCAACTGGTGGTCCCTGTAAGCAGGGACGTTTTGGGCAGTGGTGGCCTCCCCAGATCCTGTTGTCAACTGAGCCCTCTTCTCTCCTCTCAAGCCCACAAGCCATTAGACACAAAGCCATAAGACTTCCAGCAGGAATGGCCCACCTCTGCAGGTGTGGGTGCCTCCTGGGAATTTTGCAATTCTCATAATATATCCCAGAAATATTACTAATGAAGAAGATATTTAATGCAAAAGAACATAAAATTATTTTTGCAATCAAGAGGGCCCAAGTGGAATAACTAGCCTTGGGAGATAGAGAATTAACTCACAAGCAGAGGTCAGATTCACTGATTTGATAATAATATACTGAGATTTTACCCAGACCAAGTCACGTGATAAATTCCAGAAGAAGGCAGGTAGATTTGAAAACAGAGGGGAATAACATTAATGCTTTATTCTTGTCAAGATCAAAGGTTGACAAACCATTGCCTATGACCTGTTTTTTTTATGGCCAGTGAGCTGAGCATGGGTTTACATATTTAAAGGTTGGGAATTCTCTGGTGGTCCAGTGGTTAGGACTCCAAGTTTTCACTGTCAAGGAGCCGGGTTGGCGAACTAAGATCCTGCAAGCCATGTGGCATGGTCAGGGAGGCAGAAGTGATTACCATTATTTCTAAATTACTTTCTAGGTTTAGTAAAACTAAGATCAAAATTCCACAAAGTCACCATTGTTCAACTTCATTAATAATCAAAGAAATGTAGATAACAAGTTTGCTTTTTTAAAAAAATTGAAATTGACAAAAACATGATAAATCATAGTTTCTAGTAGTGAACTCAGGACATTATTCCAATTCCAGTTTTCCCCTTTCTTCTAATGTCAGTACAAAATGTTAAAATTCTCAGACTCCTTAGTATCTAGAGTTGCCATGGTACAAGTGCTAGTGAGTAGAAGTCTAAATGTTCTTTGTTCATCCTTTATTCTTCTTTATCCCTGGAGACAGATAGGATGATTGGAGAGACAGTAGCCATTCTGTGATCAGGAGGCTGAAAAAAAATTATGTGCAATAGAAGGTGAAGTAGTAATATCAAAGAAGTCAAGTACCCTCTTAAAGTAGTTGAGTCTCACACTAGTCCTTCATTGCCTACCCCTGGAATTTTTATTTTGTGATAAGTAAATCCACTGAATTATTTAAGCTGCTGTGATAGGCTTTTCTATTATTTGCAGCCAAATGTAATCTTTGAGAAGAGGTTCATGAAATGGACTCACGCAATTTGCTGGTGGTCGAATGCCCTGGTGGTCTAGTGGTTATGACATCATGCTTCCACTGCAGGGGTCATGGGTTCTCTCCCTGGTTAAGGAACTAAGATCCCTCAAGCCGCACAGTGAGGTAGAAAAGAAAAAGAAAAGAAAAACGATGGACTCTTTTAGGACAGATTGGTAGTTGCCAGAGGAGGGGTGGGGTGGGAGAGTGAAACAGATGAAGGGAATTAAGATGTGTAAATTTCCTTTATAAAAAAAGTAAGTCATGGGGGTATTTGTCAACTTTGTAAGGTAACAGATGGTAACTAGACTTACTGTGGTGACCATATTGCGGCTGATATTGCAGACCATAATTTTTGAATTGCTATGTTGTGTACCTAAAACTACTAGAGTATGTCTATTATGCCTCTTAAAAAGGAGAAATAAATAGATCCTCTAATTCTCTACAGGTAGAAAGAAAAACTGGCAGAAAGTTTCAGGTGTACAATATATTAAAAAATGCTCATAAGTGTATTTAGTCCAAGTCATGGTTCCTGAAATTCACCTGGCCCTTAGAAATTTACTAATATATCAGAGTCTTAGTTTTTTTTTAACTGCATACAGGTCATACCGACATTAATAAAGTATAGATAATAATAGTAAAGTCCTCACTTGTTTTTATAAATATTAAATGAAATAGCATTATAGCCCTTAAAGAGTGCCCGGATTGTGATAACTGCTTGATGCTTGTTAACTATTATTATATTCTTAAGAGTTTTGAAAAGTCTCCTTCAATTCTGTTTTACTCAATTATTAAAAAGAGATTTTGGGACACTTTTGCTGAATAATCACTATACTGTGAACTGTGGTAAACTCTGAAACAGATGAAAACAATATGTTCATTGGGTTGTAGGATGGAGGGTGAAGTCAAGGGAATGGCAGGGAGAGACATACATGTAAGCAAATTATTCAAACACTGTGAGTACACTTTTTTTCTACATAACCCAAGAGATTAATGCATTAAAAACATTATTAGTTTAAGTTTTAGGACACACAATGTATGAAGATGTAATTTTATGACATCAGCAACAGAAAGGGGTGGGGGTAGAGCTATAAAGAAACACAGTTGTATAATATTGAGTTAAGCTGTTAAAATTCAAATATGGCATTATAACTTTAGCAGGTTACATGTAATATCTTCATGTTGAGCACAAATAGTATAGAATATACATAAAAGACCATGAGAAAAGAATTTAAATGTTTCACTACAAAAAATTACCAACTGAACACAAAAGAAGATAGTAATGCAGATGATGAGAAAGGAAAATCTTTTTTTTCTCTTTAGTTGGAGGAGATTTACTTTACAATGTTGTGTTGGTTTCTGCTGTACAACAATGGAGAAATGAAAACCAATAAGGTGTATAGAAAACAAAACAAAATGAAAGAAGTAAATCCCGCCTTGTCAGCAATTACTTTAAACATTAATGAATTAAATTTTCCAGTAAAAAGACAGAGATGGCAGAATGAATTAAAAAATCATGATCAGGACTTCCCCGGTGGTCTAGCGGTTAGAACCTGCCTGCCAATGCAGGGGACATAGGTTCGATCCCTGATACAGGAAGATACCACATTCCATGGAGCAACTAAGCCTGTGTGCCACACCTACTGAGACCCACACACCTAGAGCCTGTGCTCCACAAGAGAAGCCACCACAATGAGAAGCCCGCACACCACAAGCGGAAAGTAGCCCTTGCTTGATGCAACTAGAGAAAGCCTGTGCACAGCGGCAAAGACCCAGCAGAGCCGAAAGCTAAAAGAGTCATGATCCAACTCTATGATGTCTCCAAGAGACTCATTTTAGATCTGAAGATGCAAATAGATTGAAAGTGAATAAAAGTGAAAGGCAAGAAAAAAGATATTCCATGCCAATATTAATACTAATAACAGACAAAATAGATAAAAAAAAGTAGCAAGAGACAAAGGACATTATACATTTATAAAGTTCAGTACAGCAAAATGATACAGCAATTATAAACATTTATACAACTAATAACATACCATTATAATATATAAAGCAAAGATGGACATAACTGAGAGATAGTTCTACAATAGGCGTGCAGCCCCAAAGGGAAAGAGGTGGGAAACTTAATAACAAACCAAAACAGCCCCCGAGTCCTCCTTCCAAAGAGCAGAGGAACTTTCCCTTATCTCTCCCTATTCCCTGTTAAGTTAGGATCCTTTCCTTGTTTTATAAAGTCCCTGGGATTGCTGCTGGGTCTTTTAGGAGGAAAACCCAGCAGTGCCTCTGACTACATATTTTGCCCCATGGAGATGAGGACAGGTTTTCTCAGGACTAGACCAGGCTCAACACAGAATCATAACTTAGGACTTGTCACAAAGTTTATTTACTTCTATGGGAAACAAGAAAAAGTTGTTACAAAATTAAAAAAAAATTCCCATTAAAAATTAAAAAGCAAAAATAGAACATATGTTATCAGTATTTTACATGAAAGGTTTTTTTTAACAACACCAAAATAGAAAGGCCATAGTCACAGAGTAAATGTAGTTTTTTAGCTTGAATATATCTAGTTCCATAGAAAACTTATATTTTTGTTCTTATATTTTTATGTTGTATACCTAACACTGTCATGACCTGCCCCAATTTTCAGATGTCAATTTGTGAATCTTTGGTTTAGTACAAACCCCCTCTCATGATCAAAAAGTGTGACATTATTCATACTCTGGAGACACTGAGCTCTTCAAGAACAAATTTTTATCTCCCTTTTCTAGTGACTGTACTTCCTTGTATATAATTTCATAATTTTAAGATAAGTTTTATTATGTACCTGGTTTCATTGCATTTCAAATATTTATTTATCTTGTATGCAGTTCTTAAGAAAAAGTTGGTTGTTTCCCTTGTTTGCTAAGCTAGCATTTTCTATTTTGAGGACATGAAGGAAATTGAATTACTCAGTAAGTCCGGGTGAACTAGCATAAAAAGAGTTCTCAGATGTATAGGAGTAAGAATTAAAAGAGTTGCAAGAATAGACCATAACTAGGCCTAAAACTTGGGTCTGCTGCCAGGATGTAGTGAGTAAAAAACAAGATTTCAGTACCCCAGTACACTGTTATATTCTGTGAGACTGAAATTCTAGTATAGGGTAAAACCAAGATGGGGTTTTAAGTGAGCAATGGGTATGGTGACAATTTTTTAAAGGAGTGTAGTTTTAATTTGAAATTTTAATGCAAATTGTTCCTTTGGATATATAAATTAGATGTAAAAAATCAGATTTCATATTCTTGAAAAACACTAAAATATGTTATTATATCCCAAATATTGGTATTTTGGAACTTGAGAGCACAGTAATTCAGAATGTCAGTACATGAATGAACATCTGGAAATATACTCAGTGTAAATGTAATTAAAAAGTATTGCTTTATTCTCCCAAATTTTACTAGTAAAATTTTAGAAGTTTGATATGTAGTGCAGGAATAATATTTCTCATCTCCCTCAGTTGCTAGGTTGTGTTTTGCCACTACTTACTATATTGTGCATGAGATACTAAATAATATATATTTGCTCTTGACTAAAGTGGACAGAGACAAAGATTTTGGGAGTGGTATGTATCTGTATCTATCTGTCTGGAGGAGGAAATGGCAACCAACTCCAGTATTCTTACCTGGAAAATTCCATGGACAGAGGAGCCCCCAAGCTATAGTCTATGAGTCACAAAGGGTCGGACACAACTGAACGACCACACACACACACACGCACACACACACACACACAGAGTGCTTCTCTGTGTGTGTGTCCTGATAGAAGATGATTTATCAAGGAAATTTGTCCATACCATTTGCCTGTTGAAGACCCAGAATTAGTTATTCTTTTCACCCCTGCTTGCAAAATGACTACCTTTTCCCCAGACCCTTCCCTTTGTAATACAGAACCAAGGCAGCCGACTGCCTTTAATGCCCCAGTGCAGTCTGTACATCTCACACCTCTTGAGATACCACAGGCAATGCATTTAGCATTTCCCCTAAAACAGAACACAGAATGCCATCCTTCCAATCTTGAAAATTAGTTTCCTCATCAGACATAAACATACCACCAAGCCAGGGCCCCATATTTGCATTATTTCCTGAGGCTGGAAGAAGGATGATGTGGTTTGTGCCCTGCCTGGTAAAGGCTTCAGCCTGAAACTGACCATTTCTGCTCATATTATTTGGCTAGAACAAGTCCCATGGTCCACTTAACTTCATAGAGAAGTGGCAAAGTCTTTCTTGTGCCTCCGGAAAGAAGAGAATTAATCACAGTGAACAACACAAATGACTACCTAAGAAATTCCCTGATTAAGTGGTATTAGTGGTCATTTCCCTATAGGTCAGTCCTCTCTCCATCTCTCTCTTCAACTCTGTCTTCTCTGAAAACAAATTCACATGTTTGTGATATAGTAGAGTACATGGGTAAGATAAGTTTGTAATAACATTCCAGGCCTTGGATTAGATAGTGGTTCGTATATGTGTAAGGCATTTGCCTTCCTCTTCACTGAACAAGCGTGATGGCTCCTGTATCTTGGACAGCAAAGAGAGATGCTGCTGAAGGCCCAGGAATGAGAGGAAGTAATGTCCTGAACACCAGCCACTGATCCCCCAGAGCAGCCGCACAGCAGAGGGGGCGGAAATGAGGTGTCACAGGGTCAGTGGTCAGCCAGATTCTGGGCAGTGGACAGTGCTGAAAGGAGCTGGGCTGGCATGGGTGTGGAGTGGGGACGTAGAACATTGTAAGCAGGTGTAGAACATACCCTGGGACTACGGGCTTCAAATATGGACAAGAAATCTCCAAATGATGGGAGGGAATGAAAGTCAGAGAAATTCCAGCTTACTACGGATGCTAGCTGAGCTGAGTGGGACTCCCAGGCTGGTGGACCCTAGCAAGTTAATGGTAATTGTACTGTGGTTATGAACGAGAATATCTCTATTAATAAAATACAAACTTATCTATGGGAAAGAGCTTTCATGTACGGAACTTACCCTCAATTCGCTCAGAAAAAACGTGTTGTGTAAGTTTGTGTATGAATGCAGAGAGAGAGTATGTATGATAAAGTAAATGGGGTGAAACACAAGCAATAGGTGGATCTAGGTAAAGCTATATTTGTGTTTATGAACTATTTTTATTTTTACAATATTCTGTAAATTTTCAGTTATTTTTAACCCCAAATAAATAAAAGAATGACATGACAGTGTGACATCACATAATTAGGGGTTGGAAAAAGGGCTTAGTAGGACAGGAGAGCATCCATCATCTTCTCCAGGGGGTGGGGGTGTCAGAGATGGCTTCATGGAGAAGTTTCCGGAGAGACTGGAAGGATGACGACTGGACGGAGGTGTGTGAGGCCCTGGAGCATCTGACTGAGAGGGGTTAGGACAGGCTGCAGGGGAGAACTGTGAGGTCCCGTCCATCCCGAGAGTCTGTTACGCAAGGGAGCACCGTGTGAGTGTCATCTGTGTGACCAAGAGTGCTGCCTCCTGCCCCTCCAGCCAGTCACACGTTCCTTCTCATTGCCTGGGCTTGAGGCTCAGGAACCTTCAAAGGAAGAATGCTGGAGGGCGGGGCCTGCAGCCCAAAGTAGGCTGGGATGGGCAGGGCCCATGTGCTCAGCACTTCACCTACCTCAGACCTCCGTGCAGAGGCAGGAGCTCTGAGACTGCTCCTGGTTGGGTGCTCTCAGCACCTGGCATCTGTGAGGAAGGAAGCAGAGAGCTAGCTCTCTGTGCTGAGTCCGAGGCAGGAACCCAAAGTGTGTGGAGCCGCAATGCCAGCTCAGGTCTGGTCTTGGTCTTAGGGATGGGGAGTTTCAGAGAAAGGAGACTGTGGCCCCTTAAGGATTTGTAGGGTTGGATGGGGTGGGGTCTATTCCAGGAGGTTCCAGAGCGCCCAGAATCCCATTACTTTCCATTTGAGTTTTCCTTACTCAGAGAGTTCAAAGAGAAAGGGTGGAAGGGAGCGAAAGGATGAACCCGCCAATGAGCGCGCGCCTCTCCTTTCTACTTAGGGGACAGGAGTCCGGTTTTACCTCCTGCTGTTCCTCTCTGTGGCCACCAGAGGGCCGAGAGCAGGTAAGTCAGGAGCAGCAGTTTCATCAGCTCAGATGTGCAGTGGAGCAGAGAGAGTAGAGCCAGGCTGGATGCTGAGTCCTGGCCTAGAGGGGGAGTCGTGGAGATGCAGAGAAGCCACACTCTGCAGCCAAACTGAGCTGTGGCCAGAGTGTTGATTGCTGGTCTCTCTGGATGTTCGGGCTGAAGCTAAGGCCTGTCCTGGGGCTCCATCTGTGCCTCTGTGTGGCTGAGGGGCCTCAGGGGAGCCGGGGTGGTGAAGATTGTGCTTCCTTCTAGCGGCTCCTGCTGCTATGGCCTCGGCCTTGGGGTTCCCAGAGGGTGCCTGGTGGTCAGGGCTGTGTTCAGAGAACATCCTTCCCTAGTCTTCATCCTCACAATTCCGTTTATCACAGTAGGCATAATGAGAGTTTTTTTGTTTAATTGGTTGTGGAGAAGAATGCAAGTGTTGAGTGTGTACTTGATTGTGTGTACTTGTTGAGTGTGTTGAGTGTGTCAGCTAGTCTTAGCTGACAGAATCCTGACCCCTGGGGCCTCACAGCCTAGTGATGAGCCTGTAAAGTGGGAAGGGGCTAGAAGCCAATGGCCAAGAAGGCTGGTGTGAGCGGCATGAAACAGAATTTTCCTCACATCCTCTAGCAGGGACGCTTTCTGTTGAGAAGAGCTGGGAGGAGGAAACCTGTGCTCCTTACCTGTCTTTCCTTCCAAGAAGCTGCAAGGAAATCAAAGAAAGTTGCCATAAAGCAGGTGGTGAGTAACAACCCAACTCAGCATCCTTTCCTTTTAAGCACTTTATAGGTAAACAGATCTTGGTCATGGAGATCAAGAAGGGGGTTGCCTACCCCTCCTGTCTGCTCTGACTCCAGCTTCCAGCCTAGGAGATTTCTATTGAGAATTTTGAGGCTTTTGGGTCCAACCTAGTTGCTGGAGACATGATCTTCTGAACACAAGGAGAATGTGGTGTTTGTGGTGAGTCTTAGCATTTTGACTATGGCCTCAATGAGTGTAAGATTTTTCCCTGCTTGTAAGCTAAGAAGTTAGTTCTGCCTTAATGTCATAGATTCTGGTAGAAAACACGAGCTTCCAGAGGCAGAGACATAGAACTTTATTACTCACAATTACGGAAGTAGCCAGAGCATCAGCTTTTTCCTGTGCTGGTGTTCTGGGTCCCGTCCCATCCCAGGGATGTGGAAAGGGCCAGGAGATATCTGCCCATGTAGTTTGTTTGCCAAGCGGCTCATAAATTGGGTTTGTCAAGCAAATGTAAGCCTTTTCGGGTAAGACAGTTTATTTTCTCTGGGGCTGAGTACAAGGAAGAACTCTGCGGTTAGGGAATCTGAATCTCATATAATGGGCAGTGACCATGCCTGCCCTTACCTCTGAGTTGCAGAAGCCACATCCTGATGTAGCCTTGAGATGTGGTCAGGTGTGATTTCTGGCCTCTTCTGGCCAGAAGAAGGCTCTGTCCCGAGGGAGATACCATCTCTGTCTCCTAGGATGTGTGCTCTACAAAGTCTTTGAAAAGGTAGCATGGAACAAAGGCAGTCAGTGTCCATAGAGAACTGTCCTTAACAAGCGGATGTGTGAGGGAGCCTTTAGGATACACTTCTGCTTCCCAGAGTCTTTCTGGTTGTGAGTCTGAGATGGACACTGTGCTCTCGGTCAGGGGTCTCTGGCTGGTTCCCTCTGCAGATGGCCTATATCACCTCCGCACTGAGAATGGTGTCGTCTACCAGACCTTCTGTGACATGACCTCTGGGGGTGGCGGCTGGACCCTGGTGGCCAGCGTCCATGAGAACAACATGCGTGGGAAATGCACGGTGGGTGATCGCTGGTCCAGTCAGCAGGGCAACAGGGCTGACTACCCAGAGGGCGACGGCAACTGGGCCAACTACAACACGTTTGGGTCTGCAGAGGCCGCCACCAGTGATGACTACAAGGTACTGAGCACCCAGGTGGGAAAGGGTGGGAGCTGTGTGTGGTTGGAGCAGAGCATGTGGAAGGGAGGGTGGGAGATAGGGAGTTGGAAGTTGGAGAAGATGACAGACAGAAGTCCATGTCTTGAATGACAAATTCCTCTCACCAAGGCTGATTGTGTGGTGGGGTCTCTATCTGCTGGAGGGAGGTGGGGGTCTGGGCACTGCTGGGCACCTGGCCTCCTGGAGACCTGAGCTCTCAGCTCCACTGAGGACTGTGTGTGTGGGTCTTTGGCTGGTAGCACCTCCTAGGCTGGTCAGGCTGAGTGTGTGCCCCTCTGCAGAACCCTGGCTACTACGACATTCAAGCTCAGGACCTGGGCATCTGGCACGTGCCCAACACGTCCCCCTGCAGCACTGGAGGAACAGCTCCCTGCTGAGGTACCACACCAACACTGGCTTCTTCCGGAGACTGGGGCATAATCTGTTTGGACTCTACCAGGTACATGGGGCTGCTGGCTGGGGGTTGGGGACACTACCTTTGGTGAGCAGAGTCAAGTGTTTGGGATGGGGACTGTCTCTCTGTCCATATCACTAAGGGCCTCTGCTTGTCTTTCTACTGCCTCTGGGTCACTATGAACTAGTGTGCTGCCTCTTCCAGAGGAACTGTGAGCCAGACAGGGGAAGAAGCCTAGCGGAGAGGATTGGATGTGGGCGGAGAGTGAAAAGGACAGGGTCTTTAGGTTGGTTAGGGTCTTAGCTATGGGTGGCAGGGGGAAATACACCAGTATTATTCATACTGATTCCTGAATAATTCCACATGAGGGTATTAAAGCCTCTACTGCCCAGAATGGCAGTATCTCTAAGGTCTTCCACAAACTGTATTTTGTGTCCCTGCAGAAATACCCAGTGAAATACGGAGTAGGGAAGTGCTGGACTGACAATGGCCCAGCCATTCCTGTTGACTATGACTTTGGTGATGCTGAGAAAACTGCATCTTATTACTCACCATATGGTCAGCGTGAGTATCTGCTTCCCAAGCCCAGTCGTCAACCCTTCTCTGCACTCTCCGGAAAGTGTAAATAAGAAAAGTTAATGATCCTTCAGTTCAGTTCAGTTCAGTTCAGTTCAGTCGTTCAACTCTTTGTGTCCGACTCTTTCCGACCCCATGAATCGCAGCACGCCAGGCCTCCCTGTCCATCACCATCTCTCAGAGTTCACTCAGACTCATGTCCCTCGATTCAGCGATGCCACCCAGCCATCTCATCCTCTGTCATCCCCTTCTCTTCCTGCCCCCAATCCCTCCCTCCATCAGAGTCTTTTCCAATGAGTCAATTCTTCTCATGAGGTGGCCAAAGTACTGGAGTTTCAGCTTTAGCATCATTCCTTCCAAAGAACACCCAGGACTGATCTCCTGTAACCCTAATGATTCTTAGCATTTATTAAACATGTACAATATGCCAAGCTGTTTTCTAGGAATGTGACATGAATTTTTGTTATGTAACCATCATGAAAAAACTATAAGCTCAGGCTTCTTAACTAATAACCCGGTTTGATTCTTTTTTCCCTTAGTTTATTTATTTTTCATTCCCCCTTAGTTTATTTATTTATTTTAAACCAATACCATATTGTGTTGGTTTCTGCCATACATCAGCATGGAGTCAACCATAGGTATCCATATGTCCCCTCCCTCTTGAACCTCCCCTCCCCATTCTACCCCTCTAGGATGTCACAGAGCCCTGGTTTGAGTTTCCTCAGTCACTGTAAGAATCTTACAATAGTTAAAAGCTAATTAATGTGCACAGGTGAGAACAACTTGTAAAGTAATGAGAAAATTTTGTTTTTGTTAAGATGGATAGCTATTATTGTAAGAAGACATTTTTAAGCATGATCAAGCCACAGAACTTGTCTTTGGTGGGAAAATGAGTCATTTTACTTTAAAGTCACGATAATTGTATGAGAAGTGTGCCAGCAGAGACTGATGGCCACTTCTGATCATTGCTTATTCCTGCTGAACCTCTGGAGGTCTTCTTGCTGATCTGTCAGTGGACTCTCATTTCTCCTATGAGCCTTAGTCAGACAAGTGACTTTTGTGAGCCTGAGCCTTGGTCTTCTTTCCCCAGATGGAGGGAGGGTCTCTTCTTTCCCTTTGCAAGGCCAGGATGCAGCAGTCACTGTCAAAAGTGCTGGGCTCTATGCCCACAGATTGGCTGTAACCTGACCTGTTGATTTAGGGAATTCCTGGGCTGGCAAAGGGAAGATATTTCCAGTTCGTGCTTTGAATCCTTGGCCTTTTTCTGCCTCTTCTTTTCCAGGAGAATTTGTTGCAGGATTTGTCCAGTTCAGGGTGTTTAATAATGAGAGAGCAGCCCATGCCCTGTGTGCTGGGGTGAAAGTCACTGGCTGCAACACTGAGCACGTGAGTCTGGGGAAGATCCCTGGCTTGTGCGGGCCAGTGCGTGTGTGTGTGTGTGTGTGTGTGTGTGTGTCTGTGTGTGTGTACCTGTCTGGGGTGTTTCATGGGGCTTGGATTTTTACTCTTTTCTGGCATTTTGTAGACATAATTTTTAAATTGTAGCTATTATTTTTTAATTGAGATTCATTTGATCTATAACATCATATTAGTTTCTGGTATATAGCATAGTGATTCTATATTTTTATATATTATGAAATGATCACTGTAACAAGTCTAGCCAACACCCAGCACTACTCACAGCTGCAAATTCTTTTTCTTGTGATGAGATGTTTACCATCTACTTTCTTAGTAAATTTTCAATGTATAATATAGTATTATGACCAGCGTCACTATGCTGTACATCACACCCCCAGGACTTATTTTATACATGAAAGTTTGGAACATCGCTGATGGTCCAGTGATTAGGACTCTGGAATTCCACTGTTGTTGTTATTCAGATGCTAAGTCATGTCCCTCTCCTTGTGACCCCATGAACTGTAGCATGCCAGGCTTCCCTGTCCTTCACTATCTCTGAGAGTTTGCTCAAGTTCATGTTCATTGAGTCAGTGATGCCATCCAACCATCTCATCCTCTGTTGCCCCCTTCTCCTCTTGCCTTCAATCTTTATCAGCATCAGGGTCTTTCCCATGAGTCAGGTCTTTGCATTAGGTGGCCAAAGTATTGGGGCTTCAGCTTCAGCACCAATCCTTTCAATGAAAATTCAGGGTTGATTTCCTTTAGGACTGAGAGCTTTGATCTCCTTACTGTCAAGGGACTCTCAAAAGTCTTCTCCAGCATCACAGTTCAAAAGCATCAGTTCTTTGCTTTGCAGCCTTCTTTATAGTTCAACTCTCATATCCATAAATGACTACTAGAAAAACCACAGCTTTGACTACAGGGAGCTTTTTCAGCAAAGTGATCCGCTGCTTTTTAACACAGTGTCTAGGTTTGTCATGGGTTTTCTTCCAAGGAGTGAGCGGCTTTTAATTTTGTGGCTGTAGTCACCATCTGTAGTGATTATGGAGTCGAAGAAAATGAAATCTGACACTGTTTCCACATTTTCCCCATCTATTTGTCATCAAGTGGTAGGATATGGCAAATAGATGGGAATGTGGAAACAGCGTCAGAATACATTTTCTTGGACTCCATAATCACTACAGTGACTGCAGCCACAAAATTAAAAGACGCTTGCTCCCTTCAGATGCCATGAGTTTTGTTTTCTGAATGTTGAGTTTTTCACTTTCCTCTTTCCCCTTCGTCAAGAGGCTCTTTAGTTCCTCTTCACTTTCTGCCATTAAAGTTGCATCATCTGTATATTTGAGGTTGTTGACATTTCTTCTGGCAATATTGATTCCAGCTTGTGCTTTATCCAGGCTTGCATTTGCATGATGTACCCTGCGTATAAGTTAAATAAGCAGGGTGACAACATACAGGCTTGATGTACTCCTTTCCCAATTTTGAACCAGTCCATTGTTCCATGTCCAGTTCTAACTGTGGCTTTTTGTCCTGCATGCGGGTTTCTCCAGGAGACAGGTAAGGTGGTCTGGTATTCCCACTTCACTAAGAATATTTCACAGTTTGTTTTGATCCACACAGTCAAAGGCTTTAGCATAGTCAATGAAGCAGCGTAGATTTTTTTTTTTGAAATTGCCTTGCTTTCTATGATCCAGCCTTATGTTGGCAATTTGATCTTTGGTTCCTCTGCCTTCTCTAAACCCAGCTTGTACATCTCTGGCAATACTCAGTTCTCATACTTCTGAAGCCTAACTTGAAGGATTTTGAGCATATCTTGCTGGCATGTGAAGTGAATGTAATTGTATGGTAATTTGAACATTCTTTGGCACTGCCTTTCTTTGGGATTCAAATGAAAACTCACCTTTTCAGTGCTGTGGCCACTGCTGAATTTTCCAAATTTGCTGGCATAATGAGTGCAGCATTTTAACAGCATCATCTTTTAGGATATGAAATAGGTTAGCAGGAATTCCATCAGCTCCAAGTTTGTAGTGATGCTTCGTAAGGCCCTTAAGGCTTTTTAAAATCTCTCCTTGCTAGTCTTTGGAACTCTGCATTCAAATGGGTATATCTTTCCTTTTCTCCTTTGCCTTTTGCTTCTCTTTTTTTCTCAGCTATCTGTAAGAGCTCCTCAGACAACCGTTTGCCTTTGCATTTCTTTTTCTTTGGGATGGTTTTGGCCACCACTTCTGCTAAATGTTACGAACCTCCATCTGCAGTTCTTCAGGCACACTATCAGATCTAATTCCTTGAATTTGTTTGTCACTCTGCTGTATAATCATAAAGGATTTGATTTAGGTCATACCTGAATGGTCTAGTGGTTTCCCTACTTTTTCAATTTAAGCCTGAATTTTGCGATAAGGAGCTCATGATCTGATCATGATCATCTGCAGGTCTTGTTTTTGCTGACTGTATGGAGCTTCTCCACTTTTGGCTGCAAAGAATATAATCAGTCTGAATTTGGTACTGACCATCGGGTGATGTCCACGTGCAGAGTTGTGTCTTGTGTTGTTGGACGAGAGTGTTTGCTATGATGAGTGTGCTCCCTTGGGAAAACTCTGTTGGCCTTTGCCCTGCTTCATTTTGTACTCCAAAGCTAAACTTGCCTATTATGCAGATATCTCTTGACTTCCTACGTTTGAATTCCAGTCCCCACGATGAAAGGTATCTTTTTTGATTTTAGTTTTAGGTAGTCTTGTAGGTCTTCATGAATCATTCCGCTTCAGCTTCTTTGGCATTAGTGGTTGGGAGAGAGACTTGGATTGATGCTGAATCATTTGCCTTGGAAAGGAAATGAGATCATTCTGTGATTTTTGAGATTGCACCTAAGTACTGCATTTCAGACTCTTTTATTTACTCTGAGGTCTACTCCATTTCTTCTAAGGGATTCTTACCCACAGTAGTAGATATAATGGTCGTCTAACTTAAATTCTCCTATTCCTGTCCACTTTAGTTCACTGATTCGTAAAAAGTCCATGTTCACTTTTGTCATCTCCTGTTTGACCACATGGACCTAACATTTCAGCTTCCTATGCAGTATTGGTCTTTACAGCATTGAGCTTTGCCTTCACCACCAGATACAACCACAACTGGGCATCATTTCCGCTTTGGTTCAGCCTCTTCGTTCTTTTTGGAGCTATTTCTCCATCTTCTCAATAGTATATTGGCCAGCTACTGACCTGGGGAGATTAATCTTTCAGTGTTATGTCTTTTGCCTTTTCATACTGCTCATGGTGTTCTCAAGGCAATAATACAGAAGTGGTTTGCCATTCCCTTCTCCAGTGGACTACGTTTTTCAGGCCCTAATTAGCAGGGACATGCGCTTTAGCTGCTCAGCGTAGCTGGATGACATGCTCAGTGCCCTGGCTGGCCTACAGCTAGTCCACACAGAACGTTTAAACCTTCACCGGGCCATCAGACGTCGGTCAGTACGTGGCTGGGCATTGAGGCAAAGGCCCTGCTGAAGTGGTTGGGAAGTGGGTCCAGAGAAGGCTGGAGCTGATGCTGGAGGACTCCCAGGAGCAGGGGGCACTTGCCTTCACCACTGCTGCTGGCCACCCTGGAGCCGATCCGCCTCCCTGGAGCCGAGAGTCTACCGTGGAGCTGACCCGCTGCCTGCATCTTCATATTTATGTTCCTGATGCCTTGAAGATCAGTTTCCCACTGTAGGGGCCCAACTGGATCCCTAGCTGGGAACTGAGATGCATAACATGCGTGGCATGAACAAGAAAAAAGAACTGAAAGTTTATTCCTTTTGACCACTGGACATAATTTACTGTATTGAAGTTCAATTGATGTATATTCTCATAGATGATTAGCATTTTAATGTTGTGTTTAAGCAGTATTTCTGTTTGTTGAGGTCACAAAGGCATTCTCAAATATTCTTAGTAAATTCTAGAAGTTTAGATTTTTGTTGTTTTTCCAGTCTTGTAGAAGAGAACACCATAGGTGCATTGGCTGGAGACTGTCTTTGATGGGTATTTTGTGACTGGAGAGGCAAGAAGAAGAGGATGTCAGAAGTATGGGGGAGAACATTCACTTAGGCCCTCTTTCTTTCACGCCTGTCAGTCTAAGAAATGTGACCCTGAAGGATGTCTTCATTTCCCCCTCAAATACACTTGCCAATTTGTCAGTCAAAGTGAGGCAACTGTGTCCTCATGAAAGAGCCCTTAGGTTACGATTCTGAGGATAATGCAGGTGTGGGCCCTGGGAGTTGGGTGGGATGTGTCGCCCCCTACATTGGCTTCCAAGGAGCCTTATCATGTTCATTAGTGCTCATTTGCATGTACCCTTGCAAGCAGTGATTCCATAAAAATACATGATAGAGTACCCACAAAGTGCTCGATGTTAGACATGCAAAGCTGACAGTCATTTTAAGGAAATCAGACTGAATGGGATGGAGCCATAAGTGCATGATTGCAATGTGGTATCACCTGTGATAGCAACATAAACAAGGGGCCTGGGGAACAAAATATCGGAGCTTCTACCTCTAATGATGGCACATAGCTGATTCTCCAAGTTGGTGACATTTTCGTTGAATCTCAAAAGCTGTGTGTAGAGTTCAGCAAGTAACAAGGGCAGAAAGATGCCTGTCTAGCATGAGTGACTAACGTTTTCAGAATCCTGGTGTTTGAGAGACCATGGGGTGTTGAAGGGCCCTTGAGCTGTTGTTTGCTTTTGGAGCATCTCGTGCATTTAGGTAGAAGCAGGAGCTGAAGCTGGCAATATGCACAGGAATCAGGGCAAGTAGGGACTTTTTCCACTCTGTCCAGGATGTAGATTTCATGCTGTAGAAGATGTGACTCATCAGAGGATTTTGAAGAGAGGAGTGACCTGATCAGCTTTGATGTTTCTATAATGATGTATAGCCAGGTGGAGGACATGGATCCAAGAGCAGGGAAATCAGGGGCAGGGAGGCAATGAGGCAGGTGTAAAGCTGCAGATGTGAAATGCTGAGGACTGGAGCCAGGGTGTTCAAGGCCAATAAGAGAGAGAATTCGCTTTGTTTTGCTCAACTGGAGTGTCAGATCTAGAGATATGTAGATGGAGACATGAGGCTGCAGTTTCTATGGGGTTTCAAGCACAGAAAATATGGACCTGATTTCCGAGATTTAGGAGCTTCTTGACAATGCATGATTATGCTGATACTAGCAAAAGTCATGGGAGAAGATGAGCCATCATCAGGAGACTGTGGCGTGGCCAGAACAGTGGGGAATAGCATTTGGGAGAATCAGTTGAGGGAAAAGAGTAAGCTAAAAGGCCTGAGAATAAATATGAAGGAAGGTAGAAAGGAATTCAGGAAAGAACATGATTTCAGAGTCCACTGGAGGGAGGATTTCTGGCAAGGGAGTAGTCATGGCCAAGTAGGAGGAGGACCCAAGATTCCAGGGGATTTAAAGATTAAGATCTCCGTGGTGTCCACAGCCAACCCCTCACTGTGTCTATCTCTGCCCCCAGCACTGCATCGGTGGAGGAGGATTCTTCCCAGAGGGCAATCCCGTGCAGTGTGGGGATTTCTCCTCCTTTGACTGGAACGGATACGGAACTCACCTGGGTTACAGCTCCAGCCGGGAGATCACTGAGGCAGCTGTGCTCCTGTTCTACCGCTGAGAGCTGAGTGTGTGAGACGTGGAACCCAGCTCCTAAGTCCAGGAACTCAGAGATGGGAAAATGTTTCTATTTTCTCCAACAAGGAAAGGAGAATAAATTACATCATTTGTGAGTCTTAAGTTTTTGAATTCTTTTTACAAATTGACTGACCCCTGGAAGATGTATTAAAATAATGCCTCTTATTCTGGTGACTTTTGATTGAGACTTTCTGAGTTGGGAACTTCTAGTCTCAGGTCCCAGAACACAAATTTGCCCCTCTTTCCAGGCAAATCCTGAGTAAGACTGAGGAGCAAGGGAAAGTTTTTCTCATTAAGTTTTCCTACCATATTGTTATTGGCTAGTCAAATCAAGCTCTCAAAGGAAACATAATGAAGAAAAGATGAATATTATTTAGATTCTGTAGGAAAAAATTTGGATAGTTGAGATTACCCATTTCCTTTATTTCTTTAGCTTTGACAGTGAAGACATTGTCCCTAAAATGATTCTAGTATGAATTGCAATGTGTGTGTGTTGGGGAGGGTTGTCTCAGCTCCAAGAAACGCACTGACAGCTAGGTGGAGGTCCTACAATTCAACTCAATGTTGACCCAACTTACTATGAGAAGTCCTCAGATCCCACATGTGAATGGCTCAGTCCTGTACATCTGCCCCTTGGATCCCCCACTTCAGACACCAGTTGCAAGTCTGGAAAGACCAGCTATATATTTGAGAGTCCAATGAATCCCTTCTTTTGTTCAACTAATTTGTTAGAGTGGCTCACAGAACTCAGAAACAGCTGGTGATTGGTTTATTATAAAAAGATAAAAATTGAGAGCTGACAGTGTAAGGAGATTCCATGCCCTCTCAGCGCATCACCGATCCCGATCCTCCCATCTGTTCTCCAGTCCAGAAACCCTCTGAACCCACTTCGTTGGTTTTCTTTTCTTTTCTTTTTCTTTTAAACAAAGGCTTCATTACATGGGTATGATTGATTTAATCATTTATCAGGGCAATTGTTTCCATCTCCAGCCCTTATTCTCTCCAGGAGGGTCAAGGTTTGTGGTACTGATAGTTCTAACCATTTAATCATGTGATTAGTCATCTGGCAACCAACCAGCCTACCTCCTTAGGTTTGATCCAAAAGTTATTTCATTCATATAACGCAAGAAATCTTTTTCGTTTGTTTGTTTTTTTGCCTTTTTGCTCTGATCACTTAAGAAATCCAAGTTTTAGGAACTCAGTGCCAGAAACACAATGAAAACAAAATTGATACTTAGTGTAAATCAGTATGACACTCCCCAAGCATGTGAGTGGCAGGATCTGGGCTCCCGTCTTCAGTTGCTTACTCAACAGCACAGCCACACATTGAATCAGGTCTCAGGGCATGAGAATCCCAGGGATGGGGAGAGCCTGGTGGGCTGCCATCCATGGGGTCACATAGAGTGGACACGACTGAAGGGACTTAGCAGAAGCAGCAGCAGCAACAGCAGCAGCAGCAACAGCAGCAGCAGCAGCATCTGTACAATGCGAATTCGATGACAACAGTTCTGGCTATGAGCAGAGTGCAGATATTTTATTCTATTTTGTTCGAAATGCAAATCTGATCATAACTTTCCTCACCTCCCATCACTGTACTCTTTTTCCATTGCTCCTTGTGGATTAGAGCAGTGATTCTCCAATAGGGTAGGAGATGGAGGAGATGAAGGTGCTGTTGTGTCTCAGGAGGACTGCCAGGTTTAGCAAATAAAAATATAGGAGACTCACCTACACGTTATTTCAGATAAATAATGAAGAATGTTTTTAGTATAAATGTGTTTCCTAGAGTATTTATCTGGAGACCCTACCCCCAGGGAACACCTGGGAACATTTGGAGACATTTTCTTGACTGGGAGGTGATGTGGGGCTGGAGTGCCACTGGATAGAGACCGTGGCTGCTGTGAAACAACATCCATCGCACAGGACCCCTCCCTCAACTGGAGAGTGATGTGGTCTGAAATGTCAGTAGTGTGTTTGAGAAACCCTGGACACAGGACTTGCTTTAGTTGTAGAGTATTGACATTCTGAGTTTCTGAACATTGGTAGCTGAGGGCAAAAAGAACAATTTAAGCAAATGTGTTTAATTTAAAAATTTCACGAAAATCTATTTCATTACTGGCCCCAAGCATTTAATAATTTTCTGCATTCAAGTTGATGAAATGGAAATTCAGGACCGAGGAGCCTGTGGGCTGCAGTCCATGGGGTCGCTACGAGTCAGACACGACTGAGTGACTTCACTTTCACTTTTCACTTTCACGCATTGGGGAAGGAAATGGCAACCCACTCCAGTGTTCTTGCCTGGAGAATCCCAGGGACAGGGGAGCCTGGTGGGCTGCCGTCTATGGGGTCGCACAGAGTCAGACACGACTGAAGTGACTTAGTAGCAGCAGCAAGAGAAGTCAAGAAAATTTAAGCATAAAAGTTTCTCCACCCCTTGGCCTCCTTGGTCTCCTCTACTGTGCATTGTGTATCTGCCTTACGCATCCACCACATCTCTGTATTGGCAGAAATACTTGTTCAGTCATAAAGAGCACCATTCTCCTAGCACCAAGGCAACTCCTTAATAGGCAACATTCCTTCTTGAACTCGTAAGAGGTCACCATGACCCATCACTTTGCACTTAGAGATCAGATTTTGCAAACTCTCTATGTCGTTTAATGTACAGCCGTCTATCTCATAAACCTGTCTAGGACTTCCCTGGTGGGCCAGTGGCCAAGAGTCTGCCTGCCAGTGCAGAGGACACGGGTTTGATCCCTGCTCCAGGAAGATTTCACTTGCTATGGGGCAATTAAGCCATGCGCCATAACTACTGAGCCCAAGCTCTGGAGCCTGGGAGCTGTGCCTTCTGAGCCTGAGAGCCGCAACTACTGAAGCCCGCATGCTCCAGAGCCCATGCTCCACGACCTATGCCGCCACCCCAACGAGAAGCCTGTGCACCATCGCTGAGGGCAGCCCCCACTGGCCGCTGCAGCTAGAGAAGGCCTGTGAGCAGCAACCAAGGCCCAGCACAGCCAGAATAAGTGAATAAATGAAAAGAGAAAACCTATATAACCAGGCGTGGACCTAAAACTGGTAGAACATTTTCTGGACCTCTTTGAGAGGCTCTTCCTGGGTTACCATCCTCAGTTTAGCTTGAATAAAACTCCATTTATTTCATAGATCTTCTGATTAATTTCTTCGTTGACTAAATAATGCATAGGTGACTGGAGGGACTGCAGCCCTGGTAACTAAAGACATAATTTCTATTTAGCTAGATAGCCGTTTTACTTAAAATTGTCCACACTTAAAGATACAGTTCTTTTGTAGATTATCCTTTGTTTTGATGACTGGGGATCAGGAGAGGGAGAACGAAGTTTACTAGTCACAGGGGAATTGTATCAAGACCCATCTTCTAATATCTCTTCTTAGAGGTTTCTACATTTAGATAAACCTCCAACCCCAGAGAAACTCCAAGTTATGGCCTCCAACAGTAATGCTCTTCCTGTTCTCCAGAAGACATGTCAGCTTCAGACCAGACACACCATCTAAATGTAGCTCATTCCAGGTGAACCAGAATTGTTGACTTTACAGAAACAGAAGTAATGGGATCCAACTGACATTTAGCTGGAATACCCAAATGAGTGAAGTTGATACCTAATATCCAAGCAACATTCACTTGACTGTCAAGATCTTTGTATTCTTTTGTTAAACTGATCCTCCAAATTCTGTCCCCCAAATCACTCCATAGCATGCAGCTGGAAGTCCCCAGTCCTGTACTGCACTGCAAAGTTATTCCTTGTCAGGTTGGATTTGGCACTGTACCAGGTCATGGGCTGGAACCCAGCAAGCCAGCTCTCACAGTCAAAACAGCCCTCACCGTCAAAGAGAGCTGAACCATGGATCACAGGTCCAGCAAAATCCAAGTTAATATCACAACCGAGTTTTATTGACTCTCTTGTAGGAAGACTTGATTTTGCCATTTTTCTTTACCGTGTTAGTGAGAGAAGGTAGAACCAAACTCAGATCCAGGCCGTGACACATCTGGTCTTCATTTTAATTCGCTCAGCTCTCCGAGTATCATCAGTGTTGCACTGCTCTGTGACGGATCATGCGGGATGGATACTGGCTCTACGCTGCCGGGCACTTGGCTCTTGTCTGTGTTAGATGACCCAAATGTTGAGAATGTCGTGGCAGTGTGTGATTTTGTTTTCACATCCAGACCACGCCAAACCAGTCCTCCCTTGAAAATGTCTCTGACAGATTTTCCAATGTCACCTCACGACAGAGGAGTACACACCATTTACACACAGCTCAGTGTGTAGGTCTCAGTGGCTAGACTGTGATGAGACGTCGTCTGGTGTCTACCGAGGGGGAGCTGCAGCCACAGCTGAGGCCATGGGCTTGTTATGGTCGGGGCGGCAGCTGTCCTGGCTGGAGGATGAAGAGAAAGCCTGGTGGTTGCTCTTGGCTAAACCTGATTTGTATGGTAGTTGATCGGCCACTATTCATGTACAGTTGCCCCTTGAGCTATGTGTGGGTCGTGGGCCAACTCTCCTCACAATCTAACATCTACATATAAATTATAGTTGATCATCTGTACCCATAGTACCTCCATATCTGAGGTTCTTCTGTTTGTGGCCAACATCTGCAGATTCAGTGAGTCACAAATTGTGTAGTCTATATTATTTAATATTGAGGAAAAAAAATATATGTGTAAATGGACCAGTCTAGTTCAAACCTGCTTTGTTCCAGGGTCAATTGCATTTCCCTCCCTAGTATCTTCTTTTTTTCACCTCTTTATTAAATCTTTATTCCTTATTAGCTCATACCTGATTTTCCTTAATGCTTATTTTTCCTTTCTCTACTTATTTTTGTTATTTCTTGCCTTATTTCTCTCTCCCTCATGTCAAGGTGTTGCTGAACCAAGACTGAGTCTTATGCCTTGTGTGCAGAAAAACCTGTCTACTGACACAGGGTTGTTGTGAAGGAAAGTGTAGCAATTACTGTAGGTGACAGCAACCGTTGAGTTCATTTTCTAAGTCTGTCTCTTCTTATTTTGTAAATAAGTTCATTTGTACAATTTCTTTTTCAGTTCAATTCAGTTGCCCAGTCGTGTCCAATTTTTTGCAACCCCATGAGTTGCAGCATGCCTGGCCTTACTGTTCATCACCAACTCCCGGAGTTCCCTCAAACTCATGTCCATCGAGTCAGTGATGCCATCCAGCCATCTCATCCTCTGTAATCCCCTTCTCCTCCTGTCCTCAATCCCTCCCAGCATCAAAGTCTTTTCCAATGAGTCAACTCTTCGTGTGAGGTGGCCAAATACTGGAGTTTCAGCTTTAGCATCATTCCTTCCAAAGAACACCCTGGACTGATCTCCTTTAGAATGGACTGGTTGGATCTCCTTGCAGTTCAAGGGACTCTCAAGAGTCTTCTCCAACACCACAGTTCAAAAGCATCAATTCTTAGATATAATGGTCATCTAAGTTAAATTCACCCATTTCAGTCCATGTTAGTTTGCTGATTCCTAGAATGTCGATGTTAACTCTTGCCATCTCCTGTTTGACCACTTCCAATTTGCCTTGATTCATGGACCTAACGTTCCAGGTTCCTATGCAATGTTGGTTAGATTCCACATATAAGGGATATGATATTTCTCCTTCCCCTGTCTGACTTACTTCACTCAATATGACACTCTCTAGGTCCACCCATGTTGTGGAAAATGGCATTATTTCATTCTTTTTAATGGCTGAGTAATATTCCATTGTGTGTGTGTATACACACACATATATGTATGACATCTTATATCTATCTATCTCTATGTATCTATCTATCTATCACACATATCTTCTTTATCCATTCCTCTGTGAATGGACATTTATGTTTTTTCCATGTCTTTCCAACATTGTGTAGTCTTTGCTCCTTTATCATAGATTAATTTAATCTCATTAATTAGATAGACTATAGGTGCATGAGCTTATTTTTGGGTTTTCTATCCTGATCCATTGAGGTATATTTCTATTTTTGTGCCAGTACCATACTGTTTTGATGACTGTAGCTTTGTAGTATAGTCTGAAATCAGGGAGCTTGATTCCTACAGTTCCATTTTTCTTTTTTTCAAGATTGCTTTGGCTATTTGGGGTCTTATGTGTTTCCATATAAATTTTGAGACTCTTTTTGGTTCTAGTTCTGTGAACACTGCCATTGGTAATTTGATAGGGGTTACTTTGAATCTGTAGATTTCCTTGGATAGTATAGTCATTTTGTGAATATTGATTTTTCCAATCCATGATCATGGTGTATCTTTCCATTTGTTTATGTCTTCTTTGATTTTTTTTTCATCAGCATCGTATAGTTTTGCGAGCACAGGTTTTTGTCTCCTTTGGTAGGTTTATTACTAGGTATTTTATTCTTTTTGATGCAGTGGTAAATGGAATTGCTTCTTGAATTTCTCTTTTCAGCTTTTACTGTTAGTGTATAAAAATACAGTAGATTTCTGTGTATTAATTTTGTAGCCTGCAGCTTTACCAAATTCATTGATGAGCTCTAGTAGTTTTCTGATAGCATCTTTAGGATCTTCTATGTAGAGTATCATGTCCTCTGCAAAAATTGACAGTTCAACTTTTTTTTTCCAATTTGGATTCCCTTTACTTCTTTTTATTCTCTGATTGCTATAGCTAACCTCCCAAACTGTGCTGAATAAAAGTGTTGAGAATGTACATCCTTTCCTGTCTTGTCTTGTTCCTGATCTCAGAGGAAATGCTTTCAGCTTGTCACCACTGAGGATGATGCTAGCTCTAATTCAAGAAAATTAGAGATACCAAGGGAATATTTCATGCAAAGATGGGCTCAAGAAAGGACAGAAATGGTATAGACCTAACAGAAGCAGAAGATATTGAGAAGAGGTGGCAAGAATACACAGAAGAAGTATACAGAAAAGATCTTCATGACCCAGATAACCACGATGGTATGATCACTCACCTAGAGCCAGACATCCTGAAATGTGAAGTCAAGTGGGCCTTAAGAAGTATCACTATGAACAAAGCTAGTGGAGGTGATGGCATTCCAGTTGAGCTATTTCAAATCCTGAAAGATGATGCTGTGGAATTGCTGACTTAATATGCCAGCAAATTTGGAAAACTCAGCAGTGGCCACGGGACTGGAAAAGGTCAGTTTTCATTCCAATCCCAATGAAAGGCAATGGCACCCATCTCACACGTTAGTAAAGTAATGCTCAAAATTCTCGAAGCCAGGCTTTAACAATACATGAACCGTGAACTTCCAGATGTTCAAGACGGGTTTAGAAAAGGCAGAGGAACCAGAGATCAAATCGCCAATATCCTCTGGATCATTGAAAAAGTGAGAGAATTTCAGAAAAATATCTATTTCTGCTTTATTGACTATGCCAAAGCCTTTGACTGTGTGGATCACAATAAACTGTTGAAAATTCTGAAAGAGATGGGAATACCAGACCACCTGACCTACCTCTTTCAAAATCTGTATGCAGGTCAGGAAGCAACAGTTAGAACTGGACGTGGAACAACAGACTGGTTCCAAATAGGAAAAGGAGTACATCAAGGCTGCATATTGTCACCCTGCTTATTTAACTTATATGCAGAAGGCATCATGAGAAATGCTGAGCTGGATGAAGCACAAGCTAGAATCAAGATTGCCGGGAGAAATATCAATAACCTCAGATATGCAGATGACATCACTCATGGCAAAAAGTGAAGAAGAACCAAAGAGCCCCTTGACTTGATGAAAGTGAAAGAGGAGAGTGAAAAAGTTGGCTTAAATCTCAACGTTCAGAAAACAAAGATCATGGCATCTGGTCCCATCACTTCATGGGAAATAGATGCTGAAACAGTAGAAATGGTGTCAGACTTTATTTTTTGGGCTCTAAAATCACTGCAGATGGTGACTGCAGCCATGAAATTAAAAGACGCTTACTCCTTGGAAGGAAAGTTATGACCAACCTAGATACCATATTAAAAAGCAGAGATATTACTTTGCCAGCAAAGGTCCTCTAGTCAAGGCTATGGTTTTTCCAGTTGTCATGTATGGATGTGAGAGTTGAACTATAAAGAAAGTGGAGCACTGAATAATTAATGCTTTTGAACTGTGTGTTGGAGAAGACTCTTGAGAGTCCCTTGAACTGCAAGGAGATCCAACCAGTCCATTCTGAAGGCAATTAGTCCTGAATATTCATTGGAAGGACTGAGGCTGAAGCTGAACCTCCAGTACTTTGGCCACTTGATGCAAACTGACTCCTTGGAAAAGACCCTGATGCTGGGAAAGATTGAAGGCTGGAGGAGAAGAGGATGACAGAGAATGAGATGGTTGGATGGCATCACTGACTCAATGGACATGAATTTGAGGAAACTCTGGGAGTTGGTGATGAACAGGGGGCTTGGCGTGCTGCAGCCCATGGGGTTGCAAAGAGCTGAGCATGACTCAGAGAGTGAACTGAACTGAACTGATGGTGCTAGCTGTAGGTTTGTCATATATGGCCTTTATTATGTTGAGCTATGCACCCTCTAGGCCCACTTTCTGGAGAGTTTTATCATAAATGGGTGCTGAGTTTTGTCAACAGCCTTTTCTGCATCTATTGAGATGATCATGTGGTATTATTCAAATTGTTGATATGGTGTATCACATTGACTGATTTGTGGTTGTTGCAAGTTCCTTGCATCCCTGGGATGAATCCTACTTGATCATGGTGTATGATCTTTTTAACATATTGTTGGATACAGATTGCTAGTATTTTGCTGAGGATTTTTACATCTATCTTCATCAGTGATATTAGCCTCTAATATTCTTTTTTGTGGTATCTTTGTCTGGTTTTGGTATAAGGGTGATGGTGGCCTCCTGAAATAAACTGGGAAGTTTTCCTTTCTCTGCAACTTTTGGGAACAGTTTCAGAGGGATAAAGGTTTGATAACTCTTCCCTAAATGTTTGATAACTCTTTTCTAAATGTTTGATACAATTCAACTGCAGAAGCCATCAGGTCCCTAGACTTTTGTTTGTTGAGAAGGTTTCATATTCAGTGCTTGGTCTGTTCATATATTTTCTATTTCTTACTGGTTCAATCTTGGGAGACTGTACCCTTCTAAGAATTTGTCCATTTCTTCCAGGTTGTCCATTTTATTGGCATACAGTTGTTCACAGTAGTCTCTTATTCTTGGTATTTCTATGGAGTCAGTTGTAACTTAACCGTTTTCATTTCTAATTTTATTGATCTGAGTCCTCTGCCTTTTTTTTTTCTTGATGAGTCTGGCTAAATGTTTATCAGTCTTGCTTATCTTTTCAGAGAACCAGCTTTTAGTTTCATTGATCTTTGCAATTGTTTTCTTTGTCTCTATGTCATTTATTTCTACTATGACATTTATGATTTCCTTCCTTCTACTAATTTTAGGTTTTGTTTGTTCTTCTTTCTCTAGTTGTTTTAGGTGTGAGGTTAAGTTGTTATTTCAAATTTCTCTTGAGGTAAGATTGTATTGCTATAAACTTCCTTCTTTGAACTGCTTTTGCTGCATCCTGTAAGTTTTGGACCAGTTAGCTTTTGTTTTAATTTGTCTGCAGGCATCTTTTTATTCCTTCAGTGATTCAGTGGTTGTTTAGTAGCATGTTGTTTAGCCACCACAACTTGTATTTCTCAGAGTTTTTTTCTTGTGGTTGATTTCTAATCTCATAGTCCTGTCATCAGAAAAGATGCTTGAGATGTCAGTTTAGGAACCAGAGATTAAATAGCTAACGTCTGTTGGATCATAGAAAAAGAAGAGAATTACAGACAAACATGTGCTTCTGCTTTATTGACTATGCTAAAGCCTTTGCTGTGTGGGTGAGACAAACTGTGGAAAATTGTTAAAGAGATGGGAATACCAGAGCACCTTACCTACCTCCTAAGAAATCTGCAAGTTAAGATTCAACTGTTAGAACCGGACATGGAATAATGGACTTGTTCAAAATTGCAAAAGGTGTATGTCACGTATATTATTACCCTGCTTATTTAACTTATGTACAGTGTACATCATGCAAAATGCCGGGCTGGATGAAGTTAAAGCTGGTATCAAGACTGCTGGAAGAAATACCAATAACCTCAGATATGCAGATGACATCACTCTTGTGGCAGAAAGCAAAGAGAAACTAAAGAGCTTCTTGAAGTAAAAGAGGAGAGTGAAAAAGCTGGCTTTAAACTCAGCATTCTAAAAACGAAGATCATGGCATCCATTCCATCACTTCTTGGCAAATAGATGGGGAAGCAAGGAAACCATGAGAGACTTTATTTTCTTGGGCTGAAAAATCACTGCAGATGGTGACTGCAGCTGTGAAATTAAAGATGCTTGCATCTTAGAAAAAAGCTATGACAAAGCTAGACAGCATATTAAAAAGCAAGGAGATTACTTTGCAGACGAAGGTCCAACTAGTCAAAACTATGGTTTTTCCAGTAGTCATGTATGGATATGAGAGCTGGACCATAAAGAAAGCTGAGCACTTAAGAATTGATGCTTTTGAACTATGTTTTTGGAGAAGACTCTTGGGAGTCCCTTGGACTGCAAGGGGATCAAACCAGTCAACCCTAAAGCAAATCAATCCTGAATATTCATTGAAAGGACTGATGCTGAAGCTGAAGTTCCTATACTTTGGTCACCTGATGGGAAGAACTGACTCATTGGAAAAGACCCCGATGCTGGGAAAGATTGAAGGCAGGAAGAGAAGGAATGACAAGAGGGCAAGATGTTTGCATGTCATCACTGACTCAATGGACATGAGTTTGAGATATATCTGGGAAATGGTGAAGGACAGGGAAGCCTGGCTTGCTACAGTCCATGGGCTCTTAAAGAGTTGGACAGGACCGAGTGACTGAACAACAATGAAAATGACAATAAAAAGAGAGCAGGGATGGTATAGTCTTATCAGATAAATTAGACTTAAAAATTTGTAAGAGGCAAAGTACATTATATATTAACAATGGTTCAATTTGGCAAGAAGATACAACAATTATAAACATTTATGCAACTAACAACAGACCTTCAAAATATATAAAACAAAGATGGACATCACTGAAAGAAGAGATACTTGTACAATATGCATGTAACGCCAAAGGGAAAGGGATGGGAAACTTCGCAAAACTGTAACAGCCTCTGAAATTTCCTTCTAAGGAGTGTAGGAGCGTTCCCTTATCTTTCTCTCCTTCCATGAGCTTCTTGGAATGAAGTATTCCCTGCCAAGTTGAGAATTTTGCTTGTTTTCTAAATTCCCTAGGGTTGCTTCTGTATCTTTTAGGAGGACAGTTTAGTTGTGCTCCTGCCCATATACTTGCTCATTAGAGATGAAGACTTTGGTTTTCTCAGGGCTAGATTAGGCTCAGCACAGAATCATAAACTTACCACTTACATAAAATTCATTTACTTCATGAGAAACAGTATAAAGTTACCGAATTTGTCAGTTAAAGACTAAGAAGCTAACACTGACCATCTATAATCCATATCATTTTACATGAAAGACATTAAAAATTATACTAAAGTATAGTTGATCTACATTGCTGTGTTAGTTTAGGTGTACAGCCAAGTGGAAAGTATTTCAACACTAACACAATAGAAAGGCCATAACCACAGAATAAATATACTTCTTTAGCTTCAATATGTCTAGTTCTTGGGAAAGAATTTTGTATGTTGTATATCAAGCAATTGAAGTATTATTACCTGCCACAATGTTTAGATGAGATTTTGTTAATATTTGACTCAGTTTATATTCCCCTTATAGTCTAAATATTTGATATTGTTCATACACTGGAGTCCATGATTTCTTTGAGAAAAAAGATGTACCTCCCTTTCCCCATGACAGAATCAACCACTTCCTCCAATATATTTTCATAATTTTGAGGCAAGCCTTTATTATATAAATTGATAACATTGCAATCAAATATTTATTTTTCTCTTATAGCAATTCCCAGGAAAGGTTTTATTGCTTCTCATATCTGTAAGCTAATATTTTATATTTTGAGAATGTCAAGGAAATGAATTACTCAATAGGTACAGATTAATTACAAAAGAAAAAGAGGGCATCTGGGAGTAAGACTATTTAGCAACTGCAAGGATAGACTGCATGTAGGTCTAAAACCTGGATCTGCCACCAGGATGCTGTGACTACAAAGCAAGCTTTCAGTGCCCCATTGCTGCCGTTGTTCAGTCACTAAGTCGTGCCTGACTCTTTGCCACCCCATGGACAACAGCAAGCCATGCTTCCCTGTCCCTCACTATCTCCCAGAATTTGCTCAAACTCATGTCCGTTAGGTTGGTGATGCTATCCAACAATCTCATCCTCTGCTGCCCTCTTCTTCTTCCGCCTTTAATCTTTCCCAGCATCAGGGTCTTTTCCAGTGAGCCCACTGTTCCCATCAAGTGTCCGAAGTATTGGACCTGCGCCTTCAGCATCCGTCCTTCCAATGAACATTCAGGGTTGATTTCCTTCAGGACTGACTGGTGATCTTCTTGCTGTTCTAGGGACTCTCAAGAGTCTTTTCTAGGATCACAATTCAAAGAGTCAAATCTTTGACTCTCAGCCTTCTTTACAAAACAAGCTCTCAGTATCCCAGTACACTGTGATATTCTGTAAGGTTGAAATGCTAGTGTCCTTACTGGGATAAAATCAGGATGGGCTTTTAAGTGAGAACAGATATGGTAACTTTTTTAAAGGAGTGTAGAATTATTCAGTTTGAAAATTTAATGCAAACTGATCCTTAAGATATATACTGTTACATAAATTCAGATTTCATAGTTTTTAAAAAGACAGTCATACATGTTATTCATGTATACATATTATTACCCCAAATATTAGGGTTTTGGATATTAGGCACACTTTATTTCAGAATGTCAGTTACAGACACAACCCTTCTTTCCCTGGCCGAGGTTTTCAGACTTTTTAAGGTGTCATCTAGTAGTTACATATCCTTTTGGTAGAGGTCACTGAATACGCCTTTGGCCACATATTCTCAACTGTCTCATGCTAGAGACAGTGTTCAGCAGAGGATGATACCAGAGAATGAACATCTGGAAGGTGACTCAGTCCAAATACATTGCTTTATTCCCTCAAAATTTCCTAGTCACATTTTAGAAGTTTGATATCATGTCGCAGCAAGATTTCTCAGCTGCTAGGTTGGGTCTGTGCAACCAGTCAGCTTATCTTACATGGAATATGCTGTGCCTAGTCACTCAGTCGTGTCTGACTCTTTGTGACTCCGTGAACTGTAGGTGTCACAGACTTCTCTGTCTAAGGGGATGCTCCAGGCAAAAATACTGGAGCGGGTTGCCATACCCTCCTCCAGGGGATCTTTCCAACTCAGGGATGGAACCCAGGTCTCCCACATAGCACACAGATTCTTTACTGTCTGAGCCATGGGAAGCCCTGTACATGGGATACCAAATAGTGAAGTACTTGCTCGTTACTGCAGTGTGTATGGGAAAATGTTTTGGGAGCTATTATGGGTGTGCATGTGTGTGTGCCCTTGTTGAAGATGATTTATGAAGAAAATTTTCCACACTATTTGCCTGCTGAAGACCCAGAATCTGTTATTTCTTTCATTTCTCCTTGCAAAACAGACCGTTTTTTCTCCCAGACCGTCTCCTTTGTAATACAGAGCCAAGGCAGCTGGCACGCAGTGCTGACATTGTTTCCCTGAGGTTTTCCTTTAATGCCCCGGTGCAGTCTGTAAATCACACACCTTCTGAGACACCAAGGCAACACATTTGACATTTCCCCTAAAACAAAACACAGAACGCCATCCTTCCAACCGTGAAGATTATGTCCTCATCAGACATAAACGTACCACCAAGCCAGGGCCCCATATTTTATAGGGTCATTTTCTGAGGCTGGAAAAGGATGGTGTGGACTTGTGCCCCTGCCTGGTAAAGGCTTCAGCCTGAAAGTGACCCTTCCTGCTCACATTTCTTGGCTAGAATAAGTCCCATAGCCCCCTTAACTTCACAGAAGAGAGGCGCAGTCTTTCCTGTGCCTCCAAAAAGAAGGGAGTTAATCACAGTGAGCAACCTGAATGACTACCTGAGGAATTGCCTGATTAAGCGGTATTAGTGGTCATTTCCCTGTGGCTGTAGCAAACAGCAGAGATATATGGGAGATAGGTCAGTCTTCTCTCCATCTCTCCCTCCAATTCTGTCCTCTCTGAAAACAAATTCAGATGGTTGTGATGTAGTAGAGTGCATGAGTAAGTGTAAGTTATTAATAACATTCCAGGCCTTGGGGGTTTTGTATAGGTGTAAGGCATTTGCTTTCCTCTGCACTGAACAAGCTGGATGGTTTCTGCACCTTGGGCAGCAAAGAGATGTGGGCTGGAGGTCTAGGAGGGAGAGGAAGCAGTGCCCTAAACATCAGCATCTGACCCCGAGAGCAGCCCCAGCAGCAGAGGTGACCGAAATGAGGTATCAGTGGTCATCCAGAGCCTGGGCACAGGACAGAGCTGAAAGGAGTCAGGCTGACATGGGTGTGGAATGGTGAAATCTAGTTGTAAGCTATAATGAACCTAGACAGTGTATTAAAAAGCAGAGCTATCACTTTTCTGACCCTGTAGTCCATATAGTCAAAGCTATGGTTTTCCAGTAGTCATGTATAGACGTGAGAGTTGGACCATAAAAAGGCTGAGCACTGAAGGATTGGTGCTTTTGAACTGTGGTGCTGGAGAAGGCTCTTGAGAATCCCTTGGACTGCAAGGAGATAAAGCCAGTCAATCCTAAAGGAAATCAACCCTGACTATACATTGGAAAGACCGATGCTGAAGCTGAAACTCCAGTACTTTGGCCACCTGATGCAAAGAGCTGGCTCATTGGAAAAGACTCTGATGCTGGGAAAGGTTGAAGGCAGGAGGAAAAGGGGATGACGGAGGATGAGATGGTTGGATGGCATTTCCGATTCAATAGAGATGAGTTTGAGCAAATTCTGGGAGATACTGAGGGACAGGGAGTCTGACTTGCTGCAGTTCATGGGATCGCGAAGAGGTGGACATCACTTAGTGACTGAATAACAACAAGAACATCCCCTGGGGATTTTGGGCTTCAGTGTGGACAGGAAATCTCCTAAGAAACCAGAGGAAATTTAGTCTGATGAATGCTGGCTGAGCTGAGTAGAACTCCCAGGCTAGCGGGCCCTAGCAAAGTACCAGTTGCATTAAAAAGAATGATAGAAGTTGATAATTACACTATGGTTAATATGAGAATATTAATATATTAATATAATATCTGTATTGGGAAAGGACATACTTATCTAGGGAAACTGCTAAGTGACTTCAGTCGTGTCCAACTCTGTGCGACCCCATAGACGGCAGCCCACCAGGCTCCCTCGTCCCTTGGATTCTCCAGGCAAGAACACTGGAGTGGGTTGCCATTTCCTTCTCCAGTGCATAAAAGTGAAAAGTGAAAGTGAAGTCACTCAGTCGTGTCCGACTCTTAGCGACCCCATGGACTGTAGACTACTAGGCTCCTCCGCCCATGGGATTTTCCAGGCAAGAGTACTGGAGTGGGGTGCCATTGCCTTCTCCAATCTAGGGAAAAGGCCTTCATATATGTAACTTATCATCAATATGTTAAAGAAAGAAAGGCTGTGTGAGTTTTTGTGTGCATAAAGAGAGAAGGCATGCATGATAAAGCAAATTGGGTAGAATACAAACTAACAGGGGATCTAGGTAGAAGCTATGTGTGTGTCTTTGCACTACTCTTATTTTTGCAATATTCTGTAAATTTTCAATTAGCCTCCAAATTGAAACAGAATGACACGACAGTGTGGCACATGTCATAATTCGGGTAACAAAGTCCCTATTAGGCCAGTGAAGCATCCGTCAGCCTTGCCTGGGGTGGGGGATTCAGGGCAGGCTTCGTGGAGAAGTTTCGGGAGAGACTGGAAGGATGACGACCTGACGGAGGTGTGTGAGGCCCTGGGGCATCTGACTGAGGCGGGAGCAGGACAGGCTGCAGGGGAGAACCGTGAGGTCCTGTCCAGCCCGAGAGTCTGTTACGGACGGGAGCACTGTGTGTGCTCTGACTCTGCAGGGCTCACCCCCTCATGGTGAGTGTCACCTGTGTGACCACGGGTGCTGCCTCCTGCCCCTCCCAGACAGTCACACAATCCTTCTCATTGCTGGGCGAGCCTCAGGAATCTTCAAGGAAGGACAGCTCGAGGGAGGGGCCTGCAGCGCCAAGTGGCCTGGGATGGGCAGGGCCCACATGCTTTGCTCTCCCCATAAAGGCTCAGCACTTCACTCATGTCAGGACTCTCTGCAGAGGCAGCAGCTCTGAGTCTCCACCTGGCAGGGAACTCTCAGCTCCTGGCATCTGCCTGAAGGAAGGGGATAGCTGTCCGTGCTGTGAGGGAGCTGAGTCTGAGACAAGATCCGAGTGTGTGGGGAGCCACGATGCCAGCTCAGGTCTGGTCTTGGTCACAGGGATGCAGAGTTTCAGAGAAAGGAACCTGTGGGCCCTTAAGGATTTGAGGGTTGGATGCTGCTGCTGCTGCTGCTGCTAAATGGCTTGGATGAGGTGTGGTCTATTCCAGGAGGTTCGAGAATGCTCAGAATCCCATCACTTTCCATTTGAGATTTCCATATGCAGAAAGTTCAGAGATCATAATGGGAAGATGAAAAACGATGGATCAGCAAGGGTTTCGGAAGGGAGAGAAAGAATGAACCCGCCAGTGACGTTCTGCACCTCCTTTTTTCTTAGGGGCCAGGTGCCAGACTCTGCCTCCTGCTGTTCCTCTCTCTGGCCGCCAGAGGGCGGGGTGCAGGTAGGTCACTCCAGGAACAGCAGTTTCATGAGCTCCCAGGAGCAGCGGAGTGGAGCTGGGCCGGATGCTGACGTCCTGGCCCAGAGCGGAGTCTGGAGATGCGGAGAAGCCGCACTTTGCAGCCTACGTGAGCTGTGGCCTTATGTTGATTGCTGGTCTCTCTGGGTGTTTGGTCTGAAGCTAAGGCCTGTCCCGGGGCTCCATCTGTGCCTCTGTGTGGCTGAGGGGGCTCAGGGAGCCATAGAGACGAAGACTGTTTTCTTCTAACCGCTCCTGCTCCTGTGGCCTTGGCTTTGGGATTTCCAGCGGGTGCTTGGTGGTCAGGGTTGTGTCCAGGGAACATTCTTCCCTAATCCTCACCCTCACAATTCCATTGATCTCAATAGGCATAAAGAGACTTTTCATGTTTAGTTGTGGAGAAGGATGCAAGTTGAGTTAAGCCTGTACTAGATGGTGGCTCAGCTAGTCTTAGCAGAGAAGAGACTGACCTCTGGGGCTGCAAAGCCCAGTGCTGAACCTGTGAAGGGGAAAGGAGCTGGGAGTCAATGACCAGGAAGGCTGGAGTGAGCTGTGCGACACTGTTAACGAGAATTATCCTCATATCCTCTACAGTGACCCCTTCTGCTGGGAAGTTCTGGGGGAACAAAATCTGTGCCCCTTTCCTGTCTTCCCTGCCCAGAACCTGCAAGGAAATCAAAGAAAGTTGCCGTAGCGCGGGTGGTGAGTAATAAACCAACTCAGCATCCTCTTCTTTCCGCCCCCATTTTTGCTACAGATCCTGGTCATGGAGATCAATAGGGGTGTGCCTACCACTCCTGTCTGCTCTGACTCCAGCTTTAGGATATTTCCAGTGGGAATTTTGAGGCTTTTGGGTCCCATCTAGTTGTAGGAGACATGATTTTCTGAACACAGGAGACTGTTTCTGGTGTTCCTGGTGACTCTGTTTGGTGACCAGAGGTCTAATGACTTAAGATTTTCTCCTTCTTGTAAGTAAGCTAAATAGTTAGTCTGCCCCAGTGTCATAGATTCTGGTAGGCAGAGACGTAGTACTTTATTACTCACTATCGCAGAAGTAGCCAGTGAGTGAAGTCACTCAGTCATGTCTGACTTTTTGTGACCCCATGGACTGTAGCCTACCAGGCTCCTCCCTCCATGGGATTCTCCAGGCTAGAGTACTGGAGTGGGTTGCCATTTCCTTCTCCAGGGGATCTTCCCAACCCAGGGATCGAACCCAGGTCTCCTGCATTCCAGGCAGACGCTTTAACCTCTGAGCCACCTGTGGATGTGGAAGTAGCCAGAGCATCAGCTTTTTCCTGTGCTGTTTCTCTGGTCCTATCCCATCATAGTGATGTGAAGAGGTCCAGGAGAGATCTACACATGTAATTTGTTTGCCAAGCAGCTCATAAATTGGAATCATCAAGCAAGTACAAGTCTTTTCTGATATTACAGCTTATTTTCTTTGGAGCTGAGTATGAGCAAGAACTGTGCACTTAAGGAATCCGAATCTCATAAAATGGGCTGTGACCATGCCTGCCCTTAGCTCTGAGTTGCAGAGGCCACATCCTGATGTGGACTTGAGATGTGGTCAGGTGCTCTTATCAGGCCTCGGGTAGTCAGAAGGAGGCTCTATCCAGAGGGAGATACCATCTCTGTCTTCTTGGATGTTTGCTTTATAAAGCTTTTTTGAAAAGGAAGCATAAAACAAAGGCAGTTGTGTTTTGGCTCTTAGATTACCCACAGAGAATTGTCCTCAAGAAATGGGTGTGTGTAGAGGCCTTCAGGATACATTTCTGACTTCCCAAATTCTTTCTGGTGATGGGGTCTGACAGGGACTCCCTGTTCTCAGACAGGGGGTCTCTGGCTGGTTCCCTCTGCAGATGGCCTGTATCACCTCCGCACTGAGAATGGTGTCGTCTACCAGACCTTCTGTGACATGACCTCTGGGGGTGGCGGCTGGACCCTGGTGGCCAGCGTCCATGAGAACAACATGCGTGGGAAATGCACTGTGGGCGATCGCTGGTCCAGTCAGCAGGGCAACAGGGCTGACTACCCAGAGGGCGACGGCAACTGGGCCAACTACAACACGTTTGGGTCTGCAGAAGCCGCCACCAGTGATGACTACAAGGTACCGAGCACCCAGGTGGGAAAGGGTGGGAGCTGTGTGTGGCTGGAGCAGAGCATGTGGAAGGGAGGGTGGGAGGTAGGGAGTTGGAAGTGGGGCTGGAGAAGAAGAAAGACAGAAGTCCATGTCTGGAATCACAGCTTCCTCCCACCAAGGCTGTTTGGGTGGTGAGGTCTCATCGTCTGCTGGAGGGAGGTGGGGGTCTGGGCACTGCCGGGCACCTGCCCCCTGAAGCCCAGAGCTCTCAGCTCAAGTGAGGGTTGCACCTGCCTCCCTGAAGCACAGAGCTCTCAGCTCAAGTGAGGGTTGCATATGTCTGTCTTTGGCTGGTGGCACCTCCCAGGTCAATAAGGCTGATTGTGTGTCCCTCTGCAGAACCCTGGCTACTATGACATCCAGGCCCACGACCTGGGCATCTGGCACGTGCCCAACAAGACCCCCTGCAGCACTGGAGGAACAGCTCCCTGCTGAGGTACCACACCGACACTGGCTTCTTCCGGAGACTGGGGCACAATCTGTTTGGACTCTACCAGGTACATGGGGCTGCTGGCTGGGGATGGGGGCGGTCTTTTGGTGAGCAGAGAGCCAATGTTTTGGATGAGGAGTATGTCTGCTCTGTTCATTGCCCTAAGAGTAACCTCTGCTTGGCTTTCTCCTACCTCTGGGTCCTTGTGAACTAGTTTGCTGCCTCTCAGAGGAACTGTGAGCCAGGAAGCACAAGAAGCTCTGGGGAAGAAGGGAGTGGGTAAAGAAGGAGAAAAACAAGGGTCTTGAGGCTGGTTAGGTTCTGAGCTGTGAGTAGGGATGGCAAAGAATCCCTATCACTCAGACTGTTGTCTGAATAATGCCACCTGAGGGCAGTAAATCCTCTCCTTCCCAGTACAGCAGTGTCTCTACTCTCCTCAATCTGTATTTTTGTCCCTGCAGAAGTTCCCAGTGAAGTACGGAGCAGGGAAGTGCTGGACTGACAATGGCCCAGCCATTCCTGTCGACTATGACTTTGGTGATGCTGTGAAAACTGCATCTTATTACTCACCATACGGTCAGCGTGAGTATCTGCTTCCAAAGCCCAGTCATCAATCCTTTGCTGCACTCTTGGGGGAAGGGTAAATAACAACAACTAACGATTGCTGGCATTTATGGAACACCTATCAATACAACACACCAAACTGTTTTCTAGAAACTTGACGTGGTTTTGTGTCATTTAATCATCCTGAAAAATCTATGGAGTTAGAATTACTGTCCTTTCCATTGCAGAGAATATAAAGCCAGACTTCTTAATCAATATACTGTGTGACATAATAGTTACACAAAAAGGCAAGCTAATGTTCCCAGGTGAGAACTACTTGGAAAGTAGTGAGAAAAATTTGTTTTTGTTATGATGGATAGCTATTACTTGAAATAAGACATTTTTTTCAGCATGATAAAACAGGAGACGTGGGTTTGATACCTCAGTAGGGAAGGTCCCCTGGAGCAGGAAATGGCTACCCACTCCAGTATTCTTGCCGGGAAAATCTCTAGGACAGAGGAACCTGGCGGGCTGCAGTCTATGGTGTCACAAAGAGTCGACCACGACTGAGAGACTAACACTACTAAAGTTAATGTTTGATGGGAAAATGTGAACCATCAGTTTTTACATTTACTATTCCAGTGAGAGCAGGTAATGGTAGGGAGGGCAAATAAAGTCATGGTAATTGGATGAGAAGTGTGCCAGCAGAGACCGATGGCCACTTCTGAGCATTGCTTATTCCTGCTGGACCTCTGGAGGTCTTCTTGCTGATCTCTCAGTAGACTCCTATTCTCCTATGAGCCCGAGGCAGACAAGTGACTCTTGTGAACATAAGCCTTGGTCTTGTTAGCTCAGATGGAAGGAGGTTCCCTTCCAGCCAAATTCAGAGCCAGGATGTAGCAGCCGCTATCCACAGAAGTGCTGGGTTTCAACCCCTAAGCTTGGAGCGCTGGGCTGTAACCTGACCTGTTGATTTAGGGAATCCCTGGGCTGGTCAAAGGGAAATTGTTTCCAGTTCATCTTTTGCATACTTAGGCTTTTCTCTGCCTCTCTTTTCCAGGAGAATTTATTGCAGGATTTGTCCAGTTCAGGGTGTTTAACCAAGAGGGAGCCGCCAATGCCCTGTGTGCTGGGATGAGAGTCACTGGCTGCAACACTGAGTTCGTGAGTTTAGGGATGATCCCTGGCTTGTGCATGTGTGTGTGTGTGTGTGTGTGTGTGTGTGTGTGTGTGTGTGTCTACGTGTGCATGGGAACATTTGATTGGGATGTTTCAATGTAAATCTCCTTGGCTTGCATTTTATTCTTTTGCTGGTATTTTGTGGACATACTTTTTAAATTGTTACTGTTGAGGAGCCTGGTAGGCTGCAGTCCATGGGGTTGGGAAGAGTCAGACACGACTGAGCATCCTCACTTTCAGTTTTCATTTTCATGCACTGGAGAAGGAAATGGCAACCAACTCCAGTGTTCTTGCCTGGAGAATCCCAGGGACGGGGGAGCCTGGTGGGCTGCCATCTCTGGGGTTGCACAGAGTCAGACATGACTGAAGCGACTTAGCAGCAGCAGCAACATTGCTTTTAAATTGAGATTCAATGGACATAAAACATTTTATTAGCTTCAAGTATATAACATAATGATTCTATGTTTTTATGTATTTTGAAATGATCATCACAGTAACTCTAGTCAATACCCACCACCAGAAATAGTTTCAAATTCTTTTGTCTGGTGATAAAAAATTTTAATATGTACTCTCCTAGTAACTTTTCAGTGTACAAATCAGTATTATTAACTATAGTCACTAGTCTATACTTTATATCCCCAGGACTTATTTTATAACTGAAAGTTTGTACCTTTGTCTAATGGATATATTTTCCTGTATTGAAGTCCAATTTATCTGCAATCTCATGTATGAGTAGTACTTTGATGCTGTGTTTAAGATGTATTTTCCTATGTTGAGATCATGATGACATCCTACATTCAATGTAGAAACTATGTTTTTATTTTTTCCCACTATTGAGAAGAGAGGACCGTAGTTGTGGTTAGTGGAGACTGCCTCTGAAGGACATTTGTGACTGGGGGGCAGGAGGAAGAGAGAGTCAGAACTCTAAGAACAAGAATATTCATTCAGTACCTTTTCCTTTCACACCCGTCAGTCTGAGAAATGTGACCCTGAAGTCAAGGACATCTTCACTTTCCCGTTCAGTTACCAGTTGTCCGTTTCTCAACTGAGGTGTGATAGCTGTGTCTTCATGGAAGTGTCCCTAGGTTATGATTTGGAGGATGATGCAGGTGTGGGCTCTGGAGTAGGGTGAGATGTGTTCCCCCTACACTGGCTTCCAAGGAGCCTTATCTTGCTCATTAATGCTTATTTGCATGTACCCTTGCAAGCACTGATTCCTTATAAATACATGCTAGGGAACCTACAAAGTGCAGCTATTAGAGATGCAAAGCTGACAGAGTCATCTTAAGGAACTCAGACTGAGTGGGAGAGAGATATAAATGCACACGATTGCAGGCTCATGTGGTATCGCCTGTGATAGCAACACAAACAAGGGGCTCTGGGAACACAATACAGGAGCTGCTACCTGTACTAATGGCACACAGTTGATTCTGAAGGAAGGTGACATCTTTGATGAATGTCGAAAGATGTGTGTGAAATTCAGTAGGCAGCAAGGGGCAGAGTAGTGTCCTTGAGCAGGAGTGACTGACATGTTCAAAATCACTGGGATTTAATAGACCATGGTGTGTTGAGGGGGCAGTGAGCTGTTGTGTAAATTGTATCATGGTATGCACATGGTGTAGAATCAAGAGCTGATGCTGGAAATACTTGCAAGAAGTAGGGCAAGGAGGGGCTTTTGAATTGTCTTCAGGACACAGAGTTTATGTTATAGGTGATGGGACACCCATAATCTGATGTTAAGGGACACATCAGAGGAGTTTGAACAGATTAGTGACCTGATCATTCAAGAGCAGGGAAATAAGAGTCAGTGAGACCACGAAGCAGGTGTGAAGGTACAGATGTGAAATAGTGAGGACCTGAGCCAGGATGGCCTTGATAAATTTAAAAGAGCAAGCATGGATGCCTAGACAGTGAAATCAGCAGTTCTTGATGATTAAATGAACATGGGGGATGGGAAGTGAAATGGCAACAGACTTCAGGGTTTTGTTTTGGGTGATTGAGTGCTATCAATTAAGATGCGTGACAAGAAGAGAAATAGATTCAAGGGCAGCAAGAGAGCGAATTTGTTTTGTTTTGCTTAAGTGGAGTTTTAGATCTAGTGATATGTAGGTGGAGACATTCATAGGGCAACTGGATATGGGGTTTCAAGCCCAGAAAATACCTCGTTGGTCATTCAGATTTAGGAGTATATCTTGGCAATAGATGATTATGCTGGTTCTGGCAGACGTCAGGGGAGAAGACAGACTATCATCAGGAGACTGAGATGTGGACAGAACTGTGAGGAATAAATAGCCTTTAGGGGATCCATTGAGGAAAAAGCATGGTTGAGGGGGTCTGAGAATAAGCATGAAGGAAAGTAGAAAGGAATTCAGGAAAGCATGGTTTCAGAGTCCACTGGAGGGAAAGGTTTTTTTCAGGGGAGGGGTCAAGGCAAGTAGGAAGAAGACCACATTTACAGGGGATTTGACCATTAAGAGCTCCCTGGTGTGTCCACACTGACCCCTCACTGTGTCTCTCTCTGCCCCCAGCACTGCATCGGTGGAGGAGGATTCTTCCCAGAGGGCAATCCCGTGCAGTGTGGGGATTTCTCCGCCTTTGACTGGAGCGGATACGGAACTCACCAGAGTTACAGCTCCAGCCGGGAGATCACTGAGGCAGCTGTGCTCCTGTTCTACCGCTGAGAGCTGTGTGGTGTGAGATGTGGAGCCCAGCTCCTAAGCCCAGACCCTTAGAAATGGAAAAATGGAATGCTAACAAGGAGGGGAAGGGAATAAATTACATCACTTTGTGCACTTTGTGACTCTCAGTTTCTTTTAATTCCTTTTACAAATTGAAACCTGGAGTGATGTTTTACACCGCCTTCTAAGCTGGTGATTTCCACTTTAGACTTTCGGAGTTTGGAACTTCTAGTCTCAGCTATCCCAGACACACATCTGCTTCTCTTTTAGGGAACCCCTATGGGAGACTGAGGAGCAGGGAAAAATCATTCTTAATTTTCCTACCATTCTATTATTGGTTAGTCAAATCAAGCTCTCTGCATAAGTATCTTAAAGAGGAAAAGCTGATTATTATTTAGTTTCAGTAGGAAAAAGAGAAATTGAGGTCACAGCTGTCCATTTCCTTTATTCCTCCAATTTTGACAGTTGGGACAGTGTCTCTAAAATGATTTGGTACTAGTTGCAACATCTCTGTTTTCGGGAGGGTTCTCACAATACCAAGGAATTCACTGACACCTGGTGGGATGTCCTACAACTCAACTCCATTTTGACCCAGTCTACCAGGAGACAGCGTCAGATCCCCCATGTGAAGGACTCAGTCCTACAAGTCTGTCCCTTGAATCCCCTACTCCAGACACCGGTTGCAAGTCCTGATTGTCACCTGTGCTTTGACTGACTGGCTGTAGATTGGAGGTTCCAGTGAATCCCTCCTTGGGTTCAATTAAATTGCTAGAGTGGCTCAGAAAACTCAATGAAACGTTTTATCTACTAGATGATGAGTTTATTAGAAAAGGGTATATAACTCAGGAACAGCCAGATGGCAGAGACAGCTGGAGCCAGTACAGATGAAGGGCCCAGAGCTTCCTTGCCCTGAAGCATTTCTTCCCAATCTCCACATATTCACCAACCCTGAAACTCTCTAAACCATATCTTTTTGGGGTTTTACACAGACAGGTTTGATTAAATCATTGACTAGGTGTCAGGAAACATTTAACAGGAGGCTTCCTATGTGCTGTTTCAGATCTGTCAGGAATTCTCTGCTCCTTATTAATTCCTGAATACTCAGGAATTAAGAGGAGAGACAAGCCTCTCCCGGGGGCTGAAGAATCCAGGCATTTTCTTCATTAGTTTTTCTAAACAGTGATAAGTATTCTCTTCCTCCTTGTGAACCTTATGGTAAAAGTGATTGTTTACACATCTTTCTCTTTAATATGGATTGCCTATGTTTTGTAAGTCTGGAACTTTAATCTTAATCTTTGCTAAGAATAACAACTTTGTAAGACAGTATGTATACACACACCATGTTAATTAAAACACCTTTGCTCCATCAGAGCTCTGGTCCCCGTGTCTTTCTTTCTCTCTCTCTCCTTCTCTTTTTCAGGCTGATCCCTTGGAGTGCAGAGGCCCTCTGAGTTCACTTTCCTGCCCGGGCTTCTAAGACCCTCTCGAGAAGGCGCTCTGCGTCTTCACTCCATCAAGAGGGCACCTGAGGCCTCCGTGAACAGAGCAAGTCCCATGTCAGGGGCTTTATTGGCTTTCTGCATAAACCAAGGAATATCAGCCTCTTTCTCTCTCCTCTACTTTTGTATCGGTCCAACTCCTGACCACCAGGTTCCGGTCCATTAAAGGACCAAAACAACTAGGGAAATTGATTCAGCCTTCCAACCTTCTCTTCAGGAGAGTCAGGGTGAATGGGCTTGAAAGTTTCAACCCTCTCATTTCAAGGCAGATTCTAACTTAATTAACATGACTGAAGATCTCTGGGGCAGAATCTGAAAGTAGCCCATTCCAACTGAACTAGAATAGTTGGTTTTTGCAGAAACAGAAGCAGTAGGTTCTGATTGATGTTATCTGCGATGTTCAAATAAGTCCAGCTGGTACTTAGTGCCCAAGCAAGATTCACCCAAGTGTCAAGATAAATTTCTTTCTGATAAATTGATCCTCCAAATTCTGTCCACAGAATCACACCAGAGCTTGTAGCTGGATGCCCCCAGTCTGCAATGCATTGTAAAGTTATCCCTTGTCAGCTTGGATTCGGCACTGTCCCAGGTCATGGGCTGGAATCCAAAAGCCACACCTCACAGTCAAAGACAGTTGAATCATGGATTGCAGGTTCATCAAAATCCTAGTCAACATCACAAACACATTCTCTTGTAAGAAGACTTGATTTTACCGTTTTTCTTTACCATGTTAGTGTGAGAAGGTAGTACCAGACTCAGATTCAAACTTTGACAGATCTGGTTCTCATTTGTAATTTAATTCTGTTCCCAGAGTGTTGTCAGTGCTGCATTGTTCTGCGATTGATCGTACAGTGTATGTATTTGGTCTGCAAGCTGCCAGGAACATGACCTGTGTATTAGATGATTTGGGTGCTGAGCATGCCTTGTCAGTGCGTCATTTTATTTTCACATTGTGACAACACCAAACCAAATCCTTTATTGAGAATCTCTCTGCAGATTTGCGAAGGTCCGCACATGCAGATGAATGTACGTTGCTCACACAGAGTTCTGTGCATAGGTCTGATGGCAAGACTGTGAGAAGAGGTGGTCCGGTGTCTCCTCAGGTGAGTTCTGCAGCCATAGCTGAGGCCACGGGGTTTGCTCTGAGTTGAGCAGCAGCTATCCTGGTGGGAAGGTGAAGTGAAAGCCCTGTGGCTGTTCTTGGCTAAACCTGATTTGTATGGTAGTTGGTCAACGATGGTTAATGTACAGTTGACCCTAGAACAATGTGTGGGTTGTGGTCACCAATCTTCCAAACAGTCTAAAATCCACATATAACTTATGGTTGATCATTTGTACCCATAGTTTCTTCATATCTGTAGTTCCTCTGGGTCTGTGTTCCACATCTGCAGATTCAACAAGTCATGAATTGTGTGCTGTGCTGTGCTTAGTATCTCAGTGGTGTCTGACTCTTTGTGACCCCATGAATTGTAGCCCGTCAGGCACCTCTGTCCATGGGAATTCTCCATGCAAGAATACTGGGGTGGGTAGCCTATCCCTTCTACAGGGGATCTTCATGAATTGTGTAGATGATTGCCAGGAGAAATATAAGTAACCTCAGATATGCAGATGACACCACCTTTATGGCAGAAAGTGAAGAGGAACTCAAAAGCCTCTTGATGAAAGTGAAAGAGGAGAGTGAAAAAGTTGGCTTAAAGCTCAACATTCAGAAAACGAAGATCATGGCATCTGGTCCCATCACTTCATGGGAAATAGATGGGGAAATAGTGTCAGACTTTATTTTTGGGGGCTCCAAAATCACTGCAGATGGTGACTGCAGCCATGAAATTAAAAGACGCTTACTCCTTGGAAGGAAAGTTATGACCAACCTAGATAGTATATTCAAAAGCAGAGACATTACTTTGCTGACTAAGGTCCATCTAGTCAAGGCTATGGTTTTACCAGTAGCCACGTATGGATGTGAGAGTTGGACTGTGAAGAACGCTGAGCGCTGAAGAATTGATGCTTTTGAACTGTGGTGTTGGAGAAGCTCTCGAGAATCCCTTGGACTGCAAGGAGATCCAACCAGTCCATTCTGAAGGAGATCAGCCCTGGGATTTCTTTGGAAGGAATGGTGCTAAAGCTGAAACTCCAGTACTTTGGCCACCTCATGCAAAGAGTTGACTCATTGGAAAGGACTTTGATGCTGGGAGGGATTGGGGGCAGGAGGAGAAGGGGACAACAGAGGATGAGGTGCCTGGATGGCATCATGGACTTGATGGATGTGAATCTGAGTGAACTCTGGGAGTTGGTGATGGACAGGGAAGCCTGGCATGCTGTGATTCATGGGGTCGCAAAGAGTCGGACATGACTGAGCGACTGAACTGAACTGAACTGATGTGATTTAATATTGGAAAAATCCAACATATAAGTGGGTGAGCACAGTTCAAACCATCTTTGCTCATGGGTCAGCTGTGTTTGCTTTTTTCCAGTATCTTCTCTTTTTCCACCTCCCTAATAAATCTTTCCCCCTTACCTGCTCATTCTAGATTCTGTCCTTCTCCTTTATCCCTTCTTTCTTACTCCTTTTTTACCTCTTGCCTTATTTCTCTCTCTTTATGTCAGGTTGCTACAAATCCCAGCTAGAATCTGCTAGATGTGTAAAGCCAATCTACTGATGCAGGATTGTGGTGAAGGAAAGCGCAGCATTTACTGAAGACTCTAAGCAAGGAGTTTGGGTAGCTAATGCTCAAATCCTGGATCCTGAACTCCCAACTGGCGTTCAGGGAAAAATATTTAAAGGCAGGATGGGTAAGAGGGTTGCTGTATGCTAGATCAACAGGTGGACACTCTTCTGATTGGTTGTTGGTGGGGTAATTGGGATTCAACATCATCAACCTTCTCCAACTGATCTGGAGCCCACCTGCTTCTGGTCAGCCCCCAGTTACCTTCTTCCATCTGTTGTGAGTTTCATTATCTGCAAATCATCTTGAAGGATATGGCTCAGAAGAGATTTGTCATCTGGAAGGAATATGTTTGGAGCCCTGGCAAACTTCTGTTTCTTTTCTCTTGAAAACTCAGCAGTCAGTTTTACGGGTCTCAGGCTAGGAATCCCTGGGTCTTGAGGGCCTCTGTGAATTTGTCAGTTTCTTCTCTATGTTCTTTTCAGTTTGCTTCTGTAGCCCCCTGAGCTGCTCCCCCCCACCCTCCCCACTAATGGATGTTGCTCTTCTTCTTTCTGTTCTCCTCCAGGTTGGCTGCTACTGCCTCGTACTTCCAATCAGCCTCATGAGCCAGGTGCCCTAGGCAGGAAAACTTGCACATAGGTTCAGATGCACATAGATGTCAAGATGTCACTTTGAGGATGGCAGGGATCACTGCCCAGTTTTTCATGTAGTAGAGTGGTGGGATCCCATCAAGTACCTTGAGGTGGTCCAGAGTGGTCTGGCCTTGCCTGGTCTTGGGGGTACCAAGTCTCACACTGTTCGACAGAAGATGCAGTTAAGGGTCTGGATTTGGGAGGGGTTGGTGTTCATCTGCTTTCTGAGGAAGGCCAGGCACTTCAACGTGTTTCTGTAGAAACTGCCAGGAAATACTGATTCCCCAGCAGTGCAGGAATACCGCCTTCTGGCCTAGGAGCACCCTGTTGGCCAGAATGGCTGCCAGGTAGGCCAGGAGATGGCCTCAGCTATCAAACACCAAGACCTGCCCCTCCGCCATCTTTGGCAGTTGTGTGGGAAAGACACTTTTGTTACTTAAACAGGATGGTGAATCTATAGGTATTTACTTTCATAATTCATTAAACTGTCTATTTATGCTTTCAATCCCTTTCTGTATCTGTATTAATTTTTTACAATAAAGTATTTTTTTAAAACCATAAATCCTAAATAGCTCACAGGAGAAGCTGGACTGGTTGCAAGTTTGGAATGGGGGAGCTTTAAGTCACACTATTCTCTCTCCACACAGACACAGACTGACAATATTTTTTTTCCTAAAGTACATTTTGAATTATGCTATTATGGACTGGTGATTGGTGATATATCTAAATTCACAAAAATAATACTCTCTCATAATCAAATATTTATTTACTCTTTTACATTCTTACTAACTTTTCACTGTGAGGATCACAACAAACTGTGGAAAATTCTTCAAGAGATGGGAATACGAGACCACCTGACCTGCTTCCTGAGAAATCTGTGTGCAGATCAGGAAGCAACAGTTAGAAGTGGATATAGAACAACAGACTGGTTCCAGATAAGGAAAGGAGTCCATCAAGGCTGTATATTGTCACCCTGCTTATTTAACTTATATGAAGAGTATGCCATGAGAAATGCTGGACTGGATGAAGCACAAGCTAGAATCAAGATTGCCAGGAAATAACAATAAACTCAGATATGCAGATAACACCACACTTAGGGCACAAAGCAAAGAAGAACTGAAGAGCCTCTTGATGAAAGTGAAAGAGAGTGAAAAAGTTGGCTTAAAACTCAACATTCAGAAAACCAAAATCATGGCATCTGGTCCCATCACTTCATGGCAGATAGATGGGGAAACAGTGGAAACAGTGAGGGACTTTATTTTTGAGGCTCCAAAAATCACTGCAGACGGTGACTGCAGCCATGAAATTAAAAGACACTTGCTCTTCAGAAGAAAAGTTATGAAAAACCTAGACAGCATATTAAAAAGCAGAGACATCACTTTGCTGACAAAGGTCCATCTAGTCAAGGCTATGGTTTTTCCATGTATGGATGTGAGAGATGGACTATAAAGAAAGCTGAGTGCTGAAGAATTGATGCTTTTGAACTGTGGTGTTGAAAAGACTCTTGAGAGTCCCTCGAACTGCAAGGAGATCCAATCAGTCCATCCTAAAGGAAATCAATCCTGAATATTCATTGGAAGGACTGATGCTGAAGTTGAAACTCCAATACTTTGGCCACCTGATGAGAAGAACTGACTCACTGGAAAAGAGCTTGATGCTGGGAAAGACTGAAGGTGGGGGAGAAGGGGACGACAGAGGATGAGATGGTCGGATGGCATCACTGACTCAATGCACATGAGTTTGAGTAAGCTCCGGGAGATGGTGATGGACAGGGAGGCCTGGTGTGTCCGTGAGGTCAAAAAGAGTTGGACACAACTGAGCGACTGAACTGAACCGAGCATTCCTCCACCTTGTAAACATTTCCAGCATGTTCCCACACACAGTCCAGCCACAAACTCTTCCATGTCTCCCCAGTTGAGGCTGTCTGGTGCTGGAAGATATATTGGCTGCAGCCCCCACCTCCTAGCATCTCCCTCGCTTTCCCCAGCTTCTCTTCACGGCCAGTGCTCTAAAGTTCCTTGCTGCTGCTTCTACAGTTCCCTTCCTAGCTTCTCTCCCTGGTTCCTAACTTCTGGTCCACAGAAAGTTCAGAGATGAGAGAAATTGATCTACAGGGCACAAGGGCACAAATGGGAAAGGAAAAGTGGAGAGGGCAAGTGCCAGGTGTTCTCATCATCCCACTGACTAGCTGCAGTGGGCCACTCTTCCTTTCAGGTATATGAGAAATGTGACTCTCACACCCATCCTGACAGCCTGTTTCCAGGACCACTTCTGATGCTTTTTATCTTAGCCTGTGTCCTCCACACATGGAAATTTGAGGCAAAGAGGAAAGTGCCAACGTATGAGTTGCTATATGCCAATTCAGAAAGCTAAGGACCAGGAAAAACAGAAAGCAATGAAGAAAAAGCCTCAGGAACTCTGTGATGGATGATCACTCTGCCTGTCTTTCTCTCTTTCTTTTGCAAATTAGAATTCTTCTTATACATATATGCTAAAATACCCACCTGGTTCTGCCGTGTTCTTTGCCCTAAAAAGGCGGGGTGAGGCAGAGTGAAGAATCCCAGTGCACCTGAGTGGGCCTTTCCACCAAGTAGAGAATGGTAACCCCACCCCCAGACTGCTCTCCCTCCTGCTGTTCCCAGCCCCCACTCCTGCAGCAGGAAACCCCTGTGGTCTGGCCCTGCCACTGGGAGAGTAGAAGGTACTTGAAGGGCGGGGTGAGTGAATGAGGGCGTATGACCTGTGACACATAAGGACACAGCAGGGTTGGGAGCGGGCTCTTGTGGCTCGGGCAGCTGACTGGGCCTCCCGCCCTGTGGCACAGGTGTGTGTGGGTGGGATGGCCCCTCCTCCAGGAGCAAGGAAGGCTCTGTCTCAACAGAATACTTTCTCAAAATTGTTTCTGGTACAAAATGAATGTACCGGAGATATGAGGTGTGGAGCTGCAGAGGCCAGGCCGGCCACCTTCCCCAGACCTCTGATCATGGCGGCGCAGGTGAGGTGGGGGGGGGTGCTGCTATGGGAGGACTCGCAGGAGCATCTAGAAGGAAGCACGGTGAGTTTGTGAGTTTGTGTGTGCATTTAGAGAGAGGGAATATATGATAAAGCGAACGGGATGAAATATGAAAAAATATAATTCGCATTCTTACTAATCCTCCTCCAGCCTGTAAACATTTCCTGTGAATATTTATTTTTCAAAACAAAGACGAATTTAGGTAGAAACTATACGGATTTTTAAAGTAATATTGTTATTTTGGCAGTGTTCTGTAAATTTTCAATTATTTCTAACCCAAAAGTAAATAAAAGAAATACATGACAGTGTGACAGGCCACAGTTAGGGGCTGGAGAAAGTCCAGTAGTAGGCCAGTGAAGCATCCGTCAGCCTCGCCTGGGGTGGGGGATTCAGGGCAGGCTTCGTGGAGAAGTTTCGGGAGAGACTGGAAGGATGACGACTTGACGGAGGTGTGTGAGGCCCTGGGGCATCTGACTGAGGCGGGAGCAGGACAGGCTGCAGGGGAGAACCGTGAGGTCCTGTCCAGCCCGAGAGTCTGTTACGGACGGGAGCACTGTGTGTGCTCTGACTCTGCAGGGCTCACCCCCCTCATGGTGAGTGTCACCTGTGTGACCACGAGTGCTGCCTCCTGCCTCTCCAGACAGTCACACAGTCCTTCTCATTGCCCGGGCCGAGCCCCAGGAACCTTCAAGGGAAGAAAGCCTGAGGGAGGGGCCTGCAGCGCCAAGTGGCCTGGGATGGGCTGGGCCCACATGCTTTGCTCTCCCCATAAAGGCTCAGCACTTCACTCATGTCAGGACTCTCTGCAGAGGCAGCAGCTCTGAGACTCCACCTGGCTGGGAACTTGCGGTTTCTGGGATCTGTCAGGAAGGAAGGAGGGAAGCTCTCTGTACCGAATCTGAGATAAGATCCGAGCGTGTGGACAGCCACAGTGCCAGGTCAGGTCTGGTCTTGCTCTCAGGGATGCGGAGTTTCAGAGAAAGGAGCCTGTGGTCCCTTAAGGATTTGAGGGTTGGATGAGGTTGGGTGTATTCCAGTAGGCTTGAGAATGCCCAGGAGGCCATCACTTCCCATTTGCGGTTTCCTTACTCAGAAAGTTCAGGCAGCGAGGATGGGAAGATGAACATTGATGGATCTGCCAATGATGTGCATCGTTTTCTTCTTAGGGGCCAGGAGCCAGATTCTGCCTCCTGCTGTTCCTCTCTCTGGCCGCCAGAGGGCGGGGTGCAGGTAGGTCACTCAGGAGCAGCAGTTTCATGAGCTCACCCAGGTGCACAGTGGAGCAGCGAGCTGGAGTGGAGCTGGGCTGGATGCTGAAGCCCTGGACCAGAGGGGGAGTCTGGAGATGCAGAGAAGCCGCACTCTGCAGCCTACATGAGCTGTGGGCTAGTGTTGATTGCTGGTCTCTCTGGGTGTTTGGCCTGAAGCTAAGCCCTGTCCTGGGGCTCCATCTGTGCCTCTGTGTGGCTGAGGGGGCTCAGGGGAGCCATGGTGGTGAAGACTGTGCTTCCTTCTAGCAGCTTCTGCTCCTATGGCCTTGGCCTTGGGGTTCCCAGAAGGAGATGGTATTCAGGGCTGTGTCCAGGAACAATCTAGTCTAGTCTTCATGCTCCCAGTTCTCTTCCTTGTAGTAGGCACTGTGATAGTTTTCATTTTTAAACAGTTGAGCAAAAGAATGCAAGTGTTAAGCCTGTAGTAGACTGTGGTCAGGTATTCTTAGCTGTGAGAATCATGACCTCTGGGGCCTCACAGTCCAGTGATAAAATGGTAAAGTAGGAAGGGGCTGGGAGCTGATGGCCTGGAAAGCTGGTGTGAGTAGCATCTGAATATTACTGGGAATTATTCTCCCATCCTCTAGCAATGATCCCTTCTGTTGAGAAGTTGTGGGAGGACAAAAAATGTGCTCCTTAGCTATCTTTCCTTCCTGTAGCTGCAAGGAAATCAAAGAAGGTTGTAGTGAGGCAGATGGTGAGTCATAAACCAACCCAGTACCCTCTCCTTTCAGTTACTTTTAGGCTAAGCAGATCCCAGTTATGGAGATCAGAAGGGCTATGCCCACCACTCCTGTCTGATTTGACTCCAGCGTCCAGCCAAGTAGATTTCCAATGGAAATTTTGAGGGTTTGGATAATGTTACAGGAGACATTGGTACATGTAGTGGATTTTCCAAGGAGACTGACTGATAGGGTTGGTAAAGAAACTACAAAATTCATATCAGAGAGTTTATTCTCCTTTAGGGCTAGGTCCAGGAAAGGAACTCTACACTTAGGAAATCTGAATCTCATAAAATGGGCAGTGACCATGACTCTCCTTTGCTCTGAGTTGCAGAAGCCACATCCTGATGTAGACCTGAGATGTGGTTGGGTGCTATTATTAGGCCTTGAGTGGTCAGAAGGAGGCTCTATCCAGAGGGAGATATCATCTCTGTCTTCTTGGATATTTGCCCTACAAAGTCTTTGAAAAGATAGCTTTGAACAAAGGCAGTCAGTGTTTCTGCTCTTTGATGACCCATAGAGAATTGTCTTCTAATAAGCAGGTATGTGTGAGAGCCTTCAGGATACATTTCTGACTTCCCAAATTCTTTCTGGTGATGGGGCCTGACAGGGACTTCCTGTTCTCAGACAGAGGGTCTCTGGCTGGTTCCCTCTGCAGATAGTCTGTATCACCTCTGCACTAAGAATGGTGTTGTCTACCAGACCTTCTGTGACATGACCTCTGGGGGTGGTGGCTGGACCCTGGTGGCCAGCGTCCATGAGAACAACATGCGTGGGAAATGCATGGTGGGCGATCGCTGGTCCAGTCAGCAGGGCAACAGGGCTGACTACCCAGAGGGCGACGGCAACTGGGCCAATTACAACACGTTTGGGTCTGCAGACGCAGCCACCAGCGATGACTACAAGGTGGGTGGCACTGAGTTTCCAGGTGGAAAGGATGGGGAGTGGGGTGTGGCTGGAGCAGAGCGTGTGGAAGGGAGGGTGGGAGACGGGGATGTGGGAGGTGGGGCTGGAGAAGAAGAAAGACAGAAGTCCATGTCTCGAATCACAGCTTCCTCCCACCAACGCTGTTTGGGTGGTGGGGCCTCATCATCTTCTGGAAGGGTGGGAGTCTGAGCACTGCTGGGCATCTGGCCTCCTGGAGACCTGAGCTCTCAGCTCCACTGAGGACTGTGTGTGGGTCTTTGGCTGGGAGCACCTCCTGGGCTGGTCAGGCTGAGTCTGTGTCCCTCTGCAGAACCCTGGCTACTACGACATTCAAGCTCAGGACCTGGGCATCTGGCACATGCCCAACACGTCCCCCCTGCAGCACTGGAGGAACAGCTCCCTGCTGAGGTGCCACACCAACACTGGCTTCTTCTGGAGACTGGGGCATAATCTGTTTGGACTCTACCAGGCACATGGGGCTGCTGGCTGGGGGTGGGGGCACTTCTTTTTGTGAGCTGAGAGCTAGGAGTTTTGGGTGAGAATAAGTCTGGTCTGTGTCCCATTTCCCTAGCAGGTGCTTGTTCTTGGCTTTCTTGGCTCTTTGTTCCCCCCTTTGGGTCAAGTGAACTCACGGTCTACCTCTCTTGGGAGTTCTGGAGCCAAGCAAGGGAAGAAGAAAATGGGGGAAGAGAGAGGGGCTCGAGGTTGTTGGACATAGTTATGATGGCAGGCAGGTGGGGGAGGAATTAGTATTTTAAGGCTGATCTGAAAGTGACACCTGAGGACATTAAATCTCCTGCTTGTCCTCACACAACCTGTATTTTGGTCTCCGTAGAAATATCCCGTGGAATACAGAGCAGAGAATTGCTGGACTGACAATGGCCCAGCCATTCCTATTGACTATGACTTTGGTGATGCTGAGAAAACTGCATCTTATGACTCACCATATGGTCAGCGTGAGTACCTCCTTCCCAAGCCCAGTCATCAGCTCTTCCCTGCTCTCTTAGGGAAAGTGTAACTAGCAAGAGTTAATGATTTCTAGCATTTATTGAACACATACAATGTACCACAGTGTAATATAGGAACTTAACATGGTTTTGTGTCATTTTATCATCATAAGAAAAGAATGAAGTTAGTATTACTCTTCTCCATTGTAGAGGATACAAGTTCAGTCTTCTTAACCAATACCCTGTATGACTGTTATAATAGTTAAGGAAAGAGGTAAGTTAAAGTTCAGAGGCAAAAACAAATAGCAAAGTGGTGAGAAAAATTTGTGTTTGTAATTATGAATAGAATACCAAAGAAGCTGAAGTTGACCAGTTCCATGAAGACCTACAAGACCTTCTAGAACTAATACCAAAAAAGAAGTACTTTTCATCATGGGCACTGGAATGCAAAAGTAGGAAGTTAGATAACTGGAGCAACAGGCAAGTTTGGCCTTGGAGCACAAAGTGAAGCAGGGAAAAGCTAACATAATTTTGCCGAAAGAACACACTGGTCATAGCAGACACCCTCTTCCAATGACATGGACCACAACTCTGCACGTGGATGTCACCAGTTGGTCAATACCAAAATCAGATTATGTTCTTTGCAGCCAAAGATGGAGAAGCTCTGCAAAGTCAGCAAAAGAAGACTGACTGTGGGTCAGATCGTGAGCTCCTTATTGTAAACTTGAGGCTTAACTTGAAGAAAGTAGGAAAAACATCAAGACATTCAGGTATGATTTAAATAAAATTCCTTATGATTATACAGTGGAAGTTACAAATAGATTCAAGGGATTAGATCTGATAGAAAGAGTGCCTAAAAAACTATGGACGGATGTTCATAACATTGTAACAATGGTGGTGACCAAAATTATCTCAAAGAAAAGAAATGCAAGAAGGCAAAATGGTTGTCTGAGGAGCCTTTTCTAAATCCAGCTTGTACATCGGGAAGTTCTCGGTTCATGTACTGATGAAGCCTAGCTTCAAGGATGTTAAGCGTTTCCTTGCTAGCATGTTAAATGAGTACAATTGTGGAGTAATTTGAATATTTTTGTTTAGAAAATAGGTGAGAAAAAAAGGAGAAGTGAAAGTCAAAGGGAACAATATACCCAACTGAATGCAGAGGTACAAAGAATAGTAAGAAGAGATAAGAAAGCCTTCTTAAGGGAACAATGCAAAGAAATAGAGAAAACCAACAGAATGGAAAAGATTAGAGGTCTCTTCAAGGAAACATTTCATGCAAAGATGGGCACAATAAAGGATGGAAATGACAAGGACCTAATAAAAAGAGAAGAGATTAAGAAGGGGTGGCAAGAATACATATAAAAACTATATTAAAAGGTCTTAATGATCTGGAAAACCGTGATGGTGTCGTCATTCACCTGGAGGCAGAAATCATAGAGTGCAAAGTTAAGTAGGTCTTAGGAAGCATTACTATATACAAAGCTAGTGGAGGTGCTAGAATTCCAGCTGAGCTATTTGAAATCTTAAAAGATGATGCTGTTAAAGTGCTGCACTCAATATGCCCACAAATTTGAATAACTCAGCATTGGCCATGGGACTGGAAATGGTCAATTTTCATTCCAATCCCAAAGAAGAGCAATGCCAAAAATATTCAAGTTACTGTGCAGTTGTGCTCATTTCACACGCTAACAAGGTAATACTCAAAATCCTTCAAGTTAAGCTTCAGTAGTACTTGAATCGAGAACTTCCAGACATACAAACTAGATTTAGAAAAGGCAGAGGAACCAGAGATCAAACTGCCAACAGCCCCTGCATCATAAAAAAGTAATGGAATTCCAGAAAAACATCTACTTCTGCTTCATCGACTATGCTAAAGCCTTTGTGTGGATCACAGAAAACTGGAAAATATTGAAAGAAATGGGAACACCAGATCACTTTGCCTGTCTCCTGAGAAACCTGTATGTAGATCAAGAAGCAACAGTTAGAACCAGACATGGAACACCAGCCTGGTTCAAAATTGGGAAAGGACTAGGTCAAGGCTATATATTGTCACCCTGGTTATTTAACATTTATGAAGGGTGCATCATGTGAAATGCCAAGCTGGATGAATCAACAAGCTGAAATCAAGATTACCTGAGAATTATCAACAACCTCAGTTATGTAGATGATACCACTTTAATGGCATAAAGTGAAGAGGAACTAAAGAACCTTTTGATGAAGGTGAAAGAGGAGAGTCAAAAAGCTGGCTTAAAGCTCAGCATTCAAAAAACTAAGATTATGGCATTCTGTCCATTACTTCATGGCAAATAGAAGGAGAAAAAGTGGAAACAGTGACAGACTTTATTTTCTTGGGCTCCCAAATCACTGCAGACAGTGACTGCAGCCACGAAATTAAAAGACACTTGCTCCTTGGAAGAAAGAAAGCTATGACAAATCTAGACAGTGTATTAAAAAGCAGAGACATCGCTTTGCAAAGATATGTGCAATCAAAGCTCTAGTTTTTCCAGTAGTCATGTACGGTTGTGAGAGTTGGACCATAAAGAAGGCTGAGTGCCAAAGAATTGATGCTTTTGCACTGTGGTGTTGGAGAAGACTCTTGGAAGTCCCTTGGGCAGCAAGGAGATCAAACCAATGACTCCTAAAGGAAATCAGCCCTGAATATTCATTGGAAGGACTGATGCTGAAGCTGGAGTTCCAATAATTTGGCCATTTGATGGGAAGAGCTGATTCATTGGAAAAGACTCTGATTTGGGGAAAGATTGAGAGCAAAAAGAGAAGGGAGCAACAGAGGGTGAGATGGTTGGATGGCATCATCTACTCAATGGATATGAGTTTGAGCAAACTCTGGGAGATGGCGAAGGACAGAGAAGCTTGGTGTGCTGCCGTCTGTTGGGTTGCAAAGAGTCTGACATGATTTAGTGACTGAACAACAAATGATGGATAGCTATTATTTTAAAGAAGGCACAGACTTAAGTTTTTGGTGGGAAAATGAGTCATTTTATGTTAACGTCATGGTAATTGGATGAGAAGTGTGCTGGCAGAAACAGATGGCCACTTCTGATAATTGCTTATTCCTGCTGGACCTTGGAATGTCTTCTTGCTTATCTCTCAGTGGATTATTAATTTCACCAATGAGCTTTAGGCAGACAGGTGACTCTTGTGAACATGAGCCTTGGGCCTGTTACTCCCGATGAAGGAAGGTCTCTTCCAGCGAAGTTCAGAGCCAGGATGTGGCAGCTGCTGTCCACAGAGGTGCTGGGTTTCATCCACGCAGGTTGGAGTGCTGGGCTATAACCTGACCTGTTGATTTAGGGAATCCCTCGGCTAGTCAAAAGGAAGCTGTTTTCAGTTCATCCCTTTGAATAATTAGGCTTTTCTCTGCCTCTTCTTTTCCAGGAGAATTTGTCGAGTTCAGGGTGTTTAACAATGAGAGGAGCTCATGCCCTGTGTGCTGGAAAGAGAGTCACTGGCTGCAACACTGAGTTCGTGAGTTTTGGGGAGAATCGTGGCTTGTGTGTGTGTGTGTATCTGTGTTTGTGTAAACAACCCCTTATGGGGTATATCGGTGTATGTCTCTGTAGCTTGCATTTTTCTTCTTTTGCTGGTATTTTGTGGACATAATTTTAAAAATTGTTACTATTTTAACGAGATTATTTAGCTTCTATTGTCAATTTGAGATTATTTAACTCAAGTTAAAATAGTAACAATTTTTAAAATTATGTCCACAAAATACCAGCAAAAGAAGAAAATGCAAGCTACATAGATAGACACCGATATACCCCATAAGGGGTTCAGCCTGGGATTTCTTTGGAAGGAATGATGCCAAAGCTGAAACTCCAGTACTTTGGCCACCTCATGCAAAGAGTTGACTCATTGGAAAAGACTCTGATGCTGGGAGGGATTGGGGGCAGGAGAAGGGGACGACCAAGGATGAGATGGCTGGATGGCATCACGGACTCGATGAACGTGAGTCTGAGTGAACTCCGGGAGATAGTGATGGACAGGGAGGCCTGGCGTGCTGCGATTCATGGGGTCGCAAAGAGTCAGACACGACTGAGCAATTGAACTGAACTGAACTGAATATTATGTTAGTTTCAGGTGTGTACCATAATGATTTTATATTTTTATGTATTGTGAAATGATCATCAGAATAAGTCTAGTCAACATCCACTACCACACATAGCTACAAATCCTTTTTTCTTCTGAGGAAAACTTTTAACATCTACTCTTTTGTAATTTTTCAATGTACACCATAATATTATGACTATTGGAAGCATACTGTATATTACATCCCCAGGAACTTAATTTATAAATGATCGTTTGTACGTTTAACCATTATACATAATTTACTTCATCAAAGTACAGTTTATCTATATTCTCATGTATGATTCATACTTTTATGTTGTATTTAAGAAGTATTTTCATATATTGAGATCACAAAAATATTATCCAATATTTTTATTAATGTCTAGAATCTTTACGTTTTTGTTTTATGTTCAGTCTTGTAGAAGTGAGCAGCAGAGGTGTGCCAGCTGGAGAGTGTCTTTGAGGGACGTTTTGTGACTGGAGGGGCAGGAGGAAAAGGGAGTCAGAGCTCTAAGGACGAGCATGCTCACTCACAATGTCTCCTTCCACACCTGTCAGTCTGAGAAACGCGATCCTGAGGTCAAGGACATCTTCACCTCCCCCTGCAATGATCAGTTTGTCCGTGTGTCAGTCAGAAAGAGGCAGCTGTGCCCTCATGACAAGGCCCCTAGATGCTGATCTGGAGGATAATGTGTGTGTCGGTCCTGGGAGTGGGGTTGGGTGTGTCCCCCTACTCTGGATTCCATGAATCCTTATTCTTTCATAAGTTCCCATTTGCATTTACCCCTGTATGTACTGATGCAAAAATACACGGGATATTAGACAAAGTGCTGGGTATTAGAACTGTAAGCTGACAGAGTCATTTTAAGGAACTCAAGTGGTTAGGGACAGATTTGTAAATGCACGATTGCAATCTCGTGTGGTATCGCCTGAGACAGTAACATAAACAAAGGGCCCTGGGGATGCAATACAGGAGCTTCTACCTCTACTATTGGCACACAGTTGATTCTGCAGGAAGGTGACATTTTTGGTGAATATCAAAAGATGTGTGTAGAGTTCAACAGGCAGCAAGGGACAGATAGCGTCCTTTGAGGATGAATGACTAACTTGTCCAAAATCACTAGGATTTGATAGACCATAGTGTATTGAGGGGGCAGTGAGCTGTTGTGTAAATTGTATCATGGTATGCACATGGTGTAGAATCAAGAGCTGAAAATACTTGCAGGAAGTAGGGCAAGGAGGGGCTTTTGCATTATGTTCAGGACGTAGAGTTTATGTTGTAGATGATGGGACACATCAGAGGGTTTGACCAGATTAGTGACCTGATCATTTTGGTTTAGCAAGGAGGGGGTATGGATTCAAGAGCAGGGAAATAAGAGTCAACGAGACCATCTGTAAAGGTGCAGATGTGAGACACCGAGGACTTGAGCTAGGGTGTTGTTGATAAAGCTGAAAGAGTAAGAGTGAGTGCATAGATGGTAGAATCAACAGTTCTTGATGATTAAACGAATATGGGAGATAGTAAGTGAGGAAGACCAAACAAACTTCAGGGTTTTGTTTTGGGTGACTGGATGCTTTCAGTTAAGATGTGCGATGAAAGAGGAATAGATTCAAGGACAGCAAGAGAGAATTAGTTTTGTTTTGCTCAAGTGGAGTTTTAGATCTAAAGATATGTAGGTGGAGACATCCATGTGACAGTTGGATATGGGGTTTCAAACACAGAAAATAACTGGCTGCCCTCTGAAATTTAGGAGCATCATGACAATGTATGATTATGCTGGTGCTGCCAAAAGTCATGGGAGAAAATGAGCCTCACTGGGAGGGTGAGAAGCGGACAGAGCTGTGAGGAATAGCATTTGGGGGATTGATTAAAGAAAAGAGGTGAGCTGAGGGGCCTGAGAATAAATGGGAAAGACGGTAAAAAGGAATTCAGGAGAGCATAATTTCAGAGTCCGCTGGAGAGTGAGTTCTGTGCAAGGGAGTGGTCAAGGCCAAGTAGAAGGCCCAAAATTACAGGGGATTCTTCCATTAAGAGCTCACTGGTGTGTCCACAGCCAACCCCTCACTGTGTCTTCTCCCTGGCCCCCAGCACTGCCTCGGTGGAGGAGGATTCTTCCCAGAGAGCAGTCCCTTGCAGTGTGGGGATTTCTCCTCCTTTGACTGGGATGGGTATGGAGCTCACTGGGGTTATAGCTCTAGCTGGGAGATCACTCCTGTACTACCACTGAGCTGTGTGGTGTGAGACACAGAAGCCAGCTCCTAATCCCAGACCCTCAGAGACGGAAAAATAGAATGTTAACAAAGAGGGAGGGGGAATCAATTATATCACTTTGTGCACTTGGTGGTTTTGAATTTCTCTGAGTCTGTTTACAAATCGGCCGGGACCTAAAGACCTGAAGGGATGTTTTGAAATGATACCTCTCATTGTGGTGAATATCTCTTTGAACATTCTGAGTTTGAAACCTCAAGTCGCAACTTCAAGTTCTTGAACACAAGTTTGCCCATTTCTGGAGACTCTAGTATGAGACTGAAGGGCAGAGGAAAATGATTCTTATGAATTTTTTTGTAACATACTGTTATTAGCTAATCAAGTAAGTTCAGTTCAGTTCAGTCGCTCAGTTGTGTCCAACTCTTTGCAACCCCATGAATCGCAGCACGCCATCACCTCCCTGTCCATCACCAACTCCCGGAGTTCACTCAGACACGTCCGTCGAGTCAGTGATGCCATCCAGCCATCTCATTCTCTGTTGTCCCCTTCTCCTGCCCCTAATCCCTCCCAGCATCAGAGTCTTTTCCAGTGAGTCAACTCTTTGCGTGAGGTGGCCAAAGTACTGGAGTTTCCGCTTTAGCATCGTTCCTTCCAAAGAAATCCCAGGGCTGATCTCCTTCAGAATGGACTGGTTGGATCTCCTTGCAGTCCAAGGGACTCTCAAGGGTCTTCTCCAACACCACAGTTCAAAAGCATCAATTCTTCTGTGCTCAGCCTTCTTCACAGTCCAACTTTCACATCCATACATGACCACAGGAAAAACCATAGCCTTGACTAGATGGACCTTAGTCAGCACAGTAATGTCTCTGCTATTGAATATGCTATCTAGGTTGGTCATAACTTTTCTTCCAAGGAGTAAGCGTCTTTTAATTTCATGGCTGCAATCACCATCTGCAGTGATTTTGGAGCCCCAAAAGATAAAGTCTGACACTATTTCCCCATCTATTTCCCATGAAGTGATGGGACTGGATGCCATGATCTTTGTTTTCTGAATGTTGAGCTTTATGCCAACTTTTTCACTTTCCTCTTTCGCTTTCATCAAGAGGCTTTTTAGTTCCTCTTCATTTTCTGTCATAAGGGTGGTGTCATCTGCATATCTGAGGTTATTGATATTTCTCCTGGCAATCTTGATTCCAACTTGTTTCTTCCAGTCCAGCGTTTCTCATGATGTACTCTGCATAGAAGTTAAATAAGCAGGGTGACAATATACAGCCTTGATGTACTCCTTTTTCTATTTGGAACCAGTCTGTTGTTCCATGTCCAGTTCTAACTGCTGCTTCCTGACCTGCATTCAGATTTCTCAAGAGGCAGGTCAGGTGGTCTGGTATTCCCATCTCTTTCAGAATTTTCCATAGTTTATTGTGATCCACACAGTCAAAGGCTTTGGCATAGTCAATAAAGCAGAAATAGATGTTTTTCTGGAACTCTCTTGTTTTTTTGATGATCCAGCGGATGTTGGCAATTTGATCTCTGGTCCCTCTGCCTTTTCTAAAACCATCTTGAACATCAGGAAGTTCACGGTTCATGTATTGCTGAAGGCTGGCTTGGAGAAATTTGAGCATTACTTTACTAGCATGTGAGATGAGTGCAATTGTGTGGTAGTTTGAGCATTCTTTGGCATTGCCTTTCTTTGGGATTGGAATGAAAACTGACCTTTTCCAGTCCTGTGGCCACTGCTGAGTTTTCCAAATTTGCTGGCATATTGAGTGCAGCACTTTCACAGCATCGTCTTTTAGGATTTGAAATGGCTCAACTGGAATTCCATCACCTCCACTAGCTTTGTTTGTAGTGATTCTTTCTAAGGCCCACTTAACTTCACATTCCAGGATGTCTGGCTCTAGATTAGTGATCACACCATCATGATTATCCAGGTCGTGAAGATCTTTTTTGTACAGTTCTTCCGTGTATTCTTGCCACCTCTTCTTAATAGCTTCTGCTTCTGTTAGGTCCAGACCATTTCTGTCCTTTACCGAGCCCATCTTTGCATGAAATGTTCCCTTGGTATCTCTAATTTTCTTGAAGAGATCTCTAGTCTTTCCCATTCTGTTCTTTTCCTCTATTTCTTTGCACTGATTGCTGAAGAAGGCTTTCTTATCTCTTCTTGCTATTCTTTGGAACTCTGCTTCAGATGCTTATATCTTTCATTTTCTCCTTTGCTTTTCACCTCTCTTCTTTTCACAGCTATTTGTAAGGCCTCCCCAGACAGCCCTTTTGCTTTTTTGCATTTCTTTTCCATGGGGATGGTCTTGATCCCTGTCTCCTGTACAATGTCACAAACCTCATTCCATAGTTCATGAGGCACTCTATCTATCAGATCTAGGCCCTTAAATCTATTTCTCACTTCCACTGTATAATCATAAGGGATTTGATTTAGGTCATACCTGAATGGTCTAGCGGTTTTCCCTACTTTCTTCAATTTGAGTCTGAATTTGGTAATAAGGAGTTCATGATCTGAGCCACAGTCAGCTCCTGGTCTTGTTTTTGTTGACTGTATAGAGCTTCTCCATCTTTGGCTGCATAGAAATCAGTCTGATTTCGGTGTTGACCATCTGGTGATGTCCATGTGTACAGTCTTCTCTTGTGTTGTTGGAAGAGGATGTTTGCTACGATCAGTGCATTTTCTTGTCAAAACTCTATTAGTCTTTGCCCTGCTTCATTCTGCATTCTAAGGCCAAATTTGCCTGTTACTCCAGGTGTTTTGTGACTTCCTACTTTTGCATTCCAGTCCTCTATAATGAAAAGGACATCTTTTTTAGGTGTTAGTTCTAAAAAGTCTTGTAGGTCTTCATAGAACCCTTCAACTTCAGCTTCTTCAGCATTACTGGTTGGGGCATGGGCTTGGATAACCGTGATATTGAATGGTTTGCCTTGAAATGAACAGAGATCATTCTGTCGTTTTTGAGATTGCATCCAAGTACTGCATTTTGGACTCTTTTATTGACCATGATGGCTACTCCATTTCTTCTGAGGGATTCCTGCCCACAGTAGTAGATATAATGGTCATCTGAGTTAAATTCACCCAATTCCAGTCCATTTTAGTTCGCTGATTCTTAGAATGTCAACATTCACCCTTGCCATCTCTTGTTTGACCACTTCCAATTTGCCTTTATTCATGGATCTGACATTCCAGGTTCCTATGCAATATTGTTCTTTATAACATCAGACCCTGCTTCTATCACCAGTCACATCCACAGCTGGGTATCGTTTTTGCTTTGGCTCCATCCCTTCATTCTTTCTAGAGTTATTTCTCCACTGATCTCTAGTAGCATTTTGGGCACCTACTGACCTGAGGAGTTCCTCTTTCAGTACCCTATCATTTTGCCTTTTTATACTGTTCATGGGGTTCTCAAGGCAAGAATACTGAAGTGGTTTGCCATTCCGTTCTCCAGTGGACCGTGTTCTGTCAGACCTCTCCACCATGACCCGCCCATCTTGGGTTGCCCCACGTGCATGGCTTAGTTTCATTGAGTTAGACAAGGCTGTGGTCCTAGTGTGATTAGATTGACTAGTTTTCTCTGAATATAGTTTCAGTGTGTCTGCTCTCTGATGCCTTCTTGCAACATCTACCATCTTAATTTGGTTTCTCTTACCTTGTGCGTGGGGTATCTCTTCATGGCTGCTCCAGCAAAGCGTAGCCGCTGCTCCTTACCTTAGATGAGGGGTATCTCCTCACCACAGCCCTGCCTGACCTTCAACGTGGGATGGCTCCTCTAGGCCTTCCTGCGCCCGTGCAGCCACTGCTCCTTGGACATAGGGTTGCTCTTCCTGGCTGCCGCCTCTTGCCTTGGGTGTGGTGTTGTTCCTTCCAGTCGTCTCCCTGGCCTCGGGTGTGGGGTAGCTCCTCCCGGCTGCCGTCCCTGGCCCCGGATGCGGGGTAGCAATATAAACATCTTAAAGAATAATAGGTTACTTAGATTCAGTAGGGAAAAAGAGATTAAGGTCACAGCTACCCATTTCCTTTATTCCTCCAGCTTTGACACTCAGGAAGTGTCCCTACAATGATTCTAGTACATGTTGCAGAGTGTGTGTTGGGGAGGGTTTTTGCAATACCAAGAAATTCTGTGCGAAGTAGCTGGGAGTCCTCCAAGTCAACTCAAGTTTGACCCAGTCTACCGGGAGACAGTGTCAGATCCCCATGTGAAAGGCTGCGTCCTACAAGTCTGCCCCTTGAATCCTTCTGAGGGGGAGAACTGCAGCCACAGCTGAGGCCCTGGGGCTTGTTTTTGGTTTGGGCAGACGCTGTCCTGGCTGGAGGGTGAAGTGAAAGCCCTGTGGTTGTTCTTGGCTAAACCTGGTTTGTATGGTACTAGGTAATCTACTGTTAATATATAGTTGACCCTTGAATAACCTGTGGGCACCAATCCCCTGCACAGTTGAAAAGCTCATACTTGGCCCTCTGTACCATGGTTCCTCCATATCTGCGGTTTCTGAGTTTGTGGTCAGCAACTGCAGATTCAGTGAGTCATGGATGGTGTAGTGTTGTGTCAAGGAAACGTGCATATAAGTTGACCAACACGAATCAAATCTGTATTGTTCAAGAGTCATCTGTGTTTGCTTTTTTTCTAGTATCTTCTTTTGCTTTCACCTCCTTAGTAAATCTTTGCCCCTTACTAGCACATTCCTGACTTCATTTTTCGCTCCTTTATTCTTTCTTTCTCTACTCATTTTGTTACCTCTTGCCTTTTTCTCTCTCCTCATGTCAGGGTGTCATAAAACCAAACTTGAGTCTGCTGGCCTATGTGCAGGGATTCCGATCTACTGACATGGAGATGTGGTGAAGGAAAGTACATTTACTGCAAGTGCCCAGCAAGGAGTTTAGGTTGCTAATGCCCATAAAATCCCGAACTCCCCAGTGGCTTTCAGGGAAAAGTTTTTAAAGACAGGGTGAGGAAGGAAGTTGCACGTGTAGGATCAGCGGTGGGCTTTCATCTAATCGGCTGATGGTGAGGCTACTGGGAATCAACATCATCCACCCTCTGGTTCCAGCTGGTCTGGGGTCAGTGTGCTTGTGGTTGGCATACGGTTAACTTCTTCTACCTGGTGGAGTTTCAGTATCTGCAAAACAGCTCCAAGGTATGACTTAGAAAGGGTTTGTTATCTGGAAGTACTATTTTTGGAGCTCTGGAAACCTTTTTGTTTCTTAATTGGATGGTAGTTTCATAAGCCTTTGCTTTTTTATAATTTACTAAACTGTATATTTATGCCTTATATCCTTTCCTGTATTTGTGTTAATTTTTATAACATTCTTTTTGTTATTCTTTTTTAACAACAAAGCATAAACAATTCACTTAGAGAGGCTGGGCTGGAAAGGGTGGCAGGGGTCAGGACTTTTATCCCCACTATTCTCTTTCTATGTAAACACATTAGTTTTTCTTTTGCCTAAGGTACATTTTGAATTATCTTTCTATGGACTGGTGATTGATGGTGAATTTAAATTTGCAAAAGTAATAATATACCAGAATCAATTTTTACTTCTTTTACATTCTTACTAACTCTTCTGTACATTTCAACAGTTCCAGCTTGTTGGAGACACAATCCAATCTCAAACGTTTCCTCGTCTCCCCAGATTAGGCTGTCCGGTAGTGGAAAGATCGGGGGCTACAATCCCCACCTCCTCACACTTCCCTGCCTCTGTCTATCCCTTCTTCGTGGCCAGTGCTCCAATGTTCCCTGCTGGGTCTACAGTTTCCCTCTTAACTTCACTCCTGATTCCTATCTTCTGGTTCACAGGGAAGTTCAGTGTGAGAGAAGTTGATCTAAAAGTCATAAAAGGCACAAAATGGGGAAGAGAAAGGTACAGAGGGCAAGTACCAGATGTTCACAGAATCCCAGAGACCAGCAGCAATGGGCCACTCTTCCTATCAGATATGTGGGCCACTTGACTCTAAAGCCCATTCTGACAGCCTGTTTCCAGAACCAGTTCTAGTGCTAGTTATCTTAGCCTGGCTCCTCCATACATGAAAGCCTGAGGTAAGCATGAAAGTGCTAACTAAGACTTGAGTTAGGAGCTGCCAATTCAGAAAGATAAAGATTAGGGAAAAAATTGAAGAGATTGAGGAAAAAAAAGACAAAAACTAGAAGCTATGTGATTTGTGATCACCCTATCTGTTTCTTTATAATAATTCTGGAAGAGATATGGAGGAGGCAGGGGCCTGATCTGAAATCTATCCCATGTCCCATGGTGCATTGTCCAGGGTGGGATGCTGAATGAGTGATGACAACTGATTGCTGATGAGAAACGGGGACAAGGGTGGCCAGAGAAAGAGGAAGGGGAAAAGGCAGAAGGGGTCAGGAAAGCAAGGAGGAAAAGAGGAAAGAGAGTAGGAAGAGAGAAGGCACAGTTGAGGTGCTGGGGGAAGAAGGTCCCTGAGGGAAGAGAGAAGGAGTGAGAAGGCCTTCAAATGTCCCAGTGACACCAAATGTGGCAAAACCAAGCTGTCCCTACTGAGCTCTGCTTGGACTGTAGACTCTTGAACAAAAGAAAGGGTCGTCACTGTTAAGCCCCTGGGTTTAGAGTGGCTTGTGCCACAGTTGATAACTGATCCGACTGCATGGTGTGGAGGCTGAGCCTGGTGGTCCAGCTGATGCCATGCGTGTTCTTAGTAGGACTGTGGAGGAGCTTGTGGTTTACAAGGACCCTTACTGGCAGCAGTGTGGGGAAGGGCTTGGAGGGGCCAACACTGAACACCGTGAGGATTAGGAAGGGGCAGGAGGCCATTCGGGAATGGAGGCCTCAGCAGGACTTTGTTCTATGGGCACCAGTGTCATCCTATGTCCAGATGATTTGTTTGAGGCAATCAAAGTAGTTCCAGCCTTCTGGCTAGAGACTGGCTCAGGAGCAGGCATGTGTCCTGTCTCTGCCCAGTGAGACCTGGCGAAAATTGTGTTGAGGCCTCTGGGAAAAACTTCACTTCTGCAAAAGAGCCAGAGGAAGTGACCCCTGTTTTTGCTCTGGATATTCCCTAGTCTTATAGTTTATTACGGGTTGTCTGATAGAAAAATGGACAGAAGATGTTAATAGACATTTCTCCAAAGAAGACATGCAGATGGCCAGGTAGCATATGGAAAGATGCTCAGTGTCACTAATCATTAGAGAAATGCAGCTAGAACTATAGAGAGGTACCACCTCACACCAGCCATTATTAAAAATCTACAAACAACAAATTCTGGAGACTGTATGGAGAAAAAGGAACCCTCCTAAACTGTTGATGGAAATATGTTAGTTCAACCACTATGGAAAACAGTGTGGAGGTTTCTCAGAAAACTAGAAGTAGAATTATCATATGATCCAAGAATCCCACTCCTGGACAAAACTACAATTCAAAAGGATACATGCATCCCTGGGACTTCTCTGGTGGTCCAGTGGTTAAGAATCCACCTTGCGATGAGCTGGATGTGGGCTTGATCCCTGGTCAGGAAGCTAAGATTCCCACATGCCACAGAACACCTAGGCCTGCATGCCACGACTAGAGAGCCCGCGTGCCACGACTTCTGACCCTGTGTGCCGCAAGGAAAGATCCCTCATAATGCAATGAAGATTCTGCTAGCCGCACCTAAAATCTGAGGAAACAAAATAATAAGTAAGTAATCAAAAAATACATCCAAAACTGATTTGAAAAAATATATGCACCCTTGTGTTCACAGCAGCACTATTCACAATAGCCAGATCATGGAAACAGCTTAAATGTCCATTGACAGGTGAGTAGATAAAGAAGATGTGGTTCATAGGCACCATGAAATACTACTCAGCCACAAAAAGAATGAAATACTGTCATTTGCAGCAACATGGATGCATCTAGAGATGATTATACTAAGTGAAGTAAGTCAGAGAAAGACAAATACTATATGACACCACTTACATATGGAGTCTAAAATATGGCATAAATGAACATATTTACAAAACAGGATCAGACTCACAGACATAAAGAACACATCTGTGGTTGCCAAAGGGGAGAGGTGTGGGGAGGGAAGGGCTGGGAATTTGGGATTAGAACTTTTAAGCTGTTATGTATAGGATGGATAAAAAAGGCACTACTGTATAGCACAGGAAACTATATTCAATATCCTGTGATAAACCACAATGCAAAAGAATATTTAAAACATCACCTCTGCGTGTATAACTGAGTCAATTTGCTGCACAACAGAGTGGCACATCATTGTAAATCAACTATGCTTCAAAAAATAAAAAAAATTATAAAAAATACTATAGATTATTATGGGTTGAACTGTGTTCTCCCCCAATTCATGCCAGAACCCTGAGTCCCTCAGAACATGACTGCATTTGGGGGTCAGGCCTTTAAAGAGGTTATGAAGTTAAATTGAGGGTCCAATCCACTCTCATTCATATCCTTATAAGAGGAAGCACTTTGATGACACACAGATCACTAGGATTCATGCACAGAGGAAAGACCCTGTGAGCACACAGAGAGAAGGTGGCCATCTGCAAGCCAAGAAAGAGGCCTCTGAAGAAACTAGAGCTGCCAACATTTGACCTTGGATTTGTACCTTCTAGAACTGAGAAAATACGCTGCTGTTTAGGCTGCGTTGTCCCTACCTGTCTGTGGTATTCTGTTATGGTAGACCCAGAAAACTATTGCACACATGCTGCTTAGAACAGCAGAGGACATTTTATCCTCAGCCAGAGGATGGGCCAGGGCAGAGAGGCTGAAAGTGTCAAGGTCCTTGGAAACCCTGAGCTGGTGCCCAGTCAGTCAAGCCAGAAACTGCCTTGCCTCTAAATTTCCTATTTCATGAGGTGATGTGTTTACTCTTTGCTTAAGCCTGTTTGAGGTGGGTTTAGTATTAGTCCCAGTTGAAAGCCCCATAACTGATCTAGACCTGAACTAGTTAAGTGTCAGGGGCAGTAAGACTTGAGGGTAGTGATGTGGGATACAGATTTCAGAGGAAGTAGGAGGTAGGTCACAGGGGTACTATTTTTCCAGATGTTTATGTGCTATTGACTGTAGGTTGTCGCTTAATTTCATACCACATATGATGAGATGCACAGTGAAATTAAATATGTCAAAATATGAAAAAATATGTCTTAGAAGGAATAAAAGAATGTTTTTAAGAAACATAACTTTTCTTTGGAGGTTTTCTTCTTGGACAGTGTTTTATTTTCTTTAATCTATTTAGTATTTTGTATTGTACTTTGAACCTACAAAGACCGAAAATGTTAGTTTAATGACAATGACAACAACAAAAAGCTCAGCTTCTCTTATGGCTTGAGATGTGATCAGCAGTATAATAAAGTTATTATGTATTAGGTATGTGGTATCACTGTGGAGGAACTGATCAATTCTATTATAGCTGAAGGAAGAATCTGAGGACAGAAGAGTGCCTCTGGGAGAGAAATGATAGAATAAGCTTAAATCATCAGATTGGTTTGTACGGACTTATCCTCACATGTAGTCTTTTTTTAAAAAATACAAATTTATTTATTTTAATTGGAGGATTGCGGGGGCGCTCCGCAGAAAGAGCAGAGGCAGTGGAACTTCCCTCAGCAAAGCCGAGGGGTTCCCGAGGAGAGGTGAGCCTGCTGCCCGCCAACCCAGCCCCTCGGCGAGCGAGAGACAATCAGACGCGACAGGGGTTCCGTCGAAGCAGTTCCGCTTTATTGTTGCAAACTCCCAGCTTATATAGACAAACAGGAGGGTTTTAGGAGGGACTTTCCATAGTTGCACCAATCACATTAAAGGTCAAATTGTCACCTTCATTATAACAGGAGTCTATAGAGATCACACACTGTCTATGTGCACAGAAATCAAGAGAGCCAATTAAAAACTTTGACAGACAACACAGACCCTGCCCCCATCTCTTCCGCCAGGCGCCATCTTAGGTTTTCGACCACAAAGCTAGCCCCTTTGCTTTTAAGGTTTCCCATTTAGGGCCCCACATATCCCCCCTTTTTAAAAAATTTTATTTAAGCCCTCGAGACATTTGTATTGCTGTTTTGTAGAGCAAGGCATAAAGCTGTAGGCGGCCAACCTCCAGCCTCGCCAGCCCCTCTCGCGGCTGTGCCTATCTTAGGTTGCCCTCCTCTGAGGGTCTTACCCGTCATTGGCTATCCAGCCACCTCTTGGGGGCTAGGCAGAATCTCTCTAGATGGGCATCTAGAACTCTTATTTTTATTTATCTGTCTCGGTTAATCTCTTGAAGGGCTAAATTAATCCAGGGGTTTTGTAGGTCCCCAACGTGGGGCTCCTCTTTCATGACCTGGGCAAGCATAACCTTTTTTAACACTACAACAAGCAGAATAACAAAAACAAGCAAATAGAAGGCATTTTTAAACCAGGTAAATGGACTGTGTATCCAGTCCCATAGATCCATTGCTCCCTTTTTCACCTGTTAGAGTCTCATTTAACACTGGAAAAGCTGTCAGACAAAAGCTGGGGTATCTCACGTCGCAGTCTATGAGTGCCAGAACACAACGCCTTGATCGCTCTGGCGTGGAGAGCGTGGAGATCAAGCTGTTGTTGGAGTCCCATCATAGCAGATCTCAGGTATTCAAGCTGGTTTGAAATCCTTGAGCAGAGGCAGTGGATGTGTTGTTTATAACCTCGATGGTCTGAGCTTGTTGAACTCCCAGCACGGATGCTGACACTGTTGTACCCTCATGGTTGATGGACTTGTGTCGTTAAACCCAGGCTTCAAAGATTTTAAAAACTGTTGCATAGCCATGGCAATGAGGAAGGTCAGCACGGAGAGGCTAGGTAATCCGACGATCACCAGGAGCAGTGTCCAGCAGGGTCGTTGCATCGATGATCTGAAAGGGAAGAAAAGATCGCCTCAAGAACTTTTTGTTCTTGGGCTCAATATGTGAATGTCTCTTTAATCTGTGTCATATTTTGAGATTTGACCTCTCTCTTGTGGTGTAAATTTAAGATTCCTTGCTGGCACCCATATAGGGGTGGGGTCCCCAATGGGGAATATGCATCCGAATCCTCTCCCCCTTGTAAGGAGTGGATCGGGCCCCTTCCACTGACCAGTGATGGGATCTTTCCATCTCACTTGTATTTCAGGTTTTATTTCTTGATTAGACCAATGTTTCTGAAAACATGGTATCGGTTCATTTTATGAAAAATTTAAAATGTTTAGAGTAAAGAATGCCATTCCAAGTTGCTGGTGAGGGCTTATTCCCCTTTTTGTTTTTGTAATTGAGCCTTTAAATTTTGATGGTGGCACTTAAGTTTTTCAAAAGGAGAATAATGGGTTACATCAGTTTGCCACAGCACATTGGGTTTTAGCCCTTGAGGGTTTACTCCTGGGGGCTGTAAAGGCGGTACTTGTAAATAAGGAAGACAGGATTTACAAGTATGTATAATTTTCTTTAATTCTCTAATAGGGATCTGTGGGAACGTTTTATGTAGCCCTCTCCAATTTATGAGTAAGATCGCGAAGATCATAGGCATCTTGTAAGTTATAAGCTTGGATTGTAAGGGAGGCCGCTGTATCGGCCAGGGAATTTCCCACTGAAAGCAATCCAGGTAAATTCTGATGACCCCGAAGATGGTGTACATAAATGGGGTTAACTCGTTCAAGTAACAGGGTACGGGCTTGTATCATAAGGGGTGTGATAGGATTGTTATCTAGCCGTATATGAGAATTTAGCAATCCTGGAAGCAAGTTCACTACATAAAGACTGTCAGAAAACAGGTTCATGAGCTCAGGGACTTTTGTGAGCGCCATGACAACAGCAAATAATTCTTTAAACTGTGAGGACCCCTCACAAGGCCCAAAATATTTTCGTGTATGTTGATCTGGCTGTTGTGACTGCTGTGGCTGGAACACGACGACTGCTGCACCATTCTTTCCTCCATCAGTAAAAACATTGAGGGCATCTGACATAGGCTTAAAGAGAAATATTTGGGGTGCCCTCCAATCTAAGCGACCAAATGAAGTAACCCATTTGTGTGGCCCATAATGACAGTCAAGGATGCCTAGGTACCCCTCCAGGGATAAAGCTATTCTCCTATTATTTCTTTGAATCCATTCAAAATCTGATAGTCTATGTGGGATAACAATCTTATCAGGCTCATGCGCATAGCATCGGACTGAAATATCTCTCCCCTTTTGTATTAAGTCAGCCATTTGATCTATACAGGTATAGACTCGGGAGTTCCCCCAAGGAGATGTGAACCCATTGTAGAAGCTTCCCCCTGGACCAAGGCTGCCATAAGTAAGGACGGACTAGGCAGGACCCACAATTGTAGACTCTCTTCAGGAATATACCTGGCAAGCTGGGCCCCATTGAGCGCCCTTTGAATGTCTTGAAAGATCTTTTTGTGGGAAGGTAGAAGGGTTATCTCATCATTGGGCTGTCTATCTTTTAAGAGATCAAAGAGGGGCAAGAGTTGGCCTGTCGAAACAGGGATCCAGGGTCGTAGCCAATTGAGCTCTCCTAAGACTCATTGTAAGCCAGTCAGGGAGTAGGAGTCTTGGATGTATAGCTGAGGTTTTAGAGGGCTCACACCTTCTAGGGACAGCTGAGATCCCAAGATCTTAAAAGGTGGGACAACCTGGACTTGATATCAGAGGATATATGGAGTCTCCCTTTTGATAAACACTTTTGTAAAATTTTATATGCTTCTGTCAGCTGTTCACCCGTAGGGGCACCCAAGATGATATCATCCATATAAACATACAATTTAATATATGTCAGGTCTCTAACTGGCTGGAGAAGCTCTTTTACATAGTTTTGACAATAGGCAGGGCTGTTTGCCATTCCCTGTGGTAAAACTGTCCATTCAAAACGCTCATCAGGCCCCTCGAAGTTACTGGAGGGCACCGAAAAGGCAAACTTTTCACAATCTTGGGATTGTAGAGGTATAGAAAAGAAACAGTCTTTGATATCTATTACCATAAGACATAAATTACTAGGAATAGCTGGTATCCAGGGTAAACCCCTTAGGGGTGTCCCTCGAATGATCATTCTCTCATTGATCTTTCTAAGATCTTGTAACAGCCTCCATTTTCCCGAGGATTTTTTAATTACAAATATCGGAGTATTCCAAGGGCTAGTAGAAGGGCGGATATGTCCCAAATTTAGTTGTTCACAAATGATTTCTCTAAGGGCTTGTAGCTTAGTGGATGGAAGAGGCCACTGCTCCACCCACATTGGGGGTCCGAGTTTCCATTGTATAGGAGGGACCTGGGGGCAGTGGCCCTTAGGATTGGGGGGCACCTTCCATCGGGTTAGAAGCTCTCTTTTGCGAAGTTTATCAAATTCAGGATCTCCCCTATGGTTTGGTATGGGAGAATGTTTATAATGTTGATATTCTTCCCCATTGAGGAGGTCATCATAAGAGCCCCTATAATCAGTAGTAATATATACATCTGCTTGTCCCAAAATATCCTGGCCAAGCAGATTTGCATTCAATCCAGAAGCTATCAGGGGCTGAACCTCTCCTGTAGAACCATCAACATCTTTCCAGGGGAGCCACTCAGCAGTCTCTTTAGATTGAGTGTTCCCCCAACACCTAATAATTGAGGCCCAAGGACCAATTTCCAGCTAGGTGGGACCTCCTCTGCCCTGAGGACAGTCTGATCAGCTCCTGTGTCAATCAGACATCGAAATCTCTTTCCTCCTATGGTAATATCCATTTTAGGCCTTAATCCAGGCACAATAGGCCCAGTCCAATTGGCTCTGGGGGCTCTTTGGCCTTATTGATCCCCATTAGCCTTGTAGGGGACTGGAGCAAGCCGCTTCTGGGGAAGGGTTTTTCAATATGATCTGGCAAGAAACGGGGTCCCCCTTGGGGTGACGGGGCTGGAGGTTGCCCCTCATCTAGTTTAAAGGCTTGCCGTCTTTATCAAATTTAGATTTGCACTCTACCTTCCAGTGATATCCCTTCCTACATCGCGGGCATAGAGTAGTGGGGGTCTCCGACCAGTAGGTCTTCCCCCGCTTTGAGGGCACTCCTTTTAAAGTGTCCCTCTTGTTCGCAGCCAAAGCATCGACCCGATTTTGAGGGGGATAGGGGTCCCTTGGATGTGGTCCCCCAGAGGCCGTCATAGCGGAGAGGGCCTTGGTCATCGCCTCGGTAAGGGCTTCAGTCTGAGCCTGAAGGGCAGTCGAAATAGAGCGGGTCTGATGGCTTTGTGTCCCTACGTCTTTGGTGGCTATAATCCATCGCTTCATAGAGCGTTCTTTCTGTCCTGCGCAAGCCAACTTATGGTCTGAGTTCATCCCTTCCCAGACTAATAGCTTAACAAATTGATCTCTCAGGGGCCCTGGAGGGAATTTTCTCTGTATACTCTTTTCCGCCTGATCTATGAAGGTGGAGAGGTCTTCATTATTTTTTTGAGTGATGCCCGATATAGGGGGCTCACTGGGGCCCTCTGCAAGCTTTTTCCAAGCAGCCAGGCATATGGCCCGTACCTGATCTGTATAAGGAGCAGGAATGGTGGCCTGTTGAGGTCCTGTACTCCATTGATCTGCTGTCCCTGACAACATCCCAAAAGTTACTGGGATGTTGGCAGCTTTATTTCTTTCTGCCTGAGCATGACACTCTTCCTTGAAAAAGGCACACCATTTGATATAGGTGTTGCTGGGGAGCACTGCCTTACACAACACCTTCCAGGCTTGGGTCGTACAAGGTTGATGAGCTAGGCCCTGGAGAATAGTTTCTGCCCACGGGGAGTTTGGGCCATCCTCTGCCACGGCCTTTTAAGTTCTTTTAAATCATTGGCCTCCCAGGGGTACCAGGCTGCCGGCCTATTCCCCCTGGATTAACATTTACAGGAAAGGCTTGAGTCGGGCCGGTAAAGGGCAGTGGGGATCGGTTCTCTCTTTCCAAGGTGACCTCATTGTCTCTCCCACCCAAGGTGCTCCCGAAACTTCCTCAAATGGGAGAGGCAGGGAGGGGCACAGATCTCTCCCCTGGGCTCCCGGTCCTGAGGCATCAGAGGAGTCTCTATTCTTTTCTGCCCCTTTATCATCCCCGAAAGGCTCCCATGGCCCACTATTTGCTCTAGAGTCTTTATTCCCTGCAGTGTCTTTTGCTATATCTTGGTCCGACATGACTCGTTCCTCATCAAATTTTTCCCATTGTTTTTCTGATTTTGAATTGGGGGCACCCGTATCAGTGACATGCTCCTCTATCCGTGAAAAGCAGAGCTTGAGGGCCGAAATGATCAGACAGAACCCTAAGGGGGCTCCTCACCGTATAGAGCCTCTCGCTGCCTAGCAAGGGTTTGTACTCGATCCCAAGTGTCCCAAGAGAACAGATTAGCTGAAGCAACCCAGGGGGCCAACCGTACAATGGTTCCCCAGACCTTAATAGCCTGAGCATCAGAAATCTCAAGTCCCCTGCTTATGAGCATATATCTCAGCGCCTTGAGGGCAGGCTCATCAGACTTGCTAATGTTACTTCCCATGTTGCCGAAAGAGAATAGAAAGAAAAGTCACTGAGGACAGCCACCAAAAATCCTACCGGGAGTGGTGGCGGCCAGAAAGTTGGGCTTATGGTATGCTTTTGGAACCGTTTATGTGCCTGCGTCGTTGCACGGAAATTTTCTTGCTGGGAGCGGGCACCCTAGAGGTTTCTAGCCCATTCCGTGACCCCCTTATCCTGTCACGGGAATCTTCAAGTGGCAGGCGCCCTAATGGCCTTTAAGTGCCTGACCCGTGCCCACAGGGAAGATTCTAGGCCACGTCCTCAGTTAAGAAAGATTAAAGGGGAGTTTCACCCGGTCAGGCTCTAGTTACTGAGGCTTACCTGTTGCGGGGCCTTCAAAGTCCACCAGAGAGTGGCCCTAGCCAGGACTCATCAGTTGCCTCCACAACCGTTCGCCTGTTCACTGAAACTCCAGAAAAAGGAATTAAGGACATATCAGAAAAGAGGAGAAGGAAAATAAGAGAGTTTTTGGCACTTCCCTCATAAAGGAGGGGGCCCACCTTGAAGTCCGGATTACCTCGGGTGATACTCCTCTAAAGGGAGCTCCGTGCTGGGTCCTTCGTCGCTCCTCTTTCAGAGCCGCACGGTGACGCCACCTCCGTCCGTCCGCTTTGTGCCCCACGTTGGGCGCCAGTTTCTGCGGAGGGCGCTCCGCAGAAAGAGCAGAGGCAGTGGAACTTCCCTCAGCAAAGCCGAGGGGTTCCCCGAGGAGAGGTGAGCCTGCTGTCCGCCAACCCAGCCCCTCGGCGAGTGAGAGACAATCAGACGCGACAGGGGTTCCGTCGAAGCAGTTCCGCTTTATTGTTGCAAACTCCCAACTTATATAGACAAACAGGAGGGTTTTAGGAGGGACTTTCCATAGTTGCACCAATCACATTAAAGGTCAAATTGTCACCTTCATTATAACAGGAGTCTATAGAGATCACACACTGTCTATGTGCACAGAAATCAAGAGAGCCAATTAAAAACTTTGACAGACAACACAGACCCTGCCCCCATCTCTTCCGCCAGGCGCCATCTTAGGTTTTCGACCACAAAGCTAGCCCTTTTGTTTTTAAGGTTTCCCATTTAGGGCCCCACAGAGGATAATTACTTCACAATATTGTATTGGTTTTGCCATACATCAGCATGGATCCGCCACAGGTGTACACGTGTTCCCCATCCTGAACCCCCTCCCACCTCCTTCCTCATATTCTCCCTCTGGGTCATCCCAGTGCACCAGCCCCGAGGATCTCTCTGTTGTAAATGTTCACTAGGTTGTGGGAAAATGAGATCATTTTTTCATTTATAGACAAAGTAATGTCTCTGTATAAAGCGAATTTTATTTCAGTGGAAGATTTTTACGTATTCTGAGATGATCAGAATTTTGTTCTTAAATTTCTTTTTCTAGGAAATGATGATGGTGGTCAATGTTTAATTTTATTTATTACTATTATTTTTTTAACAGTCATGTCACAATTTTTCTTTTTTACTTTACAATGTTGTATTGGTTTTGCCATACATAAACATGAATCTGCCACAGGTGTACATGTGTTCCCATTCTGAAGCCCCCTCCCACCTCCCCTCCCAGTACCATCCCTCTGCGTCATCCCAGTGCACCAGCCCTAGCACCCTGTATCATGCATCGAACCTGGACTGGATTCGTTTCACATATGATAATTTACATGTTTCAATGCCACTCTCCCAAATCATCCCACCCTCGCCTTCTCCCACAGAGTCCAAAAGACTGTTCAATACATCTGTGTCTCTTTTGCTGTCTCATATACAGGGTTATCATTAACATCTTTCTAAATTCCATATATATGCGTTAGTATACTGTATTGATGCTTTTCTTTCTGGCTTATTTCATTCTGTATAATCAGCTCCAGTTTCATCCACCTCATTAGAACTGATTCAAATGTATTCTTTTTAATGGCTGGGTAATATTCATTGTGTGTATGTACCACAGCTATCTTATCAGTTCGTCTGCTGATGGACATTAGGTTATTTCCATGTACTGGCTATTATAAACAGTGCTGTGATGAACACTGGGGTACACATGTCTCTTTCAATGCTGATTTCCTCGGTGCGTATGCCCAGCAGTGGGATTGCTGGGTCGTATGGCAGTTCTATTTCCAGTTTTTTAAAGGAATCTCCACACTCTTCTCCATAGTGGCTGTACTGGTTTGTATTCCCACCAACAGTGTAAGAAGGTTCCTTTTTCTCCACACCCTCTCCAGCATTTATTGCTTGTAGACTTTTGGATAGCAGCCATTCTGACTGGCGTGAAATGGTACCTCATTGTGGTTTTGATTTGCATTTCTCTGATAATAAGTGATGTTGAGCCTCTTTTCATGTGTTTGTTAGCCATCTGTATGTCTTCTTTGAAGAAATGTCTGTTTAGGTCTTTGACCCATTTTTTGATTGGGTCGTTTATTTTTCTGGAATTGAGCTGCATAAGTTGCTTGTATATTTTTGAGATTAATTCTTTGTCAGTTGCTTCATTTGCTATTATTTTCTCCCATTCAGAAGGCTGTCTTTTCACCTTACTTATAGTTTCCTTTGTTGTGCAAAAGCTTTTAATTTTAATTAGGTCCCATTTGTTTATTTTTGCTTTTATTTCCAATATTCTAGGAGGTGGGTCTTAGAGGATCCTGCTGTGATTTATGACAGAGAGTGTTTTGCCTATGTTTTCCTCTAGGAGTTTTATAGTTTCTGGCCTTGGATTTAGATCTTTAATCCACTTTGAGTTTATTTTTGTGTATGGTGTTAGAAAGTGTTCTAGTTTCATTCTTTTACAGGTGGTTGACCTGTTATCCCAGCACCACTTAAAGAGATTGTTTTTAATCCATTGTATATTCTTGCCTCCTTTGTCAAAGATAAGGTGTCCATAGGTGCATGGATTTATCTCAGGGCTTTCTATTTTGTTTCATTGATCTATATTTCTGTCTTTGTGCCAGTACCATACTGTCTTGATGACTGTGGCTTTGTAGTAGAGCCTGAAGTCAGGCAGGTTGATTCCTCCAGTTCCATTCTTCTTTCTCAAGATTGCTTTGGCTATTCAAGGTTTCCTCGAGTAGTGAAATTATTTGTTCTACCTCTGTGAAAAATACCGTTGATAGCTTGATAGGGATTGCATTGAATCTGTAGATTGCTTTGGGTAGTATACTCATTTTCACTATATTGATTCTTCCAATCCATGAACACGGTATATTTCTCCATCTATTAGTGTCCTCTTTGATTTCTTTTACCAGTGTTTTATGGTTTTCTATATACAGGTCTTTTGTTTCTTTAGGTAGATATATTCCTAAGTATTTTATTTTTTCATTGAAATGTGAATGGAATTGTTTCCTTAGTTTCTCTTTCTATTTCCTCATTGTTAATGTATAGGAATGCAAGGGATCTCTGTGTGTTGATTTTATATTCTGCAATTTTATTATATTCATTGATTAGCTCTAGTAATTTTCTGGTGGAGTCTTCAGGGTTTTCTATGTGGAGGATCCTGTCATCTGCAAACAGTGAAGGTTTTACTTCTTCTTTTCCAGTTTGGATTCCTTTTATTTCTTTTTCTGCTCTGATTGCTGTGGCCAAAACTTTCAAAACTTTGTTGAATGATAGTGGTGAAAGTGGGCACCCTTGTCTTGTTCCTGACTTTAGGGAAAATGCTTTCAATACCATTGAGAATAATGTTTGCTGTGGGTTTGTCATATATAGCTTTTATTATGTTGAGGTAATTTCCTCCAATTCTTGCTTTCTGGAGAGTTTTTATCATAAATGGATGTTGAATTTTGTTGAAAGCTTTCTCTGTATTTACTGAGATAATCATATGGCTTTTATTTATCAATTTGTTAATGTGGTGAATTACACTGATTGATTTGTGGATATTGAAGAATCCTTGCATCTCTGGGATAAAGCCCACTTGGTCATGATGTATGATCATTTTAATGTGTTGTTGGATTCTGATTGCTAGAATTTTGTTAAGGATTTTTGCATCTACATTCATCAGTGATACTGGCCTGTAGTTTTCTTTTTGATGGCATCTTTGTCAGGTTTTGGTATTAGGGTGATGGTGCCCTCATAGAATGAGTTTGGAAGTTTACCTTCCTCTGCAATTTTCTGGAAGAGTAGGATAGGTGTTAGCTGTTCTTTAAATTTTTGTTAGCTGTTTTTAAAATTTTTGTTAGTTCTTTAAATTCAGCTGTGAAGCCATCTGGACCTGGGCTTTTGTTTGCTGGAAGATTTCTGATTACAGTTTCAATTTCCGTGCCTGTGATGGGTCTGTTAATATTTTCTATTCTTCCTGATTCAGTTTTGGAAAGTTGTATTTTTCTAAGAATTTGTCCATTTCTTCCAAGTTGTCCATTTTATTGGCATATAATTGCTGCTAGTAGTCTCTTATGATCCTTTGTATTTCTGTGTTGTATGTTGTGATCTCTCTATTTTCATTTCTGATTTTATTGATTTGATTTTTTCCCTTTGTTTCTTGACGAGTCTGGCTAATGGTTTGTCGATTTTATTTATCCTTTCAAAGAACCAGCTTTTGGCTTGGTTGACTTTTACTATGGTCTCTTTTGTTTCTTTTGCATTTATTTCTGCCCTAATTTTTAAGATTTCTTTCCTTCTACTAACCCTGAGGTTCTTAATTTCTTTCTTTTCTAGTTGCTTTAGGTGTAGAGTTAGGTTATTTATTTGACTTTTTTCTTGTTTCTTGAGGTATGCCTGTATTGCTATGAACCTTCCCCTTGGCACTGCTTTTACAGTGTCCCACAGGTTTTGGGTTGTTGTGTTTTCATTTTCATTCGTTTCTATGTATATTTTGATTTCTTCTGTGATTTGTTGGTCATTCAGCAGCGTGTTGTTCACCTCCGTATGTTGGAATTTTTAATAGTTTTTCTCCTGTAATTGAGATCTACTCATACTGCATTGTGGTCAGAAAAGATGCTTGGAATAATTTCAGTTTTTTTGAATTTACCAAAGCTAGATTTATGGCCCAGGATGTGATCTATCCTGGAGAAGGTCCTGTGTGCACTTGAGAAAAAAGTGAAATTCATTGTTTTGGGGTGAAATGTCCTATAGATATCAATTAGGTCTAACTGGTCCATCGTATCATATAAAGTTTGTGTTTCCTTGTTAATTTTCTGTTTTGTTGATCTGTCCATAGGTGTGAGTGAGGTATTGAAATCTCCCACTATTATTGTGTTATTGTTAATTTCCCCTTTCATACTTGTTAGCATTTTCCTTACATGTTGCAGTGCTCCTATGTTGGGTGTATATATATTTATAATTGTTATCTTCTTCTTGGATTGACCCTTTGATCATTATGTAGTGTCCTTCTTTGTCTCTTTTCACAGGCTTTGTTTTAAACTCTTTTATCTGATATGAGTACTGCAAATCCTGCCTTCTTTTGGTCTCTATTTGCGTGGAATATCTTTTTCCAGTCTTTCACTTTCTGTCTGTTTGTGTCCCTTGCTTTGAGATGGGTCTCTTGTAGACAACATATATAGTGGTCTCGTTTTTGTATCCATTCAGCTAGTCTTTGTCTTCGTTGGGGCATTCAACCCATTTACGTTAAAGGTAATTATTGGTAAGTATGATCCCGTTGCCATTTACTTTATTGTTTTGGGTTTGAGTTTATACACCTTTTTTATGTTTCTTGTCTAGAGAAGATCCTTTAGCATTTGTTGGAGAGCTGGTTTGGTGGTGCTGAATTCTCTCAGCTTTTGCTTGTCTGTAAAGCTTTTGATTTCTCCTTCATATTTGAATGAGATCCTTGCTGGGTACAGTAATCTGGGCTGTAAGTTATTTTCTTTCATCACGTTAAGTATGTCCTGCCATTCCCTCCTGGCCTGAAGAGTTTCTGTTGAAAGATCAGCTGTTATCCTTATGGGAATCCCCTTGTGTGCTATTTGATGTTTTTCCCTTGCTGCTTTTAATATTTGTTCTTTGTATTTGATCTTTGTTTATTTGATTAAATATGTGTCTTGGGGTGTTTCACCTTGGGTTTATCCTGTTTGGGATTCTCTGGGTTTCTTGGACTTGGGTGATTATTTCCTTCCCCATTTTAGGGAAGTTTTCAACTATTAACCCCTCAAGTACTTTCTCATGGTCTTTCTTTTTGTCTTCTTCTTCTGGGACTCCTATGATTCGAATGTTGGGGCATTTAACACTGTCCTGGAGGTCTTTGAGATTCTCCTCATTTCTTTTAATTCATTTTTCTTCTTTCCTCTCTGCTTCATTTATTTCTACCATTCTATCTTCTACTTCACTAATCCTATCTTCTGCCTGTTATTCTATTTGTTGACTCCAGAGTGTTTTTATCTCATTTATTGCGATCTTCATTATGTATTGACTCTTTTTTATTTCTTCTAGGTTCTTGTTAAACCTTTCTTGTATCTTCTCAATCCTTGTCTCCAGGCTATTTATCTGTGATTCCATTTTGATTTCAAGATTTTGGATCATTTTCACTATCATTATTAGGAATGCTTTATCAGGTAGATTCCCTATCTCTTCCTCTTTTGTTTGGTTTGGTGGGCATTTCTCCTGTTCCTTTACCTGCTGGGTATTCCTCTGTCTCTTCATCTAGTTTATATTGCTGAGTTTGGGGTGGCCTTTCTGTATTCTGGCAGTTTGTGGGGTTCTCTTTATTGTGGCATTTCCTCACTCTGGGTAGGGTTGTACAGGCGGCTTGTCAAAGTTTCCTGGTTAGGGAAGCTGTGTCGGTGTTCTGGTGGGTGGAACTGTATTTCTTCTCTCTGGAGTGCAATGAAGTGTCTAGTAATGAGTTATGAGATTTCAGTGGGTTTGAGGTAGCTTTGAGCAGCCTGTATATTGAAGCTCAGGGCTATGTTCCTGAGTTTCTGGAGAATTTGTGTGGTATGTCTTGCTCTGGAACTTGTTGGCCCTTGGGTGGTGCTTGGTTTCAGTGTAGGTATGGAAGCATTTGATGAGCTCCTGTTGATTAATGTTCCCTGGAGTCAGGAGTTCTCTGGTGTCCTCAGGATTTGGACTTAAGACTCCTGCTTCTGGTTTTCAGTCTTATTTTTACGGTAGCCTAAAGACTTCTCCATCTATACAGCATGGTTGATAAAACATCTAGGTTAAAGATGAAGAGCTTCTCTACAGTGAGGGACACCCAGAGAGGTTCACAGAGTTACATGGAGCAGAGAAGAGGGAGGAGGGAGTTAGAGGTGACCTGAATGAGATGAGGTGGAATCAACAGAAGAGAGAGCAAGCTAGCCAGTAATCACTTCCTTATGTGTGCTCCACCTGGATCCCTCAGAGATGTTCACGGAGTTACACAGAGAAGAGAAGAGGGAGGAAGGAGAAAGAGGTGGCCAGGAGGATAAAGGGGGGAATCAAAAGGAGAGAGACTGATCTACCCGGTAATCAGTTCCCAAGTGTTCTCCACCGTCCGAAACACACAAAGAGATTCACAGAATTAGGTAGAGCAGAGAAGGGGGAGGTAGGACATAGAGGTGACCTGGTGGAGAGAAAGGAGAGTCCAAAGGGGGAGAGAGCAGTCAAGCCAGTAATTTTGCTCCCAGGTAGAAATGGGTACTGAAGATTGGGTTCTTAAAGATACAAAATTAACAAATACCAAAAAGCAAAGATAAAAAGTCTAGAGTAGAGGTTGGGTTTTCAAAAATAGAGGAAAAAAAAAAACCAAAGTCACAAAAATTATAAAATATATATATATGAAGTTTGCTTTAAAAATAGGGTCTCTCTGTCTCTCTCTTTTTTTTTTTTTTGCAAAGTAATGCTGCTGCTGCTGCTAAGTCACTTCAGTCGTGTCTGACTCTGTGTGACACCATAGATGGCAGCCCACCAGGCTCACTCATCCCTGGGATTCTCCAGGAAAGAACACTGGAATAGGTTGCCATTTCCTTCTCCAATGCACGAAAGTGAAAAGTGAAAGTGAAGTCGCTCAGTCATGTCCAACTCTTAGCGACCCCATGGACTGCCCTCCTCCATCCATGGGGTTTTCCAGGCAAGAGTGCTGGAGTGGAGTGCCATTGCCTTCTCCTTGCAAGGTAATAGTAGGTTATAAAAATGTAAATTAAAGGAGTAATAGAGGACTTAATTAAAAAATTAAAGAATGGCAGTAAAAATAGTAAAAATATATCTAGGACTTTATCTGGTGATGTTGTGGGCAGTGTGGTAGTTCATTTTCGGACAGTTCCTTGATCCAGCTTATATTTCTCAAGATCTATAGGTCCCTTCCTAGGTAGTCTGTACTAACTACAGGGTTTTAATCTATTGCACCTGTCACTTTCAAGGCGATTCCCTCTGTTTTAGCTTCTTCTGTTTGCTGGTCTCTTCAGTGTCTAATTTCTGCACTAACACAAGGGGGCGGTGGTGGACACTTTTTAGGTTCACTTGTTGAGTCGCCCTGTGGGGAGGGAGGGATGCTGCAAACAACACTGGCGTGTGCTCACAGTGCCTCAGCCACGCTGGGCCTGCCCCTGCTCACGGTGCATGTGCCCTCCCTGCTCACACTGCTCAGGCTCTAGGTTGCTCTGCCATGAACTGTCCGAGGCCAGCCCTGGGCTGCATGCACCTCCCAAGTCTAAGCCGCTCAGGTTCAGGCACTCGGGTTGTCCTCAGAGGCACAGACTTGGTTGGGCCTGCATTTTGTGCCCTTCCCAGGTCCGAGCAGCTCAGGTGATGAGTTGTTTGGCGAGTGCAGTAGCTGTGACTTATTGCCTCCCCCATCCCTGCTGCTCAGTTTTCTGGGTGTACAACTGGCACACCTTCTCTGGCGAATGTTGACCCTCCAGAATCCCAAGAAGTCTTGGTTAGCAAAGAGGCCTGCTTGCAGTTTGGTAGATAATGCCTCTCTGGGGCTGCGATTGCCCCCTTCCAGCTCTGGCTGCCTGTCACTGGGGGGGATGGTCTGCAGCAGGCTAGCTCTGCTCAGTTCTTTGTTCTATGAGTGGGCCTGACGGTGTCTTAGGTTAGGGCTTTTCGTGTAGCTCTATTCAGTCCTTTGTTCTGTGAGCAGGCCTGGTGGTGTCTTAAGTTAGGGCTTTTCGCATGGTAGCTATCCCACAATCCAGTGTGCTAGCCCAAGTTAGTTCCCTCAGGTTGCCCTCGGGGCATTCAGGCCCAGTCCTTACTCTAAGCACTGCAGCCCGGGCCTCGCTGCCCAGCCCCTGCTTGCTAGTGGCGGGTGCAGGCGTCTGTGCTGCTTTTCCTCTGGGGGAGTTACAGTTGGGCACGTAATCTGTGGGTTTTAATTATTTATTTATTTTTCCTCCCAGTTATGTTGCCCTCTGTGGTTCCAAGGCTCGCCACAGGCTTGGCAGTGAGAGTATTTCCTGGTGTTTGGAAACGTCTCTCTTTTTAAGACTCCCTTCCCGGGATGGAGCTCCGTCCCTACCTCTTTTGTCTCTTTTTTCTCTTTTATATTTTTCCTTAACCTCCTTTTGAAGACAATGGGCTGCTTTTCTGGGTGCCTGATGTCCTCTGCCAGCATTCAGAAGTTGTTTCGTGGAATTTACTCAGCGTTCAAATGTTCTTTTGATGAATATGTGGGGAGAAAGTGGTCTCCTCACCCTATTTCTCCACCATCTTAGGACCGCCCCCAATGTTTAATTTTAAATACTTTTTAATGTGTGTGTTTTGCCAGAAAGAGAGACATAAGCAAAAATCAAAATAATCACCCTTCTTATTAGTCTTGTCCCCATGTATTTTCATTTGGAAGATACACAGGTCCATGAAACTCCTAGATCTGAACACTGTGCTAAGAAGTGACCTTTAACATGTGTCTTTGAGAGCCTGTGGAACTTCTACAGAGCAAGCTCCCAGTGTCCACCTGGCGGTACAGTGCTCAGCTCCTGGCCCCAGTGTGGAGAGAAGACTATCCCCTAGTCTCTGTGCTAGAAGTGAGGGCTGCTGAGACTCAGATAAGGTCTTTGAATGCAGGAGTCTGGATTCCAGCTCAGAAACAAGTGGAGGACAAGGGATCCTTAGTCTCTGAGTCTTTATAGGACGATAGGAATTGGGCATAGACTGAGAGAAAAATGATCAGGAAGATAACTTGCATCTTGTCTTCCTTAGAGAGTGTGTGTGTGTGTTACTCATTTAATCGTGTCTGACTCTTTGCCACCCTGTGGCCTGTAGCCTGCCCATGCTCCTCCGTCCATGGGATTCTCCAGGCAAGAACACTGGAGTGGATTGCCATTCTCTTCTCCACTTCCTTAGATTACAGGGATCCAGCCCAGCTTCGTGCTATTTCTCATATTGGCCACTAGAGGGTGCGGTGCAGGAAATTGTCTCCTGGAGCAACACTTCCTCCCCTCTTCTCTGAGTGTCAATAACGGAACTGGGCTGGGCGGCCCCAGGGTCCTGGTGTCTCAAGAGAGGCCACTTTATGCTGCAAACTTGAGATGTCTGTAGGCTGAGGTCTGACTTCTGGTGTCTGGTGGGATCTAACCTGGGTGTTGGTTGAGGCATGTCCTGGGTCCCTGTGTGCCTCTGTGTGACCCTCAGAGTGGCCTTCAGAGGCCTGTGTTAAGAACCGTGTCCCCCCAATCTCTCCCCACTTCAGTGGGCTTGGTCTTGCAATTTTCAGAGGAAGTTAAATGGTCTGTTTTGTGCCCAGGAGTACTCCTGTCTTCCCAGTCTTCCTCCCCACAACAAGCATAATAACGGCATTAAGAAATTTCTCTTCCTCTTCATTGCCATTTATGCATTTTTAGAAAGAAGCAAAACATGTTCCTAAATATCATCTCGTTTGATCTTCACCAAATCACTCTTTACTAGCTTCATTTTAGTTATGAGCAAACAGGCTCAGATATATTAGGTATAATCACGAGGACTCTCAACTCTAAGTGTTGAGCTACTTATAGTTGAATACCTCTGACCTCAAAAGCTTGGAATGATCTTCTCAGGTGACTCGGTGGTAAAGAACTGCCTGTTAAGGCAGGAGACATGGGTTCGATCCCTGATCCAGGAAGATCCTACATGCCTCGGAGCAGCTAAGCCCGTGTGCCACAAGTGCTGAGCCTGTGCTACGGAGCCCAGGAGCCGCGAGTGCTGAGCCCACGCGTGGCAATTCCTGAAGCCCGTGTGCCCTACAGCCCGCGCTCCACAACGAAAGGCCCCCACAGTGAGAAGCCCGAGCGCCGCAACTAGAGTAGCCCCCCGCTCGCAGCTACTAGAGAGCCGCCTAAGCAGCAGTGAAGACCAGCACAGCCCTCTCTTCGTCAAAGAAAAAAAAACAGAAACAAAAAAACTCTGAATGTTTTGTCCTCCCCTTCTTTCCAAATTGTCTGCAGTTTCTTTAAAATTTAGGTTAGCACAGAAAGTTCTTCATCTAATACCTCTAATAGCCTGTTGGCCTGCTCTCACCACTTCCTACCTTATACCTCCTGTTTCAGCCGCATTAAACTGCTGACACTTCCTGACAGGTGGGCTATGCTGTATCATTTTTCTCCATGCCTGAGGGCATGCTACACATCTTGCTTTGCATTCTCTTTTCTTTCTGCTGTAAAGTCATGCCCATTCTCTCACGATTAGCTAAGGTGTCACTAGGACTAGGAGGCCTTCTCTTAGTGACCCCTGACATCCTTTCCCCAGACTGTCCCTAGGCTGGCCAGTCTCATCTGATTCTCTTATTTTTTTCTCCTCAGCTTCTCTTTCTCTTAAATTTATTCTTCTCAACATATATTTCTGTGGACGTAAACTCTTGGGGCAATGTATGATTTCTTTGAGAGCCCAGTGCCCAGGGCAGTGCCCAGAAGAAGTATAAGGTCATGTGGAGGGAGGGATGCAATAAGCCTGTGGTGGACGCTGGGCCAGTGGGATGCTGGACACCGCAGGGCCTTACATCCCAGGCAGTGAGGCTTTGCTCCAGTGGAGGAATGGGGCTGGGGCGGGAGCAAGGAGAGCTGGGGCTTTGTGTCAAACCAGTAGTAAGAATAAAACTCTGTGTATTATCTAGTTGTGGTCAATACTTTGGTTACGACATGGAAAGAGAAATGAACCTGTCATTTTTCTCTCCATCTCTACCCAGAAGCTACAAGAAAATCAGAGCGAGTGCTGCAGTGTGTGCGGTAGGTGATGGAGTGTTGACCCTGAGCCCAGAAGGACAGTAAGGTCTCTGTCCACTGAGAGTGTTTTTAAATTTTGCTTATTTATTTTTGATCTTTGTTGCTGAGGGAGGGCTTTCTCTAGTTGCAGTGAGTGGGGGCTACTCTCTAGTTGTGGAGTACCACTTTCCCATCGCAGTGGCTCCTCCTGTTGTGAAGTGTGAGCTCTGGGGCATGGGGGCTTCAGAAGTGGTGGTACACGGTCTTAGTTGCCCCGTGGCATGCAAAATCTTCCTGAACCAGGACTGAACCTGTGTCCCCTGCATTGGTAGGCGGGTTCTTAACCACTGGACCACCAGGGAAGTCCCACTAGGAGATTTTTTAAAATCATGATAAAGTTTAGATAGCTTAAAAATTGCTATTTTATCACTTTAAGTAGCATCATCTACAAAGTGTTGTGCAGCTATCATCACGATTTCCCATATTTTTCATCACCTCAGACAGTAACTCTGTACTCATCCACAATAACGTCATATTCCTCTCCTCCCCCAGTCCCTGGTAAATTCTATTCTACCTTATGTCTCGATGACTTTTCTAAGCATCTCATATATATGGAATAATGAAGTATTTGGAGAAGGAAATGGCAACCCACTCCAGTATTCTTGCCTGGAGAATTCCATGGACAGAAGAGCCTGGCAGGCTATGTAGTCTGTGGGGTCACAAAGAATCAGACATAACTGAGTGACTAATACTTGCCTTTAATGTCTCATTTTAGTTCACTTTTTCAAGGCTTATCCATGTAGCAGTGTCAGAACCTCATTCCTTTTTAAAAATAATTTATTTATTTGCTTTTGATTGCACTGGGTCTCTGTTGCTACGCAGATTTTATCTTGTTGTGGCAAGTGGGCCTACTCTTCACTGCGGTGGCTCCTTTTGCTGTGGAGCACAGGCTCTGGGTGTCCGGGCTCCTTTTGCTGTGGAGCACAGGCTCTGGGTGTCCGGGCTCCTTTTGCTGTGGAGCACAGGCTCTGGGTGTCTGGGCTTCCGTAGCTGTGGCACATGAGCCTAGTTGCTCTGTGTGTGGGGCTTCCCTGGTGGCTCAGAGGTTAAAGCATCTGCCTGGAATGCAGGAAACCTGGGTTCAATCCCTGGGGTAGGAAGATCCCCTGGAGAAGGAAATGGCAACCCACTCCAGTACTCTTGCCTGGAGAATACCACGGAGGGAGGAGCCTGGTAGGCTACAGTCCGTGGGGTCGCAAAGAGTTGGACACACACACACACACACACACACATAGAATCTTGATGCTTTTGAACTGGGGTGTTGGAGAAGACTCTTGAGAGTCCCTTGAACAGCAGATCAAACCAGTCAATCCCAAAGAAAATCATTGGAAAGACTGATACTGAAGCTGAAGCCCCAATACTTTGGCCACCTGATGCGAAGATCTGACTCATTAGAAAAGACCCTGATGCTGGGAAAGATTGAAGGCAGAAGGAGAAGAGGGCAACAGAGGATGACATGGTTGGATGGCATCATCAGCTCAATGGACCTGAGTCTGAGCAAATTCCGGGAGATAGCGAAGGACAGGAAAACCTGGCGTGCTGCAGTCCATGGGGGTCACAAAGAATCGAACAGAACTTAGTGACTGAACAACAACATACAGAATCCTCCCAGACAGGGCTTGAGCCTGCGTCCCCTGTATTGGCAGGTGGATTCTTATCCACTGTATGACCAGGGAAGTCTGCCTTCCTATCCATTGTATGTATACACCACAGCTTGTTTATCCACTCATCTGTTGGTGGGTTCTTGGCTTGTTACCATCTTCTGGCTGTTGTGAATAGTGCTGTGGTGAACACTGGTGTACAAGCATGTCAGCTGCTGTTTCCAGTTGCCTTGGGTGTATATCTAGGAGTGGAATTGCTGGGTTTCCATGTTTAAATTGTTGAGGAATATCACTGGAAGTTTTGCTAGCTCTGTGTTCAGCCTCAGCCATGTGGCATGGTCTTCTGAACTCGGTGAAACTCTTGTGCCAGTAGGGACACTCAGTGATAAGATTCAGTAGAGGAACCCTTTGGCCATGTTTCTGGTTCGCTGGATCATTTTGGTTGTGGGCCTGAGATGGACCCTGTGCTCGCAGACAGGGGGTCTCTGGGCTCATTTCCTCTGCAGATGGCCTGTATCACCTCCGCACTGAGAATGGTGTCATCTACCAGACCTTCTGTGACATGACCTCTGGGGATGGTGGCTGGACCCTGGTGGCCAGCGTCCATGAGAACAACATGCGTGGGAAATGCACAGTGGGTGATCGCTGGTCCAGTCAGCAGGGCAACGGGGCTGATTACCCAGAGGGCGACGGCAACTGGGCCAACTACAACACGTTTGGGTCTGCAGAAGCCATCACCAGCGATGACTACAAGGTGGGTGGTACTGTTTCCAGGTGGAAAGGATGGGGAGCTTGGTGCAGCTGGAGCAAGGCGTGTGGAAGGGAGAGTGGGAGATGGGGATGCGGGGGTGGGGCTGGAGAAGAAGGACAGAAGTCTGTGTCTTGAATCACAGCTTCCTCCCACCAAGGCTTTTTGGGTGGTGTGGTCTCATCGTCTGCTGGAGGAGGGTGGGTATCTGTCACTGCTGCCCCCTGCTCCCCTGGAGACCTGAGCTCTTAGCTCCAGTGAGGACTGTGTGTGTGGGTTTTTGGCTGGTGGCACCTCCTGGGCTGGTCAGGCTGAGTGTGTGTCCCTCTGCAGAACCCTGGCTACTATGACATCCAGGCCAAGACCTGGGCATCTGGCATGTGCCCAAAAGTCCCCCCTGCAGCACTGGAGGAAACAGCTCCCTGCTGAGGTACCATACCAACACTGGCTTCTTCCGGAGACTGGGGCATAATCTGTTTGGTTCTTTCAGGTACATGGGGCTGCTGGCTGGGGGTGGTTTCCTGAGTGTAGAGACCGAGGAAGTGACTAAGGCTGGGCATGTGGTCCTATGGTCCATGCTCCCCTGACCTAGATTCTCTAATGGATCCTGTCCTGCTTTTCTCTGAAATTCTGAGCCAGGCAAGGGAAGAGACCTGCGAGAGAGAAGCATTCAGTGGAGGCTGGGAGTTGGGGAGAGAGAGAGCACGCCGAGGACGAGTAAGAGCATAGATGGTGCCCTAGGCTGTTGGGAATGCAGAGCCGCTAAGTGACTGAATTCAGGAAAGTGGAAAGATCTTACTTTGACTGGTCTTGAAATGATATCAGTTACTGAGGAAGCACTGTTTCCCCTTTGCTCTCAAAGAATGGCAGAATGCATCAGGATGAAAACTAGGGTCTCATGCAATGACTTACTGGTATCTCATAGAAACTCCCTGTGAAATGTGGGAGGAAATGTACTGACAACAGCCTGGCAATACCTGTGGTCTGATTTTGTGATGCCCAGAAAGCTGCATCTTTTACTTACCCCTTGGCGATCGCGAGTCATTTTGCCCTTCTGAACTCATAATAGAAAAGGCATAAAATTCAGTTATGTTAGGTAACCTTTATTTTACTACAGCCTGATTCTCCTCTATGGATATTACGTGTATTGTCTCATTTAATCTACTCTTGACCTCTGAGCTTTTACCAGATCCATTTACCAGATGAGGAAGCTGAAGCACTGTGAGGTTCAGGAACGTGCCCACATCCCAGGGTATACATGGGAGAGTCCTGGTTTGGAATGGAGAAATTTGGCTCCAGACTCCTTATTCCTCACCTTCAGCCCCTTAGTAACTTGTTAAGACCAGCCTGGAGTCATGAGCACAGAGCAGAATAACCAGCCCAATGGAGAGACCGGTTTATTTCTATTGTAATGGGTGATAGTTAATTTCAGTGAACCAGAAGTTGGCAGCATAATATCCTTCATGGGGGCTGAGCCTTTGATATAAAATGCAAAGCAGTCATAATTTATTGTTGAGAATCTGAGGCTTTAAAGGGGAACAAGAAATGTGTGGACAGGGTCAGAGTGAGTAAACCTGATAACATGGTCACGGTGCCTTCGTAGGTGTTTGGGGATATTCTTCCTGTGCATGTGAGTTTCTCCTTTCCAGCCTCTGGCAGACCAGGGGCCCTCTCTCAGGACTGGCTGTTGGTCTTAGGATGGGGAACAGTCCAAGTCTGAGGCCAGATGCACCACCATTGTCCTCAGAGCAAATGGGTTCCAAGTCAGGCTGGAGTACGGGGCACAGAGAATGTCTAAGGCGACCTAAACAGGCTGTGTCTAGCACGTTTCTTAATGCTGTTTCTGCCTCTTGTTTTCAGAGGAATTCACTGTGGATTTGTCCGGTGCATGTATTTAATAATGAGAGAGTGGTCAGAGCCTTGTGTGCTGGAGGCAGCCACCAGGTGTACTGTGGATCATGTGGATCCTCGAGGGGCTCACTGGGTGCTTCAGGGTGTCTGTGTGTGTGTGAGTATGGTGTGACCATGGTGTGGATGTGCGTGGGAATGTGACTTCCTTTGCTCTTTGCTGGGGCTCCGGGGCCAGGGCTAGAGGATCCTCTGTCCAGGCACTGACATCGTGTACCTTTGAGGACTGAACTGGAAGGGCTGGGGCTTCAGAAGCACCACTGTTTTTGCTCAGCCTTGGGATAAGCTGCTCAGTTGCCTGAGCTGGGTGAGGCTTGTGTGCAGGAGCATCCTGTGGAAAACTTTTGGAGCTGAGATTGCTTGAGAAACACAAGATGTTGTCATTTTTGATCCAAGGCTAGCTTTTCAGAGCAAAACTTGTCCTCTTTGCTCCTGACCAGTGTTTGTACAGACTCTCACTGGGTCGGGGGGCTTACTGGAAGAATCCTGGATAGCCCTGGACTCACTCAGGCCACCCTCCTCCTGACTGTGTGCTCTCTCTCTGGTTGTCAGTCACAGTGTGCCCTGATGCCAAGAGCAGGTGGACTCAGCTCTCACTTGTGGCAGCCTCCATGTCTGCCCAGGCCAGAGTCATTCAACTCCTGTTTTTCCTAGTCGCTGTGGGGTGTTTCATGGCTAGAGGCAGGATGGGCAGGGAGCCCTTGGGCTGCTCAGGGTCTGAGTTGTCAAGAGTAAGTGAGTTTACTTAGGACCCATCCCCCCACAAGTGTACAGTCTGAGACAAGGGTCCTTAGCTGCTGGCATGTGACGCTGAGATCCTGTCTCTTCTTCCTCCTCCGCTTGTCTCTCTCCCAGGCAAGATGAGGCAGCTCACCTGTCAGGGAGAAACTCAGGTCTGATGGGGCAGTGATGCATGTGTGGCATCCCCCATGAAGGATATTATGCTGCCAACTTCTGGTTTACTGAAATAAACTATTACCCACAATAGAAATAAACCGGTCTCTCCATTGGGCTGGTTGTTCTGCTCTGTGCACATGACTCCAGGCTGGTCTTAACAAGTCACCAAGGGGCTGAAGTTGGGGAATAAAGAGTCTGGAGCCAAATGTGCGTGCATTCCTCCTTCCTGTGACAGCCTGGTCCCCATAGCTCCTTCCAGCCATGGTCCAAAGCAGATGTGAAATTGTGTGCACATGTGCCTCCATGCACTTTAACAAGCATGCACGGAGCAGCCTCACTCTGCTGGTATGGGAGATACAAAGATTGCACGTGCTCTGCTCAGTGTCTGGCAGGACAGACTTTCACACAAAAACAGAAGGATAATATGAAGGATCTTAGGTATAACAGAAATATTACTGAAGGGCTACATGACACCTAATTCTGCTGGAGTATAAGGGCTGGTGACCACAGCTCTTCTGAGCTGAGTGCTGAGAGATGTATACGAGTTTATAGGGCAAAAGCTTCACAATGCTGAATTTGGCAATGATTTCTTGGATGTAATACTAAAGGAATGGGCACAAAAAGAAGTAGACAAATTGCACTTCATGAAAATTAAAAAAAAAAGGCTGTTAACAGAGCAAAAAAGGCAGAATGGGAAAAATATTTGCAAATCTTATATTCGACATGAGATTAATGTCCAATATACGTAGAGAATTCCTAAATAACAACAATAACAAACTCAGTTCAAAGATGGGCATAAGACTTGAATAGACATTTCTCTAAAGAAGATATAAAAATCTGACCAAGCACAAGAAAAGATGTCCTACATAACTAATCACTAGGAAAATGCTAATGAAAACTATAATGAGATATCACCTCATATCCTTAAGTGAAAGTGAAAGTGAAGTCTCTCAGTCGTGTCCGACTCTTTGTGACCCCGTGGACTGTAGCCTACCAGGCTTCTCTGTCCATGGGATTCTCTAGGCAAGAATACTGGAGTGGGTTACCATTTCCTTCTCCAGGGGATATTCCCGACCCAGGGATCGAACCCAGGTCTCCCGCATCGGAGGCAGATGCTTTAACCTCTGAGCCACCAGGGAAGCATATCCTTAGGATGATCTTTATTAAAAAAGAAGAAAATAATAAATGATGAAAAGAATTGGTGAGGGTGTTAAATGGTATGGCCCCTATGGAACAAAATATGGCGGTTCCTCAAAAATATATTGGTAGAATTACCATAAGATATAGCAGTTCTACTTTTGGGTATATACCCCAAGGAATTGAAAGCAGGGTCTTGAAGACATATGAACATCTTGTCCATAGAAGCATTCTGAGTGGTGGCCAAAACAGGAACACAACCAAATGTCCACTGACAGATAAATGAATAAGCAAGAATGTGGTAAATACAGTTAATGGAATATTACTCAACCTTTAAACGGAAGGAAATTCTGAAATGCTGCAGCATAGATGAAACTTGGGGACATCATGTAATGTAATCAAGTAATTGCATCAAGTAATGTAAGCTGGTGATGGAAAGAAAAATTCTCTACAATTTTGCTTAGGTACTTAAATGTAATTAAATCATAGAGACAGAAAGTAAAATGAAAATTCCTGGGGACTGGAAGGAGGATGAAAATGGAGAGTTATTATTTAATATGTATAGAATTTCAGTGTTGCAAGACAAACAGTGCTGACTGTTGAGCTGACTGTTGTATAGAATGTAATTAATACAACTGAAATACACTCTTAAAATAGTTGAGATGGTAAATTTTGTTATGTGTATTCCAACAGTTTAGAATTCCCATTTTTCAGAGTCCTTCCACTGTCCAGGAATGTGGAATTTTTCCAGAGCTGTGGTTCTCAAACTGTAGTGCATCAGAATAATCTAGAAGGCACCTTAGAACACCTCCAGGGGTGCTGATTCAGCAAATATAGAAGAGGACCCAGGAATTTGCTGCTGGTCTTGGAACCACACTTTGAGAACAATTTCTTTTCTCTAGTTAGGATCCTGTATCAGATTGTTGGAGCTGCTGTAGAAAAACACCACAAACTGGGGGCTCAGACAGCAGACAGTGGCTGAGATGGTAAAGAATTTGCCTGCAATGCAGGAGACCTGGGTTCGATCTCTGGGTCAGGAAGATCCCCTGGAAAAGGAAATGGCAGCCCACACCAGTATTCTTGCCTGGATAATTCCATGGATGGGAGCCTGGTGGGCTATAGTCCATGAGGTTTCAAAGAGTTGGACACTACTGAGTGACTAGTGTGTATGTGTTGTTTCATAGTTCTGGAATCTGAAAGTCTGAGATCAAGATTTCAGAAGGGCTAGTTCCTTCTGACGGAGAAGGCAATGGCATCCCACTCCAGTACTCTTGCCTGGAAAATTCCATGGATGGAGGAGCCTGGTAGGCTTCAGTCCATGGGGTCTCTAGGAGTTGGAAACGACTGAGCGACTTTACTTTCACTTTTCACTTTCATGCATTGGAGAAGGAAACGGCAACGCGCTCCAGTGTTCTTGTCTGGAGAATCCCAGGGATGGGGGAATCTGGTGGGCTGCCGTCTATGGGGTCGCACAGAGTTGGACACGACTGAAGCGACTTAGCAGCAGCAACAGCAGCAGCAGTTCCTTCTGAAGGGTGTGAGGGAAAATCTCTCCTGTGCCTCATCCATAACTTTTGGTTGTTTGCCACCAAACTTTGGCATCCCTTAACTTGTAGATGCATCACTGATATTTCACCTTCAGCTTCACAAGATGTACCTGTCTCTGTGTCCAAATTTTCTGTTTTCATAAGGACATCAGTCATATTGGATTTGGGCTTACCCTAAAGACATATCTTAATGTGATTTTCTCCAAAGACTGTTTTTGAATAAGGTCCTATCCTGAGGTGCTAGGGATTGGTACTTCAGCATCTTTTGGGGGGACACAATTCAATCCATAATAGGGCTCATATATATTAGTCTCCACATGGCTGAGCAATTCACTCAGCAGCACATTAAGCCTTTTCACAGGCAATTTTGTTCTTTCCTTTTCCCCAGTCCTGTCCTGGACTCAGCCATTTTTTAACTGTAAGATGCCTTTGTCTTCCTTCATATGTTAGGCTTCAACAGAGTTGGGTTTCTGGTTCTGCTCTCTTGGAATCTTAGAGAAGGAGTATACTCTTCTTTGTATATTATTTCTACTCCTTTAGAATCAAGAAAAACTGCAACCCATCACAGTGGAGCCATGAGACAAAACTGTATGTATGGAAATCAGTAACTCTCCCTTTTATTTAAATAACAAGTTAAAAACCATAATGGAAGAAAAGATTCCATTTATGACAACAATAAAAAAAGATATTTGGGGATAAATTTAACTAGTAACATGTAAGATCTAGATGACAAAACTATGACCATTGAGATATTTTAAGGAGAAAAGTGGTTCAGTCTTGGAATAACTAGGGTGAAAGTACCAACAAAGCATACCGACAGATGTTATATGGAGCCAGCCTGTTGTGACAGTCTCCACAGTTAAAAGAGCCAAGCCTTCTGAAATTGTTTCTATTGATAACCCAGAGAACAAAAGAAGTAAGGAACAAAAAGAACAACAAAAACAACCCCCAAACAATGAACAAATGACAATAAGTACATCAGTTCAGTTGAGTTTAGTTCAGTTGCTCAGTTGTGTCTGACTCTTTGCGGCCCCATGGACTGCAGCATGCCAGGCCTCCCTGTCCCTCATGAACTCCCAGAATTTACTCAAAGTCATGTCCATTGAGTCAATGATGCCATCCAACCATCTCATCCTCTGCTGTCCCCTTCTCCTCCCACCTTCAATTTTCCCCAGTATCAGGGTCTTTTCCAAGATCAGTTCTTTGCATCAGGTGGCCAAAGTATTGGAGTTTCAGCTTCAGCATCAGTCCTTCCAATGAACACCCAGGACTGATCTCCTTTAGGTTGGACTGGTTGGATCTCCTTGCTGTCCAAGGGACTCTCAAGAGTCTTCTCCAACACCACAGTTGAAAAGCATCAATTCTTCAGTGCTCAGCTTTCTTTATAGTCCAACTCTCACATCCATACATGACTCCTGGGAAAATCATAGCTTTGACTATATGAATCTTTCTTGGCAAAGTAATGTCCCTGCTTTTTAATAAGCTGTCTAGGTTGGTCATAACTTTTCTTCCAAGGAGCAAGCATCTTTTGATTTCATGGCTGCAGTCACCATCTGCAGTGATTTTGGAGCCCCCCTGTAATAAAGTCTGCCACTGTTTCCACTGTTTCCTCATCTATTTGCCATGAAGTAATGGGACTGGATGCCATGATCTTCGTTTTCTGAATGTTGAGTTTTAAGCCAACTTTTTCACTCTCCTTTTTAACTTTCATCAAGAGCTCTTTAGTTCCTCTTCACTTTCTGCCATAAAGGTGGTGTCATCTGCATATCTGAGGTTATTGATATTTCTCCCAGCAATCTTGACTCCAGCTTGTGCTTCTTCCAGCACAGCGTTTCTCATGATGTACTCTGCATAGAAGTTAAATAAGCAGGGTGACAATATACAGCCTTGACGTACTCCTTTTCCTATTTGGAACCAGTCTGTTGTTCCATGTCCAGTTCTAACTGTTGCTTCCTGACCTGCATACAGATTTCTCAAGAGGCAGGTCAGGTGGTCTGGTATTCCCATATCTTTTAAAATTTTCCACAGTTTGTTGTGATCCACACAGTCAAAGACTTTGGCATAGTCAATAAAGCAGAAGTAGATGTTTTTCTGGAACTCTCTTGCTTTATCAATGATCCAACAGATGTTGACAATTTGATCTCTGGTTCTTCTACCTCTTCTAAATCCAGCTTGAACATCTGGAAGTTCATGGTTCATGTACTATTGAAGCCTGGCTGAGAGAATTTTGAGTATTACTTTGCTAGCATGTGAGATGAGTACAATTGTGCAGTAGTTTGAACATTCCTTGGCATTGCCTTTTTGGGGATTGGAATGAAAACTGACCTTTTCCATCCTGTGGCCACTGCTGAGTTTTCCAAATTTGCTGGCATATTGGATGCAGCACTTTCACAGCATCATCTTTCAGGATTTGAAATAGTTCAACTGGAGTGCCATCACCTCCACTAGCTTTGTTTGTAGTGATGCTTCCTAAAGCCCACTTGAGTTCACATTCCAGGATGTCTGGCTCTAGATGAGTAATCACACCATAGTGATTATCTGGGTCATGAAGATATTTTTGTATACTTCTGCATATTTTTGCCACCTCTTCTTAATATCTTCTGCTTCTGTTAGGTCCATACCATTTCTGTCCTTTATTGTGCCCATCTTCCATGAAATGTTCCCTTGGTACCTCTAGTTTTCTTGAAGAGATCTCTAGCATTTCCCATTCTGTTGTTTTCCTTTATTGCTTTGTATTGTTCACTTAAGAAAGCTTTCTCATCTCTCTTTGCTATTCTTTGGAACTCTGCATTCAAATGGGTATATCTTTCTTCTTCTCCTTTGCCTTTTGCTTCTCTTCTTTTCATTGCTGTTTGTGAGGCCTCCTCAGACAACCATTTTGCCTTTTTGTATTTCTTTTTCTTGGGGATGGTCTTGATCCCTGCCTCCTATATAATGTCATGAACCTTCATCCATAGTTCTTCAGGCACTCTATCAGATCTAACCCTTGAATCTATTTGTCACTTCCACTGTATAATCATAAGGGATTTGATTTAGGTCTTACCTGAATGGTCTAGTGGTTTTCCCAACTTTTTCAATTTAAACCTGAATTTGGCAATAAGGAGTTCATGATGTGAGCCATAGTCAGCTCTTGGTCTTGTTTTTGCTGACTGTATAGAGCGTCTCCATTTTTGGCTGCAAAGAATGTAATCAAGCTGATTTCAGTATTGACCATCTGGTGATGTCCATGTGTAGAGTCCTCTGTTGTTTTATTGGATGAGGGTGTTTCCTATGACTGGAGTGTTCTTTTGGCAAAACTCTGTTAGCCTTTGCCCTGCTTCATTCTGTATTCCAAGGACAAATTTGTCCATTACTCCAAGTATTTCTTGACTTCCTACTTTTGCATTCCAATCCCATATAATGAAAAGGATATCTCTTTCATTTGTTAGTTCTAGAAGGCCTTGTAGGTCTTCATAGAGCCATTCAACTTCAGCTTCTTCAGCATTACTAGTCGGGCATAGACTTGGATTTCTGTAATACTGAATGCTTTGCCTTGGAAACGAACAGAAATCATTCTGTCGTTTTTGAAACTGCATCTAAGTACTGCAGTTTGGAATCTTTGTTGACTATGATGGCTGCTCCATTTCTTCTAAGGGATTTTTGCCCACAGTAGTAGATATAGTGGTCATCTGAGTTAAATTCACCCATTTCAGTCCATTTTAGTTCACTGATTCCTAAAATGTTGATGTTCACTCTTGCCATCTCTTGTTTGACCACTTCCAATTTGCTTTGATTCATGGACCTAACATTCCAGGTTCCTATGCGATATTGCTCTTTACAGCATCAGACTTTACTTCCATCACCAGTCACATCCATATCTAGGTGTTGTTTTTGCCTTGGTTCTATCGCTTCACTCTTTCTGGAGTAGTTTCTCCACTGATCTCCAGTAGCATAGTGGGCACCTATCGACCTGGTGAGTTAATCTTATGGTGTCCTATATTTTTGCCTTTTCATACTGTTCATGGGGTTCTCAAGGCAAGAATACTGAAGTGGTTTGCCATTCCCTTCTCCAGTGGACCATGTTTTGTCAGAACTCTCCACCATGACCTGTCCATCTTGGGTGGCCCTACATACCTATATAATTACTTTAAATGTTTAAATGGTCTAAATCGTCCAATTAAAAGACACAGAGTGGCTGAATGGATACAAAAACAAGGCTCATGTGTATGCTGCCTACAAAAGAATCACCTCCTATCTAAAGGCACACCCAGACTGAAAGTGAGTGGGTGGGGAAATGTATTCCATGCACATGGAAATCAAAAGAAAACTGGGGTAGCAATACTTATGTCTAAGTATATTTTAAAACAAAGACTGTAACCAGAGACAAACCATTACCTAATGACCAAAGGGTCAATCCAAGAAGATGTAACAGCTGTAAATATATACGCACCCAACATAGGAGCACCAAAATATGTAAAACAGATATTAACAGATAAAGGGAGAAACTGACAGTCTCATTTTGTTGATTAAATTACTCTTAACAACCACACTCACATGCTGGCAGTCATGAAAGTGAAAGCCTCTCAGTCATCTTTCTGAGACCTCATGGGATTCTCCAGGCCAGGCTACTGAGGTGGGTAGCCTTTCCCTTCCCCAGGGATCTTCCTAATCCAGGGATCAAGTCCTGGTCTCCGCATTGCAAGCAGATTCTTTACCAGCAGAGCTGCAAGGGAAGCCCAAGAATACTGGAGTTGGTAGCCTATCCCTTCTGCAGCAGATCTTCCTGACCCAGGAATCAAACTGGGGTCTCCTGCGTCGCAGGTGGATTCTTTAGCAAATCATGCCTAAATGATACAGTGTTTAATTTCTGTTTTCAGACTGTATAAAATCATACCATATGTTGTCTTTTGGGAGCATACTTTTTTCCTAAGTTATATTGCTGTGATTCTTCTATGTTGTTGTACAGTTGTTCACTTATTTGTAATGTTATTGATGTTCCATTGTATGGATATGTGTACGTGCTTAGTCACTCAGTTGTGTCTGACTCTTTGTGACCCCAAGGACAGTAGTCCACCAGGATCCTCTGTCCCTGGGATTCTCCAGGTGAGAATACTGGTGTGGGTTGCCATTCCCTTCTCCAGGGGATGTTCCCAACTCAGGGGTTAAACTTGGGTCTTCTGCATTGCAGGTGAATTCCTTACCATCTGAGCCACCAGGGAAGCCCTTGTATGCATATGCCACAGTTCCTATTTCTATTGTCTCATTATTGAGCATTTGTTTCAGTTTTCTGATTAAGAACAATGCAGCCAAGAGCATTGCTGTCTGTGTCTCTGGGCACATATGTGCTAAAGTTCTCTTGAGGATATGACTAGAATTCAAATTTCTGTGTCATCAGAGTTTGTGAATATTCAACTTTCCCAGATAATAGTCTTCACCCTCCCAAGTGTACCAATTTATACTTCCATCAGCATATATAACAATTTCAATCAGTACATATCTTCTTGAATACTTGGTATTATCAGACTTCATTTTTTATGAATTAAATTTTCATAATTTGAATTTTCTCATTATTAGTGAGGTAGAATAAATCTTCATGTGTTTATTGGCTATATGTATCTCTTTTTCTGTGAAATCCTTGTTCATATATTTTGCAAAATTTCCTATTAGATTGTTTATCCTTTTATTGATTGATTACTAAAATTTCTTTATATAATCAGTTCAGTTCAGTTGCTCAGTTGTGTCCGACTCTTTGTGGCCCCATGAATTGCAGCATGCCAGGCCTCCCTGTCCATCACCAACTCCCAGAGTTCACCCAAACCCATGTCCATCGAGTCGGTGATGCCATCCAGCCATCTCATCCTCTGTCGTCCCCTTTTCCTCCTGCCTGCAATCCCTCCCAACATCAGAGACTTTTCCAATGAGTCAGCTCTTCTCATGAAGTGGCCAAAGTACTGGAGTTTCAGCTTTAGCATCATTCTTTCCAAAGAACACCCAGGACTGATCTCCTTCAGAATGGACTGGTTGGATCTCCTTGCAGTCCAAGGGACTCTCAAGAGTCTTCTCCAACACCACAGTTCAAAAGCACCAGTTCTTCGGCACTCAGCCTTCTTCACAGTCCCACTCTCACATCCATACATGACCACAGGAAAAACCATAGCCTTAACTAAACGGACCTTAGTCAGCAAAGTAATGTCTCTGCTTTTGAATATGCTGTCTAGGTTGGTCACAACTTTCCTTCCAAGGAGTAAGCGTCTTTTAATTTCATGGCTGCAATCACCATCTGCAGTGATTTTGGAGCCCTCCCAAAATAAAGTCTGACACTGTTTACATTGTTTCCCCATTTATTTCCCACGAAGTGATGGGACCAGTTGCCATGATCTTAGTTTTCTGAATGTTGAGCTTTAAGCCAACTTTTTCACTCTCCTCTTTCACTTTCATCAAGAGTCTTTTAGTTCATCTTCACTTTCTGCCATAAGGGTGGTTAAACTAACCTTTTGTTGGTTATACATGTTGCAAATATGTTCTTTCAATGTGCATCATGTATTTTTACTTTTGTGATAGTATGTTTTAAGGAACAGAAGTTTTCAGTGTCAAAGATTTTCAATCCATCCTTTTATGATAAGCATAGAATTAAGAAATAAGAAAGATGTTATAGTCTGTATTAATTGCTGTTATTTCCTGTGCTCAGGATCTTTTGCTGGTCCCATGAAGAATTTACTATGATCTTTTGTATGAAAAATTCTGATTGTCAGAATAGTTCATTCCACATTTCTCAAGATTTTGATGATTCAGAGGAAAAGAGGTTGGGTAAATCTGTTGGTGATTGATATACCAAGTTCACTTAAAGAAAGCTTGAAATCTTCTTGGGATCATAGGGAAGGTGAGAAAGAAAATGAAAGGATGAGAGTGTCTCATTTACATTGTTTTGAAATTTCAATGAAGTGATTAACCATAGGATCCTATAGCAAATTCCATGGACAATGGGAAAAAGCAACTCATCAAGTTTGTACTTCCACGATTCTCTTACAAGACTTCTCTGAACTACTCCCTCCGGGCAGAACCCCACAGCTTTCATTCTTCATGAGGTAAATATACAGCTAAATTGGAAAGCTACTAATGGTTGAAATGGTAGAAAAAGAGGAAGTTTTATTGTCTTTCTTTAAGCATTACCTGTAGATAATGTTATTTCATTGATAATATCTAAAGATTCAGACTGGTGGAATTCCAACTTGTTTTTCCCACTAGTGGGGTGGAAGTTTTAATTAATCTAAAGGGGCTAGATGTGAAAAATAAAATGGTATTTTTTCAGACTTGAGGGAGTGAATAGTAGTAAAATTTATGGGGTCCAAGACCCAAAAGTTATCCTTTGATATTGACTGGAAAGAGCTGTTAAAATTAAGACACAAGACAGCAGAAGTCTCTGCTTAAGATTGATAAATCTGTAATGATACTTTAAAACCATCAGTTGGAATGAGACTGATGTACTTTTAGACACTTAATGATGTGCCTAGCTGCCTGAGCTTGTGCGGGACTGCCCTGACTGGGATAGGAGATGGAAACAAAGTACCAGGTAAGAGATTGGGGCAAGGGGAGACCCCAGCACGTAATCCCCAAGACTGTCCTCACAAGAAGAAAGCACATAGACGTGCTAAGGAATGCCAGCAGAGACAGCTAGAACAGTCTGCCAGAAGGACTGAGACAACTCATGAGAGTTATGTAAGGAGGTGGTATTGGGGGAAGGTAGAGAAAAGGGGAACTCCCAGGGTTTGGAAAATCTGATCTAGGCTCTTCACTTTTTGTGGTCTAGTGAGTGGGTATGTGGGCATATGACACCCATGTGGTAGATACAACTGCACAAAGAATCAGGGAATCTGTCAGCACTGATATGGATTATACATGACAAACAACAACGTGAAGAAAAGAAAATATTCCAGAACAGAGTTTATCAAATCAAGAAAATTTCATTTATGGTTAATTGGTTAATGAATGTTCATGTCATTAAAATGACAAGATAACTTGGCTGTAAGCTTGGAACTGCAAGTTGAAACTTTGATCACATGCATTTGTTTTCAGAAGTGACAGTGTGGTGATCCATTCAGTGTCATAGCAATCCGAGTCTGTACCCCAACCACTAGTGCTGAAGAAGATGAAGATCTTCTAAAAGACGTACAAAACCTTCTAGAACTAACACCAAAAAAGATGTCCTTTTCATCCTAGGGGACTGGGATGCAAACGTAGAAGTCAAGAGATACTGGAGTAATAGACAAATTTGACCTTGGAGTACAAAATGAAGCCAGCCAAAGGCTAACAGAGTTTTGCCAAGAGAACACACTGGTCATAGCAAACACTCTCTTCCAACAACACAAGAGATGACACTACACATGGACATCAGATGCTCAACACTGAAATTAGATTGATTATATTCTTTGTAGCTGAAGATGGAGAAGCTCTATATAGTCAGCAAAAATAAGACTGGAAGCTACTGTGACTCAGATCATGAACCCCTTATTGCCAAATTCAGGCTTAAATTGAAGAAAGTAGGGAAAAAACACTAGACCATTCAGGTATGACCTAAATCAAATCCTTTATAATTACACAGTGGAAGTGACAAATAGATTCAAGGGTTAGATCTGATAGACAGAGTGCCTGAAGAACTATAGATGGAGGTTTATAACATTGTACAGAAGGTGGTGACCACCATCCCCTCCCCTCCCCAAAAGAAATGCAACAGTGCAAAATGGTTGTCTGAAGAGGCTTTCAAATAGCTGAGAAAAGAAGAGAAGTGAAAGGCAAAAGAGAAAAGGAGAGATATAGCCATCTGAATGCAGTCACAAAGAATAGTAAGGAGACATAAGAAAGCCTTCTTAAGTGAACAATGCAAAGAAATAGAGGAAAGCAATAGGATAGGAAAGACTAGAGATCTCTTCAAGAAAATTAGAGATACCATGGGAATATTTCATGCAAAGATGGGCACAATAAAGGACAGAAATGGTATGGACATAACAGAAGCAGAAGATACTAAGAAGAAGTGGCAAGAATACAAAGAAGAATTGTACAAAAAGATCTTAATAACTCAGATAACCACAACGGTATGATCACTCACTTGGAGCCAGACATCCTGGAGTATGAAGTCAAGTGGGCCTTAGGAAGCATCACTACAAACAAAGCTAGTGGAGGAATTGGAATTCCATTTAAAGTATTTCAAATCCTAAGAAATGATGCTGTGAAAGTGCTGCACTCAATATGCCAGCAATTTTAGACAACTCAGCAGTGGCCTCAGGACTGAAAAATATGTTTTCATTCCAATCCCAAAGAAAGGCAATGCCAAAGGATTGTAGTTCAAACTACTGCACAGTTGGGCTTAATTCACTTGCTACTAAGGTAATGCTCAAAAGCTGAAACTCCAGTACTTTGGCCACCTCATGTGAAGAGCTGACTCATTGGAAAAGACTCTGATGCTGGGAGGGGTTGGGGGCAGGAGGAGAAGGGGATGACAGAGGATGAGATGGCTGGATGGCATCACTGACTCGATGGACGTGAGTCTGAGGGAACTCCGGGGAGTTGGTGATGGACAGGGAGGCCTGGCGTGCTGTGATTCATGGGGTCGCAAAGAGTTGGACACAACTGAGCAGCTGAACTGAACTGAATGCTCAAAATCCTTCAAGCTAGGCTTCATCAGTACATAAACAGAGAACTTCAAAACGTACAAGCTGGATTTAGAAAAGGCAGAGGAACCAGAGTTCAAGTTGCAAATGTTCGCTAGATCATCAAAAATGCAAGAGAGTTCCAGAAAAACATCTACTTCTGCTTCAGTGACTACATGAAAGCCTTTGACTGTGTGGATCACAACAAACTGTGAAAAATTCTTCAAGAGATGGGAATACAGACCACCTTACCTGCCTCCTGAGAAACTTGTATGCAGGTTAAGAAGCAGCAGTTAGAAGTGGACATGGAAGAACGGACTGGTTCAAATTGAGAAAGGAGTAGATCAATGCTGTATAATGTCACACTACTTATTTAACTTCTATGCAGAGTACATCATGCAAATTGCTAGGCTGCAGAAATCACAGGCTGGAATCAAGATTTCTAGGTGAAATATCAACAACCTCAGATATGCAGATGACACTGTTTCACAGAAAGATGGCACTGCTTCACAGAAAGCAAAGAGCAACTAAAGAGCCTCTTGATGAAGGTGAAAGGGGAGAGTGAAAAAGCTGACTTAAAAATCAACGTAAAAAACTAAGATCACAGCATGCAGTCCCATCACTTCATGGCAAACAGATGGGGAAACAATGGAAACAGTGACAGACTTTATTTTCTTGGGCTCTGAAATCACTGCAGATTGTGACTGCAGCCATGAAATTAGAAGATGCTTGCTTCTTGAAAGAAAAGTTATGACAAACCTAGACAGAGTGTTAAAAAGCAGAGCCATCACTTTGCTGACAAAAGTCTGTGTAGTGAAAGCTATGAATGAATAGTTGTTGTATGAATCTGAGAGTGGGACCATAAAAAGGCTGAGAACTGAGGAATTCATGCTTTCAAACTGTGGTGTTGGGAATGACTCTTGAGTCTCTAGACAGTAAGAAGTTCAAATCAGTCAATCCTAAAGGAAATCAACCCTAGATATTCATTGGAAGGACTGATGCTGAAGTTGAAGCACCAATAATTTGGCCACCTAATGTGAAGAGCTGATTCATTGGAAAAGACCCTGATGCTGGGAGAATGAAGACAAATGGAGAAGGGGACGACAGAGGATGAGATGATTGGGTGGCGTCACCGACTCAGTGCACATGAGTCTGAGCAAACTCCGGGAGATAGTGAAGGTTGGGAGACCTGGTGTGCTGCAATCCATGGAGTCACAAAGAGTCGGACATGCCTGAGCTACTGAACAACAGCAAGTGAGCACAATTTTAATAAGCAAAAGGGAACATTGGCTTGCACAAATTGCCTTATCATTCAATTTTGATCTAAATTTGTAATTCACAAAATAGATGAAATTCACAAACTGGTGGCAGGGCACCTGGAGTCATATTTTCTTTTCATTTTTGTAAAGCACTCTGTCAATGGCACCCCACTCCAGCACTCTTGCCTGGAAAATCCCATGGATGGAGGAGCCTGGTGGGCCTCAGTCCATGGGGTCGCTGAGTCGGACATGACTGAGCGACTTCACTTTCACTTTTCACTTTCCTGCATTGGAGAAGTAAATGGCAACCCACTCCAGTGTTCTTGCCTGGAGAATCCCAGGGACAGCGGAGCCTGGTGGGCTGCCGTCCAAGGGGTGGCACAGAGTTGGACACGACTGAGCGACTTAGCAGCAGCAGCAGCAGCAGCAGCAGCAGCTGATATATTATTGTCAAATGTAACAATTTAAGTATATAATTCATGCTAAATCAGATTTTGCTTTCTAAACAGATGACCCTTGAAAAATGAACAGTGTCGGGGTGAATGCTGCTAATTCTGTCCCCACCAGTCTAAAATTTGAGTGTAACTTTATAGTTGGCCCTCCATGCAGGCGGTTCTACATTCATAGATTCAACCAGTCACAGATCATGTAATACTCTAGCGCCTTTGTAATGGGGCAGGGGCGGGGGTGGGGTGGGGTGGGGGAGGTTTACTCTCCCAAGTAAAAGAAAACTCTTCTGCCTAAGGACCTTCAAACTGTCATTAGCTTGGCAGATTTTGGATTTGTCAGTCTCTGTACCTTGTTGAATCAGTTCTCTTTATCTCTATTTCCATCTTTATCTCCCTATGTCTGTATATCTTGTATTGGTTCTGCTTCTCTGGAAAGTTCATGAATACATTGATCTTATATACGTGAAAATCTAGAAACCTGGGGGACTGATATATTATTCACATATGTTTTATATTCCTTTTTGTTTTGACCACACCTCACGGCATGTGGTGTCTTAGTTCCCCCACCAGCCGTGGAGCCTTGTGGAGTCTTAACTACTGGAACACCCAGGGCAGTCTGAGAGCTGATATTTTAAATTGTTGCACATGTAATATAGTCATTGTAGAAAGTTCTGAACAGGCATATGTGGAATAAAAAGTAAAACTCACTCTCTCACTTACCTCTGCTCAAAATTCTGTTTATCTAAAGGTTATCATCATGAATATTTTTTCCCCCAGGCATATTTCCCTACATTTACAACCATTCAGAGAACACAAATATACATACATTGGTTTTGTCCACCTAAACAGAATTATATTATGCAGATGGTTTTGTGAGTGTCTTAGAGCTCTTTTCATATGAATATATAGACATTTATTTTACTATTTCATTTTTTAGTTTTTAATTGAAGAATAATTGCTTTATAGTATTCGTTTCTGCCAAACATCAACATGAATCAGCCATAGGCATATATATGTTCCCTCCCCCTTGAGCCTCCCTGCCACCTCCTTCCACACCCTACCTCTTGAAGTTGTTACAGAGTTTACTCTTTTAGAAGGCTTTTAATGTACTATAATATAGAATGAACATACCGTATTTATAAAATTGTTCCCTATGATTAATATATAGATTATTTCTGATTTTTACTTAACAATGCTATAAGGAAGAACCTTTGAGCATTTGTGAAAATATTTTCATGCATTAATGACAGTATATCTGTGGATAAACTCAAAGAGTGGGTATTGCTAGTTGAAAGGGCCGCTTTTTCCTTTTTGGCTATGTTTGTTGCAGTGCACAAGCTCTTCATTACTGTGCACAGATTTTCTCGTCTTGGTGAGCAGGGGCTGCTCTCTAATTGTGGTGCATGGGCTTCTCATTGAGTTTGGTTTTTTTCTTGTGGAACACATGCTCTAGGACTTCAGCAGTTGTAGCATGCAAGCTCTAGAATATGGGCTCATTACTTGTGGGGCACTGGCTTAATTGCCCCATGGCATGTGGGATCTTAGAGACTGAATCTGTGTCCCCTGCACTGGCAGGCAGACTCCCAACTGGGAAGTCCCCACCAGGGAAGTCCCAGAGCGTATATATTTAACACGGTAATGATTTCTGTTAAATTGCCTTCTTTTAAATTATCAAAATTGAAGGTAGTCTTAGGGATCCCAAATTTACAATTAGTCTCAGAACTGGGACTATTCCATGTTTCAGGGAGGAAATTTACCCTTCCTACAGTATCATGCCTTGAGCACCATCTCAAGGTCAGGGGCACTGCCAGATCAACTCTGAGGAAACTTTCTAGGGCTAAAGGGCTGCCTCTTGAGAACGGAAAAAGAAAGAAGAGATGATAACTATTAGATCAACAGGAAAAATCTATGTAGGTCTGCATTAAAAAAAAATAAACAAAACTTTATTGCTCAGAGTTTTAAATATGCATTCTGCATTAAAAAAATAAAACTTCATTGTTCAAAGTTTTTAATATGCATACTCTCAGGTACAGTTTTTAATTTGATTCATTTTTTAAAAATACATTTGTTTGTGTAATATGCATATACATATCAAAATAACTTGTTAACCTGCTTGTTTTTCTTTACTTCAATTAATGGAAATTATACATCTAATTTGATTCTGAAAACTACCTTGTGAGGGATGGGAGCCAAGTGCTGTTCAGAGCCGAGTGTTGGCCCCACAGGCTCAGAAAATAATTTGGTCAGGATCACACAGGCTGTGAGTTGCTGAACTGGAACTCAAGTCTACATGCGTGTGTGTGCCAAGTCACTTCAGTCGTGTCCAACTCTGTGTGACCCTATGAACTGTAGCCTGCCAGGCTCCTCTGTGCATGGGATTCTCCAGGCAAGAATATTGACCTCCTCCAGGGGATCTTCCCTACCCATGGATCAAACTTATGTCTCTCAGGTCTCCTGCATTGGCAGGCGGAATCTTTACCACTAGTACCACTTGGGAATCCTACATTCTTGACTGCAAATCTAGTGTTCGAACCAGAAAATCATTGCTGCCTTTTTTTTTTTTCTGGGGGCAAGTCTTGCATTCTGCCTCCCCTCAGCCAACTTCAGACACAGTGACCTGGAAATGGATCAACAGATGGAAAAGGAGAAGAAGGGCTGAACTGAAGGGAATTGAAAGTATTTTCTGCTGAGGGGGAAGCAGAAGAAAAAGAAGGGCAAAGAACTCTGGGTGCGGCTTAAAGCTATTCAGTTCTGGGGAAAATGGGATGCCTCCACCCCTCCATGGTGGTGTGAGGAGTCAAAGGCCACCTGGCCTTTCTGGAGGGTGGGATCAAAGTGTGTGTTGGGGGCAGCAAAAATGGGTCTACATGCTGTCTGGGTGAGAGAAACTGAGAAGAAAGAACTATTACGGGAAAGTAAAGTAGAAAAACAGGAAGGGAAGGAATTTAAAAGTACATCGGAAACTAGGCAAAAGGATATTATTATGGAAACATTTTAATTTGGATGTGCTGAAGGTTGAAACTTTGGTATCAACCTTCAGAAAATCCCCAGGCCTGCTAGACTTTTCTAGTGCCTTTACTTGTCTCCTTCGGCATTTCACCTATTTGTCTAGTGATCCACTTTTCAATCTACATCCTTCCCAAGCCCTCTCTCCTTCACCTTCACAATGTCTGTTGGGATTGGACAGGCTCACATAATGGTCGTTTGGTCCCCATATAGTTTTCTCTATATTGCCAGTAGGATGCAGAGAACTGGAAACTTTCTTGGGCATCTGTCCTTTAAACAAAGCAGCTGGGCTGGGGCAGAGCTCAGGACAAGATTTCTAAGGTGGTTTTGTGAGTCACTGTGTATTCTGAGCACCCGCCCACTTGAGGCTAACTTGGCAAGTTTAGCTTGTGGGAACTATCAGACCAGGTCCAGGGACTGAGGCTTCCTCAACAGCCCTGCTAGTGTTCAGCTGATGAGAACATCCTCAAGCTGAGGAAACTGTGGCTGAAGCCCGACAGGGTTCTGCTCCCTGTCACCCTTCTGCTGATGGGCGGCTGCTGAGCTTGTGCAGGGCAGAGTATCTGGTGGGAGGGGAGCTGGCTTGACCCCTCTGCCAGCTTATTACATCTGTTCTGTGGGCATGCTGGGGCAAGTGCTTGCCCTCACACTCCTCCTGCTCATCAAGGGACATCAGGACCAAGGTAAGGAGGCCCAGCCAGGTAGGGGGTGGGGCTGGCATGGACCAGGAGCTGTGGCCTTCAGGGAAATCAGGATGTGAGCCTCCGGATGGTGCTGCTTACCTGGTCACCTGGACCTGTGACTCGGAGCAGCTCCCTGCAGCTCTGGGCAGGCTGGGTCAGACAGCAAAGGCTGGCAGTGGGTTGGGAGGTCCTTGAGAAGTGTGCACCTGGCTATGCCATTAGCAATCCAGGCCACCTTGGCAAGGTGAGTCCTTCCCACCGGCATCAGTTTTCCTTTCTGTCTAGGGGGAGAAAGTGTCCTCCCTGCTGGCAGTAAGAATGAACTATCCTCTCATTTGGTGCAGTCGCCAAAAGAGAGAAGCAGCGGCCATGAACTTGGGTTTCTCGAAGGAAGTCGAGTGGTTCTGGAGCTCAGAGACTGACAGATTATTCTCTGAGGCAGGAAAGTTGAGCCCTGGCAAGCGATAGGTGTGTGGAGTTGGGGAGGGGGACAGGAGGCGTGAGACGAAGGTCTGAACAGAGGCTTTACTTGCAAGGGCTGGTCCCTCTCCATCAACTCTGTCAGCAGCCCAGAGGCCAAGGGAGCCTGAGAATTATTAGGGAAATGTTGGCTGGGGGCTTTCCTAGTGGCTCAGATGGTAAAGAATCTGCCCGCAGTGAGGGAGACTGGGGTTCGATTCCTGGGTTGGGAAGATCCTCAAGAGAAGGGAATGGCTACCTACTCCAGTATTCTTGCCTGCAGAGTTTTGTGCACAGAGGAGCCTGGCAGGCAGAAGTCCATGGGATCACCAAGAGTTGAACATGACTGAATGACTAACACTTTCACTGTGGCTGGGGACAGGGGGCGGGGAAGGGAAGAGAAGGGGACAATATTAGGAAGTTCCATAGCAAACTGAAAACTCTCAGCTGGGCCCTGAGCCAACAAATGAGGGGGCAGGGAATCTCAGTGAGGGGTGCTCCCCCTTTCTCTCCAAACTTGTCTAGGATACTCTGAAACTTGGAGCCTGCATTTTAAATCAGTAACTCTTTGCGAGGCATGGTAAATGGAGGTGGAATGAGAGGAAGGCACATTTGGTTGCAAAGGGAGGAAACTGAGGCACAGGGAAGTGTTTGTTTACGGCCTGTTACAAGCTGTCCCTGGGTGCCCAGTTCAATCACTGAGCCCCTGGCACTCAGATATCCTTCGAGAAGATACATTCTAGGCTCTGGCATTTGTATGAGTACAGGTGGAGTAGGGCATGGTGTGATGAGGAACAGGGAGCAAACAGAGAAGTCTGGAGCCTGGGGATCATGTATGTGGGATAGGGGGATCCAAAGATACAGGATTCCAGGCAAGAAAGCTAGATTAGAACCTTGAAAGCCAAGGTAGGACCCACAGGGTTTGATGCCTGGCTTTGGGAATGCAGGAACAGAAGGTCCGGGCTGACTCTGCATTCATGAGCTTACATGATGCTCCCTCCATGAGCTTACATGATGCTCCCTCCATCCTTGTGGCACTGTGTCTGAGCACGGCCACGCTAAATCCATTGCAGGGGGGAGCCAGGTCACGATTCTTTGAGCACTGGAAGGGATGGACTTGGGCTTTATGGAACTTTTCTCTCTTCTTGCTATACACTGTGTCTGTGGGGCTGGCTTTGTGTAAGTTGACTGAAACTGCTATAGTTATTTGTTTCAATTTTTAAACTTCTTAGTTTAAAATAATTTTGACATTTCAGGGAATTTGCTAGAATGGTACAAAGAATTCTTGTATTTCCTTCATCTAGATTCACCAGTTGTTAACATTTTATCACATTTGCTTTATTTCTCTTTCTCTCCAAATATATGCATGTGTGAATAGCTGTATAATAATAGTTATTTTTTTGTGGAATATTCAAGGATAAATTGCAGACATCACCCCTTTTATTCTTAACTATTTTAGCACACATTTTCAAAAACAAGAATGTCCCCATATCATGATATCAGCACAGTTATAAAATTTAGTAAATTTAACATCAATGCAATCAAATATATAATGCTTATTTCAATATTACCAAATGTCCCCCCAGTGCTGTGTGCATGCTTGCTAAGATACTTAAGTCATGTCCTCCTCTGTGTGACCCTACAGATGTAGCCCATTGGGCTCATCTGTACGTGAGATTCTCTAGGCAAGAATACTGGAGTGGGTTGCCATGCCCTCCTTCAGGGGATCTTCCCAACCTAGGAACTGAACCCATGTTTCCTAGTCTCCTATACTGGCAGGCGGGTTCTTTACTATTAGAACCACCTGGGAAGCCCCAGATGTGCTATATAACATCTTTTTTTTTTTTCCCATCCAGAATCCAACCAGGATCATGTATTGCATTGTTATTATGTCTGTTTTTTAAAGTATTTGTTTATTTGGCTGTATTGGGTCTTACTTGTGGTGCAGAGGATCTTCTTCGCTTCATGCGGATCTTTCATTGCAGCGCAGGAACTAAACTCTCTACTAGCAGCTGTGTCTCTTGGGCTTCAGTACCTGAGACACACAGGCTTAGTTGCTCCAAGGTACGTGGTATCTTAGTTCCTCAACCAAGGATCACACCTGCGTCACCTGCATTGCAAGGCAGATTCTTAACCACTGGCCCAGGGAAGTTCCAGTTGCTGTGTCTTTCTGGTCATCTTTAATCCACAGTCATTCCCTAAAATTTCTGCATATTTTATAACATCAATATTTTTGGAGTACAAGTCTGTTGTTTCCTAGAGAGTTCTACAATCTGAGTTTGTCTGATGTTTGGTCGTAAGATTCAGGTCATGCATTTTTGGCAGGAATACCACAAAAGTGACAGCCTGTCTTTTTCAGCGCATCCACTCTGGAGACACAATGAGAGGGAAACATTTTTTTAAAAATTTGGTTTACTGAAGAATTCAGTATGCATCACATATGTGTAAGAAGTTCATATTATGCTTTGCACAAGTCTTCCAAAGCTCTCTCACTTCACACAGAGGAAAAGCCATACATTTCACCATGGTGCGTGTGATCCAGCCTCCCTGGCCATCGCCCCTCCTCTGCTCCTCTCACTGCGTTTCAGTCTCGCTGACCTGTGGCCCTCACACTTGGTTCACTGGAGTTTTGCACTGTTTTCTACATGGAATGCTGCTTCCTCCTCATTTTCTGTGAGGTTTGCTTCCTTATTCTGCTCAGGTACTACCTCCGCAATGATATCTTTTCCACTAAAAGTAGCCCTTCCATCTTGCAACTCCTTGTCTCCCTCTTGGCTTATTTCTCTCTGTAATGCTCGTCTCCATTTTACATACCATATGTTTATTTTTATTTTCTGTCTCCCAGTTTCCACTTCACCTTATTAGAATGTAAGATCCATGAAGGCAGGGCTTTTGTTTTGTTCACGCCTGTATCTCCAGCATCTTGAGCAGTATCTGGCACAAGTATATCCTCAATAAGTATTTATTGAATGAGTGAATAATTTAAATAGAATAGAATAAAGTGAGTTTATTGGCCTACCAGAAAGTTTCATTGGGAAAACTGTTTAAATTTTAAAGCATGTACTATCTCTGTGGCCTTGAGGAAGTTAACCAACCTCTTGTTTCTTAATTTTTCATCCAAAATATGAAATTAACAGTGGTGCCTGCTTCCGAGGGGTGTGTGAGGGTTAGATAAGATATAGTATATAAAGTGCTTAGAGAAATGTTGAGTTATTACAAGAACTCCAAACTGAAAGTTTATATTATTCAGCTCTTTGGAAGCAAGGAATATATTTCACTTAGTTTTGTAGTCAGAGTGAAGAGGAGAGAGATTATTTGGTAATCCTTTGTTGAACTCTAATTAACTGAATAGAAAGTGAGTTAGAACATGTTGAGATAAGATGATAAAGTTTTAAGTGTAACCCCTTTCTGAGGGTTTCTCGTTGTCATAACCAATATCTTAGGGAGACTTCAACATTTTTTTCTTTTACTATTGGTATATGAAAATATTTTTTGACATAAAGATCTTTGAATTAGATGGATAGATTGATATTGCACAGTCTTAAAAGAACTTGACATAAAGATCTTTGAATTAGATGGATAGATTGATATTGCACATCTTAAAAGAAATTCTATGTTTTATTTTATTAAAACGAGTATTTATTAAAGCTTGAGTTTTCATTAAAAAACACACAGATAAGCAGTGCACAGGCATTTGTTATTCAAAAAATGACTAATGCATTTATTTCTCATAGAGCCCTGTGTATGTAATTTCATATGCAGGTATGCTCTGTAAATTTGTGTTTTTATTCTCTTAAAGTTTCTGACAACTTATCAATTTTATATGCCTTCTAGATGGCTACCATGTTGAATTTTTTTGGAAAATGTTTTAGCGGTTTGTGTCACTTGCTTCTGTCTTTGACTTTTTTTAAATTGTAGGATAGTTTCTTTACAATGTGCTAGTTTCTGCTGTACAACTTGAATCAGTTTTTAGTATACGTATATAGATGTTAACATTTTAATCTTAACGTGATTATACTGTATTGTAAAACAGTCCGTTTTCACAATAGCATCTTCCCTCTCTATTCCCATTCCTTCCCTGGATATGCTTTGAACAGCTCTGCACCAGGTGCTGGGTTAGAAACTGAGGGTTCAGATGTGAGTAAGCACACAACTCCTTCGTTCACAGAGCCTACACCATTTACGTCAGTTAACATACAATTACAGCTGTGGTTGGCGCACAACAAAGTGCCTAACACAGCAAGTGCTCAAAACATGTTAGCTGAGAAAATAAATGAATTATTTTCAGACATCTTAGAAAATGATTGGGATGATTTTCGGGTCAGATGTGTTGGGGAGCAAGGAACTTCAAATCACTGCTCATAAGAGTGGACTTGAGCCCTAAAGTTCACTTTGAACCCTAAATTCAGATTTTGGCTATGCATTCTGAGGAAACTCTAAAGGACACACCAGAGACTCAATGCCCAGGAGCTGCAAGGTTTGGGGTGAGATGTGCTGGACAAAAAAAATAAATAAATAAGGGCAGGGACAGCATCTTACAGACAGCTCTGAAGGCTGCAGACTATTCCTGTAGGTTGTGTTGAAACTTTCACTTCTCAGGTGGGAGTCACTGATCGCAAATGCTTTGGCTGGGATCCAGGTAAGTTCTAAGAAGACTGGATTCGTTTTTGTCCATCTTTTCCTCTTTGTACTTCCCCTCAAACAAAGCATGAACAATGAAGTTCCTGTGTATAGGAGAAAGATGAGGACTCAGGAAACTCAGGGCTGCAGTGCTACCAGAGAAAATATCTCCAGAGGTAGCTGGACCATTGTCTTCATGATATGTGTGCAGAGAAGTGCACAAAACTATAAGCATACATGGTAATGAGTTATGGTTAAGTGAATATACCCATGTATCTACCACATGCTCTCTCCCTTTGTTATCTCCTCTATCTTCCACAAATATAACTACTCTTTCGACTTCTAACATCATAGGTTAGTTTTGCCTGTATATAAATGGAACCATAATTATGCACTCTTGCATTTGGCTTCTTTTGCTCAACATCTGATGAGATTCACCTCTGTTTTCACTTGCAGCTGAATAAACAATAGTTTATTCATGTATTCTACTATTGATGAACCTTTGGGTTGTTCCCAAAGTATTTTCCCTATTATAATTACACTGCTATGAGCCATTTTTCTTTCTTCTTTCTTTGGCTGTGCTGTGTGGAACTCAGGATCTTAGTTCTTGACCAGGGATTAAATTTGCACCGTCTGCAGTGGAAGTACAAAATCTAAACCGCTGGATAGCCAGGGAAGTCCCCTATGGGCCTTTCTGTGCATGCATGTCTGTGGGCTGTATCTCTGGGAGTAGAATCCCTGGGAATGTATATTTACATCCAGCAGATGCTGCCAAACTCTTTTCCAGAGTGGCTGAGCCAAGCAGTGTGTGAGAGTTCCAAGTAGCTTCAGGCTCACCGCCTTTATGTTCTCTAGACCTGCAAATGGGAAATGAAAGCGCAGGGCTGTGATGCCTGAAAGGTGAAAGTCAAAGCCAGAGGAACCACATATCTGTGGCTTCCCTGGTATTCTGCACGAAATTCCTACAAAGAATCATTTCTGGGAACTGAATTTAATTAATTATTTCATCAACCGAACATTTCATTAAACCCTTTCTATGTTCCAAGAACTATGTAAGATTTGTAGAGGAAACAAAGATGAAACACAATTTGGTTCCATCCTTAAGAATCTTTCAGACAGAGGAAAATAAGCCTGTATAATATCAACTCTAAGGGAAGACAGGAAATACTAACTACGTGTCACTGACAGGCAGATTAATCTCAAGCACAAAGGGTGCAAAGAAGATGGAAATTCCTTCTGGGGAAATGGCCTTGAAGGATAAGCAAGAGTTCAGGATAAGACTTCTCTGGTGGTCCTGTGGTTAAGAGTTTGCCTTGCAATGCAAGAGATACAAGTTCGATTCCTGGTCCGGGAAGATCCCACATGACAGAGAGCAACCAAGGTCCTGTACCACAACTACTGAAGCCCGAGCACCTAGAGCCCATGATCTGCAATAGGAGAAGCTGCTGCAGTGAGAAGTCTGGATTCTACGACTAGAGAGTGGCCCACCCCCAACGCAGCTAGAGAAAGCCTGAGCATAGAAACAAAGACCCAGCACAGCCGAAAATAAATAAATAAATAATAATAATAAGAAGAAGAGTTCAGGAGAGAGGAGTAAGGTAGAAAGACAAGATAAGCAGAAGGAAGAGCCAAAACAGAAGGAGGGAAAACACAGATTTGAACAAGGAAACATGAGAAGCAAACACACATTTATCTTGGAGAAAGTATTACAAATGGCATGATTCAGTTAACCGATACGAAGAGTGGGACCTAGGCCAGGTAAATTTGACCTGGGGTGGGGGGGTGGGGGTGGGCTGGGGAGGAGAAGTTGCTTTGTCTGAGAGGAGCTGTCAGTAGAAAGCTCCCAAGGGTGGGGCTAGGCTCAGAAGAGAGGTGATAAAGGGGGCTATGGACCTGGAGGATATTTTATGTAGTTTATAATTTTGCCTTGACTAGAGCCAGACCTGCCCCCAGCACTTTGGGGAACTCACTGAGCTTTATCCACTCAGTCCACATCAGGAACCCCTTCTGTTGCCTCACCCCAAGCCTGGTGTCATAACTCAGAACTGAGAAAACCTCAACATCCTTTGCTGGCTAGGGGAAGTTACGCTTTTCTGAAAGTTGTATTTTCTCTCTCCTGCCCCCTCTCCCGGGGCTCAGGCCACACCCTTCCTACCACCTCCACTCCCTCCCACCTCCCCTTCCTCAGATCAGCACGTCCACATCAGAGGAAGCTGGGCTGACTGTGGACACTGCGTGGCTCAGGAGGCAGCAGCTCTGCCCTCCCTTTGCAGAGCTGTTTCACCCCATTCTTTCTTAACCACCGGAAAAGGGGCCTCAAAGTTGCTGAGCGCTAACAGCGGGGGCGGCTGCAGCCCCGGGGCCTCCTCTGACCACCGGAACCTGCTGCGGCCTCTCCCCTGTGAACACCCTGCTACTTGTCGCGGCCACCTCTACCTCTCACTAAGCATGTGAGAACTTCTGTTGCGTTACCTTTCCACACTGGCATTTATTCTCTCTCTCTCTTTGGCATGCACGGCCCTCAGGGACAGGGACCAGGTCTTTCTGCATCAGTTACACGCCCACTCACCTTATTGCTGTATCCCTCCCACGGCAACCTCACCCTATCTGCCTCCCTGTCCAGCCCTGCCTCACCCTGAAATATCTTCCTTTCCCCCACACTGGGCTGTTGAGTGCTGCAGAAGAATATTCAACAACAAAGAGCAGCTACAGACTGAGAGTCTTCAATTTCAGCTGGGTCCCCAGGTGTCCTGGGAATCCTTGTTTCTGATTTACAGCTTTCCCCATTCTCCAGAGGGGTGATTCCAAACCTTCACTGTCTCTTCAAGATCCTATTCCATCATCACAGCCTCTATCGGCCTACACTCTCCTTCTCCAAGGAAATGGAGATCCCAGCTAGGGATTCTGCCAACCCCATCAACAATGCCGTAATGTCAGCTGACCTCACCTTATCTCCTTTAATAATGTCAGCTGACCTCACCTTATCTCCTTTAAGTGACCACACTCGCCTCTGCTCCGTGTTAGGGCACTCTCCTCCCGTGCTTGGTCAGGCCTTGTGCTCTGGACATCATGGCTTCTTCTGGGAGGCCATCCGGGACCTGCCCAATCCATGATATCTCTGATCTTTCTTCAACTGCTCCTTTTCTGTTGGTTCTCCGCTCTCAGTTCATTATCCTGCCATTTGAAAATCTGCATTGGAACACCACCCAGCTTTCCTCTCCTGTGTTTTTCTTTCCCAAGTGTCTCTTTTACTACTCATATAGAACACTTTCCTTCTGGGATCGCTGGTCGCTGAATGTGTTTGTGATCTTTTCCCCACACCAAGGCATCCTCTGTGACACCAGCTGGATGTCCTACAATTTGACTCAGTTCTGATACCATCTGTCCAGAGACAGAGTTAGAGCTCAGAGGTGAAGGGCTCTGTTTCCACAAGATTGCCTCCCCCTGATATTTCAGACACCAGTCTCAAGCCCAGGTTGCAGATCAGAGGTTCTAGTGACCTCAGCCTCTGGTTCAATTAATTTGCTAGAGCAGTTCATAGAACTCAAGGAAACATATTTCCCAGTTTATTAAATAATATGAAAAAAGGTACAGATGAACAGCCAGATGAAGAGATACACAGGGCAAGGTCTGAAAGGGAGCTTCTATTCCCTTGGAGTTGAGGTTCACCAAGCTGGAAGCTCCACTAAACTCATTCTATTGGGATTTTGTAAGGGCTTCTTCACTTAGGTGTGATCAGTTATTAACTATTAGCTCCTATTAACTCCATTTCCATTCTCTGTCCCTCCTCTGAAGGATGGGGAATGTGGCTGAAAATTTCAAGCTTTTAATCATGGCTTGGCCTTTTTTTTTTTGCCCAGCCCCTCCCACCTGAGTCCACCCTGAGTCACCTTTGAAAAATTTTTTAAAAATTATGTATTTAATTTACTTTTTGGCTGCACTGGGTCTCCATTGCTACTTGCAGGCTTTTCTCTAGCTGTGGGGAGTGGAGGGTGCTCTCTAGTTGCAGCATGTGGCTTCTCATTGCAGTGCCTTCTCTTGTTGCAGAGTATGGGGTCTAGAGTGTGTGGGCCTCGGTAGTTGCTGTGCATGGCCTTAGCTGTCCTGCAGCATGTGAGACCTTACCTGAGTAGGGGCTGATCTGTGCCCACTGCATTGGCAGGTGGATTCTTAACCACTGGACCACCAGGGAAGTCCCCAGAGTCATTTTAATAAAATAAAGGATGTTCCTGGTGCTCTTCCTACTAAGGAATTTACAAAGGTTTTAGGAGCCCTGTGTCAGGGATGGGGTCAAAGACTAAATGCTAAAGCAAAAGATGCCTTTATCACTGGGAAATTACAAGGATCAGAAACTCTGTGCCAGGAATGGAGAGTGGAGAGAGACTTTTACGTATATAAAAATGACACATATATGTGTATGTAAATATATATACTGTACATATGTGTATATTTTCATTACCTCAGAAAAATCAAACCAACAAAGCAAAATAACACCTGATGGTCTTCCTCTGGTAGTTTCTTTCCTAGCCCCTTTTTATTTGGAGATAGACTTTTTGTAAGTGTACAAACTGATGCAATTCACATGAAGATAAAAGAAAATAGAATAGTGTAATTTAAAAATGACCACAAAGGCAGCGTAGCGTCAGAAGTGTAGATCACACATTCAATTCCTTAAGTATTTAACAGTCTAGTCTATAGCTTAATCACTCCTTGTGTACTTTCTATTCAATTTTGTCACAATGAAGGAGAAGTAGAATGAAGGCTCTATTTCCTTAATTTATTTTATTTTTGACTTGCACACACTGTCAAACACATTTATTTATTTATTTTACATTTCTTTTATTTTTCACTTTTGGCTGCGCTGGGTCTTTGCTGCTTGTGGGCTTTCTCTAACTGTGTAGGGTGGGGGCTCTTCTCTAGTTTCGGTATGCAGGCTTCCCATTGTGGTGGCTTCTCTTGTTGCAGAGCACAGGCTTCAGTAGCTGCAGAACGCTGGCTCGGTAGCTGCGACTTGCTGGTTCTAGGGCACGTGGGCTTCAGGAGTTGTGGCACAGGGTCTCAGCTGTGGCTCACAGGCCCTAGAGCTTGCAAGCTTCAGTAGCTGTGGTGAACCGGCTTGGTTGCTCCTCCTCATGTGGCATCTTCCAGGATCTGGGATCAGACCTGTGTCCCCTGCATTGGCAGGTGAACTCTTATCCCACTGTGCAACCAGGGAAGTCCTGAAGACTCTGTGATTTGATCTGGTGGTGATTATACAGGAATTTATAATTATTCATTATATTATGTTTATATCTTAGGCACACTTTGATGTTTGTGCTACCTCTCAATTTTAGAAAAGGTAAAAGTAAAATAAAACCATCACAACCCTCTAAAATTAAACTCATGTTCCATCACTCCACTCTCCAAACCTGTTGGAGAGAGCTTTTGGCCCATCCTTAGCAGACCTGTAAGTCAGAGACATGGGTGTCCACACATATGCGGCTGCTCTGTCTCTGATGCCCTATCCCATACACCTTTCGCTATCTCCCTGGCCGGTGTGGATGCCCTAGGCAACAGCTAGGTCATCTCCTCTGGGAAGCCATTCTTAATGCCCCAGGGAAAAATAATGCTCGCTCTCCTCATGCTTGTGTCACACCTTGGGCATACCCCAGAGCACAGCTCACATCAAGTCTTTGGCTCTTTTAGGTCTATATCCCTCTAGACTGTATGCATAGTAAAGCAGAGATTGTAACTTTTCTTTTATGTCTGCCCAGCGCCCTTAACAATCCTATTCTCTAAAATAGGGAGTGATATTGCAAATATCTACTTGCAGATATGATATGAGCAACAGTAATCGTAACAGATGCCAATCTGAGCAACCTGGAGAGCTTTCTTTGGTGTATTGGCTGAACTTCTTTTTGCCTTTGGCCCAGTAAGACGCCTCCATGCATGCGCTAGCAACTGTGGGTCTTCACAGCTTCCATATTATCCGTACATGCTTCTGTTTTGGTCCTGTTCTCTTCTTACTATTTGGCTTTCATTCCTTATTTAAAATCATGCCCTGCCCTATAAATTTTGGTTTTGTATCAAGGACTTTTGGCACCCCTCCTTGAGAGCACTTGAACTTGTTTTTTTCTTTTTTGGCAGCATCGGGTCTCAGTTGAGGTGTGTGAGACCCTTCCTTGTGGCTCCTGGGCTTCTCTAGTTGTGGCCCATGGGCTTAATTGCCCTATGGCGTGTGCGATCTTAGTTCCCTCACCAGGGGTGAGACCCACATTCCCTGCACTGGACGGCTAGCTCTTAACCACTGGACCTCCAGGAAAGTCCCAAACTTGGCTTTTATTATTGCTCTTGGAGTTACCACCCATGGAATACTCAGGGGCCATCTGCAGCCTGAGTTCTTTACTGCCTTGAGTGTGTCCTCAGTCGCTTCAGTCACGTCTGACTCTCTGCAGCTCTCTGGACTGGAGCCTGCCAGTTTCCTCTGGCCATGGGACTCTCCAGACAAGAATACTGGAGTGGGTTGCCATGCCCTCCTCCAGGGGTCTTCCCCACCCAGGGGTCAAACCTGGGGCTCTTTTGTTTCTTGCATTGGCCGATGGATTCCTTACCACTAGTGCCAGCTGGGAAGCCCTTTACTGCCTTAGGTGGGGTGGAAATTTGGATACCCATTACTTAGCCCAGGGCCTGGCCAGTAAAATGTGTATCCATTGATGTGGTTCCCTCTCCACTGGGTCTTACCCTTTACCCTTCATTTGACTGATACTACTGTTGTCAGTTAACCAGTCTGGGGAGTTCCATATCTTCCTTTGTGCACGTGTGTGTGTGTATTCAGTCATGTCTGCTTCTTTGCAACCTCATGGACTATGGCCTGCCAGGCTCCTCTGTCCACGGGATTTTTTTAGGCAAGAATACTGGAGTGGGTTGTCATTTCCTCCTCCAGAAGGTCTTCCTGACCCAGGGACTGAACTCACATCTCCTGCATTGGCAGGAGGATTCTTTACCACGGAGCCACCTGGGAAGTGAAGCTTAGCTCAAATGTCACTTTCTCTGGCCATGAATTTACCAATCACTCTGTTACATTATCTTTTAAAACTACTTTTATGGCACTTATGCTTCTCTGAAGGGATCTTGTTTCATTTTTCTCTTATTTATGGTGTGTAACTGAAGTGTAAGCTTCACGAGTGCGAGGATCTTGTCTCTCTTGCTCACTTTTCTAGTTCAATGCTCCTGTACAGTAGGTCTCAATTTTGCCCCCAAGGGACAATTGGAAATGTCGAAAATATTTGTTGTTGTTGTTGTTGTTGTGACTGGGGTAGGGGTGCTGGCATCTAGTGGGCAGATGCCAGGGATGATATTACATATCCTTATGATTCACAGGCCATCTCCCTGTCCCTTGCAACAGGGAATTAACAGGCCTCAAAGATCAACTGTTGAGATTAACATATCTTCCCTAGAACAATGTCTGGCTCATACAGGATATTCAATAAATACTTGTTGAGTACAGGAGTGAATAATCTTCTCATTGCCTCAAAGGAGTTCACTGATTTTTATAGATGTACCATTGGTTTAGGAAATCTTCATCAATCTGTAAATTTACCTAGCCTACTTTCTAGTCTGTTTTACCTGTGAAAGTTTCCAATTCACTGATTTCTGGTTGTCATTTGAGTTAAGTATCAGGAACACTTTTCTAATAATTAGTTAAAAGGAGATTTAGAAATCCCCTATTTTCCCCACTCTTGCTCTGGTAATGTTTCCACAAGTGGCAATATCACACTTTGCTCTTATCAAACTACAAGAGCTTGTACATATTACAAATGTACTTTGATAAGAACTCCAGTACTCTTGCCTGGAAAATCCCATGGATGGAGGAGCCTGGTGGGCTGCAGTCCATGGGGTTGTGAAAAGTCGGACACAACTGAGCGACTTCACTTTCACTTTTCACTTTCATACACTGGAGAAGGAAATGGCAACCCACTCCAGTGTTCTTGCCTGGAGAATCCCAGGGACAGCGGAGCCTGGTGGGCTGCCGTCTATGGGGTCGCACAGAGTCGGACACGAGTGAAGTGACTTAGCAGCGGCAGCAGAGCTTGTACATAACTTGTACATATTAAATGTACAAGTTAAATGATCCAAACAGCTCTCTAAAGGGTAGTAATTGCTTCTTTTTATATTTTATCAAAATATAAGATATAGTAATATACAAAAAGTTTAAGCAAACAGCTTGATGAACTTTAAAAAATTTTATATTACAACATTATATTATTTTCTGCTGTGTGGCAAAGTGAATCAGCCATAAGGATATATTTACCCCCTTCTTTTATTTAATTTCCTTCCCATTTGGTCACCACAGACACTGAGAAGAGTTCCCTGTGCTATACAGTAGGCTCTCATTAGTTATCTGTTTTATACATAACATCAGTCGTGTCTGTATGTCAATCCTCATCTCCCAACTCATTCCTCTCTGCCTTTCTCTGCTTAGTGTCCCTGCATTTGTTCTCTACGTCTGTGTCTCTTTCTGCTTTGAAAATAGGTTCATCTGTGTAATTTTCTAGATTTCACATATATGTGAAACATGTTAGTATGTGTGTTACTAAATGATATTTGCTTTTTTCTTTCTGACTCACTTCACTCTGTATGACAGTCTCTAGGTCCACCCACATCTGTGCCGTCTGTCCAAATGGCACAATTTCATTCCTTTTATGCCTGAGTAATACGGCATTGTATATACATACCTCATCCTCTTTATCTATTTCTCTGCTGATGGACATTTAGTTTGCTTCCATATGCTGATTACTGTAAACAGTGCTTCAGTAAACATTGGGTACATGTATCTTTTGGAATTATGGTTTACTCAGGTATATGCATAGAAGTGGGACTGCTGGGTCACATGGCAGCTCTATTAAGAACTTCCATGCCATTCTTCATAGTGGCGACACCAAACCGCCTTCCCCCAACAGTGTAAGAGGAGTCCCTCTTCTCCATATCTTCTCCAGCATTTATTGTTTGTAGATATTTTGATGATGGCCATTCTGATCAGTGTGAGGTGGTAACTCATTATAGTTTTGATTTGTGTTTCTCTAATAATTAATGAAAGAAAAGTTATGACCAACCTAGATAGCATATTGAAAAGCAGAGACACTACTTCGCCAATAAAGGTCCATCTAGTCAAGACTGTGGTTTTTCCTGTGGTCATGTATGGATATGAGAGTTGGACTGTGAGGAAGGCTGAGCATCGAAGAATTGATGCTTTTGAACTGTGGTGTTGGAAAAGACTCTTGAGAGTCCCTTGGACTGCAAGGAGATCCAACCAGTCCATTCTGAAGGAGATCAGCCCTGGGATTTCTTTGGAAAGAATGATGCTAACGCTGAAACTCCAGTACTTTGGCCACCTCATGCTATAAGAGCTGACTCATTGGAAAAGACTCTGATGCTGGTAAGGATTGGGGGCAGGAGGAGAAGGGGACGACAGAGGATGAGATGGCTGGATGGCATCACTAACTCGATGGATGCGAGTCTGAGTAAACTCCGGGAGTTGGTGATGGACAGGGAAGCCTGGCATGCTGCGATTCATGGGGTCACGAAGAGTCGGACACAACTGAGCGACTGAACTTAACTGAATAATTAATGATGTTGAGCATCTTTTCATGTGTTTATTGCCCATCTGTATGTTTTCTTTGGAGAAATGTCTATTTAGGTCTTCCACCCATTATTGATTATTGATTGGATTTTTAAAATATTAAACAATGTTTTTATGTTTTGGAGATTAATCCCTTGTCAGTTGCTTCATATGAAAATATTTTCTCCCATCCTGAGGATTTTCATTTGTCTTGTTTATGGTTTCTTTTGTTGTGCAAAAACTTTTAAGTTTGGTTGACTCTCACTTGTTTATTTTTATTTAATATATTCATTGCTTTAGGTGATGGGTGAAAAAAGATCTTGCTGTGATTTATGTCAGAGAGTGTTCTGCCTATGTTATCCTCTGAATTTTATAGTGTCTGGCCTTACATTTAGGTCTTTAATATGTATGGTATTAGGAAGTATTCTAATTTCATTCTTTTACATGTAGATGAACTTCACATATATATGTACATGTAACCACCACCCATCTCAAGAAGTAAAGCATTTCTTTATTAATAACAATGTTGATAAGATCCACCCACATTTTTGCTTGTAGAGTAGTTTATTCTTTTTCATTTCTGTGTAATTTTTCATTATATGAATATAACATGATTTATTTACTAAGCTAATGATGACTGGTATTTGGGATTTTCCCCCTTCTTGAATTATTATGAATAAAGCCATGATGAGCTTTCTTGTATACATTTTCTGGAGTATTCACAAGAAATACTCTTGTGGGCCATCGGGCATATGTAACTTTAGTTTTAAAAGATATTGTTAGTTTTCCAAAGTGATTGTGCCAATTTGGACTCTCCCTAGCCATGAATGAGAGCCTCAGTTGCATCTTATCCCTGCCAACACTTGGAATTTTCAATCTTTTAGCCATTTTGGTGCAGATATAGTAGTCTCATCATTTTCTGATCCCCGACAATGTTAAGGACCTTATGCTGCTCGTTTGCCAATTGGGTATCAAGTTTTTGTCAAGTGCCTGCCCGCCAGTCTTCTGCCATTTTTTGTTGGGTTGACAGTTACAAACAGGCATACCTTGTTTTATTGAACTTCATGTTATTGCACTTTGCATTCATTGAGTTTTTTTATAAATTGAAGGTTTACATCAACCCTGTGTCACAAAAGTCTATTGTCTCCATTTTCCCAACAGCAGCATTTGCTCACTTTGTGTCTCCTTGTCACAGTTGGGTAATTCCCTCAATATTTCAGATGTTTTCATTATTATTATATTTGTAACGATGATCTGTGACCAGTGATCTTTGATATCACTATTGCAATTGTTTTGGACTGCCACAAACTGCACTCATAAGAGACGGTGAATGCAATCAATTGTTAGAACGACAGCAAAGGACTCAGAATAGTACATAAATTTAGTTGATAAAGAAGCAGCAGGGTTTGAATGGATTGACTTCAGTTTTGGAAGAAGTTCTACTGTGGTTAAAATGCTATCAAATAGCCTTGCCTGCTACAGAGAAATCATCTGTTAAAGGAAGAGTCAATCTACGTGGCAAAGCCTAACTCCCATTCTCTAGCCCACTAACCCCCTCTGACTGGAGGCTACTCTGATGTGCATGACAGTGGGAGGGTGTGCTCTGACTTCACTGATTTGTATTCAACTGTCAGAATTTCCCAGTACCACTTACCGAAGAAGCTGTCTTTTTCCCATTCTATATTCTTGCCTTCTTTGTTGACGATTAATTGACTGAAGATATGTAGGCTTATTTCTGGGCTTTCTAGTCTGTTCCATTGATCCATATATCTGTTTTTGTGCCAGTTCCACACTGTTCTGATTACTGTAGCTTTGTAGTGTTTATCTGAAGCATGGAAGGGTTATACCTCTTGCTTTGTTCTTTTTCTTGAGTATTGCTTTGGCTATTCTGGGTCTTTTATGATTCCATATAAATTTTAAGATTATTTGTTCTAGTTTGGTGAAAAAAGTGTCATGAGTAATTTGGTAGAGATTGTATTAAATCTGTAGATTGCTTTGGGTAATATGACCAGTTTAACAATAATTAATATTTTTAATTAATTAATCCAAGAGTATGAAACATCTTTCCATTTCTTTGAATTATCTTTAATTTCCTTTATTAAAGTTTTATAGTTCTCAGCATATAAGTCTTTTACCTCTTTGGTCAGATTTATTCCTGAGTATTTGTGTGTGTGTGTGTGTGGGGGGGTGATTTTAAAAGGTATTGTTTTTCTTTTTACATTCCTTTTCTGGTATTTCATTGTTAGTGTAAAGAAATGTAACTGATTTCTGTGCATTAATCTTATATTCTGTTATCTTGCTGAGTTCATCTGTTAGTTCTAATTGTTTTTGTGTGGAGTCTTTAGGGTTTTCTATATTTCTGTATTTTGTCATCTGCTAACAGTTTTACATCTTTCTTTCCAATTTGGATACCTTTTATTTGTTTTTCTTTTTGGATTGCTGTGTCTAGGACTTCCAATACTATACTGAATAGAAGTGTGGAAAATCAGAATTCTTTCTTATCCCAAATTTTAATGGGAAGACTTTTAGCTTTTCACCATTGAGTATTATGTTGACCATGGCATTGTCATAAATGACTTTTATTATGGTGAGATATGTTCCCTCTATAACCAGTTTGGTAAGGGTTTTTTTTTTTTTTTTAGTATCATGAGTGGATGTTGAATTTTGTCAAATGCCTTTTCTGTGTCTATTGAGATAATCATGTTTTATTTTTCCTTGTATGAATGTGATGTATCACATTGATTGATTTATGTATGTTGAACCATCCTCGTGACCCTGGAATGAAAGCAACTTGGTCATAGTGTATGACCCCTTTTTATGTAATGTTGGACTCAGTTTGCTAATATTTTATTAAGGATTTTTGCATCTACATTCACTGAAGATACTGGCTTGTAATTTTCTTTTGTTGTGTCTTGGTTTTGTTGTTATCTGGTTTTGGTATCAGGATTATGGTGGCTTTGTAGAATAAATTTGGGAGTGTTTCCTCCTCTTTAACTTTTTGGAATAGTTTCAGAAGGATAGGTAGAAGTTCTTTTGGTATGTTCGGTAGAATTCCTTCATAAAGCTGTCCAGTCTTGGATTTTTGTTTGCAGGGAGTTTTGTTAAATTACAGATTCTGTTTCACTTGCAGTGTTCAGTCTGTTTAAGTGGTCTGTGTCTTCTTGATTCAGTTTTAGCTGGCTATATGTTTCTAGAAACTTGTTAATTTCTTCCAGGTTGTCCAACTTGCTTGCATATAAATATTCACTGTGTTCTCAGTTTTTAAAAAATGTTTTTGTGTGTGTGTGTGTGTGTGTGTGTGTGTGGTTTCAGTGGTTAAAATGTCTTCTTTTAAACATTTCTTATTTTGTTTATTTGGGTCCTCTCTCTTTTCTTCTTGGTGAGCCTGGCTAGAGATTTGTTGATTTTGTTCACCTTTTCAAAAAATTAATTCTTGGACTTATTGGTCTTTTCTGTTGTTTTCTGATCTCTATTTTCTCTCTGATCTTCATTATTTTCTTCCTTATGCTGATTTTGGGTTTTATTTGTTCTTTATCTAATTCTTTTAGGCTATCAGTTCAGTTCAGTCGCTCAGTGATGTCCGATTCTTTGTGACCCCATGAACTGCAGCACACCAGGCCTCCTTGTCCATCATCAACTCCTGGAGTTTACTCAGATTCACGTCCATCGAGTCAGTGATGCCATCCAGCCATCTCATTCTCTGTTGTCCCTTTTTCTCCTGCCCCCAAACCCTCCCAGCATCAGAATCTTTTCCAATGAGTCAACTCTTTGCATGAGGTAGCTAAAGTACTGGAGTTTCAGCTGTAGCATCATTCCTTCCAAAGAAATCTCAGGGTTGATCTCCTTCAGAATGGACTGGTTGGATCTCCTTGCAGTCCAAGGGACTCTCAAGAGTTTTCTCCAACATCACAGTTCAAAAGCATCAATTCTTCGATGCTCAGCCTTCTTCACAGAACAACTCTCACATCCCTACATGACCACAGGAGAAACCGTAGCCTTGACTACGGACCTAGGCGGACCTTTGTTGGCAAAGTAATGTCTCTGCTTTTGAATATGGTATCTAGGTTGGTCATAACTTTTCTTCCAAGGAGTAAGTGTCTTTTAATTTCATGACTGCAGTCACCATCTGCAGTGATTTTGGAGCCGCCAAATATAAAGTCTGACACTGTTTCCACTGTTCCCCATCTATTTTGCATGAAGTGATGGGACCAGATGCCATGATCTTCATTTTCTGAATGTTGAGCTTTAAGCCAACTTTTTCACTCTCCTCTTTCACTTTCATCAAGAGTCTTTTTAGTTCCTCTTCACTTTCTGCCATAAGGGTGGTGTCATCTGCATGTCTGAGGTTATTGATATTTCTCCTGCAATCTTGATTCCAGCTTGTGCTCAGCCATAAAAAAGAATGCATCTGAGTCAATGTTAATGAACCTAGAGCCTATTTATACAGAGTTAAGTAGGTCAGAAAGAGAAAAACACATATTAACACATGTATATGAAATCTAGAAACATGAAACTGATGAACCTGTTTGCAGAGTGTTAATGGAGATGCAGACATAGAGAACAGACTTATGAACACAGTAGGGGACAGAGCGGGAGATGAATTGAAAAAGAGTAACATTAAAACATGTACGTCACCATATGTAAAATAGATTATGGGAATTTGCTGTATGAGGCAAGGAGCTCAACCCCGGTGCTCTGTAACAACTTAAAGAGGTGAGATGGGGTGGGAGATGGGAGGGAGTTTCAAGAGGAAGGGGACATGTATGTATACCTATGACTGATACATGTTGATACATGGCAGAAACCAACACAGTATTGTAAAACAATTATCCTCCAATTAAAACTAAAAGTTAAAAAATAAAAAGAATTTCCAGTATTCACTGCTGGCCACTGTTGCTTACCTCAGCACTACTGGGAAAGAAAGACTTCATATATGATATTTAAAACATATTGGTTAAAGATTTGTCCTCTAAAGCCAAACTGACTGGATTTTAGATTCATCTTTCTCTGTGTAATTTGGTCCAGTTACTTTTAAGTTCTTTCTAACTCAGTTTCCTCATCTCTAAAGTGGGGCTACGTTTTCAAGTCATTGTAAAGTGAAAAAGTACAAAATATGTCAAGTGTTTAAAATCTTCCTGTCCCATAAGAAGCACTCAAGAGATTTTCACTGTTGTTACTGGTTTGTGGGCTCTTTAGATGAGGGCACAGAGCGTGGGGTAGGGGGAGGCAGATAAGGGAGATAGACTTTCAGGTTTTCTTAGACTCCGGGCTCTTCATATGCATTTCCATCCTCTTGGTTTAAGGGAGCTCACATTCAACAACCCACATTGCTCAGGCTTGATACCCTTCCTTCCAGCTCCAGCATGGGTTCTCTTTCCTGTAATTCCTAGGTCCTGCTGATCGTGTGGTTGGAATCTCAGGAGAGCCTGTCCAGTTACGCGCCCCCAGCTTACCAAGAAATATATACTCTGTTAAATGGAAGATGCAATCATACCCAAATTCAAGTAATAATTTTATATTTTCTTGGAAGAATGATTCTGGCTGGACTGAAGAAAGGGGAACTTTGAGTCAGACTTTAAATCTTTTCAACCAAAGATTCAGTGTTACAAGGCAAGACTTCACTCTTCTCATCAAGGCAGCTCAGCCACAGGACAGTGGCATCTACCTCCTGGAGGTCACCAATCACTCTGGGAAGGTTTGGAAACATAAGTTCCAGGTTTATATATTTGGTGAGTCCTCAGGACAGCTCATCTTGCCCCTGTAACTCTTGCAGGGCTAGTATTTCCAGCATCTTTCTGATCAGAATCTCTGCTTCTAGATCGTGTTGAGAAGCCCCACCTGGTAGAGAAGTGGAAGGTCCTGGATGGGGGCGTTTGTCAAGTGACTCTGTCCTGTTCAGTCGCCAGAGGTGGTGATGTGAGCTATGCTTGGTATAAAGGGAGTAATCGGATCCAAATACCTGGGAACATCACGGAACTGGTGGAGAAAGTTGATGTCAATGGTTCGCACTTATATACCTGCAATGTCAGCAATTCAGTCAGTTGGGCACACCACAGCCTCCAACTAACGCAGGGCTGTCAGAGAGACCAGCAAGGTAAGTGGAGCACTTTGAGATGTAGAAGGAGCTGAAGGTGTGGAGCCCCCCAGCTAGGCTCATTGCAAAGGAGACTTGATAAGAGATCCCCTGACTGGCTCCCACAGAGCTTTGCAGCCCTTCCCCAGGTAAGCCTTGGCCTCTAGGCATACAGTCCCTGTAAAACCAGGGCTGTCTTGGTTGGGGAAGAATTTTATTCCTGTAAAGAACTTCCTTCTGGGAGATGTGAGTTTCTCCTTCGTATAGGGAATGCTTAGTTGTTTGATGAGTCACTGCCCTGACGTGGGTGCTGATCATTACATTCTTTTCTGAGAGACTGATGGAGACCTCCTTCCTCCTCCTGAGTGATAACTCCCCCAAGCCATATAGTTTCCCATATACCTCCCAAGAGGTAACTATGCTGTACACTGTACTCTAGGTCACGTGCTCATCAGGATCATCTTGGGGGTACTTAGAAGAGTTCTTGTTTTTTTCTCTTTTTGCTTATGTTCATTCTAAGAGTTATCCTGAGTTAAGTTTCTTTTTCTTTTTTTTTCTGATTTAAGTTTATACCACTTTTCATTATATAAACAAAGACTTAACGTGCCATCAGCATAGGTATCAGCATAGGAGACACAGGAAAAAACCTGCTGTCCCCATCCTCAAGGAACTTCTAACCAAAAACAGCAGCAAACTAAACACTCGTGAGCAAAAAGAAACAAGCTGAAGGAATATGGAGTGACAAGGACACTGGAGTTTTGTTCATGCCAACCGTGGCTTCATCATTCACCAGCTCTCGGGTCCCAAGCTGATTCATTGCCTCTCTGAACCTCAGCTTTTCTTTTGACTGAACTAGGGATGACAATAAGTGTCTCACAAGAGTGCTGCTAAGATTAAGATTATGTTTGTAAAGAGCCTAGTCAGCTGGCACCTGGAACCTTAATTCATTTCCCATCTCCCCATGTTGGCTGGGTTATGTATCAGGCTTCATTTGTGACACAAATGTTAATGTTTGAATGAAGAAGAGCAGTGAAGGCAGGAATAACCGAAGGTGAAGTGGAAGACTTGCCTGGCACATAGTAGGTGTCCAACAAATGTTTGTTGAGTTAAAAACAAAAGAATGAATGGATGTAACATTTGCTGTGCCCAATGTTTTACATATATTAAAGTCATAATTAACCGCCTTGTGTAGATAACACTATCTCCTTTCTCTAAGTGAGAAAACAGGCTCAGAGAGGTTAAGGACATTATCCAAGAGCACAGAATCTATAGAATTAGAGTCAAGCCAGGTCTGTGAGATACTAGTACCCATGATCTTAGCATGACTCAAAGGAGGTCACTCAAATGAGCAGGGAGGGGACTTTGATGATGAATTCACAGGGTGGGAGGAGACCAGCCACCTGAGAGGGGAGTGTAGTTCTGAAACAGATTCTGCAGCAGACGGATGGGAAGGGAGAAGAGAGAGGGCTTAGCACTCAAGGCTCGTGTCTTCCATATCCCTCAGGTTTCATCTTTCTGTTCATTTTGGTGAGCATCGTCATTCTCCTCGTGGTGCTGTTCCTGGGCGCCCTCACCCTCTATGTGTGGAGGAGGAAGAGGAAACAGCCACGTAAGTGCAGAATCCCTAGATGTGCCACCTGATTTGACATACCCAGTGGCATGTACCTGGGCCCCCAGTAAACTGAGCAGTGCGTGTGTGTGTGTGTGTGTGTGTGTGTGTGTGTGTGTGTGTGTGTTGGTGGAGGGGTGGCAGTGGCTGCTGGGCTCTCTTTCTGTTCTTGCCCTCTGGGGTAGCTGCTGGATGCCTACAGCCTGTTCCCCAAAGTGCAAATGTGCCTGCAGTCTGCCTGGCCTGATAAAATAGGTGTGTCAGGCGAGGTTGCTGCCACTGTGCTTTTCAGGTATCCTGGGAAAAACAGTAACCTGCCTCCTTTCTAGAACTTTCCTCAGGGTCTAAGTCATATGGGATGGAGATGGGGTTGCCAGAAGTGGAAGCCTGGATGGAACATCTTCTGGAGATCTCTGCAGCTCTTTTCTTTGCTTCCCTCCTCTCACAGAGACAATCCCAGAAGTTCTGACAATCTATGAAGATGTCAACACCCTGCGAACCAGGAGGAATCAAGTACGACATGCTAGGGGCTGGGGTTTCTCTCAGCTAATCGGAGGGATGTTTTTTGGAGGACGGCCATTCTGGGCAGGGGGAGACTGAGGACCAGGCAATTGTCCTCAGTTCTCTCCATGTATCTTCTCTCCATTAGCCTCTTAGCTCTGGCCATGGAGGAGAAGAGGAAAATCAGGGGGCAGAGAAGACAAAGGAAGGAGAAGGGGATCTTGGTGCAGAATTTTACCTGCTGGGAAGGGATGGTGCCCTGGTATCCTCACTTCAGCCTGGTCTCACCAGCCAAGATAGGCTCCAGGAAGAGTCCAACCTGCCTGCATTTTGTGTCTGACCACAGATTCTTCCGTTCAGTTCAGTTCAGTCGCTCAGTCGTGTCTGACTCTTTGAGACCCCATGAATCGCAGCACACCAGGCCTCCATGTCCATCACCAACTCCCGGAGTTCACTCAGACTCACGATAGGTCCTTGCACATCCGAGTTTATTTATGTGGATCCCTTAGTCCTTGCCCAGGCTGGGAAGGATGCCAGCCTGACTAGACAAAGCACAGCGGTTTCATAGCTGGCTTCATGACCTGTGCTCACGGCATTTTCAGAAGATGCCTGAGTCTGGCTGAGGTGCTGATGAGTAACCAGGTTGGGGCAAAGGTTAGCTCCTCAGGGGCCTCTCTGGCCGGTCAGTATCTGCAGGCTGTGGCCAACTCTGCCTGTCTTCCAGGGGTGTCAGAGAGGAGGAAACCTCAGGGTGCTGTGCTGCCCCTGAGCAGGGCAGCATGTGGGGACGGGCTCTGGGGAAAGGCAGTGCCCAGCTGAAATGTCAGGAGGGAAAATGATGGGGGTAGGGAGGAAGCAAGTAAAGCAAGTTACAGGAGACTCCCTTGGGCAGGGTTATTTGGGGCGATTCTTTCACATCTGGGTGGTTTCTCTCTCCTGACACTAACTGCTGCATGCTGAGTGTCTGTCCCCATCCTGAGATGTGCAAGGACCACCTCCTTCCCATGCTCCCCGGAGCCCCTTTTCTTATCCTGTTTCTCCCCAGTCAATTCAAGTCCAGACAGACACAGCTGTCTGCTCACCTCACCATATCCCTTTACTATCTTTTGTGCAGGAGCAGAAACCCCCTGGAGAAGGGAATACCATCTACTCCACGATCCAGTCCCAGGTACCACTCTGGTTTTTAGAATCAATTCCACGCCATTAGGGTGTCCTAATGCCACCCTAGAAACTCAGACCTTTGAATGGCAGAGTAAGACCTTGGTGCTCCTGCAGTCTGGAAGGCAGCTTGGCCTCAGTTGCGTTAACATTGTTTGTATAGATGAGTGTGGTTCTGGAATGTCTTGACAGCTGGACAGGACTCGAAAGTCGAACACAGACATTCTTTTCTCTTCCATGCTTGGTAGCAAGGGTGGTCCAGTGGGAGGAGGAAACTTCTCAGGGGACTCAACTTCTGTGTTCTCTTCCTGATGCTCCCCGTACTTGGGGACTTTGTACTTTTCATTCTCGCCCTTATCTATACCTGTTTTCAGGAGAGAATGCATCTGTGTTGTTCTTTTATCTAATTATGACTTAATACTAACATTTACTAAGCACGTAACATGCCATTTTCTTATTGAATCTCACAAAACAACCTCATGAAATAGGTCTAATAGAAACCTCATTTCGTAGAAGAGGAAACAGACTCAGTCTAACTAAATGTGCTCAAGGCCACATAGCTCTGCTGTGACAAAGCTGAGCCAAATGATTTTCGAGTCTTCTCTCTACCTCTGCCTACTTCATCTTTAACATTTTGGGATTGTAGGACTTCGTTCATAGACTAGAGAAGCAACCTGTAATATTGACTGCTAGAGAGACTATTGATAACCCAAATTGGGGCATCTTTTTCAAAAGAAATGCTGCCTCCTGGTGGCCAGTGATGAAAATTTCTGATAAAAATGATTTTTCTTTTTTTTTTTTTACGCTAAGACTTCAAACAACAAACTCTTTAGCTTTGTGGCTAGGCTGCAGGGCAAAGAAAACTCTTAAGGAATGGTGATAAGCTTCCGAGGAAGATCAAGAAAAGAAGAAAGATACGAAAGGGAAGGGAAAGAGGACAAGGAGAGGCAGTCCAAGGGGAGGAAGAGAGGAGAGAAATGAAAAGAAAGAGGAAAGGAGGGAGGGAGGCACCCAACCACTCAGAGCCATTCTGGAATTCCCAAGCTGGATGTTGCTTTTTCTTGTTCCCCTGAAGATGATGTGATTTGCTGGGTCAGAATGTGTCAAAGAGAGATGTAAGGACAAGTTCTGGCTTCAGCCACTCTGAATTATAACAAGAGGAATTTAAATAAATGCAAGGAAAGAGCTCCTCTCAGACTGAGATGCTGGTGAGAATGAGCTTTCTCGTCTGAGCAAAAAGAGGGTGGTTACCTGCCTTTGAGAACACCTGGTTCAGGTCCAGAGAGGGAAGGCGTGATGTCAAAGGGAGCTACTGAGGTGTTGAAGAGAGAATCTTGGAGAGTCTGAGGTTTAAATCCTGCTTCTACTGCGAGCACACTGTCTGACTTGGGTTATTTACATTTTTGGAGTATCATTTGTGGAGTGGGGCAAATTATGATCATTCTTATTTTGTAGGCTTGTTATGAGAGTTAGGGAGGACGCACATACAGAGTAAGCACTCAGCACCTCGCAGCTATCTTTAATGGCAAAGCAGGACTAGCATTCAGGTTGTCTGACCTCCCAACTAGTCTGGGGCTCTTTTCACTAACATCTCGAGCTTCCATCTGGGGAAGATTGAGGGCGAGGAATGGAGGAGATAAATGCCTGCCTCCCTAGGACTGTGCTGGTGTTGCTTCTGGAAATGGCTTTGTTTCTGTTCTCTTTAGGCTTCTGCTTCCACGTCACAAGATAACGCAAGTACACTGTATTCACTGGTACAGACTCCTGGAAGGTGAGTCTTCTCTATGGGCTGCATGCATATGCAGGTGTGTGTTTGCAGAGGGTGTGTTGTGTGTCTGCATGAATGTACTTCTAAGTGAGTTGTCTTCCACTGTGTGTATCTGAGTAGCTTGTGTGAAATTACTGTTTAAATGTTAATGGATCAACTAGAAATGCCTTTCTGGTTCTGTCTGGAGAAAAAGAACAGCTCTGAGATTAGGAAGAGTTGGGTTCTCTGTGAGTTTCTGTAAGAGGCAGTAGATCATCAGAGACAGAGAGGAGCTGCCTGTGCAGAAGAACCAAGGAGTCCTCATTAGGCCAGCTGAGGCTATGCTGAGAGAGATCCTGGAGACGTTTTCAAGGCAGGGGCATATAATCTACAGCTAGAGGAGTAGACTGGGCCAAGAGAGACACAGTGTTGACTTTCAGACGAAGGTTCTGGCCAGTCAGCTGCTGCTGGTGGTCTCTAGACTGGGGTAACCCATCACAGTCCCCTTGAAACCTGCTCCAGGCTGAGCTCATGGCTGTTACTGTGCCTGGGACCAGAAAACAGGGCATCTTAATGCCCCTGGTCATATTTCTACCTTGGAAGAAAGGGGGTGGGAAGAATGTTAAGTCCAAGGCTGGAGTCAGAGTATGAAGCCCAAACCTTGCCACTGTAGTGTGGAAGCTGGGAATCTGCCAAACTCTGGGAGTGTTGCACTCAATGGGACAAGACTCCTGTGTTTGCGTCAAAGGGAAGAGAGGGTTTGGAAAGATCTTCAGATTTTTCATTCACTCCCATTTTAATAGGTCTTTAAGTCAACTTGGATTCTGCCATGCATGTGTATTAAGTTGTTCCAGGCCTGTCTGACTCTGTGACCCCATGGACTACAGGGTCCTCTGACCATGGGATTCTCCAGGCAAGAATACTGGAGTGGGTTGCCATGCCCTCCTTCAGGGGATCTTCTCGACCCAGAGATTGAACCTGCATCTCTAACGTCTCCTGTATTGGCAGGTTCTCTACCACTAGGGGCACCTGGGGAGCCCAGATTTCATGAGAGACATTTATATTTAAATTATGTTGTTGTTGTTTTGTTGTGAAATCATGTCTGACTCTTTTGTGACCCCCAAAACTGTAGCCCACCAGGCTCATCTGTCCATGGGACTTATCAGGCAAGAATACTGGAGTGGGTTTCCATTTCCTTCTCCAGGGGATCTTCCCAATCCAGGGATCAAATCCTCATCTCCCACACTGGCAAGTGGGTTCTTCACAGCTGAGCCACGAGGGAAGCCCATATTTAAATTATACACTGTAGTTTATGAACATATAGTCACAGACACTGTGGTCATATGCTTTGGTATTAGATTTTGAAAGCTCTGTATACTACTGAGAAAGCTTCTGAGTTCCCAAGTCTCCAGTGTTTCTCGGTGTTCAGGGTATGTGCTAGGACTGGTAGGTACTTAAGTGTGTGGCAGAATTTTTTACATGAAATGTGTGTATGTATGTTATGTGTTGAAAAGATACCCAGTTTGAGGCAGTATTTGAATTAGATTTGTCTGAAGGGTGTGTGTCTGGGTGGGTGCTGGGAATATGTGTATGTGTGGATTTCAGGGGTATGTGAGTGTGGTTGACTTTGGTTCAGGAATATCATATCATAGGCAAGTGTGTCTTGTGCCTTCTTTGGCAACTATGAGCACCATTGTTTACTCCCGGGGTAGAAAATTCTAGACAATTCTGGGTGAGAAAACTTCAGGGACTTTCTGGGTTCTGAGTCTCCTTTGGGACCTCTTACATCAGTTAAAAGTAAGGCATTTCTTAGCTTGAAGTTAAGCACTCTTTCCCCTCTGAAATTTCAGACTGGATCCAAGAAGACGAAACAAAGCCCGTCCTTCAGTAAAACTATCTATGAAGAGGTAAGATTCTGGAATTCTTTCTGAATGGGTTTAGGGCTCACAGCATATCCCTGAAATCACACGTAAGAAAAGTCATCCATAGCATCTCAGAGTTGGAGGGATTTCAGGGATCTTCTCGGAGAAGGCAATGGCACCCCAATCCAGTACTCTTGCCTGGAGAATCCCATGGACGGAGGAGCCTGGAAGGCTGCAGTCCATGGGGTCGCTGAGGGTTGGACATGACTGAGCGACTTCACTGTCACTCTTCACTTTCACGCATTGGAGAAGGAAATGGCAACCCACTCCAGTGTTCTTGCCTGGAGAATCCCAGGGATGGGGGAGCCTGGTGGGCTGCCATCTATGGGGTTGCACAGAGTTGGACACGACTGAAGCGACTTAGCAGCAGCAGCAGGGATCTTCTAATGTGAATCTTTATGTTAGAAATGAGGAAGCGGAGGTTCAAGAAGAGCTACGGTCTAACCCAAGATCTTATCATATTTTGGGGATTTGACTCCTTTGGGAGAGATCTCTCCCCACTATTTATTTATTTATTTGGCTGCTCCAGGTCTTATTTATGGCATGTGGGATCTTCCGTCTTCGCTGCTGCATGCGATATCTTTAGCTGCAGCATACGAATACTTAGTTGTGGCATGTGGGATCTAGTTCCCTGACCAAGATTCGAACTCCAGCCTGCTGCATTGGGAGTGTGGAGTCTTAGCCACTGGACCACCAGGGAAGTCCCCAAGACTGTTTTTTAAACTAGAGATGTCCCCAGACTGGTTTCCCGGCTGTGGGCCACACATTGGACCGCTCTCTCTTCCATGGATATGTGTGTGTTGGGAAGTGGGGAGCAGAGAAGGGAGGATAAATGAACCTTAATGATTTTCCCAAGTTAGCAAGTAATTGAGCATCACTCCAGGACACATATAATCTGCAGCTGCTGCTGGGATGGACACTGCACAATGGTGACCATTGAGCCTGGTGGCTGGATTGATGCTCATCAAGCCTTTTAGGGAGTGGAAAGTAGGCACTCAGTGTTTATTGGAGGTTTATTGTGTGTATATATCAGTGGTAGCCTGCCAGTGGCTTCATGTACACTATCTCATCTGATCTTCCCAGAATGCTACGAGGTAGTATAATTACACTTCCTATTTATACCCAGAGAATTCAAGGCAGGAGAGCACCCGGCTCATCAGCCTCATGTAACACCTGAGCTTCCACCTGTGGCCTGATAAAGATGTTGCCACGGGTCACAAGGGAGAGTGTGGATGGGTGCCTGCTGGAATTTCTGGCACTTGAGCTGCGGCCCCACATTAAAACCAGCTGGTCAAGGTTTGTAGAGGACAATGTGTGGGCAAAGGCAGAGTGGGTCATGAAGAAGCATGGTATCGTTAAAAAGCACTAAGAATGGAGCCAGAAGAACTGGATTCAAGCCTCTTACTTCTTACTGGTTGTTGACCTTGACTTATTTCCCTTACCTGGCTGAGCTTCCTTTTGTTATGAATGATGAATGGGGATAATAATCCATAGCCCACAGGGCTGTTACAAGGATCTCTTAGTGGGAGAGTCTGAAGTTCTTTTTTTCTTCTGCAGGTTGGAAAAAGAACTTCCAAAGCTGAGAACCCTGCTCGACTGAGTCGTAGGGAGCTGGAGAACTTCTGGGTATATTCCTAGTTGCCACGGCTGTTCTCACCCCTCTTACAGCCCAACTTCTGCTTTGGGAATTAGCACAGTGGATGATGCCACATGATTCTCTGAGGAGTGGTTCCTAGTCTGGAGATGATATAAGAGTTTGTGCATGATCTCTATTTGTTTTGAAAATGATTTCTTTTTTTTTTTAAACATTACTTGTATTTTTAAAATATGACTTTATTTATTTGAAAATGATTTCTAACAGCTGCTTTAAGAGCAAGGCTGTTAAATAATATCTCAACTCACAGACCAGACAAGAACAGACAGAGATGTTGAGTACTTTCCAAAAGACAACACAGCATGTCCCAGTGCTGGTCATCTTCAAGTGCTGTGTAAATGTGTGGTGGTGCTACTATCACATTAAGATTCTGTTTCCCTGGGTTTCCCCTGGTGACTCATCTTCACTCCTCCCTAACCAATGATGACTACATTTCTAGACCCTTCCTTGGCCCAGACCCATCTTCCAAAAAGGAAGGAAAAATAGCAGGGGCTCAGAGGAGAAGAAAGAGGTCTCTCTGTGAAGGTATACTGAACAGCCCTAAGCCACCGGCAAGTTCTCCAAGGAGGCCAGGCTTGGGCTATACTCAAATACAGAGGAAAAACTTCCCCACTACATATTAAACTTTACCTCTAGCCATCTGGTCACAAAGAGATGTGGGCAGGAGCAAGAGTAGATGATGCTAATCAAGCCCATCACCGAGTGGGAAAATCACCCGAGTCCATGCCATCTTAACAGTCAGGCAGTGGAAGCAGCTTTGCCTGCAGAATGATGTTTGATTTACAAAAATACATTATTAGACATCTATTTTGGCTTCTTTACATATCCTCACTATTAGAAACAGTATCATTTAAGTTCTGAGTCCTGATGCTCCCCATGGCAAACACTGGAGGGAGGGCTCAGGCAGCTGAGCACTTAGGAACCAGGCACCTTGCTGGATTCCCCTGAGCCCTCAAGCCAGACCCTTCCACAAGACTGTGGGGAGAAGGCTGAAAGTCTGGCTGAGACCAGGAAGGGGGGAACTGAAAGAGGACCTGGTCAGAGAACCCAAAAGGTAACATTGCATGGAGCCTGATTCTTTAATTGCCCCACTCTGTGCTTAAGTTATGAATTTAATATGGAACTGTGCTATTACTTAAAGGCAGTCTAAATTTCTTTTCTGAAATTTAGGAAATAAAATGTAAAAGGGACTCTTTTCTACTCTGTACTTTTCGTCTCCCAGCCAAAGGGCACTTGTAGACCATCAATAAACACACGCTGTTTAACTCCTGCTGGAGAGGAGTCTGGACTCCTGGTGAGCTGTCAGTTGTCTCCTGGCCCTGTTTACACTGGAACAGCAGATCCCCAGGGGTCCCCAGATCCCAGGGGCCACTTAGTCTGGGGGATAACCACTTGCTCATGCCCTCAGATCCTTCTTCCCTGTGGGTGTGTGATTGGTCAAGCTAGCTTCTTCCTGGAGACTAGTCCATAGACCACATCTGGGAGAAAGTGTTGGGGTACAAATCGGAGGATATATGCAAAAGGATGGGGAGATGATCCAAAACAATTGTGGGCAGCTGAGCAGCTGAGTCAGGAGTTTCGTGGAGAAGAAGGAGTAGCAAATTATAGGGGTCACAGAAATTCAGATGAACAGCAGAGATACTAACCATTGCCTACTGCTGTCCTTTTACATGTCCTGAGTTGCATAGATCTTGAATTGGGCAGATTTATTTAAGGAGCAGAAGAGATCCTATGGGTCCAGGGACTTCTGGGATACTCTATTCTGGAGTATAATAATGATTACTATTATCATAATAATATCGTCTTGTATGTCTTTGTTGAATTCTATGATAATGTCTTAAAAAGATAATTATCAGAGAGGGAAATGGCAACCCACTCCAATATTCTTGCCTGGGAAACCCATGGACAGAGGAGCCAGGTGGGCTACAGTCCATGGGGTTGCAAAAGACACGACTGAGCAACTAAACAACAACCAGCAATGGAGGAGCCTGGCCTGTGCCTGAGGGAGAGGAAAATCCTCCTTCCCTCTTCTTTTCCTTTATTGTACCCAGTGTGGAAGCAGGGTTGTTGTCAAAAAAACACACAAAAAAAACAAAAAAAAACCAACCCCAAAACAAAAAACAAACAAAAAACAAAAACAAGGAAAACTTCATTGATCTACATTAGTTATCACTGATCTACAAATGTCATGAGATGTATGGAAGAAAGAAGATGGGGCAGGATGGGTGACTGAGGAGGAAGAGGGAAAAGTCTGAGCAGAAAGGGAAGGAGTTTGGAGTGATTACAGAACCTTAAAGATGAACGATAGCTACAGAGAGTGGTAGGAAATCTGAATGTGTTTGTGACTGTGCACCCTCCACCTCTTCTGTAGCCTCATTAAAAAAAAAAAAAAACAGAATGAAAACATTAGTTATTACTCCTCAGTGCTTTATGGAGTTGGATTTATGTTCTTTTCTGTGTATGATGCTGGGCTGACGTGGGTTTTGAGTTGGAAGCAAGAAAGCTTCATGTTTGAGGAAGCTGAATTATTCAAATGGAAACTTATTTCAACTTATTGAAACAAGTGAAAACTTATTGAATTATTCAAATTGAAAATGAACCTGGGGCACTTTTCAGTATGTTTGATGTCTGAGGCACTTGACACCAGCATTTACTTACCAATGGTCATCAGAGGCTTTACAGACCTTTGAGTTGCCAGGTTTTTGTTCTTTATTTTATGAAAGGGGCCACACAGCCATGGTCTTCTAGAGTGGAGTCAACTCATAGTCAGGGAATGCAGTTGCAAAATGCATGTAGAAAGCAAAAGTGAAGTATAGTCAAAATTTCCATTTAAAATACTGGAATTCAGGACTTCCCTGACTGCCCAGTGGTTAAGAATCCATCTTGCAATGCAGAATACCTGAATTCAACCCCTGGTCCAGGAACTAAGATCCCACATGCCGCTGGAAATGAAGCCCGTGCACCACCACAACATATCCCACATGCCACAACTAAGACTCAACACCGCCTACCGGGGCCCAGCCCCGGTTGGAGCCAGGGTATCCGAAGCATGACAGCGTTGGCAACTGAGATTTATTTAGAGATACAGAGAGATGAGAAAAGAATGTTATAGTTAAGAAAACAGAGGAGAGAAAGAGGCTGATATTCCTTGGTTTACACAGAAAGCCAATAAAGCCCCAAGACAAGGGACTTGCACCATTCATGTAGGCCGCAGGCACCCTCCTGGTTTCCCGAGGGCTTGAAGACGCAGAGCGCCTTCCCGTTCAGGTCTTAGAAGCCCAGGCAGATAAGTGAACACGGAGGGCCCCTGTGCTCCAAGGGATCAGCCTGAAAAAGAAAGTAAGAGAGAAAGAAAGAAAGAAAGAAAGAAGGAAAGAAAGAAAGAAAGAATTGACACGAGGGAACCAGGTTTTCATGGAACTGGTCCATCACTTTATTTTTTGGGAAGCTTTTATACTTTGGGTTGTACATAGAGATAAATGTAAGAAACAGAGTCATGTAGGGTCAGCAGCTCTGAGTCTTACTGAGAACCAGGCTTTCTTTCTGCATACCTATCTGTATATACAGGTTTTAGGTGATTTACATCATCTTCTGGCCAGGAGGCCTATCTGTTAGCATTTTATGACCCTTTTCTGATGAGGTCCTGTCAACCAGAAAACTTATTTGCCCTAAAGGTGTTGTTCTTTCCAAAGTCTGGTGCCACTCTCAGAAAGCACTAAATAAAGTTACATTCTTACATAGCAAGGATGCAATGATTTATAACAAAGAAAGAGGAGTACAGTGATTTATAACAAGGAGAAAATTCATTAACTCAAAAGTCTAGTATTGCTAACATCAAAACTACTATATTCCTTTTTCTACATCCCAATTACATTGATTAATATCCTCCCAAGTGCCTAAAAGATAAAGGATATGGAGGCCTGGCGGTAATCATTAACTCAACAATGAAACCCTTCACCAATATAATTCTTAGCTCTTTAAAAAGCTCTATATCTTTAAGATGTTTTAAGCTTCCTGTGCCTCTCATGGTTGGGAGGCTGTGAACAATCACATGTGTAGTTGTAAAAGTCTGGGTAATCCTGTCAGGCAAGTTAGAGAGCCATCAGAGGGGTCTGAGCTGAGACACTCCTTTTATATGCAGGAGACTATTAACTGGAGCTCTAAGTTAATTTTCCAAAGAAAGGTGGTCTGGGACAGCCCCCCATTAATGTCAGAAGAGTATAGTATAGCAGACAGTAAACAGACAACTTTTGGTTTCAGGGGTAGATGCTCAAGCAGATCCAGGGGACCACTTGAGACCTGATCTGCCTTGCCTTCTCAGGCTGTCCCACATGACCTTGTCATGGGTGGGATCTCCTGTGCTGGCTCTCGGCAGCAGCCAAATAAATAAAATAAAATAAAAAATTATCCATGCAATGGCCAGCCAATGAACAAAGCAGTAATTAAGCTCCTGCTGTGTATGAAGCACTGCCTGGCTCCCCGGGAGTACCCACTGCAGGCCACAGAGAACATTTTGATTCCACAGACCATGTGCTGGGGCAGATGACAGTGGAAGCACAGTATTAAAAAACACAAATGGGCCGCAAAGCATATGTGACACAAGTGCACACAAAAGTATCATGAATGTAAGTCAAGAGCGGTGTAACTTATAGGCAGGGAGACAAGACGGAGGCGACTGTTTGGGGCAGAAGGGAGATATGGCTCTTATGCATCTGGACATGGCAAAAAGGAGGAAAATTCCTTTGGGGTAAATATGGGAATCTTATACAGAAGGGGCATATTAAGTGCTTCAGTTCAGTTCAGTCACTCAGTTGTGTCCGACTCTTTGCAACCCCATGAACCACAGCACACCAGGCCTCCCTGTCCATCACCAACTCCCAGAGTCCACCCAAACCCACGTCCATTGGGTCAGTGATGCCATCCAACCATCTCACCTCTGTTGTCCCCTTCTCCTGCCCTCAGTCTTTCCCAGCATCAGGGTCTTTTCCAATGAGTCAGCTCTTTGCATCAGGTGGCCAAAGTATTGGAGTTTCAGCTTTAGCATCAGTCCTTCCAATGAACACCCAGGATTGATCTCCTTTAGGATGGACTGGTTGGATCTCCTCGCAGTCCAAGGGACTCTTAAGAGTCTTCTCCAACACCACAGTCCAAAATCATCAGTTCTTCTGTGCTCAGCTTTCTTTATAGTCCAACTCTCACATTCATATATGACCACAGGAAAAACCATAGCCTTGACTAGACGGACCTTTGTTGGCAAAGTTATGTCTCTGCTTTTTAATATGCTGTCTAGGTTGGTTATAACTTTCCTTCCAAGGAGCAAGCGTCTTCCAATTTCATGGCTGCAGTCACCATCTGCAGTGATTTTGGAGCCCCCAAAATAAAGTCTGACACTGTTTCCACTGTTTCCCCATCTATTTCCCATGAAGTGATGGTACTGGATGCCATGATCTTCATTTTCTGAATGTTGAGCTTTAAGCCAACTTTTTTCACTCTTTTCTTTCACTTTCATCAAGAGGCTTTTTAGTTCCTCTTCACTTTCTGCCATAAGGGTGGTGTCATCTGCATATCTGAGGTTAATTGATATTTCTCCCAGCAACCTTGATTCCAGCTTGTGCTTCCTCCAGTTCAGCGTTTCTCATGATGTACTCTGCATAGAAGTTAAATAAGCAGGGTGACAATATACAGCCTTGACGTACTCGTTTTCCTACTTGGAACCAGTCTGTTGTTCCATGTCCAGTTCTAACTGTTGCTTCCTGACCACTATATAGGTTTCTCAAGAGGCAAGTCAGGTGGTCTAGTATTCCCATCTCTTTCAGAATTTTCCATAGTCTATTGTGATCCACACAGTCAAAGGCTTTGGCATAGTCTATAAAGCAGAACTCTATTGCTTTTTCAATGATCCAGCAGATGTTGGTAATTTCACCTCTGATTCCTCTGCCTTTTCTAAAACCAGCTTGAACATCTGGAAGTTCACAGTTCACATATTGCTGAAGCCTGGCTTGGAGAATTTTGAGCATTAGTTTACTAGTGTGTGAGATGAGTGCAATTGTGTGGTAGTTTGAGCGTTCTTTTGCACTGCCTTTCTTTGGGATTGGAATGAAAACTGACCATTTCCAGCCCTGTGGCCACTGCTGAGTTTTTCAAATTTGCTGGCATATTGAGTGCAGCACTTTCACAGCTCATCTTTTAGGATTTGAAATAGCTCAACTGGAATTCCATCACTTTTAAGTGCTTTAAATTATATAAAAAGAGTAATGTGAAAGTGAAAGTTGCTCAGTCGTTTCTGACTCTTTGCAATCCCATGGACTTCTCCAGACCAGAATACTTTAGTGGGTAGCCTTTCCCTTCTCCAGGGAATCTCCCCAATCCAGGGATTGAACCCAGGTCTCCTGCTTTGCAGGTAGATTCTTTACCAGCTGAGCCACAAAGGAAGCCCAAGAATACTAGTTAAAAAGAGTAATACACACAAATGGTTTAAAAAATCCAGCTGTACAAAATACATGCAGTAAAAAAATAAAATAAAATAAAATCCCCAAACCAACCCAGCTTCCTCCCAGAGGCAGCCACTGATAATTGTTTTATATTTCCTTTCAGAATTTTTTCTTTATGTAAACATAAAGCTATCTATTTCTTTTTATTCAACTGTTGGCATATGATACACACTGTCCAGGACTTTGTTCTGTCCATCAAGTGAGGTATCTTAGAGCTCCTTCTATAGTAGCACATATTAGTCTCTACTTTCCTTCCTTAAAAAAGTGGCAGGCTTTGCCATTGCATGAGTACGCTTTCATGTGTTTAATCAGATTCCTACTAAATGGACATTTAGGTTATTTCTAGTCTTTTATTTGAAAAATACTACAGTGGTCATGATTTCACCTAGATCTTTGTGTTCATAAGTGAGACTACCTGTTGGATTTATTTTAGCAGCTGTTTATAGGACCACATGAAGATCCTGGTCCCCTTCGATGACATGACAAGCCTTGGCAGGATTTTGAGGCATGCATCTGAGCTGAGAGGTTGTACAGTATGAGCATAGAAGGAGACAAATGGAGCCCAGAGGCTGTCTGATCTCTTAATGGATTTGGGAAGTCACGAGGTGTGAGAAAAGAGGAGGCCCAAATCCAGGCATATATGAGACAATGAAGGAAATTCTGAAGTTCTTCTGTCTGCAGGGGTTTGGGCCTTATTAGGTCTAGCAGCCTCTCCAACCTCACTGAGGGAGGTAGCTGCTTTTCTTTTCAGGGGACGTTTTCATAGGTAGGTATTTCAGGAGACTTAAGGTCATTCTGTTGTGGTAGTGGCACAACCTGTGAGCCAAAAGACACACAAGGATATGGCTAATAAAGCCTGGAAGGTACCAATTTTCTCAGCCTTGTGCTGGGAGGAGAGAGGAAGGTGAGGAAAGCTATGATTGGTCCATCCTATAGAAGTAAGGTCATATGGATTGGCCTCGGGTTGGAGCAATCATTCAACCTGATGATAAGCACTTATGGAAAATCTCCTAATGGTGAGCACCATGTGCCAGGCTCTCTGGAAGGGAGATTTAGGACAGTTTTGTGCAACAAGTTGAGGGGGTTCATAAATGACAATAAAAGGCCTTGCTCTCAAGAAGCTACAGTTTAGGATCCCAGTCTTCACCCTAGCAAGAGAAACATTTATATAAAGATAATTCAGTTCTAATGAGATGGATGAAACTGGAGCCGATTATACAGAGTGAAGTAAGCCAGAAAGAAAAACACCAATATAGTATACTAACACACATATATGGAATTTATATAGTATACTAACACATATATATGGAATTTATATAGTATACTAACATATATTTGCGAGACAGCAAAAGAGACACAGATGTGTAGAGTGGACTTTTGGATTCGGAGGGAGAGGGAGAGGGTGGGATGATTTGGGAGAATGGCATTGAAACATGTATACTATCATGTAAGAAATGAATTGCTAGTCTATGTTCGATGCAGGATGCAGGACGCTTGGGGCTGGTGCACGAGGATGATCCGGAGGGATGATGTGGGGTGGGAGGTGAGAGGGGGGTTCATGTTTGGGAGCTCATGTACACCTGTGGCGGATTCATGTCAATGTATGCCAAAACCAATACAGTATTGTAAAGTAAAATAAAGTAAAAATAAAAATAAAGATAATTCAAGTTTTAGAGATTGAGTTCCATAGTAATAGTCCAAACCATTAGACCTTCATGTTCCAGGGGTTCTGGGGAATCCCTTGTTTGTGAGTGTTCAGGAAAGGCTCGAAAGAGCAGATGAGACATAAGCTGAGGCAGAGGGAAGGTCTGTCGTTCTTTAGTCACTAAGTCGTGTCCATTCTTTTGCCACCCAATGGGCTGTAGCCCACCTGGATCCCTCTGTCCATGGGATTTTCCAGGCAAGAATATTGGAGTGAGTTGCCATTTCCTTCTCCAGGGAATCTTCCCGATCAAGGGATCATACCTGAGTCTCCTGCATTGTAGGTGAATTCTTTATCACTGAGCCACCTGGGAAGACCAGAGAGGAGGTCAGGTACCAGCAATAGCTTGGGAATAGCACAACCTTCTTTGAGATATCATGCAGATACAAGTGTTAGAAAATAATAACTAAAGAAGGCTTGAGGATTTCCTGATCAAGTGGGAAATAGTGGCTTTAGGAAACCCAGAACTAGGATTCCTTAAAATTCTGAAGGTAAAGAATAAATTTGATCTGGAGGTTGGCTCAGGAAATGCATTGATTTTTCACTTATATTGTGGATGAGGGTGCTTTTAGGGACCTTAAGTTCCTAGAGTGGTGTAGGAGTCATTCAAGACTGACCAGACAAAGGGGTTCTCATGACCTGTCTGAAACTCGGAGCAGGGACTGATGTTCATGACTTTAAGACTGACTAGTATTGACGTAAACACAAAGGGCCAGGCCCAAGCAGCTTTGGGGATGGTGAATAATACAGATTTGGCTTCAAGGCCAAAGATAAAGTTCTTAGCTGATTAAGCATTAGGCCACGCTCTAGAAATCAGGACATGAGGCAGAAGATGGCTGAATCAAACTATATAGTTGCACAAGTGTTTACCAAGGAAATTCTATCAGTCTTTTAAGGTTTAGTCTAAATTATTTTTCCCATGAAGTCATTCCTGCCTACCTCTGTGTAGTGCTATCTACCATTTCCAATGTATGAAAACCCTTGGAAACTGCACACATAATATGTAGTCATGTAGAGTATTTTCTCTCCCCATCCAAGTTACTAAATCACTCCAACTCTCCTACATTAAAGATAGATAATACAGCAAGTCTTAAAAGTCAAGGCTAGTGCCTTAAACATATCTGAATCCCCAGAGCACTCAGCCCAGTTCTGGGCAAACAAAAGTTATTCAGTAAATATCTACTGTTTGATTCACCAACTATGGAGAAGGAGTATAACTGAAAAACTTTGAGAGCTAAAAAAAAAAAAACTCATTTGAACATTTTACAGGGAGGGAATTCTGGGGAGACTTTAAAATGAAAGTGGAGCAGACAGCCAGATTCAGATCAAAGTTAATCGTTTAAGAGTTTTCAGGATTAATTAAAAACTCTGGTTTCCTAACCACTAGCTCTGTGTACTTAGGCAAACTTTAGTTTCCTCAGTCTCAGCTTCCCTGGCTATAAAATTTGCACAATAGCACACTTACAGAGGTATTAAAAGGATCAGATGAGACTATGTTTGTCAATGTTTTATAAACTATAAAAGCTCATATTAACTCATAATTAATGGGAATTTCTATGCTTAGTGCTCACTCAGTCATGTCTGACTCTGTGCGACCCCAAGGACAGTAGCCCACCAGGCCCCTCTGTCCATGGGATTCTCCAGACAAGAATGCTGGAGTGGGTTGCCATTTCCTTCTCCATTTCTATGCTTAAGGGATCGTTTAACACTACAATGAAAGCAATGTGCTGTAATTAATAGCACATTTTCCAAAATACCATGACATTATACTGTTGGTTATATTCCAATTGTTTTGGAAAGTTTTCATTTTGATGGACGAGAGGTAGATTTAGAAACATATATGGACCATATAGTGTTTGTGTTTACAGATTCTCATTTTCGTCAGTGTTAAGACCAAGCAATATAAGATATTAAATTAATTAGAAATGTTCAGCTTTTGGCTGCACAGATGTAAATCAGGAATAATTGTTTCTAAGGACCAAGGAGTGTGTCAGGGGGTGCACAGTGGGTGGAGCTTAAGTTCCTCTGCTTTCAGTTAAAATGGTCTGGGTCTCACTTTATCGACCTCAGGATACAGAGGAAATTGCTCTCACCCTCTGAGGTTTCTGTATAGAGCAGTAGAGTGTGGCTGAATCCTCTTTCTTCTGAGGAACTGGAGTCTTTCCCTGTAACAGATCAACGCCATACTGTCCATAATCACCCAAAAGAGTTTTCCAGAGGTTCGCCCCCAGTCCTTGAGGTGAAGGAACACCTCACCAGGTTCTGATTTCACAGAGAGGGTGGCACTGCCTTAGTGCAGTAGAGACAGCACTTCTGTTTTCCCAGCACCTCCCTTATTTATGGCAGAAGATTAGGGGCTGAGGGATGGGCTCCTTTGCTTTGAGGGTCCCTGAGGTTGGTAAACATGGGTAGAATCACAATTCTCTACCCATGCACCACTGTGCCTGTCCCCCAGTTTGGAGGGATTAGCCTTCCAGGATATTGGATGGTCCTCGAAGGGAAAGGTGAGGGAAGGTGTACTGATCAAAAGAGCTCACCTGCAAATTAAGAAACACGTGTGTGCACACCGTTTCCCCTTCAATGACAAGCGCTGGTGCCATGTCATTTGGAGTGACGAGATCATACTTGCTTGGCCCTCAGAGTCCGAGTCAAGTCCAGCGTCCTCCTGAGTGACTGGAGTCACACACCCGGTCTCTTCCATTGACGGGCTGGTGCATCCCTGTCCTCTCCTTATCCTCCTTAGTCGTCCTATTGCTGTCAGAGCTGCTGTCGGAGGCATGCTTGGCAGTCTTAGGGAGAGCGTCCAACTTCTCATACCCTTGGGAAAGCATGGAGTATGGTGTGTGGCCAGCAGTGGGCTCTGGAACGCATTGTTCAGGGTTGCTAAAAAGGATGTACCAGCACCCCCTCTCTTGCTTTGTGTAAGGATTCAGGCTGCTCTGACTCCTACCCCAGATGAGCCCTAGAGAGCTGGAGGAGAAGGGAAGGTATTTTCCTGTCTTCCCTCATGGGGCTCCATTCCCCTTCCCCTCCCCCTTCCTCCTCTCTTTCAAGCACTCACTTATTCATTCTTTTGATAAACATTCATTGAGTGTGACATGTGATGGGCTTAGCATCTCTCAGTGAGCAAAACTGGCCTTGTTGAATAAAGTAAACTAGGTCTTCTGGGGAAACATAAAGGTGAATTAGACCTGGTGTTGAAGGAGTACACTGTCTAGCTGGGAGTCAGATGCATACATAAATCAAATTATGTCAGGCCAGCTCTGACAATGTCACAGGAAAACTAGGAGGAAAGTGCATGAGTGAGAGGACATAGTCGTCAGTTCAGAAGCAGAGAAGAACTTATGAAAGGACAGAATTAAGGTGGTCCTTCACACTGGGACTTCGATGAGTGAAAGTGGATTCTTGGCGGAGAGAACAGCATGATTAAAGGCAGGTATGAAACTTGAGGCACCCTCTCTTTTGGGAAAGGATATTAAAAATATTTAGCAACCACCTGGTTTGGGCATAGGACAATCAGAATGGGTGGCTGCTTTAAACAACTGGGTGGCCCTCTACTGCCTCTGGGGCATATCAATCAACCCATTTGATCTACATGTAGGATAATAATGGCTTACACTTTTTTAGGTGCCAACTGTGGTATCAGGAACTGTTCTAAAAACAATGCTTGTCATGAATAAATTCATTCAACCTGCATAAAAACCCCATTAAGCATAGATAATAACTATCCTTATTTATGTTTCACAGGTTAAGAAATGGAACACATTAAGGTTGAATATTTGCCCAAGTTTAAATAGGAGAACCAGGATTTGAATGCAGGTAGTCTGGTCCCTGATGTTCTTACCTGACTCAGTACTGCCCCCTGTGACTTTTATGTAGGAAAAAAGTAGACTAAAGGTGACCTGGCCCAATCTTGAGTGATAATAGTACTTATCTACCTGGGAAGCCAGGTAGTGCTAGTGGTAAAGAACGTGTCTGCCAATGCAGGAGACACAAGACATGCAGGTTCGATCCCTGGGTCAGGAAGATCCCCTGGAGAAGGAAATGGCAAGCCAGTCAGTATTCTTGCCTGGAGAATCCCATGGACAGGGGAAGCCTGGTGGGCTTCTGTGTCCATGGGGTCACAAAGAGTCAGACACGTCTAGCCTCCCTGCTCCGACACACAGAGTTATCTCCTATTGAGTGCACACTGTGGACTCCTTGTTGTCCCTTGCAGTCCTCACAGCAATGCTGAGAGGTTGGTGCCCTTATTTTGCAAAGTAAGGAAACTAAGGTGTAGAGACTGAAATGCCCAAGATCACTAAAAAGGAGAAGAGCTAAGATTGAAATACAGCATTATCTGACCTCAGATCTTATACACCTGGGAATTCCCTGCTGGTCCAGTGGTTAAGAATCTGTCTTGCAACCGGGGGATGCAGGTTGAATCCCTGGTCCGGAAACTAAGATCCCACAGGCCGCAAGGCGACTGAGCCTGTGCACCGCAACTCCTGAGCCATGCCCCTCAACTAGAGAGGCTGCATACCACAAACCACAGAGCCCACATGCTCTGGAGCCCGTGCCACAGCTAGAGAGAAGCCTGTATGCCACAACGAAGGTCCAGTGTCTGCAACTAAGACCTAACACAGCCAAAAATAAATACATAAATAAATATTAAAGAATTTATACACATAACCACTAGGTTATCTTGCCTTTGAGTAACAGACAAAGACCACAAGGAGCCATCGATGTTTATAGAATAGTCATAATTGGGCTTTGAAAAGTGGGATCAGAAGGGCTAAAAAGAAGAAAATCTGGAGAGGGAATGGCTAGTTAGGAAACTATTATAGTATTTTAGAGAAGAAGTTGCAAGGAATGGGGATGTCTGTTAATAAAGACTTGTTAAGGTATATCTGTAGAATGGAATAAATGAGAGTCAGTCTTAATCTACAATTAAGTTAAAAAAGCAGACTCAGAAAAATGTAATAGACTACTGTCACATATGTGATCAAAGGAAAAATGTATAGCTTGTAAATGCATGAAAATGCTCTCAAAGGATGTAAACATACACATATCTTAACAATGGCGGTCTTTTCAGGGAAATACCTGGGCATTGGGATTTGGAAGGAGGGGATTACTTTTAATTTATACTGTGTGAATATCTGACTTTTCAATGAAAAAAAAAGAACTTATTCAATAAAACAAAAAATAGGTGACAGCATAAACTCAGGCAGTGGCAGAGTCTTTAGAGAAAAGGAAGCTGAAAAGATAGTGGAGAAATGAAAGAAGCAGGACTTGGGCCCTGAGGAGAGGTGTTGGGGGAGGCAGGAGGGCCACGGATGACAGTGGCGTCCCCAGTACTTTTTCACTCTTCCTCTTGTGCCCAGGAAGCCAAGGAAGTGGACTTCAGGCTAGCGGAGACCAGGGTCTGTCCTACCAGCTCTAAGGAGGAAGCTGAGGGGAATCTCCAAAGCCCAGATTTATTTCCATTTCTTGCCCCTTTTTCTTGGTTACACTTTCCTATCAGAAAAGGCTACAATGTTAGACACTGAGCTCCTGGCTCCCCTCAACAGGCCCTCTTCCTATTCTACCTCCTTGGGGCATTCCCTCCATGAGAGGTGACACAGGATTTTTTTAAAAGAAGGGTTTGACTGAGTGGTCAGAGTTTGGGGATTCCTTAGAACTCCAGAGCTCCAGAGTTCAAGGTGGCAATTTAGAACACTGAGATTCTGGAGCGGGAGAGTAGGGTGCAGGCATCTCAGCTCTCCGTCCCAAAGCTCAGCAGAACAGCTCCACTTTTACATGCATTGTACTTTTGGGGTGTTGCATAATATTTTGTTTGAAGAAAGCATTCCTTAGCTTTTTCAAAAATCTGAAAACCACTGCTTCAGTAATACTCTTGGGTACTAGGTAACTAGAAAGTTTTATGAATTTTAATTTCAGTAAAGTGTTAATTTTGCTTCTGTCACAGATTTACTATTGCATCTGGTCTTTGTATCTCCATTCTTGGAGTGGGACCAATAACTTCATCCTCATCATGGGGCACACTGCAGTAATGACAGTCAATGCTTGAGGAATCCTAGAGATCCCAGAGGACAGACTACCTCTCCTAGCTCTGGTTACCATCTTTCAGGATTCCAGCCTCCTTGTGTCTTTTGTTCCCCAAATCACCTTCCTTTAACACGTTGCTTCTCAAACTTTGACAGTCTTGTGATTCACCTACAGATCTTGTTAAAATACAGATTCATGTTCAGTATTACGGGGTGGTGCCCAAGATTTGCATTTCTAAGAAGCTCCTGGGGACACTTGTGTTGCTGGTCACACATGCAGATCCACTCTGAGTAGCCACGCTCTGGAGCTTCCGTGTGGCCTGGGACCCCATAGCCTGTGTCATTGGTGACACACTACCTGGTATGTCAACTGAGGTCTCAGCTTGACTGGAACTGAAAGCTGGGGCTGAACCTGGGAAACCAAGTTAGAGAAGGAGTGTCAATAGGGCTGTGAGAGGAGAGAGTCTCTGATTTTGTAGGAGTCAGAGGAGAGGGAGAGAGATTTCTGAAGATGTAGACAGTGAAAAGGCTTTTGGGAGGAGGGTGAACCCTGATGTGAGTATAAGCCCACAGGAAGGGATGGCCAGAGTCTAGGGTCATTTTCAGCTGAGGAGAATGCTCTGCAGCCTCCTGCCATCTCTCTCTGGAAGGGAGAGCTATAATCCTTCTGTGGTAGCCACTTATCGGTTTGGTTTGCTGACTCACAGTAATTCTTCCAGGGACCCTGTGTTCTAACCAATCTGTTCTTCCTGGAAACTACTCCATCTCTCTTCAATATTCCAGAAAGAGCTGCCAGTCACAAAAGTTCATCCTATTACCCACAGTGATTAGTCCAAGCAATGGTCACATGACTTAAGTGGAGCCAGTCGGGTTTCTAAGGTTCTGCCAACTGGGGTTGGTGGGGAAGCATCTTTCTCCCCCTCCTGGTGTCTGAACTACTAGTACATGTGCGTCTGGAGCTGCTGGCTGCTCTGTTTTGGTACGTTTTACCCATCTTGCCCTTCAGTTGGCTGAGGAAAGAGAGCTAAGCTGGCTCAAAGGGAAAGATAGGGATGAAAGATGGAGTGCTCCAGTGGCTTTTGAGTCTCTGGTGATGTTTGTCTCTAGGCCAGCTCTTCCCTTCCTTCCCCAAAGACTGACCATATGAGCCCTCAGATAACAACTCACTCCCCTTACGCTTCTCCTCACCCTTTTTTGTCTAAGCTAGTTTGAGTTGAGTTTCAATTATTTGCAACTAAAGAGTCCCCACTGACACCCCTCCCCTGATCACTCTGAGAAGAAATGAGGTCTTGAGAGAGAGGGGTAGGAGGGGATTATAAGAGGGCAAGGAAGTCTCCAAAGGTTCCAAGGAAATGGCCTAGTGCTGGCAGGTGTCCCTGATCTCAGAAACTCACATCGTCTTTGTTGCTTCCAAAAGCACCAGCCAGAGATCCCAAAGCCCAGAAGGATTAAAAGAAACACCAGGGAGAGCCCGGTCCAAAACTCTGTGCTTCTCTCAGGTCCTGTGAACAGAAAACGGGGGATATTAGTATAAGTAATGACAAGAGAGTTAGGGCAAACTGTGGACAGAACAGAATGGGCATCCTACCTGCCTCTTAAAATCCCACACTATTGCAGAAAGTATTCCTTTTCGTTCATTCTTTCTACAGCTGTGTATTGAGCAGTCATCCTCTAAGCAAGAAATTATAGCAGTAAGGCAGGGGTCACCCCTGATGGAGAGGTTTATCTTGCCCAGTGTCACAGAGAACCAGAGCTGGGACTTGAATGCGGGCTGCTAGACTCTAAAACACCCTTATCCGTCACACCACTGCCTTTCTCTAAAAACGTCATAAGGAGAGTTCTAGGTAGGTAGTTCTAGGTCCAGATTACTATTGACCAGGGCTCTAAACCCATTTGCCAGTCACAGCCTGACTCAGCATTTTCACACCCTGGGACCTTCCTTTTTTCCCCCTTTACTTCTCCCTAGGAAAGAGCAGAGCACAGAATGTTGAATCTCAATTCTGCTTTTGCTGTGTGATCTTGGTTAGTATGACTTAGGAATTAAACTATTTAATTTCAATTAATTAAAATTTAAGTTTAAAAATAGTTACTCAATTCCTAATTGAAAAACTGTTAAGTATATTTGGAACAAGTTGGATATAAAAATATTTTTCCAATGGCAATTTTTATTAAATTTGAATACAGATCAAGTACTTCCCATGAGAATTTAGCATATTCACTGAGATGTGCCATAAGGGTAAAGTACATTCTGGATTTCAAAGGCTTCATACAAACTGAAATGCAAATTATGTCATGAATTAATTCTTTGTATTGATTACATGTTGAAGGATGATATTTTGGATATGTTGGGTAAAATAAAATATATGATTAAAATTAATTTTACCTTTGCTTTTGCCTTTTCCATATGACTTAAAAATGTAAATTACCTACGTGACTTCTGTTATATTTCTATTGGCATGTGCTGCTCTAAAGACTCTCACTCCGCTTGCTGCACTTCATAAAGAACCACTCGGAAGGGAAACTCTTGGGTCCAAGGACCCAAGGCTCTGAGGTCTGGCTGAACAGAGATGGGGAGCAACCTGGACAGAGGTCCCTAGAAAGAAACTGCTGGGAGCTGTTGCTGACAGGGTTGCTGGCTGTGCAGGTGAAGCTGGGGTGTTTTTCTCCACTTCTCCCAGAGATGCTGAGGTGAGCTCTCCCTTGGGAAATGACAGCTACTTTAGGCAGAGGGGTCCATCCATATGTTACACTGTGCCCACTGTCCTCCACTGAGCATGTCAGGCTGACCTTGCAGATGCCGTCCTTTGTGAGCCCGAGGCTCCTTGGGACTTTTGGCTTCTTCAGCTTCTCTGTGTGAGGAGAAAGGCAGACCAGATGTGGAGTCAGGCTCGCCCATTCCATTCAAAATATATTCACGAAGTTGTGTGTTGACACTGCCTTAGGGCTGGGAAGGTTCACCTTGCCTTTCCTTTGGTTGCTATGAAATCTCAGCTTACCGCTTGATGCTCAGCTATGTGAAATAGAAGAGTTAATGAAAGGTGAAAAAACATGCTGCATCATTCTATATGGTATACCGTGAAGAACAAGCACACCAATCAGTGCAGATAAGCACAGTGCTTCCACCTGCCCTGAGACCCTCCAAGGCTTACATTCTGAGGTCCCATCATCTAATTTGTTTACTTACACAAGATAAGGAACACAGAAAGGAGAGCAGAGCACTGTTGCAGAGTAAGTACTTAATAAATATTAGCAATTTTAAAGTAAAGATCTTCCCTGGTGGCTCAGATGGTAAAGCGTCTGCCTACAATATGGGAGACCCGTGTTCAATCCCTGGGTTGGGAAGATCTCCTGGAAAAAGAAATGGCAACCCACTCCAGTATTCTTGCCTGGAAAATCCCACTGTGGCAGAGTAAGTACTTAATAAATATTAGCAATTTTAAAAGCAACATATGGCTGGCACAATTTGTTCCCAGTTTCTTGTTCCTTTTACTTGGTTTTCTTCCTGGTTCTTTGATATTTGAGTCACAGTAGGCAACAATAGATGTGAACTAGCTGACTTACATATTTTAACAGGATCATGGATTGTGACTCCTTTCCCAAGTACTGAGACACCAACACGCCCAGGCAGGAAATAGGTCGACCATGTGTCTGAATGGCACAGGTGAAGGAGCTGGCAAATAGAAATTATACAAAGTATCCAGGCAAGCTCCAGGAAGCCCAAGGTGGAGGAGGGAGACTGTGAGTTCTGTGCCTCACACTTAGGGGAAGGTGAGTACCCTTCCAAGCTCTTGAAGCTCATAGGGTATTAAAGACTTTATCCACAGTCTTCTATGATTTTATCCCAGCCAGCTTTGCCTTTATACAAAATTGCAATGTTCTATAAAAATACATGTTGGAGAGTTCCTGCTCCTACCCAATAATCAATGCAGGAGGACAGGGCAAGTACCGAAAGTTGCTTGGTTGAGGCTTAACTGGAAACCTAGAAGAAGGGGGCTCTGAGCAGGGAGGTTTTGCCCATCTGCTGGTTGTATTGTCCTCCTGTGAACTGACTGGTGTGAACTGAGCAGTCGTCTTCGTGGTCTGAGGCATTTTGTAGGAGGAGGGAGGTGGGATAGGAAGCAAAGAGAGAAATCTTTCAGGAAAGGAATCTAGTGATGGGTGCTCAACTCAGAAACTCACGGTAAATGTGCAGATTGATGTGCTTCACACTGGCAACTCCGGCATTTGAGCACATGTAGGTGTGGTAGACGCCAGTGTGCTCCATCTTCAGCTGGACAGTCTTTAGAGAGTAGTCTTGGCTCGAGACCCACACTGTGTCCTGATCCGGATCCTTGAACTCAATGAGCTGATTGGCTGTTGCTTCTTCTCTCCACTCTTTGCTGATAATAGACGTGTTAAACATCCAGACAACACTGTCTATGTGCTGACTGTCCAGGGGTGCCAGGGACAGGATAATTGGCTCCCCCAGGACCCCCAGCACCATCTCTCCCATTGGTCCTCCTTGGGAGGCTCCTAGATCTGTAGTCAGAGATGAGATATTGCAATTTAAGCCACTAGTCCTGACCCTTTGACCCTCAGCCTGCCTGAAGGGACTGAAGTCCCAGAGACCCTCCTGCCCAGGATCCCTTCCCCGCTTCTCTGATGAGCCATACTTGCTGCTTTCACATGGCCACTTGTCATGCACAAGTAAGCACCTGGCTCTGCCTAGTGCATACCCAGGCCTCTCCTGCCTCTCTGCCCTTTTGAGGACACCCTAGGGGACACCCCTACCCCAGCAAAGAGCAATCTAGATTTCTGCATCCATACTTTCTTTCCCTCTCTCTGCAGACTCTTAGGGTTTCACAGTGCCCTGGGAGTGCCTAAGTCCCCTATCAGTCTCTTGAGGGTAGAGAAAAAGGAATCTGCAAGTCTATTCTCTTACCTCACTACTTCATCTGTGTCCTGCCAGAATCCTGGGGTTTAGACTCTATAGCTGCTTAGACTATTTCTGGGCCTTAGTGGAGCCAATTACCTGTATAGAACTGTGAGACATGGACAGGGTGGGAGCTGCTCTGGCTGACCGGGTTCTTGCCTGTGCAGGTGTATGGTAGGTCTGCGTCACAGGACAACCAGGAGATGGTGAGAGTAGGGTGCCCCCAGGATTCAGAAGCATGAGGGATCCCTCGAAGTCCATTTGTACTGTATATCTCCCTTGCTCCCTCCACCAGGGTGGAGGGTGATGGTATAGGAGCATACCAGGGTGATGGTACAGGAGGCGTTCTCAGACACGTTCACAGACTGTATGGTGACTCAGGGCTCCCGCAGCTGTTCTGCAAGGACAATGGCAATGAAAATACTCTGACTGCTTCCCCAGTAGGAAAGGGCTAAAGAAAAAGAAGGGGATGGTAGAAGAGCAGAGGGCGGAAGGGAGAGGCCAGCATTGTCTGTTCCTGTGGGAAGTTTTTCTTTCTTTTTCACTTAGTTTCCCACAAAAGTTGAGTGCCTTTCCTCTGTGCTTACCTAGTACCCTCTACAGGTGTTATCACTGTGACTGAACATGACAATAGCCTGAATACTCTCTCTCCCCCACCAGTTTGTGAATTCCTTAAAGACAGAGCCAGTATCCATACCTGAACATCCAGCATCTGCCTGACCCATGAAAGGCACTCATGAATCTTTGGTAAATATTAATAAATGAATGAACTCAGCTAGCCTCAGACTCTAGGGAGTTGGAAGCTCTGCCTCTATAATTTGAGTTGCCCTTGCCTATTAGTCTAAATTTGGAATCCATTTTGCTTTCAGACTTTTTTCCTGGTCCTCTTCTTTCTTTTTGTTCCATCTCCTCTGTTCACAGTGTGTGTGTGCATGTGTGTGTGTAAGTTCACTTTCCTTTTTTGGAATAGGCAATATAAAAATTGAAATTGCAAAGATACAAAAGGTATACATACACAAAGAAACAAGCTCTTTTGCTCTTAGCCACCTAATTTTTCTCCTTAGGAATTATTGTTCCTGGAGGGAATTAGCATTATGAATTTATTGTTGATATTTTCAGAGATATTCTAGTTATAGACACATGTATGGTAGCATATTATATATATAGTCCTGAAGCTTTAAAAATTTTTAATAATATATTTTGGAAATTGTTGTATAGTAGTATTTATTAAGTTGGTTATTTCTATTTCTCTTAACTGCGTAGAATTCCATCTCCTTAATATACACAGAGCTCCCTACAAATCAGTAAAGAAGGTCAAATGATATGATAGAAAAATTAAGCCATAGGTTTAATTTTGTCCCCCCACAAATGCATATGTTGAAGTCTTAACCCCCAGTACCTCAGAGTGTGATTGAATATAGGACTGTATTTGGAAACAAAGGTAATTAATTCAAAATCAGGTCATTAGGATGGTCCCTAGTCCAACATGACTGATGTCCTAAAAAAAAAGTTGCAGGATATAAAATTAACACACAGAAATCTCTTGCATTCCTATACACTAACAATGAGAAAATAGAAAGAGAAATTAAGGAAACAATTCCATTCACCATTGCAATGAAAAGAATAGAATACTTAGGAATATATCTACCTAAAGAAACAAAAGACCTATATATAAAAAACTATAAAACACTGATGAAAGAAGTCAAACAGGACACAAACAGATGGAAAAAAATACCGTATTGATGGATCAGAAAAATCAATATAGTGAAAATGAGTATACTACCCAAAGTAATCTATAGACTTAATGCAGTCCCTATCAAGCTACCAATGGTATTTTTCACAGAACTAGAACAAATAATTTCACAATTTGTATGGAAATACAAAAACCTTGAATAGCTGAAGCAATCTTGAGAAAGAAGAATGGAATTGGAGGAATCAAACTGCATGACTTCAGGCTCTACTACAAAGCCGCAGTATTCAAGACAGTATGGTACTGGCACAAAGACAGAAATTTAGATCAATGGAACAAAATAGAAAGCCCAGAGATAAATGCACATACATATGGACACCTTATCTTTGACAAAGGAGGCAAGAATATACAATGGGGAAAAGACAAACTTGTTAATCAGTGGTGCTGGTAAAACTGGTCAACCACTTGTAAAAGAATGAAACTAGAGCACTTTCTAACACCACGCACAAAAATAAACTCAAAATGGATTAAAGATGTAAATGTAAGACAAGAAACTATAAAATTCTTAGAAGAAAACATAGGCAGAACATTCTCTGACATAAATCACAGCAGGATCCTCTATGACTCATCTCCCAGAATAATGGAAATAAAAGCAAAAATAAACAAATTGGACCTAATTAAACTTAAAAGCTTTTGCAGAATAAAGGAAACTATAAGCAAGGTGAAAAGACAGCCTTCAAATGGGAGAAAATAATAGCAAACAAAGTCACTGACAAAGAATTAATTTCAAAAATATACAAGCAACCCCTGCAGCTGGACTCCAGAAAAATAAATGACCCAATCAAAAAATGGGCCAAAGACCTAAACAGACATTTCTCCAAAGAAGACATACAGATGGCTAATAAACACAAGAAAAGATGTTCAACATCACTCATTATCAGAGAAATGCAAATCAAAACCACAATGGGGTACCATCTCATGCTGGTCAGAATGGCTGCTATCAAAAAGTCTACAAACAATAAATGCTGAAGAGGGTGTGGAGAAAAAGAAACCCTCTTACACTGTTGGTGGGAATGCAAACTAGTACAGCCACTATGGAGAACAATGTGGAGATTATTTTAAAAAACTGGAAATAGAACTGCCGTATGACCCAGCAATCCCACTGCTGGGCATACACACTGAGGAAACCAGAATTGAAAGAGACCTGTGTACCCCAATGTTCATCACAGCACTGTTTACAATAGCCAGGACATGGAAGCAACCTAGATGTCCATTGCCAGACAAATGGATAAGAAAGCTGTGGTACATATACACAATGGAATATTACTCAGCTATTAAAAAGAATGCATTTGAATCAGTTCTAATAAGGTGGATGAAACTGGAGCCTATTATACAGAGTGAGGTAAGTCAGAAAGAAAAATACCAATACAGTATACTAACACATATATATGGAATTTAGAAAGATGGTAACGACGACCTTATAAGCAAGACAGCAAAAGAGACACAGATGTAAAGAACAGTCTTTTGGACTCTATGGGAGAAGGCGAGGGTGGGATGATTTGAGAGGGTAGCACTGAAATGTGTATATTATCATATGTGAAGTGGACCGCTGGTCTAGGTTCGATGCATGAGACAGGGTGCTCAGGGCCGGTGCTCTGGGATGACCCAGAGGGATGGGATGGGGAGGGAGGTGGGAAGAGGGTTCTGGATGGGGGAACACATGTGGGCCTGTGGCTGATTTATGTCCATGTTTGGCAAAAACCACTACAATATTGTAAAGTTATTAGCCTCCAATTAAAATAAATAAATAAATTAAAATTTAAAAAAAAAGGAGACTGAGATAAAGACAACACAGACAAAGACAACCATCTGAGGACTTAGGGGAAAGAAGGAGGCTCTATGCAAGCCAAGGAAAGAAGCCTCAGAAGAAACCAAACCTGTTGACATCTTAACTAGCCTTCTGACTTGTGAAAAAAATAAACCTTCCTTGTTTAAGTCACTCAGTCTGTGCTATTTTGTTATGACAGCCCTAGCAAACCAATACAGACTTTTGCACCAGACCTGGGGTGCTACTGTGACAAATTCCCAAAAATGTTGAAGTGACTTTGGAACTGGTTAATGGATAGAAGCTGGAAGAGTTTTAAGATGCATGTGAGAAAAAGCCTAGATTTTCTTCAAGAGACTGTTCATAAAAATAGGGATGTTAAAGGTGATTCTTGTAAGAGCTTAAAAGGAAAGAAGACAGCTGTAGAGATAGCCTCTATTATCTCAGAAATAGACATATTATCATCAACATAACATTGGTAGAAATATAAACATTAACGGTGTTCCTGGTAAGGTATTAGTTGAAAATGAAGAGCATGTTATTGGAAGAAAAGTGATACTTACTATAAAGTAGCAAAGAACTTAGACAAATTGTGTTCTACTTTTAAACGTTTAAGTGATGAACTTATTGTTCAGTTAAGGAGATCTCCAAGCAAAGCGCTGAGGGCACTACTTGCTTTCTCCTTTTGTGCTGTGCTTAGTCGCTCAGTTGAGCCCGATTCTTTGCAACCCCATGGACCATACATAGGCTGCCACGCTCCTCTGTGGAATTCTTCAGGTAAGAATACTGGAGTGGGTTGCCATGCCCTCCTCCAGGGGATGTTCCCAACCCAGGGATTGAACCCAGGTCTCCTGCATTGCAGGTGGATTCTTTACCAACTGAACTACCCCAGAAGCCTGTTTTCTCCTTTTTAGTAGTAAAATGTCAGAAAGGAAAGATAAATTGAGGAAGGAATTGTTAAGCAAGAAGAAACCAGAATTTGAAGATTTGGAAAAGTCTCAGCCTATCTATATTGCTAAAAAATGAGAATTTGTGTCTGGAGAAAACACTGAGAGTATGGATAGACAATGGTGTGATTCATGGATCCAATCAACTATCTAAGTAGAAATTCTGTCGGCTTGGACTAAACAGACACAGATGGTACTAAATGAAGGAAGGCTATCAGATTTGGGGGATTTTCAAGAATGAGTCAGTAGAGATATCCAGCCGAGATCATCCCTTATCCTTCAGGAAAAGGGAAGAATGACTCCATGGGAAGTTCAGAGGTTAATGGGTCTGCCACTGGCATCATGGGCCTAAAGGATGTAGGTGCAGGGTGTGTTGGTGGGGGTGGTTTTGAAACTTAAATAGATGTAGTACTCAGTCATAAAAAAAGAGAAAGAAAGAATTCCATTTATAGCAACATGAATGGGCCTAGAGATTGTCGAACTGAGTGAAGTAAGTCAAACAGAGAAAAACATTATATGATATTGCTTATACATGGAATCTTAAAAATAAACATCTGTAAAACAGAAATAGAGTTACAGATGTAAAAATAAACTGGTTACCAGAAAGGGAGAAGGATAAATTAGGAGACTGGTATTGACATATACATAGTTCTACATATAAAACAGATTAACTAATAGGGACTTACTGTATAGCACAGGAAACTGCTGTAGAGTTCCCTGTGTATAGCACAGGGACTCCACTCAATATTCTGTAATGGCCTATATGGGAAAAGAATCTAAGAAAGAGTGGATATACATACATGTTTAATAGATTTACTATGCTATACATCTGAAACTAACACTACATTGTAAACCAACTATACCCCAATAAAATTTTTTTAAAAATCTAATGGAATTTGCCTTAATAGGGTTAGACTTGCTTGGGACCTGTGACCCCTTTCTTCTTTCCAATTTCTCCCTTTTGGAATGTAAATGTCTATCATGCCCCCGTGCCAGCATGAAAGCAGGTAACTTGCCTGGTTTCACAGGTCCATAACTGGAGAGGAATTTTGCCTCACATCTCACATACATATGATTTAGATGATATCTAGATAAGATTTTGAATTTGATGATGGCAGGAGTTAAGACTTTGGGGGCTGTTGAGATGAGGTGAATGTATTTTGTGACAAAGACAAGAGACACAGTGCTATTTTTATTCAGTGGGCTGAATAAAAATTCCTATGTTGAAGTCATAGTCCCTAGTGCCTCAGAACGTGGCTGTGCTGGAGACAGAGCCTTTAAAAAGATAATTAAGTTAAAATGGGGTTGTAATGTGGGCCTTAATCCAGTATGACTGGTGTCCTTGTAAAGAGAGGAGGCTAAGACAGTGCGGACAGAGGGACGCCATGTGAGGACATGCCAAAGTGCTGGCCATCTGCAAGCCAAGCAGTGAGGCTCAGAAGAAATCAAGCTTGCCGACTCCTCGATCTCGGGTGTCAACCCTCCAGAACTGTGAGAAAATGAATTCCGGTTGTTTAAGTGACCCAGTCTCCGATATTTTGTTATGGCAACTCTAACAAGATGGATAAAGTATATTAACGGAGAGAGACTCTAAATGGCTCTTAACCATATTTTGGCTGTTTTTTGCTCTTGACATCTGTATTTATGGAATTGGGTGAAAATGGCCAATATCATTGCTCTCTTCATCTTAGATAAATTCCTAGAGAGGAAAAAAGACTGTTTTTTAAAATAAAAGGTCAAAGCTCACATATGCTCTTTAGAACTCACCATAGATATATAAGATGAATCTCTCATCGATGTCTTCAGATCCCTTTTGGTTTATCCGGGCTTTGTAGGAACCAGCATCTTTCAGAGTCAGATTGTTACTAGACAAAGAGTTGTTTTCTGGGATGTTTATTCGCCCTTGTCTAACCAAAAATCTTTCCACTTGGGAGTGCTAGAGCAAAAACTTCTTTGGGACCACTCTAGGTGATGTGCTCAATTTCTGCATCCACTGAAATGTTCAGGGAGAGAGTCACTGAACCCCCTACAATGCCTTTCACCACTGTTGAGGCTGAGTCCTTTTCAGAGGCTCCTTGCCCTGCAGAGACAAAAGAGGGACTTGGAGAAGCAGCTGGGATCCTCTAGCCAGCATTCATTCACTTATTTGTTTATTCATGCATGCAGTCATTCATTCATTGTAAAAACACATGTTGATAATAAATGCTAGATGTTGAGAAATGAGATGGTATTTTGGCCGTCCTCCCTCTAGGTCCATTGCTTAGCAAAGTTATTCATTCACTCACCTGACATTTTCTCTCATGAATGTAGCTACAATAATCAGTACAAAAGACTTTATAGGCTTTCATTCCACAAGGAAATGAGAATAGTGACTTTGGATGAATTTCTGAATTTCCCTAAGAATGAGCAAACTCATCTATAAGTTAGACATGTTCCACCTGTACCATCTTCTTCCAGAAATGTGTTAGAGATGAAATAAGACCAAGTTGCTGTAAATCATAAAGGACTAATGAAGTAAAAAAGCAGCACCTTTAAGAAAACAAGATGTATTGATGGATGACTAAACCGGTGGATAGATGAATAGGTGTGTGATATAGCAAGAAAAGTAAAACCCCAATGGGAGAACTGAGATGAGCGGTATCTGAGTGTTCACTGCAAAATTCTTTCCTGTTTTCTATATGTTTGAGAGTTTTCATAATAAAATATTGGGAACACAAAAACATCTTTTCACCTTTCACCTTACCTTTTCCTCAGTATCCAGGGAATCTCTATTTAACTTTGGCATGGCCAAGAAAATCTGGAAATTTCTTTTTCCTATCCTTAGGAAAAGACTTGGGATTGGGAATAGTAGGTAGCATTGATTAAGCACCTGATTTCCTCTTCTCAGGAAAGACTCAGGTCACGGATAACCATTGTTTCCAAGGCTTCCAGAGGCCTGACATTTGGCTACAGCAGTTTATTTCCTTGGAGAGGCCTTGCACATTCTGCTGGGTGACTCCAGCTTGGATTCTCAGATTCCAGGCTCCTACGGCTCTCAAGAGTGCTCTGCAAATCCTAGACTAAACCAGATGGGTTCAGGACTCAGGCTGTTCCCACCAAGAATTTTGGGTAGAAAAATATGTAGAGAGGGAGCGGTCCTTAGATGGCGGAGGAATAGGATGGGAAGACCACTTTCTCTCCCACAAATTCATCAAAAGAACATTTTAACGCTGAGTAAATTCCACAAAACAACTTCTGAATGCCAGAAGAGGACATCAGGCACTCAGAAAAGCAGCCCATTGTCTTTGTAAGGAGGTAGGAAAAAATATAAAAGATAAAAAGAGAAACAAAAGAGGTAGGGACAGAGCTCCATGCCGGGAAGGGAGTCTTAAAAAGAGATGTTTCCAAACACCAGGAACTCTCATTGCCAAGCCTGTGGTGAGCCTTGGAACCACAGAGGGCAACATAACCGGGAGGAAAAATAAATAAAAAATTAAAATCCACAGATTATGTGCCCAGCGGTAATTCCCCCAGCAGAGAAGCAGCACAGACGCCTGCACCCGCCACTAGCAAGCAGGGGCTGGGCAAGGAGGCGGGCTGCAGTGCTTAGAGTAAGGACCAGGCCTGAATGCCCTGAGGGTAATCAGAGTGAACTAACTTGGGCTAGCAAACCAGACTGTGGGATAGCTACCACATGAAAAGCCCTAACCTAAGACACCGCCAGGCCAGCTCACAGAACAAAGGACTGAGCAGATCTAGCCGGCTGCAGGCCATCCCCTCCAGTGACAGGCAGCCAGAGCTGGAAGGGGGGCAATCGTGGCCCCAGAGAGGCATTATTTACCAAACTGCAAGCAGGCTTCTTTGCTAACCAAGACTTCTTGGGATTCTGGACTGTCAACATCCACCTGAGAAGGTGTGCCAGAGTACACCCAGAAAACTGAGCGGCAGGGACGGAGGAGGCAATAAGTCGCAGTGACCGCGCTCGCCGAACACCTGGTCACCTGAGCTGCTCGGACCTGGGAAGGGCACAAAACGCAGGCCCAACCGAGTCTGCGCCTCTGAGGACAACCCGAGTGTCTGAACCTGAGCGGCTTGGACTTGGGAGGTGCATGCAGCCCAGGGCTGGCCTTAGACAGTTCCCAGCAGAGCAACCTAGAGCCTGACCCTAAGCCGTGAGCGGGGGGCAAACCCAGTGTGGCCGAGACACTGCGAGTACATGCCAGTGTTATTTGTTTGAAGCGTCCCTCCCTCCCCACAGCAAGACTGAACAAGTGAGCCTAAAAAAAGTGTCCACCACTGCCCCCTTGTGTCAGGGGTGGAAATTAGACACTGAAGAGACCAGCAAACAGAAGTTAAAACAGAGGGAACCTCCTTGGAAGTGACAGACGCAATAGATTAAGACCCTGTAGTTAAAACAAACAAACAAACAAAAAACACCCTGTAGTTAGTACCGACTACATAGGAAGGGGCCAATAGATCTTGAGAAATATAAGCTGGTTCAAGGAACTATCCAAAAATAAATAACCCCACACTGCCCACAACAACACCAGACAAAGTCTTAGATATATTTTTCTATCATTCTTTAATTTTTTTATTTTTAATTTTAAGTCCTCTATTACTGCTTTAATTTTCATTTTTATAACCTACTATTACTTTACACACACAAAAAGAGAGACCCTATTTTTAAAGTTAACATCATATATATATATTTTATAATTTTTGTGACTTTTTTCCTTTAATATTGTATTTTTGAAAATCCAACCTCTATTCTAGATTTTTAATCTTTGCTTTTTGGTATTTGTTATTAATTTTGTACCTTTAAGAACCCAATCTTCAGAACCCATTTTTACTTGGGAGTGAGATTACTGGCTTGATTGCTCTCTCCCCCTTTGGACTCTCCTTTTTCTCCACCAGGTCGCCTCTATCTCCTCCCTTCCCCTTCTCTTCTCTACCCAAATCTGTGAATCTCTTTGACTCCAGGGAACATTAATCAACAGGAGCTCATCAAACGCCTCCATACCTGCACCGAAACCAAGCACCACCCAAGGGCCAACAAGTTCCAGAGCAAGACATACCACGCAAATTCTCCAGCAACTCAGGAACATAGCCCTGAGCTTCAATATACAGGCTGCCCAAAGTCACTCCAAACCCACTGAAATCTCATAACTCATTACTGGACACTTCATTGCACTCCAGAGGGAAGAAATCCAGCTCCACCCACCAGAACACTGACACAAACTTCCCTAACCAGGAATCCTTGACAAGCCACCCATCCAACCCCACCCAGAGTGAGGAAACTCCACAATAAAGAGAACCCCACAAACTGCCAGAATACAGAAAGGACACCCCAAACACAGCAATATAAATAAGATGAAGAGACAGAGGAATACCCAACAGGTAAAGGAACAGGATAAATGCCCACCAAACCAAACAAAAGAGGAAGAGATAGGGAATCTACCTGAGAAAGAATTCCAAATAATGATAGTGAAAATGATCCAAAATCTTGAACACAAAATGGAATCACAGATAAATAGCCTGGAGACAAGGATTGAGAAGATGCTAGAAAGTTTTAACAAAGACCTAGAAGAACCAGTGACTCAGAGGTTAAAGTGTCTGCCTGGAATGCAGGAGATCAGGGTTGGATCCCTGGGTTGGGAAGATCCCCTGGAGAAGGCAATGACAACGCACTCCAGTACACTTGCTTGGAGAATCCAATGGAGGGAGGAGCCTGGTAGGCTACAGTCCATGGGGTTGCAAAGAGTTGGACACGACTGAGTGACTTTACTTACTAGAAGAAAGAAAAAAAATCAATATATAATGAATAATGCAATAAATGAGATAAAAACACCCTGGAGGGAACAAATAGTAGAACAATGGGGGCAGAAGATAGGATTAGTGAGGTAGAAGATAGAATGGTAGAAATAAATGAATCAGAGAGGAAAAAAGAAAAACAAATTAAAAGAAATGATGACAACCTCAGAGACCTCTGGGACAATGTTAAATGCCCCAACATTCGAATCATAGGAGTCTCAGAAGAAGAAGACAAAAAGAAAGACCATGAGAAAATACGTGAGGAGTTAACAGTTGAAAACTTCCCTAAAATGGGGAAGGAAATAATCACCCAAGTCCAAGAAACCCAGAGAGTCCCAAACGGGATAAACCCAAGGTGAGACACCCCAAGACACATATTAATCAAATTAACAAAGATCAAACACAAAGAACACATATTAAAAGCAGCAAGGGAAAAACAACAAATAACACACAAGGAGATTCCCATAAAGATAACAGCTGATCTTTCAATAGAAACCCTTCAGGCCAGGAGGGAATGGCAGGATGTATTTAAAGTGATGAAAGAGGGGAGCGAAAAAGATGGCGGAGGAATAGGATGGGGAGAACACTTTCTCCCTCTCTACCTCATCAAAAGAACATTTCAACGCTGAGTAAATTCCACAAAATAACTTCTGACTGCTGGCAGAGGACATCAGGCATCCAGCAAAGCAGATCATTGGCTTCAAAACCAGGTAGGAATTATTTTAAAGGACGAAGATAGAGACAAAGGAGGTAGGGAGGGAACCCCGGCACGGGAAGGGAATTCCATCCCGGGAAGAGACTCTTAAAAAGAGAGGCTCCCTAAAATTGGGGAACTTTCTCACAGCTGTGTATGGGGCAAGCCCTGGAAGCACAGAGGGCAACATAACAGGAAGGAAGAATAAATAAATAATTAAAACAACAGATTACGAATTCAACAGTATAACCCCCAGCGGATAAGCAGTGCAAACACCTGCGTCCGACAGCAGTGGGGGTTGGGCAGGGAGGAGCGCGCCTGCGACAGAGCTTTCTAAGAATTGGGCCGCGGGAGACGTAGGCTGCAGGGCTTTCCTCGAGACTCGGGGCGTAACAGGGCCAGAATCGGGTCCGCGCGTGACTAGAACATTTTATCTCGGACTAGCAAACCAGACTGGGGGATAACTAACACGCGAAACGCTCGAACATAAGACATCGACAGGCCCGTGCACAGAACAAAGGACGGATCGGAAATAGCTGGCTGCAGACCATCCCCCCACCAGCGACAGGCAGCCAGAGCCTTAAGTGCTGGAAGAGGGCAATCGCAGCTCGAGAGACATTACCTACCAAATTGCAAGCAGGTTTCTTTACTGAGACTACTGGGGGTCTCTGAACAGTCATCATCTGCCTGAGAAAGAGTCCCCATGGAGCTCCCAGAAAACTGAGCGACCCGGAAAGCCCAGAAGATGCTCAATAGTGCGCGCCAAACTCCCTAGCCACTCGGACTTGGGAAGGGAACATAGCCCCTGAGCACCAAATCTGAGAGGCTTAGAATGGGGAAGTGCATGAAGCATAGGGCAGGCCCCACACGGTTGTCCCGCGGAGCGAGAAGGGGCAAGCCCAGTGCAGAGCTAACCACCACCCATCCTGTGGCATGGCAAGACAGAAATCAGACACGGAAGAGACCAGCAAACAGAGGAAGTCAAACAGAGGGAACTGCCTTGGTAGCGACCCCACACAGTCCACAACGACAGAGAAAGCACCAGATATACCATTACTACTTTTATGATCAAAATTTTTTTTTGGGGGGGATGATGTGGAAGCGTGATTTTTTTTCTTTCTTTAAAAATTTTTGCTTTTTAAAATTTGTTTATTCTTCTTTTCTTTTTCATCTTTTTTCCCTAAACTTGCTTAAATTTTTAAGTCTTCTATATTTCTATTTATTATTTTTATAACCTAATATCACTTTTCCAAAAAAACAAACAAACAAAACCCTATCGTTAAAGCAAAAGCCGTATATAGTATTATTGGTGGAGGAAGTTGTCTTTTAATAATTCTGGAGTCTTTTATTTTATTTTACTTTTTTCTCTATTTTTTTTTAAATTTCTCTCTCCTTCCTCTTCTTTTCTTCAATATTCTATCTTTGAAAATCCAATCTTTACTCCAGATTTTTAATCTTGGCATTTTGGTATTTGTTGCCAATTTTGTACTTTTAAAAACCTAATCTTCAGTACCCAGTTTTACATGAGTGCAAGACTACTGGCTTGACCACTCTCTCCACCTTTGGAATCTCTCTTTTCTCCACCAGGTGGCTTTTGTCTCCTCCCTCCCCCTCCTCTTCTCTACCCAACTCTGTGAATCTCTGTGTGTTCCAGAAGGTGGAGAATTCTCAGGAAACTGGTCACTGGCCGGATCTGTATCCCTCCTTTGCATCTCCCTCTTTTATCCTCCTGTCCACCTCTATCTACTTTCTCCCTCTCCTCTTCCATGTATAACTCTGTGACCACCTCTGAGTGGTCCAGACTTCGGAGCGCACACAAGAAAATGGTTACGGGCTAGCTTGCTTTTTCCTCTTTTGACTCCACCTCATCCCATTCCACTCACCTCTAACTACCCTCTCCCTCTTCTCTCCTCCAAGTAACTCAGCGATCCTCTAGGGGTGACCCTCAAGGTGGAGAAACCTATCATCATTAACCTAGATGTTTTAACATTAGTGCTGAATAGATGGAGAAATCATGAGGCTATTGTAAAAATAAATCTGAAAACCAGAATCAGGAGGCGTAAGTCCAAATCCTGAGATCATCAAATAACTCCTGAATACAGGGAACATTATCCAATAAGAGCTCATCAAACGCCTTCATACCTACACTGAAACTGAGCACCGCCCAAGGACCAACAAGCTCCAGAGCAAGACATATCACGCAAATTCTCCAGCAACACAAGAACAAGCCCCTGAGCTTCAATACACAGGCAGCTCAAAATACTCCAAAACCACTGACGTCTCATAACCCATTACTTCACACTTCACAGCACTCCAGAGAGAGGAAATCCAGCTCCACCCACCAGAACTCCGACACAAGCCTCCCTAATCAAGAAACTTTGACAAGCCACTGATATAACCCCAAACACAGAGAGGAAGCTCTATAAGAAAGAGAATTCCACAAATTCCCAGAATGTAGAAAAGCCACCCCAAACGCAGCAATATAACCAAGATGAAGAGACAGAGGAATACCCAGCAGGTACAGGAACAGGAGACATGCCCACCAAACCAAACAAAAGAGGAAGAGATAGGGAATCTACCTGAGAAAGAATTCCAAATACTGATAGTGAAAATGATCCAAAATCTTGAAATCAAAATGGAATCACAGATAAATAGCCTGGGGTCAAGGATTGAGAAGATGCAAGAAAGGTTTAACAAGGACCTAGAAGAAATAAAAAAGAGTCAACATATAATGAATAATGCAATAAATGAGATCAGAAACACTCCAGAGGCTACAAATAGTAGAATATCGGAGGCAGAAGATAGGATTAGTGAAATAGAAGATAGAATGGTAGAAATAAATGAATCAGCGAGGGAAAAAGAAAGATGAATTAAAAGAAATGAGGACAACCTCAGAGACCTCCAAGACAATATGAAATGATCCAACATTCGAATTATAGGAGTCCCAGAAGAAGAAGACAAAAGAAAGACCATGAGAAAATACTTGAGGAGATAATAGTTGAAAATTTCCCTAAAATGGGGAAGGAAATAATCACCCAAGTCCAAGAAACCCAGAGAGTGCCAAACAGGATAAACCCAAGGCAAAACACCCCAAGACATATTTTAATCAAACTAACAAAGACCAAACACAAAGAACAAATATTAAAAGCAGCAAGGGAAAAACAACAAATAACACACAAGGGGATCCCCATAAGAATAACTGCAGATCTTTCAGTAGAAACTCTTCAGGCCAGGAGGGAATGGCAAGACATACTTAAAGTGATGAAAGATAATAACCTTCAGCCAAGACTACTGTACCCAGCAAAGATCTCATTCAAATATGAAGGAGAAATCAAAAGCTTTACAGACAAGAAAAGCTGCGAGAATTCAGCACCACCAAACCAGCTCTCCAACAAATACTAAAGGATAGACTTTAGACAGGAAACACAAAAAGGGCGGATAAACCTGAACACAAAACAATAAAGTAAATGGCAACAGGAGCATACTTATCAATAATTACCTTAAATGTAAATGGGTTGAATGCCCCAACCAAATGGCAAAGACCGGCTGAATGGATACAAAAACAAGATCCCTATATATGCTGCCTACAAGAGACCCACCTCAAAACAACGGACACATACAGACTAAAAGTGAAGGGCTGGAAAAAGATATTCCATGCAAATAAAGACCAAAAGAAAGCAGGAGTAGCAATACTCATATCCGATAAAATAGACTTTAAAACAAAGGTGGTGAAAAGGGACATTATGTAGAATGCCACTACATAATGATTAAAGGATCAATCCAAGAAGAAGATATAACAATTATAAATATATATGCACCCAACATAGGAGCACCGCAATATGTAAGACAATTGCTACCAAGCATGAAAGGGGAAATTAATAATAACACAATAATAGTGGGAGACTTTAATACCCCACTCACACCTATGGACAGATCAACTAAACAGAAAATCAACAAAGAAACGCAAACGTTAAACGATACAATTGACCAGTTAGACCTAATTGATATCTATAGGACATTTCACCCCAAAACAATGAATTTCACCTTTTACTCAAGTGCACACGGAACTTTTTCCAGGATAGATCACATTCTGGGTCATAAATCTAACCTTGATAAATTAAAAAAATCGAAAATATTCCAAGCATCTTCTCTGACCATAATGCACTAAGGTTAGATCTCAATTATAAGAGAAAAACTATCAAAAATTCCAACATTTGGAGGCCGAACAACACCCTTCTGAATAATCAACAAATCACAGAAGAAATCAAAAAAGAAATCAAAATATGCATTGAAACAAATGAAAATGAAAACACAACTACATAGAACCTTTGGGACACTATAAAAGCAGTCCTAAAGGAAAGTTCATAGCAATACAGGCATACCTCAAGAAACAAGAAAAAAGTCAAATAAATAACCTAACTCTACACCTAAAGCAACTAGAAAAGGAAGAAATAGAGAACCCCAGAGTTAGTAGAAGGAAAGAAATCCTAAAAATTAGGGCAGAAATAAATGCAAAAGAAACAAAAGAGACCATAGCAAAAATCAATAAAGCAAAAAGCTGGTTCTTTGAAAGGATAAACAAAATTGACAAACCATTAGCCAGACTCACCAAGAAACAAAGAGAAAAAAATCAAATCAACAAAATTAGAAATGAAAATGGAGAGATCACGACAGACAACTCAGAAATACAAAGAATCATAAGAGACTACTATCAGCAATTATATGCCGATAAAATGGACAACTTGGAAGAAATGGACAAATTCTTAGAAAAGTACAACTTTCCAAAACTGAACCAGGAAGAAATAGAAAATCTTAACAGACCCACCACAAGCATGGAAATTGAAACTGTAATCAGAAATCGTCCAACAAACAAGAGCCCAGGTCCAGACGGCTTCACAGCTGAATTCTACCAAAAATTTCGAGAAGAGCTAACACCTATCCTACTCAAACTATTCCAGAAAATTGCAGAGGAAGGTAAACTTCCAAACTCATTCTATGAGGCCACCATCACCCTAATACCAAAACCTGACAAAGACACCACAAAAAAGAAAACTACAGGCCAATATCACTGATGAACATAGATGCAAAAATCCTCAACAAAATCCTAGCAATCAGAATCCAGCAACACATTAAAAAGATCATACACCATGACCAAGTGGGCTTTATCCCAGGGATGCAAGGATTCTTCAATATCCGCAAGTCAATCAATGTAATTCATCACATTAACAAACTGAGAAATAAAAATCATATGATTATCTCAATAGATGCAGAAAAAGCCTTTGTCAAAATTCAGCATCCATTTATGATAAAAACTCTCCAGAAAGCAGGAATAGAAGGAACATACCTCAACATAATAAAAGCTATATATGACAAACCCACAGCTAACATTATCCTCAATGGTGAAAAATTGAAACCATTTCCCTAAACTCAGGAATAAGACAAGGGTGTCCACTTTCACCACTACTCTTCAACATCGTACTGGAAGTTTTGGCCACAGCAATCAGAGCAGAGAAAGAAATACAAGGAATCCAAATTGGAAAAGAAGAAGTAAAACTCTCACTGTTTGCAGATGACATGATCCTCTACATAGAAAATCCTAAAGACTCGACCAGAAAACTACTAGAGCTAATCAATGAATATAGTAAGGTTGCAGGATATAAAATCAACACTCAGAAATCCCTTGCATTCCTATACACTAATAATGAGAAAGTAGAAAAAGAAGTTAAGGAAACAATTCCATTCACCATTGCAACGAAAAGAATAAAATACTTAGGAATATTCCTACCTAAAGAAACTAAAGACCTATATATCAAAAACTATAAAACACTGATGAAAGAAATCAAAGAGGACACTAATAGATGGAGAAATATACCATGCTCATGGGTCGGAAGAGTCAATATAGTGAAAATGAGTACACTACCCAAAGCAATCTACATATTCAATGCAATTCCCATTAAGCTACCAGCAGTATTTTTCACAGAACTAGATCAAATAATCTCAAGATTTGTATGGAAATACAAAAAACCTTGAATAGCCAAAGCAATCTTGAGAAAGAAGAATGGAACTGGAGGAATCAACTTGCCTGACTTCAGGCTCTACTACAAAGCCACAGTCATTAAGACAGTATGGTACTGGCACAAAGACAGAAATATAGATCAATGGAACAAAATAGAAAGCCCTGAGATCAATCCACACACCTATGGACACCTTATCTTCGACAAAGGAGGCAAGGATATACAATGGAGTAAAGACAGACACCACCTCTTTAACAGGTGGTGCTGGGAAAACTGGTCAACCACTTATAAAAGAATGAAACTAGAACACTTTCTAACACCATACACAAAAATAAACTCAAAATGGATTAAAGATCTAAATGTAAGACCAGAAACTATAAAACTCCTAGAGGAGAACATAGGCAAAACACTCTCCGACATAAATCACAGCAGGATCCTCTATGATCCAACTCCCAGTATACTGGAAATAAAAGCAAAAATAAACAAATGGGACCTAATTAAAATTAAAAGCTTCTGCACAACAAAGGAAACTATAAGCAAGGTGAAAAGACAGCCTTCTGAATGGGAGAAAACAATAGCAAATGAAGCAACTGACAAACAACTAATCTCAAAGATATATAAGCAACTTATGCAGCTCAACTCCAGAAAAATAAACGATCCAATAAAAAAATGGGTCAAAGAACTAAATAGGCATTTCTCCAAAGAAGACATACGGATGGCTAACAAACACATGAAAAGATGCTCAACATCACTCATTATCAGAGAAATGCAAATCAAGACCACAGTGAGGTACCATTTCACACCAGTCAGAATGGCTGCGATCCAAAAGTCTACAAGCAATAAATGCTGGAGAGGATGTGGAGAAAAGGGAACCCTCTTACACTGCTGGTGGGAATGCAAACTAGTACAGCCATTATGGAAAACAGTGTGGAGATGCCTTAAAAAATTGCAAATAGAACTGCCTTATGACTCAGCAATCCCACTGCTGGGCATACACACCGAGGAAACAAGAATGGAAAGAGGCACATGTGCCCCAATGTTCATTGCAGCACTGTTTATAATTGCCAGGACATGGAAGCAACCTAGATGTCCATCAGCAGATGAATGGATAAGAAAGCTGTTGTACATATACACAATGGAATACTACTCAGCCCTTAAAAAGAATAAATTTGACTCAGTTCTAATGAGATGGATGAAATTGGAACCGATTATACAGAGTGAAGTAAGCCAGAAAGAAAAACACCAATACAGTATACTGACACATATATATGGAATTTAGAAGATGGTAATGATGACCCTGTATGTGAGACAACAACAGAGACACAGAGGTATAGAACGGACTTTTGGACTCTGAGGGAGAGGGAGAGGGTGGGATGGTTTGGGAGAATGGCATTGAAACATGTATACTATCTTGTAAGAAACGAAGCGCCAGTCTATGTTCAATGCAGGATGCAGGATGCATGGGGCTGGTGCACAGGATGATTCAGGTAGATGATGTGGGGTGGGAGGTGGGAGGGGGCTTCGGCATTGGGAGATTGTGTTCACCTGTGGCTGATTCATGTCAATGTATGGCAAAACATATACAGTATTGTAATTAAAATAAATAAATAAATAAACCAAAAAAAAAATAAAGTGATGAAAGAAAATAACCTACAGCCCAGATTACTGTACCCAACAAGGATCTCATTCAAATATGAAGGAGAAATCAAAAGCTTTAGAGACAAGCAAAACCTGAGAGAATTCAGCACCACCAAACCAGCTCTCCAACAAATGCTAAAGGATCTTCTCTAGACAGGAAACACAAAAAGGGTGTATAAACTCAAACCCAAAACAATGAAGTAAATGGCAACAGGCTCATACTTATCAATAATTACCATAAATGTAAATGGGTTGAATGCCCCAACCAAAAGACAAAGACTGGCTGAATGGATACAAAAGCAAGACCCCTGTATATGTTTACAAGAGACCCACCTTGAAACAAGGGACACATACAGACTGAACGTGAAGGGCTGGAAAAAGATATTCCATGCAAATAGAGGCCAAAAGAAAGCAGGAGTAGCAATACTCACATCTGATAAAATAGACTTTAAAACAAAGGCTGTGAAAAGAGACAAGCAAGGACACTACATAATGATTAAAGGATCAATCCAAGAAGAACATGTCACAATTATAAATATATATGCACCCAACATAGGAGCGCCACAATATGTAAGACAACGCTAACAAGCATGAAAGGGGAAATTAATAATAACACAATAATAGTGGGAGACTTTAATACCCCACTCACACCTATGGACAGATCAACTAAACAGAAAACTAACAAGGAAACACAAACTTTAAATGATACAATAGACCAGTTAGACCTAATTGATATCTATAAGACATTTCACCCCAAAACAATGAATTTCACCTTTTCTCAAGTACACACGGAACCTTCTCTAGGATAGATCACATCCTGGGCCATAAATCAAGCCTTGGTAAATTTTTAAAAATTGAAATCATTCCAAGCATCTTTTCTGACCACAGTGCAGTAAGATTAGATCTCAATTACAGGAGAAAAACAATTAAAAATTCCAACATATGGAGGCTGAACAACACGCTGCTGAATGACCAACAAATCACAGAAGAAATAAAAAAGAAGTCGAAATAAGCATAGAAATGAATGAAAATGAAAACAAAATGACCCAAAACCTGTGGGACACTGTAAAAGCAGTGTTAAGGGGAAGTTCATAGCAATACAGGCACACGTCAAGAAACAAGAAAAAAGTCAAATAAATAACCTAACTCTACACCTAAAGCAACTAGAAAAGGAAGAAATAAAGAATCCCAGGGTTAGTAGAAGGAAAGAAATTTTTAAAATTGGGGCAGAAATAAATTCAAAAGAAACAAAAGAGACCATAGCAAAAATCAGCAAAGCCAAAAGCTGGTTCTTTGAGAAGATAAATAAAACTGACAAACCATTAGCAAGACTCATCGAGAAACAAAGGGAGAAAAATAAAATCAATAAAATTAGGAATGAAAATGGAGAGATCACAGCGGATAACACAGAAATACAAAGGATCATAAGAGACTACTATCAGCAATTATATGCCAATAAAATGGACAACTTGGAAGAAATGGACAAATTCTTAGAAAAGTACAACTTTCCAAAACTGAACCAGGAAGAAATAGAAAATCTTAACAGACCCATCACAAGCACGGAAATCGAAACTGTAATCAGAAATCTCCCAGCAAACAAAAGCCCTGGCCCAGATGGCCTCACAGCTGAATTCTACCAAAAATTTCGAGAAGAGCTAACACCTATCCTACTCAAACTATTCCAGAAAATTGCAGAGGAAGGTAAACTTCCAAACTCATTCTATGAGGCCACCATCACCCTAATACCAAAACCTGACAAAGATGCCACCAAAAAAGAAAACTACAGGCCAATATCACTGATGAACATAGATGCAAAAATCCTTAAAAAAATTCTAGCAATCAGAATCCAACAACATATTAAAACAATCATATATCATGACCAAGTGGGCTTTATCCCAGGGATGCAAGGATTCTTCAATATCCACAAAGCAATCAATGTAATTCACCACATTAACAAATTGAAAAATAAAAGCCATATGATTATCTCAATAGATGCAGAGAAAGCTTTTGACAAAATTCAACATCCATTTATGATAAAAACTCTCCAGAAAGCAGGAACAGAAGGAACATACCTCAACATAATAAAAGCTATATATGACAAACCCACAGCAAACATTATCCTCCATGGTGAAAAATGGAAAGCATTTCCCTTAAAGTCAGGAACAAGACAAGGGTGCCCACTTTCACCACTGCTATTCAACATAGTTCTGGAAGCTTTGGCCACAGCAATCAGAGCAGAAAAAGAAATAAAAAGAATCCAAATTGGGAAAGAAGAAGTAAATCCCTCACTGTTTGCAGATGACATGATCCTCTACACAGAAAACCCTGAAGACTCTACCAGAAAATTACTAGAGCTAATCAATGAATATAGTAAAGTTGCAGAATATAAAATCAACACACAGAAAACCGTTGCATTCCTATACACTAATAATGAGAAAATAGAAAGAGAAATTAAGGAAACAATTCTATTCACCATTGCAATGAAAAGAATAAAATACTTAGGAATATATCTACCTAAAGAAACTAAAGACCTTTATAGAGAAAAAAAAATCAAAGAAGACACTAATAGATGGAGAAATATACCTTGTTCATAGATTGGAAGAATCAATATAGTGAAACTGAGTATGCTACTCAAAGCAATCTATAGATTTAATGCAATCCGTATCAAGCTACCAACGTTATTTTTCACAGAGGTAGAACAAATAACTTCACAATTTGTATGGAAATACAAAAAACCTCAAATAGCCAAAGTAATCTTGAGAAAGAAGAATGGAACTGGAGGAATCAACTTACCTGACTTCAGGCTCTACTACAAAGCCACAGTCATCAAGACAGTATGGTATCAGCACAAAGACAGAAATATAGATCAATGGAACAAAATAGAAAGCCCAGAGATAAATCCACGCACTTATGGGCACCTTTTCTTTGACAAAGGAGGCAAGAATATACAATGGGGAAAAGGCAATCTCTTTAACAAGTGGTGCTGGTAAAACTGGTCAACCACTTATAAAAGAATGAAACTAGAACACTTTCTAACCTCATAGACAAAAATAAACTCAAAATGGATTAAAGATCTAACTGTAGGACCAAAAATTATAAAACTCTTAAAGGAGAACATAGGCAAAACACTCTCCGACATAAATCACAGCAGGATCCTCTATGATCCACCTCCCAGTATACTGGAAATAAAAGCAAAGATAAACAAATGGGATCTAATTAAAATTAAAAGCTTCTGCACAACAAAGGAAACTATAAGTAAGGTGAAAAGACAGCCTTCAGAATGGGAGAAAATAAAAGCAAATGAAGCAACTGACAAAGAATTAATCTCAAAAATATACAAGCAACTTATGCAGCTCAATTCCAGAAAAATATATGACCCAATCAAAAAGTGGGCCAAAGAATTAAACAGACATTTCTCCAAAGAAGACATACAGATGGCTAACAAACACATGAAAAGAGGCTCAACATCACTCATTATCAGAGAAATGCAAATCTAAACCATAGTGAGGTACCATTTCACGCCAGTCAGAATGGCTGCGATCCAAAAGTCTACAAACAATAAATGGTGGAGAGGGTGTGGAGAAAAGGGAACCCTCTTACACTGTTGGTGGGAATGCAAACAAGTACAGCCACTACGGAGAACAGTATGGAGATTCCTTAGAAAAACTGGAAATAGAACTGCCATATGACCCAGCAATCCCACCGCTGGGCATACACACCGAGGAAACCAGAATTGAAAGAACTTGCATACCCCAGTGTTCATCACAGCACGTTTATAATAGCCAGGACATGGAAGCAGCCTAGATGTCCATCAGCAGACATCTGCAGTCTGCAGTCCATCAGCAGTAATGGAGTATTACTCAGCCATTAAAAAGAATACATTTGAATCAGCTCCAATGAGGTGGATGAAACTGGAGCCTATTATACAGAGTGAAGTGAGCTAGAAAGAAAAACACCAATACAGTATACTAATGCATGTATATGGAATTTAGAAAGATGGTAACAATAACCCTATATGCGAGATGGCAAAAAGACAGATGTATAGAACAGTCTTTTAAACTCTGTGGGAGAGGGCAAGGGTTGGATGATTTAGGAGAATGGCATTGAAATATGTATAATATCATATGTGAAACAAATCGCCAGTCCAGGTTCGATGCATAATACAGGATGCTCAGGCTGGTGCACTGGGATGACCCTGAGGGATGGTATGGGGAGGGAGGTGGGAGGGGGGTTCAGGATGGGGAACACGTGTACACCATGGCAGAAACAGTGGAAACAGTGTCAGACTTTATTTTTCATGGCAAAACCAATACAATATTGTAAAGTAATTAGCCTCCAATTAAAATAAATAAATTTATATTAAAAAGAAAGAAAGAAAGAAAATATGTAGAGAATGTTGGAGAGAGTGGAGAGGCCAAAGAATAGCTAGGAAGGATGGGGAAAGTTTGAAGTTTGTTCCTAAAGCCTAAGGTCACAGAAAACACAGATGCAGAGTGGAGCCTCGTGCAGGCCAGGGGAGTGGTCTCTGCCTGGACTCCCATCAGCTGAGCACCTGGACCTTCTGGAGAGGCTGCCAGGGGAGGACACAGGGCTAGACACCCTGGACGTGAGAGGGTCTGCTCAGGTAGACTCTGGGGCAGATTCAGAAGACAGAAGCTCAGCTGATGTGACGGTGATTTGAGGTTGCCTAAAAGAGCTCTTGTCATCCAGAAGACCCTGCTTATGATTGCTACGTGTGTATTAGGCACTTTGTAGAAATCATTCTTTTGAATTCTCAACATTAATCTCATAAGCAGCCCTTTTTCTGATAAGGAGTTGAAATTTAGAGAGTTTAAGCCACTTGCCTGAGATTACAGGGTTGATCAGTGGCAGAACCCAGATTCTGGGTAGATGATACCCTGGGTTATAGAGGCTGGGAGTACTGACTACCCTATCCTGGGAGCCCAGAAGATGGTAGGTTTTGGCTGGGAGCATATGAATGTGTCTTGACCTTGTTTCTCCTCACAACAATGGTAAACAAAAACTCACATATGTCAGTGGGAGGAGCAGGATGTGGTTCCCACAGGTCAGATCCTATTGCAGAAAGCAGTGCTACATAGGTCCCATACAGGAGTTGCAGGTATCATCCATCTTATCTTAAACTACATTGTTTGACAAATTATTAAAGGGAGGGTTTAAAGATTGTGATAACTGAATCTGACTTGCCCATCTTTTACTATTTTCTGAATAATGTACTTAAAACTGTGATTATATTCTTTGCAGCCAAAGATGGAGAAGCTCTATACAGTCGACGAAAACAAGGCCAGGAGCTGACTGTGGCTCAGATCATGAACTCCTTATTACCAAATTCAGACTCAAATTGAAAAAAGTAGGGAAAACCGCTAGACCATTCAGGTATGACCTAAATCAAATCCCTTATGATTATACAGTGGAAGTGAGAAATAGATTTAAGGGCCTAGATCTGATAGATAAAGTGCCTGATGAACTATGGAATGAGGTTCGTGACATTGTACAGGAGACAGGGATCAAAACCATCCCCATGGAAAAGAAATGCAAAAAAGCAAAATGGCTGTCTGGGGAGGCCTTACAAATAGCTGTGAAAAGAAGAGAAGCCAAAAGGAAAGGAGAAAAGGAAAGATATAAGCATCTGAATGCAGAGTTCCAAAGAACAGCAAGAAGAGGTAAGAAAGCCTTCTTCAGCGATCAGTGCAAAGAAATAGAGGAAAAGAACAGAATGGGAAAGACTAGAGATCTCTTCAAGAAAATTAGAGATACCAAGGGAACATTTCATGCAAAGATGGGCTCAATAAAGGACAGAAATGGTATGGACCTAACAGAAGCAGAAGACATTAAGAAGAGGTGGCAAGAATACACGGAAGAACTCAACAAAAAAGATCTTCACGACCCAGATAATCATGATGATGTGATCACTAGTCTAGAGCCAGACATCTTGGAATGTGAAGTCAAGTGGGCCTTAGAAAGCATCACCAGGAACAAAGCTAGTGAAGGTGATGGAATTCCAGTGGAGCTGTTTCAAATCCTGAAAGATGCTGTGAAAGTGCTGCACTCAATATGCCAGCAAATCTGGAAAACTCAGCAGTGGCCACAGGACTGGAAAAGGTTAGTTTTCATTCCAATCCCAAAGAAAGGCAATGCCAAAGAATGCTCAGACTACTGCACAATTGCACTCATCTCACATGCTAGTAAAGTAATGCTCAAAATTCTCCAAGCCAGGCTTCAGCAATACATGAACCATGTACTCCTTAATGTTCAAGCTGATTTTAGAAAAGGCAGAGGAACCAGATATCAAATTGCCAACATCCGTTGGATCATGGAAAAAGCAAGACAGTTCCAGAAAAACATCTACTTCTGCTTTATTGACTATGCCAAAGCCTTTGACTGTGTGGATCACAATAAACTGTGGAAAAATTCTTCAAGAGATAGGAATACCAGACCACGTGACCTGCCTCTTGAGAAATCTGTATGCAGGTCAGGACGCAACAGTTAGAGCTGGACATGGAACAACAGACTGGTTCCAAATAGGAAAAGGAGTACGTCAAGGCTGTATACTGTCACCCTGTTTGTTTAACTTCTATGCAGAGTACATCATGAGAAATACTGGACTAGAAGAAACACAAGCTGGAATCACGATGGCTGGGAGAAATAGCAATAACCTCAGATATGCAGATGATACCACCCTTATGGCAGAAAGTGAAGAAGAACTAAAAGCCTCTTGATGAAAGTTAAAGAGGAAAGCGGAAAAGTTGGTTTAAAGCTCAACATTCAGAAAACAAAGATCATGGCATCCGGTCCCATCACTTCATGGGAAATAGATGGGGAAAGAGTGGAAACAGTGTCAGACTTTATTTTGGAGTGCTCCAAAATCACTGCAGATGGTGACTGCAGCCATGAAATTAAATTAAAAGACGCTTAGTCCTTGGAAGAAAAGTTATGACCAACCTGGATAGTATATTCAAAAGCAGAGACATTACTTTGCCGACTAAGGTCCATCTAGTCAAGGTTATGGTTTTTCCAGTGGTCACGTATGGATGTGAGAGTTGGACTGTGAAGAAGGCTGAGCACCAAAGAATTGATGCTTTTGAACTGTGGAGTTGGAGAAGACTCTTGAGAGTCCCTTGGACTGCAAGAAGATCCACTCTAAAGGAGATCAACTCTGGGATTTCTTTGGAAGGAATGATGCTAAAGCTAAAACTACAGTACTTTGGCCACCTCATGAGAAGAGCTGACTCATTGGAAAAGACTCTGATGCTAGGAAGGATTGGGGGCAGGAAGAGAAGGGGACGACAGAGGATAAGATGGCTGAATGGCATCACTGACTCGATGAAGGTGAGTCTGAGTGAACTCGGAGATGGTGATGGACAGGGAGGCCTGGCGTGCTGCAGTTCATGGGATCCCGAAGAGTCGGACATGACTGAGTGAGTGAAATGAACTGAACTGAACTGAACTGTGATTGTTATATTAACAAACATAGCTTCCACCAACTGTATGCCAAGCATTTACACATATATCCTTAATCTATAAAACAGTCTTGCACAGTACACTTTATTGCTTGTATTTTACACTTAAGAAGTAGAGTCTCACACACCTGATAAATGATGAAACAAGGACTTAATTTTGAATATTCCTTATATTAAAGCTGAGGGCGGGGGTTGGACTTGTTCACCCTACTGCCTCCTAAGTTCTTGAAATCACTTCTTGGAAACACAGAAGCATCAAGAAAACTGCCTTCTAGACCAAAACAGTGAGGCTTGAGGTCACCCTAACTGGTGATGTCAGACAGAGGGAGATGTCTCTTTGCCCCAAACTGTTTGAAGTTCACTGTGTAGACCATCTGGATGCCATTGAATGTGGCTAATTCTAGGTTTATCCAACACAGCCAGAAAGCATCCCAAGAGTTGAGTGTGAATATAAATAGCCTTGCTGCCTTCTGTGTTCTTATGGTGAACAAAGATGAAATAGAAACTGAAGAGAGGTTAGGCTGAAGTCCAGCCTGAGATCTAGGGTCTCTCTACCCTATACATACATCTGAGAGTTTTCTAGAGTTCTCCTCACTGCTTGGCCACTAACTTCATCCCTACTGCTGTCAGGTCCCTGTCCTGCATTATCCTCCCTAAATCCCTGATGAGGAAGCAGAATTCCAGAGGGACAGTAGCTGCCACCGTGTCAGTGGTTGAGACCCTTTCTGGGTACTGGGTCAGCTCTGCCCACTGGAGAGAGGTGGCTCAGGCCATGTTCCTGAGAAAAGTTTCCAGAAACTAGCAGAAATTGGGCCTTCATGGGGAGGTAGAATGTTGGGAAGAAAGGATATTCAGATAGAAGCCAACTAGCTGAGGGCCACCAGACAATCTCCAGGTCCCCAGTGAAGCCTCCAAACATGTGATAAACCAAGCAGGATATAAAAAGAAGCTCCAGCAGTCCTATCCGGAGAAGGCAATGGCACCTCACACTAGTACTCTCGCCTGGAGAATCCCACGGACGGCGGAGCCTGGAGGGCTGCAGTCTATGGAGTTGCTAAGAGTCGGGCACGACTGAGCGACTTCACTTTCACTTTTCACTTTCATGCATTGGAGAAGGAAATGGCAACCCACTCCAATGTTCTTGCCTGGAGAATCCCAGGGACGGGGAGCCTGGTGGGCTGCCATCTATGGGGTCGCGCAGAATTGGACATGACTGAAGTGACTTAGCAGCAGCAGCAGCAGCAGTCCTATCCCTCCCTTGGAAACTGGTTGGTGATTTGTTATCAGGACAAGTTTCCTGTATCCCTCTGCAGGTCTTACCCACATTGCATAGAGAACAAACTCATCGTGCAGCATTTCTTATCCTGAAAATGTGAGAGCAAGAGGAATAGACTCTGAACCTGGGGTTATTTGAGTCTGGGGCTAGAAATTTACCTACTCATGGTGTGTAACTATGTATACTCACACACACACACACACACACACACACACACACACAGCTCACAGTAAGGTGGAACCCACAGAAAAATTACCAAAAGAAGACAGTTTCCTGCTTTTAACAGCTAGTGCTGTGTGTCATGCTCAGTTGCTCAGTCATGTCTGAATCTTTGAGGCCCCAAGGACAGTAGTCCGCCAGGTTCCTCTAGCCACAGAATTTTTCAGGCAAGAATGCGGGAGTGGGATGCCATTTCCTCCTCTAGGAGCTCTTCCCAGCCCTGGGAAGGAACCCGCAGCTCCTGCGGCTCCTGCGTTGGCATGCAGATTCCTTACCTCTGTGCCACCTGTGAAGCCTTAAATTGCTAGAATCCCCAGCAAAAATGTGACCAGCCTCACGGGAACACCAGTGGCCCCAGTGCAGACTTACCCATGAGCAAGAAGAGGAGAGGGGTCCATAGACAGGGAAAGAATATGTGTGGTTGACTCTTTGGTGGCTTTTTGGAGAAAGGCTGCAGAGCCCAGTCATCTGTATGTCTCCTTGGGCTCGCCATGATGATCTACTTTAAGATCATGGGCTGAAGGAGGAAGCACTGACCACAGCTTCTGCAATTGTGTGTGTGTGTGCATGTCCCAGTGAGGGCTGTTTATACCAAGCACCACAGACTCCTCCCATATGCTCAGGCTGGGACAGAGCTCCCAAGTCTATTACTAACCTTCACGGTACTTGCACACCTATAATGGGCATAACTTGGCTTCAGTCTCAGGAAGATTAGGTTCTAAACTTGGCTTTGAAGATGCCCCTTAAAAATCTCTACCTCCTGATAGAGATAACTAATACATGCCCTGGTGTAATGAACTCTTCTTGAGTATGAGATGGATTTAGTGACTTGGTTCTAGTGAGTAGAATGTGTCAGAAGGGATGGGATGTGGCTTCTATTTTGGGCTGACCCTCTCTACCCTCCCTTCACACCTCGATCCTTCCCTGACCTCATGCAAGGAGATAAGTATTACACTGTAAGGATGGCCTCCAGCCAGCAAGGAACTAATGTCAGTAATTGATGAGACCTTGAGGCTTTCCAAGAGCCATGGAGGTGAAATTGAAGTGAACCCTCCCCTGGGAGGGCCTGGAAATGACTGTAGTCCTGGCTGACACCTTGACTGTAGCTTAGTGAGGGACTGTGCGCCAGAGGTGCCCAGCTAAGCTGTGCCTAGATTCTTGATCCATAGAAACTGTGAGATAATAAAAGTTTACTGTTTTAAGCTGCCAAGTTTCATAATTGGTTACCTAGCAGTGGATAAATAATACTATGACCCAACATATTCCCTACTTTGCTTAAGCCAGTTTGTGTTGAATTCCTGGCAATGCAACTGAAAGACTTTTAACTAATCTGGAAAATGCACCAGGAAACTGCACTGAGGATGGATATGGTAAGTGACAGTTGTATAATTGAGTTGAGAAGGTAGGTTGTAAGTTCAATCGCTCAGTTGTGTCCAGCTTTTTGTGACCCCCATGGACATGTCCATTACCAACTCCCAGAGCTTGCTCAAATCCATGTCCATCGAGTCTGTGATGCCATCCAACTATATCATCCTCTGTTGTTCCCTTCTCCTGCCTTCACTGTTTCCCAGCATCAGGGTCTTTTCCAATACTGTCAGTAATGTCAGTTCTTCACATCAGGTGGCTAAAGTATTGGAGCTTCAGCTTCAGCATCAGTCCTTCCAATGAACATTCAGGACTGATTTCCTTGGTTTGATCTCCTTGCAGTCCAAAGGACTCTCAAGAGTCTTCTCCAACAGCACAGTTCAAAAGCATCAGTTCTTCAGTGCTCAGCTTTCTTTATGGTCCAACTCTCACATCCATCCAAACATGACTATTGGAAAAGCCATAGCTTTGACTAGACAGACCTCTGTCAGAAAAATACTGTCTCTCTGCTTTTTAATATGCTGTCTAGGTTGGTCATAGCTTTACTTCCAAGGTGCTAGCTTTTAATTTCCTGACTGCAGTCACCATCTGCAGTGCTTTTAGAGCCCAAGAAAATAAAGTCTGTCACTGTTTCCCTTATTTCCCTTATTTGCCATGAAGTGATGGGACCAGATGCCATGATCTTCGTTTTCTGAATGTTGAGTTTTAAGCCAACTTTTTCACTCTCCTCTTTCACTTTCATCAGGAGGCTTTTTAGTTCCTCTTTGCTTTCTTCCATAAGGGTGGTGTCATTTGCATATCTGAAATTATTGATATTTCTTCTGGCAATCTTGATTCCAGCTTGTGCTTCATCCAGTCCAGCATTTCTCATGATGGACTCTGCAGATGGACTTATATAAGTTAAATAAACAGGGTGACAATATACAGCCTTGACATACTCCTTTTCCTATTTGGAACCAGTCTGTTGTTCCATGTCCAGTTCTAAGTGTTGCTTCTTGACCTGCGTACAGATTTCTCAAGAGGCAGGTCAGGTGGTCTGGTATTCCCATCTCTTTCAGAATTTTCCACAGTTTATTGTGATACACACAGTCAAAGGCTTTGGCATAGTCAATAAAGCAGAAGTAGATTTTTTCTGGAGCTCTCAGCTGCTTTTTTTTTTTTTAAAGATTCACTGGCTGTTGACAATACTATCTCTCATTCCTCTGCCTTTTCTAAATCCAACTTGAACATCTGGAAGTTCTCAGTTCATGTACTGTTGAAACCTGGCTTGGAGAATTTTGAGCATTACTTTGCTAGCGTGTGAGATGAGTACAGCTGTGTGGTAGTTTGAACATTCTTTGGCATTGACCTTCTTTGGGATTGGAATGAAAACTGACCTTTTCCAATCCTGTGGCCACTGTTGAGTTTTTCAGATTTGCTGGCATATTGAGTGCAGCACTGAAGGAGGAGACCATAGGGCCTGGATTCCATCTTAGTCCTGTTCAGTGCTGGCCATGTGTGGCTGCCTTTTCCGTGGACTCTGAACTCTGTGCTTAGTGTCTATGGAAATGACACACCAGCAGAAGTATAAGACCCACTCCAGACAAAGGAACCCTGAGAGTCGTACCTAGGTTACTCGTCACCTAAGAGAAAACATCTACTAATCATCCCTGTCTCCAGACAGGTCATAAATTTTTTTCTGTACTTATAAGAGTGTAACCTTGGGCTTATCGATTAATGGCCAGTTGTTTAACTGTTTAAGCTCATGACACATGAGTGACGGGCTATTGTGATTGGATCTACCTTTCTTTGTTTATGCAGTTTTCAAGGAATTTGGGGAGATGGGTTTGAGCACCTACACATAGGGTATAAAAGATTTTCACAGAAGCTGGTCAGGGTCCTTGGCTAAGAGGAGACTCTGTCTTGGGCCCGCTCGTGTAATAAACTGTTCTTCACTATCTGTATTGTCCTTCTGAGTGAGTTTGTTTCCCAGAAGGCGTGGCTACAACAGCATTTTATAGCATCATCTTTCAGGATTTGAAAAAGCTCAACTGGAATTCCATCATCTCCACTATCTTTGTTCGTAGTGATGCTTCCTAAGGCCCAGTTGACTTTGCGTTCCAGGATGTCTGGCTATAGGTAAGTGATCACACCATCATGGTTATCTGAGACATTAGGATTTTTTTTTTTTTGTATAGTTCTTCTGTGTATTCTTGCCACCTCTTCTTAATATTTTCTGCTTCTATTAAGTCCATACCATTTTTGTCTTTTATTGTGCCCCTTTGCGTGAAATGTTCCCTTGGTATCTCTAACTTTCTTGAAGAGATCTCTAGTCTTCCATTCCATTATTTTCCTCTATTTCTTTGCATTGATCACATTAGGAGGCTTTCTTATCTTTTCTTGCTATTCTTTGAAACTTTATATTCAGATGGGTATATCTTTTCTTTTTGCCTTCGCCTTTAGTTTCTCTTCTTTTCTCAACTATTTGTAAGGCCTCCTCAGGCAATCATTTTGCCTTTTGCATTTCTTTTTCTTGGGGATGGATGGTCTTGATCACTTTGTTGACTATGTACAGTTGCCTCCTGTACAATGTCACAAACCTCCATCCATAGTTCTTCAGGTACTCTGTTTGTCAGATCTAATCCCTTGAATTCATTTGTCACTTCCATTGTATAATTGTAAAGGGATTTGATTTAGGTCATACCTGAATGATCTAGAGGTTATCCCTACTTTCTTCAATCTGAGTCTGAATTTTGCAGTAAGGAGTTCATGATCTGAGCCATAGTCAGCTCCTGGTCTTGTTTTTGCTGGCTGTATAGAGCTTCTCCATTTTCGGTTGCAAAGAATATAACCACTCTGACTTCAGTCTTGACCATCTTGTGATGTTCATGTGTAGAGTCATTTCTTGTGTTTTTGGAAGAGGGTATTTGCTATGACCAGTGCATTCTTTTGGCAAAACTCTGTTAGCCTTTGTGCTGCTTCATTTTGTACTCCAAGGCCAAATGTTCTTGTTACTCCAGGTATTTCTTGACATACTACTTTTGCATTCCAGGCCCCTATGATGAAAAGGACATCTTTTTTTTTTTTTTTTTGTATTAGTTCTAGAACGTCTTGTAGGTCATCATAGAACAATTCAGCTTCAGCTTCTTCAGCGTTAGTGGTTGGGGCATAGAGTTAGATTACTGTGATATTGAATGGTTTACAATGGAAATGAAAGAGGTCATTTTGCCATTTTTGAGATTGCACCCAAGTACTGCATTTCAGACTCTTGCTGACTATGAGGGCTACTCCATTTCTTCTGAGGGATTCTTGCCCACAGTAGTATACATAATGGTCATGTGAATTAAATTTGCTCATTCCAAATTTAGTTCACGGATTCCTAAAATGTTGATGTTCACTCTTGCTATTTCCTATTTGACCACTTCCAGTTAACCTCAGTTCATGGACCTGACATTCCAGATGCCTCTGCATCATTTTCCTGTACAGATCAGGCTTTACTTTCATTACCAGTCACATCCACAACTGGGTGTTGCTTTCACTTTGGCTCCATCTCTTCATTCTTTCTGGAGTTATTTTTCCACTGCTCTCCAGTAGTATATTGGGCACCTACCAACCTGCGGAGCTCATCTTTCAGTGTCATATCTTTTTGCCTTTTCATTCTGTTCATGCGGTTCTCAAGGCAAGAATATTGAAGTGGCTTGCTATTCCCTTCTCCAGTGGATCATGTTTTGTCAGAAGTCTCTGCCATGACCTGTTCGTCTTGAATGATCCTACACAGCATGGCTCATAGTTTCATTGAATTAGACAAGGCTGTGATCCATGTGATCAGTTTGGTTAGTTTTCTGTGATTGTGGTTTTCATTCTGTCTGCCCTCTGATGAATAAGGATAAGAGGCTTATGGAAGCTTCCTGATGGGAGAGACTGACTGTGGGGGAATCTGTGTCTTATTCTAATGGGCTGGGTTCAGTAAACCTTTAATTCAATTTTCTGTTGATGAGTTGGTCTGTGTTCCCTCCCTGTTGTTTAGCCTGAGACCAAACTATGGTAGGGGTAATGGTGACCTCTTTCAAAAGGACTTACTCCCACACTGTTGTATTCAGTGCCCCTGACCCCACAGCAGGCCACTGTCAACCCATGCCTTTGCTAGAGACTCGTGGACACTCACAGGCAAGTCTGGCTCAGTCTCTTATAGGGACACTGCTTCTTTTTCCAGGCTCCTGGTATACACAAGGTTTTGCTTGTGCTCTCCAAGAGTCTGTATCTCCATTCCTGTGGGAGTTCTGTAATCAAATCTCATTGGCCTCCAAGGTCAAATTCTCTGGGATTTCTCAGTCCCTTTGCCAGATTCCCAGGATACGAAATCTGTTGTAAGTCCTTAAGAACTTTCTTAACAGTGCGAGAATGTCTTTGGTATAATTGTTCTGCAGTTTGTGCATTGTCTGCTCAGCAGCTTTATGGTGGGGCTGATGGTGACCTCCTCCAAGAGGGTTTATGCCACATGCTTCATGTCCCAGGTCTGCTGCAGCCAGAGCCCCTGTCCCTGTGGCAGGCCACTGCTGGCCTGTGCCTCTGCAGGAAACCCTCCAACACTCAAAGTCAGGTCTGGCTCAGTCTCTGTGGAGTCACTGGGTCCTGGTGGTTGGGGGTGACATAATTCCTTTTATCTTGCCTTGGGAAGCTGGCTTCTTTTTGACTGACAGTGTAATAGCTGTAACTTCTTGTATCTTGAGATTCATATATTTACTTAGGCTGTAACATTAGAGGACTTGAAAACTTCAGGATGGTGGAGTGTGTAGTTTTAGTTAACATTCAGTGAGTGCTTTTGGGGTGCTAAGTTCTCTTCTAATATTTGACATGTATTAATTCATTAGTCCTCACAACAGCTTTATGAGATGGATATTTTAAAAAATAATTTCTAATCTATAGACAGAGTGGACACTCTATGTCCCATGGACAGAGAAGCTTAGTGGGCTACAGTCCATAGGGTAGCAAAGAGTCACACAACTGAAGTGACTTAGCTTGAATAGAACAGGAAAGTGAAGTACAAAGAAATTAAGTAGCTCGCTCTGAGTCTTGTAGTCAATGAGAATTTGAACCCAGGAAGTCTAAAAGGAAGGGAAAGAAGGGGAGGACAATTAGGATAGCAGCCTCTGCCCATGGAGAGCTTCTCCAGAGGCTGGCCATGTGTGCAATCCAGAAAGAGAGAATGTCTCCTTAAATCTGAGGACCAGTGGTCCCCAATCTTTTGGTACTAGGACAGTTTTTGTGAAAGACAATTTTTCCACAGAGCGGGGGTTGGGGGATGGTTTTGGGGTTATTCAAGTGCAGTAGGGTTTGCGCTCCTTTGAGAATCTAATGCCACTGCTGACCTGACAGAGGGTGGAGCTCAGGTGTTAATGAGAGCGATGGGGAGCTGCTGCAAATTCGGATGAAGCTTTGCTTACTTGCCCACTGCTCACCTCCTGCTGTATGGCCCAGTTCCTAACAGGTCATGGACTGGTACTGGTCCATGGCCCAGGGGTGGGGAACCCCTGCTCTAGGTGTCTCTCTCACTTCACTGTAGGACTGGCTCTGTGGCTAGAACATAGCCATCTAGAGAGGAGCTGCAGGCTGTGGGGCCAAGATGTGGTTGCCAAGCCCAGATAAAGGGTCTTACAACCTAGGAGCTAGGGACTGAATGTTTGTGTTTCCTCCACATCTACCTGTTGAAATTTAACTCCAAATATGATGGTATTAAGAAGTGGGAGATGATGAGGTCAAGAGATTGGAGCCCTAAAGAATGGGATTAGCGTCCTTATATAGGAGATACCAGAGTTTGTGCCATGTGAGGACACAATGAGAAGATGACTGTCTATGAATCAGGAAGTAGACTCTCACCAGACACCACAGCTGCTGGTGACTTAAACCTTGACTTCCTAGCTTCCAGAACTGTGAGAAGTAAATTTCTTATTTGTAAGGAACCCAGTCTATGGTATTTTTGTTTTAGAGGCCCAAATGGACTAAGACAACAGGCTAAAGGCAGTGGTGATCCAGTAGGTTTTTTTTTAAAAAAACAACTTTATTTATTTTGGGCTCTGCTGGGTCTTCAGTGTTCCTTGGACTTTTTGTCTAAGTGTGCCAAGTGGAGGCTACTGTAGTTGTGGTGCACAAACTTCTTATTGCATTGGCTCTTCCTGTTGTGGAGCACAGGCTCTACAGTGCTTGGTCTTTAGTAGCTGTGGCATGTGGGTTCAGTAGTTGTGGTGTGTGGGCTTAGTTGCTCTGCAGCATGTGGCATCTTCCTGGATCAGAAATCAAACCCATGCCTCCTGCATTGGCAGATGGATTCCTTACCACTGAGTCAGCAGAGAACGCCCTAGCACGTGTTTTTAAGCAGAGGCATGGCATGATTCAAGGACTTGTAGAAAGCTTACTCCAAGAGCAGTAGTGAAAGGTGTATGGAAGGAATGAGACCGCAGTATGAGAAGACAGGTAAGGGGCTTTTAGGGAACCCAGATAAGAGCGTAAAAGTAGGGACAGCCTGCGTGGGAGGAGAGAACAAAGGTACTGATAATAAAAATAATCACTAATATCTGTTGAGTAATTGCTGTAGGTAAGGCTTTGTGCTTGGAGCTTTTTCTCCTTTTCTCTTTGAATTCTCTTTTTATCTTTAAGTTCTCTCAAAAATTTAATATGTTTTCTCTTTCAATTCTCAAATCAACCCTACTTCATTGATGCTCCTGTTATCCCCGTTTTAGAGATGAGGAAAAGTGAAAGTGAAGTCGCTCAGTTGTGTCCGACTCTTTGTCATCCCATGGGCTATAGCCTACAGGGCTCCTCCATCCATGGAATTTCCCAGGCAAGAATACTGGAGTGGGTCACCATTTCCTTCTCCAGGGGATCTTCCCGACCCAGGGATCAAACCTAGGTCTCCCGCATTGCAGGCAGACGCTTTACCATCTGAGCCACCAGGGAAGCCAGCTGAGGCTTGTTGAGGGAAATGTCATTGGAAGGACCTTCTTTGAAGTTATGAACATAGATGAGTCTTGTGATACACAGACTCCAAATGAAGTATCATTTAAGTATAGTAATTAAGTACAGTAAAAATCTAAAGCAATGTGAATTTGATATAATGTAGTCAGCAAATGGGGTCTTGTATTATCCTAGCCCCTGTGGTCATACAGGGAAGGCTAATGTTCTCATTGGGCTGTTGATACAAAGGCGCCTAGTGCTGGGAAGCAGAGAGGAGGGAGGTTGGTCCCAGCATCTCCAGTTTCTCAGGGTCCTTGAACCAAACCAGCAAAGGGTACAAATGCCTGGAAAATGTCTCGAATCGCTGCTGCTGTCCTGCAATCCAGCCAGTCATAGGCTTTTATCTACTGGGCATTGCCCTCAGAGAGCATCAAACCCCAGCCTGGGCTATGGTTTGGATCCTGAAGCCACAGTCCTAAATTTAGTTGCATAGACTCACTATGAGCCCCTAGTGAGTTCTTCATGAATTCTGCAATTAAGCTGACCCTGCATTTTACACAACTGCATTTTTTGGACTTTACTTTTAATGTTGTGTGGGGTTTTAATATGTATAAACTCTTAAAGATTGGAAGAATATGAAAAGAGTATAGAATTTTGACAAGTTCAAAACTCTTTACACCTAAATGGAAAGAGAGTTAAATATCTTAAGAACAAAAGAAATGCAAAAGAAAAATCAAGATCTGTAGCTGCAGGGAGGGGAAGAATTAGATAACACCACAGTGAGCAAGTTGAATCTAGAGGACACAAGCTATGAGACCAGCGTTTTAGAGGGCATCAGCAAAGCAAGTAAATAGACTAAATAGGATAGTCTCAGTGATGCCCGATCATTAAGCAACTGTCTGGCTGAGAGGACTTCCTTGATAGCTCAGTGGTAAAAGAATTTTGCCTGCAATGCAAGAGATGCGGGTGTGATCCCTGGGTCAAGAAGATTCCCTGGAGAATGAAATGGCAACCTACTCCAGTATTCTTGCCTGGAGAATCCCAAGGACAGACAAGCCTGGTAGGCCACAGTCCCACTCCAAAGAGTGGAATGTGATTGAGTGACTAAACCACTTGGCTGAGAAGGTTCCCCAAGGAATAACTGGTCTTGAGACTATTATTTCCTTTGTAGTTATGAATCTTTCAGTCCTGGAAAGACAAAGGATCCAGAATAGACATGTTCAAGATATTAATTAATACATTTGTTTAAGCATATGTATTGTTTGAGAAATTTAGCTTATTAAAATTATAGTTAACTTTGTGGTTCTGATTTGAACTATGTAGTTGAGTAATTGACTTACATTTAGGATTTTAGTTGGAAATCTTATCAAGTATATATGAAGTATTGAATATTTTAAAACAAATTAAGAATCACCATAATTAAAACTTTAATGGGTTAGATTTATAAGCCTTCTTTAAATATTTGGGAGGGCTTATTTGTTGATCAAAACTTTAAAAGGAAATTAAATATATAACACTTGATAGTGAGATTTGTTGTTCAATTGCCCAGTCTTGTCTGACTCTTTGCTACCCCATGGACTGTAGCACACCAGGCCTCCTTGTCCTTCACTTTCTTCTGGAATTTGCCCAACTTCATTTCTATTGCATCAGCGATGCCATCCAGCCATCTCATCCTCTGACTTCCTCTTCTCCTTCTGCCCTCAAGCCTTCCCAGCACCAGCGTCTTTTCCAGTGAGTCAGCTGTTCACATGAGGTGACCAAAATATTAGAACTTCAGCCTCAGCATCAGTCCTTCCAATGAGAATTCAGGGTTGATTTCCTTTAAGATTGACTGATTTGATCTCTTTGATCTCCAAGGAACTCTCAAGAATCTTCTCCAGCACCACACTTCAAAGGCATCAATTCTTTGGAGCTCTGCCTTATTTACAGTCCAGCTCTCACAACCATACGTGACCACCGAAGAGACGATAGCCTTGACTATACAAATCTTTGCTGGCAAACTGATGTCTTTGCTTTTCAATATACTGTCTAGGTTTGTCATAGCTTTCCTGCCAAGAAACAAACATCTTCTGATTTCATGGCTGTAGTCACCATCCACAGTGATTTTAGAGCCCAAGAAGAGGAAATCTGTCACTGCTTTCACCTTTTCCCCTTCTATTTGCCATGATATGATGGAGCTGGATGCCATGATCTTAGTTTTTTTAATATTTAATTTTAAGCTGGGTTTTTCACTCTCCTTCACCCTCATCAAGAGATTTAGTTCCTCTTTGCTTTCTTCCATTCAGTTCAATTCAGTCACTCAATCGTGTGTGACTCTTTGCAACCCCAAAGACTGCAGCACACCAGGCCTCCCTGTCCATCACCAACTCCCAGAGCTTACTCAAACTCATAACCATTGAGTCGGCAATGCCATCCAATCACGTCTTCCTCTGCTGACCCCTTCTCCTCCAGCCCTCAGTCATTAGAGGGGTATCATTTGCATATACAAGGTTGCTGATGTCTCTCCTGTCTATCTTGATTCCAGCTTGTAACTCATCCATCCAGCCCAGCATTTCTCATGATGTGCTCAGCGTGTAAGTTTAATAAACAGGGTGACCAAAAAAAAAAAAAAAAAAAAAAAGCCTTGTATTCCTTTCTCAATCCTGAACAAGTCAGTTGTTCCATACAGGGTTCTAACTTACTTCTTGACCTGCATACAGGTTTCTCAGGATACAGGTAAGATGGTCTGGTATTCCCATCTCTTTAAGAGGGTTCCACAGTTTGTTATGAGCCACACAGTCAAAGGCTTTAGCATAGTCGATGAAACAGAGGTAGATGTTTTTCTGGAATTCCCTTGCTTTCTCTATGATCTAGCAAATGTGGGCAATTTTTTTCCTAATTCTCCTTTCTTTTAAAACCCACCTTAGACATCTGGAAGTTCTTGGTTCGTGTAATCCTGAAGCCTAGCTTGAAAGATTTTGAGCATGATCTTACTAGCATGGGAAATGAGTGCAATTGTCCCATGATTTGAACATTGTTTAGCGCTGCCCTTCTTGGGAACTGGAATGAGGACTGACTTTTTCCAGTCCTGTGGCCACTGCTGGCTCTTCCAGATTTGCTGACATGTTAAGTGCAGCATTTTGATAGTATCGTCTTTTAGGGTTTTAAATAACTTTAAAGCAATTCCACTAGCTTTACTGACAGCAGTGCTTCCTAAGGCCTACTCGATTTCATGCACTAGAATGACTGTCTCTGGGGGACTGACCACACTGTCAGGGTTACTCGGGTCATTGAGATATTTTTTGTACAGTTCTTTTGTGTATTCTTTCTATATCTTGATCTCTTCTGCTTCTTCTAGGTCTCTACCATTACTACCCTTTACTGTGCCCATCTTTGGGTGAAATGTTCCCTTGATATATAGTTTTATTGAGGAGAACTCTAGCCTTCCCCCTTCTGTTGTTTTCCTCCGTTTCTTTGCATTGTTCATTGAAGAAGGCCTTCTTCTCTCTCCTTACCATTCTCTGGAACCCTGTGTTTAGTTGGATGTACCTTTCCCTTTCTCCCTTGCTTTTTGTTTCTCTTCTTTCCTCAGCTATTTGTAAAGCCTCTTCAGATAACCACTTTGCCTTCTTGTATTTCTTTTTCTTTGGGATGGATTTGGTCACTGTCTTCTGTACAATATTATAGATCTCCATCCATAGTTCCTCAGGCACATTGGTTACTAGATCTAATTCCTTGTATCTATCCTTTCCCTCCACTGCATATTCATAGGGGATTTGATTTAAGTTTTACCTGGCTAGCCTAGTGGTTTTCCCCACTTTGTTTAAACCTGAATTTTTCTATGAGAAGCTGATGGTCTGAGCCACAGTCAGTTCCAGCTCTTGTATTTGCTGACTATATACAGCTTCTCCATCTTTGGCTATAAAAAGTGTAATCAGTTCAATTTCAGTATTGACCATTTGGTGATGTCCATATATAAAGTCGTCTCTTGTGTTGTTGAAAAAGGGTTTTGCTATGACCAGTGCATTCTCTTGGCACAATTTTGTCAGCTTTTGCTCTGCTTCCTTTGTACTCCAACATCAAACTTGCCTGTTACTCCAGGTATCTCTTGACTTCTTACTTTTGCATTCCAATCCCCAATTATGAATAGAACATCTTTATTTGATGTTAGTTCTAGGTGGTCTTCATAGGTCTGATCAACTTTAGCTTCTTCAGCATTGGTTGTGGGGGCATAGACTTGAATGATTTACTGTGACGTTGAATGGCTTGCGTTAGAAAGGAACCGAGATCATTCTTTTTTTTTTTTTTTTTTTTTTAGGCTTCACCCTAGTACTGCATTTCAGATTCATTTGTTGATTATGAGGGCTACTCCATTTTTTGTGTGTGTGATTCTTGCCCCAATAGTAGATATAATGGTTATCTGAATTAAATTTGCCCATTCCTGTCCATTTTAGATCACTGATTCCTAAGATGTTGATGTTTACTTATCATCTCCTATTTGACCACATCCAATTTACCTTGATTCATGAACCTGGCATTCCAGGTTCCTATGCAATACTGTTCTTTGCAACATTGGATTTTACTTTCATCATCAGATACATCCACGATTGAGCATTATTTCTGCTTTGGCCCAGCCACTTCATTCTTTCTGGGGCTTAGTAGCTGTCCTCTGCTCTTCCCCTTTAGCATATTGGACATCTTCAGACCTGGGAGACTCATCTTTTGATGTCATATCCTTTTGTCTTTTTATAGAGTTCATGAAGTTATCATGGCAAGTATACTGGAGTGGTTGGCCATTCCCTCCTCCAGTGGATCATGTTTTGTCAGGATTCTCCACTATGACCCATCCATCTAGGGTGGCCCTGCATAGCATGGCTCATAGCTTCATTGAGTTATGCAAGCCCCTTTGCCATGACAAGGCAGTGATCTGTGAATAGGTTGAAGTCCTTAAGAGAATCAATTTATACACTTGTAACATCATTCAAATATTATCAAAAGTCCCTAAAAAGGTTTGTTAAAAGTTTCTTGATTAGTAAATAGACCAACATGGTTTGTAAGCTGAACTGGCCTTAAGGCTGACCAAGGTTTTAATTTATTTTTAATAAACTGAGTATGAATTCTTAAAAACATAGCCTATGAATGATTTTCTATGCACTAAAACCATCTTTAGGTAAATAAATGGTAATGGGGAGTTTTATTGATTGGAAAGTAGTTTGCTAAGATCATAAGGCTAGGAAGCAGCAGAGGCAGGATTCAGATCAAAAGTTTCCCACCTATCCCACTGCACCCAATCTGCAGGCTAAGTCATCCACATCACTGTATTTTTCTATTTATGTGACTTTCTTTCCCACTGGCCTATAAGCAACATGCTTGCAGAGACTTCTTTTCATCTTTGAATCAGCAGTCTCAGTGCAATGCCTTGAATAAATGAGTGAGGAGAACCCCGTGAGAATAGCATCCTGGAGCACCCCCAAGAGAAGGTTTCAAGCAGGGATGATTGCAATATCAAATTCCACCAAGCAGTCACATAAGATAAGGGCCAAAGGTTCTAGGACATATGACCAATGGGAGACCACTTGTGACCTTCTTAAAAGCAGCAATGGATTCTCTTCAAGTCTTGTCAGGACGTATAGCCACCATACAATAATGACTAGAAAGATGCTTGTCAAGATTTGTGAAGTAAGGGAGCCAATGGGGGACACTAGTCAAATCACATCCTCATAGAGATGTCAGCAGAGTTTGCATAGCCTCGCAAAGCCATCAGGACTCTTAGGTGTGGAGAAGGGAGGGATCTCTATACCTGTCCCAGCTCTACCTTTTGCCTCCATCCACCCATGGATCAGGACTTTTAAGACAACTCCCTCAACCATATCACCAACAGGCCAAGAGAGCAAACTAATATCTGGTAGTTCTTCATGGTTGGAGGTAGATGTGGGTCCCCTTCCAGCCTTATTTCTGTGCTAAAGAAGGTACAGTATGTAGGAACTACATCCATATTATATCCTGATACTGAGCTCGTCACTAGGAACTAAAAGATGAAAAAGGTAGACCCTACCATCAAGGAGCTGAGAGTATACTGGGGAAAGAGTATGTGAGTAAGCAGACTTTTATAGTAAGCAAGGTGGATATAACCATAGAGGTGAATAGGAGGAAACTGAGAGGCCCAGAGAAGGGCACCTGTTCTGGCCTGGGGTTTCAGGGAAGTCTTTCTCCAGGTGGTCACAACTTTAATGGGGGAATGGGAGGGTGGTGGAGAAAGGTGACCTAGGTGGCAGGGACTAGGGTACCAAGTTGCAGCAACCATTTCCAGCAGTAAGAAATCATGTGTGGGGAGTCCTGGATGGGAGATTGGTGACAGAACATGAGACCAAGCTCAAGATGGGAAGCCAGCAGGGCCTGAAGGATTTTGTCCTCCAGGACTGTGACCTTAGTTAGAACTCTAGCTTATAAGGGGTGGGGGACCTTGGAAGGGTTTAAAGCGAGGCTGAGACATTGTCAGCTTTGGCTTTTAAATAGCTCACTCTGCTGCTTCTCATGCTTCTATCTTTCGTGTTCCTTTATTTTTATATCTCGTGACTCAAAAGCTACATGTGATTAAATTGAGCTCTGAAAGTGGGAAATGAAAGTCTGTTGGCTGACATTTATACACATACGGTCCGTTGGCCGTCCTGAGGTGGGCCAGTCTGCTGCAGAGAGTGGCCTTTTCTTTCCTGAGGTCCTTGCTCCTCCTTGGTCTTCTCACTGGTGAATCTGTCCCTGCCACCACCTCCCAGGCACCTCTACCTCCTTACACGCTGGGTGGTCATTTTCACTGGAGGTGTTGTGTCACTGGGAGCCAGACTGTGTGTAAGTGCTTGTATCTGTGTTTGAGGCAGGGAAGGAAGTAGTGTGTGTACTGTCATCTCAGATCATGCAAACCCTGACTGTGTCTTGTCACTCTCACACTGCTAGTGAGTCACAAGGAGCCTGGACGTCCCCAGACAGACTGAAGCTGGGGACTTGAGATAGAGGATCTGCCACAGTCAGTTCTTGGGCCTCACCTGCATCTTGCCATCTCAAGCACAATCTCTTCCCTTCCGTCCCTGTGAGTTACCTTTATTGTGAATTGGGCTTTCCTGTCCCACAAATGACATCTGTAGGTGATCTCGAACCTAGCCCCTTGTGAGGGTCCTGTCCCTCTGAGTTCTTACTGCTCCTTCCCCTGCCCCCAAGGACCTCAGTGGTGACAGAAGACAGGCTTCGTAACTGGAGGCCAGGGGAACAGAGCTCCTGAGAAACCCAAGGTGAAGGGTCAGGTTTTGCTCTTATCCAAGTTTCAGTCTTTCGCTTTCATCCTCCTTCGGGAGCAATGCAGCTTGCATCAGTTATCAGGGTTACCTGACTTCATGGTGGCTCCCACACTAGCCTTTAGGGTGTGCCCTAAGCCTGCCATTGAATCCCTTAGAGGTGTTTAAAACTTGGCAGTTTAAAACTTGGCAGTTTATAATCTATGTTCAATGTAGGATGCAGGATGCATGGGGCTGATGCACAGGATGATTCAAGTAGAGGATGTGGGGTGGGAGGTGGGAGGGGGCTTCGGCATTGGGAGATTGTGTTCACCTATGGCTGATTCGTGTCAATGTATGGCAAAACAAATACAGTACTGTAATTTAAAAAAAAAAAACTTGGCAGTTTATAAAGAACTTTTATTCAAATTTAAAATAGTCTGATTCCCCCAACAATCTTGTGGTATAGATAAGGCAGAGAGTATTAAGCCCACTTTACAGAAGATGAACTAAGACATGAGGTGACACCTTCTGGCACGCAGCTGGTGATCTGTGAGAATGGAAGTCAGCACAGCTGTGGGAATGCAGAAGCAACAAGGAAACTCAGAACCGTACTGTCTCCAGCCAAATTCACCGAATTGAAACTCAGAGAATGGATTCCTCTCAGGTTCCCCTTGACATCACTTTCCTGTCCTCCCACAGAGTAAATGAATCAGTCAGCTTCCCTTCTTCTGTGGTGTCCAGGTCATGCCCTTGGAGATCATTGTCCATGGGGGCATCCTTTGGGCACATGAAGAAATGGGTGAGACAGATCTTGCCTAAAAAAAATGTTAATATTTCTTGGGTTCAGTTCCAGAAATATCTATTGAGGCCTCTCGTGTGCTGGTACTGTGCTGTGTGTGATGGGGTAGAGGTGAGTGGTACACAGGGAGGAATGAGGTGAGGTACAGTCCTGCTGTTGGCAGCACAGGGTAGTCGACAGAGCATCAGCTTTGGGGGCAGGCGAACTTAGGTTTCATGTGGACTCTGCTGCTTCCAATAGCCAGTGACTCTGGGCAAGTAGGCTTTTAAGCTCTTTGAGTGTCATGGTCTTCATTTGTGAAGTGGGAATAAGAATATGGACCTTACTAGATTGCTGTGAAGGTTAAATAAAACAATGTGCGTAATGCACTTGGCCCAGTGTCTGGCACCAAGGATTCATCTCCTGAGCTGATCCCTTTCTGTCTCTTTCCCCCACTTAAATCCAGAAACAGGATTCAGAAAAGGAAGCTCTGCTCACATCCCACTGCACCTAGCCACTTGGCTAAACCATCAGCCTTACTCTACTTTATTGCTCAGATAACTAATTCCCTTCTACCTTCTCCTCTCCTTGGGGAACTCCTGAGCTATGGGGAAAGACAAACAACACAGCTATTTATATGAAGCAGAATGAAGTAAGCCAACAAACAAGCCAACAAAATGCACAGTTTAGTTCAGTTCAGTTGCTCAGTTGTGTCTGAGTCTTTGCGACCCCATGGACGGTAGCACGCTAGGCTCCCTGTCCATCATCAACTCCTGGAACCTACTCAAACTCATGTCCATCGAGTCATGATGCCATCCAACCATCTCATCCTCTGTTGTCCCCTTCTCTTCCCACCTTCAGTCTTTCCCAGCATCAAGGTCTTTTCCAATGAGTCAGTTCTTCACATCAGGTGGCTTAAGTATTGGTGCTTCAGCTTCAGCATCAATGCTTCCAATGAATATTCAGGACTGATCTCCTTTAGGATGGACTGGTTTGATCTCCTTGCAGTCCAAAGAACTCTCAAGAGTCTTCTCCAACACCACAGCTCAAAAGCATCAATTCTTCGGTGCTCAGCTTTTTTATAGTCCAACTCTCACATCCATACACGTCTACTAATAAAAATCAGAGCTTTGACTAGATGGACTTCTGTCGGCAAAGTAATGTCACTGCTTTTTCATATGCTGTCCAGGTTTGTCATAGCTTTTCTTCCAAGGAGCAAGCATCTTTTCATGGCTTCAGTCACCATCTGCAGTGCTTTTGGAACCCAAGAAAATAAAGTCTGTCACTGTTTCCATTTTCCCCCATCTATTTGCCATGAAGTGATGGGACTGGATGCTATGATCTTAATTTTTTGAATGTTGAGTTTTTAGCCAGTTTTTCCACTCTCCTCTTCACTTTCAACAAGAGTCTCTTTAGTTCTTCTTTGCTTTCTGCCATAAGGGCGGTGTCATCTGTGTGCCTGGGGTTATTGATATTCTCCTGGAAATCTTGATTCCAGCATGTGCTTCATGCAGCCTGGCATTTCACATGATGTACTCTGCTGCTGCTGCTGCTAAATCATTTCAGTCATGTCCAACTCTGTGCGACCCCACAGACAGCAGCCCGCCAGGCTCTGCCACCCCTGGGATTCTCCAGGCAAGAACACTGGAGTGGGTTGCCATTTCTTTCTCCAATGCATGAAAGTGAAAAGTGAGAGTAAAGTTGCTCAGTCGTGTCCAACTCTTAGCGACCCCATGGACTGCAGCCTACCAGGCTCCTCTGTCCTTGGGGTTTTCCAGGCAAGAGTACTGGAGTGGGTTGCCATTGCCTTCTTGGATGTACTCTGCATATAACTTAAATAAGCAGAGTGACAATATACAGCCTTGATGCACTCCTTTCCCAGTTTGGAACCAGTCTGTTGTTCCATGTCCCATTCTAACTGTTGCTTCTTGACCTGCATACAGATTTCTCAGGCGGCAAATCAGGTGGTCTGGTATTTCCATCTCTTGAAGAATTTTCCACAGTTTGTTGTGATCCACACAGTCAAAGGCTTTGGTGTAGTTAATAAAGCAGAAGTAGATATTTTCCTGGAACTCACTAGCTTTTTTGATGATCCAATGGACATTGGTAATTTGATCTCTGGTTCCTCTGCCTTTTCCAAATCCATCTTGAACATCTGAAAGTTCTTGGTTGATGTACTATTGAAGCCTGGCTTGGAGAAATTTGAGCATTACTTTGCTAACATGTGAAATGAGTGCAATTGTATGGTAGTTTGAACATTCTTAGGCATTACCTTTCTTTGGGACTGGAATGAAAACTGACCTTTCCCAGTCCTGTGGTCACTGCTGAGTTTTCCAAATTTGCTGGCATATTGAGTGAAGCACTTTAACAGCATCATCTTTTAGGATTTGAAATAGCTCAGCTGGATTTCCTAATGATGCTTCCATAGGCTGAAGGAAACTGGGAGGGAGGCATGGCTGGACCAGAAGTATGGAGCTCAGCTAAGGCCTCAGAAATGAAGCAGCACTTGAACTAAGCTTAAGGAATCACTGTACTCAAGGGTGAGCATAGCTCCTTGATCAAGAGTGGAATTCTTCCAAGCTGGACTGAAGGTTCTGGGCCAACTTGGGACAGGAAGATCCATCTGGTGTCAGCACTGCCTTGGCATGCTTCCAGTCAACTTGCACATTCCTCCAAGTGGAGCCAGAAGAGCTGCAGGGGAAGAAGGAACAGCAGGTTATAGGGTGGATTCTGTGGTGGGCACATGGGACACTGCATGTCCCCCAGTGTGCAGTGCCCACTCCCACAACATAGCAAGCTCTCTCCTACTCCTCGTCACCACAGCTACTATCCTGGGACTTCTCAGTTAAACTTTCAGCAGAAAAGCCTCACCATATGGCTCAGAATCGGTGATGTAGCCAGTACTTCTGGATTCCAGTTTGAATCAGAACCTGCATCCCTCCCTGGGCCAGGCATCGTTTTCTTTTTAAACAGCTATGCAGCAGACCTGAGTCAGTTTCAGACTTTCTGCCTCTTGGGACTGCATGTTGGTGTTATAAAAAATAGAGATGGGTTGCACTACTTGGAGTGGGTTCTTTTTAAAAAATATATATATATTTCTCTTTAAGAGTGCTAACTAGTTTTGGTGAGGATGCAAAAGATGTAGACACCAACTTACTTCAGTGACAATGAAAGAGTGAGTGAGTGTTAGTTGCTCAGTTGTGTCTGACTCTTTTCGACCCCATGGACTATAGACCACTAGGTTCCTGTGCCCAGGGAACTCTCCAGGCAAGAATACTGGTGGGTTGCCATTCCCTTCTCCAGGGGATCTTCCCGACCCAGAGATCGAACTCAGGTCTCCTGCATTGCAGGCAGATTCTTTACCATCTAAGGCACAAAGGAAACTCTCAGTGACATTAAGTATCTTGAATAATACCATAGTGAGGTATTTACGTGATTGTCTAATTTAACACAAAATCCTGGAAGATGGCAATCCTGTTTCATAGGTTAGAAAACTTGGACTCAGAATGGTTAAGTAACTTGCCCAAGATCACACAGCTAGCACTTGGTAGAGCAAGGGCTTGAACTGACTAGTGCCCTGGAGTTCACTCTTCTCTCAAGTGCATTATAGGCTCGTACCCAAATGCTTGTCCCTCTCACCATGCTTAATGTGGCCTGGCCAGCACAACACTAGACCCCCTGCTCTAGAAAGATATATTCCCAGATGCTGCAAGGCAATTCTTATGTGGATGCGTCTGGGCTGGATGATTTCTGTTCCTTTTCCCTGAATTGGCAAGAGATGGACTCACAGAAACATTAGAGATTATCCACCTCCCTCCCCCCATACCAGGGCCCCTCCCAAGGATTTTGCTTACTCTCCAGGGCACTTAGTACCTGCAACCTTTAGGACAGCCTTCATTGATTATTTCCTTATATGTTAATTAATTAATATAAATGTGGAAGGAAGCCATTGTGGTGTGGAGTTTGTATTCCAGTCACTGTCATGTCCGACTCTTTGCGACCCCAAAGACTGCAGCACACCAGGCTTTCCTGTCTTCTGCTACCTCCCAGAATTTGTTCAAACTCATGTTCACTGAGTCAGTGATGGACTCTCTCATCCTCTTACATCCCCTTCACCATTTACCCCCAATCTTTCCCACCATCAGGGTCTTTTCCAACGAGCTTTCTCTTTGCATCAGATGGCCAAAGTACTGGAGCTTCAGCTTCTGCATCAATCCCTCTTGAGTTCTAGTTCTGTCTGTTACTAGCAGTGTTGTCTTGAGCAAGGCACCTAAATTCTGTGTGTCTCTATTTTTCCGCCTCATGCGAAGAGTTGACTCATTGGAAAAGACTCTGATGCTGGGAGGGACTGGGGGCAGGAGGAGAAGGGGACAACAGATAAGATGGCTGGATGGCATCACTGACTCGATGGATGTGAGTCTGAGTGAACTCCGGGCGTTGGTGATGGACAGGGAGGCCTGGCATGCTGCAATTCATGGGGTCGCAAAGAGTCGGACATGACTGAGCGACTGAAATGAACTGAACTGAACTGAATAATGGCCCTGACTCTCCCTCAGGCCTGCTGTGAGCCTTCAATGTAACAGGCTGTTCTCTGTCTGCAGGACCAGGGGCTTCCAGAGCCCCCATGGTGGTAACTGGGACCCTGGGGGACTCTGTCACTCTGCCCCTGCAGCTGCAGGATGGACAGCAGGTGGAGAGCATCTCCTGGGTATGTCACCTGGTCCCCGGGGCAATAGCCACGGTAATCTTGGTAGAAGCTGGAGGATCAGACATCTTTCACCAGGCAGACTCACGGTACTGGGGTCGTCTGAGTATGGTGGGCCCAGACTGCTCCCTGCAAATCAGCCACCTGAGTTGGGCAGACGCGGGGTCCTACCGAGCCCATGTTAATCTTCGGAGCTCCCGCCTCACCCACACCAGGGAGTACAGCCTGCACGTCTACGGTGAGTGTCCGGGGTATGGCAACAGGTGGGTGTGTGTGGAGCCTGTCTTTCAGTCACTTTTATAGCCATTTCCACTTCCCTTTCAGAAACAATTATAGTTTTCTTTCTAATTATGAGACTAACATGTGTTTAATTGAGAAAAACATGGAAAGTAGAGTTGCCTGGGAGAATATCCTAAAAATGTTGATGGCTGTCCCAGACCAATTGCAGTAGAATCCCTGCGTTTGGGCAGCGAATGAGATTTCAGGCCCTGAGAACCAGCTTCTGCCACAACTGACTTGTGAAGTCTTAAGCCTCCTCCTTGCTAAAATAGAACATTACCTTTTGTGAGAATAAAATTCACGAGAAAGAGCTTTGTAAAGCTCTGTACAGATGTAGGAGAACACTACTATCACATCCCTCAAGGAAATGTCAGTGATTGTTTTAGCAGGGGAAACTACAAAGAAAACAGTGGGGCGGGGGGTGCCAGGCACACACAGCAGCAGCGCTGGCCAGTGCAGACCCAGGCAGGCACTTTTAGATTTAGACTGTTTATTACTTATGCAGAGAGGGAGAGGGGCTGAAGGGCTCAGGTCCCGGGGTCCTCATCCCACAGCCCAGAAAGGGTGACACTGAGGCTACAGGGGCCAGGTGACCATAAAGGGAGTTGCTGAGAAGCCAGTTCTAGACTGCAGAGAAGTTTCATGGTCAGCAGCTCTGTTCTGTGGGGTTGGAGCAGGAAGCCTGGGAGCTCAAGACAAAAACAGTCTCATGACAGCCTCCCAGGAGGGACCAGTGGGAGGCCTGTGGGAGATGGCTTCAAGGAAATGCCTCACAGGCCACCCACTTCTCATGTTCTGGGAGGATCACAAGGCTTTGCAAGACTTGGATTAGCTGTGATTCCAGTCTTTGCCTGAGGGACAAGGTTACCGTGGATGGCAAGTTCACCAGGCGAGGTCACCAGGATGCTGTGGCTGGAAGGTATCAATGAATCATGAGGATGAACACAGGAAGATGAGTGATTGCGGGAAAGTGGAGAACCTTCTCATATGATTTCCTGGGTTATGGAACAGGGAATATTCCTATTATTAATAGATGAAGTGTTTTTTTTTTTTTTTTTTTAAACTTGGGTTTACAGAATTGCCCTGGTCAGGTTCACAGGTTTGGGGTGAAAGCATTTCTGTCATAAATTGGCTTGGAATGACTGTGGCCCATTCCTCAGACAGAGCAAGGGAATACTGGGTGGAGGGCTGTTGGGACCTGGGGTAGGGCTGTTCACCCAGAGGTGGTGGGAGAGCCCCTCTCACTGTGCTGATGGCTGTTCTGGTAGGACAAGCTCAGTGTGGATTCTGAACACGATATAAGGCTGTACTAACTGATCAGAGTTGGGGTCTTCCAGAGATGGTTTCTGGGGCAACAGTTATGATAAAAGGCCAGATTTTCATGCTTCACAGGGCATTTCCCAAGTCACGGTGTCCCATAACAGCTTTGCTGGCAGGTAGGAAAGTGCAAGTCACTCAGTGGTGTCCAACTCTTTATGACTCTGTGGACTATACAGTACATGGAATTCTCCAGGCCAGAATACTGGAGTGGATAGCCTTTCCCTTTTCCAGGGGATCCTCCCAGTCCAGGGACTGAACCCAGGTCTCGCACTACAGGCAGATTCTTTACCAGCTGAGCCACAAGGGAAGCCCAGGTAGGAAAAAGGGTTTTTATTTCTAGGCTAAGGAGATAGACAGTATATTAAAAATCAGAGACGTTACTTTGTCGTCAAAAGTCCCTCTAGTCAAAGCTATGGTTTTTACAGTAGCCATGTATGGATGTGAGAGTTGGACCATAAAAGAAAGCTGAGCACCCTTGTGGTGTTGAAGACCCTTGAGGATCCCTTGGGCTGTAAGGAGATCAAACCCATCAATGAAGCTACTACTTCATACTATTGTTCCAAGAATCAGAGGAGATATTAAGTGACACGTCTTATAAAGCCCAAAGCTCTAGAACAGATGTGGGCAGAGTCTACCTCTGTTGTTTCTTATGTGTATTCAGGGTGGTGCAGAGTCTTGGTCTTGGTGGCAGCACTTCCTCCCAGTCCTCAGCTGGTTCTTTTTTGACACACAGAGCAGCTGGCCCAGCCCCATGTCACAGTGAGCACCAGGATTAGTGGGAATGGACACTGCCTCATCATCCTGACATGTGTGGCAGAAAGCAGAGGAGGCACCGTGACCTACAGCTGGATGCCCCTGGGACCCCAGACCACTGTGTCCCATGGAGGGTCTGCCCTGAGTGTCATCTTGCGGCCTGGGGATAGCGCGCCGAACTTTACCTGCACGGTCAAGAACCCAGTCAGTAACAGTAGCTCCCTTCCCATCCTGGTGCCTCCTTCATGCACAGGTACCTGGAATCCGAGCATGTGCCCTGCTTGACAGCTCTGAAATGGAAGGTGGAGGAAGGAGTCTTGTCTCCTTCAGGCCCCAAGGAGAAAGGCAAACACTTGAGAGAGAGTGGGTTGGCCAGGGTGTGTCCGAGTGGTGGGGGAGAGGGAGACCCACTGGAGTCGAGGGGGAGGCTGGAGGGGTCTGGGCAGGAGGGGATGGCTGAGACCTGTGGCTGCTCTGAGCGGGCAGAGAGGCCCTGACTCAGAAGCTATGGTTTTCTCTCTCCATCTGCAGGGCCAGGGATCCTGAGCAGTGAGGAATCAGTAGGGGAAACAGTGATTGGCACCCTTGGGAAGTCAGTCACTCTGCCTCTGGAGGTCCCAGTGGGGCAGGAGGTAGAAAAGGTTACCTGGAGCTCTCGAGGCCTTGTTGGTATTTTGCAGCCAGGACCAGCAGGGAGCCAATCCTGGTTGCTGGGACTCAGGGAGCCTACAGCCAGCGACTGAGCATCCCCCGCCACAACCACTCTCTTCAGGTCAGCTCCCTGAGGCTGCAGGACTCTGGTCCCTATAGAGCCTGGATAACTCTGCATAGTCCCCCAATCAACATCACCAAGGATTTCATCCTGCATGTCTATGCTGAGGGGGTTAGAGGGCTTACATTTGGACTTGACCTTCCCTCTCCTCTGCTTGGCCAGGCTGGAGCCTTCTCATAGCTTGAACCTTCCTTTCTTGGCACAGAGAAACCGCAGGAGCCCAAATCACAGCCAGCTCTCAGATCATGAAGGATGGGACCTGCTTCATCACCCTGGCCTGTTTGCTGGACCAGGCTGGAGAGGATGTTCAGTACAGCTGGGACCCCCGAGGCCAGGGGGCAGTTGTGTCACACGAGGGCACTACTCTTAGCATCTCCTGGAGATCTGGGGTCAGCGACAGCTATCACTGTATAGTAAAGAACCCCGTCAGCCAGAGCTCCAGCTCCATCTCCGTCAAGCCCCTCTGCTCTGGTAACTGCTTCCTTCTGAGAACCCTTCTCTCCCAGTCCAGATTCTCAGCATGCCTGCCTGCCTTCCTTGGGGTTCTGGGAATGACTGAAGAAAAGGAGGACTGGATTAGTTTGCAATAGGGACCATCTCTGGGGTGGCCGGAGATGAGAACTCGGGAGCTCTGCTCATCTTCTGTCGGCCCCGTACCTAGACGTGTGGCAGGCTCAGCTGGGTAATGGCTAGTTCTTGGGGCTCCCTGAGGAAAGCTGGTTCACCCCCTCATTCAGCCCTGCAGAGCCCCTGGAGGAGGGGGCCAGACCTCCTTGCCTGTGAAGCTTCTGCCCTTTTCCTTGCCTGTAGCTGCTCTGAGAGGGCAATGGGACTGTGTTCCTCTGGTGGGCAAGGGAGGCTTCTCCTGGCTTCCACAGGCCACTGCAGGAAACCACCCCAGTCCCAACATACCTGTCCCTCTCGTCTTCTCCACTGACTTCTGAAGTGGCTGTCTCTGCTTCCTGTCTCTGATTCCTCACCAGCCATCCACTCTTCAACCCCTCATGGCTGGTTTGTCCCAGTGGCGTCCTGATGGCTAAGCTCATGGGTTACTCCTCAGTTGTTATCCTTGACCTGCTTTACTCAGCCACCTGGGCAGCTCTGTCCTGGACTTTTTCTCTCCAGCCACCGTCCTTTTCAGGACTGATGCTGTCCTTTGCCCAGCCTCTCCCCGCACCTCTTCCTTTTTCCTGTTGCCAAAGGCAGAGAGTCAGGCGTTATTTAGAACACTTATCTTCCCCATGCTACCTGCCCTTGCTCACACCTTCCTTGCTTCACATATTCTTCACCTGGTCTCCTAACTTCCCTCCCTCCCAATCACCCTCCAGATGGTGCTGCTAGGGGACTTCTAAGTGAAAGAAATGCTTGTGTTTCTTTTCTGCTTAAAACACTTTGGTGTCTGCCCAGTATCTGAAGTATAAATATTTTAGCACCTCTTTGTTCATAAGCAACACACATTTACAGAGCATTTTTCAGGCCTATGTTGTTCTAGTCATTGAAGATATGGCGAAGAAGAGGTCTGGATAAATTCCCACCTGTTGGGGAACTCACAGTCGTCACCACCTTCAGCTAACTCTAGTAAATGACTTTAGAAGAACCCCGAGCATGCTGTAAGATGGCCTTTGTGCGTGTATCTGTCTCCTCAATTGAATCATGACAAAGCCTATGCTTACCTTTCTCTGCACCTCCAATACTCAGCTTGGAATAGATGTTTAAACTGTGATCCTAACCTGTGATCACTGTTAATTCAGGTTCCTTCCTACCTTGCTGCCTGAGGAAAGAGTTTCTTCTCTTTTGATCCTGGGAGCTTTGCAGATTAAATAGATTTGAACTTGACATGTGGAAAAGCCAAGAGCAGGAATGTGAAAAGGTCACTCTGTGAAATGCAGATAAGGAAGTCTACACAGAGAAAGAAAGAGGAGTGTGGCCTGATACCCAAATCTCCAGGTGTGAGAGAGAAACACTTGTACTGATTAAAGCATGAAACCGATTTTGTTTGCAAACTGAGTTCAAAACAATGAAGAAACAGCTACGTATTTTCTGTTTAAAACCATCTGCTTATGTTTTGTTTGTCTTTTAACGTGTTCAGAAAGAAAAGAGGCTTATTCAATTAAAGAAAAATTGAATGGTTTGAAATATAATATATATGATAATAAAATTGTCAAATATTATGCATATATATTATTTTTTGTTAAAATTTATGTAAATGGGCTCAAAGGGCCCAGATTTAACTTAAATTTTGTCTCCTTGGGGCATTCTTTCACCACCTTATTTAAGCAAATCTTCCTGAGTCATCTTCCATGATGGTTTTGTCAAATTATCACAATTTGTAAGTATACATTAATTTGTTAGTTTACTTGTTTTTTGTCTATCTCTCCCACAAGACATTCAGCCACTGAGGGTTCTTGGCTTATGGTAGATATTTCAATATATATATTTTTTAACACATGAATAACTAGATGGATCCGAGTGGCAAACATTCTTTTAAGATTTGAGGACTATTAGGACGTTGCATAAAAATTGGAGTCCTATATGATTGTGTTTTTTTTCCTTTCTGCTTTTGATAAAAGGAAGAAGAAAATGGAATCTTTAGCCTAAAATTTCCTGGACGTTTTGACAAAAAGTTGCTTTGACGTGCTAAATAGATTGCTCTAGAGTTAGAACCACGTGCAAACAATGGAGCCAAAAGTATAATTTAGGTGAGAGAATGACCTTGAACATCTCTTTTTTCACTCTCAATTGATTACTTTAGTTCCTACTTCACTTACAATGAGGATTGACACTCCATCCATTACAAAGATTCTAGTAAAGTAGTTGGTGATATATCCTGAAATATAAATAGGCAGCCAAAATCACAAGATATTTGAGGAAAACTGTGACTGAGAGTCTCCAAACAAGCAGAATCAATTAAAAAAAAAAAAAAAACTTGAGAGAGCATGCAGGAGCAAGAGAAAAAAATACCACCCCCCAAATCTGTATTTAATATTCTTAGAAACATGAGAAGATATTACATTTTTTAAAAGGAATAGAATGGAGCATGATGGAGTAGGAAGACCCTGAACTGTCTTCCTCCCATAAACAAAGAAAGAAAGGAAAGTCACTCAGTCGTGTCCGACTCTTTGCTGCTCTGTGGACTGTAGCCCACCAGGCTCCTCCATCCATGGGAGTTTCCAGGCAAGCATACTGGAGTGAGTTGCCATTTCCTTCTCCAGGGAATCTTCCAGACCCAGCGATTGACCCCAGGTCTCCCGCATTGCAGGCAGACACTTTAACCTCTGAGCCACCAGGGAAACCCATGGGCACACAAATTATAACTATTTATAGAGAACTATCAATCAATGAGAAAAGCTGGAAGACTAGCAGAAAAGATTTTCTACAACTAAAGAGGCAAGGAAGTAGCCCCAGTGAGACATGGTGTAGTCAAGAACAGTACCCTCAGGTAGACCATCCACAGATGAGAGGACAACTGCAATTACAAACGTTCTCCCCAGGGAGTGAGTGGTCTGAGCCCCATGTAGAGATCCCCAGAGCAGAGGTCCTGCACTGGGGAAAGATGAGTCCCTGGAATGTGTGGCTTTGAAGATCACTGGGGCTTGCTTGTGGGAGAGCCAGAGAGCTGTGGGGAACAGAGACTCTACTCTTTAAAATTTTTTTAAATTTTATTTATTAATTTTTATTGAAGTATCAGTTTAGTTCAGTCGCTCAGTCGTGTCCGACTCTTTGCGACCCCATGAATCGCAGCACGCCAGGCCTCCCTGTCCATCACCATCTCCCGGAGTTCACTCAGACCCACATTCATCGAGTCCGATATGCCATCCAGCCATCTCATCCTCTGTCGTACCCATCTCCTCCTGCCCCCCAATCCCTCCCAGCATCAGAGTCTTTTCCAATGAGTCAGTTCTTCTAATGAGGTGGCCAAAGTACTGGAGTTTCAGCTTCAGCATCATTCCTTCCAAAGAAATCTGGACTGGTTGGATCTCCTTGCAGTCCAAGAGACTCTCAAGAGTCTTCCCCAACACCACAGTTCGAAAGCATCAATTGTTCGGCGCTCAGCCTTCCTCACAGTCCAACTCTCACATCCATACATGACCACAGGAAAAACCATAGCCTTGACTAGAGGGACCGTAGTCAGCAAAGTAATGTCTCTGCTTTTGAATATACTATCTAGGTTGGTCATAATTTTCTTCCAAGGACTAAGCGTCCTTTAATTTCATGGCTGCAGTCACCATCTGCAGTGATTTTGGAGGCCCCCCAGATAAAGTCTGACACTGTTTCCACTGTTTCCCCATCTATTTCCCATAAAGTGATGGGACCGGATGTTATGATCTTTGTTTTCTGAATGTTGAGCTTTAAGCCAACTTTTTCACTTTCCTCTTTCAGTTTCATCAAGAGGATCTTTACTTCTTCACTTTCTGCCATAAGGGTGGTATCATCTGCATATCTGAGGTTTTGATATTTCTCCCAGCCATCGTGATTCCAGCTTGTGTTTCTTCCAGTCCAGCGTTTCTCATGATGTACTCTGCATAGAAGTTAAATAAGCAGGATGACAATATACATCCTTGACGTACTCCTTTTCCTATTTGAAACCAGTCTGTTGTTCCATATCCCATTCTAGCTGTTGCTTCCTGACCTGCATACAGATTTCTCAAGAGGCAGGTCAGGTGATCTGGCATTCCCATCTCTTTCAGAATTTCCCACAGTTTCTTGTGATCCACACAGTCAAAGGCTTTGGCATAGTCAATAAAGCAGAAATAGATGTTTTTCTGGAACTCTCTTGCTTTTGCCATGATCCAGCAGAAGTTGGCAATTTGATCTCTGGTTCCTCTGCCTTTTCTAAAACCAGCTTGAACATCAGGAGTTCACAGTTCATGTATTGCTGAAGGCTGGCTTGGAGAATTTTGAGCATTACTTTACTAGCATGTGGGATGAGTGCAATTGTGCGGTAGTCTGAGCATTCTTTGGCATTGCCTTTCTTTGGGATTGCAGTGAAAACTGACCTTCTCCAGTCCTGTGGCCACTGCTGAGTTTTCCAAATGTGCTGGCATATTGAGGGCAGCACTTTCACAACGTCATCTTTCAGGATTTGAAACAGCTCCACTGGAATTCCATCACCTCCACTAGCTTTGTTCCTAGTGATGCTTTCTGAGGCCCACTTGACTTCACATTCCAAGATGTCTGGCTCTAGACTAGTGATCACATCATTATGATTATCTGGGTCGTGAAGATCTTTTTTGTTGAGTTCTTCCATGTATTCTTGCCACCTCTTCTTAATGTCTTCTGCTTCTGTTAGGTCCATACCATTTCTGTCCTTTATTGAGCCCATCTTTGCATGAAATGTTCCCTTGGTATCTCTAATTTTCTTGAAGAGATCTCTAGTCTTTCCCATTCTGTTCTTTTCCTCTATTTCTTTGCATTGAAGGCTGAAGAAGGCTTTCTTATCTCTTCTTGCTATTCTTTGGAACTCTGCATTCAGATGCTTATATCTTTCCTGTCCTCCTTTGCTTTTGGCTTCTCTTCTTTACACAGCTATTTGTAAGGCCTCCCCAGACAGCCATTTTGCTTTTTTGCATTTCTTTTCCATGGGGATGGTCTTGATCCCTGTCTCCCGTACAATGTCACGAACCTCATTCCATAGTTCATCAGGCACTTTATCTATCAGATCTAGGCCCTTAAATCTATTTCTCACTTCCACTGTATAATCATAAGGGATTTGATTTAGGTCATACCTGAATGGTCTAGCGGTTTTCCCTACTTTTTTCAATTTGAGTCTGAATTTGGTAATAAGGAGTTCATGATCTGAGCCACAGTCAGCTCCTGGTCTTGTTTTTGTTGACTGTATAGAACTTCTCCATCTTTGGCTGCAAAGAATATAACCAATCTGATTTCACTGTTGAGCATCTGATGATGTCCATGTGTGGAGTTTTCTCTTGTGTTGTTGGAAGAGGGTGTTTGCTATGACCAGTGCATTTTCTTGGCAAAACTCTATTAGTCTTTGCCCTGCTTCATTCTGTATTCCAAGGCCAAATTTGCCTGTTACTCCAGGTGTTTCTTGACTTCCTACTTTTGCATTCCAGTCCCCTATAATGTAAAGGACATCTTTTTTGGGTGTTAGTTCTAAAAGGTCTTGTAGGTCTTCATAGAACCGTTCAACTTCAGCTTCTTCAGCATTACTGGTTGGGGCATAGACTTGATTTACTGTGATATTGAATGGTTTGCCTTGGAGACAAACAGAGATCATTCTGTCGTTTTTGAGGTTCCATCCAAGTACTGCATTTCAGACTCTTTTGTTGACCATGATGGCTACTCCATTTCTTCTGAGGGGTTCCTGTCCGCAGTAGTAGATATAATGGTCATCTGAGTTAAATTCACCCATTCCAGTCCATTTTAGTTCGCTGATTCCTAGAATGTTGACATTCACCCTTGCCATCTCTTGTTTGGCCACTTCCAATTTGCCTTGATTCATGGACCTGACATTCCAGGTTCCTATGCAATATTGCTCTTTACAACATTGGATATTGCTTCTATCACCGGTCACAGCCACAGCTGGGTATTGTTTTTGCTTTGGCTCCATACCTTTGTTCTTTCTGGAGTTATTTCTCCACTGATCTCCAGTAGCATACTGGGCACCTAATAACCTGGGGAGTTCCTCTTTTGTTATCCTATCATTTTGCCTTTTTATACTGTTCATGGGGTTCTCAAGGCAAGAATACTGAAGTGGCTTGCCATTCCCTTCTCCAGTGGACCACATTTTTTCAGACCGCTCCACCATGACCCACCTGTCTTGGGTTGCCCCACAGGCATGGCTTGGTTTCATTGAGTTAGACAAGGCTGTGGTCCTAGTGTGATTAGATTGACTATTTTTTCTGTGAGTATGGTTTCAGTTTGTCTGCCCTCTGATGCTCTCTTGCAACACCTACCATCTTACCTGGGTTTCTCTTACCTTGGACGTGGGTTATCTCTTCATGGCTGCTCTAGCAAAGCATAGCCGCTGCTCCTTACCTTGGATCAGGGGTATCTCCTTACCGCTGCTGTTCCTGACCTTCAATGTTGGATAGCTCCTCTAGGCCCTCCTGCACCTGTGCAGCCTCCATTCCTCTGTTTGCTCCTCCTGACCGCCAGCCTAGCCCTTGGGCATGAGTGGCTCCTCCCAGCTGCCTCCCCTGGCCTCGGGCTAGGGGTGGCTCCTCAAGGTCACTGCCCCTGGCCTCGGGTGTGAGGTGGTTTCTCCTGGCCGCCCTGACCTTGGACCCGGGGTGTCTCCTCCCGGCCGCCACCCCTGACCTTGGACGCGGGGTAGCTCCTCTCCCCGCCGCCCCTGACCTCAGACGCGGGGTAGCTCCTCTCGGCCGTTCCTGCGCTGTCACAGCCTGGCACTTTAGGTCGCTGCCCCTGACCTCAGACGTGGGGTAGTTCCTCTCAGCCGTGCTCAGTGCGCTGGCTCGCTTTCGCTGCCTGCCGTCAGTAGTCTGTTACAATACTGTGTTAGTTTCAGACATACAGCAAAGTGATTTATCATCCCCTCCACCTTCTCCTTTGGTAACCAAAAGTTTGTTTTCTATGTCCGTGAATCTGCTTCTGTTTTGTAAATAAGAATTGTGGTTATCATAAGCAGTAAGGTAGGAGAAGGGAGAATTGGATGAACTGGTGTTTAAAAAGTACAAATGTCCAGTTATAAGATAAATAAATATAGGGATGTAATATACAGCATGATAAACATAATCAAAATTGATGTATGTTACATGTAAAAGTAGTTAAGAGGATAAAGCCTAAAGTGACATTTTTTGAGGTCACATATTATGAATCCCTACTGGCAGGATTCAGAGTTCTGAAGGCACAGAAAAAATGGACTTGCTAGATACTTGATGCCTGTGTTTGACCACATTAAGCTAAGTTTTACAAGTGGAAGAAAGAAATGATTGGTTTGAGGAAAACCAAGAGCTGTTAGAAGGGAAATACAGTCGTAATGCTCTATGTGATTCAAATGTGAGTATATATTATCTTTAATATTGAATATTAGTTTAACAAAAGGTATGTCACCACTCTCCTGGTAGACTTTGTGGAAAGTTTTTTGTGTTGTTAAGGGGGAATGTGGGGTGGCAGTGTGCAAAGTGAAGAAGAGTAGGGTATAAGATAGCCAAATACCCATTCCCATAGCATGAAATCAATAAATAGTGCCTGAACTCAAGAAATAGCAGAACTGGATATATTATTTCTATATATCAAGGGAATATAAGTGTTAAGGGACCAGACCTGAGCCATGACAGGCTCAACAAGCTATACTAAGCCTAAGATTCAGATGGGGAACCACACCCTGGGAAAGTCACACTAGCGTCAAACACAAGCCAATCAGAATTGGGATTTTGATTCAAACCCAAGCCAATGAGATTTTGTGATTTGTGTGATTTGAAAAATCCCACGCACACACATGAACTAACCAATCGCTGTTTGCCAACTCTTCTGTTGCAACATTTGAACCAGGCTAAATGTATAAATACTGCTGTAATCCAGAGCTCGGGGCTCTCATCAAGACTCCACTGCGCTGGATGAGACGGGAGCCCTAGCTTGAGCTAGCAATAAAGCCCTTTTTTGTTTTTTGCTTTTGCATTGCCGTGACGTCTTATTCTCTCGGTTCTGGGATCTGGACTCTGGGCATAACAATAAGAAACAAAGACTTGATGATAGTTACCTATGTGAGAGAGAAGTTCTGTCATGTGGCAGAGGTTGACTATTTTTCGTTATGTTTTATGTTACTAAGTTGAACATTAAAGGCCATATGTGTGTATATATGTAATATTCAAAAAAATTAGAATACTAAAAACATAAAGAGATAAGGAACAAGACAATTGGAAGTTCTAGGAAACTGACTGGGGTTGGGAAGACTTAGATCGGAGATGAGAGTTTCTCAGAACAGTTTAAACAAAGGTGCAGAGATAACCAGTGAAGCTTTAGTTGAAACAAACAAACTTAATCACTGTTGGATATCTTTTCAGTAAGCCCAGCTTCAATTATGCATTCAGCATACTTCAAAATTATTAACGAGTTAATATTTATGCTTATGGAAAAGATAATGGAATGTCCTAACTGAGGAAGTCATTCTGGGGCTGTCAGTGATCTTGTGTACTGCTCACACGGCTGTCTGTCAGGCACCCCTCACAGCATGCTCTGTGGCAGGACATACATAGTGATTGACGGCACAGACTTAGAATGTGAGCCTGTGCCACTCTTTGCATCTGAAGAGAACCAGCACCCTTCACTCATGGGCTGTAGGCTGGCACTGGAATATGGCGGAGAAGGAAGAATTGGTTCAGGGTTTGTTTTAGAGACAGTGAAGAAGTCACCGGTGTTTCTGGGAGCGGAGTACTTCATCACTAACCTCAGCTGGGTAGCAACATGGGAGGCTTATTCCTGATAGAAATGATCCTGAGGGCCTTCCCTTGTGCAGTGGATGGGGATCAGCCTGCCTGTGAGTGCACACATGCCGCAGAGCATGCGTCACAACTACGGAAGTCCAGGTGCTGTAGGACCCCCCAGCCACAATTACTGAGCCTGTGCCGCAGCTCCTGAAGCTCTTGCACCCAGAGCCTGTGCTCTGCAACAAGGGAAGCCACAGCAGAGGAGCCTGCGCACCTCAGCGAAGAGTAACCCCCACCTGCTGCAAGCGGGTGGCAAAAGAAGACTCAGCACAGATCGTGTATACACACACACACACACACACACACACACACACATATATATAGATCCTGAGTTATTGTAGCCCTCAGAAATCTAGATGAGAAGAGGCTCAAACCCTGGTCTTTACCCATAAAGAGCTGAGGAGAAGTGGGTGTTTATTACGTGCTATTTTATGTGTGAAGTGTGACCTGAGTGTTGTCTAAGTGTTAGGTACAGCCAGAACTTCCTGTGTTGCAAAAAGAGGTGAGAACAGAAATGGCTGGCCCTCAGAAGTAAATTAGTTACAGTTGTATTATTGTTGTTGTTCAATTGCCCAGTCGGATCTGGACTCTTTGTGACCCCATGGACTGCAGCACACCAGGCTTCCCTGTCCATAACCAACTTTTGTAGCTTGCTCAAACTCATGTCTATTGAGTTGGTGATGCCATCCAACCATCTTGTCCTCTTTTGTCCCCTTCTCCTCCTGCCTTCAACCTTACCCAGCATCAAGGGTCTTTTCCAATGAGCTGGCTCTTCGCATCATGTGGCCAAAGTATTGGAGCTTCAGCTCCAATTCAGTATCAGTCCTTCCAATGAATATTCAGGATTGATCTCCTTTAGGATTGGCTGATTTGACCTCCTTGCTGTCCAAGGGACTCTCAAGAGTCTTCTGCTACACCACAGTTCAAAAGCATCAATTCTTCAGTGCTCAGCTATCTTTATGGTCCAACTCTCACACCCATACGTGACTACTGGAAAAATCATAGCTTTGACTATGTGGACCTTTGTAGGTGAAGTGATCTCTCTGCTTTTTAAAACACTGCCTAGTTTGGTCGTAGCTTTTCTTCCAAGGAGCAAGTGTCTTTTAATTTCATGGCTGCAGTTACCATCTGCATTGATTTTGGAACCCAAGAAAATAAAGGCTGTCATTGTTTCTATTTTTCCCCCATCTATTTGCTATGAAGTGATGGGACTAGATGCCATGATGTTAGTTTTCTTGAATGTTGAGTTTTAGGCCAGCTTTTTCACTCTCCTCATTCATCTTTCTCAAGAGACTCCTTAGTTCCTCTTCATTTTCTACTATAATGGTGGTGTCATCTGCATATCTGAGGTGATTGATATTTCTCCCAGCAGTCTTGATTCCAGCTTGTGTTTCATCCAGCCTGGAGTTTCTCATTATACACTCTGCATATAAGTTAAATAAGCAAGGTAATGATATACAGCTTTGACATAATCCTTTCCCATTTTTGAACCGGTCCATTGTTCCATGATTGGTATGAAAAAGTAACTTGGCAGTCTAGACTATGGAGCAACAAATTGTTGGGAAAGTCTCCTTAGCTTTTCTCCATTGAAAAGTAAATAGATTTCCACAATGTGGCTTCTTTCCCCACCTGTTCTCTCTCTGCACTCCGAAGTACAGCTATTAATGCCCCGTGGCTGCTATGGTGTCTCTGTGCTATCATACCTGCTTCTCCCTTTGCCCAGAGGGCTGGTTGCCCTTGCTGTATCTGGCTGGCTTCTCTCTTCTCTGTTCCCATAATTCTTTATCCAAACTAAAATCTGTCTAGCTACTTCTGGACTCATTTTTCTCATCAGATCAGAGCTCTTTGAGGTTAGGAGTCACACCTTATTTATCTCTGCTTCTTGACCATAGCACATGGTGCTGTTGTTCTTTAGTTGTTAAGTCACGTCCGACCCTTTTGTGATCCCATAGGCTGTAGCCCAGCAGGCTTCGCTGTGCATGTGATTTCCTACTCAAGAATATTGGAGTGGATTTCTATATCTATTTCCAGGGATTTTCCCAACCCAGGGATTGAACTCATGTCTCTTACATTGACAGGCAGATTCTTTACCACTGAGCCACCAGGGAAGCCCATAGAACACAATAGGTGGTCATTAAATGCTTCTTGAGTGAGTGAATTTAAAAAATGAGTGAGTGAATTATTAATAAAATCTCTGTGGAAGAAGGAGCACAATCATTTCTGTTTGTCTACACTACAGTGAGTAGAGTCTAGTTGGGCAGTATCTGCAACTTTACAGATGTTTATTTTAAATTTTGAAGCAATAAGAAAGTCCAGAAATAGACATGAAATTCCAGAGTATCTAAATCCTCTATCCTACAGTTCCTATCAGTCTTCTAGGGCAATTATGAGTTTTCTATAACAATTACATTCTGACTTCTTTTCTCTGTGTTCTTTTTAGACTTCTTTCCTGATTATGTTACCTCAACATTCTTTCCTCAGAAGGATTAAGTAGATACAATTTGGCAGCTTTACTCTATGAAAACACTGTATGTGTTTTTTCCAGTTCTCATGAAGCTTAATGTACAGATATTTTTCATATGGCTTTATATTTCATTCAAAGAGCAAATATAAAAACACCTGACTATAATGAGAATCTATGCTCAGCAATCTATTAATATGTTCGTAGTTCAGATAAATACAATCCTCAGTTCAATTCTGTTCCATTCATTGCTTAGTCATGTCCAACTCTTTGCAACCCCATGAATCGCAGCATGCCAGGCCTCCCCGTCCATCACTAACTGCCAGAGTCCACCCAAACCCATGTCCACTGAGTCAGTGATGCCATCCAGCCATCTCATTCTCTGTCGTCCCCTTCTCTTCCTGCCCTCAATCTTTCCCAGCATCAGGGTTTTTTCAAATGAGTCAGCTCTGCATCAGGTGGCCAAAGTATTGGAGTTTCAGCTTCAACATCAGTCCTTCCAATGAACACCCAGGACTGATCTCCCTTAGGATAAACTGGTTGGATCTCCTTGCAGTCCAAGGTATGATCAAGAGTCTTCTCAACACCACAGTTCAAAAGCATCAGTTCTTTGGTGCTCAGCTTTCTTTATGGTCCAACTCTCACATCCATATATGTCCACTGGAAAAACCATAGCCTTGACTAGACAGACCTTTGTTGGCAAAGTAATGTCTTTCCTTTTAATATACTATCTAGGTTGGTCATAACTTTCCTTCTAAGGAGTAACCTTCTTTTAATTTCATGGCTGCAATCACTATCTGCTGTGATTTTGGACCCCCCCAAAAAAAAAATAAAGTCAGCCACTATTTCCACTGTTTCCCCATCTATTTGCCATGAAGTGATGGGACCAGATGCCATGATCTTAGTTCTCTGGATGTTGAGCTTACAATCCTAGTATCTAAATATTTCAATTTCTTTTTACTGTGTTTTTAAATAAGAGATGGGGCTTCCCAGGTGGTACAATGGTAAAGAATTAGCCTGCCAGTGTAGGAGACACAAGAGAGCTGGGTTTGATCCCTGGTTGAAGAAGATTCTCTGGAGCAGGAACTGGCAACCTACTCCAGTATTCTTGCCTGGGAAATTCCATAGATAGATGAGCCTGGTGGGCCACAGTCTATGGGGTTGCAAAGAGTCCAATACATCTGAGAGATTGAGCACTCAGTAAGAGACTTTTCCTAAAGAGAAGTTATAAATTGTAAAAAAAAACAAAGGCTCAAACCAGACTGGTACATTGGAGGAATTTGCTCATGGTTTTTCAGCTAACACCATGAGAGGGCAGCAGCAAGCTGACCCAGGGCTTTTTCTTTTTTAATATAAATTTATTTATTTTAATTGGAGGCTAATTACTTTACAACATTGTATTGGTTTTGCCATACATCGCATATGCACCGAGGAAACCAGAATCGAAAGAGACACGTGTACCCCAGAGCTTTTTTTATTTTGTTCATTGGTCCTCACCACAAGGGCTGCAGCACACCAGACTTCCTTCACTGTCTCTGGAGTCTGCTCAAACTCAAATCCTTTGAGTCGACAGTGCCATCCAACCATCTCATTGTCTGCCCCACCTTCTCCTGCTCTCAGTCTTTCCCAGCATTGGGATAATTTTTCCAATAAGTCAGTTTTTTGCATCAGGTGGCCAAAGTATTAGAACTTCAGCTTCAATTCAGTATCAGTACTTCCAGTGAATATTTAGGGTTGACTTTAAGAATGACTGATTTGATCTCCTTGCAGTCCAGGGGCTTCTCAAGAGTCCTCTCCAACACCATAGTTCAAAAGCATCAATTCTTTGGTGCTCAGCCTTCTTTATGGTCCAATTCTCACATCCACTTGCTTTATAATTTGTTGGAAAACCCTGAAGTCACTAGTCTACATTGTATTTTGTTTTCATAATTTTCTCATAAAAAAATAGATGCTTCCCTGCTGTCTCAGTGGCAAAGAATCTACCTGCAATGCAGGAGACCTGGGTTCGATCCTTGGATGGGGAAGATACCCTGGAGAAAGATGTTGCAACCCACTTTAGTATCCTTGCCTTGGAAATCTCATGGACTGAGGAGCCTGGTGAGCTACATTCCATGGAGTTGCAAAGAGTCAGTCACAAGTGAAGTGATTTTTTTTTGTAAATGTATATAATAATTTATTGCTTAGAGATGAAGACTCTGAATTTGGCACAGAGCAGTTAGAAAAGTTGTTCAAAGCTTCAGGACCAAGGAAAGGAATACGATAATGGAGTTCCAGCTTCATTTCACCCTGGAATTAGTGGGGGAGTAGTGGTGACTTCCTCATCACGATACAGCCAGCTGACAGCAGGTGCAAATGTATCGCTAACTCGGCAAACCACTTTGGCATTCTCTCCCGTTTGAACTACTTCTCTGAAAGTGAGTTTTTGGTGAATTTTCACTGGTCTACCGCTTCTTGTCAGATGCTTCACTATTTTAATTGTCTGATTAACAGCTATTCCAAGGTCTTCAACTACTCTTTATACTTAAAGGTCTGGAGAAGGTAACGGCCACCCACTCCAGTATTCTTGCTTGGAGAATCCCATGGTCAGAGAAGCCTGGCAGGCTCCAGTCCATGGGGTCGCAAGAGTCAGACACGGCTTAGGGACTACACCACCACCAGCACACTTAAAGGTCTAAAGGCTCAGTTCCAAATGAAATGTGTACGATTAGGCGTGGCTTCCTATGTAACTTTTGTTGAATGATGACCATGTAATAAATTCTCTGCTAAACCCTTTTCATGTATGAGTACTTTTAATCTTTAATCCCACTATGCACCTATGAAGTGGAAATTATTATCTATATTTTCTAGATAAGAAAATTGAGATTCAGAGAAGCCTACTGGTTATAGGATCAGGAGGAGATGTACAATAGAGTTGTTCCCTCTTTTCTCTCATCTCAGTTTTTAGGGTGGCAACGGTAATTCAGGTTAGTGATTAACTACTATTGGAAACATGGACATTTCCTTATCTTTCCCATTTTTAAGTAAGAATTCTTTTATACACTTTTGTTCCCTAGTGCTCCAAGTCAGTGTACCCCTTGGTTTTTGTTCTGCCTAGTGTCAACAAAAAAATAATGTATGAACCTGCAAATAAGAAAAGAGCTTAGGGATTTCCTGGTGGTCCAGAGGTTGAGACTCTGCACTTCCACTGCAGGGGGTACAGGTTTGATCCCTGGTCAGAGAACTAAGATCATGCACAGTGGGCAGTGTGGACAAAAAAGTTTATGCATGTGAGAGCGGGACTGTGAAGAAGGCTGAGCGCCCAAGAACTGATGCTTTAGAGCTGTGGTGCTGGAGAAGACTCTTGAGAGTCCCTTGGACTGCAAGGAGATCCAACCAGTCCATTCTGAAGGAGATCAGCCCTGGGATTTCTTTGGAAGGAATGATGCTAAAGCTGAAACTCCAGTACTTTGGCCACCTCATGCGAAGAGTTGACTCATTGGAAAAAGACTCTGATGCTGGGAGGGATTGGGGGCAGGAGGAGAAGGGGACAACAGAGGATGAGATAGCTGGATGGCATCACCGACTCTATGGACATGAGTCTGAGTGATCTCCGGGAGTTGGTGATGGGCAGGGAGGCCTGGCGTGCTGCATTTCATGGGGTCGCAAAGAGTCGGGCACAATTGAGCAATTGAGCTGAACTGAACTGAAGAACTGTAATTATGGTTTTCTCAAGGTATACATACAGTAGCAGGATTGTTGGGTCATATAGTAGTCCTGTTTTTAGTTTTTTACCTCCATACTGTTCTCATAGTGGCTGTATTAATTTACATTCTCATCAACAGTGCAAGAGTGTTTCCTTTTCTTCACATCCTCTCCAGGATGTATTGCTTGTAGATTTTTTGATGTGGCCATTTTGACTGGTGTGAAATGATATCTTATTGTAGTTTTGATTTGCATTTCTCTAATAACGAGCAAAATTGAGCACCTTATGTGCTCACTCACCATCTGCATGTCTTCTTTGGAGAAATGTCTGTTTAGGTGTTCTGCCTATTTTTTGATTGGGTTGTTTGCTTTTGGTGTTAAGTTGCATGAGCTGCTTGTATATTTTGGAGATTAATCCTTTGTCAGTTGATTCATTTGCAAATATTTTGTCCCATTCTGAGGGCTGTTTTTTGTCTTATTTATGGTTTTCTTTGCTGTGTAAAAGTTTTAAAGTTTAATTAGGTCCCATTTATTTATTTTTGTTTTTATTTTCATTACTGTAAGAGGTGGGTCAGAAAGGATCTTGCTGCAATTTATGTCAATGGGTGTTCTGCTTATGTTTTCTTCTAAGAGTTTTATAGTGTCTGGCCTGACACATTTAGGTTTTTAATCTGTTTGAGTTTGAATTTGTGTATGACGTTAGGAAGTTTTCTAATTTCATTCTTTTACCCATAGCTGTCTGGTCATTGCAACACTATTTACAACGGCCAGGACATGGAAACAGCCTAAATGTCAGTTGACAGATGAATGGATAAAAAAGATGTAGTACATAATACAATGGGATATTACTCAACCATAAAAAGGAATGAAATCAGGACATTTGTAATGAAGTAGATGGACCTAGAATCTGTCATACTGAGTGAAGTAAGTCAGAAAGAGAAAAACATATGTTGTATATTACTGTATATGTATGAAATCTAGAAAATGGCACAGATTGCCCTATTTGCAGGGCAGGAATAGAGACACACATACAGAGAATGGACATGTGAACACAGGAAGGGAATGGGAGGGTGGGATGAACTGGGAGAGTAGCATTGGCATATATACACTGCCATGTGTAAAACAGATAGCAAGTGGGAAGTGACTCTATAGCAGTGGAGCTCAGTGGTCTTTGATGACGTAAGAGTGGTGGGATGGAGTGGGGTGGGAGGGTGGTTTAGAGGGAGGAGTATATGTGTCCATATAGCTGATTCACTTTGTTGTACAGCAGAAATTAATATAACATTGTAAAGCAACTATTCGTTGTTGTTCAATTGCTAAGTCATGTTTGAGTCTTTGTAATCCCATGGACTGCAGCACACCAGGCTGCCCTGTCCTTCTTCATTTCCCAGAGTTTGCTCAAACTCAAGTCCATTGAGTTTGTGATGCCATCTTACCATCGTCCCCTTCTCCTCTTGCCTTCAATTTTTCCCAGCATCAGGGTCTTTTCTGGTGAGTTGGCTCTTTGCATCAGGTAGCCAAAGTGTTGGAGCTTCAACTTCAGCATCAGTTCTTCCAATGAATATTGAGGATTGAATTCCTTTAGGATTGATGGATTTGATTCCCTTCCTGTCCAAGGGCCTCTCAAGAGTCCTCTCTGTCACCACAGTTAATTCTTCGGTGCTCAGCTTTCTTTACGGTCCAACTCTCACATCCATACATGACTTCTGGAAAAGCCATAGCTTTGAATATATGGACTTTTGTAGACAAAGTGATATTTCTACTTTTTAATATGCTGTCTAGGTTGGTCATAACTTTTCCTCCAAGGAGCAAGTGTCTTTTAATTTCAAGGCTGCAGTCACCCTCTGCAGTGCTTTTGAGGTCCAAGAAAATAAAGTCTGTCACAGTTTCCATTTTTTTTCCCCATCTATTAGCCATGAAGTGATGGGACCAGAAGCCATGATCTTCATTTTTGAATGTTGAGTTTTAAGCCAGATTTTTCACTCTCTTCTTTCACTTTCATCAAGAGGCTCTTTAGTTCCTCTTTGCTTTCTAGCATTCCACACTAGTTCCACTATGTTGCTTCCATCATATCTGACTCTTTGCAACACTACCAGGCTCCTCTCTCCGTGGGATTCTCCAGGCAAGACTACTGAAGTGTGTTTCCATTTCCTTCTCCAGGGACCCTTCCCCACCTTCATTTTCCCCACCTGCATCAAATCTGCATCTTTTAAGTCTCTTGAATGAGGCCGGTGAGTTCTTTACCACTAACGCCACTTGGTTAGGGTGGTATCATCTATATATCTGAGGTTATTGATATTTCTCCCAGAAATCTTGATTCCACCTTTTGATTCATCCAGCCAGCATTTTGCATGATCTACTCTGCATGTAAGTTAAATAAGTAGGGTGACAAAAGCAAAACAACTATACTCCAATTTAAAAAAAAAGAATTTTAGTTTAGGAGACATTGATTTGGGCAACCCCCAAAGGGTATAAAGAATGTTCTGAGGAAGAGAAAGAGTCAGAGTCTTATAAAGACAAAAAGCACAATGATGTTAAACGTTGCCTATTGAAAATTGTGATTGACTCTCAAGCTATTTAGGGTGGTGGAGCAATAAATAGATAGACTCTCATGAATTATTGCAGGGTAAGAGTCCAATAAGTATAATCTTGCGTTCTCCCAGTAAGCATCCTGATTTCCTGGTGGATGTTCTGGATGATTTCATTAGGACAATAAGTTCTCAAAAGGACAGATTCCCTCCTGCCTGAGACATGTGTAAGTCACATTTTGTTAATGTCTTCCTGGCTCCATTTTAAAGTGCTCTCTTAGCAATACCAACTCCATTTTTATTTTCCTTTATCACTAGTTTGGAGTGGAAATGGTGTGGAAACGCAAGAGCAAAAATTGTGTTTTCCTAAGCCCTGGGGAATTCTGGTCCCCAAAACTGTCTTCTTTTTATACTGTTATTATTTTTAATTGTAGGCTAATTGCTTACAGTGTTGTGTTGGTTTCTGCAGTACAACACACTGTCTCTTAATTTCCTGGTCTTTGGTCTCCTTCCACTTCCCCACCACTCACCTTGCTGTCCACAGTCTCTGAAGGGTAAATCTCAGCTGTTAACTTCTGCTTTCATTTGAACTCATCTTCATTTCTTAGCCTGGACTTCGGTCAATTGCATCCTTCCCAGACTAACTCAGCTCCAGGATCATTCCTTTTGGAAGCTGATCCACTGAGGCTGTGCCAGCCTCAAATGAAGAACTACCTTGACAAAGAGGAAACAATTCTTAGCCCTTGGTACACACCTTTCAGTTCTTACCTGCCATCTCTTTTCTTAGTGTTTATACCTGTGTCTCTCATTTTTATTGTCAGTAACTGAAAGTGTGGTGAGCACATTGATGATGCATAATAGATATTGAAGAACTTTTAGATTGAGGAATTATAGTAGTTTTGATGTTAGCAAAACAAGGCTTTTTGTGATAATGAATTTCTCTTTGTTGTAAATCATTGTATTCGTCTTTCTGTAAAAATGTAACTTCATTTAGTGCTTTCTGAAAAGGGCACTGGAAAACTCCTAGGTTAAGAGTTAAACCTGGAAGGCAGAATGCGCCGCATAGCTTTCCCCCTTATCTTGATGACTCAGAGCCTCCTGACTGCTCCCTATTCTTAACTGATAACTTGTGACTTAGTTTCCACTGTGTAACTGACCTTTCCTCAAAATGCATTTCCCCGTACCAGGCACCGCCCGGGTGGTCAGTCAACTGTCTCTACTAAATTACCTGTAAATCATCCCCACCAATCAAATGTCTCCACTTCATCCTAAGACCCCCTTATCGCACTGTTCCCTACATTCCGATCTCATTCCCAGTTGTCTTTGATCTTTCTGCATAAAAATCCCTTTCGGTGAGTGTTCGGGGTTCACTCCTGGAAACGGGAGCTCGAACCCCGGCGCGCTGGCTAAATAAATCCTCCTGCTGATTGCATCGAATTCGAGTCACTGTGGTCTTTGTGGCGACGCTTCCCAAGAAAAGGCCGTGAGGTCTTACAATATTAGTTGCAGGAATAAAAGATTTACTAACTAGAAAAGATGAACAATAGCAGGTTTCATTTTAAAAGAATGTCCAGAGCAGAATTATTTGTAAGCCCAAAATCAAAACCGAACTAAATCAGTAAGGTAAAAGATAATCTTTGGCTTATTACCTCTTGTGTAAACTGGTTATATTTATTATGAGGATTAAATAAGTGTATAGATATGTATGTATATGTGTATATACATATACACGTATACATGTTTGTGTATATACATATAGCAATATTTTAAATGTCTAGAATGATGCTTTGTGTACAGTCAATACTCAGCAAGTATTCAATATCATAGATTATTATTTCACGGTTGGTGGACTCTTCTCTCTTTCTGGTCACCTTCTTGACAAATTGTAATAAAGGGCACACTTGGGACTCCCTTGGTGGTACAGTGGACAAGACTCTGCCTGCCAAAGCAAGGACACAGTCCTGGAAGAGTCAACATGCCACGGAGCAACTATGAACCTGTGTGCCACAACTACAAACCCACGCGCTGCAGTTAATGGAGCCTGTGTGCCTAGAGCCTGTGCTCCAGGGCAATAGAAGCCACCTCAATGAGAAGCTCGTGCTCACCAGAACTAGACAAAGCCTGTGTGCAGCAACAAAGACTCAGCGCAACAAAAACTTGTCTGCAGGGTCTTTGACATTCCTCCTTCTAAATGGTGGAGCCCAACTGCCCACCTCCACCTCTACCACAGAGCTGGCTGTTAAAATAAATAAATAAAGGGCATGCTTAGAATTATAGCCATATTGAACTCGAAGTATCTTTAAATTTTTTTCATAAATACATGAATAGACATGTCTTGCAGTGTTCTCTCTTCCTCCTAAGGATGAAATAATAGAGAAAGGTGTCATGCTCCACTGTGGGCTAGTCTGTGACAGGCTGTCCCCACCAGGAATATCTTCTAAGATGCTTGGTTATCTCCGGTTGTGTGAAGAACACTGTTTATGAAGAATTATTTTTAGAAAAATTTGAGGCCTAAAAATATATTTTCTTCTAGAGATAAGCTTTGCTTGCTTCTGCCAGGTGCTCACGAACACTAACAGTTTTAATACTGCAAGCACCTAAGTCCAATTTAAGCTCCTACTCATCTTTTTTATTTTATTTTAGTTTTTTATTTTATATTGCAGTATTGCTTGGAGAAGGCAATGGCAACCCATTCCAGTACTCTTGCCTGGAAAACCTCATGGATGGAGGAGCCTGGTAGGCTGTAGTCCATGGGATTTCGAAGAGTCAGACACGACTGAGTGACTTCACTTCCACTCTTCACTTTCATGCATTGGAGAAGGAAATGGCAACCTACTCCAGTGTTCTTGCCTGGAGAATCCCAGGGATGGCAGAGCCTGGTGGGCTGCTGTCTATGGGGTCACACAGAGTCGGACATGACAGAAGTAACTTAGCAGCAACAGCAGCATTGCTGATTAACAGTGTTCAGGTGGACAGCAAAGGGACTCAGCCATATATATACATGTATCCATTCTTTCCCAAGTGAAGTCGCTCAGTTGTGTCTGACTCTTTGTGGCCCTATGGACTGTAGCCTACCAGGCCTCTGTCCATGGAGTTTTCCAGGCAATAGTACTGGAGTGGATTGCCACTTCCTTCTCCAGGGGATCTTCCCAACCCAGGGATCGAACCTGGGTCTCCTGCATGGTAGACAGCAGCTTTACCGTCTGAGCCACCAGGGAAGTCTTCCCAAACTACCCTCCAATCCAGGCTACTAGATAACATTGAGCAGAGTTCCCTGTGCTATACAATAGGTCCTTGTTGGTTATCCATTTTAAATATAGCAGTGTGTACATGTACAAGTCGACCCCAAACTGCCTAACTATCCTTTCACCCAGTAACCATAAATTTGTTCTCTAAGTCTGTGAATTTATTTCTTTATTTGTAAATAAGTTCACTTGTATAATTTCTTTTTATATTAATGTATGAGGGACATTATTTCTCTTTCTCTCTGTGATTTCACTTAGTATGACAATCTCCAGATCCATCCATGTTGCTGCAAATGGTATTTCATTCTTCTTAATGGCTGAGTAATATTCCATTGTATATATGTACCACACTTTTTTTTCTTATTTACTTATTTATTTTAATCAGAGGATAATTGGCTTACAAAGTTGTGTTAGTTTCTGCCATATATCAACATGAATCCGCTATAGGTATACATATGTTCTCTCCCCTCTTGAACCTCCATCCCATCTCCCCACCCCATCCCACCTCTCTAGGTGGTCACATATCACCAGGTTTGAGCTCCATATATCATGGAGTAAATTCCCACTTGCTGTCTATTTTACATATGGTAATGTGTAGGTTTCAATGTTACTCTTTCAATTTGTCCCACTCTCTCCTTTCCCTACTGTATCTACAAGTCTGTTCTCTATGTCTGTGTCTCCATTGCTGCTCTGCAGATAGGTTCATCAGTACCATCCTTCTAGATTCCATATATATGTGTATGTAATATATTTGTTTTTCTCTTTCTGACTTACTTCACTCTGTATAGTAGGCTCTAGGTTCATTCACCTCATTAGAACTATCTCAAATGCATGGCCAACTAATATGGCCAAGTAATATTCCATTGTATGTATGTACAATGTCTTCATCCATTCTTCTGCTGATGGATTTCTAGGTGGCTTCCATGCCCTAGCTATTATAAATAGTGTTGCAATGAACATGGGAGTACATGAGTCTTTTTCAATTCTGGTTTCCTCAGGGTGCATGTCCAGTAGTGTGCTTGTTGGATCATAAGATAGTTTTATTCCTAGTTTTTAAAGTTTTAAAGGAATCTCCACACTGTTCTCCATAGTGGCTGTATCAAATTATTTAATACATTCCCATCACCAGTGCAAGAGGGTTCCCTTTTCTCAACATCCTCTCAAGCATTTATTGTTTGTAGATTTTGTGACTGGTGTGACATGGTAACTCACTGTAGTTTTGATTTTCATTTCTCTAAATGAGTGATGTCACGCATCTTTTAATGTGTTTACTAGCCATCTGAATGTCTACTTTGGAGAAATATCTGTTTAGGTCTTTTGCCCACTTGTTTTTTTTTTTTTTTTTTTTGCCTCGCAGAGCACAGACTTTATTGGAATATTTGACATGGAAACTCCACAGCTCCAGCCACACAACCAAGGACACAACCACTTCTGAGGTGCAGCAGCCATCACACAGGAGCAATAAGTTAGCATGTGAGGCAAGCAGGTATGTGGAGTGCCCAGGCTGAGGAGCCCTGTGCTCCAGGAAGACTGGGGGTGGTGTGTGTGTGTGTGCGTGTGCACAGAAACAATAGGTTCAGATGCAAATTGCAAGAGAACAGCTTCCAAAGTCAGCCAGGATGCCGCACGCCAGGAAGAGCAGAGACCTGGCCGCTCCCTCCTCCTGACCCTGTAGTCAGGTTCCCTAGGCACTGGGAGAATTGTGTCTCATTGGGGCCCAGGTTCTTGGAGCCTTGAGCTGTCTCCACAGCCTCTGTCCTGCAGACGGGGGGCACTGCTTGGGCAAAATCAGCCCTAGTGCATCCCACCACTTCTGGCCTTGGCTCAGCAACTGCCTCTTGGGAACAGGGTCCCTATTTGGAGGTCTGACAGGGAAGTAAAGGCCCAACTGGGACAGGAGCCCAGGATCACAGATGATCTTCCCATGGCCAGCTATCAGGCCTCAAGTCTCAGTGCTAAGACGATTCAGTAACACCCTACAGGCCAAGTGTGCCCATGTCTGTGAAACAAGGACTTGTCTTCCTTCAAGGAGATCCAGTCTCAGGTTCTGCCCACTTTTGACTGGTTGTTTGTTTTTTCTGATATTCGGCTGTATGAACTGCTTGTATGTTCTGGAGATTAATCTTTTGTCAGTTGATTCATTTGCTATTATTTTCTCCTGTTCTGAGGGTTGTCTTTTCACCATATGTATAGTTTCCTTTGCTGTGCAAACACTTTAGAGTTTAATTAGGTCCCCCTTGTTTATTTTTCTTTTATTTCCATTACTCTAGAAAGTGGGTCACAGAGGATCTTCCTGTGATCTATGTCAAAGAGTGTGCTGCTTATGTTACCCTCTAGGAGCTTTATAGATTCTGGTCTTCTATTAAGTCTTTAATCCATTATGAGTTTATTTTTTTTGTTTGATATTAAGAGGTATTCTAGTTTCATTCTTTTACATGTAGCTGTCCAGTTTTCCCAGAACCACTTATCGAAGATGCCGTCTTTTTCCATTGTATATTCTTGTTTCTTGTGTCAAAGAGAAGGTACCCGTGGATGCATGGGTCTAACTTTGGGCTTTCTATCATTTTCCATTGGTCTATAGTTCTGATTTTGTGTCAGTATCACTCTATTGTGATTATTGTAGCTTTGTAGTATAGTCTGAAGTCAGGAAGGTTGATTCCTCCAGAACCACTTTTCTTTCTCTAGATTGTTTTGGCTATTCAGTTTATTAGGGCTCACTTGCTCACTTAGGCTCACTTGCTCACTGAAAACATTTCCTCTAAGATCAGGAACAAGACAAGGGTTGTCTTGCCCACTCTCATCACTTTTATTCAACATAATTTTGGAAATCCTAGCTACAGCAATCAGAGAAGAAAAAGAAATGAAAGGACTCCAAATTGGAAAAGAAGTAAAACTGTCACTGTTTGGAGATGACATGATAATATACATAGAAGCCACCAGGAAATTACTAGAGCTAATCAATGAAAATAGTAAAGTTGCAAGATATGAAATTAATACACAGAAATCTCTCACATTTTTATACACTAACTGAAAAATCAGAAAGAGAAATTAAGAAAACAATCCCATTCACCACTACAAAAGAATAAAATACCTAGGAATAAACCTACCTAACGAGACAAAAGACCTGTATGCAGAAAACTATAAGACACCAATGAAAGAAATCAAAGTTAACACAAACACATGGAGAGATATACCATGTTCTTGGACTGGAAGAATCAATACTGTGAAGATTACTATATTACCCAAAGCAATCTATAGGCTCAATGCACTCACTATCAAACTACCAATGGTATTTTTTCATAGAACTAAAGCAAGGAATTCCACAATTTGTGTGGAAGCACAAAAGATCCCAAATAGCCAAAGCAATCTTCAGAAAGAAGAATGGAACTGGAGGAAGCAACCTTCCCAACCTCAGACTATATTACAAAGCTACAGTTATGAAGACAGCATGGTACTGGCACAAAAACAAAGATATAGACCAATGAAACAAAATAGAAGGTCTGGAGATAAGTCCACATACCTGTAGAAACCTTACCTTTGACAAAGGAGGCAAAAATATACAATGGAGAAAAGACAGTTTTTTCAGCAAAGGTGCTGGGAAAACTGGTCAACTACATGTAAAAGAATGAAATTAGAACAGTTTCTAACACTATGCACAAAAATAAATGCAAAATTGATTAAAGATGTAATTGATTAAAGATATAAAACTCTTAGAGGAAAACATAGGCAGAACACTCTCTGACATAAATCACAGCAAGATCCTCTCTGACCCACCTCCTAGAGTAAAGGAAATAAAAAAAAAATTAAATAAATTGGACCTAATTAAACTTAAAAGCTTTTGCACAACTAAGGAAATTATAAGCAAGGTGAAAAGACAGCCCTCAGAATGGGAGAAAATAATAGTAAATGAAACAACTCACAAAGAGTTAATCTCCAAAATATACAAGCAACTCATGCAGCTCAATACTAGAAAAACAAACAACCCAATAAAAAAAGTGGCCAGAAGACGTAAACAGACATTCCTCCAAAGAGGGCATACAGATGGATAATAAACACATGAGAAGATGCTCAACATTGCTCATTATTACAGAAACTCAAATCAAAACCACAATGAGGTATCATCTCACACCAGTCAGATTGGTCATCATCAAAAAAATCTATAAACAATAAATGCTGGAGAGAGTGTGGAGAAAAGGGAAACCTCTTATACTGTTGGTGGGAATGCAAATTGATACAACCACTATGGAAAACAGTATAGATATTCCTCAAAAAACTGGAATAAACCTACCATATGACCCAGAAATCCCACAACTGGGAATATACCCTGAGGAAATCAGAACTGAAAAAGACACATGTACCCCAATGTTCATTGCAACACTATTTACAATAGCTTGGACTTGGAAGCAACCTAGATGTCCATCAGCAGATGAATAGATAAGGAAGTTGTGGTACATATACACAGTGGAATATTGCTTACTATAAAAAGGAATGTATTTAAGTCAGTTCTAATGAGGTGGATGAACCTAAAGACATACAGAGGGAAGTAAGTCAAAAGAGAAGACAAATACCATACTTTAACACATGTATATGAAATCTAGAAAGATGGTACCGATAATGCTATGTGCAGAGCAGCAAAAGAGACACAGACATAAAGAACAGACTTTTGGACTCAGGAGAAGGAGAGGGTGGGATGATTTGAGAGAATAGCATTGACGCACACTACATTACCATATGTAAAGTAGATAGCCAGTAAGTGATGAATGATGCAGGGCACCCAAAGCTGGTGCTCTGTGATCACCTGAAGGGATAGGGTGAGGAAGGAGGTGGGAGGGCTGTTCAAGATGGAGGGGACCCATGCATACCTATTGCTGATTGATATTGATGTATGGCAAAACCATCACAATATTGTAAAGTAATTATCCTACAATTAAAATAAATAAATAAATAAATAATTTTAAGAGAAGAATCATATACCATGATCAAGTGGGATTTATCCCAGGGATGCACCGGTTTTCAGTATTTGCCAATCAATCAGTGTAATACACCCATATCTACAAATTGAAGCATGAAAACCGTATGATCATCTCAATAGATTCAGGAGAAGCTTTCAACAAAATTCAGCACCCAGTTATTTAAAAAAACTCTCCAGAAAACAGGCATAGAGGAAACACTCTTGTTGTTAGCTGCTAAGTCATGTCCGACTCTTTGATGACCCTATGGACCCTGGCCCACCAGGCTCCTCTGTCCATGGGATTTCCTAGACAAAAGTACCAGAGTGGGTTGCAATTTCCTTCCCTAGGGAATCTTCCTGACTCAGGGACTGAAACCACAGCTCCTTCATTGCAAGCAGATTCTTTATTACTGAGCCACCAGGGAAGCCCCAGGTTTGTCATAGATGGTCTTTATTACATTGAGGTATGTGTCCTCTGGCTTTCCTGGTGGCTCAGCAGTGATGAATCTGTCTGTGATGCAGGTGATGCGGGTTTAATCTCTAGGTCAGGAAGATCCCCTGGAGAAGAGATTGGCAACCCACTCTGATATTCTTGCCTGGAGAATCCCATGGACAGAGGAACCTGGGGGCTACAGTTTACAGGATCACAGAGAGTCAGACAGGATTGAAGCGAGGCACTCCCCAGTACATCCTTATTGTGGCTGCCATACCCATCCTTCTCCCCAGCCTGAAGGAACAAATTCTTAAAATTTGCCAAGGATTGATTTAGTATCCAGGATGTGATTTCCCATGAAGAACGAAAGTTCCACACGCACTTGATAAAATGTGAAATCTGCTGTTTTTGGATGAAATGCCCTATAGATAACAATTTGGTCCAACTGGTCAAATGTCTATTATTTAAGGCTTGTATTTCCTTATTAATTTTCTCTCTGGATGATCTGTCCGTTGGTATTAATGGGGTATTAAAGTCTCCCACTATTACTGTGTGACTGCTAGTGCCCTTGTGCGCATGATGAGTCCCTGCCACCCCATGCCTCTGCAGGATGCCTTCCAATACTAGTATGCAGGCTCGTTCAGTCTTCTAAGAATCACTGCTCTTTTCTCCTGGGTCTCAGTGTGCACAAGATTTTGTGTGTGCCCTCCAAGAGACTCTTTTTCCCCCTCTCCTGTGGAAGTCTTGCAATCAAATCTTGCTGGTCTTCAAAGTCAGATTCCCTGTGGACTACTACTCCCATTGCTGGCCTTTCTTGGGGCTCAGAATCTTCATAACAGTGGGAGAACCTCTGTAGTATAATTGTTCTGAGTTTGTGGGTCACATATAGAGCAGGTATGGGATTTGATTTTATTGTGATTGTGTCTCTCTCTTACCATTGAGATCTCAACTCAATCCTCACTGCAATGGAGAGGTCTTCCTAGACCCTTGCAAAATCCCCCTTTATAAGGTTGACATAGTACCATGCACCTTTCTTTCATAGTAGTCATCACTGCTACAATGTTATTTAAGGAATAATTTGATTGTTGGCCTCTAAAAAGTGAAGTCCCTTTTCTCCCTCTGTTGCACCAATGAAAGGGAAGCTTCTGTATTTCCTTTTATTGACAACCAATACATCTGACACCAAACGTGTGGGCTTTTGCCCCACACCAAAAACTGGCTTAAAGCTCAATATTCAGAAAACTAAGATCATGCCATCCAGTCTCATCACTGGCAAATAGATGGGGAAACAGTGGAAACAGTAGCTAACTTTGTCTTTGGGGGCTCCAAAATCACTGCAGATGGTGACTGCAGCCATGAAATTAAAAGACACTTACTCCTTGGAAGAAAAGTTATGATCGCATATTAAAAAGCAGAGACATTACTTTGCCAACAAAGGTCTGTCTAGTCAAGACTATGGTTTTTCCAGTAGTCATGTATGGATGTGACCATTGGCCTATAAAGAAAGCTGAACACCGAAGAACTGATGCTTTTGAACTGTGGTGTTGGAGAAGACTTTTGAGAGATGAAACCAGTTTATCCTAAAGGAAATCAGTCCTGAATGTTTATTGGAAGGACTGATGTTGAAGCGGAAACTCCAATATTTTGGCCATCTGATGCGAAGTACTGACTCATTTGAAAAGATCCTGATTCTGGGAAAGATTTAAAGTGGGAGGAGAAGGGGATGACAGAGGATGAGATGGCTGGATGGCATCATCATTCAATGGACTTGAGTTTGAGTCAACTTCAGGAGTTGGTGATGGACAGGGAGGCCTAGCGTGCTGCAGTCCATGGGGTTGCAAAGAGTTGGACATGACTGAGCGGCTGAACTGAACCAATTCTATGACACAAGCTTGATGTCATTTCATTTCTGACACTATTTATACCTAGAGTTAGTGTCATATCCCACAAGTTAAGTGCTCAGGCCCACAAGACTGCCCCACTTCTGAGATCAGTCTTAAGTCTGGGCTTCTTGTACTTCTGACCAACCCTTTATAAACGGAGCATAACCTCTTCCCCCCCAATAATTTGTTAGGATGGCTCACAGAATTCAGGAAAACAGTTTACTTACTGGATTACTGGTGTCAACAAAAATTTTAGTCAATAGTCAATCTTAGAAAGAAATGGAAAATTTTATTCAAGCCAGACTGAGGATGCAACTGAAAGGACAGTCTAACTGAAAGCTCTGAGGACTATCCTAAGAGGTGAAGGAAGAGCCTAGTCCATATGGATTTTGGCAAAGGTAACACAGGTAATTAAGCACACATCTCTTTGCTGCTAGTCACTGCTGCTGCTGCTAAGTCGCTTCAGTCGTGTCCGACTCTGTGTGACCCCATAGACGGCAGCCCACCAGGCTCCCCCGTCCCTGGGATTCTCCAGGCAAGAACACTGGAGTGGGTTGCCATTTCCTTCTCCAATTCATGAAAGTGAAGTCGCTCAGTTGTGTCTGACTCTTAGCCTTTCAGGCTCCTCCACCCATGGGATTTTCCAGGCAAGAGTACTGGAGTGGGTCGCCATTGTCTTCTCTGGCTGCTAGTCACTAGGAACAGACATCTCAGTTAATGGTTGTAGTGGTTTCCTAAGTATGGGAAGATGCAAGGATTCAGGTTCATAAGAAGTTTCTCCTGAGAATACCTCACCATCTGAAGGTCAGTTTTGTCAGTTTTACCAGAGTAGAGAGTACCTCATCCTGATCATCATTCTGAATTTTTATCAGGATATATTGTGGGTCAGTGACTATGGCTATTATGGAACTTATAGACCATGACTATGACTCTTACAGAACTGGATGATGGGCAGCATTCTTTACAATCACGTCTCTTTTAGTCTTAATTTTGACCAAGATTCGGGAGGCATTTTGTGACCAATTTGTCCCATGGCACAAGGACTGCTCATTCTCATATTTCCATATCTAGAGTTAAATCATTACAATCTTTGATCTTATAGGAGTATATACTTGGTCAATCATTTCCAGTCACTAGTCAACATAAACTTTATCTGAGGTTCAGATATACATATGGTAATTCAAGAAACAATAATCTTATAAAATAGGCAGAATATAGGTAAGATAGCTAGTATACTAATGTGGTCTTAAGTTAATATTTAAGCTAAGAACTTTCATTAATTGTGGCCCAGCATCCCCTCAGGTTGCCTGACCATTCTTTTCTATACCACTATTACCTTTATGAAAAACTATATATTGCATATGCATATAATCTACATGCATAAGATGGATGCATCTCCAAAGACATGTGCATAGACAAGGTGAGTAGTGGGTTATTGTGACTCCTTACAGGATTTAAAGGAATATTATCTTCTAAGGAGTGACATGGCTGGTCCCAGAAAGAGAAAATTTTCTTTATGGTTGAGTAGATATTTCTGCCATTGGTGAGCTCTGGTTAACACATATGCAGTGGCACAATGCACACTAGAGATGGGGGGTAGTGAGGGGACAAGGAGGTCAAAGGACAGAGGAAATCATGTATGCTTAGTTTTCTTCTTGTCTTGCCTTAAAATGTGAGTTTTTATTTCATCAGTGGTTTATTATAAAAGATACATTTCAGGAACAGACAAATGGAAGAAATGGACAAAGCAAAGTATGTAAGGAGTGTGAAGCTTCCATGTTTTCTCCAGGCTCACCACCCTCCCAGAACCTCCATGTGTTCATCAGCCTGGAAGCTCTCTGTACCCTCTTGGTGGGCATTTTTTTAAAAGAGAGGCTTCATCATGTAGGCATGATTGATTAAATCGTTGAACACTGGTGACAGAACTCTGTCTCTAGCCCCTCTCCCATCCCTGGAGATTGGAGGTGGGTGGGTAGGAGAATTGGGTGATGATGGGGCTGAAATTCCAACCCTCTAACCATGTGGTTTGTTCCCCTGGTGACCAGCTAAAATCCTGAGACTATCCAGGAACTTCAGTCATATGATTGTAATAAGATCAGTCATCTATTACACACACACACACACACACACACACACACACACACACACACACACACCCCCACATCACTTTGAAGATTTCTAGGATTTTGGAGCTGTGTGTAAGGAATGTGGGAGAAGACCAATATATATTTTTTATTATATCAGAATACCACAGCTTCTCACATTAGAATATAAGCACTCTGATGGCAGAGACCTCTGTTATGGGCTCACTGCTTTATGTTCAGCACAGTTCCTGGCACTGTGTGATGCTCACTAAGTTCTGCTGAATGAGTAAATAATGAAGGCATGCATGAATGAATAAATATCTGCCTGAAGTGGTATAGATGCATTTCCTGTATTTCTGTTTCCACCTGGGCTCACAAGCCCTAAACTACACAGCCGGGGGCTGCAAGTGCTGGATCTTGATGTAAAAGGTGATTTCCTGTCCTTATCAGCTGGTTATTTCCTTTGCCTGCTGGTTGAACTCTTGAGGTGAGGTGTCCTTCTGCATCTGGCCTTTGGAAAGATTATGTATGTCAGGATTCCAGATCTATTGGCATCCTGGGCCCAATTCCAGCTCTGGTAGGAAAGAAAAAGAAGAAGTGGGGAGAATAATTCTAACTGTTTTAGCACGTGAACTGGCTTAGAGGAGAGAGGAGGTGGGGGAACGGATGCAGTTACAACTCTCCCCCCCAAATCGTCACCCATTCCGAAGCTCCGCCAACCTCAAGCCGCCCTCTCATAACCTTTTCCTCTGATGAGTCTTGAGGGGCTTCTTCTCACCCATCCTCCTTCAGAGAAGGCACTTTCCATCTTCCGCCATCTCACCCCCAACAGGTGGGTCTCAGATTTTCCCTTGTCCCTCACAGTGGGTAACACTTCTGTTTTTCCTCACTGAAAGTTTATTTAAAATTTCTTCCACTCCATTATGTAATATGCACTTTCTCATTAAAGACCATTTGAACAATGAAGGCAAGCAGAAGAAAATGATGCTACCTACCCCCCTCCCCCAAAAGACAATGTTAATATTTTGATGGTTTTTTCTGATAAAACAAATTCATATTTTATGGCATGACAAAAGAAAAATAACTTCAACATAAAAGTTTTCTTTGCCCACTTGGGGCTTCTTCCCCCTTACTGTGTATTATGCATCTGCATAACCAGACCTCCTAAGAAATAACACTTCTTTTCAATATTACAAAGCATCATAACTCTTTAGGAGATAATCTTCCTTCTTAATCTTGTAAGGGTCATGACCTATGACTCACTTACTTTCTTTGTATGCATAGATCTAGATTGAGTAAACTGTCAATAAGCCATCATTTGACTACAACCGTTTGTCTCAAAATCATATATAACTATAGTTTGACTTCTACAAGAGATGAAAAGTCCTCAGAACTTTCTTAAAAGCATCTCCTGGGTTATAATTCTCAGGTTGGCATGAATAAATTTTTAAATTTCTTTCTTAGGTCAACTATTGATTAATTTTTTCATTGACACAATTTTTTTGCATAGGCTTTTAAAAAATGCAATTGTAATCATACAACATATTAAAATTTGCATTCTACTTTTATACTTGTGATGTTGTATGGGAGGAAACCCAGTCTTCTACCCTCTCCTTTCTAGGTTCTGTGACTGAGACCCTCCCCTTAATCAAAGATTAACAAGAGAAAAATAGACAGAAGTGTAATAACAAGTATACCTCCTATGTACACGTGAGATACCTAGGAAAACTAAATAACACCCTCTGCCCCCAACATGGCTCCTTCCAACTCCACCTCTAGCTAACTAGAAAAGATAATGTGAAGGGCAGTCATGGGAGGTTCGGGCAAAGCACAGTAATGCATGGTTGTTATGCAGTTTTAGATCACTGCCTTCTTGTCTGGATGGGCATGGAGTTTGGGGAGAACGGATACATGCAAATGTGTGGCTGTGTCCCTTCCCTGTTCACCGGAAACTATCACAACATTGTGTGTTAATCGGCTATACTCTATTACAAATGAAAAGTTAAAACAATTAAAGAATCAACTATGAGTAACGTGTTCTTTTATTGGACAGAGAGGTTTACTGGTATTTGAAACTCTGTTGTCTGCTCGTCTGTCATATGCCCGTGGGTGGCCCTCAGTTCAGTTCAGTTCAGTTCAGTCGCTCAGTTGTGTCCGACTCTCTGCGACCCCATGAATCGCAGCACGCCAGGCCTCCCTGTTCATTACCATCTCTCGGAGTTCACTCAGACTCACGTCCATCTAGTCAGTGATGCCATCCAGCCATCTCATCCTCTGTCGTCCCCTTCTCTTCCTGCCCCCAATCCCTCCCAGCATCAGAGTCTTTTCCAACGAGTCATCTCTTCGCATGAGGTGGCCAAAGTACTGGAGTTTCAGCTTCAGCATCATTCCTTCCAAAGAAATCCCAGGGCTGGTCTCCTTCAGAATGCACTGGTTGGATCTCCTTGAAGTCCAAGGGACTCTCAAGAGTCTTCTCCAACACCACAGCTCAAAAGCATCAATTCTTTGGTGCTCAGTCTTCTTCACAGTCTAACTCTCATATCCGTACATGACCACAGGAAAAACCATAGCCTTGACTAGACGGACCTTAGTCGGCAAAGTAACGTCTCTGCTTTTGAATATGCTATCTAGGTTGGTCATGACTTTTCTTCCAAGGAGTAAGCGTCTTTTAATTTCATGGCTGCAGTCACCATCTGCAGTGAGCGGGTGGCCTTGTTCAGAGGGAAGTCCAGGCTCTGGTTTAAACCTGATCCTTCCTTGCTTTTCTCTCCATGATCCTGGAGTCAGAATGAGGAGGCTCTCTTGGGGAAGCCAAGATTGCAGGATCCGTGAGGGTGATAAGATGGAGATGTACATTGATGGTTCAGGGGAGCTTTCCAGAGCCAAGTCACAACATTACACTGTTTGGGGAGTAGTCCTAAAACCTAATGTTGTCATGGTTCCATCTTAGCTTTTATCAGCTGGATGTGAATGAGGCTTCATTGTCATATACTTAATATGTTTGCTTAGATCTTTCGCTAACCAACTTTTTTTCATGACTTTCTGACAGCTATTTTTGTTCAATAATGAATAATGAAGTGAGATTTACTGTAAAAATAAATCACCGCCTTTTCCATTGATAAGAGTTTTTAGAGATTTAGTCACCCTCCTCTTCCTGGTACAAAGGAGAGACACCCTTCACAAGGAGATTTCCTTTATAAATATAAATGTCCCTTACAAAAGGATAACTTCTTCTTGGTTTTCAGAGCTTCTCCTGTGTCTGCTGTTTCTCAAAAATAAACAGCTCAAGGAAATTTCCTGGTGGTACAGTGGTTAGGACGCTAGAGTTTCACTGCCAAGGGCCAAGGTTCAATTCCTGCTCAAGGATCAAATATTCTACAAGCTGTGTGGTGTGGCCAAAACAAACAAAACACACACACACAGCAAATCAGCTCAAGGTAATCATGCTCAAGAGGCATATTTTTGGGTGGTTAAGTTGGTTGTTCTTCATAACATTTTCTAGTTTTATAATGCACAATTTTCTATTGTAAGTTTTAAAATCAATTTTATTACTGGTAATTTATCTGTTCCCTTAGTAACTGAGCAGCAACAGCAGCAACAAAAATTGATCTGTTCATATCTTCTACTTCCTGGTTCAGTTTTGGGAAATTTTCCTTGTCCATTTCTTTCTAGGTTGTTTGTTTTACTGTCATATCGTTGTTTTATGATCCTTTATATTTCTGTGGTGTCATTTGTAACTTCTCCCTTTTTCATTTCTGATTTTTTTGATTTTGGCCCTTTCTCTTTTTTTCTTGGTAAGTCTGGCTAAAGGTTATCAATTTCATGTATCTTTTCAAAGAACCGGCTTTTTCTTTCTTTTTCAAAATTTTAATTGGAGGCTAATTACTTCCACCTCCCTCACCATCCTGTCCCTCAGGGTTATCCCAGTGCATCAGCCCTGAGCACCCTGTCTCATGCATTGAACCTGGACTGGTGATCTATTTCACACATGATAATATACATGTTTCCATGCTATTCTTTCAAATCATCCCACCCTCACCTTCTCCCACAGAGTCAAAAGTCTGTTCTTTACATTTGTGTCTATTTTTCTGTCTCACACATAGGGTCATCATTACCATCTTTCTAAATTCTATATATATGTGTTAATATACTGTATTGGTGTTTTTCTTTCTGACTTACTTCACTCTGTATAATAGGCTCCAGTTTCATCCACTTCATTAGAACTGATTCTTTTTAATAGCTGAGTAATATTCCATTGTATATGCATCACAGCTTTCTTATCCATTCATCTGCCGATGGACATCTAGGTTGCTTCCATGTCCTAGCTATTGTAAACAGTGCTGCGGTGAACACTGGGGGACCGTGTCTCTTTCAGTTCTGGTTTCCTCTTTGTGTATGCCCAGCAGTGGGATTGCTGGTCGTATGGCAGTTCTATTTCAGTTTTTTAAGGAATCTCCACACTGTTCTCCATAGTGACTATACTAGTTTGCATTCCCACCAACAGTGTAAGAGGGTTCCTTTTCCTCCACACCCTTCCCAGCATTTATTGTTTAGACTTTTGGATAGCAGCCATTCTGACTGGTGTGAGATAGTACCTCATTGTGGTTATGATTTGCATTTCTCTGATAATGAATGATGTTGAGCATCTTTTCATGTGTTTGTTAGCCATTTGTATGTCTTCTTTGGAGAAATGTCTGTTTAGTTGTTTGGCCCATTTTTTGATTGGGTCACTTATTTTTCTGGAATTGAGCTGCGTGAGCTGCTTGTATATTTTTGAGATTAATTCTTTGTCAATTACTTTGTTTGCTATTATTTTCTCCCATTCCGAAGGCTATCTTTTCACCTTGCTTATAGTTTCTTTCATTGTACAAAAGCTTTTAAGTTTAATTAGGTCCGATTTATTTATTTTTGCTTTTACTTCCATTACTCTGGGAGGTGGGTCAGAGAATCCTGCTGTGATTTATGTCAGAGGATGTTTTGCCTATGTTTTCCTCTAGGAGTTTTATAGTTTCTGGTCTTATGTTTAGATCTTTAATCCATTTGGAGTTTATTTTTGTGTATGTTGTTAGAAAGTGTTCTAGTTTCATTCTTTTATAAGCAGTTGACCAGTTTTCCTAGCACCACTTGTTAAAGAGATTGTCTTTTCTCCATTGTATATTCTTGCCTCCTTTGTCAGAGATAAGGTGTCCATAGGTGTGTGGATTTATCTCTGGGCTTTCTATTTTGTTCCATGGATCTATGTTTCTGTCTTTGTGCCAGTACCATACTGTCTTGATGACTGTGGCTTTGTAGTAGAGCCTGAAGTCAGGCAGGTTGATTCTTCCAGTTCCATTCTTCTTTCTTAAGATTGCTTTGGCTATTTGAGGTTTTTAATAATTCTGTATGATTGTGAAATTATTTGAAATAATCATCTTTTAATTTCATTGATTTTTTTCTATTGTGTTTTAGTCTATGTTTTATTTATTTCTGCTCTGATCTTTATGATTTCTTTTCCTTCTATTAACTTTGAGGTTTTTTGTTGTTGTTCTTCTTCTTTCTCTAGTTTATAATCCTTAATTCCTAATGTAAACATTCATGTATCTTTCCCTTGTGGTCAGACTCTTAGGTGTTTTCTAAAACTTCACCATCACACATGGCAAAATAACACGTTTCTGTAGGTAAGCCTTACATTCCTTTTGAGACGAGATAACCTTCAATCCAACTTCTTCAAGAAGCATTGTTTTTAAATTCTTTTAACACTTGGTAGGGGGAGAGATTAATTCCCATTTCCTCCCTCTCTTCCTGCCCCTTTGCTGTAAGTCAGTGTTAAAATAAATTTCTTGGTCCAAGATGGAGCTGCTTCAGCCCAGGGTGTCAAGTGAGCAAAATGAAACTCAGATAACTTGTGTCTCTCCAAATGTTTCCCTTGATCAGAAATGCAGTGTATCTGGTCAGCTAATCCCCAAAGGCCAACCCAACTTTGGGTCTTCTCACCCCAGACAAGGTTGATGATGTGGCTCCAGCCAATCAGACATTTTCTGTTTCCTTGTTCTTTATTCTTTATCCTGTAAAAGTGTCCTGTCTCCTGCCCAATTTGCAGTTCTCCAAATAGAGACTGTACCCTTCATGAAGTGTTTGTTTGTATCACCTAAGCTGTTCATGTTTTAATGCCAGTAATCAGGACTAGAATATGCCACCCTAGACTATGCCACTTTGGCAGGTGAATTATTTTGCGCTGAAGTCAACTAAGTTCCAGCCATCCAGGAAAAACTTTTTAATCACTCCTTAAAATTGCCTAAAATAATTTAGAAATGTGGTCTGTGCCAGAAAGAGGGTTATTACCAGAGACAGCTTTTTCATCTGAGACATGTATCTGTACAGCAAGCAAATATCTGTTACCCAAATATTTGCTCTTCTCATCTTCCTGTGAGCTGTCTTCTACCCCTGTGAAGTCCTAACTCCCCATTTCTTTCATTAGCTTAGGATGGTATATAAGCCTTAATTGCCTGACTGCCTTTGAGTCTTATATTCCTATGGGTCTCCCATACATATAAAATTAATTTCTTTTTGTCTTCTAACTCTGTCTTCCATTGATCTAATTATTCCAGCCAATAAACCTAGAAGATAAAAATATGAATTTTTTTTTCTCTCCTACAATAGACATCTCTCGTTTAAAGGCTGAGTATTCACTTTAATGCTTCTGTTATCTTATCCTGAGTTGACTTTTGGGAAGTTAACCATTTTTTTAAAAAGTACTATTGTCTTTGCTAAGCATCAGTATCATATATGAATCTGACTACAGACCCAGAGCTTGTTTCATATAATCCCCATCATTGGAAGCCCTGTAAAGGCTTTAGAGATAAGAAACTAGAGGCTCATGGAACCCAAGTCTTTGGTGATAGTTTCTCTGCTAGTAAGTGTTCTCAACCCCAAGCCTGCCTGTCTCCAAAGCTATATTCTTTCCTCCCTCTAAAGTTAGGAAGAGAGGGATTCACCCTTCTCAAGCTTTGAGCCACATCTTCCTCTGCAGTGGCTAACAGGTGGTGGAGACGGCTCTGCTTGTGTTCTAGCCTAGGCTGCACTCTGAAGTGTGAAACTTTAGCAGGTCTCCTAGTTTGTCTTCGGTTCAGTTTCAGCACCTGCAAACTGAATATACATACCCCAGAATAGCTTGCCTCATAGGAGTCATATGAAGACCCAGTGGGACAAAATTTATGTGAAAATAACTGGCCCCTAGTGAGGGATTGTTGGTTGGGGAACTGTGGCGAGAGAGGGGAGTCTAAGAAGACTCATTTGTTGAGAGGGTTAGGTGGGTGTAAAAATGCTAGTGGAATCTCAATGACACATTTTCTCCAGTGGAGTCAGGCAAACACCCTGAAAGGTTGTCATCTCAGTCTAGGGAATACTGTAAAGTAGTATTTTTTTCCAGTTAGTATAATGGGGAGTCACACTGTTGCCTAAAGACCCACCTAACTTTGGACTGAAGGAGAAAGAAGAGCGCAGCTCAGAGAATAAAGTATCAAAATTTTAACTAAAGACAGAATCAGAGCAGATTATTTTAAGCTGAAAATTAGTCATCAGTTAAGGAGGTTAGCCATCAGTTAGGTCTATTAAACTGTAACTTGTCTTCTGATCAAATTCGCTTTAATTGCCTTTAAAAAACTTCCGTGCCCTTCAAGCATCATGTAGCCTAAATAAAATGTTTGCCCTAACTGTTTTTTAGGAACTTGGAGTCATCTGTTCAGTTGGAGATTGAGCCAGTTAAGACTGATTAAGATCTCTGGTTCTCCAACTGGGCATGCCTGAGTGTCCTCTTGGTGATATTTTAACATTAGCGGGTCCAAAAGTCCACCCTTGGAACATGCTTATGCAGCCATTTTCAGAACATGCATCTAATGAAGACGCCTGTAGCTTTGCAGTGCACAATGATTATTATCTCACTTTTTTCGTATTTCTAATTACCTTTCCTCACATTCCCCATGCCTCAGGCCACCTGTTTTCTTACCTGAACCCTTCACCTTTGGAGAAGCAGATTTGAGATTTGTTCTCCTGTCTCCTCACTTGGCTATCTTATGAATAAACCTTTCCTTTACTTCAAACTTTGGTGACTCAGGGACAACACTGATGCCTAACAGAATTTAAGATAGGAGGCCTATCCAAGAAGGTTCTGCACCCCTAATCTTTCTGAGAATTAGAAAAAAACCTCTTCCTCAAGACTTGCTGATTTTATCTTTAAAAAGTAATTATATAGCGGAGCGGGGCCCACCACGTGGGCTGCGCCTTGTGGGCGGCCTGCGGAGGCCCCCGCCCCTGGGGCGGAAGGCGGCGGTGCAGCTGGTCTCGGGTCCAGCCTGGTGGGCGGATGGGAGGGGGGCTCCGGAAGGAGGGCTCTGGAAGGAGGCCCTGCCGCGTGCTTTCTGCGCGGGGCTGCGCGCCCTGAGACTTCTCCCACGTGGCCCTTCCAGGGCTGAAAGGAGCGGGGTTGGTAACCTGGGAAAGGAAGTCTTCATAGAAGACTACGGGTTAAGACGTGTGTTTTCTTTTTTTCTTCTAAAGCTGCCTTAATTTAAATTCAGACGAGAGTGGTGGAATTTGGTGCCTCAATTTACTTCAAAGGCTTTTCCAAGGTGGTTTTCCTCACGTGAAGGGCCTTGAATTGTTGGCAGTTCCAGTGGTCCAGTTGCAGTCCTCAATGAGAAATGGTATGGTGAAGCGAGGTTCAATTCTGGTTGGAGGTGTAATTTTTAAAACGCATGTGCTTAAAGAAAGTAGCAAGGAGAGAATAATAGCCTTTTTATCCAAAGCAAAGGCTGGTAAAAATCAAGGTGACTCCAAGAAAATGGCTCCTCCCCCGAAAGAGGTAGAAGATAGTGAAGATGAGGAAATGTCAGAAGATGAAGACGATGAGAGCAGTGGAGAAGAGGTTGTTATCCCTCAGAAAAAAAGGCAAGAAGGCTACCACAACTCCTCCAAAAAGATGATGGTTTCTCCAACAAAAAATAGTTGCAGTTGCCACACGGCAAAGCAAGCAGTTGTCACCTCTGGCAAAACAGGCAGCAGCTACACCAGCCAAGAAGACAGTTACACCTGCCGAAGCAGGGTGACACGGGGCAAAAGGGAGCCGCCCCCGGCAAAGCATTGGTAGCACCTCTGGTAAGAAGGGAGCAGCCGCCCAGACAGAGGAGCAAAGAACGGCAAGAATGCAAAGAAGGAAGACAGTGATGAAGATGAAGATGACGGTGAAGAGGAAGACGCCGATGATGAAGAGGAGGGTGAGCCGGCCACGAGGAAGGCAGCTGTTTTTGATGCTGCTCCTGCCACAGATGATGAGGATAACAAGGATGAAGATGACGATGAGGAGTAGGAGAAAGAGGAAGATGACTCTGAAGAAGAACCTATGGAGATTGTACCAGCCAAAGGAAAGAAAGCTCCAGTAAAAGCTGTTCCTGTGAAGGCCAAGAGTGCTGCTGAAGATGAAGATGAGAAGGATGACGATGATGAAGAGGAGGAGGAAGAGGATGACGATGATGAAGAGGAGGAGGAGGAGGAGGAGGAAGAGCCTGTCAAAGAAGCACCTGGAAAAGGAAAGAAGGAAATGGCCAAACAAAAAGCAGCTCCTGAAGCCAAGAAACAAAAGTGGAAGGCACAGACCCAACTGCAACTTTCAATCTTTTTGTTGGAAACCTGAACTTCAATGAATCTGCTCCTGAATTGAAAACGGGTATCAGTGACCTTTTTGCTAAAAATGATCTTGCTGTTGTCAATGTCAGAATTGATGTGTCTAGGAAGTTTGGCTATGTGGATTTTGAATCTGCCAAAGACCTGGAAAAAGCCTTGGAACTCACTGGTTTAAAAGTCTTTGGCAATGAAATTAAACTAGAAAAACCAAAGGGAAAAGACAATAAGAAAGATCGATATGCAAGAACACTTTTGGCTAAAAATCTGCCTTACAAAGTTACTCAGGATGAATTAAAAGAAGTTTTTGAAGATGCTGTGGAAATAAGATTAGTCAGCAAGGATGGAAAGAGTAAAGGGATTGCTTATATTGAATTTAAGACAGAAGCTGATGCAAAAAAAAACCTTGGAAGAAAATCAGGAAACAGAAATAGATGGGTGATCCAGGCAGATTCATGTTGCTGTATGGCAAAACCAATACAATATTGTAAAGTAATTAGCCTCCAATTAAAATAAATAAATTTATATTAAAAAATAGAACATAGTGAAAAAAAAACAGAAAAATCAAAGTCAAGACCATAGAGATGGAAAGAATAGCACTTGGAGTGGCGAATCAAAAACCCTGGTTTTAAGCAGCCTCTCCTATAGTGCAATGGGAGACACTCTTCAGGAAGTATTTGAGAAGGCAACTCATACCAAGGTGCCCCAGAACCAAAATGGCAAATCTAAAGGGTATGCATTTATAGAATTTGCTTCATTTGAAGATGCTAAAGAAGCTTTAAATTCATGTAATAAAAGGGAAATTGAGGACAGAGCCATTAGACTGGAGTTTCAAGGACCCAGGGACCTAATGCAAGAAGCCAGCCATCTAAAACTGTTCATCAAAGGTCTCTCTGAGGATAAAAACAGAAGAGATGTTAAAGGAGTTGTTTGATGGCCCTATTCGAGCAAGGACAGTCACTGACTGGGAGACTGGATCCTCTAAAGGGTTTGGTTTTGTAGTCTTCAATAGCAAGGAAGATGCCAAAGCTGCCAAGGAGGCCTTGGAAGATGGTGAAATCGATGGGAACAAAGTCACTTTGGACTGGGCCAAACCCAAGGGTGAACGTGGCTTTGGTGGCCAAGGAGGAGGCAGAGGTGGCTTTGGAGGCCGAGGTGGATTTGGTGGCAGAGGCCAGGGAGGCTTTGGAGGGTGAAGAGGCTTCCAAGGACGCAGAGGAGGAGGGAGGAGACCACGGCCACAAGGAAAGAAGATGAGTTTGAATAGTTTCTTCTATCCCTGTCTCTCCCTCTTCCATTGGAAAGAAAAGACTGGAGTTTTTACTGTGTTATCTGACAGAGCCTTCTGAGGACATTCCAAGACAGTATACAGCCCTGTGGTCTGCTTGGAAATTCGTATAGGTAACATTTCAAGGGAGATAACCTGTTGGTGTTGACTGTATATTCATATAAACTTTTTAAAGACATGAGTGATAGAGCGAACCCTTATCTGTTAGTTTTGAATTTATATTGTTTCTTCCCATGTACAAAACCATTTTTTCCCTATGGAGTTTGTGTGTGTGTGTGTGTGTGTGTGTGTGTGTGTGTGTGTTGGGGGTGTAAAGGAAAGCAGAATGTTTTATCATGATTTTTGCTTCAGCAATTTTGGGACAAATTTAAAGTCCTAGAACTCTGAAAAATAAAAGTAATTATAGTAATAAATACAACCACATAATATTTACCATGTGAATATCACTCCACTGGGTGTGGTGTCTCAGAAAGGACACATCTATGAAGGGGAGCAGAATTTGTCACCTCAAAATGTGTCTCTTTGGCATAAGGATTATTTTGTGCTAATTGTTTTTACAGAAATAGCAAAAGCTCTGAAAATGAATAGACCTTCCTCTTTTGTAAGTGACATTTATTTTTATACTTTCCCAATGCAGAAGTTGTTTTCCCTTAAATAAAGGAGACACTTCACACCACCAGACCTGGGATCTCAGATCTGTTCCCAACATTTCCATTCAAGTCGTGTATCCAGAAAGACATCTAAAAGCAACCTTCCCTCTCTGCATGATCCTTGTTTGAGTTTCCAATCAGCCAAACTGTCTTCCACCTGGCTTCTTTTTCCGTGTGCGCTTTGACTCTCAAGTCTTGTGTATCCAAACTTGACCCCCTGGGATTCAGAAATCTGTGGTCAGGCCTGCTGCCACTGCCCAGGGAAGTAGCTCCTGAAGGGTTAGTTTCAGGATAGCAGAGAGCATGTCTGGCCAACATCAGTGTGAGCTCAGCACAGCACTTGTGAGCTCAGCATCTCACTGATGAGTCAGTAAATCAATCCCTTCAGATGGCTGTCTTCTGCTTCTGCTGCTAAGGTCGGCTGGCCACCCTGAGGTTCTTGCCCTCTTGGCAACCAAGCACTTGGTGTATTCCTCATCTCCAAGCCCTGGAAAGGGAACTGTTTGAATCTGTGTTAATATTTCAACAGAGATGCTTCTAAGCCCCTTGCTTTTAGTTGGCCAATAAATTCCTAGTCAAATTTCCAGGGACGGATTTAGGGTTTGAGGAGATTTGTCAGCAGTGGATAGGATGTGGGACTCTTTTTTTTTTCCCTCACCACATGGCTTGTGGGATTTTAGTAACCTAACCAAGGATTGAACCTGGGCCCTCAGCAGTCCTAACCACTGGACCACATGGGAATTCCCAGATTCAGTTCAGTTCAGTTCAGCCGCTCAGTCGTCTCCGACTCTTTGTGACCCCATGAAGTGCAGCACGCCAGGCCTCCCTGTCCAACACCAACTCCAGGAGTTCACTGAGACTTGCGTCCATCGAGTCAGTGATGCCATCCAGCCATCTTATCCTCTGTCGTCCCCTTCTCCTCCTGCCCCCAATCCTTCCCAGCATCAAAGTCTTTTCCAGTGAGTCAACTCTTGTCATGAGGTGACCAGAGTACTGGAGTTTGAGCTTTAGCATCATTCCTTCCAAAGAAATCCCAGGGCTGATCTCCTTCAGAATGGACTGGTTGGATCTCCTTGCAGTCCAAGGGACTCTCAAGAGTCTTCTCCAACACTACAGTTCAAAAGCATCACTTCTTTGGTGCTCAGCCTTCTTCACAGTCCAACTCTCACATCCATACATGACTACTGGAAAAATCATAGCCTTGACTAGACAGACCTTAGTCGGCAAAGTAACGTCTCTGCTTTTGAATATACTATCTAGGTTGGTCATAACTTTTCCCCCAAGGATTGTCTTTTAATTTCATGGCTATAATCACCATCTGCAGTGATTTGGGAGCCCCCAAAATAAAGTCTGACACTGTTCCACTCTTTCCCCATCTATTTCCCATGGAGTAATGGGACTGGATGCCATGATCTTCGTTTTCTGAATGTTGAACTTTAAGCCAACTTTTTCACTCTCCTCTTTTACTTTCATCAAGAGGCTTTTAGCTCCTCTTCACTTTCTGCCATAAGGGTGATGTCATCTGCATATCTGAGGTTTTGATATTTCTCATGGCAATCTTGATTCCAGCTTGTGTTTCTTCCAGTCCAGCATTTCTCATGATGTACTCTGCATAGAAGTTAAATAAGCAGGGTGACAATACACAGCCTTGACGTACTCCTTTTCCTATTTGAAACCAGTCTGTTGTTCCATGTCCATTTCTAACTATTGCTTCCTGACCTGCATACAGATTTCTCAAGAGGCAGGTCAGGTGATCTGGTATTCCCATCTCTTTCAGAATTTCCCACAGTTTCTTGTGATCCACACAGTCAAAGGCTTTGGCATAGTCAATAAAGCAGAAATAGATGTGTTTTTTTTGGAACTCTCTTTCTTTTTTGATGATCCAGCAGATGTTGGCAATTTGATCTCTGGTTCCTCTGCCTTTTCTAAAACCAGCTTGAACATCAGGGAGTTCACAGTTCACGTATTGCTGAAACCTGGCTTGGAGAATTTTGAGCATTACTTTACTAGCGTGTGAGATGAGTGCAATTGTGTGGTAGTTTGAGCATTCTTTGGCATTGCCTTTCTTTGGAATTGGAATGAAAACTGACCTCTTCCAGTCCTGTAGCCACTGCTGAGTTTTCCAAATTTGCTGGCATATTGAGTGCAGCACTTTCACAGGAACTCTTAACTGTGAAGGATCATAAGGTATAGTTTATTCTGGAAGGAAGTTAGTGTTCTTCATTCTTCCTTGATGCTTTTGGTCAAGTCAGTGAATTCTTCTGATCATTTTCTTTGGAGCAGATGTCTGTTTAGATGACATTGTTATAGGTAGATGACCTTGGTGTATCTGACGACATGGGCAGGGAGTGGGGTTCTGTTACCTGTTGGGCAGACATAAAGATGCAGAACGCTGTAAGGGAGCAGGGCTCTGGATCCTTCCAAGAGACCCCACCATCCCAGACACCTCACTGCCAAGAGTACTCAACCCAGCCACCCCACTGTGCTTGCTCCTCTGTTTAATCATTTTGACCTTAGAAAAACTATCCCTCAAGTGTAACCCACATTTATCTTGAATGCTTAATGGACTGAATTTTCCTTCTAACAATCTATCCAAACAAACCTTTCCTATTACTAAGCACAGTGCTTGCCCTATCCTCAATTTTCTGATCTGGTTTGAAGACAAGAAAGGAAGGTATCCCTGCTTCCGCCAAGCATGATCTCTGAAGGAATAAGATTTACAACTTACTATGTTGGTAGTAATTTGACTGTGGGGAGAAGTGCAAACTAGATGTAACATAGCTAGACCTTGAAAAAGAAAAGGAATGTTCTCCTGCCTCCAGTTTACAAGTGACCTGAAATAAGCTGGAATTGTCTCCCCAGCTGATTTTCCCTATCACTCCTACCTGGAACCTCTCTCCAACTCTATTTGTTCCACTTTATCCCCACTTCAACTCCTAAAACACAATTCTCTCCTTTCCCCCACATACTTGTAAACTTAAGCAGTGGGAATGGGTTATACTGTGTGCCTTTTAGTACCAGGGAAAATGAGATCCCTGGGGCCCAAGAAATTCTAGGTAATCTTGAATAAGAAAAGAGGATGGGACACCTAAGATGAAACTCAGCCCTAAGGATTCTTACCTTTGGGGCTATGTGCACAGTGGAATAGATGGTATTTGCTGGGTTTTCCTCTGGAATAGTGCTCTGTTAGAAAACAAAGAACAAACAAAAGAAATCATTACCTACACCCTGGGTCCTTGGAAGAAAAGTTATGACCAACCTAGACAGCATATTAAAAAGCAGAAATGTTACTTTACCAGCAAAGATCTGTCTAGTCAAAGCTATGGTTTTTCCAGTAGTCATGTATGGCTGTGAGAGTTGGACTATAAAGAAAGCTGAACGCCAAAGAATTGATGCTTTTGAACTGTGGTGTTGGAGAAGGCTCTTGAGAGTCCCTTGGACTTCAAGGAGATCCAACCAGTCCATTTTAAAGGAAATCAGTCCTGAATATTCATTGGAAGGACTGATGCTGAAGCTGAAACGTCAATATTTTGACCACCTGATGTGAAGAGCTGACTCACTGGAAAACCCTGATGCTGGGAAAGATGGAAGGCAGGAGGAGAAGGGGACGACAGAGGATGAGATGGTTGGATAGCATCACTGACACAATGGACATGAGTTTGAGTAAACTCAGGGAGTTGGTGATGGACAGGAAGGGATGGAGTGCTGTAGTCCATGGGGTTGCAAAGAGTTGGACATGACTGAGCAGCTGAACTGAACTGAACTGAACCCCCTGGGTCACATAGACAAGGCTAAAGAGACATCCAGAATCTGGAGAAGGGAAAGCAGAGGTGGGAAGAGATGGTGAGAGGGAAGAGAGGGTTCTGGAGCAGGAACAGGGAGGGAGAAGTATTCTTGCCCTTGACTGCCACTGTAATTATTAATGACTTTTTTCAAGAAGCAACTGCATTATTTTTAAACTGTGTTCTGTTTAAATCATTTAATAAATATGTAAGATAAATAAGTCCCATGAGCTATGAATCTCCCAAGTGATTAAAGAATAATTTGAAATAATACTGCTAATGTTGCAAACAAACTCAAATCAGAAAGGGATAAAACAATGATGACAACAATAACAAAAGCTACTTCCAGGCCAGAGAAAGATATCCTGGGTCAGTAAAGTTTATTCTTGAACATCAAGGACAGTGCTGTGGTCTCCAGGGAATGTGTCATGAGCAGGAGGAGAGGGGGATGTTGGGAAAATGATCAGTTTTGGCAAAAGTCAGGCTGAGTGGAGCACAGAGAGGTCTCTCCTGTGAGGAAGGAAGGAGCTCTCAGGACATCAACAACTTGGAAGAGGAAACGTAATGACTCCTCTTGGAAAAGTTGTAGATAAGTGTAAGAAGATGCATCCTGATCCAAAGGCATTGACAGCTGGAGTGACACTAAGATTTTGAGGCTCTAAAGTGCTTTAACTTTTTCATTAAGTGGGCCAATGTAGAAAGAGCACTATGACCCCTAAGGAGCAAGCCCAGACTTGGCTACAGTGATTGCTCCCAGGGGACCTTTTGAAGCTGTCTATCTAGTTCTTGTCTGAAAACTGCATCTCTCTCTCTCTCTCTCTCTCTCTCTTTCTCTTTTCTATAATCAATTAATCAATTTGGCTCCACTGGATCTTAGTTGTGGCACACAGGATCTTCATTGCCAGGTGCAAGCTCTCTTAGTTGCAGCATGTGGGGTCCAGCTCCCTGACCAGGGATTGAACCCAGGCTTTCTGCTTTGGGAGTGTGGAGTCTTAACCACTGGACCACCAGTGAAGTCCCCAACTTGTCTCTTGTTATTTGGATTAATTTCAACTTTATCTTGGGATTTTCTTTTCAAAGAGTTTTCTTTAAATTAACCTTGTGGTCACTGAAGCTTGATGACCCACACATGGGAAGTCTTGGGTGTGGAACATCTGAGTCCCCTCCTGCTGGTTCCTTGAATTGCCTCAGAGGAAAAAGCATCTCTGAGGCCCATATTCTGACACCATAACTCAAATATCATGTTAAAATCACATTTCTATCTTCACTGTCCTATACAAAAGGGATCAGGCCTGTTGAGTGGCCATTGTGCCAGGGTGGGAAGGAGTGATTCCATGGATCACAGTGTTAGCATTCCTAGCTGGGTTAGAACCAAAGGCCATGCACAGGAAAGAATCCATAAAGATGGAAGAGATAAAGTGCATTGGGTTTCAAGGGTTATACATTCTCATTTCTCATGTTGCCCAAATCCTCGGAAAAAGCTCAACTAAACAAAGGAGGGACTCAGAGAAGAATCAGGCCCCAGAAAAAATGGGAAAGAACTCACATTTAAATTAGAGATTGTATCATATTCGGGCATCTCTTCAGAAGCGGGAGGGAAGCAAAGAGTTTTCTGATGAGTGTCCAGTTCCTTCTTCTCTTCAATGATCTCTGAAACCAAATCAAGAGAGAATCAGAGCTGGTCCTCCTTCCATTAGCCACCCCTATTGGTCCACCATCCCATGTAAATAACCTACTTAGGGTGATTTTCAAGTATCCTGATTTTCCTATAACTGAAGGGTTTTCCAGAACATGAGACTTTCAATGCTAAACCCAGGAAAACTCCAAGGTGAACTGGTAACCCTCATCACTTTGCTCCCCAAACTCTAAATAGGGAGCAGAGTGTCTGCAGTTTATTCCTAACCAATGCTTAGGTCCCTCCCTGATACCCTGAGTGGACAGTATCAGTGGGAACCCAAAAAAACAAATCAGCAGGGTTTAAAGACATGGGGTATAGCATGGAGAAAGACAGACAATGCCTTCTCCAAGAGGAACGTATCTAGACTGAGGCGGGGAGGAAAGAGAAATCTCTGGAGTTGATCTAGTGGAGGGAATCGGGATGGGCTGGGGGCTCTGACAGGGATGGGCTGACTGGAGTGTGCTGGTCTGTGGACCTCAATGTTGGAGGCCATGGCCTCCCGGTTAGGAGAGCAGAGTCAGCTCTGTGGGGCCTGTGTCAGCAGAAGGGCTATACTAGCAAGTCCCCCTGGGGGAAGGAGAAGGCAGGCACTGAAGAAGGGACTGAGAAACCTTGGCCTCAGGATAGAAATTAAAGTATTCTCTCCAGTCCAGAACCAAGTGCCAATGGATGGTGCTGTCCTTTAGCACAGACTGTGACTTCTTCATTTCTGCATCCTTAGTGCCAGGCATGAAGCTTAACACACAGTCCAACATATGCTTGTTAAATGAATGAGGGAAAAGACTGGGGTAAACAGTACATACTCTACCTTTTTTCCTTTCTCTTCGTATGATCAAAATAATTAACACCAGTGTGAGGGAACAGAGCAGGAAGAACGACAACAGGACGTAGAGGATCACGTAGGGAGTCTGACCTCCAGCAGCACCTTTAGAAAGAGAATGGGTGGAGGCACAGGGCAAGGAGAAGAGTCAGCTAGGGAAAATGGCACAGCTTTTGGAGCAATTGCAACCTCCCTCCCAGTCTGATGATTTCCCCAGGGCTTCTAGTTTTCACAAAAGGTTTGTTCACATGGGAACCAGGAGAAGAAGATATAGGTCTTAAGAACAGGGGCTCCTGGAGAAAGAGGAGAGACAGTCACCTTCACAGAGATTCTGGGCAAAGATAGGGTTTGAGGAGTTGCTGCTGATGGGGTTACTGGCCATGCAGATGAAGGTCATGTCACTTTTCTCCCACCTCCAGGATATGGGGAGGATGGAGCCCATGTGGGATTCATTGGTTGCCTGGTCCAGAGACTTCCAGCTGTAAGTTACATCCTCTTCTCCATGTTCCATGGAACATGTGAGATTGGCTACACAGGTGCCATTCTTATTCTCCTGCAGACCTATGACGACTTTGGGCTTTGACAGGTACTCTGTAAGAGAAATAGACAACTGAATAGACATCCAGTCTTTGTTTGAACAGCTTCAGTATCAGGGAGTTCACCACTTTATGAAGGCAGTCATCCACCTTTGGACCTGATTCTGCTCACCGTAGACATGCAGCTCATACTCCTGGGTAAGGGGATCCTGGAGGGTTGAGTTGTGTATCTCCACACGGTAGACACCTGAGTCATTCTTCTTCAGTTTGCTGAGCTTCAGGGAGTAGCCTTCATGTGGGAAATTCACTCTTTCCATGTTACGCTTTTGGGTCACTATGATAAGGGCTTTTTTGCCTGTAGGTTTTGGCTGTATGGTGACGAGAGTAGTTGAATTGAAGACCCAGATAATGCTGTCAACTAGATTTACTGAGAGATTCAGAGGGAAAATCACAGACCCACCAATGGCACCAACCAGCTTCTTTGGGATTCCAGAGGCTGCTGGCCCTGCAGAAACAGAGAACCATAAAATAAACCTGGGTCCCTGCCTTTGCCACCAATTACTCACTCCCTTTGGGTCTTGGAAAAGTCCCAAGAAAGCCTTTCAGTCTAACCTAACCAGCTCCAGGAAACCTTTGTGACCTCCTCACACAAAGACATTGAGCTCAGAACTCTCTGCCTGAAAGAGGTGATGGCAGGTAAATCCACCCCATTTCCAGAGACCTCTGGTTGAAAAGACCAAGCCTTGAGGTACACTATGAAACCCAGCTCCAGCCTTGATAAGTTCCCATAGAGGGACAAGTAGGGAGGTTATTGTTCAAGCTCCACTTAGGACTTCCAGGCTGCTCCTGGGAGAGCCAATTTTGATGCAGATGAGGAAGGTGGCAGCCTACGTGACCTGGGGCAGAGGTTCTCAAGCACAAGCCAGAGCACTGAGAAGAAAGCTGTACGTTCTTAAAGACAATGGTAACATAGAATTTTGAGGATGATTTATTTTTCTATGTTTTAAAATTAACTTTTTTTAATTTAAGGATAATTGCTTTAGAGAATTTTGCTGTTTTCTCAAAAACACCTGAACATGAATCAGCCATAGGTATATATATATCCCTTCCCTTTTGAAGCTCCCTCCCATCTCCCTCCCCATCCCACCCCTCTAGATTGATACAGAGCCTCTGAGTTTCCTGAGCCATACAGCAAATTCCCTTTGGCTATCGACTTTACATATGGTAATATCACCTCACACTGGTCAGAATGGCCATCATCAAATAGTCTACAGACAATAAATGCTGGAGAAGGTGTGGAGAAAAGGGAATGCTCTTGCACTGCTTGGAATGTAAATTGATACAGCTGCTATGAAAGACTGTATGGAGATCCTTTAAAAAACTAGGAATAAAACCACCATATGACCCAGGCTTTTCACTCCTAGGCATATACCTTGAGGAAGCCAAAATTGAAAGGACACATGTATGCCACTGTTCACTGAAGCACTATTTACAATAGCTAGAACATGGAAGCAACCTAGATGTCCATCGACAGATGAATCGATCAAGAAGTTGTGGTCTATATACACAATGGAATATTTTTCTATTGGAGGGAATTCAAGATCATCCCCAAATGAGGTTCTCATTCGCTTGAGTTTCAGTATCCTTTCTTGAGTGAAAAGGAAAAAAATGAGTGACTGGGAGCTCTGGAATATGCCCAGGCTACCTTGTGATGCTTACTCTGAACTATCGGAAATTGTAGTAGGGTTTTAATGCCCACTGTTTCCCCAATTTTTATTTCACTGCAATATTAATTCACCTCAAAAAGCATGACTTGCAAACACCATCACTGATTTTTTGTCTCCAGGTGAAAAGTAGCTAAGAATGGCTGCTGAAAAAGCTTCCAGAAGTGGTCAAGTGAGTATTTCTAGTAAACAAGTATGAGGAATAAGTCACCTTCTACCTATTAAGATCTGAACGTTGGCCTCTGGATATAGCAGTGAGGGAACTTAGATAAGAACTAGCTGTTTGAAAGCCCCTACTCTGATCTCATGTAACCCAAATCAATCCTGAGAGGAAGAATTTTTTTTTTTCACAGCCTCATTTTACAGATCAGGAACCACAGCCACAATGAGGTTAAATGACTTACTGAAATACATGGTAAGAGGCAGACACTACCTCAGTACTCACAGGGTTAAGACTTTACACAGCATATTTTACAAATGAGAAAACTCAATAGTAGAAGTTATTCAAGGTTCAGAAATAGTGGAAAAACTAAAACCAGAACCAAAATCTTCTCCTTAAAGACATTCTCTGTGAAAGTAAAAACCCAAAGTTATTTTTCCTTCCTAGTTGGTCATTCTTCCATAAAATATTAAAATTTATATTTTGTGCTGTGTTGGTATAAAAATGAATGTAACACCTGTTAGATTTATTACTACATAGTCATTATTATTGCAATATTTTTTTCTTCAGATTTTAAAAAATATCAAAATGAAAACTAATGTGGGTCGCAGTCACTGTGCCTAGTTGGGCCTGTGTGATTGACCAAGCATTCAGGTTCTTTTTGTTTCACAACTAGATCTCTTACCATAGTATTTTCTACCACTCCAGCACTCATGTAACTCATAACTCTTCTAGTAAAACACAAATTCCTGCAACTGGCTTATTCAGATATCTAAAATCATGAAAGCCTGAAAGTGAAAGTGTTACTTGCTCAGTCATGTCTGACTGTTTGCTACCCCATGGACTATAGCCCGCCAGGCTTCTCTGCCCATGCGATTCTCCAGGCAAGAATACTGGAGTGGGCAGCCATTCCCTTCTCCAGGAAATTTCCCAACATAAGGATCAAACCCAGGTCTCCCATATTGCAGGCAAATTCTTTACCATCTGAGACACCAAAAGAAGTTTGTTTTTTAATCAAAACTTATAATTCCTATTAACACTTAACTACCCTAGAAAATATTATTCCCAAATAACTGTGTTGCTGTTACTAAGCGTTTATTCTATGTCCAATATTTCTTTTGTAAATGTTACACCTGTGACTTAGAGCAATCTTGAAAATTAGTTTTGATCCTTTTATCAGGGATCAGCAAGCTTATAGGCCATGGGCCAAATCCAGTCTGCCCCTGTTTTGAAAATAAAGTTTTATTGGAACACAGCCATGTTCTTTCCATAGCAGCAGTCTATGACTGCTTTTCCACTACAATGGTTGAATTGGATAGTTGTGATAAAAATCATACTGCCTGCAAAACTTAAAATATTTACTCTTTGGCCCTTCATAGCAAAAGTTTGTAAACTGTATTAGATTAAAAAAAAAAAAAAAAAAAACCTCAAGTAACTTGTCCAAGAGCGCAAAGCTAATAATAATTTAGGTGATAATTTGAGGGTTTAATCCAATGTCATTCCAGCCCTGGAGCCTGAACTCTTTACACTCCAGCTCAGTTTGAAGGTCTCTTGGCATTTGTTACAGCTCCAGCCCTTTCCATTACTCCCCATCCTCAGTTCCCTCAAGGGTTTAGGTGTCCACTCTGAACCCAGGGGCCTCACTGAATCCTGATTTCCCATTCAAGTCCTTTCTTGACCTTCCTTCAGGTGCAAGCAGTTCTATCAATGCCCCAGAGTAAGGGAATCTGTTGCTACCAAATGTTGACCTAGTCCTCTGATTACAGGTCTTGGATCTTGACCAACTTATTTGCTAAATTTATCTCTGCAAGAACTGGTTTCTCTTCCTAAGTGAATGCTCTTTAGGAGCTGGTTTTTGCATTCAAACATTTTCCTCTCTATAATCTATCAGTCAGTGGATATATACTTTGGATCACTCAAGCCTTTGTCAAGTCACCTTGTTAAGTAAGCAGATTTTTTTTTTTAATTGCCTTCCTTGCTTCTCTAATCCTAAGGGAAAAATGATTTTTCATTGCTTTCTCTTTGGTCATCTCATGAGATGTCAGAATAGTCCCAGTAAATGTTACAAACAAAAATTAATTTTATTTTGAATTTTTGATTTATCAATTAATGCATTTGTTCTTTTACTTCAGTCACAAGGTGGAAAGGGTGAATATTTTGAAGTGAAGTAAAGACTGGCTATGACTTGCCCCTAAGTAGGTGAATTGCCTGGATTAGGTCTCATTTCAGTAGATTTTTTTTTCACTTGCGGTATTGGGGGATGTTTCCGTTGGGAGGTGATAAAACTGTGAGTGTGACTTTAGTGTTTTAGCACTTAAGCCAAGAGTAAATAATTGTTCTTTTTACGTCTCTACATATGTAGTTCTATCTCCCCAGGGTACATTTTAAGAAATGTGAATTTTGTGAAGATATAAAAAATGACTTCAAATTCATTGTTCCTTGTTAGAATGAAACTGGAGGGCAATACAGTTCAAATTGCCAATGGGAACCTAGATGGAGGACATTGTTCCGTCTTTATTGTATCTTCAGGATGAGAAGCATCATCATAAAGGAGGAAGGTGGTTCCATGCCATTCCCATATGTGAGCTCAGAGGTTAGGGGCTGGACTGACGAATCCTAACCAATTTTGCTTCCTCTTCCCAGTTGACTCTTTCTTGATCCAGAAACAAGACACTTCCCTTCTCCAGGTGTTAAGACGGAACTAAAGCTTCCCTTTCTTGGATGGCTTCCCCACCTTCATTGTGTGGCCCTCTGTAGGGTTTTACCACATCTAGGTAGGTCATGCTCTGCTCATTCAGTCATTCCTTCTTTTAACAAGAGTTTGTTTAGCTCCATATTTTGGCCAGATATGTTTAGGAACTGGAGGGTATAAATGGGGAGCAAAATAAGCATGATCCTTGCACTCATGCAGTTGGAAGAGAGTCCTTAAATAAGTAACAACATGTGTTGTGAAATGAGAAGTGACAAGTACATAGGGAACACATGGTGGGGGGTGGGGGATGTAACATGTGTGATCAGAAGAGCCTAGAGAATGAGTGGCTATTCCCGTTTAGCTACAAGGCCTGGAGGTTTGGGCCCCGTGAGAGTCCCACCTGGATCAGTGCAGTGAATACTGTAACTTTCCTCCTCTGCATCCATTTCACTCCCTCCTCATTTTGTAGCAGCAAAATGGTTTGGATAAGACTGACACTCAACTCAAGTTGTAGCCTTCTTCTGGCGTTAGTTCAGGGGCATTACACGTCCCAAGTTGATTGTATCTAGAGAAGCCCAGGATTTTTGCTCCTAGGCAAGCAAAAGTTGATGCTGTGGGATGATATGAAGCCTTGGATGGCCACTCACTTAACCACCAGACAAGCAACCAGGACTCCCCCTCAGCTGACCCCCCGTTTATGTCCTAACTCACGCTTTTGTTGGTGCTTTATTCTTTTCCCTTTCAATCAAAATCATATTTAATACTCATAAAGCCTACTTCAAAGCCCTTCCCTGAGAAAGTCTTCAACTCTTTCTCACAACCCCTTGAAATTCCACCATAACTGTCATTTTATTTTCCACTTTAAATTCCCCAGAAGGAGCTATTCCCCTGGCAGTTGACTAGACATACCATTTTGCTGTGAGTTAGCAGATGACTGATCTACAGGCATTAGGTTCTGGATCCCATGGTGATGGGGTCTGGGATCTCATCCAGGGATGAGTGGAGATGACCTCTCCTCTCAGGCAGCTTGGGGCAGTGTAAAACAGAACTCTGAGCTAACTGGGTGTCAGGAGACTTGGGTTCCATTCTGGTTCCTCTGTAATAATAACTCCAGCAATGAATACTTGGTATAAGGAGTATCCCCTTTCTTGATCCTCAAAGCAACTCTGTGTGATAGAGGTTAAGCTGTACTTTATAGATAAATAAAGTGGGGCTCCAAGACACTGAGTCACTTTCCCAAGACCTCAAACTGGAAAGTGGCAGGTGTGACAAGAGGAGATCGTTTGCTCCTCAGCCTCCTCAAAAGACCCTCGTTCCTTCCATCTCTGCCTCCCACTACTGCTTTGAGTTTCAGTATTCTAAAGTCTCCCAAGAGAAAAGGCATAACCTTTGTTAGCCAGAATTTGGGTGAGGGTGAAGGGCAAATGCAGATGTGAAGGCTGTTTTTGAGAAGCGCAGAGCAGTCTGAACCATGGTGGGGAAACAGGGGAAGCAGGCAGTGGTGGTATGAGACAGACTTTGGGAATGCTTCCTATTTTTTGGTCTCATTCTAAAAGGGAGATTTCCCAAAGCCTCTTTTGGGTGGCTTCTCACAAGGGAAGCTTCTTAGAAGATGGTCTGGACCTAATGCACATGCATCAGTCACCAGCTAATGCACAGCAGAAGAGTATGTCCAGCCATCGCACAGGAGATAGCTCCTACCGTGAGCATTCCCACCTACTTTTGGAAGTGGAGGGAGCTGGGAGAGAAGACCCTTTGTTTTCTGCCATGGCCAAGATATTTTTTGCACCAGGAGAGTCAACCCTAAAATGCTCTTCATAACAAGAAGGGACCACAGCTCTTCCCCTTTGCCACAGGCCTTTCCTTTGAGTTGTCACCTCCCAAACGCTCCTTCTTGTTCTCATCTTGTCTTTTTCAACACCTCCCCAATACCGTCTCACCCACTTTTTCTAATTCCATTTTATTAACTTTCTCCTCAATACTACTGTATAATAGAATCACCATAAAATTGTGCCCATTTTCCAGATAAGAATACTGAGGCTGCAAGAGTTACTCCTTAGCCCCTCTGAATTTGGCTAGGGTGATTCTTGGTTGATGCATCCACATTCTGACAATGGAGTTACCTATTCTTCTTGGGCACTTCCAGCACCTACATTGGCTTCATGTACCTGGAGAGGGAAGGAATCCTGGGGAAGATTCAGCTCAAGTACACATTTATCAAGCACTTTTCCTCAGAGTACAGTGTTAGCCAGTTAGTTTGCAGTGACAAAATGAGCACTAGCTTTGGAAACTCAGTCTCTGCTCTACCTCCTCTTGCCTAAGACATTTGACCTCTCAGAGCTTACATTTTGGGGATAATAACACCTATCTTGTAAACTTGTGAGGAAATTGTATGAAAAATGCCTTGTGTAATAGGAGCTTAATAAATGGTGACTTCTTATTATATTCTTTTGCATTTGATATCTCATTTAAAACATCACAATAATTTGCAAGTTAGGTTTCATTTTCTGTTATGTATTTGTAAGCAAAAAGTTTCAGAGGCCAAGAAACCTATTCACAATAATATAGTTACTATCAAACTCAGGACTCCTTGTCCAGGGCAGCACTCCTACTTCCTGGAAGCTCTAGAATAATCTTGGATTGTCCTTTCAATCACAGGAGGTATAGCATGCAGGCTGCCACAGTCTCTTGGAGCAGGGCTCACACTTGCAACCCGCTGCCCCAGGTCAGGTTTCAAGTGAGCACCTGCGTTTTGAAAATCCTGCATGTTTTCCCCCACGTCACCATCCCCAAGTTCCACTTCTGATTACCGTTTCTGTTCAGGAGTGGTTTTTAAAGTAGTGGGGGGTGTCTATACCAGGACCAGGTGCTTCCTAAAAATGGAAACGTCTAACGGACTCAAGGAGGGTGAGAGTCTGTTGATGCTTCAAGAGGTGGTGGAGAGGAAAGGATTGGTTTTCTAAGCAGAGACTGATTGCACTGCTTGGGTTAAGAGAGAAAATTCAAATGTTCTCTGTCATTAAAATGATTGTTAAATGCATAATCATTTAAAATACTTTTCTAAATAACATATATTTATATTGACGTAAATATGAAGCATGGGCTTCCCTGGTGGCTCAGCAGTAAGAAACTGCCTGCCAGTGCAGCAGATGCAGGTTAGATCCTTGGGTCAGGAAGATGCCCTGGAGATAGAAATGGCAGCCTACTCCAGTATTCTTGCCTGGGAAATACCATGGATAGAGGAGCACGGCAGGCTACAGCCCTTGTGGTCACAAAACAGTTGGACATGACTTAGTGACTAAACAACAATGAAAATATAAAACATAGAAATATATGTATAAATGTTATAAATATATTTAAAAATATTTAAAATACATATTTCTAAGTAAAGAAATATACACTTGTACCATCTCACCATCTCATTTTTTTTTTTTAATTACTTTCAAAATGAGGGAGAGCTGAGGTCGGGAGAAGATGACATTCTTCATCTAATACATGGCAGACTCCAGGTTAGAACACAGGTCTTCCTGATACCCAGCACCACTTCTCTCAACCTTTCCTTCCCTGGGACAGTCAGAAGAGCAGTCAATCCCCAAAGTCATTCCTTCTCCTGTCCCTCCAGTCTCTTTCTGCCCTCTGTGATTCAGATACCACAGGAAATGAAAAGCAATATTACATGAGTGATAGAGCCTGCTGAGTTGAGCCAGAGGTCCTGAGTGGAGCCAGGAGCCTGGAGCTACACCCAGGATGGGGTAGACAGTCAGGAAAATAAGAGGATCTGGTTGCACTTACCTGTGAGCTGGCAGAGGAGAAAGATGAACCATGCTGGGTCACGGAGCATGTTGCTCTTTGGATGATAGTCACTGAAACAAACCTACTTCCTTCCCTTCTGTAATGCTTATATGTCTTCCCCAGTTGGAAGGCGGGGTCATGGGATAATGAGTCACCTTAGTGATCTCTCCCCTCTATGCTCACAAGGAATGACTAAATCACTAATGATTAAAGCTATATGGTCAGCTCTTTCTGCTATACCATAGGACCACTCAGAGATTTAGAAGAGAGAACATGGAAGGAAATAGAAGGTTATATGGAGAATGAGAGAGTTGCACTGGAGATAAAATAATATCTCTTGAGCTTTTCAGAGTACCAGGAGTACCTGAATTCTTTTATGTATTCCTCATAACAATCTTGTGAGTAAAATACTTCCATAATCCCTAGTTTTACAGATGAGAAAATGAAGGCTTACAGTATATTACAGCAAAATCAAGCAGTTCTTTAATCAAAAGAAATCATTATAATAGTAAAAAGAAAAGCCATGTGGTGGGAGAAGATATTTGTATTCAGTTCAGTTCAGTTCAGTCTTTCAGTCGTGTCCGACTCTTTGCGACCCCGTGAATTGCAGCACGCCAGGCCTCCCTGTCCATCACCAACTCCCGGAGTTCACTCAAACTCACGTCCATAGAGTCGGTGATGCCATCCAGCCATCTCATCCTTTATCATCCCCTTCTCTTCCTGCCCCCAATCCCTCCCAGCATCAGTCTTTTCCAATGAGTCTACTCTTCGCATCAGGTGGCCAAAATACTGGAGTTTCAGCTTTAGCATCATTCCCTCCAAAGAACACCCAGGACTGATCTCCTATAGTATGGACTGGTTGGATCTCCTTGCAGTCCAAGGGACTCTCAAGAGTCTTCCCCAACACCACACTTCAAAAGCATCAATTCTTCAGCACTCAGCCTTCTTCACAGTCCAACTCTCACATCCATACATGACTACTGGAAAAACCGTACCTTTGACTAGACAGACGTTTGTTGGCAAAGTAATATCTCTGCTTTTGAATATGCTATCTAGGTTGGTCATAACTTTCCTCCCAAGCAGTAAGTGTCTTTTAATTTCGTGGCTGCAGTCACCATCTGCAGTGATTTTGGAGGCCCCCAGATAAAGTCTGACACTGTTTCCACTGTTTCTCCATGAAGTGATGGGACCAGAAGCCATGATCTTAGTTTTCTGAATGTTGAGCTTTAAGCCAACTTTTTCACTCTCCTCTTTCACTTTCATCCAGAGGCTTTTTAGTTCTTCTTCACTTTCTGCCATAAGGGTGATATCATCTGCATATCTGAGGTTTTGATATTTCTCCAAGCAATCTTGATTCCAGCTGTGCTTCTTCCAGCCCAGTGTTTCTCATGATGTACTCTGCATAGAAGTTAAATAAGCAGGGTGACAATATACAGCCTTGACCCACTCCTTTTCCTATTTGGAATCAGTCTGTTCCATGTCCAGTTCTAACTGTTGCTGCCTGGCCTGCATATAGGTTTCTCAAGAGGCAGGTCAGGTGATCTGGTATTCCCATCTCTTTCAGAGTTTTCCACAGTTTCTTGTGATCCACACAGTCAAAGGCTTTGGCATAGTCAATAAAGCAGAAATAGATGGTTTTCTGGAACTCTCTTGAGTTTTCAATGATCCAGTGAATGTTGGCAATTTGATCTTTGTTCCTCTGTGCTGCACTCAATATGCCAGCAAGTTTGGAAAACTCAGCAGTGGCCACAGGACTGGAAAATGTCAGTTTTCATTCGAATCCCAAAGAAAGGCAATGCCAAAGAATGCTCAAACTACCGCACAGTTGCACTCATCTCACACGCTAGTAAACTAATGCTCAAAATTCTCCAAGCCAGGCTTCAGCAATATGTGAACTGTGAACTTCCTGATGTTCAATCTGGTTTTAGAAAAGGCAGAGGATCCAGAGATCAAATTGCCAACATCTGCTGGATCATCGAAAAAGCAAGAGAGTTCCAGAATACTTTTATTCTACAAGGGTCTTGTAACCGTAAGATGTGGTTGTCCCACTGTTCCAATACCATTTATTGAAAAGACTGTCCTTTCTGTATTGATTTGTTTTTACACCTCTTTTGAAAAGCAGCTAATCATACTTGTGTGTGTATATTTTGGGGTTCACTATTCCATTCCATTGGTTTATATAATGTAGTTATTGATTTATCATGGCTTAAATCTGCCATTTTACTGTTTGCTTCTGGTTTCTTCTGATTTTTTTGGTTCTGTTTTGCTTTTTGGCCATTCTATAGGTTACTTAAATTTAAAAAAATCCATTTTGATTTGAAACTAAGATCATGGCATCTGGTCCCATCACTTCATTGGATATAGATGGGGAAACAGTGGAAACAGTGTCAGACATTATTTTGGGGGCTCCAAAATCACTGCAGATGGTGATTGCAGCCATGAAATTAAAAGATGTTTACTTCTTGGAAGGAAAGTTATGACCAACCTAGATAGTATATTGAGAAGCAGAGATATTACTTTGCCAACAAACGTCTGTCTAGTCAAAGGTACGGTTTTTCCAGTAGTCATGTATGGATGTGAGAGTTGGACTGTGAAGAAGGCTGAGTGCTGAAGAATTGATGCTTTTGAAGTGTGGTGTTGGATAAGACTCTTGAGAGTCCCTTGGACTGCAAGGAGATCCAACCAGTCCATCCTAAAGGAGATCAACCCTGGGATTTCTTTGGAAGGACTGATGCTAAAGCTGAAACTCCAATACTTTGGCCACCTGATGTGAAGAGTTGCCTCACTGGAAAAGACTCTGATGCTGGGAGGGATTAGGGGCAGGAGGAGAAGGGGACAACAGAGGATGAGATGGCTGGATGGCATCACCGACTCTATGGACATGAGTTTGAGTGAACTCCAGGAGTTGGTGATGGACAGGGAAGCCTGGTGTGCTGTGATTCATGGGGTTGCAAAGAGTCGGACACGACTGAACTGAACTGAACTGATAGTGTGTCTTGAATGTATCTCAATAGATTTTTAAATGACTGCTTAAAACCTTACATTGTTGCTGTTGTTTTTCAGTTGCTAAGTCATGTCCAACTCTTTCTGACCCCACAGAGTGCAGCACTCCAGGCCTCCCTGTCCATCACCAACTCCCGGAGTTCACTCAAACTCATGTTCGAGTCGGTGATGCCATCCAACCATCTCATCCTCTGTCATCCCCTTCTCCTCCTGCCTTCAATCTTTCCCAGCATCAAGGTCTTTTCCATTGAGTCAACTCTTCACATCAGGTGGCCTAAGTATTGGAGATTCAGCCTCAGCATAAGTCCTTCAACAAATATTCAGGGTTGATTTCCTTTAGGATTGAATGGTTTAATCTCCTTGCTGTCCAAGGGACTCTCAATAGTCTTCTCCAGCACCACAGTTCAAAAGCATCACTTCTTCGGTGCTCAGCCTTCTTTATGACCCAACTCTCACATCTGTACATGACTTCTGGAAAAACCGTAGCTTTAACTATATAAACCTTTGCCTGAAAGTGTCTCTGCTTTTTAATACACTGTCTAGATTTGTCATAGCTTTTCTTTTAATTTCATGGCTGTAGTCACTATCCACGGTGATTTTGGAGGCTAAGAAAATAAAATCTGTCACTGTTTCCTCTTTTTCCCCATTGAAGTTTTAAGGCAGTTTTTTCACTCTCTTCTTTCACCCTCGTCAAGAGGCTCTTCTGTTCCTATTTGCTTCCTGAAATTAGGATGCTATCATTTTATTATCTGAGGTTGTTAATGTTTCTCCTTGGAATCTTGTGATTCATCCAGCACAGCATTTCACATGATGTACTCTGCATATAAGTTAAGTAAGCAGGGTGACAATATACAGCCTTGATGTACTCCTTTCCCAATTTTGAACCAGTCTATTGTTTCATGTCTGGTTCTAAGTGTTGCTTCTTGACTTGTATACAGGTTTCTCAGGAGGCAGGTAAGGTTGTCTGGTATTCCCATCTCTTTAAGGATTTTCCACAGTTTGTCATGATCCACACAGTCAAAGGCTTTAGTGTAGTCAATGAAGCAGAAGTAGATGTTTTTCTGGAATTTCCTTTCTTTCTTTATGACCCATTTACCAGTTCAACTAATGTGTTGAAACATTATCTGTACTAGATTTTTTTTTACCATCACTCCTTAATATCTTATCTTAAATAAAACCTCTCCATACATTGAGAATCATGTCAGATAAAGTTATAATTTTTGTTCCAATTATCAGACATAATTTAGAAAACTCTAGAGGAGAAGGATAGGAAATTACCTGTCTGTCCAGTGGTTAGGAGTCAGTGCTTACACTGCAAGGGCTGGGTTCAATCCCTGGTTAGGAACTAAGATCCTGCAAGCTACATGGAGTGGCAAAAATTTAAAAATATGAAAGAATAGAGAAAGATAGTGCATTATATTTTCTCATGTATTTTTACTCTTCCTATTGCTCTTTATTTGTGCTTGATGTTACAAGTTTCTTTCTTTTTTCTTTCTGTTTCTAGATATTCCTTTAGCCATTCTTTTAGGGTAGGTCTGTTGGTGACAGATTTTGTTAGTTTCCCCTCACAGTGAGGATGTCTTGAGTTCACCTTCATTTCCTGGGTATAGAATTCTAGATTGACAGTTCTTTTCTTTCAGCACTTGAAAAACATTATGCTACTTCTCTTGCCCATATTAGTTTCTGATGAGAAATCAGCAGTCCTTTAAATTACTTTCCCCTGTAGTTTATGTGTTATTTTTCTCTGTTATGAAGATTTTTTTTCTTTTTGTTAGTTTTCAGCTGGTTGATATTAATGTGTTTTGGTATATATTTCTTTGAGTTTCTCCTGTTTGGGGTTTATTAGGTTTATTGAATCTGTAGGTTTGTGCCTTTTGCCAAATTTGGAGAAATTTAAATGTCTCTTTGAATACTTTTTCTGAGACAAGAAAAGTAAAAATATGTGTAAGAGGAGAGACAAATTATCATATTTTCAGATCATATTACTGCTAATGTAGAAAATCCAAAGGAATCTGTAGACAAAGTATGAGAACTAATAAGGCAGTGAACAGGACTCAAGCAAACAACCATATTGTATGCAAGATATTCTTCTAATTTGGCGCTCACTTGTTTACTAATCTTGGCCTAGTTCAATTAAGCAACAAAGAGATATTTTCCCTATGGTAACACAGCATTTTATTAGCAGAATCAGGATATTGTGGCTTTTCTTGTTCTGGAAATGACCATGCTAAGGCTTCTGGGAAAATAAAGAGAAAATATTTTTGAAACAGGAAAGGGCATGGATGGGGTGGAATGAGATCAGAGATGCCTCATTAGGACACAACTGAAAAGAGGAACTAAAAGAAGTTTATGTTTTTAAAAACAGAAAGCAATTATGTTTGAAGAGTGAAACTTAGCAGCAGAAATTTATTATTCAGTAGTCACCCCCTCAAATATTCATGGAATATTTTTGCTCATGGAACTTTGTTCTCTCCTGGTTTTCTCCTATCCCAGGCTTCTCTTATATAAATTTGTTGCAAATTTCTCCCATCTATAAATATTGAAAAGTCTCTGAGTTCAGTCCCTGTTGTTATTGTTGTTTAGTTGCTAAGTCATGTCTGACTCATTGTAACCCCATGAACTGTAAGGGCTCCTCTGTCCATGGGATTTCCCAGGCAAGAATACTGGAGTAGGTTATCATTTTCTTTTTCAGGAGGTCTTCCCGACCCAAGGACTGAACCCATATCTCCTGCTTGGCAGGCAGATTCTTTACCACTGAGCCACCTGGGAAACTCCAGACTTACTCATTTCTTTATCTATCCCAATTCCTTAGTCCATCTCATTCCTCATTCTTAGTCCAGTCTCCTGATTTGAAATGCCCAGTTTTATTTTCAGGCCTGACTTTTTCCTTAATTTTTGTCTTCTATATTCAGCAACTTACTCAGCATCTCCATCTGAATGTCTAACAGGTATCTAAATGCCAAATCAAACTGTTGTTTCCCTATCTTCTATTTCTTTCTCCATCTATCTTCATCTCAGTAAATTGTCACTCATTCTTCAAGTTTTTAAGCCAAAAAATTTAAATTATTCTTGACTCCACTTTCTCCTATGCTATGTCCATTTGTCAAAAAATCCTATTGGCTCTACCTTGGAAAATACAGAACCTAATTACTTCTTATCACCTTTACCAACCTTTGCCAGCACTATCTCTTCTTGCACTATTGCTGCAGCTACCTAACAAGTCTCCTTACGTGTACCTTGGCCCTCTGTAATCTGCTCTTCACAGACTAGAGTGATATTCTAGATCACTAGATCACTAGAGTGATATTTATATCAGATCATCTCATTTCTCTGTTTGCCGGTTGTTTCCTATATTACTTGGGATAAAGTGCAAACTCTCTTTCAGGGCTTCTTATTAGGCTTTATGATAGCTCTTGGCTACCTTCTGACACATTTTCCTAGCTCTTTCCCCAACTTAGTTCACATCTATGACACTCACCACCTCATTGTTCCTAAAATTCTCCACCACACTCCCACCTCAAGGTCTTTGCAGTAGAAGAAAGCTCTTCTCCTAGATGCCCACATGGCTATCTCTTCCTTAAGATTCACTCAGTGTTACCTATTAAGGAGAGTCTCCTGATCCCCTCAATATAACGTCACTGCTTGATCTTTTACTCCCTATCTCTTTATCCTGCTTTATTATTTTTTTCTATGAAAAATTGATCAATAGAAATATCAATTAGAGTTGAGATACCAGAAGAGTGAGCTCTCATGTCCTGAGATGAAAATAGAGCCCAAGAGGAAAAACAAAGACTTCCTTCCCTGGCAAGGATCAGCCAGTGAAAAGACATGAACTTTGTTTAGAGCAGCCCTGCCAAATTATCTTTATTCTTTTTAAAAGCATTCTCCTTCTTTGGCTGTGTGGGGACTTGCACATGGCTTGCCATGACTGCAGACCCCAAGTTTCAATTTTCTACTAATTTCTAAATAAACCTATCTTTGCTAGAGAAATATCAGGCAGTCTGTCTATTTCAGGTCAACATTCTATGGGATCTACCATGCTAAAATTTAAGAGTTCTAAGAAGAGAGACTTTCTCTGCGTGTTCAGAACTCCATTCTCAGAACTGGAATAGCACCTGGTACACAGTAGATCTTCAACACATAGTTGAATAAATGAGTGAGTGTCCTGAGCATTAAGAGTTGAGTAATTATGAGTGATACCTGGCATTTCCCTCTTTCTATTTGGAAAATAAAATTGAAAGCAGAAAATGTATGGGGATCTTAGGACCTCAAGACTCAGCCTTCTGTGAAGATTGGTACAGTGGCAGAGAAGAATATGAAAGGAGGAGGATTCCTTCAGTCTAAAGACGTGAGAGAAAATTTATTAAAAATAGAATGCTTGTATGTTTCCAAAAGGAAATCTATGTCATCCAAAAGTGAGAAATGGTTATTTCTTTAAACCATGACTGTATTGTTAAGACTCACTTATTTTAAAAATAGCCTTTCAGTACTATTTTATTTTCAAAACATCAATAATTAGAGTATATTATGCAAAAATAGCCACAAAGCAAGCACAAGAGTCACATTTCTTATGGTGTGATTTTTCATTCAATTGTCATTAAATTTTTTCATCGTAAAATAGCTAAGCATGATACTAAAATGTGAAATAGAGAGCCTAAAATTTCACGTTAGAAAATTCAAGAACATCTTGATACCTTTATCACTAACATGTTAATCACAATTTAACCAAAATTTTGAACATTTTCATTAGAATGATTCTTTGAACTCACTCTGAAATGTTTGCATTAGTGCTAAAATGTCTCTGGGAATGCACATAATTTTAATCATGTAGTGCTTTGAGACTTCATAGAAACCAGCTGCAGTGAGAGTGTCATATTTTCACTGGTCAGTGGCTCCCTTGTTACACACCGCACAGTGCACTCCTATTGGCAGAGCTACCCAAGGAAATCTTCAAGTCCAATGCCTAAAGAGGGAAGCTCACCCACATTCCTTTGTGTGCCCTTGTTCTCCTCCCGCCTGCTCGGCCAGGTTTGGACTCTGCTGATTGTCATGTCCTGTGCAGATTGGTTGGATATGAACTTGTGACTGTACTTTCCTGGAGTTGCCCCCATTTTCTACAAGTGGGCAGAGGTGAGAGAATCATTACTAGATCTCACATCTCTATTGTGCATTTCAGTCTTCACACTTATTAACCTACATTCTCTCTCTGGGTCCCACCAATCACATGGCATGTCCTTTGGGGAAAGCACCTCTGAGAATGAAGGTAATCCCTTTCTTGCCCCAATTACCATGGCCAGACCACTCCACCCCCACATGCTAGCCCCAAACACCCAATGACCTACAGCAAGTACTATGGTGAAGGGTCCTGAACCAGAACCCTGGTGCTCCTCATTTGTCATCAACATAACATGTGTCACTCACTGTATTATCTGTTGAAAATACAGTAGAAAAACTTTTCTTCTTTCAAACAAACCATGCTTTATTGGGGAAATCCACACGTAACGCAGCAGTTACAAAGCAGAGGGCAAGGACTGCAACGAATAAAGTCTAAGGGGCTTTTGGAGTAGAGAGTAGTTCTAGTAAAACTGCCTCCTCTTAATGATCTCATGCGTTGTTGTAGGGTCAAAATTGTAGAATGGATGTGAAAACACTTTGTAACTCTAAATGGCAGTACTATTGTGACTGCAAGACATTGTTCCTGATTTAATGGATAGCAATTTCCAGATATGCCTGGAAGACAAAACAATTACAAGTTTTCTCTGTTATCTCTCCATTCAATCCCTTTGAGAAGATGGGATATAGGAGGGGAAGTGATGTAAGAAATGCTCAATGTGCTCTTGTCAGTCCATTTACCCAGAGATTGTCCACATTCTTTGTTACTCACAGTACAGCCCTCCTCACTTCCTCTGGTAGAACTCCTGCCTCTCTCTCTCTCTCTCACTCTGGAAGTATTACCCAGTGAGTGGATGAGCACACAGATGCTCCAGCCACACTTCCTAGACTTGAGTCCTGATTATGTCCCTTCTCCCTTTTAGTCTTGGCCACAATGACTTTAATGCTCTATGCCTCAGTTTACTCACATGAGAAATGGGGATAACTATAGTTCTTAGTCCACAAGATTATATAAATACTAAAAGAGATAATGAGGGACTTCACTTGTGGTCTTGTGGCTTAAGACTCCATGCTCCCAATGCAAAAGTCCTGGGTTCAGTTCTGGTCAGGTAACTAGATCTGACATGTAGCAAGTGAGTTTGCATGCTGCAACTAAAGATCTTACAACCACAATGAAGATCCTGCATGCTGCAGCTAAGACCTGGTGCAACCAAGTAAGTAAATATTTTTAAAAAAATGTGTTAAGGAAGAGATAATAGATACTAAAGTGGCATAGAGACTACTTCCTAGTAAGTCCTTAGCAAACATTAGTTATTATGTTAATTAATTCATTTAAAATATCTTCCAATCAGTTACAAAGAGCCAGGCCTTGAGCCTTAAACATAAATAGATGAAGTCTCAGCCTTTATGTGAGGAATGCTGGTGAGCCATAGCCAACTGTGCATCTCCACTTGCCCTCTGTCCTCTCTGTTGGTGTTCCAGTTTCCTCTCCACTGCAGAAAAGCCACCTAACCCCCTTCAGACGGGCCATACCACTCCTAACAGATACCTCATCTCCAATTCCCTGACTCTTTGCTGCTCTCTGCTGGCACAGATATGTGTGCCATGTGCCAGGCTTACATAAGAGGATGGGGGGATGTAGGTGGGAGACTGAAGGTGTGTGTAAGGTGACAGACATGAAGATGTCTGCTATACCTAGTCTCTGCCTTCACATAGCTCATGCCACCAATTATAAATTATGACACTATATTCATACACAGCTGTCCCTTGGTATCATATGGGGCTGGGCCTAGGACTGCCCACTATATACCAAAATACCCTGGTTTCTTAAGTCCCTTAATCACCCTTGATATTTGCATGTTCTGGAGAATCACAGATATGGAAGGCTGACTGTGATATAAATCTTTTTCAGAAAAGGTAGTGAGTCAGGGAGAACTTATTACAAGGTCAACATTTGTCAGTTACTTAGCTGTGCATGTTAGTATAAAGAGATTTATAAATCACTTTGGGAGCCATTTTGTGGAAATTAAGGGTGATTTTTTTAAATAAAATACTATATTTTGAAGTAAAGAAGACAGACTAAGTTAGCACATTAAGATGATTATCATATCAAATCCATACAAGACTAGAAAGCACACTGGAAGGGCTTGACACCATGTGCCCCTGACAAACTGTGAGCAGTTCTGATCTCATATAAGTTGTTGGTATTGACTCCACAGCTAAACTGAGCAAATGAATACAGTTAGTAAAAACTCACAAAAAGAACACAAAGGTATTGCGGATTAGCAAGTGTATAGAAAAGTTCTGTCTTAGGAGAGACAAGGAAGGAGTGACATTAACAATATGCTGGTATAGTTCAGTGTAGCTGATTTATGATGTTGTGTTACTTTCTGCTAACAGCAAAGTGAATGCTTTATACACATATCCACTCTTTATTAAATTCCTTTTCCATGTAGGCCATCACATAGTATTGAGTAGAGTTCCCTGTACTGTAGAGCAGGTCCTTATCAGTTATCTGTTTTATATATAGTATGTGTATGTCAATCCCAGTTTCCCAATTTATTTTTCCCCTCCTCTCTTCCCTGGTAAACCACAAGACTGTTTTATGCTTCTGTGACTCTATTTTGCAAGTGAGTTCATTCATATCATTTTATAGATTCCACATATAAGTGATATCATATGATATTGTCTATTTTTGCTTTTGTTATTATACTCAGTTCAGTTCAGTCGCTCAGTCGTGTTTGACTCTTTGCCACCCCATGAATCACAGCATGCTAGGCCTCCCTGTTCATTACCATTTCTTGGAGTTCACTCAGACTCACGTCCACTGAGTCCGTGATGCCATCCAGCCATCTCCTCCTCGGTTGTCCCCCTTCTCCTCCTGCCCCCAATCCTTCCCAGCATCAGAGTCTTTTCCAATGAGTCAATTCTTTGCATGAGGTGGCCAAAGTACTGGAGTTTCAGCTTTAGCATCATTCCTTCCAAAGAAATCCCAGGGCTGATCTCCTTCAGAATGGACTGGTTGGATCTCCTTGCAGCCCAAGGGACTCTCAAGAGTCTTCTCCAACACCACGCTTCAAAAGCATCAATTCTTCAGCACTCAGCCTTCTTCACAGTCCAACTATCACATCCATACATGACCACAGGAAAAACTATAGCCTTGACTAGATGGACCTTAGTCAGCAAAGTAATGTCTCTGCTTTTGAATATAGTATCTAGGTTGTTCGAACCTTTTTTTCCAAGGAGTAAGTGTCTTTTAATTTCATGGCTGCAGTCACCATCTGCAGTGATTCTGGAGCCCAGAAAAATAAAGTCTGACACTGTTTCCACTGTTTCTCCATCTATTTCCCATGAAGTGGTGGGAACGGATGCCATGATCTTCATTTTCTGAATGTTGAGCTTTAAGCCAACTTTTTCACTCTCCTCTTTCACTTTCATCAAGATGCTTTTAGCTCCTCTTCACTTTCTGCCATAAGGGTGGTGTCATCTGCATATCTGAGGTTATTGATATTTCTCCCGGCAATCTTGATTCCAGCTTGTGTTTCTTCTAGTCCAGCGTTTCTCATGATGTACTCTGCATATAAGTTAAATAAGCAGGGTGACAATATACAGCCTTGACGTACTCCTTTTCCTATTTGGAACCAGTCTGTTGTTCCATGTCCAGTTCTAACTGTTGCTTCCTGACCTGCATACAGATTTCCAAGGGGCAGGTTAGGTGGTCTGGTATTCCCATCTCTTGAAGAATTTCCCACAGTTTATTGTGATCCACACAGTCAAAGGCTTTGGCATAGTCAAGAAAGCAGAAATAGATGTTTTTCTGGAACTCTCTTGCTTTTTCCATGATCCAGCGGATGTTGGCCATTTGATCTCTGGTTCCTCTGCCTTTTCTAAAACCAGCTTGAACATCAGGGAGTTCACGGTTCACATATTGCTGAAGCCTGGCTTGGAGAATTTTGAGCTTTACTTTACTAGCATGTGAGATGAGTGCAATTGTGTGGTAGTTTGAGCATTCTTTGGCATTGCCTTTCTTTGGAACTGGAATGAAAACTGACCTCTTCCAGTCCTGTGGCCACTGCTGAGTTTTCCAAATGTGCTGGCATATTGAGTGCAACACTTTTACAGCATCATCTTTCAGGATTTGAAAGAGCTCCACTGGAATTCCATCACCTTCACTAGCTTTGTTCGTAGCGATGCTTTCTAAGGCCCACTTGACTTCACATTCCAAGATGTCTGGCTCTAGATGAGTGATCACATCATCATGATTATCTGGGTCGTGAAGGTCTTTTTGTACAGTTCTTCCGTGTATTCCTGCCACCTCTTCTTAATATCTTCTGCTTCTGTTAGGTCCAGACCATTTCTGTCCTTTATTGAGCCCATCTTTGCATGAAATGTTCCCTTGGTATCTCTAATTTTCTTGAAAAGATCTCTAGTCTTTCCCATTCTGTTCTTTTCCTCTATTTCTTTGCATTGATCACTGAGAAGGCTTTCTTATCTCTTCTTGTTATTCTTTGGAACTCTGCATTCAGATGCTTATATCTTTCCTGTCCTCCTTTACTTTTTGCCTCTCTTCTTTCACAGCTATTTGTAAGGCCTCCCCAGACAGCCATTTTACTTTTTGCATTTCTTTTCCATGGGGATGGTCTTGATCCCTGTCTCCTGTACAATGTCACGAACCTCATTCCATAGTTCATCAGGCACTCTATCTATCAGATCTAGGCCCTTAAATCTATTTCTCACTTCCACTGTATAATCATAAGGGAGGCAGCTGCAACAGTGGGCACACTAAATGCAGGCGGCTGCAAGGAGCTACCCCACGTCCGAGGTCAGGGGCAGTGGCCTAGAATGCTAGGCTGCAACAGTGCAGGAAAGGTCGAGAGGAGCTACCCTGCGACCGAGGCCAGTGGCGGCCAGGAGGAGACACCCCGTGTCCAAGGTCAGGGGCAGCTGGGAGAAGCCACCTCACACTCGAGGCCAGGGAGGTGACCCTGAGGAGCCACCCTAAGCCCAAGGCCAGGGCTGGCAGCCAGGAGGAGCAACCCGGAGGAGTGGTGGCTGCACGAGCGCCTAGAGGAGCTATCTTATGTTGAAGGTCAGGAAAGACAGTGGTGTGGCGGTAAGGAGATACCCCTCGTCCAAGGTAAGGAGCAGCGGCTATGCTTTGCTGGAGCAGCCGTGAAGAGATATCCCATGCTCAAGGTAAGAGAAACCCATAAGGTGGTAGGTGTTACAAGAGGGCATCAGAGTGTAGACACACTGAAACCATACTCACAGAAAACTAGTCAATCTGATCACACTAGGACCACAGCCTTGTCTAACTAAATGAAACCAAGCCATGCCTGCGGGGCAACCCAAGACACGCGGGTCATGGTGGAGGTCTGACAGAACGTGGTCCCCTGGAGAAGGGAATGGCAAGCCACTTCAGTATTCTTGCCTTGAGAACCCCATGAACAGTATGAAAAGGCAAAATGACAGGATAACAAAAGAGGAACTCCCCAGGTCATTAGGTGCCCAATATGCTACTGGAGATCAGTGGAGAAATAACTCCAGAAAGAATGAAGTGATGGAGCCAAAGCAAAAACAATACCCAGTTGTGGATGTGACTGGTGATAGAAGCAGGATCAGATGCTGTAAAGAGCAATATTGCATAGGAACCTGGAATGTCATGTCCATGAATCAAGGCAAATTGGAAGTGGTCAAACAAGAGATGGCAAGAGTGAACATCGACATTCTAGGAATCAGCAAACTAAAATGGACTGGAATGGGTGAATTTAACTCAGATGACCATTATATCTACTACTGCGGACAGGAACCCCTCAGAAGAAATGGAGTAGCCAACAAAAGAGTCAACAAAAGAGTCTGAAATGCAGTACTTGGATGCAATCTGAAAAATGACAGAATGATCTCTGTTCGTCTCCAAGGCAAACCATTCAATATCACCATATTCCAAGCCTATGCCCCAACCAGTAACGCTGAAGAAGCTGAAGTTGAACGGTTTTATGAAGACCTACAAGACTTTTTAGAACTAACACCCAAAAGAGATGTCCTTTTCATTATAGGGGCTGGAATGCTAAAGTAGGAAGTCAAGAAACACCTGGAGTAACAGGCAAATTTGGCCTTGGAATGCAGAATGAAGCAGGGCAAAGACTAATAGAGTTTTGCCAAGAAAATGCACTGGTCATAGCAAACACCCTCTTCCAACAACACAAGAGAAGACTCTATACATGGACATCGCCAGATGTTCAACACCGAAATCAGATTGATTATATTCTATGCAGCCAAAGATGGAGAAGCTCTATACAGTCAACAAAAACAAGACCAGGAGTTGACTGTGGCTCAGATGATGAACTCCTTATTACCAAATTCAGACTTAAATTGAAAAATGTAGGGAAAACCACTAGATCATTCAGGTTATTATGCTATTGTTGTCATATTAAAAAAAAATCATTATCAACACCAACGTTAAGGAGATTTTCCCCTGTTTTCTTATATCTATCTTCTCCATCTGACTTCCTTTACTCATTATGACAACCTCTGGGTCCATCCATGTTGCTGAAAATAGCATGATTTTGTTCTTTTTATGGCTAATATTCCATTGCATATATGTACTACATCTTCTTTATCCAATCCTTTGTTGATGGATTTTTAAGCTACTGCCATATCATGGTTATTGTAAATATTGCTGCAATGAACAAATGGTGTGTGGGTTGCATGAATTTCTTAAATATTTAGATGTTAATCCCTTATCAGATAGATGGTATTCAGTAGGTTGCCTTTTCAATTAGCTGATGGTTTCTTTTGCTGTACAGAAGCTTTCTAGTTTGATGTAGCCCCACTTGTTTATTTTTGCTTTTGTTATTTGTGCTACTGCTGTCATATTAAAAAAATCATTACCAAAGCAACTTCAAGGAGATTTTCCTTATGTTTTCTTATAGGAGTTTCACGGTTTTGTATTTAAACCTTTAATCCATTTTTACAGTTTTTGTGAGTGGTATAAGGTAGGGATCTAATTTCATTCTTTGGCATGTGAATAATCAGCTTTCCCAGCACCATTTATTGAGGACTATGCTTCTCCCATGGAGAAGGCAATGGCACCCCACTCCAGTACTCTTGCCTGGAAAATCCCTTGGACGGAGGAGCCTGGTAGGCTGCAGTCCATGGGGTTGCTAGGAGTCGGATATGACTGAGAAACTCACTTTCATTTTTCACTTTCATGCATTGGAGAAGGAAATGGCAACCCACTCCAGAGTTCTTGCCTGGAGAATCCCAGGGATGCTGGAGCCTAGTGGGCTGCCATCTATGGGGTTGCACAGTCAGACACAACTGAAGTGACTTAGCAGCAGCAGCAGCAGGAGCAGCAGCAGCAGCATGCTTCTCCCATTGAGAATTCTTGGCTCCCTAGTCAAATATTAGTTGACAGCATTTACATGGATTAATTCTTGGATTCTCAATTCTGTTCCACTGGTCTATATGTTTGTTTTTTGTGCCAATACAGTTTAGTACAGTGTTTTGCTTACTATGGGTTTGTAATAAAGTTTGAAATCAGACATATGTTGTCTCCAACTTTGTTCTCCTTTCTCAAGATTACTATGTATATTTTCTCAGGATTGCTATGGTCTTGTGGTTTCATGTGAATTTTTCTATTTCTGTGAAAAATGCAATGGAATTTTGTTAGGGGTTGTACTGAATCTATAAGTGGTTTTGGGTAATGCAAATATTTTAACAATATTAAATCTTCCAATTCATGAACACAGAATTTTTTTGTGTGTCTTCACTTTCTTTCATCAAAATCTTATAATTTTCAGTATACAAATCTACCCCTTGTTAAATTTGCTACCAAATAGTTCATTATTTTTGCTTCTATCACAAATAAGATTGTTTTCTTTATTTTTCAGTTAGTTCATTGTTATATAAAAATGACTCATGAATTTCCCTTGCCAAGCAAACCAAAAATATACAACAGCTCCTGACATGTTCATAACCATCAAATGAATAGCTCAAATGATTCTTCAGAAAGATTGATGTACAATAAAATTTTGTGGCTAGTGAAAAAATGCAATTGGTTTTTATATGTTGATTTTGTATTCTGCAACTTAGCTAAATTCCTTTGTTAGTTCTAATAATTTTTTGGTGGAGTCTTTAAGACAATTCAGACAGATTTACTTCTTGCTTTCCAAGTGGATACATTTATTTCTTCTTCTTGTCTAATGGATCTGGCTAGGACTTCCAGCTCTATGGTGAATGAGAGTGGTTGGTATGGGCACCATTGTTTTATTCTTAGTGTTGTCAAGAAAGCTTTCAACTTTTCACCATTGAGTGTAATGTTAGCTGTGATTTTGTCATATAGGGCCTTTCCTATGTTGCTGACTAAGGTCCGTCTAGTCAAGGCTATGGTTTTTCTTGTGGTCATGTATGGATGTGAGAGTTGGACTGTGAAGAAGGCTGAGCACCGAGTAATTGATGCTTTTGAACTGTGGTGTTGGAGAAGACTCTTGAGAGTCCTTTGGACTGCAAGGAGATCCAACCAGTCCATTCTGAAGGAAATCAGCCCTGGGATTCCTTTGGAAGGAATGATGCTAAAGCTGAAACTCCAGTACTTTGGCCACCTCATGTGAAGTGTTGACTCACTGGAAAAGACTCTGATGCTGGGAGGATTGGGGGCAGGAGGAGAAGGGGACAATCGAGGATGAGATGGTTGGATGGCATCACTGACTCCATGGACGTGAGTCTGAGTGAACTCCGGAAGTTGGTGATGGACAAGGAGGCCTGGCGTGCTACGATTCATGGGGTTGCAAAGAGTCAAACACAACTGAGCGACTGAACTGAACCGAACTGAACTGAACTGAACTGATGTTGAGGTATATTTCTTCTATACCCCATTTGTTGCAAGTTTTATTATGAAAAAATGCTGATTTTTTTTCAAATGTTTTTCTGCCTCTATTAAGATGATTATATTATTTTTATCTTTCATCCTATTAATATAATTTATCACATTTATTTATTCACATGTATTGAAATCCTAGAGATAAATTCTGCTTGATCATGGTGTATAATTCTTTTAATATGTTGTTGAATTTGGTGTGCTAGTATTTTGTTGAGAATCTTTGCATCTATATTCATGAGGAATGTGGGCCTGTAGCTTTCTTTTCCTTTAGTTCCTTATGTGGTTTTGGTATCAGGGTAATGCTAGTGTAATAAAAGTGAGTTTAGGGATGTTCCTTTCTCTTCAATTTTTGGGGAAGAGTTTGAGAAGAATTGCTCTTAATTCTTTTTTAAATGTTTGGTAGAAATCAGCAGCGAAGCTGTTTGGCTTTTTCTTTGTTGAGAAGTTTTTGATTACTAATTCAATCACCTTTCTTGTTATCGGTCTGTTCAAATTTTCTGTAATTAGTCACTCAATCGTATCCGACTCTTTGCTACCTCATAGGCTGTTAACCCACTAGGCTCCTCTGTTCATGGGGATTCTCCAGGCAAGAATTCTGGAGTGGGTTGCCGTGCCCTCCTTCAGGGAATCTGCCCAACCCAGGAACTGAATCCAAGTCACCTGCATTGCAGGCAGATTCTTTACAGTCTGAGCCACCAGGGAATCCTCCGTGAGATAGATATAGGGGAAGTTCAGATTTTCTATCTCTTCATTATTCAGTCTTGACAGGTTGCACATTTCTGGGAATTTGTTGATTGCCTCTGAGTTATCTAGTTTGTTGGTGTGTAGTAGTTCATAGCAGCCTCTTACGATGTTTTGTATTCCTGTGGTGCCAGTTGTAATGTCCACTACTTCATTTGTTTTATTTATTTGAATCATCTTTCCTTTTTTCTTAGTCTAGATAAAGGCTTGTCTATCTAATCTTAAAGGGAAATGGCACATTTACTGGAACATACAAGAAGCTTACCTCCCAAGAACATAGTAGCACAGTCAGAGTTATAAACTATTCTACTCAAATAATGGGAGCGGTGGAGTGACTAGAGAATAGTGTGATAAATGAATGGAATATAATATCTTCCAGAATAGTCACAGAAAAGTAGAAAACCTTTGTTTTAACCCTATGGTTATGATTCCCACATCAATGATAAGCTTGTCTTCAATTCTGAAAGATCCAGATAGGGAGAAGGTGTTGAGACTTCAGTCTACACTTTCTCAGTTTTCAGAGAGTCTCTGTGAAGGTTAGCCAACTGTGAAGGGTGCAGTCCCTAAGAACTTCCTTACTTCTCTGATTCTTCAAATTGAGGGGTTTCCCAGAACTGTATTTTGATAACCCATTAGAATTCACGTGAAAGTTTCTTGATTTGTAACTTTGTGGAAATACCAGGCTCTCCAGGTGGTTCTGTACTCAAACCAAGGCAGCAGATATGAACCTCAGCATCATAGGACCCTGTTAACAACAGCGCTGGACCCAGGGAATTAGTGCACACAGCAGGGCTTGGTATTGAATCCTGGCTCTGCCCACTAGGCCACTGTGTGAGCTACTTGCTCTGCTGATCATTCTGGGTTTCTCTCTACATTTGTTAAAAAAATTCCCTGAAAGCTTCTATACTCACTATTACAGTTTATTATAGGGAAAGGATACAGATTAAGATAAGCCGAGAGAGAGAGAGAGAGAGAGAGAGAGAGAGAGAGTGCTTCTGGCAGTGTTCAAAAGGATTTTAAACATGGATCTTCCAATAGTTCTTTGCCCTGGAGCCACAGTGTTAACTCCTCCTGGCAGTGATGTATGAATACACATGAAGTATTGCCAGTCAGAGATGCTTACTCCAGTCTTGCCATGTACATTCAGCACTGTTGGGGTTCCATCATCTAGGCTCCAATATGGCTGATTTCAATTTTCACCCTTTCAGGAAATTGAGTTGATATGTATGATCCAAAGCCCCACCTTGAATCATATTTTTGATGTGGTTCAAATCCCCATCCCTAAATCATATTATTATTATCTGGAGCTGCAAGCCCCCAGACACTCCTTTCATGCTTGACAACATCCAAGGGTTTAGAGATTACCTCTCAGAATTTAAGGAAAACCATCTTTGCCTGGGCTTGCTTGTTAGAGAAAATTGTGTTAACCAGACAATAGTAAGGGTACAGTGAGGCCTGCCTTAAGATTCACTCACCTATGAGAGAACTAGACATCAAGGAGGTAAATGGTGGTGATTTCTACAGTCAGCTGGATAGAGGAGCACCACAAAGGCTGAAAGTTCTACTTTCTGCTTCAGAAATGCCATAAAAGATTTGAATAACATCTACAGAGTTGAGGAAGGTGCAGGTGATGATCCAAGAACTCTATAGCCATTTCAAGTCAGCATTTAGTACAAGGGAAAAGGAGGAGCATTCTTGGATGCATAGAAAATATGCTACTCTTGTGAAGTTGTAACTAAATGAGTTAGATCCAATACATGTTTAAACTGGTATGCCAATTGCTTATACTGATATCAACAGTATCTTCTTTTTCTTTTAATAATTTTATTCTATAAATTTGTGGGTTCTTGCTTCAATGCTATTCCAACATTATCATCTTGATATAGAAAAATTCTGTCATGAATATAAACATGATAGGGTGTAGATGAAACCACAGAAAAAGAGTAAATCATTCAGGGGCCATATGTGAGAAGAGAAAGGATAAAGGATACAATTCTGGGAACTATCAATAATAAAAATGAACACAAGAAATAGAATCAGAGAGGTGAAAAAAGATGGAATGGGAATTTTGGATTAGTAGATGCAAACTGTTACATATAGAATGGATAAACAATGAGGTCCTACTCTCCAGCACAGAGAACTATGCTCAGTTATTGTTGTTTAGTTGAGAAGTCATGTCTGACTTTTTAATGACCCCATGAACTATAGCCTACCAGGTTCTTCTGATCATGGGATTTCTGATGAATACTGGAGTGGATTTCCATTTCCTTCTCCAAGGGATCTTCCCAACCCAGGGACTGAATCTGTGTCTCCTGCATTGGCTTATGATTTCTTATTACCATTGATCCACCAAGGAAACCCAACTATATTCAAGGACTTATCCTGTGATAAGTCCTGGGATAAGGTTCTGATTTTACCCCCAAATAAAGCTAATTCAAAAAGAATATTAAAAGAATATCTACCTATTTATAGCTGAATCATTTTTTCTACAGTAGAAATTTTTTCTACAGAACACAACACTGTAAATTAACTATATTTCAGTAAGATAAATTAAAAAAGGTCTTATGTGTATTTGTTTACAATTTTTTTCTCAACAATATGTAACAGATTTCTTTTAGATCAATATGTTCTTTTCTATTTCATTCTGTATTATAGCCTCATATTGTCCCACAGCATATTAATATCATGATTTATTCTTTTTATAATATAAATTTATTTTAATTGGAGGTTAATTACTTTTTAATTTGTATTGGTTTTGCCATACATCAACATGAATCCGCCATGGGTGTACACATGTTCCCCATCCTGAACTTCCCTCCCACCTTCCTCCTCATCCCATCCCTCTGAGTCATTCCCGTGCACTAGCCCCAACCATCCTGTATCATGCGTTGAACCTGATTTATTCTATTTCTTTATTTCTGAATCTATATGAGATGATTGATGTTCCCCAAATTTGTGTAATAATCATTCATGATGTATAAAAGTCAAATTTATGATGTACTCCTTAAACTTATACAATGCTACATGTCAATTTCATTGCTTTATGTCAATGAAACTTGAAGGTAAAAGAGCACTAATCCACAATGAGGGCTCCACTCTCATGATCTAAACATCTGCCAAAGACCCCATCTTCTAAGAGACTGTTGTTTTTATTCAGTTGCTCAGCCATGTCTGAGTCTTTGTGACTCCATCAACTGCAGTATGCCAGGCTTCCCTGTCCTTCACTGTCTCCCAGAGTATGCTTAAACTCATGTCCATTGAGTCAATGATGCCATCCAATCATCTCATCTTCTGTCACTCCATTCTCCTCCTGTCCTCAATGTTTCCCAGCATCAGGGTCTTTTCCATGAGTTGGCTCTTCACATCAGGTGGCCAAAGTTTTGGAGCTTCAGCTTCAGCATCAGTCCTTCCAATGAGATTCAGGGTTGATTTCCCTTAGGATTGTCTGGTTTGATCTCCTTGCTCTCCAAGCGACTCTCAAGGGTCTTCTCCAACACCACAGTATGAAAGCCTCAATTCTTGGGCACTCAGCCTGCTTTATGGTCCAACTCTCACATCTGTACATGACTACTGGAAAAACCATAGCCTTGACTATATGGACCTTTTCAGCAAAGTGATTTCTTTACTTTTTAATAAACTGTCTAGGTTTGTCATAGCTTTCCTGCCAAGAAGCAATCATCTAATTTTATGGCTGCAGTCACTATCCATGGTGACTTTAGAGCTCAAAAAAAAAAAAAAAAAAAAAAAGAAATCTACCACTACTTCCACCTTTTCCCCTTATATTTGCTATGAATTATTGGAAACAGATGCCATGACCTTGGTTTTTTAATACTGAATTTTAAGCTGGCTTTTTCACTTTCCTCTTTCAGCCTCATCAAGAGGCTCTTTAGTTCTTCTTCACTTTCTGCCATTAGAGTAGTATCATCTGCATTTCTGAGGTTGTTGATATTTCTCTTGGCAATCTTGATACCAGCTTGTAACTCATCCAGCTCAGCATGTTTCATGATGTGCTCTGCATATAGGTTAAATAAACAGGATAACAACAACAACAAAAGCCTTGTCATACTTGACTTGTATTCAAGTCAAGAAGGAAGAATTAGAACTCTACCCCAAACAACTGACTGGTTGACCAGTTGTCTCACTGGTTGTTGAGACAGGTGAGATAGTCTGTTATTCCTATCTCTTTAAGAGTTTCCCACAGTTTGTTATGACTCATACAGTCAAAGACTTTAGAGTAATCAATGAAACAGAAGTAGATATTTTTTTCTGGAATTCCTTTGCTTTCTCTATAATTCAGCGAATGTTGGCAATTTGAACTCTGCTTCTTCTAAACCCAGCTTGAACATCTGGGAGTTCTTGGTTCGCGTACTGGTGAAACCTAGCTTGAAGGATTTTGGGCATACTCTTACTAGCGTGGGAGGCGAATGCAATTGTTTGGGAATTTGAACATTTTTTAGTACTGCCCTGCTGAGGAATTGGCATGATGAGTGATGTTTTCCAGTCCTGTGGCCACTGCTGGGTTTTCCAAATTTGCTGACATATTGGTGCAGCACTATAATAGCATCATCTTTTAGGATTTTAAATAACTCTGCTGGAATTCAATCATCTCAACTAGCATTATTGGCAGCAGTGCTTCCTAAGGCCCACTTGACTTTACAGTCCAGAATGTCTGGCTCCTGGGTGAGTGGCCACACCACCGTGGTTATCTGGGTCATAGAAATCTTTTTTTGTGTAGCTGTTCTTTGCATTCTTGCCATCTCTTCTTGATCTCTTCTGCTTCTATTAGGTATTTACTGTTTCTGTCCTTATTGTGCCCATCCTTGCATGAAATATTCTTTTGATATCTTCAGTTTTCTTGAAGAGAACTTTAGTCTTGCCCTTTTGGTTGTTTTCCTCTATTTCTTTGCACTGTTCATTGAAGAAGGCCTTCTCTCCCCTTGCTTTTCTCTGGAACTCTGCATTCAGTTGGGTATATCTTTCCCTTTCTCCCTTTCATTTCACTTCTCTTCTTGCCTCAGATATTAGTAATACTTTGCCTTCTTGCATTTCTCTTTCTTTGGGATGATTTTGTTCACTGCCTCCTATACAATATTATGAACTATCTGTCCATAGTTCTTCAGGCACACGGTTTGCTAGATCTAATACCTTGACTCTATTCCTCACCTCCACTGTATAATCATAGGGGATTTGATTTAGGTTGTCCTTGACTGACCTAATGGTTTTACCCACTTTCTTTAGTTTAAGCATGAATTTTGCCATAAGGAGCTGATGGTCTGAGCCACAAGGTGTTGTTTTTGCTGACTGTATACAGCTTCTCCATCTTTGGCTACAAAGAATATAATCAATTTGATTTCAGTATTGACCATTTGGTGATGTCCACGTGTAAAGTCGTCTCTTGTGTTGTTGAAAAAGGGTTTTGCCTTGACCAGTGGATTCCCTCAGCAGAGTCTGTTAGCCTTTGCCCTGCTTCATTTTGTACTCCAAGACTAAACTTCCCAGTTACTCCAGGTTATCTCTTGACTTCCTACTTTTATCTTCCAATCCCCTGTGGTGAATAGGACATCATTTTTGGTATTAGTTCTAGGAGGTCTTGTAGGTCTTCATAGAACTGATCAACTTCAGCTTCTTCAGTATTGATAGTTGGATTACTGTGATGTTGAATGGTTTTCCTTGGAAACAAACTGAGATAATTCTGTCATTATTCGGGTTGCACACAACTACTGTTTTGTTGATTATGAGGGCTACTCCATTTCTTCTATGGGATTCCTGCCCACAGTAGTAGATATAATGCTGTGCTGTTCTTAGTGACTCAGTTGTGTCCAACTCTTTGTGACCCCATGGACTGTAGCCCACCAGGCTCCTCCGTCTGTGAGGATTCTCCAGGCAAAGAATACTGGAGTGGGTTGCCATGCCATCCTCCAGGGGATCTTCCCAAGCTAGGGATCAAACCCAGGTCTCCCACATTGCAGGTGGATTCTTTACTGTCTGAGCCACCATGGAATCCCTGATACAAAGGTCATCTGAGTTAAATTCACCCATTCCCCTCCATTTTATTCACTGATTCCTGGGATATTGATGCTTATTCTTGCCATCTCCTGCTTGACCTTGTTGAATTTACCTTGATTCATGAACCTAACATTCTAGGTTCCCATGCAGTACTGTTCTTTACAGCATCAGATTTTACTTTCATTACCAGACACATCTACAACTGAGCATCATTTCTGCTTTGGCCAAACTGCTTCATTCTTTCTGTTGTTGCTGCTGCTGCTACAAAGTTGCTTCAGTCGTGTCTGACTTTGTGCGATGCCATAGACAGCAGCCCACCAGGCTCCTCCATCCCTGGGATTCTCCAGGCAAGAACATTGGAGTGGGTTGCCATTTCCTTCTCCAATGCATGAAAGTGAAAAGTGAAAGTGAAGTCGCTCAGTCGTGTCTGACTCTTAGTGACCCCATGGACTGCAGCCTCCCAGGCTCCTCTGTCCATGGAATTTTTCAGGCAAGAGTACTGGACTGGGGTGCCATTGCCTTCTCCCATTCTTTCTGTAACTATTAATAATTGTTCTCTGCTCTTCCCCCAGTAGCATATTGGACACCTTTGGACCAGGGTGGGGGTGCTTATCTTTTGGTCTTATACATTTTTGTCTTTTACGTAGTTCATGGAGTTCTTGTGGCCAGAATATTGGAGTGGGTTGCCATTCTTGAGTGGATGACATTCATCAGAACTCTCCACTATGACCCTGTCTGTCTTGGGTGGACCTGCACATCATGGCTCATAGCTTTATTGAGTTACTCAAGCCCCTTCACTTCAACAAGGCAGTGATCTATGCAGGGGATAATACCAAGGTATTATACAGTTAAAATTTTGATAGATAGCACCAAATTTTTCTCCAAAAAGATTGTATCAATTTATACACCCATGAACAGTGTATTTGTCTGGTTTCCTCCAATTTTATCATCACTGGAATCTATCAATTAAATTATTGTTTCCAACTTGAAGGTAATATCAATATTTGTTTAATTTGCTTTTCTCTGATTCCTAGTTTGAATGTGCATTTTTATGCTTATTAAACATTTTCTTCTTCTGATACTATAAATTGTCTCTTTATATACTTTGCAATAGACACATCCCTGTAACAGAGCATTTCATTTCTGCAGCATTTGACATTGTTAACATCCCAGTTTTTGGATTCTTTTTTAAAAAATTATTCTTAATTGGAGGATAATTGCTTTACAATGTCGTATTCGTTCTGCCATACAACAAAGCAAATCAGCCATGAGTATACATTTGCCCCCTCCCTCTTGAAACTCTTTCCCATACCCCATCCCATTCCACCCCTCTAGATTGTGTGAGTATGGGGTTGAGCCTCTATGTTATATAGCAGCTTCCCATTAGCTATCTATTTTACATATGGTGACGTATATGTTTCAGTGCTACTCTCAATTCATCCCCCACCTCCTTCCCCCACTGTGTCCACAAGTCAGTTCTCTATGTCTACATCTCTGTTCCTTCCCTGTAATCAGGTTCATCTGTACCATTTTCCTAGATTCTAAATATGCACATACATTTATATACAATATTTTTTCTCTTTCTGCATCCACCTCACTGTGAGCATGCATGCTAATTTGCCTCAGTCATGTCCAACTCTGTAGGGAACAAAGTATAACGGAGGCTGGGAGGACTCTTGCAAGCAAGGCTCCTGGTCAGGGCTGAATATTCTTGCAAATGAGATCTTCAGCCAAGAATCCTTTGATTCCGTGGGAAAAGAACATTTCTTGCATATAAGGATGTTTCTCTGATTCTTCAAAAGGAACAGACCCAGGGACAAAGTGGATTCTAAGTTGATAAGGAAGTTCCCTAAAACAAAGTCTTAGCTGCAGTAAATAAGTTAAGGTAAAGGTTATCTCGCCCCACGCCTGTGCACTGTATAGTCGTTGAATCATAGTGTTTGGAAACTTGCCCTGCTGATTGTTGTGCAAAAGATAAAATAAAGCAGCTGCAAGAAGCAGCAGAATAAAGAGAAAGATTCAAACCACTCGGCTGTGTTGGTGTTTCATTCCATCACTAGCACAACTCTTTGGACAACCCCGTGGACTGTAACCCAGCAGGCTCCTCTGTCCATGAGATTCTCTAGGAAAGAATACTGAAGTGGGTTGTCATGCCCTCCTTCAGGGGATCTTCCCAACCCAGGGGCTGAACTCAGATCTCCTGCAAGCAGATACTTTATTACTGAACCACCAGGAAAGCCCTGTCCACCTCATTGAATTAATTCATTTTTTAAAAATGGCTGAGTAATATTCCATTGTATATATGTAGCACAACTACTTTATCCATTCAACTGTCAATAGACATCTAGGTTGCTTCCATGCTCTGGCTATTGTAAATAGTGCTGCATTGAAGACTGGAGTACATGCATCTTTTTTCAATTATGGTTTTCTCAGAGTATATGCCCAGGAGTAGAATTGTTGGCTCATATGACAGTTTTATTCCTAGCCTTTTAAAGGGAATCTCCACCTTGTTTTCCAGAGTGTCTGTATTAATTTACATTGTGTCTTCCCTGGTGGCTCAGAGGTTAAAGCGTCTGCCTCCAGTGCGGGAGACCCGGGTTCGTTCCTGGGTAGGGAAGATCCCCTGGAGAAGGAAATGGCAACCCATTCCAGTATTCTTGCCTGGAGAATCCCATGGACGGAGAGGCCTAGTAGGTTACAGTCTACGGGGTTGCAAAGAGTTGGACACGACTGAGTGACTTCACCTCACCAACAGTGCAAGAGGGATTTCCTTTTGCCACACCCTCTCAATCATTTATTGTTTTTAGATATTTTGAGGATGTTGTCCATTCTGGCTGGTGTGATGTGATACTTCATTGTAGTTTTGATTTGCATTTCTCCAATAATGAGTGATGTTGAGTATCTTTTTATGTGCTTGTTGGCCAACTCTATGTCTTTGGAGAAATGTCCTGTTAGGTTTCCCATCCATTTTTGATTGGTTGTTTTTCTGGTATTGAGCTTCATGAGCTGCTTATATATTTTGGAGACTAATCCTTTGTTAATTGATCCTTTTGCAATTATTCTCTCCCATTCTGAGGGCTGTCTGTCTTATTTATGATATCTTTTATTGTGCAAAAGATTTTAAGTTTAATTAGGTCCCACTTTTTTTTTTTTCATTCCATTACTCTGGGAGGTGGGTCAAAGAGGATCTTGCTGTGATTTGTGTCATAGTGTTCTGCCCATATTTTCTTCTAAGGGTTTTATAGTTTCTGGCCTTACATTTAGGTCTTTAATCTGTTTGGGGTTTATTTTTGTGCATGGTGTTAGGAAGTGTTCTAATTTCATTCTTTTACAGGTAGTTGTCTAGTTTTCCCATTACCACTTACTGAAGAGGCTGTTTATTCTTCATTGTATATTCTTGCCTCCCATGTAAAAGATAAGGTACACATAGGTATGTGGGTTAATCTCTGGGTTTTCTGTTTTGTTCCATTGGAAAATATTTCTGTTTTTGTGCCAGTACCATATTGTCTTGATGATTGTAGCTTTGTAGTTTTGTCTGAAGTCAGGAAGGTTGATTCTTATTGCTTTGATATTCAGAGTCTCTTGTGTTTCCATACAAATTGTGAAATGTTTTGTTCTAGTTCTGTGATGTGATAGGTATTTGATTCTTTTCTGAATGGAATGATTCTATTAATTTCTCGCTCCAGTTTTTGTTGTTAGTGTATAGGAATGAAAGAGATTTCTGTGTATTGATTTTGTATCCTGTGTGTTTACTAAATTCATTAAACAGCTCTAGAACAACAACAACAAAACCCCCAGAGAATTGCAGAAAGCCAAAGTAGAAGTAGAAATATATAAAAGAAATAAAAAGTGTGATTTTTAAAAAGGTTCCATAAGCTTAAATGGCTATAATAATAATAATTAAAAAACAAACAACCACAGCAACAGAGAAAAAAAAAGGGAGGAAAAAAAATTAGAATCAACTACAGAATGAATCAGAATAAAGGAATAATAATGAATGCTTTTCTTGGTTCTCAGCTGTCAGTGTCCTTTTCCCTGCTTTGAGCCACAGTCCACCTCCACCTTCCTAGGAGGCCCTCCAGTACAGGAGAGGGCTGCACTCCAGACCTGCTGTGGGCCAGCTCAGACTCTGATCTGGCCCTACTCCTGTGTGTTCTCACCTTCAGTGTCCACAGCTGCTAGAGACAGAGCATTTCCCTTTGTGGGGACACTAATTGTCCTTTTATATATTCCATAGACATAGAGTCTACATAGCTGATTACGTGGATTTAATCTGCAGCTTGTACAGCTGGTGGAAAAGTTTTTGATCCTCTTTCTTAAGTACTCCACTCCTGGAGCTCAATTGTGGTTTTGTCTCCACCTCTACATGTGGGTCATTCATAGTTTGCTGCTGAAGTTGCCCTGGATGACTTGAGTCTGCCCCAGTGAGGACTGGCTGTGCAAGGGGCACTGCTGCTTGGATCACATGTACCCCAGCAGTGCCAGGTGTACAGGGAAGCAGGAGGCCACAAACACAGAAGATATGGCACTATTAGAGTTCTTTCCTAAACTCTGGTAGCTGGTGCTCAAAGGCTACCCTTGCCGGTCCTTCTCTATCACTCAGCACAGGAGGTGCTCAAAGGGCAACCATAGTCGGGGTTCTTCTCTGTTACTCCACATGTCAGTTGCTCAATGTGCCACCCTCACTGAGGTCTTTCTCTGTTGGTCAGCTGTTGGCACTGGCATGTGGGGAGAGAGAGGCTAGAGTGACGGCTCGACTCCCTGTAGTAGTGCCCTACCTCCGTGGCCTCCCAGCTTTCCTCCTAGGGCATTGCCCATGTGGACTTCCTTCCTCCCATCCCCTCAGCTGTCTCCCCAAAGTCAACAGAAGTTCTTGCCCTGGTATTGCTCTCCAATCCCCACACTCCAGTCCCAGCCACTATGCATTCCCATGGACTTGCATCCCTTTGTGGTGTACAAAGGGCTGTGGTCTGGATTATCTGTGTGGTTCTCACACCATTCAGGCTTTCACAGGTTAGCTGCTTTACTCTCTGACAGCCTCAAATGCTTCCTTTCTGTCCTAAACAATTGCCCTGGATATGGGGATCTCACCTTTGCTTCAGCTCCCCTACTATCTGAATGCAGGCCATCCTGCTCATTCTCCTCCTCTTTTTCCCTTCCTACTTTCATCCTACCAAGTTTTGTATGAGTCTTTATATTCTTTCCAGTGGTCAGTGACTCCTGCCAGTACTCATTGGTGTCTGTGAGGTCTTCTGCATCTGAAGGTATATTCATGATGCATCCTTGGAGAGATGTACTCTGCATCCGCCTACTCCTCTGCCATCTTGTCTTCTCTGAACTCCTTTAAAAACTTTAAATTTTTTTTCTCACTCTTCTTAGGAATTGTTGTCAGTCTCCTTCGTGTATGTCTCTTCCTTTACAAGTCTTTAAATGTTACTGTTGCTAGCACGCTATAAACTGGTTGTCTGTGTGTCCTCCTTACACCTTAGGTCTTTTGTTTAATCTTAATCTTTTAATTGCTAAAGCCTTTGACTCTGTGGATGAAAACAAACTGTGGAAAATTCTTCAAGAGATGGTAATACCAGACCACCTTACCTGCCTCCTGAGAAACCTGTATGCAGGTCAAGAAGCAATAGTTAGACTCAGACATGGAACAATGCACTGGTTCAAAATTGGGAAAGGGGTAGGTCAAGACTGTATACTGTCAGCCTGCTTATTTAACTTATATGCAGAGTATATCATGTGAAATGCCTGGCTGGATGAAGCACAAGCTGGAATCAAGATTGCCGGGAGAAATACCAATAACCTCAGGTATGCAGATGATACCACCTTAATGGCAGAGAGCAAAGAGGAGCTAAAGAGTGCCAGGGTCCAACCCCAGTGGGTCCAGGGAATTCGAAGCATGGATGGCATTGGCGAGGAAAGATTTGTTTATTTATTTATATTGAAATATAAGATTAGATTAGGAAGAAATAGTGTAGTGGGAAAATTAAGTGGAGAAAGAAGGCTGAATAACTTGGCTTGGGGGAAGGCCAATAAAATCTCTGGACAAGAGATTTGCACCATCTACGTGGGGCCACTGGCGCCTGCTTGAATCTCTAAGGGTGCCCCACCTTGGGCTCCCTTTTGCTCAGGGCTTGAAAGCCGGGACAAGTAAGTAGACTTGGCAAGCCCCCCTCCCCGCCCACAACCCTGCCCCGTCCAGATGGGAATTCAGCCTGAAATTGGAGTGGAGAGGAGAGGAAAGAGAGAGAGACACGGGGGAAACCAGTTCAGCAACTAGCTCCAGCCTCTATTGTTTAGAAGGCCTTTTATACCTTTTAGATTGTACATAGAGATCAATGGGTAATCCAAAATTATGCAGCGTTAGCAGCCCAGACTCTTATCAAAACCAGGCTTTTTCTCTGCATACATACTTGTATACACAAGTCTTAGGAATTTACATCATCTTCAGGCCAAAGAGGGCTAATTAACATTTTACAGCCTTTTGCTGATAGGGTTTATCAACCAGAAGACTTACTTGTGTTGATCTTCCCAAAGTCTGATGTCACTCTCAGAAAACACTAAATAAAGTTACATTCTTACATAGCAAAGATACAGCAACTTATAACAAGCAAAGGGAGTACAGTGATTTATAGCAAAAGAGAAGCAATTAACTCAAAAGTCTAGTGTTGCTAACATCAAAGCTACTACATATCTTTTTCTACATCTTTTTCTACGTCCTGCTTACATTGAGTAACGTCCTTCCAGGTGCTTAAAGATAAAGAATATGGAGGTCTGGCAGCAATCCTTGAGTCAACAGTGAAAACCCGTCACCAATATGATTTTTAACTCTTTAGAAGAGGCTCTGTATCTTTAAGATGCTTTTAAGCTCTGCGCCTCTCTTGGTTGGGGGGCTGTAAGCAATTCACAGGCTGTAAGAAGTCTGGGGAATTTGTTAGGTAAGCTAGAGAGCTATCAGAGGGGGTTTAACTGAAACATCCCTTTCAAATGCAGAAGACTAAAGCCCTGAGTTGACTTTTTCCCAGAGAATATCAGAAGAGTGGAAAAGCAGAGTACATAGGCCGGCAGATTCTTATTTTTGGGGGGTGGGGGTGGGGTGGATGCTCAGGAAATGCTGTGGGGAACCCCTGAAGTTTGATCACACCCTGCATATGCCAAACTTCCTTCCACGTGACCCTGTCACAGATGGGATTCCTCACACTGGCTCCCGGCAAAAGAGCCTCTTGAAGAAGGTGAAACAGGAGAATGAAAAAGCTGGCTTAAAACTCAACATTAAAAAAAAAAAAGATCATGGCATCCGGTCCTATCACTTCATGGGGAAAAAATGGAAACAGTGACAGATTTTATTTTCTTGGGCTCCAAAATCACTGTGGACTGTGACTGCAGCCACGAAATGAAAAGATGATTGCTTCTTGGAAGAAAAGCTATGACAAACCTAGACAGTGTATTAAAATGCAGACATCACTTTGCCTACAAACGTCCACATAGTCAAAGCTATGGTTTTCCCAGTAGTCATGTATGAATGTGAGAGTTGGACCATAAAGCAGGCTGAGTGCCAAAGAATTGAGGCTTTCATACTGTGGTGCTGGAGAAGACCCTTGAGAGTCATGTGGACAGCAAGGAGATCAAACCAGACAATCCTAAGGGAAATCAACCCTGAATCTCATTGGAAGGACTGATGCTGAAGCTGAAGCTCCAATACTTTGGCCACCTGATGTGAGGAGCCAACTCATGGAAAAGACCCTGATGCTGGGAAACATTGAGGACAGAAGGAGAATGGGGGAGAAAAGATGAGATGACTGGATGGCATCATTGACTCAATGGACATGAGTTTGAGCATACTCTGGGAGATAGTGAAGGACAGGGAAGCCTGGTGTACTGCAGTTCATGGGATCACAAAGACTCGGAAACAGCTGAACGACTGAACAACAACAACAGTATCTTAGAAGATGGGGTCTTTGGCAGATGTTTAGATCATGAGGGTGGAGCCCTCACAGTGGGATTAGTGCTCTTTTTTACCTTCAAGCTTCACTGAGATGTAATTGACATATAGCATTGTATAAGTTTAAGGGATACACCATAAATTTGACTTTTATACATCATGAATGATTATTATACAAATTTAGGGAACACCTACCATCTCATATAGATACAGAAATAAAGAAATAGACAAAAAAATTTTCTAGTGATGAGAACTCTTAGGATTTACTCTCTTTGAAACTTTCATATTTAATAGACAGCAACATTAATTATATTTATCTTATTGTACATTACATTCCTAGTACTTATTTATCTTATAACTGGTAGTTTGTAGCTTTTTAACACCTTCACTCAATTCCCCTCCCCCAGTTCCAGCCTCTGGTCACCAGAAATCTGATATTTTTCTATGAGTTTGTTTGTTTGCTTTTGAAGTACAATTGATCTACAATACTATGTTAGTTCCTGTTCCACAACATAGCAGTTTGGCATTTCTCTACATTTAAAAATGATTACCACAATCAGTCTGGTTATGATGTCATCATTCAAATATATTAGATATTTATTATATTCCCCCATTGTACATAACTATCTATATCTATATACATATGTATATATACATATACGTTGGTATATGTACACACACACACACACACACACACACACACACACACACACATGTTCCTGATCTCTTAAGTTCAAATGCATTTTAACAACTCTGCATTTTTATACCCCCAATGCAGTGCTTTGACATCATTGTTTAATATTTTAGGGCTTCCGTGGTGGCTCAGACAGTAGAGAATCTCTCTGCAATTCAGGAGACCCACGTTGGATCGCTGGGTTGGGAAGATCCCCTGGAGAAGGGAATGGCTACCCACTCCACTATTCTTGCCTGGAGAATTTTATATCTTTTTGTTTTGTGTATCTCTTAATTGCTTATTGCAGGTATACATAATTTTACTACCTTCGTCTTTTACCCTCTCTCCTAACTTTACACCCAGCTAATTTACTACCTTTATTGTACATTTGCCTTTATTAATGGGATTTTTTTCCTTTCATAATCTTCATATTTCTCGTTGTGGCCTTTTCACTTAGAGAAGTCCCTTTAACATTTCTTATAAAGTTGGCATGGTATGAACTTTTTAGCTTTTGCTTGTCTGTAGCACTTTTGATTTTGCATCAAATCTGACTGAAAGCCTTGCTGACTAAAATATTCTTGGTTGTGGGTTTTCCTTTTGTCACTTTACCTATTTTGGGCCATTCCATTTTGGCCTACAGAGTTTCTGCTGAAAAGTCAGCTGATAGCCTTATGGGAGATCCCTGGTATGAAGCTTGCTGCTTTTCCCCTTGCTGCTTTTAATATTCTCTCTTTAGCTTTTGACATTTTAATTACAGTGCCTCTTGTGTTCCTCTTTGAGCTGATCCTGTTCGGGACTCTCTGGTTTCCTGGACACAGACATCTGTTTCCTTTCTCAGGTTAGGGAAGTTTTCAGCTATTATGACTTTAACTGTGTTCTCTGCCCCTTTCTCTCTCTTCTCCTGAGATCCTTCTAAGGTGAATGTTGGTATGCTTGATGTTATCCTGGAGGTCTCTTAAACTGCCTTCATTTCTTTTTATTCTCTTTTTTTCCCCGTTCCTTTATACTGATTTCCCTTACTCTGTATTCCACCTTATTGATCTATTCTTCTGTATCATCTTATCTGTTTTTGATTACTTCTAGTGTATTTTTCATTTAAGCTATTGTATTCTTCATTTCTGGTTCTTCTTTACATTTTCTAACCCTGTTAAAAATTCTAACTTCTCACTCTGTTCATCCAATCTTCTTCTGAGTTCTTTGAACATCTTTATGATTATTAACTTGAACTCTCTATAGGGTAGATTGCCTATCTCTACTTCACTAGTTCTTCTTCTGGAATTTTATCCTTTTCCTTCATTTGGAAGATAACCCTCTGTAGCCTTATTTTGCCCAATTTACTGTTTTATATTTCTATTTAACTGGCAGGTTGGTTATGTTTCCTGTTCTTGGAGAAGTGGCTTTCACAGGAGCTTTCGTGTGCCTCCCAGCAGTATACTCCCTTTATGAGCTCTAAGCTTGAGGATTGCCCCTGCTTGGCTGGTGCTGGTCCTTCTCTTGTGGCAGGCTGTCTACTGTGGGTGATCTGGTAGATGTGGCTGGCCCCCAGTGCAGTTGGTTGGTCCTGCCTTGTGTAGAGGGTCCTGGCTTTTGGTTGGCAGGGCTATTATGAGGCTGCTGGCTATGGAACCCCAAGAGGTCTTAGGTCTAGTTCTGGTCCACTGTCAGGCAGAGCCTGGTTCTGGCATGGCTGGCTGTGAAGCCAAATGTTCCAAACCTGATGTCAGTCTACTGGCAAGTGGGGCCAGTTCCTGACACAACTAGCTGTGGCGTCCAGGCTGTCTCAGAACTGGAGTCGGCCCTCTGATGAGTGGGACTGGACCCCAGCACAGCTGGTTGAGGGGTCCACGGTATGCTGGAGCTGGTTTTGGCTTGCTGGTGGGCAAGGCCAAGGCCAAGGCCAGGGGATCCTGGAACTGGTGTTTATCCACTGCAGGGTGAGAATGGCCCTGGTGTACCCTGATGGTACCAGCCTGGTGGCCCAGCCAGGTCCCAGGTCCTTCGACGGTAGGGCCCTGGGGTTCCCAGGGCTAGTGTTGATGCGCTGGTGAGTAAGATGAGGTCTTGGGGCCTCTGGTGGGCAGTGCCCAATCCTGGGATGGCTGTGGTCTTAGGAAGCCTTAAGGTAGAAGCTCTGCTGGTGGGTGGGGGCTGTGTTCCCACTCAGCTTGCTGCTTGGCCCAAGGGACCCCAGTACTGGCGCTGAGAGTCTGGTGTGCTAGGCCAGGCCCCAGTGTTAATGAGCTAGAGGAAGGAATACAAACGATGCTTGCCAGCCAGTGTCCTCATGCTAGAATAAGCTCCACAAAATGGTGGTCTCCAGTGTCTCTGTTCCCAGGGTAGCTGCAGTTGCCTCCTTACTCTCCAGGGGGCTCCCCAAGATTAGCAGAGAACCTGACTTCTCTTCATCTGCCGCACCCTGCAGCTCAGGCCTTCATTAATGTTAGATGAATTCTTCCAATACCCTTGGAATATCTCCTTGCTTCTAGTCTCATTCTCCTCTTCTTCAGATTTCTTTCTAACATGTGAGTTGAAGTAGAACATTTCTATGCCCCAAATCCTTTATTTACATCTCTTTGAAAGGCTTCAGGATAAAATCCAAGCTCCTAATCTATGCATGCTAAAACCTTAACACTATAGACCTGTTTTTCTTTCCTTTTATTTCAGCCTCATTAAAATAGCCTCAGTTTCCTGAAATAGCCAAGTTCTCTAGTTTCTCAGATACTACCTGTGCTCATCTTCCTTATATAACATACTTTCATCATTCTTAAAGGGAGTTGCACCTATTCACTCATCCCCCAGTAGCCTCCTCTCATAACATGGCTTGTATTTATGTAGTCTTTCTAAGTGACCCCATAGTTTCACAACCACATTGTAATGCTTTTTTTTTCTTTGTCCGGTTCCTTCATGAGATTGCAAGCTGCTTAAAAGTAGATAAGAATGTAGCTTTTATTTCCACATCCTCACTTATAGCTCTAGAAATATCCAATAGATATAGGGAGGAAGGAACACCTGCAGTGTTGTACTGCCCCCTACTGGAATCAGCAAGAAGTCAGCCAGCAATAGTACCCTTCATCCTGCATCTGCTGCTGCTGCTGTTGCTTCAGTCGTGTCTGACTCTGTGCGACCCCAAAGACGGCAGCCCATCAGGCTCCCCCATCCCTGGGATTCTCCAGGCAAGAACACTGGAGTGGGGTGCCATTTCCTTTTACTTTCACCCTGCATGGGTGTGTGCTAAGTCACTTCAGTCGTGTCCCACTCTGTGTGATTCCATGAACTGTAGCCTGCCAGGCTCCTCTGTCCATAGGATTCTCCAGGCAAGAATACTGGAGTTGAGTTTCCATGCTCTCCTACAGGGGATCTTCCCAACCCAGGGATCAAACCCACGTATCTTGTGTCTCGTGCATTGGCAGGTGGGTTCTTTACCACTAGTGCCAACAGGGGTTCTGGTTAAGATCTCAAATGCTTCAGCAAAACACTGGACAACAGCCCTTTTGTAAAATCCCAGAGGAGCCCAAGTCCGAGCAAAGCCCACGCACAGTTCACTTCTGTCCCTTACCTTGTTCTGTCATTTGTCCTACTCCTTCTCAGATGGCTTCCCTGGGGGCATCAGTGGTAAAGAATACTCCTTCTTGGCTTCTTTTTCATGGTTTGCTTTAAAGTCTTCCTTAGTTAACCTCACTTTGATCTTGTTCATTCTACTTCAGTCTCATCTTTTCTTCTAGTCCAAAGATTTACTATAGCTCATATGAAGGGAAGAGCTGAGTGAAGAAGACTGGGGTTGACTGGAGCTGCACATGACCTCAGGCAAATCTGACCCTGAGTTTCAGTTATCAAATACAAGTAGTAATCCCTGTTTCCCTCACCTCACAGGGCTCCAATATGATCAGGTAAAATAGGGTGTCATACGCAGTCTCAGGTAGTGAGCGGACTCCATTTCCCCATGCTGATCTTTCGGGGAGGGTAACTACTTCCAACACAGGAATTCACAGATTGAGAAGAGTGATTTTTATTGGTCATCTCCATGTTGAAAATCAGAAATGTCCCCAGTCTGAAACTGCTACAAATATGGTATATCAGGGACTGTGACTTTCCTATGGGTCTTCAAAGTGTCCTGGGTGGGTGAATAATTCATTTAGATTCAAGAGGGATGGGCCTGAAACTCTTAGACCACAAGGGTGCAGAATATATTCATTTGGGTCAAATAACCTTTGATAATAGGTTAGTAATACAATATTTGAACATAGATTAATAATAATAATACTAATGTTCAGTGGGTAGGCCAATGTAAAGGTTTAAATAGTAAACTTACCCATAAGGGAGGAAGAGCTTGGGGGTGGACCGGGAAGACCAGTACTCAAACTGTGTAGATCTGATTTTCCACATTTTGTGCTCCCAGCCTACGCCAACACATGATCTACTTTCTACTCCTCACATGATTTAGAGTTGACTCAGGTCAAAAATCCCCTTGGGTGGGTACTCTGGTTGATCAGGGTGTTTCCTGTCTGGGAAACCAAAAGCAGATATTCACTATCAGGGGTCTTTAACATTTTCTGAGTACCAATCCCTCTGAAAACCAGTAGAATCTATGGATCTTCTCACCAGAAAAGAGAACTAACACACATTCAAACAAAATTGTTTTTTTAATTTAAATTTATTTATTTCAAATTGAGGGGTAATTGCTTTACAACATTGTGTTCATTTCTGCCATATATCAACATGACCCAGCTATAGGTATATGTGCATTCTCACCCTCACGGCCCTCCCTCCCACCTCTCATCCCATCCCACCCCTCTAGGTTGTCATTTGCTCCCTGCGTCACACTAGAAATTTTCACCAACTGTTTAGTTTCACATATGACAATGGATGTTTCAATTCGTCCCACCCTCTCCCTCTGCCCCCATAGCCACAAGTCTGTTCTCAGTTTCTTAGTAGTTAATTTAAAAAAAAAAAAAAAAAAAACAATGGGGCTTCCTGTTTTTGGTCCCCAGGCCCCACCCATGAGTTGCTGGGTGGAGAGCTCTAACCTTAAGCCATGAATTAAAGGTGCCTTTGGTCTCTTTCTGGCTTGGCTCTGGTCTGTGTCCAGAGTTCCCGTAAAGTTCTGGAGAAGAGGATCATGTACTCCAGAAGGCGGGAGTGGTCTCTGATTCTGGAAATTCTACTGCTGCCTCTCTTGTTCCTGGCAACCAGCATACAAGGTACTTTCCACAGATTGTCCAACTGTAACTGTGCACTGGAGGCCCAGTCAGATGGAAAAGGGAATATGGGCGTGTCTCCACCTTTAGTGGAGTAGTGGCTCCAGGCAGCAAGGATTTGCATCCTGGCAGTGGGGTTGGGGAGCCTTCCTTAAGCTTTGGAAAATCAGGCTCCATCTCTTTTCTCAAGCGGAAGCAACAAAAATAGAACTTTAGTGAGATGGAGAAGTAGTCCTCTCACACTTACTGCCATGGTTTGTCATCTGTTATTTGTGGGTGGGTACTCACAAATAACAGAACCTTGTACCTTGGGTGGGTACTCTGGTTGATCAGGGTGTTTCCTGTCTGGGAAACCAAAAGCAGATATTCACTATCAGGGGTCTTTAACATTTTCTGAGTACCAATCCCTCTGAAAACCAGTAGAATCTATGGATCTTCTCACCAGAAAAGAGAACTAACACACATTCAAACAAAATTGTTTTTTAATTTAAATTTATTTATTTCAAATTGAAGAGTAATTACAAATAACAGAAGGCTGCGTGGGTAGCTGCCACATTGTAGGCCCAGGGATGCCGTGATCCTTGAGGCCTTCTTTGAGACCTCTGTCTAAGCAAGGAGTTGTTTCATGAGCAAAAGTAAATAATGTCATTGCTCCAGAGAGAAATCAAAATTGTGGGAAAGGAAACTTGGGAAGGATGGCTCTGTCTAGGGTCGCTGAGTGGGAGTCTGACTAGAGGCCTCAGTAGCAGGGAAACCCTGGAACATCTAATTAAAAGCTAAAGTTCGTTCTGCCATGGTTGTGTTCTGATCCCCTTGTGTGGCAACTTTCCTTTTCCTGTTACAGTTGTCCAGCCCTCCACTATCTGTCTTCCTAGGTCAGCTGAGAACTGAGAGCTAAGCTATTGCCTTTCTCTCTATTCCCCCTAATAAATACTTAAGTCTTTTTCATTAAAGGTGCTTTAATGTTCACTACTATGGAAAAAATGAGTAAAAGTGAGTTTGGGCAAGGGAAACAAATATAACATTTTAAAATTATGATAGTACGTGACTCTGAGGCAGATGAGATAGCCATACTCAAAGGAAATCCTGTTGGCTACTCATGCAAGGCCTCTCGGGGTGGCAGGACATTTGATCTGGTTTATGACTGGCTTTGGGGGAGGAAGAAATTTTCTCTGCCCTTCTAGGATCTCTGATTGGTGTAAGAATTAAACTGACATGAGATAAGCTAACAGGAGAAAATCAGAGTTTAATATTGTGTACATGCTTCCCTGGTGGCTCAGAGGTTAAAGCATCTGCCTGAAATGCAGGAGACCCGATTGGATCCCTGGGTCAGGAAAAACCCCTGGAGAAGGAAATGGCAATCCACTCCAGTACTCTTGCCTGGAGAATCCCATGGAGGGAGAAGCCTCGTAGGCTACAGTCCATGGGGTCACAAAGATGGACATGACTGAGCAACTTCACATGGGTGAAACCCAGAAAAACCAAGTAACTTGCTAAAATGGCTGAAGCCCTTATTTTAAATACCATCCTCTGCTAAAGATGAAAGAGAATGTTGAGGATGATAGTTTGGGGAGGTTATCAGGAAAAGCACAGCAAATAAAGGTAAGGTTGTTGGGCAGATTTAAGTTAGTGCCTTCTGCATTGATAAGAGTTCTAGAGATTTGGTCATCCTCTTCTTCTGGTACAGAGAGGGAGACACCTTTATTAATGGAGATTTCCCTTACAAATATAAATGTTTCTTATGAAAGAGTAACTCGTACAAGGTTTTCAGAATGTTTACCATGTCTGCTATTTCCTTAGAAAACAACCAGCTTAAAGCAAGTAATATGCTAGAGACATATATTAGGGTGGCATATTCTGCTCCCCTATGCTACGTCTAGAGACATGATGTCTTCAGGCCTCTTGTGGCTGTGTGAGCTCTATGGGGCTTACTCAACTCATAGGTCACTAATATGACCTTGGAAGTAGGGGGCTGGTATGAAGTACTCATCCAATTGTTGGGAAAGATAGAAATGCCAAGAGAAGCGGACTATTTCAGCACTTTCTCTAGACATGAGGCCATTGTGTCTAAATCTCTTCATGTCCAGAGTAAGCCTACAGATAGTTCTTTTATCTTCAGTTTATGACTCCCTCACCCCAAAGCCTGGTGGCACAGTGGTTTTACAAAAAACCCACCTGCCAATGCAGGAGATGTGGGTTCAATCCTTGGGTCAGGAAGACACCCTAGAGAAGGAAATGGCAACCTACTCCAGTATTCTTGCCTGGGAATTCTCAAGGGCAGAGGAGCCTGGTGGGCAACAGTCCATGGGGTCACAAAGAGTTGGACATGACAGGTTCCAGGTTATGATTGGTGAACTGCTTGGTTGTCTGTTTCCTGGATCTCTTGAGCACAGGGACCTTGTCCATTGCTGAACCTAATACAGTGCCTAGCACGTGGCATGGGCTGAATAAATAATTGTTAATCCTACGAATGAATGACATCAAAGAACTTCCTTTCAGGCTATCTGTCCAGATCTTCCTGGGGGTATCATTATTCTTTTTTTCCCAGTAATGGATGTTTTTGTGGAGAAATTTGAGAAGTAATTTGCCAAATTACTTCCCTGAAAGGTTTGTACAGGTTTGCTAAACAGTTTACCTCACTAGAGAGCTGCATGTAACTCCGTGTCAATATCTTTAAAACACCACTTTTGGTTCTTAAAATTTTATGAGAAACCACATGACTTGCTTTAGAGTATTCAGAATTTCCCCTTTAGCATTTTTAAAAGCTCCTCTTTAGTTCCTCCTCAGACTTGCGTTTCTCAGCTCTCTAATCTCTAGGCCTCCTCTTCACTAGCAGGCTCCTCCTCTTTACGAGCAGACTCCTCATCTCCCTCTAGCACAACAAAGTGCAGTAGAAATAGCTTATTCTGGGAATCAGAAAACTTATCTTCTTTTTTCTTAATTTTATTTTAATTGGAGGATAATTGCTTTCAGACCTATGTTCTGAGTTCTAAGCCATGGGATTTCCTGTAAATTGTAAAAGCTTCCTGAGTCTCAATTTTTTCAACTCTATTATGAGTATAATGATACGCTCCCCATTTTTTCAAGGGGTTATTATTAAGATCAATGAAATAAAGAATGTGAAATTGCTCTGTGATTGTGACCACAATACCACAATACAATTTGAGACAGATAAGAGCCAGGAATATCATAAGGAAATTCCAAAGCCCAGTGCTCTCTCCTGGGCCACAGAACTGAAATCTCTGCTTTTAAACATCTTCAAACATATTTCCAAAATCTAACTCCTCATCTTTGTTCCAGCTATCTATTGCTGTGTAATAAGCCTCCACAAACCTGGGGCTTCCTCACCATGCATTTGGTCACTGTCATCTGGTCGATTAAATTCATGAGACTTCCCATCTCAGGAAACAGCACTATACTCTTCATCTTGCCCCATGACACGCATCTGAAGTCTTGCCGTCTATTGCCAAATTACTTCCCTGAAAGGTTTGTACAGGTTTGCTAAACAGTTTATCTCACTAGAGAGTTGCATGTAACTCCGTGTCAATATCTTTAAAACACTGCTTTTGGTTCTTAAAATGTCATGAGAAACCGCATGACTTGCTTTAGAGTATTCAGAATTTCCCCTTTAGCACTTCCTTCTTCTTCCTGGGTGGACCTTTTTGTATGAAATTACCACTTCTTTTGGTCTGATTCCCCTCCCCTACACCATTTTAGTTTTACTTCTCTAGAGACAAGAAACATGGGTAAGCATAGGAAAGTCTGCCTCATATATAAACTGCACATAAATACAGTTACTTTATCCTAAGCATTCAGACACATGAACGGCTACTTCTTGCTAGAATTAAATCAAAGTAGTACTTTAAGTAGTTTTATATCTAACAAAATATGGAATTGTTAAAAGGAAAATCAAAATATTTTTCAATTTACTTTAAAATTAAAAAAAAACATAAATATACCAGAAAAAGAAAAGAAATATATAAAGAAAATAAGGAGGAAGTCAAGAGATACCTGGAGAGGCAGCTTTGGAGTACAAAATGAAGCAGGGAAAAGTCTAACAGAGTTTTGCCAAGAAAACACACTGGTCATAACAAACACCTTCTTCCAACAACACAGGAGACAACTCTACACACGGACATCACCACATGGTCAATACCGAAATCAGAATGATTATATTATTTGCAGCTGATGATGAAGCTCTATACAATCAGCAAAAACAAGACAGGGAGCTAACTGTGGCGTAGATCATGAAATCCTTATTGCAAAATTCAGATGCAAGTAAAAGAAAGTAGAGAAAATTACTAGGTCATGCAGGTATGCTGCTAAGTTGCTTCAGTCGTGTCCGACTCTCTACGACCCCATAGATAGCAGCCCACCAAGCTCCCCATCCCTGGGATTCTCTAGGCAAGAATACTGGAATGGGTTGCCATTTCCTTCTCCAATGCATGAAAGAGAAAAGTAAACGTGAAGTCGCTCAGTCGTGTCTGACTCTTCGCGACCCCATGGACTGCAGCCTACCAGGCTCCTCCGTCCATGGGATTTTCCAGGCAAGAGTACTGGATTAGGATGCATTGCCTTCATGCAGTCAGTTAGTCAGTTCAGTCGCTCAGTCTTGTCCGACTCCTTGTGACCCCATGAATCTCAGCACGCTAGGCCTCCCTGTTCATTACCATCTCTTGGAGTTCACACAGACTCACGTCCATCGAGTTAGTGATGCCATCCAGTCATCTCATCCTCGATCGTCCCCTTCTCCTCCTGCCCCCAATCCCTCCCAGCATCAGAGTCTTTTCCAATGAGTCAACTCTTCACATGAGGTGGCCAAAGTACTGGAGTTTCAGCTTTAGCATCATTCCTTCCAAAGAAATCCCAGGGTTGATCTCCTTCAGAATGGACTGGCTGGATCTCCTTGCAGTCCAAGGGACTCTCAAGAGTCTTCTCCAACACCACAGTTCAAAAGCACCAGTTCTTCGGCACTCAGCCTTCTTCACAGTCCCACTCTCACATCCATACATGACCACAGGAAAAACCACAGCCTTGACTAGACGGACCTTAGTCGGCAAAGTAATATCTCTGCTTTTGAATATGCTATCTAGGTTGGTCATAACTTTTCTTCCAAGGAGTAAGCGTCTTCTAATTTCATGGCTGCAGTCACCATCTGCAGTGATTTTGGAGCCCAAAAAATTAAGTCTGACACTGTTTCCACTGTTTCCCCATCTATTTCCCATGAAGTGATGGGACCGGATGCCATGATCTCCGTTTTCTGAATGTTGAGCTTTAAGCCAACTTTTTCACTCTCCTCTTTCACTTTCATCAAGAGGCCCTTTAGCTCCTCTTCACTTTCTGCCATAAGGGTGGTGTCATCTGCATATCTGAGGTTATTGATATTTCTCCCAGCAATCTCGATTCCAGCTTGTGTTTCTTCCAGTCCAGCGTTTCTCATGATATATTCTGCATAGAAGTTAAATAAGCAGGGTGACAATATACAGCCTTGATGTACTCCTTTTCTATTTGGAACCAGTCTGTTGCTCCATGTCCAGTTCTAACTGTTGCTTCCTGACCTGCATACAGATTTCTCAAGAGGCAGGTCACGTGGTCTGGTATTCCCATCTCTTTCAGAATTTTCCACAGTTGATTGTGATCCACACAGTCAAAGGCTTTGGCATAGTCAATAAAGCAGAAATAAATGTTTTTCTGGAACTCTTGCTTTTCAATGATCCAGCAGATATTGGCAATTTGATCTCTGGTTCCTCTGCCTTTTCTAAAACCAGCTTGAACATCAGGAAGTTCACGATTCGCGTATTGCTGAAGGCTGGCTTGGAGAATTTTGAGCATTACTTTACTAGCATGTGAGATGAGTGCAATGGTGTGGTAGTTTGAGCATTCTTTGGCATTGCCTTTCTTTGGAATTGGAATGAAAACTGACCTTTTCCAGTCCTGTGGCCACTGCTGAGTTTTCCAAATTTGCTGGCATATTGAGTGCAGCACTCTCACAGCATCATCTCTCAGGATTTGAAACAGCTCCACTGGAATTCCATCACCTCCACTAGCTCTGTTCGTAGTGATGCTTTCTAAGGCCCACTTGAGTTCACATTCCAAGATGTCTGACTCTAGATGAGTGATCACATCATCATGATTATCTGGGTCGTGAAGATCTTTTTGTACAGTTCTTCTGTGTATTCTTGCCACCTCTTCTTAATGTCTTCTGCTTCTGTTAGGTCCAGACCATTTCTGTCCTTTATCGAGCCCATCTTTGCATGAAATGTTCCCTTGGTATCTCCAATTTTCTTGAATGACCTAAATCAAATCCCTTGCAATTGTACAGTAGAAGCAACAAATATATTCAAGGGATTAGGTCTGATAGACAGAGTGCCTGAAGAACTATGGATGGAGGTTCATAACATAGTACAGGAAGTGGTGATCAAAATCATCTCCAAGAAAAAGAAATGCAATAATGCAAAATGGTTGTCTGAAGAGGTGTTACAAATACCTGTGAAAAGAAGAGAAGCTAAAGGCAATGGAGAAAAGGAAAGATACACCAGTCTGAATGCAGAGTTCCAAAGAATAACAAGGAGAAACCTGAAACCCTTCCTAAAGTGATCAAAGTAAAGAAATAGAGGAAAACAATAGAATGGGAGAGACTCGAGATCTTTTCAAGAAAATTAGAGATACCAAGGGAATATTTCATTGAAAGATGGCCAAAATAAAGTACAGAAATAGTATGAACCTAACAGAAGCAGAAGATATTAAGAAGAAGTGGCAAAAAACACACAGAGGAAGGATACAAAAAGATCTTAATGACCCAGAAAACCATGATGGTGTGATCACTCATCTAGAGCCAGACATCCTGGAGTGTGAAGTCAAGTGGACCTTAGAAAGCATCACTACAAACAAAGCTAGTGGAAGTGATGGAATTCGAGCTGAGCTATTTCAAATCCTGAAAGATGATGCTGTGAAAGTGTTGCACTCAATATGTCAGCAAATTTGGAAAACTCAGCAGTGGCCTCAGGACTGGAAAAGGTGTTTTTCTTCCAGTTCCAAAGAAAGGCAATGCCAAAAATATTTGAACTACCACACCATTGTACTCATCTCACACACTAGCAAAGTAATGCTCAAAATTCTCCAAGGGAGGCTTCAACAGTATGTGAACCAAGAACTTCCAGATATTCAAGCTGGATTTAGAAAAGGCAGAGGAACCAGAGATCAAATTGCCCACATCCATTGGATCATAGAAAAAAACAAGAGAATTACAGAAAAACATCTACTTCTGCTTCATTGACTATGGTTCATTGACACAACCTTTGACTGTGTGGATCACAACAAACTTTGGAAAACTGTTAAAGAGACAGGAACACCAGTCCACCTTACCTGCTTCCTGAGAAGCCTGTTTGCAGGTCAAGAGGCAACAGTTAGAACTGGACATGGAACAATGCACTGGTTCAAAATTGAGAAAAGAATACGTCAAGACTATTTACTGTCACCCTGCTTATTTAACTTATATGCAGAGAACATCATGTGAAATGCTTGGCTGGATGAAGCACAAGCAGAAATCAAGATTGCTGAGAGAAATATCAATAACCTCAGATATGCAGATGATACCACCCTTATGGCAGAAAGCAAAGAGGAATTAAAGAGCCAAGTGATGAAGGGAAAAGGGGAGAGTGAAAAAACACTGGCTTAAAACTCAACATTCAAAAAACAAAGATCATGGCATTTGGTCCCATCAATTCATGGCAAATAGATGGGAAAAAATGGAAACAGTGATAGATATTATCTTCTTGAGCTCCCAAATCACTGAAGATAGTAATTGCAGTCATGAATTTAAAAGATGCTTGCTTCTTGGGAGAAAAGCTATGACAAACCTAGACAGCATATTAAAAAGCAGAGACATTACTTTGCTGAAAAAAGTCCATCTAGTCAAAGCTATGGTTTTTCCAGCAGTCATGTATGGACGTGAGAGTTGGACCATAAAGAAAGCTGAGCACCGAAGAATTGATGCCTTTGAACTGTGGTGGAGAAGGCTCTTGATAGTCCCTTGGACTGCAAGGAGATCCAACCAGTCAATCTTAAAGGAAATCAACCCTGAATATTTATTGGAAGGACTGGTGCTAAAGTTGAAACTCCAATACTTTGGCCACTTAATGTGAAAAGCCAACTCATTAGAAAAGACTCTGATGCTGGGAAAGATGGAAGGCAGGAGGATAAGGGGATGACAGAGGACAATATGGTTGGATGGCATCACCAACTCAATGGACATGAATTTTAACAAGCTCTGGGAGATGGTGAAGGATAGGGAAGCCTGGAGTGCTGCAGTCCATAGGGTTGCAAAGAGTCAGACATGACTGAGTGACTGAACAATAACAACAATAAAAGGAAAATATCAATGAATTTATCTGAATTTATTAGAAAATCCTCTGTAATAGACTAAACCACTACTTTGATATCTCAAATTGTACCACAATGTCTGTATGCTAATTTTTGCAATCTATAATAGTGATATTAATGCATCTTTATTCAACTTGTGACTGGATTATAGGATCCTTTTAGAAGAGTAGGATTTTTTTTCAGATTTTTTATGGTTAATCAAGCATTCTTTCTACTGTTTCTAACTTGATGTGGCTTTTAAGGCCACACTATCATTAGATATGTCATAGCAAAGCTCACTTTTCCTTTTTAAATTAATTTTTATTTTATAGTGGAGTATAGTTGATTTACAATATTGTGTTAGCTTCAGGTGTACAGTGAAGTGATTCTACCATACATATGAAAGTGAAAGTTACGCAGTCGTGTCTGACTCTTTGCAATCCCATGGACTATACAATCCATGGAATTCTCCAGGCCAGAATACTGGAGTGGGTAGCCTTTTCCTTCTCCAGGGAGTTTTCCCAACTCAAGGATCAAACCCAGGTCTCCCACATTGCAGAGGATTCTTTACCAGCTGAGCTACCAGGGAAGCTATACATATACATACATTGTTTCTTTTTCATATCCTTTTCCCAAAACTCACTTTTCCTTTGCTGTTCTCAAGCATGAGTCTCGACCAATTTGAGGCTGCTGGGTTTTCGTTTCAAGGTATCTCTAGCTGCTTTTCATTGCTTTGTAGATATCTGAGACCATGAATGATATGCTAAGCACTCTTTTGTGTTGTATCTTTTGAGAAACAACTTTCTGGGCAGCGTCTTCACTGCTTCTCTGCTGTATATGTCATAATAGTCATCTTTTATTCTTTTATCCAGGACCCAACTGTAAGACTTCCCTGGTGGCTCAGATGGTAAAGAATCTGCCTACAATGCAGGAGACCCAGGTTCAATCCCTGGGACAGGAAGATTCCCTGAAGGGAATGTCTACCGACTCCAGTATTCTTGCCTGGGAATATGATTGACAGAGGAGCCTGGCAGGCTACAATCCACCGGGTTATAGAAAGTTGGACACAACTAAGTGACTCACATACACAACCGTAAGACAGGGCTGCTACACTGGCCCAGGTGGGCACATTATGATACTTAAGAAACAGTTCATTGTTCACAAGTAATTAAAAAGTAACTCAAATTTCTACTTGAAGTCTCTCAAAAGATGTTAAAAGAATCCAATTTATAAGCTATAGCAATACTTCCTATCATACACTTCTCTCTTCAATCTTCTCAAACTATTCCATTCCTCTACAGCTCAGAGATTCTCACTCTTGAGCCATAATGTTATAGAACCTCTATTTTCTAAACCAACCCAAGTGGTTCCTCATAAAGGTCAAACAAATCTTAAGAAGTAAGCAAGAGGAGGGGTTCCTAGGTGGCCCAGTGATAAAGAATCCATCTACAATGTAGGAAACACAGGTTTGATCTCTAGGTCAAAAAGATCCCCCTGAGGAGAAAACAGCAACCCATTCCAGTATTCTTGCCTGGAAAATCCCATGGACAGAAGAGGTTACAGGTTACAGCAGAAGAGGTTAGCAGGTCACAGTCCAAGAGCCTGCAAAGAGTCAGATGGGACTGAGCAACTAACACACACACATACCAAGCAAAAGGAAGCTAGTGAAGTGAACGTGAAGTCGCTCAGTCGTGTCCGACTCTGCGACCCCGTGGACTGTAGCCCACCAGGCTCCTCTGTCCATGAGATTTTCCAGGCAATAGTACTGGAGTGGATTGCCATTTCCTTCTCCAGGGGATCTTCCCAACCCAGGGATCGAACCCAGGTCTCCCTCATTGTAGACAGACGCTTTACCCTCTAAGCCACCAGGGAAGTCCCAAACGCTAAGTGGGATTAAAAATATGACTACTTGGAGGTTATGAGGAGATGAATGGAAACACTTATATATAGATTTTTGTCCCATCCATTATATACTAAACAATAAATGTGAGCCAAGTATTCTGGGGATTCAAAATTGAGTAAGACATGGTGTTCACCATTGAAATATTCACAATCTCAGTGACTCTGTGTCTGTTATATCTCCCTCCTCCTCCTTGCGCTTTAGTTTGAAGTTCTTTGGAACGTGTTGGGGATATCCTGGACAAACAAGATCTTAATGTTGTTTAAGTTCAGTTCAGTTGCTCAGTCATGTCCGACTCTTTGTGACCCCATGGACTGCAGTATGCCAGGCTTCCCTGTCCTTCACCAACTCGTGGAGCTTGCTCAAACTCATGTCCTTTGAGTCAATGATGCCATCCAATCACCTCATCCTCTGTCATCCCCTCCACTTCCTGCCTTCAATCTTTCCCAGGATTAGGGTCTTTTCCAACATTTCAGCTCTTGGCATCAGGTGGCCAAAGTATTGGAGTTTCAGCTTCAGCATCAGTCCTTCCAATGAATATTCAGAGTTGATTTCCTTTAGGATTGACTGGGTTGATCTCTTTGTGGTCCAAGGGACTCTCAAGAATCTTCTCCAGCACCACCATTCAAAAGCATCAATTATTCGGCACTCAGCCTTCTTTATGGGCCAACTCTCACATTCATACTTGACTACTGGAAAAACCATAGCTTTGACTAGATGGAACTCTGTCGGAAAAGTGATGTCTCTGCTTTTTAATATGCTGTCTAGGTTGGTCATAGCTTTTCTTCCAAGGAGTAAGCGTCTTTTAATTTCATGGTTGCAGTCACCATCTGCAATGATTTTGGAGCCCCCAAAATAAAGTCTGTCATTGTTTCCATTTTTTCCCCATCTATTTGCCATGAAGTGATGGGATTAGATGCCATGATCTTACTTTTTTGAGTGCTGAGTTTTAAGCCAAATTTTTCATTCTCCTCTTTCACTTTCATCAAGAGGCTCTTCAGTTTCTCTTCGTTTTCTACCATAAGGGTGGCATCATCTGCATATCTGAGGTTACTGATATCTCTCCTGGCAATCTTGATTCCTACTTGGGCTTCATCCAGCCCAGGATTTCACGTGATGTACTCTGCATATAAGTTAAATAAGCAGGGTGACAATATACAGCCTTGAGGTACTCCTTTCTCAGTTTTGAACCAGTCTATTGTTTCATGTCTAGTTCTTACTCTTGCTTCTTGACCTGCAAACAGGTTTCTCAGGAAGCAGGTAAGGTGGTCTGTTATCCCCATCTCTTGAAGAATTTTCCACAGTTTGTTGTGATCCACACAGTCAAAGTTTTTGGTGTCGTCAATAAAGCATAAGTAGATGCTTTTCTGGAATTCTCTTGCTTTTTCTATGATCCAATGGATGTTGGCAATTTGATCTCTGGTTCCTCTGCCTTTTCTAAATCCAGCTTGAATATCTGGGAGCTCTTGGTTCACATACTGTTGAAACTTCCCTTGGAGAATTTTGAGCATTACTTTGCAAATTGGGGCTTCCCTGGTGGCTCAGAGGTTAAAGCGTCTGCCTGTAATGCGGGAGACCTGGGTTCGATCCCTGAGTCAGGAAGATTCCCCTGGAGAAGGAAATGGCAACCCACTCCAGTATTCTTGCCTGGAGAATCCCATGGACAGAGGAGCCTAGTGGGCTGCAGCCCACGGGGTCGCAAAGAGTCGGACACGACTGAGCGACTTCACTTCACTTCATGTGTGAGATGAGTGGAATTGTGCAGTAGTTCAAACATTCTTTGGCATTGCCTTTCTTTGGGATTGGAATGAAAACTGACATTTTCCAGTCCAGTGGTCACTGCTGAGTTTTCCAAATTTGCTGATGTATTGAGTATAGCACTTTCACAGCATCATCTTTTAGGGTTAGCTCAGCTGGAATTCTATTGCTCTCACTAGCTTTGTTCTAAGTCATGCTTCCTAAGCCCACTTGACTCTGCATTCCAGAATTCTGACTCTAGATGAGTGATCACACCATTGTGGTTATCTGGGTCATTAAGATCTTTTTGTATAGTTCTTCTGAGTATTCTTGCCACCTCTTCTCAATATCTTCTGCTTCTGTTAGGTCCATACCATTTCTGTCCTTTATTAAGCCCATCTTTGTATGAAATGTTCCCTGTTTTATTATTATGAAGCAGACTTCATTCTCACATGGAGAAATAATGTATATTATAACTGAGTCTGAATCATAACTTCAGTCTATATACTCTGTATTTTTATTCCTCATTGAGTTCCTCCTCATTTTTCTTTGTCCAAGGAAGTTTCAGGTAAGTTCTCTGGTCTTACAATGGTGCTGGGGACTCTTTCTTATAATCACATGTCCTAACCAAAGAACTGGTTTGTTTCTTTTTGCACATGCTGATGTCTTTTACTAGGTCTAGCTTATAGGTGAAAGCCTCTGCAGGAGTTACGGCAATTCCCCCCCTTCCACCACATTCTATACTTTCAGATTCACAGATAGGTATTTGTTCCTAAAAAAATTCTAGTCCTTATTTTACCGCTGTTTTGGTACAATAAAATGAGTTTAATGGCAGGTGTTAAACATCTCAGTCAATAAGCTATCACACAGGACCCTTGGGGCTGGTGCACTGGGATGAACTGGAGAGATGGTACAGGGAGGGAGGTGGGAGGGGGGTTCAGGATGGGGAACACGTGTATGCCCGTGGCGGATTCATGTTGACGTGTGGCAGAATCAATACAATAAAAAATAGAATGAACTGAAGCAGATGAAAAATTTTAAAAAGAACATCTCAATAATTTATGCACAGTATAGAATTTATGGATACAAAAAATAATATAGGTAGTAATAATAATAATAATAAACAATACGTGACATTTATTATCTACTACAGTTGCACTCATCTCACATGCTAGTAAAGTAATGCTCAAAATTCTCCAAGCCACGCTTCAGCAATACGTGAACCGTGAACTTCCTGATGTTCAAGTTGGTTTTCGAAAAGGCAGAGGAACAAGAGATCAAATTGCCAACATCCGCTGGATCATGGAAAAGGCAAGAGAGTTCCAGAAAAACATCTATTTCTGCTTTATTGACTATGCCAAAGCCTTTGAGTGTGTGGATCACAATAAACTTTGGAAAATTCTGAAAGAGATGGGAATACCAGACCACCTGACCTGCCTCTTGAGAAATCTGAATGCAGGTCAGGAAGCAACAGTTAGAACTGGACATGGAACAACAGACTGGTTCCAAATAGAAAAAGGAGTACGTCAAGGCTGTATATTGTCACTCTGCTTATTTAACTTCTATACAGAGTACATCATGAGAAACCCTAGACTGGAAGAAACACAAGCTGGAATCGAGACTGCTGGGAGAAATATCAGTAACCTCAGATATGCAGATGACACCATCCTTATGGCAGAAAGTGAAGAGGAGCTAAAGGGCCTCTTGATGAAGGTGAAAGAGGAGAGTGAAAAAGTTGGCTTAAAGCTCAACATTCAGAAAACAGAGATCATGGCATCCGGTCCCATCACTTCATGGGAAATAGATGGGGAAACAGTGGAAACAGTGTCAGACTTTATTTTGGGGGCTCCAAAATCACTGCAGATGGTGATTGCAGCCATGAAATTAGAAGACGCTTACTCCTTGGAAGAAAAGTTATGACCAACCGTCTAGTCAAGGCTACGGTTTTTCCTGTAGTCATGTATGGATGTGAGAGTTGGACTGTGAAGAAGGCTGAGTGCTGAAGAATTGATGCTTTTGAAGTGTGGTGTTGGAGATGACTCTTGAGAGTCCCTTGGACTGCAAGGAGATCCAACCAGTCCATTCTGAAGGAGATCAGCCCTGGGATTTCTTTGGAAGGAATGATGCTAAAGCTGAAACTCCAATACTTTGGCCACCTCATGCGAAGAGTTGACTCATTGGAAAAGACTCTGATGCTAGGAGGGGTTGGGGGCAGGAGGAGAAGGGGACAACCGAGGATGAGATGGCTGGATAGCATCACGGACTCGATGGACATGAGTCTGAGTGAACTCTGAGAGATGGTGATGAACAGGGAGGCCTGGTGAGCTGCGATTCATGGGGTCGCAAAGAGTCGGACATGACTGAGCGACTGAACTGAACTGAATCAAAAATTATGACCAACCTAGATAGCATATTAAAAAGCAGAGACATTATTTTGCCAACAAAGGTCCATCTAGTCAAAGTGAAAGTGAAGTTGCTCAGTCGTGTCCGACTCTTTGCGACCCGTGGACTATAGCCCACCAAGCTCCTCCATCCATGGGGTTCTCCAGGCAAGAATACTGGAGTGGGTTGCCATTTCCTCCTACAGGGGATCTCCTGAGCCAGGGATTGAATCCAGGTCTCCCACATTGCAGGCAGACGCTTTTAATCTTTGCACCACCAGGGAAGACCTTGACTAGCCCATCTACTCAAGGTTATGGTTTTTCCAGTGGTCATGTGTGGATGTGAGAGTTGGACTGTGAAGCAAGCTGAGCGCCAAAGAATTGATGCGTTTGAGCTGTGGTGTTGGAGAAGATTCTTGAGAGTCCCTTGGACTGCAAGGAGATCCAACCAGTCCATTCTGAAGGAGATCAACCCTGGGATTTCTTTGGAAGGAATGATGCTGAAGCTAAAACTCCAGTACTTTGGCCACCTCATGTGAAGAGTTGCCTCACTGGAAAAGACCCTGATGTTGGGAGGGATTGGGGGCAGGAGGAGAAGGGGATGACCGAGGATGAGATGGCTGGATGGCATCACCGACTCGATGGACATGAGTCTGAGTAAATTTCAGGAGTTGGTGATGGACAGGGAGGCCTGGTGTTCTGCGATTCATGGGGTCGCAGAGTCGGATACAACTGAGTGGCTGAACTGAACTGAACTGAACTGAATCTTCCAAGTATTATACCAAGTATTTTATGTGTATTGATTATTTGAGTTAATCAAATTATATTCTAAGCATTTTACTTGTGTTACTCTGGGTCGGGGTTCTTTAGAGAAAACGAATCAATGGGATATATATATAGAATGAGTCTCACACAATTTCCCAGGTGGCGCTAGTGGTAAAGAACTCACCTGCCATAGCAGGTTAGACATAAGAGATGTCAGTTTGATCCCTGGGTCGGGAAATTACCCTGAAGAAGGGAATGGCAATCCACTCTAGTATTCTTGCCTGGAGATTAGACAGGGACAGAGGAGCCCGAGGGGCTACAGTCCCTGAGGTCACACAGAGTCAGACATGTCTGAAGTGACTTAGCACACACACATAGTTATGGAAGCATAATCCATATTCTGTAATTCTCTGGGGAAGTCCCATGATCTGCCATCTGTAAGATGAAGGCCAAGAAAGTTACTTGTGTAGTTTCAGTAGAAATCCACAGATCTGAGAATATATAGACTCACAATTTGAGTTTATAAACTCTGTAATCTTCCTTGTCAGTAGACTCAACTTCATTCATCCTTCCACAAAGAGGCTTCAGAGAAGCCAATGGTCTAAGTTGTAGTTCAAGTCCTAAGGTCCAAGGACCAGGGGCACTGATGTTCAAGGGTAGAAGAAGATGGAATACCCCAACTCACAGTACAAAGAAATTTGCTTTTATTCTTTCCTTTTTGTCCAATTCTGGGCCTCTGCTAGTTGGATGATGCTTACTCACATTGGTGAGGGTGATCATCTTTACCCAGTCAAATTTGAATTACCGATTCAAATGCTAATCTCTGCTTAAAAAAAAAAACAAAAAAACCTTACAGACCATCCAGAAAGAGTGTTTTACAAGCTATCTGGGCATCCTTTAACTCAGTAAACTTGATACATGAGCTTCACCATCACAAACTCTGTAAGATAAACTAAAATGAAGGCAGAGAGGTCAGGTAAAATGTTCGCAGTTACACAGCTAATAAGTGACAGGGTCAGGGTTTGAATAGTCTAATTCCTGAGCCCATGTTCTTAACTACCATTCTACAATGGAAATGAGTTTAATTTATAAGATTCATTTTCTGTCCTTAGGAAGCTTCTAGTCTGGTGATAAAGGCAAGTAATAGGTATTAAATGGATCACCTTAATATGGTATGAGTTTTAATATATAGGCATGAACAGGATGTTGCAGCTTCCCTTCCCCTTTCCTTTACCATGTATGAATAATGATTAAAAAAAAAAAGCCATCCTGGTATATGGCAGTGACTTCCTACTTAGAAATAAAGTGGTTACTTGTGGGTTGTGCTATATTCGTCAGCGTATTTTTGAGACCTGATGGAGAGTCTACCAAGGATGCCTAAGCCTACAGTTTTCAACCAGAATGAAGGTGGTAAGACTTTTGCCTCCCTGGGAGTATTTGGCATTGTCTTAAGACATTTTTGAAGATCACAACTGGAATGATGTTACTGGCATCTAGTAAGCTGAGGCCAGGGAGGCTACTATACATCTTACAATACACAAAGACATCTCTGCAAAAGGAATTCCTGGCCCAAAATGTCAATAGTGCCAAGGCTGAAAAACACTGACCTAGGCTGTCTATTATCACTGCTTTTATTAATTCACATGGAAATAAGCAATGGGATGAGAACAAGTCTAGAATATGTGTCCAATAATTTTGAAATCCTAAAGAGAATGTATGCTCCTGAAGAGGTTGTATGGTCTAAGAGGTGAGAGACTCTGTCTACATTGCTGGTGTTGGAGCCTGGCACATGACCTGGCATGCAGTCATTGTTCAAATATTGTCGTTTGGGGTGACTGATTATGTCACAGAGATTATAGAGTATGGGATGGACCAATCAGAAGCACTGTGGAAATTAATGCCTAAGTGTGTCTCTGAATGCAACAGGCATAGGTTAAATGCTCCATAACTAACTGTTCAATGGATAGTTGGAAGGATTAATGACTAGGAACTTGAAAGACCTGGGGCCATAGGTATTTTTAATCTTTATTCAAAAGAATGTTTTTGTAAATGATAGACATGTGGAAAGTAACAGCCTATGGGAAAACCCAAATGAGCTTTTTGGCCAACCCAAAAAATAGGTGTAGATACAATGCTGAGCAATGTGAGGTTTTGTGTAACAGTATATGAGGTAAGAGTGATAGAGATTTATTTCCACTTTCCTCTACTATTAGCTTCTTCCTACTGCTATTTCTCAGTGCAGGAGACATAAGAGACATGGGTTCTATCTGTGGGTTGGGAAGATCTCCAAAATAAGGGCATGTCAACTCCAACATTCTTACCTGGAGAACCCCATGGACAGAAGGGCCTGGTGGGCTCCAGTCCATAGGGTTGCAAAGAATCAGACATGACTGAAGTGACTCAGCACTCACTGCTCTTTCTCAGTCTATACATTTATACAGAGATTTCTTTCATTTACAAGAGTCAGCAGACCTCCATTCATCTTTATCTTCTGGCTATCATCCTTTTCTTCTTGTCTTCATGAAACCAGGTCTTTAAGAACTGAGGCTTATACAATTTGGGGTGCTCTCATGAGAAAAAGAATAGAACTGTAAATGCAAATAGGAACAAAAATAAGTGTAGTTAGAATGAGAAAAGAAGTCCCAATGTGTCGCAAGTTTTTAAAAAGCTGACAAATACAAAGATCACAAAAGCCAGAAAAATAGCACAATCTTTTTATTAATAAAATGCTCACTCTTCTATAATACTTTGTCACTGAATAACTCTTGTTTCTCTTCATTTCAAACCTTGTGTCTCCTTTACTTCTTGCCTAGTGCTGTGTGTGCTCAATTGCTCAGCCGTGTCTGACTCTTTGCAGCCCCATGGACCCGCCAGGCTCCTCTGTCCATGGAAGTTTCCAGACAAGAATATTGGAATGGTTCCATTTCCTATTCCAGGGGATCTTCCCAACCCAGGGATCAAACTTGTGTCTCTTGTGTCTGCTGCATTGGCAGGCGTATTCTAGCTGCCACTAATGCCAACTGGGAAGCCACTGCTAGAGAACTAAATTGAGTTACAGAGAGCACAAGCACAGAGGGGAAATGTAACTTATAATTTTATTTGAAAATGTCCTGGTATGAGAGTAAGGAAGGGAGGCAGGGCCAGCTCAGTGTTCCTTTTCTTTATCATCTAGGGTAGAATTAGATGGATTATAAGCACGTTGCCTATTCTCATGCCCACTTCTCAAGCTCTAAAGTGAAAAAGTCAAAGTGAAGTCGCTCAGTCGTGTCCGACTCTTTGCGACCCCATGGACTGTAGCCTACCAGGCTCCTCCGTCTGTGGGATTTTCCAGGCAAGAGTACTGGAGTGGGGTGCCATTTCCTTCTCCAGGAGATCTTCCCAACCCAGGGATCAAACCCAGGTCTCCCGCATTGCAGGCAGATGCTTTACCATCTGAGCCACCAGGGAAGACTCTCAAGCTCTAACTTTCACTGAATTCCTGATCAATGGTCAGGTCCTCTGATAAAGATCATACTCTCTTCTCCCAAGCAAAAATCTCTCCCTTCTTCCTTGTTCCACCAGCCCAGGCTTTGCGCTACTGGGCAGCTCTGCTTTCTCTAAAATGGGTCTCACTCATTCTGACTTTCATTGGCAGGCTATTCAAAATATGCAATCCCCGGCAACAATGTGAGTCTACAAATCGCCAATCTGCCTAAGAACCACAAATCACTCACCTGGTTTTATACTACTGACCAGAAGATTGTAGAGTGGGAATCTGGTCAGCCTACTATGTACTTCGATACTAAATTTAAGGACAGGGCCACGCTTGATTCTCAAAGTGGCACACTGCACATCCGCAAGGTCCAGAAGGAAGACAGCAGTACTTACCTCCTGAGGCTGCTGAAGGACAATGGAGAAGAGGAGGAATACAATATCTCTCTGATGGTGCTTGGTGAGTTAGGGTAACAAAAGGGCTAGTCCTTACTCTGGGGCCCCAGAAAGATCACTGGGAAGCTTCCTGGTGATTCTGGGGACTCTCCATGGGAGGGGAGAGAAAAACCTCAGGACAGGCTTAATCTATTTCTCCTGGAGCCAGTTCCACTTGGAAGTGAGTCTGGGCCAGGAGACCCCAAAGTAGATAACTTTGGGACATTTAAAACCTCTTCTGACATTAGAGAGTCTAAGATTTGAAGAGGAAGGAGACAACAAAGATGGTTTCCTCTCTATTCTCTTCATGTTCTCTTGTGGTCAATACAAATAAGTTCTGAGTTCTTCTTTTTTAATTCATTTTTTGGTTGTACCGGGTCTTCCTTGCTCCATGCTGACTTTCTTGAATTATGGCAAGTGGGGGTTACTCTTTGTTGCGGTGCATGGGCTTCTCATTGTGGTGGAGTCTCTGGTTGTGGAGCATGGGTTCCAGGCATGTGGGCTTTTGTAGCTGCAGCTTGCTGGCCCTAGGATGTGTGGGCTTCAGTAGTTGTAATGCATGGGCTTAGTTGCTCTGCAGTATGTGGGATCTTTCCAGACCAAGGATGGAACCAGTGTCCCCCTGCATTGGCAGGCAGATTCTTAACCGCTGGACCACACTTACTGGCTGTGTGACCTTGGAGAAAGATCTTGACATCTCTGTCCCATTAGGTAAGATTCTGTTGATGGCAAGTAATGGACACCAACTTGATATACCTTTAGCAAAAAAGGAGAATTTTTTTTTTAAGCTATGACTTCTTAAAGCAATGAAAGAAGTTTAGGAGAGTTGAAAAAGACTGAAGAGGAGGAAGAATGAGACCCTGGCTCAGTCCAGAGCCTCTAGCCACTGGAATCTTTAGTGTGAAAGTGGATCCCTGCCAGTACAGACTATCTCTCTCAAAGTCTAGGCATTCATATCTCTTAGTTTAAATTCTCAAGAAAGAGAAATTGACTGGCCCATCTTGATTCAGCTGTGTGATTTAAATTCTTATGGTCCAAAGATTCAGCTTATAAGGCAGAAACTTGGTTCTTGGGGAGACCGTCAATTATTAGAGAAGGAGGGCTGGGCAGATATCCAAGGGAGATGTGCCCCTCAAAGCCTTGAGTTCCTCATCATATTGTGAGGATAATTGTATCTTTTAAGGATGTTATGAGAATCAAAGGAGTTAAAATGTTGGAACTTCCCTTGTGGTCCAGTAGTTAAGAATCTACGCTTCCACTGCAGGGGGTGTGTTGAGTTCAATTCCTGGTTGGGGAACAAAGACCCCACACACTGCATGGTGCAGTCAAAAATAATAAAATTATAACAAAAAAAAGTGCCAGAAGGTCTTATGTCTGGTGAGAAGCCTTAAAAATGCTAAAATCCTGCAAACAATGAAGAAATTGTATATATTCATGTCCCACTAACATGGGTCATGATGGCCCCTGGTCTAAGAGGCTAGAATCGCCTTCTTGTTCACTTCCTCCATACCATATGTCCTAAAATTGCAAGATGTATTAGAAACATGAAATATTCAAAGGTTCCTTCAGAGATTTTAAAAAGATCTGAAATATACATCATTTACCAGATTCCCGTCACAGCCAACTGTAAACTGCTATCAGTTTCATTTTACAACCAACTTGCAAAATTTCTGAATATCCTACAAGCCATAAACCTACGTGGCTTTAGTACACTTGCCTCTGGATAAGGCTCTGAGGATGTGATTAGTGGAAGTATCATCCTTCTGTCCAGCTCAGGAATTTCTTAAAGCTCAAAGGGGGCATCTTGGAACCAGACTGCTCCATCTGGCTCTGGAGTGCTCAGGGCTGAGCTGCCTACTATGGGAAATGCAGAAGGTTTCTAAGACTTGAGGCCAGACCACAGGAAATGAATAAGCATATGAAGATTGGTCATGCAAAGTATTCAAGAGGAGTCCAGCAATGTGATAAGGTTTCATGGAGGAAATGGATCTAGAGTTCAGGAGGTCAGATTGGTAGAGCTTCTATCGCCCCTCACAGACATACAACCCAGAAGTCAGCTCTGATTGGATCAATTCTCTGCTACATTTTAATCCTATGACTTCTGAGCTGCACTGATTCTGCAGGATTTACCCTTGACCAAAAGGAAAAGACCTCAGAGGATTTCAGGAAAAGCAGTCCTAGTCAAGGAAGGAGCAGATGATGGGATTACATCTCAACCCATCTGCCTGCAGGATGAAAGCAGTGATGATGCTGTGACCTTCAACATGCTTACATTACACCCAGCAAAAGCACTTACTCATAGATGATGGTAGGGTATCTTACTAACATTGTGCTATGAAGTAGGGTCATTTACATGTGAGAAGGAGTTCAGAGGGTTAGTTGTCTTGCCTCTCAGAGCCACTCTCTCAGAGCCAAGTCCAGAACCCAAGCTTGTCTCACTATAAAGTGAGTATTTTGTCTTTTCTATTGCATAACTGCTTCATCCCTACATACATTCATTCCTACATCCATTCACCTTTCCCTTTCATCAGGATACCTGCTCTGTGGCAGGCACTGAGATACCAAAGTTAACAGATACAATTCATCACTACCAGCTTGCGCTGGGAGATCCATGAGGTTCTCTGTAGTTCTGCCAGAGTTCAGCAGGAAAGGTGTAGAGTGGTATCTCTTACAGGACTCTCATTGTTTCGGAGCCCAAGAACTCTTGAAGGACTGACTGATTGGCTAAGGTGCCAAGTGTGGGTCATTGCTAGAGAAGGGGCCCTGAGTAGCTCAGACAGTTGCGATATCAAGTACAACTCTAGCTGATCTCTGTGCTAAAACTCTGCTGTTCTTTCTCACCCACAGATGGGCAAAACTCCATTTTGTTTCTGGGTAACTGGCTCCCCCCTTCTGGATTCAGTTTAGCTTCGCGCCAAGGAGTAGCTCTTTCCCTCTGAAGCCTACAGAGGTCAAAGTTGCTCACTAGCTCCCTCTACAGGGCCCTTTTCTCCATGGTTGCTCCTCAGGACCTCCCTTTGCACTTTGTTGGCTAAACCCTCCCAGCATAAAAGCTTCATAAATGCATAAACCCATTGTCTCATCTTGTAACATCTTCATCTTCAGACCCTGTACTGGAGCCTGTCATAACAGTTAATAAGATACAGAAAATGAACAACTGCTACCTGACGCTATCATGTGTGGTCCGGAACCAATCTGCAACCTACACTTGGTATTGGGAATCAGGGTCCCTTCCAAAACAGCAACAGAGCAGTGTGCTTCAAGACGTCCACACGCCACAAAACTACTCAAAGTCTTATACCTGCCAAGCTAGCAATCCTATAAGTAGCCAAAACAGCACAATCAACTTCACCTCACCCTGTGTACAAGGTAAGAGACTCTGCCAAGGTTGCTGAGGTGGGCACAGGGTAACTAGTTTTCTCTTGAATGAAGAAAAATGTGGGATCTTTTCCAGCTGCCTGTCATAGAGTTTGATAGAGAATCCCAAAGGCACTAGTGAGGTGTGGTAGACTTGGATTCTCCTTGTGTCTCTGACATAGTCTCTCAGCAAGCTTCTCTCACCTTTGTGGAGCTCAGTGTCCTCACCTGCAAAGGGCTCTCATGGCCCCTTTTCCTGCCCTGCTTTAATAAGTGCATGGTCCTGGAATCTGAGGGCAGGGTCTTTGAAGGATAAACTGAGATTTCAAGATGAGTAGAGAGGAAAAAGGCAAGTAGAAGAATAGTCCAGATACTGTTGTACAGCAACATAAAGGTGTTTCTGGTAGATAGCAAAGGAAAGAAGGGCCAAAAAGTGGTTGAGGAGGAGTGAGGAGAAAAAGAAAAAGGGCCAAATGGATGAACATGAGTGGGAACGAGTGGTGAGCAACAGAGCCTGGCCCTAGGACTGAGATTTTCTGCTCTTCCCAGGTGTATGCCCCTTGATAAAGTTGGAAAGGCAAACTCTGGGTTTCATGTTTCAGATTTCTCTATTTCCTGGGAGGCCCCACTCAATAGAGCATCAGTCCTGGCTCTCTCTCAAGCCTACACAAGTCCAATTGTGGGGTAGCTACGATTATAGATTTTGGAATCAATCACACCTGGGATTAATCCTGTGACTGTTACTTATTAGCTAAACAAGTGACTTAGCTTCTCCAAGTCATGTCCTTCTTAAATAAGACAAAATAATAGTTCTCATCTCATACTGTTCTGAGAATTAAATTAGACAATACAGGTAATTACTTAGCATAGTATCTAAGATGCCTTCAATGAGTGGTGGTTAAATTAGACCCACCAAATCCTTTTAATTCTAGAGACACTAGGGATTTGGGGGGCCGCTTGATAAATTTGAATCACTCTCTTCAGCATTCTAGGCCCTGTACTCTCCACACCCCTGAAATCACATCCCCAAGCCCTGGTGTATAAATCTCTCCAGAATAACTCGCACCTGTGGTACCAACATTTACCTGAGACCTTTTTCATGCCCAGTCACCAGAGATCGCGGCTCTTCCATGGTCTTCCCGGACCCAGTCTACCCTGCTCACCTATGCTGATTTCTTTGCCTCTGCTCCCATACGTGAACTATAGAAACTATAATTTCGATGTTCTTCCCAACCAACTGGTCATGTCTTCTAGTCTTTCATGATAATGCCCTGCTTTTCCACCACCGAAGATCCAGTATAAGACTTTGGTGTCTGAGCATGAGACCACCAGTTGGCTGGGTGGTTCTAAAATCACCTTTATATCAACACCATATCCTGAGATCCAGAAAAGGAAGAGACACAGTCCTTGTTCTTTATAGAATGAAAGTGACTGCCCATTCACAGAGAGGATGAAAGCAATAATACATTTCTTTTTGAGGTCTAAGCCCATCTTGTTACTTTTCAGCTACCTAAATTATCCTAGAAGAGCATCCTTAATTTCCCTTCCGTAATTTATCACTCTCCTCTCCTCCTCTCCCTTGCCCTACACTTCTCTATCTCCTAGTTTCCCTTTCTTGTTTTCCTTCCCCACCAAGTTGGTACTGATGGTGGGTAGTGTGGATCAACAGGCAATCCTTTCTCCCCTAAACTTAACATACAGTATCAGATGAACTACTCTACTTCAAGGTCTGCCCTGCTTAACTGCTGTCCAGTGTAGGAGAATGATTCTTTGCTAGGCCCACAGACATGCCAAGATAATCTTCATGTACAGGACTCAGCTAAGCCAGTAATATTTAAAGGATTTCTGTGTTCTTTCTACTTTACATCTGGGAGACTGAGCTCTTGCTCATCTGGGAAAAAGGATGTGCAGGGCACACTGTGTCTGGATTCAGAGAGGAGACACATTCCCTTGCTATAGAAGCTCTCATGCCAATGTCCAGCACCCCTTCCCCTTCTCAACAAATTAATCAGGACACATAAATGTTTTGCATTTTCTTACTCTTTCAGCCTCCTCCTCTGGAGCAGCTTGGGTGGCAACTTGGCTAGTGATCATGGTAACCACTCTTCTCAATCTCCTCTGGACCTGAGAAGAGCTAACTAGAGTGAAACTTCAAGAATGCAAGATCTTGCTTGCCCTCATTGGCAATCAGCTCTTAACCAGAACAGAAGCTCTGGCTATATGGAATAAGGGAATGGACTGAGATGTCTAAAAGAACATTCAAATGAAGTTCTTATAATCACAGTAATATTTTATTTTATATTTTCTAATTGTTTTTATATATACATATATACTTTTATACGAAAAATGGACAGAATGTATTCTGCAGTGTTTTATTTCAATAAACAATGCTATAATTGTCAAAACGGATTGTTGAATCCTAGGATCCAAAAACCCATCAAATCGACTAAGCTCTCTCACCATGGTCTTTCATTACAGGATGGCAAGAGCTCCCAGGCCCACCACCGACATAACAATGGGAATTTTTGCTCTTTGTTTGTCTCCTCTGTGGTTCTTCATGGGCCTGGAGCTGATTGATAGGGTCACTAAAAGATAATTTTCCCTTTCAACAAACTGTCCTACCACAGATCACTTCCTCTTTACATCAAACCAACCTTACCTCTCCCTCCCCTTATCACTTCTGTGGCAGAGACAATACTGTGTGTTCATCATACCCTTTCATTTTCTTCCTAGACTTTGATGGTTCATTTTACGCATAAATTTGACTGGGCCACAGAGGCACCTGGTCACTGGTCAAATCTTATTCTGGGTGCCCCTGAGGGTGTTTCTGGGTGAGATTAACATTTGAATTAATAGGCTTAGTAAAGCAGATTATCCTTTCCAGTTTGGGGAGGTGGGGGCGAGTCTCACCCTATCAGTTGAAGTCTTGAAAAACACAAAAGGCAGAGGACACTTTCAAGTTGATGTTGGAATAAAACAGGGAGACCACCTTCCCCCAACAAATACATCAAAAACTCATGTGCATGTGAAACAGCTCCTACAGAACATCTTCTGGATGCTGGCAGAGGATCCCAGACTTCCAAAAAGGCAAACCAGTCCCCTCAGAATGAGGTAGGGGAAAACTTAAAGACAAAAAGGGAGACAAAGGATATCAGGCTGGGGACATGCATCCCTGGGGAGTGAGTAGTGAAGGAGAAAAGTCTGTACACTAGGAAACCCCCTCACAGGCGGGTTCAACTTTGGAACTTCAGAGGGCAGCGAAACAGCACATACTCAGAAGGCAAAATGGAGAGAATTCACCACAGAGATCATGCAGAGCAGCACTTCCCAGCTGAGAATAGGCTCACATGCTCATGCCCGCTGTGGAGAGTGGGGGGCTGGGTTGCAGAGGCTCAGGTTTTGAGGGCTGGACCTCAGGGAGAGAACCAGGGTTGACTGCCATGAAGATACTCTGATGGCACTGATGCAACACAGATGTTAGTTGAGACTCAGATCTTGCCTTGCTTGTATTGACCTCAGCTGTTACATGATCATTGATTACAAAATGTGGGACAAGAAAGCCTGACCATGCCATCTTGGCTCATTTGCTCTTTCTCTATAGAGGGCATGGCAACGCACTCCAATGTTCTTGCCTGGAGAATCCCATGGATGGAGGAGCCTGGCAGACTACAGTACATAGGGTTGCAAAGAGTCAGACACAACTGAAGCAACTTAGCATGCATGCACACACATAGAATTTTAGAGCAAATACAAGCTAGAGCAAGGCAAGATCTAGTCTGAACTAACCCCACACTGCCCACAACAGGTCCGCAGATGTTCCTAGAAATACTGGAGGGCTTTCTCAGTAGGCAAATTGACTGGAGCAGGAAAACAGAGGAATCACATGGACATTCTTATCACTACCATTCTATATATTCTCCCTCCTCCTTTTTTATATTGTTCTAATAATGTTCTTTATTACTCCTTTAATTTTTATTTTTATAACTTACTTTTTCTTTTTTAAAAACACCTTATTTTTAAATAAATTAATTTTATTTTTTCCTATTTCTACTCCTTAGTACTGTTTAGTTACACTGCAATTTTTCCCATGTTTTTATTTTGTATTTTTGAGAGTCTAATTTTTAGTATTCATTTTCACTTAGGGGCTTGATTATTGGCTTGATTGCTCTCTTCTTTTTTGACTTCCTTTATTTTCTCCTTTTCTCTTCTCTTTGTAAGTGTGTGTTTCTTTGGGTGTTCTTGGCTGTTGACTGTTGTTTCATCATTAGTCTTGAGATTTTGTTTTCTGTGTTGTGTGACCTGTGAAATCTTGGTGCTACAGTAAGGGGATGGGCCTAAACCCCAGAGGTTGGATACCCAAGTTCAGGACTTTGGACCACCAGAGAACTCCTGACCATGGAATATTAATAGGTGAGAGCCCTCTCAAAAGTCTCTGTATCAAATCTAAGACCAAGCCCCACTCAAAGGCCTACAAGCTCTAGTTCCAGATGCCTCATGCCAATTCTTTAGCAAAGTAGGAACACAAACATTTGCAGAAAGGCTGCCCCAAAACACACCAAGCTCATAGACACCCCCAAAACACACTACTGGACACAGCACTACCTTTCAGAGAGACAAGATCCAGCTCCATCCACCAGAACAGACACAAGTCCCCCATCAGGGAAACTTCATTAGGCACTGAGAGGAAAGGTAAATTAAAAAAAAAAAAAAAAGTTAAAATTTACTAGAGCCTTAGGGCAACAGGCCCCCTAGTTAATCTTAAGACAGACCTTTATCTCAAGAATGTGTAAGGAGCTCATCTCTCAGGAATGCAGCCTCCAGGAGGCTTTCCGGGAGATGTTCACCTCAAAACCATTCAGCCGTTTTGGCCTGATAACAAATGGACCTATCCCTGAAAATGTCAATCAGGCCGCTCCACCCTAGCTGTACCTGTTTGTGGTTTTAGTGCTTAAAAACTGCTCTGTAACGAATGTTCAGGGGTTCGTTCTTCCCTAGTGGTGTTCGAACCCCGGCACGCCGGCCTAATAAATCCTCTTGCGGTTTGCATCGAGTTCGTGTCTTGGCGATCTCTTGGGCGACTGATCTCTGGAAAAGGCCGTGAGGTCTAACATTTTGGGGGCTCATCCGGGATCCCTCACCCATCTCAGATCTCCCTGACGCCCGGATTCGGAGGTACGCTCAAGCTCTGTTGTGTGTTCCTTGTGTGTGTTCCTGTCGTGTTGGCTCTGTTTTCGCTCAGAATTAAGGTACCGCTCGCACGTCTGCCCGACTCTGGTTTTCTGAATTTTCTGAAATCTGCCTGGGAGGCATATCCTTGACGATCCTTGGGGACGCCCAAGACGTCAGTCTGGAAGGAGGGTTCAATTTGACCCCCCTTCGTCCGAATCAGGCGGAGCCTCTGGTGGGGCTCCCATCTGTAGTTTCTTCTGTTTTCGGTCAGACACGCGGCGGCTGCTCTTTTTTTTTTCTTGGCTTTGTTTGTCTCTCCCCTAACTTGTCTTTTCTGTGGCATCCCTAGACGACTTGACGATGGGACAGACGGTGACTACCCCTTTGTCATTAACAACAAGTCATTGAACTGAAGTTAAGACCAGGGCACATAACCTTTCAGTAAGGGTTAAGAAGGGAAAGTGGCAGACCCTGTGCTCAGCAGAATGGCCCAGTTTTCAGACAGGGTGGCCACCCGAAGGTTCTTTCTCCTCAGAACAGGTCAGCCTAGTCAAGGCTGTAGTTTTTACCCCTGGGCCCCACGGACACCTGGACCAGGTGCCCTATATTACGGTATGGGAGCACCTGGTCCTCCCCCCCACCCCCGGTGTGGGTCCGGCCCTTTGTTCTTTCCACAGGAACGGCATCGGGACCCGCTGTGGGGATTTTCGCCTTGAAACCAGCAGAGAAAAAGAAGAAAAAGCGAAAGCTCCTGCCAAGAAGATATACCCAGATACCCAGACCGATCTCCTACTCCTGGACGCCCCCTGCCCTACCTGCCGGCATTAGTCCCCTCGCCAGACCCACTCCCCACGGCCCCAGCAACTCAGCCAACTGCACCGTCCGAGCCCGCCCCGGACGAGGGGGGAGTTGGGCCCAGCGGCAGGGATGCGAAGCCGCCGAGCGGCCACCCCAGAATCCTCTGCCGTCCTTCCCCTCCGGGAGTATGCGCCCCCCCCCCGATAACCATGGAAATCGGCCGCTCCAGTATTGGCCGTTTTCCACCTCAGACCTCTATAACTGGAAAACTCATAACCCTTCATTTTCCGATAATCCACAAGCGCTGACTTCTCTAATAGAATCCCTTGTTTTCTCACACCAGCCCACTTGGGATGACTGCCAACAATTGTTACAGACTCTCCTCACAACCGAGGAGAGGCAGCGGGTATTGCTGGAGGCCTGGAAAAATGTGCCCGGAGACGATGGGCGCCCCACGGCACTACCCAATGAGATAAATGCTGGTTTTCTGCTGACGAGACCCAACTGGGACTACAATTCCCCGGAAGGTAGGGAGCGCCTGAGGGTCTATCGCCAGGCTCTGGTGGCGGGTCTCTGAGGGGCTGCAAGACGCCCCACAAATCTGGCCAAGGTAAGAGAAGTGACTCAGGGATCCACTGAGTCACCAACTGTGTTTTTAGATAGACTAATGGAGGCATTCAGACGATTTACTCCCTATGACCCCATGTCTGAGGAGCATAGAGCAACTATAGCAATGGCTTGGCTTTTATTGACCAGTCAGCCTCAGACATCAGAAAGAAATTACAGAGACAAGAGAGAAACTTAACTAAGATTTTGGCCATGGTAATTAGGGAAAAGGGAGAGATAGGGCTGAAGAGAAAGACCACAGGGGGAGTAAAGTGGGAACTAGGCTACCTCTAGATAAAGACCAGTGTGCATACTGCAAAGAAAAGGGACATTGGCTCAGAGACTGCCCCAAAAAGAAAAGGGGAAGGCCCTCCACTCCTGACAAGATCCTAGCTCTCGAGGAAGAAGATTAGGGAGACAGGGCTCGGACCCCCTCCCTGAGCCTAGGATAACTCTCAAGGTGGAGGGGAAGCCTGTGCAGTTCCTGGTAGACACTGGAGCCCAACACTCGGTCCTGTTACAGTCAGAAGGGATGCTGTCTACAAAGAAGGCTTGGGTACAGGGCGCTACAGGGTACCAGAAGTACCCATGGACTACCCGAAGAACAGTGGATCTCGGCGTGGGCCGGGTATCCCACTCGTTCCTTGTGATCCCTGAATGCCCTTACCCCTTGTTAGGACGGGACTTGCTCACAAAAGTGGGGGCTCAGATCCATTTCCACACCGAAGGTGCCACAGTGACAGACGGGAAGGGGAGGCTGCTACAGGTTCTGACCTTAAAACTGGAAGATGAACACAGGCTGTTTGAAAGCCCCTCCCCCTCCCCCTCCCCTGAGACCACTGATATGCAGGAATGGCTGACTAAAACCCCCTCTAGCCTGGGCTGAAGTTTCAGGCATGGGGATGGCGGTCCAGCAGCCCCCGGTGGTGGTGGAAGTCAAGGCCACCTCTACTCTCATATCTGTCCGTCAGTACCCGATGAGCAGAGAGGCCAGAGATGGGATTCGCCCTCACATTCAGCGGCTCCTCAAATTAGGCATACTAATAAAATGCCAGTCAGCCTGGAACACCCCCCTGCTCCCAGTTCGCAAACCCGGAACAGGCGACTACCGGCCTGTACAGGACCTGAGAGAAGTCAACAAGCGGGTGACCAACCTACACCCAACGGTGCCTAATGCCTACAACCTGCTGAGTACACTTCCCCCAGCCGGAAGTGGTATACTGTCTTAGACTTAAAAGATGCCTTCTTCTGCCTACGACTTAGCCCCCGTTAGCCAGCCTATTTTTGCTTTTGAGTGGAAAGACCCCCTTACAGGACTCTCTGGACAGCTGACGTGGACTAGGCTGCCGTAAGGATTCAAAAACTCACCAACAATCTTTGACGAAGCCCTCCACCAGGACCTCGCGCATTTCCATGCCACAAACCCCCAGGTAACTTTGCTCCAAAATGTAGATGACTTGCTCCTGGCCGCTGATACTGCAGAAGAATGCAGAAAGGGGACTGAGACCTTGCTGACTGAGCTCGGCACCCTTGGTTACCATGCCTCTGCCAAGAAGGCCCAGATCTGCCGGCAACAGGTCAGTTACCTGGGGTACCAACTCAGAGACGGGAGGCGATGGCTCTCGGAGGCCAGAAAAGAGGCGGTGGACAGAATACCAGCCCCCTGGGAACCCTTGGCAAGTCAGGGAGTTCCTGGGTACTGCAGGGTTCTGCAGGCTCTGGATTCCGGGGTTTGCGGAGATGGCCGCTCCCTTGTACCCCCTGACAAAGGGCAGTACACCCTTCGTCTGGGGAGAAAGCGAGCAAAAGGCTTTTGACAACATTAAGCGCGCCTTGTTGTCAGCTCCTGCCCTGGGACTCCCAGATGTGAACAAGCCGTTTCATCTCTATGTGGCTGAAAATAATGGCATTGCCAAAGGGGTCCTCACTCAAAAGCTGGGGCCATGGAACCGGCCTGTGGCATATCTGTCAAAGAAACTGGACCCTGTGGCTGCCGGCTGGCCAAATTGCTTAGGTATAGTGGCGGCTGTGGCAGTTCTAGGAAGGACGCAGATAAGCTGACTCTGGGGCAGAACTTGATTGTCACCGTGCCCCACGCCCTAGAAAGCGTGATTCGACAGCCCCCTGAGAGATGGCTGACCAACGCCAGAGTGACCCACTACCAGGCTTTGCTCCTGAACTCTGAGCGAATCAGATTCACACCAGCGACGGGGCTCAATTCTGCCATGCTGTTACCGGACCCCGGCCAAACCGAGGTGACACATAACTGCCAAGAAGTGCTGGCTGACGTCCACAGAACCCGCAAAAATCTTTCCGACCAGCCGCTTCGGGATGCTGAGGTGACGTGGTACACGGACGGAAGCAGCTTCCTCGAAGAAGACAAGGTATGAGGTGCCGGGGACTGCCAAACTGGCTGAACAGATAGTCCAGAACTGCAAACCTTGCCAAGAAGTAAATGTTAGTCAGAACAAAGCAGGCCAAGGTAAGTGGCTGCGCGGAGACAGACCGGGAGTTTACTGGGAAGTGGACTTCACCAAGTACACCCCGCGAGGTATGGCAACAAATATTTATTGGTCTTTGTAGATACCTTCTCAGGGTGGGTAGAGGCTTTCGCCACCAGAAACGAAAATGCACTTACGGTGGCCAAGAAAATTTTAGAAGAGATCTTCCTGCGGTTTGGGGCTCCAAAGATGATAGGGTCAGATAATGGGCCAGCTTTTACAGCCCCAGTAAGCCAGGAAGTAGCTAAGTTACTGGGGACCAATTGGAAATTACATTGTGCATACAGACCCCAGAGTTCAGGACAGGTAGAGAGGATGAACAGGACTCTAAAAGAGACCCTAACTAAATTGTCCTTGGAGACTGGTGGTATTGACTGGACGGTGCTCCTTCCCTTAGCCTTGTTCCGAGTATGGAACACCCCTTCCTGTTTCGGTCTCTCTCCTTTCGAAATTCTATACGGGGCTCCTCCTCCTATACTGTCACTCAGGGAAGGGTTTGATCCCTGCTGTTTTAATAATGGTGATCTATATGCCAGGCCTAAAGGACTCCAACTGGTCCAGAGAGGGTGTGGACCAAGCTCGCTGAAGCTTATCAACCCGGCACCCCAGGAGAGGCCCACCCATTCCAAGTGGGAGACTTGGTTTACGTCCGTCGACACCAGCAACAGAACCTAGAGCCTCGGTGGAAGGGACCCTACATCGTCCTGCTCACCACCCCCACGGCCGTTAAGGTCGACGGAATCTCCTCCTGGATCCATGCCTCCCACATCAAAGCTGCTCCAGAACCGTCATCTAAATGGAGAATGTGCCATACTTCCCACCCCCTTAAAGCTCAAGCTCTGCCGATCTTTGGACTTGCAGCCCTCTTCCTGATCCTCCCAGCTGTGAGTACATCAAATCCCCACCAGCCTCAACAACTGACTTGGCAAGTAGTATCACAGGTGGGGGAGGGTCGTGTGGTCTAATACTCATATTGCCCCACCGACCACCTGGTGGCCCGACCTATACCCAGACCTCTGTCAACTGGCGATAGGGGCGCCTGCCGGCTGGGACCTTAAAGGGCACTCTGACCTCCACGAAGCTCCCCGGATGTCCACCCCTGACGTAGATGAGTTTGATGACTTCGGTGGCGGCTGCTCAAACTGTGGGGAGGGGGGTTGCGCCAATCTAATCAGAAGGAGTGTGCTAAGAACTTATACTCTATATGTATGCCCGGGGCCTCATAGAGAACGAGCCTTAAGCAATTGTGGGGACATAGATGATTTCTATTGTTGACACTGGGTTTGTGAGACTACAGGTGATGTTTACTGGAGGCCGTCTTCTAGTTGGGACCTTATTACAGTCAAGGCCAATTATATGCATCATCAAGATGCGTATACATGCAAGTCATGGTGCAATCCACTCCATATTCAGTTTTCTGATAGGGCAAAACAGAGGCAAACTACAGAATGGATCGGGGTTTTTTGTGGGGCCTACGGCTATATAAAAGCCATTACCATGGCCTCATATTCTCCATTAGATTAGAAGTGGACTCTCCACCCCCTCAACCCGTTGGTCTTAACTTAGTTCTGAACCCCTGAGAACCAGCTCCCTCTAAAGAAGGTCAAAAACCAAAAACAGCAGAAGGAACCACAATAGTCCCTCCCCAGGTGGCTCCCTACGACATATCCTCAAGTCAGGACAGAATGCTGACCCTTGTAGACAGTGCTTTCAGAGTCTTAAATGCCACCAACCCGGAAGCCACTAAGTCTTGTTGGCTCTGCTATACAGCTCCCCCACCTTATTACGAAGCCTCAGGGATGGTTGGGACGGTAAACAGCTCCCCTTCCCCTAGCCATTGTAGGTGGCAGCAACAGGGAACAGTCAGACTCACCCTTTCGGCTGTGACAGGCCAGGGATTATGTATAGGCTCACCTGCTCCTCACCAATCTCACCTTTGTAAAAGCATTGATAAGACCCTCAGCTATATGGGATATCTCATTCCCCCGGAGATGGTTGGTGGGCGTGTAAGACAGGTCTCACACCCTGCGTGTCTATGGCAATATTTAATAGATCAACTGACTTCTGTGTTCTGGTGCGGCTGGTGCCCCGACTCCTCTATCACTCCGACGAGTCCTTCTTGGAGGCTTATGAGGGCGGCCACCGCGCTAAGAGAGAGCTGGTGACTCTCACCCTGGCAGCCCTCTTGGGCCTCGGAGTGGTGGCTGGGGTTGGAACCGGCACGGCAGCCCTCATCCAACAGCCCCAGTATTATGCCAGTTTACAGCAGGCCATAGACGCGGACCTACGAGTCCTAGAAGATTCTATTAGTAAACTAAAAGAATCTCTGACCTCTCTACCTGAGGTAGTGATACAGAATCGGAGAGGCCTGGACCTTCTGTTCTTAAAAGAAGGAGGCTTGTGTGCGGCCCTCAGAGAAGAATGCTGTTTTTACGTAGATCACTCTGGAGTCATCACTGACTCCATGAATAAATTGAGAGAAAGATTGGCAAACAGACAAAAAGAAAGAGAGAGTGCCCAAGGGTGGTTTGAGTCCTGGTTCAACCGCACCCCATGGTTTGCCACCCTAATTTCTACTCTAGTGGGGCCATTAATTATTTTACTCCTCCTCCTCACTATAGGGCCTTGTATTCTCAACTGGTTAATTTCATTCATCCGAGATTGGATAAGTGCTGTACAGGTGCTCATGCTAAGACAACAGTATGCAGCGCTACCTCAGGGGGACCTTGGCCCATGATTTCAGGATTGAAATCCAGACAAAAAGAAGAGGGGAATAAGAGGAAAGGTAAAAAAAAAAAAGGTTAAAATTCACTAGAGCCTTAGGGCAACAGGCCCTCTAGTTAATCTTAAGACAGACCTTTATCTCAAGAATGTGTAAGGAGCTCATCTCTCAGGAATGCGGCCTCCGGGAGGCTTTCCGGGAGATGTTCACCTCAAAACCATTCAGCCGTTTTGGCCTGATAACAAATGGACCTATCCCTGAAAATGTCAAGACCTGTACACCAATCAGGCCACTCCACCCTAGCTGTACCTGTTTGTGGTTTTAGTGCTTAAAAACTGCTCTGTAATGAATGTTCAAGGTTCGTTCTTCCCTAGTGGTGTTCGAACCCCGGCGCGCAGGCCTAATAAATCCTCTTGCGGTTTGCATCGTGTCCGTGTCTTGGTGATCTCTTGGGCGACTGATCTCTGGAAAAGGCCGTGAGGTCTAACAGCACCAGGAATCACAGCTACCCCCAAGGGGTAGGGGGAAGACACCACAATTAAAAGGAACTACAACTTCCAACCTGTAGCCAGGAGACCCCCAAACACAGTAAAGTAAGAAAAATGAAATTACATAGAAGCATGTGAAATGTTGTTGTTGAATTACGATGCCGGGATTCTTGGCCCCTGGAGGAGAAGAATTTAACCCAGGGCCAGAGACGAGGCTTGATCGCTCAAAGCTTTTGTGTAATAAAGTTTTATTAAAGCATAAAGGAGATAGAGAAAGCTTCTGATATAGGCATCAGAAGGGGGAGAAAGAGTACCCCCCTTCTAGTCTTTAGCTGAATGATATGTAGTCACCAGCAGTCTGTTAATGAAAGAAAGAAATGTCTCAAAACTTAGAATGGCACCAGGCCCCTCACCCATAGGATGTATTTTGGGATAACCTTGGCTCCAAATGGTTTATCTTGGGCCATATAATGATTAACTTTAATCTTGAAGAAGGGCAGAGCACCATACAAATAGTGTCTTTACATAGATTAGAGGAATGATATCAGAGTATAACATACTGGTTTATCAAGTAGGTTCTGAGCCCAAAAGGCAGAACCAACTTGAAGACAGTTCAGTTCAGTTCAGTTCAGTCGCTCAGTCATGTCTGACTCTTTGTGACCCCATGAATCGCAGCACACCAGGCCTCCCTGTTCATTACGATCTCTCGGAGTTCACTCAGACTCACGTCCATTGAGTCCGTGATGCCATCCAGCCATCTCCTCCTCGGTCGTCCCCTTCTCCTCCTGCCCCCAATCCCTCCCCGCATCAGGGTCTTTTCCAATGAGTCACCTCTTTGCATGCGATGGCCAAAGTACTGGAGTTTCAGCTTCAGCATCATTCCTTCCAAAGAAATCCCAGGGCTGATCTCCTTCAGAATGGACTGGTTGGATCTCCTTGCAGCCCAAGGGACCTCAAGAGTCTTCTCCAACACCACAGTTCAAAAGCATCAATTCTTCGGCACTCAGCCTTCTTCACAGTCCAACTCTCATATCCATACATGACCACAGGAAAAACCATAGCCTTGACTAGACGGACCTTAGTCGGCAAAGTAATGTCTCTGCTTTTGAATATACTATCTAGGTTGAAGACAGAGTTTGGGGTAAATGCATAGTACATTAGCATAGCTTAAGATAAACATTTCCATAAGAAAAAGGCAATGGTTAACTTCAAGTGAAACCAGGTGTCATTATGGCAACACAGAATTTTAAGAGAAACCTCCTTTTAAATTTGTATAGAGAAGGAAAAGATATTGCTAGTTTGTTTTCTCCTGCCGCTTAAGAGAGATAAAAATGTCTGGCACTTGCAGGCCATTTCCTCCATTTGGAGACCCCTGGCCTTCCTGCCTGTTACCCTCTCACATGCAGCAGCTGAAGAGACATGGTGAAAACTGAAAAGATCAAATAAATGAAGAAATAAGCAGTCTACATGAAAATAAATTCAGAATAATGATAGTAAAGATGACCTAAAATCGTGGAAATAAAATAGAGGCACATATAAACAGGTTGGAGGCACAGATTGAGAAGATATAAGAAATGTTTACCAAGGACCCAGAAGATTTAAAGAACAGACAATCAGCAATGAACACAATATCTGAGATGGAAAGCATTAGAAGGAACCAATAGCAGAATGAGAGAAGCAGAACAGAGAAGTGCGCTGGAAGATAGAATAGCAAAAACAGCTGAAACAGAGCAGCAAGAAGAAAGCAGGATAAAAAGAAATGAGGACAGTCTCAGAGGCCTCTGGGACAACATTAAGTGGCCCAACATTTGAATCATAGGGGTCCCAGAAAAAGAAGACAAAAAGAAAAGGCATGAGAAAATATTTGAGAAGATTATAGTCAAAAGCTTCCCTAAAATGGGAAAGGAAATAGCCACCCAAGTCCAGGAAGACCAGAGAATAACACACAGGATAAACCCAAGGAGAAATACGCCAAGACACATATTAATCAAATGAACAAAAATTAAACACAAAGAGCAAATATTAAAAGCAGCAAGTGAAAACAACAAATAACATACAAGGGGATCCCCATAAGGCCAATAGCTGATTTTTCAACAGAAACTCTGTAGTCCAGAAGAGAGTAGCAGGATATACTTAAAGTGATGAAAGGAAACAAAACAAAACAAAACAAAACTATAAGCTATGGTTTTTCCAGTAGTCATGTATGGATGTGAGAGTTGGACTGTAAAGAAAGCTGAGCACTGAAGAATTGATGCTTTTGAACTGCGGTGCTGGAGAAGACTCTTGAGAGCCCCTTGGAGTGAAAGGAGATCCAATCAGTCAATCCAAAAGGAAATCAGTCCTGAATATTCATTGGAAGGACTAATGCTGAAGTGGAAACTCCAATACTTTGGCCACCTGATATGAAGAACCGAGTCACTGGAAAAGCCCCTAATGCTGCGAAAGATTGAAGGCAGGAGAAGAAGGGGATGACAGAGGATGAGATGGTTGGATGGCATCACCAATTCAATGGACATGAGTTTGAGGAAACTTTGGGAGTTAGTGAAGGACAGGGAAACCTGGTGTGCTTCAGTCCTTGGAGTCTTAGTTGGACACAACTGAGTGACTGAACTTAACTGAACTGAACTATATATACTGTCAATAAGAGACCCACCTCAGACCTAGGGACACATAAAAACTGAAAGTGAGGGGCTGGAAAAAGATATCCATGCAAATGGAAATCAAAAGAAAATGGGAGGATTACTCACATCAGATAAAATAGACTTTAAAATAAAGACCAATACAATAGACAACAGAGAACACTACAAAATGATCAAGGGATCAATCCAAGAAGAAGATATAACAATTATAAATATATATGCACCCAACATACGAGCACCTCAATATATAAGGCAAATGGTAACAACTATTAAAATAGAAATTGATAGTAACACAATAATAGTAGGGGACTTTAACACCCCACTCACACCAGTGGACAGATCAGCCAGACAGAAAATTGATAAGCACAAGCTTTAAATGATACATTGAGCCAGTTAGACCTGGTAGATATCTATAGGGCACTTAACCCCCAAATGATAGATTTCCTTTCTTTCTCAAGTGCATTTGGAACATTCTCCAGGGTTTATCACATCTTGGTAAATTTTAAAAAATTGAAATCATTTCAAGCATCATTTCTGACCACAATGGTATTTATAAGATTAGATACTAACTACAGGGGAAAAAAAAAAAAAACAACTGTAAAAAACCCACAAACACATGGAGCCTAAACCATACAATTCTGAATAACCAACAGATCACTGAAGAAATAAAAAGGAAATGAAAATACGCCTAGAAACAAGTGACAATGAAAACATGACAACTCAAAACCTGTGGGATGATTAAAAGCAATGCTAAGAGGGAAGTTAACAACAGTACAAGCCTACCTCAAGAAACAAGAGAAACAACAACTAAAGAGCCTAACGTCACACCTAAAGCGACTAGTAAAAGAAGACTGAAAAACCCCTAAGTCAGTGAAGGTGAAGGTGAAGTCCCTCAGTCATGTCTGACTCTTTGCGACCCCATGGACTGTAGCTACCAGGCTCCTCCGTCCAGGGGATTCTCCAGGCAAGAATACTAGAGTGGATTGCCATTTCCTTCTCCAGGGGATCTTCCTGACCCAGGGATCGAACCCAGGTCTCCTGCATTGGAGGCAGACACTTTAACCTCTGAGCCACCAGGGAAGCCCAGTAGAAGAAGTAAATCATAAAGATCAGAGCTTAGATAAGTGAAAAAGAAGCGAAGGAGACAATAACACAGATAAATAAAACTAAAAGATGGTTCTTTGAAAGATGAACAAAATTGACAAACCGTTAGCCAGACTCATCAAGAAAAAAAGGGTAAGATTCAAATCAGACTAGAAATGAAAAAGGAGAAGTTACAATGAACAACCCAGAAATTCAAAAGATAAAAGATCATAAGACTCTTATGAGCAATTATATACTAATAAAATAGACAAACTGGCAGAAATGGACAGATTCTTAGAAAAGTGTAACCTTCAAAAACTGAACCAGGAAGAAATAGAAAATATGAACAGACCAATCACAAACATGGAAATTGAAACTATAATAAAAAGTCTTTCAAAAAACAAAATCCCAGGGCCAGATGGCTTCAGGCAAATTCTACCAAAAGACCCAACAGGTTTCATGCTCAAACTCTTCAGGAAAATTGCAGAGGAAGGAAAACTCCCAAATCCATTCTATGAGGCCACCATCACACTGATACCAAAACCAAAGATGCCACAAGAATAGAAAATTACAGAAGAATATCACTGATGAACATAGATGCAAAAATCCACCCCCCAAAATTTAGAAATCAGAATCCAACACAACATAAAAAGAGTTACACATCATAATCAAGTCAGCTTTATCCCAGGCATGCAAAGATTGTTCAATATATGGAAATCAATCAATGTGATATATCATATTAACAAATTGAAAGATAAAAACCATATGATAATCTCAATAGACGCAGAGAAAGCTTTTAACAAACTTCAACAATTATTTAAGATAAACATTCTCCAGAAGCAGGCACAGAAGGAGCATACCTCAAAAGAGTAAAGACCATATGTGACAAACCTACAGAAAACATTATTCTCAATGGTGAAAAACCTAAAGCATTTCATTTAAAATCTAGAGCAAGACAAGGAACCCACTATGACTATTATTATGCAACAGTTTTAGAAATCCTAGCCACAGCAATCAGAAAAGGAAAAGAAATAAAAGAAATCGAGATTAGAAAAGAAAAATTAAAACTCTCACTGTTTGCAGATGATGTGATACTATATATATAAAACCCTAAAGATGCCACCAGAAAATTACTAGAGCTAATCAGTGAATACAGTAAATTTGAAGGGTATAAAATTAATACACAGAAATCTCTTCCATTCCTATACACTAACAATGAAATCTTTCTTTAAAAAGAAAAATTAAAGAAACAATTCCATTCACCATTGCAACAAAGATAATAACATACGTAGAAATAAATCTGTCTAAAGAGACGAAAGACCTGTATGCAGAAAACTATAAGACACTGATGAAAGAAGTCAAAGATGACACAAACAGATAGAGAGGTATACCATGTTCTTGGATTGGAAGAATCAATATTTTGAAAGTGAAAATACTAGCCAAAGCAATCTATAGATTCAAGACAATCCTTATCAAACTACCAATGGTATATTTTTCGTAGAACTAAAACAATTAATTTCACAACTTGTATGGAAACACAAAAGATGCCAAAGTAATCTTGAGAAAGAAGAGTGGATCTAGAGGAATCAACCCTCCTGATTTTAGACAATGCTACAAAGCTACAGTCATCAAGACAATATGGTACTGTCACAAAAACAGAAATATAGATCAATGGAAAAAGATAAAAAATCTGGAGATAGATCCATGCACCTATGAGCACCTTATCTTTGACATATAAGGCAAAAATATATGAATAAAGTGGAGAAAAGACAGTCTCTTCAATAAGTGGTGCTGGGAAAACTGGTCAGCTACGTGTAAAAGAATAAAATTGGAACAATTCCTAACATCATACACAAAAGTGAACTCAAAATGGATTAAAGATGTAAAAAACCAGAAACTATAAAACTCTTAGAGGAAAACATAAGCAGAACACTGACACAAATTACAGCAAGATCCTCTATGACCCACCTCCTCAGTCAGTTCAGTTACTCAGTCATGGCCAGCTCTTTGTGACCCATGAATCACAGCACGCCAGGCCTCCTGTCCATTACCAACTCCCGGAGTTCACTCAAACTCATGTCCATCAAGTCGGTGATGCCATCCAGCCATCTCATCCTCTATTGTCCCCTTCTCCTCTTGCCCCCAATCCCTCCCAGCATCAAGGTCTTTTCCAATGAGTCAACTCTTTGCATGAGGTGGCCAAAGTACTGGAGCTTCAGCTTCAGCATCATTCCTTCCAAAGAAATCCCAGGGTTGATCTCCTTCAGAATGGACTGGTTGGATCTCCTTGCAGTCCAAGGGACTCTCAAGAGTCTTCTCCAACACCACACTTCAAAAGCATCAATTCTTTGGCACTCAGCTTTCTTCACAGTCCAACTCTCACATCCATACACGACCACTGGAAAAACCACATCTCCTAGAGTAAGGTAAATAGAAACAAAAATAAACAAATGTAACCTAATTAAACTTAAAAACTTTTGCACAGTGAAGAAAACTATAAAGAAGGTAAAAAGACAACCCTCAGAAGGGGAGAAAATAATAGCAAATGAAACAACTGACAAAGGATTAGTTTCTAAAATATACAAGCAGCTCATTCTGCTCAATACCAGAAAAACAAACAGCTCAATCAAAAAGTAGACAGAAGACCTAAACAGACATTTCTCTAAAGAAAACATACAGATGACTGAAAATGTGCTCACAATCACACATTATTAGAGAAATTCAAGGCTGGCTTAAAAGTCGACATTCAAAAAACCAAGATCATGGAATCTGGCCCCATCACTTTATGGAAAATTGAAGAGAAAAAGGGGGAAACAGTGATAGATTTTATTTTCTTGGGCTCCAAAATCACTGTGGACAGTGACTGCATCTATGAAATTAAAAGATGCTTGCTCCTTGAAAGGAAAGCTATGACAGACCTAGAGAGCATATCAAAAAGCAAAGACATCACCTTGCCCACAAAAGTTTGCATAGTCAAAGCTAAGGCTTTCCAGTAGTCATGTATGGATGTGTGAGTTGGACCATAAAGAAGGCTGAGTGCTAAAGAATTAATGCCTTTGAATTGAGGTGCTTGAGAATACTTTCGAGAGCCCCTTCGACAGCAAGGAGATCAAACCAGTCAATTCTAAAGGAAATCAACACTGAATATTCATTCAAAGCACCGCTGAAATTCCAGGTGACCGTATGTAGAGATACGGTCACCTGATGTAGAGATTCACCTTCAGATCATTGGAAAAGACTCTGATGCTCGAAAAGAGTGAAGGCAAAAGGAGAAGAGGGCGGCAGAGGATGAGGTGGTTATATAGCATCACCAACTCAATGGGCATGAGTTTTGGCAAACTCTAGGAGATAGTGAAGGACAGGGGAGGCTGGTGTGCTGCAGTCCATGGGGTCACAAAGGTTTGGACATGACTTAGCAACTGAAAAACAAAAAGAAAATCAAAACTACAATGAGGTATCACCTCACACCAGTCAGAATTGCCATTCTCAAAAATCTACAAGTGATAAATGCTGGAGAGGGTGTGGAGAAAATGGAACCTTCTTGCATTGTTGGTGTGAATGCAAATTGATACAGCCACTATGGAGAACAGTATGGAGATTCCTTAGAAAACTAGGAATAAAATTATCATATGACTCAACAGTCCCACTACTGGGCATATATATGAAGGAAATCATAATTAAAACCAAACAAACAAACATGTGTCCCAGTGTTCATCGCAGCACTATTCATAACAGCTAGTACCCGGAAGCAACCTAGATGTCCATCAACAAATGGATTGATAAAGAAAATGTGGTACATATAAACAATGGAATATTACTCAGCTGTAAAAGGAACACATCTGAGTCATTTCTAATGAAGTGGATGCACTTAGAGTCTATTATACAAATGAAGTCAGAAAAACAATTACCATATATTAACACGTATATATGGAAAGATGATACTGATTATCCTATTTGCAGGACAGCAAAAGGGACACAGACATAAAGAACATACTTTTGGACACAGTGAGGAAAGGAGAGGGTAGGATTATTTGCGAGAGCACTTAAACATATATATTACCATATGTAAGATAGATAGCCAGTGGGAATTTGCTGTATGATGCAAGGAACCCAAATCCAGTGCTTTGTGGTGACCTAGAGAGCTGGATTGGAGAAGGTGATGGCACCCCCACCCCAGTGCTCTTGCCTGGAAAATCCCATGGATGGAGGAGCCTGGTAGGCTGCAGTCCATGGGGTCACTAAGAGTCAGACAAGATGAGCGACTTCATTTTCACTTTTCACTTCCATGCATTGGAGAAGGAAATGGCAACCCACTCCTGTGTTCTTGCTTGGAGAATCCCAGGGACGGGGGAGCCTGGAGGGCTGCCATCTATGGGATCACATAGAGTTGGACACGACTGAAGCAACTTAGCAGCAGCAGCAGCAGCAGCTGCTGCTGCTGCAGCAGAGAGCTGGATGGGGTAAGAGGTGGGAGGGAGATTCAAGACAAAGGGCTTATATGTATACCTATGGCTGATTCATGTTGATGCATGACAGAAACCAACACAATATTTAAAGTAATTATCCCCCAATTAAAAATTAAACAATTAAAAAAAAACGGGACCAAAAAAAAAAAAAAAGAACAAAAAGGCTTATCCTCCCACAAGTTTAAAACTCCTCCTTGTCTTCAAGCTAGGATATTTGGTTTTTCCTGACACTATCAGCTCTCCTGGGTCTCTAGCTTGCTGACTCAGGTCTTGAGACTTGTAAACCTCCACAACTGTGTGAGCCAGTCCCTCATAATTAATCTCTGTATATGTGTGTGCACGTGTATGTATTTGTGTGTGTGTGTGTGGTATGTTATTGGTTCCATTTCTCTGGAGAACACTGACTAATACATCAATCAATAGAAAAACTTTTTCCAAGCTCCCTTTTCATCTAACTGGGGCCATGAGCTTGGTTTTAGCCAATAGAAAGTGGGTGGAATTGACGTAACAAGAAGTGAGGGACTCAGAATTGGAGCCACATAATGGAATGAACCTGGATCCAAGCAATTGTTTGGAAGCTGGCTGTCTGATCTGCGTTGGACATGCATGGTAAGAAAGTTTGGGTTTGTTTGTTACAAGAAGATGGTCTGGGGTCCCTACGACACCCCTCTCTTTACCTAAGACCAGCTTGCACACCCATCCCAGACTCACCTCTGATCAGCTCTCATCCTCCAATCTGACTGTCTAGATCTCCTTTCTGTATGCAGCATCATTCCCTTTCCTTCCATTATTTTGGCAGAGGAGGAAGTTTTGTTGGGAGAAAGACACACACACACACACACACACACACACACACACACACACAGGACATGCATGCATACATATACATGAATGGAATAAAAGAGCAATTCTGGGGGAAGGAGTAAAAAGAAAGAGAAGCCAGTGTACATTATAAATCAGCATGTTCCCGAGCTGCTAAGAAACAGGTACACCTCTCCAGGTGTCATGCTTCTACCGATTCTGGTTACTTAATACTTGGAGCAAATCCCACCTGAGACAGCTTAGGTGCCCCAGCAGCAACTCTTCTGTGCCTCTCCCATCTCTGAGGCAGTGTCAGGTACACATATGTGGGGCTCAGTGAAAAATGAAAATTTGGGACTACTTGTTCAAAAAGTAGAAAAAGAGTGTCATTGTTGTTAGCTGCTAAGTCATATTTGACTCTTTGCAACCCCATGAACTGCGGCATGCCAGGCTTCCCTGTCCTTCATTGTTTCCTGGGCTTGCTCAAGCTCATGTCCATTGGGTCGGTGATGGTATCCAACCATCAAAAAGCAGAAAAAGAGTGCCACTCAGTTCAGTTCAGTTGCTCAGTCATGTCTGCTCTTTGCGACCCCATGAACTGCAGCACGCTGGGCCTCCCCTGTCCATCACCACGACCTGGAGTCCACCCAAACTCATGTCCATCGAGTCAGTAATGCCATCCAGCCATCTCACCTTTGTCATCCCCTTCTCCTCCTGCCCCCAATCCCTCCCAGCATCAAGGTCTTTTCCAGTGAGCCAATTCTTTGCATGAGATGGCCAAAGTATTGGAGTTTCAGCCCCAGCATCAGTCCTTCCAATGAACATGCAGGACTGGTCTCCTTTAGGATGGACTGGTTGGATCTCATTGCAATCCAAGGGACTCTCAAGAGTCTTCTCCAACACCACAGTCCAAAAGCATCAATTCTTCACCGCTCAGCTTTCTTTATAATCCAACTCTCACATCCATACATGACCACTGGAAAACCATAGCTTTGACTAGACTGAACTTTATTGACAAAGTAATGTCTGCTTTTAATATACTGTCTAGGTTGGTCATAACTTTCCTTCCAAGGAGTAAGTGTCTTTTAATTTCATGGCTGCAATCACCATCTGCAGTGATTTTGGAGCTCAAAAAAATAAACTGTTTCCACTGTTTTCCTATCTATTTGCCATGAAGTGATGGGACTGGATGCCAAGATCGTAGTTTTCTGCATGTTGAGCTTTAAGCCATTAAATGTACAAAATAAAGTCTTCCTCAGGCTCTCTTCTTGGGATGGTACTTTTTAACTTGCTATCTAATGTTGTTCTAAGTAAAGGAAAATTAAAATTATTACTATGAGTTTTACTGTTTATATTGTGCAATGTCTGCTTAGAAAAAAATACAAGAACATTTAATTTGTATGTAGAATCATTGAAATTACTCAATTCATGTTTCATAGCTCATGCATGCACACACATTCCACCAGTACTCAATTTGAGTCTCCTTTGTACTCATTTGAGTCTCACGTAACTCCTATGCTCCTGGGGTACCATGAATAAGGCCATATGGAACAGTTATTGACACACACTGTACAGAACTGCTCAAGAGTGCGCCCCCTTGTTCCAATGAACTTCACTTACAATACAAATTGAAACATAAAATTATTAGGAATTTCAACTCCAAATATCACAGAATATTACTTACATGTGGGATCTTAAAAAATGATACAAGTGACCTTATTTGCAAAACCAGAAACAGACCTTGAAAGCAGACTTCTGGTTGCTAGCAGGGAAGTATAGGGGAGGGATAAATTAGGAGTTTGGGAATGATTTATACACACTACTATATATAAAATAGATAATCAACAGGGACATACCATATAGCACATGGAACTCCATTCAGTATTCTGTAACAACCTATGTGGGAAAAGAATCTGAAAAAGAATGGATATATATATATATAGGTATAACTGAATCACTTGGCTGTACATCTGAAACTAACACAACACTGTAAATCAACTCTACTCCAATATGGGCTTCCCAGGTGGCTGGTGGTAAAGCCAGTGCAGGAAGCATTGGAGTTATGGGTTCAATCTCTGGATTGGAAAGATCCCTTGGAGAAGGGACTGGCAACCCACTCCAGTATTCTTGCCTGGAGAATCCCATGGACAGAGGAGCTTGGCAGGCTATAGTCCATAGGGTCAAAAAGAGTCAGACACGACTGAAGTGACTTAGCATGAATGGATATTCTAATATAAAATAAAAATTAAATTTTAAAAAGGGAGGAAAAAAGAATTTCAAGATGATGACAACAGAGTACTAAATGAAGTGCAGAGCCCTTCTGAGCACAGGGCCCTGTTTGATTGCTTAGGTTTCATGCCCATGAAGCCCAGTTTGCCTCGAGGATGCCTGATACCCCTATCCCAAAGGGATTGCTTCTCTGATAGCTCCAGTACAGGGTTCAAACCAGATTCTCATGTACTCCCCAGACCCTCATATGTTTCAAAACTTAGTGGGATGATGATCAGTGAACTCAAGCACTGCCATCTGGTGGTTCCACTGCAGCAAGTTTAAATTTAAAATGCCTTGAATTAGATCAGTTCTTCTCGAACCTTCACTTTAACAGTAATAAATCACCTTGGGATCTTGTTAAAATGCAAACTCTGGATCAGCAGGCCTAGGGTGGAGATCAAGATTCTGTATTTCTAACAAGACCCCTATGAGATGCTAATGTTGCTGTACATGGACCACTTTCTGAGCCACAAGGTGCAAGAAGATGTCTATAAGCTTCCTTGCTTTGAACTTAGCTTCATGGTTCTAGGCCTGTCTATGGGACTTTGTCCTCTCTTCCACTGCCTGCCCTGCTCTGCTCCTGGATACCTCCCTCCTTTCCTTCTCAAGTTAAAATTTCCAGTGGTCCCTCCCAGGTGCGTAGTGTCCTCAGGTGCATCACCTATACCACCAGGGACCAGCGCTGGGGTCGAGCCCTGGTGGATCCAGGGTAATTTGAAGCAGGGACGGTGTGGTGAGGAAAAACAATTATTTATTTAGAAATATAAACGAAATCAAGAAGAAATAGTATAGTAGGAAAATTTAGTGAAGAAATGATGCTGAATAACTTGGTTTACGGGGAAAGCCAATAAAACTTCAGGACAAGAAATTTGCACCATCTATGTTAGGCCACCAGCACTCGTTTGAATAGCGGAGGGTGCCCCACCTTGGCCTCCCTCTCTCATGGGACTTAAAAGCTGGGGCAAGTTAGTAGATGTGGCAAACCTCCCAGCTCCAGATAGGAATTCAGCCAGAAAAGGAGAGGGAGGGAGAGGGAGAAAGAGAGAGAGAGAGGGAAACCAGATTTCCAAGAAACTAGTTCAAGAGACTAGTCTGAGAAACTGGTATATCCTTTATTATTCAGAAGGTTTTTTATACTTTTGATTGTACATAGAGATCAATGGGTAATACAAAATTATGCAGTGTCAGCAGCCCTGACTCTTACCGAGACCAGGCTTTTTCTCTGCATACTTCGTTGTATACACAAGTCTTAGGTGATTTACATTATCTTCTGGCCAGAAGGCCAATTAACATTTTACGGCCCTTTTCTGATAAAGGTTTGTCAACCAGAAGACTTATTTGTCTTAAAAATGTTGTTCTTCCCAAAGTCTGGGGCCACTCTCAGAAAGCACTAAATAAAGTTACATTCTTACTTAGCAAGGATACAACAATTTATAAAAGTAAAAGGAGTATAGTGATTTATAACAAAGAGAAGAGTAATTAACTCAAAAGTCTACTGTTGCTAACATCAAAACTACTATATTCCTATTTCTGCATCCTGGTTACATTGATTAATATCCTCCCAGGTGCCTAAAAGATAAAAATATGGAGGCCTGGCAACAGTCATTGAGTCAATAGTGAAAATCCGTCACCAATATAATTTTTAGCTCTTTGGAAAAGGCTCTGTATCTTTAAGATGCTTTAAGCTTTGTGCCTCTCATGGTTGGGGGGCTGTAAGCAATTCACAAATTGTAAAAGTCGGAGGGAACCTGTCAGACAAGTTAGAGAGCCATCAAAGGGGTTTGAGGTGAAACATTCCTTTCATATGCAGGAGACTGAAGCCCTGAGTTAACTTTTTTCCAGAGAATGTCAGAAGAGTGGAAAGCACAGTACAACAGAGCAGGCAGACTCTGGTTTTGGGGGTAGATGTTCAGGAAAACCCAGGGGGAACCCCTGAAGCCAGATCACGCCTTTGTGTTTTGTCAGGCTTCCTTCCTCATGACCTTTGTCACAGGCGGGATTCCTCACTCAGGCTCCCAGCAGACCAGTTAGTCCCAATAGGCAGCGCAGGAAGGTTTGTAAGGCCAAGAGCTCCTATGAACTGAGAGGAGACAGTTTTCATATCTGGCTCTGCACAAGGCCCTGGTGGTGGGACCAGGCAAACTAAACCAGGACTCTTGGATCAGTGAGTTCATTCATTCCCTGCCCATATTTAGTGAGTGCCTGGCCATGCTTGTTGCTGAAGCTCCATGTTGGAGCTGCTTAATAAGAACTAACATTGATGGAGCTCATCTATGTGCCCAGCTCTATGATGAGTTCTTGTCTTGAACACTCTCCTTTAGGGGGCAGTGCTGGGAGTTGGGAGAAGTCTTTCCAAAATTCTTCACTGGGTTTTGGATTTAAATAACTTCCTTGACCACGTGTACTTACATGACTCTTGCTGAGACCAAAGAAGTCTTAGAAAGGTTCCATCTTTTATCTTTATTTCTTGTCCAGGAACAACAGTATCAACCTCCTCCAGTGCCTCTGGGTTATGTTTAAGTGCATTTGTTAAGGTGGCAGACCCTCCACCTGGAGAGGCGTGCTCTCCCCTCCCCCAGCCACCTGCTATTCTCTACTCCCTGCACCTTCTCAGCAGATTGCATGTTAGGGGAGGGGAAAATTTAGCCCATAATCACCTGCACCAGCTGGAAAGTGGCAACCACAAGCCCTTATCATCTTTCACCAGCTGCTCTGCCCATCCTCCCATGCTCCAACTGGGTAAGCAATTTAGCACAGTCCCTTTGCCCAGGCCCCTCATCATCACCCCCACCTCTTAGTCTTCCCTCCTGTCTCCTCCGTTGTCTTCTCTCTTTCCAAATTTCTTTCACTCTCATTTTCTGTTCCATTTTCTCATCTCTTAATTTTTCATTCCTCTGTTCTACCTTGCTCTACTGATTGTTTCTTTCATCACTCCTGCCTTTTACCGAGACATTTCTGCCTCTGATGTTCCATCTGCTGATGAGAGTCTGTACATCTCCTGATAGGCAGTGCCTTGGATGGATCCTTTTCCTCCTTAATGAAATAAGAAATGTGACCCCCTATAAATGTTTCCCACCATAGTGACCTCTGTGCCTGGGAGCCCAGCTGGGGCAGAGGATGGAACAGACAGCACAACAAACACACTGGCTTATCCTCTCAACAGATATCTGTAGTGGGGTTCCTGGCAGGATTTTCCCAAAAGTCTCAGATTTAGAAAGAGAAAGAGATCTCGCATTCTAAAGAGAGCTACAAATAAGTCAGGGACAGCAAATGCCTAGGCTTAGTCAGGGATGACTGTGAACAGTCTTTGCTGCCTCAGCAATCACCCCAGCACTCTTCACCCCTCTTGTTTTTAAATTTTATTTATTTTTAGCTATGCTGGTTCTTCATTATTGCACGTGGGCATTCTCTAGTTGTGGAGAGCGGGGGCTACTCTCTAGCTGCAGTGTGAGGCTTCTCACTGCAACGGCTTCTCTTGTGGAGCACGGCCTCTAGAGCAGGTGAGCTTCATTGGAGCTAGATGAAAAAGCAATCTATATACTCATGCTTGATATGTAGGGGTTTCCACAATGGATTTGGCAGACAGTACCCGGTTTTAGTTGTCTTGCCACCTTGGCCACCAGGAAGGCAGATCTCAGCACCAAGAGGGTGTATAGTACATCATCACTGGGAGCTGAGTTGGGAGAAGGCAGGAAGCAGCCACGCCAGAGGACAGCTCCCACATCAGCACTCTTTGGTGGAGAGCTCCTCACCCCCACCACTGCCAAGGCTCTCCAAGTCACGCTCCATGCAACAGCCAGCATTCAGGCATGTGTCAGAGAAGCTGTCTATAGTGGATCAGCATCATCGTCTTTCACCAGCTGCTCTGCCCATCCTCCATGCTCCAGCTGGGTAAACTATACAGCACGGTTCCTTTGCCCAGACCCCTAGGCATCATCCCCACCAGAGAAACAGAGATAACTAAGAAGCCAAGTAACTAAGATATAGTTAGGCCCATTCGTCCCTGACTTAAAACCACGTCAGAAGCTGGAAATGGATGAGGTAAACTAGGAGGATGTGGGGGAGTTCAAACCATATCCACCTCCCTATTATAGATTTTTGGACCATGAGATAAGCCTGAGCTGGAGTGACAGGAAGAGGTTAAAGGGGAGTTTTACACTGAACTGTACTGTTAGGTTACTAGAAGTGATAAAAATGAAACTGAGGGATTTTTCTAAAACATCCTTAAGTGACAGAAGGCAGTTTGACATAGTCCTGATGTAAAGGGTACTCAGTCTTAGATGTTAGCTCGCAACCAATCAAGTTCAGACTATTTTAAAAAGTGGTTATGTATATTTATTTAGCAGCTGCTATGATTCAAACACCATCCTGATATAGCACATAAAAAGACAGACACATCCCTGCCTTCATGCAGATTATATTCTACTCTGGAAAGTGAAAGTGAAGTCGCTCTGTCGTGTCCGACTCTTTGCGACCCCATGGGCTGTAGCCTACTAGGCTTCTCTGTCCATGGGATTTTCCAGGCAAGAATACTGGAGTGGGGGTGCCATTTCCTTCTCCAGGAGATCTTCCTGAGCCAGGGATTGAACCCAGGTGTCCCACATTGTAGGCAGACGCTTTACCATCTGAGCCACCAGGAAGTCTTCTACTCTGGAAGACAGCACTAAGTAAAATCAGTAATTTGATTTCAATTGTGACAATGTAACATAAGTCAGATATAACAACTGCTATACAGATGAACTTGTAAGAGTTGAGCAAATGCAGACCAGGAAGTTGGGTCTAGTTTTGAGGGTTCAAGAGAACTTCCCTTTGAAATCAGAGGCTGAAAAATGAGGAAACACTAGATAGTTGAAGGAACAGTGTGTGGAGGAGACTTCAAGAAAGAAGAAAGGAGAATGAAGCAGGGATGCTCTGGAAGAAAAAAGTCAACCCGGTTGTTGGAAAGGCCTGAATTAAAAGGTATCTAAAATAAGCTACCACCACATTTCTAGGTGGAAAATAGAGAGCCATCTTGGATAGAGGCTCTTGAAAAACAAATCAGTTCTCAGAGAATCAAATGTTCCTTAGCACAATAATTCTGGGAATTTGATGTCACAAAAGTTGGGTCAGATGATGAGAAAAATCATTTTCCTGGGATTTCCCCGGCCATCCAGAGGATGGGACTCTAGGCTTCTACTGCAGGGAGAATGGATCAGGGAACTAAGATCCCACAGGGGAAAAAAAAATCTCATTTTCATAATATGACTGACATCTACTTATTTCGTAAGAATACCAGTGAGAAAATCCGCTGCAGAATTTCACTGACAAGGAGACTCAGTCAGAATGGAATGAACCCATTTTCTCCCTCATCCTTTAGACTAGAGCTTACTTTTCTCCACTCCAAAATCAATTTTGATTGAGCAAAGGAGAATTTCAAGCAACATCAGGGAAAAGCCAGGCATTTGTATTTGCAAAAGATGGGGAAAGACTGAAAGAGCAGAAACTGTAACTCATGTATCCGCTGGTTATATGCAAGATACCCAAACAAAAAAGGTGAGGGAGAATCTTGCTGAAGGGTTTTGGAGTAAACTGAAGAATCAAGAGAAAAGCTAAACACTGACATCTAGGTAGCAAGATTTAGGAGATAAATTTTTAGGGTTCCCCAGCAAGGTGAATCAGCTTCACTTGCAGACTTGTGACATTCTGCTTTATATGCAAATTCCCTTGACCACTGTTTCTGATAGAGTTCTCTGGGCTTTTGAGATCCCGTGGACAATTCAGTAAAGACCTTTATATATATACACATAGTAGACTGGGGTGTCCTTCTTAAGAGAAAAACTGCAAAGGCAGGAGGTACTATGAAAAGACGCTATGATCCCTCTCCAATCTCTTGTAAGGGCTGTGGAGAGGTAAGGCTGGAGAAGAATCAACCACATCCTCTTATCAGTGTCTAAGAAGAGTCACAGTTATTGGTACTACCAGACAGATCCATAGATCAGCACCTATAGAGACGTAGCTCTAATTCCTACCTCCTCTCTCCTTGCATCAGCACCAGAGATACAAGACTGAATTCAGAAAACCACTGTTCAGGAGAGGCTTGTCACTTCTGAAATTCAGACTGAGAGAAGACCAGTGTGTCTGGGAAAGCTAGAGAAAGCATGGCAGGAGACAAGACTTTATGGGGTAGCAGGGGCTGTTATCATACAGGATCTTGGGAATTTTATCCTAAAATATTGGCAAGCCGTTGATTGGCTTTGAGCAGGAAACTTGCGGAGCCAGATTTGTGCTTTGAAAGGTTGCTCTCACTGATATATGGGAAAATTGCAAGGATGTTATAGGTATTGGTAGAAGTAGTTCTACATGAATTTTCTGCAGGATAAGGAGGCAAGCTATAAAACTGTGAAACAAAGTGTTTCATTGAAAAATTCCAGATGTTAATTTGGTTTTATTTTATGATTTTTTCTAGATTCAGAATAATTAATGCAGTGTAATACCAAGGCTTTATAGGCAGATCTGTGGGCTTCAGTAATAATTCTGATAAATAGATATATAAATTTTATTATGTGTTTGTCTGTGATAATGCTGCTGCATGGCTGCTGCTAAGTCACTTTAATCGTGTCTGACTGTGCGACCCCATAGACAGCAGCCCACCAGGCTCCTCTGTCCCTGGGATTCTCCAGGCAAGAATACTGGAGTGGGGTGCCATTTCCTTCTCTAATAGATGATGATAGAGTGATATAAATATATTTATATGCTAAATAATTATATACTTCTATACAAAGGGGAAAGAAAATAGGTTCCTAGTGTTGTGGTTCAAAGGGACAAAACTAGGGAAGGACTGGAGAGGGCGATGGCCCCCCACTCCAGTACTCTTGCCTGGAGAATCCCATGGAGGGAGGAGCCTGATAGGCTGCAGTCCATGGGGTCATGAAGAGTCGGACAAGACTGAGCGGCTTCACTTTCACTTTTCACTTTCATGCATTGGAGAAGGAAATGGAAACCTGCTCCAGTTTTCTTGCCTGGAGAATCACAGGAACGGTGGAGCCTGATGGGCTGCCATCTATGGGGTCGCACAGAGTCGGACACGACTGAAGCGACTTAGCAGCAGCAGCAGCAGCAGGGAAGGATTTGAAATGAATCTTTAAAAGGCAGTATGTTCTCTCAATCACCTTTTCTCGTTGTCTTTATTAGAATATTACATATCAATATACATATTAATATGTTCTGAAAAGCACTTGGTAAATTTCTACAAAGGAAACATACCTCTACAATTAGCACCCAGATCAAGAAATTTGCCTTTAACTTTTAATAAATGTGAGGAATAAATACTACTGTGACACTGTTCTCAGAGAAAAGATGAGCACAAAATGCTAGTAGATGCCCTCCCATTCCCCTAGACTGCCAACAACGCATTATGCAAGCACACGCGCCTCCACCTTCTTCCCATAATCCGATTACAAAGATGTCCTTACTTCCATGATCAAGCCATTCTGTGGGTGGCAGAGACTTGTAATTACTTACTAAATAATTTATCTTCCTTTTTCTATAACAAACTGATATTTAGTTGAACATGTTCCAGTCATCTAAAGGGTGCATTTTCCAGCTTCTTTACATGTAACTATGTTTGAGCCATTGCTATGCAAACAGAGATTGTATGGGATTTCTGGGAATGACTGGAAAGGTATTTTCCATTTCTTCCTTCATCCTGCTGCCCGGGACAGAAATGAATGGCGGGAGCTTCAGTGCCATTTTGAACTAAGAGAACAAAGGTTGCAACATAAGGATAGTATTAATAGAACTACCATATCTCAGATATTCTAGAGATAGCCAAAGAATCACCATAGCAAAATTAACTGTCTACCTTTATCTCTTTTAGCTTAGTTGTATACATGCATGCGAAGTCACTTCAGTCGTGTCTGATTCTGTGCCCCTCTGTCCATGGGATTCTCCAGGCAAGAACGCTGGAGTGGGTTGCCTTACCCTCCTGCAGCAGGGTCTTCTCGACTCAGGGACTGAACGCACCACTCTTTCATCTCCTGCTTTGGCAGGTGGGTTCTTCACCACTATTGCCACATGGGAAGCCAACAAGAAGTCAGCAACAAGAAGCCCCTGTATCAGTCTGCTTGGGCTATCAAAAATAAGTGCCACAGTTTGGGTGACTTAAACAACAGGAATCTATTTTCTCACAATTCTGGAAGTTATAAGTCAGAGATCAAGGAGTCAGCATGGTTGGTTTCTGCTGAGGCTTCCGTCCTTGGCTTGTAGATGGCCACCTTCTCCCTGACGTCATGTTGTCTTCCTTCTGTAAGATCTGTGCCCCAATCTCTTCTTACAAGGACAGCGGCCCTAGTGGATGAGGGCCCACCCTCATGGCCGCACTTTATCTTATTGCTTCTTTAAAGACTCCCGTCTCAAATACAGTCATATTTTATGAGGTACTGTTGGGGGGGCTCAGGTGGGGGAAGCACTTGAACATATGAATTTGGGGAGGATACACTTCAGCCCATAAGACTCCCCGTTCCTCAGTGCTGCCTAGTTGAGGGAATAATAAACGTGCATCTTGCTTAAGCCTCTCTTTTCACACTTTGTCAACTCATCTAATCCTAACGCTAACTGATTCAACATGTGAAGCCTCAAATGGATTTACCTGCTACCCAAGAGGAACCAACTAAAAGTTAGAGCTAACATTTGTACATAGAATCAAGTCACATCATGGTTACAGACTTCTCTGAGCTCAATTGTCCAAGTGATGGTTATTCTTCTTTCAGTTCTCTGGATTATAGGCCAAACTCACTTGTGTATAAAAATTTTAAACAAAGCATTAACAAACTGAGTTTATTAACTCAACAAATAAACTCTTAGTTTATCCCAGGAATGAAAAGATGGTTTAACTTTTAACAGTCTATTTATGTGATTAACACATTTGGCTCATTAAATGGGAAAAAACATACAATCACTTCAATAAATGAAGAAAAGATGTAGTAATAAAAAGATTTTTGTGATAGTTTTAAAAAGTCAACCTAGTATATGGGAATTTCCTTAGTAGAAAGAGAATTTCACACACCCACAAATAGTAGATGTAAGCAAAAAACAAGAATGTATGGACCTCCTAAAACGCTCTCATCTATAAAAGCAATGAGAAAACTGGGTGGGTGGGGAATGATCAGAATCAACTTTTTCCAAATTCTAAAAATTGACCAAAAGCTTACAATAATTCAGGGGTGTTTATTAAACAAAAACCAACCAAACAAAAAATGGCTGAATCCCAGTAAGAACAGTGAGCTTTAAGGTATTTTAACCTGCTCTCTTCCCACTCTACAGTCTCTAGTCTCTCTGTTGCTTTTAAAACCAAAAGTCCACAGTTAAGGTGAAAACCGACAGCCTGGCAGCCACTGAAGGAGTAGAAAGTGTTGGAACTCCTTTAAAACCTCATTCCCAGAGAACTGTCCTTATTTGATCTGGTGGCTCCTTGAAAGACCCCATCAGCAAAGTTGTCTTTATTAAACCTGGTTGAAAAATCACAGTGTGAAAATCTTACCCCTGGGAGTGTTTCTCAAAAACAATTAGAGGCAGTTAATTAACTTTGCAGCTCTGTAAGGTGTGGGTAACAGTGCTCTTAATATTTTTTGGTAAAATCAATCAAGAAGAGAAGAGGGCTGCCATGGAATAACAGATAGGTAGGTGCTACAGGTGGGCTGTGGCTCTGGAGGGCCTTTCCATTCCAGTTCCGAGGCAGCAGGAGCAGACCCTTTCTTTGCTGTGCTATTATCTGGCAGAAGGCAGAAATACAAAGCAAAAGCATTGTTTGTTTTTGTTTTGTTTTGTTTTTTAAAGCACTAGTTTGTGACATTTCTATGCTTACAATCTTCAAGGATAAACTCTTTAGAGGGCCTCAAGATTACTGTTAATGCCTGCATGACTTGGCTTCTGTGGATTTCTCTTATCTAATTTCTAGCCTGACCCCTTCCTTTGTAGCAAGTGCTGCAATACTTGCAGTTCCCAAAACTCACTCAGTGCCTTTGCTCAAGCTTTTACATTTCCTGGAATCTCCCCTCCCCCTCCTAACAAACTCCTACTCATTTGTCAAGATTCAAACTAATTGTTGCTTCTCTAAAGCCCCCAAACCACTTCTTAGGGATGAGTCTCTCCCCACACATCACCTCTTTCCATCCCCTTGTGATGGAGATGATTATTACAGAGAAGACTTGAAAATCATCATCAGGGAAGCCCAGAAAATTTACATTTCCCCATATTTTCTTCAGTCTTGGAAAACCAAGAGAGGGAAGTGGTGTGCCCAAGGCCATGTAGCAAGTTACCAGCAGAGTTGAGGCTGAAAGCCAAAAATGCTTTCTCCTTACTTTGGGATTTGCTGATGCCCACTAGGCCCTCCCTTGGGCTTGACCATATTTTATGTTCATAAAAGTGTCCTGGATTCTCCCAAACCTCAGATGACTGAATTCTGCAGGCTCTGCTAAGATGGCAAAATTGAAGATCTTACTTGCTCTTAGGGAAAGCCCTGGAATAAACATGTCTTAGACTTAAGACCTAGAACCACACACAATGGGAGCCTCTAGAAGAAAGCATGGTGTAAGGGAGAGAGCATACCCTTTGGAACCAGAAAGTCCTAGGTTTGAGTTCCAAATCCACCAGTTTTAGAAGTTCAGAAAAGGTAAACTTTTTGGTCTCAGTTTCCTGGTGTTAAAAAAAAAGTGGACAATCTTTTTACTGGGATTAAATAAGATAACCTCAGTAAGTTATCCAGAACAAGATCTTAGCCTAAGTTTCTCCAAATATAAAATAAGAAGGAATTGATTACATGATTCCTGTGCCCCTATAACACCTTTCTATTCTTGCTTTTATGAATTTTTCATTCGTGTCTGTGGATTCCACACAAAAGCTGTCATGGGTATGTCCTATACAACAGAGATTTGACTCTCAGAGGAAGTGAAGAGAGTCTGAGAGGCACCTGTGGAAATGCAAATTTGGTGACTAAATAGGACCTCCCTGGGTCTGATGATTTCCAAGATGCCACTGAGGTACAATTTCAGAGATGATGTGGAGAGGAGAGGCCAGCCCTTCCTCAAAGAATGGTTGTAATTAGTATGTTCATTCTACTCTGTGGCAGCTGTTGTTAGATTGGGGAAACATAAATATAGAGCAAACTCAGTTAAGGGATGGGTGCACTGACCCTGGAGACCTGATTTCTGGTCTCAGCTTGACAGAAACTAGCCATGTAGCTTCTGGTAAGTCCCTCAAAGGTGTTAACCTCTAAATCTCAGCTTTCTGAGAGTGAGAAAAGGGAATTGGAAAGGTGGCTTCTAAGGGTTCTTTTTCCATTTTTTTTCCCCCAGATTATACCTCTCCTCTGACATTCAGCTCTAAATATTCATGTACCCCCTGGAAGCCTCCATCTGGATGAACCATCACCACTTGAACTGAACGTATCCTGAGCAAACAAAGTAATTCATGCTCTTGATCTATATTTTGTCCCAAAGTCATTCCCACCTCCTATACATCCTATCTCAGAGAATGACGTTGTTCTATATGCCTAGAAACTACACCATAAATCTAAAGGCCACTTTAGAGGCCCTTCTCCTTTATACCCCACATCCTATCAGTTGCCAAACTGTACCAAATCCAGCTTTAAAATAATTCTCCAATGGACCTCCTTTCCCCCCACCTCATTGCCACTTCTTAGTGGAGTCCATTATTTCTTCTAATCATCTCCTAGCCTCTAGTTTCATCTAAATTTCTCCCACACTATGGCCAAAGTAATCTTTCTAAACAGTAATATGACCTGGTCGCTCACCAACTTAAAATTTTTGGTGGCTCCCATCAAGAGGATGAAAGACTTTCCAAGCATGTATTTAACTATTTGTATGTGAAAAGGAGTTTTGATTAGGTTGGAAAGCCTAGGTTCACAAGACCAACTATCACTAGGAATAAATGAAAGAACAGAAAAATAAGAAGAGGAGGGAAGAAACAAACATTGAGTGTCCACACTATATCAAATACTGTGCTTTATATACCCTATGTTGTCTCAACATTCAAAAAATATAGGAGATATCTTAGGTCAGGTCTTCCCAGCGTAGACTGAGATGGAGATGTGTGTGCAGGAAGTTTACTGGGAAGTACTTGTGGAAACCACGCCTGTGGAAAGCAAGGAACACAGAACGGAGCAGACAGAAAAGTTGAACTCTGGATGCACTTATTGCATAAAGCCTCAGCTGACTCTGTGAGGAGCTCTGGAGCTGGGATGCTCCTCAAGGGCTGCTCTAAATTGAGGCGAAGAGATGGGACGTCTATATTCATTGACCGACTGACCAGTTGTTAGATGTGGGTGGCCCCCAGGAAGGAACTTGCTGAAGGCAGTGCCTAGAGACGGACTCAGCTGAGAGCTGTCAACCACTAATGCTTCCAGCAACTGGGGAATGATTGCTTTGGTCCTGAGGAGATCCGAGCAGCATATCACAGTATCCACTGGGTAACTTGTGGTGCATTATTTTATAGGTAGAAAATCTGCATCCCATCAATAATGTGACTTATCCTAGAGGTTATATAAGTTGTAAATGAAGCTTCTGTGGCTTAAATTCGTATTTTTCTGATTCCATCCTCCTTTGACTACCTATAATTTTCTAAGTTGGAAAAAAATTTCATTAAAGATTAAAGTCAAACTTGAGCTCTCAGATACCTGAATGGCAGTATAAGCTGTCACACATATTAATCTTTCAAGGAAAAATTAGAGAAATAGTGAGGTCAAGTATTGAAAGTCTTAGATACAAATATCTTTTGACATCACTTATATGTGGGATCTAAAATAAAATGATACAAATGAACTTATTCACAAAACAGAAACAGACCCACAGACTTTGAAAACAGGTGTATGGTTACCAAAGGGGAAACTTGGGGTGGCAGGATAAATCAGGAGTTCAGGACTGCTATATACACACTGCTGCTGCTGCTAAGTCACTTCAATAGTGTCCAACACTGTGCGACCCCTTGGATGGCAGCCCATCAGGCTCCCCCGTCCCTGGGATTCTCCAGGCAAGAACACTGGAGTGGGTTGCCATTTCCTTCTCCAATGCAGGAAAGTGAAAAGTGAAAGTGAAGTTGCTCAGTCATGTCCGACTCTTCGCAACCCCATGGACTGCAGCCTAGTATATATAAAATAGAAAATCAACAAGGTACTATTGTATAGCACAGGGAACTCTACTCAATATTCTGCACTAACCTATATGGAAAAGAATCTGAAAAATAATAGATAGATATATATGTGTAACAGAATTGCTTCTCTGTACACCTGGAACTAACATAACATTGTAAATCCACTACAGTAAGTTCCCTACATACCAAAGAGTTCCATCCCAAGAGCGCATTCATAAGTTCAACTTGTTATTAAGTCCAACAAAGTTAGCCTAGGTATCCAACTAACACAATCAGCTATACAGAACTGCTCTGTAATAGGTTTAGAACACTTCCCGCACAAATATTACATTTAAAAACACACACACACACAAAATAACATTTTTAATCTTACAATAAAATACCTTGAAAAGTATAGTACACAGTACAATAGCTGGCAGACAGGGACATGTTCACATCTTTGAAAGTTTACACCTTGAAGGTTTGTATGTAGAGGGACTTATTGTACACCCCAATATAAAGTAAAATTTAAACTGAAAAGAAAAAGAAAGTCCTACAGATTACTGAGAAAAGACAGAGTAAGAATCAGGACCTGTGGAGCCTCAATGTGAAACTGAGGACAAGGCAAGCAGGGTCATGCTTATGGCAGGACCAGAATGAGTCTGTAGAAAACTGGCAGCTGAGAAATCCACCAAAGCAGCGATCACAGACCTGGACCAGCGGCCAGGATCGTTCTGAGAGCTAGAGAGCTCAGAGCACTAACAGGAGAGGGACAGAGGGAGGGGAAGAAAGAGGCAGCCTAGGGTCAGAAAGGAGGCAGTTCCGAAGAAGAGGACAGGAAATACTAAAGAAGTCAAGAGTCATAGATACTTACAGATATATACATAGAATATAGGGTGCAGAGCCCAGAAAGAATGCGATGGAATGAGGGCATGGGTCATAGCTGTTCTCCCCTGATCTCTCATTACATGGCTTTCTTGTCCCTGGACTTTGATAATGGCTTTGCTAGGAAGCATGTATTCCAGGCCAGTGGGACAAGAGGTGGGAGAACTTATCATTCAAGTGCTGTGCTTGCTATTTATTTACTGTGTGACCTCAGGCAAGTTATTTAACTCTCTAAGCTTCATTTCCTCATATGTAAACTGGGGATAATTGTCAATGTCTAGGCCTGGTGCAGAGCTCACAGGAGAAATAAGCTGTTTCTATTTTAGAATTCTCATAATCCACACCCATGACCTAACGCACCTGTGTGGACAAACCAAATTTAGAACCCAGGCTCTTAAGGTAGCTTCTTATATTTTAGAGAGTTTAGTAAATAACATGGGAAGCAACACAATTGCCTGCCTTTCTCCCAGCTTTCTGCCCTCATGTGGAAGTCTCTCCCAGGAGGAAGAGTGGACAATCTGAGATTTAGGGGGAACATCTGCAGAAACCCTTGTAGGAGGCTCTAGCTCATGGGAGATTTGAGGACAGCTGGGGCTCAGGTTGCCTGAGCAAGTAGGACTTAATATCCCAGCCACTTGGGGCCCGATGAGACCAGGATTCAGCACTTAATGTCCCGCTTCTGTCATCAGAACTGGGAGCTATAAGGCATCCTTCTTAAAGATAAGACAACATAAGTAGAGGCCTCCTCTTTGCAACAGATGTAAGAGACGCAAGTTTGATCCCTGGATCAGAAAGATTTCCTGAAGGAGGAAATGATAACTCACTCCAGTATTCTTGCCTAGAGATTCCCATGAACAGAGGAGCCTGGTGGGCTGCAGTCCATAGCATCACAAAGAGCTGGACACGACTGAAGTCACTTAATACACTTTTTTTTAGAGGCCTCCTCTCAATTGATTTATTTATGCCCTGGAAAATGTCATATGATGGGAACTGCTCCTTACTGTTTCAATTCTGTTGTCTTGCTAAACAACGCAAAGTTTAGAAACAGCAAAATTCAACAAGGAAATCTCTGTCTCTGGTTACAGTCTATAATTCTTTTACCTCATAGAATACCTTCCCAAACTTAGCAATTTAAACAGTCTCATGATCTTCCTTTGCTCTCTTTTCAAGGCCAGATAATTAACATAATATTCTTTCTTTTCATCCTAATGTATCTGTTCCATGCCTGCGGGGCCTCAGTTCCCTGACCAGGGTGGAACCCGTGACGCCTGTAGAGGAGCTCTGTGACAACATAGACAGGTGGGATGGGAATGGGTGGCAGGGAGGCTTAAGAGGGACAGGATATACAGACACACTGATTCTCACTGTTGTATAGCAGAAACCAGCACAAATTTGCTAGGCAATTATCTACAAATTATTAAACAAAAGAATATATTATCTTCGCACAGAGGCAATAAAGAAGTCTGTGTTCATAAGCTAAGCAACAGATATAGCAATACATTTTTATTATGTTAAATTAAAAAAAGCAAAATTGTATGCATACCTGTCATTTTAGTTCCATATGTGCTTATAGAATGAGCAGCCCACTGGAGCAAGAAAATACTTCTCTTAAGCGACTGCACAGTAAGGAGTATTGCTTCCGACTGCATACTGTGCACCTGCACCTTGATTGTAATTATTTGGAAGTATCCCAACTATCAGAGCTTCCCAGGAGGTGCTAGTGGTAAAGAAAGTGAAAGTGAAGTCACTCAGCCATGTCCGACTCTTTTGACCCCATAGACTGCAGCCTACCAGGCTCCTCTGTCCATGGGATTTTCCAGGCAATAGTACTGGAGTGGATTACCTGCAAATGCACGATACATAAGAGATGCAGGTTTGATCCCTGGGTCTGAAAGATCCCCTGGAAGAGGGCATGGCAACTCAATCCAGTATTCTTGCCTTGAGAATCCCATGGAGAGAGGAGCCTGGAGGGCTACAGCCCATAGGGTCACAAAGTGTTGGACACGACTGAAGTGATTAGCACATGTACGCACAGCCCAACTATCAGATGTTTAGTTATGAGATACCCAAAGGCATTTTAATTGAAATTTCATAACACAGCAAAAGAATGAGTTGAGGTGACCAAACCCACACTACAGGATGAGAATCAGACCTCCATAGGTATTTTATATAGTTACAGTTGAAGTAAATAAAAATGCAGTTATTATACAGTGTGGTTTTGATATTGGCTTCAAATCCTCTCACACATGAGTTTTGCAAAACTGTATCAGGTGTAACTAAGGGTTCAGTTCATATTTTCGTTCTGTTTCAAATTTTCAGTTCTGATTCATATTTTACTTTATTGTTCCTGTTCTGTTTTATACACTGATATTTTCCTTGATCAAATGTGATAGTCTGTTCTGAGAATTTTTGATTGCTTTATCCTTTAAATATTGATTGCAGAAGATTTACCTTTCTGTCTTCAATTGCTAAAAGTTCTTCATGGCTCATCATGCGCTTTGTCTCTAATTTATGCTGGAAATCTACCGTTGGTCTTATGAAGAAGCCCAGGAGTGATGTTCCCTTCCAGAGTGCCTGAAGCATTCTGTCCCAGGTCTCTGAGGATGGTCCCTGGTCTGGTCCACAGGTAGTACTCCCTGTGCCCCACCTGCTGCAGCTTTGAGGATCATCATTTAATCACTTACATCTACTTTCAGGAAATAATGAAAATGACAGGTGCCAAATGCAAAATGCCCACCAAATATCACACTAGACACCTTGAAGTGAAGTGAAGTTGCTCAGTCATGTCCGACTCTTTGCGACCCCGTGGACTGTAGCCCGCCAGGCTCCTCCATCCATGGGATTTTGCAGGCAAGAATACTAGAGTGGGTTGTCATTTCCTTCTCCAGGGAATGTTCCCGACCCAGGGATCGAGCCCATGTCTCCTGTATTGCAGGCAGACGCTTTAACCTCTGAGCCACCAGGGAAGCCTAGACACCTTACTTGAATTAATGTCTTTTAGGTCTCCCAACAACCCCATGAGAGGGTGGTTCATCTTAACTCTGCTACTGATGAAGAAAGAAAGGCTTAGAGAGATTAAATAACTTGCCAGTCACATAATTTATAAATAACAGACGGGGGGACTTAACCTCAGGTCTGTCTGACTATAGAACTGAGCTCTTTCTTTTAACTTTCTAAAACTTTTTATTTTGTATTGGGGTTTAGTCTACAAATGTTGTGATAGTTTCCGGTGACTAGCAAAGGGACTCAGCCATACGTATACACGTATCCATTCTTCTCCAAACTCCCTCCCATCCAGGTTACCGAATAACACTGAGCAGAGTTCCATGTGCTATACAGTAGGTCCTCACTGGTTATCCATCTTAAATATAGTAGTGTGCATATGTCCATCCCAAAGTGGAAGTGTGAAAGTGAAAGTTGCTCAGTCGTGTCAGACTCTTTGCGACCCCATGGACTATATAGTCCACAGAATTCTCTAGGCCAGAATATTGGAATGGGTAGCCTTTCCCTTTTCTAGAGGATCTTCCCAACCCAGGGATCAAACCCAGGTCTCCCACATTGCAGGCAGATTCTTTACCAGCTGAGGCACAACCAAACACCCTAGTTATTCCTTCCCCCAAGCCTCCCCTACTCTTTGGCAACCCTAAGTTCATTCTCTAAGTCTGTGAGTCTGTCTCTGTTCTGTGAGTAAGCTCATTTGTATCATTTCTTTTTAGATTCCACATATAAGGAATATCATACAAAATTTCTCCTTCTCTGACTTACTTCATTCAGTATGACAACCATGTAACTGCAAATGCTGAGCCAAAATTCTGAACCAGTCACTCTAGCACCTTATAAACAAAGATTTAGCGGAGATTTGCAAAGTTGAAAAGTTGTGACAAGGCTAGGAAACTATGGAAGATTTTATTTTCTTTCTTTAAAAATTTTCTTTAATATTGTGCCATATTTGCAATTTTTAAAAGAGGAGACAGAATCCTAATATTTAAAAACTCCACTTCCTAAATATTCTGCTCTTAACTAGTAGTGATATCTGATAAAATAATCCAAGTGGTTGATAATTAAATGTGTTAGTCCTCATACAATTACATGAAAAAGAACGTTGGGAGTCATTATATTTTAACCAAGTGGAATGGTTTTCTCAGGGTTAGTGCTGGAGCAAGCAAGTGGGTGGAGAAGAGGGAGCTCCTAAACTCCCTCTGCCATCCTGCATCTAGGTCTGTCCACATAGCTCATTGTGCTCTCCAGTGACCCCAGCCAGACTCTTGGCTGAAGCTTTCTAGTCTATAGCTCATTGCTGGCTTTTGTTTTGTTTGCTGCCTTTGGGAGCCCTTCTTTTATTGGGAAATAAATACAAACAGGTGGGCCAGCCACCATATGTAGTTCCAGGGGCTACCTATGTAAGAGGAAAGTGGCTCACTCTCAGAACTCAGCTAGTATGCTAACTTCTCCCTTTTCCCTGGACTCGCTTCAAGTCAGCCCCCTTCACTGGCACGATGACACAGGAATCCTGTTCTGGGCTGGCCCATTAGCATCTCAGACCATCACTGGATGATCTCACAGAAGGTGCAGTGCTCATTCCCCAGCTCTGTCTCTCAGGCCACGGTGCTTGGAGACTGGATCTATTCAGAGAGAAAGGAGCATTTTGCTCCTTGCCAACCTTTGCAGGAGAAGTGCTCAGTAATGTACAAAAAGCCTTCCAGAATGACTGAAGATGAGGCCTTGGGTTGAGCTGTGTATAGAGAGAAGAATAAGGCTGACAGTGATTTTCCAGGGTTTCTAGAGTCCTTCACAAATTATTGTCATATTTATCTATCTTGTCTAAGAAGGTAGATCAGGGACCTCCCTGGTGGTCCAGGGGTTAAGAATTCACCTTCCAATGCAGGGGATGTGGGTTCAACTCCTGATCAGGGAGCCAAGATCCCACATGCTGAAGGGCAACTAAGCCTGCATGCCACAACTACTGAGCTGCGTGCTCTAGAACGCTCGAGCTGCAATGAAGAGCAGAGTGTCGCAAGGAAGACCCAGTGCAGCAAACAAAAAGGGGTGGGGGGAGAGAGAGAAGGTGGATCAGAGTTATGGGAGGCAGTTTTTGGTGCACAAGAAAAGGTTTGAGGTTGGTGCCTCAATAGCCACTGTTACTGGTCCCTGAGGCTTGCTTGTTCCTTCCTAGAAGTTGTGGGCTGATAAGGGCACTTCCTTTTTCTAGTGGCATATGCCTGTAGAAAGCAAGCTGGCAAACTACATGGCTGCCATGTAGGGCAATTTGGGGGCATTAAAGAGTACCCCCAACCCTACCAAGAATGCTTCTCAAAGAGCTGCAGAGACTTCAGGGACACGAAAAGTTCAGGGTCAATTTCCGAAAAGGTCTCAGAAAGGGAGAGCTCTCCACACATTGGCTCTGAGGTCTGGAACGATGGCAAAAGCATCAGGGAAGTGAGAAGATTTGGGAGAGAAAATCCTCAGATTACATACACTCATAGATCTCTCTCCTCAACCTCCAGACTCCAGTGCTCTGAACCGGATTAGAGCAGGCAATGATGTGGGAAACTTGGTACAAGCTTTGAAGTGGGCAATCTGATTAGCACAGATCAGGTAAGGGTCAGAAGACACTGCCAGTGGGCATCATCACAGACTGTTCTGTGCTACATACCCAGCTCCCTTCCTGGAGCCTGGGCACATCGATCTGCTCAGGAAGGTATCTTCCTGAGTTCTCAGGGGAAAGATGCTGGATAAAACCTGGGTCTAGATCTGAGTGACAGCCACCTCATAGTCTCATTTTTGCCCCCGTCTCCCCTCAACCCTACAACCCCAGGCCATGGCAGGGCTGTTTGGTACACTGGTCTGCTGAGCCTCCATATCAGACACCTGTCCCCAGTGAGCTTCCTCATCTCACCGCACAGGGCAGACCCCAGGGTGTTTTTCCCAGTGCTTTCCCCAGGCCAGTTTTAGACTCTGCAATCAAATCTCCTAGGAGATGGTTCAGAGTTTGGGGAATTTTCATACTTTCATTTTGTTTTTGTGGGGTTTTTGTTTTGTGTGTGTGTGTGTGTGTGTGTGTGTGTGTGTGTGTGTGTGTTTTACTTATCCAGATAAATGAGCTCATCATGGGCTCCAAGTAGCCAGGTGGTCTGGACTGCTTCTCAGTGACCCTTTCCTGTCAGGCTGGCTTATATTATAGGGACCTCTGTTATGAGACCAGAGAATGGTCATTGGCTGGGAAGCTGGAATACTCAGGGGCAGTCCAGAACCAGGAACCTTCAGGCAGGTCACTTTGCCATCTCTCACCTTAAAGTGTCAGAAGAGAGAGTAGCAAGTCTCAGGGGGATTTATACTGTCCTGTTTAAGAGCAGGAGATGACCTCATTGTGCAGCCCACCTGAGATTGTTTGCAGAGGGTTTTTTTTTTTTTTTTTTCACAGACACATGGTCCTCCTTGCTCTCAGGGAGGGGCTCCACATAGGCAAAGGGAAGGAAGTGGTGCTTTGTGACAAGTGATGAATGTGTGGGGCAGAAATTGTACTCATTTGGATGCTCCTGTTGCCCATGCCTGTCTCTGTGCCAAATGGAATGTTCTATGGATAATGAGCTATTGATCAACACAAGCTTAAAGATTGGTTAGGATTCTTGTCCAGTGTAATGTGAAGGCTTTTGAATATGACTCCGTAAATACAAAGCATTATCACCGGTGTATCTTTTGTTGTTGATCTGTCAGAGTCTGTTCTTTATAGCTGACGAAGCAGCCTGGTGTACCAAGTTAATAACTGCAAACCTCAGGTTAGTCACCTTGCCCCTTAGGTTTTAAAATTGTTTCCTGTGACAGCTGTAACAAAGCAGCTATAACAAATTACCACAAACTTGATGGCTTAACTATAGGATTTTGTGGATATTCTTTATCAAATTGGGAAATTCCCCTTCCCCCATTTCTAGCTGGTCGAGAGTTTTTATCATGAAAACCTATTCAATTTTGTTAAATGTTTTTCTTCATCTATTAATGTGATCATGTGAGTCTTCTTCTTTAGCCTGTTGATATGATGGATTAACTGATTTTCACATGTTAAACTAGTACTTGCGATAAATCCTATTTTGTTGGAAATATACAGTTTTTTTTTTCCTCCTTGTAGTTCTAACAGTTTTCACCTTATTATTTGAGCTCTGTCCTTAGGTGCATACATGTTAAGGATTGTTATATCTTCATGGAGACTTCTTTGTCATTATGAAATACTCCTCTTTATTCCTTACAGCTTTCCTTACTTTGATGGCTTGTCTGTCAGAAATTAATATAGCCACATCTGCTTTCTTTTGATTAGTATTAACTTGTTTTCTTTTTCCGTCCATTTACTTTTAATTTTATATGTGTTTATATTTAAAGTGGGTTTCTTGAAGACATATAGGTAAGTCTTGTTTTTGGATGCACTCTGACAATCTCTGCCTCTTAATTGGTTCATTTAGACTGTCACCATTCAAAGTGTTTGTTTACTGATATTGTTGAGGTAATTTCTACCATGTTTGTTACTATTTTCTATTTGTTAACCTCATTCTTTGTTGAGCTTTTTGTCTTCCACTCTTTTTCTGCCTTTTATGGTTTTGATTGAGCTTTTGTAAGACTTCATTTTTTCTTTCTTAGTATGTCAGTTATACTTCTTTTTTTAACTTCTTTTACGATTGATTGCCCTAGACTTTGCAATATACATTTACAACTAATCCAAGCACAGTTTTAAATAACACTATACTGCTTTATGGGTAGTATGAGTACTTAATAGTAGCAAAATAATGTGATTTCTCCCTCCTGTGATTTGTGTATCATTGCTGTCATTCATTTCATTTCTATATAAGCATATATACACAAGGCATATGCATAAGTGTACATAATTTGGTATATTGTTTATATATTGTTGCTATTATTATTTTGAACAATGTGTTATCTGTTAGATCAATTAAGAATAAAAGAAACAAAAGCTTCTATTTTTATCTTCACTTATTCCTTCTCTGATGCTCTTCCTCAGTAGATTTGAGTTTCTGACCTTTATTATTTTCCTTCTCTCTAAAGAAATTCTTGTAACATTCCTTACAAGTCAGAACTATGGCAACAAATTCCCTCCATCTTTGTTTGTCTGAAAATGTCTTTATTTCTCCTTCACTTTTGAAGAATAATTTCACAGGATACAGAAAATTATAAATTGGTGGTTATAATTACATAATTATATTTATATAATTATATATGTATTTATATAAGTTTTTTCCTTAACACTTTTAAGTATTTTATTCCATTCTCAATTGTTGCTTGCAGTTAATTCTTTTCAAGTTAAAGAAATGTGAAGACATATAGAAGACATAGATTGTGGCACTAGTGGCTTTATGTTAAAACGTTTTAAATACTAGAAAATATTTCCTCAAGTTTTTATGCATTTCACAATTAAAACTACAGTCATGACACACTTTTAAGTTTAATCTTTTTCTCACTTTCTTACATCTAGACAAGTAACAAAACAATAAATCAAGGGACTTCCCTCATGGTCCAGTGGTTTAGAATGCCCCTTGCAATTGAGGAGATGTGGGCTGGATCTCTGGACAGAATGCTAAGACCCCGCATGCCACAGAACAACCAGCCCCAAGCAACCCAACCACTGTGAGTCCATACACCACAGGAAAGATCCCACACGATGCAACTAAGACCTGGTGCAGGCAAATAAATACATATTTTTAAACCCAATGAATCAAAACTCTGATACATGTCATTTTCCTCTTTTCATGGTATATATACTCTCACCCTGGCTGATTTCAGGCTACCAGCATGATGTCATTGAATGCAAAGCTGGAGAAAGCCTTGTAGCAGCACCCATGATCAGATATTTTGTTCCCATGCCAGAGATACAATAGATGTAATGTTCTCAAGAGCACAAAGAATAGTAAAATGTGAAATAATTAAGAAGTAATGAGTGTTGAGTTTTCAGTTCCCTCAGTTTTGGATGTATTTTATTTAATTGTAAATTTATATAATTCCATTTTTTAGTAATATAATGTTTATCAATAACCAGCTCACAAGCTTTCTGAAACTTTAACAACTGGCTCTCAGGAGGTGATACGTGCTGACTCTAGCACAGCACTGGGTAGTGTTGTGCCAGGAGAGTTGGGTGCCAGGTGTTTATGTATGCAGAAAGGGGAATGATGAGAATAAAGAGTGCTGTCACTATGTCACCAGCTCTGATTACCCTTATCCTCTTAGGGAGGCCCTTTGGAAAGTGACTCTGACCTGTTATATGGACGTTAAAAAACCTGCTTCAGGGGCTTCCCTGGTGCTCCAGTGGTTAAGAATCTACCTTGTAGTGGATTCTTAGGCAGGGACATGAGTATGGGAAGATCTCACATGCCATGGGGCAACTCAGTCCGTGCACCACAATGACTGGGGCCAAACACCCAGAGCACTAGAGCCACAGCTCCTGAAGCCTGTGCTGTGCGACAAGAGAAGCCTGAGCACCACGGTTCAGAAGCCCCCGCTCGCCGCAGCCGGAGAAGCCCGAGCACAGCAATGAAGACCCAGCACAGGACTCCCCCGCAAAAGAAAATACTGGTTACAATTGCATTTCAAAGTTTCCTTGTGAGCCAGTAATAGTGTGTTCCATATTTATTGCTTAACTTACGGAAAAGCACAACATCTTCTGTCAGTTTTAGTCCCTTCTCCTCAACAAAAAGATTAGATGCAAGTTCTAAAATAAGGCAGCCCCTCCAAACACAGCATAGGGCTCACTAAATTCTACCACAATTTACCCAGCAGGGAAATTGGGTTTCTGCCAGCTGACCCACCCTTGCCCACCTTCATCTCTCTGTGATTTTGGCACCAGGACCTGACTGCATGGAGAGATGTTCTCTGAAATTATGGAACAAATCAGAAGTAAAATGTCCATCAGCTATTAAAAGTCAATCATTCTTGTCCAGGGGTCATGCTAATCTTCTCTGTATTGTTCCAATTTTATTTACAGGGGAACAATGGAGAAACAGACATAGAGAATAGACTTATGGACATGGGGAGAGTGGAGGAGAGGGTGAGATGTATGGAAAGAGTAACATGGAAATTTATATTACCATATGTAAAATAGATAGCCAACGGGAATTTGCTGTATGGCTCAGGAAACTCAAACAGGGGCTCTGTATCAATCTAGAGGGGGTGGGATGGGGAGGAAGACAGGAGGGAGTTTCAAAAGGGAGCAGATGTTTGTATAGCTATGGCTGATTAATTTTGAGGTTTGATAGAAAACAGCAAAATTCTGTAAAGCAATTATCTTTCAATAAAAAATAAATTAATTTAAAAAAGTAAACCATCCAAGTACAACCTGAGCTAACTCACCCAAATTTGGGGTAGCCTGACACAACTACATCTTTTCTTTGCACTATAATAAGAGTTACCAGACAGAGCCACACAGAGAGGCTTGACATCCCTTTCCCGGAGACAGCTAAGAAAGAGAGAGGAGGGAGGGCATTTCTGCCAAGGCTGGGGGTTTGACCGAGGTGATTACACAGATCCCTTCCCGGCTCTTGCAGTCTAACCACCTGACTCTGACTTCTTGGGAAGAGCAGAGTGACTTAAGGCTTGAAAGAGATGACCAATCCTCGAGGCACAGGCAGAAAAAAACCCCAGTGAGACAGGAAGCCTGCTGGTTTCTGATGCATAAACTAGACAGTAGAGGCAGCACTTGGCTGGCGCAGAGCTCTCTCTGCTCTGGCTGGTGTCTGAGAGCAGCTGTTGGGCTCTCTCTCACCAGACTCCCTTCCTTATCCTCACTGGCTGATGGATCCTAAAGGTCTCCTCTCGAATGTCCTGCTGTTTTCCTCTCTGATCTTTGAACTGAGCTGCAGAACAGGTAAGTGTTCATCTGTTTGAGGGCTTGGGTCCTAGGATTACCTACCAGGAATCAGCTATAGCCACCTTGACAGAGAGGGAACTCAGCGGCCAGAGGTTGTTATTTGGCTGCGGGTAGGGGGCAGGGGGTAGGGGGGAGGGCTGTGATCTGCTGCCTCTTGCTCAGAGACTGAGTTCCTCCTGCCTCTCAAAGAGGAAGGAAAATTGTGAGTTACTGGGCTCCTGGGTCCAAGGCTTAGCCCCGCCAGTCCTAGCTTCCAAGGAAACCAGGAGTTCCAGTCAAAGGCACTGGTCGCATTCTAGACCAGCCTCTCTGGGTGAGAGGCTGCAGTCAAAGTCCTGGCTGAGTGGTCGGTTTTGTGTGAATATCCTTCTGGCAAAGGCACAGGCTAAGGGAATGAGCTGGAGAGAGGGAGCTCTGGGAGAAAATTACTCCTACAACCCTGTCCTGGCTGGGGATCTTCACACACACACAAGCAGACAAACCAAAAACATGGTCCACCTACAAGAAAGGGCTGTAGCGGGAAGAGAGGGTAAGAGTGAAAACCCCAGGCAATGGTTGGGAACAGACAGTGGCCACAGCGTGGTTGTGCTTGTGGCTACTTTCCTGGAAATAGCACTCCAAGGCAGCAAGAGGGGAAGAGGCCAGGGGTTTTGGAGCCCAAGGCTGGTTACAGTTAGTGAGAAATGTAAATCAGGAATGCTCAGAGGGAGAGTAGCTTTAATGTAGAGCTAAAGCGTTTGGAACTGAACTCTGCTCCTATCTTTCGGTTTGCTGGAATTCTCTTGTTTAGTAGTTTTGCGAACTACTCTGTTTAGAGCTTTGAGAAAAGGTGTTTGAAAAAGAAAAAGCCAAGCAAGGAGTAAACTCTGGGCTCACTAAGGAGTGGATGAGCATCTCCATTTTGCTTAAATGCCTTCAGACTTTGTTTAGACTGTGGAAGGCTGCCTAAAGTGGAAGCGGCATTAGGGAAAGAGGGAAAATCCTGAGGCTCTGGATGTTTTGTTCTTGGGGTTTTCAAGACAGCAAATCCATTATGGACTTTTCCAGGAGAAGCCCAGAGATGTGCTGAGGGGCTGCACCTGAGATTGACTTTTTGACAGATTCCCAGATGAATAGCTCTTCCTTGGCCCTGCGTTTTCTCAGAATAAGACAGACTGATGGCTCTTGCTGCCCAAGGTCTCAGAGAGCAGTAATTTAACTCAGGGTTCAGAAAGCTATATGGAACTACTTTAAGCCATAATGAGGAGATGGCTCAGATGGTAAAGAACCTGCCTGCAATGCAGGAGACCCAGCTTCGATCCCTGGGTCAGGAAGATCTCCTGGAGAAGAAAATGGCGACACACTCTAGTATTCTCGCGTGGAGAATTCCATGGACAGTGGAGCCTGGCGGGCTACAAGTCCACGGGTTCACAAAGAGTTAGACATGACTGAGCGACTAACACTTCACTTCACTTCAGGAAGAGTCAGACCTTCCTGGGGGCTCCCCATCCACGACTCCACCATTTTTGGAATACTTTCTGGTGACTGTCAGGAGTAACGGGTTTGAACAGTGAGCTGAACTTTTCTATCCCTGTGCTGGCTTGCCGTCTGGTCAGCCTGGCCCTGGCATCTCAGGTTCTGTTGACAGCAGCTGCAGGCAAAGCTTTGGAGGTCACTGGTTAGTAAGAAACAGCCCAGCCCTTTAAAGGCGTGTCTATCCAATCAGCAGTGTTCATCTTTCTTATGATTGTCTTCTCCGAAATAAGTACAAAAATTTTATACTGTTTTTATTTTTAAACATGCACTCTCTTGTGAAACCCCAATGAAACCCAGACAGAAGTGCTTTGCAAATGAGACAGGTCAACCATGACAGATTTACCCAACCAAGAAGCCCACTTCTTGTAAAGTTAGTACCCACTCCCCTTCCCATCTCAGCTCACCTTCCAATTCCCAGTCAAAACTGTAAAAATCAAAAAGTCCACATGTCCCTTCCCCCAATGAACTGAAATCTCCATTTCCCTCAGTGATACATTTTTAATAGGCTTCTCTTTTCAGAGCAGTTTTGGGTTCACAGCAAAATAATTGAAAAGTACAGAGATTTCCCATGGCCCTCACATACACATAGCCTGTATCAACATCTCCCACCAGAGTGGTGCATCTGTTACAGCTGATGAATCTACCCCAGTAGGATTTTTATTCCTTCATTCAGGCCCTCCCCACTTCCTTCACATACATAAGAGAAGTGAGGGGCAAGTTGGGGGTGGTTCTAGAATTTGCCCAATCTTGCATATTCACTGTCCCATTCTACCCCAATATTTTGATCTAGGCAATTTATTTCTTAAAAGTTTTAATACTGTGACATAATGCCACTGACTTCACTATCTCTGGTGTTAGACTGGAAATCAGAACTTCAGGGCTATTTGGTTTTATCCATAGGTTGACTTTGGACAATCCCATTCAGCAACTATCTATTAGGACACATGGTATGCCTGGCACTAGGTGACGTGTGGGGTAAAATTAACAACCACAGCCTCTGCCCAGAACTTGGCACAGAATCTGGCACATGAGAGCCCTTCTACAAATGTTTGTTGAATGATTAATAATAGTATGTACAGAATTTTCTTGCTATATATCAAACACTGTTATAAGTGCTTTATGTGTATTATTCATTTAATTATACCAACTCTATGAGTTGGTATTGCTATATCATGATTTTATAAAAGAGGAAAAAGAGGCAAAGAGTAGTTAGTAATTTCTCCTTAATCACACAGCTTGACTCCAGAGGCTCAAGGAATGAAACTGGATAAGCTTATGTTTAGGGGAGGAAAATCCTAAAATTTGTATTCAGGTCCCATGGTAAAAATTAGACTGTGCTGTCTATAACTGAACCATATGAGTTGATTTTAATTGAATTGAAATTAAATATAGGAATTCGCAAAAGGTAAGAGAAGTTGAATAAATCAGAGAAGGAAGCAGAAGGCATATGGAAGTATTTGATACAGGATTTGGAAAGTAGATAGAAACATCTTTCATCATGTAGTTTTTTTTTTTTAATTTTTTGTTAACTAGTTGTTTGTGGAGGAGTATCCTATGTAGGTCTATAAAACTTCAACAGTATAAAAGGGTATTGAAGAGATATTTGTCTCCGTGTTATAGTGGTAAACAAAACAGACACAGACCCTACTCTTAGAAGCTTGTAATTGCATAAGGATAAAAAGCATTGAAAGAGAGTTAAAAGTGTGATGGGTGATACGAAAGGAGGGATCCAGAGTGCACTGGAGGCACATGGCAGAGAAGCCGTATCTCAGCCAAGGGCCAAACGCAGAGGCCTGAAGGACAGAAGGAGATAGCCAGGCAAATAAAGGGCAGTGGCTGACTTTCAGGCTGGGGAACGGTAAGCACAGATATTCTAAGATAGAAAGACCCAGCAGCATCAAGGAATGGGACTAGAAGGACATCTGGTAGGACTTCAATTTGAAAAGGAGACTTAGACACATTATCTTTACTTTGTGAGCCCAGATTTCCCATAAGAACTACGAGGGCCCTGAGTCCTCCCTGAAAGAAATGCTATAGCAAGATGCCCAGTGTCAGGGCTGCCCCCGACCAGAAAAGGTTAGCATTAGGTAGAGTCCCATCTTATGAAAGGGTTGGCTAGATGCTACTAATTTCAGGAAAATATCCATGGGCTCATGTGAATCACTCTACTTTCTAAGTAGAATTGCCCTGGAAGGAAAGTGAGTTGGTGTTAACAGCTACAAATGTTTCCTCCAGCCTCTTTTAGTAAACAGGGTCTGACTGAATCACAAACCCACTGGAAAACACTCATCAGGCAGTAGGATGTTTCAGGAGCTATGGTACTCTACTTGAAGGGTTTTATGAACCACTTTAAAGTCCCCACTTGTTTTTCCACTCTTGCTCAGGTGTCAGTGAGGTCACACACCCCCTACAGACCCGGCCACTCACACACTCAGTTGTTACATCATCATTCTTATGTGGGTTGTGGTGTGTGAGGGTCTGTTCTTAATGAAGTTTTGATTCCATTCCCCATGACCAAGTCTGCTTAAACTGCTCATCCTGTCATTCTCATCTGTTCTTTCCTTCCCTCTTAACCTCTTCTTTTCTATAAAAAAAAAAAATTAGAAAAAAATTTTTTTTTTTTTTTGGCTACTTCTTGCCCAATCCTCTGTCTCCTCTTCTCCTGGCTCCCTTCCATTTCTAAAGTCCAAAAACAACCATGGTGTAAAGAGTCTGTTGGATTAGGTGGGTGGAAAGGACACACACGACACAAGGAAGGGTGGAGGCTTATGCTCTATAAATGGGTATCATTTGCATTTTTTCTTCTCCATATCAAAATTGATCTAAAAAAATAAACAGTGTGATGGTAATTCTCAACCTTGATTTGAAGCCCAGACACCTTTGAGAAGTGACATTCATGGCTATGCTCCCAGAAAAAATGTACATATGCTTACCTATATGACTTCTATATTCAATTTAGGGGGCCTGTATACCATGTGATATTTCTACTTGCATGGATGGTTCTAGTTTTCTGCCATCCCTTTATTGGTAGAACTTTAGGTTCAGGATTCCTTTTTTTTTCTTTTTATAAAAATTTTTTAATATAAATTTATTTATTTTAATTGGAGGCTAATTACTTTACAATATTGTATTGGTTTGCCATACATCAACATGAATCCACCATGGGTATACATACACGTGTTCCCCACCCTGAACCCCCCTCCCTCCTTTCTCCCCGTACCATCCCTCTGGGTCATCCCGGTGCACCAGCCTCAAGCATCCTGTATCATGCATCGAAACTGGACTGGCAATTCGTTTCATATATGATATTATACATGTTTTAGTGCCATTCTCCCAAATCATCCCACCCTCTCCCTCTCCCACAGAGTCCAAAAGACTGTTCTATACATCTGTGTTTCTTTTTGCTATCTCTCATACAGGATTCTTGGGTATTATATGTACCATATTATCTGGATAACCAGGCATCCGTAAGTGCAATTAGAAGGAATTTCAACATGTTCTTTTACATATCTTTGTAAAAATAAAATACCAGCACAAAGAATAGCATTCCTGTCTAATAAATTAAGCAACTGTTTAATTAGGCACTCTGTTTCAAGAGTTGATTTAATAGCAATATGCAAAAGAACAAATGCTAATTGTCTTTCCACCATTCCTTAATAGTTATGTGCCAGGAATTCCCTAGCAATCCAGTGGTTACGACTCAGTGCTTTCACTGCTGGGGGCTGGGGTTTAATCCCTGGTTGGGGAAATAAGATCCCACAAGTCACATAGCATAGGAAAAAAAAATGTACAAGAGCCAACCATTCAAATCCGAATTTTCTTTTTCCCAACCTTTAAATCTCTAGTCTGATATTAGCAGGGCCCTTTGCAGGATATCAAAGCATTTTGCTATCAAGAACATCTGAATCTGTTTGCCCAAATTTCCAACAACCCATCTTAACCACAAGTTAATTGTGATTTCTCTAGGTGTCTGCATTATTTAAGCAGACAGTTTTATTGTACCTTTTTGACTTTCTTATCAACTAGAACAATCTGTGCTCTCTGAGTCATGGGCTCCTTCTTTTATGAACATTAGCTTATGATTAAGTTCAGTTATGAAGTTAAGCCACATATGGGTCAAAGCTAAATAAGAGAGATTTTAGTCAGGTAACATGGCTTTCAGCATTCATAAATTGAACAGATATTTATTTAAAACCTATTACATGCCAACCACTGCTGTAGGTCCTAAGGAAAAAGCAATGAACAACATGAACTTCTTCCTCTTGAGAAGCTGGCATTCTAGTAGTGGGGGAGACAAAAATAAAAATGACCAAATATACAATATAACATCAGACAGTGATAAGTGCAGCAAGAAAGGATAGGATATAGATAGGATCATCAGAGCAGGTCTTTCAGAAAAGATGACTTTTTTGAGCAGAAATCTAAAAGAAAATGAGAGTATGAACTCTTTAGATACATAAGGGAAGAGATTTCCAGAAAGAGAAACAGCAATAAATACAAAAGGTATGAGATGAGTATGTTCTGGATGAGTTAGGGACCAGCTGGAGCTGGTGTGGCCATAGTGTAGTGAGTGAAGAGTAGACAGGAGATGAAGTCAGAGAGGTCCAAGGAACTGGATTATTCAGATCCTTTGAAGCCATAACAAGGACTATGGATTTTGTTTCTCTTTGAAGAGAGACAAAATGTGGCATAGTTTTAACAGGTTTCTCTGTCCATTGTATAGACGCAGGAAGATTTGTTGGAAGACAAAAGAAGAGCCAGGCCTGTGATGATGGTGGAAGAAATGAAGAGGGTTGGAAGTTCTCAGATGCTGGATATATTGTGAAGGCAGAGCCAGTAGGATTTGCTGATAGATTGAATATGGAATATGAAAGGAACAAAGGAGTCAAGGGTGATTCTAGTGTTTTGGCCTGGGAATTGTAATGTTGTTTGCAGAAGAAGCTACAGAATCAAGAGTTCATTTGCTAAGTCTAAGATGCCCTTTAGACCTCCAAACACTAATACCAATTGGTGTAGGCAGTTTGGAGTACAGTGAAAGATATTGATGGGAGATACATCTCTGGAAGCATTCTAGAAAACTGTCAAACTATGCAACTATTAATAGATAAGTGTGGCTGGGAAAGAGAAAAAGTCTGAGTACTGATCCCTGGAATGCTCCAATTTTAAAGGTCTTTAAGAGTAGAAGGTTTTAGTCAAGGAGACTGAGAAAGGGCAGCCAATGAAATAGGAAGAAAACCAAGAGAGTGTATTGTTCTCTGGGCCAAATGAAGACACTGTTTCAACGCGGCGGGGGGAGGGGGGCGAGGGCTGGAGGGGGGTGTGTGTGAACTTTCTCAGCACTCTTGAGAAAGCAAGATGAAGTGCTGGGGTCCAGCCCCGGTGGATCCAGGGTGATTTGAAGGTGGGGATGGAGTAGGTGTCCTAGGAAAAACTTACTGAATTACAGATAGAGAGGGATTAGGAATTTAGCAGAGAAAAAGAGGCCAAATAACTTGGTTAACACAGAGTACCAATCACCACCTACGAAGGCCACAGGCGTCTTCCCGTTCTCCCGAAGGAGAGGAGGCACTGAGCCCACCCCCCCCACCCCTGCCCCCGGTCCGATCTTAGAAGCCCAGGCAAAGTTAGTAGGCTTGGTGGGTCCTATGCACCAGATGGGAATTTGGCCAGAAAATAGTAGGAGAGAGAGAAAGGGGCTGAATAACTTGGTTTACGTGGGGTACCAATAAAATTCTGGACAAGGAATTTGCACCATCTGCATGGCGGGCGCCCACGCTCCAGATGGGAATTCAGCCAGAAAATTGGGGAGCAGAAAGGAACGACATGAGGGAATCAGTCTTTCCGGAACTGATCCGATTTCTTTATTTTGGGGTTTGCTTATATACCTTTTGTTACATATAGGGATGAATACAGAGTCACGCAGGGGTCAGCAGTCCTGACCTTATCAAAATCAGGTGCTTTACATAAAAAGTCTTAGGGGTTTTACATCATCTTCAAGCCATTTCTGCCTGCTGACATTTATAACCCTTTCTTTCTGATAACCAGAAAATTTATTTTTTCCAAGGGTGTTTTTCCTTAAACCAAGCACCACCCTCCAAATAAAGTCACATTCCTATAGGGTGAGAGTGTAATGAGTTACAATCAAGAAAGGAATTTATTTAACCCAAGGTTAACATGATTAATCTTAAAGGTTGATACTTATTTCTCCTATAGGTTAATACTTATTTCTCCTATATGCTTAAAGGTTAAGACTTATTTCTCCTATGGGTTAATACTTATTTCTCCTATATGCTTAAAGATTAAGACTTATTTCTCCTATATGCTAGTTATATTCATTATAAGGGCAGGGAATATGGAGATTTTAGCAGCAAACATCAGTCCAACAAATGAAAATCCTTTCACCAATGTTCCTAAGATCTACTTAGTCTTAAGATAGTGACAAAGTTACATTTTTACATAGCAAGGACACAGTGATTTATAACAAAGTACAGTGATCTATTACAAAAGAGAAAATTCATTAACTCAGAAAGTCTAATATTGAGGTTAATACTTATTTCTCTAACATAAAAACTACTATATTTCCTTTTCTATATTCCAAATACATTGATTAATATATTCCCAGGTACCTAAAGGATATGGAGGCCTGGCGGCAATCATTGACTCAACAACAAGAAAAAGTCCTATGTTAATTAAGACTCTCAAAATACTCCAAAACTCTTTGTGCTGTTTATGGTTGAGAGGTAGTAAACCATCATGTGTCCACAGAGAGGTTTAACCTGAGACTCCCTTGTCCCACCTAGGGCAGGGAATTAGCAGCAATTATTGACACAAGAAATGAAGAAACCCTTCATCAATATAATTCTCAACCAACCCACTATACTAAGAATTTCTAACTTCTCACAAGAATTTGCCTTTAGTAAGTCAAAAACATCTCGTGCCTCTCAGGTTGGAGTGCTGTTGTGGCCAGAGGAACCTATACAGGCAGGCTAGATAACCTTCAGAGGAGTCCCGTAAGTTGAACCACTCTAGTCACACTCAGGAACTTTTACTGCCTTGGAGCTACACGTTTACTCCTTCTTGGAGAGAAACAGTTATGGGGGAGAGTCCCCCGTAGGTGAGAGTACAAGATAGGCTCTGGTTTTGGGGTTAGATGCTCAGGAACAGGGGAATTTCCTGAGACTTGGTCACGTCTTTGCGTATGCTGAAGCCCCCTTTCTCATGACCTTTGCCAAGGGCGGAGTTCCTCACACTGGCCCCCAACAATGAAGATGGAGAATTGACTTAGTATCATGGGTATACAGTGACCTTGACAAGAATGGTTTCAGTGAGGGGTAAAGAAGAAGGCTTATCTGGAATGAGTACAAGGAAAAAATAAGTCAGGAGATGGGAACAGAAGGGATAAATACACATTAAAGAACTTTAGGATAAAGGAAAACAGAGAAATGGGAAATTGGCTGGGGATGGACCTGGGATCAGGGTTTTTAAGATAAGGAAAATTACATGTTGGTATGTCAGGTGTTAATAGAAATAACCCGCAGTGTACCATAACAATAACAAAATTGATGGTGCAGGGGGTGGCAGAAGTTGCAGGAGCAAAGCCTTGAAGTGGGTGAGTGCTCCACGAAGGAAGAGGCTAGCCTTACCCAAGAGAAGAGACCATCCATCCAAGTATGTGGGTTGACTTGGTAGGGGGAACAAATGGAAGCTCTCTTTTGTTTTTTTCCTTTTCAGTTAAATGAGAGGCAGGTTCATCAACTGAGGTTGTGGGTTTGAGGAGAGGAGGTGTTAAAAAGTCAGCAGTAGGATCACTTACAGTGGTTTGAAAGGTTTGGGTGGTGTTTGTTTGTTTGTTTGGCTTGCACTTTTGAAAAAGAGAAATAAAATAATTTCTCTCCCTCAACATTACTAAATATCTCAGTGGCTTTTTGGACAGATAAGATTCCACAGGCTCGCCTCCTCCTTGACTCCACATCCCTTAGACTTTTCTCTTTCCTTCTCGTTTGAAATGATGCTTCTGTAACCTTGGTCTCTTGGGCTCACAAGCTCAGAATTTGTTACTCTCCTTCCTTCATACTACTTATGAGTAAGTCCCGTATGTATGAACGGGTTAAATCCCCTATGTGTGAATGAGTTATATTCCGAGAGGGAGCTCATAAGTCCAATTTGCTCATAAATACTATTTGTTGTACCTAGTTAGCCTAGGTACTCAACTAATACAATTGTCTATATAGTACTGGACTGTACTAGGTTGATGATATTTTTCACACAAATAATACTTTAAAAACAAACACATAAAAAGCATTTTGAGAAGATCATGTACACACTGCTATATTTAAAATGGATAACCAACAAAGTACCTATTGTATAGCACATGGAACTCTGCTTGATGTTATGTGCCAGCCTGGATGGGAGGAGCATTTGAGGGAGAATGAATACGTATCTGTGGGTGGTTGAGTCCCTTCACTGTTCAGCTGAAACTATGACAACTGGCTATACTCCAATACAAAAGTTTTGGGTGTTAAAAATAGAATTTAAAAAATGTAAAAGAAAACATTTTTAATCTTACAGTACAATAGCACAATACAGTAAACAGTTGGCATATAAGGGCACGTTCACATCTTTGAAAGTTTGCAACTTGAATGTTCATATGTAGGGGACTTACTGTATCCAGTGGTGGTGAGAAGTCTGGCTGAGGAATTAATCTGGTTACTAGTTACATGACTTTAGGCATGTCATTTAACTTCTCTATGCCTTAGGTGACTTAACTGTAAATCTGAGTTGATAGAATTCCCTCCTAGATCATAAAGACCAAGAATTCTAGATAGTCTATACAGCTCTATCACAAGACTTCCATTGGGAATTTTTTAAGTACTGAGAATGCAGTGAGATCCTCATGACAGTCCTTATAAACTACTAAGGATCTGGAAACCCCAGGGATTGGCCAAGAGGAAGAGAGAGGTGCTCCAGTCTGTTTTTCCTGATGCACGGACTCAAGTCTCAAAGGCTTCTATGATACTTCCCTCTCCTTCTTTCCACAGGTGAGGGCTTGCCCAGTTCCACAAAGACGATTCTCGGGCAGCTGGGAAGCAGCGTGCTGTTGCCCCTGGCATCTGAGGAGATAAGCAGGAGCATGAATAAGAGCATCCACATCCTCGTCACAATGGCAGAATCACCCAGAGACACCGTCAAGAAGAAAATAGTGTCCCTAGATCTGCGGAAAGGTGGCTCTCCACGTCTGGAGGATGGCTATGAGTTTCATCTGGAAAACCTGAGCCTGAGGATCCTGAAGAGCAGGAAGGAGGATGAAGGCTGGTACTTCATAAGCCTGGAGGAAAATGTTTCAGTCCAGCACTTTAGCCTGCAGCTGAAGCTCTATGGTAATGACCGTGGCTTTAGTGCCTTGCCTAAGAATTCAAGCTGCTCTCAGAAGCAAAGGGTGTTCAGAATCGGAAGCAACTTGAAAGACATCTTCAGTCTGGGGTTAAACAGGGTTTCAGAGAAAAGTTGTAGAGGTTCACAAATCTTTTTTTTTGGGGGCGTCCAAATTGCACATTAGTAACAGCTGATTAGCACTAGTCACCTTTACCCCCATTTTCTAAAGGAAAGGAGCCCAGCTGCCTGTGTGCCTGGAGCCCCAAGAGTCTCAAATTACAGATAAGATTTTGTTTGAAAAAAGTGGGGTTTCTTCTGATTTTTAAAAGTTTGAATACCACTGATCAAGCAAAAGCTCTCTTTCATAGGCGAGGACACTGAAATCAAGAGATAAGTGGTTTGCACAGCCTACTCAAATCTGAGTAGGTGGTTCACTACACTAGGGGTCCTGGGAGAAGGAGAGCTGAAACTCAGCCCACACATCACTCACCAAGCCCTGCATCCTGGCAGAGGATTGTATCTACCTGGTGGAAGAAGCATAGTTTTCTCAGTTAAACAAAGGCCCTGGTTATTTAAAAAAAAAAAAAAATTGCCTAGTTGCAGAACTTAAGCTAAAACCTAGGTCCATCTGCATCCAAGGCCAGTGGTTTTTTTGTTTTGTTTTGTTTTGTTTTTGAACCTCTTTAACTGCCAGCCCCTCTTGGATGCACCCAGAGTTTGTCTCTTCAGTCCCAAAGCTCCTTTGAACTCCCAGGGATCCTGGCAGCCATGTGTGGTATCCTGCTTCTTCATAGTGGTTTTCTTATCTCTGAAGATGGGTCAGGAAGCCCCATACACACAACATTTCTTTAAAATTATCAGGTACCACAAGATAGCAGTTCCCTCCTGGCCTTCCCTTGGTATCTTTCCTTCCAATGTCTGCAGAATTCCCACAGCCCTTCACCAGGTATCAGGGCATTCTGATCATTCCAGTAGTGTCCCCAGAGCAAGGCTGCCGTAAGCACAAAGGTTACATATAGGTTTTCTAGAACGGTTCACTGTCTTTGTCACATCACATTTTATGATCAAATTCTCACCTTAGAAGATATGTTCTCTGCAACCATGGTATTCTCTCAAGTCAAAGAAAGAGGGTGGATTTTGGAATCAGTCAGACATACGTTCAGATCTCAGCTTGACTGTTAGAAGTTGAGTGGCATTATAAAAGACACTCTACCTCGGACTCAGTTTCCTCATCTATAAATGAGAATAATTAGAACTAGGATAATAATTGTTGAGAAAGTTGTTGAAAAGATTAAAGAACACGATGAGTGTGAAATCCTAGTATTCTGCCTGTCCTATAGTAGTTGCTAAATAAAAAGGACTTTCCCTTTTACCTTGCCAGTTTTACATCATTAGAGTGAAAAAGTTTGTTGAGGCCTGTGGCTATCCCAAGTTCAGACATCCTAAAGCACTTGCTCTACACACACACACACACACACACACACAGAGTATAGATGAAATCTCATCACTGAAAAGTCATTCCTTTAGATATAGAAGGTAATACTTTAGCCAAGGACATTCAAACCCATGGGAAAATTAGCTGAGAAGCAAACTCCCCAGATGGAATACAGGAGAGCAACCCAAATTAGAAACAAGAGGAATGCAAGGGGAGCTCTAACGGTCTTGGAGGCAGGGAACTAAAAGACAACATTTCTCTTCTGTTTTATTCCTTGTCCTGGAAAGGAGTATAGAGGGGTAGTAAGGGGAGGGAAGGTGTGAAGTAGTAGGTTCCTACTAGAAATGTATTACACCGCAGATCCATAGGGAGGGAAAGATGCTGATAGGATGCATTTTTTTCTAACAAAAAGTTAAATCACCATTCCAGAGGATTCATTTCAGTGATGGCTCCCTTCCTCCCCCTCTTGACAGAGCAGGTCTCCACTCCGCAAATTAAGGTGTTGAACTCCACCCAGGAAGATGGGAACTGCAGTCTCATGCTGGCCTGCATGGTGGAGAAAGGGGACCATGTGACTTACAACTGGATTGAGGAAGCAGGCGCCCCCCTGCTGAGCCCCACCAACAGCTCCCACCTCCTGTATCTCACTCTTGGCCCTCAGCATGCCAACAACGTCTACATCTGCAATGTGAGCAACCCCATCAGCAACAGCTCTCAGACCTTCATCCCTTGGTCCAGGTGCAGCTCCAAGTCCCCAGGTAAGTGTTTGACAGGCAGCTGTTATGCCACATGAATGATATGGACTCAGTCCCCACCTGGACCAATGCTCTGCTTCCATAGCCATGGCCTTCACCTTAGGAACAACATTTTATATTTTCTCTATGGTTTGTAAAAGCCTCCCATGTGCATTCAGTGACTGGCTACTCTTCATAATGAGAAAGGTGTCATTACACGCCATTCATAGTTGAGAAAACTAGTGAGAAAGGATGGAACTAGACCCAAAGCCCTGGGTGAACCCTCCCCTCCCCTCCTGCCTTGGCACCAACCTAAAAGGCAGGCGGGGTAAGGGAGTGTTGAGGGGTAGGTCCTGACTCCCAATTCATGCTCCACTAACAGTGGGACGGTTCTACACCATCAATAAGTATTTATCAGTCACCTGTGCTGTAGGAAATTGGAAACAGATATAACATACAACGTCTGCTGTCCAGATAATACATGAAACATGTGCTCAATGATGAAAAGCAAGATGTAACAAAGGGAAACATTTCATGAAATGGACTGTGACTCCCACAGCAGGTCAGAGGGTCAAGGGATCAGATCTCTGACTAAGACCTCTTGGGAAAGTGGTAAGTCATATAGCACTTTATTGTTGACAAAGCATTTCAACTGTCTGATCTCTTTTGTTCCTCACAATGGCCTTATCAGATAAGTGTTGTCCTTATCCTCATTTTATTACAGATTAGGAACTTGAAGCTCATAGCCTGTAAGAACCCTTCTCGGGTTTTTTCAGCTTATAAATGATAGTCAGAACCTAAAGCTAGATCTTCTGGCTAATCTTTCTCTGGAAAGATAAAGCATCATTATTCTGTTATCAAAAGGAAGGAAGGGCTGATTAAGTAAGCCTAGCTCACCACTTGAGATTGGAAACAGGGCTGAGCCTTTTCGATAAGATCTTATGTCCGTGCCTCAGGCAGGTTCAGGGACAGAAGAGCCAGTGTGCTGGCCCTGCCAGTCATTCCCTGGGCCCCGACATTCTTCCTTCTGCACCCACTGAGGGTAAACAGGAATCATTCTAAGGAGACTCTTGCCCACAGTAGACTTGATGTGTATTTGGAAGGCTTTTCCAGATAACCAAGGATCTAGGGACAGGGGAATCCAGCCCTTCAGCATAGCGTATCCAGTCAGCAACTCCCTGAGGTATTCCAGATGGACTGCTGGGGAAATCCACCTGCCTTCTGCATCTGAGAGCTCCTTGGTGAGCCTCACCCACTGCGTGTTACCTCCCCCAGCCACTCATGGCAGAGTCGGCCACCTGGCCACGCACCTGAGGTGTCTGGCTGCTTGCCTACCTTGCACATGAACCACATCCAGAGGTTCTCCCCTGGTTCAGACCTCTCTCCCTGCCCACAGCTATTCAGAACGTGCTGGTGGGATCAAGAAAGCAGTCTTTCATGAGTGTAGAGTTTATAGAATGTAAACTCTAGGGGATCACAGACTCTTCATCCCTGCCTGACCCTGATCTCAGGTGCCTGCATCCGCAGCTCCACTCAGAGTCCCCACAGACACTGCGCTCACGCTGAGGGGGATACCAAAGTGTGCCATCAGAGAGCTACCACCCTGATTCCAGCTGCTGTCCTCTTTTGCCTGGTTTTCTACAATAGCCTTCTTCCTGGTCTCCCTGCTGCCACCCTTGGCCCCCTGCAGTCTGTTCTCTACAAGCAGTCAGAACTAACCTTTGAAAACAATACCATGAGGAGCACTGCTTTCTGTTTGGATTACTACTGGATCTCAAGTATCACAGACCAAGCCCGATATACAACAGAGATCAAACCCTGAACCTTTGGAGTGGGAGCAGTGTCTCCAAAACCCTAGACCAGAGAACTAATCCTAGGGAGTATCAAATAGTGAGAACTCACAAAAGGAAACCACTTGAATGCAAGACCAACCACCAGTAGCACCCTGTGCAGGATGCCTCATCTAAACAACAAACAAAACAAAAATACAAACCCACTCATCAGCAGACAAGATTACTGCTCACTCAGCCTTGCCCATCAGAGGAAAAACAAGCAGAAACTCAGCACAGATCTCACCCCATAGGAAGCTTACACAAACCACTGGACCAAGCTTAGGAGAGCAGAAATCAACAGGAAGAAAGAATTCAACCTTCTTCAAGGAAAGAATTCAACTTTACTTGAAGCCTGGGAAAAGGAAACCTCAAACACAGTAAGTTAAAAGAAAATAATGAAAAGGCAGAGAAATACTACACAAATGAAAGGACAAACTAGAAATACAGAAGTCTAAATAAATGAAGAGGAAATAGATAAACTACCTGAAAAAGAATTCAGAATAATGATAGTAAAGTAGATCAAAAACCTTGAAGACAAAATGGAGAAAATGCAAGAATCAATTCACAAAGACCTAGAAGAATTAAACAATAAACCTACAAAGACAAACAACACAGTTACTGAAATTAAAAATACTCTAGAAGAAATCAATAGCAGGATATCTGAAGCAGAAGAATGAATCAGTGAGCTGGAAGATAAAACGGTGGAAATAACTTCTGAAGAGCAGAGTAAAGTAAAATGAATGAAAAGAACTGAGGACAGTCTCAGAGACCTCTGGGACAATATCACATGCACCAACATTCTACTTATGGGGGTCCCAGAAGAAGAAGAGAAAAAGAAAGGGTATGGGAAATTTTTTGAAGAGATTAGAGTTGAAAATTTCCCCAACATGGAAAAGGAAATAGTCAATCAAGTCCAAGAGTCACAAAGAGTCCCATACAGGATAAACCCAAGGAGAAACACACCAAGACACATACTAATCAAACACACCAAGACACATACTAATCAAAGTAACAAAGACTAAACACAAACAAAGAATATTAAAAGCAGCGAGGGATAAGCAAAAGGCAACACACAAGAGAAATTCCATACACGTAACAGATCTTTCAGCAGAAACTTTGCAGGCCAGGAGGGAATGGCAGGATATATTTAAAGTACTGAAAGGGAAAAATCTACAACCAAGTTTACTGTACCCAGCAAGGATCTTATTCAAAATTGATGGAGAAATAAAAAGCTTTTCAGACAAGCAAAAGTTAAGAGAATTCAGTACCACCAAACCAGTTTTACAACAAATGTTAAAGGGACTTATATAGTCAAGAAATACAGGGAAGGGAAAAGATCTACAAAATCAACTCCAAACAATTAAGAAAATAGCAATAGGAACATATATATCAATAATTACTGTAAATGTAAATGGATTAAATGCTCCAACAAAAAGATACAGAAGGTAAACTCTAAATCTAGTGTTGCCCTTGTTACTCACAAGGATGAGCCACTTAACCTGAGACTCAGATTCTTTATCTAAAATAGTACCTGAAAATTTTTCTTGACTATGTATCAATTATGTGGACTGTCATTTAATCCTTACAGCAACCAAATAGTATTAATATCCCCACCTTACAGATGAGGAAACAAAGATATGCAAAAGTCACACACTGAGCAAGTGGCAGAGTTGAGTTGTCTGATCCTGAAATCCTCATGGGTACTATCAGAATAGACAATACACTTTTTAAATGCCTTATAAATCATAATAAATAGGTGTGTTTTTCCTTTGTGGCTGAGAAAGTGGTAGACCTCATCTCAGCACAGCCTTCTCTGGTCATAGCAACCCTCTTAGGGCACCAAATGTTTTACCCTGACCTATCTCAGAAAAGGAGAATAATCCTCTTCATGTTCCTCAGTATGGTTTAACAAGAATTTAGTTAATGCATCTCAAAAGTCTTGGCCATAAAGCTTCTGCTAGAGGTTCTTAGCTCAGGACATTCTTAAAAAACATATAAAGGGACTTCCCTGGTGGTCCAGTGGTTTAGACTGTGCTTTCACTGCACAGGGCATGTATCTCAGAGGATAAAGCATCTGCCTACAATGTGGGAGACTCAGATTCGATCCCTGGGTCAGGAAGATCCCCTGGAGAAAGAAATGCCAACTCACTCCAGTACTCTTGCCTGGAAAATCCCATGGAAGGAGAAGTCTGGTAGGCTATAGTCCATGGGGTCGTCGCAAAGAGTTGGACATGACTTAGCAACATCACTTTCCTTCTTTCTAGGGAATAAGATCACACATGGCACATGACATGGCCAAAAAATAAAATAAAAATGGACTATAAAATGTTTAAAAGGGAAAGAAAAAGAAACATGTAAAGATGTTTGAGTGGCCCATCTAAACCACTTTGAGGACCGAGTATGCACTAGTGTGACCAGAGTTACTGGATATGGAACAGGCCTTCACGAGATGGGGAGGGACAAGAAGCAGTAGAAACATGGAACCATGGGAAAACCCTGTCAGGACCTCAATTCAGGCATTAAGGCAAGTACTCAGCAGCCATGCACTTTCTTGGACCTCTGTTTCATTATATGTAAACTGAAAAGGGTGAACTCCTGAAGTTCTTTCCAGAGTAAGTAGTCTATAAGTTCATTTTTATGTACATTAATAAGAAATGCTAATGAAGGATTATCAAGGTATATTCATTTGCTAGGGGTGTTGTAAAGGGGCTGTAAACTGAGTGACTTACATAACCGAAATTTATTGTCTCACAGTTCTGGAGGCTAGAAGTTCAAAATCAAAGTGTCAGCAGTGCTAAGTTTCTTCTGAGGGCCATGAGGGAAGGAGCTGTTCCATGCTTGCTTCTCTCCTTGGCTTGGAGATAGCTGTTTTCTCCTTTTGTCTCTTCACATTGTCTTCCTTCTCTGCGTATATCTCGCCTAATTTCCCCTTATTAAAATGATACCAGTCATATTGGATTAGGACCCTGTAATTACTTTGCTAGGGTTGCCATAACAAAAACACCACAGATGAGGTGGATTAAATAACAGAAATTTACTTTCTCTCAGGAGAAAGGAGGCTAGAAGTCCATGATCAAAGTGTTGGAAGGGCTGATTTTTTTCCTGAGGCCTCTCTCCTTGGCAGTAGATGGCTGTCTTCTTGCTGTGTTGTCTCTGCATGCTCATCTCTAGCGACTTTTGTATGTCCAGATTTCCTCTTACAAGGACACTAGTAAGATTAGATTCAGATCCACCCTAAAGACTTCATGTTAACTTGATTACCTCTGTAAAGACCCAGTCTCCAAATAAGGCCACATTTTAAGGACTTCAGCATATGAATTTTTGGGGAAACACAGTCAACCCATAACACAAATAGAGATCCCCTGCCCTGCCTCCAGGGATGGGGAACCACGGCATTCGAGAACCAAATCACACAGCTAGTCTGTGGCATGCCATTTTCAGTACACCAGATTGCCTAAATATGGAAAACAGAATTTTATTATTTCGTTGATTTGGGTTTGCAAAGGAATATCACTAATTTTTAAAATACCATGCTTGGTTCAACAAACAAAACATTACTGAGATTCTGCTATTGCTCTTAAAAAGGGACTAGCTCTATAAGTAACTATTATTCCAGGTTAAGTAGTACAATAGGGGCAAAACAGAAATATGTGCAAGTTAACCCAGAGGAAGGAATGATTGACACTGTTTCAGGGAATCAGAAAGAGCATCATGGAGAATGCGACACAAACTAGGTTTTGAAGAATAAATATAAATTACCCAAGCAGATAAGAGAAAGACACTCAAGGCAGAGAGAAAAGCAGATATAACTGGGCTTTGTTCTGTATTGTCCTATGGTATTCTGATGGGAACTAATAGATAGTTTTAGATAGAGGAGTAATGTGATTAGTTTTGCATTTCAGAGAGAATTTTCAGTGGTGTGGACAGTAGACTGTGATGAGGAAGAAGCAGAAGAAAAAGAAACTAGCTGTGGGGAGGGCCCATTATTGCAGTTACCCATCAAGAGATGATGAGTCCTGAGCCAGAGCACTGGCTGTTCCTTTAACAAAGATCCCATTCAAGGGAGGGAAATCCCAGTCTTGGGATGATGTGATGGGTATCAGAATTTACTAGAGGTCTCTTTGTCATCTATAATAAGGGAACCTTCTTGACCCAGAGATTGACAGTGATCTTGAGACATTTTTCACTTTCCTTAATGAAAAATTCAAATGGTAACGATGTGATGAAAGCAAATGTGACATGATGTCAGCACTGGTTCTCATCAGGACTCAGACTAAACCACACAAGAAAATACTTGTTTCTCAAGATCTTTTTTCCTAACAATTGTCCGGGCTCTCCATCATATATTCATCTTTATTCCAATTGTTATCTCAGTGTTTTACAGCAAGAAATACCTTCATATCTATTGTTATGAAGCCTCTTTACTACAAAGTACTTTCTTAGTGGCTCAGTGGTGGAAAAAAAAATCCACCTGCCAATACAGGAGATGTGGGTTCAATCTCTGGGTCAGGAAGTTTCCCTGGAGAAGAAAATGGCAACTAGTATTTTCCAGTATTCTTGCCTGGGAAATCCATGGACAGAAGAGCCTGGCAGGCTACAGTATACAGGGTCCCAAAGAGCTGGACATGATTTAGTGACTAAACAAAAACAACAAAAAAACAAATCCAGGGATGCTAGCAAGCCTCCTCCTAGGCCATGTTAATGTGGGTCAGCACTGGACAGTGAGACTCACTGCCCTCTTTCATGACTGTGTTCTGAAATAGTTCTGTCTGTGCAGTAGTGAGTAATACTAAACCTTAAACAGTTGAACTCAGAGGGAATGCCCCTGGGAGCTCATTGTGAAAAGAGGACCCCTTTCAGTAGGTTAGCAAAAGGTTGGCTCAGCAAGTCTAGGTTAGCTCAGTGGAAGGAAAATCTGACGCCTGCCAGTGAGCTCCGGGGGCTCCCCCCTTTCTAACAAGGCCATCTCATCAAAGGGAGCTCCCATTGCTACTGCGTCATCTAGCAGCTCTGTGTACGGGCAAGTCCGTCTCCCTGGTACTCCCAACCCAGGAAGCATGGCAACAGTCTTGGAAGGATGAAACCTATCCCCTCTCATGGACCGGAGCCCTGTCACGTGGCCACACCTGCTACACAGGAAGCTGAGAAATGGAGTCCTTAGCTGCGCAGTCACGTGACTGGACAAGACTTGCTTTGTCGGGAAAGGATGAAAATGGCCCCAGGGGTTACACCCAGTCGTCCCTGCAATACGATGCTGGGTGGAATAGCAAGTGTAAGGGATTTTCTGGAAGCTGAGAACTCTGTGTAATAATTTTTTACTTGGGTGGCACCATATCTTAAATTAGTGTATGTTTTGGGACCACCCTTCCCCCACTCCCAATTCTGAGAGGAAACTGCCACCAACAAAAAGGTGTCTCTTGAAGATGACTGACTTCTTCACGTTGATGTGCTCCAGGCAGAGGGCCTTACTGACAGAACCACATGAAAGGCAGGAAAGAGATAATGGCACGCTCAGACCGTTACCTTAGCATCTCAGTATCTCCTGGGGTGAGCTACATTTGTTTCTCAGATTCTTCTTATTTTCTTCTTTATCTTCCCTTAAACAATCAGAGTTTGGGGACTTGAGAGAGACTTTTGTGTTTCTGTGGCAGCAGACTTTCAGAGATAAATAAAAAGGCCCTTCAGCCTTTTCCTTAGAGTGTGGCTACCTGTCAAGTTATCAGGTTTAAACCACAGCCAATCAAATAGAAGACCAAAGGATGGAAACTCGTGCATAGAACTCTTCATAAATGGCCCTGGGTTCTCACCCAGCCTGCTCAGCTGTCTCTAAGAGGTTCCATGGAGGGGGAAAGTCCTAAGTGTCTTCTTTAAGAATGTTCAGGGACTTCCCTGGCAGTGGTCAAGACTTTTCCTTCCAATACAGGGGGTGTGGGTTTGATCCCTGGTTGGAGAGCTAAGATCTCATGTGCCTTTGGCCAAAAACCAAAACATAAAACAGAAACAATGTTGTAACAAATTCAATAAAGATTTTTTTTTAATGATTTAAAAAAATTTTTTAAAAAGAAGACTTCAGATAAGGATTCTTTTTGGATGAAGAATGGGACCCGTGGACCCCAGAACAATGTTGGTCTGATTTCTGAGCATCGTCTTCCTGAGGGGCCTCACTATATGACTGAGCAAAAGAGGGAGAGCAAAAAGAGCCAGCGTCTCTGTCACAGGAAGTGGTGGTTTGAAAATGGGAACACAGATGGTGCTGAGAGCACAGATGCACACCTTCTTTCTGGCTCCATTTGGCTATAATAAAGCACTGCCAAGTAGGTCATTGATTGTTCCCTTCTACTCCTGCCTTGGGCATTCAGAAGGTGACCCTGCACTCCTTCTGAGACCTTCTTATACTTCTGTGTATGTGCATGCATGCTCAGTCATGTCCGACTCTTTGCAACCCCCACAGACTGTGGCCCTCCAGACTCCTCTGTCCATGGAATTTCCCAGCAAGGATACTAGAGTGGGTTGTCATCTCCTCCCTCAGGAGATCTTCCAGACCCAGGGATCAAACCTGTATCTCCTGTGTCTCCTGCATTGGAAGGTGGATTCTTTTCCACTGAATTATCAGAACTTAGAGTTCTGATAATTCTTAACCAAAGGGTATATGACAGTCTTCTCCAAGCTTCATTCTATGGCTCCTAATTTAATTTAACTTAAAACACTTGTCCATCACATGCATACTGAGTGCCCCCTGCCCTATACTGTGTCAAGTGGAAAGGGGAATGCGTGTGAAGCATAAGGTATAGGATCTACCTTCAAGGAGTTTACCATCTAGATAGGATTCCTACACCCTACTGGGTTAGAAAACATGATCATATTAAAGAAACCACTATTAGAATTCCTCTTTGGGAGGGAACAGAGCTTCTTAGGATAAAGAACTTCATAAATGCTTTATGAAGAGAGTAAGCTGCTCTTTATGGAGAGCAGAAGATAAGACCTCCCTCCCCCAAACAATCCAGCTGTAGGTTCAATACTTCTGTGTTATAATGGGGGAAGGTGTTGCTTGTGCAGATATAGGAAGAGAAAGATAGGGTCTGAGCCTCTCATGTGTTAGAAACTTCCCTTTTCACGATGGAATCTGCACCTTGTGAACTTCCAAATCTACAGTAGAGGATTCGAACCCATGACATTCTCTCTGTTTGTTTGTTTTTGCTACACCACACAGCATGCTACACCGCACAGCAGGCAGGATCTTAATTCCCAGACCAGCTACCGAGCTCATGCCCCCTGCAGTGGAAGCATAGAGTCTTGATCACTGGATCACCAGGGAAGTCCCTCAACAAAATTCTTAGTATAGGTTTTTGGTTTTGTTTTATTTTGTGTGTGTGTGTGTGGAAACGGGTGAAGACACTGAACCTTGCACTCAGGAAAGCTCAGACTAGAGGGCTGCAGGAGAGAAAACTCCAGGGGACTATAGGAAGTTATTGACAGAAGTTAAAGAGATCGTGGGCAGCCTGACCCCCACAAGCTGGAGAAATAGCTTTCTGTCCATATTTATCTAAATTCCCAAAGGCAGTCCATGACAGTTTCTATATGCATATTATAACTGAATAAGAGCACCAAAAAGTGAGCACCAAGTGTAGAAGCTACACCTGGGAAGCATGCGGTGAATGAACATCAGTTCCACTTGCCTTGGGATTTCCAGGTGGTGCTAATGTTAAGGAACCCCTCTGCCAATGCAGCAGATTCAGGTTTGATCCCTGGATCAGGAAGATCCCCTTGGAATGAGGGCATGGCAACCTACTCCAGTATTCTTACCTGGAGAATATCCATGGGATGGAGAAACTCGTGGACACAGGAGCCTGGTGGGAGTCAGACTCAACTCTTTGTTGTGATAAATCAGAAGTGATTTATCATGCACTCACTACATGCTCGATTCTAGGCATTGCTCTAAGCACTTTCCATATGTTATTTCATTGGTTCATCAGAACAACTCTGTGAACTGAATATTTTTATGTTTGTTTTGCCATTGAGGAAACAGGAACCCCAGGGGATATGCGGCCTCTGGAGGTCACAGAGCTATCAAGCAGTAGACCCAGAATTTGAGTCTATCCATCTGGCTCCAGGTGCCCTCCCTGAAGACAGTCTCCACAGCATAGATAACTTTAAGACGTAGGACATAAATCAAGGGGCTTCAGAGTCTGAAGGAGAGGGAAGAATGGGAGCTGGAGTGGAAGGAAAAGTTACACAGAGCAATTAAGCTTGGCCTGGGGCCAGGGCTAGGCAGGCTATGGGACTGGTGAAGGTGCCGTGGGAGGAAACTCACCTGCAGATGTGGGATGAAGGGTGGTGAAGGGTGAGCTGGGCCTCAGAGAGCTTTTGACTCCGAATTTCTGCCAGGCATCCTCCCCTGCTGCTGCTCATTGTAAGAGGCCTCACCTCCATTGGCTAAAACAAACGGTGAAGGCTTCAGGTCTCTTCTCACCTGTTTTGGCCATTGCCTTCTTCTGTGACTCTAGGTATGCTTGCCTGAGTCTCAGTTTTCTCAACATAAAACTAGTGAGCTGAGTCAGATAAGCTCTGTAATTCCTTTAAAGTTAAAAAGTCTGTGGTCCTATAACTTACATCCTCCAATAGATTCATATTAATCTGTATCCAAAGATTAAGGGGGGAAATTGGGGCTTATGAAATATCTTTCAGGACTGTGACCAGGTTGCCTTTCAGATGTGGCTGACCTGGCAGAAGTTGGTCATGTATGTCATAGGACAAGAGGAGCAGATGGCTTTCATCCTCCTGAGACCCTGAAAAGAAAGAGAGAGCTGTTGCTATTACACCCCCTGGGCCGGTAATATGCCCCAGTTACTTTTAGTTTTTGTGAGTAGGTAGCTGGCTGGGCTGTCACAAGAGAAGAAACTCTCACTTGGCAGCTATTACTTATGCGCTTATGTCATCTTCTATTTTCTAGTTTTACTTTAATCAATTTACTTGGCTATCTTGCTATTTTCTAGTTTTAGGTACACCACCTTATTGGTTTTATTTTTTTTATAAAAGAAATTTGAAAGAAATGCAATTTTTAAATTCACTTTTGCAGTTGCAGTGCTTGTTCTTAAATTAACTGTTGTTTTAGAAGGTCTCAAAATACATGAGGGAAGAAAAAAGAGGAAATAGTCTTGAAATACTACGTGCTACTATAACCGTCTGCTGGGTCCATCCCATGGGTTGAAGAAACCTGGTGGTACTTAGGCTGCGGGCCCTGCTTCTTGATCATAGGTTCGAAAGGTTTCTCCATGAGTTTTCTGGTGTTGGCAACATAAGCACTAAATAATCAGTCACTATTCCTCAGATACACACACACACACGTGAAGTGGGCTGTCAGAAACCGTCAGCCATTCAGGCTAGAGCTGTTCACAGGGCAACTCCAGCTTCCGCAGTGACTTTGTACTCATTTCAGGCTTTATGTAAATCTAAAAGCCTTCTTACAACTCTCCTTGCACCCTTGCTTTTTGATTGGGGGTCATATGACTGCTAAAATTGTTATCTGGCAGGGTTAAAATATGTTTAGTTCTGGGAAGAAACTCTATAATCAAGATGCTTACAAAACCCCAGTTCAGTGGGATTCCCTGGGATGACTTGATGTGTTAAAGACCTAAAAAGAAAAAAAGTCTTTTCAAATCCTGGAGGCAACTTCTGCTCATCTATCAGGCCCAGCTGAGTCTTGGCAGGATGCATTTCATCAGTTTGTTGCAACTTCAGGCTGTATCTCTGGCTGACTCTGTAAATGTCTGAATTGTGTCTGTAAGTACCCTGCCCTTCTGTCCCCTACTTATTCCTTTCTTTCAGTTACTTCCCAGCAAATCCATCACAGATTAACAACAAACAGCCTGATTCCACAATCATCTTAACAAGTTACCCTCACACATTAACACAACAGTACCTCCTGACGTCTTTCTGTTTAGAATGTGAATGCTATTACTTTACTTAGAACCCTAGTGCTTCCACTGTTCATTACCCTGATGTCACTTAACCCCAAGCCCATACATCTCCCTGACTCTCCAAGAAGTCTGTCTTCAATATTCAGCCATGTTTCTACTCTTAGACCAACCTATAGTTCTCAGGGATCTCTGTGCCTGCTTCCTTATTCACAAAATGGGAGTAATGAGTATCTACCTCATAGAATTGCTTTGAGGATTAAATGTATTAATAGACAAGATGCAGTAAAAATGCTTGGTCCGTTGTAAACGCTCAGTAAGTATCTATTATTATCTTATTGAGCTAAATGTCTTATTTACTAAGATGCTGCTCCTGGTTCAGAAGGATTTGGTAAAGGAGGAAGAGGAGAGAAAGCAATGAAAACTGGCTCTCTGATTTTTAACTTAGTGACTGGTACTCTAGTGCTAACATTAAACACGGGAATGATTCAGAGGAAAACTACATGCTTTTCTTTCAGTTCAGGTCTAGTGGGTTCAATACAGTTATTTGCATGGAAGGACAATAATAGCACTATTGCGTTTATTTTAAAAGTAAAGTAGATCCTCCTTCCTCCTGGTGTCTCATGAGAACTGTGTGGGAGCATGGGGACAGCATGTGGAGCCATCGTGTTGTTTTTACCGAAATGGATACAGGACACACTAGAAATTTACAGAGAAACCTAGCAGAGAGATTGACTTAGGAAAAAACAAAGATAAGTTTAGCTTTAGTCATGTGGTAAAATGTCTAAAGTGAAGTGAAAAATAAAACATCTGAGTAGAAGAGTCTTTACAAAAACTAGGTGTATGGAAGTCAACTATAGCGACAGAAATCAGGATAAGGAAACAGATCTGGAACTCTTCAGTGGGCTAAATTTGATCTCTAAAGCCATGAGAATTAACGTCTCCCCTGAGAAAGAACATAGGCAGAAAACATGAGGCTAGGTCTCCCCACTTCTGCGTGGGATGTTTTTAAACTCACAGCACTTTTGAGTTTGCCCTTTAACTTCTTATTTTTCAGAACCAAAACAATGGGGACTATATGCTGGGCTCTTCTTAGGGAGCATCGTTGGGATTATCATGATTCTCCAAGTGGTGATTCTACTGTTGAGAAGAAGAGGTAGGTGTCTGACAACAAAGAGATTCTTATCAGACTCCCTGTGGTAAGCAGGGGACCTCTCCCCACAATCACTTGCTCTCACCATTTGGCTTTCTGCAGGGAGCAAGCACCTTTGCAAAAACACTAAACAAACATGTCCTGAGACCTTGCTTAATTCAGTCTCATTCAACATGTCTTGCTTGATTCCCCCCCACCCCCATGCTAGTCTATAGGGAATCAAAGGAACGATGAACCACAAGTATCTAACACAGGAGACATTACACAGATAATTTAAATTCAGTATAGCTATCACTGCAGCTGAAGTGTGTATAGGATGCTGAAGGGGGCCAGATAAGAGACTAAAACTAGGAGCAGAATTCAGAGGAGTCTTGGATCTTGTTTAAGTGAAGCTATATCTACTGACTGATAAAAAGAACCTTATAGTAAGATGTTTTTACCCAAGGATTGAAACCTTTCTATAATTTCTTTTTATGCTTAAGATATGTCTCTGAGACTTAGCAATGGGATAACCAAGGCACAGAGAGGCTAACTGACTCTGGCAAGGTCACCCAGCTGGTTGGTGAGGGAATCAGAACTGCAACCATGTGTTCCAACTTCCAGGGTATGTTCCTCTGGGAAAGCCCACAGGTCATTGGAAGACAGCAGAGGGAACACAGTTTACTACGATTTAGCACATATTCTGACTCACCTTGGTCAAGCGTGCAATCCATGAGGTCACTTAAAGCCAAACTAAATAGTTATGGAAAGTCACCCAGGGTGGACTGAAATAATTAAGGTCCAAAGACTCCCTTGAAGTTTCAGTTCCTAGCATTAGTATCTCCTGGCCTTTCCTCCACGTTGTCCTATGATTCAATATCTCAAGCCCATGTGCTCTCCTTGGCCACACTACCCACCACCTGCCCACACTAGCAGCAGAAGCTCCTGCTCCACGATCAGGACCGGTCCCAGGCTGGTCTGCCCACGGGGAAGACGGAACTTGGTCTTCACACCACCGATCTGATGGCCAATCTCATTCTCAAGCAGATTAATGTTCTTCACATGCAGCCTCCTTGGAAAAGCCCTAGCTCAGCACTCTGATGTTGGTTTTGCTTATATAAAATAATCTAGGTCATAGCAGGCCATCTACCTTGCCTCATTTCCTCCATCTAAGTGGTTGCTGGGGAGGAACTGGGAGGGGGGTGGGGCGATTCAGACACACATCATGATGAAAGCTTGTGGGGATGAGGCAGGGTAACAACTGTTGGCTAAGACGATGAAGAAGCACTGAAATACTAGCAATGAGAAAACTGAGATTAACGTACCTGCGTTAACCCTGCTGGCGAAGGCCCTGGGATCCTAACCCACACTATCCTCAGCTACATGCTGCTATCATGTGGTTGCCTCTGAAGGGACTAGTACTCCCCACCCCACAGTAATTCTCCATCACTTTTCCCAACACAAATACCCATCCTTGTTTCTAATCACTGTGTATTCTTTGTAAGCCAGGAACACTCAAAAATCTTGCCTTAAATCTGTGGTTAAAACCTATACTCAATTACTGTAACCCCATAAGACTTGGTTCAGGAGATTCTATTGGCAACTTCTACCGGTGTCATTTCCAGAAAGCAGTCTATGCGAAGGATTTTAAATGGACTCTCTGGAAATTCCAGAGAGGTACATTGGGTAAGAATAGAGATCTTAGCCTTCAAGTACAGACTTTGCCACTTATGAGTTCTGTGATCAAACAGATAATCTAACTTTTCCTCTTCATGGCGTTTTTGTGTGGATTCAAGAGTTAATACCAGAAAGCACTGATAAATGATGGATAATAGATGGATAAATAGATGGATCGATACATAACATATACACACACACACAAAAACAGTATTTAACGCAGGCATTACTATTTAAATCCTGTTGCCAGCAGAGGGCAGCACTGGAAGGCTCTGGGACGGGCACAGAGAGTGGATTTAAAGTATCAATACTTGAGGTTAGGGCAGCATGAGATAACTTAACGCAGCAGGTAAGAGCTGAAAAAGAATAGTAGACAGTCCACTCCTTTATTTTACAGTGAAGGTAGGAGAAGAGATCCATTGAGATGACATGTGTTATCTAATGCCACACAACTAGTGAGGACTAGAAGGTAGATGCCCCAGTTCGAAGCCCAAGAACTTTTTCATTAGATCCTAAGGTCTCAGTGACTAGAGTTGAGCTGGCTCATGAAAACTTGTCCCTGCATTGAGGAAAAAAATGCATGAGACTGAATTATCTTGATCCAGCAATCTTTTTGAGAAGCAACATTCAGCCTTTTGCATCTCTCTGACCCTTTAAGACTGTCCCCTCTGTTGTAATTTTCAGCTTGAGCTGACCTGAAAGGCTAAAAGTCCTTAAAGACTGGAATTTATTCTGTACCATCTCTGTTCCCCCTACAAGACCGAGGACAGTGCTGAGTGTCCGTATAACAGTGCAGTTCTTATAACTGTGCAGGCACTCCAGATTTGAACTACAAGGATGTATTTCACAGAACTAACTTGCAACCCCTCTGTTATCTCCTCTGATCACCCCAACCTCTATTCTCCATTCCCATATCCAAACACATGCACACTCCTCAGCCAATGATCCACTCAGACCAAAAAAGGGAACTTGCAGCCACCAGGAAGGTAAGTACTCCATGCCCACACCCACACAGGAAAACCATGTTTTGGTTTCTTTGAATTCTCTGAGCTTCTCCTGGGGCTGCCCATCATTTCCTCTTCAAGGGTCACACCCTCAAGCAGCATGTTCCACCACCTTTATTACGAACATACACACGAACACACACAAGGTCTTTTCCTTCCAAATAAAAATATACCTCTCCTAAGTGCTATTTCCTCAGAGACATGTCTAGTTTTTTTTAAGAGAATAAATTAACTGGTGTTAAAATAAGTCTACCCTAAAGACTGATTTCCTCTATGTTAAGCCCCATTGCTTTTGCTTGGACTTTGGAATATTCCCCAAAACAGGCATCCTTGCTTCTGTTTTTCTCTCTATCATTCTCACTGCTACATGATGCATGCAAGGAATACCATGAAACATCAGAAAGAATGAGATGGATCTATTGCTTTAGCAAGGAAATGTCCTCAATATATGCTAAGGGAGAAGGTCGTATTACAGAGAAGTGTGTATGGAATGACCATATTTGCATTAAAAAAATCTATACACGTGTCCAGAACCACACTGTCTAATTTGGTGGTCACCAGCCACATGTGGCTATTTAAATTTAAATTAATTAGAATTAAGTGCAATTGTTTTAAAAATTTTATTGAAGTATAGTTGATTTATAACATTGTGTTAATTTCTGCTGCACAGCACAGTGATTCAGCTATGCATTTATGTATATTCTTTTTCACAGTAGTGAAAGCAATTTAAAACTGAATTGAGTTGAACTGAAGGTCAGTTCCTCAGTTGCGTTAGCCTCAGTTCAAGTGCTCAGTAGTCACGTGAGACTTGCAGCTACTTAGATTGCTGACAGGGAACATTTCCATCATCAAAGATGAAGTTCTATTGTTCAGAGTTTATCTGGAAGGAGATACATCAAACTATTGAAAACTATTACTTCTGAGAATGAAAGCATACTGGTTACTGGGTGAAGGAGGAAGGAGGAAGTACTTTTTGCTCTCTACTATTTAAATTTTTGTAGCAATGAATTATTTCTATAGATTTAAAAATAAAAAATTTTAAAACTATTTAAAAATTTAAATATTCTGCAGCATATTAATTTTCAGAGACCTTGGACTTTGAGGGAAAAAAAAAGATGGTAGGCATTTAGAATGACATGGCAGCTTTATTCCAAATAGTCCCTGGTAGATCATCCCTCTTATACTCCTCCTACTACACATCTACCAGGTTTCCCAGAAGCAAGGAGGTGAGAAAGCTGTAAATGAACCTCTATGAACTGAAGAATACAAAAGAGGTAGAAATAACTTTCCATACTCTTAAAAAACTTGAAATTCTAATAGCAGACTAGATATGCACATCAAATAATAGAGATTAAAATAATTAAATGGCATATCAATTACACCGAACAATTACATGTAACACTATGTGCCAGGCACTGTCCTATATACTTTACAGGTAATATCTCATGTAATCATCACAACAGCCCTGAGAGGCAGGTATTTCAATTTCATTTTACAGATAGGGACATTAGGCCCAGAGAGATCAAGTGACTAACCTAATGTCATAGGACAAATGTGCATGGGATTTGGGACTCAGTGCTCTTTTCTGTGGTACTCCTGGGGTACGTGGGTATGCACTGAGGTGCAAAGACCAGACAAGTGCAAGCAGAGAGTTCATACTGGAAACCAGAGAGAGAGTAACAATTATGGTTTCTTTTCCCCAGGTAAAACAGACAATTGCCAGCCAACAATGGAAGCAAAAAGCCTTACTATCTATGCCCAAGTCCAGAAATCAGGTGTAAGTTCCATACTTTTTTTGTCTGGGGTGGACCTGTCATGCTTCCCATGGACTCCCTGGCCAATCAGTTCACTTTGCCTGCCTGACATTCATTGTTCTACATGAGTTATGAAGCAGAAGAAATTTGGAAAGCAGAAGGCAAGAACAAGAGCTCTCTAAAAGGGCATTAAACTTCAGTATCAGATGGGATGATTTATTATTTAAAATGAGGGAAACACTGGGCACTTTTCTAGCCATCTGTTTCTTCATAGGAAGAAAATGAGGACACTAGAAACATGTAATGTATGATTCCTTCCCCCTCTGGCATTTTAGCAGTTTACAGTTCCATGTATCAACCTCTTTCCCTCTCTAAGGAAAAAGATTCGGCTTGAGGAGAGAGGGAATGGTTGAGAAAGGCTATTGTGTGACAGGTCGGTCTGATCCAAGTTTAAGAGTTTGCAAACATCAAAGAGATAAAGAAGGAGGATCTTGAGGATTCTGTCTAGAGAGTGGTTGGTGAGATGGAAGAGGAGATGAAAGCAGAACTGTGATGGAGTGATGGCTGGGTTTTAAAAAAGAGCCAAGATAAAGTTGAGGAGCAGATATGTTAGAAGTAAGAGGGTTGCTAGAGGATAATGGTTAGCTATGAAGATATTATATCTCTGGGAGTTGGTGATGGACGGGAAGCCTTACGTGTTGCAGTGCATGGGGTCACAAAAAGAAGGACACGACTGAGTGACTGAACTGAACTGATGAAGATATAGTTTTTCAGAACTGAAAGCAATTCTAAGTGATGTATAGGCCAGAATCTGACCTTTAGGCTACAGGGGAAGGCAAATTCTTGAGTAAAAGATGTGAAGGTAAATACAGTTATGATTAACGCCTTGGGAAATTGCATCAGATGACAGTTAATGCATTTCTGTAAACCAGAGATTAACTCTTGGACAAAATCTTCTTTCTGCTGTCCCCTAGAGGCTTAGAGGATTTGTTTCACAGGCCATGACTACCATTGAGAACCAAACTCCCTTTAAATATATGAGGCCCAAGAGCAACCTCTTTTGCATTTATACTTTTAGGTAATCAGGTTCAAGTTTACCATGGTGCCTTCCCTATCTATTCTATCCCATTTTGTTAGCATCTCTCTTTTTACTCCCTGGTGGCTCAGATGGTAAAGAATCTGCCTCCAATGCCGGAGACCTGGGTTCAATCCCTGGGTTCAGAAGATCTCCTGGAGGGGGAAATGGCAAACCACTCCAATATTCTTGCCTGGAGAATTTTGTGGACGGAGGAGCCTGGTGGGCTACAGTCCATGGGGTTGCAAAGAGCCAGACACGACTGAGTGATTAACAGCATGACATTCATACTAAACAGTGCACAATCTGTAAATGCCACCTCAGTGAATTATCCCATCTTCATATCTAATAAAGTCTTCTCATCTTGTTTTCCTTCAAGAGTTTTGCCTATCCTTGTCCCTTTGTACTTTCATATGTATTTTAGAATCAGCTTCTCAAGCATCACAAAAGGGGAAAAATCCTATTAGGATTGTACTGAATCTGCACGTCTATTATATTTGAGGAGAAATTATATCTCTCAGTATTGGGTCTTTTAGGACCATAAAACTAACCCCTAGATCAAGTTCAGAACATCATCTGGACCCCTAGAAGACCCCCTTGTATGTCTCCTAATCACTCCTTTCTGTCTCCTCCAAAAAGATTCCCTATCCTGACTTCCTAAAAATAAAGTTTACTCCTTTTTTTGACTTTATAAAAGTGGAATCCTACAGTATTTTTCCTCCTATATCTGGTTTCTTTTGCTTAATATTACCTTTATAAGATGCATCCATGTCTTTGAGCTTTAGATACAAAGCATTCATATTCAATGCTTTATGAAATATCAATATATGTATATACTAGAGTTATTTTTCCAATTAACTATTGATGGACAAATTATTTTATTTCTAGTCTGAGGGATTATGAAAACTACAGCTATTCATATTAATGTGTGTGCTTCTTGGTAGATATGTGCACATATTTTTGTTGCGGATATGTCTAGAGGTAGAATTGCTAAGTCACACCGTATACATGTCTTCAAATTGACTAGACAAGGCCAAGCTGTATTTCAAAATATGTATGTCAATTTACTTTTTTGCACCAGTATACCAGAGTTTCAGCTGTTACACATTCTAACCAAAACTTGATGGTGGTGTTGCTCAGTTGCTAAGCTGTGTCTGACACTTTGCAATACCATGGACTATAGCGTGCCAGCCTTCCTTGTCCTTTGCTATATCCTCGTGTTTGTTGAAATTCATGTCCATTGAGTCAGTGATGCTATCTAACCATCTTATCCTCTGCTACCCCCTTCTCCTTTTGCCTTCAATTTTTCCCAGCATCAGGGTCTTTCCCAATGAGTTGACTCTTTGCAGGAGGTGGCCAAAGTATTGGAGCTTCAGCTTCAGCATCAGTCATTCCAATGAATATTCAGGACTGATCTCCTTTAGGATTGACTGATTTGATTCTTTGCAGCCCAAGGAACTCTCAAGAGTCTTCTCTAGCACCACAATTTAAAATCATGAATTCTTTAGTGCTCAGCCTTCTTTATGGTCCAACTCTCACATCCATACATGGAAAAACCATAGCTTTGACTATATGGACCTTTGTTGGCAAAGTGATATCTCTGCTTTTTAATACATTGTCTAGGTTCGTCATAGCTTTCCTTCCAAGGAGCAAATGTCTTTTAATTTCATGGCTGCAATCACCATCTGCAGTGATTTTGGGGCCTAAGAAAATAAAATCTGTCACTGTTTCCACTTTTCCCTACTATTTGTCATGAAGTGATGGACCTGGATGCCATGCTCTTAGCTTTTGAATGATCTTGAATGCCATGACCTTAGCTTTTGAAGCCAGCTTTTTTCACTCTTCTCTTTCACCTTCATCAAGAGGATCTTTAGTTCCTCTTCTCTTTTTGTCATCAGACTGTTATCATCTGCATATCTGAGTTTGTTCATATTTCTCCTGGCAATCTTGATTCCAGCTTGTGATTCTTTTAGCTCAGCATTTCTCATGATGTACTCTGCATATAAGTTAAATAAGTAGGGTGACAATATATAGCATTGATGTACTCCTTTCCCTATTTGGAGCCAGTCCATTGTTCCATGTCCAGTTTTAACTGTTGCTTCTTGATCTGCATACAGGTTTCTCAGCAGACAGGTAAGGTAGTCTGGTATTTCCATCTCTTTAAGAATTTTCCATACTTTGTTGTGAATCACGTTGTCAAAGGCTCTAGCATCATGAGTGAAGCAGAAGTAGATGCTTTTCTGGAATCCCCTTGCTTTCTCTAATGTCTGGTGAATGTTGGCAATTTGATCTCTAGTTCCTCTGCCTTTCTAAACCCAGCTTGTACATCTGGACATTCTCTAGCAAGTTACACCTTGCTAGCATGTGAAATGAGTACAATTGTGTGGTAATTTGAACATTCTTTGGCATTGCCTTTCTTTGGGATTGGAATAAAAACTGACCTTTTCCAGTTCTGTGACCACTACTGAGTTTTCCAAATTTGCTCACGTATTGAGAGCAGCACTTTAACAGCATCATCTTTTAGGATTTTGAAAGAGCTCACCTGGAATTCCATCATCTCCACTAGCTCTGTTCATAGTAGTGTTTCCTAAGGCCCACTTGATTTCACACTCCACGATGCCTGGCTCTGGGTGAGTGACCACACCATCATGATTATCCAGGTCATTAAGACTTCTTTTGTATAATTCTGTGTATTCTTGCCACCTCTGCTTAATTTTTTTTGTTTCTGTTAAGTCCTTGACATTTCTGCCCTCTCTTGTGCCCATCCTTGCATGAAATGTTCCCTTGATATCTCCAATTTTCTTAAAGAGATTTCTAGTCTTTCCTATTCTATTGTTTTCCTCTATGTCTTTGCATTATTCACTTAAGAAGTCTTTCTTATTTATTAGCTTTTTAAATTTTAGTCATTCATTGGATACTTTTTATAGTTTTATTTTGCATTCCACTAATTATTAAGCAAGTTGAACAATTTTTCATATTGTTTATTGCCATATTAATATCCTCTTTCTTAAAGTGGCCGTTAAATCTCTTACCCATTTTTCCTTTGAGTCTCAGTCTATTTGGGGTGGGATTTTCTTAAGATACTTAAATATTTGGCTTTGTGGCAGTTATATGTTAGCAGATACCTTCACCCATCTTATGGTTTGCCTCTGAAATTTCTCAGAGATACATTTTGATAAAGGAGCATTCTCAATTTTTGCATAGAACAATTTAGTAATCTTTTCCTTTGTAGATAAAACTTTTGTATTCTGGTTAAGAAATTTTCAAGATATTCCAGTTAAGAATATTAGAAGATAATCTTCTATAGTCTTCCAAAAACAGGGTGGTTTATCTTTTAAACTTATGTCTGTTATGTACCTGAAAATGATTTTTTAAGTATGGCATGAGATAGGTTGTTTTATATTTTTCCATATGGATATCCTATTGGCTATATTTAAAAGGCTGTTCTGACCCACTGCAGTGCCACATCATTATAAATCAAGGGTCCGTATATGCGTGGATCTATTCAGAAGTTCTCTGTTCTGCTCCATTGTTCTAGTTCTTTACACTTGCACCAGTACCATACTGTCTTTACAAACCTGTGCTTACAGATTTATTATAAATCTGTGGCTCATATGGTAAAGAATCTACCTGCAATGCAGGAGACCCAGGTTCCATCCCTGGGTCAGGAAGATCCCCTGGAGAAGGGAATGGCAACCCACTCCAGTATTCTTGCCTAGAAAATCCTATGGACAGAGGAGCCTGGCAAGCTACAGTTCATGGGGTTGCAGAGTCAGACATGACTGAGTGACTAACACTTTCTTTCTTTTCACTTGTTCTTCTTCAAGTTCTTGGCCATTTTTAGTCCTTTGCATTTTCATCTATATATTTTAGACTCAAAACCCTCCTTAAAATTTTGCTGGAATTTTTATTAGAACTGCATTGATCAATTTGAGAAAATCATGTATGTTTTAATATTGAACTTTAAATTCACAAAATGTTATGTCCTTTCCTTTATTTAGATCTTTAATTTCATGAATTATCTTCTACAACATTACTTCCAAAGTGCTGGCTAGCTCCTTTTACTAAAACAATCTTTTTCTAAAAGCATTACCTGGGACGTAATGACAAATGCAAAAAGTTCCCACCTCAGATCTTCTGAAATAGAAACAAACTTCTAACAAGATCCCTAGGAAATTCTTAGGCACATTAAAGTGTAAGAATTCCTGCTCTACCCCAGCCACTTCCAGCAGTGGGGAATTCACTGCTTCTTAAGACAATTCATCCCACATTTGAGCACCTCTTACTTCCCTGGTGGCTCAGATGGTAAAGAATCTGCCTGCAAAGCAAAAGACCTGGGTTCAGTCCCTGGGTCAGGAAGCTCCTCTGGAGAAGGGAATGGCAACCCACTCCAGGGCTCTTGCCTGGAGAATATCATGGACAGAGGAGCTTGGAGGGCTACAGTCCACGGGGTTGCAGAGTCGGACACAACTGAGCGACTAACTCTTTCTTTCTTTTCTTTTACTATTACAAAAATCTTCATTATCCTGAACCAAAATCTTACCCTAAAGCTCCCAACCTAGGTTTAAAGGTAAAGTACTCTACAGAACAAATGTAATTCCTCTTCTACATGGCAATTAATCAGATGTATGAAAAGAGAGATCATGTCACACCTTGAATCTTCTTTCCTCTAGTAAACTTTTCCAATTTCTTATCTCTTCCATCAGATGACAAGATTCCAAGTTCTCTCCCATTAAAACCCATGGGCTTCATCATTAAGTCTTTATGTTCAGGAAAGGGAGAGTGTACCAGTGCCCATATGTATGTTGAAAGGATGACTTCCTAGGCATCAGATATGTCATCTCCATCTTAGAGAGATGTGGTCTCAGTTGACACCTACACTGATTTTGTCCTGGTATTGTGCATTTTAGTTCATTCTAAGTAACATTAACAAACATCGACTGAAGGTTCTTGTGTGCCCATTGCTGCTTTGTAGGGAATTCAAAAAAAAAAAAAGGCTATTTGTCAAGGAACTGATGGTTTATTTGGAGAAGCAACATATAAATATATCAGCAACATAGAAATATATATATTTATCATATATGATAAATATATCATATATGTTTATATGTTATACAGCATATAAATATATAACATATATATAACATATTTATATATATATAAATATATAACATATATTTATATGTTATACAGTGTACAGTTAAGTGCCATAATGTGAGAATTAGACTTTAAGTACCTAAGGAATTTAAGTAAAGAAGAGGTCATCATAAGTTGGGGCAACCCAAGAAGAATAACATGATGGAAAGTACATGTGCTTTAAGGTAAAATCCTGGCTTTGATACTTCTTGTATGTGCCATTAAGAAAGCACTAAATCTTTCTGGACTTTAGCATCTTCATCTGTGAAATGTGAGTAACAATAGTATTTAACATATAGAGTGGTTGGGAGACAAATGGAAAGATATATGTGAAGAACTTTGTAAACTTAAAACGCTTGCATATGTATGGTTATTATCAAGTTCGATAGAGAGGAAAGAGAATTGGTAAGAAGCCAGGATAGTGAGGAATAGCAGGGCCTCTGCATGTTGTGAGTGATATGTGTGTGGATGTGTGGGTATTGGTCACTCAGTCATGTCTGACTCTTTGCAACCACATGGGCTATAGCCTGCCAGGCTCCTCTGTTCATGAGATTTCCCAGGCAAGAATACTGGAGTGTGTTGCCATTCCCTTCTCCAGGGGATCTTCCCAACCCAGGGATCAAACTTGGGTCTGCTACATTGCAGGCAGATTCTTTACAGTCTGAGTATCAGAGAAGTCCTATGTAGGTGATACGAGTGAGACTATAAAATACTATATATATCTCATTCTCATCAGCTTTCCATGTAAGAGCCACACCAATTTCAGTTCACTAGGAGGAAGACTTTTAACACAGCTGGGAAGTGGTAATGGTAAATCAGGCTGCCTCACAAGTCTGTGAGCTCCAAGATGCCACTCGAGGAGTCTTAAGCAAAGCCCAGGGCATTGAGTTCCAGGGAATCTAAGGGAGAATTTTCATCTGAAAAGGATCAAATGACTCCAAAGAACTTTTTGGCTCCTAACTTCTTGATTCTGCACTTCTCCATGAGGAGAATTAGATGGGAAATGACTCGCTGCTCAGCTAATGGCTTGTTCACTTCGTTTCCCTTGTAGTCCGTTCAGAAGAAACCTGACCCCCTGCCAGCACAGGACCCCTGCACCACCATTTATGTTGCTGCCACAGAGCCTGTCCCAGAGCCCATCCAGGTGAGGCGTCGCTCTGGGCCTCCTCTCTGCAGAGAGGAGCTCAGTGGAGGCCGGGAAAGGGTGGGACCTGTGTGGAGCTGAAATGGAGAACACAGGTCCTAGCAAGCAGGCAGCAAGGAGCATCTGCAGCCTCGATGGCAAGGCTTCTGGGAAGCCCTCGTGGCTTCTCACATGCCGTCCCTGCTCGCTTTCTCCTCGCCGGTGTTTCTCTGAGAGCTGTCTAAGGACCACATCAGAATCAGCTGGCCTGCTTCTTAAAAGTAAAGATTCTGGGAACTTCTCTCTAAGATCGGTTCAATCAGAATGCCTATAGCAGGTCACCAGGCATCTGCACATTAAGAAACGACATCTTCCAGGCGGTCCTGATGCATGCTTAAGTTCAGGAACTGCATCTTGAGTCCAGGACTTCTCAGGTCCAGCTGCATATAGCCAGGGGAGCTTTGTAAAAATGCCCATGCCTAGTTTCATTCAGCCCTATTTATCAGAATATTTAGGAGTAGAGCTCTGCAAACGTGTAAAGAATATGACGCCTAGCCCACCTGTTTTATCCCATTGCAAGAAGTTGACTTGACAAAAATCTTCCTTTTACTAAATGAACAGAAGTAAATTCTGGGCTGAAGTCTTGGCTACAGTTGGGCCTTATTAAGTAAAGCATTTTAGGAGATAATGGAAGATCAAAAGACCACAAAAATACCTACTTTTACCTATTTTCCTCAAGCCTACTGTACACATACCCAGCAATGCCTGGAAGGACGCCTTATCTTCATTTTGAGGTTTAGTTACAGAACACTCCTCTCCAAAGGGAAGTAAAAGCATAAATCTGACTTTAAAAAATCATATAGGTTTTTAATGATGCTTTCTTGGGGAAGAAACAGAGGACTTGGTACATACTCACATTTTGCAGTGAAACCACCTGAATTTCCCCACTCCTGTCTCTTTGTGTCTCTGACTCTTGAATCTCCTCTCCTTACGAGAATTCTCCGCTCAGTCTCCATCTCCTCCCCATCCCTCTCCCGCCTGAACCTCTTCTTCCTTTTCCCTTTAGGTCTCACTGATCTTCCCTTTTTAAAAACTTGCTAATTTAGAACTCTCTTGGCTGCTCTGAGTTGAGTGCCAGCCCTCAGATAACTGGGTCAATTGTCCTAGTCTCCCTAATGGCTTGCATATGCTTAAAGGAAACTGTAGCCCATCTGTGGGCAGGCAGACAGTCTGGGGACCTGAGCGCTGCCTCTAGCTCTGTGGTTTCCCAGAGGTCTTGTGGTTAGCACTTTGCCTTCCAATGCAGGGGATGTGGATTCGATCCCTCGTTGAGGAGCTAAGATCCCACATGTTTCATGGCCCCCAAACCAAAAACAGAACAAACGCAATATTGTAACAAACTCAACAGAGACTTTAAAAATGATTCATACCAAAACAATCTTGACAAACCCAGCTGTGACAGACGCTGAGCAAGGTGCAAAGTACCTGATTCTTGAGAACCTTTCCTTTTCCTAAGCATCACACTTTCCATTTATAGCCTGTAAACCTAGTGCTGGTCCCTCCTCTTATAGACTTGTTTTTCCCCCAGGAATCAGGTTCCTTCACAGTCTATGCCAGTGTGACGCTTCCAGAGAGCTGACATCACAGACTCAGTGAAAGGACTTTCTGAAGGAATATAGAAGAGCCAAAATAAACACTGAACTTGGTCCCAGATCCCAAGTATTTTGTAACATCTGTACATCTGAATTCTTCTCGGTTCGGCTTCCTGGTGACGTTGCTTCCACATCGACCTGTGAAATGGGTATGGAAGTGAGGCTTCCCAAGCATTTACTCTGCTCTGCGCGTGGCCCAGACTCAGAGCAGAGAGCTAGTTGATACAGCTTTACATCTCCGGGGTATAGCCGATGAAATGGATAATGCTGGCCCAGTGAGTCTGGACCTTCAGGTGTCTTGCGTTTTGCCGCAACGTGATGATAAAAGCTAAAGGCAGAAAGCTGGCACAGGATGTCTAGGACCTATCTCACACAGCTGACCACCAGCCACAGAGTCTGGAATCGCTTACACCTTGACTGCCTGGACTCAGGCTGGGAGCTGCTCCTGATCACCAAATAGACTTGATCAAGGCCCTGTGCCTCAGTTTCTCTCCCTGAATGGACAGTGAAGGGTGAATTCCTCATTGTATGTAAAACACTCTGACATTATTCTATCAAAGAAGCTAATAAAGTATTTTATTTGTAAATCCTGGAAGCTAGAGAGTCAATAAACTGAAAACATGATTTTGAGGTCTCTGAGCTTTGAATAACAGAATGAAAAAAAATCTAAGATTCTTAAGAGTACTGTTCTGTGGAAATGGCAGTCAGATTTAAAGAAAATCGGCCAGTGTTCAGTGAAGCTATTACAAAGGAACTTGACTTTCACTTCCCAAAATGATTTTTAAATCCTAGTTCTCTATTTGTTCCATCAAGCAACGAACCTGGAGCCTCAACTAAGACTGCAAACTGATTGTGAGGCCATTTTACATCCATGGTCTCATGTCTTCAGGGTCTCTCTCAAACATGTCTTAATCTTTGCATACCTCTCCTCACCACTTAGCCTATCCTGAAGTAGAAAATTAACATATTTTCGCCCAACAATTTCAGCTAATAGTTTAAATTATAGGCTGTAGACAGAAAGAGCCTCTTCCAGTGAAGTCCTATTTCCCATCTATTCTCTGCTTTCAGACAAGCCTTCTTGAATTTCAGCGCTTCTTCTTTCTGATAGGGTCTTGTACGACCTCAGTGAACACTTTAAGAAACTACCAACAGTCTTAAAACCATATAACAAGGGTCACTAACTTTCCAGCTCAAAACTCTGAGGTCCTCATAGCCTTATACTTTACCCTCTCTAGTCAATCAATTCACATTTCAGTTCTGTTCAGTGCATCTCATTTCTTAGAACCAGTTCCAGTCATATTCCAACTTGTGATGAACAGAAACTGACACTGAATTGTTTATAAAGAAAAGGAATCTCTTGAAAATATGCTGTTTAGTCCCAATACCTACTGGGAGGTTCTGTAAAATGATGGTTTGAAAATGAGCAAGAAGAGGGGAGACTTTGGCTGTGGCTAGGAGTACCGCCCAAATAAAACCAGCCCAGGGATGACAGTGCTGGCTACCAGTTGCATCCCTGCTATCCTCCCAGCACTAGACTCAGACTCCACCACTCCCTCCCTGCCCAGCTAGACTTGGACTCCAAATTGCTGTTGTACTGTCTGTACCAAAGTGACTTCTCCAGAGCCCATTCTTCATCTTTTCTTCTCTAGTTTCTCAATCAGAAGCTAAGATCAAGTGACCAATCCCAGGTCATATGTCTATGTTCTACTTCCAAGGGAGGTTGGGAATTGAACTTCTGGCATTTTCCACTTTCATAGTGGTGGTTGAGCCTTCCACAAATACAATGACTGGGACCCAATGCTGGGCAGGCATGTGCACACACGCACGCACACACACAGACACACACACTTCCCACTATACCACTTTTGTATCAAGACTATGGTTTTTCCAATCGTCATGTATGAGAGTGAGAGTTGGACTGTGAAGAAGGCTGAGTGCTGAAGAATTGATGCTTTTGAGCTGTGGTGTTGGAGAAGACTCTTGAGAGTCCCTTGGACTGCAAGGAGATCCAACCAGTCCATTCTGAAGGAGATCAGCCCTGGGATTTCACTGGAAGGAATGATGCAGAAGCTGAAACTCCAGTACTTTGGCCACCTCATGGCGAAGAGTTGACTCATTGGAAAAGACTCTGTTGCTGGGAGGGATTGGGGGCAGGAGGAGAAGGGGACGACAGAGGATGAGATGGCTGGATGACATCACTGACTCGATGGACGTGAGTCTGAGTGAACTCCACGAGTTGGTGATGGACAGGGAGGCCTGACGTGCTGTGATTCATGGGGTTGCAAAGAGTCGGACACAACTGAGCCACTGAAGTGAACTGAACTGAACTGGACTGAAGCTCATTAGCTGCCTATACTAAAAAAACCAGGATTTGCCAACCCCAGGGTGATGAGCAATCACTTGTTTACTATAACTCAGACTTTTTAGCAGCTCAGTTCCCAGCAGTTGGGTTTTTCCTGTGGCTGAATTCTACCTGATGGAAGGGAAGAGACAAATGGGGGAAAGAAGAGGCTATCCCTTCAAAATTCCCTTACCAAGGCTTGTGAATGCACCAGGAGGATGGCTGCATCTTGGAATCTTTTGGCTATCCTTGAAATAGCATTCAGTGTATGTCCTACATCACCAGGCCCCAGATTCCAGTCGAAAATCAGAGAACCTCTCAGATCACTCTTTTACTGCTCCCCAGTTTCCCCCTAAGACATTGTGGGTGAGCTGGAGTTTTCTTTTTCCTCAGTCTTAAAATAAATAAATAAATAAACTGATACTTTAGAATCTGGTTTCCCCGAGTTTCTCTAATGTTTTCTTCTGACTGAGCATATCTGAATTCTGGAGAACTCAGGAGGAACAGACCCATTCTCAGTTTTAAGGGGCTGGGGTTCTGAAATAAACTGGGCGTGACCTTAAGCTTCCTTAGGGCACTTACTGTGGTCACACCACCAGGATCTGATTGATAAAGCGTCCGTATGCTGCCTGTGAAGCCACTGACTGCAGTAAGTTACTTCTCTTCCTCAACATTTTGTTTCTGCCTCCTGGAAAGGGTAAAATACAGACAGTCCACCCAAGAAATTGTACTTTTGTCTTTGTTACCCAGAGAATATGTGATATAGCAGTGTGGCAAAACAGGTTTCATGACCTTGTGTCTCTATAGCTATAGTTGTAAAGAGCTGAAGGTGGCTGATTTGATTTGATGAACTGCGAGGTTGTCTTTTCCTAGGGGAAAAGTCAGGAGTCACACTCCACACCAAGAAGAAACGATTTTTAAAGGATTAGTTTTTGTCACTGCCAAAGTTATTGCCTTCCCTGAATTTCTTCAACTCTCCCCTGTGGAGCAACTCTAGACTGGGTTTCTCAGCTGCAGCAGCACGATCGATGTTTTGGTCCAGATAACTGCTTGACATGGCAGACGGTCTGTACCTCGTATGATGTTCTCAGCATCCCTGGCCTCTGCCCATTAGATGCCAGTAGCACATCCCTCGCCCCTGGTCATGACAACCAAAGATGCTTCCTGACATTACCAGGTATTTTTGCATGGCAAAATCTTCCTACTGACTGAGAACCCCTAAATTGAGAACCACTGATCTAGAAACATACTGGCCACCTAGTTGTCTTTGCATAGACTAAATACACATGAATATACCAAGAAGTGGATCTATCAAAAATCATATTTTCTATATACATTAAAGATTAACTACAAGGGGAAAAGAACAGTAGGAAAGGCAAACAAAGGATGGCCAACGGGAATTTGCTGTGTAGGTCAGGAAACTCAGGCAGAGGCTCTATACCAGCCTACAGGGGTGCAATGGGGCGGGAAATGGGAGGCAGGTTCATAAAGGAGGGGATATATGTATACCTATGGCTGATTTGTGTTGAGGGTTGACAGAAAACAGCAAAACTCTGTAATTATCCTTTTCAATAAGAAAATAAATAAATTTAAAATATCATATTTTGAAAGTGGCCACCTAGTCACTTAAGAATGGCCCACATCTGCCAATATTAAGAAGGTTATCTACATTCGAGCTCCTTTCCCGAACCCTACCTAAAATCTGAATGATGTCTGGGTGAAGATCTATAGAAGCAGCAACTTAGAGGCTATAATCATAGCCAGAAAGGATTCTGTGAAGAGTTCCACACAGCAGCCACTAGAGGGAGACATAGCAATTCAGTCCACCATACACCAGCATCCCCAACACCACTTTGCCAGTATCTGAAGGATGTGATCAGGGACTGGTTGAAATGGTGGCTGAATTCCCACCAATTCATAGCATTTACATGCTGGAGGGAAAGTCGATGTGGGTTTGTAACAGACTTTAATCAAAGTTGACTGCAAAAGTTTATCTCAGAGAACTCCTAATTCTCCTCAGTGCCCTACTCATTCAACAAATAGTTTCTGGGCTTCCCTGGTGGCTCAGGGGCAAAGAATCCACCTGCCCGCCAGTTCTGGAGCCATGGGTTCGATCCCTGGTCTGAGAAGATCCCACAACTTCTGAGCCTGTGTTCTAGAGCCTGGGAGCCAAGACTACTAAGCCCAGTGCTGCAGCTGCTGAAGCCTGCATGCTCTGAAGCCTGTGCTCTGCAACAAGAGGAGCCACCACAATGAGAAACCCCTGTACTGCAGCTAGAGAGTTGCCCCTGCTCGCCACAGCTAGAGAAAAAGCCTGTGCAGCAACAAGACCCAGCACAGCCAAAGGAAATTAATACACACACACACACACATACACACAAAATAGCTATTACGTTTCTACTAAGTGTTAGGGATTGTCATCCAGTGTGTGTGCTTACTCACTCTGACTCTGCAACGCTGTGGACTGTAGCCCCCAGGTTCCTCTGACCACAAGATTTTCCAGGCAAGAATACTAGAGGCAATTGTCATTTCCTTCTCCAGAGGACCTTCCTGACCCAGGGATTGAACCCGCATCTCCTGCATTGCAGGTGGATTCTTTACCTCTGAGCCACTGGGGAAGCCTCTGTGGTACATACATACAGTGTAATATTACTCAGTCATAAAAAATGAAATAATGCCATTTGTCACAATGTGGACCTAGAGCTTTTCATACTAAGTCAGACAGAGAAAGACAAATGTCATATGATATCACTCATACGTGGAATTGAATATTTTAAAAGATACAAATGAATTTATTTACAAAATAGAAATGGACTTACAAATATGGAAAACAAACTTAATAGTTACCAAAAGGGAAACACTGTGAGGAGGAGGGATAAATTGGAAGCTTCATATGACTACTATCTATAAGATTGGCCTACAATATAGCACAGGGAACTCTATTCAACATTCTGTGATAATCTATATTAGAAAAGAATCTAAAAAGAATAAATATATGTATATCTGAATTACTTTGTTGTACACCTGAAACCAACAATGCAAACCAACTATACTCTAATAAAATTAAAATAAATCAATAACATACTGCCATAGGTAGACAAACACCTGATCTACTGGGACTACTTGAAAGTAAAAGGAAGTGCTATGAATAATTATACTGTGGCAATGGCTAGGCAAATTAGAATCTGTAGTTACCCTAATGACAGAGGGTAAGGGATGTACAGTGAGTACAGAGGAGATGCCCAAATCTCAGACTTCAAGAGTGAGGAGAGGAAGCTTATTTTAGTTTAAAACTCCTAGAAGAGAACATAGGCAAAACACTCTTCGACATACATCACAGCAGCATCCTCTATGACCCACCTCCCAGAATACTGGAAATGAAAGCAAAAATAAACAAATGGGACCTAATTAAGATTAAAAGCTTCTGCACAACAAAGGAAGCTATAAAGCAAGGTGAAAAGACAGCCTTCTGAATGGGAGAAAATAATAGCAAATGAAGGAACTAACAAACAACTAATCTCAAAAATATACAAGCAACTCCTGCAGCTCAATTCCAGAAAAATAAACGACCCACTCAAAAAATGGGCCAAAGAACTAAACAGACATTTCTCCAAAGAAGACTTACAGATGACTAACAAACACATGAAAAGATGCTCAACATCACTCATTATCAGAGAAATGCAAATCAAAACCACAAAGAGGTACCATCTCACGCCGGTCAGAACGGCTGCGATCCAAAAGTCTACAAGCAATAAATGCTGGAGAGGGTGTGGAGAAAAGGGAACCCTCTTACACTGCTGGTGGGAATGCAAAAAAGTACAGCCATATGGAGAACAGTGTGGAGATTCCTTAAAAACTGCGAATAGAACTGCCTTATGACCCAGCAATCCCACTGCTGGGCATACACACCGAGGAAATCAGAAATGAAAGAGACACATGTACCCCAATGTTCATCACAGCACTGTTTATAATAGCCAGGACTTGGAAGCAACCTAGATGTCCATCAGCAGATGAATGCATAAGAAAGCAGTGGTACATATACACAATGGAGTATTACTCAGCCATTAAAAAGAATACATTTGAATCAGTTCTAATGAGGTGGATGAAACTGGAACCTATTATACAGAGTGAAGTAAGCCAGAAAGAAAAACACCGGTACAGTATACTAAGGCATATATGTGGAATTTAGAAAGATGGTAGCGATACCCTGTATGCAAGACAGCAAAAGAGACACAGATGTGTAGAACAGTCTTTTGGACTCTGTGGAAGAGGGAGAGGGTGGGATGATTTGGGAGAATGGCACTAAAACATGTATAATATCATATATTAAATGAGTCACCAGCCCAGGTTCAATGCATGATACTGGATGCTTGGGGCTGGTGCACTGGGATGATTCAGAGGGATGGCATGGGGAGGGAGGAGGGAGGGGGGTTCAGGATGGGGAACACGTGTATGCCTGTGGTGGATACATGTTGATGTATGGCAAAACCAATACAATATTGTAAAGTAATTAACCTCCAATTAAAATAAATAAATTTATTTTAAAAATAAAAATAAAGGTCTCCTTGTCCTAAAATTCTATTGTCTAAGTCTCCATTCCTTCAGTTACCTGTTACATGACACAAGCCCCTTACATGCCCTTCCCATTGTTCTGACTGGTCTCCTGAACACAGTCTGATTTGTCAATGCTCTCAAATTTTGCTTCTCAAGATTGAACTCTGCTTCATATGCAAATATACCAATGTAGACTAAGAATTGTTATCTTCCATGATAGGAGCAATATACAATCATTTTGGCTTTTAAGTTGGACTCAAGTCTACAGAAATGGATGAATATGATTAAGCATATTCCTCAGTTCATGGTGGCTAATCATCAATGGTCCATGTACCACCTCTCTTATATCTTGTTTTAACTTTTTTCTTATTTTCTCCCTTCACACACAACCCTGTTCTCTTTCCCACCTTCATGTCCCTGAATAGAATCTATCTAATGTGGGCCCTTTTATACCATTATCTATATATTTATTTATGTGTGTGTTTGCAAGTGTATGTGGATATCTAGAATTGCTTTTGAGTTACATATATACAGTCATCTCATTCTGTTTCTCAGTTTCATCTTCATTTTGTCACTCAGTGTTGTGATTTTTAGATCTTTCCAGGTTGAAACAAAAAGATTTAGCTCCATCTTTTGGAATAATGTCTAGTGTTACAGCCTCCAGGCATGCTACATTTCATCTATCTATTTCCCTTTTGATAGACATTGAAGTTTTTCTAACTCTCTCTTATTACAAAAAATGCCATGATGAAGAACCTTATTCCCATTCTTTTATATCTCTTTTGCCACCCATGTAAGTGATTCTCTGGGTAGTACAAGGGATGCAGTTTCTGGGTAATAAATTATGTAAATAATCACCTCTCTAGATATATGCAATTTTTCTACAAAAGTTATAATCCTATTGAGGGTATACAAAGTTTCTCCTTCCCCTTTCCTCAACAGCACTTGATAGCATCTGGATTTTGTTTTGTTTTTGGCCAGTCAAATATGTGATCTAACATAGTTGTTTTAACGTTCATTCCTCTGATTCCTATTAAAGGATTCTGCTTCTCTCCATATGTTTGTTTGCTTTTCTAGTTTCCACTTTAATGAATTTCATATGTATATTATTGACTCATTTTCCCATGAGATATTCTGTTCTTGATAATATTCAGGTTATTGCTATTTATTCGGGATATTCAGTCTCAACTGGTTACATACATGCAGCTCTCTTTTAACACTGTGCATAGTGTCTTTCACAAAGTGTAAAATAATTTTGATGTAGTTATACATTTTCACTTTTTGATTAGAGTATAGTTGATTTACAATATTGTGTTAGTTTCAGATGTATAACAAAGTGAAGCAGTTAAATATACATATATATCCACTATTCTTTAGATTCTTTCCCCATATAGGCCATTGCATTTTTTTTTCTTTTTTTTAAATTTATTTATTTTAGTTGGAGGCTCATTACTTTACAATATTGTGGTGGTTTTTGCCATACAGTGACATGAATCAGCCATGGGTATATACGTGTTCCCCATCCTGAAACCCTCTCCCACCTCCCTCCCCATCCCATCCCTCAGGGTCATCCCAGTGCACCAGCCATGAGCATCCTGTATCAAACCTGGACTGGTGATTCGTTTAATATATGATATTATACATCTTTCAATGCCGTTCTCCCAGATCATCCCACCCTCACCCACTCCCACAGAGTTCAAAAGACTGTTCTATACATCTCTGTCTCTTTTGCCATCTCACATACAGGGTTATTGTTACCATCTTTCTAAATTTCATATATATGCATTAGTATACTGTATTGGTGTTTTTCTTTCTGGCTTACTTCACTCCTTATAATAAGCTCAGTTTCATCCACCTCATTAGAACTGATTCAAATGTATTCTTTTTAATGGCTGAGTAATATTCCATTGTGTGTATCAGTTCAGTTCAGTTGCTCAGTCGTGTTCGACTCTTTGCGATCTCATGAATCGCAGCACGCCAGGCCTCCCTGTTCATCACCATCTCCCGGAGTTTACTCAGACTCATGTCCATCGAGTCCGTGATGCCATCCAGTCACCTCATCCTCGGTCGTCCCCTTCTCCACCTGCCCCCAATCCTTCCCAGCATCAGAGTCTTTTCCAATCTGTCAACTCTTTGCATGAGATGGCCAGAGTCCTGGAGCTTCAGCTTTAGCATCATTCCTTCCAAAGAAACCCCAGGGCTGATCTCCTTTAGAATGGACTGGTTGGATCTCCTTGCAGTCCAAGGGACTCTCAAGAATCTTCTCCAACACCACACTTCAAAAGCATCAATTCTTCGGCACTCAGCCTTCTTCACAGTCCAACTCTCACATCCATACATGACCACTGGAAAAACCATAGGCTTGACTAGATGGACCTTAGTTAGCAAAGTAACGTCTCTGCTTTTGAATATACTATCTAGGTTGGTCATAACTTTTCTTCCAAGGAGTAAGTGTCTTCTAATTTCATGGCCGCAGTCACCATCTGCAGTGATTTTGGAGCCCCCCAAAATAAAGTCTGACACTGTTTCCACTGTTTCCCCATCTATTTCCCAAGAAGTGATGGGACCAGATGCCATGATCTTCGTTTTCTGAATGTTGAGCTTTAAGCCAACTTTTTCACTCTCCTCTTTCACCTTCATCCAGAGGCTTTTTAGCTCCTCTTCACTTTCTGCCATAAGGGTGGTGTCATCTGCATATCTGAGGTTATTGATATTTCTCCTGGCAATCTTGATTCCAGCTTGTGTTTCTTCCAGTCAAGCGTTTCTCATGATGTACTCTACATATAAGTTAAATAAGCAGGATGACAATATACAGCCTTGACATACTCCTTTTCCTACTTGGAACCAGTCTGTTGTTCCATGTCCAGTTCTAACTGTTGCTTCCTGACCTGCATACAGATTTCTCAAGAGTCAGGTCAGGTGGTCTGGTATTCCCATCTCTCTCAGAAATTTCCACAGTTTCTTGTGATCCACACAGTCAAAGGTTTTGGCATAATCAATAAAGTAGAAATAGATGTTTTTCTGGAACTCTCTTGCTTTTTCCATGATCCAGTGGATGTTGGCAATTTGATCTCTGGTTCCTCTGCCTTTTCTAAAACCAGCTCGAACATCAGGAGTTCACGGTTCACATATTGCTGAAGCGTGGCTTGGAGAATTTTGAGCATTACTTTACTAGCATGTGAGATGAGTGCAACTGTGTGGTAGTTTGAGCATTCTTTGGCATTGCCTTTCTTTGGAATTGGAATTGTGTGTATGTACCACAGCTTTCTTATCCACTTATCTACTGATCAACATCTAGGTTGCTTCCATGTCCTGGCTATTATAAATAGTGCTGCGATGAACATTGGGGTACACGTGTCTCTTTCAATTCTGGTTTCCTCAGTGTGTATGCCCAGCAGTGGGATTGCTGGGGTATATGGCGGTCCTATTTCCAGTTTCTTAAGGTATCTCCATAGTGGCTGTGCTAGTTAGTTTGCATTCCCACAAACAGTGTAAGAGGGCTCCCTTTTCTCTACACCCTCTCCAGCATTTATTCTTTGTAGATTTTTGGATAGCAGTCATTTTGACCGGCGTGAGATGGTACCTCTTTGTGGTTTTGATTTGCATTTCTCTGATAATGAGTGATGTTGGGCATCTTTTCATGTGTTTGTTAGTCATCTGTATGTCTTCTTTGGAGAAATGTCTGTTTAGTTCTTTGGCTCATTTTTTGATTGGGTCATTTATTTTTCTGGAATTGAGCTGCAGGTGTTGCTTGTATATTTTTGAGATTAGTTGTTTGTTAGTTGCTTCATTTGCTATTATTTTCTCTCACTCTGATGGTTGTATTTTCACTTTGCTTATAGCTTCCTTTGTTGTGCAGAAGCTTTTAATTTTAATTAGATCCCATTTGTTTATTTTTGCTTTCATTTCCAATATTCTAGGAGGTGGGTCATAGAGGATTCTGCTTTGATTTATGTCAGAGAGTGTTTTGCCTAAGTTTTCCTCTAGAAGTTTTCTAGTTTCTGGTCTTATGTTAGATCTTTCATCCATTTTGAGTTTCTTTTTGTGAATGGTGTTAGAAAGTATTCTAGTTTCATTCTTTTACAAGTGGTTGACCAGTCAGCCAGCACCACTTGTTAAAGAGATTGCCTTTTCTACCTTGTATATTCTTGCCTCCTTTGTCAAAGATAAGGTGTTCATAGGTCCATGGATTTATCTCTGGGCTTTCTATTTTGTTCCATTGATCTATATTTCTGTTTTGTGCCAGTACCATACTGTCTTGATCACTGTGGCTTTGTAGTGGAGCCTGAAAGTCAGGCACGTTGATTCCTCCAGTTCCATTCTTCTTTCTCAAAATTGCTTTGGCTATTCGAGGGTTTTTTTTTCCATACAAATTGTGAAATTATTTGTTCTAGTTCTCTGAAAAATACCGTTAGTAGCTTGATAGGGATTGCACTGAATCTATAGATTGCTTTGGGTAGTATATTCATTTTCAATATATTGTTTCTTCCAATCCATGAACGTGGTATATTTCTCCATCTATTAGTGTCCTCTTTGATTTCTTTCACCAGTGTTTTATAGTTTTCCATATATAGGTCTTTTGTTTCTTTAGGTAGATATATTCCGAAGTATTTTTTCTTTTCATTGCAATGGTGAATAGAATTGTTTCCTTAATTTCTCTTTCTATTTTCTCATTTTTAGTGTATAGGAATGCAAGGGATTTCTGTGTGTTAATTTTATATCCTGCAACTTTACTAGATTCATTGATTACCTCTAGTAATTTTATGGTGGAGTCTTTAGGGTTTTCTATGTAAAGGATCATGTCATCTGCAAACAGAGAGAGTTTTACTTCTTTTCCAATCTGGATTCCTTTTATTTCTTTTTCTGCTCTGATTGCTGTGGTCAAAACTTCCAAAACTGTGTTGAATAGTAGTGGTGAGAGGGGGCACCCTTGTCTTGTTCCTGACTTTAGGGGAAATGCTTTCCATTTTTCACCACTGAGGATAATGTTTGCTGTGGGTTTGTCAGATATAGCTTTTATTATGTTGCGGTATGTTCCTTCTATTCCTGTTTTCTGGAGGGTTGTTTCAAATCATAAAGGATGCTGAATTTTGTCAAAGGCTTTCTCTGCAATTTTGAGATAATCAAATAGTTTTTATCTTTCAGTTTTTAGTGTGGTATATTATGTTAATTGATTTGCAGATATTCAAGGATCCTTGCATCCCTGGGATAAAACCCACTTGGATATGATGTATGATCTTTTTAATATGTTGTTGGATTCTGTTTGCTAGAATTTTGTTAAGGATTTTTGCATCTATGTTCATCAGTGATATTGGCCTGTTCAGTTCAGTTCAGTCACTCAGTCGTGTCTGACTCTTTGCTACCCCATGAATTGCAGCATGCCAGGCCTCCCTGTCCATCACCAACTCCTGGAGTTCACTCAGACTCACGTCCATCGAGTCCGTGATGCCATACAGCCATCTCATCCTTGGTCGTCCCCTTCTCCTCCTGCCCTCAATCCCTCCCAGCATCAGAGTCTTTTCCAGTGAGTCAAGTCTTTGTATGAGGTGGTCAAAGTACTGGAGTTTCAGCTTCAGCATCATTCCTTCCAAAGAAATCCCAGGGCTGATCTCCTTCAGAATGGACTGGTTGGATCTCCTTGCAGTCCAAGGGACTCTCAAGAATCTTCTCCAACACCACACTTCAAAAGTGTCAATTCTTCAGCGCTCAGCCTTCTTCACAGTCCAACTCTCACATCCATACACGACCACAGGGAAAACCATAGCCTTGACTAGATGGACCTTAGTCGGCAAAGTAATATCTCTGCTTTTGAATATACTATCTAGGTTGGTCATAACTTTTCTTCCAAGGAGTAAGTGTCTTCTAATTTCATGGCTGCAGTCACCATCTGCAGTGATTTTGGAGCCCCCCAAAATAAAGTCTGACACTGTTTCCACTGTTTCCCCATCTATTTCCCATGAAGTGATGGGACCGGATGCCATGATCTTTGTTTTCTGAATGTTGAGCTTTGAGCCAACTTTTTCACTCTCCTCATTCACTTTCATCCAGAGGCTTTTTAGCTCCTCTTCACTTTCTGCCATAAGGGTGGTGTCATCTGCATATTTGAGGTTATTGATATTTCTCTCAGCAATCTTGATTCCAGCTTGTGTTTCTTCCAGTCCAGCATTTCTCGTGATGTACTCTGCATATAAGTGAAATAAGCAGGGTGATAATAAACAGCCTCGACGTACTCCTTTTCTTATTTGGAACCAGTCTGTTGTTCCATGTCCAGTTCTAATTGTTGCTTCCTAACCTGCATACAGTTTTCTCAAGAGGCAAGTCAGGTGGTCTGTATTTCCACAGTTTATTGTGATCCACACACTCAAAGGCTTTGGCATAGATTTCCTTTGTTGTGACATCTTTGTCTAATTTTTGATTAGGATGATGGTGGCCTCTTGGAGTGAGCTTGGAAGTTTACTTTCCTCTGCAATTTTCTGGAAGAGTTTGAGTAGGATAGGTGTTAGCTCTTCTCTAAATTTTTCGTAGAATTCAGCTGTGAAGCCGTCTGGTCCTGTGCTTTTGTTTGCTGGAAGATCTCTGATTACAGTTTCAATTTTCATGCTTGTGATGGGTCTGTTAAGATTTTCTATTTCTTCCTGGTTTAGTTTTGGAAAGTTGTACTTTTCTAAGAATTTGTCCATTTCTTCCAAGTTGTTCATTTTATTGGCATATAGTTACTGATAGTAGTCTCTTATGATCTTTTATATTTCTGTGTTATCTGTTGTGATTTGTCCATTTTCATTTCTAATTTTGTTGATTTCATTCTTCTCCCTTTGTTTCTTGATGAGTCTGGCTAGTGGTTTGTCAATTTTATTTATCTTCTCAAAGAACCAGCTTTTGGCTTTGTTGATTTTTGCTATGGTCTTTTTTGTTTCTTTTGCATTTATTTATGCCCTAATTTTATTTATTTATTTATTTTATTTATGCCCTAATTTTAAAGATTCCTTTCCTTCTACTAACCCTCGGGTTCTTCATTTCTTCCTTTTCTAGTTGCTTTAGGTGTAGAGTTAGGTTATTTATTTGACTTTTTCTTGCTTTTTGAGGTAAGCCTCTATTGCTATGAACATTCTCTTTAGCACTGCTTTTACAGTGTCCCATAGGTTTTTGGTCATTGTATTTTCATTTTCATTCGTTTCTATGCATATTTTGATTTCTTTTATGATTTGCTGGTTATTGAGAAGCGTGTTGTTAAGCCTCCATATATTGGAATTTTTAATATTTTTTCCTGTAATTGAGATATAATCTTACTGCATTGTGGTCAGAAAAGATGCTTGGAATGATTTCAATTTTTTTGAATTTACCAAGGCTAGATTTATGGCCCAGGATGTGGTCTATCTTGGAGAAGGTTCCATGTGCACTTCAGAAAAAGGTGAAATTCATTGTTTTGGAGTGAAGTGTCCTATAGATATCAATTAAGTCTAGCTGGTCCATTGTGTCATTTAAAGTTTGTGTTTCCTTGTTAATTTTTTGTTTAGTTGATCTATCCATAGGTGTGAGTGGGGTATTAACATCTCCCACTATTATTGTGTTATTGTTAATTTCCCCTTTCATACCTGTTAGCATTTGCCTTACAGATTGCAGTGCTCTTGTGTTGGGTGCATATATATTTATAATTGTTATATCTTCTTCTTGGATTGATCCTTTGATCATTACGTAGTGTCCTTGTTTGTCTCTTTTCACAGCCTTTGTTTTAAAGTCTATTTTATGTGATATGAGTATTGCTACTCCTGCTTTCTTTTGATCTCTGTTTGCATGAAATATCTTCTTCCAGCCCTTCACTTTCAGTCTGTATGTTTCCCTTGTTTTGAGGTAGGTCTCTTGTAGACAGCATATATAGGGGTCTTGTTTCTGTATCCATTCAGCTAGTCTTTATCTTTTGGTTGGAGCATTCAACCCATTTACATTTAAGGTAATTATTGATAAATATGGTCCTGTTGCCACTTACTTCGTTGTTTTGGGTTTGAGTTTATACACCCTTTCTGTGTTTCCTGTCTAGAGAAAATCCTTTAGCATTTGTTGAAAAGCTGGTTTGGCGGTGCTGAATTCTCTCAGCTTTTGCTTGTCTATAAAGCTTTTGATTTCTCCTTCATATTTGAATGAGATCCTTGTTGGGTACAGTAATCTGGGCTGCAGGTTTTCTCTTTTATCACTCTAAGTATGTCCTGCCATTCCCTTCTGGCCTGAAGAGTTTCTATTGAAAGATCAGCTGTTATCCTTATGGGAATCCCCTTGTGTTTTATTTGTTGTTTTTCCCTTGCTGCTTTTAATATTTGTTCTTTGTGTTTGATCTTTATTAATTTGATTAATATATGTCTTGGGGTGTTTCACCTTGGGTTTATCCTGTTTGGGACTCTCTGGGTTTCTTGGATTTTTGTGACTATTTCCTTCCCCATTTTAGGGAAGTTTTCAACTATTATCTCCTCTAGTATTTTCTCATGGCCTTTCTTTTTGTCGTCTTCTTCTGGGACTCCTGTGATTCAAATGTTGGAGTGTTTCACATTGTCCCAGAGGTCTCTGAGGTTTTCCTCATTTCTTTTAATTCTTTTTTATGTTTTCCTCTCTGCTTCATTTATTTCCACCATTCTATCTTCTACCTCACTTAACTTCTGCCTCTGTTATTCTACTGTTGGTTCCTTCCAGAGTGTTTTTGATCTCATTGTTCATTATTGATTGACTTTTTTATTTCTTCTAGGTCCCTGGAGAAGGAAATGGCAACCCACTCCAGTACTCTTGCCTGGAAAATCCCATGGACGGAGGAGCCTGGTAGGCTTCAGTCCACAGGGTCGCAAAGAGTCGGAGACGACTGAGCGACTTCACTTTCTTTCACTTTCACTTTCTAGGTCCTTGTTAAACATTTCTTGCATCTTCTCAATCCTTGTTTCCAGGCTATTTATCTGTAACTGCATTTTGTTTTCAAGATTTTGGATCATTTTTATTATCATTATTCTGATAGAATCAGGTAGACTCCCCATCTCCTCTTTGGTTTGGTTTGGTGTACATTTATCATGTTCCTTTACCTGCTGAGTATTTCTCTGCCTTTTCATCTTGTTAGTTTTCTGTATTTGGGGTGACCTTTCTGTATTCTGGCAGTTTGTGGTTCCTCTTTATTGTGGAGGTTCCTCCCTGTGGGTGGGGTTGGACGAATGGTTGTCAAGGTTTCTTGGTTAGAGAAGCTTGTGTCTGTGTTCTGCTCGGTGGAGCTGGATTTCTTCTCTCTGGAGTGCAATGAAGTGTCCAGTAGTGAGTTTTGAGATGTCTGTGGGTTTGGTGTGACTTTGGGCAGCCTGTATATTGAAGCTCAGGGCTATGTTCCTGCATTGCTGGAGAATTTGCATGATATGGCTTGCTCTGGAACTTATTGGCTCTTGGGTGGTGCTTGGTTTCAGTGTAGGTATGGAGGCTTTGGATGAGCTCTTGTTGATTAATGTTCCCTGGAGTTGGGAGTTCTCTGGTGTTCTCAGGTTTGGGGCTTAAGCCTCTTGTCTCTGGTTTTCAGTCTTGTTCTTAGAGTAGCCTCAAGACTTCTCTATCCATATAGCCCTGATAAGAAAACTTCTAGATTAATGGTGAAAAGATTCTCCACAGTGAGGGACACCCAGAGAGGTTCACAGAGTTACATGGAGAAGAGAAGAGGGAGGTGGGTGGTAGAGGTAACCAGGAGGAGAAGAGGGGGAATCAAAAGGGAGAGAGGAATCTAGCAAGTAAACAATTCCCTATGTGTGCTCCACAGTCTGGAACCCTCAGAGAGGTTCACGGAGTTACATAGAGAACAGAAGAGGGATGAATGAGACAGAGGTGAGGAGGAGGAGGAGCAAAGGGGGAATCAAAAGGAGAGAGAGAGATCTAGTCAGTGCTCTGTTCCCTAAGTGTTCTCTGCAGCCTGGAACACCTGCAGAGATTCACAGAGTTGGGTTGAGAAGAGAAGGGGGAGGGAGGAGATAGAAGTGACCTGGGGGAGAAAAAAGAGAGTCAAAAGGGGAGAGAGTAATCAAGCCAGTAATCACACTCCTAAGTAAAAATGAGTACTGAAGATGGGATTCTTAAATGTACAAAATTGATAACAAATACTATAAAGCAAAGATTAAAAATCTAGAGTAGAGGTTAGACTCTCAAAAATACAATATTTTAAAAATCAGAAAAGTATAAGAAATATATATGAAGTTTGCTTTAAAAATAGGGTTTTATTTTTTTGCAAGGTAATAGTAGGTTATACAAAGAAGGCAATGGCACCCCACTCCAGTACTCTTGCCTGGAAAATCCCATGGATGGAGGAGCCTGGTAGGCTGCAGTCCATAGGATCGCTAAGAGTTGGGCACGACTTAGCGACTTCACTTTGACTTTTCACTTTCAGGCATGGAGAAGGAAATGGAAACCCACTCCATTGTTCTTGCCTGGAGACTCCCAGGGATGGGGTAGCCTGAGCTGCACAGAGTCGGACATGACTGAAGCAACTTAGCAGTAGGTTATAAAAATGAAAATTAAAGGAGTAATAGAGGAGTTTAAAAAAAGAAAAAAAATTTTATTAAAAAATGATAATAGTAAAAATATATCTAGGAATTTCTCTGGTGCTGTTGCAGGCAGTGTGGGGTCAGTTCAGCTTCAGATAGTTCCTTGTTCTAGCTTATACTTCTCAAGATCTATAGGTCCCTTCCAATGTAGTCGGTGTTAACTACAGAGATTTTAATCTGTTGCACCTGCCACTTCCAAAGCGGTTCCTTCTGTTTATTCGGCTTCTTCTGTTTGCAGGTGTCTTCAGTGTCTAATTTCCACCCTGACACAAGGGGGCGAAGGTGGTCTCTTGTTTAGGCTCACTTGTTCAGTCCTGCTGTGGGGAAGGAGGAACACTGTAAACAAATATCACTGGTGTGTGGGGGAGTGCTTGCAGCGTCTCAGCCACACTGGGTTTGCCCCGCTCACAGCGTGTGTGCTTTCCCAGTCTACACTGCTCAGGCTCCAGGATGCTCTGCAGGGAATGGGCCCTGGGTTGTGTGCACTTCCCAGGTCTAAGCCGGTCAGGTTCAGGTTCTCAGGTACTCCACAATGGCGCAGACTCGACTGGGCCTGCATTTTGTGCCCTTCCCTGGTTAGAGCAGCTCAGGCGACCAGGTGCGTGGCGAGCACACTCTCCTCAGGTGTGGTGCGTCTTATCCCCTCCCCGGTCCCAGCCGTTCGGGTTTCCGGGAGTGCCCATCTCCGGTGTGCCATGTGTCTCTTCTGGGGAGCTGATCTCTGGCCGTAGCCCTCCCAGCGGATGTCAACTGTCCAGAATCCCAGGAAGTCTTTGGTTAGAAACTGGAAGCCTGTTTGCAGTTTGGTAGCGGATGCCCTCTCTGGGGCCGAGTTTGCCCCCTTCCTGCTCTGGCTGGTGCCCGCCTGACCCTTGTGTCTGGTGGGGGATGGGCTGGTCCGCAGCCAGCTAGCTCTCCTCTGGTATTCACTCAGTCCTTTGTTCTGTGAGCGACCTGGCAGTGCCCTAGGTTAGGGTTTTTCGCAGGATAGTTCTCTCTTTCTCCCCCCACCCAGCCCCCTCCCCCCACCCTCCGCCTCCACCCCCATCCCGGCTATCCTACAGTTTAGGTTGCTATCCCATGCAAGCTCTGTCAGATTGCCCTCAGGGCATTCAGGTCCAGTCCTTACCCTAAGCAATGCCACCCGCTCTTCTCCGTTTAGCCCCCACTGGCTGGTGGCAAATGCGAGTATCTGGGCTACTTCTTTGCTGGGAGTTGCCTTTAGGCACATAAACTGTGGGTTTTATTTATTTTTTCTCCCTGTTATGTTGCCCTCCGAGAGATTCGAGATTCAAAAACTTACCCCAGACCCGCCTGTGAGAGGGTTTCCTGGTGTTTGGAAACTTCTCTATTAAGACTCCCTTCCTGGGGTGAATCTCCATCCCTAACTCTTTTGTCTCTCTTTTTATCTTTTACATTTTGTCCTACCTCCTTTCGAAGATGAGGAGGCCTGCTTTTCTGGGTGCCTAATGTCCCCTGCCAGTGTTCAGAAGTTGTTTTGTGGAGTTTGCTCACCGTTCAAATGTTCTTTCAAAGAATTTGTGGGGAGAAAGTGGTCTCCCTGTCCTATTCCTCTGCCATCTTAGGACCACCCCCATTACAGAGTATTGAGTAGTTTCCTGTGCTATTCAGTAGGTTCTTATTAGTTATGCCTTTTGTATAGAGTAGTGTGGTTATGTCAGTCACAATCTTCCAGTTTATCACTCCCTTCTCCCAATCTCCTGGTAACTATAAGTTTACTATCTACAACTATACCACTTCTGTTTTGTAGATAAGTTCTTCTGTACTTTTTTTTTTTTACAATCCACATATAAGTGATACTGATATTTGTCTTTCTGTGTCTGACTTACTTCACTCAGTTTAACAATCTCTAGGTCCATCCACATTGCTGCGAATGGTATTATTTTGTTCTTTTTATGGCTGAGAAGGAAAGTTATGACCAACCTAAATAACATATTAAAAAGCACAGACAGTACTTTGCCAACAAAGGTCTGTCTAGTCAAGGCTATGGTTTTCCAGTAGTCATGTATGGATGTGAGAGTTGGACTGTGAAAAAAGCTGAGTGCTGAGGAATTGATGCTTTTGAACTGTGATGTTGGAGAAGACTCTTGAGAGTCCCTTGGACTGCAAGGAGATCCAACCAGCCCATTCTGAAGGAGATCAGCCCTGGGATTTCTTTGGAAGGAATGATGCTGAAGCTGAAACTCCAGTACTTTGGCCACCTCATGCGAAGAGTTGACTGATTGGAAAAGACTCTGATGCTGGGAGGGATTGGGGACAGGAGAAGGGGACGACCGAGGATGAGATGGCTGGATGGCATCACAGGCTCGATGAAAGTGAGTCTGAGGGAACTCTGGGAATTGGTGATGGATGGGGAGGCCTGGCATGCTGCAATTAATGGGGTTATAAAGAGTCGGACACGACTGAGTGACTGAACTGAACTGAACTGAACTGAATATTCCATTGTATATATGTACCATATCTTCTTTATTCCTCTGTTGATTGAGTTCAGTGGAATAGGTTAGAAACCACAGAGATAAACCCAAGCATCTATGGTCACCTAACCTATGACAAAAGAGGTAAGAATATATAATGGAGGAAAGACAGTCTCTTTAATAAGGTGCTGGGAAAATTGGACAGCTACAAGTAAAAGAATGAAATTAGAACACTTCCTAAATTCAAAATGGATTAAGGGCCTAAATCTAAGGCTAGATACTAGAAAACTCTTAAAGGAAAACACAGAACACTCTTTTTTAAAAAATAATTTTTATTTATTTATTTTTATTTTTGGTTGCACTGAGTGTTACTGTGCAGGCTTTTTCTAGTTGCAGAGAGTGGGGGCCACACTCTAGTTGCAGTTTGCGGTCTTCTCACTATAGTGGTTTCTCTTGTTTCAGAGCCCGGACTTTAGGGTGCACAAGCTTCAGTAGTTGTGATACATAGATCCAGTAGTTTCAGCTCTCAGGCTCTAAACCACAGGCTCAGTAGTTGTGGTTCATGGACTTGGTTGCTCCATGGCATGTGGGATCTTCCCAGATCAGGGAACAAACCCACGTCTCCTGCACTGGCAGGTGGATTCTTACCACTGAGCCCCCGGAGAAGCCCTGGCAGAACACTCTCTGACATAAATCACAGGAAGACCTTTTTGACCCACCTCCTATAGTAAATTTAAAAAATTAAATAAACAAATGGGACACAAGCTGAAAAGCTTTTGTACAGCAAAAGAAACCACATACAATATGGGAAGACAACCTTCAGAATGGGAGAAAATATTTGCAAAAGAAGTCATTGACGAGGAATTAATATCCAAAATACACAAATAGCTCATGCAGCTCAACATCTAAAAAACAAACAACCTGATCAAAAAGAATTGGAAGACCAAAAGAGACATTTCTCCAGAGAAAACACGCAGGTGGCCAAAAAGTACATGAAAAGATGCTCAACATCATTAATTTTTAGAGAAATGAAAATCTCAAAGCTACGATGAAATATCACCTCACAGCAGTCAGAATGGCCATCACCAAAAATCTACAAACAATAATACTGGAGAGGATGTGGAAAAGAGGAACCCTCTTACACTGTTGGTGGAAATGTAAACTTGTACAGTCATTATGGAGAACAGTATGCTGTTAAAAAGCTAAAAGAGAGCTAACATATGATCCTATAACATATATCCAGAGAAAACCATAATTCAAAAAGATACATGCACCCCAGTGTTCACTGCAGCACTATCTACAACAGTCAGGACATGAAAGCAACCTAAATGTCCATCAATAGAAAAATGGATTAGGAAGGTGTGAGATTATACACACACACGCACACACACACACATATATACATATGTATGTATACACACACACACGTGAATATACATACATACATACATACATACATACATACATACATACATATAGCTGGAATATTACTCAGCCATAAAAAAGAACAAACTCTTCACTTTATTATTTGTGCTTTTTATATTTTGGTTAAAAATTTCCTCACTCTCAGAGCTATAAAGATATTCTTCTATTTCACCATCTAATAGGTTTAGTACATGAAATTAATTTTTAATAGATTCAAATTCTTTATTAAAGTTCTTCATCTTTTCATCTATTATGTACTTCTTTCCCTCTATTTTCTTCAAAATATTAATCATAGTTATTTTTAAGTCTTTAACCTATATATGTAGCTCTGTTTCTGATGTCTACTTTCTCCCTTGATTATCAATTATAGCTTTGTCTGCCTAGAAGTTTTTCAGTGTCATGTATTCCTGTTTGGTCACTGAATGGGGTCTGACTCTTTGTAGCCCACTGGGCTTTGCTGTCCATGGGATTTCCTAGGCGAGAATCCTGGGCTGGGCTGCCATTTCCTCCTCCAGATGAACTTCCTGACCCAGGGATCAAACTTGCATCCCCTGCACTGGCAGGCTGAGCCACCGGTTTGTGTAAAAAAAAACCAAAGAGGCTTCAAATTATGTTATCTTTCAGCAGAAAGGGTTCCCTTTACTTGCTGTTAGCCAGATAGGGTAAAAGGCTGATCACCTCAGTGCAGTCAGGGAGTTAGTTTGTTTGGGTTGGGTTTCAATTTAAACAAGACAATTTATCTCTGCTTTACCCTATTCTTGGGGGTGGCCCCTACAGGTCTCTGATCGAGCGACTGTCACGTATCACTCTGCACCCCATGGACTGCAACATACCAGAAAGGACAGGAGTCACAAAGAGCTGGATACAACTGAGCGACTGAACAACAACAAGCATCGATCCCCTCAGATCCGAGAGATAATCAGAAGATTTAGTTTTCAGCCTCCATCCCACACGGTTTCAAAATCTAGAAAGTGAATTAGGGAAAAGACCATCACAGTAGGTCTCTTTCCTAGAACTGCAGGACTGAAAGAGTTCACTCTTCTTTAAGAAGATGTCAGTCTAACTCATCATTATCCAAGGCACTCCTGGAAACAAGCAAACGTCTGTTGAGAAAATCAGCCGTGTATTAGAGACTGCCTCAGTTTTCCAATTTTCCCTCTAGATTTTCATAGTAAAAAAAAAAAAAAAAAAACTTTCTGTCCCTAGCTTGCTCAACTTGGACCAAATTAAATATTTAGCTTGTGAATGGAGTAGGTCAATCACCCCTACCTCCAGGTAGAAAAATGGCTGGTGATGATCAGCTCACCTCAGAAAACTTCTCCCTCTCGGGAACTTTATGTCATGGAGTCCCATTGTTCTCACAGTTCACTAATATCTCTAAGAATAAAATTTTGTAATTCATCTGGCCTTTTAAAATTTGTTTTAAATTTTTGCAGCATTGACCTGGTGCAAACTGCTACATCCCACTTGGCAGTGGAAGACATGTTTTGTAACGTCTTCACTTCTGCAAAGAATTTCTGAGTCAAATTCTTATTTTCAATTGGATACATTTTTACTCTATACTAGACTTGAATGGAATTAATAAGGCCTATAACTTTGTAGCATTTAACTTTAGCAAAATATCTAAAGAATTATAACCAGATACAATGTATTTGACATTGTATCATTCTGTACTCCATGGCCAAATTTGCTTGTTACTCCAGGTGTTTCTTGACTTCCTACTTTTGCATTCCAGTCCCCTATAATGAAAGGACATCTTTTGGGTTGTTAGTTCTAGAAGGTCTTGTAGGTCTTCATAGAACCATTCAACTTCAGCTTCTTCAGCGTTACTGGTCAGGGCATAGACTTGGAAAACAAATAGGTCTTTCAGAAGGGACAATATGGTAGCTGTGAGTGAAAAGTCAATCTTCATTCTTGTTCTCTGGACTCTACCCTTCCCCCACCCCCATCCTGCATCATCAATTTCTGCCTCATCACTGAGGTAATGAAGACACACAAATATGCTTTATAAAAAAATCCCCACAGTATCATATCCTGACCTCACACCCTCTACCATATACCATTTCATTTTCTTTCCTCCTATTAAAAACAATTGAGCTATGAAAATATTCCACTTAATTTCCATGATTATGTCTTTTTTGTAAGTCACATAACTATAATAACATATAGAATAATTATTCCTGGTACATTGTCACAGAATTTCATCAGTTTTTCATTTGAATCTGTTTCAAATTCCAGGTTACTGGAATTTTTTAGAAGAATATACTTTCTAAACTAGCATTGATCTTATAGTTTTAAATTAGTTCTCTTCAGAGAGCTGAAGAAAGGAGAAGAAAAATGAATTTTATCTAAGAATCGAATCTGTCCCTATGCACTGAAAGTATGGATTAGATGCTAATAATGGACTCTGAGCAAATACCTTAAGGAGGATGTGCACATGAGTGTGTGTATATGTTTGTGTACAGGGCTTGCTGTTTTTCACATGAATTTTTCTCAAACAATTAGAGAGAGCACTTGTGAACTTTAGGTGTTTCACACACTCTCTCTCTGATTAACAGTTAAACATAAGCATTTTTGTTTTTTTATGACCCTAAAATAGATTTCCATATGTTGATATAAAAAGTTATTGATTCTTTTCATTTCAGCCTGAACGCTGAGAATATCAAAATTGTTGCAAAATTTATCCCCTCCTCCTCTGATATTTATCATTTTAGGTTACCCACAGGCTGCTGATGGTTTTTAAAGCCAACTTGAAAAACAAAATCTATTAGATAAACAACCTCTAAGTTCATGGCATCACACACTAGGTATTTGGGAGAATTTCATAACAATGAAACAGAGAATTTGGGGCTGGTGCACTGGGATGACCCAGAGAGATGATATGGGGGGTTCAGGGTTGGGAACTCATGTACACTTGCGGTGGATTCATGTCAATGTATGGCAAAACCAATACACTATTGTAAAGTAAAAAAATAAAATTAAAAAAATAAAAAGAACTCAGGGAAAAATTAGAAAAAAATAAAATTAAAATAGAAAAAAATTTTTTTAAATAAAAACTTTGGGTACATTAAAGATTCAACTACCTCCAATCAAAATAAATAAATTTATATTTAAAAAAGATTCAACTACAAATGAGACATTTCCACAATTACATCTGCTTCCCAGAGGTCCAGGTGAAGTCCTTGTAGAATGAAACGCTTGTAAGTAGAGGCAGGAGGAGCAGAGGCAATCTGAATGTTGAACTGAAGTCAGCTTCCTGGAACAAGATCTTTGGTGACTAGTTTGGCCTTATAGACACACCTTGATGCCATCATCCCAACAACAGTGTTTCAAATATCTGACCATAGTTATTACGTTGTTCCATTTGTTGTCTTAATCCCAGCCCTTCTCACCAGATTTCCTCTTTTCCAAGTTAATCACCCCCATTTCTTCAATTGTTTCTCATTAGGAAGTATTTAACATAGTCTTAGAAACAAAGTCTACAATCAATAAATGATAATTATATCATTCTTAGTGTTACCAGTGCCTGATATTTCACCATCAGTTGCCCTCTGGTGGACAGTTACCTGATCGTTAATGTTGTTCAAATGCTATTTATTATTCATTTCTTAATGATGATAATATTAAGAACTAACATTTATGGTGTGATATGCTGACAGTGTATCAAGCACTTTGCTTATAAACAATTTGTTTACAGACAAATCATAAAAACAATGTGCTTACAAACATTCTAATTGAATGTGCAGAACACACATGGGGTACTATTATGGTTGTCCTCATTTTACAAATCAGGAAACCAAGGCCTAGAATCGTTTAAAAAGAAAAAAAAGACTGTTGAGGTAACATAGCCAAGGGGTTGCAGCTGTAGTCTTCTGCATCTTCTCCCATGCTTTCAACTATTTGTACAGCATTGTCATCTTATAACTTTCCCCTGTTTCTCACTTAAATTGTGGTAGCCTCCATTCTCTTTCCACTTAACAGTGTTTCTAAGGTCAAATCTATGGCCATACAGGTAGATGGATTTGGAGCCTTTTTATGCTACTTGGTTATTTGGCTTATTTCTTTCTCGGAATCTAACTTTTGCTTGTGGTGCATGCATGCTCAATCATGTCTGACTCTTTGTGACCCCATGGACTGTGGCCCACCAGCCTCCTCTGTCCATGAAATTTTCCAAGCAAGAATACTGGAGTGGCCTGCCATTTCCTTCTCCAGGTGATCTTCCTAATCCAGGAACTGAACCCAGATCTCTTATGTATCTTGCATGGGCAGGTGGGTTCTTTACCACCAACACTACCTGGGAAGCTTACATTAGTTTAAAAATTGCATATACTCTTTCATTTCTCTTTTAATTATCTGCAGAATTAAAAATGTTTCAATATTCCTTTCTTATGTAAATCCTTCTTTGTTTGAATTTCATGACATTTCCTCTTCTGTTTTCCTTTGACTACTGTAACAGCTTTTTCTGTTTCCTTCTCTCCCTTTTTTCCCTCAGGATTTTGTCAGTATGTTTTATTTTTCACACTTTCACTAGCATAGAGAATTTCCAAACATGGAATTAAAGATAATCATAAATCAAGAATTAAGTGTGACTGGAGGCTAAGAAAAGACTCTTGGAAATCAATGTATATTAGCAAAATTTAAAACTCAAGCAAAAAGCTGAAGATCAGTATGAATATGGTTGAAACCCATGTTTGGAAGATGTCCCATAAGATATCTATAAATAAATATATCAGAAAGAGGCTGATGCATGTTGATGTGTGCAGAAACCAACACAATATTGTAAAGCAATTATCCTTCAATTAAAAACAAATAAATCTTAAAAAGAATCATGTTGGAATGTAAAATAGAAAGACAAAAAGAGAAAACCAGGATATAGTAATTTATCAATATGGAAGATACCTACAGATATTTCAATAGGAATTTCAGGAAGAAAAATTAGAGAGGCCAGAAAAGAAGTAATAATCAAGGAAATAGAAGAGAATTTCTCTTTATTTAGTTCTTCCCCAAGCACGACAGATAATATTCTGAGTCAAGTCCTTTGAGTTGTTTTGCAGATGCTGAAACCCCACTAGGTGGAAGAAGTTAACTGTATGCTGCCCACAAGCATGTAGCCCTCAGACCATTTGGAACCAGAAGGTTGATGATATTGACTCCCAATTACCTCACCACCAACCAATCAAAAGAATATCCATGAGCTGATCACACACCCTACAATCCTCTGCCTCACCCAGTCTTAAAAAACCTTTCCCCAAAAGCCTTCTGGGAGTTTAGACCTTTTAAGCACTAGCTACTTAGACTCCTTGTTTGGTATCCTGCAATAAATGTTGCATTCCCTTCACCACAACCCAGAGTCAGTAATTTGGCGTTACTACACACAGGCAAGTGGACCCAAGTTTGGTTTGGTAACAGTGTTGGCAACCCAGATGGAGCAGAAGTCCCAAGGGGGCATCTTGTCCATGAGACATCAACTCCTGGATGATGGCAGTTCTTGCCTACTGTCCCGAAGCTGCCGGAGCACCTTTGTCTTGGGAACAGCTCCAAGTGCTTGCCATTGACCAGGCGTCGCTGGCTCACAGTGCTTTCAATTCTGAGATGAAGGAAGCAAGGCTCTGGTTTTGGTTTGTCTCTACAAATGAACATTAGTAGACATTTGGGAGTTGACAGACAATGTAGGAGGTTAAGTCGCTTTCGTGTGTACAACCAAAACCTCCCTTCCTCTCTACCCTGGGCTTTCCTCCTCAGATAAGCCTGTTTGTTTTGTATTGATGTGGGATACCTTGTTGGAAAGAAGAGTAGCTATTGGACTTCTATCCTATTTGTGAAATGATTCCTTGCTTATTTAGATGCTAATGTTTGGCTTTGGAGCCACGATTTATGCTTTGTTTTTCGTTTCTGGGGAGCATGCCTTCTGGGTCTCAATTTGGAAGAATAATCTTATTATGGCTATGAACCTATGACTAAGAAATATTATTTAAAACTGTGTGGTCACAATATTGTTTAGACTCTGGAAAAAAATTGGTTAAGATGAAACTCTTTTGAAATTCCAAAACTGGTTCTTTTTGCATACATAGTTAGAAAAAACTAGTTTGATAAAATCAGAATTCTGACCCTGAGACAACAAAAATATTCCTAGGAAAAAGCTTGAAGTTTTAACTCTAATCATGCCTTTGAAATACAAACACAGCCCACTTTGCCTGAGAACTTTGGCCTTAGAACTGCAAACCAAAGGTAATATGTGTAAAGAGACTCTTTAAGCTCAAATAAGTAAATTTAACCTGTTCTGAATGTTATTTTTGATTTTGCATTTGCCAGTTAAATTGCCATATATCCATGGTCGTGATTCCCCTATCCTTCTATTTACATTTTGTTTGTTCTTTAAAAGAGGGATTTTTGCTTGAAAAACTTGAGAAAATTGCTGGACTTCGCCCTTTTGTTTTTGTCGTGAAGGAATTAGATTTTGGTCTTTGTGTGTATGTCTGCATTTGTCTATGTGTAAGTGTGCCAGCCATGGGAAACTCATATTTGTTTCCCACTGCAGCCCCTTGAGGTACATTTTCAAGAAATGGAGAATTTCAGCTGTAAGCCAATGAAATATGAAAAGATGATTTTCCTTTGTAATATATCCTACCACAATACTCCCAGGATTCACGGGGAAAACTGGCCTTAAATAGATCTCTGAACTAAGTTTATCTACTTTTGCCTTTAATTAAGAGAAAAAACTTAAGATATTTGGATTTATCGGATACATGTCTTGTACTACATTAAAAATTATTCTATAAAATTATGTTTTTAGAGTTAATGATATATGTTTGTTTGTTAATCCTGAAATACTGGTATGACATACAGTTCACAATTACTTGCTTCTTGATTTTAAATTGATATTAAGGCTTTTACAGGTTACAATGATAATATATGCAATTAAAGTTACTAAAATGATCAAAAAAAGTATTTTGGTGTCTAAAGAAATCAGTATATATGTTGTCAATGATAGAAGATATGAAGACTGGATATATATTTGTTGGAGACTGGGTAGAAAAAAAATGGGAGCAATTAAAATGGATTTAGAAAACTATGAAAATTTTGTAGAAAAAGAATCTTGAAAAAGAGTTTAGTACATGGCCAGAATTTATTAAGATTAGACTAAAGTAATTAGTTAAATGAATATTGTTACTAACAGTAAGCTAACACAGGTTGGAATTTGGTTCTGTCTACTATGAAAACAAAGTTCTGTTAGAATGCTGCTTTTGATAACACACTGAATTTCTTTCTCTTTCAGGCAACTCAGGAAAATATTTAACTAACTGGGATTATTTGGTAGATTAAATTACAGGGGAAACATCATCAAGTAAAAGCTAACATTAAGCCTTCTTTATGCTATGTCTATAAAAATGTATTTTATAGGTGTTCCAGAAATTACATGAAATTCCTGGAGACCATATATGTCCTGACATAAAATGTTATCTGTCATCAAAATTGAGGTCCACACTAAGTGGACTGAACACAAGTCTTAAGAAAATGCCCTAATTGGCTTTCATGCAAAGGCAACAACAGAATCTGTTAAGATTGTGGTACAGGTAGATAAAGTCCATTATACTTATGTAAAAAAATTAGCCCCTCATGTCAGACTTTTGCCATCCTGATATCCTTGAATCATAGCAACAGTTTGTCCTAAATGAGAGGAATTAGGATGGGTAAACAACTGTGAATTAAACACTCAGGGCTATGGCACACCCAGCATTTCTCATGATGTACTCTGCATATAAGTTAAATAAACAGGGTGACAATATACAGCCTTGACGTACTCCTTTCCCTATTTGGAACCAGTCTGTTGTGCCATGTCCAGTTCTAACTGTTGCTTGTTGACCTGCATACAGATTTCTCAGGAGGCAGGTCAGGTGGTCTGGTATTCCCATCTCTTTCAGAATTTTCCACAGTTTCTTGTGATCCACACAGTCAAAGGCTTTGGCATAGTCAATAAAGCAGAAATAGATGTTTTTCTGGAACTCTCTTGCTTTTTCCATGATTGATCCAGCGGATGTTGGCAATTTGATCTCTGGTTCCTTTGCCTTTTCCAAAACCAGCTTGAACATCTGGAAGTTCACGGTGCACATATTGCTAAAGCCTGGCTTGGAGAATTTTGAGCATCACTTTACTAGCATGTGAGATGAGTGCAATTGTGGTAGTTTGAGCATTCTTTGGCATTGCCTTTCTTTGGGATTGGAATGAAAACTGACCTTTTCCAGTCCTGTGGCCACTGCTGAGTTTTCCAAATTTGCTGGCATATTGAGTGCAGCACTTTCACAGCATCATCTTTCAGGCTTTGAAATAGATCAACTGGAATTCCATCACCTCCACTAGCTTTGTTCGTAGTGATGCTTTCTAAGGCCCACTTGACTTCACATTCCAGGGTGTCTGGCTGTAGGCAAGTGATCACACCATCGTGATCATCTTGGTCGTGAAGATCTTTTTGTACAGTTTTTCTGTGTATTCTTGCCACCTCTTCTTAATATCTTCTGCTTCTGTTAGGTCCAGACCATTTCTGTCCTGTATCGAGCCCATCTTTGCATGAAATGTTCCCTTGATATCTCTAATTTTCTTAAAGAGATCTCTAGTCTTTCCCATTCTGTTGTTTTCCTCTATTTTATTGCATTGATCACTGAAGAAGGCTTTCTTATCTCTCCTTGCTATTCTTTGGAACTCTGCGTTCAAATGGGAATATCTTTCCTGTTCTCCTTTGCTTTTGGCTTCTCTTCTTTTCACAGCTATTTGTAAGGCTTCCCCAGACAGCCATTTTGCTTTTTTGCATTTCTTTTCCGTGGGGATGGTCTTGATCCCTGTTTCCTGTACAATGTCACAAATCTCCATCCATAGTTCATCAGGCACTGTATCTATCAGATTTAGTCCCTTAAATCTGTTTTTCACTTCCACTGTATAATCATAAGCAATTTGATTTAGGTCATACCTGAGTGGTCGAGTGGTTTTCCCTGCTTTCTTCAATTTAAGTCTGAATTTGGCAATAAGGAGTTCATGTGCTGCAATTCATGGGGTCACAGAGAGTTGGACATGACTGAGCAACTGAACTGAACTGAATTGAACTGAACTTGGCACACCCAAGACAGTCAATTGACTCTTTCCAGCTCCCTGAACAACTCCCTTTTTCTTTCTGATACGTTAAATTCTTCCCATGATGCAAATCCAATGCTCACAGTGAAAAAGGAAATGACATTCTACTTGGGGTATACTTTCTACAATCTCCAGTGACCAAGGCACTCATTTCACTGGACAAATTACACAAGCCTTAACAAAAACCCTACAAACTTATTGAAATGATCTGTCATTATTATCCTCAATCATGAGGCAAGGTCAACAAAACTAATGGAAAGAGACAGACTTGAGCAGAACAAAAATTAATTACATAGGATTGAATTAACTAAAAAATGTAATTATAACTTGTATGACATTTTGTCTGACATATTACTGGCTTAATCTTTGTTTTTCAGATTTAAAGAAATATTTGCCTTTAAGCTGATTATGATTTATAGCAATTTGGTAAATTTTACCTTGTAAATAGAATTGAAATGTTTTTCTTTCCTCTCTACCTGATCCCTCCAGAAATTAGAAACTTTCAGGTGCCAGAAGCCTTATCAGTGAGTAAGGAAGGTCACCTCTTAACAAGTTCAAGAATCTCAAAGCAGTTCCCTGGTTACCTAGTGGTTAGGATTCACTGCCATCACTGCTCTGGCTCAGCTTTGATCCTTGGTTGGGAACTGATATCCTGCAAACTGGGATTATACATAGTACAATTATATGTGTGTGTGTGTGTCTGTGTGTATATCTCAAGATATTTTGAGGACCTTGAGAAGAGAAGAATTCACCCAAATCGATAGATACTACAGGCAGAATCTGTTATAAGCCATCGGTGTAGCTTGACTGACCTTGACACTCCTTTTAAAAGTTCACTCTGAGAGGCTTTTAAAAGCTCAATGTGAGATTCCTTATGAGTTTCAGCACAGCTGATTTTTTCAAACTCTATGTGATTAGATAACCAGATTTATTTTGCAAACAAACTAATATTAACTTGGCTATGTTTGGTAAAAATTAGGGTAATTTTAGAGAAAAAAATGACTGTGCTTCAATATAAAATTCTGCTGCTGCTACTGATTCTGTTTAATCACTGAGTGATGTCCAACTCTTTGTGACCCCATGGACTGCAGCCCACCAGGCTCCTCTGTAAGTGGGAATTTTCAGGCAAGAATACTGGAATGGGATGCCATTTCCTTCTCCAGAGGATCTTCCTGACCTAGGGACTGAACCCATGTCTCCTGCTTGGCAGAGGGTTCTTTGCCACTGAGCCACACGGGAAGCCCATGCTAAATTCCTGTTTTGCTAATTGAGATCCATATTTACTGTCTAAATTTCATTTCCCAAGTAGCTATTTTTACTATGTTACATTGTTGTAAAGCTTAATTAATTGAGTTATTAAAAAGATATTCTAAGCTTGTTTCTGAAACTGATCACTGTAATCCATTTTGGAGTGAGGATCAGATGCCTCCTGACCTATAATCAGGGGATCATGCATACTGGAAGAAGCATAATTTAAAGGATTGTCTCCAACCTAGATGAAAAATGACATCAGGTATCCTTAAGTACATCATGCACTGAAGGAAATTAACTCTTAAATTTATATTATCTACTTAAGAAGGGTCACTACATTGGGCTGGTCTGTAGAAAGGACTGCTGTCCCCAAACAATATTAATACCAGGATGAGACAACAACAGCAGTGATATGCAACTGACCCAGACAGGCCTGAAGATCTGACGTACAAATCTAAGTGAATTGTTTACCAAATGTTTTTCTCCCTATCAACACTGAAAGTTACTGTCTCAGTCATTTCAGTAACAACAACTATATGTTGTAACATAATGGAAGTCTAGAAAAAATTCCAAGTAAGAACTAATTAATAGCTACCATTTACTGAGTTGTATATAGAATAATGACCCTCCAAAGATAATTATATTCTAATCCCAGAATTTGTGAATGTGTTAGGTTCCATGGTTAAAGGAAATTAATATCACAGATGGGATTAAGGATGTTCCTCATCTGACTTTTTAAAAATTGATGTTATATGTATTTTATGACAATTTTAAACATTTAAAAATACTTTCAAATGACATAAAATAAATTTCACATATTAAAGCTATATAATAGATTTTACTTTTGGCATATGCATACAACTGTGACATCATCATCACAACAAAAACAATGAACATATTTATCATCTCCAATATATTCACTGTGTAATCCTGTGCTTCCCCTAGCCCCAACTCCTACTCTCAGCCAACAACTGATTTTGTAATTACTAGAGATTAATGTATGTTTTCTAGAATTATATATATATATATAAAATCAGTATGAAAAAGTAAAAGAAAGTTATTGTTTTACTTTTAAACCACATTGAAATAAAATTCTCTAATGAAGTTTTACAGAGTATTACCACTATGATGTGTAATACTGCTAGCTAAAATGTATTGCTGAAAGTACAAGTACAATGCTCATGTGACAACTGAGTATGATTGATAAAATGTATAGCCTATAAAATTTTTCCCCATTAACATACCTCTGAGCCTGTTTGCAATATCTGATTAGTTTTTCCCCAACATGGGTAACTAGACAAATAGAAAGGAGGTCTAAAATAGAGGACATGATCTATCCCTGTGGCAGGAAGCTGAACTACCCCAGCATCAAGGGACAGATATTCTGATCATCAATGCTTTCTATTGAAAGATTCAGAATCAAAAGGGTAAAATCAAGGAAGAAATTTTTACATATTGAGGTATGTAGGGTCTTTCTGTCTTTACGCTAACCAAAATATCCTGTTTGTGGCTTTTTAAACATGCATTGTACATCTGCTTTAACCATTAAGAAAAAAATGCATTTAAAAATCAGAATGGAATAACTGTGGTTCAAACATCCAAAATAGAGCTCGGTAGCCATTGTGAATATGAATTCAGACACATTCCTACATTACCAAGAACTTGAGTTTTCTAGACTTTATTCAGGTCAGTTCATTCGCTGAGTCGTGTCCAACTCTTTGTGACCCCATGAATCGCAGCACACCAGGCCTCCCTGTCCATCACCATCTCCCGGAGTTCACTCAGACTCACGTCATCCAGCCATCTTACCCTCTGTCATCCCCTTTCCCTCCTGCCCCCAATCCCTCCCAGCATCAGAGTCTTTTCCAATGAGTCAGCTCTTCGCATGAGGTGGCCAAAGTACTGGAGTTTCAGCTTCAGCATCATTCCTTCCAAAGAACAACCAGGACTGGTGTCCTTTAGAATGGACTGGTTGGATCTCCTTGCAGTCCAAGGGACTCTCAAGAGTCTTCTCCAACACCACACTTCAAAAGCATCAATTCTTCGGCGCTCAGCCTTCTTCACGGTCCAACTCTCACATCCATACATGACCACAGGAAAAACCATAGCCTTGACTAGATGCACCTTTGTTGGCAAAGTAATGTCTGTGCTTTTCAATATGCTGTCTAGGTTGGTCATAACTTTTCTTCCAAGGAGTAGGCATCTTTTAGTTTCATGGCTGCAGTCACCATCTGCAGTGATTTTGGAGCTCAAAAAGGAAGTCTGACACCGTTTCCACTTCTCAAAACAATATCTGCTAACACCTGCCAATTGCAACCTTATGGTCTCAAGGTCTCCTTATCACTATAAAACCTTTCCCACTTTAGAAATTGTAGTGGCAAATGGGACCACTATGTTTCCTTGATGAATCAGAGCATAAAGAATCTGTTTGCAGTGCAGAAGACCTGGATTTGATCTCTGGATCAAGAGGATCCCCTGTAAAAAGGAATAGCTACCCACTCCAGTATTCTTGCCTGAAGAATCTCATGGACAGAGGAGCCTGGCAGGCTACAGTCCATGGGGTCCCAAAGAGTCAGACATGACTGAGTGACTAATACACTAGAAATAGTAGTAGCGAATGATCTCATGCTATAGTCTCCCAGGAAAAGGCACTGAATTCTTCAGTCATAGTAGTATTAGCTATTAAAATTAGTCTAAATTCTATTTTGACCAAAAGAGGGGGAGAAATATATAGTGGCCAATAGCTCTTATTATATAAAATTAGTACCCCTGGAAAAGTTAAAACCCAAATATACAGTAATTCAAAAGGCTACTTGATTACTGAATTACGTAAAGCGGAAACATTCCAAAACTTATTTTCCTGAACACCATCTAAAATAGGAGAACTCTTTTGAGAAATACTGGAAAAACATATTTTGATCATTATCCTCATTGTAATATGTGTACTAATTTTCAAATGTTTATCCAGTACTACAACAAAACAAAAAGAGGTAGCCAAAGTACTGAAGTTTCAAGGCCACCTCTACATCAAAAAGAGAAGTAATGCTTTCGTAATGCAAAATATTGGTGTTAAGCTTGGAACTAGAAACTATTCCCAACTCTGTGTACATTTCCCAAATTAGTTAGGCCAAAAAAACATCTATTTCTGCTTTATTGACTATCCCAATGCCTTTGAGTGTGTGGATCACAGTAAACTGTGGAAAATTCTGAAAGAGATGGGAATACCAGACCACCTGACCTGCCTCCTCAAAAACCTGTATGCAGGTCAGGAAGCAACAGTTAGAACTGGACATGGAACAACAGACTGGTTCCAAGTAGGAAAAGGAGTACGTCAAGGCTGTATATTATCACCCTGCTTATTTAACTTCTATGCAGAATACATCATGAGAAATGCTGGACTGGAAGAAACACAAGCTGGAATCAAGATTGCAGGGAGAAATATCAATAACCTCAGATATGCAGATGACACCACCCTTATGGCAGAAAGTGAAGAAGAACTAAAAAGCCTCTTGATGAAAGTGAAAATGGAGAGTGAAAACGTTGGCCTAAAGCTCAACATTCAGAAAACGAAGATCATGGCATCTGGTCCCATCACTTCATGGGAAATAGGTGGGGAAACAGTGGAAACAGTGTCAGACTTTATTTTGGGGGCTCCAGAATCACTGCAGATGGTGATTGCAGCCATGAAATTAAAACACACTTACTCCTTGGAAGAAAAATTATGACCAACCTGTTGGTGCTGCTGCTGCTGCTAAGTTGCTTCAGTCGTGTCTGACTCTGTGCGACCCTATAGATGGAAGCCCACCAGGCTCCACCATCCCTGGGATTCTCCAAGCAAGAACTCTGGAGTGGGTTGCCATTTCCTTCTCCAATGCATGAAAGTGAAAAGTGAAAGGGAAGTCACTCAGTTGTGTCCGACTCTTAGCAACCCCATGGACTGCAGCCTACCAGGCTCCTCTGTACATGGGATTTTCCAGGCAAGAGTACCAGAGTGGGGTGCCATCACCTTCTCCATATGACCAACCTAGATAGCCTATTAAAAAAGCAGAGACATGACTTTGCTGACTAAGGCCCGTCTAGTCAAGGCTATGGTTTTTCCTGTGGTCATTTATGGATGTGAGAGTTGGACTGTGAAGAAGGCTGAGCACCGAAGAACTGATGCTTTTGAAGTGTGGTGTTGGAGAAGACTCTTGAGAGTCCCTTGGACTGCAAGGAGATCCCACCAGTCCATTCTAAAGGAGATCAGCCCTGGGTGTTCCTTGGAAGGAATGATGCTAAAGCTGACTCCAGTACTTTGGCCACCTCATGCGAAGAGTTGACTCATTGGGAAAGACTCTGATGCTGGGATGGATTGGGGGCAGGAGGAGAAGGGGACAACCGAGGATGAGATGGCTGGATGGCATCACCGACTCAATGGACGTGAGTTTGGGTGAACTCCAGGAGTTGGTGATGGACAGGGATGCCTGGCGTGCTGCGATTCATGGAGTCGCAGAGTGTCGGACATGACTGAGGGACTGAACTGAACTGAACTGAAAACAACAAATGACCTGATTTTAAAGTGGGTAGAAGTAATAAATAGACATTTTTCCAAAGATATACAGATGGCCAACCAACACATTAAAGATGCTTAATTCAAAATCATCAAAGAAATGCAAATCAAGACCACAATAAGATATCATCTCACACCTCTCAAAATTGAGATTATCAAAAAGTCTATAAATAACAAGTATTAGTGATGATCTGAAAAAAAGGGCACCCTGGTACCCTTTTGATGGGAATGTAAATTAATACAGTCACTATAGAAAACAGTAAGGATTTTCCTCAAAAACCAAAATTACAGCCCACATATGACCCCACAATTCCACTCCTGGGTATATATATGAAAATAAAAATGCTAGCTTGAAAAGATGTCTGCACCTCAATGTTATTAACAGCATGATTTACAATAGCTAATATATGGAAGCAACCTAAGTGTTCATCAGCAACTAAATGGATTTAAAAAGATGTAGTGTAACTGAGGAAACCAGAATTGAAAGAGACACATGTACCCTCAATGTTCACTGCAGCACTGTTTACAATAGCCAGGACATGGAAGCAACCTAGATGTCCATCAGCAGACGAATAGATAAGAAAGCTGTGGTACATAGATACAATGGACTATTACTCAGCCATTAAAAAGAATGCATTTGAATCAGTTCTAGTGAGGTGGATGAAACTGGAGCCTATTATACAGAGTGAAGTAAGTCAGAAAGAAAAACACCAATACAGTATATTAATGCATATATATGGAATTTAGAAAGATGGCAACAATGACCCTATATGTGAGACAACAAAAGAGACACAGATGTAAAGAACAGACTTTGGACTCTGTGAGAGAAGGTGAGGGTGGGATGATTTGAGAGAATAGCACTGAAACATGTGTATTATCATATGTGAAGTAGATCGCCAGTCCAGGTTTGATGCATGAGACAGGGTGCTCAGGGCTGGTGCACTGGGATGACCCTGAGGGATGGGATAGGGAGGAAAGTGGGAGGGGCTTCAGGATGGGAAACACATGACACCCATGGCTGATTCATGTCAATGTATGGCAAAACCATTACAATACTGTATAGTAGTTAGCCTCCAAATAAAATAAATTAATTTTTTAAAAAGATGTAATGTGTATATATATACGCACACACACATATATGTGTGCATGTGTGTGTAATGAAATACTACTCAGACATAAAAAAATATAAAGTTTTGCTATTTGTAACAATATGGGTGGACTTGAAGGATATTATAGTAAGTAAAATAAGACAGAGAAAGGTAGATATTGGAGGTTAAGTATTTGTGGAATCCAAAATGAAACAAAATCCTCAAAGATGATGCTGTGAAAGTGCTGCACTCAATGTGCCAGCAAATTTGGAAAAGTCAGCAGTAGATTTTCAGGCATAGAGAACCCACTGGTGGTTACCTGAGGGGAGAGAGAAGTGGGGAGAAACAGGATGGGGCATGGATTGAGAAGTACAAATGTATAAAAACAGACAGGCTACAGGGATGTATTGTACAGCACAGGGAAATATAATCATTATGTTTGGTGACTTTCAATGGAATATAATCTATAAAAGTGTTGAGTTGCTATGATGTACACCTGAAACTAGTATGATGTTGTAAATTAACTACACTTCAATTTAAAATATAGAGCAAAATAAATATTTCCAAAAAGAGGGGGAAGCTATGGAACTTCAAGATATACTAGCGACCAAAGAAAACAATAGTAAATTCCCAAACTGTTGAGAATAAAAATTTTAACATAAGTATTACTAGGAGATAATTAATAAAGCAGGAAATGATTTTAAAAACTAATAAAGAAAACTCCAGCTTATTTCAACAAAATGAAGAGATTGAAAGAAACAAATGCTAACATTTCATCTTGCTCAGAGTTGGGAATATCAACACTAATTAATTCTCATTAATTAATAGAAAAATTGAGATTTTATAACTGAAAGAACTGTATAAAAATATAGATTTTATATTTATTAAATGTTTTTGTGAAACCATTAATAGAATAGATTATTTTTTAGATTTAGCCCAGTCTGTTAAGGCATTATAACTTATTGATGAACTAAAGAATTTAGCACTAAGAAAACTGACTTCTAGGTAACCAGTTTGTGAATATTAGGCTACACAGCTCAACCAGATAGAAATTAGAAGAAATCACTGCAGTGAGCAGGACAAGAGACACCATCAAGAGACTGTTTAACTGGCCAAGTTAACTGGAATGAAAAGAAATAAAACCATCTTTTGGCAATTTCCACTTGTATTTCAAGCAATGTTTAATTTAAGACTGTAAATGCTATGTCATTAGGTGACTAAAATTTTATGATAACTATGTCTTTTAAGTAGATTGCATATATTTTTCTCATCATGCTTTTTCTGGTTCAAACCACACACTACAATGTGCTTACTGCACAAAGCTCATATTAAAAATGAAATTTAGAAATTATGTTGGAGGCTTGGTGACATCCAGTGTCTTGACAATTTCATATAAATTTGAGGACTTAGAACTAAATGATGTACCATTTTCCAAGAAGAGGTGAAATCAATTACTAAAAATGTCTCATAGTAATATTGAGAGTATGACAGGTGAGGATATTCAGTCAAATCTGCATAATTAAAAACTGAAAACTGTACATAGAGTTTCAGGTATGATAGTTACTTTCTACTCAAGGAGATAGATGTTGGAGACTCCAAAAGTTCTTTGCTTAAATGTCTGGAAACAAATTTTCACATATGTATACACAGCAAATGGGGCGTCCCAGGTGGCTCAATGGTAAAGAATTTGCCTGTAATGCAGAAGATGTAGATTTGGTCCCTGAGTTGGAAAGATCCCCTGGAGAAGGAAATGGAAATCCATCCAGTATTCTTACATGGCAAATCCCATGGACAGAGAAGCCTGATGGGCTACAGTCCATAATGACACAAAGTTGGACACAACTGAAGTGATTTAGCGTGCGCACACACACACACACACACACACATCTCTGATGAACACAGATGCAAAATTCCTCAACAAAATATTAGCAAACCAATTGAACAATACATTAAAAAGATTATATGCCATGACCAGGTAGGATTTACCTCTGCAATGCAAGGATAACTTAACATCTGCAAATCAAAATAATATGACTATTTCCGTAGATGCAAAAATTTTAGAAAAAAAAATATCATTAATTAATCATGAAAATTCTCTAAAAATGGGTATACAGGAAATACCTTAACATTATATAGACCATATATGACAAGCCCACAGCTAGTGTCATACTCAACAGCAAAAACATGGGTTCCTCTAAAATCAGGAACAAGCCACTGCCACCACTTGTATTCAGTGTAGTAGTGAAGTCATAGTACTAGCCAGAGTAATTAGACAAGAAAAAGAACTAAAACACATTCCAAATGAAAAGGAAGAAGTAAAATTCTCTCTGCAAATGATATAACATTACATATAGAAAACCACAAACCCTTCACACACAAAAAAAAAAAACCTGCTAGAAATAATATTCATGGGGTCGCAAAGAGTCAGACATGACTGAGTGACTGAACTGAACTGAACTGAACTGAAATAATAAATTTAGTAAAAATGCAAGGTATAAAACCAGTATACAAATCACTTGTTTTTATATACATTAATAATGAGCCATAAGAAAATAATCTTATTTACAGTTGAATCAAAAGAATAAAATATCAATATCTAGGCATAAATTTAATGAAGGAGGTGAAAGTTCTGCACACAAAAACCGTAATACATTAATGAGATAACTGCATTCATGTATATCTTAGAGAAAGCAGTGATACCTCCTTTCTTGAGGTCAGTTATTAAGGATTCGGGAATTAATGTTGAATGTTTCAGTTCAGTTCAGTCGCTTAGTTGTGTCGGACTCTTTGCGACCCCATGAATCGCAGCAAGCCAGGCCTCCCTGTCCATCACCACACCCAAACTCGTGTCCATCAAGTCGGTGATGCCGTCCAGCCATCTCATCCTCTATCGTCCCCTTCTCCTCCTGCCCCCAATCCCTCCCAGTATCAGGGTTTTTTCCAATGAGTCAACTCTGCGTGAGGTGGCCAAAGTATTGGAGTTTCAGTTCTGTTTAACATCAAAAGTATGCTGTAAATGTCTTCACATTTCCTGGAAGTAAAACAAACAGATGAGGAATGCTGCTGTTTCTTTCTTTCTTTCTGTAAGTTTTTAAAGCTTTTCTTTTATATGCAAAGAGCTCGTACTGTTTCTGCATAAGGCTGGTGCGCTGCATGATGTTGCGTTCCTTCCGTGTAAGGAAGTTCGGTTAGTCCAACTTAACGAAGCCGATGTCCATCGCGTACGGCTGGAAACACTAGCGGCACATTTTGCACCCGTATTTCCGGATCAGACCTTGCTGGTTTGAGCAGACCCAGCGAGAGTGAGAACTCTGACCGAAATTTCTCAGATGGCTCCTGTAGAGCTGTTGGTGACCCATGTTGCTTTCTCAGCTGCAACGGGGTAAAAGGTGTTATTTCTTATCAATGCATATAACCCATACAATTTAGGACACATCTGAACTAAATGTAAATTTTCCATCACATGTCCGGTACTCATATTTAACCAAATCATCCAAGCCAGATTCTGTGCCAAATACCAATATTCTACATCATGTTCTCCACTATCAAATAGAAAAACTTTCCACCATTTTCAAGAACATATTCATCAGGAATCGTGATTTTACAGAGCTAAGGAAAGCTTGATATTTCCTTGTCTCCAACGTATTTCCTTCTCCAATGCATGAAAGTGAAGAGTGAAAGTGAAGTCGCTCAGTCGTGTCCAACTCTTCGCGACCCCATGGACTGTAGTCTACCAGGCTCCTCAGTCCATGGGATTCTCCAGGCAAGAGTACTGGAGTGGGGTGCCATCGTATTAGCTATAACTTGGTAAACTTTTAGTTTTAAAGGGAGTGGGGATGACTGACAGAGAAGGCAATGGCATCCCACTCCAGTGTTCTTGCCTGGAGAATCCCAGGGATGGAGGAGCCTGGTGGGCTGCTATCTATGGGGTCGCACAGAATCAGACACGACTGAAGAGACTTAGCAGCAGCAGCAAGGGATGACTGAGCTCATGGAAGGATTTTTCAATTTTAGTTTTTGGCACAGCTTTTCTCAGGACTGTATTGTAACCATCACATTGATTATGAAGAACTAGACTATAATAGAATCTATGATTTGTAACTTTTACTTGTTTGATATAATCAGAGTATTTTACCATATGTACTCAGAGAAACTTATATATTAAATTTTAAAACGTGATACAATGTTCAAAAGGAAAAAAAAAAAAAACCCTGCTGGGCTTTTGAGTGGGATTATGTTGAATCTACAGATCAATCTGGGGAGAAGTAGCACTTTTAAAAATGCATTTATTTTTAATTAAATTGCTTTACAGTATTATATTGGTTTCTGCCAAACATCATCATGAATCATATGTCTCCTCCCACTTGAACCTACATCCCACCTCCCTCATCCCACTCTTCAAGATTGTTACAGAGCCCTGGTTTGAGTTCCCTGAGTCATACAGCAGATTTCAATTAGCTATCTATTTTACATATGGTGACACTGTTTCCATGTTACTCTTTTCATATATCCCACCTTCTCCTTGCTCTCCCCCTCTTCTCATCACTGTGTCTACAATTCTGTCCTCTATATCTGTCTGTCCATGGCTACTGTGAAAATAATTTCCTCAGTACTATCTTTTTAGATTCCATGTGTATATGTTAGTATACAATATTTGTTTTTCTCTTTCTGACTTACTTCACTCTGTAAAATAGGCTCTCATCCACCTCATTAGAACTAACTGAATATGTTCCTTTTTATGACTATTATTCTATTTGTGTATATGTACCACAGCTTCTTTATCCATTCATCTGTCAATGGGCATCTAGGTTACTTCCATATTCTAACTATTTTAGAGTGCTACAATGAATATTGGGGTACAGGTGTCTTTTTCAACTCCTTTTTCAACTTTTTCAACTCCTAAGGATCACTATGAACAAAGCTAGTGGAGGTGATGGAATTCCAGTTGAGCTATTTCAAATCCTCAAAGATGATGCTGTGAAAGTGCTGCACTCAGTGTGCCAGCAAATTTGGAAAAGTTAGCAGTAGCCACAGAACTGGAAAATGTCAGTTTTCATTCCAATCCCAAAGAAAAGCAATGCCAAAGAATGCTCCAACTACCATACAGTTGCACTCATTTCACATGCTAGTAAAGTGATGCTCAAAATACTTCAAGCCAGGCTTCAGCAATACATGCACTTTGAATTTCCAGATGTCCAAGCTGGTTTTAGAAAAGGCAGAGGAACCAGAGATCAAATTGCCAACATCCGCTGGAACATCGAAAAAGCAAGAGAGTTCCAGAAAAACATTTATTTCTGCTTTATTGACTGTGTCAAAGCCTTTGACTATTTGGATCACAAGAAACTGTGGAAAATTCTGAAAGAGATGGGAATACCAGACCACTTGACCTGCATCTTGATAAACCTATATGCAGGTCAGGAAGCAACAGTTAGAACTGGACATGGAACAATAGACTGGTTCCAAATAGGAAAAGGAGTACGTCAAGACTGTATATTGTCACCCTGCTTATTTAACTTATATGCAGAGTACATCATGAGAAATGCTGGACTGGAAGAAACACAAGCTGGAATCAAGATTGCCGGGAGAAATATCAATAACCTCAGATATGCAGATGACACCACCCTTATGGCAGAAAGTGAAGAAGAACTAAAAAGCCTCTTGATGAAATTGAAAGAAAAGAGTGAAAAGGTTGGCTTAAAGCTCAACATTCAGAAAACAAAGATCATGGCATTTGGTACCATCACTTCATGGGAAATAGATGGGGAAACAGTGGAAACAGTGCCAGACTTCATTTTGGGGGCTCCAAAATCACCGCAGATGGTGATTGCAGCCATGAAATTAGAAGACGCTTACTCCTTGGAAGAAAAGTAATGACCAACCCAGATAGTATATTCAAAAGCAGAGACATTACTTTGCCAACAAAGGTCCATCTAGTCAAGGCTATGGTTTTTCCTGTGGTCATGTGTGGATCTGAGAGTTGGACTGTGAAGAAGGCTGAGTGCCAAAGAATTGATGCTTTCAAACTGTGATGTTGGAGAAGACTCTTGAGAGTCCCTTAGACTGCAAGGAGTCCAGCCAGTCCATTCTAAGGAGATCAGCCCTGGGATTTCTTTGGAAGGAAAGATGCTAAAGCTGATACTCCAGTACTTTGGCCTCCTCATGCGAAGAGTTGACTCATTGGAAAAGACTCTGATGCTGGGAGGGATTGGGGGCAGGAAAAGAAGGGGACGACAGAGGACGAGATAGTTGGATAGCTCACCGACTCGATGGACGTGAGTTTGAGTAAACTCCAGGAGTTGGTGATGGGCAGGGAGGCCTGGCGTGCTGGAATTCATGGAGTCACAAAGAGTCGTACATGACTGAGCGACTGAACTGAACTGAACTGAACTGAACTGAATGATGCTGTTAGGAAGTGTTCTCATTTCATTCTTTTACATGTAGCTGTCCAATTTTCCCAGCACTATTTATTGAAGAGGCTGTCTTTGCCCCATTGTGTATTCTTGCCTTCTTTGTCAAAAATAAGGTACCCATAGGTGTACCCATAGGGTTTATTTCTGGGCTATCTTGTTCCATTGGCCGATATTTCTGGTTTTGTGCCAGTATCATACTGCCTTGATGACTGTAGCTTTGTAGTATTATCTGAAGTCAGGAAGGCTGATTCCTTCAGCTCCATCCTTCTTTCTCAAGACTGTTTTGGATGTTCAGCATCTTTTGTGTTTCCATATGAAATGTGAAATTTTTGTTCTGGTTCTCTGAAAAATGCCCTTGGTAATTTGATAGCAATCACAGTGAATCTGTAGATTGTGTTTGGTTCAGTTCGGTTCAGTTCAGTTCAGTCACTCAGTCGTGTCTGACTCTTTGCAACACTATGAACTGCAGCACGCAAGGCCTCCCTGTCCTACACCAACTCCCAGAGTTTACTCAAAATCATGTCCATTAAGTCGGTGATGCTGTCCAACCATCTCATCCTCTGTTTTTCCCTTCTCCTGCTGCCTTCAATCTTTCCCAGCATCAGGGTCTTTTCAAATGAGTCAGCTCTTCACATCAGGTGGCCAAAGTATTGGAGTTTCAGCTTCAACATCAGTCCTTCCAGTGAATATTCAGGACTGATTTCCTTTAGGATGGACTAGTTGGATATCCTTGCTGTCCAAGGGACTCTCAACAGTCTTCTCCAACACCTCAGTTCAAAGGTATTTTCACAATATTGATTCTTCCTACCCAGGAACATGGAATACCTCTCCATCTGTTTATGGCACCTTTGATTTCTTTCATCAGTATCTTATAATTTTCTATGTACAGTTCTTTTGTTTCCTTAGGTAAGTTTTTTCCTAGATATTTAATTTTTATTGCAATGGTTGATTCCTTAATTTCTCTTTCTGATTTTTCATTGTTAGTATATAGAAATGCAAGTGATTTTTGTGTGTTGATTTTATATCATGAAACTGCTAAATTCACTGATTAGCTCTAGTAATTTTCTGATACTATCTTTAGGGTTTTTATGTACAGTATCCTGTCATCTGCAAACAGTGAGAGCTTCACTTCTTTTCTGATCTTGATTCTTTTTATTTCTTTTTCTTCTCTGATTGCTGTAGCTAGGACTTCCAGAACTATGCTGAATAATAGTGGTGAAAGTGGACACACTTGTCTTGTTCCTGATCTTAGGGGAATGCTTCAGTTTCTCACCATTGAGAATAATGTTTTTACAGCCTTATCATATATGGCCTTTGCTATGTTGAGGTAGGTTCCTTCTATGCCCATTTTTTGAAGAGTTTTAATCATAAATGGGTGCTGACTTTTGTCAAAGGCTTTTTCTGCATCTATTGAGATGATCATATGGTTTTAATCTTTCAGTTTGTTAATATGGAGTATCCCATTGGTTGATTCATATACGTTGAAGAATCCGTGCATTCCTGGAATAAACCCAACTTAATCATGGTGTATGAGCTTTTTGATGTGATGCTAAATTCTATTTGCTAAAATTTCGTTGAGGGTTTTTGCATCTATGTTCACCAGTAATATTAGCCTGTAGTTTTCTTTTTTGTGTGTTGTCTTTGTCTCATTTTGGTGTCAGGGTGATGGTGGCCTCATAGAATGAGTTTGGAAGGGTTCCTTCCTCTGCAATTTTTAAAAAGAATTTTAGAAGGATAAGCATCAACTCTTCTCTAAATGTTTGATAGAATTATCCTGTGAAGCCATCTGGCCCTGGGCTTTTCTTTTTGGGGGAGATTTTTTTATCACAGCTTCAATTTCAGTGCTGTAATTGGGTTGTTCATAATTTCTATTTCTTCCTGGTTCAGTCTTAGAAGATTGAACTTTTCTAAAAAAATCTGTCCATTTCTTCTAGGTTATCCATTTTATTGTCATATAGTTGTTCGTAATAGTCTCTTACAATCATTTGTGTTTCTGCTTTGTCTGTTGTAACCTCTTCTTTTTCATTTCTAATTTTGTTGATTTGATTCTTCTCTCTTTTTTTCTTAATGAGTCCGGCTAAAGGTTTGTCAGTTTTGTTTATCTTCTCAAAGAACCAGCTTTTAGTTTTGTTAATCTTTACTATTGTGTCTTTCATTTCTTTTTCATTTGTTTTGGTTTGGATCTTTATGATTTCTTTCCTTCTCCTAATTTTTTGTTCTTCTTTTTCCAGTTGTTTAAAGTATAAAGTTAGGCTGTCTATTCCATGTTTTTTCTTGTTTATTGAGATAGGATTGTATTGCTATAAACTTCCCTCTCAGAACTGCTTTTGCTGCATCCCATAGGTTTTGCGTTTTTGTTGTCATTTGTTTCTAGGAATTTTTTATTTCCTTTTTATTTCTTCAGTAAGCTGTTGGTTATTTTGAAACATATTATTTAATCTCCATGTGTTTGTGTTTCTTATAGGTTTTTTTCTTGTAATTAATATCTATTCTCATAGTATTATGGTTGGAGAAGATGCTTGGTATGATTTCAATTTTCTTAAATTTACTGAGGTTTGATTTGTGACCCAAGATGTGGTCTGTCCTGGAGAATGTTCCATGAGAACTTGAGAAGAAGGTGTATTCTTCTGCATTTGGATGGAATGTCCTGAAGATATCAATGAGATCCATCTCATCTAATTATCAATTAAAAACTTGTGTTTCCTGATTAATTTTCTGTTTTGATGATCTGTCCATTGGTGTGAGTGGAGTATTAAAGCCCCCTACTGTTATTGTGTAATTGTCAATTTCTTCTTTTATGTCTGTTAGTGTTTGTCTTATGTATTGCGGTGCCCCTATGTTGGGTGCACAGATATTTACAATTGTTATGTCCTACTAACAGGTCCAGTCCTACTAACATTCCCATTTCCCCCTAGTTCCTTCATCCTACCTGGTTTTCCGTGGGTCTATATATTCTTTTCCTCTGGTCAGGCTCTCCTGTCTGCTCTCAGCTGGTGTTCTGCATGCACTTCTGTGTCTGAAAGTGTATTCCTCATCTATCTGTGGAGAGAGATGCATTCCATGTCCACCTACTCCTCTGCCATCTTGTTACCCCCTCATTGTTTTTGATTTTCATTTCTCTAATAATGAGTGATGTCAAGCATCTTTTCATGTGTTTATTAGTCATCTGTATGTCTTCTTTGGAGAAATATCTGTTTAGGTCTTTTTCCCACTTTTATTGGGTTGTTTGTTTTTCTGGTATTTGAGTTACATGAGCTGCTTATATATTTTGGAAATCAATCCTTTGTCAGTTGTTTCAGTTGTTATTATTTTCTCCCATTCTCATGGTTATCTTTTACCTTGTTTATAGTTTCCTTTGCTGTGAAAAAGCTTTTAAGTTTCATTAGGTGCCACCTGTTTATTTATTTATTTATTTATTTTATTTCCCTTACTCTAGAAGGTGGGTCATAGAGGATCTTGTGATTTATGTCATAGAGTGTTCTCCCTAGGTTTTCCTCTAAGAGTTTCATAGATTCTGGCCTTACATTTAGGTCTTTAATCCATTTCGAGTTTATCTTTGTGTGCTGTTAGGAAGTGTTCTAGTTTCACTCTTTTACATGTAACTTTCCCGTTTTCCCAGAACCACTTATTGAAAAAGCTGTCTTTGCCCCATCATGTATTCCTCTCTCCTTTGTAAAAATAAGACACCCAGAGGTGTGTGGGTTTATCTCTGGACTATCTATCTTGTTCCGTTGACCTGTATTTCTGTTTTTGTGCCAGTTCCATGCTTTCTTGATGACTGTAGCTTTGTAGTACAGTCTGAAGTCAGGAAGGTTGATTTCTCCAGTTCCATTCTTCTTTCTCAAGATTGTTTTGGTTCTTTGGGGTCTTTTGTGTTTCCATGTAAATTGTGACTTTTTTTTGTTCTAGTTCTGTGAAAAATGTCATTGGTAATTTGATAGGGATTTTATTGAATCTGTAGATTGCATTTGATGGTATAGTCATTTTCACAATATTGATTCTTTCAACTCAGGAACATGGAATATCTCTCCATCTGTTTGTGTTGTCTTCAGTTCCTTTCATCAGGGTCTTATAGTTTTCTGTATGTAGCTCTTTTTCTCCTTAGTGAAAGTGAAGTCGCTCAGTCGTGTCCGACTCTTTGCAACCCCAGGGACTATAGCCTGTCAGGCTCCTCTGTCCATGGAATCTTCCAGGCAAGAGTGCTGGAGTGGATTGCCATTTCCTTCTCCAAGGGATCTTCCCGACCCAGGAATAGAATCTGGGTCTCCTGCATTGCAGGCAGACGCTTTACTGTCTGAGCCACCAGGGAAGCATATTCTCCTTAGGTAGGTTTATTCCTCAATATTTTATTCTTTTTGCTGCCATGGTAAACGGGATTGGCTCTTTCGTTTCACTTATGATTTTTAATTGTTAGCATATAGGAATCTAAGTGATTTCTGTGTATTGATTTTGTATCTCATGACTTTGCTAAATTCACTGAATACCTCTAGTAATTTTCTACTAGTATCTTTAGGGTTTTCTATGTAGTATCATGTCAGCTGCAAACAGTGAATGTTTTACTTCTTCTTTTCCAATCTAGATTCCTTTTATTTCTTTTCCTTTTTGATTGCCATGGCTCGGACCTCAAAAACTATGTTGAATTATAGTGGTGAGAATGGGCATTCTTGTCTTGTTCCTGTTTTTAGGAGGAATGCTTTTCCAACATTGAGAATAAGGTTTGCTGTGGGTTTATCATATATAGCCTTTACTATGTTGAGATAGGTCCCTTTTATGCAGATTTTTGAAGAGTTTTACCATAAATGGTTGCTGAATTTTGTCAAAAGTTTTTTCTGCATCTATTGAGATTACCATATGTTTTTATGTTTCAATTTGTTAATATACTGTATCACATTGATTGATTTGCATATATTGAAAAATCTTCCATCCTTGGGATGATCCTGCATTGGTCATGATATATGATCTTTTTGATAAGTTGTTGAATTCTGTTTGCTATAATTTTGTTGAGGATTTTTGCATCTATTTTCATCAGTGTTATTGGCCTGTAATTTTCCTTTTTTGTGTTGTCTTTGCCTGGTTTTGGTATCAGGGTGATACCTGATAGAAAGAGTTTGGAAGTGTTCCTTCCTCTGCAATTTTTGGAAAGCACTTTAAAAGGATAGGCATTATCTCTTCTCTAAATGTTTGACAGACTTCATCTGTGAAGCCAGCTGGCCTTGGGTTTTGTTTTGGGGGAGATTTTTTAATCAACGTTTTGATTTAAGTGCTTATAATTGGCTTGTTTATAGTTTCTATTTCTTCTTGGTTCAGTCTTAGAAGATTGAACTTTTCTAAGAATCTGTCCATTTCTTCCAGGTTGTCCATTTTATTAGCATATAGTTGCTGATAATAATTTCTTATGATCCTTTGTATTTCTGCATTGTCTGTTGTAACCTCTCCTTTTTCATTTCTAATTTTGTTGATCTGATTCTTCTCTCTTTTTTCTTGATGAGTCTGGCTAAAGGTTTGTCAATTTTATCTTCTCAAAGAACCAGTTTTTAGTTTTATTAGTCTGTACTATTATTTCTTTCAATCCCAAAGAAAGGCAATGCCAAAGAATGTTCAAACTATCACACAATTACACACATCTCACATGCTAGCAATGTAATACTCAAAAGTCTCCAAGCCAGGTTTCAACAGTCCATGAACCATGAGCTTCCAGGTATTCAAACTGGATTTAGAAAAGGCAGAGGAAACTGAGATTAAATAGCCAACATCCATTGGATCATAGAAAACGCAAGAGAGTTCCAGAAAAACATCTACTTCTTTATTGACTATGCCAAAGCCTTTGACTGTGTGAATCACAACAAACTGTGGAAAATCCTTCAAGAGTTGGGAATACCAGACCACCTGACCTGCCTCCTGAGAAATCTGTATGCAGGTCAGGAAGCAACAATTAGAACTGGACATGGCACAACAGACTGGTCCCAAATTGGGAAAGTCCCTTGATGGCTTTATATTGTCATCCTGCTTATTTAACTTATATGCAGAGTACATCATGCAAAATGCCAGGATGAATGAAGCACAAGCTGCAATCAGGATTGCTGGGAGAAATATCAATAACCTCAGATATGCAAATGACACAACCCTTCTGGCAGAAACAGAAGAGAAACTAAAGAACCTCTTAATGAAAGTGAGAGAGGAGAGTGAAAAAGTTGGGTTAAAACTCAGCATTCAGAAAACTAAGATCATGGCATCTTGTCCTATCACTTCTTGGTAAATAGATGGGGAAACAATGGAAACAGTGACAAACTTTGTTTTTTTGGCTCCAAAATCACTGCAGATAGTGACTGCAGTCTTGAAATTAAAAGACCCTTGCTTCTTGGAAGAAAAGCTTTGACCAATCTAGATAGCATATTAAAAAGCAGAGACATTACTTTGCCAACAAAGGTCCGTCTCTTCAAAGCTATGGTTTTTCCAGTAGTGATGTATGGATGTAAGAGTTGGACTATAAAGAAAGCTGAGCGCCAAAGAATTGATGCTTTTGAACTGTGGTGCTGGAGAAGACTCTTGAGAGTCCTTTGAACTGCAAGGATTTCCTAAAGGAATCAGTCCTGAATGTTCATTGGAAGGACTGATGCTGAAGCTGAAACTCCAATACTTTGGCTACCTGATGCAAAGAGCTGACTCATTTGAAAAGACCCTGATGCTGGGAAAGATTGAAGGTGAGAGGAGAAGGGGACAACAGAGGATGAGATAGTTGGGTGGCATAACCTATTCGATAGACATGAGTTTGAGCAAGCTTCAGGAGTTGGTGATGGACAGGGAGGCCTGGCATGCTACAGTCCATGGGGTTGCAAACAGTCAGACATGACTGAGTGACTGTACTGAACTGATTATTTCTTTCATTTCTTTTCATTTATTTCTGCTCTGATCTTAATTATTCCTTTCCTTCTGCTAACTTTCAGGTTTTCTTCTTCTTCTTTACCAGTTGTTTTAGGTAAAGTTACTCTGTCTATTCTGTTTTTCTTGTTTCTTGAGGTAGTATTGTATTGTTATAAACTTCCCTTTTAGAACTGCTTTTGCCGCATCCCTTAGGTACTGAACTGTCATGTTTTAAGTGTCATTTGTTTCTAGGAATTTTTTAATTTCCCTTTTGATTTTTAAGTAACCTGTTCATTATTTAGAAATGTATTATTTAATATCCATGTGTTTGTGGATTTTTTTAACAGTTTTTTTCCTGTAACTGATATCTAGTCTCATAGTGTTGTGGTCAGAAAAGATGCTTGATATGATTTCAATTTTCCTAGATTTAGTGAGATTTTGATGTGTGACCCAAGATGTTGTCTATCTTGGAGAATGTTCATGTGCACTTGAGAAAAAGTTTATTCTTCTGCATTTGAATGCAATGTCCTGATGCTGTAAATGAGATTCATCTGGTCTAATATGTCATTTATGTCTTATGTTTCCTTATTAATTGGCTGCTTTGATGATCTGGCCATTGGTGTAAGTGAGGTGTTAAAGTCCCCTACTATTATTGTGTTTCTGTCAGTTTCCCCCTTTATATCTGTTTTATGTATTTTGCTTTATGTATTGAGGTGCTCCTATGTTGGATGCATAAATATTTACATTGTTATGTCTTCCTCTTGGATTTGTCCCTTGATCATTATGTAGTGTCCTTCCTGTCTCTTGTAATATTCTTTATTTTAAGGTCTATTTTGTCTGATATGAGGACTGCTACTCCAGCTTTCTTTTGATTTTCATTAGCATGGAATATCTTTTTACACCCTCTCACTTTCAGTCAGTATGTGTCTCTAGGTATGAAGTGGGTTGTGTAGGGAGCATATATATGGGTCTTGTTTTTGTTTCCATTCAGCCAGTCTGTGTCTTTCAGTTAGAACATTTAATCTATTTACATTTAAAGTAATTATTGATATATATGTTCCTATATATATCAATAATATATAAATGCCAATATATATTGCCATTTTCTTAATTGTTTGGGGTTTTTTTGGTAGGTCTTTTTCTTCTTTTGTGTTTCCTTTCTATGTAAGTCCCATTAACATTTGTTGTAAAGCTGGTTTTGTGGTACTAAATTCTCTTACCTTTACTTGTTGTAAATCTTTTGATTTCTCCATCAATTTTGAATAAGATCCTTGCCAGGTAATGTAATCTTGGCTGTAGGTTTTTCCCTTTTAGTGCTTTAAATATATCTTGCCATTTCCTTCACACCTGCAGAGTTTCTGCTGAAAGATCAGCCATTAATCATATGGTTTCTCTTGTATGTTACTTGTTGCTTTTTCCTTGCTGCTTTTAATATTCCTTCTTTGTGTTTAATCTTTGTTAGTTTGATTAGTATGTGTCTTGGCATGTTTCTCCTTGGTTCTGTCTTGTATGAGTCTCTCTGAACTTTTTGGCCTTGATTGACTATTTTCTTTCCTGTATTGGGGAAATCTTCAACTATAATCTCTTCAAACATTTTCTTATACCCTATGCTTTTCTCTTCTTCTGGGATCCCTATAATTAGAATGTTGGTGCACTTAATATCGTTCAAGAAGTCTCTGAGACTATCTTCAGCTCTTTTCATTCCTTTTCCTTTATATTGCTCTTCAGCAGTTATTTCCATCATTCTGTCTTCCAGCTCACTTATCCTTTCTTCTGTCTCAGATATTTTGACATTGATTTCTTCTCAAGTACTTTTAATGTCAGTAATTGTTCTGTTTTTCATCATTTGTTTATTCTTTATTTCCTCTAAGTTTTTGTTAAATGTGTTAATTGATTCTTGCATTTTCTCCATTCTATTTTCAAGGTTTTGGATCATTTTTACTATCATTACCCTGAATTATTTTTCTGGTAGGTTGTCTATTTCCTCTTTGTTTATTTGGACTTATGTGTTTCTAGGTTGTTCCTTCATTTGCACAACATTTCTCTGTCTTTTCCATTTTTTTTACTTATTGTGTTTGAGGTCTTCTTTTCCAGACTTCGAGGTCAAATTCCTTCTTCCTTTTGGTTTCCACCCTCATGGGTAAGGTTTGTCCAGTAGTTTGTGTGGGCTTCCTGTAGGGTGTGACTTGTGCTTGCATTCTGGTGGAAGGAGATGAGCTTTTTTGTCCCCTCTGATGGGCAATGCTGTGTGAGGTGGTAATACTGTCTGCTGATGATTGGGTTTGTTTTTGTCTTGTTTGTTTTTTGGATTAGGCATTCTTCACTGGGTGCTGCCAGCAGTTGGGTGATGCAGGGTCTTGTATACACGAGGGTGCCTTTGTGGGAGTTCTCACCAATTAATACTCCTTAGGGTTAGGAGTTCTCTGGCAGTCTAGGGTCTTGGAGTCAGCACTTCCATTCCAAAAGCTCATGGCCCAGTCTCTAGCTGGGGAATGGAGCTTGCACAGGTAATTTGTTATGGCCTTAAAGAGAACTGAAACAAACACACAAAAACAAGAAACAAGAGATGCACATCATACAAATGGCAAATACAAAATCAGGCAAACAATAACAAAAATAATGGAATACACACACACACACACACCTGTAAAAAAAACCAAAATTGTCCAAAAAAAATATTACAGTAGATTTCCCAGTGAGCAACATAAACAAATTCCTTATGATTATACAGTGAAAGTGAGAAATAGATTTAAGGGCATAGATCTGATAGATAGAGTGCCTGATGAACTAGGGAATGAGGTTCGTGACATTGTACAGGACACAGGGATCAAGACCATCCCCATGGAAAAGAAATGCAAAAAAGCAAAATGGCTGTCTGGGGAGGCCTTACAAATAGCTGTGAAAACAAGAGAAGCAAAAAGCAAAGGAGAAAAGGAAAGATATTCCCATTTGAATGCAGAGTTCCAAAGAATAGCAAGAAGAGATAAGAAAGCCTTCTTCAGTGATCAAAGCAAAGAAATAGAGGAAAACAACAGAATGGGAAAGACTAGAGATCTGTTAAAGAAAATCAGAGATACCAAGGGAATATTTCATGCAAAGATGGGCTCAATACAGGACAGAAATGGTATGGACCTAACAGAAGCAGAAGATATTAAGAAGAGGTGGCAAGAACACATGGAAGAACTGTACAAAAATATCTTCATGACCAAGATAATCACAATGGTGTGATCACTCATTTAGAGCCAGACATCCTGGAATGTGAAGTCAAGTGGGCCTTAGAAAGCATCACTATGAACAAAGCTAGTGGAGGTGATGGAATTCCAGTTGAGCTCTTTCAAATCCTGAGAGATGATGCTGTGAAAGTGCTGCACTCAATATGCCAGCAAATTTGGAAAACTCAGCAGTGGCCACAGGGCTGGAAAAGGTCAGTTTTCATTCCAATGCCAAAGAAAGGCAATGCCAAAAAATGCTCAAACTACCACATAATTGCACTCATCTCACATGCTAGTAAAGTGATGCTCAAAATTCTCCAAGCCAGGCTTTAGCAATACGTGAACTGTGAATTTCCAGATGTTCAAGCTGGTTTTAGAAACGGCAGAGGAACCAGAGATCAAATTGCCAACATCTGCTGGATCATGGAAAAAGAAAGAGAGTTCCAGGAAAACATCTATTTCTACTTTATTGACTATGCCAAAGCCTGTGACTGTGTGGATTACAATAAACTGTGGAAAGTTCTGAAAGAGATGGGGATACCAGACCACCTAACCTGCCTCTTGAGAAATGTATATGCAGGTCAGGAAGCAACAGTTAGAACTGGACATGGAAGAACAGACTGGTTCCAAGTAGGAAAAGGAGTACATTGAGGCTGTATATTGTCACCCTGCTTGTTTAACTTATGTGCAGAGTACATCATGAGAAACTCTGGACTGGAAGAAGCACAAGCTGGAATCATGATCGCCAGGGGAAGTATCAATAACCTCAGATATGCAGATGACACCACCCTTATGACAGAAAGTGAAGAGGAACTAAAAAGCCTCTTGGTGAAAGTGAAAGTGGATAGTGAAAAAGTTGGCTTAAAGCTCAACATTCAGAAAATGAAGATCATGGCATCCAGTCCCATCACTTCATGGGAAATAGATGGGGAAACAGTGGAAAAAATATCAGACTTCATTTGGGGGGCTCCAAAATCACTGCAGATGGTGACTGCAGCCATGAAATTAAAAGATGCTTACTCCTTGGAAGAAAAGTTATGACCAACCTAGATAGCATATTGAAAAGCACAGACATTACTTTGCCAACAAAGATCCGTCTAGTCAAGGCTATAGGTTTTCCAGTGGTCATGTATGGATGCGAGAATTGGACTGTGAAGAAAGCTGAGTATTGAAGAGTTGATGCTTTTGAACTGTGGTGTTGGAGAAGACTCTTGAGAGTCCCTTGGACTGCAAGGAGATCCAACCCAGTCCATTCTAAAGGACATCAGTCCTGGGTTTTCTTTGAAAGGAATGATGCTGAAGCTGAAACTCCAGTACTTTGGCCACCTCATGTGAAGAGTTGACTCATTGGAAAAGACTCTGATGCTGGGAGAGATTGGGGGCAGAAGTAAAAGGTGACGACAGAGGATGAGATGGCTGGATGGCATCACTGACTCGATGCACGTGAGTTTGAGGGAACTCCGGGAGTTGGTGATGGACAGGGAGGCCTGGCGTGTTGGAATTTGTGGGGTCGCAAAGAGTCGGACACGACTGAGCGACTGAACTGAACTGAACTGAAAGTAAACAAAAAATGCCAACCAGTTAAAAACAAAACTAACTAAAGCACAAACTGGGAATCAAAACCAAAGCAAGGTCCCAATTGTGGAACAAAGCAATGAAAACAAAACAAACAAACATTGTGAGAAAAAGAAAGAAAATAAAGTATAGAAATGCAAAGTTAAATAAAAGTACATAAAGAAGATTTATATGTATTAAAAAGAATGACTACAATGGGCAAAGGAAAAGCAAACAAAAGAATAAGTGTTGAAATAAATAATAAATTTTAAAAATTAAAATAAGGAAAACCCCACAGAACCACAAAAGACCAATGTAGAGGCAGAAGTATATAAAAGAAATAAAAATTATCAAAAATTTAAATAGTTTTAGTAGTACTAGTTAAATCAACCACTATGGCAACAGAGGGGGAAAAACTGTAAAAAAAAAAAAAAAGAAAGAAAAGAAAAGAAAAAGAAAAATACAGAAGCAACTACAGAACAAGTCAAAATATAAGAATAATAAATGTTCTTCTTGAGTTTCTGCTGTCAGCCTGCTTTCCCTGCTGTGAGTCACAGTCCACCTGCATGGGGTACACTTCGATACCGGGTTGGCCTCTGTAGACTCTAATGCGGTACTCGTCCTGTGTGTTCTTGCCTCCAATGTCCACAGTTGTCAGAACTAGTGCATTTTCTTCTGAGGGAACTCTCATTGTCCTTTACATATTCTAGGCAGACAGAGAGTCTGCTTAGTTGATCATGTGGATTTAATATGAAGCTTGTACAGCTGGTGGGAAGGTTTTAGGTCCTCTTCCTTAGCCACACAGCCCCTGGGTTTCAACTGTGGTTTTATCTCCAACTCTCCATACAAGATATCCACAGGGGTTTGCTGCTGAGGCTGCCCTGGAAGACTTGGGTCTGCCCCAATGAGGACCAAGTGTGGAGGTGGCACAGCTGTTTGGATTGCAGGGAACCTGGCAGCATCAGGTACTCAGTGGAGCTGGCAGCTAGGGCAACAGGAAATATGGTGTTCTTAGGGTTTTTCTAGCCTCTGACAACTCTGTCCCAGTGGGGTTTGAGCATAGAGGTGGCACAGTTGCTTGGGTCACAGGGACTCCGACAATATCAGCTACACAAGGGTGCTTGCAGCTACTGTCACAGAAGATAAGGCACTATTAGGGCTAGTTTTAGCCCCTGGCAACTCTGCCCCAGTGAAAACTGAGTGTGAATGTGGCACAGCTGTTTGGATTGTGGGGACCCAAGTGTGCTGGGATACCAACTGCCTCAGTCACAGGAAATATGGCCCTATAAGAGTCTTTCTAGCCTCTGGAAACTGGTGATCAGAAGGCCTCTTTGGCTGGTCCTTCTCTGTTGCTTGGCATGTCAGGAGCTTAAAAGGCCAGTCTCTCTGGGGTCTTTATTGTTCAACTGTAAGTGCTGGTGTGTGGGAGAGAAAGAGAGCAACGGTGATGGCTGCATACCCTATGTGTGACTCAACAGTACCACCTTGCCTCCATGGTTGCCTGGTTTTCTTCCACAGACATTTCTCATGGTGATCTCCTCCCTCATGTCCCCTCGGGGTGTATCCGTGCTGTCAAAAGGATGGGACCGCACTCCAATCCCTATGCTTCAGCTCCCAGCTATTGTGCTTTCTAGGGGACTCGCATCCCTGTCTGGAGTATGTATGGCAACAGTAAGGATTGTCTGTGTGATTCTCATTCCATTTAGACTGTCATAGATCAGCTGCTTCACTCTCAGCCTCAAATGTTTCTCCTCTGTCCCAAACAATTGCCTTGATATGGAGATTAGACCCCTGCTTCAGTTCCCCCACCCACCAAGGCAAGGTCCAATCCTGCTTGCTCTCCTCTTTTTCCCCCTACTTCCTTCATCCTACTGAATTTCTCATGGTTCTATGTATTCTTTTCCAGTGGTCAGGTACTCCTGCCTGCTCTCAGTTGGTGTTCTGCAAGATCTTCTGTGTCTGAAGGTGAATTCGTGATGTATCCATGGAGAGATGTACTCCTCATCCACCTACTCCTCTGCCATCTTGAGAACTAACATCTTAACAATATTGAATATTCCAAGACATCAATAGGCACTCCTTACCATCTATTTCTAGTCTCCAGTGACTTTGTCAAATTTATCCTTACACTTTCATCAGATTTATCTGTAAATATTTCATGTTTTTGATCCCCTCTTTACTTCAGTTTGAAGAGTTTTTATTATCTTGACATTCACTGACCCTATCTTTGACAGTGTCTATTCTGATATTTATTAAGTTCATAAATTAACTTCTGTTTCACATATTATATTTTTATATTTTAGAATTTCAAGTTGGTTCTTCATCTGAGTTTTCGTTTCTCTCTAGAACAAGTCCATTTTTTCAAATTTTCAACAACTTTTCCTATAAATTCTTAAAAATATTTACAATTGTTGTTTTAGTCTATTTCCAAAAACTGCTCATCTGTAGTTTGTTTCTATTAACTGAGCTTTCCCTTGATTATGTATCATGTTTTCTTTCTTCTTAACAATTCTCATAATTTTGATTGCATTCTAATACTTGTACTAAAAAATAGTATATTTTTAAGTATAGTATTTTTTGTTTTGTTTTACTTTGTTTTCATAGAAATGCAATCCCTTCCCTCTGCCTGGCATTTTGAGTGAGAATCTGATTATTAATATTTTCCTTAGAATTAAATTGAGCTGGGATAGTGTCATAGCTTTAGTTAAATTGAGTTTGCTTATAATCAGCCTAATCCCCAACATCCTTCCCCATCCCTGCCTCTTAGATCATATCACTATTTGAAGTGGAAAGGGGTTGGGCTGTAGCTTTATTATTTTTGGTTCACTTTTATATTAAAATTCCAGTATATATGTCATACAATCTGTCTTTGTTTTCCAGATCCTTGTCAATGCCACTTTCCCAGAAAAGTTCTGAGGGCATGGGAACTGTTGGACCAAAAAAAAAAAAAAGTTTTAGCATTGGAGGCTTTTCCAGATTCCAGCCTATCCTGAAAACCTACAGTGTCACCTGATTTTATATAATTTGTCCTTCTTCTCAAAGTTTCTGTCTATAGCAGTCTCTCTCTTCTATTGGTCTGTACCCCAGACCAGCTTCCTGTCCCAGATCTCAAGTTATTTGGCACTCTGCTCAATTACAAAGGGCACATCAAGAGAAGTCTCAAAAGCTAGAATCTTTTTTTCCCCAAAAAGAATCAGTTTTTTAATATTACTTCAGTGTTTTACGGCATAATAAAAAGTGAGGTTTAAGCAAGTTGAAATTAATTTCAGGGCAGTAGAAACTCTCACATGGCAGAAAGAGTAATCAAATAATTGTCACCATTCCATTATCTAGTGAATTATCCTTCTCTTTACTTTGTTCCAGGTAATCAAGAGGAAGTACTGGAAGAAAGAGCAATACGTCAGTATGTGACTGCCTTTTGAAGAAAAAGCAAAAATAAAACAAAGGGGGGTTGATGGTTGAGTTGCCATGTAGTGTTCAGTTCAGTTCAGTCACTCAGTCGTATCCTACTGTTTGTGACTCCATGAATTGCAGCACACCAGGCCTCCCTGTCCATCACCAACTCCCAGAGTTCACTCAGACTCACGTCCATCGAGTCCGTGATGCCATCCAGCCATCTCATCCTCTGTCGTCCCCTTCTCCTCCTGCCCCCAATCCCTCCCAGCATCAAAGTCTTTTCCAATGAGTCATCTCTTCGCATGAGGTGGCCAAAGTACTGGAGTTTCAGCTTCAGCATCATTCCTTCCAAAGAAATCCCAGGGCTGATCTCCTTCAGAATGGACTGGTTGGATCTCCTTGCAGTCCAAGGGACTCTCAAGAGTCTTCTCCAACACCACAGTTCAAAAGCATCAAATCTTCGGCGCTCAGCCTTCTTCTCAGTCCAACTCTCACATCCATACATGACCACTGGACAAACCATAGCCTTCAGTAGACGGACCTTTGTCGACAAAGTAATGTCTCTGCTTTTGAAGATGCTATCTAGGTTGGTCACAACTGTTCTTCCAAGGAGTAAGTGTCTTTTAATTTCATGGCTACAGTCACCATTTGCAGTGATTTTGGAGCCCCCAAAATAAAGTCTGACACTGTTTCCACTGTTTCCCCATCTATTTCCCATGAGATGATGGGACCGGATGCCATGATCTTTATTTTCTGAATGTTGAGCTTTAAGCCAACTTTTTCACTCTCCTCTTTCATTTTCATCAAGAGGCTTTTAGCTCCTCTTCACTTTCTGCCATAAGGGTGGTGTCATCTGCATACCTGAGGTTATTGATATTTCTCCTGGAAATCTTGTTTCCAGCTTGTGTTACTTCCAGTCCAGCGTTTCTCATGATGTACTCTGGATATAAGTTAAATAAGCAGAGTGACAATATACAGATTTGATATACTCCTTTCCTATTTGAAACCAGTCTGTTGTTCCATGTCCAGTTCTAACTGTTGCTTCCTGAACTGCATACAGATTTCTCAAGAAGCAGGTCAGATGGTGTGGTATTCCTATCTCTTTCAGAATTTTTCACAGTTTCTTGTGATCCACAGAGTCAAAGTCTTTGGCATAGTCAATTAAGCAGAAATAGATGTTTCCTGGAACTCTTGCTTTTCAATGATCCAGGGATGTTGACAATTTGATCTCTGGTTCCTCTGCCTTTTCTAAAACCAGCTTGAACATTAGGAACTTCACAGTTCATGTATTGCTAAAGCCTGGCTTGGAGAATTTTGAGCATCACTTTACTAGCATGTGAGATGAGTGCAATTGTGTGGTAGTTTGAGCATTCTTTGTCATTGCCTTTGTTTGAGGTTGGAATGAAACTGACCTTTTCCAGCCCTGTGGCCACTGCTGAGTTTTCCAAATTTGTCGGAATATTGAGTGCAGCACTTTCACAGCATTATCTTTCAGAATTTGAAAGAGCTCCACTGGAATTCCATCACCTCCACTAGCTTTGTTCATAGTGATGCTTTCTAAGGCCCACTTGACTTCACATTCCAGGATGTCTGGCTCTAGATGAGTGATCACACCATCATGATTATCTTAGTCGTGAAGATCTTTTTGTACAGTTCTTCTGTATATTCTTGCCACCTCTTCTTAATATATCTTTGCTTCTGTTAGGTACATACCACTTCTGTCCTGTATCGAGCTCATCTTTGCATGAAATGTTCCCTTGGTATCTCTGATTTTCTTGAAGAGATCTCTAGTCTTTCCCATTCTGTTGTTTTCCTCTATTTCATTGCATTGATCGCTGAGGAAGGCTGTCTTAACTCTTCTTGCTATTCTTTGGAACTCTGCATTCAGATGCTTATATCTTTCCTTTTCTCCTTTGCTTTTTGCTTCTCTTGTTTTCACAGCTATTTGTAAGCCCTTTCCAGACAGCCATTTTGCTTTTTTGCATTTCTTTTCCATGGGGATGGTCTTGATCCCTGTGTCCTGTACAATGTCACGAACCTCATTCCATAGTTCATCAGGCACTCTATCAGATCTAGGCCCTCAAATCTATTTCTCACTTCCACTGTATAATCATAAGGGATTTGATTTAGGTCATACCTGAGTGGTCTAGCAGTTTTCCCTACTTTCTTGACTTTAAGTCTGATCTGAGTTTATGATCTGAGCCACAGTCAGCTCCTGGTCTTGATTTTGTTGACTGCATAGAGCTTCTCCATCTTTGGCTGCAAAGAATATAATCAGTCTGATTTCGGTGTTGACCATCTGGTGATGTCCATGTGTAAAGTCTTCTCTTGTATTTTTGGAAGAGGGTGTTTGCTATGACCAATGAGTTTTCTTGGCAAAACTCTATTAGTCTTTGCCTTGTTTTACTGGGTGCAGGAAGGCCTAGAGGAACTATCCCACGTTGAAGGTCAGGAAGGGCGGCAGTGAGGAGATACCCTTCGTACAAGGTAAGGATCAGCGGCTGCGCTTTGCTGGAGCAGTCGTGAAAAGATACCCCATGCCCAAGGTAAGAGAAACCCAAGAAAGATGGTAGGTGTGGTAAGAGGACATCAGATGACAGACACGCTGAAACCATACTCACAGAAAACTAGCAATTTAATCACACCAGGATCACAGTTCACTTCAGTTAATTTCAGTCAGTCGTGTCCGACTCTTTGCGAGCCCATGAACTGCGGCACGCCAGGACTCCCTGTCCATCACCATCTCCCGGAGTTCACTCAGACTCACGTCCATCGAGTCCATGATGCCATCCAGCCATTTTATCCTCGGTCGTCCCCTTCTCCTCCTGCCCCCAATCCCTCCCAGCATCAGATTCTTTTCCAATGAGTCAACTCTTCACATGAGGTGGCCAAAGTACTGGAGTTTCAGCTTCAGCATCATTCCTTCCAAAGAACAACCAGGACTGGTGTCCTTTAGAATGGACTGGTTGGATCTCCTTGCAGTCCAAGGGACTCTCAAGAGTCTTCTCCAAAACCACAGTTCAAAAGCATCAACTCTTCGGTGCTCAGCCTTCTTCACAGTCCAACTCTCACATCCATACATGACCACTGGACAAACCATAGCCTTGACTAGATGGACCTTAGTCGGCAAAGTAATGTCTCTGCTTTTGAATATACTATTTAGGTTGGTCATAACTTTTCTTCCAAGGAGTAAGCATCTTCTAATTTCATGGCTGCAGTCACCATCTGTAGTGATTTTGGAGCCCCCCAAAATAAAATCTGACACTGTTTCCACTGTTTCCCCATCGATTTCCCATGAAGTGATGGGACCAGATGCCATGATCTTTGTTTTCTGAATGTTGAGCTTTAAGTCAACTTTTTCGCTTTCCTCTTTCACTTTCATCAAGAGACTCTTTAGTTCTTCTTCACTTCCTACCATAAGGGTGGTATCATGGGCATGTCTGAGGTTATTGATATTTCTCCCAGCAATCTTGATTCCAGCTTGTGTTTCTTCCAGTCCAGCGTTTCTTATGATGTACTCTGCATATGTTAAATAAACAGGGTGACAGTATACAGCCTTGACGTACTCCTTTTCCTATTTGGAACCAGTCTGTTCTTCCATGTCCAGTTCTAACTGTTGCTTCCTGACCTGCATACAGATTTTTCAAAAGGCAGGTCAGGTGGTCTGGTATTCCCACCTCTTTCAGAATTTTCCATTGTGATCCACACAGTCAAAGGCTTTGGCATAGTCAATAAAGCAGAAGTAGATGTTTTTCTGGCACTCTCTTGCTCTTTCCATGATCCAGGGATGTTGGCAATTTGATCTCTGGTTCCTCTGCCTTTTCTAAAACCAGCTTGAACATTAGGAACTTCACAGTTCACGTATTGCTAAAGCCTGGCTTGGAGAATTTTGAGCATCACTTTACTAGCATGTGAGATGAATGCAACTGTGTGGTAGTTTGAGCATTCTTTGGCATTGCCTTTCTTTGGAATTGGAATGAAAACTGACCTTTTCCAGTCTTGTGGCCACTGCTGAGTTTTCCAAATTTGCTGGCATATTGAGTGCAGCACTTTCACAGCATTATCTTTCAGGATTTGAAACAGCTCCACTGGAATTCCATCACCTCCACTAGCTTTGTTCATAGTGATGCTTTCTAAGGCCCACTTGACTTCACATTCCAGGATGTCTGGCTCTAGATGAGTGATCACACCATCATGATTATCTTGGTCATGAAGATCTTTTGTAAGTTCTTCCATGTACTCTTGCCACCTCTTCTTAATATCTTCTGCTTCTGTTAGGTCCATACCATTTCTGTCCTGTATCGAGCCCATCTTTGCATGAAATGTTCCCTTAGTATCTCTGATTTTCTTGAAGAGATCTCTAGTCTTTCCCATTCTATTGTTTTCCTCTATTTCTTTGCATTGATTACTGAGGAGGGTTTCTTATCTCTCCTTGCTATTCTTTGGAACTCTGCATTCAGATGCTTATATCTTTCCTCTTCTCCTTTGCTTTTCACCTCTCTTCTTTTCACAGCTATTTGTAAGGCCTCCTCAGACAGCCATTTTGCTTTTTTGCATTTCTTTTCCATGGGGATGGTCTTGATCCCTGTGTCCTGTACAATGTCACGAACCTCATTCCCTAGTTCATCAGGCACTCTATCTATCAGATCTAGGCCCTCAAATTTATTTCTCACTTCCACTGTATAATCATAAGAGATTTGACTTAGGTCATACCTGAATGGTCTAGCTATTTTTCCTACTTTCTTCAACTTCAGTCTGAGTTTGGCAATAAGGGGTTCATGATCTGAGCCAGTCAGCTCCTGATCTTGATTTTGTTGACTGCATAGAGTTTCTCCATCTTTGGCTGCAAAGAATATAATCAATATGATTTCAGTGTTGACCATCTGGTGATGTCCATGTTTAGAGTCTTCTCTTGTGTTGTTGGAAGAGGGTGTTGGCTATGGCCAGTGCATTTTCTTGGCAAAACTCTATTAGTCTTTGCCTTGCTTCACTGATTAGCTCTAGTAATTTTCTGGTGGAGTCTTCAGGGTTTTCTATGTAGAGGATCATGTCACCTGCAAACAGTGAGAGATCGATTTCTTCTTTTCCAATTTGGATTCCTTTTATTTCTTTTTCTGCTCTTATTGCTGTGGCCAAAACTTCCAAAATTATGTTGAAGAGTAGTGCTGAAAGTGGGCACCTTTGTCTTGTTCCTGACTTTAGGGAAAATGCTTTCCATTTTTCACAATTGAGGATAATGTTTGCTGTGGGTTTGTCATATATAGCTTTTACTATATTGAGGTATGTTCCTTCTAGTCCTGCTTTCTGAAGAGTTTTTATCATAAATGGATGTTGAATTTTGTCAAAAGCTTTCTGTGCATATACTGAGATAATCATATGGCTTTTTTTTTTCAATTTGTTAATGTGGTGCATTACATTGATTGATTTGTGGATATTGAAGAATCTTTGCATCCCTGGGATAAAGCCCACTTGATCATGATGTATGATCTTTTTAATGTGTTGTTGGATTCTGATTGCTAGAATTTTGTTAAGGATTTTTGCATCTATGTTCATCAGTGATATTGACCTGTAGTTTTCTTTTTATGGCATCTTTGTCAGGTTTTGGTATTGGGGTGATGGTGGCCTCATAGAATGAGTTTGGAAGTTTACCTTCCTCTGTAATTTTCTGGAAGAGTTTGAGTAGGATAGGTGTTAGCTCTTCTCTAAATTTTTGGTAGAATTCAGCTGTGAAGCCTTCTGTTCCTGGGCTTTTGTTTGTAGGAAGATTTCTGATTACAGTTTTGATTTCTGTGCTTGTGATGCATCTGTTAAGATTTTCTATTTCTTCCTGGTTCAGTTTTGGAAAGTTGTACTTTTCTAAGAATTTGTCCATTTCTTCCAAGTTGTCCATTTTATTGGCATATAATTGCTGATAGTAATCTCTTATGATCCTTTGTATTTTTGTGTTGTCTGTTGTGATCTCTCCATTTTCATTTCTAATTTTATTGATTTAATTTTTTTATTTTTATTTTTTTGTTGTTGCTGCACTTTTTATTTTTATTTTTTAATACTTTATTCTACATTACAATACTGTATTTGTTTTGCCATACATTGACATGAATCAGCCACAGGTGTACACGATCTCCCAATGCCAAAGTCCCCTCACACCTCCCACCTCCCACTCCATATCATCTCCATGGATCATCCTGTTCACCAGCCCCAAGCATCCTGTATCTTGTATTGAACATAGACTGGCGCTTCATTTCTTACATGATAGTATACATGTTTCAATGCCATTCTCCCAAATCATCCCACCCTCTCCCTCTCCCTCAGAGTCCAAAAGTCCATTCTATACCTCTGTGTCTCTTTTGTTGTCTCACATACAGGGTCATCATTACTATCTTTCTAAATTCCATATATGTGTGTCAGTATACTGTATTGGTGTTTTTCTTTCTGGCTTACTTCACTCTGTATAATCGGCTCCAGTTTCATCCATCTCATTAGAACTGAGTCAAATTTATTCTTTTTAAGGGCTGAGTAATACTCCATTGTGTATATGTACCACTGCTTTCTTATCCATTCATCTGCTGATGGACAACTAGGTTGTTTCCATGTCCTGGCTATTATAAACAGTGCTGCCATGAACATTGGGATACATGTGTCTCTTTCAATTCTGGTTTCCTCAGTGTGTATGCCCAGCAGGGGATTGCTGGGTCATAAGGCAGTTCTATTTGCAATTTTTAAAGGAATCTCCACACTGTTTTCCATAGTGGCTGTACTAGCTTGCATTCCCACCAGCAGTGTAAGAGGGTTCCCTTTTCTCCACATCCTCTCCAGCATTTATTTCTTGTAGACTTTTGGATCGCAGCCATTCTGTATTGATTTAATTTTTCTCCCTTTGTTTCCTGATGAGTCTGGCTAATGGTTTGTCAATTTTATTTATCTTCTCAAAGAATCAGCTTTTGCTTTGTTGATTTTTCCTATGGTCTATTTTATTTCTTTTGTATTTATTTCTGCCCTAATTTTAAGATTTTATTTCCTTCTAGTAACCCTGGGGTTCTTCATTTCTTCCTTTTCTAGTTGCTATAGGTGTAGAGTTAGGTTATTTATTTGACTTTTTTTCTTATTTCTAGAGGTATGCCTGTATTGTTATGAACCTTCCCCTTAGCACTGCTTTTACAGTGTCGCACAGGTTTGGGGTCATTTTGTTTTCATTTCCATTCGTTTCTATGCATATTTTGATTTCTTTTTGATTTCTTCTGTGATTTTTTGGTTATTCAGCAGCGTGTTGTTTAGCCTCCACACCTTGGAATTTTTAATAGTTTTTCTCCTGTAATTGAGAAGTAATCTTATTGCATTGTGGTTAGAAATGATGCTTGGAATAATTTCAATTTTTTTGAATTTACCAAGGCTAGATTTATGGCCCAGGATGTGATCTATCCTGGAGAAGGTTCCATGTGCACTTCAGAAAAAGGTGAGATTCTTTTTTTTTGGGGGTGAAGTGTCCTATAGATATCAAGTAGGTCTAACTGGTCTATTGTATCATTTAAAGTTTGTGTTTCCTTGTTAATTTTCTGTTTAGTTGATCTATCCATAGGTGTGAGTAGGGTATTAAAGTCCCCCACTATTCTTGTGTTATTGTTAATTTTCCCTTCATACTTGTTAGCATTTATCTTACATATTGTGGTGCTCCTATGTTGGGTGCATATATTTTTATAATTGTTATATCTCCTTCTTGGAGTGATCCTTTGATCATTATGTAGTTTGTCAAAGCAGTTTTGAGAAAGAAGAATGGAGCTGGAAGAATCAACCTTCCTGACTTCAGACTATACTACAAAGCTACAGTCATCAAGAAAGTATGGTACTGGCACAAAAGCATAAATATAGACTAATGGAACTAGACAGTCCAGAGATAAACCCATACACATACAGGTACCTTATTTTTGACAAAGGGGACAAGAATATACAACAGGACAAAGACAGTCACTTCAGTAAGTCGTGCTGGAAAAATTGGACAGCTTTGTGTAAAAGAGTGAAATTAGAACATTTCCTAACACCACAAAGATAAACTCAAAATGGATTATATATCTAAATTTAAGGCCAGAAACTATAAAATAGGAAAACATAGGGAGAACACTCAGTGACATAAGCCACAGCAGGATCCTCTATGACACACCTCCTACAGTGATGGAAATAAAAACAAAATAAACAAGTGGGACCTAATTAAACTTAAAAGCTTTTGCACAGCAAAGGAAACTATAAACAATGTGAAAAGACAACCTTCAGAATGGGAGAAAATAATAGCAACTGAAACAACTGACAAAGGGTTAATTTTCAAAATATAAAAGCACCAGCTCATATAAGTCAATACCAGAAAAACAAACAACCCAATCAAAAGTGGGGAAAGGCCTAAACAGACTTTTCTGTGAAGAAGGCATACAGATAGCTAATAAACACATGAAAATATCCTCAACAAACGCTGCTGCTGCTGCTGCTGCTGCTGCTGCTACTGCTAGGTCACTTCAGTTGTGTCCGACTCTGTGCAACCCCGTAGACGGCAGCCCACCAGGCTTCCCCGCCCCTGAGATTCTCCAGGCAAGAACTCTCGTTGCCATTTCCTTCTCCAATGCATGAAAGTGAACTTGCTCAGTCATGTCCGACTCTTAGCGACCTCATGGACTGCAGCCTACCAGGCTCCTCCATCCACGGGATTTTTCAGGTAAGAGTACTGGAGGGGGGTGCCATTGCCTTCTTCTCAACAAAAGCTAGTACCTTCTTAATAAATAAATAAAAATAATAATACATTGTTTGTTTGACAGCTTAACGCTGAAATACAGAGAAAAGACACTGGTCCAAGCATAAGCAGAGATAAGTCCTTGAATAAAACACCAACACGGGCTTACCTGGTGGCAGCAAAGAATCCACCTGCAATGCAGGAGCTGCAGGAGACGTGAACTGGGTCCCTGGGTTGGGAAGATCCCCTGGAGGAGGGCATGACAACCCCCATTCCAGTATTCTTGCCTGGAAAATCCCAGGGACAAAGGTGCCTGTCAGGTCCATGGACAAAGGTCCACAGCGTCACAAAGAGTCAAACATGACTGAAGCTTCTTAGCACACACATGCGAGATACCAATACAGAAGTTCTACAGACATACACCTGAGACCAAGCAAGAGTTTCAGATGCTAGAGAAGAAGGAACATTCCTTCAGGGAATAAAGAAGGAATAAAGAAGATACAAAGCTAGGTTTTCAGCAGCTCTTGACAACTTCATAGTCTTTCTCCCTTCTCTGCACAATTAACACAAGATTGATGTGTGGTTGTGCAAATGTACTAATTACATATTTCAAAGAGATATGCTTGTTATAATTGTGAAAGTAATACAGTTTAATTTTGTGAAAGGACATAATTTGGAAATTTTCATTTTAATCAGTCTTTGGTCCCAGCTTCCCAATTCACTATATCTCAAAAAGGCACTCAATTGTTCAACACTGAATAAGTATATATGGGGAATGATGAGAAGGATTGCTCAGTGAATGACTCCAAATGCTCAGAATCCCTAGAAATGAGCTAGCTGGTTGAGGAGTCCTTTTAGTGGGAAAGGCTACATACAATCTTACTTCTCCAGGTCTCAGGGCCTATTTTCTCAGTTTTCCCAGCACTACACTGGGCTTCCCAGGTGGTGCTAATGGTAAAGAATCTATCTGCCAATGCAGGAAACACAAAAGAGACTTGGGTTCAATTTATGAGTCAGAAAGATCCCCTGGAGTAGGAAATGACAACCCACTCCAATATTCTTGCCTGGAAAATTCCATGGACAGAGGAGTCTTATGATCTCGGTCCATGGGCTGCAAAGAGTTGGACACAACTGAGCAACTGGACCACCACCACCACCCAGCTCTCCCCAAAATAGCTGGGTCCAAGTTCAAACTGCTTCCTATCTGGTCCTAAATTTTACTCCCATTACCACTCTCCATCACCCCTACCCAGACAAGGCCCTTGTTATACTTCTAACAGGCTTCATAAGAGAATGGTCCTGAGTCATGTCTAGTTCAATCATAATTATACAAATTATATAATTATACAATTATAATTATACAAATTATACATTATATACACTATATATATGTATATGGTAATACAATACACTATAATTTATAACAATTTGAAAATTATATATAACCATATTATATCTGATAACATACATTTTCAGATAATATCTGATAATATATATTATCAGATAATATCTGATATCTGATAATATCTATATTATATATATAGTTGTATATATAATTAAACTTATATATATATAACTATATATTATTATCAGATAATACCTGTATATCTGATAATATACATTATATTATTATTATATATATGATTATAATTATCATATAGTACAAATAATTATAGTTATATACAATTGTATAATAGAATTATACATGATTATTATTGCATATGCTAATATTAATAATTATGCAATATTAGTTGCTATCACTTATTAAGCTCTTACAGTGTTAACACATTCTTCCCATTGCCTGATCCCTATCACCTTTCTCCTAATAATGCTAACTTACTCTTCAGATCTGGCTCAGCTTGGTCATCAGTTCCTTCAGGAAGCCTCTCCAACAGTGTCCTAGCCTAGATTAGATGTCCCCGCTGCCCTCCTAGTTCCCCTTATATTCTCTTTTGAAATACATACCACACTACACTTCCTGCTGATGTTGATTTCTGTAACAAGAATATGAGCTCTGTGAAAGGAGAGAGATCAAATTGCTTTGTTGCTCTTTATACTGCCTGTGTGCCGGTATAATGTCTGGCACAGAGTAGACATTCAATAAATATTTATTGCTAGGCACTTTATACAACATACAAAAAGCTAGTATGTCCTTAATAGTTAACTCAACTTCCTCTTCAATATGGCTATAAAAGGCAAACAGAAGTGAAACTGATTCTTCACTGAGAGAATGCTATGCTGTGTGCAGAAGTTTATAGTGAAAAAGATGGCTCGTCATCACCTATGGATCTTGCTCTTTTGCCTACAAACCTGTGAGTTCTGACCCTTGCTGATACCTCCTAATTTTCTATTAAGTTTTGGAAATTGACCTTAAGGAGGCTATTGAAATTTGGCCTGCTTTAATAGAAACATCCTGGGTCTCAAAAGGGATCCTCCTGACTGGGAAGAGACTTAAGATCCAAATCTATCTGTTTTTCAGCTTTAGAGTTTATATATCTGAGTTTTATCTGTACTCAGCCTCTAAACATCTGAGAAAAACTCTTCTGCTCAGAAGCGTCAGCCCAGAAACTCTTCTGCCCAGAAAACCAACAAAGGAATAGATAGTCCAAAACTTTGAAAAACTTAGAGGCAATTTTTTGGGGCATTAGAATGTGTTATATAAAGTTTAGCAGAGATATGACTTAATTATTTCATTGCTCCTGCAGATTAGAGTGACACATGACTATAATTACCATTGTAAAAACTTCATCTCTTTAAGTTCCCTTTATTTTCAAAGCACATTCAGAGCTATTACTCTGCTTCTGTCCTCCAAAACTCTAAAATTAATGGAGAAGAGAGTATTATCCCTGTTTTATAAATAAATTAGTTCTCAAAAAGAAATGAAGAAGTTGAACTAAAAATCCTGTTTTTGTTACTTAAGGCTTAACAGTAAAGTATAATGGTCAAATGAATATTGCTTGTTGTTAGTGCAAAGGAAACTATGTAACATTAACATAGCTTTTGGAGTGTTTTGTCATTGCATATATTATCTCACTGAATCCAAACAATTGCCTTGTTTATGTAAAAACTGTCACTTCTAAAAATACTTACAGTGTCTCTTATCAGCTTTGGAAATGCACTAGCAAATTCCTAGCAAGAGTTAGAACACAGAGACTCTAGTAGGTTAGGATTTCTGGGAAAGGTAGAATTGGTGCACTGGGGTATCTCTGATTCCCTTGACCACTTAAAGCTGTGGCTCCTTCAACGTGAGCTTCCTTGAGATGGTATCCACTGGGCAGGTCAAATTTTTAGAGCCTGTGGTAGTCACCCTGACAGACAAGTAGAAAATGCAAGTAGATGGGGGAAAATGTTGGATAGAAGCTAAGTGGAAATCTAGGGATGTCCCCAGTCTTTCAAAGAAGAGCTAGACAGGGAGGCATTTGACACCATTTAACTAGCAAAGCTCAATGGAAGTGAGTTTGAGTGAACTCCAGGAGTTGGTGATGGACAGGGAGGCATGGCGTGCTGCGATTAATGGGGTCGCAAAGAGTCAGACACGACTGAACAACTGAACTGAACTGAACTAGCAAAGCATTCACAATTTTTATGTACACACTATTATGTGATAGATACTAAGATCATTGAAATAAGCAAGATAGATGTTCTTAATTTCATTATGCAAAAAACAGTAGAATCTAAGACTTGAATTAAACAATTCACCTAAAATTTCACGGCCTGAAATTGGTAGAGCTGAAAATGGACATTTGTTCTGTTAATCCCAGGACTATAGTTCTTTCTGTTCCACACTTTTCTGACCCTTCACTCATTCAATTTTCAAGTCCCTGATGCTCTTGAAAGGGTTACTGTACACTACATGAAAGGCAGCTCTAAGATACACTTGCCTCATCTGCTGAAATGTAAATCAAAGTTATTGAATCAGCTAGCAATGAATTATTCATCCATTAGCTTTAGAACTTTGGGAAAGTTATATAAAATCCACCTGTTGTCAGAAAGGGGAATATTTCCCTCTTCCACCTCTTGAGTTCTGTGGCTGGACTACTAATAAAACTGACATAACAACAAAATTCTGTAAAGCAATTATCCTTCAATTAAAAATAAATAAATTTAAAAAACTGACATGGGATAGATTGCAGGAGAAAAGAAACAATTTTTTTCAATTTTTTCAACTTTTTATTTTATGTTGGAGTATAGCTGATTAGGGGCTTACCTGGAGGCTCAGTGGTAAAAGAGTCAGCCTGACAAATGCAGGCGTCGCCAGAGACACTATTTCAATCCCTGAATGGGAAGATCCCCTGGAGTAGGAAATGACAAGCCTTTCTTGCCTGGAAAATTCTGTGGACAGAGGACCCTGGCAGGCTGCAGTCCATAAGGTCGCAAAGAGTCAGACATGACTGAGCACGTGTGCATGCATGCACTCAAGCACACACACACACACACACACAGAGCCAATTAACAATGTTGTGATAGTTTCAGGTGAACAGCAAAGGGACTCAGCCTTATGTATACATGTATCCGTTCTCCCCCAAACTCCCTTCCCATCCAGGCTGCCCTGTAACATCCCTGGGCTACACAGTGGGTCTTCGTTGGTTATCCATTTTAAATACAGCAGTGTGTACATGTCCATCCCAGACTCTCTAACTATCCTGTCCCCCCCAACCTTCCCTCCTGGGAACCATTAGTTCGTTCTCTACGTTTATGAGACTGAGAAACAAAATTTAATTTGTGCACGAAGAGGTCTCATAGAAATGGAAACTAAGAAGTGGTCAAAACAAACAGCTTTTACTTTTAGACAAAGAAACAAATTTGTGAAGAATCAACAGGAGAAAGAAACTCAGGCTTTTGGTGCTCAGTTAGTGAAGAATGGAAACAGACTTGGGGCTTGAAGTGGTAGATTAAAATAACAAAGTTTGTTTGTATAAGCTTCTTGCCCCCAAATTCCCTGTCTCTGTTGATAAGGATGTCCTTATACCTCCAGATGCTGTGAGGTTTATTTTCTGCTTTCAGGGGGACAGAGAAGAATCAGAGTTTTCCTCTTGCACTGGCTTCATCTCAGTCAACTTTTATTCAAAATAATCAATATGGAGAGTCTCCTGGTGGCCAAGTGGTTACGATTATGGGCTTTCATTGCCGTGGCCTAGGTTCAATCCCTGGTCTGAGAACTGAGATTCCCACAAATGACGCAGCCAAAAAAAAAAAAAGAAAAGAAAAAAAATCATATGTCATTGTGGCATATTTGGGGGCAATCCATCCTGGGCTGTGTTGGGTTCAGCCAACCCAACATTGTTACATAGACTTCAAAATGAGAAAACTCATAGTACAATAAGATTGTTTTGAGAATCAAAATGATAACCCAGATACGACAATTAGCACAGTATCAGAATGTAGTAGGTGCTTGGAAATGGCACCCCACTCCAGTACTATTGCTGGAAAATCCCATGGACAGAGGAGCCTGGTAGGCTACAGTCTATAGGGTCGCAAAGAGTTAGACACGACTGAGCGACTTTACTGTCACTGTTACCAAATACTAGCTAATGCTGTTGTTTTTCACACCTGCTTTTCATATGGTATTAGGAAAGGGCCAGGACTTTCTTACACAGAGATTGTGGCCAAGATTCCTCTGTTTAGGATGATCCAAGGAACATGAGCCAGTGAAAAGATGGTACAAACTTGAGCTTAGGTGTGGGCTTTTGAAGTTCCTGAAGAGAAAACCAGGGATGAAATATTCCCTTTGTCAAGGGCCCATTAATGAGAGGTGAGAGTCTGTCTTTATAGCAGTAAAACCAGAAGTACTTTCATGTACCATTTGGCTTTGTTGAATGGATATGTTTGCTTCTTAAAATTATCCTACCAACATTTCCTGAGTGCAAAAATGTATCCCATGTCCTTCTTGCTGCTATTCCTGACAAAGATGGTCCCTGATATTTAGCATTGAGCTTAGATGTCAACACTGACTGTACTTACTTCCCTGGAATGAATTCTGAACAATTTAAGCAGCTGAGATGCAATGGGAAAAGGAAATTAGAAATCCCCTTTTCCCCTGGAAAGCACTGAAATAGAGGAGTCTGAGTGTGCAAGCTCATGACCATTCCATGTTGGAAAAGTTTTCTTGAAGAGCCAAGACTCACAGCCTTATGTTTGTGATCTCAGCTTCCTCATCATGACCTGTGAATACTGTGACTCTGACTGTCTTTCCAACTATTCTACTAGCTGCCAACTGTTTGGGATAAAAAACAAGAGCCCACCGCTTTTGCTCCATACTCACTTCCTTCTACATATTCTCTCTCACACTACTTTAATCCTTCCTTTTCTCTGTACCTTTCTTGCTTCTTTCTTCAACCCCTCCCTTTGCTGCCTTCTCCTCTCTCATCAATGATAGTAATAATTAACCACTTATGGAGCAGTCACTACATATTTGTCATTACTCTAAGTAGTCTGCATATCTTATTTTGTCTAATCCTCATAACACCCTTTGAGGTGGGTACTGTTAATATTACAGAAGGAAATAGAGGTCATTTAGCCAAAAAGTGGAGGAAGTAGGATTTGAACTCCTGTCTATAGACTTAACCACTGAGTCAGTGCTGCCTTCACCACTTTGATGCTGAAATAGAATAGCATATTATCTCTGAGGCTGATTTGGGATTTACATGCGTGGTGATTATTCAGCAGAGACTGGGCCCATCTCTGTACCCACCTACAGAGGAGTTTAGAGGCTGGTGGGCAGGCCTTTGCAATGACAGAATTTTGGGCAGGCCAGCAAGGTAGAATATCCAAAGAAATGACCATATCGAGACATGGCTCAAGTACCATTCACATGAGCGTGGTTATAGAATGATTTGAATTTGCCTTTTTAAAACAAAGATCCAGTATCCAGATCTCAATGTTCTGCTGAATGTAGAGTACAGTCATGAGGCATTCCAGCAGCTGACACAAAAACTAGGGGAGAGAAAAAGAATGAAAAAGTAAATAAATCCAGGAAAGGTGAGTGGGCCCCTCTAGATATCTGTTTATGGATAAGTAGGCCCCAACCATCATCCTAGGAGTTGGAGACAAGATTTCATGCCTGGAGAAGAGTCCTGGCAAGTGTCAATGTGCCATTAGTCCAAAGTCCTATTAGAGAGGGGCCTTCAGCTTCCCTCATAGCTCAGTGGGTAAAGAATCGACCTGCAATGCAAGAGACCCCAGTTCAATTCCTGAGTCAGGAAGATCCATTGGAGAAGGGATATAGGCTACCCACTCAAGTATTCTTGGGCTTCCCTGGTGGTTCACCTAGTAAAGAATCCATATGCAATGTGGGAGACCTGGGTTTGATCCCTGGTTTGAGAAGATCCCCTGGAGAAGGGAAAGGCTACCCACTCCAGTATTCTGGCCTGGAGAATTCCATGGACTGTATAGTTCATGGGGTTGCAAAGAGTCAGACACAACTGAGTAACATTCACTTTCCAGATAAAGACAAAACCTCTGTTCTAGGAAGAGATTTGAGCAGACAACTGCCATAGACCTTCCAGAAGGGCTTAAACACAAAAGCCCAATTACAGAAATGGAAGAATATATTATGTGTGGGGAAAACTAGGTATCAGGACATTAGCTTTAAAATCCAGTCTCCAAGATGCTTGAGGCTGCATCCTTATAACAACGTGAGACTCCAGTAGAGGGGGTAGTGACCCTCCTCATCAATCCAATATGCCAAAGCAGCCCTGGAGATCAGTGTGTGCCCCCAGAGCAGCCAGAGTGCTTCTACAACAGGTGCGCAAATGTCCATACTAGATCACTTGGGCTCCTCAAATAATTCCCAGACCAGACTTGTTCTCTTGAACTTAAGAGAAGGACGAATCTGTAAGTTTGGGGGTAACTAGACTCAGCTATGTGGAAACTAGAAAAGAAAGAAGTTTGAGCAGTCAATTGGGTGACTGATGTTAGTGGAGGTGCATACCCACAACACCATTTCCTTCACTATACTCAATTTTTTATTATATGCTTAGAGTGCTATGGTTATTGTTCAGTCACTAAGTTGTGTCTGACTCTGTGATCCCAAGGACTGCCGAACACCAAGCTTCCCTGTCCTTCACTGTCTCCCAGAGTTTGCTCAGATTCATGTCCATAGAGTGCTGAGTAATGATAAAAAGATGAGTGACAGGATCTCATCTTTGAGAATCTATGTGCATGTGTGTGTGTGTCTTTATTTTGCAAAAGAGGATTCATGTCACCCTAAATCTCAATAAAGATTATATAAAGTAAAGGAAAAAAAAAAAGGCAGCAGAAAATAGTATACTATTGGAAGGACTGATGTTGAAGCTGAAACTCCAATACTTTGGCTACCTGATGTGAAGAGCTGACTCATTGGAAAAGACCCTGATGCTGGGAAGGACTGAGGGCAGGAGGAGAAGGGGACAACAGAGGATGAGGTGGTTGGATGGCATCATTGACTTGATGGACATGGGTTTGAGTGGACTTCAGGAGTTGGTGATGGACAGGGAGGCCTGGCATGCTGTGGTTCATGGGGTCTCAAAGAGTCAGACACGACTGAGCAACTGAACTGAACTGAACTGTATGGAGGTGGTAGATTCCTTGTTCTAAAACCCTCATGTGCAAGGAGTTTCCATTCTCATGGAGAATGACACAAAGCGTCTCTCCGCTAACCCTTTGCTTCCTCTTTGTCCTTCTTTCCCTTCACTCAGAGTAACCAGTTACAACCATCTCTCTTCTGGGCGCTGCTGCCTCTGGTTGCTCTTCTAGACCTGCAGTACTCAGAGAAGCAGTGGATGGGGGGAGACAAGGGGAAAGTTAGCTATGGCTGAAGAAATATCAAGAAATGCTGATTTGAAGGGTCCTAAAGAAGCAAGGGGGTTGGGTAGTTATTAAGCAACAATATGCCCTTCCTTATTTCCAAACCTTCATGCTGGCTTTTTGTAACATCTCCATTTTATTATATTACTCCAGTTCTCCTTTTTTTTTTTTCCATAAGAGTTGTCTGGGGGTATTATTTTAATCTCTGTAAAAATGTTTTCTTATTTTACATAACAAGCACTTATGGTGCCTAGTATATGCTAAGTACTTTTCTAATAGGTTTACAAATATTAACTCATTTAATATAACACTTTATGAAGTGCTCCTGTTAGTCTATTTAGAAGCTGATAAAACTAAGGCACAGAGAGGTTAACAGAGAGGTTAACTTTCCCAAGGTCTCATGGCTAGAACCTGGCAGGAGCAGGATTCAAGCTCAGGCAGTCTGGGTTTTCATCACTAAGTCATGGTGCCTGACACAGGGACAGAAAGAGGGTGCCCCTCATGGCAACTCTCCCTTTTGGAGTCTCTAGTTTCTTCTCTATTGCTGTATATACCTGAGAGCAGTGTCATGTCATCTAATTTTCATACTTTCTCAAAAGTAGTAGAGAACTTTTATTTCATTTACCAGTAGAATCCTGTGGTTTAACAGGTAACTGGCTTAGTCATGGTCATTTAGCTAATTGGCAATAGAACCTTGGCTCAAACTTGTTTCTTGATCTTTCACTCACCATGCTATGAATCCCTAGCCTGTGGACATATGCAAATCTTTGTTAACAATATGAGAATATTGGAGTGGAAAGAATTTACTGTTAACCAACTGCTCTTTCTTATTAATCAGTTTATATTCTGAACCTTCCTTACCAAGGGCAAGAGATATGTAGAGTTATTTCTTTCCCTCACTGTTTCTTTTACTCTTAAGTTTTCTATCTTGCTTTTTATTGCTAGAAAAAGGGAAAGTGGGTCAGTTGCCAAAAAAGTATTTATTCTTTTAACAAATATTTAATAATCATCCACTAATTGTAAAGGAAATACTAGTGACCAAAACAGAAAAAGACTACATGGCAATTATATTCTCATGGGGGTGAAAGGTGGGGAAGACAATAAGTAAATGTGCACAGGCAATGCTTTAGTGGTCATAAGTGCTGAGAAGAAAAATAAATAAGGCAAGGCAATAGAGAGTGATGGGAAAGAGATGGCCACTTAAGCATGGTGAGCTGTCTCTGAAGATAGGACTTGGAACAGAGTTTCACAGTGCTGGAAGGAGTGCTGGAAAGGGTGTTGTAAAAAAAAAAAAAAAAAGGAGGACAGCAAGTATTTAATAGAAAAAGTTCTAAGGTGTTCTTAGCCAGTTTGAAGAATGAGAAAGTCAGTGTAGTTGGAGTGGGCAAGGGAGAGAAGGATATCAGATCAGATGGAAGGAGATAGGATCTAGGAGACTAGGGAGTCCCTTGAAACCCCAAATGTACACAGTCTTTATTTTTAATAGACTTTCTTATTCCTTGGAAGGAAATTTACGACCAACCTAGATAGCACATTGAAAAGCACAGACATTACTTTGCCAACAAAGGTCAGTCTAGTCAAGGCTATGGTTTTTCCTGTGGTCATGTATGGATGTGAGAGTTGGACTGTGCTGAAGAAAGCTGAGCACAGAAGAATTGATGCTTTTGAACTATGGTGTTGGAGAAGACTCTTGAGAGTCCCTTAGACTGCAAGGAGATCCAACCAGTCCATTCTAAAGGAGATCAGCCCTGGATGTTCATTGGAAGGACTGATTCTGAAGCTGAAACTCCAATACTTTGGCCACCTCATGAAAAGAGTTGACTCATTGGAAAAGACCCTGATGCTGGGAGAGATTGGGGGCAGGAGAAGAAGGGGATGGCAGAGGATGAGATGGCTGGATGGCATCACTGACTCGATGGACATGAGTTTGAGTGAACTCCGGGAGTTGGTAATGGACAGGAAGGCCTGGTGTGCTGCGATTCATAGGGTCGCAAAGAGTCAGACATGACTGAGTGACTGAACTGAACTGAACTGAAGGAGAACTATGAAGTTTGGGTCTAAATGCCCTCTTTGTTGCCATCAATAATTGTTATTTTGTAATCTCTCTGGGTTTTACCCAACTTCTCAGTAAATTTACTTCTCAGTAAATTTCCCTTACTCAGGTCTGAAGAATTTCCCTCTGGCCAGTTAATTTCCTCCCTACCCCATCAATATTTCTAACCCAGATAAAGTTTCTGAGTCTTTATTTTTTCCAAACACATTTCTTATTCTCATATTCTTTATTTCCTTCTTTCAATCAGTGGTTTTGGGCAGCTACTTTATCATGAAATGTACATTTGTAAAGTTCACCCATTCATATGAGTTCATCCAGGGAAACAGGAGTTATCATCTAAAACACAAAAGATATATAAGTCTGTAAAAGATGTCCAGCTTCCCTTCCAGGAGGGGAAATCCAGCTCCAGTGAATAGACTGTCCATGGTGTTCTCTGTTCAAGCTGGTGTCATCCTGACCCTCCAGTTACCTCTTTACCATAGCTCCCTAGAGGTCACAGGGAACCTATTTTTCCATCCAAGCCCACATCACAGAGTTCAAGCCTTTTCTTGCCTTTGCTTCTCTTCTAGAAATATTGCCTTTCTCCCACCCTATCCTGCTGTGGTCTGGCTATGGTAATCCAGAAATCACACCCATTCAGTTCAGTCATTCAGTCATGTCTGACTCTTTGCAACCCGATGAACTGCAGCACACCAGGCTTCCCTGTCCATCACCAACTCCTGGAGCTTGTTCAGACTCATGTCCATCAAGTCAGTGATGCCATCCAACCATCTTATCTTCTGTTGTCCACTTCTCCTCCTGCCTTCAATCTTTCCCAGCATCAAGGTCTTTTCCAATGAATCAGTTTGCATCAAGTGGCCAAAGTATTGGAGTTTCAGCTTCAGCTTCAGTCCTTCCAATGAATATTCAGGACTGATTTCCTTTAGGCCTGATGGGTTGGATTCCCTTGCTGTCCAAGGGACTCTCAAGAGTCTTCTCCAGCACCACAGTTCAAAAGCATCAATTCTTTGGTGCTCAGCTTTCTTTATAGTCTAGCTCTCACATCACGTACATAGCTTTGACTTATATGGACCTTAGTTGGGAAAGAAATGTCTCTGTTTTTTAATATGCTGTCTAGGTTGCTCATAGCTTTTCTTCCAAGGAGCAAGCATCTTTTAATTTTATGGCTGCAGTCACCACCTGCAGTGATTCTGGAGCCCAAGAAAACATAGTATCTCACTGTTTCCATTGTTTCCCCATCTATTTGCCATGAAGTGATGGGACCAGATGCAATGATCTTAGTTTTCTGAATGTTGAGTTTTAAGCCAAATTTTTCACTCTCCTCTTTCACTTTCATCAAGAGGCTCTTTAGTTCTTCACTATCTTCACACTCATTAGGAGATATTATAAATATGGGTCATCTCTTTTTCACTGGGCCCCAAGCCTGCTCATCAGTCCCTTCATCCCCTCAGTCAACCTGTTAACTCCCTGAGGGTATTCCCTAGAGCAGCATTTCCTCAAAAATTTTACATTCATCAAAATAATAATAGCAACTATCATTTTTATGTGCCAGGAATTTGTGCTTAGTGTTCTTTCTTCATAATTGTATTTAATAATTACCTATATTTTAAAGGTAAGGAACCTAAGAATCAGAGAATTTCAATTGTTTCCCCCAACTAACATATCTAGGTTCAAATATCCCTAGATTCAAGACCTGTACCCCTAACTTTACACATATTAAGTAGTCCCTCTCCTGCCTCCTCTTGCTTCCCACATTACTGAAGATATGAAGGCCATCAAGCATGACTCAGCTCAGTTCAGTTCAGTTCAGTAGCTCAGTCATGTTCGACTCTTTGCGACCCCATGAATTCCAGCACACCAGGCTTCCCTGTCCATCATCAACCCCCAGAGTTCACCCAAACTCACATCCATCGAGTTGGTGATGCCATCCAGCCATCTAATCCTCTGTCGTCCCCTTCTCCTCCTGCCCCCAATCCCTCCCAGCATCAGGGTCTTTTCCAATGAGTCAACTCTTCACATGAGGTGGCCAAAGTACTGGAGTTTCAGCTTTAACATCATTCCTTCCAAAGAACACCCAGGGCTGATCTCCTTTAGAATGGACTGGTTGTATCTCCTTGCAGTCCAAGGTGACTAGCTACCATTTTATCTTCTCTGTTCCAAAAAGTCCACTACATATTAAGCAACATCTATGTGCCCTCCCAACAATTTCATGAGGTAGGCATTACTATATCCTATCTTGTAGCTAAGTAAGATAAGGGCCTCAGTAACTGTCAGGAATTGAACATAGGCCCATTGGACTCTAACCAGTGCCTCTTTCATCTTGCCAAGCAAACTTTCTTCTATCCTTACTCCCAACAAGACTTCAAAATATCAATATCCTTTCACTCATCCTTTCCTTTTTCCCCTCCACTTCAGATGAAGGCATGAGCCTCCTCTGACTGAAAACATATGCCTTTCTCTGCACACCATTTTCCCTCCATTTTTTGTTCCACACAAGCCTTAGTGGCCTGTGTATACTTCACTGTGCTTGGTGCTTGTGATTTTAAGACCAGATTCCTGGATTCAAGTGACTCGGTGTCCAGAACAGACAGGTGGGCTCATGACTACCACCCAGTGTGGCAAGTACTATGAGAGAGAAAAAAGAACTCCATGCATAGGGACATCTATCCTAGATCAGGGAAATCTCTACCTTCTTTTCCTCCATACCACACTTTCCCCATCAATATCTTCTATTTCAAAACAAAATCAAATAAATTAGTTTTGTTTGGCTCTCTAGCTAGCTATTTGTTCTATTTTATAGCCTTTCTTTCACTATGAAACTTCTCCAATTCTTTACCACCTTTTTATCCTCAATCCTCTACACTCTGCCCTCCATTTGAATCATCCTAACTTGAACTACATTCTCAAAGGCCATCAATAACCTCCTAATGGACAAATCTAGGGATCATTTTCAGCCTTTAACTCACTTAAGATTCTGGATCACTAGACATCAGTGACAATTACCTTCTTGAGATTCTTTCTCCTTCTGGGTTTCATGATTTTGTCCACTATTGGTGCCTCTCTTGCCACTGTATCGCTTGACCTATGCAGTTTCTTTGATAATGCTTCTTCTATAACTGTAAGAACTTATCACAAGGTTCAGCCTTGAACTTCAGCCTACTCTTCCTGAGTGACCCTCCCATTCAATCACCTCCTCTCCAGAGATGATTCCTAAACCACTTGGATTTCAGTTTGATGGCAAGTGACAGAGACTCAAAAATAAGAATTCCTTAAAGAAGAAAGAAATTTATTTCTTGTTAGTGTAAAATGACTGGAGTTGGCAGTTCGGTTGGTAGAATGGTTCACAAGGTCATCAGGGATCCACACTTTTTGAGTCTACCTGCTCCATGATTCTCAGTACTTGGCTTCCTCTTCTTGATCCAAAATGTCCAAGATCCACTGTCATGGCATCCCAGCCTATAACAAGCAAGGAAGAGATGAAGAAATCAAGTGCCGTCTTCTTAATGACATAAAAGTCAATATGATATTTGCACTTTCGCCCCATGGACCTGGACTTAGTTAAATGACCAAACTGAGATTGCAGAAAGTTGGGCGATGTAATCTTTATTCTGGGTGACCATACACCTTGCTAAAAATTAGAGATTCTATTACTAAGAATGAAGCAGAAAAAAATATTGGAAAACAATCAGCAGATTCTGCCACAGCCCCCAAACAATACTTTGAATACATTAACTTTTCTTATCTTCCATGCCTCTAACTTCTTATTTAGTGGTGCACCATCATCTCACATTCAGTGTTTCTGACATTAAACTTGTCTTCTCCTTTTGACTTCTTTTAAGCATAAACTTAATCAAATTCCAGTGGCTACTAGTTTTCCACTCTCATGAAGTAGACACTGTTGAATTTTATGACATGCTTCTTCATTCCTTGCCTTTCTTTGTGCTATCTCTCAAATTCATCCCTTCCTTTCCATTCCCATTCCCACCCCTCAATTCATGACCAGATGGCTAACAATAGCCTCTGAAATGGTCTTTCAAGCCCAGCTTTTCTTTCCTCTATTCCTCCATTTCCTACATTATTACCATATGACTCTAATCCTAAAGCATTATTAGCCTTTGTTCTCAAAAACTTTAATAACTTCCCCCTGCCTGTGGTGCCGACTTCAAACTCAGGTCTGTCCTAAATCTAAACCTAAATTTATATTTCTAGCCTGATTGCTCTCTACTTTGTTATGCAAATCTATACTTATTCAACCTATATCACACATCTTCTCTTTCTAAACCTTTATTCAGAACTTGAAGACCTGAGACACTAATTCTTTCCCTTTCTATCTAGTAACATTCTTTTCACTCTTCAAGGTCCTCTTCAAATTCTGTTTTCCTCCAAGAAGTTTTTTCTAACCACTGCAGATCAAAGTGATCTATCCTTCTTCAAATTCCTATTGTAATTACTGTCTCTACCATTCATCTGAATTCATCATTTACCAGCTCATATTGCAAAGGTGAGTTATGAGTGTGTATGTGTGTGTGTGTCTTATTTCCCCAACCATATATGAAATTTTTAAAAAGGGCAGAGAACTTGTCTTGGTTATAGACTTGCATAGTGCTTTTCGTAGTAAGTCCTTAAGACATTTTTGTGCCACAAATTCTCTCTGAAATTAAGTTTTGTTAAGGTTGCCTCCAACATTAATATACTGTTCGAGTCTCCTCAGCACCTAGAGAAATAAATATTAGCATTGGTTGATATGGAGATTCTTAAAACACCAAAGTCTTTAAGAGAAGAATAGAGCCTACCAAGTGCAGTGGTACTGAAAACTGTCCCTCCGTGCTTTACCTGAATTAGCCCTTAATAATGGTTCTTCACGCATTCTTCAGTATGGCCTTGGTGTTATCAAGGTCATCATAGAGATGGACTAGGGAAGTCCTAAAGGGCATATCCTAATTGTTAAGATGAGGATGAGAATGAGAATCGTTATCGTTAATAACCTCAGAAATAACTAGCATTTATTTTGCCTTGATGGTCAACAAAGAGTTTCCATTCATATATGATTTTTCTGATCACTAATTAGATAGGCAAATTTTATGGTTACTATTGCCATTCTGTAGATGAAGAAACTGAGACTCAGAAAAGCCTCGTGATTTTATTAAGGTTGACCAGCTCATATATAGAAGTAGCAGCTATGGCTACTCATAGCACCTATGACTTCATCCTCTCTATCTTTTCCTTGCATGCTATCGTTTTGTGGCTGCCTCACACCTCCATTGGGTGTTCAAAGGTACATATTATGCTTGTGCAAGCCCTAACTTTTTCTCAGAAAGCCCAGGAGTCTCACCAACAATGCCACAGCACAACATAGTAAAAAGACTTCCTCTAGCTTAGCTATCTGACATCCTCACTTTCTCACTCTTTGATATCCAAGCACCACTTCCTGAATTACTTGCAAGAGGAGGCAGGATATGTTTCAAAAACATCACCACCCACCAACCATTCTGCCCTACTACTAAGAGCTCAGCCTTAGTAAACTGCCCACCGTTTCCTGTAGTTTGACAAGAAAACCCACCAGAATTATGAGTCTATGGAACCCCCACCTTTTCTGTCTTCTCACACTGAACCTGAATCCAAAGGGTGAAATGGAAATTAGGCACAAGGACTTGATATTAAAAAAAGAAAGAAACTTTGTGAGATCTGGCACCAGGGCCAGCTGTACACTTTGCAGAATCCAGTAGAATATGAAAATAGAGGGTCTTTTTACAAGTAATATTAAGACATTCATGACAACACAACGGCATTAAATCAAGTTCAGGTCCTTCTGAGCTCAAGGCTCTGTACCCTGCACAGGTCACATGTCCAGTTGGGGACATCCAAGGATTCAGGCCGGGACAGTCCAAGTGCCTCTCTACCAGATCTCATCAACACAGTGGCAGAGCTTGTCTGGGGAGAATTAATCTTCAAGGAATGGATTTTGGTAAACTCTGACTCCTGCCACCAAAGACAAGCTTAGTCTCTCTTTCTGTTCCCTCTGTAGTTTGGTTGGTATTGCTTTTATTGTTTAGTACTCATCGTATTGTATTCCTGTTCACATGTATGCACATGCATCTTATTCTCTGAGCTCTGAATTCCTCAGAGGTGCCACCATGTCCTATTCATCCCTGAGTGGCACTTGTTTAGTCATGTCCCACTCTTTTGCGATCCGGTGGACTGTAGCCCACCAGGCTCCTCTGTCTGTGAGGTTTCCCAAGCAAGAATACTGGAGTGGCTTGCCATTTCTTTCTCCAGGGCATCTGCCAATCTGCCAATGCAGGCAGAGTCTTTACCGCTGAGCCACCTGGGAAGCCCTAGAACTTAATGAATGCTTGTGGATAACGGTCTTTAGTTTCCTTCTTCCCCCAGGACCTTGTTACATCTCCATCTCTACTTAGCCTACCCCAACTAAGTCACCAGTCCTTGCCTGGGATATTCCTTCTAAGGGAAAATCTTGGATGTTCTGAAATGAAAGAGGTTTATGTAAGCAGTCCCCGGCTTGTCCAGAAAGTACTGGGCTAGAGTGCAAGGGTGGTCATAGTGAGACAGCACCATCAGTTTCAGAAATCCCTTTGCTTTTCTGACACATCACAATGACTTATATTCTCAGTGACCTTTATTCTTATCCTCTTTATGCCAAGCCCTGAATAAACTTTAGAGTCAGGCTGAACCCACTTACGTGAAAAGTTTTCTTCTGCTCTTTGGGGCTTATATGCAGTCAGTGCTCATCAGAATGGCCCTGTTAGTGTTTTTGGCCGAAGCTCTTCTTGACTGGTCAGTGCTTGTGTCTACTGCTGCTGCTGCTGCTGCTGCTAAGTCTCTTCAGTCGTGTCCGACTCTGTGCGACCCCATAGAGGGCAGCCCACCAGGCTCTGCCATCCTTGGGATTCTCCAGGCAAGAACACTGGAGTGGGTTGCCATTTCCTTCTCCAATGCCTGAGACTGAAAAGTGAAAGTGAAGTCACTCAGTCGTGTCCGACTCTTAGCGACCCCATGGACTGCAGCCCACCAGGCTCCTCTGTCCATGGGATTTTCCAGGCAAGAGTACTGGAGTGGGTGCCATCGCCTTCTCTGGTGCTTGTGCCTATTGGTTATTAAATGTTTTGAATATCATACACGCTGGCTCACAACACCCTCTAACAACATATAGCTCAGTGAGAATAACAGAGTAATGAAAGAACAGAAGAAAAGGGAGAAAATAACACCTTATAATTATATTGCCATTCATTTTACAAACTATGTATTAAATCAGTTTATCTTCATAAGGTAATTGAGGAGAAGAGAACAAAATAAACTTTTCATTTTTTTTTCTATGTTAGATTTTCATCGTTCAGCTTTATACCGAATACTGCTACTGCTGCTGCTGCTGCTTCTAAGTCGCTTCAGTCGTGTCCAACTCTGTGCGACCCCATAGACGGCAGCCCACCTACAATCCCAAAATTCTTCCTGGATTCCCAGAATGAATCAAGTCCCTTTCCTATTCTTTCTCAAAGTGCCATAACATTTATCCTATTTGTAGTTACCTTATCAAACTTGTTCTCTTTATTTAAGTTCCAGGGAACAGAAACCATGTCTATTTTTACTGACCATTGTACCCCAGTCTCTTTACATCATGCTTTAAAGAGTAGAGGCTCAACAAGCATTTGCATTATAATCAAATTAATAAATACTCACTACAAGATCTAGAACAAAGTTGTCCTTGAATAAATACGTCCATTCATTCATAAAAGTATGAATGAATAAATGAACTTTGCTTACTTCAGAAGTTGCTCCAAAAGAGACTAGGCAACACATAAATGAATTTAATTTGTTAAATCATCCCACAAATATTTCTAAGCACCCTCTATGTGCCAGGTGCTCATCTATAGATTGGGGTTATAACAGTGAGCAAAAGAGCCCTCAAAATCACTAACTTGGGGAATATTTACTCCAGGACCTCTAAAGCACTCTATGCCTATATCTTCTAGGAATAGAGGCATAAATGTAACTTTTTGCAAAGACCATGCCAGTTATCACAGGTTCTCATCCCCAGCTCTTCTACCACTTGGCCATATGACCTTGGGAAAGAAAATATTTAATAACTCAGACCTCAGAGGTTTAAATATGGAGATTTATGGCCTTAATCTCTCAAATTCCATCTAACTCTTGTTAGAGGCTAGGTATCTAGATAAATATGTTTAATGAAATGGATTGCTTAAAAATTCACTGAGAAACTTAATGTTTGAATGAGAATCTTTTAGAAAATTTAGCCATCATAACACATTAAATATGTTTAAAGTAAAATCCAAAAAAGAGAAAAAAATATATCATCAAGAACCTGAATCAGTTGCTCTTCAGGGAGATTCAATCCTGGAGAGACAGACAATTCTAAAAGAAGCAACAGTCAAATGGTTATGGTTTTGTCAAATGTTTATGGTTTTCTATTTATATTCTCAGGTCTGGAAGCAGCTGAAAGCGACAAAGACATCTTCATAGTGAATGGGATTCTGGGGGAGTCAGCTACTTTTCCCTTAAATATCCAACCATCGCAGAAAGTTGCCATCATTTCTTGGCATTCCAAAACATCTGTTGCTTTCATAAAACCAGGAAACTTCGGAGAAGAACCCATAGTTACGATAACCCACCAAAATTACCATGACCGAATCAGTGTCTCAGGTCAGAACTATAACCTGGAGCTCAGAAATCTGAAGATTGAAGACTCAGGGATCTACAAAGCTGACATAAATATAGAGACCTCTAAAATGACCACCACCAGGTCCTACAACCTTCAAGTCTATCGTAAGTTGTGGAAAGAGGGCGGCTTGTTTTTTTCACTTTTACTTTGCAATTTGCTATGTAAAAACACCTTTATTTCTGACAGTTGGGTTCCCTAAATCTTTTCATACTTATAAGTACTTACATAAATATGTTAATGCTTATGGAGAGGATATGGCTTTGCTTGCAGTTAGCAATGTACTCTTCCTGTGGACCTTGTTTTTCTTTCCTATAAAATGCAAATAATCATACTATTTACTTCCCATAGTTACCGAGAGAATCAAGTAAGATAGAGTATGCAAAGTACTTTTTAAATCCCTTTTTATTTTGAAATAATTATAGAGGCATAGAAAGGTGTAAAGAAATGTTTAGGGAGTGCCTGTGTGCATTTCATCCATCTTTTCCCGACGATAACAGCTTACATAACTAGAGTACAATATCAAAGCCAGGAAATTGGCATTGGTACAATCTATAGAGCTTATTTAGATTTTAGCAGTTATATAGGCACTCATTTATGTGTATGTGTGAAGTTCTGTACAACTTACTCACATTAATATCTTCATGTAACCATTACCATAATCAACAAACTTAAGTGGACCAATGTCACAAAATTCCTTCATCCTTTATAGTCACTCATTACTACCCTATTTCTCCTCCCAAACTCCTGGAAGACATTAATCCACTCTTCATGTCTAGAATTATGCTACTTCACAAATGTTACATGGATAGAATCATGCAGTATGCATGCTTTTGAGACTAGCTTTTTCATTCATCATAATTTCTTTGAGTCATCCTAATTACTGCAACTATCAATAGGTTATATATTTTTATTGCTGGATAGTATTTCATGGTATAGATGTGCTACTTTGTTTAACCATTCACCTACTGAAGGATATTTTAGTTGTTTCTAGTTTGGTGCTAAATCACTTCAGTCATATGTGACTGTTTGCAACCCCATGGACTGTAGCTCACCAGGCTTCTCTGTGGGATTTTCCAGGCAAGAATACAGGAGTGGGTTGCTATTTTCTTCTCCAGGAAGCTTCCCAAACCAGGGACCATATCTGCATCTCTTATGTCTCCTGCATTGGCATCACCTAAGAAGCTATTCTAGTTTGGGGGCAATTACAAATAAGTTGCTATGAATATTTGTGTACAAGTTTCTACATTAAATGATTTTCTGTTTCTTTAAGATAAATGCTCAAAAAATGAAATCGTATGGTAAATCTATTTTTCTTTTTTTTAATTTTTTATTGTGATTAAATATATATAACATTTAACATGTTAATTATTTTTAAGTATAACAGTGGCATTAAATACATTCACATTGTTGTGCAATCATCAACACTCTTCAGAACTTTGTTTTCCCCTTTTAAATAGATTCTATTTTTTAGAGCAGTTCAAGGTTCATGAAAAAATTGAGTAAAAGCACAAGAGTTCCCATATGCATCCTGCCACCGACAACATACCTAGACTCCTACATTGTCTATATCTCCCACCAGAGTGATACATTCATTACAGTTAATAATGTATATTGATACATCATTATCAAAGTCTATAGTTTACATTAGGGTTTGCTCTTAGTGTTGTACATTCTATGGGTAATGGTAAAATATAATGATATTTATCCACCATTATAGTATCATTCAGAATAGTTTCACTGCCTTGAAAACCCTCTGTGTTCTGCTTATTCACCCCTCCACACCACCCCTGGCAACCGCTGATCTTTTTACTGTCTCCATTGTTGTCATTTAGTCGCTAAGTCCTATCTGACTTTTTGCGACCCCCATGGACTGCAGCACGCCAGGCTCCTCTGTCCTTCACTGTCTCCCAGAGTTTGCTCAGATTCATGTCCATTGAGTTGGTGGTGCTATCTAACCAGCTTATTCTCTGCCACCCTCTTCCCCTTTTACTTCAATCTTTCCCTGCATCAGAGTTTTTCAGAGGAAATTGTCTCCATGGTTTTGTCTTTTTCAGAATATCTAGTTGGAATCACATAGTATGTAACCATTTCAGGTTGGGTTCTTCCACATAATACAATACATTTAAGTTCTCTTCATACCTTTTCATGGCTTGATAACTCTCTCCAAAACTTTTGAGTCACTTTTAGTGTTAAAAGTATTGCCAAGTTATTTTGCATTCCTATCAAAAATGTATAAATGATTTGATGTCTCTAGCATTTAATGTTGTCAGTATATTTTATTTTGGCCATTCTGATAAGTGTGTAGTAATATTTCATTTTGGTTTTTAATCTTAATTTCACCAGTAGCTAATGCAAAATGCTTTTAAGAGGAAAATATTAGTACTGTTATTATCACTAAATTGAATTCACTGGCAGGTGTGTGGTGTGTAATTCAGTGCTATTCAAGATATGGTCTGTATATGGCAGCATCTTATTGGAAATGCAAATTCTCAGGCCCCAATCCTTACCTTTGGTGGTGAAGCCCAGGAATCTTTATTTTAACATTCTCTCTGGACTATTCCTATGTGTGCTACAGTTTGAGAAGTGCTCATCTAGAACTGCCCTGTCCAATATGGGAGTTAGTACCACATGTGGCTCTTATGTATTTGAAACATGATGAGTACAAATCGAGATGTGCTGTAAGTGTAAAATACACACTAGATTTTGAAAGGTTGCTGCTATGAGCTGTGAACGACACTAGGATTCTTGGCCTCTGGAGGAGAAAATTTTGATTCAGGGCTAGTGACAAGGCTTGATTGCTCAGAGCTTTTTGTGTAATACAGTTTTATTAAAGCATAAAAGATATAGGGAAAGCTTCTGACATAGATACGAGAAGAGGACAGAAAGAGTGCCCACTTATTGGTTTTTAACAAGGAGTTTTATACCTATTAGCAAGCTGTTAATTAGAGAAAGGAAATGCCTCAAAACTGAGAAAGTTGCACCAGGCACTTCAACCACAACATGCATTTTAAGATAGCATTGGCACCAGGTGAGTTATCCTGGGTCATAAAACAATTGACATGAATCTTGAGGAAAGGCAGATTTCCAAGCAAATACATAGTTTCATTAACATAGCTTAAGAGAACATCGCCATAAGAAAAATGCATTGACTAGCTCAAGGTTTGAGAAAAGTTTGGGCAACCAGGTGTCATCATGGCAACACAGAATTTTAAAAGAAACCTCCTTTTAATTTTGTATAGAGAAGGAAAAAAAATCTGACACTTGTCGTTTGTTTCTTCCTGCCACTTAAAAAGAGTGAAAAAAAAAGCATCTGACACTTGCAGTCTATTTCCTCCGCTTGGGGACCACTAACCTTCCTGCCTGTTACCCTCTCAATTTCAAAGGCTTATCATCAAAAAGAAACTCATAAAATATCTCATTAATTATTTTTATATTGGTTCCATGTTGGATATATTGAGTTAAATAAAATATATTATTACATCATCTGTTTATTTTCACCATTAGAAAACCTTAAATAGCATAAGTAACATTTTTTCAGCACTAATTTCTAGCATAGAGAATATTTGAACCATGTCTCAAGGATTTTACTATCTCCATCTGCCCCACAGTAGAAAAACACAGAAGTGTGGCTAATACAATTCAAGTATATAGTTAGTCCACTAAAATTCAAGCTCCATAAAGACGGAAGCTTGTATATGATGTGTATCACTATATCCCCAGCTCCCACCTTGCTGGGCATACAGTGGGTGCTGCAGAAGTATCTGTTGAATGAAAGAATGAGTTAAGCATAGTAATCCTGGGTCCTAATACAATGTCTGGCAATTGTAAGTGCTCAATTACTATAGCATAATTGAAAGAACCATACCCGAGTTGGACACTTCAGAAAATATCTGACTCATTCAAGACCTTCGCTTGTGAAAATAAAGAGGGCATTCAATTTTTATGATATTTGTTTTCATCTCTTTATGTGTAGTTTTACCCACTCCAGTCTTTAGATGTTTTACCATCTGTAGTTAAGGCAGACTGCTGTAAAATCTTAGAGAATTCCCATACAACAAAATCTTTTGGAATAGTGAGCTGAGAAGACAAAGAGAAAAAAACTGACATTTACTGGATAGTACTTGACTAACATTCTACTAATTTTTTAAAATACATGAAGATTATACATATTTAGGCAACATATGCACAAAAGATAATGCAGTGAAATGTAACTCTCCCTTCTCAGGGGCAGTCACAGTTATCAGTTTATTTTGCCTCTTCAATAGAAAATTAAAGTACATATGAGCATAAATAGAGTGAAGATAGATAGACAAATTGATGGATAGTACAGTGGTTTATCGGAGAAAGCTATGGCACCCCACTCCAGTACTCTTGCCTGGAAAATCCCATGGATGGAAGAGCCTGGTAGGATCCCATACAGTCCGTGGGGTCGCTAAGAATTGGACATGACTGAGCGACTTCACTTTCACTTTTCACTTTCATGCATTGGAGAAGGAGATGGCAACCCACTCCAGGGTTCTTGCCTGGAGAATCCCAGGGATAGGGAGCCTGGTGGGCTGCCATTTATGGGGTCACACAGAGTCGGACACGATTGAAGCAACTTAGCAGCAGTAGCAGCAGCAGCAGAATGGTCTATCTGTGTAATAACTCATTTAATCCTCTCAGTCACCCTAGCTAGAGAAATTTGTTGTCCCCAGGTTATAATTGAGGGAGCTGAAGCTCAGTACCACTGGATACCTTCTCCACAATTTCATAGAGAACAATGGAGCCTGGATTCTGAAGCTGGTCTCCAACGGCCTACCCATTCTTTGACTTGGAAAGATAAAAGGCCTGTCAGCCACAACTCTGATCTTCACTGCTCATCAGATTTGTGTAGGATATGTCGGGGGAGTGTGTAATTTCCTCAGTTCTGTCTGCAGCAAAGATTTGAAATGGCAGACCAATGTTACAGCTCGGTTACAGCTCAGTTTTATTTGGCAGTTAAAGGATAGTACACCCTCAAGGTGTGAAGGTGGGCTGACCCAAAAGGAGAGAGGCTCAGTCTTGGCTCCTCTTTTTAAATGTTTTGTCTCCTCCCCTTGAGCCTGCTCTGTGTAAACTGGGCTAGTCAGGAAGGCTGTTTGTTTCACCTGAGGTTCTTACTCCAGTCCTCAGATTTTCTTTTGTTCCAGTTTTGTGGGCTTTTCCCTTTCTTTGTCTTTTAGCCACCACCATTTTGGACTCCCTTTTCCTATTCTAACTACCTAACATTCTCCCCTCAAGAGGTGGGAAGCCCAATTCTTTGGAAATAGGGCGTCGAGGTCTCTCTGGCTACTTCCTGCTGAGCTGGGACAGCAAGGGGCATTGGGCCTCCCCCTCTTGCTTATCACAATCCTCAGAGTCTTTATAGTGGTGTCCATCTAAGGGTGAGTGATATTTCCCATAGTCAGGTGTAGTTTTATACATCCTTGTTGAACTGGCACTGCATGTTGTAGCTTGTTGACCTGGGCAGATATAAAATGGGTTAGACAATTGATAATACATAGAACAACCATAAGCAGCATCAAATGGTGATAACAAGGATTAGTAGGGATATTAGCCAACTCCAAATCCTCCCTCACCAGGAGAAGGATCCCCAAGGAGAAATTGTAGCCACCCTGAGAACTCTCCAGCTAGTTCTTTGAAATTCCATAGGATCTAAATGTTTTTCTTGAGGACTGTGAGACTTTCTTTAACTTGGCTGGAGGTATTTACCCAGAAACAACACATTTCATTCAAGATGGCTCAAGTCCCTCCTTGTTCAGGGATCAGGAGAGCTATCTCCTGTCTATTTTGGAATATAACCCCTGCCAGGCTGTGTTGGCTCTTAAGAACTGTCCTGAGAAATCTTATCCCCAGAAACTTAATTTTGGGAGTGTTCATTAGAATGGTGCTCATTTGTAGTCCTGATAGGTATCTGAGATCTCCCAGGGGCTTACAGGTGTATTGAGTGTCCTCTTCTGTTTTCTTCCATGGCTTGACTCATGAGAAGTGAATCCAAGAGTTGTGTCCTGGAAACTTGACTGCTGTGGGGGTAGAAAGTATTACAGGGTAGGGGCCCTTCCATGTGGGCTGGAGTTGAGCCTTTGGGGACCCATCTTTCCAGACTTTAATTAGGACTTGAGTCACTGAAGCATATAGTGGTGGCTCTTTAGAATCTTCTGGGTCCTGTTTGACACCTCACAAGCATATATCTTGTTGGAATTGGCCAATGGCCATGGTGTAAGACTGGAGGGTCTGAGCCTCTGGATCTAGGAAGAGGTCATTGACATAAACAAAGGTCTCCCATATAGCATCTCATAAGGACTAAGACCAATGTGTTCCTTAGGGGCAATAGAGGTGCAGAGGAGAGCTATTGGTAAAGCCTCCTTCCATCCCAGGAGATCTCCTGGGTTATCTTTTTATCGCTGATTTTAAGAATTGATTGGCTCTTTCTACTTTTCCTGAAGACTGAGGCCTCCAGGTGCAATAAAGATAATAAGTAATGCCCAACGCTTTAGAGGCCCCTTGGGTGACTTTAGAAGTAAATGATGCCCTGTTGTTACTTTGTGATGACTTGGGCAGGCCAAATCTCAGAACGATTTCATGGAGCAGTTTTTACCATCTCTGTGGCCTTCTCCAGTCTGGGTGGGAAAACCTTCAATCCATCCTGTGAATGTATCTATCATGATTAGTAGGATATTTATACCCTTGAGAAACTGGCATCTGGGTGAAGTCCATCTGCTAGTCCTTTCCTGGGTAGGTCCCACACCGTTGGACAGGCTGGGCCAGCTGGGATCTTCGAACTTCTTGGGGATTGTTGAATTGGCAAATGGGACAAGAGGAGGCCATTCACCTTACAGCTGTGTAAGGTGGAGGCCTGTTCCTCTGAACGGCCTTTCTAGTAATCTTTGGAGGGCCTTCTCCCCTAAATAAGTGGTGGTGTGTAAGGAGTCAACCAACTTCCATTGGAGGTTCCCAGGCAGAAAAAGGAGTCCCTCCTTTTGGAACTAACCCATGTGATCTTCCTGAAAGCCCTCACTCTTAGCTTTAAGAGTCTCACCTTCAGTATATGAAGGAATTTCTGGCAAATTAGCCCATAGAACTAAGGTGGCAACCACTATTGCATCATTGTTTTTTAATGCTGCTCTCTTAGCTGCCTGATCATCTGCTTGGTTCCCTTGTGCCACTTCTGTGCTCCCTTTTTGGTGTCCTTTACAATGGGAGGCTGAAACCTCATCTGGCAGATGGACTGCCTCCAGGAGCCTAAGGATTTGACCACCATATTTGATTGGGGACCCTCAGGTGGTCAAATGGCCTCTTTCTTTTCAAATAGCAGCATGTGCATGTAGCACCAGGAAGGCATACTTGGAGTCAGTGTAAATGGCTACTCTTTTTCCTTTTCCAAGCTCTAAAGCTCGAGTCAGGGCTATAGGCTTAGCCAATTGGGCTGAAGTGCCTGTTGGAAAAGGTTTAGCCTCTATGGTCTCAAAATTGGAAACTGCTGCATATCCGGCTCTTCTTTTCCATCCAAGACAAAGCTGTTTCCATCAGTGTACCAGATTTCCTCAAGATTGGTTAGAAGATCTTCTGACAAGCCCTCTCAGGGTTTTGTCCAGTAATTCAAAGTAAGTTTCTAGGCAAGAGTGAAAGGGGAGAGAGCCCCTGGGGGTTGGCAGGAGGGTAGCTCGATTAAGAACCTCATAAGGGGATATAGTCAGGCCTGGATTTTCCATTATCTCTACTTAATATCTGAGGATCCTTTGATCAGATGTCCATAAATGGCCTCTCCCATTTAGGAGTTGTTTCACTAGGTGGCTGGTAAAAGTAGTTAGTTTGCCCCCAAAAGAGAGTTTTAAAGAATATTCTGTCAGGACTGCAACAGCAGCAAGATTTCGAAGGCAGGAAGGCCAGCCTTGGGAAGTTGGGTTGAGCCTCTTGGATAAGTAAGCTACAGGCTGAGGCTTAGGCCCCAACCTTTGAGTTAACATTCCCAAGGCTATTTCTTCATTTTCATGCACATATAGGTGGAATGCTTTTTTCTGGGTCTGGCAATCTCAAGGCTGTCCTTGAGTTAAGGCTTGTTTTAGTATATCCTCTGCTTTCTTTTGAGGACTTCCCCACATCAATGGGATTAAATCACCCCCCTCCCTTTAAGCTTTCATATAAGGCCTGGGCAATTAGACCATAATTGGGTATCCAGATTCTACAGTACCTGGTTAGCCCCAGGAAAGCTCACGGTTGTTTTCGAGTTTTTTTGGGGGAGGGGGCAACTGGAGGATTCCTTGCACTTGGTCTGAGGACAGCCTCCTAGACCCATGTGTAATCTGAACTCCCAGGTAGTGACCTTTCTCTCAACTATCTGTGCCTTAGCACAGGAGACTTTATATCCCCTCTTTACCAAAAGTTAAGAATCTGAATTGCATGTTATTGGGAATTTTTCTCATCTAGAGAGCAGATAGTAGGTCATCTACATATTGTAGTATTTTCCCAAAGATCCCAGAATCAGATCTAGGAGATCCCGGCTAAGAGCCTGCTCAAACAGGTGGGGGCTATCTCTGAACCCCTGAGGTAATACTGTCCAAGTCATCTGTTGGTGTTTTTCTCCTGGAGCCTCCCACTCCAAGGCAAAAGATACTGGGATTCTTTAACCAGTGGTATACAAAAGAATGCATCTTTGAGATTCTAGACTGTAAACCACTTGGCACTGGGCAGGATTTCTCCCAAGAGTGCATAGAGGTTGGGTACTGTGGGATGGAGGAGGACTACAGCTTCATTTATAATCCAGAGATCTTGAACCATTCACCAGGTCCCATCCTTTTTCTTTACAGGGAGGGTTGGAGTGTTACACGGTGATTTGGTGAGGACCAATAGCCCACTGGTAAGGAATTTTATTAGAGACTGTAGTCCTTTCCAAGCTTCTCTTCTAAGGGGGTATTGTTTCCAGTTTGGAAACCAAGTAGGATCTCAGAGGACAATGATGACCAGTTCAACTTGGTGGCCTTGTACAAGAGTCGCCTGGCCCCAAACCTGGGAGTTAATTTTGTCCTCCCATACTTTTGGTCCCTCCCTATTGGAGAGGGGATACTGGGTTCCTCAGTAGTAACCAGAAGCTGTAGAAAAGCTTCCCATCACAAGGGTGGTCCCCAGTTTAGTGAGTTTAAGTCAAGTAAGTAAAGTCGCTCAGTTCAGTTCAGTAGCTCAGTCGTGTCCGATTCTTTGCGACCCCATGAATCGCAGCACACCAGGCCTCCCTGTCCATCACCAACTCTTGGAGTTCACTCAGACTCACGTCCATCAAGTCCATGATGCCATCCAGCCATCTCATCTTCGGTTGTCCTCTTCTCTTCCTGCCCCTAATCCCTCCCAGCATCAGAATCTTTTCCAATGAGTCAACTCTTCGCATGAAGTGGCCAAAGTACTGGAGTTTCAGCTTTAGCATCATTCCTTCCAAAGAAATCCCAGGGCTGATCGCCTTCAGAATGGACTGGTTGGATCTCCTTGCAGTCCAAGGGACTCTCAAGAGTCTTCTCCAACACCACAGTTCAAAAGCATCAAATCTTCGGCGCTCAGCCTTCTTCACAGTCCAACTCTCACATCCATACATGACCACTGGACAAACCATAGCCTTCAGTAGACAGACCTTTGTTGACAAAGTAATGTCTCTGCTTTTGAAGATGCTATCTAGGTTGGTCACAACTGTTCTTCCAAGGAGTAAGTGTCTTTTAATTTCATGGCTACAGTCACCATCTGCAGTGATTTTGGAGCCCCCAAAATAAAATCTGACACTGTTTCTACTGTTTCCCCATCTATTTCCCATGAAGTGATGGGACTGGATGCCATGATCTTCGTTTTCTGAATGTTGAGCTTTAAACCAACTTTTTCACTCTCCTCTTTCACTTTCATCAAGAGGCTTTTTAGTTCCTCTTCACTTTCTGCCATAAAGGTGGTGTCATCTGCATATCTGAGGTGATTGATATTTCTCCCAGCAATCTTGATTCCAGCTTGTGTTTCTTCCAGTCCAGCGTTTCTCATGATGTACTCTGCATATAAGTTAAATAAGCAGGGTGACAGTATACAGCCTTGACGTACTCCTTTTCCTATTTGGAACCAGTCTGCTGTGCCATGTCCAGTTCTAACTGCTGCTTCCTGATCTGCATAAAGGTTTCTCAAGAGGCAGGTCAGGTGGTCTGGTATTCCTGTCTCTTTCAGAATTTTCCACAGTTGATTGTGATCCACACAGTCAAAGGCTTTGGCATAGTCAATAAAGCAGAAGTAGATGTTTTTCTGGAACTCTCTTGCTTTTTCCATGATCAAGCAGATGTTGGCAATTTGATCTCTGGTTCCTCTGCCTTTTCTAAAACCAGCTTGAACATCAGGGAGTTCACAGTTCACGTATTGCTGAAGCCTGGCTTGGAGAATTTTGAGCATTACTTTACTAGCATGTGAGATGAGTGCAATTGTGAGATAGTTTGAACATTCTTTGGCATTGCCTTTCTTTGGAATTGGAATTAAAACTGACCTTTTCCAGTCCTGTGGCCACTGCTGAAAGTCTCTCAGTTGTGTCCAACTCTTTGCAACTCCATGGACTGTAGCCTACCAGGCTCCTCTGTCCATGAGATTTTCTAGTACAGGTTTGGGAGGAGAAGCCTCCAGAATAGGGGGTCAGGACAGAATAGTTAGCCTCTGTGTCAACCAAGAAATTATCAGACCTGCCTGCCACATCCAGTTGCACCCTTGGCTCCAGCCATGTGATGATTATCTGTGACAGGTGGGCTGGCTGGAGCAGGTCTCTTCAGTCCTGTTGAACCACCGTGAGGGAAGGCTTGGCGCTTGACCTTGAGGCTATTGGGTCCTAAGGGCAGAGAGCCACCCAGTGTCCCAATAGATGGCATTTGTAGCAAGCCATTTAGGAGACTTGTCATGGTCTGGACCCTCTTTGGCCCAATGTCCCACCTGTCTACAGATTAGGCATTTGCCTTGTACCTTATCCTTCAAGGACTCAGGGTTTGCCATAGTGCTTCCCTGGAGGATGACCAGCATCTGGGTATGCCTTGTCTCTTTCCTTTTCTTCCTTTCCTTGGCGTCCCTCTCCTGTTCTCTGTTATAAAAGGTACTGGTGGCTGTCTGGACCATCCCATCTAAAGAAGAAGAAGAGTCCTGCTACTGTAGCTGTTGTAACTTTATCTTAATATCTGATGCACATTGGGACAGGAATTTTTCCTTTAAAATCACCTATTCCTTGTAAGAGTCTAAGTCCAGATTGGTAAACTTTTGGAGGGCCTCTTTTAGCCTTTCCAGAAAGGAAGTGAGGGTCTCGCTGGACTGCTGAGTTATTGCTGAGACCCAGGCATAGTTGATTACTTTTTGCTGGGCTGCTTTTAGTTCTGCCTTTACACAGATCAGAAAATGATCCCTTTCCCGGATGTGCTCAGGGTCATTATAATTTCAGTTAGGATCTGAGGAGGGGACTGCAGTTTCCCCACTGGATATTTATTGCTTGACATGTGAAGCCCTGGAGCATACCCTCAGGCTTCCTTTAAGACCCTAGCATGCTCAGGATCAGATAAAGTTCGACTCAATACGACCATGATGTCCTTCCATGTCAAGTCAAAGGCCAAGGTAATGTGTTGGAATGTATCTGTATATTTGCCTGGGTCATCTGGATAGCTTTTTAGGTCCTGTTTTATCTGTCTTAGTTCTAAGTGGGAGAAGAACTTATGGACCCAGGTTGGCCCAAATTCTCCTCCAGTTTCAACAAAGGGACATACTTGAGTTGGTTTTTGTGGATGGGGTGCTGCCAGGGGCACATTTGGATACAAGGAGAAAGCACCAGGAAACTCAGGAGCCATGGGAGGTGAGCCTTCATGGGAGGCTTCCTTCTCTTGGTTGTCTGTGCCTAACACCATTTGCCTAGTAGGCTCACTTTTAGGGCATACAACAATCCCATACTTAAGACAGAGTTCTTCCATATCTCTTAGGTGGAAGAAAACTTGGACATAGGGGATCTCTGTCCATTTCTCTTATCTTTGCAGAATACATCTAACTGCTGGATGGTATTGTAATTTAAACTCCCATCCTCGGGCCAGCGTTCCTTATCCCCCAGAGGACACTGTGGCCACGCAGTGGCACAAAAGAATTTTAAGCAACTTTTCCTCAGAGGATTAAACAACTTTCAGTTATCAAGGATGCATCTGAAGGGCATCTGTCAGGAAGTTGATCGGTTATTTCCCATCTAAAAGACAGTGATGACAAGGAGGAAAAGAAAAAAGAGAAGAAGCTAATAGACCTTCTTCTATTTTTATGGGTGGACTTCCTTAGGGGTGAGTCTTTCTGAAGATTATCCTACCCAGTACTGTTACAACCTGAGAGCCAAGAGTCAAGGTGCAGATCCCCAGGGAGTTTGAGGCATGACAGTCTCCTAGAGATCAACATTTCATTGTCATAGGTGCACTTTAGGTAATAACAGAAGTAATGGCAAAGGAGAGGGTTATCTGGTCCTTTAGGGGCATTAACAGTATTTTAATAATAAGCTGGGTGGAGTGATGTTGCCTACAAGGGGGCAGGGTCTTGGTTGCCGGAGTTAGTAAGTGACTTAAGAACAAATTGATAAGAGGCAACAGACTAGATGTTCCATAAAAGTGGAGTGGAGATTTGATCTGGGGTTATGTTTGTAACTTTAGGAGAAGAGTGGTAAGGGTTTGGGCCCAAGCAGCCTGCAGGGTTCACTCCCAAAGTGGCAAACACTGCCCCTGGAAGCCCAATTACTCTTGAAGGGATGCCACCAACATGATGGACCTCTAGCAGGTACTGTGGGCCTGTCATCCGCCCTAGCAGGTTTACTGAGAGGCTCTACTGATACACATGTTGTAGGAAACATGGAACATGAAGGTCTGAATCTCTAGAGGGATTGGATATTATATAGTACTTCCCTCCCAAGAGCCAGCTATTTTCTGGTTGTCCCTCCAGAAGATTGTAGAGGCAACTTTGTGGGCCTGTAAGGGGCTCAGGAAAGAGCATGAAACAGGAGGAAAGGGACCAAGGCACAACTTTTGAAAGAATTACATAGCCCAAGGGCATAGGCATAACATAAACTGATTGAAATCAAATGAGTCCAAGATGGCAGACAAGTCAAATTCAACCAGACCTTGATCCTCAATCTGCAAGCTAAATGACATACCTAGAGGCTCCGTGACCGTTCCAAGGCACTATCAAAAGACCAAGGAGTGGGTTGTTTCCCAATTGCTGGAATGATCCTCCCACCCATTAGCATATATGACATCACCCAGCTCACAAAAACTAACCACACATTTCACGGCCGACACCTTTACCCTCTGTGATGGCATACAGTCTGTGGCCTGTGCTTCTCTCTGAATCCAAACAAATCTACCTCTTACCTATCGCTGTGTCTCTCACTGAATTTTTTTTGCAATGAGACATTAAGAACCTGAGATTCGTTAGGTCCTGTCATGTGGGTTTGAGTCCCATTCTTCGGTAAACAGTTTTAAACACAACTTTTGAAGATGGAAAGATGATAACCCGCCCAATATTTTGTAAACAGTGGCACAGATGGAGAGAGGAGCTGAAGAATGGGAGAAAAAGCAGTGGGGAATGCATGCCAAGGAACCACCTTCATAGCCTGTCAGAAAAACTGCTAAATGCCTGACCTGTACCCATAGTTTTCACTGGCCTGATCCTTGGCACAAAGAAGATTAAGGACAGAATAACCCTTGCCCACTTGGGCAAAAGCTACTAAGGCATAGCAGATAGTGGAGCCTTCAGGACACGCTGGGAAGCAGCTCATGCCAGAGACCCTCAACTGCACCCACTGCTGCTCACCTGTTCACAAGGGGTTCAAGGAAATGAGAAACTAGAGATTGTAAAGGAATTAAGATTTGTTAGCCATATATCCTTCCAGCCACTGGGGCGAGGACCTCTTACCTTAACTGGAGGTCTTCTGGAATCTGAGACTGAGCCGTGTGAACTTTCTGCTGAGTTTGTTTTTGCTGTCCATGTTTTCAGCATGCTAGGCTTCTTGTTGCTTCCACTGGGGTGGGTTTCCTTGGCATTCAGCTTCCACCACATGAGCTTCTGCCAAGTTGGGCTTCTTCTGTGCTTGGTTTCTGCCTCATGGGGCTGAGCTGAGGTTGTTTCAGCCAGGTTTCATCAGAGTTATGGCACCAGATATGTCATCAGGGTAGTGTGTAATTTCCTAAATTCTGTCTTACTGCAGCAAAGATTCGAAATGGTGGACCAGTGTTGTAGCTCGGTTACAGCTCAGTTTTATTTGGCAAACAAAAGATAGTACACCCTCGAGGCATGAGGGCAGGCTGACCCAAAAGGAGAGAGGCTCAATCTTGGCTCCTCTTTTTATATGTTTTGTCTCCTCCCTCTGATCCTGCCCTATGAAAACTGGGCTAGCCTAGAAGGCTGTTTGTTTCACCTGAGGTTCTCAGTCTGGTCCTCAGATTTTCTTTTGTTCCATTTCTGTGGGCTTTTTCCTTTCTTTGTCTTTTTAGCCACCACCATTTTGGACTTCTTTTTCCTATTCTAACTACCTAACAGTAACATCTCTTTGCCTGCTGAGAAAAATGAGATGGAATCCTATTTTCACCACTATCCACCTCCTTAACATTCACTAAAAAAAAAAAAATAATAAAGTCTTTCTAAAACAAGTGAAAAACAAGCAGAGACTTGAAACACAGTTGTTAATCAAATTTCTGAGGAAACACATAATTTGGTTCCTTTTTCACTATGCATATCTGTATCTATCACTGTTACAGCTAATCAAGGTCTTTACTCCAAACTTATTGTGAAGCTTTTTGCCAAGTCATCACTAATTCTGATCTGAAATGTTCCCCTCTAATAGACTCTTCCTGGAAGAGGGCATGGCAATGCACTCCAGTATTCTTGCCGAGAAACCTGCTGGGCTACAGTCCACAGAGTCACAAAGAGTGCAAGTATGCACAAGAAACTCTTAGAACCCGAGTTTCTGATTAGGTTGGAATCAAAGCCTTTACAGCTCTTACTTCCCATTTTGTACATCCTCACAGGTACAAACAAATGGTTTCTGTCTCTACACTGCCAGATTTATTGCTTTTACAGACTCTACATTAATTAGATAGTTATATGCCAGTTCCTTCCTCTATTCCCTCCCTCACATGGCAATAGAGGAGGGGCAAACCACATCACAGCAGATTTGCCAAAAATGAACTAAACTTATAAACTCTGAATATGGTACTTTTCTTATCTCCTGGCAAAAGATCTTTCCTGTACTTCTTCCAGCTCCAGATCTAGTTATTGCATCAACTTACAAATAATTGTGTTATTTTTTTCATAATCCTTTACACCTTAAACTTTTATCATTTACCTTTTGATTGCTTTAGTAAAAACATTTTTGAAATGAACTTTTAAAGAGGTTTGAACTTTTCATCATAGGCACTTCAAAGCAAAATAAATAAATTAAAAAAAAAAAAAAGAAAATACACATTCACCAGAAAACAGAGCCAAACAAAAATGTTTAAAGATTGTTTCATACAATAGCGTGCTGATAAATTTTCAGCTAGTTCTTAATGATGTGTGTGTCTGTATACACACACTATAAACTGTATTGACAAAAGGAGATGTGGCAAACAACTGTGTAAGTGATAATACACAATAGTCTTTATTGTAAATTCCATATAAGCAGTTGTTCTCACAGAATATGCTTTCACTGGTTTTTGCTGAGCATTTATATCCCTAGCCAACATGTGGTTGCAACTGATGAATGAACCAACGTGAAAATGGATGAACACAACCAACATAAATATCGGTTGTATTTTAATTTAAGCTTACTAATAAAAAAGTGATTCAGCAAAGACATATGTATTGGAACTTCATTTGTTCATCAATGATGCAAGCAACTTCTTTGCTGAACTGGATAATGGTTCTCAAATTCTGGAAGAAGATTCCTGACCTATTTTCTGTGCTATTCACAATGTAAAGTCTTCAATTTTGTTTGTTTAATCTGCTTTAGAACCCTCTCCTCCGTTGCTTTCTTAAGTCTGGAGTAACAACCAGGAAAGCGATAAATCAAGCCCTAGTTTGTAGCATTTACCAATTCCTTTGACGTAAATACTCCAACTATGGCTGATTTTAAGTCATGCAGAGTTGGAAAGACTTTTACATCATTACAAGGGATAATAAACAACTCCTAGAGCATAGATAAGAGTAAATTGGGACTTCCCTATTGGTCTAATGGTTAAGACTTTGCACTTTTACCGCAGGGGGCATGGGTTTGATCCCTGGCTGGGAAACTAAGATCCCTCATGGCACTGCAAAAAAATAAAATAAAATAAAATAAAAAATAAAAAGTAAATTGTCCAACAACATTAGAAAGTGATGAGTTTTGAGGATGTATTACTTTGTTATTAATAAAATGTACTTCACTGTAAGTTTTTAACAACCCTCATGAAAATGTTTGAAAATTTAATAGTTGACTCCCTCAGCCTGATATAGGTCATCTTCAGCTTGCTAGTGGCTCATGTGTTTTCTCCTCACAGGTCGTCTTGGGAAGCCAAAAATTACTCAGAGTTTCGTGACATCTGTGAACAGCACCTGTAATGTCACACTGACGTGCTCTGTGGATAAAGAAGAAAGGAATGTGACATACAGTTGGAATCCACGAGGGGAAGAGGGCAATGTCCTTCAAATCTTCCAGACCCCTGACAACCAAGAAGAGACTTACACGTGTACAGCGTGGAACCCTGTCAGCAACAATTCTGACTCCATCTCTGCCCAGCAGCTCTGTGCAGGTAACCAAGCATCTCTGTCCATCTCTCCTGAAGTCTCAAAATTCACTCTGACCTGCTGCAAGGCCTGAATCTGGCCCAAGTTCTCCAGAGGAAGATGTTTTCGTTATGCCATGACTGGACCCAAGGTGCTTCTCCTCCCAGTAAGCCCCAGAAAAGAGTCCAAAGCCTTCTGGGAGATGCCAGGCATTTCAGGGTGTTCTGAGGCAGTCCCCACTCAGCTGTCTGATTCAGTTTCTGATCTTGACCTTTAATAGTGGGCAGTACAGTTTTCCTTATAGCTTTGGCACTCCCCTGGAGGGCACCTAGTATGGATAGTGCTCTTGAATGTGGACAAGCTTGCCTAACCTCTCTGGCCCTCTCCTGAGAGTCAAGTCTCATTGCATCTTCTATTTTCAGACATCACAATGAGCCCCCATATTCACCGCACTGGACTGATGAGTGGGCTGGCTGTGCTTTCTCTGCTTATAATCATTCTACCTTCAGTTGGTTTGTTCCTTTTGTGCAAGAAAAGAGAAGGTAGGATTTTCTCACAAGGTAAATGTAGAAATGTACCTTCTTTTTTCCTGGGATTGAAGTCAGCTATCCAAGGTGGGGTGGAAATGTCCTTTGTTCCAGGGAATTAGTCTTTCTAGACTCCTCAGTGCCCCATCTTACCATCTCCCAGAAAGACAGCCCCGATTACTATATTCTAAATGGTCTTCCAAACATGTTTCTGGGATCAGCAGGATGCCATGGGTCCAGAACTTGGGTCCAAGTTTAAGTGAGTAAGTAACTGTTAGTTGCTTAGTCATGTTTGACTCTTTGCGATCCCATGGACTGTACCCTGCCAGGCTCCTCTGTTCATGAAATTCTCCAAGCAAGAATACTGGAGTGGGTTACCATTTCCTTCTCCAGGTCTCCTGTAGGGGGAAACTAGAATTGGACACCTCAAGTGAAAGAGAGCCCCTGAGTTCAAGTTTAGCACTGCCATTAACAAACTGTGCTCCATGGGGCACATGTATACCTCTCTGACTCAGTGTTCTCACACATGAAATAAGATTTGGACTAAGTCTCCAAGGTCACTTCCAAGTCCACCAAAACTGTGACCTTTGAAATGTCATTGAGGGACAAGTACTAGTTGTCACTAGATCCTTTGGGTCCCTCTGGATCATTCTGTAATTGTAACCATTCTAAACTCAGAAAACCTGATCTTGGGCCCTAGGGGAGTCCACCCTCCTATTCCTCTTAACTCTGTGTCCACTCAAAATCTTCCTTTCCCATCCATCATAATAGCAACCCTGGATGTAGAGAGGCTCTACCTCTGATTCCATTTTCCTAACTCTCTTTGGGGTCTGATTTCTCAGGTTCCTTCTTGAAGAACTTCAGTAAGAACCCTGGTAAGTTCTCAACCACTAGTATCCCTGGATGACAACTGGAAGAGATGAGTTCACAGCAGAGTGGTGGAGCCTAAGCTTGTACTTTGCAGACAGGGTGAAGGTCCTAGCCTGACCATTTATCTGCCACCAATTATTTTACCACTGTCTTGGTTTTCTCAGTTGTAAAGTATACATAAAACCAGGATGTGCAGCATATCCTTATGAAACAGATTTAATGTATTTGGCCCAGTGTCTGGTACATTGTGAGTACTTAGTGTTAGATACTATCTTTACAACTGACACACCTGGGCTTGGCACAGAAGGAGGCATCCTGGAGGAAGAGAGTCTGTAACGTGAACTGTAGCTCAAATAGTCTCCTGATGGGAAGAAGTCACATCACCTCCTCAGGCCATAGGTGATCTTCAGGGCTCCTCAAAGAGGTATTTGTCCTCAATCCCTCACAGCCTTGTTGGAGAGAAGAAGACCTATGTTTTCATCTGCAAATGAAATAAGAGAGAGCACTGAATCTAGTTCACTCACCAAGTCTGAGGCAGGGACTGGGACAGGACTAAACTCTGAAACACTGGATCCATGTAATAATAGCACTCAGCCCAGACCTGTTGTCTGCAGATAGATATGTTGGTGCTTTGGAATATAAAGGCCCCAAATTCTGGCTATCTGTTTTCAACTTGACCCTCAAATGTTCCACATTAGGAGCAAAGAAAAGCAGTACAGTGGGAGAAATCCATCTATTAGTCCATGAATTCTTAAAACATTAGTCACTCAGTTGTGTCCGACTTTTTTGATCCTGTGGCCTGCAGCCACCAGGTTCTTCTGTCCATGGAATTCTTCAGGCTAGAAAATGGAATGGATAGCCATTCCCTTCTCCAAGGGATCTCCCCAAACCAGAAACTGAACCCTGGTCTCCCCTTGTAGCTCAGCTGGTAAAGAATCCACCTGAAATGCAGGAGATTCTGGTTGTATTCCAGGATTGGGAAAATCCCTTGGAGAAGGGATAAGCTACCCACTCTAGTATTCTTGGGCTTCCCTTGTGGCTCAGATGTAAAGAATCTGCTTGCAATGTGGGAGACTTGGGTTCGCTTCCTGGGTTTGGAAGATCTTTTGGACAAGAGCATGGCAACCCACTCCAGTATTTTTGCATGGAGAATTCCAAGGACACACGAGCCTGGCAAGCTACAGTTCATGAGGTCACAAAGGGTCAGACATGACTAAGCCCAGCACAGTTCCCACATTGCAGGCAGATTCTTTATCATCTGAGTCACTAGGTGAACCCTGAATTCTTAAAAGTAGGAATTCTTAAATTCCTCACAGAGAGCTTGGCAGGTAGAGTTTAACAAATGTTTGACTCTGAATCAGTCATGTAACAAATGTGTGTGGAGTACCTCTTACATGTTTAACACTGAGGTAGTAAAAGAAAGATATGTACCAGAAGAAACCAACGCAGCGTGTAACTAGAGAGAATCAATCTAATTGAAAAACTAAGACTGTCACATTAAAAGACTAGCCGTACGAGGCGGTCAGTGCTAAATGCTGGAGACACTAAGGAAGACCGTAGGTGGAAAAGCTACCTTCAGTGCCCACACAGAGATTGAGGAGAATCTCTTTATCCTAATGTGGACTGAAAAGAATTCCCACTGTGCTCTGGGTGAGACCTGAGCCAGGTGTCTCCTGTACCACATGGCATCCCTAAGAAAGAGACAAGCAAGGATTCAAACATCCATCTCAAGAGGACAGGAGTCTTTTAACCTCTTGGGGTTTCATTTCTTCATTTGAAAAAAGAGAACATTAGAGTAAGTTGTCTCTAAAAATTCATCCACATTTTCATGTACTGTGGTTCTATGCTTGTTTATGACTCAGATGCTTCCTCAAAGAAAACAATATACACATACATCACAGTTTCAAGAAACACCCAGGCAGCAGAGTCCAGGATCTATGATGAGATCCCCCAATCCAAGGTAAGGTGGTGCTACTCACAGGTCTCCACCACCACCCCAGACAGGGAGTCATGGGTAGCAGCCGCAGGCCAGGGGCTGTGGGATCTGACCAAGAAATACCATGTCAGGGAAATGATCCTTTGAGTCTTTCTATGAGGACAAGAAAGTGACCATGTGTCATCCCCTGTTAGCCTCCCAGACTTGAGACCTCATGCTTCTAATTGGGCCTGGTTCCAGGTTAGATGTCATGACTAACCGTAAAGCACATTCTATAGGGGACCCATACCAGGGGAGCCTCTGATATGAGGTAAGAGCTTTTGTGTGGCCACTGACTGGTAAACAAGTTGCTAAGGGGATTTCAAGGACACAAAACTGAGAGAGGTCCACTTGAACTTGACTTCCCAGTCTGGCTGCAGTAGCAGCTTGTTTTCCACAGGCTGATTCACTCTCTCCCACAGCCTGCCCTCCCACCTTCCTTTTACCTGCCTGCCCCTCCCTCACCTCCACTCAGAACCAGGCTTCCTCATGGCATCACCTTCCTCTGTGCTTCTACCAGCCTGCTCTTCTGAAGTCTCCAAGGAGAGAAAGGGAAATTGAGGTCTGCTTGGTCAATCCAGCCCTGTACTTGGACCAATAGTTCAGCTGGGTTCGTAGAGCTAAAATTCTGATTAAGCAAGAATCAGTCTGAACCACCAGACTGTTCTTCTTGGCTTCTGAGGTTCTCGTCCAATTGCTACCTATTCCCACCCCAACTTGACCCTGATCCTCTCCACCTGGATGGAACCAAAGGTGAAGCTGGGAGAGGAGACCACTTAGTGAAAGTGAGAGCAGGGAGGGCTGATGGGCAGAGGCAGAAGTAAGAGATTTGCCTGGGCTTCCTCACTGAGGGCAAGATGGGTGTTTTACAGGTGCTCCCCACCAAGGAGGAGCCAATGAACACAATTTACTCCATGATGCATTACTCTGATAAGGTAAAGTCTTTCTGATTTTTATTACTGTTGCCCTGTCTGTTCCAACTTTTCTTTGGCATCTTATCTAACCAAACAGGAGTAAACTGGTTCCCTTGGGACTCTGTGCTTCTCAAGATTAATTGCTGAGAGCCTTGATCTCCTTCCACACATGCACACAGCTCTGCTTCCCAGGTCCAAGGCCATTTACAAGCTGGCTTCCTTGATTGCTGTTCCCAGCTTTTCTATGAAGGAGCATCTAGGTCTCTGAACTGCAGTGTGGAAACTTCAGTCTCTAATAACACCCAGGGCCATTGCTCACTCACAGTGTATAAATTGGAAGGCAGGTCTGCCGTGCCCCAGGCAGACACAGGGCCACACCAGATGCACAGATAGGCAGGTGGAACACAGGCTGAATCCCAGTTCCCACTGGTTCCCTCAGCAGACCTTCACAGTGTGCCACCTATGCAAGCATTTGTAGTGCTCTAGTGATACTCATGTTCCCTGTGCCCCAGCATCCTTCTCTCAGATATGCAAAGAGGGAAGGCAGGTCCTGACCTCTGACAGGACTTTCAGTTTGGGGAACCTGGTTCGGTGTTGTTACTATCTGAAAGCCTTTGTTTCCACCACAATTAGGACAGCTTTGGGGTCTCTGGGTGAATCAAACATTTTGGAAGTGTTTCTGTCTAATAGCTGAGCTAATAGGCAGAAAGCTAACCATGAAAGATAAATTTGAACCCAGATGTCTGGGGGAGAAAGGGATGATAATGATAACAAGTGACGAGTGGGAGGAAATATTGGGATGTCAAAATGGAATGCAAATGAATTCATGAATAAGAGTTAAAAGCTGATTCTATGAGTCATAGTAAGCTGGACAAGTTGGAAGGTCATAAGGGAACTCAATGCCCAGGTCAGTTTGAATGTCAAGATAAACCAAGTGCCCTGGAGCATAAGACAGAAGGACTTTGACTTCCTCAAAGACCAAAGATGGAAGGAGAGAGAAGAAAAGGAAGAAAATGAGTGAGGAAAGAGGAAGGGCTGGGGTGGGATTGGGGGGAGGGGGGAAGGGAAGGAGAAGGAAGTGAGAAGCAGGGCACCAGCATGTCTGCACCAGGATTAGAAGGAGAGTGGGAGGAAACAGAAGAAAATACACTGGAAAGTAGTAGCTTTGAGTGATTAATCAGGGACTCCTGGACTGAGACATCTCATAGTAAACTCTCTACCCAAGTTGGCTGGCAATTACTAGTTTGGTTAGTATGTAATATAAAACCTAGGACTCCCTGAGCAGGTGGAAGAGTTGTCTGCAGTATTCTAAGTAAATACTTAGAATTAGTGAAAGTGATTCTTCACTACATATAAGCCAAGGTGAAATTACTGGGGAAAAGGAGAAATGAAGGCTTAGCTAGGAACAAGGAAGGCAGGTCACATGAGCCTGAATGTCACTTCAAGCTTATAATCAAAATCAATGCAGATACCCACATTCCCACCTGCTGTTTTTTCTGAGTTAAGAGTGCTTCCAAATGGAGTGACTGGAACAGAGGTGAGGGACTCAGCAAAGGGCAAGATCCTGCTACCCCAGAGTACCCCAGAACCAGGGAAATCTAAGATGTCTCTCTAAAGGCTCCCTGTGGAACTGGAATTCCCGAGCAGTGCCTTTAAGTGAGCATTTCTCTCTTCTCCCTTTTGTACAGATGGCGAAAACCAGCACTCAGAACAGCAAACCTCTTGAGACTTCAAGCTATGAAATTGTGATCTAGGCTCCCAGATGGAATTCTCCCCATGGAAACTGAGCTGCAACCACACATACTGGCAGATGGTCCAGACCTAGACTTGCTCTGCCCGGGTCTTATCCAGAGATTACAGATCACCAGATTCCAACATGTAAGCAAAGAAGGAGACACTCTGTTGCTGGGCATAGTTCAGTTCAGTTCAGTTCAGTTCAGTCCAGTTGCTCAGTTGTGTCCGACTCTTTGTGACCCCATGAATCGCAGCACGCCAGGCCTCCCTGTTCATCACCATCTCCCGGAGTTCACTCAGACTCACGTCCATCGAGTCCATGATGCCATCCAGCCATCTCATCCTTGGTTGTCCCCTTCTCCTCCTGCCCCCAATCTCTTCCAGCATCAGAGTATTTTCCAATGAGCCAACTCTTCCCATCAGGTGGCCAAAGTACTGGAGTTTCAGCTTCAGCATCATTCTTTCCAAAGAAATCCCAGGGTTGATCTCCTTCAGAAAGGACTGGTTGGATCTCCTTACAGTCCAAGGGACTCTCAAGAGTCTTCTCCAACACCACAGTTCAAAAGCATCAAATCTTCGGCGCTCAGCTTTCTTCACAGTCCAACTCTCACATCCATACATGACCACTGGAAAAACCATAGCCTTGACTAGACGGACCTTAGTCAGCAAAGTAATGTCCCTGCTTTTGAATATACTATCTAGGTTGGTCATAACTTTTCTTCCAAGGAGTAAGTGTCTTCTAATTTTATGGCTGCAGTCACCATCTGCAATGATTTTGGAGCCCAAAAAAATAAAGTCTGACACTGTTTCCACTGTTTCCCCATCTATTTCCCATGAAGTGATGGGACCGGATGCCATAATCTTCGTTTTCTGAATGTTGAGCTTTAAGCCAACATTTTCACTCTCTTCTTTCACCTTCATCAAGAGGGCCTTTAGCTCCTCTTCACTTTCTGCCATAAGGGTGGTGTCATCTGCATATCTGAGGTTATTGATATTTCTCCCGGCAATCTTGATTCCATAACTTGTACTGAAATAGACAAATGCATCGTGCCCTTTCTAAGATGGCTCACTTCCTAACAAATAGCAAGGCAGATCCCTTGGCACAGTGCTTCCCATCCTTCTTTACACTGCAACACATGGAGAAAATAATTTTTATGATACAATGGAATAAACAATCAAGATTGCTCATGGCTGGAGGCTATATATGACGGGAGGGTATGACTCTTCCCAGCAACCTCATATGTGGAGGATCAATATTTACACTCCTGTAACCTGCCATGACACACCACTTAAGAGCTTCTGCTCACACTCAATATATGGGAGAAGCCCTGGTGCATGGCCTCACTCAGTCCCCTTGCACCTTGGGCAGACAAGCCTCTCCCTCAAGTGCATGACTTGATGTAGAGAGTGGACTTCATTTCAGGCTCTGTTTGTTCCTTTGCCTGGGAATGTTTGTTCAGGGTATACCTGGCTGGACCAGCCCAACCCTATATCACCATGTGGCATGGAAAGATGTCAGAGCTGTGGGTCTCAGCTGTGCAGACACACTTTTCCAATGGGGTGTTGGAACATGTTCTTTCTGTAAGGACTAGACTTCTGGAGCATTTTTCTTTAGACTCCACTTCAGGAACCTCATAATACTTTTTCTGGCTAAGTTTTCCTTCTGTATCTCTCTGTAATGGTTCATTTTGTGTGTCAACTTGATTGGGACATGGGTTGCCCAGATATTTGGTTAAGCATTATTCAGGATGTGAGTGTGAAGGATGAAATAAGTATTTGAATTGATAGACCTTGTAAAGCAGATTAATCTTTCCCTCCATGTGGGTGGCATCACCAAATCAAGTGAAAACTTGAATATAAAAAAGGCAGAGTAAGGGAGAATCTATTCTCTCTCACTGCCTGACTGTCTTTGATCTGAGACATTAGCCTTCTGCCTTACATTTGGACTGGAACTTCCACCATCAGCTTTCCTTGTTCTCAGGCCTTTCAACTCAGACCTCTTCAGCTTGCTTACAGATCTCAGAATTTCTCAATCTCTGTAACCACATGAGTCAATTCCTTTATAGCTATTTCCTATAGTTCTCTTTCTCTACAAAACCAAACTAAGATACACTCCAAACTGCCTCATCATGAAAAAGAAGGCATCTCCAATAAAGCCATTCTTTAAAAGGAACTCAGTTCAGTTCAGTCGCTCAGTCATGTCCAACTCTCCGCGACCCCATGGACCACAACACACCAGGCCTCCCTGTCCATCACCAACTTCCAGAGTTTACTCAAACTCATATCCACTGAGTCAGTGATGCCATCCAACTATCTCATCCTCTTTCATCCCCTTCTCCTTCTGCCCCCAATCCCTCCCAGCATCAGAGTCTTTTCCAATGAGTAACTCTTCACATGTGGTGGCCAAAGTATTGGAGCTTCAGCTCTAGCATCATTCCTTCCAAAGAACACCCAGGGCTGATCTCCTTTAGAATGGACTGGTTGGATCTCCTTGCAGTCTAAGGGACTCTCAAGACTCTTCTCCAATACCACAGTTCAAAAGCATCAATTCTTTGGTGCTCAGTTTTCTGTATAGTCCAACTCTCACATCCATACCTGACTACTGGAAAAACCATAGCCTTGACTAGACGGACCTTTGTTGGTAAAGTAATGTCTCGGCTTTTTAATATGCTGTCTAGGCTGGTCATAACTTTCCTTCCAAGGAGTAAGTATCTTTTAATTTCATGGCTGCAATGACCATCTGCAGTGATTTTGGAGCCCAGAAAAATAGTCAGCCACTGTTTCCACTGTTTCTCCATCTATTTGCCATGAAGTAATGGGAGAAGGCAATGGCACCCCCACTTCAATACTCTTGCCTGGAAAAACCCATGGATAGAGGAGGCTGGTAGGCTGCAGTCCATGTGGTCACTAAGAGTCGGACACGACTGAGCGACTTCACTTTCAATTTTCACCTTCATGCATTGGAGAAGGAAATGGCAACCCACTCCAGTATTCTTGCCTGGAGAATCCCAGGGGTGGGGGAGCCTGGTGGGCTGCCGTCTATGAGGTCACACAGAGTTGGACACGACTGAAGCAACGCAGCAGCAGCAGCAGCAGCAATGGGACCAGATGCCATGATCTTAGTTTTCTGAATGTTGAGCTTTAAGTCAGCTTTTTCACTCTCCTCTTTCACTTTCATCAAGAGGCTCTTTAGTTCTTCTTCTAACTACTCAGCTATATTTCTGGCATTTTATGGAAACCCAGACATCAAAACAAAAGACATTGAAGGAAGCAGTCATCCTCCAGAGGGAACTTGGGAGATGATGATATACATTATGAAACTGTGTCCACCCCAGTTACTAAGGCTTAGCCCAGAGAGTGGCAGAGTTCAAGCTATGGTTAGTGACCCTCCCTCTTACCCTAAGTGGAACTTTCAGGTAAACATTTGAAAAATTGTTTCTCTCATGTAATAACAAGAATAACCAGATAAATCCTAAACCACCATGAACAATCCCAGTCTCAATAGCAGAAATCAACTGCTTTTAGGCAGAATGAAGGTGTTAGTCTCCATTAATGGGCCCACAGATTCATCTAGCCCTTACTGTTATCATCACTGTGTTGGAGGCTTCAAGATCTCCAAAGTTAAGATGAACATGATGTCTGATTTTGTCTAACTACAGCACAAACATTACAGTTAAATCCTGAATTACACGATACAGGGGGCGGCGTGACCTAACACAGTCAGAAAAGACCTCAGAGAGGAAATGAAGCTGAAGTTGGACCTCAAGGTGTGGATGGGATTTGGCAGAGAATGAAGAAGACAGAAGGCATACAAGTGAGGAAGGCATAAAGAAAGAAAACAACAGGATCTGTGTCATGTATTTTGGGTACCTTCCCAGATACACCATGCATGATCACAGTCCCTTGCCTATATGTGGCATAGTGCTCAGCTGGAATGTATGGCCCCATCCATTATTCATTTATACATCCTTCAATACCCAGCTCAAATATTATTTTATCTATGAAGCTTTCCCTAGTCAAATTAACTATGGTTCTTTTTGCACTCCTTTCCCCTTCCTGATGGTCTTTCTGTCACTAAAACTCATTTCATTCTACCTTACAGTATAGATAATTGTTTGTTTCTTTATGTATTGTTCATCACTTAAAGGCAAGGCCCACAACTTCACGATCATGACGAGGTGATCATGAGATGTATTAGCTTTATTCATCTGTGCATCTATCACCTGCCAACATGGTGCCTTATACCTTGCTTTATGAGCTATAAATGCTGTTGAATAGAATTGAAAGTGATCAGCTAGCTTGAAAAAAGTGTATATATTGGAAGTACTGATGGATAGAAGCCAATAAGCATAGTTAAATCAAATTACAGCAAGCACTAAATATTAGCATGAAAACATCAGAGGCTATTCCCAGTACAGGGGCATTTGGAGGGAAAATGAAAATGAAAATCTTTTCAGAGTTAGACAGATCTTCTAAGACATCAAGTAAAGCAATGAACCAGGTGTAAGGCAGTCACCCTAGGAAAGGGTATGGAAGAAGAAATGAGACGTAGTCCTAAAGGATGGAGAAGTTCCAAAGTCACACTGAATAAGATATTTTTCCTAAAATAAAAGTACTTCTTTATGTGAGTTGAGAGATCACTCATGAACATATTCATTCTGTAACTGCTGCCTCTGCCTCTCCCTGGTGTGCTTACTCAGTCATGTTCTTAGTATTCTAATTCCCCAGTAGAAAGTAGGGGTTGGGGGAGAAAGGAAAGAAGGAATGAAGGGGAAAGAAAGGAAGAAAGAAAGATGAAGGGAAGAAGGAAGAAATGAAAAAACTAGAAATAAAAGTTCCTAAGGTGCCGGGAGCCAGCATGGGGAATCCTGCCCATGGCAAAGGTCATGAGGAAGGGGGCCTGACAAAACGCAAAGGCGGGATCAGGCCTCAGGGCCCCTCTCCCCCTGGATTTTCTGGAGCATCTACTCCCAGAACCAAAATCTGTCTGCTTTACTATATTATGCCTTTCACCAACTCCTCTGACATTAACAGGGGGCTATCCTCCACCATCTTTTTCTGGAAAAAGTTAACTTATAGCTCCAGCTAACAGTCTCCTGCATATAAAAGGAGTGTCTCAGCTCAAACCCCTCTGGTAGCTTTCTAACTTGCCTGACAGGTCTGTCTGGACCTTTTACAACTGCGATGGGATTGCTTACAGCCTCCCCACCGTGAAAGGCACTGGAAGCTTAAAACATCCTAGGAATGTAGGGGCTTCCAAGGAGTCAAAATCATTAGAATAGGACTGATTAAGGGTTTCATTGTTGAGCCAATACTTGCTGCCAAGTTTCATATCTTTTATTTGTTGATATAGTTGGTATATAGAAAAAACAAGTAGCAACATAAATCTTTGAGTTAAGTACTTTCTTTGTTATAACCTAGTGCACCTTTTCACAGCTATTTGTAAGGCCTCTCCAGACAGCCATTTTGCTTTTTTGCATTTCTTTTCCATGGGGATGGTCTTGATCACTGTCTCCCCGTACAATGTCATGAACCTCATTCCATAGTTCATCAGGCACTCTATCTATCAGATCTAGGCCCTTAAATCTATTTCTCACTTCCACTGTATAATCATAAGGGATTTGATTTAGGTCATACCTGAATGGTCTAGCGGTTTTCCCTACTTTCTTCAGTTTAAGTCTGAATTTGGCAATAAGTAGCTCATGATCTGAGCCACAGTCGGCTCCTGGTCTTGTTTTTGTTGACTGTATAGAGCTTCTCCATCTTTGGCTGCATAGAATATAATCAATCTGATTTTGGTATTGACCATCTGGTGATGTCCATGTGTAGAGTCTTCTCTTGTGTTGTTGGAAGAGGGTGTTTGCTATGACCAGTGCATCTTCTTGGCAAAACTCTATTAGCCTTTGCCCTGCTTCATTCTGTATTCCAAGGCCAAATTTGCCTGTTACTCAGATGTTTCTACTTCCTACTTTAGCATTATAATGAAAAGGATATCTTTTTGGGTGTTAGTTCTAAAAGGTCTTGTAGGTCTTCATAGAACCATTCAACTTCAGCTTCTTCAGCATTACTGGTTGGGGCATAGACTTGGATAACTGTGATATTGAATGGTTTGCCTTGGAAACGAACAGAGATAGTTCTGTCGTTTTTGAGATTGCATCCAAGTACTGCATTTCGGACTCTTTTGTTGACCATGATGGCTACTCCATTTCTTCTGAGGAATTCCTGCCCACAGTAGTAGATATAATGGTCATCTGAGTTAAATCCACCCATTCCAGTCCATTTTAGTTCACTGATTCCTATAATGTTGACATTCACCCTTGCCATCTCTTGTTTGACCACTTCCAATTTGCCTTGATTCATGGACCTGACATTCCAGGTTCCTATGCAATATTGCTCTTTACAGCATCGGATCTTGCTTTTATCACCAGTCACGTGCACAACTCGGTATTGTTTTTGCTCTGGCTCCATCCCTTCATTCTTTTTGGAGTTATTTCTCCACTGATCTCCAGTAGCATATTGGGCACCTAATGACCTGGGGATTTTCTCTTTGGTTTCCTATCATTTTGCCTTTTCATACTGTTCATGGGGTTCTCAAGGCAAGAATACTGAAGTGGCTTGCCATTCCCTTCTCCAGTGGACCATGTTCTGTCAGCCCTCTCCACAATGACCTGCCTATCTTGGGTTGCCCCGCAGGCATGGCTTGGTTTCACTGAGTTAGACAAGGCTGTGGTCCTAGTGTGATTAGATTGACTAGTTTTCTGTGAGTATGGCTTCATTGTGTCTGCCCTCTAATGCCCTCTTTGCAATGCCTACCATCTTACTTGGGTTTCTCTTACCTTGGGTGTGGGGTATTTCTTCACGGCTGCTCCAGCAAAGCACAGCCACTGTTCCTTACACTGGACAGGGGTTTCTCCTTACCACTGCCATTCCTGACCTTCAATGTGGGATAGCTCCTCTAGGCCTTCCTGTACCTGCACAGCCACTGCTCCTCGGGTTCATCCTCCTGGCCAATGGCCCTGGCCTCAGGCATGAGTGGCTCCTCCCAGCTGCTGCCCTTGGCCTCGGGCTCAGGCTTGGGGTGGCTCCTCAGGGTCATCACCCCTGGCCTCGGGCATGACGTGGTTCCACCTAGCTACTGCCCCTAGCCTCGGGCTCGGGTTGGCTCCTCAGGGTCACGGCCCCTGGCCTCGAGCACAAAGTGGCTTCTTCCAGCTGCCCCTGACCTCAGACACGGGGCTGTCTCCTTCCAGCCTCCCTTGACCTCGGATGCAGGGTGTCTCCTCCCCACTGCCCCTGGCCTCGGACGTGGGGTAGCTCCTCCCGGTCACCACTGACCTCAAACCCAGGGTATCTCCTCCCAGCTGCCACTGACCTCGGACGTGAGGTAGCTCCTCCCGGCTGCCGCCCCTGACCTCGGATGAGGGGTACCTCCTCCCAGCTACCACTGACCTCTGATGCAAGGTAGCTCCTCTCAGCCATTCCTGAGTCAAAAAGCAAAGGAGAAAAGGAAAGATATAAGCATCTGAATGCAGACTTCCAAAGAATGGCAAGAAGAGATAAGAAAGCCTTCTTCAGGGATCAATGCAAAGAAATAGAGGAAAACAACAGAATGGGAAAGACTAGAGATCTCTTCAAGAAAATTAGAGATACCAAGGGAACGTTCATGCAAAGATGGACTCGATAAAGGATAGAAATGGTATGGACCTAACAGAAGCAGAAGATATTAAGAAGAGGTGGCAAGAATACATGGAAGAACTGTACAAAAAGATCTTCAAGACCCAGATAATCATGATGATGTGATCAGTAATCTAGAGCCAGACATCTTGGAATATGAAGTCAAGCGGGCCTTAGAAAGCATCACTATGAACAAAGCTAGTGGAGGTGATGGAATTCCAGTTGAGCTATTTTAAATCCTGAAAGATGATGCTGTGAAAGTGCTGCACTCAATATGCCAGCAAATTTGGAAAACTCAGCAGTGGCCACAGGACTGGAAAAGGTCAGTTTTCATTCCAATCCCAAAGAAAGGCACTGCCAAAGAATGCTCAAACTACTGCACAATTGCACTCATCTCACATGCTAGTAAAGTGATGCTCAAAATTCTCCAAGCCAGGCTACAGCAATACATGAACCGTGAACTCCCTGATGTTCAGCTGGTTTTAGAAAAGGCAGAGGAACCAGAGATCAAATTGCCAACATCCGCTGGATCATGGAAAAAGCAAGAGTTCCAGAAAAACATCTATTTCTGCTTTATTGACTATGCCAAGCCTTTAACTGTGTGGATCACAATCAACTGTGGAAAATTCTGAAAGATATGAGAATACCAGACCACGTGACCTGCCTCTTGAGAAATCTGTATGCAGGTCAGGAAGCAACAGTTAGAACTGGACATGGAACAATAGGATGGTTCCAAATAGGAAAAGGAGTACATCAAAGCTGTATATTGTCACCCTGCTTATTTAATTTCTATGCAGAGTACATCATGAGAAACGCTGGACTGGAAGAAACACAAGCTGGAATCAAGATTGCCAGGAGAAATATCAATCACCTCAGATATGCAGATGACACCACCCTTTTGGCAGAAAGTGAGGAGGAGCTAAAAAGCCTCTTGATGAAGGTGAAAGAGGACAGGGAAAAGTTGGCTTAAAGCTCAACATTCAGAAAACGAAGATCATGGCATCCGGTCCCATCACTTCATGGGAAGTAGATGGGGAAACAGTAGAAACAGTGTCAGACTTTATTTTGGGGGCTCCAAAATTACTGCAGATGGTGACTGCAGCCATGAAATTAGAAGATGCTTACTCCTTGGAAGAAAAGTTGTGACTAACCTAGATAGTATATTCAAAAGCAGGGACATTACTTTTCTGACTAAGTTCCGTCTAGTCAAGGCTATGGTTTTTCCTGTGGTCATGTGTGGATGTGAGAGTTGGACTGTGAAGAAGGCTGAGCACCGAAGATTTGATGCTTTTGAACTGTGGTGTTGGAGAAGACTCTTGAGAATCCCTTGGACTGTAAGGAGATCCAACCAGTCCATTCTGAAGGAGATCAACCCTGGGATTTCTTTGGAAGGAATGATGCTAAAGCTGAAGTTCCAGTACTTTGGCCACTTCATGCGAATGGTTGACTCATTGGAAAAGACTCTGATGCTGGGAGGGATTGGGGGCAGGAGGAAAAGGGGACAACCGAGGATGAGATGGCTGTATGGCATCACGGACTCGAAGGATGCGAGTCTGAGTGAACTCCGGGAGATGGTGATCGACAGGGAGGCCTGGCGTGCTGTGATTCATGGGGTCGCAAAGAGTCAGACACGACTGAGCGACTGAACTGAACTGAACTGCACCTTTGTTCTACAGGGATGTAACTTTAATTAGTGTTTTGAGGGTGATGCAGATTAAAGAAAAACACTTCAGGGAAAATGAGACTAACATTCATTAAGGAAGAGAGCCATAAGTGTTAACAGGCCTCTTGGCCAGAAGATACTGTAAATCACCTGAGACCTTTTGTATATGGAAAGATATGCAGAAAGAAAACCTGGTATCAGTAAGGGTCAGGACTGCTGCCCCTGCATGACTCTGTATCTTCTATTATGTAAAACTTAGGGTATATAAGCACCTTTTGAAAATAAAGTTATGGGGTTTTTGCACAAGCTTGGCCTCCCTCGTGTCGACTCTCTCTCTCTCTTTTCTCCCTCTCCCTGCCTCTTTTTCAGGCTGATCCCTTGGAACGCAGAGGCTCTCCATGTCTACTTATTTGCCCAGGCTTCTAAGACCCACTTGAGTTGGAGCCCAAGGGGGGGAACCCTCCACTATTCAAGCGGGCGCCTGTGGCCTAACATAGACGGTGCAAGTTTCTTGTCTTGAGGCTTTATTAGCTTTCCGTGTAAACCAAGGAATATCAGTCTCTTTTCTCCCCTATTTTTTTCACTACATTATTTTCTTTTAATCTCTCTTTAAATTTCTAGTTAATCTCTCTTCGCTGACTCCGTCCCCACTTCGAATTCCCTGGATCCACCGAGGCTGGATCCCGGCACTTGGTCTTCCCAGGAGAACAAACCTGGGGTGCAGCCAGTGCACTGAAATTCTTCAAGTGACTTTTGGGACTCGTGAACACCGTGTTTGATTCTTTCCTATGAATCTTCTGATTTATGAAGGCATAAACTACTCATCCCATTCCCAACCAGTTCTCAGATTATCCTTCTGTAATATGAATGTGATCTTATTTTCCCCTTCACATCTTTCCATATAAGCTATATTATGACCAACAGGTCTATAAAATCAAAGTATTCTTTCAGTGGAACAGAATCTTTACTTTTTAACTGGTAGAAAATTGCTTTACAATGTTGTCTTGGTTTCTCCCATGCAGCAACATAAATCAGTTGTAATTATATACATTCTTTCCCTTTTAAGCCTCCCTCCCCTCTACCTATCACACTCCTCCAGGTCATCATAGAGCTCCAGCTGGGATCCCTGTGTTATACAGCAACTTCCCACTAATTACTTCTTTTGCATATGATAACGTATATATATCAATGCTACTTTTTCAATCCATCCCACCCTCACATTCCCCCACTATGCCCACAAGTTCGCTCTCTGCTTGGTTCATCAATACAACTTTTCTAGATTCCATATATATGTGTTAATGTAAGGTATTTGTATCAGATACTTGTATCAGACCAAGATGTGCCAGTTTGTTTGGGTTTTTGTTTTGTTTTGTTTTTTTAGTGTACTTTGAAATTAAAATCTCAGGGGCAGAGGCCTCTAGTGAAAGCAGTGGTAAGGCAAGACATTCCCTCTCAAGTCACCATGGGCTTTTTACCAGGGGAGAGAAAGTGAAAAATGCTGCAGATTTTTCTCATGCCTCTCAGAAAAAGAGAGTGAAGCTGATTTTAAATGAAAAAAAATTTAAAGCTATAGAACATTATTAACTGCACAGCTCACAAGAGAAGAGTTTTACTGGGCGACTTCTGGAAAGTGGGCATAGGAAGGAGCCTGGCTGGTCCAGGCTATGTCAACAAAGAGTACTTCTCATGTTCCTCCTGGAAAACAGAAGTGAATGGACTGTATCTTCTTCAAGATACATTTCTTTCCTTCTATTAGGCTTTTCCCTGAATTTCTCTTGATTTGTAAACATTTTCTCTCATGTAACTTCTGACTGTAAAATGAAGCTTAAGGGCATAATAGGAAGAGGTATAATGAGTGGTCACAAATGTGGGCTCTGATGCTAGAGTACCTGGGTTTGAATCCTGGTTTCTTGTTTTAACCTCTCTGTGCCTCAATTTGCCCATCTGTAAAATTGGGATAATACTGGCTCTTAGTGTGTAAGATTGATGTGAAGATTAAATGAAGTATTCCATGCCCACACACAGTAAAGCCCTGGATCATTATGTTATCTGTTATTATAGTCCTGAAACCATTACAAGATGCTAAAACCAAAGTTATAAAGGTCTATGCAACAGAAATATATCTGATATTGTGCTAAATTAACTTTGTATATCAAACTTTTAACTCTTAATCCTCCTAAATCAAAATCTGCTCCTATTGTTTCATTTACCACACCACATCCTAATTACCTGATAGCTTACCTGCCTCAACTAGTGAGAGAACAGGGGCTATGTCTGAATAATAGTGAAGGAAATAAAGAGCCACTTAGAGCAGGGAGCCTATAATATATAACTGATAGCTTATTTTGTATATCAACTGCTACACTGGATGCTGTAAAGTAGAAATTAATTCTTCTAGTTTACATTAAAGCTAAGGGAATTAAAATCTTAGCAAGGATTTGAACTTAGGACTTCTTGTCACCAAGAGCCATGCTGGACTCTACCATGAGAGTGAGTATAGTCCATACTTGGACCCTACCACGCTGCCTGCTCTGGATTCCCAACACCTGACAATTTGCCTCAGGTATAGCCCACATCTGACACTTTGACACATAGTAGGTGATAGTAGGTGGGCCACAAATATTTGTTGAATGAGTATGTACATATAATGATATTTTGGAGATACTAAAACTGCAGGTCCAGGTAAATGTGTTCACATATTAATTCTGTTGTTCTCTGGATAGCCACTCAATTTCATTTGGGAAACATCCACTAAAGAAGCTTGGATAAAAACCGAGCCTGCATTGTGGGCAGAACTGGTTTCCTAGAAAACAAGGAATTCAGGTGTTAAGCATTTCTGATGAGCTGTTACAAGATGAGAGAGATATAGTGTAAATTTGCACTATTTATGCCACATGAAAAACAGAAATGAAAGAGATCAGAATTAAGGAATTGCGCTACCCTATTTCATGGTTAAGAAACAGCTACATACCTTGAGATTTTAATGATCTGCAGTCCAAGTGTGAGGAGACCTTGATGGCTGTTCAAATCAGATTAAAGTGTAAATACATTTTCACAAAGACCATTAGTAAAAGTCTTGAAGTTCTGATTTGAGGAAGCGGAGTAATGACTAGTACATTCTCTAGAGACTTGTAGACTTTGAGAAATTTATTTAGAAGAATGCATAAACAGAACCACTCTTTCTTTGAATGATAATTACTGTCATCACTCTTGCTGGCTGATTGCCCAGTCAGTTTTGAATGGCCCAGGTTCTGGGTTTGGATGAATCAACTCTGGGATCTGAAAGTGGTCATATCTTTGCAACTGAGAAATTTTTCTTATGAGATCGTATTGTAGACAAATAATTGCATAAATTATCTGTCAAGGAATTTTTTCAAATACACATAATCACAATGATTAATTTACAATCTATATTTCCAACTATTTATGGATCATTTCTGCATGGATGTCAGAAATCACCTTAAATTCAGTGTGCCCCCAAATTGAACTGACAGATCTTTCCTCAGCCTCCCCAATTTGCTTTCAGTCTGTTTTCCCTATGCTAGTTAATGACCTACCAAAATCATAATAGCTGACAATTATTGAGTGCTTACTATGTACTATTCCCACCCTGCTGTTTTGTATATATTCACTCATTTAAAGCCCATAAGAAATATTAAAACTTATCTACCCCAAAGAAAATGCAGCCATCCTCCATTTTGCAAATTAAGAAACTGAGTCACAGAAAGGCTAACTAATTCAGACAGGCAAATATTAAAATTTAGAAATCAATTCCTAGCCTTCCATTTCCAAGGGCTGTGTCCTGAATTGCTGTTCGCTGCTCTACCCATCATGAGCTACCAAAAGCAGAGAGCTTTTTTATTCTTGTCTTCTTTCTTTCCTCGTGTCACCTCAACTTCCCTGCTATATCTAATCAGCTGTTAGGTTGTGTCAATTCCAGTTCCTTTCTACGGCTCCTCTCAACCATGTCCCCTCAATGTGTCTAATCCTCAAACACATTCTGTCTCTCCATTTCAGTGTCTCAGTTCATTCCTTTAACATTCATTACCTGAGCTGCTATCACATAAAGAGCAATCTTTCTATTGTAAAACAAGGAGCTCATCACTTCATTTTCCTGTGGGACCTAACTTCTTAGCAATCTAACCCATTGAGAGTTTCCAGGCCCCTCTCCTGCCTCTTCTCCAGCTCCAGGCACACAGAAATATCATGGATCCGTGAACATATCAAATCCTTTCCCACTCCCATGCCTTTGCTCATGCTGTGTCCTCCACTTGAAATGCCTTTCTCTCCCTTCTCTCTGGCTCTTTCATATTTCAAGGATCAGACCAAGTATTCTCTCTTTGTGTAGCCTTCTAAAACTTCCCATTCATGCATGCTAAGTCGCTTCAGTCATGTGCAACTCTTTGCAACCCCATGGACTGTAGCCTGCCAGGCTTCTCTGTCCATGGGATTTTCCAGGCAAGAATACTGGAGTGGGTTGCCATTTCCTTCTCCGCTAAAATCTCCCATCCAAAGCTAAATATATAGCTTCCTGATTACACTCCTATAACATTTAGTACATAAGTGCATGAAGGTAATATTTATCATATTCTATGATAATTATATAGCAGTAGCATTTTCTCAACTATGTCCCCAGCTGGCCAATAAGTTGTTTTGGCTCAGAAGACTTTCTTCTCTCCTTTGTGTCTGCAGTACCTAATTAACCTTGGATCCTTAAAAAAAAAAAAAAAAAAAATTAGATTAGTTAACTGATTAATACAAACGTGAAGATTATGCTCACCAGTGCCGGCCTCATTAGTATTGTGGTGAGTAGCCCCATTTGTTATGCGGGAGACTGGAATTCAATTCCCCAGTGGGGAGGTAACACACCCTTTGGGGCTTCCCTGGTGGCTCAGACAATAAAGAATCCACCTTCAATGAGGGGGATCTGGGTTCGATCCCTGGGTTGGGAAGATCCCCTGGAGGAGGGCATGGCAACCCACTCCAGTATTCTTGCCTGGATAATCCCCATGGAGAGGAGCCTGGTGGGCTACAGTCCATGGGGTCACAAAGAGGCAGACACGACTGAGTGACTAAGCACAGCACACATGCTCACTAGCAGCAAATGCTACCTAAACCTATTTCAGAAGCTAGATGCCATGATTTTAGCAGGGTATCTTATCCTTTTCCATGTCATCTTTTATTTCTTGCATTTATAAATTTCCATTAATAAAATTATTTACACATTGCAAGTGCCTAAGAAATGAGACCACAGGCTTCATTTCAAAAAGTAAAGAGAAAAAGTATGTGATGATGCTTTTATTCTTTTATTATCTTTGTTTTTCACAAGAAAAGAGAGAAGGTAAGTAGCTAAAGCAGCAAATGCTTTATTAACAATATGACAAAGGCTCTGTACAGCTGAGAACTCAGACCCTGAGGAGACATAAAGGCACCTTGGGCTGAGGTGAATTCAGAAAGAGAATAGCAAAATGAAGTTGGATGCAAGAGACATGCATGGAGACAAGGAGGCAGGGTACCAGAAACAAGAAACTGGAGTGCAGCAGAGCCATATGGTTAGAGATGAAGCAGGGAGTTCTGCCTTGATCATCCTAGAAACAGAGAAATTGGGCACTTAGTCACATGTTTGGGGCCTATCTCCCTCTAGGACAAAAGTATGTCTTATTCATCTTTCCACTAAAACCACTCATCACAGAAGACATTGCCTCAGTTCAGTTCAGTCACTCAGTCTTGTCCGACTCTTTGTGACCTCATGAATTCCAGCCACCAGGCCTCCCTGTACATATCAACTCCTGGAGTTCACCCAAACTCAAACCATCGAATCGGTGACGCCATCCAGCCATCTCATCTTCTATCATCACCTTCTCCTCCTGCCCCCAATCCCTCCCAGCATCAGAGTCTTTTCAAATGAGTCAACTATTTGCAAGAGGTGGCCAAAGTACTGGAGCATCAGCTTTAGCATCATTCCTTCCAAAGAACACCCAGGACTGATCTCCTTTAGAATGGACTGGTTGTATCTCCTTGCAGTCCAAGGGACTCTCAAGAGTCTTCTCCAACACCATAGTTCAAAAGCATCAATTATTCGGCACTCAGCTTTCTTCACAGTCTAACTCTCACATCCATACATGACCACTGGAAAAACCATAGCCTTGACTAGATGGACCTTTGTTGGCAAAGTAATGACTCTACTTTTGAATATGCTATCTAGGTTGGTCATAACTTTTCTTCCAAGGTAGTAAGCGACTTTTAATTTCATGGCTGCAATCAACATATGCAGTGATTTTGGAGCCCCCAAAATAAACTCTGACACTGTTTCTACTGTTTATCCATCTATTTGCCATGAAATGATGGGACCGGATGCCATGACCTTTGTTTTCTGAATGTTGAGCTTTAAGCCAAGTTTTTCACTCTCCTCTTTCACTCTCATCAAGAGGCTTTTACTTCCTCTTCACTTTCTGTCAGAAGGGTGGTGTCATCTGCATATCTGAGGTTATTGATATTTCTCCTGAGGTTATGGATATTGATATATTCCAGCTTGTGTTTCTTCTAGCCCAGAATTTCTTATGATATACTCTGCATATAAGTTAAATAAGCAGGGTGACAATATACAGACTTGACGTACTCCTTTTCCTATTTGGAACCAGTCTGTTGTTCCATGTCCAGTTCTAACTGTTGCTTCCTGACCTGCATACAGGTTTCTCAAGAGGCAGGTCAGATGGTCTGGTATTCCCATCTCTTTCAGAATTTTCCACAGTTGACTGTGATCCACACAGTCAAAGGCTTTGGCATAGTCAATAAAGCAGAAATAGATGTTTTTCTGGAACTCTCTTGCTTTCTCTAGGATTCAGCAGATGTTGGCAATTTGATCTCTGGTTCCTCTGCCTTTTCTAAAACCAGCTTGAACTTCTGGAAGTTCACCTTTCATGTATTGCTGAAGCCTGGCTTGGAGAATTTTGAGCACTACTAGCATGTGAGATGAGTGCAATTGTGCAGTAGTTTGAACATTCTTTGGCATCACCTTTCTTTGGGATTGGAATGAAAACTGACCTTTTCCAGTCCTGTGGCCACTGCTGAGTTTTCCAAATTTGCTGGCATATTGAGTGCAGCACTTTCACAGCATCATCTTTCAGGATTTGAAACAGCTCAACTGGAATTCCATCACCTCCACTAGCTTTGTTCATAGTGATTTTTTTTATTTTATTTTTACTTTATTCTACGTTACAATACTGTATTGGTTTTGCCATACATTGACATGAATCAGCCACAGGTGTACACGAGCTCCCAATCCTGAAACCTCCTCCCACCTCCCACCCCATATCATCTCTCTGGATCATCCCTGTGCTCCAGCCCCAAGCATCCTGTATCCTGTATCAAACATAGACTGGCGTTTCATTTCTTACATGATAGTATACATGTTTCAATGCCATTCTCCCAAATCATCCCACCCTCTCCCTCTCCCTCAGAGGCCAAAAGTCCATGTATACCTCTGTGTCTCTTTTGTTGTCTCACATACAGGGTCATCATTACTATCTTTCTAAATTCCATATATATGTGTCAGTATACTGTATTGGTATTTTTCTTTCTGGCTTACTTCACTCTGTATAATCAGCTCCATTTTCATCCACCTCATTAGAACGGTTTCAAATTTATTCTTTTTAATGGCTGAGTAATACTCCATTGTGTATATGTACCACTGCTTTCTTATCCATTCATCTGCTGATGGACATCTAGGTTGTTTCCATATCCTGGCTATTATAAACAATGCTGCAATGACCATTGGGGTACATGTGTCTCTTTCAATTCTGGTTTCCTCGGTGTGTATGCCCAGCAGTGGGATTGCTGGGTCATAATGCAGTTCTATTTGCAATTTTAAAAGGATTCTCCACCTGTTTTCCATAGTGGCTGTACTACTTTGCATTCCCACCAACAGTGTAAGAAGGTTCCCTTTTCTCCACATCCTCTCCAGCATTTATTGCTTGTAGACTTTTGGATCGCAGCCATTCTGACTGGTGTGAAATGGTACCTCATTGTGGTCTTGATTTGCATTTCTCTGATAATGAGTGATGTTGAACATCTTTTCATGTATTTGTTAGCCATCCGTATGTCTCCTTTGGAGAAATGCCTATTTAGTTCTTTGTCCCATTTTTTGATTGGATCATTTATTTTTCTGGAATTGAGCTGCATACGTTGCTTGTATATTTGTGAAATTAGTTGTTTGTCAGTTGCTTCATTTGCTATTGTTTTCTCCCATTCAGAAGGCTGTCTTTTCATCTTACTTATAGTTTCCTTTGTTGTGCAGAAGCTTTTAATTTTAATTAGATCCCGTTTGTTTATTTTTGCTTTTATTTCCAGTATACTGGGAGTTGGATCATAGAGGATCCTGCTGTGATTTATGTCGGAGAGTGTTTGCCTATGTTCTCCTCTAGGAGTTTTATAGTTTCTGGTCTTACATTTAGATCTTTAATCCATTTTGAGTTTATTTTTGTGTGTGGTGTTAGAAAGTATTCTAGTTTCATTCTTTTACAAGTGGTTGACCAGTTTTCCCAGTACCACCTGTTAAAGAGATTGTCTTTACTCCATTGTATATTCTTGCCTCCTTTATCGAAGATAAAGTGTCCATAGGTGTGTGGGTTTATCTCAGGGCTTTCTATTTTGTTCCATTGATCTATATTTCTGTCTTTGTGCCAGTACCATACTGTCTTAATGACTGTGGCTTTGTAGTAGAGCCTGAAGTCAGGCAAGTTGATTCCTCCAATTCCATTCTTCTTTCTCAAGACTGCTTTTGCTATACGAGGTTTTTGTATTTCCATACAAATCTTGAAATTATTTGTTCTAGTTCTGTGAGAAATACTGCTGATAGCTTGATAGGCATTGAATCTGTAGATTGCTTCGGGTAGTATACTCATTTTCACTATATTGACTCTTCCTTTCCATGAACATGGTATATTTTTCTCCATCTATTAATGTCCTCTTTGATTTCTTTCATCAGTGTTTTATAGTTTCCTATATAGGTCTTTAGTTTCTTTAGGTAGGTATATTCCTAAGTATTTTATTCTTTTCGTTGCAATGGTGAATGGAATTGTTTCCTTAGCTTCTTTTTCTACTTTCTCATTATTAGTATATAGGAATGCAAGGGATTTCTGAGTGTTGATTTTATATCCTGCAACTTTACAATATTCATTGATTAGCTCTAGTAGTTTTCTAGTGGAGTCTTTAGGATTTTCTATGTAGAGGATCATGTCATCTGCAAACAGTGAGAGTTTTACTTCTTCTTTTCCAATTTGGATTCCTTGTATTTCTTTTTCTGCTCTGATTGCTGTGGCCAAAACGTCCAGAACTATATTGAATAGTAGTGGTGAAAGTGGGCACCCTTGTCTTGTTCCTGACTTTAGGGGAAATGCTTTCCGGTTTTCACCACTGAGGATAATGTTTGCTGTGGGTTTGTCATATATAGCTTTTATTATGTTGAGGTACGTTCCTTCTATTCCTGCTTTCTGGAGAGTTTTTTTTATCATAAATGGATGTTGAATTTTGTCAAAGGCCTTCTCTGCATCTATTGAGATAATCATATGACTTTTATTTTTCAATTTGTTAATGTGGTGAATTACACTGATTGATTTGTGGATACTGAAGAATCCTTGCATCCCTGGGATAAAGCCCACTTGGTCATGGTGTATTTTTACTGTGTTGTTGGATTCTGATTGCTAGAATTTCGTTGAGGATTTTTGCATCTATGTTCATCAGTGATATTGGCCTGTAGTTTTCTTTTTCTTGTGGAGTCTTTGTCAGGTTTTGGTATTAGGGTGATTGTGGCCTCATAGAATGAGTTTGGAAGTTTACCTTCCTCTGCAATTTTCTGGAAGAGTTTCAGTAAGATAGGTGTTAGCTCTTCTCGAAATTTTTGGTAGAATTCAGCTGTGAAGCCGTCTGGACCTGGGCTCTTGTTTGCTGGAAGATTTCTGATTACAGTTTCAATTTCCACGCTTGTGATGGGTCTGTTAAGATTTTCTGTTTCTTCCTGGTTCAGTTTTGGAAAGTTGTACTTTTCCAAGAATTTGTCCATTTCTTCCAAGTTGTCCATTTTATTGGCATATAATTGCTGATAGTAGTCTCTTATGATCCTTTGTATTTCTGTGTTGTCTGTCGTGATCTCTCCATTCATTTTCATTTCTAATTTTATTGATTTGATTTTTTTCTCTTTGTTTCTTGATGATCTGGCTAATGGTTTGTCAATTTTATTTATCCTTTCAAAGAACTGGCTTTTTGCTTTGTTGATTTTTGCTATGGTCTCATTTGTTTCTTTTGCATTTATTTCTGCCCTAATTTTTAAGATTTCTTTCCTTCTACTAACTCTGGGGTTCTCTATTTCTTCCTTTTCTAATTGCTTTAGGTGTCAAGTTAGGTTATTTATTTGACTTTTTTCTTGTTTCTTGAGGTATGCCTGTATTGCTATGAACTTTCCTCTTCGCACTGCTTTTATAGTGTCCCACAGGTTTTGGGTAGTTGTGTTTTCATTTTCATTTGTTTCTATGCATATTTTGATTTCTGATTTCTTCTGTGATTTGTTGGTTACTCAGAAGGGTGTTGTTCAGCCTACAAATGTTGGAATTTTTAATAGTTTTTCTCCTGTAATTGAGATCTAACCTTAGTGCATTATGGTCAGAAAAGATGCTTGGAATGATTTCGATTTTTTTGAATTTATCAAGGTTAGATTTATGGCCCCGGATGTGATCTATCCTGGAAAAGGTTCCATGTGCACTTGAGGAAAAGGTGAAATTCATTGTTTTGGGGTGAAATGTCCTATAGATATCAATTAGGTCTAACTGGTCTATTGTATCATTTAAAGTTTGCGTTTCTTTGTTAATTTTCTGTTTAGTTGATCTATCCATAGGTGTGAGTGGGGTATTAAAGTCTTCCACTATTATTGTGTTATTATTAATTTCCCCTTTCATGCTTCTTAGCATTTGTCTTACATATTGTGGTGCTCTTATGTTGGGTGCATATATATTTATAATTGTTATATCTTCTTCTTGGATTGATCCTTTAATCATTATGTAGTGGCCTTCTTTGTCTCTTTTCACAGCCTTTGTTTTAAAGTCTGTTTTATCTGATATGAGTATTGCTACTCCTGCTCTCTTTTGGTCTCTATTTGCATAGAATATCTTTTTCCAGCCCTTCACTTTCAGTCCGTATGTGTCCGTTGTTTTGAGGTGGGACTCTTGTAGGCAGCATATATAGGGATCTTGTTTTTGTATCCATTCAGCCAGTCTTTGCCTTTTGGTTGGGGCATTCAACCCATTTACATTTAAGGTAATTATTGATAAGTATGCTCCTGTTGCCATTTACTTTATTGTTTTGGGTTCGGGTTTATACGTCCTTTTTGTGTTTCCTTTCTAAAGTCTATCCTTTAGTATTTGTTGGAGAGCTGGTTTGGTGGTGCTGAATTCTCTCAGCTTTTGCTTGTCTCTAAAGCTTTTGATTTCTCCTTCATATTTGAATGAGATCCTTGCTGGGTACAGTAGTCTGGACTGTAGGTTATTTTCTCTCATCACTTTAAGTATGTCTTGCCATTCCCTCCTGGCCTGAAGAGTTTCTATTGAAAGATCTGCAGTTATTCTTATGGGGATCCCCTTGTGTGTTATTTGTTGTTTTTCTCTTGCTGCTTTTAATAATTGTTCTTTGTGTTTGGTCTTTGTTAATTTGATTAAAATATGTCTTGGGGTGTTTCGCCTTGGGTTTATCCTGTTTGGCACTCTCTGGGTTTCTTGGACTTGGGTGATTATTTCCTTCCCCATTTTAGGGACGTTTTCAACTATTATCTCCTCAAGCATTTTCTCATGGTCTTTCTTTCTGTCTTCTTCTTCTGGGACTCCTATTATTCGAATGTTGGATTGTTTCATATTGTCCTGGAGGTCTCTGAGGTTGTCCTCATTTCTTTTAGTTCGTTTTTCTTTTTCCCTTGCTGATTCATTTATTTCTACCATTCTATCTTCTATTTCACTAATCCTATCTTCTGCCTCCGATATTCTACTATTTGTAGCTTCCAGAGTGTTTCTGATCTCATTTATTGCATTATTCATTATATGTTGACTCTTTTTATTACTTCTAGGTCCTTGTTAAACCTTTCTTGCATCTTCTCAGTCCTTGTCTCCAGGCTATTTATCTGTGATTCCATTTTGATTTCAAGATTTTGGATCATTTTCACTATCAATATTCGGAATTCTTTCTCAGGTAGATTCCCTATCTCTTCCTCTTTTGTTTGGTTTGGTGGGCATTTCTCCTGTTCCTTTACCTGCTGGGTATTCCTCTGTCTCTTCATCTTGGTTATATTGCTGCGTTTGTGGTGGCCTTTCTGTATTCTGGGAATTTGTGGCGTTCTCTTTATTATTGAGCTTCCTCACTGTGTGTGTGGGGTTGTATCAATGGCTTGTCAAGGTTTCTTGATTAGGGAGGCTTGTGTTGGAGTTCTGGTGGGTGGAGATGGATTTCTTCTCTCTGGAGTGCTGTGAAGTGTCTAGTAATGGGTTATGAGATGGCAATGGTTTTGTAGTATTTTTGAGCTATCTGTATATTGAAGCTCAGAGGTGTGTTCTTGTGTTGCTGGAGAATTTGCGTGGTATGTCTTGCTCTGGAACTTGTTGGCCCTTGGGTGGTGCTCGGTTTCAGTGTAGGTATGGAGACATTTGATGAGCTCCTATCGAATAATGTTCCTTGTATTCAAGAATTCTCTGATGTTCTCAGGATTTGGACTTAAGCCTCTGATTCTGGTTTTCAGTTTTATTTTTACAATAGCATCAGGACTTCTCCATCTATACAGCACTGATGTTAAAACATCTAGGTTAAAGATGAAAGGTTTCTCCACATTGAGGGTCACCCATAGAGGATCACTGAGTTACATGGAGGAGAGAAGAGGGAGGGGGTAATTAGAGGTGACTGGAAAAAGATGAGGTGGAATCAAAATAGGAGAGAGCAAGCTAGCCAGTAATCACTTCCTTGTGTGTTCTCCACAGTCTGGACCTCTCAGAGGTGTTCATAGAGTTATATAGGGAAGAGGAGAGGGAGGAAGTAGACAGAGGTGGCCAGGGGGATAAAAGAGGGAGATGAAAAGGAGGGAGACAGATCCAGCCAGTAACCAGTTCCCTGAGTGTTCTCCACCTTCTGGAACACACAGAGATTCACAGAGTTGGGTAGAGAAGAGAAGGGGGAGGGAGGAGACAGAGGCCACCTGGTGGAGAAAAAGGAGAGTCCAAAGGAGAGAGTGGTCAAGCCAGTAATCTCACTCTCAGGTAAAATTGGGTACTGAAGATTAGGTTTTTAAATGTACAAAATTGACAACAAATACCAAAATGTGAAGATTAAAAATCTGGAGTAGAGATTGGATTTTCAAAAATACAATATTAAAGAAAAGAAGAAGAAGAAGGAGAAAAAAAGCCATCAGAATTATTAAAAGACAACAACCTCCACCACAAAAAGACTATATACAGTGTTTGCTTTAAAAATAGGGGTTTTTTTTTAAAAGTAACAATAGGTTATAAAAATAATAATTAGAGATATAGAGGACTTAAAAATTTAAGAAAGTTAAAAAAAGATGAGAAAGAAAAGAAGAAAAAATAAAATTTATTAAAAAATTTTTAAAAAGAAAAAAATCACGCATCCACATCAACTCAAAAAGAAAAAAAAAAAAGATTGATCATAAAAGTAGTAAAGGTACATCTGGCTTTGTGGGCTATGTGGGGTCGCTACCAAGGCAGTTCCCTCTGTTTAACTTCCTCTGTTTGCTGGTCTCTTCCATGTCTGATTTCTGTCTTGACACAGGGAGGGTGGTGGTGGACTCTACGCTGGGCTTGCCCCTGCTGGCAGCGCACACCGCTCAGGCTCTACATTGCTCCGCCAGGTATCCATCTGAGGCCGGCCCTAGGCTTCATGCACCTCGCTGGTCTAAGCCACTCAGGCTCGGCGCTCAGGAAGCCCTGCAAGGTGCAGATTTGGTTGGGCCTGCGTTTTGTGCCCTTCCCAGGTCCGAATAGCTAGGGAGTTTGGCGAGCACAATTGCTGCAATTTATGGCCTTTCTGTGCTGCTCAGTTTTCTGGGAGTACTGCTGGGGCTCCTTCTCAGGTGAATGATGACTGTCCAGAGCCCCCAGAAGTCTTAGTTAGCAAAGAAACCTGCTTGCAATTTGGTAGGTAATGTCTCTCTTGAGCTGTGATTGCCCCCTTCCAGCCCTTAAGGCTCTGGCTGCCTGTCACCAGAGGGAGATGGTCTGCAGCCGGCAATCAGTCCTTTGTTCTGTGTGCGGTCCTGGCAGTGTCTCATGTTCAAGCATTTTGTGTGGTAGCTATCCCACAGTCTGGTTTGCTAGTCCAAATTAGTTCATTCTAACCACGCATGGGGCATTATGACTCGATTCTCAAGAAAAGCCCTGCAGTCTGTGTCTCCCGTGGCCCAATTCTTAGAAAGCACTGCTGCTTGCACCTCCCACTTCTCCCTGCCCAACCCCAACTTGCTAGTGTCGGATGCAGGCGTCTGCGCTGTTTATCCACTGAGGGATTTACTGTTGGGCTCATAATCTGTTGGTTTTAATTATTTATTTATTTTTCCTTTCTGTTATGTTGCCCACTGTGCTTCCAAGACTTGCCACAGACTCAGCTGTGAGAATGTTTCCTGGTGTTTGGAAACCTCTCTTTTAAGAGTCTCTTCCCAGGACAGGATTCCCTTTCCAGGACGGAGCTCCCTCCCTACCTCCTTTGTCTCTTTTTCATCTTTTATATTTTTTCCTACCTGTTTTTAAAGCCAATGATCTGCTTTGCTAGATGCCTGATGTCCTCTGCCAGCATTCAGAAGTGGTTTTGTGGAATTTACTTAGCATTGAAATGTTTTTTGATGAAGTAGTGAGAGAGAAAGTGGTCTCCGCATCCTATTCCTCTGCCATCTTTTTCCGCCTCCCCATAGTGATGCTTTCTAAGGCCCACTTGACTTCACATTCCAAGATGTCTGGCTCTAGGTGAGTGATCACATCATCATGATTATCTAGGTCATGAAGATCTTTTTCATACTGTTCTTCTGTGTATTCTTGCCACCTCTTCTTAATATCTTTTGCTTCTGTTAGGTCCATACCATTTCTGTCCTTTATTTTGACCATCTTTGCATGAAATATTCCCTTGGTATCTCTAATTTTCTTGAAGAGATCTTTAGTCTTTCCCATTCTGTTCTTTTCCTCTATTTCTTTGCATTGATTGCTGAGGAAGGCTTTCTTATCTCTCCTTGCTATTCTTTGGAACTGCATTCAGATGCTTATATCTTTCCTTTTCTCCTTTGCTTTTTGCTTCTCTTCTTTTCACAGCTATTTGTAAGGCCTCTCCAGACAGCCATTTTGCTTTTTTGCATTTCTTTTCCATGGGGATGGTCTTGATCATTGTCTCCCGTACAATGTCACGAACCTCCATCCACAGTTCATCAGGCACTCTATCTATCAGATCTAGGCCCTTAAATCTATTTTTCACTTCCACTGTATAATCATAAGGGATTTGATTTAGGTCATACCTGAATGGTCTAGTGGTTTCCCCTACTTTCTTCAAATTAAGTCTGAATTTGGCAATAAGGAATTCATGATCTGAGCCACAGTCAGCTCCTGGTCTTGTTTTTGCTGACTGATAGAGCTTCTCCATCTATGGCTACAAAGAATATAATCAATCTGATTTCAGTGTTGACCATCTGGTCATGTCCATGTGTAGAGTCTTCTCTTGTGTTGTTGGAAGAGGATGTTTGCTATGATCAGTGCCTTCTCTTGGCAAAATTCTATTAGCCTTTGCACTGCTTCATTCCTTACTCCAAGGCCAAATTTGCCTGTTACTCCAGGTGTTTGTTTACTTCCTACTTTAGCATTCCAGTCCCCTATAATGAAAAAGGACATCTTTTGGGGGGTATTAGTTCTAAAAGGTCTTGTAGGTCTTCATAGAACCATTCAACTTCAGTTTCTTCAGCATTACTGGTTGAGGCATAGACTTGGATTACCGTGATATTGAATGGTTTGCCTTGGAAATGAACAGAGATCATTCTATCATTTTTGAAATTGCATCCAAGAACTGCATTTCAGATCCTTTTGTTGACCATGATGGCTACTCCATTTCTTCTACGGGATTCCTGCCCACAGTAGCGGGTATAATGGTCCTCTGAGTTAAATTCACCCATTCCACTCCATCTTAGTTCGCTGATTCCTATAATGTCAATGTTCACTCTTGCCATCTCCTGTTTGACCACTTCCAATTTGCCTTGATTCATGGACCTAACATTCCAAGTTCCTATGCAATATTGCTCTTTACAGCATCGGACCTTGCTTCTCTCACCAGTCACATCCACAACTAGATTTTGTTTTTGCTTTGGCTCCATCCCTTCATTCTTTCTGGAGTTATTTCTCCACTGATCTCCAGTGACATATTGGGCACCTACCGACCTGGGAAGTTCCTCTTTCAGTATCCTATCCTTTTGCCTTTTCATACTGTTCATGGGATTCTCAAGGCAAGAATACTGAAGTGGTTTGCCATTCCCTTCTCCAGTGGACCACATTCTGTCAGCCCTCTCCACCATGACCCGCCCATCTTGGGTGGCCCTGCAGGACATGGCTTAGTTTCACTGAGTTAGACAAGGCTGTGGTCCATGTGATTAGACTGACTAGTTTTCTGTGATTGTGGTTTCAGTGTGTCTGTCCTCTGATGCCCTCTTGCAACACTTACCATCTTACTTGGGTTTCTCTGACTTTGGACAAGGAGTATCTCCTCACTGCTGCCCTTCCTGACCTTGAACGTGGAGTAGCTCCTCTCAGCCCTCCTGTGCCCGCACAGTCACTGCTCCTTGGACTTGGGGTTGCTCTTCTCGGCCGCTGCCCCTGACCTTGGGCATGGGGAAGTTCCTCCTGGCCACCGCCCCTGACCTCGGACATGGGGTCATTTCCTAGGAGAGCTTAATAAATATTTGTTGAACTGAGTTCAGATTGGGACCCATATATGAAGAGTAGGAAAGAAGTCCTGGAAACCACTTTCAAAGCCTGTTTCTAGGGAACTGGAGAGTAGGATTGTCTGGATCACTCACAGTGCCACTTTTTTCGATGAGGAAACGAGGTGTGGTTCCCTCAGAACTATGAGTGAAGGGCCTCAGGATGTTTTGTAAAACTTAAGTGACTTGCTAAAAGGTGATATGTGAAATAGCAAATGGAAGCTTCTAGATATGAAACCACTTCCTTTAGTCTAACATCAAAGAAGCCTCACATACTTTGCTTTGAGCAACTCTTTGCAAATATGCTTGGGCTCCACAGATAAATCTCTTTATGCTTTTCTTGTTGGGCTGAAATTGAACCACTACCCAGAAGAATTTCAGAGTCCTTGTGAAGGACTCTATAAACAGATACAGATAATCTTGAGAAAATTTTAAAATTTTTCGTGGTGTTTTTCTAGTGCCCTCTGAGGTTCTGGTAGATTTCATTTAATTTAATCTAAATATCAACCTTAATCCTCTCCTTCTGTCTGAAATGCTTTACCACCCACTCCTTACCCTCACTGCCTCTAATGGACAACTTCACTTTGTTAATGCCCACTCATTCCTCAGGGCTCAGCTCAAATGTCCCTTCCTTGGGGAAGTCTTCCTACTCCTCAGACCATGTCTGATGCCTGTTTTTACTCTGATTGTTCTAGATCTCTTTCTACAACAGCAGTTTTTAAATTTTGTCTTTAAATATCTCTCCTCGTGATTATTTGATTTTCTCTTTTCCCACTAGTCTACGAGCTCCATCAGGAGGCAGATCACGTCTGATTTTGCTCATCGTTTGTATCCACAATGTCTGATCCTGCACAAGTTACAGAGGAAGTCCTCAGTGTATAATAGCTTGATTAATTAGTGAAGATGCAACAGTTTGTACAGCCTTTAACTGCCTTACCTTACCTGGAATGTGACAATCCTTTGGCACATGTCTCAGTGACAAAACTATTTATTCTTAAATAGTATTCCCTTAATAAGTTTCCAACCTTTGGGTGGATACACAGTAGAAAAATACTGACTTTACTTCTTCTGAAGAAAGCATGGTTAAGGATTAGAAAACACAGAAAAGAGTTAACCTTAACAATATAGACTTAAAGCTACTATTCTTTGAAAGGTGTACTTACAAGGTTGACTCTTAGCTAGTGTCTAGGAACTTGGTTTTAGGGAGATTCTACTATTTCCTAAGAGCAATTCACTGAACTTAAACTATTTATACAAACAATTTGCTGTGTGCTGAACACCTGCTTTTCTTTTTGGATTCTGAGATTTTGTACATGCTAGGAAGACAGTGACTACTGATAAAACTCTAGAATCCTGGGCTCAGGCAAACTTCTCTAGCAGCAAATATTGAGATGACACATGTGTTGTCATCACAGGTCACTTGAGGAATTAAGGGCAGCCTATGTGACTCCACTGGGAGAAGACTTTTGAAAGCTTGCATTTTGGTTTCTCCTGGATATCATTCTATGTACCATCCCCTTCCACTGATTTTACTTTGTATCTCTTCACTGTAATTACTCATAGCCATGAGTATAAATACATGCTGAATCCTACACATCCTCATAGTGAACCATTGAACATGGAAGTGGTCATGAAAATCCCTAACTTACCACCTTGAATGTTTTTATAATCCATCCAACTTTTCTTCTTTCATCCACTAGTAGCTACAGTAGTCAAGCCACTGTCCTCTCTTACCTGGACAACAGCACTTTACCTCCTATAGTCACACTTGCCCTGATCCAACCCATTCTCTATACCAGGGGTCCCCAACCTCCAGGATCTAATGCCTGCTCATTTGAGGTGCAGATGATGTAATAATAATAGAAACAAAGTGCACAATAAACATAATGAGCTTGAATTATCCCGAAGCCATCCTACCCTCACCCTGCCCCCCACCAACCCTACCAGTGTATGGAAAAACTGTCTTCCTCAAAACCCATCCTAAGTGTCAAAAGAACCGGTCACCACTGCTCTACACCATAGACAGAGTGATCTTTCCAAAACACAAATGTGACAATGCCATCTGGTGGCAGGCAGAACCAATAAATTGTTCTGGTATATACCTTGCCATCCACAGGAGTTCATAAGCTCAAAGTTTATAACTAGAACTTTTATAATCAGAGGAAAAAAATGGAAAGATATTGTCATCTAACACCCCAGAAGGCACTGAGCCTAGAAGGTCTTGTGAACTAATTCTACCGCCATCAATGAGATGATAATTTCTATGTAATTTTAACTGTTTTAAAGCAAAGAAAACACTGGAAAACTTCAAAATTCATCGAGCACTATTAGTATAACTTTAATTCCAAACTACAAAAGGATGATTCCCTGAAAAGAAAAATATGGAGCAGAAATCAGCAAACTGCATCCTATGGACAGATCCAGCCTATTAGGTATTCTTATATAGCTTGTAGGTTAAGAATAGTTTTTACAGCTTTTAAAAATTGGAAGAACTCAAAAGAACAATATTTGGTAATATACAAAAATTACATGAAATTAAAAATTCAGTGTTAATAAAATTTTACTAGAACACTCCCAATACTCATTCATTTATGTATTGACTGTGACTGCTTTCATGCTACAGGAGTAAAGTGGAGTAGTTGCAATAGAGACCAAATAGACGCAAGTCTAAAATACTCACTATCTTGACCTTTACAGGAAAAAAAAAAAAAAACTGTCATGTGTCAACTCCTTATATAAACCAGTCTTACTTGCAAATATAAATATTCAAAATCTTAATTCAAATTTTATTAAATTGAACCAAGCAAGGAATTAAAGGGGGAAAAGTACAATCAAGTAGATGTTCTCTCCAAAATGCAAAAATGGTTTATCTTTAAGAAATCTTTTTAAATATTAATTTGCAATGTGCCAATCTCTGCTGTACAGCAATGATTCAGTTGTACACATATGAACATTGTGTTTTTATATTCTTTTCCATCATGGTTTATCTCAGGATAGTGATTATAGTTCCTTGTGCTTTACACTAGGACCTTGTTGTTCATCCATTCTAAATGTAATAATTTGCAGTTATCAACCCCAAACTCCCAGCCATCCCTCTCTCTCCCCACTTTCCCCTTTGCAACCACAAGTCTGTTCTCTGTGTCTATGAGTCTGTTTCTGTTTTTGTAGACGGGTTCATTTGTGCTACATTTTAGATTCCACGTGTAAGTGATATCACATGGTATTTATCTTTCTTTTTATGACTTATTTAGTATGATAATCTCTACTTGCATCCATGTTGCTGCAAATGGCATTATTTCATTCTTTTTATGGCTGAGTACTGTTCCATTGTCTATACGTACCATGTCTTTATCCATTCATCTGTCAATGGACATGTAGGTTATTTCCATGTTTTGGCTATTGTGAATAGTGCTTATATTCACATGTATCTTTTTGAATTATAGTTTTGTATAACCCCAGGAGTGGGGTTGCTGAATCATATGATAACTCTGTTTTTGCCTTTCTGAGGAATCTCCATACCGTTAACTCTGTTTTTGCCTTTCTGAGGAACCTCCATACTGTTTTCCATAATGGCTGTACCAACTTACAGTCCCATCAACAGTGTAGGAGGGTTCCCTTTCTCCACACCCTCTTCAGCATTTGCTATTTGTAGACTTTAATGATAGTCATTCTGCTTGCACGAGGTGGTAGCTTACTGTAGTTTTGATTGCATTTTGCTAATAATTAATAATGTTAAGTATAGTTTCATGAGCCTATTGACCATCTGTGTGTCTTCTTTGGAGAAATGTCCATTAAAGTCTTCTGCCCATTTTTCCAACTGGATTGTTTGGGGTTTTGTTGTTTCATTGTATGAGTTGTTTGTATATCTTAGAGATTAAGCCCTTGTCCATGGCATCATTTGCAAATATTCTCTGCCATTCTATAGATTGTCTTTTCAGATTTTTTATGGTTTGCTGTGCAAAACCTTGTAAGCTTGAGTAGGTCCTATCTGTTCATTTGTTTTTATTTCTATTGCCTTGGGAGATGGACAAAAGAAAACACTGGTGTGATTCATGTCAGACAATGTTTTGTCTGTGCTCTCTTCTAGGAGTTTTATGGTGTCATGTCTTATATTTTAGTCTTTAATCCATTTTGAGTTTGTTTTGTTCATGGTGTGAGGGTGTGTTCTAACTTCATTGACTTACATGCAGCTGCCCAACTTTTCCAGCACCACTTGCTGAAGAATCTGCCTTTTTCCATTTTATATTCTTGCCTCCTTTGTCTAAGATTACTTGACCATAAGTGTGTGGGTTTATTTCTGGGCTTTTGATTCAGATCCATCGATCTGTATGTCTGTTCTTGTACCAATACCACCTGCTTTGATTACTGTAGCTTTCTAGTATTGTCTGAAGTCTCAGAGAGTTATGTCTCCTACTTAGTTGTTTTCTGTTGTTGTTGTTGTTGTTGTTGTTTAATGGTTCCATTATTTTACAAAAGTTTTACTTCTGTTTTAAGTTTGAAGAATTCATTAACAAAAGAAACCACTTGTTATATACAAATAAGCAATTTTCATTTTTTATAGAAGACTATTTGACTTAATCTCAACATTAAGTCTGGCTTTGGTATCAGGATGCTGGTGGCTTCATAGAATGTTTTTGGAACTGTTCCCTTCCTTCATTTTTTGGAAGAGATTGAGAAGAATCTATATAAGTTCTTCTGTGTGTGTTAGATAGAATTTGACTCTGAGGCCCTCTGGTCTTGAACCTTTGTTTGAAGAAAGTTTTTTTTTTTTTAATTAAAGATTCTGCTTCACATCTAGTGATCAGTGTGCTCAAATTATATATTTTTTATCCAATTGTGAGGAGGTGTATGTTTCTAGACTTGGAGCTAACTGTGGCTCAAACCATGAACTCCTTATTGTGAGATTCAGACTTAAATTGAAGAAAGTAGGAAAAACCACTAGACCATTCAGGTATGACCTAAATCAAATCCCTTTCAATTATACAGTGGAAGTGACAAATAGATTCAAGGGATTAGATCTGATAGACAGAGTGCCTGAGGAACTATAGACAGAGGTTCATGACATGGTACAGGAGGCAGTGATCAAGACCATCCCCAGGACAAAGAAATGCAAAAAGGTAAAATGGTTGCTGAAGAGACCTTAAAAATAGCTGAGTAAAGAAGAAAAACTAAAGGCAAAGGAGAAAAGGAAAGATATACAATCTGAATGCAGATTTCCAAAGAATAGCAAGGAGAGATTATGAAAGCCTTCCTAAGTGATCAATGCAAAAAAATAGAGGAAAACAATAGATTGGGAAAGACCAGAGATCTTTTCAAGATAATTAGAGATACCAAGGGAACATTTCGTGCAAAGATAGGCACAATAAAGGACAGAAATTATATGGACCTAACAGAAACAGGAGAAATTAAGAAGTGGTGTTAAGAGTACACAGAAGAACTATACACAAGAAAATCTTAATGACCCAGATAATTACAATAGTGTGATCAGTCAGCTAGAGCCAGACATTCTGGAGTACGAAGTCAAGTGGGCCTTAGCAAGAATCACTATGAACAAAGTTCGTGGAGGTGATGGAATTCCAGCTGAATTATTTCAAATCCTAAAAGATGATGCTATGAAAGTGCTGCACTCAATATGCCAGCAAATTTGGAAAACTCAGCAGTGGCCACAGGACTGGAAAAGATCAGTTTTCATTCTAATCCCAAAGAAAGGCAATGCCAAAGAATGTCCAAACTATTGCATAATTGCATTCATCTCACATGCTAGCAAAGTGATGCTCAAAATTCTCCAAGGTAGACTTCAACAGCACATGAACTGAGAAACTTCCAAATATTCTAGCTGGATTTAGAGAAGACAAAGGAACCAGAGATTAAATTGCCAACATCCATTGGGTCATAGAAAAAGAAAGAGAGTTCCAGAAAAATCTACTTCTGCTTTATTGACTATGCCAAAGCCATTGATTGTGTGGATCACAACAAACTGGAAAATTCTTCAAGAGACGGGAAGAATCTCTTCCCACCTGACCACCTGAGAAATTTGTATGCAGATCAGGAAGCAACAGTTAGAACTGAACATGGACAACAGACTGGTTCCAAATTGGGAAATAAGTAGGTCCAGGCTGTATATTGTCACCCTGTTTATTTAAAGAATATGCAGAGTACACCACACGAAATGCTGGGCTGGATGAAGCACAAGTTTGAATCAAGATTGCCAGGAGAAATATAAGTAACCTCAGATATGCAGATGACACCACCTATATGGCAGAAAGTGAAGAAAAACTAAAAACTCTCTTGATGAAAGTGAAAGAGGAGAGTGAAAAAGCTGGCTTAAAAGTCAACATTCAAAGAACTAAGAACATGGCATCCGGTCCCATCACTTCACAGCAAATAGATGGGGAAACAATGGAAACAGTGACAGACTTTGTTTTCTTGGGCTCCGAAATCACTGCAGATAGTGACTGCAGCCATGAAATTAAAACACCCTTGATCCTTGGAAGAAAAGCTATGACCAACCTAGACAGCATATTAAAAAGCAGAGACATTACTTTGCCAACAAATTTCATCTAGTCAAGGCTACGATTTTTCATTAGTCATGTATGGATGTGAGAGTTGGACCATAAAGAAGGCTGAGTGCTGAAGAATTGATGCTTTTGAACTGTGGTGTTGAAGAAGACTCTTGAGAGTCCCTTGGACAGCAAGGAGATCCAACTAGTCCATCCTAAAGGAAATCAGTCCTGAATATTCATTGGAAGGACTGATGCTGAACTTGAAGCTCCCATACTTTGGCCACCTGATGCAAAGAGCTGACTCACTGGAAAAGACCCTGATGCTGGGAAAGATTGAAGGTGGGAGGAGAAGGGGATGACAGAGGATGAAATGGCTGGATGGCATCACCGACTCAATGGAGATGAGTTTGAGTAAACTCTAGGAGTTGATGATGGACAGCGAGGCCTGGTGTGCTGCAGCCCATGGGGTCACAAAGAGTGGGACACAACTGAGCTACTCTACTGAGCTGATGTTTCTAGAAAGTTGTCCATTTCTTCTAGGTTGTCAAATATTTTTGTATATAATTGTTTATAGTATTCTCTTATTTCTGTGGTTATCAGTCAGATTTGGGTTCTTTCTCTTTTCTTCTTGGTGAACCTGGCCAGGGGGTTGTCAGTTTTGTTTACCCTTTCAAAGAACCAGTTCTTGGTTTTGTTGATTTTTTTTTCCTCTCATTTTTACTCTCTATTGTATTTATTTTCCCCCTGATATTTATTATTTCCTTCTTTCTGCTTAGTTTAAGTTTTGCTTGTTCTTCTTTTTTCAATTCTTTTTGGTAGTAGGTTAGGTTTTTTACTTGATATTTTTCTTGTTTTTTGTTTTTGTTTTATGAAGACCTATATCACTATGAGCTTCCCTCTAAGAATTGCTTTTGCTGCATCTCATAGAATTTTGTAGTTTGTGTTTTCATTTCATTTGTCTCAAAGTACTTTTAATTACCTTTTGATTTCCTCGTTAACCCATTGTGGTTTTTTTTTTTAGTAAGTATTATTTAGTCTTCATATATTCGTCTTTTCTCATTTCTTTTCCTGTGATTGATTTCTAGTTTCATGCCCTTGTGGTCAGAGATGCTTGAAATAATTTCTCTACTCTTAATTTGATTGAGGTTAGTTTTGTGCTCTAAGATGAGGTCAGTCCTGGAGAATGTTTCATGTGAATTGGAAAAAATGTATATTCTGGCTTTTTTTGGATGTAGTGTCCTGAGAATATCAAGTCTAAATGTTCTGTTGTATCATTTAGGACCTCTGTTGCCTTATTGATTCTTGTCTGAAAGATCTATCTTTTGATATGAGTGGGGTGTTAAAGTCTCCTAGTATTATTGTATTCCATCAGTTTCTCCCTTTATGTCTGTTAGCATTTGTATTTGCTTAGTTGCTAAGTCATGTCCAACTCTTTGCGACCCTATGTACTGTAGCTTGGCAGGCCCTTCTGTCCATGGGATTCTCTGGGCAAGAATATTGGAGTGGGTAGCCATTCTCTTCTTCAGGGTATCTTCCTGACCCAGGGATCGAACCTACATCTCCCACATTGCTGACAGATTCTTTACCAGCTGAGCCACTAGGGGAAGCCCGCTTCTATATTAGATGCATATATATTGATCAGTGTAAAATCTTCTTTTTATACAGATCATTTTATAATTATGTAGTATCCTTATTTTTCTTCGTAGCCTTTTCTTTAACATCTGTTTTGTCTAATATTAGTATTGCAATTCTTCCTTTCTTGTCATTTCTGTTCTCATGAAATAGCTTTTTCCAGCTCCTCACTTGAAATCCATATGTGTCCTTTGCCCTAAAGTGGGTCTCTTCAGGCAGGATTTTACAAGCTGTTATTTTTTTACCCAGTCTGTCACTCTATGTCTTTTGATTGGAGCATTTAGTCCATTGACATTTGAGGTAGCAACCCAATCCAGTATTCTTGCCTGGAGAATTCCATGGACAGAGGAGCCTGGTGGACTATATGGTGTCACAAGAGTTGAACACAACTAAGTGACTAATACTTTCACTTTCATTAATACATATATATTTATTGTCATTTTAAACCTTGTTTCTCAGTTGATTCTTTGTTTCATCTTTGTTCTTTTTTTTCTGCTTTTCTTTTTATGGCTTGAAAAATTTCCTTTTATTTTATGCTTGTGCTCTCTTCATTTAGGTTTTTGTGAATTTATTGTGTATTTTTATTTGTGATTGCCCTGTTCCTCAAATATCTTAACCCCTTCCTATATCTGCTTGCTTTAGACTAATAGTCATATAAATTAGCACATTCTAAAAAAAAAAAAAGGAATATACATTTTGTTACTCTTCTTCCCCACGTTTTATAATTTTGATGTTCTCTTTTATATCTTCATGTTTATTCTTTTGCCATTCCTTGTGTTTATCATTGCTTTCACAAATAGTTTCTCTTTTTGATCTGTATACTGGTCAATTTAATGATTTACTTTTCAATTTCTTCCTTCCTACTACTTCTTGATTTTTTCTGTTTTTTTTTTAACTTAAAAAATATATATAAATTTATTTATTTTAATTGAAGGCTAATTACTTTATAATATTGTATTGGCTTTGACATACATCAACATGAATCCGTCACAGGTGTACATGTGCTCCCCATCCTGAACCCCCCTCCAACCTCCCTCCCAACACCATCCCTCTGGTCATCCCAGTGCACCAGCCCCAAGCATCCTGTATCATGCATCAAACCTGGACTGGTGACTTGTTTCACATATGATATTATACATGTTTCAATGCCATTCTCCCAAATCATCCCACCCTCGCCCTCTCCCACAGAGTCCAAAAGACTGTTCCATACATCTGTGGTTTTTTTGTTATCTCGCATACAGGGTTATCATTATCATCTTTCTAAATTCCATATATATGCATTAGTATACGGTATTGGTGTTTTTCTTGATTCTTTTCTATTCGGAGATGACCTTTCAATGCTTTTTTAGAACTGTTGTTTTAGGTTTTGTTTGTCTTAGAAATTCTTTATTTATTCTGCTATCCTAAATGAATCTTATTAAGTAGAATATTCTAGATTGCAGGTTTCTCTCTTTCAAGACTTTGAATATATTGTGTTAAAGAAACATTTTATTGCAGTGTTTTGTTAATACATATTAAAGGTGGAGAAAGATTCAGAAAAATGGATTTGAGTAAATTTAATCCTGAATGACCAAACAATCTTGAAAAAGAACAAAGCTGAAGGACTCACACTTTCTGATTTCAAAACTTACTACAAAACTACAATAATCAAAATAGTGTGGCAGGGGCATAAGACAGACATAGTGACTTGTGGAATAGAATATATAGATCAGATATAAACCCTCAAATATATGGACAAATGATTTTTAACAAGGATACCAAGAACATGAAATAGGGGAAGAACAGTCTTTTCAGCAAATGGTGCTGGGAAAACTAGATATCCATATGCAAAAGAATGAAGGTGACTCTTGCCTTAAACAATATACAACAGTCAACTCAAATGTATCAAAGAGATAAATATCAAAGCTAAGAATATAAAACACTTAGAAGAAAACAGAGGGGAAAGCCTTCATAATGTTGGGTTTGGCAATGATTTCTTGAATACGACACCAAAAGCATAGGCAACAAAAGAAAAAAACAAACAGGTAAATCAATTTTCACCTGAACTAAAAACTTTCATATCAAATGATACTACAGCATGGAAGCATATACACCATTTGTAAAATATGTAACTAATGGGAATTTGCTATATGACTCAAGGAACTAAAACCAGGGCTCTGTAACAACCCAGGGGGTGGGAAGGGGTGGAAGGTGGGAGGGGAGTTAAAGAGAGAGGGGACACATGCATACCTATGACTGACTCATGTTGATGTATGGCTGAGGCCAACACAATATTATGAAGCAATTTTCCTTCAATTAAAAATAAATAAGTAAAAAAAGATACTATTAAGTAACACAACTCCAAAATGGAAGAAAATATTTCCAGATCATATATCTGGTAAGTGGTTAAGATCTAAAATACATAAAGCACTCTTATAACTCAATAACAACAACAAAAATTAAGGCTTGAATAGACAAAATACTTGAATAGACATTTCTCCAAAGAAAAATTACTAATGGCTAATAAGCACATGGAAAGGTGTTCAACATCACTAATCATTAAAGAAATGCAAATCAAAACCACAATGAGGTATTACTTAACATCCTTTAGGATAGATATTATCAAAAAAAGAAGAAGAAAGAACAAACTTTGACAAGGATGTGAAGAAATTGAAACTCTTGCATATTGCTGGTATGAATGTAGAATGGTGTAGAAAACACCATGGAAAATAGTTCAGGAAAAAAAGTTAAACATAGAATTATTGTATGAAAGGAAACACTCAAACAGATACATATGCTCCAGTGTTCACTGTAGCTTTATTCACGATACAGATTTCCCCCTGCTATCCAAAACTAGAGTGTCCCTATGGAACCTTTTGTAAGCAGAGAGAGCTTACAATTGCCTAAAGCAATTGCTTTAGGAAATATCTTACTAACAGATACACAAAATAAATCAAGATAAACCGCAGAAGCTCACAGACACAGTTCAAAGTTACAGCAGCTGGATCCTGATATGCCAAGTAGTTCCAGGGGAAGAAGCTTGGTGGTGTCACTCTCAGTGCTCAGGGTGTATATTGCCTCTGTAAAAGTTCTTGCAAAACAAATGTCAATACTATTTTTGCTTTTGCCTTTATTCACAAATGCAAAATTCATCCTTGAATTTCTTTCAGTTAGCAAAAACAGGTACTAATATAGGTCTTTCACAGAAGCAAAGTGGATCTTTCAAAAGCAGGGGATATGAAACATGTCCATAAGCAGGTGAATAAATGAAGAAAATGTAGTATATATGTTACAGGGAAGAATGGACTCCATGTTGAATCTGGTTTTTTGTTTTTCTTTTTTTTTTTTTTTTGTTTTGTTTTTTTGCTTTGCTTTGCTTTGTTTCCCATTGCTTTTGTTCACTAAAAGGATACTGTCCATACAGAATGACCTGTCTCAGAGAAACCTGCTCCTCTGCCTGAATGTTAATCCAAAATGTCTTTGTTCAAGACCCTGTCCACCTGTGGATGTCTATAGGAGGGAAGAAATTAACACACCTCCTCCCCAAGGCTAGCCATTCCAGGAAATATCTGTAAGATTAATGGCCTTTTTAATTTTACCTCCTCACTTCTCCCACTCTCTGATCTATAAAAAATCTGGCATCCAGACCCAATAAAATGGCTATTTTGAGACATTAGTCTGCCCCTCTCTCAGTCAGCTGGCTTTCCAAATAAAGTTGTGTTCCTTGTTTCAACATCTTGTCTCTTGATTAATTGACCTATTGTTTGAGAAGTAGAGTGAGCTTGGACTCAGTCATACATACAAATGATGGAATATTATTCAGCCATAAAAAAATAGAACAAAATTCTGATACATGCTCCAACATGGATGAATCTTAAAGACATGCTATGCAAAACTAGCCAAGCACAAAAGGGTAAGCATTGCATGATTCCTCTTATATGAGCTATCTAGAGAAAGAAAATTCATAGAAATGGAACGTAGATTAGAGGTTGGTAGAGGTTGAAGGTCAAGGTAAGCAGGGAGTCATTGCTTCATTGTTCCAAAATGTTCTATACCCAGTTCCAGTGATGATGGGGTAGGGATTGGGGGAAGGTTCACACCAATAAGGAATTATCCCATAGTAATGGTGAGTGGCGAGCAGCCAGGAGGAGATACCCCATATTCAAGGTCAGAGAAACCCCAGTAAGATGGCAGGCCCTGGGAGAGGGCATCAGAGGGCAGACAGACTGCGACTACAGTCACAGTAAAGTAACCAGTCTAATCACATGGACAAGAGACTTGTCTAACTCAATGAAACTATCAGCTGGGCCGTGTAGGGCACTCAAGAAGAATGGGTCATGGTGGAGAGTTCTGACAAAATGAGGTCCACTGGAGAAGGGAATGGCAAACCACTTCAGTATTCTTGCCTTGAGAACCCCATGAACAGTACGAAAATGCAAAAGATTTGACACTGAAAGATGAACTCTCCAGGTTGGTAGTGCCCAATATGTTACTGGAGATCAGTGGAGAAATAACTCCAGAAAGAATAAGGAAACAGAGCCAAAGCAAAAACAATACCCAGTTGTGGATGTGACTAGTGATGGAAGCAAAGTCCAATGCTATAAACAGCAATATTGCATAGAAACCTGGAATGTCAGGTCCATGAATCAAGCCAAATTGGAAGTGGTCAAACAGGAGATGGTAAAAAATTGACATTTTAGGAATCAGTGAACTAAAATGGACTGGAATGGGTGAATTTAACTCAGATTACCATTATATCTACTATTGTTGGCAAGAATCTCTTAGAAGAAATGGAGTAGCCATCATAGTCAACAAAAGGGTCTGAAATGCATTTCTTGTATGCAATCTCAAAAATGACAGAATAATCTCTGTTTATTTCCAAGGCAAACCATTCAATATCACAATTATCCAAGTTTATGCCATGACCAATAATGCTGAAGAAGCTGAAGTTCAACACTTCTATGAAGACCTACAAGACCTTTTAGAAATAACACCCCAAAAGAAGTCCTTTTCATTATACGGGACTGGAATGCAAAAGTAGGAAGTCAAGAAACACCTGGAGTAACAGGTAAATTTGGCTTTGGAGTACAGAATGAAGCAGGGCAAAGACTAATAGAGTCTTGCCAAGAAAATGCACTGGTCACAGCAAACAGCCTTTTCCAACAATACAGGAAAAGACTCTACACATGGACATCACCAGATGGTCAACATCGAAATAAGACTGATTATATTCTTTGCAGCCAAAGATGGATAAACTCTATACAATCAGCAAAAACAAGACCGGGAGCAGACTGTGGCTCACATCATGAACTCCTTATTGCCAAATTCAGACATAAATTGAAGAAAGTAGGGAAAACCACTAGACCATTCAGGTATGGCCTAAATCAAATCCCTTACAATTATACAGTGGAAGTGACAAATAGATTTAAGGGACTAGATCTGATAGCGTGCTTGAACTATGGACAGAGGTTCATGAAATTGTACAGGCAACAGGGATCAAGACCATCCCCAAGAAAAAGAAAAGCAAAAAAGCAAAATGGCTGTCTGAGGAGGGCTTACAAATAGCTGTGAAAAGAAGAGAAGCAAAAAGCAAACGAGAAAAGGAAATATATACTCATTTGAACACAGAGTTCCAAAGCATAGCAAGAAGAGAAAAGAAAGCCTTTCTCAGTGATCAGTATAAAGAAATAGAGGAAAACAATAAAATGGGAAAGACTAGAGATCTCTTCAAGAAAATTAGAGATACCAAGGAAACATTTCATGCAAAGATGGCCTCGATAAAGGACAAAACGGTATGGACCTAACAGAAGCAGAAGATATTAAGAAGAGGTGGCAAGAATACACAGAAGAACTGTACAAAAAAGATCTTCACGACCCAGATAATCATGATGGTGTGATCATTCATACTCACCTAGAGCCAGACATCCTGGAATGTGAAGTCAAGTGGGCCTTAGGAAGCATCACTATGTACAAAGCTAGTGGAGGTGATGGAATTCCTGTTGAGATATTTCAAATCCTACAAGATTAGGTGGTGAAAGTGCTGCACTCAATATGCCAGCAAATTTGGAAAACTCAGCACTGTCCACAGGACTGGAAAAGGTCAGTTTTCATTCCAATCCCAAAGAAAGGCAATGTCAAAGAATGTTCAAACTGCTGCACAATTGCACTCATCTCACACGCTAGTAAAGAAATGCTCAAAATTCTCCAAGCCAGGCTTCAGCAATATGTGAACATGAACTTCCAGAAGTACAAGCTGGTTTTAGAAAAGGCAGAGGAACCAGAGATCAAATTGCCAACATGTGCTGGATATCGAAAAAAAAAAGAGAGTTCCAAAAAAACGTCTATTTCTGCTTTATTGACTATGCCAAAGCCTTGACTGTTTGGCTCACAACAAACTGTGGAAAATTCTGACAGAGATGGGAATACCAGACCACCTGACCTGCTTCTTGAGAAATCTGTATGCAGATCAGGAAACAATGCTTAGAACTAGACATGGAACAACAGACTGGTTCTAAATAGGAAAAGGAGTACATCAAGGCTGTATATTGTTACCATGCTTATTTAACTTCTACGCAGAGTACATCATGAGAAATGCTGGGCTGGAAGAAGCACAAGCTGGAATCAAGATTGCTGGGAGAAATATCAATCACCTCAGATATGCAGATGACACCACCCTTATGGCAGAAAGTGAAGAGGAACTAAAGAGCTCTTGATGAAAAAGAAAGAGGAGAGTGAAAATTTTGGCTTAAAGCTCAACACTCAGAAAACTAAGATCATGGCATCCAGTCTCATCACTTCTTGTAGGGAAACAGTGGCAGACTTTATTTTGGGGGCCCCAGAATCACTGCAGATGGTGACTGCAGCCATGAAATTAAAACACTCTTGCTCCTTGGAAGAAAAGTTATGACCAACCTAGATGGCATATTAAAAAGCAGAGACATTACTTTGCCAACAAAGGTCCATCTAGTCAAGACTATGGTTTTTCCCAGTAGTCATGTATGGATGTGAGTTGGACTATAAGGAAAGTTGAGTGCTGAAGAATTAATGCTTTTGAACTGTGGTGTTGGAGAAGACTCTTATGAGTCCCCTGGACTGCAAGGAGATCCAAGCAGTCCATCCTAAAGGAAATCAGTCCTGATTGTTCATTGGAAAGACTGATGTTGTAGCTGGAGCTCCAATACTTTGACCATATAATGCGAAGAGCTGACTCACTGGTAAACACCCTGGTGCTGGGAAAAATTGAAGGACGGGGGAGGGGATGACAGAGGATGAGATGGTTGGATGGCATCACCGACTGAGTGGAGATGAGTTTGAGTGGAGATGAGTTTGAGTAAACTCTAGGAGCTGGATGGTGATGGACAGTGAGGCCTGGTGTGCTCCAGTCCATGGAGTCTCAAAAAGTCGGACACGGCTGAGCAACTGAACTGAACTGAATGGATAATTCCATTAGTGGTAGCCTATAATACAGCCCAATTTGGACACTCTCTGCCTAGAAATAACATCAGGTTCCATAAGTTAAGGGTTTGTTACTGAACCAAACTGCAGTCCACTCACCTGTGTAAAGTAAACCAGTCTACTGATACTGTGCTAAGCTGAAAGAAAGTTCAATGTTTTTTGTAGATGTCAAGCAAGGAGTGCAGGCATCTGATGCTCAGAAAACCTGATATCCCTCCTGGCTCTCAGGGACCCTTTTTAAAGGGAAGGGAGTCACAGGTTGTATGATCACCTCATGCATAATTCTGACTGGTTAATTGTGAATAATAGGGTGGTGTCCCAAGTGTTAACCTCATAAGTCCTCAGACTCCAGCCAGTCTGGAGGCTCATTGTCATTATCTAGTTAGCTTCTTCTGTTTGGTGAGGGTTTTAGTATCTGTAAGACAACTCAGGAAGGTGGATCAGATACTGTCTCTATGTCCTTCAGGGAAGAGCTCAACATTCTGTGACTGCTTTGTGGCTGGTTTACAGTTTGATTCATTACCAGTTTTCCTGGCCCAAAATTTTGCTGTTGTTACTTCACTTCACATCAATTCAATCAGTTCTTGTAATTCAATCAATTCATCTTTTGTGACTCAGGGAGGCCTTGGAGAATAAAACTTTTCTACCAAAAAAAAAAAAAAAAAGAGGCAGGCAGAAGACATGGGATGGGAGGTTGAGTCTGGGGAAGGCACCATAGGGTCCTGCTTGGTTACAGGTTCAGTCCTACAAGACAGCCTCCACCCACAGCACCACCTCAGACACCAGTCACAAGTGCAGGCTTTGGGCTTTCGACCTACCAGCTACATATCAGAAGTTTGAATGGATACTTCCTCAGGCTTTGGCCAGCTGATGTGAAGAGTCAGTTCTTCAGAAGACCTTGATGCTGGAAAAACTTGAGGGCAGGAGGAGAAGGGGTTGAATGGCATCACTGACTCAATGGACATGAGTTGCAAACTCCAGAAAATACTGAAAGACAGGGAAGCCTGGCGTGCTTTAGTCCATGGGGTCGCAAAAACTCGGATGTGACTTAGCGACTGAACAACAAAAGTGGTTTCAGAAATTGAAGACGAGGGACCAAATAGTATAACAAAAGATGTTTGCATTATTCTAATAGCTCAGGAAATTCTGAAGATTTTGAGAGCTGTGAGCCAGGAACTGTGGACAAAACCAAATATACGTGAGACAAATATATCTATCTCACATATATTCGTTCATCTGAATGATACAGTTGAATCACAATATTGAAGGTCATTAAACATTTTGGAAATGTATAACGTTGGCAGTTGCAAAACACAGTTTTTATTTAATGTTACTGAACTGACAGTTAAAACAGTAAGTTTTGGATTACATAATCACAATATACAATTTAGGTTGTATCAACTTTAAAAAATACACAACATGAGAGTTGCAAGTTAAGTTTTATTGGTGCAAAAATGAGGACTGCAGCCCAGGAGACAGCACCTCAGATAGCTCTGAGAAACTGTTCCAAAGAGGCAGGGGAGAAGGTAGGTATGTATATGATTTTGGTGAAGGAGAAATACATGCAATCAAGCACATATTTCCCAGAAGGTTTCTGCTAGTCTGGTGAAACTTTCTGCTCATTATATTTGTCAGTCCAACGAGTCACTCCAAAATCCTGGATTGACATCAAGGAACAGTTGTCACGAGGAAGGATTTTAGTGTTTTTCTAGATATAAGGAGATATAAGAATTGGGCTTATAAAATTGACTCCTGAAAATATCTGTTAGATTAAACACACTGACTGAAACCACCCACCCTGGCCAGGCACCATAAGAACCATTTGCTTGAGTTATTTTACAACAGGAGGTCTTGGTAAGGAATACAGAACTAGTAAGCTACCACCAACCAGAAGAGTTTGGCAAAGGTCAAAGGAGATGCCATGTGTCCTATCACCTCCCAGAATCCTTGTCACTTACTTCTTTGGCTGAATAATGTGTGTGCCACCAGGATGGACCCTGAATCAGAGTGATTGGCTAGAAACAACCCAGAAACTCACCTCATCACCATAAAACCCAAGACTGCAAGCCACATGGCGGAGAAGTCCTCTTAGGTCCCCTTCCCCTCTTGCTCTCTGCCTGGGTGCCTCTCTCAATAAAGACTCCTTCTTTGTCAGCACAAGTGTCTCCTCAGACAATTTATTTCTGAGTGTTAGACAAGAACCCACTTTCAAGCCCTGGAAGGGTTCCCCTTCTTGCAACCTAACTATTTGAAGACATGTCCTGCCAGTTTTTCCCAGAGCACAGAGTGCCTCATTTTATTCTCTACCCTGAACTCCTTTCAGGAGCTGCTGAAGATTAGCAGCTGCAGCAACACATGATTTAACTATTGTAAAGGAAGACAGCAAGTGCCCATGGCAAGTGCCAATTTGTAGCTGACATTTGTTTTACCACAATAAAAAAAAAAGAATCAAAATAAAAGAAGAAAGGATATAAATAGTAAGTAATGGAGTATTTCCTGCCATATCAATAAACAAGAATGTTAACAGTCATCAGTGATTCCAATCCTCCGGTGCAACCATGAAAGAGAAGAATACCTATGGTCCAACAGCTATCACACTGCCTCCACTCCCTTCAAGGAACCAAGGATGTAAAAAAATGCAGGATGCTGGCCCCAGGTAGCTGAGATGTATATGAACAGAATGATTTCAGCAAGCCCAGACTCTTGCATCTTGCATACATAGAAAAGTGCTAAATTCATTAACCTGAGATATTTCTTTAAGTAACAATAATCTTTTGATGTTCGGACCACCTGCCCCTTGTTGCAAATTTCTGTATAGTCTAACTCCTCCCCACCACCTTCTCGGAACACTTCTCTCAGGGTTACTTGAGATGCTGTCTCCCAGGTCTTAAGTCCTAAAAATTTCTGCCAAATAAAACATAACTCTCAACTTTTAAGTTGTAACTATTTTTTAATTTTACAGTAGTGAAGATTCCAGTTCACATCACACATGATTTTTGCACTTAGCTCAGAAAAAAAGTAAACAAATTTACAAAATAAAATTGGGACTTTTAGTGAGAGGGAAGAAGGTCTTGCCACGCCTCTGAGAGGAAACAGGCAGTGTCGATAAGAAGCACTTTCAGTTTATGAGAGAATGGCAAGAACGCTGATTATCTTGAAGTCTCCAACACCATTCTCCACTGCTAAGAACATGATCTGGCTGTTCCTGTCTCTCCTGCTTGCCTCCTGCCTTGGCCCAGGTAAATGCTGAAGTATACCTACGTAGTCATGTTTGACTCCTGGTTTTGTGTGGTTTGCTCGATCTAAATCACCTACATTTAGATGTCTGTCTATATCTCTACTAAGGTATCCGGTGGGGCTCACAGAGGTGCCTGATAAACTGCCATTGCCTCTCAACTTAAAAGCTTACAGCCTGAGATCATTTAGAGTTAACAGCTTCAACTATGTCTGCATTTAAATGAATTATATGCTGGGGCATGGGAAATGAGCTTTTCTAAGACACGACTGGGGCTTATAGCCAGCATGTTGTAATATAAAGATAGCTAAGGTTAAGAAAAGAAGTCTTCTCACCAGAGTAGCTACTATCTTACTGTGTGATCACAAGTAGGCTACATGTTCTTTCTTAGCCTCAGCAAAAATATTGAAAATCTATGGTTCTGCTTAGCTGAAATTTCTGAACCCAACTAAAACACTTGAAATAGTGTTCACGGTTTTTGCGTACTGTGAAAAAACTACTCTCCAGCTTTCCTTTCCTTTGATGCAAATCAGGGACTAGCTAGTCCAGCAATACTTACTCTGCCAGACAGGAATTCTCAGATCCTACCTGCTTCTCATTCCCTGCTATCCGTTATGTGGAAAACTTGAAGGTTTATGTTAGGTTTGGGGAAAACACAAGTGGTCCACTGGAGCCAAAGTACAGGAAGGGGTAGGAGACAAGACAAGAAAGCTATCCCAGAACTAGCCCAGGGTAGCAGGTAAAAATAGTTAATATCCATTGTGGGCTTGTACTGTTCCAGGCACTGGGTCAAATGCTATACTTACATCACATACACAAGCTTTTTGACACTTCTAGGAGTCTGTACTATTATTATCCCCTTTCGAAATAACTCGCGCAGATTTCATTAGCCAGTAGGTGGCAAGCTCTTGTGATAGTTTTGAGGAACAGTGACAGCTGAATCAAAATGGTAGCAGCACAAGAGAGAGGACAGAAGCAAGAATCACCACAGACGTAGAATTAGCTAGATTACCTGGCAATGGGAATGAAGTGGGGAGAGAGTTCAATGTCATCCAATAAACAATCATTGAGCACCTACTGGATGCCTGGCACTATTCTAGTTTCTGAGTGTACACCATGAATGAAGCAGAAAAAAATTTCTGCCCTCACGAAGTTAACATTTTAGCAGAGGAAGAAAGCTAAAAACAAAATAAATAAGTGAAACAAATAAGTATATTGGATAGTGATAAATGATAAGGAGGAAATAAATCAAGCATGGAAAGGAGAGATTAAATATTGGGGGCAGTGAAATTTCAGACAGAGCAGCCAAAAAGTTTACAAAGTTGGGAGGGGGAGGGGGAGCAGCCGTGATGAGAAGATGATTTCAATTTTGGACCTACTAATTTTAAGACGTTAGTGTGATATTCATGAGATTTCCTGAAAGCAGCTGGAAATTTAGGACTAGAGGTAGAGCTGAGATTGGAGGCTTGGAACTCACAGCATAGAAATAATAAATAAAGCTAAGGAGAAAATTGTAAGGAGGACAGAAACTTGGGGGATATGTACAAGAGCAGAAAGAGAAAAAAATTATACATTCAAGAGCTACTCCCTGGCCCAGGAGCCACGGAGGCAAAGACAAGAGATCCCTGTCTTTGCCTCCTTGCAAAATTGAACTCATCTCTAGAATTCAATATTCTGAATGTCCTCAAGTTAAAATTCCCATTTTTCTCCCCATTCCCATTAATATTTCTCATAAGGGCCCTATGAAATACACACTATTCCTATCCCCACTTTAAGGAAGAGGAATGAAGGCATGCAACGCTTGAGTGACTTGTTTACTGTCACACTGCTGTGGGGGAAGTGAGTAGTTTGGGAAATGAAACATACTTGAATGTGTGTGCAGGTGTTCTGAGGTCCTGGAAGAAAGCAGTAATTTGCAAGGTTATAATTTAGGGAGACTGGCTCCAGAGTCTATTCATAACCATTTTACTATGCTGCATAGTTTACAAACAGCTATATATTCACATAAATGTATTTATAATTATAAACTGTGATACTAAGAAGATAATAAGCAGGGTACTGATGCTGAAAACTCAGCCTCTGTGCATTGGTGCCGAATCAAGTCTCAGAGACAGAGTTTTGGGTGAAGTAGAAAAGGATAGTTTTATTGGTTTGCCAGGAAAAGGAAGACATAGCAGGCTTCTGCTCTCGAAAAGCATGTGTTCCAACCTGGGAGGATTTGGTGAGGAGTTTTATAGCAAGGATAGGATTGCTAATAAGATTATGGTGTGTGCAAGGCCTGTACTATTTTAATCTGGTCTCAGATAATCTGATGAGTTTCTGTGGTTCCTTTAATCTGGCCTGAGGTGGTCTTCTAGAAGAGCTTCTCTGCTGCTGCTAAGTTGCTTCAGTCATGTCCAACTCTGTGCGACCCCATAGACAGCAGCCCACCAGGCTTCCCCGTCCCTGGGATTCTCCAGGCAAGAACACTGGAGTGGGTTGCCATTTCCTTCTCCAATGCGTAAAAGTGAAGTTGCTCAATTGTGTTACCAGGCTCCTCCATCCTTGGGATTTTCCAGGCAAGAGCACTGGAGTGGGGTGCCATTGCCCTCTTGAAGAGCTTCTCTAGTTCCTTTAATCTGAAATGAAGAATGCTGGCATTTCCCATTTGTTGGGAGTGTTAATTCTATTAGTATAAAGAGCTCAAAGATATTGTTGCGTATCCCTTAAGGCAGAGCCAGGACCCTGCCCCAAGGCTGCACCATTGTTTTTACTGCTCCTCCCTGTGTCTGCATCCCTTCCCTTTCCAGATTAGCAACTGTTATAGTCTGCCTTTAGGAACTCAGGGAAGGTCATGAAAGTGAAAGTGTAGTCACTCAGTCTGTCTCTTTGCGACCCCATGGACTGTAGCCTAACCAGGTTCCTCCGTCCACTGGAGTGGGTTGCCATTTCCTTCTCCAGGAGATCTTCCCAACTGAGGGACTGAACCCAGGTCTCCCGCATTGTAGGCAGATGCTTTACCGTCTGAGACACCAGGGAAGATTCAAAGGTCATGAATGCTGGAGTCTATTCCCTACAAACAGGATATGCAGGACAGAAAGGCTTCTGTGTCCATGAGCCCCACAGGGTCCTGCTTTGTTTTAGGACCATGGGATAGAAAAACAAGAGGACCTGCTTTAGATGGAGGTGGTATGGAAAGGATTTTCTGGAAAGGTAGCATCTCAACTGATATTTAAAGAGAAGTCAAGCAAGGGAAGAGTCTAATGAAGAAGCATTCAAAGCAGTGGACATTAGATGTGCAAAGGCCCTGGTGCAGGGCAGAGTTCAGAATGACTGAGGAAGGGAAAGAAAACCACTGTGACTAGAGTATGATCCAAATAAAATCAGTCTTGAAGCAAGCATGAAGGAAGATGACTTATGCCAGCCTACATTCTTTCAAGGGGCCAGACATCATAACTTGCTCCTTTTAGGAAATTTAGCTATAAAGAGAAACCATGTTAAGAAATAATTCCAATAGGTATAACTGAGATCAAACACCATCATGCCCTGGGGAAAATGAATCTCACTTGCTTCTACATTTAATTCTTTCTAGGTGGGAACTTATCAAATGTTAGCTGCTAAGTCACTTTAGTTGTGTCTGACTCTGTGCAACCCCATAGATGGCAGCCCACCAGGCTCCCCCGTCCCTGGGATTCTCCAGGCAAGAACACTGGAGTGAGTTGCCATCTCCTTCTCCAGTGCATGAAACTGAAAACTGAACATGAAACATTATCAAATGTTAATATGCATACAGAGTTCTAGGGGGTCTTATTATAATGCTGATTCTGGAAAGGAGACTAAGTCTCTGCATTTATGACAAGTTCCCAAGCAACACCAGTGCTGTTCCATGGTCCACATATGAGACTTTATCATAATGGGGTTGAAAGGATGGAGAAATAAGAACTAGTCCTTTGAGTGTGTTTGCAAGAAGCAGATACAGGTATTCTGATGTGCAAGAGAGAACAGTAGTAGGAAATACATGTTACAACCAATACACATGCGCCAACCAAATGATTCTGAGGTTTTGAGCCAAAAACTTTGCAGGTTTTTCTGCTCAGGGACTATAATCCAATGACTCCCCTTCCCCTGGGCAGCATTATCTACTTCTTACCAACCATCCACACCTATCAATGTTTATTGTTGCTCACCACGGGCAGAGAGTTGCTTTACATTTTGTCATTATCATCAAGAACAACTGGGTCTTTCCACCTCTCAGAATCTGCAGTCAGTGCCCACTGGACTGCCAGCCTTCCAAACCTCCCAGTTTTCCATCTCACTCCAGATCTAGCCCCAGTTGTGTCTCCATACACAAGCAGACTGTTGTCTTTCTTCTGTTTTTTTGCTTTGTTTTGTTTTTTTCCATTAAGGTGCAATTCACAACACATAAAGTAATAATATTAAAATGTACAAATTCAGTGACATTTAGTAAATTCACAGCATTGGACAACCATTGCTCCAGAACATTTCATCACCCCGAAAGAAAACCTTGTACTCATCAAGCAATCCCTTCTCATTTCTCTCCCCAACTATCCCCCTTCAAACATTAATCTGCTTTCTGTCTCAATGAGTTCACCTATTCTGGACACTTCATATAAATGAAATCATGTATTCTGTGAATTTTTATGTCTAACTTCTTTCTCTTAGTAAAATGTATTTAAAGTTTATTCCTATTGTATCATGTATGGATACTTCATTCCTTTTACTTGCTGAATGATATTCCACTGTACGTATGTACCATAACTTATTCATCCACACACCTCCTGATGGACATTTGTATTGTTTCCAGCTTTTGACTTTTTCAAATAGTGCTATTATGAAGACTTTTGTACAAGTTTTTGTTTTCAGTTCTTCTGGGAATGAAACTGCTGGATCATATGATAATGCTGTACTTAATTTTTTGAGGGATCACTAAACAGTTTTTCCACAGTGTCTGTAACAGTTTGCATGCCCACCAGCAATGTGTTCTAATTTCTCCACATCCTTACCAAAACTTATTTTTCAATTATTTTTATTGTTATTATTATTAGTCACCATCTTAATAGATATAAAGACATTTCATAGAGGTTTTTTATTTGCATTTCCCTCACAGTTAATGACATTCAGCATCTTTTCCTGTGCTTATTGGCCATTCACATATTTTCTACCCTCCTTCTGAATTTGTTTCATGCTGAGCTGAAACAGCCCGCTATATTTCTCTTTCCTTTAGATAGGCCTGAGCCAGTCCCCTAGGTTAGATTACCCAAAGTTTCTCTGCCATTTTTCCAGAATCAACTCAGTCTTACCTGTTTTCTTTATTCCTTCTCATTTCTCAAAAATACTCCATTTTTCTTCAGTTCAGTTCAGTTGCTCAGTTGTGTCCAACTCTTTGCGACCCCATGAATCGCAGCACACCAGGCTTCCCTGTCCATCACCAAATCCTGGAGTTCACTCAGACTCACGTCCATCGAGTCAGTGATGCCATCCAGCCATCTCATCCTCGGTCATCCCCTTCTCCTCCTGCCCCCAAGCCCTCCCAGCATCAGAGTCTTTTCCAATGAGTCAACTCTTTGCATGTCTTACTACATTCAAAAAAAAAAAATCATTCAGATAATTATTCAAGACACTTCACATTCTAATCTCAACCTATGCCATATTCCAGGTTCCTGGGCTAGATTCTGAGGGCATAATAAGCTGATGAAGACACTATTCATGTTCCCAGAATGAGTGAAACGTGTAAACAAACATACCCCAAATTTCTGCTGAGTCAACATCCACACCAGAGGATGACCAAGACCTCAGCACCAACCCCATATTCCAAGTGGTCCCCAGTGACTAACAAGAGAACTTCCCATGGATCCCCAAAGCAGCCTTCTGTTGCAGTCATGAAGCATCTTCCCAATTCTTAGTTTCTTCTGGTTCTAGTCCTAACAAAATCTGCTATCAGCTGAACCACTTAGGGGAGACCTCAATGTTCTGCAGAGAACATCAACATTCATGCCAAGGACACAGATCTAGGACATTCCCAAAGCACCGGTGCTGATTCCAGGTAGAGTAGAGAAAAAGACCCTCTTGTGCTCCCTCTGGGCCATACTGCATCATCTGGACCCCAAAATAGCTCTCCTTCAGTCCAAAGTCCTTCAGAGTAGCTTTTGAACTTTTTCAAAAGTAATTTTGAGCTTTTTCAAAAGCAGTGTCTGACTTTCACCTTCCTTGAGCACAGAGGTTTAAATCTTATTCTTAGACCTGCAGGGAACGACTCCTACCAACCCTTTCTCCTCCTTCTATAACTTTTCCTCTTCTCCCACTACAAACTCCTTTCTACTCTCCTGGACTGATGCAAACCCCCCAAAATATAAGCAGTTTGAACTTACCCTTAAAAGATAAATAGGAGTTTACCTGATGGGAAAATGTGGGCAAGGTGTTTCAGTCAAAGGGAAAAACAGAGCAAAGAAAGAGAGGGGCATTCTTGAAATAAACAAGCAATGAGGGATCTCTTGTTTTTATTCAAAGCCATACTACAACAGTATCTTCTCTGTGATGTGTTTCCTGACAACCTCCAACCCTTCCTGCCCCATCATTTTCACTATTTGCGCTCCCATGCAGAGTAAGTACATCATGAGAAATGCTGGGCTGGAAGAAGCACAAGCTGGAATTAAGACTGCCAGGAGAAATATCAATAACTTCAGATACTCAGATGACACCACCCTTATGGCAGAAAGTGAAGAGGAACTCAAAAGCCTCTTGATGAAAATGAAAGAGGAGAGTGAAAAAGTTGGCTTAAAGCTCAACATTCAGAAAACAAAGATCATGGCATCTGGTCCCATCACTTCATGGGAAATGGAGAAACAGTGGAAACAGTGGCTGACTTTATCTTGGGGGCTCCAAAATCACTGCAGATGGTGACATCAGCTATGAAATTAAAAGACGCTTACTCTTTGGAAGGAAAATTATGACCAACCTCAGTTTAGTTCAGTTGCTCAGTCATGTCCGACTCTTTGTGACCTCATGAATCACAGCACACCAGGCCTCCCTGTCCATCACCATCTCTCGGAGATCACTCAGACTCACGTCCATCGAGTCCGTGATGCCATACAGCCATCTCATCCTTGGTCATCCCCTTCTCCTCCTGCCCCCAATCTCTCCCAGCATCAGAGTCTTTTCCAATGAGTCAACTCTTCTCATGAGGTGGGCAAAGTACTGGAGTTTCAGCTTTAGCATCATTCCTTCCAAAGAAATCCCAGGGTTGATCTCCTTCAGAATGGACTGGTTGGATCTCCTTGCAGTTCAAGGGACTCGCAAGAGTCTTCTCCAATACCACAGTTCAAAAGCATCAAATCTTCGGTGCTCAGCCTTCTTCACAGTCCAACTCTCACATCCACACATGACCACAGGAAAAACCATAGCCTTGACTAGACGGACCTTAGTTGGCAAAGTAATGTCTCTGCTTTTGAATATACTATCTAGGTTGGTCATAACTTTTCTTCCAAGGAGTAAGCGTCTTTTAATTTCATGGCTGCAGTCACCATCTGCAGTGATTTTGGAGCCAAAAAAATAAAGTCTGGTACTGTTGCCACTGTTTTCCCATCTATTTCCCATTAAGTGATGGGACTTGATGCCATGATCTTCGTTTTCTGAATGTTGAGCTTTAAACCAACTTTTTCACTCTCCTCTTTGACCTTTATCAAGAGGGCCTTTAGCTCCTCTTCACTTTCTGCCATAAGAGTGGTGTCATCTGCATATCTGAGGTTATTGATATTTCTCCCAGCAATCCTGATTCCAGCTTGTGTTTCTTCCAGTCCAGCGTTTCTCATGATGTACTCTGCATAGAAGTTAAATAAGCAGGGTGACAATATACAGCCTTGATGTACTCCTTTTCCTATTTGGAACCAGTCTGTTGTTCCATGTCCAGTTCTAACTGTTGCTTCCTGACCTGCATACAGATTTCCAAGGGGCAGGTTAGGTGGTCTGGTATTCCCATCTCTTCCAGAATTTTCCACAGTTGATTGTGATCCACACAGCCAAAGGCTTTTGCATAGTCAATAAAGTACAAATAGATGTTTTTTCTGGAACTCTCTTGCTTTTTCAATGATCAAGCAGATGTTGGCAATTTGATCTCTGGTTCCTCTGCCTTTTCTAAAACCAGCTTGAACATCAGAGAGTTCACAGTTCAAGTATTGCTGAAGCCTGGCTTGGAGAATTTTGAGCATTACTTTACTAGCATGTAAGATGAGTGAAATTGTGGGGGTAGTTTGAGCATTCTTTGGCATTGTCTTTCTTTGGAACTGGAATGAAAACTGACCTTTTCCAGTCCTGTGGCCACTGCTGAGTTTTCCAAATTTGCTGGCATATTGAGTGCAGCACTTTAACAGCATCATCTTTCAGGATTTGAAAGAACGCCACTGGAATTCCATCACCTCCACTAGCTTTGTTCACAGTGATGCTTTCTAAGGCCAACTTGACTTCAATTTCCAAGCTGTCTGGCTCTATATTAGTGATCACATCATCATGATTATCTGGGTCATGAAGATCTTTTTTGTATAGTTCTTCCATGTATTTTTGCCACTTCTTCTTAATATCTTATGCTTCTGTTAGGTCCATACCATTTCTGTCCTTTATCGAGCCCATCTTAGATAGCATATTAAAAAGCAGAGATATTACTTTGCCAACAAAGATCCATCTAGTCAAGGCTATGGTTTTTCCAGTGGTCACGTATGGATGTGAGAGTTGCACTGTGAAGAAAGCTGAGCACCAAAGACTTGATGTTTTTGAACTGTGGTGTTGGCTAAGACTCTTGAGAGTTCCTTGGACTGCAAGGAGATCCAACCAGTCCATTCTAAAGGAGACCAGTCCTGGGTGTTCATTGGAAGGACTGATGCTGAGACTGAAACTCCAGTAGTTTGGCCACCTCACTTGAAGAGTTGACTCATTGGAAAAGACCTGATGCTGGGAGAGATTGGGGGGCAGGAGGAGAAGGGGATGACAGAGGGTGAGATGGCTGGATGGCATCACCGACCCGATGCACATGAGTTTGGGTGAACTCCAGGTGTTGGCGATAGACAGGGAGGCCTGGTGTGCTGCGATTCACGGGGTCACAAAGAGTCGGACATGACTGAGCGACTGAAATGAACTGGGAGCATACACCTCTTATCACCTTGATATTTATTGGACTCAAAGTTGTGCTAAAAGCTAGGCTTATAGAGATAATAAGCGTAATCCTTACACTCAAGAGTATCGAAAATAGGGAAAAGCAACCTTATAATTATGGCTAAGAGAAAGAAACACTTGATACTGAGTGTGCAGGGTGAAATTAGTGATGTGAGGGTAGTATGGAAGCAAACTCTATCCTAGGTCTATTCCTAAATCACCACACCATAGCTACCTGTTTACCTGTCAGACTTCTCTACCACAAGGTAAGTCCAGAAGACAAACAGTGTCTTACTCATATTTGTATTCACAGTCATCAGCCCAGATACTGATATATGAAAGGAATCTAATAAATATGCTCAGAATGCCATGATTTCTAAGGCTTTTACTCACTGAATTGGCATACAGCTGAGCAAATAGTAAAATGATTGCTAAATAAATGAAGGATTTCAATCTGTAAAAACAAAGGAAGCTTAAAAGTCTGTACTAGACAAAGAAGAACAGTTCCTGAAGAGTCCTTGGGCCACAGGATATGCCGAGATTCCTTACAAAGAGGAACTGGACCTAAACATCCTTGGCACAGAAACTCCAAGATAAGGAGTGGAGATGTACTCATTCACTTAACAGTATTCATGCGCATGCTCAGTCATATTCGACTCTGCAGCCCCATGGGCTGCAGACTGCCAGGTTCATCTGTTTGTGGGATTTTTCAGGCAAGAATACTGGAATGAATTGCCATGCCTTCCTCTAGGGAATCTTCCCAACCCAGGGACTGAACCCACATCTCTTGTGTCTCTTGCACTGCGGGCAGATTTTTTCCACTGAACCACCAGGGCCTACTATGTGCCAAGCACTGTTCAAGAATGTCCACCACAGTGAACAAGACAGACAAAAATTCTTGCTTTCATGGAGCTTATATTCTAGTGGAAGGGGAAAAGAATATAAAACAAAGATGCAAACTACAAAGTGTGGTAAACAATATTACAGAGAAAAACAAATTCAAAGGCAGTGAGTGTACAGCAGTGAGAACTGGTGGTGAGGAAAGTGTGGTCATAGAAGACCTCCTTGAGAGGGCAAGTTTGAGTTAAAGACCTTATGGAGATGAAAGAGTGAGCCATGTGGACACCTGGGGGAAGGACATTCCAGACAGAGGCGATTACAACTGTTCAACCCTGGCCTTTCTAGGAAGAACCAGGCCAGCACAATGTGAGCTGGGAAGGAAAGAAGGTGGAGAGTTATAGGAAATTAGGCCAGAGAGAAAAAGAATCAGATCATTTTGTCCCTAATAGAAAGTGATGTCACTCAGTCATGTCCAACTCTTTGTGACCCCATGGACTGTAGACTGCCAGGCTCCTCCATCCATGGGATTTTCCAGGCAAGTCTTGGAGTGGGTTGATATTTCCTTCTCCAGGGGATCTTCCCAACCCAGGGATCGAACCCAGGTCTCCCACACTGCAGGCAGACTCTTTACCATCTGAGCCACCAGGGAAGCCCTTGTCTGGCATAAGCCATTACAGTTATTTTGTTTTGCTTTTTGTTATTTAACCTCTTTTACTGAAATAGAGAAAACTGCAAATCCTAAGTGTCAGTTCAGTGAATCACCATAAAATGAACAAATCTGTGTATCCAGACATAGGTTAAGAAACGGCACATAACCAGCAGCCCAGAAAGCCCCCGCTATGCTCCCTCCTGCTTGCTCTCCCTCCCTCCTCTGCAAAGGTAACCCTATCCCAGCTTTTAAAAGAATAGATTTATTTTGCCTTTTTAAACTTTAAATAAATGGAAGCATGCCATTGTATTCTATTTGTATCTGAATTTTCTTTTTTCACTCAAGATTTTGGTTGTGATATTCATGCATGTTAAGAGGGAAGAAGGGCCAAATGACAAACAACAGCATGTTACAATGCTGATGGAAACATGTAGTAAGGGGGTGAAGAGTAGTGTTCATGTGACAGGCACGCATATGACAGTTTGAGAGAGAGGAAGTGTGGAGCTCACCCAGGAGCTGAGCACAAAAATCCTAAGAGACATTTCCTCCCCCACTCAGATTTTCTCCTGAGAACTAAGGGGGCTTAAGAAAGCTGAGGTTGTGATAATAGTTGTTACTGTTCAGTCTCCAAATCACATCCAACTCTGCGACCTCATGGACTGCAGCATGCCAGGCTTCCCTGTTCTTCACCATCTCCCAGAGCTTTCTTAAACTCATATTCCTTGTGTAGATGATGCCATCCAACTATCTCATCCTCTGTTGTCCCCATCTCCATCTGCTATCAATCTTTCCAGCATCAAAGACTTTTCCAATGAGCTGGCTCTTCGCATCAGGTGGCCAAAGTATTGGAGCTTCAGCTTCAGCATCAGTCCTTCCAATGAACATTCAGGGTTGACTCCCTTTAGGATTGACTGGTTTGATCTCCTTGCCTGTCCAAGGGACTCTCAGGAGTCTTCTCCAGCACTCTAATTCAAAAGTATTAATTTTTCAACACTCAACCTGCTTTATGGTCCAATTCTCACATCTGTACATGACTACTGGAAAAACCATAGCTCCAACTATAAGGACCTTTGTTGGCAAAGTGGTGTTTCTGCTTTTGAATATGCTGTCTAGGTTTGTCATAGCTTTTCTTCCAAGGAGCAAGCATCTTTCAACTTCATGGCTGCAGTCACTCTCTGTAGTGATTTTGGAGTCCAAGAAAATAAAATATGTCACTGCTTCTACTTTTCTCCCATCTATTTGCCATGAAGTGATGGGAGCAGATGCCATAATCTTAGTTCTTTTTTTTAAAACGTTGATCTTCAAGCCAGCTTTTTCACTCTCCTCTTTCACTCTTATCAAGAGGTTCTTTAGTTTCTCTTCACTTTCTGCCATTAGACTGGTATCATCTGCATATCTGAGGTTGCTCATATTTTTCTGGGCAATCTTGATTCCAGGTGGTAATTCCTCCACCCTGGCATTTCACATGATGTACTCTGCATATAAGTTAAGTAACCAGGGTGACAATATACAGGTTTGACATATTTCTTCCCCAATTTTGAACCAGTCTGTTGTTCTATGCCCAGTTTTAACTGTTGCTTCTTATCTTGCATATAGCTTTCTCAGGAGACAGATAAGGTGCTCTGATATTCCCATCTCTTTAAGAATTTTCCACAGTTTGTTCTGATCCACACAGTCAAAGGCTTTAGCTTAGTCAATGAAGCAGAAGTAGATGTTTTTCTGGCATTCTCTTGCTTTCTCTGTGATCCAGTGGATGTTGGCAATTTGATCTCTGGTTCCTCTGCCTTTTCTAAATCCAGCTTGAACATATGGAGGTTCTCAGTTCACATATTGCTGAATCCTGGTGGTAATGGTTAGTTACTCATTGATTCACTCAAATGTTTCCAGATCCTACTTTGTGTCAGGCTCTGTGCTCAGATATAAAGATAATTAAGATAACTATTAAACAAGATGATTAAGTTAAGATAACAAGAGGAAAGAAGGCTACAAAATGGTATAATAAATGCTAGGAATTTGGCAAAGGATATTAAGGAAGAATCTTCTTTAAAATTTATTGTAACGATTTCACCTTTTTGCTCAAACATTAATGGCTCTGAGATAGGTTCATGAGAGTGTAACCATTACATGTTACTTTGAAGTTGTATGTATTAATTTTATACTTACCAGTTTTTATCTTCTCAACTCCTAGACAATTATCTTTTGGGAGCAGAAAAGATATCTTCTGGTATCATGCAAGGAGCACAAAATAGTTAGAGTCAAAGGAGTTGGATCTGAATCCGAACACTGTTATTCTTTAGCTGGGCAACCCTAGGAAAATTAGTTAACTACTCTGTGCCTCAGATCCTTGTCTGTAAATGGATATGATAATATTCATCCTACTTGTCAAAATTGTTGTCAGTATCAGATGGAATAAAGTATAAGAACTGTAAATTCCTATTAGTCCTTTAAATCTCACAAGCCTACTACGTTGAACACAGTGGGTATTTACTAAATGTCGAGCTTTAATTCTATTTCATCAGTAAAGAGTTGCAGTTTTTGAAATCTGTGCCAGGGATTGGATGCAGTTGTTCCTCTCCGTCTCATGCCCAGATAACTCAGAGGCTGGGGTCAGATAGTATGGCTATGACCCAGGTGTGACCAGCTAGTGTGGCATCTGGCTGGTCACAGGTAGACTAACTGGGACCAACTACTCATCAGCCAAGGGTGCCAGACATTTTGTTGGTGGAGCCTCTGTGATCGTCTACTTCAGCACTCCTCTCAACCCTTTTCCTCTTCATCTTATCTTTGGACTTTGGTATCAGGGAGCTCTAACAGACTGGCAGTGTAAGGAGAAAGGATATGGGAAGTAGGGGGAGGGAAGGGAGAGTCATAACAGTTTCCTTTCTGTGTTCACAGGGAACTCAGTTTCAGAAGCCAGCTCACCCTCACTGGTTGTGAACGGGGTCCTGGGGGAGTCTGTAACTCTTTCCTCAAACTTTCCTACGAAAGAGACTATCACATCCATCACCTGGCTTCACAAGGGAAACTCTGTCATCTTCATAAGTCCAAACGAAGCAAAAATACAGGTGACTGATCCAAAACGGAAAGATCAACTGAATGTCACCAAGTCCTACTCCTTACAGCTCAACAATCTGACAATGGCAGACGTGGGACATTACCGTGCCCAGATAACCACATCAACCTCTTCTCTGTACACCGATTATAACCTGCAGATCTTCAGTGAGTCAAAACTTGGGCTTAATTTTGTATGGACTTAAAAATAGTATATATTTCAATTCTATGTGACTGCAAATATGCACTATAGACTTGTGGTTAAAAGTATGGCATTTGGAGCTAGACTGAGGTCCAGAAACAAAACAATTCAATGACATTGCACAGCAGTTAGTGACAGAGCTGAGATTAGAACCTAAATCTTATGACTCCTTGACCCTGTGCCAGGCTCCATCATACTTGTTGAGACAAGTTTCTTCTGCACCTATTTAGAAGACCAAGTACAACTTCTGCAACAACCACACTCTTGAGACTGAATGCCAGTACATTCCCAGGGCATTTTGGAGTGCCTGTCCTTCAAAAGCACATACACAAAAACAGACGTAAGGTACACAAACATGTTTGTTTTACAATTGTGCAAAGGAATTTTAAGATAAAAACTATTGGCTTTTTAAAACACTGACCAATTAATCTGTGTGTACTAGGCTAGGGATAGCAAAGATTTGATCTTATGGGCCAATATCAATTAATTGGGAGTAACTGCCTAAGATTCGGAGAAGGAAATGACAACCCACTCCAGTGTTCTTGCCTGGAGAATCCCAGGGATGGCAGAGCATGGTGGGTTCCCGTCTATGGGGTCGCACAGAGTCGGAAATGACTGGGGCGACTTAGCAGCAGCAGCAGTAGCCTAAGATTCAGTGTTAAGAAAAATGTTAGTCATGTTAAGTTTATTCACTGAGTCAACAGTATTTGTTAACCATGAATGATGTTTGAGACTCTGTTTTAGTCCCTTGAGATACATCAGTGAACAAAACAAAGATCTCTGACCTCATCATGGTGCTGACATTCTGGGTAGAGGATATGGGGGCAATAATAAAAATACACATTATATATGAACAAAGAACACAGTAAGTAAGCCATGAGAGAAACTCATGGTAAAAGAGATTAGAACAACATAAGGACCACCAGAAATGCCAGAAAGCAGCATTCTGTTTTAAATGGAGGGGTCATAATAGGCCTCATTGAGAAGATGACATTAGAGCCAAGGCCAGTTGGAGGTGAAAGAGTGAGCCATGCAGATATCTGAGGGAAGAGCTATCCAGCACAGGCCCTCCCTGTGTCTAGCAGGCCCAAACATCAACAGGCAGAGTAAGACAGAGTAACAGGAAATGAGGTCAGTAAGCAAATAGGGAACCATGTCATCTAAGGCTCTGGGAGCCTTCATAAGGACTTTGGCTTCTACTCTTCGGGGGTGGAGAACAATTGGAGGATAATTTTGGACATGTTGACTTGGAGATATACATTATATTCAGATGGAAATGTCAAGCGGGTAATTATATATTCATCAAGTGGAGTCAGATATCAATATAGGTTTTTGAGGTCAGCAATGGACATTGGTTGAAGGAGGTAAATATTCAAGCCAAACATTTGCCATTGCTGTGCTATGTACTATCTCATTTAATCCTCATAATTATCCAAGAAGTAGGTATTATTGCCCAGTTTTACAGATGAAGAGATTGGGGCAAGCAGAGACTAAAATTTGTCCGTGGTCATGTAGCCAGAAAATGACAAAGCCGTGATTCTAACCTAGGTCTTCCTAACTCCAAATCCACTCTTGCCACGACATGAAAATTCCTTTCAAATAAGGTATGTTCTATAACCCCGACTCAGTTAGCTAAACTTAATGCTTTGCCTATCTCTTCTAATGAGATAGGTGGACTCATTCCACTTTTTACTGGGTCATCTTTATTTCAACCCCTGGGCCAAGTCTAGGTCAGAAGGTTTTCCTGTATCGCTTCTGTATTCACACTGATTCACAGCTGCTGACACAGTTTTAGGCAATATTTTCTGGTCTCAGCTCTCAGAAGTCTCTGCATCATGTGTATTCTCAAATGCCCAGATCTACTGCACTTCTTCCTTCCCATGAACTGCTTGCTGCTCTGTTTCTTCACCCCTTCCTTCCCTAATTCGTTAGTTCTCAACACACCCCTTTCTGACTTGCTGACACTCTGCGTCAAGATCTCTTTGTTATCATTTGAGGCAGCACCAGATCCAATGAGAACCAATATCCCAACAATGTTGCTGGAAATTTGGTTCTCTGAGTAAGTTAAGCTTTTATCTTCCATCCCAGCTAGGAAAATTCTGATAATGGAGGAAACAGGGCTCATGCACCTGCTCTCCTGGTTTCTGAACTGTCTAAGGCTGGGCTGCATAGTCTCCAAATTATCTTTACACAAGGGGCAGTAAACGAGAGCTAGAATGACCCCAGGAATAAACTGGAGCTCCAAAATTAAAGTGATCAGCTCAAAATCACCTGACTAGCTGGCAGAAACTCCAGTCTTTCCCTTCCTCTCTCTTCCACTGCCTACTCTGTCTCATACTGACATCCCTCATCATTTGGTCACCAGAGGCCTCAATTCCATCAATTAGGCAGCACACACAGAGTTATTTACAGAGTATACAGCAGAGTCAGGTGGGATACATGGAAACATGGAGGTGGTAGAGATTTTTCACAGAGGGCTGAGCCAAGCCATGTGTCCTTCATCCAGGCCTCTTCTCTGCACACAGGACGACTGAGCAACTTACAAGTTGCCCATCACACCAAACAGTCTGAAAATAATACTTGTGAGATCCAGCTGACCTGCTCTGTGGAGAATCCAAATGATAACGTCTCATTCAGGTGGCAGGTTGCAGGAAATCCATATCATAGTGAAGCAAATCTCTCTATATCCTGGGACCCCAAGAGCCTCAGTGAAGAGACCTACACCTGCATAGCTGAGAATCCTGTCAGCAATTTATCCTCCTCTGTCTCTGACAAGAGTGTCTGTGAAGGTAAGTCTGTCTCAGGTCTCTCTGAGGGCCTTGAGTGTTGTGGGGTGTGGGGTGTCACTCATGCCCTTGATGATTCCTAAAACAGTGGCCCAATGGGAGACAGCTGAGTGATGCTGGGAGAGGACAGACACCCCTTGGAGCTCTGTGTCTCTTACTCCTCTAGAGAGCTCTCTTTTTCCCTCCCCACTCCACCAACCATTTCTCTAAGCCTCCCAGACCCCAGGAGCAAAGTCCTTAAGAAGGCAAGATTGTTTGTTCTTTCTGTCTCTACCAGGCTCCACCCTGCCCTGTCTGCCTAAATGAGACTCCCACTTGCAGAAATCCTGCCCAGACCCCCAGAACCTCTGGGTATAGATGAACTCACCCAACCCCCAAAGATGGTCTAGAAGAGATGCAGTGGAGGCTCTAAATACCACTCTGGGCCTCACTCAATGCGTCTCAAATGCAATGTCTTTTTTTTTTTCAGGTGTTATTAATGGGAAAAATGAATACCTGGATATCAGATGGATTATCATTGTGGTTGCTTTGACATGTATATTCTTCATTGCACTGATATTAATATTTGTTCAGAGGAGAAAAGTAGCAGGTTTTCCTTTCTTCTTATTTATTGTTACTTCTTTCAGACTTCAGAGACTTAGAGTCTGGGGCTGTTACAAGACTCTGTCTTGCACAAGACAGGTAAAGGGGGGGAGAATGCAAACCCGGCTCAGTCAGTCCACTGGGACGACACTTGGGCTGTGAACACACATGTGCTAATCTCCTAAGGAGACTGTCCTACTAGAAAATGCAGGACCCAGCCTTGGGGCCTGCCTGCCCTCCCTTCTGGGTCCCTTTCCCACCACATCCTCTAGAGCAGGGGTCCCTGACACCAGTTCACATAGCAGAAGGTCAGCAGTGAGCAAGCGAATGAGGCTTCACCTGTATTTACAGCCACTCGCCATTGCTCACATCACCTAAGCCCCACCTCCTGTAGATCAGGGGTGGCATTAGATTCCCATAGGAATGAGAACTCTAACCCTAAAGTCAAGGCAGAATATCTTGAGATTGCCACAAAATAGAAATAAAGTGCCCAGTAAGTGTAATGTGTTTGAACCATCCCGAAACCACCCCCCTCCACCAACCGTCCCTGGTGCCAAAGGGTTGGGGCCTGTTACTCCAGAGAGACACTTACAGGGGTAGAGGATGGACGGCTTCTCTCACTACAGTCACATATTTCAGTTTCCCTGATCTTATTTTTCAGGTTTCTTTCAATTCTCTACTCAGCAAACCCAGTGTCCTGGTGAGCTTCCAGACTCTTAGTTCCCAGTCACTAAACAGATGGCAAGAGCCAAATGGAAAATGAAGGGGGGTGATCAGAGGGCTAGATAATGAGAGAGGAGGAGGTCAGAATGTCATTATTCAGATGGACCAGATGGTGCAAGGGAAGAAGACATGGAATTGTGCAAGTCTATCCCCTGTGGGACCTACAGGGTCCCTTACAAGAAAGCAAACTGGTCACTCAGGCAATTTCTTGGGACGGGATTAGGGCCATTCCCCCATCCTGTCAATGGAGAGACTAAGTGCCATGAAAGGGCTCATGGCCTGTCCATTATCAGCAGCAGGCGCAGTGTAAAGACAGGACTAGAGCATCAAATGCCCAAAGATGACTGCCTGACCCCATCACTCTATTCAGCCAGGGTTTGGGTATTGAGTTTGAAGCGAAAGTTGCTCAGTCATGTCTGACTCTTTGTGACCCCATGGACTGTACAGTCCCTGGAATTCTCCAGGCCAGAATACTGGAGTGGGTAGCCATTCCCTTCTCCAGAGGATCTTCCCAACCCAGGGATCAAACCCAGGTCTCCCGCATTGCAGGCAGATTCTTTACCAGCTAAGTCACAAGGGAAGCCCAAGAATCTTCCCAAACCAGGAATCAAGCCGAGGTCTCCTGCACTGCAGGCAGAATCTTTAACAACTGAGCTATGAGTCAGAAGTATGCATTCAAATTCTTGTTTGATCATTTCCTGTGTAAATTTGCACCAAGGCAGTAAAACTTTCTGAGCCTCAAGTTTCTCAGCTCTAATATAATCAAACCCACTCTAAGGAGCTCTGAAAAGTTGAACAGTATTATATATGTGAGACAATCTGGCTCTGTTATGTTCACCAGTGAGATTCTCTAGCTCCCGTGGAGCCAGTGCTGTTTTGTTCCAGAAGCTTCCCTTCCTGTGAATCTAGAGAGACTCTGAGGCTTTAGGGTAGCTCAAGACCACATTCCCCGAGGAGATGAGGTCAGAAATAGATCAAATGGCTGAAAAGTTTCCGGTTCAACCCTGAATTGCCAAGACTGGGAAAATGAATGTACCCCTAAGGAAGGGCAATGTTTGAAATAACTACCTCTTTGGGGCCAGAGAGTGACGAGGGGTTGACAAGGTCCTGGGAGAGCAGACCAGAGTCCTTCAGCCGTTGACTGTGCCTTCCTGTGTTAACAGCAGAGACTGTGAGTAACTTAGAGTACGCTTCCTTCTCTTCAGGGAACACTGTGTATGCTCAGGTCACCCATTCAAACAAGGTGAGTACTTTCAGCTTTATACTCCATCATGGTCATTATTTTTACAGCCATTATTCATGAACTTGTCACAATTATCTGACTAAATCCAAATGATGTACACCACTGAGATGAAGTGAAGGCAGTGACAAGAGTTATGTGTGGGACCTTTCTACACCGTTTTGCTGTCACGCCAGTGGAATGTTTACTCATACCCTGCTTTACACTGCTTAATCTAACTATGTAATGCATCAGTAAGTCATATCCCTTCAGCTTACTTACAAGCTGCCTAGAAGTTAAAATTATGTCTTCCTCTCTCTTCCCCTGTGTCTTAGCGTGAACCCCAGTAAATATCTGCTGGATGGATAAAGTTCAGTTAAGTTTGAGAGTTCCCCAAAGGACACAATTCTGTATCAGGGGACTTCTCATCTTTTAGTAGGGGAAATATCAGGGCTCAGAAGAGCCTCTTAAGAGAGAAAGAGTGGCAAGAATTGGCAATCTCTCAACTGTGAAAGACACTAAAGGCATGAGCAGCCCTCGATAGTCCCCTCCCCTCTAGAGACATAACAGGATGGCCTTGGTCAGGCGTCAGGAACTCCCCGCCATGCATCAGTAATTCCTCATCAGCCCTGAAATAAAGCACCTGCAAATAGTGCATTTCTAAATAACACTGCACATCCTGGGAGAACAGTTCCACATCTAATGAAAAATAAGTCAAGAGAGCCAGCATTCTTCAATAATGGAAGCAGTGGTCTAGCTAGAAATCTTGGATTTCACAGCAAATCTCTCCTCACAAAGCCCTTTACAGATGTTTGCAAAGTAGGCTCTTTAAAGATAGCAAACAAGAAGAGATGCTCTCACCTTAGTTATTTCAATTGCCTTTCCAGTTTTCTCTTGATGACAAGATGAATCACTCACAACAAACCAAGAATCTATCTCCAACAAGTTTGCTAACTTTTTCTTTAGCAAAACATGGAACTTTGGAGAGTTTCAGAGGTTTTGACAACACCCCAGATATACCCTAATTCATTTAAAATGCCGAAAACTGTGAGCACAGGGGACTTCTGTTATCATCAGGCTTTTGTTCCAAGCAGAGCCATTCTTAAGACAAGGTATTCCTATTCTAACAGTTCTCCGTGCTCAAGGAGACCCCAATGACATGATGACAAGGCTATTAGAATCACAGGGGCAAAATAGAGCAGGCAATACCTCCAGTTATAGGCAGTAAAGATCTGAGACCAAAGATGTAATACAATAACCATTTGGTAGTGCAGGTTAGTTTGTTTTGTTTTTACTGCACCAGGTATTTGTTGCTGTTCACAGTCTTTCTCCAGTTGCAGCGAGCAGGGTTCACTCGCTAGCTGTAGTGTGCAGGCTTCTCATTTTGCAGTGGCTCCTTTAGTTACAGAGCATGGGCTCTAGGCTGCACAGACTTCAGTAACTGTGGCACATGAGCTTAGTTGTCCCATGGCACGTGGGATCCTCCCAGACCACAAATAAAACTCATGTCCCCTGCCTTGGCAGGCAGATTCTTAACTGGTGGTCTACAAGGAAAGTCCCAGTAGGGTTAGTTCTTTAAAATGGAGGAAAGAGAGTAGAGTTGGATGCAGGACAAGAATGCTTTCTTTCCTTCACACCACCTGCCAACAAGGTCACCCTTCTGTCTTTCTCTGGTTCATGAGCCGGTTTACTGGAGTGTTGTGCTTCAGTTTGGGGCTCAGGAAAAATGACTAATCCTTCACAAATTTGAGAGCTCGGTTCAGTTCAGTTCAGTCACTCAGTCATGTCTGACTCTTTGTGACCTCATGAATCGCAGCACGCCAGGCCTCCCTGTCCATCACCAACTCCTGGCGTTTACTCAGACTTGCATCCATCGAGTCAGTGATGCCATCCAGCCATCTCATCCTCTGTCGTCCCCTTCTCCTCCTGCCCCCAATTCCTCCCAGCATCAGAGTCTTTTCCAGTGAGTCAACTCTTCGCATGAGGTGGCCAAAGTACTGGAGTTTCAGCTTTAGCATCATTCCTTCCAAAGAAATCCCAGGGTTGATCTCCTTCAGAATGGACTGGTTGGATCTCCTTGCAGTCTAGTGGTGCTTGATTTCCAGTTACTCTTGCTAAACACTCCATAGCCTTCCTCCCAAAGAATTTTCACATCATCCCTCTTTCATCACACTGCCTTTCCCAAGAATATATCTGTTTGCATGAGTTTGCATCTCTTTATGTGAGCCAAATCAGTATGACTGTTCTACAGGAAACAAAAACCTCAACTCCTGTGAAAGACTATGAGCCCACCACAATCTACTCTGAAGTTAATCACCCCCAAGAGGTAAGCCCATAATCGCCAGCTGTTCTTACATTCTTACCTCTCTTCTCACACCTAAGATTTCACAGCTATAGTAACAGTAAAGGGACCATTTTACAGATGCCAGAAATACAGGATACAGAAAGTCTCAGGGCACACCTAAAACACATCCAGGAAGTTATCTTGTATTAATATTAGGATCACCATACTTAAATTTTTAACCTACTTTTTAAAAATATAAATCTGTTTGTTTATTTTTATTTGAAGTATAGTGGATTTACAGTGTTATGCCAATATCTGCTGTACAGCAAAGTGATGTAAGCTACTTATTTTTCTTTTAATTTAATCTTACCTTAGGCTGTGAATATCCCTATCTGCCCATAGTGATTTCCAGACACATCTATAACCACGAGGAACAGCCTGACACTCTGGTTTCTGTTGACCTTCTTTATTTTTCTCTTTTTCCCATTAGAAAAAAACCATTTATTCCAAGACAACTGCCCATCACAACGTCGTGTAAGTTTCTGAAAGACTTCAAAGGAATTTCAGAATTACATATCTGCTCCTGATCCCATGAGAAAGAACAGAGCTTGGTTTCTGCCTTACAACATAATTTGAACATCTAGGATTATCAGACTTGAATCTGCTTACCCAGATCAAACATTTAAGGAATAACATCATTTCCAGAATGTGACCCAAATAACATTTCCTAATCTGCTCCAGGCCAAAATATACATCAGATAATATGCCTGCAAAAAGTCTCAAAAGATACTAGCAATCTGAATTCAACAATACATTGAAAAGATCACACGTCATGATCAAGTGGGATTTATCCAAGGAATACAAGGATTTTCAATATCTGCACATCAGTCAGTGTGATACACTACATCAACAAATTGAAAGATAAAAATCATATGATCATCTCAATAGATGCAGAATAAGCTTTTGGCAAAATTCAACACCCATTTATGATTTTTAAGAAACTCTTGGGGAGGCTGGTGGGAGGGGGTTCAGTATGGGGAGCACATGTACACCTGTGGCTGATTCATGTTAATGTATGGAAAAAACCACTACAATATTGCAACATAATTAGCCTCCAACTAAAATAAATGAATTTTTTTTTAATAAATAAACTGGGAAAAAAAAAAAAACCTCTCCATAAAGTGGTCAGAGAGGGAAACTATCTTAACATAATAAAGGCCATATATGACAAAACCTTGAGAAGGAAATGGCAACCCACTTCAGTATTCTTGCCTAGAGAATCCTGTGGACAGTGGAGCCTGGTGGGCTGCTGTCCATGGTGTGGCACAGAGTCAGACATGACTGAAGCAACTTAGCATGTGACAAACCTGAAACTAACATCATACTCAACAGTGAAGCTGAAAGCATTTCTTCTAAGATCAGGAACAAGGCAAGGATGTCCACTCTCACCACTTTTATTCAAAATAGTTTTAAAAGTACTAGCCATGGCAATCAGAGAAGAAAATAAAAGAAATCCAAATTGGAAAAGAAGTAAAATCATCACTGTTTGCAGATGACATGATACTACACATAGAATATTCTAAAGATGAGACCAGAAAGATACTAGAGCTCATCAATGAATTTGGTAAAGTTGCAAGATACAAAATTAATGCAGAAAAATCTGTTACATTTCTATACACCAACAACAAAAGATCAGAAAGATAAATTCAAGAAATAATCCCATCTACCACAGCATCAAAAAGAATAAAATACTTAGGAATAAACCTACCTAAGGAAACAAAAACCTGTACTTCAAAAACTATAATACACTGATGAAAGAAATCAAAGACCACACAAGCAGATGGAAACATATACCGTGTCCTTGGATTGGATGAATCAACATTGTCAAAATGACTATATTACCCAAGGCAATCTACAGATTCAATGAAATCTCTGTCAAATTGCCAATGGCATTTTTCACAGAACTAGAACAAAATATCTTAAAATTTGTATGAAGACACAAAAGACCCTGAATAGTCAAAGAAATATGCAAACAATAAATACTGGAGAGGATGTGGAGAAAAGGGAACCCGCCTACACTGTTGGTGGGAACGTAAATTCATACAGCCACAATGGAGAACAGTAAGGAGTTTCCTTTAAAAAAAAAAAAAAAACTAAAAATAGAGCTACCATGAGATTTAGCAATTTCACTATTGGGCACATATCTGAAGAAAAACGTGGTTCAGAATAATATATGCACCCCAACATTCATTGCAGCATGATTTACAATGGCCAATATGTGGAAGCAACCTAAGTTTCCACCAATAGAAGAACAGATAGTGAAGATGTGGTATGCTTATGCAATGGAATAGTACTCAGCCATCTAAAAGAATGAAATATTGCCATTTGCAGCAACATGGGTGGACCTGGAGATTATTATACTAAGTGATATGCAGATGTTTTTAACAAATGATACAAATGAACTTATTTACAAAGCAGAAACAGATTCACAGACTTAAAGAATGAACTTACGGTTACTGGGGAAAAGGGTTAAAAAGAAAAATGAGTCTGGTTATTGACTTTCTCTTAGGTAACTAAGCAAATGTACTCATGGTTGGCAGAGAGGTTATAATTCAGAAGACAACCAGTTCTCTCCTTTTAGAAAGCAGCAGGACTGTGACTCACTGGGAGGGAATACGGTGTGTTGGTTACGTGTATTTTCTCTGGAGTTTACCAAATGCTCTTATCATAATACATCATTTACTAGATGTACCTCCTGGAACATGTTACCTAACCTTTTCCAGCTTTGGTCTCCTACACTGAAAAAGGAGGCTAGCAGTGGATCAGCCCTGTTATACAAATGAAGGACTTAAGTTATCACTGGCTTCAGTCCATGATGTCACAAAGATTCAAAGACGACTGAGCGACTGAACTGAATTGAACTCAGCTTCTCTGTAACCAGGCCTTTTGGACTCTACCTCCAATTAGTGGACTTCTCCACTTTTCTCCAATCTGCAACCACCATCCGATGTACAACCATCATCCTCTCAACCTGAGTGCTACAATAAACTCAGAGCAATTCTCCCCAATATTTGCTCTTGGCTCCCTCCAGTCCATTCTCCATGACATAGCCAAAGTATTGTTTTTAACATAAATCAGATCCTTCACCTGTCTGCTTAAAATACTTCAAGACTTCCTAATGCACTCAGGATAAAAGTTGAATATACTTGGCTTTAGACAGTCTGGCCCCATCCCGTCCTCAACTAGCATCATTCTTCCTCCACTATCTCTATTTAGCCTTTGAGATCTTCTTTTATCTCCCTTATTAGAAAAAAGAATGATCTATGTTAATAGACCTATTTACTTTTGCCTCAAGGCCCTTCCTCTGCCTGCTTGGTTTCTCCTTATTTTTAGGTGTCAGCTTACCTATGTCACATTCCAAGAGAGACCTTCCCAGGCCCTTCTATCTGAAATACATCCCCCTATTATTCTATCACACCTTCTATGTCATTTATTATGTGTCATTAAATATTTATTTTCATTTGTTTAATGTCTGTTTTTCCTACTTTACCATAAGCTCTTCAAGAAGAGGGACCATGATAATTTTGTTTATTTCCATATCCCTAACATATAGCAAGTGTTCAATAAATATTCTTAATAAATAAATAAAATGGAGTTGTTTATGAAGTAATGGAGTTTTGTGAGAATTAAGTAGAACAATTCACCTGAAACTCTTAACATTATTGTTAGCAAATAAAAGAGCTCAATCAATTAAGAGCCAGCCATCATTATTGTTGTATTCTAACTGTTTGTTATTATTATTATTAAATTACATTCACCTGAACTAATATAATCTTCTTACAGGCCTTCAGCACAATAAGAAAGGAAAAATGATACACTGTCTGTGTATACCGTTACATTATTTCCTATCCTGTCTCTGTTCAAATCTTCTAATTCCATTCATTTACCTCATCTGTGAAATAATCCTCCTTTTTCCCAGGGTTGAATTCTCCAATTTTTAAAAAAATGTTTTATTGAGGAACAACCGGCATACAAAAAGCTGTGCATACTTAATGCAAATAGGTTGATGAGTCTGAAGATAAGTATACATTGATGAAACCATAATCACAATCAATACTGTAAATGGTAATATATCATCACATCCAAAAGTTTCCTCTACTCTTTTTAATTTTTAATTTTATGTGTGTGATAAACAAATACAGTATTGTAATTAAAAAAATAAATAAATTTAATAATAGAAAAAAAAAAGAGCACACGAGATCTGCCCTCTTGCATTTTTAAGTGTAAATGCAATATTCTTAACTATAGGCACAATGCTATGCAGTAGATTTCTGGGACTCATTCGTCCTGCATAATTGAGCCTTTGTATCTTTTAACCAACACCTTCCCTATTCCACCTTCTCTACTCCCCCTCTTCCTATACCTTGGTAACCACCATTCTACTCTCTTCTTCTATAAGCTTATTTTATATTACTCACATCAATAGGATTGTATACTCTTTGTTTTCCCACATCTAGATTATTTCACTTAGCATAGTGTCCATTAGGTTCATCCATGAATTTCACGTCCTTTGTATATATATACTCAGAAGTAAAATGGCTGGATCATGTTGTAGTTCTATTTTTCAATTTTGAGGAAACTCTATCTATCTGATTTTCCACAGTGGCTGTACCAATTTATATTCCCACCAGCAGTGTACAAGAGTTCACTTTTCTCCACATCCTCCTCATTGACACTTATTTTTTTATTTTTTTCATCAAAGTATAGTTGATTTACAATGTTGTGTTAGTTTCAGGTATATAGCAAACTGATTCAGATATAGATATATAGATATTCTCTTTCAGATTCTTTTCATTTAGGTTATTACAAGATATTGAATGTTGAACTAGACCAGTTCCTGTGCTGTACAATAGGTCCTTGTTTGATTTTTTTTTAAATAATTGTCACCCTAATAGGTATAAGGTGATGTCTCATTGTAGTTTTGATTTGCATTTTCCTGATGATTAGTGATGTTGAGCATCTTTTCATATACCTGTTATCATTTGCATGGAATATCTTTTACTAACCTTTTACGTTCAGCTTATAGCTATCCAGTGAGTCTCTTGTAGAATGAATATAGTTTGATCTTTTTATTGTATCCATTCAAGCACCTTTACGATTTTTGATTGAAATGTTTAGTCCACTTACATTTAAATTAATAAGTAATTCCTGATGGCTCAGAGGTTAAAGCGCCTGCCTTCAATGCAGGAGACCTGGGTTCTATCCCTGGGTCAAGAAGATCCCCTGGAGAAGGAAATGGCAATCCACTCCAATATTCTTGCCTAGAGAATCCCATGGACAGAGAAGCCTAGTAGGTTACAGTCCACGGGGTCGCAAAGAGTCAGACAAGACTGAGCGACTTCACCTTCACATCACCTCAAGGACTTACTACTGTCATTTGTTAATATTCTTTTTATTTTGCTGTTTTTTTGTTCTTCTTTTCCTCTCTTTATGATTTGACAATTCTTTGTGCTTATATGATTTGACTTCTTTCTCTTTTTCTTTTGTGTATCTTCTTTAGATGATTCAGATATAGATATATAGATATTCTTTTTCAGATTCTTTTCATTTAGGTTATTACAAGATATTGAATGTTGAACTAGACCAGTTCCTGTGCTGTACAATAGGTTCTTGTTTGATTTTTTTAAAATAATTGTCACCCTAATAGGTATAAGGTGATGTGGTTACCCTGAGGCCTATATATAGCATCTTATAACAGTCTATGTTAAGCTAATAATAGTTTAACTTTAGTTGCATGCAAAACTCTTCATAGAAGAGTTGCATTCAAAAATTTCTCTTTGCACAGTTTGCTATTGATGTCATAATGCATATTTTTTAAATTGTGTATCCATTAATAGATTTTTATATTTATGGTTAATACCTTTATCTTTTAACTTTTATACTAGAGTTAAAAATGACTTATGTGGCACTATTACAATATTATATTATTCTGTAGTTGTCTATATACAGATCTTCCTTGAGTTACAATGGGATTATGTCCCCAAAAGCCCAGTGGAAGTTGAAAATGTCACAAGCCAAAAGGCATTTAATACGTCTGCTGCTGCTACTGCTGCTAAGTCGCTTCAGTCGTGTCCAACTCTGTGCGACCCCATAGACGGCAGCCCACCAGGCTCTCCCATCCCTGGGATTCTCCAGGCAAGAACACTGGACTGGTTGCTATTTCCTTCTCCAATGCATGAAAGTGAAAAGGGAAAGTGAAGTCGCCCAGTCTTACCTTAAACTGCTCAGGATATTCACATTAACCTACAGATAGTCAAAATCATCTAACACAAAGCCTATTTTATAACAAAGTGTTGATGAATTCTCATGTAAGTTATTAAATACTGTACTGAAATAACTGAATGGATATATAGGTAAGGTGAAGTCGCTCAGTCGTATCTGACTCTTTGCGACCCTGTGGACTGTAACCTACTAGGCTTCTCCATCCATGGGATTCTCCAGGCAAGAATACTGGAGTGGATTGCCATTTCCTTCTCCAGAGGATCTTCCCAACCCAGGTATCGAACCCCGGTCTCCCGCATTGGAGGCAGACGCTTTAACCTCTGAGCCGCCAGGGAAGCCCATATATGGGTACAGAATGCTTATAAATGTATCAGTTATTTGCCTTCATGATCATGTGGCTGACTGGGAGCTGTGGCTCACTGCCCTTTCCAGCATCATAAGGGAGTATCATATCACACATTCATAGTTGGGAAAAGATCAAAATTCAAAGTATGGATTCTACTGAATGCATAACAGTTTCACACGATTGTAAAATCAAAAAATTGTAAGTTGAACCATTAGGGTTTGTCTGTGCTTACCTTTATCAATGAGCTCTATACTTTCATTTGCTTTGGTGTTGCTATTTAGCACACTTTCATTTCAATATGAAAAATTTCCCTTAGCATTTCTTGTAAGGCAGGTCTCCTTCAGTTTTTAATTGTCTGAGAAAGTCTTTCTATTTCATTTCTAAAAGTTTTTCCAGGTATAAAATATTCCTGTTGGCAGTTGTCTTCTTTCAGCACTTTGAATATATCATTCCACTCCCTCCTGGACTGCAAGGCTCCTGCTGAGAAACCTTTGACAGTTTTATGCGGGAATTTACTTGTATTTGACAAGTCATTTTTTCTCTTGAGGCTTTCAAAATTCTATTTTTGACTTTTGACCATTTAACTGCAATGTGTCTCAGTGTAGATATTTTTGGACTCAACCTATTTCTATTGCTTTAACCTTCATGAATCTGAATATCCATTTTTTCCCAGATTTGGGAACTTTTCAGCTATTATTTCTTTAAATAAGTTTTCTGCCACCTTTCTCATTCTCAGGTTTTATGTTCCATTGGGGTGCTAGAACCTCTCAGCTGGACTCTGGAGCACTCATAAAGGTATCTTTGTCCATGAATGGTTGTTAAATTGGTGTTTCTGTGGTAGGACAAGGACTAGAATCTCTTATTCCACCATCTAATTGAAGTCTTTCTAATATATCTTTTAAAGTGTATCTTTCTCTGATCATAAAATAACAAATATATTGTAAATAATTCAAACATTCCACGAGGAAAAATGCCTACAATCTCTAAGATAACCACTGTTAATGATTCCATATTTTTTAATTTTTTTGTTTATTTGGCTGTGCTGAGTCTTAGTGGTGGCACAGAGGATCTTCAACCTTCATCGCAACATGTAGGTTCTTTTAGTTACAGCACATGGAATCTTTAGTTGCAGCGTGCAGGATCTTTTAGCTGTGGCATGCCAGATCTTTTTATAGTTGCAGCATGTGAATTCTTAGTTGCAAGATGCAAACTCTTCACTGTGGCATGTGGGATACAGTTCCCCAACCAGGAATCAAACCCAGGCGCCCTGTATTGGGAGCATGGCATGTTGGCCACTGGCCCACTAAGGAAGCACTATGATTCCATATTAAAAGAACAACTTTTTTACCAGAATGCAACTTTTTTAGAACTTGCTTTCTTTTTGGCTTAAGAATATTTCTTAAACAATTTTTAAATGTCAAAACATGTAGCTCTACTACATTCTTTTTGCTTTTGATTAATTTTTTACCTATTGATAGTTAAAATTCAAATAGCATTTTAAAATGCACGTAGCAACTAATTACCTCCCCAGTTGTGGTGGGTGGGGGCTACTGTTTAGTTGTGGTGTGAGGGCTTCTCACTACAGTTGTTTCTCTTGGTGCAGATCATGGGCTCTCGGTGCACAGGCTTCAGGAGTTGTGGTGCATGGGCTCAGTAGCTGCAGCTCACAGGCTGAGTTATCCAATGAATGGGATCTTCCTGGAACAGGGATCAAACCCCTGTTCCCTGCGTTGGCAGATATGTTCTTTACCACTGAGCAACCAGGGAAACCCTGTTTGGTGGATTTTAAGCCAACTAAATTCTTCTAAAATTTAAAAATTTCTTTAAACAGCCCAGGACTTTTGGAGAGGGCTCATGTGCTGGAGACTATGTAATGGAGACTAGCTCTCAAGACCTCAAGATTTAATGGGAAAGAGTTGGAGAGTTGAGTAAGGAAGAATGGAATGATGGGAACAATAAATGAGCAAAACAAAATTCACTAAAGTTAAATTAATCTCAAATACTGGCTATTAATTAGGGCTTTCCTGGTGACTCAGATGGTAGAGAATCTGTCTGCAATGCAGAAGACCCGGGTTCAATCCCTGGGTCAGGACGATCCCCTGGAGAAGGGAATGGCAGCCAATTCCAGTATTCTTGCCTGGAGAATTCCATGGAAAGAGGAGCCTGGCAAGCTCTAGTCCATGGGGTCACAAAGAGTCCAACGTGACTGAACGACTAAACAGACACTGGCTATTAATTATACTATCAATCAGCAGAACAGGACTGAGAAATTTGTTCAGGAAGAAGAAAGGGCTTCCAGTAATAGAGTCATGGAGGAATCAAAGAACAAAGAAGGGTTATTTCTATGCCCATGGAAGAAGGCCTAAAGTTTTGGGGAGATTTCTTTCAGTAGAGAGTGCCTTTTCTCAAGGAGATCAAGAAAATAATAAGATTGCCAAGGTCTTTCAAAGGAGAAAAAATGAGAATAATGTGGAAGTCAGGCAGGTAGAGAACCATCTTCAACATCTAGGATGCCCCAAAACAGCAAAAACAATTAGAAATCATGGCATGGAAGGGACTGCTAAATCAAGAGCAGGAAATCTACCAGAAGTCACCTTAAGTCTGGATAGCACTAGGGAATCACTACTAAAACAAGAACTAGGAAGGTGTCTATAAATACCTAAGAGGTAAATAAGAAAAGAGCTAATAAGAAAAACTACGCTTACATTTCAGTATAGACCAGGAAATAAAAGATGGACTTCTAGATTCTTATATTTCCTTGAACTTTTGAACTTCCTCCATATGTGTTACCAATGACACACTGTTTTCCTTTGGAATCTATGACACCAGATTCCCCTAGCTTTCCTCCTTCCTTATTAGCTGCTTCTCAGTCTCCTTCTGAACCCCCTTCACCTATGCAGGACCAGTAAGGACTCGAGCTAAGACTCAGACATGAGCCCCTTTTACTTATCCACCTACATGTTCTTCTTATATGATGTTAGTCATTCTCATTGCCTTAATACAATTTATAAGCTAATGGTTCCCAAATTTAAATCTTAACCCGAACCTCTGGCTTTACCTCACAGACTGTCTATTTGGAATCTCAGCTCTACCCCTAATTCACATATCAAACTTAAGATGTCAAAAAGGAGGTGTTAAAAAGTCTCTAGATTTAAAATCTCTGGATTTCCCTCTCCAAGCCTTTCCTTCTGCTACTGTTTTCCCACTGCTATGGGACATTCTCAGTCAGAGCTCTCTCTAGGCCTGAAGACCATCCAACACTCACCATGTAATTAATTACCTTTTTCTTTCTTGTGGGAGACAAAAGGAATTAACCAACTGTAACTAATCTACAGGCAAAGCCATGAAGACCTGCATGATCCATTCCCAAAAGATAAATTTTGTAATCAGGGAAGAAAACATGCAATGCCTACAAAATTTCTACTAAAATTTTATCTTTGTCCAGAAAGTAAGCTTGTTCCTTAATAAAATGGAGGAAAATGCATCACCATTAAACTGCTTTGATTGAAGTAAGACAATTGTGATTGGCTGTCCTGGAAAGGTAATAAAAAGGAAGGAAAGTCCTTTTCCCTTTTAAGCAGACCCCAGTCACACTAGTGCCAGTTCCAAACCTTTGGCATGGCCTTCAAGACCCCTACTACCTTGTCACCCCTTCTTTCACAGCATCCCAATCACACTGGTCTTCATTCAGCTCCTAGAAGTATCCAAACTCTCTTGCTTCTATGGCTTAACATAGTGAGTTCCCTCTGCAATACTTTCTACACACATACACACAAAGACACACAGCACACACTGCAGGTTAGCTAATTCTTATATAGTCTTCCAGACTTAGCTTCTACATAATTTCTCTGGAGAAGTCTTCGACACATTCATCCTCATACCCAGTTAAGTCAGCTGTCTGTTATATAATCTCATAGCTTCCTGTGTTTCCCCAATTATTTATAAAGCTTATAATGTTATAAGATTTTATGTAATTTTATGGTTGATATATCCATATATCTAGACATATATCTCCACTGGACTTGAAATTCCAAGAAGGCAGAATATTCTCCACAACCTCACATGGTATCTCAGGTACTGTAAGAGAAACCCAATAGCCTTCTTGTGAATTTGAGAAACTAAAGAGTTGAAACGCTACACAGTCTTTTCCTCATTTCTATCTTTTTGGGTATTGCCCATCCTTCTGCTTCCCTCGGGGCCAACAGATAAAGATGGAGGAGAAAATAACTCAGAATCAATCAGTGAGTGCTTTAGAAAAAGTGGCCCAGGACGCCGTAAAGTATTGTAGAGGTGGGGAGTGGCCAGTATGAATTAAGGAAGGACTGAAATATTCCTTGGCATACTTTCTTACATTCTAAACCAGAAATCGCAAACTACAAATTCCCTGGCACTTCAGTGGTGAGGACTTTTGCTCTCATTGCCAAGGGCCCAGGTTCAATCCTGGTTGGGGAGCTAAGATCCTGCAAACTGTGCAGCAACAAATTAAAAAAAAACAATCACAGACCAGAAGCTGGAGACCAGGATTCTCTCTACAGGTGTTTGGCCCCCACAGTGCTTTTTTTTAAAATTAGTAACATGAAAATAAAATTTATAAAGAAATGCAAAAACAAAATACTAACATGAGAAATTGGAACAATTGACTTAAAGATCCTGATTTTTTTTAATGTTTTTCAGATATCAGACCACAGTGGAACCACATTTCTACAGGGTAACAATTATCTGGTGCTGAATAGCATTGGTGAGTAGCATTAATCGTAATCTAAATGGGACTTGCACTCTGCACTTCATCCCTGGCCTGGCCTGCTATTTCTTTCATTCATTATATCTGCCTGATAAAAGTTTAAGTTTTCAACTACTGGACTAAACCATGAAGCTTTGCCCCACATCTTGTTGGTAAAGGGGCAAATTAGTCACACCCAAAATAACAATGCTTGATCTTTCTTACCCACTCCCCAATTCACCCTCAAAACAATGCTTGGACCCTGTGTGGCTTTAGAATGTTTACCTGAAGTTTTTAGTAAAGAACCACCCAACCTCTCCCTCAGGGTCCAGATCATGAGAAGACTGCTGCAGATGGATGTGGGACAGAGAGAAGGGAACCTGTTCCAGGGTCACTAGACAGACATTTCATCCTGAATTTCAAGGTGATGACAATGGACTGAGAAGTGATTTTTAAATTAGAGAGGACACGAATATGACCTCTGACTTTCCTCTTCCCAGAGATGGGCTATAGATAATTCCAGTATGAAAGAAAGAGAGGAACAAAATCACTGATCTTTTACTATCAGAGCACCAGAATGAATGGCATATATCCAAAGCTTTCACTTTCTCACATCTAGCCTCACCACTTTTCTGAAGCTGCAATTATAAAAGGTGCCAATGTCTAGACACAGATCTTTACTCTGTATTTCGGTGCTTGTAGCAGCATTTGACGTTACTGAATCCTCCCCACCCTTAAGCTCTCATTAAGTAACACCATCCCAGTTTTCTTTTCCATCCTTCTGGCTCTTGCTTACCTCTTTTTAACTTGGCTTCTCTTACGATTCCTGTTCCATAAACAGAATTGTCTCCCTAGACTCTGTTAATTGGATATCTCTTGAATGTCCCAGAATCACCTTAAATTCTACTTTTCTTTCTCCCTTTATTCGTCTCTATCAGTTCAATTCAGTTCAGTTTTTCAGTCCTGTCCGACTCTTTGCGACCCCATGAATCGCAGCACGCTAGGCCTCACTGTCCATCACCATCTCCCGGAGTTCACTTAAACTCACGTTGATTGAGTCAGTGATGCCATCCAACTATCTCATCCTCTGTCGTCCCCTTCTCCCCCTGCCCCCAATCCCTCCCGGCAGCAGAGTCTTTTCCAATGAGTCAACTCTTCGCATGAGGTAGCCAAAGTACTGGAGTTTCAGCTTTAGCATCATTCCCTCCAAAGAACACCCAGGGATGATTTCCTTTAGAATGGACTGGTTGGATCTCCTTGCAGTCAAGGGACTCACAAGAGTCTTCTCCAACACCACACTTTAAAAGCATCAATTCTTTGGCTCTCAGCTTTCTTCAGAGTCCAACTCTCACATCCATACATGACTACTGGAAAAACCATAGGCTTGACTAGACAGACCTTTGTTGGCAAAGTAATGTCTCTGCTTTTGAATATGCAATCTAGGTTGGTCATAACTTTTCTTTCAAAGAGTAAGCATCTTTTAATTTCATGGCTGCAGTCACCATCTGCAGTGATACTGGAGCCAAAAAATAAATAAATAGTCTGACACTGTTTCCACTGTTTCCTCATCTATTTCCCATGAAGTATGGTACCGGATGCCATGATCTTCATTTTCTGAATGTTGAGCTTTAAGCCAAATTTTTCACTCTCCTCTTTCACTTTCATCAAGAGGCTTTGAGTTCCTCTTCACTTTCTGCCATAAGGGTGGTGTCATCTGTGTATCTGAGGTTGTTGATATTGCTCCTGGCAATCTTGATTCCAGCTTGTGCTTCTTCCAGCCCAGCATTTCCCATGATGTACTCTGCGCATAAGTTAAATAAGCAGGGTGACAATATACAGCCTTGATGTACTCCTTTTCCTATTTGGAACCAGTCTGTTGTTCCATGTCCAGTTCTAACTGTTGCTTCCTGACCTGCATACAGATTTCTCAAGAGGCAGGTCAGGTGGTCTGGTATTCGCATCTCTTGAAGAATTTTCCACAGTTTATTGTGATTCACACAGTCAAAGGCTTTGGCATAGTTAATAAAGTAGAAATAGATGTTTTTCTGGAACTCCCTTGCTTTTTCAATGATCCAGCAGATGTTAGCAATTTGATCTCTGGTTCCTCTGTCTTTTCTAAAACCAGCTTGAACATCAGGAAGTTCACGCTTCACGTATTCCTGAAGCCTGGCTTGGAGAATTTTGAGCATTACTTTACTAGCATGTGAGATGAATGCAATTGTGTGGTAGTTTGAGCATTTCTTGGCATTGCCTTTCTTTGGGATTGGAATGAAAACTGACCTTTTCCAGTCCTGTGGTCAGTGCTGAGTTTTCCAAGTTTCCTGGCATATTGAGTGCAGCACTCTCACAACATCATCTTTCCAGGATTTTAAAGAGCTCAACTGGAATTCCATCACCTCCACTAGCCTTGTTTGTAGCGATGCTTTCTTTCTTTCTTTCTTTCTTTATTTTTTTAATTACAATACTGTATTTGTTTTGCCATACATTGACACGAATCAGCCATAGGTGAACACAATCTCCCGATGCCGAAGCCCCCTCCCACCTCCCACCCCACATCCTCTACTTGAATCATCCTGTGCATCAGCCCCATGCATCCTGCATCCTACATTGAACATAGATTGGCGCTTCGTTTCTTACAAGAAAATATACATGTTTCATTGCCATTCTCCCAAGCCATCCCACCCTTTCCCTCTCCCTCAGAGTCCAAAAGTCCACTCTATACCTCTGTGTCTCTTTGTTGTCTCACATATAGAGTCATCATTACTGTCTTCTAAATTCCATATATATGTGTCAGTATACTGTATTGGCGTTTTTCTTTCTGGCTTACTTCGCTCTGTATAATCGGTTCCAATTTTATCCATCTCATTAGAACTGAATCAAATTTATTCTTTTTAAGGGCTGAGTAGTATTCCATTGTGTATATGTACCACAGCTTTCTTATCCAATCCTCTGCTGATGGACATCTAGGTTGCTTCCATGTCCTGGCTATTATAAACAGTGCTGCAATGAACATTGGGGTACATGTGTCTCTTTCTATTCTGGTTTCCTCGGTGTGTATGCCCAGCAGTGGGATTGCTGGGTCATAAGGCAGTTCTATTTGCAATTTTTTAAGGAATCTCCACACTGTTTTCCATAATGGCTGTACTAGTTTGCATTCCCACCAACAGTGTAAGAGGGTTCCCTTTTCTCCACATGCTCTCCAGCATTTATTGCTTGTAGACTTTTGGATCGCAGCCATTCTGACTGGTGTGAAATGGTACCTCGTTGTGGTCTTGATTTGCATTTCTCTGATAATGAGTGATGTTGAACATCTTTTCATGTGTTTGTTAGCCATCCGTATGTCTTCTTTGGAGAAATGCCTATTTAGTTCTTTGGCCCATTTTTTTATTGGATTATTTATTTTTCTGGAGTTGAGCTGCATAAGTTGCTTATATATCTTTGAGATTAGTTGTTTGTCAGTTGTTTCATTTGCTATTGTTTTCTCCCATTCAGAAGGCTGTCTTTTCACCTTGCTTATAGTTTCCATTGTTGTGCAGAAGCTTTTAATTTTAATTAGATCCCATTTGTTTATTTTGCTTTTATTTCCAGTATACTGGGAGTTGGATCATAGAGGATCCTGCTGTGATTTATGTCGGAGAGTGTTTTGCCTATGTTCTCCTCTAGGAGTTTTATAGTTTCTGGTCTTACATTTAGATCTTTAATCCATTTTGAGTTTATTTTTGTGTATGGTGTTAGAAAGGGGTCTAGTTTCATTCTTTTACAAGTGGTTGACCAGTTTTCCCAGCACCACCTGTTAAAGAGACTATCTTTACTCCATTGTATATTCTTGCCTCCTTTGTCGAAGATAAGGTGTCCATAGGTGTGTGGGTTTATCTCAGGGCTTTCTATTTTGTTCCATTGATCTATATTTCTGTCTTTGTGCCAGTACCATACTGTCTTAATGACTGTGGCTTTGTAGTAGAGCCTGAAGTCAGGCAAGTTTATTCCTCCAGTTCCATTCTTCTTTCTCAAGATTGCTTTGGCTATTCGAGGTTTTTGTATTTCCATACAAATCTTGAGATTATTTGATCTAGTTCTGTGAAAAATACTGCTGGTAGCTTGATGGGAATTGCATTGAATCTGTAGATTGCTTTAGGTAGTATACTCATTTTCACTATATTGACTCTTCCGACCCATGAGCATGGTATATTTCTCCATCTATTAGTGTCCTCTTTGATTTCTTTCATCAGTGTTTTATAGTTTTCGATATATAGGTCTTTAGTTTCTTTAGGTAGGAATATTCCTAAGTATTTTATTCTTTTCGTTGCAATGGTGAATGGAATTGTTTCCTTAGCTTCTTTTTCTACTTTCTAATTATTAGTATATAGGAATGCAAGGGATTCCTGAGTGTTGATTTTATAGCCTGCAACTTTACTATATTCATTGATTAGCTCTAGTAGTTTTCTGGTCGAGTCTTTAGGATTTCTTATGTAGAGGATCATGTCATCTGCAAACAGTGAGAGTTTTACTTCTTCTTTTCCAATTTGGATTCCTTGTATTTCTTTTTCTGCTCTGATTGCTGTGGCCAAAACTTCCAGTACGATGTTGAAGAGTAGTGGTGAAAGTGGACACCATTGTCTTGTTCCTGACTTTAGGGAAAATGGTTTCAATTTTTCACCATTGAGGATAATGTTAGCTGTGGGCTTGTCATATATAGCTTTTATTATGTTGAGGTATGTTCCTTCTATTCCTGCTTTCTGGAGAGTTTTTATCATAAATGGATGTTGAATTTTGTCAAAGGCTTTTCTGCATCTATTGAGATAATCATATGATTTTTATTTCTCAGTTTGTTAATGTGATGAATTACATTGATTGACTTGCGGATATTGAAGAATCCTTGCATCCCTGGGATAAAGCCCACTTGGTCATGGTGTATGATCTTTTAATGTGTTGCTGGATTCTGATTGCTAGGATTTTGTTGAGAATTTTTGCATCTATGTTCATCAGTGATATTGGCCTGTAGTTTTCTTTATTTGTGGTGTCTTTGTCAGGTTTTGGTATTAGTGTGATGGTGGCCTCATAGAGTGAGTCATAGAGTGAGTTTGGAAGTTTACCTTCCTCTGCAATTTTCTGGAATAGCTTCAGTAAGATAGGTGTTAGCTCTTCTCTAACTTTTGGTAGAATTCAGCTGTGAAGCCGTCTGGACCTGGGCTTTTGTTTGCTGGAAGATTTCTGATTACAGTTTCAATTTCCATGCTTGTGATGGGTCTGTTAAGATTTTCTGTTTCTTCCTGGTTCAGTTTTGGAAAATTGTACTTTTCTAAGAATTTGTCCATTTCTTCCAAGTTGTCCATTTTATTGGCAAATAATTGCTGATAGTAGTCTCTTATGATCCTTTGTATTTCTGAGTTGTCTGTCATGATCTCTCCATTTTCATTTCTAATTTTGTTGATTTGATTTTTCTCTTTGTTTCTTGATGAGTCTGGCTAGTGGTTTGTCAATTTTATTTATCCTTTCAAAGAACCAGCTTTTTGCTTTGTTGATTTTTGCTATGGTCTCTTTTGTTTCTTTTGCATTTATTTCTGCCCTAATTTTTAGGGTTTCTTTCCTTCTACTAACTCTGGGGTTCTCTATTTCTTCCTTTTCTAGTTGCTTTAGGTGTAGAGTTAGGTGATTTATTTGACTTTTTTCTTGTTTCTTGAGGTATGCCTGTATTGCTATGAACTTTCCTCTTAGGACTGCTTTTATCGTGTCCCAAAGGTTCTGTGTAGTTGTGTTTTCATTTTCATTCATTTCGATGCATATTTTGATTTCTTTTTGATTTCTTCTGTGATTTGTTGATTATTCAGAAGGGTGTTGTTCAGCCTCCAAATGTTGGAACTTTTAATAGTTTTTCTCCTATATTTGAGATCTAACCTTAGTGTATTATGGTCAGAGAAGATGCTTGGAATGATTTCAATTTTTGAATTTATCAAGGTTAGATTTATGACCCAGAATGTGATCTATCCTGGAAAAGGTTCCGTGTGCACTTAAGTGAAAGGTGAAATTCATTGTTTTGGGGTGAAATGTCCTATAGATATCAATTAGGTCTAACTGGTCAATTGTATCGTTTAACGTTTGCGTTTCTTTGTTAATTTTCTGCTTAGTTAATCTGTCCATAGGTGTGAGTGGGGTATTAAAGTCTCCCACTATTATTGTGTTATTATTAATTTCCCCTTTCATGCTTGTTAGCATATGTCTTACATATTGCGGTGCTCCTATGTTGGGTGCATATATATTTATAATTGTTATATCTTCTTCTTGGATTGATCCTTTAATCATTATGTAGTGGCCTTCTTTGTCCCTTTTCACAGCCTTTGTTTTAAAGTCTATTTTATTGGATATGAGTATTGCTACTCCTGCTTTCTTTTGGTCTTTATTTGCATGGAATATCTTTTTCCAGCCCTTCACTTTTAGTCTGTATGTGTCCGTTGTTTTGAGGTGGGTCTCTTGTAGGCAGTATATATAGGGATCTTGTTTTTGTATCCATTCAGCCAGTCTTTGCCTTTTGGTTGGGGCATTCAACCCATTTACATTTAAGGTAATTATTGATAAGTATGCTCCTGTTGCCATTTACTTTATTGTTTTGGGTTCGGGTTTATACGTCCTTTTTGTGTTTCCTTTCTAAAGTCTATCCTTTAGTATTTGTTGGAGAGCTGGTTTGGTGGTGCTGAATTCTCTCAGCTTTTGCTTGTCTCTAAAGCTTTTGATTTCTCCTTCATATTTGAATGAGATCCTTGCTGGGTACAGTAGTCTTGGCTGAAGGTTATTATCTTTCATCACTTTAAGTATGTCTTGCCATTCCCTCCTAGCCTGAAGAGTTTCTATTGAAAGATCTGCAGTTATTCTTATGGGGATCCCCTTGTGTGTTATTTGTTGTTTTTCCCTTGATGCTTTTAATAATTGTTCTTTGTGTTTGGTCTTTGTTAGTTTGATTAAAATATATCTTGGGGCGTTTTGCCTTGGGTTTATCCTGTTTGGCACTCTCTGGGTTTCTTGGACTTGGGTGATTATTTCCTTCCCCATTTTAGGGACGTTTTCAACTATTATCTCCTCAAGTATTTTCTCATGGTCTTTCTTTTTGTCTTCTTCTCCTGGGACTCCTATAATTCGAATGTTGGAGCGTTTCATATTGTCTTGGAGGTCTCTGAGGTTGCCCTCATTTCTTTTAATTCATCTTTCTTTTTCCCTCGCTGATTCATTTATTTCTACCATTCTATCTTCTATTTCACTAATCCTATCTTCTGCCTCCGATATTCTACTATTTGTAGCTTCCAGAGTGTTTCTGATCTCATTTATTGCATTATTCATTATATGTTAACTCTTTTTATTTCTTCTAGGTCCTTGTTAAACCTTTCTTGCATCTTCTCTATCCTTGACCCCAGGCTATTTATCTGTGATTCCATTTTGATTTCAAGATTTTGGATCATTTTCACTATCAGTATTCGGAATTCTTTCTCAGGTAGATTCCCTATCTCTTCCTCTTTTGTTTGGTTTGGTGGGCATTTCTCCTGTTCCTTTACCTGCTGGGTATTCCTCTGTCTCTTCATCCTGGTTATATTGCTGCATTTGTGGTGGCTTTTCTCTATTCTGGGAATTTGTGGAGTTCTCTTTATTATAGAGCTTCCTCTCTGTGTTTGGGGTTATATCAGTGGCTTGTCAAATTTTCTTGATCAGGGAGGCTTGTGTTGGAGTTCTGGTGGGTGGATCTGGATTTCCTCTCTCTGGAGTGCTGTGAAGTGTGAAGTAATGGGTTATGAGACGTCAGTGGTTTTGGAGTATTTTGAGTTGCCTGTGTATTGAAGCTCAGGGGCTTGTTCTTGTGTTGCTGGAGAATTTGCGTGGTATGTCTTGCTCTGGAGCTTGTTGGCCCTTGGGCAGTGCTCAATTTCAGTATAGGTATGAAGGCTTTTGATGAGCTCTAATTGGATAATGTTCCCTGTATTCAGGAATTCTTTGATGATCTCAGGATTTGGAATTACGCCTCCTGATTCTGGTTTTCAGATTTATTTTTACAATAGCCTCATGATTTCTCCATCTATTCAGCACTAATGTTAAAACATCTCGGTTAATGATGATAGGTTTCTCCACCTTGAGGGTCGTCCCTAGAGGACCGCTGAGTTACTTGGAGGAGAGAAGAGGGAGGGAGTAGTTAGAGGTGAGTGGAATGGGATGAGGTGGAATCAAAAGAGGGAAAAGCAAGTTAGCCTGTAACCACTTTCTTGTGTGCGTTCAAGTCTGGACCGCTCAGAGGTGGTCACAGAGTTATACATGGAAGAGGAGAGGGAGGAAGTAGATAGAGGTAGACAGGAGGATAAAAGACGGAGATGGGAAGGAGGGATACAGATCCGGTCAGTGACCAGTTCCCTTAGAGTTCTCCTCCTTCTGGAACACACAGAGATTCATAGAGTTGGGTAGAGAGGGGGGAGGGGGAGGGAGGAGACAAAAGCCACCTGGTGGAGAAAAGAGAGATTCCAAAGGTGGAGAGAGTGGTCAAGCCAGTAGTCTTGCACTCATGTAAAACTGGGTACTGAGGATTAGGTTTTTAAAAGTACAAAATTGGCAACAAATACCAAAATGCCAAGATTAAAAATCTGGAGTATAGATTGGATTTTTAAAGATAGATTATTGAAGAGAAGAAGAAGAAGAAGAGAGAAATTAAAAAAAAATAGAGAAAAAGAAAAAAAAGTAAAATATAATAAAAGACTCCAGAATTATTAAAAGACAACTTCCTCCACCAATAAGACTATATACGGTGTTTGCTTAAATGATAGGGTTTTTGTTTGTTTGTTTGTTTGTTTTTGAAAAGTAATATTAGGTTATAAAAATAATAAATAGAAATATAGAAGACTTAAAAATTTAGGCAAGTTTAGGGAAAAAAGATGAAAAAGAAAAGAATAAACAAATTTAAAAAGGAAAAAAATAATTTTTAAAGAAAAAAATTTTTAAAAAGAAAAAAATCATGCTTCCACATCATCCCCCCAAAAAAAATTTTTTGATCATAAAAGTAGTAACGGTGTATCTGGCGCTTTCTCTGTCATTGAGGACTGTGTGGGGTCGCTACCAAGGCAGTTCCCTCTGGTCTCTTCCGTGTCTGATTTCTGTCTTGCCACAGGGAGGGTGGTGGTGAGCTCTGCACTGGGCTTGCCCCTTCCCAATCCGCGGGATTACCGTGTGGGGCCTGCCCTATGTTTCATGCAATTCCCGGTTTAAGCCGCTCAGGATTGGCGCTCAGGAAGTCCCCTCCGGGTGCCAGGTTTGGTTCCAAGTCCGAGTGGCTAGGGAGTTTGGCGCGCACTATTGTTGCGTCTTCTGGGCTTTCCGGGTCGCTCAATTTTCTGGGATCTCTGCTGGGGCTCTTTCTCAGGCAGATGATGACTATTCAGAGACCCCAGAAGTCTCAATAAAGAAGCTTGCTTACAATTTGGTAGGTAATGTCTCTCTTGAGCTGCGACTGCCCTCTTCCAGCGCTTAAGGCTCTGGCTGCCTGTCGCCGGTGGGGGATGGTCTGCAGCCGGCTATTTCCAATCCGTCCTTTGTTCTGTGCACGGGCCTGTCAGTGTCTTATGTTCGGGCGTTTCACGCGTGTTAGTTATCCCCCAGTCTGGTTTGCTAGTCCGGGATAATTCATTCTATCCAGGCGCGGACCCAATTCTGGCCCCGTTACACCCCGATTCTCGAGAAATGCCCTGCAGCCTACGTCTCCCGCAGCCCAATTCTTAGAAAGCACTGTCGCGGGCACGCTCCTCCCTGCCCAACCCCCACTGCTGTCAGACGCAGGCGTTTGCGCTGCTTATCCGCTGGGGGTTATATTGTTGAATTCGTAATCTGTTGGTTTTAATTATTTATTTATTCTTCCTTCCTGTTATGTTGCCCTCTGTGCTTCCAGGGCTCGCCCCATGCACAGCTGTGAGAAAGTTCCCCAATTTTAGGGAACCTCTCTCTTTAAGAGTCTCTTCCTGGGACGGGATTCCCTTCCCATGCCGGGGTTCCCTCCCTACCTCCTTTGTCTCTATCTTCTTTCTTTAAAATAATTCCTACCTGGTTTTGAAGCCAATGATCTGCTTTGCTGGATGCCTGATGTCCTCTGCCAGCAGTAAGAAGTTATTCTGTGGAATTTGCTCAGCGTTGAAATGTTCTTTTGATGAGGTAGAGAGGGAGAAAGTGTTCTCCCCATCCTATTCCTCCGCCATCTTTTTTCCCTCTTTGTAGCGGTGCTTTCTAAGGCCCACTTGACTTCACATTTCAAGATGTCTGGCTCTAGGTGAGTGATCACACCTTCATGATTATCCGGATCATGAAGATCTTTTTGTACAGTTCTTCCGTGTATTCTTGACACCTCTTCTTAATATCTTCTGCTTCTGTTAGGTCCATACCATTTCTGTCCTTTACCGAGCCCATCTTTGCATGAAATGTTCTCTTGGTATCTAACTTTCTTGAAGAAATCTCTAGTCTTTCCCATTCTGTTCTTTCCATTTCTTTGCATTGATTACTGAGGAAGGAATTCTTATCTCTCCTTGCCATTCTTTGAAACTGCATTCAGATGCATATATCTTTCCTTTTCTCCTCTGCTTTTTGCTTTTCTTCTTTTCACAACTATTTGTAAGGCATCTCCAGACAGCCATTTTGCTTCCTTGCATTTCTTTTCCATGGGGATGGTCTTGATCCCTGTCTCCTGTACAATGTCATGAACCTCCATCCATAGTTCATCAGACACTCTATCTATCAGATCTAGGCCCTTAAATCTATTTCTCACTTCCACTGTATAATCATAAGGGATTTGATTTAGGTCATACCTGAATGGTCTAGTGGTTTTTCCTACTTTCTTCAATTTGACTCTGAATTTGGCAATAAGGAGTTCATGATCTGAGCCACAGTCAGCTCCTGGTCTTGTTTTTGCTGACTATATAGAGCTTCTACATCTTTGGCTGCAAAGAATATAATCCAATCTGATTTCGGTATTGACCGTCTGGTAATGTCCATGTGTAGAGTCTTCTCTTGTATTTTTTGGAAGAGGGTGTTTGCTATGACCAATGCATTCTCTTGGCAAAACTCTATTAGCCTTTGCCCTGCTTCATTCCATATTCCAAGGCCAAATTTGCCTGTTACTCCAGGTGTTTCTTGAGTTCCTACTTTTGCATTACAGTCCCCTCTAATGAAAAGAACATCTTTTTTGGGTGTTAGTTCTAAAAGGTCTTGTAGGTCTTCATAGAACTGTTCAGTTTCTGCTTCTTCAGCATTACTGGTTGGGGCATAGACTTGGATAACTGTGATATTGAATGGTTTGCCTTGGAAATGAACAGAGATCATTCTCTCATTTTTTATATTGCATCCAAGTGCTGTATTTCTGACTCTTTTGTTGACCATGATGGCTACTCCTTTTCTTCTAAGGGATTCCTATCTGCAGTAGTAGATATAATGGTCATCTGAGATAAATTCACCCATTCCAGTCCATTTTAGTTCGCTGAGTCCTAGAATGTCAACGTTCACTCCTGCCATCTCCTGTTTGACCACTTCGTTTCTATAGGCTAACTATAATTAACGCTTATAGTGACCCAAGGAAAGGAAAGCATCTCTATGAAAGCCCTTCTTGGGATCCAATAACAATCCAAATCACAGGGTGAATGCACAACAATTGAAAACAAAAAGTGCCATTTCAATGACTAATACTACAAATAAATTTTTTTACTAAATAGCTGTTCAGTTCAGTTCAATTCAGTCACTCAGTCGTGTCCAACTCTTTGTAACCCCATGAATCGCAGCACGCCAGGCCTCCCTGTCCATCACCAACTTCTGGAGTTCACTCAAACTCACGTCCATCAATGGCCATCCAACCATCTCATCCTCTGTCATCCCCTTTTCCTCCTGCCCCCAATCCCTCCCAGCATCAGAGTCTTTCCAGTGAGTCAACTCTTTGCATGAGGTGGCCAAAGTACTGGACTTTCAGCTTTAGCATCATTCCCTCCAAAGAACACCCAGGGCTGATTTCCTTTAGAATGGACTGGTAGGATCTCCTTGCAGTCCAAGAGACTCTCAAGAGTCTTCAACATCACAGTTCAAAAGCATCAATTCTTCGGTGCTCAGCTTTCTTCACAGTCCAACTCTCACATCCATACATGACCACTGGAAAAACCATAGCCTGACTAGATGGACCTTTGTTGGCAAAATAGCTATTACTATTTATTTATTCAATAAACATTGAACTATTAGCTCTGTGCCAGGTGCTAAGTATGGATCTTTAACAAGATAAGCACAGCCTTGGTCCTCAGGAATCATGGGAATAAAAGACAATAAACAAATAAAAGTTAATAATATATATAGATCCAAATAGGTAAACAAAAATAAACGTGTTATTACAGCCTGTGATTAGTGACTGAAGGAGGCCTTCAGAGATATTGACAGCATCTTTGAACATGCTAACCTCCTACACCTCAGGGTCTCTACAGTTGCTGCTCTCTCTTTGTGGAGATCTCTTTCCCGAGGTCCTTGTTTAGCTACCTTCTTCTCATCAGTCATATCTACACTAAAACCTCATCTTCTCAAAGATCAGGCTTTCCTTGATTTTCCTACCTAAAATTGTTCCCAGCCTCCCCACCATTTATTCTGTTCTGTTATCCTTTATTTTCTCATAGCACGATCACTATTCAAAAATATACTATGTATTTCCATACAGATTTACTTTTCTTTACCATACAAGTTTCCTGTTTGACTCCCCCACCATTCTCAAGATCAGTGAAGATATGGATTTTGTCCCTTTTCTTCACTGTATTCCTACCACTGAATAGTGCATGATGCAAAATAGGTACTATATGTATTTGATAAATCAATGAAGAAACAGTTAGAGAATAATAGGGAAAAGCCTACCTCGATAGGGTGATCAAGCAAGGCTTCTCTGAAGTAGTGACTTTTTCATTTTTGTTTTTAAGTTACAAGTATTAAAATGCAATGAAAACTTATCTAATGTATATAAACACACACACAAAAATAGAAAAATTATCTTCTTTGGAAAGCCCCATACTCCATAACTGATATGTCAGGGTAATAAGTAGACATTCAACATCCTTTCCATCTTCCTTCCAAGTGCCTTCCTATGCTATAGAAAATAGAACATTTGATAAACTATATTTTCTACATTTCCATGAGACTAGGGCAATGCCTTTTGTGTTTTTCTTCACCAAATTTTTGATATACAGATATGAGCTTGAAAAAGTAAGAGTTGGATTTAATCAGTGTTGACAATTCAGACATAGAATTCAGTTGAGAAATAAAATTCACAGAAATTCATAACTTGACTGTATCTGGAAGATGAGAAAGAGGAATTGAATTATGATGAGTCATCTTAGTGACTGAAATTCAAAGATGAAGAAAAGTTTAAAGAAGAAGATAATTAATTCAGTCTTGAATGAATTTAAGGTGTCTGAAGCATGTGTGCATGTTCAGTCTCTCAGTCATGTCCAGTTCTTTGTGGTCCCATGAACTGTATCCCACCAGGCTCTTCTATTCATGGAATTTTTCAGGCAAGAATACTAGAGTGGGTTGCCATTTATTACTCCAAGTTATCTTCCTGACCCAGTGATTGAACTTGTGTCTCTTTGTTTCTGGCTTTAGCAGGTGGATTCTTTACCACTGCATCACCTGGAAAACCCATCCTAATGCTATTAAGTGGGCAATCAGAAATACAGGTCTAGAGCAAGGGAGCATAGTTGTGGCTGGAGCTACAGATTTAAGAGCCAAATGCACTTTTATTATAGCTAAAGCCATGAGATTGGTGAGATCACTCAGGGAGTGTGCATATAGTGAGGAGAGAAAAGAACATACAGGGAGTCCGGAATAACACCATTGAGAAGGAGAATCTAAGAGATGACAAAAAATAGAATTGACAGGTGGGAAAACCAAGTGATCTCAAGGTCATACGGTTTAAAGAAAAAAGAAGTTCAAGAAAGTGGAAGTATGACAAATTCTGCAGAAAACTTAACACAAAATTTTTTTGTAAGTAGGATGTCATGCATGACCACAAGATGAGCAATTTTAGCTTCTAACCTTGTGTTTTAAGACTAGAACACCACTGCTTTGTTACAGTCATCTGCTATCCTCAGGTCACTGCCCCCATATCCTGAAAAGTTTAGCTTCTAGCTAGCTCATATCCTTCAACACTGATGCTGTCATAATTCTATCCATGCATTAACCTAGTTTTTCAGATTCTTGACCTCCTCTCCTCCTCTTCTCTTGAACATCCTAGTATATTCCTCTTTCTAGCTCCTCCTTACCACTCCTTGGGTTGGTTTCTCTCCTGATTCTTGTACCATCATAGACTTGTCTCCCTAGAGTTCACTGACTGGTTACCTCCTATAGCTATGCACTGGTACCAAAAGTTACAGTTCTTCTATAATTTAATTCCAAGCACTCCACTCTCTTTAATCACCACCTTTCTTTTCTCCATTTCACTCCCTATTTTTCCCCAAAACCAATAATCCTTTAAGCTCCATCTTCTGATCTATGGTCCATTAATCCAACCACTATTCATGATCCATCATGTCTCTTATGTTATCACTTTTCCCATTACCTAGTTTAAATTCTGTGTTTGGTTATCATCCCCACTCCCTCCCTTACACCTTCAACTACCTTGTTCCATTTACGGTTGTACTTGCCTAACAACAACAACAACAACAAAATCAATATTGATTAAATCCAGTTATTGGGCTCTTTCGTGCTTGAATTTGCACATCTAAAGGTAGATGGGGAAAGGCATACAACTATGTTATGACTAGTCTCTCTTACATTTATGATCCTTGACTTCAACATGTGTGTTCAACTCAGTCATGTCTGACTCTTTGCAACTCCATGGAATGTAGCCCACCAGGCTCCTCTGTCCCTGGGGATTCTACAGGCAAAGAATCCTGGAGTGAGTAGCCTACCCCCTTCTCCAGGGGATCCTCCCAACCCAGGAACTGAACCAGAGTTTCCTGCATTGCAAGCAGATTCTTTACCAGCTGAGCTAGCAGGGAAGCCCATGCTGCCAGGCAATTTTATTTTATTTCCCTAGTGCATTCTCTCATTCTCCTAAGCAACTAGAAGATAAGGGCAGGGAAGAAATAAGGGGCACCAATTTTCAATTCTTCTTCACTCATCCTCTCACTCTCATTTCCCTTGCTGAGAAAAATAGAAAGCAGAAGAGTATTTCCATTTGCTACCACTGTAAGTATCTACTTAACTATGTCTGTACCCTATTATGTCTTCTCTCCGGTTACTATAGACAAATTTAACTGTGTCAGGAAAAGGATTGTTCTTTTCCTTATGCACCAGAACCCATCTCCTCTCACCTACTCAGGGACATTGCTCCAGCAATTCTCCCAATTCTCTTTCTGCTCTGACAAATTCCCTTACTACCAGATCTTCCCTAACAGATTACAAACATAAACAAAAGAAAACTCTCGTGATCCTACTTCCTTCTCTAGCTACTGCTTTTTTTTTTTTCAGTGAAATCTCTCTTTTTATTAACCCACTGAAATACTCTGTTCTCAATGTAATTGACCTATTAGCCACGTCTGATGGTCAGTCCCTCCTTTATTCTTGAAACATTTCTTCAATCATCTTCCAGGATATCAAACTCTCTTAATTTTATTTCCATTTACTGGCTACTCGTTAGTTTCTTTTGCTAGTTTTCTTGTCTTCCTTGCCTTTTAACAGTAGATTACTCCAAAGCTCAGTTCTTAGAATATTTACCTTTTCTATCTATTCTCATTCCAGTGATTATCTCATCTACTGTCATAAGTTTAAATGTTATTTATGGAAGATAACTGCCAAATTAATATCTCTAATCCGTTTAAGCACTAAATTCCATCCTTTATCCAGATGCCTCAAGACTTCTACACTTGAATGTCTCATAGGTATCTCATATATAACTGGTTACCACAACCTTCTTTTCCTACAAAGTTCACCACCTCAGTAAGTTGTGACTCTATCCTTCCAGTTACTTGGGACAATAACCTTTGAATACTCCTTTGATCTCAGACTCCACATCCAATCTGTCATCATATGCTATTGGTTCTCCCTTTAAAATAGATCCATAATCAGCTCCTTCACTGCTACTACCCTGGTCCAGATCACCAACATGTGTCATCTGAGTTACTGCAGTAGCTTCTAAAAACCCAGCTTCATGTCTTGCTCTTTCAGTCTATTCTCAACACAGAATGATCCTTTTGAAAACATCAGACAGGACACATCACTCCTCTGCTAAAATCTCTCCACTGACTTTTTATCTCACTCTGAGCAGAAATTTGGTTTATTAAAATGATCTATAATAAGACCTTACATGACATGACCTTCTCCCATCCATTACTTCTCTGATTTCATTTTCTATTAATTTCCTCCTCACTCTCAGTCATTCTTTGAACATGCCAAGTACACTCCCATCTCAGGGCCTTTATACCCTATTTCCACACTCTAGAATGATAGTCTTCCAGATACTTACATGGTTCACTCCCTCATCTCCTTCCAGTCTTTGCTCAATTGTCATTTTCTTTGGTCTGAACAAAAGAGAATGGTTGAAGCTGGAGATATAGATTTGGGAACAATTTGCATCTGGGTGACAGCTGAAGTTATAATATTGGTAAGGTCACCCAAGAAGTGTGTATATATGTATGAAAGGGAAAGACATGAAAAAAAGATGATTACCTACACAGAGCCCTAGGTAATGTGGTTAAGGAAGAGACTCTTACCTGACGAAGAAAAAGGAATCAAAAGAGAGTTTAGAAAAACCAGAAAACCCTAGTGTTGCAAAAATTCAAGGAATGGGAATTCCTTTAAGAAATAGGATATATGTAAATTCTGCAGTAAACTTACATAATATATGAGTTTGATAAGTAGGAAGTTATAAGGAACCTTAGCAAAGACAGCCTCACTGACGTGGTTTGTTGAAGCTGGTAAACAATGAATTGAGAAAATGGCTGGAAGATATGGAAGTAGAGACTGAAATTGGAAATTACTATTTTGAGAAGCTTAGTTCAGTAGAGAAAGAGAAGATTTAGATGTTAAATGAGAGTGAACGCTGGTAAATGAGAAGGAAGGATTTTGTTCTCATCACTCAGCTGTTTGCTTCTGTTTGACTTCATTCTCTTCCAAATCTCTCCAAGTATGCATGGCGGGACAACCTCCAGAAGCTCAACTTTTATTTATTCTTTACAGCTCATGACCTTACAGGCTGACTGCCAGGGTCCAGCCCCAGTAGATCCAGGGTAATTCGAAGGGGGGACAGAGTCAGCATCCTAAGACTTAATCGCTTAATTAAAGATATGGAGGGAGATTAGAAAGAAATAGTATAGTAGGAAAATACTAGTGGAGAAAAAGATGCTGAATAACTTGGTTTACATGGAATACCAATAAAACTCCAAGACAAGGAGTTTGCACCACCCACGTAGGCCACAGACATCTTTCCATTCTCCCGAAGGAGAGGAGACACTGAGGCCTCCCTGGTCAGATCTTAGAAGCCCAGTCAAAATTAACAGGCTTGGTGAGTACCCACGCTACAGATGGGAATTCAGCCAGAGAAATGGAGAACAAGAAAGAAACAACACAGGGGAATCAGTCTTTCCAGAAACTGATCCATTTTCTTTATTTTCAGGTTTGCTTAAATTCTTTTTTTTTCATATAGAGACAAATGGAAATTTTAAAGTCACGCAGGGGTCAGCAGTCCTGACCTTTATCAAAATCAGGTGCTTCATATAAATGTATACAAAAGGTCTTAGGGGTTTTACATCATCTTCTGGCCATGAGGCCTGCTGACATTTTATGATCCTTTCTTTTCTGATAATGGTCAGTCAACCAGAAACTTATTTTCCAGAGGTGATTTTTCTTAAACCAGGCACCACCCTCCGAAGGTACCAGATAAAGTTGCATTCCCATAGTGTGAGGGTGTAGTGGGTTACAGTTAAGAAAGGAATTTACTTAGCCTAAGGTTAACATGATTAATCTTAAAGATTAATACTTATTTCTCCTATATGCTAGTTATATATTCATTAACATGTATAAGGGCAGGGGATTTTGCAGCAAACATTGGCCCAATAAATGAAAAACCCTTCACCAACATGATTTTTATCTTTAGAAAAACCCAGTGCTAACTAAGAGTTTTGAAATACTCTAAACTCTCTGTGCTGTTTATGTTTGAGAGGTTGTAAACAATCATGTAGTAGTAGCAAGAGTATGGATAATCCTGTCACACAAGCTAGTCTACCAGCAGAGAGGTTTGACCTGAGACACTCTTGTCATGACCAGGAATTTTTATTAACTAGAGCTGTAAGTTAACTCCTTCTCTGAGAAGGTGGTGGGGTACAGCCCCCATAAAGTCAGAGGTGTAGGTGAGAGCATAAAACAGTGAAGCAGGCAGACTCTGGTTTTGGCGGTAGATGCTTGGGAACAGGGAGTTTCCTGAGGCTCGATCCTGCCTTTGCGTATGCTGAAGCCTCCTTCCTCATGACCTTTACCATGGGCGGAGTTCCTCACAGTGGCTCCCGGCAGCTGATCCTGATCATTGCTCTCACTGTGTACATATCAATCCCTAACAAGGACTGCCCAGACAGCCTGGGTCAGGGGCACATATCTATGATAAGGATGGCTACAGCACATGAAACATGTGATCAACAGCCCTACCAATACCATGTAGAAGGAAAGAAAAGGAATTTCCAAAAGATATGTGTATTCAACTGAGAGGAAAGGTGGATAAAAATAAAGGTTAAAGTTTCACTAGAGCCTTAGGGAAACAGGCCCTCCTGTTAATCTTAAGACAAACCTTTATCTCAAGAATGTGTAAGGGGCTCATATCTAAGGCATGCAGCCTCCGGGGGATGTTTATCTCAAAAACCATTCCAGGAAATTATTTTCCAGAGAACGGGTTAACAGTAAAAATGCAGCTCGTCCAGCCATGTCGACCTGATAACAAATAAACCTATCCCTGAAAATGTCAAAACCTGTACACCAATCAGGTTGCTCCACCCTAACTGTACCGGTTTGTGGTTTTTGTGCTTAAAAACTGCTCTGTAACGAATGTTCAGGGTTCGTTCTTCCCCTAGTGGTGTTCAAACCCCAGCGCGCCGGCCTAATAAATCCTCTTGCGGTTTGCATCGAGTCCATGTCTTGGCAATCTCTTGGGCGACTATCTCTGGAAAAGGCCGTGAGGTCTAACACAACATACAGAAAATCAAAGTAATGCTAGAGAGAAGACAAATACATTGAGGGGAAAAAAGAGTGGGTCATTGGGCTACAGATACTGATGAGGCTTGTAATTTGTACAGAGAAATGACACAAAACCTAGCAAAATTAAAAGCTGTCAAAAGGTAGGATATAGAAATTTAATATTCCAGACAGGTAGAACCATTCTAGATGGCATTTGGCAAGATTTAGCTTGTGGATATAGAAGAGGGTGATAAAAATGAAGATCTGAGTCAAGAAGATTAAAATACTAGGTTAAGATCATTAGTGATAGATTTAAGGTCTTAAACTAGTAAAACAGTAAACTTAGGGAAACCATTTGTGGTACCTGAATTAGTTATCTAACAAAAATCTGTGAGCACCCATTAAAACATGTAAAGCACACAAGGAAACAATTCATTATAATTTAAAGTCTGCATATAAAAGAGGAAAATTAAAATTAGAGCCCTCAAGCCAGAAAATAGTAGGTTGACAAGAACTAATAATTAATGCTTAAAATTATTAAAGACATAAAGTAAAACAAAAATAAAATTAATTTCTAGAAATGGAGCATATAATCACTGAAATTGAAAACTCAATAGATATTCAGCCTTAAAAAAGAAGGAAACCCTCTTATATACTTCAACATGGATGCATCTTAAAGACATTATGCTGAATGAAATAAGCCAGACACAAAAGAACAAATACTTCATGATCCCAGTTACAAGAAGTATCTAGAGTCGTCAAAATCATAGAAACAGAAAGTATACTATCATATTCACAATTTGTTTGACATCAGATATGTGGTATTCTACACAGCAGGCAATTCTCCATTATCAGCTGGATGTCCTACAATTCAATTCAGTTCTGACACTATCTACTAATACATGGAGCTACTGTTAGATCTGACAGGTCCCATCAATTCATGGAAAATAGATGGGAAAGCAATAGAAACAGAGACCAACTTTATTCTCTTGGTCTCCAAAATCACTGCAGATGGTGACTGCAGCCATGAAATTAAAGGACGTTTGATCCTTGGAAGAAAAGCTATAACAGACCTAGACAGCATATTAGAAAGCAGAGACATTACTTTGTCAACAAAGGTCCATATAGCCAAAGCTGTGTTTTTCCAGTAGTCAGATATGGATGTGATAGTTGGACTATAAAGAAAGCTGAGCACCAAAGAATTAATATTTTTCAACTGTGGTGCTCTAGAAGACTCTTGAGAGTCCCTTGGACTGCAAGGACATCAAACCAGTCAATACTAAAAGAAATCAATCCTGAATATTCATTGGAAAGACTGACGCTGAAGCTGTAGTTCCAATACTTTGGCCACCTGATGCGAAGAGCTGACTCATTAGAAAAGACCCGATGCTGGGAAAGATTGAAAGCAGAAGGAGAAGGGGACAACAGAGGATTAGATGGTTGAATGGCATCATTGACTCAACGGACATGAGTTTGAGCCAGCTCCAGGAGATGGTGAAGGACAGGAAGCTTGGCATGCTGCAGTCCATGGGGTGGCAAACAGTCAGACACAACTGAGCAACTGAAAAGCAACAGTCAACAGATTAAGGGCTCAGTTGGATGAAACTGTACCCCAGCTCTCACTTCAAATGCCAATCACAAGTCCTCAATTGTTATCTGAACTTCTGCCCAAATTGGCTGTAAACCAGAGTTCCCACAACTCCTTCCTTTGGTTCCATAATTTACTAAAATGTTTCAGAGAACCTAGGAAACACTTACTTATATTTATTCATTCATTATAAAAGGACATGTGATGGAATTCCAGTTGAGCTATTTCAAATCCTGAAAGATGATGCTGTTGAAGTGCTGCACTCAATATGCCAGCAAATTTGGAAAACTCAGTAGTGGCCACAGGGCTGGAAAAGGTCAGTTTTGATTTCAATCCCAAAGAAAGGCAATGCCAAAAATGCTCAGACTACCACACAATTGCACTCATCTCACACGCTACTAACGTAATGCTCAAAATTCTCCAAGCCAGGTTTCAGGAATACGTGAATCGTGAACTTCCTGATGTTCAAGCTGGTTTTAGAAAAGGCAGAGGAACCAGAGATCAAATTGTCAACATCTGCTGGGTCATGGAAAAAACAAGAGAGTTCCAGAAAAACATCTATTTCTACTTTATTGACTATGCCAAAGCCTTTGGCTGTGTGGATCACAATAAACTGTGGAAAATTCTTCAAGAGATGGGAATACCAGACCACCTGACCTGCCTCTTGAGAAATCTGTATGCAGGTCAGGAAACAACAGTTAGAACTGGACATGGAACAACAGACTGGTTCCCAATAGGAAAAGGAGTACGTCAAGGCTGTATATTGTCACCCTGCTATTTTAATTTCTATGCAGAGTACATCATGAGAAATGCTGGACTGGAAGAAACACAAGCTGGAATCAAGATTGCCAGGAGAAATATCAATAACCTCAGGTATGCAGATGACACCACCCTTATGGCAGAAAGTGAAGAGGAACTCAAAAGCCTCTTGGTGGAAGAAGAGAGTGAAAAAGTTGGCTTAAAACTCAACATTCAGAAAATGAAGATCATGGCATCCGGTCCCATCACTTCATGGGAAATAGATGGGGAAACAGTGGAAACAGTGTCAGACTTTATTTTTTTGGCTCCAAAATCACTGCAGATGGTTGCAGCCATGAAATTAGAAGACACTCCTTGGAAGAAAAGTTATGACCAACCTAGATAGCATATTGAAAAGCAGAGACATTACTTTGCCGACTAAGGTCCATCTAGTCAAGGCTATGATTTTTCCTGTGGTCATGTATGGATGTGAGAGTTGGACTGTGAAGAAGGCTGAGCGCCGAAGAATTGATGCTGTTGGACTGTGGTGTTGGAGAAGACTCTTGAGAGTCCCTTGGACTGCAAGGACATCCAACCAGTCCATTCTAAAGGAGATCAGCCCTGGGTGTTCTTTGGAAGGAATGATGCTAAAGCCAAAGTTCCAATACTTTGGCCGTCTGATGTGAAGAGCTGACTCATTACAAAAGACTTGATGCTGGGAAAGATTGAAAGCAGGAGGAGAGGGGGATGACAGAGGGTGAGATGGTTGGATGGCATCACCGACTCAATGGACATGGGTTTGAGCAAGCTTCAGGAGATAATGAAGGACAGAAGCCTGGCATGCTGCAGTCCATGGGGTGGCAAATAGACACAACTGAGCAACTAAAAACAATGGTCAACAGACGAAGGGCTCATTTGGATGAAACTGTACCTCAGCTCTCACTTCAGATGCCAGTCACAAGTCCTCAATTGTTATCTGAACTTCTGCCCAAATTGACTGTAGATCAGGGTTCCCACAACTCCTTCCTTGGGTTCCATAATTTTCTAAAATGTTTCAGAGAACCCAGGAAACACCTACTTATATTGATTCATTCATTATAAAAGGACATGTTAAGGGATACAGATGAACATCCAGAAGGAGGAGTTGTGTAAGGCGAAGAATGGGGAAAAGGGCTCAAAGTGTTCACACCCTCACTAGGCACACTCTCTTTCCAGTACTTCCACGTGTTCAGCGACTCAGAAGCTCTCTAAACCCCAATATTTGGGGAATTTTTATGGAATTGTCATCACACAGAGACAATAGATCAGTAATTCAGTCTCCAGCCCTCTCTTCTTTCTGGAAGATGGGAGATGGAGCTGAAAGTTCCACACTTCTAATCATACTTTGGTCTTTCTGGTGACCAGTCCCTAATCTGAACTATCCAGGATCCCACCAAGAGTCATTAGCACAAAAACATTTCTGCCACGTGAATTTCCTGAATTCCAAGATATTTAGTTGCTCTGTGTCAGAAGCTGAAATCAAAAACCAAATATTAAAACAAAAGATATTCCTAGTGCCCTTAAGAATTAAGAAACTACCAGAGTTTTGAGAGCTCTGTGCCATGAGCTGGGAAAAGAGAAGTGAAGTGAAGTCACTCGGTCGTGTCCAACTCTTTGCGACCCCATGGACTGTAGCCCACTCAGGCCCCTCTGTCCATGGGATTCTCCAGGCAAGAATACTGGAGTGGGTTGCCATTTCTTTCTCCAGGGCATCTTCCCAACCCAGTGATCGAACCTGGGTCTCCTGCGTTGCAGGCAGATGCTTTATCCTCTGAGCAGAAATATATATTTTTTCTATTATTTCATAGGAAAATTTATGAGTCTAGTTGTAAATAAATTGAGAAGGAGATTGAAAGCAGAACATCAGATGAAAAAGTGTGGCCAGAGGCATAATTTAGACTTCTTGTTAATTTTCAAACAAATGACTCTGACAAATTAGGAAACTGGTTATACATTAAAAAAAAAAACCTCAGACAGAGGGACTTCTCTGGCAGTCCAGTGCTAAAACTTGCTTCCACTGCAGAGTGCACGGATTTGATCCCTGGTTGGGAACCTAAGATCCCACATGCCACACAGTGTGGCAAAAGAATAAATAAATAAATAATAAAATCTAAAACAAACAAACAAATAAAATGTAAAAGTTAGATAATAAATCTGCATGCACCAGGATCTTTAAGGAACAATGTGATTTGTATTAATGCAACTTGTTCAGGAACTGAAGTTTACCTGTTTAAGCAATTTTCTTGTATTATAAACATTTATGGAAATCTGTCTAGAATAGTTAATTAGCACACTCTTTCTTAAACAGAAGATAACAACTATTATTTTGCCATTTCTTGATTAATCATGTATGTCAATATAACTATTAACTACTGTACTCTACCAGGTTTTCCTGAATTTTGCAAAACATCACATTGACAACAAAGGTCTATATGGTCAAGGCTATGGTTTTTCCAGTAGAATGTGAGAGTTGGACTATAACAAAAGTGAGCACTGAAGAATTTATTCATTTGAACTGTGGTGCTGGAGAAGACTCTTGAGAGTCCCTTGGATTTCAAGGAGATTAAACCAGTCAATCGTAAAGGAAATCAATCCTGAATATTCATTGAAAGGTCTGATGCTGAAGCTGAAACTCCAGTACTTTGGCCACCTGATGCAAAGAGTTGACTCATTAGGAAAAAAAAAAAAAACACCAATACAGTATCCTAACACATATATATGGAATTTAGAATGATGGTAACAATAACCCTGTATGCGAGACAGCAAGAGAGACACAGATGTATAGAACAGTCTTTTGGACTCTATGGGAGAGGGAGATGGTTGCATGATTTGGGAGAATGGCATTGAAACATGTATAATATCATATAAGAAACAAATCGCCAGTCTAGGTTCGATGCAGAATACAGGATGCTTGGGGCTTGTGCACTAGGATGAACCAGAGGGATGGTATGGGGAGGGAGGTGGGAGGAGGGTTCAGGATGGGGAACACGTGTACACTCGTGGCAGATTCATGTTGAAGTATGGTAAAACCAATACAATATTGTAAAGTTTAAAAATAAATAAATATTTAATTAATTTTAAAAATAAATAAAAAAAAGAAAAGGCTCTAAAGCTGGGAAAGATTGAAGGCAGGAGGAGAAGGAGAAGGGGATGACAGAGGATGAGATGGTTGGATGGCATCATCGACTCAATGGACATGAGTTTGAGCAAGCTCCAGGAGATGGTAATGGATAGGGAAGTCTGGTGTGCTACAGTCCATGGGGTCACAAAGAGTCGGACACAACTGAGCAACTGAACAGCAATAGTCATGTTCTCCTAAAGTCTCCTACTATATCAAGAGAATAATAGTTACTTCCTTTATCATAGAAACTGTCTCTTTTAACCCAGTACCTTCTAACCTGATGTTTCACTTTTGCTGTGGCCTGAGAAATACAATTGCCATTGACTTCATGTGAATTAAGATTTGGTAGACTCTAAAAGGTGATCCAAGGGCCTCTCCTACAAAGCCATAGAAAAGGCAAGGTGGCAGCCATTTTAGGAGCCTAGCTCTTCTTTATATACTATTCCTCCTGGTCAGGTAATCTGAATGTCTGAAGTTTCTGGAATGGCTTCCCTGGTGTCTCTGTGGTAAAGAATCTTCCTGCCAATGCAGGAGACATTGGTTCAATCGCTGGTCTGGGAAGATCCCACATGCCTTGGAGCAACTAAGCCCGTGCATCACAACTATTGACTCTGTGCTCTAAACCCCAGGAATCACAACTGCTGAAGCCCACACACTCTAGAGCCCATACTCTGAAACAAGAGAAGCCACCTCGATGAGAAGCCCACATGCCATGACTAGAGAGTAGTCCCCACTCACTAGAAAAAAGCCCATGCAGGGAGGAAGACCCAAGACAGCCAATAGAAAATTTCCTTCTAGGTTCTTCTCGCTAACCCAAGAATTAAGTCAGCATGGGAGAGATGATCAGAAGAAAATAAAAGTTTAATAGTTGCATACCTGGTAGAGACACAGGAAAACTGAGTAACTTGCAAAATAGTCCAAACTCTAACCTTATATACCATATTTAGCTAAAAACAAAGAGGATATTGGGGTAGTGGTTTGGGATTTCAAGGGGGAAGAGGGCAATTCACACGGAGATGGGAAAGCAAATATTTGGTAAACAAATGTTTGCTGGGCCAGGTAGAAACTATGGGACACAGAGTGGATCCTGATCGCTAGGCCCTGTTGAGTTTCCCCACCACTCCTAGCCTATGGGATAGTCTTTGCAGATATCTCTGGTGTTAGCTCTATTCCAGGAAAAGCCTTCTATCTGAATTCTTTTAGACAATTAAGGAGAAGGTCAAAATTTCTTCCTGAGTCTTTTGGGACTTGCTTGTTATCAGTTCAAAATAATTCTCATGCCAAAGAGATATTTTGGGGTGGCACATTTGCTCATCTACACTCTGCTTGCTTGAGTGTAAAATATGCAAGCCAACTCTGGGCTCTATACTTCCTTGCTTTTGCCTTATTCTTTGTCTTATAAAAGCTCCTGCCAAAAGAATCTGAAAAAGTGTGTGTGTGTGCATATGTGTATATATATATATATATATATATATATATATATATATATATGCATCAGTTTATATGCTCTCATGTTTTTATATGCTGTTATACACACACACACACACACACACACACATACATATACATATACCTACAGCAATGTATATATTGCAGGAAGGTAGACCCCTTCCAGGGCCTGAAACTAGGCTCCTGTCTAACACTCGAAAATGAATTGTCCAAGGAGACACATGTGCTGACAAAGCAAGAGATTTTTCTTTTTTTTTAATTTAAATTTATTTATTTAATTAGAGGCTAATTACTTTACAAAATTGTATTGGTTCTGGGAAAGGGCACCTGAGTGGAGAGCAGTAGGGTAAGGGAACCCAGCAGAACTGCTCTGCTGTGTGGCTCGTAGTCTCAGGTTTTATGGTGATGGGATTAGTTTCCAGGTGGTCTTTGGCCAATCATTCTAATTCATAGTTTTTCCTGGTGGCGCACACATCGCTCAGCCAAGATGGATGCTAGCGAAAGGGATTTGGGGAAGTGGAGGGACACGCGCTGTCTCCTTTTGACCTTTCCCGAACTCTTCCTGTCGGTGGTGGCTTATTAGTTCCATATTTCTTATCAGGATCAAGGAACAACTGTCATAAAACAACTCATTCAAATGGTTACTATGGTGCCTGGCTAGGGTGGGCAGTTTTAATCAGTGTGCTTCCCCTAACAACTCCCCACTGAGAGACTTCATAGTCATCAGGATACTTCTTGGGAATTGAGATGGAGGTCTCTCTCTTTTTTTTTTTTGGTAACTTCTTCCTGTTGTGCATAGATGTAGGCCTGCCTAGCAGAGCAGAAGTCTCTCTCTACAAGATCTAAGTCAAGGTATTTTTTTGCCTGAAACTAGCATTTACCCTTATAATAACAGCAATTAATTTGAAACTGTTGGCCTCTCTCAGAGATGAAATAGACAGGAGCCAAACAGGATACCTAACAGGGTGGTCATCTCTGGTCCTCAGAAACAGAAGGCAACATTTGGGGTGAGGGTTGTAGGGTTTGTGACCCTTTTTGACTGGTTGGTGGTGAAGTAACAGAGCTGTGCTCCAGGAATCTTGTGTTCAGTCTGAAGTTACCATCCTTCACCTGGGTGGAGGCTCAAAGACATTGTTATGTCATATTTTTTTGATCAAGAACCAGGACTCCCTCTGGAGGCTGTGTGTGTGTGTGTGTGTGTGTGTGTGTGTGTGTGTGTGTGTGAAGTCACTCAGTCGTGTCCAACTCTTTGTGCCCCCATGGACTACAGCCTACCAGGCTCCTCCCTCCATGGTATTCTCCAGGTAAGAGTACTGGAGTGGGTTGCCATTTCCTTCTCCAGGGGATCTTCCTGACCCAGGGATCAAACCTGGGTCTCCCGCATTCCAGGCAGATGCTTTAACCTCTAAGCCACCAGGGAGGCTGTAACAACCTTTGATTGTTTTTCCTGCTTCTGTATCCCCTCCCTTCCTTGATTAGCAATTGTTTGAATCCACCCTTTGGAACTTAGGGAAGGTCGAGGAGGCTGAATGAAGCCTATATCCTACAGACAAGAAATGGAGAACACAGAACAGATCTCTACTCCAGAGCCCCACAGAGTTCTACTCAGTTTTAATTTAAGGAACTAGGCAACTATGACTGCAATAGTTCAGTTCAGTCGCTCAGTCGTGTCTGACTCTTTGTGACCCCATGAATCGCAGCACACCAGGCCTCCCTGTCCATCACCAACTCCCGGAGTTCACTCAGACTCACGTTCATCGAGTCAGTGATGCCATCCAGCCATCTCATCCTCTGTTGTCCCCTTCTCATCATGCCCCCAAACCCTCCCAGCATCAGAGTCTTTTCCAATGAGTCAACTCTTCTCATGAGGTGGCCAGAGTACTGGAGTTTCAGCTTTAGCATCATTCCCTCCAAAGAACACCCAGGGCTGATCTCCTTTAGAATGGACTGGTTGTATCTCCTTGCAGTCCAAGAGACTCTCAAGAGTCTTCTCCACACCACAGTTCAAAAGCATCGATTCTTTGGCTCACAGCTTTCTTCATAGTCCAACTCTCACATCCATACATGACCACTGGAAAACCATAGCCTTGACTAGATGGACCTTTGTTGGCAAAGTAATCTCTCTGCTTTTCAATATGCTACCTAGGTTGGTCATAATAACTTCCTGTTAAAATGGAGCATAGGACTGCCTCAACTTGGAGTGTAGACACTGAATTGGAAGTATTTTTGAGTTCCAAGTTCTAGATCTGAGTCTTGTATGAGTAAAATCTCAGTCTCTTAGTCTGCCATTTTGGTGTAACACACCCAGTTAGAAGTAGTTGGAGGAGTGATAACTGGAATTTAGTAGACAAAATAAATCTTTTTTTTTTTTTTTAAGAAGAATAGGCCTGAAGCCCAGTCTGGACCTGGCAATTGAAGGAGACTTGTAGCCACGTAGCCAGTTGCCTGGTTTGATAAAAAGCAAGGTTGCAGTTACTAGCTTCCAGAAGACATTGTTTTGAGAATGGTGACATCCAAGCCTGACATGACTCAGAAAACTCAAGTGTTTAGCAATACAAGGTCTAATCTGAAAGTACACCCATAGCATCACCTAGTTATTTCCCAGGATATCTGAACCACAGCTACTCTATTTTGACTTTTAATTGTAAACTTTTCCTTAATAGCCAAAGCAGATTTCACCGTTAATGAAGTCAGTGTTTCTCTATGTATGAGAAGATGCAAGAGTTGGGACTCATAAAATCTTCTCCTGAAAAGATCTAACTATCTGAAGGCCTGTTCTGCCAGTTTTTCCCAGAGCAAAGAGTGCCTCATTCCTGGTTTTCACCCTGAACTCCTTTCAGGGGCGTTGAAAGTCAGCAGTTGCATTGGCCATGATTTAATCTTTGTAGATGTAGACGGCAAGTATCAGTCTTCAGTTAGCAGAGCCCCTTTTTGCTCATAAACTTGACCATGATTTTGAGGGGGCTTTTTATGACCATTTTATCTCATGGTAATGAGAATGTTCATTTTCAGGTTTGGCAAAGATTTTATTGACAAGCCACTCAATGTGCTATTACTGGACTAGGCCATAAAACAGTATCTAAAATTCTCTGGACCACTTGTCTTACTAGTCTCTTGGTCCAGGAAAATATTTCCGCTTGTTGCTTCCTCCCATATCTAGAGTTAAATTGTTACCATCATTGATCTCATATGGGACTATATATTATTTTATTAGAGGCCTCAGACATACATTTTACAGTGTAAAAAACAGCAATTTTGTAAAACAGGTGAAATACAAATAACATAGCCAGCAGTATTAGTAAAGTCACAAGTAAGACTTAAGAGCTTCCATTAGATGTAGCCCAGTATATCTCAGGTCATCTGACTTAGTCTGCTCTGTAGAATCTTTATCTTCCAGGGAAATTATATATTGGCACTGTCTATAAGGCACACAGCCTAGTTTTTTAGTGTTACTAGATTGATTGTCCTTAGTATGATTTAATTGTTTCTAACACAGAGGAGACTTTAAGCCTAAATTACCATAGCCTGGTGTTATCTATATAAATCCATCGCATAATTGTGGGAGATTTTTTTTCCTCCTTTGCTGAAACTTTTCTTGTTGCTCTGATTGAGCTTGAGTAATAGAAAAAAGCTCAAATTTATGGCCAGAGTCAGAGCAGGCATTATTAATTGGCCTGGTGTGGGGATCCCATCTAGTAATATCACAGTGACCTGAATATGACTATAATTTTTTTAAGTAAATTTTCTCAGGGCCAACCAGGTAGAGCCTTGTAGTAGAGAAATTTACCAAAGTATCCCAGAAATAGACACAGGTAATTGGCCACAAACACAACAATTGAATTGATTTCTAAAACTAGCATAGAATCAGGCTTATGATAGAAAAGCATTTGATTTATATGTAAAGGTCTAAGAAATCAAGAAAACATAAATGATCAGATGAATCAGGTCCAGCATCTTGGTCAAGCTGTCTACCTCTGATGTCATCATCTTCTCCTCCTGGTGTAGTGTACTTTCTCCTTCCTGAGCATCATTTTAAGGTGAGATCAGGTCAGCTGTCTTCTCTATAGACCAATCCAGTGTAGGAGCCTTTGGGATTGGGAATTAATCTAAGAGTTAATTTCCCTTCAGTTTCATTGTGCATAAGCTAGTTAAGAGTACCTGATAAAAAAGACCTTCCATCTAGGTTGGAGACAATCCCTTAATTATGTCTTTTTTCAGTCCTGGTTGCAGGTCATGAGGCATCTATCTGATCTTCATCCAAAGACAGTTACTGAGACAAGCTTCAGAAACAAACTTAGGGTGTTCTTTAAGAATTCAATTAAATTTTACATAATATCACATAACAGCAAAAAACTATCTAAGAGATGAGTCTTACTAGATGCAGACCTCCATTAACAATCTGGGATTTAACATTTTTTTAAAATATCTTTTTCGCCCTAAAGTTACCCTCATTTTTATCAGATATAACCAAATGAAGGCTAGTTTGTTTGCAAAATAGGTCTGTTCTCACTAATTTTGGTCTGATGATTTATATAACCATAGTTGATTGATTATAGACTTTTTATTTTCTTGAAACATTTATAGAGTCTCAGACTGAACTTTTAAAATAAAAACAGGGCTGGGAAACTCACACCAAAGACTTATCACAGATTTTGCCTAACAGAATTCTTCCCTTTTTAAGGTCTCAAAAATTTCTTGAGATTTTTGAACCCGTGAGATAACCTTCCTAACTCATTTGATAAACTTACTGGAAACCTAAGAATTTCCAATTTTTTGAGGAGTTAGAGAGAAAATATTATTGTTTTGTTTATAATGTGTAGTTTTACCAAAGTATTGTCATAATTAGTTTAAGAGGAAGGTTTTCCCTACTCACTGAAAACCTAGGATTCAAACCCGTAATTTTCAGATAGAAATCATAAAATCGCTGGTTCATTCACTCCTTTTGCTAACTTTTGTGAAGTTATCAGGTTTTCCATTACAATACCAGGACATATCAGAATGTTAAGGACTCCATATAATTTCTAGGATATCTGTATTAGTAATTTTACCATACATTATAGCATGAGTGGATTTATTACTCATTTGATAATCTTTTTCACATAATTTAACCAACCAAATAAACACAGTTTAATATCTTTCTTTGGGCTGTTTCAGGGGCCCTCTGAATCACCCCAAAGTTAGCTAGAGGTCAAAAGAACTTCAAAAGAATTCCATGTAGGAAGTTTCATCAAAAAGATTAAAAGGGTTTAGAACATTTGGTCAGATTTAGTCAGTGTTGATGGATGTATCATTTAGTTTGTTGATATGTCACAATAGGCCTAAATACCAAGGCTCAAGGTCTAGTGAAAGTCAGCTCCACCATCTTGGACCTAATTGGCTCTAACCAGTTTTCTTATGACTGTGTCATTCCTAACAAAATCTATCTAACTAATTGTAATCCAATTTTCAAAAACCCTAATCATGCATAACTCTTTTTAGTATTCTTTACTACCTTTTTATTTTTTTCCCAAAAACACACTTCCTACTTTCCTTTCAGTTCAGTTCAGTATCTCAGTCGTGTCCGACTCTTTGCAACCCCATGAATCGCAGCACGCCAGGCCTCCCTGTCCATCATCAACTCCCGGAGTTCACTCAGACTCACGCCCATCGAGTCAGTGATGCCATCCAGCCATCTCATCCTCCGTCATCCCCTTCATCTCCTGCCCCCAATCTCTCCCAGCATCAAAGTCTTTTCCAATGAGTCAACTCTTCGCATGAGGTGGCCAAATACTGGAGTTTCAGCTTTAGCAACATTCCTTCCAAAGAAATCCCAGGGCTGATCTCCTTCAGAATAGACTGGTTGAATCTCCTTGCAGTCCAAGGGACTCTCAAGAGTCTTCTCCAGCACCACAGTTCAAAAGCATCAATTCTTCAGCATCCAGCCTTCTTCACAGTCCAACTCTCACATCCATACATGACCACTGGAAAAACCATAGCCTTGACTAGATAGACCTTAGTCAGCAAAGTAATGTCTCTGCTTTTGAATATGCTATCTAGGTTGATCATAACTTTTCCTCCAAGAAGTAAGCATCTGTCTTTTATTTTCATGGCTGCAGTCACCATCTGCTGTGATTTTGGAGCCCCCAAAAATAAAGGCTGACACTGTGTCCACTGTTTCCCCATCTATTTCCCATGAAGTGATGGGACCAAGATGCCATGATCTTCGTTTTCTGAATGTTGAGCTTTAAGCCAACTTTTTCACTCCCCTCTTTCACTTTCATATTAGCATTTTATAGATTGGTGAGCATAAATGCCAGTGATAATTTCTAAAACCCTTGCTTTCTAGAACATTTTAGGATGGCACCAAACATTATTTATTTATAGTCCCAAATCTCTTTAGTTTCTCTGTAAAAGGAAATTAGTGTTTAGTAGTAAATGTTTCAAAATCTTATTTTATTTGGAAACAACCTAACTACTCAACAGACTTCCAACACTTAGCACACTTGGCACAATCCTTAGAAGTTTAAGTTACACCAATCTGGAGAGACTATTTTAGACAGATATTTCTAAAGAATAATTATTTTTAATAGAGTTTATATAAAAGCTCATATTTCATTTACTTTTTTAGAAGTTTCTTCACTCGAGGTAATTTCCTTGTTGATAAACTTGTAACAGATATAATATTTAACTTATATTAAACCTAGATACAATGAAAATATTCTACTTAATGTTAATTATTCTAAGACATGTCTATATTAGATAGATCAACAAACAAACATTAATATCAGGTATTTAATACTGAATATTTCCCAGTTCACATGAACCTGGAATTTATTATCTAATTTAGAATTATTTGATTTGTAAGTGCTTGCCTTTTTTTAAGCCAAATAAATAGAGCTCATTTATGAATTAACCTCAAAAATATTACCCAGAGACAAAGACATACCAAGACATATTTAGACAGACACAGTGCAAGATCTAGCTTCATTTTCTAAGTTTAGTCATGAATTAGATATTACAATATAAAATTTACTAGTTTATTAAAAAAACAGTTAAAATAAATAAAAATTTTAAAGTCTTTTTCCCCTTTTCCCTCAGTCTCAGGAGTTACAAATGGTCTAGATAAGTGTTCCTGAGAGCCCTGGTCTCAAGGCACAGGGAAAGAAAATCAAGTTCTAACAAAATGGTGGCAGGTCTAAACCAAATGGTGGCCAGACAAAGCAAAATGGCCATCAAAAATCTCAACACAGAATGCAGAGTTAAAACACACACTTATAAATCTGGCAGTCTTCATCAGACATTCCCTTAAATACAAGAATACAGTCACTCAGAAAACCTCCTATAGAGACACAGAACTTCACATCCAAGTACTAACAGCTTCAAAGATTTCAAAGGGAAGAAAAGAAGCCAGGTTGAAAGAAGGGAGAGGAGGCGGGAGAGGGGAGTGAAAGGGGTGGCCTTTCAGACGTCTCCTGCCACCTGCAGATACCCAGGCGTTATGTGACTTTACCCTGGGCCTCCAGAGAAGGGAGGACTGGAACTCGGCCCTACCAGAAATCAGACCAGACCAGAACCAGAATTTGAGTTCTCTGCCAAGAGGAGGTGATCAGTCTCCAGTCCTCAGCTCAGGATCAGGCCCTTCGACCAGATTCCTGCATCCAGGACCAGGGGACTAGAAAAACAGGGAAAGATAGAAAGTGTTAAGGAGAGGAAAGAGAGAGGGAAGGGAGAGAGGTCAGTAAAGTCTCTTGTTCCTTACCCGGTCGGGGGCACTCTGGCCAGTTGTCCACGTCAGGAGGAGACCAGGGACAAAAGGGTCCCAGTTGTGGCCACTGGGTCTCGTCCACTGGCAGGCAAGCTGGCCCCTGAGTACCCCGAGTGGTCAGGATGTCAGCCTCAGCAAAGAAGAGTTCCCTCCAGAGTCACCATTTGTTGCAGGAAGGCAGACCCCTTCCAGGGCCCAAAACTGGGCTCTTGTCTAACACTCAGAAATGAATTGTCCAAGGAGACACATGTGCTGGCAAAGCAAGAGACTTTATTTGGAAAGGGAACCCGGGTGGCAAGCAGTAAGGTAATGGAACCCAGGAGAACTGCTCTCCCATGTGGCACAGTCTCAGGTTTTATGGTGATGAGATTAGTTTCTGGGTGGTCTTTGGCCAATCATTCTAATTCAGAGTCTTTCCTGGTGGCACACGCATCACTCAGCCAAGATCGATGCTAGCGAGAGGGATTCTGGGAAGTGGACGGACACTCAGTGTCTCCTTTCAACCTTTCCCGAACTCTTCCGGTTCATGGTGGCTTATTAGTTTCATATTCCTTATCAGGATCTCCTGTCATAAAACAGCTCATACAGATGGTTACTATGGTGTCTGGCCAGGGTGGGCGGTTTCAATCAGTGTGCTTCCCCTAACATATATGTATACGTATATGTATGTGTATGTATATGAATGACATTGCTGTACACCTGAAACTAACACAACATTGTAAATCAACTATACTTCAAGAAAAAGAGAAACAGGAAAAATAGAAAAACTCTTGCCCTCCACCTCATTTTGCAGTTGTCTAAATGGAGAGTGTCCACTTCATAAAATGTTAAGTAAAGATTGCTTGTATCACCTAAATTGTCTTCTTTAATCATTATTTAACAGGCCTAAGATTTGAGGAAAAGGCTGGAATAGAGAACAAATTTAAATTACTTTATTTAAATCACTGTCCTCAAAGTCCATTGGTGTCTATTCAAAAAGAGTTTCTCATTGGGCTTCATTTTGCTGTCATTTTGGCATGTACACTTCCTGAGAGCCCATTCTCAATCTTTCTCCTCCTCTTAAACTTTCAGGGCCCCCAAAGCTAGTGGTATGCCCCTCATCACATACAGGTTCACTCAAGTCCATTGTTAAGGTTTCAGAAATTTCACAAGCCTGTTGTTAAACACAGCCATTATTAAAAGTGAAGTTATATAAGGTTACATTTAAATAAAATACATTTTAAAAAGTTAGTACTCACTTCCCAATTATTTTACTACACTTTACTATTCTGTGCTCTTGAGACTATTTACATGTATTGTACAGGTAAGGTAGAAATACTACATAATGGTACACATTTTTATGCAAATGCTACCACAGAATAGACAGGTGCTACTAATCAGTGTTTTGTGGGTTTTTGTTTGCTTGTTGTTGTTTTTATTAGAGAAGTGGTTTTTAAACAGCAGCAGCATACCCCAAGGGAAAAACTGAAAGACATCTGTTACTCTATTATGCAGACCAATTTCAACTGTCACAGTAGTTCCCTTTTCAAAATGGGATCTGAACAGCATCTGAACCAAGAAAAGGCCTGTTTAGGAGCTTTTCTAAACCTATCACTTCTCTGAAGGATTTTACCAGGCCCATAAAATTTGCAGCTGCTGCTGTGGTTTTTTATAAGCAATGCATTTACAAATCGTCGACTATTTCTATAACTTCAATAGCAAATATTTCACACAAGTATTCAGCTCAAGAGAAGTCAGAGTGAAAGAAGAGGCCAGGGAAGTTTGTTATGACTTCTTTGGAAAAACTGAACTTGCCTCATAGGAGGAAGTTAGGAGAGGCTGACTTATTGAGGGAAAGCTCCTAAAAACAAAGCAATGGAAATGCTTCTTTCTGTGAGAGGAATGATCAGAGTAAAGGAAGTGCCCCCTTCTATGGTTTATGAGTCACTTCCTGTTTTAATTCTTTCTGTTTGGCCTTGGTTTTTCCACAAGTAACAGTTGAGTCTGTACCTTTCTTACCTCCTCTCCCAGGTGGGCATTACCGGAGCCCTGGTGCTAAGTGAATATGCTGGGGACTCTGAAGCACTTTGATGTTGAAAGCTGTTAGGGAGTCAGAAATGACTTACAAATTTGCAAACTTTCCATTCATTAATCTATAGAAACAAGCTCCGGAACTAACCCTGATCTGAACGCATCTTTGTTTGCTTTTTCTTCCCTCTTTCCTTTCTTTCCTCTCTGTCTTTGTCACCTTTTCTTCCTTTTGATCTGTTCCTCTTCTGTCCTTCTTTCTTTTTTCTCTTGTGTTGTTCTTAGTCGTGTACATGTATCTTGATTAAGGAGTCCTGCCGCAACAGGAGGAAGTAAGATTCTGAATATAGGGTTTTGAGGTTTGTAACTGAACTACTGTTATTTCACTTGCTACTGCTGCTAAGTCACTTCAGTCATATCTGACTCTGCGACCCCATAGACGGCAGCCCACCAGGCTCCTCTGTCCCTGGGATTCTCTAGGCAAGAACACTGGAGTGGGTTGCCATTTCCTTCTCCAATGCATGAAAGTGAAAAGTGAAAGTGAAGTTGCGCAGTCGTGTCTGACCCTCAGTGACCCCATGGACCGCAGCCTTCCGGGCTCCTCCATCCATGGGATTTTCCAGGCAAGGGTACTTGAGTGGGGTGCCATTGCCTTCTCCGTATTTCACCAGAGGCATGAGAAAAAGCTAGATAAGAGAAAGAAGCAAAACAGTGCTCCTTTGAAAGGAGAACCATAAAAATAAAAGCTTTTAGCCTTGTTTACCTTTCCTAAGTAACATCAGAGTGCCTACATCTGAGGATAATAATAGCTCAACTCTGTGTGGATGCTCCCTCCTGAAGTATTCATCAAACAGCTGGAAAGAGTATGGACTTTGTCATGAGTCAGCCCAGAAGGTTGTCCAGGCCTCTCCTCACTGGTTGTTTGACCTGTGTGAGCTGCTCTGTAAGCCTGTTTCTTTGAGTCCAACACTCAGGCAGGTCTCAAGGGTGCAGCCTACTAACTGTTAATGGCCAGTATCATCCTAATTGGTCATTGACTGTGCTATACTTGTTGCTAAAGGATTTTAGTCAATACCAGTTACATTAAATGGTAAAGAGCCTCTCACAGAGCCAGCCTGGAACATAGTAGTGGATGTTCAATAAACTTTAATCCTACTAATTCTTTTTCCTACTCACCAACCCCTAAACCTCCTCACCAACACCAACCAGGAAGGAATAGAAAAAAATAAAATAGAAGTATTACTTTTATGTTCCACGGCTCACAGAAAGGAAAAATGAGACACAAAGGTGAATGGACCAACACCACAATGAATCAGAGGCACCAGCATTTGATCAAGGCTCCTCACATCTGATTCAGAGCATTAACCACAAGACTCTAGGCCTCCCTGGTAATCAATTAACACTTTTAAAGTTGAAGATGAATCAAGATCTGGGAGCCAGAAAGATCTGGGTTCAGAGTCTATCCCTGCCACTTACTCTCTGTATGATCTCAAATAGTCACTCACCCTTTCTAAGCCTGTTTTCTCATGTGTAAAATGGGACCAATACTCTGAAATGCTTAAGTGAGTTAATGCTTGTATGTGTGTGTCTGTTAGTCCCTCAGTCCTGTCTGACTGTTTGTGATCCCGTCGACTGCAGCCCACCAGGCTCCTCTGTCCACGGATTTCTCCAGGCAAGAATACTGGAGCAGGTTGCCATTCCCTTCTCCAGGGGATCTTACCCACCCAGGGATCAAACCCAGGTCTCCCACATGGGAGGCAGTTTCTTTACTGTCTGAGCCACCAGGAAAGCCCAATGCTTGTTAAAAGGAGCTTAAAACAGTATTATTTCTTTGTGAGTTTGGGCTAAGTCTACAAAACCAAAAATAAAACAGTAGATGCCAAGCCTTCCTCACATTATTACAAAGCTTGCCCTTTTCTGAGGAGTTTACAAAGGAGTTAATCAAAAGCAGGCTTTGTGACCCTCAGCACATTCCCTGTAATCAAGAGTTAAAGTTGAAGAGAAGAGGAAGCACAGAATCTCTTTAGAAGAGTTGTGTAAATGCTGTGTTCACAGTGCGGGGAAGGGGAATTTTCCATCACCTTAAGCTGGCTGGAAGGGCTTCAATAGAATCATAAGCAGCAGATCATTCAGCATGATCTGTGTCCTCTGGAGTTTGGAGGTAGACAGGCCTGGGGCCACAGAGCAGAGAAAAAAGAAGACTGACCATCCACAGATGGCAGAACAGAAATAAGAATATTTCCTCATACCAGACACAGGCTTTCTAAAATGGAGCTCACACAGAGCCAGTTTGAAAGTTCATGACGCCATATATGTACCTATGTTGACTATAGGAGGCTCATTCCTGGGAGGTGAAGTTATAAACCAGCCAGTCGGATAAGAAACGTCACCCACATGACAGGAATTACAGTTAAAGAGTCCCATCAGGGGGATCTTGGAAGAACCTACAACACCCCATTGTAATAAGCCAACAATATTAATCTGCCCCTTTCCAGGTTACAGAGGTACATAAGATGGGTTCAGATCTCCACACTACATCTTTTGCAACCCAATGCCCTCTTTCATAGCATTATTCTCATAGTCACTTATGGCTCAAAATTCGTGCTTCTGCTAAATTAGTTCAGTTTAAAAATCCTGCTTCTGCTAAATTAGTTCAGTTTATGAATCATTTGATACCTATGTGTATTTCCCTATTCTTTACTACCTTAAACCAGACCTTTGGAAGGCCTAAGATCCCTTCCAAAATTTCTAGCTAAAAATTCCACTTACACAAACCTGTTGCTGGAAAGAAGATTGTACTGAAGGTTTTTGAAATAGGGGGTTGGTTTAAGCAACACAAAGATTTCACTATCATTTTTATCTTCCCAGTAAACATTGCCATCTCCATTCTTCTGGTAATAGACCCTTCTTCTCTAGGCCAAAATATAGTCACATGATTTGTGTAGGACAATCAGTGTGCCCTGTGTCACTGGTACTGATGATTGATACAGGGGTGGACAGGTAATCCAAGTAAGGCTAATTAGAGAAGATCCCTAGGATTGTTATATATATGTGTGTGTGCTAAATCTTTTCAGTTATGTCCAACTCTTTACAACCTTGTGGACTGTAGCCAGCCAGGCTCCTCTGTCCATGAGATTCTCTAAGTAAGAATACTAGAGTGGGCTGCCATGCCCTCTTGCATCAAACCCTGGTCTCTTACCGTCTCCTGCATTGGCAGACTAGTTCCTTACCACTAGCGCCACCTGGGAAGCCCCATTATATGCATGCTGCTGCTGCTGCTGCTGCTGCTAAGTCACTTCAGTCATGTCCGACTCTCTGCGACCCCATAGACAGCAGCCCACCTGGCTCCCCCATCCCTGGGATCCTCCAGGCAAGAACACTGGAGTGGGTTGCCATTTCCTTCTCCAATGCATGAAAGTGAAAAGTGAAAGTGAAGTCGCTCAGTCGTGTCCGACCCTCAGCGACCCCATGGACTGCAGCCTTCCAGGCTCCTCATTCCATGGGATTTTCAGGCAAGAGTACTGGAGTGGGTTGCCATTGCCTTCTCCGATATGCATACTGGTACCCCCAAAAAAACTCTCTGTGATCACTGAGATGGTTCTGATAGTAGTCATATCTCTTATCACATGACAAAGTCCTGTCTGCAGTAGAGAAGAGTAAGACCCACATGGAGAAAGAAAGAGTTAAGCAGAGATTAGCAAGATAGGAGAAGGAAGGAGAGAAGAAGGCAGAGAGAGAGAGAGATCTGGCAATGTTAATTCAAGTTTCTAGTTCCAATTCCTGCAGCTCTGGCTTCCATAACTCTTCCTTAGATGCTACAGACTCTCCTAGAATCTTTCCAAGCTTTATGAGCCACTAAGATTTTTTTATTGAAACTTCTTTGATTTGGGTTTGTGTTACTTTCAAACATAGGAAGCCTAATTCATAGAAAAATTTTTAAAACCTCCAAAAAACACCTCTCTAGCCTTAAAAGCCCTTTCCCAGCATGAAACAAATTTTGGTAAATCCTCTTTTCATTTTTATTCTGTCATAAATATTTTCTAATTTTCCTTGTTATGGCTTCTTAGATACTCATCATTTAAAAGTGTACATTTAATTTCTAAATAAATGGAGTTTTTAAAGTATCTTTGATATTAATTTCTCATTTAAATGTTTTCTTCTCTGCAATCACCCTCTGTTTTTTCAGTCTTCTAACTTTATTGAGGCTTTCAATGGCTAAGTCAAAGATCTCTCTTGAGTCACATTGCATTTGAAAATATGTGGGTTATTTTCAAATATCTTTTATGTTAATTTCTAACATAATTCCACGTTGATAAGAGAACAGACTCTATGATTTAAGTGCCTTTAGACCTTGAAATTTTTTCCCCTTGTTTTATGTCCCTGTATATGATCCAGTGTCTCCTCATTTATAGTCCATGGGACCCTGCATAGAATTTGTATCCTACTATTGTGTGAAAATTATGTAAATCTTAATTATGTTGAATTGGTTTATAGTGCTTTTCAGGTCTACTATATGCTTTACTTTTCTGCATACTAATTTTATTAATTTTTGAGAGTTTGAGGTAGAAACTCCAACTAAAAATATTATCTACTTAAAAATGATTATAATATATAGTGGAACTATGTGTAACTTTGTTCTGTATTTTCCAAGTCTCCTGTAAATGTGGTATCATACTTTCATAGTTTAAAAATATATATAAAAAAGAAAGAAAAGAATAAAAAGCCCCTTCCCCATTCTACCCCCAGGAATGTTCACCCCAAGTACATCTATAGCTTCTTACTCTTTTGCTAGCTTCATACTTTTTCCTTGCTTCTCTTTTCTGTTCCCTCCTAGAATCAAAATTAAATGCCTTCCCTTTTTTATTCAGAATACTTCAGCCACTTTTTTTTCATTATATTAGTCCCAAATCCATTTCCTCAGGTTACATCCTTCACCATGAGTACTTTATCAAGGTATTTTTCAAGATAGTTCAATACAAGAATTGTGCCATTTGTTGACTACTGGGAAAAAGTTCAATCCAGATCAGTTCAGTTTAGTCACTCAATCATGTCCGACTCTTCGCAACCCCATGGACTGTAGCACAACAGGCTTCCCTGTCCATCACCAACTCCCAGAGCTTGCTCAAGCTCATGTTCATTGAGTTGGTGATGCCATCCAACCATCTCATCCTCTGTCATCCCCTTCTCTTTCTGCGTTCAATCTTTCCCAGCATCAGGATATTTTCCAATGAGTCACTTCTTCAAATCAGGTGGCCAAAGTATTAGAGGTTCAGTTTCAGCATCAGTCATTCCAATGAATGATTCCTTCCTTCAATATTCCTTCCTTCAGGGTTGACTAGTTTGATCTTGCAGTCCAACAGACTCTCAAGTGTCTTCTCCAAAACCACAGTGCAAAGCATCAATTCTTCCGTGCTCAGCATTCTTTATAGTCCAACTATCACATCCGTACAGGACTACTGGAAAAACCATAGCTTTGATATGACCTATTGCCATAACATAGGTTGGTTTAGGTTTGCAAACTCAGTTTTCAGGAGGAACCTCTAAGCTCCAGTATTTAAACTATAAGTGACATAAAACAGATCACTAGATCTCAAAAACATTTTATATCTGGAATCTTTTATTTAAATGAAATTCTATACTGTTGAAAACAAAAATAAAATAATAACAAATATACTAGTTCAGATCCTCCAAGGGACAAGATTTATTGGGGGAGATTTCTATGAGAAAAGGAGAAAGAACTGGAGAAAGAGGGAAACTCTTGAGACCACGTTGTAGACCTGACCCCTAGGAAAAGAGAAAGGAAAGGAAAAAGAATTCATAGGTAGCGTTTCTGACTGCCATGCAGTTCTAAGACAGTCTTAGCTAGGCTGATGAATCCTCAAGTTAAGGTCACCTAATCAAAGGAGTCTGAATTTTGCAGGAGAGGCCTGCGTTAGTATTCATATCACATTCAATCACTGAAAAAGAGCAGCCCATGAAAACCATGACTCTAGTATAAGCATAGTGTCAGATTCAGAGCATGCTGCTAGAACTATCAATCATTAACCTTCCTGCAACAAAAGATCTCAGTGGCACACTTTCATGACTACCTCATTTTTTTGGTTTTAAACTGAGGCTGCATTTGATTCTTTCCTCTGTCTTCCACTTCTATTCTTATTGTATTCATGTGGGAAAAAATGAAAGACACAGGAAACAAGCAAATGGAAGTTGTAGCATTGAAAAATACAAGATCTGATATGACAATTCCCTTGTGGGCTTCAGTTCAGTTCAGTCGCTCAGTCGTGTCTGACTCTTTGCGACCCCATGAATTGCAGCACGCCAGGCCTCCTTGTTCATTACCATCTTTCGGAGTTCACTCAGACTCACATCCATTGAGTCCGTGATGCCATCCAGCCATCTCATCCTCGGTCGTCCCCTTCTCCTCTTGCCCCCAATCCCTCCTAGCATCAGAGTCTTTTCCAATGAGTCAACTCTTCTCATGAGGTGGCCAAAGTACTGGAGTTTCAGCTTTAGCATCATTCCTTCCAAAGAAACCCCAGGGTTGATCTCTTTCAGAATGGATTGGTTGGATCTCCTTGCAGTCAAAGGGACTCTCAAGAATCTTCTCCAACATCACAGTTCAAAAGCATCAATACTTCGGCATTCAGCCTTCTTCACAGTCCAACTCTTATATCCATACATGACCACAGGAAAAATCATAGCCTTGACTAGACGGACCTTAGTCGGCAAAATAATGTCTCTGCTTTTGAATATACTACCTAGGTTGGTCATAATTTTTCTTCCAAAGAGTAAGGGTCTTCCAATTTCATGGCTGCAGTCACCATCTGCAGTAATTCTGGAGCCCCAAAAATAAAGTCTGACACTGTTTCCACTATTTCCCCATCTATTTCCCATGAAGTGATGGAACCGGATGCCATGATCTTTGTTTTCTGAATGTTGAGCTTTAAGCCAACTTTTTCACTCTCCTCTTTCACTTTCATCAAGAGGCTTTTGAGTTCCTCTTCACTTTCTGCCATAAGGGTGGTGTCATCTGCATATCTGAGGTGATTGGTATTTCTCCTGGCAATCTTAGTTCCAGCTTGTGTTTCTTCCAGTCCAGCGTTTCTCATGATGTACTCTGTATGTAAGTTAAATAAGCAGGGTGACAATATACACCCTTGACGTACTCCTTTTCCTATTGGGAACCAGTCTGTTGTTCCATGTCCAGTTCTAACTGCTGCTTCCTACCTGCATACAGATTTCTCAAGAGGCAGGTCAGGTGGTCTGGTATTCCCATCTCTTTCAGAATTTTCCAAAGTTTATTGTGATCCACACAGTCAAAGGCTTTGGCATAGTCAATAAAGCAGAAATAGATGTTTTTCTGGAACTCTCTTGGTTTTTCCATGATCTAGCAGATGTTGGCAATTTGGTCTCTGGTTCCTCTGTCTTTTCTAAAACCAGCTTGAACATCAGAGGGTTCACGGTTCAAGTATTGCTGAAGCCTGGCTTGGAGAATTTTGAGCATCACTTTACTAGCACGTGAGATGAGTGCAATTGTGTGGTAGTTTGAGCATTCTTTGGCATTGCCTTTCTTTGGGATTGGAATGAAACTGACCTTTTCCAGTCCTGTGGCCACTGCTGAGTTTTCCAAATTTGCTGGCATATTGAGGGCAGCACTTTCATAGCATCATCTTTCAGGCTTTGAAATAGCTCAACTGGAATTCCATCATCTCCACTAGCTTTGTTCGCAGTGATGCTTTCTAAGGCCCACTTGACTTCACATTCCAAGATGTCTGGCTCTAGATTAGTGATCACATGATCATGATTATCTGGTTCATGAGGATCTTTTTGTACAGTTCTCCCGTGTATGCTTGCCACCTCTTCTTAATATATTCTGTTTCTGTTAGGTCCAAACCATTTCTGTCCTTTATCGAGGCCATCTTTGCATGAAATGTTCCCTTGGTATCTTGAATTTTCTTGAAGAGATCTCTAGTCTTTCCCATTCTGTTCTTTTCCTCTATTTCTTTGCACTGATCACTGAAGAAGGCTTTCTTATCTCTTCTTGCTATTCTTTGGAACTCTGCATTCAGATGCTTATATCTTTCCTTTTCTCCTTTGCTTTTGCTTTTTGCCTCTCTTCTTTTAAAGCTGTTTGTAAGGCCTCCTCAGACAGCCATTTTGCTCTTTTGCATTTCTTTTCCATGGGGATGGCCTTGATCCTTGTCTCCTGTACAATGTCACGAACCTCATTCCATAGTTCATCAGGCACTCTATCTATCAGATCTAGGCCCTTAAATCTATTTTTCACTTCCACTGTATAAACATAAGGGATTTGATTTAGGTCATACTTGAATGGTCTAGCGGTTTTCCCTACTTTCTTCAATTTAAGTCTGAATTTGGTAATAAGGAGTTCATGATCTGAGCCACAGTCAGCTCCTGTCTTGTTTTGGTTGACAGTATAGAGCTTCTCCATCTTTGGCTGCAAAGAATATAATCAGTCTGATTTTGGTGTTGACCATCTGGTGATGTCTATGTGTAGAGTCTTCTCTTGTGTTGTTGGAAGAGGGTGTTTGCTATGACCAGTGTGGTCTCCTGGCAAAACTCTATTAGTCTTTGCCCTGCTTCATTCCACATTCCAAGGCCAAATTTGCCTGTTACTCCAGGTGTTTCTTGACTTCCTACTTTAGCATTCCAGTCCCCTATAATGAAAAGGACATCTTTTTGGGTGTTAGTTCTAAAAGGTCTTGTAGGTCTTCATAAAACCATTCAACTTCAGCTTCTTCAGCATTACTGGTTGGGGGCATAGACTTGGATAACTGTGATATTGAATGGTTTGCCTTGGAAACGAACAGAGATCATTCTGTCATTTTTGAGACTGCATCCAAGTACTGCATTTCGGACTCTTTTGTTGACCATGATGGCTACTCCATTTCTTCTGAGGGAGTCCTGCCTGCAGTAGTAGATATAATGGTCCTCTGAGTTAAATTCACCCATTCCAGTCCATTTTAGTTCACTGATTCCTAGAATGTCGACCTTCACCCTTGCCATCTCTTGTTTGACCACTTCCAATTTGCCTTGATTCATGGACCTGACATTCCAGGTTCCAATGCAATATTGCTCTTTACAGTATCGGATCTTACTTCCATCACCAGTCACATCCACAGCTGGGTATTGTTTTTGTTTTGACTCCATCCCTTCAATCTTTCTGGAGTTATTTCTCCACTGATCTCCAGTAGCATATTGGTCACCTAATGACCTGGGGAGTTCCTCTTTTGGTATCCTATCATTTTGCCTTTTCATACTTTTCATGGGGTTCTCAAGGCATGAATACTGAAGTGGCTTGCCATTCCCTTCTCCAGTGGACCAGTGGACTGAACAGTGAACTTGATGACATAGTAATAAAAACCATCCAAATTTAAAAACAGAGAGAAGAAATACTTTAAGAAAGAGGCAAAGACAGAACTTCAGTGAAGTATGGCACCATTAAGCAGACTAACATAATCAGAGACCCAAGAAGGGAGGAGCAAAGAGCTATTTCAAGGAATAATGGACAAAAATATCTGAGAAATCTATCGCTATAAACTTACAGAGCCAAGAAGTTCCATCATCCCCAAGCAAGATAGAGATAAAAACCACCAAAAAAAAGTGATATCATAATCAAATTGTTGAAAACCAGTGATTAAAAAAAAAAATTTAAAAGCAGCTATGGGAAAAGGAGCTTTACATATAGAGGAAGAAATATAAGAATTATTGCAGATGTCTATTAAAAAGAAATTGCAAGGAAACAAACAACATCTTTCAAAGTATTGAAAGAAAAAACACTAAATCTAGAATTCTATCCAAAAAAATGTCTTTCAGAAAAGAAGGCCTAGTATATAGACTTTTAAGAAAAATAAAAGGATAAAATTCACAGTCTGAAGACCTACACTACAAGAAATTTCAAAAGAATTTCTTAAGGCTAAAACTTAAAGATTTTAGATGGAAATTCAGGTATATACTAAGGAATAAAGTGAACTGACCCTGATCTTACCTAAAAAAGCTCAAAAGGAAAACTCAAAATAGTAAACTGTTTCCAAGTAAGTTAATAGCACACACAATTAGAATTTTTTTTTAATACAAAAATTTCCAATAACCTAAAATTCACAGTATGTGACATCCAATTTAAAATAGATATATATCAGGCATGCAATAATATGACTCATTGTGAGGACCAAAAATAACAGAACCAAAAATGACACAGATCATTAAAATAATAGATAAGGAAATTCAAACGGCTGTTATAAACATAGTCTATATGTCCAAGAAGGTAGAAAAAAGCATGAGTATATTAAGGAGACACACGGAAAGGAATTCCTGTTAGGACACAGCACTTTCACTTCCATGTGCATGTGTGCTAAGTCACTTCAGTCATGTCCAACTCTGGGACCCTATGTGACCTATGGACCGTCCATCCATAGGATTTTCCAGGCAATAATACTGAAGTGGGTTGCCATGCCCTCCTCCAAGAGGTCTTCCCTACCCAGGGATCAAACCCAAGTCTCTCACATCTCTTTCACTGGCAGGCAGTTTCTTTACCACTAGCACCACCAGGGAAGCCCTTCACTGCCATTATCTGGGTTCAGTCCCTAGTCAGAGAACTAAGATCCTGCAAGTCATGTGGCATAGCAAAAAAAAAAAAAAAAAAGGAGAGACACGGAAGATATAAAACAGGCCCAAACTGAACTTCTAAATATGAAAAAGTACAACATCTGATATGAAAACATTCACTTATTGAAATTAAGAACTTATTAAACTCTGCATTAAAAAAGATTAGGGTACTTAAAGACGTAGCAGCAGAAACTACCAAAATGAAACATAAAAAGACTGAAAACAAAATAATCAAAAATTACTGACATCTAGGGCAATTTCAAACCAACTAATATACATGTAACTTGAGTCCAGGAAAACAGAAGAGGCAAAGTTTGAAGAAAGAGCAGTAAAATTTTTCAAGTTTGATGAAATCATAAACTCATAGATTCAAGAGAGTCAATACATTACAAATACAAAAAGACTTAAAATTCTGCCAAGATATAGCAATCAAATTGTTTAAAACCACTGATATAAAGAAAGAAGCTTAGAAGCAGCCCAAGGAAAAGGGGCATATCATGTACAGAGGAATAAAGATAAGAACAAAAGCAGACTTCTCACTGAAAATAATTCAAGACAGAAGGCGTTGGAGCAACACCTTGAGAATGAGAGATAAAAACTGTCAACCTAGTGGACTTCTCTGGTGGCTCAGTGGTTAAGAATTCACCTGTCAATGTAGGGGACACAGCTTTGATCCTTGGACTGGGAGGATTCCGCATGCCTCGGGGCAACCGAACCTATGTGCCACAATTACTGAACCCATGCACTACAATTGTTGAAACCCATGTGCTCTAGAGCCCATGCTCCACAGCTAGAGAAGCCAACACGGTGAGACATAGCCCTGCTCATCACAACTAAAGAAAGCCCAAGGGCAGCAATAAAGACCAGCATAGCCAAAACTAAATAAATAATTTAAAGGAAAAAACTATCAACCTAAAATTCTATACCCAGTGAAAATAGCCTTCAGAAGCAAAACTGAAATAAAGACTTCTTCAGACACACAAAAGCTGAATCACTACCAGCAGACTGGCACCACAAGAAATGTTAAATAAATCCTTTCAGGAATAATGATAATAATACCAAATGGTTTAATCAGAGGAGGTAGCACAGCTACCACTCAGTCCCTTTATTTACCCCCTTTATTAAGGTGCTCCAGACAGGGATTAAAGAGATGCCTAACAATGCCTCAGTACCATCTCAAGTGATCTAGAAAGGTCTTTCTAGTCCTTACGATTTAAAGTGACTTGATTCTAGGTTGTGTTTTCTCTTGGGCACTTTTCCTACAAGCAGAATGAACAACCATCAGATAATATAAATAAATATTATGTTTATTAGTGAGTGAGTTACTGAAATGCAGTTTTACAATGCAAAGAGTCAGGAATTAACAATGAGATGGTAGTCTAAAATCATCCTTTTCCAGCATTAGTGATATATGCTAAGTATTGTTTTGATCATGAGCAATGGAGAATATGGCAGAGGAACTACAAAGAGGCAGAATTTGTGCTAGAACCAAAAGTCAGACAACGCCAATAGTAAAAACCATGTTATGTAATAGATAAAAGCATACTGAAATCTGACCCTTAAGAAACTAAGTGCTAATATGCAGAGTCAATGCAATTCCTATCAAGTTACCAATGGCATTTTTCACAGAGCTAAAACAAAATTTTTAAAATTTTGTGGAAATACAAAAGATCCCAAATAGTCAAAACAATCTTGAAAAAGAAAAATGATGCTGGAGGGTTCATGCTCTCTGACTTCAGCATACAATAATCAAAACAGTATGGTACTGGCACAAAAAATAGACATAGATCAATGGAGTAGGATAGAAAGCCTAAACTCACACACTTATAGTCAATTAACTTGCAACAAAGGAGGCAAGTCTCTTCAATAAGATGGTAAAACTGGACAGCTACATTTAGAAGAATAAAATTAGAACATACTTGGGAGAGGGGCGGGGAAGAAACAGTTAGGGAGTTTGGGATGGATATGTATACACTGCCATATTTAAATGGATAACTAACAAGGACCTGCTGTATAGCACAGGGAACTCTGCTCAATGTTATGTGGCAGCCTGGATGGGAGGGAACTTTGGGGGAGAATGGATACATGTATATGAATGGCTGAGTCACTTTGCTGTGCACCTGAAACTATCACAACATTGTTAATTGGCTATATTCTAATTAAAAAATAGTTTTTAAAAATGGAAAAAATAATTAAAAATAAAATTAAGGCATTCTTTAACACAATATTAAAAAACAAACTCTAAGTGGATAAAAGGCCTAAATATAAGATAGGATACTATAAAACTCTTAGAAGAAAACGTAGGCAAAACACTCTCTGACATTTTGTTGGATCCATCTCCTGTAGTAATGGGTTCCCTGGTGACTCGGGTGGTAAAGAATCCGTCTGCATTGCGGGAGATCCATGTTTGATCCCTGGATAGGAAAGATCCCCAGGAGAAGGGAATGACAACCCACCCCCATATCTTGCCTTTATAATCCCAAGAACAGAGGAGCCTGTGGGTTACAGACCATGGGGTTGGAAAGAGTCAATAGGACTGAGTGGCTAACACTTTCACTTTCTTATAGTAATGAGCTTCCCAGGTGGTGCTAGTGTAAAGAAGCCACCTGCCAATGCAGGAGACATAAGAGACACTGGTTCAGTCCCCTTCCTGGGAAGATCCCCTGGAGGAAGGCATGACAGCCCACTTCAGTATTCTTTCCTGGAGCATCGCCCATTGAGAGAGAAGCCTGGCATGCTACTGTCCATAGGGTCTCAAAGAGTCAGACCAACTGAAACAGTCAGACCCAACTGAAACAGTTGTTTCAGTCAGACCCAACTGAAACAACTTAGCACACACACTCGCCCTAGAGAAATGGAAACAAAAGTAAAAATAAACAAATGGGACCTAATTAAACTTAAAAGCTTTTTCATAGCAAAGAAAACCATAAACAAAACAAAGATGACCTACAAATGGGAGAAAATATTTGCAAATAATGCAACTGACAAGGGTTTAATTTCCAAAATATACAAACAGCTCGTACAGTTCAGTATCAAGAGAAAAAAAAAAAAAGCAAAAGACTTTAGACATTTCTCCAAAGAAGAACATACAGATAGCTAACAGGCACATGAAATGATGTGAAGCATTGCTAACTGCTACAGAAATGCAAATCAAAACTACAATGAGATATCACCTCACAACAGTCAGAATGGCCATCATCAAAAGTCAACAAATAATAAATGCTGAAGAGAGTATGAAGAAGAGGGAAGGTGAAGGTGAAGTCGCTCAGTCGTGTCCGACTCTTTGCGAGCCTGTGGACTGTAACTTACTAGGCTTCTCCGTCCATGGGATTCTCCAGGCAAGAATATTGGAGTGGATTGCCCTTCTCCAGGGGATCTTCCCAACCCAGGGATTGAACCCAGGTCTCCCGCATTGGAGGCAGATGCTTTAACCTCTGTGCCAACAGGGAAGAAGAGGGAACTGTCCTACATTGTTGGTGGGAACGCAAAACTGGTACAAACACTAAGGAAAACAGCATGCAGTTTCCTCTAAAAACTAAAAATAGAGTAACCATATGATCCATCAATCACACTCCTGGGCACATATCTAGAAAAGATGAAAACACTAATTCAAAAAGATATATGCACCCCAATGTTCATAACAGAACTATTTACAATAGCCAAGACATGAAGCAGAATAAATATCCATTAACAAATGAATGGATAAAGAAAATGTGGTATATTCATAGATTCTCTGGATCTCAGTTTCTTCATATTTAAAGTTAGGATTTTGGCTAAATGTCTCTAAAACTCCTTCCAGTTCTAAGTGCATGTGAATCTATGCATATAGCTGAATTCAGGCTAACCTCATCCTGTCTGTGACTATCTCGGCCTTCTCAGTCTGACTCGTTATCAGTAGGGAAATTCCCACAACCCCAAAATAGCCATTATTTTTTAATTCAAAAATTAAAATTCAACAACCTAGATGGACCTTAAGGGCTCTATGCTGAGTGAAATAAACCAGACAAATATCATATGATCCCACTTACATGTGGAATCTAAATCTTCCCCCTCACCCACTTCCAAAGAACAAAAATGAAAAACAAGCTTACAGATAGAGAAGAGAGATTTGATGGTGTCATTTGATGGGAGTGATGCAAAATAGGTGAAGGAGGTAAAAAATAAACACTTCCAGTTATAAAATAAATAAGTCATCAGGATGCAATGTACAACATGGTAACTATAATTCATAATACTTTATTGTACGTTTGAAAGTTGCTAAAATGGTAGTTCTTAAAAGTTCTCATCACGAGAAAAAAAAATTTGTAACTACTTTTTTGTATGGTGACAAATGTCAACTAGACATATTGTAGTGATCATTTCACAATACAAACAAATATTGAATCATTATTTTGTACACCTGGAACTAATATAATGTTATATGTCTCAGTTAAAAATTAAGATTAGTAATTGTTAAGTTTGGAAACCTTTTCAAAATTTATATATCATTTAATATCCTCAAAAAGGCAAAAACTATAGGGACAGAGAACAGCTCAGTGGCTGCCACGGTTTGTGAGTGGGAGACAGGCTGACTACATATGGACAGCACAAGGGGATTTCTGAGTGTGATGGAACTGTTTCATATCTTGAGTGTGGTAGTGGTTATATGACTATATGCATTTGAGAAGACCCACAGAAGTATATATCACAAAGACTGAATTTCACCATATGTAAATTTAAAACTAATTAAATATTCTTTAAAGGATGAGTGAATAACTTCAGTGGTGATTCACATTCTTTCTTTTAAAGTTTACATCATTTTAACATATTCCAGGTAACTTTCCAGGTATTAGATTTAACTTCTTATTTGAAAATCTAGTCTCTTAAAAAAAAAATCTTAGCATATACTTTAAACATATATAATGTGTAATTAAAAATAAACACATTGTTTTAAAAAATATGACAGTGTATTTCTCAAGAAACTTTTTAAAAACAGATTTATTGAAGTTATACATCATAGATCCATCTGTTTCAAGTATATACACTTAATTTTTGGTAAATTTACAAACTTGTGCAATCATCACTGTAATCTAATTTTGAAACATTCCACCATCCCAAAAGATCCTTTATGCCCATTTGCAGTTTAAGGGGTTTTCAAAGAAGTAAAGGAGGAGGCACCAAGCTGATAACAGCTTTGTTAACACGGAATCACCAGCCTCTCAGCACTGTAAAGCTCTTAAGACCATCTTGCTCACACTCCCCTCACATGCTCAGATGTCTCTATAGTTACTGGGCCTAGTTGGACAACCTTCAATGAGAAGTGATTGCCTTACTTAACAACCCATTTCATTCCTGGGCAAATCAATTTAATGCAGTTATTCTTTAAAGCTTTGAGGCCTCACATGGGCCATCTCCCATAAGCCCTAACTCTCAGCTCAAAACCTCAATAAGTCCTAACTCCAGAAAACTTAAGACTGTAAAAATCAAAACTATCTCTATTCTACGAAAAATGTGGGATCTCTGGATCTGAGCATTAAATTAGTATCCAAGGGAAGAACCAGGGAGTTTTCAGTCAGTTCAGTTTAGTCGCTCAGTCATGTCTGACTCTCTGCAACCCCATGGACGGCAGCATGCCAGGCCTCTCTGTCCATCACCAACTCCAAGAGTCCACCCAAACCCAGGTCCATTGGATCAGTGATGCCATCCAACCATCTTATCCTCTGTCATCCCCATCTCCTCCTGCCCTCAATCTTTCCCAGCATCAGAGTCTTTTCCAACGAGTCAGCTTTTCCCATCAGGTGGCCAAAGTATTGGAGTTTCAGCTTCAACATCAGTCCTTCCAATGAACACCCAGGACTGATATCCTTTAAGATGGACTGCTTGGATCTTCTTGCAGTCCAAGGACTCTCAAGAGTCTTCTCCAACACCACAGTTTAAAAGCATCAATTCTTTGGTGCTCAGCTTTCTTTTTTTTTTAATTTAAATTTATTTATTTTAATTGGAAGCTAATTACTTTACAATATTGTGTTGGTTTTGCCGTACATCAACATGAATCTGCCACAGGTATACACATGTTCCCCATCCTGAACCTCGCTCCCTCCTCCCTCCCCGTATCATCCCTCTAGGTCACGCCAGTGCACCAGCCCTAAGAATCCTGTATCCTGCATCGAACCTGGACTGGAGATTCATTTTTTATATGATATTATACATGTTTCAATGCCATTCTCTCAAATCATCCCACGCTCTCCCTCTCCCACAGAGTCCAAAAGATTGTTCTATACATCTGTGTCTTTTGTTGCCTCGCATACAAGGTTATCATTACCATCTTTCTAAATTCCACATATATGCCTTAGTATACTGTATTGGTGTTTTTGTTTCTGGCTTACTTCACTCTGTATAATCGGCTCCAGTTTCATCCACCTCAGTAGAACTGATTCAAATGTATTCTTTTTAATGGCTGAGTAATACTCCATTGTGTATATGTACCACTGCTTTCTTATCCATTCATCTGCTGATGGACATCTAGGTTGTTTCCATGTCCTGGCTATTATAAACAGGGCTGCCATGAACATTGTGGTACACGTATCTCTTTCAATTCTGGTTTCTTCTGTGTGTATGCCCAACAGTAGGATTGCTGGGTCATAATGCAGTTCTATTCCAGTTTTTTAAGGAATCTCCACACTGTTCTCCATAGTGGCTGTACTAGTTTGCATTCCCACCAACAGTGTAACAGGGTTCCCTTTTCTCCACACCCTCTCGAGCATTTATTGCTTGTTGACTTTTGGATTGCAGCCATTCTGACTGGCGTGAAATGGTACTTCATTGTGGTTTTGATTTGCATTTCTCTGATAATGAGTGATGTTGAGCATCTTTTCATGTGTTTGTTAGCCATCTGTATGTCTTCTTTGGAGAAATGCCTATTTAGTTCTTTGGCCCATTTTTTGATTGAGTCATTTATTTTTCTGGAATTGAGCTGTATATTGTGCTTGTATATTTTTGAGATTAGTTGTTGTCAGTTGCTTCATTTGCTATTATTTTCTCCCATTCTAAAGGCTGTCTTTAAACCTTGCTTATAGTTTCCTTGGTTGTGCAGAAGCTTTTAATTTTAATTAGGTCCCATTTGTTTATTTTTGCTTATATTTCCAATATTCTGGGAGGTGGGTCATAGAGAATCCTGCTGTGATTTATGTCAGAGAGTGTTTTGCCTATGTTCTCCTCTAGGAGTTTTATAGTTTCTGGTCTTACATTTAGATCTTTAATCCATTTTGAGTTTATTTTTGTGTATGGTGTTAGAAAGTGTTCTAGTTTCATTCTTTTACAAGTGGTTGACGAGTTTCCCAGCACCATTTGTTAAAGAGATAGTCTTTTCTCCGTTGTATATTCTTGCCTCCTTTGTCAAAGATAAGGTGTTCATAGGTGCATGGATTTATCTCTGGGCTTTTTATTTTGTTCCATTTATCTATATTTCTATTTTTGTGCCAGTACCATACTGTCTTAATGACTGTGGCTTTGTAGTAGAGCCTGAATCAGGCAGGTTGTTTCCTCCAGTTCCATTCTTCTTTCTCAAGATTATTTTGACTATTCGAGTTGGTTTTTTTTTTTTGGGGGTTCCATACAAATTGTGAAATTATTTGTTCTAGCTCTGTGAAAAATAACCATTGGTAGCTTGATAGGAATTGCATTGAATCTATAGATTGCTTTGGGTAGTATACTCATTTTCACTATATTGATTCTTCTGATCCATGAACATGGTACATTTCTCCATCTATCAGTGTCCTCTTTGATTTATTTCACCAGTGTTTTATAGTTTTCTATATATAGGTCTTTAGTTTCTTTAGGTAGATATATTCCTAAGTATTTTATTATTTTCATTGCAGGAATAGAAGGAACATACCTCAACATAATAAAAGCTATATATGCCAAACCCACAGCAAACATTATCCTCAGTGCTGAAAAAATTGAAAGCATTTCCCCTAAAGTCAGGAAAAAGACAAGGGTGCCCACTTTCACCACTACTATTCAGCTTTCTTTAGAGTCAAACTCTCACATCCATACATGACTACTGGAAAAACCATAGCCTTGACTAAATGGACCTTTGTTGGCAAAGTAATGTCTCTGCTTTTTAATATGCTGTCTAAGTTTGTCATAGCTTTTCTTCCAAGGAGCAAGCATCTTTTAATTTCATGGCTGCAATCACTATCTGCAGTGATTTTGGAGCCTGAGAAAATAATGTCTGTAACTGTTTCCATTGTTTCCCCATATATTTGTCATGAGGTGATGGGACCGGATGCCACGATCTTAGTTTTTTGAATAAGTTAGGTGACACCAAAGGAAAAGTCCAAGAGATTGTTTAAAACCATTCAAGGCAGGATTTTGAAGTCAACCAAGTCAAGGGGATATGTCGGTAAAATAGATCAAAAACACTACTGTATAATTTTAAATGAAACTAAGAATAGTTACATTTTGGTATATTACCCCACGCCATGATTGGTCCTTGTGTATTACATTGATGAGTAAAAAGATGAGTGGATGGGTCATGATCCACCAACTGGTGCTAGGAGAGCTAGATGCCAGAGAAATGACAAAACCACCAGGTTTTTACAGGCTTGTGGCCTGTACAGTCACAGGGCCACATACCAAGAAGGTCCCTCTGTTTGGTTGCTGCCCTGCAATTTTTAATAACTTTTTAATAAGAGACCCTGCTTTCATCTTGCAACAGGCCTTGAAAATTACATAGTTACTCATGAAACCCACTTACACACACCAGGGATAGAAAGTGGGGAAGATAGAAATAACCAAACAGCCCCTTAAGATTTCAAAGTCCCTCTGCACATCTTGCTTAACCCTCACAATATTTCTTTTAAGAAGGGGAAAAAAAAAGAGAAGGAACAGTTTTCATTTCTCCAAGGGCCCAGAATCAGAGGATTTAAAAGAGATGTTATCAACTGTATGGTTTAATCTTTTCCTGCCCATTTTGTAAATAAAAGAGATCAGGTTTGGGGATGTTAAAGGACTTGTCCAAGGTTACACAACATATACAATACCAGAAGCAGGGCTTCTTTCTCTACAGCAGTATTTTTGCCACTATGCCATGTTGTCTCTGTGGACTGTGAGCTCCAGAGGGCTGAAACTGATTACGTGCTGTCTTTGCAGAATTGGCGAGAGTACTCAGAGAGTGTGCATGTAACTACTTCCAATTTTAAAATACCTCATTATTTACCTTATTTACATTTGGAGTATCTCCTTTGATCTTCTCAATAAGTATATAAAGTAATGAAGCTAGTACTGTTATCCTCATTTGCAAGTGAAGGAAACAGTTTCAAAGAGGTAAATGTTTTGTTAAAGAACTTTATGGTGATTGAAGGGGCAGAATGGTGGGCCTTTCCCTTTCTTGTAAACTTCTGATCATCTCTCACCATGTGGGATACCTTCTTTCGATTTCTGCCATGGATACACCAGTACTGTTCTCCCCATATGGGTAAGAAATCAGATGTTTATTAAACACTCACACTGAATAAGCATTCAAGGAAAACTAGAGCTATAGAAAAGAAGTTAAAATCTATATATGTGTATACACATATGCGTGTGTGCTAAGTCTTTTTAGTAGTGTCCAACTCTGCAATCCTATGGACTATAATCTGCCAGGCTCCTCTATCCATGGGATTCTCCAGGCAAGAATCCTGGAGTGGGCTGCCATTTCCTTCTCCAAGGGATCTTCCCGACCCAGAGATCAAACCCAAATCTCTTATGTCTCTTGCATTGGCAGGAGGGTTCCTTACCACTAGCACCACCTGGGAAGCCTCATATATACATATAGTTACACAGAAAGGTAATGACTTAGTCTTATTTGAATTTTAGAAATGAAAGAGTCATTGTTATTCATGTAGCCCAACAAATAAGAAAACTGAGGTCAGCCCTAGGTCACACAGAAAACAGTTACAGAGGGGACCCAGGCTTTCTTGTTTCCAGGCCCAGAATGCAACTTGGCTGCCCTGGTTCCCTTCCCAAACTCTTTGCTTGGTTACTTTGTAAACATGAGAGTCAGCTACAGACAACAGTCACCACACCGCATCTCAATCTGTGTGGCTTGAGGCAAGATGATAGACGGGGACAGGATCCAGGGGAATTTACAAGTAAATTATGATTGTGTTAGTCCTCAACGCTGCTAGGTTAAGAGGTACTCAAAATTGATTGCTGCTGCTGCTGCTAAGTCGCTTCAGTCATGTCCGGCTCTGTGCAACACCATAGACGGCAGCCCACCAGGCTCCCTCGTCCCTGGAATTCTCCAGGCAAGAACACTGGAGTGGGTTGCCATTTCCTTCTCCAATGCTTGAAGGTGAAAAGTGAAAGTGAAGTCACTCAGTCGTGTCCGACTCTTAGCGACCCCATGGACCGCAGCCTACCAGGCTCCTCCGCCCACGGGATTTTCCAGGCAAGAGTACTGGAGCAGGGTGCTATTGCCTTCTCCAAAATTGATTACATTGTAGTATTTTCATAATAGTACACCTGTGAAACAGCCACACAGAAACAAGTGAGAGGAGGAAACAGCAGGTTTACAAAGTTAATAATTACATTGTTCTCAAATCTGGAACAGGATGGCTTTCATTACCTATTGTGAAAATTGGTGGTGCATATCACTAAGATGAAGATGAGTTTTTTAAATAAATCACAATGGAATAACTAGACACTTCCCACCTATTTGACACCATACACAAGCATAACTCCAGGAATATTAAAGACCTTAATATCAGAGGCAAAAGATAATGATTTCCAAAGATAATACAGGAGAACACATCGATGATCTTGGCAAAAGAAAGGGATTCCTTAAGCAAAACACAAAATGCACTAATCATACTCACACATTAAAATTTTTTTCAATCTGTTCACCTAAAGAAATCACCAAAAAGCCAAGTCACAAACTGGGACCAGATATTTTTAACATATATAACTGACAAAGGACTAATATCTGGAAATATATAATGACCTCCTATGAAGAAAGAGAAAGAAAACAATAAGACAAAGAGGTAAAAGATAAAAGCAGGCAATTCCCAAAGGGCAAAGGAGAAAACCAAATGTTCAGTGAAGACATGAGAAATTGCCCAACCTGTTTAATAATCACAGAAATGCAAATTAAAACCACAGTGAAGTACCAGTACACATCTTCAAATAACAAAAATATCTAAGTCTGATAATATCAAGTGTAAAAGAGAACACAGAGCAGTGGAAACTTGGTAAAAATTATACATGCTGGATGCAGAGAAATTTGGTATAAATAGTTTCACCTTTTCTTCCACTTAGAAATTTTAACCATAAATGTACACCCTAGACTTGAAGGAATCCTTGACAGGTGCACCAGAAGACATGTTCAAGAATATTCACAGAAGCATTGTGCTTGCTAACTCAAGCCCAGAAACAACCCCAGTGCTCTTCAACAAAAAAATGCATAAATAAAGTCTGATTTATTCACATAATATAATATTATACAACAACAGTAAAAAAAAAAAAGAAAAACTACAGGGAACTTCCCTGGTGCTCCAGTGGTTAAGAATCCCCTTGCAATGCAGAGGACTTGAGTTTGATCCTTGGTCAAGGAATTAAGATCCCTTATGCCATGGAGCAACAAAGCCTATGTGCAACAACGACCAAGCCTTTGTCCCACAACTAGAGAGTCTATGCACTGAAAGAAAAGATCCTGCAGGACACAAGACCAAAGCAGCCAAATAAATAATTTACCAAAAAATAATAAATAAAATAAATAACTACATTTAAAAAAACTGTATAGTTGCAGGCATCAATCTAGCTCAAGCTCATAGCATAGTGATGCATGAAAAAAAGTAGTCAAAATAACATGTGTGGTTCAATCTGTTTATATAAAGATATAACCAAACAAAAAGAAGCTATGTTTTTAGGGATGCCAACAACCCTGAGGGCTTCCCTGGTGACTCAGATGTAAAGAACCTACCTGCAATGCAGAAGACCTGGGTTCAATCCCTGGGTCGGGAAGATCTCCTGGAGAACAGAATGGCAAACCACTCCAGTATTCTTGCTTGGAAAATTCCATGGGCAGAGGAGCCTGGTGGTCTACAGTCCATGGTGTTGCAAAGAGCTGGACACAACTGAGCCACTTTGACTCACTGTCTCAACAACTCTGAAGTTTAAAAGTTGTTAAGCCATAAGGGAGGAAAAATGACAATTGTAAAGTCAGGACAGTGTTACCTAGAAAGGGGAAGAAGGAGCAGGTACCAGGGAGGGACACAGAAAACAATGTTCTATTTTTAAAACTGGATGGTGTATGTGCTAGAATTTGCTTTAACCTTAAACTAGTTCATTAAAAAGTATATAGTATGTTAAAGCATGAAATTGCCATTTTATATGTCAAATTGGAGAAAATATTGACATTTTACATGGTAATATAAAATACACATATGTATATGAGTTTATGCAATACAATCTGAGTAGGATATATTTCACAATAAAAATGATAAAAGAGGGACTTCCCTGGTGATCCAGTGATTGAGAATCTGTCTTTCAGTGCAGGACATGCAGGCTCAATCCCTGGTCTGGAAACTAGGATCCCACATGCATTGGAACAGCTAAGCCCATTGCAACTACTGAGCCTGCCTGCCACAACTAGAGAGTCTGTGCGATGCAATGAAAGATCCTGCATGACACAGTGAAGATCTCATGTGCCATAAGTAAGACACAATGCACGGCTTCCCTGCTGGCTCAGCGATAAAGAATCTGCCTGCCAGTGCAGAAGACACAGGTTCCACCTCTGGTCTGGGAAGATCCCACGTGCCCCGAAGCAGCTAAGCCCATGAGCCACAACTACTGAGCCAATGATCCAGAGCCCAGGAACCGCAACTATTGAGCCTGTGTCCAGCAACCACAGAAAACTACATATCCTAGAGCCTAAGTGGGTAAGCACTGGGGCTCTGGAGTGAGACAGACCTAGATTTAAATCTCAGCCTGCTCGCAAGCTGCATCTCTGTAACCTGATGGACTGAGTTACTAAGGTGTTGATTCCCTCATCTGTAAAACTGCTGTGGTAATAGCACCTATCTTACAAAGCTGCTATGAAATATATGTGTGTGCTTAGTCCCTTCAGTTGTGTCCGACTCTCTGTGCCCTGTGGACCATGACCTCCCAGGCTCCTCTGTCCATGGGATTCTCCAGGCAAGAGAACTGGAGTGGGCTGCCATTTCCTTCTCCAAATCTGACCTGAGAGGAGCCAAAATGACCACCACAAGTATGAAGTATATACATAAATTTAAATGAAGAAGGTGTTAACAGTGTATATAAATAGCTTAACACAATGCCTGGCACTTTGGAAATACTTGATCTTAGTCATATTATTGAATCCCTTTCTCTTTCCTCATATTTGTCAGAAAATTTCAGAAACATACAAAAAATTATGTGAACGTGTTTTAAAGAGCACATTTCCAGTGCAAGCGCTATGGTTATTTTTATGCCCTTGCATGTCCACCTTAGTCCATTCCCGTTGCTCACCCTGACAGCACTGAAGGGAGAGCAGCCGCCAGGAGTCAGGACCGAGCTGCCACCGCCTTCCCCATAGTGAACGTGAACATAGCACTTGAGTCCCTCAAGAGAGAATTAACTCACATTCTCCCCAACCCCACCATCCCAGTGCAAAACTGAGATCCTTGAACTCAACAGAACAAGACCCTTCAAAAAGTCACCTAGAAGTCACCCAGCCTAATCCCTTCAGTTCACAAAGAACCAAAGCCCAGAAAGGAGTCTGCAACAAATGCCAGCCTATCTTTCCAGCAGACCCAGCTGTGCCACTGAGGCTTGGTCAGACTTCCAGGCGAGCAGTGGCAGCAGTCCCTTTTCAAACAGAGCTACAGGCTGTGCAGACTAGGGTGGATTTCTGCCTCATTAGAGTCAGCAGATGGCTTGGCTTTTCTCCTCTGAAACGCTTTTTATTCATTTGGATTTGTGCTATTCTGTATGGAACGTTAAAAATAAATAGGAAATAAAAATAAATAGGAAGTGGGAGGTGGCCACTGCAAAAACAGGATGGACCTTGCCAACGGTCCACATTCCATTTTCATAAATTACCCCCCTCCCCATCATCAAGAGGCACCAAAGACTGGAAGTTCAGTTGAAACCTGGAACCAGAACAAAGCTTAAAATCTCTGGCTTATTTTATATTCCATTTCAACCAGCTTAACTAAAACAAAAAGCATATGGAAAGAAGTCCACTTATACAGAGGTGTAAACGTGGTGTGGCTCTCTTTTTCAAACTTCAGGAAAGGACACCAGGTTTAACATTATAGTTTGGCTGGGACTTGCAAGTGACTTAAGACAAAGCGAAAGAGGCTCCCCTGGTGGCTAAGTGGTAAAGAATCCCCCTGCCAATGCAGGAGACACGGGTTCCATCCCTAAGGGAAGATCCCACATCCCCCAAGCAACTAAGTTTGTAAGCCACAGCACGAGCCAGTGCCCTGCCTAAGAGCCCAGGAACTGCAGCTGCTCAGCCCACGTGCTGCGACTGCTGGAGCCCGTGAGCCATCGGGCCTGTGCTCCACAAGAGAGGCCACACAGTGAGAAGCCTGCACGCCACTACTGCAGGCTAGCCCCTGCTCACCGCAACTACAGAAAAAGCCCCGCACAACAACAAAGACTCAGCACACCAAAAAATAAATTAAAATTTAAATTAAGACGAAACAACGGGCTTCCCAAAATTTAGAGCCAAGTGCCCAGCTGCATCCTTTAAAAAAATTCCTAACATACCCTCAACATACATCTAATCCCTGGGCCTCTGTGTTCTTGAGTTAATCATTTAATAATACAAAAATTCCCCTTGGTAGCCCCCACCATAAATTATGGCCCAGTATTACTTCAGAAACTCTAAAGAAACCTATACATTAATTTTTAAGATTCAAAATGAAAATAAATACTTATACTGAACATGCATATTATCTTTCCACATTTAGCTTACATTACCTGTTACTCAAAAGATACCCTTTTCAAGGATACTTGTGTGGGTATGTGTGACTTGAGCTGCAGTGGTGAAACAAGTCACTGATGATTACTTACTTCATCTGAAGCTGGCAAACCCCACAAAGCATGGCCCAGAAGTGAAAAATTGTGGATAATTTCACTGCTGTGTGGTGAGTTACCTTGTGAGGATCACCTACGAAGGTAATCAGTATGAAAGTGTTGTAGGGATTCTTCTCAGTCCTAGCACCTGTGTGAAAAAGGCCTTAGTTCCTCAGCTGAACTGGCCAATTCTCATGTTGGTCCAGTTCCACTGTTACTCTCATAGACCAACTCTAGTGTTTAAAATTGAGTGAATACTATGGTCCAGCTACAGACATAGCAGCATATGAAGAAGATTCTTATTTGTCTATTAAATTCTTATTCCAGTCTAAGATAGTGATTATGAAGCTAAGATTGAGGTATTATCCCATTAATCATTTGACGGGTGTCCAATTGCTGAGCTTAGAATGACATGTTGCAAGTGATGGGAAATCTGGGAAATCTTGGTGACAGCTACCCTCCATCAGACCACTTCAGGGGTCCCATATAAATCTGCACTGTTATTTTTGGCTAGTCATTAGCTTGCAGTGAGTGAATGAGGGCTACAGTGATAAGTAAAGTATTTATCTATTAATTTGCTAAATATATTTCAACTCCTCCAGCTCTTTTGTCTATGACACATTGCTGCTTATGGAGAGCTGGTAGGCCTGCTGAGGTACCAAGGAAACACCTCACCCCTTTGGACAAGAGTAAAGTTTTTCCTGAAGGGAAGGTCTTGGCCATACTCTGAGGAAGTGAGTGGAAATTTGTGAGTCCACTCTTGGGTCATAAAAACATAAATGAAAAACAGCCACAGGTAAGGCAAATGGGGAACAAAGAAGGATGCACGTAGGAGAGCTGGTACCTGGGCTCATGCTCCAGAGCTCAAATAGAGTCTCCCTGCATTGGCAAACTTCTTTTTAACTCTGCTAAAATTACACGAGTTAGCAGATTTCTTTACCACCAAGGATCAAAAATTATGTGTGGGTTAAATAAAATAAGAAAATGCTTTGGAAATCTTTTTTTTCATGTGTAACTACAATTTCAGTTTTTGTGTTTTTTCTGTTTTTGTTTTTGTTTTACTTTACAGTATTGTATTGGTTTTGCCATACATCAACATGAATCCGCCACAGGTATACACGTGTTCCCCATCCTGAACCCCCCTTCCCTCCTCCCTTAAAGTGCTATTCAAATGTTCAATTAGCATGAATATTTCAATATTATAACATTTGGATCTCAGCAAAATTAACAGCACTACACAGAACCACAAATTTTATTTTTAACATTTCAGACAAATGAAAAATTTAAGGGATAGTAATAAACATCTAAGTAATCAACATCTAGTTTAATAAATTTAAATTACCATATAAATCACCTTTTCTTTAAAAATGTAAAGTATACTTGCCAGGTTTACTGGTGCTTATTATTCCTGAGCATTTTAGAAATATTTTCACTACATAATACCTTTCACAAAAGTGTTATCTTGCATGTTTTCAAGTAGTATACTACATATATTCTTCTATAACTGTCTTTTTGTACAACATTGTGTTTGAAATTTTAATTCATGTTTATTGATGATGCTGTAGTTTGTTTTCACTGCTGTGTAATATTTCACTATGTGAATAAACCACAATCAGTTCAGTTCAGTTCAGTTGCTCAGTAGTGTCCAATTCTTGTGACCCCATGGACTACAGCAAGCCAGGCCTCTCTGTCCATCACCAACTCCCAGAGTCCACCCAAACTCATGGGCATTGAGTCGGTGATGCCATCCAGCCATCTCATCCTCTGTCATCCCCTTCTCCTGCCCTCAATTGTTCCCAGTATCAGGGTCTTTTCCAATGAGTCAGTTCTTCGCATCAGGTGGCCAAAGTATTAGAGTTTCAGCTTCAACATCAGTCCTTCCAATGAACACCCAGGACTGATCTCCTTTAGGATGGACTGGTTGGATCTCCTTGCAGTCCAAGGGACTCTCAAGAGTCTTCTCAAACAGCACAGTTCAAAAGCATCAAGTCTTCAGCACTCAGCGTTCTTTACAGTCCAACTCTCACATCCATACATGACCACTGGAAAAACCATAGCCTTGACTAGATGGACCTTTGTTGGCAAGTAATGTCTCTTCTTTTTAACATGCTGTATAAGTTGGGCATAACTGGGTATTTAATTAAGGGTTTTTCCCCTTTGCTTTGCTTTTCTATTTAAAAGAAGACTGAAAATGCACATGTCTCCTTGTGCACATATTTAGAGTTTCTCTAAGCCCTCTTACTAACTGCAGAATTACAAGATTATCAGGTGGGGGCCTCAACAGGGTTATAAATATTATGAAATTGTTCTCCAAATAACTGAAGCAATTCTCATTCCTGTTGCCTCATCTATAATCAGTATTGGTTAGATACTAATAGCCAGTATATTGTCAAACTTCCATTTTGCTGATGACTATGAAGTGAGTCTTTAATTCATATTGCCATTTTAATTTGTATTTCTCTGATCTTTTGAAAGTTTATTGGGCATTTGGAGTCCCTCTTCTGTGAATTTCCAGTCAACTTTTCAGCCCAATATTAATTTAATTAATTAATATTAATTTGTTTCTTTCTCTTGAATCATAAGAGATTTACATACATATATGACACATATAACTGGAGATAGAGAATGAGAACCCTCTCCAGCATTCTTGCCTGGAGAATTCCATGGACAGAGGAGTTTGGTGGGCTACAGTTCATGAGGTCACACAATCAGGCACAACTGAGTGACTAACACACACACATGTATATATATGGGCTTTCCAGATGGCTCAGATAGTAAAGAACCTGCCTGCTATGTGGGAGACCTAGATTTGATCTCTAGGTTGGGAAGATCCCCTGGAGAAGGGAATGGCAACCCTCTCCAGTATTCATGCCTGTAGAATTCCATGGACAGAGGAGCCTGGAAGTCTACAGTCCATGGGGTCTACAAAGAGGCAGACACAAGTGAGTGACTAACACTTTCACTTTTCATATATGTATATATCCCTTACATAACACAAGTATACACATTGCAAATAGAGAAGTCCTAATCTATGATGCATCTTTTTAACTCTCTTCAAGGAATTTTTTTGACAAACAAAAGGTGTTTTATTTTAATGCATTGAAACTTATCATACAGCTTATCTGTTCTGTGTTTTCACACAAGATGACAAAGTAGTTTAGATACAGTAGATTATCTTCTGTATGAAAAGTGGGCAGAGAAGAAAATATAAATGTATTTCCTAGACACACAGAAAGATTGGAAGGATAAACAATAAAATATTAACTTTTGAGTGGAGCATAGTGGTACTAAGCTCGTGGCAAGGTCAAGAAGCAACAGTTTGAACCAGACATGGAACAACGGACTAGTTCCAAATTGGGAAAGGAATACGTCAAGGCTGTATAGTCTCACCATGCTTATTTAACTTATATGCAAAGTACATCACGTGAAATGCCAGGCTGGATGAAGCACAAGCCAGAATCAGGATTGCTGGAAGAAATGTCAGTAATCTTGGATATGTAGATGACCACCCTTATGACAGAAAGTGAAGAGAAACTAAAGAGCCTCTTGATGAAGGTGAAAGAGGAGAGTGAAAAAAACTGGCTTAAAACTCAGCATTCAGAAAACTAAGATCATGACATACAATCTCATCACTTTGTGCCAAATAGATGGGAGAACAATGGAAACAGTGACAGACTTTGTTTTCTTGGGCTCCAAAATCACTGCAGATGGTGACTGCAGCCACTGAATTAAAGGATGCTTTCTCCTTGGAAGAAAAGCTATAACAAATCTAGACAGCATATTAAAAGCAGAGACATTACTTTGCCATCAAAGGTCCGTATAAGTCCAAGCTATGGTTTTTCCAGCAGTCGTGTATGGATGTGAGAGTTGGACCATAAAGAACACTGAGCACTGAGGAATTGATGCTTTTGAACTGTCATGTTGGAGAAGATCCTTGAGAGTCCCTTGGACTGCAAGGAGATCAAACCAGTCAATTCTAAAGGAAATCAATCCTGAATATTCATTAGAAGGACTGATGCTGAAGCTGAAATTCCAGTACTTTGTCCACCTGATGCAAAGACCCTGATGCTGGGAAAGATTGAAGGCAGGGGGAGAAGAGGATGACAGAGAATGAGATGGTTGGATGGCATCACCGACTCAATGGACATGGGTTTGAGCAAGATCTGGGAGATAGTGAAGGACAGGGAAGCCCGGTGTGCTGTAGTCCATGGGGTCACAAAGAGTTGGACACAACTGAGCAACTGAACAGCAACAACAATTAACATTCAAGTAGAGGATAGTGGTACAAATGTTGTTCAAGGGAAAGAATAGGTACACAATTTAGTTAAGAATAAATAAATGAATCTAGTTACAATCTAGATTACACTTTAGAAACAAATTAATGAAGTCAAAATGAGACTTTCAACAAAAGAAAAGTAGAAGAACTTCCCTGGTGTCCCCTATGTGACCCAGAACCCACCTGCCAATGCAGGGGACATGGGTTCAATGAACCATAGGGTCCAGGAACTAAGATTCCACATGCCATAGGGCAACTAAGCCCACCTACTCCAACTGCTGAAGCCCGCGTATCCTAGAATCCATGCTCTGCACAAGAGAAGCCACCACAATGAGGAGCACACATACTCCAACTAGAGAGTACCCTTTGCTCACCACAACTAGAGGAAACTCACGAATAGCAATGAAAACCCAATGCAGCCATAAATAAATGCATAATTTTTTTAAAGTTTAAAGCTCTCTGCAAAGTTCAAGCAATGTCCTCTGAAAACGCAACTTGATCTGAACCCACTGAGTCAGGGCTTCTTAAACCTGTGAATGAATTGCCCTTAACACCTTATAATAACTTAATGCCACATTATCCATCATATATGGGTGTTTCACCAGTTGTGGCCACAAGTGACCAGACCTGTCATGGGCCCACCCATTGATATTTCCTTTGAGAAGAGTTCTAGCTTTCTATTTGCTATAACATTCAGGTTCATTGACTTCCCTGGTGGCTCAGGCTGTAAAGCGTCTGTCCACAATGCAGGAGAGCCGGGTTCAATCCCTGGGTTGGGAAGATCCCCTGGAGAAGGAAATGGCAATCCACTCCAGTACTATTGCCTGGAAAATCCCATGGACAGAGGAGCCTGGATGGCTACATTCCATGGGGTCACAAAGAGTCGAACATGACTGAGCAACTTCACTTTCACTTTCAGGTTCAGTAAAGTTATGGACGGAACATCTGGCCACTGTGCTTTGGATAAATAATCTGACACAACCCTGGGCCATTTTGTTTTTTTAAGTTCTATATTGATGTTTTATTGCCCTCTTTTCATTCTGGAGAGGTGGACAGTGAAATCATTGAATCTCAGGGTTTACAAATTTCATCATCTCTCCCACAGAATGTGTGCCCTGATGGCTATTGTTAGACAAAAATATTGCAAAGTGAGAGATAATGTCTTTAGAAATGATTTATTGATTCCTAAAGATTTCTAAACGATTTACAGAAATCACTTACAACAGTTCTAAGGGATTACTTATGAACGCATGCTATAAAGGCGTAAAGGTACATAAGGTCACTAAAGCATCTGCAGGTGAAATTCACCTCTCTTGTGTACAATCAACCCAGTTCAGTTCAGTTCAGTCACTCACTTGTGTCCGACTCTTTGCAACCCCATGAACCGAAGCACGTCAGGCCTCCCTGTCCATCACCAAATCCTGGAGTCCACCCAAACCCATGTCCATTGAGTCGGTGATGCCATCCTACCATCGCATCCTCTGTCATCCCCTTCTCCTCTTGCCATCAATCTTTCCCAGCATCAGAGTCTTTTCCAATAAGTCAGTTCTTCACATCAGGTAGCCAAAGTATTGGAGTTTAAGCCTCAGCATCAGTCCTTCCACTGAAAACCCAAGACTGATCTCCTTTAGAATGGATTGGATGGATCTCCTTGCAGTCCAAGGGACTCTCAAGAGTCTTCTCCAGCATCACAGTTCAAAAGCATCAATTCTTCAGTGCTCAGCTCTCTTTATAGTCCAACTCTCACATCCATACATGACCACTGGAAAAACCATAGCCTTGACTAGATGGACCTTTGTTGACAAAGCAATGTCTCTGCATTTTAATATGCTATCTAGGTTGGTTATAACTTTCCTTCCAAGAAGTAAGAGTCTTTTAATTTCATGGCTGCAGTCACCATCTGCAGTGATTTTGGAGCCCCTAAATAAAGTCTGACACTGTTTCCACTGTTTCCCCATCTATTTGCCATGAAGTGATGGGACTGGATGCCTATGATCTTCGTTTTCTGAATGTTGAGCTTTAAGCCAACTTTTTCACTCTCCTCTTTCACTTTCCTCAAGAGGATCTTTAGTTCTTCACTTTCTGCCATAGGAGAAGGAAATGGCAACCCACTCCAGTACTCTTGCCTAGAAAATCCCATGGATGGAGGAGCTTGGTGCAGGCTACTGTGCATGGGGTCGCAAAGAGTCGGGCACGACTGAGCAGCTTTACTTCACTTCACTTCACTTCATCTGCATATCTGAGGTTATTGATATTTCTCCCAGCAATCTTGATTCCAGCTTTTGCTTCATCCAGCCCACCATTTCTCATGATGTACTCTGCATAGAAGTTCAATAAGCAAGGTGACAATATACAGCCTTGACGTACTCCTTTTCCTATTGGGAACCAGTCTGTTGTTCCATGTCCACTTCTAACTGTTGTTTCCTGACTGCATATAGGTTTCTCAAGAGGCAGGTCAGGTCGTCTGGTATTCCCATCTCCTTCAGAATTTTCCAGTTTATTGTGTGATCCACACAGTCAAAGGCTTTGGCATAGTCAATTAAGCAGAAATAGATGTTTTCCTGGTATTCTCTTGCTTTTTTGATGATCCAGCAGATATTGGCAATTTGATCTCTGGTTCCTCTGCCTTTTCTAAAACCAGCTTGAACTTCTGGAAGTTCACGGTTCACATATTGCTGAAGCCTGGCTTGGAGAATTTTGAGCATTTACTTTACTAGCATGTGAGATGAGTGTGATTGTGCAGCAGTTTGAACATTCTTTGGCATTTCCTTTCTTTGGGATTGGAATGAAAACTGACCTTTTCCAGTCCTATGGCCACTGCTGAGTTTTCCAAATTTGCTGGCATATTGAGTGCAGCACTTTTACAGCATCATCTTTTAGGATTTGAAACAGCTCAACTGGAATTCCATCACCTCCACTAGCTTTGTTCATAGTGATGCTTCCTAAGGCCCACTTGACTTCACATTCCAGGATGTCTGGCTCTAGGTTAGTATGAGTGATCACATCATTATGATTATCTGGGTCTTGAAGATCTTTTTGTACAGTTCTTCTGTGTATTCTTGCCACCTCTTCTTAATACCTTCTGCTTCTGTTAGGTCCATACCATTTCTGTCCTTTATTGAGCCCATCTTTGCATGAAATGTTCCCTTGGCATCTCTAATTTTCTTGAAGAGATCTCTAGTCTTTCCCATTCCATTGTTTTCCTCTATTTCTTTGCATTGATTGCTGAGGAAGGCTTTCTTATCTCTTCTTGCTATTCTTTGGAACTCTGCATTCAGATGCTTATATCTTTCCTTTTCTCCTTTGCTTTTCGCTTCTCTTTTCACAGCAATTTGTAAGGCCTCCCCAGACAGCCATTTTGCTTCTTTGCATTTCTTTCTCTCGGGGATGGTCTTGATTCCTGTCTTCTGTACAATCAACCCAAGCCTTGACCAAAGCCACTGTGAGTGAAGATGAGCTGCCTTCTTTCCTTTGAGGCCTGACAGAGCATAATTTGTACAATACCACTGGACGCTGTGGACCTATGGGGCAAATCAGCCTGCCTGATCATTCCTAGAACCCTTCTGTTAATGTGTGCCATGTGGTAGGCTATACAAGCCTGGGGCCACCCAGCACCCATCTAAGAAACCCTAAAGATGATCTGGTGTCAAAAGAAAAAGAAGACAAAGCACCATAGGAGTCCCTAAGAATTCGGAACATGGGATCTTATTTTGGAGCAGAGCAATATTTGAGAGAATTGTCAGGAAAATACAGTCAGTTGATAAAGATAAGAACAAAGATACCAGGACTTCTCTGGTGGTCCAGTGGTTAAGAATCCGCCTTTCAGTGCAGGTGACACAGGTTCGATCCCCAGTCGGGGAACTAAGATCCCATGTGCTGCGTGACAAGCAAGCCATGTGCTACAACTAGAGAGTCTGCACCCCACAACGAAACATCCCGCATGCCACAAGGCAGCCGAATAAATAAATATTTTTTAAAAATACTTATGAATAGAAAATGACCACAGCCCTGGTTGTTATTAACCAAAGAAACCATTTATAATAACCAAAACAATGTTAGAAAAGAATTTAAGAAATGTTTATTTGTCCAGAAGCAATAAATCCCTGTTTTTATAATTAATGCAGTGCGCAAAAGCACAGCCAAAGTCAGTCTAAAAGTCAGTTTTGAGAAGAGCACCCACTTTGGTAAGACAATATTTTGCCACCTGACAGAATATGCAGAAACAAAAAGACTCTTCGTCTCCCCTATAGAATGCTTTAACTTCAATTTTACACTTTAAAACTCAAAGAATCTTTGTAAAGAAAAACCATACTTGTGTGTTTCTCTTTTACTCTCACACTATTACACTCACAGCACTACACTTCTGACACCAGAGTGTGGCTTTCCTGCATGTCAAGCAATTCTCTATGACACCAACTGGGTGTCCCGCAGTCATTTCCATCCTGACACGATCTACCTGGAGTTAGCATTAGATCCCACAAATGAAGCGCTCAGTCCCATGAAACTACCCCCCACTTTACAAGTCTCAGGTTATCACCTGTGCTTCTGAACAATCAGCCATAAACCAGGGTTCCTGGGACCCCTTCTTGGGTTCAGTAACTTGCTAAAACATCTCACAGAACTCAGGGAAACACTTATGTGTATCAGTTTATTATATAATAAAGAATATTAGAAAAGACAGATGAACAGTTAGATGAAGACATAAGGTGAGGTCTGGGAAGGTCCCGTGGAATTGGGGTGGTCCCCTCTCCCCAGTGGTGAATGTGTTCACCAACTCAGACGCCTTCTGAACCCCATACTTCGGAGCAAGTGGTGGACGAGAACTGAGGAGTGAGAGTCCCCCATATTCTGCTTGTTCATGCAGCTGAGATGTGAGGGTTAAGATTGAGACAAGCTGTTCAAATAGTGTTTGGCTGTTCCTTTTCTGCTGAGAGAGAGAAGAGATGTTATTGCAACAGTGTAACAGCAAGCCCCACAAGTATCGCAAAGGCTATTAGAAAGTAATCACTCAGTCAGAGTATCCCCAAAGTTAAAACTAATGCTGTCAGTAGTAAGGAAATAAGAGTTTTTGGTAGACCAAAACCAGAAGCTCAGTTCCTCAAGCCTGGGTCCATCACATGAAACAGTAAGTGCAAAACCTCACATTCCTGACGCAATCATGCTAAGTCACGTCAGTCATGTCTGACTTTTCGTGACCCTATTGTCTGTAACCCACCAGGCTCCTCTGTCCATTGGATTCTCCAGGCAAGAATACTGGAGTGGGTTGCCATACTCTCCTCCAGGGGATCTTCCCAACCCAGGGACTGAACCCACATCTCTTATGTCTCCTGCATTGGCAGGCGGGTTCTTTATCACTGAGCCAACTGAGAAGACCTACTCACACAGAGCCACTCTCGAGTCTGGTTAAGTCATTGCCCTCTGCTCCATGAGAAACATTAGCTTTGTCTTTCAAGGCTATTAAAGGTTAAACTATTTTCTATTAACTGTTTATAGAAAGCCTCTCTTGGAGGTGACATTAAGCTGACATTTGAATGACAAGAATCTGGCAAAGGAAAGTCAAGTGATCTACATTTCGGGCAGAGAATACCTAATACAAACACGCTTCATTAAAAATGAACAATATGTGTTCCAGGAACAGACAGAAGGACTGAATGTGGAGAATAAAAAAAAGATAACCCATATGTTTTTTAGCTTGAGCATGTAAGTGGATAGTGATGCTGTTTAATGACACATAACCACCAGTGTGAAATAAAATTCATTTTTTATGGCAAGATGAGAAAAATATAAACATAAAAATTATTCTTTGCCCTTTGGCCTCCGCTCTCTCAGCACTCAGCCTCGGACAAATGGTGGTGCCTCAGACAGTAAAGAATCTGCCTGCAATGCAACAGACCAGGGTCAGGAAGATTCCTTGGAGAAGGAAATGGCAACCCAGTCCAGTATTCTTGCCTGGGAAATCCCATGGACAGAGAACCTGGCGGGCTATAGTCCATGGGGCCTCGAAGAGTCAGAAAGAACTAAGTGACTAGCACTAACTCTCCCAGCACTGTACATTGCATATCCACATCATGCACTGACCAAATCTCCCTCATCAGTAGGAATACTTGCTCGACCATTAAGAGCAGCATTTTCCTGGCATCAACAAGACAACTCTTTAAAAGATACCTTTCCTTCTTGATCACTTATCTGTAAGAGAGAAAAAGGTGGCCTCCGCAGCCGTGGCTTCTTTCCACCAGAGGCGTCCCTCCCTGCTCCAGATGGGGGTGTAGACAGACTTTCCCCCAGAGTTTTCCTTCCCTAGCTGGACTTAGCTGTCCCTTACCAACGCAGGCGCCATACTCGTCCCTCCCGGTTCTACCACCGAGGCAGGTGGAGATGCACCAGGGGAGACCTGATGACATCTCAAATTGATTTCTGGTTCCTTACCCCCAAGACCTTTGCTTGATTTGCCTTCTCCTCTGAGGCCACCAGGGGTGGAGCAGAGTAGCGTTTCTGGAAATGTTTTCTGAGCTAGGACCAGTAGGGGAAACATCCGTCTTCCACGTCCCCATGCACATTCCTGAGCACAGTTCTCGCCACAGTAGCAGCAGTCAGTCATACAGGGATGAACAACCACAATGTCCCTTCTGAGTGTCACCACACCAGTATATGTGATAGCAGAAGGGTCGAGCAGCAAGGAAAAAGTGATTTTTGTCCTCAAGCTACTAGGGCCGATCCTTCCAGTTCATTCCCACAGATCCCACAAAAGGAATATCTAAGGAGCTGAGACAAAACCCACCAGAGAGCCTCCTCTGATCCACTAACAGCACGTTCAAAGTAAGAAGCCTGCTGTACTTCCAATCCGGGATTCTCGGCCTATGTTCTCAGAAACCTCATGCTCCTGAGCAGGGCTTCCATCCGTATAGTTTGGAGGCACAGCTATAACAAGGACTCACTTTTAGAACTCTGGCCCCCTGAGGCGCGCAGCCAAGAGAGTGACCACTAGCCTGAGAGACATTCCTAGAGCTAGAGCTCCGTTTCACTCCCAAACGCACTCTTGTAACTTTCGGCTCCTAGCAAGGCTTCTACTGCTAAGTCGCTTCAGTCGTGTCCGATTCTGTGCGACCCCATAGACGGCACCCCACCAGACTTCCCCGCCCCTGGGATTCTTCAAGCAAGAACACTGGAGTGGGTTGCCATTTCCTTCTCCAATGCATGAAAGGGAAAAGTGAAAGTGAAGTCGCTCAGTGAAGCCGACTCTTAGCGACCCCATGGACTGTAGCCCATGAGGCTCCTCTGTCCATGGACTTTCCAGGCAAGAGTACTGGAGTGAGGTGCCATTGCCTTCTCTGCCTAGCAAGGCTAGGCTCTTACATACATGGGGTCTAAGTGAAAGCACATGGTATGGATCACAATTCCCTTGAAAGTCTATAATCTGATAGATCAAGTTAGTCGTTTTAATTCCCCACGCAATTACAAAATGGTCAGAGACCAGGAAAATGGGACCAAGAAAGAAAGTTCGCTCCACAAGCTTTGCCCATCTCTGGCCGCTCCTTGCAGGGACATTGGGTGTCTCTTGGCATTGGCAGGTTGGTATAAACCCCCAACAAGGCTCCCCTTTTGGGGGCTGCCTTCAGTCATTATGAGCACCGTAAAACCGCAGAGCAGGGCTCATCACTTGCTTCACACAGGGCGTGTCACTAATTCACACAAGCACACAATAGAGTTAGTAGAGTAAGAGAAGAAACATGTATACTGAGAAAGCAGAGAGGCTAGAGCTCTTGAGCGTTCTTACCTTGTCCTGAAGATCCCGGATGAGCCCCCAAGATGATAGCTTACGGTGAACTTTGTCAGATCGTGGTCTCCGAAGAAGATTTAGCTTCGGGACTAGGAACCAGACTTGATCACTCAAGAGCTTTTGTGTAGCAGAGTTTTATTAAAGTGAAAAAGGAACAGAGAAAGCTTCTGACACAGACATCAGGAGGGGGGATGGAGGGTGCCCCCTTGCTAGTCTTAGAAAGACTAGTCTTATAATTTTTCAGTTGGTTATTACAGTAAATCAAAAGAATGTTTCAAGGTTGTAAAGGTCTTACCAGACCCATGAAGGAGAAACATGTCCTACAGCAGGATCCATTGTTGTTATATAATCCTTACTGCAGAGTTTAAGCTGAGTTGTTTTGTTGTGTAATCATCACCTCTGGACTTAAAGAAAAAAACGTTTGTCCTTTTCTTCTCTTTGAGAACTCCAGACCCCTCTCTCCTCCTCAGGGACTCCAGACTTTTTATTAACCTACCTAGGAACTGACTTTCATCTTTCCACGAACTCTGGAAAATAGGACTTCCATGTGGCATGTTAAAAATTCAAGGAAAATTTAAAATTCTGAACTAACAATTCTTAACTCAGGATTTCCTCAAAGAGTACACACTGTTTTATCATCTATTTATAAGTTTTGCAAGGCAAAAATCTTGCCCTATGGATTCTGCGGTCTAAGCCTGAGGGATTTCCATAGTCTCTCTTTCCTTTGCATGCATGCTAAGTGGCTTCAGTCGTGTCTGACTCTTCGCAACGCTATGGACTGTAACCTGCCAGGCTCCTCTGCCCTTGGGATTCTCCAGGCAAGAATACTGGAGTGGGTTGCCATGCCCTCCTCCAGGGGATCTTTTCGGCCCAGGGATTGAACTCGGATTTTCCGCAGCTCCCGCATTGCAGGCAGGTTCTTTACCATGGATTCACAGAGGAAGCCTCTCTTTCTTTTAGTTTTCAGCAATCGTTATATAGATCTATATATCAGCAGGGCACATTAGATGCTCCAATTCTCTCACACTTTAAATTTCCAAAGAGAGTTATTATTCATTTATTTTTTTATTTTGATTTTGGATTTGAAGTTTTTTTAATTTTCACACAGTTTTTCAAAGTTAGTTTCCATTTACAGTCATTACAATATATTGGTTATATTTGCAAATGGTGAAATTTCAGTCTCTTTCTCTTTTTAAATTGAAGAATAGTTGCCCTACAATATTATATTAGTTTCACAATATTAATGATTCACAATATTAAAGGTTATATTTCCCATATAGTGGCTATAAAATTTTGGCTATATTCCTTGTGTTGTACATCTTTGTAGCTTATTTATTTTATACATAGTAGTTTGGTCCTCTTAATCCCCTACCGCTATTTTGCTCCCCACCCCTTCCTTTTCCTTGCTGGTAACCACTAGTTTGTTCTCTATGTCTGTGCATCTGTTTCTTTTTGTTGTATTCACTAGCTTGTTTTATTTTTTTAGATTCCACATATAAGTGATATCATAAAGTATTTATCTTTCTCTGTCTGACTTATTTCATTTCATGACACCTTCCAAATCTACCCATGTTGTCACAAATGACAAATTTTATTATTTTTTCTGGCTGAGTAGAATTCCATTGTGTGTGTGTGTGTGTGTGTGTGTGTGTGTATCTCACATCTTTAGCATTCATCTGCTGACACACACTTAGGTCACTTTCATATTTGGAAATTGTAAATAATACTGATAAGAGCTGAGTCTGATCCCTGGGACAGGAAGATCCCCTGGAGAAGAGAATGTCTACCCACTTCAGTATGCTTGCCTGGAGAATTTTATGGGCAGAGGAGCCTGGCAGGCTACAGTCAATGGGGTTGCAAAGAGTTGGATATGACTGAGTGACAAAAACACTTTCACTTTCTCAGACTTTCAGAACATTGGGGTGCATGTATCTTTTCAAATTAGTGTTTTCATTTTTGGGGAGTATCTGTTTAGGAATGGAATTGCTGGGTTCTAGAGTGGTTCTATTTTTAGTTTTTGAGGAAACACCATACTGATTTCTACAATGGCTGCACCAATTTACATTCCCACAGTGTACAGGAGTTCCTTTTATCCACACTCTTGCCTACATTTGTTACTTGTATTCTTTTTGATGATGGTAATTCTGACTGGTTTGAGGTGATATTCTTTGTGATTTTAATTTGCATTGATTATTAATGATTATGAGCATCATTTCATGTGCCCTTAGATCTTTGTATGTTTTCTTTGGAACAATGCCTAATCAGGTCCTCTGTTTTTTAACTGAGCTTTTTATATTGAGTTTTATTAGTTCTTTATATATTTTAGATATTAACCCCTTATCAAACATATCATTTGCAAACATCTTCTCCCATTCAGTAGACTGCCTGTTCATTTTGTTAACAGTTTCCTTTGCTATGCTAAAGCTTTTAAGTTTAGTTAAATCCCATTTGTTTATTTTTGCTTTTGTTTCCCTTGCCTGAGGGGCAGACCCAAAAAGATACTGCAAAGACCTATGTCAAAAAGCATACTGTTTTCTTCTAGGAGTTTTATGGTTTCTGTTTCTACATTTAGGTCTTTATTCCATTTTGAGTTTATTTCTGTACCTGGTGTAACTGTTCTAATTCCATTCTTTTACATGTATCTAATATTCCTAACACCACATAGTGAAAAGGTTGTCTTTTCCCCTTTCTTCCTTTATCATAAACTAATTGCCCCTAAGTGCATGAGTTTATATCTGGGCTCTCTATGCTATGTCTGTTTTTATTACCATATAAGACCCATACTGTTTTGATTACTGTAGCTTTGTAGTCATAGTCTGAAGTATGATACCTCCAGCTTTGTTCTTTATTTTCAAGATTGATTTGGCTACTCAGGGTATTTTGTAATTGCATATATATTTCAGGATTATTTTTCTAGTTCTGTGAAAAATATCATGTCTGTTTTGATAGGGGTTGCATTAAATCTGTAGACTGTTTTGAGTAGTATGGACATTTTAACAATATTAATTATTGCATTCTTTTGGATTCAGTGGGAGAAGGCAAAAGTGGGATGATTTGAGAGAATAGCATTGAAGCATGTACATTACCATATGTAAAACAAATTGCCAGTGCAAGTTCCATGCATGAAGCAGGGCAACGAAAACTGGTGCTCTGGGACAACCCAGAGGGACAGGGTGGGGAGGGAGGCAGATTAGGATGATGCGGGCACATATATACCTGCCAATTCATGTTGATATATGACAGAAGCTATCAAAATGTTGTAAAGTAATTATCCTACAATTAAAATTAATTAATTAATTTTTAAGAAGTCTTCCATTCGACGAACATGGAATAACTTTCCATTTATTTGTACTATCTTCAGTTTCCTTCATCAGTGTTTTATGGTTTTCAGAGTATATGTCTTTCACTTCCTTGGATAAGTATATTTCTAGATATTCTCTTCTTTCCCTCTCTCTTCTTTATTTTATTCTTAAAACAAAAGGTTTATTTGTTTAAAACTTTTATTTTAGTTACCACTGCTGAGGACACAGTTTCCTTATTGAAGAGAAAGAGAGGCTCTTCTTGGTCAAAAAGCTTTTATGTCCCTTGTTTTCAAGCAGAAGTTTTCCCATGGAGCTAAAATGACATTTTTATCAAAGGACACATTCTAAGTTGGCTCCCTGGTTAGGTTCCTGTTATAAGGTCCCATTACTCCTTCATTACATTCATTACATTCACTATTTTGTTATCAATATCTGTGAACAAAGACCACATCTGTACTATTGATTGCCATATCAGCAATGCCTAGCATAGTTCCTGACACAGAGAAGATACTCCACTATTTGTTGAGTAACTAAATGAGTGGAAAACACTGGACACATAAAGAAGCTTCCGTAACATCAACCACAAGATCATTATGATCTCAAAGACTGCACAGTAATTGCAATGACTTTCATAAAGAAACTTGAGAAGGCATTTATTGGTATATTCAATTCTTGATATATGGTGGTAGTTTACTTTCATTCTATACACAAGTTCATTTCAGTTCACTTCAGTCCCTCAGTCGTGGCTGACTCTTTACGACCCCATGAATTGCAGCACGCCAGACCTCCCTGTCCATCATCAACTCCCGGAGTTCACCCAAACTCATGTCCATCGAGTCAGTGATGCCATCCAGCCATTTCATCTTCTGTCATCCCCTTCTCCTCCTGCCCCCAAACCCTCCCAGCATCAGAGTCTTTTCCAATGAGTCAACTCTTCAAATGAAGTGGCCAAAGCATCAGTCCTTCCAAAGAACAACCAGGACTGAACTCCTTTAGAATGGATTGGTTGGATCTCCTTGCAGTCCAAGGGACTCTTAAGAGTCTTCTCCAACACCACAGTTCAAAAGCATCAGTTCTTCTGTGCTCAGCTTTCTTCACAATCCAACTTTCACATCTATACATGACCACTGGAAAAACCATAGCCTTCACTAGATGGACCTTTGTTGACAGAGTAATGTTTCTGCTTTTGAATATGCTATCTAGGTTGGTTATAACTTGTCTTCCAAGGAGTAAGTGGCTTTAATTTCATGGCTGCAGTCATTACCTGCAGTGATTTTGGAGCCCCCAAAAATAAAGTCTGACACTGTTTCCACTGTTTCCCCATCTATTTCCCATGAAGTAATGGGACCAGATGCCATGATCTTTGTTTTCTGAATGTTGAGCTTTACGCCAACTTTTTCACTCTCCTCTTTCACTTTCATCAAGGGCTTTTGAGTTCCTCTTACTTTCGGCCATAAGGGTGGTGTCATCTGCATATCTGAGGTTTTTATATTTCTCCTGGAAATCTTGATTCCAGCTTGTGTTTCTTCCAGTCCAGCATTTCTCATAATGTACTCTGCACAGAAGTTAAATAAGCAGGGTGACAATATACAGCCTTGACGTACTCCTCTTCCTATTTGGAACCAGTCTATTGTTCCATGTCCAGTTCTAACTGTTGCTTCTTGACCTGCATATAGGTTTCTCAAGAGGCAGGTCAGGTAGTCTAGTATTCCCATCTCCTTCAGAATTTTCCACAGTTTGCTGTGATCCACACAGTCAAAGGCTTTGGCATAGTCAATAAAGCAGAAATAGATGTTTCCTGGTATTCTCTTGCTTTTTCGATAATCCAGCAGATGTTGGCAATTTGATCTCTGGTTCCTCTACCTTTTCGAAAACCAACTTGAACATCTGGGAGTCCATCCTTCATGTATTGCTGAAGCCTGGCTTGGAGAATTTTGAGCATTACTTTACTAGCATGTGAGATGAGTGCAATTGTGTGGTAATTTGAGCACTCTTTGGCATTGCCTTTCTTTGGGATTGGAATGAAAACTGACCTTTTCCAGTCCTGTGGCCACTACTGAGTTTTCCAAATTTGCTGGCATATTGAGTGCAGCACTTTCACAGCATCATCTTTCAGGATGTGAAATAGCTCACCTGGAATTCCATCACCTCCACTAGCTTTGTTCATAGTGATGGTTTCTAAGGTCCACTTGACTTCACATTCCAGGATGTCTGGCTCTAGGTGAGACATCACACCATCGTGATTATCTTGGTCATGAAGAATATTTTGTACAGCTCTTCTGTGTATTCTTGCCGCCTCTTCTTAATATCTTCTGCTTCTGTTAGGTTTATACCATTTCTGTCCTTTATCGAGCCCATCTTTGCATAAAATATTCCATTGATATCTCTAATTTTCTTGAAGAGATCTCTAGTCTTTCCCATTCTGTTGTTTTCCTCTATTTCTTTGCATTGACTACTGAGGAAGGCTTTCTTATCTCTCCTTGCTATTCTTTGGAACTCTGCATCCAGATGTTTATATCTTTCCTTCTCTCCTTTGCTTTTCACTTCTTTTCTTTTCACAGCTATTTGTAAGGCCTCCCCAGACAGCCATTTTGCTTTTTTGCATTTCTTTTCCATGGGGATGGTCTTGATCCCTGTCTCCTGTACAATGTCACGAACCTCATTTCATAGTTCATCAGGCACTCTATCTATCAGATCTAGTCCCTTAAATCTATTTCTCACTTCCACTGTATAATCATAAGGGATTTGATTTAGGTCATACCTGAGTGGTCAAGTGGTTTTCCCTACTTTCTTCAATTTAAGTCTAATTTGGCAGTAAGGAGTTCATGATCTGAGCCACAATTAACTCCCAGTATTGTTTTTGCTGACTGTATAGAGCTTCTCCATCTTTGGCTGCAAACAATATAATCAGTCTGATTTCGGTGTTTACCATCTGGTGATGTCCATGTGTAGAGTCTTCTCTTGTGCTATTGGAAGAGGGTGTTTGCTGTGACCAGTGTGATCTCCTGGCAAAACTCTATTAGCCTTTGCCCTGCTTCATTCTGTATTCCAAGGCCAAATTTGCCTGTTACCCCAGGTGTTTCTTGACTTCCAACTTTTGCATTCCACATGTTACTCTGTTACTAAGTTGTGCCTGACTCTTTGCAACCCCATGGCCTGTAGCATGCCAGGCTCCGCTGTCCACTGTCTCCCAGAATTTACTCAAATTCATGTCTATTGAGTCAGTGTACTATCTAACCATCTCATCCTCTGCTGCCCCCTTCTCCTTTGCCTTCAGTCTTTCCCAGTATCAGGATCTTTTCCAATGAGTCATCTCTTCACATTAGTTAGGCAAAGCACTGGAATTTCAGCTTCCAGCATCAGCCATCCCAATGAATATTTAAGGTTGATTTCCTTTAGGATTGACTTGTTTGATCTCCTTGCACTCCAAGATACTTTCCAGAGTCTTCTCCAGCACCACAATTTAAAAGCATCAATTCTTTGGCACTCAGTCTTCTTTATGATCCAACTCTCACATCTGTACATGACTACTGGAAAACTATACGGACTTTGTCAGCAAAGTGGTGATATCTCTCCTTTTATATATATATTGTAGTTCAGTCACTCAGTCGTGTCTGAGTCTTTGAGATCCCATGCACTGCAGGATGCCAGGCTTCCCTGTCCATCAACAACTCTCGGAACTTGCTCAAACTCATGCCCATCGAGTCGGATCTCCTTGTAGTCCAAGGGACTCTTAAGAGTCTTCTCCAACACCACAATGAAAAAGCACCAATTCTTTGGCGCTCAGCTTTCTTTACAGTCCAACTGTCACATCCATACATAACTACTGGAAAAACCATAATTTGACTATAGAGACCTTTGCTGGCAAAGTAAAGTCTCTGCTTTTAATATGCTGTCTTGGTTGGTCATAGCTTTTCTTCCAAGGAGCAAGTGTCTTTTAATTTCAGGGCTGCAATCACCATCTGCAGTGATTTTGCAGTGATTTCGGACCCCAAGAAAATAATGTCTGTCACTGGTTCCATTGTTTCCCCATCTATTTCCCATGAAGTGATAGGACCAGATGCCATGATCTTAGTTTTTTGAATATTGAGTTTTAAGACAACGTTTTCACTCTCCTCTCTCACTTTCACCGAGGCTCTTTAGTTCTTCTTTACTTTCTGCCATAAGAGTGGTGTCATCTGCATGTCTGAAGTTATTGATATTTTTCCTGGAAATCTTGATTCCAGCTTGTTCTTCCTCCAGGCAAGCATTTTTCATGATGTACTCTGAATTAAGTTAAATAAGTAGTGTAACAATATACAGCCTTGACGTACTCCTTTGGCGTGATTTGGAAACAGTCTGTTGTTCCATGTCCAGTTCTAACTGTTGCTTCTTGACTTGCATACAGATTTCTCAGGAGGCAGGTTAGGTGCTCTAGTATTCCCATCTCTTTCAGAATTGTCCACACTTTGTTGTGATCCACACAGTCAAAGGCTTTGGCATAGTCAGTTAAGCAGAAATAGATGTTTTCCTGGTATTATCTTGCTTTTTTGATGATCCAGCAGATGTTGGCAATTTGATCTCTGGTTCCTCTGTCTTTTCTAAAACCAGCTTGAACTTCTGGAAGTTCACGGTGCACATATTGCTGAAGCCTGATTTGGAGAATTTTGAGCATTACTTTACTAGCATGTGAGACGAGTGCAATTGTGTGGTAGTTTGAGCATTCTTTGGCATTGCCTTTCTTTGGAATTGCAATGAAAATTTACCTTTTCCAGTCCTGTGGCCACTGCTGAGTTTTCCAAATTTGCTGGCATATTGAGTGCAGCACTTTCACAGCATCATCTTTTAGGTTTTGAAATAGCTCACCTGGAATTCCATCACCTCCACTAGCTTTGTTCATAGTGATGCTTCCTGAGACCCACTTGACTTCACACTCCAGGATGTCTGGCTCTAGGTGGGTGATCACACCATCGTGATTATCTGGGTCATGAAGATCTTTTTTGTACAGTTCTTCTGTGTATTCTTGCCCCTTTTTCTTAATATCTTCTGCTTCTGTTAGGTCCATATCATTTCTGTCCTTTATTGTGCCCATCTTTGCATGAAATATTCCCTTGGTATCTCTAAGTTTCTTGAAGAGATCTCCAGTCTTCCCCCATACAATAGTTTTCTCCTATTTCTTTACATTGGTCACTGAAAAAGTCTTTCTTATCTCTCCTTGCTGTTCTTTGGAACTCTACATTCAAATGGGTCTGTCTTTCCCTTTCTCCTTGGCCTTTCACTTCTCTTCTTTACTCAGCTATTTGTAAGTCTTCCTCAGACAACTATTTTGCCTTTTTGCATTTCTTTTCCTTGGGGATGGTCTTGATCCCTGCCTCCTATACAATGTCATGAACTTCCATCCATAGATCTTCAGGCACTCTATCTATCAGATCTAATCCCTTGAATTGATTTCTCACTTTCACTGTATAATAGTAAGGAATTTGATTTAGGTCATACCTGAATGGTCTAGTGGTTTTCCCTACTTTCTTCTGAATTTTGCAATAAGAAGTTCATGATCTGAGCAATAGTCAGCTCCCAGTCTTGTATTTGCTGACTGGATTTCTTTGGAAGGAATGGTGCTGAAGCTGAAACTCCAGTACTTTGGCCACCTCATGCGAACAGTTGACTCATTGGAAAAGACTTTGATGCTGGGAGGGATTGTGGGCAGGAGGAAAAGGGGATGACCGAGGATGAGATGGCTGGATGGCATCACTGACTCCGAAGGACGTGAGTTTGGGTGAACTCTGGGAGTTGGTGATGGACAAGGAGGCCTGGCGTGTGGTGATTCATGGGGTCACAAAGAGTTGGACATGACTGGGCGACTGAACTGAACTGATAGAGCTTCTCCATCTTTGGCTAAAAGAATATAATCAATCTGATTTCGGTATTGACCATCTGGTGATGTCCATATGTAGAATCTTCTCTTGTATTGTTGGAAGAGGGTGTTTGTTATGACCAGTGTGTTCTCTTGGCAAAACTCTGTAGGCCTTTGCCCTGCTTCATTTTTGTACTCCAAGGCCAAATTTGTCTGTTACTCCAGGGATTTCTTGACTTCCTACTTTTGCATCCCAGTCCCCTAAAATGAAAAAGGTTCCTATGCAATATTGTTCTTTACAGTATCAGACTTTACTTCCATCACCAGTCACATCCACAACTGAGCATTGTTTTTGCTTTGGCTCTGTCTCTATTCTTTCTGGAGTTATTTCTCCACTGATCTCCAGTAACATATTGGGCACTACCGACCTGGAGAGTTCATCTTTCAGTGTCAGATCTTTTTGCCTTTTCATACTGTTCATGGGGATCTTAAGGCAAGAATACTGAAGTGGTTTGCCATTCCCTTCTCCAATGGACCACATTTTGTCAGAACTCTCCACCACAACCCATCCATTGGGCTATCCATTGGGTGGCCCAACATGGCATGGCTCATAGTTTCATTGAGTTAGACAAGGCTGTGGTCCATGTGATCAGTTTGATTAGTTTTCTGGGACTGTGGTTTTCATTCTGTCTGCCCTCTGATGGATAAGGATAAGAGGCTTGTGGAAGTTTCCTGATGGGAGAGACTGACTGTGGGAAAAACTGGGTCTTGTTCTGATGGACAGAGCCATGCTCAGTAAATCTTTAATCCAGCTTTCTGTTGAAGGGTGGAACTGTGTTCCCTCCCTGTTGTTTGACCCGAGATCAAACTATAGCCTACCAGGCTCCTCTGTCCATGGGATTTTCCAGGCAATAGTACTGGAGTGGATTGCCATTTCCTTCCCCCAGGGGATCTTCCCAACCCAGGGATTGAACCCAGGTCTCCCGCATTGTAGACAGACGCTTTACCATCTGAGCCACCAGGGAAGTCTTAAACTATAAGGATATTGCATATAAATATAATTAGTTATTTAATTAGCTAATAAGTTTTGGCTGTGCCGGGTCTTTGCTGATGCTTGGGCTTTCCTCTAGTTGCAGCAAGCAGGGACTACTCTCTAGCAGTCGTGAGAAGTTGTGCAGTGCACAGGCTGCTCATTGTGGCTCTAGAGCACTGCAGGCTTCAGAAGTTGTGGCACATAAGTGCTGTAGTTGTGGCTCTGGGGCTCTAGAACACAGACTCAATAGTTGTGGTGTATGGGCCTAGTTGCTCCATGGCATGTGGCATCTTCCTGGATCAGGGATCAAACTCATGTCTTCTACACTGGCAGGGAGATTCTTTACCACTGAGCCACCAAGGAAACCCTGATATCTCTGCTTTTGAATATGCTGTCTTTGGTTTGTCATAGCTTTCCTTCCAAGGAGCAAGTGCAAGTGTCTTTTAATTTCAAGGCTGCAGTCACCGTATGCAATGATTTGGGGGCCCAAAAAAATAAAGTCTGGCACTGCTTCCTCTTTTCCCCTTCTATTTGCCATGAAATGATGGGACCAGATGACATGAGCTTAGCTGGGTTTTTTTTTTTTAATTGAGTTTCAAGTCAACTTTTTCACTCTCCTCTTACACCTTCATCAAGAAGTTCTTTAGTTCCTCTTCACTTTCTGCCATTAAAGCAGTATCATCTGCATTTCTGAGGTTGTTGATATTTCTCCAGGTAATCTTGATTCCTGGAGAATCAACTGGAAAAAGTCAGTTTTCATTCCAATCCTAAAGAAAGGCAATGCCAAGGAATGCTCACACAATTGCACTCATCTCACATGCTAGTAAAGTAATGCTTAAAATTCTCCAAGCCAGGCTTCAACAATACATGAACCGTGAGCTTCCAGATGTTCAAGTTGGTTTTAGAAAAAAACAGAGGAACCAGAGATCAAATTGCCAACATCTGCTGGATCATCAAAAAGGAAGAGAGTTCCAGAAAAACATCTATTTCTGCTTTATTGACAATGCCAAAGCCTTTGACTGTGCAGATCACAACAAACTGTGGAAAATTCTGAAAGAGATGGGAATACCAGACCATGTGACCTGCCTCTTGAGAAATCTGTATGCAGGTCAAGAAGCAACAGTTAGAACTGGACATGGAACAACAGACTGGTTCCAAATAGGAAAAGGAGTACGTCAAGGCTGTATATTGTCACCCTGCTTATTTAACTTCTATGCAGAGTACATCATGAGAAACGCTGGACTGGAAGAAACACAAGCTGGAACTAAGATTGCCGGGAGAAATATCAATAACCTCAGATATGCAGATGACACCACCCTTATGGCGGAAAGTGAAGAGGAACTCAAAAGCCTCTTGATGAAAGTAAAAGCGGAGAGTGAAAACGTTGGCTTAAAGCTCAACATTCAGAAAACGAAGATCATGGCATCTGGTCCCATTACTTCATGGGAAATAAATGGGGAAACAGTGGAAACAGTGTCAGACTTTATTTGGGGGCAGGGGGCTGCAAAATCACTGCAGATGATGATAGCAGCCATGAAATTAAGACACTTACTCCTTGGAAGAAAAGTTATGACCAACCTAGACAGTATATTCAAAAGCAGAGACATTACTTTGCCAAAAAGGTCCATCTAGTCAAAGCTATGATTTTTTTTCCAGTAGTCATGTATGGATGTGAGAGTGGAACTGTGAAGAAAGCTGAGTGCCAAAAATTGATGCTTTTGAACTGTGGTGTTGGAGAAGACTCTTAAAAGTCCCTTGGACTGCAAGGAGATCCAACCAGTCCATTCTAAAGGAGATCAGTCCTGGGTGTTCTTTGGAAGGAATGATGCTAAAGCTAAGACTGCATACTTTGGCCACCTCATTTGAAGAGTTGACTCATTGGAAAAGACTCTGATGCTGGGAGGGATTGGGGGCAGGAGGAGAAGGGGACAACAGAAGATGAGATGGCTGGATGGCATCACCGACTCGATGGACGTGAGTTTGAGTGAACTCCGGGAGTTGGTGATGGACAGGGAGGCCTGGCATGCTGCAATTCATGAGGTTGCAAAGAGTCAGACATGACTGAGTGACTGTACTGAACTGAACTGAATCTTGATTCCAGCTTGTGATTCATCCACCTCAGCATTTCACATGATATATTCTGTCTTTAAGTTAAATAAGCAGGGTGCCAATATACAGTCTTGATGTACTCCTTTACCAATTTTGAATCAGTCTGTTGTTCCATGTCCTGTTTCTTCTTGACTCATATACAGGCTTCTCAGGAGACAAGTAAAGTGGTCTAGTACTCCCATCTCTTTAAGAATTTTCCACAGTTTGTTGTGATCCACAAGAAATGAAGATCATGGCATCTGGTCCCACCACTTCATGGCAAATAGCTGGGGAAACAAGAGAAACACTGACCGACTTTATTTTCTTGGGCTCCAAAATCACTGCAGATGGCGACTGAAGCCATGAAATTAAAGGACAGTTGCTCCTTGGATGAAAAGTTTTGACAAATCTAGAGAGCATATTAAAAAGCAGAGATGCTACTTTGCCAACAAAGGTCTTATTTATAGTCAAAGTTATGGTTTTTCCAGTAGTCATGTATGGATGTGAAACTTGGACCATAAAGAAGGTTGAGCACTGAAGAATTAATGCTTTTGAACTGTGGTGTTGGAGAAGACTCTTGAGAGTCCCTTGGATTGCAAGGGGATCAAACCACTCAATCCTAAAAAAAAAAAAATCAATCTTGAATATTCATTAGAAGGACTAATGTTGAAACTGAAGCTCCAGTACTTTGTCCACCTTATGCAAAGAGCTGACTCAGAAAAGACCCTGATGCTGGGAGAGATTGAATGCAGGAGAAGAAGTGGGCAACAGAGGAGGAGATGGTTGGATGGCATCACTGACTCAATGGACATGAGTTTGAGCAAGATCTGGGAGATGGTGAAGGACAGGGAAGACTGGTGTGCTGCAGTTCATGGGGTCACAAAGAGCTAAATATGACTGAGTGACTGAACAACACAGTCAAAGGCTTTAGCTAGTCAGCGAAGCAGAAGTAGATATTTTCTGGATCTCCCTTGCTTTCTCCATGCTTCAGTGAATGTTAGCAATCTGATCTCTGGTTCCTCTGCCTCTTTGAAACTCAGCTTGTAATCTGGAAATTCTTCGTTCACATACTACTTAAGTCTAGCTTGAAGGATTTTGAGCATAACCTTGGTAGCATGTAAAATTAGCAGTTGTACAGTAATTTGAACATTCTTTGGCATGGTTCCTCCTTGTAGCTCAGACAGTAAAGAATCTGCCTGTAATGTGGGAGACCTGGGTTAGATCCCTGGGTCAGGAAGAGCCCCTGGAGAAGGGAATCCCACTCCAGTATTCTTGCCTGGAGAATTCCATGGACACAGGAGCCTGGCAGGCTACAGTCCATGGGATCACAGAGAGTCGGACACAGCTGAGCTACTAACACTTCCTTCCTTCCTTGCTTCTTTGGGATTGGAATGCAAACTGACTGTTTTTAGTCGGAGAAGGTACTGGTGACCCACTCCAGTACTCTGGCCTGGAAAATCCCATGGATGGAAGAGTCTAGTAGACTGAAGTCCATGGAGTCGCTAAGAGTCGGACTCGACTGAGCAACTTCACTTCCCCTTTTCCCTTTCATGCATTGGAGAAGGAAATGGCAACCCACTCCAGTGTTCTTGCCTGGAGAATCCCAGGGACAGGGGAGCCTGGTGGGCTGCCGTCTATGGGGTCACACAGAGTTGGACATGAATGAAGCGACTTAGCAGCAGCAGCAGCAGCAACAGCCGTCTTGTAGCCACTGCTGAGTTTTCCAAACTTGCTCACACACTGAGTGCAGCACTTTAACTGTTAAGATTTTTAAATAGCTCAGCTGGAATTCTGTCACCTCCACTAGCTTTGTTAATAGTAATGCTTCCTAAGGCCCACCTGACTTCACACTCCATAATGTCCGGCTCTTGGTGAATGACCACACCATCATGGTTATTCAGGTCATTAAGACCTTTTAGTGTAGTTCTTCTGTATATTCTTGCTAACTCTTCTTAATCTCTTCTGCTTCTGCTTAGGTCCTTACCATTTCTGTCCTTCACTGCGTCCTTCCTTACATGAAATGTTCCCTTGATATCCCCAATTTTCTTGTCTTGTCTTTCTCATCCCATTGCTTTCCTCTATTTCTTTGCATTGGTCATTGAAGAAGGCTTTCTTATCTCTCCTTACTATTCTCTGGAACTCTACATTCAGTTGGATATATCTTTCCCTTTGTCCCTTGCCTTTAGCTTCTTTTCTCAGCTCTTTGTAAAGCCTCCTCAGACAACCACTTTGCCTTCTTGAAAGGCAAATTTCTCACTGTACGCACTGCACTCGGTGTGTGAGCAAATTTCTTTTTCTTTGAGATGGTTTTGGTCACTGCCTCCTGTACAGTATTTTGAAACTCTGTCCATAGTTCTTTAGGCATTCTGTCTACCAGATCGAAGCCCTTGACCATCTGGTGATGTCCATATGTAGAGTCTCTTGTGTTGTTGGAAGAGGGTGATTGCTATTACCAGCGTGTTCTCTTGACAGAACTCTGTTAGCCTTTGCCCTGTTTCATTTTGTACTCCAGAGTCAAACTTGCCTGTTACTCTGTGTATCCCTTGACTTTCTACTTTTGCATTCCAATCCCCTATAATGAAAGGACATCATTTTTTGGTGTTAGTTTTAGAAGATCCTGTAGGTCTTCATAGAACCAGTCAACGTCAGCTTCTTCAGCATTAGTGGTTGGACATATACTTGGATTGCTGTGACATTGAATTGTCTGCCTTGGAAAAGAACAGAGATCATTCTGTTGTTTTTTTAGACTTACCCAAGTACTGCATTTTGGACCCTTCTGTTGACTATATGGGCTACTCCATTTCTTCTATGGGATTCTTGCCCACAATAGTAGATATAATGGTTATCTGAACTAAATTCTCCCACTCCTGTCCATTTTAGTTCACTGATTCCTAAGATGTTGATGTTCACTCTTGCCATCTCCTACTTGACCACATCAAATTTACTTTGATTCATGGACCTAACATTCCAGGTTCCTATGAAATATCATTTTTTACAGCATTGGAGTTTACTTTCACCACCAGACACATCTACAACTGAACAATGTTTCCACTTTGCCCCAGCCACTTCATTCTTCCTGGATTTATTAGTAATTGCCCTCCGCTCTTCCCCAGTAGCATGTTGCATACCTTCTGACCTGGGGAGCTTGTCTTCCAGTGTCATATCTTTTGCCTTTTCATATTGTTCATCAGGTTCTATCAGCGAGAATACTGGAGTGGTTTTCTGTTTCCCTCTCTGGTGGACCATGGTTTGTCAGAACTCCTCATTATGACTTGTCCAGCTTGGCTCATAGCTTTGTTGAATTGTGCAAGCTCCTTCACAACAACAAGGCTGTGACCCATGAAGATTTGTGATTTGTGTGTGAGTGCTCGGTTATATCTGACTCTTTGTGACCCCATGGACTGTAGCCAGCCAGGCTCCTCTGTCATGGAATTTTCCATGCAAGAATGTGGAGTGGGCTGCCATTTCCTCCTCCAGGGAATCTTCCCAACCCAGGGATTGAACCAGCAACTCCTGCCTCTCCTGCACTGACAAGTAGAATCATTACCACTGAGCCACCTGGGAAGCCCAAAGGGGACTACACCATAGCGATTAATATAAGCATTGAAGTACTAGTACGTTAAGGAAGCTTATCTGAACCTCTCCACACTTGGCAAAACTCTTGAATTTCCTCTGTTCTATTGATCATATTGGCAAAAATTTATGGTCAGATACTTTATATTGTAAACTGTTCCTTTAATTTCTATGGCCTCTAGTGATAAAGTCTAATCAGCTCTTTTAGGTCATTATAAATGTCTCTCTGGGTCTGTTATGTGGTCCATTGAATTGGTTTACATAAACTCTACATAGAAGACTATACCACAACATGTCATTTAAGAGACCCAAAAATGACAGTTTGATGTAGATGGTGTAGTTCTAATATAAATAACAGTGAGTTTACTAAGCTATTTATTTAAAAAAAATTTTTTTAACTTTTATTTTTAAATTTTATTTCTTTTGCCTGTGCTGGATGTTCGTTGCTGTGTGCTGGCTTTCTCTCTTTGCGACCAGTGAGGGTTACTCTCCAGTTGTGATGCAAGAGCTTCTTGATGGGGTGACTTCTCTTCCTGTGAAGTACAAGCTCTGGAATACAAGGGCTTCAGTAGTTGCCACGTGTAGGCTCAATAGTTGTGGTGAGGGCTTAGTTGCCAGGCAGCAGGTGGGATCTTCCTGGGCCCATGATCAAATCCATGTCTCCTGCACTGGCAGGCAGAGCCTGCCTGCCACTGGGCCACCTGGGAAGTCCCGACCTTTCCTACTATATTCATGAAATTTAGATCTCAACAAATCTCCTGGACCAATTATCTTAGTGTTAAGTAAGGCATATTTGGGCCCCTGAAGGTGTCATAGAAACACAAAACTTCTTTGAGGGTCTTGTTCTACAGAACAACAGCAGCAGCACCTGGCACTGCGGACTGAACTGTGTTCTCCCCAAAACTGATATGTTGATACCCTGACTCCTAATGTGTGTTTTGGAGTTGGGGCCTCTTAGAGTTAATTGGGTTCAGATGAGGTCTTGAGGGTGGAGGCCCCATCATGAGATTATTCTCTGTATAAGAAGAGGAAGAGTCCAGACCTCACTACCACAGACCTCTCTACCAAAGACCTCACCAGCATCTGACCACACGAGTACCTTGCTCACAGACTTTCAGCCTTAAGAACTGTGAGAAAATAAATTTCCGGCCGTTTAAGCCATCCAGTCTAAGGTAATTCTATGACAAACCGAGCTGACACTTGGAAGCTTGTTAGAACTGTTGAATTTTAGACCCTATCTCAGAATCTGTATTTTTATTAAAACCTCAAGTGATTTCCATCCTTGCTACATGTTACAATTAAAGTTTGAGCAGCTCTATTTTCAGGACCTCCCTCAAGATGGAATAAAAACCATCTTAACATTTCAAGTCCAGGAAGTAGGTTTTGGGGTGTCAAATTCTTCAGTAGTCTCCGAACCAGAAGTACCAAACCACAGACAGGTCTTTGCAAATGAAATCTCCAGGGTCAGTTTTTCTTGCTTCTTTTTAAACTGGATTTCATCTTTGGGGTCAGAAGTAAAAGTGTTAAGATGTAGGCAAACAGGCGGAAGACAAGTAGGTTTTCAACAACTGTTTTTTCAGCTTTATTAAAGTATAATTGACAAATAAAATGTTATATATTTAAAGTGGACAATGTGGTAATTTGACATATCTACTTTGTGAAATGATTATCACAATCGTGTTCACATATCCAATATCTGACATAGTTACCTTTTTTTTTTAATGCATGTGATGATAAAGCTTAAGATCTACACTCTTCACAAGTTTCAAGTACACAACACACAGTCACCATGCTGTGCGTTAAACTCCCAGAGCTTCTTTGTCTCATAACAGAGGCAACATATCTTCCAACAACAACTCTTTACTGCAATAAAAACTGTTCTAGTCAACTCACCCTAAAGTCACACATTCTTATGAAAATAAGAACAAGCATTAACAGGGACTTGAAAGGAATCAAAACTGTAACTAAGTTAAACGCTGTGGCCTCATGCAAATGTTCAACTGTCACCCTGCTAACGGGTCACCAGACCCTCCTCTTCCGTTAGCTTTATCAGATTTCCAAACTTCATGGAAACACCTGAGGAATCCAGGCGAAATAGTACAGACTTTCTTCTGAATCACAAGTGCCTATATTATTTCTTTTATTGCTAGGTCTGTGTCTAGAACTAAGATGATGCTTGGTTTTGCTTTTTTTTAAATAGGCTTTATTTTTCCTCCTAGTTTTATTGAGATATAATTAACATACAGCACTGTATAAGTTTAAGGTATACAACATAATAAGTTGAATAACATGTATTGAGACATGATTACCACAATAAGTTTAGACATCCTTCATCTCATGTTTATTACAAGAACAAAAAAGAGAAAACCCCTTTTCTTTTCCTTGTGATGAGAACTTTTAGGATCTACTCTCTAAGCAACTTTCAAGAATATCCCCAGCAATACGAACCATTGTTACCATGTTGCTTATTAATACATTCTCAGCACTTATTTACCTTTTACCAGAAGTTCATACCTTTTGGCCAGACTTTATTTTTCAGAGCAGCTTTAGGTTCATGGCAAGATTGAGCAGAAGGTACACAGAGTTCTCATATATACCCTACTCCCACATATGTATTGCCTCCCCCATGAGTGGTTTATTTGTTACAACTGATGAAGCTACACTGACCTCCCAAAGTCAATAGGTTACATTAGGGGGTGTGTTGTCTTAACCATAGCTTTATTTTTTATTTGACTATTCTGGGTCTGTTGATGCGTGCGGAGTTTGTCTAGTTGTTGCAATTAGGGGCTACTCTCCAGTTGCAGTGCAAGGAAGGCCTTCTAACTGCAGTGACTTCTCTTGGTGCAGAGCATGGGCTCGAGGGCACTCCATTCATGTGGAAAACCACCTCTGAGCAGCTATGGAAAGGAGAAGTCCCAGGCAAGATCCTGACTACCCACCAAGGTGAGTCCCTAACTTCAGTGATAGATGCAGAACTTCCATTAAAAAAAAAAATGTGTCTTTCCAGCTAAATTATGAATACTCTTTGTTGTATGACCAATAAGTGGGATTATCTGAAAGCACCTTTGCTTTCAGAAAACCCCAAGAGAAAATACAATTCCATAGATTAAATGTTGCAATCTGGCCTTAAATCTGTTAATTCCTAGGGCTGGCATTAGAGAAAGAGGTTCATGAGGTTAAGTAGACTCATCCAGGGTCCACAAAGATGGATTGTCATAGTAAAAACAAGAATAATTTCAGAGGCATGGTAAGGCAGAAATTTGGTCACAGTAAGTCAAAAGGTGGCTTTGAGATGAAAACTGTACGTGAAATTAAAAGTCTAGTTACAGACGGGACAGAGCCATGAGAAAAGGGGGATATAGTTTCAAAGATGTTTTTAAAAATTTTTTTACATTTATTTTTGCTGTTTTGGCTGTGCTGGGTCTTTGCGGCTGCACACAGGCTCTAGAGCACATGGGTTTCAGTAGGTGTGGCTCAAAGGCTTCGTTGCATGTGGAATCTTTCCATACCAGAGATCAAATCGTGTCCCCTACATTGGCAGGATTCTTGACCACTGAGCCACCAGTGAAGTCCAGAAATTTTTTTAACTCATTCTCACATGAGACCTGACTGAAATTTTAAAGGAAGAAGTAAATATATGATCCTTTTTACATGTCCCTATTTCTTGGTGGTTCAGTGGTAAAGAATCTGCCTGCAACGTGGGAGATGCGGGAGATGGGGGTTCGATCCCCGGGTCGGGAAGATACCCTGGAGGAGGAAATGGCAACCCACTCCAGTATTCTTGCCTCGAAAATTCCATGGACACAAGAGCCAGGCGAGCTGCATGAGTCGCAGGAGTCCATGGGGTGGCACAAGAGTCCGACACAACTGAGTGACTGAGCACACAGCACCCACGTTGTATCATTAGTTCTTCATAATTCATTATTCATTCAATACACTTTTTAACTGAACACTGACTGTACGTGAAGAACTGACATAGCTGCTAGGAAAATGAGCAAAGCAGAGAAAGTCCCTCCCCTCAAGAAAGTAGTGTTACTGGTGTTGCTTCTTAAACTACTTAAATTTCTTAAAGGTAGGCTCTCTGAGCTCCTTGGAAACCTGCTAGGGCTAACCTGTGCTCTGCTTGTGAACAGGCCACACAGTCTTGCGTTAGGCTCTCTGGCTTGTCACCTCCCTGTAGCTCAGATCTTCCTCCAGGACAAAGACAAGACTCTGGTCTTTGCATCCTCAGAGCACGGCAAAAGATGAGGCAGGGAGAAGAAGACAAAATCTAGTAGTAAATGGGTTAACTTCACACAGGGATGTTTACATTTGTTGGTTTGTTTATTTTTAACCTTAGAAAGAATTTTCTGTGCTAAGCATTTTGGCCAAAGTCACAGAGAAGCTTGGATCTGGGTAGAGCTGAGAGAAAGCCCCTCATCTCTCAACAATAATTCCAGGGCTTGATTACAAGCACAGTGTCAACTGAACATTCCCATTTTTAAATAAATGACTCCTGCTGGAAGATTCTTTTGTACAGTATCTAAAAGATTAGAGAGATACTGGTAGATATAAGGCAATCCTTAGAAACATGAGATACACTTCAGGAATGTGTCTTAGTAACATGTGAGGGGCTGTCACTATTGAATGAAATCAACTGTTCTCTGAAATTCCCATGAATCTACCCAGAAAGGACTCTTTTCCTCCTCCTTATCTTGACAACCACCCCAGAGAATAGCTAAGTCTTCACGTTCCCAAGTGTTTCTCTTCTCAGAATTAGAGTTCAGAATAAGCAGCTTCCTTTTTCATTCACCCTGAGAAGGGTGGAGCAGTGATGAGCTCACACTGCCCCCTCCTGGCCCGCCCACTCCCTAACAAGGAACATACATTCATTCCCTCCTGACCTTCTCAGGCTCTTTTCACTCCTGTTTAAAAAAAGAGAGAGAAGAAAAAAAAACAACAGAATGCCCCCACAAAAGTCAAATGCCTTTATTTTATATATATAAAAAAAATTTGTACAGTTTTAATTCCTATGTTTAAGAAAAAAAAATCCCTAAAATTGCCATAATGTTTAGATCCACTGCAAACTGTAAAAACAAGCTTTTTATATATTAAAAAAAAATTTACATTTTACAACTTTCTACATGCATGCACAAGGTCTCAGCTCTGTAACCCAAAAAAGAGGGAAAAAATCTAGATCCAACAGTGGAAAATTCTACATTTACAATCTCACTTGGAAAGAGCTCAAAAGCCCCCTTCCTTGCACACACAAAAGAACAAATCACAACAATCACACACCAGGACCAACTCCATCAGCAGATGCTGCCCCGTAGGGAAGGCAGAGGAAAGAGAAGACAGACTGACAGACACCACAGAGGGGCAAAGGGAGCTCATCCAGACCCAGAAGAGAAGGAGAGAAGCTTCAGCTCTGGGAAACAGCTGTTTCAGATGAGAAGGGATCCCAATGTCTCATCACAGGTATTGCAACAGGGTTGGCAACAGGACTGAAGTGGAGAGGGGAAGTGAAAAGGAAAGGGCTGAGATGGGGGTCGGGGGGTGGGATATGTGGTGGGAAGGAAAAAGGAGAGGCGAGAGGGAAATAAACAAGAACAGAAATAGAGAGCACGAAGAGCAGTGTGAGAGACGGGGACCAATGGGGACAGCGGCAGAGTGGCGAGGTAGGTACAGGACTGAGGCACAGCATCCTGGTGTGGAGGGGAGGCCCACTGGCCTTCCCCGGCGGTGAAAAGAAAGGCCTGGGAGGTGTAGCGGGGGTAAGCTAGGACGCCATGGGGCCACAGAAAAGAGCACTGGAGAGACGCAGCCACAGCATCCGTGATGACGGTATGCGCGGTGGGGGTGGCACTGGGTGGGCCACACCCCCACGAGGGAAGGATGAGAAAATCCAGCCTGTGATGGGACAGACAAGAGTGGGGGACACTGGTCAGAGGGACCGAGGCAGCTACAAACCCTACCTCAGTTCACAGTATGGAGACAACTTCCCATACAGGAGAAGCAAAAGACAAACACAGCCGTACACGTGACAGCTCATCCTGACATTTTAAAAAATAACAATAACAGTAATCAAAGAAGACAAAGATACCACAGTTCTGACGCAAAGGACCCAAACACTACCAGTCTCAGTCACAGCCCTTAGTGCTCAGAGAGAGAGCTGGGGGGCAGGAGTGGGGAATGTCTTTTTGTTTTAGTTTAAAGGAATGAAAAAATCACAGTGATTAAAAAACATGGCAGGTTCTTAAAATAAACACTCCCCACCCCCTCATCTAGGGCAGCAACTGTGATCACAAATACTTTCCCTCTCCCCACCCAACTCTTTCCCAAACCACACCACATCCCACTCCTGCCCACAACGGCAGTGACCCCAGTCACCATCCAGGCCCCGTTTTCCAGGATAGTGAGGTATTTAGAAATGTGACCCAGAAGGGATTCCTCTGAAACCACGTCTTTGAAGAGAAGGGAAAAAAATACCTTCCCAGGACCTCCAGGACAGGATGTGTATCACTCGGGCTTACCCTCAAACCCACAGCCCCAGCCCAAGGCTGCCTTCCAGGCCCTGCCTAAGTCAGCCATGTAACCCACCCATGTGCAGACGAGGTAAGCACTGGCTGAAGAGCCCTTCTCGAGGAAGTGGTATGTGGACAGATGTGCTTTTCCAGAAAGGACGGCAGGACAAACAATCCCCAGGCTCCATCATGCCCAGGGTTGCCAATACAAAGAGGAAGCCTCCCCGGTAAGAGATCAATGGGGGTCTTATCCCAGGGTGCCCTCTACAAGGCAAGAACAAATGAGTTTTACAGGGGAGAGATGGGCCTACAAAGGGGCATTGTGAGTTACTCTGAGGACAGACTCAGGGGACTGCTCCAGCCGGCCACGAGGATACTCCCGACCTGGGTACTGGCTGGAGGTATGTGAGTACTCCCTAGTTCTATTCCCCTTGGCTAAAACTACATCATTTAGGGATGTCTGATTTCAAGGCTCAGATTTACAGTGAAATTAAGTATTAGAAGGCCAGCAACTTTTGCTCAAAATGAGAGTGAACCTCTCAAGAATTCAGACTGGGCGCAAAGACTATGGAAGCTAAATGGGGTGAGGGGCTAAGTACCCAACAAAGGCAGCAATCTTGGTCCCTCATCCCATTACAGAGGGAGACCAGAGCCCAGGAAACCAGGCAGAGAGGGAACGGGCGGGGAGGACCCTGGCCAGCCAAGGAGAAGAGACCCCTGAGGCAAAGAAGTGGACTTAAGGCAGGGGATGAGGAGGAGCTGCTGGCTACCCCCCAAAAAGAGATGAGGCAATAGGTCTCTGGAGCTGAGAGAAGAGACAGCAAAATGGGGGGTGGCTGGTGAAGCAAAGAAAAATGTTTGTCTGAGACCACTGGGGTGGGTCAGGGTCCAGCCAAGCCACTAAACCTGTACAGAAGTCTACGTGGCACCCTTCACCAGGAAGGGGGAGACCCACCCCAGCACGGTGGGAGCAAAGGTGTGGGCAGTTCAGAGGGTAGTGCTCAGCGATGTTCACGGGGCTCTCTCCCGACCTTCCCCAAGGGGCTACCTAGGAAAGGCCCCGTGGAAGAAAGGTACTGGCCCCCAGGGCCCAGGAACTTCCCCTGCTCTGAATATGTGGACGGGGAAGAGGTTCAAAGAGCTAGAAGCAAACAACCCTGGTGGGGAGGCTCCAACTCAGGCTGTGTGGGAGGACACAGTGGGGTCCCTGCTTAAGAATTCCGGGTTTGCTCAGGTGGGTGAGCGAACGGGGGAGCAGGTCCATCTGCCACCAGGAGGCTGCAGGCAGCGCTGCCCTGGGGGTTTGGCACTGTGGCTCTCTGGAGTCAGATCTGTGCCCCCACCCCCAGAGAAATCCTTTGGGGAACCACTGAAGAGAACTGCTGTAAGAACCTGGGTTCGAGTGGGGCTCTGCCGGGCCCTTCCAGAAGAGACTGTTGGCGGGGAAAGGAGAGGGCGAGAGGCACTGACTCCTGCAGGGCCCGGAGTGACACAAAAGTGAGGGGGTGGGAGGGAGGGGAGGGGGGCTTCCCAGGCACTGTTGACAGCAGGATGGTCTCTCCAGGTTCGCATGGGGGAAGTAAGGATGGGGGGAGGAGATGGAAGGGGGAAGGGGGGTAATTCAAGTAAAAAAAAACTAGAGCAAGAGGAAGAAGGGCTGCGGGGATATGGCAGGGCCTGGGAGGCATGCCCCCGCCGCCGCCGCAGGAGCCCCCCACACCTCCCAGTCCCCCTGCTGTTGCAGTCACACCGAGGTCTCGGACTGCAGCCTCATGACAAACTTGTGCGACTTGGGGTCCACAAATTCCTCGGAGAGTTTGAAGAATGGGACCTTCTTGGTGCTGACCACCAGGCTGAAGTCCTGGCGTTTCAAGAGGAAAACAATGCCATCCTTGAGCCCATTGGTTACCGGCTCCTCGCTCACAAGTGTCCACTGTTTGGCCAGCCAGCGTTCCTTGTGATACTGGATGGTGGGTCCAGCTGCCAGGTAGCGCTCCAGGAAGGCCTGAGGAAGCGAGAGGGGACTTCTCAGGAAGTTTTCCCTCCCCTTTACCCACCTGGGGGTAAATCTTCCAAAAACCACCAAGATGTCCCAAGCTGACTCTATGCAAACAATCTCAGAGTGTTAGAGCAGGAAAGGGCCTGAGATCATCTTCCTGGGACCCTGGTTTATCAGCGCAGGAGCGGGATCCCACAGAGGTGGTGTGGATGAGCAGGGTCAGGTCTGGGACTGGCTCTCCTGATCCCCACATCCCCTGCTCTTCCCAGGTACCTGCTATGACCCAGGAAAGCCCTCCCTTGTACTCCTTCCTCTCCCTTCTGCTTGAGTGGGTAGCACTCAGCAGAGCTGCGCCAGCAGAAAACTAGAGGCATCACAGCTGAAGAGCAACATCTGTAGTGACCTGTTCCCCAAAGATGGCTCAGGGGAGGCAATTCTAGGAAGCTGGCCACAGAACTGGATGGTGGAACGGGCTCAAAAAGAGCATAGAGCAAAAAACGTCTGGTGGGAGTTTGGATCTGAAAATTCTGGAACCTCTACAGAGATGAGAAACAAGTCTCAGTTATTCCCCAAATGGTCCCCAAATTCCCTCTTCTCAGCACCTAAGAATGCTGCCCCATTCAGAGATGGAGCAGATGGAGTAGGGATGGGAGACTGTAAGGAGGTAGGGGGCAGGAGAGGGATGGAGGCTAGGGAAGGAAGTGAAAGAATCAGGGAGAGGAAGCAGGAGGGAAGGGCCAGAGTCGGGGAGAGAGAACGGATGCTGGGGCAGGGGGCCAACCTTGGGCGTCATGTCGTGCGTGATGCAGAATTCAAGGTGCTGTAGGATGCTCTCCATGGTGTGGTAAGGCTGCTGCTTGGTCGTGCGGAGGTATTTCTGCATGGCACGGGCCATGGATGCGAAGATGGCCTGGGCTGCCTCCCGGGGGTCCATCACCTCCCTGGGGTTCTTCTGCTCCTCTTCCTGCAGCCGCTTAATGTGGGTGAAGGCCTCCTCCACTGCCACCACAAGCCTGGGGAGACAAGGGGTGTGGACCAGGCTCCCACCTCTCACCTTCCCCCAGCTTCAGCCCTCCAGCAGCCTGAGAGAAGTCAGGCCTTTGTGCTCTCCTGAAGCTGTAGGCTCTCATCTGGACTCAAGAACCAGGCTTTGGAGGCAGTGTTTGTGCAAATGAGAATGCATGCGTATGGGTGGGAGGCAGAGGGTCTTCACCCTCTAGAAGTAGGAAACAGCTGTAGAGCTCAGTGAGCCCAGCCCGGGACCCAGAGAGGACAATCCAGTGTCAAAGAGACAGACAACTATGGATCGAACCCTAGAAAAAGCCTTCTAAATGAGCCCCCTGAACTGCCCTTCAGTGGGTGAAACATTATTAGATATAACTACATCAAAATCACACATGTGTATTCAACCATGATAGCATGAGCAACATCAACTAACACCTGGGGTGGGCAAAGGTAAGGCAAAAAAATGTGCTACAAACCAAGAAGGAAAAGGAAAGAACACAACAGAAAATGGGCAAAGAAGTGAACAAATAATTCATAAGAGACCTGAAAGGCTGGAAAAGATGACGCTGTTACTAGACAGTACTAAGAAAATCAAACATTAATAAGATACTACTTATTCATCAAAATGGAAAAAAATTAGGCAAATGACTATCCTTCAAATACTGGTCAGGATGTTGAAAGTATTCTCTGAGTACTAGACAGCAATAAGAAGCAACAAACCAGATATACAGAGTGAATCTCAAAAATACATTAGTAAGAGGGAAGCTGGAATAAGAAGCCCATTTACATTAAAAGTACAGAGACGAGCAAATGAACACCAGTACTGGGGAAACCCAGGAACCTGGGGCTTCAAGTAGCTTAGGATAGGGTTCTGGGCCAAGTACACATGCAGACCTGGGTAATTCTGCTGTATCTGTTTATTCTTTTGCCTCCTTGAGGGGCTCAATAAAGTTCCTTTAGAAAAGATCCCTTTGTCTTAGGTGAACCAAGGGGAAAAGTTTTCTCTTGGCTACAACCAAGGTAATGGGAAAGGAAAGGGTCCCCTATGGTAGCAGCAGCCCAGGAGATCCAGAGATCATGGTCAAGGCAGAAGGCAGAGGAGGCAGGGAACTTTTCCAGCTTCCTTCCCACGGCAACTGGAGACTTGCTGCAATGTCACAGAAATGAGGCTGCTAATCTTCCATCTACTGCAGCCTCATGTAAAAACAGGACCAGATGCTGGAGAAAAGGGAACCCTCTCGCACTACTGGTGGGAATGTAAAGTGATACAGCCACTACAGAGAACTGTATGGAGATTCCTTTCAAAATTAGGAATAGAACTACCATATGATCCAACAATCCCACTACTGGGTGAAAACCCTGAGAAAACCATATTTCAAAAGAACATGCACCCCAATGTTCATAGCATATACTAGCAGATACAATAACTAGGACATGGAAGCCACTTATCTGTCCATCAACAGAGATAAAGATGTGGTGTGGTGTGTGTGTGTGTGTGTGTGTGTGTGTGTGTGTTTGTGTGTGTGTGTGTGTAATGGAATATTACTCGACCATAAAAAGAATGAATTTGAATCAGTTCTAGTGAGGTGGATAAACCTAGAGCCTGTTATACAGAGTGAAGTAAGTCAGAAAGAGAAAAACAAATAAAGTATATTAATGTATACATATGGAATCTAGAAAACGGTATTGATGAATCTAGTTGCAGGTAAGGAATGAAGATGCAGATATAAAGAATGAACTTATGCACACACTACAGAAAGGAAAGAGTGGAATGAACAGAAAAAGTAGCACTGACATATACACACTGCCATGCATAAAACAGACAGCTGGTGAGAAAGTGCTGCATAACCCAGGAAAGCCAGCCTGGCCCTCCCTGACAACTTAGAGGGTGGGCTAGGGGAGGGGAGGGAGGCGATATGTGCACGATTATGGCTGATCTCTGCCACTTTCTGCACCTTCTGGCAGAAATCAAAAGTCACTTTATGGCAGAAAGTGAAGAGGAACTAAAGAGCCTCTTGATGAAGGTGAAAGAGGAGAGTGAAAAAGCTGACTTAAAACTCAACATTCAAAAAACTAAGATTATGGCATCCAGTCCCATCACTTCATGGGGAAACAATTAAAACAGTGACAGATTTTATTTTCTTGGGCTCCAAAATCATTGCAGATGGTAACTGCAGCCATGAAATTAAAGGACACTTGCTCCTTGGAAGAAAAGCTACGACCAACTTCAGTTCAGTTCAGTCATTCAGTCGTGTCCAGCTCTTTGCGACCCCATGAAGCACAGCACGCCAGGCATCCCTGTCCATCACCAACTCCAGGATTCCACCCAAACCCATGTCCATATGACCAACCTAGACAGCATATTAAAAGCAGAGACACTACCTTCGCTAACTAAGGTCCGTATAAGTCAAAGCTATGGTTTTTCCAGTAGTCAAGTATGGATGTGAGAGTTGAGCTATAAAGCTGAGCACTGAAGAATTGATGCTTCTGAACTGTGGTGTCAGAGAAGACTCTTGAAAGTCCCTCAAGGAGATCACACCAGTCAATCGTAAGGAAATCAGTCCTGAATATTCACTGGAAGGACTGATGCTGAAGCTGAAACTCCAGTACACCTGAAACTCCAATACTTTGGCCACCTGACTCATTGGAAAAGACCCTGATGCTGGGAAAGATTGAAGGCAGGAGGAGAAGGGGATGACAGAGGATGAGATGGTTGGACGGCATCACCAACTCGATGGACATAAGTTTGAGCAAGCTCTGGGAGTTGGTGATGGACAGGGAAGCCTGGTGTGCTGCAGTCCATGGGGTCACAAAGAGTCAGACACAACTGACAGACTGAACTGATGGCTGATTTGCACTGTTGTACAGCAGACACCAACACAATTTATAAAGCAATTTTCCTCCAATTAAAACTTTTTTAAAAACCAAAAAAAAAAAAAAAAGGAACAGGGTCAGGGCTACCTTCCTCCTTCAAAGCCTGGAGATCATGTGTGAGGAAGGGCAGAGTCCCAAGACCCTCTGTTCCTCCCCTGTGGAAATACCAACAGATGAAGGGCCCTAGCAAGCAGTCGACACCAAGAAAGAATCTTCAGGCATGAACAGCATTCACATAACAAGGCAAACAGGAAAAAAGGAAGCATGAGGACAGTGTTTAAGAATTTACCAAGATATGGGCACGAGAGCCTCATTTTTGCAGGTAAAAATGTACCATCTGCTGAGCAAGCCTCCAAGATCTCCTGGAAGGAGGGCTGGTCCAGCCTCAGTCCCTGCCACTGGCAGGGAGGTTCATGGGCTTTAACGGCCCCTGCTTCACGGTGCAGGCAGAACTCAAAGGCCCCATCCACCTCCACCAGATCATCTTGGTATGTTTTGCAGAGGTAATGAAAGTGCCAAGTTGGCTGACTTTAAAATAAGGAGATCACCCTGCAGGTAATCTTCATCACAAGCCCTTTGAAGTGGAGTTCTCTCCAGCTGGTGGCAAAAGTCAGAGACCTGGTCTTGCTGGCCTCGAGGAAAACCGCCTATGGGTCCAGGTGACCAGGAATTGATTCTGCCAGCAACCAGTGAGCTTGGAAGGGGACTTGGGCTAAAACTAGATTTGTTCTCGATTTCAGCCCGTGAACCCTGAGTGGAGGGTTCAGCTCACCTGCGCCTGACTCTCAGGACTGCAAGACAGTAAGTGTGAGCTGTTTCACAGCGCCCAGTTCATAGTGACTTATTAAGGCAGCAACAGAAAACGAACGCACACATCCCATCCACATCACCATCGGTCACGGAAGCCAGGTGGCCCTCCTCTCCCCAGCCTCCCAGCAGCCCCCCAGCAGCCCCACTCCTCCCCTAGACCCACCTGGCCCTCCGCTTGCGCACCCTCCGCTCATGCTCGGCCTCCTCGTAGTAGTACTCGTTGTGGCTGTTGTCCCGCCTGCGGGCCGCCGCTGCGATCACAGCTCGGGACTGACCCGTGGAGTTGTTGGTACTGTTTTCTGCATAGAAGCAGGAGAGAGAGAGGCTGGTCCCTTCAGAGCGCCGCCTTGATTCCCACTCCAGGAAGTCTGGGGCCAGCCCCCCGACATGTCCAGAGGAAGCCGTGTCCACCCCCCAGGAACACCTCCCTTTCCCAGCCCTCTTGGCCATGATGTTTGGGCGAGGCCCACAGGAAGGCCGCAAGGAGGGCACCAGAGGGCAGGAGTCCTGCACGGGCTCCTCCCCAGTGCGGGAGGGTCGGGCTGCCGAGAGCGAGGGCTGAGGAGCAGACACAGCGGAGCCAGAGGAAGGGGACACACCGTAGCATAAAGGGAAAGAGAGCAGAATCAGCAGCTAAAACCAGCCACCTGGTGTGGAGGGAGAGCACAGAACAGGAGGGGGCTGGGACACAGTCTGAGGAAGGAAAAAGCACGGCAAGAAGGGTGCAAGAGAAACGGGAGGCAGGAACTTGGGAGTCCTGCTTGGGAGGAGACCAGGAGGCCAAGGAGCAGAGCCGCTCACCCTCTCCGAGGGAATACACCTTGAAGCCAGACACTTTCTTGGCCAGGACGGACTTGGGCAGGTTGAGGAGGGCAGGGTTGTAGACAGGGAAGTCATGGTAATACTTCTCCAGGATCCACACTGCCACACGCTGGATGCTGTGGGGGAGACGGCAGGACAGGGAGGCGGAGCAGACAGGCAAGGGGCGCAGGGGAGGGACACAGCAGGGCAGGTCAGCAGGGCAGGACAGGACAGAGGGCAGGGACAAGCTGCTCCCAAGAAGCCTGGCTCGGGGCCTGGGGTCTACTCACCAGACCCGTGCCTTCCCCAGGGCTGCACCTGCTACTCCTTCCCTGCTGTGCTGAAGCCCAGGGGAGAAAGGGCACTGGGCCAGGATCCCCAGCCGGGGGTCACCTCCTCCCCTCCAGCATTTCCCTCAACATTCCCTGCAGGACTAATGATAATCTGGGTGGCCACGGGGCATCCTGCCCACAAGTTTGGGGGCCGAAGAACCTTTCTCCTTATCTTTTCCCTGGGGGTCCCTTCCTCTTGCCAGCTCATCTGAGTGCCCTCAAGAGGCTGCGCCTCCAAGAGCTAGAAACGTGGTGATTCCAAAGATTCACATCTATCTCCTCTTTGGTCCACCCCTCTCTAAGATTCCCAATCTCTGTTCATCTATTCACCCCCAGCTCCTAACTCCCACCCTATCTGCTCCAGGACCCATCAAGCAGCAAACACTGTTGAAAACCTAGAATGTGCAGAGCACACAAATGCCCACCCAGCCCTCCGAGCGCACCACCTCCGCCCCTGCGCCCTGCAGCCCCCTCCGCCCCGCCCCCAGGCTGGGCTGCCTGTCCCCATGCGCCTGCACCTGAGATGGCCCACGTTGTAGAAGCGGCTGGCCCCGTCGGTGGAGCGCACGACCTTGAGCGTGAACTGCGGCTGGAGCTGGCGCAGCTCCAGCAGGACCACAGCCAGGTAGTGCACAAAGAGCAGGGCGTCCACCAGCGACACGGCAAACTGCACCACGCCCTGGTAGCTGCGCTCGCGGGCGTCCAGAATGCGGACACCGTAGAAGAGCCAGTAGGACACGACGAGCAGGAAGACGAGCACCATGAGCAAGGCACGCAGCACGAAGACGCGCGGCAGAGCAGCCTTGGGCCGGCGGAAGAACAGGGCCCAGCTGCCCAGCAGCAGGATGAGCAGCTTGAAGGCCACGGAGATGAAGAGGCCTTCGCAGGCCGTCCCGCAGCGGCTCCAGCTCCTCCCGCCACAGCAGCGGCGGCAGCAGCAGGAAGGCCAGAGGCGTGAGGAAAGAGAGCAGGGCCAGCGTAGCCCCCCGCCGCCACACCCAGGTGCCGGGAGCAGTCCAGCGGGACGCTGTCTTCCATGTCCTTGGCGATGCGCGTGAGGTCATCGTGGGAGATGCTGTGCTCCGAGGTGCCCGTTACCACTGTGGTTGTCTCCCCCAGTTGTCATCCTACAGCCGGAGCGGCCGTGGTGATGCGGAAGAGGAGGAGGAGGAGGAGGAGGAGGAGGGGGGAGGAGGAGGAGGAGGAGGCAGGGACATGGGAGAAGAGGTGAGCGGGAAGAAGACAGAGAGCAAAGCAGGGAGAGGAGAAAAGAGGGTAATCAACACACACGCAGCCGTCCAAGTATTTACTGAGCTCCACTGTCAGAGGAGCCTGGTGGGCTACAGTCCATGGAGTCACAAAGAGTCAGACCCAACTGGGAGACGAACACTTTCCCTGCATGCCCGAGTCTGGCCCCTGCAGGGATGGCACATCTGAGACCTGGGCCCTCAGGGAGCTTCATGCTGCCAGCGAACCAGGAAAAACCCTGCACATGCACCCTCAGAACAGAGGGTCCAAGAGAGATGCCAGGGAGCTGCTCTGTCAGAGAATGGGATCTGAGGTCAGACTCTCCAGGCAAAGCAGGCAGGCTCGAGCAACCCACTTGCAAGGCCAGGATGACCCATGCTGTGCTGTGCTAAGTCGCTTCAGCCCTGTCCAGCTCTTTGCAATGCTGTGGACTGTAGCCCATCAGGCTCCTCTGTCCATGGGGTTCTCCAGGCAAGATTACTAGAATGGGCTGCCATGCCCTCCTCCAGGGAATCTTCCCAACCTAGGGATCAAACCTGAGTCTCTTACATCTCCTGCATTGGCAGGTGGGTTCTTCACCACTAGCGCTACCTGGTAAGCCCAAGGCCAGAGTAGGCAGTAGGTGCCTATCCTCGGAGTACGGAGGGCCACTTGAGGATCTGGTTAAGGGAGTGAGCTGACCAAGGCAGCCTGGGGGAGGGGAGAGGACACCGAGAAGGGACAGGGAAGGTGAGAGGCTAGTGCAGGGCATGTGAGACACAGTGCAGACTCAGGGCCACTCCGGGTCTCTGGTCTGCCTGGCTGGCTCTCCTGGCCCATCTGAATGCCCACCACATGGGCATTTCCCAAGGAAAGGGGAGTCTGAACAGAAGGCAGAAAGAGGAGGCACTGCCTGTTTCAGCTCAGGGAACCCGTAAGCACAACCACTATACCTACACGTGTGCCCCAAGTGTCAAGAGCCTGGGCACACCCCCCCAACAACGGAAGAGCTGATCAGGCTCACTCCAAGAACTCAGGAGGCCAGGTCTCTGGGAGAAGACGGGATTGGCAAAGAGGGAGGAAGATCATTTCCCTCAGGTGCTGACCTGCTTCCAAGCCCCAGGATTCCCCAGGATCTCATGCCTCGTGAGAACTCCAGCTCCCTAAGATGCTCCCAAGTCATCCCAAATCCTGCCTCTTCCCTCTTCTAGCACTAGGTGCTGCCTCCTGCCCTCCCTGCCAGGGGCACACAGAGGGCCAGAGAGGCCAGAGCAGGAGCAACCAGCCGAAAACCCCCTCCCATCTCCCAAAGCTCACTTCCTCCCCTTTCTCTATCAACTCCTCCCTCTGACCAGTGGGTGCTATTCTACAGTCAGACACCAGAGGGCACCAGAGTGCCCAGGGGAAACTTCGGGCTGCCACACCTCCAGCCCCCACCCACCGCCGTCCTCCCACTCCAGATTCCCAGTCCCCTAACTGGCTGGCATGAGCCCAGAGAAGAGGCAATTCCCATTACACAGCCCAGGTCATATGGGTCATAAAAGATGAAGGAGGCTGCTGCTTCCAAAGGGATCTCTGAATTCTACCAAGATTCTACAGAATTCTGAGATGAGGTCCTACCTTGGAACACTTAACAGAAGTATGACCCAAAATGCCCTCCTCTCTCTGTCGAAAGAGGCCAGGTTTCCAGTCCCTTCCCTTTTGGATGGACCTCCAGCTTCTCCAGAGATCCGAGTGGAAACACCTGGTCCAGACCTCAGCCCCTGACGCTCACCCGCTCATCCCCTCTCGTGGACTCATTGTCCAGCAGGGGCTCCCCTGGAGCCTGGATCGTCACCGACTTGTCCCCCCGGCTCCCGTCTCGGCTCTTAGAGCGGTGTCGGTCCCGGCGGTCCCTGCAGCAGAAGGCCAGGGGAACGGGCACGGAAGGTCAAGGGGAGGACGCATGCTTCTCAGCGGCCAGCTTCAGCCGCCAGCCCTGTGGTGCCCCCCCAACTCCGCCCCCTGTTTCAGCTCTCCTGCACACCCACCTGTGCTTGCGGGAGCTGCGGGAGTGGCCAGACTTGTAGGAGTAGCCCGAGTACTGGGACTCGGTGTCCATGGCGTCCCGAACGCCGCGCCTTGTAGCGCTCCAGGGCCACAGGCTGGGGCCTTCTGGGGGCCCCTGCCACCTCCTTCAGCACCGGCTTCTTCAGGCCAAGGGGCACCTTCAGGAAATCAACCGTCACCCTGAGGGACTCTATTTTGCTGGACAGGTGGGCTTGTCTCAGAGAAAATCAAGCGGCGCTCCTGAGGAAAGGAAGCAGCTGGTTGGGCTGGGGCTGTCAGAGCAGAGAGGAGGCCATGCCCAGGAAGCAGACGCAGGAAGCTCAGGGGAGCCCCGCTCCCACCTGAGAATGCCCCCCCCCCCCAGGCTCCTGCTCTGCCCCGTGGGCCCAGTTCCTCCCGCCCTGCCTCCTGGAGAGAGCAACCCCAGATGTGCCCCGGGGTGGGGAAGACGAGGGCAAAGGCCACCCCCGGATGACCCAACTCCGGACCCCCTGCAGGGGAGAGCTGGGCAGCACCTTCCCACTCTCAGCCAGGAACACTGCAGAACGTGGGTTCTGGCCAGGCCAACTGGATGGCCCAGTGTAGACCGCAGCAGGAGGCAGCTAGCTTCAGTCCAGAGGCTACCCCAGGCCTCTCATCTGCTCCCATTTTTAAGGTCTGAGTGCCCACAGGGGGCTGCCTATGGCTGCTTCTCTTGGCGTTGTCTCCCCAGCATGTATGTCAAACATACCCACAGTTACTGTGAGGTGAAGCTGGCTGCTCCCCTTAAGGCTGTGTGTGTGTCTGTGTGTGTCTGTGAGTGGCCTGACTTGTGTGCATGCACAAATGTGCTCACATGGCCAGGGTGAAGAATGTAAACTACAAATCACGTGGTGAGGGGCAGGAGGGGAAGGTAAGCAGAAACCATTCTTCTAAAAACCTGACATCCTGAACCAGGCAATGTCAGGAGCTTGTCTGACCGCTGTGGACCGAGGGGCAGCGTCTCTCTTCTACACTTTCACCTTCCGGTTCCGCAAAGGAGAGGACCTCTCCTTCTCCCGTCTGCTTACCACCTCACAACCCAGCCCCGACCCCTTCACAAAAGCCCCCTTCATCCCCAGCTCTTGTGCACCCAATGGTACATCCCTGGGCACTGAGCAGTTATTTCCCACCTTTACTCACTGAGTCATCACCTCTTGCTTGGGCCCCATCTAGAAACCATATCCCTGCCAAGCCCTGAGTACAGTGGGGAAGAAACCCCGGACTCACAGCCCAGCAGGGTTGGTGCATATAAACAACTAACTACATCAGTGATGAAAGGAGAAGGACGAGGACAGTATGGCAGACAAGTCTGGGGAGCAGGGCTCCTTTAAACTGAGTGGTTCTGGAAAATCTGAGAAAACAACAACCAAGCCTGAAGGAGCACAGGGGCTAAGCAGGTAGAGTGGAGGGGAAAGCCTGCAGAGCAGACAGCCACCCACAGGAAGGCCAAAGGCAGCAGAGAGTTGGGTGGCCCAGTGGAGCCAACTGGGTGTGAGCAAGGGAGAGGCAATGGAAGGTGAGGATGAAGAGGCGGCCAGGGGTCGGGGTACTGCAAACCCCGTGGGTCAGGGCAAGAGTGCGTGCACGCTAAGTTGCTCAGTCATGTCAGACTCTTTTCGACCCCATGGACCACAGTCCACCAGGCTCCTCTGTCCATGGAAGTCTCCAGGCAAGAATCCTGGAGTGGGTTGCCATGCCCTCCTCCAGGGCATCTTCCCGATCCAGGGATCGAACTTGCATCTCCTGTGACTCCTGCACTGCAGGTGGATTCTTCGGGTTGGGAGAAGAGCTAGGTTAATTCAGTGGGACGCCTGCGAAGGGTTTTAGGTCTCCAGACAGAGACTGGAAAGAAGGGCAGGCAGAAGCGGGGAGACGAGGAAGGAGGGGACTGCAGTGATGGGGCAGAGCAGCACAGGAGGTGTGAAAGGGTCACATTCGTGACATGCTGGGCAGGACCGGCAGGACTTAACTGGACTGGCTGAGGGGGAGGGGAGCATCAAGATCTCTGGCCTGAGCATGAGAGGAGGTGGCAGTGCCATTTCAGGTGGGAAGGCTGGGGGAGGAATTGCTGAGTTTGGTTTCTGGCATGCTGAGTTCATGGCTGTGAGGCAGGCAGTTAAACAGGCAGCTGAGTGTCAGAGGAGCTAGACTCAGAAAAGGGTCTGAGCTGGAGGCATGGATGGTGTGCAAGGTCAGGGGAATGAATGGGATCACCCAGTGAGGGGGCTAAGTAGGGGGTCCCTTAGAACCCCAACATGTAAACATGTCCGAAGACACAGAACAGGCAAAGGGTGAGGCCATGAGGCCAGAGGAGCAAGGAGACCCGAAGAGCGAGCTCTCATGCAACTAAGAATTACTGTTCCAAGGCAGGAACAAAATCAGCCAGGCCAAGTGCTGCCACGAGGTCAATTCTGCTAAGAACTAGAATGAATTTGCCTTATGTAGTTGGTAACTTTTCTCCAACCGAACTGAACCATCAGTAACTTGAGAATAAGAACCATGATTGGTACGGACTTGTAGCTACCACCTTTCCATTGGCACACGGCTAGTAACTGATACCGCCTGACTCTCAGGGAAACTGCAAACACTGAGGGAGATGAAATAAATGCTACCTCCATCCATTTATCTTCCTCACAGAGGTATGTGGAGACACTGCATGGCCTGGTGACATCTGTCCGTAGCCCCACATCAAGACACGTATACGACAAAGACACACGCAGGCAACGGAGACAACAATCTTCGCCCACCCACCCTAAACCCTTCTAGAAACCTTCGCCACAAACAAGGCCCTATTCATCTTACCTGCAAATTATGTTGGACTCCTCTACCCAACTCCCAAGAACCCATTCCCTGATACAGTTCAGACACGCTGCCTGTATCTCTCCTCCAGCGGTTCAGCCCATTCTTTCTGGTCTTCCTCCTACAAACTCAATTTCACCAGGAGGTTCAAAGAGAACAGGTGGTGACAGGGTGAGGGAAGTGGAAAAATAAAGAGGAAAAGGACTGCCACGGCCTCCAGTCTAGACAGAGACACAATAACCCAGACTCTCTGAATTCTCACATCTGCCAGAGGAGTCAACAGCAAAAAGAGCCTGGGATTTGCACCCGAATATCTGAGTTTAAAACCTAACTCTCCCACTGAGGAGCTGTGTGCTCATGTGCAAGTTACTTAACTTTGCTGTGCTTGGCGGCCTGGTAGGCTCATTGGTAAAACAGGGGAAATGATGTTTTACATCAACACCTCATGGGGTTGTTGTTAAGTATACTGGAGATAAAAGAAGCACTTTAACAAACTGCTCAGCAAGTAATAAGTTAAGCAACTAATACAATCTGACTTCACGGTCACTCCTGCTCCAATCCCCAGACACTTCCTCTGAGACTTGGGAAAAAGGTGGTATAAATAAATCTTGCTGCTTGTGCAACTAAAGTCACACACACAAACACTCACACATACACAACAGATCAGAACCACCACTTCAAACACAGCCAGGAGGGAAGCTGATGCCATTGTGCTTCCCCTACAGATAAATTTCAAACTAGACAGGGTGGCAGTCCCCTCCCAACCCTTTGTTCTAAACTGTTCCAGCCTAGAGCTCCCTACCTTCCTCCCAGCTGCTGATTAAAGACCCAACATAAACCTGGCTCCCCTGGCCTGTTTCTCCCACTCCTACCAACCCAACCCAAGGTACTCAGAAAGCACCCAAACATGCTGCTCCCTCCCCTTCCAAACAGAGAGGCCAAAAATGAACCCAGTTTCTGAGACCTTTGCCTGCTGTCTCATGGAGCACCCCAGGAATCTAACCCAAGCACTGGAGAGGCTAAGGGGAGGGCCTCAAGGTGAGAAACGAGAAGGGCAGAAGTTCCCCTTGTTTAATCGAACCCAGGAATCAGGGGTTTGGAGGGTCTCCCGGGTGGGCAGCATTCCCAGGGAAGAGGGTGGGGGAAGGGATCACTGGGTGGGATCAACAAGTGGAAATATGGGAGGCAGGACAGACCGGGAGGGAAGTCCGGACTTAGGCCAGGGCAGGGAGGGCCCTGGTTTAAAGGGTGGGAGGCTGTAAAAGGGAATATGTTCCCTTGCTTTTCACCATGCCCCCAACCCCACATCAGACAAAAACCCACTGACTTGGTCTCCTGCTCAGGCCAACCATGGATTATCTGGGGTTAAAAGCAGGCCAGAGAGGAGTGAGGGAAGGAAGAGAAAGTCTGTCACAAAAAGGAGACCCTTCTCCCTTCCAAAGGCCTTTCAGAAATAAAATTAATGGAATGTGTCTCAGTATCATCCCATGAGGATTGGGGTGAGGACTGGGGGAGAATTGTGGGGGCTTTTGTCCCTGCTGCCCAGCTTCTCCCACATTGATCACCATGGCAACCAAAGCCCCCTGTTGCCTAGGTGATGGCAGCCAGGTCCTGGAACCCATACCCAGCATCCAAAGCGAGAAAGGTTATGGAGGTGGGGGGGGTAGGGACAGAGCGGGAGAGAATGGGGTTTCTCCTCTGGCGGCCCCAGCTTTTGTATAAGCTCTGGGATCAGGTTTCTTCAGGAAACAATCAGAGGCCTTTGGAAAAAATACACTCAGAACCTGGCAACAGGCAGAGGGAGTAAGGCCCTGGGTAGACTGGGAGGCATGGGAGGGCTTGGTGTTGGCCAAAAGGCAGACCAAGACTAGACCCACCCCTGCTGCCCCACTCGGAGGAGCAGCCTAGGTGGGTGAGACCTTGGACACAGACTCGGCAGCCTCTGGTCAGGCGCAGGCTGAGGACCAGAAGGTGGGCGACTCTGGCTACCACCTCTCCCCACTGCTCTAGGCCACCACACCACCGGTCCCAGCTCCTTTCAGGAGTGGGGAAAAGAGGCAGTGAGGACGACCTGGACGGGGCTGGGGAAAGCACCGTGGGGGCAGGGCAACCAGGCGGAGAAGGGTGGGGAGGGACAGAACAGACACGCACTCAGAAGACAGGGCTGGCAGTTCCAGACCAGTGCTGCCACGGAAGGCATTCTCAGAGGAGTCCAGAATGAACTTCCAGCTGCAGCGGGCAAGAGGAAGAGAAAGAGGACAGGAGGCCCAAAGTTCTCCTCTGACAGGGGCAGCACTCTGATCGGACCGTCTTTTAAAGAAATGGCCTTCCTCTCCTCAGCCCAGGACAGGGGAAGGGTGGTCCTGCCTGGATGCAAGGAAATGGACGTGATCACCCCTTCAGACCTCTCCTGCAGAGTTGCCTGTGGACCCTTGCCCACGAAAGGTCTCTGGTTCCTGTAGCCTTCACAAAGACTGAATCGCCATGCTGTACATCTGACTAACACAGCAGTGTAGATCAGCTATACTTCAATTTGTTTTTAAGTGTCTGTTTTTAAGAACCTAGGTCTTACTGCATGTACTGTGCACCCCTCTCCCCACTAAAACCCGTGGGAGGTGTGGCCATGTTGGCCCCCAGCATCATGGCTCCCTAAGCATCACCCACCACAGCCTCAGTGTCCAAGGATATCAATGTGAGTTCCACCCAAAATGCTGGATGCCCACCGTCCAGAAGGCCCACCTCCCAGCCCGGTATCCAAGGAGCTAGATGTCTGTCCACAGAGACGGAGCCCCTTGCCAAGACATGAGCTAGTGGGAGGCAGGGCAGAGTCCAAGTCACCGCTGACTGTCCAGCTTCGTCCTCCCCTTGCCACATCGCTCCAAGTCTCACGGGCATGCTCAGTCCCGGCCGCCCTCTCAGACACTGGTGGACACAGGAGGTGTCTGGTGTTGGGAGTGGGGGAGGCAGCCCCTAACACACTCCCACGGAGGAGAGGGACGTGCCAGGGCCTCTGACTGCGCCTGCATCATTCCCCATGCTCACCCTACCCACCACAGGAGGAACAGTGGGCTGACCCACGCAACTCTTGGTAGACTCCAGCACTAATGCAGAAGAGGCCCTCCAAGGTGCAACCCTAAGTTTCACAGATGAAAAGGCAGGGCCCAGAGGAAAAAGGGCGCTGGCTCCTGGTACTGCATCTAAGGCAGCCCTTTCTGGCCTCTTTGTTAGAAAGACCTCACTGACACTGTGACTAGGCGTGCTCCTCTCAGAGTGACACCAGGTCCCTCCCTGGCACTCCTTCCAGACTCTGGTTCTTGAAGCAGCCAAGACTAGAAGCTGGCCAGGACAGGAGAGGATTCACTGGCTCCTGCCTGTCCCTTCTTCTCTCCAGTGACACAGGGACAGAGGCTGGACAGGCCTTAGCTTGTTGAGACAGTTGAGACTGAAGAGCCCCTTGCCCTAAAGAGGTAGTTCCCTTGCCCACCCAGCAACCACTCCTGCCTGAGGATCTCCACGTTTCCTCGTCATTCCCATCTAGCTGTGCACCAGGGACAAGCCCTCCATCCCAGAAGGCCCATGCTGGGTTCTCTCTACCACAAAAACAGCTGACACACAGAGTGGGCCAGGACCAGACCCAAGCCCTAGACCAAAAGGGGGTTTTGCCCCCAACCCTCATTCCTGTACCCTGAAAAAAACAATGTCCTTAAGTGACAATACCGTCCAGGGGGCCAGAGAGAACAGCTGGATCTCAGTGGGCCGAGAGGTAAGAAAGAGCTGGACCCAAGAGTCCAAAAGCTGGCACCGAGCCCCGCCCCCGCCCTATAAACCCGGCACTCTCCCAGGGCAGCCCCAGACATGAGCTCACCATCCTGAGAGCCCTAGGGCAGGGGGCAGGATGCCTCTCCTCCCTGGGCTGAGTAGCAGGGGAAGGCCCATGCTTGGGTCACCCAGACAGCCCATGCGGCTGTTCACCACCAGACCCGGGTGCAAGGAGCCTGCCAGGGAGGGCGGCGGGGGAGCCTCAGACTGGGCTCCTGGCCAGGATACCTGAGCTGGCGTTCCAGCTGAAAGGAGCTGGGGGAGCCAGAGGCAGGCCTTTCTCCATCTATTTCCCTCACTTCCCTCTATCTAAAGCAAGGGGGAGGCTGAGTACCCTCCAAGTCCACAAATACACTTGAACACAGATACACGCACGTGCACCCCCACACTCATATTCCCCCTCGGAAACCTGGAATGGCTCCTGACTGCCCCACCCAGTTCCACCCGCCCTGGCCAGGCAGGTTCTGTAGAGACCTGCTCCGCTTTCTCGCCAGCACCCCCCACCCCCACCCCGGCGCTCAAAGCCCTGCTCCCAACGCACTGCACGCAAGCACACGCATGTTGCACACACACCACAGCGGCCCATTCCCTGGCTCCCCCAGACCCATGCCCAGGCCATCTGGAAGGGAACCCTGAGTGAGAGGATGGAGCATGGGGCAGAAAGGGTGAGCAATCCCTTTGGCATCTCTCCCAGGGGCAGGCCAGAAGGGAGTCGGATGCTGAGCTGGTGAGAAGGGAACCAGGGCTTCTAGGTGGCTGGGTCCTCTGATTGATTCTCACCCATGAGCAGCCCCCTAATTCGTACCCACCAGGCTCTGCACTTCTCCCTCCCTCAGCTGGAGCAAAGGCCTAACCCCTGCATGCCCACCAGGTAAGGTATGGAAGAGTCGGGCAGGAAAGCGGTGAGTTGTCCTCAGGGCGAGGAGAAGGTGGGGCCCATGGGGGCAGACAGGCTGGGTTGACCCAGAGGCCACGCCTCGCCCTCTTCTCAGCCTGCTCTCCGAGGTGGGCCCCAACTGCCCCTGACCCTGAGATCTACGAAGCCTGCTCACCCAGCCGCCGCCTCGGGGTGGGCTCAGCGGGAAGAGAAAGCAGTTTCTCAAGATGAGATGTCAGCCACCTTAGGTCTGCACATGGATGGGAAGAGCTGTGACGTGGGGACACGGGCAACAAAGGCCAGTTTGTGTGGCAAAAGCAGTTAGGTGCGCGACACAGTGTGACTAGGGGCAGGGGTGGCAGACCCGGGTCTCCCCACTCTGAAAACCTTTTCCTCCTGCTTCATTCCAGGGCCTCTGACCTGGTAAATCACCCGGTTCTTACCTAGGAAAACCGCGCCAGCTGAAAGGCCCAAGCACCAACCAACCTCCTCCATCTTGACAAACCCACAACCTGAGGTTTTCATTCTTTCGGAGGAGCTGAAAGGAGCACCAGCCCTTGTATCTGCCACCCCAATCCTGGAGTAAGGGAGGTGACAAAATAAGTGCTTCTGTTCATACTCAGTTGCTTTTTAAGTCACTGCAGTCACACCTCCTCGGGCTCAGCACCTGCTTCTGTGCACCTCCCCCCACTCCTTAAAGGCCAGAGCCCCTCCCCAGACTCCCTACACAGACACACCCTCTCTTCTAGCCAGAGTGGGGGAGCCAGGAACTCTCTGGTGGAACTCTCTGGTGTTTGAGGGATACTGTTAGGGAGTTGCTAGAAAACTCTCCAGGGAGAGCCAGGCCCTTCCAAACAAAACAAAACTCCATGGGTCACGGTGCTGGAGCCCCCGCGTGTGAAGTGACCCAGCAGAGAGGAAGAGGCCAGCCCCCAAGGGCATTCTGTCCAGGCGGCAGGCCTGCCCCAGGCTGTGCCAGCAAGCTGCTCCACCCGGGAGACCCCCATTCTTCCAGCAGACTGACACCCTCTCTAGGACAGACTTCTTTTACATCTCAGGCTGACATCTGGACTCATGTCTGCTTTTCAGGAGACAGGGAAACTATTCAAGTTCAAGAATAAAGGCAATGATGAGCAAACTTGAACAAACGAAACAAGAGGATGGAAAGGTGGAAAGAGTGCTTTGGGAAATGGAAGAGAAATGACATCAGACAGACCTGGCACAGCCTCTGAGGAGCTATGTAACCTTAGATGAGCCCCTGGCCCTCTCTAAACCTACTTTCTCATCTGCAAAATAAACCTCAGTTTTCTCACCTGCAAAATGGGGATAATGGTGACAACCTCAGAAGGTGGAGGGTTCAGCGAAATAATGTATACAGAATATCACAGAATTAAGCATGTAATAGATGCTCAATAAAATGTTAGTTTCCCACCTCTTTCTCCAATAGAGGGTGAGCAGCCAGTTCCTTTCACTCACTCCCTGTTCCCAAAACCTCACTGTGAGAAGTAAGACCCTGCCCAGAATAAGACGGAACCAACACTTAGGCTACCGTGTTGGCCTCAGCCCCCTGTATGACGGCTGCTCTCTAACCTAGACCACACCCAGGTCTGAGAGAGCAGCCAAAACCCCCATCCCACTCTCTGCCTCTTTCCTCGGAGGCTCCCGGATCCCCCAGCCTCTCTCTTCCCCTCCCTCCTTCCACATTTAGAGTGAGGCAGGGCCTGGGCTCTAATCACCTCCTTCTCTCCTGCAGGTGCTAAGCCCAGCTGTGTGTGGAGTGGTGGAGGGGGCCCCAAGCCTCCCGCCCCACTCAAGCCCCCAGCTTCTTCCCACTCTTCCCTCTCACTGCCCCACCCTGATTACCAGGATATCCTCGGCTCTGCTGATTCTAAGCCGCTTCTCCCAAGCCCGTTCCCAGCTCTCATGTCTGTAATTACCAGCCTTGCCAGGGGCATCAGACAGGCACAGCAACACCTAATTTCCAAAGTGCTCTTGGAAATTAAGTAGAGGCCATACGAGGCCTCTACTCTGTACCAAGCAGGGTGGAGAGAAGGATGGACGAATTCTTCCTCACCCACCTCACTTCCCTCCAGAACACAGTAGAAAAGGTGACAGAAGGCTGCCCAAGCCAGATCAGCAAAAGACAGGATTAAGAAAAAGGGAAGGCTTCTGCGGAATGGGTGTGAGTAGGATTTACTCCCAGGCCTTTTCCTTCATCTCTGCTATCAAAATCTCCCCATGAACAGGGTCACCCACTTGGAGAGTGTGAGAGAAATTTCAGGTCAGTTCAGAGAGAGGGGAGGTCAGTGCCCAGTAAAACAAGAAGATGGGTACCCACGGGGATGACGGCAGATGCGTACAGGAGGGAGCTGCCCAAGAAGGAGGAAAGAAAGCAAGTTTTTAAAAGCCCCATCTGCAACCCAGACTATGAGAACACGCAATAACATCCCAGCCTCTCCTCTCCCTAATACCTCCAACCCCACCCACCACACACGGCTTCGTTTCATAGGCAGGAAAACTGAGGCCAAACCCCCAGTTAATATTTCAGGATCCAGTAACACCCGCTGCATGTGGCTCCCCAGCACCCCTGCTCCTTCTTGCTCGTGCTCAGCCTCTACCTGCAGCACCCTACCAAGTCCCTCCCTGCAGCACCCTACCAAGTCCCTCCCTGCTTGCCTAACTCATCCTTTAAACCCAGCTAAGGTGGACCCTCAGGGCTAACCCTGAATCCTCACTGCAGTGACTGAGGCTGAAGATGAAGCCCCAGTACTTTGGCCACCTGACTTAAAAAGCCAGCTCAGTGGAAACGACCCTGATGCTGGGAAAGATTGAGGGCAGGAGGAGAAGGCGGCAATAGAGGATGAGATGGTTGGATAGCATCAAAGACTTGATGGACATGAGTTTGAGCAAACTCTGGGAGACAGTGGAGGATGGGGAAGTCTGGCGTGCTGCATTCCACAGAGTTGCAAAGAGTGGGACATGACTTAACCACTGAATAACAAAGTTTGATCCACACAGTGGAATATCATTCAACCACAAAAAGGAGTGGAGTTATGATGCTCTAATGTAGATGAGCCATGAAAAAATTGTGTTAAGTGAAGGAAGTCAGACACAAAGGGTCACACATTGCACCATTCCATTTACATGAAATATCTTGAATAGGTAATCTCATAAAGATAGAATGCAGACTGGTATTTGCCAATGGCTGGGAGAAAGGGAAAGGGGAGCAACCTCTTAATGCGTACAGGTTTCCTTTGGGGATAATGAAAGTGTTTTCAGATAGAGGCAGTGGTTGCACAACACTACAGGTGGATGAAGTGCCACTGTTCACTTTAAAACAGCTAACTCTAGGGAATTCCCCCAGTGGTCCAGTGGTTAGGACTCCGTGCTTTCACTGCTGAGGGTGCAGGTTCAATCCCTGATGGGGGAACTAAGATCCCACAGGTTGTATGTGCAGCCAAAATAAATCAATAAACTGGCTAATTTTAAGTTTTGTGAATTTCACCTCAGTTAAATAATTTCCAGTGGTCACATACAGCTATGTACAGTTGTAACAGCTGGACCATAAAGAAGGCAGAATGCCAAAGAATTGGCCTTCAAACTGTGGTGCTGGAGAAGACTCCTGAAAGTCCCCTGGACAGCAAGGAGATCAAACCAGACAATCTTAAGGGAGAATATTCACTGGAAGGACAGATGCTGAAGCTGAAGCTCCAGTATTTTGGTCATCTGATGTGAACAGACGACTCATTGGAAAAGTCCCTGATGCTGGGAAAGGTTGAAGGCAGAAGGAGAAGAGGGCATCAGAGGATGATATAGCTGGATGGCATCACTGATGCAAAGAACATGAACTTGGGCAAACTCCAGGAGATGGTGAGGGACAGACAAGCCTGGCGTGCCACAGTGCATGGGGTCACAAAGAGTCAGCACAACTGGGCAACAGAACAACAACAAAAACTTCCAATGAAGGGCACGTCTCCTCTGGGATGTCTCCCTGCCCCCGACACCTGGACCAAGCACTTTTGCTCCATGCTCTGGTAGCCTCAACACATCTCCATGTACTACTCACGGGGTTACAGTGAATTGGCATGTTTATGCACGTCTGCCCTGTGAAAGCCCATCTTCTTCACCCTCCATGCCTGTACTTCACACAGCGCCTGGCAGAGAATAGGCAGTGCCCAACATGGTCTGCCAGAAGAAGTGCAGAACCAAAGTCTAGCTCTCCCCCCGCAACCCAGAACCCACTCCCTTACTAATCATCCATCAGAACATGAACCGTTCCAGTTATCACTTGGTGAGGGCGTCCCAAGTGCCAGGCACTGTGTGAAGTGCTCTCCATTACTTCATTTAATCCTCACAAATGGGCTTCCTTGGTGGCTCAGTGGTAAAGAATCCGCCTGCGGTGCAGCAGTCACAGGAGCCACGGGTTCATTCCCTGGGTGGGGAAGCTCCCCTGGAGGAGGGCATGGCAACCCACTCCAGTATTCTTGCCTAGAGAATGCCCATGGACAGAGGAGCCCGGTGGGCTACAGTCCATGGGATCCCAAAGAGTCAGACATGACTGAAGTGACTTAGCACAATCCTCATAAACCTAAGAGGTAGGGCCTATTATTAACTCAATTTTACAGGTGAGGCTTCAAAAGTTATCTAGTCTATCCGAGGTTTCAGATCTAGGAAGTGGCAAAACCAGAATTTAACAGCAAGCTGACTCCCAGGGAAGGAGGCCCAATCTGGGGTGGGAAGATGGTGTCTTAAGACATCTAAGAGGCTAGGGAATGGGTTTTAAGAACTTGCCCAATGTCCTAACACTCCTAAGTCCTAATTCCAGCCAACTCTGCTGGACTCTTCACTTTGGCCTCACAGTGTGAGATACTCAGGGAGAAATAGCAAAGAAGGCTTGAGACTCTCAAACTCGGGCCAAGGGGGTGGGGGTCCCAGATGTCTTCCCCGTTCTGCTGGAAGCTTCTATAAGTCAAGTTCATGCCCCCTTGACTGGAAGGGGCTCTTGGAAACCAAATGAGCAAATAAAAGTCTGTCTTGCTCTAGAGCCAGGGAAGGGTACCCTTCCTTAGATCTTGAAGAAGCAGAAGGAGCTGAGGGGGCATACCAGAGAGGTCAGCCCCCAGAAGAATTAGAGGGAGAGAGGGAAGGAGCAAGACAATGGGAGCGGAGGGGCCAAGTTGACCACTAGTTCCAATATGAAGTACTTTTAAAGGCGGCCTTTCCTAAGGTCTGACCACAAGTCCTCCTCCTTGGAAGAGCCCCCCACCCCCAAACACACCAGTATAATATATCATGCATTCAATCAGAGGACAGAAGCAAATAAGGTACTCCAGAGCACACCATCCTAGACTCAAGTGCCTTACTCACCCCTGGGAACCTTACCCAATGGATAGGTGTCAGGTCTGGGGCAATCATGCATTTTTTTAATCCAGTCTTTTCCTTCTCTGCCCCACCTCTAGTCCCAACATCTTCCAACTCTTCTAGCTCTTACCCGGGGCTTAAGAAGGGTGGGCGCCCAGGGGGCTAAAATGCAAACATTCGAACTGCACATGGCCCTCAAGGACTCCCATTAGGGATTACCCAGAGACCCTGACAGGCCTGTGCATTCACAGTCTCAGCTTCTAAAGCTGGATGCCTTGACCAGTTCCTCTGGCAGCAAGAGGAAAATGACTGAGAGTGAGATGTGCAAACAAGATGCATGCCCGCCCTTCCCCTTCATCCCAAAAGAGAAATAACAGAGAGAAAACAGCCTTCAATGGGTGCTTGCCCCTTCCTTGACATAGGGACAGCCACCCTCCTGGCAAGTTGAGCCCCCTATCCATCACCCTCAGACCTGGCCCCAGATCGCATCTCCACCCCAATCATGCTTCTCACCAGGAAAAAGGGGAAAGCTGTGAGATAAATGTGTACAAACTCCCAAAAAAACATCCCCCTCTGCCCTCCCCAGAGCTCCCATGCCACCTTCTGAACCCCATGCAACAGAGAATCCGGACCAGGTCTCATCCCTCCAGACGTGCTCCTTCCCCCCGCCTCTATCCCATACCAGAATATCCCCAGACTCCTCAGGAACTATAGGATCCCAGAGGCAGGGCAGAGTGAGTGGACTCTGAAACAGCAAACTCCAAGGTGGCTTTACAGGACAAGTGGGGCCTGAGGGGGCTGAACATGGGCTGAGAAGCCAAGAATGTGGTCTCTCCAAGTACAAGAACCCAACCTATAACGTGGAATAAGAGGATATCCCTCTGATTCTTTTCCCTGACTTCTCCAATCCCCCAGACTCCCCTTGGACTACAACCCAAATCCCCACCACACACACAACCTTTATCTAGAAAAGCCCATTTTCCAAAACAGGTACCTCAGGGGTCTCAGATACTTACGGCACTACCCTCAAAACCAGGGCAGGGCATCCAAGAAGCCTCAGAACCCCTCTTGGCAGGGACAGCCCTCCCTTTGGGCTTCCTGCCAAGAAAATCCGCCTGCAGAGGCAAGTGGCAGTACCCCCAACACACACTCAGAAATACACACACCACCTAAGGCAGGCACACGGTGGCACTTATCTATCAACACAGGTCATACACAAGAGAACACAGCTACACTCACATCTCTTTCTAGTACACAAGTGTACACACACCTACCCAGGTACACCCTATTCTGCTCTTACACACCCACCTTCCTCAGAACCTCTTTCCCATAAAGCCCTCCCCAGTTCACACACAGAGACACACACCCCTTCCCCAGAGTATACCCATAAATACATATCCAAACACACCACACATGCATGATCAGCTGCTCCTTGCGTGCACACACACTCAGACACAGAAAAACACCTTCATCTCCAAATCCAGGGGCCCATTTGAGGGACATGCAGCATGTCAAGGCGCACACATACACAAAAACAAAAGAATCACGCACACTGATGCTTCACCAAGCCTCTAAAACTCACCAATGCAGAGCCCACAGCCCCTTAGACGGGTAAAGACAAGTGGAGAGAAGGATGCCGGCGCCTGTCCTCTGGGCCAGGGATGCAGTGCCAGGGTCTCCAGCCTCCAGCCCCATCCTCGAGCCGCACACACGCCCCCTCCACTCTCCTCGGGCGGTTCCCAGGACTCCACCTCACGCCCTGAAGGCATACCTGCCCGGGGTCCTCCCCACACTCCTGAGGTGTGTATGCACCCCTAAACATCCTCGCCTTCCAGTACCTCCAGACTGCGATCCTTTCACTGCCTCTGCCTCCACCTCCAACACACACGCTCCCGAGTCTCCAGCTCCAACCCGCTCCCCTGGGAACACTGAGGCCCCCGCCCCGGCCCCGGGCCCAGGAAAGTCCCCGGCTCTCCAGGCCCGGGCTCCGCCCCCCTCCCCAAGCGCCCCTTCCTCTCCCCAAAGTTGGGGGGCACTCCGCTGTGCAGTGGGGGATGGACCGGAAGGGGGCCACCCCACGCCCCCTTTCCCCATAAGCCACCCCGCTCGCTCCGGGTCTGGGCACACTCTGGCCCCCTTGCCTGATTGTCCCTCTTCTGTTTCCTTTTTTTTTTCCAAACTTTGCTCGCGCCCCCGCGGCCCGGCACTCACCCGCCGCTGCGAACTGCCGGGTGGTCTCGGCCGGCGCCCGGCTCGGCCCGGCGCCTTTGTATCCGCAGCGTTCGGGTCGCTCCGAACTCCGCGCTCGTAGACGGGCAGTGCGGACGTTGGGGGGTGTAGAGGGGGCTCCTGAGTCCGGTCGCCCCCTTTCCGTCCCAGACCGCTGTCTCTTCCCCCTCAGGGCCCCGGGGGCAGGGGGCCAGAGGGGAATGGGGGGCGCTCAAGCTCCCATGGCGGGACCAAGGATCAAGGAATCAGGGATCAGGAATCAGCTCGGGAGCCCGCGGAGGAGGGGGGAGGGGGCAGAGGGGGGAGGGGACGGGAGCCGAGGGGGTGCAGGGGGCGGGGGAGCGCGCGCTCCCGGGTGCCGCCTCCCGGCTGTTCCCGCAGCCGCCGGCCCGCCCGCCGCCGCGTCCATTGTCTGCGGCCCCGCTCTTCCCCGAGTCGCCGCCTCCCCCCACCAGCCCTTCGCATCCAGATCCCCGGCGGCCCCCCAGGATCCTGGGAATCGGCAGCGGGGCTGTGACCCCGGCCCAGGACGGTGGTCTGGGAGATTCCTCGATTCCTGGCCTGGGCCCTGCCCGCAGCCCCTCCTGGGGCTGTTTCCCTCTACCCGCCTGCGGGAGACCGAGCCCCCAGACCCTCGGGGATGGCGATGTTCAATTCTTAGGGGCCACAGACCCGGCTACACGAAATCCAGTGAAATCTGGGACGTGGAAAGATTGAGTTTTACCCCCGAGGGCTGCGAGAAGAGAAAGTCATCCTTGATTTTAATTACTGGCGAGAAACGCTCCCTTCTTGCCATTCATACGGGAGTTTTTCTGACACTGTCACCACCATATCCCCCACCCCCCCGCTTCCCAAAATAATTTAATTACTTGGTGTTCTAGCTGCGAGCGGCGACCGCCCAGTCAGTCTAGGGATGCTCTCTCATTAACACTTTTTTCCTCCCCTCTGGTTTGAGCTTTGGGATTAATTACAAAGGGAACCCTGCCCTGGGGGAGTGGGGGAGGGGGGACGATGAGGGCGCCCGGGAGTTTGGATGGCGGGGGAGAGAGGCCCTTCTCCCAGGAAACCTCCAAGTGTAAAAATGCGTTGGCCTGTCTGTCCCTAACCCCAAGCAGGCAAGGCTCTCGTCCCCAGGGGTTTCACGTATCCTGGAGTTCATAGCACTACACAAGGCTTGTAGGGTATCACCAGTATCCGACATAATCAGGCATTCTTGCCTTAGAGTACACCAAGAAACCAATTAGGTTCATGAGTTGGGTCATAATAGCTTTGAACCCAAAGAGATTGACCCCCATTATAAACGTCTGAGTTTGTGAGAAGTCTATGTAGCCCTTGGAGTGAGTGAAAGCAAAAGTATTATTACAATATCATTAGTATTGTGTGCAATTCTCCACTTAGAATAGCAATATTTCAAAAGCACCTTTGCACACTTCTCCTCCAGCAGGGCAAGGTCTCTCCACATTCTCAACATCCTCTGGCTTCCAATCCTGATACCTTCTCACCCAACCCTGTGATTAAAAGTCTGAGGGTAGGAGACTCCCAGAGTCTGTTCCTGACTTGTTTGGGGATTTTTCTCCTCTCCGATGAAAAAATTTTTTGAGACTTAATCTCATTCCCTTTGGTCATCCATACTAACCTGACCAAGGATGAGAACAAAGTCATCTTTGTCCCCTGGACTCTGACCATTCCAATATGTCATTCTTTAGGTCTTAAGAGAGCCTTAGGACACACTTCCCTTCACCTGAACACTTGCCTTTCTTCATCCTCTTTCCCACATCACAGGTCAGCAAGTGACTCAGCACCAAGACTACATGAAATGTGCAGACTCATCATTTCAGGTACCCAAGTCCCTGCATGTATCTGAGTGCTCATGTACTGGGTGCCTATCACGTGCCAGGCCCTGGGTTGCACTGGGGCCCTTGCTTCTGCCATGACCAGCTGTATGGGGGATAGCTGGCAGGAGAGCTGGGGAAGGATAAAGGAGGTAGGCTTAAGGTACTTCCAGCTCTGCCCAGAGCACCCCCCACACACACACCCCCCGTGCTGGGCAGCAAGTGTGTAATTTGACACAGTGTTAGGCTTGCCCTAGCTGCCACAGCCCTGGCTGACTCTCCAGCAGGTTTACTGTGAACTGTGTTCAACATGATGGTAGCCTGTTTCACAGACCTCAAAAGGGCCCAAAGAATGGGAAACATGACTTCTGGTGCCAGAATTACAGATAACTGTAGTTTCTCCCCATGTAAAGCTTGAAACCTAAGTCAGGAAGTCAACAAATGAAACTTCAGGATTAACAGAAATCAGGCATCAAACTGGAATAAGTTCCCTTTTCTCTCTCTGAGGATGAGATTGGGGGCTTTCACTTTTAGCTCTGTAACAAAACCACTGGATTACAGAGGAGAAGTCCAACATTAAATCTGATTGGTGTGTGTGTGTGTCCCATGCATCTATTCTCTGAACTGCCCTCCACCCTGACCCCTAGGATGGAAGCCCATCTGGACTTCACACATCCTTCATTCACAGAATGAAGAAATGGAGACCCAAAGAAGAGGCCCATGCACCTTGGGGCCCAAGGGAACTAGTCCAATTCTTTAGCAGGGAGGAGAATGTTGAGGTGACAGGATTTCCCAAAGAGGTCAACCTACAGTGACGGAGGGAGGTCAGGAGCCTGAGGGACAACAGAGTGGAGCAGACTGGAGTTCAAACGCACAGCTCCCAGCTTGGAACACGTAGGCAAGTTTCTTAATTTCTTCAAGCCTCAACTTCTGCATATAAAATGGAACTAATAAGGTAACAGAAGAAACTCCCTTGCAAAGCCATAGTGCCCCAGTCCATGCCCAACCAAACTTCCCCATTCTGTTATGTGCCTCGAGGATTCCTGGTGCTTTGGTGAATCTTGATTAAGGAAGGGGGCATCCAGACAAAAGCCAGGGTCCTCAGTAATAAACCTTTCAACTCCTTACCAGCTCATGGGCCTGAGGCAGCAGGGTTGGGACAGGCCAACCACAGGCCCCTCTGGAGCCCTGGAAGTTTGAGTCTCCAGCAGAGATGCAAAGGGCTCAAGACATGGCAGTGGACACTCTCCAGGAAGGGTGAGCTCTGAAGAAATGTGTGCTTTCCATGCAGAGGAAGCTGTTCCCGGAAGTAAGGGCCCGAACCAGAGTGACAAAGTTTAGGTCTTCAATTCTGGTGAAAAGTAGGGCCTTTCCCCAGCTTCACTGCTTAGAAAGAGGAATCCTTAGTATCTTGACCAGATATGGAATTTACAGCCTATAGGATGGCCATCAAAGGTTTCCAATGTCAGTGATTAACAATATCAGCCACCTCCCAGGGACAGGGAACCCCAGTAATGGACCCCATGCAGGATCAGAACCACCATCTTTTTGTAACCCTGTTGATAAAACTGGGGACAGTTCAGTCTCCCAGGTTAACTCGTGCTTTCTCCCTAGCACCCACGTTCCTAGAAAGGCTAGTCTCGGTGCTTATAATAGTATTTCCAGACCCAGTTTGTATTGTGAAATAACTGGATTTTTTTCACTTTCAGTGAAAAAGGAAACAAACAAACTAACTAATAAAAAGCCCTTACAATAGGTTTACTGTGAGGAGTCTCTTTCAGATAAGCTCCTGATCTCTTTGAGAACAAGGACCAAACCTCATTCATATTCACATGAATGTCACATAAAAGTCACTAAGTTAGTACTACTTTCCTTCCCTTCTAACTTTCCTTCTCTTTCTCTATTCCACATGCACATGTGTGTGCTAACTCACTTCAGTCGTGTCCGAGTCTGTGCAACCCTATGGCCCACAGCCCGCTGGGCTCCTCTGTCCATGGGATTCTCCAGGGAAGAACACTGGAGTGGGTTGCCATGCCCTCCTCCAGGGATTCTTCCCAATCCAGGGAATGGCCCACACCTCTTTGTCTCCTGCATTGCCCAGAGGGCTCTTTACCACTAGCGCCACCTGGGAAGCCCCTCTAATTCCTCACCTATCCCCAAACTTTACTATTCCCTATTCGTCCAATCTTTATCAAGTGCGAGCTTCCTCAGATCCCATCCTATTATCACCAATTTTAAAAGTTGCCTATAATTAAACCAGTGGTTCTCAACCGTGACTGCAGATTTCAATCACCAGGGAAGCTCTGAAAACATACCAATACCCAGGACCCGTGCCAGACTAATTAAACCAGAAACTTCCAGGTTGTAGCCGAGGTATCTGCACTTTTGTGTGTGTGTTACACTGGATATTTTTGCTGCACGAGGGCTTTCTCTAGTTGTGGTGCACAGGCTTTTCTTTGCAGTGGCTTCTCTTGGTGCGGAGCACGGGGCTCCTAGGGTGCTTGGGTTTCGGTAGTTGTGATGCATAGTTTAGTTGCCCCATGGCATGTGGGATATTCCCAGTCCAGGGCTTAAACCCATGTCCTCTGCATTGGCAGGCAGATTCTTAACCGCTGGACCATAAGGGAAGTCCCAGGTAAGTTGCCTTAGTGATACTAATGTGAGAACCACTAAATCAAACTCTTTGTGATACTCTTCCTCCTTCTTGGCACAATAAATACCCCCACCTCCCTTGCCCAGGACTAATCCCTCCATATTTCATTAGATCCTGTCCATTCCCACTTCCAACTCTTATCCCCAGGCTCTCCTGTATCTGTTATAACTTCCAACTCTAGTAGCAAAATAAAACATCTCCCACCACTCTGCAGCCTCTTCTTGCTTCAGCCCTCTCTTTTATTTTCTTATCATCCTGTGTTCTCTAAACAGTAGGTTCCTCTCTTGCCCGTTGGTGGGAATGTAAACTGATATAACCACTATGGAAAACAGTGGGAGATTTCTTTAAAAACTAGGAATAAAACTACCATCAGTTCAGTTCTCAGTCATATCTGACTCTTTGCAACCCCCTGGACTGCAGCACACCAGGCTTCCCTATCCATCAGCAACTCCTGGAGCTTGCTCAAACTCATGTCCATCAAGTCGGTGATGCCATCCAACCATCTCATCCTCTGTCATCCCCTTCTCCTCCTGCCTTCACTCTTTCCCAGCATCAGTATCTTTTCCAAGGCATCAGTTCTTCCCATCAGGTGGCCAAAGTATTGGAGTTTCAGCTTCAGAATCAGTTCTTCCAATGAATGTTCAGGACTGATTTCCTTCAGGATGGACTGTTGGATCTTCTTGCAGTCCAAGGGACTCTCAAGAGTCTTCAACACCACAGTGCAAAAGCATCAATTCTTTGGTGCTCAGCTTTCTTTATAGTCCAACTCTCACATCCATACATGACTACTGGAAAAACCATAGCTTTGACTAGACAGACCTCTGTTGGCAAAGTAGTATCTCTGCTTTTTGATATACTGTCTGGGTTGGTCATAGCTCTTCTTCCAAGGAGCAAGTGTCTTTTAATTTTATGGCTGCAGTCACCATCTGCAGTGATTTTGGAGCTCAAGAAAATAAAGTCTATCATTGGTTCCGTTGTTTCCCCATTTATTTGCCATGAAGTGATGGGACCAGATGCCATGATCTTAGTTTTTTGAATGTTGAGTTTTAAGTCAGCTTTTTCACTCTCCTGTTTCACTTTCATTAAGAGACTCTTCAGTTCTTCTTTGCTTTCTGTCATAAGGGTGGTGTCATCTGCGTATCTGAGATTATTGATATTTCTCCCAGCAGTCTTGATTCCAGCTTGTGCTTCATCCAGCCCAGTATTTCTCATGATGTACTCTGCACATAAGTTAAATAAGCAGCATGACAATATACAGCCTTGATGCATTCCTTTCCCTATTTGGAACCAGTCACTTGTTTCATGTTCAGTTCTAACTGTTGCTTCCTGACCTGCATACAGATTTCTCAGGAGGCAGGTCAGGTGGTCTGGTATTCCCATCCCTTGAAGAATTTTCCACAGTTTGTTGTGATCCACACAGCCAAAGGCTTTGTCGTCATCAGTAAAGCAGAAGGAGATATTTTTCTGGAACCTCTTGCTTTTTCGATAATCCAATGGATGTTGGCAATTTAATCTCTGGTTCCTCTGCCTTTTCTAAATCCAGCCTGAACATCTGAAAGTTCACAGTTCATGTACTGTTGAAGCCTGGCTTGGAGAATTTCGAGCATTACTTTACTAGTGTGTGAGGTGAATGCAGTTGTGCGGTAGTTTGAACATCTTTGGCATTGCACTTCTTTAGGACTGGAATGAAAACTAAGATTTTCCACTCCTGTGGCCATTACTGAGTTTTCCAAATTTGCTGGCGTATTGAGTGCAGCACTTTCACAGCATCATCTTTTAGGATTTGAAATAGCTCAACTGGAATTCCATCACCTTCACTAACTTTGTCCCTAGTGATTAACCCTAAGGCCCACTTGACTTCACATTCCAGGATGTCTGGCTCTAGGTGAGTGATCACATCATCATGGTTATCTGGATCATGAAGATCTTTTTGTATAGTTCTTCTGTGTATTCTTGCCACCTCTTCTTAATATCCTTTGCTTCTGTTAGGTCCATACCATTTCTGTCCTTTATTGCATGGAATATTCCCATTTCCTGTGTCTAATTTTCTTGAAGAGATCTCTAGTCTTTCCCATTCTATTGTTTTCCTCTATTTCTTATAAAACTAAATAGAGTTTTCTATTTCATATAAAACTACCATAAAACCCAGCAATCCCACTACTGGCCCTATACCCTGAGAAAACCATAATCAAAAAGATGTATGTGCCCCAGTGTTCATTGCAGCATTATTTATAATAGCTAGGACATGGGAGCAACTTAAATATTCATCAACAGATGAGTGGGTAAAGATGTAGTACGTATATACAATGGAATATTAGTCATAAAAAGGAACAAATCTGAGTCAGTTTTAGTGAGATGGATAAACCTAGAGCTTGCTATACAGATTGAAGTAAGTCAAAAAGAGAAAATCTAATAATGCATACATGTGGAATCTAGAAAAATCATACTGATGAAACTGCTTACAGGCAGGAATAGAGATGCAGATACAGAACAGAATTGTGGATACAGTGGGGGAAGGAGAGGATGGAATGAATTGAAAGAGTAGCACTTAAACACATGCATTATCATATGTAAAATAGATAGTTAATGGGAAGTTGCTTTATAACACAGGGAGCTCAACCTGGTGCTCTGCCACAGCCAAGAGGTGTGGCATGGCGTTCAAGGAGGGAGGGACGTTCAAGAGGGAGGGGCTGTATGTATACTCAAGGCTGATTCTTGTTGTATGGTAGAAACCAACACAATATTGTAAAGCAAATATCCTCCGATTAAAATTTTAAAAAAGAATAGGTTCCTTACCACCAACCTTCATTCTTCAGCTCCTTATAACCAGCCTTCCTCTCAATAACTCTCCTTTTCCTGATTTCACATATCTATATTTTGAAGAATGCAGCCTTTGGCCCCTTGACTCCTTACCTTTGTTTGTTCTAAACCTTGTCTTTGTTCTAAACCTATAAATACTGCTGTAATTCTGGGCTCAGCGCTCTTGCTCCACTCCACTGCTTTGGATGTGGCGGGAGCCCCTAGATCGAGCTGGAAATAAAACCCCTTCATGCTTTTGCATTGCCGTGGATGTCTTATGCTCTCAGTTTTGGGGACTCGGACTCTGGGCATAACATTTGGAAATAATGTCATTCTCTCCCTTAGCTTCAGTAGGTACTTACTTATTGATGTTGTTCAGTCGCTAAGTTGTGTCCAACTCTTTGTGACCCAATGGACACAGCACACCAGTCTTCTCTGTCCTTCACTATCTCCTGGAGTTTGCTCAAATGCATGTCCATTGAGCTGATGGTGCTATTTAACCATCTTATCCTCTCATCCTTTTGCCTTTAATCCTTCCCAGCATCAGGAAGGATTTTATTAATGCTCCTAAATCCAGATCTCCGTTCTAAACATCAAGCTCATATTTCTAGGACATTTTAACTTGCCTATTCTTTGGGTCCACTAAATGTAATAGGTTTAAATGAAACATATTATCTTCCCTCCCCCATCCCAAGTCCTTTGGCTTATTCAGACCTTTCTCACTTCCAAACTTGGATCACTCCCTTCCACTCTATCTTTTTCTCTGTTGCCAGTGTGATTTTTCTGAAAGAGAAATCAGTCTACCCCTCCGTTGCCTAAAACAATTCAGTGACTCCCCACTGTCCACAAGATGCAGTCAAAACTTCTTGGCACTCTGTGTAAGGACCTTGAGTCTCCCCCTCCAGCCTTATCTCCTGTTGCTCCTTGTGTATTCAAATCTCAAACTTGCAACAGACACATTTTCTAACTAGACCCACCAACTGGTTGTTCTACCAGCTTAGGGCTTTGTTACTGCCTCTGCCTTTACATGGTATCACAAAAGACTTAGCGACTAAAACAAAGTACTCCCTTTACATGCTGTTTTCTTTGCCTGAAATCCCACCCCCCTCCTCTCTGCCTAGAGATCCTGTATGTCCCTCAGGACTCAGCTTTGGTCTTCTTTTGTGCACATGTGCTCAGCTGTGTCCGATGCTTACAGCCTGGATAGGGTTGCCAATTCCTTCTCCAAGGGAATCTTCCAACCCAGGAATCAAACCCACGTCTCCCACATCTCCTGCATTGGCAGGCAGATTCTTTACCACTGGAGACTTCAGGGATGCCCCATGTCTCCTCGTTGACTCCTCCTCAACTTTCCTGAACAGAATTAGATATTCCCTTCCCCAGAGAGCCTCCTTTGCACTCCCAGAGCTCTGCATTTTATGACATTCTATGGTAATTTTCTACTTACTTTTCTCTTTGTCCTGCTGATCTGTGAGCTTCTGGAGTGAAAGAAGCAGTGCTTAATGTATCTTTCTACACCCAGAACTTGGCTCAATAAGTGAGACTCAGCAGTAAATGTTGTCTAGTGAAACAAGAGAAGAGTATGAGAGGAGATGAACTAGAATGCTTGATGTCAAAGGGATCTTTCTGTATTTTACAGATAAGGAAATAGGGGTGGAGCAGGTAACTCATTGTCCCAGAATCATGCAGCTAATTAAATTTGGCAACACCAAAACTGGAAACTAAATGTCCTGATTTCTTGTTCAGTAGTCTGTCAACTGTACCGTGTTAACTGAATATTCATTGTTTCACTTGAAATAATGCTACAGGACAGTGGCTCTTAGCTTTTTGTGGACCCACGCTCTCTTTTGAGACTTTAGTGAAAGCTACAGGCTCTCTCCAAAAAAAAAAAAAGAAAAATTGCACGTAGAATTTCACGTCCATTTTCAGGGGATTCAGGAAGTTAGTGGTTGAGTGAAGGATGACTGGAAGGAAGAAGAATCTAGAAATGGAGAGACTAGTGGAAGACTAATGCAGTAGTGGAGGAGTGAGACAGAACAAGCAGGCTGCAAGAGTAGGGGATAGAAAAGAAAGTCCAGCTTTCAGATGTGACCTGCAGGTGGGATGCAGACAGCTGAGAAAAGAGGAAGCATTTAAGATGACTCAGGTCTCTGGTATAGATGTTAAGGAAGATGCTGATGCCACACATCAAATTAGGAGCTGCTGAGAGGGTAGGTTTGAAAGGGAGATAATGTGTTTCATTTGACAGGTGTCTTAAATGTCTGCAGGCCATCAGGGTGGGGACGTCTACAGGAAGCTGGCAACTGCACAGGTACCTTCCACTTCTACTCCTGCCGCTCTTCCTCGGGCCATCTGGATGATCTACTTTCCCCTGAACCAGATGCATGTTTTCCTGCCTCCATCCCCTTTGCTCATCCCACGGACATTACACATTCACCCTTATCCAAAATATTTTAAGGTCCAGTTCAGGGGCTATTTTCTTTTTAAGTTATTCCTGACACCACCAATGTGATCAATTTAACCTCTCCCCTCTCTAAAATCCTAAATTTTTCTCTGAACCTCTCTTACCATATTTTATATTTTGAATTTCCATTGTTTTATTGAGAAAAGGGCAGAAAAAGAGAGAGAAAGAAACCAAGGAAAGATAGCACAAATAAATGACAAATAGCAAGATGGAAAATTTAAATCTAGCTATGTCAATAATCATATTAAATGTAAATGGTCTAAACACATCTATTAAAAGGCAGCATTTGTCAGATTGAATTATAAAGTGTGATATTAAACTATATACTGCCTACAAGAAATACCTTTAAATATAAAGGTATGAATAGGTTAAAGGTAAAAGGATGGGAAAATATATGCTATGCTAACACTAATCAAAATAGAGTTGGAGTTACTATATTAATACCGTGCTAAAGTAGATTCCAAGGCAAAGGTATTAATAGAAATAAAGAGGATCATTTTTAAATAATAAAGAGGTCAATTAACAGAGATAAGTACATGAAGCAAACACTGATAGAACCGCAATGAGAAAATGACACAGTTATAATCAGAAATGTCAATAAACATCTCTCAACTCATAAGACAAAAAGACAGAAAATCAATAAAGATATAAAGGACCTGACCATCACTATCAACTCACTTGACCTAATTGACATTTATAGAACATTCCACTCAACAACAACAGAATACACTTCTTTTCAAGTGACATGGAAGACTTTTAAAGATAGACCATATCTTGGGCCATAAAAATAGGCTTGATAAATTTAAAAGGAATCAGACTGTACAAAGTATATTCTCTGTCCACAGTAGTTTAACATTATATATCAATAATAGAAAGATAGCTGGAAAATCTTGAAATCTTTGCAAACTAAGTAACACGTTTCTAAGTAATTCATGGATAATATAAGAAATCAAAAGAGAAAGTAAAATTTTTGAACTGAATGAAAATAGGAACACAAACATAATCAAATCTGTGGGATGTATCTAAAGCTGTACTGACAGGGAATTTACAGCTTTATCAGCCTACTAATAGAGAAGAAAATATCCTCAAGTCAAAGATACCAGCTTCCACTCTATAAGGTTAGATGAAGAGTGCAAGTTAAGCCCCAAGTAAGTGAAAGAAAGGAAATAATAAAAACCAAGCAGAAATCAACGAAATAGAAAATTAATAGAGAAAATCAATGAAACAACAGCTTGTTCTCTGAGAAGACAGGCAAAATAGATAAATCTAGCCAGACTGATCAGAAAAACAAGAAAAAAAAAGTATAAATGACTAATATCAGTAATGAAAGAGATGACATCACTACAGATTCTAAAGATGTTAAAAGGATATTGTAAAAAAGTTTTAAGGTGGCTCTATGCCAATAAATTTGACAGTTTAGATGAATGTAAAAATCTCTTGAAAGTACCAATATGTCAAACTCACTCATGAAGAAATGGATTATCTGAACCACCCTGTAACTATTAAAGAAATTAAATTGTAGTTAAAAACCTTTCCACAAAGAAAACACCAGGTGTAAATGGCTTTCCTGGTGACTTTTACCAAATATTTCAAAAAGAAACAATATCAATTTTATACAAGCTCTTCCAGAAAAGTAGAACACAGAGAATACTTCCCAAGTCATTATATAAAGCCAGCATCACTCTGACACTGGAATAAGACAAAGAAATTACAAGAAAACGACAGACCAATATCCAATATAAAATAGCTAAAGAAAAAAGTTAAAGAATCCTTAACAAAATTTTAGCAAATCACATCCAACATCATGTAAAAAGGATAATACATCCGGACCAAAAAATTCTAGTTGGATTTAATGTTTGAGACACTGAAAACATTTTAAAAGATTAAAAAGGATGCAGAGGGAACACATGGTCATCTCAATATCTATCAAAAAAACATTTGACAAAAATTCAATATCAATTTCTAATTTCAAAAACTTTTAATAAATTTGTAGCAATAATAGTGGGCATCTACAAAAATTATAGGTGACATCATATTCAAAGATTGGTTCTCCTAAGATCAGGAAAAAGGCAAGGATGTATGTTCTCCCCATTTCTGTTCAACATTATGCTGGAGGTTCTAGCCAGTGTAATATGCCCCCCACCCCAAAAAAACCATTGGAAAGATTGGAAAGGAAAAAGTAAGACTGTCTTTATTCAGAAACGACATAATCAGACTTCCCTGATAGTCAAGCGGTTAAGAATTTGCCTGCCAGTACAGGGGGCACAGGTCTGATCCCCGGTCTGGGAGGATCCCACATGCCGCAACTAAGCCCGTGTGTCACACCTAGAGCCCATGCTCTGCAGTAAGAGAAGTTACTGCAATGAGAAGCCCGCGCACTGCAGGCGGAGAGGAGCCTCCACTCTTTGAAACTAGAGAAAAGCCCATATGCAGCAATGAAGACCTAGCCCAGTCAATAAATAAAGGAATAAATAAAGGAATAATTTTTGCTGCTGCTGCTGCTGCTAAGTCACTCCAGTCGTGTCTGACTCTGTGTGACCCCATAGACAGCAGCCCATCAGGCTTCCCCGTCCCTGGGATTCTGCAGGCAAGAACACTGGAGTGGGTTGCCATTTCCTCCTCCAGTGCATGAAAGTGAAAAGTGAAAGTGAAGGCTCTCAGTCATGTCCAACTCTCCACGACCCCATGGACTGCAGCCTACCAAGCTCCTCTGTCCATGGGATTTTCCAGGCAAGAGTACTGGAGTGGGGTGCCACTGCCTTACATAATCATCTTTAAAGAAAATTCAATGAAATCTTTTTAAAAAGTTATTAGAATAACTAAGTTTAGCAAGTTTTCAATATATAAAATCAAAATGCAAAAATAAATTACATTTCTGAGTACTAGCTATATGAATTTCTTAAAGCTGTCAAAACAACAAAATATGACAAAGATGAGATGCTTTCAAACAGCAGAAATGTATTGTCTCACAGTTCTCAAATCACTTATGATTATATGGTGGAGGTAACCAGTAGACTGAAGGGATTAGACCTGGTACACAGAGTGCTTGAAGAACTATGGACAGAAGTTCATAACACTGTGGAGGAGGAGTAACCAAAACCATCTCCAAGAAAAAGAAATGCAAGGCAAAGTAATTGTTGGAGGAGGCTTTACAAACAGCTGAGTAAGATTGAAGCTTCCCTGGTAGCTCAGACAGTAAAGCGTCTGCCTACAATGCGGGAGACCTGGGTTCAATCCCTGGGTTGGGAAGATCCCCTGGTGAAGGAAATGGCAACCAACTCCAGTATTCATCCCTGGAAAATCCCATGGACCAAGGAGCCTGGTGGGCTACAGTCCATGGGATTGCAAAGAGTCAGACACAACTGAGTGACTCACTTCACTTCACTACAAACAGCTGCGAAAAGAAGAGAAGCCAAAAGCAATGGAGAAAGGGAAAAATTATCCAACTAAATGCTGAGTTCCAGAAAATAGCAAGGAGAGATAAGAAGGTCTTCTTAAATGAACAAATAGAGAAAAACAATAGAGTGGGAAAGACTAGAGATCTCGTCAAGATAATTGGAGACATCTAGGGAACATTTCTGGAGAAGGCAATGGCAACCCACTCTAGTACTCTTGCCTGGAAAATCCCATGGATGGAGGAGCCTGGTGGGCTGCAGTCCATGGGGTCGCGACTGAGCAACCACTTTCACTTTTCACTTGCACGCATTGGAGAAGGAAATGGCAACCCACTCCAGTGTTCTTGCCTGGAGAATCCCAGGGACGGTGGAACCTGGTGGGCTGCCGTCTGTGGGGTCACACAGAGTTGGACACGACTGAAGCGACTTAGCAGTAGCAGGGAACATTTCATGCAAGGATGGGAGTGATAAAGGACAGAAACAGTAAGGATCTAGTGGAAGCAGAAGCGATTAAGAAGAGGTGGCAAGAGTCCACAGAAGAACTATACAAAAAGATCTTAATGACCCAGATAACCACGATGGTGTGGTTACTTACCTAAAACCAAATATCCTGGAGTGTGAAGTCAAGTGGGCCTTACAAAACATCACTAGGAACAAAGTCAGTGGAGGTGATGGAATAACAGCTGAGCTATTTTAAATTCTAAAAGATGATGCTGTTAAAGTGCTGTATTCGGTAGGCCAGCAAATTTGGAAAACTCAGCAGTGGCCACAGGACAGGAAAAGTCAGTTTTCATTCCAATCCCCAAAGAAAGGAAAGGCCAAAGAATGTTCAAACTACTGCACAATTGCTCTCATGGTAAAGCATCTGTCTACAATGCGAGAGACCTGGGTTCAATCCCTGGGTCAGGAAGATTCCCTGGAAAAGAAAATGGCAACCCACTCCAGCACTCTTGCCTAGAAAATCCCATGGACGGAGGAACCTGGTGCAGGCTACTGTCCATGGCGTCGCAAAGAGTCAGACACTACTGAGTGACTTCACTTTCACTTTCACATGCTAGTAAGATTATGCTCAAAACCCTTCAAGCTAAGCTTCAGCAGTACATGAATCAAGAACTTCCAAATGTACTACCTAGATTTAGAAAAGACAGAGGAACCAGAGATCAAATTGCCAACATTCATTGGATCATCAAAAAAGCAAGAGAGTTCCAGGAAAACATCTACTTCTGCTTCATTGACTATGCTAAAGTCTTTGATTGTGTGGATCACAACAAACTGGGGAGGATTCTTAAAGGGATAGGCATACTAGACCACCCTACCTGCCTCCTGAGAAACCTGTGTGCAGGTCAAGAAACAACAGTTAGAACTGGACATGGAACAATGAACTGAGAAATTGAGAAAGGAGTATGACAAGGCTGTATATTGTCACCCTGTTATTTAACTCACATGCAGAGTACATCATGTGAAATGCAGGCTGGGTGAAGCACAAACTGGAATTAAGATTGGCAGGAGAAATATCAACAATTTCAGACATGCAGATGATACCACTCTAATGGCAGAAAGTGAAGAGGAACTAAAGAGCCTCTTGATGAAAGTGAAAGAGGAGAGTGAAAAATCTGGTTTAAAAATCAACATTCAAAAAACAAAGATTGTGGCATCCAGTTCCATCACTTCATGGCAAATAGATGGGGATAAAGTGGAAACCGTGACAGATTTTATTTCCTTGGGCTCCAAAACCACTGCAGATAGTGACTGCAGCCATGAAATTCAGGTGCTTGCTCCAAGAAAAGCTATGACAAATCTAAACAGTGTATTAAAAAGCACAGACATCACTTTGATGACAAAGTTTTGTATAGTCAAAGCTATGGCTTTTCCAGTAGTCACGTACGGATGTGAGAGCTGGACCATAAAGAAAGCTAAGCTCCAAAGAATTGATGCTTTTGAATTGTGGGGTTGGAGAAGGCTTTCGAGGGTCCCTTGGACTGCGAGATCAAACCAGTCAATCCTAAAGGAAATCAACCCTGAATATTCATTGGAAGGACTGATGCTGAAGCTGAAGCTCTAGTACTTTGGCCATATGATGTGAAGAGACAACTCACTGGACAAGACTCTGATGCTGGGAGAGATTGAAGGCCGGAGGAGAAGTAGGTGAGAGAGGATGAGATGGTTGGCTGGCATCACTGACTCAATGGACATAAGTTTGAGCAAGCTCCGAGAGATGGTGAAGGACAGGGAAGCCTGGTGTGCTGCATTTCATGAGATCACAAAGAGTTGGAAACAACTTAGTAATTGAACACCAACATCTGTATATCTGAGATTTTTGCTATTTCTCCTGGCAATATTGATTATAGCTTGTTTTTCACCCAGTCCAGCATTTCACATGATATAATGCATTTAAGTTAAATAAGCAGGGTGACTATATACAGCCTTGTCATACTCCTGTCTCAATTTCTCAGTTCATTGTTCCATGTCCAGTTCTAACTGTTGTTTCTTGACCTGCACACAGGTTTCTCAGGAGGCAGGTAAGGTGGTCTAGTATGCCTATCCCTTTAAGAATCCTCCCCAGTTTGTTGTGATCCACACAATCAAAGACTTTAGCATAGTCAATGAAGCAGAAGTAGATGTTTTCCTGGAACTCTCTTGCTTTTTTGATGATCCAATGAATGTTGGCAATTTGATCTCTGGTTCCTCTGTCTTTTCTAAATCTAGGTAGTACATTTGGAAGTTGTTGATTCATGTACTGCTGAAGTTTAGCTTGAAGGGTTTTGAGCATAATCTTACTAGCGTGTGATATGAGTGCAATTGTGCAGTAGTTTGAACACTCTTTGGCCTTTCCTTTCTTTGGGGATTGGAATGAAAACTGACTTTTCCTGTCCTGTGGCCACTGCTGAGTTTTCCAAATTTGCTGGCCTACCGAATACAGCACTTTAACAGCATCATCTTTTAGAATTTAAAATAGCTCAGCTGTTATTCCATCACCTCCACTGACTTTGTTCCTAGTGATGTTTTGTAAGGCCCACTTGACTTCACACTCCAGGATATTTGGTTTTAGGTAAGTAACCACACCATCGTGGTTATCTGGGTCATTAAGATCTTTTTGTATAGTTCTTCTGTGGACTCTTGCCACCTCTTCTTAATCGCTTCTGCTTCCACTAGATCCTTACTGTTTCTGTCCTTTATCATTCCCATCCTTGCATGAAATATTTCCTAGATATCTCCAATTATCTTGAAGAGATCTCTAGTCTTTCTATTGTTTTTCTCTATTTCTTTGCATTGTTCATTTAAGAAGGCCTTCTTATCTCTCCTTGTTATTCTTTGGAACTCTTTTCTCATGACAAATAGAAGGGAAAAAGTGGAAGCAATGACAGATTTTATTTTCTTGGGCTCTAAAATCACTGTGGATCGTGACTGCAGCCACAAAATTAAAAGAAGCTTGCTCTTTGGAAAGAAAGCTGTGACAAAACTAGACAGCATATTAAAAAGCAGAGATGTCACTTTGCTGACAAAGGTTCGTATAATCAAAGCTATGGTTTCTCCAGTAGTCATGTACGGATGTGAGAGGTGGACCATTAAGAAGACTGAGTGCTGAAGAACTGATGCTTTCAAACTGTGGTGCTGGAGAAGACTTTGAGAGTCCCTTGGACTGCAAGGAGATCCAACCAGTCCATCCTAAAGGAAATCAACCCTGAATATTCATTAGAAGGACTGATGCTAAAGCTCCAATACTTTGACCACCTGATGTGAAGAGACGATTCATTGGAAAAGACCCTGATGCTGGGGAAGATTGAAGGCCAGAGGAGAAGGGGGTGAGAGAGGATGAAATGGTTGGATGGCATCTCTGACTCAGTGGACATGAGTTTAAGCAAACTTTGGGAGATAGTGAAGGACAGGGAAGCCTGGAGTGCTGCAGTCCGTGGGGTAGCAAAGAATTGGATGTGACTTAGCAGCTGAACAACAGTTCGGTTCTGGAAGCTAGAGGTCTGATATCAAGGGGCTGACAGGCCCGTGTCTCCTTGAAGGATCTGGAAAAGAATTCTTCCTTGCCTTCTTTAGCTTCTGTGGTTTTCTGGCAAGCCATCGGCTCCTTGGCTCATAAAGGCATCACTCCAGTCTCTGCCTCTGTTGTCACATAGCCATCTGTTCCCTGTGGATTTTCACATTATTTTCCCTCTCTGTATGGTTGTGTCCAGATTTCCCTCTTTTATAAGGACACCAACCATATTGGGTTAAAGACCCACCCTACTTAAGTATGATCTCATCTTAACTCTAATTACATCTGTAGACAGTCTATTTCCAAAGAAGTTCACATTCATAGGAACTGGGGGTTAGAATTTTTACTCTTGAGTGAGATACAATTTAGCCCATAACATTAGCAAAGAGCACTCAAAAAATTAAAATTATAATTTATACTAGCATTAAAAAATATAAAATATTTAAGATAAGTCTGAGAAAAGATGTGCACTGAAAACTAGAAGACTGCTCAGATGGATTAAAGATGACCTAAATAAATGGGAGAATGAGCATTGTTTATGGGTCAGGAGACTCAGTGTTGTTAATTTCAGTTTCTCTCAAAATTGATCTAAATATTCAATGAAATCCCAAACAAAATCACAGCAATCTTTTTTTAATATAAATTGACACTATGATTCTAAACGTCATATAGAAATGCAAAGTACTTGGAACAGTCAAAACAACTTTGAAAAAGAATGAATTTGAGCAATTTATATTATATAAATTCAATATTTATTATAAAGCTACAGTAATCAAGACAGTATAGCATAGGCAAAAAAAGATAAATAGATCAGTGGAACAGAATAAGGAGTTCATAAATAGATCCACATACATAAGGTCAACTGATCATTGATAAACATGCAAAGGATAGTCTTTTTAATATAGAGCATTTGAGTATCTACATATCCAGGAAAAGAACATCAATCCATATCATGCGTCATACACAAAAATTAATTCAAAGTTGATCACAAAACTAAATGTAAAACAGAAAACTTCCAGGTGAAAATCTTTGTGACATTTGGATGGGAAAAAAGCTCTTAGATATGACATTCAAAATGTGGTCCTTAAAAGATATAAAATGATAAATTGGACTTTACCAAAATTAAGAAGTTGTAGTTTCTAAAGACACATCTAACAGGTGAAAAGATAAGTCACAGACTCAGGGAAAGTATTTGCAAATCACATATTTGATAAAGAACTTATCCAGATTATAAAAATAATTCTCAAAATTAAAAAAAAAGAAGTGATAAATAAAAACATTGCAAAGGTATAAAGAAAATTACTCTTTTAATAAAAATGATGGCTTGTTCAATAAATGGCATTGGGATAATTAGCTAATCATTGGGAAAAAGCAAAATTGGATTCCTATCTCATTTCTTATATCTAATGAAATGCAGGTAGGTCAAAGGGCCAAAGGTAAACAGCAGCAACACCAAAACAATAATTATAATATAAACACTAGAAGGAAGCCATGGAGTTTCTTTTTTATCTTATGATCTTGGAGCAGGAAGGCCAAGGCCTAAAATACAGAGTCTGTAGAAGAAAACAACTATAAATTTGACTAAATAAAAATGTTTTGCATGGCAAAATAGTGTCTATAATTCTATAGATTTTACAATCCTATAATCCTACAATCAATTAGAAAATTCCCAACAATCAAAACAATAAAACAATACTTACCACTTTATATCTACCTGAACAGCAAAACTTACAAGCAGGATAATGTCAGATGCTAGTGAGGTGGTAGGAATCAGAGATCATCACAAGCTGCTGGTGTGAAGATGCGTTGATATGTCTTACAGTACAGTTTAGAGGTGTCTCATACAATTAAATATGTGTGTAGTCTATAACCCAGTGCCACTCCTAGGAATATAATCACAAAAAATGACCCTGCAAAGGATAAATAAACTGACATAGTCAAGGATATCCAGTGCAGAAAAAAGCTGGCAAGAAGATCTTATATAATAAATACATGGTATCAATAGAATACGCATATGGCATATGCAGATAAAAAAGAACTAGCTCAACATATGTTCAGTTACTTCAGTCATGTTAGACTCTCTGCAACCCTGAGGACCGGAGCCTGCCTGGCTTCTCTGTCCATGGGACTCTCCAGGCAAGAATACTGGAGTGGGTTGCCAGGCCCTCCTCCAGGGGCTCTTCATGACCCAGGGATGGAACCTGTGTCTCCTGCATCACCTGCACTGCAGGCAGATTTTTACTATTTAGCCATCAGGGAAGCCCGTACAGTGAGTTTTAAATTCCATCTCACAGGAAAAGCAGGATAGGATTTTAAAACACAATGTTCAGTAAAAATAAAACCTTAAGATACATTATATATCACAATATTGCCCTGAAATACAGAAACATGGAAAAGGATGCAATGCACTGATCATGGATCCACTCATGCATCAGTAAGGGGCTGAAAGGGAGATCCAAAGACGTGCGCTAAGAAAATGAGTAGAATCCTATGGGAGGGGTGGCAAGGAAGATAGGGTCAGGGATGGGCAGAGGGTGCAACGAAAAGGGAGGCATGGGCAAATTATTCAGTCTGCCACAAACGGAGGCATTTCTTTGATAAAAGTATTGCAGTTGAACAAAAGCAGAACAGAAACATTTTTGTTTTACTTAAAATCGATTGTATTATTTTATTTTGCTCTTATGTATTTATTTGGCTGCTTCAGGTCTCAGTTGCAGCACAGCAGCTTGGTTCCCCACAGCATGTGGGGTCTTAGATCCCCAACCAGGGGTCAAACTGCATCCCCTGCATTAGAAGGTGCATTCTTTATCACTGAAGTGCCAGGGAAGTCCTCAATTGCATTTTTAAAAGCAAAAATATTGCATAAAAATTTTAAAAGATAAATGAAGAAGCTTTTTTCATTAAGCCAGCGATATGAACAGGCAATTCACAGAATAAACACAAACATCTAATAAGCATATGAAATTATCATCAACCTCAGGTAAGAAAAATTCTAATTGAAGAAAAATTTGATATTTCTTTTGCCCATAAAGTTGGAAAAAATTAAAGAAGAATGATAATATCCTTTGTTATGAAGGGTATGAAGGCATGCAGACTCTTGTGTGTGGTTGGAAATAGTATAGAAAATAACTTATGAGAACTTCATCTTGAAAGTCAAATGGGCTGGAATAGATGAATACATATTCTCAAGGTAAATGGTAACAGGTGTGTGTTCAGAAAATATAGCAACAATAAAAGCATAATTTCTCTTAATATAACCACTGTTTATTGACCTTTGTTAGCATTAGCATGGAGTTAAGGGCTTTACATGTTATCTCTAATAAGAATAGAGATATTTGAAGATTTCAAGTAATTCACTCCAGGTCACACCAAAACCCATGTGATAGTAGGTAGATTATCTCAGTACAATTCAACGTGGTGCTGAGATGTACACAGAAACGTGTGTTGAAAGCTAAGAGGAAGCAGGAGGAGCCAAGTTTGGGGTGTCCTGGAAGAGAAAACATCTCTGTTGTCTTGAAGGATGAGTGGACAGACATAGGTGCAGTAAACAGAGGACCCACATGAGCAAAGGCACAGAAGCTGGGAACGATGTGGAGTGTGTCAGAGACTTCCTTAGAACATCAGAGCACAAAGTGTGAAGGATGGGATAGTATTAATAGTTGGGGTGGAAAGGTTTGCAGGAGCTGCACCATGAAGGGACTTTCCTGCCATGTTGAAGAATTTGGATTTTATTCCAGAAACAATGTTGTTGTTGTTCAATCTCTAAGTCACGTCTGACTCTTTGATAGTGGACTGCAAAACACCAGGCTTCCCTGTCCTTCACTATCCCAGAGTTTCCTCAGATTCATGTCCACTGAGTTGGTGATGCTATCTCATCATCTTATCCTCTGCTGCCCTCTTCTCCTTTTGCCTTCAATCTTTCCCGGCATCAGGGTCTTTTCCAACGGGTTGGCTAGAAATAATAGGGAGCCACTAAAGGATCTAATGAGTTTGGGTGGACTCCGGGAGTTGGTGACGGACAGGGAGGCCTGGCGTGCTGCAATGCATGGGGTCGCAAAGAGTCGGCCACGACTGAGCGACTGAACTGAACTGAACTGAACTGAACTGAAGGGATCTGAGTCTAGAACTGTCCTGATTAGATATGCACTGGGGGTGGATCACTCGTGGCAGTCTGGCGGGTGGACTTAAGGAGAGGAAGCCGAGAGGCAAGGAGACAGCTTGGCAGCTGTCATGGTCCAGGCAGACAAAAGCAGGGGTGGTACCGGTGGAAATACAAAAACAGTTCCAAGTCTCCTTAGAAAGCAGAATGGATAGATGTTGATGATGGATTGGAGGTGGGAGCAGAAGGAAAGAAAAGTGTGACAGTCGGGGCAATTGCATGTGGATGGATCATTATTCATTTAAGAATACCAAGGGACAAGTTGGGTTGAGGGGTAGAGAGAATAAGGGGGCCAGTTTAGGCTTATGAAGGTGGACATTTCTGGGAGGTATCCTAGTAAAGAGGTCCAGCTGTTTAGTCACAAACCCAGAGAACTAGCTTCTTTCTGGACAGCTCCTCAATGGCTCTTTAAAAAAAAAAAAAACAACAAGTATTGATGTGGCTGCCCCAGGCCTTAGTTGCAGCGCTCGGGAATCCTTCAGCTGTGTCGCGCAAACATTTAGTTGCAGCATGTGGGATCTAGCTCCTGACCAGGGAGAGAGTCTGAGCCCTTGAATTGGGAGCGTGGAGTCTTAGCCCCTGAACCGCCAGGGACTCCACCCTCGGCAGCTCTTGATCATCGTGTCCTTAGTATATCACCACTACTGCCACCATCCCCACCGCAGCCTCCGACAGTTCCTCCCTCCATTTCATCAGTTTTGGAAGGTGGTACCACCGTTCATTCGGGCTCCCAAGCCAGAAACCTGGGAGCTGTCTCCTAACCTAGCACTTTCATAAATCATCAAGTCCCCCTGAATCCACTTTTAAGCAGCTTTCCTAAATCTGTCCTCTCCTCTCCATCGCCTCTGCCACTGCCTAAATAGACTCTCTTTCTCTCAGCTGACCCTCTAAAACTGTTCACGGCCCAGATCCTACTGCTGCTTGCTTGTCTTCAGAACTGCCCTTAGAGTGATATTTCTAAACTGCAAACCTGACAGCGTTTATCCACCCTACTAGACAACATTTTCTGGACTTCCCAGGTGACTGCAATACAGGATACACGTGTTCGATCCCAGGGTCAGGAAGATCCCCTGGAGGAAGGCATGGCAACCCACTCCAGTATTTTTGCCTGGAGAATCCTGGAGTAGAGGAGCTTGGTGGGCTACAGCCCACAGAATCACAAAGAGTCGGACACAACTGAAGCAACTGAACACGCACTCACAGACAGCATTTACTATTTTCCCATCTCTACGTGGCAAAGGACATGCTCCCTAGCATAGCAAGCACCACTGCCATTCATCACTCTCCGGCCGCACCAGCCCGCTGCATTCTAAGTCCTAACAATACCAGACTGTTCATAGTGTTGCTCACAAGGCCTCTTCAGGCCTCCGTGCCTTCATATCTACAGTGTCTTCTACCTGGAATACCGCTGTCTCGCGTAGGGTTTCCTGGGAAAGAGATTCTTACACACTGAGGTATATGCAGGAGGGTGCTTCCCGGAGGGAATTTGGGAATACCTGTTAGGTGTGAGAGAGGCTGGATTAAGCCGCAAGAGAAGTTGAAATACACTGGGACTGCAGAAGAGGCGTCTGGCAATCCCATGGGGATTCTCAAGCTGGAATAGCCCTTCATGGCTGTCCCTGGAACGGGGCTGTGTAAACACACACACCAAGCAGTCCTTGCATGCACACTGCCTAGGGAGGAGGGCAGTCTGAAGCAAGATGGCTTTCCTCCTCCACAGGCAATTCTGGAGAGACTTGGCTGTGAGTCAACACTGCTGTATCTGGGAGGCGAAGGCTTTGTCCAATGAAGGAGGAGATTTGTAAAGGGGGGTCTTGGCAACATACTGCAGAATTCTCTGCAAGCACCTTCATATATCTGGCAAATCCCCTTCAGTCTTTGAAACCCAGCTCAGATTTTACCTGCTTCCTTCCTCATCAACACTCCCTCTGAATAAATCCTGACTTCTGTTCCTTGCATAGGCTTTTCATCCTCAGGAAATGCATGTTTCCCTGTCTGTCGCCCCAGCAGATAGTGAGGAGAGTGTAGGCCTGTATGTCAGAAACTACAACAGTGTCTAGCCCACACTGGCTAGTTAATGAATGGACAATGTCCTGAATTAAATGGGATTGACTCGTGAAGGAGACAGCTACAAGGTTATAAAAGAAGGCTGGAGTTTAATCACTGGTAAGGGTGGCAGAGAGGTACTCATATCAGGTCCCTCTCACTCCTCTCACTTCACTTAGGAACCAGGTGAAACCCAAGAGTCCCAGATTAAAGCAGATTCCTGCTTGGAATAATCAAAGCAGGGCAGGAAGACTGGCACTTGTAAATAACCGTGAGGCTGATGGAGCTGAGAGGCAGAAGTAAAACCTAGGGAAGTTAAACAGCTTCAGGCCTCTGCACCATACCTGACAATTGTCACTTAGATTCCAACATGAAAAATGACAGAAAAACAAGCACACCAACATATGCACATACAGCCACTGAAGAAGCAGTTAAGCGTCCCCAGAGACAGAAAACACACACACACACACACACACACACACACACACACACACACACAGAATAAAAATGGACACAGGAAAAGGCAATCTGGAAATTATAGAGGACTGCTATATGTAAACGAAACACCTATGCATTTCTGTCTTTATTTATCCCCAGACAGCAATCAACCCTCATTCACCTTCCAGAAACCTCTGGCAAGAACAGTAGTTTGGATTGCAGGTCCCACCATCTCCTTCGTCCTTTGTCCCCAGTCTAGCATGGTCTTCTCTTTCCTGTTTCTTAGCAGCTCCCAAGTGTAAATGCTTAAGCACAGCACGGCATGTATGTATTTATAAGGGCTTTCCTGGTGGCTCAGACGGTAAAGAATCCACCTGCAAGGTGGGACACCTGGGTTTGATCCCTGGGTTGGGAAGATCCCCCGGAGGAAGGCATGGCCACCCACTCCAGTATTCTTGCCTGGAGAATCCCCATGGACCGAGAAGCCTGGAGGGTTGCAGTATCGTCCATGGGGTCGTAAAGAGCAACCAAGCATGGCACAGCAGCTCCCAGCCAGAGGGAGAAATGTGAGAACATCCCTGACTGTGGCCAGCAGGGGGCAGTGCTCCACAAGAAACAACCAGAACTGGCTTAAGAGAATCCTGCTTTAAGTGAAGGAACAGGGAAGAGGAGGAGCGAGAGGTCCAACCGACACAGCGTTCTCATGTATTCCCTGACCCCGGGCTCCCTCCTTTTCAGCTTCCTCAACACCCACTCCCTCTTCTCAGCTGCAATGTCTCCGTGCTCAGTTTAGCGGATGTCAGACTTTGGCTCTACTCAACTTTCCAGAGAAGCCTGAGCTAAGGGATTCCACTCTCTAGTGCCCCCACACCAAGTCTCTCGTCCCCTCCTAGTCTATCATGGTTTCCAAGATGGTCAGGACGCCCGGGTTTTTGGTTGGACTCCTGATGATGCCCAGGAACCCACACAGGGAGCTTGATTCCAAGGCCACCTCTTGGAGGAGCCATGCATCCTCGCTGGCACCAAGGGCACAGCTGGTCTGGTGGCCCCTTCTCTCCTCTGGCCTGGCACACGGTACAGGGCAAAAACTGGGCAACAGTACAGGTTGGCCCTCTTACTTACTGCCCCCGAGGTGCCCTAAGTGAGCACTCATCATGCTAAGCACTGCCAGGATGATCTCATTTATTCTTCCTAACTACCATCCCTGTGTTGTTGTTCAGGGGCCAAGTCGTGTCCGACTCTTTTCGACCCCGTGGACTGCAGCATGCCAGGCTTCCCTATCCCTCACCATCTCCCAGAGTTTGCCCAAGTTCGTCTCCATTGAATCAGTGATGATTCAGCATCCCTGTGAGGCAGGTCTTACCTTCCCATGTTGCCGATGAGGAAGCTGAGGAGCAGGGAGGCATGTGCTTTGCTCGTTATGGCACAAAGCATGAACGTTGAGGACGGGGGGCTAGGACGCAGGGCGTTCTCTCCCCTCCGGCACAACGCTGCTGGCGCTGCTGTGGCCACCACACCGCCTCCCTTCTCCCCAGCTCCCTCTCTGCTCTCTGCCCTCTTCTCTCTGGCAAACTAGCATTCAGGGATTGTGACCTTTCTGTCAGCTTCTTTCTCCTGCCTCCAGTCTTCACTCAATCAGATTTCAAGAGCTTATGGAAAGGACGTAAGAAAGCAAGAGTCAGAAAGAGAAGGCAAAGAAGGCCAGCACCGCAGTGGGAAGGAAGGAAGGTGAGTGAGAGAGGGAGAGGAGCCCTGTGCCCAGATGAAAGGGGCACAAGCAGGGTCTCCATTGTGTGGGTACAAAGGGGCCATATGCCTGGCAGCCTACACAGTGTGTGTGTGTGTGTGTGTGTGTGTGTGTGTGGTGGGGGGGTGGGAGGAGAGGAGGAGTGGCTAAGAGGTCCCCTTCATCCTCTGAAACCCCTGAGGCCCTGCTGTCTGTCACTAGGGGTGGAGTTTACCGATAAAAGGGCAGAGGGGAGTAATTATGATAGACAGCACGGGAGGGTCCAGGCTGGAGTCAACGGGGATATGGAAGAGGACTTGGGAGGCTGAAAGGGGCAGGGCTTGATGGGAAGGGGTAAGACCCATTTGCCAGGTGCCTCCAAACCACCTCTGCCCACACACTGGCCCCAGGTGCTGCATTTTGGAGGTTGTGAAATGAGGAGCCCCCAGATGCTTCCCTCCACTAACCTTCCGTTCCTCCCTGCTCCCTGAATGTTAGCCCCGGAGTGCGCTCTCTCCCTCATCCAGGGACTTCTACCTCCCTGCCAGTCTCCTCTCCCAGGGCCTGGTCCGCTGCTCCCTTCCCCCGCCCCCCCCCCCTCCATCTCCAGTCCTGTGGAGCAGAGCGCAGCCAAGGCCAATTGATTATCTGAAGAAATTCGGAGCTAGCAGAAGAGCAGCTGCAGCTGCCCCCTCTCACCACCTCCAGGCCTCAGGGATCCTTGAGGGGAGGGGGCCAGTAACCCCTTCTGCTTTCCAGCAGGACACAGTGTTGAGAGGCAGGGCGCTCAGGGGACTGAGGTTGCTCTGCAGGGGAAAGCACAACGCCCTCGGGGCCAGGAATGGAAGACGCTGGTTCTAAATCCACCAGCACCTTTGCATTTTACCTGCTTTTTAGACAAGGGTGTTGGAGTCAGCAAATTCTGTTTTCCCTTCCAGCCCTGACCCCTTGTAGTCCTCAGATTCTCCCTGGTCTCTGTTCAGCCCTCCCTCTTTCCGGGCTCTAGGCAGAGCACATTTCATCCAAATCAGATGAGAAGGGAAGATGTCAGCCTCTTTCCTCTATGGGAGTTCCTCCCTGAGTCTAACTCAAACTGCTCCTGCTGCTGATGTCATCAGAGATGACAACAGCACCTGTCAGGTGCTAAAGGACATCCCAGCATTTTCCACCCTGTGTTGGGACCTTACGGTTGAAAAGGATCTTCAAGTTTACCTAGCCAGTGTTTCATCTCTGCAGGAATGGCTCACTGGTAATTCTGCCTATTTGGACTCCTTCTTGAGGCAGGCACTCCCACTGCTGGACAGCTCCAGATGTTGCAAAGTTTTTTGGAGTTAAAAATCTGTTTCCTGTCACTTAGACCTGCTGGTCTTCATTCTGCCTCCTGGGGCCTCATAGAATGTCTGTTTTTGTTTTTCTTTCAATATTTGAAGATGGGTATCCTGTTGTCCCTAAGTCCACACTTGTAAAGGGCTTCCTTGGTGGCTCAAACGGTAAAGAATCTGCTGGCAGTGCATGAGACCTGGATTGTTCAATAAATTCAATCCCTGGGTTGGGAAGATCCCTTGGAAATGGAAGTGGCTACCCACTCCAGTATTCTTGCCTAGAAAACTCCATGGACAGAGGAGCCTGGCGGGCTGCAGTCCATGTGGTTGCCAAAGTGGACACTGCTGGGCAACATCCACTTTTCCTATACTCGTAAAGACACATATCCTCCGTGTTTCACCTGTTCCTTCTGCGAAGTTATCTCCAGGCTTCACAGAAGTCAAGTGTGTGGTGCCTTCTTGACCACACAACTCTGAATACTCTCTGATTTATCGAAGTTCCTGTTAAAATAGGAGTCCATAGAGCAACACCTGGCAGGCTGGCTCATTTCAGAGAAGCAGAGAGGTCCTGGCGGTATAGGACACAGAAACATCTGGGTGTGAACTTCCTCTCTTCCCCTAACTAGCTGTGTGACTTTGGGCAAGGCTCTTTTCCTCTCTGGACTCTAGTTCCCTCACCTATAAGGTAGCTTTAGAGCTGCTCCCAGGACCCCTTTGCTATTCCTTCAGCTCCCCTTTGCATCCCTGCCCCTATTTCCCTCTTAGTCCCGGGGGCTCCACTGTGTTCTTTCCTGGCATCCAAAAGCTGAGGAACACAAATGGGCCAAGAACTGTGACCGCGAGGAATTTTGACCCAGCTCAGAGGCGATAACGATTCATAGCCACAGCACGAATTGTTGCATAGCCCAGCAGCAGGGACCCACAGACACATTTAACATGGGTTTCACTAGGACACTCAGCTCCTTCTCTGATCCACAGAGAGCAGAAGCAGAAGCACAACATCAGAAGAGTCAGGAAGTGTCCCTGGATGGGTATCAAGGTGGAGGTACTCCACTCTAGGTGGAGGAGTCTGGGACCTGCTACACATTCCCCTACACACTCTGGCAGCCCTCTTCTCTCTTTTCTCATTTTCCCACCGTAATGAGCTCTCATGAACCCATAAGAAGTCTTCAAAGCTTGGGACCCTCAATGCCTGCCCCACCATAACCTGCAATCCAGCGTCCCAACCCAGTCGAATGATCCACAGCCATGCCTGGTGCTAGAATGAGGTCACTTTAATTTTTCCTTGTATATGAAATCAGAATTTCAACAGGAGGGACTCACACATGGGACACAGACCCCTGAAGGCCCACTGTTGGGGCGTGGTTCTTAGGAAGAAGTGAGGATTGTGGGGGAGGGTTGGAAAGAGAAAAGAAGCAGGCAGGACTGGGGTAGGATTGTCTGGGGATGAAGGGAGCTGAAGAAGGATCCAGGAGTGCTGGCAGGATAAAGGGGGTATCATCCCGAGGATTAGGGCGTCAGGACAGACGGGTCCTAGGAGGGGATATGGGTGTGGTGAGGGAAAGGGATCCCCCACACACCTGGAGTTGCAGAAGCAACAAGAAAGGGAAGGAATAACTAGGGAGGAAGTAAGAGAGGCCAGGCGCCGGCTGCCAGGAGCCTCCTCACTCTACCCCAAAGTGCACGACTCGGCAATAAATAGTAATATTTATAAATAAATAAGTAAATAAATAGATGAATAAATAAATACGTAAATAAATAATATCCTTGTAGAGCTAGGAGTTTGGTGTGAGGGAGGTGGAACATGGGAAGTGTGGGAGCACATCTCTTCTACACAGGTTCTCTGGCCCTTCATTCTGTTGCCGACCCCAGCTAGTGAGCAGGTGGGCTCAGCAATGTGGGGGAGGGCGGGGACAAGAGGGCCTCAAGGTGGGGTAGGGTAGAGGTCTCTCCCCTGCTAAAGGCAGCTTAAGGAAAGAGAAAAAATGCAATAAACAAGTCATGGAGCAGAAGAGCTGCGCTTTCCCAGAGGGCAATAATGGGGCATAACTCCTGCATCCCACAGAGAAACCAGTGTGGTGGGCGGGGAAGGAGGAAGCAGACATGAGATCCAGCCCACCCACTGCCGGGGCCTTTTGCAGATACTCTGGGCTGAGTCTGGGGACATGCTCCCCTACCCCAAGATCTAGGTTTCCCTTTCTCTAGCTGCACACAAGGAAGAAGCAAATTGGGATGGTTGGGTGGAAGGGGAAGGGAGAGGGCCAAATAGCTCAGAGAGGGCAAGGCACTCACTACCAAGAACCCAGGTCTGTACATGCTAAGCCTCAGGAAAAACATAGGAAACAGGGATTTTCCCCACAATTCCCAGCTACTGAGATGCCCCTCAGAGGAGTTAACTCCTGGAGCCCCCGCCTCCCAGGGCTAGACTGAGATGCTTAAGAAAAAGCCCACCTGACTCTAATCCCAGCCTTCCCCCTTCCTGTTCTCATGCCCCCTCCCTACCATGGGCAGGAGAAGCTGGAACGGGGTAGAAAGAGGGTGGGAGGCAGAGCTGGGGTCTGGGGACGGGAGGGGGGAAGTCTCTGAAAATTTGGGACTAGGAGTAGAAGAGGCAGCAGCCCACGAGCAAGCCGAGACTATATCCACCACCCCGGCCAACATTTCTAACCAGCTGGGCCCGACGGCCGACCGTGGAAGGTACCCACAAGAGGAGCCCTCCGGGTGCCTGGGTGAGTCAAAGAGAGTCGCCTCCATGACCCACCAGTGGGCACTCTGCCTGGGCCCGGGGCCTGTGGGTACATGCCATGCCGAGGTACAGGGGCTCGGGAAGGAGAGGCCGTTCTAAGCAGTGAGCAGGTGAGACGGGACCCCAGCGAGGCCCGCGGGAGACAGGTGAACCCAGCGGGGGAGGCAGGCCGTGTTCACACGTCCAGCACGTGGTTCAGGTAGGAGATGTAGCAGATGGCCAGGCGCAGGATCTCAATCTTGGAAAGCTTCTTGTCGGGGGGCAGCGTGGGCAGCAGCTTGCGCAGCTCAGCGAAGGCCAAGTTGAAGGCTTCCACACGGATCCGCTCCCGCGTGGCATGGGCCGTGCGGTGCTTGGCTGTGGCGCGCCGCCGGCGCCGACGCTCCTCGCGGCTCAAGTGCTGCAGGTCTTTCCGGCCCGGCTCTCCAGGTTCCAGGCCCCGCGCCGGGCCCCTCTCGGCCCCCGGGCCCCGCCCCGTCAGGGCCCGCCCCGCCCCCACAGTCGCTGAAGCCGGACTCGGTCTCAGAGTGGGTGAGAGGCAGGTCCAGCTCCATGGTGTCTGAGTTCAGCATCATGGTGGATGCCCCCCGCCCAGTGAGATCAGGACTCCCTCCCCACCTCTCCTCTGGGAGCCTGAAAGCTGGTGGCGGGAGGGGCAGGAAGGGCCTGGGGTGGGGAGGTCTGCCACTGAGCTCCGGAAGTCAGAGCCACTTCAGGGTTCCATGGTCAGGGTTCTGGTCCGGAGTCTGGAAGAAAAAAGGGGAAATGAGTAAGATCAGAGAAGGAAGGAGGGGACAGCTCAGAGATGCCGAGCCAGGAGGAAGGTTTAAGATGGGCTGGGAGGGGGAAGGTACTGTAAGCTTGGGGAAAGGGCAGCAGAAACATAGGGAGGATTGGGGGTGGGGCGCAAGAGAGAGGAGCAGGTGGACACAGTGTAAAGAAGTAAGAGGAAAGCTGGAAAGAAGGGAGGAGACCCAGAAAGTCAGCAGCTGGAAAGGAGGAGAACCCATGAGAAGAATACAGGGCGGGATAAAACTAAACAGAGGATTAAAGACCTACATGTAGGACCTAACGCTGTAGCTCCTAGAAGCAAACGCAGGGGAAAAACTTCATGACATTGGACTTGGCAATGATTTCTCACATGACACCAAAAGAACAAGTAACAAAAGCAGAAATAGACAAACGGGACTACATCAAACTTAAAGTCGCCTGTACATCAAAGGGCACAATCAGCAGACTGAAAGGGCAACAGGAGAGAATATTTGCAAATAATATGGATGATAAAGGATTAATATCCAGAGTAGTATAAAGAACTCCTACAGTTCAATTAAAAAAAAAAAAAAAACTTGACCAAGAAATGGGCAAAGGACTTGAAGACATTTCTCCCAAGATGATATACAAATGGCCAGCAAACATAAGAAAAGATTATCAATGTCACTAATCATCAGAGAAATGCAAATCAAAATCACAATGAGATGTAACTTCACACTTGTTAGGATGATTATTGTCACACACACACAACAGGATAGGGAGACATCGGGACACTTCCCCCTATTGGTGGGATTGTAAAATGGTGCAACTGTATGGAAATAGTATGCAGTTTCCTTTAAAAATTAAAAATAGAAGTACCACATGATCTCACAATCACACTTCTGTGTATATGTCCAAGAGAATCGAAATCAGGGTCTTGAAGAACTGTGCACCCCATGTTCACCGTAGCGTTATTCACAATAACCAAAATGGGGGAAACAACCCAAACGCCCACCAAAAGATGCATGGATTAAAACACGTGGCATATACTCACAGTGGAATATTATTCAGCCTTAAAAGGGAAGAAAATCCTATCACCAGTGCTACAGTATGGAAGAATCTTGAGGACATTATGCTGGATGAAATGAATCAGTTGCAAAAATACAAATATGGTATGATTCCACTTCTATGATGTATCTAAGGAGTTAGCAGAAAGTAGAAAGATGCTTCAGAGTCTGAGGCCAGGAGTAGGGGAGGTATTGCTAAAAAGTTAGAGTTTCAGGTTTCCAAGATGAAAAAGTTCCAGAGCTCTGTTCCACAACAACGTGAATATACTTAGCATTACTGAACCATACACTTAAAATTTCTAATTTTATGTTGTGCTTTTATCACAATAAAAAAATGTTTAATAATTAAAAGTACAGAGGACTGAGCGAGACTGGAGCCACAGCTCCAAGAGAGATGGGCTACGGCTCTAAACCTCTCCCAGTTGTGAGGGGAACATTGCAAGCCTTGGCCCTGCCATCCCCTCCCTCCCAGGGCCCCTCTCCACCCTAGCTGCTTCTGGATGTGTGTGTGGAGGGTGCCGGGTGATAAACACACAGATTGCCCTTTGTAGAGTGGACTGGGGCATATGGAGCTCAGCACTGCTACCCAGCTCAGCCCTTCCCAGCCCCCAAACCCCACACAACAGGACCATAGCAGACGTCAGATCCTACCACCCTGACCACTAGAATCGGGACGTAGCTCCTTGGGCAACGGTCCCCCTGCCCAGGACAGCCCCCTCCTCTAGCTGTCATCAACACTCTCGACCTTGCTGTTCCCTGGCCCTTTAAGCAACTGTCCAAGGAAGACTGGGGAAAGGGAATGTAATCAGCTCTCCATTCCACATCCTCCCCCAGCTCAAAGGGCACTTCAGAGATGGTCTGCAGAGGAGGATGGGGATAGCTTTGGGGGACCTCTGTTTGGGGCTTGGCTAGGGTTTGCTTGTCTCTGGGAGCAGAGGAGGTCAGGGAGAGGCAGCTGGAACACGGGCCTGGAAAGGCTGAGGCAAGGGCTTCGCTCTGGGGGAATGTCAAACCGAAACAGCGGATCACTCATTGTGGGCTCTGTGGACTTAACTTCCAGAAACAGAAGCACAGAGGCTCCTTCGCCATCACCGTCCCCCCTTCCTCGCCAGCCTCAGTTCTCCTGCCTGAAGCAGACCTTCACAGGGGTCAGGACTCCCCAGCCTTGCTCCGCCCCACCGTGCAGAAAAGAGGCTCAACCGAGTAGTTCACTAACAGTAAGCTGTGAGGGTTGAGGGGTGTGAGATCATCACCATCTGATGCATGTACACACACAACCATAACACAAAACAGAAGGAGGTGAGTGCTGAAATTTAAGACACACTCCACACTCCAGGATTCAAGGGGACAAGAAAGAATGCATGGCGACAGCGCAGGAGGCCCTGAGGTCAGCGCCTCCCAAATGCGTTCAGTGCTGCAGCCCCCACTCCCACGCTCTAGGAGCTCAGTGCCGGGCTCTCCACGCTGGTCACAGCCCGGTTCCCCCTCTCCCCGGCCCCCACACTCCTTCATCCCTGATCACTTTACCCTTCCTTCCCCCAGCCCACTCCATCTACTCCCAATCTGACCCCAGTCCCATTGCCACCTGCCCCACTGTCCTCCCCAACTCCAATCTGCACAGCAGCATCTATTTACCCATCAAGTCAGTCCTCACCCCAAAATCCACTTCTCCTCTCAAAGTTCCAGGCTCCGAAGATCTGCAGTTCCAAGCATCCGGGGAAGGACTTCCTGCCCCGCTTCTGCCATCCCCAGCCCCACTGGGAATGATAGGCACAAAGAGTCCAAGTGGGTAAGAGGGAGGTCCAGGGATGCAGGGAGACACGGCACGAGACAGAACTAGAGGGAGGCTCTGGGAGCAGACTTGAGCCAGAGAGCGGGGAGGGACACGCCCAGCCTTCCCAGCCCGTGGTTCCCCCTTTACCTAGGAGGACTCTGTGAGGGGATCCAAACTGGCAGGACAGGGGCCAGCGCTGACAGCCCCAGTCTCCTCTGGCTGCTCAGAGCTCATCCGTCTGCAAAGTTACTGACCAGCTTTCTAGACCTCTCCAGGGCAGCGTGGCATGGCTGTACAGGCTCCAGGGCAGATGAGAGGGGTACACATGTTGGGAATTAGAGGGCCCAGGTGGAGGTGGTGAGCTTAGCCAGGTACTGGGGTCACCCACACTCACATGCACACACACACTCACAGACACACACCTGAGATGGCCCAGCCCTATGTATATATATGGAGATACGCACACACACCCCCAGCTCCCCATTGGCTGGCCCAGCCCCCCTTTCTCATCAATATTAAACAGTCAGGCCAGGCAGCCATTGGCAGAGAGATCTGGGAACCCCCCTGGGAGCTGGGGGCGGGGGCTGGCCCTGGGGGGCGGGGAGTGGGGGAGCAGGGACATCTGTTCCCCATGCATATTTCATAAGCAAGAAATGGAGAGCTGGGGAAGGGGGTGGGGCTGGGGCGAGAGCCAGGGCAGGATCGCAGATGAACCCCCTCAGTCTCTCACACCAGAGGCGGCAGGGACAGGCCCCTGGCAAGTCAGGTTAAACCATGGTCCCATTCGGAGTCCCAGCTGGACTGTGATAGCCCCTTCCCCTGTCTCCTTTACTCCTGGGAGAAAGACTCCCCAAGGTACTAACAGGGAAGTCCAGAAAAGAGCAAGTGGACCGCACTAAAGCACGGAAGAGGACCCTAGAGCCCTTACCCTCACCGAGCTCTCATTCTTCGTAAAGCTGGCTCCCACCAGCCCCCTTGCCAGGCTACCTGTGGCTACTGGGGCCCCTGCCCTCATCACCCCTGAGACTCACCGCACCTTCTCATCCCAGCCCCCAGCCTCCCACCTACCCCATCACCAGAGGGGGAGTGGGGTCAGATGCCTGACGCAGATCCTACAAAGAGTTTTTCTAGGCTGGCTGGCCCAGTCGGACCCACTGGGAATTGGGGACTCTCAGGAGGAAAGAGGTAAGGCTAAAAGGAGCAGAGCACAGGAGTGCCGAGAGAGGAAGAACGGGGGTGGGAAGGACATTGGGGGAGGAGGGCAGGGCACCCAGGCAGGCACCAAGCCTGCTGGGGCATCAGATGAGCAATGCAGAAAACCAGCTATAAAACAATATGCAAATGGGCATTGATTAAGTTCACATCAATAGCTCAGCCTCTTCCAGTCTGCGTGTGCATGTGTGTGCGTATCTGAGGGTGTGTGTGTGTGTGAGATGAAGGGTGGCAGGAGCAGGGAGCAAAGGGAGCACCACGGAGAGGCAGTAGGCTTTGCTTCAGTACCTAAAGTTCTCTTCCCCACTCAGCTGTTGAGCATCTTCACTGAGCCTTTGTGAAGATCCAGAAATGAACCATGGCTGAGAAGACTCCGGAAGTCTCTGTATGCTACAGTCACTGTGTGCTACAGTGAAGAAAGCTCTGTCGGCTGTGTGACTTTGGACAAGTAACTTAACCTCTTGAGCCTCAGTTATGTCCAACTCTTAGTGACTCTCTGGACTGTAGCCAGCCAGGCTCCTCTGTCCACGGAATTTTCCAGATGAGAATGCTGGAGTGGGTTGCGATTTCCTTCTACAGGGCATCTTCCCGACCCAGGGACTGAACCCACATTTCTGGCATCCCCTGCATTGGCAAGTAGATTCTTTACCAGTAGCACCACCTGGGAAACCCTCTTAAACCTCAACCTTTCTTTTCTGTAAAATGGGATTAACTATAGCTGCTGCTTTGGTTGCCAGGGAGATTAAGTAAGATAATGCATGTCATGGGCCTGGACCTTAGTAGGTGCACAGCCTACCTTCAGGCTTCTGGAAGCACGCCATTTCCCGGTTGCTGATCAACCTTTTCTGGGCTTTCTCCAGGGTAAGGCATTCCCAAAGGGGAGTCCTGTAATTCTTTCCCAAGCTCCCCCACCCCTCCCAACTCCCAGGTCTGGGAGGTGCCAAATCCCACCTGGGCAGGCCCAGACAGGTGCCCAGGCGCCAGCAGATGGGCTGAGCTGGAGGGAAAGGAGGTTTGAGGAGGGGGCTGGGGGGCAGGGGATCAGGTGGCATCTCAGTTCTTGCATCATCATTGCCATGGTGCTGATTAAAAACCAATCTCTACCTAATGAGCCCCCAGCAACAGCAATCCTACTTCCCCCACCCTCCTGCCCTCCACCCCATCCAAGGAAACTGGGTGACTAAGAGATTCAGGAGAGAGTGCCATGGAGGAGAAGAAAAATGCAGAACAACTGGGAAATGGAAAGGAAACAGGGGAAAGGAAGTGGGAAACATGGGGAGACAGTGAGACAGGGAAACGATGAGAAAACAGCGTCGTCAGGGCACAGACCCGGGAAAGAGGCAGGGGAGTGGGAAGACTCCCGATGGGGAGAAGGAGGGGTAGGGGGACAGAGATGTGGGGACAGACATGAAAAGAGGAGACGGTTAGGGAGACACAGAGCTGGGTGAACTGCGGATGTGGAGAATACACAGATGTTCAGGGACGGACAGAAGCTGATGCTGGGAGAGAGTCCTGAGGGCCTCTGAGACAGCATGGAGATACAGAAGACATGAGGGAGGCGAAACGCAGAGGGTTGTGAGGAAACAAAAAAGTGAGTGGAGACAGGGAGACGAGGTGGGGAGACAGGACAAACAGAGCAAGAGTGAGGACATTACTGGCATGGGGAGGCCTGGCTTCAAGGGTGAGACGGCGAGAACAGCAGCAGAGCCTGGAAGGACCCTAGGGGCAGAAAGGAACCGTGGTAGGGTGGAGATGGGAGACAGAAAGCAAATCCTGCTCCCAGCCTCCCGCCTTGTGGGCACTTTGGCTCAGGTACGGTGGCTGTGCAGCCTCCATCCCTGCAGCGCCCGCCCAGGCTGTGCCCAGCACGAGTGGAGGGCTGAGGGCACAGGCGGGCGAGAGAGTGCTCTAGAACCGCCTCTGCCATCCTTCCAGGATCCTGGACTTTGGAGCCTCCAGTCCCAGTCTTCACTCAGAGATCAGTTTCTGTTCCTTGGGAGAGCAGCTAAGAACATAATAAGCATGTGATAAAGAGGGCTTCCCAGGGGGCACCAGTGGTAAAGAACCCACCTGCCAATGCCAGAGACACAACAGACAGGGGTTCGTCGACCCCTGGGTCAGGAAGATCTCCTGGAGAAGGGCACAGCGATCCACTCCAGTATTTTTGCCTGGAGAATCCCACGGGCAGAGGAGCCTGGTGGGCTACAGTCCACAGGGTCACAGAGTTGGGCATGGCTGAAGAGACTTGGTGTGCACACATGCACATGAGATGATCAGTGTGGTTTATCTGCTAATTCATGTCCCACTCTTCCGACCCCATGGACTGTAGCCCATGGGCCAGGGCCCCAGCCCAGGGCCTCCCGTGGGCTTCTGCAGGCAAGAATACCGGAGTGGGTCGTTGTGCCCTCCTCCAGGGGATCTTCCCGGCCTAGGGATCGAAGTCAGGTCTCCTGTGCTGAGGGCAGATTCTCTACTGGCTGAGCTACCACGTGGTGATGAGGAGCTAAAAACAAGCAGTGGTGGGCAGAGCTAATTCTTCTGAGCTTGGGGCCGGCAGACCGGGGTCCGAGTCCTGGTGACCTTGACTGAACCTACGTTGTCATCTGTGAAAGAGTGACAGTGTCACCTCCCTCATAGGGCTTTTGTGCCACTGTGCATGGGGAAGTCTTAGGCCCCCTAAGCCCTTAGGTCATGCACTGTGACTCAAAGGTGGCAAGAAGCTTCTCTGCACATGTATACGAAGCGTGATGACTGAGGGAGGCTGGGGGCAGCTCGGAGGTCAACCTGGGTTGCCAGCAGCCCCACGCCCTGATTGGGGAGGAGAACCCTGGGAGTTGTATAAGGGCCTTTGCTGTGTTCGGGGGCAGGAGGATGGGGATTGGGGTGGGAGGGTGTGTGGCTCTGTGGCTTTATTGCTGTTTTGCATTTTATAACACGTTCACTTTTTTCAGATTGGTACTCACCATCTCTTTTCATCACCACACTGCAGGCCTCTGAGGTAGGTGGTGGGGGAGGAAGGGGGGTGGGGTAGGGAAGACACAGGGGCAGGGACCTGCTCCTTGAGGGTGGGGGTAGGGCCTGGAGGAGCTGGAAGCCGTGGGTTTGGCAGGAGAGGGGGTGACATATGTGGGGAGCCCTGGGGACCCAACCAGGCAAGCGACTGGCAGGGAGAGCAGACGGCGTTAACCCTCGCTGTGCCACACCGCCTGACCCTTCCCTAGGAGTGGCTGGCTGGGGGGGCGGGGCTGTTATCAGCTGTGCTGGGGTCACAGGAGGCTCTGGGCTGGAGCCGCTGTGTGCCTGGGAAGCAGCGGCTGTCTTGGATCTCCAGCCTTCGCTCCCTTGGCTGCTTCCAGGAGCTCTCCCTCTGTTTCCCTGTCTCCACCCCTGTGTGCCCCGAGGGGACAGCAGGTCTCCACCACCCTGGCGGACAGCGCAATCTGTCCCTTTCTCTGCCGCCAGCCCGCTGGAAGCCCCTGAGCCCTCTCTCACCCCCCGGCCCCCTAGGCCTTGTCCCCTTTGTCTTCCTCCGCTCCGCTCACCTCTCCCCAGCTCCGAGCCCATCCTCAATCTCATTAGGGCTTCCTCCGACCACTGCCCACCGCCGCCACCCCCCACCCCCGGCCCCCGCAGCCTCTCCTACCCCTCCCCCATCCATCTGTCTCCCCCAAGCCCTCCTCTTTGTGTCCACCCATCTGTCACCACCAGCTCTGCGCCCACTCCCCTGGCCACGCCCGCCCACCCGGCCCCTCTCCCCCAGGCTCAGCTCCCTTGAAGGCTCCTGGGCTCCTTCCCTCCTTCAGCCCAGCGAGGACTGCCTACTGCCACTTGCCCTTCCCTCCTTTCTTCTTTTCCCAGATATCCTTTCGGCTCTGTTGTTCCTTCTTTCCCTCCAGTTTCTCTAACTCCTCCTCAGTTGATGGGGGAAGGAGGGGACTCTGGGGTCCTGGCCCGCAGCCCCTGAGCAGCCAGCCAGCCAGAGCCAGCGCTGGCGACAGTTACTCACAGTTGCATCATCTCCTCAGGCCTCCTGAGGTGCCCCCTCCCCTCCAGCCTCCACGGTCTCTCTGGATGGGGACAGGGGCTCCAGCTGCCCCCTTCACCACAGCTATGTGCAAGCCCCTCTACCTTCTGAGCGTGGGGCTCCGGAAGAAATCAAATCCCACCTGACCCTGACCTTCCAAGGCTCTCTGCTTCCCAAAGGTCACTTCAGCAACCCCTACCAAGCTTGTCTTGAGTTGGGGAGGCTGAGTTTCAGGATGGCATTTCTACCACGCTACGCCACTACCCACAGTCATCTGTCCCCATGTTAGAGGGCGATCAGCCCCCTACCCCCACCCAGCCCCCCACCGAGGCCTCCCTCTCCTATGGGAGAACTTTCTAACCACCTTAGAAAGCTCGTGAATTAGCCAACCGTTCAAGCCATCCCTTGCCCTGAGGGGTTTAAGATGAAAAGGAAAAGGGAAGAGAGGCAGCCAGGGCAGGGCAGGGCCTTAAATGACAGCCTGGTCTGACTGCACACAGATGAAAACACTGGGGCCCAGAGAGGGGAGTGACTTTGGAGGCACTCCAGAAAATCTGGTCCTGAGCCCTTCCCACAACTGGAAACTCCTCCCTACAAGCCTGCCCAGAGCAAACCCTCCATCCTCTGAACTCAGGTAGAACCAGTTTATAGCACGGATTTTGCACGGAGCAAATGCTGCCTGGCCTGGTTATTTATCCCATGCTGCCATCGAGACTTTGGATCCCAAATCCCTATGGGAAGGTGCCGTATCTCATACCCTTTTATGATGCCGGGACAGAGTGCCTTGCCCATTGTCGGCCTCAATAAATGTTTATTGCCGCTGTAGCTGCCAGTGCAGATATAAGAAATGTCTCACACAGCTCTAATGTGCTGTGGAGCCTACAGCAAGCCACGTCACTCCTCTGAGCTGCTGTTTCCCCATCTATCAAATGAGTTAGACCATAAACACAATTCCTAAGGTCTTATTATATGGTACCTGGAAGAAACAAAGTCCTTTTAAACAAGGTGGGATGTTGGTGCAGAACACCAGACTCTGGGTGGGAATACCTCCTCCCAGGGTGCGCCTCTGGGAGCAGTGACCCAGACGTGAGAAACAGGAGAGTAAAACCTCTACTCGGGGAAGCTGGGAAAGAGAAACCAGGGAATAGAAAAGCCTTTGGTCTAGTCTCCAGGGACCAGGTGTCACAGAGGGGAGACAGGACAGACTGGGTCCCGGAGCAGGGTGGTCAGTTACTCCACTGTGCATGAGGGTTGGGTGGAGGAGGTGCAATGTGAACTGGCAGTGGGTAGGAGGCAGGGAGGGAAGCCCTGTGAGCAAGCTGTGGAGAGGGGATGACAAATTTCAGAAGGCACAGGGCTGAGCAGGGCCTTGGACAGAGAGAGAGGGAGGGAGGCTAAGGAGTTAGTCTGTGGCCTTACGATGCTGCTGGTCAGTCCTGTGTGGTTTCCGAGACATAGGAGGAGCCAGGCGAGGAGTCAGACTGTGGTCTCAGAGAGCGGACCCCAGTGAGGGTCTATGCCCCTTCCATGGAGCCCACAAACCATGTTCTTTGGTTTTGTAAGTTTCAGGGAGAGGAGGGAGTGTAGGGTAAGTATAGTGTGGAAGGCAAAAGACAAGCTTCGCTGCAGATTCCTCCCTAGGTGGCGGGGACTGACATCCTGTATCCTTCTCTCCTGCCCACCCCGTCCCTTGATTCTTCCCAACCCTCTGCTTCCCTGTTCAGCCCCCTCACTGGTTCTCAGCCACTTCCCCACTTCCCGAAACTGCCAGCAGGATGAGGGAGCTTAGTGCTCTGTCCGCTGGGAGACCTGTTGGCCGAGGGAGGCATGGAGTGGGCCCAGGCGATGGTGGCAGCTGTGCTCAGCTCCCGCCAGCACGGAGCAGCTTCTCCAGCTCAAACCGAGAGGGGTGTGGTGGAGAGAAAGCGGCTGGGTTTATTTCCCCCACAGCCCCAAACCCCAAACAGCCCCCCGAGGGAACTTGGGAGAGAAACCTCGAGAAAAATCACCTCCTCTCAGCAGGATTTGCAAAGGTAAATAGTTCAATCAGGAAACTAAGAGGGGTGCTTAGGACTCTGAAAATGGCCAGTTCTTTTCCATCTTTGCTGCCTTCACGCATGTTGGAGACAGGCTCTTGGCCAGCAGTGAGAGAAGGCTGGCTTCAGCTGCCATTGCTGCAGGTTCGCTTCCACGCTCAGCTGATTCAGCCCCTTCCCAGCAACATCCAGCAGCTCTGCCACACTCCAGAATTCTGCCTGTGAGGCCCCAGGGAATTCGAGTAACTCCCTAGCGCACAGAGATCCTTTCCAGAGTGGAAAACTGCTCGTTTTGGTCTACCTCATGCCCAATGACAGAGCCCAGACCACTTAGCGTGCCATTCAAGCGTCTTTGTGACCTGCTGCAAACTCACTGCCTCAGTTTCTATGGCTGAGGCACACTGAACAACCTACAGTCCTCAAACGTGACCCACGCCTTTTCCTGGCTCTGTGCTTCCACATCTGGCAAGCTCTAAATCGCTGCCCGAGTGCTGCCTCTCTGCAGCTTTCTAAATGCCACCACCACTGCCTTGAACCCCTCCGTGTGCTGCCAGAGCACTGTGGAGAGGCTGTGATTTCTCCACTTATTACTCCTAGTTGTGAGTGTATGTTTCTCCCTTCCCCCAGATGTGAGTTACTCTAGGGTCAGGGCTGCCTGCTGTACTCCATTCATCTCTGTACCCCAGCTTGGGTCTCAGATAGGGAAAGAAATGTCTGTCGAATGTAGAGTCGCAAGACACTGTTCACGTCACTCTCACGAGAGGAAAACCAGGGGCTAGAAGGAACTCTTCTGCTAGAATGTCTGCTGTTTTTGACAGTCATACTCCTGGGGCCCTCTGGAGACTGAGAAGAGAGCACGGGAGGTTGCAATTCTACGTCTCTAACGTAGGGTCACTGAACAAGGGGGCTGGGGAAAAAAATAGGTAATGTTACGGGTTGTGTGGGGCAGTCTGTTTTAATGAAACTCGCTATTTATATATTTACATACACACATATACACACACACGTACACACAGAAAAAAAAAAGGAAACAAAAATAGACATTACAGCATAATAAAAATTACAACTGAGTACTGTGGGCTGGAGGTGGGATGCCCCCTCAACCCAGCAGCACACCCCCTGATGTGCCAGCTAAGGGCCTGGAGACGGGACAGCTGGAGGGAGACAGAAGGCTCAGCCCCCAGATGGCCCTGTCCTCCTGAGGGCTTCCTTGTCATTTATTCCTGGCATTCAACCCTTCATGTCCTTCCTGGTCAGGAAGGGAGAGGCGGGAGCAGGGAGCGTGGGGAGGCACGAGGCAGGAAGGAGAGAACGGACGCTGAAGAAGGGGAAGTTAGGGCAGGCAGCTCTAAACCACCATGGGGCAGGAGTCAGACAGGAGCAGGAGGCTTCTATTTGTCATCCCAGGATCAGGCAGGGCAAGGAAGAAGGAACGGGAAAGAGCAGACAGGAAAGGGGAGATGCGGGCGGTGGGTGACTCGATTCTCTCTCACTGTCTCTTTTGGGCAGTTCCGCTTTATGTCAACGTCAAGTCTGAGCCAGGCCCAGAGAGGTTCCATGACAAACTAGTGGTTTATGTCCCAGTGGGACAGATGATCTAGGAAGCAATCTGCAGAGCTGGCAGGAAAAGCTGGGGTCCTCTTCAGTAAGACACAGATCCTGGCTCCCGGGGAGTGATGAAAAGGACGTCGGCTTTGGCATTGATGCAGTAGGTGACGATGAGAGAGAAGACGAGGATGCCAAAGCCCACTATCAGGGTGATAAACTGCAGGAGGGCGTGGGCAGGGAAGGAGAAAGGTGTTCTCAGAACTCCGGGCAGCTGTGGTAACTGCTCGGGCGGGGAGGCAGGGCTGGCTCTAAGCACCAAGTACTGAACCATCACAGGCAACATCTCCCCAATCTGGGGACTCAGTCTCCCCATTTGGAAAGAGGAGTAAAATACCTCTGTCCCTGCTTTTGCAATTTTTACTTAGATTTTAGGCATCCTGAAGGTAGGGCCATAACTTTGATTCTCTGGTGGCCAATAACGTGATTGTGATCGGTGCTCAATAAGCATTAGAGTGACGTTCTAGCTCTGTAGGTGGGTGTGCTGGGTGGGAGTGCAGCTGGGGAAGGGCTCCATACTGTCTTCTTGGGTCACCATGGACGAACCAGGGTCACCATGGGTCGGCCAGGGCGAACATATCAGCAAACTGTCCGTGAGGACAAGCTTCCCTAACGGTGTGTGCTGGCTGACCAGGGACAGGTGTGCAGCAGGTTTTGGGGGCAAATGAGAGCTAGCAGGTGTAAGAGACCAAGAGGCAATAGAGAGAGGTCAAAGAGACCTCTGCCACCCCCCCTCCCCATCTCACCTCCAGCTCTTTGCTGGCTACCAGAAATATCCGGGCGCGGATGTCTTTCCAGCGGCTCTCTGTCCATGTAGAGTATTCGGTAGAGCCCCACTGCTCCAGTTCAAAGGCAGGGGACAGGGCCCTGGCCAGGCGTACCGTGGAACGCACACACCGGGGGAGCCGGTCCGTCTCATTGGCGTTCAAAGGGCCCTGAACCCAGGTGTACTCGTACAGCTGCACAGGACACAGGTCACAGCAAGGGGCTGATGCAGACCTCTCTCACCAGCTCCCCTGACCGTTTGGTTAGTCCATTTTGACCCAGGGTGCTGCCTCTTCAGTACTTGAGTTCAGTGGGCTGCATCCCTCCACCTCTCCACCCCAATCCCTTGGGTCCAACCAAGCCTAGGAGATCCAGCAACCGTCCCAGCAGAAAGGGGGTGGAGGAGGCCCTGGGGTCCCCTCTGATGTCCACTACCACTCACATCCTTGTTTTCAGTGGGGACTTGACTCGGGTTCTGGCACTGCTCTCGGGTAAGGTCTAGCACCTTGCCGGTCAAGTTGGCCAAGGCATACTGTACAACGTAAGTGGCGTTGGTGGGGCTGGAGACGGCGATGTAATGCTGAAGAGGCCCGTCACCTGGGTGGAGACCACACGGAAAGGGGGATTCGGTGGGGGGAAGGGGGCAGGGGGAGGCGCATGGGCCGGGCCAGAGAGAGCCCAAGATTGGCAGCAGCCAGAGAAGAGAAAGTCAAGAGAAGAGAATCCAACAGATTTCAGGAGGAAAGGAAAACAGGGGGCAAGAAAAGAGGAAAAACAAAGAAGCAAAGATTAAGTCAAAATGACGATTTTTTCTGTATCCCCTCCCTTGGTTAAGGACTCCACCCCACACCAGGTACTCACCCAGGTAGGACCTGAGGTCCGGCCTGAGGATAGACTGGAACCATGAGTTATTGGCTCTAACCAGGAACCCATAGAGCAGGCGGGTAACCTAGGATGGGGATATGGGGGAGACTTGGAGCCCAAGCAAAGTTTTATTAGTGCAGATATCAATCATGGGGTAGGAACCAGATTGGCCAGACACTGGGGTAGGGAAAATGGTGGCTGGTGACAAGACACAGAGGAGGCCCGCTGGGGGAACACCCAGGGCATCAGCGGTCCCCACCCACACATCCAGGCCTGCTAGATGCCAAGGTGTGGGAGACTAGGCGGGGACCAGGATGGAGGATGCGGCAGCCCACTGTGTGCCAGGGAAGTCGCTCAGTCGTGTCCAGCTCTTTTCGATCCCATGGACTGTAACCCACCAGGCTCCTCCATCCATGGGATTTTCCAGGCAAGAGTACTGGAGTGGGGTGCCATTTCCTTCTCCAGGGGATCTTCCCAACCCAGAGGTCCTGCGTTGCAGGGAGACGCCTTACTGTCTGAGCCACCAGGGAACAGACAGAAAGGAACCGGGGCCCACTTGCTCCTACCGTGTGGGGGTCAGCCTGTATGGTGTCCCTGAAGCTGGCTCCTCCTGCGAGCTGGTACAGTGCGCGCGCCAGCACCGTGGCCACACCTGCCAGAGCCTGCGGGAGGAGCAGAGGGGCTGAGTGGCCCAGATTCCCTGAGCCCCAACACTAACACGGAAGCCTCCCACTATGGCCCCCACGCCCCCCCGGCCCGGGTGCTACCTTGGCAGTGTCGGTCACAAAGTTCAGGTCCTCTTCAGGGCTCTGCCCTGCAGGGTAGGTCACATTAATGTTCTCAGCAGTGTCATAAATGCTTTGGTAATAGCTGCCAGGAAAGCTGGAATGAGCCTTGGCTGCACTCAGCCAGGGCCCCGCCCCTTTCTTCCCTGCACTGCCCCTTCTGTGGGAACTCGGGGTCTCATTTTTCCTCATCCGAGGATGAGGGGAGAGAGAAGATCAGGATTTCATACTGAAGAAGGGACATAGGACGGGGAAGTAGGAATGCAGGTGGGAGTGCTTAAATACAAAGCCTTGTGTGACCGACAAGACAGAAGAGGCAAATGAGACCAAAATGCAGAATCCGTGCCTTCCTGGGAGATCCTAAAACATAAGCAACACTTCTATGTCATTTGGGTCAGAGATACAGGAGGGTGGTTGAGAACCCTACCACATATTGTCAGAGCAATCATACGACTGTTTCAATGCACATTCATATTGAAGGTGGCTGGGAGCAGAGGGTGACGAGCAGGCCTGTCCACAGACATGTAACACTACACAGGATCAAACTACCTCAGTACTCCTTGGAGCCGCAAGGAGGCAGATCTCAGAAGAGAAGGAAGGAGGAGAGAGCTCCCAGACTCTACCATCACTGAATAGCTTGCCCCACAAGGAAACAAGTCAATCACATGGTCAAGTCCAACGTGTGCTCAAATGATGGATCACCTCTCACCACACAGTAGTACAGAAGATAGGTTTGGAGAAGAAAGCTGATCTTACGTACTGGAACTGTCACCACCCCAAATAAATGAGAAGGTGCTACTGGGCAGAGGCTGGAGAACCAGAGCTTATGCATTTTGATTCAGAAACTCACTTGGGGGCTTCCCTGGTGGCTCATTGGTGAAGAACCTGCCTGCCAGTGTAGGAGCTGTGGACTCGATCCCCGGGCCAGGAAGATGCCACATACCATGCACCAACTACGCCCCTGCACCGCAGCTACTGAGCCTGTGCTCCAGAGCCCAGGAGCCCCAGCTACTGAGGCCACGCAGCACAGCTACGGGAGCCCTCGAGCCCGTGCTCCAAACACAGCGAAAAGCCCACACACTGCAACGAGAGTGCTCCCCACTCACTATAGCTAGAGAAAAGTCTGCACAGCAACAAAGACCCAGCACCACCACCAAAAAAAAAAAAAAGTTAAAAAAAAAAAAAGGAAAATCACTTGGCCTGTTGGAAGAAGGGAAGGGAGGCTGGGGGCCTAGCAATCCAGCCTGAGTAAAGTCCCATTGCCTTACGCATTGAGTTAGGGGCAGTTTAGGGGTTTCAGGACTGGCAGAAAAGTGACTAGCATGGCCTTGCCCCGTACCTCTGGAGCCCCTTCAGCTGCAGGAACATTTTTACACCCACCCTGAACCACACGCAGTTACCACACAGTAAGAACATGTGACGTTTCAGAGTGAGTACTGTCTGTGTCCCCTCAGGCCAGCCCCGGGCAGGGACAGCTCCATGTCCTCCGGCCATGGGTTCCCCATCACCACTGTTCTGTGCATTTGTAACAATGCCCTCTGCTGGCAGCCCTGGGGAACTCGGGCCCCTGGAGAGTGTGGAGAGGTGGAACCACGGGTGAGGAGTACCGAGCTGCGAAGGGACTCAGCTGAGGACTGTTTTCTAAAATGAACATCTAGTCCAACAAGAGGATCGTGTGAGATGAGAACAGGACACTGAGCAAAGAGCACAGATTGACCTGTGGTTCTGGAGAGGGTCGCATGGGGATGGGGTGAGCAGGGGCCCCTCTTGACCCAGGGACTCTGTTCCTCTGCGGACCTCAAACTGCAGAACAGACTCTCTTCAGGAATGACAAGGAGGAGGGCTGGGCAACTCTTACAGGTTATGGAAGGAATCAGAGTGGTCAGCAAGTACAACGCCAGAGATGTTTCGCGCTCGAAGAAATCGCTGCAGAGAAGACGGTGGCAGAGGCTGGGACTGATTCAGCCTCCTGAGGACGACGGTGGGGACAGCAGCGCCGCTCTGCTCCAGGGTGCTCAGGAGCGCCTCCACCTGGGAGAGGAGGGGCATGAGCTGACGGAGGCTGCGAGGGAGGAGGCAGGAGGCCCCTCAGACCTGCAACATTCCCCAACTTCCAAAGCAGCCCTAAATCCGCCTGGATCTAAATCCTGCAAGGCTTTTGGTATCAAGCCTCTCTGGATTTTCCTGCAGCATCTACTATCCTGTTTAAATCATCACACAAAGAAGGAAGAGATCTGTGGGTTTTTTTTTCTTTTCTGTATTTATAAGTAAACCTAACTGTCCTCAGGACATTGTCTTAGCTGATGTCTTACTTATTATTTACTGTGCAGAACTGGAGGAGCAAAAAATAATACAAAACAGTGCTGAGTGCCATACAGTACTCCACTCTAGGCTGCAAGAGGCACGGGTGGTACTGAAGCTGGGTTGGCAGGAAGAGGACCTCAGGGATAAAACAGACCTATAGCTTTACTTTGAGGGAGGGAGAGTCTTGAACAAGCAGTGAGGAAAGTGGAAAACAGTTTGGGTAGGGAGTTTGACACAGCCAGGAATGGGGCAGGGTAAGCAGGACAGCCGGGTCCCTGGGGTAGCAGGGATGAAAGGAGACACCCACACCCTGTCCTAAGTGGGCAGTGACAGTTCACTAGGTACCGAATGATGAGAAAAACTACCCATCCCAGGGAATAGTGACAAGAGCTGAGCGCATGGTTTTCCCAGGGAACTGGAACAGGTAGGGAGTTCACCCTTTAGTCAACACCCTAAGGTCCTGTCTCACACGCCCTGGAGGCTGGTGGGGATAAGGACAGGGCAAGCCCATATTTTGAGCTGCTGAAACAGGAAGAGAGGGAGAGAGATGCTCAGGTTACCTGGTTTAGTACAGTTTCATTTTTCTGAGACATGGGGTCTGTGTGCATCCAAAGCTCTAGTGAGTTTCTTAAGGCCACCTGGAGGTAAGATGAAGGAGCAACGTTTATAATTCGCTTCCCCTTCTGGCCCATACCAGAAAGAAAGGAGTGGGAGCAGAAGTCAAGGGAAGAGGCGGCAGCACCTTCAGTGAGGACGGGGGAATAGCCGAGGGAAAGCTTCGAGGAGGAAAGGAAGAGGGGGAGGAGACGTGCCACACACCTGTCCCAGCTCCACAAATGAGTCGATGTTCTCTAGCTGCACAGGAAAATTGCCCTTCTCCATGTCGTAGACCATTCTCGAGCTGCCAATGTAGTCAAAGGTTTCCTGAGGGGCACAGACGGGTGGGAAAGGGAACAAATCCCATAGCATGAGGGCAGCATCAGTGACCTGAGGCCAGATCCTCAGAGCTCCAGGCACAAAGGCTACTGCTGTCCGCGCCATCTCAGCTGCCGGCCAGCCGAGTCACACGGCCCTGCCCTCCTCCCTACCCTGCCTCCCAGCTGCGGCGAGGCCCCACGTGTGTGTCTCAGGACTTCTTGAGCCCAGACACGGGGAAAGCAACAGCGGCACAGGCCCAAGGCGGACACCAGCTGTTACGTGCCTGCTTCTTGCTTCTCCCCTCACCTCCACCCACGCAGTCACAGATGCTGGTTCCCCTACTCCGAGGCCAGGCTGTGGCGGCAGTAGGGAGAGGCGGGAGCCTCAGGGCTCCTGGGTCCACAGAATAAAACAGACTGCATCAGCGGGGGAGCCAGGGAGTCAGCATTTAGCAATTCTGGGTCAGGGTGCAAATGCTTCCTGTGATGAGGGAGCCTGAAGGGGAGACTTTCTAGAAGCTGAATAACAACTAGGTCAAGTGCTGAGACCTTCTCCAAACCACAGCCCTTCTCACCTTTACCACCTGCTTCTTCCTGCCATCCCACCCCAGCGAGAGAGCCCTCACCCCTTGGAAGAAGACAAACATGACGTTGCGGGGCAGGGTGGCCATGTCAGGCGCCTTCTGCAGGGCTTCAGCTGCAGCCAGCTGCGCGACGAAGGAGGCGACGGCACTTTCAGCCCCTGGGGCCACGTTCCAGAAAAAGAACGGCTGTCCAGCTGGGCGCAGCAGACAAGGCAGAGGGGGTACACTTTGAAAATGGAAATTCGAGCCAGACCCTAGTCCCCCTTCCCCTGCTCTGGCCAAGAAAACATCCATATCCTGGGGCAATGGCTGGACGCCCACAGTCCAGAGCTTGCTCCGTCTGAGGCTCCCCACGGTAGCAACTTAAGACACCTGGTAAGCCTGTCCTTTCTGTGCCAGTCCTGCCCACCCCGATCGGGCCAACACTCACTCGGGTGGCAGCCACCACAACCCTGTCATCAGGCTCCAGCGTCCCAGATATATTTATAGGCTTCAGCATGCTCCACACGTTGTAGTCGGACAGAGGGTCACAGACGACTTCTAAACAGGACACAGTAAGGGAGAAGGTGGCTACGGAGGCGGCCTCTGACCAGGCCCCCATGGAATCTGCGAGTCACTTCTCTGGCTCCGTTCTTCCACGTTGCTTTCTCTGCCGCTGGAGAGAACCTACCTTGATTTGTGTGGAACCGTTCTGCTTCTTCCAACCGGTGCTCCCTGCTCTGCCCAGCGCCCCCTGCTGGGCCCACCCCACCCTGCCCCTACAGAGGTCTCAGCCATGCTCGCTGGCTGCCCCTTAGGCCCACCCGGTGCTCCCTGCTCTGCCCAGCGGCCCGTGCTGGGCCCACCCCACCCTGCCCCTACAGAGGTCTCAGCCATGCTCGCTGGCTACTCCTTCTGCCCACCTGTGCTCCCTGCTCTGTCCAGCGCCCCTGCTGGGCCCATCCCACCCTGCCCCTACAGAGGTCTCAGCCATGCTCACTGGCTGCCCCTTAGGCCCACCCGGTGCTCCCTGCTCTGCCCAGCGTCCCTGCTGGCCCCACCCCACCTGACCCCACGCTCGCTGGCCGCCCCTTTGGCCCACCCCCGGGCAGCCAGCTCACCCCGGCGTGCCCCACCTGGGCTGATGGTGAATGAGCTCTGGATGAGGTTGCGTCGCATGCAGGTGACGGTGCTGACAACAGCGTGCATGTGTGAGAAGAGCTGCATGGCGCACAGCGGGAAGGCCGGCGCCCGAGCCGTTTGGACTCAGGTTGTGATCTCGGTAGCACTACAAGGGGAGGAGGACCCCGGTGAGGCTAGAGCTGTAGCGTCTCTCCCATACCCCCAAAAGGAGGAGGGCCCGGCTCCATCCTTCAGCAGCTCCCACATCTGTTCCTGAGCTACAGGACTGTACCCTGTCTGGTACAACCACAGGGGCTATGAGGTCAAAGAGAACAAGTCACCAAGAGGTGCCAAGGGTCACAGACTCAACGACTTAGCTGGGGCTGATGAAATTACCCTATAGCAAATGGCCTGGCTCAATATGGAGCTTTGGTCACTGTTTCTAATATGATTTGCTGTAAAGAGCACCAAACTGGAAGATGAAAAAGCAAATTCAAGACAGCCTGGACATCGCTTCACCATGAAACTTTTGCACAAACCTCTTAACTGCTCTGTGTATCAAAAGTAGAGAACATTAGCTTACAATTAGAGAACACTAGAGCTAAAAAGAACTTCAGAAATTACTAAACTGAATCTCTCAATGCCTAGTCCAATGCTCTTTCTTACTATACAAAGTGTTCTCAATCATGGCTCTACAGCTCATCTCATATTAAACATTCTTTATGTTTTGTTCTAGTCTAAAAGCCTTTAATGTTATACTTTAAGGCAGAAGAGAAATAGGAGAGGGGAGTATGAAAAAAATAAACCTCTTGGCTCTTCTTGGAGCAACAGTCTTTCAGAGGATAGACTAGTTAATACAATGAGGCTCCCTGCAAACAGGAGAGCCTAACAAATAATTCTAAGTAAGAATTGCTAAGAGCTGGCGGAGTCATTACCTGCTTAATGACATTAGTTTCATTTTCATCTTCAAGAAGAAAGATGGGGAAACTGAAATCTTCATAAGCCAAGCCGTCGCCCACCTTGTTCCACTGAAAGGCTCTGCAGTGAGCAAACTGTGACCCATAAGAGTTGGAGTAAATACCTGAAAGGGAGGACAGGGGATAGGATGTTGGGACACCAAGCACTTAGAAACCAGGTAAGGGAGGAGGGCTAGGATATCACAGGGTTGGGACGAAGAGTTCCAAAGGAGGGAGTGACTCAAAAGAAGCAAGCATCAACTTCTCATCACCTACAGTAAAACAGACACTGGTATCAGGGACCCCTAGGCTAGGCAGTTGGGGATCTGAACATGTGACAGAAAGGGAGAGTGGAAGGTAAACAGAGGATGGGGGAGCAGGAAACAGAAGAGATTAGTGGCAAAGACCAAGAAATCTTCTGTTTGGGAGGCAGCTGCTCACAGTATACACAAACACGTACATTTTCACAACCTCCACCCCCCAGAGAACAAAGCAATGATGAGCTCTGGGTGACAGCAGTCTGCCCCGACCCACTGGGGCTCTTACCAAACCCATCATTGGGACACTGCACACTGGGAGAGAAGCCTGAGGCAGGACTGGACTTGGCTAAAGACACTGCAAGACCAGCAATTCGGCCGGATCTCCCCTTCAGCTTCTCCATCACATCCCTGGAATGGGGCAACAATGCCATGAACGAAGGCAGGGAGATTATCAGGCAGCCTGACATCCTGCCCTCTAGGGTAGAAACAAATGCAGAATTAGGGGAATCACCACTGCGGACTCATTTCTTATCTTTTTGGTCTTTTAGCTTCTGAATGAAAACTGACCTAATCTGAGCTCAAGGCTTCATCTCATCTACCCTATCTCTGTACATCCCTTCCCTTCCTGAGGTCCTTACGCACCTAGAGTTCTACTTACAAGGTCACTGAGACTCTTTTTGATGGCACATCTTTTGCTCTGAGCACCAACCCACCCCCTGCCTGGCAGGACCAGGGCAGCTTACACTCACAAGCTGGAAGACTGTTCACTGACCCTCCCCTTGTCTGGATGCATTTCCCCAGCAGGAACACCGTGTTCTTACCTGGTAAAGAGTGTGCCCTCTAGCAGAACCACGTAAGGGGGTTAGGGCCATCAGTCAACACCCACTGCAGGTCCTCCTTCTTCTCTACTACGTGGATAACCCCTGTGTCCCCACTAATGGAAGCTGCCAGGATAGAATGAGTCAAATTAAAGCATCTACAGCTAACAATTCTGACTCTGCCTCACTGATTCTGCAGTGATTCCACTGCCCCCCGCCCCCCACTTCCAAAATGTCACAAGACGCTGGGTTAATGCAGCCAACCCTAGAGTGAAACTGAAGGGCAGAACTGCCCTGGTTCCATCTGAAGGTTACCAGGAAGAAATGGAGAACAAAAGAGCTCAGAATTCTTATTACAGGACTTGCTTGTTAAATGTCAGAAAGGCTCTGTGATATTCATTTTCTTGTCCTCTTCCCTCAACCTCACTAAGGCTTACATATGAGATTCTGTAGCAGTAGACACCAAAGTTTTTAAATATGTGTTTTCTCCAGGCAATAGCAGGCTCTAGATGTCAAGCCTGGAGTTCCAGCATTAAATCTTCCTTTGTGCAGACTTCCGTGCCCTCATAGCCTCCATAGATTTCCATTCCTTTGCCCTATTTGGGTAAGACTTCACTTGCTTTTGGTCAGTTTTGGGTAAGGTTAAATCAAGAGATTCAAGGAGATCTATAGAACAGAACTTCCCAAATAATGGTCTTCAAAGAGATTAGATGTGCTGATATTAAAGTCCTCTCATTTCTGGGGACCAAGCATCTCCAAAGACCATAGGCTGTTCACCCCAGGCCAGAAGCAGACACATATATTACTCTAGGATGCTTTACGGATAACTTGGAAGTATCTCATACCATAGCGAAATAGTTAAAGAAAAGGAATGCAAAGAAGCTACAGATTACCCCTTTTGCGCACTTTTAAAAGGGTCCACTAGAAACAGAGCATTAGAAACAGAAACTCAAACCTAGGTCTTTTACTCCAAATTTAAGAGGGTGTAGCTTGCTCAGGATGGACAGATATGAAGTAAGATTTAGAAATAAGTAGGCTGAAAAGGAAACAAGATCCTAATGAGGAAGTGGCCAGAGACCAGCCCCTCCCCTCTCGCCTTTCCGTATTGGCTCCAGGCTTTATCTCCACAGGCTACTGCTTTGCTTCGCACAGGGCTGCTCTAAGGACATGTAGCCGAATGACTCAGTCCCAAAGGGGATATTGTAAAGCTCAGCTTCATGAGGATGGGAGCCTAGCTTTTTGCACTAAAGTGGAGTTTCAGCAAGACCAGCAGTACAGTCTGATCTCAGTCCACACTGGACCTGACTTCCTTCTCCTCACAAGACTAGTTTAAGAACAAGGTCCAACAAAAATTTTACTCGGAGCTGTTTGGAACCAGTTAACCCGCTCCCAGTACTTGCTGTAACAAGGACATGGATAATTAACACAGGATATAGCCAGGGAATGGGTGGGTAGAAAAACAGTAATTGCCACCTTGGGCAAGTTCTTCACTTCCAGTGTCTAGTTTTCTCCAACCAAACGAGAAGGTTTCAGACAATTACAAAGTACTGCTGAGACGGCACTTAGCATCACCAATAAACATCTATTAAAGGTGCTCTGACTTTCAGCTTTGTGCACTTATATTCCAACCATTTTTACATACAGAAATGAACAGATTCAGAGGGAACCAATTTGATGAAAAAGCCAAGATCTGACTCTAAGTTTCCTGCATCCCAGCAAAAAACTACATTCTACCAAAGCTACTATCCAACAAACAAAATCTAAAGACAACAGGTTAAGTAGCAAGGAACTGGAGAATTCGGCCTTTTGATTACAACTTTTTCCCCTCGTAGTTTTCTAACCATAACATGTTGACATGGGACACATTTATAAAACATAAAGACAAATTTAAATGCTTTATTATTTCCTCTTGCAACTATTTGGCTTTCTCAATGTCTTCTTCTTCAAAAGGGTTCACTGCCTTAAAGCAGCTCATTTTGGTTCCAAAAAGAGCATTCAGGGTGCAGATGATGACTGGACTTCACAGAATATGAGGCTTTTTCTCCTAAGAAAGAGTATAGCTTTCTACCTAACTTACTGGGTGGTTAAGAATCCCAGATTAAAAAAAAAAAAAAGAAAGAATCCTAGATTAGAACTTAGACCACCAAATCCAAGCTTCATCACTGACCAGCCGGACAATCTTAGAAGTTACTCACTTCTCTAAGTCTCTGTTTCATACTGGTAAGATGGAGGGTAATAACAGGGGCTACTTCATGAGGTTGTTGTGATGGTTAAATGAGATGCACATATAAGATGTTTAGTATGTAGTATTTCCTCAGTGTTTGTTCTTATTAATTACCTCGCCTGGTTTGACAAATGGTTCTCTACCCCCTACTACCCTCATCGCCTAGTTTGTGTTGACGTTCCCCACAAGACTTGAATCATTACACCCAGGACACAGACTGAAACGTCAACGGCCACGAACACAGTTCCCAACCTCAACTCACACTGGCAGCCAATCTGATGTGTAGCATTAAGCAGACGGACACAGGGAGCTGTTTTATTTAAGGGGATGTAGATCTTCCTCTCCACTGAGTTTCCTTCGCACAAACCTGATCAGAAGATAAAAAAATGTAAGAAGAAATTGGAAGACATTGGTGCTAGCCTCTGTCATACCACAGCTAGGTTGAATGGTTTTGGGTATATCATACTTTCCAAAATGGGACTGATGTCTACCCTTCTCACCTCCTGGGAACATTACTGGAGCAAATAAATGCACTCAGCTATGTACCACAGAGGGTTGCTACAAATCATAAAGCAACTGACATTGAAGCTTAAAGAGAAAACACTTGATTCATCAAAACAAAGGCCTTTAACATTAGATGTACCTGCTTCTGGTTGCATACTCAACCACACTTCCATTTTTCTACTCTGTATATACATCACTAATTAGTTAATAAACTGGTGCCAGTCTAAGAATATAGATTACAACAACAACAAAAGTCTCCCTGAGACATTTTTCCAGGAATCTGAACAGCACTGGGAGAAAACTTATGCCATATACCCCGCCAGTTAATCTAATATCAGTAAGTAATTTGTGCGTGCCCACAGTGTGGGGCAGCTAGTTTTTCCTTTATTGTTGTTGTTTAGTCACTAAGTCCAGTGCCACTCTTTTGTGACCCCATGGACTGTAGCCCCCCAGGCTCCTCTGTCCATGGGATTTCCTAGGCAAGAATATTGGAGTGGGTTGCCATTTCCTTCCCCAGGGGACCTTTACCCACCCAGGGATCTAATCAGCGTCTCCTGCATTAGCAGGCGGATTCATTACCACTGAGCCAACAGGAAGCCCAGTTTCTCCTTTGGAGGTCTTTAAAACAATCTCAATTTGGAGGAAGGTATCATCATGTTTATAAACAGGCATGTTTGCATTTTAGGGCCTCACATACTAGAAAGTAAATGCGTGTAGGCAAACACCTGTGCACATTATAAATGCCTAAAGTTCCTTGAGTCATTATTTCACAGCATAAACAGTTAAGAGAACTAATATCTTACCGTGGTCTCACTTTATTAATGGGACAAACCGAGGTGAAGCACACGGACGCGTGTTTACGGTGTAATCAACCGAGAAAGAAAGAAGGCATCTACCTTCCTTAGCGCCGCAATGCACCCACAGAACCAGGCGCTTTCATCTTAAAAGTCTAAACGCATTGGAAAGAAAGCTGAACTCTTAACACTTGTCCTTTCTGATTTTGAATGAGGTGGCCGGGCCGTGGGGGAAAAGAGGTATCCGGACAAAGTGGGAGAGTTGAGCTGGAAGTTCAAGAAGAGGACTGGAAGAGGAAATCGGGAGACTTGACCTGCCGCGGGGGAGAAGGGACCCTCAAGTCCAGGCAAAGGGGGGAACTTCTGTCGTAGGAACGAAAAAAAGAGGATTTACAGGGTGGGGGGACGGAGGGGCTGCTGGGACCAGATGGGAGACGGCGGCGCTCGCGGCTGGGCCGATCCGGAGGGTTCTCCTTACAGACTGGAGCTCACGGGCAGGGGGAGGCCTCACCTTCCAGTAGGACGCAGAAAGACAGAAGGCGAAGAAGACTCCTACTTCCCGGGTCGGCCACAGAGCCGCCCCCAGCGGTGGCCATCTTGCCTCTCAGCTGAGCGGAAGCCTGAATTCCCACCTTCTCCGGCAGTGGCCTCTCTAGGCCAACCCTGGCTCCGTCTCTATGGCCCGGAGCTCCTGGGGCCGGAAGTTCGTATCCGTGGAACTTCCGGGAGTCGAGGCGGAGGGACGCTGACGTGGAGGCAACCATAGGGCGGCAGGGAGTGTCAGGACTCGGATTAACAGCTCGGAGCCTGAAGGATGCTAACCAAATTTGAGACGAAGAGTGCGCGGGTCAAAGGTAATGGAGATTAAAAGAGGGAGCGCAGAGGCTGGATGTCACGGGCAGCCCTGTCACTGGGGAAGAGAGAGGGAAGATTTAACGGGCTGAATTGGGCCCACCGTACGAACCTAGAGGAACCTGAGACAGAGGGAGGCTTTTAGGCCTGGCGGGCGATTCACCTGCAGTCCTGTCGCCTTTGGTGTGCCTTGGGATTTGGTTTAACTGTAGTGGTTAACGCACCGCAGGAGGTTCGTTTAGCTCGCCCCGTTTTTTTCTCCTCCCCTCTCCTGGGTCCTGTACTACGACTTTTATTCTGATCCCAAAGCTCTATACAGTCAGCAAAAACAAGACCAGGAGCTGACTGTGGTACAGGTCATGAACTCTTAATTGCCAAATTCAGACTTAAATTGAAGAAAGTAGGGAAAACCACTAGATCATTCAAGTATGACCTAAATCAAATCCTTTATGATTATACAGTGGAAGTGAGAAATAGATTTAAGGGACTAGATCTGATAGAGTGCCTGATGAACTATGGATGGAGGTTTGTGACATTGTACAGGAGACAGGGATCAAGATCATCCCCATGGAAAAGAAATGCAAAAAAGCAAAATGGCTGTCTGGGGAGGCCTTACAAATAGCTGTGAAAAGAAGAGAAGCGAAAGGCAAAGGAGAAAAGGAAAGCTATAAGCATCTGAATGCAGAGTTCTGAAGAATAGCAAGGAGAGATAAGAAAGCCTTCTTCAGTGATCAATGCAAAGAAATAGAGGGAAACAACAGAATGGGAAAGACTAGAGATCTCTTCAAGAAAATTAGAGATACCAAGAGAACATTTCATGAAAAGATAGGCTCGATAAAGGACAGAAGTAGTATAGACCTAACAGGAGCAGAAGATATTAAGAAGAGGTGGCAAGAATACACAGAAGAACTGTACAAAAAGATCTTAATGACCCAGATAATCATGATGCTGTGATCACTCACCTAGAGCCAGACATCCTGGAATGTGAAGTCAAGTGGGCCTTAGAAAGCATCATTACGAACAAAGCTAGTGGAGGTGATGGAATTCCAGGTGAGCTATTTCAACTCCCGAAAGATGATGCTGTGAAAGTGCTGCACTCAATATGCCAGCAAACTTGGAAAACTCAGCAGTGGCCACAGGACTGGAAAAGGTCAGTTTTCATTGCAATCCCAAACAAAGGCAATGCCAAAGAATGCTCAAACTACCGCACAATTGCACTCATGTCACATGCTAGTAAAGTAACGCTCAAAATTCTCCAAGCCAGGCTTCAGCAATACGTGAACCGTGAACTCCCTGATGTTCAAGCTGGTTTTAGAAAAGGCAGAGGAACCAGAGATCAAATGGCCAACATCCGCTGGATCATGGAAAAAGCAAGAGAGTTCCAGAAAAACATCTATTTCTGCTTTATTGACTATCCCAAAGCCTTTGTGTGGATCACAATAAACTGTGGAAAATTCTGAAAGAGATGGGAATACCAGACCACCTGACCTGCCTCTTGAGAAATCTGTATGCAGGTCAGGAAGCAACAGTTAGAACTGGACATGGAACAACAGACTGGTTCCAAATAGGAAAAGGAGTACGTCAAGGCTGTATATTGTCACCCTGCTTATTTAACTTATACACAGAGTATATCATGAGAAATGGTGGGCTGGAAGAAGCACAAGCTGGAATCAAGATTGCCAGGAGAAATATCAATAAGCTCAGATATGCAGATAACACCATGCTTATGGCAGAAAGTGAAGAGGAACTCAAAAGCTTCTTGGTGAAAGTGAAAGTGGAGAGTGAAAAAGTTGGCTTAAAGCTCAACATTCAGAAAACGAAGATCATGGCACCCAGTCCCATCACTTCATGGCAAATAGATGGGGAAACAGTGGAAACAGTGTCAGACTCTATTATGGGGGGCTCCAAAATCACTGCAGATGGTGACTGCAGCCATGAAATTAAAAGACGCTTACTCCTTTGAAGGAAAGTTATGACCAACCTAGATAGCATATTAAAAAGCAGAGGCATTACTTTGTCAACAAAGGTCCGTCTAGTCAAGGCTATGGTTTTTTCCATGGTCATGTATGGATGTGAGAGTTGGACTGTGAAGAAAGCTGAGCACTGAAGAATTGATGCTTTTGAACTATGATGTTGAAGAGACTCTTGAGCAACTGAACTGAATTGGATTTGAATTTCAGATAAAAAGTAACATTTTAGTATTTTTGGTTGTTTATCTGAAATTCAAATTTAATTGAACATCTTTTATTTTTATTTCCTGAATATGACAGCTCTAAAACTTGTGTGTCACTGAATGTAGGTGGATTGCAAACAACTGCTATTGCAATAGTAGTCTCTTAGAATATTAGAATGGCAGAGGCAGAGATTTGGGGAAAAGATTTGTACCTTGACTATTTACTAATATAAAATTTTTTTAAAAAAGATGCAGTATTGCAAAGTGGTTAGAAACTTGCTATTTGGATTCATATGGGCTTACTTTGGAATTCTGAAACATTCAGTAAAGAACTCGGAGAAGGCAATGGCAACCCACTCCAGTACTCTTGCCTGAAAAATCCCATTGACAGAGGAGCCTGATAGGCTGCAGTCCATGGGGTCACTAGGAGTCGGACATGACTGAACGACTTTACTTTCACTTTTCACGTTCATGCATTGGAGAAGGAAATGGCAGCCCACTCCAGTGTTCTTGCCTGGAGAATCCCAGGGATGGTGGAGCCTGGTGGGCTGCCGCCTAATGGGATCGCACAGAGTTGGACACGACTGAAGCGATTTAGCAGCAGCAGCAGTAATGAACTGCAGGACTTTGGGCAACTTAACATTTCTAAATCTTATTTCCTTATCTGTAATGTGTGAATAATTCACATTCTTTTTTAGAGAGAATTAAAATGAGAAAATATATAAAAGATGACTGGCGCAGACTCAATAGCTCAAAAACTGGAGCCATTATTAATGTGAGAATAAATTTTGAGAAGTTTCTATGTCTCTTGGGAATCTCGATCATAAAGAATAGTGCCATTAAGAATTCCTGGACGGTTGAAATGTGTCTTTATAATCCTGGAGCTTTCTTTTCTGCTCCTAATTTCCTTATCAGGCATAGGGAAGAAAATTGGCCAGAGAAGGGCTATCAAGATATTTGAGAGTTAATATCTATTAATGAATGTTCCTGTATGTAATGGGAATGAGAGTGGGGAATGAGCAACCTAATGGAAAACGGACAGCTTAGAAGAAGAAATAAAAGTGTTAAATAAATGAAAATACTCTTTACCTCACTAGTAATGAAAGAAGTGGTGTTAAAGTACTAAAAGAAAGAAAACACATAACTGATAACATCCCATTCTCAGTGCCTTCAAAAACTTGGTGAGACTGTATATTGATAACAGTCTTTTTGCAATCAAATAGTACCTACCAAAATGTTAAATGCACATACTCTGTTCCTGAACATATCTTATTTCTAGTCTTTAGTGTAAATCAGTAATAATACAAACAGACTGGATTATGTGTGGAAACATTTTCATTGGATCATCTTTTCTGGTAGATAAAAGGGGAAAAACTTAAATGCCCATTAGTAGAATAGTTTAAAAAGTGATGTATTTGTACATTGCAGTCATTAAAAAGAAAGAGGCTAAGTCTATATGTACTTAAAATGTTATGTAGTTAACATTATATGTAGTTAAGTGAAAACAAGTTTGTAGAATATTATGTTATCTCCATTTTCATAAAACAATATGGATTGCATTAAAAACCTGAAAGTATAGTCTCCAAACTTCTGTGGACTGCCATTTCCAGTCATAATGGAGTAACAGAGACCAGGTTTATCTTCCCACCTTAAATATCTGCACAACTGAACAAAACGTGTGAAACAAAGGTTTTCAGATTTTGGAAAACAGGCAGTGCAAGAGAGTGACTCATACTTGTTCAGTCACTCAGTCATGTCCCATCTCTTTTGCGACCCGAATAGACTGTAGCTCACCAGACTCCTTTGTCCGTGGAATTTTCCAGGTAAGAATACTGGAATGGGTTGCCATTTCTTACTCCATGGGAATGACTCTTGAGAAGAAGGAAATAAACAAGATGAGTCCGGCTTCCCTCGTGGCTCAGTAGTAAAGAATCCCTGCCAATGCAGAAGACACGGGTTCAATCCCTAGTCTGGGAAGATCCCACATGCCACAGAGAAGCTAAGCTAGGCTTAACAACGGTTGAGCCTGTGCTCTAGGACTTGGGAGCCTCAACTACTGAGCCCATGTGCCTCAGTACTGAAGCTCGCGTGCCCAAGAGCCTATGCTCCACAACAAGAGAAGTCCCTGCAATGAGAAGCCCACACACTGCAATGATGAGTAGCCCTTGCTCACCACAACTCGAGAAGAACCTGCACGGCAGGAAACGACCCAGCACAGCCATAAATAAATAAGTAAAATTACTTTTAAAAATATCAAGATGAGTCCTACAATTGTGTTAGCTTGTTACCTGGAGAGAGTTTCCAGGCTGAAGTACAGGGATGGGGAGAAGAGCCCTGTGTTCTCATTGAGAAGACAGAGTTTAGAGTTCCGGGAAGCCGAGATAGCTAGAATTTTCTGGACAAAATTACTAGAGAAGGAAGAGGAATTGAACAGAGGAACTTGAAGTTCTGCAGGGGATCCTGTCAGGCCTTTGTCCGAGTACTAATGCATGTGAGGAAATAAACCAGGGCCTGGGAAAGAACCACTGGAGAGGAGAAGGCAGAACTATTCGTGGAGCTCACATAGAGCTGGGAGTAATTTGTGTTCCCACTGGCCAGTATAGACCTCCTAATACTATAGGGCATCATATAGAGATTTCAAATGGGTATTGCTCTAACAGTGATGCCAGATTAGATCTAGGCTAAAGGCTGCTGTGGACCCATCCAAAACTTAAAAAGCAAGCCTCAAAAGGATCAACTAATTCCAAGTAACTGCATCCTAAGCCAGAGCCCAGCAGTATTTAAGGAAATACAGCAAAAACCCAACACATGATACCATGTAAGTCACAATGTGTGGCATCCAGTGAATGAATATATGAACCCAGTTTTTGCCTAGCTGTCCCATTTTCTTATCACAGTTGGCAGGAGGAGACATTCTGGGGCTTACTTTGCTCATTGGATCATTGTCTTTTTTTTTTTTTTTTTTTAAACCCAGGACTCAGCTTTCACCCCAAAAGACCCTGGATCCTGACCAGTTTACACAATGGGGTCATCCAGTTATGGGACTATCGGATGTGTACCCTCATTGACAAGTTTGATGAACATGATGGTAAGATAACAGTTTCTAGGAAGAAGCTAAAAGAAATATAAGTATTGTCTTCTGGAGCAGTTTAAGCTTTCTTTAGGATTAAAGAATATGGGAGGGATAGAACTGGAAAATTCTGAATAAGAATCACCTTGGAGACTCAGAACATAACTGTCTTTTTAACATGTATTGCCTGCTTTCTTCCCTAGGTCCAGTACGAGGCATTGACTTCCATAAGCAGCAGCCACTGTTTGTCTCTGGAGGAGATGATTATAAGATTAAGGTATAGTGGGTCTGTCATGACTGGGAGTAAAGGACAAGCAATGTTAAGTTTGGGAATCACAGAAGGGACTGAAAAGCCAGATGTCTTATTCATATAGAGCTAATGCTTTTTATCCAGAGCACTTTTATCCAGGGTAGGTCTTTTCCTGCCGTGCAGGTTCTTCTCGAGTTGTGGTGAGTAAACATTTATTGAATGTTTACTGTGTTGCAGATGCTGGTTTTTATTTTTAGAATTCAAAAGTAAATAAGAAATGATCTGTGTTCTCAAAGAGCTTTTATTCTAATGGAGGAGTTAAATATTCACCCTAATAATAGCATGTACAGATTAGTGAATATACCATAGATAAACAAAGTGAAATGGGTAAGGACAATCTAGGTACAAGAACAAAAAGCATGACATAGCTGGATACATTTGAGAAACTATAATTAGTTTTGGATAAAATCTGGAAGGAAGGTGAGAGGAGCAGAAGATGAGCAGGGCCGGACTATGGAGTATCTCTCTGTAGTACTCAGAAGTTTGGATGCTATCATAGAAATAACAAGGAACCAGCTCCCTTCCTAAATAAAGGAGTGATACTAGATTCACATTTACGTATTTATTTATTTGGCGGTGCTGGGTCTTCGTTGCTGTGCAAGCTTTTCTCTGATTGCGTGAGTCGGGGCCACTCTCTAATTGCTACGTGCAGGCTCCTCATTGTGGTTTCTTCTCTTGCTGTGGGGCACAGGCTCTAGAGGGCACGGGCTTAGGAGTTGAGCACGTGCACAGGCGTAGTTCCTCCATGGCATGTGGAGTCAGACCTGTGTCTCCTGTATTGGGAGGCCATTCTCACCACTGAGTCACCAGGGAAGCCCCCAGGTTCACACTTCTTTTAAGAAAAATAGAAAAAAAAAAAAAGAAAAAATAGGTTACTTAAATGGCAGTATAGAGAGAAGATTGGATGACTTGGGCAAGACTGGAGGCAGATACTAGTTAGGAGACCATTGCAAAAGTCCATGTGGGAAAGGGACAGAGGATGAGCTTTGGCAGTAACATTAAAAATGCAGAGGAGATGATTCATCCAACCACAGCAGAGAAATTTACTCCATGGAAAAAATAATCTTTTTCAGAAGCTGCCTTAGGAAGCTATAAATTATACAGTAGGACTTACGTGACAGGCATGAGGAGTGACAGCTGCCTGCAGAGAAAATGTGCATTAGAATGGTAGGAAGGACAGCTCCCTTCCTAGATTTTAGGCACTGATTCTGGGGGCAGGCAGTAGAAGCATGGACCACGTGATGGGCCTCAGAAGCTCCTCAGGCTGTCCCTCCCTGGTCATATTTCTAGTAAAGTGATGACCATTGAGTATTAAGAATGATCTGTTTAAGACATGATCTGTTTAAGACAAACACTGAGTGACATTTAATAAAACAATTTTTTCCCAAAGTCATTAGTACTTTTGAAAATGAATTATCTTTCATTTACTTGCAGTGTTCAGATCAGTAGAGCATATCAGTAGAGACAGTTGATAAATGGTTGTCTGGAAGTTGAGGAGATTGGGAGAAAATGAGGAATGACTCCTAATGGATATAATTTTCATTTGGTGGTAATGAAATGTTCTAAAATTGATTGTGCTAATGGTTAAATAACTATGTATTAAGAACTACTGAATTCTAGAATGGGTGAATTATATGGGATTTGAATTATATCTGAAAGATGTTATTAAATAAAGGAATTATCTAATTGATGGCTATGTAGTGCTGTCATGCTGGGATTTATATTTCTCTGATGAAAGTAGGATCATTTTGAAAAGTCATGTTTGCAGACCATCATATTTTTTGCTATACCCAGTTAAAGGTAGCATTAGTATAATCCTGATTTACAAAGAGTAAGACAGGAATCACAAATGGCCCGGGTCTAAAAACCCTATAGGTCTTTCAGAATTCATAGTTCTAGAACTTGATAGAGGCCTATAAAGGAATCAAGATGATTTGAAGCAAGAAATAATGAAAGTTTAAAAAACTGAACTCTATAAGGGGGAAAAGCTAGTTTCACGATAGTATTTGTGGTATGATCTAATTTTTGTGTGAACATCAAACTTCACTGTATACATGTATATTTATTTATAGATGACTCATGAAGGTGAGGATATTCTAATATTTTCACTTCTCATGTTATTTATCTTTTTCATTTCTGCTGCACATCCCTTTTGTGCACCTACTAAATGTTAACTGCTACATTAGATGCTGGGGAGTAGTGTTGAGCATGATGGACAAGGACCCTGCCTTTAGGCAGCTTACCTTCTTGTTTGGAAATGCTGGATTTGGGGGTTATTCAAACTTGTTACAGGAAATGGCTCACTTGTGATTTATGAAAGAAAACAATTTTTAAGTAAAAATAGGAAAAAATAGTAATAGGCTGGCCTGGATAGATTATAAACAAGCATTAAATTTTATAGAAGGAAAAAAAGCATCTGTCTTCTTTTTATACTTTTGGGCGTTTTTCTGGATGGGAAGTGTGAGCTGTCTTACATTTATGGTCTTGGTTTCAGCACCTTTCTCAGTTGTGTCCATCGATGCTTGATGCTTGGGTAGCTGTGGTAACTTCTTATCTAAATATGATATTTTTCTGCTTAGCTCAGCCTATCTGAGCAATGTTGTATTTTCCATAGTGTTGAGTTAAAGCATATTTGCATGATAGATGAGTACAGACCATGAAAGTATGGGCATCATTTGCCACCAAGCCTAACAAAAGATGATGCTATATTTATATTATTGTTTCCTTTGAAGTCATATCCGTCCTACTTTCTTTTACCTACAGTTAAGGTGATAGGTAAGCACCAAGTAAGGGGTCTGTTTTCAAGCTAAGAACACAACTATTCAGTAGAAGAGTTTCAAGCTGAGCCTTAGATAAACATTTTGTCTTATTAAATAGACATGATTTCTTCTCAGAAAAAGAAAAAACCTTTCGATCATTTTATCTTTTAGGTTTCCCTAGCCTTGCTTTTTTCCTCTCCCCACACATGTGTAGCTCACTTACATTTTCATTCATAGTCTTTTCCCCTCCAACATTAAACAAAATTCCCTGACAAAATTTCTGCCTATTTAAAGATGCCAAAAAATAAATCCCAGCTTGTTTATTGAGAAACCTGGGCCTTATAGAGGCTCACAACTTAATTTCCTTATTCCTTTAAATGAATTTTTCTCTTTGCAGGTGTGGAATTACAAGCTTCGGCGCTGTCTCTTCACATTGCTTGGGCACTTAGACTACATCCGCACTACGTTTTTCATCATGTAAGTAACTGTTGTGGCTCTGGTTTGGAGCACTCTTCAGTTTCCCTGTAGGAATCTTCTCCATGCTCCTGAAGAGTGCTTTTGATAACAGAATCACGTTATTGATTCTTCTAGGATCTGTGGAGTGTTGGCCTCTCTGCTTTGTTTCCTTGTGTAAGAGGAACCACTTGGTTATATTTGAATTTAATGGGATTCAGTGGCCGTTATGAGGAAGGCATTGATTCTCTGTTGGGAAAAGTAGAGATTTGATTTTAAATTTGCTGAACTGGCAAACTGAAGTTTGCAGACTAATCGCATGTAGGGTGTTACTAAGTAGGTGTTTCTTGGAGGAATGTCAAGATGCCATTTTGATGCTAATTAATGTTTTGACTGGCATTCCAGTTGAGCTGTTTCAAATCCTGAAAGATGATGCTGTGAAATGTTGCACTCAATATGCCAGCAAACTTGGAAAACTCAGCAGTGGCCACAGGACTGGAAAAGGTCAGTTTTCATTCTAGTCCCAAAGTAAGGCAATGCCAAAGAATGCTCAAACTACCACACAGATGCACTCATCTCAACACGCTAGTAAAGTAATGCTCAAAGTTCTCCAAGCCAGGCTTCAACAATACGTGAACTGTGAACTTCCAGATAGTCAAGCTGGTTTTAGAAAAGGCAGAGGAACCAGAAATCAAATGGTCAACATCCGCTGGATCATGGAAAAGCAAGAGAGTTCCAGAAAAACATCTATTTCTGCTTTATTGACTATGCCAAAGCTTTTGACTGTGTGGATCACAACTGTGGAAAATTCTGAAAGTGATGAGAATACCAGACCACCTGACCTGCCTCTTGAGAAACCTATATGCAGGTCAGGAAGCAACAGTTAGAACTGGACATGGAACAACAGACTGGTTCCAAATAGGAAAAGGAGTACGTCAAGGCTGTATATTGTCACCCTGATTATTTAAATTATATGCAGAGTACATCATGAGAAACGCTGGACTGGAAGAAGCAGAAGCTGGAATCAAGATTGCCGGGAGAAATATCAATAACCTCACATATGCATGTGACACCACCCTTATGGCAGAAAGTGAAGAGGAACTCAAAAGCCTCTTGATGCAAGTGAAAGTGGAGAGTGAAAAAGTTGGCTTAAAGCTCAACATTCAGAAAATGAAGATCATGGCATCTGGTCCCATCACTTCATGGCAAATAGATGGGGAAACAGTGTCAGACTTTATTTTGGGTGGCTCCAAAATCACTGCAGATGGTGATTGCTGCCATGAAATTAAAAGATGCTTACTCCTTGGAAGAAAAATTATGACCAACCTAGATAGCATATTCAAAAGCAGAGACGTTACTTTGCCAACAAAGGTCCGTCTAGTCAAGGCTATGGTTTTTCCAGTGGTCATGTATGGATGTGAGAGTTGGACTGTGAAGAAAGCTGAGCACCGAAGAATTGATGCTTTTGAACTCTGATGTTGGAGAGGACTCTTGAGAGTCCCTTGGACTGCAAGGAGAGCCAACCAGTCCATTCTAAAGGAGATCAGCCCTGGGTGTTCTTTGGAAGGAATGATGCTAAAGCTGAAACTCTAATACTTTGGCCACCTCATTTGAAGAGTTGACTCATTGGAAAAGACTCTGATGCTGGGAGGGATTGGAGGCAGGAGGAAAAGGGGACGACAGAGGATGAGATGGCTGGATGGCATCACTGACTTGATGGACGTGAGTTTGAGTGAACTCCGGGAGTTGGTGATGGACAGGGAGGCCTGGTGTGCTGCCGTTCACAGGGTTGCAGAGTCGGACACGACTGAGCTACTGAACTGAACTGAACTGACTGAATGTTTTGAAGCATTGACAATCATGTGCTTTTATCCTAGGATTTTAGGGTCTGGTAGAGGCTGTTCCCTTAGCCAAGCTTACTACCTTTTTTGACTTGTTAGGTTTCATAGTAGACACACACTGAGTTAAAGATTAAGACTCCCAGCCTCTTAATTTCATCCCGTCCTGACTGGATTTCTCTATAATTATTATTATATGCTATTAGAATTAACTTGTACTATTCCTGACTCTTAGTAAACTTAAGTCTCTTGAATTAAATAAGAAAGAGTATAACAAAATAAACAATAAATTCTGGGCTAATTAGACTGTATTTCATTTTTAAAAATTAAAAAGGATTAGGGTAGAATAGGAGAAGGCAATGGCACTCCACCCTAGTACTCTTGCCTGGAATATCCCATGGATGGAGGAACCTGGTGGGCTACAGTCCATGAGGTCGCTAAGAGTCAGGCATGACTGAGCAACTTCACTTTCACTTTTCACTTTCATGCATTGGAGAAGGAAATGGCAACCCACTCCAGTGTCCTTGCCTGGAGAATCCCAGGAACAGGGAGCCTGGTGGGCTGCCGTCTATGGGGTCGCACAGAGTCGGACACGACTGAAGCAACTTAGCAGCAGGAGAAGATGAATGTGAAAATTATAGCTGAAATAGTTGAGAATGATAACCATTCAATAGGCAACGTATTGAGAAGGAACTGTTTGTCATGGCCACGAAGGGCTCGCTGAAGACTCTTGCTCAGAACAAGTTACCATTCAGCTGGAAACTTAAGAAAAGCTAATTTTCTTTTATTTTTTTCAGTTTAGTAAGTGTGTGTGTACCTTGTGCTCGTTAAGTTCTTTGTTAAACACTGGAGAGACAACTGTGACTAAGAAATACTTCCTTCTCTTAGAAAGTTTAAAGACTGTAAAAGGGATGAATTGTTTTTACATGTTACTTTCTGCTTGCTTTTCTGAGACTCTGGAATTTTTTGAGACTGGATGGTCCGGCAGGGACAAGTCAGACTTTAAAACAATATTCCAATCTTAGCGTTAAATAGAGATCCTTTCACAGGATCTTGATTTACAAGATTAACTATTTATAAATATAAATCACATATACATAAGCACATATGTAAAAGTAAATGTAAATATTATACTATTTGTCTCTGATAATCTATTATAGTCTTGCTTCCACTCTTAAGCCTTATAGTTGAAAGTACTGAAGTTGGGAAGAGCTGGTAGCATGGTGAGGAGGAACAGACCATTAGCTTGGCAATTTAGCATCGTTTAAAGACTAGCTGAGATGCCAGACAATGAGATATTTCCTCCACAGAGAGAAATGGAACCTGGAAGGACACGTCTGTTAATGTTCAACCCCTTTGTCTGGAATATTTTTCAGGAATATCCTTGGATTCTGAGTGCCTCAGATGATCAGACCATCCGAGTGTGGAATTGGCAGTCTAGAACCTGTGTCTGGTAAAGCAGAGGATACAGAGCTCAAAAAACCTTCATTTCTAGTTTTTTCATAATCAACTTCTCTTTAGAACAATCATCTCCTGTCCCTAATGGGCCATGGCTGCTGATTAATTACTGATTGTAAGACACTCTTGTATATAAAAAGATAAATACAGAAGCAATCTCATTAGTAGTATGTGCACCTGGATTTTCTGATCATTTCTTTCCAGGGGAAAGAAGTCATATAGCTCGGCTTTGGGGACAAAATTTTTAGCTGGTTTTCAGTTCTGTTTCCAAGAAACCTGAGTCAGGGTCTAAACCTCTGTCCTGCCTCATGTTTGGTTATAGAGATTTTTATAAGTATGTAAGGACCATTTAAAGTGATGTCCTTTAAAGGGATACCCCTTGAAATCTAACAGTTTTAGTATGAATAAGGTTTCATTTATTTTGATATTTTAATGCATCTTTAATGAGAGGAATGCTGTGCAGTCTCAGTTCTTTTGAAACTAGTAATAAATACTGAAACATTACAAGCAAGAAGAAAGCCAAGCTTGAAACAGCTGACTCTGCTTATTATTATTAATTCAGATTGATAGGATGACTTGCCTTGGCCTCCAAAAGAGTATATTTGTAGGTGCACCTGTTAAGTGTGGAATATGGCGTTTGACAGGCAGGAGCCTGTGGGTTCCTGCCTCTGATTTGGTATTGTCTTTCTTTCCCTCTTGCAGTGTGTTAACAGGGCACAATCATTACGTCATGTGCGCTCAGTTCCACCCTTCAGAAGACCTGGTCGTGTCAGCCAGCCTGGACCAGACTGTGCGCGTTTGGGATATTTCTGGTGAGCTGCCCAAGTTCAGGGGACAGCCTAGTTGTGTCTGGCGCAAAACTGCAATTGCTTAGAATAGTCAGGGTAGTTGAGTTGGAACATAAAAATTAGAGTATTCTGTTTTCATGTAATAGTGTCTTTGTTTCTGAGGATATTATGTGTACTTTGATGGTTCATGTTAGAAGTATTCTAAGGAAAGTGTTTGCTCTAGAAAATTTAATTTTAAGAAAATGCCACATTTTAGTTAGATCAGTCTTTGTACTGTTGGGAGTATTTAAGAATCAAGCTTTCCACTAAAATAAGAAAAATCTTTGACAGAAATGAATTTTGGGTATAGATTAGTACAGGGAAACAGGGCTTTTAGATCCTGTGGCTTCATTTAGAAATAGGAAAATCCTTCTATTATATACCGTCTATTGTAAAAAGAATGAGGGTTGGAGGAAGGATTTTCATGTCCAGAAAACCTTTAACAGGCAGACTTCTAGGATGAAAAATTAAATAACTTATAGATTTTGAGTAGTTGGGATAATTCCTCCTTTCACAGTTTATATACAGTATCTTAATTTGGGGATAAGAATTTAAATTTTTAGGACTGTATAGAGGAGAACTGAGAATTTAAATGCAGAGAAAGGGCTGTACCTATGAGATTGACATACTGGAAAAACGGAAGTGCTTTGTTGAGAAATTCAATAGGGAAATGAAACTAAATGTTATAGTTCTCTGCCTGGTTAAATTTATTTAGCAATTGCTAAATTGTTTCTAGTTGTTTGTTGCCTTAGAAATTCTTAGAGATTGGACTCTTTGAAAACTCCATGGTTAGTCCACAGAGTACTGTTTTCATTCTGTGAAAAGGACTCCTCATAGGTCTTTACCTGGTTCTTTGTGGTAACAAAGAAAGTTGATAACTTTTCCCAACTCCTTATGTCGTGGTGGAGCAGTATGATATTAATACTTGCTGTTCTAACAAACCATTAGTAAACAGCAAGTTGAAAACTTGGATTCCTGGGCATAACATTTGGAATGTTGTAATAGCCTTTATTTAGCATTCGTGTAGTATGGAAACAAGCCAAGGGGAAGATGAGGACAGTTGGAAAGTAAAAGCGCTGCCTCGTGCTCTGCAGTTTTCAAAAGTTCAGAACTAAGAAAGAAGTGGTATAAACAAGGTTGCATTGGAGACAGGCCAGTTGCACTCTGTTGTGCTAAGGGCTTCTGCCATTGCAGTTTTTCGTCAGACTCGCTAGGTTTTTTTGAAGTACACCCAGATGTGACCAGCCATGCCAGCAGGAAGAGGTAGGCACAGGCACTGCGGATCCTGTGCCCTCTCCTCACTGCTAGTACCAGGGAGCTTATTATTCACTCCTCCAGTAACCAAACTTTGACTTTCAATAGTTTTTTAACTGTGCACACTTTCAAAGCACCCTCTCTGTCTCAGCATTTAGGAGCCAAATGGGGCTAGATCCCAGTTTATGCTGTTTCAGCTGACCAGGGGCAGTTACTTAGACTAGCCTTTCTCAACTGGCGATCTGTGAGAGAGTTAGCTGCTACAAAGACACATACTAAGTATGTGTCTGTCTTAGTGACGTACGTATCTGTTAGTGACTGTTTTCTCAGTTCTAAGAATGGTGTACAAGTACTGCCATTCTAGATCACAGAGAAGTGAATTTGTTATATGCATAAACCGATCCTTAGACCACTGGGACTTCAGTCTTTCCTAGAGCTTGGGGGTGAGAAGGGCCTTACACTGCTCCACTCTTTAAGAGTAATGTTTATGCCGCCTGAAGCTGGCAGAGCAGTTTCCTTGTGACCTAGCTAAAGCAATTTGGGGTCTTTAGGTAAATGGATTCTCTTTGGTCATCATGAAATGCCCAGGGTAAGAAATCATTTTCTTCACTTTCATAGGAATTTGCATCAGAATCAAAGGCCCTAAATCAGAGAAGAGAGGGAGAAAATATGACCCTAGTTGGGGTTTATGCTTGCTCTTGAATGTGTAAAGTGCATGGATTACTGTATAATAACATTACAATTGCTATACTTAGTATGTGTGGTACTGAAAATTTTGTACTAATGTTACTGCTCTCTCTACCATTTCTAAGTGTTCTTCTGTACTCACAACTCTCTTGATTTCCAGTAACCCTTTAACCAGAGTGGAAGGAGATGCTTTGGTATTTAACCAAGTGGAAGGAGCCTTTGGGATAGACTTACACATTCTTCCTCCTCTAGAAGTCAGCATACTCTTTTTAGCAGGGTTCTTTTGCCTTGGTTCAAATAAGTCTGAACACAGGAAGAGAAATTACCAGTCAGCTTTGTTAGGAACTAGAGCTAATATTGACAGTGTTTCCAAGAGGAAAAAATTAGTTCTGAGTCAGAAGACAAAAACCCTCAAATCTAGAGGACTGGTTAAAATTCTAATCTTTCTGAGTACCTCTCTTTGAAGAGGGACACTCTCTGCACTAAGCAAATAATAAGAAAACAGATCTTTAAGGAAAACCTGTGTTCTGTATATCTCTCCCATGAGGATTAAGCCAGGGGGCTCATCGTAACCTGATCTTTTGTATTAGCTTGGCAAAAACATTTGTTTAATAGGGAATATATTTACGACCTAGATTTTAAAAATGAGTTATTTTTTTAGCTTGAGCTTCCAAGTAAATTGACAGTGAAATTATTTTAATGTGCTTATACTTTTGCATGTCAAGCCCATGTAATTCAGGCTTAATCTTTGAAGTGACTACTAAAAAGTATTACTTTGCTGCCAAATCCTGTGCTCATGCCTTTCTTTTACTACTTCCCCTGGTTCCCACTGGGAAGTGTGCATCAAACTGGTCCATTCTGAGAGTGTCCTCCCCTCCCTCTGGATTTGAGTAGCTGCTGTAGAAATTTTCCATCTGTCGTTCAGTCCTAGTGAGTAGCTTGTTGAAGGCTCAAATATTTCTTCTCAAAGTATCTTTTCACTGCCTGTCACTATTCATCTATCTGTTTTTGCTCTCTCCCTTTTCCTGGATCGTTACAAGCAATCACAACAAAGCCTTCCATTCTGTCATACAGCTTTCCTTTTAATGTGTTTGTTGAAGCTTATTGGAGGTGAAGTTCCTCACAGCTGTCTGTCTTTGTATCTTCCTTTGAATCTGTTTCATGCATCAGACTCATTAGAAAAAGTTGACAGATCCCATTAAAGGGATAAAGTGAAATAAGTGAAAGGAGGCATCCCTGTGATAATGTATTTATGAAGCCTTGGAAGAATGCTTATTTTATTTTTTTAAGCATTGGCTTTATTTCTGTGTACCAGTTAGCTAAATGCTTATCATGGACAGGGTGAAAGATAAGTAAAACTGTTGTGCTCTTTTAAGCACTTGCTTCTCTAATGCTGAAGTTTATATGCCATCATAATATAAAAGTTACTTTGTAATTTTAAAACAGTGAAGATAAGTACAGTCATTGAACTTAATTTTTTGTACTTTCTTACAGGTGCCAACATTTAGACTTAAAACTACTTAAGTTTTGTTTTCAGTGATAGCTTTTTCCCCCTTCTATTACAGATATTTGGCTTTTTAATTTTGTAAATGCCAAGTAGTTTCATTTTCTTCTTCCCACCTTCAAAATACTCCAGAAGATAGGATTTTAGGCCCAATTGCATTTTCTCGTCTATAAACTGGTATCATTATACCTGCTTGCCTACCTCAGAGGGTTGTTAATCAGATCAACTTTGAAAACTGCAAGATGCTTTTCACCTGTAAGGTAGTAGTAGTATCGTAATTTGGGTTCTGACTATAGCACAGATAATTCAGATTTTAAAGATAGATTGTTGTTGAGCCATAAGTGTCAGTCCTATACACATAAGACTGACTTTCTCCTGGTGTCTTTTTCTGTTGTTTTCAAATTACAGGCTGATTTCTCCCTGTAGCCTCTGAAAATTTTAATGACAAAATACATATGTTTGGATCTATAACCAGTCTCTTGAGCAAGTGTTTAAAGGAATAATGAGAGTTTTAATCATTTTGCCCACTGCCCAAGAGTCAAGAAGGAAATAAGAGTACACTTTTTGCAGTTTATAGTTTTACAACATCATCCACCAAATCAACTGTTTTATATTTGAGATACATAAGAGCTCTTGCATCTTTCTTTAGTCTCTTTAAATTTCTTTTTCCCTTCTTTTTCCTTAATTTTTATATATCAGTGTACCTTTGGGTGCTTCAATTACTGTGCTCTTTTTGGTAACATGTTTACATCTTTCATCCCACTCCTCACCCCTTCAAAGGTCTAAGGAAAAAAAACCTGTCCCCTGGTGCAGTCGAGTCGGATGTGAGAGGAATAACTGGGGTTGATCTGTTTGGAACTACTGATGCAGTGGTGAAGCATGTACTGGAGGTACTTATCTCTATAGCCAGGGGCTGGATATGGGCTCTTCTCCAGGGAAACAGTGACAGTATGCTGTTCATGCATTCATTCCTTCAACAAAGACTTATGCATGGCTTACTGACTGCCAGGTGCCATTTGAGGCACTGAAAATAGAATGGTAGGTGAGCCAGTAGACAATTGAAGTTTAAATGCTACCTGAGGGAGAATCATGTTACCTTTTAAACCCGCTGGGGAGAAAAGAAGAAAGCTGGCATAGGCTCCATCACCATCCCAAAGCAGAGTCCATTGTCAAGCTTCTTGGGAAAGGGGAGGATAGTTAATCAAAGTTACTGAGAACCAGCCATGTGTAAGTAACTTGTTTGCATGGTGGGAAAATAGAAAGGCATAAGAGAAAAAAACTAGAGTTTTTAAAGTATCTAATCTTTATAGCGGTCTGCTGGTAGAGATACTATTAACTTCCTTTTGCAGATGAAAAATTTGAGATTTAGAGAAAGTAAGTTATTTACCAAAATCTAATTGTGTCTTGAAGAAGGAAATGGCAACCTGTTCAAGTATTCTTGTCTGAAGAATTCCATTGACAGAGGAACCTGGCAGGCTACAGTCCATGGGGTTGCAGAGAGTCGGACACAACTGAGTGGCTAACACACACACACACTCACACACACACGTGTCTAGTAAATTGAAGAACTGAATTTGAATTTTTATCTGACTCCAAAACTCAGGTGTTTTTCACCATAGTTTGGTACCTCAAAAATACTGCTAACTTGACACTACTTTGTCTGTGATTCCGATACAGAGTATAAACTTATAAATAGGTTTATAAGATGTCTTATAAAAGATATCTTAAAATCAGCAGTTCTTAAACTTTGATCTGAGAACCTCTTTATACTCTTAAAACTTATTGAGGACCCTAGAGAGTTTTTATGTGCATTATATATGTCAGTTTTTACCATATTTGAAGTTGAAACCAAGAACTTTAAAAAATGTGAGATGTATAAGGATATAGTCTATTAGCCATCAAAGCAATGACATCATCACATGTCATGTAACCTCTGTAAAACTCTGTAAGCATGGGAGAATAAGAGTGAAAAGGGTAAATAGCATTTTAGTATTATTATGAAAGTCATTTTTAACATTGCTGGGGTTTCCTGAAAAGTTCTTAGGGATAGAGTTTCTTGACCGCACTTTGAGAATTTCTTCATTAAGTTACAAAATTGGTCTTTATTTTTGAGATGCTAATAGCTGGTTGGGGAAATACAATATAATTGGCCAGTAACAAAGCAAGGCAGTATATCCCAAATGCAAATGAAGCTGAATTTGGAGGAGAAAGGATTTGGGAATTCCCATGAGAGTTTGGGAATAATATTGGTTAGATTTGATGTAGTTAGGGACTCTCATGGCCAGGTCTTAAAGCAGCAGTCCCTTGAGTCTTTTTCACATGGAGTGAAAATCGGAGACATCTTTTATGACCATGAGCATTGATTTGAGTAATGGATATGAAGAATCATTTTTTTGGTTTTGCAAACCACTTTTTTTTTTGGAACAGGGTCATGATCGTGGAGTTAACTGGGCTGCATTTCACCCTACTATGCCACTCATTGTATCTGGGGCAGATGACCGTCAAGTGAAGATCTGGCGTATGAATGGTGAGTGAAGTAACAGTGTTATCATACCTAAAATATTGGCTGCTGACCAGCAAGCTGAAAAAGTCAGGGATCCTGGATTTAGTGACCCATTTTTCTACCTTAGGTTGTTGTGCTTATCCTGGGAACATGACAGTTGCTCTATTCCCTTTTTTTCATTTGATGGTATCCTAATTTGGAGGAGTATGAACATAATTTTAAATGAGAATTCCATTTATTCAACAGCTGTTTATTGAGTACCTACTTTGTACTAACCATTGTTCAAGGCTCTGAAGATACAGTGATGACTAAACCAGATAAACTTCCTGCTATATGAAGCTTCTATAATGGCAGCTAGTGACAAGGCAGGATAAGAAGATGAAGAATGACAGAGAAGAGGCGCTGTAGTTGATAGGCAGGTCAGAAAGAAACAAAGAAATACTTAGAGTCAGAGCCATAAATGAAGAAAATTGACCTATTAGAAAGAAGTGGGATACTACTTAAGATTTGGTAGTATCTAGGAGAAGGAAATGGCAACCCACTCCAGTGTTCTTGCCTGGAGAATCCCAGGGACAGGGGAGCCTAGTGGGCTGCCATCTGTGAGGTCGCACAGAGTCAGACACGACTGAAGCGACTTAGCAGCAGCAGCAGTAGCATTTGCTTAAAGGATGTCATAATTCAAAATACCAAACTTACAGTAGTAGGGAATTGTGGTGACCTAATTCTTTTTGTCTTTCAGAATCAAAGGCATGGGAAGTTGATACCTGCCGAGGCCATTACAACAATGTATCTTGTGCTGTCTTCCACCCTCGTCAAGAGTTGATCCTCAGCAATTCTGAGGACAAGAGTATCCGAGTGTGGGACATGTCTAAGCGGTAAGGGGGTTATAGTGGTATGTGACCAAACCCAGGAGAAAGCCCCTTTCTCTCTTTTACTCTGTTCTTTTTAAAAATCAAATTAAGAATTTTTGTTTCTTATCATCCTCTGCATAAAGAAAAATCAAATTATTTTTATATGAAAACTTGAAGGTGAGAGAGTAACGGGCAGGAAGGCCAGGGGTCTCCAAACGGAGGAAATAGCCTGCAAGTGTCAGACCAGAGGAAATAGCCTGCAAGTGTCAGACATTTTTATCTCTCTTAAGCGGCAAGAAGAAACAAACTAGCAATATTTTTTTTCCTTTTCTATACAAATTTAAAAGGAGGTTTCTCTTAAAATACTGTGTTGCCATAATGACACCTGGTTTCACCTGAAGTTAACTATTCTCAAACCTTGAGATAGCCAATGCATTTTTTATGGAAATGTTTGTCTTAAGCTATGCTAATATACTATACATTTACCCCAAACTCTGTCTTCAAGTTGGTCCTGCCTAAATAGCTCAGAACCTACTTGACAAACCAGTATATTATACTCAGATATTGTCCTAATCTATGTAAATGAAACTATTTGTATGGTAACCTGTCCTTCTACAAGATTCAAGTTAATCATTTTATGGCCCAGGATGAACCATTTGGTGCCAAGATTATCCCAAAATGCATCTTATGGGTGAGGGGCCTGGTACATTCTGAGTTTTAAGACATTCCTTTCTTTCATTAACAGACTGCTAGTGACTATATAACATCCAGCTGAAGACTTCAAGGGATACTCTTTCTGCCCCCTTCTGATGCCTATGCCAAAAGCTTTCTCTATCTCCTTTATAAAAAGCTCTGAGCGATCAAGCCTCGTCTCTGACCCTGGATTGAATTCTTCTCCTCCGGGAGCCAAAAATCCCGGTGTCTTTGTGTGATTCAACAACAACTTTTCAAAGGGACCCAGAGATTAGCCATCATTTACAAATTTTCCATCAAATAGAAATTTCTGCTTGTGTTCTTTTTCTGCTTTATATTGAAGCAGTTTCTTCTGTAGCTACAGAAATAAGGAATATTAAATGAAAACAGTATGGTAGAAAACTGATGAGTGGGGACGTCTTAATAGCAAAATAATAGAGTGGGTTTAAAGTCCTCTTTCTGTTCTTTGGTAGAATTTGTGACTGTCTTTATTTAAAATATGCCCCTTCACTGTACTTGATTTACTTTTTATCAGTGTGTTGGCGTACCACTCAATACTCTTATATGTGATAGGCTGAAGTTTTCTTGGAAATTGATATTTTTCTTTGTATACCTTTTTGCTTTCCTAGGACTGGAGTTCAGACATTCCGCAGGGACCATGATCGTTTCTGGGTCTTAGCTGCCCACCCTAACCTTAACCTTTTTGCAGCAGGTAAGGGCCATTTCTTCTCTTTTTCTCTTTGGTTCAGTTTTTAAGACTTGAGAGTGATTCTCCATTAACTTTGTCTCCAATAAGTATATAGTAGGATGACAAGGAAAAGTAAAAGTCTAAGAGCCATGTAGTTGGAGCTTTTCTCCTTTTCTCCCTATATCTTCTTGGCACAGTGTTCTTTTAGTGTTCTTTTTCCTCCAAAATTCATTTAATAAGGAAGCCCATTCTCTCTCTCTTTTTTGGGTGGTGAGGGGCACACCAAGTGGCCTGTGGGATCTTAGTTTCCTGACCAGGGAGTGAACCTGGGCCCTTGGCAGTGAAAGCATTGGGTCCTAACTACTGGACTGCCAGGGAATTCTCCTAAAGCCCATTCTCTTTGATTAGTTTCTTAGTTCCTTTTTGATTAGGAGACTTAGAGACTAATACTGGACACTTGAGGTTCTCAGACTGAGGAGCTAGAAGCTGAGTGTTGCGCATTCATTTAGCAAATACATACTGAGTATCAGCCCTAGTCTGGGTGCTGGCATTCTAGCAGTGTATAAAACAGTGTCCCTTACTTTATAGAACTTTTTGAGTTATAATAATTTAATGTATTGTATTTGGTTTGTTAATATTTTGTTAAGAATTTTTGCATCTATGCTCATCAGGGATATTGGCCTGGTTTTTGGCTTCTTATGGTCTTTGTCAGCTTTTAGTATCAAGGCAATGTTTTATTCATTAAATGAATTAGGAAGTGTTCTTTCCACTTCAGTCTTTGGAATAATTTGAGAAGGATAGATGTTAACTCTCAGTGTTGGTAGAATTTGCCAGTGAAACCATCTGGACTTGGACTTGTGTTTTTGGGGAGTTTCTGGGTTACTAATTCAGTTTTGTTAGTAGCATTTGGTCTATTCAGGTTTTCTGTTTCTACATGACCCAGTCTTGGAAGACTGTATGTTTCTAAGAATTTTTCCTTTTTTTTCTAGGTTGTCTAATTTGTTGGCATATCATTGTGGTATTCTTTTATAATCTTTTGTATTTCTGTGGTATCAGTTGTAATTTTTTCTCTTTCATTTCTAATTTTATTTGGGCTTTCTTTTTTAATGATGAGTCTGGCTAAGAGTTTGTAGGTTTTATCTTTCAGAGAGCCAATTCTTAATTTTTTTCCTTCCTTCCTTATTTTTTTTTTGGTCTCTGTTTTCATTTATTTCTGCTCTAATTTTTATCGTTTCTTCTTCATACTCACTGACCTTTCTTCATTCTTCATTTTCTGGGTTTTTAGTATATTTAGATTGCTTAAGATTTTTCTTTTCTTGGGAATAGACCTATTTCGCTGTGAACTTCCTCTTAGAGCTGCTTTTGCTGTGTTGTAGAGATTTTGTTTCCATTTTCATTATTTCCAGGTATTATTTCTTTGTTATTTTTGTTGACCCATTTGTTGTTTGTAGCTTATAGTTTAGTCTCTATGTATTTGTGTTTTATCTAGATTTCTTCTTGTAGTTGATTTCTAGATTCATACTTTTGTGATTGAATACGTCACTTGAAATTATTTCAGCCTTAAATGTATTGAGCCTTGTTTTGTGGCCTAGCTTGTGATCTGTCCTGGAGAATGTTCAGTGTGCACTTGAAAAAAATGTTCAGTCGCTCAGTCATGTCCAACTCTGCAGCCCCATGGACTGCAGCATGCTAGGCTTCTCTGTCCATCACCAACTCCTGGATGGGAAAGAATGTATTCTGTTGCTTTTGGATGGAATGCCCTCTATTAATTCTGTCTGGCAGTGTGTGATTTAAGATCAGTGTTTCCCTATTGATTTTCTGTCTGTATATGACCTGTTCATTGATGTTGGTAGAATATAATGTCCTTTACTATTATTGTGTTGTCACTTTCTCCCTTTATGTCAGTTTCTCCCTTTATTTCTATTAATGTTTGCTTTATATATTCAGGTTTTCCTGTGTTGTGTGCTTAAATGTTGGCAAATATTATATCCTCTTGTTGGATTGACCCCTTTATCATTATGTAATGCCCTTTGTCTTTTGATATGATCTTTGTTTTGAAATCTGTTTTGTCTAATATGAGAAATGTCCCAATTTTCTTTTCTTTTACATTTGCATGAAATATCTTTTTCCATTCCTTCACTTTCAGTCTGTGTGTGTCTTTAAATCTGAAGTGAGTCTCTTGTAGGCAGCATATAGATCTCATTTTTTTAATCCATTCAACCACCCTAAGTCTTCTGGTTGACACATTTAGTCCATTTACATTTAAAATAATTATTAATAAGTATGTGCTTATTGGAGGAGGGCGTAGCAGTCCACTCTAGTACTCTTGCCTGGAGAATGTCATGGACAGAGGAGAAGACTGGAGAGCTGTAGGCCATAGGATCACAAAGGGTCAGACACGACTGAAGTGACTTAGCACAGCACAGCATGGCATGTACTTATTGACATTATGCTAATTTTTTTCTGGTTGTTTTTGTAGTTCTCCCCTGTTTCTGTCTTGTTCTCTTGGTTTCTTCCCTTGCAGTTTGATGGATTCCTTTAGTGTTAGTATGTGTGGATTTGTTTCTCATTATTTTTTGTCTATCCATTGTTTGTTGTTACCATAAGGTTCATATATAATGAACTGTATATATATTTATTTATTTATTTTAAGCTGATAGTCACTTAAGTTCAAAGAGATTCTAAAAGCACTCCACTTTTAACACACACCTCATTTGTTTTTGATGCCATATTTTTATTTTGTGTATCCCTTAACTATTTTTAAAATTTTTTTATTTATTTATTGCTGTGTTGGGACTTCGTTGCAGCACAAAGGATCTTTTGTTGCAGTGTGCAGGCTTCTTTCTACTTGTGATATTCAGGTTCAGTAGTTGTGGCTTGGGGGCTTAAATCTCACACCCTGCATGTGGCATCTTCGCTCTCCGACCAGAGATTGAACCCACATCCCCTGCAGTGGAAGGCAGATTCTTAACCACTGGACCACAGGGAAGTCCCTCCCTTAATTATTTATTATAGTTGATTGTACTACACTTGACCCTTTAACAGTGTGGCAGTTAGGGGCATTGACCATCTGTGCAATCTAAAACGTGTGTATAAGTTTACAGTTGAATCTCTGGATGTGTGGTTCCATATTTGAAGATTCAACCAACCATGGATTATGTAGTATTATCATACATATTTAGTGAAAGAGAACTGCATGGAAGTGAGCCAGTGCAGTTAAAACCCATATTGTTTAAGGGTCAGCTGTTCTCCCTGTCTTTAACCTTCATATTAGCTTTTTAAGTGGTTGATCCACTGCTTTTACTATGTGTTTGCTTTTACTAGTGAAATTTTTCCTTTCATTCATTTATTTTATTTTTTTATTTTATTATATTTTATTATTACGTTTTATTTTTATTTTATTTTTTTGTTCATTTTTCTTATTTCTAGTTGTGGCCTTTTCTGCTTAAAGGAGGCCTTAACATTTCTTGTAAGGGTGCTTTAGTTGTGATGAATTCTGTTAAGGTTTTGCTCGTCTGAGAAACTCTCCCATCCTGGATGATAGCTTTGCTGGATAGGTAGTGCGTCTTTTCCTTTCAGCACTTTAAATGTATCATGCCATTCCTTTCTGGCCTGTAAAATCAGCTGATGGTCTTACAGGATTTTTCTGGTATGTGATTGTTTTTCTCTTGCAGCCTTTGAGATTCTCTCTTTAACTCTTGCCATTTTAATTAAAATATGTCATGGTGAAGATCTCTTTGGGTTCATCGTATTTGGGAATCTCTGTGCTTCCTGGCCCTTGATAATCTATTTCTGCAGGTTAGGGAAGTTTTCTCATTATTATTCAAATAAATTTTCTGTTCCTTTCTCTCCTTTGGGAATCCTATAATGTGAAAGTTAGTATGTTTGATGTAGTCCCAGGAGTCCCTTAAGTCTCCTTACTTAAAAAAAATTTCTTTTGCTGTTCAGATTGGTTGATTTCCACTATTCTGTCTTACAGATTGCGTATCTGTTCTATTTCATCTACTTTGTTGATTCCCTGTAGTGTAATTTTTCAGTTATTGTATTCATCACTTTTGATTGGTTTTCTTATATTTTCTAAGTCTTTGTTATCACTGAGTTCTTCCATTCTTCTCTCAAGTTTGGTGGGGATTATTGTGATTGCTTCTTTGAACTCTTTATCAGGTAAATTTCTTACCTCTTTCATTAGGGTTTTTTTTCCTGGGGTTTGTTTTGTTTGGAACATCTTGTCTCTTCATTTTGAATGACTTTTGGCATTTGTTTTTATGGATTTAAGCAAAACAGCTACCTCTCCTGGTCTCTGAAGAGTGGCCTTGTGTGAGAGCATCTCCTGTGTAGAACACACCTGGTGGCTTTGGCAGGCTGACTGGAGCTGGAGTGCACGTGGGCAGGCGTAGTCCCTGGGGAGTGTGGGCTGGTGGCCATCTTGCTGGGGTGGCTGGGGCTAGAAATGGGCTTGGGGCAGTCCCTGGGGAACGCTGTGCCTGAGGCCATGGAACTTTTATTTGTAGTGAAGGGAAGTAGACCCATAAAACAATGAATATGTGAAACAGTGTATGGTGAAAACTGCTTTAAAGGAGAGGTAAGCAAAAGTAGGTGGGAGAGAGAGGGAAGAGTGTGGGACTGCTGCTTCAGAAAAGTGAAGGGAGATGACAAATGCATTGACAATAGGAATAGCAAATACAGAGACCGTGATGTGAGAGATGATTTTATCCTGAATGAATGGAAAGCCATTGGAAGGTATTGGGTAGGGAAGTGACATGATCTGGTGTATGTGTGGAGTGCACACTTGGAGACAAAGACTGAAAGTGTTTCTGAAGGATGGATAATGCTGGTAGAGAAAAGTGAAACGTTTTTAAAAAACAGAATCAGGAAGTCTTTTTAAACTAATATCCATTTGTTCAGCACATACCTTTTATGTTCATTGTATGATAGTGACTGGGGAATGATGGAAATTATTGTAACCTATGCTTTCAGGGAGCTCAGTGTATAGTGGGGGTGATATACCTAAACAATTACAGTGCAAGATAAGTGCTATGATGGAAGTTTGTACAGGCTGTTAGGAGAACACGAAGGAGGACTTGTCTAATGTGCCAGTATGATAGAGTGAGTATTGGGAAAGGATTTACAGGTGTTCACTTGAATAAAAATTCCAAGAATTGTGGGAATTCAGACAAGGATTGCATTTAAATGTCTTAACTTTGTTTGTAGCATACATACACAGTCATTATCTTCATGTATCTGCTGTTTCCAGTTTTCTTTCTTACCTGCAGCTAATTCTTCTCTCCCTTTCCCTGTGGCCCAGGCCATGATGGCGGCATGATTGTATTTAAACTGGAACGAGAACGGCCAGCCTATGCTGTTCATGGCAATATGCTCCATTATGTCAAGGACCGATTCTTACGTCAATTGGATTTCAACAGCTCCAAAGATGTAGCTGTGATGCAGTTGCGGAGGTAAATTAGACTTAATTTTTCCCTCCAAATTGTCTCATCTGTTACCATGATACAGTACCTACAAACTGGACTCTTGTTCTTTTAACAACATTTTGGATCTCATCTCCTGTCACAGATAGAATCCCCAGGAGCATGTTGGGCAAGGTCATGAGACAAATGGGAGCACCCCTGTTAAGAATGTTAGAGATCCTGAGAAAAGGAAATCATACAGCCAGTTTGGCAGGTGTCTTGAAAACTGGAGAAAGTTTCCTGGTTGAGAGTAGCCCAACTTGGTGACAGACCTATTTGCCTTTATTTGGCATTTCTTTTCGATAACTCTTTTCTTTGCTTTTCGGCAAAATGCACGCAACTCTAAAATAGAATATATGTCTCTGGAAACTCTTAACTCTGAAGATATGATAACCTCTGGGGTGCCTGAGAAAAGGAGCTATCCTCTTGGAAAGCCAGCTGTATTAACATGCTGAAACATTCATGGTATCAAGCTTTGGCATAAAGATTTGACAGTCAGCCTCCAGCATTATTACAATATAAAGATGGGCTTATGTTAATATTCCAAGGGACAGGAGAAAGTAGCCTGAAGCAAATCACATCATGTTACTCTGTGGTGTCCACTGCAGTTATGTGTAGGAATTTGTACCCAGGAAGAACCAGTCCCACTCACCTTCTGTTGAATAAGTAGACTTGTATGAGGTGAGCTTTTTAAAAACACTTCACTCAAAGCTGAAAGAGGGGAGTCCCTAAGTCTTAAAGGAAGGAAGAAATAGGTGCATTATTCATTAATTTTTTATTCTTGATTACAAAAGTGATAAGTATATGTGTAAAGATTAGATAAGGAAGTACAGGAGTAATGCCTTTTTTCCTGTTTTCATTATATATCTTTCCTAAATTTCTTTTTCTTGGTATACATATCTCTAGTGGTTCCAAGTTTCCAGTGTTCAGTATGTCGTACAATCCAGCAGAAAATGCAGTCCTACTCTGTACAGTAAGTAAACCTCTTAGCATTTCCTCATTTCCCATAGGTCTATTTCTCATGCCCTTAGAGGATCTCTGATGGCTTCTTAGAATCTATTTAATGGTCATTTTGAGAGAGCTGAAATAGTAAACAAAGGCTCAAACCAGGTCGACTTCAGTTCTCATGTTCAGGGTTTGTGTACCTACATCTGTCGGAAGGTTGACAACTTCTAAACTTAATGGAGCATCAAGCTGAATCACCCAAATCACTAAAAGTAATTTGAAAGTATGTTTGGGGCTATATCCTATGCAAAGGAGATGCTTATCTTGATCTCTCTATTTGGGTGAAAATAGTAGAGCTGATTTTGAGCCGCATTCCTTTCATTATTGTTATCTTGGGGCCTCATTTCTTGCCATACAGTTTTTTAAAAAAGAAACAACATTCTAATTTTAGTGCCCTGATTGCCAAATCAGAAGAATGAAAACTTACTTTTCCCAATAGGACTTCTAGTTTCTGATCCCAGTCCTTTTTCAGTATGTAACTGTCCCATATTTTCCTCCTGGCAATTTTCTTTAATGTCTTTTTTTTCCTTCAAACAGACTTTAAGTTGATGAGTTTACTCAGGTGGGCCATTGGAATATTGGTCTCTTAATCTGTTAATTTGTGGAATAGAGAGCAGTCCTTGCTTTCATTCAGAAACTATCTGTGTCTTTGGAAGATAAAAGGAAAAGTTGCGAAGAGTTGGACATGACCTAGCGACTCCAACAACAGCAACAAAACTTATGTGAATGCTGAGTTCTCTGCCAATGTGCTCTATAATTTTTAGCTGTAGAAGCGTCCAAATGTCCTCTGAGTGAAGGGTGTGAAGAGTATAGTTTCAAATTGCTATTTGTGTAATGATACTGTTTTCTGCGTCAGAGTAAACTGGTATCTTGGGGACTCCTACTAACAATTTTAATTTCTCCCATTCCTCTACAGAGAGCCAGCAATTTAGAAAATAGTACCTATGACCTGTATACCATCCCCAAGGATGCTGACTCCCAGAATCCTGATGGTAGGCATCTCTTTGTGTAACCAGCTCTGCTCCTAGCTCTCCTCACCCAAACCATCTCTTCTCTTCAAGTTTTTCATTCCATCCCCAGGCCACGGCCACATCACTCATGTCTGTTGGCAGGTGCTGCTGCCAATTGCATCAGAGGCGACCATGGTGTGAAATATTCATGTTCCTCCTCCATTTTATTACTCCAGCTAGATATATATATTTTATAATTTGGTTATTAGACACTCTCCATTTTCTCTTTCAGCACAGCATGTTATCCTAGTTTATTGTCAGCTGATATGACTTTCACCCTGGTAGTTTCATTTATTTAAAAATGTGGTTCCAATCTTGCAATGTCTCATCCTGGGACTAGGGATTTATATTCTCCCATCCATATCCAGATCCGATTTGCTTCCTTTTGCATGTCAAAACGATGAGGCTGTTAACAGCCCCACACCCCACCAGGGATCCCAGGATCCAGCTGAGACCCTGCCTGCCTTTTCCATCACCACCATCCCTTGTTAACGTCCTTACCATTAGCACTTGCTGACAAAACATTCTCAGAATAGATTTGAGTCTCACTATGCTTCCTTTAGTGTACTTCCTCCAGTGGATTTGTAGGTCAGAGGCTTGCGCCCCAGGTCCCTACTCTTAACAGCATACTTCCATGATATTCCAGACCCTATCAACAAAGTTTGAGAGATGTTTTGCTAGTTCTGCCCTATTGTGGGTGCTCCTGTGTCATTATTGCTGCTAATATGATCACTATTCTGTAAGTGTGGTCATGGTGAGAAGAGAGAAAACCTATGTGTCTTTGGTATCCATAAATGAAAAGTCTCCCTTATAAATTAATCAGTTGAGCCATTTCTGACCAATTTTTTTTTATTTGGTCCCTGCTTATCCATCCCCTTGCTTCCTTTCCCCATCTGTTTACAGCTAATAGAGTCTAAAATATTTTTACTTTCTCTTATAACGACTTTTATTTTCTCCTTTCCATTTTATGAGGGAGATGATAATTATTAAAGGAATAAAGATACAGTTCAATGATAGGGAGCACAGAGGAAGAGAAAGAGCAAAAGCTTGAATAATGTGGTTCTCTAGCCCCTGGAAAATGGGACTGTTGGTTGTGATAATAATTAATTTTGTTAAAATTGCTTGAGACCTTTGGTTGTCAAGGGGTGGCCTGGCAAGGCTGGCCGCTGTGTATTGTCCAGTGTCCTGCTGATACTGATAGGTAAAGAATATTTAGTGCGTCCTTCTGTGTATCCCCTTTGAAGTTTCCCAGAGGGTGGAGTGCCTATTTAGAATTCTAATTAGTCAGTGAAATACTTGGAAACTGAGAAGCATTTTGTAACTTTCTTCCTGGTATTAAGAATGATTGATTGACATTAATGGAGCAACAACTTGGTGCAAAATTCTGCCCAGCATAGAGCTGCCTGGATTTAGTTAGGAACTCAGTGCCCCACCCTGCTCTACTAGGAGGTCTCTGTTTGCATGTTAAAAGCAGCAGAGCAGCTGGGTCCTGGAGAGAGAGCTGTGTCTCTCCTCTAGCTTGTTGAGGCAGGAGGTCCAAGATACTCACAGGCTGCTTGCTTTGTGCCACAGCTTGGCCAGAGAGGCCCTGCTCATTAGCTTGATGGAGTGTGCTGTCTCCCAAGATGGGTGGTCCTTCTCTGCCAGTATATGGTGTTGGCTCAAATCACTTGGCCTAGAGAAAAGAGGCTTGGCAGGGGTAGAGGTTGGAGTTTGGAGGGGACTGGTGGGGAAAAGTCCCTGACAATAGCCTCAGGTTATGGCTGAATTAGTTAGGAAGCAGCTGAACTGGCAAAGCCAACATGGCAGCCAGCAAGACTGGCAGCTTCATGGCACCTGACTGTGTCACCTGCCAGTAGCTTACCACATGCTCCTGCCCTTTGGTTTTGTTCTTAGCTCCTGAAGGGAAACGATCCTCAGGCCTGACAGCTGTTTGGGTTGCTCGAAATCGGTTTGCTGTCCTAGATCGGATGCATTCGGTGAGTTAAGACTAAAAAGGGAAATTAATTTGGGGAGTGTAGTGGCAGTGATCTCTGTATTGCAAAATAAAGAGCATGATTTTTATCTTATTCTCCCTTGGGCAGCTGTTTTCCTTGTGTATTGGCTTCTTTCTCCTAAAAAAGTAAAAGTATTAATCCCTTAGTTGTGTCCCCATGGACACAACAAAGTGTTAGTCCTCGTTGCGACCCCACGGATTGCAGCCTGCCAGGCATCTCTGTCCATTGGATTCTCCAGGCAAGAAGTAGTAGGAGTGGGTAATCTTTCCCCTCTCCAAGGGATCTTCCCGACCCAGGGATTGAACCCAGGTCTTCTGTACTGCAGGCAGATTCTTTACCGTACCGTCTGAGCCACCAGGGAAGCCCTCTTTCTCCTTAGTTCTACCCCATAACCCTTGGGGAAAAAAGGCCTTAAAAGTGATTTGATTGGGTGGAGGATCACTGTGGCTCTGGGTTTAAGAACCAAGCGAAACTCACTCCTGATTACACAGGGGCCAAGAAAACATCAAATTTGAATTAGATGAGCTGGGAAGTCCCTGGCGGTCCAGTGGTTAGGACTTAGTGCTTTTACTGCTGGGGCCAGAGTTCAGTCCCTGGTCAGAGAACTAAGATCCCACAAGTTGTGCAGCTTGGGCCTGTCCCCCGCCCCCAATAGGTGAGCTGGATAAGGAGTAGATCCTCTGCCTTATCCTACTACATCCACTGGTATTTAAAATGTAATGAATTCTAAAAAGTTGAGCAAAGCTCTCTTGAGAAAATATTTAACAAAAATTTAAGCCCCAGAAGTGCTCTGTTCTCTCTCTGGTTGATTAAGGAGTTCAGATTTTAGTTAGACTTCTTAGGGTATTTCAGCTGAAGAAAGAAAAAGGGCTATTAAGACCCTATCAAGAGGATCTTAGCTAGAGTGGCCTACATATAGTGGTGATTGACTTGGACAGCCAGAAAAAAAAATGGTTTATCAAAGCTGAGGAATAATTGCTAAGGGACATTGTCACCTGTCATCATCTTACATGTATTCCTCTTAACCCCACCTTTTATACTCATTTCAGCTTCTGATCAAGAATCTAAAGAATGAGATCACCAAAAGGTACAGGTGCCTAACTGCGATGAGATTTTTATGCTGGCACAGGCAACCTCCTGCTTCGAGATTCAGAATCCATCACGCTCTTTGATGTACAGCAGAAGCGGTAACATGTCAGATATCCCTAAGCAGACAGGTTTATGGTCGGGGAGAGTGGAAATCTTTAGTGGGAGTTTTTCTACTCGAGTAAGTTTGACTTGTGGCTTGGCCAATTTTTGTGCTATAATTCCAAGGCTCTTTCTCATCACTTTTTCCCTCTGTGATCACCCTCCATCCTGTACACACATACACAAGCATTACAAGGGACTTGTTAATTTGTTTTCAGAGCATTTATCTGAACAAAGATTGCTCTTGGGACTTAGAATAATACGATCTCAGGAGTGAATGGCATAGTTCCTAAACTTAAAGGAGCTTATGGTGCAGTGTTGAAAATAGACATACACAAGTTCTGAATAACACATGGAAATGAGGGTCAGGGAGTTGAGGAAGGTGGAAGTGTACAGTGTAAGCCAAAATATTTGTCACCGAACTGTAATACAGAAATGCTTATTTGGTATTAAGAAATTAGGGGAGAATGGATACATATGTATCTATGGCTGAGTCCCTTTGCTATTCACTTGAAACTGCCACAACATTGTTAATCAGCTATACGCCAGTACAAAATGTTTTTGGTGTTAAAAAATTAAATACTTAAAAAAAAAAAGAAATTAGGGTTTACATTAATTTGGAGATGAAAAGGAGGTAAGTCATAACCTGGAACAAGGGAGTCAGGCCTACTCATGTTTGCCCTTCTCTCTATCTCAGGACTCTAGCATCTGTGAAGATTTCCAAGGTGAAATATGTTATCTGGTCAGCAGACATGTCCCATGTAGCACTACTGGCCAAACATGGTAAGTCTTCATTATATCCACCCTGATTTAGAGACCAGCCCCTCCCTCCCCATCCCTGCCAGTCTACTTCACTCACCCTGTCCAGCAGAGCACTCATGTCCTATGCCTCTTACAGCCATTGTGATCTGTAACCGCAAACTGGAGGCTCTATGTAACATTCATGAGAACATTCGTGTCAAGAGTGGGGCCTGGGATGAGAGTGGGGTATTTATCTATACCACAAGCAACCACATCAAATATGCTGTCACCACTGGGTAAGTTAATTATCTGAAATACAGAATGGGAGAAGGTGGCTTCTTAAAATCACTATCCTGTCTCAAGAGGCATACTAAAGTCTCCTTGAACTGTCTTTATGGAAAAGCATTGTTTGGCATATATGTGCTGGAGGCATCAGAACATTATTTTTTCAGCTCTTTTAAAATTGTGTGAAATATGACACAAATATAGAAAATTATACATATTATAAATATATGAAATAGCAAACAGTTATATAATGAACATCTGTGTAACTGCCACCCAAGTTAAGAAATAGAACATTTCCCTTTGCCATGTGGTCCCTATTGATCACAACCTTCTCTCTTCACTACACAAAGAAAACGTTATTCTGACTTTTATGATAATTTCTTCCTTGCTTTTCTTTGCAATTTTACTACCATTATTTTATCAGTAAAATAATGATTTAATTTTGCCTGCTTTTTAACTTCATATTAATTAAATCATGCTGAATATATTATTTCATATTTTGCTTGTTTTGCTCAATATATTGTTTGTGAGATTCATCCATGTTATAGCTCTAATTTGTTTTCATTGTTGTATAATACTCTGTTATATGAATATAGCACAGTTTATCAGTTCTATGCTAGACCGATAGTTGGGCGATTTCTAGGTTTTGGCTATTAGGAACAATGTTCTTTTAAACATTCTTATACGTACTCTGGTTCACATGCATGTACATTGCTCTAGGGCATTTCCCTTGAGCAGAATTGCTGGGTCATAGAACATGCTTATCTTCACATTTGCTCACTAATGTGAAAGAGTGGTTTTAGCAATTTGCATGCCCCCCAGCATTGTATAAAAGTCCTTGCTTGTCACCCTGGCCGGCACTTGCCTTTGTCAGACTCATTTTTGACTGGTAGATATGTGATGTATTTTGTAATTTTACGTTGCTATTATCTGATTCCCAAGGAGATTGGACAACTTTTTTTATTTAGCCATCCATCAGTATTTCCTTTCCTATGAATTTTGTTCAAGGCTTTTATCCTTCATTTAAATAAGTTATCCTTGTTCTTTTGTTATAGGAATTCTTTATTTACTTGAATGTCAGTCCTTTGTGACGGCAATGTATTGCAGATATTAATATCACCTCCCATTCTGCTGCATAGTTTTTGATTCTTTTGAGATCCTTTAATGAACAGACGTTCTTAATGTAGTTGATTTTATGCATCTTATCATTTATGGATATCAAGTTTTGTATCCTATTTAAGAAATCTTTATTGACTCCAAGATCATAAGAACGTTCTTTTACCTCTTCCTATGACAACTTTATAGTTTTGCCTTTTGCATCTAGGTCTATAATCTACCTGAAGTTGATTTTTGTATATGATATAAGGTGTAGTGGGCTCAGCTTTACTTTTTCATAAGGACACTCAGTTTTGTACCAACATCATGTATTGAAAAATACCAACTTTTCCCCATAGTTCTGCAGAGACATCTTTGAGATATATGAATCACATTTACAGAAATGCAAAGATCTGTTTTCTTGTGGTCTTTTGTCTATCTGCAATCGAATTCTGCACTGTCTTGAGTGTTATAGTTTTGTAAGTCTTTACATCTGGTAAAAGAAAGTGAAAGTGTTAGTCTCTCAATTGTGTCTGACTGTTTGTCTCTGGGGACTATAGCCCCCAGGCTTCTGTGTCCATGGATTAGGCTATTTTCAAATAATTTGAATTTCTCTATTGTATTTTTGTTTTCTATTTCTTAATTTCTACTATTGGCTTTATTTTTTTTCCTTCCAAGTATATTCTTTAACTTTTAAAAGAACAATAAGAGATGGATACTTATTAATTTTTAGTCTTTCTCCTAATATTAAACATATAGAGCTCATTCATTTTTGAGTATTCTTCTAATATGTGAGTACTTAACACTATAAATTATCCTTCAAGTATTGTGTTAGCTATAGTCATAAGTTTTCATTTGTAAACTTTTAATTTCCATTTAGTTTAAAACATTACATGCTTTGCATCATTCCTTTGGATGTCAGAAGTCTTCACATGTGCCTGTCTTCTACTTTCACTTATAGCTTATAAGGAAGGATTTACTGTTCATAGTAGTCCAGTTGTGCTTCCCTGGTGGCTCAGCGGTAAAAGAATCTGCCTTCTGTGCAGGAGACCTGGGTTCAGTCCCTGGGTCCGGAAGATCCCCTGGAGGAGGGCATGCCAACCCAATCCAGTACTCTTCTAGAGAATCCCATGGACAGAGGGAGCATGACAGGCTACAGTCCCTAGCTTCAGAGAGTTGGACACAACTGAAGTGACTAAGCCGTAGCAGCAGTGGTCTAGTGATTATATATCAGAACTTAAGATTTTTAACTTTCAGGTCTGGTTTTGATAGCTGTGTCTCTTAGATTGTAGAGTATTAGCTTATAAAGAGAAATCATACCATCTGCCCTGTCTTTTCCCACTTCACACAAGAGAATAAAATAAGTAAGTCTGGCATTTAGTTGTGCTCTTTTTGATTCACTTCACATCTATACCATTGTTCAAATGGCACTTAATAAAGGGATAATGAGAAGATAAAAGACTAGGTCCTAGACTTGTCGTACTTCCTTATAGGCTGGATTTACCCATGCATTTGCTGAAAATTGTGCCCTTTAACTCTTATTCTTAGGGACTATGGGATCATCCGAACTCTGGATTTACCTATCTACGTCACGCGGGTGAAGGGCAACAATGTATATTGCCTGGACAGGGAGTGTCGTCCTCGGGTGCTCACCATTGATCCCACTGAGTTCAAGTTCAAACTGGCCCTGATCAACAGAAAATATGACGAGGTATGAAATGAGGAAGCATATTAGCAGTATTGAGAGGGGCAGTGCTTCTTTTTCCTATAAATGATCTCTATTTCCTGCCTACCCCACCCCAAATGTCTAGGTGCTACACATGGTGAGGAATGCAAAACTCGTAGGCCAGTCTATCATTGCTTATCTTCAGAAGAAGGGATATCCTGAAGTGGCACTGCATTTCGTCAAGGATGAGAAAACTCGCTTCAGTCTGGCTCTGGAGTGTGGAAACACTGAGGTGAGAGAAGTAGAGCTATAAGCCCCATACTGTGGAAGAGGAGGTGAGGGGGTCCTGTGGCCTTGGGAAGACATTATTCTGGGCTTGCTTCTTCAGCCAGTGTAATGAATTTTAGGGTTTTTAAGTTGTTGAGCCATCTTCCTGTTGCTTATTTGCCCATTTTTGCTTCTGCCACAGCATTTCTTCTGTTGTTGTCATTCTGAGTTAGTCTGAATTCAATAGCTTTTAAACAGAAGCATGATAGCATAGAATTGGAAAAATCTCATTGTTTCCTTGACATTGATTTGCCGATTGGCAGCTTGGATGAAGGAAGACTTACTAAATGTTGAGGTCTAGAGTCTGTAAACATCATTTTTAAATGGATGGAAATAGTTCTGAACTTCCTTCTTCCATTACTTCTTCTGAGGAGCCACATTGTTCGTCAGACCTGGCAGATAGGAAATATGATAGCTAAGCAAGAGTCGACTATATGGAATCAGCAACTGCTAGAAGATGATTTTGTTGTAAATTTCTGAGCAGGAGGATAATGTGATGTGATACTTGATCCATGGATCCTAAGGGATCCGATTTGTTGATTGACTTTTCAGTAGAATTACTGAAAGCAAAGCTAGGTGGAATGAAGTATAAAGAGTTGCTTGGGAGATTTATTTAGAGATGGACATTTTGACTGCAGACCCTGGTTTTCAGTCATAATAACCTCCAACTTGTTACCTCTAATCCTGGGGATTCTTTAGATTGCTCTGGAAGCAGCCAAAGCATTGGATGACAAGAACTGCTGGGAAAAGCTGGGAGAGGTGGCCTTATTACAGGGGAACCACCAGATCGTGGAAATGTGCTATCAGCGCACCAAAAACTTTGACAAACTTTCCTTCTTGTACCTTATCACTGGCAACCTAGAGAAACTTCGCAAGATGATGAAGATTGGTAAGACCCCGGAAACTAAGGATAGGAAGAGGGCTCCTTGTGGGGAGGAAGATGGCAAATAGAGGCAAGAGAGAACTTGAGAGAGAAGACCTAACTTAGTGCCTCATACTGTCTTGGTGCAGCTGAGATCCGAAAGGACATGAGTGGCCATTATCAGAATGCTCTCTACCTGGGAGATGTGTCTGAGCGGGTGCGGATCCTGAAGAACTGTGGGCAGAGTAAGTATCCAGAACTCGCATGGGCTGGGGGCGGCCTTAGGAAGTACTTCCTTTGTGGCAAGTTATTCATGTATAGTGGTGAGGGGATTTCCTTCATTGCACAGTTTTCAGAAGAGACCGCATGCTCCTACCATGCTCAGAAGACTTCCTTCAAAGCCAAATGGAGGGACAGCCAGAAAATATATTTTTTCTAGACACTGGTAGGAAAATAGCTAATATCATGGGGAAAGTGGATTTTAAAAGATCCTGGAGCAGATACTATAGTAAATGTAGCTGGTTGAATGCCATTAGAGTTTTTATTGTTTACTTCAAGTCTGGGGGGTTTACTCATATATTTAGTTTATATTTAAGGGATATTTTTTGAGAACCCACTGTATATACCAAGCATTACACTAGCACTTGAGATACATTAGGGAATAAGAAAGGTGAAAGATGTGGTTTGGACCAAGGTGCTACCTGTGAACAGCTGAGCAATGGTCAGATTTGGCATATATTTTAAAGGTTGAACCAACATAATTTGTTGAAGGGGACTGATGAGAGAAAGGAATGAGTTCAAGGTTCTTGTTAACACTGACAGATCTTAAGGATAAGCAACTGTTTTAGTTATTTATTGCTATATAGCTAGTTACCCAAAACAGTAGTTTAAAACAATAAACATAGACTATCTCAGTTTGCAGTGCCTCTGGCTCACTCGCTTTCATTAGGCTGCAATCAAGGTGTTGGCTAAGACTGCATACTTCTCAAGGCTCAAGTGGAGGAGGATCCACTCCCACGTTCACTGTGTGGCTGTGGGCAAGCCTTGGGTCCTCACTGGCTATTTGCTGGAAGACGTCAGTTTTCTGCTATTAGGCTTTTCCAAAGGGCAGTTCACAGTATGGCAGCTGGTTTCCCTTAGAGCAAGTGGGGGCACCTCAGATTAAGCCATATCTTTGTATCCTAATTTCAGAAATGACATCCCATCATTTCTCCCACATGCTGTTCATTAGAAGTGAGTCAGTAAGTCCAGCCCACACTTAAGGGAAGCGGATTATGCCAGACTTGAATACCAGGAGGCTGACATCAGGACGCTGATGGGGGTACACTTGGAAATGTACCTTTACCACAAAGTCTGTTTTCTTTACAGAGTCACTGGCCTATCTCACAGCTGCTACCCACGGCTTAGACGAAGAAGCTGAGAGCCTGAAGGAGACATTTGACCCAGAGAAGGAGACAGTGAGTCTTTATGTAAAGTGTCTCTGATTACAGGATTAACTCTGATATCTTGGGACTATTTAAACTTACAAATGTCACTCCCACTGAGATCAAAGAAAGCTCTACAACCTCCCCTACAATGTTCCTGAGAGCTGTTTGCTTTTAACCTTCTTCTGCCTTCCAGATCCCAGACATTGACCCTAATGCCAAGTTGCTTCAGCCACCTGCGCCTATCATGCCGTTGGATACCAACTGGCCCTTATTGACTGTGTCCAAAGGGTTCTTTGAGGGCTCCATTGCCAGCAAGGGTAAATGTCCACTTCTTCCATAACATTTTTGTTGTGTGCTTGTTTTGTGAGAAACTGTTCTAGAGAGTACCCTTAGCCATAATGTCCTTTCCATCTGTTCTTTTTCTGTGTTGACACCTCATGGAGCACTGAGATGCCAATCAGTTATTGTACAGCCTTTTAAACACTAAAGCATGCTGAGATCATGAAAATTCAGAAAACAGGAGGGAAAGAGGTCTCTTAGTTCATGCTTCTAACAACCACTGTTAACTTTTGGTGTATTTTCTTAGGTTTTACCATATATGTAGTCATACTCTCCATTCTGTGTTTTATCATTCATGACATACAATCTTAAGATACAAACCTCAGCTCCCTCAGTTCTGTCATGTTAGTATACCCACTGCCACTCTTATCTTTACACTGTTTGCTTGGAGAAGTCTACTAAAGTGTTTCTTCCGAGTTTCTTGGCAACTAAGAACCTACCTAAATAGACCTTGGGCATTTTGTGCCTAGTGCTGCTCTTTCCTCCATATCCTCCCCTCTAACCTTTGTCCTCACGCCCTGTTTACACAATAGTGGTGCTAACTTAGCAAAGATCTCAGCAAGAAATGCCAAGAATTGGTACTGAAGGCTTGTTAGTAAAAAGATTGTTTAAGAGGCACTTTTTGGTTAGCAGGAAGGTCAGTTGTTTTCATCTTTCTTCTATTCCTTCATTCTGTGAAACCTATGCTAACCTGCAAGTTAGCATGACATAGATATCACAAAAACAAATAATAAACAAAAACAGTAAGTAGACAAAGCATTGGCACCTGCTTCTGTAGGGATACATCTTGCCTGCAGAGGAGGCCAGATCTCAGAGTTAACTGACTGTAACCAGCTCCTTTCCCGTCCCTTCGTGCTGTAGGGAAGGGAGGCGCGCTGGCTGCTGACATCGACATTGACACTGTTGGTACTGAGGGCTGGGGAGAGGATGCCGAGCTGCAGCTGGATGAAGGTAAAAGGCTCATCTCGGGCTCTTCTGGGCAGATGGGCTCCTTGGAGTGGGACTGGGCTGTGGGCAATTCTGCAGGGTCCTGGACAGTGGGATCCCAAAATTTTTCTTGCCTTTGGCTAAAATTGTCATGTTGCAAATCTATTTTGTGCCTGGATTTTCCTTACAGATGGGTTTGTGGAGGCTACAGAAGGTTTGGGGGATGATGCTCTTGGCAAGGGACAAGAAGAAGGAGGTGGCTGGGACGTGGAAGAAGATCTGGAGCTTCCTCCTGAGCTGGTAGGTGGGATTCTCACCCTTGTATGGTTCTCTCCATTTCCCCCTGTGGAGGCCAATGGCCTTGTCACCCCCTGACCCCTGTCCTAAGGACCCCAAAAGGGAGGAGATCTAGATGCTCCTAACCTGCTCTTTATCTCCCACTTGAAAGATAGAACATAACTAGGGTTGTGCAATGGCAGCTTATGAAAAGGCAGCAAGCTTTTTGTGTGAATTGGAGCTTTTGGTATACAGCTTTTGTTACAGCTACTGAAATTTCTACTATTTTGAGAATCATCTTCCACAACCACCACCCCTCACCAGCAGAGGCTGGGAATAAGATACAGTTTTGTTTAGACTTATCAGGACAAATTGATGCTTTTGAAGCATCAATTGAAGAATTAATGCTTTTGAACTGTGGTGTTGGAGAAGACTCTCGAGAGTCCATTGGACTGCAAGGAGAGCCAACCAGTCCATTCTAAAGAAAATCAGTCCTAAATATTCATTGGAAGGATTGATGCTGAAAATGAAACTCCAATACTTTGTCCACCTGATGCGAAGAGCTGACTCATTGGAAAAGACCCTGATGCTGGAAAAGATTGAAGGTGGGAGGAGAAGGGGATGACAGAGGATGAGATGGTTGGATGGCATCACCGACTCATTGGGCATGAGTTTGAGTAGACAGGGAGTTGGTGATGGACAGGGAGGCCTGGCGTGCTGCAGTCCATGGGATTGCAAAGAGTCGGATGCTACTGTGCAACTGAACTGAACTGATCAGGACAAATTGCTTGAATGACTTAAAAATGACTCATTTCTCTTTTTCCCCTAGGATATACCCCCCGGGCAGCTGGTGGAGCTGAGGATGGGTTCTTTGTGCCCCCAACCAAGGGAACCAGCCCAACTCAGGTAAGCAGAGAAGTATAGCCCTGTAGGGATAAATGTTTCTAAGGTGGCTGTACTTGATTACATGTGTAAAGAATATTGACACTCTTCTGTTACAGATACAGAGGAAGATTATTGGGAAGAGAAAGAGCAAAATTTCACTTGTCTTGGGTTTTCTGTTCCTTGTTAGATCTGGTGTAATAACTCTCAGCTTCCAGTTGATCACATCCTGGCCGGCTCTTTTGAAACAGCCATGCGAGTGAGTCTTAAAGTTACCTTGGCTTTCACTGGATGTGCCTGGGGTCCCAGAGGGATGGCTGACTCACCTTAACCAGATAACAAGGGCAGAGGTGTATATGTATATGTATCACCTCTTATCTGCTTTCAGTACAGCTTAGTAATCTCTTAAAGTGGATTCTTCCAACCATTTTCCACTGGTTTATAAGCCTGCTTTCTGGCTCACATCAATGAAACCAGCACTCCTTCACCCCTTCATGAACAGGTGTGTGTTTTGAACACTAAGCCATGTGCTGTGGTAGCAATAACAGTACCAACAGCTGCAGCAGCCACTAACATTTAATGTTGACTGTTTGCCAGTCACTATCATGAATGCTTTATGGGTATTATTAAATGAAGTAGATCCTATAATTAAATATAATTCACTGATGAAGAACCAAGTAGAGAGAACTTAAATACCTCGCCCAAGGTCAACTAGTTTTTAAGTAGCAGAGCTCAGATCCCTATGTTTCCTTCCTCTTGTATTCCAGCTCCTTCATGACCAAGTAGGGGTAACCCAGTTTGGCCCCTACAAGCAACTGTTCCTGCAGACCTATGCCCGAGGCCGTACCACCTATCAGGCTCTGCCCTGCCTGCCCTCCATGTATGGCTATCCTAATCGCAATTGGTAAGGCCCCTTGCTTCTCTCTGTTCCAGCTTGTGGTAGATATTTCAGATGGTAGCCTCAGGGAATATCAGCATTGTCCCAGAGCTGATGTTTCCTAATAGGAAAAGATATTTGGCTTGCCACTTTTCCCTGGCTTTTTTCCCTGTAGGCTGTTGTGATCATGTTTCCAGAAGTTAGGTTGACGTGGGCTCCTAATCATCCTGTCTTCTTTCTGCTTTTCTCTTTCAGGAAGGATGCAGGGCTGAAGAACGGTGTACCAGCTGTGGGCCTGAAGCTTAATGACCTCATCCAACGGTTGCAGCTATGCTACCAGCTCACCACAGTTGGCAAGTTTGAGGAGGCTGTGGAAAAATTCCGTTCCATTTTACTCAGTGTGCCACTTCTTGTTGTGGACAATAAACAAGAGATTGCAGAGGTGAGAGCAGTCTAGCTGCTTACCATAGTGCTAGGCACCCCCCAGTCTTGCATCTGTACCGTGACCTTCTTTTGTCCCCTCTCTCCAGGCTCAGCAGCTTGTCACCATTTGCCGTGAGTACATTGTGGGTTTGTCCATGGAGATAGAAAGGAAGAAACTGCCCAAAGAAACTCTAGAACAGCAGAAGCGCATCTGTGAGGTAAGACCTCTGAGCAGTACAGAGGCATCGTCCCTTTTACCTTCTGAATGAATGAATAGTAAGCCACTTCAGTCGTGTCTGACTCTTTGCAACCCTCTGGACTGTAGCCCGCCAGGCTCCTCTGTCCATGGGATTCTCCAGGCAAGAATACTGGAGTGGGTTGACATTTCCATCTCCAGGGGATCTTCCCCACCCAGGGATCGAACCAGGGTCTCTTACCTCTCCTGCCCTGGCAGGTGGGCTCTTTACTGCTAGTGCCACCTGGGAAGCCTTTATGGAGTCTGAATTCTTTAGGTCTCAATATGGGGAGTAAGAGAAATTTGGGCCTGTGTCTATGACAGTAGTATGTATTTCTCTACCCTTCTTCCTCATCCCATAAGTTCTTTATAATTAGGAGGCAGAAGCTTTCTCTGTTTTATAGCCAGTCCGGTTTTTATTTTGTGATTTTGTTGTGTTTTTAATGCATATGCGACAACTTAGAAATGATCTATCCCAGCTTTAGCATCAGCCTGACATATGTTCCTCCTTCTGTCCACCAGATGGCAGCCTATTTCACCCACTCAAACCTGCAGCCAGTGCACATGATCCTGGTGTTGCGTACAGCCCTCAACCTCTTCTTCAAGCTCAAGAACTTTAAGACTGCTGCCACCTTTGCTCGGCGCCTGTTGGAACTCGGGCCCAAGCCGGAGGTGGCTCAACAGGTATATGGGAACTCCTTCAGTGAGCATAGGAGAACTGGATCTCCTCTTACATGGAGGGGGTCAAAGACCAAGGTTCTTGTCTCAGAAACAAAGTGCTGTATTGCAGCATTCACCAAAAGAGGCAACAAGATGCCATCCTCTGTTTACATACAGAGGATGAGGACCTCTGTATGGCATGCTGCTGCTAAGTCGCTTCAGTCGTTTCCGACTGTGTGTGACCCCATAGATGGCAGCCCACCAGGCTCCCCCATTCCTGGGATTCTCCAGGCAAGAACACTGTGATGGGTTGCCATTTCCTTCTCCAGTGCATGGAAGTGAAAAGTGAAAGTGAAGTCGCTCAGCCGTGTCCAACTCTTAGCTACCCCATGGACTGCAGCCCACCAGGCTTCTCCGTCCATGTGATTTTCCAGGCAAGAGTACTGGAGTGGGGTGCCATTGCCTTCTCCATGTGTGGCATGAGGACCCCCTTTTATTCTTGGAAACTAAGCAAATAACCTTACTCAGACATGGCTCCACTGTGAGAGTGTGACCTGTGACACATAAAATAGCTCCTCTGTAGCTGAAAGTCAGTACCGAACTGTCCGTAAGTTCTAGGTTTCTCCTTACCAACACTAGTTGCCTCTCTATATATATACATGTCCCATTACTTGTGCTTTCTGAAAGCTTTTTTATTTGGGCAGTGAAAGCCAGTTTTAACACTTTCATGGCTAACCCTGAGAATTCTCAGACTTAGTGGAGAAGTATGGGTCTAGTTAGCCTTCCCCTGTAGCTCAGCTGGTAAAAGAATCCACCTGCAGTGCAGGAGACCTGGGTTCGATTGCTGGGTTGGGAAGATCCCCTGGAGAAGGGAAAGGCTACCCACTCCAGTATTCTGGCCTGGAGAATTCCATGGACTGTGTAGTCCATGGGGTTGCAAAAGTTGGACACGACTGAGCAACTTTCACTTTACTTCACAACGGGTCTAGTTCCATAGGGCCATTTTGGGATAGAAAAGGAAAACCCTGATACAATAGGAATGGCAATTATTATTCCTTCATATGATCTGTGAGAACTTACTCTGTATTCAGTCAGTACAATTGCTTCTTGCATCAAAGAAACTACTAACCATGGTGTTGAGGTCATTTGAGTTGTGGTGTGCAGTTTTCAGTCCTTTTAAACAAAACATTCCTTCCCTACCTTAGACCCGCAAAATCCTGTCTGCGTGTGAGAAAAACCTCACAGATGCCTATCAGCTCAATTATGACATGCACAACCCTTTCGACATCTGTGCTGCATCTTACCGGCCCATCTACCGTGGAAAGCCAGTGGAGAAATGTCCACTTAGTGGGGCCTGCTATTCCCCTGAGTTTAAGGGTCAGATCTGCAAGGTCACTACGGTAAGTACTGTCCTTGAGAAATGAATGTAGAATATTGAGGGAAAGGGAAAGAAGGCATATTGGTCCTTTTGTTTCCTGTATTCCCGCCTCACACCTTAAGGTAATGACATTGGAGAAAGGTAGAACTTCTCCCCACCACTCCTTACGAATCAATAACCATAACAAAGCACTCTCCTGTGCTCACTAGGAGGGCAGGGAGTAGACCCTCTAGGCTTCTCACCCTCAAAAACCCCTAATTTTTTTTTCTTCTTCCACAGGTGACAGAGATTGGCAAAGACGTGATTGGTTTGAGGATCAGCCCTCTGCAGTTTCGCTGAGGCCCCTTTCTGTGTGTAGGGTCAAATACCATGTTTCCCACAGAGAGCCAGTCTTTATATTCTTCTAGCTCCTTCTTCCTTAACTACTCTTCATGTTGGTGTTTAGTTCTCCCTGCCCTAAAATCTAATGTCCTTTTCTCTTGTATGGCTCATCAAGTCTAAACCTGACTTTTTTTTTGTCTCTGAGAACCTCTCATCTTCTCAAGGTGACTTATAGTTGTGGTCACACTTAGCCTTGCCTTCCCAGTGTAGATCTTTCAAAGAACATTTGTGATGAACATTTAAATAGTAAATTCCTTCAATATTTATCCTTTCCCTTTCCACCCCATGTGTACCTTTTGTTAGAAAGGAATGAGATGTAATAAATAAGATAGCATCTTTTACTCAGTCATAGCAAGCTCTTAGCCATTTTCCTTGGACATTTAAACTCCTAGGCAGATATAGCCTCTCTGTGCCCAGGAACTTAAAGTCTGAGAAGAAACTGTTTGTTTTCCCAGAAATGCATATCACTTTTTGTTGATTTATTCTTTCCAAACATTATTCTTATTTTTCGTTTCTCACACGAAATAAAGTAGATTTTTATGAGAGTTTGTGGCTTGTCATTTGTTTCCTGGACACACTCACATTCCTCCTTACTTCATGTAGCTGCCCCATCCAAGCAGATATCTTTCCTTCAATAATTACTTTTAATTACAAAGGTAGTAGATACTCATTGATTTTTTTGTTTTTAAAGTAAACTGCTGTGAGAATGGTAGAAAGCAAGTAGTTCCCTATTCCATTGTTGACTGTAACCTTCCATCTATTGCAAATTAGTAATACACTGTATATAGTACAACATATTTTGCTCTTCATGTAATAAGATTTGGTAGAGTGATATAACGTACCTTTGATTAAAATATATACTGTCATTTCAAATTCATGTTTTCAATAAATAGTACATTTAGTTCACAAATCAATAAATTTAGAAAGCTGTTCAGTAATGTCTTCCTCCTCTGCTCTCCCTCAGCCACCCAGTTCCTATCACCTTCCCCAAAACAGGTAACTGCCATTGTTAGCTTCCTTAAATCCTGCCAGAGGTTTTTTTTTTTAATATATATACAAGCAGATGTCAGTGTGTTCTTCCCTATCTCCCTATTGTATCTAAATGGAAGCATACTACTTAAGGATTTTAAGTTGCCTTTTTATTGATGGATATACTTATTGATTGATATTTGACTATTATAAACAGTGGTGCAGTGAACATCTTGCACATACATTGTACAGGTGGGAAAAGTGAGCCTGGAGGATAAACTCCTAGAATTGTGTGGTTCCTACATCAAAGAGTGCAGGCCTATGCATCTTTTTAGCTTTAAAGATGCTTTCTTGGTACTTCCTTGGTGGTCCAATGGTTAAGTACTTCCACTCTATGAGGTACAGGTTCAATCCCTAGTTGGGGAACTAAGATCTCACATTTAAAATTTTTTTAAAACAGATGCTTTCTTAAACAGTATCCCCAAAATAAGTCTGCCTTCTCAAAAAATTTGCATACTAATTTCATAACAGTTTCTCGTTATAAACATTCTTACTGTAACCTAGGCAAGTTGATCATTTTGGTAAAAGGTTTTTTTAAGTTTAAAACTTAAATTATAAAATTAGTTTTGCATATCAACATCATGAACTAAGGGATATGAAAAAGTGGACAATCCTCATGAAGCTTACATAATCAGTTCAGCTTAGTCGTGTCCGACTCTTTGCCACCCCATGGACTGCAGCACACCAGGCCTCCCCATCCATCACCAACTGGGAAACAAAATGGATAAACGTGAAATAACTGAATACCAGACAAGAATTTGAAGCTGGTTAATAAACAGTGGAGAACCGAAAATGTCCTTAATCAAGAGAGTAATACAAAGAAAAAGCTGTAAAATACTCTTGCGGCAGTGTTCTGATTGCTTTACCAGCAAAGGTCCGTCTAGTCAAGGCTATGGTTTTTCCTGTGGTCATGTATGGATGTGAGAGTTGGACTGTGAAGAAAGCTGAGCACTGAAGAATTGATGCTTTTGAACTGTGGTGTTGGAGAAGACTCCTGAGAGTCCCTTGGACTGCAAGGAGATCCAACCAGTCCTTTCTGAAGGAGATCAGCCCTGGGATTTCTTTGGAAGGAATGCTGCTAAAGCTGAAACTTCAGTACTTTGGCCACCTCATGAGAAGACTCATTGGAAAAGACCCTGGTGCTGGGAGGGATTGGGGGCAGGCGGAGAAGGGGACGACAGAGGATGAGATGGCTGGATGGCGTCACCGACTCGATGGATGCGAGTCTGAGTGAACTCGGAGTTGGTGATGGACAGGGAGGCCTGGCGTGCTGCGATTCATGGGTTCGCAAAGAGTCGGACACGACTGAGCGACTGAACTGTACTGAACTGAATAAACAGTGGAGAACCAAAAATGTCCTTAATCCAGACAGTGATACAAAGAAAAGGCTGTAAAATACTCTTGCAGCAGTATTCACCATACATGAAAGGCAGGAGACGAGTAAATACTGAGATGAGGTGTTAGGCGTTTCAGTAGTGAAACAAGTTTAATGGCCTTCCCTGGTGGTACAGTGGATAGAAATCTGCCTGCCAATGCATGAGACACGGGATCAATCCCTGGTCTGGGAAGACTGCACATGCCACGAAACAATTAAGCCCATGCACCACAACTACTGAACCTGCACACCTAGAGTGTGTGCTCCACAAGATAAGCCACGCACCGCAACTGAAGCGCAGCCCCCACTCTCCATAACTAGAGAAAGTGCGCACACCAAAAAAGACCCCGTGCAACCAATAAACAAATTCATAAAAAACAGTAAAGCAAGTTTAAGAAATAGAACAATCGTGCCTATTTCCAGCTCCATTCATTGACTATCTTGATACTTTCCTTATCAGCATACTTATATTACTATATTAATGTGAAGCCAATAGAAATACCTGTAACATGTGCTTGTATTACACAAATGTAAGCAGTTTGGAGTTAACCTGGAATAGATGTTACAGCTACTGGGGAGAAAGATTAATCAGGGAAGAATTAGATTACAGAAGTTTAGACGTGAAAACAACCTTAAGAGTTTCAGCTTTCATTTTTTAAAAAATCATATTTGTAATAGGAGTCCTAGAGTGGAGAAAGGTTTTGAACAAAGAATAAGAGAGTTGAGACTAGCATTTAAGTCTTCTGACTTCTAGTTCAGAGTGTTTTTACCAAGTTACAGTACGTGTGCTTGGATGATCACAGCAGGTTTTGCACAGGTATGACTTTAAAAGTATGTGCCTTATATGTCAAGGAAAGAGTAAGTACCTAATCTGGTGCTTGACATAGTACTCAAGTGTGTTTAGGAAACTAAGGATGAAAGTCAGGAAGTGACTGTTTTCATTTAGATGTGGTTTCTCCCTTTTAAACTTTATGAGACTTTATCCTGAATTCTTATAAGACAATGACTTTGGCATACTTACTGTGTCTATGTCTATACCTACCTCCAGCCTAATGCCCAGTCAACCACCTTAATAGCAAGGGCTGGTCCTGATTTATCTCTCTGTCCTCCACGGCGCCCCGCATAGGATCTTGAACAACGGTAGATGCCTTCTAATTGGTAAAGTAGGTTTGTCTAAGGCAGTGGATGCATTCTGGCAGATCTAAATAGAACAATTCCAGAGAAGGGAAGGGATGTCTGGAGTTGTCTTTATCTGAGCCTCCCCCAACTACACATGATTGACTTCTGTGTAGAGAAAAGGCTATAAGTCAGGGAAGTTCATTCGGTCGCTCAGTCATGTCCAACTCTTAGTGACCCCATGGACTGCAGCACGCAGGCTTCCCTGTCCATCACCAACTCCAGAAGCTTGCTCAAACTCATGTCCATCGAGTCAGCGATGCATCCAACCATCTCATCCTCTGTCATCCCCTTCTCCCCCTGCCTTCAATCTTTCCCAGCATCAGGGTCTTTCCCAAGGAGTCAGTTCTTCGTATCAGGCGGCCAAAGTATTGGAGTTTCAGCTTCAGCATCAGTCCTTCCAATGAATACTGGGACTGATTTCCTTTAGGATTGACTGGTTGGATCTCCTTGCAGTCCAAGTGACTCTCAAGAGTCTTCTCTAACACCACAGTTCAAAAGCATCAATTCTTCAATGCTCAGCTTTCTTTATACTCCAACTTTCATATCCATACATGACTACTGGGAAAACCATAGCTTTGACTAGATGGACCTTTGTGGCAAAGTAATGTCTCTGCTTTTTAATATGCTGCCTAGGTTGGTCATAGCTTTTCTTCCAAGGAGCAAGTGTCTTTTAATTTCATGGCTGCAGTCACCATCTGCAGTGATCCTGGAGCCCAAGAAAATAAATTCTCACAGTTTCCATTGTTTCCCATCTATTTGCCATGAAGTGATGGGACCAGATGCATTATCTTAGTTTTCTGAATACTGAGTTTTAAGCCAACTTTTTCACTCTCCTTTTCACTTTCATCAAGAAAGTGAAAGAGGCTCTTTAGTTCTTCTTCACTTTCTGCCATAAGGGTGGTGTCATCTGCATATCTGAGGTTATTGATATTTCTCCTGGCAATCTTGTTTCCAGCTCCTGTTTCATCCAGCCCCGTGTTTCTCATGATGTACTTTGCATATAAGTTAAATAAGCTGGGTGACAATATACAGCCTTGGTGGATTCCTTTCCCTGTTGGGAACCAGTCTGTTGTTCCATGTCCTGTTCTAACTGTTGCTTCTTGACCTGCATACAGATTTCTCAGGAGGCAGGTCAAGTGGTCTGGTATTCCCATCTCTTGAAGAATTTTCTACAGTTTGTTGTGAACCACAGAGTCAAAGGCTTTGGCGTAGTCAATAAAGCATAAGTAGATGTTTTTCTGTTCAGGGAAGGGAACTCTACAGTAGCCTTTTGCTTAATCCAAAGTCCAAGAGTCGCTTTTCTACCCGATTTGATTAGACTAATATCAAGTTCTAAGTTCTTGGCCCTGTGATAGTTTTAATGGGGTACAGGAAATGTGAGATAGCCAGTAGATTCTGCAGAGAAACATGCCTCTTTAGGATCTGAGAGAGCAAAGAGTAGACAATGAATGCCTAAATTTTAATCCCCAGCCCAGGAGCTAGGGATGTAGCAGTGAAGATGACGGATGAAAATACTTGCCATCATCGTGCTTAAACTGCAAAGGGCTCCTAAGGGGAGATAAAAATGATAAATAAGTAAAACATATAGTATGTCACAGAGAGGTAAGGGTTGAGAAAAATGGAGGGAAAGTGGGGAATATTTGTATATGAATGTGTGTGGGAGGGGTTGCAGTTTTATTTAGTAAGGCCAAAGAAGGCATTTCAGAGAAGATGACATGAGAGTAAAATACTGAAGTGAGAGAAAACTACCATGTTGGGTATGCCGTAACTAGGATTCCTTATTGATTACAAACGCACAGCTTCTGGTGGCTCGTAGGCAGTTTGTCCCAATTTGGCATACCCACAGCTCTGGAAAAAATAATAAGGAAGCCAGGTAATGTAGGAAGTTGAAAAAAGGAAGCCAGGCCACTAAACAACAACAACAACAACAACCTGGCAGAAGGTAAGAGTAAACTCACCTCTGTTACGTCAGCGTGCCAGTAGAAAGAAGGGTGGCGGGGGTGGGAATCGGAGCCTCCTGTCCCTTTAAAAATGGCGGCCCGGCACGGACCAACAATACCATTGGTTGCGCGAGCAGAGGGGGCGGGAGCGGGGGCGGGGCGCACGGAGCCTAGGAGTCCCACCTCCTACGGCAAGTCAGAGGTGGCAAGATGGCCGCGGCTGAGGGGGACGGTGGTGTACGGGCCGAAGCCGACCGGGAATTGGAAGAGCTTCTGGAAAGTAAGAGCCCGTCTTGGGAAAGCCCCAAAGAGGGCGGATGTAAGGATCCATTCAGAGGGTTAGGTAAACGTGCGATGTTTAGGGCGGAGCAAGAAAGGCTTTCCAAAGGCTGGACGGGGGCGGAGAGTCTCACTGCGACCCTCGAGAAAATCTCTGGGTCACCCTCTCCTTCCTCTGCAGCGGTAGTTGAGGAGTTCTCTCTGGGCCCTGAACGGCCCACACTGTTGATCGCCCTGCCGGAGGGGAAGCTAACCCAGAGGACGTTTCACGCTCCCTCTCCAAACTCCCCTTACTTTAGATTAGTAAGTTCTGAAGTCTGACTTTCTCCCCACCACCAGCAGCATTTGGTCCTCGAAGGGGGCAGCGAACCGAACAACCAAGGATTGCTTCCATTAACTATTAGCAAGCCTGTAGTGCGTTCTTCTGTGCACTGTCCTGCCCTCCTTAACAGAAAAGACACTTCTTTTTTCTCCCAGTCCTTTCATCCACCAGGCCCCTTTCCAGTTCTTTCATCATGTCAGAGCTCAAACCCTTCCCATTATTTTGAAAAACAGGGTGAGACAGCCTCAGGGGAAGACAGTACACTTGAAAGACAGTGGCTGTACTTTTCCTCCTCAGCCCTGCCATCCACTTCTCTCTGGGTTTGGTTTCTTGTCCAGAGTGGGGCTGGTATCTTCCCCCTAGGCCTGGCAAATATAATGGTGGTGAGAACACAGGCTTTTCAGGGTCGAGGTGAATATTTATTGTCTCTTGCTCAGTCACAGAGTGGGCAGGCGGAAAGATGAACAGAAATGGTGAGAAGTCTAAGTGACTGTGTGAGTCTGCAGAGATGAGGCCACAGGGAGCTCTAGCAACTCTGGGCAGGGAGACCTAAATTGAAAGAGAAAAAGAGTTCAGGGCCCTCCGATGTAGTATAATCTGGAGTCCCTCAGTTTGTACCAGGACCCATGGGAAGCTGGGTGAAACATCTTAAGGCTTCTGCTCTCTTGCCAAAGATTATTCCTTGTAGGGCTCCAGAGTGAGTTCTAGGGGGTTAAGGACATCTGTGTTCTCTGTTCCCCTTGAATATCTGTATGGGATTTCTAGGAACCATTAAAGTATGGCAAAGAGGCATTGTGTAGATGAACTGTTGTCTTACAGCTTTGAGAGATGTTTTTACACCTTAAAAGATTTCTTCCCCTATGATTACCATAGTTAGGTAATGGGGAGGGAGAGGGAGAAGCGTATTGAGGGAGACTCAAAAAAAGGAGAGCATTTTAGGAAGGTTGGAAGCTTGAAAGATTGTTTTCTTAATGCTTTGCTCAGAAGCCCCTCTAGCCTTGCATTCTCATCCATCACCAACACATACACTGTGTCTCTTGTCTCTGAAGGTGCTCTTGATGATTTCGATAAGGCCAAACCCTCCCCAGCACCCCCTCCTACCACCACGGCCCCTGATGCTTCAGGGCCCCAGAAGAGATCGCCGGGAGACACTGCCAAAGTATAAATTCCACCCACTTAAGGGATGGGGGAGGGTATGAGCGTGCAGCTCCAAGCAGGGGTGGGGCAGGCCCTTGTGGGCCAGAGGGGAGTCGGGGAGGGTGCCTTGGCCTCACATTGCTGAGTGCTCTTGCAGGCCTCAGTCCTTGTGAAACAGGGACTTGAGATTGAGTAGAGGGATCTCAAGGAAGTTCTTTAAGAAAAGAACAGATTTAAATGGTTGGATTGGGAATGCCAGCCCATAGCTTTCCCTCAGTGGCCAGATGCCTTTTTGCTGTTCTCATGAAGAGAAGTAGTCAGAATGTCCAATGGAGGTGGGTAGGAGGGAAGCACTGCCTCTCCCAGAGCCACTGCCTGTGGCTTCTGTCAGAAACCGTGTACACTGAGGTGCCAAGTAAGAAGAGATGTACTTTGGCCACATTCTCCCCTGCAGGATGCCCTCTTCGCCTCCCAGGAGAAGTTTTTCCAGGAACTGTTTGACAGCGAGCTGGCTTCCCAAGCCACTGCAGAGTTTGAGAAAGCAATGAAAGAGTTGGCTGAGGAAGAGCCCCACCTGGTAGAGCAGTTCCAAAAGCTTTCAGAGGCTGCTGGGAGAGTAGGTAAGAAGGAGAAACAGTGGGAAATATCTGAACAAACCTCTTGGGTTATTGTCCCTTGACAACACCAAAATTTTTTGTAAAAGTTGACAGCAATTATGATACCACTGCCATGGGATGGGGGAGGAGATGGAAGGGAAAAGGAGACCCTGTTTAATGAAAGGGGTGAGATAGATTGGAAAGTAACAGAAAAGATTATTGAAAAGTGATAATTTTAAAGATCAGTGTTAATGTGGGTGTCATTGTAGAGAACAAACTTGAGACACAGTCCATGTAGATATATGAAAATAGCTATGAAGATAAACGTAGAGTATTCAAAGATTTGGAGTGTAGTAATTCACTAGTAAATGCTCCATGTCCAAGCTGGTAACCACGTCAGTCTTAAGCAAGCAAACAGTTAAAATCCTAAATGACTTAGGCTCTTTTCATCTTTCCTAGGCAGTGATGTGACTTCCCAACAAGAATTCACCTCTTGCCTAAAGGAGACATTAAGTGGACTAGCCAAGAATGCCACTGACCTTCAGGTGAGGGGAAAATAGGGAACCACATGGGTCCCACTCACAGAGATTTCACCAGCAGAGTCTCAAAAGACAGACTCTGTTGGCTATCATCTCAAGTCTGTTCTTGCTTATTTTGGTACAGGCATGTTTAAATAGTTCTTTCCTACCTGAAAAGTTGGTTAGTGTCCCAAGAAGGTGGTATACTTGCTCATTTCTCTTCTGTCCTTTCTAGAACTCTGGCATGTCAGAAGAGGAACTGACCAAGGCCATGGAAGGGCTGGGCATGGACGAAGGGGATGGGGAAGGGACCATCCTCCCCATCATGCAGAGTATCATGCAGAACCTACTGTCCAAGGATGTGCTGTACCCATCACTGAAGGAAATCACAGAAAAGGTTTGTGAGCTTCTGCTGATGCTTTTCCTCCTCATTCCTCATTGTATCAACTCCCGTGGGCTACTTTGTCTATTTAGAGACTGTAAAGACAGAGTAACTCAAGTGTACAAGTTCATCTGTTTTTCCCTCCTTTGTTTATTTATCTGGAAGGGGAGAGTTAGGGAGGAGTTGTGTCTCCAAGAGAATAAAGCTACTTTACTGAGGAAATTTAAGGTAGAAGGAGAAATCCTTCAGCTCTATTGATAGTTTTCTGTAAACTAGTCTAAGACTGTTGTTGTCTGATCAACTCCTTCTTGCATTTCCAATTTCATTCAGTTCTCCAACAAGATGTCACTGATGGTTTACTGACTTTATGCTGTGAACAATTTTAAGAGTAGTTTAAATGATGGTCTTTGCCATCAAAGAGTTTATAGTGTTACTGGAGAGACTTTTAAAAGTTGTTAATCACAAAAGAAGGAATATGTGACTGAAACCATGTGTGGCCCTTAAAGCCTCAAATATTGACTGTCTGGCTCATCACAGAAAAAGTTTGTCATAAATGGTGACCATAAATGCTAGCATAGCCAGGTGATCTGATTGAAGTCAGTGCTGCTTCTCATGCTGAACTTATTTAGTTTTTCCTTTCCTCTGTTTCTGGCCCCTTCGTGTTCTTTGTATTTTATTACCCTTACTTATGCATTGTTCACTTAATTCTTCACCACCCATTCTCTGTTTACTTAGTATCCAGAATGGTTGCAGGCTCACCGAGACTCTCTACCTCCAGAGCAATTTGAAAAATATCAGGAACAACATAGTGTCATGGGCAAAATATGTGAGCAGTTTGGAGGCAGAGACCCCCACAGACACTGAGGCCACTCAGAAGGCTCGTTTTGAGGTGGTGCTGGATCTTATGCAGCAGGTAAGGTCTCTGTTTGCTATCTGCCCGCTGCTTCTGTCTGCTTGAGTGTTCATTGCAGGCGGATCCTGAAAGGAGGCCACGCTGCCAAACCAAAGTGGAGGAGGGAGCACAGGGGAGGCCACAAAGCATGGTCTTATCTCGTGTTCCTCTTTCTTTATTTTCCAGCTACAAGATTTGGGCCATCCTCCAAAAGAGCTTGCTGGGGAGATGGTGAGTATACCATCTTGCATACTTTAATCTGAGCCCAAGTTTCTATTATTCTGTAACCTTTAGTGATTCCACCTAAGGTAATAATAGTGGCTGCAGGGGATAGACCTTCAAAAGCTCTAACTTTTTGAAATGGGAGGAGTTATCTGAGTCCCTTCATCTCTTCTCCAGCCTCCTGGCCTCAACTTTGACCTGGATGCCCTTAATCTATCGGGCCCACCAGGTGCCAATGGTGAACAGTGTCTGATCATGTGAAACAGCACGCTTTCTTCCCTGATTCCCAGCCGTGGGGGAACGTCTGGAGTCAGCAGAACTACTGAGAACTGAGGCAGGAGTGTCGTCTACCGGAGTGGCTGCCCACTGCCATCTGTCATCCCACCCAAGATTGTGCCATACCAGCTGAGGCTTTTTCTCTTTGTAGGAATAAGGCCTGTTCTGCAGATCATTACTGTGAACCCTTTCCATTGTGGTTTCTGCTGCTAGCAAAGGCCCAGCGACCTTCCAAGTGAAGGAAGGCAACTCTTTTGGGGCAGGCACCTTTTTCCCTCTCCCAAAGTAATGTTACATAGGGCCACACTGATGTTCACTTTTGTACCCGGGGTCTTCATGCATCGTCTCTCCTCCCTCTCTTGGACCTGGGGAGCAGGGACAAAGTCCTAAGACTCTGTATTTCTATACTTCTCTTAAGCAGGGCCTTTGGGAATGAGTGCAAAGAAACTTAGCCTGGGCTGGGGCCGTAGGTCTGTCACCACACCCTCTTGCCTTCAGACTGTTGTAAATTCTCCGAAGTAAGTGCATCTAATCACAGGTTGAAAGAGAAGACCTGGAATTCTCCTCTCTCCAGGTACAGAGTCCTCAGCTCCCTGTCCAGCCTGAGAACTCAAGCAGCTGCCCTGTTTCTTTCTATAATGCTATATGATCTGGGTGAACTCAGCCCTTGACCTTCCTTTACCCCCTACCTCGCCTCTCGTCTCTCTACTTTAAATACCTCTTCATTCCAACCCTTCTCTGAGCCCAAACTGTGAGGAAAAAGGGCCTGTCCTATTTCCCCTGTTCTAGTCCATCCACCAGTCTCACCAGCCCTGCTGTCTCACTGGCAGGCGTGTATAATTATAATGTCATGTCTAGGAAATGAAGGACTGTTCTTCCCCAGTTGCATACAGTTTCTTTGACACATTTTCACTTCTGATTTCTTTGAGTGCTGCCCATTGATTCAGGGAGGTAGCTTGGGAAAAGGGAGGTGGGATGCAGCCTGCGCCCTTTTTCCTGATGAATAAATACTCTGAGTGAGGACGTTAGCCTGTATTTCATCCAACTCCTCCTAATCTTCCTCAGCCTCTCTTAGCTGCTGTGTGAAGTATGTTGGCTTAACATTGCTGGGTTCTGCCATCACGTCTCTTCCCAGCTCAGTCTGCACCTCAGTTGGCAGAGTAGACTGAACGGCCATCTTTCCTCATTTTCTCTGTTTTTGAAGCCTTTCAATTGGTATTGTATTTTAACATTTTACATTATTATGTTAATGTTAGTAATGTATTATTAACATGTTTTCTAAATTTTTTTGTTGGAGCTGACCTTGCTTTTCACTATGGGAGCCAGTGGGTCTGCAGATCTTGGGTACCACATGCTGGTGGATACTCTGGTTCAGACCAGCTGACTGTCCTGGTTCAGCACTCAGAAAATAACTACCAGAGCAAATTTGTACTTAAACCATTTGTGGCACTCTGATCACCTGACATGACACTTTCCCTTGGGTTAAGACTTTTCTCCCCTTAAGATCCCCCACACGTTCTGTAGTATTGGTGAGGAAGGAAATATTTTTAAGACCTCAGGCTGTTTAGGAAGGTCCAGCTATTGTATCTTAGAGTATGGAAGAGCCCAGGCCTGAGTCTGAGACTCCTCGCCTCTGCAAGAGATGGTAGAGTACAAGCAGACCTGTGCTGATGGTCACAGGACATGAATGGCCAAAATTCTCTCCTTTATAGCTCCAGCAAAAAACTGAACGAGGATGGGAAGGGGGGGGTGAGAAGGGCAAAAGGGCCCTGCCCCTTGACCCATGTGCCAGTTTTCTTTACACATTCTCACTTCTGCTGGCCTGGCCAGGACTTACTCCAGGAACCTAAACAGGTACCACCTTAGTTTTGTTCCTGAGACATTCATTTTGATTTTGATTTTGATTGAACATGAATAGATTGGCCTCAGGATACTGTCTGTTCCAAAAATACTATTTGAACTATTCTAGGGCTCATGGAAAGATAGAGCAGTCTTTCTCAAACTGGTAAAGGTCCTTTGGTAAAGGACCAGGTGTTTTGTTTTACAAGTATCCTGTCCTTTGCCCACCAGTATGTTTTCCATATGCACAGTTCATATTGTGGGCTGCCTACCATATAAATCTGACAACACCAAATTGACCAAATCCCTTCTGCCTGATAAAGCCACTCCTTATGCATTCAGGTATTATAGCAATGTCAGAATGCTAGGGACTTCTCTGACAGTCCAGTGGTTAAGGCTCGACACTCCCAATTACATAGGGCACCAGTTTGATGCCTGGTCAAGGATTTAAGATCCCACATGCCACATGGCACAGCCTAAATGAATAAATACGAAAAAATGCTAAAAAGTTTCTAAAAACTGAATTTCTAACTCCTCTTGTCACAGAGTGGTAAACTACTCACTGATCAGTACAAATTTCTAACCACCTGAGTAGCTCTGCTCTGGGGTCCTCAGTCTCTCCACAGCTACATCAGACAAATAGATACATTTCTATATTTGTTCCATGTGAGTGTTGCTTTTAATGAACTTTTTCTTTAGCAAGAATGTGTCACTGTAAGGAAGTTTCTAGTATTTTTCTAGCCTTCCTTTTGCTACTTAAAATAACCATTACAAAGCCTAGCTTTCAGTTGTGCATGAAGTGTTTATGCTACTATCAGACTTTAAAGGAAATGCCCCCTTGTTCCAAAATTCTATACATTAGAAAACAAATTTGTGGTTGTTTAGATGGTTTAATGAATTAAGAATCAAGTTAATACTGTGATAATGAGGTCAATTTCCTATGATTTTTGGAACATCCTGGTAAGGGCCCCATGTGTGTGTACTAAGTCGCCTCAGTCGTGTCTAACTCTTTGTGACCCCGTGGATTGTAGCCTGCCAGGCTCCTCTGTCCATAGGATTCACCAGGCACAAGAATGCTGGAGTGGGTTGCCATGCCCTCTTCCAGGGCATCTTCCTGACCCAGGGACTGAACCCACAGCCCAAGGATCCCATGAGGTACTTATAATATGCTATTGAGATGGATTTTTGGGAGCTTAGGAGAAATGATGGCCCACAGTAAATCAGGTAGAGATGACAGACCATATGAGAAGTGATCAAAAGTCTTAGCGGAAGTATGCATGCAAGAATGAATGTATATTTCACTGGAAAATCCACTTGCTGCCTGTCTTTCAGGAAGGCCTTGGGAAATTTTTTTATAAAGGAAAGGCCCTGATTGAAGGAGTCACCAGCATGTTTGAGAAGTTAAGAAGGGTTGTCTCTGGGTGGAGGCTGATGGAAGAGGATGTTGTTTAAGAACTGGTTTCCCTGGTAGTGGTGGGGATGATAGGATCCTAGCATTTGCCTCTGAAAGCAGAGACCAAATGGCAACACTTCACTCTGAGAAGCAGAGTGAATGAATTTCCATAAGGGCAGCATGGTCAAAAAGGAGGAGACTAGTGGAAAGTGAGTCCTAGAGGCCATAGATAGACAGTCAAGGAGGATAAGTCAATTTACATATAATTAAGACTAGCCAAGAATGGTTGAACAGAAGACTGAGGTCAGTAACTTCAATGAAAGGTCACAATTCCTTGCCCAGTTTCTAGGCTTGAGACAGTCTTCAGACTAAACTCTTCAGCTGACCACATCGTTTACTTAGTTAACCACACACTCAGGAAAGAAGATTGTCCATATTTTTTAGTTGGAATACAAGCACTGCCACACGTCTATCCCTGCATCCCCCTACCCCAACCCAATTACAGTAGGAAAATATGGGATCAGATAATAAGTGGAGTGCTTGCTCAAGTCTGTCTCACAGTGGGTCCAAAAATCTGTAGTTATTTTTCCAGTTGCCATAGGTAGTCTGAATGGACATATTTGGCAGTCGGCAGAAAGCCCAAGTAGAACCCCTAAAACTATACCGCCACCTCTGCCGAAAATAGTAAATAAGTACTGTTGCATTCTGGGGAAAACAGCAGCAATTAGTTATACTCTTAAAGAGTTAAAAAGGGTACAGGGTGTTGGTCCCCATCATATCCTCGTTTAGTCTCACCATCTGGCCCTTGCAAACACTGAGATACGGTGGGCTAAAATGGACTGCTGTAAACTTGCGCAGTTAGTAGTCCTGACCCTTAAAACTGTAGGGTCTGTTCTGGTCCTTACAACTAGGACTTGACATTCTGGTTGAACACAACAGATCTTACATTGGATGAGCTTCATCTCTGGCTTGTAGAGATAACAAGACTCTTCACCTGCAAACACATGTTGAGTCCATGAGAGAGAAACACACTCCCTTGTGGGCCATCTCATAAGAGGCTGGACACATCTACTGGAGAGTGACTCAGCCTCTGATACAGGTATGTGGCTCTTAATTTGTACTATTTGGCCTTTTTTTTTTAACAGAAAGTTTCCCAGTCTAGTGAGTATATTCTTTCAATATTAATCAGGAGGAAGTATCAGAAGTAGTTGGAGCTGCAGTTGATGGGTCAACAATATATGTTTTGGTTTTAATACAGTTATGGTCTTCCTCTCCCTGTCATATACAGTCCAAAAGAATCTGGATATGCTGTAATATATCCCATTTGTTTCCTTTATTAAGCTTAATGCTACTCAGGTATTGAGGATGTGCTAATCAGATCTGATGAACAAACAGTGTCAATTATCCTAGATTCCTTGTTGAGACACATACTCTCCAGAGGGTAGAAGATAAATTCTTCAGAAGATGCAGGGCCCTGCCATGTTGGTTAAGTTTCTGCATGTCCAGTAATCCTTTCTAAGGTAAATATAAGTTATGGTATCTTGTGCCTTTTACCCTAAGAAGCACAATACCGTGGTAGGCATACTACAGTTTTGGAGGCAGCATAGTCTGAGCTTGGGAATACAGTAGTGGCCTTCACAGCGGCTCCAGACTACCATACAAGCAGTCCTGCTGCTTGGGTCATAGCACTTGGAAAGTTCCATGGTACTAGAGGTACCTGTGGTAAGAAAGGATGTGTGAATTGTCTGGCAGTCCACAGTAGAATTCCAGCACAGATCTCTAGGGTTCTGGAGTAAGGTGGTGGTTTCTGCAGTAGAGAACGTTTCACCATTGCAAAGCACCTCCTGGCATACTGTTAGGTCCTGAAAGAAATTCAGTGTCTGACCACAAAATATCAAGTGACTATGTAACCAGTTGCCCATATAAATAGCATGTTATTGTCAGACATGCCAAGTCATAAGATTGGGTGGATACAATAACAATATATTTTACAGTGGGAATTGTTCACTTTGGAAGAAGCCCAAGCAAACTTGGCACAAGTGAAATTAAAAGGGCCCCAGGCCCTCATATTACCTATATCTGTTGCACTAAAACCTTTCTTGTAGCTCATACCTATGGCAATATAAGAATTCCTTCAACCATTTGACAGAGGAGGAAAAAGTCCAAAGTCTGGTTTGTGGATGGCTTAGCTTGATCATGTTAGGGCAAACTAAGCGAAGTAAGGACTGCTGCTTCTCAATAGCCTTTTCTTGAGTGGTCCTGAATCCTGAGAGGCAGTGATGAGGGGAAATTGTCTCAATTAGTAGGACTTCAGGCAGTTTATTTGACCATCCACTTTGGAGAAAGAAGTGGGTGGAGGCAAGGATATACATGAACTCAGAGTCAGTGAGCTGGTTGGTCAAGGGTCCAAAAGGAGCAAGATCGGAAAATGGGGTCAAGTAGAGTGTTTAGGTGGATCTGTAAGAGTGGGACTTGTATTCACCAGAAGTGGGACTTGTATTCATTAAATAAATAAACTGTATGGATAGGGTAATTTAGCTGGGACAATTTCAGCTATCCTGGTTTGTGCATAGTTTGTTTATAAATAGAATCACCGTGGTGGCAGAAATGGAGGCTGTTTTTCAGCCAGTTAACATGAACTCCTTTCTTAACCCAGGCTGACTGAGCTCTGCTGTTTCTAAATGTCTTATCTTGTGAGCATCAGAGAGCAGTGCTGATCCCCTTGTTAGGTACCACTGTTCAATGAGAACAGCTCACCATTTGGTGGCAAATTGATTACATCAAACCTTTTCCATTCTGAAAAAGCAATAGTTTAACATTCTGATCAAGACTGATATATATTTTGCTTTGCCTGTAAGTGCCTGAGCCATTTGCTGGCATTGGGTCCTACATAAGAATGCCTTGGAACAAGGTTCTCAGTTAATGGCAAAGCAAGTACAGTAACGGGCACGTGACAGTGGGGCCCACTGCTCCTATCAAATACCTTTTTACCCAGAAGCTTCTGGCCTGGTAGAGTAGCGGGATGGCCTTTTGAAGGTGCATTTGTGGTGCCATTAAGGATGGTGTGCTGTCCTTCACAATACAGTATAAACCTACATGACCATAATAGGGTGCTTTATCCACAAAAGGTAGAATTCATGGGTTCGGGAACGAAGGGGTGGAGATCAGCATGACCCTATTCAATATCACTTCCGTGAGCCACTTGAGGCATTTGTACTTTGTCCTTGCAACTTTACATTCTGTGGGTCTGGAGATCCTGTTTCCCAGAGTGGAGATGCTTCTACCAGGCACAGTGTAAGAATCTTAATAAACTTAAAGGTATGGCTGTCATCTGGTCACTTTGGGCTCCTAATGCCAGCAAATTATCAGGCAGAAAAAGAAGTTGCCATACTGTCTGAGATAATTAGCTCTGTTATGAAAAGTTAGGATCACATTTACATTATGAATACAAACAGAAAAGTGTCTGATGCCCATGTAATCCCTGGGTTAACTTTTAGTTCTCCTGTACTCAGTTTTAACTGTAAATAGCTAAACACTTATGGCCTGGTAGGGCATGATCTCCAGGGGGCCCAGAACCCTCGGGGATGAAGATCTGGATCACCCCAGAGGTAAACCATCTAGACTAACAAAAACTGTAGTCAATAGGAAGATGAATCTGAAATAGGTGTCATTGAAGGAAGATGATGAACGTCATCTGCAATTTCTGGACCAACTGCAGCCCTCTTGTGTCTCCAGAAATTGTGACTACTTTGACTTATGGAGAAACTGCTTAGACATAGAGAACTTAATGTACAACACAAATGGCCCCAATATAGTAGACATTCTTGGTACTCTGTCCAGAGCCTTTGCCAGGAAGTGAGTGTTGGCTGCTAATAGCTCACTGCTACGTCTTCTTGGGAATTACTCTTTGCCAACAAAAGCCACTTCTGGAAATTTCCTGGAAATTTGTTGTTCCTTCCCAGGGATAACACCAGAGTCAATGGTATGATATTAGTTCCTGTTCAGAAGTCAGTCAGGATTCTGATAGGGATTGCATTATCAGTGATGATATGTAATTAGTAATTGTGTTGTCAGCAAATGATACTAAGGTACAAAATTCCTTGTTGCTTTCCTCAAGGTGAAACAGATGAGCCATTTATGTGCCAAGAGTTCCCAGTGGAGGCTAAACTTATCAGCTGAACCTGTATCTTTGCCTAACTTTTCCTCTTGTCCTATCTTGCTTCACTCACTCCATTACAGATTTTACTTGAGAGCTCTCCCTCAATAAACCACTTGCACAGAATCTCTTTCTTGGACTCTGCTTCTAGGGACTCCAACCTAAGACAGGAGAATAATAGTGTCAACTGAGAGATTTGAGTGTGACAGAAGTAGAGCAAAGAGCAAGTGTTGAGTTCAGTTTGGGAATGTTAAGGTGCCATTGGCTGGACTAGACGAGAACATCTTCAATCTGGTAAAGTACAACTACACAAAAAAAATCTACAGCTAACATCATACTTAAGGATCAGGAACAATAAAGGAGATTAGCTGTAACCACTTCTAGTCAGTATTTTGCCAGAGGTTTTCAGTTCAGTTCAGTCACTCAGTTGTGTCTGACTCTTTGCAACCCCATGAACCACGGCACACCAGGCCTCCCTGTCCATCACCAACTCTTGGAGTTCACCCAAACCCATGTCCATTGAGTCGGTGATGCCATCCAGCCATCTCATTCTCTGTCGTCCCCTTCTCCTGCCCTCAATCTTTGCCAGCATCAGGGTCTTTCCCAATGAGTCAGCTCTTCGCATCAGGTGGCCAAAGTATTGGAGTTTCAGCTTCAACATCAGTCCTTCAGTGAACACCCAGGACTGATTTCCTTTAGGATGGACTGGCTGGATCTCCTTGCAGTCCAAGTGCCTCTCAAGAGTCTTCTCCAACACCACAGTTCAGAAGCATCAATTCTTCAGTGCTCAGCTTTCCTCACAGTCCAACTCTCACATCCATACATGACCACTGGAAAAACCATAGCCTTGACTATGGACCTTTGTTGACAAAGTAATATCTCTGCTTTTGAATATGCTGTCTAGATTGATCATAACTTTTCTTCCAAGGAGTAAGCATCTTTTAATTTCATGGCTGCAATCAGCATCTGCAGTGATTCTGGAGCCCAGGAAAATAAAGTCAGCCACTGTTTCCACTGTTACCCCATCTATTTTCCGTGAAGTGATGGGATCAGATGCCATGATCTTAGTTTTCTGAATGTTGAGCTTTAAGCCAACTTTTTCACTCTCCACTTTCACTTTTATCAAGAGGCTCTTTAGTTCCTCTTCACTTTCTGCCATAGGAGTGGTGTCATCTGCATATCTGAGGTTATTGATATTTCTCCTGGCTATCTTGATTCCAGGTTGTGCTTCCTCCAGCCCAGCATTTCTCATAATGTACTCTGCATAGAAGTTAAATAAACAGGGTGACAATATACAGCCTTGATGTACTTTTTTCTGTTTGGAACCAGTCTGTTGTTCCCATGTCCAGTTCTAACCATTGCTTCCTGACCTGCATACAGGTTTCTCAAGAGGCAGGTCAGGTGGTCTGGTATTCCCATCTCTTGAAGAATTTTCCACAGTTTATTGTGACCCACACAGTCAAAGGCTTTGGCTTTAGTCAGAGGTTTTAGTCAGGGCAATTAAGCAAGAAAAATAAAAGGCATTGAGATTGGAAAGGAAAAATAAAACTGTATTTGCAGATATAGGAAATCTTAAGGAATCCACTAAAAACCTATTAGAACTAATGAGTTCAGCAAAGTTGCAGGACTTAAGTTCAATATACAGAAATCAATTATTTCCCTATGATTTGCAGTAAACAGTCCAGAAAAGTGAGACTAAGAAAACAATTCCACTCACAAAAGCATCAAAAAGAATGCTTGGGATTAAGGGAGAATACTTAAGAATAAATTTAACAAAAGTAGTAGTGTTAAAACTACAAAGTATTGTTAAGAAAGATCTAAATAATGTTCATGGAACGCATTGTTAAAATGTCACTACAGATCTTCCGCGATATACCATCAGGTTATGTCCTGATAAACCGATTGTAAGCTGAAAATACCTTAAGCCAATACATTTAATACACTAACCTACCAAACTCATAGGTTAGCCTAGTCTACTTTAAACATGCTCAGAACACTTATATTAGCCTGCAGTTGGATAAAATCATCTAATACAAAGCCTGTTTTATAATAAAGTGTTGAATATCTCATGTACTGAAAGTGAAAAAGAATGATTGTAAGTGTATTGGTTGTTCACCCTCATGATTGTGTGGCTGACTGGGAGCTGTGGCTCACTGTTGCTGCCCAACATCCTGAAAGAATATCCTACCACATATCCCTAGCCCAGGAAAAGGTCAAAAGTCAAAGTACAGTTTTTACAGAACGTTTATCTCTTACACACCACCATAAAGTAAAAAAATCATAAGCTGAACCGTTGTCAGTTGGGAACTGTTTGACTCCCTAACCTCCATATTCAGTGCAGTCTCTATCAGAATCCCAGCTTGCTTTGTGGAAATTGACTAACTAATCCTAAAATTCATATGGCATCACAGTGGACTCAAAAGAAGAAACTAATCTTGAAAAACTTACTACAAAACAATGTGATGAAGGCTTCCATGGTGTTCAGTGGTTAAGAATCCACCTGCCAGGGCAGGGGACACAGGTTCAATCCCTGGTCCAGGAAGATCCTACATGCCATGGGGCAACTAGGTCTATGTGCCACAACTACTGAGCCTGAGCACCTAGAACCTGTGCTCTCTACAATGAGAGAGAGCCTGCAGGCAGCAACAAAAACACAAAAATGTGGTCATGGCACATAGAAAAGACATAGATACAAGTGGAGTAGAATTAAGACTCCAGAAGTAAATCTATATATCTGTGGTTAACTGATTTGTTTTACAAAGGGGCAAAACCATCCAATGAGAAAGAACAGTCTTTTCAACAATTACCCTGGGACAAATAGATAGCCACATGCAAAATAATACATTCAATCCTTACCTCACACCATATTAAAAAAATTAAACAGCTAAAAGTAATAACTGTGTCCATGGGGTTCTCCAGGCAAAAGTACTGGAGTGGTAGCCATTCCCTTCTCCAGGGGATCTTCCCAACCCAGGGATCCAACCAGGTCTCATGCATAGTAGGCAGGTTCTTTACTGTCTGAGCTACCAGGGAAACCCAAGAATTATTATGTAGTACCCCAAAAGCATGAGCAATGAAAGAAAAGGATAAATTGGACTTCTTCAAAATTGAAAAGTTTGTGCTTCAAAGGACACCATCAAAAAGGGCAAAGACAGCTCACAGAATGGGAGAAAATATTTAAATCATGTAACTGATGAGGGTTTGTATCTAGAAAAACTATGTACTCTTATAACTCCATAATAAGAAGACAAGTAACCCAATTTTAAAATGAGCAAAGGAGGGCTTCCCTGGTGGCACAGTGGTTAAGAATCTGCCTGCCAGTGCTGGAGACACGGGTTCCATTCCTGATCCAGGAAGATCCAACATGCTGCAGAGCAACTATTGAGCTTGTGCTTCAGAGCCTGGGAGCTGCAGCTACTGAGCCCATGTGCCGCAACTACTGAATCCCAAGAGCTCTAGAGCCTGTGCAGCACAACAAGAGAAGCCATTGTATCACTGCAGTGAGAAGCCTGCACATCCCCACTAGTGACTAGGCTCTACTTGCCGCAACTAGAGAAAAGCCCGCACAGCAGCGAAGACTCAGCACAGCCATAAATAATTTTTTTTTTTTTAAGAAAAGTGAAAGTCCTTTGGTTGTGTCCAACTCTTATGCGACCCCATGGACTGCAGTCCATGGAATTCTCCAGGCTAGAATACTGGAGTGGGTAGCCTTTCCCTTCTCCAAGGTATCTTCCCAACCCAGAGGTCGAACCTAGGTCTCCCACATTGCAGGTGGATTCTTTACCAGCTGAGCCACCAGGGAAGCCCAAGAATACTGGAGTGGGTTTTCAAAAGAAAAACAACCTATTGTTTTAAAAAGTGAGCAGAGGACTTGAATAGACATTTCTCCAAAAGAAACAAAAATGAGCAATAAACACATGAAAAGATGTTTGACATTGTTAGTCATCAGTTCAGTTAAGTCGCTCAGTCGTGTCCGACTCTTTGCGACCCATGAATTGCAGCACGCCAGGCCTCCCTGTCCATCACCAACTCCCGGAGTTCTCTCAAACTCAGGTCTATCAAGTCGGTGATGCCATCCAGCTATCTCATCCTCTGTCGTCCCCTTCTCCTCCTGCCCCCAGTCCCTCCCAGCATCAGAGTCTTTTCCAGTGAGTCAACTCTTCGGATGAAGTGGCCAGAGTACTGGACTTTCAGCTTTAGCATCATTCCTTTCAAAGAACACCCAGGACTGATCTCCTTTAGAATGGACTGGTCTCCAACACCACAGTTCAAAGGTGTCAGTTCTTCGGCACTCAGCTTTCTTCACAGTCCAACTCTTAAACATCTATACATGACTACTAGAAAACCCATAGCCTTGACTAGACGGACCTTTGTTGACAAAGTAATGTCTCTGCTTTTCAATATGCTATCTAGGTTGGTCATAACTTTCCTTCCAAGGAGTGAAGTGCAAATCAAAAATCACTTCAAACCCATTAGGATGTCTAGAATCAAAAAGTTATTAAACATTGGTAAAGATGGGAAAAACTGGAACCTTTATACAATGCTGGTGTGAAAGTAAATGGTACAACAGCTTCAAAAGCACTGTCAGTTCCTCAAATGATTAAACATAGAGTTAACCATATGACCCAGCAATTTAATTTCTAAGTGTATGCCCCAAAGAAATGAAACGTATGTCCAAACAAAAACTTGTATATACATTTTTATAGCAGCATTTTTTGTAATAGCTGAAAGGTAGAAACAACACTAACATCCATCAACAGATGATGGTTGAATGTATACAATGGAATATTTGTTTTAAAAGTACTGTTACATTCTATACAATGGGTGAATTTTGGAAGCACACTAAGTGAAATAAGCCAGTCACAAAAGGCCACGTACTATATGATTCCATTCATATGAAAGTCCAGAATAGAGAAATCTATAGGGATAAAACAGATTAGTGGTTTCTTAAGAGTTGGAGGGAGGTGGGAGATGGGGGTGGGAGGTGATACCTAAAGGAAACTGGGTTTTTGTGGGGGTTTTTAGGCGATTAAAATTATTGAAAATTGACTGTGGTTATGTTTGCATATATCTGTGAATGTACCCAAAGCCATTCAATTGAACACTTTAAATGAGTGAATTGTATGGTATGTGAATTTCATCTCAATAAAGCTGTTTTTTAAAAAGTGTCATTGGCTGTCAGGTGTGTCCGTCTAAAACTTGAAGGAGAAGCCTGTTTGGAAAAAAATATATGGGAGTCATCATTATGTGGATAGTAGTTTGAAGTGAAGTGAAAGTTGCTCCAGTCATGTCGATTGTTGAGTTGTGTCCAACTCTGCAACACCATGGACTGTACAGTTCATGGAATTCTCCAGGCCAGAATCATGGAGTGGGTAGCCTTTCCCTTCTCCAGGGGATCTTCCCAACCCAGAGCTTGAAACCAGGTCTCTCGCATTGCAGGCAGATTCTTTACCAGCTGAGCCACAAGGGAAGCCCAAGAACACTGCGGTGGGTAGCCTATCCCTTCTCCAGAGAATCTTCCTGACTCAGGAATCGATCTAGGGTCTCCTGCATTGCAGGCGGATTCTATACCAGCTGAGCTATCTCTATTAAATGTCACCTCAGCAGAGGTGCCTTCCCTAACCACATATGTAAAAGAGCACACCTACTTAGGTAACCCACTTTTACCCCACTTTATTTTTCTTTACATTTAATATTTAATATCGTCTGCATGGCCCTCTTATCCCCCTACTTTCCCAACCCCTGCACTAATAAGTTCCACGAATGGTGGAATCTTGGTTTGTTTTATTCACTACTGCAGCCTCAGTACCTAGAAGAGGCCTTACTGTAACAGGAATTCATCAGCTGTTGTTGGAGTGAATGAAAGAATGAATAGAATGTTAAGGCATTAGATGATTAACTTTGTGTTCTAAGGCTTCTTAGGTGAGGGGGATATAAAGATGAAAAAGACATAGCCATTACCCTTATAGAGCTTATATTCTAGTAGTATAGATTACAAATATATAATTAGAGGTTAAATATTATATGTAAAAACGGTATAAAATGCAGAGTGAAAGGACAGAGGATGATGATAGTGTAGGATACTATTATAAAGCTGGAATGGTTGAGTTGTCTCTCTGAGGAAGGAGTATTTGGGTACAGATCTGATTAAGTGGACAGAACAACTCTAGTAAAGATCTGGTAGGTGAGCATTCCAAGAAGAGGGAACAAGTGCAAAGACCTGGGGCTCTTCATACTTTGGTCAAGAGTGACGAGAAGGCCAAAGGGCTAGAGCAGCGTTAAAGCTAAGTAGTATGGGAGAAGATGAAATCAGAGAAATAGGTGCGGTATCATGTAGGGCTTTCCTTGGAGGCCCTTTTGAGCATTTTTATTTTTATTGTGTGATGGGAAGCTTTTGAGCGAGTGCTCTGGCTTACATTTTAAAAGGTCAGCCTGACTGCCCTTATTTAACTAGTAGGCCAATAATGGAAGTAGACAAACCAGCTTGGCATCTGTTGCAATAGCCTACGTATTACTGTAATGACTTATAATAGGAATGTAGCGGTAGAAGGGATGACAAGGAGCCTTGCACCCTGGCCTTCTGGTCACCCCCCGGCCTGGCAGCTGGGTGTAACCTTTCCACGGATCTTCTGCACGCTTCCTTCTGGTGTCAGAAGTAGGCAGAGTGAATACCTCCAGTCCCATTCTTGGGAGTCTTCCACGCACTACCCTGTTTCAGAGAGCCTCTTGAATAGCTTAGCTGCACCTTAGGCTTCTTAAAAATAGAGGCTCCCAGGGGTAAACAGCTCTCAGAGATATAGAAACCACTTAACAAGGTCCTCAAAGGAAATGGGGTTTCAAAAGAAATCTAGAGACAGCGGCTTGTTCCAAGTATTCAAAAACGGGGGAAAATGGAGGCCGTTCAGAAGGTTGCCTGCCAGCCTGTTAGAAATGAAGCTGATTTCCAACACAGTTCTGGGAGGCCGTCTGTCTTTTGAGTATCCCGAGGAAAGTCAACCCCCAGTAAAACTACGAAAAGCAACTTTCCCTCCGCAGTAATGCGCACGCGCCCCTCGCTCCGTTTTCCGTTGACTTTAAGCCCCGCCCCCTATGCGTCCTTCGAGGAGGGTTTGGGAGCCGAGAGCTCGCGCGACCACTCTTCCCTCAGCCTTCTCCAGCACAGCGTCGCAAAGGGGCCGGAAAGCGTGGCGGCGCAGGCGCAAGCGCAGAGAGCGGAGGCGGTGGTGGTGGCGGCCGCTGGCCAGTGTAAGATGGCGGCGGCGTTGGTGGCGGCAGTGGACGGGGCGGCTGGGCCCGGAACAGTTGGAGCAGCCGCTGGCAGAAGGATGACCCATGACGGGAAGCGGGCTGCTGAGCCTCGCCGGCTCCCGTGCTTGTAACTGCCCCAGCCGGACATCCCCCCCCTTGACCTACCCGGTCCGTGTCTCGTTCCGGCTTGGCCTGACCCCTTCTCCCCTGGCCCAGACCCCTTCAGGATGGGTTTGACTCCTTTCCCAAGCTCCCAGGGCTCAGGTCTTTTCCCCATGACCCGAGTCACCGCTGGGAGGTCTGGCTGCCCTTCCCTTGGGTCAGCCCCAGGGTTGCCCCTAGGAGCCTGCCCCACAATCTGCAGGACCTCTTGCTTCGTCGGGTGACCCATTTGTGTGCGCTCCCACCCCCACCTTTAGATTGAGGGACACGGCTCCCCTCGAGTTCTCCCGTAACCTCGGGGCCACCGCGCAGTGTGCCCCCTCCCCCATCTCGAGTTCTCGGGCCCAGCACCTTGTACGGAAGGCCGAGGTTCAAGAACCCGGGAGTCAGTTGTTGCCGTCTTTTCCTGTCCGCTTTGTAATGTAATTCTCGTAGTCTGCCTCCCTTCACCCCTAAATCTTTGAGGACACCCTAGAACGGTGCCGTTTGGTCCCTGTTAGTTGGAAAGCATCTGGTGGTTTGAATTTCTGACTCATGCGATTGCTGCTGGAGTCTGTAAACAAACCGGCACCAGCGCGATCACGCTCTCTGCGGATTTCCCCTGCTCTGTGGCTGCTTATTGAGAGGTTTGCTTATGGGTTAGCCTTGAAAAGATTCAGGTTTTACTTTCCAATGAGTTACATTTTACCAGAACTGGGAGATTACTTGCCTGGTTCATTTCATTTCTGTAACAACGTTTGAAAGTTACTTCTTTAATAGTCAGATAAATTTCTGTGGTTCTGAATAGTTCCAGGAGGTCTGAAAAATACTAGCATGTATTAATACTTTTTTTTATGTTACAATTTTTTTTTATTATGTTTAGTAGAAGAGACACCTTTGCCATTTAAACTTTAACTTTTCTCAGTCCTTCAGTGAATCTGCAGACCTATTTTCTCAGGAGCTCAGCCTGACCCTACTTCAGTGATAAAGGAGGAAAGGTGAGTAGGAGTTGAAGGCATTTGAATTCCTGAGTTCAAGACATACCCTACCCTGGTCCTCAAGTGCTGACCACTAAAGTCATAAAATTCCTGCCACAGTTTCCAAAGAGTTGGGGTATTGTTCTTGGCTTTGTTCCACCTCTGGTAAAATTACTTTTGCAAGTTTAATTGACTCTAGGCTTCTTGACTTTCTATCCTAAATGGTTGCTGCATATCTTCACATGACTCCAGTTAAGCCTAGAAGTGAATGTATCTTCATTTGCCTTGCGTTTTGCCTTTGTGCAGATCGTGTTTCTTACACTATTAAAAGCTGGGAATTAGTTTGCCAGAGTTCTCTTTACCCTTTTGTCAAATCAGTTCTCTTTGCCGCTTAGGGCTTTGGATTGTCATTTCTTGCTATTTAAGGGAACATTTAGCCGCTTTTAACTAAAAGCTAGTGAATCCTGAGTGATACTGCCTTTTCTTGGCGTCTAAGTTCATCCACCTCAGAATTCTGGTTTTTCAGGACTTAGTGATAAATTTTGAGTGGAAAAAGACCCCACAAAACAGTGGTGCTCTTTTTATATCAGGTCTGAGGAATTCTTATTCAGCAGAGGAATCATCCTATGCGTTTAGCAGCATGGGCCAGTGCCACAGAGGGAGTTAGGACATACTACTGGCAAATGTAATTTTTGTAAAGATTTTGGATTCCTGGTAGCAGAGAATAATACTATGTTGAGTGTCATGGGATGTGATGGAAGAGCTGAGTGGTTCTGGAAGGTAGACCTGGCTGATTCTTAATATGTTTATGATTTGTAGTAGGAAGAGGTTGAGAGTGACACTGGTGAGTTTTATTCCACGTGGTGTTCTGTGTAGAAATGGCCTGTTAGGAGCTGAAATAAGGTCATTGGCAGTATGTGTGTGTATCAATCAGATAAAAATATAATCTTTAGAACTTGATAGGTCTGGGTTTAAATATTGTACTAAGATTTATTAGCCATGTGACCTTGGGCAAGTCATTTAAACTTTTCTGAGTCTTTTCTTAATTTCCACATCTCTGTAAGTGGGATAATACAGTTTATGTCCTAGAGTCATTGTCAGTATTGTGTGAGGAAACTCATATAAAGGTCTTATATTATGCCTAGCACAAGATAGACACTGAAAAATTTTTCTTTACACATCATTGATACAGCTTTAAATAAGTTGTACGTTAGTGTCCTCTTCTTTGCATATTAGTTTTGAACATGTTTTCCTGGTAATTTTTTCAGATTCATTTTTAATTGGCCAGCTTAGATGTGTTCTTTGTAGGTGCCCACCTGGGGTTGCCTTTTGATCGTGATTCAGGTCATTCTGGTGGGGTTTAAGACCAGAAAAGAGCAGAAATATTAGATGTCGATGTATGTGTCTTTCTAAATTCATTCTTAAACTAAGCATCAGTAACTTTCCTTTATTCTTTGCTCCTACCTCTTGGTCTCTCTTTTAGCACACCTAGTCAGAGTTTATATAATTCCTTTCCTTCCTGATTCAGTGTTGCTTACCACCTCAGCTCCAGCTACCGCTTATGCCTTTTAGTTTTTGCCACAGAAAGAATACATTTTTTTCCAAGCTGTTGGGCTCTGCAGTGTTCCTCATCAATAGCTTATCAAAGAACCAGACCATGAGGGACTTCCCTGGTGGTCCAGTGGTTATGACTGCTTCCATTGCAGGGAGTATGGGTTTGATCCCTGATCAGGGAACTAGGATCCCCATGGCCAAAAAAAACAACCCTGGACCATGAAAAAGTCTCCTTTCTTTTTGAAGTGAATCTGGGCTAGGAAGTCAGGAATGCAGTGTTTATTTCATCTCCCCAACTTGGCCATCTTAATATGATAGCAGAGATGAAAAGTTTTTAACCTTCTCTTGTTGGCTTTTGTTTCACATTTTTTATTTTGAAATTTTGAATTTTTATTTGAATTTAAATTTTTATTTATTTTCTTATTTTAATTTGAGGCTAATTACTTTACAATATTGTATTGGTTTTGCCATACATTGACATGACATATATTTTTGAGAGAGGTAAGGGCACATGAAAATTAAGAAAATGTTGATAACATTGCGATGAAAGCAACTGTATTCATTCAAGCCAATGATCAACTTAAAGTTAACCAACTTTCATTACTACCATCTAGCTAAATACTCTCTCTTGAAAGGTAAAAACTCTTGGGGTGAAGGATAGTAACATGCACTTTATTATTTGTCTTTGTTTGGGTTTTTTTGAGATCTAGAGTTCTGTGTTGAGTAGGGCAGGAGCAGGTATGGGAGGAGAAAAGGAAATATGTTGAAAGAGCCAAAACTTTGTTCCTTATTACTGTATGTGCTGGGTAAGATCCTTCTCCCACCATCACCACTACCAGGAAGGTCTTCACATTTTATGTTCCAGGTGACACCTGTGTATACAGTGAATCAGTATTTGTAGTCTGTGGACCACAGTTCTAAAATTCTTGTATTTCTGAGGATATTTTATATTTCAGGGTGTTGCATAAGAATTGTTGCATCTTGCTAGTAAATATTATCTTCCGTGGTTGCAGTAGGAGGCTAGTTATGCTTATGATCTTAGTTCCCACCACCAAACTGACAGGGCATTTTATACAGCAACTTATTAAATGTATAAGAATCAGTCTCCGTGACCTTTAGTTTTGATTAGGATCAACCTAAGACAGAAACATGTCTTCAGAGAAAACTTAAAAGAAATGTCTTTTATTACCTTTTAAAAACAGTACTGTTATTTCAAAAGCAGACATACTCTAGTAGAAGACATTCTATAGAAGTGTGTCCTGTTGTGGGAGACTGAGGTCTTCAAAGTTTCATGCTCTAGGTCCTGTGTTCTGTCAGATGAGTTAAAGGCTTTTAAATAATGAAGTGACTGGTTGACCTTTGTTTTCAGTAGATAGGTTTATGTCTGGATTATTTCTACTGTGGAAAAGTTACTCTAAACACGTCTAGTAAATGTTCAGAGTTTCTATAAAAGAGTTATCCAGACAGCTTTTTATTGCATCACATTGGTGTTAGAGTTAGTTTTTAAGATTGAATTAATTTTTTGTTAAAGCAGATTATTGGTGAGCCAAGATAATCTGTTATTTACCCTCACCCATTTGGAACCCAGGCAACTGAAGGAATTGAATCAGCGGCAGTCATAGAAGTAATGACTGTGCATATCTTAGTTTCAGAGCCCAAAGGCAGTGATTTTAGATTAGCTTTATGGTAATACTGAAAACTTTTCATCTTTCATTTTCATGAGTAAACTTCATCACTCTTAAAATTGGTCAGAAAAAAGGGTTACCTGTTCTTGTTTACTGATTCAGTTATTCTTAGAGTGAGAAGAAAGTCCTGAAAGGTCTTTCAGAATAGAGTGTGATGCATTTTATGAATTTGTCACTTCTTTATATAGCATTTTTAAAATTTCTGCCTCTACAGAACATAGATTCTGGGCCAGAAGCTCAGTTTCTCAAGTATTACCTTTATCCAAGGAAGGTATATGCCCAAGATAAGCCAATGAACTAAAGCTGTCCTGAATTTGCAAATAGGACATGATAAGTGATTAATCTGACAAAGGTGACATCTTATTAATGAAACATAGTATGTCTAATGGATTGGGTTATTGCATAAATTTTCATCATATCTAAGAGGTTAAATATTTGCTCTTATCCTCTGAGGATACTATTTAAGGAGGTCTGGGCAAGTTCTAATGTGAAGCATCCATGTTCCCTCACGTGTCTTTTTTTTTTAAGTTAGCCATCTGGAAAGCTATTATAGGATTTACCTCTCGTGGTAGCCAAGAGGCTATATTCCTCTGGTGTTTAAGCATTGCCACATTTTCAGGTATGTTTGTAACCTTACTCAGGACCCACATTATACTCTCGCCTCTGGTTTCATTCGGATTGGAGGGCACATCTTGATGTTTTTAGCCTCTCCTTATTGTTTTAAGTTGTACCCTTTTATCTCTGTGGTATACTTCTGAACAATTTTAAGAAAAAATTTGAAATGTGAAAGGCAAAAACCGGCAATGGGGACTGGATTCTGATGTAAATACAAGTCATTTCATAGTAACACTATGTTTAATAGTGTTAGTAACAAATGTTTAAATATAAAACATTTCATAGAAACACAGTGAAATTTCCTAAGTGATTTTCCTTAAAATTTTTTAAATTGAGGTGAATGGGCTTAAATGTTATTATAAAAAGTTCCTTAGCTCTGCTGCTGCTGGAGATAGCACTTAGCACATTCCTAACATACTCTGAAATACTGTTAGTAGAATTAAAGTCAATAAACTATAAACACAGGGCATTTGGTGTTACCAACAGGGAGAGAAGGCATTCATTCCAATGGAGGAACAGAGTTCCCTGTTTTTAGTATAGTTGCTGTTGGACTTATGTTCCTCCTCATCATTTGTGATGATTGCTTTGAAGTTTTACCTTGGCTATTTTCTGACACTTCAAAAGGCAGGAGAAATTAAAGAGACTTAATGTGGTGGGCTCTTGGGTATATTGCTTTACCCTAGTTCATAGAACATGAATGTGCTCAAAGGAAGGTATTAACAGAGCTCTCTGAATTCTTTTTTTTTTTTTAATTTGGTTGTGCCAGTCTTAATCATGGCATGCATTAATCATGGAATTCTCAGTTGTGGTGTGTAGGATCTAGTTCCCTGACCAGGGGACCAGACTTGTGCCCCCTGCATTGGGAGCCCAGAGTCTTAACCACTGAACCACTAGGGGAAGTCCCTCTCTGAATACTTTAAAAGACCAGTGATATAGCAGGTAAGCAGATTTCATAGACTTGGAACTATGTCTTAATTTGTGTACAGTGTTTGGAGGATCATTGTTGAGCGGTGAAGATGCCTAGGCTTCTCTAGAAAATGCAGTCTGGAACCAGAGATGAGAAGCTAGAAAAATAATATAAATGCCTGACACGTATAGACAACCAATTGCAAATACCATGTTTAATCCTCTAAACCATTTCTTCAGAAACAAACTCACAGGTAGGTGCTAGAAGTAAAACTCAAACCCAAGTCTGGGTAACACCAAAGCGCTTTTCTTTTCATTATACCATATGCTGTCTTTAAAAACCAGGGCTCTTCAATGCCAAGTAGCAAATTGAGCTGAAAGGTAGAATTCAGTGCTGCTTATAAAAGTGTATTTAAAGTATAAAAGGTCTGTCCAAATGATAATATAAATGAAAACATTTTTTAATTGTTTACACATAGATCTCAGATTATCATTAATTGGTAACCGAATAAATTTTTTTATGGAAATAGTTTTAATGGACTTAACTGAAGAGATAGCTGAATCTTTTATGATACTTGAATAGGGAGGAAACCAGCATTTTCCCTGGGTTCCTGAGGTGATTCCATAGAAAAGCAGCTGGCTTACTGAGCCAGACACTCAGTCCTGCTTCTATACAGTGCTTCTCACATTGATCCCCTTCTGTTCATTTCTTCTGCCATCCACCTGATACAGGGTCTCATTGCTTCTAACTTTGGCAACTTTGTGATAGCTTAAAAAAAAATATTTCATGTGTGTCTTTTAAGAATTATTTGTTACAATTTTTAATTACACTGGGTCTTGGTTGCTGCCTGTGAGCGTTTCTGTAGGGGTTCCTCTTTGCTGCGATGCAAGGGCTGCTTGTGGCAGAGCACAGGTTCTAGGCGCGCAGGCTTGAGATGGTAGCGCACAGATTCAGTTGTGCATCAACATGTGGAATCTTCCTTGATTGGAGATCAAACCCATGTTGCCTGCATTGGCAGGCTGATTCTTATCCACTGGGAAGTCCTCTGATAGCTTTTAAACTTGTTTCTCCCTTTTCTGTCCATTTTATTATTCTTAACCAAAACTTCCTGATGACACACACACACACTTTCTTTCTCTCTCTCTCTCTCTCTCCCCTCTGATAGCTTTTAAACTTGTTTCTCCCTTTTCTGTCCATTTTATTATTCTTAACCAAAACTTTCTGATGACACACACACACACACTCTCTCTCTCTCTCCACTCACTCACTCTTCCACTTATTATTCTTAACCAAATGACACTTACTCACTCACTCAGTCTTCCACTGCACTACCAGGGAAGTCTTTTAAACTTGTTGCTCCCTTTTCTGTCCTTCTTGTTATTCTAACCAAATCTTCCTGATGCCTAACACACACACAAACACACACACACACTTCTTAACTGATGAACTATTTCCCCATGAAACAATATAATCTTTATTCTGTTGAACTATGACAATATTCTATTTATCTTTTCTTTTTCTTTCTTTTTTTTCATCCCCCCCCCCATTTTTTGGCTGCATCATGTAGCTTGTGGGATTTTAGTTCCCCAACCAGAAATGAACCTTGGCTATGGTAGTGAAAGAGCAAAGTCCTAACCACTGGACCACCATGGAATTTCCTTTTTTTTTATGGTACTAATACTTGTGTCTCTTACATCATAGCTGTATACCTGTTTTTCTAATCAGTTATTGGCTACAAAAGGTACTATGACTGCCTTGTTTGTATTTGTAGCTCCTGTCTTGCCTTGTACATTGTTGCATTACTAGCATGTCTCAGTACAAGTGGGCCACTGGGTGGTGCCAGAGGCCTATAATTTAGATAAAAAGAGAGGCTCTAGCTGCTGTATGGTTAGCCAGTGCTGTTGCATATTCTGCAGGATAGGAATAGAGATTAATTTCCCTGATCCCAGAAACATCTATAGTTTCTGCTCCTCATTCCAGCTTACCAGAGGAGACAGTATAGTGTATTTATTAATAACACCTCCAACTACTTTAATAGAGAGTAGCCCCACTATAAACATGTTTTTTATAGTATGAGTTTCAGCTTCCTTGGGGTCATTCTTTGAATTTCAGAGCCTAGTCTCTGTCTGATTAATAAACACTGTACTGTTAGAGTTGGGCTGGCAGCTGGAGTTGGGAAGGTTGGCTTGGAGAAGTGTTTACTGTAAAGTAGAAGAGTAGTAAGGTAAAGAGAATGAATTTAAGTGAGTCATTTCAGTTTGAAAGCAAAAACTGGTTATGGAGAAAGTAGTGCTGGTTGATTCCAAATGGACTATAGGGACCCAAGACTGAAAAGCAAATTTGTACTTTGGATGGAGATCAACCCTGAACAGCTGTTCAGTCATGAGTGGTATGGGGACATCTGTCCTCTCAAGAGGAACTAGGGATTGTGTGGCTCTCGGATATCTGTCTTACTAATACTTGAAGTAGTTTCTACCGTCACCTTTCACTTTCAGAGGAAGTTCTGAGACCTTGTCTCACTTAAACATGGGTGTCTATGTAAGAAAGTTGGGAACTTAAGTTGCAGAATGAGACATGCCAAATGAGACAGCTGGTTGGACCCAAGAGAATGCTGGGATTATGTAACTCAAGAGAATTCACTGAACCTAAGTTCAGGTCTTAGTAAAGGGATCAGGAACAGTAATATTGTTTAGAAATTGAAACTGAGGTAGAGTAGAGTTATCAGACCATTTTCTATAGCCCCTAGACTCCAAATGGATTAAAGTTAACTTGAAAGAGAAATTTTTGAAATTTCTATCAAGGTAGAAGGCATATGTATACAAATTAATAGTACAACTACTGTAACTACTTTGGACTACTTTAAGCTTCTGATATTCTTAGTTGTCACCTAGACAATAGGGTTGAAGACTTTCATGAGTTCAGGATTTATCTTAAATTTAATGGGGTTCTGATAAGGCAGCTTTGTTTGCAACAAAAAATTCTTCCATGTTTTAATTTTCAGGCAAGAAGACCTGACATTTTGCTCTCATTTATTGTGACCTATTGACCACTATTAGGTAGCTTCTGTTAATAATCACAAGCTCGAGAGTCTAGTATTTTTAATTGCTGGGTTGTATCTTGTCATTTAACACTTTGCATGATTTTTCTCCCCCTCACCCCCTTTCTCTTTTCTGGCCAGATTGATTGATAATTTACATACAGTAAAATTTGCCCTTTGTGTCATTGACCTATTCTGTGAATTCTAACAAATGCATAGTCGTGACACCACTACAATGAAGGCACAGAACATTTTCATCTTTCCAGAAGGTTTTCTCATGACTGTTTGCTGTTAGTTCCTTTTCCCCATATCCCAGCAGTGACTCTGTGTCCCTGTAGTTTATCTTTCCCAGACTGTCCTGTAAATGAAGCAGTGCTGCGTAACCGAGTCTTGCTGCTTTCGCACGCAGCATAACACATTTGGGATCCATTCACGCTGTGTGCATCAGTAGTTCATTCTCTTCATTGCTCAGATGCAGCCTATTGTGTGATGGACCATAGTTTTATCCATGACCTAGCTCAGAAACACTTTAGTGTTTGATGGATCTAATTGAAGTCACTTAAAACATTTACATTTAGATTTTTAGATGGATCTTTTCATTCTTAGTTTCATTTTTCTTTAGTACGTACCTGGGTAGGATTCCTGGGTTGTATGGTAAGTGTATGTTTAACTTTATTTACAAAAACTGTCAAACCAACCATTTTCCAAAGCAACTAACTACCGTTTTACATTTCTCTGAGCGGTGTGTGAGAGTTTAGTTACTCTACCCTTTGTTAGCACTTGATAAAACTTTCATTATTATTATTTTTAAAATTTCAGCTATTTTAATAGGTGTGTAGAGGATTCTCATTGTGGTTTTAATTTGTATTTTCCTAATGACTCATAATGTTGATCATCTTTTTCAAGTGATTGTTATTTAGGTGTGAGACTCTGTAAATATGTTCCTGTTGCTGTCAAATATGTCTTTTGCAGATATTTTCTTCCAGTCCATAGCTCCATAGCTCTTTTCATTTTTTAACAGTGACTCTTGAAGAGTAGATTTTTAATTTTTATATAGCCAGTTAATTAACTTTTTCTTTCATGGTTTGTGCTTTTTGCCCTGTCTTAAGAAATATTTGCCTACCCCAAAGGTTATCTACTTTTTTTTTCTTCTAGGAGTTGTATTGTTTTAAGCTTTTACATTTAAGTCTGTGATTCATTTTGAGTTAGTTTTTGTATATCGTTCAGTGTACAAATTGAGGGTTTTTTTACATTTGAATGTCCTGTTGTTCTAGTATACCTGGTCTCTTGTATAGCTCTTGCATCAGTGTTAGGATAAGAAAGCAGTGGTTTTCAATAAGAGCTGTTTGGTGCTTCTTCCACAGACTACTCTTACAACCTGGATTAACTCTCCCTCTTCTTGATTTTTAGCTAATATTTTATCATGTATTTGGTCAAAACTTTAAGGCCTTTTAAGACAGGAAAAATCTCAGTCGTTAGAATTTCTTGGGTAGAAATTAAAATGACACCTGGGTCTTTTTCACCATCCCCCATAGTTTGCTCTGTAACCTTCCCTTCGGCAGGGGTTATGGTTATTTTTAGAGCACAGGCAGTAGAGCTAGTCTGATTAACTCCCCCAGCTACCTGGGCCAGTGAGCTCTTCCAAACTCAGATTGGTTTGCTCTGGACTGGATTTTACATGGAAAATGATCAAGGTAAAAACAGTGGATTTGTTGGGAATGGAGTGCATTAAAGAATAAAAGTAATTTATGTTTGGGTCAGATATGGTTCCCAAACTCAGATTATAAAGTAAGATTGCATTTTTGGTGATGGTAGAAATTCTAGAGTGACTCGTATACTTAAGACCTAGGAAACAGTCATAGCACTTTAGCCTGCTTTAATTTGGGCACTTACTCTAATTTCTGCCATTGTGTTGAGATGGTTTTAAGTTTCATTTTGACAGGCAGTTATATAATAACAACTCATCCCAAAAGTAATTGTGGTTTTATCACTGTCATCATTTCTTGGCTTTTTAGAGAAGCAGTCCCCAGAATGGGAATGTATGTACCCCATGGGGTATGGAGGGTTTCTCTTGTGGCTCAGCTGGTAAAGAATCCGCCTGCAATGTGGGAGACCTGGGTTCGGTCCCTGAGTTGGGAAGATCCCCTGGAGAAGGGAAAGGCTACTCACTCCAGTATTCTGGCCTGGAGAATTCGATGGACTGTATAACTCATGGGCCACAAAGAGTCAGACACAACTTTCACTTCACTTCACATGGGGTATGGAAGATGATCTAGTGGTGTATAGGGAAAGAACATTGAAATTTTTGTTGTTGTTGTTGTTGTTGTTTCTAGAAAAATCAAGCTCAATAATTAATGTGAATTGATTAAATGTGGGTTCATGCACAGTTTTCACTGATAGATGTTCATAATCAGTTTTGAGATCACTGCTCTAAGAACATCCTCTGCAGAAGTTTTAACATATAATTCTGCTTAACTGTACCATCTCTGTAATTACTGTTTTACAAAAAAAGAAAGTGAAGCCCAGAGAAGATTAAGCAGCACATCCAAAGTCATGTCACAAAGTTTGATAATAAACTTAGCTGGTACTAGAACCCTGCACTTCTAATTTTCAGCCTATGACTAGTTTCACTAGACTCTGTGGCCACTAAAATGTGACCTTTAGAAGCTATCAGCTCAGTGATTAAACAGAGTTGACATAGACCATGTTCTGTTCTGAATTTAGGAGTAAATTCTGTCAGCTTTTTTCTTCAAAGAAAAGATCCCTCCTTGCAAGAACCTAAAACCAATTTCCCAAAAGGCAGACGTTCTCTGCAACTTCTATGTATAGGTTGAAGCCCATGGCTCTCATCTTCTGAGAAGTGTTCTCAGAGCTAGGTTAGCATTAGGCGTGTGGCTTCTCCGGCCCAGCAGGTGTTTTCTAGAGCCACTATGAGACTGAAGTTCAAGCAGTCTGGGCTTCTGTAGTTGATGAGATTGAGTTTTGAGATAAGGGTCTCTGAAGCTGCTTTACTACTTTTCTAGGAGTGGATATTAGTGAGGTGGGAAGTATGGTGTGGATGACAGTTTTGATTCTTGAGATGAAAAAACAGCTCTGTTAGCAATTGACCATAAGGTACGTCTATGACCTTAGATTTTAATCTTAAAGTAGTACAACTATTTTTCCCTGCTCCATAGACTTTTGCAATTAATGTAATTAATTTAAGCCCTAGGCGGGGAAGAAGATACTGCTGCATTACCAAAAAATATACACGGGGACAACTGAGAGGAAAAAACAAAGTGTTGTGTGAGGAGAACACTGTACAAAAATACATCATTGAAGTAGGAGGAATAAAACAGCCTGCTCTGCAAATAGCTCTTCTGTTTTTCTTTATGTGGCTTCACAGATCTGTTTTTTTGTTGACATTGTCTTTCATCATCACCCTTCCAGGTGTCCCTCCTTCAAATTCAGCCTCAGTCCTGCTCTTGGATTATTTCTACTGCCTCGTCCTGGCCTAATGTGAGCAAGTTTTGGGCAGAGGATACTTTTTTTTTTTTTCTCTGAAGCAACTTGGATTTCTGTAGAGAGAGTAGGGGGTAAGGAAAAGGATAGGGCTGCTTCTGGGATAATTGTTATGGGAATGAAAGGGCTGTTGAAAGATTAGAGGCCAGTGTGCCTGGGTACAAGGACTGGAATCATAATTATACTTTGTCTTTTACCAGTGCCTTTTGTCCAGGGCACTGAAAGGGCTTAACAGAATTCTGGTCTGAATAATATTCTTTGCTCTTTGGAATTTGCTTCAGGTGGGAGTGAAGCCCTGAAAAAATAATGACTGTATTAAAGGAGTAGAAAAGGAATAAAGTTAGGTACCCCAGTTCCTAGTTAGGGCCTTGCTAAACAGACAGATCTGGTGAAAGTTGGTGGAACTAGGTGAAATAGTGTTTGCCATTTTATGAAATGGACTGAGATGGTTTTAATGGAAATGTTGCTCTTTTCTTCTCTAGCTTTGCATTTGATGACTGACTAGTTGTAAGGGAAAGAAAAACTTTTAGGTTCTTTTTAGGGGTAGGGTGCTCCTGGGTTCTACTTTGACTCTATTTTTATAATCCTTAGTTTGTATCTGTGCCTGTAAGTTTGAAACTAGGTATCTGAATGGCCGTAAATATCAAGGTGTTATAACAAGAGCTCAGTCTCTTCTATCTTGGCTCTTTTATATGTAAAAAGATATTCATTCTGCCTCTCCTCTTCATGTTGTGAAGACAAATGTATGAACTTTGTGGATACATACAATGAATATTTACAACAAGATTTTTGCCTAAGAGGGTAGTGCTGAAGCTAACTTTCTTTCTATTAAGACTGCTTGCTTGCAATACCTGTCACTTGATATAGACCTGTTGTTTCAGGATTTATTTCAGTTCCTCTTCCCCATCTGAAAAATCACTGCCAGTTACTTGTTAAGGTAAAGAGATGGCAGTTGGCCTCCCAAAGATATGGCCCTTTATGGAATTTAGACACGAGGGGATAATATCTGACATAATTTTCAGCAACTGAGAAGCCCTGTTGAGCACACACCAAAAATCATTTTTATAAAAATGACAAAGGCTGTACATTGCTAAATCTTCTGGTGCCTTTTATCATCTTTCCCAGATTGTTTCCTGATTTTTTCATTTTCTTTCTCTCCTCAATCCAGGCTGGCTACAGTAAATATCATTCAAGATGTCCAGCAAAGGGAGCAGCACAGATGGCAAAACAGACTTAGCTAATGGTAAGGGACCAAAATGAAAATTTTTGCTGTCAACTCCAAAGAGAATGGAGACCTGGATTTTAAGGGAGGGAGTGAACTCTTCCTGTGCTGTTTCAAGTGTTAGAAGTTCATAGGAAACACCTTTTTGTTTCTGGTACTTTGGTTCCTTCAACTTTTATCTTGATTGTTTTCAGAAGATCAGTAATAGAGTTGTGCCTCTAAGAGATCAAGTGGTTTGGAATTCTGAAAGTTTGTAAGGGTGGACAAAACCTAGGAGATACTGTTAATAAAGGAGGAAAAGAAGATCTAATTGGTGGTGGAACTAAGGTAGTTCTTGGGAAGGCAAGGCCTCCCCGGTTATAAGGAGAGGTCTCTTTCCATGGTAGATCATAGTTCAAGAGATTAGATAAGAGATGGTTATAAATGACTGGGATTAGGGCTTTTTTTCTTTCTTCATTTTTTTTTCTTTTCTTAGGAAAAACTATTAAGTCATTGGGTCTAGGGTATATTTGAAGGCAGAATATCAATATTCTAACAGAATATAGCTACCACTGGGTCATTGACCAGTGCATCAACTCGGAGCTAGAGAAAGTCCTTCAGGATAGTTACAGTTGGGCAGTACAGAGTCCAGTATTCCTTAGCACCTTGTAGGTTAGGATTATAGGCTAAATTCTAGTTCATGTAATTGGTAGAGCAATGAAGTGTTGAGTAAGGGAAGGGGAGATCTACAACATGCTGTTTTTCTACCCCTTTTGTTATTTTCTTACTACTGCTCATTTATTTTCTGTAAAGGAGAGTGATTAAGATTTTTCACTGGGCTTAGTTGAAAGACACAGGATTCTAGAGGGGTTTGAGATATAGAATTGGAGTTTGGCCATTAGCTAGATCAGGGATTGCAAATTATGGCCTGCAGGCTGCTATTTTGTGTGTGTGTGTGTGTGTGTGTGTGTGTGTGTGTAATAAAGTTTTTGTTGTTTTTTTGTGTGTGTGTAATAAAGTTTTTTTGTTGTTGTTGTTGTTGTGTAATAAAGTTTTTTTGTGTGTGTGTAATAAAGTTTTTTTTGTGTGTGTGTGTAATAAAGTTTTTTTGTGTGTGTGTAATAAAGTTTTTTGTGTGTGTGTGTAATAAAGTTTTTTTGTGTGTGTGTGTAATAAAGTTTTTTTGTGTGTGTGTGTAATAAAGGTTTTTTTTGTGTGTGTGTGTGTGTAATAAAGTTTAGGCTGCTATTTTTGTAGTTTATTGGAATTCAGTCAAGCCCCATTTATTTACATAGTATTTATGGTTGCTTTTGTGCTACAACATGGAGTTGAGTACTTGTGCCCATGAAGCCTAAAATTTTTATTATCGGGCCTTTAATAGAAAAAAATTGCCAACTCTTAGCTGTATCTGGTCATTGACTGTTAGGGTCCTCTTACTGAGCTTGTGATATGCTCTGGCCCTTATCTTAAAGTGGTAAGGCCCCTAAAGTCATCTTTGTTTGTTAATCATAATTTTAACAATATGTGCTAGGAGGTTTGATGTATTATTTTTTTCTTCTCCCCAGAAGTGATGGGTGTGAAATTTTATCCCTTCTCACCACTCTCAATCTCAAACACAATTTCATTTCAAAACCACATGTATTAATCTTTCTCACTGCACACAGGAACCTCAGCAAATGTAGTTCCTAGGAGCAAATTGCTGCACTTTTCCTCCCTCCAGTTCCTAGCCGTTTTCACACTGTACTCTAGTTGAAGTGCTTTCTGAAAACAGATGTTTATGTGTCTTCCAACCTTTCGCCACTACTTGAACCAAAAACATATGTGTTTATCTGTTTTCCATAATAGACTTTATCTCAGAGTTCATTGAGAAGAGATATCATTGCTTCATAGAGCTTCAGAAATTATTGCTCTTACCCAGATGACTAAGCAAGAAGACACTCCCGCTTTGAACCCTTAGACCATCAGTGTGGTACTGGGGTTGAATAGCTAGGTTGGTCAGCCTTTCTTCATAGCCTCTACTTCTGGCAGGATAAACTTTGTAGTCATCTGAGGAAAGGAGGCTATAAGCAGTGTTTAAAATTCTCATTTGCCCCCTCCTTTCTTTACACCTTGACCTTAGTTTGAAAGTTATAGCCCTGTGGGCTCTAGAACATTGCCTGAGTGTTTTGGTTGTTAGATAGGAGAATTCGTATCTGGTATATAATTCGTTCACTGGTATATAATTTGGCTGTTAGATAGGAGAATTCGTATCTTACTGTTGGGAATTATGTTGCTCAAAGTGACCCAGTTATTGTATAACTACCAGTATGGCAGACCTAGAATGTGATACTTTTCTTTTTGAGCCACCTCATACTGGGGATGGCTGTTCTTTTTCCTTATATTCAGTTTAATTGCTATAACTAATGGATGCCCATCCAGCAAAACAGAGCCTAAGGTAGTTAGGCTCAGGCATACTTTAATAAAATCTGCCAGTGCTTTGCTTCTTGAGAATTTATTATAATCTTTGGTTGTCCTACAGTTCTCATTTGTGTGTCCTGCAGTTCTTTGTGTGTATCTCTGGCTTTAATCTTTTCTGGATTCCCTCGTAGAAGGTACTCTTTATAAGCATTTGTAATGAAAACATTTTTGACCAGTTTTGGTTTATGGGTCTCAGGATGTGATGGTTTTTTAGACTATGGAGAGGAAATCCTTCTGGTCACTATCTTATTTCCTTATTTTGCCCCCTCACCTACCCGTTCCTTACTGACATGCAGGAAGCCTGTCTAGCAGTCCAGAGGAGATGTCTGGTGCTGAGGAGGGGAGGGAGACATCCTCAGGCATTGAAGTGGAGGCTTCAGACCTGAGCTTGAGCTTGACCGGGGACGATGGTGGTCCCAACCGCACCAGCACAGAGAGTCGAGGCACAGATTCAGAGAGCTCAGGTGAAGACAAGGACTCTGACAGCATGGAGGACACCGGTCATTACTCGGTCAACGACGAGAGCCAAGTCCACGACCGCTCGGAGGAGGAGGAGGAAGAGGAGGAGCATCCTCGTCGTCGTGTGCAGCGCAAGCGGGCCCAATCGTGACCAGGACTCATCAGACGATGAGCGGGCCCTGGAAGACTGGGTGTCCTCAGAGACATCAGCCCTGCCCCGACCTCGCTGGCAAGCCCTTCCTGCCCTTCGGGAGCGGGAGCTGGGTTCAAGTGCCCGCTTTGTGTATGAGGCTTGCGGGGCAAGAGTCTTTGTGCAGCGTTTCCGCCTGCAGCATGGGCTTGAAGGCCATACTGGCTGTGTCAATACTCTGCACTTTAACCAGCGTGGCACCTGGCTGGCCAGTGGCAGCGACGACCTGAAAGTGGTGGTCTGGGACTGGGTGCGGCGGCAGCCAGTACTGGACTTTGAGAGCGGCCACAAGAGCAATGTCTTCCAGGTGAGGCCAGGGGACAGACTGGCAATGAGAAAGTCAGGCATGAGCTGGTCCTGAGCTGCTGCTGAAGGGAGAGTGATACTGAGTTGTAGGAATTAGATATCAGGAGTTGGTCATACCTTGGCTCCCTTAATGACTTAGAAGAGTTAAATACACTGAAAGACCCTTGGTAATCTTTTGTTTCCTTGAGCACAGAAACTGTTAGAAGCCTCTTTATATAGGAAGGGTATTTGGAAATCATCAGGAAGGCACTAATGCCATGCTCGGAAGCATATAATACAAGAACAGAGGCTCTTGAACCAGACTACTGAGTTTAAATCTTGGCCCAAACCCTTAACTAGCTGTGTGATTATGGGCAAGTTTGTTTAACTTCTGTCTTTCAGTTGATTTGCCTAATTAAAGGACTGATAACGTACAGAGTTAGAAAGATTAAATAACAATAGAAGCTAAGCAGTTAGAACCGTGCCTGGTACTTAATAAACCATTGACAGATAAAGTTAACATTTTTTATTCTCTGAAGTTTTACTTACCAGCCCATCCATCATATAATAATAGACATTTATTCCTAAGCATGTTCTCTTTCCTTCCCCAGTATCCCCTGTGGTTTCCTTTATCTTTGTAGCAAATTTTTGTTGACTTCTTGAATCAAGGAAGATTCTTCTGTTTTTCCCTTACCTTTCTTTTTACTGGGTTAGTCCTAGTTCACCTGAGTACTTATCCTAAACCAGTTCAACCTTCCAGAATCAACAGAAATGCTCTCTTATATTAGAAATTCTTTCTGTTCTCCTTTAACCCTCTGAAGAAATTGGACTTGAGCCAGCTGTACGAGAGCAGGAGGTCTAAATTTCCAGCTGTGGTATAGCAAAAGGGGATGATTTGGGGTTGTCATCACATTTTTACCTCTCATATTCACTCCTTCAATTTCTCTTGTCCTGTTTTTTTTTAATTAACGTCTAGGCCAAGTTCCTTCCTAACAGTGGTGATTCCACCCCTGGCCATGTGTGCCCGTGATGGACAGGTTCGGGTAGCAGAGTTGTCTGCTACACAGTGCTGCAAGAATACAAAGCGTGTGGCCCAGCACAAGGGAGCATCCCACAAGGTAAGTAAGCCCTTGTCCCAAAGGTTGTACATTTTAGCTCTTCCATGGATCTCAGCCAAGGCCCTCCAATATTTCTGTCCATTGTGTCCCCTTTGTTATGGACACCTGCATCACTTCTTTCAGTCCTAAGACTTGTAGATAAGATTGGAGAAAAAGCAGTCTCCCAAAACTTCTCAGAATCTTGCACATGCAGCATTCACCTGATTATCCTTAACTCCTAAGCTGAGCCATGGTTGGTTTGGAGATCCTTGTGGCCCCTTTGCCTCCCAAGTGTTTAAAATTTGCTTTTATTGTATTTGGAACATTTTAACAGTTCAAAGGTGCTAGCTGTTGGCGTCTCATATGTGAGAGCTCCAGCTTTCCTGTTCACAACACTCAGTACATAAACAGCACTATTTCTGGAAGCCCTATTTAGAGCTGGGAATATAGGCCAAATAGTCATGGTGGCAGGCAGTGAGGAGCCAAGAACTGCCTAGTCTCAGAGTAGGCACTGTTTTCTTCCATGCCATGAAAAGATGATCCTCTCTTTTTATAAACCCTACACAAATATATAGGTGGACCTGAATATATTAAAATATATAGCTTTTCTCGCCCAGATGACTCAAGAAATGTGAAAATTACCTATTACTTTGATTCTTAAGACTACTAGTTAACTAACTTTTAGAACTAAGCTATAGAGAATGAAACTTGGGTGCCATTTCTCTCCCTACCTGAGTGAGGGTGTGGAATTGATTTTGAGAATGAGCCGTAACGGCAATGTTTTCCTTTGGTGTCACTGTTCAGATCCCCTGGAGACTTAAAGTAGCAAATCGCCTGTGCTTTTGACTCACATAGAATAAACAAGCTGTAAGTAATTCACGCACAAGAGAGAATGAGCTTATTAAATAACCTTCTTTCCTGGGATTTTACAACAAAAAAGCTAGGTATTTGTCTCGCTGAGCCATTTTAAATGCAGCCCTTCGTAAATATAAAGGAATGAACTAGACAACCTTTCATTTTAATCTTTTAGAAACCTTTTCCTTTCTCTTTTTCTCCTTCAGTTGGCCCTGGAACCAGACTCTCCCTGTACGTTCCTGTCTGCTGGTGAAGATGCAGTTGTCTTCACCATTGACCTCAGACAAGACCGACCAGCTTCGTAAGTATAGCAATAGTATTTTTACAGAATTTGAATTTCTTGACCTTGAAAGTATTTCAGATGTCCTAGGTTTTGAAGATATTGCACATGTCCTAGATACTTCTCAACTAAACACAAAGAATAGTTCCTTTGTGTTTATAATAAGAAATGGATTAGTTTAGGGAAATTCCCTACTTCTTTGTTGTTTATCTGTTTCTCAGCAATAAAGTACTATTCAGCTTAGCTTCATTTCTAAAGCAGAATTTTATCTTATTATATTGTGGGCTGTAATAACTGGATGATCTTCTAGTTCATTTGGGTGCTGCTGAGCTTCCCCACAAGAAGCACGTTACTGGCAGCTTAGAGATATGTTCATGTGTGATTTTCACTTCAGTTATGTATAAAAACATAAAAGTTAAATGGTGATTCTTAAAAATATTGGTAGTTGTAGTAGAACTCATCGTATCATAGCTCATTTTTACATGAATCTGCGGCTAATGGGTAAATTATATCTGCTTTTAGCTGTGTGATAGCATGGAAAGAGCAAAGCGTCTTGTATCCAGGCAGCCCTAGGTCAGATACTAACTTGAGCGTCACTAGTAGTGCCCCGGTGGCCTTTCTGCACGTCGGGCTCCTCAGCCTCACTGTGGGTGTCATCAGTCTCTCTCTGGTTTCTGTGGCCTGCTGGCAGTGTGCTTGGCGCCTCAGCACAGTGTGCGGCAGTGCGGCGGTCTTCTCTCTGTGGCCTGGGCTGTCTTGCTGCTGCGCTGGTCTCTCCAGCTGCAGTGAGTGGGGCTGCTCCCTGGTTGCGTGTGCAGGCTTTTGCGTGTGGCCGCGCTCCTTGCGGTGGGCCGCGGGCTCTGCGGCAGTGGCTTCCATCACTATGGCCGCGGGTCCGGTAGCTTGCTTCCCGGCCTCTAGAGCACAGGCTCAGGAGTGCTGGTGCACAGGCTTAGGTGCTCTGCGGCATGTGGGCTCTTCCTGGGTCAGGGGTCAAACCTGGGTCTCCAATTCTTTACCACTGAGCCACCAGGGAATCCTGGCACCGTGGTTATGCCTGGTTAAACTGTAGCTACTAATTAGTTTACTTTTTTCATTTTTATTGTGCTTGTAATAAAACATGTATGAATGCAGTAATGAAGTACATGGACAAAATAAAAATGCTACCACATGTATACTTGCCCTGCCTCCCACTTTTCTAGGTGTTGATCACTATTGTTAAAAATTTTGAGTGCCTTTTCAGTCCTTTTTGTGTACATTTACGTATCTTTACTATATACATATACACTTTTCCCTCCAGTGTGGGATAATTGTATGTATATATAAACTTGCGTGTATGTTATGTTCTTGCAATTTGCCTTTTTCACGTGATAATGCATTTTGGAGATATTTCTACGTCAGACCAAAAAAGGCCTACCTCATTTTTAACCATTTTTAACCATGACATATATATCATAACATTGGTGTACCACAGTTTGTTTAATGATGACCTAGTTGATAGATTATCTAGATTATTTACTGTATTGTTTTTTTTTGTTGTTGTTGTTTTAAAAATTATAGATATATATATTTAATATGCCATACTGGAGGTTTACTATGGGACCACAGACTATTCAACTTTACAGATCTTTTCCTGCCTTAAAAATTATCTTAAATCTTAAGTGAATACCAGTATTGAGTAAGGGGTATCACTGATCTTTGCAAAGTATACAAGTAAAATATATGTTAATTAGGTGATATAATCTTAAGGCTGATTATTATCAGACTTTTAGAGAGATTAGTATAGAAAAAGTTGTCTACAAAGTGGAAGAATTTAAAATAACTGGTTAAAGGATGGAAATGTTTTCAGCTTGTGGGAAGGATATGTTAGTTATTTACGTAAAACTTCAAGAGGATGAAGGTTGAGAGAGAATGAATGGACTTCTGCTGGAAAGGGAAGAGGCCTGGGTGATAAAGGTGCTACCTTCAGTCCTAGCATGTAGTTATCTACCTTTGAGAAATCATTTAAGCTCTTAAACTGAATGATGTTTGTTATTTTCAGTTCTAAAGTTCTGTAGTTCTATGATGATAATGGAACATTAGCAAGTTTTCCAGAGAGGAGTGGGAAGGGCAAAGATGGAAAAATGATAGAAGTTTGTTTGGTGTGCTTTGGTAGAGAGTTGTGAAGCAGAACGAGATCCTCTGAGTCAGGTTCAGAGGAAAACTATTAACCCACAAGAAATTGGGAATCTGGTTCAAGTAATGGGCAGAGCACATGACTTTGGCAGATAATGGAATGTGTGATGAGATGTAGGCAGAAAATCTGACTGAGAGTTGACCAGTGAATCTAGATGTAAGCAGTAATGGATAGAAATTAAACGGGGGAACATAGGAGGAACTTACCATAGGAGGGGTCCAGATTCTGAGCTGGGAAAATAAGAGACAGTGGGTCTTCAAAAGTTTCTGCTTTAGGGGTTGAATTATTGAAAGGCTGGAATGAGGTCGGAGGACTGAGTGTGAAGGCCATGGCTAGAATATCTTAAGCTGGTGCCTTAACATCCGCTTATATGGTGAGCATTTTTGTATGAGATTGACTTAGAGGAATATTTCTTTTTTGTATCCATAATAGCTGACTCTCTGGAAGCTGGTGAAATTGGCTAATGTCATAGGAAAAGAGATTTAGAGCTGTGGGGGAATATTCCTTTAGCCAGTGGAAGCTGGTTTGAGATATTCTTCAAAAGAATCCTTTGGTTTGATCCATAATTTCCCTTTTCTTAGAGCATACCTACTCATTAAAACTGCAAGTTTTAAGGCAAAATTTGGTAAATTTGTTTCATATGATTTTGTCTGCTACCTTGCTCTGGTGTCAAACCTTTTTATTTTTCCTGCTACCATTATTAATCATATTTATACCTCTGCATTTTCCCTGGAGAGCTCAACGTACTCTGTGTATTTATATATTGGGAGAGAGAATTGTTTGTTTTAGGTGAATATATGGAGGCATGGAAAGATTGAGTTCTTTGTCAGGATTAGATGACAGTGGAGCTGTCATAATAACTTCATAATCTTTCACCTCGGTTTCCTCATTTTGCTTCTGCATGGTAAACTTTATGTTTGTCTGACCCTCTCCCTCTGAAAAAATTCAGATTGCTCAGGAAATGAGACAGTACTCTGGAAAAGAGCAGCATCTACTCCTCTTCCTCTTCGTTATCTAAAACTCAGAGCTGCCTCCTCTCCATTGCTAATTTTGTTCCTGAAACTCTTTTTTTTATTTGTTTCTGCCTTGTGTTTTTGAGGGTTGGATACGTGTGTATTTATGTTTTCCCTAATAGCATTTATTTTTAATGACCTCTATACACTATTCTTTTAATGGAAAACTACAGAAATTTTAAATATTAATAAAATTTCTCCTCTTTGCCTAGAACAGTTTAGGTTGGAATAACTTTGACCATGTAGAGAGGATGCTAACATCATTTACAAAGAAACTTGTCATAGTTATAGTTCTTTCTCTAAGCATCAGAAACGAACAAAAGCTTAGAATTAAAAATGGAAACTCTTATTCATAATTGGCAAAACTTGGAAGCCGCTGATGTACTTCAGTAGGTGAATGGATAAACTATGGTACACTCAGATAATAGAATATTATCTGGCACTAAAAAAAAAAAGTCCAACCCTTCCTTTCCTGTCTTCTATAAATTTACTAATCCTTATGTCATATTTGACAGGTTGGACACTTCAATCTGGGAAGAGTAGTCATAGGGCCACCCTTAAGGTGGGACAAATTATGGAAATTTTATAAGGTTTCCTTGGGGTCCCATGAATCACCTGTTTTTGTAGTACAACCAGAAGAATAATTCAGAAATTATTTCAGCCTTATAAATAGCTGTCTTCATAGGAATCTCCTCTCCTAGTTTTCTTCAAATAAGGGGACACTAATATTGTTTCCCTTTGGATTAACTGTTGTTTGCCATTTTTCTTTGTGCATTTTAAAACTGTGTTTTAAATGATACTTTTCTGAAATCTGGGAGGTAGATTCTGACCTTAAAGTCTTTTCTGTCCACTGTTCCTGTGATTCATCCTCTTCTCACTCCCTGCTCCCAGATGATTGGAAAGATATATTTGTAAGTAAAATGTGGGAAAATGTGGGTATTGTCTCTTGAATGGTTGGTTATCATCCTGTTGGACTCAGGCTGAGACTCTGGGGAGTGATACTTTCATACACTTTTAATTTTATACTTCTTGAGGAACACCATAAAAGTACTACATGTTTTATTCCATTTCCAAAGTAGCACTTAGTAAATATATATGGCAGTGGGTTATATTTTTCTTTTCTTGTTGCAATGTACAAACAAAACCACTTTTTTCTTTCTTTCCAAATGAAAATCTGTTTGGGTTCTTATTAGCTGTGTCTGCATTACTCTCTGTTCTCACTTGCCATGACTGAATCTTTGGGAGAATATAACATTTGTACTTTTCTACTCTTGAAGGAAACTGGTGGTGACAAAAGAAAAGGAGAAGAAGGTGGGGCTGTATACAATCTATGTGAATCCTGCCAACACCCACCAATTTGCAGTGGGTGGACGAGACCAGTTTGTAAGGTAAGTCTGTGGCTGTTTCGTGTCTTTGAGAGTGTGAGATTGTGATGCATTGTGTACTACCAGCTGTCCCTTTTGGAAAGGTAGGAATTGCCTAGAAATCCATTAACCACATCTTTGATTTTTTCCATCTTCCAAAGAGTTTAAACTTCTGTGATGTATTCTGTTCCCTAATTAACATTCCCTGAGGGATGGCTTGACATGTTGCGGATATTATCAAGTTTAAGGAAGTTTGATGAATTGACCGAGGTCTCCACCTAGTAGTTAGCGTAAACCCAGGTTTACTAGCAAGCGCTCTAGTTAGTAAATACTTTCCACCATTTTTCATATGTAAGTTAACATGCACTAGAAATTTTGATACTGGTTTCAGATTCAGAAATGATTTATTTGACTTGGAAATTCTCATTGTGAACTTAGAGTTTTTGGCTCCTAGTATCCTGAACCACTTTTCTTTATCCTTAGTAATATTTTTGTTTTGAACATTTCTTGTAACATTGTCTGTTGAAGCATATCCTAAGGGAAACAGTTTATGGATTCAGTCCATGACTACATGTGACTGCAGTTAGTTTCCTTGACCCTTTGTCACAGTTATATCCCATCCCTACCCAGTTGGTCTGTCTCAAGTATATTTTTTTAGTTGCCAAGGGATCGCAAGTTTGAAAGGGAGGAAGGAGAGGTTTATAGAAAAATGAATGACTTTATGTTTTTCTGATAGTGGTGAAATACATGATCTTCCTTTTTAAAATGAGAGGGTATTTTTTATAACTACCACTGCTGCTAAGTCACTTCAGTTGTGTCCGACTCTGTGCGACCCCATAGACGGCAGCCCACCAAGCTCCACCGTCCCTGGGCTTCTCCAGGCAAGAACACTGGAGTGGGTTGCCATTTCCTTCTCCAATGCATGAAAGTGAAAAGTGAAAGTGAAGTCGCTCAGTTGTGTCCGACTCTTTGCGACCACATGGACTGCAGCCTACCAGGCTCCTCCGCCCATGGGATTTTCCAGGCAAGAGTACTGGAGTGGGCTGCCATTGCCTTCTCCATTTTTATAAGTGTATTCTGTAATTAATTTTATTAATAATCACAAGGATGGACTAAATCTTTAGAAATCCTTGAGAAACGATCTTAATTTTTTGAAGAGCCCTGCAAGAGAATTGGGCAACTTTCTTACTCTCTTCTTTCCCTGTTTTCATTGCCTTCTAAATTCCTTTCCTCTGTTGACCAATAGCAAATGTGTAGCAGTAGATTTTTTTATATATATAGTTGTTGGAACTTTCCAGTGCTACTTCCTCCAAAAAAGCATTTACTGAAATTTCTAATTTGATTTCCTGCTTAAGCTCTGGATTCACTGAAAAGCCTGTGAATTCAGATAATTCAACCACAAGGACCTTAATGTTTGGAGGAAAATGGAGGCATTGTCTGTATTGATAACTGCAATTGATAATGACTTTATCCAAAGCTGGTACTTCTGGGGGTTAAAATGGGGCTGGAAATTTGTTTCAGTGTTTCGACACAAGGAGAAATACTGAGATCTTCTGACTCTTATCAGCCTGTGTTCTTTATCCCTTTTTGGGTGCCAAATTCTCAGCATGTCATAGGCTGTTTACTTGACAGAAGCACGTGTAGATTTTGAGGCACAGTTGGTGATGGACAGGGAAGCCTGGAGAGCTGCTGTCCATGGGGTTTCAAAGAGTCAGACACGACTGAGTGACTGAACTGAACTGATCACCTATGAGCAGACGGCCCTTCCAACACCCTAGCTCGTCTCTCATCATCCTCAATTTCTCTGGCACCTCTTCAGTTCATTGAGTATATTGGAATTCCTCCTTTCTGATTCTTTCTTTGACAGAACTTTAGGCTCACCTTACAGTATGAATCTGAAAATATTTTTGCTGAATATTTTATATCATAGCACTGTTAGCTTTCACTAGCCTGAAGGAAAACCTCTAAGGGAGTACAGAGAAATTGCTTACTTATCCTCAAGGCTTTTGCATTGTAAATATTGAATTTTAGTTTAGGATTGTGAAGAAGCATTTAAGGAAACCTTAGAGAGCCATGCTTTTTGGAATATGATCAAAAAGCGGGGATCGGTAGGGAGAAAGAAAAAAGGTAGGCAAGTGAGCGATGATAACTATTTGAGTCTCTGCTACTAAACCTGCTTGAGTTGGTGTAAGAATTTACAGGAGTGAAGGAAAGGAGACTATATCAGATAAATGAGTCTTGTGATAGATTTGGCAGTGTGGTTGGTTGACATGTAAATTTATTGCTAAAGAATTTGGTATAGGCCCAGATTTATAAAACAGAGTCAATAAATAGTCTCTTTGCTTCCCTGTTGTCATCAGTGATACTTGAGAGAACACTAGGTTAAAGGTGTGTGGTAGGAAGAGGAGGTGAGGAGGGAAGAGAGGCACTTAAAGTCAGCGAGGGCCTGGAGGCCTGTGCAGAGTCGTGCAGTGAGGGTGTTAAGACAGTGCCCACGCTATTCTTCGTCTGATTTAAAGTCTCGGGGCACAGGAAAAGTCGATAATGTGGAGATGTCAGCTCTTCTCAACTTGAGTTGTTGATTCAGTGCAGTTCCAGTCAAAATTCCAGCAAGATACTTTATGTATATCAACGAACTGATCCTAGAGTTTGTGAGGTGAGACTAAAGATCAACACCGTATTGAGGGAGAAGAACAAAGTTAGAGGCCTGATACTACCCAACTTCAAGACTTACTACAAAGCTACAGTAATTCAGACAGCATTATATTGGTGAAAGAGACAAATAGATCAAAGGGACAGAATAGAGAGCCGAGAAATAGACCCTCATAAATATTGTTGAGCTATCTTCGACAAAGATGCAAAGGCAAAAAATGGAGAAATGATAGTCTCTGCAATATATGGTGCTGAAATAACTGGACATTGATGTGTAAAAACTGAATCTAGACATAGACCTTACACCCTTCACAGAAGTTAACTCAAAATGGATAATACATCTGAAAGTAAAACCCAAAGCTATGAAACTCCTAGAAGATAACATAGGAGAAAACCTAGAAGATCTTACATTATAAAGACATCCGTGAAAGAAAAAATTGATAGGTTAGATGACATTAAAATTAAAAGCTTCTGCTCTGTGACAGTATCTTTCAAGAGAATTGGAAGATAAGCCACAGACTGAGAAAAATACTTGGAAAAGGCGCATCTGATGAAGGACTGTTATCCAAAATATACAAATAACTCTTAAATCTCAATAGTGAAAAAAAAACTCAATCAGAAACGGACTAAAGACCATAACAGACACCTCACTTAAGAAGATACTCAGATAACTGAATGGAAAGATGACCATCAGGAAAATGCATACAATGCAAAATGATAACAGCTGCTTTGGAAGACAGTTTGACAGTGTCTCCAAAACTGGCACCCCGTGATCCAGCAGTTAAGCTCCTTGGTATTTACCTAAAGAAATTGAAAATGTATGTTTATACAGAAACCTATACATGGATGTCTATAGCTTTGTTCATAATTCCCAAACTTTGGAAGCAACCAGCATGTTCTTCAGTATGTGAAATGGTGGTATATCTAGACAAACATTATTCACTACTAGAAAGAAATGAGCTATCACATCATGGAAAGACATGGAGGAATCTTAAATGCATATTACTGAGTGGAAAAAAAAGCCAGTATGTAAGAACTTCATACTATATGTTCCAACAGTATGACATTCTGGAAAAGGCAAAACTGTGGAAATAGGATCAGTGATAGCCAGGGGTAGGGTAGGGCAAGAGAGAGGAATAGGCAGTGGATTTTTACAGCAGTGGAAATACTCTGTGATGTTAATGATGGATATATGTCATTATGTGTTTATCCAAACCTGTAGAATGTAGAGTAAACTCTGTAGATTTTGAGTGATTATGATATGTCAGTGTAGGTTTTTAAAAACTACCATTTTGGTGAGTGATTTAGATAATAGGAGAGGCTGTATATGTCTGAGGGCAGGGAGTGTGTGGAAAACATCTCTACAGCTCTCTATTTTGTTGTATACGTAAAACTGCTTAATAAAGTATTATAAATCAAAAAAATTTTTTTGAATGACAAGCTTCTGTCCTGTGCTCAGATAATAAGAGAATTTTTGTATTTTTGTATCACCAGCACAGGGGTTAGCAGTCTACACTGTTTTTGTAAATAAAGTTTTATTGGAACATAGCCATAGCCATTTGTTACTGTGACAGAGACTGGATGGCCCTGCCAGCTTAAAATAATTACTGCCTTGCCATTTAAGAAAAAATTTGCCAGCCCCTAGTCTCAAGCATCATATCTAGAATATAGTAGGTTCTTAATAAATACTTATGGAAGAAAGAGAAAGATAAAAGAAGGGCAAAGAGCTTTAGATATTGAGGAACAGAGAATGTTCCATACACCAAAATATTAAATACTTAATTAAAATTTTTGTTACTAATTTGATAACTTGGGAACATAATAATGACCTAGTGATATTCGAAAGCTGTTGATTTAGATTTGGAGGGGAAACAAATCTGATTGTTAGCAGCTGTATTTGCTGAAGAGTAGTAATTGGTAGTACAGCAGTCTCCTATTTGTCTTCTTTTTTATTGGTTCATTTAAAAAACATTTCCTGGATAGTCTGTTTATGCAGGATATTTGTTAATGAATTGTGGAGAATACAAACATACATTGATTCATTTGTTTATTCACCTAGCATTTACTGAGCATTTGCTGTGTGTTAGATACAGTTGACTAGATACAGTTTCTGCCTTCAAGGAGGATTCTGAAGAAACGGATATATAAGGATTAAAAATATTAAGTAACTTACCCAATGTTACTCATCTAGTAAGTAGCATAGTATCTGAACTCAGTTCAGACTCCTTCAGTATGGTAGAAACCATTAACTGTGCTGTTCTTTCTCACAAAAGAAAATTAAAAACAAATGGGAAATATTTCAGGTAAAGGGAACAGTTGTATTAAGATAACAAGATGAGACATGGTATATTCAAGAAAGCATAGCTGTGTGTGTGTGTGTGTGTGTGTGTGTGTGTGTAATGTATAGGATCTTTGGGAAGTGGTGGGCAGCCATATTGAGTAGTTTGAACCTTACTTACTAGAAAGTACAAAATCACTGAAGAGATTTAATTATGGAATTTACATTAAATTTTTCATGTTAGGTATAATTCTGGTGACAGTATGAGCAAAGAAATCAGTTAGAAGGTTACTACAAATAATGTAGGCAAAAAATGAATAAGAGTGGAGAAAGCAGATATAGTGAAGAAATACACCCAGGAAGTCAAACTGTTGACAGGAAAGAAATATAGGAGAAGAAGGGACCTGATTTTTGGTTTGACTTTAGGATGGTGCCATTAACAAAGATTTGGGGGAAAGGGTAGATCATGAATGATCTTAATTTAAGGAGAATGATTTTGTTTTGGGCATTCCATTACAACATTCATTTGGCATGTGGCTATAAATGTAGAGCTCACTCAGAACAAGTGTGGGCTGGAGAGACAGATCTAAGAGACAGGTATCTACGTATAGGTAGCAGTTAAAATGTTGGTAATGGGATTTGATCCCCAGAAGAAAGTATAGTGCAGAATTCTTCCTCCCTTTTGAGTCTCTGGCCTCTTTGAGAGTATGAGAACTATGATCCCGTCTCCTTGGAATAATACACGTAAGCACAGTTTCTGGGCATTCACATATATTTGAACTCTAGGTTTAAAAATTTCCTTATATAGAGTCAGAGGAGAACTTAAGACTACACCTTTGAACAACATTAGCATTTAAGGGATGAACAAAGAAGCACAAGCCCATGTGCTTGTGGTTGGATATCAAGGAAGGAAAGTATTTCAGGGAAGGAGTAATGAATAATGTCAAGAGAGAAAGACCCAAAAAAGTATCTTGTTGGTGTTGGTGGTTAGGTTACTGATGACTTTAGCCAGAGAAGTTTCAGTAGTAAATTGAAAGCCAAAGCTGGATTAGAGTGGATTGAGAAATGAATAGGGGGTGAGAGAATGAAAATGTTAAAAGCAGATTGGTCTTTTCCATAATTTAACTGACAGCATGGTGGGATGGTAGAGAGACAGAAAAAGCAAGAGTAGGAAGAGTCAGTGGAAGGATTTTTAGAAAATGGCAGACAGTGGTGAGCAAGAGGGCTAATCAAGCAAACAGGGTCCTTGGAGGGATGAAACACTTGAGATTGGAGGACACTGATGTGCAAGGACAGTGACTAGATGTGGCTTGTTCCTCACTGTATTTCTAGCACCGGGTATAATACCTGGCACCTAATCTATGTGTCATAAATGATTGCACAGATGATTAAAGTTTGGATTGGAAAGATGAGGGAAGGTGAAGGTAGTTTGGTGCTTGATGGGAAAGATGGAAGAATAGAGGGAGTCTTGAGATATAGGTGGTAGCTTGTAATAGTTGTGGGGAAAACTAGCCAAATAAAATTTCAGGAAGGGATTGGGACTGAGGACCCCCTGACTTAAAAAAAGCATGATCTCTGCCCATGAGTAATAAACTGTACTGGGGAGGCAGCATACATAGAAAAGGATCTGTAATGTTATTTCAGTGCAGATAAATAGTAAGTGATATAAAAGCTGAGAGAAGAGATAAGCCACTTCAAGATAATATAATTTAGGATTACTACTTGAAATGAGAAGTACCTGGATAAAAGAGTTTTGTTTGGAAGAGGGAGGGGTAGGAGATTTTTGAGGAAAAGCCTGAGCCAGAAGCTGAATTGGGGAATGTCTTTTATCTGTTCTGACATCCAGCTGACTGCTGTTCTAGTCACTACATTGAACTTCAGCTCTTCAAGGGTTGTTTGTAAGTTTTGACATTTTCATTGCTTCTTCTGTAGGATTTATGACCAGAGGAAGATTGATGAGAATGAAAACAATGGAGTTCTCAAGAAATTCTGCCCTCATCACCTGGTAAGATTCATGAAGGGCCAGTGGCTCCAGGCTTCCCTGACTCAACCCCAAGCCTGCCACCAGACTTGTTGACGTAGTGGGAAGAGCTTGGACTTTGGAGTCAAAAGACACCTGGATTTGAATCCTGGCTCTACCGTTCAGCAGTTTTGTGATCTTGGGCAGTCACCTTACCTCCTTTAGCGTCAATATTCTTACCAACAAAAAGAGATACAGATAACTGCCTTGTACCGCAGTGGTAAAGCCTAACAAGATAATGTGCATATGAAATGGCTAGCACACAGAAGACAGCCAGTAGAAAGCCTTCTCCCCCAGTTTGGTCAAGTTTCATCAGTTGTACTCCTGTCTGTCTGTCTCTCTGCCTCTCTCTCTCTCTTTCTTTCTGACTCTGGGAGAAGATATAGGGGAGTTTTAAGGAAAACCTGTTTCCTGAAGGTGGTATAATAAATGGGGGGGTGGGGCATCAGTCAGTATCTGCTCCTTATTGCAGGTGAACAGTGAGTCCAAAGCAAACATCACCTGTCTTGTGTACAGCCACGACGGCACAGGTACGTGAGCAGGGCCCAGCTCCTAGGCTGGCATGCCCCCTCTGTCTAGGGAGCTGCTGAGCCAGTGAGGCATGTGCCCTCCCGTGCTCACCACTGTGCTGTAGCTCCAAGTGGAGCCGTGGGGAGTAGTCGCTGACGGTGAGCACACAGTGGGAGGATGCAGCAGATGACCCTTGGAGATGGCAGGCACTCGCAGAATGCCACAGCTGATACTTGGCAGGGCCTGTCCTGAAGGCCAGGCTACTTGCTTGAGCAGGTTCTTACGCCTTTGGCTCATTCCTGAAGTAATGGGTATGATCTTCCTGAGCATTCTGCTATCCCTGAGTTGGCAGCGTGTTCCTAGTCTACCCTAGACACCTGAATTGCTTGCTGTTCCAACTGAGTAAGATGGGCACTATACCTGGGTGTTAGGAGGGGCACTACTGGCAAGAAGCCCCACCCCAACCCCCAATTCCTAGTCCTAGCTTTTTTCAGCCTTTGCCTTCACTGCTGTGTGCTTGTTCTTGGCAGAGCTCCTGGCCAGTTACAATGATGAAGACATTTACCTCTTCAACTCCTCTCACAGTGATGGGGCCCAGTATATTAAGAGATATAAGGGCCACAGAAATAACGCCACAGGTGAGGCTGTCTTTCTAGGTTTCTGTACCCCAAGCCTGTTGATTTGAAGAACCACAGTATCTCATTTAGGTTGTGCAAATAAGAACTACCTAAAGGAGTAGGCTACCCATCACCAAGGGACAAGCCTAAGTGGGCTGGAGTTTTCATCAGCCCTCCTGTGCTAGAGGAGAGAGGGCTCGGGAGCATTTCTCACCACGGCAGTGATGTTAGACTTGGTCTGGGTGTAAGGAAACTAGACTGACAATATAAATATATATATATATATGTGTATATATATACACACATATATATATACATACATATACATATATATATATACATACATATACATATATATATATACATATATATATATGAAAACATGATTTCAGGTAACTTCAGGATTAAAAGACTTACTAGGGAGTTTGGGAGAGCCCTCCTTAGTTAGTGGTACTAAGATTAATTGCCTAAAATAGGGGGTGAGCTTGTACTTCTAAGGAAAAGGAAGAGATAAATCTTTTGCATGAAACAGAAGAAAAGGAATGGCGATAGCACCTCACCCAGGTTTGCAGTGATGGTTGGCCCTCTTTGTTCTGTCTGTGGTTCCCAAATTTTGCTGTACGATGAAGTCACCTGAAGCCGGCTCCCACACCCATCCATTCTGACTTAATTGGTATAGGGTACAACTTGATTAAGAGTTTTAAAAAGCTACCTGTTTGATTCTTGTACAGACAAGTTGGAATCACTGCCCTTGGTTGTTATTAGTGCTCATAACAGATGTCTTGTTGACTGGGAGAGAGCAGTTAGTTTTCCTTTTTCTCTTGAACTGTGAGAAGAGAGTAGAAATGCTATATTTAATCTTGGTCTGTGGGCATACAGAAGGAAATGTTTCAGTTTTATGATTGATATGGAACTAGACATAGCAGTTGGGACCCCTGGATTCTCTTACTAATTTCAGAGGGTGAAGTCCTGTTGTTCAGTCTTGGTAGCAAGCCCACCTCAGGTGCTTCAGGCAGTTGTAGCATAAACTTTCACCCATCCTAGGTCATCCAATGACCCAGGAAGCATGGACAGGGTACCAGTGAATCACAGATACCAAGGATAATTGTAGGGCATAGGACAGTACTGCTTTAGAGTGGGTAAACTGAGGCCATTCAGGCTGGAACAGGTGAGGCATTGGTAAGACTGGTGGCTGCTCCATAGAGGCTATTGCTGAGGACTGTAAACTGCTCAGCTCCGTGGACCTCTTTGGGAGACTATAAATAGTCTCTGGGACTTGGTGTGATTCTTATTCTGTCTGTCTGTTTTACATGCATAATCCCTTGATTTGTTTTGTGAAAGTGAAAGAAATTCTTGGCTCTTAGCTGATTTAGATTTGTGAATAAATTTCCTGTGAGGTAAATATTTAGGCCTGATGCCAGCTCTCATGCGGTTTATTCCCTCATTTATCATTACAGTAAAAGGCGTCAATTTCTATGGCCCCAAGAGTGAGTTTGTGGTGAGCGGTAGTGACTGTGGGCACATCTTCCTCTGGGAGAAATCATCCTGCCAGATCATTCAGTTCATGGAGGGGGACAAGGGAGGCGTGGTGAGTATGGTTTGCTGGGCTGGCTGACTCCTACTCTCTCCAGTCATTAAGGTAGGTTTTAGCAGGGCCGCAGAATTCTGGCTTTGACAACATAATACCATGTCTTAGAGGTCTAGCCAGCTAAATGAAAAGACAGTAGTCTTTTTGTATTATGGGATGGGGATGCTGAGGTTTTAATGAAATTATTTTCCTTTTCCTGTCTTCTGTAACTCTACAGCATGGTTTATTAAGAAGAGAGAGGGATTTTAGGGAAGAATCTCTGGCCCGACTGAGATATCTTTATGTGTAGACTTTTCCCAGAACAAAAGCATTAGAGTTACGGGCACACCATCCTACACAGTGTAGTAAGTAGCTTAGTAGTAATCTTGATGACATCCTGGATTAGCAGATACAAGCTAGGAGGAGAATTTTTTTTCTGACAGTTGAGAAAATCAGGGTATATAGTCTGTACACTGATACAAACACACATGATATATATAGAAGAGAGAAAATATGTGCCCCCTGCCCGACCACCTTTTTTTTTTTTTTTACTGCTATACAACCCATTATCATGTCATATCTGCCTGTCCTTTGAGTTCTACAACCTCCATAGAGATAAGACAAAAAAGAAAGCCTGAGGATGTTGAGTTGGGAGTGAAAGGTGGTCACCTCCTAAGATATATCTAGCTAACTATAATTTTTTTTTCCTCCTTTGAGACCTAGAGTCAGGAAGAATTCAGTAGCTTTCTATGATAAGGTTTTCAGACTGCAGACAATAAGAAAGAGGCAGTTGGGACAGCTGCATTGTCCTGACTACCCAAGATAGTCTGGTTAAGAGCATCTCAGGAATGGCTGAGGAGCTATAAGAGAACCCAGCCACCCCTTGATGAGGTTTATTGAGAGCGGTATTAAAAGTTAGAATGGTTTGTTGCAGTTGGGTTCCCATTTCTTCTTGTGTGTCTCTTACCATGGTGCAAGGCTATTTCAGACTTTTCTGGTTCCACTAAATGTGGGGGACCTGGAGCCAGTATAGATCCAGGGCTTGTATGGCTTGAACATGAGCAGAGAAGAGTCTAGAACTTACAGGGGTGTGTCACTGTTGCCTGCCTCATCTCTTGCTCTTCCATAGGCCCTCTTCCATGTGTAGGGAGCAGACCCAAAACACTGGGGTCTTAATGAGAATTCTGTAGTTGGCATGTAGCCATAAGAAAGTCAAAGGAAGCCAGTGAATCTTTTCTTGATCATAAACTATTGTCTTGCATTCTGTTCTAGAGAAATACAGGGCTAAATGCCCTCCCCACAGGCCAGTTACCCAGATCACTCCACAGGCCAATCTCTTGTCAGCTCAGCCAGTGTCAGGGTTTGATGATTAATCCAGGTGCCCAGATGGGGAGGGCATTTGCTTTGGATCGGTGGGCCCCAGGCCTGATGTTAGTGGTCCTAAGAGTGAAGCACTAGAACAGGAGGTATGAAGACTGCACCCTGCAGTGAGATCCCTGCTTTTTCTTGCCTCTGTGTAAGCTGAACGATCCGTGTGGTCCTCACGTAGCTCCTTCTGACTTTTGTGCTAACCTCCCAGCAGTGAGGTCACAGTACCAGCCTGAATGCAGAATATATCATAAAGTAGATAGGGATCTTTGAAATTCTCATCCACCTTGCCCAAGTCTCTTGATTTTGTATTTGGCTCAAAATCTTTTATTGTTTTCACTCAGGGCCAAGGGTTGTCATAGGACAATCCTTAGTTTCCCAAAAGCACTTTGCTCCTTTATCCCATCCTCTGCATCCCCTAACTCAGTCATCTAAGGCCAGAGCTCTTTTCTCTGCTCAGGCATTATTGACAGGATAAGCCCTGACCTTCAGATAGGTCAGGTGAAACGACCAGGTCTTCTGGCCCAGAAGCTCTCTGTCGGCTCCCTCTGCAAGCTCCAACTCAGGTACTATGTGTAACTTACTGTCTTGTTCTCTTGTCACTGACTTTGTCCATAAGTCTCAAGTTCCAAGGAATTTCCCTCCTGTGCTTTTTTATTTTACTGACTTGTCAAGAAAAGCTAGGTCAGAGTTTTAGAAGAGTATCCAGGGCTTATCTGGAGATGGATGAATGAGTTCAGGTTTGTATGTGTTACCACATATCTTGATAATATTTCTGGCAACGGAGTTTTTCTATTTAGTGCCTTCTCTGCTCCAGGTGGTGGAGCTTCTTCCACACTTCCTAAAGGAGCTCAGATATAAACTTTGCAGTGAGCTGATATGTGGAATAAAAGGAGAAGGGGAAATGTGGTTTCTGCTTTACTTTTACACGCAGACTTAGCATCAGTCTAGTCTCAGAATTAGAAATATGTATGTCAGTTTTCCATGCTGACCTTGGCTTCCCCGTCAGCCACTCTGCATGTGCAGGTGAGGCAGAGGCTGGTCCATAGAGAGCTAAGAGGCTGTGTGCCAGGGTGGTTTTCTTGGACTGTATGGCAGCTGTAAGACAGAGTGGGATGGGATGAGGTGAGGTGTGGACAGGACCATACCTTCTTCCTTTTGCTGTCTATTCCTCGTCTGACTAAAAGCCCAAAAATTATTTAGCAACTAGACTAGGACCAGCTCTTCCGATGGGGATGGTAGCTACCCTGCTCTGCCAAGGAAGGCTGATGTTTCCAAGTCAGACAGCAGGGGGCATGGGTGCCTTTGGATAGGAGGCTGCCTAAACCGGAAGGCCTTCGTCTCAGCTTCTGAAATTCCTTCCTCCTGCTCAGTGAATAGTATCCGGAGGGTGGCTGAGCTTGAGGCGGTCGGTGCTCCAGGAGACTGCCTTGCTGTACTCCACTGTCCTGCAGCTGAGCCTGTTATGCTTTCATGGCAGGCAGCAGGGTGCCAGCTCCTGGCATGTGCAGGGGTCTCAAGCAGACATGTGTCTCCACTACCCCACCAGTGTTCAGGCTCAGCCTCTTCCCAGCCCATGCCTTCTTCCAGTTCTAGTAAACAGTGCCAAGTGAATGTAATTGTTCTCTGAGCCTTCTCTAGGGGCTCAGCAGCTGCCGCTGTTTTCTTCATTTTAAAAAATTTATTTGCCACTTGGTAAAAGTCACTGAGATGTTTTTTTCCAGCCTTGGGCGAGTTGAAGCTTTGGAATCTGGAGAGAATGAGGTCATCTGGACCTCATTGGTTTTTTGCAAAGGCAGCATACGCTTGGCCAGTCACCCACCCACCCCTAGAGCTATGTCTGGGGATGAGGCCACCCCTACCTAAACATGGGAAATGAGAGAGAGGCCTGATCTTATACCCAGTCTGTGTCCAGGGCCCTTTGGCCCTAGGCTCATGATGGGTGGGCATGTCCTCCTAGCAGCTACCTTAACTTTTATCAAGGACAGTTATTGGTGCAAAATAAGTAGTGATTTTTAGACTATTCCCACGTAGCTCTAAGCCTATGTTTTCCTCTTCTAACCAGGTAAACTGTCTTGAGCCCCACCCTCACCTGCCTGTGCTGGCAACCAGTGGCCTAGACCATGATGTCAAAATCTGGGCTCCCACAGCTGAAACTTCCACTGAACTTACAGGGTTAAAGGATGTAAGTAACCGACTAAGGATTTCTTCTGCTTATCAAAATACCATTAGGAGCTCTCATTGTTACAGGAAGGAAGAACTCGCTGTGCCGTTTTTAGAGGCGCTGCTCTAACACCATCCCCCCATTCCTGTCCTTGCCTCTCTAGGAATAGCCCCAGTCCAGGGGCCCATGGCACAGTTTGAAGTGCCTCTAGTTAATGGTAGAGTGGAGTAGGGGACATCGTTAGGAAAAATCATCCACCTTTTCAATGGATGAACCTGGAGCATCCTTAATCTCATCTGGCTCACTCCAGTTTAATAAGTTTCTAAGGGAAGATTTTACTGAGCTGGAACACCAGCCTTTTCTGATCAAGTCTAGGGTTTACATTCATTGCCCAATCCCCTCACCCTCTTCGATTCCAGGTGATTAAGAAGAACAAGCGGGAACGGGATGAAGATAGCTTGCACCACACTGACCTGTTTGATAGCCACATGCTCTGGTTCCTCATGCACCACCTGAGACAGAGACGCCATCACCGGGTAAGCAGGAGTGGAAAGTGAGCTCCCAAGGGCAGTGACCCTCTCAAGAGGGTGAAACATCCCAGTGCACACTTCCTCATTGCTTTAGGAGGAATCAGGTGAAGTTGGTTGGGTTTCCTATGCATTATTCCCCATCCCCATCAGAGCCTTCCTGTAGCCTTGGCCAAGCCACTAGTGGAAATAGAGTGGTGTCTGTGTTCTCCATCACCACGCATGCGCCAGGGTGTCTTCAAAAGGCGAACACATGAGGGTGGGGAAGGAGTTGAGAAGAAATAATAAATCTCAGGCTGTCTTCTGTTTTTTCTCTCATGCCAGAAGAGACCTTGGGGTAGGGTTTAGCAAACTGGCAGTTTTGGCAAGTGCTTGCTTTTTGTAAATAAAGTATCGTTAGAATATAGCCACCCCCATTCATTTATCTATTGTCTGGCTGCTTTCATGCTAAAACAGAAAAGCAGAGTTAAATAGTTGTGACAGAGATATGGCACATGAGTCTAAAATATTTACCATCTGGCCCTTTAAGAAAAATTCTGCTGACCCCTGGGCTAGAGCATATAAATTGTAGCTAAGGCCTAACAGGCTTGACCTTGTTCCAAGGAAATTACTAATAAGCCTTTCCCATCCTACAGCGCTGGCGAGAACCTGGGGTTGGGGCCACAGACGCCGACTCTGATGAGTCTCCCAGCTCCTCAGACACATCGGACGAGGAGGAGGGTCCTGACCGGGTGCAGTGCATGCCATCCTGAGGCCTCATACCCAGGAGGGGGTGGGCTGGGGCTGCCAACCCGATCCTGCCTGGGCAGCCCTTTCCTGTGCCAGGCCCTAACATTCAGCAGAAACGCACTTTGGACTTTTTGCTTTAGATTAAAAAAAAAAAAAGACATCCCAGGAGGACAAGCCAGAGGGGAGCAAACCTACAGAGAGTATCTAGGAGTGGGAGTTGAGCCCTGGAATGGGGCTCCATGGAGAGGTGCATAGGACTCAGCAGAAGTGGCTTCTCCTCAGCCCTTTTCAGGGGAAGGGAGAGCCTGTTCTGCTAACTGGTTTGGGGCAGGGAGTGGGGTTTCCTTTTCCTCAGTCTCCCTTGTTTCTTGGGTGGCGGGTGGGGGGACAACTGGCTGTTCAGTACCGAGGGGCCAGACTGGGGGTGGCAGAAATGCCACACTCTCTTTGGTTTAGGTTTTTGACTTTATTTTCTTTATTTTTTAAAAGCCTATGACAGTTGCATTGTTTTTTCTCCCCCCGCCTGCCCCCCGACCCCCGAGCAACCCCATCCCAGGATCCTGTTTTTCTGGGAAGTCTTTTTAATAAGAGTCCCTAACCATCCTACACTCTTCACTTTCCTTTCCACCCCATTCATTCTCTGAACTTATCACAGTGTTTTGCACTTGATTATGTATCCTTCACTTTCTTCTTTTTCCCATCATCCCCTCAGTAGGTCTGGTAAGGGAGGTTGGGGGAGGTGGGAGGAGGGGCAGAAGTGGAAGCATAGGAAGGATGTTACCTCTTCTCTTACTTAAAAAAAAGTTGTTTGGTGGCAGCAATCTCCCTGTCCCTATCACTGTTAGAGGCCTAATTTTATATCTATAAATATATTAAAAAGCAACTCAAAATTGGATGTATCACGTTAAAATTATTGTCAAAGTTTAAATACCTATATATTCTCTACAACTGCAATAAAGGGACTTCAGGAGAGTGAGTGAGAGTAATGGTGTGGAGGTGTCACCTGGGGTCAGCCTACCCTCTGTGCATGGCCATTGGAGATTGGGCTTAACTCTTCAGGTTTTATGAGGCTCCGGAATGGAAGGATCCTGAATTCTGCCCTTCTGTGCTTTCCCACCATGGTTTCAGGGTTGAGGAAATCCCTTTCAGCTTTTTGCCCCAGATATCCTACCTCTCCTTAAGTCTTGTAAGAGTTCCTAGGATGGCTCTTCTAGCCAGAGACTGGCTTATCTTTAAAACTTGATTGAACTATGACTTCAGGAAGGGTCCTGCCACTGCAGACCATTTCTTCTAGTACCGTGTGTGACAGAAGACACACTCACTCTGACCTTTATCTGCTTGATTCTTTAAGCTATCCAGCGTCACACCAGCTCCCTTCCTAATGGAAGAGTATAGGGGAAGACCTCCTGGGTTTAACTTTCTACCTTGTCCACCTTCCCATATCATGGGATTAGGACAAGTTAATCTAAGGATTGATTAAGGCGGCTGGGACTCAGACACCTATTGTGTCAGTGGTCAATAAATAAGAAAGTCCCAGTTGAATTCTTGCCCTTAAATGCTTTTGCTGCTATTTCTTTGTCCCCAGCTAGGAATTCTGCATCCTGGGACAGTCAGATTCCACTAGAACAGGCCAGGAAGGAAGGGAAGAGTGAAAGGATGGAATTCCCAGATACTCCTTCCTCCTGTCCCTTTTCCTAGCAGCTCTCAGACCAGATGTTAGCTGCTGCACTTCCTTCCAGGGGTAGGGAATGTGTGGTGACTGTGAGTGGTCTGTGTTCTTACTGCTGGTAGGGTGATGGAGTGGGCTGAAACCATGCACTCTGGAATTTGTTGTGTATTTTCTCTCAGTAAAGCTTTTTTTTTTGTTTTTCCTGACTGCTGCTCTATGTGTGATATGTGAGCCATTCACTTGTGATGGGCTGTTTTTGCTCCTTTCAGTATGGTGCCTGACTTTAATTTTATTACAATTTTAGGAAGTCCAGCTTGGTATATCCGTGTTTCCAGCAGTTGGGCTCCAGTTGGAGACTGTATAAGTGGAATAGGCCTCACAGTTCAGTGATACTTAGAAGATGAGGGAAGGGAGTGATACTATTGAGGGATATTTTCCTGACCTCTGTTCCAGGCTGCAGTTAAGGATTTGGGGGTAAATTTTGCTCTCCCTCCCTTCCCAGTCATCCAAAGTCTCCAAAATCTTGGTCATTCACAGCAATTCTAAAATCATTTGGGTACAGTACAATCAATCACCTTTATTCCAGGGTTAGAACAAGGCCGTGCACACTGCAGACAGAGAGCAGAGAGTGGGGCACTCTCACAGCAGTATGGGGGTGGGAGGGCAGGTTAGTCTGTTTAGATTATTTTGCCTTACAGAGAAATTTACTACTCTGCTGAAAATGAACCCTGTCTCCCTTCTCTCATCTCATCCTCTCCTCTCTTCAAAGGAAGCCTTGCTTTGAAGAGCCTCTTTATTCCCTCCTTCCCTCCCTCCCTCCCTCCCTCTCTATCTCTCTCTCTCTTTCCTTCCCCCCCCACCTCAGACTTTATCTCACATAACATATCCTGGCTTGGAAGGACAATTCATGCTCATTTTCCACCTCCCAATTCTACAAGTATCTCTCTCTCCTTGAGGGAGAAAGCCAGACAGGGCTGGGGAAACTTGGGAAGGTCCTTTAAGGCAAAACTGTGGAGTACTCAAGGTGTATGTTTTAAGGCAGGTGTCCACAGCAGTGGCCAGAGGGGACAGTCTGGGCTGGGCTGGTAGAGGGTGCTCTCCAGCCAGTCTGGCTTCTTCCCTCTCCAACAGCCAGCCCTTCCCTCCCACTGAAGTTTTGTTCCCAACATCCCAAAAGCTCCCCACCTCACTTAAATTCTCTAAATAGTCTCTTGAGATTGCATGTGAAATTAAAGTTTTTAAAAAGTTTTCTTTTTCGACTATAGCAATTTGACTCTGCCACTCCCTTCAGTGTGGCATTCTCCTTCCACCCCCACCCAGGCCTTGACAATAAGTTAATGCTAGACACCACAGAAAAAGGGTACACATGGCAGTGCGGGTTTAATATACATATATGTAGAATATATATGTACACACAGTTAGCACGGTCAGGGTGGGGAGGGCTCACTTGGGACAGGCAGGAGGCTGGGGTCACTGTACTCTAGTGATTTGGCTAGGAGGCGTTCACAAGCCCAAGGTGCCAGGATATTGAGGGAGAGGGGTTACCAAGCCCCCTCCTGGACTCAACTGGGGATCAGTGCAACGGAAACACTGTAGTTAGCTTCTTCCCTTCTTTCTACCTTGGGGAGGGGCTTCTAGACCACGGAGAGAGGGAACGTTGCCTGCAATTACCACGTTGGGACTCTGTAGGTGGAAACAGGGCTGGAATTAAAACCTAAGGATTTCTATTCTAGGAACTCCCAAGGTTAGTATGTTCAACAGTCTGAGTAGGAATAAATGAGTAGAAAAGAGGACTCCTCTCTGCCTTCATCCCCTCAGGCTCAGTGGTGGGGGCATGTTCCCAGCGTAGTCTCTCCGGAGGTGGGGGATGGGGGTGGAATCTAGTGCTGGGTTCTCCATGGGGTTTGAACTTTGGGGCCAGGGAAGGATCCAGTGATCTCTCTCTTCAAGTCCCTGGCTCATACCCACGCTAGGCCTATGAAAGGGGAGCAGAAGGGGACCTGCTGGTGCCCAGGCCCTCTAACCTGAGGAACAGTCGGAAACAGGACTCCTCAGCCAGTCCAGCATTGGGGTACAAACACAAACTCTGGCTTCTCTTTGCCCCTTCCAGGTGGGGGGTTGGGTGGCCTCTTCATCTTCCCTCTCACTGCTTTTCATTAGATTCACCCAACTCTCCCATGCCTCACTCTTGCCTTGCCTCCTCAATGTAGGAAAACACAGGTCCTTTCTGCTCCCACTTGGAGGTTGGGGAAGAGTGGAGGAAAGGGAAGTAAGAGAATGTGTCTATTTCTATTTGCATAGAAATAGCCCCCAACTCCCCTAGAGTGGGGAAACTGAGCCCCACCACCCCCCAGCCCCTGACCCCCATCCCCTCACAAGGAGGAGGAACTAGATGAGCTAGACATGTAGACAGACAGCCAGAGCGTGCGCACACGCACACACACGCGCACAGTAAGGGGTTAGGACCAGGTTAGTAAGTGGGTAGATGGGGGAGGGCTGCCCTTGCCCCTCCCCTGGAGGATGGGGAAAGAGTAGTCTGATGAAGGTCCAACCTTCCTCATCTTCCTCCCCCTTGCTCAGGCTTTCTTCGGTGGAGGAGCCAATTTGATGATCTCTTCCTCAGAGGGCTGCCGGATAATGTCTGAGGGCAAAAGGGACATGTCCAGGGACAGAAGTCATGGGAGACAGCAGGTAGGCCAACAGAGCCCCTGTCCTCCCGAAATTCAAGTATCCCACGGGTAGTTAGTAGGAGGGGCAGAGCTGCACGTGAAAGGCATGGCCTCTTACCTTTGTATTTCTTGGCACTGGGGATACGGGTTAGCTTGGTGTCCAGCTCATCTTCCTCAGAGATCTTCAGAACACGGGTTCTGTAGTCAACCACCATAGTGAGGAGGTCAGGACGGCGGGAGATCTCAAAGATGTGCTCGATATAAGAGAGGTTGTCTAGAGGAAGGCAGGAGACAGGGTCAGAGCCAGACTGCAGCTGTCGGCTTCCCCTACACTACTGGACTGGGCTTCAAGAATGGAGCCTGAGCGCTGGCCCCAGAAGAGGGAGGCCTCCCTGGAGGACAAGGGGTGACTAAGCCAGAACAGAAAGCCAGGGGACTGTTCCCGGGAAGGACAGATCATTGATCAGTTAAGTTTCAAGATTACAGATTTAGAATGTGAGATTTAGGTGAAATACCAGGTTCCACATGGGAGGGGAGGGGAGCAGAGAAAATGAACTGGCCTTCCAAATACCCATCATCCACCCTGTCCCTCTTCCTTTTTTCCTCCAAGTAAGCATCAGAACGGGGGCTTCACTGGTGGCTCAGTAGTAAAGATTCCACCTGCCAATGCAGGAGACTCAGGTTCGATCCCTGGACTTGGAAGATCCCGGAGAAGGAAATGGCAACCCCCTGCAGTATTCTTGCCTGGGAAATCCCATGGACAAAGGACATGACTTAGCGACAAAACCACAACATGCATCAGAATTTCCTCGCAGCCCAAGTGGGACTGAAAGGGTGGGATCTGAGACAACCTGGGAGAGATTCTGGGCCTATTGAGAAGGGTAATTGTGAACAAGAAGGTACGGACATGACCAGAGGGATGGTGTCTGTGAGTTGGCCAGTCCTAGGAGGCTGCCGAGGCCTTCTTGCCTGGCTTTTCCCCTCTACTGCAGCAGCCTCCTGAGTGCAGCATGTCCTCCTTCAGCCTCCCTATGTTCCATGCCACAGGTTCATCACCCGAAAGGCCCTCGGGTCATGCACCTCACCCATCAAATGCTGCGTCACTCAAGGCCCTCCACAGCACAGTCTCAACTCCCCTTTCCAGCCACTTCTAAACATACTGTGTCCCTCTGCCTAGCAGGTCTTCCTTTGGATCCTACCTTTGAAATCCCTCTTGCCCTTCAGGGCCATCTTAAACACCAGTTCCTCCCCAAAGCCCTTTCCAGGGCAGTGGTCTCTAAAAGTAGACAAGAAAAATGAAAGAATTTGTGGTTTTAAATTTTTATCACTTTTAACTTCTAATGTTCTGTCATATATGTGATCACAGCACAGCACAGTAGGATCTGAGTAACATCTACTGAATTAATATTTTTACTGACAAGGGAACCATGAAGAATGTCAAGACCACTGCCCTAGAGCCTCCTCTCCTGGAGCATTCCTCTCCTTTCTCGTAGTGCAGGAGGTCTGATTTCTACCTGCTGCATGAACTGAGCCCGAGAGGCTGACGGCCAGATGCCTGTGGCCCCCTCCCCCACCTTTGTCCAGCTTGTTGTGGCTCTCCAGGAAGCTAAACCAGGCACTGCCGGTAGTGATCTCCTCACTCTTCTCGCTGGGGATGTCCTCCTTGCAGGCTGACTTGAGCTGCTCCAGATCTTCAAGGGTAATGTTGTTGGTCAGGTCCTGGAGGAGGGTCCCGTACTCGGCCATGACTGGAGTTGGGGGAACAAGGAGACAGGACGCTGAACTTGAGCTTCAGGATCTGGTTCACTCACTGGCACTGCCCACTTCCTCAGCCCTGCCAGGCATGTGCCCAGAACTCAGGCTGGGGAGGCCAGGGCTGGAGGGAGAAAAGGAAGATCCAAGGGAGACAGGAGCAGACAGGAAGTAACTGGAAAGCTAGGGACCAGGCTCGAGTCTAGAGTGAAAAATCACACCTCCTTCTCCCACCATCTTTTTTCTTCCTTTTCCTCCCTATAACAGTAACCCTGGCAACGGCTCCCTGACTGAGGAGGCGGTTACCATAGCAACCTGCTCCTGACTTTCTCACCCAGATCGCCCCACCCACCTGCAACCCCTCCCCTGTCAAAAAACAAAACAAAATACTCCGAAACAACTACCAGGGAAAGGCTTGCTATGGCAGTAAGAAGCTAAAAAGAAGGGGGCTGGGGTGGGCGGGGTGGCTCATGTTCTAGCTCCCATTCTTTTCCAGAAGCAAATGGGGTCCCTCAGTTCAACTCCCCACTACCCCACTAGTGACTCATTTTTGGATAGATGCCTAGTTGCCTGGTCTAATGGTCCCCTGGCCCCTCCATGCTCAGCCCTGTATTCAGTCATCAGCGTGGGGGTGGGGAGCGTAAGCCAATGGGCCACAGCCCCACCTTTGTAGAGCCCATTTTCTCCATGATGGCTGCCAGGCCTCCACACAACCCTCTCTCCTAGCCTTTGTGCTATGCCTACAGCCCCCGCGCCCAAGAATACCAAGCGGCTGGCTCTGGCCCCCTGCCCAGTTCTCAGGCTGGCTGGGTGGCAGGGGGAAAGGGTTCAGATGCTGCTTTGGGAAAGTCTGGCAGGAAGGGGGCTGCCACTTCTGCTTCCATCAACATCCGGCTGGCACTACCTTCAACATGACCTCGCCAAAGCTGGGAAGGCTGGATCTCATTTAGGCCTTCACCCCATGCCCCTTTCATGATTCTGGGGTGAAAAGGGAGAGGACATCAAAGACCCTCCTTCCATAATAAGATAAGGACTATGCTTAAGATAGAAAAAAAGTCAGACCTTAGAATGAACTTTCTGGATTTGACAAAATAACTCTAGTGGTAGGTTTTTAAAAGGGCTTTTTCCCCCTTAGGACTATATTTCTTTTGCAATTAGAAAAGTAAAGCATTTACAAAAATAAGTTATGCCGTAAACACTCTGTAGCTAGACCAAGGGGTGGAGCAAGGAGGGAGACGACCTTGTACGAAACTGCCCACAAATCTCTCCCAAGAATGGGCTAGGAATACTGCAGAAAGGGGCTGGCTGACACACCCCATTTTCCTTATTTCTGTTTATATGAAGGAAAACAGGCGGAGAAGCATGGCCACTATATAGTAAGGGGTGTGGACCCAGAAGGCCCCATTCCCGGCCCCATTCCCAGCCCCCTGCTTGGACCAGAACAAACAAGCCTCCCTTGGTGGCAGGCACCGTGACAAACACACAATGAGCCAGGCGGCAGGACCAGCATGACCCCCACAAGAAGCAGGCACTTAGATACATGCTCACTTGCACACCCAGGTGCAGCCAGACAGAAGGGCCCAGCGGTGGCCCTGCCAGGCTGGGCCAGGACCAGTGCTCTCCGACTGTCAGCACCAGGACCGTCTCCGCTCTGAAATCTAGGTCACAGCAGCAGGCTCGAGCTCAGCCCCCGCCCCCTGCACTGATAATCCAAGGACAGGAGGGGGGGTACAGAGACAAGGCGAATGACGGGGACAGGGTTCAGAGACGGGGACAGGGTTCAGAGACGGGGAGAATAATGAAGGGGGGTAAGAAAAAGAGCAGAAAGGAAAAGGGCAGAGTGGGAGGGAAGCCCTTAAGAAGACTGCCCCCACTGAGGAGCCTCTGGGACCAAGCTCTCAGCTAGAAAATGGGACAGACTTTAGGATCACGGCGCCCTGGCGCCCTGCTTTCACATCGGAGAAGAGTTTGTAAATGAGACATACTGTGGGAGGAGGGAGTGTGTGTGTGTGTGTGTAGCTCCTGGGAGAGAGAGTGTGTGTGTGTGTAGCTCCTGGCAGGGAGGAGGGAGTGTGTGTGCGCGTGTGTGTGTGTGTGTATAGCTCCTGGGAGGAGTTAAGATTTAGGACTCTGAATCAAACACAGACTTACAGGGAGGTAGGTGGGAAGGGATTAATGTGTATTAAGCCTGGGGGCGGTGGGTAGGACCTTTCTGTGAGAGTGGAATCATTGCAAGGAGGCCCCTAAGAGAAATGGGGTGGGAAGGTGTGTGTGCCAGAACCCTGTGTGGGTGCTGCTCTGAGTGTGGGCACAGGCGCAGGGAGGAGAGGCAGCGCTGCTATCTGTGGGTGTGTTTGCATGTTCTGGTAACGGATGTGTATGTGCCAACATTGGATGAGTGGTTCTGAGTGTATGTGGTCTAGTGTGTGTGTGTGTGTCTGACCAGCTGAGAGTATGTGAAAGCAGGCAGATAATCACAAGCTTACAGCCAGAGAAAAGAGGACGGGTAAGAGGGGGCCGACAGTATGGAGGAAGCAAACTGGTGTTGGGAGAGGGAGAGACTGAGGCTGCAAATGAGGAATCCAGCGGCGGCGGCGAAGGGGACAGGGAGCACAGAGTCCACAATGAGAAGGCTGCAGCCTGAGCTCAGCGGTTACCATGGCAACCTCAGTTCTGGTCCCCCAGAGTTGTCAGGACAATGACACCACTGGATGGGAGGGATGTGGGGAATGGTGAGTAAGAAGAGACAGAAAGGATAGGGGAAAGGCCCCGTGAGGGGAGCTGGGAAAGGCAGCCTGGTGGCCTGTCTCCCTGGAGACAGCCATCTGCCCAGGCCTGGGTGTGGCAGCAGGTGCGACGGCAGGGAAGTGTGGGGGGAGTCTCCTTACTTGGCTCTCAGGTCTCCCTGGCCAACCATTATTCAGCTGTAGTCTGGCCATGGTTGGGTGCGGCTTGGCAGAAGGTTGGCCCCTTCACTCTCCATGTTGCTTTTCTCACCCAAGATTCAGAATTCCATAGGGCCTATAGAGAATTCTCCTGTCCCCATAGCTCAGAAAGTCTTCCTGATCTCTGGAATAGGGCAGAGGCTGCCCAGGGAACACCAGGCGGCCTGGGTGGAGGCCATTCTTGGGACAGGATACTCAGGCAGGAACCGGGAACCGGAGCTGAGGCTGCCAGGAAGTCAGTCCCCTTCCCTCCCAGATCATTCTGTGCTCTGCTCACCGCTTCCTCACACCTTCCTTCCTGCCTCCCTCTCCTCCTGAGCTGGCAGCAGGTGGGGCCCTGACAAAAGTCAGACCAACTGAGGATGCTGAGGGAGAGGGGCAAGAGGTAAGGGTTATATTCTGATCTTCTAGGATGGTAGTGGTCGGGAACATGAGAGGTGGGTGCTCCATGGGCACTGGGGAGGGAGAGGCAGGCCCTGGGGGCACCTGGAGAAGTCTGGCAATTGGGGTGACCTCCTGTGGAGGAGGGGGAAGCACCCCAAGAATTTCTATGCATTTGGACATTAACTCATGATTATACCCACTCCCTAGCATTTGGTGCCAAATCCTCAGTAAATTTAAGAAGCCTTAGGATTAGGAGTGCTACCCCTCCCTCCCTCACATCTGCTGCAGCTGCCTAAGCTGAGGGGAGCTGCAAGGACCTGGAGATCCCTGCAGCAGGCAGAAGGGGGCCTGTAGGCACTCAGGTCTGTCAGTCTTACTGCCTGGGCTTGAGAGGGTGGTAATCACAGCAAAGCAGAGGGATGAGGTGGGCAAGTGCCCGGTTAAGTTTGATCTGGGCCCCAAATTCAAGCAGTCCTGTAGGCCATCCCTAATTATCCCTTTACAGTCATACACAACTGACTTTCCCCCTTAGCTTCTATTCAAACTTTTATGGGGTGCAGGGGATGCATCTGTATCTATAAAGTAGGAAGAAGAGGACTCTAGGACTCCAGAGCCAGCCTGGGAATGAGGAGGTGAGGTAGGGCACCTGGACCTCCAAATGTTCAGTGCAAAAAGCAAAATGGGCTACGCTTGAGCACAGAGACAGGGGCGAAGCTTCTAGCCCTCAGTCTAAGAGAAGAAAGACTGGGCCCAAGATGAGAGCGAGAGGAGACACCAGGCAGGGCAGGGGAGAAGAAGTGGGGCTGCACCATTCTCTAATCATCTGGTTCTATCTCTTTCTACTTGTATTTCTCTCCCATCTCTATCTCTTCCTCATCTATTACCTCTGTCCCTGGTCTTTAAATGGGCTTTCATCCTATCCTACCTGGTGGTAGCCGAGAATACCTTCGTATTCCCGGGTTCTGTGACTCGGTGTCCTCATTTTAATACACAGAGCTACTACTGTACTATTATAGCCATACTAGGAAGGAGTGAGTGTCCCTGCTATAAAGAAAGTAAGTTTGCACACAGGTTAGTGATGCCTACCACTGCACAGTGGGTGACGCTGTTAAGAGTGAAGGGATGGCATGCAGGGTGTAACTCTGGTCCTATACATGCATGACAATACATGCACACAAGTTGGGCACAGGTGTCAGGGAAGTGAGGAAGTAGGCAACCAGGGCAGCCAGCAGCCTAGGGCATCTCTGGCAATTTCCCCAATGGAGTGTTTAACCACAAAGGGAAGAGCAATTAAAGCTAATCGCTCTGACAGCCTGGAGGCCAGACACACAGGGAAACAAAACAGACATATTCAGCATGTTTCCCCTAACTCCCAGTGGTCTAACCACCATCCTGCTTTCATCCTCCCTAATTTCTGAGCCTCTGTAGTCTATTCCCCAGCACTCTCCCCACTCTTCTGACCATCTCTGACCCTCACTTCCTTCCTCTCCCTGTTCCCTGACTGTATCTCCGTCCCTGTGTCCCTCTCTCGATGTTGTCTGCCTGTCACACACATTCCCCTCATTCTCTCTCTCTGACTTGGGCTCCATCCTTGGCTGACTCATACTCATTTCTTCTTTTTCTCTCTCTCCCTTTCTTCTACCCCCTCCTCCATCCTTTGGCCACTCAGAAGCGCAGAAGCCAGCCACTCCCTGCACCCTAAGCTCCAACTGGACCCAGCAAGAGAGGCCATCAGCAGCCCCTACCCTCACTACTCACCCAGTTTCAAAGTAGCAGCCTCACTCACCCTCAAGATCCTGTCTCCCTGTCCTGGAATGCGACCAGGATTTTCTACCATTTTTTTTTTCCACTGTTTAAAAGAGGGGCAATCCGAAGCCTAGGGCTGGGAGAAAATGCCCAGAAAATCAGGGTGGACTTCAGCTGTCCTGTTAGACTGATACTCTTCCAGGAGACTCGCACATGGGAGGCAGTGGGGATGAGGTGGGGGCTTGGATGCCCAAGTGCAAGGCTGTTTGTGATTTGCTGTGTGCAGTTGATGTGTGTAAGAGTCACATGGCTGTGTGTCACCGTGTGTGTTGGCGTGTCTCTTGTAGGTGTGTGTGTGTCCCTCACAGTTTTGACACGGATTATATGAAATGAATAGGTTTTACGTTAGCTACTTCACTCCTCTACACCCCCAGCTCCCGACTCTTTCCCTCTGGACTAGCCTTCGACAATCCCACCTCTTCCCCAGGTGCAGAGACTGGATGAAGGCACGTGGTGCCAGCTGCCGGGTTTAAGCCCTCGGAGTAGGGGCGGCTGCTGGCGGAACTGAGGCAGGGCTGGGCAGGAGACCGCCAGCCGAGGCGAGTCCGAAGCCAGAGAAGGGGAGGGAGGGGGCGGGAGCTGGCCCAGCCGAGCCGGCTGGGCGGGAAGCAGGCTGCATCCCAATCCCCAGGCCCCGGTCCGACTCCCAAACTGCCGTTCACCGTGGAACAGGCGGCCGGAGCCACGCCGCCTCCAGCACGCACTCAGCGCTCGAGCACACCGACAGAGAAGGAGGCCGTGGGGCCTGACACCGAGCGAACCCGTCCAGGGCCCCCACGCTCCGCATCAGTCCCCAGGCATCCCGGATCGACGCCCCTCCAAGCCCAGCCCAGATCTGCCCCTCCCCGCGACACGTCCCCTCGCGGCCCTCTCACCGCCTCCGGGGCTGAGCGCTCACGGAGCGGGCACTCTGGCGTCCCCGGTTCCTGAGCAGCGTCCGGAGCCTCCTCCTCGGCTCCTGCCGCCGCCGCCGCCGCCGCCGCCGCTTCTGCTGCCGCCGCCGCCGCCGCCTCTTCCGCCCGCGGAGCCTGAGCCCGAGCCCGGCGCCGCCTCACCCCACCCGGCCGGCCCGTGATGTCAGAGCCGGGGAGGGGCGGGAGAGGGGGAGGGGAGGCAGGAGGGGGCTGGGGTTCTGGAAGACTCGGGATGGGGGCAGAAGGGAGGACTGGACTAGTGACGCTGCCTCTTCCCCTAAACAGCCAACCCCCGCCCCCCCCCACCCCGCCCCATTCTCAGATTTAATTCCTCCCAAAGGAACACACACCTTACGACCTTTCGGTGACCACAGTGGCTGGGACCCTGGACGGCAAAGAGTAAGTTAGAGTTTGGAAGGCCTTTGGCCTCTGGATCCTTTCAGCTGCTTGACTCCGTGTTTGAAATAACTTTTTCTTCCCTTTATGGGTCAGGGGAGCCGTAGTAAATGACCACTCAAATTTATCCACCTTGAAGGAGGGAGGTGGGGAGGAATGGAGTCCAGAAGCAAGGTGGGGGCTTTCTTCGCCTGTCCTGGAGTTACAGATCTTCTCTCGCCAGGATGATGCCAGCCGCCCCCTTGTGTTCCTCTCACCTTTCCCAAATTGCCACCCTCCAGCCTTCCCCTCCCCCGCTGCATCGTGATGTAATTTTATTTTCTGGGGAGAAAAAGAGCAGCAGTGAGCTCAGCATGCAAATATAGACGACTTGCAGAGCCATGCTTCCCTCTGTCTCTTTGCCTTACCCCTCTGCCCAGGCCCAGCGTGGCAGCTCTCACTTCCCTCCACCCTAGGGACTTTCCTCCCTCAGATTCTCAGGCAGACTACAAGTGGGAAGGAAGAAGTAGAAAAGCCTCTGTTTTCCTCTCCAGCCTAAAGGGTCTCTCCTCAACTCTGGCAGAGCCTGCTGATGAGGTCTGAGCCCCAACAGTGTCTGTGTCACCCCCGGGAATGCCTCGGCTTCACCTCAGTGCCAGCCTCAGTTCCTTCACCTAGGTTCCAGCAGGGGACCCCTCAGGAAGCCTCAGGTGAGCCCCTCCTTTCTTGAGACTACACGTCCCCTAGAAGAGGCTCAGGCTGGCTGCTTTGGGCCTCTCTGCTATCGCATCCTCTCCCCAGGCTGCCCTGTCACTGCCCCTGTGATAGCAACATATTCTAATTTGCTTTTGCATATGTCTCCTTTGCTCTGAGTTGTAGGGCCAAAACCTGTTTTGTTGACCCACCTCTGAGACTCAGAAAAACTGAATGACTTGCCTACCGTCAGTGAAAGGTCCAGATCTTTCAGAGGCAGCCAGGTAAGGGGACTCAGGCTTCATGCTGGCTCTGCTCCGCTCTTGGGCAGGTTATGCCTCAGAGCCTCAGTGTCCTTGTGGCTAAGATGGGAACACTGATGTCTGTCTCACAGGGTTCTTGTGAGATTTAGAAATTGTAAGTCCCTAGTGATTGGCATGGATGGATGCTTAAAACAGAGGAGCTATCATTTAGTCCGAGACTTTCCACTGACCTGTGCTAGAGAGTAGGTTCTGCAATGTTTTTGTACTGGCCTATTGTCCATACCATGTATTAAACATTTATTAGATGGGTACATTGGATGAATAGATGGTTTCTACTTTATGCTTCTGCCACCATCTCCAGGAAGACTTCCTGGATTTGTCTGTGGAAAGTGAAAACTTCTCTCACCTTAGGTCTCATTCATCCATGCTCAGACATCCTCTTAAGTTGTCCGGCAATGCCTTTATACTCAGACTATGAAAACATCTGTTAGTTATGAGCTTGTTCAGTTGCTTTTCCTTCACGCCTACTCCTGACTCCATTACACTTACCCCAACCTGGACCTGTGCTGGAGAGAATGTGGGTCCTTCCTGCCAGGATTACCAGTGGGCCCCCAGGTCTGGGGAATCCCTGTTGTACAAAATAAAAGGTCTCCTTTGTATTCCCTTGACCACTGCTACAGCCCACGTTCTCCTAACTCTACTTGATTGCTGTAACAGTCTGATAAGAGTTGGACTCCCTGCCTCTGGTATCTCCATCAGCTTCTTTCCCCCTATCCATCCTGCTCATCACTGCCAGATTACATGTTGCTCTTCCTCCCTAGCTCACAGGACACCTCTGCGACCTAGCCCTGGATGCACACCAACCTCACAGCTGCCATTTGAACTCTTCTTGTCAGTGTGGTCTCCTCTCTATACCCCTAGCATGGCACATACATTCTGCCAGTGCTTTTGATGTTTTCAGCACTTGAAATGTCTCCTCCCCAACTCTTCTGCCCCAGTCAAATTCCACTCTTCATTTAAGACCTAGAAAAATACTCATTTCCTTTATGAAGCCATCAAAACCTATTCTCATCTCTCTTTTTGAGTCTTTTCTATTCATTTGTTCCTTCTTTCAACAAACATTTACTAAGCTTCTTGTGTACCAAACCCTGTAGACACAGAGAAAAAGCCTGGGGTCCTTCCTTCCTTCAAGGGCTCACAGTCTGGTGGGAAGGACAGACACTAGAATCCAGGTGGAAGGAGGTGGATGGAGAGAGTGTGGTGGGAACCCAGCGAAGGGAGCTGCAGGAAGGGCCACCTCTGGGAAGGCCTCACCGATGAAGTGTTATTTGGGCTCAATCTTGCTGTTCAAATAAGAGCTGCAAGGGAGGATGCTATCAAGTGGCAAATAATCACTTAATTATATATTGCTTTGTATTTTTCTTCAGTTGTTTAGTGTGCTTGTCTTGACTTCCCAGTGAGACTAATCAGCTGGAGAGCAGGGACAGGCCCAGCACTCTCTGTTCTCCCAGAGCTTGACAGTGGTGCTACAGGAACACCATGTGTTCAGCAAAGCGTTGTTGACTTGCAGCCGATAAATCACCCAAGCTTCTCTGGGATAACTGTCTGGAGGAAAGAGCCCCACCCCCTTGTGATCACAGTCCCCTAAGAAGGTACCCCCACTTAAATCCCCCACCCTCTAGCTGCCTTCCTCCTGCTGTAGGGGTGAGACCTGTTCAACAGACACTTGCTAATGTTGCCCCAGATCCTTTATTGAGGTCTCATTTGACCCAAATACATCAACAAGAGATTGCTAAAGTTCAGCCCCAAACACAGTACTCTCCCATCCCTCTGGCCAGGGATAGGACAATCAGGATAGAGGACTTGAGAGAGTAAGGAAGAGTTGCTCAGGTTGGGGGAACAGAAGAGATGGGGACCCATGGATATGGCAAGGGGGGAGTCACAAGAAAGCATGAAGGAAGTGACGGAAGAAACAATTGATACAGGGACACAGTGGGACAGGAAACAGAAGCCAGAGAAGACAGCTGAGCTGGTGTGTTGGGAAATCTCAGCACCTAGCATATAGACCCCAACAAGCCCCATGGCAGAGGACGACCTAGTGTCCCTGGAGGAGCTCAGGGAAGGAGAGGGGAGCAGGAGGAGAGTGGGTGGGGCCAGGAGACAGCTGCCACGGCAACTAGTCGTCGTCATCGTCGTCCTCATCGTCATCGTCCTCTGTGTTGATCTCACCCTCCAGCACGTCCTCCAGCCAGTCCTCCAGCTCCTCGGCAGAGGGCAGGTCCTCCTCATCATCCATTTCCATCCATACGCTGTCCGCCTAGGACACGGCACAGACCGGGGATCAGAACTAAGCCTGACTCAGGTCTCTAGACCTGTCCTCCCACTCTCTGGCCTCTGTACATCCTCTGTCCCCTTCTCTGCGTCTGTCCCTGGGCAGGAAAACTGTCCAGATGAAGGTCTAAGTTAGAACAGTGACAGTGGGAATAGAAAGAACAGCTGGATCAGCAAACAGACCTTCTCCCTTTGGTCTTTCTTAACAAGCTCTTGCTGTGCTGAGCTTTACAAAACAGACCTCTCTATCATGCCCTTGATGCAAAACCACTGGTGACTCTTCATGGCCTGGAGAATAAAGTCAGAAAATCTCTAGCATTCCAGACTTTCCAAAACCTGCTTCTCTGGCATCATCCTCAGAGATCTCTGGACTCTCAAGCCGTAAAATCCAACTTGCCTTTTCCCAGGCCTGATACTCATTTTCCTTCTTTTGACCTTTTGCCATAACTTTTCCATCAGTTTGGAAATAACGTCTCATAATTTTCACTCACAGAACTTCAGTGTATTTAAATTTTTTACATTTAAATAATTTATTCTTTATATGTATGTGAAAGAGAAGATTTCTGCCTTCCAAAAGCTCAAAGACTACTGGAAGAGACACACATGATACATAATAGCCGTATAAAAGTCATGTTCTTGATGCCAAATGGACTCTGGGAGGAAGAAAATGATTCCAAATGGGAGATCTGGAAAGACTTCATGGAGAAGAGAGGATTTGAACTGGGCTTTGAAGGACGAGCAGCCAAATTCCAACAGATAGAAGCAGGAGTGTATTCAGGGCAGGAATCTTTCCCTCTTTCCAGCCATTAGACTGGGCAGGTCTGATTCCTCTGGGAAGGGCCTTCAATTCCTAGTTAGCAAAGCAGAGAACTAGCTATGCTGGGAAGCAGAGATGGAAGTCAGCCAGGAATGATGGAAGGAAACTCACGTCAGTAACATTGACGACTCCTATTTGTGGGGCTGACAAGTCGATGTTAAATGTCTTCTCCCAGTATGGAACCAGCTGTGGAGAGACCACATATGGTAAAACTTAATGGAGGCTAGGAATACCTGAGTCCAGGAGGGTGCGTGTGAGGGCCAGCAACGGGGAGGCAGAGGGCCCTGTGAGCCTGTAGGGGGTGGGCGATGGGTCCAGCTACAATCCCTGGAGGGAATCGGTAGAACTAAGCAGTTCAGAAAGAGTAGACATACCAAAAGGAAAGCGTCAGGAGTGCCAGCTGGGAACACTGGCCACTTCCTTCTGAAGAAAACTACTGACAGATAGGAAGCCTGCTCTGATCCTGGATCTGCTACTGATTGACTTTGTGACTCAGGGCAAGTCACTTCTCCCTGGCCCTCAGTTCCTGCATCTCTAAGGTAGTTATAATCAGTGACTGCCATTGGTCCTCACACTTCTGTTTTTCTAGTTCTCTTTTCAGCAAAGAATGTTAGGTGTTGGGAATTCGGCTGGTAACAGAGCCATGCCCTGCGACATGGAGTCTCTGTGCTTTGATTCTGTGATTATGTACACCCACATGCAGGGTTAATGTGCCCCCTGCTCCCCCAAGCTCTGGATTTCTCTAGAAAGAGAAAGGTGGCCTGAGCTACCTGCTCAGCCTCTGCTCTGGGAATCCTGTTGTTCCACACGTCCCACCCTGTGTCCTCTTTCTGAGGATGCCCTTAGTGCTCCTGAGCAGGCAGTAGGGTCCTCCACTGGGAGATGGGAACAGGAGCTCTGAAACAGACCCCCTCAGGACATGCCCCAGGCTAAGGCCCTGCCAAGGACAGCAGTTCCCAGTGACGTTTCTTACCAGGGGGAAGTCATCAGGGTCGATCCAGATGATGCTCAGATCGGGATTGTCCGTGTTATCTTGGGCCACGGACTTCAGTATCTCTAAGAACTCATAGCCATCTTGGAGGGAACACAGGTGATAAGGGTGTGACAGGGCACAGAGGGAACTGGAGTCCAGCTCTCTGTTCCCGCCTCCCATAGCTCCACATGTCTAGCTTGTAAACTGTGCTCTGAGAAAACACATCTTGCCTGTTAAAAGCCTACACTCTAATTAATACCCCGTCTCCCCCTCTCACCAGTGCCCCTGCCTCCCAAATCCAACCCAGTATTCCTTCCTCACCAGGATCAGCTTCCTCTGCAAAGGCCACAATATGGATTCCATCCAGATCGTCCTCCTGTTGAGGGGTGTGGGGAGGAAGACCTTAGCTACACTCCCTGAAGTTAGCGAGCCCAGAACAGACTCTAGATCTTGGACCTGAGTATTGTGGCAGTCTAGCTTCTGAAGCAGGTATGTTCCTGTCACCCACACTCCTCGAGCAAACCCTTCAGCCCCAGAGCTTAGGGCTCCTCCTCTGGCATCGTCATCAAGTTATGTGTGTCCCCCAGCTCCTGACACGTTCTTCAGAACAGAAACCCTCAGCCTTGGCTGGTGCACTGTCTTTCCTACAAGCAAGACCTGAGGAGCAGCAGGCCTAGTTCCCAGGACTTGAATTTTCCCATGCTCACGCAGGGCCTGGCCCCATCCAGGGGCACTCACCCAAGTCTCATACATACTCTCAGGCTTCAGCTTCCTCAGGGTGGATCTAGAAGAGAGAGAAGGGCACTACTCAGCGGGTGAGAAGGACACCCTTGGCTCCAGCAGATCCCTGTAGGCAGAGGCTGCCACAGGGTCACACCTAGGGCACAGACAGCTTGTAGCCCAGAACCAAGCCATCTGGAAAGACTAAGCTCTGGGCACCCAGCCCAGATCATTTCATGGTTAAAGCAGGTGGGAGAGCAGAGGGTGGGCAAGGGGACTGGAAAAGAGACTTTTGGGAGAAAGAACTGGACATCTGGATGCTCATTCATTCATTCACAAATTGAGTGCTGGAGATGTTCTAAAGCTGTGCTAGGTGCTATGCAGACAGAATCCAATGAGGCCAACATACTCCTGCCCTGAGGGAGAGAACCGTACTCTAGTGGGGGAGAGTGAGAGCAAGCAGTGTTCACAGTGATGAATGGGTGTTCCCAGCTGTGGAGTGCTGTGAAGGAAGAGAATCTCGTGTGAGTGTAGGGCAGGGGTTCTCAGCCTCAGCATTTGACATTGGGGGCCGGAAAATTCTTTGTTGTGGGAGGGCTGTCCTGTGCACTGCGGGATATTAGGAAGCATCCCTGGTCTCCACCCACTAAACACCAGTAGCACTCTCTCCAACCGAAAGTGTCTCTGCTGCTGCTGCTGCCGCCAAGTCGCTTCAGTCGTGTCCGACTCTGTGCAACCCCATAGATGGCAGCCCAACAGCCTCCCCCATCCCTGGGATTCTCTAGGCAAGAATACTGGAGTGGGTTGCCATTTCCTTCTCCAGAAAGTGTTCTCTAGACATTGCCAAATATCCCCTGGAGGACGGAATTGTCCCCTACGTCACTGCTCCCTCCAGCCCTGTTGAGAACCGCTGGTGTAGGCCATGTGTCAGACCTGGCTTAGGATCCCTGTTCTGACATTCCTTGTGGACTCTCTTTAACTGAAGTTGTTAAGGATTAAATAGAATAAGAAAGAGAGCACTTCAGTGTTCCCAGCAGACCGCAGGCACTCAACGCTGGTCTCAGGCCACATCACAGTGAACCGTAGGGGTTTATGGGGCACCTTCTGTGTGCGAGGCTCTGGCTAGGTGCAGAACCATCAGTGCGTCAGGGAGCACTGGTCCCCAGAGATGTATTCGTCTCCAGGGGAGACCAGGCTCCTGGTCAGCTGCCTTTCCCCCAGCCCATCTCACAGACGTGCTCCTGAGGAGGAGCCCGCCCTGCTCAGGGGCTTGCCCTCATGCCCACCTTTGTGTGCCTCCACGAAGTTGACGATCTCCTCTTCGCTGTTGGGCTTGTCTGGGATGGTCACAGGCTCCTCCATGAAGGCCTCGTAGAAATCAATTTCATTCAGCTTTAGGGTCAGCTTCTTTGCCACCTTTTGGGGAAGGGGATAGGAGATTGGAGCAGGGTACACACGATCAGGGGAGAAGCAGTATTAGTGGAGAGTGTTACGGGGTGTGGGGGAGCCGGTATCAAACGGGGACTCAGACAACCTGGGCCCTTGTCACTATCACTACCATTGACACTGGACACGTGTCTTAACTTCTCTGAGCTTCGGCTGAGCCTGAGAGGGCTGGGTTAGAGCCTCTGAAATCTGTGGAGTGGGGGAAGCTGGGGTGGGATGGGGTGGGGAATACTGGTGTGTAAGGAGGAAGGAGGTTCCCCCATCGATTCTGGGAGGGGGCTCTGGAGGGCAGCTGACAGGAGTGAGGGAGACTCAGGGCGGCAGCAGGGAGGAGAACCTTGCTGTCGAAGGTGGCGAAGAAGGGGATGTAGGGGTGGAACTCCTCCGCGGCGTCCTCGTAGGCTTTGTAATCTGAGGAGGGAATGCAGAGTCAGTCTCTGGGGCAACCAGGGTCTGCCAGGGAACCTCCTCCGCCTCCGCTCTGTCTCCCCAGTTCTTTGGCAAATGGGTTCATTCTGAGACCCACTCCCTCTAGCTTTCTGAGAGTAGATACAGTGGTGGGGGGCCGGGGAAGGGAAATGCCTTGGTGCCTGTCTGGGAAACTCGCAGAGTGCAGGGAGATCAGAGCAGTCACTGGACCTACCCTGGCAAGAGGGGGTGAGGGGGCAGGGGTCTCAGCCAGTGGGTGAAGTGGAGGAGGAGGAGGGCAGATGAAGTGGGAGGCGGTGGGGGGGGCAGTGGAGTCTGAGGGTGGTTACCCACGCTCTGAGTCTTTGTTCTTGAAGTAGCCAATGAGTTTGTTATCATCTTCAATATTCTCAAATGCCTGCAGCTCTCGTTCACCTTCAATCAATTCCACAGGGTCCTCTAGGACCTGGAAGAGCAAGGACATTGAATGAATGAGAGTGAGTCTCTGAACTCAGTGGCAGAGACAGGGAGAGGGATCAGGGAGAAAGGGGTCTCTGTTGGGGAGGAAGGGCTCTCTGTTGCCTTCGTGTGTGTGTGTGTGTGTGTGTGTGTGTGTGTGTGTGTGTGTGTGTGTGTGTGTGTGTGTGTGTGTGTGTGTGTTGGGGAGGAAGGGCTCTCTGTTGCCTTCGTGTGTGTGTGTGTGTGTGTGTGTGTGTGTGTGTGTGTGTGTGTGTGTGTGTGTGTGTGTGTGTGTGTGTGTGTGTGTGTGAAGCTGGAGTTGGTCCGATGGGCATGAGGTCTTTAAGCAAAGGCCGTTAGGTCCAAGGGGTCCTCACATCAAGCAGAAACTCCACCAGGGTGTCAGCAGAAAACTCGCCATCGTACTCAATGACTTCATCCCCTTGAAAACATAAACGCTGTCTTCTTCAGTCAGTCCTAGGGAGGGAGCCAGAGGTGGGCCGTGATTCCAGCCTTCCCACAGATCCAAGCATCCAAATCCAGGGCCACAGCCCATTCCATAATCCCACTGGACCCTCTCTCCTGTCCTTCACCTCCCCTGCCCCCAGCCTTGCTCACCTCCACTGCCTCTTAGCCCCTATATCCCTGAGGTCCAGCCCCCTGGATTTAGCCTAGGTAGCTAGTCTGGCCCCAGAGGCTCTCCAGAGAGAAAGAGGTCAGAGGCGGGGGGAGGCCAAAGGGGGGATACAGACTCTAGCAAGATGTCTCCCTTTCTCTATCTGCCATAACCAAGGACAAATATTCCTTTTACCGCCTCTGAGAACTCTGGTTCCTAATTCCCAGCCTGGGCCCTTTAACCTGCTATTACGGACCGGATGACTTCATTACTGACCACCCCTCCCCCATCCACATCCGGAGTCCTGTCTCCGGCCTGTGCTGCCCCCCTGGCGGCTGGTGCTGTAACATCCGGCCCGCAGCTCTGCGGGTGGGGGAGGGGGTTGGAAGCGGAGCTTGTGGGAGGCCTCTCCAGCCGCACTTGTGTTCCCTGATTCCCCCTTTCCTCCAGCACCTAGCCCTGTTTTTCAGGTATGTACAAAGAAGGCCAGCTCCACTTCTCTCTGAGATTTGAGCATGGTTCTCTGTAAGGAATAACGGAGAGCCTGGAACCCCCAGCCATACCGCTGCAGATTTCAGCCTTTCCTCACTTGCCGCCTTCCGCTTCCTGCTCCTACCCTTACCTAGCTTCTTGGCTACGGCCGCGTCCTTCTCAGAGTCCACCATCCCGAAGCCAACACCCTTGTCTTCTAGCACTTGGGCTGCTAACTGAAGGGAGAGTTAGGGTTAAAATCAGCCCCTGAAAGTCTCAATAACCACTAGTTCCCATCTCATTGTTTTGAGTTGGGTCATTTGGAATTCTGGGACTGAGACCTTGACGCTGTTCCAGGATCCAGGATATCTCTGCTTTCCCTTCTACCCGCCCCCCCATTTTTTTGGTCTTTGGTTCAAATTTAATCCTTGAACACTTATTGCTCATGTATTGTTGTTTAGGCGCTAAGTCATATCTGACTCTAGGATCCCATGGACTGTGGCCCACCAGGCTCCTTTGTCCATGGGATTTCCCAGGCAAGAATACTGGAGTGGGTTGTCATTTCTTTCTCCAGAGGATCTTCCCCACCCAGGGATCAAATCTGCATCTGCTGCTTAGCAGGTGGATTCTTTTTTTTTTTTTAATATAAATTTATTTATTTTAATTGGAGGTTAATCGGCAGGTGGATTCTTTACCGTTGAGTTGCCTGAGAAGCCCATTGCTCGTTTACAGTGTGCATATTATGTTGAACTTGGAGGCACTGTGCATGTGCTTATGGGTTCCTTAGGGATGCTGAGGGATCTTCAGAATGCCTGAGGCCCTTCCCTCCTTCAGAGCTGAGCCCTGTCCTCCATACAAAGGCCATACTCAGTGTGGGGGTGAGTGACTCCCAATGGGGAGAATTTTGGAGAGAAAGAGGGGAGTGATGGAGTCTGTTCATGTTGCTGAGGAGCGGGGAGAGATGGAGAGCTGAGAGCAGAGGTCACTGGGGCAAACGCTGGTTATCCTCAGAGGCAAAGAGACCGACAGGGAGACTAGAGGTGAAGTAGGCCCAGCTTTCCTCAATGGAGTGGGACTTTGCTTTTCACCTAAGTCTACTTTAGCCTGTCCTTAGGCTATGGAGTGTCAGCCCTAGGCCCCTGGCCCCACCCAAACCAGCCCTCCCGCCAGGCTCTCAACCCTGATGCACTCTGCATCGGGCACAGTGTGCAGCTTTATCCCCCACCTTTACCCATCTGAGTGCCCGAGTCTGTGCTCAGATTCTCAGGAGGACAGGGCAGGGAGACGGTTGGCAGGTGGATGGCCAGGGATGCTGAGCACTCAGGATAAAAATACTCAGCTCATTAATCAGATGGCAGGTTCCAGCACGCGGCAGGGGCACACAGAAATGAGAGCCTGCAATCCTGGTGTCTTGCCCTGAAATACTCCAAGCTCTGGGCAACCTGGGGCCTCTCTGTGCTGTCAAGCTAGAGGAGGGGCTGCAGCAGCTTGGACAAGGAGACTCCAACACATCCCGGCTCCAGGAGGGCTGTGTGACCAAGTCTCCAATCATTTATAAACACAGGCTTTTTTTCTTGTAACAATAGGCCCTCTCTCCTTTATGCCTGAGGTCAGCTAGCGGTTGAGGAGAGTCTTCCCACAAAGACAATTTGGGGAAGGCATGGTAAAGCCGCCTCCAAACACAAAAATTTTCCAGTCCGCGTGCCCAGCTTGGATCCAGTAGGGGCAGATGGGATGGGGGAGGAGAGAGGGGCCTGAGAGCCCAGTGGGAGGCATAGTGGGCTCCATTACACCTTGAGCTATGAAATCACTGACATGCAGGCTTCCCAGATGGCTCAGTGGTAAAGAATCTGCCTGCCAAGCAGGAGATGTGGGTTCCATCCCTGGGTTGGGAAGGTCCTCTGGAGAAGGAAATGACAACCTACTCCAGTATCTTGCCTGGGAAATCCCATGGACAGAGGAGGCTGCTGGGCTACAGTCCGTGTGGTCACAAAAGAGTCAGACACAACTTAGCGACTAAACAACGACATGCAAGTAAAATGTCAATGACATTTATATTTATACCGTTTGGAGCTCTTTGGAATATATAAAGTGTATAGAGAACGGGCACATTCTGGTTAGGATGGTAGATTTGGGAATGCACTGCAATTCCTCTCCTTCCCATGAAGAAAGTCTCTTTCCTTTTTTGCACCCCCCTTGGGGTACCCCCTAAGGTCACCCCAGTCCTAGCCAAACCTAGTACTTCCAACCTCCTCTAGCATGGAGGAGAGATTCTCCCCTGCGGCTCCCCTCTTTGCTAACATTGCCTGGCTACAGGGGTACTTTGGGGTTCCTGAATCTCTCTCTTGGCCAAGGTCATATACCGCTTGTGTCCTTTTAGTGGAAGCAGGATCCTGCTGCACTGCCTCTCCCCCCAACCCCACCCTCAAAGATCCATGTGGCGTTGTAGGAGAGAGGGGTGCAGAGAGGGGCTGAGCCTGCTCTGCCAGCCTGCAGACCCCATCACTCACCTCCAGGATCAGCTCATCCATCTCAAACTGCCTTTGTGAGGCCTTGTCATCCTCGGGGGTTCATGGTAGAGCAGTGCCAGCACCTCGTACTTCTTGAACACATTCTTGTAGTTCTTTGCGTTGACATTGACCACACGGTCCACGCCATCATACTCAGGGGAAGTCGAGCCCTTCCTCCCCCTGCACCCCCTGACTTGGGTGTCCCCAGCACCAGCAGGAACAGCAGTGCCAGCCGCAGGCCGGGCACAGCTCTGGCCCCCATCCTGTCTGCAGCGCTCATGGAGGTAGTGGGGTCTGGGTCGGTGCGTCTCGTCTAGAAGAGGTCAGCTGGGGTAGGGAGGGGCCCCTGGGTCCCAAATCCTGAGTTGGGGGCTCACAGTGGGGGTGGGGTGGGGAATGGCCCAGAGCAGTGGACAGAGGACCCTGCCGGCCCTGGAGAAACTGCCGACAGAGCCAAGAGAAAAAGGGTCAGAGAAGGAATAGGAGCAGGGGCGGGGAGGGAACCGGAGCTGCCCCCGAGGTTGGCACCCTCGGCCCCCACCTGGTCCCGTCTAAATATGTCTCCAGGATTGGCAGGGGAGACGGATAACCTTCTGAGGCCAGGGCGGCTCCACAAGGGCCGGGATCCTCCTACCTCCACTACCTCTCACCCAGCCTCCCAGAGCCTCCTTCCCCCCCCCGCACCCAATGTCCAGGGCTCCTCAGCCCCTGTCCCCACACTGGCCTAAGAGCTCATCACCATATTAAGAAAGGAAAAAGCTGGAGCTAAAAATAAGATGAGATGAGTCGGAGGTAAATGAAGCTGGGGCTGGGCGAGGGAAGGCTTGGGGGTAATTAGGGAGAGTTGAGGGAGGGCAAGGGTACTCAGAGAGAGGGAAACTGGGCTGTATTCCGGGTCAGAGGTTGGACTGTTGATAACATTCGTAAAGGAGGGACAGGTACAGTATTGCCTCTAAGTCCTGAAACCTGGGACTCTCCTCTGGGTCAAGTCTGTTTGATCCTATGGAAGAAGGCGGGGAGTACAAATGCAATCCAGGCTGCAGGAAAGAGACCCCCTTGCACTTCCCTTTAAAGAACCAAGACCAAGGATGAGATCATTCCCTGAATAAAAGATGGAGCCCCGTCCAGGACCGGCGCCCTGGCTCAGCTCCAGCCAGTTTCCTTTGCTTCACTCAACACTCCTAACTGGAGAATGCAGGGGAAGGACGGGGCGTGGGGCGTGAAGTGCTGGCCCCCAGCCACCCTGGGAGATGCGGATCTGGGGCTTCTCTGCCCACAGCCCTGAGATGAGAAGAGGAGAGCCATTCGGCTGCGGCCTCCTGCTGGTACTCTCTACTCTGATCCTATAGGACTGGTTTTCTAGGGCACGGTGGAAAGGAGGCTTCCCCAGGATGAATGATTCCGAGGAAAGCAAGTTGTGACTACTCATTCCTACATCTCTGACAAGACAAAAAGGACCAGGTATAAAGAATAAGGGGAAAAAATTAACACTGGGGAAACATGAGGAGGTGGGGCCCTGAACCAAGGATGTTGATTAATCCTGTGCACTAAGCGTCAAAGCAGAGCTGGGAGGATGGGCCTCGCTTCCTGGATCCCGGCTTGGGGGTGAGGGCAGAGTGGATGAGTTCAACTCTGGGTACCTTGAAGGAGGGACCCTTTTCATGGCCCCACCACCACCCAGGGCTCATGCAGAGGTAAGCTGAGGCACAAAAGAGGCCAGAGAGAGGCTGGCCAGATCGAAGTCAGAAGCCCCATTCCTGCCTGGAGGTATCTCTGACGGTGGAGGGGCAAGCATGTGTTTTGCACCATGAAATTATGTTAGAGGAGGAATTTTTCCCCTCTCCCGTGGGGCAGACCTTACACAGCTAAGCAAGGAAGGCCAGGAAAATATCTCAGGAATGTGGCAGAAGTGCATCCAAGAAAGGCAGCTGTCGCTGGAGCAGGAGAGGCCAGATGTAGCTAAGCAGGGCATGTTGGAGCTGGAGAAACCCCAGAACCCATCTCCTGGAGTCAGGGAGGCCAAACAACGTGCTCTACCATCAGCGCAAAGACTACGGGAGAGAAGGGCAGACCCACCGAGAAGTCCACGACTTCTATTTACACAATGTTTTGCATTGTGTAGCTGCTAAATTAATGTTTACTAAGACACTGGCACTGCCCTTAGATGCTGATAATACTAATACTAAACTCCAGTATTTTACATGATGTCCAGCCCCAACTCCTCCTGCCATGCGTACTCTGGGGGTGGGGAGTGGGGGGACATTGAGACAGAGACACTGGGACATTAGACTTAGTTCATCCTGAATCTGATCTTTCATACCCCCGAGTGTGAGACTGGATGAAAAGGTGCCCCAGGCCTGCTCCATTCTCCCCTCCTCTCCTGCAGTTACCAGGCTGCTTCATCCTGTCCTGCTCCCTCTCCTCGCCCCTGGCTCTGCAGAGACACCGGAGCCTTTCCAGCAGCTGCAGCCCTCCTCTCCTCCCTCTCCTCCTTTCTGATGCTTTCCTCTCTACTTTCTATTCAGTCCTTTCCCTCTAGGCCCCTGCCTTCAGGCTCAGCCACTGGTATCAAATGACCCTAAGTTGGGGCCTCTGTATTTTTAACCCACCAGACACCCGAAGCTCCTGCTACTGAAACCTGAGGAGCTGGTTTCACACTCCCCTCTCGCTACCTCACACACACACATAGACACACACACACACACAACCTGGTCCCTGTGTCTCCCAGGTTCTGGTTCAGCCCTGTCAGCAGCGGAGAAGGACCCCAGACTGATACAGCCCTGTCCCCAGGAGACCTTGTGTTGGAGGAGGAGGGGAGCAGGTGGGAGAGAGACCTCCGAGGAGGGCATGCCCGGTGTAGGGGGAAAGTGGCTGGTGTCCCTTACAGATGGGCCTTCTCTTTGCTAGCCCACAGCCTCTCATCTGCCAGACTCCTTTTCATTAGGCATTTGTAGACTTTTGACCCAGCCTTCATTGTAAGACTAGCCTGAAAAGTGGTTAAGGGCACAAGTTCTGGAATCAGAATCGTCTAAAAAAACCAGGTCGGGTGGTAAGAATGTGTTTGTTGTACGGATTAATGGATGATGTGACTAAGGCCTTTGTCCACTGCCAGACATAATGTGCAGTCACTTAACACATGTGCTTTGTTTTTGGTGACAGTCTACGATTTCCCCAGCTTTTCTCAGCATTTCTCTCTCTCTCTCTATGCTTTTTGGCATAGCCAACTCCCTTCTCTAAAAAAAGCCTGAGAGTGAACCGATCCACAGGGCAGGGTAGACCAGCTCACAAAGCAAAAGCCAGCGAGTGGGTGAAGAGGAAGGAAGAGCTGCCGCCGAGGGTGGGCAGGAGAGAAAGCTCCTGGGGACTCCACAGTGACCTGAGATGCAGCAAGTGCAGGCTCAGGCTCAGAGGCCAGGCTTTGGGGGTGGCCATCACCTGTGTTGAGCTGGAGCATGAGGGGTGGGTGCTATGCCTGAAGCAAAGGCTACAGGCATCCAGACAGCATTGTTTCAGTCTCTGCTGCAAGGCTACGCCAGGGGAAAATGGCCAAGGGATGGGATGGGGTCGAGATTCCCTGATGCCTAGGGCTGAGAGCAGGGACACCAGATCATCCTTGGAGGTGGGGTGGTAGCCTCCACAGTCACCTCGCACCACATGGCTCCTTCCAAATCTTTTAACCTCTCTGGACCTCCTGTCCTTCATGATGAAATGAGGTGTCTTCTAGCATGAAGATTCTACGAGTCCATACATTATCTGAGGACCTCAGTGGGCACTGTGACCCCGCTATAAGGTGTGGCTTCCTACTCCTCTCTCATCCCCTCCATTTCTCTGATCCCAGCTTGACTTGTCCTGTCCTTGCTATCAATTGAGTTGGAGAGTAACTTTGAGGGGATACCCTCAGCGGGCAAGGATGGTTGATTCTGATCCCTTCCCAGCCGGGCCCCTGAAAGACTCCCCTGCCGGCTACCATGAATGAAGATCTATGGAGAGAGCATCTCCAAAAACCAGATGCGACACATCCAGGAGCTGAGGGCTGTTGCAAATGTTTACTCTCTTGACTGGTTACTGAGCCCCTCGCTGGGCTCCAGGAAAACATAGGCTAGGCTTCCCCTCACCCCCACCTCATCTCCTACCCATGGTGCCATCAACCCAGCCCTAGGATCGCCTGTCTCTCTTATCCAAGGTTCTTCCTCTCGTCATCTCTGTGCCACAACTAATAGCTCTCTCAGATGTTTTCCCAAGCTCATTGCCTCTAAACCTCCCCCAACCTGGCCCTCAAAACACCCCGATGTCATGTGAGCGCCTCCTCTTTTGGGGTTAGTAGTAGGTCTCCTTCTCCACCCAGCCTGTGGAAGAGAAGAGACTAGAGTGAACTGGGGAAAGCATCAAGGGGAGAAAAACAGAAGATGAACCAGGACAGGGTGGGAGGCCTGAGTGGGGAAGGCAGGGCCCAAAGCGTTGGAAGGCGCAGCGAGGTGGGGTCAAGGGCTAGAGGGCAGGGTCCAGGCACTGCATAGGCCAGGCAGTGACCTGGGGAGAGGGGCCCCGGGGCTGCAGGAACCATCCACAGTGGGACAGCCAGTCAGGAGCCTAGCGACCTCCTGGGCCAAGGGTGGGGGAGCCTCACCGCCGGGATGACGACGAATGATGAATCTTCTTATTTCATCATACACAAAGATGAGGAGGCTGTAGGGGGTGGCACAGAACCACCAGGTTATCCTGAAGAGGGCAAAAGCTGGTCAGCAGAGGAGGAGAGAGAGGTGCCTGAGAAAGGCAGGCGCAGAGAGCGTGGCTGGGAATCGAGTGTTTTGTCTGTTGTGTGTCGGAGGTAAGGGAGTTAGAGAAGGTGAGGTTCTGAGGTTCGGAAAAAGCATGAGACCAGCATTTTACAGGAACAGATCACCTTTAATGAGGCGAGAAGGGGTAGCAGTCAGATTAGTGAGCTGCAGCTCTAACCCAGGAGAAGAGTAAGCCTGTATAGGCATACATGTGGGAATCTACTGTCTTAAGGGGGCCTGTTCTCCTCCAAGGTTGTTTGGAGTAGTTTTCTCTTAAATGGCTGGGGCAAGGAATTCTGGAGATCGGCCAGAGGCTGGACCGGCTGGGAGCTGGGGTAACCAACCTTAACGTCCATTTCTCCCTTGGGTGAGAGAGTTCTTAGTTTTGCATAGAATAGTGAGGATCTGAGGGGAATTTTAACTCCAGGCTATTTTGAGCCGTGTCTTTGCTTCCAGAGTGGAAAGTTGGTTCCTACCTTTTGAGGAGGCCAGAGCCTAGAGAGTGAGAGTGGAGGGCCCAGGACAGGAACATTAGAAAGCTAATGAGGACAGAGCGGGATAAATGCCATACAAGAGGCTATTCCGTGTTCATGGAGATTATATACTGGTTTTCATGGAGTCACTGAGGGAGTGACTTTGCTTTCCAGGTCCTCTAGCTCTTGCACCCACAAGCAAGATGGTCCGTCTGAGACTAGATGTGGGGGATATCTTGCCAGGGAACATATATTCTCCTCCATATTGCACGGATGGGGAAATCTTTTCTTCCTGAACCTCTTCAATAGACGAAGGAGCTGACTCCAGAGAGGGGTTGGGTCAGGACCACATTTGTCCCTTCAATGATAGAGATGGCCTAGACCAGCACTGTCTGATAGAAATATACTGTAAGCCATGTGTAAAATTTATATTTTCTAGTAGCCACATGAAAATGAAACAAGGGAAGTTATTTTAATATTTAGCTCCAAATAGCCAAAAGATTGTTGTTTTAACACATAATCAATATAAACATAATGAATTAGTTATTTTACCTCCCTTTTTCCCCCAGTCCTTGAAATCCAGTGAGTATTTTACATTGACAGTGTGTCTCAAGTAAGACACTAAATTTTTGGAGGAAAATGTAGTCCAACCAAAACAATAAAGTTGTGCTTAATAGAAAAATATGTGACAGTGCTTTAGTTTTTAACTTTCAGTAAACTACAATTATAAATTCAATTTCTCAGTCTCACTAGCCATGTTTCAAGAGCTCGATAGTTGCATAAGGATGGTGGCTACCATGTTGGACAGAGCAGGCCTAGGCCATGGTTTGCTATGTGTGCACACACATGCCCTTCAACCAATATAAGCAGTTATATACACACAGTCATGCACCCGTTCAACAACTGTTGCCTGTGTCTACTCTGTGTGCTAGGTCCTGCGGAAGTAAAACTGAAGATGTGATGGTCTTCGATCTCAAGAAGCTCAAGTGATTGGAGAAAAGAGAGAAACACAAAAAATAAGTAATCACAGTGTTAGGTGATGAGTTTTATGGTCAAGGTTCATACACCGTGTTTGGGGGCATGGTTAATGCCCAACCACACTTACTAGCATTTGTATGTTGACATTAATAGCAACATCAGCTGAGCTACTATTAGCAAAGTGCCCCCAGGGCCCAAGTGCCATGCTCCATGTGTTATATGCATCTCTACATGTAATTCTCGGACAGTCTGCCAGATGTGTGTTATCGAGACTTTGCCGTGAAGCTGAGGCTCAGAGAGGTTACCAACTTGTCCAAGATCATAGGATAATATATAGTACAGTTGAAATTCAAACCTGGAATTATCAGCATCTAAGGGCAGTGCCAGTGTCTTAGTAAACATTAATTTAGCAGCTACACAATGCGAAACATTGTGTAAAACACTGCAAGGGACAGAAAGGTGAGCAAAATGTATAAACACGTAGAAAATCAGTTGGAAGAATACACACTAAATCATTAATAGAGGCTGCCAGTACAGAGTTGGGGGAAAGGGGGAGTGAAATGGGAGTTTTGGTTCTTTCTCTACAAAACTGTTAAATGAAAAAAATTTCATAAGCATATATTAATATAAAAATGAAAACATAAGACTTGAACCAAACAAGGTACCAGATAGTAAGAATTTCAGTGTGCCCACTCACATACATACATACATATGAAAACATATTTGCAGAAGTACAGCAAAATTAGCCTTGCATAGATTAGGCCATTTGATGATTGCATCAGTTCCGAGCAATATGTAGCCTAGGACAGCTATACCATGCATTATTATAGAAAAGAAACCACTCTGTTAAGCACTGATGAATCCACTAAATTTGCATGTCTGGTGAGTGCAATCACGCATCCGTAATCCCTCCTCAAATAAGATGTGTTTCTGGGAGCCCAGGAGGTCCTCTCTACATCACTGAGTGCCGCCTGCCCCACTCGACTTCCCACTCAAGCGCACTTCCTCCCATATGCTTCCCCTGTGCCCAGAGAAGCCTTGCCTTGCCCCCTCCCCTTACTCACTTGAGTGGGTACATTCGCAGAGCCACGTCCATGCCTGGAGCGTAGGACAGAAAAGCGGCCAGGAGTGTCTCCTCCAGGATCCCAAATATGAGGATCTTGTTGCTGAGAGGAGATGTTTATGGAGTGAGGGAGGTGATCAGGGAGAGGTAGGGGGTGCAGTTTGGGGCGGGACTGGGGCTGGGGGTGGCGCTCACTTCATGCCCTGCTGGAAGATTGAGTTGCGGCGGGTCTTACAGATGATGAGGTCAGCCCACTGCACGATCACAATGCTGACAAAGAAGGCCGTTTGGCACGTGAACTCCAGCACCTTCCGCTGCTCATAGGTCTGGGGAAGGATGGGCAGAGGGGGAGCCATCAGCGTCAGGAGGGATTCAGCTATGCCTCAGAGGCCGCTGCTTTCTCCTGCCTTCCCACAGCCAAAGGCTGAATTAGGGGACCTCTTCAGATTCCCACAGCCCTTCTCACGTATCTATCATAGCACTTTTCACTTTGTGTTGTGTGTTTATGTTTTCCTTATCTGATTGAGAGCCCCTCAAGGGCAAGCACCTCTTCATATTTATCTGGGTCCCTCCCCATGCTTTGTTCAATGAGTGGCAGGGAGGATGGCTCATAAATATTTACTAAGTTAATCAGAAGAGTGGTGTAAAAGAAGGTGGACTCAAGAGGAAAGCAGGGTCTGAGGAAACAGGTAAGGAAGATGGGACTGTAGGGAATCTGCATGCAGAGGGGACGGGATACCCGAAGAGTGGGCCCAGATGGGAGGCGTTCACTCGTCCATTCATTCATTCTTTCATTCACTTTTTGCACAGAAGGAAGTTAAGAGTCCAGTGGGGAAGATAAATACGCGATGTCAGCACAGTAGGCTGGTTATAAGAGGGACATCACAGAGGGCTGTGCAAGCACAGGAGAGGTGCATTTAAATTAGATTGGAGGAAAAGCCCATTAAAAAAACAACAGCATGTTTGTGGGAATTCCTTGACTATCCCGTGGTTAAGACTTCACCTTCCAATGCATTGGGGTGTGGGTTCAACCTCTGGTTGGGGAGCTAAGATCCCACGTGCCTCACAGCCAAAAAACCCAAAGAAACAAGAGAAGCAATGTTGTAACAAACTCAATAAAGACTTTAAAAAGTGGTCAACATCAAACAAAATCTTTTTAAAAATAGCGTATTTATAAATAACTTGTAGCTCGAATAAAAAATTGGAAAATGTGTAGGACCAAACAATAATGAGATACTACAGATAGAACCTCATGGGATGTGGTCAAAGTTGTACTTGGAGGGAAATATAGAGCCCTAAGGGCTTCCCTGGTGGTTCAGTGATAAAGAATCTGCCTACAGTGCAAGAGATGCAGGGTCAATCCCTGAGTGGGAAGATCCCCTGGAGAAGGAAATGGCACCCTGCTCCAATATTCTTGCCTGGAAATCCTGTGGACCGAGGAGCCTAGAGGGCTATAGTGCATGAGGTTGCAAATGTTGGACTCGACCTAGATACTAAACTACCACCACCACCAAAGAGTCCAAAACAATAGAAAACAAAAGCTGGAAATTGATGAGCCAAGCACTGAACTTGGAATGAGACCAGTCAGCACATTTCTGTGCATCAGATCATGCCACCCTGCCCTCTGCAGCCAGCTACCGAAACCAAACCACTCCCATCATCACGAAAATTTTAGTTTCTGACTCACTGTCATTCTAACGGTGCCTGTCCTCATCTTTGGAGATTTAAATATCCATGTTGATGATCCTTCCCATACCGTGGTCTAACAGTGTCTTCATCTTCTGCTCCAGTGGTATACTCCTTCCCCACCTGATTGCATGCTCCCATGATTAAACTCCAGATGTCTTTTTCAATAGCCACATTTTTTTCCATGACTTCAGTCTCAAGCACTTCTTTTCTCTCTGTTCACCATCTCCATCTTTCAATCTCACCCACTTTAGTATCCCAATTCCAACACTTCTTTGGACTCCTCTTGGGCTTACAATCTATGGACCCGGTATGTTATCTATTTGGCTATTATCTTTCTCCCTTCCCACCCTGTGCCCCTAACTAGAATATAACCTCCACAAGAGCAGTCTCTTGGCTATTTTTGTTCACTACCATATCCCAGGGACAAAACAGTCTCCAGTGCATAGAAGATGCTCAACAAATATTCGCTGAATGAATGATCAGTGACCAACTAAATTACTGCCAGAGGTATTAGCAGTATGTAGGGTACCTCCTAGGGAGGAAGCTCTATACTTGATAATCTGAAGATTACAGCAGTGGAAGAGGCATAGACCTTGCCTTTATGGCATTTCTTTGGCAGGGCTGTTGTTCTCAATCCGTTTTGCAATATCTTAAGACGTTGCTGACATAATTTGATGTTAATTCAAATTAATTTTAATTATCATTAGTTGATTGTAAATAAATGGATGACAAGCTTCATCTTGGTAGCAGGGAGATGGTTTCAAGGTATAAAACTAACAAGGGGCCTGATCCGAGGATTAAGGAGATGTTGACAAGGTACACAGCAGAGAGGACTCTGGGTATCTTTGGACCTTGCTAGCTGGGAACATTGACATCTGTCGGCCTCGAGAGGCTCAGATAGTGGAAATCTGTTGGAGAAGACTCTTGAGAGTCCCTTGGACTGTAAAGAGATCAAACCAGTCCATCCTAAAGGAAATCAGGCCTGAATATTCATTGGAAGGGCTGATGCTGAAGCTGAAATTCCAATACTTTGGCCACCTGATGCGAAGAACTGACTTGTTGGTGCTGGGAAAGATTGAAGGCAGGAGGAGAAGGGGATGACAGAGGATGAGATGGTGGAATGGCATCACGAACTCGACAGACATGAGTTTGAGCAACTCCAGGAGTTTGTGATGGACAGGGAGGCCTGGCATGCTACAGTCCATGGGATCGCAAAGAGTCGGACACGACTGAGTGACTGAACTGAACTGTGTGTGCAGGCCAGCGTTCCAACAGTGTTTTGATTTTAACGTATTTTTGAGAACCCTGCAGTTAGCTTGGTTTGGAGGCATCATGGTGACATGGGAAAGTGCTGGGCAGGAATCAATCCAGAATTCTAGTCCAGCTGTTGTAGGGATTCACTGTGGGGCTTTGAGCAAGTCACTGAACATTTCCAGATTCAGATTCCTCATTTGCAGGATGAAGAATAGGCCATCTTGTCCTCCATGGACTGTATGTGAAGTCTCTGGTCCTATGATTCTAGCAAAAATTGGTGTCACATCTCCCACTGTCTCAAAATTGGGATGGAAGTGTTCACAAATACATACTTACTAAAATTCTTAAATACATATTTTTGGATAGGGGGCTTCAGTTTAGACCTCATTTATCTTGGTTGTTAGGAATGACTAATACAGAGAGGCATCCTCTAAGTTTAAACAGTTTAGAGTGACAAGGAAGAGAATATATAAAGAAAATCAGTTTTTATTCTTTGAACTCCCATGGAAAAGGAGAATAACAGGGAAAGAGGATCCAGCACTCATTTCTGGGGCAATGATGGTTAGAACCTGGAAATCAGCCTCCCAAAAGTTGATTGACAAAGAAGATCTCCAGGTCCAAGGAAGCCAGAAAGACCCAGGAAGATATGAACAGGCAACAGACAGTAGTAATTAACAGAAATGAAGTCACTGTAAACAAAGAGAAGAGAGTTGCTGATGTGATCCGAGGTTGAGGGCAAATGTTAGAAAGCTCCTGTAGGACTGGAGATGAGGATCATCTCTGTCTGCCTGGTGTCTTCAAAAACTTGCTAAACCCATTTTCTCCTGGTTACTTCTTCACTCTTATTGGCCAGCATTTACTATCTTGCCTTTCACTCACCCACTGCTGTCCATAGCTGTCCTCCAGGTCATTGATGTATCGATTTTCCCAGGTGACGCGGATGCCCAGCAGATCAGGAGGCTTAAAACCATTCTCAGCCATGATCACAAAGTAGGTGAAGAATCCTGCCAGAGCCTGGATCATCCCTGTCAGTGAGAGTTAGAGGTCAGGGAAACCTCGCTCAGAGGAAGATCTCAAAAGGCAGACCACAGAAGAGGTGGCGCCTGGGACTTGCTTCTTCTAGCAGGGTTGATGTGTGTCTGAGCTGTAATGTTGAAGATTCATGCCATCAGTGATCTGACCCTGCCACCTCTGTTGGACTTGCCTCCAAAGTCTGACACTGGTTTCTAAGCTGTAACCCAGCGTTATATAACCATAAAACTGGAAAGGACCTGAAAGGGGGTTCATTCTCTCTCTCCACCAAGTGAATGCTGGACTCCTCTCCATTTCCTCGGACACCAGGACACTCATCAAGTCCTCTCTTCCCCTCACATTTCTCCCATCTGCTCCACGCCTCTCCCTTGGTCAAAACCTCCATCCCCATGCCTGGAAACCATAGCCAGCTGATGCTGATGTTTTTCTACTGACCACAGAGCTGTCACTGTAGATACCTGCACAGTGATTCTCACAGCAATTCTGAATTGTCATTTACGTTTCATCAGTGGGAAAACTGAAGCATGAAAAAGATTTAGTCATTATCCAGAGTGGTACAGGTAGTAAGTTGTGATACTGAGATTCAAACATAGATATGGCTCCTAAATCTGTGCCTTTTCTATGTGTTTCCATCTCTAAATACTGATATTGTCTCCTCTCTCCGTATCTCTTGCCTGTACCCCATTGTACCTGGCTACTCAAGCACAAAGAAGTGTCTTTCGAGACTTGGACCCACTATAAATACTAACTGTGTCCACAGCCTCATTTCCCACTACTTCTTTATCAGGAATAAGCACTCCACCAACTTAATTTATTCACTCTTCAACAACCAGGTATCGTCTGGTCCCCGTCTGACCATCCATTCATTAGCTGAGCCCTAACTTCCAGCCCCAAGTCTAAGTCCTGTCTCCTCCATGAGGCCTCTCTGTCCACAAGATTGGTGAGTCCTTCTGCCTTATATTGCTGGAGTTTGTCCTATCTGTACTCAGTATGTGGCACTTGGAAAACGACCTGCCATTCTTTCATGTGTGTTTGCGCCTTTCTGACTGGATCCTTAACTCAAGAGCAGATCAGAGATCAGTGGTTTTTGGGGCTAAAGCCTAGCACAGTTCGTAATTAAGAGGATAGCTCCCTGAACTTCCAAACCAAGATTGGCCTCATGACCCTTCTGGGGCAGCCTCTCCCCACTCCCTTCCACCCGTCATTCCTGCAGCCGCACCAATCTGTCCGTAGGCCATGCCAATGAGACGGTGATTCACCAGCTTATCAGTCTTTGGGTTTCTTGGAGCCCTCTTCATGATGTCACTCTCAGCTGACTCATAAGCCAAGGAGATAGCAGGGACCTGGAGGATGGAGGGTGGAAGCAACCGGGAACTTCTCTGAGTTCAGAAGGAGACTCAGAGAAGTCACTCAAGCTCTGCCCCTCTGCCTGACATAGGTTGTCCCAACTCAGTCCATTTCACAGGAGTTCCACGAGCTAGGTCCCAGCTTGGTCCTCACCATGTCAGTGCCCAGGTCAATGCAGAGGATGGTTATGGTGCCCAGAGGCAGGGGGATGCCGAGGATGATGAACAGCAGGAAGGGGGTGATCTCGGGGATGTTGCTGGTCAGGGTGTAGGCGATGGATTTCTTCAGGTTGTCAAAGATCAGGCGGCCTGGGAAGGATGGTCAACCTTCTGTGAGCAGCACAGAGACATCACACCTCCCACAAACCAGCTCCTGGGCAGAGGCCACTACAAAGCAGTGTCACACAGTCCGTGAAAGGGTCTTGGGCTGTGGCAGCCTGAGTTTTATTTCTAAATTGTGTGACTGTTAGTTAAAGCCATGATTTAAGCATGTCAAATTTGTATGCTCTGCATTCTTGGATTCAACATGGCTACTATCATCTGATCTCTGAAAATTAAGCAGGCTGGGGCTTGGTTAATACTTTGAGATGTCTGAGAATGCCAGTATAAAAGCCCTAAGAAGATTAAGGCTGGATTTGCAGCAACATGGATGGAACTAGAGATTATCATACTAAGTGAAGTAAGTCAGACAAAGACAAATGTCATATGACATCACATATATGTAAAATCTGAACTATGACACAAATGAAGGTATCTACAAAACAGATAGACTCACAGATGTGGAAAACTAGACTTAGGATTATCAAAGGGGAAAATTGCATATATGTAAAACTGAGTCACTTCACTATACACCAGAAACTAACACAATGTGGTAAGTCAATTATACTTCAATTTGAAAAAATTAAGGCTGAAATGGAAAGAGCCTGGGCGTGGGTTCCAGCTGCTTTTTCTGCCATAACTAACTTGTGATCTTGGGCCCCCCTCACCTCTCTGAGCTTCATTCCTTCTGCATTGCAAGATGCCTTGAATCCTTCCCTGACAACCCTTTAAAAAGTGTCACCCCTCCTTCCACTCCCTGCTTTGCTTATTTTTTTCCATTGCACTTGTCTTCTTTGATTATACTGTTCAGTTGATTTTCTATCTATCTTATTTCACTAGATATTAAGTTACCTGAGAGCAGGGAGGTGTCTTTTTTCTCCCCATTGTTGAATCCCCCAGCATCTAGAATACTGCCTGATACATAGTTGATGTGCGAAGGTTTACTGAATTGAGTGGGCATACAATACTGAGGATTATACAAGGTCTCAATACTGAGGATCATTCACAGTTTCAATATAATGTTAACCATTATTATTACATGGATTGTAATAGGTTTTAATTCATAGCTCCAGACAGAAATCAGGGAGCCCAGGAAGCAGAAATCTGGGCTTCACCAATGGGAATTGTCTCTGTGAAAGAGGGGACTTGATTTGGCTCATTCAGTCAGGCTCCAAACGACCTTGGTATGGCAACATCATTCAGACAACAGGTTGCCTGAAAGTCCTCCTGAGACTGTGACGTACAGAGTAGTCTTATGGGTATGGCTACACCCTGAAACCTACGGTAGAATCCTACAGTGGAAACCTACAGCAGATTCAAGTAGGGTCTCCTGAATCTCCATGAGAGAGACAAACTATGCTGCACTAGAGCTGCCTAGACGATCTGGACTTTCCTCCAGTCACATAAGGGTTCCACATAGGGATGGTCTAAGGACCAGCTGGATCCAGTTTGCAAAACTGTGACTTACAGTGATTTTTCCCAGTGTGTACAGGAGGTTGGAAGACGGGCAAAGGAAATGAGAATAATGTGCATCAACTCTCACCTGAGTCTGAGGGCCAAGTAAGTCCCTACCCTGAGCACCCAGCTTCCTCACCCTCCTCCACACCCGTGACGATGGAAGCAAAGTTGTCATCCAGCAGGATCATGTCGGCGGCCTGCTTAGACACGTCGGAGCCGGCGATGCCCATGGTGATGCCGATGTCCGCCTTCTTCAGCGCTGGGGAGTCGTTCACCCCATCCCCTGTCACCGCCACAATGGCTCCCTGGAGGAAGCACAGAGGGAGTGAAATAATACTGTGTCCGGTCAGGCCCCGTCCCAAAGGTCAGCTTGATTTCACCATCCCTTGTTTCTTGATATGGCTTCTTGGCCCTTCCTTCTCCTGCACCTCCTGAAATAGCAAAACTATCAGGGAGCCCCCAGATAGAGGCCTGTCTCAGAGGTTCACAATCGGATGCTCTCTGGCTCCTCCTCCAGCCCAGCCCACATGTTGCTCTGCTTGGTTTGGGGCTGGGTGACTTCCCCAAGCCTCCTTGGTCTCCCTTACCAGCCTCTGACATCCCTCTACAATGATGAGCTTCTGCTGGGGTGAGGTCCGAGCGAACACGATCTCAGCATGGTTTTGGAGGATCTCATCAAGCTGCTCAGAGTTCATATTCTTTAGTTCTGAGCCATGCACCACAATGGCTTGGGCGTCCCTGAGGAAGAGGAATTTCTAAAGGTTAGTTCCAGGTATTGAGAATTCACCAGGTATCCTGATACCCTCAAACTCATCTTTGCTATAACCTGCATGTTTCTCCTTTCAGCCCCATCTCCTCAACTTGTCCCCAGCCGTGAGATTGGCACACTGTATCCCTACCTCTCCCTCCCTCTTCTCTGCCTTCTTTGGCCCACCTTCATCTGAAAACCTACTGACACAGTCGCTTGGTCATTTTCCTATATGTTTTACCTACCTACAGAAAGAACCTCCGAAAACTTCAGTTGGTGGAGCAAGCTAAGGATGGAGAGGGGAAAATGGTATATGAGTTCTTTAGGGGGTCTCACCTAGGATTGACCTTGCTGACAGGGATCTTGAGCCGGGCAGCAATGTCCTCTGCTGTCTCAGAGCCCTCTGAGATGATGCCCACACCCTTGGCAATGGCCTTGGCTGTGATGGGATGATCCCCTGTTACCATAATCACCTGGGTTGGGAGGGGAGGGAAGGAGAGCAGAGTCATCTTCAGAGAGGCCCCCAGTCCTTCACCTCTCTCTCCAAGAGCTAACAGATCACTGCTGTTATTCCACAGGGGTTTAAGTAGCTCATCCCTGAGAACTTGGGCTACTTTTTGAATTAGATCCTCCAAAACCACACTGAGATCCTGTTTCGCTCGGACCTCATTCCCGAGAACTTGGGAGGGGGTCAAGGCTATCAGACCATAAAACATAGGACAAATTGGACTCTGGTTGCCCATGAATAAATCGGGGATTTTAGTGTATTTACTATATTCAGATGGAGAAGGAAATGGCAACCCACTCTTGTATTCCTGCCTGAAAAGGCCAATGGACAGAAGAGCCTGGGGTTGCAAAGAGCCTGACGTGACTCAGCAGGCACGAGCACACTATATTCAGAATTTCATGCATCGCTCCAGAAGCTATTCTGCCTCTTTTTTTTTAATTATTTTATCTTTTTGATTGGAGGATAATTGCTTTACAATGTTGTGTTGGTTTCCGCCATACAACAACCCAAATCAGCCATAAGTGTACATATTCTCCCTCCTTCTTGAATCTCCATCCCACCTCCCACCCCGAGCACAAGGTTGAGCTTCCTGTGTTATACAGCAGCTTCCTGCTAGTTTTGTATATGGTAATGTAGCTGCTTCAGTGCTACTCTCTCAATTCGTCCCACCCTTTCCTTCCCCTGTTGTTTCTCTAAGTCTGTTCTCTGTGTCTGCATCTCTATTCTTGTTCTGCAAACAGGTTCATCAGTATCATTTTTCTAGGTTCCAAATATATGTGTTAATATACAATATTTTTCTCTTTCTGACATACTTCACTCGGTATTACAAACTCTAGATTCATCCACCTCACTGCTGCTGCTGCTACTAAGTCGCTTCAGTCGTGTCTGACTGTGCAACCTCAGAGACGGCAGCCCACCAGACTCCCCTGTCCCTGGGATTCTCCAGGCAAGAACACTGGAGTGGGTTGCCACCTCACAAGCACTGACTTAAATTTGCTCCTTTTAGCGAGTGAGTAATATTCCATTGTATGTATGGACCACAACTTCTTTATCCATTCATTTGCTGATGGACATCTCGGTTGCCTCTATGTCCTGCCTGTTGTAAATGGTGCCGCAACGAACACTGGTGTACCTGTGTCTTTTGAGATATGATTTTCTCAGGGTATATGCCCAGTAGTAGGATTGCTGGGTCATGTGGTGGTTTTATTCCTAGTTTTTAAAGGAATCTCCATACTATTCCCCATAGTGCTATACTTCCTTTTAAGCTCAAAGACAGAAGCACCTGCCATTAGAACAATGGCAGTGGAGGGACGTCTGGAAGAATCCGTCTCCCTAGCAAAATTTCATCCAGACCCAGGGCACTCTGATCCTCACTCTACCCCTCTTCTTCCCACTGCCTCCTTGTGCCCCTGGGTTCTGGCCCTTTCCGGATACCTGGGCCCAGCCCTAGTCCTATCCCTTTCCTCCCCAAAGATCAGGTGCCCATGTGTGTGGTCTTCTAGCCTTCTGTTCTCCTAACCCTCCTCACATTGTCTGTGTGTGATGGCTTGTCTGTCCCTCTCCTCTGCTGGACTGAGAACTCTGAAAGCGTGGGGCCACGCCTATGATTCATGTTAAGTTTCCAGCTTAGCATAATTCCTAGCGCAGAGTAATCCATCAACAAGCAATTATAGAATGAAGGAAGGATTGCTTCCTGGGAACCGCTGCCCCTGGTTCCCAAGTGCCCTCTAAGCACATAATTCTCAGGCTTTGGTGGGAGGGAGAAGGGAACTATCTGACTGTGGCTGAACTAAGAACAGAGGTCCTGGAAAGGTCAGTCTATTCACTCCCAGAGCGTGGAAATAAGCCCTGAAGGGGTTTTCCCATGAGCCCTCCTCATTCCATACTGGCACTGCTGGCTTGCTGGACTGAGTGCTAACTAAGCTGGGATTACCGGGGACTCAGGCAAGGTGTGCTGTGAGCAGTTCCCCACTCACTGCTCTCCAGTGCCCTGGCTCGGTTGTGGGGCGCTGGGGCCTCAACAAAGCTCGGCCTGTGGGGCGCAGGGAGGATGTAGGAGGAAACCACAACCAAAGCTTCCAGGTGTGGTTCAGACTGAGCCCTCAGTGATGGCTTTTTAGGCTTACCGTGCCTTGAACATTTCCCAGTAGCTCATTAATAATGACGTGTAAGACAGTTGTCATACCTAGGCCTGCCTCACCAGAACTACTGTTCTACAGCAGTTTCTGGAAGTACCACCTCTATGCCAGCCTGGAGAAATAAAGTCAGTCACCCTAAGAGTGAGTTCCTAGGACACAATTTCACAGAACATTGAGATGCATTCATATAATAGAAGAGAATGGCTCCCTTCAAAATAAAAGGCATCTAGTAGTTTCTGGAATTTGTCAAGTCCTAAAGGAATTTCATGTCTCACTTCTTGATGCTGACTGTACCTCTGGTGTTCCCACATACTCTTGTAAGCTGCCTTCCCTGTTCCCTTGGGCCCTCTTCTCCCAGATCAGATCCACTGAGAGAGAGCCTCCAGCGCTGGTGACCTTAACTTCAGGTGCTTGCTCCTCAGCTGCAGCTCTTAGAGGAGGCTAAATTCGTAGCCAGGGCCAAGTAGCCTCATACTGCTAAGGGCCTCAGGTAGTGGCAAATACGATGGGATAATTTTTTTTTATTTTTAATGATTTGGTATTCTTTATTAAAAAAAAAAAAACTTTTCATTTTATATTGGAGTAGAGCCAATTGTCTTCCCAGGTAGCTCAGTGGTAAAGAACCTGCCTGTCACTGCAGGAGACATAAGAGACGTGGGTTCAATGCCTGTGTCAGGAAAATCTCCTGGAGAAGGGCATGGTAACCCACTCCAGTATTCTTGCCTGGAGAATTCCATAGACAAAGGATCCTGGCAGGCCACAGGCCATGGGCTTGCAAAAGAGTTGGCCAGGACTGAGAGACAACATAGCCAGTTAATAATGTTGTGACAGTTTCAGGTGGACAGCAAAGAGACTCTGCCATATATATACATGTATTCCTTCCCCGCTGACTCCCCTTCCATAATGGGATCATTTTATTTCAGTTTTTTTTTTTTTTTTGGCCATGCCACACACAGCATGTGGAATCTTAGTTCCCCAAGGAATCGAACCCCACCCCCTGCATGAGAAGTGTAGAGTCTTAACTGCTGGACCATCAAGGAAGTCCCTTATTTTAGTTTTTTAAAATCATTCATTCCTAAGGCCTGAACACATGACTGTCTGAGAAACACCAGTCCCACCGTCAACTGTAAAAAAAATTTGCTGCCACGCAGCTGTTATCCAGCCTCTTTCAACAGCTTCATCACATCCGTCAGCTCTGTGTCAACACCACTTCGGAGTTAACCTTGGAAGGTTCTCACCGCTGGGACAACACTCTATATTGTGTGCTTAGTCGTGTCCCACCCCCTGTGACCCCATGGACTGTAGCCCATCAGGCTCCTCTGTCCATGGGATTTTCCAGGCAAGAATACTGGAGTGGGTTGCACTTTCCTTTTCTAGAGGAGCTTCTCGACCCAGGGGTCAAACCTGAGTCTCCTGTGTCTCCTGTGCGGGCAGTCAGGTCCTTTACCACTGAGTCACCTGGGAAATCCAAGCCCCTGTTTAGCCAACTTCATCCTCCTTGAAGGATGGCCTGTGTACATCTTATACTCCCTATAGGAAGAAAAGCAACTGATGCAGAATTCCTCACCAGGCCAGCCAAGCTTCTGTCAGCTTCAGGTCCAGGAGAGGTAAGAAATTAAAGTGTAAACCTGGGCCCAGAACGAGAATGGGCCCAGGAAGCACCAGCCTTTGTGCTTCAGGTGCCAGCTCCAGACCCGCCCGAATCCCCTGCGGACCGTTACCTGCCACAGCTCGCTCAGCCTCGCGGGCCACGAGCGGGCCCCAGCTGGCAGGCGCCCTGACTCAGGTCACTTCTTGTCTCCTGGGTGGACCTCCCCACCTGTGGACACAATTAGAGCTCTGCTTCTTGCTAAAGAGATCCATAAACTCCCCGGTGAAGTAAACTTTAGACTACCTCCGTAAGATCTGTACTTCTCATCCCAGCAGCCTGCCTGGAAGCTGAGAAAATGCAAATGAACCCCTTCTCCATTTAGCTACCATAGTATGATGCTGTAGATCTGTGGAGGACTATCAGGACGCATGGTTACCCTGTCCAGATGTGTTATAATGAAGAACTGTTCCAGCCCAAAACATCCTGTAGTAATCAGGGAATTCACTCAGAGTAGTTTCTGCTATCCATTCCTCAGTTCCCTCTATAGTGACCAATCACTGTACTTAGCGTGACCCAGATTGCTCAGAGACACACTGACAATGGTTAAAGGTCAAGAGGAAGTCAGCTCTGACACAGAGCACCCAGTTCTCCTTAAATATTTCCAGCCCCACCCCACCTCCAACCTGCTCTCCTAAATATTCCAGAATATCAATGTGAGCAGAGAGGTGACAATACCCAATCTATGAAGATGTATAGAAGTCTTAGAATTTGGCCTTGGAGGGAGTTCCCTGGTTGCCTAGTGGTTAGGATTTGGTACTTTCACTGCAGTGCCCTGGGTTCGATCCTCGTTGGGGAACCATCCCGCATGCCAGCCAAAATACAAAACCAAATAAACAAGCAGCAACAAGTGGTAGAATTTGACCTGGGAAAGTGGAATACAGAACATCTCAGAATTAGAAGAATATTACTGCTGCTATTCCATGAAGTCCAAAGTCCTCTTCTGACTGAAGGGAAGTTCCCATCTCTGGGTTTGCTCTCCGCTGGGTTTGCTCTTGGACCACTTCATTTTAAGCTTCTAGCTTTTGCTCCTGGACATATACCTGTTACAGCAGCTGTTCACCCTGAGTCAGATCCATCGAGGGCCCCAGCTCTGTCTCTCATTCTCACAAGTGTCTGCTCCAGGACCCCAGCCCACTTGGCCTCACCCTTTTGACAACCCACTCAGCAGTACATTTTTATGACATCTTCTAGCATTTTGCTATTTCCAGTGTGACTTGCAACCAGCAGCAATGGCATCACCTAGGAGCTTGTCAGAATACAGCATCTTGGGTCCTCTGGACTTACAAAAAAAAAAAGGATTTGCATTCCAATAAAAGCCCCAGGCTATTCAATGCACATCAGTTTGAGAAGCACTCTCCTAGGGCTTAGGTTCTCAAACCTGTCTGCACACTGGAATCTCTAGGAGACTTTTGAAAAATAGATACTTGGCTCCCAATCAGAAACTTGAAGGGGTCTGGAGTGTGGCCAAGGCATCAGAGTTTTAAGGCTCCCCTGGGGATCCTGTTTTATGTTATTTTTTAATTTTATTGAAGTATAGTTGATTTACAATGTTGTGTTCATCCCCTGGTGATTCTTATTTAAGACAGGATTCTAACTACAGAGGGCACACTATAATGTTATCTCTTAAGACTAAAACTTATAAGCAGAAATCAGCTCAGTTAAATGAAGAACCTACTCTGTCCAAGGTTTCCTGCGGTTGATCCAGGTTAGGAGAGGTGAGGGGTGTCTGGATTGCTCCAGCACTTACCTTGATCCCAGCTCTCCGGCACTTGCCCACAGCATCAGGCACAGCAGCTCGGGAGGGTCAATCATGGAGATGAGCCCCACGAAACAAAGGTTATTTATGGGAAAGTTGATTTCACTGGTGTTGAACTTGAAGCCCTTGGAGTAAGTGTTAGGCAGATTCAAGAAGCAGAACCCTGGAGAGGGACAGAAGAGGGGCCCAGTAGTCATTCCGCTATGTCTCTACCCGCTTGCCCCAACCTCCTAGATTCTTCACCCCACAAATAATGACAATTTTGCCGTCACTCTGCAGAGGCTTCTCCCACAGCCGGCTCACCTAGCACACGTTCCCCAGACCTCCCAGATCCAAGTAGGCATTTTGGAAAGCGTCCTTCATTTCATCATCTATTGGGTACTCCTGCCCTTTCAGAAGGTAAGTAGAGCAAAACTCTAAGATCCTCTCGGGCGCCCCCTTCATCATCAGGACGTGGGCCTGGGAGCTGTCTTCCCGCAGGTGGATGGACACCTAGGGAGAGGAGAGGAAGCTTCGGTGGAAGGAGAGCACGAGGATTGGGTCAGAGAAGCACCTCCATTTCCTTTGCCGCCTGACCCAGCACAGCCCTCCTCCCTGCAGTCATATCTGCTCTTTGGTCGAGCCCTTCCTCCTTTGTAGGACCCCACAGCCTGGTATTATTTGCACACAAATCTCTGTTGCCTTCTTAGCCATACTTGGAGCTAAGGGCAGCCAAGCACTCTGTTCCCCAGCTTCCTCTCTGCCTGAGTGGCTAGCGAGCAGAGAAGGCAGAGTGAACAGGAAAGAAAGCTTAGAGCTTACACCTGCGTTCTAGGACCAACAGGAAGGCTTTCTTAGCTTCCTGGCCTCAGGTCTGTCCATTGAACCTCTGCAAACCTTAGCTCCTTTGAGAAAATGTAGAAAATCTGCAATGCCCACTTCATTTGGCTTTATAAAAGAGAGTCTTAATGAAGACTATATTGAAAAACATTGACAGTTCTTTACCATGAGTGGTTGAGCCTGAAGGATGGGATTAGGATGAATAATAATAGTAGCGTTTATTGAGCACTTACTACGTGCCAGGCATTGTTCCAAGTGCTTTACGTGAGTTACTTCCCTGTGAGGTAGGCACTATAAAGTTCTTTGTTTTATAGATGACAAAACTAAGCTTAAGCTGTGTCCAGAATCACATAGCTAGAAGGTAGAAGCAATCAAGGGAAGAATCCAAGTAGACTGACTTTAGAACAGAACTTTAGAGCAGAGCTTTAGAGCAGAACTTTAGAACAGAACTTTAGAGCAGAGCTCTCTTAGCCAGTCTATGTTCTAAATGCTTTGTTAACTCTGTCATTGCGTATTTGGTGATAGTCTATTTAATATTTATGATTGTTGCTTCATTTTCATTAATACTGTCTTTATTTTCTTCCTAAAAGAATAAGGGTATCTATTCACTTTGAGTTACCAAACTCTTCAAGCATTCTGATTTGTTTGCTGCTAAGCTGCTTCAGTCGTGTCCGACTCTGTGCAGTCCCATAGACGGCAGCCTGTCCCTGGGATTCTCTAGGCAAGCACACTGGAGTGAGTTGCCATTTCCTTCTCTAGTGCATGAAAGTGAAAAGTGAAGGTGAAGTCACTCAGTCACGTCCAACTCTTCGTGACCCCATGGACTGCAGCCTACCAGGCTCCTCTGTCCATGGGATTTTCCAGGCAAGAGTACTGGAGTGGGTTGCCATTGCCTCCTCTGAAAAAAAATATGAAGATTTCTTTAAAAACTAGGAATAAACCCACCATGTGACCCAACAAGCCCACTACTGAGCATGTATCCTGAGAAAACCATTCTCAAAGACACATGTACCACAGTGTTCACTGAAGCACTGTTCACAACAGTCAAGACGTGGACACGACCTAGATGTCCCTCGACAGATGAATGGGTAAAGAAGCTGCGTGCTTGCATACAATGGAATATTACTCAGCCATAAGAAGGGATGTATCTGAGTCAGACCTAGTGAAGTGCGGTGGCTTCAAATATTTTTATGTTCATTTTTGGGAATGATAAATAAACTATTTTCCACATGTTGCCAGTAAAATTTGTATAATCGCATCTTTGGTAATTTTATTTATATGTTGAATGTACTATTATTTTGTGTTTATGATTTTTTTTTTTTACCAATAAACAGAATGCGTCTCCAAAACAAAAAAGAAGAATATATTGAAAACCGTGAAGTACAACAGTTAGCCATTCTAGCCCCCGGCCAATCTCCTGGAAACATGACGAGTCCCCTGAGAGGGGACTGGGGGTCCCTGTGGCTGAGTCGTGGAGCGGAGGGCATAGTCATAAAGGGAGCCTGAGGGACAGAGATCAGTTTCAGTTTTCCTTTTCCTGTGATCCGATCTGAGCAAAGGAGCTATTTCTGATGTTCCTCTAATGATCGACAGGAAATTCCTGCTACGTAACCTGTCGGGTAACAAAATCAGCACATTGGGAGGAACTGAGCCCGCGGTGCTGAGGGAGCCAGACCGCACTGGCCCAGGGAGAAGCCAGATGGGAAACCTGGGTGTAAGACGTAGTCACAACAGCTCCTCGGGAAACTTTCCAAAAACTATTTTATTCAAAATATGCTTAAGCAGTTAAAAGGGAAAACCTTAACTCACGTAAGCAGAAAGCTGTAAAAAAAAAACACTCAACTTAAAAGCTTAATTTTCTGAGCACTTAAAAACCCCTTTGCTGACTATCTCCAATAGGAGATTATTGGAGATGACAGCAAGACCTGCTTAAGCTGGTAATTTAGTCACACACACACAAAACACACCTTAATAGAAAATTACAGATGAAAAAGATGGGAGAAACTGGAAATGTCAGAACTGAGAAGCTTCTTCCTTTCATTTCAGTCTCAGAGAGGGAGAGAGACAGGCCTTGCAAACAACCAACAGGCTAAGATGTCTCTTGCATATCACGGCCTCCAACTGCCCTGAGAACAGAGAGCAAGCCGATAAAGCAGCTTGTTTATGGGTAGGGAGAGAAAGGAGTCAGAGGGGTTTTCTTGGGGCCCAAGGCAAGCCCCACCAGAGTTGGCGGCTTGCAGACTGGCCAAGCACACTTGGTGCAGAGGAGGATTTTGCTGTTTGAACTTGATATTCATTAGCTCAGAAAAGGCATCTAACAGTCATCTAGAGGAAAGAGTGCTATTTTGTTGGACATGCCAACAAATGTCATAACTATGTTTTGCTTTTATTTTGAATCTTGTGGAAGGAAAGGTACCTAATTCTTTCCAGTTGAAGGCTTTAATTGGGCCTTGCCAAGCACAAAATTCCTGTCTGGTTAGTGAGGCCACTGAACATCAGGAAAAAAATGGAAATAGGTTTGCAGTCTGGGCCTAGGGGACCTATCTTATTTCACTGATGAAAAACCAGTTGAGACAAAAACCTACAGGTCTGTTTCTTAAGTTTTTATTTGTTCAGCATTCAATGTGAAAGTGTAGGTAATTTGTTTTAAAAAGATCTATATAGCTTTTATTGTTGTTATTTTTAGTTACAAAAATGTTTTTCTTGTGACGAAAACTTTTAAGATCTATTCTTTTAAGCAACTTTCAAATATAAAAGTGTGGCTCACTTCACAAATTTGCCTGTCATCTGGGGGCCATATTAATCTCTGTATTATTCTAGTTTTAGTACATGTGTTGCGAAGTGAGCCCTGTTATGTGTTTTTAAGACTCAAAACCCAAAGTGACTTTTGGGAGTCTCATTTCTTTTCTGTTATCCACACCTGAATGACCTTTGCGGTATTGCATGAATTCAGAGAATTTCACTATTCTAAGCAAATCAACCCTTAGCTGCTAGAGCTCCCACCCCAAAGGCAATGCAGCTGTTCCCTCCTTTCCACCAGAACCCCTCCTAAAAGTGTGCCAGTGTTCCCACATAGGAGGGAAGTACTGGGTTTCCTGTCCCTCTCATGAAGTTTACTGGGAGGGCCACCACTGTCCCTCCCCCAGCATTTCTCCTTCTCTCGTCATATCTCCCTGGATCATGGATAAAATGACCCTAGAAAAGCAGCTTCAAAAACAGTCAGGAGAGCCCTGACCGCCTACCTGATGGCAGCTGCTAGAACTGCAGGCATGGAATGAAAAGAAATATTTGATGACTTGTGAGATAAGGTACTCAAGAAAGTGACTGACAAATCTAACATACTCTTCAGCAGCAAGTCTCCCAGTTGCCACAGAGACACGCAGCCAGCCCTTGCTGCCTGTGGACATTTCAGAGAGGACTTCATGACTAGCTCTCTGCACACTGATGTAGCCTCAAGGCTGCTTAGGGCTGAACGCCTCTTCCTTTATCATCTGTGTCTGCCTTTTCTGTTTACCACTTTCCCTTGGGCTTTCCTGGTGGCTCAGTGGTAAAGAATCTACCTGCAATACACGAGCCGCAGGAGACTCAGGTTCAATCCCAGAGTTGAGAAGATCTCTTAGAAGAGGGCCTGGCAACCCACTCCAGTATTCTTGCCTGGAGAATCCCATGCACAGAGGACCCTGGCGGGCTACAGTCCACAGGGGGTGCAAAGAGTCGGACAGGACTGAAGCAACTTGCACGCTAACACGCACGCGCTTTCCCTTAAGGTGAGCCTGCCTCCTAACTGGGGAGCTGGTTACACACTGTATCTTGTTCTATAGCTCAGACATAAAGACAAAGGCACAGCTCCCCCTTCCTCCAGAGGACGAGCCCCGTCCCCACTGCTGTCTCCTACCTTGGTCGGTTTTGTACCTGGTACTTGTTGGTGGAATTGAAGGGAATCTCTGCCACCTTGGGGTTCTTCTCTCTCATCTCCTTCACGGAGCTGTAGGACTGCTCGATGAACTTGAGAAGTGCTGACTCCGAAGCATCTCCTGTTGTTGTCCGCTGCCAGGATGGGGTTGGTATAATAAGCCTGGGAGGCCTGTCACCTGGGTTTGCCAGTGGTAGCAAGGAGAGGGAGAGAATGGGGAGGGCTGCTGGGGGCATCACCCAGGGCCAGGAAAGAGAGATTTAGGCTTATATACTGGAGACTGAAATCCCCTCTACCCACTTGGGCCTGACACCTTAGCTATGGGAAGGCTCTCCTCATTCGCCTTAAATTCAGCCCGGTTGCAGAGGCCAGCGATTCGGGCCAGGATAAACCAGGTGTCAGAGCCCTTGGCAAATGGATTCCCTGAGAAGAGAACAGAACTGTGAGCAGGGTGGGGAATGGGAGAGTTTAAAGCAGGGGGTTATTTGCCTCCCGTTCAGCATCCAGACACTCCTCAGAGACATCTCCTCTTCTCCAGGCCTCCTGGCTCTCCTCTCACTCACCAGCTCTTTCCTCACTGTCTGGACTTAGCACGCCCTCTCAGCTACCCATCACATCTCCCACATCCTTCCACTCTCTGACCACCAACGCCACCAGTCACCAGTCTGTTCTTCACTGGTGTCAGCCTCGTAGATGGTCTTGTCGAACCACAGGTGGGCGACGGTCATGCGGTTCTGGGTCAGGGTGCCCGTCTTGTCTGAGCAGATGGTGGAGGTGGAGCCCAGGGCCTCCACTGCCTCCAGGTTCTTCACCAGGCAGTTCTTCCGAGCCATGCGCTTGGCTGTCAAGGTCAGGCACACCTGAGGCCAGGAGGGGAGTGGGGTTAAATGAAGAGGAGAGTTCTGCCGCTCACAGCACTATGTGGTTTTGGAAACCTGATCGTTTTTACTGATCTTTTAATTTTGGGTACTTATTTCCCTTTTGTTGTCACCTAGTCTTTAGAAATCCCATCTGTGGCCACAGTAAAGAAAATTAGAAAAGTGTTTCTGGTTTGGTTTGTACTTATGGCAGAGTTTCAAAAAGAGTGCATTCCTTTACCAGGGTATTGTAGAGAATGATCTCCTATTCCTTCTAGAATATTCGTCTCCCCCTTGATCCTTTCATCTTTTCTCTTCCACAGCCTTTTCTTAAGTCCAGTCTTTCGAAGGACCACGTTGAGGGCTAACCTTTGTGGTATAAGATGCTGTGGGTGGAGGAGGGTTGCACCAATAAAGAAAGAATGAAGAGGAGAGAATGACAAAACTGAGAAGGACTGGTGCAGCGCTAAAAGGACTTGAGAAATCACTTAAACCAGAAGATTTTTGTTAACCATAATTCAAGTGAAAACCAGGCATGTGGCAAGGTTATTTTAAAAGCGAATCAATTCTTAGGCTGTGGTTATGTACAGAATTTCAACTGTGGAATTTTTATTTACATAACATCATGAGTCCTGATGTTTTTGTGCTAGTCCAGCCACACCCTGGATATTTTTCTCATTTCCATTTTAAGAAGGATATTGATAAAGGAGGGCATGCCCCAAACAGGTATCTGAAGATCATGTCACAGATAGAAGGGCTAAGGGAAAAGGGATTCTTTGACCTCTCCACCTGCAGAGTTTGAGGGGACATAATGGCTACTGCAAAAAATTTAAAGAGTAGGTTTGTAGAAGACAGAAAATTGACTTATTTTGTGTTCCTTCAGATGAGAAAACTAGGACCAAACAGAGAATCATACGTCTATTCAACATAATGAAATCTAACTAGAGCAATCCAGCAATAAAATGAAGTCAGATAAAAGGGGGTAGGCTTCCCATTACTAGAAATCATCATCTCCTACAGATTTTATACAGGATATTTGGCATTAGTTGAAAGGTTGAATTTCTGTGAATTCTGGACATCCTTATCAGTAAGATTCTATAATCCTAATAAATTGAGGCCCTGGAGTGCAGCGAGTTGGCCAGGTTCACCAGCCAGTACACCCAGGACTGGAACTCGCTCTGAGTGATTTATAATCTAATGCTTTCTGCATCATAACTCACTTCTTTTCTCATTAAAGAGAAAAGGCACAAGAAAATATGGGTGGAGGAAGTCAGCGTAATTTGGGAACTAAATAATTTGGCATCTGTGTATGTACTGGAGTACTCTGCAGTTGAGAGACTCAGCCACAAAAGAACATACTCATGATTTCATTTCCTTGGGGGCAGTTTGTCTGCTTGGAGCCACCCTCCATTCTGGTTACTCACTGTGACGGTGGCCAGCAGCCCCTCAGGCACGTTGGCCACAATGATGCCGATAAGAAAGATGACAGCCTCCAGCCAGGTATAGCCCAAGATAAGCGAGAGCCCAAAGAAAGTGACCCCCAGGAAGACGGCCACCCCTGTGATCAGATGGATGAAGTGTTCGAGCTCAATAGCAATGGGGGTCTTGCCCACCACCAGATGGGAGGTCAGTGAGGCTATGCGGCCCATCACAGTGGAGTCTCCGGTGGCGATCACAATACCTTGGGCTGAGCCTGTGGATGAAGGGGGGAAGTCTGAATCAGGAAGGCTGTTGGATTTGGTTCCTACACAGAGAAAACTGTCACTGGTCAAAAACAAGGGTCTCTGAGAGGTTATTACATTCTGCTCTCTTTACATTTCATTTGTACAAGTGAGGGGCTCCTAGTCTAAAAATCTCAGATTCCACCGTTCTCCAGAGATAGCCAATTTTATTGCTGAATTGCCTTCACCATCAAAGTCTTCGTCTTTGTTGCACTTAATCTAAATATCTCCTATTGCCTGCATGCTTCTCATTTTGTCCTCAGCAGCTGAAGAGTTCCTTGAGCCCCAGAAATAGTGGTTACCCTTCTGCTGGAATCCAACATTCCAAAATCCCCCATCCTCTCACTCAGGGCTTCTCAATTTGCCCCCAGGACTCATCTGGCAGCATCTGGAGTTGAGACAAGATGGGAGGGTTACTACTGGCACCTAATGGGCAGAGAGCAGAGTGCTGCCAGATATCCTGGCACTCAGAGAACAGCCCTCCTTTCCCTACCAGTAAGAACCACTGCCCAGTTGTCAGAAACACTCTGCCTGGAGCCCCCTCCCTACTTTGCTGGCTGGAGCCAGTCTGACCCCTGCTGGCTGGCACAGGCCACAACAGTGGGGCTTCTGGGCCCTAAGTCAGGAGGCGAACTTCACACACAGGGTGTAGAACACTCAGGCATGCGGCTTGAAACGAAGGGCCCCACAAAGTCTTTGCTTACGGTAATTCTTCCTGCCTTACCATAATGACTGAAATTCCTACCATTAAAGTTACAGTCAGAATCACCCAGAAAAGCAACGTATTATAAGATAGCTCTTATGTTTTAATCAGAAAGACTCATGCCTGAAAGTTCGACTTTTCATCGTACTAGCTATTTGCTCTGGGGCAAGTTCAAATTTCTAAAGTTAGTACCCTCTCTTGGGATGCTGAGGAGAAGTTAGGGCTTACTTCAGGAGAAGAATGAATTAGCAAGGCTGAATAACTTTCTTCCCTTCTATGCTATTTTCAGCTCATAGAGCACAGTCCATTCACTACATAGAATAAAAATAGCTACAATTACAGGGCACTTAAAATGTGTTAGGCCTTGTGCTAAGCATTTTATATGTATTATCTTCTTTAACCCACATAAAAATTTATGGACCAGTGACTTTCAGTATCATCATTGTTCAAATGTGGAAATGATGGCTTTGACCTTTTATTTAAGATCATACAGCTCATGAGTGACAAAGAAGGTAGACTATTACATTCCTTACTACCTTTAGATGATAGAGAGTTCTAGAAATGTTTGTTTCAACCTTCGTTTCTTTTTTTTTGGCACATGAGATCTTAACTCCCCAACTAGAATCGAACCTGTGCCTCCTGCGGCGGACTGTCAGAGTCCTAACCACTGGACCACCTTAGGGGACCACCATCAATCTTTACTTTTGAATCTAGGCTACTTATGATTCGACATTCACCTTCCACACAGTTGGTGGAGAAGAAGCAGATATTTTGGGTCTCCAGAGGGTTCTCATTGGTGTACTCAGTGGAGCGGGACTGGGGCTCTGACTCTCCTGTCAAGGATGAATTGTCCACCTGGGATAGGAGAGAGGAGGGTCATAAAGCAAGAATGGAAAAAAGACTTACACAGATGACACATCCTTTTCTGCCACCAGCATCATTATCGACACGCAGACAGAAACAGAATCTTGCACACCACTGAACCTCAAATCTGATCGAGTGACTGCTCACGGTTCCGAGGAAGACAGTAACTTCATTAACTGAGCCCAGGTCACCGCGGTGCTCGGAGACCACACTCGGCCTCCTTCCGCAGCGTTTCACACCCCCTCACCTTACATCCTTGTGAAGAGATAAGCCGGAGGTCAGCGGGGATCCGGTCCCCACCTTTCACTTCTACCAGGTCGCCTACCACCACTTCATGTACAGGGATCTGAAACTTCTCTCCACCTCGAATGACCAGAGCTTGCTGTGGGAAGACAGTGTAGGGTTCATTTCCAAAGCCCTTTTCTCTTTCCCATCCAGTTCCTGGTCTCCTGTCCTCTGATTCCCACGGTTACTCACCACATCATTTGTGCAGATCACTTTGGTAGATTGCAAATTCTTACCAACACTCTCTGCAGGGCCCTTTGATGCTCCTCTCACTTACACCCCATGTAGGAATGGGGTTTATCTCTTCATTTCTACACTTAGGTTCGACTGTTTGGCTTGCTTTGGCCCATAGGACATTAGCAAGCAGATGCTTAAAAATGCTTGCACACTGGGGCTTGCCCTCTGTCACCATATTGAACAGGCTCAAGCTAGCCTCCTGGAGGAAGAGAGGTTATAAGGAGAAAGGCCCAGATGTCCATGACATCTCATCTGAGGCCCCAGACATGTGAATGAGGTCATCTAAGACCATCCAGCAGCAGCTGAGCTCAGCCCGGATCAGAAGAAGCGCCCAGCCACAGGGAGAAGTACGATATCTGTTGTTGTGAGCCACTCTGCTTCTAGGCTGGCTTGCTAGGCAGCAGACACTGGTAGGCTCCAAACTCCTACTTCATTCTACCAAAACATCTTCCCCTGAACTCTTACCCAAGGAAGGAATTAAGTTCTGTTGACATCAAAGGAAGAAGATCCTGGGCTAAAAGGCTAGAACACGACCATGTCATTGGGAAAATCTGGAGCCTGTCCCTCTTCAGGACTTTCCCCGGTGGCTCAGTTTCCAGCCCTGTGCCTAGGAATGTCCTTCTGCCATCATGTTTTCCAGGCTCTTTAGAAAGGTTTTATTTGAAAATAATCTAAACTTGCAGAAGAGTTGCAAGAACAAAAATTGTGCCAAGAACACCTATATAACCTTTATCCAGATTCACCTGCTAACATTTTACCCTATCCACTTTGTCATTTCTTCTCTGTCTCTACATGTGTGTATGTGAGTTCTTTTTCCCCCAAACTATTTGAGGGCAAGTTACATACATCATGATCTTTTAAAAAAATATTATCTTTTTTGATGTGGACCATTTTTAAAGTCTTTATTGAATTTGTTGCAATATTGCTTCTGTTTTACATTTTGTTTTCTTGACTGTACTGCATGTGGAACCTTAATTCACTGACCAGGGATCAAACCACACCCCCTACATTGGAAGGTGAAGTCTTAACCACTGGCTGCCCGGAAAGTCCCCACATAAGTCATAATCTTTTATCACAGATACTTCGATGAGCATTTCCCAGGAATTAGGCAAAGGAAATGGAAATCCACTCCAGTATTCTTGCCTGGAAAATTCCATGGATAGAGGAGCCTGGTGGGCTACAGTAGTAGCCATGGGATTGCAAAGAGTCAGACATGACTTAGTGACTAAGCATGCAAGCATAAGAATTATGGTATTAAATAACCATAAAATGTTTATCAAACTCAGCAAATTTCACATAGACACAATACTTTCATCTGCTGTCTGCATTCCAGTTTCATCAATTGACCCAACATATCCTTTACAGCATTATTTTCTGCTCCAGCATAAGGTCTGGTTTAGGGTTAGATACTGCATTTAACTGTCATGTCCATGTAGCCTCCTTTAATCTGCATCACTTCCACAGCTGTTCTTCGTCTTTAAGACCATTGACATTTGAAGAATCTGCCTTCCCCAACCCCCTGTGCCTCCCCTTACTTTTGGAGGGATAGAACCCAATAGATCTGAGGTTTCATATTATGCTCATTGGACTTCCCTGGTGGCTCAGACGGTAAAGAATCCACCTGCAATGCGGGAGACCTGGGTTAGATCCCTGGGTGGGGAAGATTTCCTGGAGAAGGGAATGACAACCCACTCCAGTATTCTGGCCTGGAGAATTCCATGGACAGAGGAGCTGGCCGGCTGTAGCCCGTGGGTTCACAGAGTCAGAAACCACTGAGCGACTAACACTCTCACTTTCATTATGCTCATTAGAGTCAGATTATGCATTTCCAACCAGAAAACTTCAAAGGGGATGTGTTTTTCTCAGGGTACTTTCAAAGCCAGACAGGACAAAACTTAAATGAATTCACCCTCATTAGCAGCCTCACACAGTCCACTCATGGCAGAGTACAATTCTTCAAGGGACGTAAAGTCATATATTTGGCTGCATTCTAACACATTCTCTCACTAGATCCTTCCGTATGAATCCTACCTGAGGTACCATGTTCTTAAAGGATTCCATGATCTTGGAGCTCTTGGCCTCCTGATAATAGGAGAAGCAGCCAGTGATGACAACCACGACAGTTAGTACAATGCCCAGGTACAGCTGCGGGTAGGGAAACCAAGGGCTTGTCAACAGGCTCTTTCCTCCCTCTTCGTCCTCGGAAAGTCAGTTTGCAAAGTAATAGCCATTTCTCTAGGTGGAGGAAACCATGGGACTTGGCGGGAGAGCACAGTCTGAGACAGCCTGGCTCTTTCAGCTTCCTGCTGAAGGAACCCCGAGCTACAGTTTGGAGCCAGCACAACTCCAGATCCGAGAAGTGCCATCTTTTCCTCTCCAGAAAGGCTATTCACAGGGGGAGGGGGCTCGTGAGGGAGATGGACACGAAGGAGAGAGATTAAAATTCTGCCCAAGAGAATGGACAGCAAAGGGCTTTGATGATCAGTCGGGAGGATAATCAAAAGAGAACAAGTTTCTAGAGAGAACTCTGCATCTCAGGGAGCTGAGTCAGAAGCTTTCTTTTTCCTTTTCTGGGCACACCACATGGCTGGCAGGATCTTAGTTTCTTGACCAGGGATCAAACTCGTGCCCTCTGTAATGGAAGCACTGCAGTGCAGAGGAATCCTAACCACTGGACTGCCAGGGCATTTCCAAGATTTTTCTTTTCTTTTTTTTAAAGAGGCTTTCTAGATAAAAGGGAAACCAGGAGGGACCAAACCTCTCTTAGCAACCCCTGGGAGTATATTGATTTGGACCTGAGGACTTCAGGAGTGCTAGGCTGCTGAGGAGAAGAGCGGCAGGGGCTGAGCAGAGACTAGGCAGCGGTTGAACAGACTCACGTTGTCTTTGGAGGCGTCCTCATTGAAATACAACTGGATGCCGAAGGCCATGAAGCAAAGAATGGCACCAGTCCACAGCAGGAGCGAGAAGCCGCCAAATAGCTGCTTGCAGAATTTGGCCCATTCTGGAGTGGTAGGGGGAGGGCTCAGTGCATTGGGTCCGTCTCGAGCCAGGATTTCCGCGCCTTTTCAGGGCTGTGGCCCTGTGTGGAAAAGAAACAGGGAGGAAGGGAAAACCATTGGAAGAAAGCAGCTGTCACAAAGGAGAACCTGGCTTCAGAACTCAGACCTGCCATTTATAGCCCCAGGATAAGTCTAGAGACCAGTGAAGTTCTCCAAAGGTCAGCCTGGAAGTTCTTCCTACATAAGTGGGATTCTAAAACTTGCATTACAGAAGGGGAAGGATTTTCAGTTTATGGGTTGATTCACAAATCTTGTGAACGCCTGTCTTGGGACGGGTACAACGGTAGAGTACTAAGACTGATGCCAGGCCTAATGGAACTCCACCTCCAGTGAGGGGATGCGTATAAATGATTCATGATACGGTGTGCCAGGCTAATGGAATGAGGAGATACAAAGCATCTGTTTATAACATACAGACATCCACACTCTGATTCTTTAACTGGGAAACAGAAACAAACAAACAAGCAGCTAGATACAGGAAAGTGTAGATCCTCGCTCTAGCCTGGTGCATAAGCTTGGGTGCTTTTTCCTCTGAGTGACAGAGAGAGTAAAAACTGTTAGAGGACTGTAATAAAAAGAAGAAGAAGAAAGTAGCTCTCTTAAATACCCATCAGCCACTCCCCAACCTGCCCTGGAAAAATGCAATTTAAATCAAGACAGGACCTGTCTCCTATGCTCATCTCTGGTTACCAGAGGGTCACCCTAAGACCCTCCAATGAAGAGATTCTAGAACTCAGAGGAACTCACATTTCCAGGGCTGTTGTTTATTTGGGAAAATTGTATTAGTGGCCAGAGTAGAAGCAGCAGCAGTGAAGTGACAGCAGAGGTAATAGACGGTTTTGCTGTTAAACCAGCAGTTCTCAAAGTGTGGCCTGGGGACCTACAGGGTCCTGAGATGCTTTCTGGGCAGAGGGGATCCACAAAGCCAAACAATCTTTTTTTTTCCCCCTTTTGGCCACAAGGAGAGTCCTGACCACTGGACTATGAAGGAATTCTCAAACAGTTTTCATAATAACACCAAATTGTTGTTTGTCTTTTCACTCTCATTCTCTTGAGTATATAACACAATTTTCCCAAGGCTATAGGGCACATGATACCACAACAGAGTTAATGCTGAAACTATGTGAGAATCCAGCAATCTTCTACTAAAGAGCTAGATGTTAGATTTGCAAAAATGTAAAATACCACTAATTTTTTTGCTTTGAAAAACAGTTAACATAAAGATATTTGTACTAATAGATAATAGCTTTACTCTTACAAATGCATTAGGAAATACTTTTAATTTTCTTAATTTCAATTTCTAATATGATAAATACAAATGATAGATGCGTGCTGTGCTTAGTTGCTCAGTCATGTCCAACTCTTTGTGACCCCATGGACCTCAGCCTGCCAGGCTCCTCTGTTCATGGGATTCTCCTGGAAAGAATACTGGGTTGCTATGCCCTCCTTCAGGGGATCTTCTTGACCCAGGGACCCAACCCGCGTCTCCTGTGATACCTGCACTGCAGGTGTATTCTTTACGGCTGAGCCACCTGGAAAGCCTGCTAGATGTAACCCACATGAGCCAAAGCTCCTTGGAGTCCTTGATAATCCGTAAGGGTGTGAATGGGTCCCCGGGACACACTTTGAGACATTCCGCCCTAGTCCATGCTATTCTTTGCTCTAATCCTGAGCTCTCTTTGGAGTAGTTACCACTGTTATCTTTTTCGGAATGTGTGTCCTTGGCGAGGTGCAGGTTAAGGGTCAGAACATTGACCTTCAAGTCAGGGGCGAGATGTCCAGCTCTGCCTTTGTCCTGGGAGCCTCCAGGTCGGGGATGGAGAGCCTCTGCCTCCCTCAGGGAACTCCTCCACTCACCCTGGTCAGGTCCACAGAGTACTTGGCGCTCAGCTCATCCAAGGTTAACTTGTGATCATCCTGAGGAGACAGAAGAGCCACTGAGGGACGGATGGTGACGCGTCATTTCCAGGGGAGATGTTTCTGGGGAAGAGGGGAGGCGCTGGCCTGTGTGATGAATCCTCGGGGTGAGATGTGAGAAGGCTGAGGAGACTTGGGAGGGCAGTGTGCCAGCACGCTCCTCAGCTGTCCTCACCATGACTACTTCCTTCTTCAGCTCCTCCATATCTTTCTTCTTTTTCTTCCTCTTCATTTTTTTTTACTCATCTTAGGACTGTTTGTGGGTCCTGGGTTTGGATTCTGCTCATGAGGTGTCACGGTCCCTTTTTCCCTCCAAGCCCCATGGTTTTGCCTGGATATGGCTGCCCCAGATCAACTGGTGGGAAGAAAGCAAAGAGAGTGAGGAGTGTGAGGGGACAGAGGAAGGAGGAGACTGGGGAGAGCAGAAGCATGGCTCATGGAAGGGAGACCAAGGAGGCAGGCAGGGAGGGCACCGGCGGCGTGGAAGCGCTGGATGGGGTGGGGGAGGCGTGGAGGGGTGAGAGGAGCCTGTGGCCTAAGCTACGGGAGGGAGAAGGGGTGAGGGGGTGAGGGGAGGGAGCCGAGGAAATGAAGCGTGGAAAGTGCTACGTGCCTCAGCGCTGACGATGCTACAGGACCCTGCGCAGGTAGGAAGTGCAGTGGGCTGCCGGGGATGCTGGACGCCCCCAGCCCCAGCCCCAGCCCCCGTGGCTCCAAGGCAACGCCCAGGCCTGTGGTCACAAAGGCCTCTGCAAAGTTCTAACCCAGAATACTCGCGCCTGAGTCCCGGACCCAGAGTACTCGCGCCTGAGTCCCGGACCCAGAGTACTCGCGCCTGAGTCCCGGACCCAGAGTACTCGCGCCTGAGTCCCTGACCCACAGTACTCGCGCCTGAGTCCCGGACCCAGAGTCCCCGCGCCTGAGTCCCGGACCCAGAGTACTCGCGCCTGAGTCCCTGACCCACAGTACTCGCGCCTTAGTCCTTGACCCACAATACTCATGCCTTAGTCCCTGACCCACAATACATTCACCCTTAGTCCCTGACCCAGAATACTCACGCCTTAGTCCCTGACCCAGAATACTCGCTCCTTAGTCCCTGACCCAGAATACTCGCGCCTTAGTCCCTGACCCAGAATACTCAAGTCTTAGTCCCTGACCCAGAAGACTCACGTCTTAGTCCCTGGGTTTGGCAACAATTGGAGCAGGTTCTGCCACAGAGACAATTGTAGTCTGCAGGCAAGACGAGGGCAAAGTCCTAGCCTTGTCCTGCCAGCTGCAGGGACCCAGAGGTACCCCAGATAGCTGACTCAAAAAATAGAGTAGGCAGGCTGTGTGTGAGTGTGCTTTTGCAGGAGCGCACTTCCCACCAACTTTGACTTTGAGCTTTTGGTTATAGGAGATCAGAGAGAAGGTTAGGTCAGACTCTGGACTTTTGAATCAGTCCTGGCTTTGAATCCTTTCTCCTCTGCTTATGAGAGCAGTGTGGCTTTGGTTAAGTTACCTAACCCCTTTGTGCCTCTCTTTCCTCATTGCTAGAGGGGGATACTATCTACATTGTAAGCTGGCAAGAATAAGGGTTAAAGTGGGGTGCTTCATGTAAAGCATATATGATATACATAGTATGTGCTCAACATATGAAATGAAGTGACAGTCACCTACTCATGTCTGACTCTTTATGACCCCATGGACTGTAGCCTGCCAGGCTCCTCTGTCCAAGAGATTCTCCAGGCAAGAATACTGGAGTGGGTTGCCATTTCCTTCTCCAGGGGATCTTCCCAACCCAGGGATCAAACCCTGGTCTTCTGCATTGCAAGCAGATTCTTTACCCACTGAGCCACCGGGGAAGCCCTGTGCTCCACATATAGCTTGAATTAAATGTTATGAGTCTTGTCTGTCAATGTACAGGTCTTCTCAGTGAGACTGAAAATACCCTTTCCATGTGAATACCCTGTATTTCCTCATGACATATTTATCTCTTTTATTCACCTTCAGTGACATCTCGGTATGCTGTTTGGTTGAATTAACTTTATATATATTTTACATGGAAAATTATGTTGTGCCTCCTTCCAAAAAACCATCTGAAGTGGCTATATGTTTATATTATTTATACGTTTTTCAATTATGCGTGTCACATACATTTTTTCATTTTGGTTTAGCATGCCTTTCAAAAATATAACTGGATCAGAAAACATCCACCTAGGGGCTGATGTAACATTCCTTTAGTATTCAGAAATAGAAATTTTCTTTTCCCAGCTGGGACAAGTAATAGTTTGTTTCTTTAATAGATTGGCTAAAATTTTCCTTCTCTTCCAAAAGCATACAAAATAGAAACTGAAAGTCCCCTTCCCTCTCCCTAAACTTAGACTCCCCACCACTGATGTTACTGCTGTTGGCAGTGTGCTGTGCGTCCGTCTCTCCAGTCTTTTTTCTACATTTATACTAACAGTATCTATAACGAGGTGGATTCTCACTTTTTACAGACACTTTCACTCATTTCCACTACTAATTGATTTATAGGATATTTCCTTTTAATTTTTAACTATTAAAAATATTGCTGCTGCAGCATCCTTATATATAGTACTTTTAGACCTTTGAGCTTCAGTTTACATAGAACTGATTCCTGTTCTGAATCCTAAGATACTCTTGTTTAAAATCTTAAAAATTTCTACCAGATTGCTCTTCAAAAAGGCTTGTCTTACCCATATTCCACCACCAAAATATAGAAATGTCCATTTCCCATACCTTTGATTACACTGGATGATCCTGACCATTTTCATTTTTTCTATCATAACGGGCAGACTTTGATATCTTACAGTTTTAATTTCCGTTTCTTTATTTTCTAGGTAGTGCTTTTCCTCATATTTATTGGCTTTCTGGGCTTCATTTTCCTTTTTCTGAATTGTCATTATTTGCCCAATTTTCCATTGTTCTTTTCCTTATTGATGTGTTCCAAGGGGTTCCAACCTCTTATCATATACATTACAAATATTTTCTCCCAGTCTCTGTGTTTAATGTAGATCATAAAATCCCAAAGAGCAAGGTTAGAATTAAAGTTAAAACTGTTGAGTTAATCTACGCATCGTCCATGTGACAATAGCACTTAGCCCAACTTTGCACATAGGAGGTCTCTCAAGGCAACTTTACTGACAATAAAATCAAGTGAATTTATTTTTGAAAACCCCATTCTGTCCCACAGATATTAATTCAAAAGTGTCCCTCTTCTGAGAGGCCTTTTCTAATTGCCAAATCCAAAATAGCAGCTCTCACAAGCAGTCCTCAATCCATCACTGTGGGCTTCACTGCACTTCTTAACCTCTGAAATTATACTGCCGCTTATCCACTGATTTGTTAAGTTTTCTGTTTCTCCATGACAGTGAGGACCTTTCTGGGCTTATTTGGGCTCTATACCCAGCCCCTAGAATAGCACAGAGTGGTTCATCCCCAGACAGTTCATAAAAATAAGTTGACGACAATGAACATTCAGGTTTTATCCTCATATTATAAGGTTCGATACCCATCATTTTGGTCTCGTATGTTTTAAAACCTGTCAGGGCTGATACCCTAGCATTACAGTTATCTACTCATTTGCTTCATAATCACTTATTAAAAAACCCTCTGATATTCTTACCTGATCAGTCTTACAGCTAAATGTCACAACAAACATGTCATATTTTATAAAAATACAGTGAGGCTTTTAATTGGCATTATATTGGCTCTTTATAGCAACTTATTTTTATCTTTACTATATTCTGTCTTCCCAAACAGCAGTCAAGTTTAGCCTTACATGCATTTTTTTTTTATTATTCTCATTGTGTTTTAAAATTTTCTTTAATAAGTACCTTATGTCACAAATGCTAAATCTTGAGTGTAATGTGTTTTGGTTCTGTTGTAAATAGAAGCTCTTTTACTATATTTTCTAATACTTAGAGATAAATTTGATTTTTAAAAAACCGATGTCTTGTGCCTGTAATTTTGAAATCAGTGCTTATAGGACTTTTTGTTGTTCCTGTAGCTTTCTTTTGGTTGGCTTCCTTGGATACTTTTAGGTATTTAACCATATTCGTTACAAAAAAATATGTTTTTATTTCTTCCAGCTTGTCTCTTTATTTAATATAAAGACAAACTTCTTATCCAAGATTTCAATGTTGCTGCTATTGCTTTTGTTATAGTTATTACTATTATAGTTTTCTAGACTCATACATCCTTCCCCACTTCTCTGAACATAATTATATTTTCCTTAATGCTTTTTCTTCAAACATCTTAATCAGTTAAATTTTACTGATAACCTTCTAACATCTTTTGAAATAATTATTTAATCATTTTTCTAGTGAATGTTAATGTTTAGTTTCTGTATAATATACTGTCCTTGATTCTACTATTTGATGATAGTCAAATGGTCTACTATTTGATGATACATTAACAAATATATATATATATATTTGTTTATTTTATTGAATTCTATCAAAACTGTATTTATTTCATAAAATAGGCTGAGCAATATAAAAGTTTTTCTATCTTCTAGTACAGTTGAAATAATATAAGGGTGTTCTTTGAGTTCTAATTGTTGGCAGTTTTATCTGCTCCTCAGTGCTCTGAGCAGGCTGATGGTTGGAAGCTTATAGACATAGGCCCCATGGACAGTACAGCATTTGGTTGTTTTTAATGCTACCCGGGGCCAGAGAGCTAGAAAAATGTTTTGAGTGTCCCTTATTTCCTACTTCCCCCATTCTTTAATCCCTAAAATAAATGTGGGATCAGGGATCAGAGACACAGTTGACCCACGGCTTCACCTAATGAAGTGCCCAAGAGGCTGCGTTCAAAATCTAGAAAGGATATTCCATGAAACCAGCACTAAATGATCTAATCATTTGCCCTATGTCATGTTGCATTCTTAGTGTTATGAGTATTTAGCTTGTTGTCTGTCTCTGATGAATCTTGATATTTACTATTCTGCAGGGGAAAAGGAAAATGCATGGAAAACCTGTCTGCCTGGGTCAGAGGTTGGCCTTGATTTTTATACTACATCCCATAGTAAGAGTCTCTCATCTTCTCAGTAACAGCCCCTAAGATGGCTGACTCTTAACCCCTTACCCATCATTAAGGTCATGCCCTCTCCCCTCCTCGGGCTCTAATCACTTGGATCTGCCCAGCCTCTACTGGTCAAACGTTCACTGTCCACGCATTCCTGGCTCTCTTTCTAGCTTCCCTAGTTCGTTAAACCATTGCACTCATCAGGCTGCCTCCATGCCCACGGGTTTTCTGTTCACACCATTGCCAATGAGTATGGCATGCTGGTTAAGGGAGCTGGTCTTGGGTTTGAATCCTGATTCACATGCTTACCACCTTTGAGACAGAGTACATAATTTTGCCTTTTCAAGCCCTAATTTTCCCATCTGAAAATTAAACAATAGTCTCCATTTCACTGGATTAGAGGATTTTTTTCATCATCCAACCAATATTTATTAATTGCCCAATACATGTCAGGTATCATTTTTTTAGGTGATAAAGGTGGTGAAAAGAGAAATACTTTTGTGTACATGGAAATAATTCTAGAGGAGTCAGGCAAACATTTTTGCTTTTGTATAAGCAAAAAACTATATATGTGTGTGTGAATTATATTTATATATTTTTATACACTACCTATATCCACCTTCTATGTAACTTTGAGGTAGCGTTCATGAATGAAAACAGAGAATGGGGAAAGAGATGCCAAAAGTGTTCATTTATTTGCTGTGGTCTGTGAGGACCTTGTGAAGAGGTAATGTTTAAGGGGCAATCTGTAGAAAGTGAGGCAGCCAGTCATGTGAAGAACTAGAGAAATCGATTCCCGGCAGAGGGACCATCAAAAACAAAGGCCCTGAGGCAGGATTAAATGAGGCTACACAACTGAAAGCATGACATACTCACAGCACCGGGAGAGCCGCAGTTAATTCTCCTGCAAGTTCTATCACAGTGATCACCATCACCACCACTGCTAACGTACCAAAGGGGCCGAGAGCTGACTCCTGACTGCCATCCCAAGATCCTGACACAGGGCTATGAGTTTGGTGTCTTCCTCTCTCCTGTTGTTAGGGACTCGTGGGAAAACGCACACCCTCCCATCCACCCCTCCACCCCCAGCTCAGAAGCATCCCTCCTTACTGCCCATCACACCCTACCCGAGAAGATTTCTGATGTCTGCTGCTGCGGCTCAGTCACTCAGCTGTGTCCGACTATTTGTGACCCCATGGACTAAACTCCTCTGTCCGTGGGATTCTTCAGGCAAGAATACTGGAGTGGGTTGCCATACTCTCCTCCAGAGGATTTTCCTGACCCTGTGTCTCCTGCACCGGCAGGCAGATTCTTTACCACTGAGCCACCTGGGAAGCCTCCAATGTCTGCTACTTAGATGAATTCCAAGGATTGCATCTGCTTCTCCCTCCACTCTTCCCCCTCCAAAGACAGCAACTAGAACAGTATAGACTATTGACAAGCAGGGTCCTTCAGCCCACCATCTCCTCCCCGCCATCCCGACCCTGCTGCTCATATTAAGAATGGCCTGCTTGTGGTCTGGCATGGAAAAAAGCAGGCGTGGCCTTCAGGGTTCGGGCCTATAGAATCATGGACTCTTTCTTGTCCTAGAAAAGCCTTGATGGTTCTTGGGGTGGGTTCAGCCATCAGGAAGGACAGCCCCACTCTGTTCTTTTCTGGATTGTCCTGCAACCTAACTTCTTCCTTTCTCTCTTGCTCCACTGACATCATCTGTTCCCAGGTTGCTTCCCTCTGATCCTTACCTCTTGCTCTCCCTACTGCCTCCTCTACAAGCCAGATCTTGCCACAGCACACACTTCAGCACCACAGTTTGGGAGGGAGGCAAGTGGTAAGTATAAAAATCAGACTTGTGGAAGGGACTTCTTTCATAAAGAAATGCAACTTTATTGTTTTCAAGTAGGTACAAACTGCCTCAAACTAATGTCTTACAAAAGGTCACCAAGTAAAGGTCTTGCAGATGTTTCTTTAACAAACACAGCAGATGGATAATTAGCCCATGCATTCACTATTTCTAAATGGATATTCCTAAAGTGTCCAAAAAGTATTGTTTTAGGAGACTACATGTGCCACCCCTAGCAATATTGTTTCTGTTCTTAATTTGCTAAACAAATGCCATTTTATTCACTGAGCAAGGTAAACCTTTGTCCATGGTCAATAAATCTCAAATTTATCAGGCCCAAACTAATATGGTTTCCCGTTTGGTTTTCTAAGCCCCAGACAATGACTCTTATTTCAAGGTACTTCGGATAAAGCACCTTCCAGTGTGTTGAAGTAATAGCGCTTGGGAGGCTGCTGGCAGGCCTGATGCTTATCTGTTGTGCTTCCTGTCTGCCTTAGGTCTTCCATTTCCCTTCGGTGTCTCTCTCACACTCTTGGTTCACCTCGGTGTCCCTCTACAGGATATTCCCAATGCCTTCTAATCTAAGCCAGGCTTAGAAGAACGGGCAGCGCTGCCAACAGAGCAGAGTGCAGGTGGGGAGGAGGTTGAGGAGGAAAAGCATCTTCCTGTAGGGACCTGAAACCACCTCCTTGTCTCAAGGGAAAGTCGGCACAATGATCGCAGTCTGAAGGGTGTTTGCCTGGCCAGAACAGCCCTGCCGTCTGAGAGACCAAGGCAGGACTCCTAATGCTTTCTCTCTTGTTGACCAGAGGTTCTAACCACGTCCATGATCTAAGCTCATTCTGTGTGTCCCTGGAAGACAGGACATTTCTGGAAACTTCTCCACCTCAATTCTAGCTCATGGCCTGGGACCTTCTTGTCCAGGGGCTGGCTTGGCAGTGCCTGGGAGGGGTGCAGGTTCATCCGGGTGGGCATGATGGGGAATGGCAGCTCCCCCTCTCAGCACCACGTAGAACTTCTGGGGACTTGGCATTCTAAAGGCCAGGGTATTATCAAGGATGCTGACAGAGAGAGCTGGAGTTTCTGTGACACTTGGGCCTTGGGAACCAACAGATCACAAACCAAGTGTCTGTGGGGAATGTCACAGGCACCCTGAGCGTGCAGCCTCAGTGAAGCTTCCCAGATTGCTTCCTGGTCCTGCCTCTGCCTCTGTGGCCCTGGAATCTGGTCTGCTGGCGGAGTACTCTAAAGGGCAAGACTCAGAGCTGGAGCCCGGATGTCTATGTCAGAGGTCCTGTCATTGACCCCTCTCCCTTCCTGCCCACCTCCTCCACCATACCCGACCTTCCCGTCTGTCTGAGTAGCTCTCTTCTAGTGTTTCCTGAACGGCCTTGGCTGGCGGAGGCCAGCTTCTCCAACCTGTTCCCTTTCTGGCAGGCAGGCCAGCTTCTCCAACCTGTTCCCTTTCTGGCCTCAGGTCCTAGCACTCACCAGGTGGATTCCAGGTCTGAAGGGGAAGCAGGGATCAGAGTTGAGCAGGAAGCAAATGAGGGGTAAAGGTGGGAAGTGGGGTGAGGCTGGGGAGATAAAGGGACCTTGGTGACTGGAGACAGCTCCCTCCCCCGGTTTAGACAGACCCCTGCCTTTCGGTGTCGATCTGTTCTAGTGGGAGGTGGGGGGTGAAGGGGGCAGGGACTGCGGAGGGCTGGGGTACCCCTCAGTTCCTTGGATAAGAAAGGCAGCACGTGGAATGGAGCAGGATCTGGGGAGGGATCCTGACATGTAGTGTCTAAGCTGATTGCTCCTAGTTAGGCCTCTGGGGCAATCACCCCAAGCTAAGTTACCCTCTCCCCCAACTTGGCCTGCTGAGTTGCCTCATTCTCTCGGTCTCCCGCAAAATACACCCCCCGTGTCTTCCACCCCCTACCCAGGGCCATCCTGGGGACACCGCCAGGCCCCCGTCTGCTCTGTGCCTGCTCCTCCTTTCCGCCGGCTCAGTAGTAGGTCTCCTTCTCCACCCAGCCTGTTAGAGAGATGAGGGGCGGGGGCTGCAGCTCGAGCTTACAGAGAGGCAAGAGATACCTGTCCTAGGGGCTTGGGTGGCCAAGGCCAGGTGGGAAGAAGCCTGGGGAGGGGAGAAACAGCTGTGGAAGGTGGAGAGGGAGAAGGGGACTCCAGGGGGTGGGGCTGTGGGTTAAGGGGAAGGAGAGACCTGCTCTCAGCGCAGGGGCCGGTGGGCCGAGACTGGGATGGGGGTGAAAACGGAAATGCCAACAGGGACTGTTCAAGTAATAAATGAGCTCCTTAAGGGCAGCTGTCCACGGCTGCTGTGCAGAAATGGGGCCTGGGGTCAACAGCACCTGTGATTTTTCAGAAGTCAGAAATTCAGGTTTTATATGAAAGCCCCTGTTTTAGATATTAGGCCAACTGAAAAACAAACAAACAAGAAACACCCGCCCCACACAGGGCAGCCAAACCAAACAATATCCACGGACCATATTTGGCTTGTAGGCCATTTTCGACCTCCACTAAGTGATCAAAAATGCTTGTTGGGGGAAAAGAAAACACTTGGATGATGCCTGGGACTTGGGAGGCCTGGGCCAGTTCCGCGGCTCCTCCCTTTGACCCTGAACGAATCAATTCACCTCTGCCCCTCTCTTTGTCTGTAAAATGTGGAGGTGGGACTAGATGGCCTCGAGGGCCCTTCTAGTTCCGATGTTCTGTGATTCCAGGTGGAAGGTGGCGGGCCTCAGAGACCAGTTAGGTGGGACCGGAATCTGAGAGGAGGAGGTTCCGCGGAGTCGGGCCTCCAAGGCCCAGGGAGCCCAGGTTGGAGGGCCCGGAGGGAAAGGCGCAAGGATTCGTAATGGGGATGGAGTCCGCGTTCAGAGCCCTGGCGGGGCAGGGAGCCGGAGTCGGGGGCTGCACTTTGGGGGTCGGGGTGAGGCACGGGGGTGCTTACCACCGGGATATCGCCGCAGGATCAGCTTCCGGACCTCATCGTAGATGAAGATAAGGAGACTGTAGGGGAAGGCGCAGAACCACCAGGTGACCCTGAAGGAAACAGGGGTGTCAGGAGCATCAGAAGTTGCTTCCGAGGGTCCAGAGCTTGGCTCCTAGCAGGGGATCCTTCCGAGAGGGCACTCACTTGAGCGGGTACATTCGAAGAGCCACACCCATGCCCGGGCAGTAAGACAGAAAGGCGGCCAGTGCTGTCTCCTCCAGGAGCCCAAAAATCAGAATCTTGTTCCTGGAAAGACAAAGAAAGGAGGGTAAATAGGGTTTGAGGGGAGGGCGAGAAGCAGGGGCAGAGATCTAGGGTGACCCCTGGTGGTGGAAGGGAGAGAGGCGGGAAGAAATGCCGAGGAAAGACTACAAACGATGTCTTCCCATGCCTTCTTCAAACGCCCTCTTCTGCTGCTGTTGCTGCTGCTGCTAAGTCGCTTCAGTCGTTTCCGACTCTGTGCGACTCCACAGACGGCAGCCCACCAGGCTCTGCCATCCCTGGGATTCTCCAGGCAAGAAGACTGGAGTGGGTTGCCATTTCCTTCTCCAATGCATGAAAGTGAAAAGTGAAAGTGAAGTCACTGAGTCATGTCCAACTCTCAGCAACCCCATGGACTGCAGCCCACCAGGCTCCTCCATCCATGGAATTTTCCAGGCAAGAGTACTGGAGTGGGGGTGCCATTGCCTTCTCTTCTGATGATAAATGTAACCAAAGAAAGATTGTCTTTACTTTTTCTTCTTGCTGGTTTCACCACCGATTGTTGTCTATAACACATAGGTTCATTCATTGAAGAAAGGCTTCCTATGTGCTGGGTGATGCACAGCCTACACAGCCCTGTGCTGGAGAAGCTTCCTTCTAGAGAATGGGGGCCTGCCCTCAGGCATCTTATAATCTTGTTAGTGCTCGAGGCATGTGGCCTTTGAAAGTGTCATCTCCCTTTCAGTTCAGGACCCATGGATGTCTTATGCCATCTCAATGTCTTCTGCAGCCCCTGGTAGCTGCTGGTCGTAGATACGCAATAAGAATGGTTATGTTCGCTGCTTGCCGTGCCCTGCACAGTAAGGACTCTCTGCTCCTTGTCCTTCCTCCCTGCCTCGTCCCAATGAGTGATTTTAGCTCAGTGGAATCTCTTTCTCTTGGGCTACCTTTCTTCATCTAACAGACACGTCCCCTTCTTCTCCCTAGGATCTTAATGCTATTAAGTTCACCAGAGTTTTGGCATCTTTTTTTCTTCTTCTTCTTCTTAAAGTAAGAAATTGTGACAAAACTCACGGGGATTGTGCCCATTGCTTGCAGTAGTAGAAAAGAAAGAAAATGGGGATGATACCTTCAGCACTGATCACCATCCAGGCTGGAATTGCAGAGGAAATCACTGAGTACCTCCCAGATTCCAGGCTCTGGAATGGGTGAGCCACCCAGTGTAACAGCTGCGGGCTCAGCCGTTCCCAGCTGGGTGACCTCAGGCATGTCAGAGGATGTATGTGAATCACTTACAATCACTTATGTGAAGCACAGTGACTGGCACCTGTAACTCAAGGCCCTGAACTTGACTCTGAGTAACTCTCTGCCCTGCAAGAATAACACCACCATCACAAGGCAAGTGCTACAAACTGGAGCCACCTGCCAAGTGGAGGGGAGCACAGGAGATCCTGTATTTAGGGCTGGCCCAAGGGTGAGGATGAGTGAGGATTGGAGTATAAGATGGAAGGAATGGAGGAAGGGAGAGAAGAGGTATGGGGAGAAGATGAAAAGGAAGATGGAAGACCATAGTGAAGGAGATTTTAGAAGCAAATTGAAACTCATCAGAAACGGTCATAGCCCTCCTTCCTCTTCTCTCATCTATTTCCAGCAATGCTACAGATATACAGCTGGGCAACTGCAGTCTGAGACTCCAGCAGATCTGGGCCTGTGTGGGTGGGTGAGTGCACCCAGAGCATGCTCTGCCCGGTGGGCGGGGCTGATGGGCGGGGCCGACGGGTGGTGGGCGGCGCTCACTTCATGCCCTGCTGGAAGACTGAGTTGCGGCGGGTCTTGCAGATGATGAGGTCAGCCCATTGCACGACCACAATGCTGGCAAAGAAGGCCGTGTGGCACGTGAACTCCACCACCTTCCGCTGTTCATAGGTCTGGGGGAGGGCAGGCAGAGAGAGGTGTGAGAGTGAGAGGAAAGGGGAGGACCAGAGTTCATTGTGCTGTGGGGAAGACGTTAAACCCTGGGCACCTACAGCACCCTTAGCCTCCAATCCCACTGGCCGCGACTGACCATTCCTGCCAGGCGTTCAGCCCCACCCTATGCGCATGCATCCGCACTTACACGGCCCACTCACCCACTCCTGTCCATAGCTGTCCTCCAAGTCATTCATGGACCGGTCATCCCAGTCCAGGCGGATTCCCAGAAGCCGTGAAGGCAGAAAACCATTCTCTGCCAGGATCACGAAGTAGGTGAAGAAGCCACCCAGAGCCTGGATCATCCCTGTGGGTGGGCAAAGGACAAAGGGCAGGGCCTGGGTCAGAGCAGTTAGCAGGGTGGAGCCAGCCCCTCTGGGCCAGAGATGGACATCCCTGAGCCTTGGGGAGGTGGCCCCTGTTCTGGAATTTTGCAGGGGGATCATCCCTTTAAAAGCCGGGAAAGGCATCCTCTTGGGGTTCCCTCTGGAACCCGGGGTCTGGCCGCACCGATCTGTCCATAGGCCATGCTGATGAGCCTCTCGTTCACCAGCTTGTCTGTCTGCGGGTTTCGTGGCTGCCGCTTCATAATATCACTCTCAGCTGCCTCGTAGGCCAAGGAGATGGCAGGGACCTGCGCAAGGGGGCCGTGGGTGGGGGAGGGCGTTTGAAGGGGGAGGGTGGGAGCAGAGGATGACCAGCAGTGAAGAATCTTTGACACAATTCACTTAGTAAGTTCCCCAAACCCTCTCATCCTCCAGGCCTGTGCTTCTCCTCTCTGCAACCCTCCCAGCCTGCTCGGGTGCCCCTGCTGCACCTCTTCTTCCCCCTGCTGCCTATCCCTACCCACTGCACCCCCACGACTGCCTCGCCCCACGACCTCCTTTCACCCCTGGCCTCACCATGTCAGTGCCCAGGTCAATGCAGAGGATGGTCACGGTGCCCAGAGGCAGGGGGATGTTGGCAATGATGAACAGCAGGAAAGGGGTGATCTCGGGGATGTTACTGGTCAGGGTGTAGGCGATGGATTTCTTCAGGTTGTCAAAGATCAGGCGGCCTGTGGGGAGGTCCTGAGGGCTTCAGGGAGGCCAGAGGGACCCTGCCCACCCCTGGCACCTGCAAGCATGGCTGCCCGTCTTCCCAGTAGGGGAGATTTTGTGTTGGAGCTAAATCAGAAGGTGGATGCCTGGAATCCTAGTTGAGTCTGTAATTGAGGTAAAAGGCAGGGAAACAGCTGTGCCAGCTCGGATATCCGGGGTGCCCCCCAGCCTGTGCGGTCCCTCACCCTCCTCCACACCGGTGACGATGGAAGCAAAGTTGTCATCCAGCAGGATCATGTCGGCGGCCTGCTTAGACACATCGGAGCCGGCGATGCCCATGGCGATGCCGATGTCCGCCTTCTTCAGCGCCGGGAGTCGTTCACCCCATCCCCTGTCACCGCCACAATGGCTCCCTGGGGAGAGGGTAGAGCCAGAGCTGGGGGTGCAGCCCTTGCATGTGCCTGGCCCCAGCCCCTTCCCCCACACTCACCTGCCTCTGGCAGCCCTCCACGATGATGAGCTTCTGCTGAGGAGACGTCCGGGCAAAGACGATCTCCGTGTGGTTCTTGAGGATCTCATCCAGCTGCTCCGACGTCATGTCTTTCAGGTCAGAGCCGTGCACCACACACGCCTTGGCTTCTCTGGAGGCAGGGGCAGACCCCACTGATTCCCTGGAGCCTGAGAGCACCCCTGCCCCTCCTCTCCGCTGCAGGGACTCCCCCACAGCTTCAGTCCTCCTCTCCTTCTACAACTCAGGGCCCTGCCTTTCCCACTTCTCTCTTGGAGGGGATGGCGCTCAGTCTTCCCCATGTGGCATCATCGTGGTCATCTGCACACAGGTGCTGGTGACACGTATCTCGGTCCCATAGCAACCTGGCAGCACAGAGACTACCCTCATCTTGTAGCTGAGGAAATGGAGGCTCAGGAAGGGAAAGTGATGTCTTCAAGGTTACACAGCACAGCCTGGCCACCCACTCAGGACCAGGGAACCAGAGGTTAGGACCAGATAGCCCGGGATGCTCGAGTGTCCTGTGGGAGAGGCTGAGTTGATGGCGAGGGGTCCTGCAGAGCCTCACCTGGGGTTGACTTGGCTAACAGGAATGTTGAGCCGGGCGGCGATGTCCTCCACTGTCTCGTTGCCTTCTGAGATGATGCCCACGCCTTTGGCAATGGCCTTGGCTGTGATGGGGTGATCACCGGTCACCATGATCACCTGGCAGGAAGAAGAAAAGAGAAAAGGAAACCAGCATTACGTTTTTTTCTTCTTTCATTCCTTCCCCAAAGTCTTCCAACTAGATAGTGGGGCTGGAAGTGGGCCCAACCAAAATGACTGAACTGTGTGTGTTTGGGAGGGAGGGTGAGAGGGAGAGATGGCAAGTTGTATTCAGGAGATACAGAGAGCGTTTGCCTAAATGCAGGAAAGCCTCTCTGATAGAGTAACGAGTTAATGAGGGTGCCTTGGAAGAGGAGCCTCTAGGATTGTTTAGGAGTTTGGATTTCATGGGATACGAGGTTGTCAGAGTTGGAAAGACTCTTAACAGCTCCTTCATTTCACTGATGAGGAACTAAAGGCTTCGGCCGTTTGTTTTAGCCCCTTCGGTTGCAGCCCCTTCACTGCTGCAAGTTCCAGGAGCCAGGACAGACGTGGCTTTTTTACTGCTCAATGTGGCGGCTGCTGGCATCCCAACTGGACTGGGCAGGGATGGGAGGGGACCTCCTCTGTCCCTCCCTCTACCTTCCATCTCATGCTCTTCTGCCTCTGCCATCCCTCCACCAGGGGGTCCCTGCCTCAACAGCGATGACGTTCATTGCTGCTGTTGCAGAATGGATGCAGTTGTATGGGGTGGGTGGTTAACATCTGAGAGGCTGGATAAGAGGCTTTTATAAGCATCAGGACATAGGAGCTGGCTTAGGACAGCATTTGCATGTGGGGGCTTTTGAGGTGAAACCCACAGATCTGAGAAAGAAGCTTCTTCGGGCCCCACTGCCTTCTCTTCCACCCCCAAAGGCTATACGGGCCTCCCAATCGAAAGACAGAAGCATCTTTGCAGTGCTCATCTTCTTCACCCCTTGAGGGGTTTGAAGCCCTGTCCTCCCTTGGTAGGCATATTCCTGCTTTCCCAGAAACATCTCCCCTGGGCATCTTACAGACCCTTCCAATGTCAGGGCAAATAGAACTAGTTATCTGTTCCCACCACCCTCACTGCCCCTCTGCTCCCCACCTGAGATTCTGTCCCTCTGTTCATCCAGCCCTTCTGTCTTCTGGATCTTCCTTGCCTCTCGATTTGAGTTTGCTCACCAAGTTCTCAAAACATCTCTCAAGTGTTAACTCCTCCACTCCCTTTGTCGCTGCCCTCATTTGGGTCAAGTTTCTCGCCTGTGCACTGTGTTACCTTCTTACACTGTCTCCCTGACTCGAGTTAACTCTTCTCCAAGTGCAGCCCCTCTCCATCTAGGTCTAGCCTCCTAGGAGCTAGCTCTGTCCTGTGATACCTGTGACATGCAGTGGCTCGCGGGGTAAAGCCCAAGACTGGCATTGAAGCAAAGCCCTTCCAACTAGCTCCGGCCCTGGCTCCAATCTCCATCCCAGCCGCTCCCGGCCACCCCCACGTGCCCTGAACAGCACAGCCACGGCACGGTACACGCTGTTCCCTGCTCCTGCCTTCCGCTCCCTCCCTCCTTTCAAAATGCTCTTCACCCTTCGAAGACCAGATCGAATATCATGCCCTCTGTAAAACTGTCCAGTTCTCCAAGGTGGACTTAACTGCTCGCTGCTGCTCTGAGCTTCCCGGACGTGCCTTCCCACGCCTGGCGACAGTTCTGGTCATGGCAACAGGCTGCCTGGTGACAAGGGGAGCATGGGCTTTCCGGATGAGCTGGCCAGGCTTCCTCTAGCCAATCTCCCTCTTAATAGCAATTTTATTTTGGGAAAGCTACTTACCGCTCTGAGTCTCAGCTTGTTTTATTTTTAAATGGGAGTAGTGATGCCTACAGACAAAGAGTGGTGGCAGGGTTCAGAAATCACATATATGTACATATATGCACACAAGCGCTTGAGTGTGATGGTTAAAAAATAGCAAAGGCCTTGGTTCAAATCCCAGCTCTACCACTTACTAACTCTGAGGCCTTGGGCATGTTACTTTAAGCCTCAGTTTCCCTTCTGTAAAAAAAAGGAAAATAGTACTGCCTACTTATAGGGTTGTAGTGAAGATCAAATGAGATCATACAGATTTGGTGCTTGGAATAGTGCCTGATGCATATTCTGGTGGGGGCTGCTGTTTAGTTGCTCAGCTGTGTTCAACTCTTTGCGACCCCATGAACTATAGCCTGCCAGGCTCTTCTGTTTGTCCATGGGTTTCTCCAGGCAAGAATATTGGAGCGGCTTGCCATTTCCTACTCCAGGGATCTTCCAGACCCAAGGGTCAGACCCACATCTCTTGAGTCACCTGCATTGGCAGGCAGATTCTTTACCACTGGTGCCAATATAAAGCCTCACAAAACAATGGGCTCTTTTATTATTAGAGTATCTGCCCCTTAGCAGGTGCGCAAAGACCCTAGCTGTTGAAATTGTTCTGTGATTAATTTCAAGGCATCTTTACCCCAGAGGGGTCATGAGCTCTGGAGGCCAGGCACTGTGTCTTATTTGGTTTTGTATCCCCAGTGCCCAGTTCAGCCCTCAATAGACAGACTTGAGTTGAACTGATTTGGGAGTAGGTGAGATGTTGAAAAGGAAGAACAACCATGGCCTCAGAACTGGCAACTAGACAGGCTAAGAGTGGTAAAGAGCTGTGTCTTGGAAACAAGAAAGTAACCAAGATGGAAGGGGCTTTTGTTTGTTTGTTGAACACCTTGAACAGTGCCCGGTACATACTTGGTAAACAATAAACATCTGTTGAATGAAGCACACAGGTAGCAGAGAAGAGGGAGTGGTTGTTGAGAAGGCCTAATCTCATCCCAAACAGCGAGAGAAAGGGAGTGGGCAGTGCCTGGGAAGGGGAAAGCAACCAGATCTCCAAGACAGGGGTGCCTGACCAGCTTGAAGTCAGAGTGGAAGGAGCTGTGCCCCGGAGAGAGAGAGGATGGGCATGGGAGACTGGTCACTCTGAGCAGAAGGGCCAGAGTGAGAGTCTAAGGCAGGGCTGAAACTTCCCTTGCAGATGGACAACTTCTCCTCTTGGTCAGTGGGAAGGAGGCCACCAGTGGTCGGGTCTCCCCAGGGCAGCAGCCCCCACGTCCCCTGGACCTTTGGTGTTTGGGAGGAGAGATGAAGCGAGGCTGGTACCTTGATGCCTGCACTCCGGCACTTGCCCACAGCGTCGGGCACGGCAGCCCGTGGAGGGTCGATCATGGACATGAGCCCCACGAAGCAGAGCTTCTCTGTGGGAAAGTTCAGCTCATCTGTGTCAAATTTGAAGCCCCGAGGAAACTTTCCAGAGGGCAGATTCAGCTGACAGAAGCCTGAAGAGGGCAGATGGGAGGAGTGAGAGCAGGCTGGTGGCCACCTGGGCGTCGCCCGTGCCTCTCATCCCAGGGAGGCCTCCCTGAGCCCTGCTCCCTGCTTCTGTCCCCTCACCCAGGACGCGCTCCCCGAGCCCTCCCAGCTCCAGGTAGGCATTCTGGAAGGCATCTTGCATCTCCTTGTCCAGAGGGATCTCCTTGCCCTGCACCAGGATGGAGGAGCAGCGGTCCAGGATGCGCTCAGGGGCCCCCTTCATCACCAGCACGTGGCTCTGGGGGCTGTCTTCTCGCTCGTGGATGGACAGCTGGAGAGAGGACAAGCAGTTAGAGAGGGGACCAGACTTGTCTCAGAAGCTCCAGCGCCCAGCACAGGGCCCGGGAAAGAGCAGAGGATGGTAAAATTCCCTTAATAAAATACCCCCTGAGCCATTGACCACTGTCAACATAGGGAGAGTCCTGTGTGTGTGTGGGTGTTTGGACCTCATAGTCATAACCCTGCAACCTGTGGGTCACTTTCTTATAAGACATTTATCCACTCAGCAGATATTTACTCTGATCACTTAGGACAGGCCCTGGGCTAGGGGCAAGGTGGCTCTGTCATCACGGGTGACATCATGGGTGTCATCAGCATGCCCCAGCACCATACTAGGTTCAGGGGGCTTTAGCCATATGGCTTTTTAAATTGTATTTATTTATTTATTGGCTGCGCTGGGTCTTCGTTGCCGCACAAGCTCTTTCTCCAGCTGTGGTGAGCAGGGTCTATTCTCTAGTTGCGATGTGTGGGCTCCTCATTGCCGTAGCTTCTCTTGTGGAGCACAGGTTCTAAAGCACACGGGCTTCAGTAGTTTGCAGCTCTCGGGCTTTGGAGGGCAGGCTCAGTAGTTATGGTGCCTGGGTTTAGTTGCCTTGAAGCAAGTGGGATCTTCCCAGACCAGGGATTGAACCCGTGTTCCCTGAATTAGCAGGCGGATTTTAACCACCGGACCACCAAGGCAGCCCCACCTCTGTGGTTCCGAGGCTGCTGCCCTGGCATTTAACAGAGAGGGGCAGGCTGGGGGATACCCTAAAGATATTTCCAAAGTATGATTCAACTGAATGGAATGGAAGGGTTGGGGGACTGGAGCCAGAGGATGTGGAGAAGAGTTGAGAGGGTGGCAGCTTATAGTAAAGAAAAGAAGGTTTGGGAGCTGGGGATAGGAGGTGGCTGCAACCAGACATCTGGTCATCCATGCTGCCTGGGGGATGAGGCAGGAGTGAGAGGAGGTGACACTCGGAGGGCCTCTCTCTGCCTGTGGATTCCCCCTTGACTTTGTGTGCTCCTCACTCCCATCCCTTCCTCTCCCCCGACCCGGCATCCAAACCCCACCTGGTACTTATTGGTTGAGTTGAAAGGGATCTCTGCCACTTTAGGGTTTCTATCCCTCATCTTCCTCACGGAGCCGCACGACAGCTCAATGCACTTGAGGAGAGCTGACTCGGAGGCATCACCTGCTGTGTCCCGCTGCCAACGAGCAGAATTCAGTGTCATGGTGGAGGACCGAGCATGCCATCCTCTGGGCAGCCGCAGGGTGTGAAAGGGGAAGCTTTGTGTCAGGAAGGGGGTAGACTGTGGGGACCCCCACCTTACCTTAGACACAGAGATGTTTTCCTGCCCTGCCTTGAACACAGCACGGTTGCAGAGTCCAGCAATCCGGGATAGGGCCGTCCACGTCGGGGATCGTTTGTCAAAAGTGGCCCCTGGGAGGAAAAGAGGGAGGAGGAGGTTGGCTCCCCTTTAGAGCCCTTATCTCATCCCACCCGCCCTGCCAACTCTGGTGCTCTGAACATTCCTCCCCGCTCTGGGTAGAGCGCCCAATCACCAGACTGATCTTCCGTGGTGTCGGCCTCATGGATCTGATTGTCGAACCACATGTGGGCGACGGTCATGCGGTTCTGGGTGAGGGTACCAGTCTTGTCGGAGCAGATAGTGGAGGTGGAGCCCAGAGTCTCCACCGCCTCCAGGTTCTTCACCAGGCAGTTCTTCCGAGCCATGCGCTTGGCTGTCAGGGTCAGGCACACCTGGTAGAGAGAGTGAGCAGTAAAAGGGCTCCACCTGGAGCTGGAGATGACCTTGTTCTTACCCCAGACCATGGCACTGTCCTCCTCTCTTGATCCTACTCCACAAACATGGAGAAGGACCTAGGTGTAAGTCGTGAATGTGTTCCACTTTAGACGTGTTGAGCTGAGATCATGAGTGTATATTTAGGTGAAATGTCCAGTAAGGAGTTGCAGATATTTGGCCAGAGCAGGGTGTAGGTATGTGCGTGTCATCAACCTGGAACAGGCACCAGGAACTGGGAGAAGAGCTCACTCGGGTGCATTAGGAGATGAATAGAGCACCGAGGCCTGACGACACGTCGGGGGGCGGGGAGGAGGAGACCTGCAGGGAACAGGGGAGAGGAGAAGCAGGGCGGCAACCTGTCACAGCCATCCGCGAAGGAGAGAATGCTAGGAAGGTGGGCAGCAGTATCCATTTCAGCAGCAGAGTGAAGGATGGGAGCTGAGGAAAGGTCACTGGATTTGCTAGCCAGTCACTGGTGACCTTTGAGAGAGGCCTGACAGGCGGGTTGGCCAGGACGAGCTCCAGATGGCAGTGGAGAGATGACTAATATGAGGGTTGTGAGGAAAGGTGACTAGCAAGAGCTCCGGGAGAGAAACAGCACTAAGACACAGCCCAGCCTGAGACTTTTCTTACTCAAACCCTGAGCCAGGTACTAAAGTGGACTTTTTCAGACCCACATTCTAAGCCATGTAGTAATGAGAAATCAAATGTGTGATTGTAGGGGCTGAAAGTGAAAAAACTGCAGAAAAGCTATAAGCTTCTCTTGCTTTTGAGGCAGGGGAGCAGAGCCCTCCCCGGGTAGCCCCTCAGCCTGATCCACTCACGGTGACGGTGGCCAGCAAGCCCTCGGGCACATTGGCCACAATGATGCCGATAAGGAAGATGACTGCCTCCAGCCAGCTGTAGCCCAGGATGAGGGACAGCACGAAGAAGGAGACCCCCAGGAACACGGCCACCCCTGTGATCAGCTGGATGAAGTGCTCAATCTCCATGGCTATGGGCGTCCGCCCGACCTCCAGGCCCGAGGCCAGAGTGGCTATACGGCCCATCACCGTCCGGTCACCCGTGGCAATCACGATGCCCCTGGCAGTGCCTGCAACACAGGAAGAGACACCAGGTCAGGGACCCTGGGGATCCTAGGAACTGAAGTCCCTTCCTGCTTCCTGGGAAAGGAAAACCAGCACAGCGTGCATGAACCAAGGACTCCCATCCTGGAGGGTGCCTCCAGGAGACCACCTCCCTTGGCTTCCTCTCCCAGGACAGATGGCCAATCCCAGAACTCCGTGCAACAGCATGTTAATCTCTCTTATACTTACTTGGACCTGGGGCGGGGGTGGGGGGCGAATCCTTGCAAATAACCTCAAAGTTCACATTGAGGAGATTCCGTGAATGAAATAAAAGTATTGCCTGTGGTTATTTCGGTAAAATCAATCTCATCTCTTAGATCTTGTGTGTGCTTAGTCGTATCTGACTCTGTGACCCCACGGACTGTCGCCCACCAGGCTTCTCTGTCCATGGGATTTCCCGGGAAGAATACTGGCGTGAGTTGCCATTTCCTTCTCTAGGGGATCTTCCTGACCCAAGGATCAAACCCACATCTCTTTCGTCTCTTGCATTGGCACGTAGGTTCTTTACCACTGCACCACCTGGGAAGCCCTAATCTCATGCTTGTTATTATTTAAAAACATAACAATATTTTTGAACACATATATTGTGTTCATAAGTAAATTTGTAAATAAAGCACTTATGGATTTTTCCTGTAGGCATAAGTTTTTGTTTCTCGACCCTAGGCACAAATCTCTCTAGAAGAAGCTTGGCAACCACTAGCTCTTAGGTAGACATTCCAGGGGTACTCAGGGGAGGAAGCGCCCGGTTGTGGAAAGAGCATGCATCGGAACCAGCCGAACCTGGGTTAGCATCCTTGGGTGAATTCCTTCCTGCCCATTTTAATAATGAAATGAGACAGATCTGTGATGCACCTAAAGCAGCGTCTGGCACACAGTAGGCACTCCAAAAACACTAGTTCCATTAATTTCCTCTCCTCTCTCCAAAGTCAGTTCAGGGTAATCAGTGGCATGTTTTACGAGGCATTTTTATCAATTGTGGGAAACGCAGAGCAACTTTCAGAATCTCAGGACATTAAAACTTTAGGAAACAATGTGTGGTGATATTTTTTGCTGTAAGTCCAACTTGCTGATGGAAGGGAAAAGCCCAGAGAAACAGAACACACTGAAGGGAAATGAGATACAAGAAGGGAGAGGTGTGTGGGGGTGTGGGAGGGGGATACAAGGCCCGTTTGACCCACTTTCTGAGGCTCATCGTCTAGTCAGACACTTCCTCCCACCAGCTCGAGTCAGCCCCCGACACTGCTCACAACCACAGAGGGTAGGGTTTCAGGTGGGCTTGGACTCCAGCCACTCGGCGGTGACAGCTCCGGGGCCTTTTGGCCTTTGGCCATCTCTAGAAGCCAGAGCTGAGGGCCCGCCGGGCCGCCTGTGCATGACCAACAGTTCCTTTGGTGCAGCCCAGGCCTGGAGGTGGCCTGAGGAAAGGCCCGAGTGTTCACCTGGGCTGGGTGCTTTCTTACCCCTTCCCCAGTCTGGGTGCTGGTCAAGCAAGGGCCAGGAGATGAAGCAACTTGTCTTAGAACCAGGGGCGAAGGGGGCCATCAGTCAAACCAAAGACTTCTAGGAGTTGAGGCTGGTTTAGGGTGTGTGTGTGTGTGTGTGTGTGTGTGTGTGTGTGTATGCGTGTGTGCGCATAGTGGTCTTGGCTGATATCTGAAGGCTTGGGAACCCGCTCTGTCCTGGGATGGACAGAACAGAGCTCTTATTGTGGGGAGGTAATTATTCCATGGGGTCACACTGCCCCAGCCGATTTGCTGCCCTCTGGAGAGATTATTCCTGTAATACTCAGGGCTCCAGCCCCTCTGATTCCCTTCTCCATAGCCAGGCTCTTGACAAGCAAGCAGGGCCACAGCCCCCAGTGCTGCTTCAGGTTCCTCCCAGCTGCTGCTGGAAGCAGGGGCTCCCCCACCAGGCTGGTCCCTCACCTTCCACGCAGTTGGTAGAGAAGAAACAGATATTGCGGGTCTCCAGGGGATTCTCGTGGGTGAACTCGGGGGAGCGGGTCTGAGGTTCTGACTCGCCTGTCAGGGAGGAGTTGTCCACCTGAGGAGGAAGGCAGTGTGGGGTCATCAGACGGGCAGGCACGCTTGCGCACACACAGCTGCGTCGTGACTCCAGCCACACTCAGTCACCGTGATACTGGAGACAGAATTATGCTTGCTCTCATCACATATTTATAGTGTTACTCAGCTATTGTCCCTGCTCTGGTTTGGAATCTGGGCTCATCGACTTCTGCGGTGACCTTGGGCTGGTTACTTAACCAACAGCGCTTCTGATTTACTCTTCTTTACGTGGGGCGTGGAAGCAGAACGTCTGTGCTGCACAACTGCAGGAGACGCCACTAACTCTGCAGTCTGTGAAAACGGCACTGCCCAGGGTTGTGTGTGGCATGGCCTGTGAGACCACGCGCAACCTCCTGGGTGATTACACCATTCTGGCAGAGTTAAATTAGATAGCCTGTGTGAATGTCTACAAAGCATCCGACACATAATAATACTCAATAAATTGTTGCTATGAAGTGGATATCAAAGAACCTCAAAGAAACACCCAGTGTGCAGAGCATGCATGGGACACAGATACAAGCAAACAGCGTGCAAGCTCTAATATATGACAAGGTGGCGCAGGGCAGTGTGGGGCAGGTGTTGACAGCTGGGCCTGAGTCTCCCAGACTTGAAGCCCCGAGCTAGCCCCTCGCAGCCCTAGACAGCTTGCTCTTTAGGCTCAGCCAGTGGCTGTGACGCGGCGCCCTTACCTTGCAGCCATGAGAAGAGACGATCCGGGAGGTCCGCGGGCACGCGGTCTCCACCCTTCACCTCTACCAGGTCTCCCACCACCACCTCCTCTGCGTTGATCTGCATCTTCTCTCCTTCTCGCACCACCAGGGCTTGCTGCGGGGAAGCTGTGTGCATCTCTACCCCGACCTCCCTCTTGCACTGGTCTCCCCCCGCTCCTCCAACCCCTCCAAGGAGAAGGACACACCTGACACCCTTAGCAACAAGATAGGCCCCAGTGGGGAGAACTGGAGGGTCTTTTCTGCCCAAGCCTCCTTCTCTGAGTGCAAGGAGTTGAGAAAAGCTAAGCCAGACTCTCGCAGAAACCTTACACCCCAGCCCACAGCCCAGCCCACAGCCATCTACCTGAGGCACCATGTTCTTGAAGGAATCCATGATCTTGGAGCTCTTGGCCTCCTGGTAGTAGGAGAAGCAGCCAGTGACGATGACCACAGCTGCCAGCACCACGCCCAGATACAGCTGGTAAGGAGAAAGGCTTTAAGGGACCTGACTTTTCCCAGCCCTAGAGGGACAGCTGCCACTCAGGGTGAGAGTTCAGGGCCGCGTCTGGAAGTGAGAGTGGTGGAAGAAACTCCTTCTCTCCCATCTCCCTCAACCTGCTAATCCCCAGCCACCTAAACTAGAGGGGATGGGGAAATTGTAGGGAGTTCCCAGGACGAGGACTTCTCGAGGGGGAAAGACCTGGGGCTGCAGACAAGTCCGCTGAAGTGTGAAGAACAGGGAGGGGCTGTTTCCACCATGAGTGTGTGTGTTGGAGGGGTGTTTCTAGATGTGTATAGAAGGCTTCCTGGCCACTGAAATGGTAAAGAATCCACCTGGAGGTCAGGAGACCTGGGGGTCAGGAAGATCCCCTGGAGGAGGTCTCAGCAACCCACTCCAGTATTTTTCCTGGAGAATCCCATGGACAGAGGAGCCTGGCAGGCTACAGTCCATGGGGTCACAGAGTCAGACCTGACTGAGCAATTAACACTTTCACTTTCAGAAGCCTCACCCCTTTTCAGTCCAAAGAGCTGAAGGGCTGTGGGATTGTACAAGAGGTCTTGCTCCCTGCCTCCCCCGGCCCACTGTACTGAAGATTTAGGGCTAGAGGACAAAGGCTGGTTCAGGGGTCAGGTGTGCTGGCTTACATTGTCGTTGGACGGCTCATCCTCCATGGCAGCCTGGATGCCGAAGGCCAGGAAGCAGAGGATGGCCCCAATCCACAGCAGGATGGAGAAGCCCCCGAAAAGCTGACGACAGAACTTGACCCACTCAGGGGGTGGTCGGGGGGTGGGGTGAGGGCATTGGGCCCATCCCGAGCCAGAATGTCCTGGGCCCGCTGGTTGGTGAGGCCCTGAGGGAGGTGAGGAGAGGTGAGGAAGCTGAGTGAGCTCACATCCAGAACCAAGCTTGCCCTTCACCATTTCCCGCCAGGAACCTCACAGGGGCATAATGTCCAGGTGGAGGGAAAACTCCCACCTGGTTGGAAGGGGTGGGGGTCATCAGGAGAAGCCACATGGAAGGGGTGGCATTTGCAATGGGTGTTGGAGGTTTTGAAGGCTGAGGATATGGGCTGTGGCTCCCCCAACTCTGGTTAACCTTGGGTTGAGACACATTTTGGTCAGGGCCCCAGCAATCTCCTCTGGAGGCAGCCTGGATAAGGCTCTCTGGAAAGACATCTCACTTGGCCCCCTGCCCCCCACCCTGCCTCATCTCTCTCTTCCTTCGGATTCCCCCCTTCACGAAGGATTCAAGAAGGTCCTACATTGTTGACCGTCAATGTCACACAGCCTCGGTCACCACTCATCACTTTCCCCAGAAAGCTTCACCTGGCCCTGGCCCAGACACCCCGCTCTGGTCCCCTTGTATCCCGGGCATGATTCTGGGGCTGCACTCACCACAAGGCACTGGATGCTAGACTCTGAGCTTCTTGAAGGCAGAAGCCACTTCTTGACTATTTTTCTATCTGTCCTCTCTCTTATTCAATAAATGTGTACTGAGCGCCTACACGTCAGGCAACAGAGTCAGAGCTGGGGCTCCAGGGATGGGCAAGACCCACAAGTCCCTGCCCTGTGAAGCTGATGAGCTCATGAGGGGATACATGATAAACAGACATTACTCCCTGACAGTGAAAAATGTTATTCTAAAAAATAAGGTAAGGTAAAGGAAGGGGGCATAGAATATTCAAAAGGCAGTCAGGGAGGCCTACATTTTTAATGAATGACTTACTACCTTTCAAAATGATGGGCTTGGTAATGTGACTGTGCCACCAACTACTGACGTGATCGTGGGAAGTTACTCTCCCGAGTGTCCTTGCTTGAACAGGGCTCCACACCTGGCTTGTAAGAATCAGGAAAGTAGGTAATCCTACCCCAGCACTACGTGCATAGTGGGCGCCCGGTGCTTTACTGTGGTAGCCGTCCTGGGTTCCCTCCCTACTACAGCTATGTCGGTTCCACGAGAGGAGGCGTCACTGCGCTGCTGCCCAGAGGCCCTCTGGGGCCTTGGGGTGTAAGGAGCCCTGGCTTCTAGGCAGCCAGGGAAGGAGCTATAGGCTAAGAAGCAGAGGGTCTGCATCCTGGCTCTGCCGCCAACTAGTCCCTCATCTCAGGGCTTCGGTTTCCTTAGCCAAAAGGAGGGTTGGATTTGAATTTTAAAGCTCCCTTTTCCCTGAGGCTCTCTCAGGGAAAAGGTTTTCTCACCTCTTTGGTGCTTCCCTAGACACCCCTTCACTGACCTTGGACAGATCCACTTGGTACTTGCGGCCCAGCTCATCCAAGGACAGCTTGTGGTCATCCTGGGGAAGGGAAAGCAAGTTGCTTTGGGGAAGAAGGCTGAGCGTGTCTACAGTGCATCTGAGGGCACTCGGAGCACAGCAGGGGAGCAAGGAGCATGCGAGGCTGCGTGCAGGCATCCAGGAGTGCACGGGCTGCGGGGGCAGCTCTCCCGGCGTGGGAGACTTTCCCACGGCCTGGCAGGGCAGGCTGGGGCTCACCATGGCCACCTCCTTCTTCAGCTCATCCAGCTCCTTCTCCTTCTGTTTCTTCTTGCCGCCCCCATTTTCCGCAGTGGTGGCCGCAGGAGAGTACTCGCGGCCGGCCTGCAGGAAGAAAGGAGGACCTGGGGAGTCAGGGAGGCTGGAGCTTCTATTCCCACTGAAGGACTGGGAGCCCAGGCACTGGGAGTGGAGGCCAGTGGATTCAGTCCGTGGTCCTCAGGGGAGGAGAGGGGGTGCAGGGTGGCAGGGACCCCAGGCCCTCTGTTTGCAAACTGTTGGCAGAGTCCTGGGGCTCTATGTTTGTACTTTAGGAAAGGCCAAGAGACGCAGGACTCAGGAGCCTACCCTTAGCTGTTTAGTAGCTGGGCTTCTGCTAAGATTTTGTTTGTGGAAAGAACCCTGCTCTTAAAGTAAAATAAACAAAAAGCTTAAAAACCACCATCTTACACTATTTGGAGTTCTGGAAGGGACTGGCTAGGTGGGGGTTCATCAAAGGGGGTAGAAGCACCCTGTGGGAATGTCTTTGTCTCAACATGTGACTGCTTGACTCAGAGCGGGGTAGGAGTCTTTAGGGAGTCAGAAAGCAGGGCAGGGAAGTGTCTAGAAGAGGAGGGGAGCCCTAGGGTCTGGTGGTGGAGTGTGGAAATGATGGGCAGGGCTCACGGACTGAGAAATCAGTAGCTGGAGGGTCAGTGCCTCCAGGAAATGGGCACCCAGAGGGTCCTGTTGGGCAGGCCTGCCTGTGACGGGGTAAAAGGCGATTCACAGGACATGAAGCCTCAAAGCACAGCTGGGTGAGGAGGGAACCAGGCCCTATTTGTCTAAATAGATAAGAGATCGTCTCTGAGGATAAATCTGAAAATGAAGATGCATGGGACTCCTAGATCCAGACATTCCTGGGTCCTCTGGTGAAGTCAGGTGGACATTTTAACTGGAGTTTCCTGAGGTCACCATTTCCCCCTCCTCTTACGGGTCGGTGGGGTCCTCACCGTCCCCATGCTTCCGGGGTCTCACAGGGGACTTTGTGGAGAAAGGGAGAAGAAGCTCTCCTTCCAAGGGGTCTTGGGCGATAGGACAGGAGGGGCTGAGGAGGCCTGGGGTGGCGTGGCCAGCGCCTGCTCATTCCCTCTTCCCCAGGCTCCTTTCCCAACTCCTTCAGGCCGTGGCATCCTTGTCGCCGAGGTGCTGCTCAGTTGCTGTCCTGCGCCTCTACTTCCCCTGGACCCCAAGTGCTGGGCCAAGGCTTCAGGGATTAGTGTTTCTATTCTAGTGTTTCTATAGAGACACTCCTTTCTTTCCCATAAAGAGAGGATACCTGGGTGGGATTTACATGAAGGGCTTTGTTCCCCAACCCCAACCCCCCGCTTTTTCCCCAGGATAATAATGCTTAAAAAAAAGAGAGACCTTTTCTTTTAGAGCAGTTTTAGGTTGACAGCAAAGCTGAGCAGAAATTACAGGTTCCCATGTATCTCCTGCCTCCACGTGCATGGCCTCCCCTACCATCAACACCTGGCACCGGTGGTACATTGTTACAATGGGTGAACCTACATGGATATCTCACTATCACTCAAAGTCCACAGTTTACATTAGGGTTCATTCTGCAGGTCTGGATGAATGTGCAGTGACATATGGGCTTCCCTGGTGGCTCAGAGGCAAAGAATCCACCTGCAATTCTTTACCATTGAACCTGGCATTGATCCTTGGGTTGGGAAGATCTCCTGGAGAAGGGAAAGGCTACCCACTCCAGTATTTTTGCCTGGAGAATTCCATGGACAGAGGAGCCTGGTGGGCTACAGTCTATAGGATCACAAAGAGTCGGACACAACTGAGCGACTAACACTTTCACTATAATGACATGTATCCGCTATTATAGTATATAGAGTAGTTTTACTGCCCTAGAAATCCATTGTGCTCAAGGATAATACAATTTTTCTCATCAAAGAGGAGCAATCCAAGGAATGTGACAGCTGCCCTGATCACAAAAGATCATGCATCCAGCACCTAGATTCTAGCACTGGAAGAAATAGAAGTCTGACCAGTGAAATCAGGAACTGGGATGAGGGCAGTGCAGTGAGAGGTGGACACCGTTATTGCCTAGATAACGCCTAATGATCTGTTTAGAAGGTCCGTCTAGTCAAGGCTATAGTTTTTCCTGTGGTCATGTATGGATGTGAGAGTTGGACTGTGAAGAAAGCTGAGCACCGAAGAATTGATACTTTTGAACTGTGGTGTTGGAGAAGACTCTTGTGAGTCCCTTGGACTGCAAGGAGATCCAACCAGTCCATTCTGAAGGAGATCAGCCCCGGGATTTCTTTGGAAGGAATGATGCTAAAGCTGAAACTCCAGTACTTCGGCCACCTCATGCGAAGAGTTGACTCATTGGAAAAGACTCTGATGCTGGGAGGGATTAGGGGCAGGAGGGAGAAGGGGGCGACCGAGGATGAGATGGCTGGATGGCATCACTGACTCGATGAACGTGAGTCTGAGTGAACTCCCGGAGTTGGTGATGGACAGGGAGGCCTGGCGTGCTGTGATTCATGGGGTCGCAAAGAGTCGGGCACGATTGAGCGGGTGAACTGAACTGAACTGAACTGAGCTCTCCTAGGCTGTGTTGCTCAGAAATGCTCTTCTCAGCAAAGATGACCAGTAAATCTTGCATTTGTTTTCATGTGAAGCATCTATGAATCAGGGCTATTTCTGGTGTCCTAAAGGCTCTCTTCCTGGGGAGACTGAAGCAGCTCAACAGAAGGAGTGGGGAAGGGTTGTGAGTGGTACCTCTCCTTTCCCTAGTGACTTAGGGGGCTCATTTACTTGAATGTTTTGAAAAGTCCTGGATTTGCCAATCTAATTCTTTGGATCCTGTCCTTGGTGGGACAGGGCTGAGAATGGTTGGAAAGCATTGAAGAGCCAAGAGGCAAGAGACGAGGCTAAACAAGCTTCTCTGTGACCCTCTGCAGCTCCTACGGTAGGATGAGGCCTGAGCATGCACAGAGGATCAGGCTACGACTGGGGGCCAAGGAGTAGAGCCCAGAGAATTTCTGCATACTTAGATATGAAATAAAGTTTGTGAAAATTGGAATCAAAGGTATGGCTTTAAAAATTTGCCAGCCCACACATGCATGTCTGGCATGCACAGATGGTGGCTGAGCAGCAACCCCTAAGCGCCCACCCTGCTCTCTTGTAGGCAGTCACAGAGCTGGGGACACACTGCCCTGTCCCCTCTCCCATCCTGGCAGAGATCTCAGGCTCTGCAGCCAGGAGCCTGCGGAGATCTGGGGCCAGCGGACTGCCCAGGCAAGAAAGAAAGAGAGGAAGCGAGGACCACCCCCCCCTTCTCCCTCCCCCATCCACAAGTCCACAAGTCCCCCTCTCCGGACCTTGAATGCTGAAGGAGAACAGAGAGTTCTTTTGAGAGAGCCCAGGGCCGGGACACAGTGGGGGCAGCTGGAAATCAGCCATTGCTCCCCCACCGCTGCCCTTCGGTGGCAGCTGGAGCAGGCTCCCTCCCCACCCGGCTGTCCCTTCCCCCAACTCCCACGCTGCCTTTCGAGGCCACAGGGGGAGGCGGTGACAGTGAGCTCTTGCTCTGCAGGGAGAAGGGGGATGTGGATGGAGGTGTCTTCCCTCTTCGGGGGTCTCAAGGGTGGTTGAACTCCAAGCTCCAAGCCCTAAGGGGCCCCAGCCTCAGTCTGAACAGAACCAGATCTACTCCCTGGCTTGCTGTTGGGGGTGGATGGGAGGGAATTCATGGGCGCTGGGGGAGAAGCGCAGGCCCCTGAAGAAGTCAAGGTCAAATCGCTTCTCAAGCAAGACTTCTTGAGCTGTGTCCACCCTGTGCTAAGGCAGAGGAGGGGGAGAGGTCAGAGGCCCTGCGCCTCAGCTGGGGACTCCGCTCCCTGAGGGAACAAAAGACGTCAAGGTGCAGCTGAGAGTCCCCAGAGAGTGTATCTTCCCACGGCTGTGAGCTCTTCTTCTGTGAAGCCCACACGTCAGAGACAGCTCTTCACAGACCCTCACGTGCCTCCACACGGTGACATCTATGCCCATTGACGTTCAAAGGCCTGCACGTCTACAAAATTGTCTCCTGAGACACAAACACAGGTGCTCACCCAGGAATATCTGTATCAGCCGCAGTCTATGGAGAACGCATGAGTCACCAACACACACACACACACACACACACACACACACACACACACACAGGTTCTATTTATAGCTCCCACCCCAGCTCAGGAACCCTGGTGTCCAAGCTCAGAGTTTTCCCAGCTGCTAAACTTAGTGTGATACCACGTCCTTGCCTGACCCTCCCAGCCCCAGAGATGCCCCCACAGTTGCCCCTGGCACCCTCTTTCCTCGGCACCCTCCCATCCCAGTCGTTCCCCAGGCCCTCTCCCTCCCTGCTGTCTTCGGCCAGCATTCCACAAAAGGAAAGCCGACCGGGCGCAGGATGTGAAGGGACTGGGTCCCTTTTCTCCATATGGAAATTTCATTTCCAAGAACTCAAAGCCCTGGCCCTGCCCCCCCTCTGCCTTGGTGGTTGCTAATCTTCCCCTTGGCATACGCAGTGCTGCAGAATGCCATGGGCTGGGGTGGACTGAGGGGGGTGCCGGCAGCTCTCACCGGCCTCTGGGAAAGTCCTCGAAGTGCATGGCTTGGAGCTGGAGGACAATGCTGCCTGGGAGGCCCAGGGGTGCTGGACAGGGGGGGCTCAGGGCACATTTGCTTTCCTCCACACTCTCCTCTCAGCTGTCCTGAGAGCTCAGGGCCCCTGGAACTGGTGTGCACAACTGCTTGGTGACTCGGGAGTGGATGGCCCCTGTCCCTCTCTCCCACCTCACCTTGGAGCCTCATCCCCCAGCCTGAGACTCCCAGAGGAACAGATACCTTGGGGGGTGGGCGAAGGTGGGGAGGATTGACAGTACCACAGATCCCTGGGGCTGGGAGGCCGTGGGCACGGCGAGAGAGGAGGGATGGTGGGGATGTGGTGGGGAGGCGCAGGGACAGAGACGAGGGCGTGGAGGAGGGAGCGCTTGAGGAGATGTGGGGCTGGGCTGGGGGCTGCTGCCTCGGAGGAGGAGGAGAGCGCAGCGCTTGGGTGGTGAGCGCTGCGGGTCTGTACATACAGCCGTAGCTGGAAGACTCTTCAAGTTCAAACCAGCCCACTGCTCCTCCCTCCACATCCCATCCTGACCTCATCCTTTCCCTCCAGCCTCCCTCACATCCAGAGAGCCCTACGGCTCCCTCCAGAGTGACCCCTGCTCTTTGGAGATACTCACCCCACGGCCCATCTTGGGGCAGAGTGGCTGAGGGACCTAGACGGGAGAGGTCGCCAGGAGGAACCCAAGCCCAGATCACCAGTCTGGGGCAGTGGCCAGAGAGCCCGGCAGACAGACCGAGACAGTGAGCAACAGGGTAGCTTTAAATAGGCCCCTCTCCCCCTCCCCCCGCCTTCCCCTTCTCTGGAAAGAAACGTTTGTTGAAACAGGATCTCTGAGGACTCCTCCCCTCCCGCCCCCTTAAGCAACTGGCCCGTGGAAGGTCCATTTGTCCCGCTGGGTGCTCCCCCTGGGCTCCCTTCACCCTCCGAGGCCTGGCACCACCGCCAAGAGCAGCGGGGGTGGGGGGGCAGAGGGCGGGAGGCTGCGCCCTGTGGGGAACGCGCCCCTCGGGATGGGCAGCACGGGCGCGGGGGGACCAGTCCTTTCTGCCTTGTAGGGACCGGAGCCCATGAGGTGCGACATCTTCCTCTCGGTTTCCTGATGGGGAAACTGAGGCCCAGGGAGACTGAACAGTCTGAGCTGATGAAACAGAATCAGAACCCAGGTCTCACGAGTCTGTAAGAAACGACACTGTTTCTTGCACTGTTAGGCGGTGGGATGGCCGAAGCCAGGGGAAGGTAGCGTTGGATACCCAGGCTGGCCCTTAGATACGAGACTCAGAGACAGTTCCAGGAGCAGCATGGAGTCTGCTTGCAGACAGAGGCCAGAGGGTCTCCCCAAGCCCTCCAGATGCACCTTTCCAAAGTTTGAGCATCAAAACTCGCAGGATCTGGGAGGTGGCTTGTGGAAGGGCAGACCGGGCCTCCTGGACAGACCAGTAGGCCTTCCAGAGAAGATCTCTCTCTGAGTTTCCCCCTGGTTACACATGGGACACATTACTCGCTTAGTCGCTAACCAAGAGCTCTGGGCTGAAGCTATGCCTGGGGTTGTTGGGTACCTGAGGAGAAGCCCATAGGCAAATGGGGAGATTCAAAGAGGTATGTGGAGGTCAGCATGCTAACAAGTACCAGACTTGTGAACTAGAAAGGAGAGCAGCTGCTTCCTTACTGGGGAGCGGGGTGGAGGGGAAAGGAAGGCAAGTCTGCAGCAGGCAGGATAGCGGGGAGACACACAGGGACCTCTCTGCAGGGAAGGCTGGGAGAAACTGAGGCAGCGCCTGGGGAGGCGGGAGGGTTAGGTAGCTGGCACCAGCCAGAAACAGGGGTAGAGGAGGTGACCAAGACAGGACCCCGTGGTGTCGCTGCTCCTCTGTCAAAAAAGCCAAAGAGCTGGGGGCCAAAGGAAGAAAGGGAAATCGGAAGGGGCAGAGAGAGAAAACAAGTCCTGCCTTCTCGTGGAGGCTGTCAGAGGACAGGGTTCTCCTGGTGGAGGGAAGCCAGTGGGCTGGGGTCAGGTCTGAGCCCTGGTGAGTAAGCTTCAAAGGAAGTTAGGAGAGGAGGGCGGGAGTGGGGCCCTCCAGCCTGACGCCTGAGGCGGGACTGGTGCTTGTTGGCCCCAGAGGGAATGCCCCACAGAGGGATTATCGACCTCTCCTCCAGCAAGTCCACTCTCAGGGCACAGGTTCATGTTTGAATTCTCCAAATAACTGGCTCCCCTCCGGGCCAGCGGTTGGGATTTTCCATTACAGGGATCCGGTAGGTCATGCCCTCCTTCTCTTCCTGGGTTACAGCAGGAAGAGTGAGTGGAAAGGGGGCAACTCCCTTCTCTGCACCGGCCCCTCGACCGATCTTGACTTTGGACCTGGGGAGATCAGGTAGTGGGAGGAAACAACAAGGAGAAAACAGATCTCAGTTTAAGCCTCGGTGTGTAGAGAGGAGAGTGAGAGAAGTAATTGAAGACGCAGCAAGAAGGCTCATGGTTAGACAACAGGAGGGACCGCCTGAAGAAATCGGTGAAAGAGAGACCCACAGGTGGGGGTCAGCCTTGCCCTGGGTGGACCAGAGATGGCTTGGGATTTAGGAAGCAGCTACTCATTGGTTCCCGGGTCAGAGTGCCTGGGTTATCTTCTGCCCTGCCCTCTGCAGGACACAAGGTGAGATAGGGCAGGCCAGCTTCCAGCACTGGGTTCTCAGGGTTTTCACACCCCATCCTCATCCCTGCTGGCACCTCCAAGTACTGCCCAGTTCTTCCAAGGCTCTGGTCCCTGTAGCCAGGCCCAACACCAGAAGGGGCTGTGCCCTTTCTCTGCCCACACAAACCTGGTGAAGGGGGCAGGGTCCCTGCCTAGCCCTGCAGTTGGGTGAGTCTGTAGCACTAGTGATAAAGAATGCAGGAGACCTAAGAGACGTGGGTTGGATCCCTGGGTGGGGAAGATCCCCTGGAGGAGGGCATGGCCACCCACTCCAGTGTTCTTGCTTGGAGAATCCATGGATAAGAGGGGCCTTGCGGGCTGCAGTCCATGGGGGTTGCACAGAGTCAGACACGACTGAAGCGACTTAGCGTGCGCATACACGTACATGCAGTCCTAAGGGCGCTGCTACATGCATATCTGGGACTCAGACAAAGAGAAGGAGCACAGGACCCAGGGGCCGTCCCTCACCTGTGTAGGGTGTCCCTGGCCTCCCTCTGTGCCCAGGACAGTGTGGAGGCTCTGGGAGGTCACTCCTTCCTCCTCCTCCTCTGCGGACCTCCGACTCCAGGACATCAACCAGAGTAGACGCCACCTGGTCTTTTGATTTGAGGTGCCTGGTTGGGCTCCTGCTTCCTTTGAACACAGCCAGTGGTGCCAGCTTGGACCAGTGCCCTTGGGGTAAGAAGAGGGAAGCAGAGAGCAAGAAAGACTTGAAAGTTGGAAGTCCAGAGGGACTGGACTGAGGGCTGGATCTGAGAGAAAGCTTTAGATCAGAAAGCAGATCCACGAAGGAGAGGCTGTGTGGTCCTCAGTCAAGTGTTCTGTTGGCATGGGAGGATCTGGGAAGGAGGTGTGTGCGTGAGAGCGAGACAGGAGACAGGCAGAGGAGGGTATATTCTTGTGTGTGTGTGCAGACGTGTGCTAGTCAGTGACAGAGGGCTGCTGTGTGTAGGCAAGAGCCTGTGGGAAGGAGCCGAGTAAACTCCTGAGGAGAGGGCGTCGTTGGTGTGGTGACACCGCGTCCTCTGTGTTCCTGGTGTGCGTGTGTGGCTGGTGCGAAGCACGTGTGGAGTCGGGAGGGTGTACGTGAGAGTCCATGGGAGAATGTGTGTGTGCACGGGGAGGGGGGTGGGGACGCCGCTCAGCTGCAGATGGGCTTTCAAGGTCTCCAAGAAACAGTTTTGTTTCCTAAGTGGCTGGCCTCCTGGGGCCTCCAGCCCAGACTTGAAGGTTGTTTCAAGATCATGAAAGAGCGTGAGGGAGGGAGAGTGGGGGGCAGGAAGCCCTGGGAGGCCCTATCACTGCCTCCCCTGGCCCTGCGCCCACCCCTCACCCCACTGCTCTGCCCCAGTCCCTCCCGATCTGGGCCTGGCTCCCCGTCCTGCGTGCTCTTCCTCCTCTCCCTTTGTCAGCCCGCTCCAGGCAGTCTCTCCTCTCCCTTCCGTCATTCCCTCCTCCTCCCCTGCTCCCCCTTCCCCCATTGCTCTTCAGGGTCTAGTCACCACTGCCAGGCTTCTGGGGCCTTCTCGGGGGAGTGAGTGGAAAAGCTCTTCTGGCTCTGGGAGGCTGTCTAGGGTGACCGGATAATTGGGAGCAGGGCAGGCCTGGGCTGTCCCAGAAAGGTGCCTCTTTTCCCTCCTCTCCAGCCCTCTCTCCTCGCAGGTCCCACAGGTTGCAGTGATCTTATGGTGGGCAGGTTGGGCTCGGAGCTGCAAAGAGCCTGTCCAGGTCTTGCTGCTGCCTCAGTTCCCCGCTGGACCACAGGACTGTGTTGGATTTTTTTTTTTCTCTCCCTCTTTCTGTGTTTACATCTGTGCCTCTGTGCTCTTTCTTGTCTTTTCAAACCACTCAGAATGCGTCTTAGAAACCTCTTCCTCTGTCTCTCCTTGCTTCTGTCATTTTAATTTTTTCCTCTGGGTTATACTTACTATCCTTTAAATTGGTAAAACCACATTATACAGAATTCAGAAAATGGACAAGAAGAAAGAGCGCCTGGAGGAATTTTCCTGAATCTCTCCGCCTCTGCTCCCTGCCCACCTCTTTTGGCTCTCTTTGCTGCTCTGGGTTGGGATGGCTCCATGTTTGTGTCCTGGAAGTGCAGTGGAAGGCAGATGGAGGGGTAGGAAAGGATCAGAGTGTGGCCTGGGAGATGCTCCCCGCTAAGCTCTGGGCCTGTCTTCCCACAGTCCTACCTGCAGCCCCAACCATGGTCTAATGCAAAGGGGACATGTCTGCACGTCAGGCCAGCGAGGCTGGTGCCAGTGGAACCACTCAGGGACCTTAGGGAAGAGGCATCCTTCATCTGAATAATGAGCAGAGCTAGAAAATCTCTGAGGTTTCTTTACAGCTCTGATGATCCCCAAATTCCAGGCTACTTCCTTCTTAGCACTTGGCTCCACCCAGGTAAACAGGAAAAATTACCTGTGTTTGTATCTCCAACAATCAGTTGGAGACCAGGGTTCAGGAGGAGATCCAAGGGGCAGGCACTCCTATTTTGTTCACTAGTATGACTCAGAAATGAGTCTGATCCCTGCAGCTCTTGGCATAGAGGGAAGGAAGGGCTCAGGGTCTGAGCAAAGACTACCCTGATTTCTTACAGAGTACCTGAGTGAGAAGGGAAAGGGTCTGGCTATCTTTGGGGGAGAAGAGCCAGGCTGAGGGTGAGGTTGGAGAAATCGGACATTTTCTTGGCTGGCATTTGACCCACAAAACCCAGATGAGTCTGTTTCCAGAGCTGCTTTGGGCTGGGCAAAGTCTATGAGGGGTAACGGGAAGGATGCGGTTAATGAGCCCTGCTGAGTGTGGGGGGCAGGGGTCACAGCTGGGCCCGCTAGGATTCCTGTTTGCCTTTGATTCCATCTGGGTAGGGAGGGAGCGGCCCCCAGCCCCCTGGGGGCAGGTTTGGTTTGGCTAGAGATCTGACCCAGAGCTCCCCGCCTCTCCGTTCCCCCTATCAAGAGGCAGCCTAGTTCCCCCCCAGCCTCCTCCTTCCCTAAGCAGGCCCCTTCCACTTGGCCCAGGACAAGGCTCTGTTTGTCTTCCTGCCCTCTTAGGCATTCTGGACCCCCAGATGGGCCAGGAGGCCCTGAAAACACCTGAGGCACAGGGCAGCAGCCTCGCTCCACACAGTGAGCTATCCTTGGGACCTCAGGGAGCTCGGCCTCTCCTGGGCCTCAGTTTCTCTGTAAGTCCTGACCCATTCACCCTTGTGCTCTCTCTTGATGTTCTCAGCCCTCCCCCTTGGGGAACGTGAACTCCCCACAGACGACTCAGCCAGTGGGGCGAGTTCCCAGTCAGGCCACCGCCCCCTTCAGACTCTGCCAGCGTTTCGAGCACTGACTGTGCCAGGCTCCCTGCACACAGGTGCTAGAGAGACTGTTGTAATCCAAGGCGAGCAAGGTCGCCATGTCATGGTCCTTTGTCAGAATCTCATGGCCTTTAGACTCCAAATCCCTCCACCCTCCACCACATCCCTTGACCTGAGCTCCCAGGGCAGCTCTGAGCCCTTGGGGACACCTCATTTCCTTTAGCTCCTCATACTCCTTCACCTACATTTCTGCTGAAGGAGATTGGGTGGGACCTAGGCTCTGCTTCCCACCTGGGCAATTCCCTATCCCAAGACGCTAGGTCACGGAGCCCTAGACATCACTGAGGCTAGACCAGAGGGAGGGCAGAGGCTTGCAGAATAGGACTCACTGCACCATGGGCTAGCCGTGTGGACCTGAATAAGTCCTTTACCTCCCATCAGTAGAGTGAGGGGGTGGACTGCAAAGAGATTCTCACTCCTAGCTGTATATTAAGGTTCTATGCCTGGGCCTTACCCCAAGGATCATGTTTTAGCTGGTCTGAGGTGGGGCCCAGCCATTAGTGTCTTTTAAAAGCTCCCAGAAGATTCAATGTGCAGGCAGAGTTGGAACCAATTGTGTCTAAGGACTCTAGCTCATCAGAGTTAACAGTTTAATGAGGCACCTCGCTAAGCACTGTGTATTTTCCATGAGTTCCTCAGTTTAATAACTTTTAAATTACAAACAAATCTTTTATTGATGGGAAAACTGAAACCCCAAGATCTCAAGATGCTAACCCAAGCAGGGCAGCTGGGATTCAAACCCAGGCGGTTTGTTTCTAGAACCCAAATGTGTAATTTCCATGGTATAGGGATGCAGAGAAGAATCTGCTCTGGATTCTCATCCCCACAAGCACATGTGCAGAAACCTCTAGGTTGCAGTGGTGAGAGTAAAGAGTGCCCCCAGAAGACACAGGAGAGGAACAGTACAGCTGGCTGAACAATGTTCAGTTTAGAGGGGGAGGGAAGCTTGGTGAAGGAAGAGATGGTTCTTAGCTGGAAGAATTAGGAGGCTTGCAGGGGGAAGCTGGCATTCTAGATGGGCCTCAGCAGACAGGTAGGGGTCTAGCTTAGAGACCCAGAGAGAGCACACTCAAGTAGAGGAAACACCATGGTCACAGGCACAGAAGCCTGGAACTCCCAGCGTGCCGAGAAATATGGGCGCCAAGGGATTTCCATGGTGGCCCAATGGCTAAGACTCCACGATCCCAATGCAGAGGGCCTGGGTTCAGGGTCAGGGAACTGGATTCCACATGCCGCAACTAAGAGTTCATAGGCCACAACTAAAGATCTTGCATGCCACAACTAAAACCCAGAGCAGAGCAGTCGAATAAATAATGGCGTCAGTGGTAAGAAGACGAAAAAAAAAAAAAAAAAAAAAACCCCGCCTGCCAGTGCAGGAGACAAAAAGCCACAGGCAGGATCCCTGTCGGGAAGATCCCCTGGAGGAGAAATGGCAATCCATTCCAGTATTATTGCCTGAAGAATGCTATGGACAAAAGAGCCTGGTGGGCTACAGTCCATAGGATCGCAAAGAGTCGGACAGGACTGAAGCGACTTAGCTCACAAATATGTTTTTAAAAAGAAAAGAAACACGGGAGCCGATACTGGGAATGGAGGTGGGGGTCATTTCATGCGGGGCCTTGAAGATCAGCTAGGTGCCATTCTCAATGCCATTCTAAAGGCTCTGATGATAATAATCACTTGGAGTGCTTGTTACAAATACAGGAAAGCAATCACATCTCTTAGAAATCCTGATCTAAAAGGGCAGGGGTGAGGAGTGGGATTCAGTATTTTTACCACCAAGCAAGTTTGAAAAATATTGTTATAGCGACATGGAGCCACTTCAAAGGTTTGAGCAGGGAGGAGGGATGTTCTCAGATGGTTCAATGATTGCAGGCGGTGTGTGCACACGAACTGGGGTGTTGGGCTGGGAGAGACAGAAAGGAGGTTATGGCAAAAATTTAGCCAAGGGGTGGGAAGGTCTGGAGCAAGAGAGTTGCAATGACAATGAAGAGAGAAGGACTTTGGGAGGTAGAATTTCGGGATTTGGCAATTGACTGTATGGGAGGAAGGAGCTGGAGATGGAAGTGGATGCTAGTGCAGAATTAACGACCGTAATGGTATGGGGACTTCCTGGTGGTCCAGTGGTAAAGAATACACCCTTTCACTGCTGGGGACAAGGTTCCATTCCCGCTCAGGGAACTAGGATCCCACGTGCCATGGGGCAGCTAAGCCCGTGCACCACGGCCACTGAACTCACAGTCTAGAAACTGGTGCCACAACTTGAGAAACCCACGTGCTGCAACAAAGACCCAGTAAAACCAAGAAAGAAGGCGGAGGACGGCTGAAAGGAGGCTGTGTGGCAGAGAAGGTGCATGTTTGCCCTGGAGCGTGTTCAGCGTGAGATGCTGCTGGCAGGCTTTCCAGGTGAAGGTGCCCAGTGGGTGGTGAAATGGGGACTGGCGCTTGGGAGAGAGGACAGGCCAGGGAAGTCACCTGCACAGAGGTGAGTGCTGAACCAGGGAAGCGGAGGAGAGGGCCAGCGGTCGTGGACAGATGCGTGGGGCACACCCAGTGCACAGAAGGAGGATCCAAAGACAAGCCAGCGAGACGGGGAACCAGACCCAGGAGGAGGCCTGGAAACCGACAGAGGAAAAGGTTTCAAGGGCAAGAAACCAGCAGCTTCAGATGCTACAGAAGGCCAAGGGAAATGAAAGATGGCCACACTGGGGAAATGTGGAAGTTACTGGTGTAACCTTTAGAAAACCATTTCCATAGATGGCATGTGTGTGTGTCAGTCAGTCATGTCTGACTCTTTGCAATTCCATGGACTGTTTGCCTGGCAGGCTCCTCTGTCCATGGAATTCTCCAGGCAAGAATATTGGAGTGGGTTGCTATTTCCTTCTCCAGGGGATCTTCCTGACCCAGGGATCAAACCCAGGTCTCCCGCATTGCAGGCAGATTCTCTACTGTCTGAGCCAGGAGGGTAGAGTTTGCAAATAAAATTGTGAAGGGTTAAGGAGTGCATGGTGAGGAAACTGAAGCAGGGGTGGAGGTTACCCTCTTCAAGAGGTGTCCAGGAAGTGGAAGGGAAAAGATAGCAGGGAACAGAGAGCAGAGTAGGTGGGAGCCGGGGAAGGCCACGGTACACCGAGAAGAATCTCCCGCCTTGATCTGCCACAGGAGCCCTAGCTTTGATCGTAGCCAGGCACCGTGGTTCCTACATTCTCATTTATTTTCACAACAATCTCAAAAAGCAAGAGGTCAAGACCATATTAATTCTCCTATTCCACACAGTGAAATCAAGACTAGAGAAACTCAGGGATGGGATGGAGGCCACACAGCTGGTAGATCCAGGCACATTCAGGCCTATGTTGTCTGATTCTGGAATCTTAGCCCTGACATTTTTGACTGTGTTGAGAACACAGACGTTCTATTTCATATGTCTGAACTCCTGAAGATAACTGGCTCGATCCCCCTCTTTGAGGGTGTGTTCCGTCCGGTTGCCTTCCCCCAGGGATATCCGGTTCAGGAGCTGGCATCCTGAGCACCAGTGCTTGGAGACTTGTTACCCCCTGGAGCAGGCAGTCCTGCTCATCTGGACTGCTATCATCCTGTCCTGCTAGCCAGCTGGACCTGCTCCTTTTCATTCCCCTAGATGTCAGCTTCTTCTCAGTGTAGTGATTTGTCCCACGCAGAGGCTGGATGGCAACACAGTCAGAAACAGCTGTGGAGTCAGAATGCCTGGATAAGAAACCCTAGATCTGGGATTTCCCTGCTGGTCCGGTGGTTAAGACTTCATGCTCCCACCGCAGAGGCTCCCGAGGTGGTTCTAGTGGTAAGGAACCTGCCTGCCTGGCGATGCAGGAGTCCTACGAGATGCAGGTTTGATCCCTGGGTTGGGAAGATTACCTGGAGAAGGGCACGGCAACCCACTTCAGTATTCTTTCCTGGAGAATCCCGTGGGCAGAGGAGCCTGGTGGCTACTGTTCATGCAGTCACAAAGATTCGGACACGACTGAAGCAACTTAGCACCCATGCACGCTCCCACCGCCGGGGGTGCCGGTTCAGTGCCTGATCACAGGAAATAAGATCACACACGCCTCGGGGCACAGAGCTGTGCTGTGCTTAATCACTTCAGTCCTGTCCGACTCTTTTCGACCCCATGAACTGTAGCCCCCAGGCTCCTCTGTCCAGGGGTATTCTCCAGGGAAGAATACCAGAGTGGGTTGCCATGCCCTCCTCCAGGAGATCTTCCCAATCCAGGGATCTAACCCAGGTCTCCCGCGTTGCAGGCAGATTCTTTACGTCCGAGCCACCAGGGAAACCCAAGAATACTGGAGTCAGTAGTCTATCCCTTCACCAAGGGAACTTCCCAATCCAGGAATCGAACTGGGGTCTCCTGCATTGCAGGCAGATTCTTTACCAGCTGAGTCACCAGGGAAGCCCCACCAAATCCACACTCAAGAAAACCAAATAACTAAAAAGAAAAGAAACTCCAGATCTACCACTCACTGGCCAAAAGTTTAACTTCTCTGAGCTTTCATTTCCTCATCAGCTCTAACTCAGAGGGTTGTCTGGCGAATTCAAATCCTCAGTGCATGTTCGGACTTCCTGCCCTTGTTTTTCCATGTCCTGGTCTGAGGCCTGCGGTTTGTTCCTCAGCTGAATGTGATCTGCAGGACCTGTCCCTCCCCAGAGGACAGAGCCGGGCCCATCCCAGGCTGCCCGGGAAGCCAGGCTGGGTTGCTGCTGAGGGATGGCAAGTTTGGGCTCTGAAATAGGAGGAGAAGCTTTCTGTCAGCTGTGGATGGAAGTGTCTGGTGTGAGACAAGCTCAGAGGGGTCAGCGGTGCCCACCATGGAGGCGATCTGGTCACCAGAGAGAAAGAACCCAGCTTCCTTCTCTCTCACTCACCCCCCTTGCTCCTTCGCTTCCTCAGTTGCTTGGCACGTGTCTGTGGCACTTCTGCTCTTTGCAAGGCACTGTACTAGGCCTGGGGGCAGAGCCAAGGAGAGCCAACAGTGGCCTTGAGCAGCTCACAGCCAGGATGCAGAGGCAGATATAAAACAAGGCTGGGATGACAATGCAGAGTGGAGAACACCATCCAAGGGCTGGGAACAGGTGCTGGGAGAGCGGGGAGGGTGCAGGGGCATGGGGCCCCAGGCCCACTCCCTCCCGTGGCGAGCTCCTGCACCCATCTGCTTCTTTGTTTTTGTAATCTTTATTTCTGGCTTTGTTTTCTCTTTCCTTTCCCAACAGAGAGCCTTTGGAAAAATTCCACCCTTGTTTCAGTTGGACTAGGGAAAAGGGGACTTGTCCACTCTTCGGCCAGGAGAGCTGAGGGGTGCCAGGTTCCTGGAGAGTCCAGGTGTGGATGGCGGGAGGCCAGGGCTTTTGGGGGGGAGGGGCAGGGAATAGTGACAAGCAGGGAGGCAACGGCCCAAGTGGCTGTGTGCTCCCTACCCTCCTCCCAGCCTTGCCTCACCCCCCAAACCCTATCCTGATTGGAGGGGAAGAGTTAAGGCCCCGTTCACTCAGGGAACCCTGTGAACCCCGCTTTCCCCATCCAGGGTGCTTGGAAATGCCGGCCTCAGAGGTAGAAGCGAGCCTTCCATACTACTTGGTTCATCTCTGCAGTTCATACTTGGTTCATACTTGGTTCATCTCTACAGTTCTAGAGGGCTGTGTAAGGGCACTCGAAATTCTTCTCACCCCTTTCTTCTTTCCCCACCCCATCCTCGGACACATACACACCTGCCTCTTATTGATTCCTCTTTTCCTGAGCCTCAGCACCGCCTCCATCCATCCAACAGATATTTATTGAACACCCACTGTGTGTCAGGAGCTGGAAATACACTGGTGGGAAAAAGACTATTATTTCAAAAGGTTGCATAGATGCCAGGAGAGAGTGTGTGGTTGAGTGCGCACATGCACATGTGTGTGTATGAATAGGTGTGTGAGGAGGAAGCGTTAGGGGAGCAGGAGCGAGAGGAATGTCACAAGCTTAAGCTGGGGGAGTTAAACAGCTGGCTTTGGCATCCAGGTGGTACCATTTGCTAGCCCGGTGACCTTGGGGAAGTGATGTATTCTCCCCAGGCCTCCTGCTCCCATCTGAAAATAGGTAACAATAGGACTCAGCCCTCACGGTTGTTGCGAGGGCCAAGGGAGGTGAGCGCGCATGTGCGGGGTCTGCACAGCAGTGCCCAGCACACAGTGGGTGTTCACTATCAGCAGTTCCTGGTGCCTCCTCCTCACCTTGCTCAGAGCTGGGTGTGGACAGACTTGGGAATGACCTTTTCTCCAAATCTGAACCCCACTCACTGACTCAGAGACAGTGAGTTAACCACCTCCTGCCCCTGCCCCCAGAGGCTCAGCCACGACATGCAGTGCACAGATCTGTCTAGCCAGACCGTTGCCATCTTCTGCCCTTACTCAGCCCCCAATCCCCCCACGCCAGCTGTTCGAGTGGGGAAGAAGTGATCTCACACAGCGGGGTTGCTTCAGCCCCCGTGCCACCCTCCAGACATATGTCTGTAGCTCCCTGTTAGCTGGCTGGGGATGGAGTAGAGGGATGGGGGAGTCTTTGGGGTGGAGCCCGGGCACCCAGCCCTATGGGACTAGGCAATAAGGGACTGTCGGTGGGGGGACGGGGGCAGGGAGGATAAGGGATTCCAGCAGAGAGGGATCCATCCACGGCATTCCAGAGTGGGTGGCAGCTGGCCCTAATCTGGGTGAGATGGCAGGGTCTCCTCAGGAGTCAGGGCCAGGCTGGCAGTGGCGCTGTGGCTTCTCTGTTCTTGAACAGATGTGCCACCCACGTGGCATAGGGTTTAAGAACTTGAGAAGGAGTGTGGGCCCAGCCAGGGCTAGAGGAGGGTGCAGGGAGGAGTGCACACACAGTTCCCCATGAGGGTGCAGATGCCTGGCTAGGGAGAGGGTGGGTCCGGCGTGAGTGTGCGTGGTCGTGGGAGACAGCTTTGTGGTGGAGTGAGTGCGTTTGGGTGTACATGATGTCTGTGTGCTTATGTGTTGGGGCACCCAGGTCCCTGGATCGGCATATCTGTCTTGGTTCATCTCTGCTCGAGTTGGGTGTCTGGGTAAAGGTAGGTTTTAGGCAGCATCTCTGTCTTGTCTCTTTGAGTTGAGCCTCTCAGCAAGTGGGCAGAGAGAATGTTCCCTTCTGGGAGGGTGGGAAAACATGGCTCATGGGGGCAGTACGGGTCAAGGCTTTCATAAACACACAGAAATCACAGGACATTCTTGTGTGTGATTCTTAGCCCTCACCAAACTGGGATTTATACACACTTAAGAGAAGCGGAGCTGAGGGCTGTGTGCTGGCGGCGCTTCTCCACGTCAGTGTCTGGGGGGTGTGTGTGTGCTCTTTGCTTGGGTGTGGTTGTCACCCTGTCCCCAAGCTGCTGTCTGGGTCCAGAGTAGAGTACGTGTTTCACATACATGCTGCTCCATGTCTGCCTTTTTAATAATTCATCTATTTTAGATTGAAGGATTTACAGTGTGGTATTGCTTTCTGCCATGCATCAACATGAATCAGCCATAGACAGACACACGTCCCCTCCCTCTTGAACCTCCCTCCTCACGTTTGCCTTTAAGGAGCCGTGTAACAAGGACTTCCTGGCAGTCCAGTCGCTGGGACTTTGTGCTTCCACTGCAGGGGCTCAGGCTCAATCCCTGGCTGGAGAACTAAGATCCACTTGCCACGTGGTGTGGCCAAATCAATAAATAAAAGAAGCCGTGTAACAAGAGTTACCGACTCCTCACCCAGACAATCCAGGGCTCAAGCCTGAGTTTGGATAGTAACTAATCCATTAGCCTTGGACATGTTCCTAAACAACTGGAGGCCTCGGTCTCCTCACGGGGATAATGACAGCACTAAGCTCACAGGGTGCTGGGACGATTAGATGAGAGCACACCTGATGGAGGTCAAAATACATCAGCAGCCCCGTCCGTGAATGTGCCTCTCCGAGAACCCTGTCTCCACAGTTGTGACTGTAAAGTGTGACATCTGAGCAAGGTTATACACATAGTCTTTCAGGACACAGCATGAGTCTTAATTATTTCAAGGACTCGGGGCACCTCAGTTGCCATCTCAGTGCCCTGTGCATATTTCATCTTAGGGGAAATGAATAAAATAAGCCTGGGAAACACGGGCCTGGTATCTGAAGTATGCCCACCCCTGGTGGTACAAGGAGGGCTGGCCGGCTGGGGATGATGGCATAGTGAGGACAGCCCCCCGTGATCACTGATCACTGTGTCCTGGCTCACTCACGTCTTTGTCTTTGCAACCTCAGTAAAGTGAAAGTCGCTCAGTTGTGTCTGACTCTTTGCGACCCCATGGACTGTAGTCTGCCAGGCTCCTTTGTCCACAGAATTCTCCAGGCCAGAATACTGGAGCAGGTTGCCATTCCCTTCTCCAGGGGATCTTCCCAACCCAGGGACTGAACCCAGATCTCCCGCATTGTAGGCGCATTCTTTACTGTCTGAGCCACCAGGGAAGCCCCTGGCTCCCTCCCTTAAAGGCTCAGGCTGGCCTGAGACTCCTAGAGGGCCACATTCCCCCTTTCTCTGCTCAACCCACCGCAGGCCTCGGCCTCAGTGCTGGGTCCGCCTGGGTGGATTTTTATGGACCAGATGGGAAGCTCTCCACTTCCCGAGATATATCCCTCCTCTGCCGCACGTGCGCATGCTGCGTGTCTGTCCATCGCTCTGTTGGCGGCGTGACGTCATTCTGTACGAAGCCTCTCTGTGTTATTGTGGGTACACGCGTGTGTCTGTCTGTGTGATGCGCCTCTGCCTGCGGTTTGCTCTCCTCCCCCAGGTTTCCAGGTTACATAAGCAACTGAGGGGCTACTCAGGCCTGGGCAATGGGCTCCCCCTACTGGTAGCCTCTGGAACTCGCAGCCTGGGGAGTGGCTTCAGGAAGAGCTGTCCTCCCAGGGCCTCGTTCCACAGGGAGGCCCGCCCAGTCCTCATTGACTGCCTGCCCTTAGCTCCTTCCCAGGCCCAAACGCTGGGGTGCTGTCTACTTCTGAGTGTCCCTCTCATGACAGTCATACTAGGGAGCTGGTTATCACTTGCTATGGTACATCTCTGTGGCATGGCTGTGTGCTCCGTAAAGGAAACACATTCACCTGTTTACCACTGCTCACCAGTGCGCAGCAAGAAGTGTCGCCCAACTGCTATTGTGTGTGTGTGTGTGTGTGTGTGTGTGTGTGTGTGTGTGTGTGTATGCTTCCACAGCATGCCCATTAAAAAAATTTAATTAGAGTATAGTTGATTTGCAATGTTGTGTTAGTTTCTGCTATATAGCAAAGTGAATCAATCCAAGTGAATAAGTATCCACATATCCACTCTATTTTAGATTCTTTCCCCCATATAGGTCGTTACAGAGTATTAAGTACACTTCGCTGTGCTATACAGTAGGTCCTTAACAGTTATCTATTTCCAATCGGTATTTGTTCAATGAAAAGTTTATAGGGTGGAGAGGCTTGGGAAGACTGGGGTATGGGAAGATTTTTTTTTAAGCTTTTAAAAAGTCAGTGTTTATTCCTTTTAAAATACTTAGGAGACTTTTAAAAGGTCCAAAGTCCTAAGGGTGTACAGGTTTCAGATAAGATGAAAGTTTGGTGCTGTTGGTATCTCTGTTGCTTAAGCCTAAATTTTAACCTGTTCAATTCTATACCTCTGTGATTCTTCCACTTGGGGAGTAGTAAGTTTCTCTGACTTTCGGTGGACTTCATTAATGACAACTCCTAGAGCAGTGGGAAAAACAGCAGCAGTAGCAATCATGGTCACTGCCTGGGGGCTTTTGGACAGATTGGCCTGAACTTGTTACACTTTCAGTTCAGTTCAGTTCAGTCGCTCATTCGTGTCTGACTCTCTGTGACCCCAAGAATCGCAGCACGCCAGGCCTCCCTGTCCATCACCATCTCTCTGAGTTCACTCAGACTCATGTCCATCGAGTCCGTGATGCCATCCAGCCATCTCATCCTCGGTCATCCCCTTCCCCTCCTGCCCCCAATCCCTCCCAGCATCAGAGTCTTTTCCAATGAGTCAACTCTTCGCATGAGGTGGCCAAAGTACTGGAGTTTCAGCTTCAGCATCATTCCTTCCAAAGAAATCCCAGGGTTGATCTCCTTCAGAATGGACTGGTTGGATCTCCTTGCAGTCCAAGGGACTCTCAAGAGTCTTCTCCAACACTACAGTTCAAAAGCATCAATTTTTCGGCGCTCGGCCTTCTTCACAGTCCAACTCTCACATCCATACATGACCACAGGAAAAACCTTAGCCTTGACTAGACGGACTTTAGTCGACAAAGTAATGTCTCTCCTTTTGAATATACTATCTAGATTGGTCATAACTTTTCTTCCAAGGAGTAAGCATCTTTTAATTTCATGGCTGCAGTCACCATCTGCAGTGATTCTGGAGCCCAAAAAAATAAAATCTGAGACTGTTTCTACTGTTTCCCCATCTATTTCCCATGAAGTGATGGGACCAGATGCCATGATCTTCATTTTCTGAATGTTGAGTTTTAGGCCAACTTTTTCGCTCTCCTCTTTCACTTTCATCAAGAGGCTTTTAGCTCCTCTTCAATTTCTGCCATAAGGGTGTCATTTGCATATCTGAGGTTATTGATATTTCTCCCGGCAGTCTTGTTTCCAGCTTGTGTTTCTTCCAGTCCAGCATTTCTCATGATGTACTCTGCATATAAGTTAAATAAGCAGGGTGACAATATACAGCCTTGACGTACTCCTTTCCCTATTTGGAACCAGTCTGTTGTTCCATGCCCAGTTCTAACTGTTGCTTCCTGACCTGCATACAGATTTCTCAAGAGGCAAGTGGTCTGCTATTCCCATCTCTTTCAGAATTTTCCACAGTTTATTGTGATCCACACAGTCAAAGGCTTTGGCATAGTCAATAAAGCAGAAGTAGATGTTTTTCTGGAACTCTCTTGCTTTTTCCATGATCCAGAGGATGTTGGCAATTTGATCTCTGGTTCCTCTGCCTTTTCTAAAACCAGCTTGAACATCAGGGAGTTCACAGTTCACATATTGCTGAAGCCTGGCTTGGAGAATTTTGAGCATGACTTTACTAGCATGTGAGATGAGTGCAATTGTGTGGTAGTTTGAGCATTCTTTGGCATTGCCTTTCTTTGGAATTGGAATGAAAACTGACCTTTTCCCTTAAAAGCTGTGTGGCCTAGGGCAAAATGCTTAACCTCTCTGGACCTCTGGTTTCTCATCTGTTAAATGACACCATCTGCCACAACATACTATAAAGGCTATAGGTAATACCCCAAAGGGCATTAGTGTGCAGGCATCTGTGAAAATGAGCAAAGAAAACTTGAATCAACAAATGGAATTGAGATGCCATGAAGGGAGAGCTATCATGCATTCATTGCTCACCACAGCTTACAGATCCCAGAACCAAGAAGGAAGTCTTCCTTTGACTCAGCAACAAGCTGTCTACTGCTTGGAGCCAATAAAAATTCCCTTCCCACAGCTTCTTCCTCCCCTTTGATTTCTTCCTGTGTGTGCATGCTCAGTCATGTCCATGTCCAACTCTTTGCAAGCCTATGGACCACAGCTTGCCAGACTCCTCTGTCCATGGGATTCTCCAGGCAAGACTACTGGAGTGGGTTGCTACATCCTCCTCCAGGGGATCTTCCTGACCCAGACCCAGGGATTGAACTTAAGTCTCCTGCATCTCCTGCTTTGTGGCTGGATTCTTTATCCACTGAGCTACCTGCGAAGCCCTCCATTTCTTCCTAAAACCTAGTAAAACCTAAGTTTCCGTTTGTCTCTTTGGATTTGCCTGTGGTTCATCATAGTTTGCATGACCTGAACTGCAATTCCTGTGCTATTCATGGATAAAGTTAATTTGATTAGCTTAAGACCTTGTTGTTTCATGGAGAGGGAAATGACAACCCACTCCAGTATTCTTGCCTGGAGACTTCCATGGACAGAGGAGCCTGATGGGCTACAGCCCACAGGGACGCAAAGAGTCCGATACGACTGAGCAACTAACACACTTTTGATGTTTCATTTTTAAGGTCAACATTTCACAGCGACCATTCAGTTCAGTTCAGTTCAGTTCAGACCATTAAGGGACCCAAAGGAGATAAGTCCCCTAGAACAGCGTGCTGTCTGCTCCTATGAGCTGCCTTATTCCTTGTGGTTCACAGTTTCTTCTCAGATTTAAGCTCCCTCTTTTGGTTGAATTCTCTGACTTCCTTCAGGATCTGTTCTTTTGTCCTTTTGGTGAGTCCTTTTTCTTTCTTTTTTTCCCCAAAAGTTTAAATTAGGATTATGGGATCCCAGTCCTCTAAACACCCTGAGGATGGCCCTTCCTTTGGGACCCTGGCTCCTTCTGTGTTTAAAAACTATGATCCCTCCGCGTATGCATTTTTAATCTAATGGACTGACCTCACCAAAGATAATTTAGAATCAGTGGCCATGATGGCGAAGCTTCAGTCTCCCAGTTTGCTTCAGAACGAAACTTGAGGATTGTGGCTCCAAAACACAACAAACTGAAGGGCATGCTTATCTCGGTTGACACCTCATTTATTTATTTCGACTGCACTGGGCCTTCGTCGCAGCTCATGGGGGGCTTGTTGCGGCGAGCAGGGGCTACTTTCTAGTCCAGGTGCACAGGCTTCTCATTCTGGTGGCTTGCCTTGTTGCAGGGCACAGGCTCCAGGTGCACAGGCTCAGTAGCTGTGCTGCATGGGGTTAGTTGCCCCCAAAGTATGTGGGATCTTCCCCGACCAGGGATCAAACTTGTGTCCCCAGCATTGACAGCTGGATTCTTAACCCCTGGATCACCAGGAAAGTCCTCAATTGACATCTTGAAGCTTTACAAAATAACCTTTCTAAACTGACCGAGGTGAATAAACCATGACAGGAAGATTAAAAGGCATTGGAAGGCTCCAATGCATGTACCCCACTCTTCTGCATGTACCCCACTTCCTTTGTACCCCCATATCCTCATTCCATCCCTCTCACTGAATTTCCCTTTACTCTAAGCCTCACTCTTTCTTACTTTCTCCTCATCGGAACCTCTTAGAACCTGCTGTTTTAAAATCAGTCCCTCTGAGCATCCCGATGCTAAGCTCCTAATTTCTCATGTCTTCTAGACGAAGGCCCAACTACAGCCATAGTCAAGGATTTTCTTAGAGCTGCTGAAAATCCTTATAGATTTTGCAGAGGTATTTAATAGTTATCCAGGCTTACTAATCAGGTTCCTCAGATTTATGCCAGCTAGCTCAAATGCTTGTCGGCAAAGGCCAAGCCCAACAATAAATGAACAAGCTAATTGGAATAACCCCGAGAAAGCTCTAGAACTGCAAATGAGAGCCCTATCCCCTGCCTCAAAGAATCACACTCACCAGTTGCTAGATGACTTCACCTGGCAACCCCCAAACTTGTTAACTAGAGTAAGACTCAGGCTTACACTCAGAAACCAATGAATCTATGCACATCTTTGTAAAGTGTTGGTCGCTAAGTCATGTCCGACTCTTTGCGATCCCATGGATTGCAGCTCCAAGCGACAGTAGACCAAGCTCCTCTGTCCATGGGATTTCCAGGCAAGAATACTAGTGTGGATTGCCACTTCCTTCTCCAGGGGATCTTCCCTACCCAGAGTTCGAAGGCAGGTCTCCTGCACTGCAGGATTCTTTATCATCTGAGCTACCAGGGAAGCCTCTCTTTTAGAGTCAACACCAAATGTTTTTGAGATTTTTGATCTACCTCTGGATGTTGAGTCCATCTGGGTAGTCTTCAACTTTGTGTTCATCAATAGGCTAAACCAGGACCTTTCTCTCTTGGTGAGGTGAACCAGAACAGAACAGGAAACCATGTCTATTCCAGAAGTAAATTGGCAAACTGATTAGCCTGCACCCTAGACGATTATACTAAGAAAAAGACCATTAAAATCCTTAATCTCCAGCTTCAACAGATGGAGGCCTTTAAGTAAAAATCCTCCTGGCCTGTCATTATTGTAAGAAGCCAGGACACTGATGAAAAGACTGCTGTAAACTAAACACTTCAGGAGTCTTTGGTCACCCAACCCATCTTTCTAGTGTCTTCCTACATTCCAGTGATGGGACTTAAGAAACCACAGGGGCTTTCCCCAACCCTTCTCCAGACTGGAAGCTACTATTAAACAGCCGCTGCTTCAGAACAATAAACCATTTCAAGTAGTGGCGTACTCTAATAAACTTTAACAAGTCAAGAAAAGTTGAACCAAAAATGCTTAAATAGCCTACTGATGACAAAGTGAAGGAGCAGGTTGACACGCTGTTTAAAGTGTTACACATTATGAATTTTAATACCAGTAAGCAGGATTTAATGTTGCTTTCCCAAGTAATGAATTCTTAGCAGATGATATCAGACCAATATTATGCAGCATTGCATAGGAAGATGTTGGATTCAGGGCTGATGTTTATTCCTAAAATACAATCCAGGAAAAATATGTCCTCACTGCTTCTAGGCACTTTAAATTGACTGATGGACCATCTGAGATTTGGCAAATGGATTTCATACAGCTACCCTAATCTCACAGGTCTTGGCAATGGTTTGCATGTTTTCTTATGGACTGAAGCTTTTCCATGTAGATAAACTTCTGACTCCTCAGTGGCTAAGGTCCTATTGGAAAAGATCATTCCTACCTGAGGGAACCACCCCCAGACTTCCTAGTACTGGGGAACTCACTTTACTGGTCAAGTGCAACTAGAAGGCTGTGCTGTTTGACCAGTTCTGCAGCATTCTCACTGCACTTATCATCCCCAGTCTTCAACACTAGCCAAATGCACCAACGGCATTCTCAAAGTCCAATAGGAGGGGCTTCCCTGGTGGCTCAGTGGTAAAGACACTGCTTACCAATGCAGGAGACACAGGTTTGATCCCTGGTCCGGGAAGATCCCACATACCGAGGAGCAACTAAGCCCATGCACTGTAACTATTGAAGCCCTCTCGCCCCAGAGCTCTGCAACTAGAGAAACCATCACAACGAGAAGCCCACGCATCGCAACTAGCCCCCGAACTAGAGGAAAGCCCACACAGCAAAGAAGACGCAGCACAGCCAAAAAAAAAAACAAACCCCACAATAGGAGAGCTTCCCTGGTGGCTCCCCTCCTGCCAATGCAGGAGACATGGGTGTGATCCCTGGTCTGGGAGGATCCCACATTCTGCAAAGCAGCTATGCCTGTGCCCCACAACTATTAAGCCTGTGCTCTAGAGCCCAGGAACCACAACTACGGAGCCCACACACAGCAGCTACTGAGCCCGAACACCCCAGAGCCCTTGCTCTGCAACCAGAAGCCACTGCAATGAGAAGCCCGTGTACTGCAGCTAGAGAGTAGCGCCTGTTTGCCACAAGCAGAGAAAGCCCATGCAGCAATGAAGTCCCAGCAGAGGTCAGTCAGTTCAGTTGCTCAGTCGTGTCTGACTCTTTGCGATCCCATGAATCACAGCACGCCAGGCCTCCCCTGTCCATCACCAACTCCCTGAGTTCACTCAGACTCACGTCCATCGAGTCCATGATGCCATCCAGCCATCTCATCCTCGGTCGTCCCCTTCTCCTCCTGCCCCCATTCCCTCCCAGCATCAGAGTCTTTTCCAGTGAGTCAACTCTTCACATGAAGTGGCCAAAGTACTGGAGTTTCAGCTTTAGCATCATTCCTTCCAAAGAAATCCCAGGGTTGATCTCCTTCAGAATGGACTGGTTGGATCACCTTGCAGTCCAAGGGACTCTCAAGAGTCTTCTCCAACACCACAATTCAGAAGCATCAATTCTTTGGCACTCAGCCTTCTTCACAGTCCAACTCTCACATCCATACGTGACCACTGGAAAAACCATAGCCTTGACTAGACAGACCTTAGTCGGCAAAGTAATGTCTCTGCTTTTGAATATACTATCTAGGTTGGTCATAACTTTTCTACCAAGGAGTAAGCGTCTTTTAATTTCATGGCTGCAGTCACCATCTGCAGTGATTTTGGAGCCGAAAAAAATAAAGTCTGACACTGTTTCCACTGTTTCCCCATCTATTTCCCATGAAATGATGGGACCGGATGCCATGATCTTCGTTTTTCTGAATGTTGAGCTCTAAGCCAACTTTTTCACTCTCCTCTTTCACTTTCATCAAAAGCTTTTTAGCTCCTCTTCACTTTCTGCCATAAGGGTGGTGTCACCTGCATATCTGAGGTTATTGATATTTCTCCCAGCAATCTTGATTCCAGCTTGTGCTTCTTCCAGCCCAGCATTTCTCATGATGTAAGTTCCAGCACAGCCAATAATAAATAAATAAATTTAAAAAAATTTGTAGAGACCCCTGGCCAAAAGCATTGCCATTTGGTTCTTCTGATCCTTAGGGACATTCCTTTTGGAACCCATAAACTATATTTAACCATATATTAAAACAATCATGGCATACTCCTGGGGCGTGAAGGCCTTAAGCACCACACATTACAACCTGGAGAATTTGTCTACTGGAAAAGACATCTCCAGAAAGATTCTCTTCAACCCCGTTGAAAAGGCCACTATCAAGTACTGTTAACCAACCCTTGTGCCATGAAACTCCCAAGGAATAGGCTCTTGGATTCATGTGTCACATCTAAAGAAAACACCAAACCCCGACTGGACCTACACCCCAACTGGTGACCTAAAGGTAAAGATTTCCAAGAATTGCTGGGAGGGATTGGGGGCAGGAGGAATGGGAACGACAGAGGATGGGATGGCTGAATGGGATCACTGACTCGATGGACGTGAGTCTGAGTGAACTCTGGGAGTTGGTGATGGACAGGGAGGCCTGGCGTGCTGCGATTCATGGGGTCGCAAAGAGTCAGACATGACTGAGCAACTGAACTGAACTGAACTGAAGAGATGAAGGAAACAGCTTTCCCAATATGACCAGCCTGTACATCTTTCCCCTACTGTTGCTTATTGCTTTATCTTTTCCCTCTCTTTCTTGGAAAGACAATGCTCTTACCCATACTTTCCAATCTATTGCCAAAGAGGAAAAACTTTCTAATTGTTAGATTTGTACCAGAAACCTCAATATGTCCATGACAGTGCTGACCCTCTAGTATTATCTTAAGTCTGATTGCTGTAACAAAATAAGCCCCCCTTTTTGCAGGCTTTAGTGATGAAATCTACAGAACAGAATGGTTTCTCCCTAAATATTCCCCAAACACACTGACTCTTGGCTCTAAAAGATCAATTGACAAATTCCAGTTAGTGGCACTATTAATAAGTTTATGTGCACCACCTGCCTTTGGCTTTGTCCTTGGTAAATGAAACTCTCAATGAGTCTGAGAATATTTGGACAGCTGGCAAATGGGAGACCAGAGTTTACTGGGATATTTAATCACCGCTCTTAATATCTACAATAAATCTGAAGCTTCCTACTGATTTTCCCCATTAAACCTTCATAAGCATCTCAAGTGGAAGCTATGTGGCCCATACATGACTCTGGGCCCACCTCCTTAGCAAGAGCCTATCCCTCTTGGGTCAAAATGCCAGTGAGCATATGAATATAAATCTCTCCCTAATGTTAAAAGAGCTAGCTGATTCTGCAGCCTAACCATGATCACTTGAATTCCTGGCTAGAGTAGTTGTAGACAGTCAATAGCCTTGACTCCAAACAAGGTGGCATTAGCAGATACCACCTGTTGCCCATGGATAAATGCCTCTGGAGAAGGAGAAACTCAACTATACAAGCACGGGAAGAAGTATACTTGCTATTTGTCAGTTGACTACTTTAGGGCCATGACTTAAAAGCATCATACAAACAAAGCTACTTTTAATTTTGCTTTGTATAATTTAAAAATTTTGCAACTGTTGCCTATCCAACCTCTGCAGAAACAAAGCACCACATAGAATGTTGACTCAACGAGGCACTTTCAAGGAAATATTTTGATCAAAAGGGGAAAATGTGAAAATGAACAAAGGACACCTAAGTCCAAATGGAGTCAGGAAGCCATGAAGAGATGGCTCTTACACACATAACCCTCACTACAGCTTACAGATCCCACCCAAACAGGAGGAACGGTTTCCTTCCGACTCAGCAATGACAAGTTGTTCACTGCTTGCAGAAAATGAAAAAGAAATCTGCCCTCTCGTTTCCTCCTTAAGATGAAAGCTCTTCCTTATGAAAGCTGAGCTTCTCTTTGTCTTCTCCAACATGCCTATGGTTCAGCATAGTTTGTGTCTCTTGAATTGTAATTCCTCTGCTATTCCTGGATAAACTCATTTTTGTAGCTTAAGACCTTGTTATCTTTAAGATCAACACGTCCCATAAATTGCATCTGTGATGATAGTGATGTTTGGCAACATCTCTCATCTCTCAAGCATCAGAAAGGCATCATGTCCACTCCACTCCCAAATAAAGGGAGTGTGGCTTTTCACCAAAAGCTTCCCGACACATTTCAGTTTTCACTCTGGCCTGTGGATGCATTTAGATAAAATGAGTCTGGAGATATGAGGCTGTAGATATGATAAAGTGTGAGGGAAAAGGCACCCTGCTCCCCTATTCTTGGGGCAGAACTGGAAGTATTGAGAGGGAGGGCTGGACCTCTGGTTCCCTCAGTAGTCCCCAGGATTCTGTCTCAGAATTTCCCCAGTCTCTAGGGTTCCTAATGTGGCTTCAGCTGAGCACCTCCTCTGATCTAGACCCTATGCCAGACTCTGAGAAGACAAAGTCAAGGAAGGTCATCTGGCCTGTGCCACTTCCTCTGTCTGGGCCTCCATTTCCTCCTCTGTAAAAGGGAGTAAGGTGTGAAAGGAAGGGTTGGGGGAATGAGTGGGAACGGATGAAAGTCTGAGGATGAAGGTGCTAGATGAGCTTTGGGGTCACCCCCCCATGGACCACCACTCTGGACAGCCTTTGCTTAGCAGGCCTGGCTGTCCCTTTTCCTGGTCTGGCCCCACCCTTCCTGTTCCGCCCCGCTCCCCGCGCTCTCCACCGCAGAGAAAGAGACGGAGCACCCGGGAGACGACTCTTCCACTCTCCCACCTCCGGGCAGGCTCCACCCCTCCCAGTGCCGTCATTGTTGTTGTTCAGTTGCTCAGCTTAATCTGACTCTTTTTAACTCCACGGACCTGCAGTGTGCCAGGCTTCCCTGTTCTTCATTATCTTCCAGAGTTTGCTCACACTTATTTCCATTGAGTTGATGATGCCATCTAACCATCTCATCCTCTGTTGCCCCCATTTCCTGCCCTCCATCTTTCCCAGCATCAGGGTCTTTTTCAATAAATCGGCTCTTCGCATCAGGTGGCCAACGTATTGGAGTGTCAGCTTCAGCATCAGTCCTTCCAATGAATATTCAGGGTAGATTTCCTCTGGGATTGACGGGTTTGATCTCCTTGCTGTCCAAGGGTCTTTCAAGCATCTTCTCCAGCACCCATTTCTCCTCACTGGAACTAGAGACTCCTTCACCTAACCCCCAGGATCACCTCCTCTTTAGGTGTGAACTAAATCTCTTAGCAAACGTTTGTAATAATTTACCCCTCCCCATCTCCTATTTCGGAGAAGGCAATGGCACCCCACTCCAGTACTCTTGCCTGGAAAATCTCATGGACGGAGGAGCCTGGTGGGCTGCAGTCCACGGGGTCGCGAAGAGTAGGACACGACTAAGCGACTTCCCTTTCACTTTTCACTTTCATGCATTGGAGAAGGAAATGGCAACCCACTCCAGTGTTCTTGCCTGGAGAATCCCAGGGACGGGGGAGCCTGGTGGGCTGCCGTCCATGAGGTCGCACAGAGTCGGACACGGCTGAAGCGCCCTAGCAGCAGCAGCAGCATCTCCTATTTAGTGTATTCTGTGCCAGACACCTTCTGTACATTATTTCAATTGTCACAAAAATCCTCTGGGGTGGATGTCATTCATTTCAATTTGCCAACAATAAAGTGGAAAGATGTTAAGCAACTTAACCAGGATTGCCAGCCAGGAAGTGACGGCACCCAGACGGCCCAGCCTCCTCTCTTTATTCTGCCCCGAGGGAGTGTCAAAAGGTCTTCAGTGACCCTGTGGAGCCCGGTAGAGCCCTTCAGCTCAGATCCTCCTAGTTCCGCAACGTCTAGATCCGCCCTTTCCCGTTTCAGCAGGATTTGCGGCGAGGCCTAGAGGTCCAGAGCAAATAGCCAGGTTCTAAATGCGAAGGCACAGTCACTTCGCCCATCCCAGGGCCCTAGCATCTAACTCTCAGAGCAAAACCAGACTGTGCAGGGCACCTGTGCACTCTGCGGAGCTTCTGGGGACTTGGCCAAGCTCCTGGGCCTCCAGCCCGCGGACCTGGGTCGGGGGGCGGAGCTAGGGCTGAGGGGGGCGGGCCTGGGCCGGGGTCTGGGCGGAGCCGAGTACCCGAGCCGCACCCGGGCTGGGCCAGGCAGGGCCGGGGCCGAGGTCCAGGACCCTGTCGGGATACCCGTGGACCTGAGCGGGGCCAGGGTCAAAAGGGGTTGGGGTGGAGTTGGGGACCGGGGCGGGGGGCCAGACTGGGGCCAGCAGCCTAGGGCCGGGGCGGGGCCTGGGCAAGGCTGGGAGGGGTCGGGGCAACGCGGGGCGGGAACGGTCTTCCTAGTAGCCTAGGCGGGAGGGAAAGCAGTAGGAGGTGGCGAGGAGGAGGGAGGAGGGAGGAGGGAAGAGGGCGGGGACTTGGCAGCTCCCGCTTAGCTCAGCTCCGCGCACCCACGCCTCGCAGCTCCGCTTCGTGACCCCCACCCGGGCATGCGCCCCCGAACCCCTGGTCACCCAGAGCCCGCGCCGCCCCCAGAGCCTTCCCAGAGCCGGCTGTGCAGGATGGGCGCCCTCGGTCCCAAGTTGCCGCCGCCGCCGCTGCTGCTGTTAATGCTGGGTAAGCCCGGCCCCCCCGCCCCGGCTCCCAGCCCCGCCCGGCAGGTGTCTGCTATCTGTTCAGCCCTGTCGTCTCCCCAGCATTTCGGAGCCCCTGGTAGCCCCTTCTCCCTCAGCGGCGCCTCCAGCCTTCCCAGGCCCGGCGTCCAGCTTCCCTCTGTGGCCGCCGGCCTAGCCAGCCTTGGGGGTGGGATGAGGCTCCCCCGGTTCTAGGCCCTAGGCTGGGACACAGTGAGGACCCACAAAGTGCGGTCTTCAGGGACCGCCAGGCCTCCGGGGGCCGGGTCCCGCTTCCCCTGCTGGCACACTCAGGTCCGGGGGGCGCTGCGACTCCTGTCTGCCTCACACTCAGCTTCAGGCCCGGCCTTAGGTACTCGCCCTGCGTGGGCAGTGCCTGGCCATCTTCATAATCGCCCGAGTTGGCTGGAGGCCCAGGGGCCCGTTCTGCCCACTATCTTTTGAAGTAAGTCTCCCCTAATTGCATCCCCCTCTCCAACTTCATTATCTGACGCGTCAGCCTCATCCTGGGCCGGGTCTCTCAGATAGCACTTGTCTCTGTAGCCTCCCACCAGCTGTCACACCCCCTTAGTCCCAGCCTCCTGCCCCAGGAGAAACCAGGCTCCCTGGAGACTGATGCTGAGACCCCCAAGCACCGCGTGTCTGCTGTGGTGGGTGTTCGCGGTGGGCTGTCGGAGCCACTGCTGCAAGGCTGCATGAGGGCAGTGGCAGTGGGATGTTCTGGGTGTGGACTGGAGGGCTCCCTGTAGGGCTGGCGTGGGGAGGAGGATGGGACGGCGGCTGCCTACAGACTCAGGAGACTGCAACCCTTGAAATCAGAACACAGGGCGGCGAGGGGGGTGGCTTTGGTGCCCGGATTCGGAGCTGCCATAGTTAAGGCAGAGGCCGACGTAGCCCCTAGCCGCCTGTTTCTAGAACAGCGCTCCATCTCAGAGCTAAGCGGCCTCCCTGTACTGCATAGGTCCCGGGGCCCTGTGGGACTAGAATGAGTCCTCTTCTTGGGGCCCTAGGCGGGGCCATACAGAGCAGGGAGCTGTGGGCCCTGGTTACCTAGCACTGGGCCTCTTTTCCCCAGTGGGCAGCGTGGCACAGAGAGGAGCCCAGGGTAAGTGTGGCGCAGAGAGATAAGAGAGTCTGTGGGATCTGAGTGTCCTGGATGTGGGCACTCTCACTTAGAAGGTGAGGAAAATGAAATAACTTGCCCCGGAGAACACACTGAGTGAGTGTTGGGGCTTGGATTTGAACCACACCAGAGACCTGAAGCAGGTCTCTTTGCTCTCCTTTCCTTCTCTGCAAACCCACAGGAGGGGGCCTGGAGAGAGCTGCCTGGCAGCTGGTTTCCCAAGGCGGTGAGGGTGACTTTCCCATGGGGATCTCCAAGCATCAGCAGTTGTGAAGCCAGGAAGATGGGAGGGGGCCCTCCTGAGCGGAGTCTGCCCCGAGGCCAGCGAAGGTGTCAGCTCCGTCTTGCTGATTATGAAATGCCCTGGGGCAGGGCCCTTCTGAGTCAGAGGCTCTCTCCACGTCAAAGTGGAAGCTCCTAGCTCTCCTCCAGTGTAGTGTGGATGGGGCTAGTCCACAGGGTACAGCTGGGGATGGTCCTGGAGCTGGAACTCGGCTTCGGCTTCCGGACTCCCTGCCTGTGCTCTAACCAAGCGACCACGAGGTCTCCCCGTGACTCAGCCACAGGGAGAAGACGGAGCTAAGGGGAGGGCTTCTGGAGGACAGTCTGACTACAGGCTAGGTGTTTTCCTCCCACCCCTGCAGAAAGGTTGGGGTCTGTCCCTGGAGTGATGCTGTGCTTGGTGAGGCCATTGCCCTCAGGTCTCCCCTTGTGTGTTCCCATTGCCTCTCTTTGTCCCTCTACAGGGGCACGGGGAGGCCAGCCAAGGATAGTAGGAACTTGGCCAAGACATTCTACCTCTCATACCTTACCTTTCTCATCTGTAAGATGGAGGTAGAGAGTTGACCCAGCCCTCCTTGTGTCCTGAGATTCTGTGATTTGGGGCTGTGGAAAGACAGAAGAAGAAGCTGAGCCCTCCAAGGCCCCAGGGCTACCCTTTGAGGGCAGACTAGGGGTTAGGGTGGGGTGAAGAATTTTGGCCTCTCTGAGGAGAGAAAGATGGGAGGGGACAACTGTGAGGGGGTGTGGGGGCCGGGTGTTGGTGGTTACAGCCTCCCTACAGAGAGGGAGCGGTATGTAAATGAATGCACACTATATGCAAATTAAGGCTTTTGTTTAGGGGGTGGGGGGAGGATTGTGTGTCAGCTGGTCCTTCGGGGGAAGGTTGGCAGGCTCTGGTGGGGGGGGGGAGCCTCTAACCCCAGAGCCCAGGGCAGAGGCTGGTTCTTGCCCCGTGAGCCTCAGCTGCCTCGGCAGCCCCTGGGGGCAGAGAAGCAGTGAGCTCATGACACAGCTGGAGAGGGGGGGAGGAATGCTGTGGTGAGAACTGACTGGGCCTGTACCCTCTCCTGCCCGGGCCAGTGGCTCCATTGTCTGGAGTCCCCTGGCCCAGGTGACACAGCTGGGCCAACCAGCCCTTCTGATCAAAGTTTTTCCAGCTCCTTTTAAACAAAGGAGGGGGACATGTGGTCTCAGGATCCCTTAGCTAGAAGGCTCACCTGGTCTGCAGACAGGAGAGTGGGGTAACAAGAGGAGGTGCAGCTGGAATCAAGGAATGGTTAAATCAGAAAGCAGATACACCCCTTCCTGCACTTAGCTGCTCTGCTTCTGGCCTGCCAGGAACAGGGATGATTCTGGGTTCTGAGGCTAACCGGGCTCTCTCCCACCACCTCCTTGAGACCCAGGTGTCCAGCCTCCCAGCAACCTTTCCTGGTTCTCAGAATGGGGCCCAAGCTGTACACCGAGTGTCCTCGGGTTTCCTTTCCTTTCACAAGCAGGCAGCAAGGATGATGTGGGTGCGGGGGGCGGGAAATGCAGTGAGGACCCAGGCGCACCTAACTTCGTCCTTCCTCGTAGGAATTGGGTGCTGCGCCCGGGAAGTGCTGGTCCCTCAGGGGCCCCTGTACCGCGTGGCTGGCACTGCCATCTCCATCTCCTGCAATGTCAGTGGCTACGAGGGCTCTGCCCAGCAGGACTTCAGTGGTTCCTATACAGGCCCGAGGCCCCAGAGGCCGCCCTGGGTATTGTCAGCACCAGGGACAACCGGTTCTCCTACGCCATCTTTGGGCCCCGAGTGGCATCTGGAGAGGTTCAGGTGCAACGTCTGCAGGGCGATGCCGCGGTGCTCAGGATCTCCCGCCTGCAGGCCCAGGATGCTGGCATTTATGAATGCTACACGCCCTCCACTGATGCCCGCTACCTGGGCAGCTACAGCGGCAAAGTGGAACTGAGAGGTACTGGGCCCTGAGAGGGTGGGGCCACTCTCTCCCAAAGGCAGGAAGTCAGGGCCAGCCGCAACTCAAGAGGGACTTGAGGTCCCCTAATTTGACTTTGTGCAAATTAGTGACTGGCCTGGGACTCTAACCCAGAACTCTTCATTCCAGTCCACAGCTCTTATTGAGGAGAGCATGGCAACCGACTCCAGTCTTCTTGCCTGGAGAATCCTCATGGACAGAGGAGCCTGGCGGGCTACAGTCCATGGGGTCACACAGGGTCAGACACAGCTGAGTGACTAAGCACAGCACAGCTCTTACTCTATCAAGCGGCTTCCTGGGGAGAAGGGGAGGTGACCTGAAGCTTTCCATTCCCTGGAGGGTAGAGGAGCCCCATAGGGTGAACAGACTCCATTCCTGGAGATTTCAGGATCCAGATCTGGGGGAGGAGTGGGGAAAGTAGAGGCAGGGTAGGAAGAGGGAGACCATGTGACATTTTCGCTATCTTAAGGTTCTTTGTCTTCCGGGAAGGAAGACAGAGCCACTTAGCTGAGTATTTCAAACAGGGGTCACTCTCAAACATAAGGGTGAGTAGGCGATGAGCTGGTTCTGTGAAACTCAGCAAGTATTTACTGAGTGCCTGCTGTGTGCCCAGCACTGTGCTTGGCACCACAGGGTTACAGAAGGAATGGTACAACACGAAGTCTCTGCCTTCTAGGATCTCACGGTCTATTTAGGGAAATAAGTTGTACGTGGAAAACAGCTCACACTGGTCAGCAACGCCCCCTCACTCCACCTGCTCTCTCTAGTTCTTCCAGACACACTGCAGGTGTCTGCTAGCCCCCGGGGCCCCGAGGCCGCCAGGCCCCCGACTTCACCCCCTCGCCTCACAGTGCACGAGGGGCAGGAGCTGGCACTGGGCTGCCTGGCGAGGGACGAGCACGCAGAAGCACACACACCTGGCTGTGTCCTTTGGGCGAGCTGTGCCCGAGGCGCCTGTGGGGCGAGCAACTCTGCAGGAAGTGGTGGAGCTCCGGCCCGACCTGGCGGTGGATGCTGGAGCTCCCTATGCCGCGCGACTGGCAGCTGGGGAGCTGCGGCTGGGCAAGGAGGGGTCCGAGCGGTACCGCATGGTGCTGGGCGGTGCCCAGGCGGACGATGCAGGCACCTACCACTGCACTGCCACCGAGTGGATTCAGGATCCGGATGGCAGCTGGGCCCAGATCGCAGAGAAGAGGGCTGTGCTGGCGCATGTGGATGTTCAGGCTGTGTGAGTGCCCGGGATCCCCCAGTGCCAGCTGGGAGCAAGACTATCTCAGGGACACTAGAGGACCGTGGTCCGAGACCTCGAGTGAGCAGTCTCGTTAGCATTGCTTCCGTTAGCACCTGTCCCCGTGATGGGTTTTCTCTGCTCAGAAATGGGTGTGGAGATGGGAGGGCCATGGCTGAGGGTGAGAGTCGGGCCCCCGGGTGGGGAGATAGGGGGCAGTTTCCTCTTGTCAAGGGAGGACAGGTGCTCGTGCCCTGCCCTGGCTCCTTGACACCCCTTTCCCGCCTGTGTTTCAGCCAGCCAGCTGGCGGTGACAGTAGGGCCTGGTGAGCGTCGGGTCGGCCCAGGGAGCCCTTGGAGCTGCTGTGCAATGTGTCGGGGGCTCTGCCCCCGCCAGGCCGTCATGCCGCGTACTCCGTGGGCTGGGAGATGGCACCCGCAGGGGCACCTGGGCCCGGCCGCCTGGTGGCCCAGTTGGACACGGAGGGAGTGGGCAGCTTAGGCCCTGGCTACGAGGGCGGCACATTGCCATGGAGAAGGTGGCCTCCCGAACCTACCGGCTACGGCTGGAGGCTGCCCGGCCTGGGGATGCAGGCACCTACCGCTGCCTAGCCAAGGCCTACGTCCGAGGGTCTGGGGCCCGGCTCGCGAAGCCGCCAGTGCTCGCTCCCGGCCCCTCCCCGTGCACGTCCGAGAAGAAGGTGAGTGGGCCAGGCTGGATCCTGGACAGGTTTCGGAGTCCGTAGAACCTTTCCCTTCCGTTTCTGAGCCTCTCTCCCTCTCCATCAGCTGCCTCCATGTCTCAGCCTCACACTCCTCTTCTAAGATTGTGGGAACACTGAATTTATGGGGGCTCGCTTGGACAGTGGTCCTAACCCCATGTGCCCTGACCTTTCACCTCTGACCTTCGTTGTGCAGGTGTGGTGCTGGAGGCCGTGGCCTGGCTAGCGGGAGGTGCAGTGTACCGCGGGGAGACTGCCTCCCTGCTCTGCAATATCTCCGTGCGGGGCGGCCCCCCTGGGCTGCGGCTCGCTGCCAGCTGGTGGGTGGAGCGGCCGGAGGATGGGGAGCTGAGCTCTGCCCCTGCCCAGCTGGTGGGCGGGGTGGGCCAGGACGGTGTGGCGGAGCTGGGGGTCCGGCCTGGAGGAGGCCCTGTCAGCGTGGAGCTGGTGGGGCCCCGAAGCCATCGGCTGAGACTGCACGGCTTGGGGCCTGAGGACGAAGGCGTGTACCACTGTGCCCCCCAGCGCCTGGGTGCAGCACGCTGACTACAGCTGGTACCAGGCGGGCAGTGCCCGCTCGGGGCCTGTCACAGTCTACCCATACACGCATGGTGAGTGACGCCTGCCCTCTCCTCCTTGCTCAGGCCTCCCCCCATGCCCCGCTCTTGTTCTCTCCTTTGCATCTGATCCTCCCACTAGCTGTCCCTCTGGTCCCTCTTTCTCCTCCAAAGTCCAGCTTTCGGCCGTTCGCTACCCAGCTGCTCCAGTGTCCTGGTGGTGGGTACTGGCTTGAATGCAGAGAGAGCAGGGAGCCGGCAGAAGACTGTGTGGTGGGGGAGGTGGTGTGGACAGCTTGACAGAAGGTGCTGGCAGACGGGTGGGACTGTGGATGGAGAGCAGGGACACCCCCAGGCTGAACAGAGCCATCGTCTCTCGCCCAGCCCTGGACACTCTGTTTGTGCCCCTGCTGGTGGGCGCGGGGGTTGCGCTAGTCATCGGAGCCACCATCCTGGGCTCCATCACCTGCTGTTTCATGAAGAGGCTGCGGAAACGGTGATTCCTCGCACCCCAGGTGAGGGGTGAGAACCGCTAGCCCTGTCTTCCCCAGTCCTGAGATGAACAGCTCCCTCCCTGGCCCTACCCAGCCGCTCTCAGCTCTGCGCCCTGGCAAGGGCCAGGAAAGAGTCACGGTCTCCCTAGCCCCCTCACCGCGTGCTCTCCTGTTCCTGCAGATGTGACTGTCTTCCAGCCCAGCCGCAAGCCTGCCTCTGGTGTCTGAATACCCTCTCCCTCTGCCTGCCTTTCCTTTAATTTATTTGACTGACTCCCACCCAGAGCGGGAGACTTGGCCCCCATCCCCCACGCCTTCCTTCCCAAGCTCCTCCCTCTGGCCTTCTGTTCATGATCTCATACCCAGCCCTAAGGGAGGCAGTTCCCTGTCCTAGAATTAGTTTTTCTAAAATGTGAATAAACTTGTTTTATAAAATCCGGGCTGGCTGTGTCTTCCCTGCCGTGGGGGCTGGGAAGGGTGGTAGGAGGCTGCTGGGGGCTGACAGCCTCTTCTGGACAACCTGGGCCGATCTTCCCCCTACAAACACCATCTGGCCTCCGTGGGCCATGCCACCCACCCCAGGAGAGGACACCTGGGTCCCATCTGCTGTCCGAGCTGTCAGTGCAGAGCTGATTCCTGTTGGGATTCTTGCTTGGGGCGGGAAGGGAGGAAGAGGGGGTGAGTTCCAGCTGAGCACGGCTTTGCCTCAAGACTTCTCCCAGGTTGCGGGGCAGGGGCTCCCAGGGCCTAGTGCCCCACTTTCTGAGTTCCCGCGCTACTCTACAATCTCAGCCTCTTGTCTAATCTTGGACCTGATTCCTCCCCCAGGCCCCTGGGGCCTCAGCCTTTCCCTCCTGATCTTCATTATTCGGCCTGACGGCAACAGAATGGAAGCCCCAGAACACAGCCACCCGGGTGGCAGGCAGACAGCACTCAGAGGAGCCCCTACAAACCCCCTGCTCCTCCTGGCTGGCCCCCCATCCCCCTCCCGTGCCCTTGGGGCTCCCGGAATTTGTCTCTGCCTAAGGATTCTCTGATTTCTTTCAACTCAGTGATTTAAACATTTATTGAGCATTACCAGTTTGCCAAGTGTTGTTTTTACAGATGGGGCAACCAAGGCTCAGAGAAGTGACCCGACTTGCCCAGAGTCGTAGAACTAAGTAGTGACAGTGTCAGGGCTCGAACCTGGGTCTCCAGACTCCCTGTGCCGCACACAGTGGGGCCCTGAGAGGTGGCTGAGTGTGAGGAGAGGGGCGGCAGGGTCTCAGGCCTCCCGTCCAGCCTCAGTTCTCTGCAGTGGGTTCATTTTCATGGGTGAACTACCACATGAGCAAGTGTGGGCACCAACAGTCCCCTCCCGTCTATCCAACTCCAGCTGTCTCAGGAAACTGAACCAAAACACACCCCATCCCATCCCCCAACATTTGTTTTTTTGCGAACAAATGATGCCAGGGTGCAGGGACCTCATCTTTGACTGATAGTGGCCCAGGTGACCCTGATCTGAGGCAAAGATGTCCTCTCTGAGCTGGCATGGCTCCTTCCTGCTTGCAGGAGGTATAGTGTCTCATGGGACCCCAGCTTCGCAGCCTGGAATGCAGCACAGTGGGGTGCTCCCCTAAGGAGTTCAGACTTTTATTAAAAGCTCAGGAGTAGGATGTGGCCAGGGCCAAGGGCTGGAGGTCGCCGCTAGGGACAGTGTGCTTGTGCGTGTGTACATGTCTCTCCCAGCCACAGGCGCCCCCCCGTCTCTGCCCCTTCACTGGTGACAGATGAGGCCAGGAAAGGGATGCACGTGGCATGGGAACATGTCTCCAGGGGTTCCTGTCCCAGCTGGGCAAATGGCAGGCCACAGCCACATCTAGATATTTGGACTCTCACTTCTCTCTCAACCTTCTCCCACGCTTGAGCCTACCTCAAGTCCCATGTGGGATTCCATCCTCTGTCACTGATGCCCTTCCTCCTCCAGCTCCCATTGCCTCCCCAGGACACCCCCTGAAGCCCTCCCAGCTGCTTTGCTCTATTATGCCTACTCATCTTCACCAAACCCCATCTCTAGCTTGTCGCTGCCCTGTTTTCACTGATGGGTGAGTCCCTGAGTCCAGAGTTAAACTCTTCAGCCTGGGTTTCAGGGTCCCCTTTCCCCCATCACAATTCTCCACCCGTTATGTTTCAGTCTCCTTCCCAAGGATCCTCAGCGACTCCTCAGCTTGATGCCCACTTCCTGACAGAACCCCCAGTCTGCTTAGGGGAGGGCTTCTCAAAGCGTGGTCCCTGTTCCAACATCAGGACCTGACGCGTTAGAAATGCAGCGTTTTGGTCTCTGCCCCAGCCCTACTGTGTCCGAAACTCCAGGAGTGCAGTTCCACCATCTGTGTCCCGAGCCCTCCAGGTTGACCCTGATGCCCACCCCAGTTCACAACTGCTGGCTCAAGTCACTCTCTAGGTCTGACTCAGTCCTCAGATTTCTGATCACTGAGCCCTCCCACCCCTACTCAGACAGATTGCCCAGGTTCTTGGTCTGAAACAGTTGCCAAAGGCATATGTCCCTGTCTTTTCCACATGCACGTGCTGTATTCCTGGAATAGGAATCGGATCTCTGGCCATCTTCCCCACACATGCCCAGGTCAGTGCTCCGGACCCAGCTGGCACCCAGTGAGCCACGTGAATGACTCCCTCTCACTGTACCCCAAGACTGAGTCTTGTTTCCCGAGGGCCCCGTGTCCCAGCTCTAGTGAACTCACAAGCTCCATATCTCCCCTGGTTCCTCTCTTCACAACCCTGCTCTCCCCTCCCGCCTCTGCAGTGGCACTTCTGAGGTCTCCCTCCGCTGTTAGAAGATGGTCATCCTCAGCTTGCCTTGCCCAGGCCCAGCCCCAGGGCCCTAGGGCCCCAGCTCTGGCATCTCCCCTACAGTTGGTTTCCCTGCATCATGGACGAGGTCCTTCACACCCTACTGAGCTGCCCCCGAAGCCTCTCAGCCTGCCCCCAGCCTGTCACGGTGGTGGGGGTAGAGGTGGGAGGACAGCCTCTCCCTCTCTGCCTGCCTCCTTCCAGCTTTCTCTGCCCTGGGCCAGCTCGGGCTGCTGCGTCCAGTGAGACAGATGCGCCAGACTTGGGGGAGGCTGGCTGAGGAGAAGAGTGGAGACTAAAATGCAGCCCACATCTGCTCCCAAGCCGTGCACCCTGGTTTAGGGTGGTGTCAGTCTAGAGGAAAAGGGTGCCTTTTAGAATTTGCACAAAGATGCTCTGTGAGTTAGCGGCAGCCCTGAGTGCTCCACCAGCCTGTCAGACCATTTATCTATCTACTGGCTGTCTCTCTCTGCTTCCATCTTCTCATCCGGCTCACACAGGCCTATCCTTCTGTCCACATATCCACCCATGAACAGATCGGAAGGTCAAACACAGGCTGGGTAAGTTCACCCATCCCCACCCCCCATTCTCCTGAAATCAGGATCTCTCCTGTCCAAGTTGGATCCCAGACCTGAGATTCTGAGGGGGTCTCCAGCTTTGGTGCATTCATAGGGACCTTGCCGGACTCCTTCTCCACTTACGATATTCAGCTGCCCAGGTACCTGCATCTGGCCCTGCCACAGGGTCTGGAGGAATCTGGTCATACCTTGGACTCACTCTCTGGGGGTGGCAGGCAGCCATTCTGCTCTTTGTCAACCCCAGCCCCTTCGCCCGCCCCCTCTCCCGCCTCCTCTCCCGCCTCTTCTCCAGCCCCCTCCTCCTCCACCTTCTCATCCAGACGGCTGGGGATGGACCAGTAGAGATGGGCGTCCAGTCGGGCTGCGGCCTCGGCCAGCTCCCGGGCACTGCATGAAGGTGTGGGCACCTCAAAGGTCTCGTGGAAGCTGGCATAGTCTACTTCGTAGAAGCCATCCTCCAGGGTCAGCACTGAGGTGAAGCGGTGGCCCCATAGCACCTCATCCACCAGGTAGGAGCTCCGAGCTTGGCATGTCATTCCTGGGGGAGGGGCATAGGTCAAGGGGATCCCAGTGGAGCCTCACCTCTCCTGTGTCATTCCACAACCCTATTCCTAAAACTCTTGCCTGTAGCCCTCCTCAAGGGCCCACAGCCCCCTTTTGTTTGCTTTCTCTTCCTTCCCAATTCTTGTACCTCTCCTCCCCTCCATTTACCCCAACTTTTCATCTCTGGCCCACATTCTCCCTTCCCCTCCATTGGAGATGCCAATCAGACAAGCTAACCTTGAGACTGACCTTGGGGATCATCTAGTCCAACTCGCCTCTCCATACAGGGTACCCCACTGGAGCATTCCCAATAATGTGCATTTAGCTTACACTTGATTACCTCCTAGGATTAAGAACTCACCACCTCACAAGGAATCCCCTCTTTTGTGTAATAGCTCTACTATTTGAGTTGTTCTTTATACAGAGCCAAAATCTGCTTCCCTTAGTCTCATTCCACTGCTTTATGACCGCACCCCCCAAGTAACTGGAAGCAGAAGTCTCCGGTTTCATCATGTCTTCTTTCTTTCAGACTGAATATCTGTCTCCCTTCACCATTCCTGTGACCTGGCTTCCAAAAATTTTACTTTCTTGACTGCAAACCAGAATGGCCAAGGAGGATGCTTTAAGCACTTTGGATGTGATAAATACTCCAACCGTGGCCTGATGCATGCATAAGAGGGGCTCACTGCCTCTCCTTCTGCCCACGATTCTTTAGCTAATAGGGCCCAAGATTACATTATATAAACATTTTGGGAAGCTGTATCACATTGCCTGTGGCCAACTAAAACCCCCAGTTTTTTTTTCACCAGAGCTCTTCCATGCTGTGCTTACATAAGTGATTTTTTTAAAGCCTAAATCTAGAACTTTATATTTATTCCTTTTAAATGTCATCTTGTTGGGTTTTTGGCTCATTATACTTGCTTTTCAAAAGCATTTTGGATACTGACTCTCTCACCCAAAATACCATCCTTTCCAACTTTGTCTCTCTAGAAAAATCCAACAAGCTCCCCTCCCTCTCTCCTTCACCTCCCCTTCACCCATACTCCTTGCCATGGTCATGTGTCCTGTTTTCCTGTGGGGTGGCCACAGACACTGGGGCAAATGCTTCTCCTCTACTTGGGGTCTCTCACATCCCCCCTCAGCTCATATCTACCTTCGAACAAAGGGGAACAGAAGCGTGAACACTAGCTGATCAGAGACCAGCTCTTAGCACTGAAAGCCCCACCTCGAGCCAGTGTGGGGATGTTGGCATTCTCTGTTCCTTTGGCTGGCAGAGGGAATGTCCAGGAGAGGAGGGGCAGAGGAAGCAAAAGTGACCCTGGAGAGAGGGGTTCGAGGAAGAGGGTGAGGGGCTGGCAGTGCATGAGAAGAGGGTTGGGCAGGGATTTCCCAGGTACCAGCAAGAGTGCCAGCTGGTGAGATGAGGGGAAAGGAAACAGGGTGAGTGGGGGAAGCGAAGGGAACAGGGGGTACGGTGTGGGGAAAGGAGTGAGGAACACTGAGGCAGACAGTGGCACAGGCTCTGAGTGAAGCGTGTTTGCTGGCACCAACCTAGGATAAGCCAGCAGGGGACAACACAGGCAGGAGCCACAGGGCCACCTCTTGGGCCTTTGGTTATCCACTTGCAATCTTCTCCTCCCATTTCTATCCTCATTTAAAAAAAAAAATTGGGGCCCCACCAAAGCATACAGGATCTTAGTCCTCGGATCCAGGGATCGAGCCCCACCTCCTGCACTGGCAGCTCAGAGTCTCAACGGCTGACCTGCCAGGGAAGTACCCTCTCCCTCTTCTGGATCTCAAGTATCAAAGGGCTCATTGCTGGTCCTGCTACACTGGTCTTGTCCTACTTGCTCCCAGACCTTTCACTGTGGAGGCCTGAGTTGGAAGTTCTGACATTACAGGTACATTGCCAATTCCTTCTGGAAAGGGGCTCGAAATGTTCAGGTCATCTGTTTCCTTTGTCAGTGGAAACTGAGCCTTCTGATGGATTGGGAAACCCAGGTAGAGCTGCGAGCAGCTATCAACCTCTCCTTAAGGTCCAGGCTAGGAATAATTCAGGTCATGGAAAAACCTTCACATCAAATTCCAGAAGCCTGGACCTCTCAGTACTGAGAAAGATTGCAAACCTAAACCTTCCCTCCTACTCTGCACCTAAACACTGAAGCCAGACTGCCTGTGTCCACTGCTTATTTAGCCTATGACTGTGGACAACAACTTCTCACTGGGGCATTCTGCTCCCTGAAAAATGAGTCCCCAAATGAAAAATAACCTTAGCGGGGTCCTTCATGGGGCTTGGATTAAATGAGCTCAGAGGGGTAAAGTGCTTTGGAACCGTGCAGGGCACGGGGTAAGCACTGGGTTAGCTACTGTCATTACGCTCCCCTATTCCCCCTATTTGCACTTCTCAACCAGGGGCCAGGCCAGGGCTACTTCGGAGGATTCCTGCTTTTCTCGGCTCTCTGGGGGATCACTCTGTTCGCACACCTCTCCCAACCCAGGCCCCGAATCTCACCTCAGCCTCTCTCATCCTCTACCAGCCTCTCCAGCCATTCTCTACCAGTCCCTCCATCCCTCCTCGCCCCCTGCTTCACCCGCCCTGGCTCCTCTAGGTCCAGTTCCCCGCCCACCCGCTCGCCTCCCCTGCTCCTCCTCCTCGGGTCCGCCCGCACCCGTGGCTTCCACCATGCCCTCGAGGATGACCACGATCTCGAAGTCGTCCCTCTCGAGGGCGCGGCGCGACGCCTCCCAGAAGGGACTGGCGGCGTCGATCTCGTGGCTGATGACGAGAGGCGAGACGAGGAAGAGGCGGTCGTCGCCCGTGTCGAAGCCCACGCTGAGGTCGGTCTGGTGCAGCGGGATGAACTCGCCCTCCAGCGTCTGGCGCGAGCGGATGAGCTTGGCGCGGATGGAGGCCTCGACGATGTGCGAAGATCGCAGGTCGCCCACCCGGAACATGAGGCAGAGGCGGCCGTCGCGCAGCGACACCACGGCGTGCGAGGAGAAGACGAGCGTGGCGGCGCGCTTGTTGGGCTGCGAGATCTTGACGAACATGCAGCCCACCATGAAGGCGTTCACCATGGAGCCCAGGATGGCCTGCAGCAGCAGCAGCACGATGCCCTCGGGGCACTGGTCGGTGATGACGCGGTGCCCGTAGCCGATGGTGGTCTCCGTCTCGATGGAGAAGAGGAAGGCGGCCACGAAGCCGTTGAGGTTGTTGACGCACGGGGTCCACGCCGTGTCCTCCAGGTGCTCCAGGTCGCCGCGGCCGTAGGCGATCAGCCACCAGATGGCGCCGAAGAAGAGCCAGGTGAGCGCGTAGGCCAGTACGAAGAAGAGCAGGCTCAGGCGCCACTGCAGGTCCACGAGCGTGGTGAACAGGTCGGTCAGGTAGCGGTACGTCTCGCGCACGTTGCCCTGCTGCACGTTGCAGCGCCCGTCCTTTCCACGTAGCGCTGGCGGCCGCGGCGCCGCGGCGGCTCCTCCGGGCCCGGCGAGAAGGCGGCGTTCTCCTGCGCCATGGCCGTGGCCGGGAGCGGCGAGGTCACTGCCCGGGGGGCGGCGCGGGGCCTGGAGGGGCTGAGAGGTGGGCCATATTAGCCGACCCGCCGGAGAGGCCGAGACGCCCGGGCCTGCGCGCAGGGGCCAGGTGGCCCTGTGCGAGTCCCTGTCTCTTAGCCCTGGCTTGCCGCATCGATAGAATGGGAGCGATACACACAGCCCTAGCTGGCCCCACCCGCAGCTCACAAAATCATGAGGATCCAGTGGGATAGGGTGTATGAACTGGATCGCACTCTGCATGACTGATTATTTTAGAAGGAAAGGGCAGGGCCTGGTAACAGAGATCTTGGTCCCACTGCCTCTAACTGGGCTGTGCAGCACCTCACGGCCACCCCCAGGCAAAAGGCCCTGGGCAAGAAGGGAGTTTCCTGAGATCTGTGCACTGTGAGCTTCTTGAAAGCAGGTAGTTCATCTTCCTCGCCAGTGCAGAGCCCTCCTGCCCAAAGGTCTCCCACTTTCACTCCACCCAGGCTAAATCAGGCAGTCCCCTTATCCCCGATCTGCACCTTGAGCCTGCCAGCTAACCAGGCTCTTTTACCATTCACCAGGAGACTGACACAGAAAGTCTTTCCCATTCCTCCCTTTTGGACCTTGCTTACTCTACCCCCAGCTCCCCTACCCGCACATCTTCCTCTCAACAAGCTTACAAAGGAGAAGTGAAAGTGGTGGAAAGCGAGTGGAAAGTCTCCAGTGGGCAAGGTTGAACATTCCCACCTTAGGAAATTCCCACTGAGAATTTTCCCTGAGGACTGACGCTGGCCATTGCAACTGTGGTGTTAGCCCCATTTCCCCTGGGTTATTGCCACAGTGGAGACAGCCTGCAAATGGGCAGGAGGGGTGGAGGATGTGAGATCAGCATGGACAGCCAGGGTAAAAGAAGCACAAAGTTCATCAGGGTTAGGCTTGTAACCCTCTAGCAACCTACTCTTTAACTCAGAGTATGAGCCTGAGTTAATGAGCCTTTAACTCAGATAAGTGATCGAAACACCCGCATCTACCTCTCTCCTCCCCTTCAGTTCTCTCCCCATCCCAGCCTCCTACCTCCCTTGACTATTCTCACAACAGCCCCCCTCCATATGTCCCAGATCTCACATTCCAAGAGAAGCCTACCTGATTTTGTTTTAAATTCTTCCCTGTGAGCAGCTCTCTGGACTGCAATCTGCCCTGAGACAGAGAGACCCAGAGCCCTTCCGAAGGCCTCTAGGGACCCCTAGGAGGTATGGCCCATACAAGGAAAGGTTAAGAATAAAGATTCAAGGCTTTTCAACCTTCCCTTCTTCCTGGGAATCATCCTCTTCTCCCACTCCAAGGAATCTTGGACTGGTTGTAGTAGAGTGGTGGATGGGAAGATGTGACATAAGGACCACAGATGGTCTGGACATTTGACCAGGTCCTGGGGAGAAACTGCCTGGATATATAACTCCAAACCCAGCACTCTTGAATTTAAGTTCTGGAGTGAGGTGTTCTGTAGATCTTTGGAGGCTGCGTGGGTGTGCGTATGGGTGTGCGTATGGGTGTATGTGTGGTTTGTGTGTGCTGCTGGAGTAGAGGGAAGGAGGAAAAACCAAAACAAGAGGGCTTGGAGCTTGGGGGCATCCCCTATATTTATTTTTCAGGAGGAATCGGGGACACAGCCACGAGTCCCAGTGCAATGGCAGGTTAGGGTCTTCCCCTCCCCCAGTGGGTGGTGAGTGTCCCTTTCTCTCCCTGAAGCCCAGGATATCCTTGAGAAGTGATCTCCAAGCACTGATTGGCTTAGAGATCACAGGTCCTGCAGAAAAGTGCCTGAGCCCACTTATTCCAGCTTCCATCCAGGTGGGCTTTCAGATGTTCTCTAGAGGTCTTAGGTCATCTGACCCCCAATCTGCCTGCTTAGGCAGATTTCTCTGCCATGTGTGGGGAAGAAACCCCAGAGTCAGAGTCCCCAGAACTCTCTCACCCTCCATTGCCCTGGGGATCTAGGTGAGCCTCACTTTGACTGTGTTCTGCCTCCTGTCTTCCTTAAGTGGGGGCTGCATTTTCCTCAATGGGGCAGGAAAGGTGTGAAATGGTTGCCTCCATCCCAGGAGCAAAGACTCAGTTTCTGCAGCTTCCCTCCGAAGAGTCCTGTTCCTCCTTATTTCATGTGCATGCTGTGTCCCCTTTCAGAAGACCCCAGTGCTGCATTCTGCGGAATCTCCCTTTCTCCCACTTGAGAGTGCTGGCCTGCAAGGGGGCTTATTTGTTGGAAGGGGATCTGATGAAAACTCCCTTAAGAACCAGCTCTTCCCAAATCCCCACTTGCCTTGGAAATAGGGGCCCAAACCCAAGTCCCCCGCAACTCAACTCACAGCGTGTGGAGAGGAGAGTAGCCGGCAGCAGAGACCCCTGGGGGTAGCGTCCATGCCCCTGACACCGCCTCCCCCTCACCCCAAGCACCCCTGGAGGGTGGGAGCCGAGAGCACTGTTGTTTCTCCTAAATGTAGCGGCAGCTCCGACTAGGACTTGCTATCTGTGTCATCCCCACTTCCCAGGCTCCCCTGCTCCTCTCCTGTTTCCACAGCAACCAGTCTGGCGACAGCTCTAGAGCATCCCCCTCCCCTCCCCAGCCCTGGGTACCACTAGAGGCTGATCCACACGCCATAGCTATTTTTAGCCAAAGTCCCTCCTCTTGGACTACTCAATGCTCGCCTCCTCACCCCCTCAGGAAAAAAAAAAGAAGAAAAGCTGGCATGCTGGCTCTTTCCTAAGAAGCTCCTTGCTCTGAGAAAATACAAGCCCTGATGTATTTGGGAATTAGGCATTTGGTTTCCCGGAATTCACCTTCAGTCGGGCTTCTGGGTGCTGGAAGGTTTGAAGTTCCTGGAATGGCCTGGCAAGATGGAAAAGGTGGTGCTGAGTAATACGACCTCATGAGGCAGTTTCCTGTGTTCAAGTCAGGCTCTTGGTCAGGCCCGCCATCACAGTCTTCATTTTTGGAGAGGCCACTCTGATCCAGAAGAAGGTAGTCAGAGAGAAAAGAGATCCACCCAAGGAAGGGAGGTAGGGTTAGGGGTTCTAACTTTTGTCACTGATTTGAGAGGTGACCCATTTCAGTCAGCCACAGTTGCTCTATCTTTCCCAGGATGTGAATATGTGCAAATAGCCTCTTTCTACCTACTTCACAGGGTGTACAGATTGAATGAGGCAATGTGAATAGAAGGGCTTTGGAGTATAGTTTGTTAACAGTGAAAGGTCTAGAAACAGCCCAGATGTCCAACAGAAAAGTCTAGGTTAGGGCTTATAACTCTTCATTCAACAAACTCTCATGGAGCCCAAGTGCCAGGTAATGTGCTGCATGGAAGCAGTTACAGAAATAAGTTCCTGCCCACCAGAAGCACATGGTTGCTCGGGAGAAAGACACATTAGCACAGAATTCTGACACCACTGCTGCTGCTGCTGCTGTCGCTTCAGTCGTGTCCGACTCTGTGCGACCCCATAGACGGCAGCCCACCAGGCTCCCCCCGTCCCTGGGATTCTCCAGGCAAGAACACTGGAGCGGGTTGCCATTTCCTTCTCCAGTGCAGGAAAGAGAAAAGTGAAAGTGAAGTTGCTCAGTCGTGTCCGACTCTTAGCAACCCCTATGGACTGCAGCCCACCAGGCTCCTCCGTCCATGGGATTTTCCAGGCAAGAGTACTGGAGTGGGTGCCATCGCCTTCTCCAAATACTGACACTACTATTAAGGATTCTTTGAGTATCAGCTCTGAGCTAGACACACCTCATTTAAAAACCCTGGGTGATACCCTATGAGATAAGTACTATGTTCTCTATTTATGGATGAGAAAGCTAAAACTGAGAAAGGTTAAATGGTTTTACTGAATGTCACTGAGTTGGATATTGGCAGAGAAGTGGCCACACTCACACATCTGTGTCACATCCCAAGGCTCCACTCCCTTGATAATGCAACATCTATGGCAAAGCAATATAAGCAGTTACGATGTTCGTATATGTAAACATGCATGTTGGCACACTGTTACGTAAAAACCAGAACATGGAAGTATTCTCTCTCTCTCTTTTTTTTTTGGCCACCAACTCAGCTTGTAAGATCATAGTTCCCTGTACTGTGCTTAGTTGCTCAGTCATGTCTGACTCTTTGCGATGCTATGGACTGGAGCCCGCCGGGCTTCTCTGTTCATGGGGATTCTCCAGGCAAGGAAACTGGAGTGGGTTGCCATGCCCTCTTTCAGATCTTCCCAACCCAGGGATTGAATCCAGGTCTCCCGAATTGCAAGCAGATTGTTTATTGTCTGAACCACCAGGGAAGCCCAACTAGGGATCAAATCAGTGCCCTGGGCAATCGAAGTGTGGAGTCCTAACCACTGGACCACAAGGGAATCCCAAAAGTATTCTTATTCATTGATCATAACTGTAAAGGCATAGCTTTAGGAGTACTGATTTAAAAAAAATCAAGAAAAAAATTGGAGGAATGGAAATACTTGAATGTTCACTTTCCCCAGGGAAATAATTAAAAGCACAGAGTGGTGGACCACATCAGTATTATTATAGCCTATGTGTTGATCAGTTCTCCAGCTGCGTTAAAGTTGGAACAGCGAGCTAAAGGAGTGGGAAGATGTAGAAATGGATACTGGCCAGTTAGAAGTTCCTGAAATGGCTTGGCAAGGTGGAAAAAGTAGCGCTGAGTACTGTAGTCTCCGGAGGCAGAATCTTGGGTTCAGGTCCCAACGCTGCCCCTTAGGAGCTGGGTCACTTTGAGCAAGTTACTTAACCTCTGTGAACAGTTTCTTCATCTAAGAACTGAGAACGCTTGTATTGTTCATCTCTGGGGGTGTTGGCGTGAGGATTTCACGAGGCAGTGACGGGCATGTTGTAAACACTCGGTGCGTGTATGTGTGCTAGGTTGCCTCAGTCGTGTCTGACTCTTTGCCACCCCATGGGATGTAGCCCACCAGGCTCCTCTGTCCGTGGGATTCTCCAGGCAAGAATACTGGAGTTGGTTGCCATGCCCCTCCTCCAGGGGATCTTCCTGACCCAGGGAAAAACCTGTGTCCTTTATGTCTCCTGCATTGGCACTAGTGCCACCTGGAAGATGCTAGCTATGGTCTTCCTTCCTATTATCCTCTGCCCAGGCATCTCCTGAAATCCCTGCCCACCCAGTGCCACCTTCTCCTGTTCTAGTGCCACCTAGTGAGACTGCAGGGGGCACTCCTGGTACACTGCCCTCCTCTCCTAGCCTTCTCTCCTGTGTTTCTTGTTCTAAGTGGAAATATCGAGTTTTCAGCCTGAGATTGGCATCAGGAGGGCAGCTAGAGCCCTGTCAGCATCCCTGTCTCCTGGGCCTAGCCCTGTCACCTGAGCCTCAGGACTGCTAGCCCGCCCTTCTCTGTCCTGCCAAGCAGCCACTCACGTTGGTGCCACTGTGCCAGGAGCCCAGGGAGAAGAAACCAAACTCCTGGGCAGGAATGTATTTGCATAGGACTGGCCCCATTTCCTGGAGGGGGAGATGGCAGGGCTGACAGGGCCCCCCAGAAGCTGTATCACCCAGCCCCTTGCCTCAGTCTAGGCTGCCTTGAGCATAGCCTTGTTGACAAAGAAGAACCCCACAACCCCCTGCCCTGTTTTGCAGATCCTTTTGGTTCTGGATTTTAACCTGGTATCTAACCTCAACTCTTTATCATTGAACTTGAACAGAGCGAGGAAGAAAAACATTTTCTTAGGTACCAGGAGACAGAAACATAGGCAAGATCCCAGCTCTCAGTATTATGGGATAAAGAAAACAACTTTACAAGGAACCAATTAAATATGTCAGTACAGTGTGATGATGGGAGATTGGGTTTGGAACTGGAAAATATTGAGGGCAGGAGCGTCACAGCTGGGGCCACATTGCTGGTCTATAAAGAAACTTAGTACAAAATAGCAAAAGGAACCCTCTCTGGGCAGATGTACTCCTTATGGCATGTAGCAAGTGGTACTTTGGGGTTAAAAAGTTAAGAAAGGGAGTCCCTCCAGTAAACACTGCTCTGAGCTATGATGCAATAAAAGGCAAACTGAATGCCGGTCCTCAGGTTGCCCCTCAGCAGGTGCCTTTGTGCAGTCCACAAACTGTGCAACTGTATGTGGCAGCCTTGGGATCAACCAATCTGGGAAGGTTTCCTTGAGCAATATCATGAAACTTCTTGGGTGAAAGGCTGGAAGTGGGAGAAGGAGCATGATGGAGTCAGGAGATGGTTGAGGATATGAGCTTAATGGAGCGAGGAGGCCAATCAGATAGATCATAACAATTTCTATAGAGTCAAGGGAGATGAGGCCCTAGAAAATTCAGAGGAGAGGGAGCGTATGTTTGCCAGAGTGCATGTGGCTGGAGATTAGGATGGAGTGGGGAGAAGTGGAGCACAGATCCAGGCACATGGAGCCCCAGCAGGCTTCTGAAGCTGAGGGCTTTGCTGTCCTCTGGCTGAGTTCAGGAGAGCAAGAGGATCAGAGCCTCCTCATACACAGGTCTATCTTGCTTTATAGGACTGGCTGGAAGTAGACCAGGATTTAAAAGTCAAGGCATTTAGAGGTAGTCCAGAATTAGTCCTCATTTTACAGGTAAGAGATGGGTCTCAAGAGAATAGACAGGACTGAGACCCGGGCTGCCTGGCTCTGGTCCCTGGTTGTTTGTGTATTCCCTGTTACCTCCCTCCTGTTGCAGTACATTGGGTGTTGATAGACTTTCTGTCCATTGGACCAGTTAGAAAGATCCTAATTAAAAAAGAAAAGTACTAGTGACAGATTTTATTTTCTTGGGCTCCAAAATCACTAAGAATGGTGATTGTTGTCATTCAGTTGCTCAGTCGTGTTCAACTCTTTGCTACCCCCTGGACTGCAGCACACCAGGCTTCCCTGTCCTTCACCATCTCCCAGAGCTGGCTCAAACTCATGTCCACTGAGTCAGTGATGCCATCCAAACATCTCATTCTCTGTCACCCCCTTCTCCTACTGCCTTCAGTCTTTCCTAGCATCAGGGTCTTTTCCAGTGAATCGGCTGTTTGCATCAGGTGGCCAAAGTATTGGAGCTTCAGTTTCAGCATCAGTCTTTCTAATGAATATTCAGGATTAATTTCTTTTAGGATTGACTAGTTTGATCTCTTTGCTGTCCAAGGGACTCTCAAGAGTCTTCTTCAACACCACAGTTCAAAAACATCAATTCTTCAGCACTCAGCCTTCTTTATGGTCCAACTCTCACTTCCATGCATGACTACTGGAAGAATCGTAGCTTCGATTATATGGACCTTTGTCGGCAAAGTAATGTCTCTGCTTTTTAATATGTTGTCTAGGTTGGTCATAGCTTTTCTTCCAAGGGGCAAGCATCTTTTAATTTCATGGCTGCAGTCGCCATCTGCAGTGATTTTGGAGCCCAAGAAAATAAGGTCTGACACTGTTTCCATTGTGAATGGTGATTGCATCCATGAAATTAAAAGACTCTTGCTCCTTGGTAGGAAAGTTACGACAAACCTAGACAGTGTATTAAAAGTAGAGACATCACTTTGCCAACAAAGGTCTGTATAGTCAAAGCTATGGTTTTTCCAGTAGTCATGTATGGATGTGAGTTTGGATCATAAAGAAGGCTGAGTGTTGAAGACTTCATGCTTTCAAACTGTGGTGCTGTAGAGGACTCTTGAGAGTCCCTTGGACAGCAAGGAGATCAAACCAGTCATTCCTAAAGGAAATCAATCCTGAATATTCATTGGAAGGACTGATGCTGAAGTCAAAGCTCCAGTACTTTGGCCACCTGATGTGAAGAGCCAGCTCGTTGGAAAAGACCCTGATGTTAGGAAAGATTGAAGGCAAAAGGAGAGGAGGGGTGGCAGAGGATGAGATGGCTAGATAGCATCACTGACTCAATGGACAGGAGTTTGAGTACATTCCAGGAGCCAGAGGAGGACAGAGGAGCCTGGAGTGCTGCAGTCCACGGTGCCGCAGAGTCGAGACAACTCAGCGACTGAGCAACACAAGAGGAACCGCCTAGTTACAGAAATTCTGGGACGAACACTTTGGTAGTGTGATTAAGCATCTCGTAACTTACGTCTTATAAATATGAGTTTGTATATATCTCATTTACTGAAAGGAAGTGGTATATCTAAATAATGGATCCATTCGTGACTGCGGGGTGCAGAGGGAAGGCTCAGTCCTTCTCTTGGCTTTCTCCTCTGTGGTCTGAATTATCCAGCTAGTAGGCACCCTACTACTAATGGAAATTGTTCAGCCTTATGGGGCCCGAACACTAAAATGCCCCTTGGCATCCCGTGGTGAGCACTGCCAACGTCTCTGCTATTTCTAGGTGGCACCCCTGACTGAAGTGTTGTTTGCTCTGAGCCTCCTCACGCCTCCTGACCCAAAGGTTCCCTGTCCTCTGTTCACTGGCCTTTCCCAGCAGGAGCGCTCATACTGCTGCCCACTTGTGGACTCTCCTCCCCAAACAGGTTTCTCATCTCTGCTGCGCTCTGTGCTCTGAGGAAGCCCCTGCCCTACGACGGATGAGATAAAGGAGGAGATGAGGCCAGAGTTGGAAGGAGTGAGTCGGGAAGGAGTCATTGAAAATAAGAAAGAACTTGCTAAAGTGAGGAATGGGGTGGGGGTAGGTCCTCAAAGGACGACGGTTCCCCAAATTGGGAAACACTGGACATTGCAACCCTGGCAAATTTTTTCACACCAATGTGTACTCATAATGACAAGTTTGTGTTTCAACCATGCAAATTCATTCTAATATTACCTTGAGACAAACTTGGGAGTCCAACATATGTGGATTCAAACTCCAAATCTAACACTTTCTGCTCTGTTACCACAAGTGATCTGCCGAACCTCTCCATTTTCCCATCTCAAGTAATATGTGTATCTTGCTTAGTGAACACTCACACATATGAATTTCCTATGCCTGTACTATTGATTCCATATTGGTCTCCTAGTGACTGTTTTGAGATTTCTCTTTTGTAACAAGACAAAAATTAAAAACTGGCTATGCAAAAAGCAATATACATAATAGATCTCTCTATAATTGTATAAAACATAGAAAGAACAAAACTTTTATTTAAATCATTATTTTAAAATGGAAAACTTAACAATGCCATTCAAGTTATCTGTGCACTTTCTGCAGTCTCCACACACCTGCTCTTCTAGAACATCTAATTGCTCTCTAACTGTCCCTTCCTGCCACACCTTGAGTTTCCGTGAATGATTTTTCTGAATTACACAGAAGTGAAGACCTTTTGTAAGGAACTTCTCCAGAGACTTCTTCACCACTAGGTATCTCTTTCTGCTTCTGCCCTTTGATTCTTCCTCCCCCAACTCCTCAGAGAAGTACTCTAAGCGTCAAGCTAGCGAGTTTGAGCTGTGACCTGTTAGCAAGGGCCACCAGTTTGGGGTTTTGATCCAAGGACACAAGGAGTGACATGGTGAATACAGGCTGCCTCTTCCTTTGAGACTGGAGGGAAAGGTGAAGGGTGGGTCAAGGTCCTGGGCTGCTAGGGATCTTTCTGACCCTAAAAGTGGCCATGGAATGAAAAAGAATATCCTAGAGAAATAGGCCAAGAGGAGACATGACACAATTTAGTTGACACACCGATGGATGGAGCACAGGGTAAGGGTGCGAATGAAGATGACTTCTAATTTTTTAATCTGATTGACCGGAAGAAACACAGAGTAAGCCATGAGAAGTCACGGAAGTCATGAGTAGTATCACACTTGGGGTGGAAGATGATGCGTTCAGTTTGGTGCCTGTCTAGTTAACAGTGGAAATCCCCAGCAAGGAACTGGAATTGTGGAGGTAACCCTCTAAAGACAGCCTAAGGCTGAAGACAGAGATCTAGGTATAACTCAGGAAACATAGTTGGAGCCATGTAAGCCGTGAAGGCTCCAGCGGCAGGACAGGGAAAGAGAACATAAGACTAAACCTTGAGTATCGGAGGAGGAAACTGCACGTTGGGAGGTAGGGGCAGTGGAAGAAGATGAGACTGGAGTGGTCCAGGTCATCAGAGGCCTTCTGTTCCATGGTTATGAATTTGGACTTGATTTGTAGATAATGGGCAGTCATTGAAAGTTTAAACTGGGAAATGAAACAGTCAGATTTGTGTTTCAGAGGCACTGGTGTTTCTTTTTAAAAGAAGGACTTCATGATTCGAAGGATTATTAGAGTGGAGAATGACTAAAGGTAGGTGTTGGAAGGCTGCTGCACTAATCCTGTGAGAGGTGATGGGGTCCTGGACCACTGGCAGGATGATGAGCTAGGGAGGAAGGGAGCGGGATTTAGGGGATTTAGAAAGTAGATGCAGTGCTTAGATAAGGGAGGTGAAGAAAGAGGCTAGGACTGCTGCCAGGTTTCATCTCGAGTCACCTTTTTGTTCAAGAAAAGCCTAGAATTGTTGCCAGGTTCCCTCCTGACCCATCTTTTGCTCAGGAAGAGTTTAGGATTGCTGCCAGATTCCCTCTTGAATCACCATTCTGCTCACGTCCAGGTTAACCTCCCTAAAATTCTGCTATAGCTTTGTCTCCCTCCCTGCTCGAGACACCTTCATAGCTCTCCATCACCTTCAGAGTTGACCGTGAATGGGCACAGCTCTATATTTGGTCCAGGTCTTCCCCCACCACAGTCACTATACCTGTGGTGCTTACCTTCAGCCCAGTGCAACCCCCTCTGTCCCCACGCCCCGCCCCATGGGGGGCTGTTTGAATGGACATTTATCCATCAAAGGGCGTTTAGAAGTTGAATTAAGCTAAAATTTCAAGTTTCTTTCCTTTTCTCCCCCAAGATGTGTATCAACTCAATATGATAATAAGGTTTACTGATTAGTAGTTAAATATCTATGATGTATAGAAACGGGGAAGTAAATGTTTCATTTCTTAATACATGCCAAGAAGGGGAGATTGTGGAGAAAAACCTCTCAAAACATGGATTCAGGTAATCAAATAAGTCCCTTGTGATGATAAGGTTGAGAACCACCACTCTATATTCCAGTCCAACGGACCACTTCGCTGCTCTTTCTTTCCCAAGCCTACTTGCATTTTCCTGTCCTCCCAGCACTGTTGAATGCAGTTGTCTCTGCCTTAAATTCCCTCCCCATCATCTCCTAGTACCTGAATCCTCTGCATTCTTTAGGGACCTTATCGGAAGTCTGTCCTCCCACCTAAGACCTCCTAAGTAAGAGTGCTTTTTTCCCTTTCTGCAGCTTCTAGCACCTCCCAGGCACTAGGGCTGCGTGTTCTGCCCCCTCTCAAACCAAGCCACTGCAGGTGGGAATGATGTCTGCGCAGTTCGCAGGACCTCACTCAGCGCTTAGAAAACGGCAAACAGCGTGGAAATGGTGCCGAGGGATATAACCCCGGAGCCCCCGGAGCCCGCCCCTTCGGCGCTGCCTGTCGGGCCACTGGGCGGGTGCTGAATTCATTTCCACCTCATTAACTCGGCCCCAGGCCCGCCCCCGCCAGCTCCCGCTTCTGTTCCCCATCTCTGACACGACCGCCTCCTTTTTCTTCCTTCTCTCTTCCTCTGTCACCTTGCCAGCTCGGCTGCTATCGCTTCGCCTATCGTCTCTCCATCTCTTTCTCCTGAGTCTGTCTTTGGGTGTTGCTCTCTGCCCGGTTCCTGCAGCTGTCTGGGGCTCCCGCTTCGTTGCTCCACACACCCCGCCCCCTGCCCAGGCTCCTCCAATCCCGGCGGCTCGGGCCTGGCGCTCCACGTTCCCATTGGCCTGTCCGGAGCCCCCCGCCCCCGCCCGCCCGGCCCCTCCAGGTCCCTCCATTCACGCAAAGTTTGGCTCTGCGCTGCGGAGGGAGGGGGCGGCCCGGCCCGGCCCAGCTCTGCCCCCGGCCGGCCCGACCCCAGCCCCGGCCCCTGGACCAGCCCTTATCTGATCCCAGCTCCGGGTTTAAGAGTCCTGGCCCTGCCGGTCGCACAGCTCCGTTCCTCACGCCTGCCCGCCCCATCCGTCCGTCTGTCCCGCTGTCCATCCGAGGGGCCACTCCACCCTGGACCCAAGGTAAGACCCTGGCCCTAATGAAAGAGTGCTGCCACCTAGGCCGGGATCCTGTTTACCTCACTCTTCAGAGATACCGGGGCCCCCAGTCCCTGGGTCCCTACCCTGACTGGCCTCAGTGGTACGGTCCTATTCCTTAGCCTTCCACCTTGGGCGTCTGGGAAGGGCTCTCCAAGAAGGGAAATTTACCTAAGCTGGTCACCTCAGCGCTTTCAGCCCAGGCAGGGGCTTTCCTAATACCCCTTCCTAATGGGCAGACCTGCAGTTGCATCACAGCTTTCCAACTAATACAGTAACTACCACATATAACCATGCACGCCCCACAGGCACTCCAGACAGCGCCCCCTTTTCCCAGGATCATCAGGTTACTCCCACTCCCGTGCCCAGCCCCTTTCCCCCTCCCCATGCTGTGACACATAGTGACACCCACACGTAATTCACACAGGGGAAGAAAGCTGTATGTGTAACTACTGCTCATATTATTCAGCTCAGATTAGGGAGATGTGATAGCTTGGTATGACTGGGACCCCCTGCCCACTTAATTTCTTCCCTCCACTCCAACCTGCCTCCCATTTCAAGACATGCCTCCCCATTAATAACCCCCTCCCCACTCCAAAGTGTGACAGTTGGGAAAGTAGGGTGGTGAAGAAGCCAATACAAATTTGGACCCCAAGAAGGCCTAGGCTTAAAGCCTGATGCTGTTGCTTATCGACACACATTCTGGCTAAAGATTTTTAGCCTGTCTGCCTTGGTTGTGGTGCTTGAATTTTTTTTTTTTTTTCCCCACCAGGACTGCTTTAGGCATTTCTGGGTGGGAAGGAGATGGTGAGCAATTTAGTGTCCTGTGAGGAATGACGCTTGTTTAGGAATGAGGAGGGCTTGGGGTGGCTGTCAGGAAACTGGTTTGAGGAGACACCAGCAGCTACAACTGAGTTCCATTTAGTTTCATCTTGAAAGTGTCTCCCTAATCTCCAAGGATTTCTGTTCCATGTTCCTGGCATGATGGTGGGCACCATCCTGTGCTGGGGAGCAGGTTTGTTAATTCTTTACAGTATAAGCTGGGTATTAGGGACCAAGTGTAGAAGGAACCAGGTGTCCTGGTTTATAGTTTGCTCTTCAGGGAGGAGGAAATGAGGGAGGAGGGGAGGGCATCATGCCAAGGAGGGGGCCAGGGCTGGTCTACAGAGGCAATAGGCATGGCCCAGGCAGTGCCAACTCCTTTTCGCTGCCCTCCAGTCCTTTGGTGGTGGTGGCGCGGGAGGGAGAGAGGGGTGTTGGGGGTGATCTGGGCCAGTTCAGCCTCCCAAAGCCCTTGCCAACCTAGGTCCTGAAAGGAGCTGCTGTTTTCTGAGCCATCCCCCAACCCTCCACCCTGAGCAGAGCAGCCAACTTGTCTCAGTGGATATCAAATGGCAATGACTCCACACGGGGGGTTGGGGGGCAGGGTTATGGTCTCATCCCTTGTGTGGTTCAATGCAGAATCCACTGCTGCCCCCTACTCTGGGGGGAAAAAATCTGTCTCCCCAACATTGCCCCACATGCAGTCTGCTTGTGTGGGAGGGTAAGTGGTCAGGCCCTCAGCATCTCCCGCCTCGTCCCTGTGCCCCACTGGACGATGGGTGCCCCATCTCTGCACCTGTACCTTTGTGCACACTGCCTTGGGCTAGAAGGGAAGGGCATGGCATAAGACCCAGGGGCCTCCTTCCCCAGTCCTCCCTAGGGACCAGAAAGGCCGGGGACACTTGGATCTGGGTGAGATTAAATGAAATCCTCTGGGGCCATGCTGGGATTGATGGAATAAGGGGTTTAGGGCTCTGGGTGGGGGAGTGAGTCAGGCAGAAAGACCCACTTTACAAAAAGGAGAAACGGCCTCTTGCACCTTTTAGTAAAATGTTTGGTTTCTGCACACAAGATGGAAGGTAGGCTGAACCCCCTGGCATTGGTGGGGAGGGAAAGAGATGTTGGGCCACAGAGCCCCTCAGCTTTCCTGCCAAGGGTTATTTAGGACAGAACGAAGAAACTTCCACTCTAAACCCCCTCCCCAGCCAGCCTAGATTCTTCTCTTGCCTGACTGGTCAGTGCTACAGTCCGAGTTGAGGCCAAGCTGTCCAGGACGGTGGTGAGGCCCTGGAAGGGGCAGAGAGGAGGGAGAGTCCAAGGCACACTGTTAGGATGAAACTGCAGAAAGATTAGAGAGATGGGAGATCTGGAATCCAACTGTTTTAGCACCCAGTGAAGGGTGGTTGGAAGGGGCAGCTCTTGGGAATCAGAGCTTTCTGAGTTTATCACATCACCCCTTCTCTTCCACAGGCTGAGTTCAATGCTTTTCTCCCTTCATCCAAGTTTATTATAGGCGTTGCCTCCATTTTCACAGAGACAGTGGATCTGCGTGGTCCCTCTTCATCCCCTCCTCCCATCAGAACCTTGAAAGGGCAGAGAGAAAGGGATTATGGGAAAAACCCTCCCGTGGGTGTCAGCCAGCTGGGAGCTAGATTTGAGGTGGTGGGGAGAAGGGAGGGGTTGGCTGTGGAATGCAGGAGAGAAGTGAGAATTGAAATGGTGGCCTGGAGAAGGAGGCTGGAGAAGCATGGGCTTGAGAGGGCTTAATTAGCACTTCAGGTCCCTGAAAAGTTGTAGTATTGAAGGAGTGGATGTGGCCAACGGCAGACCTGGGCAAAGGGTTGGGGCTGCAACTTAAAGGACTTAGGCTAGATTTCAGGACGCATGTCCATAGAAGGAAAGAGATCTGAAATGGAGTTTGGAAAGAGGGGGAGACCACCCTGTGGACTCCAGCAAAAACAAGAAAAGCTCCCAAACAAAAAAAAGCCCATCATTTAGGCTTGTGAGGGGAGTTGGGAAACTCAGAGAAATGCAAGGATTACTGTAACAGATCAAGAGGCCTCTTCTGGAAGGAAAGTGTGACCCACAGTGCTTCCCAGGGTGCATTTCTATTGCCCGAGAGGCAGAGGCATAGCAGTTAGGAACACAGCCTTGGAGTCAGACTTCCTGGGTTTACAATCCATCTTCTGCCGATTCGTAGCTGCATGTTCCCTCATCCTTACAATGGGGCTAAAAGTTATAGCTATGGATTAACAGAGTCAGTATTTGTGAAGGGCTTGGAATGGTGCTCAGCAAGTGAAAACTAAAAAGTGCAGTTGCTGGCTGTCGTGGTTCCCCCACGTGCGTGACTCTTTCTACTCCATCATCTTGCCTGGCTCCTGGGCCTGCCACAGCCCTTCCCTGGGGCTTTTTCTGAGGTCTGTCCTGTGTCTCTATCTCTCCACCCTTCTAGACTTCGGAAGGGTGGGAGAATTATCAGGTTGTTTAAGATGAGCTTCCTGTCTTCATTCCAACAGTCTGGCCACAGCTAGAGCCTGGGTCTCCATGTTCCTGGCCCTTTCTTTCATAAGTTTTCACCTAGCAGATGTCTTCTGTTCAACTCAGATATGACAAATGTAACTGAGCTGGTGAGCTTCCCTAAAAGAGTGTCTTTTCCCATTCTGGGCAACTTATTTCTTCCAGCCAAAGATGGCAGCTTCTTTCTGTCCCCACATCTCACCCTGTTCCCTTCATGGCCCTGCCTGTCCCCTCCCTGCCCATTTCCCCCCACCGCCCACAACTCCTTTCAGGTGTGTGAGCCAACCTCTTCCCTGCCCCCTGATCAGCCTGTCCATCCCATTAGCCTGGGTGCCCACAGCAGCCTCCTTAAGACTTTCCTGACTCCCACCTTTCTTTCTCCTTGATTCTCTCCCTTTACTTCACCGAATCATCACTGGAATTGTCATCACGAAGCATCAGTTTTACCTTGCCCCTTTCCGACCCAGACATTTCTATCAATTTTCAGACTAAAGTTCCCAATCACATTCTTCAAGCTGCTTTATATAAGCCTTTCTCCTATCCCCTCCAGCACCCCCTCTTTAGGGACCCCAATCTATTCAGACTTTGTACTGGGGAGCATATCCCAAGGCAATCCCTGAGCCACGCCCTTCTACCCTGGGCCCTCACACAGGCCTATGGATCTTAACCTTGCGCCTCCTGCAAATCTCCATCCTCCTATTTCCCTATCTGCTCTATCATCTTGTACCCCTTCTTGTCAGCATCCTGCTTGTCCCTTGCCCTTTGTGTCTGTGACTTTGCCCAGGACAACCTGGGCAGTGGTAATATTGGAGGGGACATCTTGTCTCCTTCAATAACAGGGGCTCCTCTAGGGAGGGGCCTACACCCCTGTTAGATTGTGGACTCCCTGAAGCAAGCGCATCTTTTCCCTCCCTGGATCTCTCTACCCCAGGGCACAGAGTGCCTACTGACCAGCTTGATTCTAGGTAAAAAGTCTTTTTGGTTGCTAATTCTGGGGAGGATCCTGACTTTTAAGGCTTTAGAAGCTTAGGAGTGTCCTAGACTAGGGTGCACATTCATGCATGCTAAGTCACTTCAGTCATGTCCAACTCTGTCGAGAATACTAGAGTGGGTTGCCATGCCCTCCTCCAGGAGATCTTCGTGACCTAGAGATCAAACCTGCATCTCTTACGTCTCCTGCATTGGCAGGCAGGTTCTATCCACTAGTGCCACCTGGGAAGCCCAGACTAGGGGCTATTATAAGACCCTATTATCCAATTCTCCCGGGAACTGCCAGAGACATTTATCTCCTACCAAGCTCCCCATCCTGTGGAGACAGTTTCATCCTAAGATTACAGGAAGCAGATTAAGCATTGCTGGCCCAAACCCAAAAAGCCACACGGGTATCCACAGAAGTTTTCTCTCCTCACCAGGAAGGTCTGCCCCTGCCTGATGCTGGACTTGTCAGCAGGCACCTGGATTGCGAAAGGGGCGGAGACCAGAATCCAGCCTGAGACAGGCCTGTGGTCTTGAGCATACCTCTGGGTGGGAGCTTGCAGGCTAGGAGACATGTGGAGATAGTTCTCCAAGTGGGGTTACGCCTGACCTTTTAGCATTATATACTCAGCTTCAGCCCTCATCCTAGTTCCAACCCCAAGACTTTTCCCCACATCTAAATCTCCCTAGCTGATCTGCTTAAAAAAAAAAAAAAAAAAGCCACAGGCAACAGCAAGAGGAGAAGGTAAGGATGTCTGAGTCTAGAACGGTGGCTCTCACACTTGTTGATTTCAGGACTCCCTTCACATCTTAAAATTTATTGAATTTTGTTCATGTAGATTATATCTGCTGATAGGTTAGAAAGGAGAGCAAACTTAAAATCTGTATTAATTCATTCAAAAATAACAATCAGCCTGTTTTGGATGTCAACTTTAATGACATATTTTTAATGAAAGACAGCTATATTTAAAAACAAAATTTAGTAAGTGGCACTCTCTCACTGTCTCAAATCTGTGTGATATCTGGCTTATCGGAAGACAGTTGGTATCTCATATCTGCTTCTGCGTTCAATATGTTACAATATCACATTGATTCTGGAAAATTCTACTGAACACCCAAGAGAAAATGAAAATGAAAAAAAAAAAAGCACATGACATGTTAGCATTATTATGAAGATAGGTTTGGAAAAGCCCTCAGTGATCTGAAATATCCTGGCTGACTTCTCTCAGCTGCCCATGGTCTTCTGAATGTTTTCACTAGGGAGGCTGTATGGGGGCAGTGATTCATCATGTGGGCTCTGGAGACAGACTACCTGCTTGAGCTTGAATCTCAGTTCTACCACTCACTATTTGTACAAGCCTGGGCAAATTATTAACATCTCTGGGCTTCAGTTGTCTCGTCTATAAAACGGAACTTTTAAATAGTATCTAGTTTTAGAATTGTTGAGAATTAGATGATGTAGAAAGGGCCTAACATAATGCTGAATAATATGAGCTCTTAGTAAATCCCAGAGCCTTGCCCCTGAATCCGCTGCCCATGGGCCCAGAAGGCAGGGTGATGCAGAATTGACCTTTCCCATGTTGCAGATGTGGGCTTCTTGAACCAGACAGAAAAAATAATTTGTGCGCGGTCCTAGAAAAAGTTAACAGGGTTGTTGGGCTTGAACCCAGGAGTCCTAATTCCTGCACGCTCCCCATCAGACTGTTTCAGTGGAGGAAAAAACTCAAGATGCTCAGAGAGGGAGCAGATCTTACCTTTCCCCCAGCAATCCCAAGTGTGCCATCCATGGCTAAGGGCAGAGCAGGAAGGCGGGTAGCAGGGAGGACCTCCTGACATCAACAGCAACTGCAAAAGGAGAAAGCAAGCCAGGAGAAGACATTCCTCAGCCCAGGTTTTCCATTGTGCCTTGTGGGGAGCACTTCTGTAAAGTGGCCCAACCCTCTCTTCTGTGGGTTCCTGACCCAGGGCAGAGGACGTCTGTAATCAGCAACACTGCTTCTCCATGGTCCCTTTTCTGCCCCTTTCCTGCTGTCTGCCTGCAGCCCTTTCTCGAGCATCACTCCCTCTCAGTCTCCCAGCCCTGGGGTGCCTTTCCGCGCTGCTCCAGCCCTGCCCTTTGTCCTGTGGTGCCACAGGCAGTGCATCTTGGGAAGGCAAGGGTGGTGCTGAAGGTGTTTGTCGAGGTGGAGGAGGGATTTGGGGGGGTGTCCCTGGCCAGGAGGGAGAAGCCTCTTCCCACAGCCTGGGGAAGAGGATGAGGCAGATGAGACAGACAAACATATGGTGGTGGTGGGGGCAGGGGTGGAGGGGAGCTCCTTCCGGTCTATCAGCCAAATTCCCCTGGGCTGAGCTGCAGGCACTACCTTGTCTGAAGCCTAAACACTCCGAACTCCAGGCACACACCCTGAGCAGAAGGATTCTGGATGGTCAGGACCCACATGCAGCCTGGCGACTCTGAGACATGGCAGGCTGAGGTTTGAGACCTTGCTCCCCGTTGCTTGGTTTTGCCTCTTCCACCCACACAGTTCCCTTGAATAGATGGGAAAACTGAGGCCAAAAGTGGGTGGGCTCAGACAGCCCACGTGCTTCTTCGAGTCCAGCCTGGGAGGCAGGATCTTGGTCTCCCCCAGCACTGCCCCTCCTCCTCCCAGTCCCCCTGGCTTTTTCCACTTGGAGAGCCCTGACAAGTGGCAGGTATGGGGGCCCTGGTCTAGTCTCCTTCCCTGTCTCCTGGGCAGTGCCCCCAGGGGAGCTCTTGGGGGGCTAAGATCTCTACAGCCTCAGCCCTGCCCCATCCCCTGCCTCCACCCACGAGGCTGGCAGCAGTGCCCCTCCTCCCTCCGCCTCCCCTGGGCTGTGGGACAGGGAGAAGGCCGAGGGGCTGGCCCTGCATACTAATATCCTGCCCATTGTCAAAGCCCCTTTGTGCCCGGGAGCTCCATTGAGGCGGCTCTGGGGCCGGGCACAATGGGGGCTCTGTCCCTGAGTTCCCCCAAACAGTCACCTGCTTTCAGAGCCTCCCCACCACTACCCCCACCCACCCCAGTGTCCAGAGGGCCCAGTGAGCGCGGGGGGAATGAGCCCAAGGCCAGGGGGGATGGGCAGGAGGCGACCCCCCCCCCTTCTCTGGGCAGGCTGGGGAGATGGGCACCCGGCAGGGAGTGGCCCCGGCTCCCAGCGGGGCGGGGCCGGGCAGTCTGTGGACGGACTTGGAATTCAGGTTCCATGAGGCCGGCCCAGGGGAAGGGGCACGCTGCCTGCCCACTCCTTGGCTCCACAGGCCCGGCCACCGCGGCCGGTGGCTGCCCGCCTCTCCTCCCCCTCCCACCACGAGGCTCATATATGCAGAGACACACAGGCGCACGCTCTTGTATGCGGCCCCACACACGCTCTCGTCCGCACATCTGAGCGGAGGAGGCGCCTGGACCCAGCAGGCCGACTCAGGCGCACCGACCCACCCCCCACTTGCATATATGCACCTGCACACCCGCCCTCCACCCCGTTTGCACCCCTTCCACCAGCCTCGGGCAGCTCAGCGCCGGTCCCCCCGCCCCCACCATGCCCTCGCTGCCCCCTGCTGCTCCAACACAGGTTATAACAAGTTTGCACTTGTGACTTCAAGAATGTAGCCCTGAGGCGGGAAATGTCCCACTGCTCCAGACCGCTCCTGCTTACCTTGTTAACCGCAGACACCGCCTCCGCTGAGCTCTGAACAGGCTCCCCCCCGCCCCCCCCGCCTCCGCCCCCTCCTCCCACTTCTCACCACCCACAGAGAGGTGTGGTGGGCCCAGGACCCCCGGCCCGGGCTCAGCCAGACACTGAATGGAGAGTGTGGGGAAGATGAGCCCCAAGCCGCCCCAGCCCAGATCCAGGGCGACCACCTCTGCACCCGCCCAGTGCACTCCAGGTCACAGCCTCCTACCAACCCTGCGAGGTAGACGGCAGCATTATTATGGTCCCATTTTACTGGAAGGCTCTGACCAGCTGACATGATACATCCAGGTGGCAAGACTGGACTCTATTCTGGAATGGGGGTTTCTTGCTGCTTCGTGTTTTTCTGTTTGCTTTTTTTTTTTTTTTTTGGTGGGGGCGGGGGTGTTGGTCACTGTCTGCCTAGGGGCTTCCTGGTTGGCTTGGTGGTAAAGAATCCACCTGCAATGCTGGAGACCCAGGAGACTTGGGTTCGATCCCTGCAGCAGGAAGATTCCCTGGAGGAGGGCATGGCAACCCACTCCAGTATTCTTGCTTGGAAAATCCCCGTGGACTGAGTAGTCTGGCAGGCTACAGTCCATAGGGTCGCAAAGAGTCAGATATGACTGAAAGGGCTGAGTACACACACACACACACACACACACACACACACACACACACACACATACTCTGCCTCTTGACTTCCTCAGATGACCTACTCCTGTGGAATTTTATCAGAGCTGTCTTTTGCCCATCTTTGTTGGAAAGAGTCAGGACATATTGAGATGGGTGGTAGAGGGGGGGTAAAAGACAGGTACAAGAAGCTTAAATGGGATTCTCAGTCTAGAAAGAATTTCGAAAGGTCACCTTGACCTCTGACCGCCTCTGGGGAGGGTGAGTCTACTTCCTTTCATTTCCTGCCTTCCCTTGAGCCCCACTCCCGGCTGCTGACTGGATCACTGGAGACAGAAGCCACGTGGCCTTCTGGGCTGGGGTTTAGGGACTGAGATCTGTATTGATTTTAAGTCCATGACACCTGACTCTAATATCCTATGTCTGTATAAGGATCAATGGGCTTTCCTGGTAGCTCAGCTGGTAGAGAATCTGCCTGCAATGCAGGAGACCCGGTTTGATTCCTGGGTCAGGAAAGTTCCCTGGAGGAAGGGATTGTCTACCCACTCCAGTATTCATGGGCTTCCCTGGTGGCTCAGACCTGGGATCAAGCCCAGGTCTCCTGCATTGCTAGCGAAATCTTTACCGGTAGGACCCTTCTCTTCCTTACCCCACTGCTCATCTTGGATGCTCCGGCTGGCTATCAGAGTCAGCTTTAGCTGCATGATTCATCTGTCTTCCTCCATGCATGAACACTCTGCCCATCTTTATTCTCTGGTTCTTCCCTCTCCAAGTGCCCCTTCAAATGCTCCCCTTGGAGAAGGGGGCCTGGCCAAAATCTTCAGCCCCTCCAGCAGCACTCCGGCTCAGAGGAGGGATGGGGAAGCCACCTCTGAATCTAGTTCTGCATCTAGTCAGTATCTCCGTGCCACCCTACCCCCAAACTTCTACTCAGACAAGGAATGTGGATGAGGACTAAGTGGACAGCGGGGGGAAGGACGGAGAGATTCCCTCCCAGGGTGGCAGTAGGCCTTCCGTAGGTTTCTCTGTATGAGGGTCAGGGATTGTTCCTCATGCGTGAAACCTGAGAAGGAAAGGGAGTGGCGAGGACACGTGTCAGGGAAGGTGGATCAGTGTCCTGAATACGCATCAGAAGGGCAGGGTACCTATGGGTTTCCATCTCCATCGAGGGTGACTTAATGGGAAGCACTTCCTGGGTGTAAGGGATTACCAGGCAAAGGGGAAAGATGGAGAGAGGTGGACGACCCACTCCCCTTGAGGAGAAAGAGAGGCCTGGTTAAGTCTCCTATTGGACAGAGGTGGTGGGAGGGCATCTAGGAGACAGTTCCAAAGGGGCTCAGAGCCCCTGCAGGCTGTGTGTGATTTCCAGCTGTCTCAGAGAAACTCTCTTGATCAGCTTCACAAACCCCACAGAGAGTCATTGTATCTGCCCTCTCCTAATGGGCCTCCTATCTGCTGTTTCTTCCAGCTCCTCTGGGTCTATCTCTGGGCCAGCTGCTGTTGCGGGAGGGCGGGTTAGGGTTTGGGTTAGATTCCTGAGGCCTGCTGATGGGCGGGGCACACTGCACACCCTGGGCTGGGGCTGTGGTTGGAGGGAAGACCTCAGTGGCGAATGCTACCAGGTTGGCCCTTCAGCACCCGGGGATCAAGAAAGGATCTTGTAGGAAGAGAGAGGCTGGGATGAAGAAGAAAGCCAGGGTAATTCTCTGATTCTGGTGCTACAAGCCAGCTCTGTGACTTTGGGAAAGTTACTCAGCTCTTCTGGGACTTGGCTTCCCCTTCGGTGGGATGAGGGGATTGGACCAGATGACCATGGGGGCCTCCCAGCGCCGACACGCCATGAGGGTAGGGCGGTCAGAGGAAAAGCACAGACCTCGGTTTCAGCGGGCCTTGGTTTACTTGCAGTCACCTCCTCCCTCACTATGGTCCTCCTTAGCCAGTGTGGTTCCCCCCATTCATATGAGGGCAATGGCATCACCTAGCTCCCAGGGAGGATATAGGATGATGCAGTGTGCGTACACGCAGCACTTGGCCTGGCTCATTGTAAGGACCGAGGCAGGGAAGTCCATGGCACACAGGGACACGGACGAGGGGCAGCAACTCACAACAAGGCTGTGGGCATCCGGAAGGGCTTCCCAGAGAAACTGACATCCACACTGAGGCTTGCAGGAGGGGTAGAGATCGACCGAGGAAAGTGGGGGAGAGGAAGGGGCTTCACGGAAAAGGCCCCGCTGTTTGCCGAGAACTGTTGGGGAGAGAAAGCATGGCCCGTTCAGGCGCTGGGAGCAGTTTAGTGTGGCTGGAGGACAGAGGCTGTGTGTGAGGGGCACATGGAGGGCCAAGAACACTGATGCTGGAGAGGGCAGCGGAGGGCAGCTTATTGCACACTCTGTGCTACCTGTAACCCTAGGAGCTTGTGAGCTGGGGGCCCTCCACTTCTACTTCATCTTCCTTTTCCTACTTTTCTTTTCCCAAGCTCAGTCCCCTTGTCTTTGGTCATGTGGGTACAGGGAAACACTGGGCTCCCCAAGAGGACCTGGGTGGTCCCGGGAGAAGCTCTGGGCCCCAGTCGTCTGACTTGGGTCCAGTCTGGGGTCCAGGTCTGGAGTTTTCTGCCTCTCTCCTTTCCCGCCATTAAAGAAAGATCTGCTTTCTGTTGAAGACTCTGGATTTCTGGCATGGAGGCTCCCTGTGTACCCCCTTTGGACCCTGGCGGCTGCACTGCCCCGTCATGATATAGAGACGCAAGAGTGTTGGTGGAGGTGGGCTGAGGGCAGTGTGGAGTGAGCACAGAGGGAAACCAGAGGAAGACAGGTCTTGGAGTGAGCACAGAGGGAAACCAGAGGAAGACAGGTCTTCAGCCTGGAGTAAAGGCTGATGGGGAGACTGAGTCAGCGCCCTCCGCTGTTCAAAGGCTGGCACTGTCATGGGAAACTCGGAGGAAGAGCTTCCCAAGGATGAAGCAGGTCACACGCCAGAAAGGGGGCCTGAGGGAGGGAAAAGAGATGTACAATATCAATCCTATGGGTTCTTTTAAAGCCAAGAACTACTTAGCCAAAGCTCTGTCCTAGGCACTGAGGAGGTTACCAAGATGAACCCTGCACTGGTCAGGAAGCAGTTCAGAAATGATTCTCCTGGGGTTTTCTTGATGGTCTAGTGGCTCAGACTCCATGCTCCCAGTGCAGGGAGGCCCGGGTTCCATCCTTTGTCTGGAGCTAGATCCCACATGCTGCAGCTAAGACTCACAGCTTCCAAATAAATAAATAATTTCAGATAAAAGAAATGATCCTCCTGCTTGGGAAGGGGAGCATGATCCTTCCTGGAAGAAGTGGAACAGATAAAAGGCCCCCTCTGGCAGCTTCTGAGGGTGCTTCCACACTGGGGGTAACGCTCATGCCTCCTCTGCTGCCTACATTGCCTCCTGGAGCCTCCACCGACTAGCCACACAATGTCTAAGGTCCCAGACAAGAAAGGGGATAGAGAAGAGGCCCCTCAGCCAGGAGGTAGTCAGCCTCCCTGTTTTCTCTCAGGTGGGAAGTTGCACTGGCCCCAGGACCCTAAGGAGCCAGTCTCATCAACCTGGCCTCTCTCCGGTCTCCCAGGTTCTGGTGGCAGACCTGGTGACAGCTCAGTGGCTCCCTGGCCTCCACCCCCCAGAAACCGTATCTCCTGGGGCCTGGCATCCTGGGCTCTGTAAAGTTTTAAACAAAATTTGTTTGATCATTGCTTAGTGATTTATTCTTTTAAGGCTCCATCAGCAGGGGGAATGGAAGACCGCTTCCGCCCTGACACCTTGGGTAAGCAAGGCATTTTCGTCCTTTGGACCCACACATCAGTGCCTTGTTTTCTGAGGTGCTGCACAGTTAATGGGGGTAGCTTCCAGGCCTCAGTCACCTCCTGGCCAATCACAAGGATCTGCACACCCTTCTTGACAACTTCCTGCTCATCTGTAGCCTGCACACCAGGAGAGTTCTCAGTTCCTATCAAGACTTCCCCTGCCACAGTTTGTAGTCCTTATAGATTTTGGTAGGGCCTGGTATTTCATTTGCCCCTGTGAGAAGCTAGCAACTTCAGGTGAAGACATAAGGAACTGAACTGAAATCCAGTGTGCTCTCTTCAGAGATGCATTTTGAAACAGCTCTGTGCTTTACCCCTCATCCTGGGCTTTGAACAGCCTGCCAGCTGCCTGGAGCCTTCAAGGCAGGGGGGTGGGGGGAGCAAGAGGTCAAAGGCTGCAGGGCATGATGGAGGAACTGGATTCTATTGGGCATCCCTCACTGAACACCTTTCCTACCGTTTGGCAGGGCGAATGGGTTTGGAGGGAGCTTTGCCTTGGGAATTATAGGGAAGTAGGATGAAGGAGGTGGGCTGAAAGCCTCCTCCACTTCCAGGGCTGTAGTACGTCTTACTTCATGAAGCACTGTTACCCTGGAGAAAGGAAAAATAAGACAGGGGGAGCTGGAGCACCATCAAGCCCGAGGAGGTGTGGAGAGGCACCATGAGTAAAGATCCACGGGGCTTGGAGAACAGAGGGTCCAGCTTTGCCATTATATAAACGTTAGCAAGTTACTTTACCTCTCTGAGCCTTGGTTTCTCTAATTTGGTAGATATTTTTCTTTCATCTGCAAAGTAGGCTAATAATAATACTTTATATTTACATAAGGGCCATAGAGATTTCACAAACTTTAACTTCTGTAATCCCAACCACGCAATGGAAGGTTTTATTGCCTCCTTAGGTGAGGAAATGGAGCCCTAGAGAGATGAAGAGATTGATTGGAGTTCCCATGTCCGGTAAATGGCACAGACCAGGATGGCAAATAGTGGAAAAGAAGAATAGATAGGGACCTCTGGCTGTGACTCAGACCTGCCAAGATAATAAACAGGTTTCCTTTGTAAGGCTAACTGCATTGGAAAATGGCTCTCTGTATCACCATGTTGAGAAAGATTCTGAGGCTCAGTGAGAAAAAAAAAAAAAAAGGAGTGTGATGAACTGGTGATATCTTTGAAGGGCGGGAGGTGGAGTAAGTGACAGCCCACCTGCAGTATGGTTGGCATCCCCAGCCAGGAGTCAGACCAGGATTTCATGTCTAAGTCCTTTCCCTATACTAATCAATTAGGTTAAGTTCAAAGGCACCTGCTTAAAAGAGAACTAAGATACAGCCTCTGCCTTCAAAGAGCTCACCATCTCGCAAGAACAGAAGAGTGCTAAACTGATGACGTGGTGAAACGTCCCAGGAATGTAGGGGGCATCTAGAGGGCATTCTAGGTGGAGGGAGCCTGCTTGATAAAAGCTTGGGGACCATGCAAGTGGGGTGCAGGCTGCATGTGAAGAGCCAATGGCAGTTTTGTATGGCTAGAATATGAGGTCCGAAGGGGAAAAGAACCAGAGGGAGAGGCTGTGAAAATCAGGGTGGCATCAGATGGGGAAGGATTCAGAATGCCATGTCTAGATGTTTGGGTTTTATTGCAGAAGCTGTGGAACTCCTTGAGGATGGAAAGCCAGAGCGATGGGAGGTAACTGTGTTGTTGGAGAGCGCTGCTGCGGCTGAGGAGGTGGAGGTGAGGGAGGCGAGGCTGGGGGCGGGAGGCAGAAGATCACTGCAGTGTTTCCGGTGAAAGAGAACTTGGGCAGCCTCAAAGGAGATGGAGAGAAGCCCACAAAGGCAGAATGGATAAGACCCTAGTGAGCCGCTGGATGGGGGGCAAGAGAGAAACGGAGAGTGACTCTAAGGTTGCGGCTTGGGCGCTGAATCGGGGGGTGATTCTGCGTACAAGAGGGGAAGCACAGAAGAGTCCCTTTGAGGATAGCACGTCAGTCTGAACATGGTAAAACTGTTACCTCCAGTTAGAGTGAGCCTGTAAGGGTTGGACCTAGGAGGCAGAGGTGAGGGGAGAGCCGTGGGAGTGGCTGAAACAGCCGAGGAAGTGAGAGCAGAGTGGTTAGAGATGAGAGCCAAGGAGGATCCCTGAGAAACAGCAGTAATTCAGCGTCAGCGAGAGGCCACAGCAAGAGAGAATGGCCACATTTAAAGAGACAGCCCATCTGCCCTGAGCACAGGCAGTCTCCTGGGGCTGGGGTGCCCTGCCCCCTGGTGGTGGGAAGGTGAGCTTCAGCACAGGCCGCGGGGCCGGGCTGTGGGGGCCGGTAACCTGGTGAAGCTTGAATCTGTGGAGTCCGCTCATCTCTTCTGCTCCCCTCCAGCCATGTGTAATCTTGCCAGCACCCTCTATGCTAAGTGCAGCTGGGCGTGGGGGTGAACTCTCCCAGCGGGGCTCTGTCTGCAAGAATACTTCTAACTTCCAAACCAGGGTGATCCTCTCGACTAGTATCACTGAGGATCAGTTGGGTTCTATGGAGAATCTCAGGAACCCAGGCCAGGTGGCGCCTGATGAAAGAGTCCGGGCAGGCTGGCCCATGAACACGAGGTCTTGAACCAAGCCCTTGGCCATCGCCAGCCCGGTTCCTCTGAAGCCTCCCCCGGTGTCCGGGGGGGACCTCCTTGGTGTCTCAGATCTTACCGATGACAATAGAATAACAATGACAACAGATGTTATTTGTATTAATGCCATTGCTTCTCAGCGCCTCAGCTGTGTTTTAGCGCCTGCTTTTTCTGGTTCTTCAGTTGAGATGGGGGGAGGGGGTTAATATCTCTGAGATGTTCTTCCGAGGTGAGGACCCAGAGGGGGCCAGGCTGGGAGGCTCCCGGGATGGCGGGAGCTGGGGCTGAGGAGACACTGGTGCATCCTTTGTCCTCAGCTGAACTGTGGATGGTGCCAAGCTCCTCACACAGGACCAGGATGTGCAGCCCTGCGGCCCCACACAATGCGTAGAGGCAGACGCTGTGGCCGGGTGGTGACTCACAGAGGGAGCGCACGCTGGGGGCAAGGGGAGGCAGGTGCATCAAAGAGGCAGTCGTCACCGGCTGCACGTGCCAGGAAGTCTTCTCCTCTCCAGCTGGGGGAAGGAGGTCCCCGAGGGGCCATCCCCCTCCCCCGCCCCGGTAGTTCTTTGCAGGAACGCTGTTCCCTTCTCTTATGGGACAGAAGTCACTGCCAGGGAATTGGGGTGGAGAAAGGGGCTGTGGTCCTAATCAGCCCACACTGACTGGGGCGGCGTCTGGACAGAGGAGAACATCTGACAGGGCTCCACCCCTGTGTTCCTCCCCTCTTCTGACCGGAAAGCACAAGAGGGTCAGAAGGGCCAGATGGAGGTCACAGGCGCCCAGGAAATGCTTTGAAGGCTTTTATCCTTTCTTTTGATCAGACGATGAGAACTTTCCAAACGTTGACACAAGGGAAGAAAAGCCTATTCTTCCTGGGCCAGGGCCTTGAGTCAGGCCGAGGCTAGAGGATGGGAGGGAAGGGGAAGGAGACGGAGGGTGGGAGGCAGAGCCTGCAGTAACTCAGCTGGCAAGGCAGGCCCCGGACACACACACGGCCCTTTTTCCCCCACCTCAAGATTTGTGTGCATCTGGCTGGGTTTCTATTTATTTTCATTGGGGCAGGACAGGAGGAAGATAAATTAACAAAGACGTCAACTTTCAAAAGAACCCCAAACCCAGCTCCATTCCTCTTCCAGCCTCGAGGGCTTACATAATCCTCCAGTGCTTTTCTTCCAGGCCTTCCTTGACACCGTCTCCTTTCTCCTCTCTTCCCCTCACTCGCATTTAGAACACTTGGAAGCCTAGAAACGCTTCTTTCAGTCCCCACTGTGCAGCTGATCTCCTCCTGGAGGCCTCCAAGGTCGCTATTCAAGTTGGAGCTGGTATCCAAAACAGAGATAATACGGTTGGTGAGAGGAGGCTAAGTAGTAGTCTCCTGTCTCCACCAAGGCCAGTGGGAGGGATGGGACCCATCTGCATGGGGAGGGGCTCAGGCTAGACTGGACTTTTAAAGCAGGACGTGACCTTGATAACTCTCAAGCACAGTGCATCCCAAATTGACCCAGCAACAGGTTCTAAAAGGCAGAAGGAATTTTATCCTTGAAGATACAGGGATGGGTCATAAGCTCCCACACCCTGGATATCCTTGAAATCTGTTTTGTCTTTTAAATTACATAAAATTTTCACTCTATTCCGTTTTACATCGTTTGTTGAATATTGGGGCTTCCCTGGTGGCTCAGACAGTAAAGAATCTACCTGTAATGCAGGAGACCTGGGTTCGATCCCTGGGTTGGGAAAATCCCCTGGAGAAGGGACCTTCTCTGGTATTCTTGCCTGGAGAATCCCATGGACAGAGGAGGCTGGTGGGCTACAGTCCATGGGTCACAAAGAGTTGGACTGAGTGACTAACACTTAACTGTGTAATATTAACTATATTTAATAGTAAAATAAGATTTCCCTCAGAATCCGTGGAGTGAAACTGATATCTTAGGAAGGTATGTTAAATTTAATCCTGTGGCTTTGAGAACCTCCTGGCACCCTAGTTTGAGAAGTATGGAGCTAATCTGATGCCCTTTTTCCACAGTTAAGGAAATAATGGCCGAAGAAGTTTAAATACTTACTCAAGATCACTGTTAGTCAGAGGCAGAGTTGAGGCAGGTATTGAAAGCTCTTGTTCCCAGTCCAGCCCACTGCCTACCTATGAGTTCCTGATACCCTGGCTCTGTCTCCAGGACGCTAGGCTCAGATACATACCTAATTCAGCTGTCTAAGATGCGCTTGGGCTTGGAGACCTGCCCAGCCTCCAGCTCTGAGCCCGATCATGCTCGCAACCCCACTGTTTGTGCACAGGGCTGTTCCAGCACACTGCACCTGAGCATGATAGGCAGTTGTTGGGACAGAGAGTGAGCTGGCACTATGACTTCCTGTTTCTACCCCCCCATTCTACTCATTTATCTATACCCCCTGTGACTGGTTCAGGTATTCCCATACCTTCAAATGTAGAATAATTGGATAGTGGGAACTCTTCCTATCTTCCTAGAAACTGCCTCCCTTTCTGACTCCACTTCCAAATCCTTGCATCAAGAAGGCATCTCTGGAGGGAAGAAACAGGGCAAATGGGAGGTTGTGGGGCTTAGAATGCCCCTACTAACATGGACACCTTGGCTTTGGGATGTGGGTGGGGACACAGTGTGGCACAGATTTTGGAGGTCAGAGCTGTGATCTGATGGACAGCACAGTATTCCTTCGGGCTTCCCTGGTGGCTCAGACAGTAAAGAATCCACCTGCAGTGCAGGAGACCTGGGTTTGATCCCTGGGTCGGGAAGATCCCCTGGTTAAGGGAATGGCTAACCACTCCAGTATTCTTGCCTGGAGAATCCCATGGACAGAGGAGCCTGGTGGGCTATAGTCCATGGGGTGGCAAAGAGTGGGACACGACTGAGCGACTCACACACACACACACACACACACACACACACACACACACACACACACACACACGTATTCCTCCATATCACCATCTTCCAAAATCACATGTCCAGGATGCAAGACAGGAGGCAGAAGAAACTTGGAGGAGAAGAAGAGCTGGGCCAGACAGATATAGGGGGAGTGAAAAGACAGAGAGGAAGGTGAAAAGGAGGACAGACAAGGGAGACACATTTTGGTAAAAGAGCCTGTATGAAATATGAGCAGGGCAGTGCAGATGATGGAAGAGATGAGAAGAGAGTTGGGAGCAGAGTACAAGGGAAGGAATGGGGAGGATAAAGACCTGTCATGTGAACCTAGAAGGAACATGAGGACGGAGCGGTCATACAACAAAGAGCAAGACCACCAACCCTCAGACGCACCCTGGATGATTGCTGTGCATTCTTTACACCTGGCTGGCTCCTGCGAGCCCCCCATCCTGCTCCAGGTGTCCATCTTCTCTGGGTGTTGAGTGTGAAATCTGCTCAGCAAAGGCAAGGTCACTGTAATATTAACCTGAAGCTATAGTGGAGAGAACTTGGTAATGCAGCCAGAACTAGATACTAATCTCAGCTCTGCTACTTATATATTGGGTCACCTGGGCTCCTTGAACCCCAGTTCCATAAGGAACTGAAGAATGGAAATTCTGCCCTGGACATCCTGGGCGGTCCAGTGGTTAAGATTTCGCTTTCCAACACAGGGGGTGCATGTTTGATCCCTGGTTGGGGAGTTTAGATTCCACATGCTTTGTGGCCAAAAAGCCAGGACATAAAACAGAAGCAATATTGTAACAAATTCAATAAAGACTTTAAAAATGGTCCACATCAAAAAAAAAAAAAATCTTAAAAAAAAAAAAAGAAAGAAACAAAACAAAACTGTTCCCGAATTGCTACAAAGATGAAATGTGATGTGCTGGATGAAATGTGATGTGCTGGCCTAAACTAGGCATTCAGTTCTCTCTCCTGTTTCCCTGAAGAAGACTCCCTGGGGGGCTCTGAATGGATGTGCACTACAGGGAGAGGACCACGACCCTGCATCTGATCCCTGTGGGAGGCACCGGGCTCCATACCCAGGCCATGTGGCTCTTGCCCCTCATTCTAACAGCCCAACCTTTAAATCCATGAAGCGGACCACAAGGCAGGGGAGTGTTATGGGATCAGAGCCCATCGTTGTTTTCCCATTTGTCCCATTAAGTCTCATGTGCTCTTAGCACTTCTACCAAAATGACTGGCTCCTCTCCCCTGCTGGCCCTGGATCGCCTCAACGCTATACCTTTTGTTCCTACTGCTTCCTTCCCCGAGGGGCCTTCTCTTTGACCCCACCCCAAAACTCCAATCTCTAAGGGTCCAAATTTTGCCTTCAGGCTCAGTCCCAGTGCCACCTTTCTCTAACATAATCTTCCCTGGGTGAAAGTCAGGTGTGGAGGAAAAATCTCAGCTCTTGCTTGTTACTTACTGATTATGTTTCCTGGTAAAAAAAAAATGAGGATAATAGCAATTATATGCGATAACATTAAAATGTCCCCAACAACTTAGCCCAGTGCCTAGCACTTAATAGGTGCTCTGTCAATACATATTGGTTGTCTTTCCAGCCCCGTCACCTTGAGCTAGATGTCACCTTTCCCTTTGCAAAGTCCCCCAGGACTTCAGGGATCTTCCCCCCACCCCGTGGCACTTATCATAGCTTGCCTGCTTTGTGGTTGCCTCCTCAAGGCTAGAGTCTATATCCAACTTACCTCCATAATTTCAGTGTCCTGTTTAGAATGTGGCACCTAGTAAATGTTCATGTGTAAATGCACGAACACACACCTGAGGCTGCATAATATGCATATGCAGCGGGTGCATCGCTACAGATGAGGATATTTGACTTGTTTGCATATCTAATAGTGCTGATAATTAGTTATTGGCATTTCAGTGGATACAGGAAAGAGAAAAATCATAAGAAAAAATCAAAAGAAGATACAAACGAGAATGGGGAGTGAGAGGGCCTCAGAGGGAGAGAGACCCATCTGTTGTCCCCAGGCCAAGAGCTTCCATATGCCCTCAGTCCTCATGGAGGAGGATTCTCAGTATGCTTACATTGGCCCCTGTGGCTGGAGTGACTTGGGAGTACCCTTCTCCTCATTTATTCACTTATAAACTACTTCTTGATAAAGAAGACTCTACACATGGACATCACCAGATGGTCAACACCGAAATGAGATTGATTATATTCTTTGCAGCCAAAGATGGAGAAGCTCTATACAGTCAGGAAAAACAAGACCTGGAGCTGACTGTGGCTCAGATCATGAACTCCTTATTGCCAAATTCAGACTTAAATTGAAGAAAGTGGGGAAAACCATTAGACCATTCAGGTATGACCTAAATCAGATCCCTTATACAGTGGAAGTGAGAAATAGATTTAAGGGACTAGATCTGATAGACAGAGTGCCTGATGAACTATGGACAGAGGTTCATGACATTGTACAGGAGACAGGGATCAAGACCATCCCCATTGAAAAGAAATGCAAAAAGAAAAATGGCTGTCTGAGGAGGCCTTACAAATAGCTATGAAAAGAAGAGATGCGGAAAGCAAAGTAGAAAAGGAAAGATATAAGAATCTGAATGCAGAGTTCCAAAGAAAAGGAAGGAGAGATAAGAAAGCCTTCCTTAGTGATCAATGCAAAGAAATAGAGGTAAACAACAGAATGGGAAAGACTAGAGATCGCTTCAAGAAAATTAGAGATACCAAGGGAAGATTTCATGCAAAGATGGGCTTAATAAAGGACAGAAATGGTATGGACCTGACAGAAGAAGATATTAAGAAAAGGTGGCAAGAATACACAGAAGAACTGTACAAAAAGAGCTTCATGACCCAGATAATCACGATGGTGTGATCACTCACCTAGAGCCAGACATCCTGGAATGTGAAGTCAAGTGGGCTTTAGAAAGCATCACTACAAACAAAGCTAGTGGAGGTGATGGAATTCCAGTTGAGCTATTTCAAAGATGATGCTGTGAAAGTGCTGCACTCAATATGCCAGCAAACTTGGAAAATGCAGAAGTGGCCACAGGACTGGAAAAGGTCAGTTTTCATTCCAATTCCAAAGAAAGGCAATGCCAAAGAATGCTCAAACTACTGCACAATTGCACTCATCTCACACACTAGTAAAGTAATGCTCAAAATTCTCCAAGCCAGGCTTTAGCAGTACGTGAACCATGAACTTCCAGATGTTCAAGCTGGATTTAGAAAAAGCAGAGGAACCAGAGATCAAATTGCCAACATCTGTTGGATCATCAAAAAGCAAGAGAGTTCCAGAAAAACATCTATTTCTGCTTTATTGACTATGCCAAAGCCTTTGACTGTGGATCACAATAAACTGTGGAAAATTCTGAAAGAGATCGGAATACCAGACCACCTAACTTGCCTCTTGAGAAACCTATATGCATGTCAGGAAGCAACAGTTAGAACTGGACATGGAACAACAGACTGGTTTCAAATAGGAAGAAGAGTACATCAGGCTGTATATTGTCACCTTGCTTATTTAACTTATATGCAGAGTATATCATGAGAAACACTGGGCTGGAAGAAGCACAAGCTGGAATCAAGATTGGTGGGAGAAATCTCAATAACCTCAGATATGCAGATGACACCACCCTTATGGCAGAAAATGAAGAGGAACTAAAAAGCCTCTTGATGAAAGTGAAAGAGGAGAGTGAAAAAGTTGGCTTAAAGCTCAGCATTCAGAAAATGAAGATCATGGCATCTGGTCCCATTACTTCATGGTAGATAGATGGGGGAAACAGTGGAAACAGTGCCAGACTTTATTATGGGGGGCTTCAAAATCACTGCAGATGGTGATTGCAGCCATGAAATTAAAGGACACTTATTTCTTAGAAGGAAAGTTATGACCAACCTAGATAGCATATTTAAAAGCAGAGACATTACTTTGCCAACAAAGTTCAGTCTAGTCAAGGCTATGGCTTTTCCAGTAGTCATGCATTGATGTGAAAGTTGTACTGTGAAGAAAGCTGAGTGCCGAAGAATTGATGCTTTTGAACTGTGGTGTTGGAGAAGACTCTTGAGAGTCCCTTGGACTGCAAGGAGATCCAACCAGTCCATCCTGAAGGAGATCAATCCTGGGTGTTCATCGGAGGGACTGATGCTAAAGCTGAAACTCCAATATTTTGGCCACCTCATGCAAAGAGTAGACTCATTGGAAAAGACCCTGATGCTGGGAGGGATTGGGGGCAGGAGGAGAAGGGGACAACAGAGGATGAGATGGCTGGATGACATCACCAACTTGATGGACATGAGTTTGAGTGAACTCTGGGAGTTGGTGATGGACAGGGAGGCCTGGTGTGCTGTGATTCATGGGGTTGCAAAGAGTCGGAGACAACTGAGCAACTGAACTGACTGAAACTACTTCTTGAGTACCTACTGTGTGTCAAAAGTGTTAATCATACGTCAGGCTAATCGAAATATGCTATACCTGGATCCTTATTTCAATAAGCTTCTTTGTAGTAGAAGATACATGTTATACCAAGTAGATGTGCAATAGAAGATATAGATGGAATTCAAATATACACACATATATATATATTTTCAGAGGCTTTACATAAGGCTGTGGGGGTCAGAGAAGTCCTCATGGAAGAGGAATAACTTGAAATGGGCTCTGAAGGGTATCTCGGCTATATGAAGACAAGGAGAGAGGGAGTCCAGGAAGAGACAAGAGCATGAACAATCCTTTGAAGGCAGGAAAACCTGGGTTTGTGCAATAGGGAGCAAGGGACTGCTGGTTTGTCTGAAGTTTGCCAAGGACAGAAGAGGCAGGAAATAAGGCTGGGAAGAAGGTACAGAAGCAGACTCTGTGAATGCTCCAGACTGAGTTTGGCATCTCTTTGATACCTAGTGGAGTCATCATCTGTCAGACCTACACCAAGAGTAGAAGGGATTGAGCTGGGGAAGGATCTGAGATAGTTATAGTATAATGACAAATGGAGTTTGGAGGCAGAAAGGTTTGGGAGGCCAAAGACCTCGATTTACCAATGACATCATCTCCGTTAGCTTCAGTTTCCTCATTCATAAAATAAGGATCGTAACCTTAATACCTCATAGGAGTGCCATGAGAGTAGATGTGCTATGTGAAGTACTGATGCGTGTGCACTGATTCGTGATCAGAGGCGTAGCTTAGGAAGAGTGATCCAGCAGCAGTGTAGGAAGGACTGGGGAGAGAAAGAGTAGAGACAGGTGATGAGTAGGAGGTTGATGATTCAGCCAAAAGGTATTGAGGACCTGAACTCAGACAATGAAATGAGGGGGAAGAGGCATAAGTAACAAATCCACAGCATGTGGCACCTGATGAATATTGGGATGTGGAAAGAGCAGAGTTTGAGATGTTATGAAACATTTTCAATGCAGTTAACTTGGAGGTTATGGCACTGTTAACTATTAAAAATTTTTTGGCTGCATCATGCATGCAGGATCTTAATTCCCTGACCAGGGATCAAACCTGTGCCACTTACATTGGGAGTACAGAGTCTTTTTTAAAAATTTTTCATTGCAAGGTATTCGCTTCACAATATTGTGCTGGTTTCTGCCATACATCAAATGAGTCAGCCACAGGTATACATACGTCCTCTCCCTCTTGGACCTCCCTGCCAGCTCCCTCCCCAGCCAGCCCTTCTCGGTTATCATGGAGCACTGGGTTGAGCTCCCTGTGTCACACAGCCAATTCCCACTGGGTATCTAGTTTACATGTGGTAATGTGTGTTTCCATGCTACTCTCTCAACCCATCTCATCCTCTCTCTCCCACACTGTGTCCACAAGTCTGTTCCCTATATCTGCATCTCCACTGATGCCCTGCAAATAGAGCCATCAGTACCATCTTTATAGATTCCATATATATGCTTAATATACAGTATTTGTCTTTCTGACTTACTTCAGTCTGTACAATAGGCTATAGGTTCATCCACCTATTAGGACTGACTCAAATACATACTTTTAAAAGCTGAGTAACATTCCATTATATATATGTACCACAGTTTCTGTATTCATTCATCTGTCAATTGACATCTAGGCTGCTTCCATGTCCTAGCTACTGTAAAAAAGTGCTACAGCGAACACTGGGATGCATGTGCCCCGTCCAGTTACGATTTTCACAGGATATATGGCCAGTAGAGGGACTGCTGGGTCATATGGTAGTTCTATTCCTAGGTTTTTTTTTTTTTTTTAAGGAATCTTCATGTTGTTCTCCATAGTGGCCGTATCAATTTACTTTCCTACCAACCGTGCAAGAAGGTTTATTTTCTCCACATCCTCTCCAGCATTAGTTTGTAGATTTTTTACTGATGGCCATTCTGATTGGTGTGAGGTGATACCTTATTGTAGTTCGTATTTGCATTTCTCTGATAATGAGTGATGTTGAGCATCTTTTCATGTGTGTGTTGACCATCTGTATGGCCACTTTGGAGAAATGTCTGTTTAGGTCTTCCACCCATTGTTTTGATTGGGTTGTTTGTTTTCCTGGTATTGAGCTACACTGCTTGTATATTTTAGAGATTAATCCTTTGTCAGTTGTTTCATCTGCAATGATTTTCTCCCATTCTGAGGGCTCCTTTACTGGAGCACAAAGTCTTACCCACTGGACCACCAGGGAAGTCTTGGCACTGTTAACTATTTAGGAAACAAAAGAGGGGCAGAAGTAGAAGAAAGATAATTCATTCACACGTGGAAATGGATGCATTTAGGATTTGTATCCCAAAGCTTCTTCATTCGGGTTGCTCTTGCCAGAGAGGACAGATAAAGCTCTTTGCTCAGGGCTGCTTCCCCATCCACCCCACTCCCAGCCTGACAGGCACACAGGTCTCACCTGCCCCTCCTCCACTGCTTCAGGGAGGGGGCTGAAGCATCCTTTCTGGTCATGCCGTTTGGCAGAGTCCTCCCCAATGCCCACAGCTATGAATAGGCATGTTCTCCTCCTTCGTCCTCTTGGAAAGGGAACTGCAGCTCCAGAGGGAGCTGGGACCTGTGCCTAGGGCTTGCTCTATCCCACCTTTTGAAAAAAAGAATCTGTAAACATCTGTGCACGTGTAAACTTGGATCCTTGTGAAGTAGACCTGGCTGCAGCCCTGACTCAGGCCTCTGTTTGTCCAAATCAAGGTTCTAGTCATCCTTTTACTCAGACTTTCTTAGCAAATTGCACTCAGTACCAGTGAAACAGGTGATGTGCACAGTCTGTGGCCTTAAATTCAGAACTCACAGATGGCAAACAATTGTAAACAAACCGTTGCAAAACACCATGATGTTTGAAAATAGGAATGTGTACAAAGTATGCTTAGTAAACTCTTGCTGGAGGCGGGGAGGTGGAGATGAACTGTTTCTTCAATGGTCAGGCAGGCTTCCAAGGGTGCAACTAACACTTGAGTGAGTTTTGAAAGAGAAGCTGAAGGTCATCATCCTGGTGGGCAAGGAGCGGGGCAGAGCGAAAGCAGATCCAGAGGTAGAGGTAGATGTGAGGGGCTTTATGGAGCTGGAGTCTAGGATATGAACAGAAATGTGGCCAGCCCAAAGCCAAGGAGGAGGCAAGGACCAAATCACGAAGAGCCTTGAATGTTGTGCTCAGAGCAATGCGGAGCCAGGAATCAGTTTTAATCACAGGAGGAGTGTGTGTACTGCAGAGCAGTCCGGTTCTCAAGAAGGCTCTGATAAATCCATTCTGGAGAATAAATGACTCGTGAGCTCTTAGATAAAGAAATAAAGCTTAGATCCATCTGCAGGTGTGAATCAGGAGGGAGAGGTGTTTGCTAAGGGGAATGTGCCGGACATCACTGTAGGTGTGACTGGCCTTTGTTTTAGGGACTCATTAGCTTAATTTTTGGAGTAGAAAGAAGGTGATTGTGTCTGACAGCTGAGAGGCTGCTTTTGTTTTCAGAATTCTTCAGCGACTGTCCCTGGTATCTGGCTGGGACTGTTCTGGGGAAACAGCACCCTCTAGAGGAGACAGTTATGTATGTTTCAGGTGGGGCAGCAACAAAATCATTTCCAGAACTCTATGCTGCCCCCTTCTCCGGGGCCCAGCCAGCCCTGGGGGTGGAGTGTAGCAGATTTGTTTATCCGCTTCTGATTCTCACTACTGTGGAGAACAAAGCTGCCTGGCGGTGGGAGGTAGCGCAATAGCTGGGAGCAGCATATAACAGCTGGAGCAGGCAGATACAAAGGCTGGCAACAGCAGGCCCACAGTTGGAGGCAGCAGTCACCACTAGCCAGTAGCCAAAACCTCCACTGCCCAAGAAACTGTAGCCTTAACACTGGCCTCTAGAAGCTCTGGGCCCCATCTTCTCTGTCTCAGCTGTGCTCCTCTATACAGGAGACTACACAGGTACCTCCTGAGAACATGAGATGGTGAGAATGAACTTGGGATATACGGAAGCAGTTGCTATAATTTAAAAGTTCTGGAGCCAGAAGACTTGGGCTCTGGCTCCAAATCCACCTGGAGCAAACATCTCTGAAACTTAGTTTTTAATGATGCCTTTCCTACTTACCTCATGGTGTGGGGGTCAAATTATATGTCTCATAAGCTGTAAAATGATGTATGAAGTGAAGTAAAGTTAAAGTCACTCAGTCGTGTCTGACTCTTTGCAACTCCATGGACTATACAGTCCTTAGAATTCTTTAGGCCAGAATACTGGAGTGGGTAGCCTTTCCCTTCTCCAGGGGATCTTCCCAACCCAGAGATCGAACCCAGGTCTCCCGCATTGCAAGCGGATTCTTTACCAACTGAGCCACTAGGGAAGCCCCCAAATGATATATAATCATAGATAATTACGTTGGGAACAATAAGCAAGGCTTTCCTTGAGCCCCAAGAGCTTCCATTTCCCCAGACAGGGTCTCTCCTCAGCACAAGCAAAGCTAGGACTTCAGTGCAGGATCTCTGGATGTCACGGTATAAAGTGAGGGGATAGAGACAGGGGGGAGGCAGGCATCTTGATCTTCTATGAATGTAGTCAGAAACTTAAAGACAGTCTTTAAACCTCCCATCCAAAGCTCTAATCTCCTCTATGGAATCTCTGTAAAGTTCTCATCCTACCCGGCGTCCGAACACTTCCAGGGACAGGGTACTCTCTACCTTTTGAGATGCTCTTTCTACATTTGTTACAATGTTCTTCATATCAATCTGGAATCTTTTTCTTGATGGTTTAAACTCAGTGGTCCCGGTTGTTCCTCTTGGAGCTCAAATTCAAACTTCTGTTCACATGGCAGGGCATTCAAACCAAATATTCTCACATAGCCTTCATATCCCTCAGACTGCCTCTTCTCCCAAGTAAACTTCTCCATTATTTTCAACCACTTCTCACGTGATTTGGTTCTGAAGACCCTCATGTCTTGATTGTTCCTTGAGACTCAATACTGCAGATGTGAGATGAACAGACTCAACTGAATCCTTAGATACTTTAGTTCAACTCAAGGAACTTATAATTGCACTGCTTTTTTGGCAACCAAAACACATAAATAACTCACATTGGATTACTTTCTGCTAAAATGCTTACACTTTCATGGTTCTGCTTATGAAATTACATCTTTCCAATTGCAGAACTTGCTCAGGTAATTTTTAGGCCCAAATATGTAATCCAGTGTTTATCCTTTTTGTTATATTTGGCCCACTCATCTGGCTTCTTTTTGATCTGTCCCAGCTCTGTGTCATCTGCATAATCGACGGCCATGTGTTCTATATTTTTGAATAAAATTAGTGTTAAGAACATTGACTAAGGGCAAGACCAAAGATAAAGCTCTCTGGCACATCATTAGAAAGCTTATTTCAGGCTCTCATGATCCACTCACCAGTAACACTGATTTTTTATTTTTAAGCCACCAATTAGAGAAGCATTTTGTTCATTTGTCTCTATCCCCAAGGACATAATGAGAGATCTTATAAAAAAAAATCTTGCTTCGATGCACTTTCTCTACTGCATTTCTCTGATGTGCCAAATTAGTAACCTTATCAAAGAAGAAAATTAGGTTAGTGTCATTTGACTTGTTCTTAGTAACCCCATGCTGGGTCCTACTGATAACTGCCTTTCCCCAACCCTGTCCAAGTATTCACTATCTTAATGTTCCATTCTAGAGTCTTGTCTATGGTCTACCTCTTTGTAATTTGTGAAATGCACTTAAATTTTCTTTTTGAAAATTAAAATCATGCTCACTCATCCACAGCTTTCTAGCATGCCTGTTTTAGATTCCCCTGTTCTTCAAAATCTTCTATAGAAGTTTCACTTCTTTCAAGAGTTTGAGGGTCAAATGAGAGGCATGCTAACATGGAAACTGTGAATGGCACACAGAGGCAAGTTTCGTGGTGATTGTTTCTTTTATTAATATTACTGAGTACTGAATGGGGCTTTACTTGGGCCCTAAATAAGACTTTTTTCAAACTTCAGAATTACAGGGTCTCCTTCTCCAAAATAGCCATGTCTGGCTGAGGAGTCTCACATGGATGAGTTCCAAGTGGGCAGTGTAAAATGCGCTGCTGGTTGTCTCTGAATATTCTTGGATTCTTGTCTGTTGGTGATCTCCAATTTTGTGTCTCCTTGGGTGAAGCTCCAATACTTTGGCCACCTGATGCAAAGAACTGACTCATTGGAAAAGACTCTGATGCTGGGAAAGATTGAAAGTAGGAGGACAAGGGGATGACAGAGGATGAAATGGTTGGATGGCATCACTGACTCAAACTCGAGTTTGAGCAAGCTCCAGGAGTTGGTAATGGACAGGGAAGCCTGGTGTGCTGTCGTCCATGGGGTCGCAGAGTTGGACACAACGGAGCAACTGAACTGACTGACTGTCACCTTCAACTGACTGTGGATAGATGAATGGACCTAGATAATTTAGAGTTTTCTAGCAATAAGGCCATGGAAATACAGGCTAAGGGGCAGTGTGCAGAAGGATAAAATGCAATAGGACAGACTTCTGAGAATGGAGAATATGATGAGCCTCTCTATATTCTCCAAGAAGAAACAAACTCCCCAGAGATCACTTGCTCCTTCCCAGAAGTCTGGCTGGCAGATCTCAAGTCCAAGGGCTCAATTTATTATAATTCTTTCTCTGCTGGAAAAAAAAAAAACAAGTTATTCCTTGGGCAGAGGTGCCAAGCACCTTGTATTAAATGAGTTGTCTTCTATTTCAGAGACTTGTCCCACTTTCTACTATCAGGACAAACAGCATTCTTGAATCTGAACTTGAGCACACATAGTCACAAGCTAATATACACTCCCAACTCTCTACTTCACTCAGTCAAGACAATTTTGCCACCTACAATCTGGCATCTCTCCCAGTCCTTGGGAAAATGGCCCAGTGCTGCCGGGAGGCTTCAGTTTGATGTTTTTCCTACACCATCGCTTGTTTACTTTTGCTCAGTTCTGTGTATGCTCTTTCTGACACCACTCCAGACCCCAACCTAGATAATGCAAAAAAGATGATGATAATACTGATAATGACAATGACAAATAGTGAAATTGGCTGGGTGCTTAGAGAACATCTTGAGGGGTGGAAGAACGGGTAGTTCTGCTATCTTCTCAGCTAGAAGAGTAACTTAGCATCACCAGTGAGCACTGATGTGGAGGTTGGGGACAGAATGGAGAAATTAAGGGCATATGTGTGTTCAGGGGGACTGACTTGGAAGGATAACAACAAGATAGTCTTTCTTGCTGCTGTCATTCAAGACGGAGGGAGGGATCCTATTTCAGAATTAGGGATCCTCACAGAAGCAGTTTTGTGGTGAAAGGAGACCAGCAGAGCCCTCTTTAGTCCCACTGTCACCTTCAAGGAGCTGGGAACGTATTGCTTTTCTTCTCTGCCTCTCCTAAGAATTACATTGCAGTTGTTTGCTTTGCTGAACAAGTATCTTTCTCACTAGGCTGTGAATTCTTGGAGAGCAAGGTTGCTGTCAGCTGTCAGCTTCATTTTTGACTTTCCAGTATCTTGCACTACAGGGCCTGGCATGTTGCAAGTGCTCAGTAAACATTTGCTAATAAGAGAACAGAGCAGTGGCACTGAAATGAATACTTCTTCTTCCTTCCCCTTGGGAAGGGGGTGGCTGGGAGTTGGCTGGATTTCTGCAGTAGCTCTCATTATGCTGTCTTGCTCTCTGCAGATGACTTCGGTTGCCAAGGTGTATTACAGCCAGACCACTCAGACGGAAAGCCGGCCCCCTAATGGGCCCAGGGATCCGGAGGAGGAGAGTCCTCACTAAAGATGGTCGAAGCAACGTGAGAATGGAGCACATCGCTGACAAGCGCTTCCTCTACCTCAAGGACCTCTGGACCACCTTCATTGACATGCAGTGGCGCTACAAGCTCCTGCTCTTCTCTGCCACCTTCGCAGGCACCTGGTTCCTCTTTGGTGTGGTGTGGTATCTGGTAGCCGTGGCCCACGGGGACCTGCTGGAGCTGGGCCCCCGGCCAACCACACCCCCTGCGTGGTGCAGGTGCACACGCTCACCGGGGCCTTCCTCTTCTCCCTCGAGTCCCAGACCACCATTGGCTACGGCTTCCGCTACATCAGCGAGGAGTGCCCACTGGCCATTGTGCTTCTTATTGCCCAGCTGGTGCTCACCACCATCCTGGAAATCTTCATCACAGGTACCTTCCTGGCAAAGATTGCCCGGCCCAAGAAGCGGGCGGAGACCATCCGTTTCAGCCAGCATGCAGTCGTGGCCGCCCACAATGGGAAGCCCTGCCTTATGATCCGAGTGGCCAACATGCGGAAGAGCCTCCTCATCGGCTGCCAGGTGACAGGCAAACTGCTGCAGACCCACCAGACCAAGGAGGGGGAGAACATCCGCCTCAACCAGGTCAATGTGACTTTCCAAGTGGATACAGCCTCTGACAGCCCCCTTCCTCATCCTCCCCCTTACTTTCTACCACGTGGTAGATGAGACCAGTCCCTTGAAAGACCTCCCCCTCCGCAGTGGTGAGGGTGACTTCGAGCTGGTGCTGATCCTAAGTGGGACAGTGGAATCCACCAGTGCCACCTGCCAGGTGCGCACCTCCTACCTGCCGGAGGAGATCCTTTGGGGCTATGAGTTCATACCCGCCATCTCGCTGTCAGCCAGTGGCAAATACATAGCAGACTTCAGCCTTTTTGACCAAGTGGTGAAAGTAGCCTCTCAAGCGGCCTCCGTGACAGCACTGTACGCTATGGAGACCCCGAAAAGCTCAAGTTGGAGGAGTCGTTAAGGAGCAGGCTGAGAAGGAGGGCAGTGCCATTAGCGTGCGCATCAGCAATGTCTGACGGCTTGGAGTCCCGCCACCCCATCCCTCTGGTTTCTCTTCTTCTTGTGGCTCCTGGGTGAGGGATGTTTGTTACCCAGGCTTACTGGGGAGCCCCAGAAGCATCCTTCTCCACTTCCTCTTCTTTAACCCAGAGGCCACCTGGAGTCCACGTTTTCCTCCCTTCACCTCACCCTACTTTGGCCCCAAGATGCACAACTCCCTTAAGCCAGGATGGGGGAAGGAGAGGGAAGATTAGGCTGAAGTGGCTTAGAAGGCCTCAGCCATGCTTGGAGACTCCCCATTAGAAGGACCGTGCGGCTGGATGAATACACTCCCCCCACCTCCCACTGCCACCAATGTCTGGTACTTTAAGGCTGGATCCCCCTCCCTCTCTGTCTTCCCACTTTCCATGTTACCTAAGGCAAGACTGTCTCTGATGGGGTATATGCCCTGCAGAGTAATTTTTCTCCACCGAAACCTGTGGAGAGAAGCCAGGGTTTTTCATGGTGTAGTTTACTTTTCTGTTGGCAATTCCTGACTCTAAGCTAGGATCTTGGTCCCAACGGTTCTCCTCTTTCTAGTTTCTAAACTGGACTCTCTCTTTGGATATCCAGCTCCTACACAGATGTCCTCTACTCCCAGGGAATATAAAGCATAAAGACACAACCACCACACCTGTACCCAACCTGAATACTGAATTCTTCACTGTGGGGTGACTAACACAGAGCTACTGTTTCAAACCTTGAACCTGTCTTCCAGGTAGCCCTGTTTCCTTGTGTCCCATAAAGTGATGACCCTCCCCCAATTCATTCCCCTAGAAAAAGTCCAATGCCCAGGCCCCAGAGAAAGGTCTGGAAATAGTGTTCCTGATTACCCTGTCGCTGGCTTCCCTGATTCTTTCCTTCCCAGCCCACTCTCCCCTTAACCCCAGCTCTGAAGGAAGGGAGGGAAAATGCAAGGGCCTTCCTCTCTTAATGCTGATGCTTGACTAAAACTAGACTCATAGGGCACAGAGTCGCAGGAAAGTTAAACCAATCCACCAAATGTGAGTACATTCTCCGATTTCCAGACTGCTGTATACAGCTTCTGGGAATCTGTGTGGCTTTAAGGTCTGAGCAGAGGCAGAACTCTGTGGCTGGCAGACACTATTCACTGTTACCCCTCCCAGTGCCCTTCTGAAAAGTGCCAGCTATTCTGTTAGGCAGTGCTGAGAGGGGAGGAAATTACACCTTCTGATCAAATAACTATGGTCTCCCTCAGCCATTCCCGAGACAGTATAAAACGAGTATCAATCTTCTCTCTTCTCTCCTCTGCCATGAGGCCAGTTTCAGGCAAGTTAAAAGGCATATTTTACGAGATCAGACTCAGGCCATTCCTTTTCCCTGACGGGGACTGTGGTATGAGGTCACGAACGGTGTATGGATGCCAGAACTTTCTCTAAAGCTCCAAATCCCAAGAGTGCTCCTTGTTCTCATTTAGGTACCAAGGAACACTCTCCCCCACCCCAGATGGATTCGTATAGAGTCAATGTATGAATCAAGTGGCAAATTATTTAAGGTAGACCAGCCAATTGTTATGAGTTTCCCTGGTGGCCTAGACAGTAAAGAATCTGCCTGCAATCTGGGAGACCCAGGTTTGATCCCTGGGTCAGGAAGATCTAGAGAGGGAACTGGCAACCCACTCCAGTATCCCCGCCTGGAGAATCCTATGGACAGAGGAGCCCGGTGGGCTATAGCAACTAATGTACACACACACACACACACACACACACACACACACGATTGTTATAAGCTACACACTTAAACAGAATGTGTATTTGCATCTGTGTAAAGACGAGCCTTACAGAGAAACCCACAAAATCTGGAGAGTGGACCCATGGTTATCATTTACTACAACTGCCCAAGATCCTCTTATATTGATCTCTCCTTGAACTCAACTAACCCTTCATTCTCCACTTACTGTAAGCCCCGCCATTACTCCCTAGCTCTCAAGCAAACAAGAACCAGAACAACTTGAAAATCTGAGACAGAAAACAGAAGGCAAAGAGTCACCTCCTGGGCTCTACACTTTATTCAGTGTTTGAGTCACCTGATTTCTTTCAAAGAGCACTGCGTTGTGTGTGTATCTTCTTATCTATTTGCAAATTATCCTCCATCTACTTTCTTCTGCACAGTGGCTTCCCTCCTGAGAGAAACGCTCTTCCCATTCCCTCGCTGTCTATTCCAAGCCTCCAGACTCCTCAGATTCTTGGATAACAAAATAAACACTTTCTGACTTACCCTTTTTCATTCTCCTGCACAATCCCTGACTTTGTTCTAAATTGCACTTTAAGTCATATCATCCTTTTGATATAACCTGGCTTATAAGCCCCATCAGAGAACAACACTCCCTTGCCCTCAACCCTAAGTGGTTTTCTAGCCTACAGCCCCCATCTCTTCTGAGCGGAAATCATCTTTCAGGCTATCAGGCAAGCTTTAGAAGCAGCCAGGTCTGGTGAGCAACGGGATCCCTGACCACACCAACCTTGGGCCTGGACTGTCAGGAGAGTACTGGGCACAGATCTTAAGGGAGGAGATTTCAGAGGATGGGCAACATGACTCATGTGGGAGGATACTCAGGGTGCAAAGATGAGGAAGGGTGGTACTGGGGGACCTAGTGAAATCGATGAAACCCTTGAGTCTTACTTGGGCTAGCAGACAAGAAGTAGCTGGAGGCTTGGGGAATTAAGCTATGGTAAATAAATGAAAGGTTTATCTAAGAAAGAGAAACAGAGATAATATATATATTTATATATATACACAGACACATATATATAGAGAGATGTAATATAGATGTACATAGGACCAAATATACAGAATGTACAGAAAGAAAGTATTCAGAGAGCTCAGCACGGGGGCAGGTTATCTTGCTCTCGTTTGGGGGTAGGACTCCCAGGTTCCCAGAACTTAACAGCCAGTGATCCTGATTTCAACATGCAAAGCCTGACAAAGGCTTTCAGGTTTGATGATGGGAAAGGAAGGGGTGGAAGTTGCTCTTCAGAATAAAGAGGTGCCCACTGAGGCTTCCGATAAACCCTGTGCTGCCAACCGGACCAGGAGGAGGGGAGACACTCCATCCATGGAAACCTAGGACGGTCTCACCACGTAGCCAGCGTGCTTGCACGCCCAGTGTCCTGTCCCTGTGGCACTTAAAAATCCTGTTCCCCTCTCTATTTCCCTGCTGTCATGGGGCGGGGCAACTGCAGCTCCAGCTCCAGGAGGTGATGGCTATTAAACTGAGAAGCTGAGCACTAAAAGGGAAGCCTCAAGCCTAGAATCTAAATGCCAGGACTAAAGAGCTGCTGGACCCAAGATATTCTCAAGGCAGAGGCCCAGCTTTCTGTGTGGCTGCAAGCAGCCCAAAGAGAATGCCTTCTGTGCTGGAAGAGTCCCAACTCCAGCAGCTGGGCATGGGGCAGGGCGTGGTGCTTTAGATTTGATGGGAGAGGCTTCTGAAATCCCTACTCTGTGCTTTACCTCATTACCTGCCTAACCCCCTAACCCAGCCTCAGCTAGTAAGACCATCAGGGATTTCTCTCTGAGACCTGAGCAGAGAAAAAGAAGCCGGTTATACTACTGCTACTAGTCAAGGACACTGCCCCCTCCCAAGGCTGCTACCCTGGTCCTTTACCCTTGCTAGTTAACCTAGCTTATTTGTAACATAACACACTACCTTTGCTGTAAAGTTAGCCTGGGCTTCGGGCTCAGTCATGGCCAACTGTATTGAAAGCAGAAATATCTAGGGATGGTTTTTCCATTCACTGCATTAAAGACTAAACCAGGCCAAACGTACCTAGGAAAAATATGTGGGGTTGTGTGTGTTTTTTTTTTTTTGGTTTATTTTTGTCTGTTCAGAACAAGTTACTATTACTAAATAAAATGGCTGAATCTCTGTTCTTCGTTCCAGCTTCTTTTAGAAATCAAAACCAATCCTGTTTTTAAGGCCTAAACTCACTGGCCTTCCTTTGGGAAAGGAGGGTGGAACCGGGCTGTGCTGGAAGAGCCGCAGACAACATGGTCAGGCCTTTCTCCTTTAGTGTTATCAGCAGTCCCCCAACTCCTTTCCCACAGCTACCCTCATTAACTTTAGGATCCTCTAACAAATACCTTCTACACTCAGTTTTAAAAGGATTACAAAAACATTAAGAACGAGAAATCTGAAAACTGTCTCAGCTTAATCCAGGAAAGTCAAGTTGCTTTGGAACCCAGGCATTGCCCCTTTTAGCCAGCGATCATGAATGCAACTTCCCTGCCACGCTACCATGGAGTAGTTCCTTATATGTCCTCAAGGCTCTATATGCCTACTCATTTAATCATTAGGTATTTCTTGCCCCAATTCTCAAAGAAGTGAATTTCTCTTCTATGCTTATCTATCAATAGATAAGCCTGAAAAAGGCTTGGTTGTTAATATCCAGTCCTGAATTGAAAAAACAGATCCCCATGGTTACTGACTCTTTTTCCCCAGAAAAGAAGAGAAAACTGGGTCTCTTACCATCATCAATAAATACTTATCTACAACATCTGGGAAACATTAGGTTTTAGGGACGAGTCATGGGACATGGGGCTTCCCAGGTGGTACTAGAAGTAAAGAACCCGCCTCCAATGCAGGGGATGTAAGAGACTCCAATTTGATCCCTGGGGTTGGGAAGATCCTTGGAGGAGGGCATGGCAACCCACTCCAGTATTTTTGTCTGGAGAATCCCATGGACAGAGCAGTCTGGTGGGCTATGGTCCACAGGGTAACAGGGTCAGACACAAGTGACTGAAGCAACTTCATGCATGCACACACAAAACAGGGAAGACATATAAGATACATGAAATATACAGACCCGTAACATTTGAAGAAACTTGTCAACTTGTGAAGAAAAAAAGATAAAATAAAATAAACGTAGCATACATTAGCGCTGGACACACCATTAACATATTCTAAACAGTGAGATCTCTGTGGGAAACATTCCCCAAGGATGGGCACTAGGCAAGGGAAGGTATCAATCTAGGCAAGGTGTGGTTAGAACACATTGACATAGGATTCAAGAAAAATCAGCAAAAACTGAGTTCCTATTACAAGGAATGTACCATTCAAGAGACAAACAAGACACGATACATACCATCAAGGTACACACAGTTTTTTCTTACTTTATAGCTGCTATTCCTTCTGGGGAACTCTCCGTACTGCTTGCAAACTCCCATGTTCACTCTCAGTAGACAAAACGCTGTTAAGAGCTGTGACTGCATCATGTACTCCTTTTGTTACACTAGTCACAGCTGCAATTTTGCTACTTGTCCATTATCTGACTAATATCTGCCTCACTCACTAGACTTTAAGTGCCATGTGACTTTAACTGCGATTCTTGTCAGTGCTGGGTCACCAGTACAGCTGGCCATCTAGCGCTGCACCAGCATGCATGCATGCGTGCCAAGCTGCTTCAGTCATGTCCAACTCTGCACGACCCCATGGACCGCAGCCCTCTAGGTGCCTCTGTCCATGGGATTCTCCAGGTAGGAATCCTGGAGGGGGGTTGCCATTCCTTTTCCAGGGGACCTTCCTGACCCAGAGACTGAACTCACGTCTCCTGCATCTCCTGCATTGGCAGGTGGGTTCTTTACCACTAGTGCCACCTGGGAAGGCCACCTGCAGGTGCGATGCTCAGAAGTGGAGAACGAAGGATGGAAAGAAGAGGGAGACCAGTCTGTTCTTGTACTGAAAGACAAGTAACAGATAAATAAGTGAGGAGAAATAGGAACCTTTGTAGGTAGGACAGCATGAAGAAAAGGATCACAGTTAAAAAGCAAAAGGTATATTTAAGGAATGGTTAATAAACCTAAGATATAATTAACAAGGACCTACTGTATAGCACAAGGAACTGCACTCAGTATTCTGAAATAACCTACATGGAAAAAGAATCTGAAAAAGAATGAAAAATATATATATGTGTGTATAAATGAACCACTTTGCTGTATACCTGGAACTAGCACAACACTGTAAATTAACTGTACCCCAATATAAAATAAAAATATTATTAAAAAACCCTAGAATAGAGGGCTTTCTCGGTGAGTAGGTTTAAAACACAAGACAATGGAAGGATTTAATATCAGGTTAAATAGTTTACTATTTTTTTCTACAGGCTTGGGAGCTATTGAAGATGTTTGAGAAAAGAAAGCATCTAATTAAAATACTGTTTATGACTAACAATCTGCCTGCAGAATTGAGAACCAGGAGACACTGAACCAGTCTGAGACTGGCAAAACCTTAGGGAAAGGCAACTGCCACAGATCCTAGTGTAACACGTGTCAATACTGTTATCAAATTGAGCTGTTGAAGTCTGGACTAAGGTGCAGGATGCTGAGCACAAAAAGAATTAGGGGACAGACTCAAAAGAAATTACAAAGCAGGAAATACAAGCAAGATCCAGACAAAAAATTGAATTAAGGCACCAGCAGGAAGCAGATGCTTATAATCAAAGGACTAACTGGACATGATTTAATGAAGAGATTATCTGCAAAGGTATGGGGAGGGTCAGGGCTGGTGAAGCACCCAGGGACTCGGAACAGTAGGAAGACTGTGTGTGTGTGCCTGCTAAGTCGCTTCAGTCATGTCTCTTTGACCCTATGGACTGTTCCCCACCAGGCTTCTCTGTCCATGGGATTCTCTAGGCAAGAATACTGGAATGGGTTGCCGTGCCCTTCTCTAAGGAAGCTTTACTAGTCTTAAATCTGAAGGGACTGTCATTGAAACCTGCTGAGAGTTGTAGCCAAGGGAGAGGGCTATAATTTCAGCCGGATCCTTGGCCTTAGGTAGAGGAACTCACGCCACTGCCAAAGTTCTGCTAATGCCTGCCACTGGCCTATTCTAATGAGAAACCAGGGGGCCAGGGAAACTGGGTGATGCTGAAAGAACAGGGACGAATAGAGTGGACCTAAAAAGCTAATGAGAGCACACACAGGGCAGTAATCAAGGCCAAGGTCCTCACTAACGATGCTGGGGCTGAGGTATGCGTGTCTGTGTGTTTTCCCTAGCCACTTATTCTGAAAAACTGGAAACCAAGAGACAGACAATGAAAGGGAGAATCAGGAAGGATTTTAAGTACTAGTTCAAGAGGTAACGAACAGTGGAGCATTTGAAAAAATGTAGCTTTTTCAGGGAGAAGTGAGAAGACACAACTTCTATGCCCAATGCAGAAAGCTCAATATGGGATCCTTAGTGCAGTGATACTTCTGTCTTACCTAGAAATAGGAATGTTGCCTAGAATTACCTTCCCTAATCTACTCCCTTAAGTCCCACAAACACCATCTACATCTTGCTTTGAGCCAAACTTAAGTTTCTTTTGATTAGTTGTTTACTGTTTCCTTAATTTCCCAAATTTGATATGTTTTATGTTTACTAGGTTAAGCTCTATAGGGACAAACTAGTTGAACCTTTTCTGCCACACTATCTAAACCAATCCAACCAAAGGAACCCCTTTCTCCCTCTGGGGGATTAACTAAGTTAATACTCAGACATCTACCTCCCATATCCTCTACCTTCTGGGACCAGCCCTCACTTGTTATCACTAGCAGAGGAAAAGAATATCAGAGATAAATCACAGTGAGAGAAAATATCAGAAAGATTCAAATAAGAGATAGATGAAGGGAGGGAGAGGGGGAAATTAGATATCATAATTAACATTCTATTTGCAGGTTAGCCATATAGTAGTTAAGAATACTCTGGGCCATCTGCTTTTGAGTGCCAGCTCTGCCACTAGCTGACTATGTGACTGAGCAACATTATTTAACCTCCATAAGCCTTGATTTCTTCATTTGTGAATGTGGGACTATCTTACATGGTTACGTATTTAGTGTGACGACGGACATACTGCAAATAAGTTGTCAACAAAGCTGTTTATGAGAAATCATCATCATCATCATTTGAATGATGCAAGAAACTTAACTGCAAGGAAAAAAAAGGTTAAAAGTAATTATTGGGACTTCCCTGGTGTCTCAGTGGTAAACAATCTGCCTACCAACACAGAAGACACGGGTTCCATCCCCGATCTGGGAAGATCCTGCAAATACTGAATGAAGTTCATGTGCCCTAGAGCCTGAGCTCTGCAACAAGAGAAGCCATCACAATGAGAAGCGGGCACCCAGCAACTAGAGAGTAGCCGCTGCTCTCCACAACTGGAGAAAAGCTCCGCAGCAACGAAGACCCAGCACAGCCAAAAAAATTTAACTATTAATATAAGGTATATATTTATACTAAGGCACAGATAATGACAAAGAGATATCAGAATATGAATACAGGCTGTGTGAGATTAAGACAGTTCATCCAAAGAATAAATGTAAATTGTATGAGGGATGAATGGAGGGTAGTCCTGGGAGCTGCATGTTCAGACTAGATGGAGTCATTTACTTTCCTTATGCTAGTATAGAAGGCTTCCCCTAGGAAGTAGGGTCAATCTGTAAGGTCACAAAAGTCAGCATTTACTGAACATGTACCATGTGCTTAAGACTGTAATAAGTTATGAGTAATTTTTAAAAATTAAGGATAAGATATAACCCCTAGCCTCAAAAACCCTACAATCTCATTGAAAGGATTATGAATACAATATAAAATAAATGATGAAATCCAAGTGCAGACTATAAGTTCAATAAGTGCCCACAAAAGGGCAAGAGATCATGGGTTAGAGTCCTTGGTGACAAATTCACAGGAACAGGGTTTTGGAGTGGGATTACTTGAGTAAACCGGGTAGAACTTGAAATAACGGATATTTCAAAGAGAAAAGGACTGGGAGTTGGAAGCATCCCCAAAGATGCCACTCCAGAGGTTCTGCTATGAGTAATCTGGAAAATCAATGCAACGTGTACCGAATGCCTTAAGTCTGGTAACGTGATATTCGCTGAGGTACAAAAAGAACAAGATAATCTCTATTCTCAAAGAACTCAAAGCACCCTGACAGAAAACTAGGAAAATGAAACCAAAAAACAGTTATCACTGACAAATGCTGTATTACAGGGATGTGATTCCAAAAGGGAATTTTAGAGCAATGGGACAGCAGAGAGGAGCGGGAGCTTCTGTGTGAATGATTTTCTAGAACTTCGGGCCCCCTGGCCTCTGTCCGCACATCCTCACTTAGCGGAAAGAAAGAAAAGTGAAAGTGAAGGCACTCAGTCGTGTCCGACTCTTTCTGACCCCATGGACTGTAGCCTACCAGGCTTCTCAGTCCATGGGATTTTCTCGGCATTAGTAATGGAGTGGATTGCCATTTCCTTCTCCAGGGGAGCTTCCTGACCCAGGGATCGAACCGGGGTCTCCCACATTGTAGACAGACGCTTAACCGTCTGAGCCACGAGGGAAGTCCCTTAGCGGAATGGTGCCTGATGAAAAAGTGAGCTGAGAGTCATGACATGCTTTCAGGAGTTAACACGTGAGCCGAAGCTTGAAAGGTTAAGTAGTGACTGAAGAGGAGACGGCAACGTTGACAGAAAGAACAGCAAATACAATAACACTGAAGTACGAGAGCATGACATATTTCAGGAACCCTACGAAGCTTCCCGTCCTCCCTTCCCGTTTCTCCACCAAGCGTTGTCGGATAATATACAGGCTGACCAGTTCAATTCAAATTTAGATAAACAATAATTTCAAAATATAAGTATGTCCCAAATATGGCACACACGTTGGGCTTCCTTTCAATTCATCCCAGGTCGGCTCTCTGGTAGCCCACAACCCGCCTCATTCCCGCCCCCGAATTACCCTCGAGCAGGAGACTTAAAGCGTGAGAAATCATCACAGGTTTATTTTTCCTTCACTCCTATTTTTTCACTCTCGGGTCTCCCGCCCAGGCCAGAGGGATGTGGCTAGAAGTTCGCTCCGCTCTAGGAGTCAGTCTCTCCCAAGTAGAGTTGAGGCGGGGGAAGTACACGGCCACCGACAAATATCACACTCCGGCTCTGTAAAAGTCCACCCAGAGGCAGCCGGCCCGGCAAGCGGAAGTCGCCTATCCCACAGACCGGAAATCCCGCCTTCGCCGGAGAAGGAGCGGAAGCGAGACAGCCAATGCAGAAGAAGGTAGTTCTCACCGCAGGGGCCGCTGAGAATCCAGCCCCTGGTATGTGGCCGGAAGCAGGACGGGGGGCGGATCTTCCTGCCGGAAGTTGTTTTCGATTGGCCGCCCAGCTGATAGCTGTGCAGGCATTCTGAAGCGAGGAACTGAAGCGAGGATTAGACGTTTCGGGGCAGTTTGAATGCTGGGAACTGAGCTATTGTGGTGCCGTCAGATCATGAGCCCGACCACACACTGGGGAGATAAGTTCCTGAATCTGCCGGTTTCCCCCACAGGGGTATTTGTTGTGGCCTTCCTTGCCCGGAGTGGCCCTGATTTTCTATGGGGTCTTCCAGGACCGGACCCTGCTAGTGAGGTATACAGACATCGACTACCAGGTCTTCACGGACGCCGCGCGTTTCGTCACGGAGGGGCGCTCCCCCTACCTCAGGGCGACATACCGATACACTCCCCTGTTGGCGTGGCTACTCACTCCCAACATCTATCTCGATGAACTGTTTGGAAAATTTCTCTTCATCAGCTTCGACCTCCTTACCGCCTTCCTCCTATACCGGCTACTGCTTCTTAAGGGGCTGGGTCGCCGCCAGGCTTGCGGGTACTGTGTCTTTTGGCTTCTTAATCCCCTACCTATGGCGGTGTCCAGCCGAGGCAATGCGGACTCGATTGTCGCCTCCCTGGTGCTTCTGACCCTGTACCTAATAGAAAAAAAGACTCGTCGCGTGTGCCGCTGTATCCTATGGTTTCGCAGTGCACCTGAAGATGTATCCGGTGACCTATATCCTTCCCATTGCTCTCCACTTGCTTCCGGAACGCGACAGTGACGAAGGTCAATCCCGATATTCTTTCCAGGCTCGTTTGTACGAATTCCTGAAAAGGTTGTGTCATCGGGCTGTGCTGCTCTTCGTAGCAGTTGCTGGACTCACGTTTTTTGCCCTGAGCTTCGGTTTTTATTACAGATATGGTTGGGAGTTTTGGAGCACGCCTACCTTTATCACCTGACCAGGCGGGATATCCGACACAACTTCTCTCCGTACTTCTACATGCTGTATTTGACCGCAGAGAGCAAGTGGAGTTTTTCCTTGGGAATTGCCGCATTCCTGCCGCAGTTCATCTTACTTTCAGCAGTGTCCTTTGGCCTATTACAAAGACCTTGTCTTTTGCTGTTTTCTTCATACGTCAATTTTTGTTACATTTAACAAAGTCTGCACCTCCCAGTACTTTCTTTGGTACCTCTGCCTCCTGCCTCTTGTGATGCCACTAGTGAGAATACCTTGGACAAGAGCTGTGGTTCTCCCTGATGTTATGGTTCATAGGGCAGGCCTTATGGCTGGCTCCTGCTTATGTTCTTGAGTTTCAAGGAAAGAACACCTTTCTGTTTATCTGGTTAGCCGGTTTGTTCTTCCTCCTTATCAACTGTTCCATCCTCATTCAGATAATTTCTCATTACAAGGAGGAACCCCTGACAGACAGAACCAAATATGACTGATATGCGCCAATCCTTCTGCGACTTGGATTCTGATTGTTCTGAATGGATCAGAGAGAGCTTTGGAGAAATTTGTATTGAACATCCTAAGCACTCTAGTGAAAGTTCAGTTTGGAGCGTAAAACTATTCCAACAAATTTTAATGAATGTTTGCCTTACTTATAGTTCAGTTCAGTCGCTCAGTCGTGTCCGACTCTTTGCGATCCCACGATCACCATCTCCCGGAGTTCACTCAGACTCTCGTCCATTGAGTCGGTGATGCCATCCAGCCATCTCATCCTCTGTCGTCCCCTTTTCCTCCTGCCCCCAATCCCTCCCAACATCAGAGTCTTTTCCAATGAGTCAACTCTTCTCATGAGGTGGCCAAAGTACTGGAGTTTCAGCTTTAGCATCATTCCTTCCAAAGAAATCCCAGGGCTGATCTTCAGAATGGACTGGTTGGATCTCCTTGCAGTCCAAGGGACTCTCAAGAGTCTTCTCCAACACCACACTTCAAAAGCATCAATTCTTCGGCGCTCAGCCTTCTTCACAGTCCAACTCACATCCATACATGACCACTGGAAAAACCATAGCCTTGACTAGATGGACCTTAGTCGGCAAAGTAATGTCTCCGCTTTTGAATATACTATCTAGGTTGGTCATAACTTTTCTTCCAAGGAGTAAGCGTCTTCTAATTTCATGGCTGCAGTCACCATCTGCAGTGATTCTTGAGCCCCAAAAATTAAAGTCTGACACTGTTTACACTGTTTCCCCATCTATTTCCCGTGAAGTGATGGGACCGGATGCTATAATCTTCGTTTTCTGAATGTTGAGCTTTAAGCCAACTTTTTTACTCTCCTCTTTTACTTGCATCAAGAGGCTTTTTGGTTCCTCTTCACTTTCTGCCATAAGGGTGGTGTCATCTGCATATCTGAGGTTATTGATATTTCTCCCGGCAATCTTGATTCCAGCTTGTGTTTCTTCCAGTCCAGCGTTTCTCATGATGTACTCTGCATATAAGTTAAATAAGCAGGGTGACAATATACAGCCTTGACGTACTCCTTTTCCTATTTGGAACCAGTCTGTTGTTCCATGTCCAGTTCTAACTGTTGCTTCCTGACCTGCATACAGATTTCTCAAGAGGCAGGTCAGGTGGTCTGGTATTCCCATCTCTTGAATTTTCCACATTTATTGTGATCCACACAGTCAAAGGCTTTGGCATAGTCAATAAAGCAGAAATAGATGTTTTTCTGGAACTCTTGCTTTTTCCATGATCCAGCAGATGTTGGCAATTTGATCTCTGGTTCCTCTGCCTTTTCTAAAACCAGCTTGAACATCAGGGAGTTCACGGTTCATGTATCGCTGAAGCCTGGCTTGGAGAATTTTGAGCATTACTTTACTAGCATGTGAGATCAGTGCAATTGTGCGGTAGTTTGAGCATTCTTTGGCATTGCCTTTCTTTGGGATTGGAATGAAAACTGATCTTTTCCAGTCCTGTGGCTACTGCTGAGTTTTTCAAATTTGCTGGCATATTGAGTGCAGCACTTTCACAGCATCATCTACGGGCTCAATAATTGAGTTTCACCCTTTGGGAAATCTCAGGACTCATTCATCTGGGACATGCTGGGAAGTAAAGGTTCAGTTCAGTTCAGTTCAGTCACTCAGTTGTGTCCGACTCTTTGTGACTCCATGAATTGCAGCACGCCAGGCCTCCTGTACATCACCAAAATTCACCCAAACTCATGTCCATCGAGTCGGTGATGTCATCCAGCCATCTCATCCTCTGTCGTCCCCTTCTCCTCCTGCCCCCAATCCCTCCCAGCATCAGAATCTTTTCCAATGAGTCAGCTCTTCGCATGAGGTGGCCAAAGTATTGGAGTTTCAGCTTTAGCATCAGTCCTAAAGAACACCTAGGACTGATCTCCTTTAGAATGGACTGGTTGGATCTCCTTGCAGTCCTCTTGTTTGAAAATGGAAGGGCTAATGAAATAATCAGATACTAAAAGGTTTTTGTAGAAAGAATAGAGGAAGACAGTCAAGATATGAAATCTAAGCCAATGTTTGTTACAGTTATACTGTGGTACTGTCTGAAACTGTCTTTTATCCCCCACTTTTTGTTCTAAGGCTTTCCTGATAACTGAAAACTGAAAATGTTCCTAAAGTATAACTTTTAGATATAAAGTGTTAAGTAATACTACTGAGGTTGGGAAAGTTAATTCTGTATTAAAAGTGGGGGCTGAGAAGATAAAGAATCCAAAGAATTTAAATTATAGTTATGTTTCATGTATTTGTTTTATAACTTAGTTTTTCAGCACTTAATTCTAGTGTTATTAATTTACTGTTTGGTTTTATACAAAAAGGATTAAATTTAAATTCATCCATCTTGGGACTTCCCTGGTAGTCCAGTGGTAGAGAATCCACTTTGCAATGCAGGGGACTTGGGTTTCATCCCTGGTTAAGGAACTGAGATCCCACATGCCACGGAGCAAGTAAGCCAATGTGCCACAACAAAAGAATGAAGATCCCGCATGCTGCAAATAAGACCCAGTGCAGCCAAATAAATATATATTTTTAAAAAGATAAATATTGATCTTTAAACTTCTCAACATTTTAAAATAGCATCTTTTGATGTTTGAGGTCACATACTGTTATGACATTTTAGAACTCTCTTTGTCTCTTTGTTTTTAATTTTCTAATCACTGGAAAAGACTTGATACAGAATATAAGTTAATCAAGTATTATCAGTGTTGATAAAATGATTGGAGATTTTAGGTGATTAAAAAATCATTAATAGGCATTTACCAGCTTAAAAATACCTCACTTATGAAAATTTTATGATAGAAATGAAGACCTGCATAGGAGGCTCCTAAAAAGTATAAGAAGCATTCTAATAGCCATTAGTCTTTTAGACCAGGAAATTGACGGAGAGATTGTGAAAATGGGCTTTAGTCGCCAGATGCACTTTCCTTATTACTCTTAATTTTCTAGGAAGGAATGCTTTGTGAGTTTCAAACAAGCAAGCTAAAAAAAAACAACCCATCTAGACTGGGGACTCCCTAACACTCTAAGTGTATTAGCAATGAGTGAGTTTGGTTTTATGATTTTGATAGTAAAAGATGAGTAATGTGACAACATTGTTCTTTCACTAAAACCAAAAAACTGCAGAGGAAGTAGTATATTTCATGTCAGTCCAAGCCTAAGAAAGTCTGAAAATAAGATGTCTGTAGACAGGTCATAATTAAGAATGCTATTACTGGCAGCACTTCTTAAATGGATACCTTTTACAACCCACCATTAAAAAGAAAGGGAGAGTACTTCTCTGGTGGTTCAGTGGATAAGACTCTGTGCTTCAAATGCAGAAGGCCTGAGTTCAATCCCCTGGCCAGGGAGCTAGATCCCACATGCCACAACTAAAGGTCCCATGTGCTGAAACTAAGACCTGGCAGAATGGAGCCAAATAAATATTTAAAAAAAGAAGAAGAAAGGGAGAATGGGTGACTTTGCATGGGTTGCTGTTTGGATGAAAGTAACAGAGAGAATTAATTGTTGAGGACAGTGACCTTTCTTGTAACAGTCTCATATGCAATACTAACATTTGTATATGACTGTTCAATAGTGGCCTTCCAGCCGTAGCAGTCTTACTTTTTTTTTTCTTCATCTTTTTAATTATTAAAAAAATTTTTTTCCTGGTAGAACTAGGAGGGAAAGGGAATTAGAAATAGATTTCCAACATCTCAATATAATTGGTTTTGGTATTTTTAATAGTCACAAGTGTATTTACTTCTTCATTTCTTTTTACTTTAACATTCTTTGTTGTGCCTACTCTTCATATATACATTGAAATTGCTAAATAATACTCTATCATATGAATGTTCACATTATAAATGCATCATTTATTTTCCACATTTTAAATTGCCTTAACATTCTTAGAAATCAGTGGGGTTCTGTTGGGATTTTGGAGGGAATTTCATCAGCAAATCGTGCCTTATAAGAAATTCTCTACCAAAGAACTACAGGCATTTCTTAGAAGATGCTGAAAGTGTTCTTTTATACTACAAGACATTTACTAAATTAAGAAAAGATCTTATTTGATCTCTTGGGCTTTTAAATTTTTTTTCATTTGTTTTTGGTTTTGTAAAATTTCTTGTCTTCTTTTCATGTGCAGTCCTTTGGTTTCATTGTTAATCCTATTATAACACTTTAAAATTGAATAATACTTTGGATTTTTTTCCTATATGATACTTTTTGTTCTTATGCCACCCTTCAAGATCAATAGACCCATTTCTAGATGAACATTAATTATTAACATGTGAAGGATGCTTCTCAAGATGGTCTGTGTTCTAAACAGAAGGACTGCATGACTTATTTTCTTCTGTGTTTGCCTTAATGTCTTCAAAATGTGGTCCCTAAATATTCCTAGGTAACGTCCCTGAATTAGGTCCATTGGAAAGAACGTCTTTCTTAAAACCATATTCTTCAGTTACTGACTTCTCATCACCTTGCTGAATGACTCTGAGTGACATAACATGGTTTTGAAAGCTTTGCAGAACTTGTCTTTTAGTTAGTTCACTTGTTGAGTATATTACTGAATATATTACTTCTCCAGCTGTTTTCTGTTGTACCACCCTTAACTTAACCATCTGTGCAATGAGTAGAAATGGAAAAGATGGAAAATTTCATGTGGGACAGGCCTTAAAAGCAATTTCTTGTTTATTTCCCCACCCGCCACCCCCACCCCCAGTGCTTTACCATGAACAGTTTTAAACATTATCCATATGCTTACCATATTTAAGTTCAACAACTGACATTTTGCCATGCTCACTTTATTTACATACAATTTTTTCCTGAACCACACAAAGTTGAAAACATCATTGAACTTTACCACTAAGTACATCAGCATGCATTGAGTAAAAATATTCTTCCTGTAAAACTATTATATTGTTATCTAATATAATTTTGCATCCTGTCCATTTTCAAGTTTCTCCAATTATTTTGTGTTTAATTTTAAAGAATAGACATTCTTGGATCTCAAAGATTCCCTGAAAGAGATGATAAATAATCCATAATTAGGAAGTCTGGATCTTTCCCTGTTACTGAAAGCAAAGTGAGAACTAGGGGATTTACCTTCTGTCAAAGTCGACCGAACAGTTCTTTTGTGCAAATCTTTCTGTCTTCCTCCTAAGAAAATGGAAGGCAGTAATCATCCCTAACAAGTTTTCCAAATAAAAGATTACATGTTTAGATTTTTTTGGCTGGGCCATGAGCCTTGAGGGATCTCAGTTCTCTGATCAGAGATTGCACCTGGATCATGACAGTGAAAGCCAGAATCCTAACCACTAGGCCGCCAGGAATTCCCCATGTGTAGATTCTTGATATCTACTTCTCTCTTCCAACAAGTGATTAACTGATTTTATATCTTGATGATAAGTTCTGGCTTTTCATGGCTAAATGATTCGAGGTACCTATTCTGCCATATGTGGTTTCATTTAATTTTCACAGCAACACTTTAGAATTGATATTTGTACTTCCATCTTATAGATGAATGAAGAAGCTCACAGATTAAATAGCTTAGAAATAAATGACAGGGCTAGATTTTGAAGCACATTTTGCCAGACTACATGTCATAACCTTTCCACTCTATTAGGCTTTGGGATTTTCCAAAGTGTCCAGATGCGACAGGTGGAGATTCTGGCCAAATAAATGAAACTCAGCACTACTCTTAACAATTGCCTTGCCAATCAATTTGTCCTTACTCTTTTATGTATTTGCTTGAGGGGCAGTTCTCTTGCAGTTGGGCAAAAGTTTCTGTCATTCCCCAACTTTAGTAATTCCAGACATTTAATAATCCCTTTCCACATCCAAACCCTCTCACCAAATGGTATAATTTCTTTGTTACTGCTGACTTTGTAATGTCCTTTTCCTCCATAGCCTGGTCTAAGAAGCTGATTTGCTGAGCCACATGTTAGCCCTTCTATTTATAAATCAGTGATTTCCAAATGATTATTGTTAAATTTCTCTTGCTCTACAATGTACCGTCTGCAGGGTGCATTCATATGGTTAAAACTCATGTCCTATACTAAAAGTATAACAAAAGAAAACACAGATTTATATAGTTTAGGTTCAAATCCCAATGTGTAACTTTGGACAGATTTCTTTTATCTAGATAAATTAGTTTTCCATCTGTGAATTAGGGATGATAATATAATCTTCATAGAATTGTTTGTAAGAATTAAATGAGTTAATATACCCAAAGTGCTTATGCCCGCCTAGGACAAGCTGTTCCGCATCACCTCCCCAGGTTTCACATCTGTTTACAAGCCTTTAAAGAAGGAACTTCTTTTAGAATCTAGACTTGTCTTTTTCTCCCAATTTACTAGAATATAGGAAAAGAACCTGGATTTGTATTAAATAATTGTTTTCAGTTCAGTTCAGTTCAGTTGCTCAGTCATGTCCGACTCTTTGCGACCCCATGAATCGCAGCACGCCAGGCTTCCCTGTCCATCACCAACTCCCCGGAGTTCACTCAGACTCACGTCCATCGAGTCAGTGATGCCATCCAGCCATCTCATCCTCTGTCGTCCCCTTCTCCTCCTGCCCCCAATCCCTCCCAGCATCAGAGTCTTTTCCAATGAGTTTGTCTGTTAATATAAGCTATATTCCTTCTAATTTTGATCTGGTTCTCCGAGAAGATAGTAGTTATATGTGAGAATGTATGCACAGGTTTTTCAGATTTCCGGTCCTGACCTGACAGTTTTGTATTTGTGCATTAGTGTCATACCTTGGCTGACACTACACAGTGGACATTTGGCTCTAGCCCCTAAGTTACACAGCACTTCTTTTCTCCATTGTGTTGAGGGGTCATTCAAGGGTTGGCGTTATGTTGATGGAAGCACATGTCCTCTGTCTAGCTGAGAATCATCAGAATAATAGCACAAGCATTTATTCAGTGCTGATCCAGGAGAACCATTCATTTAGTCAAAACAAGCATTCATATTCATTACCCTGAACAAAAACCAGACAAAATGGGAATATTTCTAGCTGCTCAGACACTTTGCTAATTGTTATGTCTGCTATATAAGATGAAATGACATAGTGACTATTTAAAGATAATTTGTAGTGTGAATATTTGAAGCTCAGTGATTTCACAAAGGGAGTTTTTAACCTTTGCTCTCCATCCTTTTGGTGATTATTTATAGATCCAGGCCTATGCCAAATCTAATAATAGATGAGTAAGATAGGGTCCATACTCTTGAAGAGTTAACAGTAAAGACAGGAACATTAATGTAATAAATTCCATATGAGACCTCATTAAGTTCCACAACAATTTGACGATTCGTAAAATGAGGCAGTAGAAGGTATTCTATTTCCATTTTACAGATAAGAAAATAAAGGCTAAGAAGCATGTGACTTTCCAAGACCAAACAGCTTGTTAGTGAAAAAGAGTAGGTGTTCTGATTCTAATTCTGTATTTTGCAAGTCCTTCTTAATTCCGTATGATGACAGGTGATTACAGTGAGAAACTTTACTTATTTACCGACTGCTGTTCATATAACAAAAGGCCCCAAGTATCTTTTATGTGCCAGACATTGTTCTAAGCAACGTAGATGCATCTCTGAGTGAGTAAGGCAAAGACTGTCTTCACAGAGCTTACGATTTCATGGGAGGCAAAGAATAAGCAGATACACGACTGTGGCAACTGTCACAAAGAAAATTAAGCAAGCTAAGAAAGTAGAGAGTGACGGCAGTAAGAAGTAGGGGTGCTACTTTAGATAGAGTGGTTGCAGACGGCATCTTGAGGTGGCATTTGAGCAGAGACCTGAAGGGAGCGAAGCCCTAGACTCATGAAGCTCTCTGAAGAAGAGTGCACCTTGCTGAGTGGGAGGCCCCTGAGACAGGAGAGAGGCTTGGCAGGTTTAGAGAACACCAGGAAGGACGGTATAATGGATGGGAGTGTGCGAGGATGAACCAGAATTGAATGCACAGTATCCAGTAGAACATGAATGCTAGTTGAGAAATACAATTAACATTAGTGTTTTTATTGGCCTGTAATAGAATAACTTGGAGCTCTGTTTTTCCTGACTTTTGATCACATGTTAATTTGTAAGGAAAATAAAATATATATAAAAACTAATCTGAGCAGGGTTACAAAGTACTTTCACGTGTTATTTTGAGACATGAGGATTTTCTTGAACCTATTGTCACAGATGAGAACCCTAAGGCTCAGAATATATGCCCAAGGTCAGAGTTAGTACATAAGATAGGACCGGAACCCACATCTTCCAGAGCCGAAGTTAGCGCTCCTCTCTCTGTGCTACCCTCATCATTTAGATGTGGACTGTAGAAGGCAGAAGTTTGGGGGAAAGTTGTCCAATAGAGCATTCACTCATTTAGTAAATTTTTCCTGAATTTGTTTTGTTCCATGCCTTGGTCTTGCTCCACGCACTCAGCTAGGCTGGGGGTGTGAGGATGGTTATGACAACATTCCTCACTTCAAGGAGCTCACAGTGTCTCACAGAGGACACAGATGGAAAAGTGATTATAATTCAGTGTGACAATGGCAAGAGCAAACACATATAAAGTAACTGGGAGCGCTTCACTAATCCACCCACTGGACAAAGCCAGCACAGACATGGTGCATATTAGCGTTAAACTAGCTAAACAAGGAGACCATTTGACTAAGGCGGTTCTAAAACCTTAGCCGCCTGCATGAGCAAGCTAAAACCTAAGCCTGTAAAGGTTAACAAGGCCTTAACCTCTCAAACCGAAACCTAAGGGAAGCTAGTTATGGAAAGTTAGTTACGGACAGCTAAGTAAGTTTTTTTTTTTTCCAAATAACGCAACACCTTGAGCTATAGCCAATCACATAATTTCCTTGCTCTGCTTCTGCTTCTGCTTCTTCCCCGTAAAAGTCTTTCCCCAGTTCCTATAGGTAGACTGCTCTTAACCACTTTCAGTTTGATCTGCCCAATTTGAATCAATTTTTGCTCATATAAGCTTAAAATTAATTGCGCCAGTTTATCTTTTAGCACTAGGTACTGAGATGTTTGTTACTTACCTGTTTTCCTTCAATACTGAGTAAATACTGGGGGCTTTCTTTGAAACTCCCTTGCTTAAGTCACTCAGCAATTAAGTATACTTAAGATTATCCTTAGCTTAGGCTCGCAGGACCTTTTATGATGTGGCCTTGGCCTATGACTCCAGCTTCCTCTTGGGCCTCAACCCACCCTGCAGTCATACCAAACCACACTTCCTCTTCATGCCTCTTCATCTGCCATTTCTTTGGCCAAACCGTTCTTATCCCCTTGTCTCTCTCACCAGCCCCTGTTCAGTTTAACAACGACCTTCATGAAACGTTCTCTGATTCCATGCCCCTATTATACAGTGCAGATAGCATTGTGCAGTAACTTCCCACTTGTGGGTCTAAACCACCCAGACTGAGTTCCCCAGGGACAGTGATTTATTTCTTAGTTACTGATGTTATTTTCCTTGGGTGTTCCCAGGACCAAGAAAAGCCAAACAGGAGTAACACATGTCGTCAAGCTGTTGTGTGCCACATATTCTCCTGGGTTTGTTGAATTGAGTTGTACATGAATCTGTCAAATGGGAACCAGGGAGAGTGAGCTTCTTTGCCCAGTGTCAGCGGTGGCAGCTGAGAAAAGAAAGGGAGCAGTTTCTGGGTGCCTGTCATTTCTAAATGCCGTCCAGCCACCTAATTTTCTAAGCTAGAATCTTATAATCACCTCCTATTCCTTCTTCTTAGCTTGCTGCCTGCCTTCCCATCTAATCAGTCACTGACTCCTGTCAGCTCTACCTTTAATGTCCCTGGAGCCTGCTGGCATCTCGCCATTGTCACTGCCGATTCTACAGTTCAGGTCCTCATTATCTCCCATCTGGAATCGATGGCTCCTGACTGGTCCTCGCAGATCCCATCTCTCCCGCCCTCCACTGCGCCTCTCATTTATCCTCCCAACTGCTGCCAGAGCATGCTTTCCAAAGCAGACTGATCCTGTCACCATCCTGATAAAAGCATCCTAAAGGACTCTGTGCGTGACCGGCAAGAGAAAGTCTAAATTCTGTAGCATCCTCCATCTTGGGCCAATTTCTTCTGCTCAGCCTCTCTCTACCCACTGAATGATGCAGGGTTTTCTGAAATCACCACACTATTAAGCTTTTGCTCTTGCTCTTTCTCTTTCTCTGCCACACGTGCTTCTCCTGTTCTTCAGATGAACTGTCACTCATTTTTTAAGACCCAACTCACAGGCCCCTTTGTCTACCAGGTGGCATGCAAAGTGAGTTTATACAGAGACACTAATTACTTAGAAAAGAAAGAAAAATAGGACCAGAGTTGTAAGATTTGGTAAACATTATTATTGCACTTGATCTAGTGTAGTATTATACTGTTATAATATATGTCCATATGCCCTTTCATGTACATGTAGAAACCTACAGTATTATCTCCTTTCAGAGTGGGTTACCTCCTGGAGGACAGGAATTGTTCTCTGCTTGTATCCTTAGCATGCAGCATATGTTCTCAATAAATATTTGTTAAATAAATGAAGCTGGAATGGGGAGGGTACAAATGCTTACTAAATACCTGTTGAGAGCTCGATGTTAATGATAATGATAATATATGATTTTCACACATTTCATTTCATTTTCAAAACAGCTTTTGAGATAAGCCTTTGCTGACCTGAAAACAGGCTCAGGGACTTCCCTGGTGGACCAGTGGCTAAGGCTCTGTGCTCCCAGTGCAGGGTGCCCTAGTTCAATCCCTAGTCAGGGAACGAGACCCCACATATCACCTGTAAAGACCCCGCATTCTGCAGCTAAGACCTGGTGCAGACAAATAAGTAAGTTTTTAAAAAAGAAAGAAAATAGGCTCAAGTAGATATTATTTTGTTTGTTTGTTTTTTAAGGATGTAAAGGATGGAGCTAGAATTGGGATCTAAACCTGAGTCTGCAACTTTCCTCTGTTGAGTGATTCTCAGCCAGGGGTGATTTTGCTCCCCACGCTCAGGACATTTTTAGTGGCCACAACTAAGACTTGCTACTGGCATCTAGAGGGTGCAGATCAGGAACGCAGCTAAATCTCCCACAATGCACAGGACAGCCCTGACAACAAAGACTTTCTGGCCCCAGATGTCAGCAGAGCAGAGGTTGAGAAACCCCACTCTATACCATGCTGACTCTATTCAAAAACGAATAATCATACAAAGTAAACGCATCTACCGGGAGGCCAACTGGGTGAAGAGACACCTTAGGGGCTTGAGGCCAATCAGGAGCCACTGGCTTTTATAAGAAAAAAAAAAGACTCATCTGATCAGCCTCTGATTTTTCCGTTCTTTCTCTAATGCATTCATCCAGTCTTTCGTCGCTCAGTTGTGTCTGACTCTTTGCGACCCTGTGGACTCCAGGTGCCCACCACACTCCTTCGTCTATGGGATTCTCCAGGCAAGGATACTGGAGTGGGTTGCCATTTCCTTCCTCAGGGGATCTTCTGGACCCAGGGATCAAACCCAGGTCTCCTGCATTGTGGGCAGACGCTTTAACCTCTGAGCCACCAGGGCAGACTCCTAGCAGACTATGATTTAGCTTGTAGAAGGCAACCCAGAAAACACCAACATTTTCTAAGCTCTAATTAGAAGGCAGAGTCAGTATATAGGAAGCTGCAGGTTCCAAACTGACAACATCTCTAGAATCTGGGAACAGGGCCAAAAATGTCACCTTCTGAAATTGACAATGAAAAATGGATGAGATTAATTACTGTGATAATCTACCCAGGAAATAACCCACGCAAGAAACTCTTGATAAGTGTGCTAGTGATAAAACTTGTCTGTTTTCCTAATCTCAGTCAGAGTCCAAGAGTGCTTCCCTGTGAAGGAAAGCATTTAAAATGTAACTTGTGTGAGATGAACTGTAATCTAGGAAATTTTTAAATGTTTGTCCTGGGGAAGTGTTCTAATGGGGGAAGCTTCTGATGACTCATAAATTTAACTGCCTATAATTGTTAAGGAGGCTTTGGGTGTTTTTTTTTTTCCCCTGCCAGCAGAATAAACCCTAGAAGGGAGGAACCATATTTAATTTATCAGTATCTTTGACAGCAGAGGCATGGATGAGTCATTGGAGAGTGAAAGGGGAGAATTAGTGGTGTGTGTATGTGTATGTGTGTGTATGGGGTCGGGGTCATAGAAGTACTGTTCCTAGTGAAGTGATTCTCAGTCAAGAATCCAATAGCTTTTTCTTGCATGCAAGATTGTATGTGCTTGTGGGGAGTGTGCATTTATTTGTGAAAAAGTAGGTAACCTTCATCAAAAGTCCTTAAACTCCAAACAGAGAAGTTCACTGTCTTGGTGATGAAAATGTAACTACTGGGGAAAATGAAATAGAAAGATTAACTCAGGAAAGGCAAGGGAAGTAAGTTCCTCCTAGAAGAGAGAGATTTCCTTCTCAGAGTTTGGATTTATTGCTGTGTTTGCATGAGGCCCTTTCATGTACATGTACAAACATGCAGTGCAGAGGGAGATGAGCTGTGAGCAAACATCAAAGCAGAACAGGGTTTATCCTCAAGGATGCTGGAGAAAGAGGACCTGGAGAGACTTCAGGAGTGTGTGTGTGTGTATCAGTCAGAGGGGACAAAATGACTATTAAATTGCCCAAGTATGCCAACAGCAGGCTTCTCTTATGGCTCAGCCGGTAAAGAATCCACCTGCAATTCAGGAGACCTGGGTTCGATCTCTGGGTTGGGAAGATCCCCTGGAGAAGTGAAAGGCTACCCACTCCAGTATTCTGGCCTGGAGAATTCCATGGACTGTTTAGTCCATGCAGTAGCAAAGAGTTGGACACAAATGAGCGACTTTGATTTATCACTTATGCCAACATCAATGCTGATTTTTGGTTCCAAGGATGCCCTGGGTTAGCCAATCATCTATCTATCTGTGCTCAGTTGTGTCCAACTCTTTGTGACCTCATGGACTATAGTCCGCCAGATTCCTTTATCCATGGGATTTCCCAGGCAAGAATGCTGCTGCAGGTTGCCATTTCCTACTCCAGGGGATCCTCCTGATCCAGGGATTGAACCCACATCTCCTGTATTGGCAGGCAGGTTCTTTACCGCTAGCTCCACGGTGGAAGCCCTGGGTTAGCCAGTAGTCATCTGTAAAAGAAAGATTCTGTGAAACTGAGTTCTAGGAAGCAGTCTGGGCAATTAAGATGGAGTCCTTCATTATTTTAGTCAAAGTTCATTTCAGTTGTTACGGGAACAAAGATTAGCCAAGGGACTTATTTGAAGAGTACCAAGTAGCTCATAAACTCCAAAGAGAGACCTGAACAAGAGAATCTGGGAACACAAGAAACTGGGTAGTCTGGGGACTTCCACAGGAGGTGACCAGCTCCATCGAGACCTCCAGGCTCTAGATCTCTGTGTCCTGGTTTAAACTGCCAGGAGAGAAGCTAGCTGTTGGTACCCATCCTACAGAAGGGGAAGCTGTGAGTCAAAGCATCTCTCCGGTGGTTGCTGGCTGCTGGGATCACTATTGGTTTGGAGCAGGTGTCATACCTTGAAAACAATGAGAGACAAGCACCCAGGTCTTCTGTTTGCCAGTGACACACTGTGCCCTCAGTGCTTATTATTTCTTTCTTTATTGAAGGATAATTGCTTTACAGAATTTTGTTGCTTTCTGTCCATGCATATTCTTAATTTCTTACTGTTTAAAAAATGAATGAATGGGAATGGGATGGGAGAACTTTGAGCCACAGAAACAAAAAGTGCAATGACCCTTGGGTAGCATGAACTTGGAATCCCAGAAATAGAAAGAAGGCTCTTGTAGCTAAAGAATAATTTGCAAGGAATGGGGAGTAGAGTAAAGGCATTCACCGAAGTTGAAGTTGTAGGGAGTGGTGGGAAGTTAGGGTTTTTCTCTCCTGGGTGCGATAGAAAGTCACTGGAGGGACTTAAGCACATATAAATTACATTTAAAAATTCAATTTGGCGATGGAGAGTGAATTCTAGAAAGTTCAACTTGGAGGTTATTGCAGTAACCTACCTGAGAGGCAATGGTGGCTTGAGTCAAGGGGGGTAGTACTGGAGAGGGTGAGAAGGGGATATATTCAGCATGTATTTTTGTGTTTTGGAGAGAGAATTGACAGGACTTTCTGATGAAAGTGATCCAAATGTTTCTTAAGCTTTTGGCTTGAGCAGCTAAGAGGCCAGTAATGCCCTTTGTGTGTTGTGAGCTAAGTTGCTTCAGTTGTGTCTGACTCTTTGAGACCCTATGGACTATAGCCCATCAGGCTCATCTATCCATGGAATTATCCAGGGCAAGAATACTGGAGTGGGTTGCCGTGCCCTCCTCCAGGGGATCTTCCCAATCCAGGGATCTGTTATGTCTCCTGCATTGGCAGGAAGGTTCTTTACTATTAGCTCCATCTGGGAAGCCCAGTAATACCCTTCACTGAGCTGCAAAGACTGAGAGAAGGAGCAGACTTAGGGAGGAAGATGGAGTTGGGAATTGAATGATATCATGTCAAGTTTGAGGGGTCAGATGTCTTAGTGGGGAAGCATGTGGGCAGCTGGATGTATGTCTGGGAGCCACCAGATTACAGACTTGACCTAAAATAAAAGGCGGGATGAGGTCACGCGGGAGGCACCTAAGGCCGAGCCCTGGGTGCTGTCACCGTCGAAAGTCGAGCTGGGCAGCAATGGGCAACAGAGACAGGGAGTGGTTGGTGAGATCAGGGAAATGAGGAAATGCCATTTTGTTTTTAGAGTGCAGGCCTTTAGTTTGCAGGTTAACATGTACCACTCAGTTTATTTTGGATACTCGTTGTTTATGAATACACTCCAGATTCATCTAGTAAATGTCAGACCCTTCACAGCTCCACACTTTTCCTTGCCTAAATCACTGGCAAAATCTTTCTAGCTTCTTTATGTGTGTCTGAAGGGTTGGCAGGAATTTACTGTTAGGCCTGGCAGGAAGGCCAAGTCTGCCAATAAACCTCTCTCTGCGCCTGTAAATATTTGTATAGCGTCCATTAAGTTACTGTGGCTAAACCAGGTATTTATAAGCAACTCTAATAAACCACATGTAGAAAATCCATTTTGTGGAGTATTTGCAATAAAATTTTAATTTTTCAGATTAAATTAAATCCTGCCTAAGCGCTCTTATTGCATTTTGCATATTTCTGGGGTGGCTCTCTTTACCAGCGTTTAGCAAATGACTTTATTTTAAAAGCAGTCCAAGCAAAACATGAGTAGAAAGTGAGCCTGATTATATTCAGTATACATGTTTATGTACACATGCAGAGCAAACTAAACTATCTGAACGCTATCTAGTTCCTTCTAATACTTAACAGCCAAATAACTGTAATAATCAATTAGTCCACTTGGTACCCTTCAGTTCAGTTCAGTTCAGTTCATTTCAGTCGCTCAGTCATGTCCGACTCTTTGCGACCCCATGAATCGCAGCACGCCAGGCCTCCCTGTCCATCACCAACTCCTGGAGTTTACTCGGACTCATGCCCATCAAGTCCGTGATGCCATCCAGCCATCTCATCCTCTGTCGTCCCCTTCTCCTCCTGCTCACAATCCCTCCCAGCATCAGAGTCTTTTCCAATGAGTCAACTCTTCTCATGAGGTGGCCAAAGTACTGGAGTTTCAGCTTTAGCATCAGTCCTTCCAAAGAAATCCCAGGGCTGATTTCCTTCAGAATGGACTGGTTGGATCTCCTTGCAGCCCAAGGGACTCTCAAGAGTCTTCTGCAACACCACAGTTCAAAAGTATCAATTCTTGGGCGCTCAGCCTTCTTCACAGTCCAACTCTCACATCCATACATGACCACTGGAAAACCATAGCCTTGACTAGACGGACCCTAGCTTTCCTTATTTTTTATTTAAAAAGAAAGCTTCCCTCCTTGTTATAAAAATAAAATGTTCATTATGGCAAAACAAAATATTAAAAAAGGAGATTTGGAACACAATAATCATATCTCCACAATCCAGCGATGACCACTGTAAGAACTTCTGTTGATATCTTGAGATATATTCTTTCTGATCTTTGTATATACAACTTCGTAGTTTGAAGTCACACTAATTTAAAAATAAAAGTACACTTAATTTTATTTGTTTTAAATGTAATTAAAAATAAATTTGAAAAATCTTCAGCAATGTATTGTGAATGTCTTTCAATAATAATAAATATTTTTCAAGACTTCTTCAGACTTGCAACTGAATGCTAAGAATTTCCCACTATGAATGTACTCATTTAGGTATTTCTCAATTAGTGTTTGCATTGTCCTGTTTTTTTTTTTGTTTGTTTGTTTTTGGGTTCTGCTATTACATCAACACGGGCAGAGGAGCCTATCGGACTGCAGTTGGTGGGATCCCAAAGAGTTGGACACAACTGAACAACTAAGCACACACACACATTATATAAATAATAACATTCTTGTAACTAAATCCTTGTATATATTCTTATATTCCTTAGGCTAAACTTCCAGCAATGGACTTGCTGAGTTAAAGCATTCTGACCTATACTGTCAAATTGTTCTATAAGCTGTACTCAAAGATCCTTCTACCAATGATAAATGTCTTTGTCAACACTGGACCTCAAAAACAAAAACAAAAACAAAATCTTTGTCAGTCCAGTGGCCAAGACTCCACACTCCCAATGCAAGCGGCCCAGGGACTCAGCCCCTGGCCAGGGAACTGTATCCCACATACCACAACTAAGATCCGGTGCAGTCAAATAAATTAAAAAATTAAAAGATATGATATTTTTAAAAATCTTTTTCAAGCTGATAGGGGAAAATGGCATTGAGTCACTGGCTTTATTTGTATTTCTTTGATTAGTGACATGGGACATTACAGTCTATTTATTGGCTGTTGGCATTCCTTATTTTGCAAATTACTCTTCTGCAGCCTATGCTTGGTATTTTCAGAAGGTGCTTGTTATTGATTTCTACAATCTGTCTTTCTATGTAAGGGCTATTGATCTTTTGTGTTTTAAATGTTTTTCCCAGTCTGCCACCAGCCTTTTATTTTTGAGAACTGAAATGTTTAAAAACTGTACGGTCAGTTTGTTCCTTTTATAATTTCTATATTGTTATTTTTAGAAAGACTTCCATACCCCAAGATTATATAAATATTCGGTTATATATTTTTTCCAGTACTTCTCTAGCTTCATATTTTACATTTAAATCTTTACCCTCTAGCCTTTATTTGGTGTGATGTAAGAAGAAATGTAGTTTTATTTCAAAAGGTGAGCTATTGAAAAATTAATCAATTTTTGTCCCATTTCACATGTCCCTCCATTCTATTTGCAGAGTAGTTAAAATAGCAAAATACTGATCAAAAATTGCACCCTGGAGGCTCCTGGTCATATCTAGCCTATGGATATATTTTAGGTGATGTAATTTTTGAATTAGTTATCTATATATAAAATCAAAATTTTCATACAAAAACATAATTTTATGAAACTTCTTAAAAAGTCAGAATATTTGGCAACTCCAGTGGTCACTTTTTTCTCTTGATGGAAATGTGTGAGTGCTGAGAAACTGTTGCCTTCTATAGTCCCAGAAGGCCCCCGCCAGTCTGCATCATTCATTTTTGCTATTTGTCTGAAGGCCTTTGAGGTTGTGATCATTGTAATTAAGTTCTGTGTATTTATTTTGCAATTAGACACAAGAACTCTCTCATTAGTACTAATCATTGTTTTCAGTTAATTTTCTTGATTTTTCAAATAATTATATCATCATGCAAAACATTGTAACTGTCTTTTCTTTTCCAACATGTATGCTTCTTTATTCTTTTACTTACTTGCCTAAAACTTCCTAATAATGTAACAGTCATGATAACAGACATCTTTATATTATACTGAATTTTAATAAGAATGCCCCTAGTATTTGACTTCAAAGATGTATACTTTTATAGTTCTCTGGCACTTCAACTTTTTATTAATATTTAATTTTAAATTAATTTTTGTTGAATTTAATTGAGTGACTTTTGGCATCTACTGATATTATCCTGAGACTTTTCTCTGAATTTAATATGAGATATTCCAGTGTCAAACTATGTGCATAACAATACCTAACAGTATCTGATAAGCCTTAATAATATACCTCTTAGTCTAATATCCTATTTTTAAAAAGACCTATTGGGAATTTTGCATCTATTTTTCACAAATGAGATTCATCCATTGTAATCTTCCTATCTTTCTCTTTTTGGTGAGTTTTTTCTTAAAATATACTTTATATGATATTCCTATTTCTGCCCATGTTTAATTTTTTAAAAGTTGAATTAACTGGTACATTCTTTAAATCTTAAAGTTAATTTTTCCTTTATGCATTTCATCTGTTTGAGATGTCTCTGTCCTAATTTTTATTTGAAACATTCTTTATATGTGCCTGTGTGCTCAGTCAGGTCTGACTCTTTGCAATCCCACGTAGCCCGCCAGGCTCTTCTGTCCATGGAACTTTCCAGGCAAAATACTGGAGTGGGTTGCCATTTCCTCCTCCAGGGGATCTTTCCCACCCAGGGACTGAACCTGTGTCTCTGTTGTCTCCTGCCTTGTCAGGCAGATTCTTTACTGCTGAGCCTCCTGGGAAGCCCACTGAGCAGGGCATCACGTGTATCTGTACAATTTAAAGGATAGCAAGAAAGCAAATGCCAGTGTAGCCACCGCTGGCCTGAGAAATAGAACTTCGCCAACACCTGGAAGTTTCCATCAGCATCTCTCTACTTCTTTCCCAAATGAACTCCTGAATTCTGAGTTAGTGTAATCTCACTTTTTTGTTTATGGTTTAACCTCTTAGATTTGCATCCTTAATAATACAATGTTTAGATCGACTACTTTTAACCTTTACATGTATAGAATCATACTGTTTTTCTATGAAGTGGCACTGTGGTAAAGAATCCACCTGCCCAAGCAGGAGACCCAGGAGACTAGGTTTCAATAGCTGAGTCTGGAAGATCCCCTGGAGACAGCAATGGCAACCCACTCCAGTACTCTTGCCTGGGAAATCCCATGGACAGAGGAGCCTGGTGGGCTACAGTTCACGGTGTCTCACAGAGCTGGACATGACTGAGCACACCACCACCAAAAACAACACTGTATTTTATTTTATTTTTTAAAATTTTTATTTATTAACACTGTATTTTAATGACATCTTTTTTGCCCTATTTTATGAGTGCAGCACCAATTTCCTGGTGCTGAGGGTATAGCTGAAGCACGCTGTATTTTCTCTGTTGTATCATCTTCCATTATACAAATGAATAATCTGTTCTGCTACTGAGTGACATTTTTGCATTTAAGCTTCCAAAGCAGAAATCTTCTACTTTTCAGTATAAATAGCCTGTTGGTTTTGCTTTTTACCTGGATGGCTACAGACCCCTTTCCTCTATCTTTGACATTCAGTCTTTGCTGGAATGTATCCATATAAACCTTCTTTTATTAAACTTGCCTGGCACTCCTCGTACGGGCCCTTTTATTTCTACATCTGGTAATTTCCCACTGTGTTCCCATCCTCAGAGGAAGATCGGTGCTTGTCCAGAAAAGGAGATGATAGATGTTCTATTCGAGGTTATGTGCCCCTATTGAAGTCTTTCAGTCTCAGCAAAGGAAACAAATTTTTATTTCCTTGATCTTATCACCTTAGAAATTTCACGGTGAGTGACAGTAAGAAGTGGCCAAGGGCAGCCAGTCTCACCTCTGACTCAAGGGCTCCCCCTGTGGCCCCCGAGGCCGATGGGACAGCCAAGACTCCCTCCAAGCTACGTGGTGGCCCCAGACGCCATCAGTATCGCTGCTCCATTTCTCGTGCTTCCTGTGCCTCGAGCAAGCCTTGGGTGTACCTTCGGCACCTGCCCCTCCTTGGGGACTCCAGTACCTGTCCCCTTTCTGAGGTGACGATGGGGTTCAAATTTGGCACCACCCTCCACAAAATGCTAGTCTTACTAACATTTGTTCCTCTTTGTTCAAAATGCTAGACTCACTCATCTCTGGTCCGTGTCACTCTGAGACGTAGAGGGGTTTGTCTTCTTCTGCCCCGGAAGTCACTTCATCTGGGAATTATGAAGGGACAGTGTTAAGTGTATTGACGCGGACTGTCATTTTGGGACTGGAAACACCACTGATGTCATTTGCATCGACTCCCAGATTGAAAGGTGGGCCTGCTGAGCATCTGTGAGGTCTCTCAGAGCCCAGCTGGGAGGGCAGAGAGGGACAGGCAGCTTCTGTTTTCCGATCCACACTTTGTGAAAATCGTAGCCCATTCAGCAGGTTACTGCCCTGAAGGCTGCCTGCAATTTACAGCCTCCCAGGAGATAAGCATTTGTCTCTAACGGTGAATTAGATGGTCTTTTCCTCTTAGCTTCTGGACAACAAAACGGGACTGGCCACATGCCAAGGCTGTTGCGGGAGGGAGAAATACACTGGATGGAGGGTGGACAATGTCCTTAATACTCTTCATTTCCAGAAATTCTGTGCCTGGTGTTTTCTTTTGCTGTTAAGGGGAATCCATCTTGCTAATCCTGAAATCCTGAGATACGTGCCTCTTTCTTCAATGTTTTCTAACGCTTTTTAGTCAGTGTGTGAAGGATGAGGCTGTCTTGTCATCGCACAGATTTTTTTTTATTGTCTTAAGGACCTAACAAATCAGAGATGGTTTCCCTCTGGGGAGATCTCTGGTTAAATTCCCCTTTATTGGCCTGAAGTCCCCTAATACTCATCATACAGTTAAGATTTTCCCCTTTCCCCTGAGAAATGAATGGGAGTAGTGAACGGTGACTTTGTTTATTATTCTTTAGCAAGTTGCATTAAAATTTATATGTACCTTTCCCAAAGAAGATAAATTATACATATTACAAGAAAGGACGAAAACACATAGTGATGCTGACATTCCTGCGAGAAGAGTCTCTTTGTTCTTTGCTTGCTGCATAATATATCTATCAGAGCAGACTTGTCTATTCAGCTGGTCTAAGATGTCAGTGAGTTATGACTGGGAGTTTCCACCTGATCATTCCTGCTCTTGGGAAGATAATTAAAAGGCGAGAACACTTTCCTTTAAAAGTTATCCTTTTGTGCCCACAGGTCTTGCCTACAGTCTGGAGGTCTTTCTTGCAAGACCAGGGGGTGGGGTAGAATAGGGAAGGCGGTCTTATAGAGGTCTGCTGCTGCTGCTGCTGCTAAGTCACTTCAGTCGTGTCCGACTCTGTGCCACCCCAGAGACAGCAGCCCACCAGGCTCCCTTGTCCCTGGGATTTTCCAGGCAAGACCACTGGAGTGGGTTGCCATTTCCTTCTCCAATGCATGAAAGTGAAAAGTGAAAATGAAGTCTAAGATACTTGCAAAGAGAACGTCATCTTCAACCAAAATCTAATAACTACACATGTTATAGTCAAGTACTTCTTGAATTTTCTTGGCTAGAGGAAAAAGAGGAAAGTAAAGGAATTCTTTGATTTTTAAAAAATGCCTGTTGGAATCTTGAAACTTTCATCTTTTCACCTTTAATATCAATCTGGGGGCTGAATACCCCAGGGAAGGATTGGACAATCCTCTTTGTCTCTGATTTAAGGAAGATTAGATTTGATCAATCTAATCTTATCAAATATAGATTTATACAGGATGCTTAGAGACAGAGACAGGCCAGAAGAACTTGACTTTCTATTTTTAAATGTCCCTTTCCTTACTGAATACAATGCCAAACAATATTCGGGCACTGGCTGTGCCACTGCTGAACCCGGAGAGGAAAGAGGACGGGATTTTTCATCTGTCCACACAGTACTGGAACCCAGAGCAGCGTGCAGGAGGGGGTCTGAAGCAAGGTCTTGAGAGTAACCCATCAACTGGGGGGTGAGGGGAGCTAGACTGACTCCCTTTTATAACTTCCTCAAGGGCAGAAAGTCTGGATCAATGGTGTCAAACAATGATAACTGCCTTGTTATTTAACGACTTTGAGGCTCAGTTTCTTCCTCTGTAAAATGATAAGAATAAAATGTACTTTTTAGGGATGTTGTGATGATAAAATGCGTTAATGCTCTTAAAAAAAACTCCTGGGCCAATATACTTAATCAGTGCTAATAATTCATGATAGTAGTACTACTTTCTTTGGATCACTGAGAAATATACTGCTCCTTTCCCATAATTGTTGTTGTTGATGTTTAGTTGCTAAATCGTGCCAGCCTGTTTTGCAACCCCATGGACTGTAGCCTGCTACTCTCCTTTGTCCATGGGATTTCCCAAGCGAGAATACTGGATGGGTTGCCTTTCCTTCTCCAGGGGATCTTCCTGACCCAGGGATCGAATCTGTGTCTCCTGCACTGGAAGGCCACCGGGAAGACCATTCCTTAGTAGAAATGTTTAAAAAAATCAGGCAACTTGATTACTAAGTGAAGATGAATGGAACATTTGAAGATGTCTATATGTCTTCCTTTGCTGCAGATATATAGCCTGTTGTCTGGGCTGGGACCCTCAGAGCCTTATGTACTTTGCTTATAGCAGGTAATACCTGTAAAGCCTCGTAATCTGATGCACTTCCCATGAGAAGAAACACTGTTACACAGCGATGACAGTGGATCTCAACTCCATCACAGTTTCTTCCCAAGACACTCCTGAAACACTGCTTTTATAGCAAAGATGCCTTCCAGCAAGATTGACTATAAAAGAATTCTCTCTCGTTGACTAGTGTTATAAAATCAGAAATATGATCACATGGGGAAAAAAAAATCCCAATTGGTTTGACAAAAATGCTTAGTTAAGGAAGGAGCAGAGGATGTGCTTGTTTTATTCCTCAATCTATATTGTAAGTTCTTCTCCTATGTTGTACTTGGAAAGAATTATGCAAGACCTTGTAGGACCAGTAAATGCTGACATAGGTTGGCCAGGTCTTTATAGTAGAAAGAATTTTGAGAAACTTTTGAAAAGAGCTGTGAAATTCTTTTAGAGGATAGACTATTATTAGCATGTGACGGGATAAAAGAGAAGTGCCTGCATTAGAGAGGAGGAGATAAGCCACACTCTCTAGGCTCTGCCCCTCTGGCATATGGCCCCTTCAGGTGTCCTTGGTGCTTTGAGGGCAAAACGGTAAAGCCCGCATGATCCAAGGTGAGTTCTTGTCCAAGGCACCAAGGGACGTAACCAAGTCTATGCAGCTACTGATGGCAAATCCAGGCCCATAAGTTGGGATTTTAACTACTGGGAATTTCTACTATCTCCCCCTTGCTCCCCCTTGCTCTCCGTATAGCAGGAATTTCTCCTATGTCAATACATACCTGCAACAGGGTAGAATGTAGTCACTGGCTTCTTTTATGTCCTGTTCAGAGGAAGTTGAGTGAACTCCGGGAGTTGGTGATGGACAGGGAGGCCTGGAGTGCTGCAATTCATGGGGTCGCAAAGAGTCGGACACGACTGAACGACTGAACTGAAGAGGATGTTGAACGCAATACCACGCTGTGCCAGTAGATGGCACCATGTTCCACATTATTGTGTATATGGGCTCCCCTTGAGTTTTAACTTCTATGTCGCAGAGTTGGACCCAACTGAGCGACTGAACTGAACTGAATTTTATCAACACTTGAATTTCTTTGTTGTTGTTCAGTCGCTAAGTTGTGTCTTTGAGATCCCATGGACAGCAGCACTCCAGGCTTCTCTATCCTTCACTACCTCCTGGAGTTTGCCCAAACTTGTTCATTGAGTCAGTGACGTTATCTAACCATCTCATCCTAGGCTGCCACCTTCTCCTCTAGCTCTCAATCTTTCCCAGCATCAGAGTCTTTTCCAATGAGTCAGCTCTTCACATCAGGTGGCCCAAAGTATTGAAGCTTCAGCTTTAGCATCAGTCCTTCCAATGAATATTCAAGGTTGATCTCCTTTAGGAATTCCTGGCTCTCATGCGTCTTCTCCAGCACCACAGTTTGAAAGCACTGATTGATTCTTAGTGCTCAGCCTTCTTTATGGTCCATCTCTCACTTGAAGGATAATTGCCTTACCATATTGTGTTGGTTTCTGCCATACATCAGTATGAATCAGCCGTAGGCATACATATGTCCCTTCCTCTTGAACCTCTCTCCCATCTCCCACCCCATCCCATCCCTTAGGTTAATACTTGAATTTCTTCATTGAGGATCTACAGAGTCCTGGGAATCCTTGAGTCTATTGAAGAAAGCAGACTGAGACCGGATGACCAAAGAGAGCTATGAGAATTTTAAAATCTGTTTTAATCATCATGAAAAAAATTTGAATTATTTGACCAGATATAAAGGCTAAACTTTTAGCTGAAATTCTCTCTCTCTCTCTTTTTTTTTTTTTAAGGAAAAAACCAGATATTTCCTAAACTGAACTCCTAGGATGAGAAGTAGAAGTAGAGTTAGTGAGGCTCTGGGGAGTGCCCCTCCCTCCACCTTCCTTTCAATCAGCAGAGTCCCCTTCTTTACTTCACGGAGAGGGCTTCAAATGATTAAAGAACATGCGGTTTGAAGCTGACAGAACTGGGTTTGAATTCTGGCTCTGTGGTTAGCTCTGTGATCTTGCGTATGTTGCTTAACCTCTTCTGGCCTCGATATCTTCAGCTTCCATATGAGGACACTGATCACACAGTGTGGTGAGGATGCAATGTGAAACTACAAAGATTATCTGTCTTATTAGCTATGATTACTTCACTCGATAAAAGTGTTTTCTTAGCTAAAATCATTTGAAAACTACAGACTAGTCTGAGCTTTCATTTAAAAACGTGGGAGGAAGGACTTAAGAGACTAAGTCGTTTTCTGATTAAGTTTCACCATTTCATGACACAATACAATTATTTATGTAAAACAAGACATGCTGGTCCTAATCTTTCACAGGTGTATCCCTCCCTACTTGGGGAAACTTGATATGTCACCATGTGAATTTATAAAGCTGATGAAATACAAAACAATTCTTCACCTAATAATTTATTATGCCAGGTAGTTCAGTTTATTTTAAAATTTAATTTTTATCTTATTAGTTCATCTTACAAAAGTAATTCGAACAAGTTAGTAAAATTTAGACAAATGATGCGCTTAATTAATGATTCTGTTGATGCAGTTAAAACATCATTTAATAAATAAATGTAAGTGGTTTCATAACTTTTCAGCCACAGATTTAATGCTTTGATTTAATTGATTTGGCAATATTTTGGTTGGGAACTTTCACATTCACTGAAAAGCTGTGTAGGCTGCCAAGTGGAGGTTTTAATGAAATGAGAATTCATGGATCTGTGACCTTATGATATTGGTTGCTCTGATAGCTATTAGTTGAAAGAATAATTTAAAAGGGTTCTGGATCTAACTTCACATGTAAAGTAAATTTCGTTATATCTTTCTATGTAAACCCACCCCTACACTAACACTTAATTTCTGTTTGTCAGAATTCTTAAGGTTTCAAATAGTTATTTTTAAGGAAATGCGATTTTATAATGATAGAATCCCACTGCAACACCACATGCTCCATAGTCCAGATTCAGAGAAACCTCAACAGCTCAAGGACTGGTTTGATTAGTCACATGATGTGCTGGCTACTTTGAAGGTTGCCGTGGTGTTCGAGGAGAAGCAAAGAGGCCACTAGGATCACTGTCACTGTCCCCTTAAAAGAAAACTCCCTAGGCTTCCCTGGGGTCCGCTGGGGCTGCTGCAGTTGCCGATGCTGACCAAGGGCACAGGCGTGGGCACCTCAGGGGATAGGCCAGTTTGTGCACCTGTGCAGTGGGGGCTTCAGTTCTGCAGGGCATGGTTTGCCCATGAGGCATGGGAATCATGTGTCTAGGGGCCACAATATTGAGTGGGAGGGGCTCATGAAGACTATTTAAATTTAATTTCTTTTGAAATAAAAATAAATGTAATTATAAAAATGAATAATGAATCCATTGTATATTACATTTGTTTTTATACTATCTTGAAATATAATTTTTAAAAAAATTATTTTTAATTGAGCAAGAGGCTGACAAAGACCAAAATGCCTATGGCCCACGAAAGTCATAATATATCCCTGAGTTATATTCCAAGAGTCCTCAATTTACTGTCAGAGGAGACGGAGATGAGGGGAAAAGTTGGAAGAAGAAGATTCCTGTCCAGAAGGCAGACACTGGTCTGGGACCCGAGGTGGACATTGGGTGAAGTCTCAGTCCATCTGGGCTCGGACGAACTGTAAAGGAGGTGGCATGGGCATCTAAACTGGCCTGGCCATACAAAGACCTTGACTTCATAGCCACTAGCTTCTAGCCTCTGACCTGCCTGCCAAATCTTCATAAATGGATCATTTTACTCCCCTTGCTGTGGTCTCCAAAACAGCTTGTGATCTGTGCAACATCACAGATCTGGACTGGTGGGCTCGGGGTGGGGACCTGGTGTTTCCTCTCATACAGATTGGGGGTGGGGAGCGTGGGGCACTTCAGGAAAACCAGTTTTCTTGAAAAAGTTGCTTGAACCAACTTTTCCCTCCTTGGGCAGTTACCTTTGGAGCAGTTCTGAGATTTTCAGGCAGGTGTCTCTACCTGGACCTCCAGGATACGGGGGATCACCCCCTGGGTGAATTGCAGGCTTTGATAGTTAATGTAGAGAAACTTTTGCTGTGAGCGACAGAGGAAGGTTGTTTCCAGCTTTCTCTCCCCAGATAGTGACACTGTGGTCTGACACCCTACGCCCTATGGCCTGACCTTCTGGGGGTGGACCCGGTACCTTCTGGGCTGGCAATCCAGAGCTGGGGTCTTCAAGGGCTTTCCCCAGGAGGGGTAGGGAGTTGGGGGTGGGGAGGGGGATGGAGGCGGGTTGCTGGGTTCCTCGGTGGGGCGTGCAGCGGAGATTCTGTCCACCAGGTGGCGCTGGGCCAGCTCCAGCAGCCCCTCCCATTCGAGGAAACAGAGCCTGATGGTGTGTGGGAAACAGTGTCCATCCATCATGTCAGGGTCCCGGGATTAAGTGGTGGTTATTCGACCACTGAGGTCACCAGGGCAGCGCTTACCCTCTGGCCTCTCCTTGATCCCTTCATTGGGCTGGCTCTGGTGGGACGTTGAGGGGAGGAGTTACTACCGCTTTCATTTCTATGTTCATTTATGGTTTCATCTTTCAGCCTTTATGGAGCCAGGACCGGGTACACAGATGAGTAATATGTGGTCCCTGCCTTTGAGATGCTCAAAGGTAGGGGAAAAAGCAAATAGACCATTGGCACACAGTGACAAATGCTGGGCTAGAAGTCTGCCCAGAATGCTGGCGGGAGCTGTGGGCACGAATTGGACAGAGCAGGGCAGTCCTCGCTGGGAAGGTGAGGCTTGAAGGGTGAGAGGGACCAGCCAGGTGAGAAGGCAGGGAAGGACATGTGAGGCCCTGTGCCATGGGACACAGTGCTGGGGCCAGCCAGCTCCAGGGAAGGCCAGGCTTAGGGTCCCAGGTGGGGACTGAGAATCCCCATCTCTAATGGAGAGATGCAGGGCTGGTATGCGTGAGAGCCAGGATTCCCCTGCCAGCAGGCGGGAAATTATTGCAAGATTTCCTCAAGGGAGAGACACAGTTAGATTTGAATTTCACAAAGATTGAGTCTGGGAGAGGTGAGGAGATGGGAGCTGGAGTCAGGGGAGCCTGTTAGAAGGTGATTTCAAGTAGGAAATGGTAAGTTAAGCCACCGCTCAGTCACCTAGAGCCCTCCTGGACACACTCACCTTTGTTTCCCTTTTCTGTTGCCCATTATCTTTAGTCTGGTTCACAAACGCTGGGGCCCTGGGTGTCAGTCGCTCAGTCATATCTGACTCTTTGCAATCCCATGGACTGTAGACCGCCAGGCTCCTCTGTCCATGGAATTCTCCAGGTAAGAATATTGGAGTAGGTTGCCATTCCCTTCTCCAGGGGATCTTCCTGGCCCAGGGATCAAACCTAGGTCTCCGGCATAGCAGGCAGATCCTTTGCCATCGGAAGCACCGGAGATCCTCAAATTGTTTCCATTTCTCCGCCAGTGAAACACAATAGCTGGCCTCCCAGGTGAGGCTGGGCGGGTGGGAGGGCTGGTGGGACCGGGTCAGGGAGCATTCGCAGTGCAGCCCCCTGTGCAGTCCCGGTGCCCATGGTCCGAGCCACGGAGGAAGGGAGGGGCAGGGGCCTGGGAGGTGCAGGGTTAGCCCGATTTGGGGACGAGCAGAAGAGAACAGCAGCCCCCAGAGTGATCAGAATCAGGCGTGCACGCTCCTAGGAAGGGCAAGGACACCTTTGTCATGGAGGCTGCAGAGACTCAGAGGCTGAGGTGTATGACCAGGGAGGGTCGAGCAGCCAGCCACCCCCTTGCCCTAGTCCTTTGTTCTGTGTGGCATGTGAACTGGTTTAATTACCTGAATCGCCACCCAGCGCCTGCTTTTCCCTTTTCCCAACAAGGTCTGGCCCTCTGGTGTCTGTTTCACTGGCTCCCAGGAAGGCCCCAGAGGATGGTAGTGAATGTCAGCCCTGGGTCGTAGTTCTCCCTATGCCAGACTCACAGGGAGGTAGGTGGTGGTGGTGGTGGTGAGGGGGGTGGGTGTCTTGCACAAGCAGGCCTGAGAGCTCAGGGCCCAGAGCAGTTGACTGAGGGGAGGAAGGAATTGAAAGGTTGTTGCTGAACCATGAAAGATGCTGGGATTCTTGGTCTCTGGAGGAGAAGAATTCAGTCCAGGGCCAGAGATGAGGCTTGATCACTCAGAGCTTTAGTGCAATAAAGTCTTATTAAGTATAAAAGAGATAGAGAAAGCTTCTGACATAGACATCAGAAGGGGGCAGAAAGAGTGCCCCCCTTCAGTCGTGTCCGACTCTGTGCGACCCCATAGACGGCAGCTACTAGCAGTCTGCTAAGTAAAGAAAGGAAATGTCTCAAAACTCGGAGAATGGCACCAGGACCCTCACCCACAAGATGCATTTTGAGATGACCTTGGCACCAGGGAGTCATCCTGGGCCATAAAGCGATTGACATGAATCTTGAAGAAAAGCAGATTTCTGTACAAATATGTATTAACATAGCTTAGGAGAACAATGTATAACATACTGGATTGTCAAGTGGGTTCTGAGTCTTTAGGCTAACCAACTTGAAGACAGAGTCTGGGGTAAATACAGAGCACATTAGCATAGCTTAAGACAAACATTTCTATAAGAAAAAATGCACTGGTTAGCTCAGGGTTTGAAAAAAGTTAAGTTCAGGTGGAACCAGGTGTCATTATGGCAGCACAGAATTTTCAAAGAAACCTCCTTTTAAATCTGTATCAGTTCAGTTCAGTTTAGTCGCTCAGTTGTGTCTGACTCTTTGCGACCCCATGAATCGCAGCACGCCAGGCCTTGCTGTCCATCACCAACTCCCGGAGTTCAACTCAGACTCACGTCCATCGAGTCAGTGATGCCATCCAGCCATCTCATCATCTGTCGTCCCCTTCTCCTCCTGCCCCCAATCCCTCTCAGCATCAGTCTTTTCCAATGAGTCAACTCTTCGCATCAGGTGGCCAAAGTACTGGAGTTTCAGCTTTAGCATCATTCCTTCCAAAGAAATCCCAGGGCTGATCTCCTTCAGAATGGACTGGTTGGATCTCCTTGCAGTCCAAGGGACTCTCAGGAGTCTTCTCCAACACCACAGTTCAAAAGTATCAATTCTTGGGCGCTCAGCCTTCTTCACAGTCCAACTCTCACATCCATACATGCCCACAGGAAAAAACCATAGCCTTGACTAGACGGACCTTAGTCAGCAAAGTAATATCTCTGCTAATTTGTAGAGAGAAGGGGAAAAAATATATCACTAGTTTTATTCCTCCTGCCTCTTAAGAGAGAGAGAAAATGTCTGACACTTGCAGCCTATTTCCTCCGTTTGGAGATCCCTGGCCTTCCTGCCTATTACCCTCTCAGGATCCAAGTTTCTCAAGGACTAGAACCCTGGACTCTGAAGGGCTGGGCCTCATCCTGCCTGTGTTCTTAGCAGAGTGGCCTTGGATAAGTCTACTCAGTTCACTAAGCAATTGCTTTTCTCCTTTTTACAGTGAAGGAGTTGGACAAGAAATGGAACCCTAAGGCCCCTTCAAACACCTACATTCTGTGAAAGAGGTGCAGCTTTCTGCAGTACGGGCCGCTCATCATCCCTGTGGGCCCTGCTTTGGCCCCTCGGGTTTCTGGGCTGACAGCTCGCTTCTGTGAGGGGCATGTCCCACAGAGCGCCTTCTCCTCCCCCTTTTTGTTACTGGCTTTCAGTCCCCTACCCCCGACCCCCATCCTGGCACTGCTAGGGACTCTGGGGGCCAGAGCCACTGCTGGTTTGCATTTCACCCCCAGAGGCTGTTAAGAAGATTAAGGACTCCTACTTTGACCACAGGTCTAAAAGCCCAGGAGTCGATTCCTAGTCCCCGCTCAACCCCAGGACAAATATCCCCCGTTCCCTCACTGCAGCTTTTCTTCAGAGACCTTTTCCCGCTTTCCAATACAGGGTAAGAGTCCGGTCTTGTGTGGTCCATGTAAGCCCCACCTCTGTGCTGAGTGCCCTGTCTTCCGAGGAATATTGCTGCTGGCCTTCATCCAGGCTTGGGGGTGAAGATGGAAGTCAGAGTACAGCAAGGCGGAGCTGGAGCAGAGGTCTTGGGCAACAGGGAAGGCTGGTGTGGCTCAGTCTTGGAGAGACGCCCTTTGGGGCAGACAGGAGAGACTGGGGGTCACCCCACATGGTCCTGTGTTTTCCCCAAGAGTGAACCTCAGGCCATTTCTCCTGCAGAATCGGCAATGTGGGATTCATCTGTCTGGGCGGGCAGCCTAGGGTGGGGCTCTCTGCCTGGAGACTCTCTCTAGACTCTCTGTTCTAGTCCTGGCTCTGCCACTTCCCAGCTGTGTGGCCTTGGGGAAGGAATGTGACCTTTCTGGGTTTCCTCCTGTGAAATGGAGATATGACCTCTGTATGGTTGAGAGATCAAAGTGAGACCTTGCTTCCAAACCACACCCTCAACTCTTAGATGGCCGGTTATAAATGGTAACTGAGATAATCAACAGAAAGCACCCAAAAAGGAGCTGAGATATGGCAACTGCTCAACAAATGTTAATTCCCTCCCATGTGACTCAAATTTCAAACATAGCTTGTTCCCAACTCCCCTCAAGCCGCTCCTCCACCCCCCACCCACGACCTCCCACTTGCCCCATCTACACTTCCTTTATCAGGGTGTGGTACTAAGGGCTGCCCAGCCCAGAGACTGGAGTCATTTTCTCCTTTTGCCCTAATGTCTTCTGGGTTCCCAAGTCCCATCTACTCTGTCTCTAGCTCATATCAGTCTTTCTCAGCATTAGCGCTAACACCATCTCAACCATGGTTGACGCAAAGACTTGAAGACTGACTTCTAACTGAGCTCCACGACTCCATTCCCTTTCTGGCTGCAATCTGTCTTCCATGCGCCTGATTAAAGTACAAAGTGAGGGAATTCCCTGGTTCCCTGGTGGTTCCACTGGCTAAGACCCTGTGCTCCCAATGCAGGGGGCCGGGGGCAGGGGAGGGTTTCGATCCCTGGTCAGGGATCTAGATTCCACTGCAACTAAGACTTTGCATGCCTCTACTAAAGAACTCATGTGCCACAACTAAAAACCTGGTGCAGACAAGTCCATAAATAAATATTTAAAAAATGAAACACAAAGTTAGCATGTCGTGCCTACTTCAACAGCTGCCCCCGCCCCCCACCACCTGTGGGTAATACACAAGCACAGTAGCCTAAAGGTCTTGAGTCAGGCTTGTCCAGTCCCCATAGTGCTTTCATGCCTGAAGTCTTTGCCCATGCTGCTCCTCTGCCTAGCATGTTTCCCTCCTCTCATTCTCATGATTAACCCTTATTTTCCTATGAAGGCACAGCTCAAGGGTCACATCCTTCAAGACTTTTGTGACCTGTTCCTTCCCCATAGCTTGGGTTAGAAGCTGCACCTCCAAGCTGTGGTGGCATTTGATGCTGGAAGTAACTCCCTTGTCATAGAGGACCAAAATTGGCTCATTATTTGCCATCTTTTCCTACTAGACTGTAAGCTACATAAGTGCAGGGTCTGTTCTTATTCATTAGATATTAAATGCGTATTTACCAGAGCCTGCTTGGTAAGCCAGAAACAGAGTTAGGCTCTTGAGATGCCAGGGTGAGGGCCAAACCAGCCCCAGCAGTGCAGTCATGGATCTCAGTGTTGAAAGTGTTCGTTGCTCAGTCATGCCTGACTCCGTGTGACCCATAGACTGTAGCCTGCAAGACTCCTCTGTCCATGGGATTCTCCAGGCAAGAAGACTAGAATGGGTTGCCATGCCCTCCTCCGGGGGATCTTTCCTGGCCCAGGGCTTGAACCTGGGTCTCCCACATTTCAGGCAGACTCTTTACCATCTGAACCTCCAGATAGTTTGTGTTAATTGAAGAATCGCACCATGATGGAGAGGAGCACTGCCCTACGAGAGCTCCTGGGGGTATCTGTATTAGTCGGGGTTCTCCAGAGAAGCAGAACCAGTAGGGTGGCTAGACAGATGGATGACAGATAGATAATTGAGATGAGTGATGTGGGTTTTTATTTTCTTTTTTTAACTGAAGTGTAGTGTACTTACAATATTGTGTTAGTGTCTGGTGTACAGCAAAGTGATCCAGTCATATATGCACATTATATAATACATATATTGAAGATTCTTTTTTTATCATAGGTTATTGTGAAGAGTTGACTCATTGGAAAAGACTCTGATGCTGGGAGGGATTGGGGGCAGGAAGAGAAGGGGATGACAGAGGATGAGATGGCTGGATGGCATCACTGACTCGATGGACGTGAGTCTGAGTGAACTCAGGGAGTTGGTGATGGACAAGGGGGCCTGGCGTGCTGCGATTCTTGGGGTCGCAAAGAGTCAGACACGACTGAGCGACTGAACTGACTGATTACAAGGTATTGAATATAATTCCCTGTGCTTCATAGTAGGACCTTGTTATCTATTTTATATATAGTAATGTGTATCTGTTAATCCCAAGCTCCTGATTTATCCCCTTGCCCCTTGATGTTATGGTTTATAATAAGGAATAGATATTTGGTCTTCATTCCTGATCCTGGCACAGAGCTCCTGAAACCCTTGGAATTTCCTGTGGTAAGAGACATAAACGTGTTTTTGTTAATGAAACAAAGCCCCTACGTAACATAAGGATGGGGCTTGGTTACCTTCTAGTCCCATTCATTGGCCTTCAGAGAGGCAAGAAAGGAGGCAGACTGAGTTCAAAATCAGTGGTCAGTGATTTAATCAGTCATGCCTGTGCAATGAAGCCTGCATAACCCCCCAAAAGTACTGGGTGCTGAGAACTTATAGCTTGGTGAACACGTGGAGATTTGGGAGAGGAGTGCCTGCAGAGGGCGTGGACACTCCGTGCCCCCTTTCCTATACTTTGCCCTACACATCTCTTCCACTGGCTGTTCCTACATTAGATGCTTAGCAATAAACTGTAATTGAGTGAGGAGGCTGAGTTCTGTAAACCACACTAACGAATTAATTGAACCTGAGGAAGGTTCAATTGTGGGAACCTACAGTCTGTAGCTGGTTGGTCAGAAGCATGGGTGACAATCTGGACTTGCAGTTGGTGTCTGAAGTCTGCTTGGGTTGTGGGGGAGGTGCGGCGAGCAGTCTTATGGGACTGAGGACTTGACCTGTGGGACCTGTCTCTGAGTAGATAGTGTCAGAATTAATTGCTTGGAGGTATGGAGAAAACCACACATGTTGGATCTATTAGAATTAAAATATAAATATGGACATTTAAAGATACATGTAGAAAGAGATTTATTATAAGGAATTGGCTCTTGAGATTACGGAGACGGGCAAGTCTAAAACTCCAGGAGGTAGGGGAAGAACAGGGCAACCTGGTGTGTTGCAGTCCATGGGGTTGCAAAGAGTCAGATGCGACTGAGCGACTGAACAACAAACAGCCGTATTGGAACCTGGAAACCAAAGGAAAAATGGATAATATTGATCCTATCTTCAAATTTTGATATTTTGTTTACAAAGAATTGCGGGGGGTGGGGGGAGCACTGGTTTAAGATTTTAAAAATATTGCATCAAAATATTATTGATCTTGATTGCTGAATTTTGGGGCAGTTCTGAAATTTGTACCTAAGGTGAGGTCTCACTCACCATACCTAGTCCCAGAGAGTCCCAGAGCCAGAGAAATCTACAGCCAGCATGCCTGACAGGGAGCCATGCCACTCTCCCTATTAAATCGAGGTTCCTCAGAAAGACTGGAAGGCCGTTGGGAAGATGGGGGTATCTGTAATAGCACGGGCTCTTTACAGAACGGTAATGAATCCACATTCAGAGCCAGGAGAGAGAGAATACAGTATAGGCCCCACCCTGTGTCTGTCACACAGACTCAAAGACCCAGACTGTAAGAGGAGCACACCTGAAAAGTAGAGCCACTCTGTCAAAAGCTGTAATAAAAACAGAGTAATAGTATTATCATTTTAAACTACTGCACTCCATTTTTTCTTTTTAGCAGATAGATCCTTTTTCCCAGGAGATCTTTTTTTCTACCCTCTTGCATTATATTTTTCTTTAGTTATTAATTAAATCATTTTGGGTTTCTTGAACACAGGCATCATTTCACAACTTTCTGCTGGGATGATAGGGACAAATCTGCTTAGAATGAAAAGAAAAAAAAAAAACTATTCATGATCCATAAAGGGAATAATCCACATTTTCAGTTGCAATTAACTGAGATTTGGTTGGAAACATCTTAATCAGGTAACGTCTCTGAATCTAGGAACCTGGGGTAAATCTCTTGCAGGTCCGGTGCTACTAATGTCGGGCACCCAGTCCACCTGGTCCTGTGGCTACTGGCTCTGCCTGCGATGAAGATGAGAAGGTTTTGCATTATCATCATTTATGAATTGAATACTTTCCATGCAGGATGTATTAAATATAAAAATAGCATCTGACCCTGAGTTATCTGCAGTCTTTTCTGCAGAGACAGGCGAGGCAGCTGGTGATATTAGTGGGTCAGATTCTTGCACCCTTGGGTTAGTATTTCAAATAGGCGTGTACCATACTAATCACATTTAGCTGGCCCCTAAAGCTGGGGAGCTTCTGCTTAGACTGTTCCAATATCCACACAGCTCTCTCATCACCGACACACCTCTCTCATCACCGACACACCTTTCAGACTTCTTGAACTTTCTCTTCTCTGACGGGAGTCGGTAATCTTCAGTTGCCCATCCATCCTGGATCCCTGGGGCCCCAGCCCTTCTCATCCAGCCAGCCAGGGCTGCCAAGGCTGTGCAGCTGTGCCCTCTTGCTCTCTTCTTTAAGGGAATATCATGCTGTTTGGGACTAAATGGCACCCAGACTGAAGCCCAAGTGCTCATTCCTCCAACTCAATGATATTCACATCCCCACTCCTCTCCAATGGCGAGAGCCAGTGAGAACCTCCTGCATCTATGGACCTTGGTGTAATCTCTCCTACTAACTACACTTTTTGTCTTACACTCACCCTCTTTTAAATTCACAACCAATGGAGGAGTTAATTATATCTGCGCATTTTTAGGACATGCTTTGAGGTTCCAGGTTGATATGAATTTGGAGGATACTATTCAACTTACCGAGGTTCCCAGGTGGAGTCAGTGGTCCAGTCTCACCTGCAAATGCAGGAGACTTAAGAGATGTGGGTTTGGTCCCTGTGTTGGGAAGACCCCAGGAGGAGGGCATGGCAACTCCACTATTCTTGCCTGAAGAATCCTATGGACACAGAAGCCTGGAGGGCTCCAGTCCATATGGTTGCAAAGAGTTGGACATGGCTGAAGCAACTTAGCACATCCGCACTCAACTTACTGTGGCCTCCCCCAGATATGATATTATTACATATTTGATTCAGCCTAACAGTCTATTGTTCCTTATGTACTTTACATAGACAAATGGCTGACACAAATAGTTTCATAAACCTAAAGATCAAGACTGATAGATTTTAGCAAATTTTATCTCTGATTAAAACTCATGGGCCATGAATCTGGCCAAATGCCTGCAAGTCTGATTGAACACTGCTGTGAGGCAACCCATGGTATAAAACCAGGAAACACTTGGTGTAAATCCAGCCCAGTCTTCATCCACATTTTGAACCTAAGGATCAATTTGCAAATCAGTTCATGGTTGCTTTTTCTTTCATCGTTTCCTGTTCACCTCTTTAGGATCCATATTTTATACTGTAACAATAGCTGTCTATAAACCCATTTTCCCCTTAAATATACTGGTGAGCATTGAGGTTAAAGGAAGCTAAGATAATATGGAAGGTATTTACATTGAAAAGTAAAATTTTGTAACAAAAGAATATTTTTGTTGCTACAGATGATTACTTAAAAACACAAGGTTCATAAATATAAAATGAATTTATACACACATTGCAGAAGGCTTAGAAAAATACATCAAAATACATCATGAAACTACTGAAGCCCACCTAGAGCTCGTGCTCAGCAACACAAGAAGCCCCCACAGTGAGAAGCTTGCTCACTACAGCTGGAGAGGGGCAACTGTGCTGCCACACGGGAGAAAGCCCATGAGCGGCAATGACGACTCAGCAGCCAAAGCTTACAAAAGAGCAAATGCTCTTGTAGTTCCAACAATCAGAATGAACTATTGTTAACATTTTGGAGTATACTTTTTCAGTCTTTCTAACCATCAGTTCAGTTCAGTTCAGTCACTCAGTCGTGTCCGACTCTTTGCGACCCCATGAATCGCAGCACGCCAGGCCTCCCTGTCCATCACCAACTCCCGGAGTTCACTCAGACTCACGTCCATCGAGTCCGTGATGCCATCCAGCCATCTCATCCTCGGTTGTCCCCTTCTCCTCCTGCCTCCAATTCCTCCCAGCATCAGAGTCTTTTCCAATGAGTCAACTCTTTGCATGAGGTGGCCGTAGTTCTGGAGATTCAGCTTTAGCATCATTCCTTCCAAAGAGATCCCAGGGTTGATCTTCAGAATGGACTGGTTGGATCTCCTTGCAGTCCAAGGGACTCTCAAGAGTCTTCTCCAACACCACAGTTCAAAAGCATCAATTCTTTGGTGCTCAGTTTTCTTCACAATCCAACTCTCACATCCATACATGACCACAGGAAAAACCATAGCCTTGACTAGACAGACCTTTGTTGGCAAAGTAATGTCTCTGCTTTTCAATATGCTATCTAGGTTGGTCATAACTTTCCTTCCAAGAAGTAAGCGTCTTTTAATTTCATGGCTGCAGTCACCATCTGCAGTGATTTGGGAGCCCCCAAAATAAAGTCTGACACTGTTTACACTGTTTCCCCATCTATTTCCCATGAAGTGATGGGAACGGATGCCATGATCTTCGTTTTCTGAATGTTGAGCTTTAAGCCAGCTTTTTCACTCTCCTCTTTCACTTTCATCAAGAGGCTTTTTAGCTCCTCTTCACTTTCTGCCATAAGGGTGGTGTCATCTGCATATCTGAGGTTATTGATATTTCTCCTGGCAATCTTGATTCCAGCTTGTGTTTCTTCCAGTCCAGCGTTTCTCATGATGTACTCTGCATATAAGTTAAATAAGCAGGGTGACAATATACAGCCTTGACATACTCCTTTTCCTATTTGGAACCAGTCTGTTGTTCCATGTCCAGTTCTAACTGTTGCTTCTTGACCTGCATACAGATTTCTCAAGAGGCAGGTTAGGTGGTCTGGTATTCCCATCTCTTGAAGAATTTTCCACAGTTTATTGTGATCCACACAGTCAAAGGCTTTGGCATAGTCAATAAAGCAGAAATTGATGTTTTTCTGGAACTCTCTTGCTTTTTCCATGATCCAGCGTATGTTGGCAATTTGCTCTCTGGTTCCTCTGCCTTTTCTAAAAACCAGCTTGAACATCAGGGAGTTCACAGTTCACGTATTGCTGAAGGCTGGCTTGGAGAATTTTGAGCATTACTTAACTATATGCACATGTAAATATGATGTGTCTAGAAAAGGAGACATGTTTATATATATACATTCACAGGATTGCAGCTGCTTCTGCCTTTAGAAGGATGATAGAATTCATCTCAAGTAAGATTTTTTTTTCCAAACTTATAAGTTTTAATTTTGTATTAGGGTATAGCCGATTAACAAGGTGAGCAGTGTAGGGACTCAGCCGTACATAGACATGTATCCATTCTCCCCCAAACCTTCCTCCCATCCTGGCTGGCACATAACATTGAGTAGAGTTCCTTGTGCTATACAATAGGTCCTTGTTGGTTATCCATTTTGAATATAGTCACGTGTATGTGACCCTTCCAGACTCCCTAACTATCCCTTTCATGTGGCTTTTTCTAAGTCTTGAGTCTCTTTCTGTTTTGCAAGTAAGTTCATTTGCATCATTTCTTTTTAGATTCCGTGTATAAGGGATATCATACAATATTTGTCCTTCTCTGCTTGACTTACTTCATTCAGTATGACACTTTCTAGATCCATCCGTGTTGCTGCAGATGGTATTATCTCATTCAAGGAAGATTTATTTTAACTTAGAAGCTTCCTAATGGTCTGTATAAAGTGTGAATGGTGGACACCTCTAAACCCTACTCCCTTCCAGGGCAAGACAAATAAATTACTCCCAACAGGAGGAAAGCTTAGGCTAGCAGCTCGAGACTGGGGTGAGAGGTGGGGGTGAGCCTGCAGAATGTGAGGAGGGCAACTGGGGAGGAACAGCGGAAGCACAGAAAGAGTAGATTCTGTGAAGGAACACTAGTGAGGAACTCCCTGTGGCAGAGAGTGTCTGATGTTAAATGTGAAGCGATTTCCTGCTTGCCTTGTGCTGTAATTGTGCTCCGTGACTCAACCCTCCAGTAACAGCATGCTATTAACAACACCCTGGGGTTTGGTTGCTTTGGTTGTAATGAAGCATGGAGGAAAGTGGGGTGGCAAGGGAGCAAAGGAGCTGGGAGCGGAGGCTGGGAGCAGACATCAGGGAGAACCAGGATATACTGTGCTTGAAGGATTTTGTAGTTAGCATTATGTGTTGAGCAAAAAACTTGAACAGCATGCCTGCATATCATTATTCTCTCACATCACCAGTATTCAATCTCATATTTACAGCACCCTTTAGAATTAGCTGCATGGTTGAAAGAAGGACAAGACTCAAGACAACATTTAATAAATCCACAGTAATTATGGTACAATCAGGAATGCAGTGAAATAACGCTTACAGTTTATTACCCCAGGGTCTAGGTAGACATCCAGCTCCTAAGTTATATACATAACCCTTAATAAACATCCTTGTACCCACAGTATTACCCACATCTCTAGTTATATCCGTTTATATCCCAGAAGCGGATTTTACAAGGGCCAGAGAAGTATTTCAGAACATTTGACTGGCATTATTATCTTCCCCCAAAGAGGTAGTGATGTTACCTTATTCTTTTCTTAATATATATATTTTCTTGTTGTATAGTTGACTTACAATGTTTCAGGTGCGCAGCAAGGTGATTCAGTTATAAATATACACATATATTATTTGTGATATTATTTTCATTATAGGTTATTATAAAATATTGACTATAGTTCCTTGTGCTATATAGTAAATCTTTGTTGCTTGTTGCATATCTATTTTTTTAATTAGAAATCTAGCTTTCTATTCATGCTGAGTCAAACAACTGGAGTCAAAATGTCATAAATTTTCAGTTAAGCAAAGATTCTTCTTTTCTGAAGTATATATATTATACATATTATATATATGTGTATACAGAGGCTTTATACTACACTTGATAAAGGCTTGAGAAATAATATAAAAAAGAAGAGGTGGAGAAATTGGAAAATATAAACTAAATGAAATGGGAGCACTGAATATGAAATAGAAAAAGTGAGACAAACTAGATAAAAGTAGAAGATCCTCATATAATCCAGTTGTTTTTAAACATGACTTCTCATTAGAAACATCTGGAGCTCTAGCGGGGAAAAAAAAAGCAATACCTGGTCATTTGTATTTTTCAAAAATTTCAAGATAATTTTGATATCCATCTGGATTTTAAAGTGATTACAGGTTTTTCTGTTAAATGACAGTTTTGGTGATACAGACTTCTATTATTCTTCTGTTGACCAGTCATGATACAATTGTTCCGAGTAATAGTTGACATAATCACAATAGTAAAGATGTTTATCGGTTTTCACAATCAATAGTCAGACACAAAATAAAAGATCATTATAACTGCAAACCATAATGGGAAAATGATTAACTTAACAATATAAAATAATTACATACAGTTTGGGGGTCAAGCAGAGTGGTGTGGTCAGTGCACACATGCACAAGTTTTCATCCTCCCAACCTGTCTATGCCTTTTGATTCTTGCGTTTAATCCATTTACATTTAAGGGAATGGTTGAAATGTATGATACTGTAACCGTTTTCTTAATTGTTTTCGGTTTATTTTCTGTAGGTCTTTTCCTTCTCTAGTGTTTTCTGCCTAGAGAAGTTCCTTTAGCATTTGTGGTGCTGAATTCTCTTAACTTTTGTTTATCTTGAAAGCTTTTGATTTCTCCATCAAATCCAAATGAGAGTCTTGCTGGGCAAAGTATCCTTGGTTGTAGGTTCTTCCCTTTCATCACTTTAAATATGTCATGCCATTCCCTTCTGGTTTGTGGAGTTTCTGTTGAGACATCAGCTGACGGCCTGATGGGAGTTCCCTTGTATGTTATTTGCTGTTTTTCCCCTGTTGCTTTTAATATTTTATCTTTACCTTTAATTTTTGTCAGTTTGATTACTGTCTGTCTCAGTGTGTTCTTCCTTGGGTTTATTCTGTCTGGGATTCTCTCTGCTTCCTGGACTTGTTTGACTATTTCCTTTCCCATGTTAGGGAAGTTTTCAGCTATTGTCTCTTCAAATATTTTCTCAGGTACTTTCTCTCTCTCTTCTCCTACTGAGGCCGCTATAATGTGACTGTTGGTGTTGTCCCAGAAGTCTCTTAGGCTGTCTTTCATTCGTTTTTCTATATTCTGTTCTGCAGCAGTGATTTCTACCATTCTGTCCTCCAGCTCATTTATCTGTTCTTCTGCCTCAGTTATTCTGTTATAGATTCCTTCTCGTGTGTTGTTCATCTCTGCTTGTCTGTTCTTCACTTCCTGGAGGTCTTTGGGAAACATTGCTTGCATCTTCTCCATTGTTTTCCTGAGATCCTGGACCATCTTTACTATCATGTTTCTGAATTCTTTTTCTGGAAGGTTGCCTATCTCTATTTCACTTAGTTATTTTTCTGGGGTTTTATCTTGTCCCTTCATCTGGGACACAGCTTTCTGCGTTTTCATCATGATTACCTTTCTGTAATACGGTTTTTATTTTAGCCACTGTGAGATGGTGCTGCTTCTTCCTTCTTCTGTCTGCCCTCTGATGGATGAGGCTAAGAGGCTTGTGTAAGCTTCATGGGGGGGGGGACTGGGGATGGGAGGCTTTGTTCAGCAAAGCTTTGACCCAATTATCTGCTGATTGTTGCAGCGGCACTCCTTCCCGGGTAGCTGTCTGGTCTGGAAGTGACCCAGCTCTGGGGTCTATGGGCACTATGGCAGGGTTGAAGTCAAACTCCAAGAGGGTTTATTCTAAGGTGGACCTTCCCAGCCTGCTGCCGCCAGCGCTCCCATCCCTGGGGTGAGCCTCTTCCTGTCCAACACAAGCAGGTAGTTTTGCTTCAGCCTCCTGTGGGGTCACTGCGTCTTGGTATATGCAAGATTTGGTTTGTGCCCTCTCAGATTGGAGTCTCTGTTTCTCCCAGTCCTCTGACCTTTCAGGGCAGGTTCCCTGGGGATTCCCAGTCCCTTTGTCAGATCCCCAGGCTGAGCAAGCCTGACAAGGGGTTCACAACCTTCACAACAGCGGGAAAACTTCTTTGGAATTATTGTTTTCCAATCACCCACCCAGTGGGTATTGGATTTTATTTTATCGTGACTGTGTCCCTCCTATGATCTTGCTGCAGCTTCTTCTTTGTCTTTGGACGTGGGGTACCTGTTTTTGGTGGGTCCAGTGTTCCCCTGTTGATGGTTGTTCAACAGCTAGTTGCAGTTTGGGTGCTCTCTGCAGGAGGAGATGGGTGGATGTCAGATAGCAATGTTACTTTAAAAAACCAACTCTTTCCTCAGTCTGAGTATCAGCACTATTTCATATTTTTTCACAGTTTATAGTTTAAGAAAAGAGAAAACAACCATTTCTATTTTCACTTTTGATCACCACTTGTGAGGTTGTATACTTTTCTGCCCATCTGCTTTTTTCCTTTATGAATTGTCTGTTTCTATCCTTTGCCTATTAGAGGGTTCATTTTTTTCTCATTGATTTTTGTGATCCCATAAAATAAGAATATTAACACTTTGTTGGTTAATATATTGCAGGCATTTTGTCCTAATTTGTCACTTGCTTTTACTTTTGGCTAAAACACTTTTAGTGTTTTGGGACCAAGAGATATTTTAAATTTTCATGCAGGCAAATCTGTCTACTCCTTTATGGATTCTACATTTGATGTTATAGCTCTTTTAAACTTTTTCAAAACCCACGATTATAGGTTTTTGTCTAGTCTGTTTATGATTTCAGTTTTTTTAAATGTTCAATTCTTTATTCCTTTTGGAATTTAAGGAATGAGGGGAAACTTTAGCTTAACTTTTCTCCTAAAGGCTTTATCCTAAAGCACCCTTTATCAAACAATCCATCTTTTTCTACTGATGTAAATGCCACCTCCACAGTATGGAGCATGGCTCCACAGCATGGCTGTGCTGTGCCATGCTTAGTCTTCAGTTGTGTCCAACTCTTTGTGACCCCATGGACTGTAGCCCGCCAGGCTCCTCTGTCCATGGGATTCTCCAGGCAAGAATACTGGGGTGGGTTGCCATACCCTCCTCCAGGGATTATGTTAAATGTTCATGTGCATGTTGATTTGGGCTTTGCTACAAGAGACATCCCAATATCCCTTCTCCCCTTCATCTTTTGTAATAAAACTTTCTAATTTAGCTGGACACCTGATTCCCCTAAATCAAAACTACGTTTCCCAGCCTCCTTTGCTGATGGGTGTTGTCATGTGGCTTATTCTGCTCACTGAGATACAGGAGAATGTTATTTGTAAATTTTGAGATATATCCTGAATGAGAAGGGCCATGCTTCTTTAGGTCTTTTCCTCATTTCTGACAACTGTCGTGCAAATGTGATGACAAGCACTCTGGCAGCCATTCTGAACCATAAGTAGCAGCTACATGTTGAGCATTATTGCAAAATAGAATAAGTCTTGGTGTCTGAGGAGATCTTGATGACTTTCTATCAGCTGTGGATTGCTTGCATTTAGACTTCTAATAAAGGAGAGAAAAATAAATTTCTATTGTGTATACATTCAGCCATGAAATTAAAAGATGCTTACTCCTTGGAAGAAAAGTTATGACCAACCTAGATAGCATATTCAAAAGCAGAGAAATTACTTTGCCAACAAAGGTCCATCTAGTCAAGGCTATGGTGTTTCCAGTGGTCATGTATGGATGTGAGAGTTGAACTGTGAAGAAAGCTGAGCACCGAAGAATTGATGCTTTTGAACTGTGGTGTTGGAGAAGACTCTTGAGAGTCCCTTGGACTGCAAGGAGATCCAACCAGTCCATTCTGAAGGAGATCAGCCCTGGGGTTTCTTTGGAAGGAATGATGCTAAAGCTGAATCTCCAGTACTCTGGCCACCTCATGCGAAGAGTTGACTCATTGGAAAAGACTCTGGTGCTGGGAGAGATTGAAGGCAGGCGGTAAAGGGGATGACAGAGGATGAGATGGCTGGATGGCATCACGGACTCGATGAACGTGAGTCTGAGTGAACTCCAGGAGTTGGTGATGGACAGGGAGGCCTGGCGTGCTGCGATTCATAGAGTCGCAGAGAGTCAGACAGACTGAGCGACTGAACTGAACTGAACTGACTGATACATTGTTGTTAATTTGTTTTTATTGGTCATTGCAGGTGAACCTAATTCTAACTGATCTGCATATTCATGTAACAAGGCTATGAAATTAGATTTTAACATTGTGACATATTTTAATATGTGACAATGCAGATACTTCTCTTAAAATATTTTGCCAATTATTCTTGTCCGTTATTCTTCTTGGTACATTTTATGATAAGAAAATCAGTTCAAAAACAAAAATTTCCTTTGGAATTTTGATTAAAATTGCATTAAATTTATAATTATTTAATATATAAATAATTACTGTTATTTTTATGATTTTACCATCCAGGAATATAGTACATCTCTCTTAAAGTTTTTTTATTATATTCTTCAGTATAATTTTTCCCTGTATCAGTTCATACACTTTTTAAAATTAACTAATTTATTTTTGGCTCTGATGGGTCTTTGTTGGTGTGCGCAGGGTTTCTCTAGTTGCAGCGAGGGGGCTTCTCGCTGCAGTGGCTTCTCTCGTTGTGGGTTACAGGCTGTAGGGCATGTGGGCTTCAGTCGTTGTGGCTCATGAGCTGAGTTGCCATATACTTTTTTCTTTTGCCATATACTTCTTATATTTACTACTGATTTTTAAACTGTTTATATTGCAAATGGAACTTACCCCATGAATTATTACTCTAAAATGTAGTTGATTTTTGCAAATTTATATTTTGTAGAGAGTAGGAAAAAAAAACAAACTAAAAATTCAACTCAGCTACTTCTGCTTCCTACGGGAACGTCATAACTCACCTCTGGGGTTCATGGTTGTCTGTCTGAAGAAAATGCCTCCATGGGTACTCTGGTTGAGAAAGTCAATTATAGCAAACAAAAAAATTGGGGTTTTGTTGTTCAGTCGCTGAGTTGTGTCTGACATTGTGACCCCCATGGGCTGCAACACGTCAGGCTTCCCTCTCCTTCACTATTTCCTGGAGTTTGCTTAAACTTATGTCTATTGAGTCAGTGATACCATCCAATCATTTGGGTTGGCTAGACTCGAAGAGGCCTGAATGCATTATTATAAAGTGGGAAGAATTCCAAGTGTCTGCAGGGAGGCTGGAAGAAGGGTTGAGGGACCCAAAACACAAAGGTTAAGAGGAATGTGAGGAATGTCTAGAGACAGAGTGGGTGTGGGACTGGAGAGAAAGCAGTGGAGATACGAGCATACTTGGTGCCTAAAGAAGAATAGGGCTAGCGGGAACATCTCCATGGTGAGGAATGGAAATGCACTTTTAGGAAAATGGAAAACTTGCCTTCAGTATTTTCACTTACACTGTTCTGCAATAAAAATCTATTTTCTCAGTTGCTTTGATGAAAAATCTGTTGTATATAACAGGCTTGGATTACAGTGTTTGGATGAATGAAGGAATAGGGGCAAAGTCCAGTGTGGGACTAAGAGATGATGGGAAAATGAAGTTGTTATGAGAGACAAGTCAAGAGCAAGACTAAGAACCTGGTTTAGTCTAGGAATTATAGCAAGACATAACCAGGAGAAATACAATATTGTTTAATTGGAAGGATGCTGGATTTTCCACATGGGATGGAGAATCAAACTGTTTTTTTGAATTGTAGAGGAACATAACCAAGAAGTCTGATCACTTCAAGAGACTCTAGTTACAGAAATCTAGATTACATCTATACTTCATTACCTTATTTTGTGGTTAGTTTTCTTTTTTCTTTTTTTTGGCCAGTATTAAGAAACGGGGCTTCCCAGGTGGTAAAGCATCCACCTGCCAATGCAGAAGATGCAGGAGATATGAGTTTGACCCTTGAGTTGGGAAGACCCCCTGGAGGAATAAATGGCCACCACTCCAGTATTCTTGCCTGGGAAATCCCATGGACAGAGGAACCTGACGGGCTACAGTCCATAAAGTCACAGAGTGTCAGACATGCCTGAGCAACTGAGCACATTACAAATGGAAATGGTTAGACCATATATGATCACAGCACTATGACCCACAATCTTTGTAGCAAGCAACCTGGGAAGTCGAACCAGACTCTGCAACAATCAGACCAGAACAGTCAGGACTTGATCAGTGGTGATCAGTTCCCCCAGTTTTTGCTCCTGATTCTGAACTGAGCAGGACCCTGTGGGGCTCCGGGATGTGAAAGCCTTTCTGTGTTCCTGTTTCCTGTGTTTGGGAAATAGGCTTCATTCAGCCTCCATGACCTTCCGTGAGTTCCAAAGGGCATGTTCATACAGTTGCTACTCAGGGAAGGAGGGGATGCAGAGACATGGGAGACGCAGGCAAGAAACAATAGTATGGGATTTCCCTGGTGGTTCAGTGCTTAAGAATCCACCTTCCAATGCTGGGGATGACGGTTTGATCCTTGGGCTTTCCAGGCAGCTCAGTGGTAAAGAATCTGCCTGTCAAGTAGGAGACCCAGGTTCTAAGCCCTGGGTTGGAAAGATTCCCTGTAGGAGGAAATGGCAACCGACTCCAGTATTCCTGCCTGGGAAATCCCATGGACAGAGGAGCCTGGCAAGCTACAATCCATGGGATTGCGGAATCAAACTCGACTTAGTGACTAAACTACCACCTTCCACCATGGGGGACTAACACCTACATTCTGTGGGGCAACTAAGTCCACACTTAGCAACTAGAAAAGTTCCCATGCACCTGCAATGAAGACCCTGCACAGCCCGCCCCTGCCCCCCAAAAAAGAAAGAAAAGACAATAGTGCAACCATGAGCCAGGGCCCTGGTTCCCACTCAAGAGATACAGAAGTATCTTTGAGCTGTCTTGTAGATACTGAACTTAAATGTATGCTACCCACAAGCACATAGACCCTAGACTGATTGGAACAAGAAGGTTGAAGATGCTGACTCACACTTACCTCATCACCAACCAATCAGAAAAATGTTCTTGAGTTGACCGTGCCCTCCTCTCGGAACCATTACTACCTCCTCTCGGTCAGGACATACAGTTTTGAGGGCATAGTCCACCATGTCCCTCTTTGCCTGGAAAAGCAATAAAGCTATTCTTTTCTACTTCACCCAAAACTCTGTCCCTGAAATTTAATTTGGTACCAGTTTACAAAGGCCAAATTTCTGCTACAATTCCCGCTCAAGACCAACTACAGAAAGACCAACCAACAAATATACTGCCCAAAACAATCACATAGGATGTATCTAGTTAGCCAACATCCCCGTGCCAACAATCTTCTATCAAAGCATGTCTGAAACCTTCCCACCTCTTGTTGACTATAAACCTTTTCTGCTTGCATTTGAGTTCCACCAAATCGAGTGAATGTGATTGATTCCCCTCCTACAGCAAGGTCTGAGTAAATAGCCTCCTAATGGTTTTCACTTGGGTAGCCTTTGTTCATTTCCACAATACTCTTGGGTTTTACAGGCAGACAACTATGTGAGCGGCAATGAAGACTTCTCTTTATTCAATACTTACACATTTGTGCACTTTTTTTCTGTCCTGTTACATAGAGTTGAAACTACAACAATGTCTTCTAACAATGGCAATAACAACTATCATTATCTTACTCCTTACTTTATTGGGAGAGTCTAAAATTTTGCCTTTAAATACAATACTGGCTAATGGTTTGAAACGGATATTCTTTCTTCTATTCAATAAGTCGATTTTCATCTCCAGTTTATTTAGGCTTTTCTCTACTAATATCAGAAAATGATGTTTTTAGTGTCTATTGAGTTGATCTTTTTATTTTTCTCCCTATGGGTAATAACATATTAATAGATTTTCTAATTTTAGTCCTTGTAGTCTTATAAAAATAAACCTACTTGATCACAGTGCATTATTCTTTTAACACACTGCTGCGTTTAATTGGCTAATATTTTATTCAGAATTTTTGCATCTATATTCATAAGTCAAGCTAGTCTGTAATTTTCTCTTTTGGGTGCTATTTTAGTCAGATTTTTGACTTGAAATCTATTTCATCTACTGTTAATATTGTAGTTTTTTTGTTAGCATTAACAACTGGCTGTTGGTTTGAAATATTGGTTTTGTCATGCTGGGGATTACACCTAGACCTACTATACTTGGAGGACGGATTCATTGGCAATGATTCCCAATTTATTCCCTGTTTGTTAGTCTTTTCAGGCTGTCTACATTCTCTTAAGTCAATTTTGATACTTTTTATTTTCCCATTTTGTTTAGATTTGTAAATAAGTTGACCTGAGGTTTTACATTGATTAAAAAAAAATTAATCTGATGTGTTAATCTTAGATCTTTAGTTTTAATCTGTGGCTATAAAATCCCATTTTCAATTTGGTGTAATTTTTTTCCCTTTATGGGTATGAGAGGAAGCATGGGTCAGTGGTGGCCTGCTTCAGGGTTGGGGACAGTGAGACAGGCACTGTGTGCATGGGACATTTTGAAGTTTAGTTCAATTCAGTCGCTCAGTCGTGTCCTACTCTTTGCAACCCCATGAATTGCAGCTCGTGAGGCCTCCCTGTCCATCACCACCTCCTGGAGTTTACCCAAACTCATGTCCATTGAGTCAGTGATGCCATCCAGCCATCTCATCCTCTGTCATCCCCTTCTCCTCCTGCCCCCAATCCCTCCCAGCATCAGGGTCTTTTCCAATGAGTCAAGTCTTCGCATGAGGTGGCCAAAGTACTGGAGTTTCAGCTTTAGCATCAGTCCTTACAATGAACACCCAAGGCTGATCTCCTTTAGGACTGGTTTGATCTCCTTGCAGCCCAAGGGACTCTCAAGAATCTTCTCCAACACCACAGTTCAAAGGCATCAATTCTTCGGCCCTCAGCTTTCTTCACAGTCCAACTCTCACATCCATACATGACCACAGGAAAAACCATAGCCTTGACTAGATGGACCTTTGTTGGCAAAGTAATGTCTTTGCTTTTTGCATGCTATATAGTTTGGTCATAACTTTTCTTCCAAGGAGTAAGGGTCTTTTAATTTCATGGCTGCAATCACCATCTGCAGTGATTTTGGAGCCCCCAAAATAAAGTCTGACACTGCTTCCACTGTGTCCCCATCTATTTCCCATGAAGTGATGGGACCAGATGCCATGATCTTAGTTTTCTGAATGTTGAGCTTTAAGCCAACTTTTTCACTCCTCTTTCACTTTCACCAAGAGGCTTTTTAGTTCCTCTTCACTTTCTACCATAAGGGTGGTGTCATCTGCATATCTGAGGTTATTGATATTTCACCCAGCAATCTTGATTCCAGCTTGTGGTTCTTCCAGCCTGGCATTTCTCATGATATACTCTGCATATAAGTTAAATAAGCAGAGTGACAATATACAGCCTGATGTACTCCTCTTCCTATTTGGAAGCAGTCTGTTGTTTCATGTCCAGTTCTAACTGTTGCTTCTTGACCAGCATACAGATTTCTCAGGAGGCAGGTAAAGTGGTCTGGTATTTCCATCTCTTGAAGAATTTTCCAGTTTGTTGTGATCCACACAGTCAAAGGCTTTGGCTTAGTCAATAAAGCAAAAATAAATGTTTTTCTAGAATTCTCTTGCTTTTTCAATGATCCAGCGGATGTTGGCAATTTGATCTCTGGTTCCTCTGCCTTTTCTAAATCCAACTTGAACATCTGAAAGTTCATGGTTCACATATTGCTGAAGCCTGGCTTGGAGAATTTTGAGCATTACTTTACTAGCTTGTGAGATGAGTGCAATTGTGCGGTAGTTTGAGCATTCTTTGGCATTGCCTTTCTTTGGGATTGGAATGAAAACTGACCTTTTCCAGTTCTGTGGCCACTTCTGCGTTTTCCAAGTTTGCTGGCATATTGAGTGCAGCACTTTCACAGCATCATCTTTCAGGATTTGAAATAGCTCAATTGGAATTCTATCACCTCCACTAGCTTTGTTCATAGTAATACTTTCTAAGGCCCACATTCCAGGGTGTCTGGCTCTAGGTGAGTGATCACACCATCATGATTATCTGGGTCGTGAAGATCTTTTTGTACAGTTCTTCTGTGTATTCTTGCCACCTGTTAGGTCCATACCATTTCTGTCCTTTATCAAGCCCATCTCTGCATGAAATGTTCCCTTGGTATCTCTAATTTTCTTGAAGAGATTTCTAGTCTTTCCCATTCTGTTGTTTCCCTCTATTTCTTTGCATTGATCACTAAAGAAGGCTTTCTTATCTCTCCTTGTTATTCTTTGGAACTCTGCATTCAGATGCTTATATCTTTCCTTTTCTCCTTTGCTTTTCACTTCTCTTCTTTTTCACAGCTATCTGTAAGGCCTCCTCAGCCATTTTGCTTTTTTGCATTTGTTTTCCATGGGGATGGTCTTAAACCCTGTCTCCTGTACAATGTCACAAACCTCATTCCATAGTTCATCAGGCACTCTTATCTATCAGATCTAGGCCCTTAAATCTATTTCTCACTTCCACTGTATAATCATAAGGGATTATACCTGAATGGTCTAGTGGTTTTCCCTACTTTCTTCAACTTAAGTCTGAATTTGGCAATAAGGAGCTCATGATCTGAGCCACAGTCAGCTCCCAGTCTTGTTTTTGTTGACTGTATAGAGCTTCTCCATCTTTGGCTGCAAAGAATATAATCAGTCTGATTTTGGCGTTGACCATCTGGTGATGTCCATGTGTAGAGTCTTCTCTTGTGTTGTTGGAAGAGGGTGTTTGCTCTGACCAGTGCGTTCTCTTGGCAAAACTCTATTAGCCTTTTCCCTGCTTCACTCCACATTCCAAGGCCAAATTTGCCTGTTACTCCAGGTGTTTCTTGACTTCCTACTTTTGCATTCCAGTCCCCTATAATGAAAAGGACATCTTTTTGGGTGTTAGTTCTAAAAAGTCTTGTAGGTCTTCATAGAACCGTTCAACTTCAGCTTCTTCAGCATTACTGGTTGGGGCATAGGCTTGGATTACCGTGATATTGAATGGTTTGCCTTGGAAACGAACAGAGACCATTCTGTCATTTTTGAGACTGCGTACAAGTACTGCATTTCGGACTCTTTTGTTGACCATGATGGCTACTCCATTTCTTCTGAGGGATTCCTGCCCACAGTAGTAGATATAATGGTCATCTGAGTTAAATTCACCCATTCCAGTCCATCTTAGTCTGCTGATTCCTAGAATGTTGACATTCACTCTTGCCATCTCCTGTTTGACCACTTCCAATTTGCCTTGATTCATGGACCTGACATTCCAGGTTCCTATGCAATATTGCTCTTTACAGCATCGGACCTTGCTTCTATCACCAGTCACACCCACAACTGGGTATTGTTTTTGTTTTGGCTCCATCCCTTCATTCTTTCTGGAGTTATTTCTCCACTGACCTCCAGTAGCATATTAGGCACTTACCGACCTGGGGAGTTCCTCTTTCAGTATCCTATCATTTTGCCTTTTCATACTGTTCCTGGGGTTCTCAAGGCAAGAATACCGAAGTGACTTGCCATTCCCTTCTCCAGTGGACCACATTCTGTCAGACCTCTCCACCAGGACCCGTCCACCTTGGGTGGCCCCATGGGGCATGGCATAGTTTCATTGAGTTAGACAAGGCTGTGGTCTGTGTGATCAGACTGGCTAGTTTTCTGTGATTATTGTTTCAGTGTGTCTGCTCTCTGATGCCCTCTCGCAACACCTACTGTCTTACTTGTGTTTCTCTTACCTTGGACATGGGGTATCTCTTCATGGCTGCTCCAGCAAAGTGCAACTGCTGCTCCTTATCTTTGATGAGGTCGACCCTCCTGACCTTGAACCTGGAGTAGCTCCTCTCCACCCTCTTGCAGTCAGCGCTCCTTGGACGTGGGGTAGCTCCTCTCGTCCACTGCCCCTGACCTCAGACGTGCAGTAGCTCCTCTTGGTCACCGAACCTGACCTTGGGTGTGGGGTAGCTCCTCTCAGTCCCATGGTCCGTCGCAGCCACCGTGCTTCTGGGAACGTTTTGAAAGAAGTTACCACTATGTTCATTACCTCCACCATAGTTTGGCCGCAGATTAAACAACAAGGAGGGAACACAACTCCACCCATCAACAGAAAATTGGATTAAAGATTTACTGAGCATGGCCCCGCCCATGAGAACGAGACCTAGTTCCACCCTCAGTCAGTCTCTCCCATCAGGAAGCTCCATAAGCCTGTTACCCTTATACATCAGAGCAGAGAGAATGAAGACCACAATCACAGAAAACTAATCAAAGTGATCACATGGACCACAGCCTTGTTTAACTCAGTGAAACTATGAGCCATTCCATGTGGGGCCACCCAAGACAGATGGGTCATGATGAAAAGTTCTGACAAAATGAAGTCCACTGGAGAAGGGAATAGCAAACCACTCACCTAGAGCCAGACATCCTGGAATTTGATGTCAAATGAGCCTTAGGAAGCATCACTACGAACAAAGCTAGTGGAAGTGATGGAATTCCAGTTGAGCTATTTCAAATCCTGATAGATGATGCTGTGATAGTGCTGCACTCAATATGCCAGCAAACTTGGGAAAACTCAGCAGTGGCCACAGGACTGGAAAAGGTCAGTTTTCATTCCAATCCCAAAGAAAGGCAATGCCAAAGAATGCTCAAACTACCACACAATTGCACTCATCTTACATGCCAGCAAAGTAATGCTCAAAATTCTGCAAGCCAGGCTTCAATAGTATGTGAACTGTGAACTTCCAGATGTTCAAGCTGGATTTAGAAAAGGCAGGAGAGATCTTCAATTTTTCCCAGCATCAGGGTCTTTTCCAATGGTCAGTTTATATGAGGTGGCCAAAGTATTAAAGTTTCAGCTTCAGCATCAGTCCTTCCAATGAATATTCAGGACTGATTTCCTTTAGGACTGTCTGGTTTGAACTCTTTGCAGTCCAAAGGATTCTCAAGAGTCTTCTCCAACACCACAGTTCAAAAGCATCAATTCCTTGGTGCTCAGCTTTAGAGATCAAATTGCCAACATCCTCTGGATCATTGAAAAAGCAAGAGAATTCCAGAAAAACATCTATTTCTGCTTTATTGACTATGCCAAAGCCTTTGACTGTGTGGATCACAACAAACTGTGGAAAATTCTTCAAGAGATGGAAATACCAGACCACCTTTCCTGCCTCCTGAGAAATCTGTATGCTGGTCAAGAAGCAACAGTTAGAACTGGACATGAAACAACAGACTGGTTCCAAATAGGAAAAGGAGGAGAAGGAAATGGCAACCCACTCCAGTGCTCTTGCCTGGAGAATCCCAAGGACGGGGGAGCCTAGTGGGCTGACGTCTATGGGGTCACACAGAGTCGGACACGACTGAAGCGACTTAGCAGCAGCAGCAGCCATGCCCTGCCATCAAGGGCTCTATCTGCTCACTGAGACCACATCACTTTTCCAGGACTGCTTCTCTCTCTCTCCTGTTCTTTAGTTGCAAATTAAACACCGATGACTACATTTCCCCTCAAAAAAACAAAAAAACAAAAACAAAAACAAATAGGAAAAGGAGTATGTCAAAGCTGTATATTGTCATCCTGCTTATTTAACCTATATGCAGAGTACATCATGCGAAATTCCAGGCTGGATGAGGCACAAGCTGGAATCAAGATTGCCAGGAGAATATCAATAATTTCAGATATGCAGATGATACCACCCTCATGGCAGAAACCGAAGAACTAAGCCTCTTGGCTCTTGAAAGTGAAGGAGGAGAGTGAAATAGTTGGCTTAAAACTCAACATTCAGAAAACTAAGATCATGGCATCTGGTCCCATCACTTCATGGAAAATAGATGGGGAACCAGTGGAAACAGTGTGACTTTATTTTTGGGGGTTCCAAAATCACTGCAGATGGTGACTGCAGCCATGAAATTAAAGGACGCTTGCTCCTTGGAAGAAAAGCTATGACCAACCTAGACAGCATATTAAAAAGCAGAGACATTACTTTGCCAACAAAGGTCCATCTAGCCAAAGCTATGGTTTTTCCAGTAATCATGTATGGATGTGAGAGTTGGACTATAAAGAAAGCTGAGCACCAAGGAATTGATGCTTTTGAACTGTGGTGTTGGAGAAGACTCTTGAGAATCCCTTGGACTGCAAAGAGTTCAAACCAGTCAGTCCTAAAGGAAATCAGTCCTGAATATTCATTGGAAGGACTGATGCTGAAGCTGAAACTTCAATACTTTGGCCACCTCACATGAACTGACTCACTGGAAAAGACCCTGATGCTGGGAAAGACTGAAGGCAGGAGAAGGGGGACGACAGAGGATGAGATGGTTGGATGGTGTCGCTGACTCGATGGACATGGGTTTGAGCAGGCTCTGGGAGTTAGTGATGGACGGGCAGACCCTGGCATGCTGCTGAAGGGTGGAGCTATGTACAATCCCTGTTGTTTGAACTAAGGCCAAACTATTATGGAGGTAATGGCGATGATGGTGACCTCCTTCAAAAGGGTCCATGTAAACACTGCCTCACCCAGTGCCCCAACCCTGCAGCAGGCCCACCACCAACCTATGCCTCTGCCTGAGATTCCTGGACCCTCACGGGCCTGTCTGGGTCAGTGTCTTGTGGGCTCACTGCTCTTTTCTCCTGGGTCCACACAAGGTTTTGTTTGTGCCCTCCAAGAGTCTGTTTCCCCAGTCCTGTGTAAGTTCTGGCAGCTCTGTCATGGGGTTAATGGTGACCTCCTCCAAGAGGGCTTATGCCAAAGCCTGGTCTACTGCACCCAGAGCCCTGCCCCTGCAGCAGTCCACTGCTGACCCTTACCTCCCTAGGAGACACCCACAGTTCTGTCTCAGTGTCTGTGGGATCTCTGGGTCCTGGTGTGCACAAGGTTTGTTTGAGCCCTCTGAGCATCTCTGGTGGGTATGCGGTTTGATTCTACCATCTTGCTGGGGCTTCTCCTTTGCCCTCGGATGTGGGGTTATCTTTTTTTTGGTGGGATCCAACATTCTCCTGTCGACAGTTGTTCAGCAGTGAGCTGTAATTCTGGAGTTCTCAAAGGAGAAGATGAGCTCATGATACAGAGATATAGCTATGTAATTTATATTTTTATAAAATGTTTTAATTTTTTAAAAATTTTCAGTATTTATTATGGTGTACTGGGTTTTTGTTGTGGCATATGGGCTTCTCTAGCTGTGGCACGTGGGCTTAATTGTCATGTGTGGGGTCTAGTTCCCTGACCAGGGATCAAACATGATCTCTTTGCATTGGGAGTGTGGAGTCTTATCCACTGGACCACCAGGAAAACCCCAAGATCAGTTCAGTTCAGTTCAGTTGCTCAGTTGTGTCCAGCTCTTTGTGACCCCATGGACTGCAGTATGCCTGGCCTCCCTGTCCGTCACCAACTCCCAGAGTTTACTCATACTCATGTCCATTGAGTTGGTGATGCCATCCAACCATCTCATCCTCTGTTGTCCCCTTCTCCTCCCACCTTCAACCTTTCCCAGCATCAGGGTCTTTTCAAACGAGTCAGTTCTTTGCATCAAAGTATTGGAGTTTCAGCTTTAGCATCAGTCCTTCCAATGAATATTCAGGACTGATTTCATTTAGGATGGGCTGTTTGGATCTCCAAGATATGCAATTAAATGAAGAAATATTAGGGTAAGATTGCTGGATTAGTTCTAGATACAAACCGTTTTAAACTGTAATCTTGGGGTCATCTGTTCCATTATACAGTCAATTATTCACATTATTTTTAATGGACCAAAAGCTACAAGTTAACTTCATAAGTTCTGTAAAATAACCTCATCAATAGAAACCACGCTCAGCACTGCACTAAAAGAACACACGAAAAATCTGTTTTGCCTTGTTCCCAGATGCAGATTGCTTTTGTAACAGAGGTGCTGTTTTCCCCTTTACTGGCATTATTTCTGGACCCAGTAGAGGTAGAGGACATTTTCAGTCCTTTTGTGGCCATCTTACACAGAGGACCCAAAGAAATATCTCCTGTTCTACTGCAGCTGCATCTTGAGAGGTTTTTACTTCTCTTAATAATGGGTTATTGGCAGACTCAATAGACTCTTGGCTAAATGAGGGATCTTAAATTATAAAGGAAGCTTCTCCAAAATTTGACACAAGCGTCTTATTAAGTTAAAAATGCAAACACAGAAGCTCAAATAAAGAATTGCATTATACAGTTGTTGAACTTAAGTTCAACAATAAACTGAGCCAGAAAACACTTTCCATAGTAAGTCAATTTCCACCTGCTTTTTTACTTAATGAATATGTACCACTGAATGAGGGTGAGAGGGAGACACAAACTGGCTTTATTTCCATAAGTCTCAGTTTCCGTGTGTGAGTATCTTAGTATGCTGAGTGTGATTCTCATGTTTAAAAGCATATGTATTTTGGAACCACATGGTCCCTAAATGAAAGCCACCTACTTCAACTGGTACCATAAGTTCCAGCGTAGAAGAAAATATCTAGCTATCAGTGTCAGCTCTCTTAAAAGATTTTCAAGGGTAATTTTAACACTATGCTTAATTTGTCTTATACAAAGTCTGTAGACATGGTATTAGTTTTCTATGGCTTCATAAAGCATTTCCATATTCTGAACAGCTTAAGAAAATATATACATTTATTAGCTCATGGTTTCTGTGGGTCAGGAGTCCAGGTGTGGCTTAGCAGAGCTCTCTGCTCAGGGTTTCCTGAGATTGCAATCAAGGTTTCAACTGGGCTGCATTTTCATCTGAATGTTCAACCATGGATGGCTACTTTCTGACCGCATTCTGCTTGTTGGCAGATTTTATTGCCTTGTGATTGTAAGACTGAGGGCCCCATTCTGAGTGGTCCTTTACCACATGGGCCTCCTCAAGATAGCACTGACTTAATCAAGTCAGAGCTTCCCTAGTAGCTCAGCTGGTAAAGACTCCATCTGCAGTGCAGGAGACTCTGGTTCAGTTCCTGGGTCAGGAAGATCCTCTGGAGAAGGGATAGGCTACCACTCCAGTATTCTGGGCCTTTCCAGTTGACTCAGCTGGTAAAGAATCTGCTGTAATGCAGGAGGGCTGGGATCAATCCCCGAGTTGGGAAGATCCCCTGGAGAAGGGAACAGCTACCCACTCCAGTATTCTGGCCTGGAGAATTCCATGGACTGTATAGTCCATGGGGTCACAAAGAGTTGGACATGACTGAGCAACTGTCACTTTCATCAAGTCAACCGGGAGAGTCTCTCTGACCTAAGAGAAAGCTTAGTCCTCGCTTAGGTCCTTTCACCTGATTAGGTTAGGCCCATCTCAGATGATCACTCTTTTTATTTACTCAAGTCAACTATTTGAGGACCTTAATTACCTCTGAAAAATTTCTTCAGTTTGCGATATTCTGCACAAGCCGTAGGTTCCACCTACACGCAAAAGGAGGAGATTATACAGGACCTGGACACCAGGGGACAGGGGTCATGAGGGTCACCCTAAAGGTCTATCTTCACAGACCCTAACCCCCAAACAATCAGGGCCCAGTTAGGAAAACAGTAACCACATTAGGTATTCGAACAGAAAATATTTAACATAGGAAATTGTTCAAATAGTTATTAGACAACTAAAAATGTTTTTTTTAGAAAATAGTGAGGGCTTCCTGGTGGCTCAGTGGTAAAGAATTCTTCTGCCAATGCAGGAGACACAGGTTCGATCTCTGATCTGGGAGGATCCCACATGCTGTGTACCACCTAAGCCCGTGTACCACCTAAGCCCGTGTACCACAACTATTGAGCCTGTGCTCTAGAGCTCAGGAGTTGCAGATACTGAAGCCTGTGCACCCTAGAGCTCCCCGCTCCACAACAAGAGAAGCCACCACAATGAGAAGCCCAAGCACTGCAAATAGAGTAGTCCCTCGTCGTTACAACTAGAGAAAGTCTGTGTGCAGCAATGAAAACCCAGCACAGCCAAAAATAAATAAATACATTAAAAAAAAAAAAAGAAATAGTGAGGTAAGAAAGAAAACAAGTGCAAGAAACAACTACCTCTATTGTTGGGGGATAAGGGATGAGGCCAGGGTCATCAGGACCTGTGAGCTTGGAGGAGAAGCCCACACAGCTGAGTCTTAACCTTGTAGTAAAGCCCCTGTTTTTCATGGAGGAGCAGAGCTAGTTCAGACCTCTGAGGAGGGGTGCTATATGGCTGGGGCTGGTACCTCTGAGGTGTGGAAAGCAGCTGTGCCAAGTTGACCTGCTACCAGGATGAAGGGTTGTTGCTGGGCCCACCTGCCAGGAGGAATGAGCAGATCAGAAGAGCATTTTCCTCACTCCTGCCTTCCAGTCTCTCTCTGGCATCCTTCCTGGAAGAACCTAACAGCTGCAAGCCAGCAAAGGGGAATGTAATTTCCAAAGTCCTGTATCCATCATCACAACACAATATGAAAGGGTAGATTTGGAATCTAGAGACAATAGCTTGATAACCAGCATACACCTTTCTTAGCTAAGCCTGCTGAAATCTAGGTCCAGTAGAAAACCCTTCCCTCGACCTCCTGTCTAATCTCGGCAGTGCTGGGATTTTAGGTGGTCAGTGAGTAACATTGCTCTCTTTCCTGTTTGAGTGCTGAACCAACCAAGTCAGAGTGTCAGCGGCTAGAAGATGAAGATTAAAAAATCAGCTTTGTATCTATCTATGTCTATATCTATAGATATCTCTATCTCCATCTCCATATCTAATCTAGATCTAGATCTACGCAGTGCTCTTGCATGGAGAATCCCAGGGATGGAGGAGCCTGGTGGGCTGCTGTCTATGGGGTTGCACAGAGTCAGCCACGACTGACGTGACTTAGCAGCAGCAGCAGCAGCAGCAGCAGGCTTCCCTGATGCTCAGTGGTAAAGAATCTGCCTGTAGTACAGGAGACGTGAGTGTGATCCCTGGGTCAGGAAGATCCCCAGAGAAGGAATTGGCAAGTTGCTCCAGTATGCTTGCCTGGGAAATCGCATGGACAGAGGAGCCTGGCAGGCTACAGTCCATGGGGACACAGCTTAGTAACTAGACAACAGCAACTATGCATACTTTGGCTGCACCCTGTGGCATGTGGGATCTTAGTTCCCTCACTAGGGATTGAACCCATGCTCCTGGAATTGGGGACACAAAGTCTTAACCACTGGACCACCAAAGAAGACCCCAAAATATCAGCTTTATTACTGACAAAGTCTCTATTGTCAACTCTGCAGCCAAATGTGTTTGCAAACATCCCCGGACAGACCTCCTGCCCCAAGCTTCAGGCTTCCCCTGTGGATTCATGAAAATCTGTGTTCTCAAGCAGCCCACAAGTTCCAGTGAGAGACAGAGAAAACATCTGAGTGAAGCCCACCCTTGGGCCCCGCCTGGAAGTGCTGAGAGGGGCCTGGGGGCCCCTGGTGGAGGTTCCTTCACCAGGGAAGGCAAGGAAATTTGGGGGCATGTTTGATCACAACCTGGCTCTGGTTAGAGACGTTGTAGAAACAAATTATATTTTCTCTTAATTAGAGGTATTATTTTTAGATTGTAGCAAGATATCTGTAACTTAAAATTAATGAATTTAATCATTTTTAAAGTGTAGAGTTCAGTGACATTAAATATACTCACATTGTTGTACAGGCATATCCATCTCCATCATCCAGAACTTTTTCATCTTCCCACATTAAAGCTCTGCACCCATTAAACAAGAGGTTCCCATTACCCCTTCCCCTGTACCCGGAAACCTGTAGTCTACTCTCTGTCTCAGAAGCTGACTACTTTAGCCATAGAAGTGGAATCATAGTCTCTGTCTTCTTATAACTAGCTTTTTTCACTTAGCATAATGTCCTCAAGTTTCATCCATGTTGTGGAAAGTATCAGAGTATGCTTCCTTTTCAAAGACTGACTAATGATATCCCATCATGTGTACAGACCACGTTTTTCTTAGCTATTCATCACTGGTGGACATTTGAGTTTCTTTTACCTTTTGGCTATTGTGAACAATGCCACAATTTTTCTGAACGTGGGTGAACAAACATCCATTTCAGTCCCTGCTTTCAATTCTTTGGGATATATACCCAAAAGGAGAATTGCTAGATATATGGTCATTCTATTTGGTAAGGATTGTGAGGAGCATCCCGAGGTATGGGCAGAGAACCCGTGAGGCGTGCATCACCCAGTCTGGAGACTTTTTAGGGGCAAATTGTGCGTATCTGCCCCTGGAGCCTCTGCAGGCCCGCAAAGTGGGGTCAGGGCTTCTTAAGGAAAGGAGCCTCTGTGTTACTTAGGTGTGGGGTAGTGAGCCCTGTGCTCAGGAATGAGGGCAGGGCCTGGAGTCTACCTGAGACCCCATCACCCAGGGCCTGGCTGTGGGACCTGAGTAAAATTCTGGAGCCCTTGCAGCTTGCTGAGTTTTGCTATTTTTGCCATCCTTTCCCCAATGGCTCAGCGGGCAAAGAATCTGCCTGCAACGCAGGAGGCACAGGAGCTGCAGGTTTGATCCCTGGGTCGGGAAGACCCCGTGGAGGAGGAAAATGGCAACCCACTCCAGTATTCTTGCCTGAAAAATCCCATGGACAGAGGAGCCAGGCAGGCTACAAGTGGAAAGAGTTGCAAGGAGTCAGACACGATTGAGCAACTAAGCTCAGTTGCTTAATTGCAAGTGATAAGGTCATCAGCATCACTGTAATGATTGGCAGTCGAGCCTTTAAGGTGGAGCCAGCTGTGTGCATATTTTGGGGGACAGTTGAAGGGAGCTGGAAGGTCTTTTTCTGGTCTAGGGCCACTCTTGGGGAGAGGGTGAGGAGAGGAAAGCAAGCTGAATTCCTGATGGTTGCTGAGGTGTAGTAGCTGTAAGACCCATGCACCATTTCTAGACAGAGTTGAACTTTCTATCCAAAAGAGGCACCTAAATGATGACCCCTTGTGGAACAGATGGTAGGGGTTAAAAAATACTGTATAGTATGGGAGGAGCAGACTATTGGGAAGATGGTGCTCTGAGCCCATTGGATGCCTCAAAGAGAAAGTGATGGCTACATTCTTCTGCCCTGGGGCAGGGACCTGAGCCATCTGAGGTCAACTGAACTTACTCTGTTGGCTTAGCTGGACCTGGTAGTCAAGAATTAAAGATAATCCCAGGAATGTCTCTTGGGCAGCATCCTGAAGATACAAAAGAGAAGGAGCAGATGAATGCCAGGGGCATTCATAAAGAAGTCAGCATGTTTGACTGGTTTTCCTGAGTGCTCCAAGCTTGCTTTTGTGTGTTCCATTCAGCAAGGTTCAGAGAATCAGAGAGCTCTGTTTGGTAGAAACATAATGCAAGCCACACACAGAAAGTTAGTTCCAAAGAGCCGCTTTGATAAAAGGAATGTAAAGGGAAAGGGAAATGGGTGAATTTAATTTTAATAAGACATTATATTTATCCACTATATCCATAATATTATCATTTTAAATCTGTAATCAATATAAAAATTATTTAATTATTTTACATTCTCTTTTTTTTGGTACTGTGTCTTTGAAATTTGGGTATATTTTACACTTGTGTCATAACTCAATTCAGACCAGCCACACTCCAAGTTCTTAATTGTCACATGTGGTTTTTGGCTTCCCTGGAGGCTCAGATGGTAAAGAAACTGCCTGCCATGCAGGAGACGTGGGTATTCCAACTACCAATTCCAGTATTCTTGCCTGGAGAGTTCCATGGACAGAGGAGCCTGGCAAGCTATGGGCTACAGTCCACGGGGTCCCCAACAGTTGGACACGACTCAGGGACTAACACTTTCACTTTCATTGGATAGTACAGCTCTGAGAGATCCAAGGATGTTTATAATAGGGCGCATTTATTGTGTTTCCCAGGTGACGCGAGTGTAAAGAACCAGCCTCCCAATGCTGGAGACATAAGAGACCTAGGTTCATTGTGCAACTCATATTCTATATATTAAATCATTTAATGCTCATAGTGATACTCTGAGGTAGTTGCTGTCTACTTAAGCATGCAAATAAGGCCCGCTTCCTGCATGGTTAAAAGCCGATGATACAGCGTGCCTCCCTGGTGGCTCAGATGGTAGATGGTCCGCTTGCAATTTGGGAGACCTGGGTTGGATCCCTGGGTTGGAAAGATCCCCTGGAGAAGGGAATGGCTGCCCAGTATTCTTGCCTGCAGAATTCCATGGACAGAGGAACCTGGCAGGTTACAGTCCATGGGGTCACAAAGAGACAGACACGACTGAGCGACTTTCATTTTTACAACATCTTCTGTCTCCAATCAGCTTCTCTCATCACGCCATCAGATGGCCTTCTTCTGACGCTGACTTCTCCCGAGTCCCTTCAAGGACCCTTGTGATTATCTCAGGTCCATCCGGTCATCCAGGATAACTCCCCATCTCAAGATTCTTAATTTAATCATGTCTTGTAAAGTCTCTTTTGCCATATAAGGTAACACAGGTTCCAGGATTAGGGTTTGGGCCTCTTGGGGAACACCCTTCAGCCCACACAGAGGGAAGTTTGTTTTCATAGTCACGTAGGGAAAACACTCCTCCAAGACCACACATCTTCTACTTCCTCTTCGCATCGTCTGTGTGGTCAGCCCACTCTGCTCCTAGAGGAGACCAGCTCCTTCGCTCCACCAGGCCTGAAGCACTGGCAGCTGCTGGGACGAGGGTAGAAGGCCTTCTCCGGCTCCCGGCCGCTTGCTGCTGTGAATGACCCTGCTAGGACTTCCATCCGTCTCTTTCTCTGAGGGAGCTGGTGATCTGTGAGCCCTTCTTACTGCAAAGTGTCTCATTTGGGGGAGTGGAGGGAGGAGTCCGACCAAAATCACTGACCAGAGGAGGTACCTCTGTCCTTTTACAAGGGCTCTGAAAGCTCTTTAAGCTTTGCTAGCCCATCCCTGCCCTCCCACCACCCTGCTCCACTAGCCAACACTGACTTTCCACCCAAACTCAACCTCTCAAGCCAGTCATTTCCTTCCCAACAATGCTTTTCAAGTGAATTCATGAAATTCCTTTGTTTGCAAGTCATAGAAAGTGACTTGAATGAACTTAAGGGAATAAAGAAAAAGTGGCCAGAAAAATCTTTTCTTGAGATGATCTTGTTTTTCTTGACAACCTGAGGGTTCCTTCTCCAGGAAAAGGAACTTTCCTCTGTCCACCTCTGACTCCCAGCACATAGGCAGTGGTTGCGATATTCAGCCCATGGCTCCTCCAGCACCCACATGCACCTCCCTCCACCTGAGATGAAGAATCACAGACCTGTGATGGCACGGGACGAAGACCCTTGGTGGGAGGGTAAGTCAGTAAGAGAGGAGCCTGGCCAAGGTGCAGATGACTGACCAAGACATTTGCTTTCATGTGTTATATTTAATATTGTGCTTATGTACACATATAGATTTACTTAATATTACATAAAGGTTGAGCACCTACTATGTGTTAGGTATTGTGCTGGTACTGAGGGTACAAAATGACTTTATTCTACCTTAAACTTTTTCCTAAGAGAAAAGGAATTGCAGGACAGTTTGATAAATGCCATAAGAGATGTTGGTTTTGGGTATAAAAGCAGTGCAAAGAGAGGCATGATTTCCTCTGCTTGGGTGTGTCTAGGACATTTAAAGTGGTCTTGATAGGAATTCAAAAATCACTATGTAGCATGTGTTTGTATGCTGGAGGTGCTGGTGCTGGTATGCTGGGAATGGAGGAGAATGTTTCAGGAGGAAGGAATTTTATGATCAAAAGTCTTGATGTTAAATGAACTGGAGTTCAGAAAAGTGCAGAGAGTTACTATGGCTGTCAGGAGGGGACTTGGAGTAGGGAGTCTGAGAATGGACAGTCAAGTGGGGGCTGAATCGACAGAGGCTTCAGTCTTTTCATTTCATCTTGTAAGTGACCAGGCATCCAGGAAAGGATGAAAGCAGAGAGTGGGGCAAGATTTGAATTTGGAGCGAAGGAGGAGTCAAGCAGTGTGGAGGATGGATGGAGGGAAGGGAGACCAGGGGCAATGAGACTGGTTAACAGAAGCAGAGACCACGACAAAAGTCCCCGTGCAGGAGAGTCACTGGGGGAAATGCCACATCGGTGATGGATAAAGAGGAGGGAACAGGAGTAGAGGAGAGTCTTTGTAATGCAGTTGTGACACCAGTGAAAGGAGGTGAGGGGAGGCAAGGCTGACGAGGTGCCCAACAGCAACCTCCACATCAGGCACAAACGGCCTATCTGGGCTCTCTGCTGAGCTCCTCACTGGCTGGGAGCCATGTGGCTGGGGGCGGGGTGGGGGGTGGGGGGGCTTGGTATGAAGACCTGACACGCCCAGAGGGGCAGCAGCTGGAGGCTGCCCACACCCAGGCTCCTCGCAGCACATCTGAGTGTCCCTCTCGCAGCACATCTGAGTGTCCCTCTCCTAGCACAGAGGTGACTGTAACAGCCCCGTTTGAACCAAGGCAGTCGCAGGGAAACAGAAGAAAGATGCGAAAGAGGAGCTGGCCTCATTAGCACCTCTGGCCTGGGTAGGCTGTTTCCTGCCGGCCGCCTGGAAGGGCGTAGGCTGTTCTCTCCTGGGTGTGTGCTTGTGGGTCCCTCCCTCTGTCCAGCAGGTGTGTGAAGTCTTCCTCTTCTTGAGCACGCCACAGCCTTGGGAGGTGTGTGAGTCAGCTTGAGCTGCCATGACAAATATCATAGACTGGGGGCCCAAAGAACAGAAACGTGTTTTCTCAAGTTCTGAAGGGTATGAGTCCAAGATCGAGGTGTCAGCAGAGGGCTTTCTTCAGAGGCCTCCCTCCTTGGCTTGCGGCTGGCTGCCTTCTCACTGCGTCCTCACATGGTCTTTCTTCCAGGTGTGTCTGTGATCTAATCTCCTCTTATTAGAACGCCAGTCTCCTTGGACTAGGGTCCACCCTAGTGACCTCATTTTAACTTAATCATCTCCTTTCAAGGCCGTATCTCCAAATATAGTTGCATTCAGGAGTGCTGAGGGTTAGGATGTCTACATATGAATCTGCAGGGGACAGAATTCAGCCCCCAACAGTGGAATATATCACTTTTATTTTTTTGAGTCTGAGGTCATTTGTCAGGAGTGTTTCCTGTTTTCTTTCCTATTCCTCAGGACTTTTTACATGCCCAGTTTCTGTTTTTCTTTTTTCTTTCTTGCGCTGCTTGATCAGTTTCACATTTAATTCCATTCTTTTCCCTTTAATTAAGGGTTCTGTCCTATAAATTACCGAGCATCTCTCATCCTCCCCCACCCCTATTCACCAATGTGCTCAGTGAGACTCCATCATTTAAAGAGTTTCTTTCAAGCTTGTTACCTCCCTTCAACTTTCTCCTTCCTTTACAGCCTATTGAGATGTTCATGCCCTCTTCTCTATTTCCTTATCACCTGGTTATTCTTTGTGCACTTACATTATTTTACGTACACATACAAAGGGTTTCCCTGGTGGCTCAGATTGGTAAAGAATCCGCCTGCAATGCGGGAGACCTGGGTTCAACCCCTGGGTTGGGAAGATCCTCTGAAGGAGGGCATGGCAACCCATTCCAGTATTCTTGCCTGGAGAATCCCCATGGACAGAGGAGCCTGGTGGGCCATAGGATCGCAGAGTCAGACATGACTGAGCAGCTAAGCACAGCACACACAGCATGCAAAACTCACAGGCTTGTTTCTAAGCATAAATGTGCTTATGCTGAACAGATTGTTTTCCAACTTGTTTGTTCACTCAAAATCGTCTTTCAGATCCTTTTATATCACTGTACACAGATCTATTGTGCTTTATTTTGTTTGTGCTTATGGGTTGGAGGTGGGTAGGTACATCAGTATTCCTCTCTGGAAAAGCAGCTTGGTTGGTGAGCAGGGCCATCACCCCAGAATGGCTGCTTGTCTGGGGGAAAGTCAAGGGAGGAAAGCTGACTGGCCAGGAGGAAGCCTGCTGGAAGTGCCTTGGTTTTAGATAAAGACCTACTTGCTATTAACTATAGCTACTATGCTGTGCACTTGATCCTCTAAACGTATAACTGAAAGATATGTTTACTTTTTAAAGAACTAGCTAATAACTGTATGGTATACTTGAGATTTGCTAAAATGAAAGTGATAGTAGCTCAGTCGTGTTCGACTCTTTGCCACCCCATGGACTGTAGCCTGTCCATGGAATTATCCTGGCAAGAATACAGCAGTGGGTTGCCATTTTCTCCTCCAGGGATCTTCCCAACCCCGGGATCTAACTCAGGTCTCCAACACTGGGGGCAGATTCTTTACTATCTGAGTTACCAAATGTGCTAAAAGTATATCTTAAACATTCTTACGGAAAAAATGGTAACATTGTGACGTGATTGATGTATTAATCTGATTGTGGGAATCATTTCATCATGTGAAACATTACCTACATACATCATCACATTGTACACTTAAATATAGTACAATTTTATCTGTCAATTATATCTTAATAAAGCTGAAACATTAAAAAAAAAATTAAAAACCTGTTTGTTATTGGCTGAACTGTGCACACTTTCCCAACTCTCATACATATGTTGAAGTCTTCCCTGCACCTCAGCATGTGACCATATTAGGGTATAGCATTAAGAGGCAATTACATTAAAATGAAGTCATTAGGGTGGGTCCTAATCCAACACGATGGATACCTTTATAAGAAAGGGAAATTTGGACAGACATGTACAAAGGGAAGACGTGGGGAGAAGACTGCCATTTACAAGCCAAGAGAGGCACGTATCCTTCCCTCAGGGCCCTTAGAAGGAACCAACTCTGCCGACCCCTTGATCTTGGACTTCCAGCCTCTAACAGTGTAAGATGGGGCATTTTGATGATATAAACCACTCAGCTTGTGGCACTTCTCCCAGTGGTGCTAGTGAACTAAAACACTATCATATTGGGTAGGTTCTTCTAGGCTGCAAGAAAAAGGCTCAGGCGTAAAAAGCTTGAATGGTGGTCAGCTCAGTCACTCAGTCGTGTCTGACTCTTGGTGATCCCATGGACCACAGCATGCCAGGATTCCCTGTCCATCACCAACTCGCAGAGCCTGCTCAAACTCATGTCCATCGAGTTGGTGATGCCGTCCAACCATCTCATCCTCTGTCGTCCCCTTCTCCTCCTGCCTTCAATCTTTTCCAGCATCAGGGTCTTTTCCAATGAGTCAGTTTTTCACATCAGGTGGCCAAAGTATTGGAATTTCAGCTTCAGCATCAGTCCTTCCAATGAATATTCAGGACTGATTTCCTTTAGGACTGACTGGTGGGATTTCCTTGTAGTCCAAGAGATTCTCAAGAGTTTTCTTCAACATCATAGTTCAAAAGCATCAATTCTTTGGCACTCCGCTTTCTTTATAGTCCAACTCTGTACATGACTACTGGGAAAACCATAGCTTTGACTAGACAGACCTTTGTTGGCAAAGTAATGTCTCTGCTCTTTAATAAGCTGTCTAGGTAGGTCATAGCTTTTCTTCCAAGGAGCAAGCGTCCTTTAATTTCATGGCTGCAGTCACTCTCTGCAATGATTTTGGAGCCCCCCAAAAAAAATAAAGTCTGTCACTGTTTCCCCATCTATTTGCATGAAGTGATGGGACTGGATGCCATGATCTTCGTTTTCTGAATGTTGAGTTTTAAGTCAACTTTTTCACTCTCCTCTTTCATTTTTATCAAGAGGCTCTTTAGTTCTTCTTTGGTTTCTGCCATGAGGGTGGTGTCATCTGCATATCTGAGGTTATTGATATTTCTCCCGGCAATCTTGATTCCAGCTTGTGCTTCATCCAACCTGGCATTTCACATGATGTACTCTGCATATAAGTTAAATAAGCTGAATGACAGGATTCACTTAAAGGATGCAAGGACAAGTAAGGAAACTGTCTCAACAGTCTCATAGTCAGGCCTCACAGGATAGTGGGAATTACTCAGCAGCAGCTCTGATAATCCTCTCAGAAGCTAACTTCTGCTCTAGACATGGCTGTTCTCCTTACTCAATCTCTCTCTTCTGTCTTTTCTTCTCCCATTCCTATTTCTATCACCTCTGCCTTCCCTGCTCTTTTACTGTTTCCTGTTTACAACCTAGAGGGGTGGGATGGGGTGGGAGTTTGGAGGGAGGTTCAAGAGGGAGGGGACATATGTGTATCTATGACTGATCCATGTTGATGTATGGTAGAAAACAACACAATATTGAAATTATCTTCAATTAAAAAAAAAAAACCCTCCTAGAGAGTATCTACCTGGGAAACCTAGTACTCTATGATAGAAGCCCTCCCATAAACACATGAGTCTAAAGAGACTGATCCTTGGTCCAGTCAGTGTTGCCCAGGGTATCAGGACAGCAGTCTCAGGGCATGGCAAATTTTGCTGGTGTACCAGGACAGAACTAACTTCTTTCTTTCCTTTTGGCTGTGGCGGGTCTTCACTGTAGGGCAAGGGTTTCTCTTTTTATGGTGACAGGGCTTTAGCGCTTTAGGGCTCTGTAGTTGTGACACACGGACTCAGTTGCTCTGCAGCATGTAGGATCTCAGTTCCCTGACCGGGCATCAGACTTGTGTCCCCTCATTGGAAAGCAAATTCTTAAGCACTGGACCAGCAGGGAAATCCTCAGAACTGATTTCATCTGAAGAATGTTATGGATTTTGCAGACACTGATAAAGTAACAAATCTTCCCAGTCCATCCACTCCAACACGGTCTTGGGAGGGTCTATTGTTTTGGTAGGGCCTCCATAACCAAATGCCACAGACTAGGTGGCTTAAACAACAGAAACTGATTTTCTCATGATTCCAGAGGCTGGAAGGCTAAAGTCAAGGTTCTGGCACAGTTGGCTTCCTCCGAGCCCGCTCTCCTTGGCTTGCAGATGGCCAGACGTTTATTGCTTGTTTATAGGGTCATCCCCTTGTGCACAAGCAGCCTTGGGGTCCTAATCTTATAAGGACACCAGTCATATTGGATTAGAGCCCACCCTAAGAGCTTCATTTTTCCTTAATTACCTCTTCAAAAATCCAACCTCCAAATACAGTCACATTCTGAGATATTAGGGGTTAAGATTTCAATTATGAATGGAGTAGTGGGGAGGGTGGGCACAATTCTGCACATAACAGAGGGTGTCTCATCCTTGCCACTCTCTCATACATTGAGAGGCCCTAATCCTTTGGTGTATGTGTTGCTGCTCCTTCCAGTGATTCCTACTTCTGCCATCTGACAAGGAAAAGGAGAATCGGATGGGTCCAGGACGCAGACAGTGACGGAGAAAGACGTAACAGTTGGAGAGTGAGAAGTATACGTATTAAATAGGGCTGAGATCTCCAATCAGCACTTAATCCTCAGGAGACTCTGTTGGCTATCAAAGGAGAGCCTGGCACATGCGCCATGGGGTTGGGCACCTTCTATCACTAGTCATGGACTAGTAAGGACAAAGGTAGCCACGGCTGAAAGGACAAGAGGCTGAGAGGTATCTGGCCTGTGGGAAGGTCTGGGATGTGGTAGATGGGAAGAGGCTGGGAAGAGTGGCTCAAGGACAAACACTGAGCTATGTGAGGTGAGTCTTTCTAAGGGTAGAACCAAAGACTCAGCTCACTGTGGAGAGGTGCCCCAGAAGCCCGTCCTGGAAGTGTGCTAGGAATTATTGTTCCAGTGGGTGATTAGGGCCGAGCTCTCGGAAGCAGACACGGGAAAGAACCGAAGACTTGCTGTAAATTGGCCCTAAACTTCCTTTGCCTCGGTCTTGCTCAGAGGTTTCTAATCTTCTCTCTCATCTTCATTTTCCACTACCTTCCCATTGTTACTCTATGTTCCGTCCAGACCTGACCATCTGATATGGCCTAAAATATTCCTATGATTTCCTGTCTCTGTGTCTCCTCCTTAATGACAGTTCTTTCACATACCATCTATTTTCCTGATAACTGCCTCTAAATCCCTACTTGATACCAGCTGAGCCCTGCAACTGGGCAGGCTCTCTCCCTCACTGAGCTCTCCTAGTACTATGACACTTCGCTTTGTGTCTCTGTTTGTAGTTTGTCTTGCAAAGTAGACTCTCTGGGAAAGAGGACTGTTATTTGCAACCTTGTGTCCCTAGTTTCACCCACCATAGTCCTACATATAGTAGAATGAAGTAGATCTTTGCTGAGTTAAACTGAAGTAGAAAAAATATTGCCTTATGTTATTTTCTCTAGGTCATTCGTGATAAAGAGTCCCATGAGCATCTCTTCTAGTTAATAAAATATTTTTTGGCTACCATACTTTGATGCTTAACTCTTGGCCTTGGAAGTTTAGATTGATGTAAATCTCTTTGCTTTAAATGCCTAAGCTTGCACATTTACCAAAATGAGCTCATAGCTTCATCTAAGCCTGCTTACCCAAGGAGATTTACATTTTTTCCCCTGAACATTTACAAACATATTAGAACAGTTTTTAAACAGAGCTATGTTGAGGTTTCCTCTTATCTTCCTAGCAGTATTTGCATATTAAAGAAGAACTTAGAGGAAAGTAGTGACAATCAAAAAAGGGAATCAGTGGACTTTCATGTTGGGGGTGGGGTCTGAGAGGGGTTTCTCTGAAACAACTCAAGCTTTACCACATAGGTAGCCTTCTACTTCTCCTGATTTGTAACCAGTATGACAGCTTCCTCCTACCACATTGATTTTGCAAGGATTTCTACTCAACAGTCACACCAAGTAACAACCACATACTTGGAAAACCAAACAAAACCAAACAGAAGTTAATAAAAGGAAACAATACTGACAGCATTGATGAGATGTATTTAATCACATTCAAGACTCAGGTAGTGGCCTCAAGATAAATAAGCATAAGTGAATCCTCTATTCCTTAAAACCAAATGTAATCTGTATTTTCACACCGTCAAATGAAGTCTTTTCTGGGGTCAGCTTGGAAAAAAGATGAATTGGAGTAAGAGAAACTCCCTTTCCTATAAGAACAGAGAGCCAGTCACTGCTTGATCTACATCTTCATAATTGCTGAAGTTGGGTCTGCCAACAAGAATCTTACGGTGCAGAGGTCAGGGTTGGGGAGCAGGCGGGGGCGGGGGATAACTGGGCCACAGCCTGAGGTTCTTTCTGCTTTTGAGGTTCACCTTCTTTGGGGGCCTCTCTTTGGCTACCACTCCCGGTGTCCACCACACTGAGTTTTGGAGAGCTCTGCTTCCTCTTCATCACATGGCTGAGCTGGGCTGAAACTTTTAGACAAGAATTTACTAGAAACTAGGGTAAGTGAAGGGCTTCCCTGATAGCTCAGACATTAAAGAAACGACCTGCAATGCAGGAGACCTGGGTTCGATACCTGGATTGGGAAGATCCCCTGGAAAGGCGATGGCTACCCATTCCAGTATTTTTGCCCGCAAAATCCCATGGACAGAGGAACCTGGAGGGCTGTAGTCCATGGGGTGGCAAAGAGTCAGACACAATTGGCAACTAACACTTTAACTTCTTTTCAGGGTAAGTAAAAGGAAACTTAAAAAGTACCAGCAATCTGTCTTGTAAGATATAATTTAGGCATTTTTAGCTGCCTCCTTTCTTAGTTCCTGGCCTGTGCGTATGCCATTCTAGCATCTGTCACCGAGGTGACTGCGAACATCCATTAGTCTCCTTCAAGTTGGAACCAGGCTTCTAAGAGATGAGAAGTCCTTTCTGCCTGCTGAGCTCCACCTCATCAGATCTGATGTCCTCTATGAAGATCCACATTTACTCTCATAACGGACCCCCAAATCACTTCTCTTTTCTAAAGTCTCCACTGCTACCTCAAGTCTTATCTTGCTTCCCACTTCTTAGAGGACTGGTTGTCAAGTCCTGTCTGACTTCCTTGCCTCATTCCTTCTGAAGCAGGGAAGACGGGGAGTCGGGAGAGGTTCACCACACCCTTGTTCCTGGGAGACCCTAAAGCCAGGACAACCAGGAGCTGTACACAAATGTTCCTACGAAGCATCTCGGGAAACACAGTTGCACGCGTGCGCAGATGCTTAGTTGTGTCCGACTCTTTGTGACCCTATGGACTGTAGTCCGCCACCTGGGAAGCCATAGCCAGTTAGGGGTGGTGCAGTTGTGGGAGCTGGCACTTTCCAAATCTGTGCAGGAAGAGGGAGTAAGGGGGGCTCACTCATCCTCGAGGACCCATCATTCCCATGTAGAATCTCTTTTGTCAGGAAGTCCTTATTGTCAGGTCTAACCCCGTCACTTTTCTCCACTGCAGAGCCCTATGATGGAAAGTTTGGGCATCCTTAGTTTCACATCCCTCTTGTTTTTGTATGTATGGCGGCATTCACATCCCCTTCTGATAACCCTGGGTGGAAATGTCTGAGGGGAAAGCCGTCTGACTGAGGTCGCTACGGCCACCGACTCTAGATCAGTCAGTAAGGCTGGCTCTACAGTGCTGAGCTGGTGCTTGGGTGCCATATGTCAAGGCAGGGAGGTCTCAGGGTCTCTTCCTTCCTGTGAATGGCCTTGAACCTCCCCCCTCCTCGGACAGCCCAATGACAAACATCTGCCCCTAGGCACATTCAGCTTTTCCCTCTCAGCCACTCTATCCCATTCACCCCAGGCCTCTCCAACTGAAGTCCCTGTCCTGCCAGCTGGAGCTGTGAGTGGTTCTGCTGGGAGCTCAGCAGACAGGACACAACAGATGTTTCCCATAACTGAAGAGAGAAAGATGCCAGAACCAAAGTCTGGCAATAAACCCTTCTTTGTGTCTCTGAGTGAAGACTGCGTCTGCTGACCTTGCGTGTCTCCCAGCTTCACCTGGGACCTCGGCCTGTAACTCCAGGGACACAGGCTCACCTCTGCTTTATGTCTCTCCCGTCTTCTGCCACCAGCAAGAACGCGAGCTTATCATCAGCTGTCAGTCTGCTCATCTACTCATCCTGCTCTGCCTAAGCTGGGGTTGCCCGGCTCTCAGTCTGTTCCTTGCCTCTTTCCTAGCATCCTCCCTGTTCACCTAGTGACTCAGCTCCCAGGTCTTCAGCTGCAGGAAGTGGATTTCTGCTCAGGCAATTCAGGCGGCAGGGATTTATGGGAGGATGGAGAAGCGGAAATAAAGGTTAGAATCTTTTGTTTTGCTTAGCCTTTTGTTAAAACAGGTTGGGACTTTCCAGGCAATCCAGTGGTTGAGACTCTGCCCTTCACTGCATGGGGTTCTGGTTCCATCCCTGGTTTGGGAAGTAACATCCTGTATGCCTCGCAGCTATAAATAAATAAAATAAATTAAAAAAAATGTGAATGTGATAAAATAATTGCTGCTGCCGCTGCCGCTAAGTCGCTTCAGTCGTGTCCGACTCTGTGTGACCCCATTGACGGCAGCCCACCAGGCTCCCCCGTCCCTGGGATTCTCCAGGCAAGAACACTGGAATGGGTTGCCATTGCCTTCTCCAATGCATGAAAGTGAAAAGGGAAAGTGAAGTCGCTCAGTCGTGTCTGACTCTTAGCGACCCCACGGACTGCAGCCCACCAGGCTCCTCCATTCATGGGATTTTCCAGGCAAGAGTACTGGAGTGGGGGTGCCATTGCCTTCTCCTTTTTATATCTATATTTATACAAGTAGAGGTACATTGTGTACACAAGGATCCACATGTTGTTGTTAATTTTCTTTCACTAAGACTTTATATTGGGGCTCATTTCATTTGGTATTTATGGACCTACCTCTTCCTCATGGCTACACTGTATTTCACTATACAGCTGGGCCATAATTGTTTAACTGAGGTCCCCATTAATAAATCATTTAGTTGTTTCTCACTCTTTTGCTGTGTTTTATACACACACACACGTGTGTGTGTGTGTGTACATATTTAGCTTTCTAGATTCTACCTCCTTAACATAACTGCCTCCTAGCAGCCGAGGAGGGAGACTCCAGGCTTTACTGGTATGAGATGGCCCTTGAGGGTGGTGGGGTCCAGAAACAGAGCCCTCAGCTGGAGATCAGGGTGTGGCATAACTGGGGGAGGGGAGACACTACTTAGAAGCCTGGGAAGTGGGGCCCCTGGGAGTGTTGGGGTGGGAGAGTCCCAAAGGGAGGAGCCTGGCTAGTCCAGCTGTTCTTCCCAACTGCGTGCTCCCCAGCTCCTGTGTCCCGTCCCCTGCTCACCCTGAGAACCACCAGCCTAGTTGTGGGGGATGAGGTGGAGCTCCTCTATGAGGTCCAGAGGGGCTCCCCTCCGATCCTGTACTCATTTCACTGCAATGGGGACATCCCATGGAACCATGCGACTCCTTGGAAGGAGGTGGAGCCACCTCCTTCCTCTTCCTGGTGATATTATAGCAGGATGCTGGGAGCTATTCCTGCCAGGCTGGGAACGGTGTCTCCAGAGAGACAAGTGAGCCCGAGACACTCTCGTGGATGGTAGGTCTTGTCCCCCAGCTGGTCTCTGAGCCCCAGCAAGCTGGCTAGGGTCAGATTTCACTCCTCTGTGTTCCTCTCCCCATGGCCCATGCTGGGCCCAGAGCATGGGGAGCTTGGACCAAGGAGATGTGTAGAAGGAGAGCCTCAGGTCACATGAAAATAAGCAGTAAGATGGGCCCTCTTTTTCATTTGCAGATGTTATGGACCCTCTGAAGGTGAAGGTGAAGTCGCTCAGTCGTGTCCAACTCTTTGCAGCCCCGTGGACTATAGCCCGCCAGGCTCCTCTGTCCATGGGATTCTCCAGGCAAGAATACTGGAGTGGGTTGCCATTTCCTTCTCCAGGGGGTTTTCCCAACCCAGGGATCGAACCCAGGTCTCCCGCTTTGGAGGCAGCTGCTTTAACCTCTGAGCCACCACGGAAGCCCTCTAGAGAACCATTTTCCGGGCATATCACTAAATCTGAGCCATGTGGATTTTGGACAACTTGTCTCCTGTGGATAGGCCATAGGGTATGTGTTATAGACTGAATGTTTGTGTAACCTTCAAATTCATAGGTTGAAGGCTTAACTCCCGATATGGTGACATTTGGAGATGTGGCTTTTGGAAGGTAATTAGGGTTGGATGAGATCATGGTGGTGGGGCCCTCATGATGTGATTAGTGCCTTTGTAAGAAGAGACACCAGAAAGCTTCCTCCCTCTCCCTCTCTCCTGTCCTCCTCCTCTTCCCCTTCCTCACCCTTCTCCCTCCCCTCCTCCCTCTTTCTCCCTAGACTTGCAGAAAGAAAATGTCATGTGAAGATACACCGAGATGGCAGCCACCTACAAGTCAAGAGAAGAGGCCTCAGCATGAAACTTCCTTGCTGGCATCCTGATCTTGAGCTTCTTGCCCATGAACTGTAAGAAATTACATTTCTGATCTTTAAGCCTCCCAGTCTGTGGCATTTTGTTACGGGAGCCCGAGCTAAGACAGCGTGTGTTAGAGAGAGAGCAGAGGGTGGAGAGTTCAACTAAAACACATACAGGGATGTGGCAAGAGAGGCAGGAGCTGGAGTCCCAGGTGCAGACGGGCTCTAGAGACCCATGGGAAGCCCCCAGCCGCAGCTTGGCCCCATTTCTCCCCAGGACTGGCTGCACTGCCTTCTCCCCTTTGCTGCTGGGGTGGACTGTTACACCATCTGCATGTCTCCTGGCAAAGGGGACCTTGCAGCCATATGGCCTGGATGAACTTCAGGAAACACAGGCCTCCTCTTCCTGGGACTCCCCAGAGTAGCAGGGGGAGAAAGGGCAGCTGCTTTGCCCAGGTGCTGCCTGAAGGCTTGTGAGAGCGGCTTTGAGACCCTGGACTCTCAGTGCCAACTGTGACCTTGATTAGGTATCGTTCCCAAACAGTTCTGCAAAGCTGCCAGAACCCCTACCTTTTACTGCATATGTGCTTATCTTAGCCTGCTCTGCCTGGAGAAGATGACACCAGTCTGAACCCACCTCCATCTCATCAGCATTCCTTTGCCTTCTCTGGCCTCAGAGGGCATTGTCTCTCCTCCCCTCACTCAGGGTACAGCAGCAACCCTGGCTCCCTCTTCCAGGACTGGGTGCCACAAGGAGCATGACCAGCCCTTGGAAGGGCTCAGGCTGTGGGCTCCAGTCCCTGCTGGAGACCCTCACCTTGATTTGTTCCTGTGGCGTTATTGTCAGGAAGGGACCGTACTCAGGAGTCTGGTCATGTTTGGACCGATTCAATTTGATTGGTTGATTCATTCTTTCTTTCCTTGCTGGAAAAATGAATTTAACACACTGTGTCATGAAGAATTAACTTTCCCAAAGAGATGTCTGGCCTTTGCTATTGGCTACTGGGAAACAATCTTCGGACCTTTAGAATATCAGGTCTGATAAGCATGTCTTTGTGTGCACGGGGACCTTGGGCACCAGACTAACAGTGTGCTCTATGATGAGGGCTTTGGGCCATGCAGCATCATTTCTCTCCCTAACTTTTGTAAGGACTAGAAGTTAAAGGTCAGCCATGAGGACTGTATGTCATCAAGACACCAGAAAAATGGCACCAAGGCTTGGGTGAGCTTCTCTGTGAGTGGTGTCACATCCTGATGCCAAGAGCATAACACTGTCCTAGGATTCCATATGGAGAGGACACGCTTGGTACTTTTCCTGGGCCTCTGCACACCCTTGCTAGGCTGATTTTAACCTATGAGTATAAAAGCTCTCTGTGTGTGAAACTGAGAGTGGTTTGGGGAACCTCTGAAATTTGCAATTGGTGTGAGAAGGGAGGATGGTCTCGGCCTTGTGCTCTCTCTAACTGTATGCTTGACTAAACTCTCACACATGTTTTACAAAATGCAGTCAATGTGGCAAGATGAGACGTTAGGAGAATGAGATTAGAAGAAAGCAGGGCAGGAAGATAAGCTGGTGCCAGGAACAAAGACGGTATCCAAATTGCATGCTTTATGTTCTATCCTGGCCATGAGAGGCCACCCAAGTGGCTCTCTACTCTCACAGCAGCAACTCCAAGCGGACAGTGAGGTCAGCTCTACGGTTACAAGACCATTCAGGGAAACAGCCCTGGGCCCTGCCATTCCCGGCACTGGGAGACACATTTCTCAAGATGACACTGTGTCCTAATAGTGAGCAATGTCTTTAGCAACAGACAGCCCCATGTGCCAAGGCTTCCCCTAGTGGCTCAGCAGTAAAGAATCTGTCTGCAGTGCAGGCTTGGGTTTGATCCCTGGGTGGGGATGATCCCCTGGAGAAAGAAAGGGCAACTCCAGTATTCTTGGCCTGGGAAATCTCGAGGACAAAGGAGCCTGGATGGCTACAGTCCATAGGGTTGCAAAAGAGTCAGATACAACTGAGCAACTCATCAGCAAGCCCCATTTGCCACAGCCCCATTGAATATTCCTCCTTTATAAGAAATGTCCACACAGGCTACTGGCCCTGCAGTGGGTCCATATATAATGTGGCTTGGGGTTCAGCTTTCTGATCATCCCACTGAACTGGGGTTAGTAATTCTCAGTGGGGACAAAATCGCTTTAGCCCAACGTTGAGGACCTCTATCAAAGCAAATCATGCTTATTTTTAAGAGCATATGGTATCCTTTTGTGTTTTCAGGGCTCCAAGTTGGGTGATAAACCCTATTTTAAAGGATTTTGAGTAGCAGACACTTTTTTAAAAAAGGAAAGTCTTTTTCCTCCCACAGACTATCTTTTCCTAAGTCCAATAGGTAAGTAGGTGAAATTCCAACCATTCTATTTGAAATGTGTTAGAAGTTCGGAAGGCTTCCCTGGTGGCTCAGATGGTAAAGAATCTGCCTGTAATGCAGGAGACCGGGGTTCCACCCCTGGGTCAGGAAGACACCCTGGAGAAGGGAATGGCTATGCCACCTGCTCACTCTGCCCGTTTCTTTGCCCATCTCCCCCTGAGCAGAGGAACTCCATAGAACCCACAGGGCTCCAAGCAGTAGCCTTGAGGTTTAAGCTGAGAGAGGCTCCATCCTCCAACTTCCACCAGAGTAGTGCACCTTTGTCTGTTTCATGTATTGGGGTTCTCGGAATATTTCCTCCGAGGAAGGGGTTGTGTGGATATTTCTGAAGTTCACAAACCACTGTTCTAAAGGAAGGGCTGGATTGCAGAGCTGTTAGGGAACACCTCATCAGATGAGCTTTAGAAGCAAAGAGTTAGGGGCAGTACTCCCCGTCACCGCACTGGAGTCACCAGCCCGGCTACCCCAGCGTCGGAGCTGGCAGTCCAGGACAATTCTCCTCTCCACTGCTTCCTCCCCCACCCGCAGAGCGGCTGCTGGCAATGCCTCCTCCTAATTCTCTGGTTTCCCTTCTCTGTCTCTATTTCCTCTTCTTGCTCATTGAGGGGATCCCCGAGGCCTTCCCCAACACCTTAGCCATTTCCACAAGCTGGCAGAAAATGTCTCCATTCTTGGTGTTCTGCCACCAGGCTGCTTTCCCCTCAGAGGAAGGAAAGCTCTCAGATCACAGAGCTCCTGCAGCGCAATCCCGTGGCTGAGATTCAAGCCACCTGCAGTGCTGTGAGGTCAAGACAGACAGCCCCTCTCTCCCCTGGGAGGAAAGAGTGAACCTTAACAGAGGATTTGACTGTGGGGTGTCAAGAAACAGTTATAGGATACAAACTCTTTGAGGGGATTTGATAGGGAAAGGGAGGTTTTCCTGTTGAAAGTACTTTATATCTGATAAAGGAAGGCCTGCAGCCTTCATCAAGAAAAACATCTTGGGCTTTCCTGGTGTTCTAGTGGCTAAGAATCTGCCTGTCAATGCAGGGGACAGGGGTTTGATCCCAAGTCAGGGAAGATTCCACATGCCAATGGGCAACTAAGCCTGTGTGCCACAACTCCTGAAGCTCAAGCGCCCAAGAGCCCATGCTCTGCAACAAGAGGAACCACCACAGTGAGCAGCCCTTGCACCCCTAACGAGAGAAAGCCCAAGCCACAGCACAGAAAGACTCTGCACAGCCAAAGATAAATAAATAAAAATTAAAAAAGAAAAAGCAGCTAATGTGTATGTGGTGGGAGGTGGTGTTGGTCGCCACGGAAAAGGAGAAAACGGGACTGCTTTCTGAGTTTCAAAAGTGTTGTCACTAAGTCACTACTTAGTGGATCAGAGATGAGACGTGCAAATTATTCCAAAGAAACTAGTGATCAAATGAAAGTATTTACCTTCTTAGAAAAATGCGTATGGAGGACGCTCCTTGTGACTCACTGCAAGGAGGGGCATGAAAGTAAACCCTGACAGGGCCACCTGAGTTTTGTTTAGAAAATGTCAGCTGGACAGCAGTGGAGGAGGAGCTCACTGCAGAGAGCTCTTGTTATTTTGAGGTATCCTTTTAGACTTACAGATCTACAGAGTGCTTGTATAGCCTTCATCCAGCTTCCCCTAGCTAACCTTAGTCCTTCACATGAGTGATGGACATTTGTCACCAAATTCTTGCATCATGGCTCATCTCCTATATTCTTTTCTTTTTGTTGTGTTCTTTAAAAAAAAATTAATTGATCGATTAATTTGGCTGTTCTGGATGTTAGTTGTGGCACACAGGATCTTTCACTGTGGCATGTGAGATCGAGTTCCCTGACTCAGGGATCAAATCTGGGCTGCCTGCTTTAGGAGCAGGGGGTCTTAACCACTGGACCACCAGGGACCACCACCTCTTGTCTTCTAACACCTTGCTCCCCGGGGCTGCCTCCTGCTCACAGCTCCTCAGCCTGACCTTGTACAGGGAGGAAATGTCAGGGTAGTGCAGCTGAAACTGATCTGTTTGATCAGAACCCCTTCAATGAAGTATATTTCTTGCCTTCCCCCAGCCCTGGGGTTCCCTTCTGTGTCGCTTCGTCCTGTCTTGCTTTCCCTTGCGGTACTTTATCTCTGGACGTTGCTGAGTATCTGTGTGTTGTGCACTGCCTATCTCCCTGCAACCCACCCAGAACTGGGATGCAAACTCCATGTTTCTTACTCACTGCTGGGGTGCGCATCTAGTGCCTGGTACTTTGTTGGAACTTCCTAAATATTTGCAGGATGAGTGGCTGATTTTATATATCAGTTGATGACTGTTCTGATAAGATGAGGCAGCCTCCCAGATTCTGATCATCCCTGGCACATCGATGAACTGGAGTTTGGAGCCTGTGGTCTGCTGATCAGTGCTGAATTTGCTGAGAAGAGTATCACTCATTCTGTGCAGAGCTGCCTGGGCGTCCAGCTGGCATCGCTCAGGCCATCCCCCCTCTGTTCGCCTCGGGCTCTCTTTGAGCGCCTCCGGTCTCAAATACAAGTTAACAATAACAAATGAATACAAATACAAATTAATAATGACACCAGCAATACTAGCATCCACTGAGGGTTTTCTGTGTTGGGACATCGCAGACAGAATTCAGTTACATCCAAAATTAGTTTCATCAGGCAAAGTCCTGCCCCAAGCCTCCTGGAGAAGTGGGTTTCAGCCCCAACCATGTGGCCTTGCAGAGGTTCCTCCACCTCTCATTCTGCTTTGTTTGTTAAACAAGAGGTTGGACAAGATTAGTAGATTGTGAACTTTTTTCTTTTCTGTTTTCAAGCAAGTTCTGCATCAGCACGCCCACATGTCAAGGAGTAAATGTGGGTGGACGTCTCGGGTTGGCGCTCCAGTCTGGGCCTGCTTTCCTTCTCAGTCCTGGACACAGCGCTTCCTATTCCCAGGGAGACTTCCGGGAGGACAGGCCCCAAGCGCCCAGAGTTGTCTCCTGTCCTAGGCAGCCCAGCCCCACAGGTCAGCGTTTCATGGCTCTGCTCAGGGGGAAGAAACCTTTTGTGAATGGAGACAAAGGCAGCTCTGGCTGGGGAAGTTCCTCTCTGTTTCAGTGAAACAGAAGAGCAGGCAGCGTGGGGCACTCTCAGACTGTAGCGCACAGCAGAATCCCCTGAGGACCTGCAGGGGAGGGTGGATTTGCAGCCATCACTCCCTCCCGACCCCATCCTGAGTCCCTGGATCTGGAGTGGGGGCCCAAGGTATCTGCACTGTAAACAGCCCTTTGCATGATTCTGATGCAGAAGTTGCAAAACCCATATGTTAAGAATGATAAGCACGAGGGAAGCAGAACATACAGCAGGGAGGCGATTTTAAGAAAGATGCGTGGTCCTGAAAAGGCAAGTTGAGTGAAGGGTGTGTGTACGTAGGAACCACTCAGGGATTTGGATATTCGAGGGACTCAGCCCAGCATGCTGTGTCTCTCTGTACATAATGCGCAGGCAGGGGGCATGGGAAACACCGAGCTGGGCTGAACCTGCCAGCAGCAACACCCTCTGTGTCCTCAGACCAGGGGCTGATTTAAGCTGCAGGGAACAGTCTCAGATCAACTCGTTCACGGGTCTTATGTTACAAACTTCCTCTGTATTATTCTCTTCAATAGACACAGACCCTGGCCCAGTGCGAAGAGGCTGCAGTTCTTCACGATTCCCAAGTCCACCTTCTCAACACCGAACCTTTAGTCACAAGCGCAACGCACATTCTTTGAGCTCTCGCTGTGTGCTGGTCTGCGCTAAGGGCTTTCCAGGCATCATCTCACCTCATTTTCACAACTGCCCCACAGAGCAGATGTTGTGTGGATCCCATTCTGCAGATGAAGCTTCCAGCACAAGCAGCTTGGCTCCAGATGTGTTCTCATTTCACCCTGCCCACCCCACTACTTTCCCCCAGATCTTTAGGGAAACTTGGTGACAAGAAAAGCTAAGGGTGGCCTTGAGCTCTTAAAGGTTAGCTATTTGACCATGATTCTTTTTCTTAAGGTTTTGCTCCTGTTTTAGAGTAATCACATAATTTTACCCTACAAACCAGGATACTTTCTAAGAGTAAAAGGGACATGATTAATAATTAGCCCAGGACAGCCGACTTAAACTTGGGCTGTCCCAAGAAGTCTGGACACAGAGTCACTGCATCTGTTTCAAACTCTGTCCTGCCCTTGACACAGACACTTCAACCTTCAGTTCCAGCAGATAACTTGGCCTTTGCCAACCACAAACTGGTGCTTGCCAGGGGCATTTACCTCTGCGGAGACTGACCCCGGTGCTGCTGCAGCTGCTAAACTTCGACACTCTCTGAAGGGAGTTCACAGTGGGGAACGAGGCACTCTGTGCTCCGGGGAAACTGGTGGAACAGGCCTTTAGACAGATATTTTCAGGAACTGATTTCATGCATCTCCTCACAGGTAGAAAAGCACTAAATCCCTTCATGATGACATCAGCTCCTTGTGACTAGCAGAAAACCTTTTGTAAAATGAGTGCTTGATTACATTGAAATCCCCCTTCACCAAAATCTTGTATATTGATCTTCCCCCACTACCTCTTTGGAGGGTTTGTCAGAGCTCTCTGAGGTGCTGTTCCCTGGGCTACAGCCCTCATGTGTGCGTGCTAAGTCGCTTCAGTTGTGCAACTCTTTTTTGACCCTGTGGACTGTAAACCACCAGGCTCCTCTGTCCATGGGATTCTCCAGGCAAGAATACTGGAGTGGGTTGCTGTGCCCTCCTCCAGGGATCTTTCCGACGCAGGGATTGAACCTGCTTCTCATGTCTCCCTGCATTGACAGGCAGGCTCTTTACTACTGGTGCCACCTGGGAAGTCCTCAGCCCTCATTTTGCCCCAAGTAAAACTTAACTCTCTCAACTCTCACGTGGTGCATCTTTTTAGTTGACACCTTCACTTTACAGAGAAAATTGAAACCGCCAGACAGGACTCCCCTTCACTCCTTGCCACAGACAAATCTACCTGCGTCTCTGATCATCTTTTCTTAGTGTAAAGAAGGACCATGTTGCAGTCTAAGGCTGGTTCTTTTTCTGGGCTCTGAATCCCAGTTCCCTGCCATATTCTGGGGGCAATGGGGGCAGCCTAGCTTCACTGACCATCTCCTTTCTTTTCTGCAGCTCCACTCCCCACTTTCTTCTCTTCTCAGCATTTAAATATGTTCATATCTCTCCCATTAAAAAAAAAAAGTCAATAGCATAAACAACAAGGTCCTACTGTACAGCACAGGAAACATTCAATATCCTTGGTAAATCATAATGGAAAAGAATGTGAAAAAGAATGCATGTATAGGTGTGACTGAGTCACTTTGCTGTACAGCAGAAAATAACATGACACTCTAAGTCAACTATGGCAATAAAGTTTCCCTCTACCCTCTTTTCCCTTCACCTCTAGCCTTTATTTCTCCTGCCTGTCAAAGTAAGCTTTTTGAGCGAGTATGATTTCTAAGCTCTTGAGCAGGTCTCTGAGGCTCTAAGGTGAGCTGTCTCCAGCGTGCCTCTGGAGCCCCCTCTCTGCTCTCCGCCACCTCCCCCCTTGGCCCCACCTGGTCAGGACGCTCCGTGTACTCTGCTCTCTCCCACCCCAGGGATCCTGCCCAGGCTGGTCCCTCACAAGGGACACTCCTTTCTCCTCTGCATCACAGTGGCCCCTCTGGCTGCCCTTCAACATTTTCAGACTGTTGTGGTTCTCTCCAGCCACCTTCAGATGAATAATCACTCTTTTAACCCTGACATTTAAAGCCATCACTGACTCAATGGACGTGAGTCTGAGCAAACTCTGGGAGACAGTGAAGGACAGGGAAGCCTGGCGTGCTGCAGTTCATGGGGTCGCAAAGAGTCAGACATGACTTAGTAACTGAACAGCAACAACAAATTTTAAAAGGTGAATATTGTATCAAGCACACAGGCAGCTCCCTTGATGGAATGGGAGACACATGTAGTTCTCAATGTGCTTTGCTGTGAGAGGAGATTTACCCATACAGCTAATTACCCACACAGCCATTACCCACACAGCTAATGGCTCTGCTGTGTGGGTCCTAGTCTCCCAGATCTGATGAGAAGCTAAGAGAAAACCTGATCAAAGGTTTGACCCTTTATTATCCCCCTATCCTTTCATCAGAGCAGGACCAGCTTTTCACCAGCCCATGTTTCCCCAAAGCTGTTACATCAAGAGAATTGGAATGGGAAGCTTATTTCTCATTAACTTATTTCCTCTAAAGACCCAGGCAGAGGAGACAGTGGATCTAAGTTTGACTGGCTCAACTACTTTTTCATATATAATAGTACAACAACCTAGGTTCCACTAAAACGGGACCTTTGGCAAGAACTTGGGTGGAGGTTGTATTTCTGGGAGACCATCTGGGAAGGCAATATGAAAGAAAGAGGAACATGAGATGGGGAAGGGAGAAAAGCCCATAAAAGTTGTGTTCATGGTTGGTTATTGCTGTGGGCTGAAAAACCCTGAAGAACAAGCCTCAGGATTATCCCTGGGCAGGGAATAAAGAAAGGGCAGGGAGGAAGGGCAGGGAGGCTGAGGCATTTATCCGTCAACTTAGCGTTCCACTGACTCCAGGGGTTACCTATGGGGTCTGTGCATTCCCCTGCACTTCTTGGCTGCATTGCACCCGGACTGATGCAATTTCACTGCTGCAGAGAAAAACCCTGAAACATAAAAGCAAAGGTGCAAACTTCAGGTTGGAGGTCGCAGTCCTGGAACTGTCCACCACTGTGCTGCAGAAATCAGCTGGGTCAAAGACCGTGGTAAGGGGATCTTCTGTGTTAGCTGTCCCTGGGACAGGAATGGGGAGATGAAAGGCAACATGGGGGCCTCCCTCTGTGAAATTTACAACCAGAATGAAGGAGAACCTGGGTCATCGCTCTCTGAAACTCCCTCACCCATGAAGAGAGGGAGCTCAGACAGAGGTTTCCTCTTATTGGCTGCACCACATGGCTTGTGGATCTTAGATCCCCAACCAGGGATGGAACTTCTGCCCTCTGTGTTGGAAGTGCAGAGTCCTAATTACTGGACCACCAGGGAGTGCCAGAAAGAGATTTCTTTAGAAATAACTTTTCATTGTCATTCCCCATCTCATGGGCTTCTCAGACGGCTCACTAGTAAAGAATCCGCCTGCCAGTTTAGGAGCTGCAGGAGATGTGGGTTTGATCCCTGGGTGGGAAAGATCCTCTGGTGGAGGAAATGGCAGTTCACTCCAGTATTCTTGCTGGGATAATCCCATGGACAGAGGAACCTGGTGGCTTACTATCCATGGGTTGCAAAGAGTCAGACACTGGTACTGAGTGACTGAGCATGCACACACCCCACCTTATCCCCTAAAGGATAGATGATGTTATGTCTGACCACAGCCAAAGGACGGGTCTTCAGGGAAAGGACACTGAGAGCTTTGAAATGCATGCCTGCAGGTGAGAGTCCAAGGGGACCGGAGCCTCAGTCAGGCTTTGGAGAATTAAAACCAACTGTGGAGTAAGATGGGACTCCCATGCGGCAGCCAGCAGGGTGGTGCTGTGCTGTAGATCTCAGAATCTGTCAGGGCTAGGAATGTTCTGGTGGGCAACTGAGTACCCCCTATGAGACACAGCCTGCTGCTTGGTTGGCCTGAGTGCCATACGATAGGGATGGTTGAAGGGGCGATGGGTGGAGATGAGATGTGCAACCAGATGTCCAAGGGCTGAGAAAAGACTTTTAAAGGATGACTCAGAATAGAGATGCATCCTTCCTGGGTCAAGAATAGAGAGAAGGAACCAGCAGAAGCGTGTAAAAACCCACAAAACTGCTCCTCAGTGGAGTCCTTCTTAACCATCTGCCAGACCCACAGAGCGCAAAGACACTCAGCCGGTGAGAACGAGTCCACCCCTCCCCTCCCTGCCCACTCTCCTGGAGCTGGGGAACATTAATTGGGAGGTGGGGGGGGGGAGGTTGAAGCGAGCAGAGGGAGGGGGAAGCTGAGCAGAGAGCAGAGCTTCTCCCATTGTCCTGTGTAAGCTTTCAGCCTGAGACAGACATAAGCCAGGGCAAGGGAGACTGCTCAATTTTATATAAGTTAAGAATTTTGTATATTACATGGGAAAGAAGTTCTCATTTCTGAACTGAGAGCAGAAAACCGAAGCCAAGGTTCTCATCTGTCACAAGGGAAGGCCACCCCACTGAGTAAGACTGAAGAGGCAGTGAGAGATGGAAATGGAGCTGCATTTGGGTCACAATCCATGAGCCAGAATGAAAAATCAGACTTCTGGAGCACTTGAAAATCATGTCTGGAGAAGGGCTTTCTCAACGCTGAACTTGGAGGGCTTAGTGAGTGTGGGCTGGGGGCGGGAGGAAGTGATGAAAATTATCTCTCTCTGCTCAATAAGTATAATGTACCATTTATGGAGACAGGTTTTTAATCAGTCTGCCCATAGTCACCTTTTGTCTGATCAGCATATTCACTGAGGTGCCCCGAATCTCCTTTGAAGAGAGAACTCGTCTTCAGCTTCAAGGGGTGCAGTTAGCTGGCAGCCTCCAGGACCTCCAGCAGCACCTGCAGGACCCACGAGAGACCCACGCACTCCTGGGCAGCCCCAGACAATGGCTGTGCACAGTGAGGATGCGGCAGCCCCACTCCAAGGCTCGCTGCTGAGTTACTGAGACTGTCTGCTCAGCATCGTGGTCCCAGGCTCTCCTTGCTCATTTCTGCTTCCTTCCACTTTTATCCTTTATGTTCCCCTCACCCTCCCTTGCCCACACAGATTAAACCTCTTTTACTCCTAACTCCATCATCTGCTTCTCAGAGAACCTAACTCATCTGCTCATCTTTTCAACTGAATTTTTTTTTCTTTGCTTTAATACTATTTTTAAATGAGATTATGTTAAAAAGTTTTCGTACTCAGACTGAGACCTGATCTACTTTTTTCAAAAACCCCAACCCCCAAGTTTTGATAATTATATAAATTGAACTTTAAGAACTGTCTACTTCATTCTTGTCTTCCCGTAGCATATCTCACTCATCCTTGAGGTCTTAGCTTAAATATAATTTCTCCTCGAAAGCTTTTCCCCAACCCTCCTGACTTCAGCTTTGGTAAATCCCTTTGTCACAGGTCCCCCAGTTTCCCTTTGGTAAGACTCATCAAACTTGCGGTTGCTTGGCTGTGGCCAGTTGCTGGCCTCTGCTATCCTAAAGCCATGATCTAAAATTCTTGAAGTGACGTGAAGTGAAGTGAAGTTGCTCAGTCATGTCCGACCCTTTGTGACCCCATGAATTGTAGCCTATCAGGCTCCTCCGTCCATGGGATTTTCCAGGCAAGAGTGCTGGAGTGGATTGCCATTTCCTTCTCCAGGGGATCTTCCCGACCCAGGAAATGAACCCAGGTCTCCCACATTGCAGGCAGACTCTTTACCGTCTATCACTTAGGACAGTGCCTGGGCCAAGAAAGCTACTCAATAAATACCTAGCTGAGTACCAAATCTGATAATCTAAGATATGAGATGTTGGAACATATCTGCCTCTAATTGTGCCCTTCATCTTGAGGGCATCACTCTAGCTCCTGATTACAGCAAAACTCACAGAACTGAGTACTAGAAGAAACTTAAAGAGTATCCCGTCTGAGCACCCATGGATGTCAGACACGCTATAGAACATCCAACAATCCAAGATTGTCCAATCTTAGTTTGAATACGAGGGACAGAAATTACCTTCAAAGGTTACCCATTGTGTCCTGGACAGCTCTGATCGTCAGATTTCCTAGAGCTTTAGTTCATTTTATATTCTCACAGAATGATTTAATATTTTTTTATAATATTGACAACATAGATAGGCTTTCCGGTCTAAACTGATTGTTAGTCACTCAGTCGTGTTTGACCCTTTGCAACCCCATGGAACTGGGGGTTGGGGGAAGGAGTCAACATTTCTCTTCTTATGAATAGTCTCTCAAATGGGAACCTAGCTAACTTGAAATAGAAAGACTTCATTCATTCATACATGCCAAAAATACCAGTTGGGTGCTAAATGTGTTTAGCATGGGAATCAGCATCAGTAGGACATAGAGAGATGTCCCAAAATATGGAATCTGCCTGGGGAGATAAAGACGTTTATAAGATCAAATGATCACAGCAACATAGGAACTCCTAAGATCTGAGGCAGAGTATCCTGAGAACCAAATGACAGGGTTGGATAGAAAGTGTTTGAAGAGCGTGGGGTAGATGATGTGTCTGGGAAGCCTGGGAATATAGGGGGCAGGGATCTAGGAAGGGTTCTTTTAGGAAGTGGGATTTCAGTTGAGTGCTATGGACAGGAAACATGAGGCAATGGGTAAACCACCTTGCCAATCAGGCTCAAAAGAGATGTCTTCTCAAGATGGACAGGGAGGGGCTTGGTGAGATGGGGAAGTAAGAGGGCAGCTAGCTGGGGGAGGACCACTTCCCTCTCCCCGGGACTGTCAGTCTGCCTCCAGCAGCATCCTGTCAGCTCGTCTTCCTTACAGCTTCGGGGCTGACCAGGCCACAGTCCCAGGACACAGGCTACTGGCATGGGTACACTTCCATGGCTGCTCCTCCTTGCGCTGTCCCAGGAAGGTGAGACAGATTGCCAGCTCCAGAACAGGAGTACCTCATTTCCTCTGTGTGCTCCTGTTCTGCTGGGCCTTGGGCTAGCAAGTTGCTGCCTTTGGGACTGAGTCTTTCAGCTCTTCTGGAGTAAAGAGGACTAGGGTGTGACTTTAGTGCAGGAAAAAAGAGATGAGGAAACCTGTGGATATGGAAGGGGAGCAACCCCAAGGACAGCAAATGGAGAAGAGAGAATCTGGAGGTGAGGTACAGATGGAAACCAAACCCTGGTGGGTGCTCGAGTCAGGTGCAGCAAAGAGCTAGAACCAGAATAGGCGGAGGATGAGACTGAGTGTGGGTCACAGAAACTACTCAACTGAGACCATGGCCCGCTGCCAGCCTCAGCAGCCCAGAGACACCACTCGTGATGTTTCCATTTTCCTGAAGTTTTCTTTCTTTATTTACTGACTTGGCTGTATGGGGTCTTAGTGGCAGCACACAGGATCGTCATCGTGAGTCATGCAGATCTTGTGTTGAGGTGCACGAATTGTCTCTCATTGTGACCTATGGGCTCAGTAGTTGTGGTGCTCAGGCTTAGTTGTTCCCCAGCATGTGGGATCTCAGTTCCCCAACCACAGATCGGCCCTGCATCCCCCACACTGCAAGGCAGATCCTTACCTGCTGCACCACCAAGAAAGTCCTAATCTTTTCTCTCTTTATCTGCAGCTGAAGGGAACTCTGGAGATGGTGTGGGTCCTGAGGAAGTGGTTGGGATCTTTCACGAGTCCATCAGCCTCCCCCTGGAAATGCCATTTGATGAGGAGGTTGAGAATATCATCTGGTCCTCCCACAACAGGCTTGCCACTGTGGTGCCAGAGAAAGAGGGGCATCCGGCTACCATCATGGTGACCGACCCTCGCTATGAGGGCCGAGTAAACTTCCTGGAGCCCACCTACTCCCTCCACATCCAAAATCTGAGCTGGGAGGACTCAGGATCTTACCAAGCTCAAGTCAACCTGAGGACGTCCCAGGTCTCCACCATGCAGCGGTACAATCTACGCATCTATCGTGAGTTTACTGGGAACCATAGCGCTGCCTTTCCTGACTCTCCTGAGATTCCTACACAAAGGACCAAGGGTCTTAGGACTCGGGGTTACGGCTTGAGGGCCTGGGACTGGAAAGCATTCTGTCTCCGGTGTGTCTGACCTCAGCTGCAGGTAAAGCGACCTGGAGTAGCAAGGCCCTGGGCTCTGAGCAGTGTCTGCGGATGTGTTGTGAAAGTGGTCGGGGCTTTGCCAACAGATGTTTTAGGAAGCATTTCTGTTCCTATGAGATTTTGCATCCTGGGTGTGAATGCCACCTCCATTTTTTTTTTTTTTTAATTGGCTGCACTGGGTCTTCACGGTGGTGAGCAGGGGCTTCTCTTGTTGCAGGACAGGCGCTCTAGAACGCGGGCTCAGGAGCTGTGGTGGCCTGGCTTAGTTGCCACACATCATGCATGATCTTAGTACCCCAATCAGGGATCAAACTCAAGCCCCCGGCACTGGAAGGTGGATTCTTAACCACTGGACCACCGGGGAAGTCCTGCCACCTCTATTCCTAAGGCTTTTATCCTCCTCTTTGATTTGAGGACCCCACTCCAGTACTCTTGCCTGGAAAGTCCCATGGACGGAGGAGCCTGGTGGGCTGCAGTCCATGGGGTCGCTAAGAGGCGGACACGACTGAGCGACTTCACTTTCATTTCTCACTTTCATGCATTGGAGAAGGAAATGGCTACCCACTCCAGTGTTCATGACTGGAGAATCCCAGGGACGAGGGAGCCTTGTGGGCTACCGTCTATGGGGTCGCACAGAGTCAGACACGACTGAAGCGACTTCGCAGTAGCAGTTGATTTGAGGGCTACTAATCAGGGTCTCCTGTCTACTTGAACCCAAATTCCCTCTTAATGCTTGTGACATTGACTGATATTCTACCTTGAATTGTGCATACACTGATTAAACTATAAGTGCCCTCAGGAGGTGATAATATTTTCTAGGATCAAAGAGGCAGGACAGAGTTTGAAGGAAGGTGGGCTGCAAGGGTAAGAGAGGGAAGGCAAGGCATAGAGGGGAGGTAGAAGATGCTAACAGCAGCTCCGTCATCTTGGCAGCCATCCTGGGAACCACAGGTTGGATGGTGGCTGGGTGCTGTTAGTTTGGCTCCTTCCTCATTTAGGTGAAGCAGGTCTCAGTGGGCAGCATCAGTACCCCAGTGTCGAAGAATTTAGAAAAGCAGACCCAGTCCCTGATTACTTAGAGGGTCTTTGTGTTTCTCCTTCATCTAGGACGCCTGTCACAGACTCAGATGACAGTGAACTTTGGGATCCCTGGGGAAGGAGGTGCCTGTAATCTGTCCCTGATATGCTCTGTAGAGAATGCAGGCCTGGATGTGACCTACACTTGGATATCCTGGGGAGACGACGCTGACACAGCCCATGAAGGCTCCATCCTCAGAGCATTCTGGAGGCCTGGGGACAAGGCTGTCTCTTACACCTGCAGGGCCAGCAACCCTGTCAGCAACATCACTTCTCGTCCCATCCAAGCTGGGTCCTTCTGTGCAGGTACCAGGGTCCCAGAGACAGCCCCTGAGCCACTGCAGGGTCTCAGGGTTATCACACCCTTCTCCTCAGGAGAGAACGTGGAGTCTAGAACCTAACCCCTCCCGTAGAGACTTGACCCCTGGATTGGGGAGGGGGCTTCCCTTTCCTTGTGTTCATAGCTTGGAAGCTGGGAAGGGCCCTTCTAGTCCCTTCTAGGTTGAGATTAGTCCCCAGATCACCACCTCTGAGACTCTGTGAAAAGAATATTCATCCCTGAGATACTTGCCAAGGAACATTAGCTGACTGTGAACCTGAGACCTCCTTAGTGGAATTTGGGATGGGTGTCTTCCCCTAAATCCAGTCTTCCCTCTGGTAAGCCCCTCTGTCCTTGCCTTCTCTGCCCCAGATCCTGGATACCCTTTGGAGAAGGCCTCCACTTCCTTCTGTCTTCTGGCCAAGGGATTGCTCATCCTCTTGCTTTTTGGAACACTGGCCGTGGGCTTCTGGTTCATCCGAGTCCAGACAAGAGGCAAAGTGCCAAGAATGAAGAAACTCAAGAGAGACAGAATGAGACTGAGAAAGAAGGGGCAGCCTGGCCCCAGCCTGAGCTGATGGCCCTGGAGGCCCCTGTGCTGAGCATTGTTTTTCTCAGCCCCAGGGAAATCTTCCTCCTCCCCAGGCTCATCTCTTCCCAGGGGATCAAGGGGCGGGCATCCAAAGGGCCATGCTCCCAGAGGGAAGATTGTCTGGCAATGAAGTCAAACTGGGTGACCCCACTCTGGAGGAGCTGTGTAGTCTTTTACTGGGTGACTCTGGCAAAACCTGCTTTCCCGCCTTTCCTTCCCTTCTAGGTGACCCCCTCCATGCTGCCTGCTTTCCACAACTGCCTTTGGAAAAGAAAGTGAGTCTAAAAGACCTCCTCACAATGTGGTGTTGGTATGTTATTATTCACGCCTAACCCATTCCCCACCAACACACATAAGATTTGCACTTCAATAAGAAGAGTGAGAGATTCCTTTTAATCTAAATGAAGCTGTGACTCCTGAATGGGAAATTTCAGGCACCAAGAACTCTGCATGAGGGCGGTATTATTCCTATTAGTCCTGCCAATTCTTGCTTTCATACCCTCCTTACACCCTGGCTGATGAGTTCACTAAGTGACTCACCCACCTGACGTTAATCTACCCACTGTCTACACAGGGAGCTATGAAGCACCCCAGTGCAGTCCAGCTCTGGGTCTCAGTTGAGCCTGGTGACCTTCCCATCATCTCCCTGACGCCAGTTGCTCTGGGCCTCTGTTGCCTGCCCCATAGAGGTGGCAACTCAGTTGGATTAATAGCATAGGTCTGGACATTTCCCTGGTGATCCAGTGGCTAAGACTCATGCTCCCAGTGCAGGGGCCCAGGTTTGATCCCTGGTCAGGGAACTTAGATCCCACATGCTGCAACTAAGAGTGTGCAAGCTGCAACTAAAGAGGTGGCATCCGTCGATGAAGATCAAAGATCTTGTGTGCAGCAACTAAGACCCAGTGCAACCAAATAATTCAATGAAATAAAAATAAATATTAAAAAAAAAAAGCAGAGGTCGAGACTCTTGACCTCTGCTTATAATTGGTATTAGTGTCCTGTCTATTCCTTATGCATAGATTTCCACATCTCACACCTTCTATCGGGCCTGGATTAATGCCTGCCCCCTACACATATATTACCCTTCCCTCCCCCTGCTCTCCTGGCAAAGACCTTTAATTTTATGTTCTTGTTCTTTCCCAAGCCCAGTGATCAGTATGAATTCCTCACCCTCTGCTTAAGTCTTGGTCATCCTCCCCAAATCAGATCTTGTGAATGCTACTTAGTGTAGCTGCTGTGGCAGGGTGCGGAGTTGGGGGTGAAATGGGGAGGGGACTGAAAGCCACTCATGCCACAGGACGTGCTGAGGGAGTGAGTGACCTGGAGGAGGGTGGTGTAGAGTACTGTAGTGTCATGGTCTTCGTAGACTGGGACCTGGGGACTGGAGTTGATGAGAAGAAGGACGCAGGGTCCCAAGTCTTGAGTGAAACAAGGGTCCGTTATTTGCGGAAATGCATGCTTATATGTCTTCAATAAAATGATTACTCAGCCATTAAAAAGAATGAAATTCCACCAGTTGCAACAAAATGGATAGTCCTAAAAGGTCACTGAAGGGAGTCACTGAAGGGAATCCAAGCAGGAGATCTTTCCGATGATCTTAGTCCTGAGAACTTCGTGCAGCTCTGCTCGTTCCTGTTTCCCAGGAACTGATAAGGAACAGAGTCCTTGAGAAACGGCACACAAAGGAAGAAAACAACATATTGGATCCCTTAAAGCTGAGTGTCCCCTGACACTGTAGGGAGGAGCCCTGGGTGGGATCCCAGGAGATCTGGGCTGTGCTCTGCCACTGGCCTCCGGCTTGGGACACATGGTCCAGCAGATGTCCACGGAAGCACCTTCCCTGTCGACTAGAAACACACCCTTTGAAGAGGGCAGGCACCGGTACCGCTGACTGGTGCTCCAAGGCTAAGGGAAGGCCTTGGCTCTGACAGGGGCGGGATGGGCGAGTAGGCCCCAGGGAATTTTAGAGGAGGGACTGAGGGGGCAAGGACAGGGCTGTGTGGCAGAAGCCATGCCTCTGCATTTCGCTTTCCCCTCTTAGTGAGGAGGATACTGACCTCCAAAGTATGTCCCAAGGAAAAGAAGGCTGAGACCGTGGAGGGGCAGACGGACCCACTGGGGACCGTAGGGACCAAGGATGGCTTCAGGGGAAACAGGACACAGGGGACTTCCCTGGTGGTTCGGTGGCTAAGACTCCATGCTCCCAGTGCAGGGGGCCTGGGCTCCATCCCTGGTCGAGGAAGTAGATCCTACATGCCTCAGCAGCGCACATGGACCAGGCACTGGGACACCCCAAGAGGAAGCCTCCAGCAAGGGCCGTGGAGGAAACCAAGAGCCAGGGCTTCCAGGGACGGAAGGAAGCAGAGCCAGGAGGTAAGCGGGGGCTTCCTGTCTCGATTGCTGGGCAGGAGACGGAGCCCTGTAGGGCCTGGGGAGGACGTGGTGATGTTGGGAAAAGAAAAATGTTTAGTTTCTAAGTCCAGTCCCCAAAGAGGTCCTAAGACTAGCAAAGGATCCACTCTATTCCCTGAGGGCCCGAGTCCTTGTCCCGCTGGAAGGCAGTCCCTGTGCCTCACTTTGGGCTGAGCAGTTCCACCTCCAAAAGGCATGAAGATCTAGGACCAAACCTGCAGCCCCCACCTCCTCTAATTTCTTTAATACCTTTCTGGTAACTGAGTGGAAAAGGCCAACAGCCGTCTTGCATACATGGGGGCAGTTCTTTTCTTGTGAATTTCAGAGTCTGGCACAGGAGATCAATAAGGAAAGGACTGGTCCCTGTACAGGCAGCTGATAGCCCTCCCTAAAATACAGGGGAGCACCTCTCACACCCAGTCTGAATGGAGAAAGGCTGAGGTCTCAGTTCCAACCAGCCCAGAGCACCTGGATGTGGAAAATTCAGACTTAGAAAAAGGTGGAATACAAGCTTAGAAACACTCGGGCCTCTTCCTCTACAGAAAACCGGGATAATAATCAGCTGGTAACACTTTGCTTTTTGCGAAGTTTGCTCTGTTGAAACAGGTGAAAAGCAAACTGAGGGGAGGGAGGATAACACTTAAGCACCAAAGTGTCAGGCACTGGGCTTGCACTGGAGAGGCGGAAAAGATACCCTCTGCCCCTGGAACTCTTTGTGGGGTGTGTTAGATGTAACTACAATGAGGGTGTAACTAGGGCTGCGCGTGAAGGTGAGGACCTACGGGTGCTGGGAGTTGTCAGTGATGGTGTTTTGGAGGGAAGAGGTAAACAGAACTTTGACCTGTGACTGCCAGTGAGTTCCCAGGGAAGGGAGAAAAAGAACTTTGTAGCCAGACAGATGGAGAAGGCAATGGCACCCCACTCCAGTACTCTTGCCTGGGAAATCCCATGGACGAAGGAGCCTGGTGGGCTTCCATCTACGGGATCGCACAGAGTCGGACACGACTGAAGCGACTTAGCAGCAGCAGCAGCAGCAGCCAGACAGAAGATAAGAAGAAAGCCACTGATAAGTGAACAAGCGTCATGAATTCAAGGGACCTCAAGACCACGTGCTGCACCCTGGGATGAATGGGTAGTCTGGAGAGGCAGGCAGGTCTCCTCTGATAGGCTAAGGAGGGGGGGTGAGGGTGGATGGGGGGGTGTGGATTTAAGGATGAAACAAGACCAGCTCCACACCCTCAAGGAGCTTCAGTCTCACCGGGTTAGAAAACAGGCACGCCAACAGCCAGGAAACAGTCAGTGATGAACGGCAACTCTTTTCTGATCAGGTGACAGGACCAGTGCTTGTAGCACACAGTCAGCAAAGTCGCTGGAACTGACAACATTGTCCAGTCTTTCTGTCAACAAGTTGAAAATATGTGGGCTGGTTTAAGCTTTGGTAGAATGATGCTAGGTAGAATCCTAGCCAATTGGACAAATTTTCCCAGAGAATAATATTTATGGATAGGACTTTTTTTTTTTTTTTAACCAACTTTCACTTCCAGCATGGTGAGGGAGCAACTTAGGGTCAGGTTCCTTTTCTTATCAGAAAGCTGACAAGATGCATCTGAATCAGAGCAAAATGATAATAATAAAACACAAAATTAGCATCTCCCCCAAAAGAGAAAAGACTGTATCTTAAACTTAAAAAATTGAAAACCATTTCAAATCCCAATTTTACAAAAAGTTATTTTAATGTCCAAACGAAATTAACTTATCCTCAAGAAAGTACTGGAGACAATGTAATTGAACCAGAGATGGAGCCCATTCTAACACAGGGGAAGGAGATCTTTTGTATTAGTTGGTGAGGGCCCAAGATATAACAAATGTCACACTCTTCCACTATCTTTCCCAGGCATTCTACTTGGCCTTGCTTTCCTGTTGTGTTCATTAACATGTTTTCATTAGAGTCTCAGCACTGTTAGGTCAGTTTGTCACATTGTAACACTTGAAGGGCCACTTTGAGAGACTTTGCTGGAGGGATAGTGAGAGAAACCATTCGGTTGCTCTCGCCTGCTCCGCTCCCCTCCACTCCCTTCCCTTATTTTCATCTCAGGTGGTGAAAAGCACCCAGATCTTTACACTTTTAGAACTTTCCAGCAGTCAAGTCCCTGAAGATGGAATGAATTACTACAAGGGATGGTAAGCTTCTTGGCCCAGAATTTAGTCAGAAAGGGCTGGATGACCACCTGGAAGGGAGGATGTGGAAGGGATACTGGTGTGAGCTGTGGTCAGACCCATCCTGTTGGGTCTTCTCGGTGCCAAGGGTACGACTGGGAATCAAGTGCCTGGTGCGCTCTGTGAGTGGCAGGAGTTCAGACTGGGGTGAGATTAGCACGCTGCTTTTAGGGAAGGCTTCCAGGGGAGCACCAGGACAGGCTTTTGTTGTTTAGTTGCTCAGTCATGTCCGACTCTTTACAACCCCGTGGACTGCAGTACACCAGGCTTCCCTGTCCTTCACCATCTCCCAGAGCTTGCACAAACTCACGTCCATTGAGACAGTGACTCCATCCAACCATCTCGTCCTCTGTTACCCCCTTCTCCTCCTGCCTTCAGTCTTTCCCAGCATCAGGGTCTTTTCCAGTGAATCAGCATCAGGTGGCCAAAAGACTGGAGCTTCAGCTTCAGCATCAGTCCTTCCAGTGATTATTCAGGACTGATTTCCTTTATGATTGACTGGTTTGATCTCTTTGCAGTCCAAGGGACTCTCAAGAGTCTTCTCCAATTCTGCAGTTGCTGCTGCTGCTGCTGCTAAGTCGCTTCAGTCGTGTCCGACTCTGTGCAACCCCAGAGACAGCCACCCACCAGGCTCCCCTGTCCCTGGATTCTCCAGGCAAGAACACTGGAGTGGGTTGCCATTTCCTTCTCCAATGCATGAAAGTGAAAAGTGAAAGTGAAGTCACTCAGTCGTGTCTGACTCTTAGCAACTCCATGGACTGGAGCCCACCAGGCTCCTCCATCCATGGGATTTTCCAGGCAAGAGTACTGGAGTGGGGTGCCATTGCCTTCTCCAAATTCTGCAGTTAGAAAGCATCAATTCTTTGGTGCTCAACCTTCTTTATGGTCCACCTCTCACATCCATAGATGACTACTGGAAAAACTATAACTTTGACTATCCAGACCTTTGTCAGCAAAGTGATGTCTCAGCTTTTAGGCTATCTAGGTTGGTGATAGCTTTTCTTCCAAAGAGCAAGCATCTTTAAATTTCAGATTTCTGGTAGGGAAAGAGTCATGACCCTGCATCCCCAAGACAGCACCAAGTTGAGGAAGCAGAGAAGGCTGCAGGGCTGACATGCAAGATGTGTTTCTGCTTGAGTTTGAAGTCCCCAAGGTGGGTGGGTTTGACGGAGTCTAGGCTGGGTTTCACTCCAGCTCTGCCCTGTGCTCTTGGGCAGGTTACTTCACTCTGTAGTGCCTCAGTTTTTTATTTGTCACACGGAGCTTCACATACTTCACAGAGCTTCCGTTCAGGTCACATAGGAGTCCTGAAGCATGTAGTCCAGGATCTGGCTCCCTGCAGGGGCTCAGTAAGTGATCATTTATTTCATTCCTCCTCTCCCAGTCTCCCGTGCCAGGATGTCTCTCTCTAGTTTCTTCCCTCTGGACTCGTTTCTCTGGGTGGTTGGTGCTGGGAGCTGACTTGGCAACCTCCGGCTGGGAGCGCTGCCTTCCCCCTCTGCACACAGTGGGAGGCGCCTGGGCAAGATTTGGGAGCTCGCCAGTGCAGACAGGTATTTCCAGTCCGGCCAGAGAGTATGTGGAGGTGGAGGTGGCGATGGGGATGGGGGAGGGAGATCAGAGGGGCGGGGTGGATCCTCTGGGAGGAGGGCGGGCAGTCCTGCTCCCAGCCTGGTGCTTCTGCCCCCAGGCTCGGGTTTCAACCCTAGCTGCGGCATCTGCGGTTAAGCCCGTTAGGCGAAGGGAGGACGTCTAAGGTGGCTTACCCAGGAAGGAAGGAGTGCAAGGAACCAGCTACGGGTCAGCTCCTGCGACCCCGGGAGCCCGGGCCTTGACCCGCTTAGCCTCGCAAGCTTGCAGCGGGAAGCGGCCGACCGATCGGTCTTTCCACGCTTCGTTGTATCGAGCTCCACCAGGGGGCGACCCGGGCCCACGTGCCACGGAGCCCTTCTCTCCCGAAACTACAATTCCCAGGCCGCTCGGGGGTCGCGCCCGCCTCGCCTCGCCTTCTGCTAGCTCCAATTGGCCGCCGCGGGAGGGGGATTGGCGGTCTCCAGGGCGACGGGAGGCGCTCGGGGCATCAGAGGCGGGGGAGGCGGGCCCGCCCCCTATTGTGTAGCTGGAAGAGTGAGGCCGAGCGGTGCGGAGCAGGTGAGGGCGGGGGTGTTCTGGGGGCAATGGAATGGGGGTGCCAGCGAGGGGATGAACAGTGCGGGAGTTATGGGGGACAGGAGAAAGCGGAGGAATTATGGAATTCTTTGGAGGAGCAGAACTAGGGGAGTTCTGGGGAGTGAAGTGGAATTCTTGGTGGGTGGATGGTGACTGGAGAACTGGGGGAGTTTGGAAATAGTATGTGTGTGTGTGTGTGTGTGTGTGTGTGTGTGTGTGTGTGTGTGTGTGTGTGTAGGTGGGGTGAGGGGTTCGTTCTTGGCGGGTTCCAGGCGCAAGGAGGAGTTCCAGGGGTCCGGAGACGGCAAGGGAGAAGAGAACTGAGGGCGGGGTATCAGAAGTGTATTGTGGGCTGAGGCAGGAGCATTCCACGGAGGAGAGGATGGGAGAAGTGGGTGGGTGGCGATTCTAGGGAGACCGGGAGTTCCTTGAAGCACCGAGGATCTGGTGCAATTGGAGATCAGGTGCGAAGAATGGGAATTGTGGGGGTGGGGAAGGTTGTGAGAAGTGGGGATAACTGAGATGGGAGAATGAGAGAGTGCTGGGTGGGGAGAGCAGGTGAAGACATAGTGGCGGCAGAAGAGTTGGAAAGCTTTTAGGAAAAACGGAGGGATTCTGGGCAAACCTGGGTTTACTAGGGTTTTCAGAACACTGAGCCAGGAGGGAACTGGGAGTTCTTATGCATTTAGAAAAAGATATATCTGTGACGTACGGGAGAACTGGGGGCAGTGGGAAGCCAGGGGGCTGCTTGCTGGTGAGTTATCAGGAGTTAGATGTGCAGGGCCCCTCAGGAGAGGCAGGGATCAGGCTGGGGGACATGGAGGAGGTTTTACAGCCCGTCTTGACCTGTGAGGCCAGGAGCAGGGTGGAGGCCCATAGAGCAGAGTCCACTTGGGTCTGCCAGGTCCAAAGCAGCACCACCCCACTGTGACTTCCCTAGATGCTTAGGCCCTGGGGCTGTCAGGACCTCCTCCCCTCCAGGCCCTCAGGGCTCACTCTGTACACCCTAGGGACTTTTGGGCTTTTAGCTTCATATGGGCCATGCCTCTGGGGTTGGAGAAGCGAGAGCCTGGCAAACCTTGGGCCCCGAGGATGCTGGAGGGAGAGAAAAATGGGAGGAACTTGGGTCATGGTGTCTGGCAAGACGGAGGGCTGCCTTGGCAGCATCAGGAAGAGGAAGTGGCACCAGCCGCCAGCCCACAAGCCCTGGGACCTGCCCAGACCTGGAGGATGCTGCCTGGGCCCCCCATACCAGCAGATGGAGAGAGAGCTCCTCTCCCAAGTGTCTGACGCATTCGTGGCTAAAGCTACAGTATTGGGAGGTTGAGTGGAGAAAGAGGTACAGGATTCCCAGCTCGTAGGGTTCACAGAGGCTGCAGAAATGAGGCAGGGATCTGTGGGGGCACTTTCTGGGGGTTTTCATCCCAACTTTGCCTTTGACTGACTGTGTACACCTGAGCAAGTTTCTCTGAGATCTTCACTGTCCTTATATGTCACTGTGGGGTGGAGGTGATAATACTGGTTCTACCTTGCTCTCTGCTACCTTGTTAATTAGCATCAGGACTAAGGACAAAGGACAGAGAGCAGGCTGGACCATGGGGGCTCTATCTCCCATACTTAACTGACCAGTCCTTTTCCAAGTACAGAGGAACCTCAGTTCCCTCGTGGCGCAAATTTCCAAGAGCTTGAGTAAAGAGGGTATCCCCAGAATTCCTCAGCTTTTCCTATGATCTTTCCAGCCCTCTGCTTCCCACATGTCCTTACCTGTCCGGTCTCCCCACCCCAGCACTCCCTCACCCTTCCGCCACTCATCTGCGCTCCTCTTCCCTTTCTCTACCTTTGCTCACCTCCGGCTTTTCGGCTTTTCTCTCCAACTCCGGGAGGAGGGGAGGGGCTCCTCTGGTTTCCAACATTGGCCCACTTTGCATGTTGCCTTGCATTTTGCATCTAGATCTCGTGGTGCTCCAGAGAACGGCTTTCTCAGGTGTGACGTGAGCCAAGCCCCAACTGTCCAGAAGAGTGAGCGCTGATCCCTGTGACCTGATCAGAAGGACTGAGGGGCTTGCTGGGCTCTGCACGTCCCCGGGCCCCTCCATCTGGGCCCTTGTGGAGAGGAGGGGCCGGGCAAGCAGGCAGCTGGGCTATGGTTTGGTGCCTCAGTCTGGCTATCCTCAGCCTGATCATCAGCCAGGGGGCTGACGGTGAGCTGGATTCCCTGGGCTCCAGAACTCCCTGTTGGCCTTGGGGTAGGGGTGGTCCCCCAGGGTTCTCTGTGAGCAGGTCAGAGGAGGGGAAGAGCAGCTCAGGTTCTGCCAGCCCCATCACCGAGGCCTGGGGGAACCCACCGAGACAGAGAGGGTATCTCTCCTCCCAGCCCTGGTTCTGGGTCCCTGCTGGGTCCTCATGCCACCTGCCTGCCTGCCCCTGCAGGTCGAGGGAAGCCTGAGGTGGTGTCGGTGGTAGGCCGGGCCGGGGAGAGCGCAGTGCTGGGCTGTGACCTGCTGCCCCCGGCTGGCAGGCCCCCTCTGCATGTCATCGAGTGGCTGCGCTTTGGATTCCTGCTTCCCATCTTCATCCAGTTTGGCCTCTACTCTCCCCGCATCGACCCTGATTACGTGGGTAAGACTTGCCCTCAGCTGAGAGGTTGGGAGGTGTCTCCAACAAAGGTGGGCTGGGTAGAGTGGGAACAAGGCCTCTTCTTAACAGCTCTGTCCCTGCCCCAACCTCATCTCCAGCTCCACTGCCTGAACTCTGCATAACAAGCATGGCTCTGCTCCCAAGCAGTGTTCATTCACTGAAGGATTCATTCATTTACACAGACACACACGCACGGTCTGTTTGGAACTCCACTTGCCCTGTTTCAAAGGGGATCCTACAGCCCTGTTCCAAGTGTTCATCCTAATTCCCTAATCCCTCTTTCTAGAGCTCATCACAAACCTCCCAGGCTCCTCCTGATCCTCCCTGGTCTCCCCCTACTTGGCCCTCTCCTGGCCCTTGGCTCTGCTATCTTCTCACTCCCTTGCCCTCCTCCCCTCCTATTTTCTTAAATGCTGATTTGGGGGGTTCTAGCAGCAGGCTTCCAGGGAGTGGACTGATGGGGCAACAGTGTCAGGGGTTTTCTGATCTGTCTGATTCTGAGTTCAGCAGAGCTTATGCACAGCAGGGCTAGAGGGAACCAGGCTCCCCGAAAGATCCACAAACAGATGGGGCTGGGCTGGGTTCCTGCTTCAGCTGGCTGCAACAGGGACTTAAAATAGTGTAGAGGCCTCCCTGGGGGCCTTCTCCTGCGCCCCAGCTGCTCCCTGAAAAGGCTCAGCTTCCTCCTAATCTCCGGGGAGCCTTAATCTGAATGGTTTAGTGCAGGTCTCTGAGGGTAGAGTGGAAGAACCCAGGGTTGGGGCTGGGGCGGCTGGCGAGAGTCTGGCTGCCTCCTCATAGGGGAAGCCCAGGAAAGGCCACCTGGGAGGCCGTCCATGGGGGTGGGGGACCCCCTCCTTTTCCCTCTTTAGTTTGAATCCTGGGAGAAGCCACAGGATTGGCTAAGCTGTCACCATGGGGGCAGGCTGAGCACAGAGGGGAGGAGGCTCAGGCAGGTGGTGCAGAGGGAAGGGTTTATTTTCAAACTGGGGGCAGTTGTTGGCAAACAGCCTGGTGGGAGCGTATGTGTCTGCACAAGCCTGGGGAGAACCGCTTGGGAGAACTGATGAAAGCGGGGGCCCCACTTAGGACAAGTGGAGAGACAATGGCCAGGCCCAGCCCCCGATCCCGGCCTCTGCTGCCGGGCTGGGGCTGGGGAGCGGCTGGGCTGAGGCTCGTGGATGCAGAACGTTGCCCCACTGAGGGCAGGGTAGGGGGAGGCTTTTCCTAGGCCACCTCTGGGTGGGGGGTGGGAATGGGGGAGTTGGGGGTGGTGATGTGCAACTCTCCTTCCTGCCCTCCCTCCGCCCCCTTGTCAGGAAGGTAGCAACTTTGCTACCTGTGGGTTTTCTTTTCGTCTCTGTGGTGTTCCTTTGAGCTGCCCCGGCTGTGAGCAGTAACCTCGGGGGCTTTCTTCCTACCCTTGCCCTTCATGCCCACCCCCTCCCCTGGGTCTGAAGCTTCTGGTCAAGGTAGGGCTGGTCTGGGGAGTCAGGGCCCTGGGGAGGGCCCCTGTACCCATTAACCCTTTTACTGCCTCCCAGTGTGGAATGGGCCTCTCAGCCTTTGTGCAGGGGACTCTGAACTGCAGTTGCTAGGCAACAGGAGGTGGAGGTTGCTAAGGACAATGGTGTCCTGTCATAAACCCTCTGGGCAAACGAAGGGGAGATGGCCTGGGACTGTGTGTGAGGCCCATGGCCTAGAATGTGGGAGGAACCACGAGAGAGACTGTTTGGAGCCTTCAGGGATTACACTGAAGGGAAGGTTTCCTATCTTTGATGACTTTAGAATCCATCTAGCAGAGGAGACTGGATTTGTGGACTAGTGCAAAAGTAGTAAAAGCAGTATAAAACAAACCAGGACTAAATCCTAGAATGAAATTAGCTGCTGTGTGTAAAGAACCCCAGACAGCGCCTGCATGGTGTGAAATCCTAGGTGTGGAGAGAAAAGAGGGTCCACTTTCTCTATGCCAGCTCCCTGGGGTGGATCTTAGATTAGCTCTTCCAGTTCATGGGCCCAGCTTTTGGTCTTTGACTTTCATGCTATATTTCTTGAGTTTCAGGATACTCCTTGCGGCAGAAGGGACATGAGTTTTCTCTCTGCCCTGAGTTGTTTGATAAAAATCAGTTATCTCAAGGACTTCCCTAGTGGTCCAGTGGTTGAGACTCCATGCTTCCAGTGCAGGGAGCACAGGCTAGATACCTGGTCGGGGAACGAAGATCTCACATGATGAGCAGCCAAAAAGACATCAGTTTTCTTGTCCTCCATTTAGAAGAGCCCTGCTCCCTCGAGTCCTCTCCCCTCACCACCTTTTATCCTTGCATCCCCTCAGCTTCCCTGGTGGCTCAGACGGTAAAGAGTCCGCCCGCCTGCAATGCAGGAGACTCGGGTTTGATCCCTGGGTCCGGAAGATCCCCTGGAGAAGGGCATGGCTACCCATTCTAGTATTCTTACCTGGAGAATCCCATGGACAGAGGAGCCTGGAGGGCTGCAGTCCATAGGGTCACGAAGAGTCAGACAGGACTGAACGAGTAACCCTGTAACTCTCACTCTCTGCAGAGTCACCTCTTCCTGGAAACCTCCTGTATGCCTCTTGCTTCTTAGTTTCTTGGAGTATCTGGGCACAGTGAGGCCTGTTTCTTGGACTTCTGTGTGTATGTAAACTTGCACTTGTACATGAGAGAGAGAGCTCTGCCTTTGGAGAGCTTTGCAAGAGTGGGGACTGTGTCTCTTCCTTCCTCTACACACCCCTGCATGTGGAGAGGTCTGAAGACACTCACTTTGGCTCTGTAGGTAGAGGATGGGCCTCCAGAAGGGGGACCCAGGGCTCGGGAGGGCACAGGACCACCTCTTCCTGGCCAGCTTCCTGTCCTTCTGTGACACTTCCAGTCTAGCCATCCATACCTCACAGAGAAGTTAGGACATACGGTGTGCTTTATTGGATATTCTGATCAACAGACATTTGGAGCTGTTACCCCCTGGCTACCAACACACGCCGAGTGAGAATATACAGGCTAAGCTCAGGGATGAGTGCCCTGAGTGTCACTGGGTCCTCACACCAGTGAGCAGTGGAGAGTGTACTGCATCATGAGAAAGCAGGCCTGCCTATATCGCTGAATAGCCACGTGATTTTGGAAAGAAGCTTAACATCAGTTCCTTTAATGGAATTCTTGAGAGGATTAAGTATGGTGACATTGCCTGATATTACATGGCGCATATCCCAAACTCGATTTCCCTTCTGTCTTCTTCCTTCTTTGTAGCACTTGAAGATCACTGTAATCAAAAGTTACCATCACATGGGACTTAGAAGAGGGCGCAGTGTGGTCTGCGGGGTTCCATGGCCTGGCAGGTTAGGTTTACTGAGGAATCCCACTGGTGGGAGAAAGGGTGGGATCGTGTTCAATGTTTACCTGAGAGACCCAGGCTTATCTAGGTGGGGATTTAAGCACCCAGCCCTTTAAGCAGCTCCACCCTTTCTGGAGAATCCCCACCCCTGCACCTTGTTCTTAGAAGAAAAAGGACCCTTGCCTAAGATCCCAGAGCCAGCCTCAGCCTGATACTTCTCTCATTCACTGGTGGCATCAGGGCCCCCACAGGTTGATTCTGTTTCAGAAAGATGACCCTAGAGGTAGAAAGGAAGCAGATTGGAAGGGGTGAGTGTGCCAACGGCTTCAGATTGTCTGGTACTAGGAAGGGCTAAGTAAAGGCATAGTCTGGTTTCATCTGTTTGGCATAACCCAGAATATTTAGAAAATGTCATTTGTCCTTATCAAAACTCAAAGTGGAGTGGGCAGCTGATGAACATGGAGGCAGTGGGACCTTTTTGTGGGCTGTTGGCATAACCCAGTTGAGAGATGCAATCAGTTCAGTTCAGTTGTTCAGTCGTGTCCGACTCTTTGTGACCCCATGAACTGCAGCACACCAGGCCTCCCTGTCCATCACCAACTCCCAGAGGTTACCCAAACTCATGTCCATTGAGTCAGTGATGCCATCCAACCATCTCATCCTCTGTCGTCCCCTTTTCCTGTCTTCAGTCTTTCCCAACATGAGGGTCTTCGCATCAGGTAGCCAAAGTACTGGAGTTTCTGCTTCAGCATCAGTCCTTCCAATGAACACCTAGGACTGATCTCCTTTAGGATGGACTGGTTGGATCTCCTTGCAGTCCAAGGGACTCTCAACAGTCTTCTCCAACACCGCAGTTCAATTTTTCTGCACTCAGCTTTCTTTATACTCCTACTCTCACATCCATACATGACTACTGTAAAAACCACAGCTTTGACTAGACGGACCTTTGTTGACAAAGTAATGTCTCTGCTTTTTAATATGCTGTCTAGGTTGGTCATAACTTTCCTTCCAAGGAGTAAGTGTCTTAATTTCATGGCTGCAGTCACCATCTGCAGTGATTTTGGAGCCCCCCAAAAATAAAGTCAGCCACTGTTTCCACTGTTTCCCCATCTATTTGCCATGAAGTGATGGGACTGGATGCCATGGTCTTAGTTTTCTGAATGTTGAGCTTTAAGCCAACTTTTTCACTCTCATCTTTCACTTTCATCAAGAGGCTCTTTAGTTCTTCTTCACTTTCTGCTGTAAGGGTGGTGTCATCTGCATATCTGAGGTTATTGATATTTCTCCCAGCAAACTTGATTCCAGCTTGTGCTTCCCTAGCCGAACGTTTCTCATGATGCACTCTGCATATGCGACTAAACTAAAGTGAAGGTGATAGAGAGGGAAACAGTATTTGGGAAGTAGCATCTGAAAGGTTTACTGAACAAGCTAATGTGGGAGTGAAAGAGAGAACACCACAGGCTTACTGAGCAAGCTGATGTGAGAGTAAAGGTGATGACACCAGGTCTCTGGAAATGCGTGATGGTGCTATTGACTGATGCGGGGGAAGGGGCAGACGATGTGTCGTCAGGTGAAGGATGGAGCCAAAGTTGAGTGCAATCTGCGATTTCGAATCTTGAGCTCGTTCATTTGTTCAACCATTTTATTTAAGCATCGTGCTGCCTGCCTTCCATCTACCCCACTTGGATTTTTTCTCTCTCTCATTTTATAGATGAAGAAGCAGATGTTGAGAGAGAGAGGTTTAAGTGGTGTAGCCAAGAAGGTATATAGCAGAGCTGGACGCTAGGTCTCTCTGGCTGCAATGTGTGCCTTGCTCACTGGGTCGTGCTGCCAGGGACCCACGAGCTGTCTGTGGTGCAGGACTCTGCCAGGAGAGGATGCTGAGGGCGGAAGGGCGCTGCCTGCTTGCCCTGGGGCCGGGTGCATTGTGGAGCTCTATGAAGTCTGTCAGCCACAGCCTGGATGCCCTGGAGCGTGAGGGAATGGGGTGAGGAGGCTGCTGACCTTGCTGCCTGGCTGGGCTGGACTCTGGCCACCCTAAGGCGCTTAGGCCACTGATAATAACCCTGGCGGATTAGGGGCTTTGGTAGGCGAGGTCTGGATTGCTGCTCAGTCCCCAAACACTGCTGTGGTTTCTGGGGACAGAGTCCTCTGGCAGGAGTACTCCCGGGAACTCCCTTACAAAAAGAGCTCAAGGATGGGTAGATTCTGTATGAATCCAGAGGAGACATGAGCTGGTTCTCTGAGCCCCTTTCCCTACAGTCCCAGAAGCTGGGCGTCATTCAGCGCTGTGCCTTGTCCCCCTGCTGCTGCTCTGGTTTCTCTTTGTCTAAGCTGGGTCCCAGCTGCTGAAAGGCAGGAATGACCCGAGGGGCTGAAGCGGGGATCTGCCCTCAGTGACCCCAAGCCCATCTGTGCCTCTCTGGACCCCACTCTAGCAGGGTGGCTGGGAGAGGCTGAGCCTGTTCTTCACGTCTGTGATCAGGGGCTTGGGGCTCCCATGAGGTCCCTTCAGAACCCTTGATCGAGGGCTGTTTCTCCAGGGCGCGTCCGGCTTCAGAAGGGGCATCTCTCCAGATTGAGGGCTCCGGGCTGAAGACCAGGGCTGGTACGAGTGCCGCGTGCTCTTCCTAGACCAGCACAGCCCTGAGGAAGACTCTGCTAACGGCTCCTGGGTGCATCTCACCGTCAACTGTAGGAAGCTGGGGGCTGTGGGGAAGGAGCGGGGCACGTGGAAGGGAGAGGGTGGAAGGACAGTCCCGAAGCTCCACTCTGCTGACGCCCCTTGTTTACATCTCACCCCACCCCCACCCCCCGCCCCGCCTCCTGCCTTTTCCATTCTTCACACCTAAAGCCAATCAGCCTTCTTGGCTCTCTGTTGGGAACTTCCTGTCTTTTCCCTGTACCAGGATCGCATAATGGATAGGGGATAAGGGGTTATCGGACCCGAGTGAAACATTGCTCACATATATACAATACTTTGTTTTATCAAAACCCCTTTTAACCCAGTGCCTCATGAGTTCTGTCTCAACCCTAAGAAGGAAGGAGGTCACAGGTATTCCCATGTCATAGATGAGGAAACTGGCTTGTGCCACTGATTAGCGGCAGAGTCTAGAACCCAGGCCTCCCGACTCTAGAGGGCACCTGGCTCTCTCCCAGCTCTGAACGCCCATCCTGTGCTCCGCTCCCTTGCCAGCTCTGCAGGCTGGTGCCGGGGATGGGCCATCCTCACTGGGCCCTGGGTGCTGCAGACAGGGTGGCCCAGGGCTGGGGATTCCCCTGAAGGTGGTCAGGCTGATGAGCTGAGGGCTGCAGCCCTGATCTGCCTCTCTGATCCTGGGATGCAACTCTTTGGGCTGGTGGCCCCTCTGGCACCCCCTGATGCCTCTCTCCTCACAGCGCCCCCTCAGTTCCTGGAGACGCCTCCCCAGGTGCTCGAAGTGTGGGAACTGGAGCCGGTCACCCCTGCGGTGTGTGGCCCAAGGCAACCCCCAACCTCGGGTGACTTGGAAGCTCCGAGGACAGGACCTCGGCCAGGGCCAGAGTCAAGTGCAGGTGAGTCCTGCGGCTGGACAGTGTGGGGCAGGTGGTGGCCTGGGAACAGTCTGCAAGACTGACGAGTGAGGCCAGGCTGGGAGACCCGCCAGAGGAGGTGGCTTGGCCCGGGCTTCTCCGAGCCTGGCCTGCTGCCTCCCCTCTGCTGGCTGGCCTCGGAAGTGCAGGGGCGTCTGAGGCCCGCTGTGGGCGGGGAGATGCCTGGGTCCCGCTCGCTGACTCCTGCTCTAGGTGCTGAACGGAACGCTGCGGATCCGGAGGGTGGAGCGAAGCAGCGCCGGGGTCTACACCTGCCAAGCCTCCAGCACCGAGGGCAGCGCCACCCACGCCACCCAGCTGCTGGTGCTAGGTGCTGTCTCGGGGAGGGACGGGAAGGTGGACATAACGCGTGAGATGACTGACCTGTGGCTGGGGGTGCACCCAGCTTGGGGGGCGGACTTGGGCCTGAGGTAGGGGCCCCTGGAGAGGGAGGGAGCTCCCAATGCCTCTAAAACCAGCATCTTGCCTGTAAAAGGATCAGTGAATGGAGATACTTAGTGCCTAGCAGTGTGGTACAGTGGGAAGGGCATGGGGTGGTGGTGTCAGACTATGAGCCGCGGAACCCCCTTGACCCCTAGCTTCCTCGTCTATACAAAGAGGTTCCTGTCTGCCTGTCAGGTTTATTACAAGACTTAGGTTCAGCCAAGCACAGTAATTTGGGGTCAAGCCCTTCCCTTCAGAAGGAAAGCTGAAAAGTAGACTCTGCCTTCATGGCGCCCCCTGTTGACCTCGGGAATGAGACGCGGAGGTGAAGCCCCGCTCTCCTGGGTGCTGACGGGGAGGCAGCGCTGGGCAGTGGTGCAGGGTGAAGAAGTCTGGCATCGGGAAGGCCTGATGTGACTTTGCCTTCCCACCGATCTGGGGCAAGCCGCCTTACAATCTGTCTGCCTCTGAGCCTTCATGTCTTCATCTATGAAGTGGAGACAATAATTTCTAGCACAAAAGGCTCTTAAGAGGATTAAATGCAGGTCAGGTCAGTCCCACCTGGCGTGCCTGCAGGTGTTCTACACTCCAGCTTCTATCATTACCTCTTGTTACTGGCCACTCATGCAGTTGGAGCCTGGAGAAGGGAGACAGCAGTGGGGTTAAAAGATGGTTTGGCAGGGTCTCTGTGGCCTAGTCAGGCTCTTGGGGAAGAGCCTTCAAGACTGCCTGGCATGGACCCAGTGAGCTCCCATACGGAAGGCTTGATGTATGAAAAGATGGTTGGCCAAGTGGGGTCACAAGGGCCCACGGGGCTGGGTCAAGAAGTTTGAGCTTAATGTGCTGGGAGCCAGGAGCTGCTGTGGATTCTTGAGCAGAAGTATTCAGTGGCCAGAGTGGGTGGGTGGAGACGTTTTTGCATGAATGGCTATGAATGGAGTCAGGGATTGCTGCAGCATCCTGGGTTAAGGTATTGGGTGTCTGGATTAGGATAGGAGACACAGAGGTGATGTAGATGGTGTAGATAGATGAGGGATGGACAAGGTGATGGTGTAAAGGGTGAGCAGAGGATTAAACTGGGTGAATGTGGCTGTCCCTGGTAGGAAAGTGAGCTAGCTGGAGCAGAGGAGGCACTTGTGTTAAATAAAAGGGTTAGGGCCTGTTTCCATTCCTGAGGCCCTGTAGCAACCAGCCCTGTATTCTAGAGGGCAGATTAGGGAGAAAGGCAGAAGTGACCTCAGGGTTCCTGGGAAACTGGGCTGAGGCCCCTCCTTCCCCTGTGCTTCCCCCTTCCCAGGACCCCCAGTCATCGTGGTGCCCCCCAAGAACAGCACGGTCAATGCCTCCCAGGATGTTTCTCTGGCCTGCCGAGCTGAGGCATACCCTGCTAACCTCACCTACAGCTGGTTCCAGGACAGCACCAATGTCTTCCACATTAGGTGGGGCTCCGCGTGCGGTGGGGTGGGGTGGGGTGGGGTGTGGTGGGGTGTGGTGGGGTGGGGTGTGGTGTGGTGTGGTGGGGTGCGGTAGGGTGTGGTGGGGTGGGGGTGGGGTGGGGTGGGGTGGGGAACTGGTGGGCAGTCTGAGGAGCCCCTTGGCTGAGCAAGGCCTGGATCCCTCCACCCCCGTGCCATACCGCAGCCGCCTACAGCCCCGAGTGCGGATCCTGGTGGATGGCAGCTTGCGGCTGCAGTCTGCCCAGCCTGATGATGCCGGCCGCTACACCTGTGTGCCCAGCAACGGCCTCCCACGCCCGCCCTCGGCCTCTGCCTACCTCACTGTGCTCTGTAAGCCCCACCCCAGCTCCCTCGACAGACTGCTTCACTTCCGTGGGCCAGGCCCAGCTCCTCCCCTACAACTTGCCACTGCTTCCCCCAGACCCAGCGCAGGTGACTGCCATGCCTCCTGAGACGCCCTTGCCCGTGGGCATGCGGGGTGTGATCCGATGCCCTGTTCGTGCCAACCCCCCACTGCTCTTTGTCAGCTGGACCAAGGATGGGCAGGCCCTGCAGCTGGACAAGGTACGGGCCTGGGGCAGGGGCAAGAGGGCTTAGCTTGGTGTTATTCTAGGCAAGACAGCTGGAGTGGCCTTTGATCAATACAGTGACTGGAGAACATACACTTCTTTTATTTTTTTAATTGGAGTATAATCACATTGTGTTACTTTCCGCCGTGCAACAAAGTGAGTCAGCTCTGTGTATACATACATCCCCTCCCATTGGAGCTTCCCTTGCACCCCATCACCCCCCATCCCACCCCTTCCTGGTCATCACAGAGCACCGAGCTGAGTTCCCTGTGCTTTACCGCAGGTTCCTACTAGCCATCTGTTTGAGAGAAAAACAAATATTGTATATTCACACATATATGAAATCTAGAGAAATGGGACAGATGAACCTGTTTGCAGGGCAAGAACAGAGATGCACTCAAGGACGTGAGACACCAGGGGAAGAAGGGGAGGGTGGGACAGACTGGGAAAGTAGTATTGACATCTGTTGTTTTTGGGTGCTATGCCTGGTGTCTGGTAGGAACAGGAGCAAAGAGACATCCATGCCTCGAGGGGGTAGCACAGCCACAGACACTCGCGAGGCAGGAGGCAGCGAGCACCTTCCTCTTAGGGCTGGTTGAGGACAGATCAGCAACGGCTTCTGGGATGCTAATGATGGGTTAAAGGGCAGAGAGACATTCCATGCAGAAACCAGGGCCCAGAGGCTGGAAGCAGTATAGTGCATTTATGGCATAATGAGTCATCCAGCTGGGTGGGAGCTACAGTTCCTGTGGGGACATGACTGATGCAGAGAATCTGGAAAGACAGGTTGGGACCAAAGGGAAGAATATGGATGCCAAGTTAATATTACCTCATTCCAAGGTGATTGAGATTTTTTGTTTGTCTGCAAAGACAATAAATTCCTTGTGGGTTAGTATTGCATCTTTTAATCCCAGTCACCCCAGGGCTTCTGCAACCATAGTAGTACTCAATAAATATTTTCAAAGGTTAAAAAAAAAGTCAAAAGGCATTTGGAACCAGTGAAACTGCTTGAGCAATGGTGTGATAGCATCAGTGTGTCCATGCGGGTGTGCTCACTTGCTTCAATCATGTCCAGCTCTATGGACTGTAGCCCGCCAGGCTCCTCTGTCCATGGAATTCTCCAGGCAAGAATTCTGGAGTGGGTTGCTATGCCCTCCTCCAGGGGATCTTCCCCAGCCAGGGATCAAACCCGCATCTCCTGCAGTGAGGCAGATTTTTACCGTTCAGCCACCAGGGGAGCTTATATGATAGCATCAGGGCTGTGAGCAACTGAGTTTGTCAGAGAAATGAAGGGGAAGAGAGTGGACATTTGTGGTGCAGGGGCTGCTGAAATGAGAGTGTGGGTGAGAGGTTACGAGGCCTGAGTTAGAGAGGAAGACGTGAAGATGGATGGAACAAAAGGCCTTCCCAGGAGGACAGATGGGGGGCGTGAGACAGAGTAAGGAGTCAGATGTTAGCCTTTGACTGTACAGAACTAGGGAAGCCAGGAAGAAGAGCTGATGGGTGTAAGATAGGGAATGTAATCGTGGAGGGCTAGGAAGGCAGCAGGCAGAGAACCTCACACAGCTCAACCCCACGGGGTGCCATTCACACCAGATTCCGCTCCCCGGAGTTTGTCAGACTCCATTCCTCTGACAAACTCCATTGCTCACAGCCCCAGTGCTATCATACAGGCTGCCTTCATGCCCACCAGTAGTGGCCCCTCTGTAGGAAAGAGAGTGGAAGGGCAGAATTCCGAGAGAGGCCAGCCTGGGGTGGGCTGTGGCCGCCTCTGTGTAGACGTGGGTCTCTCCTGCGCACTGCTTCTCTCCGTCTCTGGTCTGGCCTCTGCTGAGTCTCTCTTTCTGGCTGTCATCTCCTCTTGCTTCCAGTTCCCCGGCTGGTCCCAGGGCCCAGAAGGCTCCCTGGTCATTGCCCTGGGGAACGAGGATGCCCTGGGAGAATACTCCTGCACCCCTACAACAGTCTCGGCACTGCAGGACCCTCCCCGGTCACCCGTGTTCTGCTCAAGGTGCGGCTTGGGGTGGGGGTTGGGGGTGGGGGTAGTGGCAGCAGGTCAGGTGGCTGAAGATGCACAGCTGGCACTGACACCAGGCCGACGGAGGTGGGTGGGACAGACACGTGGGGAGGGGGGCTTCCACGTCTGTTTGCCATGGTGGCGGCAAGCCATCAGATGCCACAGTGGAGGAAGGTGCCCTGCCCGCCCCAACCCTTTAACAGGCTGCCTCCCTCTCTGGAGTGAAGAGAGTAGGAACCAAAGGGGAGGGTGAAGGGTGTTCTCTAGAGCTTTGGACATCTTCAGAGAGGCCTCTGCTCATCAGCCCTGGTCTCTCCAATGATGTCCCTCCAGCCCCCTTGCTGGGGACAGGCGAGCTAGAGAGACACTGAGAGATGGGGACAGATGGGGGCCCCAGAGAAGGGGAGGCATGGCCCTCAGGCGGCAGTGTGAGAGAGCCCCCACCCAACGCCAGATCTGGGTTGCAGGCTCCCCCAGCTTTTCTAGAACGTCCCAAAGAAGAATATTTCCAAGAAGTAGGGCGAGAACTCCTTATCCCCTGCTCTGCCCGGGGAGACCCTTCACCTACTATCTCTTGGGCCAAGGTAAGGCTCCTGACCCCACTCCACCTGTATTCACACCTGTTTTCACACTGGCCACACCTCTGTCTCTCTGTGCCCCTGGATGTTTGGGGGAGAAGGGAGGTGGGGAGGAGGTGAGGAAGAGAGGGCTGGCTGGGGAGGAAACTGGAGCTGCCCCGAGAGCTGAGTGGCGCCCTTGGTGAGGGGTGGCTGCGTGTGTCCTCAGGGCTGACCAGTGGTTCTGTAGGTGGGCCGGGGGCTGCAGGGCCAGGCCCAGGTGGACAGCAACAGTAGCCTCATCCTGCGACCACTGACCAAGGAGGCCCACGGACGCTGGGAGTGCACGGCCAGCAACGCTGTAGCCCGCGTGGCCGCCTCCACGAATGTCTACGTGCTGGGTTAGTGGCTACAGAGCAGGCTTGAGGCAGCCATGTGGGGGAGGACACAGGGGAAAGAATCGTTTGGGGGGCCCCAGATGGGGATCTTAGGTGGGGAGCCCCTGGGATGATGGGTGGTGAGCGGAAGGCTTGGATCCCCTGAACTCTTCACCCTCCCTCAGGACCCTGACCATTATCCCTCCATTGCCCCCACCCAGGCACCAGCCCCCACGTTGTCACCAATGTGTCCGTGGTACCTTTGCCCAAGGGTGCCAATGTCTCCTGGGAGCCTGGCTTTGATGGTGGCTATCTGCAGAGATTCAGTGTCTGGTACACCCCCTTGTGAGTGACCTGCCCCTGCCATCCCTCTTCCCCCCACCCTGAGTCCCTCTGGCTCTCTGCCCTCTCTCCTACCTCTCTGTGCCAGCCCATGCCCTGACTCTGCTGTCCGATTTTCAGAGAATCAGGCGTTCAAAGCCCAGGTCCTGAGACCTGGGGTGGTTGAGGGCACAGGAGAGGTCAGCTCTCTGGACTCCAACCTTCCTCCTCTTCCTAGTTCATGAAATGCTCCCCCCAATTTCCTCCTGTCCTCCAGGGCAAAGCGTCCTGATCGAGCCCACCATGACTGGGTGTCCCTGGCAGTGCCCGTGGGTGCTGCTTTCCTCCTAGTGCCAGGCCTGCAGCCCCACACCCAGTACCAGTTCAGTGTCCTCGCTCCAGAACAAGCTGGGGAGCGGGCCCTTCAGCGAGATTGTCTTGTCTGCCCCTGAAGGTGAGCGATCTCTTACCCAGAGTAGCAGACAAGGATGGGGAAGGGCTGCAGGGAAAGTCCAGATAGGGGCAGTCTGGGTGGGAGTGGCCAGAAGGGTTTGTGGAAGATGATTGAGGCTTGACTTTAGGGGCTCTGGGAGAATAGTTGGGCACCAGGGGTTGTGGAAGGACTTTCCTGGTGGCTCAGATGGTAAAGAATCCGCCTACAGTGTGGAAGACTGGGGTTCGATCCCTGGGTTGGGAGGATACCCTGGAGAAGGCAATGGCAACCCGCTCCAGTATTCTTGCCTAGAGAATTCCAGGGACAGAGGAGCCTGGTGAGCTGCAGTCCATGGGGAACACTGCCATTTCCAAGGGATGTGGAGGAGCAAGGGAGGGGCACCGGGACTGCAATCTTTACCTGCCTCTGTGTCCCCTTCAGGGCTTCCTACCACACCAGCTGCCCCCAGTCCTCCCTCGACAGAGATGTCGCCTCCCCTGTCCCCTCCACGAGGTCTGGTGGCGGTGAGGACGCCCCGGGGGTACTCCTGCACTGGGATCCCCCAGAACTGGTCCCTAAGAGGCTGGATGGCTACATCCTGGAGGGCCGGCAGGGCTCCCAGGGCTGGGAGGTGTTGGATCAGGCCGTGGCAGGCACTGAAATGCAGCTGTTGGTGCCAGGACTTATCAAGGTAGGTGTGGCGGGTGGGCAGGGATGTGGGTCCTGCCAGTGGCCCTCCAGCCCCCTGCTGCACTCCCCAAACCTGGGCTCACCCTGATTTGACCATCCTCACCTCCGCTTGGCTTTCTACTTCACCCGTACCTTCCAACTGCAAAGTCTTTCCAAACGGGATTGGGGTGAGCAGTGCTGACCTTTGACCCCCTTCTTGGACCCCCATCCCCAGGACGTTCTCTACGAATTCCGCCTCGTGGCCTTCTCTGGTAGCTACGTCAGTGATCCCAGCAACACAGCCAACGTTTCCACTTCTGGTGAGAACCCGGCAGGAGGGCAGAGCCCTGGGGATTGGGGGTCTCGGAGCCCCCTGTGTCATAGACACCGACCCTCCCTCGTGTCCCCTTGCCCAGGCCTGGAGGTTTACCCCTCGCGCACACAGCTTCCAGGCCTCCTGCCCCAGCCAGTGCTGGCCGGCGTGGTGGGCGGGGTTTGCTTCCTGGGCGTGGCTGTGCTCGTGAGCATCCTGGCCGCCTGCCTCATGAACCGGCGCCGAGCTGCCCGTCGCCGCCGCAAACGCCTCCGCCAAGGTAGGTCACTTGGGGCCCCGCCCTCTATAAGCACCTCCTACTTGGAGAAGCGCCAACCCCTTGCCAGGGCCAGGCGTGTTCCCCCTGCTTCCCACTTTTTCCACTTTCCCCAGGCAGATGGGGTGGCGTCTGGTGTGGAGTGAGGCTTGCGCCCTGGGCCCTGGTGGGGCTCGGTTTTCCCGCGTCACCTCTTGTCCTCTTACTCTTGCAGATCCACCTCTTCTCTTCTCTCCCGCCGGAAAGTCAGCTCTCCAGTAAGTGCCTCCGCTTTCTTGGCTTCCTTCTGCCTTCTGTGAGCACCTTCCTTTTCTGCACCTTGGGAGGGGGTAGGAGGGGTGGAACAGAAGTGAGAGGGAGGTGAGGATGGAAGTGCAGAGGCCCCAGCCTGGGGGCCGGCCCCGTGTCGCCTGTGCCTTCCCTCCACCCCCTCCACCATGTGGGTCCTTCTCTCCCTTGCTCTCCCTAGCTCTGCTCTGTTCTGCATCAAACCTCTCAAGGCCTGACGCTGGCTCCTGGGAGGGGGACTGGCCCCCTACCACAGACCCTGATCTCCTGTCCTTCCCCAGCTCTGCTCCGGGCTCGGGCAGTCCTGACAGCGTGGCGAAGCTGAAGCTCCAGGGTTCCCCAGTCCCCAGCCTGCGCCAGAGTCTGCTCTGGGGGAACCCACTGGACCCCCCAGCCCCCCTCCGGATCCTCCACCTAGCCGGGGGCCCTTACCCCTGGAGCCCATTTGCCGGGGACCAGATGGGCGTTTTGTGATGGGACCACAGGTGGGGACCTCCCGAGAAAAGTCAGGCCCTGAGCAGTCCGAGCCTCGGACCCCAGCTCGGCGTCAGGCCAGGTCCTATGATTGCAGCAGCAGCAGTCCCAGTGGGATGCCCCAACCCCTCTGCATTGCAGACATCAGCCCTGTGGGGCCCCCTCGACCGGCCCCACCCAGTCCTCTGCCAGGTCCAGGACCCCTGCTCCAGTACCTGAGCCTGCCCTTCTTCAGGGAGATGAACGTAGATGGGGACTGGCTCCCTGTGGAGGAACCCGCGCCTGCTCCACCCCCAGATTACATGGATACCCGGCCCTGCCCCACCTCATCTAATCTCCAGCCCCTGGACTGCCGCTCTGAGTCCCCCAGGGCAGCACTTCCTGGGGCCACGGTCGGGGCTGGGGCCACCCCAGAGCCCCCTTACACAGCACTGGTTGACTGGACACTGAGAGAGCGGCTGCTGCCAAGCCTTCTCCCTGCTGCCCCCGAGGCAGCCTCACAAGCCAGAGCAGTGGGCGGGGCAGCGCCTCCTTCCTCCGGCCCCCTCCACAGCCCCCTCTGCAGGAGGCAGCTACTTCAGCCCCGCTCCAGGAGACACCAGCAGCTGGGCCAGTGGCCCTGAGAGGTGGCCCCGGAGGGAGCATGTGGTGACAGTCAGCAAGAGGTGAGGGCAGTCCCTGCCCAGCCCTGCCCTGCCCTGCCCTGCCCAGCCCTGCCCTGCCCTGCCCTGTACAGATTCTCCCCACCCGTCTCCTGTACCCTCTGCCTTCCCTGCTCCATCCCCACCTTGGGACCAGGAGAGCTTGTCTCCTTTTCAAAGCTTTTGCTGAGGTCCAGGGATCTTCAGAGGAAAGCCATGGCCCACCCTCAGCTTGAGGTCACCAGTTCAGGCTTTTCTGGCTACCCTCTATTCCTCCACCCACACCACACATTTGTCTCATTTCACAGGAGGAACACATCTGTGGATGAGAACTATGAGTGGGACTCAGAATTCCCAGGGGACATGGAGTTGCTGGAGACTCTGCACGTGGGCTTGGCTGGCCCTCGATCCCGACTTGAAGCTGAGCCAGAGCTAGGTGTGAGAGCCTTCCAGAAAGGCAGGCACCCCCGGCCTTAGGACTCAGGCTGTTCTCAGCCAGGCTGCTCCTCGGGCTGCCTTGACTCCTCTGGACTGACAGGCCCTAGAGAGCTTCGTGGCACCTGTGGACCCCAAGAGTTCACCCAGGGGACTTGAAGACATCTTCCTTTTGTCCTTGCTTTTGCAGGTGTGAAGACGCCAGAGGAGGGCTGCCTCCTGAGTGCTGCCCATGCTCCTGGCCCTGAGGCCCGCTGCGCTGCCCTTCGGGAGGAATTCCTGGCCTTCCGCCGGCGCCGAGATGCCGCTAGGTCCCGGCCACCAGCCTATCGACAGTCCGTCTTCCACCCTGAACAGGCCACTCTGCTGTGAATGCCCTAACGTGAGACAGGGTGAAGGCGCACGGACCCTGCAGGGGAAGCCCCCAGCAAGATCTTTCTCCAGCTGGGGATGCTGTCCCTGCCCCTTTGGTGCTCAATCAGAGACCCTGAGAGTGGGCTTGCTGAGGGGTGTACGGACTGAGGCCCTCGTGTCTGAGGACTGCAACAGTGATCTTAGGTCTGCCTGTGTGCGTGTGTGTGCACGTGTGTGTGGTGTTTGTGGTGTGGGTGAGGCTTTTTTTTACAGGTAAATAAAGTGAAAAATCTTTCTGTGTGTCATCTGCTTTGAATCTGAGAAGGAAGTAGGAAAAAAATCCCTAAACCCTAAACAGTGAGGGGACTCTGAAAGAATGGAGACACATTCAAGATCCATTCCAAAAGCGTTTATTAAGTGCTGACTGAGGTCAGCTGCTGAAGACCAGCCATTGAGCTAGGTGCTGAAAAAATACAAAGTTCACAAGACATCTTTGCTCTTGGGGAATTCTTTCTAGTCAGTGAAGCAGGAAAGTAAAGAAATAGTTACAGTGTGCTGTGATAAGTTCTGTGATAAAGCTGTCTGTTGGTTATTAAGGGTAGCATGAAGGAAGGAGTCTGCAAACAGTGAATGCTTACAGCTTGTGCTGGGACAGGCATGTCACAGGAAGTGAGAACAATAGCCAGGCACTGCTCTAAATTTTGTACATGTACTGTTGAATTCTCTACCACTCTGCGGTAGGTAGTACTATTAGCTCTATTTTATAGAGGTGGTGTTCAGTGCTTTAGTAATCTGCCCCAAAGCCACCAAGCTGGTGATGGGTAGAGTAGTGAGAAGTCAGTCATGGGAGGGAGAGCATCTCAGGCAGAGGAACAGCCTGTGTGAAGGTAGGGAGGAGTAAAAACACTTGCCATCCCAGGGAATCACTGTAATACAGAGGTAGGGAGGGCCGGGCAAGAGAGAATGGAAAAGTGAGAAGCCACAGGTTGTTGATGTGCTTGAAAACAAGTTTCAGTGGGGACTTCTATCATATATGAAGAACTCCACTGATGGCTATAAGCAGCGACTCCACCCCAGAGGGACTGCTCAACTGAAACCTGAAAACAGGTGGGGGCACTCTTTCATCCCCCAAAGGATGCTCTCCTCCATCCTCAGAGACAGAAGAACTGCTAGTCTCCTCCACTGAAGCCTCTTCTGATCCCTCCAGGATAAAGCAGAGGTGCCAGGTCATAGGGGAGGAAATGAAGGAGAAAGGAGTCAAGTCTGAACCCTGGGTCCCAAAGCTGATCACACCCCCTTGGGCCCTGGGCGAGGAATGACCTCACTGTTAGTTTCTGCCCAGGCTTGAAGAAGGTGGGGAGCAAGACCACGTGCGGGAGCTGTCCTGGCCTGCTAGTTCCAGTTCTGCCACACCCTAGCCACTTGTGTCTAGGGGAATGTTTTCCTGTGCCTCCATTTACCTAACCACCCTATTTAAGCCAGAAGGATTCTTTGCACATAAAAAAGCCCAGAGCCTTGCTCTCACCTAGAGCAGAGAGTTTCCCACTGGGGCACACGTTTAAAGGTTTCTGGGGTAGGGGTGGAGGTTCTCAAGGGTTGAGGCCACTGCCTCCTGGTCTTTTAAATGAATCTGGCCCCCCGCCCCTCTCTCTCTTAAGCACTGCCCTCCGCAGCTGCACTGCGGCGCCTTTAAACTCTCTCGGCCCTTGCCCCGCCCCTGGTCCGCCCCGTCCGAGGCGGGAGCAGGCTGAAAACCCCCGGCCCCACCCGGGCGATCCACTCGCGCTGCGGCCCCGCCTCGAGTGCGCAACTCTCCGACCCACGTGAACCGTAAGCTGGAGGGACGGGTCCTTGAGGGCGTGGGATGTGCGCGGTCTCCAGAAAGCAAGAATCCCGAGCTTGCGTTTTGCTCCAGCGAGCTTGCGGATCGAGGGCTGGCAGGCAAGGGTCCGTTGACTGCCCTGCCCCGCCCTGGGCTGTCAGGTTCGTCCCCAGGCTCTGACCCCTGCATTGTTGAGCGATGAGGTCAGGCGGTGTTGCTAGTGCATTGACGGGGCGTTCGTTGGGATCGGAGACTCTGGGACTGCGCTCTGCCCGCCGGCTGCAGTCCCGGGTTTCTCTGAGGCGAGAAAGGGAGGGGGTCACGGATTATACGGCTGGCCCAGAGTGATGCAGGGTACAGGGGCCCGGCGCCCACCCTTGGCCAGCTCCGCGCCGCCGGGGCTTCCCAGGCGACCCTTCACTTCCTGGTTCCAGGAGCACGTGTGGGTGCTGCCTGCCGTCTTCGTTTCTGAAGCTCGTGACTGGCCGTCGCGAGTTGGGGCGAGGGGCCGCCGTGCTCGGGTCCCGCGGTTGCCTTGCCTTCTCGGGTTTGGGCGGGGACTTAAGTTCCAGTCCTCTCCAGGAGGTCTCTAGACCTTAAGCATCTGGGAGGTTGCACCCCAGACAGCGCCTCGGGGTGCCCTGCCTGTAGGAGGCGGTGTTGGGGGAGGATGGCTGCTTTCCAGGCCTCCAGCCTCTACGGGAGCCGGCGCCCCCACCCCTTGCCCCCTGCTGCTGGGAAAGTTGGTGGTGGCCGCGGGCGGGCAGGCGGGCTGCCCAGACCGCTGCGTCACCCCAGCGGCGGGCGGGGGGTGATTCATCCCAGTAACGGCCTGGGGTGTGGCGAGTGGGGGCGACTGTGGGGGGGCGGACCAGCAGGGCCGGAAATCGACTGCCGCAGACCTCCCCAGCCCCCTGCCCCGCGCGCTCTGCTGGCCTCCTTGAGTCTCCTGGAGCCGCTACGGGTGATGTTCTGGGGAAGCTTGCTATCCGCTAGCAGAAAGAAGCGGGGTAGAGGTGAGAAAGGACTAGTATGGGGATCCAGGGTAGGAGGAAACCCGTGGTTCTCCTAGTTTTCTGACTCCAGAGCACTAGACAGGGACAGCTCCGGGTCTGTAATCCTACTTCCAATTTCTTCTTCCTAGTCCACAGGGAAGACTTCAAACAGCAGAGGAGGCCAAGGTAGGGTGAGGCCAGCGGGCCCCTACCCTTCCAGAATCAACAGATAAATCTGTCCAAGTGCAATTCTTCCCCCACGCCCCACCCCAGCCCCCTGGGGATTGGCCTCTAATCCCTAACACTTGTAACTTCCCTTCTCCACAGTCTTCTGTTCCCTCCACAGCTGCTTCCTTGAGGAATCCCTTGCACCTGTCTGTACCTGTGAAGCCACCCCTTTCCAAGGATCCCACTTCTGCTCCCCCTGCCCCTCCCCTGCTTCCGCTTAGCGCCTCCTGACCACTTCTGCGCCGAGTGGATGTTTCTGCCTGGTGCCCCGACCCTGCCCCATTCCTGTGTTTGGTACACAGAAGCCATGGCAACGGCCCCCCCATACCCCTCCTCCCCTGCAAGCCTTGCGGCTTCCTGTTTGTGCAGCTTCAGCTTTCTCTTCTGCTCCCTGACCCGGTAGCAAGGGGGCTGCCCCAAGGTGGCCCCTCAGTCCTAGGTCTCCCACTGCCTCTGCTCACTGTGGCACTTCACTTTAGAGGCAAGGGTTCCCACTTCGCTTTTTCAGGATAGTCTAAATGCCAACTCTGGGTTGGGAAGTCCCCCTGGGTCCTCTCTGCACAATGAATGGAGAGTCCCTTTGTCTTCACAATTCCACACCCCTGCCCGGAGCCCTGGAATCCTCCCACCCCACCCCCACGTCCGCCTTTTCTTTGGCATCAGCTCCTCAGCTCGGTGGGGTGAGGTAAGCGTCCCTGGTCCAGCCAGGGTCTGGGTGCGGCCGAGGGCTGGAGTGCCTTTGCAGCCCCTCCCCTCTCCCAGCTGTTGTAACCTCGTGGGTGGGGGGTGAGGGGCTGTTCCCACTGCTGTCTGGAGTACCCCTGGAGTTCACCTTACTCCCTGCCAGCCCACCCCCAAGCTGTGCAGCTGTCTTCGCGTTGGACCCCCAGCTCTGGGCATTTCCCCACGCAGCTTCTCCCCACTCCAGTAGGCAAGTGGCTGCCTTCCCTCCCTAAGGGGTGAGCCCCCGGTGCGCCGCTGCAGTCCCAGCAGCCACGGCTGCTCGTGGGGTTGGGGAGAACAGCTGTGGGCAGGCTGCCTCATGGCTCTCCCCTCCTGCCAGAGCTCTGCCTCATGGCTCTGACATTGCAGGGTCTGGGGCAGTGGCCTGAGTGGAGCTGAGATGCTGCAGCTGGGGCCTGTGACCTTGCCAGCTGTGTCCCGGCTCCAGAGTTCAGGAGGGCTCTCAACATCCACCTGGAGGTGTGCCTGGGGGCTGAGTCTGTCCTACTCCGTAGGCAACACTGGAGGGGTCAGGCTTTGGCCCTGCTCTCCCGTCGTGACCCTAGTGTCCGGGTTAATCATTCTCCCGTGCTTTCCTGGCCATAGTGATCCCTGGGCCTTAGGCCAGTTGGCTCCATGGAGACACCGCCCTGAGGCCCAGGTGACCGCAGTGAAGCTGCTCCCAGAAGTGAGGTCTAGACAAGGGGCTGGGACAAGGGGACTTCCTGGTGGCAGCAGCCTCTGGCCCCCTCTCCTTCCTTCCGAGCCTCCCAAGCCTATGTGGCAGGGTCACAGGCTCACAGAGGCTGAGTGGTGGCTGAGCCGTTGGGGCTGGGCTGGGGGCAGGGAATCTTGTCTGCTCTCTCCGCAGACCTCAGCCGCTCAACCAGCCTGCCTTCCCCCAGTGTGTGTGGGGCTGGTGTGTGGGTCAAGGCCCAGACTGACATTTATCTGGCAGGGCTTTCATGCTGGGTGAAGTGGGAGTGGGTTGCTCTTAATGAGGTTTAAAAATAGCTGATTTATGGGGAGGATCTCTGCCGGAAAAGTGCAGCCCCATAAGTTGGAGTCAGAAAGAGCAGCGCTGTTGGAGTGTGGGGAGGGGCGGCCTGAACTGAGGCCCCCAGGGACTGAGTTGTGAGGGCGGTTGAGGCAGCTGCTGTTCCGTGACCTGCCCGGAGGGTCAGGGAGGAGGCGGTAGGGGCTCAGCCTGCTGTGTGCCTGACTTCATCCCTCCAGCCTGACCTGGCCTGGGGCCAGATTGGGGGTGGGGGCGTGTCTCCCTCCCTCCCCTCCAACTTAGGTGCCTGGTCTGGGGCATCCTCTTTTCTGTACAGTCAGCCAGCTCTATTTCAGAGCAGAAAGAAGAGCCCGTGGGGGAGGGGACAGGGGCAGGAAATTGAGTCCCATGCCCTCTCTGGTCCTGACTCCCTCTTGACATGTGGCGCTCCAGGACAGGGCTCTGAGTGCGGGCACTGAGGCAGCGAGGTGGTGGGTGGGGACAGACTGCCCTCTACGAGGTGTGGGCTGTCAACTCAGGCCAGTGGTCAGGAAACCACCCCCCCCCCCGTTCTTCCTGACTGAGGTCCTCAAACTAATACCACCCAAGGCTCCAGAATTAGGCCTTATTCCTGCTATAACAAATTATCACAAATTTTGTGACTTAAAGCAACATATATTTAATATCTTGCAGGGCTAAGTCTCTCTGGCTAAAATCAAGGTGTCGGCAGGGCTGCATTCTTTCTGGGGGTGCCTAGGGAGATTCCACGCCTTGCCTTTCCTAGCTTCTTGAGGCCACTTGTATTGCTTGGTTCACGGCCCTGTGAAACTCCATCATTGACTTCCTTCTCATTCTCCCACTTTGATTCAGCTGCCTTCCTCTTCACTTATAATGACCCTTGTTGTGACTACATTGGCCCTCGCTGGATGACCCAGGGTACTTTCCCTATTTCAAGATCTTTAATTCAGTCACACCCGCAAAATCCCTTTTGCAATATAAGGTAACATTTGCAGGTTCTGGGAATTAGGACATAGGCACCTTTGCAGGAGCCATTCTGCCTCCCACTCCTTTTAGGAAGGAAAGGAGAATTAAGTAATACCTGATTTCTCATGTAAAGTCCCATTGCCTAGTATAATCTGTTAAGGGCCTACTCAGACCTACCTCTCCAGGAAGCCCTCCAGGCTGCTTCTGTCCATACTCCTCCCCTTAATTCCTGCGGCAAACGGGCTTCCCTGCTGGCTCAGTAGTAAAGAATCTGCCTGCAAGGCAGGAGGTGTGGGTTCGATCCCTGGGTCAGGAAGATCCACTGGATGGCAACCCATTCTGATATTCTTGCCTGGGGAATACCATGGACAGAAGAACCTGGCAGGCTACAGTCCCTGTTGTTGGAAAAGAGTTGAGTTGACTTAGCAACTAAATAACAACATGATCTGTATAGTTTAATATTCATCCTGTACAACTCTTGTACTTTCCCATGTGCTGTCTTTGTCTCTCTGACAGCATTACATGCAACTTTAGAATCAAGGATTTCTGTCTCTTCTGCAAGCCCGAGTGCAAATAGTGGGTGCTCAGTGAAAGTGTTAGTTGCTCAGTCGTGTCTGACTTTTTGTGACCCCCCATGGGCTGTAGCCCGCCAGGCTCCCTCTGTCCATGGGATTTTCCAGGCAAGAATACTGGAGTGGGTTGCCATTTCCCTACGCCAGGATCTTCCCAACCCAGAGATCAAACCTACATCTCTTGCGTCTCCTGCACTGGCAGGTATATTCTTTACCATTAGTGCCACCTGGGAAGCTCAGTGAAAACCCAGTGGCTAATTGAGGGTAGATCTGTCCATTCCTCTAACTCCTGGCATGGGTTCCCAAGCCACTGCATATTCTTTCCAAATCATTCTCCTTCCCAGACTGGAAAAGGCACAGTTAGGATTAGAATGACCAGTTTGCCTCTGCTAAAGCTGACCACCCCTAATGAGGGGCTGAACCGCTAATTCTGGCCTCATTTACCCTATGTTGTATTCCAGTGGGTTTTATACTTCATTGTAGGAGTGGAACTAGTCAAATGAAATCTAATGGGAAGCCTCAATATAGTAGACAGTCTCCTGTCATAAGGGTGGGAGAACCCACCGGGGCCAAGGTGAGATGCTCTCATTTGGCAGCTGTTCTCCCCTCTGGGGCCCACCCGAGGGATACAGTGTGTGTCCCCGTGCGCAGTCCCCCACTCTGCAGGCTGCAGAGTGCTGACCTTGGGTCTGGCTGTGTCCTCTCCCCAGGCCCCCCACAGCCACTGCCGCCACCCTCCGGAATGGCCAACAGGGGACCTGCCTACGGCCTGAGCCGGGAGGTACAGCAGAAGATTGAGAAACAATACGATGCAGACCTGGAGCAAATCCTGATCCAGTGGATCACCACCCAGTGCCGCAAAGATGTGGGCCGGCCTCAGCCTGGGCGTGAGAACTTCCAGAACTGGCTCAAGGATGGCACAGTAAGAGCAAGGCGCCTCCAACCAGAAGTGCCGAGGGAGCGGGGATGGTCTCAGCTTAAGAAAGGAGTGCAACCCTGTCCCCAGCTTTCCTGAGCCCGGGGATCTCCATCGAGCAGACGCCCTCCTGTTTTCCTCTCTCCCACCAAGGGAAGTGAAAGCCTTAGGTAACAGGAAGGAGGAGGAGCTGCAGGGGAGGGCTGGGGGAGGTGTGCTCCAGTCAGTGATCCTTGAATAGCACGGCTCACTTTCTGGGCTCAGAGGCAGGGGCTGGGCAGGAAGGAGATCGAGGCTTTCTCCAGGTGGAGTCAGAACTGTCCTCAGGTAGGAGGGGCACCTGTGTCATTCTCTGGAGCTGAGGGTGGTGCCCTGTGATCTGTGTGGGCACGGCCTCACCCCTGCTGTCCTCCCCCAGGTGCTGTGTGAGCTCATTAATGGGCTATACCCGAGGGGCAGGCCCCAGTGAAGAAGATCCAGGCCTCCACCATGGCCTTCAAGCAGATGGAGCAGATCTCCCAGTTCCTGCAAGCAGCCGAGCGCTATGGCATCAACACCACTGACATCTTCCAGACTGTGGACCTCTGGGAAGGTGGGCCAAGGCCAGGGTCAGGGCACTGCTGTCCAGAAGACCAGAGGTTGGCCTGAGCCATCTCCTCCAGGGAGAAGGGGCAGGTTTCTGGCACCCTGAGGACAGAATGGAGTGTGTGTGTGTGTGTGTGTGTGTGTGTGTGTGTGTGTGTGTGTGTGTGTGTGCGTGCGCGCTCATTTGTTTGCGTTTTGATAGAGGAGTTGACCATGTTGGAGGTTGGAATGGAGAAGAATAGGGAGATCAAAAGTAAGAGAATTCGGGGCTGGGCCTGCTGACTTGGTGATACAGGTGGAAGCTGGCATTCTGGACCCTAGCCCCACGGAGGCTAATACAACCCCTCCTTCTTCCCAGGAAAGAACATGGCCTGTGTGCAGCGGACGCTGATGAATCTGGGCGGGCTGGCGGTAGCCCGGGATGATGGGCTCTTCTCTGGGGATCCTAACTGGTTTCCCAAGTGAGTACGTTGGGCAGCCCAGGCTCTGGGCCAGCGTGGTGGTCGTGCTCACTCCTGTCCCTGGGAAACGCCCTCTACCAAGTACTTCGGCATCCCTTGTCTCTATCCTCACACCTTTCCTGGGATGGCAAGGGACAGTCCGTTTTGAGAGATGAGGGCGGTGAGCTCAGTGCTTTCTGAGGCAGAGCGGGCACCAGCACATACGCCGGAGAAGCCTGTGCTGTGCCCTGGGAGGACATTTACCGGGGCGGCCTCCACCCTCCTCCTAACCAGCATTCACTTCCCACCCAGGAAATCCAAGGAGAACCCTCGCTACTTCTCGGACAACCAACTGCAGGAGGGCAAGAATGTGATTGGCTTACAGATGGGGACCAACCGCGGGGCTTCTCAGGCAGGCATGACCGGCTATGGGATGCCACGCCAGATCCTCTGATCTGCTCTGCAGCCCTGCCCCTGCCCTCCGTGAATGGTTAATATATATTTTTTTTTTTTTTTTAGCAATCACATTCCCTGAGAGCCCTCGGGAGCTCTTGCGCTCCTTTCTGCCAGAGTGGGGCCCTGGCCTGTCTCCTCTGGGGTTGCCCGATGGTGGCCTCCCCCCTTGTGCTTACTAATACATTCCCTTCTCCAAACACATAAAACTGGACCAACTGGCCTCTTTTTCCCTGGGACCAAGACTGAGGGGGACTCACCCCCTCTCTGCACCATACCTCTTCTCTTTCCTCTGGCCTCTTCCCTCTGAGCCCTGTGCTCTAATCCATTCCTTAGCTGGGCATCAAGGATGCTGCCTGACGGTCTTCTCCCCCAACAATATGCCTTGCCTACAGCTGTGACTGCAGGGACTTAATTTATCGGGAGGGGCCTGTGGCCGCCGCCACCCCAGCCCCAGCTGGACTGCACTCACCACACTTCAGAGGCAGCCTGCCCTGGCAGAGGCCCCCAGGCTTCTCATTTTCCATTCCTTTCTGTGGCTAAGGGGTGGGGGTGAGGGGGCCTGGGAGGGAAGGCTGCTCACCACGGGCTGGGGCTTGAAAAATCTGAGTTTGCTGATTTAAATAAAGAATCTCTGTCTTTTTTTTTTGGATGGATTCTGGCTGTGTCTGGGGCCGCTGAACCCACTGTGGGGAAGGGAGGGATGTGGGGGAAGCACAGGCACTGGCTCCAGGGAAGAGGGCTTTGAGATGGAAGGTCGCGAGTGTCCCCCCATCTTTCACTTCCTTCCCATTCTTTTTCTCCCTTGTTCAGGTGAGGGACTGAGAAGGACGGGCCCTCCCAGCTGCCTTCAGGTTAGGCGTCATGATGACGGGATATGTGGGTAGTGTCCAGGGGAGGGGCCCCGCAGCTAGCTGGGCCCTTCCCACAGCCAGAACGGCTGTGCTCGCTGCAGGGAGGTGGGGCTGGCTGTCCCCACAGCCCTGAGTCCTGACGAGTGTCTGGTTGGAGGCCCCTCCCACAGGCTTGATGCCCGGTGGCTTCCTCGGAGCTGGCTAGACCAGCTTGGGGGATGGGGTTGCGGTGGTGAGGGTCTGCTGAACAGGGGTGGGAGTGAGCTGGAAGGAGTTGGTGGTGACTGGAGGGAGGAAGCCTTGCTGATCAGACACTCAGGAGCTGCATGTTCTTGAGAACCTAGCAGCGTCTTCTGGCTGGGTGGCCTTGGACCACAGTTGTCAAATTTGGGGTCAGGTTGTCCTGACTCCTGCCCCTGACCTGCTCAAGAACGGTCCACCTGTAATTTCCAGTCCCACGGCCTTCCCATCAGATCTGGCATCTCCCTCGAGGCCCTGAGCCAGCCCTCCCTGCTTCAGCTCCTGCCCCCACCAGCCAGCCTGGCCTCCACTTTCCCTCTCCCCACTTTTACTACCATTTATCTTTGTTTCCTGAGGCAGGAGAAAGCCACAGCATTGTGCCTGGGGGTGACAGAATGTGCAGTGGTAGATAACCAGAGACCTTCCATTCTCCTTCCTCCCACCCCACTGCGGCGCCCTCTGCCAAGAAGCACCTACTGTGTGCCAGGCCCCAGGCCACTGCTGTACATTAGCCATCAGCTCAGGGACTCTCCATCTTATCCAAGCCCCAGCCATGGGTGAGATAGTGTTTGCTTGCCTGCTGCACTCCCTTGGGTTGTGGCACAGATAAGATAGGCTGCCGCCTATGTGCAAATTCCCAGGGAGTTAGCTCTCACTCCACCCCATTATCTCCCAGTTATCTCCCATTCAGGAAGGCTTTGTGGAATGCCAGTCAGGAAGAGTGATGTCATTGCAGAGACAACATTGAATTCACTTATACTTAAACTGAAAAATCCTTTGCACTCTTCTCTGATTTAACTATTAATAGCTACAAATTATTGGCCACCAGCCTCACGACTTTCTGGGACCACCACACCACAGAGCCAAGACTGAGAACCACTGTGTTCTCCCAGCAGATTCCATGATAGTCCATAAAGTGGAAATTACTGTATTATTCCTTCATTTTGTTACCAGGTGAACACTGGATCTCAGGACAGGAAACTTGCCCAAGACCACATAAGGAGTTAGTGGAGGGACTGGGTTTTGAGGGCTTCCCTGCTGGCTCAGTAGTAAAGAATCCATCTGCCAGTGCAGGAGATTCAAGAGACACAGGTTCGATCCTTAGGTTGGGAAGATCCCCTGGAGAAGGGAATGCAACCCACCCCAGTATTCTTGCCTGGAAAATCCCATGGACAGAGGAGCTGGCAGGCTATAGTTCATGGGGTCAAAAACTAGTCGGACACAACTTAGGGACTAAACAACAAGTAGAATTTTGAATCCAGATCATCCTGGCTGAGAACTCACTGAGCCTTGCCGTTCCAGCTGGGACTGAATTTTGAGAGGTGCTCAGCCTCCCTCCTGGCTGCAACCACTACCCACCAACAAGCTGTGTGTGGCCCCTCCATGTCGGTTCAGCTCCTTCCTTCTGGAAATGACCTCCACTGACAACTCAACATTTTGTTTGGTTTTCCGATGGCTTCATTCCAGCATTTTGTTCTATTTAAGGTCACAGTTTCATCCCTAATCTGGCCCCTCATATTTCCTGCTTCTCCATCAGGCCCTGGAGGCCAGAATGGGTCCCAGCCCTGGGACTGGAAGGAAGAACTTCTCTGAATGGCACCCCCTTTCCCTGCCATCTCCCTAGCAGTTCATTTCCCATGGCTCTCCACACTGGTGTTCTCCAACACCCTGTGCCTGCGGGTTTTGCTGCCCCGAACAATCTCCCCTCCCAGGTGTTACCGCGGTTCCTTCTCTCCTTCAAGTCTTTGTTCAAATGTCACCTTCTAAGTACTGCCTTCCTTGGCCACCCCTATTTAAAACTACACACTCCACCCTCAACCTGCACCCCGTCATCCTTCCCTGCTTTCTCCTATCACCACCTGATATCCAATAAAATATACTTATTTATTTTCTGGCTCCACCCACAGAATGCATAGTCTTTAAGAGCAGGTTTGTGTTGGTTTTGTTGATACAGAGTAGTGCCTGGCATGTTGTAGGTGCTGGATAAATATTTGTTGAATGAATAAATGAATGAATGAGTGAATATCACAAGACCCTCATGCTCCCGAATCCCATGGCATGGTGCCCAGCCAGCCCAGCGTCCCAGCAACCAACCCAGCCTGTCATTGTATCTGAAATGGAACCAGCCTGTCTGTCAGTTTCTGATGCTTCCTCATTGTTCATTTCCAAAAGTAAGAACCTGAGAAGTCAGTTCTCCCTACAGCCAGAAGAGTGGTGCTTGGGAAGGGGATGGAGAGTGGTTTGTGTGCTCTGGGCACATGGAAGGTGCACTGAGGACTTGGTAGGAAAAAAAATGGGAGGAGGGCAAGGGGAAGAGGGAAGAGTCAGCTTTGGTTCCTTTACTCCTTGTGTTCAGCCTTGAAGTGGAGAATCACTGTGTAGGTAAAGGGAAAGTAGGCTTGGCCTGTGGCGGCTGATGGGAAGGAGAGCTGGAGCAGGGAGGCAGGGAGCAGGGGAAGGAGGAGCAGGAGATGGAGAAGCGGGAAGAAGAGACTCAGTGTGGAAAGAACTTAGTTCTGCACGGTCTGTTCCTGTGTACTGAATGTGCATCCATGTGTGTGAGAATTCATAGCACAAGGGCTCACGGAGTGACCGTGTGTGGAGGCTGCCTGTGAGCATGTGTTTACCAAGGACTGGGGCCTAGAGGTGCGGAGAGGTGTGTGCAGGCAGAGTGTCAGCATCTGAGCCCTTGTGCTTGGCTCCGCGGACAACAGCAGGTCCACTCTTGCCTGTGCAGCCCAGGGAGGTCTCTGAGAGCCTGGCAAAAGGCGCATGGATTGGTGAAACAGGGAAAGGGCTGGACAGTAGGGCCCTAGGGAGGGAGCAATAAAGGGCCTGGGATTAAACTTGTTGAAGAGAAAGCTAAAGGTAAATTAGTAATCGGCTCTTTGCAAAGAAAAGAGTTTTAGTCCCAGTGGCTGGGGAGGTAGATTAAAAGCAAATGCCCTGAAGTTGCACATAGAGAAATTTAGTTTAAAGAAGGAAAAATGATCCTCTTGACTCAAGTGTTTTAGCCTCTGGATTCTCTTAAGGGTCAGGAGGAATGCCTTCAACAATAGTACAAATCTCATTTTCTTCTTCTTCTCCTTTTTTTTTTTTTTAACTTCTGCCAGTTTGTTGCTACCAACCCATCTCCCTCCACCCTCTGCACGCATGCCCAGTCATGTAACTCCATGGACTGCAGCCACCAGCCTTTTCTGTCCATCGACTTTTCCAGGCAAGAACACTGGAGTGGGTTGCCATTTCCTTCTCCACAACTCTCATCTTCTTAACGTGGAAAATGGGCAATTCTTTCTGGAAACACATATATAACCCATTTTTTCATTCATGTATTCATTACTTCAACAGTGATTGGGGTTCTAGCCTATGCCAGGCATAGGAGATATGAAGATTATTTACACATGATCTCTTTGCTCAAAAAGTGCATAATCCTGTAGGGGAGATAAAACACGGGATGAGCTAAGGTAATTCAGAAAGCCAGCGATAAGTGCCTTTGGAGAAACGCCAGTAGGGCTCTCTGAGAGGATCACTGGCCAACCTCCCACAGTCTGGATCATTTCTGGAGTGGAGGCCGGTGGTGATACAGTGGTGAGCTGAGGCTGTGGTCTCAGGGATCCTCTCCTTGATCTGTCTGGAGGAGTGGGGCTGCTGGTTGGGGTTGTGGGGGGTAGTTGCTCCTCCAGAAAAAGGAGTAGTCACTAGCTCTGTGGTGAGAAGTCAAGTTTCAGTGGAGGGTGAAGGTGCTGTTCTTTTCCTGCCTGGAATAGGGGTGGGCGAAGGGGTCCGAGTCAGGGTGAGAACCAGGGATTGCCGTGGCACAGATCAACATTGCTGGTGGAGGGTGGGTGTGGAGGGGGGTCACACATGTTGCCGCAGGCCTGGGGCTGTCACACCATTTCACCCCACTGTTGGCAGGGCTGCATGTGGAGCTCTGTTTCCATGAGAGCTCGATGTGGGGCTGAACCATCACAGTTGTGATGATGACTCTTGATTCACTACCGTTTTCTGCTAGTCCCTGTGCTAAGGATTTAACCTGTATATTATATTTGTCCTTTCACTATTTCAAAAAGTACTTATTGAGCACCTATTCAGGGCAAGGCATCTATTGGGTGGTGGAGGATACAGCAGGCAACAAGGCAAGTGTAGTCTGTGCCCTCCTGAGAGGAGCGAGAAGAGCAGAGAGCTGGTTGTAATATAATGGAGATTTGTGGTGGGCTAAGGGAGTCTTCCTTTGTAGCTCAGTCGGTAAAGAATTTGCCTGCAGTGCAGGAGACCTGGGTTCGATCCCTGGGTTGGGAAGATCCCCTGGAGAAGTGGCAACCCACTCCAGTATCCTTGCCTGGAAAATCTCATGGACAGAGGAACCTGGTGGATCGCAGTCCATAGGGTCCCAAAGAGTTGGGCATGACTGAGCAACTAACACAAGGGGGCTCTAGGTGAGAAGCCAGAGGAGGAGACTTAGCACAGCCTCACGGGGAGGGATGTCAGTGAAGATTTCTGGAAGGTGAGGTGTGAACTGAGCATTTAAGGATAATTAGAAGGCAATGGCAACCCACTCCAGTGTTCTTGCCTGGAGAATCCCAGGAATGGGGGAGCCTGGTGGGCTGCCGTCTATGGGGTCACACAGAATCGGCCCACGACTGATGCGACTTAGCAGCAGCAGCAGCAGAAGCAGAAGGGAGAGGCCAGTAGTGATGAGGAGGGTGGTGTTCTCAGCCAGGCTGTAGCACTGGCATGAGCTGGAGATGGGAATGTGCAGGGCCAGACAGTAGAATGGGTGTGTTTAGAGGCGGGAGGGGTGGGTGCTGAGAAATGCACAGTATCAGAGGGGCTTCAATGTCAATGAATAATTTTGGACCTTTCATTAAGGGCAAGGGGAAAACAGTGAGGAACTTTAAGCAGGAGGATGAAGAGATGAGAGTTGGGTTTCAATTTAGCCAAGTTCCTTAGGCTGCAGGGTAGAGAATGACATGGGAAGGGTAGAGAATTATCTAGAATTATCTAGTGAGAGAGGCAGATCAACTCCAGGAGGTTAATGCAGCAGTCCAGACGGAAGTGTGAGCAGCTGGGGAAGGAAGGCCAGTGAAGATGGAAATAAGAGACTGGATTTCAAAATTGTTTAGTATTCTGGGCAGAGTGAAGTGGGGAGAGGGAGCCAGAAAGACAGGCTTCTGGCTTCAGCCACTAAACAAATGGTGTCTGGGTCTGGGTCATGAAATGTTATCGGCTTCCCTGGTGGCTCAGATGGTAAAGAATCTGCCTATAGTGCAGGAGATCTGGATTTGATCCCTGTGTTGGGAAGATCGCCTGGTAAAGGGAAGGGCTACCCACTCCAGTTTTCTTGCCTGGAGAATTCCATAAACAGCAGAGCCTGGCGGGCTAGAGTCCATGGGGTCACAAAGAGTCAGACACAACTGAGTGACTAACACACATGGAATATTATTCTCTCCCACTTTACAGATGGGGAATTTGAGGATGAAAGTAACTTGCAGAACCCAGCAGGTGGCTGAACTGGGACTTACACCTGTGGCAGAAGTCCAGGTTAACTGCTCACCCCATGATGGTGCTCCTTGGCTTGGCGGCTGACACTGGGGAGGGACTCCACTAGCAGCCAGCACGAACTGTGGTTTTTCTGTGGGTGGAGGCTTGGGGCCACAGTGAGGAAGGAAGAGGTCAGGCTTAGGAAGAGTGCAGAAAGTTCAGCCCTCCAGCAGCCACCTCTTGAAGGCAAATGAAGAACTGGCAGAGCTGGCAGCTATAAAAATGAACTAATGGACAGACCTCAAGGCCCAGCCCCTGATCCTGTGACTTGGGGTTTCTGTCCCCGAGGCTCCTGGATTTTTTGGAGCCCACTGACAACCTAGCATTTCCCTCCAGCAAGAAAAGCTACCACAACCACCAGGACAATATCTGAGAGTTGTCCTTTCAAGGCACTTCCATATCTATAAATTCCAGGGACAGGAAGCCTTGTCACCACTTGGGAAGGCTTGAACATTTTTATACCCTTTGGGAGAAAAGAGAAACTGAAACCTAGAGACTGTAAGTGATGATCCAGGGCCCCAGGGATTTTGAGAATAGAAAGCACACCTCAAGTGTCTTTAGATGGCTCCTGATTCTCAAAACAGTAGTATCAGACCCAGAAGCACCTGGTCCCAAGTTCATGGTTTTGAATTGTTTCTGCATATACTAGAATCCAGGTCTTTGAACTCTTGGTCACTCACCAGGTGTTGAAAATACCCATGTCAAGCATCCCTGGGGATGGGACTGACTGGAGAGTCCAGAGAATACAGAGGATGGTTGGAATGCCTCAGGCCCCATCCGGGATCTTCCCCAACCCTGCCACCCTCTAAGAACGAAATCCCCTGGGGTACTGGTTGGAAACGCAAATTCTAGTTAGTCCTATTAGGCCAGGAATCTGCGATGAAGGTAGTGGGGGTGGTGCTCTGAATTTACATTTTAAACTGGCTTCTCCCCTGTAATTCTTAGGCAGTGGCACTGTCCTAGGAGATTCAGAGAGAGAAGTTTCTCCAACAAGGAAATTGAGGTCTGAGCCAGCCCTGGCTGTGCCTTGAACTGGAGTTGTCTCCACCCCGCCCCCCCTCCCCCCGCACCCTGTACTGTTTGGCGACTGTGGCTGGGTTGCCAGGGGAACCAGGCTGTGTAACTTCCTGGCTTTGGCGGTTTTCTCCCCCTTGGCCTTATCTCAGCGTCCGCCACCCAGTCCGGGCCCGTGCTGGTCACGTAGGAGGGAAGCCGGTGCCAGGCGTGTGGAGGCGTGTCCAGGGCACCAGGGCAATGCTGACCCAAGAACGTGGGGCAGGCAGGAGGGTGGAGATGAGATGTTTGAAGTTGGAAAGGCTGCAGATTTACTGATGAGTTTCTTCTTGGCCTGAGAGTTATCTGCCCAGGGGATTGTGGCCAGGTAGGGAGGTTAAGGGAATCGGGAGGGAGGTACGGGCGGGCAGCATGAGGCTCTCTCTGGTACTGTTCTGCCCATAGGGGAGGGCACCAATACCAGAGGGTGATATTGCCCTACAGCCCTGTACCCTCTCATCTATCCCTCCCCTCTTCTAGACTCCGGGACTCCAACCAGCCACAGGCATCACCCAGCTGTTCTCACTTCCACTCTCGCCCTAACCATCTTCTTCCGCCAGTTTCACTCCACCCCACTCTTGCCTTGGTGCTCACTGTCTTTCTCCTTGGCCCCACATTTCTTCTTGTCAAACTTTCTCCCCTATCCCTGTCCCTTGCCTGGTCTCTCAGGCTGTAGCAGGAAGACTCTACAGTTTTTAAGAATGGGAAAGAGAAAGAGAGTTTTGAAAAAAGCAGGAAGGCAGTACATTTCTGGTGGAAAATAATTCATGCATTGAAGTATTTATTTCTGTTTTAAACCATACTTTGTTTTAGAAAGACTTGAGGCAATTTTGAGAGTTCAGATATTCCAGGAAGAAGGGGGTTGTGAAACAATCTCTCAGGCTTCCTTGCAACTTAGAGGATTTACAGTCTGATTCCTGGTCGTGTTTATACGACACTGAAGACAAAAGACATTCCCTCCTCCCCCAGTATCCCCCTGCTTTGTGGGAAGGGAAAGGGAAGAAAGCCTTCAGGCAGTATGCAAACTGAGTTTTGAACCTGGTTTGCCCTTCACAGCCCCCTCTCTTCTGGGCTATTATCCATCTCATAGATAGGAAACAAGACTCAGGTGGTTGGGCAGGTCACCTAAGGCCTCTCAGCTATAAGTGGCTGTGCTGGGGATCAAACTCTGTTGGTCTGGCTCCCAAAACGTAGTCACTCCTATCCTTCTTCACTATGCTGCCTCAGGAGCACGGGTCATGGGGAGCGCTCCCTCCCGGCTGCCCTAGAACTGTAGGCTCTCAACAGCCTAGGAAACAGTCTTGCTTTAGCGAGACCTGAGTGGGCTTCCTAGAATTCCCTTCACAGGCAGGTGTTACCCCTAAGAATGGAGAAGAAGCTGCCACAGGAGGCAGGCCCACAGGAGGGAAGTGGGGTCCTGGAGAAATGCCAGAATGTGTGCATACTGCAAAGGAGTTCAGAGAGAACAGGAGTGTAGCAGGCCCCCACTAACCCACAACTCCATGCACTGAACACAAAAGCTTCTATAGGAATGCAGAAGTCCCATCTCTTTTGCCCATTGTACAAGTGTGGCCCTGCTCCCCACTATCCCATGTCTAGGGTCTGCAACTCTGATCCCTGTGCTCAGAAGGACAGGTTCCTAAATGCATTTCAAAGAGACAGAGAAAGAATCAGAGTCTCCTTTCTCATGCTCTTAGGCAGGAGACACGTTCCACTGAGAGGCCAGACTTTTCATTTTAACCAAATGGCTCCCCTGGGTCCTGTCTCCCAGGCTCCTCCTATTTAAATATGCTGATTCATCACAGAGTTAAAATTCTTATCCCTCTCACCTCAGCCAACACGAGGAGCATCTCAGGAGACTAGCCGATGGGGCCTGCCTAACTCAGCACCCCAAGGCCCTGTGGGATGGGAAGGAGCTATAGGAGCCAGCCCGGGCCTTGGCAAATCTCTCAGCTCTGGGCTCCTGGCCAACAATCCAAGGTTTACTCTGAGACTTCACTGGGAGTGGCGACTTGGTAGGAAGGGTCAGGCAGCCAGAGGTGGGGCTAGGGTTGAGCGGAGAATCCAGACCTGCCCTCTTCCTCAGGTGATTTCAGCCAGCAGTCCCTCATTGTTCTCACCCCTCGGCTTGCTGGGCATGAGAATGCTGGATGAGGCAGAGCACAGAAGGAGAGTGAATAGAGAGCTTGGGTGTCGGAGTAGAAGGAGGAAAGTCCCAAAGATGCACAGCAAATAGAGAAGAGAGGAAGAAAAGGAAGGGCACAGGGGAGAAGGTGGAAGAGGGCAGTGAGGGAGCAGCTGGCAGAGCAGCTGAGGTTGGGAGGTGAGAGCCAGGGCGCCTGCCCCAGTCCCATCGGACATGGCTGGGCATTTGAGCCAAGTTTTGCTGAGAAGGGAAAGGTTGCCTCCTACTTATCAAGGGGCGGAACTGCTGGGTTTTGTGAGGCCTGAAGTCTTGGAAGCCCCCTTTAAGAAAAATGATACAAAATTAATTAGAGGAGTAAACTTTTAATTCGGAGAAGGCGATGGCAGCCCACTCCAGTACTCTTGCCTGGCAATCCCATGGACGGAAGAGCCTGGTAGGCTGCAGTCCATGGGGTCGCTAAGAGCCTGACCCGACTGAGCGACTTCCCTTTCACTTTTCCCTTTCATGCATTGGAGAAGGAAATGGCACCCACTCCAGTGTTCTTGCCTGGAGAATCCCAGGGACGGTTGGGGGCGGGTGGGGGGGTGGGGGGAGGGGGGAGCCTGGTGGGCTGCCGTCTATGGGGTCGCACAGAGTCAGACACAGCTGAAGTGACTTAGCAGCAGCAGCAAACACTTAATTAGAATAGTAAGTCACAACAAATTATCCATTAAAAAAAATCTGGCAAATACTGTAAGCATTATGACATCTGGAAGAATAAGATACATAAGGTTAAGAATACATAAGAATAAGATACATAATAATAACATAAGATCCGTATGAATTTCTCAACCACAAATTGACTCTTGCCACGGATGCCCACCATCCACCTCTGCAAGTATTGAATCATGTATCGCTGCAGCTGCTGACCCTCAACACCCTCCTGAAGGAGTTCGGGGTGGAGAGCAGAAATGAGGCTGCTCCTGGAAAACTGGCAGGACAGGTCTTTAGACTAAATTGGTCTTGAGTCCAATTCTTCTATCTCCTCATATCTAGAAAAACACTAAAATCCTTCACAGTGACTGTTTCTTGTGGCTAGCAGAAGCTTCAGGAGACGAGCAGAACCTTTCTAAAAAATAAACGGGCTTGCTTGCCTGTGTTTCTCCTTGATCAGAATCACATACATGTGACCTTCCCCTCTTCCTCTTTGAGCAGTCTCTCGGAGATATCTGAGGCGCTGTCTCCTGGGCTGCAGTCCTCATTTTGCCCCCAGTAAAACTTTAACTCAAAATTCTCACGTAGTACACATAAGTCAACAAATTCGCTGCCTGAAACAAGTGTAGAAGAGTTTCCACCTCTACCTTTTTTGGCTGCTTATTTTTGTCTCTCCACATGTCAATGGCTTTATAATATTAAGATTATTTTTTATAGAGAATGGGCTTCCTGGTAGTTCAGCCAAGAACTACCAGTTTTCCCTCTTGCATGACTTTGATCAGCCCTTTTGTCATCGACAGATTAGAATGTTTCATTCATTTCAGTTTCTTATTGTATCAGTTTTTGATTGCTGTCAAATTTGAGAAATCTGTGAAATTTCTTATATGAGTTGTAGAATTTGAGGAGATTGTTCAGTCCGTAATCTTAAATATTCTTTGAGTTGATGGCACTCATTGACCAGACTGTCATACCTCATTTTAGTGTACTAATGTGAGTGTTGTGCAGTCTCCATCAGTGTCAATCTTTTATGTCAAACCAACAAGAAATTTAACATTTCACCAATATATTCATGTGATTTCCCCCTGGTTAATTGGATTATTAAACAATCAAAGCGCTTGTTTATTCTGTTCAAAATTTTTTCTATTCTTCTTATTGAATTGGGGCTTCCCAGGTGACTCAGAAGGTGAAGAATCTGCCTGCAATGGTGGAGAACCAGGTTTGACTCCTGGGTTGGAAAGAGTCCCTGGAGAAGAGAATGGCTGCCCACTCCAGTATTCTTGCCTGGAGAATCCCATGGACAGAGGAGCCTGGTGGGCTACAGTCCATGGGGTCACAAAGAGTTGGAAAACTGAGCGACTAACATTTATTGGATTACCTTTTTTGATAATCTGAAAATTTTTCTTTCAGTTTGCTTCTCAATTTCAAAATAGTTTCTACTGATTTCATGGTTCATTTTTATTACTTTTGTTTCATAAATCCATTAATTTCTTTTATTGAGATATAATTAACATATAACATTGTGTTAGTTTCAGGAGTACACTACAGTGATTCCATATTTGTATTCATCGTGAAATTATCACAGTAATTCATCACCATGTATAGTTATAATTTTTTTCCTAGGATGATAACTTTCAAGATCTGTAACTTTCTTTTTTCTTTTCTTAGTCTGTCTATTTATTTATTTTTAATTTTAAAATATAAATTTATTTATTTTAATTGGAAGTTAATTACTTTACAATATTGTATTGGTTCTGCCATACATCAACATGAATCTGCCATAGGTATACTGCAACTTTCAAATATACACTACAATGTTACTAACGATAGACACCATGCTGTACATTACATCCCCAGGACTTTTATTATTTTTTTTGGCCATGCTTCATGGTGAATGGGATCTTAGTTCCCCAATCAGGGATGGAATCCATGCCCCCTGCAGTGGAAATGTGGAGTCTTGACCATTGGGCAGCCAGAGAAGTCCCAGGACTTATAGCTGGAAGTTTGTATTTTTTTACCCCCTGTTCTACCTCTGGCAGTCACCAGTCTGTCCTCTGTACCTGTGAGTTCTCTCTGTTTTAGATTCCACATATCAGTGATACCATATTGTATTTGTTTTTCTCTGACTTATTTCGCTTAGCATGATGCCCTCAAGCATGACCCATGTTGTTGCAAATAGCAAGATTTCAGTCTTTAAAAAAAAATAATTGAAAAATATTCCACTGTATATATACACATACCATATTCTCTTTATACATTGATGGATATTTAGGTTGCTTCCATGTCTTGGCTATTGCTGTAGTGAACATGGGGTTCATATATCCTTTTAAGTAGTGTTTTCATTTCTTTTGGATAAATACTCATAAGTGGAATTGTTGGATCATATGGTAGTTCCATTTTTAATTATTTGAGGAACCTCTATACTGTTTTCCAAAGAGGCTGTACCAATTTCCATTCCCACAACAGTGAACAAGGATTCCCTTTTCTCTACATCCCCAGCAATACTTATTGTCTCTTGTCTTTATTTCTTAATTAATTTATTTTTAATTGAAGGATAATTGCTTTATTAGCTCTTGTCTTTTTGATAATAGCCATTCTAACATGTGTGAGGTGATATCTCATTGTGGTTTTGATTTGATAGTGATATTGAGCATCTTTTCATGTACCTGTTGGCTGTTGTATGTTTTCTCTGGAATAACATTGATTCAGATCCTCTGTCCATTTAACAGTGTCAGACTTTATTTTTTGGGGCTCTAAAATCACTGCAGATGGTGACTGCAGCCATGAAATTAGAAGATGCTTACTCCTTGGAAGGAAAGTTATGACCAACCTAGATAGCATATTCAAAAGCAGAGACATTACTTTGCCGACTAAGGTCTGTCTAGTAAAGGCTATGGTTTTTCCTGTGGTCATGTATGGATGTGAGAGTTGGACTGTGAAGAAAGCTGAGCACCAAAGAATTGATGCTTTTGAGCTGTGGTGTTGGAGAAGACTCTTGAGAGTCCCTTGGACTGCAAGGAGATCCAACCAGTCCATTCTGAAGGAGATCAGCCCTGGGATTTCTTTGGAAGGAATGATGCTAAAGCTGAAACTCCAGTACTTTGGCTACCTCATGCAAAGAGTTGACTCATTAGAAAAGACTCTGATGCTGGGAGGGATTGAGGGCAGGAGGAGAAGGGGACGACCAAGGATAAGATGGTTGGATGGCATCACTGACTCGATGGACGTGAGTCTGAGTGAACTCTGGGAGATGGTGATGGACAGGGAGGCCTGGCATGCTGCGATTCATGGGGTCGCAAAGAGTTGGACACGACTGAGCGACTGAACTGAACTGAACTTAACTGTCCATTTTTCAAGCAATTTTTTTTTTTTTTTTTGACTGGGCTGTGTGGTATGCAGGATCTTAGTTCCCAGACCAGTAATCAAACCCATGCCCCTTCAGTGGAAACTCCAAGTCCTAATCACTGGAATACCAAGGAATTCCCTCAACTTTCTTTTGAAGCTGCATTCATGCTAAGTCACTTCAGTCACGTCCAACTCTTTGTGACCCCATGGACTGTAGCCCACCAGGCTCCTCTATCCATGGGATTCTCCAGGTAAGAACAGTGGAGTGAATTGCCATTTCTCCTCCAGGGGATCTTCCTGACCCAGGGATCCAAGCAGCATGTCCTGCATTGTGGGGAGATTCTTTACCATCTGAGCCACCAGGGACAAAAGCCTGGGAAGCAGTTCCTTTCCCCTGCATGCCTTTGTCCCCCTTCTTTCTGAGTCACCCTCACTCCTTTTCCTCAGATAGGCAGCCTGGGATGAGAACTTTTGAGTTCGGACAGTTAACTCACTTGGCCTTAGTCTCCTCTTTGGTGATGGGGATAATAACTACCTCCATACAGATGTGACTGTGAGAACTGGGTGGAAAATGTAGAGGAAGTATCCAGTCCTCAGGGGACTGCTTACTTCATCTTCCTTCCTCTCTGGGCTCCAGGGAAGATCCTGGGGAAGGAAGGGTGCCAGCAGTAGGAAAGCCCAAACCCTTCCCCCACCACCCCTCGAGCTGGGAGGATTGTCCCTGGGAGGATAGCTACTCTTGCCTCCCCCTCCCTCTGATCTCACCTCCAACACTTTCAGCATGCCCCACTCCCTCAGTTTGTCCGGAGGATCCCAAAGGAGCTAAGGCTGGGAAATCTGGGGAAGGAATGTGAAGCTTGCCAGAGCTGAGTCCTTTTAAAAACAGCTGGGGGTGACGGGGCTTCCCTTCCCCCACTCCCCTGAAGCTTGTAAACAGCCTTCTGCAAGCCTGACTCCGCGGCCAATCCTTCAGCCCCGAGCGTGTCACAGGAGGCAGTGACTGGCTCTGCAACACAAAAGTCAGGGTGGCAAACTCCAGAAAGGTGGGCCGTGGAGAGACGTCTAGGGGTGCGGAAGAGGCTTAGGACCGCAGTCACCGCTTCTTTCTGGTCCAGGAGTTCAGTGTATCAGTACCTGGTCGGGTGGAAAGATTTTTTTGAGGCTTGGAGCAGGTATGGCTGGGGGACAAGTTCAGTTCTCTCCCTGCAAGTTGGGAGGGGGTAGGGTTTAGTCACTAAATCCTGTCCGACTCTTGCGACCCTATGCTCTGTAGCCTCCAGGCTCCTCTGTCCATGGGATTCTCTAGGCAAGAATACTGGAGAGGGTTGCCATTTCCGTCTCCAGGGAATCTTCCCGACCCGGGAAACGAACAGGGGTCTCCTGCATTGCAGGCAGATTGTGAGGCAGAGGTGCCAAACCAAACCTCGAAGATCTTAAAACTCCTAAAAAGCTTTCCAGAACAGTACACACAAACCGGGAAGCATTAAAGGGGGTTCCCTAGCGCCAGGTCCATAGATTTCGATTTCAGATAGTCTGGTAGAATCTATATTTTATTTTGAATAAACTTTCCCAGGTAATTCTGGAGGTATGAAGTCAACATTTTAAGGAACTGCTCCTTAAACTACATATATATCCTCACTGCTGGAAGTCCTTTCTTTGGTCAAACCAGAGTCTGCTGTTTTGAAAGTTGTTTCGGGAGATCCTGCTTGCTTCTCTACAGACTAAATTCTCTTCAGGGTTTGGCTTGGCTCCGCACAATGGGGCAACGGTAACCATGGTAACCTAAATGAGTAGTGGGGAAATCGTGAACTTGGGTCTGGCTCCTGGAGGGGCTGGCAGCACTTAGACCCAGACCCATGCTAGGCCCTTGACAATTTGGATCTTGACCTAAGAGTTCAGTCAAAGCAAAGTGAAGAGCGGGGCCCTCCAGAGAGGGTCATTCTTTCAGAGATACGGTTCCCTGCTTCAGCGCCGGCGGGAATGGACACAGGCACAGGCTCGGGTTCCTGAAGCCACTGCGCTCGCCCCTCCGCCAAACTGGAGCGGAGAGGCGGGGCCGGGCCGGGCCGGGGGGCGGGGCCTGGACCGAGGAGCGCGCGTTCTTGGTTACTATGGTAACGCGTCAACACCCTGCGCGGAAGTGGTGGTGTGGGCTGCAGAGGCGGTGGAGGCGCCGAGTTGGGGCGTGCGGCTGAGATGGTGAGGTCCCGGGTGTGGAGGAGAACCTCGGATGGGGACCTCACGCGTTTTCAATTGTGTTGGGGTTCTGGGCGGGGAAAATGAGGATCTGGGAAGGGGAAAGAAGTTGGGTGTGGGAGTCAGAAGGTCCAGGAACAGGGGTGACAGCCCTAGAAGAGGTCAGGGAAGTCCGGAGGGGGAATCCAAGAGAGAAATAAGGAGTGGGGTCGATCGCGCTTGGAAATGGAATCTGGGGCCGAGCCGAGGAGCTGGAAAAGTGCTGTCCTAGTCCTCATACCCCTCCCATCTGGCTGGGGACTGTGGGATGTGACGTACAAAAACCACTGGTGAGGAGGCCAGATAACAGGCTATGTTCTGCCTGTATGAACCTATGTGCAAAAGAGACTCTAGATCACTGGGTGAAGAGCACACCCAGGAAAAGGACAAGCCTTCGTCTTTGTTCAGTTGACAGGTGTGACAGTTAAGTCAGGGAAACCCCACACGGCCCTGTGCCCACCCTGTTCCAGCCGCCCGCCAGCTCTGTCTTGTTGGTTTGAGCTGAGCATCCAGGCTCTCAGGACATCTGGCACTGCAGTGTTTTAAGGGCTGCACTCTCTGTGTCCAAAGTCAGGGCACCATGTCTGTCTGACTAGTAGTGCGACAATGTGTAAATCACCTAATGTCCCCAAACCTCAGTTTTCTCTTGTTATTGGGGCTCTGGGTCACTCACAAGTACTCAACAAACATTTGCAAACTGATAAATGAATGAATGAATAGGGTACCAGATTTGAAAGTCCCTGGAAAGGGATTGGGGCTTCAGATGGTAAAGAATCTACCTGCAATGCAGGAGACTCCAATTGGAGGGATTGAGACTGGTCTAGCAGGCCTGCAGTTCCCTAGGGTGGACAGGATGACATGAGGGTTTGAAAGGACAGCATGCCTGGGAGAAGGTAAGAAAGTAGTGTCTGGGATCCAGGGAGGATGTTGTGGTCCCTGAGGGATAAGTGAGGTGGGGCGGAGGGTAAGTGTTGGAGCCTTGGGTTACTGGAAATAACCTTAGAATTTCTGGGTGCACACCCTATGGCAAAGGTAGCTCCTTCAATGTACTTGTGGACACACTTCATGCTCAGAGGTCACTCTGCTTTTCTGGGACTAAGTGGTTCAAATTCAGGATCCCCAAGTTGGAGTTTCTAGAAGAGCTTTGTTAATGATAAAAGCAACAAATCTCTGGGGGAGAGCAGTTCCCAACTTCTGAGGACTTTCTGCAGTGTTGCGGCGGGGGTCTCCTTTCACTGTTCCTTTTAAGATGCATATCTATCCCTGGATGTTCATATTTATCTCCACCCGGGTATCTAGTGTCTCTTTTGCCCATAGGTTTATGGGCCCGGTGCTATGTCTCTGAGGTCCTAGCATCGCACTTGGCATCTAAGGGCTCAAAGGAAGTGTTAGTTCTCTTTTTCTCCTCTTTCGAAAATGTCTTATTTCCAAGTCAAATGAATCAGGGAGTTGCGCCTGTTTAGACTTGTGGGTTTCAGCTCACCCAAATCAGGGATTCCCCATCCGAGGGCCACTCAGAGTGGGGCTTTGGTTTGTGGACTGAGCCCTTCTGAAGTCCCTTGGACAGGACAGGGCATATGAGCACCTTTGAGAAGTAGTGGGTCAAGTTAGTGATCTCTGACCTTTGGCAGGCTAGGGTGTGTGTGTGTGTGTGTGTGTGTGTGTGTGTGTGTGTGTGTGTATGGTGCTACTTACTAGCTTTTCAGGCTGTTTGGAGGAGTGGGGAGAGGTGATGGTTGGAGACAGGGTCACAAATTTCACTTTTCACTTTCATGCATTGGAGAAGGAAATGGCAACCTACTCTAGTGTTCTTGCCTGGAGAATCCCAGGGACGTGGGAGCCTGGTGGCCTCTCGTCTACTGGGTCACACAGAGTCGAACACGACTAAAGTGACTCAGCAGCAGCAGCTAGGACCCTTACAAAAACAATAAATAACACCCCCAGAAGGAGGGACAGGGCCTCGGTGTTGAGTAGGATGTCATCTTCAAATGGTGCTCCACAGATGGCCAACCTGGTTGTATTTGAGGAGAGGGAGGACCTGAGTGCAAGGCAAGATGCCTAGTACATGGGCATCCCCACTTTCTTCGTAACCAAAGTCTACAGAAAAGGAGGTACAATCAGGTCAAGAGCATGAAGCCGATGGTGAACCTATGTGCGAAAGAAACTAGATCCCTGAGTGGAGGGCACACCCAGGAAAGGACAGATCTTCGTCTTTGTTCAGTTGACAGGTGGTACAGTTACATCAAGGAAACTCCACACCTCTCTGTTCCAGCCCTGATCCAGCTCTGTCTTGTTGGAATTGAGCTGAACATCCTGGATCTCAGGACATCTGGCCCTGTAGCTTTTGAAGGGCTGCACTCTCTGTGTTCAGAGTCAGGGCACCAGGTCCGCTGCTTTGTTTAGTTAAAATAGTGCCCCCTTCCCCTGTCTCAGCCATAAAGAGAGTTACCTTTTCAATGCAGATCATTATTCAAAATGAGAAATACCTTAAGATGCTAATGCTCACCTGAAATTACTGTTAAACATTTTTGTGAACTTTCTTTCAGTGACACATTTCGATTTCATAAGAGCGTTTTTACTGCAATGCTTGCATATTTCTTATAATATCCAAGTATTTAAAACTTGATACATTAGGGAGATCACCCTGCATCTATAATGATGTAAAAATCGTATTCTGGTTAACCAGTTAATCTTTCTGCACCAGAGTCTCTCCTGGAGCCCCCAACAGGGGCTGAATTCTTAAAGACCTAGGATGGGATGCTATCTGAAGAGATAAGGAGTCAGCTAGGTCACCAAAAGGAAAATATAAAGGTTAGGGCTGGCATCTTTTTCTGTCCCAATCCTCTTCTTCCCCAGTCATCCTTGTCTCCTCAAAGGTCTTTCCTTCCCTACCAGAGATGCCTTCCCTCAAGGAAGATGAGCACTCTAGGCACAGCTCAGCTTCTTGGGGATATTTATAATTTGTTAAGTCATGCAAGAAATAAAACCAGCCCTTCACCTCCTGGAAGAACTTCTTGGCTACTGCTTCTGGACCAGAGGAATCTAACTTTCCATTTCTGCTTGTTCCTTCATTTTTTTCTAGTACTTTTACACAGTGACCTCCCTAATCCTTCTTGTTGCTTTTGGCAAAACTGGTTATTCTAACCCTGGTGTAAGGCTTGTGGCTTCAAAGTCAGCATTTCCCCAGTGAGGTTTCTCAGCCACCCAACCCCAGAGCTCAATGCTTCCTTCTGCCCTGCCCAGCGGCTGCTTTTCTGTGGTCATCATCTGTTTTCCTTCCTCTGTTCTGACTTCGAGGCTCAGGCAGTCGAGTATTTCTTGTGTGACTTCCTCTTGACCTGGGTGCCACGGGCGTAGGAGGGAGGTGACAGAAGATCCTACAGTCTGGTGGACACCCGAGCCTGAGGGGGAAGGCTGCAGGAGCCCATGGAAAGAAACAGGAAAACAAACACAAAACAACAATAATGCTTTCCATCTGTGCTCCAGAGCCCTTTCACATACGTTGTTTTCCCCAGCGCAAACCACATACATGCTGTGGAAAATGTGGAGTAGTGGTATATTCTGGAAAGGCTTCTGTCTCAGTCTGGTCTGCAGACCCCAAGAGGTCGTCTTGCTTGGTTTCATTCATTCATTCTTCATCAAATGCATATCGAGGTCCTGCTACAGGCCAGACTCTGCACCTTTCCCTTTGGAACTGACGCCATCTCTTGTGATCTGATGCCCTCCATCTTTCCAGGCTATTCCTAAAGCTTTGCCTCAGTCCCACCTGTTGTGGATTCTATTCATTCCTTCTTATTCTATTTTTGGTGGAAAGGGGAGCTGTTGCTCCCCACTCTCCATGTAATAACCCTTCAGAGTCTGTTATTAGGCATCCTTGGGGCTCCTGTATTTACTTTTCATGAGTTCAAGCTTTTCTGCTCTGCTGTATTGGAGCTGACAGAGGCTGTAAAGCAAGGCGCCCTCTGTGAGCCTTTTGCTGGCTGTGCCAGGCTGGGAGGGAAGGGCACGCACAGCCATGCTTGTTGAATGGAATGGAGCCAGCCGGAGAATAATTGCCCGATTTGCTGCGAAACCTGCCGCAGGTGGAACAGGTGCTGCGGGGAGCTCTCCGTGGTCATGGCAGATTAGAGAGAGCATTCAAAACATATCGCCCAGTGTCTAGTGACCTGGAATGCACGGTCATTTCCCTGTCCACCCTGTCCCCTTGACGGCTGCTCATTCCCAGGCTTGATCGACCTGATGCGTCCAGCCCTTTGCACCAGGGCCTTCCATCTCCGAGAACTGCAGGAGATGGGGGCTCCTCCAGAGTGAGATTTAGGGTAACCCTGGAGTTGTCCCACAGTCCTCACAGAAACCGCCTCCTGGAGACAGACTTCTATTTAGGCTGAGCTGAAGCGGGACTGACCTTGGGGAATGGGGGTTGTGTTAGTCAGGGTTCTTGGTTATAAACAACAGAGCCAGAACTCCAATTTAGGGAGAAGGGAATGTATGGAGAGGATTTTGGAGAGTGCACAGAGTTCACGCCAAGGCTGGGCAGCTAGGCTTGGAAAATGAAAACACACAGGAACTGTAGCCAGAACTGAGGCCCAAATCACAACCTGGCACTGCCTGGCAAAGTCCCTTGATGCCACCCTCAGGGCTGGCACTTTATCATGGCAGCTGCTCCTGGTGCCCTTATCAGCATTGCCCCAGACACAGGGTGTGACTGCCACTGCTGCCTCTGTCAGAAGGGGTTTCCATGTTCCCCTTCTTATATCACTAGTTCCCTATTCATTGTCAGGCTTGGGGGATCTGATGGCTCACCTAGGTCCTTTGCCCAGGCTTGGAAGGCAGCTATCTGATGTTTTCAGCTTCTACGCTCGGAGATGATCCTTATCTCCTTCGGCTCATTAGATGGGAGAGACAAGAATCCAACCTAGAAGAGTACTGGATGGCTACAAACTGACTCAGGCATGTTCAAGGAGTTTCCCCAGTGGCTCAGTGGTAAAGAATCTGCCTGCAATGCGGGGAGACACGGGTTCGATCACTGGGTCAGGAGGTTCTCCTGGAGGAGGGCATGACAACCCACTCCAGTATTCTTGCCAGGAAAATCGAGTGTAGCTGGCGGGCTACAGTCCATGGGATCGCAAAGAGTGGAGTACGAGTGAAGTGACTGAGCACACGTGCACACACATGTACATTCAAGCAGTCCTGAGAGTCAGAACCTCCTGGTGGACACAGCTTCAGGGTGAACCTGTTTGCTTGATTGTAGCTGGCAGTCGTTCATCCACTGAAGTTTATCAGGCATCAACCACTTGCCGGCTGTGTGCAAGGTGCTTTTCAGCGTTAGTGTTCTCGGAGCCCTACCGTAACCTTGTGAGATGGTGGGGACATGGAGGAGGTCAGATGGTAGCATCAGCTGTGAAGGGGGCTTGGTGTTCAGATGACGCGGTTGGAGGTGACGACACTGTGCATTTCTGGAGAGGAGAGCCCATGTGGCCTCACAAGATACTGCTTATGGGAAACGAGAACTGGGCTGACATTGAATCACCCTTCTGCCCTCCTTCCTTCCCTGCTGTGCAAAGGCTTGGACTTCTTCAGCTCAGAAACCTCAGAAGTCCTCCTTCTCGCTGGGCTGGTGTCCAGGGAAGCCATGCTCCTGGAGGGCGTCTCCTGTGTTTCAGGATTTACCTAGGTGCTTGCCCATGCACCCACCCAGCCTTCCCTCAGCACGGGCTGGCGAAGCGTCTACCTTGCCCTGGGGTGCAGATGGCGGACGGTACTGATGAGCCCAAATTTCTGCCTCTCCCTGCAGCCATTAAGCACAGCTGGCATGCTGAGCTCCGCCTCTACTGCTTCCAACAGGTCAAGGAATAGACCTCGCTATCGGACCAAAGCCCTGAGCTCCGAGGTGGATGAGAGCCTTTTGGAGCTATCAAGGTAACGGTCACTCAGTCCCTCCAGGGAGCTGTCACCTGGAGGCAGTGACCTGAGCTGGCTAGTGTTGCTCAGGACAAAGCTAACTCTGGACAGGTCACCCCTCTCCCAGGGAACTCTCAGACTGAAGGAAGTGGGGGTTTCTGAGGCTCCAGTAGATAAGCTCAGGCACTTTGTGGGGCCCATGTAAACAGGCCACCTGGTTTCCTCCACCCTTGAGATCTTTACATCTGTGCAGCATTTGAAGATGTGTTACAATGCTGAACAGAGGCTCAGCTGCTGAACCCTCAGTGTCTGCTCTTTGCTCAGCAAACGTCCTGTGATGAAAACGTTTGAGTGCCAGTGGCCCAGGCTTGCAGATATAGCACAACATAATTGTTGTTCAGCATAATCCCCCTCCATCCAAGAATAGCTCAGAGTAGAACACAAATCATCCTTCTTTCCCAGTTGCTCAGCTAAAACAGTTACTTTGCTTTGGAAAATGAGCAAGTAAATATTGATTTGCAAATATCACTCAGTCTAAGAGGCTGATGACTAGAGCCAGAGAGTTACTTGGAACAATCTTGGTTACACATGACATTCAGAAGGTGGGAAGGGAGGAGAACAAGAGAATGAGTTGCGGAGAGAAGAGTGAAGAGAGATTGAGAAAGGAAAGGGACACTGAGTAAATCCTAAGAACTCTCAGCACAGAAAAATTGTGTCTGTTTTTTTCCAATTTTGTATCGATTGAGATGATGGCTGTTCTCTAAACTTACTGTGATTATCACTTCATGCTGGTAAATCAAATAGTTATGCCATACCTTAAACCTAAACAGTAGGGTCATGTAGACAAGGCTATGGTTTTTCCTGTGGTCATGTATGGATGTGAGAGATGGACTGTAAAGAAAGCTGAGCACTGAAGAATTGATGCTTTTGAGCTGTGGTGTTGGAGAAGATTCTTGAGAGTCCCTTGGACTGCAAGGAGATCCAGCCAGTCCATCCTAAAGGAAATCAGTCCTGGGTCTTCATTGGAAGGACTGATGTTGAAGCTGAAACTCCAATATTTTGGCCACCTGATGCTAAGAGCTGACTCATTTGAAAAGATCCTGGTGCTGGGAAAGACTGAAGGCAGGAAGAGAAGGGGATGACAGAGGATGAGATGGCTGGATGGCATCACCGACTCAATGGGCATGAGTTTGAGTAAACTCTGGGCGTTGGAGATGGACAGGGAGGCCTGGCGTGCTGTGGTTCATGGGCTTGCAAACAGTCGGACACGACTGAGTGGCTGAACTGAACTGAAACAGTAGGTCAACTATGTCCCCATAAAACTGGAAGGGAGGGAAAAGAGAGAAAAAATAGAGGAAAGGGAAAAAGAAGAAAGACACCAGTAGTGGTTTAAGCACTGGCGTGAACACCACTGGCTGCAGGTGGACCAGGGAGAGAAGAGTTGATGTCTCCCCTTGTTGCAGTTCAGTTGCTAAGTTATGTCCAATTCTTCGTGACCCCACGGACTGCAGCACACCAGGCTTCCTTGTCATTTACTATCTCTGGGCATTTGCTCAAACTCATGTCCATTGAGTCAGTGATGCCATCCAACTATCTCATCCTCTGTTGCCTCCTCCTCTTGCCCTCAATCTTTCCCAACATCAGGGTCTTTTTGATGTCTACCCTTACCCTTCAGTCTTCTCACTGTGAATCAAAAAGGACTTTCCAGATTGTTCCAGATGGGTATCTTTCTGCCTTTAGAAGCTGTTTCCTATTGACAAGGGAAAGAGTCAAAGCAATTCACTTTCGCTTACAGTCATGGTGTTTATTTGTCTTGAGTCCATGGGGACTCTTCTAGCTAAAGTGAAGACAGGTTTGGAAATGGCCGACTTCTCCAGATTTAGTCCTGCCGGCTTGCCAAAGGGGGCGGGTGGCACACTGCCTATTCCTGGCTCAGTCTTCTGGGCTTATTGTTGGACCAGAGTCTCGGAAGCCTCCCAGCCGGCAGCAGAGGGCAGAAGCGGCCTGTGACCTGACTGAGTTGAGCCACTTGAAAGCAGAGGCGGGCGCCAGGCGGCAGCAGCACCCCGGGAACGGGTGTGCGCAGTGCCGGTCTCCAGACAGGAAGGGCTCCACCTAAGCCATGCCCCTGCCTGCGCTCAGGATCGCAGACACTGTGTTCATGACACATGAAGTCCTCTCCCGTGTGGACAATTCCCTGAAACAAATGATTTCGTTTTCTTGTTATCTAACTCCCTCATGGTCAGAAAGTTGAAAAAAAACCCTCAGGTATCTAATTTGTGTTTTCCTTGCTGAATTCTAACTCACTGACTTCCTCACCATGTTAGATTTAAGGGCAGATCCACCAGGCCATATTTCTAACTTCCCCCAGAGGGCTTTTTTTGGGGAGGATCAAAATAAATGAATAATTAGAAAGGACTAAAAATAACTAATATCATAGATTGAATGTGTCCCTAAGGAACTGTATGCTAAAGACCCTCAATGTGGTCCAAGAGAGCTAATTAGTTTTTCTTTTGTAAATGATGGAGGGAGAAGAACCAAGAGACCCCAAATTTTCATTCCTGATGGTTTCAGGTTAGGAATGGACACACACTCGCAAACCTCTCCCTGGGCCTCCATCCCACTGGGAGTATCTGCATGAGTTATAGAGAAGCCTTGCTCTCGGAGAGCTGGTCGTTACAGATCACATCTGGCTGCCACGGTGCTTGCTCAGTGCCCTGGCTACTCTGGGTGCCCCTGCAGTCTGGGCTCCAGTTGTTTTCCCCTGACGCTGGATGGGGTGGAGATGCCACCCTCCGCTAACCAGCAAGAAGTGGGGTGACCAGCTTCTAAGCTGCCCTTCCTGACCCCCCAGCCTGTAACCCGGAGTGACAGCCCCATCGTGCTGCTCCGAGATAAGCATGCCATTCGGAAAACTCTCACGGCGCTGGGCTTGGACCACAAGCCGGAGACCATCCAGCTCATCACCCGGGACATGGTCCGGGAGCTAATGTGAGTACCCAGGCCACGGAGCCCTTCTGTGAGGCCGTGTGTTGGGGCAGGGGAGCCCACCTGGTCTCGTCCTGTCACTGTGGACCTCACCTCCTTCCTATCCATTTCCTGCCTTTGGTTTCTTGGCTCCCGTTTCTTCTCCATTTTGGCCTGCTTCTCCCGCTTGCATCTATTACTGCCACTGCCCTCGAGCCCCAGCTACTGGCTACTGGGGGTCCTGTGGGGCTGGGGGAGGGTAGGTGCTTGGGGGAGGGGGTCCCTTCTGAGCCCTGAATAGCGCACTGGGTCGGGGAAATGTCCAGATGAGTCATTTCCTTCTGGCCGCATCAAGAATCTGAAGCAAAGGAAAAACTGACCAGATGCCTAATTAGTCCCAGGGCTTCTTCCCAGGCTCTGAGGCCAGAAGAGGAAATTCCCTAAAGCTCTGGGGTTCCTTTGGGATTCTCTCAGCACGGCTTCCTGACTGCAGCAGCCCCCTTGCTTGGGCCTCTTCTGTGGGGTTAGGCCCAGCTCAGTCACATGAAGGGAGCCAACCCTGTCACTCAGAGGTTTAGCTCTTCTGCTGGTGCTCCATTCTCTAAACCATTCTTCCAACTATGGCTCCACTCATGAAAAACTTGAATTCCCAGAAAATGTATCCTGTATCGTGATTTGGGGAGGCAGGGCTGGTCCACAGGTCCAAGAATGCCACCTGGTCAGCTCAGGGCCTGATGCGGAAGAGGCCCTGCAGACACGCTTGTGGCCCAAGAAAGGGCTCCTTCTCTTTATTTATGTATTTGCGCGTTTAGCTGAGTTGGGTGTCAGTAGGGGCACGCGGGGTCTTCCTTGCGTCCTGAGGGGTGTCAGGCTCCAGCGTGTGCAGGCTGAGTAGCTGCGGTGTGCAGGCTTAGCTGCTCTGCCAAATGTGGGATCACAGTTCCCAGCCAGGGAAGGAACCAGCGTCCCCTGCATTGCAAGGCAGAGTCTTTTTTTTTATTTTTAATGTATTGTTAATTGAAGGATAATTGCTTTACAGTATTGCATTGGTTTCTACCAAACATCCACATGAATCAGCCATAGGTTTATGCATGGCCTCTCCCACTTAAACATCCCTCTCACCTCTGTCCTCATCCCACCCCTCTAGGTTGTTACTAAGCCAAAGCAGATTCTTAATCACTGGACGACCAGTGAAGTCCCAAGGGCTCCTTCTTGGACTGGTCCAGTCCTAAAAACACGTTGGCGGCGAAGTCTCGGGTAACTTGTCAGGGTTCTGAGAACAACACGAGATGCTGTCTCAGATTCACGTCATTCCTAGTCACTCCAGATCCCAGGCTGTTTGGGGCCACAGCGCCCAGGGAAACACAAAGTCTTGGCTAAGCCTCAAGTCCACTTACTCATGTGTCCACCTCCTGGACACCTCTCCCCAACCAGTTTTATGGGATGAGGTTTCACTTCCTGCCTCAGACCATCTGCGTCTGTTTGCCATGTGCTGGTTAGACGCCGCACCCAGAAGCAGCTTTATGCCCACTCCCTGCTCCATCTCTAATATATGTCATCTGTTTGTAATCATTATAATTACCTATTGGTTTGTTGAATGCGTTGGGCAGCTAGAAAAGTCTGTAGACATGTCTCTGGCTATTGTTGATTTTAATTAATATTTAGGGTTCAAAGCTTCCCTCTGGGCTGGAGGCGCAGGGATGGTTTCGTTCCTCGCTGGCCTCCACTTCATCCTCGTCTGGCGTGCCCTTGCTCTTTTATGTCATTCTTGAGGAATCATCTGTTTTAAAAGTTCAATTCGGCAGCTTTATTTTGAGTCCTCACTCTGTGCCCAGTGCTGGGCCAGAGACCGGGCTGCCCATGGGGTTATGGCAGAGCCTGAATCCTGCAGGAGCCTGTGATCTAGCAAGGCAAACAGACATTGCCCACGACACAGGCAGGGACAGCGGAGGGGGAGGAGGTGCCTGTGTATGGGTACATGGGGGCGGGTGCAGAGGAGGTCACGTGCGACCTGGACCTTTTAGACAAAGTCATTAAAATGTTCCTTTTAGCCGGTGATGCTACCCTACCCTTGCCTGAGACTGCTTCTCCCCAGTGGACCCATTCCGCTATCTCTCCTGCCCGATTCTCTGAGGCAGGATGGGCAGTGATGAGGGTGGGATGGAGAGCAGAGCAGCCTGCAGAGTAGTGCTAAGAGCCACCCCCGCCACCCCGCCACCCCTGCCTAATTTTATTCATTCTTTGTGTCAGCATTCCCACCAAGGACCCTTCTGGGCAATCCCTTATCATGAGCCCTGAGGAGTTTGAGCGGATCAAATGGGCATCCCATGTCCTGACTAGAGAAGAACTCGAGGCCAGGGAGCAGGCCTTCAAGAAGGAGAAGGAAGCTATTGTGGTACCTAACCCCGGCCCCATGTTCGAAGAGTGGGGGCTGAAGAGAAGGGCTGGGAGAGGCCAGCCCCCATAGGACTGGGAGCTTTAGTTAGGGGACCCTGAAGTGAAGTGTGAATGTGCTAGAGAAGACGTGTTACAGAATAGAGATCTGGCGGGAGCAACTGCGGGGCCAGGGGAGGGGTGAGGACGCCAGGCTGGGAAACCTCTGGGTTCTGACGGTGTGATGGGGTGATGGGAAACTCATCTGAGGTCACCCATGGCAGCCAGGCTAGTGGCCAGGGCACGGAGCGCTGGAGTAAGTCCCTGCTGATTCCAGCATGGCTCCCGTAGGACACAGTGACCACACGCAAGAAGATCATGAAACAGAAGGAAATGGTTTGGAGGAACAACAGGAAGCTCAGCGACTTGGAAGAGGCAGCCAAGGAGAGGGCCCAGAACCTTCTGCAGAGAGCCAACCAGCTGCGGATGGAGCAGGAGGAAGAGCTGAAGGATATGAAAAAGGTGGGCTCTCCATTCTCCTTTCCTCCTCTCACCTCTGTTTTTTTTTGACCTTGCCACTCAGTGTGCGGGATCTTAGTTGTCTGACCAGGGACTGAATTCATGCCTTGTGCAGTGGAAGGACAGAGTCCTAAGCACTGGCCCACCAGGGAATCCCTCCCTCCTCTTATCTGTTATTCACATGCCTGAAAGCATGGGCTAGAGATGGGGTGTAGGGTTGAAAAGTGAGGGGCTGGCCTTGGCAGGCAAATGGAGTAGATTGGGTCGGGGAGAGCTCTACCTATGGAGTGCCTGCTGTGTGACCTTCAGCAAGTCACTTGCACTCCCTGAGCCAAACTCTCTTCGTCTGTGAAATGAGGGTGGCGAAACTACTAAGCAGCATTATTAGGATGAAATATGCTAATATATGAGATATACTCTGCAAACTGCGGGTTGAAAAATACATGTTACTTGTATCTTTATCCTGCTAGTTCAATTCTGGCCACATACGGTGATGCAGGCAATGGGGTTCTTTCTGTTACACTCAAAGTGCTTCCTTTAGCTAGAGCACAAAGACCAGAGGCCCATTTGAATTCTATTGTGTTACTCATCTGCATGTGGTTCACTTCCTGGCCAAAGGAAAAATGCTGACTCCCCAACCTCTTCATCCAGAGTTTCTGTCTCTCAGGCAAATCTTCTGTCCTTAATGCTTCCTTTTATTTTCCAAAGCTTTTACTCCACAGCTGTTATTGATGGCTCCTGATTTTTCATCTCCTTATTTTTCAGGTTGGGCTCTTTTAGCTTAAAAATCCAGTGGCTTGGCCTCTGCAAGAATGTTTATTTTCCTGAAGAGTAGAATGGGGGGTCTTCATTTGAGGTTCAGGGGTCTCTAACAGGACTGTGAACTTCTAAAGTTTTATGGAAATTTTGTGTGTATAGATGTAAGTGAATTTTATGGAGAAGACCCATAGCTTTTATCTTATTCCCAAAGAGTGATCCGTGACCTCCTCCCCCTCTCTGCCCCAAACACTCGACCCAGTACCCTGAAAGATGCTATTGCTTTTCTGGGTTTTTGAGCACACTTAATAGGATTCTGCTCCCATTTCTCCCCACTCCAGCTTCCACATCCCTGTGGTGCATCACCCCCCCCCCACCATCCCCATCCTTACTCCCAGACCTAGTACCACAAGTTCAATTCCACTCTCCAGATCATCCTCAATGCCAAGTGCCATGCCATTCGGGATGCCCAAATTCTGGAGAAGCAGCTGATCCAAAAGAACTGGATGCAGAGGAGAAGCGGTTGGATCAGATGATGGAGCTGGAGCGGCAAAAATCTGTTCAAAGGCAGGAGGAGTTAGACAGAAAGAGGAGGGAGGAGAGAATCCGGTAAAGAGGTGGTTTTGGTATTTCCCTAAGTCTTTTCCATGTGTCTTTAGGTACATATAGCCTTGCAGAGAAGGACATGAGAAATGGTCATTATCATTCTTTGTTATTATCACAAAACCTTTATGGAATGATTAAGAAAGCCACAGGCTTTTTTTTTCTTTTAAATTTTTATTGTGTATTGAAGTATAGCCAATTAACAAAAACAATGTTGTGATAGTTTCAGGTGAACCATGAAGGGACTCAGTCATACATATACGTATATCCATTCTCCCCTAAACTCTCCTTGCATCCAGGCTGCCACACAACACTCAGCAGAGTTCCATGTGCTATATGATAGGTCCTTGTTGGTTATCCATTTTAAACACAGTGGTGTGTACATGTCCAATCCCAAACAACTGTAGAATGTCTTAAAGCTTGTTTCTAAGATCACAACAGGTGTTTCCCAATATGGCCCTGATTTGCCCTCATTTTGCATCATTTCTTGCCATCCATTCTAGGAGGGTTTCCTTCATGTCCCCCAGCATGCCAGGTCTTCATATAATCTCATTATTTTTTGTTGTTCGGCTTTGAATACCCTCTTTCCTTTTTTCCTCTCCCACCCCGGAAAATGCTCTCTCTTCCGTCATAATGTCGCCTTGCTATCCCCTGCCCTGAGAAACCTCCCTGACTTCACTGGGCAAGCTTCAAGTCTCCCTGCTCTGGGCCTCCTATGCTGTGTTTGTGGTCTAACATGCCCCTCCTTGTGCTGTGGCTCCCTGACCCTCACCAGGCTGTATGCTCACTGAGGACAGGGTCCCTGTCTTGTTTCTGTAGCTTCTGACCTGCCAGAATGTTTGGACTGTCGTAAATGCCTAATACAAGTTAGAATGAGTAAATTCAATCCCCTCCAGTTTGCAGGAAAGGACAAATTCCAAGGCAGGTAAATTATAGAATCATAGTGTCCCAGATTTAGAATGCCAACCATGTAATACAAGAATTACCCCTAGAAGGAAATGGCAAGCCACTCCAGTACTCTTGCCTGGCAAGTCTCATGGATGGAGAAACCTGGTAGGTTATAGTCTATGGAGTTGCAAAGAGTCAGACACGACTGAGCGACTTTACTTTCACTTTCTTTACTTTCATAGTCCTTGTACCACACTGAATGGCAGTTCTTTCTCCCCATTTGTATTCTGTTCTCTTGTGCCGTTCATCTGTGTACTTCAGCAGGTACCTGGTCCATAAAGTAGGCGCCCATGAAAAGTTTATTTTATGGCTAAATGGCTGTTCGTCTTTTGCGTGAACAGTTCCAAGGAAGGGGAAATCCCTGCCTTTTAGGCAGCTCTAATGATTTGACCTGGTCCTTATACTGAGTCTAAACCTGCTTTCATGTAACTCTTTTGCTCGTTGCTCTAGTGTATTTCATCTGGAGTCATGACACCATTCAACAGTACTATCTGAATGTCAATGCCATACTCCTTCCCATAGATACTTGTCCTCTTCTGTGTCTTCTCCCACTCTCCCAGCCTTTACTCAGAGATCATGGGATCTAGATGCTTCCAAGGTTGTTGACATCCCAATAACACAGAGGGAGTCACTGGCTGCACTGACTCTAGAATCTGGTTTCTCTGCTTTCTGTTGTTGAGCAAGGGTACTGCTGAGTGTAGAGAATTCCTCGGACTCGGCCCTGTACACCAGCAGCCGATGGTCTTAAAATATGAGATTGGATATAAGAAGGACAGTTAGCTAACGAGGCATGGTAGATGGAGTGGGACAACAAGATACGCTGGGTGAGAGCAGATGCTCTGGGGAAAGGAGTTACTGTGGCTTCTTAACTCTGGGAAATCAGCTTGGGAAGGTCGCTCCCTCTGATTACTCTGGGAGGGTTTGGGAGGTGGTAGGATTTCAGAAGACCTCAGGTACTGAAAGGAGAAGGTGTCTTATGGGCCCCCTCTTGGACAAACAAATGAAGGGAGGGAATCTCAGGAAGGGTGAGCCCCAGAATTAGGAGCTCAGAAGAGAAAGGACTGACCCCGCTCATGGAACATAGGGGTATTTAGGGGGCACTTGTCACGTTGTCCCTACAATGCCTCCCATCGTGGGTGTTATTTGGGTGGAAGTTAGAACAGAGACCTGGACTCTTGGTTTCTAAGATACTGTGGCCCTGTTTCTTCCCAGAGGAAGACGGCACATTGTGGAACAGATGGAAAAGAACCAGGAGGAGCGATCACTGCTTGCTGAACAGCGGGAGCAGGAGAAGGAGCAGATGCTGGAATACATGGAAAAGCTCCAAGAGGAGGATCTAAGGGTAACTGGGCTGCACAGATCATGCCGAGTTCTGCCAGCAACAAAGCCCTCCGACACTGTGGGGTTGGATGGTGTGGGCTGATGTTCCGTCAGACACATGCACGTTTCACAACATCATCACCATCAACTTTTTATTGCTATATGAAACACTTGTTTGGCTGAGGCCTCATGGGGATGAGCAGTGATTTGGATACTGTCCCTGCCTTCCTGGGACTTGGGTTCCAGGATCGATATATCCATGTGAATGGACACACCAAGGAAAGATATTGCTGCATGCTTTGCACAAATAAACATAGGGATGTGTTATTGTCTTCCCTCAATTATCTTGGGATATTGTACACTTTGCACATGAACAGCAGCTGTCTTTTAGTTCCAGGCTCCCTGCTGTTGCCTCACCCAAGGTACGTTGCATCCCAGTGTCATTAATTGTATGGACAAGCCAAACCTTTTTTCCTATTAACCTAACTAAAATTAGTAGGCATCTCCATTGCATAAGAAATAAATAACATAGCTAATCAAACCAAGTAGGCTTAAAAAAATCCCCTTCTATTGGCCTTACTGGATCTTTTGCAATATATGAAAGCACCTGGCTCAGAGAGGAGGTACATGGCCAGCATTTGGAGCATTTATTCTTTTTCCCCTCAATTTTTTACTTTTGAAAAACTTTGCACACATAGACACATTGAAAGAACTGTACCACACCCATCAGTGCTTCACCTATATTTAATGACTGTTAATTCCCTGGAGCTGCTTGTCTCTTTTAGATGTATATACATATTTTGCTATTATTAAGCTATTTGAAAGTAAGTTTCCCATATCTTGACACTTTCCCTAAATGTTTCAACTTGTATCTCTGAAGAACAAAGACACTGGCTTGTCAGCCGTACCATTATCACATCCCCCATCAAAATTTGGAGTCTGACGATTCTACAATATCATTTAATATTTAATCTACATTCAAATTTACCCAGTTGTTCCAAAAATGTATTTGCCATGGTTTTCTCTCTTCCAAACCAGGATTCAGTCAGGGATTGAATGATCAGGATTCACACATTGTATTCACCTAAGTCTCTTCTGATCTGGCAGAGTTTCCTTATCCATTCACTGATTTTAATAACACTGATATTTTGAAGTCCTCAGGCCAGCTGATTTGAAGAATGGCCCATATTCTGATTTGCCAGGTTATTGCCTAACGGTGCATTTAACTCATGGAACCTGTATTCCTTTATTGTCTCCTCTTCCCCCATGTTTATGATGACTGAGTCGTCATCTCCCAGTGCACTGATGGTGAGGAGTGACAGGGGGCCCGGATGGGTCTCGTGGGGAGGGGACCTCATAATCATGAAGGCTCCTCAGAGCACCTGCAGTCCAAGGCACAGTGTGAGAAGTGGGAGGCAGAACACTGGATGGCTGGGGAAGATGAGGGGGTAGGCAACTTCGTGAGCTGCTTGAGAAGGGGACCAGCAAGGCCAAGCAGACAGACAAGACCTGGCCAAGCTCCTGGTTTGGGAAAGGGCCAGAAAGGACAGGTCTTGGGTAGACGTGCAGAATACTGGAGAACCCAAATTCACTGTGGGGAATGGACATTGGCGGGCTCATGGAGGGGGCTTTCCAGATGGCTCAGTGGTAAAGAATCCACCTGCAATGCAGAAGATGCAAGCGACACCACAGGTTCAATCCCTGGGTCGGGAAAATCCCCTGGAGGAGGGCATGGCAACCCACTCCAGTATTCTTGCCTTGGAGAATCCCAGGGACAGAGGAACCTGGCAGGCTACAGTCTATAGGGTCGCACAGAGTCGGAGACAACTAAAGCGATTGAGAACACACGCACAGGCTCATTGAGAGAGTTCCAGGTGTCACTGAGTCAACAGTTACTCAGGTGTATGTCACTGTCCTTTTGTCCTTCTAGGCACTCCCTGAGTCTCCAGGAAGTATTATAGGGCAGAGATAGAAACCTCTGCCTCACCAGTTTAGAACTGCATTAACTCTTTGCGAACAGTGCATGGAATTCTCCAGGCCAGAATACTGGAGTGGGTAGCCTTTCCCTTCTCCAGGGGATCTTCCCAGCGCAGGGGTCAAACCCAGGTCTCCCACATTGCAGGTGGATTCTTTACCAGCTGAGCCACCAGTTTTTCCCACCTTGCTAGCAAGATGGAGAGAGTGTCAGGAGTCAATGTGGGGTTGCTTTGCAATTGCTTCAAAGATGAGAAACAGGGAAAGTTCTTTGGTGTCTTGAAAATGAAATGAACACACAAAAACAAACCAAAAAAGTAAATAAGCAAAGAAGTAAGTTAATGAATAGATGGTTATATGTATGTCATAGATCAGAAGTCAGCAGCTTTTCTAGCTTTGAGGGTCAGTGGGTTTAAATACTACCTTCAGATGGTAAAGAACCCACTTGCCAATGCAGACAGACCTAAGAGACATAGGTTCCATCCCTGAGTTGGGAAGATGCCCTAGAGAAGGGAATGGAAACCCACTCCAGGATCCTTGCCTGGATAGTCCCATAGAGAGAGGAGCCCAGTGGGCAACAGTCCACAGAATTGCAAGAGTCAGACAAAGGATTAACACTTTTGCTTTCACTCTGAATACCAATATCAGGCCTAAAACTGATGGGGGAAAAAAAGGTAAGAAGGAAAGGAAGAAAGAGAGATGAGGAAGAAAGGCTGTGGGAATTGGAGCATCAGGACAGGGACTGTGGAGTGAGCCAGAAGGCTGGTGCATGGAGACTGAGGGAATGCGGGTGGTCATGACTCAGGCACCACACGGACCTGGCGGGAGGCAGACAGCACTGTGCTTTTCTGTTCAGAAGGCTCCCTGGAGGAAGCGCCCTGAACAGGGTGGCGAGCCAAGCTGGGGGAGGGCCAGCAGCGTCGCCTAGGATAGATTAGGGCAGAAGCTGGGCAGATAGGACTGGAAGACTAGCGGGGGTTAGTCTTTGAAGATGTGGAGGCGTCTGGGAGCAGTGTGGGAGGTGGGGTGAGTTGACAGGCACGAGAGTTTGAAGCAAGGAGTCCAAGTTTGAGAGGATAGGGAGGACCCAGCACAAGATCCCGGTGCCCCTCTGCATCAGGGCCTGGGGAGGTGCTCAGAAGTGGTCTGACCACTGGGCACTTTCAAAGGCTCCAGCTTATTTCTTAGAAGGGATCTTATCACTCATGATGATGAGGACTCTGATCTCCATTACTCACTGTGCTTCTGAGATTTTTTTTTCCCTTTCGCACTTGCCTCTCACCTTCTTCCCCATCTTCCTTGTCTCATTATTGAGTATTTGCTGTTTTCCTGTCAGTATCAGGAAAGAGAAGACGTGTGACACGTGGTCCCTGTCCTCTGGCTGGGACAGATTGAAAACTCAGGAAGTGGGTGGGCCCCACAAAGCAGCATATAATCAAATCCTAGGAGGTATATCACCATCCTAGGTGCAAAGGGAATTCAGAAATGCAGAGAGAATGAAAACTTGGGGCAATCAAGTCAGAGTTCCAGAGACAATTGGAACTTTAATTAAGATAGACCGGGTTCCAAAATTCTGGGCTCTGGAATTTATTAGCTCTATGGTCCTGGGCAAGTCACTTAAACTCTGGGCCTTAGTTTTTCCATTTGCATGAGAAAGATAACAAAACCTAATTTTCAGGGTTTGGGGGTACATTTAGGTGTTAGAGGTAGGTTATATAAAGTTATATAAAGTACTTTCTATTCATAAGAAAAGACTTCCCTGAGACTTCCCTGGTGGTTCAGTGGTTAAGACTCTGTACATCCACTCCAGGGTGCAAGGTATCCGTCCCTGGTCAGGAAACTAAGATACTGTGGCATGGCCAAAAAAGGTCCTCAATTAGCGTCATACTTTATTATTTTAATTATCATCATTGAACGGAGACCCAAAGTTTGGGTTAGAATAGGAGAAGGGAATTGAAGGCAAGAGGAAAGCATTATGAACAAGTGATAGGATTTTGCCTGACATGTGGGAGACACTGAGGAGAATTTTAGGAGCCTTTACTCTTTGAGACTGAATACAGATCAACAGTGTTAAGGGTGCCACAAAGTCAAGGTGGATGAAGACTGCCAAGGGCTGTTTGGCTAGAAGAGGTCATCGATGATCCTGGAAAGAACAGTTTGAATCAAGGCCAATAATGAGAACTAGACTGCAGAGTATGCCTCTCTCTCCCTGCCTCCATCCGTGTCTCTCCATCCTGGTAGGCCAGTGTCTTTCTGTCTCTCTTCTTCTTCTCTGAGGCTCTCTCCCTTTGGTGGCAGGACTTGGAACAGAGGCACCAGCAAAAGCTGAAGATGCAGGCTGAGATCAAACGCATCAACGATGAAAACCAGAGGCAGAAAGCAGAGCTGCTGGCTCAGGAGAAGCTGGCTGACCAGATGGTGATGGAGTTCACCAAGAAGAAGATGGTAGGGACCCACCTTCTGATGCCTGGGACTTCTGAGCAGGAATGGAATGTCTGTCTCAGGGAGGGGTAGGCATGAGTCCTGAGTGAACTCAAAAGAAGGCAGCCACGTCATCAGCCTGAAAATTCACGTCCTTAGTTCAAGGGCCTGGCTTCTTTTTCCCTTTCTACCTGGCCAGTCTCCTTGTTCATTACCAGAGGACAGCCTGCAAAGGACACCCTAAGTAGCATGTTATCCTTGTTAACACCTTTGATTGGAAGTTGGGATGAGGGTCAGGTTCAGATAGGGAAGGACATTAAAACTATTGTTGAAAGTGAAGATTTTGTGGATTCCTCATGACCTGGATAATTATATCTCCAGTAATTATGAGTCAGCTGCCCTGTAAATTTCTTTGTGAAAATTCCTATCTTGGGCATCCTTTACTTGGTGCTAGATTTGGAAAGCAGAGCCTTCAACCACCAGAACAAATACACTGTGGAGCATGAGCAATGCATGAGAACAGTTCCAGGGAGATGTGCAGCTCGTGAATGCGTTGATTCTTTCTGGGGCGATGGCATGATTGGAGTCTATGAGGAATGGAGGGCAAAGAAAAGCTTTTAGACATGGTCTAGATGGAGAGAACATAGATTTCTGTCAGAAGAGAAGGGAGAAAAGTTCCTCAGTTCCTCATGTGGTAGTCCTTTCTCCCCTCCTAGCTTTGAGCTTCTGTGATGACACCACACTTCTCTAAGGAAGTCTTACTGGGGGAGGGTGTAGGTACAATTGGAAAAGGCATGTTTGATATACCTCAATGCTCCAAATGCAAACCACAGGGAATGAAGCTCAACAAAGCTTGCTGACTGGTTCTGGCTTCTTCACTGAATGCCGGGTATATGCAAGCAACAGTGAGAATGCAAGACTTGGAACGTGGGCTTCTGCATGATAGCGAGCACACAACTACCATTTATCAAGTGCTTAGTCTGTGCACGGGCTCTGTGCTAAGTGCTTTGTGTGTGCTGTCTCATCTAATCACTCACTTCTTGCAAACCTAGTAACTGAGTGATGGAAAAGATCCTACATGTCTCACTGTGTCCAGTTACCAGACTAGGCTGAACATACCTAGAATAATACCATGTACCTCGTATGGACGTCAGCAGCTGTTCCTGAGTGGATGACGGTGGTGATAATAAGCCAATCACGTGCAGGAGTTGTGAACAGGTCTATTGGCTGCAGCAGACAGTCTCTGGTGGTTGTGATGGGAAATGAGGTGGTGAGATGACGGAGAGCTGAGAGCAGTTGTTGGGGAAGCCTTGGACCTTGAGCAGCGCTGCAAGTGTGGAATGATGAGGAATTGCCCTAGATTTCCGACCAGGAGAGGACAATGTATGACCTTCATACCCGGAAAGGTCATTAGCAGAAGGAGCTGACAGAGGTGGAGACTGGCAAAGGGATTGGGCACTTGGGCATGACCACAACCCACCATAAGTCTCCAAGGAAGCCCCTCCCTGACCTCACAGTGGTCTCCACTCTTACAGCTGAGGCTGCCCCTAAAGGCTGCCCAGAGATTGGTGGTGGAAGCCTCCAGAGTTCCCTGCCCTGCCATATAGGGTAACACTGAGCAAAGAGACCAGTTTGACACACATCCAGCCATGCACACTTCACAGCAGATAACACACTGCAGTGCACTGAAGTCTAGACAGGTAGAGCAAGGCTAAAGAAGATTCTTTATGGGGTGATCACATTTCCACCCAACTGAAGCCATTCGTCTTATGACTACCCCAGAATGGTAGTTGGGAAACTGCATATGGAAAGCTTTTAGGGATATATCTGCACTTTCAGAGAAGTGGCAAAGGGAACTAATTTTGATGGCTCACTCCACTGGGGGACCGGACATCACATGGCTGGCCATTTGCCCAAGGACTAATGAGATAACTTCCACCTGCTGTACTTTATAAGACAGGCAGGAAGCCACAGTTATTATTTCTAGAAACTTGGCCCAGAGGCCTTGGAACTTGGAAATTGTGAAGTAGAGGACAGAGCATGAAATCTGGGCTCACTTGTAGGTGAAATCTGTCTGGTGGTTTACAAGCTGTGCAGTCTTGGACAGGACCCTTGAATTTTATGAGCATTAGTTTCTTCATATCGAATATCTATCTCATGAGACATTGTGAGGACTCTCTGGGATATTACAGGAGAAGACATTTTGTAAGCAGTGAAGCATCTTACAAATGCTGATTAGTTTCATAGCTATGCATTGCTAGTCATGTTGCCCTACATTAAAAGGAGTCACACAATTATCCTTCAATTAAAAAGCAATTATCCTTCAATTAAAAATAAATAAATTTTAAAAAACGGAGTCAGGGAGGGGTAGGGGGCATACTGAACAGACAGGGGCTCAGTTTCTTTCTGCAAGGCTGGGGCAGATGGGAGCCATTCTATGAGGTCTTTTCCTCCTGGCAGGCCCGAGAAGCAGAGTTTGAGGCTGAGCAGGAGAGAATCCGGAGGGAGAAAGAGAAGGAGATCGCCCGCCTGAGGGCCATGCAGGAGAAAGCCCAGGATTACCAGGCAGAGCAGGTACCTGTTCCATCCTGGCTTCCCTCAGCCCCTCACACCCCCTTAACTACTCCTTTGACAGCCTGTAAAATGGCTGAGGGTATAGAAGAGAGGATGCAAGGTACCTCAGCTTCAGTAGTTTGAGGATGGAGGGGTGGGCCTGCTCCCACACCTACAGCAGCAAGCACTGAGGAGGGCATTACCGGCCTCACATCCAAGAGAAAGTTTTTGGCTGCCACATAAAGAACTTTCAACCTTAACTAACTATTGAAATGTGTCACGGGAGGAGGAAACTGTGGCATCTCCATCATTAGCAGTTTTTAAAATTAGAAGCAATGGCAGGACCGCCTGGAGGTGTTTGAGGTATAGGGGAAGAACTGGGATAAGAAGGCGGGGTTGGAGGGGGGGAGAAGGACAAGATGACCCTTCAGGGTATCTTCTGACCTGAAAGTTCTATGACAGATTTCCATTTGTTCTCTCTTAGCATAACCTTGTTGCTAGAGAAATTCTGGAGGTTTCTCGAAGCAGGCTGGGTCAGCTGGAGCAGGCGTCTTCCTAAAGGGACCTGAGGGTGTTTTTTGCGCCCTCACTGGCCTCCCCCACCTCTCCTTTCCCAGGATGCCCTGCGGGCCAAGCGCAATCAGGAGGCTGCCGACAGAGAGTGGCGCAGGAAGGAAAAGGAAAACGCACAGAAGAAGATGGAAACAGAGGCCAAGCTGCGGAAAAGTCGACTAGAACAGGTGGCTTTCAAGGAGCACACTCTGGCTGTCCAGGTGCAACGGGACCGGGATGAGTTCGAGAGGATTCTCCGGTAGGAGGGGCTGGGACCCTCGGCTTCCTTTCCGAGTACTGTGGCAGGGACGGGCCGTACTGGGTGGACAGGTGCTTTCTGGCATGTCCATAGACACATGCACAGCCACCTTGACCGCGCTTCTACCTAGATGGGTGACTGAAATGTTTCAAAGACACTTGAGCCAAGCATTTTATTAGAGAATGGAAATGTATTAATAGCACCTGGAAGTGTTTAAGGCATTGGGGATTATTGGGATTATTTACCCAGGAGCATTAAAAGTATGAATAAAGATATAACTCTGGGCCTTTCTGCCGTCTCTGTCTCCATGTTCCTCAGCAAGTTTGGGCTGAAACTGCAGCAGGAGAGGTTGAGAACAGAGAGAGAACTCACAGCTCTGGGTTGCAAGCCATCAGAGCAGGGCTTTAAGGGAGGTCTCTGCCATTCATTTGACAAATATATATTAAGCACGTAAATTCAAGGCTCTGTGCTGGATGCTGTGGTCTTGATATTGGAGATGAATAAAACACCATCCTTGCCCATTCATATAGGAAGGATGTTAGAGACTCATATCTGGATGGACCTCACCTATATGCATCTTTCCTGCCTTGCCAACTTGTTATCCTTTCACTTTTGTTCTCTCTGTTGGCTCAGCCGTAAGTGGAAGTTAGGTGTTCACATCTCTCACTGTCTCTGTCTCCCTCCTCCTCCCCCAAAGGCAGCCAGCAGTCTCAGTGGCTCTACTTTCTACTAGTTAGATCTGCCACCACCAGACCGGGCCCTTGCAGTGTTCTCCTAGCTCTAACTGTTTTGGCCTAACTGGGAAGAGACTCTTATCTTACTCTGGTTCAGACTCTATAAGATTTAAAAAAAAAAAAAAAATTAAAGGAAACAAACTGGGGAATCCCCTGGTGGTTCAGTGGTTAGGACTTAGGACGTCACTGCCTTGTTGGGGAATTAAGATCCTGCATGATGTGAAGTTCAGCCAAGCTTAAACCAAAACAATTAAATAAAGGAAACAAATGAAATTTGAATTGAGGCAGAGTGGTACAAATTGCAGAAATTATGCTCAGATAGATAGAGATTGAGTGGAGCAGCCCAGCTTTCTTGGTCTATATGCTCTCGGTCCTTCTTGGTACTGCCCCAGTTAGTTGCATGCCAGACCAGGCCCCTGGATTCCTGGGCAGAGACAGAACAGTCTATAGGAATCCTCGTCCTTGCCGGAGCTAAGTTCTTGGACTTGTATGGGACTGTGGACCCTCAGCCTCCCTCCATTGGCTGTGATGTCCTTTGGCTTTGTAGCTCTCCTTGCCCTCAAGGGTCATGCCATGGTCCCCAGATACCTGCTAAAGATGGCAGTTTCCTTAACGGCCCCAAAGCTCCTGCCCCTGGACTCCAGGTTGCCTTTTAGATATCTGCCCTTCCCAGCCTCTGTGCTCTTGGACACCTGGGTTGCCTTTAGCAGTCACTGCTGCTGCTGTTGCTAAGTCGCTTCAGTCGTGTCTGATTCTGTACAGCCCCATAGACAGCAGCCCACTAGGCTCCCCTGTCCCTGAGATCCTCCAGGTAAGAACAGTGGAGTGGGTTGCCATTTCCTTCTCCAATGCATGAAAGTGAAGAGTGAAAGTGAAGTCACTCAGTCGTGTCTGACTCTTAGTGACCCCATGGACTGCAGCCTACCAGGCTCCTCCATCCATGGGGTTTTCCAGGCAAGAGTACTGGAGTGGGGGTGCCATTGCCTTCTTGGATTAGCAGTCACTAATACATGTTAATGGAAAGAAATTAAAGCCCTATTGTTGCCACTGACCCATTTGTCCCTTTGCTTTGTTTGCCTGGAGCACATGGACTAGTCAGTTATTAAAGCTAGACCAGCCCTTTGGAGCAGGTCAGTCTCATCTTTTGTTCTAGGTTAGCATCGGGACCTAGTGTCTCCAGGGCCACATGATCACCATGGTGGGTGTCTCCAAGTGCTAGGAGCGTCTCTGCCATGGCCAGCAATTGAGCTTTTCCTAGTTCAAAAGCATGGCCTCCTCTGTGGCTTATATATGGACTTCCTGCTTCTGGACAGAGGGATGCCTTTAACTGTCAGCCTGTTGACTAAGCATAAGTAGCTGACCTACCCTACTCAGTGGTTCTTGGAAATGCCTGGCAGCTTTCAAAAGGTACTGGTGCTCAGGGACCACAGCCAGAGATTCTCACTGAACGGGTCTGGGGTGAGGCCCAGGCACCAGTAGTTCTGAAATTCCCCAGATGACGGTAATGCAGCCGGGCTCCAGGATTCTAGCCCCAATCCTGTGGAATGACTGGGCCCTTCCTGTTCAGGTTTCCGATTGCATGCCACCTCAGGGGCTGTCTGGTGGCACATAGAGGTCCCCCATTTCCACTCTGTTTCACATCATGTGAAACGATAGAAAGCTGTTTTCTATATAGGAACATAATGGTAAGGCAAGGGAGAGTCTTCTGCTTTCACTGAAGTGTCAGCAGTTTTCTTTTGATACGCTGAGATGCCTCTGTAGGATGTATAGACATTTGGGAGGTATCTGCATGGTGTAAGAGAGTAGCTGGGGGGCCTCCTGGTGGCCCAGTGGCTAAGACACCACACTCCTAAAGCAGGGGGCCTTGGTTTAATTCCTGGTCGGAACTAGACCCTGCACGCCACAGTGTAGATCTTGTATACACAACTAAGACCTGGTGCAGACAAATAAGTAAATTAAAAAAAAAAAAAGAGTTGCTTGGAGTTGGGAGGACACGCATGCATGGCGGAGCTTGGAAGATGACTGAAGGAAGTGAGTCAGGGAAGTGGTGCTCTTAGTTAGGGTATGAGTGACCTCAGTTGAGACATCCTGGCCTAAGGTGATTTTGCATTTTATTTTTGATTACATTGAGAAAGAAATAAGATGTTAGCTCAAGATGGCCTATGATTGCATTTCCTCTGAGATGTGAATGTATTTCATTTGAGCTTTTTTTTTTTTTCTGAACATATCTGGTCTACATTAGCCATTTTCCCTCGGGTGTCAGGGTTCAATTAAGTTTTCTTGTGGAAGAGGCTCCTGAAAGAAGTTTAGAGTTGGAGCAGTAAGAGATAACAGGCAAAGTTCCTTCTTCTTCCAGCAATTAAGGAGAGCCAGCATCACAGATTTCACTTCTTTGAGCTTCCTAAGCATGGTCTTTGTTGGTTCTGTTAATGTCATTATTACTGATAATGGCAGGGAAGTAAGGGAGACAGGGAAAGCTATCTCAGAACAAGCTGGAGAGGAGTCGGGCATTGTTACTAGAGAACAGAGTAGGACGGTGGCTTCCACTGGGGCGTCCCTGGAGGCTCAGTGATGAAGAATCACCTGCCAATGCAGGAGATTTGGGTTCGATTCCTGGTCTGGGAAGATGCCACATGCTGCGGGGCAAGTAAGCCCATGTGCCACAACTGCTGAGTCTGCACTCTGGAGCCTGGGAGCTGCAAGCACTGAGCCCGTGTGCCAGGGCAGTTGAAGCCTGCCCGCCCGGGAGCCTGTGCTCGGCAACAGGAGAGGCCACTGCAGTGAGAAGCCTGTGACCACAGCTGAAGAGCAGCCCTGCCTGCTGCAACTCGAGAAAAGAAAGAAAACGCCCGAGAAGCAATGAAGACCCAGCAAAGCCAAAAATAGATAAATAAAAAGTTTCCAGTGGGTGAAATCCTGGGTGTAGGGCCAGCTACAAAATCTATAGGGCCCAGTGAAAAATGAGAATGTAGAGCCCTTTGTTCAAAAATTAAAATAGCAGAGACTTAGGCCAAGCAAGGGGCCCTTCTAAACATGCCCACGACATGGGGTCACACGCCCATGAACCTGGGCCTGGCTGGGAACAGCCTTTGGGCTTGATCTCTGAGCCACGGAAAGGGAGGGCTTTGGTCTCTGAAGCATGTTCCTAGAGGAACCCACCCAGGAACTCCTCCGGACTCTTCCCTGGGTTGGGCCAGCTCAGCCTAGCCCGTTCAACAGCCCATGTCCCTCCTTCAGGGCCCAGCGAGAGCAGATTGAAAAGGAGCGGCTGGAGGGAGGAGAAAAAAAGGCCACAGGGCGCCTGCAGCATGCCAACGAGCTCCGGCGCCAGGTGCAGGAGAACCAGCAGAAGCAGGTGCAGGCCCGGATCGCCACCTTCGACGAGGGCCGGCGCCTCAGGAGGAGGCCCAGAAGCGGCGCGAGCGCATTGAAGACATCAAGAGGAAAAAGCTCGAGGAGCTGAGGTGCACTGGGGTCCCCTCCTCCCCAGTGGCGGTGATAGGGGCGTGGGGAGGGCCTCCTGCCCGACTCCAGGCTCACATGGGCTGTTGCCCTCTGAAGGGGGCTCCTGCAGAATGTTCTGAAGCTGGGACTTCCTTGGTTGGCTCTCTGGGGAACCCCTTAGCAGGATGCTGGAGCCTTGGCAGGGATGTGTTTGGGGAATGGGTGGTGGGACCAGGCTCAGGGATACAGGTCCCTAGGTTCCTTAAGCCTGCTTTTGCTGTCTCTTTGGTCCCCGCCCCACCATCCCCACCCCTCACGCCCACCCTTTGTTTTCTGCAGAGCCACCGGCCTTCCTGAGAAGTACTGCATTGAAGCTGAGCGCAAAGCTAACATCCCAGTCAACACTTCTGTGAACTGAGGGAACCCCTCTGCCCCTCAAGATGCCTTCAAGGGGGCAGGTTCCTCCCCAGCTCTCGGTGTCCATAGCTGCTGCTAATCTAGGCAGTTCTGAGTTATAGATTAAATCTATTCTAGTTCTCTAAGGGTAGTCCAGCTTTCTTGCTGTGGGGAATGTGGCTGCTCTGGACTAAATGGGGAACAAAATAGGTTATGGGGGCCCTGGGCTGTGGGCAGTATGCTGGTCGGAGACAGAAATGACAGGATTCTCTCTCATGGGCAACCCTCCTAAGCCAGGTGGTCCCTTTGTCCTGGGGTCTCCTGGCTTTTTGGTGACCCTCTGGCATGCTGTCTTCATGTCCACTTTCAGCTCAGTCTTATCTCTGTCCCTACTCCGTGCCCAGTGCAGAGGCATATCATGGCAAGGAGCTAGAGATGCTGGCCCAGGGAGGGGCTGAGGCAAGGGCAGGGGCAGGAGGTGCCAGAGCTCTTACAGGCACATGCCTGTGACTCAGACCGTGACTGTTGAGAGGGTGACGTTTGAACCTGGGGCTCACCCTCCTGTCTCAGCTCTCTCCTGCCAGAGCCCTTTCAAATCTTGGTAGTGTCACCGCACAGGCACCAGCCCCATCTCCCATCAGGGCACCACCCTGCCTGCCCGGTCCCCTTACTTAACACAGCTGTCCCCTCACTCAAGTGGCCGTCTCACTCCAACAAGTGGGGCTTCCCAAAGCCATCTTTCTCAGTGTTAGCTTGCCTCACTCTTCCTCAAAATACTCTTCATTCATTCATTCACTCGCCCAATATCTCTGAGTACCTGCCAGATGCTAGGTACATTTCTAGTGAAGTCAGTGTCCGGTGAATGCAGTGAACCTGGTTCCAGTCCCAGAGAAGCAACTCATCTGTGTCAGTCAGTCTGCTCTTGCTTTCTACCAGATTTCTTTTATCTTTAGAAGATTCTCAGCCTATTTAGAAGGACTTGATCAGGCTCCCATTTTAGGCTGTGTACTAGCTTCCAGAGATGGAGCCAGTTCCCCATTTTTGTATGTCTTTGCAGGGAAAGGGCCTCCATCCAGCTCCCATCACTATGGCAACCTCCCTCCCCCTCAGTTTCATTTCTCCAATCTAGAGTCCGGTCTTGTCTCCTTCTGTGGGTCCTATGCTGAGAGGAGGCAGAGGACAGCTGCCGGGCACATCCCAGGTGTTTATAACACCAGGTTACGAGGGCCCTGGGCAAGAGTCCTTCATTTATAGGACCCAGGGAGAGTGGGCAAGCTGCTTCCTGTGCTGCCTCTGCCTCTGCCTTTTCCCCAGGCTTCTTCCTCACCATCCCCACCAGGGAAGACTTCTCTCCCCTTCCTCCCTAAATCAGGTGGGCAGCCTCACCAGCGGCGTGGGGAAGAGGCTTTCTCACCTTCCCTGCTCCCTTTCACTTCCCCTAAGTGCATCCCTCGTACCTGAAGAAGTTGGTCTTGTCCTCCCCAGGTGTCTTGTAAAGATGTGGTACCCAGCCTGGGATGAGAGAGACAACATGGCAGCTGCTGAGACAGCCGGCCGACGTGCTTAGGGTCTGTGTTCCTAGTTGTTCAGTTGCCACCTCTCTGTGACTCCATGGACTGCGGCACTCCAGGCTCCTTTGTCCTCCACTGTCTCCCAGACTTTGCTCAAATTCCTGTCAACTGAGCCAGTGATGTCATTCAACCATCTCATCCTCTGTGGCCCCCTCCTCCTCCAATCTTTCCCAGCATCAGGGTCTCTTCTAACGAGTCAGCTGTTTGAACTGTAGTCAGATTTCCTTGCCATCAAGGGACTGGTCGCCAGTTGTTGTAGGAAGGGGGAGGCCCCCTACAGGGCCCCAAGAGTGGGCTCTTGTCTAACACTCGGGAAAGAATTGTCTGAGGAGACACATGCTGACAAAGCAAGAGATTTTATTGGGAAAGGGCACCTGGGTGGAGAGCAGTAGGGTAAGGGAGCCCAGGAGAAATGCTCTGCTGCGTGGCTCTCAGTCTTGGGTTTTATGTGATAGGATTAGTTTCCGGGTGGTCTTTGGCCAGTTGTTCTAATTCAGAATCTTTCCTGGTGGTACACGCATCACTCAGCCAAGATGGATGCTAGTGGGAAGTGGACGGACACATGGTGTCTCCTTTCGACCTTTCCGGAACTCTTCTGGTTGGTGGTGGCTTATTAGTTCCATATTCCTTATCAGGATCTCCTGTCATAAAACAACTATTGCAAGTGGTTACTATGGTGCCTGGCCAGGGTGGGCGGTTTCAATCAGTGTGTTCCCCTAACAACTCCCCCTGAGAGACTTCATACTCAAGATACTTCTTGGGAATTGGGGGCGGAGGTCTCTTTCTTCTGTAACTTCTTCCTGCTGTGGATGGGCGTAGGCCTGCCTAGCAGAGCAGAAGTCTCTCTCTGCCAGATCTAAGTCAAGGTATTTTTTGCCTGAAGCCAGCATCCACCCTTGTAATAACAGCAATTTAGTTTGAAACTGTTGGCGCCTCTCAGATGAAATAGACAGGGGCCAAACAGGAGACCTAACAGGATGGACATCTCTGGTGACCCTCAAGAGTCTTCTCCAGCACCACAGTTTGTAAGCATCAGTTCTTTGGTGCTCAGCCTTTATGGTCCAACTCTAATATCCATACATGACTATTGGAAAACCCATAGCTTTGACTTCCTGGACCTTTGTTGGCAAAGTGATGTTTCTGCTTTTAAAATGCTGTCTAGGTTTGTCATAGCTTTCCTTCAAAGGAGCAAGCATCTTTAAATTTTATGGCTGCAGTCAACGTCCGTAGTGATTTTGGAGCCCAAGGGAAAAAAAAATCTGTCACTGTTTCCACCTTTTCTCCATCTGTTTGCCATGAAGTGATGGGACTGGACACCATGATCTTAGTTTTCTTAATGCTGAGTTTCAAGCCAGCATTCTCACCCTCCTCTTTCATCCTCATCAAAAAGCTCTTTAGTTCCTCTTCATTTTCTGCCATTAGAGTGGTGTCATCTGCGTATCTAAGGTTGTTAATATTTCTCCTGGAAATCTTGATTCCAGCCAGGTATTTCGCATGATGTACTCTGTGTATAAGTTAAATAAGCAGAGTGGCAATATACAGCCTTGTCCTATGCCTTTCCCAATTTTGAACCAGTTGTTTCATGTCCAGTTCTAACTGTTGCTTCCTGACCTGCATACAGGTTTCTCAGGAGACAGATAAAATTCTTTAAGAATTTTCCATAGTTTTTTGTGATCCACACAGTCAAAGGCTTTAGTAGTCAATGAAGCAGATGTTTTTCCAGAATTCCCTTGCTTTCTCCATGATCCAGTGAATGTTGGCAATTTGGTCTTTGATTCCTCTGCTTCTTTGAAACCCAGCTTGTACCTCTGGAGATGCTCAGTTCACGTACTCCTGAAGCCTGGCTTGAAAGGTTTTGAGCATCACTTTGCTCAAATGCATTATGCACTATGTGGAATGAGTGCAATTGGTACAGTAGTTTGAACACGCTTTGGCATTATCCTTCTTTGGGATTGGAATGAGAACTGCCCTTTTCCAGTCCTGTGGCCACAGTTGAATTTTCCAAATTTGCTGACATACTGAGTGCCACACTTTTACTGCACAATTAATAATACCTGTAGGGACCAAGGAGTGGGTCCTTACTTGTTCCAGGGGATTCTTCTCAGGAAAGTTAGAAAGGGCCTTGGGTATCTAGTGTTTGCCCAGCTTCTTACCTATGTTATCCAGCTCAGGGCTGGGAGGAACAAACTCCCTTAGAGTGAAGGTCAAGGAGAAAAGGGCTTACATGCCCATTGCTAACTTCTGAGCCAGGTAGAGAAAAATGGTCCAATTTTGTGGGTTAAAAGAAAGACCAACACTTTCTCAGAACTCTTTGCAGGTGAAATGGATTCTGTGTTGTGCTGTGCTTAGTCGCTCAGTCGTGTCCGACTCTTTGCAACCCCATGGACTGTAGCCTGCCAGGCTCCTCTGTCCATGGGGATTCTCCAGGCAAGAATACTGGAATGGGTTGCCGTGCCCTCCTCCATGGGATCTTCCCAACTCAGGGGTCGAATCCAGGTCTCCTGCATTGCAGGCAAATATTTTACCGTCTGAGCCACTAGGGAAGCCCCAGATTGGAGCCTGACAGATCCCAAAGCCTAAAAGTGAGACTGTCTTGACGTGGCCTGGGGTGGGCAGCTAGAAGTCACGTGACTGGGGGTTTGGCTTTGGAGATGGGAGAATGGAGTCACCTCTGATCACATGAAGATAGTTCAGGGGAAAATCTTAAGAGTTCTCCCCTCAGAGTTGTCCCCTCTAGGGATTCTCTGAGCTGGCCCATGATGTGAGAGAGGTTTGATTTCTTCTCTCAGGATAACTGAGAAGCCCCACACAAGCTTCTGCGGCTTCAGGACTGGCCTGAGTCGTTGGCAGGAATGTAATCCCTAGAAGCGGGGCATTCCCGACAGCCAGGCAGGCAGCTGTCATCTGAGGCCGGCTGGCTGCATCTGGTCACCTTTTATAAGTCCTCCCCTTTCTCACTGAGGAATGGCAAGGGAGATAATTACAGGGAAAGGTTCCCTGGTGTTACATGTGGGCTGGAGGGTTCAGGCTGTGTGATAGGGTGGAAGAGCCAGCAAGGGACTGTAGTAAGCCCAGCTTGCAGAGGGGCCAGAAGTGGGACACAGAGATAAAGAGAGAACATGAAAGTGTTTTGAAAGCATAATGGATCTCTCCCCATGGCTTCCCACTTGCCCCATTCAGGAACAACCAGCCAGACTTGTTACTTGAGGCCGGACTTTTGGGTGGGCAGTGTTTTCTCCTAAGGGTGGCTTCAACTTTCCCTCCTAGGGCTCAAGGGTAGAAATGAACTCTGTGTACCCCTCCAAGCTGATATAGCAGCTTAGGGGTCTCTGGGAGGTTGTGAAATTCCAAGCTGTGGTTCAGTGTGGAGGAAATCGGGGGTAAGTAAGAAACGCTCATTGGTGCATTGTCTTTGTTGATATACAGATGTTAGAACCTGCAAGAAAAAAAAAAAAAGTGCCCAAGCTATTAACTTTGTTGCATGAGTACCTGATTGACTTTGAGTGTCTGATTGACTATGAGTACCAGCTCCCTTTCTTCTGAACCTTGGGTGTTCTGGTTCTTGCAACATCAGACTGGGCTGGTGCAGCCTGGAAAATCCAGTGGCTGGACGCCACTGCGGAGCACTGAGTCAGGTCTGCAGGCAGCTGCCTCCTGGGCACGTGTGCCTATCGCCTGTGTCACGCTGCACTGGTGCTTGGAGGCAGTCTCAGAACCTTTTCCCCTGCTGCAGGAGCAGCACCAATGGGGCACGACTTAGCAGCCAGCTCTGGTGGCTGAGCCAGGCTGTCCCTGACTCAGTGGGGTCCTGGGATGTCCTCCAGTACCTCCTGAAAGCCTCAGTATCCCCGTCAGTGACTCTAGCCACCTCCGGGCATTAACTGGCCTCAATAAAAGTACTTTAAGCTCAGATGAAAGGGGCTCAGTGTATTTCAAAGGCCGTCAGGGCTTTTGGGGTGAGGAAGGGTGGCAGCTGTTGAGGTGACAGTGGAGGGGAGACGCTGGAGTCTCAGACAAGAAGTCTGGGTGTAGAGTCCATGGAGCGCCTCGCTCTGGTTCCTCACTGTCCCCCCACACTGCTGCTGCTGGGGATCTAGGTGCCTGGGAGAGGACTGTGGGGAGGGGTGGCTCATTCCAGACCAGACGTCTCTCTCACGTTCTAGGCTGCTGCCAAGGTGGCCTGCCCCCTTTCCCTCCCTCTCCCACCCTCTGAGAGAGATCCTGGCAAATCACACCAAGGTTACCTGGGAGAAATTCATTTCCAACATCACGGGAATCTAGAGTCCCAGAAAAGACTAAGTTATTCTTGATTTGACTGGCTTTAAATAGCTTAGACCTTCCTGCTGTCCTCACCCTCCAAGCTCCCAAGCTCCCGGCCCTGTGTTTCTTCCCACATTCTCCACATCCTCTTGGGAGCAGGGGAGCCATCACCTCCCTGCTCTCTGATGACTTTGAGACTGTGACAGGAATAGGGTCCCTGGAAAGAGGAGTCAAGGGGCTGAGTGGGAGTAGGGAGTTGGAGAAACTGCTCAGAGCTCATGAGGTTTTTGTACAGATCCTGGGAAAGACTGCTTTGTCCCAGGAGCTAGTGGGAGTGAGCACCAAATCATAGAAGGTCAAGGCTGGAAACGACATCCAAGACTCTTTTACCCTGGAAACTTCTTTGTAAACTAATCAGATGGTTGGACCATCTGAACTTGCACACCCTAAGAGATGGGCTGCTCATTACCTCATAAAGCAAAACCTAAACTGTCTTAGATCCACCCCAATGCTCAGAAAGTTCTTAACATGGAGTCACTACATGTCTTCCTGACCATTCTCTGGGGGCCCTAGTTCTGCTTCTTGGGACCGCATAAAACAAGTTCACGTTTTTTTCATGACACCCCTCCAGATATCTCCTACCCCAGCTACTGTGCAGCCTGACCCCCTGGGGGAAGGTGTGCAGTTCAGGAACACAGTGTTCTTCTGAGCATTTGGTAAGGGGAGAGAGAAGCGTGTTGGAGGGAGGAAGTCGAGGAAACTGGGAAACCTTCCACTTATCCCTTGGGCTGGGCATGTCACTCTCCTGACAGTTCACACTCCCACCGTCCCAGGCAGCCCTGGCCAAGATCTGTTGCCTCTGGGCCCCACCCTCACTGGCACCACCTTCTGCTTTCCCAGTGTCCAGGCAACAGGAAACAAACAGGGAGGGCAGAGTGCGGGCTGGTCGGAAGGGCTTAGTGGGCAAGGCCTTGCAGCAGACACACACCCAGCTTTGCTCTACTACCTGAAGGCTCCCTACAGCTTCCTGGCAAATTCCAGGAAAACAAGGCAAGACTGGAAACCACTCAGGAGCAGCAGGCAAGGGGAAGCACAACTCCCTCTGGGGACATGTGTTGGGGAATCCAGGTGGCAGAACCCAAGGCAAATTTTACTTCTATAAAGTAAAATTACACTTTCAGTTCAGTTCAGTCGCTCAGTCGTGTCCTACTCTTTGTGACCCCATGAATTGCAGCACACCAGGCCTCCCTGTTCACCACCAACTCCTGGAGTTCATTCACACTCATGTCCATTGAGTCGGTGATGCCATCCAGCCATCTCATCCTCTGTCATCCCCTTTTCCTCCTGCCCCCAATCCCTCCCAGCATCAGAGTCTTTTCCAATGAGTCAACTCTTCGCATGAGGTGGCCAAAGTACTGGAGTTTCAGCTTTAGCATCATTCCTTCCAAAGAAATTCCAGGGCTGATCTCCTTCAGAATGGACTGGTTGGATCTCCTTGCAATCCAAGGGATTCTCAAGAGTCTTCTCCAACACCACAGTTCAAAAACATCAATTCTTCAGCACTCAGCCTTCTTCATAGTCCAACTCTCACAACCATACATGACTACTGGAAAAACCATAGTCTTGACTAGACAGACCTTTGTTGGCAAAGTAATGTCTCTGCTTTTGAATATGCTATCTAGGTTGGTCATAACTTTCCTTCCAAAGAGTAAGTGTCTTTTAATTTCATGGCTGCAATCACCATCTGCAGTGATTTTGGAGCCCCCTCAAAATAGAGTCTGACACTGTTTCCACTGTTTCCCCATCTATTTTCCATGAAGTGATGGGACCTGATGCCATGATCTTCGTTTTCTGAATGTTGAGCTTTAAGCCAACTTTTTCACTCTCCTCTTTCACTTTCATCAAGAGGCTTTTAGTTCCTCTTCACTTTCTGCCATAAGGGTAGTGTCATCTCCATATCTGAGGTTATTGATATTTCTCCTGGCAATCTTGATTCCAGCTTGTGCTTCTTCCAGTCCAGCGTGTCTCATGATGTACTCTGCATATAAGTTAAATAAACAAGGTGACAATACACAGCCCTGATGTACTCCTTTTCCTATTTAGAACCAGTCTGTTGTTCCATGTCCAGTTCTAACTGTTGCTTCCTGACCTGCATACAGATTTCTCAAGAGGCAGGTCAGGTGGTCTGGTATTCCCATCTCTTGAAGAATTTTCCACAGTTTATTGTGATCCACACAGTCAAAGGCTTTGGCATAGTCAATAAAGCAGAAATAGATGTTTTTCTGGAACTCTCTTGCTTTTTCCATGATCCAGCAGATGCTGGCAATTTGATCGCTGGTTCTTCTGCCTTTTCTAAAACTAGTATAAATACTGATACTGAAGATCAAAGTCCTATTGGACATATAGGACAATCATCACAAGGTCTCTCTCTCCCCACATGCAAACATACACGGTCCAGGATGATCCGTCTTCATTGCCTGGTTTATCCTGGGGTCTGGCTCTGACCCCAGGGGGCACTTGGGCAGATAGGGTAGAAGGTCCCAGAGGTTCAGTTCTCAAGGATCGTGCCTCCTCAGTCCAAAAATACCATCAGCTGTCTTTTCCAACTTCACTCTGTCCTCTGCTGTGTCTGCCAGGGCTCTGGTTTATTTTTTAAGGACTGAAATACTCTGCTAGCCACCTCTTTCCACTCTCAGACAAACCAAGTGCATCCTTAGTTATCCTTCAGATCGGTGTTTAAAGGTCATTTCCGCCACACCAGGGGTTCTTGCCACATATGATGGGAGGTCATCAGCCTGTGATAGAGGCTGGTGCCCCTTTCCTTGTCTGTCTTGCCTTCCTGACTGAGTGCTCCAGAAGACAGAACTTTGTTAACCATTGCTTCCCCAGGGCCTAGACACTAGGCCCGGCTGGTTTGTTGAATGGATGAAGGTTCTGCAAGAAATGGTTGATCTCGTTGAGGTGAGTTCTCTTTTATCCTTAAGATCCCTTAATTCTTCAGGTTTGTCATCAGGGATTCACATAGTTTTCAAAGTGAATTCTTCTTTCCTCACTGTTCCCTTGATAACAATTCAGTTTATAGTTTTTAAGCAGCCTCACTTTGCTAAGACATTCTGCTGATAAAGTAGGTTAGACCACTCCTTTCAGCGATGGGGACAATTTCGGGGCTATCTGCTCTTCTGACTGTAGGTCATCTCCAGGATGTCTCTTGCTGGCAGAAATCTGGGTGTATCCAGGCTCCCTCCTAGGGTCCCCGTTCTTCTGAAGTGGATGAGCAGGAATCATTGAGCCTTGGGAAGCCTGAGCTGAGACATAAGGGAGACCCTGGGTCTCACATCTCAGAAACTCTTGCCCACTAGCCTTGACCAGGGCCTCAGTCCCTAAACCCTAATCTTGTTTCTGAAACTGAACCTCACTCATGGATCTTATCCTTCTTTCTGTGTTCTCAATTGCTCAGTGGTTTCCAACTCTTTGTGATCCCATGGACTGTAGCCCACCAGGCTCCTCTGTTCACGGGATTCTCCAGGCAAGAATACTGGAGTGGGTTGCCATTTCTCCTCCAGGGGATCTTCCTGACTCAGCGATTGAAAGTGTATTTCTGGTGTCTCCTGCATTGGCAGGTGGAATCTTTACCACTGAGCCACCTGGGAAGCCTTTTCTAAACTGTAACTAGGCACCTCCATTCTTCTTGTCCAAGTAGGACCTCAACTGGTGGATCTCCGACACCAAACCTTCACTGAGAGCTGGGGTTCCCAGGCTTCTCTGTGACTGTGTACCAGGTGCCTCTGTTTGCCCTCTCTGAGCATGAGACTGTCTGTCCCGTGGCTTTCCTGCCACCAGAGCCTTTCCTCGGAGGTTTTCTTTGCTCAGCACTCCTAGGGCTGCTGTTTGCTCCCTGGATGTCACAGGGGTGAGCCTGGGCCCTGGAAGGGAGATAGGGAGCTTGAAGCTGAGCCTAGGAGGCCTGGGGAAGGGTTGGGGATAGGTCCAGGCAGATGGGGCAGAACCTGTCGCCCCCCCACGGTGTCCTGGGGTTGGGCTGCCCCTCCTCTCAGAAGCAGCCTCTGGGCCTCTCTGGGTCCTTGTCTGCCCCTTCTCACTGCCTCTGTACTCCTGTTTACGCCTTTCCAAGTTTCTGTCTTTGAGTGTCTGTTTCTGCTTTAGAAGAGAAGCAAATACAACCCAGTCTGGCGGGGTGTGTATGTGTGTGCGTGTGTGCGTGCACGATAGAGGGGCCATTCTCTCCTAGGGAGCTATGGATTTCTCAAAGAAAAACAAGGGGCCCTTTGGGAAATTGGTGCGCTCTGTTCCAGACTGTAGCCTGGATTCTCTGACTCCTGTCCCTCTCTCAGCTTCTGGGTGGGCCACCTGGATGGCATCTGTGTTTCCCTGCCCCTTTACTAACCACTGCCTCTCCCACTCTCTCTCTCTCTCTATGGGGGCACACAGGGAATCCCAATACTTTCCTGGATCTGCCCAGACCTTTATAGGACATGAAAAGGAAGTGGGTGGGGCAATGGGATGTTTGGGGTGGAGACTGGTGGGGAAAAGGGAGGGAAAAATTGGGGGGGGGGCCTTCTCCCCCAGGATGAAAGTCACAGAGAAAGGGGGCTGTGGGCTGGTCCCAGAGTGAGATGCCATGGGCTGGACTTGTGCTTTGAAAACTGAGCAGACACCCCAGTGTCATCACTCCAATACCACCCCCAAAACCCCTGCAGGGCTCAGGTGCAAGGCAGGAATGCCAACAGCTTCTTTTATGGGCCCCAGATTGCAAGGAGGTGGCAATTAGCCCTCAGTGGGTCAAAGGGGAGCAACAATGTGTCCTGCCTTTTAAGACTTGGAGGAGCCCCTGCATGGAGACCACAAAAGTGGCTGTTCTCACAGGAGCATCTAGGCCCTTGGTCTCCCCACTGCCAGTCTCCTCGACTTCAAAACCAGGAACCCCCTCACCCAAGTAAAAATGCCTCTGATGGACCCCATTGTCCAGTTCCATTTGGTGTCAGAGCTCCACTCACTGATATAACTTTCTGCATCCCCTCCCCAAACACCCTTCTGGGAGCTTGACCAGATGGTGAGCTTAGGTCATGGAGCAGAATTTAAGAGATTGTATTTCTTATGGGATTCAGTTGCTTTATATCTTTCAGATGGGCGTACATGTATTTAGAACTCTTTCCAAAATTTTGAAACCCCAATGAACACGTGCCACTGGTATTCTCACAGAAGAAAGCAATGAAAATTCTAGCCAAAGTCAGACTTAATGAATGAAGGCTGAGGTCTTTCTATATCATAAATACAACCTCATTTTTGATCCCCATGAACCCTCTGTCTATGTAACTTTAACCGAAGTTTTAACTCTAACCACAGCCTCAGTTCAGTTCAGTCGCTCAGTCATGTCTGATTCTTTGAGACCCCATGAATCGCAGCATGCCAGGCCTCCCTGTCCGTCACCAACTTCCAGAGTTCACTCAAACTCAAGTCCATTGAGTCGGTGATGCCATCCAGCCATCTCAACCTCTGTCATCCCCTTCTCCTCCTGCCCCCAATCCCTCCCAGCATCAGAGTCTTTTCCAGTGAGTCAACTCTTTGCATGAGGTGGCCAAATTACTGGAGTTTCAGCTTCAGCATCATTCCTTCCAAAGAAATCCCAGGGCTGATCTCCTTCAGAATGGACTGGTTGGATCTCCTTGCAGTCCAAGGGATTCTCAAGAGTCTTCTCCAACACCACAGTTCAAAAGCATCAATTCTTTGGTGCTCAGCTTTCTTCACAGTCCAACTCTCACATCCATACATGACCACAGGAAAAACCATAGCCTTGACTAGACAGACCTTTGTTGGCAAAGTAATGTCTCTGCTTTTCAATATGCTATCTAGGTTGGTCATAACTTTCCTTCCAAGAAGTAAGCGTCTTTTAATTTCATGGCTGCAATCACCATCTGCAGTGATTTTGGAGCCCCCAAAATAAAGTCTGACACTGTTTCCACTGTTTCCCCATCTATTTCCCATGCCTATTCTAACTCAAATCCCAAACTCAAGTCTAACCCAGCTCTAAATCCAATCCTAAATCAATCTCAAGCCTGCCTTCAATTGCATTCCCAGGCAAAGCTGTAGATGACACTAAAACCCTGTTCCTGATCAAAACACGAATCCCAGCCATGAAGCCTAGCCTCAGTTCTAGCTGTAGTTCTATCCTTAATCCCAATGTTAACTCTCATCCCCACCCCAAATCTGACCTCAGCCTCATTCCACTTAACCTCAGTCTTAATCTCAGCTCCAGCCTTCTCTCCAACTCTAACAGTAGCTATAATTCAGAATCCAGTTAAACTCCAGCCCTACATTTCAGTCTAAAGGAACCACAACCTTACTCCTCTCTTTTCAGACTCCCTCTTCCTGGCCCCACCTGTTCACCCCTCCACCTATCATTGCCTTTCCCCATGAGTGGGTCTAGTAACCCACAGGATTGCTATGCCCTTTTCTTGGTCCACTCTGGACTGAGAGTCAGGATGCCTGCTTGTTCTCCACTTAGGCCGTAGCAGCATCACCTAGACGGAATCTTTGTGTTTTTCCAGACCTCTGTTTCCCCATCTGTAAAGTGGGAATAATGATCTGTGCTCTCCAGAGTGTGCAGGCCACTCCCATAATCCTTAAAGTGAATAAGGAACTAAGGACATTTACAGTGTGCAGCTCGCGGGCCCGGAGCAGCCTGTTATTGTTGGGAGTGCAGCTGGGGGCTGGAATGCAGAGTCTCCAGCGTGGACTCCTTGTGCTTCCTAATTGTTCTATCTTATTTTTCCCAGAGGGGTGGGCCCTGGCAGCGTCCTGAGCCCTGTGACTCTCTCCAAGACTCTTCCCCATCCCCTTCCTGTGCCCCTGTCAGCGATGGGGCAGGACCCCTAAGCCTTTGGAGAGGGTTGAATTGTTGAATAAAGCCACTCATGGCTGGGCCCTACCACTGTGTAAGGGGCAGTCCTGGAGTCTAGGAGAGGCCCAAGGCTTGTTCCAGGACCCCCCCATCCCCTGGACCAACGAGCAAGGGCTGGCCCTCCATTTTCTCCTCCTGCCCAGCAGGATTTCTCATCCCAGCTCCAACCTGCCTGGAATGGTGGGGGCTTAGTCACCCTGATGACCGTCCACATCAGGAGGGTCCTTGGTCTCCCTGTGCACAGAAGCAAGGATGCCATTCTATCCCTAAAAGAAGGGTGTAAAGAGGGGGTTGGTACTACTCAACAGACACTCTGGTGAGGGGTCTACATGTACAATGGCACGCCCCTTCCCCTGCCTTCCTGGCGCTCATTTCCCGGGCAGCCTCTCACCTGCCCGTCCACTCACCTCGCTCCCTCTGCACCCACTGGGCCCTCTCCTCATAGGCCTCACTGAACTGGTTTTTAGTTGTGTGTGGGAGGTGGGGGGCTGGATCCCTTGCAACACACCCGGTTCTGCAGGATCCCCTGCAGCTGGGGGTGACCCTGCCTCAGGTGTAGGCACAGGGCACAGCTCCAGAGGGGGCAGCCAGGGGAAGACCCTGCTTCCCCACAAACCCCTCCCCTCCTCCTTTCAGTTCAGGAGGCCAGACGCCCTTTGAAGTCCTGGGTCCCTTTCATTTGGGGCCTTCCCTCCAGTCCCAGTGTCCCCTTCCCTGGTGCCCTTTCCCACAGGTCTTGACCTGGGTGGGAGGGGGTCTGCAGGGTCAGGGAAATGAGGAGGGCGTGGGATTTGGAACCTTGCATGTCAGACACAGTGCCCTGGGGTCAGCACCAGCCTTTAGCTCCTGGTCACCCCTCCATCCCCAGTCTGGCTTCCCCTTCTTCTTCTCTATTTCCCTGAGGGAAGAGGCAACAAATGAGTGGTGAGGGGTGCTCCGTGGACGCCGTAAAATTGGGCGACTGTTGTCACCCCGAGGATGGGGCCAGGAGGAAGTTGAAGTTTAACAGGTGCCTAATTACAAGTCCCGCTGGCCGTCCTGCGCCTCTCTCAGGATAGGGAAGAGCTTGGGGAAGGGCTGGGTGATGCCTGGGTAGGCCACTCTTTGTCACCCTGCTAATTAGGGCTCCTGGGACTCCTCCCCAAGGCGGGGACCAGGCCCCCTCCCTCCTGTAGAAATAACTCCGGCTGCTCCCCAGCAGAGCACTTGCTGCACCTTCCTGCCACCCCCAGGCAGCGTCTGGGCCCTCCGCTCCCCTTCCCGCCACCTGTCCCCACACACCCACAGCCGCCGGCCTGCAGCCACCGGCCCCAGGGATCCCAGCCCCGGCGGAGAAAGCACCGAACCTAGAGATATGGGAGTCGGAGGAGCATTCCACCTTCTGCTCGCGTGCCTGAGCCCAGGTATGGGGCTGGGCAGGGCCAGGATGCCCACCTGATGCTGGATGCACAGGAGAAAGGCAATGAGGGGCTCACAGAGGAGCCTGGAAGGTGGCTCGGATTCCCTGGCAGGGTGCTGCCCACCCTCGCATTGCTGGGCTGGGGTTTGGATGTTGCCAACGGGACCTGTACCCAAGAGAGCCCTGCTCTTAAAGGTTTGGGGCATGTGTTCTTGGATGGCTCTTCATTGTGTCCATGAACCTGTGGGGCTCACACACGTTTGTACATGTTGTGAATGGGAGCATAGGGCTCACTAGGAGTTACTATGGGAACTGGGGGTGGGGGCTGAGGAGGAGCCTGAAAGATCCCTTTTCTATTGGTCTGTGTGCTATTCTCAGTGGGAGGGCCTCCCACCCACTCCACTTGCCTGAAGAGGGCAGAGCCTTGGGCTGGTGGAGAATGAATGGGCTGCTTCCAGCAGGACTGGGCCCCTGCACTGTGAGAGCTCCAGGGTAGTACCCAGCCCATCCAGGGTGAGCCTGGGGAGGGCGGGGAAGGTGACTCCCAGAACCCCCTCACTGGGACACGCCTGGAGGGCAGGGCTCCAGACTGGACATTGAGACCACCTGCCCAGGATGGGGCAAGTCCTAGCAAGAGCCCATCTGTGTGGGCATCGGTAGACATGGCTGAGATGCTCTCAGGGGTCAGGGTGCTGGCTGAGGGGGCACAGGGGAGGAGCTCAGGGAGGGGGGAGCTTGTGACTGACTGTCTTTCTGGCAGCAAGCCGTCAACACCTCTGTCTGGTGGGAGCTGGCCTGGCTGAGCTCATTGTGGAAGCTGTGCTGTGGGGACCTGGCACAGAGGTGTGTCGTGTGTACCTTTTGTGGGGGCTGCCGTTTCTCCCCTCCCTTCTCTTCTCCTCCCTTATCTGCAGAAGGAGGGTTCATGGCTCTGGAAGCAGCTTACAAATTCACAAAGGACTTACAAGCTGAGAGTAGACATGGCTATTGTGGCATCTGTCCTCTTCCTTGGCAAGCCTGTTGTGATTTCCCTGCCCCTCCTCCAAGTCTCTGCACCCCACTCTCGCTCTTCCACTCTGGTCTTCTTCCATCCCCCAGCTTCTCTCTCCTCTCACACTCCCTGGAGGTACTTCCTTAGCACCACAGCAAGAGGAGTGAAGGTGAGACTCTAAGAATGACTTCCCCAGGAGAGTAAGAGGGTGCAGAAAGGCTGGGAGGAGGTTGAGAGAGATTTAGGGAGACTAAAAGGCTAGGGTGAGGCTCCCTGGCCTGGGACAAAGGCAGACACTCTGCCTAGTGCAGGGTGGAGACACTCTCTTTCAGTCCATTCCTCCCTCCCAAGCCCCCCTGCCCAGAATACTTAGCCTCCCCGCCCAGCTGGCTCCCAGGGTGTGGAGAGTATTCTCTTGTTGGTTGCTTTCGACAGTCCTTCCCCAGGGTGGAGCCTCTGCACTCCACTGAGTTCTGGCTCATCTCTGGCTTGCCTTGTGCCAGCCCAGGACCTGGCAGATGGTGTTAGGATCCTTATCTCAGGAGTGGGGTGGTGTTAGCATGACCTGGGGCTAGAGAAGGCATCACCAAGTCCCGTTAGAGCCCTAGCAGCTAGTCTGCCTGCTCTGTGTTACCCTGGAGGCTTGAGCAGGGGTGGGGGGGCGGGTTCAGGGCATGGCTGATGGCCCAGTTGGGATCCTGAGGGGCAGGTTCAGTGATGTCTGCGGTGCTGCCGATGTTGAAAGGGCGCTTGCTGGCTCTCTAAGAACCAGACTAAGCTGTAGCTTAGTCTTGAATGAATGCACATGGGGGATTGCCAGTGTATGCAGTGGGTGTATCTTCTGGATTAATATATATCTGTGTTTGTGTGTAGTTGTGTGTCTGAATGGCTGTGTGTCTGTGTGGATCTGACAGTGTCTGTGTGTATAGGAAGGTGGGACTTCATAGGTAGGTATCTGCATTTTGAAGGTGTTTAAGAGTGTGTCTATGTGTTGATGTCTCTGGCTGTGACAGTGTGTAATCCTGTGTGTGTGAGATGCTAAGTGTGCATGTGGTCCCGGGAGAGAGCCAGAGAAGCAAAAGCAGGATGAGCAACCGAGACCAAGGGCTGAGATGCCAAAGGACTCGCTGATTCTTGCAGAGTGAGCCAGGCTGGGCAAGGGGCCGGGGGCAAGGGGTGCCAGAGACTGGGTGGCGTGCTGCCCGCTCAGCCAGGATTGGGGCCCTTTGGGCACCGCCCCCAACTTCGTGTTCCTCTGTAGGTCCAACCAGTTGGGGCTAGCACTTGCCTGGGGCTTCAGGGGAGGGAGGGAGAGATCAGTCCTGAGCTTCCAGATCCTGGCTCCTCAACTGGGGCTGACTCAGTGAGGCCAGGGCTGGTAGCAGCGGGAGGGGCCCCAAGTGGAGCGGGCACATGAAGGTGGCTGTACCTGAGCCACAGGATCACACAGGGGGCAGGACGCAGAGCACGCAATGCCACATGCCTTCATGCAAGGCTCACCCGTCCTATACTACAGACGACTGCAGCCATGGTCTCAGCACCTTCATTCACTGTCACACACGGATGCAGCCAAGCCCCTGGTCACAGCTGCACACAGGCATACACTATCACTCAGAGCATTTACACAGCCAGTCATACACTGTCACACAGGCACACAGCCGCAGACATGCACTGTCATACACAGACACACAGAGACTACCCATTCTTCTGCTCCTTGGGTGGGAAAGGGACTCCAGAGGTCATGGTGTCCATCCTCCTGCCTCTGGACACGACCACTTCAGTTGGTCCAGATGGATGTGGCTTTTAACCAGCCAGTCGTTTCCATCAGAGCATTTAACAACTCGATGTGCTCCACATGTTTCCATACACAGGCACACACGCGCTCACACTCACAGGTACTGTCATGTAAATATAGAAGCAGACACTCTACCTAGCCATGTGCATAAATCTCCCTACAGTACACATAAGCAGCCACAAACACTCATAAACACACAGTGTCCATATGTGGACATATCCACACACACATATATAATCATGCATATGCATAAGCATTCATATTTTATTTTAAAATTTTATTATTTTTATTTTGACTGTGCTGGGTCTTCACTGCAGAACATGGGCTTTCTCGAGTTGTGGCGCACATGCACAGGCTCTAGAGCGTGTTGGCTCAATAGTTGTGGTGCATGGGCTTAGCTGCCTCACAGTGTGTAGGATCTTAGTTCCTTGACCAGGTATCGCACTCACATCCCCTGCATTGGAGGGCGAATTCTTAACCACTGGACCACCAGAGAAGTCCCACATACAAGCATTCTTAACAACTATATATATATACAAAATACGAACAGTATAGTTGCAATTCTACACAGTTATAGAATACAGACATGCTAGCACAAGTCAGCACAGATATGCGTTGATCAGATCATGCACACTCTGAGAGCAGGCCCTACTCCCTGAAACCGCACTGAGGCCCGGGCTGCCACTGACAAGGAATGGTGGAGAGAAGGGAGCTGAAGCTGATCACCCGAGCCCTGGTCCCGCTCCCCTTATCCCATCTGCCCTGCCTGTATCCTAGCGCTGCTGTCTGCTGTACGGATCAATGGGGATGGCCAGGAGATCCTGTACCTGGCGGAAGGTGACAACGTGAGGCTGGGCTGCCCCTACATCCTGGACCCTGAGGACTACGGTCCTAATGGGCTGGACATCGAGTGGAAGCAGGTCAACTCAGACCCCTCACATCGGGAGAATGTGGTAAGTGCTGGGTATGTGATTCGCCTTACTCCACACTTCGTAATATTTACTTGTTGGGCAGCTAGCACACTGCAGGGCAAATAAGAAAACTCAGCCCTTGATCTCTCCCCAAGGCTTCACAGAGAATGGGGCAATGGGGAGGAGCTGTGTAATTTCCAATCAGGCCAGTCAGTCAGGCCACCTCCTCCCACCCCACTCCAAAAGGAAGACAGACACTGTCCTGGCCAGACTTTAGTCTTTGAGTACCATCCAGCTTCTCTGTGTGCCTGTGGCTTTATTCATCTCATCCCATTTAATCCTCACATGCCCTTGGGAGGTAGCTATTAGGCAGAGAGTGCTTGATTTCATATGATCTCACACATTCTGTTAAAAGTCAGTGGATCAGGTATTATCATTCCCGTTTTCATCCAAGAAAGCTGAGTCTCAGGGAAGTTTAGTGAATTGCCCCAGACAGCCAATCCACAAGGCCTTCCTTGGCTCTGCCTGTCTCACCATCTGTGTTTTCTTCTCTTCACAGTTCCTTAGTTACCAGGACAAGAGGATCAACCATGGCAACCTCCCCCATCTGCAGCAGAGGGTCCGCTTTGCAGCTTCAGACCCCAGCCAGTACGATGCCTCCATTACCCTCTCGAACCTGCAAGTCTCCGATACAGCCACGTATGAGTGCCGGGTGAAGAAGACCACTGTAGCCACCCGGAGGGTCATCATCACTGTCCAAGGTATGAGCAGACTCCTCTGGGATCCCCTTCCCCAGACTTCAGAATCAAGCGTGGCTTGGCCACCCTGAGCCTGGCTTTGCCTCTTGGCTGGGCCCTGGCTCACAACTACCCTCTTCCCTGCAGCGCGGCCTGCGGTGCCCTTGTGCTGGTCTGAGGGCCACTTTACACATGGCAATGACGTGGTGCTGAAGTGCTTTGCCAATGGGGGCAGCCCACCTCTCACCTACAAGTGGGCCAAGATCAGCGGGCATACTCACCCCTACCGTGCTGGGTCCTACCATTCTCAGCACAGCTTCCACTCTGAGCTCTCCTACCAGGAGTCCTTCCACAGCTCCATCAGTCAAGGTGAGAGGGCCTTGGGAAAGGGGAAGATGGGGAGGCTGGGTCCTGCTGGGGCTTTCCTAGCTCATCAGAGGCACCAACTGTGGGAGAATCCTCCTCTGAGCCTGTTCCAGAAGCTGCTATAGAGGGGAAGAAGAGAAGGCAAAAGGGGAGAGTCAGTTGAAAGCAGTATGACTAATTCGGAAAGGGTATGGTTTCAGATAGAGCTGGGTTTGCATTCTGGCTGGACCATGACTGGCAGGCAGCAAGGCTCAGGCAAGTGGCTTGACCTCTCTGTGCCGTGGTTTCATTCTACGGTACATGAAAAGAGAATGGTTAAGGGCCATCCTCCAAGGGCATGCGAGAATTAAATGGGATGAGCTGTGTAAAGCTGCTGGCACAGAGAGATGCTGACTGGTACTCTCAATCAAAGACGATCAGAGCTGGAAGGAACCTTAGAATTCCTCTGGTCTAACCTGGTCCTCACTGTACAAATGAGGAGAACGAAGCTCAGGTAGGGGGCATATTTCCCTAAGGTCAGAGAGTGAAATCATGGTCTCTTTCCTGTTGCTGGGAAAGGGGCCTTCCTTGCCTCTCTTTCAGCAGGGGAAGGTGACTCAGCTGGACACAGTGGGGTAGACTTGTGTGTGTACATACACCCTCCTTCCATGGGTCATCCCGCAGTGGTCTAGGCTGGGGTGAAGCTCTCAAACACCAAGCCCCTTGGCCTCACCATTGCCCTCTGATGCTCCTTCAGTTTCAGGCCTGAACAATGGTGACCTAGTGTTGAAGGACATTTCCTACAAGGATGATGGGCTGTATCAGTGCACAGTGGCCAACCACGTGGGCTACAGCGTGTGTGTGGTGGAGGTGAAGGTCTCAGGTGGGTGCAGGCGATGGCTCCTTGGCTGGGAGGGTTGGATGGGAGGAACCTGGGCCGTATTTTGGAGTCTCAGCAGCATCAGCCTTATGAGTCTCATCAATGCATATAGCTCTGCCAAGGTCAGCCAGGAAGCCCTGGGAGAAACACGCAAATATCAGGAGTTAACTTGCCTCTCCCCATATGTTCCTCACTGTGTGTCCAAGGGCCCTGAGAGCCCCCTGGGTCCCCAATCCTTTTCACACAGAAGCCCTGTGCTTGGCACTCCCGGGTTAGCCAAGCCCCTGCCAGGCTGCAGCAAGCCTGACTAGTCTCTGCTTCTCTCCCCAGACACCCGGCGCATAGGAATCATCATCGGCGCAGTGCTGGGCTCTTTGCTCGCACTGGGCTGCCTCTTGGTGGGCATCTGGGGGCTCGTCTGCTGCTGCTGCGGGGGGCACCGGGGTCGGCGGCGGCTCCCGCGGTACCTTCGGCTACGGCGGCGGGGTCGGCGGCGGGGCCTGCGGCGACTTGTCTAATGAGATCAGGTAAAACCTGATGCATGCTGCATGCTGCGCGGCGGAGGGGGGCCGGCGCCCTGCTCCCTCTCACCCTGCCTGCCACCGGCCGGCTGGGACCCCCACCCCCACCCTGCCTACCATCGCCACGGAGTGCTGGGACCACAGCATGTCAACTGGCTACTCATCGCATGGCTTTTCTCTTTCCTTCCCCTGCCAGTCTTCTGCTCTCCTGCCCTCCATCTCCCCTCGCGTCTTTGCACCTCTCTGTCTTGTCTAGACTGTAAGCTCCTGGAGGGCAGGGCCTGTGTTTATTTTTTCACTTTTCCCTTGTATCGCGCCGGTGAGAATTCTTGGACATGCCTATTTAAGAAGAGTTCATTAATATTAAGAATAGTGCTAATAACTTATATTAGAAACAAACTAGAAATAAAAATAGAACAAGACTAGTAGTGCTAATGATTGCAATGTCCTGGGGATGGAGAAGATTAAGAGAGGAGAGATGAGAAAAGAGGAAGAGAGAGGGCAAGGTCAGGTTAAGGAAGGAAAGAAGGTCAGGGATCTGGATCTCTGGATCTCCAAGGTTCCCTTTCTATCAGAGCTGGTGGTTCTGCTAAAACATCAGAAGGGACAGGAGGGCGCCTAGATGGGGCGGCCTGCCCCGCCGCGGGCTGTCCAGACATGTGTGGACAAGCCCCGTCCAGAGGAGGATGGGGACGGTGGCTCCGGGAACGCTGCGGAGCCGCGGGTCCAGGAAGGGGCAGAGGGGAGAGTAGGTCGAGGCTGAAGCTGAGAGGCGAGGGGAGGCGGAGGGAGGCGCGGGAGACGAGAGACTGCCAAGAGCCCCCGCTCTGCCCAGGCCGTGCCCACGCCGCGCCGCGGAGGAGCCCGCTCACCCGCCCGCCTGTTGTTTTCCACAGAGAGGACGCCGTGGCGCCCGGGTGCAAGGCCAGCGGGCGCGGCAGCCGCGTCACCCACCTCCTGGGGTACCCGACGCAGAACGTCAGCCACTCCCTGCGCCGCAAGTACGCGCCTCCGCCCTGCGGCGGCCCGGAGGACGTGGCCCTGGCGCCCCGCCCCGCCCCCGCGGCCGCCGCCTGCGAAGCGGGCCCCTCCCCGCTCTACGTCCAGGTCAAGAGCGCCGAGCCCGCCAGCGGCGCCGCCGAGGGCCCGCGGCCGAGCAAGGACGGGCTGCTGGTGTGAGCGCGCGGCGCGGGGCTGCGCCCCGGCTGGGAGCGCGGCGCGGGGCTCTCTGCTCGCAGCTGGGGACGCGCTCCGGCCGGCGCCGACCTCGGCTGCTCCCGGCCGCGCGGCGGCTGAGGGCTGAGGGCGTTTCCCTCGGGAACTGAGTCGAGCGGCTGAGCCTCCTCCTCTAAACGTGGGAGAGGGCGGGAGAAGGCAGAGGAAGGCCATTTGGGCCCTCTCCTCATCCTCGGAGCCTGCAGGCCCGTGGAGAGGGAGAGAGGAGGAAGTGTCCGAGAGCGCACGAAGCCAGTAGCCGGTTTCCCCAGCCAAGGCAGAGAGCCCCGGGGGCTGGGTGGGTGTGGATCTGGACTGAATTGTGAGTGTGAGATCTGAGCTCTGAGGCAGCAGTGTTAGCACAATAAAGAAAATGTAAGATTCGACACTGAGGTGGCTGTGGTTCCACGGAGGTTTGGGCACGGGGTCAGGGGTGGTGGGGCATGCTCAGGGGTAGGGGAGGGGTCTTTGCTTCCTGTTGTCCAGTATCATTTCCTCAACATGTCCCCCTTACCCTCCTTGATCGGGAGCAGTCAGAACTGGAAGGGGCTGTCTAATCCTACCCTTTCCCTAGGCAGATGGAGAAACGGAGACTCCTCTGGCTTGATTTTCAATCCAGAATCCTGCTTTTCTCTTTTATTCCAGAAATCAAAAAAGAAAACAAGGAACTGGCAGGCGTGACCTCCCTGAATATTCCCTGACCATTCTCAGCATCTTTCTTCCTTCTCTCACCTACCAAATCCTGACTTCCTGATCTGTCCCAGATGTATGCCATCCTTTTCAACAACTAGGAAGGGTTTCAGAGTCCTCCTCTGGGCTAGAAAGACTAAATTCATCTAACCTAGCCCCCTCTTTAATGGAAAGGGGATTGACATTTATCGGGCACCCTCTGAATGCCAGGCGCTTTCTGATATTTCGTCTTATTTAATCCTGTGAGGTGCAGTATCTCATTATATAGATGAAGCAACTGAGGCTCAGAGGTATTAAGTGTCTTAACCAAGGTCACAGGTAATAACAGGCGTGTTTGACTCTCAGACATCATGCTGTTTCCCTGACATTTGAATTCCTTCTACGTTCCTGACAAAAGATATTTCAGCCTCTTCTTGGATACCTGCAGTGGCACCTCCCAAATCAGTCCGTTTGGCCTCTGCCTGTCAGAGATCTCTTTCTCTTGTTGAACTCAAATTGGGTCCCCGCATTGTTTTTATCCCTTGGTCCAAGTGCTACTCTTGGTGAGCCCTGAGCATCCCATTCTCAATTCAGCTGCCTCTAGTGGACCAAGCGGCTGTACTCCACACTGGATGATTGCAACAGGCACACGACTGGACCTGTGCCTGGTTTAGGGGTTGAGCGTCTTCTGAGGAGAACAGTACTTCAAGGTCACTCTGCTCTACCTGCTTCTGCCCAGCCACCTGCCTCTGAGAGCATAGCACTTCCTTTTCTTTGTCTGGTTTTTTTTTTTGGCCCCTTTTTCTTAAGGAGAAGCTGGGCTCCTGAAGTCTTTCTGCTTCTACCCTGTTGCCATGTGAACTGTGGGGAATGGATGGACCTCAGAGTTTGTTGATAGAGGAAGCTCTGAAACCTTGCTTGGTTGTGTGTAACTAGGAAACTCTTCTTGTTGGCTTGGGTACTTGCAAAAGGGTAATGGCATTTCTGGTTCTGCCTTGATAGAGTTTGGGGAGAGAAAGGAGAGATGATGGCAAGGGCGAAGCCGTGATCACGAAGGTGGTTTTCCCAGGGCAAGGCTCACCCATTGCCCCTGTGATTTACTCAAATGTGGGAAACTCGATGGCATAATTTGTGCTAGTGGGGGACTGCATTCACACTTTCTCCTGAAGAAAAACAAAAGAAAGGAGAGATGATGGTGGAACAGAGGGAGCCAGGGAGAGATGTCTTAGAGTGGGGGTGAGGGGGGGTGGAGGTGGGGATTCATGAGGACGGATGAGGAGGGAGTAAGGGGACTAAGTAAGAGGAGCAGAGAACTGCAGGAACCAGTCCTCCCTCATTTATTTGGAGACATTTAACAGCATCCGTGGGATGATTTGTTCATAGAGAGAACATCAGCAGGATGCTGGGCCTGGCACATGTTTGCCCGAAGGCTGGGGATTAAATTGGGCGACTTGGGGAGGACTCTCCCAGTATGAGACCCTCCAGCTCAGCTCCCTGCAAGGAAGGGAGGTACAGAGGCAGCCAGCTGTGCAGGTTGTGTTGAATGACATCATCTTCCCCATTCCAGGAACCAGGGAGCCATTCTCAGACTTAGCCTTCCTTTGAAGGGTGAGAACAACAAGGCGCTGGCAAGAAAAGCTCATTAAGAAGCAGTAAGGGATTTTAGAGAGACTTTGGAAGCAACTTTCGGCAGGGTGACTCAACAGGGAAGCCCAGGAAGTTCCTAAATCCCTAAATAAATGATCACTGCACTCATCACCTCTGGGTGAGAAAGGATGGGAGTTTCTGCTCTGAAGGTTTTGCTTCAGGGACACCTTGGGCTTTTTCATTGCTCCTGCTTGAAACCTTGTCAGTATTGGAAAACATTTATGGTGGTAAATGTTTACGAGTGGTTTTGGGAGCAAAGTTGAGCGTGTAGGGGGCCAAAAGTCCCTAATGTATATCATTTGCTATTGCCCTGATGTAAACTCTCCCACCATGGCTGACTTCAGGCTGCCGATGTGATGTCCTTGCCGTGGAGTCAGGAGAAATGTATACTATCACACCATCTCTGCAGAAGTAAATAACCTCAAGAATTAGGAAGACAGTCATGAATTGTAGCAGACTAATTGGAATAGGATGAATTTTGAATGCTTATCTCCTGTGTCTCAGTAGAATTCATTTAATTGTAAATTTTTATACTTTTATTTTTAATAATGGTTGCATTTAACAACCGACTTGCCAAACTTAGGCAGACCATATCTGCAAGCAGGCAGAAGGCTGTGTACACAAATGTTGCTTCAAGCGAGGGAATCTTAAGTGCAGTCTCAAGTTTTCTTTTTTTCCAGAGGCATACAGAGTACCCACTTCCTAGTTCTGCCTTTTGGCATCCCAGCCTTGCCAAAACTGAATTCTAGTTTCTCTAGTCAATGAAAAATTATTCAGACAGTTAATATGTCCTTGGTAACCATCAACAACATAACTTCCCACCCACATATCTTCCGTGAATGGCTCTCCTAGAACATCCAACCCTGAGACATCTACTCATGGACATCCTGAGTCCTTTCTGGCTCAGTTGCCTCTCTGATCCTCTTATTCAGGTTTTAGGGAGTCATTCTCTACTCATCCTCTCTCAAGTCCCCAAAACGTAACTGTGTGAAATCCCAGTGGTTTTTCTTCTGTGCTTCTGGTAGAATAACTATTCTTGCTGCCCCATTACATTTCAAATACTCTAGGCCCAGTCACACTGTGTGACTCTATGGAGGGATTACTTGTTTCCCTTGCTTTGCTGGAAACAAAGGAATTTGGAGAGCTAATTACTCAATCACAGCTTAGGCAGCATTCTTTTGGAGGTTTAGTCCTGCCCCCTCTGCTTCCCAAGGGAGCCTCGGGTGAGGCTCTGGAGTTCATGCTCCTCCTCCATCCAGTCCACCTGGAGGACTCATTTCATTTATTCCTGCTGTGTGGAAACAAAATGGATTCCATTCAGTTCCTTGCAGTTTTATTTGAAGAACACGCTGAAAGGCAAAGAGCGTTGAGAGACACGGAACTGTGCAGGCGAGGAGATGGTGGTGGTTTTGGAGGATCTAGAAGAACATGGGCCAGGTCACTGCCTGCCAGCAGGGAGCGGACAAAACAGCCTTCTGCCACCCATCTGCCACCTGCGGCCATTGCCCTCAGCAGCCTTCCTGGATTTATTTTATTTTGCTTATTTTATTCCAGATGTATTTTAGAAGGACAGAAGATGGAACACTTAGGGAGAAGACCAAAGCCCTTGACAAAGGCAGGACACTTAGCAGAGGAGGGTGAAGGTGAAACTGTCAAGCTTCTTTTTGTAGCAACTGAGTTTGAGGTGATGGTGGACCCATATTGGCTAGCTTGGGGAGAAAAGAAAGAAAGGAAGGAGGAAGAAAAGTTGTAGTAAATATTTGTGATTTAGTCATGTCCACGTATGTGGTGTTGGAGAAGACTCTTGAGAGTCCCTTGGATACCAGGGAGATCAAACAAGTCAATCCTTGTTTGAAGGAAATCTACCCTAAATATTCATTGGAAGGACTGATGCTGAAGTTGAAACTCTAATACCTTGGCTACCTGATGCAAAGAGTTGATGTTGGGAAAGATAAAGGGCAGGAGGAGAAGAGAACAGAGGATAAGATGGTTGAATGGCATCACTGACTCAATGGACATGAGTTTGAGCAAACCCCAGAAGCTGCTGAAGCCTGACGTACTATAGTCTGTGGGGTCGCAAAGAGTTGGACACAACTAAGCAGTTGAACAACAACAACATAAGAAAAAGCCCTAGTTTTGGAGTCTGACAGAGCTGGGTTCCTCATTATTAATAAGTTCCCAAAGCCTCAGTTTCTTCATCTGTGAAATGGAATAGTAAGAGGCTATTTTGTGTGACATGGTTTTAACAGAGCCTGGTACATAGTAAGGGCTTCCCTCATAGCTCAGTTGGTAAAAAAAATCTGCCTGCAATGCAGGAGACCCTGGTTTGATTCCTGGGTCGGGAAGATCCACTGGAGAAAGGATAGGCTACCTACTCCAGTATTCTTGGGCTTCCCTTGTGGCTCAGCTGGTAAAGAGTCTCCCCACAATGAGGGAGACCTGAGTTCAGTCCCTGGGTTGGGAAGCTCCCCTGGAGAAGGGAAAGGCTACCCACTCCTGTCTTCTGGCCTGGAGAATTCCATGGACTGTATAGTCCATGGGGTTGCAAAGAGTCGGACACAACATAGCACAGGCTCTGCAAATGGTTGATCCCAAGCCCCTAGTCCTCAATATGTGATTTCAGAGGAGGGCAGACCCGGAGGCAGCGTTTTAACCACACAGAGGTTGAGGTTGGAGGCTAAGGTAATGGGAGGTCCACAGGGAGGGGGAAAGAGTGAGGAGAATGAAGCCTTGGGATTGAATCTGGAGATGCTCAGCATCTAGGGGATTAGGTGAGCAGCCCAGAGACCAACAAGTAGTAAAGCAGGAGGAGAACCAGGCCTTGCCTCTGAATCCTGGAACCCATGTGCATATATTAATATTTACGGCAATCCTCCTGAGTAATAGTGATACTACTAATAACAGGAAGTGCCTGAAACACAAGCTCAGCAGGGCCCGAGCCAGGCCTGAGGATGAGCTGCCAGAATTATCAGCGCCGCCTCCCAGGACCAGGGTGTGCCCTCTGTGACCTTTCACATCTGCCTGCTCGCAGCTCCTGGGAATCAGGCCACATCGACTGCCTCCCTGGGCCCAGTGCCGACTGTGGCGCCCCTTGGAGGACTGACCTGATGGCCCCACCCGCAGATTATTCACCCAGCTCTCCCAAAGCTGGGGAGGGATCCCTCCCAGCAGAGGGCACAGAGATTTTCTTCAACATTTTTGGGAGAATCAGCTCCATCTCGAAACTGAGCCGCTTCCGTGCACTACAGGCCCTGCTTGCTGCCTGTCAGGCCCCAGAGACACCTCCTGGTCAGGGCACCCCACATCCCTGGGCCCACCTTCTGCCTGGATGCCACTTGCAGCCATGGGGCGCCTGCCCTCCCTGCTGTGACTTCCCTGAACTTGCAAATGGCTCCCCTTGCTGTGCTCAATGCTCAGATTCAGCTCCCAACCCCGGCTACAGCCCCAAACCCCGCCTGGACTCAGGCCCTTGGTAGGTGCTGTTTTCCTTGCCTGTAACCCTCTCCTCCTCTCACATCCTCTTTCTCATCGTGCATGATTGCAGTCTCCGAGATAAAGGGAAATGGTGTTGGCTTTGCCATCTCTGCCCTGCCCTGGGAGTGTCCTGTCATCCACTTGCATCCATCAGACTAGGCTTCCACTGACTGCAGGGCTGTGTCACCTCTTTTCTCAATTTCTACTCCTTTTAAGAGTTCAGAACCGCTCCATGAGCTGAACTTCCTTGAACTTAGTGTGATGGATGACAAGCAGACAGACAATCAACTCCTCCCCCAACTTGGGGTGACAATAGCCAATGCCCCCAATGATTTTAGGGGCACATGATGAGAAAAGCCACAAATCCCCCCCTTCTCAAAAGTGCATGTGAAAACTGTCCTCCCTAAAAGGGCCTGGAAGCCAATAAGCAGAGTCAGGCAGGACCTGGGAGATCTCTGTACCAGGGCCAGTAGACATCAGGCATGGCTCTGCTGAACAGGTCAAGGTGCCCCTGTTCCTTGGACTAACAGGCTCCTTAGGAAGCTCTTTCCTATACAGTGTGCAGGCTTCCCGTTCAGTTTTAAGGACTTGTGGAAATAGATTACTGCCATTAAAAAAATTGAGCAACAGGTTCTTGGGCAGGAGCCTGATCTGCAATGATAACATTGTTCCTGTGGGGAAATAAGATTCCTTCCTTGCAGTACTCATTATCCTTTCTAGGAATGTATCACTCAGAGAAAGTGACGAAGGAGGTGGGAATCATCTCCCGGTTGGCCGCTGCCTTTCTATCTATCCATCCATCTAAAATGGATACGCCCAGTGACCTCTGTTGAGTCCTGAATGGCTGGGGTCTTTCATTCAGTTACACAGCGGGTCCCTATCCTGCTGCTCCTGAGTGTGCAGCGGCGGCAGCAGATTGTCTCTAATCGTTGAATACATTGTCCCTTGAGAACTGCCTGTCCGTTTATCTTTATATCAGATCTGAACGTATGGCCAGTATATACTTAAAGTCACTGTTTGAAAAGTAAAGTTAATAAAAAATAGTATACCCCAAATATATAAATAAAATTGATATGCCTACAAAACCCAACTTTATTCACTCAGGCCAGGCCTGTCTCCCACACTGCACACTCCCCTACCTACTTAGATATGTAACAGCCATCGCAAACTCAGCATGCCCCAAACCCTGCCCCTGATCCACTTCCCCCAGCATCTTGCCCACTGCAGTTGATAGCCACTATGTCTTTCCTTAAAACTTTTTACACTCACCTGTCTCCCCAGCACATCCAATCTGTTAGGAACTGTCTCCCTTCAGAGTGGATCTGACCTCTGACCAGCCTCTCGCCCACCACTGTTACCTGCCGGCTCCCAGCCGCCATCATCTCTTGCCTGGGTTACAGCAATAGTGACTCCATGCATTCCCCCTGCTTCCCCCTTTTTCACTTGCACTTATTCTCAGTGGAGAAGCCAGGGTGATATAGAATCTTCCACCTGGGCACTTTTGGCTTCCTCGCTGAGGGGCTGTCTGAAGCATGGTCCCTTTTGTCCACCTGTATGTGCCCAGCTTCTGCATCAGCCACTTTGTGCATTACGACTTATTGTGTGTTACTGGTAGGACCAGGGCATTAAACCTGATGCTTCCAGGATCTCCCAGCCTCCCTAGGGAGATCATTAATCCATTTGGAAAAATTGAAGAGTGAGGCACATGATTATTGATTCAGTTTCATACAAAGCTGGGAGAGGTAAGGCTCTGAGATCCCTTGAAGGAAGGTTTCTTAGAGAAGGAGTGCCTAGGGCTGGACTTCAAAACTTCGACTGGAGAACAAGGTGGATAAAGGGATATATTCTAGTCTGGGAGGTAGAGGAAGAACCTGCAAAAATGATCAAAGTGCATGAGCTTGTTGGATTCAGGGACAGGCAGAGGCTGGGCCTGTCTAGAATGGAGGGTGCGGGCTGGAGCTGCTAATTGCTGAGTCATCTCCATCTTAAGGACTCCCAGGGTGGGGCTGGGGGACAGGGGAGGTGGGGTGTGTGTGTCAGCTGGTATGCTCCCCAGTAAGGGGTATGTCCTCCTCCGTGCTCCAGACTGAGGGCCCTCACGTCTTCTGCTGAAAATGACCATGAAGCCTCATCTGTCCAATACTCCAGCCTCCTCTCCATCTTCCCCAGACTTCTTAGCTTTAGCATAAAGGACTTGGCTGACTCAGTTCTCCAGGAATGAGGCTGTGCTCTGATGGCAGCATTAAAGCCATGTTTGTCCACGAGAAAAAGAGGCAACTTGGTGATGAGATGTTTGTGTGTCCCTCCAACTGGGTGCTCGGACAGTCTCATAGGAGACTGTGTGTTGGGGGAAGGATTTTTACTGCGGTCAGCGATGGCCAGATGGCCACAGCTTCAAGGGATGGGGCACAGCAGATCACTAGTACCCTCCTCTCCTGGCCCAAGGCCCTGACTCATGCTGCCCCCCACTCTTGGCCTTGCCCTCCTTTTGCTTAGGTGCCCACTGGTCCTTCGGAAAGATAAGAATCATTCCAGGTTCAGAGCACTAGGTACCCAAAGATGGTCTCTGCTTTGATCTTACTCCAAGTCTGGGGCCAAGAGCCCCCTGCTGGCAGGCACTGGTCTCCATCCCCAGAAGCTCTCTTTTCCCCAGCCGGCCTGATCTGAGGGGACTCCTCTCCAAGTCCCCTTTCCTGTGCCCTGCCCTGCCTCGCCCTCTACCGCCCCCACGAAAGGATGCCCTGAGCTGGTTGGTGAGACTGATCTCGGCAGGACAATCACAGTGTCTGGCAATGACTCCTGTGGAGTGACTGATGAGCTGCTCTTCTCAGACCAGGACCCTGGCTCTGCTTGGAAGGGCTCCCCTGAGACCTCACTGGGGCTCCCCCTGGACAATCTAGGTGGGACTCTGAATGCTGTGGGATGGGTTGCATTCAGAGAGTGTCGGGTCCAGGGTGGCCCCTCATGGCCAATGAGGCATCTCCAGCTCACTCTCATCATTATCAACCTCGAGTCTCAAATGTTTCAGGACTTTCTGGAGTGAGTAGGCAGGACTCAGGCCAGGTGGCGGAGAAACAAACCAGGACAGAATCAGCCGGAGCAGTTTGTGCCGAGCGTGCTATGGGAGGCCTTGTCTGCCTGAGATGTCTTACCGTCCTTACAACCTCAGGTTTGGGTTGGGGGCTAGAATGTAATTCTGGATTTGAATGGAGAAATCTACTAGTTACAGGCATGAAACAGCTGTCCTGAGAGGGAGTGGAGCTGGGGAAGAGGGATCAATGGCTTCTCTTCCTTAAATTGATTTACATTTAAATTATAAGGTTGCATTGTTTGAAATTACCTACATTTGAGCATTCTATTTTCACATGATTTCACACAATACATTGTTCAGCCTCCAAATGTCTTGTTCCTTTTAAAGACCTATTCTCTGATAATTAAGGGACAATTAACTTCCCCCTAAAACTGGCCCTTCTTTCTGTATTCCCATTTTGGGTAAGTGGCACCTCTACCTGCCTTGTTCCTCAGGTCAGATATCTTGACCAAGTACCCCTCACATATCCGGAAATCTTGTGGTGGCTCATACAGAAAAGAATCTGCCTGCAATGTGGGGAACCCAGGTTCAATCACTGGGTCAGGAAGATCCCCTGGAGAAGGGAATGGCTACCCACTCCAGTATTCTTGCCTGGGAAGTCCCATGGACAGAGGAGCCTGGTGAGCTACAGTCCGTGGGGTCACACAGAGTCAGACACGACTGAGCTCTTAACTCTTTTCACACACTTTGTATGTTCTAGCTCCTAGATATTTCTCTAATCCATCCACTTCTCCACCCAACCCCCTGAGCTTGTGCACCTCAATTCCAAGCTGTCATCGCATCTTGCCAGGATCCCTTCACTACTTCATCTTCCCGCATTCACCCTCCTCCCCCAAACCATTCCCCCCATCCCTGCAACCCATTCTTCACAAGGCCCCCAGAGGGAGCTTTTGAAAATGTAAGTCTGATTAAAGTAAGTCTGATCGTCATTTCCCTTCTTAGAACTCTTCAGTGGCCTCCTTTCACATTAAGAATTAAATTTTAAATATTACCATGTCCTACCAGACCCTGTGTGCTCTGATATCTGCTCTCTTCTCCCAGAGTGCCCCTTGCTCATTACCCTCCATCCTTCAGACGTTCGTATATGCTAAGGTCTTTCTGGAAGGGCTTCCGGCTCTCTTATCCTCTGCGTGGAGGACCTCCCTACTTTGCATCTGTCCATGCCGGTCTCAGATGGAATGTCCCTCCTCAGACTGGGCCCTGGGGGTTGCCCCTTACCAGCTCTGTTCTTCTCCTTCGTTATTCTTGCTCACAGTGTTCAGTTCTTTTCCTCTCTAGAGCTCAGCACAGTTTTAATTAAGTATTTGTGTGTGTTTGTTTCATGTCTCTCTCTCTCAATTAGATGGCAAGCTTCCTGGATGCAGAACTCTCTGTCTGTCCTACTCACAGCTGTATTCCCGGCATCTCTGGCATGGTAGCTGCCGACAAGAGAGGTGCTGAGTGATGAGCTGGAGACGCATGGCTCAGTCTTGCAGGAAATTAGGGGCGGTTGTTCCCCCACATGATTCCGGACAGTTCGATTCTGTGCTGCAGTGTGAGCTGGGCCTTGCTCTTCATCATGGGGCGGCTGGCGGAGGGTGTCAATTTAGGAGCTGGATGGGAATTACGACAGAAAAAAATGATAGTGGTCCAGTGGCTAAGACTCTGAGCTCCCAATGCAGGAGGCCTGAGTTCGATCCCTGGTCAGGGAACTAGAGCCTACCATCTGTAACTAAGACCCGGCACAGCACATAAATAAATAAATAAATACATAGAAAAAATAGTCCAGTGAGAGGGGTCCCCATATTCAGGCCCACTGTTAACTTTTATAATGATAAATAAGGCTAACAAATAGTTACATAAAACATGTCCTAGCTTCTTCCTTTGACACCTATCTATACCTTCAAAATGGCCTGGAAGGCTAGAAATCTTTGACTATGGGGGTTTCATACCAGAACTTGGAAGCATAGAAAGAACTGGCCTGTAGCCCCAGAACCAAGGCCAGCTCACTCTTTTGTTGGGAGTTTTAATCTTCAGCGAGTAACATAGGAACAGAAAACAGGACATATTTATTCCATGGTAGCTCCTAAGGAGGTGGTCCTGAGGCCTGCACTCTCCAAGGCTTCCTGGCTTCATCCTTTCCAAGGCCAGGTTGGTCAGGATTTTCTTTAGTTCTCTGAGTGCTATAGACTGAAGGTTTATATTCCTCCAAATTTGTATGCTGAAATCTAATCCCTAGTGTGATGGCATTTGGAGGTGAGAACTTTGGGAGGTGATTAGGTCCTGAGGATGGAACCCTCAGGAATAGAACTGTGAGCGTGTGATCAGTCATGTTCGACTCTTTGGGACACCATGGACTGTAGCCCACCAGGTTCCTCTGTCCATGGAATTTTCCAGGCAAAAATACTGAAGTGGGTTGACCATTTGGGAATAGAATTAGTGTCCCTAAAAAGAGACTCGAGAGAGATCCCTCACCCCTTCTGCCATGTGAGGGCACAGCAAGAAGACAGCTGTCTGTGACCCAGGAAGTCTGGCTCTCACCAGACACTGAATCTGCTGGTGTCTTGATCTTGGTCTTCCCCGCCTCCAGAAACATAAATCATTTTCTGCTGTTTATAAGCTACCTAGACTGTTGTATTCTTTTATAGCAGCTTAAACTGACTTTGACACTGAGCTACCCAGCAGTTTCTGATAAATTCTTTTTCCTGCCTTAGTTAGAGCCAGAGTTGGTCTCTGCTGCTTGCATCTGAAGATAGCATCCCATTATTCTTAAATATTTTGAAGAATGTGATTTTTAAAATGCGATATGTATCGCATTCACTTATTTGGCTAATATCTTGTTGCTTTGTGCTTTCCTGCCAATAGCATTACTACTTTTGACCCATCTCTCCTTTTTTTCAGTGCTGACGCATTTCCTGAGCACATACTTGGCAGGGGCAGGCAAGCTAGAGTAAATATTCTTTATAGCAAGTATGGCTTGTTTTTGACACTCGGTGGAATCCTTTCATCGTGCATTTTCCCCACTGTTTACTCATTCATTAACTTAGAATTCATTCTTAAGACTGGGAGGAACTTAATGTTGTTGGGAGGATCCTATGGTTTGTCTAGGGCAGGAATGGCATCTTGGCTTCCAGCTTCAATTGACTGGTCAGAGTTACATGAGTGTCGCATAAAGACTCAGTGGGAAAAGTGTGTCATAATTAATTCTCTGGATTTGACATGGTCACGGAAGGCAGAAGTCTGGATATATGTACCACGTATTTGTCATTCCCAATCTAATGCAACTTCCCACCTCGTCTGAAAAGTCTCTGGTCTATAATATTACTCTGAGATGGTTTCTGCTTAAGCATGTTCATTGGAACAGATGATTTCAAGTTTGTATTTCTGCACTTGTTATTAAGTTCTTCCCTGGGAGAATGGTGCAGGTAAGGGGCTAGGCTGGTTTAGATGAACTGAAGCTAGCTCTGGCTCTGCCACCTACTAGTTATGTGACTATAGGGCGTAACAGTCTCCTTGGTTCTTGGTTTTCCACCTGAGAAATGAAAAACCTGAACTGAGTAGCCACAAGGTTTCCTTCCTGGTTTAAGATCCTATTATTCATATGAGTCAATATCTACCTCGCAGAGACATGTTCCGTGTGTTCACTTACACAACCAGGCTTCTGTGAGAGCTCTGCAGATGTTGGCCTTCTGAGTTTTCTGTTCCTGCTGAACGTGACACAGTTTCTTTAATCATGTCTGATACGATGAGGTTTCCAGACTTTTCACCATTCTGGTTATTCTCCTGTGGACATGAGTTTTCCAGTGTCTCCCTGGAGGTGTGGCTCCCAGAACCAGACCTGGGCTAGTGGTGCAGTGGGATATCCCCACTCATTACCCACGTGCTCAGCCTCCTGGCCGATGGGACCCATGCTGGCCAGTGCACAGTCCACTAAAACTTCCTGAATCTAGGGCTCCATGTTTTAGAGGCCCTCCTTCAAGCTGCCTGCAGAGCAGATGGAGGGGGCTGTGGACGCACATCTGACCCGAGATGGTGCTTCCCCCAAAGACCAGTAAGTAGCCAAGTGCTGATGAGCTGAACATGTGCTACTTCTTGATAAACACGGAAGAAAGATTTGCCAGAGATGTCGTTAATGTTTGCAGTGGTTGGTTTTAATTGATCAATTTTTAAAATTGAAGAATAGTTTATTTATAATATTGTATATTATAATATCTATAATATTATATATGTTATATATTAATATAATATATATTTATAATATAACTATATAATATACTATAAATATAATTATAAATATTATAATTTATAATTATATATTTATAATATTGTATGTTATATATTATATAATATATATAGTATTATATGTAATATGTTATATATTATATATAGTATTATATATAATATTATATATATTTATAGTATTATATATTTCAAGTGTACAAGACTGAAATTCAGTCTTGTACACTTGAAGGTGTACAGGTTATACTCCATTTAAAGTTATTCTAAAATAATGACTATACTTTCCTATGCTGTACAGTATATCCTTGTAGCTTATTTATTTTATACACAGTAGTTTGTACTTCTTAATTCTCTCCCTTTATCTTGCCCCTCTCTCCTTCCTTCCCAATGTTTTTTTTTGGTTGTTCTTTAAATGAGGCATTGGGTCCTCAGCTCCCCTGGTGGGAGAATGTGCCTCTGACCCTTCTCTTTTGCTGTGCTGCTCCCCGCTCTCATTCTCTCTGACGTTGTGGCCCATGACTCCTTTGCCTTAGTGGCTCCTGTATTTACACAGAAGGACAGGTGCGAAGGTTCTTGCTCACAGGAAATGCAAAGGAAAAAAAAGGAAACCAAATGCAGATTTGGAGAGGATTCTGCTTTGTCCATGGGCCTACTAGAGATGATGGTGCCCAAATCATTATGGGAGGACTCTGACCCTCAAACAGAGGGCCCTCTGGCTTCCCTAACCCCAGGGAGAGGATGTCCTGAAGACCACAGACTCCCAGGTGGCCGTGCGCCGTCACTAGGGCCCTCCCTTTTCCTTCCCCGCCCCCTTTGTTTTGACCCAGTTGCCCTGGCCTCTGCTCTGCTCATCATAAACCCCAATAATGATCCCACTGCACGGCCTTTGCATCTTCTGCTTTCTGGAATGTTCCTTAGCCACTTCATGGCTTACTCCACTGCATCTGGACTTCTGTTTGTACATCACCCCTTTTCTTCCCTGAGGTCCCCTTCTCCCCAACACACCATTTTCTTGTCGTCTACTCTGCCATCTGTCTTAGCTTTCTTAACAAAGCCTATCCACTTGTGACATGTGCTTACTGATATTATCTAGAATATAAACTCCACGAAAGAAAGACATTGCTTTATTCACTCCTGATTGCCCAGGGCCTTGAAGCGTACCCAGCACATGCTGTGCCCTCAGTGTTTGTTCTTATGTGACGTCAATCCCAGTGCTTATCAACACAAACACTCTTCTTACAGAAGCTCTGTGAGGTTTTCAGTAGCTGGTTAATGAGTCCACCAGTGGGCAAGTGAGTCAGTGGGGATGGGAACGTCCGTTGATTTGAGCGGCGTGGATTTGTTCAAAGGCTCTGGTGCACCACACTACAAAACCACCCTCTACGTGAAGTCACCAGGGGTTACTGTGTGAAGAGAGAGCTGTGAGTTCCACCTCATCCAGAACCGCTCTGATCTGAGGCGAGGCCCCAGAGATGAAGGCAAGAGCGAAGGAGAGTTGTGTGTGTGTGTGTTTCCCCCATACAACCACCGTGGCTCATTGCTAGACCTTGGGCTTTCTCTTTCACATCAGTTTTAGAAACCAAAGCCAGTTTTGCATGACTCACTGACCGGGCAAGGGGAATGCCCTGGGAGCCTGTGGGAGCAATATTAGCTGTCATGGCCGTGTGCACCGTTCACGTGGACTTGGAAGAAGGTGATGCGGGAGAAGTGGCTGCAGAAGAGGCATGAGGACTAGCTGAAGCCGTTGAGCAGCAGAGGACCTCTGAGAAGAGCCAACAGACAGGGAAATTCCAGGAGCAGTTGAGTGGAGGAGCACCCATGTGACTCTAGAGGCCAGCTGAGCTGGCAATTTGTCCAAGGTGAAGTGACTGCCCAGGAACCGGGGAGAAGAGGGAAGCTCCTTGCACAGAGTGGACATCCTGAGTGGAGGGATTAAAGCATCCCTGGGAAAATACTTCAAAATCTATCCCTGTTTCTTCAATGCTTCCTTCCTCTATCATCAAGACTTGCCTGAGGTCCCAGAAAAAAGTCCTATTACACTTGGGAGGAAGTAACTCTGAGCCTTACCATTTACTAATTCCTAATTGTCATGTACAGTTGTGAGAGTTGGACTATAAAGAAGGCTGAGCACTGAAGAACTGATGCTTTAAAACTGTGCTGTTGCAGAAGACTCTTGAGTACTTCTTGGAAAGCAAAGAGAGCAAACCAGTCAATCTTAAAGAAACTCAACTCTGAATACTGTTTGGAAGGACTGACACTGAAGCTGAAGCTGAAGCTTCAATACTTTGGCCACCTGATGCGAACTGGAAAAGATCTGATGCTGGGAAAGACTGAAGGCCTAAGGAGAAGAGGGTGATAGGATGAGATGGTTGGACAGTATTACCAATTCACTGGACATGAACTTGGGCAAACTCCAGGAAATGGTGAGGGACAAGGGTGAGCTGCAGTCCATAGGGTCTCAAAGAGTCAGAACTGACTTGGTGACTGAACAGCAACAAGTGTAAGTTTAGCTCTTCAATTCTTTTTTTTTTTTTTCAGTGACAGTACTCCAGAGCTTTTCTGGATAGAACTGCTCAGTGGCAGGCTGTGTTTTGCAAAGATGGCTGCAATAATCCCTTCCATCTCACATGCATTCCTTTTGAAGTGACCTTGAACATCTTTCCATTGAGTGGTGAGTCCTTTGAACTTGGGTGGATCGTCTGCGCTTGCAGCTGAAGGTGAACATGGCAGATACTAGGATGCCTCAGCACACTTTTCCTCCACAGTTTCCCTTCTGCTTAGCTTTTCCTGGATCCTCCCTCTCTCAGTGTCAGACAGAAACACTCATTCTGAGCTGAGCTGCTTTTCTTAAAGTTGTGCAAGAACTTCCTGTTGGCTGGGCAATTTTTATTTTTTGACTGTGCACAGCCTACGAGATCCCAGTTCCCCAACCAGAGATTGAACCTGTGCCTCCTGCAGTGGAAGCATGGAGCGCTAACTACTAATCTGCCAGGGAAGTCCCATGGCTGGGGCAAATTTAATCTCTCTTTTTCTGATTACTGTGTTAGACAGTGAGGAGAGAATCTCAACACCCCTCCCCACCCCAGCTCCTGCAGGAGCCATGATAGTCAGTCTTGAGGGTGAAGATGTCAATTAAAACTATGTTACCTGCAAAATGTCACCCATCCCAAGCAAGAGATGTCAACCATTCTTTGATCATCTAGAACTGTAAATTACCTGTGAGGACCATGAATTTGGATGACCTGCAAGTCCTTCAAGGCCCGAAAGAGAAACCCTTTGACCCCCATTTCTCTTCATCAGGTTCTAGACCTTTTCTTATGATAATTCCTTGGCTTGAGGGAACCATCAGGGTCTCAGATAACAGGGGCTGTAATTGGGACTGGAAGTGGGTGATTTTCTAATGTCTTTTAGAGGCTGGGACCCAGGCTGGAGGAAATCCTTTGATGCTGGCTGGTTAATAGTTGTATTAGTCTTCTAGGGCTGCCAAAACAAGACACCACTGAATGGGTGGCTTAACAGAAATTTTATTTTCTCGTTCTCAGAGACTGGAAGTCCAAGACCAAGGTGTTAGCAGGTTTGGTTTCTCCGGAGGCCTCTCTCCTTGGCTTTCGGAGGGCTTCCTTCTCTCTGTGTCTTTCCATGGTTTTCTCCTGTGTGTGCATGCTCCCCGGGTGTCTCTCCCTCTTCTTGTAAGGACACCAGTCATATCAGCTTAGGGTCATCTCAATGACCTCTTTTAACCCTAATTATCTTTTTAAAGGCCCTATCTCTAAACAGAGTCATATTCTGAAATATTGGGGGGTGGGGTTTAGGGTTTCCACATGTAATTTAAAGGGAACAAATCCATCACAATACTTCATGAACAGTGGAGGGGCAGCAAGTGCTATGGATAATCAATCTATGGATCCTGGAGAACTTCCAGTGTTCTTGAAGAGATGTCCTGCTAGGCCCATGTTGCCCAGAGTAGGGCGAGAACATGTGCCAGTAGAGAGAGAAGGGGGAGGGTGTGGAAGGTTGTGCCAACTGCCCAGGCCACTCCTGGGAGGTGGTACAGGAGTCTCATGGGAGGTCCAAGGTCCAAGGTGGTTTCCAGGCACCAGCTACATCCCAGAGCATCATGTGGCTGGGCAGTGGGGTTCCTCACAATGGCATTGCTCATGGCAGACGCTACACGAGGGGGCTCTCTGTCTCTTGATCCACTTCATCAGCACAGACATCCTTTTTCTTTTTCCCTGGCAAGGAGATCAGAAAGAGGGTAACTTCTCCAGTGTTTGTACTCAAGGACCCTGAATCCTAACTGTCCTGGTCCAAGATCATCTCGGGCAAAGGGATATCTCTACTGGTTTTCTAAGACCCTGGAAAAGGAGATGCTTCAAGGAGGAAGTTCTTCCTAATATCTAGTCTTCCTCTGCAACCACGGCACACATTTAGTTGTAGAAGGTATAGAAACTTAGAGCTGGGACAGACCCAGTTAAATGACTGGCAGAAGCCACATGACAAGAGCCAGGGCTGGCTTCCAGATGCCCTGAATGAAGCCTTTCCCACTTTTCCGATAGTCAAATTCTTTCTGCCCCATCTCAGTGGACAGAGCTGCTCTTTTCTGAGCCCCAAAACCATCAGATTAAGTGAAAGAAATCAGTCACAGAGGACCATACAGTTTATGATTCCATTTACATAAAATGTCCAGAACAGATAGTCTAGAGACAGAAAGGAAATTAGTGGTTGCTTGGGGCTGGAAGGGAAAGGGGGGTTAGGGAGTGATGGCTAAGGGGCTTGGGAATTTCTTTTTGGAGTAATGAGAATGTTCTCAAATTGAGTGTGGTGATGGATGCACAAATCTGTGACTGTAATAAAAGCCATTGAGTTTTACTCTTTAAATGTATGAATTATATGATATGTGAATTATAGTCCAATAAAACTGTTAAAACAAAAAGCTGCTCTTTTCCTGGCTTCTACTGTCTTACCATGAATCTTGGGGACTCTTTGGGCCAAAGGGCCAGGCCACACACTCTCAGGCAGAGACAGGGCCGCTGGATGGAGTGTGACCTCAGCTGTCCCCTCCTCCCTCCTTTGCTAGTGGAAAGAATATGCTGGAGCCAGCTTGGCGGCCCAGCTGCATGCTCAGCCGCTGGGCCAAGACTCCTGCCTTTGGAGACACATCCACTGTAACAGGGTCTTATGCCTCCTTCTCCTTGCTGGCCCACTCTCTCCATCCTGGGACCAGCCCAGACAGCCTAGGATGGACATGTCCAGGAGGCCCAGGTCAGCAAGGACAGTTCTTTCAGGGGTAACACATCCCAGGACTGGCTGTAGACCTCAGAACCCATAGCACCTCCTCTCTTCTCCTGGGAAAGGAAGCCCTGTGAGCCCCCACAGGGAGCATTTCCTAGGATGGTTGACAAGAAGGGGTTGGGTTTCATCTAGACTTCCACCCCACACAGCTTTATCGATACCAGCTATGTTCCAGGAACCCTTGCTAGGTGCCAGGAGGTGACCCAGAGTTTGTTTTTCGAGGGCTGAGAACTCCACGGAGAGTGAGGGCAGTAGGTGCTGGGACTGGGGTGAGCATTGGAGGGTCAAGGCAGGGCACACACCCAGGCTGGGTGTGCTGGAGAAGTTCCAGAAGGCTTCCTGGAGGTGGCATGCCTTGAGGATGGTGGAGCTGACAGCCAAATGAAGAAAGCAAGGTGGGCGGGAAATCATGGAAAATATTTTCCAGACAGAGAGTAGAATGTGCAAATGCCTACAGAGGTACTTGGGAGAGTAGCACATTTGAAAACTGCTAAAGGAATTTAAAATAATCCAGTCTGAAGGAAGACCAGAATATTCGATGGAGAGGCCCAAGAGATGATGTGGGAGAGGTAAGGAGGGCAGAACACACGAAGCCTAAGAGGAGGTCCGAACTCTGCCCTCCTCCTCCGTGGACCTGCCTCCCCCGCCCATCCCCAGCCCCCCACAGGACTCCTACCTGACCAGGGGCCCCAGTGCCAGGCAGACAGACCAGCCAGGATGAGGAGCAGCAAGACGGGCACCACCACCAGCAGCACGTCTTTGTAGGAGGCCCTCCCTGGAGCTGGACATGGAGGAGACACGGTCACAGGGGGACCAGAAGCGCCGCCACCCCTCAAAGCACTGCTCCCCAGCCCTCAGCATACCTGCCTGGCGATGGCAGCTCTCCCAGGGGGTGACTGTGGCCAGGTCCCAGCTGACGGGGTTGGAGACAATGCAGGAATAGGCCACGCCTTTGTCTCCCGGTCCCAGGGACACACTCAGCACCTGTCCATCCGTGAAGAGGCCAGCTGGCTCCATACCAAGGCCCACAGTTCCCTCCCGTCGCCAGCTATAGGTTATGTCGCTGATGTTGGGAGCCCAGCAGGACAGGAACACTTGGCAGGTCTTGGGGGGCTGAGCATCCCCTGATACAGCGATGAACACTTTGACCACGGGCCTGGGCACTGCATCTGGGCAAGAGCAGCAGAGCCGACATGGGTTAAAGGGATGCTGTGCATGCGGATCCCATAGCTCCAGCTCTGGGATCCATGCAGGGCTAGAAGCTGCCTCTGACTAAGCCTCTCCAAAACCCTGTCTTTCTCCCACTGCCCGCAGGACAGAAGCTGAATTCCTAAGACTGCTATTTAACATCCTTCATCAAATGGTTGATGTCAACCTTTCCAGCTATATGTCCTGCTGACCCCCTCCTCACCCATCTTGATTAATTTCCTGTTAATGTGTCATGCCCTTCCATATCTTCCATACAGCTCAGCTGTACACATATGCCTTTTGTTTCTCGTCCTTCTAGAGAACTCCTACCCATCCTTCCAGGCCCAGTGTGGACACATTGCTTACTGCTCTGACCGTGATATTCTAGGTGCAGCTCCGAGCCTTCCAATCACTCTGCATATCCCTCTGTGTGTCACAGTGTTCCCTGATACACGGTACATCAGTCACAGAGACAATAAGTGTTTATTAAGGTAGACACAAAGACAAACACATTCCTGGGCTTTCAGAGCTTTTGGAGTCTGGTAAGGAAGACATACTAACGAGTGATTATGAATAACTAAGAAAATTCTTACAAGAATGCAAAATTCTGTGAAGGAGCAGACAACTGGGTGGGAGCTCTGCCTTGCGATTTTCGTACCCCTCACTCTCAAGGTGCTCAGCTACCCGGGCCACTGGTCAGATTGGTGTCCTGGTGTCCAGACCACGGCTCCCTTTTGCTGTTTTGGTTGATGAGTAGATCATGAGTCTCACGGCAATGAGTGCCAGCAGGAGGCCATTCTGGAGACAACGGGAGGGCTGTCTCTGACAGCATTCCAGAGTCAAGCAGAGTAAAACCTCATTAATGCCAGCTCAATCTGGTGGGATTTGTGATATGAAAAAGAAAAAGATTTGCTGGGTGCACTAATAGTATAAACAAAGATTACAGAGGGGGATATTTACACTACTTAAGAGGACAAGCTGCATCCAAACACGATCAGGCACAGTAGAAACACCCATTGACGTTTCTGGTAACTGATCTGCTAATTCAAATCACTTCCATCCATTGTCGAAGCAGAGCTCCTGAGGACGGCTGCTTGGCAGTGTCGTGCAATTAGTTCTAATCACGCTATGTATTTGGAAGCAATAAAACAGCAATTTCCTTAAAATCTGTAATTCAGATGCTGAGAACAAGGCATTTCAGAGTTTAGTGGTGTGGGTGCTGCATGTATTATCACATTCCACGTCCTTATTTCACATGTGCGGCAGCGGAGACTCAGAACTGGGGCGAGGCTCCTGGCTGCCTGTATGGTTGTGAAGACTGTTCTCTGTGCAAGGGCCTTGGGCTCAAGGGGTCAGGTGAGAGGAGGGTGTTGTATTTCAGCCGGCACGTGGTTTGCCATACAGTGCAACCTGGGTCCGGACAGCGTGCATCCGTTTAGTCACACACTAGCAGCCCAAGGGGCTCACCGAGAGGTGACCCAGTTATCTCTCCCTGGGCACGGGAGGGTCTCTCTCTTTCCCAGTTTACCACCTCCTCTCTCTCCCTCAGTGTTGCCTTTTGCCCAGCTCTCATTTCTACTCTCCATTCTTCCATTGGGACCTATCTTTTCCCTGTTTCTATCCAAATTTATGAAGTTTCACTAAAATAGGGGTCACTGACACATCTTTTGAAGACACTAGGTAGATGAATAGGAGCTCAAAGGCCATTTTATCTTAACCAGCAAAAAATATGGTGGCAGTGGTAGAGCTGGAGGCAAAGGTAGTGACGGCGGTTCAGGTGATTGTTGGGAGGTGGAGAGGGGGTGGAGGGGGAGGCAGTGATGGTGGGATGGGTTATGGTGGGTGATGGAGAGGGGGTGGAGGGGGAGGCAGTGATGGTGGGATGGGTGATGGTGGGTGATGGAGAGGAGGTGGAGGGGGAGGCAGTGATGGTGGGATGGGTTATGGTGGGTGATGGAGAGGGGGTGGAGGGGGAGGCAGTGATGGTGGGATGGGTGATGGTGGGTGATGGAGAGGGGGTGGAGGGGGAGGCAGTGATGGTGGGATGGGTGATGGTGGGGTGATGGAGAGGGGTGGAGGGGGAGGCAGTGATGGTGGGATGGGTTATGGTGGGTGATGGAGAGGGGGTGGAGGGGGAGGCAGTGATGGTGGGATGGGTGATGGTGGGTGATGGAGAGGAGGTGGAGGGGGAGGCAGTGATGGTGGGATGGGTTATGGTGGGTGATGGAGAGGGGGTGGAGGGGGAGGCAGTGATGGTGGGATGGGTGATGGTGGGTGATGGAGAGGGGGTGGAGGGGGGAGGCAGTGATGGTGGGATGGGTGATGGTGGGGTGATGGAGAGGGGGTAGAGGGGGAGGCAGTGATGATGGGAATATGATAGTGGGGTGATGGAGAGGGGATGGAGGGAGAGGCAGTGATGGTGGGGGTGATGGTGGGTGATGGAGAGGGGGTGGAGGGGGAGGCAGTGATGGTGGGATGGTGATGGTGAGGTGATGGAGTGGAGGTGGAGGCAGTGATGGTGGGGTGTTGTTGTTGTGATGGAGAGGGGGTGGAGGCAGTGATGGTGGGATGGTGATGGTGGGCTGATGGAGAGGGGGTTGGAGGTAGAGGCAGTGATGGATGATGGTGGGTGATCGAGAGGCGGGTAGAGGTGGAGGCATGTTGTTGGTGCAGGCAATGGTGAGGTGTTGAGCATGGTTGTCGTGGTGGTGGTGGTTGTGATGACAGTGGCTGTGATATATGTGAAGGTAAAGTTGCTGGAAAGAAAGACTCATCCAGCCCCCAGTGAATTCAGTCACACCAGCTGAGGGACTGAAAGCAACTTTATGAATGACCCTTCAAAGCCAGGTAGAGGAGAGGAGGTCCTCGGCTGAGCCCTGCCAACTCAGAGTCATGAGAAAGAAAGAGTTGTTGTTTTTCAGCCTGTAAATTTTGGGGATGTTTTATTTTACAATGCATAATAAAGAGAACCCACGAATGATATAAATTTAAAATCTCTCAATAAGGCTAAAAGAGTTCTGTAAAGTAATATGAAATAATTCTATACCTTAATTAAAATTTAATTTTTAATTTAAAATGTTGTGTCATAGTTTCATTGTAATATTTACATTTCTTTTCTGTGGTGCATAAAATAATGGCACATCTTATAACCTTTTATCTTAGAATTGATGTATTATAGGCTAAAGAACCCACTTGCCAATGCAGGAGACGCAAGTTCAATCCCTGGGTTAGGAAGATCCCCTGGAAGAGAGCATGGCAACACACTCCTGTATTCTTGCCTGGTGAAGCCCATGGACAGAGGAGTCTGGTGGGCTACAGTCCATGGGATCAGAAAGATCTGGACACGACTGAGGGACTTAGCACACACGCACAGGCTAGCCTCTATCCTAGACGCTTTCTCAACTGATTTTCCGTTTATTGGCATTTACATGGTAATATTACTCTGCTAGTTTTACAGGTGAGAAAGATCAGTGTCAGGCAGCTAAGTATTGTGTCTAAGGCCACTGAGATAAGACAGAGCTAGAGTTCTGAGCAGGGCTGTCCGGTGGCAGAGTCTGGCCGCCCAAGCCAGAAGCTCACGTGGGAGAGGCCCAGGAGTTTTCTTACCTGTGGGTGTGGGGGAGCAACTGTTTCCTGAATCAGCCATGAGGTCAGAGGCCAGAGGTTTCTAGAACTGTGCTCTCCCCAGTTCCCAGGACTCAAGATGCCTTCCCGGAGTTTGATGGGAAGGCGTGGGGGCAGAGAGTCTGTGTCAGGCACACTCACCGTACACTTTGAGTTGCAGCGTCTGGGTCCGGGCCCGACCTTGCTTGTCCACCAGCAGCACGGAGAAGTTGCCGCTGTCTCCAGACTCCAGTGGCCGCAGCTCCAGGCTGAGGTTGCTGTGGAGCTGGGCTCGGCCCAGGAAGCGGGAGCGGTATAGCGTCTCTGGGGAGCCCCGGAAGAATGTGGCCAGGAGCTCCTCTGAAGGCCAGAGGGATCTCCAGATGGCCTCTCGGACTTGGAAACCAGGAGGGTGATCTGCCACCAGCAGCGCCGAGCCGCCCACCTGGCCCTGCACTTGGGCACTGGCGATGACCTTGGGAAGCAGTGCTGAAAGGACAGAGCTCCGTCACTCCGCCTGTGCCAAACCTTCTCTCTCTGCACTCGGCTGAGCTGCTATGGAGCAGAGGGCCCTTCTCTCCATGCCCCCTCCACCCAAGCTGAGGGGGGCACCGTGCCAGGGCCTGGGAATAAAACAGTGAGGAAGGCATTCGGTCCCTGTGCTTAGGGAGCTCTGACTCTTAAGAAAGCAGCCTGCCACAATGGCAAAAAGGGGTGCCCTGGGAGAACGTGGGTAGGGTGATAGGGTGAACTGGCCTGGCCTTGAGGAGCTCAGAGAAGTGAAGGTTAAGCTGAGGCTTGAGAGAGGAATGGGAGTCGGCCAGGCCAAGCAGAGGGCAGCCTGCAATGGGAATTGGGCAGTGTGAGAGGCTGAGCGAGCAGCACAGAGGCTCGGAGGGTGAGAGGGCTCAGTGCACCAGGGAACTGAAAGTAGCTCTCTGCGGGGGAAGTAAGACATTGCAGGGGCCAGGTCCTGCAGGGCCCTGAAAGCAACTTTGGACTTTGGGCTTTATCCTTAGAGTGATCGGGAGCCTCGGATAGGCTTTAAGTAAGCGAGTGACATGATTAGATCCATGGTTAGAAAGACAACTCCAGGAGAGGTATGGAGGATGCAGAGGACGTGGGCTAAGGCTGAGGCTTTGGCTACTAATCCCAAGGAGGGTGATGGAAACCATGGAAGGGAGCAATGGGGATGGGCAAAAGTGGGAGGAACGACGCGGGATTAAGGTGTATAGTCAGTGGGATCTGGTAACAAATTAGATCTGGGAGTGAGGGAGTGAGGAATCAAAAATGGCTCCCAGGTCCTTGGGACCCACTGGGTACCATTCTCCGTGATCCAGAAAAGAAGGAGAGATAGAATGGAGGTGAGATGGCAAGAGGCTGTTTTGTTGGGAACACACTGCGTTCGACGTGTGTGGGTGACACCTCTGTTTGAATTCCCACTCTGACTCCTTTGCTGGCTAATTTCTGCTCATCCTTGCAGCATTCCCACCTCCCCCACCTCCCCTATTCCTCTTTGCTGTTTACAAACTCTCTGTGTTCTCACAGCAGCCTGGGGCCACCTCTACAATTCTCTTATCCCTCTATGTTACCGCTTGTTTAACGAGTCCCTCGAGACCTTGAGTTCCTCTTCTGATCTTTGGGCTCCCCGTGACCACTGCTGTTTAGGAAGAGGATGCAGGAGAAGGCAGCAGGTTTACTTAGCGCATGATGAAACTGGCAAGGACTTCCCTTGCGCCTGACTCCGTGGCGTGGGCAGGGCAGAATAAGTGCAGACAGGGAACACACAAGTGTTGGGAGGTTGCTTAGGAAGACGTATCCTGGATGACCACTTGGCCAGCCGCTGTAACTCCAGTCCCCAGTCCATCTCACTGCCCTGCCAGCCCCAGGCACCTCAGTCTGAACTGGGGATGGCTCCAGAGTTAATGCACATCAGAGATGCTGCATCCAGAGAGCACAGCACTGGGTGTCAATCAAGACTCCTGTTCTATCCTGCTCTAGCTCTTCCATGAACAAACTGAGCAATCTTCTGGGGCACTCTCCTCCCTTCGGTCATCCCATCCAGAAAACAAGGGGGTACATTCAGTCAGGGGCACTTTCACCACTCAGAAAAATTATTTTAGCTTCCCATGTCCAAGGATTTGAAAGATTTTCAAACCTAACAGATTTCCTTTGGGGCAAGACTTCCTTGACATGTTTAGAAATGTTGACACTTGCAGATTTTTGGAGCCAGGAACTCGGGTGGGAAACCCAGGCAAAGTCGTCTCAAAGGCCTTGTGAGTCTCTGGTGCAAACAGAAGAGTCTGAGTCTTTGGTGCACCCCACGACTCTCATCCCCTGGCCTAGCACTGCTGGCTCTTGTCACATTGACCACTTGTTGACCAATTGGGGGGGTTGTCAGGCATCAGACAGGATTCAAGGGGTGTCACCCAGTGTTGAGGAGACCTGAGGTCTCTTCTGACATTGCACTGTTATCAGCCACCCGGAATCTGCATGCACTGTATTAACTTGCTTTTCCCTCTCACTCTCCTCGGTGTCCACTTCCACAGACCTTGGGGTGGGGGCTCAGTTTGCCCACAGGCAGCAGGAAAGACATCCTTAGACTGCAAGAGCCCCACTCTCCCCTGCTACCCCCAGACCGTATTTAGAATTTGCATGCTGCCAGACCCTCACATTCTCACCACCATATCTAACAAAGCCAATGGTCCTGCCAGCTTCAGTTTTAACTTCTCTGGACCACAAAACAGCTCATGTCTCATGGACACAGAGGCTCCTTGTACTTCCACCCTTCTTCCCAAGATCCTGTGTCTCTTTGCTCCTGCCTGGCTTTCAAGGCTGCCTGAGAACTTGCTTCCATCTATCCGACCCTTCCTCAGCTCCTGGGTTCTCCCTTGGAATGGGGAGGGGCCTTCAGTTCTCTGAGGGTAGGCCTGCCCCACTTACCTTCCCAGAGAAGCAGATTCCACAGAGACCACACGGCCATACTTCAGAGAGGCGGATGAGCTCCCTCCACGACCCAAATCCAGAACATCCTGGGTCAAGTGGATGCACGGAAGGAGCTGTGGTCCTTCTGGAAAGTCCCATGTTCAGAAGGAGGAATCTTGACTCAGAACAAGATGCCCCAAAAGTGAAAATATCCAGAGGAAAGTGGAAGTTGGCCTCAGACTTAGCTGGGCTCTTTCAGGAGCCAGTTCTCGTAAGTCAGCCTCTTTCAAATGCCTATGGTTAGCTAAGGCAGGCGGCAAGCACCCCTGCACAAGCCGACGTCCTCCTCACTGACTCTCGCTGGGCAGCCCCGTATCCCACGCTGCCTGGCTGCCCCTTCTTTCCTGTTGAAGCCATGGAAAACCCTCTAAACTGCAATTCCCGCTGTCACTTCTCCTCTGCTTAAAATTCTTCCATGGCCTCCAGCTGCCCTCAGGATCAAGGGCAACTAAACTGTTGGCTTAGGATACAAGGCTCTCCTAAGTCCAGCTCCAGCCTGCTTCTCCAGCCTGGCGTCCCATGCCCTTCCGCTCTCCAACCATGCCAAGCAGTGCTGCCTCTTCTCAGAAATGCTAATTCCACACTTTCATGTGCTCGATCCTCCACCAGGCAAGCTGTTCTGTCCATCCTCCCGGGCTTTCTGTGGTTTTGTGGGCTATGCAGCTGACTAGACTCCCATTCAGGGCTCCTGACCACGGGCAGTGTGGGGAACCTTCCCTTCTGTGTGCTCAGGGCACGCCTGTTCTTCTATTATCACTCATAACACATCGTCCTGTAACAGTTTTCTCATCTCCATAGACTGTTTATTGCCAAGGTCTCATATTCATTTCTGGGTTCCCCTTGGTGCTGGACAAGTCACGAATGCTTTGTTGTTTTGTTGCTAAATGGCGTTCTATTCTTTGTGATCCCATGGACTGTAGGCTGCCAGGCTCCTCTGTCCATGGGATTTTTCCAGGCAATAGTACTGGAGTGAGTTGCCGTTTCCTTCTCCAGGGGATCTTCCTGACCCAGGAACGAACCTGTGTCTCTGCGTCTCCTGCATTAGTAGGCAGTTTCTTTACCACTGCGCCACTGCTTATCAGGGACTATGAACCAAGACCTTGCTGCTGCTGCTAAGTCGCTTCAGTCGTGTCCGACTCTGTGCAACCCCATAGACTGCAGCCCACCAGGATCCCCCATCCCTGGGATCCTCCAGGCAAGCACACTAGAGTGGGTTGCCATTTCCTTCTCCAATGCATGAAAGTGAAAAGTGAAAGTGAAGTCGCTCAGTCATGTCCAATTCTTTGAGACCCCATGGACTGCAGCCCACCAGGTTCCTCTGTCCATTGGATTTTCCAGGCAAGAGTACTGGAGTAGGGTGCCATTGCCTTCCCCATGAGCCCAGACCTTAATGGATGCTTAATGAATATTTGTTAAATGAGGGCATGAATTCTAGAGATGGTTACATATTTTGCTTCCTGAAAGACCTACAACTCTTCCAGAGGATCTGATTATCTCTCTGTTAGAGATGGGGAGTTTGAAGACCAGAACGAGGTTAGCATCTTTCCGGGGTCACAGAGAAGCAGAGCTGTGAGCTGAGCTTCAGCCTTTGGAGCATGGTCCATTCTGCCAGTCACCCCATCCTCACTACCTTTATCTTTTCACTTCTAAAGGTTACTTGGTTTCTTGAGTCAAGGAAGGTTTGCAAGAAGGAAGATCCTCAAGCTTCCTGAGTGCGGCTTGTGGTAGCTAGTCCTGCCTAGCTTCTGACATGTCAGTCAAATTGGACGCTCTGCTCTGGACCAATAAGGAGGCAGCTGTGGTGGCGGGTGAGCAGGTGGAATCTGGGATAGGCTTCCAGCCCTCCAGGTACTCACCGCCAAATGGTAGGAATAGCATATGCCTAGGAAGGGAAGACCCACCACGGGCAGACATCAGTTCAGTTCAGTCGCTCAGTCGTGTCCGACTCTTTGTGACTCCATGAATCGCAGCACGCCAGGCCTCCCTGTCCATCACCAACTCCCGGAGTTCACTCAGACTCACGTCCATCGAGTCCGTGATGCCATCCAGCCATCTCATCCTCTGTCGTCCCCTTCTCCTCCTGCCCCCAATCCCTCCCAGCGTCAGAGTCTTTTCCAATGAGTCAACTCTTCGCATGAGGTGGCCAAAGTACTGGAGTTTCAGCTTTAGCATCATTCCCTCCAAAGAAATCCCAGGGCTGATCTCCTTCAGAATGGACTGGTTGGATCTCCTTGCAGTCCAAGGGACTCTCAAGAGTCTTCTCTAACAACACAGTTCAAAAGCATCAATTCTTCGGTGCTCAGCTTTCTTCACAGTCCAACTCTCACATCCTTATATGACCACAGGAAAAACCATAGCCTTGACTAGACAGACCTTTGTTGGCGAAGTAATGTCTCTGCTTTTCAATATGCTCTCTAGGTTGGTTTAACTGGTCTGGGCAAAAAGCAGCACAGATAGTCCACCCTACGTGATCCCATGGACTGTAGCCCACCAGGCTCCTCTGTTCATGGAATTCTTCAGGCCGGAATACTGGGCTGGGTTGTCATTTCTTTCTCCAGGAGATCTACCTGACCCAGGAACTGAGCCTTGGTCTTCCACATTTCGAGCAGTTTCTTTACCATCTAAGCCTCTGTAGGAGGCCCTGGTGGGCAGGGGCTGCTTCCTTAAAAGGAGGAATTTGAGCTGCATCTTGAATATGGATATACTTTGGATAGGCTGAGAAAACAGGGTGGGCCAGAGATTGGGTGGGGGGTGCTCTGTGCATGAGGGGAGAGCAGTGTGTAAGGTTTGACAGTGGGGAGGTCCCAAGCAGGCTCCAGGGACAATCAGAAGGGGAACCCTCTAAGGCTGCTGTGGATGAAATGGAAAGGGAGGTTGGGGGTTAGATTGTGGAGGCTTCGAGTGTGGGGGTTAAGTTTAGGTTTTTACTCTGGAGACCAGCAGTTCTCATCCTTGCTGAAACCTTGGGTTCTCGGGGATTCTGTTCAGTGGGGCTGGGCTGGGTCCCAGGAGCCTGTCGTTTTAACAGTCACTGCATTCGGGTGGTTCCGAGCTGGTGGATGGAGGGAGCTCTGAGAAGCACTGCTTGGAAGGAGAGGGCTGTCCGTCACCCATTTTTGGCTAGCTTGCTAGTGGGAGGACAGCGTGCAGGGCTGATCGCTGTCGTTCTTTAGTTGCTGAGTCGTGTCTGACTCTGTGTGACTACATGGTCTGTAGCCTTCCAAGCTCCTCTCTCTGTGGGATTTCCCATGCAAGAGTACTGGAGTGGGTTGCCATTTCCTTTCCCAGGGGATCTTCCCAGCCTCGGGATGGAACACGCATCTCCCACATCGGCCGGAGGATTTTTACCGCTGAGCCACCAGGGAAGCACAAAGGCACACTGAGGCAGAGGATGGTTTCGATCCATTAAGCCTTGGGTTATGGGCCCAGCACACTTTCACTGTACCACTCTGCTACCTCAGGGATAATCGGGGGAGAAAAAGAGGCAGAGTGGCTTGGGTAGCAGCTGTTGTGAACATCCTGACTGAAGTAGAAAGGAACCCTCTAGGTAGAAAGGGGCAGAGCTGGAGTCATGATGGAACTAACCCTACCCTGCCTATAGGTGGAGAGGCCAAAGGAGGGGATCAGCTATACGACTCCACTGTCAATTTCCTCATCCACGTGTCAGATATTTATTGAGCATCTACTTCCGTGCCAGGTGCTGGGGACACAGACATGAAAGGCACAGCCCCTGCTCTCAAGGAATCTGCAGTTTAGATGAGAAGATGGACATGTAACCCAATAATTACAATCAGAGTGGCCAGAGCAAAGCCAGCTGTGTGCAAAGCACGCGATGGCAGCCAGAGGGTGGATGGATAGGAGCCAGCAGGGTGGGTGGGAGGCTGGGAGGCCCCTGTGGAGCTGGGTGGAGATTGAGGGGAGCCTTAGGGTATAAACGACGAGGGTGAGGATAGGACTTAACTCAGCCTCTGGGGTCGGGTTTTGTGGGTTCAGATCTTGGTTGTGAAACGAGCAAAGTGACTGCTCTGTGTGTGGCATCTTCATTCATGAAACAGATATTAATAGCAGTATCTACATCTTCATGGTGCCCTCAGGGTGAAACCTTTTAGAATGGGGTCTGGCGCATAGTCATGTGAAATGAAAAATGTTTCCCACCATCCAGTTCTACAAGAATCAAGTTGTTGGCTACTGCAGTTGTTACCCTGAAAGGAATTCAGGGTGACAATTAGGATGAGGCCCTCTGTGCTCTGGGAAAACAGGCAGAACAGGCCTTCAGATATATTGAAAGAAAATTTTATGAACCCTATTTCTTGCGTCTTCCCATACTTAGAAAAGCAATAAAATCATTAACTAAGATGGCTGTGCCTCATGCCTAGCAGCAACCTTCTACCAAGGTGTGTGCTGGATTGCACGTACCCCTTCTCCCAAACCACATATATGCTGACCTCCCCTAACCTCTTCGGAGCAGCTCCTCAGAGCGACCGGAGAGGCTGTCTCCTGGGCTCTAGTTCTCAGTGAGTCTCCAAATAAAACGGAGGCTCTCAGCTCTCACATTGTGCAATTCAATTTCAGTTGATGGTATGCACTCAGAAAAATTAACCATTGTCACTACGCGGCCAGAGAGAGGGAAGAAGGAGAGCTGGGCAAGCACGAGTAGTGGAGCGCTGAGGTTCGAGCAGCCCTGCTCTAACTCTTCTCCCAGACTGTGAGCTCCTGAGAGTGGGGATCAGGCCCCCTTCATGTCTGCACCCTGTATATCACCAAGGACAGGCTTTCTACCAAGTGGTGCCCTCCAAACAGGTGCTGAAGTGGATTGAACAATTCTGCAGTGTCAAGGCCAGGTTTGGGGTGGCCCAGGGTTCAGGAGTCTGGCCAGCATGTGAATGCTGGAAATACAGATGCTGAATTCCCTTGGGGGAGACAGTGGGCAGTCACACTCCCTCTTGGCAGAAGGGGTGGTCAGTAGTGGTCCATCCCAGCAGGACATGAGTTGCTGTCTCTAGTACACCAGCCCTTTTACTTGAGGGGAATTTCAGAGGGTGCTGAGAAAGTGGGGAGGAGGAGGTTGGGTGAGGATCTGAAAATATCGCACGCACCTCCCCTCAAAGAACTTCTAGCAGCCCTGAGACAACTGGAGAAGAACCGACTGCTGAAGGCACAGGAAGGGTTAAGCCTTGGCGGCAGTTTCTCCCCCAACTGCTAATCACTGGTTCAGACCACATTAATTACCCAGCCACAGGGGAGTGCATAGCGTAAATTAACTGCTGAGTTCAAAGGGGCCACTCCCCACATTTCTTAATTAAGAGAGCAGCTGGCAGCCTGGGCTGCACTCAGCCTCCCTGGGGCCTTTCAGGGAAACTCGAGTGGCTGAGTCCTAGTCCACCTCTGCCCAGGCCTGGGCAGGCAGGGTAGCCCCATCTGCCAGGTGCAGTGGTCTGCGTTTGCCTTCACTGTGGTCTGGGGGTGGGGGGCTGGGGGAGCAGGTGTGCACTGTGGGGGTGGGGGAGCAGGTGTTAACTGTGGCTCATCTGAGCCCGCAACCCTCAGCCCTGAGAGCAGATTTCAGGTCGGGTGGTAGTGCAGATTCAGGGTGGGGTGGAACTGGATGCAGTGTGAGGGCGGCCCAAGCGGTGCCCTGTCCCTGCCTACTTACACTTGTTCTTCTTCTTGGACTGGCCTTAGGGCAGAATGGCCCCACTCCCTCCCTGCCTTCCTGCACGGGGAGACAAGTGGAATAGGGGGGAAAAAAGTAGAATGTTTGAGAAGGGAGTTGGCAGAGGAAGAGCACCAGGCAGGAAGGGATGGGGGGACTTTAGAGGTCTTTGGAATACAAGGAAGAAAGCAGGGTGTTCCTGGGGGTGGATGGGGCTCTGGGCACTGCTTCTTCTTTTTTAAAAATCATTTATTTATTTTAATTGGAGGACAATTACTTTAGAATATTGTGATTGTTTTTGCCATACATCAACATGAATCCGCCATCGGTATACATGTGTCTGCCACCTTCTGGACCTCTTCCCTCCCCACTCCATCCCTCTAGGTTGTCCCAGAGCCCCGGATTTGAGTGGGCAGTGCTTCTAAGCAGGATGGGGCTGAGGGCAGGCAGAACCCCCATAAGCCCTGTGTCTACCTTCACCTATATGCTTCCCATAGAGTGGACCAGCTGCCTGTGCCATCTGCCAGCTGAGGCCCTGGCAGCCCCAAAGGCTGACCCACGGAGGTGGCGTGGCGTGTGCACCCCTCCCTTGGTGGCCAGCTTGGTCAGTGGCACTGCCTGTCGGGCACACACTGTTTGAGGCAGTGTGTGCGCATGTGAAGTGGACACATCTTACTTCCCTGAGAGGACACTATAGTGTCTGCCCGGGCCAAGGATGGCTTCTGCTTCAGTGTTTGTGCCCAGGGCACCCCTCCTGCATCAGCCTTATCATGGCCCTGCTGGGAGTTGGTAGAATGGTGCCTGGTGCTCACAGCTGGAAGCGGGAAGACCGAGGAGAGGGGGAAAGAGGGAGCCTAAGAAGCAGCACTCAGGAGGGGAGGGCTGGGCGGGGTCTGAGGCTTCAGCAGGCAGGGCCTGCTTTTGCGGCAAAGACACACTTTCTCAGAGGGTGGAAAGAAGATGGCCCGAAAAAGAAAGCAAGCCGTGACCGAGCTGTGTGGAAGTAGAGAAGGGGAAGATGGAAACTCATTTCTTCACTCACTCGCTTACACAGGATTTGCAGGGTTCCCAAGGTGTGCACACTAAGGTACTGAGCAAATGTGTATCGGGGATCAGCGGCAGCATGAGAAGGCCCTGTGAGGTCAGCAACACAGGCTGATGATGACAGCGATCATGCTCCTGACCACGGAAGAAATCGTCGCTATTGATTGGCACCTCACGTGGGAGAGAATTCCAGAAACAAGTACAGCAGAGGCTCTTTATCCACAGAGTGGTGTGTGCTGAAGGAGCAGCCTTAGCGATGCTCCAGGTCTGCCAGGTACAACTTCCTCCAGGCGTGCAGGCAGAGATACGATATGAGGAGGCCTGGGTCTTTCCCATGCTGTGCCCCTTGCCTGTACTTACTGTCATCACAGTGGAGACATAGATGAGGGACCCAGAACTGTTTAGTGGGTGCTTATTTAAATAAAAATGTAGGGTGTCTGTTTCCTGGCCAAATTTAAAATAACCTGGAATTGAAAGAAATTCCAGCATGTGCAGTCTGCCTGATTCAGGGAAGGGCCGGCTCAGTTTTTATTGTTCATATCTAGATGGTATGAACAAATACAAAACATACAAAACAAGGGTGGGGTGTTTAATGAGACCTAAAAACAAAGTTGTCCAATGAATGGCTCAGATCACAGTGTAGGCTGCTGTGCCAGTCCCCGACTACCCAAGAGGGCCACTAGGAGCAGCCCTGAGGCTCCTGGTTGTCCTCTTCCTCTCCACATTAAGGGGCACCTCCAGACTGCCTCTTGGTCCTTATGCCAGCTAAGTTCTCTTACCCGTAAATGATATGACCCCATAGAGCCCAGGTCCCTGGATGAGGCACAGCTAACTCACCCCTGCTGGGTAAGCGTTTGCATTTAGCTCAGACTTGGAAAGAAAAAGAACATTTCATATTTCAGAGCCTTGATCAAGCATGGAGGCTGCTGCGGGCCTTCCGGTGGGGAGCAGCGCTGCAGCAGGGTCTGGGCCTCCAGGGCCCTGCTCCTTCCAGCCCTGCCCACCAGCATCCTCTGGGAACAGAAGCAGATGCCTACTCTGAGAACTGGAGAAGGACTTCCCTGGTAGCTCAGACGGTAAAGCGTTTGTCTACAATGCGGGAGACCGGGGTTCGCTCCCTGGGTAGGGAAGATTCCCTGGAGAAGGAAGCGGCAATCCACTCCAGTACTCTTGCCTAGAAAATCCCATGGACAGAGGAGCTTGGTGCAGGCTACTGTCCATGGGGTTGCGAAGAGTCGGGCACGACTGAGCGACTTCACTTCACTTCACTTCATGTTGACATTAGGGCTTTGGGTGTCACTAGTGGTAAAGAACCCGCCTGCCAACGAGGAGACAAAAGACACTGGGTTTCGATCCCTGGGTTGGGAAGATCCCATGGAAGAGGGCATGGCGACCCACTCCAGTGTTCTTGCCTGGAGAGTCCCAGGGACAAAGGAGCCTGGTGGGCCACAGTCCATGGGGTCACACAGAGTCGGGGATGACTGAAGTGACATGGCATGCGTGCACTCACATGTGCTGATATTAGGCAAACCAGAGAGAGTCTGGGCTGAAGAACGTGGGTTTCCTCTAAAAGCTCTATTTTCTATATGTCTTTTGGGAATTCTCTTTTCCTTTACTTCTTTTAGTAATTGTTCATTTTGGAAAATGCCAGCTCATTATTTTACAAATTAAGGGTCTGAGGAGACAGCAAGTGTCTGAGACACACCAGGCCAGCAGTGTGTGTGTGTGTGTGTGTGTGTGTGTGTGTGAGTGAGAGAGAGAGAGAGAGAGAGACTGAGAGGGAAAGAGAGATACAACTCCTCACGTACCTGGAGTTGAAGGACCCGTTTTTCTTTATTACTCCCAATCCACTGTGGAGCTATACTTTTGTACAATACCATAAAAGTGAATTACTAAAAAAACATTGAAAGAGAGGTACAAAACACAAGCCCTTGTTTAAAAGAAACAAAATTACTCTATCGGTTGCTATAAAAGTCCCTAAATTCTTGTTTTCAATTGTTCTATTATCTTACCCAGACTGGTAAATTCAATTCACAGACAGACCCCAGTTCGTGGACCAGGAGCGGGTGTGGGGCAGGGGGCAGGGGGCAGGGGGCAGGGGCCAGGGAGGTATGAAAGCTCAGGAAGGAGGTGGTCTGTGGGACGACTGGAGAGGTGGCTCCTTCCCGTCCCCATCATCGCTGTTCCCTTCACAGCTGTCTCACCTACGTTTTGACTTTTTAAAAGGGGGTGGCTCGTTTACAGAGGGACGGGTAAAGGATTAGGGTCGGGGAGGGTTACTTCCTGATGGGCGAGTGAAGGCCCTGTGCTTCTGGACGGTGTGTGCCTCCCAGTGATCCTGGCAGAACCAAGGGGCAAAGGGGGAGGGGACCCTGGTGTCTTCTGGCTGTGCACTGGACGGGCGATGAAAGAGACAGAGAACCAGAAAGAGGAAGGGCTGGGATGGGAGGAGGCAAGGGAGAACAGGGAGTAGAGAAGCGAGAAAAAGGGCTAGCCTGGGTCGCCCCTACCACTGTCTTCTCCCAAAGGACAACTGCAAGCAATTAAGCTCTCAAATTAAGCTCTGATTTACTTCCATGAAGGATGTATTTTGGAGATAGACAAGGCTTTTAAACTTTCATGTACATGCAAATCATCTGCCTAGAGATCTTGTTGAAATGCAGGTTCTGATTCAGCAGGTCTGGGCGTCTGCATTTCTAATAAACTCGAGGGGAAATGATAGAAGTTTGCAGCTTGAGGGGCCAGGAGTTCTCCGAACATTAATTTCTTACTAGGAGAGGAAGGGGCCAGTTCTGGTAACTTGGACCCCACTCTCTGTGATTCCAGTACAGGGGCCCACAGAGCAAATATATATGAATAATTAACCTTCATTGACCCTGCTTCCTTTATGGGCTCAGATAATAAAGAACTTGCCTGCAATGCAGGAGACCTGGGTTCCATCCCTAGGTCAGGAAGATCCTCTGGAGAAGCAAATGGCAATCCACTCCAGTATTCTTGCCCGGAGAATTCCATGGACAGAGGAGCCTGGTGGGCTACAGTTCATGGAGTTGCAGGTTGGATACGACTGAGTAACTAACACATTCACTTTGCTCATTGACACCAACTCAATGGACATGAACTTGGGCAAACTCCAGGAGATAGTGAGGGGCAGTGAGGCCTGGCATGCTGCAGTTCACGGGGTCAGAAAGAGTTGGACGTGACTCAGTGACGGAACAACAGCAACCTTCATTGAACACTCTGGTTGTGGACTACACTGAGACTCCCCTCCTTTTCCCTCCCCTGGTCCTGCCTCTTCCTCGCCCTCCCAAACTCTCATTACCAGGCTGGTTCACACAGAGTCCAATCTCCTTGAGTAAACCAGACCAAATAATCAGGCAGCCCAAATGATCGCTGCTGCTGCTGCTAAGTCGCTTCAGTCGTGTCCAACTCTGTGTGACCCCATAGACGGCAGCCCACCAGGCTCCCCAATCCCTGGGATTCTCCAGGCAAGAACACTGGAGTGGGTTGCCATGTCCTTCTCCAATGCATGACAGTGAAAAGTGAAAGTGAGGATGCTCAGTCGTGTCCAACTCTTAAGTGATTCTACGGACTACAGCCTACTAGGCTCCTCCGTCCATGGGATTTTCTAGGCAAGAGTACTGGAGTGGGGTGCCATCGTCTTCTACTGATGGACAATATGAAATGAATTGATACACCTTTATTAACAAATAGATCTACAACCATGTGTCTTTTTGAACACTAAGGGATAACAGGAGTTTACTCATGTGCTCCACAAACAGGGGTGCTTGCTGCTAGGTTGGGGGACGGGAAGCCACAGAAGAGGCTAGGGGCTCCCTGGCCTCCTGGGCAGCACTGGGGGCTGCGGAGGTGTGTGTGTTGGGGGTGGGGGATGCCGTTGCTAGCAGAGGGCCTCCTTGTAGTCACTAGTAGGAGCTCAGCGGGTCGTGCTTCTTCTATTCAGCCCCTTGTCTGGATCCTTGCTGAGCTGCGGGCGTTTCACCTCAGCATAGATGACAGAAATGTCCTGTGGGAGAGTGAGGTCAGGGTAAGGGAGCCGATGTCACACAGAGGAGGAGAAAAGAACAGGAGTCCCATCTCACCATTTCCTGCTGGGCTGGCTGGGCAGGCCTGGCTGTGGGGGAAGAGCAGCGTTCAGGTTAGGGTACTGGGCTCACGGGGGGGTCCCCTTCCCACCTCCTCGCTGGTGCCCTCCTCTAGAGAGCACGGGCTGGCAGGGTCTAGCCTGCTCCCCTGTTACTCCTCAGGGCCTCTCGCTCTCTATCTGAAAGCAGGTGGAGTCAGGAGACCCCAACTGTGCAACCTGAGGCCACTGACTTGGCCTCTGAGCCTCAGCTGCTTCAACCAGGAGAGGGAGGTGGTGATGACAGTGGCTGCCTCGGAGGATTCCAGTGATAAGCAGGGGAGACGAAGGTCTCCAGGACACTTAGAAGTATCTAGAGAGTAGATACTTAGAAGTATTCTAGAGAATAACTCCTCTGTTAGACACCTGTTCTGCATGGGGCAACCTTTTAGGTGTGAGAATTATATATTACTCTATCTAGTATATAACGAGCAGAGGTCTAATGCTACCTGTCTAATCTCACATCAGTCCTGTCTAGCAGGGGGTATTGATTCCGAGGCTCAGCGAGGTGAATAACTCTCTACAGTCACTTCCATAAGAAGTAGTCTGTGCTGAATTGCTTTAGTCGTATGCGACCCTATGGACCATGTCCTTCCAGGCTCCTCTGTCCATGGGGTTCTCCAGGCAAGAATAATATTGAATCTTAGAGAATGTGAAGCATTCTCCCATTGACAAAAATTCCAGCATCTTGGAACACAAGGGCTCTCTTTCCTTTAGGTTTCAGACCCCTGCACCCACCATCAGGTAAAGCCTGTTCAGAGCTTGAGTTGGAACAGACTACCTCCACCCCCACCCCTGCCTTCTTCTTTGTTGTCTGCAAGGATTAAAGGATCCCATTTCCTCATTTCCCTTATTTTGCTCATGAAAACCATATAGTCTGAGGCTGACTTCTTTTTTTTTTTTCCTTATGTTTAAGTCTTCACTATAACTCTTCACAGGAAGGAACTGTGCCCACGTGGGCTTCCCATCTGCTTGGCCATGTTATGGGCACAACTGGTCAGGTCTTGAGGGAAGAGCCCTGTGTCCAAGAGACTCCTTGGCTGCCCACTTTCCCTAATGTGGGGAAATGTGGCAGTGGGGGAGCAGAGCCCCTAAGCTGATTCAGACCCATTTTATAGGCCAGGAATTGAAGTCTCTGTTACAGGTGAGACATAAAAGAAAGCTCCCTGTTTTTGAACATCTATTGCATACCAGACAACCTTTGTGGTTTCTACAACTCAGGTTCTATTCCTCGTCATTCATAATAATTTTACAAAGTGGCCATTATCTGGGCTTCCCCGGTAGTGCAGCAGTAAAGAATCTGCCTGCAATGCAGGAGCCACAGGAGACTCAGGTTTGATCCCTGGGTGGGGGAAGATCTCCTGCAGGAGGGCATGCCAACCCACTCCAGTATTCTTGCCTGGAGAATTCCATGGACAGAGGAGTCTAGTGGGCTTCAGTTCATAGGATCTCAAAGAGCTGGGCATGACTGAAGCGACTCAGAACGCACATATGCAGGCATTATCTACACGTTATAGATTAGGCTCGGAGAGCTTATATAACTTTCTCACAGTCACACAGAACACAGAGTCAAGTTCTGACTGACGCAAAACCCCACACTTTCCCCCACAATTCCATGTTGCCTGCTTGTCTGTTTGAGAGAGAACTAGCCTTCCCCATTCTGCCATCCTCACTGTCCTATCTGTGGCTGGGGTTCATGATCTTTTGGCTCCATCTTAGAGCTGGGACTGTTCTGTTTAGACTTAACTTGGGGGCAGAGACAAACTATCATTCTTTTTCCTTTGTTCCTCCAGAATGCTCAGAAAAGGGCAAACAAACAAAAACAAAACCACCTCCCTAGTTGGGATGGTCACAGTGAAGGTGTGGTGGAGATGATCTTTATGATGGTGAGATCTGATAGAGTGCCTGAAGAACTATGGACAGAGGTTTGTGACGTTGTGCAGGAGGCAGTGATCAAGACGATCCCCAAGAAAAACAAACGCAAAAAGGTTGTCTGAGGAGGCCTTACAAAGAGCTGAGTAAAGAAGAGAAGCTAAAGGCAAAGGAGAAAAGGAAAGAGATACTCATTTGAATGCAGAGTTCCAAAGAATAGCAAGGAGAGATAAGAAAGCCTTCCTCAGTGATCAGTGCAAAGAAATAGAGGAAAACAACAGAATGGGAAAGACTAGAGATCTCTTCAAGAAAATTAGAGATACCAAAGGAACATTTCATGCAGAGATGGGTACAATAAAGTACAGAAATAGTATGGACCTAACAGAAGCAGAAGAGATTAAGAAGAGGTGGCAAGAATACACAGAAGAACTGTATAAAAAGATCTTAATGACCCAGATAACCACAATGGTGTGACCACTCATCTAGAGCCAGACATCCTGGAGTCAGAAGCCAAGTGGGCCTTAGGAGACATCACCATGAACAAAGTTAGTGAAGGTGATGAAGCTATTTCAAGTCCTAAAAGATGATGCTGTGAAAGTGCTGTACTCAATATTCCCGCAAATTTGGAAAACTCAGCAGTGGACACAGGACTGGAAAAGGCAATTTTCATTCCAATCCCAAAGAAGGGCAATGCCAAAGAATGTTCAAACTACCGCACAATTGCACTCATCTCACATGCTAGTAAAGTAATGCTTAAAATGCTTCAACAGTTCATGAACCGAGAACGTCCAGATGTTCAAGTTGGATTTAGAAAAGGCAGAGGAAACAGAGATCAAATTGACAACATCTGTTGGATCCTTGAAAAAGCAAGAGAGTTCCAGAAAAACATCTATTTCTGCTTTATTGACTATGCCAAAGTCTTTGACTGTGTGGATCACAACAAACTGTGGAAAATTCTCAAAGAGATGGGAATACCAGACCACTTGACCTGCCTCCTGAGAAATCTGTATGCAGGTCAAGAAGCAACAGTTAGAACTGGACATGGAACAATGGACTGCTTTCAAATTGGGAAAGGAGTATGTCAAGACTGTATATTGTCACCTTGCTTTTAACTTATATGCAGAGTACATTATGTGAAATGCCAGGCTGGATGAAGCTTAAGCTAGAATGAAGATTGCTGGGAGAAATATCAATAACCTCAGATATGTGGATGACATCACTATTATGGCAGAAAGCAAAGAAGAACTAAAGAATCTCTTGATGAAAGTGAAAGAGGAGAGTGAAAAAGCTGGTTTAAAACTCATCATTCAAAGAACTAAGAACATGGCATCTGGTCCCATCACTTCATGGGAAATAGATGGGGAAACAATGGAAACAGTGACAGACTTTATTTCTTGGGTTCCAAAATCACTGCAGATGGTGACTGCAGCCATGAAATTAAATGATGCTTGCTCCTTGGAAGAAAAGCTATGGGAAACCTAGATATGTTAAAAGTGGAGACATTTCTTTGCCAACAAAGGTCTGTCTGGTCAAAGTATGGTTTTTCCAGTGGTCATGTATGGATGTGAGAGTTGGACCGTAAAAAAGCTGAGCACCGAAGAAGTGATGCTTTTGAACTGCGGTGCTGGAAAAGACTCTTGAGAGTCCCTTGGACTGCAAGGAGATCCAACCTGTCCATCCTAAAGGAAATCAGTCCTGATTATTCACTGGAAGGACTGATGCTGAAGCTGAAGCTGAAGCTCCAATACTTTGCCATCTGATGGCGAAGAACTGACTCCCTTTGACAAGACCCGGATGCTGGGAAAGATTGAAGGCAGGAGGAGAAGGGGGACAACACAGGATGAGATGGCATCAGTGACTCGATGGACATGAGTTTGAATGAACTCCAGGAGTTGGTGATGGACAGGGCAGCCTGGTGTGCTGCAGTCCATGGGGTTGCAAAGAGTCAGACACAACTGAGCAACTGAACTGAACTGAACTGAACTTTAGACATACCTGTGTTTGTGGTGATAGTGGTCGTGAAGTCGTGAAGGAAGGTGGTGGTGGTGAAAGTTTTATGATGATGGTGGTCAGGGTGATGATGGTGGTCGTGATACCTCACCCTAGGCCCCAAGCTTCCCTTTACATGAACAAAGATGTCAAGGTTGGCTGGAGATCACTTACCTTCATGCTCCCTTGGGATTGTATGAATCTCAGAGTAGATAACTCCTTCATTGTGTTCATTCTGGCAATGAACTGAAAGAAGGAATGAAGCTTGACTAGGACCCACCTGCTCTCCCGCCTCGAGACCTAATCATTCTGAGGACGCCTATGGAAGGAAGCCAGTCAGGGGCTGTTATGCTGTTAACTGCCAGTGGGAAGTGTTTATTAATGAGAGATATCCATCTTGGCAGGAGGACTGTGCCCCTGACGCAGGTTCTAGAAGTTTCTCCAGCCCTGATATTGTTCAAACTAGAGGTTGGCAGCTAGAGGTTGTTTTTTTTTTTTTTAAAGGTAGTAAATATTTTAGTTTTTGCAACCCCAGCTCTGTGATGTGAAAGCAACCATACACAATACATAACACAATGTTCCTTGCAAAAATACTTGGTGGACCAGATTTGGCCCATGGGACATAATCTGGTAACCGATGGTCTAAACCTCCCCCTGGGGGCTGGGATCCCTTCCTGCTTCCCTCTCCCACCACCAGCTCCATGCCCTTGCTCCTCAAGTTCTCCCTGGAAGCCTCCTGCTTTCTTCCCCAAATGACTGATTCCCAAGTCTCAGGCTCATGAGGCCTTCTTTCTCCTGACTCCCCTGGCGAGGCACTTCTTTGCCTTTATGGACAGACGCTAGTCCTGATGCAAATCCTTACCGTTGACATACAGTGGGTGCTGCTCTTCAACGGGGGCTGAGGGTAAATTCTGGGGTGGAAGGGGCCCTAGGAGATGAAAAGGTGTGATTCACTGAGTGCCCTCAGACAGCAGACTAGGCAGAGGGTGTAGAGAGACTGAGAGTAAAACAGTCAGTTTACCTTTACAAATTGTATAAAATTACCTTGAAAAGTTGTATAATATATTTAAAAATTAAATTGAAAAAACTGTCAGTGTAGGTTGCTGGTTTTCCCTAGTGGCTCAGATGGTAAAGAATCTGCTTGCAATGCAAGACACCCGGGTTTGATTCCAGGTCGGAAAAATTCCCCTGGAGGAGGGGACAGCAACCCACTCCGGTATTCTTGCCTGGAGAATCCCATGGACAGAGGAGCCTGCCGGGCTACAGTCCATAGGGTAGCAAAGAAACAGATGCAACTGAGCGACTAACACAACAGTGGGTTGCTGGAGGTCTGAGACTGGTTTGCTGATGATTGTTAATCAACAGGTCTGGACATGGTTAATTTTTATGGGATGTTTCTTTCGAAAAAAATACGCTAATGGATAGGATGGCTCCATAGGAATCACAAACTGGAGGAAGCAGGGTCAGAAAAGATGGGTTACACCCTTGCATTGAAACAGTTCAGATCCACAAGTCAGGTCGCTTTTCAGAAAGAGGAAAGCTAATAACTTTGACAACACACCATGTGCCAGAAACACACCAGGACCAGGGAATTCAAATGCAACATCTACTTAGTCACAAAGCTCCTCACCCAGGGGCCAGCACAGAGCTGGATGTCAAAAAGGCTCCCCTTCCTAATTCTTTGCTGTCTGACATTTTTCACAACCACTTTGCAAAGGTTAATACTATGATTTCCATTTTTCAAATGAGGTGACTGGTTGGGAGAGGTGATTTCTTCAAGGTCACACAGAAAGCTGGTGGAGACAGAATCTTAATCCAGTGTGTATGCGTTTTCTCCATTAGCCTGCCATCTCTGTGATAGCAGATGTTTCCAGAACTTTAAAAATTATGTCCTAGGATGGGAATTGGGTCACAGGTGTATTTGAGAACACTGAGTTCATGCCTGGTGTCCAAGAAATATTCATTAGCTCTAATAGCAAGAAAGCATCAGAGTCATCAGGCAGCGCCTTTGAACATGGCTCCTTCTGTAAAATGAAGAGGGCATTTGTGGAGACTCAGAGAGGCCCCCTGGTTATTAAACATTCCCTGATGCTCATCTGTCAAGGCTGTGATTCTGAGTTTTCATTCCCAAAGAGCTCCATGAAGTTGATGGAACTGTGTTTTATGGGGAGGCGTGACAACAGGAAGTAAAATGAACACTTAAAAACAGCCAGAACTTGTACACTGTATTATGTAAGTGCTACTTTGAAGCAGACCTCCTGTATGACCACATCCTAGATTCCATCTTTGGTCAAAATGCTTTGAAGATTGCCTTCAGAGATACAGTCTGTGGAATGTTTTCATTTCTTGAGGAATGGATATGCTGTCTGGAAATGATTAAGGGTCTTGGAAAGTTCAACATGGAGAAAAAAGTTGTTGGACAGTGTTTCTTGGGTAACTGCAGAATTTGGCCTGAAGCTGGTTTTCTGAGTGACATTCTAAAGAAGGATTTGTGACCCTGAGATTCTGAAATGGGTAAGACCTCCACCCGGAGTCTTATTTTCATGAGAGACAAGTTTCTTTTGAACTGGAGTCCAGGTGCTCACAAGCTGACAGTGGGGGTGGGGTAGGGGGTGGGAATGAGTGGGGAGGCAGAGTCTCCACCTGAAGAGGGATGTCCCTTTGTCCCATGTGAAAGGCATCTTCTTCTTGAAGATCTTTCAGCAGCGACTGCTCCCCCACCATCTTGTTTGGGGCTGGGAGGGGAAGACTGTGATGTGTTGCTTTGCCTTGAATGCTTTGGCCCAGAGGTAAGTGGGTAGGAACAGCCATGGTACTGAGGCCAGGCCAGGGAAGGAGGTTTTATGCACATGCAGGGAGAGTAGGACTCACAGTCCATCAGTTCATGGTCTCCTCCCGCTGCCTCCCCATCTAACGCTGGGCCTGCCTCCGTCTCTCTCCAACTGCTCTGTCCTTAGATGCTCAGTGGTGCCCAGCTCTTTGCAACCCCAGGGACTGTGGCCCGCCAGGCTCCTCTGTCCACTGGGCTTCTCCAGGCAAGAGTATGGGAGTGAGTTGCCATACCTCCTCCAGGGCATCTTCCCAACCCAGGAATCAAAGGTCTCCAACCCAGGTCTCCCACCTTGCAGACAGATTCTTTATCGTCTGAGCCACCAGGGAAGCACATGAATGCTGGAGTGGATAGCCTATCCCTGCTTCAGGGATGTTCCTGACCCAGGAATCGAATCGGAGTCTCATGCACTGCAGGCGGATTCTTTACCAGCTAGGCTACCAGGGAGCACCCCTGGTACTTTAAAGCAAGCCTGGCCTGACTGCATGGACTCTAGACTCAAGACTAAAGGAAAGCAGAGATGAGAAGTTAGATGGACAGAGGCTGCTAAGTTAAGAAGGGGAGAGGAAGCTGGAGGCTGACTTAAGCTCTAACTGGGGTGCCTGGTGAGGTGGTGGGGCTGGGGGTGGGGAGAGAGACATTCAGGTACCCTGGCTGTAGTCAGGGAGGGATACTTGGAACTGTAGGATGGGGCGGTCTTCCTCAAAAAGCAGGCTAGCTTAACTCCCAGAAAACTCATCACAAATTCCTTAACAGAGGGGGCCTCATACTTGAATAAGCAAATCTAGCTGAAGGTCTATGACACTAATTACTTCTGCCCTTGGCAAGTGGAAAATAAAAATGTCCCTGGGGAAGGAAGAAATAGGTTGATTTGAAACACTGTAGGTGCCCTAGGAATAAACTGGGACCAAATAGCTTTGGCGCTGGGAACCATTCCCTTCAACATGCCTTCAGGCGAAGAAAGGTTAACATTGGAATAACTTGGAGCCACCCAAGGTGATTGCTTTGAAAGCCAACATTCATGCTTAATTATCATGACCAAGACAGGAAGAGGAGAAGAGTCTTGAATTTCAAAACCCATAGATTACCTAGAAATCCCATTTATCTAATTATTTTCACTTGATTTTCCCTATAGAAAGGGAAAGTTGCTCAGTGGGGTTCCATTCTTTGTGACCTCATGGACTATACTGACGTGGAATTCTCCAGGCCAGAATACTGGTGTGGGTAGTCTTTTTCTTCTCCAGGGGATCTTCCCAACCCAGGGATCATACCCAGCTCTCCCACATTGCAGGTGGATTCTTTACCAACTGAGCCACTAGGGAAGCCCTAGAATACTGGGGTGGGTAGTCTATCCCTTTGTCAGGGGATCTTCCTGACCCAGGAATCGAACCAGGGTCTCCTGCATTGCTTGCCGATTCTTTACCAACTGAGCTATCAGGGCAGCCTCTTTTTCCCTATAGAATCCTCTGCCAATAGCATTACTCTCATCTGATTTTTGTTGTTGTTGTTCCGAAAAACACGTGATGGATTTATTACAAGAGTACATATTTCAGTCTTTAAATGCTGTTAAGAGAAATGAGGCTTGTTGAAATGTAAGTTGGAGGCGGGCATGTGGTAGATAATATCTCATGGAATAGTTTCACATCTCATCAGAAACTTAACTAAACTTTTTATTTTCAAAGACTCTGATCAGAGGAATTGGAGAATGGCTAGCAGGAGCAAAGGCAGCCTGGGAACCCGCCAGCTGATGTGCTCAAAGTAGAATGAGAACGTGCTGAGCTCCCACTCAGTGCCAGGCTAATACATTAGGTATGAATGTTACCTCATTATCTCAGATCTTACAACATCCCGAGAGGGAGACATTTGGTGAACCTTCGAGGGGCCTGGCCCAAGGTCACCGAATTAGTAAACAGCAGTGCTGGGACCAGGCCACTCCCAGTCATCTCCACCACACTTTCTTCCTGTTGAGCTGACATACATGGACACTTGCCCAGAGCCCAGTATAGCGCAGAAGTGAGCACGCATGTGCACTGGAGTTCTCATGTGCTCTTTCTCCCTTACTAAGGGGACCAGAGCTCCCCTGACTTCAAGGAGAGAGTTGGAGGCCTTGGGTTTGTCATATTCACAGCCACCGACTGTCACTCAAATGTGAAGGATACTGGTCTACATCTCGTTTGGCTTTAAGAATTCCTCTGTTTGTGCCTTATTCATGCCTGAGTGTGCAGCAGTGTGTTTGTGTGACTGCACCAACACACTCCTGGGTGTGTGTGAGTTCTGGAAGCTGTAACTGTCCCTCCGGGGGCCCCTTTGTGTGACGTGTGAAGAAAAGTCCCTCTCCCCTCCAGTACCCAGAAGTAAGCAATTGGTCCCATCAGACTCGCTTTCCAATGGCTGGACTGTGCCTGGCATAGGGATTCAGCAACTAAGAAGGCCAAAAAGAATTACTAACCGTTTTTCCTCCAGGGTCTGAAATACCCCAGAAGTGCAGCAGCAATGACCATCATGGCAAGCAGGCTTGCAGGCAGCCCAGGAGCCAGCCAGCTGCTACTGGTGGGGGGCAGAGAAGACCTGAGGATCTGGGGAGTGAGTAGAGGTGACCATGAGCACTGAGGATGAAATTCACAAATGCACTCCCAGACACGCACAGGTGCGTCAGAATGGCTGGCATTAGTGGGAAACGCCTGGCCTGAAGAAGCCTGGCCAATGGGAATGAGGGAAGGACCAAAGGATGTCAACGTGGATGGGCATCCCACGGTTGACCATGTGGCCCCCCGTGGTGTCCCCTCCCTCTCCATGGGCTTCACTATTTCCCCACCAGGTTCAGTGGAGATGTTCCCAGCAGGGTCCATGCTCAGTCAGCCATGCAGCACCTGCTCTGTACCCAGCAGTGAGCCGGGCATGGCAGGAGGAACTCAGATCAGTGAGGTCTAGGGCTCAGAGCCCAGCTGAGGGACAAGACCTACCATCCACAGAGAGTGTCACAGGCTCACTTGTCTCTCTGGAGACACGGTTCCCAGCCTCACAGGAGTAGTTCCCAGCATGCTGCTCTGACATCACCCGGAAGAGGCAGGAGGCAGGTCCCCCATGGGGAGCCACGTGGTTCCGCAGGATGTCCCCATTGAGGTGGAATAAGTACAGGATCGGGAGGGGAGCCCCTCTGGACCTCACAGAGGAGCTCCACCTCGTCCCCCACAGCTAGGCTGGTGGGTCTCAGGGTGAGCAGAGGACGGGACACAGGAGCTGGGGAGCACGCAGTTGGGAGGTCAGCGGACTGCCCAGGGTCCTCCCTTAGGGACCCTTCCCCACACAATCAGGGGCCCCACTGCCCACAGCCCAGGCGTCTAAGCAGCGTTTCCCCTCCCCCACTTACCCCACACCCTGAGCTCCAGCTGAGGGCTCCGTTTCTGGGCCTGGCCACCCTCGAGGGAGGCCTCGCACCAGTAAAGCCCGGCATCTCCCTCTCTGGCTGCTGGGATGCGGAGTTCTGGGTGGCGGCTCCTGTTCTGCAGGGTGCGGCCCTCCTTGTGGAAGGAAAAGCGCAGCCGCCAGGCTGACTTCTGACTGTGCAGCTTTGTCTGGCATCTCAGGGTCACAGGGCTCCCCTTGCAGAGCTCGTGAGAGGGAAGGGCTGTTAGCACGGGAGGCAGGAACCGCTCTGGGGAGAGACAGCAAGGGCTCACGACGGGAGTCTGGACAGTGTGGCCCGGGAGGCTGAGGTCTGAGCTTCAGCCCACTCCAGGCCCCACGGGAAATACCGTCTCCCAGCACCTGACCGCTCATCCCACCCATAAACCCTGAAACAATGCCCATGATCCCAAGCCTCTCTGGGGTCCCAGAAAGCCAGACCCAGAGGGCCTTAGCGGTCACCCAGTCCCCAGAGCGGAGGAGTCTGGCTCAGGGTCCCAAGGGGGCAGTGAGCATCCGGGTTGCTTCTGGCCTCTTCCCACCCTGCCCGCCCAGGGTATCTTCCGCCTCCCTGGCTCCAGGCATGTCCCATGGTGGGGGAGGGTATGTAGACAGCATCTTGGGCATTTCAGGGCCCTGCTGACTGATCCAGCAGCAGGGGCAGCCAGAGAGAGGGGTGCAGCCCCAAGCCCTGCTGTCCTCTAAGACCAGGCCCCTGAGCAGCACCCTAACCATCCCACCCCCGAAGTGGTGACTCACCTTGGACTTGAACCAAGACAGTCCCTGAATCCCATGAGTCCACGTTTCTGGCATATTTCACCCGCCCAGTGCAGTTATACCGGCCACTGCTGTTAGTTGTTGCTGTCCCCAGTAAGAGAGGCTTGTTGTTCTTAGAGAAATGGAGGAATTTTTCATCTCTGTAGAATGTCACCTGGGACAGCGCTGCATTCCTCCTTCCCCGGCATCGCAGAATCAGTATATCCCCCTCAAACACGAGGTATGGCTGGGCTTGGGGGCTCAGCCAGACTGTAAGATGCAGAAACAGGGTCACCCTGGAGCTGTGGGTCCCTCAGTCCATTTTCTCCCTCTTCCCCAGCCTCAACCCCACCCCCCCACCCCAATCCTGGGATGGAGGCTCCCGGATGGCACCCTCACAGCTGTCACTGTCCTGAGTTGTCATGCCAGACCGGGGCCGGTGCTCTGCTTTCCTCCACCCCTTCCTCCCTGTTCTCTGCCCTTCTCTTTTCCTCCTCCCTCCTCTTCCTCCTCTTCTCTCTCTGTGCCTACTCTCTGGCCTCCTTCCCTCCTACCCTTCTCTCTCCATTCCCCCCACCCTCCCACGTGACCAAGGATGGAACCCTTGCCCTCTGCAGTGGAAGCTCAGAGTGTTAACCACTGGACCATCAGGGAAGTCCCCTCCTTGTTTGCTTTAGCAATGCAGTTTCCTCTGCCACCTTGGCAAGCTTGAGGCAAATTGCGTTCCTTCCATCCGTTGTTCTTTGTTCCTCTTGATTGGATCCCCATTCTCCTAGTTTGGTTTCTTCTCCTCTGGTGACCCCAGCGCAGCTCTTTCTGCAGCATCCACTTCGGATGGTATGTGCACCCCTCCCCACCAGAAAGAAGCTGAAGGGGTGGGTGTTGGATGTGCCATGGCCTGGGCTCGCTCCACCCCACTTCCCTCATTGGGCTTCCCCAGGCCCAGCCTCCATCAGCACTCCCAGCAGCAAGGTTCGTCTCCACCACAGTCATGATGTGGGATTTGCCACCTCGGTCCTCATTTCTAAAATGCCTTTCATGCCCTGATGTGGACAAGAGAAGAGCTCCTGGGGACCCAGCATCATCTGCAGGGCAATCCCAGACTGGCCTGGCCCCGGGACATACATCTTTGGCAAACCAGGCACCACTGGTCCCAGACAACCTCAGAAGCCTGAGAGTAATGATGCGTAATCAGATAGGGAGCCCCCAAAAGAGCCACAGCACACCCTACCTTTGTCTGGTTCTCCTGGATCCCTCGGACTCTTATTCTCACCCAAGAACTCATGATGCTCACAGCGTAGCTGAATAAAGGGTCTTGCTTCCTTGGCTGCTCTTTCTAGCACCACTAAATATTGGTTTGGATTCTTCCTCAGGCATCACAGAACATGCCCCCAGAGGTCAAGATTTCATGGGTCAGAGTTTTCACCCACTTGACAGAAGCTCCATGGAGGTCAGTGGGACAGGATGAGCAGGAGGGCAAAGGTAGCCCAAGGGAGAAAGAAGGCTGACCCCAGACAAAGATGCCTGATTCCTTGAGCATTAATGGGGTGGAAGCGAATCCAGATGTTGATGAGTGGGGATGGCAGGAGCTCCAGAGCCACACTCAGAGGAGGAAATGGAGGCCGTTGGATTTATAAGGGGGGCCAGGTGGAGGCCTTGAGTCATTCTTCTGGAACCTGAAGTATCCTTGGCCTGAGACAGTGAGGTCCCGGGTTTCTCCTCTTCCTAGGCATTGGTGAAGACTCTTGAGGAAGAGATCCAGGCTGGAGCTGCTCTGAAGATGTTGCTGGGGGACCCAGTGTTGCTGCTGTTCAGTCTCTCAGTCATGTCCGACTCTTCGCAACTGCATAGACCTGCAGTGTGCCAGGCTTCCCTGTCCTTCACTATCTCCTGGAGTCTGCTCAAACTCACGTCCAAACTCATTTCTAGCAATACTCAGTGATACTAGAAAGAGCAGCCAAGGAAGCAAGGTCCGTCATTCAGCTACACCGTGAGCATCACTAGTTCTTCTGTGAGGTGAAGAATCCTAGGGATCCAGGTGGCCAGGTGAAGACAGAATGTGCTAGGGCTCTTCTTAGGGCTTCCTAGTCTATTACTCATCATTACTCCCAGGCTTCTGATGCCATCCAACCGTGTCATTTTCTGTCATCCCCTTCTCTTCTTGCTCTCTATCTTTCCCAGCATCAGGGTCTTTATCAATGAGTCGGCTCTTTGCATCAGATGGCCAAAGTATTGGAGCTTCAGCTTCAGCATCAGTCCTTCCAATGGATATTCAGGTTGATTTCCTTTAGGATTGACCCACTGGCCCCGATTTTACCTATCTATTAAGTTTTGGCCCAGAGACACCCTTGGAGATGAAAGAGACATGGACAAGACTCACCAATTTTCCCAACACAGGGAACTGCAAGAGAAAAAAAGTGATAGATTAAGAAGCAAAAAGAACTTTCTGACAAGGAGAGGGCCTGTAACCTTATAAATAGATGCTAACATTCATTCAACCAGTCAACCACCCATCCCCCTAAGCACATAGCTATCTAAGTCACCCAGCCACTCGACACCCAGCCACTCAGCCACTCAACTTCTATGATGGACCTACTGCCTGGAATTCTTTGCTCAATCTCAGTTCACATATTACCCCCTTAGACAGGTATTGCTGGGCTTCCCAGGTGGTGCTCATGGTAAAGAACCTGTCTGCCAATACAGGAGATGCAAGAGACATGGGTTCAACCCCTGAGTTGGGACGATCCCCTAGAGGAGGAAATGGCAACCCCAGTATTCTTGCCTGGAGAATCCTATGGACAGAGGAGCCTGGTAGGCTACAGTCCATATGGTTGCAAAGAGTTGGACATGACTGAAGCAACTTAGCACAACTATCATAATACCCTATTGTGTTACCATCAGAGCACTTATCATCATTTAAAATTACCTTACCATTAAATTGCCTGCTTGTAATCACCTGTCTCCCTCTCTCTGTCTAAAAACTTAAGCTCCATGAGAGCAGGTCCTCTGCCTGTCTAGTTCACCACCGTATTACCTATACCTAGGGCCTGTGCCTGGACCATGGTCTGTGTTCAATAAGCATGTACTAAATAGATGTGCAAATGCTCCCCAACTTGTGCAGGGCAGGGAACAAAAAGTAGAAGACACAGGACTAGATTCTTCACTACTGTGCCTGAAGGGCCTGTTTACACGTACAGAAGAACTCAGCAAAGCAGGACTGAAGTCTTGTGGCCCATCTGCCCACAGAGCTCTGGGGAATAGCGTATATGGAAGTGATGGTAGGAAGGAGGTAAGAATAGATTGTGTGGATGTGATCATAGGAAGGAGGTGAGGTTTCCCTGGAGGAGTAGTCACTAAACGATTGTGGGGCATGGACAGGCAGCTTGGATGCATGAGAGAACTGTCAACAGACCAGCACATCACATCATGTTGCACCTTGTATGCATTGCACTAATGCTTCTAGATGAATGAATGCTTGAGGACAGTAAGCGGACAGGAAAGTGAAGGTGTTAGTTGTTTAGTCATATCTGACTTTTGTGACCCCATGGACTACAGCCTACCAGGCACCACTGTCCATGGGATTCTCCAGGCAAGAATACTGGAGTGGGTAGCCATATCCTTCTCTGGGAGATCTTCCCGATCCAAGGATCAAATTCAGGTCTCTTGCATTGCAGGCAGATTCTTTACCGTTGGAACCACCAGGGAAGCCCATGTGGCCTGGAAAGAGAGGCCAAACCACAAAATGATGACAGATGAGGTTAGGCAGGTGTGATCAGCCTAAGGGATGGGAGACCCTAAACTGAGGGCCAGAGTTGGGTGTAAAGCAGTGGAGCAGACTCTGGGCTTTGGGGGCAAGAGGCACAAGAATGAATGATGTAGGGCTCAGTGCAGTCAGTCCAGCCGGTCCCCAGGCATTTACTTGTGCCTTTCTTTGCTGGGTGCTGTGCAGAATCCTGAGAAATGCAAGAATGGTCTTGGAAGGGGTGGGTGAAGATCCCCTCAGCAGATCTGGCATGTTCATTCACAGGCTATCATGCTTGCTGTCCGCATGATTTGGGACATATTCTCTACCTACTCAGCTCAGGTCAGCTCCCCCGCAGGTTCTCAGGGTGTATAAGATTATGAGTCCATCCTTTCATCTTCCCCTGCCTATAATCTAAGTGCATCTTCTGTGATCTTGGTGTAGTGGGAAGCACACAGGCTTTGGAACCAGATGATGTGGACTGATTTCATGAGTCCATCTCTTTCTATGGGAACTTGCACAGGTTGTTTAAAGTTCAAGAGCCTCCAATTCCTGGCTGTCTTGTATAATGGAAATGACAATGAAACGGAGCAGGACCGTATGGTCCTTGCCCCTCCCTCCACTGGATTTTCTGCTTGCCATTTGCCTCTGGAAAACCTTAGCCAAAGAAGAAGCTTAATCAGAGAAGTGAGAAATGCTGAAACAAAGGAAAACAGTCAAAGGGGACCAAATAATAATGATGTAGCCATTAAGCACAGTCGAGGACCTTTAGTTCCTTCTCAAAGGCTAAAGGTAATATTCTGAGCCATATCCTGTGAGCTGTCTTATAGATACCAAAACCCCAGGTGGCGGGATTAACTACATGATGCCCAGACTGTCCAGGATGTGAGCTGCCACAGTTCCAAGAGCTGACCGCAAAGAAACGGGAACAAATGGACCCCAAAACTGAAGATGAACTGTACCTAGAACAACCAAGCTGATGCCAGTCAGACCACTGGTGACCACTTTGAAGATGACCGTCAGAGATGACTGTGCTGTTTCTGCATGTCGACCCCCCCAACCCCCACTCTGTCTATAAAATCTCTCACCCGCTGCTTGTCAGAGGGGGAGTCAGCCTTGGACAGATGTCTGCCACCCTCTCTCACAGCTGCTGGCTCTTGAAATACAGCACTTTCCTTTCCACCAACCTGGCCTTCTTATTGGCTTTTGAGTGGCAAGCAAGCCACTCAGGAACCCCCCATGCATACCTTTTGGTAACAATAAGTCATTTTTCCCTTACAGAGCAGTTACATAGATTATACCACCACCACCCCCCCCCCCCTTTGGGGAGGTGGCTTCTACATTAGCTGAAAGCAGAAAGAAGGCCTGACTTCAGAGTGACTAAGACCTCACTGGGTAGTGATGCCTCCCCTTCCTTTGCCTTCCCGACCGGAAAACAGTTTTGCAGCTACAAAGTGATGAACAAACAAGGCTGAGGTGACTGATGCCTATAGCAAGAGGGTAGGCTCCAGCGAGCACAGATGCTTCAGATGAGCTTGTGCCCCAGATCCCAACGACTTGCTCTCCAGGGCACTGCAAGGCCTTGGGGTTGCGACTGCAGAACCACTGTGTATAATCAAAACGGCCACCAACTGGGGACATACAGAGTAGATGACGCCTGCTTACAGCTTCAGTCAGGTGCAGGCTGAAGAGGTGACAATGTGATGCGAAACCAAGAGCTGGAAAGCTCTGCAGTCCTGGATGGCGGAGGTCACAGCCCCAGCGAGCTCTGCACTCACTGGGCCACTTTGGGAGGGATGAGAAAGCCCAGCTCCTGACCCAGTGACAGAGCTTAGCAGGGCCGAGCAGACCAGGGCAACGAACAGGGCCTAGAAACCATTTCCTACTAGAGGAACTGGGAGACGTTTATCTGAGAAAGATGAGACAGCAGGGATACTCAGTGGCCTTCGAGTACCTGATGGGCTAAGGCAGGGTCTTCACCACTAGTGCGCCCTGGGAAGCCCTCATTGGGCGGAAGTGGAACTAGTGAGATCAGAGAGGCAGGTTCAACTCCCACGAGGAGCTACATCCAGTAAATCTCTGCCACACTGCAACGTGCTACTCTGCCAAGGGGGCAGCCGCCCACCGGGAGGGCTGTGCGTCATGGATGCTGTGTGTGTGTGGGGGGGAGGGGGTGGGCTCCAGTACGCGGACTGAAGCTGGCCGATGCACAGCTCGGAGGAAGATCGAGGTTCATCGCCTAAATTTTAAATACAACTTAGTGTGTGTTAATCACTCAGTCGTGTCCGACTCTTTGCAATCCCATGGACTGGGGCTTGCCAGGCTCCTTTGTCCATAGAATTCTCCAGGCAAGAATACTGAAGCGGGTTGCCATTTCCTTCTCCAGGGGATCTTCCTGACCCAGGGATTGAACTCAGGTCTTCTGCGTTGCAGACAGATTCTTTACCATCTGGGCCCCAAGGGAAGCCAGATACGCCTTTAGTATACAGCCGTGACCAGCGTGTTCAGCGTCAGGGCTTCTCGCCTCTAGAAGCTGTGATAACCAGTACTAACAAACAACAGGAACCATTTGTTGTGTGACCATGTCCTGCCAGGCACTTTAAATGAATATAATTTCTAGTTTTACCTGATTAAAATCCAACTACATCCAGACTAGAGGTAGCAAGATCGATCAGAGAAAGCACAGGGTTTGACAAAATGGATTGGGTTTGCATCTCTGTTTTGTTTGTTTGTTAGCAGGGTAATTCTAGGCAAGTTTCTTAACATTTTTGAACCTCAGTTTCCCCAACTGCTTCATAAGGATAAAAGTTAAACCCTCCCCTATAATGACTCTGAAGGTTATATGAGATAATGCATGTACTGTACATTTAATGTTTTTTTTTTTTTTTCCCCCTCTCCTCTGTCTCTGGCCACATCTGAGAGGAAATAGCACTTGAGAGGAAATAGCAAATTTACCGTTATGTTAACTTTGTTCTGACACTTTCAGACAGGGGGTCTGAACCTCAGGCTGGCTTTCTGGGGTCCTGAGCATCAGATGTGACTCAGTCCCACCTGGGTTTCCCATATGCCATCCAATTATTCAGCCCATTACTGACTTTCCACCCCCTCCTCCTTTGCTTTTCCCCCATCCAGATTCTTGGCTATACGCCGGGAAGCTCTTAGATTTTTTATCTAGTCAAGTCCAGGGACTCTATTCCTTTCTCAAGGAAGGGATGTGCCCTTAAGAATCTCCCATCTGGAGAGTAACCAGGCACAAGGCTGTCCTGTCCCTGCCCTAATGTGAGCACTGACCTTCTCATTTGTCCAAATGACCATTCATAGAACACACAGGGCAACATGGTGATGTTGGGGAAGGAAGAGCCCTGAGCGGAACAAGTATTTTCTTCTCAGAGGCTAAATTCCCACAAACTCTACCCAGGAAGGGGGTGTTTTTAGGAATGCTTTTGCTTTTCAGGGCTTCTCTGGTGGCTCAGACAGTAAAGAATCTGCCTGCAATGCAGATTCTGGATTTAATCCCTGGGTGAGGAAGATTCCACGAAGAAGGAAATAGTTATCCACTCCAGTATTCTTGCCTGGAGAATTTCATGGACAGAGAAGCCTGGCGGGCTACACTCCACTGGGTTGTAGAGTCAGACATGACTGACTAACACATTTTGCTTTTCTGGTTCAATGAAAACAAACTTCTGGGACCAAGCTTAAAACAAAAAGCAAGTCAACTCAGAAACTGTGAAGCGAAGTGATCTACGTGCCCAGACTCATTCCTTTTGAGTGTAGCATCTGACAATGGCTGAGACTGAGCTGAATCTGGAGGAGCCGAGTGACCCATCCCCACTCCAATCCTCTGTCTGGAGACCAGTCCCTCCTGGCATGTGTGATTGGCCCCAGTGGATCCAGGAGACAGCTATGGATCCAGAAGAATGGATCTGAACCTTAATATAGGTCCCCATGGGCTTCCCAGATGGCTCAGTGGCAAAGAATCTTCCTGCCAGTGCAGAGATGCAGGAGATGCAGGCTCTATCCCTGGGTCAGGATGATCACCTGGAGAAGGAAACAGCAACCCACTCCAGTATTGTTGCCTTGGAAATCCCATGGACAGAGGAGCCTGGTGGGCTACAGTGCATGGGGTTGCAAAGAGTTGGACACGACATAGCGACTCTACAACAGCAACAATAACAATAACATGGGTCCCCATGGGCCAGTTAGACCCAAATCAGAACCTCCCCTGACAGAGAGAGGAAGTAGGCAGAATAGGAATGGTTATTTTGAAGAGGGCTTTGGACATCCAGGGCATAAACCTCTTGACCAGGGAAGAAGCCCAATCATTGTTGACTGGTTCCAAGAAAAGGCTGAGGCTTCTTGGAATACACCTCCTTGTAAAACCTCACGTTTAGCTCCACTTGCTGAGCAAAATGTGTGGAACTGCCTTTGTCCACTTCCCTGATCTTTCCTCTGCACCCCAGCAGCCTCCTTTCCTTCTGTGATTTTATTTTCCTTTCAAGATAGACCTGATGGATATTTTAACTTGATTTCACAGGGTGAAAAATGTCACTGGACTTCAGCATGTGATTTTTTTGGCTCCTTAAATTAGCTTTGACACATCAAATGGTTGCCTTTCCAAGGACCCAGGAAAATAGGGTAGGAAAGCCTGGGGCTCCCCAAATGGCCTCACCCCCATCACTCTCATTTCCATCATCTCCATCACTCTCATCCCCATCACTCTCAAGCATATCCATTGCACACGCTAGTCTCAAGCTCTAGCCATAAACCCTCTTGAACTAGGAAAGGTGAAATAAAAAAGTTTGCATCTTAGGAATGACACAGTCTTTGGTGCCCAGGAGAGGCTACTGGCACTTGGTGACTTACCGAAGAGGAGCGCAACCATCCAGAGCAGCATGGGGCCCGGCCTGGCGTGGAATAGGGTACACAGGACAGACTGGAGTCAGGGGGCGAGGATGGCAGGGAGAGCATCTAGGCCACAGGCCCAGGGGTGGGTGGGTGACCCCCTCTGACGTGCGTTGTGTTAGCGCTTGATAATCTAAATACAGGAAGTGGGGAAGAAACTACAAGCTCAAATGGGTATTTCTTCTTTGCTAGAAGGAGCGTAACACAAATGAATTTTCTTGACCATGAAGCATAAGGTAGTCAGATAAGCCACTGGCAAGCACTTTGTTGCTTTCTTTATATATATATATATATATATATATATATATATATATATATATTACTGAAGTATAATTGGCTTACAATGTTTCAGGTGTATAGCAAAGTGATTCAGTTATACATATGCACATAAATTGTTTTTGAAATTATTTTCCATATAGTTCCCTGTGCTGTACCATAAACCTTTGTTACTTGTTGCATATCTATTTTTTAACTAGAAACCTAGCATTCTATTAATACTAAGTCAAACAAGTGGAATCAAAATGTCATTAGTGTGTTAGTAAGGCAAAAATTCATGTTTTCTAAAATATATATAATACGTATTACTTATATACATATATGTATTTAAAAGCTTTTCTACTACATTTGATAAAGGCTTGAGAAAGAACATAAAAAAGAATAAATGGAGAAACTGGAAAACATAAATTGCCGCCAGCGTCCCAGCCCTGAGGTGAAACCCAGCTGACCCCCGCCTCCACGGGAAGCCCTCTAGCACGAGCAGGTACTTTTGGTTCAGTCTCCTGTGGGGTCATGGCTCCTTTCCTCTGGGTCTTGGCGCACACAAGATTTTGTCTGTGCCCTCCAAGACTGGAGTCTCTGTTTCCCCCAGTCCCGTGGAAGTCCTATAATCAAGCTCCTTTGGCCAGCAAGGTCAGATTCCCCGTCCCTTTGTCAGATCCCCAGGCTGGGAAGCCTGACCTGGCTTCAGAACCTTCAGAACAGTGGGGAATGTCTTTGGTATTATTGTTCTCCAGTCTGTGGATCACCCACAGGCTGGTATGGAATTTGATCTTACTGTGGTTGTGCCCCTCCTACCGCCTCGCTGCAGCTTCTTCTTTGTTTTTGATGTCTTTATCTTTTCTTCTTTATCTTTTTTTGGTGGGTTCCAGCATCCCCCTGTCCGTGGTTGTTCAGCAGGTAGTTGTGATTTTGGAGTTCTTGTAGGAGGGATGAGTGCACTCCCTTGCAAGCACTTTTGAATGCTCTCTTGGTGGTCTGAAAAGGCTCATGCTAGGAATTAGGGTGGGGCATGGCTAAGGAAAGACCAGAGACTGCCACAATTTGCTTGGCCTCAGCATCACTTAGTCTGGAAGGTAGCACAGTGGTGGAAACACTAAGATCCTCCCCACTGCCCCACCTGTAATTTGAGTGACCTCTAGTTCTCCAAGGTGCCCTCTTCTTCAAGAAGAAATGTATCTGGCCTCTGCAATAAGGTAGAGAAGTGGAATCCTGAAGATACTCCACAGAGCCATCAGCTCAGCAGAGAATCAGGGATCAATGTGGCTGGGGTAGAACGGGGATGGAGGTTCTGAACCTGAAGTTTTAAGACTGTCAGGTAATTGTTTTGAGAAGAACTGTTCATTAAAAGACATGATTAAAAGAGTGAACAGGCAAGCCACAGGGTGGCAAGATATTTTAAATACATATGCCTGACAAAGGACTGGTATCCAGAATGCAAGGATTTCTACAATTCAATATGAAAAAGACAGACAACCCTCCAGAAAAATGGACAATATTTTGGATAGCTACTTTACAAACACAGATATCCAAGAATTCAATAAACACAGGATAAGGAACTTGACTTCATAAATCACTGTGGAAGTGCAAACCTAAACTGCAATGAGATTCCACTGCATCCCCCATAAGAATGGCAAAAACTATAGACGACCAAGTGCTGCTGGGGGTGTGGAGCAGCTAGAACTCACGTGCCCCTCCAGAGGGAATATAAATGGGTACAGCTACTTTGGAAAACCGCGGCAGGATCTAATCAACTGGATGCACGGATCCCGAGGGCCCAGTGTTTTCATTCTGAGGTATTTGCACACATGTGGGCATCACAAGACAGGTGCAGGAATGTTCATAGCGACGTCACTTGTAACAGACGAAAACTGGAAACCACTGGTCTCTTAGCACAGAAGGAGGCCATCCCCCTGCCCCCATGTCCTTCGAGAACTGAATGCGTGAATTTAAGGTGAAGCGCGGAGAGCTAGGTTAAATGCCAGGAAGCATTTTCTGACAGTGAGTTCTTCCTGGAAGACTTTAGGTGAGAATTTTCATACTTTGAAAAGAATTTGCTGTGCTGACTGCTGAAGGAGCTTCCTAGGTGGCGCTCGATGGTGTAAAACCTGCTTGCCAATGCAGGAGATGTAAGAGATTTGGAAAGATTGGGAAGATTGGGAAGATTCCCTGCAGGACGGCATGGCAACCATGCCAGTATTCTTGCCTGGAGAATCACATGGACAGAGGAGCGGGCTACAGTCCACAGGGTCACGAAGAGTTGGACAGGAGTGCAGCGACCTACTGAAAGTGGGAATGGAAAGGATGAACTTTCTGTTTTCTCCTCAAGATTCTCTGCTTCAGCAGAAATGGGCAACTGATCTGGCACTGCCAGGAAGTTCTTTTGAGTCTCTGTAGATTGGGAGGGAGTTAAAAGGAGTGAGGAAGTAAGGTAGGAATTGAATACCTTGTTGGCTCAGCTCAAGATGGTAACATTTATACATTTTCCTCTATTTGTTCTCTTTCCAGCAGATCTCTCGGCTTGAGTCATCTTTACTTTTGTTCAGCTGCAGGTCTAGAGGGTAATGTGACACCTCTGCAGGGCTGCAGCTAAGATAGGAGACGGGGCAACCACAAATGGTCTAGCTTGCAAGCACTGAAGGTGCTTTGCAGGCAGAACCCATGAAGCCTCGGGCCCTGGCTGCTTCTACCTTCCCTGGGTTCAGGCGGCCTGACCGTGTGAAGCCTCCCCCACTTCTCACCCTGACCTTGCAGAGTGAGGTTTTGTTGCACCTTCAAAGGTGTTAGTGACATTGGCTCTCTGAGCTTGACTGGCTGCACACTGCTTCTTGGGGGTGAAGATCACCAGAGGCAAGCAGGGTCGCTCCCCGGTTAGGATTCTTCCAGGGCCCAGACTGAATGGAATCAAGATTGGGATGGGTTGGGGGTGGGGATCAAAACCCATAATACTCTAAGGGAAATGAGGGGCTAAGAGGAGGTGGGGAGGATAACAGAGAGGGGATTCTCAGCCAGCAAGGGCTTGAAGCCCAGGGGTCCTCATTCCGCAGGGTCAGCTCACAGGGAACGTGGTGATGGACAATGGCTTCTGGGGAGTGGGAAGATTCAGTCCCACTCCTAGGAGGTAAGAGGGAGAGTGGGGTAGGCAACTGGGGTTAGGGGGCAGCTCTGGGCATGTAGATGCCATGGTGGGCCCCCAGAGCCACCCACCTGGGCTTAAATCCTTGCTCTGGATACTAATCTGCTGAGAGCCTGGTGAAGCTTTTAACCTTTCTGCACTGCAGAGTCCGTAACTCTAAAGTGGGATAAATGATTACACCTGCATCGCAGGGGGTGTTAGGAGGGGTAAATGAGATAACACTGTGAGAAATGCTTAGGCAATGCTTCTAACAGCCCTCTTTGCAATGGTGGTGATGTTCTCTGGGCTGTTCAGTCAGCTGTTACCAGCTACATGTAGCTACTTGTGGTTGGCTAATGAGACTGAGGAACTGAAATTTTCATTGTTTTAAACTTTTGTTGTTCTGTTGCTAAGTCTGTCTGACTTCTTGCAACCTCCTGGACTGCAGCTCACCAGGCTTCCCTGTCCTTCACTAACTCCCGGAGTTTGCTCAAACTCATGCTCATTGAGTTGCAGATGCCATCCAACCATCTCATCCTCTGTGGCCCCTTCTCTTGCGTTCAGTCTTTCTCAGCATCAGGATCTTTTCCAAAGAATTGGCATTTTGCATTAGGTGGTCAAAGTATTGGAGCTTCAGCTTCAGCATCAGTCCTTCCAGTGACTATTTAGGGTTAATTTCCTTTAAGATAGACTGGTTTGATCTCCTTGTTTGTTCAAGGACTCTCAAGAGTCTTCTCCAGTACCACAATAAAAATTAAGTAGCTAGATGCAGCTAGTGGCTGCCTTGTTGAATATTGCAGGCTTAGAATAATGCCTGGCAAGTGGTAAGTGCTTGACGATTAGCTACTGTTGTAAAGAAGAGTAAAAGCCTTGAGCCACCAGGGCCTTCCTCTCAACCTTAGCTTGTACTGGTAAATCCCAGTGAGGTGAAGTAATTTGTGCAAAGGTACTCAGCCATGAAGCCTGCTGGGACCGGAGGCCCAAGGAAAGACTTGACATTTGACCTTCTCAAGCCAAGGATGGAACCTGGGTCTCCTGCACTGTAGACAGACGCTTTACTGTCTGAGCCAGAAAGAGGGCAGGGAGCTGTTAATACCAGGAGTCTAGTGTAGAAGGAGCTAGACTGGGAATGAGACTCTGGGCCTGGCCTGCAGGGGGCAGACAACACTGAGGCATCTGATCACCACCCCCTTTCCCTTTCCTCCTAGAGACTTGGAGAATGAGTTTGGACAGGCCGATGGGAAACTTTGTATCAGGCCTGCCAGCGACCCCTTGTGGTTACATAGACAACTGCCCTAATGAGAGCATCTTTATTAATATCGAAAGATCATTTTCTACCCACCCATCCAGGAAGCTTTATTTTTTACTTTTTAGGCCTTGCTCAATTCCCTATCCATCCCTGCCCTCAGGAGGTCAGGAAGAGACAGGCATATACTCGATATAGTCTTTGTGTTTTTAAAAGCATTTTTTCATGCCTCCATTATCCTATTTTATCAATTTGTTTTATTGTCTTTTCTATGGCAGAAAGTGAAGAGGAACTAAAAGCCTCTTGATTAAAGTGAAAGAGAAGAGTGAAAAAGTTGGCTTAAAGCTCAACATTCAGAAAACGAAGATCATGGCATCTGGTCCCATCACTTCATGGGAAATAGATGGAGAAACAGTGGAAACAGTGTCAGACTTTATTTTTTTGGCCTCCAAAATCACTGCAGATGGTGATTGCAGCCATGAAATTAAAAGACGCTTCTCACTCCTTGGAAGAAAAGTTATGACCAATCTAGATAGCATATTCAAAAGCAGAGACATTACTTTGCCAACAAAGGTCCATCAAGGCTATGGTTTTTCCTGTGGTCATGTATGGATGTGAAAGTTGGACTGTGAAGAAAGCTGAGTGCAGAAGAATTGATGCTTTTGAACTGTGGTGTTGGAGAAGACTCTTGAGAGTCCCTTGGACTGCAAGGAGATCCAACCAGTCCATTCTGAAGGAGATCAGCCCTGGGATTTCTTTGGAGGGAATGATGCTAAAGCTGAAACTCCAGTACTTTGGCCACCTCATGCGAAGAGTTGATTCATTGGAAAAGACTCTGATGCTGGGAGGGATTGAGGGCAGGAGGAGAAGGGGACGACAGAGGATGAGATGGCTAGATGGCATCACTGACTCGATGGACATGAGTCTGAGTGAACTCCAGGAGTTGGTGATGAACAGGGAGGCCTGGTGTGCTGCTATTCATGGGGCTGCAAAGAGTTGGACATGACTGAGTGACTGAACTGAACTGAACTGAACTGAATTCCAATTTTTGATCTCCCTAAAGCCAAGAGCCAAGTCTAATTTATTTTTGTGTCTCCAGGCCTAGCACAGTAAAATCTTAAAGATACAGCAGAGTATAATTTTTAGAAGTTCTAGAGTCAAAGAGTTGGGTTCTAATTCCGGTTCTGCTGCTTACTAAGTGGAAGATGGGAGTGGGAGGTGTGGCTTAATCTCAGATTTTAAATCTCTAACAAGGTGATATTGATTTCTAATATTGTGGAGAGGATTATGCTTTTGCTCACACAATAGCTTGTATACTCATTTCTCCACCTGAAATTGGGGTCTACACTTACATCTTCTATTCCTGGGTTGGGATGATCCCCTGGAGAAGGAAATAGCAACCCACTCTGGTATTCTTGCCTGGGAAATCCCATGGACAGAGGAGCCTGGAGGGCTACAGTCCATGGAGTCGCAAAGAGTTGAACACAAGTAAGTGACCAACACTTGCATGTCACTTCATGGAAGCTCTTTCCCGACCAGGCTTTGGGGCAGTACGTGTCTCAGCTGCAGGGCACATACGTGTCTTAGCATTTAGCACACCTATCTGGCATTGTAATCGCCTCTTGTATGCATTCCCTGCAAAGGGCCGCAGCCCTCAGAGGTTACAGGCCACATTTGTCTGCTTCTGTGCTGTGTGTTCAGTGCCTGGTTCAACAAACTGTGTGGGATGGAGGCTGAGATACAGCAGAGGCCCCACTCCTATAGGTCCTCCTTATGCCCAGTAGCAACCAGCAGAAGGCTGCTGAACTGTCACCCTATTTTGACCTTCTTCAGGTCCTCTCACCCCCACCCCTCGATTCTCTTACTCTTAAATAAGTGGGTCTTATGGTAAGATTTTCCTACCTTGCATGGTTTTGTTTATTTGCTTGGTTTTGGTTCTATTGTTGAGGGTTTTGCTTTGTTTTGGCCACACCACATGGTATGTAGTATCTTAGTTCTCCCAACCAGGGATCAAACCTGCCCCCTGCAGTGGAAATGCAGTTCACTTCAGTTCAGTTCAGTCGCTCAGTCGTGTCCAACTCTTTGCAACCCCATGAATCGCAGCATGCCAGCCCTCCCTGTCCATCACCAACTCCCAGAGTTCACTCAGACTCACTTCCATCCAGTCAGTGATGCCATCTAGCCATCTCATCCTCGGTCATCCCCTTCTCCTCCTGCCCCCATTCCCTGATAGCTCGGTGGATAAAGAATCCACCTGCAATGCAGGAGACCCCCATTCAATTCCTGGATTGGGAAGATCCCCTGGAGAAGGGAAAAGCTACCTACTCCAGTATTCTGGCCTGGAGAATTCCACGGACCGTACAGTCCATGGAGTTGCAAAGAGTTGGACATGACAGAGCGACTTTCACTTTCTCACTTCCTCAACCACTAGACTGCCAGGGAAGTCTGAGATTTCCCTACCTAACGTACTTGTTGTCTCTGAGTTAACCTAGTATCCAAATAACTCAGCACCTCTATTCCTTCCTTTCTGGCAATGAGAGATCATCAATTTCTTTGAAGGGGGAGTCCCATTTAATCTGTTTCTTTGAATCACAACTCCACCCCACCTCCGTTTCCTTACTTTTGATTGTATGCATACTTATCACATTCTTCCTTGCATTTTTTCCCCCTAAATAGTATGTTAATGTATTTTTCAGTTGTGCTTCAGATAGGGCAGCCTAGAAGCCTGTGGTCACTAGAAGTAGCCTTAGAAATTAGGGAATGGATTCATAGAAGCAGCTGGAAATGGATGGAGACACATTCTTCCCTGGAGACTGGGGAAGAAAAGCATATGCAATTAAAGCAACAAATTGGATTTTTGAAGTTTTTTGTTTACCATTGTCAAACATAATCTATTTCACGCATTTCTACAGATTGCATAAAATAGGTCAGATTTCATTTTCTTCAGTTGGCTTATTTTCTCCACCTGTTCCCTAAATAATGGGAGGACGGTAGACGTGTGTATTTAGAGAAGATGGTGGTAGAGGACTGGGTGCACTGGGCCCTGGAGTTGGACGCCCGTGAGCAAATAAAAACTAAAAAGTGGCAAAGAGGTATCTGGGAACGAGCACGGGGTTTGAGTCGGACAGACCAGAGTTGGGTCCCGGCTCAGCTGCATTCACCCTGCGCCTTGGGTTTCACTCTCATTCGCCTCCGGCTGCGTTCACCCTCTCTGCTCCTCCCTGCACCAGTTTCTCTCTCCACTGGGTTGCTTTCGCCTGCATGTGGTCATGCACAAGTATCATCTCAAACCAAACGAACCTTGCCCTCTGCCTTCCTCTTCCTTTGCAGCTTCCTCCCATGCTTCTGCTCCCTTTACTGCCAAGCTTCTCAGAGGAGTCGCCCACACTCCCTGTCTCCTCTTCTGCAGTCCCGCCCCAGCTCTCACTCTCGGATGATCTGACTTCAGCCCCCACCATACCACTGACCCGCTTCTGTCACTCACAATGGCTCCTCTGTGTCCAGCCTCAAAGACCTGCCCCTGATCGCCTGGCTCCTGAGCAGCGTTTCCAACAGTCGGGCTGCTTCCCTCCTGAAACACTTCTTCTCGACATCCATCACCTCCCCTCGTCTGACCATCTCCTCCTTCTCTGGCTAGTCCTCCTTAGTCTGTTTACTGGACCCTTTTCTTCCTGACACTGAATGTAGGGGTCCTCAGAGCTCAGTCCTGGGATCCCCTCCCTTCCCATCTCTTCTCTGTTTATGCTGTTTCCCTGGCCCCACAGCATTAAATAGTGTAAGGCAACCCCAAATTTCTATATCCTGACCTGACTTGACCTCTCTGGTGGACTCTGACCCTGAATATACAACTATTGGTTCTCCTCCTTCACTGGGGTGGTTCATAAATATGTCAAACTTTTCATATCCAAAAAGAAAACCCTTTGTCCCTCTTCTTGCTGGGAACAAATTACCCTTCCACTGTTCCCACCCTCTTCCCCATGTTTCCTCATCTCAGTAAGCATCACCACTCAGAAACTTCAGAGCCATTTCTTACTGCTATTCTATGATCTAGTTCTATAGGTTCCTCTCCAAAATATGTCTCAAATCCACCTCATTCTCTCCATCTTTACTGCTACCTATAATGGAGTTCCTGATCTCTTTTGCCTCCATCACTGGGAAAGCCTCTTGATTTCTTTTCCGCGCCTCTGCTCTTGCGCTCCCAGGCCTTTCACAGAGAAGACAGACCTGACTTAACACGGAATATAAACAGACCCACTGTAAACACTCCCTGACTTAAAACTTCCAGTGTCTCTCCATTGCACCAGAATGAAACATACCCTGTTCTTTAAAGCCCAGAAGGGGGAGCCCCATCTTTCTAGCCTCATGTGAAGCCAGCTGCTTCTCTTCCCTTGCTGCGGATCATCCTTCAGGTCTGAGAACGACCTCAGAGCCTCCCTCCTCACAGCATTCATCTGCTGCTCCTTCTGCCTCCGAGCCTCTGCCCCCGCCCCCACCTCTTCTTCCCCCCTCCATAGAGTGTAATGATATAAAATTAAGGAAAGTGTTATAGATAAGGTAAGAAGCATCTGAGTACTCACCACCCAGCTCTATTTAAAATGCTGTCTTATTTGCTTCAGATTTTTGTCTTTCTTAAAGGAATAAAGTGGTACAGAATTAGCTGAAGACATCTCGCCCCTGGACTCTTTCCTGATTCTAGTTTCTCTTCTTTCCCAGAAGTAACTTGTGAATTTGGTGTTTATCATCCCCTCCTCCCTCTGCCTTTTTTTTTTTTTTAAATTTTACTTTCCTTACATGCGTTTGTATCCATCAACAATATCTAGTTTGCAGATATTGTGGGAGGGTTTTATTGTGGGAAGATTCTGCAGCTCACCCAGTTCTTCACCATGGTTTCTGAGAGGGATCTATACTGAAGCAGGTGGTTCTGGCTGTCATTTCTACGAAGGCACAGTATTTCATTGGATACAAATGTCTAACTTGATTTATTCTCCTAATGATCAATTATGGCGCCATTTTCAATTTTTGGCCACTATAAACAAGGCTGCAAAGAACATCTGAACACATCTCCTTGTACACATACTTGAGAGTTTCTCTAAAGTAAAACCTTAAAATCGGAATTTCTGAGTAATTTCTGCAGAATCCCATGGACGGAGGAGCCTATCGCAAAGAGTCAGACACGACTGAGCGACTTCACTTTCTTTCTTTACTAGATAGTGCCGCACTGCTCTTCAAAGCAGTCGAAGTTTCCACTCCTACCGCAGCCGGGACTTTTCCCGAGCTCCTTATTCTCACTACCGAGCTGCCGAGGTCGGTCAGGCCTCCAGGGGGCGCCGTGCAGCTCCCTGTATTCGTGGCGGCCGCGCCGCAGCAGTTGGACTCCGCTTTTCCCGCTGCTATTAATAGTTCGTGGTCTGCTGGGCCCCAGTCATTGCTGAAGACGGTATCCCAGAGACGCGTTTAGGGCAAGCTCCAGCCCCTGGGTCGCTGGGAGATGTGGTCTTAAACCTCCTCTTTTCCAAATCTTTTCTAAAGTTTAAAAGAAGTACAAAACAAGAACTTCTCCGTCTTGAACTAAAACCAAACGAGAATCTAGGTTCCTAAAAGAAACATCTGTATGCTGAATATCCGAATATACAATGCTAACATTTTAACCTATATGTTTGCTTCAGATGTTTTCTTTTAAGACACAAAACATTCCAGTTACACTTGGAATTCTCCTCCTATTCTTTCACCTCTCTGCCTTCCGGAGGCGTTTAAGATCCTGAGTTTGGCGAGTATCCAAACGATAAATTTGCATAACGTGTATGTATCCATGAACAATGTATAGTATTATTTATTTTTTATATACACAAGTGGTATTCTGTACCTAATACTCCTGCAGCTTTATTTCCTATGCACACATTGTTTCTAAGATATATCTAGCTCATTCAGTGTTTATTCTCCTCACAATGTATTTTTTATATTGTTTTCAGCTTTTGTGTATTTAAACAATGCTGCATGCACACTTCAGGGGGTGAAGATGTTTGTGGTTTGTTCATGTTTACTTTTGAGCCCCTACAAGTGTGCCTGGTACATGGAAGTTGCTTGATAAATTTGCATTGAGTTAAATGAATAAATCACTAAGGGTCGGACACGACTGAGTGACTTCACTTTCACGTTTCACTTTCATGCATTGGAGAAGGAAATGGCAACCCACGCCAGTGTTCTTGCCTGGAGAATCCCAGGGAAAGAGGAGCCTGGTGGGCTGCCGTCTATAGGGTCGCACAGAGTTGGACACGACTGAAGCGACTTAGCAGTAGCAGCAGCAATGAATAAATGAATAGTCTCATACGTGTTTCTAGGTGACCCACATGCAGACTTTGCCTAGAATATACATATAAAAGTGAAGAGGCTGGATTTTCAGGTGAACTCAGCATGTTGCTCTCCAAGGTTTACTATTCTTTGGGTTTCCAGCTGGCGAGTGCCAGGCAGGACAGCCCTGGGACCCAAGGTGGTCTGGCGTTTGCAGCAGTCTCCATGCGTCTGAGGATCCTGCATGTTCCTGTGGTGGGAGCTGTCTTTGGTGTCCCTGGCACTGCCACTCCTTGGCACACAGCATGCCCTTTACTTACAGGAGAATGTGCCATCTGGTCTGTTTGGCTCCTCTGCATTTGACAAATTGACCACTATTGGGAGAAGAGAAGACAAGTTCAAAGTTAAGCTGATGGGTGTAATGGGAGAGAGGGCTGGAGAGCATGGTGCAACTGAGGCAGAAGGATGAACTCACAGGGCACCCCCTGGCTTGGGGACAGCAGGGAGAGAAATGCCAGGTGCTCGGCTGAATGCAGCCCCAGGGGTCACCTTCCCCGTGGGCCTGTGAATCGGGTCAATAGCTCAAGACGCGAAATGAGACTCTGGTGGACCCACCAGAGCAGTGGGTGTGCAGGAGCCAGTACCCGCTGCCATGGGAAAAGCCCACTTTTCTAGCATGGAGGATGACACACACTTGAGATCCTTTCCCATTTGGAAAGTACTAAAAAGCATAACCTGCAAACCCAGAGGGTGAGCACTCTGACCTAACAACCCTTCTGCTTTCTTTTGCAGAGCATTAAAGTCATTAACTTCCAGCAAGCAGGGAAAGGTTCTTACTTAACTCTTCTGAGAGCTGTTAAAAATCAGCTGCTGTGAGACCTTGTCTGTCACTGGCGGTGTGAAATCACAGAGCACCGTCCTGCTGCCAAGTTACAGGGCCATTCTGTCACTGTGTAACCTAAGGAGAACCGAACCTAGTGGCGTGTCCTCTGCTCAGAAGCTGTGGGGACTTCGTCCTGTGGACCAGGTATGATCCTAGCCCCTGGCTGGGAGGTTCTGCTGCCCTTTCACTCTTACTGTCTTAGTCTAACCATGTGTTTCCTGCTACCAGAGGAGGTTTTGCCTCATCTCTGCCAAGTGACCATACATCTTTCCCTCTCCCTCCCTGTCACCCATTCATCTTGTCCATCTCTTTCTTTAAGCCCCCATGTGCGGACTCATTACCTGATACATAACATTTGAATTTTTAATAACATCCAACATTTGTATATCCCCCTACACTACCTGACCACGCCCTCCACATCTCACTGAAGGTTCAACTTCGTGAATTTTACCAGATACACTCCTCTTATCCCTTTAATCACTAAGTGTTTATACATTGCATCTTTTCTAATCACAGGTAATCATCTTTGCAAGCACACTTAGGGGTGTACCCGTCATGTATGCCCAAGTAGATTATACATTCCCCTAAATTTATTATATTCTTCCCATTCCTGCATCTGTGTGTAGATACCCAGGTGGGTGGGGGCATGTCAATTAACCACTCACCATACGCTTACCGCTTACTGGGTACCCAGGTGCCAGGCATTCTGCTGAATGGGACGGGTTTTGGGCATGGTCCTAAGACTCTTGTAGGAAAGAGAGAAATCAAACAACTGAGTGAATCATTATAGGTAAGCAAAGGGCCACAAAGTAGAACAGATGCTCTGGGAATATGTGTGAGTATATGTGGGGGTGGTTGGATGCCATTTCCCAGGAAATGGTGTTAATCTGAGACCCACAGTGGGGGTAGAAGTTGGGAGCTAGGCAGAGCTGGGGAACGAATCATCTCAGGCAAAGGGAATAGCATGTGCCCAGACTGTCACGCAGAGAGCATAAAGCATCTGGTAACATGCAGAAAAAGGTTAATTCAGCTGGCGTAGGTTGCCCCAACCTTATATATTCCAAAGGTCCTCAGGACTGCCTCTGGATCAGCTCCTGTAAAATGACCTCTGAACTCTTGGAATATCCTGCCTGAAAAGAATACCTCTGTATACCTGAGACCTTGGGCCGGGCCAGAGAGTCTATGCTAACAAAGTGACATAGTGAGTGCCTATTTTTAGACCCTGAGGACTTTTGGGGCCTTCAATATCAATTTGAGCAGCTCAAGTCAGTTATGCAAATGCTGCCTATATGATACTCAAACTACCCCCAACAAAAGACCCTGGATACTATGGCCCGGGTGAACCACCCTGGTTGGCAATATTTATGTGCTGTCACACATTGCTGCTGGGAGAATGCAGTGCTCCACTCAGCGGGCATCACTGGAGCCCCTGCCTGGCTTCTCCTGGACTCTGTCCCATGCGCCTGTATTCTTTGCAGGCTGTGATTTGTGTCCTTTCACTGCAGGAAGCCACAGTAGAGAGGATGACAGCTTTTCTGTGAGTCCCTCTAGCAAATCATCAAACCGAGCAGTCTTGTGTGTGCGTGTGCTAAGTTGCTCAGTCATGTCTGACTCTTTGTGACCCCATGGACTGTAGCCCACCAGGCTGCTCTGTTGATGGGATTCTCTAGGCAAGAATAGTGGAGTGGGTTACCATGCCCTCCTCCAGGGGATGTTCCCCACCCAGGGACCAAACCAGAGTCTCTTATGTCTCCTGCACGGGCAGGTGGGTTCTGCACACCAAGGAAGCCTGAGAGTGGTCTCAGGGACCCCCCAAAATACAGGTAGAAGAGGCAGAACAAGGGCTATGGGGGAGGGGAATGACAGAGGTGAGGACGGAAATGGGGAAAGGGACTGGAGTTTTCAGAGCCTTCTAGGTCAAGCTCAAGGTCAAGAATGAAACGGTTCTGCCTGTGGGATTGATTCCAGTGTGGTTACTTTATTTCTGTTCCATGGCCCTAGGTTGCATCTAGCCCTAGATATCACCAAATGTAACTATAGAAAACATGTCAGCCAGTGAATTTGCTTGGGGTGGGGTTGGGGGCCCCAAGGGCACGTAAAACCTATTGGGGACAAGCAGTGTCGCCTGTCTGGATGGCTGCACCCACTATTCTCGTATGGCCCACCTTGGGTTTGAAGCAGGTCGCTGCTCAATATATATTGGTAAAGAACAAACAGTGGTGTGTTTATTATAAAAGCTTGGGGTTGGTGGGGGTGGGTGGGAAGTACCAGAACTGTTTTCTGTACTGAATCCCACATAATAAAAACTCAAGAAGTGACATCACCAATCTGTTTCATGATCACATATCCACGGTGACAGAATAAGTAAAGGGAAAAAATAGGGTGAGGGAGTGGTCGAAGAGATTTAAGCACTTTGTTGGCACAAGGACTCAGTTATCAAGGTTGTAAGTAAGTCATCAACTTCAGGCGTGGACGTGCACCAAAGTGTTTTTAAATTTCTGCTTGCCTGGACAAGCAGGCTGCCTTCTCAAGAGTATGCCTGGAATCCATAATAGCCAGAGAAAAATGTTAAAGTAATGGATGAAGTGCTTATGTAACGCATTTCTAAATCAACGAGGGACTATATTTTTGATGGTGCAGGAGGCTTGAGGCAGAAGCCTGTTAGAGGTGATGACTGTGCTGGCGGCCCAGCACTCCCAAGTCAGAACCATGCTCCGAAGGCCTGGGGCAGCAATGGGTTCGGGGGGCCATGTGACCTCAGAGCCCCACTGACGGCCCCGTGAGCCCAGTGCCTCGGTTCTGGGGAACACAGGATGCTGTTATGTAACTCGTAATCACAGCAAAGTCTCTTCTTTCTGTTCCTGAAAGGGAAGGCAGTTTATATTAGACGAACCTAATACAACAAGTTTGAACCTTGTTCTGGCTATGTGACTTTGGGTGTGTTACTTAAACTCCTGGGCCTCAGTTTACTCATCTCTGCATTGGTCATTATAAGAAAACCTTGTTCATAGGGTTGATTTGAAGACTGGATGAGATAAAGCCTATAAAGCAACTTTCACAGCTCCTGGCACGCATCAAGGGCTCAAACAACACAACCAGAAAGGATGTTAAGGTTTTTAATAAATCCTCAGACATAAGAAGACATTTTTGAGGGCTCAATGCCAGTCACATATGCCTCAAGATTGTCATGATGGGTGAGGACATGCTCTGAGTTAGACAATGGTGCCTGCAACAGCAGTGCTCTGAGGAGTCAGCTTTACTATTTTGGCCTTTGATGCTTTGGCTGCATTTTAAACAGCAGCCTGTAACTCAGGTGCTCTTGGCTTCAGTGTCAGACACAAGGTTGTTCTTTGGCTTCCTAAGAGGATGAAGAGGCTGTGCTAAGATGGCCCCCAAGGCCAAGTTCTGATGATGGAGATAGACCCCTGTGTGACTGGAGCCGGGGGAGGTCTTGGCAGGTGTACTGTCTGGTGGAAGGAGCATTGAGTCTGGAGTTACCACTGGGGTTTGATCCCAGCTCCTTTTCTACAAGTGTGCGAAGCTTCTTTAATGCAAGTGCGACACGTTGGGCAAGTTAGTGGTCTCTACATCTCAGTTCTTACATCTGTTCAAAGGGGAAAATACCTGGCTGGCAGAGTGACTGTAAGGATAAACTAGTAGCAGTGGAATGTAAAGTACCTGCTATGTGGTAGGCGCTTCATAAATGATGATATAAGCAAGCAGTCACAGCAAAGCATGAAATGCATTAGTGGTAACTGATACAGTTTTGTGACAAAGCGATCCTGTGAGACCAGATTAGTTTCTTTTTTAGAAAGAATGGCAAGATACAGACAGCAGGTTTGATGTGAAGATTGGCAGTTCATTCTGGGAAACGGCTTATGTTTTGGATCAAAATCCCTCCCCTGGGAAAACCTGATCTAGGGGATCATGAGGGGCAGGTGGAGAGGGGATCATGAGGACCAGATTTCTTAGCTGTCCTATGGGATGTTATGAATGGCTGGAAGGGTGATGACGAAGCACAGCTCCGAGGGAAGCGAGGGTAGCCGCAGTGAGTACACAGGATGTAAGCCTGTCTCTGCAGTGGGAGGTCATGGAAGTTGCAGCCCAGACAGCAAGCAGACCCCAGTCCAGGTGTGCTCAGGTGAAGGAGAGGTGGGAGAACCAGGCTGCGGAGGAAAGGTCTCAGAGAAGGGCTCCTCCTGTCCTGGCTCCAGCTGCTTCTGCATCAGAACAATTTCCTGAGAGAGGAACCCAAGAGGCAAAGAGGAACCCAAGAGGCGAAGAGGAACCCAAGTGATATGGGGGCAAGTTTTCCACACAGAAAAGTCTCCATTCAGCAGGGAACTCAGATCATCTGCCGGAGAATAAATACGAGTGAAACTTTAAAAACATGAGGGTGGAAGCCGACATTAAAGCGACGACCACCAGCAACTCATTGAGAATAGAGCCCTCCTGAGTGTAGAAAGTTAACAGTGTCTATCACCCTCTTGGAAACCTAGCCTGGGAAGATGGCAGGGACTGGGGCCGGGTGCCAAACATTGCTTGAAAAAGTAATGGTGTAGTGGCATCTGATTGGCCCTCTCTCCCCTATCAAGATGTGCAAATCTACAGGAGAAACCCCCATGCGTGTCCCCACCTCTGCTCCCATAGGAAGTGAAAGCCTGTGCCTGCTGCTCGTCGGTCTGATGCAGTGGCTCTCAACTGCGCCAACTCTGTCCTCCCAGGGGTCAATTGATAATGTCTGAGGACACTTTCTGTTGTCACATTTTTTGTGGAGGTGGGGGTGGGAGGGATGCTTCTGGCATCTAATAGGTAAATGTCAGGAAAGGAAAGTGAAGTCGCTCAGTCGTGTCCAATTCTTTGCAACCCCATGGACTGTATAGCACACCAGGCTCCTCCATCCATGGGATCTTCCAGGCAAGGGTACTGGAGTGGGTTGCCATTTCCACCTCCAGAGGATCTTCCCGACCCAGGGATCAAACCCGGGTCTCCCATATTGCAGGCAGACGCTTTAGCGTGTGAGCCACCAGGGAAGCCAGGGTAAATGTCAGAGGTCTTGCTAATTTTCTCACAGAGCACAGCAAAGAGCTACCCAGCCCCCAAGTTTCAGCAGTGCTGGAGTTGAGCAAGCCTGGTCTGATCGACATGGAGATTCTATTGAAGGAGGTGGCTTGTTCCCCTCACCTGTTATCACACTGTGGGGGAAGATGGGGAAGGGTCACGGCTAGCCTGTGGTCCCTCATTCGTGGCCATACACAGAAGACAGGGTGGTGGGAAGGCAAAAACTGGGAGGTGGGGATGAGCCCAAAGGAGACTCAGGCTCACCTCCCAAGGTAGACAGAAGGAGAAGGGCAGAGTTTTTCATCTCAAGTCAACCCTTACATATTTAAAAACTGATTTCCTTAAGCACATAATTATATGTTTATTTCCCTGTGGAACTCTTGAGGCAGAGGAGACCCGCTTAAATTATGGGGATGGAGGCTGCACACAGGGCTTTAATGGGGTTAGAAAAATTTTCTCTCCTTTGAAGGAGGCTTGGGAGGAAGGGAAGGGCAGATTCTTTTCTTGCAGTGCCGAGGATCTGGGGGATGGGGTAAGATAGGAGTGGAGGAGCAGAAAGAATGAACAGTGGCTGTGTGACCTCCATAGGTTGGAACTCCGGAGTTCAGCTTCAAGCCTCCCTGCTTTCCTCCAATCCTGGGAATAGGAGGGAACAGATCCTGGAAGTGGGCTGTTCACACCATTCCTTCCCCACCGCCTTCATGCACACACACACTCAGTCCACCCCTTCGGAAGAGGCCCTGGTTTGCATCAGGAAAGAGGACAGGCCATGCTGTTGGCGGGGGAGGGTGGGCAGGGAAGAGGAGACTTTGATGGGCGCAGGATAAGGGCTTCAGTGTTTCTTGTCATCTATTTCTCACTCCTCTGTTTTGGCCCAAATGCTTGGAATTGTGGCTTCTTCTCTTGGAGAGATGCTCTCACCTGAGTAAGCTGGGTGGGGGCCAAGGGAACAGAATGAAGAAACTGATTACCTAGATTTGACACACAGAGGAAAAAGCAGGGGGTGGGGGAATGGCTAGGGCACTTTACAGCTTTTCTCTCACTTAGGAGTGAGATTGGCAAGACTCTGGCAAATATTCCTTTTGTCTAAGAGTTGGATTGATGCTTTTGAACTGTGGGTTGGAGAAGACTCTTGAGAGTCCCTTGGACAGCAAGGAGATCAAACCAGTCAATCCTAAAGGAAATCAGTCCTGAATATTCACTGGAAGGACTGATCCTGGAAGTTGAAACTCCAATATTTTGGCCACCTGATGCGAAGAACTGATTCATTAGAAAAGACCCTGATGCTGGGAAAGATTGAAGGCAGGAGGAGAAGGGGATGACAGAGGATGAGATGGTTGGATGGGATCACCAGCTTGATGGACATGAATTTGAGTAAGCTCCGGGAGTTGGTGATGGACAGGGAGGCCTGGTGTGCTGCAGTCCATGGGGTCGCAAAGAGTTAGACATGACTGAGCGACTGAACTGAACTGGCGAATATTCCTTTTGTCTAAGAGTTGGAGGAGGGCAGAGTTGAGTAGGTAGCAGTGGAAGGAAGATGCAGTGAGGAGTGGGTGGCCTGGGGCTAGTGGTGGCTAGGCTACAAAGAATAGGCTCTATGGAGGAACCCTCTCCTCTTCTATGTCCCACTGGATGGAATGTGTGTCTGTCATAATACCTATTCTCTGTGGTTGGACTCTGTTGAATCCACCTCCTCTAGGAGGCTGTGAATTACGTGATCTACAGCTGGAGAGTCCCAGCTTCTAACGAAGCCTGGTCCACAGGCACAGAGTATACATTTCATGATGAATCCCGGATCTAGCCTTGTCAGCCTGGTCTGCACATCCCAGAAGAGAAGACAGGGAACTCAGGCTGGAGTTCAAGCAAAAGTGTTCACCTGCCTAGTCTATCCCACTCATCCTGTCTCTTGAAGCTGCAGGTGTGGTGGTGGTGGTGCTGGCAGGGTGGGATTCAATGGGGGAAGTGAAGGTAACATCTCAGAAACATGGCCAAGGTTCATAGCCCTGAATGTCTTTATTTAATCATCTACTATCCTCTGCCCAGAGAGGCTGGGTTCAGGCACTCCTCAGCCTCAGACTGTGGGGCAGCACAATGGGCTGGAGGTCACAGGTGAGCCGAGCAGCCTAAGGCTGGGGAGAGGCGCCCAGACCCAGGGAGACAGAGATGGTGATTCTCTGTGAACACAGCATCCAGGCCTTCTCTATCTTAAGAGGGCTTAAGGGGTGACACACATGGGGCATGTGGGCAGGACTGAAGGGCTGTGTCCACAGGTGCCCTCCTGGCCTGCCGGCATCAGAGACCCTGGGTTGCCAGGGACTGGTTTCCTTTTCACTGACCAGCTCCCTGTAAGACACATCAAATATTTTCAGAGGGCAGACACATAAGAGTTTCAGCATCTTTAAAAGGCTGAAAATGCCTGCTATAGTCCTGGCCCTCACTTCTACTTTCCCGGAAGTATGGCCTTGGAGCTTTCTGAGCTTTGGCCACCTCATCCAAAGAACAGGGATGGTTTCTGCTTTTCCTTCGTGCTGTGCTGTGCTTACTCACTCAGTTGTGTCTGACTCTTTGCGACCTCATGGACTGCAGCCCCCCAGGCTCTTCTGTCCATGGGGATTCTCCAGGCAAGAATACCAGAGTAGGTTGCCATGCCCTCTGGAGGGCATCTTCCCAAACCAGGTACTGAACCCAGGTCTCCCACATTGCAGGCAGATTCTTTACCAGCTGAGCTACCACGGAAGCCAGCTTTTTGTTTATTACAGGGCTACTGAGAAGCTCAAAAAGTTGATGTGTGGGAGCACTCTGTAAAGTGCTATGCAATGCGAGCTGTTCTTTAAGTTATTTATTCAAGGCAGCAGCAGAGGGACCCCCACATCAGTGCAGCTCCAGCCACTCCTCCTACCAGGACCTGCCTGCAGGGAAGGGCTCCTTTAGTCTCTTGGGCCAGCTGGGTACTGAAGAGCTTGGCACTCAGTCCACTTCCGCGTCTCTGGCCCCAGCTAATGCACAGATCAGGGCCGCGGGGGCCTGGCAGAAGGGCACGGAGGCCCCTTATTTCGTTCGCTGGTAGAATTGGAAGACCGCCTTCTCTTGCTCATAGGTCTCGATGGAGCCGGGTCGAAGGCGCCGGATCTCAGCGATGGCATCTCCGGCAGCCAGGCCCCGCTCCTTCACCAGGTAACAGGCCAGCATGGTGCCAGTGCGGCCAAAGCCCAGGGCACAGTGCACTGCCACCGCCTGCGAAGGGGAGCTGGGTGGGGTGGAGCTCGACACCCTCCCAACACTCTCCCGCCCCTCATTTGTGAAATACAACCAAGTTTTAAAGATGTAGGGCATTGAAGAGTGAAAATATCTGGTTAAGTATTTTATATTGCTTATATGTTGAAAGACTATTTTGGACTTCCTGGGTTAAATTATACTATCAAGACGAATTTCTCCTGCTGCTTGTTTACCTTTTTAAAGGAGGCTCCATTACATTTGGACAGAACCTTGCTCTGGAGTCTGCTCAATAGCCCTTGACTTCAACTCCCATCTCTCCCTTTCTTTCCAGAGAAAGTCTGTCCATCCTTTCTCCTTCTCAACTCACGTTAGTTGGCTCTTTGTTGCCTCTCCTCAAACCCAATTCTCCCGCTGGGCCCTCTTTTACTCCTCCCTCTTACCGCTTTGGCTTTCTGTACTGGTGTAATGGTTACAGTGGTCTTCTGGCCTCACCATCTTCCTTCAATCTTTCTCCTGGAACCCAGTTAAATTAACCCCGGCCCTGACGTCCGCAACTCCGAGTGTCCCCGCTGACTCCTCCCAAGTCCCTCCCTCCCCGCGCTGACTCCGCCCGCTGACCTCTCCCCGGGCGTTGGCCTCCTCGACGATCTTCACAAAGCGGTCGATTTGCTCCGGGCCCGGAGGGCAGAAGTCTGGGATGCGCAGTCGGTGCAGGGTGAGGCCGGGGCAGCTGTCGCTGTGCGGGGGCCCGCGCTCCGTCAGTGACACCAGATGCCGTACACCTTGGTCCAGCAGGAACTGGTAGTGGGCGGGGAGCCGGGGCAGCGCCAGCCCCGCCAGCCGGCTGGGCAGCACCCACGAGAAGTTGGGGGCTGCACGCCCATGGCTGAAAGAGGGCACAGGAAAGCAAGTCACCGGGGGTGAGGCCGGTCGGTCCCGCTCCGCCCACTCGCCTTCAGGCCGGGTAACCCTCCACCTACCAGGCAGTGGCGCCTCCTGGGACCACGTGGTCTCTGGGACAGATCTGGGCGACGTCCGCCACCGTCGCGGGGATTGGGCCAAGCCGCCTAGGGGGCGGGGCTAGAATGCCGAACTCCTGGCTTTGAGTGACCGCGAGGAGCTATCTGGCCCCAAGCAGGACACTCATTGATTGGTTGGATTGTCAGTAGTGGGCGGGATTGCCGCAGCGGTGCGCACGGAGATTGGTGGGCCGCAGAAACAGCTAAGAAGGAAAACCTAGAAGGAATTCAGAATTGTTTTCTGTGGATGAAGCAACCCCGGGTCGAGCTCTGCTGCTCCCTCGCGGTCGGTGGGAGTTATTGCACCACTGGCTATCTGCCCCTGCTGCCCAAGAGTATGGTCCTGTCATAACTAACTTTCGTTGCAGTGGATGCCCAAGAGTTTAAAAGATGGTAAATCTACATCATCCTTAGTTAAGTCGCTCAGTCGTGTCCGACTCTTTGCGACCCCAGGGACTGTAGCCCACCAGGCTCCTCTGTCCATGGGATTCTCCAGGCAAGAATACTGGAGTGGGTTGCCATTTCCTTCTCCAGGGGATCTTCTTGACCCAGGGATCAAACCCAGGTCTCCCGTATTAGAGGCAGACTCGTTAACCTCTGAGCCACCAGGGAAGCCCATACTACACTTGATCTTAGCCAAAAGGCCGAGGGAGGAATATTCTCTACACTGACTCTGACAAGTCATTATAAGTGACTTTTAAGAACTTGTCCAGTAAGGGAGAATCACTGTTGTACAGGGGGACTCTTCTCATTTTTCCGCTGCTGGAATTATTAAAAACAAACATACAACCGTGTTGCCATCTGGTGCCCTGAAATCTTACCCGGGGTAGTAATTATATAACAACAACAACAACAAAGACAACAACTTAAAAGGATTAACAAATTGAACATTTACGATGTGTCAGGTATTATCCTAAGTACTTTACATGTATTAACTGATATAATTGCCACAATAATCTTATGAGGTAGGTAATCTAATTAACTGTTTTACAGATGAGAACACTAAAGCTCTGGAGAGGTTCAGGAACTTGACCAAGAGATAAATGATGGCAGGGGATTTGAAGCCTAGCGCTCTGGCTCCGGAATCTTCAACAAAACAGTATTGTATTCTAAAGTTAAACAGAAGGTTACTTCCTCTTTATATAACCATCCTCATGCCCCTCAGCTGGGTTAAATAGTTGCAGGATTTCTTTATTTTAATTAATTAATTAATTTTAAACAGTTGCAGGATTTCTTAATTTCTCTTCATGTTTCCTAAGTCCCAGGTTCTGTGAGTCAGCCTTCCTCAGAGAGGCTAGAGTTTCTGTGTGTCATTCATAGAAGGTGGGGAAGTAGATTTGAACACAGTGTCTTAACTGTGATCTGAATGTTTCATATCCTCTTTGAACAATGTGCTTCTAGTAATCAGACTAATTATAATTATGAAAATAGTTAACTGTTATTGAATTTGCCTGTGTACCAGGCCCCATGCCAGGTGCTTTCTGGAAGAGCCGCACGGGGAAGGTGTTTTTATATCCCTTCTGCACATGAGGCTTAAAGAAGTTGGTTAACTTAGCTAAGCACACACAGCTAGTAAGTAGCTGGGCTGCTTGAGCCGAGGTCTGTCTCATTCCAAGCCCAGGGAACCATGAAGACATACGCCCCTGCCTGTCCCTATCTACCCCTCACCCACACACTTGGTTCCAGCAAAATGAAAAGGAATTTTTCTTCCTCCAAAGATCAAAGCCTGCTCTGACCCCGTGGAAAGCGCTCTTAACCATTTATCCTGGCAGCTGAAGCATTGCCTCCACCTACCCTCCTCAGGTTCCAGGAGCGCCCAGATCTGCCCTTTCCCTTTCTTCTGAACAGGCACAGCCCTGATTAAGGCCTTCCTGTCTGCACTCTCATTTCCTGCACAACTCGCCCCGGCTCTTTCTAGCCCATCCCAGCGTGTTCCCACTCTGCCTCTCGGCCACCAGTTACCCCGTCTCCCCTGCCAGCAACTTCAGTCAGCCCCAGCTCAGCATTTCTGATTGCACTCCCTCAGTGACAAGAGGCCCTTGCTCCTTTCAGATTGAACTTTTCTTAGTTCCTTTTCCTTCCTGTCCTTTCTTCGCTCCCTCACTTGTTAGGGAACAGTTTTCCCCATCTCTCCCCACCTCCTTATGCCCATTCCTTGCCTCCTTGAGGTCCAGGGCAAAGCCCGTCTTTTCCAGAAAGACCTTTCTAGGGGACAGAGATTCCTATGGGTCTCTGCAGGGGTGGAAGTGCATCCATTCACCCATTTTGCGCTTCCTTTGCAGGAATTCCTCCTCCATCTCTATTGCCCTGCCTCTGGCTTTTAACAGACCCTGCGTGAAAGGGGTCTCTGCCTTGGTCTATGTCCCTTTGTTGAGAATACTATTTAATTTTCTGTCTTGGGCCCGGGGCCTCACACTGAGAGAAAAACTCCTTTAAGGTGGTTTCTTGGCTAGGATTCTTGCAACTAAAACAATGTCAGCTTCTTACACATAGGCTCCAGTCCCAGGCACTACTGAGCTTCTTTTCTTTACTCTTCTGTAAAGTGTTACCTGACCTTCAGGAAAATTTAATCTCTATCTCCATCTCATTTTATATAAATATGTACTCCTGGTAGAGCAGTTAGTTTATTGAATTGGTGTTATCTGTTTGTGTCATTCCATCTTTGAATTTCATACATCTAATATAGAGCCTGATACACGGTGCTCAAAAATGTTAAATGAATGAAAAAATATGTATATGCCAGACTGTGAAAGTACACTTCTGGGAGTGTAGGCAAGTCTCCAGGACTGTGTGACAATGGATGTTTGTGTCTTTTTTGTTTTTCACCAGCAAAATGAGTTTATTCAGGAATAGTGAAGAGTTGCAATTTGAGACAAGCAGACTATGGCCAGGCCTTCCCCAGTGGCCCAGCAGTAAAGAATCTGTCTGCAGTGCAGGAGACATGAGTTCAATCCCTGAGTTGGGATGATCCCCTGGAGAAGGAAATGGCAACCTTGCCTGGGAAATTCCATGGACAGAGAAGCCTGGTGGACTGTAGTCCATGGGGTAGCAAAGGGTGACCATGACTTAGTGACAAAACAGCAACAACAACAAAATTCTGACAAACTATAGGCAAGTCCAGGGAGCAGAGAAGAGGGCCTTGCTTTTATAGAGGAAAGGACAAAAATGAGGAGTGCAGGGATGGTTCATCATTGGCTACAACTGGTGGGCAACTTGTTGTTGATGGGCTGGAAGGAAATCTTTCTTCTTATTGGGATGTTTGTGAGCCTTTTTAACTGCATGAGTTTGAAGACAATTTAGGTGCTGTTTGGCACCTTCTTGAAATATGCTTTTTACATGTCTGTGCTTTTAAGAAACACATATGTCAATATGGGGCTTCCCTAGTGGCTCAGAGGTTAAAGCATCTGCCTGCAATGTGGGAGACCTGGGTTCGATCCCTGGGTCAGGAAGATCCCCTGGAGAAGGAAATGGCAACGCACTCCAGTATTTCCTGGAGAATCCCATGGGTGGAGGAGCCTGGTGGGCTACAGTCCATCGGGTCGCAAAGAGTCGGACACGACTGAGCAACTTCACAACTTCACTATGTCAATATGATCCTGTCTAAGTCTATTTACTGTTTTGTAAAAAGGGATAAATAAACCTTGCTCTTTGCAGAGCTCTGCTCCTGTTGTGTGTATGTGTTTGATCACGTGTATATGTGAGTGTGTTGAGGGGGACATTTTCCTGGAGAATAATCTGTTGACACTGATGGTAGGCAGAATAATAAGCTTTATTTTCCTGACTTCAAGGAATTTACAACATACTGGGGGAGATTTAGTAATTGTTCTCATAGCCTATAATAAAGTATTGAATTACTCATCAAAGACAATCAGATCATGTATATTGAAAAGTTAATTGTGCAGTAAAAATAAGCAAAAAGAAGTCAGTAGGGGAAAGGTAAGCTTGGGTTGGAAGCACTAGCACAGTCTTAGGAGGACAGGGTCTTCCTTCCGTTTTGTTCACTGTCTGTTGTGAAATGCTGGAAATAACATTCTTTGAAAGTCCAATATAATGGTTTTAGGGCTGTCTGCCTCCCACTTCACCGGCTGATAAGAATGTTTTGACCTTGTCCTCTTTGATGGCGAAGCCTCAGTTCCCTGATGGCTTGATACCAGCAGCAATTGGAGCTGAAGCCAGAGTCAGAGAATTCCTCCCTCCAAGTCGGTCCCTGTGTCTTACCAAGGCAGAGGATTGCTTGGATTTGTGTTCCTGGGGCCCTTAGACTGCAGTCAGGGCTCCCAGTGTCTTAAATGTTCTGATCTCCTTTTGTCTTAACACAGTTCAGACGTGGGACCCTATGATGTGGAAACTGAGTTTACGAAGGGATGGTGTGGTATCCAGCCTTAAAGATGTTCCCCCGTAGGGAACCATCTCCTGTCTTGTGTAATCCTTTCCCACGTTGTTAGGACTGGTTTGTGTCATCAACAGGATTTTGTGGAGATGATGGAATTCCACATTCCATTCTGAATGGAAGAGAGAAGGCAAACTGAAGTGGAAGTGGAAGTCTGCAGTGACTGAAAATCGCTCAGTTGTGACTGACTCTTTGTGACCCTATGGACTGTAGCCCACCAGTCCCTTCTGTTCGTGGAATTCTCCAGGCAAGAATACTACAGTGGGTAGCCATTCCTTTCTCGAGGGTATCTTCCCCACCCAGGGATGCAACTTGTGTCTCCTGCATTGCAGGCAGATCTTTACTGACAGAGCCACCAGGAAGCCCTTTGTGACTTTACCTATCTATGGGACTTCTTAGGTAAAGTCATAAAAGACAGTATGGTTTTTGATTTGCTCTTTCGTGGGAGAAGCCAGCTGCTGTGTTGTGAGGAGTCTCATGAGAGATCCATGCGGGAGGCTTTGTATCAACCTCGTGGAAGGGATCTGGCTATTTTGGAAGTGGGTCTTCTGGCTCCATCAAGACTTTAGACTACCTGCCCAACATCTTGACAATAGCCTCACAGATCCCTGAGCCAGAATCACCCAGCTAAGCCTCCCTTGAGTTTCTCATGCATAAAAACTCTGAGATAATAAATACTTAATATTTTAAACCATCAAATTTTGGGATAATTTCTTATGCAGCAATAGGAAACCAGTACAGATGGGAATATTCAAATAAAAGGAAAGAAGAGAAATAATTTTTGTTTCTACCATGCATAATATCATGTGGGATCTTAGTTCCCAGACTAGGGATCTAACCCATGCCCTCTCCACCCCCCAGTAGTAGAAGCACAGAATTTTAACCACTGGATCATCAAAGAAGTCCTCAGAAATAATTGCTAATAAACTTAAGAACTGAAATAAAATCAAGTTTATTTTTCAAAGAAAAAGTTACACTCTAAGCAACTATGGTCTAAGTGTGTGTGTGGGTGTGTTTGGGGGATGGATTGTTGTGATAGGTCTATGCAAATTTTCTGCATTTGGAGAACTGTACTGTATGCAGGAGCCAAACAGAATAGCTTGGGTGTGAGTTTTGTAAATATGGTATTGGAGGTGTGTGGGTTTTACGTGGTGTTCATATAGTTATGGATGATATACAAATTATTTAACAACTGGCCATGGCACAGGAAGCAAGCAATTGGAATGGACTCTCCATCAGCCATCACCATTGCCTATGAATGGATGGTGAGGCTATCCTGCCGTCTATTGGGTGCACGTTGGTATTGAGTGTGCAGGCTCTGATGTGATCTGGGGTGTGGCCAGATTACCTTGGACATTTTAATATAGGTCTTTCCACAAGATGGCACTGATAGCTTTTCCCTGTCTCTCTCTCTTCTTCTCCCTCTGTCTTTTTGTATTTTGATTTGTGTACTGTTACAGAACATACCGTGACAGATAGCTCACAACTTAACTAGTTGATTTTATATACTTTCTGACAATTCTATCACCTTCATGGCACTTAAAATTTTGTTTTTCCTTTAGACCATTCCAGGAGCACGCTTGAGACCATGTTGGGATATTAGGGGGCGGTCTTATACTGGAAGCTAAGATTAGGCGGGGTTAGAGATAGAGAGGGAATTGGGGACTGGGCTTTAGTTTTTGCAAAGCTGTTTAGTACAGTCAAGTGAGAGCTGAATCAGAGAAGAGGGATTGCTCAGTAAGAGACACCTTTGAGATGAGAATAGTTTTGGTAAACTATCTTACTTCTAGGATTCATGCTCTATAAACTGCTTTCCCTTGGATCCAGAGGGAAGAAATTACTGGAAATCTTAGCATTGCACTTTTCACAGCATAAGCGTAAAATCAGAAAGAACCTCAGAGATCTTCTGGTTTAACCTCACTATTTCTAGGTGAGGAAACTCAGCTCATTGAGTCACTCAGTTGGTCTAGACTAGTACTCAATCCCCTATAACTAAGAAGTAGAAACTAACCCAGTAAAAACTGGGCAGGGGACTCGGACACTTCTTAAAAGACTATATAGGAAAGGCCAATACTAACCTGGAAAGGGTCCCTACATCAGTAGGCACTGGAGAAGTGCAAATTATAACCACAGTAATATACCTACTCAGTTCAGTGCAGTTCAGTTCAGTCGCTCAGTTGTATCTGACTCTTTGCAGCCCCATGAACTGCAGCACACCAGGCCTCCCTGTCCATCACCAGCTCCTGGAGTCCACCCAAACCCATGTCCATTGAGTTGGTGATGCCATCCACCCATCTCATCCTCTGTCTTTCTGCCCTCAGTCTTTTCCAGCATCAGGGTCTTTTCCAGTGAGTCAGCTCTTCGCATCAGGTGGCCAAAGTATTGGAGTTTCAGCATGGCTAAAATTAAAATGACTGATAATGCCAAATATTGGCAAAGATAAGGGACTGTTGGAGCTCTCATACACTAGTGGTAGGAGTGTAAAAGTGTACAACTATTTTGGAAAACTTTTCAACAGTTACTTATGAAGTTAAATATACACCTCCCTATGATCCAGTAATTCTGTTCCTAAGAATTACTCAAGAGAACAGAATCATTTGTCTACTAAAACACTTGTAGAAGAATATTCTTAGAAGCTTTATTCATAATAACCAAAAATGTCAGGAAAACCAATATTCACCAACAGGAAAGCATCCATAAACAAACTGTGATATAGATCCATAAAATAGAATATTATTTAACAGTAAAAGGAAATAACTACTGATAAAAGTAACAAGTAACAAGATAAAAGTACACTGCATGAATCTCAAAAACATTAAGCTGAGCAAAAGGAGTCAGACACAACAAGAACGTAAGTATGATCTTCTGTGTGTGAAGTTCAAAGCCTGGCAAAATAAATCTGTGGTGATAGAAATCAGAATAATGGTTGCCTCTGTGTGGGAAGGACAATAACCTGGAAAGGGAATGAGAAAATTTTTCAGCAGTGATGGAATCATTATCTTTTTCTTAAAAAAAAAGAAATACAGTTGATTTACAATGTTTCAGGTGTACAGCAAATGATGCAGATATATATATTTCATATATATATTTTCAGTTATATATGTATGTATATATATATATTTATATGTATATGGGCTTTCCTGGTGGCTCAGACAGCAAAGAATCTGCCTGGAATGCGGGAAACCCGTGTTTGTTCCCTGGGTCAGGAAGATCCCCTGGAGAAGGAAATGGCAACCCACTCCAGTATCCTTGCCTGGAGAATCCCATGGGCAGAGAAGCCTGATGAGCTACAGCCCATGGGGTCACAAAGAGTCACATGATGGACAGACTAACATGCACACACACACGGGTGAATAGAAATAAATATATATGAAATCTTCATACTATCAAACATCACTGGGTCAGTAAACTATGTGACCTGGCCCAAATTACTTTAAATTTCCAAGTCTCCATTTCAGATGTCTATTATGATATAGATTATTAAGGATTATTGATAGGGTCAAATAAGGTAGAAATATGTTGTAACCTGGCAAAATGCTGGCGTGCAATTGGTATTCACAAATGGAAGTTGCTGCTGCCATCACCGCCATCACAACATGATTTAGAGACCGATGGGAATATCTCTAATGTTTCTAATGCGAAGTGTGGTCATAGGATGCTGTGGTTAGTGGAATTCTAAGATGGCCCCAAATGACCTATACACTTCGATGAGGGGATATCACTCCCATGATTATGTCACAAAACATGGCAACAGGAGGCCACTCAGCAAGGTGGCTCTGGGAGCTGATTCCCAGTTGACAGCTACTAAGAAAGCAGAGGCTTCCATCCTACAACTTCAAGGAAGTGAATTCTGCCAAAGGGATGAGCTTAGAGGACCCAGGCCTCCATTGTGAGGTACAGCCTGGCTGTCTTCTTCATTTCAGCCTGATGAGACCCTGAGTGGAGGATCCAGCTAACCTGTAGTTAGACTTCTGATCTCAGAACTGTGAGTTAACAAATGGGTATTTTTTTAGCCACTAAGCTTGTGGCAATTGATCATACAGATGCCTTATTTACTTGTTTTATTTTTTTAATTTTTAATATGCTGGTTGCAATACTAGACTTTTGAGATTTCTAAAGCGTGGTCTTATTTCTTGTCTCTTTTCCCCTTTAAGTCTCCCAGTCTTTAAAACTCTAGATCACATGGGTCCATTTTCCAGGGCAGATGTGACAAATACAGTGAATCAGTGGAGCACAGGAGTTCTCACTGTCTCATTCCCACGAGGCACCTCCCCACCTTCCTGCCTCATCCTCTGACCACCTGTAGACCAGTGCTTCTCAAAGTGTTATGCACAGCTGAGCAGTATCACATGGCCTGGGAGCTTGTGAGAAATGCAGGATCTCAGGCCCCTCCCAGACCTGTGGGATCCCAGGTGGCTTCTATGCACACCTCTGCCTGAGAAGGAGGCCCTGTTGAGAGACCTTTCATCCTGCAGCTTTGTCTTCCATTCTGTGGGGCAGTTATCAGTAGCACCTAAAACAGCCTCTCATAAGAGGTGATTCCTGACATCTCCGGGTGTCTTTGGATGAGCAGGGCAGTGGGCATAGGAGCCCACAATTAGCACAAAGAGAAAGGCCTCAAAGAGACCTAACTGGCCTGGGTAAATGCCTGAGGTCAATTCCAAACACTTAGAGTCCCTGGTTGGAACAATCTATTGCTTTCACCACTGGTTAGGGAGCTATCCAAGAAAAATATGCTTAGATGTACATTGTGAATTTCCTGTTTTTGTTCCAAGGAAGGGCTTGGCTCCTTGATTTCCTTTCTGGAGAAATTCTTGAAACATCACTTTCTACTGTCTCCGCCTTTAAAGTATGTTCCAAGCAGGGCTGAAATTGCCTGATTTATCATCCTGCAGTTTAAGTGTCCCAGCCTCCTTGCCATTTGGGGAAGAGGAGAAGAAACCGCTGGACCACCTCAACATCCCCTCATCCCTCCAGTGGAGCTCCCTCCCATCCACATCCCATCCTTCTGGAATCCCCTTAGGAACCATCAGCCCCATGGCCTCCACTATTACTGCCTGTTCACACTTTCCCTCTATGCAGCTGGTGTGCTTTTTGCAGAACACAGCCCTGACATTCCCAGCTCTTCAGTAACTCCTATTGCCTTCAAAAAAAAAAAAAAAAAAAAAAAAATCCCGACATTTGTATACTGGCATAAAAATCCCTCTGGAATGAGGCCTTTGCTTCTCTCTTTAGCCTCATCTTACCTCATTTCTTGGCGTCAATGTGAGTCTCCAACACACGGTGCAGAGCCGAGCCCTCTCTCGTACCTCTGCACACGCTGTTCCCTTCACCTGTCCTGTTCGTACCTGTACCCTGCATCAACTCCTCTCCTCCCTCAAGATTCAGTTTGGACCACACCGCTCTCTCCAGGAAGCCTTCCTTGTGTCCTTACAATTATGTTTTGTATCCTTCTTCTTTAGCATCTGTATGAAAACATTCATTACATCACATATCAAAAATATTTGAAAGCATTTATATTATTGCTTTATAATATAAATGTGTGCTGTGCTGTGCTAAGTTGTTTCCGTTGTGTCTGACTCTGTGACCCGTGGGCTGTAGCCCTCCAGGCTCCTCTGTCCATGGGATTTGCCAGGCAAGAATACTGGAGTGGGTTGCCATGCCTTTTCCGGATCTTCCTCTGACCCAGGGATCAAACCCGTGTGTCTTAGGTCTCCTGCATTGGCTGGTGGTTCTCTAGCACTAGGGCCACCTGGGAAGCCTTATTATATAAATGCCATATCTTTATTTTAAAGCACTAACACATAGGGACTTCCCTGGTGGTCCAGTGGTTAAGACTCTGTGCTTCCAATATAGGGAGTGCTGGTTCAATCCCTGGTTGGGGAACAAAGATCCCACATACCTTGTGGTGTGGCCAAGAAAACGTATAAAATAAAAAGTTGAATACTAAAAAAATCATTAACATATATACACAAAAGTAAAAAAAAATTACTTATTACCTATTTATATTAGTGTTCAAAGAGAGACCCACTGTTTTCCAAGTATGAAGGGAAGTGATACAAGAAATTAGAGGTTTACACACCTGTCAGAGGGGGTGTCCTAGGAAAGGTTTCTGGAGATCCTAGCCTGTGACATCTAAGTGAGAGGCTCTCAGAGACCTTGCTGGGAAGCCACTCCACTATAAAGCTCAAGAACTTCTGGAAAATTCCCACCAGTTATCTCAGTCTGTGGCACTAATGTGGGGAAACTCAAGAGATTCACCTGTTTGCTGTTCTGAACTTCTTATCTGCTTTCCCATCTGCCTATCTCTGGAAAAGAATGGCCTCTTCTCTCTTTTGGAAAGATTGTTCCCAGCATCTCCTCTGTGGTAGAATGGCCTTAATACTGAGGGGCACTGATGCCAAGTTTGCAACAGACAGTTCACCTAACTGCATTTTGTTGCACCACTTTTGATATGTATTTGTGTGTGCATGTGTGTATGTGTATATAAGTGAATAATTCACATATAAAATCTCTCTCTAACGTGCACTCTCTATCTTTATATCTATGTACATTTCTCCCCTCTGGCTTCTTGAAGGTTTAATGAGCTTGTTTCTCTACGTTTTAGAGCAAGGATTCCCAGCACTGGTTTGATGACACCCTGGAGTGTCTTCATTTATCTCAGGGGGTGCCTTGAAATTCACAAAACAAGATTAATTTAAATTCATTTTCGTTTAAAAAAGTAAACAGACATTATATAGTAATTACAGGTACAAGTGTGTGTTTTGAAATCAAACTAATAAATGCTCTCCTTAGAGAGAAATTAAGAGGATGGGAATGGGATTGGAAGGGACTAGAAAGGTGGTTTAGTTAGAATTTTTCTAAAATATTCCCTCTAATTACTTCCAGGTTTATATTTCCCCCAGATTAATCCTGTTTCTCAAACTGGAAGTCAGGGATGTGGGGGCTGAAAGCTTCCTGCATGCAGGTTTATATATTCTGTTGTCTACCACAAGTCCTGACATCTTCAGGAAACAGATTTTAACTGACTGCACATTGGGCAGGACATAGTGTTGGTGGCTGAGGAGGGGGCACGGCTCCTGAGAGCTCCAGCTCTGTCTTTGTACGATTGGAGGCTGAGAGGTATTTTGGGAGATAAGGGTCTGGGTACCAATCCCATTCAAGTTCCAGGAGAGTGTAGGTGCCCAGACAGTCAAGGATAAAAGAACCTAGGCTAAGATTCACCAGCCTTATATGACTGGCCAGAGGCTTCTGTAATGGACTTTCTGTTAACAACTTGTATAAATCATCAGAAAAATAGGTCAACCTACATCATACGTATACAGATGCAAGTGACTTGGTGCTGAAGGTGCAATCTTAGGGTCATAGATGCAGGAAGGGATTTTGAGTCTGGCATGAGGCTATTGTCTTTGAAGCAGTAGTGCTGGTGGTGGGTTCAAATCGGATTGTGCCACTTAAAGCTATCTAACACTGAATCAATTGCTTTACACCTCAGTGCCCTCCTTTATAAAGTCTAGATAATCATAACACCTACCTCATAGGCTTGTGAGGATTAAATGAGTTAATCCACGTAAAGTGCTTTGAACCATGCAGGGCACAGCAAGATCAATAAATGCTGATTCTCATGATCATCATCGCAGTAGATTTTACGTAATTTTCAGGACTAATTGGTCCTAGGTCTTTCAAGCAGAGACCAACAGGGATACCTTTTCCTCTTTGCCCTCAGCTTGGAGTTCTTTAGTGACCCTGTCTGGTCCCAAAGAATAGGCTCACAAATTCTTTCTGTGGCCCCATAGATTGGGTTAGGAAGGTCACTTGCAGCGCTAGGACTAGAAACTTAGGCAGAAGGTTAATAGTATAACAAGCAAGTAAGCAAACAAACAGAACAGAAAACTACCACATGCAAATAAAAGTCTCAGTGAATCCTCTTGTTACACTTTGATAGGATATTCTGCTTCATGGGGGAAAAATAGTGCAAACATGTCTGGATTCTTAGAATCACAACTGGTAGCAAGGGAAGAATGTGTCTTTTAGTACAGATTTTATAGTCTATCAGTCCTTGAAGGCAAGAAATCATTAATCAAGAACCAGTCTCAAAATGTGTTCGTCATTACCCACTACTGTTGATGAAAAATCCCAACCTCTTCTGGAGAAAATGATTGATGGAAAGACCTTAGAGGCCGTTAAAACACGTTCCTAATTCTCTTTTATTTTAGTGAAAAACTAAATATACCTATATCCCCAGATGAGAAAGATAGATCAAGTTTCATGTCTGATCTTAGCAAAAATTCAAATACTGGGTTTGAAATACCAATAATTCTGTTCAATTCTCTTCCTCTTATACAAATATGATATACATTATATGATTATTCTGATGTTCAAACAGTTAGTTAGGATCAGAAAAAGTTTCATATACATATGGAATTTATTTCTAAGATTGATTATAACCATAACAGAAATAGGATTAATGAATTATTCATATGAAATTCATGATACTCTAAAGACCATGTTTGGCCAGAAATATAGTTGATTCGTAAGAATGTGGAAAGATGGTGGGAAGAAACGTTTTTTACTGGTTGGCTTTGTTTTAAAGTATTTTGGATCTTCAAGCATATAGTAGTCTTATCCTTTTGATCCTTTTGTTTCCAGAACTCTATGCTTCTTCAATTCAATTAAGCAAATATATACTAGATATGCCTGGGTAAATGAAATATATTGGGCTATACACTTGAATAAAGATACAGAAAAAAACCCTACAAAACTTACATTTTACTGCTATAGACAATTATCATAGCCATGACCCCAGGGATTTATACCTACCAGTACCCACACCCTTATATATTCTTCTTTACATTGACATTGGCCTCATCCACGTGACTTACTTTGGCAAATGAATATAAACAACTGTGATGGAAGCAGAGATTTGATTAAGTACTTACACACTGAGGCTTGTCCTCCTAGAACCCTGAGATCACCATGCAGTGAAGAAGCCTGGAATTAAATACTATATGATAGGAGAGGCTGCTTGCCTGGAAAATCCCATGGATGGAGGAGCCTGGTACCAAGGCTGCAGTCCATGGGGTTGCAAAGCGTCGGACACGACTGAGTGACTTCACTTTCACTTCTCACTTTCATGCATTGGAGAAGGAACTGGCAACCCACTCCAGTGTTCTTGCCTGGAGAATCCCAAGGATGGGGGAGCCTGGTGGGCTGCCATCCATGGGGTCGCACAGAGTCGGACACGACTGAAGTGACTTAGCAGCAACAGCAGCAGCAGGAGAAGCTGCTTGATTCTAGTCCCCAAGGGCAACCCCCGTTAGCTGAATTCAGTTGCATCAGTGAGCAAAGACATGACCTGCAGAAGAAGAATCCAGTTAACTGATGGAATAATAATAATCATGAGGTTACTACATTTTGGATACATTTGCTACAGAGATGGAAAGCTGATATAAAAATTGATATCCAGAATTTGCACATTGCTATAATAAAATCCTAAATTATGTAACATTGGCTTTGGGACTGAGTGTCTGGTGGGAGGTTATGGTGACAGCAAGCACAATGCTGGTGGAATCTGGAAGACCTGAGAGGAAGCTGCTGCTGGCGGCTGATGAAGGACACCCACAGTACATTGTAGTGACCCAACTGATAATACTGTCACCACCGATAATTTGGGGGATGGAAAACGTACTTCATGAACTTGTGGGTTTGGCTTAAGATTTCCATTTATAATGTTGAGGGGTTCAATTAAACTTTTAAAATGTTATATATAATGGGATATGAGAGAGGGATGAGCTAAAGAAAGAACTGCTATAATTGTAAGCAAATTTACAGCACATATAGAGGGCCCCAGGATACACTGAGCTGGGAAATAAAGTTTCAAAATTTCACATTTCCAATGTTTTCAACTGGCCAAAAATTCGCAAAGTAAGAAATGACCAGAGGATACAGATCAAATCAAGAATGTGGCTGTAAAACTTTGTGAAGACCACAGTAAGACTTTAAATGTTGCCTACTGTACTCTCTTAGACAGATAACAGGACTTCTAAGAATCTTAAGGGCATTTTCCCCATAGGACCTTGACATGCTGGCTAAAGTAGAGGTGAGTCTTAAAAATAATTGTTATATATGGACTGTAACCTTGTACATGGTAAGCCCATGAAGTTTTTCAAGGAATTGGACCAGTTTAGACTGGTGCAGGAAAGAAGCTGAGAAAATTACTCAGCTGCAAACAATGCTATTTCTTATCAAAAAGGAACATCATTTCAGAGGGCAGAGCTAACTACTTTCAGGCAATAGAACTAGGCTCTAGCAAAAAACTGTTTCCCATAATCAGAGTAGGAGGCTCTACAACATTTGCCTGCCTGGATTTCAGAATTGCTATGGACCAGGTCATAGCAAACACCCTCTTCAAACAACACAGGAGAAACTCTACACGTGGACATCACAATATGTTCAACACCAAAATCAGTATTGATTATATCCTTTGCAGCAAAGATGGAGAAGCTCTATATAGTCAGCAAAATAAAGACCGGGAGCAGACTGTGGCTCAGATCATGAACTCCTTCTTGCCAAATTCAGGCTTAAGTTGAAGAAAGTGGGGAAAACCACTAGACCATTCAGGTATGACCAAAATCATATCCCTTCTGACTATACAGTGGAAGTGAGAAATAGATTTAAGGGCCTACATCTGATAGATAGAGTGCCTGATGAACTATGGATGGAGGTTCATGACATTGTACAGGAGACAGGGATCAAGACCATCCCCAAGAAAAAGAAATGCAAAAAAGCAAAATGGCTGTCTGAGGAGGCCTTACAAATAGCTTTGAAAAGAGGAGAAGCCAAAAGCAAAGGAAAAAGGAAAGATATACCCATTTGAATGCAGAGTTCCAAAGAATAGCAAGAAGAGATAAGAAAGCCTTCCTGAGTGATCAATGCAAAGAAACAGAGGAAAAGAACAGAATGGGAAAGACTAGAGATCTCTTCAAGAAAATTAGAGATACCAAAGGAACATTTCATGCAAAGATGGGCTCAATAAAGGACAGAAATGATATGGACCTAACAGAAGTAGAAGATATTAAGAAAGAGGTGGCAAGAATACACAGAAGAATTATAAAAAAAAAAATCTTCATGACCCAGATAATCATGATGGTGTGATCACTCATCTACAGCCAGACATCCTGGAATGTAAAGTCAAGTGGGCCTTAGAAAGCATCACTATGAACAAAGCTAGTGGAGGTGATAGAATTCCAGTGGAGCTATTTCAAATCCTGAAAGATGATGCTGTGAAAGTGCTGCACTCAATAAGCCAGCAAATTTGGAAAACTCAGCAGTGGCCACAGGACTGGAAAAGGTCAGTTTTCATTCCAATCCCAAAGAAAGGCAATGCCAAAGAATGCTCAAACTACCGCACAATTGCACTCATCTCACATGCTAGTAAAGTGATGCTCAAAATTCTCCAAGCCAGGCTTTAGCAATACATGAACTGTGAACTTCCTGATATTCAAGCTGGTTTTAGAAAAGGCAGAGGAACCAGAGATCAAATTGCCAACATTTGCTGGATCATCAAAAAAGCAAGAGAGTTCCAGAAAAACATCTATTTCTGCTTTATTGACTATGCCAAAGCCTTTGACTGTGTGGATCACAATAAACTGTGGAAAATTCTGAAAGAGATGGAAATACTAGACCACCTGACCTGCCTCTTGAGAAACCTATATGCAGGTCAGGAAGCAACAGTTAGAACTGGACATGGAGCAACAGACTGGTTCCAAATAGGAAAAGGAGTACATCAGGACTATATATTGTCACCCTGCTTATTTAACTTATATGCAGAGTACATCATGAGAAATGCTGGGCTGGAGGAAGCACAAGTTGGAATCAAGATTGCTGGGAGAAATGTCAATAACCTCAGATATGCAGATGACACCACCTCTATGGCAGAAAGTGAAGAAGCAGTAAAGAAACTCTTGATAAAAGTGAAAGTGGAGAGTGAAAACGTTGGCTTAAAGCTCAACATTCAGAAAACTAAGATTATGGCATCTGGTCCCATCACTTCATGGGAAAGAGATGGGGGAGCAGTGGAAACAGTGTCAGACTTTATTTTTGGGGGCTCCAAAATCACTACAGATGGTGATTGCAGTCATGAAATTAAAAGACGCTTGCTCCTTGAAAGGAAAGTTATGACCAACCTAGATAGCATATTCAAAAGCAGAGACATTACTTTGCCAACAAATGTCCATCTTGTCAAGGCTATGGTTTTTCCAGTGGTCACGTATGGATGTGAGAGTTGGACTGTGAAGAAAGCTGAGTGCTGAAGAATTGATGCTTTTGAACTATGATGTTGGAGAAGACTCTCGAGAGTCCCTTGGACTGCAAGGAGATCCAACCAGTCCATCCTAAAGGAGATTAGTCCTGGGTGTTCATTGGAGGGACTGATGTTGAAGCTGAAACTCCAATACTTCAGCCAGCTGATGCAAAGAGCTGACTCATTTGAAAAGACCCTGGTGCTGGGAAAGATTGAGGGCAGGAGGAGAAGGGGACAACAGAGGATGAGATGGTTGGATGGCATCACCGACACAATGGATATGGTTTTGGGTGGACTGGGACTCTGGGAGCTGGTGATGGACAGGGAGGCCTGGCATGCTGTGGTCCATGGGGTCACAAAGAGTCAGGCATGACTGAGTGAATGAACTGAACTGAATGGACCAGTGTCTGCTATGTGGCTCCTGGTCCTCCCCCTATTGAGTGTTCCATTCTCAGAACTGCATGCTGAGAATGTGTGGAGAAGATAAGTTATTTTTTCAGTCCATGGGTCTATGAATGATATGAAGCCACACCTGAGAAGCTTCGTGGGGGACTGCACCTGAGAAGCCTTAGCCACATCTAGACTTGAACCAGATCAGGAGATCTGGGACCTATAGTTTGATGACATGATTGGAGGAGATCTTGATAGTTTGGGGAGGAGTAGTCAAATTTTCAAATAAGAGAGATATGAATCAGTTAGGGCCAAGGGGAAGACTGTGGTTCCTCATTAAATGGCAACCCACTCCAGTGTTCTTGCTTGGAGAATCCCGGGGACGGGAGAGCCTGATGGGCTGCCGTCTATGGGGTCGCACAGAGTCGGACACGACTGAAGCGACTTAGCAGCAGCAGCAGCAGTCAATTTTTCAAATAAGACAGATGTGAATCAGTAGGGCCAAGGGGAAGACTGTGGTTCCTCATTATAGTAATAGACCTCACTAAATTGTGCCCTATGGTATCCATGCCCCTGGGTACACGATTACTTTATACTCAGCCATACGACTTACTTTGATCAGTGGAACATCGTCACGTGTGATGCAAATAGAGGCTTGAACTGGTCTTTGTCTTCTTGGAAGCTACCCTGAGATCACCATGCTGTGAAGAAATCTAATGAAGGACCATGTGGAGAGATCAGCCCAGTCACCTGAAACTGTCCCAGTTTAACCCTGAACCCAACCAACCCATCAGCTAAATGTGGCTTCATGAGTGAGCCCAGGCCAATAAAGAATGGCCCTAACATTCACAGAGTCATGAGATATAATAAATAGTTAGGACCTTGGCCATGGGATAGTGGAACAGCAATTTCAGGATTGGGAAAACTGGGGAAATTAGGTCCATGATACCAGGGTTAGGGATCTTTAAACCAACTCCAGGGATAGGGCAGAATTTCTGAGCTGACTTGTCCTCAGGGTTCTTTTATATGTGCTTTCATTGATTTTTTTTTTTTTTTTAGCAGCACATTGTGTACCAGCTGAGTCTTTGGAACACTCTTCCTCTCTCACTTGTCAAAATAACCTGTTCTTAGTCCCATTTCCTTAAGGTTCTGCTGAAGTACCTCTTTGTCTTACAATTGTTCTTGAAATATGAATTCCACTCAGAACTAGAGTCAGTAAGCTGTCTCTGACACAACCCAGGACACACAAAAGAAGACACCCCTTTTGTGAGAAAATGATGATCTTACTTCTGGACTGTCAATGTTATCAACCCAGGCAAAGGCAATGTTTAATTACTCAGATGGTATGGTCTCAGAAAATGTAGAAGAGGACCCAGCTGGGCACTACATTTAGGATGTTTCTTTCTATCTATCTATCTATCTATCTATCTATCTATCTATCTATCTATCAATCATCTACTATCTATCTATCTATCTGCCTATCATTTTTGGTCATACCACATATAGGATCTTAGTTCCTTGACCAGGGATCAAACCTATGTCCCCTGCATTGGAAATGCAGTGTCTTAACCACTGGACTGTCAAGGAAGTCCCCCATTTAGGACAAGTCTAAAACAAGGTACCAGGGGAATTCTTGGCCAGTTGGGAGGGCACCAAGGCTACTAATGAGTTGCCTACTTCAGTCTAGTACCTATTTGAACTCTGTTGGCCTTTAGGGTAGTTTGTGATAGCAAGAAATGATCACTATGGTGCACTGGGGAAAAAAAAGTTAATTACTGTCAAAACATAAAATGGTGGAAGAAAAGTAGAAGCTCTTCCAAGGCAGGGAATTAGAGTAATTCTTAAGTCCCCTTGTGAAGGAAATTCATCCATTACAAAGTTCCTCAAAATAATGTTCATGACGCATGGGAGACTTGGGAGAGGGAAAGTGGATACTTTATCAACAACCTTTTATTTTTCCCCTGACCCACTTGCTGATTTTCAGGCTGGTCTTGAGTTGTAAGTCATTGGTTTCTTTTTGTTGATTTTGTTTTTGAATTTCCATTTGTTAAGCAAGTTTTAATGCATCAGAGGCTGTGCTAGGTATTTTCTTAATGAAAGTATTCATTTATTTATCTGGCTGCCTTGGGTCTTAGTTGTGGCACTCAGGATCTTCACTGTGGCATGCAGGATCTTTCCTTGTGGTGCACTGGCTTCTCTAGTTGGGCGTGTGGGCTTAGTTGCCCCGCAGCATGTGGGATCCTAGTTCCCCCACCAGGGATCAAACTTGTGTCCCCTGCATTGGAAGGTGGATTCTTTCTTAACCACTGGTCCACAAGGGACATCCCTGTGCTAGGTATTTTATTTCATTTTATTTATTTTTTATTATTTTAAATATAAAATTATTTATTTTAATTTGAGGTTAATTACTTTACAATATTGTATTGGTTTTACCGTACATCAACATGGTTGATCCTCAGAACTGCTCTACATTGGAGATATCATTTCCACTTTATAAACGATTTGACTTGGAAAGCCTTGGAAGCAAGTTTGCCTGACTGTGAGGATTTTGTTCATTCCCTGTAGCATGGTGGTAGGTAGGGCAGCTGCAAGGCCTTCAAGTCAGGAACAATTACATGAATCTTTGGGAGAACGAGACTCATCTCCAGTTATTAGAGTCTGGTTTTACTTCCTCATGTAGTACTTTGATTACAAAGTGCTTTTGAAGACTTACCACTACCAGAAGTGCTCAAATTCTGCCCTGATCAGGAGCTAATTGGTTTACGCTCATTAATTTTACCCAGCTGAAGCCTTCCTTCCCCTGCTTTTTAGAAAAGGACAGTATTTTTCTATCAAGTCATAAAGACATTATTTTGGTAGACTTTTCATATAAATGTTGTGCTGGTTTTGTCTTTCATAAATTATAGTTCTGTTCTTTTTTTTCCTGACTAATATTTTCTATGAGGAACAAGGTTGGGCTTAGGTAAAATATTCCATCACTAACCTTGCTATTAAGTGTTGGAAAAATCTGTCAAGAATAGCTTTAACATTGCTTATAGATATGACTGACCTTGATTTGGTGTTTGTGCATAAAAGCTAGTAATGGACTAGAATATCAGTCAGTGCTTGTAAGAGATAGTCCATACAAACTGAATAAGAGAAGGGAAGTTAAGAAAGGAACTATATACAAAGGTATGGGCAAGGTTAAGGAAAAATCTACAAGGGTTGTTGTAGTACCTTGGGTACACTGCAACTCACAGCCTGAATGATCAAAGAAAGTGAGGGTTTACTGAAATTTGAAGAGTACAGCTATATAGAGAAGGCTGCCTGACATAGAGAGCCTTTGTTTAGGGAATGGAATCAACCCCCAGTGGCCAGACAGGGAGGGAATGGGGGACAGATAGTCTAACCTTTCTATCTTCTCATCCTCTCATCTCCTGCTAGTGCCTCCCATCGGCTGAATTCCTCCAGAAGTCAGAGGGAAAGGGAGCTTATTGATGCAGCTCAGACAGTTCAGCCTTCTGGGGGCACAAAGCAATGGGGGAGAAGTGTGGAGAGGAGATGGAGAAGGCCAAATGGAAGACATTCAACACAGCTGGGATGCAAGATCTGATAACTATGTTCAACCTGAGCTTTCGACCACAGCAAACGTTCATGAGAACGGTCTAATCGGTCAGATAATAATTTCAGTCTTCAAGAAATGGGATGTGTTCTGCCTCTGCTTCCTCCAGTTCTTCTTTCTAATTTGTTTCTTAATGATTTGAAACAATTTGTGCATGATCTAACTGCATATACCCCTATTATGAAAAGTATAAAAATAACTATTCTCTGTGCTGGTGATATAATTTTATTGTTGCTAACCAGAAATGGCCTCTCTGTCTTACTGGAAAACAGAGTGGCTTGATTTCAACTTCTCTAAATCCCAAATCATCGTTTTTGGCAGGTAGTATCTTCAATCTAATTGCCTTATATCTAATGCTTATATATAGCAAGCCAACTTTTTCAGCTACTTAGGGGACATCTCGCAACCATTTTCCTCTGGTGGTTTCACTAGAAAATTATGCTACTTAAAAGCAGATAGTTTTTGGGTGCATTATTGATATTTGTTTCTGAGGCCCAGGAGATTGGTGAAATCTATTTTGAAAATGTTTTCAGGTACAAAGTGTAACATGCATGCCTGTTCAATATATTTTGGGTGAATGAAAGAGTGAAGGGATTTACTTTGTAACTTTGATTTTTAGCTTTCTTTCCTTCAGCTGTTTTTAGAAAACAGTTTTTGCAAACCATCTTGAAGGAAATTTTAGTCTTGCTAAAATTCAGTGGTAGATCCTCCACTGAAAGTCCCCATACGGAGGTTGGGGTGGCTGGCTATTTGGGTCTTGATTGCGTGCGTGTATGTTCAGTCACTCTGTCATGTCCAGCTTTAATTCCCCACGGACCGTAGCCAGTCAGGCTCCCCTGTCCATGGGATTATCCTGGCAAGAATACTGCAGTGGGTTGCCATTTTCTCCTCCATGCGATCTTCCTGACCCAGGGATTGAACCTGAGTTCCCTGTGGCTCCTGCATTGGCAGGCAGATTCTGTACCACGGAGTCACTTGGCAAGCCCTTGAGTCTTAGTTAGGAGCCTTCATTTGCTGTAAAGGAAGAGAGACTTCCTTGAGTCAGTCTCCTGCCATGTGTATTGTTAAGGTGTATGGGACTCTCCTTTATTACCATTACAGATTTCATGCAGCACATACTCTTGTCAAATGTTAAAATTTGGACATTTCTGCTGCCTCGTGCCTACCAAGAGCTTAATAAGATGGGTGAGCAATGCTGATTGACACCTAATGAGTGCACATTTCTTTCATTATTCTAAATCGATACTGTCCAATAGAACTTTCTGCAATTATGGAAAAGTTCTATAATTGTGTTGTACAATATAATAGTCACTAGGCTTGTGTGGCTATTAAACATTTAAAATATGATTGTCGAAACTGAAGAAAGGCATTTACAATTTTAACTTCAATTAATTTAAATTTAAAATCAGCTATGCTTCAGGAATTCTCTGGTGGTCCAGTGGTTGGATTACTGCCACTGAGGGTGCAGGTTCAATCTCTTGTTGGGGAACTAAGATCCCACAAGCCATGTGGCACAGCCAAATAAAAGTTAAAATCAACCATACTTCAATTAAAAAAAAATACCCCAAGAAGAACAATAAAAAATTAAAATTGAAGGAAACAAAATAATTTATTATGTGCCAGGCTCTGCTCTATCTCAACTAATCCTCATAATAATCCTCTGAAGGGAGTACTACTATCAGTATTTACAAATAATTTGTTTCTCACTAATCACAGCTGAAACTGACAAGAGTAAAATTACACCAAATGTCTTGGGTAACTGATTTCAGAAATGATTTAGCACTTCTTAGATGCATTGTTCCTCAGCTTTTGCTTTCTATTTCAACTTTCATATATATTTTTTGAGAAAAATAAAAAATTCAAAGTAAACTTAGTGACCTACTAAAATAAGCAAATAAATTTAAATAGCCTTGTAGGCTAGAGACTAACATCTTGGGCAGATATCCTAGATATCTTAGATTTTATCTCTGGATCTAATCTGACTATCCTTTTGCTTTCAATAGAATAGCATTTGTTGCATTGCATATTTCTGTTTTATCATTTATATAGGTGGCTTTAAAACATGTTTTCATATTCTTGGACACTTGTCCATCAAAGTATGGAGACAAGTTACCCTTCCTTTGAATGTGGGCCCGCTTTAGTGACTTGCTTCTGGCAAATAGAATGTGGAGGAAGTGATGCTGCGTGACTTCTGAGGCTAGTTTATGAAAGACAGCCTGCCTGGCTCTGTCTGTCTCAGCCCGAGCTCCCACATAAGGACTCCGGCTGCTCTCACACTGCCATCCTGAAGTCACGTGGAGAGACCACCTACAGATGTCTGAAGAGGACCAGCTGTTCCAGCCCCAGCTTAGAGAACTGCTGAGCTGACTCGTCAGTCCCCAGTGAGACTGTAATAAATGAGCACTATCGTTTTGAGATTTTTGCTCAGTGAGATAACTGGAACAGTCTCGTGGGCAATGATGCAATGGAAAGCAGTTCTATTAAACTCCCTTGTGTATTCATTGTTGGGTTGTTTTGAGGACAAAGTCTATGACATTAGTTTCTCATAGATCTTAGTATCAGGGAGAGATGCATTTTCTTGAACAACTACAGTCTCTTACTTTTTGCTTTGGTTGCTAGGAAGCTCAAAGTTGAATTCGTGCTCCACTTTTTGTAATAAAAAGGATTGTATTTTTCTTTTGAAGTGAAGTGAATTCACTCAGTCGTGTCCGACTCTTTGCGACCCTATGGACTGTAGCCCACCAGGCTCCTCCCTCCATGGAATTCTCCAGGCAAGAGAACTGGAGTGGGTTGCCATTTCCTTCTCCAGGGGATCTCCCCAACCCAGGGATTGAACCCGGGTCTCCTGCATTCCAGGCAAACGCTTTAACCTCTGAGCCACCAGGGAAGCCATTACTTTTCCTTTAGCCTTACCCTATTATTCCCTGTACCAATTTTTCTTTTTAAAATCCCTGGGGCAGTATATACATTATCCAACCTCTTCAGAAACTGAGTGAAAGTAATGTTGGGCCTTTGCTGAATCAATGTGAGAGCTACAGATCATCCAGTAGATTGATAATGATGGCTGGTAGAAGGCTGGAATTTTGTGACTCTCAAATGGCCTTATCGTATAGGAAGGAAATAGGCCCTGAGAAGTAAAGTAACTACTGAGCGATATAGAGCTAGTGAGCAGCAAAATCTTACCCCAGTTGAAGCTGTGTCATCCCATCTGTTCACCCACATGGCACTCATTGGTCAGAGGTTTGTTCCTTACACTGGGCGTGGGATGGTGGTAAAAGATAAGTAAGACCTTGCCTGGGGATTGACTCTCAAGATTATGCCTAGTGGGGCTGGTGCATGTCTTTAAACATAAAGGAGTATACAGTTGGAGATTTCCCTGGTGGTCCAGTGGTTAGGACTCCACACTTTCATTTCAGGGGGCACAGGTCTGACCCCTGATTGGGGAACTACGATCCCTCAAGTCATACAGTAAACCAAAAATAAAAAATAAAGCAATATATAGTTGACCCTTGAACAACAGGGGGTTGGGTTTACTGATTCTGCACAATCAAAAATCCACTTGCAATTGATACACATGGTTTCTTATACATCGTCCTCCTCGTATATAGTTCCTTCTATCTGCGGTTCTGCATTCATGGATTTAACCAACCATGAATCAAGTAGTACTATAGTATTTTCTGCTGAAAAAAATTCATGTGCAAGTGGACGTGCAGTTCAAACTCATGTTGTTCAAGGGTCCACTGTACATCATAAATAAAGTAGAATTAAACTTTCAGAGGAATGAGAGATTGCTTCCAAGTGGGGGTCATGGAAGTTTTCATGAAAGAGTGATTCTGAGCTAGTCCTTGAAGGACAGATGGGATTCACATGTGCAGACACTGGAGTGAGGATGGGGTGGATGATGGAGCAGACAAGCAGCAGTAAGTTCAATGCTGGGAATTCTAGGCCCTTGGCATTTGGTGGGGAAGATATTTTTGGAAGGGGGCTGTGACCCACCTCAAATTAAGCTGTGTGAGTACTTGCTTACTCTTCTGTTTAGGGGACCAGCCTTGTCCAGGGGTGTGTGACCTGCACATGTGGGTGCGATTGACCCAGGGAGAGAGACAAATGCTGATTAAAGTTTCCACGTAGCTGATTGCTTAGAAAACTCAACACTTGGGGCTGTATTCTGAGGTAAACTCCTTAAAACCTTTTAGCAACAAATTGCTTTTAGACTTCAGCATCGCAGAGAAAATACTGGAAGAGATTCTACAGCACTGCTCAGCCCTGAAAGCAGGGACATTTCAGGACACTTGTGAGGAACCCCAAAACATGGTCAGCCTTCTTCTTAGACTGCCTTGCATTACTTGCAGCCTCCTGTGCTCATAGGAGCCTGTTATTCCATGGAAATAAGCCCAGCAAAGCTAGAGGTACAACTCTGTAGGGACAGAGCTTCTTATTTCTAGATTTCAATTTGTTACAATTGGTAATAGGTGGCTCTCCTGAAATTCCACAATTGCCTCTGCAAATAGGGAAATCTCAGATCACATGGGTAGGAAATTGCTAATAGGTTGAAAACTTTCCAGACAATTAAAACAAGATCCTGCCACTTGCCTGTAAGTGAAAGTCTAAACAAACCTTTCTTGATTGGGAAAACCAAAGTCAATATCAGATTACAGCAAAATTTAAGGCCATTCTGTTTCTTCTGGGTCTGTGAAACCCCAACAGGATACCAGAATAGGTGGATGACTCATTAGAGTTCTAACTTAGAATCCAACTTCTTGAGATGCTTTCCCAAAGGTGCTAAACCACCAACAATCACAGCTGCTGTATTAACTTTGCATGAAACTGTATAGCCTATAGGACTTCCCAGGTGGCGCTAGTGGTAAAGAAAGTGAAAGGGAAGTCGCTCAGTCGCGTCCGACTCTTTGCGACCCGTGGACTGTAGCCCACCAGGCTCCTCTGTTCAGGGGATTCTTCAGGAAAGAATACTGGAGTAGGTTGCCATTTCCTTCACCAGGGGATCTTCCTGACGCAGGGATCGAACCCGGGTCTCCTGCGTTGCAGGCAGACGCTTTAACCTCCTGAGCTACCAGGGAAGTGCTCTGCTAACGTAGGAGACGTAAGAGATGTAGGTTTGATCCCTGGGTCGGGAAGATCCCCTGGAGGAGGGCATACCAGCCCACTCCAGTTATTCTTGCCTGGAGAATCCCATAGACAGAGGAACCTTGCAGGCTACAGTCCATAGGGTCGCAAAGAGTCGGACACAACTGAAGTGACTTAGCATGCACATGCAGCCTATAAATCATTTTCATATATAGTATCTCATGTAATCCTCCCCCAAACTCAATGAGGTTTATATCACTCTGTTACTTTTGCAGAAGAGAAAATGGAGACCCAGAGAATTTAAGCAAATTATCCTAAATCTTGGGGTGAACATGTATCAGTGGAAAAGATTTACATCTGGTCTTTGGAATCTAAGTCCATTTGTGTGTTTGAGCAAGGTCTGAGGATGAGAGGCAAGGGTGGGAACTGTAGGCAGAAGAGTGGATGCAGAGGTCCCTTGGGCCAACATTTGATCATCTAGGGATATGTTTTTGCCTGCCTTCTCTCTGCCTGGGAAGGTAATCAGTTATGGACAGAGGCCCCTCAGCTCTGGAAGTGACTACAGCTATGATGGAGTTCAAATCCTTCATTTTTCAGATGTGGATTCTGAGGCCCAGATAAGTTCAATGTCTTGCAAAGATTTACACAGGTAGCTGATGACAAAGCTGGGATTGTTATTTAGTTTTCTGTATTTTACTGGAATTTCTGCTACTACACCCAAATGCACTTCCTGCTACATGCTCTCTCCTTTTCACCAGGTAGAAATGTGTTTACAATGAAAGATAATTGGGCACTCTTAGATAAGTGAGCTAATATTAACAATCACTACTATTTCTGCAACACCTGTGATATGCCAGGTACTCTTCTAGATCCTTCACATACATTATTTTGAATCTTCACAACAATTCTGCAAAGTATGTATTATTATCTCTGTAAGGAGATGGAGACCAGGGTTCAGGAGGGATTTGCCAAGGCAGTACTGAGTTTATACTCTTTACACTCTGCAGTGCAGCCTCTGTAAGAATTTCTGTCTTGTCCTAGAAAACAGAAATGTCTGAACTTTTTTTTTTTATATGGTCAAGTATCATTTTTGGAAAATCATTAAAATTAAAATTATCTGTGTTTATTCCTAGGATGTATCTGATGAAAAAGTGAGATAAGGGAGATGAATTAGTTATCACTTTTAAACAGTTCTTAGAAGTCTTGATTAATAAGGATTTTTTTTATAGTGAAGCAAATCCAACATTTAAAAAAGACTGTAATTCAAGTCATATGCTTAAGTAATTTCTTTAGAAGAGAGACAGGATTTTTTTAAACCCCTATTCATCTAGAGTGCTAGGGACAGAGCTCTAGAGGTTCTTTTGTATTAATTATTCTTCCCTCAAATTATCTTACCTTTAGGAGCACTGAGCAAATTCATTACTTATATTTCAGTTGGAGTACTTTGACACATCTGCTTTCCTCTTAGCATCGGTGATATGCCTTCCAAATTTTGTTTTTAAAGAGCATTTTTAATGAAATTTTTAATTTTCTGAGAAATCACCATGCTGTTTTTCATAGCGGGCAGGCAGTTTTTATTACTACCAGCAGTGTATAAGGATTCCAGTTTCTCCTTGCCCATCCCAGCCTCTGTCTGCTTTTGTTTTATTTTTATGGTAGCCATCCTGACAAATGTGAGGTGAAATCTCACCATGTTTTTTTTTTTTAATAAATTTTTGTTGGAGTGTAGTTGCTTTACAATGGTGTGTTAGTTTCTACTGTACAGCAAATGAATCAGCCATATATATATATATATCCCCTCCTTTTGGATTTCTTTCCCATTTAGGTCATCACGGAACACTGAGTAGGGTTTCCTGAGCTACACAGCAATTATCAACTTTATGCATATTTTCAATAATGTATATATGCCAATCACAATCTCCCAATTCATCCTATCTCCCCTTCCCCCTTGGTGTCTTTACATTTATTCTCTATGTCTGTGTCTCTATTTCTGTTTTGCAAATAAGATCATCTATACCTTAAAAGAGCATTTTTTTAAACTTGGAAAGCTTTGAGGAAATGGAGAAATTTAAGTATCATCCATCCAAGGAAGGGTTTGGAACACAGATGGGGAGCTTGGAATTGCTTGTTACTTAAAACCAGCAGGGAAGGTTGCCAGAAAATGGGAAAATAGAACTGACAGGGAGCTGGGAAAGTGTCAACATGAAATTCCTCAATTTCCATTTTCCCCCTGACCCTAATGGCTATTGCTGGCCAGTATGCTGCCAAATCCTGATACAACATAGGTGGCTAATTACTGGCTTGAAGTTCTGACCTTCATCAGGCAGTGCACAGAGGTGTCATGATGTGTCTTTAAGTCTGACTCCAAACACTATACTTCTGTCATTTGACTCCATTCCTTTTCACATGGACTCTCTGCTTCCATCTCTATAACTGAGAATGGCCACATCTTAGATTGCTCTCACAAAACTGGAAGAGTCTTCCCCAGAACAGCCAGTACGGCAGCTTCAAAGTCATTGTGATGATGCCTCTTAGTCCAGCGTCACAAATTTAACTTGGTTTCTGGTCCTTTGACTTGTATTGCCTGACTCCAGTGCTGGAGGGGATTTCCTGATTCCTAACTGCTGGCTTGGTTTTTAGCCTTCATACTTAGTCTTGACTCCTGATATGTATCTGATTGCTGACTGTTCATTTGGCTTGAGCCCTTTTGACTTGTCTCATCCCCAGCCCCTACCTGTGATTCTTAGATTGGTTTTCTCCCTGCCTTCCCACCCTGGATCTGGGATCCGACGATTCTCATCAGCACCAGTCCTGACTCAATAGGGAGATTCAGTCCCATTGAGCAGCCAGGTAAACATAAGGACTGTGGAAGGAGTTGACGGCCTTACATCATCATTTAGCACCTGGCACAGATTTCAAGGTCTTTTTGATCATGGAGTTGCTTTTACATGTTATAAGGGTTCAAAGGGTGCTTAAACAGAAGAAATCTTTTATAATCAAGGGGGCAATAGTTGTTATTCTTTCCAGTTGTTGAGTTAGCTATGCCTCTATAAATTGTAACATAGTGTTTCAAGTTTTATTGCATTCCTGCAGTGTCCTGAAATTGGGGTCAGACCACCTCTCCAAAGACCAGACATGTTCCTGTGTTGCACAATATTTGATAGAGTTCATGGGTGATAATTTCTACTGCTCCTTCCTCATTCTAAAAGTGAACAAAATTCAGTTTCCCCACAGAGCCTAGATTTTTGAAATAACTTTACTGTGTAAAATCCCAGTTTACCTCAATAGGCTACTATTAAAGGAAGGACAATTTACCATCCAAAATAACTAACCCAAGTCAAGGTCCTTGGTTGGGAAACAAAACTTACTCTCTGATCTCCACAAAGCTCTGGTATTTTGTCTTGCAGGTTTGTTGAAAGTATACATAATCTTGGTTAATTTTTTGGGCAAACAAACCCAAGATTAATTTCTCACAATTTTCTGGAAATATATAGAAGCTTTTGCAAGTGAAGGGTAGGATGGGCTCTCAAATATCAATTCTTTTAGACCATTGTTCTTAGGAACTCACAGTAAGCTTATTTCTGAAATTATAACTGACCATGACAGACAAGTTGACGAGTCAACATCATCCCTTAAAGTTCATTATAGTTTTAAGGGCATGTTATCAAACACACTTCTAGCCAAAATCAAGCAATTTTAGGTGTGGCTGTTAGTTTTCCACAGTGTCACACTTTACCCCGTACTTGTAACTGCTTTCTGAACTGTAAGGTTTGGTGGGGCCAGGAATTCTGACCTCAGGAAGGATTTGAGCCAGTGCTTGGCAATTCCATGACACATGGGATTGTCCTTTCCCGTCATCTGTCTGGCATTGACTGGATCAAAAACAGAGCACTATTCCCGGTTTATGTTGAAATTCTCTGCTGTCCTTTGAAATTCCAGGTAGAGATTTCCTCCTAATTGTGTAACTTGAGAAGTTTGATAAAGTATTATGTTTGGCATTCTGTTTCTGGAACTCTTTACAGAGGCCACCTATGGGCGTTCTAGAGTTGCTTGAATGACAGTTAGTGCTGGATGATGCAATAGAGGCCACAAGCCAAGTCCGTGTGGCAATAAAACACATCCTAAAGGAACAGAGGCAGAGATAAGTAGAGGCCCTTCTAAGAGGGATGAAGCCACAACTCAAAGGATCCATCACTCAGACAACCAAGGTCACAGGGAGTGGAATAGGAACACCAAGAAACAGTCCCTGATAAACCAGTGCAGTAATTGGAAGTGTTTCTGACGATGTGAAGCAGGGCTCTGGAGGCCTTCAGGGGTGAGATAAGGCAAGCAATCAACATGTCAACGTAATTTGTTAGCAGTCCTGGCTCTGGGTCGAGGTGTGTAAACCTGCCCGCTATGATGTATGAAGCCTGCTAACCTGAGGAGACTTGGCTGTAGAAGGACAATAGCAAAGAGGAGCCTGCTTGGAACTGACAAGAGGGCCACCTGTACCTGGCAATGTACCATCTGTTCCAGGGAAGGCAGACCCTGATTATAAAACATGACACGGACGAAGGGGAGGCATGGACTCTGATAGGATCGCAGGGTGTTTGCCGCCTTTCCCTGATCTTGCTGAGGAATTGTTATGGACAAACAGCTGCAAAATGGGAATGAAGGCTTTAGTGAAGGTTCCTCACTGTAGGCCAAACAGACATTAACTATAACTATCTGAACTCACACCAGCTGAGCACGGCCCTCACCTGCTCACTGAGCCCACACAGACTGTATGACACCCACCCCATTGCTAATCTCACACCTCTGTGCGAGATTAACCTCTTTCTCACTGACCTGCCAAGCTCACACCAACTAAAACTCTCTCTTCACCATTTCAGGGATTTGACATCTGCCAGACTAACCTAGATAGCATATTCAAAAGTAGAGACATTACTTTGCCAACAAAGGTCCGTCTAGTCAAGGCTATGGTTTTCCAGTAGTCATGTATGGATGTGAGAGTTGGACTGTGAAGAAAGCTGAGTGCTGAAGAATTGATGCTTTTGAACTGTGGTGTTGGAGAAGACTCTTGAGAGTCCCTTGAACTGCAAAGAGAGCCAACCAGTCTATTCTAAAGGAGATCCGTCCTGGGTGTACTTTGGAAGGACTGATGTTGAAGCTGAAACTCCAGTACTTTGGCCACCTCGTGTGAAGAGTTGACTCATTGAAAAGGACCCTGATGCTGGGAGGGATTGGGGGCAGGAGGAGAAGGGGATGACCAAGGATGAGATGGCTGGATGGCATCACTGACTTGATGGACATGAGTTTGAGTGAACTCCGGGAGTTGGTGATGGACAGGGAGGCCTGGTGTGCTGCGATTCATGGGGTCGCAAAGAGTCAGACATGACTGAGTGACTGAACCGAACTGAGCTGATGCTTTGCAGTCTGATGAGATCACCCAAATTGTCTTACTAACTTCGCATGGATTATCCACTGATGGGAAAGCTCTTGTTTTCTGCAATACCTATTTCCCCATGTATTCAAGGTTGTGCTGTATATACAGCTGAGTGACTACGTTTCTCAGCCTCCCTTGCAGTTACATTTGGTTATGTGACTAAGTCTGGCCAATGAGACCTAAACAAAACTTGTTGAGTGGGACTCCTGAGAAGGTTTCTTGAAATGAGATGGAATGCTGGGATCTTTTGCTCTTAGTTTTTGTATCCCAGCCCTCACCCCCTCATCTCAGTTTTGAAAACATATTATGATGGTCAGATCTCACCTGTGGTCTTATGACGTTGAAAATAGAAGTCACCTAATAAGAATGGTTGGTTCATAAGTTAGAGGAGACCTTGGTCCTTGATGATTTTGTGAAATTACAATATTACTTCTGGGCCTTCTGTCTTTTAATTTCTTTATGTGAGAAAATGCATAAGTCACTGTGTTTGGATCTCTGTTACTATGACTGAAGGCAGTTCTTACTGATACAACCCCTTCCCATTCTTTCGGGCTTAACTGACTATACATGTATTTACCATCCCCCTTTGCCAATGAGGTTAAAGCATCTGCCTCCAATGTGGGAGACCCAGGTTCGATACCTGGGCTGGGAAGATCCGCTGGAGAAGGAAATGGCAATCCACTCCAGTATTCTTGCCTGGAGAATCCCATGGATGGAGAAGCCTAGTAGGTTACAGTCCACAGGGTCGCAAAAGTCGAATACGACTGAGCGACTTCACCTTCACCTTACTCTGCATATTATCACTTGGCCATGATGTTGCATAAGTGAAACAATCATCTTTTCTTTTAATGCCTAGATGAGTCTCTGCATTTTCCTTTTGACTTATCCCAATTCACAAACCAGGATGGACCAGAATCTCTGAGGTACTTAAAAACCATTCTATACATGTTAATGGAGACAAGCTAAACCAGTACAACACAGCTGTACACAGAAACCAATAGGTAGGTAGAGCAGAGAGACTTGAGATCAACAGTTTCTCTGCCCCTGAGCCAGCATCAAATCATGTCTTAGTGCTACCTCTGCTGTCACAGAGGGTAGGATGGCGCCCCTGAGGTCCACCACCAGAGAGTCTGTGCCCCACAGTGGAGGATGCTGCGTGGTGCAACCAAGACCTGACACAGCCAGATAAATAAAGAAATAGATATTAACAACAAAACAAAGGTAGGGAGATGGCAGCTGGAAAGCAGGAAGGAAAAATACAGGCTTATCAGCACCACCCACCCCATAAAGTGGTATCATGTGAATGGTGCCCCTGGAGTGGTGCAGCAGCGGCCCTGGCTCATTCCCACCTCTACCATCTCAGCTGCTCTCAGAGTCCTTGGGGACTGGCTGGGTGAATCTCCTGCTCTGGTTCCCTTCCTCCTTGTGCTTTTGGCAAATGCCCTGTCCCCAGGCTTCTGCACGCTGGAGCAGAGGAAGGGGTCCCCTGAGAGGACGTGTTCAGATGAATGCTTTTTCCGCTAAGGACTCTTCAGGCTGCAAAAAGAAATACTGAGGAGGTGTGACTGAAATCTCTTGATAGAAGAGTGGTTGTTGTTGTTCAGTTGCTAAGTAGTGTCTGACTCTGCAGTCCCATGGACTGCAGCTTGCCAAACTTTCCTGTCTTTCACTATTGCCCAGAGTTTGCTCAAACACATGTCTATTGAGTCAGTGACATTATACAATCATCTCATCCTCTGTAACCCCCTTCTCCTCCTGCCCTCCATCTTTCCCAGCATTAGGATCTTTTCTAATGAGTTGGCTCTTTACGTCACGTGGCCAAAGTATAGGAGCTTCAGCTTCAGCGACAGTCCTTCCAATGAATATTTAAGGTTGATTCCTTTAGGATTGACTGGTTTGGCCTCCTTGCCGTCCAAGGGACTCTCAAGAGTCTTTTCCAGCACCACAGTTCAAAAGCATTAATTCTTTGGTGTTTAGCCTTGTTTATGGTCCAACTCTCACATCCATACATGACTACTGGAAGTGGTTACCTTGGCATAAAAATCACCTTTTCTTGTTCCATCAGGACTAGAAAGCATGACTAGAAACTTTAAAAGCAGTATATTTAGGATAAAAGTGAAAAGAGATTCCTTTAAACAAGGGGTTATTGTCTGGTCTCTACACCTCTAGGTCTTTGTTCTCAACTAGTCGAGCGCCCAGAAAGACTGGAGGATGCACCTCTGTGAGCCCTTTCATGAGACTCTTGATGAGTGGCTGTGACTGGCAGGTGGGGGAGGGTCTATGACTCTTCGGAAACTTCAAAGTTGTCTCCCAGATTTGTGGTTCAAGGGTAGTCACATGTCTGAGTCATGGACATCTGCTCATTTTGCTCTTTATAGATTCCACTGGGACTAGCATTTACACAGTCATTTCTTAGAAAAATAACCCATGTTAATTATTTGATAATGGATTTCCTTTCTTCTTAGCCTCAGGGGCCCTTTCTTCCCACCCTGCCCATCTCAGCCTCTGGATATTATTTTCATGTTAATCACACATAACAAAGAAAGTGTTGCTTCAGGCCTTCATTCTTTCCAATCTGTCCTGTTGCTACCCATTGGTAGGACAGGTCACTTATCCCATGTGAGTTTCTGTTTCATCATTTGTAAAATGAAGGCCAAAACATGCCCTGAGGATAACTAACTTACTTGGGATTGACATATACACACATCTATATTTAAAACAGAAACAATAAGGACCTACTGTATAGCACAGGGAACTCTACTCAATATTCTGTAATAATCTAAATGGGAAAAGAACTTGAAAAAGAATAGATACATATATATGTATAACTGTATCAGTTTGGTGTACAAACTGAAATCAACACAACATTGTTCATCAGCTCTATTCCAAAAAAAAAAAAAAAAAAAGACACAAGGTAACCAGTGAAAGCCACTCAGTCTGTGTCCCACCCTTTGTGATCCCATGGACTATACAGTCTATGGAATTCTCCAGGCCAGAATACTAGAGTGGGTAGCCTTTCACTTCTCCAGGGGATCTTCCCAACCCAGGGATCAAACCCAGGTCTCCCACACTGCAGGCAGATTGTTTACCAGCTGAGCCACTCGGGAAGCACATGGCAGGGAACCAGAGGCAGAGTTTAGACCTGCACTCAGGCCTCCTGAGCCCCCTCCTCACATCTTTTCCCATGACAACAATAACTCCCAGCTTGTTGTGGAAATCAGATTAGATGATGTGCTGAAAGGCCTTTTATGCTCTGAGAAGTGACATGAAGAGTTTTGTGATTATTGCTAGGGATTTATGCTCCCCTAACAATCCTAGTGACAGAGTGAGGCCTTTGCTCTTAGAGAAAATTACTTTCCTTCACTGTTTTGCGTCTCCCACAGACCTCAGGGGAATGGCTTTTAAGCTTTGAAAGAGTCAACTAATACGAGATTTTAAACTACAGCTGATGAAGCTTCTGTTGGCTTTCCCCAGTGTCTAAATCTTCTCTGATCTCACGGTAAGCTAGAGTTAGCTCTCTGCTCTGCCTCTAGAGACCATGGTAATAATGTCATCCCTTTTAGGTATACTATCTGTGTGTGTATGTGTGTACGTGTGTGTGTGTGTGTGTGTGTGTGTCTGCTAAGAGTCACAAGGATCCCTCCTGTGTTCCTATTTTATTTTTATGTGACTCAGAGCCAGGCTCGTATTTTGTTGAGTTTTGTACAAATACAAACTCTCTAGTGAGGAAGATCCTAAAGAAAGAATGTTTTGAAGAGGTAGAGGCAAAGATGATCTTAGAGGAGGAGGAGGGTTCTTTGGTGGAACTTCCTTAAGAACCAGTCTTTGGGGACTTCCCTGGTGATGCAGTGGCTAAGACTCTGTACTCCCAGGGCAGGGGGTCAAGGTTAGCTCCCTGGTCAGGGAACTGGGTCCTGCATGCTGCAACTAAGACCTGGGGTAGCTGAATAAAAAAAAACCATATTTTAACAAATTCAAAAAAACAGTCTTTGGAGGAAGATAAAGGTTGGATCACATCACCAATTCAATGGACATGAACTTGGCCGATTCTGGGAGATGGTGAGGGGCAGGGAGGCCTGGTATGCTGTAGTCCATAGGGTTGCAAATAGTTGGACATGACTTCGTGACTAAACAACAGCAAAGAAGGTACAAAGATGGAATCATTCTTGTCCCTGAAAGGGTTAACGGTGTCCATGGTGGTGGGGACTTTAGCCCTAACATCCTGGAGTGGCCGTTGCAGAGGTAGGACACACGTGATGATGTTCCCAGCTGTGGTTCTGAGCCCTGGACCTCTCAGAGGGCCTGGTCCTTCCTGTACCTGCTGGAGACAGCTCCTTCCACTTCTGCCTCATGGTCTAGGGCTACCCTTCTGGTGTCTACACTGAAGGACTGGCTCTTCTCTCTCTCTGTCTGACCCAGGAATATAGAGAGTCTTAGGAATTTTCAAGAGCAATGAGCTTCTTTATTGTTTTATTTATTTATTTATTTATTTATTTAACTGTCTTTTTTTTTTTTTTTTTTAATGAGCTTCTTTAAGAGGGTTTGGTCACTAGAAATATAGAATTGTAGTATTTTTAAAACCAAAGAGGGCCTCAGAAACCCATGAGGACACGGAGGCCCAGAGAGATTAGATGATTTGTTCAAGCCTTTATCGCACAGTAGTATCTGTGTTAGGATGATAATGCAGATTTCTTGATTTCTAAATAAATGCTGTTTTCTACTGAATCTTTTGTATTCAGGAAGGAGACATTCTTTTGATAAATGACAATGGGAGAGTTAGGGCAGATTCAAGAATTATCTGTTATCTGGCTGTAGTAGCCACTCTGAGAGAAAATAGTTCAGTTAGTTTTAAGAAACTGTCATGCTCATGTACTCAGTTGCTTCAGTCATATCTGACTCTTTGCAACCCTCTGGGCTACAGCCCACTGGTCTCCTCTGGCCAAGGAATTCTCCAGGCAAGTATACTAGAGTGGGTTGTCATGCCCCGCTTCCAGGGGTCTTCCCAACCCAGGGACTGAACCCATGTCTCCTGTGTCTCCTGCACTGCAGGTGGATTCTTTGCCCACTGAGCCACCTGGGAAGCCTGGAAATGCTCAGTTGCGCTATCATCACAAGAGACATAGTGTTATCTCTTTATAGCCACGTGCATGCTAAGTCACTTCAGGCACGTCCAGTTCTTTGGGAACCATGGACAGTAGCATGCCAGGCTCCTTTGTCCCTGGGATTCAGTCCATAGAGTGAATACACCTATCATGTAAGTTATAAACAATGCATGTTCTCACCCACTGATGCGTTAGAGCTGATTCTGCTAGCTCGTGAGAATGGATTGTTATTCAGAAATTATTGTGAGCCTGTTGTGAAGTCACTGGCAGCTTGAAGTCAGTCATGATGGGAATACTTATACCGTGGAGATGAGCAAATACTATAAATTAGGACCTATTTTTTTTTTTTTAATCAGAGAGCCTTTTTGCTGGCACAACAATATCTTTGCCACTTGAGAAGTCTACTATCCAGGAATAATCATTGTTAATTTTCTTATGTAAAACATCAAAAAAAAAAGATTATTTGTACTCTGATACATGTGCATGTTATTATTTTAATTCATTTATAGAAAGAGAACAAGGGACTTCCCTAGTGGTCTGTGAAGACTCTGCACTTCAAATGCAGGGGCATGGGAACTAAGACCCCACATGGCATGAGGCATGACTAAGAAAAAAGTAAGAATACTAAAATAAATTTTAAAAAGAATAATACTTTATGAAATTTTCTTGAGATTTTTCTTATCAACACATATAGATCTAACAACTCACTATTTTAAATTATAATAAGCTATTACATGACTGTACCATAGTTTAGTCAACCTCTTTTCTTTTTTGTATTAAAGGATGTATGTTTGTGCTAAGTTGCTATAGATGTATCTGACTCTTTGCAACCCTATGGACTGTAGCCCACCAGGCTCCTCTGTCCATGGGATTCTACAGGCAAGAATACTGGAGTGGATTGCCATGCCCTCCTCCAGAGGATCTTCCAAATCCAGAGAAGGGAAGGAAAGGAATTATTGAAGGATAGTTGATTTCCAATGTTGTGTTAATTTCTGCTATACTGCAAAATGATTCAGTTATACATATATATCTCGATACATTCTTTTTTATATTCTTTAACCAGTCTCTTAATTATGGGTGTCCTTGTTTGGATTTCTCCAAAGTAGACCCTGAGATGTGGGGTTGGGTGCAGATGGTTCATTTGGCAGAGGTGACTGAGGAAACGCAAATGATACAATGGAAAAACAGAACAAGGACGTTTGCTTGTTTAAATCATACCCAAATAAGGTCCTCACATTTGATTGGTTTACATGTCTCCTAAATCTCTGCATCTTTAGGGTCCTCATTTGTCACTTTTTCTTTTGCAATTTATTTATTGAAGGTACTAGATCATTTTGCTGATTGAATTTCTCATGGCATAGTTTAATATGTTCCTCTGTATGTGGTATTTCCTGTAAATTATTGTTGGATATAAAAGTAGACATTTCTCAGTTTAATAATGATGATAAAATAATGATAGATATTCTAATTGTTAAGCTCCACTTATTTTTATTATCACTATTTTTTCATAGACTTTCCTTTTTGGTAGTTTTTTTAAACTTTTTATTTTGTATCATAGTATAGTGGATTAACAATGTTGAGATAGTTTCAGGTGCACAACAAAGGGATTCAGCCATACATATACAAGTATCCACTCTCCCCCAAACTCTCCTCTCATCCAGCCTGCCACATAACACTGAGCAGAATTCCCTGTGCTATACAATAGGTCCCTGCTGGTTGTCCATTTCAAGTGCAGTAGTATGTACCTGTCCATCCCAAACTCCCTAAATATTCCTTCCCCCCATCCTTCCCCTTGGTTACAATAAGTTCATTCTCTAAGTCTGTATCATAGACTTTATATTTGAGGGCAGTTTTAGATTTACAGAAAAATTGGGAAGATAGTTCAAAGAATTCCCGATATACTCCCCCCTCCTAATGATCTCCCCTGTTATGAACCTTTTACTTTAATATGATGTGTTGGTTATAATTAATGAAGAAACATCAACACATTTAATTAAGTTCATAGTTTACACAGATTTTTAAAGTTTTTACCTAACGTCCTTTCTCTGTTCCAAGATTGCTCCCAACAAATGCTCATTGCATTTTGTTGTCAAGTCTCTTTAGGCACCCTAAGAGATGGGAATACCAGACCACCTGATTTGCCTCTTCAGAAACCTATATGCAGGGCAGGAAGCAACAGTTAGAACTGGACATGGAACAACAGACTGGTTCCACATAGGAAAAGGAGTACATCAGGGCTGTATATTGTCACCCTGCTTATTTAACTCTATGCAGAGTACATCATGAGAAATGCTGGACTGGAAGAAACACAGCTGGAATCAAGATTGGCAGGAGAAATATCAATAACCTCAGATATGCAGATGACACCACCCTTATGGCAGAAAGTGAAGAGGAACTCAAAAGCCTCTTGATGAAAGTGAAAGAGGAAAGTGAAAAAGTTGGCTTAAAGCTCAACATTCAGAAAACGAAGATCATGGCATCTGGTCCCATCACTTCATGGGAAAGAGATGAGGAAACAGTGGAAACTGTCAGACTTTATTTTGGGGGCTCCAAAATCACTGCAGATGGGAGATTGCAGCCATGAAATTAAAGATGCTTACTCCTTGGAAGCAAAGTTATGACCAACCTAGATAGCATATTCAAAAGCAGAGACATTACTTTGCCAACAAAGGTCCATCTAGTCAAGACTGTGGTGTTTCCAGTGGTCATGTATGGATGTGAGAGTTGGACTGTGAAGAAAGCTGAGCGCTGAAGAATTGATGCTTTTGAACTGTGGTGTTGGAGAAGACTCTTGGGAGTCCCTCGGACTGCAAGGAGATCCAACCAGTCCATCCTAGGGGAGACCAGTCCTGGGTGTTCATTGGAAGGACTGATGCTGAGGGTGAAACTCCAGTACTTTGGCCACCTGATGTGAAGAGTTAACTCATTGGAAAAGATTCTGATGCTGGGAGGGATTGGGGGCAGGAGGAACAGGGGACGACAGAGGATGAGATGGCTGGATGGCATCACTGTTTCGACGCACATGAGTTTGGGTGAACTCTGGTAGTTGGTGATGGACTCGGAGGCCTGGTGTGCTGCGATTCATGGGGTCGCAAAGAGTCAGACACAACTGAGAGACTGAACTGAACTGACTATGACAGGTTCTTAAACCTTTCTGGTTTTTGATGACCTTGACAGTTTTAAAGAGTACTGGTCAGATATATTATAGGATCCTCATCTATTGGAAACAGTCTGATGTTTTTCTCAGGATTAGACTGTGCTCATGGGTTTTGGGGAGGACTATTACAGAGGAAAAGTGCCATTTTCATCATATTATATTAAGAGTACAAACAATGCTCATGATTTGTGGCTCTGATGCTGACTTTGACTCCTGGGCAGAGGTTGCTGATGTTCAGTGATTTTGAAGCCCAAGAAAATAGCGTCTGTCACTGTTTCCACTTTCCCCCATCTGTTTACCACGGAGTGAAGGTGCCTGTCACGTAGTGGTTGTCAGGTTTCTCCACTGTAAAGTTACTCTCCCCTCCAGCCTCCACACTTCCACACTCCTTGTAGCCCACACTTAAGGGATGGGATGTTGTACTCCTCTTGCTTCCTCTCCTCCTTGAGGATGCTGTGCGCTTACTCACTCAGTCGTGTCCAACTCTTTGCCACACCATGGACTGTAGCCTGCCAGGCTCTGCTGTCTATAGAATTTTCCAGGCAATAGTACTGGAATGGGTTGTCATTTCCTCCTCCAGGGAATCTTCCTGTCCTAGGGACTGAACCCACATCTTGTAGCTCTTGCACTGGCAGGCAGATCTTTACCACTGAGCCACCTGGGAAGCTGAGGGTGGAATATGCATATAAAATGATTTGGAATTCTTCTGCATGAGATCTTTGTTTTTCTCCCCACATATTTATTTACTCAATCATTTATCTCAATGTGGACACGTAGGTATTTATTTTATGCGTTGGTCTATAATTCAATGCAACTTTATTTTGTTGGCCAAATTGTTCCAGCTTTCAGTTGGCTTCTGTGTCCTCTATCATTGTGGGTAATTATTTATTTTGAGCATTTCCTTAGTTTCTGAGCTCCATTGATTTTTAAGGAATAGAAACTTACTCCATTTACCTTAAGTTTTGAAAGGGAGATTACATTTTTTTTTTAACATTATATACGTAAAGATTTACTCTCCTTTTCCTAATCTGATGAGATGTGATGGCTAGTTTTACATGACTTCTTAAACCACTGAGGTCAATACCTTACTCTGCTGTGTCTCCCTTAAAAGATTCTTCATTAGCAATTGTTAAATGAGTCTTCCAGCCTTTGCCTTTGGTTTTTCTTTTTTAATTGGTGCTAAATTTTTAAAGAATGCTGTCCTGTTTCTGTAACCATTTCAGTGAGGACGTAAGACTAAGTTGGTCTTGGCACGACAGGTACTTGTGTGTGGTTTGTAGGTGGGGGTGAGGGGGCAGTCTCAGTTCTTTCCATAGCTGTGTGAAGGCAGTGCTGTCTCCTGTCCCCGAAGCCTAGACTCGGGCAACTGAGATAACCACATGTCCTTATTATTTTGCACTCTAGCATTTCCTCTTCTTTTTATCTTTGCTCTCGAGACTTTCTTTGCCTTTTTTTTGTAGTTCAGCTATGCATTTTAAAGTATGTTTGTTATATTTCACCCAGAATTTCTAAATCTTTTATATTTAAAACTTTTAAAGTCGGTCATGTTGCCAGAAATGGAAGTCCTACTCTTTACTTCCTCTTTTTAAAATTTTATTTCAAGACATTAAAACAATTAAAGCTACAAGGTATTATTTCAAATATATCTTAACCTTCACCTAGAAATGGAAATTCTTTAATTTATTCTATGAATATTTATGTGCAAGACACTGTCCCAAGAACCTGTGATAAATCAGTGAAGAAAACAGAAGTCCTTCTCCCCTTGGAGCTTACATTCTGGTGGGAGATGCAGACAATGAGTAATAAACATAATTTGTGATGATATTGCCCAATATGTAGAAGCAGATAATCTTCTGAAACAAAACAGAGAACAAGACCCAAAACAACTAAAGCAGGGCTTGGGAATCAAGAGTGTAGAAGGCTGGACTTACTTAAAATTTTTTTTAAAATTTATTTTAATTGGAGGATAGTTACTTTACAATATTGTGGTGCTTTTTGCCACACATCAGTATGAATTGGCTATGGGTATATATGCGCCCCCTCCATCCTGAACCTCTCCTTCCTGCCTCCTCATTCCGGCCCTCCAGGTTGTCACAGAGCAGAGGCTTGTCTTTTACAGTAAAGTGGTTCTGGTAGGCCCCACTGGAAGGATGACATTTGAATCAGTCGTGAAGGATATGGTGGCCAGGTAGAATTCTGGGGGAGTGCATTTCAGACAGGGAACAACCAAGGCAAAGGCCTTAAGGTGAGAGTGTGACTGATGGGTTTGAAGAAAAACAAGAAGCCTTGTGTGGCTGGCGTGAAGTGTATAAGCAGGGAAATTATGAGAGATGATGTCCAAGTGGAGGAGAGAGGGTAGATCGTGGATGGACTTACTGGTCATTTGAAGAACTTTGACTTTCTTTGAGTTAATGCAGGATCCACTGAAGGTAGCTTTTCCCTCACTCCACAAATTAATACAAAGAACTTTTTGTTTTTGAAAGTGAAAGAAAGAAAGTCGCTCAGTTATGTCTGACTCTTTGCGACCCCGTGGACTGTAGCCCACCAGGCTCCTCCATCCATGGGATTCTCCAGGCAAGAATACTGGAGTGGGTTGCCATTTCCTTCTCCAGGGGATCTTCCTGACCCAGGGATCGAACCCAGGTCTCCTGCATTGCAGGCAGATGCTTTAACCTCTGAGCCACCAGGGAAGCCCAAGCTACCACCATGAAAACCTATTATCCCCCAATTCTTTAACGTATAAGTCCTACAAACAAGTACTATCCAATCATCTGTAACTATATAACCATACAACTGTCAAAACCAAGAAACTGCCGTTGATACTGTACTAACATTCTATTCTCAGTCTCTCTTCAAATTTCACCAGTTGTTCCAAGTCTGTCCTTTTTGTAGCCAAAGGGTCTAGTCTAGATCTCATGTCACTTTTAGTTGTCATGTCTCTTTAGTCTCCTTCAGTCTGAAAGAATTCCTTGCACTTACTTTACTTTTACGACACTGGCACTTCTGCAGATCAGTTCAGTTCAGTTTCACTTCAGTCGCTCAGTCGTATCCGACTCTTTGGGACCCCATGAACTGCAGCACACCAGGCCTCCCTGTCCATCACCAACTCCCAGAGTCCACCCCGACCCATGTCCATTGAGTCAGTGATGCCATCCAGCCATCTCATCCTCTGTCGTCCCCTTCTCCTCCTGCCCCCAGTCCCTCCCAGCATCAGAGACTTTTCCAATGAGTCACCTCGCATGAGGAGGCCAAAGTGTTGGAGTTTCACCTTCAGCATCAATCCTTCCAAAGAACACCCAGGACTGATCTCCTTTAGGATGGACTGGTTGGATCTCCTTGCAGTCCAAGGGACTCTCAAGAGTCTTCTCCAGCACCACAGTTCAAAAGCATCAATTCTGTGCTCAGCTTTCTTTATAGTCCAACTCTCAGGCTAATAAAACTGTAGAATATCCCTCTATTAGGTTTTGTTAGTTGTTTCCTCATGAATAAAATTCAGTTGTTTTTGACAATACTATCATGGGATAGGCATTTTTCGCTCACTGAATGTAGCCATGAGTATGCAATTTGAATTTGTCTCATGACTAGTGCTGCTAAGTTTGATCACTTAACAATCACCATGTTGACCACGTTTCTCCTCTATAAAGTTACTTACAGTCTTAGTAAGTATTTGGGGGAAAAGTCACTTTCAGTTCAGTTCAGTTGCTCAGTCGTGTCCGACTCTTTGTGACTCCACGAACTGCAGCATGCCAGGCCTCCCTGTGCATCACCAACTCCATCACCAAACCCATGTCCATTGAGGCAGCGATGCCATCCAACAATCTAATCCTCTGTCGTCTCCTTCTCCTCCTGCCCCCAATCTTTCCCAGCATCAGGGTCTTTTTTCAGTGAGTCAGCTCTTTGCATCAGATGACCAAAGTATTGGAGTTTCAGACTTTATAAATATTTTTTTCCTAATTCAACTTCCACTGACTAGTTTTATTCTTTTTTCCCAAATAGTTTATATGTCTCTATATCAATATTACTTATAGCAATGATGAGTTGGCTTCAACATCAGTTCTATCTCCCCATCCCCCATATTTAAAAATGTACTTTCTGAGAAACTTTGTTCACATAAATAAATAGATGAGTTCAAAACAAGTTTTATACTTGCACATTGGCTAATCCTTTGAACTCCTTCCAAGCTATATGCAAATCACAAATTCTCTGTCATAAAAATTACATGTAATGCTCTATCAGCTGATTAGATTAACTTTTTCTTTTTGCTGAAAACAAAAAACATTTAAAAAACCTACCTTGTAAAAGGATTTCCTTCTTAATTTTCAATTTCTCTGAATTACACAGGATAGAATTATTAAGACTTATCAATGTCAATTAATTTTATAGCCTTTTAAAGCTATCTGTTTTGCTTAGAAAAGTTTAGAAAATTTTGAATATTAATTTTATAACATTTTGATTATTTAACTTATATGCAGAGTACATCATGAAAAACACTGGACTAGAAGAAACACAAGCTGGAATCAAGATTGCTGGGAGAAATATCAATAACCTCAGATATGCAGATGACACCACCCTTATGGCAGAAAGTGAAGAGGAACTCAAAAGCCTCTTGAGGAAAGTGAAAGTGAAAAAGTTGGCTTAAAGCTCAACATTCAGAAAACGAAGATCATGGCATCTGGTCCCATCACTTCATGGGAAATAGATGGGGAAACAGTGGAAACAGTGTCAACTCTATTTTGTGGGGCTCCAAAATCACTATAGATGGGTGATTGCAGCCATGAAATTAAAAGATGCTTACTCCTTGGAAGGAAAGTTATGACCAACCTAGATAGCATATTTAAAAGCAGAGACATTACTTTGCCGACTAAGGTCCATCTAGTCAAGGCTATGGTGTTTCCAGTGGTCATGTATAGATGTGAGAGTTGGACTGTGAAGAAAGCTGAGTGCTGAAGAATTGATGCCTTTGAACTGTGGTGTTGGAGAAGACTCTTGAGAGTCCCTTGGACTGCAAGGAGATCCAACCAGTCCATTCTAAAGGAGATCAGACCTGGGTGTTCTTTGGAAGGACTGATGCTGAGGGTGAAACTCCAGTACTTTGGCCACCTCATGCGAAGAGTTGACTCACTGGAAAAGACTCTGATACTGGGAGGGACTGGGGACAGGAAGAGAAGGGGACGACAGATGATGACATGGCTGGATGACATCACCGACTCGATGGACGTGAGTCTGAGTGAACTCCGGGAGGTGGTGGTGGACAGAGAGGCGTGCTGGGATTCATGGGGTTGCAAAGAGTCGGACACGACTGAGTGACTGAACTGAACTGAACATACATTCAAGATGTACTTTTTTGGGGGTAAAAAATATTGGTTCTGGAAATTTAGCTCAGTCAATTTATGGAAATTATCCACCATAAAACCTAATGGTGGTAGGCTACTATCATGCCAGGACAACAGGCTTAAACAGCTGCCTTGGGCAAACTGAGACATATGTTTATGTTATCTAATGAACAGAGCCACCATCCATTGTCATACCATTCAGCCAAATCAACTTCTTTTCTGTCAGAAAAATCTGACTTCATATTCAATCCAAATAAACATGCTATTATGTGTCCCCATGACAACCAGCTCACTTCTAAATTCAGCAACTAGCTGGGGATAAGATGATCCCATTTCCTCACACATCAATTTAAAAGATACAGTCTTAACTCCCTTGATTTTATAATATTTACAATTTAAATAATCCCATTCAATACTCCCTACAAGTCAGAACTCTTTTTTTTTTTTTTTTTTGCAGCCAAAGCTTGTTTATCAATAAAATCATGTTCCCAAGCTAAAGCAAGTTTAGTGTATGGATTAGAAAACAAAACAAAACAAAACAAACCAATTTCTGTGTAGTCACTGTAACTATCAAGACCAGTTGCATAATTTGCAGGGCTCAGTGCAAAGTGAAAATGTGGGGCCTTTTGTTCAAAAATTAAGTATTTCAGGATGGGAACATCAGATTCTGAAAGCCAGCACTAACTTTTAAAAGGTGGGGCTCTTCTAAGGGCAGGTCACAGACCCAGCAAACTGGCCTGAATAGCAATTTTGTTTGGAAAGACTGTTTTGCCCATTCCTAGGATAAGCTGAATCAATGTGAATAAAAGCTTCCAAATTTTAAAAATAATATCACTGAGCCACCTGTGCATGTATTTTCTTCTCCATAAAAGTGGACACAATTTATTAACTGAAAACACCTGTGTATTTTCCTTATCTGAAAGGCGTAGGAAATCTATCACAACCTTTATCATAATCTGGTAAACAGTTTCTCAGTGCCTCAGTTTCCTCATCTGTAAGATGGTGATAATGGACCTACCTTGACTTGTAAGGACTAATTGGGTTAACATGGGAATGCACTTAGAACAGTGTATGGCGTGTAGTACTATGGTAGCTGTAGTAGAACAGAGCTGTTTTCTATTATCATTATTATTATTCAATAATTTCATTAACTATTCAAGTTACAATAATGTTAGAATAGGAACTGATTAATGGCAATGACAGACTTGGTATGTAAAGTCTTTTTACCTATCAAAGGTGTACCTGGTATTATAACCTTTTCCATATTTATGTAATATTTTCTATTTTTCAGTAGAAAAACAGTGACCTAATGAGCACTGTTAATTTTTATGATGCTCTCCAAGCCAACTCTAATAACTTTTAAAATGTTAACCTCAGTGATAATTTTACCAGTGCCCTTAGCTTTCCTCACAAAGAATAATTGATTTACATTCTGTAAATAATTACTGCACATTGCATTAGAGATATTTTTCATACTATTGTTTGACAATTTTTATGATGAAGATCACAAAGCAGAATTGTAATTGGAAAGAAGAACACGTTCTGTGTAAAATTTATTGTTTCATTTTGCTGTTTTGCTTTTTGGTGGTTCTTGGAATGTTGATTGAAAAACTTCTGTTGTGTTTTTGTTAGAACTTTGGTCTCTTATAGAAGTGCCCAAACTGTTGGTTTCCTTGTCCAAGGGAATCCTTAGATCCTTAGTCTGCTTTCTTCAATATGAGTCTTCCTTAGCTACAGACAGTCAATTTAAAAATATTTTATATGGTATATATATATGAAATACTGACTTCTTTTACTCTAAAGTGACAGTACAATTCAAACAGACCTCACATTTGTATAAAACACATCTATATTAGTTTCCTGGGGCTGCTGTAACAAAGTACCACAACTTGGAGGGCTTAAAACAACAGAAATTTACTGTCTCACAGTTCAGAGGCTAGAAATCTGAAATCAAGATGTCAGCAGGGCCATGTAACCTCTGAAGCCTGCAGGGGAATCCTTTCCTCTCCCAGCTTTTGGTGGTTTGCCAGCAGTCCTTGGTTTTCCCTGGTTTGCAGTTGCATGCCTCTCTAGACTCTGCCTTTTGTTATGGGGCATCCTCCCTGTGTGTCTCTGTCTTCACATGACTGTTTTCCCACAAGAACACCAGTGGTAGTTAGTGCGGGCCCATTATACTTCAGTATGACCTCGAACAAAGCTAGTGGAGGTGATGGAATTCCAGTTGAGCTGTTTCAAATCCTGAAAGATGATGCTGTGAAAGTGCTGCACTCAATATGCCAGCAAATTTGGAAAACTCAACAGTGGCCACAGGACTGGAAAAGGTCACTTTTCATTCCAATCCCAAAGAAAGGCAATGCCAAAGAATGCTCAAACTACCGCACAATTGCACTCATCTCACACACTAGCAAAGAAAGGCTCAAAATTCTTCAAGCCAGCCTTCAGCAATATGTGAACCATGAACTTCCAGATCTTCAAGCTGGTTTTAGAAAAGGCAGAGGAACCAGAGATCAAATTGCCAACATCTGCTGGATCATGGAAAAAGCAAGAGAGTTTCAGAAAAACATCTATTTCTGCTATATTGACTATGCCAAAGCCTTTAACTGTGTGGATCATAATAAATTGTGGAAAATTCTGAAAGAGATGGGAATACCAGACCACCTGACCTGCCTCTTGAGAAACCTATATGCAAGGCAGGAAGCAAAGGTTAGAACTGGACATGGAACAACAGACTGGTTCCAAATAGGAAAAGGAGTACGTCAAGGCTGTATATTGTCACCCTGCTTATTTAACTTCTATGCAGAGTACATCATGAGAAACACTGGGCTGGAAGGAGCACAAGCTAGAATTAAGATTGCCAGGAGAAATATCAATAACCTCAGATATGCAGATGACACCACCCTTATGGCAGAAAGTGAAGAGGAACTAAAGAGCCTCTTGATGAAAGTGAAAGAAGAGAGTGAAAATGTTGGCTTAAATCTCAACATTCAGAAAATGAAGATCATGGCATCTGGTGCCATCACTTCATGGGAAATAGATGGCGAAACAGTGGAAACAGTGTCAGACCTTATTTTTGGGGCTCCAAAATCACTGCAGATGATGACTGCAGCCATGAAATTAAAAGATGCTTACTCCTTGGAAGGAAAGTTATGACCAACCTAGATAGCATATTGAAAAGCAGAGACTTGACTTTGCCAACAAAGATCCGTCTAGTTTTTCCAGTGGTCACGTATGGATGTGAGAGTAGGACTGTGTAGAAAGCTGAGCACTGAAGAACTGATGCTTTTGAACTGTGGTGTTGGAGAAGACTCTTGAGAGTCCCTTGGACTGCAAGGAGATCCAACCAGTCCATCCTAAAGGAGATCAGTCCTGGGTGTTCTTTGGAAGGACTGATGCTAAAGCTGAAACTCCAGTACTATGGCCACTTCATGCGAAGAGTTGACTCATTGGAAAAGACTCTGATGCTGGGAGGGATTGGGGGCAGGAGGAGAAGGGGATGACAGAGGTTGAGATGGCTGGATGGCATCACCAACTCGATGGACATGAGTCTGAGTGAACTCCGGGAGATGGTGATGGACAGCCTGGCGTGCTGCGATTCATGGGGTTGCAAAGAGTTGGACATGACTGAGCGACTGAACTGAATGGAACTGAATGTAGCTAAAACCCTATATCCAAATAAAATTACATTCCAAGGTGCTGAAGTGGTGGTGGTTTAATTGCTAAGTCATGCCCTACCCTTGGGACCCCATGGACTGTAGCCCGTCAGACTCCTCTGTCCATGGGATTTCCAGGAGAGCACTAGAGTGGGTTGCTGTTTCCTTTCCAGGGGGTCTTCTCTAGCCAGGGATCTAACCCTGTGCTGCTTGCCTCTCCTGCATTGCAGGTGGATTCTTTACCACCAAGGGAGCAATAGGGTGTTAGGATTTCAATATTTATCTTTTAGTGGGACAAAATTCAACCCATCATAGCATTTAGTTAAACTTTTTTATATTAAAAGGTGAAATTTTACTACTGAGTTTTAATATTACTGAGGTACTGGAAAAATTTCATCTCAAGATTTTCCATTACAACCATACAATCAGATTATAATTGTATATGTCAATAACAATGTACATTTTATTTATGAATAATTAAGTTTATATTTTCAAGGAATACATCTAACTACATAGATTTATATTTCCAAAATCTATTATAAAGAAATAAATTATGGAAAGTGTCTTGTGATAGAGATTACTCAAATCATTAAGGTCTAGATTAAAATGATGTAGAGTGAAAATTATTACTCATTTTTGTAATAAATTATAATAAATGATAAAAAGTCAGGTAACATATCACTTGTGCTAATTCTCATTACTAACTTTGAAATAATCCAATGTAATGTGAAGCTAAAATGTTATGAAACAATGCCATAAGTGGCATGATATTTCTTCTGCAAATATGTGTGAACACATATATCAAATTCTGGGACTTGACTTTCAGAAGTAAGTCAGAATCATGTATTAATATCAGAAATCATTCCATTAACTTGATCAGGTATTGTAACTAAACTTAGTTCATACATGTGAAGAAAGAGAAAGAGGTATTCTTTAGAAGCTAATCAGTCTGAAAGCTGTGGTGAGGCTGTGCCTTTTATTTATAAACATGAAGCAGGAGGTAGGGAAAGCACAGCCTAGGAGATGCCTCAGGAACAAATGTGTGCTCAGAGGGCTCAGTACCAAGAAAGAAAGACTCACGTGGAAGTTGAGAGTTTGCAAATTGATTTGCTGGAAAGTCTGCACATCCAAATATCTGTGAGTGTTATTGCTTGACAAAGCTTATGCCACATATGGAACCTTAGCAACATGAAATCTCGGAGATGTAGCTTTCAGCTTTCCAAGTAGGATAGGTTAGGAAGGCAAGTTAGGATGTGGGTCTTGAGTGAACCAGATTAGTTTACAAAATTTACCTTTGTGGCCTTCAGTAGAAAGGCCACACCACTGTTGCCTTGCACTTCATGATGAACAGACTTAACATTAAGTGTGTGTGTATGTGAGAGAGAAATGTTGTGCTCAGTTGCTCAGTCGTGTCCAACTCTTTGTGACCCCATGGACTGTAGCCCGCCAGGCTCCTCTGTCTGTGGGATTTTCCAAGCAAGTATATTGGAATGAGTTGCCATTTCCTCCTCCAGGGGATCTTCCCAACCCAAGGATTGAAACTGAGTCTATTGCATTTTACTGCTTGAGTTACTGGGGAAGCCCGTGTGTGTGTCTGTGTGTGTATCTTATAGTTAACATTGTGGCCTAGAAATCTCCTGGAAATTGGAGTAGTTGACCCATAGAGATGTTGTCCTATCCCTATGAAGGGAGGTAAGATGATCCTTGAATCCTGTAGCCAGAGATGAAGTGACTCTCTCAGTGAGGGCCAGATTAACTCATAAAACTCTAAAGAATGACGTTTGCAAAAGAAGAACCTGGAAAGAATCTCGACAACTTTTTCAATGAGTACTTTATCAGATTTCATGCAACATCTCATGTTTGTTATTTTTCTTTCCCTACGTCTGTTTCATTACTGTTTATTGTAGCAAACAAAAGCAAAACCTAGAGCCAAAGTCTGTAATACCTGGAGGGGAAAAGCAAATAAATGGAATGGAACTGCTGAGGGACACTGACTCTGTAACAAATCAAGTGAGAAGCCCAAGAGACCAAGTAGGTCTTTGAAGATGTAAAAATAAAATAAAATAATCCCCTAAGGAAAAGAAGAAAGAAGAAGAATCTCCTGTGGAAAACAAAGAAAATGGACCTTGTGTGGCTATCAGGGACCCAAAATAAAATGGAATCAGATAGTCATGACAGATCTGGGGTTCAGCCATATATTCTGTGTTCTTAGAAAAACCACAGGCAAACAACTATAAGGACTTCTGCTTCTCCCTAAGGGTCATACCTGAAAAAGCCTCCAATGAGAAGCTCCAATGAGAGCCAATCATTGAAGACTTGCGGTCAGACTGTGAAGACTTATGGTCAGGCTGCAAGAGCCACACAGTCCCCTTTGCAGTTCCCCCAACTGTGACTTCTGCAGCTTTTGCTTCTAAAAATTCCTCATCCTCTTCATCCTCCAGGGATGTATTTTCAGCATGTATCTGCAGTTTGCAAACCTTGCACAACCTTACAAACAATAAACCTTGTCTTTTGCTTTAAGACAACCCTGACTCTTTTCTTTCTTTCTTTCTTTCTTTCTCTCTCTCTCTCTTTCTTTCTTTCTTTCTTTTTTTAAAGAGCCTCTCGATGAAAGTGAAAGAGGAAAGCGAAAAAGTTGGTTTAAAGCTCAACATTCAGAAAACGAAGATCATGGCATCCGGTCCCATCACTTCATGGGAAATAGATGGGGAAACAGTGGAAATAGTGTCAGACTTTATTTTTTTGGCCTCCAAAGTCACTGCAGATGGTGACTGCAGCCATGAAATTAAAAGACGCTTAGTCCTTGGAAGAAAAGTTATGACCAACCTAGACAGTATATTCAAAAGCAGAGACATTACTTTGCTGACTAAGATCCGTCTAATCAAGGCTATGGTTTTTCCTGTGGTCATGTATGGATGTGAGAGTTGGAGTGTGAAGAAGGCTGAGCACCGAAGAATTGATGCTTTTGAACTGTGGTGTTGGAGAAGACTCTTGAGAGTCCCTTGGACTGCAAGGAGATCCAACCAGTCCATCCTAGGGGAGACCAGTCATGGGTGTTCATTGGAAGGACTGATGCTGAGGGTGAAACTCCAGTACTTTGGCCACCTGATGTGAAGAGTTAACTCATTGGAAAAGACTCTGATGCTGGGAGGGATTGGGGGCAGGAGGAGAAGGGGACGACAGAGGATGAGATGGCTGGATGGCATCACTGACTTGATGAACGTGAGTCTGAGTGAACTCCGGGAGTTGGTGATGGACAGGGAGGCCTGGTGTGCTGCAATTCATGGGGTCGCGAAGAGTCGGACACGACTGAGCGACTGAACTGAACTGACTCTTTTCTGAGTTTTATTTCTGGTTTAAGACAACAAAGAACAGATGAAACCTGTTGAATCCATAGGACCTATGATAAGGTTGTAAAAACTGTTGGGGCCTTAGGGTCCTCAATTATAAAAGAGCATTGGGCAAGGTGGTTGCACAATAAGGGTACTTTTAAGGCTGCTATTCATCAGTGAACGTTCGAAGGAGGCCCCATCATCACCTGAATGTGGATAGGGTACGTGCCCTGCCCTTCCAGGTCCTCCCAGTAGGACGGGGAAGAGCAGTAGCACTGGGACAGTGAGGATCACCAGGCTATGTGGTTTCCGACAAGTTATCTGACATCTCCGAGGTGTCGAGGCTAGATAACCTCTAACGTCTTTTCTGTCTCTGATGCTCAATTGTGTTTTCCCCTGAAGTATGAGTTCGCTGTTCAGGTTGTTCCCTGGAGACCCAGGAGTGGAGAAATGGGGAGCAGGATGGGAACTCAGGCCACATTATGAGACAGAGACATCCTTTGGTCCTGTCCCAATACATTTTATCTCCCCTGACTTTGAATCTGTACCTCCTGGAACAGGAACTCTGCAGTCACAGGAATCTCTAGCATGCATCCCACACAGACTTCCTGTTGATTTCCTTCCTTTTTCTGATAAAGCTTTGAATCTGGCCCCCATGGTGCAGTTTTAAAACTTTCTTTGCACAGTGATCGTTCCCTTCCACGCCTGTGCAGGGTATGTATCCAGGGACCCCAGCCACAGCCCCTGGTGAAGGGAGGCATGTCTAGTCCATAAAATGGGGGTGAAGACTCTATTGCTTTTGGCTCAGCTTTTACCTCCCTAGACCTCCAAGAGGGGCCGTGTGGGCAGCGTGTAGCAGAGCCTGGGAAGACACAACTTTTGCTGCAGCTGCTGCTAAGTCGCTTCAGTCGTGTCCGACTCTGTCCTACTCCATAGATGGCAGCCCACCAGGCTTCCCCGTCCCTGGGATTCTCCAGGCAAGAACACTGGAGTGGGTTGCCATTGCCTTCTCTGGGGAAGACACAACTGGCTTCCCCTACTTACCCAGGTTTCCTATCATTTTCTCGAGAGCTGAGATTCCAGCAATGCAGCCCTAATCAATGTCCATTTTCTAGAATGATTCTGCTACATTTAGCCCTGGAACCTTGACTCCTGGCCCCAAAGGGGTGAGTCTGGGAAATAATTCATACACCAGCACAGACGCCTCTATGTTGTAGATGTGCCTGTGAGTGTGCTAAGTCGTTTCAGTTGTGCCTGACTCTTTTCAACCCTCTGGACTGTACCCATCCAGGCTTCTCTGTTCATGGGATTCTGCTGGCAAGAATACTGAAGTGGGTCACCATGCTTTCCTCTAGGAGAACTTCCTGACCCAGGGATCGAACCTGCATCTTTTATATCTCCTACATTGGCCAAGACTGTGCCCGTGGTCTGGACTGAAGGAGCCGAGGTTGCTCAAAGCAGGTCCAGGGAACTCTTAGCATGGGGGGAGGGACAGGGGAGAGAGCAGGGTATGTGGTCACCTAATTTTATGGAGAAGTGACAGAAGAGATCTTTGTGTTCCACATTGTTTGACTTCTTTCCTCTATCTCCTTTTCTCTCTCACAGACATGGGAAGGGAAGCCTTTGTGTTCCCCATTGAGCCACGTGATTCCTTTGCTGCACTGGCGGTGGATTTAGAGAAGCCTGGTGCATGGCGTGTGTCAGAGTCTGTACTAACCTCACCCATGGTATAGTCTAAGGCATATAACATCCTGGAGCAAGAAAATGAGGTCCTTCTCTTTAAAGGAAAGATTGAAATGTGTAGTGGGCCTGTGTGTGGTTCTGATATGTTTTTCAAGATTCTATAGCACTCTCCTGGTCCAAAGCACCTCTGTGTGGGCCGGGAGTCCGCCCCAGGCACTGCAGTGCCATGGGTGGATGGGAACCCCACAGAGGGCAGGAGTCTGGAGGAAGAAGGGATTCTCTGTGAGGACAGAAGCCAGCACCATCTTGGGCACGAGCAGGAGTCCTTTGGTAATAACTTTGATAAGAGTCAGTCTTTGGTGGGGGACACTGGAGATGTGAACTTGTGGGACTGTGTTGTCACCAGGTGAGGTTGTGGGTTTGTCATGGTGGGACTTTTGGTCCTAACATTTTGACCTTGGAGGACACCAATATCTGAGATGCACCCGAGCATGAAAAGTGTTAGTTACTCAGTTGTTACTCTTTTCAACCGCATGGACTGTATCCCAGCCATTCTCCTCTTTCCATGGAATTCTCCAGGCAAGAATACTGGAGTAGGTAGCTATTCCCTTCTCCAGGGAGTCTTCTCCACCTGGGGATTGAACCTGGGTCTCCTGCTTTGCAGGCAGATTCTTTACCATCTGAACCACCAGGGAAGTTGGAGGTGCATGTGAAATCTTCACCAAGCCCCAGGTGTGGCCGCAAGGTCTGTTCTGCTCCTCTCCTCATGCGGGTCCTGAAGGACAAACCTCGGAGATTAAACCTCTCTCTCCCTGTGTGTCAGGCTCTTCAGTATTTGTTGGTTGCATGTATTGGAATCTTGCCTCAGCTCTATTGTGACTGCTTTCCCTTCCTCTTCAATGTATCTTCACCTAAGGGGTTTGTTTATTTGTAGGCTGCCTCAGTTCAGTTCAGTCTGTCAGTCATGTCCAACTCTTTGCGACTCCATGGACTGCAGCACGCCAAGCTTCCTTGTCCATCACCAACTCCCAGAGCTTGCTCAAACTCATGTCCATTGAGTCAATGGTACCATGCAACCATCTCATCCTCTGTTGTCCCCTTCTCCTCCTGCCTTCAATCTTTCCCAGCATCAAGGTCTTTTCTAGTGAGTCAGTTCTTTGCATCAGGTGGTCAAAGTATTGGAGCTTCAGCTTCAGAATCTGTCCTTCCAATGAATATTCAGGACTGATTTCCTTTAGGATGGACTGGTTTGATCTCCTTGCAGTCCACGGGACTCTCAAGAGTCTTCTCCAAAACCACAGTTCAAAAGCATCAGTTCTTTGGTGCTCAGCTTTCTTTATGGTCCAACTCTCACATCCATACACGACTACTGGAAAAATGGAAGCAATAATCACTGGAAATCAGAACTGAAGGATTTTTTTGAACTTAGAGCTACCTTAGAGACCTCATGGAATTATGGTTTTCATACTTTTTTTTTTTTGAAAACTTGAGACCAAGTAAGACTTTATGTGAACACCCTACAAAAATCCAAACAAGCAGGAAACAGCAAACAAAAAATCACCTGGTAGAAGCAATAGATCTTTTTTCTAAACTGTTTGAATCTTCACAAGTTTTTGGAAAGTATTAGCTGTGGATGAAATCTCTAACTCTTTCCAAAGAACTTCTTTCCAAGTAACACAATTTGAAAAGTGGTGTTTTAGACCAAGGCTTCATTGTACAGAGTTTGAGGACCTAGAGAGAAAAGGCACCGTTATAAAAGTAATAGTCTAGCTCAGAGTGGAAATGAAATGCAGGTCTTCCAATTTCATACACAGTGGCTGTTTTCTGGCTATGGTCCCAGCCCCTTTCTTCCCATAACTGAGCCTCCACTCCACATTCAAGGGTGGGTTTTGGCAACTGCTTCCATTATGGGCTCTTCAATCACGATTTGAACCAATGGTGACCTGACCCAAACTGCGCTAGGTGAATTAGTCCTCTATTCACGCTTTTGAATTAAGACAGAGCTATTCTCCTTCAATTTGAGCAGAGTTGAAAGATGGGGAGAGAGTTTGCTTGTATTCCTGATTCTTGTTCCTGATAAAACAAGGTCCTTTCACTAAATCCTTTCAGATTCATGCCACCTGCTACTGGAAGAGTCTTTACTGAAGACCCCTACACAGTTTCTTCATAGTTTTCTACCATCAAGAGACTTAAATTAGCAGGTTTCCGATGAACAGTTGATTGTTGTTGATTTCCAGGAGCCCAACTTTTTCTTTTTTCCTTGTGTAGAGTTTGTCAGGATTTATTTTAAGTATTTGGCCTAATCTTAAAAATAGAAAACCCCAATAAAATGATCTCATGTGATAGTCAATCTATCTGTGAATGTTCCTCAATATTGACATTTATGCTGTAATACAACACATCATAAGGACACTTCTTGGTCTTTAGAACTGTATTCTAAAAGGTAACAGGGATTATGGGGGAAATATGATTTAGGGCATAACATTAAAAACTTATTTGTTGTTGTTTTTTAGTCTCTAAGTCATGTCCAACTCTTTGCAACTCCGACTGATTGCAGCACGTCAGGCATCCCTGTCCTTCTCTATCTCCCGGAGTTTGCTCAAATTCATATCCATTGAGTTGGTGATGCTATCTAACCATCTCATCCTCTGCCACCCCTTTCTTCTTTTGCCTTCACTCTTTCCCAACATCACGGTCTTTTCCAATGAGTTGGCTCTTCGCATCAGGTGGCCAAAGTACAGAGCTTCAACTTCAGCATCCATCCTTCTAATGAACATTGAGGATGGATTTCCTTTAGGATTCACTGGTTTGATCTTACTGTCTAGGGGACTCTCAGGAGTCTTCTCCAACACCATGATTTGAAAGAACCAATTCTTTGGTGATCAGCCTTCCTTATAGTCCAGCTCTCATATCCATACACGACTATTGGAAAGACCACAGCTTTGATTATACAGACCTTTGTAGGCAAAGTGATGTCTTTGCTCTTTAATGTACTGTCTAAGTTTGTCATAACTTTCCTTCCAACGAGTAAGCGTCTTTTGATTTTATGGCTGCAGTCACTGTCCGCAGTGATTTTGGAGTTCAAGAAAAATAAAATCTGTCACTGAAAGTGAAATTCACTCAGTCATGGCCAACTCTTTACAACCCCATGGAACTCTCCAGGCCAGAGTACTGAAGTGGGTAGCCTTTCTGTTCTCCAGGGGATCTTCCCAACCCAGGGATCCAACCCAGGTTTCCTGCATTGCAGGCAGATTCTTTACCAGCTGAGCCACAAGGGAAGCCCAAGAATACTGGAGTGGATAGCCTATGTCTTCTCCAGCAGATCTTCCTAACTGGAATCAAACCGGAGCCTCCTGCATTGCAGGTGGACTCTTACTAACTGAGCTATCAGGGAAGCCCATCTGTCACTGTTTCTTTTTCCCCCTTCTATTTGCCATGAAGTGATGGGAATGGATGCCATGATCCTAGTGGTTTTTTTTTTTTTTTTTTTGAATGTTGACTTATGCAATGATGTAACTGGCTCAATGTCAAAAACAATGACTATTCCAGTAAAACTATTATCATGCATATCTTAAGTTAAAATAACCAAATATTGGACTTAACCTTAAAAGAAGATAAATCTAACCCGATGGAAAGGTGTATAAGTAAAGGTTGAGTAGTGGAGATAAAGGCAAAATGCACCAAGATGAGAAAGGATAGCATGGTGAGTACTTCTAAGACAGAGCACATGGCCAGATGGATTGAAGAAGACTATCTGGCTCTGCACCCCTTCAGTTAGCTGTGTTCCCTTCTTTTGGTGTTCTTGTGACAGTTGCTGTTACTTGGTGGTGGAAAATAGTAACTGACTGGGAAAAGCAATGATGCAACATCTATATTACATTGATATCATTCTCTCACTTATCAATTACATTTGCATTATTAATAGTTCTTGTCACAAAATGAGAGCTGAAACTGAAGTGTACTAATGACCAGTGGTGATGGTGCTGGAATTTCTGTATTCAAGGGGCTCAGTAGTGGAAATCTGGTTGAAAAGGGGTCCTAGGAGGTATTATATTGAAGCGACATTTGAATAGCAAGCATATTATTATTTCTTTTTCACTTAAATCATGTCACCCCTTCCCAAGTTGGCTGTGGCTTTGCTAATTACCTAAGAAAATGATGTGGCAGAAAGAATGCTGTTCAGAGACGGCCCGGAACATTGAAAGCTGATGCTGATGAACTTATTTCTTAAGTAGTGTATTTGGCCCCATGGGCTGAGATTCAGAAGCATCAACAGCCACTTCAGTTTGGAGATCTGCTTAGGGTGATTACCAAGATGAAACAAATGTGAGGGCAGGAGAGAGACCTTTCCCAAGTGGCCTTTATCAGCCTGAACAATTCTTCAGAAAGAGGCGGTGGCAGCCACCTCTGGGGCCAAGAATCAAACAGTCCTGCCCTGAATGTATTTCAGAGGCTAGGTCACTATGTAGGAGACCCCAGGGGATTCAGAAACAGGAGATGTCATAAATGGAAGGTGCAAAGGGATGGAGGGAATCAAGAGAATCTGATTATGCTGAAGGGAAAAGGAAGATGCACAAACAAGACATGGTGGTGGGCTTTGCCAACATCCCATGTTACTAAACTATTCATGAGGGTACCAATACACAGTGCCACTGTCTGAGTGAGCAGAGGTAGAATTCTCTCCCAGCAGGTGTAAATCCATAGGCTTCAGATTAATCTCTCATGGAATTGCTCCCAGACGAGTTTACAGGTTATGGACTCAGGACAATTGACATCATTTCACTGGTGTTTTGTGAAGCCCAAATCAAAATTTTTTTCAACTATTTTTATTCTTTCAACCATTACACAGTTTTTATCATTGCCTTTGGTAACACTGAGTCCTGAATTTGGAGAAAATAACTTTGTCTTGGATATCTGATTTAGGATCTGTTGTAATGGCTGTTTTCTTCATTTTGCAAGTGGGATTCAAAGCTGTGGTAATCTTGTGTGCCCTGATAAACTCTTCGAACTCCTTAGAGGAAGAGCTCATTTCACTTTGCAAGGCTTGTAGGAGCCACACTCCTCTTGGTGAAAGAAGCCCAGGCTGCAGATACTGAGGGAATGTGATTCTGCCCTGACTGTGCAGTGTGACTCTGGCTGAGACAAAACAGAATAAGAAGTTGGGCAGAATAAATTTAGAGTCTAATTTCTTTGGATTTTTAACTCACAAGGGTGAGACAATTTGACTTTAGACTTTTCTTACGAGGAAATTTAATTGTGGGATTTTTAACCTCTCCCTGGAAATTTAATAATGAAGAGATTTTGTATTTAGATTTGGGGCCTAGAGAATCTTGTATTCTTGCCTGGAGAATCCCATGGACAGACCAACCTGGCATCCTATGGTCCATAGGGTTGCAAAGACTGATCACATGACTGCAGTGACATGGCACGAACACATTATATGTTGTGGGCATTTATTACTTAAATACCTTAATATTGTCATTGAATTTCATTGCAGAACTTTAAAAAATTGAAATATAGTTCCTTTACAATATTGTGTTACTTTAGTTTCTGCTGTATAGCAAAGTGAATCAGCTACTGCTGTTGTTCAGTTGCTCAGTTGTGTCTGACTCTTTACGACCCCATGGACTGCAGCATGCCAGACTTCCCTGCCCTACACCGTCTCCCGGAGCTTGCTCAAACTCATCTTTTGAGTCAGTGATGCAATCCAACCATCTTATCCTCTGTCATCCCCTTCTCCTCTTGCCTTCAATCTTTCCCAGCATCAGGGTATTTTTAATGAGTCGGTTCTTCACGTCAGGTGTATACATATATCCTCTCCTTTTTGGATTTCCTTCCTAGAATGGACCTAGAGATTTTCATACAGAGTGAAGAAAGTCATTGCAGAACATTGAGATGACTAGAAAGAATTTGAATTGGAAACACCATGCAGTTAATTTTAGACTTGATTGTAGCATGGCCTCATAATAATTTAATTAATCTATTATTCTGGAGCAAAATCTACATTGATTGCCAGCAGTCATAGGAAAATTTATAAAGGAGCATTGGGGATAGTTACAGCTCTAGTTGGTCACAGGTGTTTTAGTTGAGCCATATAGATTAAAAGAACAACAACAACAAAAAGAGCTGGAAGCAGCATTAGAGATATGTCCCTGGCCTTACTTTCCTTATTCTCATTCCATCTCCAGGGGAAAAAAGTCAGTCATGTCCTGCAGCTAGCTAATACAGGCTCTGTACTCTTCTTCTCAAGTCTGCATTCAATGACATCACATTGGCAGTTTGAAATCAGCCCCAGTGGGAGTATTTAAAGCATGGAAACCAGCAAACACTGCAAACCAGGGTTTTTCGTTCCAGATCACTGGTTTGCCAGCGGTATATAGGTCATTTACCCTGGAAGGAATGACTTGTCCTATTAATGACTTTGGGATAAGGAACTAAACATATCTTAGTCAGTCTTTTTTCTCTCCTCCATGTCTCTGTGTGTGTATGTGCTGAGACTTGAGTGTGTGCGTGCTCAGTTGCTCAGTCGTGTCTAACTCTTTGTGGCCTCATGGACGGTAGCTCACCAGGCTCCTCTGAACTTCAGTTTTCATTCACATTTCCCTGGTTTCTATACTAATTTCCTTTTTCTGCTCAAGGGATTCCATCAGGAAAACCACATTACCTTTAGTCATCACGTCTCCTGAATCTCACTGGTCTGTAACAATTTCTGGGTCTTTCCTTATGCTTCACCACCTTGACAGATTTGAGGAGTATGGTCAGGAATTTTGTAGAAAGTCCCTCAGTTTGAGGTTATCTGATGTTTCTTTTCTTATTAGACTGGAGTTGTGGGATTTTAGGGAAAGTTATTTATTTAAAAATATAAACTCAATAGATATGCACATACTTATGTACATTTATAATGTTATTTTGAATTCTAAAAGTTGAGTAAGAGATAACATTGAAATAGCTCTTATAAGCTGCCTTTTAATTCAGATTTAAGATTTAGCCCTTTTGAAATGCAAGCTTTTTTTTTTTTGATATAATGTGATATGTACATTTCTGAAAATCGTCATGTTCTGCTTAATTGTGCCCTAAAAATAGCAGGGCTTGTGGGATAATTAGACCCATAGATAATTAGGGGCAGACCACTCAGAATCTATGCACTAATACTATCGGAGCACTAATACGAACAGCAACAATCCCAATCAAATTATTAGCATGGCGAAGACTTTTCAGACACCCTCACCAGTCTCACAAATCAGTCACACTTTAGGAACCTACAGCCCAAGACTCATATGACTGCCTTTGAGATATATGTCTTTGAGCATGATAACCTCCAATAGATGTTGGTTTCATAAAAACTTATAATTCGATCCTTAGTGTAGCTCTAACTATCAGAAAATGTTTTTCAAAGGAAACAAGAGCTATATCTTGACAGCTTCTTCATAAGCAGCACAATATAGCTGGATGCTATGAAACGTATAGCAGTTTTTGAGGCCACTAAAAATACTACACGCACTAATGGCATTTAGGCGGAACTTTCAGCCTTTTCATTAAGATCTCCATATCTTATTAAGGATTTTCTTTATTTATGAGAAAGTATGGTCTTTATTGTTTCACTACATTAGCCTGTTAAGGAAGGTGGTGTATGAGTGGATTTAGTTTTATATTATTCGCACATCGTTCTTTTAGTTACCAATCAAATATGGTCTAATTTGCATCCAGACACTTGTATTTGTTGCAGAGCAGAGTTATACATATCCAATTCATTCTTTTTAACTGAGGCATACCATTTCTTCATATAGGTATGCATTTCTCAACCGGTGGATGTTTGGATTCCTTCTATTTTTCCCCCCAATTACAAACTACACTGCAAAAATTTCCTTGCACATGTCTCTTCCTACTTTAATTTGCTTCCTGGTTGCCAGTTAGCTAACAATGTAAAGTGGAAACCTGAAAAAATTTAAACTGTGTGTTAAAAATGTTCCTCTTTATGATATAAATATCTTCCAAAATTAAAGTGAAATAAAAAGTGTTTCCTAATTCATTCAAAAAGTTATAAAAGGAACTTTTTATAGGTTATATTCCTAGAAGAATTATTTTGTTCATAGGGTTTGAACACATTTAATGGAACGTATATAGTAATTTGGGGGAGCACATGGCAACCCACTCCAGTGTTCTTGCCTGGAGAATCCCAGGGACGGGGAGCCTGGTGGGCTGCCGTCTATGGGGTTGCACGGAGTTGGACACAACTGAAGTGACTTAGCAGCAGCTGCAGCAGCAGCAGCACCATCTTGGGTTTTTCAGGTGGTGCTAGTGCTAAAGAATCTGCCTGCAGTGCAGGAGACACAGGAGACTTGCGTTCAATCCCTGGGTCAGGAAGATCTTCTGGATTAGGTTGCTTTTAAGTCTGTCAAAGTCATATAAATTATATTGATAAGTTGTCCTAATTTCAAACTACCCCAAATTTCTGAAGGAAACCCTGGACAGGTAAGTGTTAATTATTTTACTGTGTTCAAGATAACCCTTTGCAGTTGGCTACCCAGAAAATGTGCTGGCCTACTGTAAATCTCCATGGAAACCACTCAGGCAACCAATCCTTATGAACTGTAAGGCTTGAACACGTACTCCTCAGTCATGCCAGCATGGTCTCACCGTGGATGTATATATATGGCTCGCCCTTTCCAAGCTTGAGTTAGAGACTTTTAGCTATGACTACAAGGCTCATCCCTCAGCCACATTAGGGGAAAAGCAATGTCCACCCCAGCCATGAATGCTAAGCTGACATGCCATATTGCCATTGCGTCACTGACTCATCACACCAGGAGAGAAGCTGGTACTTCTCTAATCAAGCAGCCTCATAACCCAAGGATAGGGATCCCTCCTTAGAGTCTGATGATTTGCCCTGCCAGCTCTCTGACTGTTGTTCTAGAACATGATGGTTCATGGGGGCACAGTTATGACTGTGTGTTCCCATAAATGGTGCTTCAGCAGGTGGGAATATTTGCATTTGCTGCTGCTTGCTTAGCAACTCTACCTAGTCATGATGTTTAAAACATTTTTATGTAGTTTAATTTGACTTGCATAATTTTTATGTAAGATTTTTGCTTCTATGTTCATAGATAAGATTAATTTCTCACTTTCTTCTCTTGTACTGTTTTTATTTGGGCTGTCATGTTAACTTAAAATAAATCAGGTAGCTTTCTCTTTTCTAAAATTCTCTTTTTCTTCCCAGTTTTCATTCTACCTTTCTCCTTTCCTTTCTTCCTTTCCTCCTTCCTCTCTCCCTCCTTCCCTTTCTCTCTCCCCCTTTCTTTCTTTTGTTCAACATCCATTGCTTCTTAATCCTTTCTAGGATACACACACACATATGCACACACACACACACACACACACACACTATTTACAGATTTTTCCAATGTTTCTTCTTTTCCTGATTATTCAGCTCCTTGAAATTGTTAGGCATGGATCTTTTTTACATGTCCTGCTTGATTTGTGACTGTTTCAATTTGACCATGTTTGTCATTCATCTTGGGAAATTTTCTATTATTTCTTTGCTAATTTTTTCTACCTCTAATCTCCAATTTTTCTTTATCTGAAACTCTTGTTTGGAGTATCAAAGTTTTGATTCCCAAGATTTTTCTTTTTGGGTCTAGCCTTTATATCCTGAGTATCTTAATTCTGTTTCTCAACAAATAACTTCTCAGTCACTCTTAAATCCTGTTTCCTAAGGTGAGTGTTCCTGAACTTGTTGAGTGGGATGCCCCGTTTTCATGGCATTCATTCTTTCAGCTTGTCTGTACTCTCTTCTGTAGCTTGTCTTCAGGGATTATGAGGAAGGAGCAAAAGTGCTGGCAAAGCATACCAGTAATCGCTCTTCTGGATGTGAGATTTTCGAGTTTCCTTGTGGGTATCTCCAGCCTCCCAGGTCTAAGAATTCTCACTTTCCAGGTTAAGGGTAATGACTTCTGATGCTTAATGCTTGACTAAGAAGGCAATGGATGGCGACAGTGACTCCTTAATCAATCTCTCCACTACCTTGTTCTACCACTTGCTGCCACTGTCCTTTACTTTGGAGCACTCAGAAACACTTCAAATTTTCAGAGCAGCTCTCCCGAGCATATATTTTGGGTTATAATTTTCTCTATCTATGTGATTTATATCTTTCTGTCTTTCAGAGATCTCCAATGTTTCTTTCTACTCATGGAACTCTTTTTTCTGGTACTAAGTGGATTTATTCTTTAAGAAAATGTTCTCTATCATTTGTAGGAATGGAGATGGGAAGAATATACTTGTGCTTGAACTCAGTCCACCATTGATTAAATGTAGGAATTTGGCTTTCCCCCTGCAGTTCCTTCCTACATTCCCTCATTATTTCTTCATCTATTCACCCCACAACACTGTTGAGCTCCAAATCTGTGAAAGGCTCTGTAATAGACTGCCTTTCAAGAAGGTGATGCCACTGCACCAAAATAATAGAGTATGAACTTTCTCTCTTTTTGGACTTTCCAGATGACAGTAGTGGTAAAGAATCTCCCTGCCAATGCAGGAGATGCAAGAGATGTGGATTCAATCCCTGGGTCAGGAAGATCCCCTAGAAAGGGAATGGCTACCCATTGCAGTGTTCTTGCCTGGAAAACCCATGGACAGAGGAGCCTGGAGGGCTACAGTCCATGGGGTCTCAAAGACATGACTGAGCACATATGCACATGCATCTCTTTTTTCGTAATGAAGAAGCTGTGGCTGTACCAATCCACATGCACATTTTTTTATTGACCTTGGGGTTATCTTTCCTAGATTCCTAACTGAATTTAAAATTGTAGTATTTGACCACTGAATAAGTGAAACCAACCAGTCTGTGTACTAACAATCAAACTACTTTGACCTCATTCACATAGCATTTGGCATTAAAGAACACCACTCTCTTTTTGAATTTGATCACTGTTTCATTTCTATCAATTTTTCCCACTGACTTGCTTCTCAGATATCTCCCCATCTCTGTAGTTTTATTGATTCTCCCCTGGTTTTGGTGCCTATTGTCTTTAGCGTGACTGTGGTACTATGATGTGTAATAAGAAGTATATATTTGGTCTTTGTCCCCATTTGTGCCACAACCTTCCTAAAACCCTAGGAGAGTGATGAAGGTCTTTTGTTATGTGAATAGGTGGACCACACTTAAAGACAGAGACTGGTTACCAGGAGAAACAACGATGCGGTTCAGTTCAGTTCAGTCGCTCAGATGTGTCTGACTCTTTGTAATCCCATGAATTGCAGCACACCAGGCCTCCCTGTCCATCACCAACTCCCAGAGTTCACTCAGACTCACGTCCATCGAGTCAGTGATGCCATCCAGCCATCTCACCCTCTGTCGTCCCCTTCTCCTCCTGCCCTCAATCTCTTCCAGCATCAAAGTCTTTTCCAATGAGTCAACTCTTTGCATGAGGTGGCCAAAGTACTGGAGTTTCAGCTTTAGCATCATTCCTTCCAAAGAAATCCCAGGATTGATCCCCTTCAGAATGGACTGGTTGGATCTCCTTGCAGTCCAAGGGACTCTCAGAAGTCTTCTTCAACACCACAGTTCAAAAGCATCAATTCTTTGGTGCTCAGCCTTCTTCACAGTCCAACTCTCACATCCGTACATGACCACTGGAAAAACCATAGCCTTGACTAGACGGACCTTAGTCGGCAAAGTAATGTCTCTGCTTTTGAATATGCTATCTAGGTTGATTATAACTTTTCTTCCAAGGAGTAAGCATCTTCTAATTTCATGGCTTCAATTATCATCTGCAGTGATTTTGGAGCCCCCAAAATAAAGTCTGACAGTTTCCCCATCTATTTCCCATGAAGTGATGGGACCAGATGCCATGATCTTCGTTTTCTGAATGTTGAGCTTTAAGCCAACTTTTTCACACTCCTCTTTCACTTTTATCAAGAGGCTCTTTAGTTCCTCTTCACTTTCTGCCATAAGGGTGGTGTCATCTGCATATCTGAGGTGATTGATATTTCTCCCGGCAATCTTGATTCCAGCTTCTGCTTCTTCCAGTCCAGCGTTTCTCATGATGTACTCTGCATAGAAGTTAAATAAACAGGGTGACAATATACAGCCCTGATGTACTCGTTTTCCTAGTTGGAACCAGTCTGTTGTTCCATGTCCAGTTCTAACAGTTGCTTCCTGACCTGCATACAGATTTCTCAAGAGGCAGGTCAGGTGGTCTGGTATTCCCATCTTTTTCAGAATTTTCCACAGTTTATTGTGATCCACACAGTTAAAGGCTTTGGCATAGTCAATAAAGCAGAAATAGATATTTTCTGGAACTCTCTTGCTTTTTCCATGATCCAGCAGATGTTGGCAATTTGATCTCTGGTTCCTCTGCCTTTTCTAAAACCAGCTTGAACATCAGGGAGTTCATGGTTCACATATTGCCTAAGCCTGGCTTGGAGAATTTTGAGCATTACTTTACTAGCGTGTGAGATGAGTGCAATTGTGTGGTAGTTTGAGCATTCTTTGGGATTGGGATGAAAACTGACCTTTTGCAGTCCTGTGGCCACTGCTGAGTTTTCCAAATTTGCTGGCATATTGAGTGCAGCACTTTTACAGCATCATCTTTCAGGATTTGAAATAGTTCAACTGGAATTTCATCACCTCCACTAGCTTTGTTCATAGTGATGCTTTCTAAGGCCCACTTGACTTCACATTCCAGGATGTCTGGCTCTAGATTAGTGATCACATCATCATGATTATCCAGGTCATGAACATCCTTTTTGTATAGTTCTTCTGTGTATTCTTGCCACCTCTTCCTAATATCTTCTGCTTCTGTTAGGTCCATACCATTTCTGTCCTTTATCAAGCCCATCTTTGCATGAAATGTTCCCTTGGTATCTCTAATTTTCTTGAGGAGATCTCTAGTCTTTCCCATTCTGTTCTTTTCCTCTATTTCTTTGCATTGATTGCTGAAGGCTTTCTTATCTCTTCTTGATATTCTTTGGAACTCTGCATTCAGATACTTATATCTTTCCTTTTCTCCTTTGCTTTTCACCTCTCTTCTTTTCACAGCTATTTGTAAGGCCTCCCCAGATAGCCATTTTTCTTTTTGGCATTTCTTTTCCATGGTGATGGTCTTGATTCCTGTCTCCTGTACAATGTCACGAACTTCATTCCATACTTCATCACGCACTCTATCTATCAGATCTAGGCCCTTAAATCTATTCTCACTTCCACTGTATAATCATAAGGGATTTGATTTAGGTCATACTTGAATGGTCTAGCGGTTTTCCCTATTTTCTTCAATTTAAGTCTGAATTTAGTAATAAGGAGTTCATGATCTGAGCCACAGTCAGCTCCTGGTCTTGTTTTTGTTAACTGTATGGTGCTTCTCCATTTTGGCTGCAAAGAATATAATCAATCTGATTTCAGTGTTAACCTTCTGGTGATGTCCATGTGTGGAGTCTTCTCTTGTACTGTTGGAAGAGGGTGTTTGCTATGACCAGTGCATTTTCTTGGCAAAACTCTATTAGTCTTTGCCCTGCTTCATTATGCATTCCAAGGCGAAATTTGCTGTTACTCCAGGTGTTTCTTGACTCCCTACTTTAGCATTCCAGTCCCCTATAATGAAAAGGACATCTTTTTGGGTGTTAGTTCTAAAAGGTCTTGTAGGTCTTCATAGAGCCATTCAACTTTAGCTTCTTCAGTGTTACTGGTTGGGGCATAGACTTGGATTATTGTGATATTGAATGGTTTGCCTTGAAAACAAACAGAGATCATTCTGTCGTTTTTGAGATTGCATTCAAGTACTGCATTTCAGACTCTTTTGTTGACCATGATGGCTACTCCATTTCTTCTGAGGGATTCCTGCCCGCAGTAGTAGATATTATGGTCATCTGAGTTCAATTCACCCATTCCAGTCCATTTTAGTTCACTGATTCCCAGAATGTCGACATTCACTCTTGCCATCTCTTGTTTGACCACTTCCAATTTGCCTTGATTAATGGACCTGACATTCCAGGTTCCTATGCAATATTGCTCTTTACAGCATCGGACCTTGCTTCTATCACCAGTCACATCCACAGCTGAGTATTGTTTTTGCTTTGGCTCCATCCCTTCATTCTTTCTGGAGTTATTTCTCCACCGATCTCCAGTAGCATATGGGGCACCTACTGACCTGGGAGTTCCTCTTTCAGTATCCTATCATTTTGCCTTTTCATACTGTTCATGGGGTTCTCAAGGTAAGAATACTGAAGTGGCTTGCCTTTCCCTTCTCCAGTGGACCACATAACCATGTGGTTAGAGGGTTGGAACTTTCAGTTCCATCCCCATACCTCCAGGGAGGAAAGAGGAGCTGAAGTTGAGCTCAGTCACGAATGGCGAATGATGTAATGATTTTGCTGCTGATGCTAAGTCACTTTAGTCGTGTCTGACTCTGTGTGACCCCATAGACGGCCTCCCACCAGGCTCCCCTGTCCCTAGGATTCTCCTGGAAAGAACACTGGAGTGGGTTGCCATTTCCTTCTCCAATGCATGAGACTGAAAAGTGAAAGTGAAGTTGCTCAGTCGAGTCCGACTCAGCGACCCCATGGACTGCAGCCCACCAGGCTCCTCTGTCCATGAGATTTTCCAGGCAAGAGTACTGGAAAGGGGTACCGTTGCCTTCTGTGAAAGAAGACCCCATAAATACCCAAAAGGCGTTCAGAATTTCCAAGCTGGTGAGCATGTGGAGATGTGAAGAGAGTGGTGTGTTCAGAGATGGCATAGGAGCTCTTCACTTTTCCCCAGACCATGACCTATGCATCTTCTCCATCTAGCTGTTCCTGAGTTATATCCTTTCATCACTAAGGGGTAACCCAGTAAGTGAAATGTTTTTGTGAACCCCTTTGGCAGATTAATCGAACCCAGGGTGGAGGAGGTTGTTGGGACCTCTGCTCTATAGCCAATAGGTCTATAGCACAACCTTGGCTTCAGATTGGCATTTGAAGGGATGGGGGGGGCAGTCTTGTAAGAATGAATCCTTAACCTGTGAAATCCGATAGTATCTCTGGGGAGATAGTATTAAAATTGAATTGTAGGGCATGCAGCTGATATTGAAGCATTGTTTGGTGTTGTGAAGACACACACACACACACACACACACACACACACACACACACACTGCTTTGCCACATTGGGACTGGGTCCAGAATGATTTTAAAAACTTTCTAGTTAGCTAGCTTAGTGCCTGATTCCTGGTAAAACTCCTAACATGTGTCTTGTTGTACTAATGAACTAAGACCCACTAAGGGGTTCTCCCTGTTTACCCTCTCTCTCACTCCAATACAGCCTTCATCCTGCCGCCAATAAAAATTTCAAACACATGTCTATTATTTTCTTGTTCAAGGAAACTTGAAAGCCTCTCTCTTATTTTGAAAGACCTCAGGCCCAAATTTTCTATACATTGTTTCATTTGCAAGTTTTTATGAACGGGAACAGAGAGGGACAATAATACCTTACCAATACAACTGTAATTATTTTGCTGGCAAACACAGCAGCAATACTAATAGTGATTAGAAAGTGGCAAATATCAGGTAGAGAAGCTACACTAATGAACCCCTATAGAGAGTACATAAGAGAGTGAATTGGTATAATTGGTACAGAGTAAGGATATCTCAGAATTTTGTCTTGCAAACCAATAAAATTTGAGAACTGAAAAAAATATTGATTCACTAAAATGAACTATCATGCACAGAGAGGTTCAAGAAATTTTTTTTTTTTTTGAGTTTGTGAATGAAACAATAGAAAATGGAGTCTGTGGTGACCACTGCTCATATTATTTTCTTAGTCTTAAAACCCTTGCTTCCCTACCTGTGTCTCAGCTTGTATGCTGCCCCTTCCATAAAAACCTATATTTCCCTGGGGTAGGAGGGGGATTCCTGTGGCAAGGATGCTAATTGGATATTTCATTTTAGGGCAAATAGTAATCAGTTTGGACACACAATTGTCAGGGGGATTTCTATTTGTGAAAACTCATTGAAATGTAGATATTACACAACCAACTAAAATAAGTAAAAAGAGGGTATATTGGCTAGTAGACTTCACTTCAGAGGACCTGAGGTGAAACTAGTAAGACTAGATTGAGAGACTCAAGCAATGTCCTTGAAGATTCTGCCATCTCTTAGTTCTACTTGGGAATCAAGGACAGAGAGAAGGGAAAAGGAGGACCACTTCTATTAGGCAGAGAACTTTAAAACCATTTCACTTAAAAACCTATGTGCCAGTATTCAAGCATTCTGGCACATAGCTGTTGTTATCAGTTGTTGATGAAAAGTCAAACCAGAAATCAATGATTAAATCTGATAAGGAAGAGATTTTTGTTTACGTTTGTTTTACTGGAGTGGTGGAGGCCAAAGTCTTGTTTGCATGGATTGGGGAGAAAACAGGAGATGGGAAAACAGAGATTATCAGTACACAAAACCCTTTCCAGGGGTTTTCCAGTAAATGAGAGCAGAAACGATGAACAATAGCTGAAAGGGTGTGGAATCTTGAGATGCCTGACATGTGGGATCCTTCTTCCCTTCTTTTTCCCTTTCTGTTAAAGATTACATATATTAAAGCATGTTTGTCTGGTTTGGGGAATGCTTGAGTAAAGATGAAGAAATTAATGATGCAAAAGATAGAATACTGATGGAAGCAAAACTCTGAGTGATTAAGAGGTTCTGGGATCCTTTGCAGAAGTATAAAGGTTGCCCTTAGATATAGACAGACAGTTCATCCTTTGTCATAAGAGGGAGGCAGTATATGTAAGTAAAGATTCAGAAAGGCTGGTAGATTTGGAGATGGGAGGATGTGTAAAGATATCAGTTTGGATTTTATAGCAGGAAGACCACATTAATAGTTTTGATTTAACAAAAGACAGTATGTCTCCTTCAAGGAAATGTTGGGGTAGTTAGTCTAGAGCTGATGCAGTGGTTCCATAGTCAATTATCCAGGCTCCATCAATCTGCAACCTCAAATGTGCAACTCACCCATGGTGGTCTAGAAGTGATACTCTAGCTCCTATTATCATGTCTGAATACTGGACAGAAGGCAGAGGGGAAGTGGAAAGGAAGAGCACAAGAGAAGTCTTCAAAGGGTGCAACCTGGAAAATGTCCTTATTCCTTCTGTTCATATCTCATTGGCCAGAATGTAACCACATTCTCACTCCTAACTGCAGAGGAGGCTGGTAAGTTTAGTATTTGACTAGGTGATCGTGTGCTCAACCAACAGTGCTGTTCTTACTGGAGGAAAAGTGGAGAATGGGTATTGTGCAGCTGCCAGAAGCCTCTGCTACAAGAGATACAGTGGCTTTCTTCTAATTTCTCAGTAAAGAGCTGTGATTGCTGCATATAAGAATGGATGAGATTCTGGGGGTTTGAGGAGAGAGGAGGAGCTAAATAGCCATTTGAAGACTGGATTAAATAAGGATCCATAGTAAGATTGGCTTCCCAGCCAATGCAGGAGATACAAGGGATGGGGGTTTGATCCCTGGGTCAGGAAGATCCCCTGGAGAAGGAAATAGCAACCCACTCCAGTATTCTTGTCTGGAAAATCCCATGGACGGAGGACTCTATAGAGATTTTCTATGGACTTCCCTGGTGGCTCAGATGGTAAAGTGTCTGCCTACAATGCGGGAGACCTGGGTTGGATCCCTGGGTCAGGAATATCCTCTGGAGAAGGAAATGGCAATCCACTCCAGTACTCTTGCCTGGAAAATCCCATGGATGGAAGAGCCTGGTAAGCTACAGTCCATGGGGTTGCAAAGAGTTGGACATGACTGAGCGACTTCAGCTTCACCTTCACCTTCATGCATCCATGGGATGCAGTCTATAGAGTAGCAAAGAGTTGGACACAACTGAGGGACTGGGCACATCATCTTGATTCCTCCCTGAACCTTGACATGAAGAAACTCTGACATGTGGTACGTTTGTGATCAGGCACATGTTTCATTGGACCAGAGATTTCCTTGCAATGAAACTCAGTTGACTAAGAAAAAAAATTGTCCTTGGCTCTGTGGATGACATGTTTGTTTTTGGCATTTCCCAATTTGTGAACGAGAGGCATCTGAAAAGGGTTGGCAATGATGTTCATCTCCAGAAGCTATCCTCCATGAAACACCAAGACTTGGGCTGAAGTGGGTGCTAGAGGTGCACTATGATATGTTCTCAGATGGCCATGCTTCTATTAAGATTTTTCAAATTATTTTCTCAAGATAAATACCCAAGTGGAACTCTCGGAGAGCTTCTTCATTTTTCCTGTCACAAAGAATTGGTGATCCCATAGTCACAGGAGCTTGTAATAAATAACCAACATTGATTTCTCTGTTCCAGAATTATTTTGCTTCCCTTATTTCCAGGGCCCTGACACTTGCTGAGAAAGCTAGTATTGGCAAATCATTTACGTGGTGGCACAGACTCCCCCACTGCCTTGGATATAAATCCGTGCAGGATGGAGCAGGTCTAGAGGCAATGAACTTAGGACTTCTGGTTGCTGAGCTTTCAGCCAAAGACGTCTTCTCCAGAAGGGTGAATCCAGATGCTAGAAGCACTGGCGGCAGAGGCTAACCATGGAGAGGCTGTTGTGGTGCTTCCTGGTCTTGATCAGCTTCTCTAGTGTTTTGGGCCAGACAGGTAGGGGCTACTCCAGGCTGTGCCAAGGATTTGATCTGAATGATGGGAGTGGGGCCTAAGATTATACAAGGTGAAATCAGAGGAACATCCAGCATGGGTGAGTGTGTGTATGTCTGTGTGTGTGCATGACACTGAGGAAAAATCAGTCTATTTCTCAATCCCAAACTCTATTTATGCAGGAATAGATCTTTGTGCTCTGAGAAACTTCTCATCTCCCCTCTGCTTTCTGTCTCACAGACGTGCATAAGAAGGCCTTCGTGTTTCCCAAAGAGACGGAGAATTCCTACGTATCTCTGAGAACACAGTTAAAGACACCACTCAAAGCCTTCACCGTGTGTCTCTATTTCTACACAGAGCTGGCCCAAACCCGCAGCTACAGCATTTTCTCTTATGCTACCAAGCAGCAACCCAACGAGATCCTCATATTTTGGTCTAAGGGTAGAAGAGGCTATACTTTTGGAGTAAATGGGAAGGAGGTATTATTCCAGAGTTTTGAAAACACTCAAGCTCCAACACACATCTGTGCCAGCTGGGAGTCCACCTCTGGAATTGCAGAGCTCTGGCTGAATGGGAAACCCCGGGTGAGGAAGAGTCTGGCGAAGGGAGCCTCTCTGGGGACAGATGCCAGCATCATCCTGGGGCAGGAGCAGGATGTTTTCGCTGGGGGCTTTGACAGAAACCAGTGTTTCGTGGGAGACATTGGAGATGTGAACATGTGGGACTTTGTGCTGTCGCCGGAAGAGATCAACACTGTCTATATTGGTGGGACCCTCAGTCCTAATGTCCTTAACTGGCAGGCGCTGAACTATGAAGCAAAGGGTGAGGTCTTCATTAAACCTCAGCTGTGGTAGTGAGGTTGGGCTGTTGTCCTGAAAGTGCTTCCTGTCAATTCCACCCTATGGCTCTGGACCTCCCCACCCCTGTACATACCTCTCCAGGCCTGCTCTGTGAACACAGGCTTTCACTTCCCTGCTCTACCTTCCTCAACACCAGATGGAATTTTTAAGTATCTGGCTTGGGAGACTGGAAAACTTTGCCCACAAGGTCAGAATTGCACATGCTTTGGGATTTCCTGTTTTTTTTTTTTTTTTTAAAGTTGATTATCTTAGATTATTTTAGAGATAATCCCTTACCCTCACTTAGATAAGAAGATTAGGACCCAGCAAGGAGAAGTGAATTTTTTTTTTTTAGTCAAAAGGTGACTCTTTGAGCTGAGTAGAGAGTGCTAAAGTAGGAGAGTCTTCCTCATATTCACAGGGCTCTTTAGTGTGAGAGTTATGATACTGGCCCAGGTCTTCTGAAATCGGAAACCTAGTGAGGCAGTTCCCCCACTTTCTCAAAGTACCCTGGAAGGGCAATCAGAAAGGCCCAATACCTGTATTTTTTCTTGGGCAAAGTGGAGGCATCTAGTTAGTTACTTTGTTACTGCCAAGCGTTTACATAGCCATGTTTTTGTTGGCTCACAGTGATTTCTTCATTTTGTGGTTCTTTTGGGAAACTCTTCTCAAACACCATCTGAACCACATGGGACTGTGCATCCCCACCGGTTTCCCCAACATAGCCAGGCCACAGAATGGATGTGACTCAGACTGAGCTATCAGAGTAGCCAAAACTTGTTTGGAGATTTAGGATGGGGGATGGTTACATGCTCCAAGCTGGACAAATTATAGTCTTTCCCAGGACTGATTTATGAACTCTGGGAATGAGACATCTTTCTGCTGGAATTTCCATTTGAGAGGGTATTAGCCTGAGACTGTCAGCAGCCATCTTGTCTACTACATGGAGAAAAGAGGAAAGAGGAAAGAGGCTTATTGTGAGGAAAGAGGCCAAGCTGGGGCCAGCAGAGCTGAGGGATTTACAGAGCAGTGGAGCCTTGACTGGACTGTTTGAATTTCTGGGTCTGCTTTGCCTGGAACCAGATCTACACCTGAACTTCCCATGTTCATGAACCAATAAAGCCCCTGTTTATATTAGTGACCCTGCGCTGTTATCTGATGGATGCATTTCAAGTGGTGACTAACTTTTCTAACAATCATCTGAAACCAAGTCCCTGTGAGTTCAGATGAACAATTACCTGTCTTGCAGGGACATAGCTAATGGCTCTCTAACCTCCCATAGGGATTTTTTTCTGTCGAGTGCAACCCCTCTTTTGTGATAGCTGGTAATTTGTGTGAGGCCAGTTGTGGGGGTGTAAAACTCTCACTCTAGAGAGTAAGAGGTATAAAATATTTCATATAAAATAAGCCACAAGAATATATTGTACAACATGAGGAATATAGCTGATATTTTATAGTAGCTATAAATGGAGTATAACCTTTAAACATTTTAAGTCATTATATTGTACACTTGTAGCATATAATATAGTACTGCAACTATACTTCAGTTAAAAAAACTCACTGTGTTGTTACTCCAATATGAGGAACAAAAAGCTCATTGAGATCCAAGAATCTGCTGTCAGTTTCAATGGCTGGAATGCACTTTCCAAGCTGCTTAAGTCCCTTGTAGAGAAAGACTCCTCAAGGGTGATGGCTGCTGGTTTCTTCCAAAGGTGTCCTTCACCTTGGCCTTTTAGTACTGAGTGAGCTGTTGAAATTACCCCACAGAAGTTTCACTAAAATATGAACTAGGCCTATGACTATATATCAAATAGTTACTTTGGGGAAGGCATACAGTAGACTAGTTAGACATAGAGTTTCTGGAATCAGCCTGCCTGGGTTTAAATCCTGGCTTTACGACTTACTATGTGAATTTTCTCCTCGGTTTTCTTGTCTATAAAGTGAGGGGAAATAATAGTAATTAGCTCAAAGAGTTGTTGAAAGGATCAAGTGAGATCATGCATACAGAGCACTTTAGGGTAGTGCCTGGCACATAGTAAACTCTCAAAATAGTTATCTGCTATTATTATTATTGAGGAGAAGGGGATGACAGAGGATGAGATGGCTGGATGGCATCACCAACTCAATCGACATGAGTTTGAGCAAGCTCTGGAAGTTGGTGATGGACAGAAAAGCCTGGCCTGCTGAGTCCATGGGGCACAAAGAGTCGGACACAACTGAGCGACTGAACTGAACTTTGTATGATGTCCGCAAACAAAGGTTGATTATATACCATTGAAATACAATTTGGTGGAATTGGTTTGGGTTGATTGCAGTTCAAAGGTCTGAATCTTAACCAAAAATTAAGCTCAGAATATTAGAATGATAAATTTATGAGTATTGATTTATGATCACTGATTCCCCTAATTGACTTTTGGTAACCATTTGAAAGCACAGAAGTTAAGGAAAAGGACTTGCCTGGCAGTCCAGTGGTTAAGACTCTGCACTTCCAATGTAGGGGTCTCAGCTTTGATCCCTGGTTGGGGATCTAAGATCCCACATGTTGCAAAACATAGACAAATAAATAAATTTTAAAAATATGGAAAAAAAGAGAAGTTAAGGATACATTTTCCTGGGTAAATAGGTGAGTGCAAATATTTTTTGTTGTCTAATTAGGGCAGATCCATATACCCTGACATTCAGCTAGGAAGAGGAAGGGTTGATTTTTTTTTCCCCTAGTTAAAGAATCCAGTCAGGAGTTATGTCTTAATTATAGAAGGCTATCCCAACTCCCCAGGGATGTGGGCTGAGCTAATATTTTTCTCAGAATTCAATTACTGGTGCCTTGCCACACATAGTTTAGTAGACACCCTCTGGTCCTGATTATTTTAGCCAGGGAAAATTTTAAAGCTGGTATTTTCATTCAGTGAACATTTAAAAATTTCAATAAAGCATCTCTGGAATGTTTAAACAACTTAGTTTACCTAAAGATTCTTCATTGTAATCTTGTTAGAGAAGATATCCCAAGGTAACTGGGGTATTATTGGACTATATAGAGTTGTTCAACATAATCCAATTAAATGTTATATGACATCTACCAGAGAGGATGATTTTGGTTTGGGTAAGTTAGTTCTAAGCAATCCTTTGTCACAGCAAATGGAGAGTAAGATCAATTATTCAGTAAGGCTGATGTTAATGTAGCCATGTCATTTACTCTGGTTTTCCTAAATAGCAGAGATCATGCATCCAGTTTGTTCAGAAGTAAAATCAGGTGTTAAGGCTCAAGTTAAGACAGAGGGCCAAATGAGATATAAAACCTACAATAAAATTACTATATAGGGTTTCCTTGAGAAAAAATGATGAAAACTATATGGAGGGCACATGCTTAAAAAAAAAAAAAGAAGTGAAAGTGTTAGTTGATCAGTCATGTCTGACTCTTTGCAACCCCATGGACTTGTAGCCTGCCAGACTCCCCTGTCCATGGAATTCTCCAGACAAGAATACTGGAGTGGGTAGCCATCCCCTTCTCCTGAGGATGTTCCAGACCCAGGGATGAAACCTGGGTATCCTGCATTGCAGGCGGATTCTTTACCGTCTGAGTCACCAGGGAAGTGATTACTACATGAATAGTAAATGATAAATATTTATTTCCTTCAAAGGGGGTAGGAGGATAGATTTATACACTTTTATCAATGAAATTAAGCTTAGTAGCATGAAGAGATATAGTAGTACAATTATAGGCCAAACATTGGGGTAGACCAGTTGCTTATGTCAGACATCGAAATGTAAAGCCAAAGGCAGATGATGGAGGCTGCTACTCAACAGGACACTTTCCTTTGCTGACCGAAAATAGCCATGCTGGTAAGAATATGAACCAGGTCTTCAAGTCTTGGCTTGAAGTGACTCAAGTGTGAACATCTTAGCACAAGATGCAACATGGTGATGCACAGATCAGGTATATAAAGTCTCCCTCTGTCAGGGAGAAATAGTGGATCACTGGCTACAGTGACCTTGAGTGGCCTCCAGCCAGATGAATGGATGAGGACCCTTTCTTGTGGTCCTTCCAGAGCTTGGAGGAGAGACTGCAGACTGCTTCAGAAATGGGACTGGGCCTGATGGAAATAGATTTGGAGTCTCAGTTGAGAAAGTAGGTAGGAGGGTAAGTCAGTGATTTTTTTCCTTTATGTTTCTCAGTATCACTTAGTTTGATCTCCAGGGAAGTAAAGATTGACAGGGGGAAAAAAGAAGCAAGCGACCCCAGATCATTAAAACAGCAACATCACCAACAGAAATACCCAGGAATCCCCTGGCAGTTGGCCTGGGTTCAATCCCTAGTCAGAGAACTAAGATCCTGTGAGCCCCACAGCCAAAAAAAAGAAAAAAAGTTACCCAAATCAGGTTTTGAAAGTATATATTTCTGATCCTTAGACTCCCAGGGAAAGAAGGGAAGCGCTGTGTTGATTTCTAAATAACTATCTGAAGACAGCCAACCTCTAGTCTCAGGTGGGTTGGCAGAACTTGCCTGGATGCCTTCCTTGTTATTCTCTGCCTCCATATTATCTATTTATCTTTTCATTTCTCCTGTAACAGAAGGTGGGTTGAGTGGGCTTGCTACCTTTTTTCTTCAGAAAATGTGGATTCCTATCTCAAATTTCCTAGTTTGCTTGGTCCAGTGATTCTTAAACTGGCCTGCTGATTACAAGCGTCATTGTCACCTAAAGTGTTTACTGTAGACTCATTGACACCAGACCTACTGGATTAGACTCTGGAGTTAGAGCCCAGGAATCTGCCATTCACAAGCTCTTTTGCCAAATGTTTTTAGAACCAACACTTTAGTGTCTTCCCGGCAGCCCAGAAGTCTTATCTGAGATATGTGTGGCTCCCAATAACCTTGAAGGCAGGTTGATGGTCTTTAAAGAAGGATCTAGCACACATTGACTCAGGTTATCTACCCACTTTGTCTGCCTCTAGTGCAGGGTCTAAGGACTCATTCAGTTTCTTACATCCAACCCATGTCTTTTTATACATATAGATAAAGAATCTAAGTTTCCATCGGGCTTCCCTGGTGGCTCAGAGGGTAAAGGATCTGCCTGCAATGAGGGAGACCTGGGTTCGATTCCTGGGTCGGGAAGATCCCCTGGAGAAGGAAATGCAACCCACTCCAGTACTCTTGCCTGGAGAATCCCATGGAGGGAGGAGGCTGGTAGGCTACAGTCCATGGGGTCGCAAAGAGTTGGACACGGCTGAGCGACAAACTACTAAGTTTCCATCACCACTCTTAGGATGATAGTTGCTTAGTCACACAGGACAGATCACAGACGGTCTTAAAAATACCTTACACATACCGAGCTCATACCATATTCCATCTGTTCTAAGGCCTTTAGGTATATTTATTTGCTTAATGACAACCTTATGAGGCAAGCATCATTTTATAGTCCACATTTTACAGATGAGGAAATTGAAGTCCAGAAAGATTAATTAACTTGCCCAGAGTTGGAGTTGAACTTAGGCAGTCTGGCTCCGGAGACCCATGCTTCAAACCACTGCTTTCTACTGCCACATGCAGTACAAGTTTACATGTTGTACTCACACCCCTAGAGGAGGAGAGGGGATATGGGGATGCATACATGTTTTCTCAAGGAGAAGCCATTCCAGGATGCCATACATACAGCATGTAAACGACCATTCTCGGGGCACTGGGAACCTCCCAACTTTTCATTTTATTATTATATGTTTGCAGGAATGCCTTGTACATGAAATTTCTATTCAATTTTAGCATCAACATAACATTAGACAGATTAAAGCACAGACATCATTTTGCCAACAAAGGTCCATATAGTCAAAAACCATGATTTCTCCTCTAGTCATGTATAGATGTGAGAGTTGGACTGTAAAGGAGATTGACTGCTGGAGAATTTATGCTTTTGAATTGTGGTGTTGGAGAAGGCTCTTGAGAGTCACTTGGACAGCAAGGGGATCAAACCAACCAATCCTAAAGGAATTCAACCCTGAATATTCATTTGAAGGACTGATGCTGAAGCTGAAACTCCAGTATTTTGCCTACCTGATGTGAAGACCTGACTCATTTGAAAAGATCCTGATGCTGGGAAAGATTGAAAGCCAAAGGAAAAAGGCAGCAAAGGATGAGATGGCTAGATAGCATCACTGACTCGATGGACATGAGTTTGAGCAAACTCTGGGAGACAGAAGAGCCTGATGTGCTACAGCCTTAAAGCTGCAAAGAGTTGGCCACAACTTAGTGACTGAATAACAACAGAAGCCCTTGACGCACTGTCAAAGCTCTTCTTTGACTTGGAAGCCTCCATCGTTTCCACTGTTAGTTGTGCCCTTAGACATCATTTCATGGTCTAGGAAGTGTTCATTAAAGGCATGTAATCATATGAGAAATTTTCTGGGCCAGCAATTTTCAAGTTTAGTTACTAATATTATAATCACTTGAGGGAGTATTAAAAATCCAGTTTCCCAGGTCACATCCTGTTTTATTACAGTAGATTCTCTGGTGATGAGATCCAGGCATCAGTATTTTTAAAAACTTTTTGTTCTTTTTAACTTCAGTATAGTTGATTGACAGTGTCATGTCAATCAATCTCTGCTGCACAGCAAAGTGACTCAGTTATATACATATAGACATTCTTTTTTGTATATTGTTTTCCATTATGGTTTATCACAGGATACTGAATGTAGTTCCCTGTGCTATACAGTAGGGCTTCCCAGTTGGTGCTAGTAGTAAAGAATTCACTTGTCAATGCAGGAGCCGTAGGAGATGTGAGTTCGATCCCTGGATCAGGAAGATCCCCTGGAGGAGGGCATGGCAACCCACTCCAGTATTCTTGCCTGGAGAATCCCATGGACAGAGGAACCTGGGGCTACAGTCTGTAGGGTTACACAGAGCTGGATACAGTGGAAATGATTTAATGTGCTCGCACACTATACTGTAAGGCCTTGTTGTTTATCTATCTTATAAATTATAGTTTACATCTGCTAATCCCAAACTCCCAGTCCTTCTCTCCCTGACTCTCTCCTCCTTGGCAACCCCAAGTCTGTACTCTGTGTCTGTTTTCTGTTTTGTAGATAGGTTTATTTGTGGCATATTTCAGATTCCACATATAAGTGCTATCATACGGTATTTGTCTTTCTTTTTCTGACTTCACTTAGTGATCATGATAGTCTCTAGTTGCATCCATATTGCAGCAAATGACTTTGTTTTGTTCTTTTTATGGCTGAGTAATGTTCCGTTGTATATGTGTACCACGTCTTCTTCATCCATTCATCTCTCAGTGGACATTTAGGTTGCATCCATGTCTTGACTATTGTGAATAGGGCTGCTAGGACCACAGGGGCACAGGTACATTTTTGAGTTGTAGTTTTGTCTAGGTGTACAGACATTAGTATTTTTGAAGCTCCTTAGTTGATTACAGTGTTCTAGACTGAGTGATAGCTTTGAAAAGGCTACTCTTGTCTCTGACTGGATCTATGGTTGTTTCTGACTGACATGTCCCTTCCCCATGTTATAGTGGTTTCAGATTGAATTGTGGGGCACACCAAATGTTCTATTTAAACACTGGAATCTAGAGTTATAGGTCCTTGAGGATTAAACAAACTGATAGGTCTATATTTACCATGCTCTTATTTATTCAATAAAGCTGCACTGTGGTAGATAGATAACAAGCATTGTTTGTCTTACAGTGTTTTTCTTTATCCCCAGTTGATACTTGGGAGTCTCTACAATGAAGTGTTTTTCTGATGTACTGGGGCTTTAAATCAGGGAGAAACCAAAGTGCCAAGCTGTCTAGAAAAGCTGAGATCCTTAAAAATTTTCATGGGGATATCATGAGCTGTAAAAGATAAGAGAGGACACCCAAGCAAACATATCTGAGCAAGGAAAAGGTCACAAAGCAATCTGGTCTATTGCACACACCTCTTTTCTGGTAAAGTTCACCCAAAACTCTGTCCCGTGGTGTGAGTGAGCACAGTGTTGCTTGGGCAGATTCCTGGAACTAGGGGTGGCTTGTGAAATGGTTCACAGGAAGGTCTCTCAAATTCTGTCTTCCTTTTTCTTTCTATTCTATTTCTATAGCTCTCACTCTCCTTATTTTTATGTCCCTCTCTCTCTCTCTCTCTCTTTCAATTTTAAGCCTTGTTCAGAATATCCGTTATGGACACAGATCTGATAATCTGGTGGGCTCCTTGAAATCAATAACATTTCCAGAGTCCTGTCATCATACGTGCAGCTGTCTTCTTTTGACTTAACCTGGGAAAACCAATGCTAATGAGAAGGCAGTTCAGGTACTTGGGAAACACTTTCCTTCTTTGTCTTAATGTTTTACCTATAATTTCTGTTCAAAGTATGCATATTTCTTTAATTGGACAAATGTTTGGAATAAGAGAGAAGCTTTTGAAGCAATTACTTTAAGTAAGTTTTACATTTTAAAAATAAGATGCAAAGAGTTTGAGAAAGGGTAATTAAAAGGAATTTTTAACTACTACATCATTAGAAGAGAAACCTTTCCAGAAATGTACTGTCATTTGTAATAGTTCTTTTCTGTTGGGAGTTTAGAATATGCTACTCACCGTCACTTCTTCCAGTCAAATAAGAAAGAAATAATATCTAATATTGATTTCTCATTGACTTCAGTTTAGTTCAGTTGCTCAGTCACTCCGACTCTTTACAAAGCCCTGACTACAGCATGCCAGGCTTCCCTGTGACTCACCAACTCCTAGAGGTTGCTCAAACTCATGCCATTGAGTTGGTGATGCCATCCAACCATCTCATCCTCCATTGTCCCCGTCTCCTTGTGCCTTCAGTCTTTCCCAGCATCAGGGTTTTGCCAGTGAGTCAGTTCTTTGCATAAGGTGGCCAAAGTATTGGACTTTCAGCTTCAGCATCAGTCCTTCCAATGAATATTCAGGACTTATTTCCTTTAGGATGGATTGGTTGGATCTCCTTGCAGGTCAAGGGATTCTTAAGAGTCTTCTCCAACACCACAATTTAAAAGCATCAATTCTTGGGGGCTCAGCTTTCTTTATAGTCCAACTCTCACATCCATCCATGACTACTGGAAAAATCATAGCTTTGGCTAGATGGACCTTTGTCAGCAAAGTAATGTCTCTGCTTTTTAATATGCTGTCTAGGTTCATCACAGCTTTTCTTCAAAGGAGAATTTTATGGCTGCAGTCACCATCTGCAGTGATTTTGGAGTCCAGTAAGTAGTTTGTCACTGTTTCCATCTACAGTGATTTTGGAGTCCAGCAAATAGTTTGTCACTGTTTCCATTGTTTCCCCATCTATTTGCCATGAAGTAATGGGACAAGATGCCATGATCTTAGTTTTCTGAATGTGGAATTTTCAGCTAGCTTTTTCACTCTTCTCTTTCACTTTCATCAAAAAGCTTTTTGGCTTTTCTTCACGTTCTGCCATAAGGGTGGTGTCATCTGCATATCTGAGGTTATTGATCTTTCTCCCGGCATCTTAATTTTACCTTGTGCTTCATCAAGCTTGGCATTTTGCATGATGTACTCTGCATATAAGTGAAATAAGCAGGGTGACAATGTATAGCCTTGATGTACTCTTTCCCAATTTGGAACCAGTCTGTTGTTCCATGTCCAGTTCTAACTGTTGCTTCTTGACCTGCATACAGATTTCTCAGGTGACAGGTAAGGTGGCCTGGTATTCTCATCTCTTGAAGAATTTGCCGTAGTTTGTTCTGATCCACACAGTCAAGGGCTTTGACATAGTCAATAAAGCAGAAATAGATGTTTTTTCTGGAACTCTCTTGCTTTTTTGATGATCCAATGGATGTTGGCAATTTGATCTCTGGTTCCTCTGCTTTTTCTAAATCCAGGTTGAGCATATGGAATTTCACAGTTCACATACTGTTGAAGCCTGGCTTGGAGAATTTTGAGCATTACTTTGCTAGCGTGTGAGATGAGTGCAATTGTGCAGTAGTTTGAACATTCTTTGGCATTGCCCTTCTTTGGGATTGGAATGAAAATGTGGCCACTGCTGAGTTTCTAAATTAGCTGGCATATTGAGTGCAGCACTTTCACAGCATCATCTTTCAGGATTTGAAATAGCTCAACTGGAGTTCCATCACCTCCACTAGCTTTATTCATAGTGATACTTCCTAAGGCCCACTTGATTTCACATTCCAGGATGTCCGGTTTAAGGTGAGTGATCACACCATCGTGATTATCTGGGTCATGAAGATCTTTTTGTACAGTTCTGTGTATTCTTGCCACCTCTTCTTAATATCTTCTGCTTCTGTTAGATCCATACTGTTTCCTTTATTGAGCCCATGTTTGCATGAAATGTTCCCTTGGTATCTCTGATTTTCTTGAAGAGATCGCTAGTCTTTCCCATTCTATTGTTTTCCTAAATTTCTTTGCATTGACCACTGTGGAAGGCTTTCTTATCTCTCCTTGCCATTCTTTGGAACTCTGCATTCAAATGGGTATAACTTTCCTTTTTTCCTTGGCTTTTCACTTGTCTTCTTTTCTCAGCTATTTGTATGGCCTCCTCAGACAACCATTTTGCCTATTTCCATTTCTTTTTTTCTTAGGGATGATTTTGATCACTGCCTCCTGTACAATGTCATGAACCTCTATCCATAGTTCTTCAGGCACTCTGTCTATCAAATCTAATCCCTTAAATCTATTTGTCACTTCCGCTGTATAATCATAAAGAATTTGATTTAGGCCATATGTGAATGGTCTAGTGGTTTTCCCTACTTTCTTCAATTTAAGTCTGAATTTGGCAATAAGGAGTTCATGATCTGAGCCACAGTCAGCTCCTGGTCTTGTTTTTGCTGACTGTATAGAGCTTCTCCATCTTTGGATGCAAAGAATATAATCAATTTGAGTTTGGTATTGACCATCTGGTGATGTCCATGTCTAGAGTATTCTCTTGTATTGTTGGAAGAGGGCATTTGCTATGACCAGCACGTTCTCTTGGCAAAACTCTATTAGCTTTTGCCCTGCTTCATTCTGTACTCCAAGGCCAAATTTGCTGTTACTCCAGGTATCTCTTGACTTCCTACTTTTGCATTCCAGTCCCTTATGGAAAAGGCATCTTTTTGGGTGTTAGTTCCAGAAGGTCTTGTAGGTCTTCATAGAACCATTCAATTTTAGCTTCTTCAGCATTACTGGTGGGACATAGAGTTGGATTACTGTGATATTGAATGGTTTGTCTTGGAAATGAACACAGATCATTCTGTCATTTTTGAGACTGCACCCAAGTACTGCATTTTGGATTCTTTTGTTAACTATGATGGCTATTCCATTTCTTCTAAAGAATTCTTGCCCACAGTAGTAGATATAATGGTCATCTGAATCAAATTCACCCATTCAAGTCCATTTTAGTTCACTGATTTCTAAAAAGTCAATGTTCACTCTTGCCATCTCATGATTGTCCATTTCTAATTTACCTTGATCATGGACCTAACATTCCAGTTTCCTATGCAATATTGCTCTTTACAGAATTGGACTTTACTTCCATCACCAGTCACATCCACAACAGGGCTTTGTTTTCACTTTGGCTCCATCTCTTCATTCGTTCTAGAGTTATTTCTTCACTTTCTCCAATAGCATATTGGGCACCTACTGACCTGGGGAGTTCATCTTGCAGTGCCATATCTTTTTGGCTTTTCATACTGTTCATGGGTTTCTCAAGGGAAAAATACTGAAGTGGTTTGCCATTCTCATTGAGTAGCAATGGAAAAACTCATGATGAATACACTTAAGATTCTTTTTACATGAAATTATATTTTGGGATTAAAGTCAAATAGCCACAGACTGGGTGTCTTATTCATAAAATGAAACTGTAGCTTTTGAAGCTTCACAGGCTACTTATCTTTATTCTGTTCTCTCTTTCCTTTCTTCTTAATTATACACATACACACATGCACGCACACACACACACACTTTATTTTATAAGCAATATATCTATATTATGAAAATGTTAATGAAAGAAAAGTATTCATAATTTCATTACCATGATAAGGACTCATTTTTCTGGGGGGGTGTCATTCCTATTAGATTTTTTTCTGAACTAGTTACTTCATTTAAAAAATTGTATATAAACAAATTTATGTTATTTTTCTCATATTATTATAAACATTTTTGCATGTTGTAGGATAAACTTCACAACCAATACTTTAAACAATTATCCATTCTATTTAGTGATTGTAGATGTGTACAGTTTCCTTAAACATGCCTTAGTTTTCTAATTTTTCATGATCCTAAGTGGTGTTATGTTCGCCTTTGTGAGTAAAATATCTCCTCCATCCCCAAATTTTCAGCAACATTTCTCCAGAATAGATTCACAAGATGTGACTGTTTTAATTCATGAAACACTGCAATGCAGAGCTATTGGAGCTCCAATAGGCAACATGGAGTCGCTAATAAATAACCCATGTTGGTCTCCCGTTTTGTGATTTTGTATTGGTATTTTTGCCCTTAGAGCTTTGATTTATGGTTCTAAGGAGCAGTTTTGGAAAATAATTTACCCATCAGCTGAGACAATCTGACTATTGCACATATAAAGTCAAAGGGGGCAGACCTGAGTCAGGGGGATCTCAGACACCCAAGCCCCAGACAGCCCAACTGATACTGCTCTTTCCAGGAGGATAACCCAGATTCTGGGCACAGAGACTGCAGGAAGCAACATGGAGAAGCTGTCACCATGTTTCCTGGTCATCATTAGCCTCTTTAGTGCTTTTTCTCAGGTAGGTAGGTGCTGCTTCAGGTGGTAGCTGGGCTTTTGTATCAGGGTTGTCTGTGCAAAGCCAAGTTAGGGAAAATAGCCAGCGTTGGGGAGCAAAGAGGGCAGCCTGCAGTTTTTAAGTCCAATCTCTTGTACATAGTAAAAGAATGCATCTTTGTGGCCTAACAAAGATAGAAAAGAGACAACAGGCCCAAGATTAAGTCAGTTGTGTTAACTCCCAAGTCCGCAAACCAAGACCTAATACCTAACCTAACTGCACCTTCAGCCTCTCCCCAAAATGTGACCTTTCAGCAGTCAATCTGAAATTACACAATCAAGATTAATGAGGTAACCCACCCAATAAAACCCTTTCCTTCCCCCATAGAAAGGTGACCTTGCCTGAAATAATTCACCCTTTGCTAGAAGCTTCTGCTTCTTACCGCTTTCTTCCTATAAAAGGCTTTTATTTGGAGAAGCTCTTCGAAATTCCTTTCTGTTAGATGGGAGGTTGCCTGCTTCATGAATCATTGAATTAAAGCCAATTAGATCTTTCCATCTACTCAGTTAATTTAGCAGATTTGGAGGCAGTCACAGACCTCAAAATTTTCTTTCAAGAGTTTTCAAAACAAGAGACATGGATGTGGTCTCCTCAGAGGTTTTTTGGTTTGGTCATCTTCAGTGGGGCTCTGGGCAAGTTGCTCTATGTTTTGAGCTCCGCTCTCTTTGTTTCAAGCTCCTGGTCTAATTGGCTTGCTAGTCAGATAACTATTTGATTTGAAATCTCAGCCCTTGTTTCTGTCCTCAGATTCCATGTTGGGAATGATCTGTGACTTAGTCTGAAGTTCTCCATTGTGTGGAACCTCAGTCTGCAATTCATAGTTGGGGACCTGCTGCTTCAGTTCTTTATCCACCCCACAAATTCCACATCAGGTGAACAGCTGGAGCAGGACTTGGTTCTGCTGAAAAACGAGACTGGGTTTCATATTGTACTGAGTTTGACTTCAGCTGTACTGGGTCTAGTAAGTAAAGACTATTGCTAATGAGAATCATAAAAGTAAAAAGAAAAAAACCCCACATCATTGGTCAACATGGCTCAGGCAGTTAAAAGCTGTGCTCAGGCAGTTAAGAGCTGTCAGAGAGCCTCTGCCCTCCCAGTACAGGTGGCCCAGGTTTAATCGCTGGTCAGGAAACTAGATTCCACAGCCACAGTGAAGACTGAAGGTCTGAATACTACCACTAAGGCCTGGTGCAGCCAAATAAATAAGCAAATAAATCTTAAGAAAAATAAAAATAAATAAAGAAGAAAGTTGTATAACATTTGTGGAAAAGGAATCTGGTAAGGGTTTTTATGCATGGTTAAGACTGGCTAACAGAAGCAGAAGATATTAAGAAGAGGTGGCAAGAATACACAGAACTGTACAAAAAGATCTTCATGACCCAGATAATCACGATAGTGTGATCACTCATCTAGAGCCAGACATCTTGGAATGTGAAGTCAAGTGGGCCTTAGAAAGCATCACTACGAACAAAGCTAGTGGAGGTAATGGAATTCCAGTTGAGCTATTTAAAATTCTGAAAGATGATGCTGTGAAAGTGCTGTACTAAATATGCCAGCAAATCTGGAACACTCAGCAGTGGCCACAGGACTGGAAAAGGTCAGTTTTCATTCCAATTCCAAAGAAAGGTAATGCCAAAGAATGCTCAAACTACCACACAATTGCACTCATCTCACACGCTAGTAAAGTAATGCTCAAAATTCTCCAAGCCAGGCTTCAGCAATATGTGAACCGTGAACTTCCTGATGTTCAAGCTGGTTTTAGAAAAGGCAGAGGAATCGGAGATCAAATTGTTAACATCCGCTGGATCATGGAAAAAGCAAGAGAGTTCCAGAAAAACATCTATTTCTGCTTTATTGACTATGCCAAAGCCTTTGTGTCGATCACAATAAACTGTGGAAAATTCTGAAAGAGATGGGAATACCAGACCACCTGACCTGCCTCTTGAGAAATCTGTATGCAGGTCAGGAAGCAACAGTTAGAACAGACTGGTTCCAAATAGGAAAAGGAGTACGTCAAGGCTGTGTATTGTCACCCTGCTTATTTAACTTCTATGCAGAGTACATCATAAGAAATGTTGGGCTGGAAGAAGCACAGGCTGGAATCAAGATTGCCGGGAGCAAGATCAATAACCTCACATATGCAGATGACACCACCCTTATGGCAGAAAGTGAAGAGGAACTCAAAAGCCTCTTGATGAAAGTGAAAGAGGAAAGTGAAAAAGTTGGCTTAAAGCTCAACATTCAGAAAATGAAGATCATGGCATCGGGTCCCATCACTCCATGGGAAATAGATGGGGAAACAGTGGAAACAGTGTCAGATTTTATTTTTGGGGGCTCCAAAATCACTGCAGATGGTGACTGCAGCCATGAAATTAAAAGATGCTTACTCCTTGGAAGAAAAATTATGACCAACCTAGACAGCATATTCAAAAGCAGAGACATTACTTTGCCGACTAAGGTCCGTCTAGTCAAGGCTATGGTTTTTTCTGTGGTCATGTATGGATGTGAGAGTTGGACTGTGAAGAAGGCTGAGTGCCGAAGAATTGATTCTTTTGAACTGTGGTGTGGGAGAAGACTTTTGAGAGTCCCTTGGACTGCAAAGAGATCCAACCAGTCCATTCTGAAGGAGATCAGCCCTGGGATTTCTTTGGCAGGAATGATGCTAAAGCTGAAACTCCAGTACTTTGGCCACCTCACGCGAAGAGTTGACTCACTGGAAAAGACTCTGATGCTGGGAAGGATTGGGGGCAGGAGGAGAAGGGAACGACAGAGGATGAGATGGCTGGATGGCATCACTGACTCGATGGATGTGAGTCTGAGTGAACTTTGGGAGTTGGTGATGGACAGGGAGGCCTGGCGTGCTGCAATTCATGGGGTCGCAAAGAGTCAAACACGACTGAGCGACTGAACTGAACTGAAGACTGGCTAAGGTGGAAATAAATTCTAGTGAATAAGTTTTAATATCCAAAGGAAGCATTTATAAAGTTAGAATGTGTTTTTCCCCTCTGTGAAAACATTAAGGGTTTTATTGAACTGTTGTTCCTCTCTTGATAAGAGATTGTAAAAGTTTTCTTTTCTCACCTTTTAAGTAATTTGCCTAGAAAAGAAAGAATTTGTGTCTTATCAGAATAATTTCCTGTGCTATCTTTATCAGGTCTTTTGATTAGTTAAGAAAGCGAGTCTTCTTTAGTAAAAGAGCTACATTTTTCTTTACCATTACTTATCTTCCTGCATTTGCCTTTGAAGTCTTTAATTGCTATTATTGTTAAGTGGATAACAGTATTTTTCACAGTGATCTATGATCCTGCTTGACCAAGGACTTTAAAATTTTTTGATTTCTTTGACATACTTCCCCTAGGTCAAATTCTAAATGAAGTCATTTTGACATCAAACTAACTTTGGGATATTACAGGTGCCCTGCAAAATTTTAAAACACTTGTTCTCTCTTTGTATAAAAGGAAATGTTAAACAATTTCGTTTATTTGATATATTAAATCATATTGGAAGGATTGTCAAATAAGTTGTACTAAGCCTTTTAATGCTGTATTTGTATAAGTTATAAATTTTGTAAAATTGTGATAAATTCCTAGAAATCTGACATATCCTGGTATGATTATCAGTCATAACTCCAGTTATCTTAAAACATTCTATGTCACAGAAATATGCAAATTTCCTTGTCAATGCCATTAAAATGAGCTCTCAACAGATTTTTAATGATGGTCATTTTTAAGTTTTTTGTCATTTACAGACAGTTATTGTTTTACTCAGATGCTTTTGCAAAAGTATTTCCTCAAATGTGCTTCATCTTCAAGAAGATTAGTGGAAAGGGCTTTGACAAGTACAGGTTTCTGTTAGCTTTAAGATCATAAAACTGAATTGAGTAAAATTTTACAGAACTAATGGAAAAGCTGGATTTGAGCAAACAAATATTAATTACATAGGACTGAGTGAATTCATGAGAAATAGATGGGGAAACAGTGCAAACAGTGTCAGACTTTATTTTGGGGGCTCCAAAATCACTGCAGATGGTGACTGCAGCCATGTGCGATCCCAGAGATGGCAGCCCACCAGGCTCCCCCATTCTGGGATTCTGCAGGCAAGAACACTGGAGTAGGCTGCCATTTCCTTCTCCAATGCATGAAAGTGAAAAGTGAAAGTGAAATCGCTCAGTCATGTCCGACTCTTAGCAACCCCATGGACTGTAGCCTACGAAGCTCCTCCGTCCATGGGATGTTCCAGGCAAGAGTACTGGAGTGGGGTGCCATTGCCTTCTCCGACCTAGATAGCATATTAAAAATCAGAAGCATTTCTTTGCCAACAAAGGTCCGTCTAGTCAAGGCTATGGTTTTCCCAGTAGTCATATATGGATGTGAAAGTTGGACTGTGAAGAAAGCTGAGTGCCGCAGAACTGATGCTTTTGAACTGTGGTGCTGGAGAAGACTCTTGGGAGTCTCTTGGACTGAAAGGAGATCCAATCAGTCCATTCTAAAGGAGATCAGTCCAGGGTGTTCATTGGAAGGACTGATGCTAAAGCTGAAACTCCAATACCTTGGCCACCTCATGCAAAGAGCTGACTCACTGGAAAAGACCCTGATGCTGGGAGGGATTGAGGCAGGAGGAGAAGGGGACAACAGGATGAGATGGCTGGATGGCATCACGGACTCAATGGACGTGAGTGAACTCTGGGAGTTGGTAATGGACAGGGAGGCCTGGCGTGCTGTAATTCATGGGGTCACAAAGAATCGGACTGAGTGACTGAACTGAACTGAATGAATTAAGGAGGAAGATTATAAATTTTTTGTTTGAAATATTGCTGGTTCCTTAATATTTTTTCTCCAAATTTCAGAAAATCTTTTTCTTAAGTTGTCTATGACTTAAAGCAATTTGGCCAAGTATACCTTTGTAAACAAAGATGAAACATTTTCTTTTTGTCTCTACCTGTTCCCTCCCCATCACTCTTGAATATTCTTTTCATGGCATTAGGGTTAGTCATTTACATAAATTCAGTAAGAATCTGTTCTCCTTGTAATAGTATACAATTACAAGTACGGGTTATATTACCAAGGTTTTAGCTGAAATGTCATATTTGAGGAAGATGTGCGTAGACTCGGATATGACCTTTCCTTTAAAATTTTTATTTTTAATTAGAGGATAATTAATTCACAATGATGTGATAGTTTCTGCCATACATCAACATTAATCAGTTGTAACTACACATATGTCCTCTCCTTCTTAAACCTCCCTCCCCATCCCACCGCTCTAGGTTGTCACAAGCACAGGCTTTGGGTTCCCTGCATCATATAGCAAATTCCCACTGGATATCTATTTTACATATAGTAATGTATATGTTTCAACGCTACTCTCTCAAATCACCCCACCCTCTGCTACCCACTGTGTCCAAAATTCTGTTCTTTATGTCTGTGTTTCCTTTGCTGCCCTGCAAGCAGGATCATCGGTATTATCTTTCTAGATTCCATAAATATGTGTTAATATATTTGTCTTTCTCTTTCTGACTTATTTCACTCTGTATAATAGGCTCCAGACTCATCTCTCATTAGAACTGACTCAAATGCATCCTTTTATAGCTGAGTAATAATCCATTGTGTATACACAACGTAACTTCTTTATTCAGTCATCTGTTGATGGACATATAGGTTGCTTCCATGTCTTAGCTATTGTAAACAGTATTGCAATGAACATTGGGGTACATGTGTCTTTTTCAATTATGGTGTCTGCAGGCTATCTGCCCAGTAGTGGGAGTTTGGGGTCATATGGTAGTTTTATTCCTAGTTTTTTAAGGAATCTCCATAGTGTTCTCTATAGTGGCTGTATCAATTTGCATTCCCACTAATGGCACAACAGGGTTCCTTTTACTCCACATCCTCTCCAGCATTTATTGTTTGTAGACTTTTTGATGATGGTCATTCTGACCAGTGTGAGATGATACCTCATTGTAGTTTTGATTTACATATCACTAATAATGAGTGATGTTGAATATCTTTTCATGTATATATTAGCCATGTGTATGTCTTCTTTGGAGAAATGTCTGTTTAGGTCATCTTCCCACTTTTTGACGGGGTTGTTTGTTTTTCTGGTATTGAGCTCCATGAGCTGCTTGTATATTTTGAAGGTTAATCCTTTGTCAGTTGTTTCCTTTGCTATTATTTTCTCCCACTAAAATTTGTCTTTTCACTTTTCTTATAGTTTCCTTCATTGTGTAAGTTTGGGGCTTAAGTTAGGTCCCATTTGTTTATTTTTGTTTTTATTTCCATTACTCTGCTGCTGCTGCTAAGTCACTTCAGTCGTGTCTGACTTTGTGAGAACCCATAGACGGCAGCTCACCAGGCTCCCCCGTCCCTGGGATTCTCCAGGCAAGAACACTGGAGTGGGTTGCCATTTCCTTCTCCAATGCGTGAAAGTGAAAAGTGAAAGTGAAGTCACCCAGTAGTGTCCGACTCCTAGCGATCCCGTGGACTGCAGCCTACCAGGCTCCTCCGCCCATGGGATTTTCTAGGAGGTGGGTAATAGGAGATCTTTCTGTGGTTTATGTCAAAGAGTGTTTTGTCTATGTTTTCCTCTAATAGTTTTATTGTTTCTGGCATTACATTTAAGTCTTTAATCCATTTTGAGATTATTTTTTATGTATAGAAGTAGGCAGTGTTCTAATTTCATTATTTTATACATAGCTAATCAGTTTTCCCAGCACCACTTATTGAAGAGACTGTCTTTTCTCCATTGTATATTTTTGCCTCCTTTGTCAAAGCTAAGGTGCCTGTAGGTGCATGAATTTATCTCTGGACTTTCTATCTTGTTCCATCGATCTATATTTCTATTTTTGTGCCACTACCATTGGAGAAGGAAATGGCAACCCACTCCAATATTCTTGCCTGGAGAGGCCCATGGACAGAGGAGCCTGGTGGGCTACAGTCCACAGGGTCACAAAGAATCAGACATGACTGAGCGACCTCACTTTCACTTTCACCATACTGTCTTGATGGCTGTAGCTTTGTAGTATAATCTGAAGGTAAGGAGGTTGATTCCTCCAGCTCCACTGTTCTTTCTCAAGATTGCTTTTGCTATTTAGATGACCATCAGTTTTAAGGAATTAAGGTTTACTCTCTGGAGTCAATAAAGTCCCTTGGGAAAATGGCCTGGTATTTTACTTACAAGGTTTCAACAGAGCAGTCTTCAGAAGAGCTTGCATGGTCAATCACTATCCTTGCTGCATTTATGTAAATAATCAGGAAAGACTGAGGACAGGAGGAGAAGCAGGGGAGAGAGGATGCGATGGTTAGATGGCATCACTGACTCAATGGACATGTGTTTGAGCAAACTCCAGGAGATAGTGAAGGATAGGGAAGTCTGGTGTGCTGCAATCCATGGGGTCTCAGAAAGTTGGACATGACTTAGTGACTGAACAACAGCAACAGCAACAAAGGCCAAATTTAGTGCAAATAAATTAGTTGCACCATGGTTATCTTTGATTTTTAAAAATAGAGGTGATTATAAAATAAAAATGGGAATGGTTATAGAGAAAAAAGTTATGTGTGCACATTTGTAGATATTAAGTTCTAATCCTGTTGATTATCTTTGAGATTTTGTTATATATCTACCAGTTGGACTGGGTCCCGAATTCTTCTATTTTTCTAATGAATTTGGTTATAAATCTCCAAAGAAATGTTTCCATTTTCTCCCATTCTGATTTGGAATCACTGAGAAAAAGATTGCTCTTGAATCTCTTTGGAAGGGACTCATGATCCTTCTCCCTACCCAAATGGCAGCCAAAATCCAGGGACTTGAATCTTAGGTACACATCTCGTAGTCACAGAAGGCTCCATTTGACTTCTGGTCCTGGATACCAGCTGGAGACATCTCAGGCTGATCAAAAGGGCAGAACTGTTAAGAAAAAAAAAGAGAGAGACAACTGTTTGGAAATGAAGTCACTTGTGTTAAGCCCCACGTTAGCAAGTAAAAGTGCAATAACTATTCTAATTATAATTTCAGCCTTTCCCAGGAATGTGACATTTACCTTGTCAGTCTGGAATTACCTGGCCTCTCTAATGAGGTTATCTACCTAATCAGATGCCATTTTCTCCCCATACGATGGTGACCTTGTCATAGGTCTTTGCTAAATAGCCCACTGAAATAACCCACTCTTTGCTAAAAAGTTCTTCTGTGTATTCTTGCCACCTCTTCTTAATATCTTCTGCTTCTGTTAGGTCCAAACCATTTCTGCATGCAATGTTCCCTTAGTATCTCTAATTTTCTTGAAGAGATCTCTAGTCTTTCCCATCCTGTTCTTTTCCTCTCTTTCTTTGCATTGATCGCTGAGGAAGGCTTTCTTATCTCTTCTTGCTGTTCTTTGGAACTCTGCATTCAGATGCCTATATCTTTCCTTTTCTCCTTTGCTTTCACCTCTCTTCTCTTCACAGCTATTTGTAAGGTCTCCCCAGACAGCCATTTTGCTTTTTTGCATTTCTTTTCCATGGGGATGGTCCTGATCCCTGTTTCCTGCACAACGTCATAAACTTTATTCCATAGTTCATCAGGCACTCTATCTATCAGATCTAGGCCCTTAAATCTATTTCTCACTTCCACTGTATAATCATAAGGGATTTGATTTAGGTCATACCTGAATGGTCTAGCGGTTTTGCCTACTTTCTTAAATTTGAGTCTGAATTTGGTAATAAGGAGTTCATGATCTGAGCCACAGTCAGTTCCTGGTCTTGTTTTTTTGACTGTATAGAGCTTCTCCATCTTTGGCTGCAAAGAATATAATCTTTCTCTTCTGTCTATAAAAGTCTTTAATTTTGTACAGCCTTTGAAATTCCTTTCTATCTGCTAGATGGGATATTGCCCAGTTCATGAATCACTGAACAATGACAATTATATCTTTAGATTTACTCAGTTGAATTTTGACTTTTAACAAAGCTCCACTACTGACGTTTCCCTTCTCTGTCTTTTCACCCTACAGATACGCACGCAAAGGACTTTGTGTTCCCCGAAGTGTCGGATAATTCCTAAGTGACGCTGGCTGCACACTTAACTAAACCACTCCAGGCCTTCATGTGTGCCTGCACATCTCTACTGACCTGACCTTCAACTATAGCCTCTTCTCTTACACCACAAGAAAACAGCATAATGAGATTCTCTTCTTCAATAATGAGGGACTGGCAGGTACAGTGTATCATGGGTGGAGCTCACATCTTTTTCAAGTCTCCTTAGGGTTCTTCTGCACCAGAACACTTCCGTATGATCTGGGAGTTTGCCTCTGAGATCACAGGGCTCTGGTTGTATGGGAAGCCCATTGTGAGGAGGAGTCTGGAGAAGGGAAGCTCTTTGGGGGCAAAGGCCAGCATCATCCTTGGGAAGGAGCAGTCTGTGTTCACTGGGGGCTTTGATAAAAACCAGTGTTTGGTGGGAGACATTGGAGATATGAACATATAATAGGACTTTGTGCTGTTGTCAGAAGAGATTAGCAGTGTCTGTGCTGGTGGGACCTTCAGTCCTAACATCCTTAACTGGCAGGTGCTCAAGTAAAAAAAAACACATGGTGACATGTTAGTCAAATGCCATCTATGGCTCCGAGGCCCTTTTGCTAATCCTGAAGATGCCTTCTGAGGATTACACCTTACATTTCCTGTGTTTCTGGCTCTGATGTTTCACTGACCCTTTGCGCCCTGGGAGTATATTTCCTTCTCCTTTCACCACTCTTTTTCTATCCGCACATGGGATAGTGCTGAGAAGAGAGTCTTAAACATGGTTCCACTTTAGAATTACCAACCTATCAGTTCAGTTCAGTCGCTCAGTCTTGTCTGACTCTTTGTGACCCCATGAATTGCAGCACGCCGGGCCTCCCCTGTCCATCACCATCTCCCGGAGTTCACTCAGACTCACGTCCCTCAAGTCCGTGATGCCATCCAGCCATCTCATCCTCTGTCGTTCCCTTCTCCTCCTGCCCCCAATCCCTCCCAGCATCAGAGTCTTTTCCAGTGAGTCAAATCTTAGCGTGAGGTGGCCAAAGTACTTGAGTTTCAGCTTCAGCATCATTCCTGCCAAAGAAATCCCAGGGCTGATCTCCTTCAGAATGGACTGGTTGGATCTCCTTGCAGTCCAAGGTACTCTCAAGAGCCTTCTCCAACATCCCAGTTCAAAAGCATCAATTCTTCAGTGCTCAGCCTTCTTCACAGTCCAACTCTCACATCAATACATGACCACAGGAAAAACCATAGCTTTGACTAGATGGACCTTAGTCGGCAAAGTAATGTCTCTGCTTTTGAATATACTATCTAGGTTGGTCATAACTTTTCTTCCAAGGAGTAAGCATCTTTTAATTTCATGGCTGCAGTCACCATCTGCAGTGATTTTGGAGCCCCCAAAATAAAGTCTGACACTGTTTCCACTGTTTCCCCATCTATTTCCCATAAAGTGATGGGACTGGATGCCATGATCTTCGTTTTCTGAATGTTGAGCTTTAAGCCAACTTTTTCACTCTCCTCTTTCACTTTCATCAAGAGACTCTTTAGTTCTTCACTTTCTGCCATAAGGGTGGTGTCATCTGCATATCTGAGGTTATTGATATTTCTCCCAGCAATCTTGATTCCAGCTTGTGTTTCTTCGAGTCCATGATGTACTCTGCATATAAGTTAAATAAACAGGGTGACAGTATACAGCCTTGATGTACTCCTTTTTCCTGTTTGGAACCAGTCTGTTGTTCCATGTCCAGTTCTAACTGTTGCTTCCTGACCTGCATCCAGATTTCTCAAGAGGCAGGTCAGGTGGTCTGGTATTCCCATCTCATGAAGAATTTTCCACAGTTTATTGTGATCCACACAGTCAAAGGCTTTGGCATAGTCAATAAAGCAAAAGTAGATGTTTTCCTGGAACTCTGTTCTGTTTTCAATGATCAAGCAGATGTTGGCAATTTGATCTCTGATTCCTCTGCCTTTTCTAAAACCAGCTTGAACATCAGGGAGTTCATGGTTCACGTATTGCTGAGGCCTGGCTTGGAGAATTTTGAGCATTACTTTACTAGCATGTGAGATGAGTGTAATTGTGTGGTAGTTTGAGCATTCTTTGGCATTACCTTTAAACCTGCACTGGGAGGTGGGTGTGGGACCCAAACATTAGTGTTTATTAAAGCTCTTCAAGTAATTCCAGCTTTCAGGGGAGGTTGAGACCACTGAATTTTAAACACAGTTTAAGAGCAAGTGGGCTGGCTTTTCTCCTAAATGACTGAGTGTGGTTAACTGTAGTCCTGCCAATATTTTCATTTCCTCTTTATAGGAACACCAACCCCACTTATTGTGTTTTATTAAATTATCTAAACAATACAGGAATAGAGTTTTTCCAGCATTCTGCTTCCACCATCAGGATGTGGTCATTAAATATTAGAATTATCTTTAATTCTTTAATCCTTTCAATTTGAATATTCAAATACTGAAAAAGACATTTTTGTTGTTGTTTTTGTTTAATTTGTTCTATTTCTTTCTTCAGGATCACCAGTTTTTATTATGTGAAATTTCCATTATTTTTTCTTCTTGTTTATTATCACCCAGCTTACTTTTATGTGTGTCCTTCATCCTTACATTTTGAGCTTTTATTTCTTCATCCTATCCTTCATATTTGTGTTAAGAAGAAAGATTTTTCCTCCATGCCTCTAGGCTGTTTTGTTGGCCTAAAATTAAATTGACATTAGACAAATTAACAGGAGAAAATAAAACAAAAATTTAATTTATACACAGGAAAAACTTGAAAATTTTAGTAACTTGCCAAAATGGCCAAAATCATCGTCTTATATTGGGACTTGAACCCATAGTCTTTTCATTAGACTCACTCACCTGGTGTCTGAACTTACTGAGGCTCAGGTTCTTTTGTCCTCAGAATAGAAAGAATTCAGTGAGAAACAAAGAGAAACAAACTCCACAGAGTGTGGGCCATCTCAGGAGGCAAAAGGGCCTGAAATATGGTGTGATTAGTTTTCATGGGCTTGGTTATCTCATGGGCTTGTGAGTGAGAGGATTATGTCAACTATTTCAGGGAAGGGGCAGAGGTTTCTAGGAATTGAGCCCCTGCCTACTTTTTGATCTTTGATGGTGAGCCTCAGTACCATCATGATGCTGGTGAGTGTGTCCCTCGGCTTGCTGACGTGTTACAGTTAGTGTATGCTGAGGCTCAAGGTCTACTGGAAGTTGACTCATCCACCATCTTAGACCTATTTGGTTCTAATTAGTTTATGTCATGTCCTCATGACATAAAGTTATATCATTCTTTTAACTGTGTGCTGCCCCCTTCCCTTCTGTTTCAGTAGGGGGAACTTGGCAGGGCTTGGAGGCCAAAGCCCTCATTGTGTCCCACTGTCTCTGTATGGCATAACAAACATTTGTTTTTCTATCTCTATGTCAAATATCTTTTTCCCCTTTGAAGGCTCAAATTCCTACCCCATTCTTCTTCTTTCAGTGGCTTATAAGCCACAATTCCCTAACTAATCCTTGTGCCTCATTTTTCTTATGGGACCTTTATTTATACACAATTAAATTTGGTTTTCTCCTGTTAATTTGTCTCATGCCAATTTAATTTTTAGGCCAGCCCGAAGAACTTAAAAGGGTAGAGGGAACTGTTTCCCTTCCCCAACACCAGCCGCAGGGCTGATGTGATCCCTCCTGAGTCCTATGTTTATTGCTCAATTCCTTTAGAGCACACAGGGAAAGAGATGAGATTGTCCTTTCAGAGCTCTAACAGGAGCATGAAGACACACAGAAGCTTCTCTTTCGATAACTCTATATTTTGTGGTTCCACACCTATAATCAGATCTATAGGAGATCAAACCAGTCAGTCCTAAAGGAAATCAACCCTGAATATTCATTGGAAAGACTGATGCTGAAGCTGAAGCCCCAGTACTTTGGCCAACTGATGCAAAGAGCTGACTCAATGGAAAAGACCCTGAAAAGGGAAAGATTGAGGGCAGGAGGAGAAGGGGGTTACAGAGGATGAGGTGTTTGGATGGTATCACTGACTCAATGGCATGAGTTTGAGCAAACTCAGGGAGATAGTGAAAGACAGGGAAACCTTGAGTGCTGCAATCCATGGGGTCTCAGACAGTCAGACATGACAGTGAATGAACAATATACAAACAGTAGGATGTAGGGCTGAGCAGACTTCAGGCTTGAGCAGAATAATGGACAACCTCTCACAAGACAGCAGAGAGGGCCTGTGAACTTTAGGGACAGGGTTATAGTCGAATCTGGCCTCTGTAGTCCAACACTAAATTAAATCTCAGAGACAGAGTTTTGGGTGAAGTAGAAAAGAATAGCTTTATTGCTTTTCCAGGCAAAGAGGAACATGGTGGTCTTGTGCTCCTTAAAACTGTGTGCCCTAACTCATGCAGACTTAGTGAGGAGTTTTATAGCAATAGTTCAAGTGCAGAGTTGCTGATAAGGATTAGGGTATATAGGACTTGCACTTTCTAAAATCTGGCTTCAGGTGGTCTCTTGATGAACTTCTCGAAGTTATCAAACTCTGACTTTTTCTAGAATGAATAATGCTAACATATTCCATTTATTGGTGGTTTTAGTTCTAAGAGAGCTCAAGTGAAGTAAAGTGAAAGTCACTTGATCGTGTCAGACTTTTTGTGACCCCCATGGACTACACTGTCTATGGAATTCTCCAGGCCAGAATACTGGAATGGGTAGCCTTTCCCTTCTCCAGGGGATCTTCCCAACCCAGGGATCCAACCCAGGCCTCCTGCATTGCAGGAAGATTCTTTACCAGCTGAGCCACAAGGGAAGCCCAAGAATACTGGAGTGGGTAGTCCATCCCTTCTCCAGCAGATCTTCCTGACCCAGGAATCAAACTGTTAGGGGAAACACACTGATTGAAATTGTCCACCCTGGCCAGGCACCATAGTAACCATTTGCATGAGTTGTTTTATGACAGGAGATTTTAATAAGGAATATGGAACTAATAAGCCACTACCAATCGGAAGAGTTCCAGAAAGGTCTAAAGGAGACACCGCTGTCTGTCCACTTCCCAGAATCCCTCTTGCTAGCATCCATCTTGGCTGAGCGATGCATGAACCACCAGGAAAGATTCTGAATTAGAATGATTGGCCAAAGACCACCTGGAAACTAATCCATCACCATAAAACCCGAGACTGCAAGCCAGGCAGCAGAGCAGTTCTCCTGGGTTCCCTTACCCTACTGCTCTCCACCCGGGTGTCCTTTCCCAATAAAATCTCTTGCTTTGTCAGCACATGTGTCTCCTCGGACAATTCATTTCCGAGTGTTACACGAGAGCCCAGTTTTGGGCCCTGGAAGGTGTCCCCCTTCCTGCAACAAAACTGGAGTCTTCTGCATTGCAGGTGGATTCTTTACCAACTGAGCTATCACGGAAGCCAACAGAGAGCTCAAAGATACTGTTACATGTATCCTTCAAGGCAGAACCAGGACACTGACCCAAAACAGCACGGTTGCTTCTTGGCTGCTCCTTGCTATCTCTGCCTTCCCCTTCCCTGACTGCATGCATGCTAAGTCGCTTCAGTTGTGTCCGACTCTGTGCGACCCCATGGACAGCAGCCCCCCAGGCTCTTCTGTCCACAGGATTCTCCAGGCAAGAATACTGGAGTGGGTTGCCATTTCCTGTTTTAGGGTCCTGTTCAGTTTCTAATTGGATTTCAAAGCCAGGGTCTGGATTAGAGATCCAGTAGGTTGAAGGGATTCACCATGGAATAAATACAGAAGAAGGAAGACTCTGACTCTGTGAACAGCTTGTCAGTTTGTGGTGGAGGGAAAAAAAAAGGAAATTGTCACAAACTTAAGGAAAAAGGAGAACCTTTAAAAGATCTTTGCTTCGGATGCTTGTGGCTATAGGGAATAGGTTTGCTCTGTAGTGGAACTGTTAGGGAAAACACACTGACTGAAACCGCTCACCCTGGCCAGTCACCATAGTAACCATTTGTGTGAGTTATTTTACCACAGGAGGTCCCAGTAAGGAACACAGAACTAACAAGCCACCACCAAGTGGGAGAGTTCAGGAAATGTCAAAAGGAGACTCCATGTGCCCTACTGCCTCCCAGCATCCTTCTTGCTGTAATCTATCCTGGCAGAGTGATGCATGAGCCACCAGGAAGAACCCTGAGTCAGAATGACTGCCCAGAGAAAACTCAGAAACGAATCCTATCACCGTAAACCCGAGACTGCGAGCCATGTGGCAGAGTAGTCCTCCTAGGTTCCCTTACCCTCGTGCACTCTGCCCAGGTGCCCCTTCCCAATAAACTCTCTTGCATTGTGAGTGTGAGTGTCTTCTTGGACAATTCATTTCTGAATGTTAGACAAGCGCCCACTCTTGGGCCCCGGGAAGAGTCCCCCTTCCTGCAACAGAATGTGGGTGACAGTGAAGGGTGAGGGGGCTTCAGAATTTCACGTGTGCTCAGAAATGTTGGATTTTTTAGATCAGAAACTCAAGGAGAATGAAATCAACTTAAAGGACAAACTTTATAGTCAAAACAAAAGTAAGTAGGAAAGGAAAGGGAGGTACTGTGATCTGCTGTGTTGGTTCTACAGGGAGTAAAAGGAGCAGGGTTAGTGTGAGCAGTTGGCTTCACCTTTCACAGCTCAGCAGTCAGCTTGCTTCAAAAGAACAGAGAGAAAGGAAGTGGAGTGTTAGAGGAAGCAGCATCAGATCAAACTTCTGAGGAAAAGAAGATGGTAAGAAAGGTTTTTGTATCATTGAATAGCCCAAGTCAATTCAGGCCTGGAAACTCTAAATCTTCAGAAGGTGGTGGCTGGACGGAGCTGGACTGGAGGACAAGGGGGTCACAGCTGACCTCCTGTGCGAGCAAGGCTTTGCAAGCACTAACTACACCTCACAAATTCAGAGTCCTCTGACCTCTTGCTGTGAGGTCAGGCTCAAAGAGGAAACCTTGACACACAGGCTGGTGTTGAGAGAATAATCTTTTCAAATGTAAATAAGACCAAGTCTTCTCCAGAGGAAAAACCTGCAAAGGCTTCCCACAGCACTTAGAATAATTGTCAACCCTTCTCCTGGTGCTCAAAGCTCTGTGATTTCAGACTTCTGTTCCCTTCGGTCGCAGCCTTGCACGTCTCTTACTTGCTCCAGGTTCCCAGCCCATCTTCCATGTTTCCTTTTCATTTCTCCCACAAACATCTTAGGGGGAAACCTCTGACTGAAACCATCCACCCTGGTCAGGCACCACAGTAGCCATGTGCACGAGTCATTTTACAACAGGAGGTCCTGGTAAGGAACATGGAACTAACAAGCCACCATCAATGGGAAGAATCCGGGAAAGGTCTAAAGGAGACAGGAGACCACCAGTCCATTTGTCCTCTTGGATTCCTTCTGGTTGGCTGGGCCATGTACGTACGTCCTTCCTGGTGGAAGGAAGGACCCTGAGTCAGAATGATTGGCCAGAGACAACCTGAAAACTAATCCCATCACCATAAACCCGAGACTGTGAGCCACGTGGCAGAGCAGTCCTCCTGGGTTCCCTTACCCTGCTGCACTCTGTCCAGGTGCTCCTTCCAAATAAAGTCTCTTGCTTTCTCATACATATGTCTCCCTGGACAATTCATTTCCAAGTGTTAGATACGAGCACACTCTAAGGCACTGGGAGGGGTCCATTTTCCTATAACAACTATACCTTGAACCCCTGTGATGTGACAAACTTAGTCTTGGGATGAGCAGTTAAATCACAGACACGACAACAATCACACACACACAATAGATGAAATCGTGGTTACCTGGGACTTACATTACAGTGAGTTTAAATATGCTTGATTTCTTTTACAAAACTTCTGCATTTGCCTTTTTTCCAGATCCTCACATGGCTAGTTCCACATCATTTTGGCTCTGATGAGAAGTCCTCATCTTAGAAAGGACCTTCCCCAGACATTTTTTATCATCTGTTGTTGTTTTCTTTCTTAAAATGTTTTAATTTTAATTCAATTAATTAATTAATTCTTGGCTGAGCTGGGTCTTCATTGCTGCACACAGGCTTTCCTCTAGTTCTAGTGAGTGGGGGCTATTCTCCCCATGGTGCCCAGGCTTCTCCTTGCAGTGGCTTCTCTTGTCCTGGAACACAGGCTCTAGGCATGCAGGCTTCCGCAGTTGTGGCACTTGGGCTTAGTTGCCCCACAGCACGTGGAATATTCCCGGAGTGGGGATTGAACTCAGGTTCCTTGCATTGGCAGGCAGACTCTCAACCACTGGAGCACCAGGGAAGTCCTGTTACTGTTTTCTAAGCAGGTATCATTGTCTGAAAAACAAAAAATGGGAGGTAGGAGGAGTTGTTCCTTTATTTTTTGCTCCACTAGTAGATTGTAAATTCCATGAGAACAGAGACATTATTTCTGATTGCATTCCCAGGTTCTAGAGTGGTATGGCTCATAGTATTTTCTCAATAAATACTTGATGAATTAACTAATTCTGGAGGAGGCAGCAGCAGTGAAGAAATGATTTGGATGCTTCTGAGAATGAAGAAATACTTAAAAGAGTGAGAGATTGTAAAACTGTATTTTTGCTCACATAATGGTCTGTTATAAATGTGTGATGGCTTGCTTCTTAGAGAAGGGAGGGAATGGGCATGGAGTCTGCATTTGACTCAGCAGTGCGCTTCTGAGAATAAAGCAGGAAAAAGATGGAAATTTAAAAATTACTAAGAATGAATGGAATAGACAATAGAATGATCAGGTAACTTTAGGAGAAATCTGTCAATTGCAGACCATCTAAAATCTCCAAGATTTTCAACTGACTTTAAAAAATATACTTGAGACTTGCAAGTTATATTTTATTTGGGGCCAAATCAGGACTGCAGCCTGACAGACAGCATCTCAGAAAGCTCTGAGAAACTGCTCCAAAGAGGTGGGAGATTAGGTGACAATGCTAGTGATGGGAAGTGGCTGTAAATACAAATTTTGATCACTTACCCACTTCTCACCTCTTGCTGTGTGACCTGGTTGCTAATAGGCCACTGGCCACTGACCTGGTCTGTGGCCTGGGAGTTGGGGACACTTTCTTTAGAGTGTGAAAGTGAAAAGTGAAAATATTAGTCACTTAGTTGTGTCTGACTCTTTGAGACCCCCATGAACTGTAGCCAGGCTCCTCTGTCCATGGGATTTTCCAGGTAAGAATACCAGAGTGGTTAGCCATTCCCTTCTCCAGGGGACCTTTCAGACCCAGGGGTTAAATCCAGGTCTCCTGCATTGCAGGAAGATTCTTTATGATCTGAGCCACCAAGGAGCCCTTAAAGTGTAATTCAGGCAAATAAAGACCTCTCACATAACCACAATACGACCGTGAAAATTAGGAAATACCAAAGCATTACTATTATCTAATTTACAGATCCAATTCAAGTTTCACCAGTTCTCCCAATCATGTCCTGTATAGTTTTTACTGAAGGAAAAACACACAATATAAAAGTTATGAGTTAAGTTTTATTCAGGGACCTCACTGGGGACTACAGTCTGGGAGACAGCCTCTCAGTAGCTCTGAGAAGCTGCACTGAAGAGGTAGAGAAGGAGCCAGCCTATGTGACTTTTTTGTTTTTAACTAGGAAATACAGGCAGTCAAGGATACATCTTGCTAAAAGATTACTGCTAATCACAAAGAACAGATAGCTCAAGTTCATATTTTTAGTACTTTTCTATTTTTGGAAAGAGGCAAGCATCTATAGTCATTGAAATTTTTTCTGAGATGTTCATCTAAATATATAAGGGCCTGTTTATCCAAAGCACAGAGTTCTTCATCATGCTTTCTTCCATCCTAAATTCCCCTCAGGGTGCACTGTCAGTGGGTATCTGCACCAAGTTGCAGCTTAACCTTTTGTATAATTGGATAATGAGTAACAGTCGTTTTCTGCTGTTAACAATAGATAATTAGGTACAAGCCAGGAACAGTGTTGCATTCAGGTTCTAAATTTTTGGCAGAAATATCTCAGAACCGAGGCTGTTGTACTTCTCACTGCATTCCAACAAGAGGAACACATTTTTTCCTCCAAGCTTATTTGTAATTGAAGGGAAATTGTCTCACAATGTTGTATTGACCTCTGCTATACATCAACAGGAGTCAGCCGTAGGTATACATGTGTTCCCTCCCTCTTTAAACTCCCTCCCACCTCCCACCCCTTCTTATCCATCTCGGTTGTTACTGAGCCCCAGTTTGAATTTCCTGAGTCATACAACAAATTCCCCATTGGTTATCTTGTGTATGCCTCCATGTTACTCTCTCCATTCATCTCACCCTCTCCTTCTCCCCTTGCCCCACTTCCCATGTCCGTAAGTCTGTTCTCCACGTCTGCTTCACTGTTGTTGCCCTGTAAGTAGGTTCATCAGTTCCATCTTTTAGATTCCATATATATGCATTAATATTTGCCTTTCTCTTTCTGGAATTACTTCATTCTATATAATAGGCTCTAGGTTCATCCACCTCATTAGAACTGACTCAAATACACTCTTTTTATGGCCAAGTAATAGTCCATTGTATGTATGTATATATGTCCGTATCCATTCATCTGATGATGGATGTCTAGGTTGCTTCCTTGTCCTAGCTACACCTGACCTGCCTCTTGAGAAACCTGCATGCAGGTCAGGAAGCAACAGTTAGAACTGGACATGAAACAACCGATTGGTTGCAAGTAGGAAAAGGAGTACGTCAAGGCTGTATATTGTCATTCTGCTTATTTAACTTATATGCAGAGTAGAGAAACACTGGACTGGAAGAAGTACAAGCTGGAATCAAGATTGCTGGGAGAAATATCAATAACCTCAGATATGCAGATGACACCACCCTTATGACAGAAAGTGAAGAAAGAACTAAAGAGTCTTTTGATGAAAGTGAAAAGGAGAGTGAAAAGTTGGCTTAAAGCTCAACTTTCAGAAAACTAAGATCACGGCATCCAGTCCCATCACTTCATGGCAAGTAGATGGGGAAACAGTGGAAACAGTGGCTGACTTTATTTTTCTGGGCTCCAAAATCACTGCAGATGGTGACTACAGCCATGAAATTAAAAGATGCTTACTCCTTAGAAGGAAAGTTATGACCAACCTAGATAGCATATTCAAAAACAGAGACATTACTTTGTCAACAAAGGTCCATCTAGTCAAGGCTATGGTTTTTCCAGTAGTCATGTATGGATGTGAGAGTTGGACTATAAAGAAAGCTGAATGCAGAAGAATTGATGCTTTTGAACTGTGGTGTTGGAGAAGACTCTTGAGAGTCCCTTGGACTGCAAGGAGATCCAACCAGTCCACCCTAAAGGAAATCAGTCCTGGATGTTCATTGTTAGGACTGATGTTGAAACTGAAACTCCAATACTTTGGCCACCTGATGTGAAGAGCTGACTCATTTGAAAAGACCCTGATGTTCAATCATATTGAAGGCAGGAGAAGGGGATGACAGAGGATGAGATGGTTGGATGACATCACCGACTCAATGGACGTGAGTTTGGGTAACCTCCGGGAGTTGGTGATGGACAGGGAGGCCTGACGTGCTGTGGTTCATGGGGTTGCAAAGAGTCGGACACGACTGAGCAACTGAACTGAACTGAACAGAACTGAGTGAACACTGGGTACATGTGTGTTTTTCAATTTTGGTTGAACACATTTTAATTTGTCTCATTACCTCATCATTTAATTAAAGTGGCTTTATTTGGCTTTCTCCATTTAAAATTACTCTTTAAAAAAATTTTATTTATTTGACTGCACATATGGGATTTAGTTCCCTGACCAGGGATTGAATCCAGGCACCCTGCATTGGGAGTGTGAGGCCTTCCCACTGGGCCACCAGGGAAGTCCCTAAAGTTACTCTTTTTCTCTTTGCAATTAATAGATATGTTGTGAGGAAATGCATCAAGAGTATGTAAATACACCTTTCCTCATCAAACTTTCACTCATTAGTTTTAGCAGCTATCAGTGTTTCTTAGCTGAATTAATTATTACTGTGATAGTTTATCAAATGGTGATTTTCTAATTCCATCATTCCGTCTAGCTTATTAATGACATTCTACTCTAAAGGAAAAACTCTCCATTCTCTTCATTAATTCATTCCTTTATTTATATCAGTATAGACTAATATATTATTTTTGGTTTCATTCTGCAGTGTACACTTACACTTGAATAGAAATGATAATTGTCACCATCCATTTTCTTGTTCCTAATCTCAAGGGGAATGTTTTAAATAATTTATGATTAAGTATTATGTTTTCTCTGTGTGTATTTTATTTTTTAAATACCTTTACATCTTCTTATGGTGAAAGAGAAAGTTCAGCCTTGCAAACAGGCCTTTCTAAGTATAACAGTCTCAGGCCTATTTTGCTAACATTTTTTCTGTGCAAGCTCATATTCTTTGGGAGCTACCAACTACCTTGATAGGTAACATGCACTTTAATGAAGGGATAAGGTCCTCTGCCATGCCTTGTTCTCCTGTTGGTGAAGTTGGGAGTGGAAATGGGGTATGTGCCAGAGTAGAGAGCTTCTAGTATTTTAATGTGATCTCTACCATTTTGTGTTTACATCATTCCACCCACAAGGGGACCCTGTCCTTCAGCCTCCCCTATCTGTTTAATATCTCTGCCTTAAGTACTTTTGTTGTCCAGAGGCTCTCTTCCTCTATCGTGACTGATGCTTCCGTAGGGTGAGACAGAGGGAAGGATGTGGAAAGGAATGCTCAGTGATTGACCAGACTCTGTGCACTTCTTGTTATCAACTCTTCATTCAGTTAGAGTCACCCTACTGTGAGTCGTCTACCACTTAGCTTTGGAATTAGTATTGGGTTAGTGATGCTGCTTTTTAGCAAGTCATTGTGAAGAAATGGGCAACAATCCTCCTGAAACAGAAGGGAAGGGACCAGGGCACAACCTTTGAAAGAATAACATAGTCTAAGGGCATGACATAAACTGATTAGAACTAAATGGGCTCCACTAGACCTTGAGCCTCAGTATATGCTCATTGTAACACAACAGCAAGCTAAATGACACACTCACAAGCAACAAGTTCTGAGGTCAGTCATCAAAGGCCAAAAAGTGGGTGGTACCCAATTCCTGGAAATCTATGCCCCTCCCCCAAATAGTTGGAATAATCCTCCCTCTCATTGGCTATGAAATTATCCAGCCCATGAAAACTAACCACGCCATATTTCAAGGTAGCTCTTGCCTTTTGAGATGGCCCATGCTCTGCACGTGGAGTGTGCTTCTCTCTAAAGAAAGCCCCTCCTTAACTATCACTTTGGCTTTCACTGATTTTTTTTTCTGCAATGAGACATCAAGAACCTGAGCTTCATTAAGTCTTGAAACCACATGTGTGATCTCAGTTGGAAGACCACAGGTTTTGGTTGAGTTCAAGTTCCAATCTGAGCAATGTGGGCAAGAGAATAAAAGGCCCCTTTAGACAACTGCTTCCCATCACTCCCCCAAGTCGTGGGGCATGGTTTCCTTTGGCTCAAACCTTCTTCAGTTTCATGCTTGAGCACAGTCATGTCATCTTCCCAACCATTTTTCCCATTATATTTTTGTACTGGGATCCAGTAACTTCCCTCTCTCTTTGGTGGTTTCTCCAGGTTTTGGTTCAAGGGAAAGAGCCATGAGTCCATGCTAGTTTGTCATATTCTGTAGATCTGTCAGTCTCTTTAGGAAGAACCTTAATAGAAGTCACAAGATCTATATGAAGGAAGAGGAGTATTATTACTGAAGGACAAAACATGAATAAATAGAAGGAAAAGACATGTCATGTTCCTGGATGGTGAGACTTTATATCATAAAATAGCAATTATTCCAAGAATGTCAATCATTTCTAAATTAATATATAAATTTAACTTAACTTGAGTAAATGTTCCAGCTTATTTTAATAAAAGAAAATAAACCTGAAATTGATCTTGAAGAATAAACATGCTATGAATGGCAAGAAATGTTTCAAAAAGAAAAAAATACTCAGTAAAGGAAACTTCTTTTTAATAGATGCCAGAGCTTACTATCTATAAAAAGTAAGATCAAATCAATATGGAATTTGAATAGGAACTGGACAATAGTCCAGTGAAACACAAATAAAAACTTGGAGATGGATCCAGGTATATGCAGAGTTAAGCAATTAATTTCAATTGAGGAAAAGATGGCTTAGACAGTAATTGTTGCTGGGACTGTTGTCTATCCATCTGAACTAAAATAAAGTTAAATCTTGATTTTATATAATACAGACAATTACAAATTTGGTGGGTTAAACTTTTAATTATAAACAACAAAAAACAAAAAGTAAAAATATTTTCAAAATATCAAAGTCATGGAGACTTTTCTGAGCAACACAATAAACCCATGGCTACATAAAAAAACTTGCTTTAGCAAAAGTCAACAACAAATAGCAAACAAACAAACAAACAAAACTGGGAGAATAGTCTCTTTCCTCTCTTTCTCTCCCTCTCTCTCTCTCTCTCTCTCTCTCACACACAGAGAGAGAGAGAGAGAGAGAGAGAGGAAAACATAAAGGGACAATATCTTTTAAAAATAATATCTTTAATATACTAAAAGTGCTTACAAATAGATGAGAACATTAATTCACTGGGCAAAGGGTACATGTGAAAGGACAATCACAGCACATAAATTGCAAATGGCCAGTAAAAATGTGAAATGACACTCAATCTTACTTGCAATCCAAGAAAGGAAATTTATAGATGATACTTTTAAAATGTTACTTTATAAACATTAAAAGTATATTACTTTTTAAACGTTATTAGATTGGCAAGAAAGTCATTAATATCCAGTTATAATTAGGTTATGTAGATATAAGCAGTTTCACGTATTTGTGCATGGAGTGTACATTTGTAGAAGTTTATTGGAATTTAATTTGATGTTATCTGTTAAGATTTTGAAATACTCATATTCTTTGAGTTAATTCTGCTTACAGAAATCTATCTTACCTCTCAATAAAATCAAAGCTCCCAAGAAAATATGTAAAAAATATTCATTACAGCATTCTCCCAGCAAACATTTGGAAAAACACATGTGTTCATCAATGGGGGAATTTTGGGATTGGTTGAATAATTATGCTACAAATATCCTACAGAACTTTGTGTAGCTATGAAAAAATAACAAGATATATTCACATGTGAATGTGAATGAGATACATTCACATTCAGGAAAGGATTTAGGAGGAAAAATGTCATAGACCAGCATGTGCAGCATAATTCCATTTCACAACACAAAAATATTTTCATGTATATGGGTATACAGATGATAGGCATATAAGCAGACAGAGAGATCAAAGATAGGCAGGTATATTGGGAAACATGTTCATGTTGCAATAAATAGACCAAGATGGGGATTCTCTGTTATTACTTTATTATAAACATTTTAGGTGTTGGGATTATGTCAGTCAGTGTTCCAGGTTGTAAAGAGAAACCATTCTAAATATTTTAAGTGAGGAAGGATTTAAAAACAGGTAATTAAGTATTTGCAAAATCATTGGAATAACTGAAAAAGTAGGTTCTTGGATGGTTTTTGGGAATGGAATGACTCCTATACCAATCAAAAAGTGGCACCCCAGGGTCTCCTTTGAGGCTATTGCTGAAACTCCAAGTTCAAGAACGCAATCCCACCTGACGTTTGTTAGAATGTCTATTACCAAAGAGGTAAGAGAAAACAAATGTTGACAAGGACATGCTTAAGATTGCCTGTATGCTGTTGGTGAGAATGTAAATTGGTGAAGACATTTGGAAAACAATATGGAAGTTCCCCAGAAAACTAAAACTAGAATTACCATATGATCCAGCAATTCCACTTCTGCTTATATATCCAAAGGAAATGTCATAAATAAAAATAAATAAATAGCGACATATTATGCAGCCACAAAAGAGGGAATCCTGCCATTTGCAACAACATACATGTGTGCTCAGTTGCTTCAGTCATGTCCAAGCCTGTGTGACCCCATGGACCATACCTTACCAACCCTCTCTGTCCATGGGATTCTTCTGGCAAGAATACTGGAGTGGGTTGCCATGCCCTCCTCCAGGGGATCTTCCCAACCTAGGGACTGAACCCATGTCTCCTGCATTGAAGGCGGATTCTTTACCTGCTGAGCCACTTGGGAAGCCTCTGAAACAACACGGATGGACCTTTATACTAAGTGAAATAAATCAGACATGAGAAAGGTATAATCTTGCTTATATGTGGAGGCTAAAAAAGAAAAACAAAACCCCCAAACTCATAGAAACAGAACAGACTAGTGATTGAGAGAATTTGAGAGAAAGATAAAGGTAGCCAAAGGGCATAAGCTTCTAGTTATAAGATAATTGAGTCCTGGGGATGTTATGCTGTTGTTGTTGTTGAGTTGCTAACTCAACAACTTTTGCAACCCCATGGATTGCAGCACACCAGGCTCATCTGTTCTCCACAATCTCTCAGCGTTTGCTCGAGTTCATAACCATCTCATCCTCTGCTGCCCACTTCTTCTTTTGCCTTCAGTCTTTCCCAGCATCAGGGTCTTTTCCAATGAGTCAGTTTGTAGCGTCAGGTGGCCAAAGTATTGGAGCTTCAGGTTCAACAACAGTCCTTCTAATGCATGTTCAGGGTTGCTTTCTTTTAGTATTGACTGGTTTGATCTTGCAGTCCAAGGGACTCTCAAGAGTCTTCTCTAGCACCACAATTTGAAAACATCAGTTCTTCAGCACTCAGCTTTCTTTATGGTCCAACTCTTACATAACTACTGGAAAAACCATAGATTTGACTATATGGACATTTGTTGGCAAAGTGATGTCTCTGCTTTTTAATATGCCATCTAGCTTTCTCATAGCTTTCCTTCCAGGGAGTAAGCATCTTTTAATTTCATGGCTGCAATCATTGTCAGCAGTGATTTTGGAGCCCAAGAAAATAAAATCTGTCATTGCTTCTACATTTCCCCCTTCTATTTGCTGTGAAGTGATGGGACCAGATGCCATGATCTTAGTTTTTTAATGTTGAGTTTCAAGCCAGAATAATGTACAGCATGGTAAACATACTTAAGAATACTGCACTATATATTTGAAAGTTGACAAGACAGTAGAAAATAAAATTATAACTATGTGAAGTAATGGCTACTAATGAGACATTGTGAAATCATTTCTCAGTACACACATATATCAAATCATTGCATTAAGCACCATAGACTAATACAACAGTATGTCAAATATAACTCAATAAAATTGGAAAGCCTCCCAACAAACAAAAACTAGACAAACCTCTCCAACATTGTCAGTTACCATCCAAGAGTCAGAGTGTTAGAATCAAGATATAGTGGCAGCTGTTTCTCCATGCCCAAATCACTGAAAAGTGGGCACTGGAATCCTGTCCCCAAGGAAATCTCATGTCTCCATGATTTTGCTAGCCAGTAAAATCTATCTGAAAGAAGGGAGGAAAAGGGCTTCCTTCTGGTAGAACCTTATTCACATCTAGAATCAGAGCTGCAAAGGGGCCTGAGAAAGGTAGTATGTACTTCATCTTTCCAAAGAGAAATCAATCAGAGAAATGCATAGGACCCACCAAGGGAATTGTGCATAAAGCTTACTTTGGTGTATTTTTCAATATTTTGATATAGACATACACACACATGGATTTAATTTAAATGAGTATCAATACCCATATTTCCCCATTTTTTAAATAAGGAAAGCACACACTTTCACACACAAGTGTGTATAGGCTTAGAAAAATACAAAAGGGATTCACAATAAAATGTTCAAATTGGTTTTCTTGGAGGGGAAGAGATTGCAGATAGTTGAAAAAATTCATTGGCATTTTCTAGAATAAATATAACTCGCTTTCTAAAGATTAATAGACTATTTTTTAGAGCAATTTTAGATTCATAGCAAAACTGAGCAGAAAGTACAAAGAGTTTCTGTTTATCCCTTGCCTGCACACCTGAGCAACTGCCCCCACAATTAACATCCTGAACTGGAGTGATAATTTTGTTATAAGTGATGAACCTACTTTGACACTCATTATCACTCAAAATCTGTAGTTTACATTAAAGTTTACTCTTGGTGTACATTCTTTGGCTTTGGATAAATGTATGTATCCATCATTATAGTATCAGAGAGAGCAGTTTCACTGCCTTAAAAATCCTCTGTGCTCTGTCTATTCATCCCTCCCTGCCAAATTCCAGTCTCTGGCAACCATTGTGTTCATAGTTTTGCTTTTTCCAGAATATCATATACTTGGAATCATATAGTATGTAGCCTTTTCATAATGGCATCTTTTACTTTGTAATATGAATTTAAGCTTTATCTTGCTTTTTAAAAAGTGAAATAAACATTCAACATGAACTAAACAGAAAAGATAGCAAAACTGCCCTTTGTCAGAATGAATGAACTGGCATTAAACAGCAGCATCCAAATTAAAAGCTTTAGGACGTTCTCATAAACCTGTTCAAAGTCAGATTTTATTATGTTTAAATATGAATGAAAATAAAATGTTTTTTTCTTATATGCTAAAATCTACACATTCTTTTTCAAAAATTTCATTGGTCAGGACATGGAAGCAACCTAGATGTTCATCAGCAGATGAATGGATAAGAAATCTGTGGTACATATACACGATGGAGTATTACTCAGCCATTAAAAAGAATACATTTGAATCAGTTCTAATGAGGTGGATGAAACTGGAGCCAGTTATACAGAGTGAAGTAAGCCGGAAAGAAAGACACCAATACAGTATACTAATGCATATATATGGAATTTAGAAAGATGGTAATGATAACCCTGTATGCGAGACAGCAAAAGAGACACAGATATATTGAACAGTCTTTTGGACTCTGTGGGAGAGGGAGAGGGTGGGATGATTTGGGAGAATGGCATTGAAACATGTATAATATCATATAAGAAATGAATTTCCAGTCTAGGTTCAATGCAGGATACAGGATGTTTGGGGCTGGTGCACTGGGATGACCCAGAGAGATGGTATGGGGAGAGAGGAGGAAGGGGGGTTCAGGATGGAGAACACATGTACATCCGAGGCAGACTCATGTTTATGTATGGCAAAACCAATACAATATTGTAAAGTAAAAAAATAATAATAAAATAAAAAAATTTTTATTGGCATGTAGCTGCTTTAAAAATCTGCACACTCTTTTAACTTTTGGAGATTCCATTCCAAAACTCAGGAAGAATATTCACATGTATTTATTTCCCCAAATATATTTTTTTCCTGTAAAAATTTGAAATAGTTTGTATAGTTTTGCTTTCAAGTTATTTCAATAAAAGTAACTTATTTAATTTAGGCTTGATTATATTTTTTACACAGTCATTTGTTGTACTTGAGAAATTTTTGAAAGGGAAAAATTATCCCTCCAAGTAATTAACTTAAATTTAAAAAATGTAGCTACATTTTCAGTTTTTAATAAAAGTTATGTTCTAAGGGAAATTTATTATGAACAAGGAAATAGTTTTGAAAGTACTTTTTTTCCCTGCTAGCCATATATATTTATACTATATACTAAATTCTTAGGAGAAGATGTAGGTTAGAGTTTACAAATTGAAGATTGATTTATTACTCAACTGTACAGAAAAAGATGCTCTCCAGAATGGATAAGTAGCTAGACAGTGTGAATTGATTAAATTTTTATCTTAATCATTGATAGAAGGGCTACAAATTTGACTTATCTAACAATTTGTAAGAGTCTGAATACTCTTAATAAATAAGTGTAAGGCAAAACTATTAAAGTTTTTATGGCATATAACAAACATACTGAAATGATGATTTTTGAGATTGATTAAAGAAAGGTGATTGTGGAGACTGAATCATTTGAAACTCCTTATTCATGTGTATGTGATGAAAATGATAACTTTGGTGGTAAAATAAGGAACAACATCATTCCTTTGGGAAGTGTTTTCTCAAAATAGTAGAATAAACTGTCTTGTGGACCAGCAGATATTTTTAACTGAACAAATGACAAAAGCTACTTAATTTCTCAGTAAGAAAATATGTTGATCAAAATTTTACCAGTTACAAGCTGTACATGTTGGTAGGTTATTGACAGTTTCCTGATATGTCATCTGCATGATCACTCAGACATAATAATCAAACATTAAAACAAACAAAGAGCCTCTCTCCTCATATAACCCCCACCACCAAAAGCTGATTCTATTTGTATCTACATGAGTGATCCTAGACTCTTGAAATATTATGATAACCAGACAGGCAAGAGCAATTGCCTGGTTGCTGAATTTGATTTATCAACTGCCAGTTCAATTCAATTCAGTCCAGATATTAAAAGTGACATGCTTAGTACATCAACTTCTTACTTGCAGGGCAGTAAGACAGGTGGAACATGGTTGGCTTGTTTAATGTGATTTTGAGTAATTTTAAACCTAAAGTGAATATGAAAAAAGATCAATATAATAGAAATTAGAGTACAAAATATGCACTCATTTTAGGATAAAGCCCAAAACTAGCATATTTCATGTTTGCAGCAGGCTTGTTTTATGATGCACTCCAGGGGCTCCTGAAGGATATGTGTTTACTCTTACCCATTTAAAGGTTTGGATGCATATGCATGTATTGCATGTACAAGCCAAGTTCTCTGGGTTGGGTATTCTGAAGTTGAAGCTGAGAAAACTAGTCTGAGGCAAGTCCACAGTCAAGGTGCAAGATGCACATAAGAAGTAAGATTAATGGACAAGAGAAGAAAAATAGAATTACACTCGGGAAGGAGAAGCAGCCTTCAGGAGGTGACAGTGTTAGAAAGATATCCTCCATCATCCTTTATTGTCTAGTCTCTAAGTCATATCCAACTCTTTTTGACCCTATGGACTGTAGCCCATCAATCTCCTCTCTCCATGGGATTCTCCAGGTGAGAATATTAGAGTGGGTTGCCGTTCCCTTCTCCAGGAAATCTTGCAGACCCAGGGATTGAACTCCTGTCTTCTGTATTGGTAGGCAGATTTTTTTTCCACTGAGCCACATGGGAAGCCCCAGTTCAGTTCCGTTGCTCAGTCGTGTCCAACTCTTTGCAACCCCATGAACCACTGCGTGCCAGGCCTCCCTGTCCATCACCAACTGCCAGAGTCTACTCAAACCCATGTCCATTGAGTCAGTGATGCCATCCAACCATCTCATCCTCTGTTATTCCCTTCTCCTTCTGCCCTCAATATGACTGAACATTAGGGTCTTTTCAAATGAGTCAACTCTTTGCATCACGTGGCCAAAGTATTGGAGTTTCAGCTTCAATATCAGTTCTTCCAGTGAACACCCAGGACTGATTTCCTTTAGGATGGACTGGTTGGATCTCCTTGCAGTCCAAGAGACTCTCAAGAGTCTTCTCCAAGACCACAGTTCAAAAGCATCAATTCTTCTGCACTCAGCTTTCTTTATAGTCTAGCTATCACATGCATACATGACCACTGGAAAAACCATAGCCTTGACTAGGTGGACCTTTGTTGACAAAGTAATGTCTCTGCTTTTGAATATGCTGTCTAGGTTGGTCATAACTTTCCTTTCAAGGAGTAAGCATCATCTAATTTCATAGCTTAATGTGTGCTTATTACTTGTCCCAAGGTTGGGTTATTCTTATATTGGGAGTTTGGGCTCATAGATAAGGTCCAGACAAAAGTAGGATCTTGATTCTCCCACAAAATGTCTAGAGATTTCCAGTGTTGATTATTATGGGATGATCGTAATTCAAAGGAAGATGAAGGTGGAGCTTAGCAGGAAGGAGAGGGAACTCATTCTTATGTTAGGCCATAGCCCATTGGGCCTAGACTTGAATGAAAGAAGATAGAAATGTGTCAGGGTATTCCTGTGCTCTTGCCTGGGGCATCCTTTGAGTTGAGAGATCTTTTGGGTTTTTGGACCATATTCCTCTGTGTGAGTGTGTGTGTGTGTATGTGCTCACCATACCAACAAGCAAAGTTCAGGACTTCAGCTGGGTGTCCCACAATTCAAAACAGTTCAGCTCAGGTCTGAATTTCACCTACCTGGAGGAAGCATCTGATCCTCCAGGTTAGGGGAGACAGTTCTATAAGACTTTTTCTCCCTCCATTTAGAAGGCAATCACAAACTCAGGCTGTTACCTGTGCTGACCAATTGGCTATAAATCAGAGGTTCCCATGACCTACACCTTGAATTCAGTTAATATTCTACAGTGGTTGACAGAACTCAAAGAAACATTTTCATTACTAGTTCACTGGTTTATTATGAAAAGATATAACTCAGATGTTATTGTTAGAGATGCATGGGGAAAGGTATGTGGAAGGGGACTGGAGCTCTAGGAGTGATACTCTCCCCAACCTCTAAATGCTCACCAACCCAGAGGCTCTCTGAACCCAGTCCTTCTGCCTTTTTTTCCTTTGGAGGCTTCATTACATAGCCACAACTGATTAAATCATCAGCCATTGGTGATTGAACTCAACCCCAAGCCCCTTTCCCATCCCCTAAGGTCATGGTGTGGGCAGGAAGTGCCAACCTCCAATCATCCCCTTGGCTCCAGTGGCAACCTGCCCCTATCCTTAGGTGGGGTGCAAAAGTCACCTCATTAACATAAAAGGCACCTTTATTCCTCTTTTCAAGAAATTCTGAGGAAATGAGACAAAACCAAATATGTACTTCTTATGATAAATTACCGTATCACAGGAGAAAAGCAGACTAAGGCCATCTGAAGAGCAAAAACCAAACCTGTAGGCTCTGAGAATGTTCGTATCCAGGTACTAGATCTAAGAACTTTGAGTAATTTTGCATTACCTTTGAGGATTTAGTAATGTTTTTCTAAATATAACAGTATGGGCTTAGTTCTGTTATGGAAGCTTGAAGGAAGGATTTATGTCCATTGTGAGGGGTTCAGTCAAAAGGTGGAGAGAGGGAAATTTGAGAACATTAGACAGTGATGATAGGGAGCCTCGCAGGAATGAGAATTTCAGGGAACCAGAGTTAGAGTTACCAAATCCAGTGTCCTTGCATATAACTTAAAAAAATTTTTTGTAGTCTTTAAGTGATTTGAAGAGATGAGAAACGTCATACACTGGTAGAACAACTTAGAGTGTCACAGCAGAAGTACTAGGAAGAAGCAACCCAAGGATGGAAAATCACCTTTTTGGAGGTTTTGGGAAGCTATTTATTTCTTTTTAAAAAAGGTATTTAATTAGTTTATTATTTGTTTATTGACTCTTCCTTGCTGTGCGAGGACTTTCTCTGCTTGCAGCGAGCAGGGGCTCCTCTCCGCTGTGGCGCGCAGGCGTCTCACTGTTGCAGAGCAGGGCTCTCGTTGCAGAGCATAGGTCCAGGCAGACGGGCTTCAGCAGCTGCAGCATGTGAGCTCAGTAGCTGTGGCCCACGGGCTTAGCTGCTCTAATGGAATCTTCTCTGACCAGGGATCAAACAAACCTGCATCTTCTGCATTGGCAAGCAGATTCTTATTTACTGTACTGCCAAGAAAGTCCTTATTTATTTCTTAATTGACCATTTCTTTCTCTTTCCTCAGGCAAAAGCTAGTCATTTAATATCTCTTAGTGAGATAGAGGCCTGATACAGTGACTGGCACATAGTGAAACCAGATATAAATGGATAAATAAATGACTGAATAAATGAATGAGTGAAGACGATGTAGCCTCTGTCCTTGTGGCTTACAGATGAGGAAAACACACATGAACAGCCATATTCTAAAGAGAAACGTAATATGTTAGTAAATAATGAACTATACAAGATAAGAACTAATAGAGTGATTTATTTTTCTTTTGAAACGAGGGAGGGAAAAGTTGTGGATGGAATGTGGGGCAAGAAGGTATTCAAGGGTGGTGAGATTTTGAATAGAACTTGAGGACAAACACATTTTTTTCCTTGTGAGGAATATTTGAGAAAAAGTTATAATGAGCAAGACATGGCTTCTTAAAGTAAATGACTCAATATTTTGTGAGCAATTTACAGAGAAAGTCTTGAGGTTCTGAGATGTAATTTATTTATTTATTTGGCAATGTGGCTTGCAGGAACTGTTCCTCAACCATGGATCAAACCCTTGCCCCCTGCTGTGGAAGCATGGCAGCTTAATCACTGGACAGCCAAGGAAGTCGCCCTGATATGTACTTTGTAGATCACTTCACTTTGTCCAATTTTGTATAAAGGACCTTCAAGAGAAAGACTCATTAGACAGCTTTAGAATTTTCCACAGAAAGGCTAGATGATAGAAAACCACACATACTCTGCAAACATCAAGTAAAGTTGTGGTAAATCTTAGGGGATTCTTCTGGTTGTCAGAGAAGACTCTTGCTTCTGTGTCTATAGTTTAGAAATAGACAGGGATAGATGGGTTGGGACTAGAGAAATAAAAACAAATGGTCGACTATAAAATTAGAGCAAGATATAGCTTTCTTGTATAGCAGAGACTGTAAAATGGCATTAGGACATGTCTAATAAAACAGAAACAGAACCAGGAGGAGTTAATTTGCCTCAGGACTTTTACTCCTACAGAGAAGAGACAGTACTTGCTTGGGACATTTGGGGAATAACTGGAGATGGGTGTATATGTCAGATTATTTTTCTCGTTGGGTCCATTGATCCATTCTTGAGCATTTTGGAGATTTGCAGTGATAGGTAGAAACCAAATAAGCTATAGTTTTGAAGGGCTCAACCTTATGGGGGACAATCAAAGCAGATTTGGTTCTCTGTTGAGATGGGGAGATATCAATTTCCCCTACTTCATGGGGAAAGATAGCAAAACTTCCATCCTGCCTTGAGGATGGAAGAGAGAGCACTCAGCTTTGGCACCTGGTGAGGGCAGCTTTGGAAGCCCTGGCATCCTTGGAATAAATATTGGTCTTCTCAAAGAGGACAGTGTTTTCAGTGAAAGCAAAACTCAAGAGAGAGACGTTTGAGCTTCAGAAAAATGAATGATCATAGAAGTCCAAGAAGGAACTAAACTCCTACAAGCACCGCTAGGACCCTCAGAAATAGCTGAGTGTAGCACTGGGGTTAGGGAAAGGGTTGCAAAAGGCTTTCAGTTAATGAGATTCAATTCTCTTTCCCAGATTGATGAGGTCTGGGAAAGGCCAGATGTTTCAGATAAATCAACAGAGAATGAGCCTTCCCAGGCTTTCTTTTGAGCAGGTGCATAAGCACGTACTGAGACTTGATAATCAAGTCATCAAAATAAAGTAGATCAAATTGTATGGGGTTTTGGAACATCAGGGGATTCAAGAAAGAGCATTTAGATGTGACCAGGACAGATGATAGTTGATTATTTTTCATGGATTAAGTGTTCTCTTATTCTCCAGTAAGAAGGTGAAACAAAAGAGAAAAATCATTACTTGTGGTCTAACCTGAAAGGCCAAGTAGTTATAACCAATAAACATATTGCATAGAATGTGAGTTCAGTCAGTCTCAGTGGATCCATTTACTATTTTTCTGAAGATTTTTGAAGATCTTTTAGGAATTCTTGTACTGAGAAAGCATGACAGAATGGATCCAGATTTTTCAGTTAAAATAATGGTGTTCAGAGAGAATAAAACCAAGTAGTAAGCACCTTTGATAGAACTTTGTCATTGTGAGGCTTATTTCTCTTTGGGTATGACACTGTTAGTTTGAATGACTACTTATTTCATTCATCATATGTAGGTAGTATAAATCATCAAGCCATTCATTTATGTTGTGAATATAAATCTTACTCAATAAACTCAGATGAGCAAGAATGTCACATCTCTATTTGCTTTAAATCAAGTTAAGTAAGTCCCTGGGCTTATGTCCCATAGAGTTATTGAACACTCTAACTTAGTCATTATTGGTGTTCCCTTTCCAATGACCCAAGGTCAGGTAAATGTTCTGAGAGTCTTACATTAACACTCAAATGTCAGGAAGGTCCCCTGAGTACTGCAGAGATGCCCATTGTTCAAGCTCTCCTTGAAGTCTGCAACTCTTCTACTTCTGCCAAATGGATCACAGGCATCTTGGTCTAGGGTGGGAGTCCCAAGGATCTAAACGTACACTTAGCATACATCCTATCAGAGACCCTGCTCCCTCCACAGAGAGCTGGTAGATAGCAGAGCCAGGGTCCTTGGTATACATGGGGACTGCCAGTCTAGCCTGGGGTTCCCGTCACTCTCCTTGGATGCCTCCATGTGTCTGCCTCCCTCAGCTACCAGCATAAGCAATGCAAGAGCTCAGGGTTTTGGTGAACATGTGTTCTGTAGGAAATCATCTCCAACAGTGTTGGTTATGAACCTTATGAACCTTCACTGTTATGAACCTTCACCTGACACAAGGAAGCTTTATGCTACCTACTGAGAACACATTCAGCACCAGCAAACGGCAAATTACTACCTCAGGGGGTACCCCTGTATTATTTATTCATCAGTGAATGACACACAACTATTCAGCTATTATCTACAGACTCTGGACTAGGCAGTGGGACATAATAGCACACAGGACAGAGACTTACTACCGTTTTCAAGGACGTTGTCATAGTGAACAATACATATAAGTCAACAGCCAATGACGACACAGTTGATACATTTGGGAGAGTCATCTTATTTAGAGTTGGGAGGTGCAGAAATCATTCTTGGAGGATGTTTTATTTAAGTTGCAAATGGAAAAAGAGCGAGTGTTAGCTGGTCAAATGAGGATGTGAGTCAGAATCAATAACGTGGAGAATGAAAAGATTGAACAACATGTGCAGACATTGGGGTTAAGAGAGATACCAGCATGTTTTAAGAACTGAAAGATCAACCAGCCTTGGATGCTAGGGTTCAGGGTGAGGTGTGGAGAGAAATGAAGTTAGAGGATTAAACACAGATACAATAGGTGAGGAGCTTGCAATGTATGCTAAGGTCCTTAGAGTTAAGGGAGTTGGCTCACATAACACCCATCCAAAGCTTGTTTTTTCTTGTCTTATTTTTCTATTATGACTGGAAAATTGAAACAGAGGGAGCTAATAGTATGTTTTAATTGTGAGAGTTGATGTTTTTATTTTAGAATGATTATTCCAGCTCCTTTGTGAAAGCTGCTTTCAAGGGGACGAGTAGCTTTGAGAACAATAAGAGCATTGTTGGGATCTAGGTGGGAAGTGACAGTAGCTGGTGTCTGTCTAAGACATTCATGTTGGACAGACCCAGGTAGATCTGAGTAGGCCTTAAGGGGGAACGTTAACTGGTGGTTAGATATACAGAGCAATTGACAGATTTGTGGCTTGAATCAGTGGGCAGAATAAATATTTGGTCTAAGTGCTTATTTCTTGAAATAATGCGTATGTTAAAATCTTTTTGTATTTTGAATGAATTTTTCCTGCATTTTCAAGCATGGCTATAGAGATTTGAAGCTCCAGAAATGCCTGAAATCTCTAATAGAAAACTTGTCATTTTCCAGACTCAGGAATGATCCTGTTCCCTTTGCCACCAAAACAAAGCCTTCAGAGGTAGGTTTGGAAAGTGTTTCACACATTAGCCAATATCTGGAGTTGAGGTTATCTAAGACATTTAAGTTCTGAGAACTCAGCCACGAACATTCTCACTGTCCAGAACAACAACAGGAAGAATGAAACTGGCAAAGCTCTCACTGTTTCCTATTCCTCATCCATGCCCTGGGCCTCTGACCAGCAGCCTGTTTGCAACCCAGCCCATGCCTGAGCTCTGGTACACCAGGCTATGACTTCAATAAAGGTTATGTGGGCACAGGAGAGAGTGAGTGGAGCTGAGTATCCACAGGACTGCGAGTTGAAGAGGTGGGAGTAAATTTCTAGTTTACATTATTTTCCTTAATACATACAATAGATGATTCAATTTCTGCTTTTTATTTATTTATTTATTTTGTAACTCAATTTCTTCTTTTTTTTTCTCTTTTGAAATTTTTATTCTGTATTGGAGTGTAGCCAATTAACAATGTGATAATTTCAGATCATTCAATTTCCTATTTCTTCCTTTTTTACTTCCAGAGACATAGGCACAAAAGGCTTTTCTGTTTTCCAGGGAAAGATAGAGCTTTCTCGGTGGTTCAAATGGTAAAGAATCTATCTGTAATGCAAGATACCCAGGTTTAGTTCCTGGGGTTGGAAGAACCCACTCCAGTATTCTTGCCTAGAGAATCCCATGGACAGAGGAGCATGATGGGCTACAGGTAGTGAGATCACAAAGAGTTGGACATGACTGAGAAACTTTCACCCTCTGTCTCTTTTTTTCAGAGAGAGAATGACCGAGAGTGAGAGAGAGAGAAATCCTATGTAACTGGATAAGCACAGATAAAGAAATAAATGGCCTTCTCTCTATATAGAAAACTATAAAACACTAATGAAAGAAATCAAAGATGACAGAAATAGATGGAGAAATATACCATGTTCATGGCTCAAAAGAATCAATATAGTGAAAATGAGTATACTATCCAAAGCAATTGACAGATTCAATGCAATCCCTATCAAGCTACCAATGGTATTTTTTATTGTTTCAACTAGAACAAATAATTTCACAATTTGTATGGAAATCTAAAAAACCTTGAATAGCCAAAGCAATCTTGAGAAAGAAGAATGGAACTGGAGGAATCAACCTGCCTGACTTCAGACTATACTACAAAGCTACAGTCATCAAGACAGTATGGTACTGGCACAAAGACAGAAATATAGATCAATGGAACAAAAAAGAAAGCTCAGAGATAAATCCATGTACCTATGGACACCTTATCTTTGACAAAGGAGGCAAGAATATACAATGGAGAAAAGACAATCTCTTTAACAAGTGGTGCTGGGAAAACTGGCCAACCACCTGTAAAAGAATGAAACTAGGACACTTTCTAACACTATACACAAAAATAAACTAAAAATGGATTAAAGATCAGAAACTATAAAAATCCTAGAGGAAAACATAGGCAAAACACTCTCTGACATAAATTACAGCAGGATCCTCTATGACCCACCTCCCAGAGTAATGGAAATAAAAGCAAAAATAAACAAATGGGACCTAATTCAACTTAAAAGCTTTTGCACAACGAAGGAAACTATAAGCAAGGTGAAAAGACAGCCTTCAGAATGGGAGGACATAATAGCAAATGAAGCAACTGACAAAAAATTAATCTCAAAAATATACAAGCAACTCCTGCAGCTCAATTCCAGAAAAATAAATGACCCAATCAAAAAATGGCCCAAACAACTAAACAGACATTTCTTCAAAGAAGACATATAGATGGCTAACAAACACACGAAAAGATGCTTAACATCACTCATTATTAGAGAAATGCAAATCAAAACCACAATGAGATACCATCTCATGCTGGTTAGGAAGGCTGCTATCAAAAAGTCTACAAACAATAAATGCTGGAGAGGGTGTGGAGAAAAGGGAGCACTCTTACACTGTTGGTGGGAATGCAAACTAGTACAGCCACTATGGAGAACAGTGTGGAGATTCCTTACAAAACTGGAAATAGAACTACCATACAACCCAGCAGTCCCACTGCTGGGCATACACACTGAGGAAACTGGAACTGAAAGAGACAATTGTACCCCAATGTTCATTGCAGCACTGTTTATAATAGCCAGGACGTGGAAGCAACCTAGATGCCCATCAGCAGACGAATGGATAAGAAAGTTCTGGTACGTATATATAATAGACTATTACTAAGCTATTAAAAAGAATATTTTAGAATCAGTTCTAATGAGGTGGATGAAACTGAAGCCTATTATACAGAATGAAGTAAGTCAGAAAGACTTACTGTATAGTATATTAATGCAGATATATGGAATTTAGAAAGATGGTAATGATGACCCTATATGCAAGACAGCAAAAGAGACACAGATGTAAAGAAAGAACAGACTTTTGGACTCTGTGGGAGAAGGTGAGGGTTGGGGGAAGATTTGAAAGAATAGCATTGAAACATGTATATGATCATATGTGAAATAGATCGCCAGTCCAGGTTCGATGCATGAGACAGGGTGCTCAGGGCTGGAGCACTGGGATGACCCTGAGGGATGGGATGGGGAGGGAGGTGGTAGGGAGGTTCAGGATGGGGAACACATGTAAACCCATGGCTGATTCATGTGAATGTATGGCAAAAATCACCACAATATTGTAAAGATATTAGCCTCCAATTAAAAAAAAAAAAAAAGAAACCAATGGTCTTCATCATTCAGTCCAGGTCTACACTGCCTTCCTGGGAGTGCAGCCTCTTTGTGACACCTGGGCCCAGGCTAAAAGACTCCCTCATATGGGAAACGATTGATGCCTATAGCACTCACTGAGTGGGGTGGCAGCCCTCTTCCAAGTCTCTAGGCCATTCTTGCTCTGCTGCACATCTGGAAGTTGAGGGTCCCTTTGAGAATTACAGAGCTCTGGGTGGATGTGGGGCCCATGGTGAGGAGGAGTGTCGGCAAGGGACAATTTATGGGGACAGATGCGAGCATCATTCTGCAGCAGAAGCAGATCGCTTTTTTGGGGAGGGGTGATTTTTGATAAGAACTAGTCCTAAAGGAAATCAAGCCTGAATATTCATTGGGAGGACTGATGCTGAAGCTGAAGCTCCAGTACTTTGGTCACCTGATATGAAGAGCTGAGTCGCTGGAAAAGACCCTGATGCTGGGAAAGTTTGAAGGCAGGAGGAGAAGAGGGTGACAGAGGATGAGATGGTTGAATGACATCATCGACACAATGGATATGAGTTTGAGCAAACTCCAGGGGATAGTGAAGGACAGGGAAGCCTGGCATACTGCAGTCCATGGGGTCATAAAGAGTCAGACATGACTTAGTGACTGAACAATAACAATAGTCTTTGGTAGGAGACACTGGAGATGTGAACATGTGGGACTTTGTGTTGTCATCAGAAGAAATGTCGATCATCATGGAACTTCAGTCTTAATGTCTTGGGCTGGGCCCTGCCAATATGTGGGGTTCATAGTGGAATGTTCTTCAACCCCAGCTGCAGTCCTGGGGCTGTGACCCTGTCTGACAGCAGCAGTCCTGAGTGTACCTACTGGAGCTGACACCTCAGCAGCGTCCTGTCTCAGACTGAGGAATTTTTGCTTTATACCTGGAGTCACTGTGAACACTGGTCTTCTTTTCTCTGCTCTTCATTAACATCACAAATGCACATTTATTCTTTAGTGAAAGGTAGTCTATATGTCGTGTTTTTTTTCCAGAAGGAATCAAAATTATGGAATTTATTTTTTACATTGGGAAGGACTTTAGACATAATCCAGCATCCTTATTGTATTGGTTTTCTATTACTGCTATAACAAATTATTACAAATCTAGTGGTTTAACACAGTACCAACGCAAATTTATTATTTTTAAAAAAGATATTTACTTATTTTTGGCTGTGCTGTGTCTTTGCTGCTGCAAGGGCTTTTCTCTATAGTGAGCAGAGGATACTCTCGCAGTGCTGGGACTTCTTACATTGATTCTCTTGTTTTGGAGCATGGTCTCTAGAGCGTGCGGGCTTCAGTAGCTGCAGTTCCCAGGCGCTAAAGCACAGGCTCAATAGTTGTGGTGCAAGGGCTTGGTTGCTCTGCAGCATGCTGGATCTTCCTGGATCAGGGATCAGACTGGTCTCCTGCATTGGCAAGTGGATTCTTTTACCACTGAGCCACCAGGGCTTCCCTGGTGGTGCAGAGGTTAAAGTGTCTGCCTCCAATGTGGGAGACCTGGGTTTGATCCCTGGGTTGGGAAGATCCCCTGAGAAGGAAATGGCACCCCACTCCAATATTATTGCCTGGAGAATCCCATGGATGGAGGAGCCTGGTAGGCTATAGTCCACGGGGTCGCAAAGAGTCGGAAACGACTGAGCAACTTCACCTTCACCTTCACCAGGGAAGCCCACATATTTATTATCTTACAGTTCTGGAGGTCAGAAGTTGAAAGTGGGTAGGCCCACAGGGCTGTGTTCTTTTAGAGGTTCTAGGGGTGAATTTGTTTCTTTGCCTTCTCTAGCAGCTAGAGAGCACCTACAATCCTTGGCTTGTGGCTCCTTCTTCCACCTCCAGAGGCATGAAATTGCATTTTCCCTTCTCTCCAACCTCCTTCCTCCCTGCCATTATATCGAGCCTCCTGGACACCAGCATAATCTGTCCATCTCAACAGCCTTATCTTATCTGCAGAAGTAATACATTCACAGGTTTCATAGAACAGGCAGGCCATTCAGCCTATCACATTCATTTTACAGAAGATATAACAGACTCTAAAGGAGAAAAATTAAAAAGATAATTCACCGGGCTTGTCTGGGCTGTGGCTCGTCCCTATATTTTTGTGGAATGGGGGTTAGCGCTGTGCTGGGTGCACGGCATGGTGAGTGGAATGTGGGGAGATGACAGCCCACACTCAGTCCCCCAGCTAGAGAGGCCTGTGCAGCGGAGAGCACATGCGTGTCTAGTGTACAGTTCCCTGTAGTGTACAGTGCACTGTAGTCCTGCAGGATTCAGTCCATGCTGCCTTTCAACCCTGTGTCGGAGCAAGACAGGATGAGACCAGGGACCTGAGACCCTTTTTGCAGTGTCAAACCTGGACAAACGTCTGTTTGAGCAACAAAGTATTGACTACAAAACTGTATAGGGACTGAAGATAACTGTGCATGTGTCACTGGGGCAAATTCTAAACAATCAGATACAAAAAGACCAAAAACCCAACTGCCACTTTTGAGGAGCTGGAAGCAAAAGTAGGATACTCCCACCTTGGGTAGTGAGCAAGGGAATCTATTACTTATTTTTGCTGCAGTTTGAGTTCTAATGAAGCCTTGCCTGAATTCCCTATCTGGTCTCATCAATTTCTTTTGATTAAGGAGGCCAAGAACTCTGGTCCGGAACACAAATATCTTCCATTCAGCTCGTATATGCCAGACTTATTTATCAATATTTCAATGACTGTTTTCCTGTTCTATCTCGCAGTCTCCATAAGTGTGTAGATCCAAGTTAGTGCTCCTTTTACATGTGGACTGCTTGCATCTTATTTTATAGTACCAAAAATTTTAACCTCATCTAAAAGGGCAAGGCATTTGGCTCCAAATTTTTCAAATCCTCTGTGGCAATGTTACCTTTCTATACCATTATTACAAAGGGGCTTTAGTCAGACTTGACTTAAATGCAAATTCCTCTAAACCAGCACTGTCCAGTAGAACTTTCTGCAACTATGATGGTGGTTTAGTCACTAAGTGGTATCCAACCCTGCAAACCCATGGACTGTAGCTTGGCCAGTCTCCTCTGTCTGTGGGACTTTCCAGGCAAGAATACTGGAGTAAGTTGCCATTTCCTTCTCCAGAGGACCTTCCCCACCCAGGGATCAAATCTGGGTCTCCGGTACTGCAGGAAGATTCCTCACCAATTGAGCTACCAGGGAAGTCCTGCAATGGGAGTAAAGTTCTAATCTACACCATCCAGTATGGCAGTCACTCAACATATGTGGTTACTGAGCCCCTGAAATGTGGCTTAGTGAGACTGAGGAACTGCATTTTACATTTTATTTAATTTTAATTAATTTGAGTAGTCATATGTGGCTAATGTATTGGATAGCCCTGATCTAGATTCTTTCCCTGAGATAAAGGGAAATAAGTGTAGAGTGTAGGATAGGGTATAATCACAAAAGTTCATAATTAGGAGAAAAAAGGAAGTAGAGGTCTAAACTTGAATAAAGTGAAGAAAACTTGGGACAGTTTAAAGATTGCCTTCCATCAAGCTGCTGCTGCTGCTAAGTTGCTTCAGTCGTGTCTGACTCTGTGCGACCCCATAGACAGCAGCCCACTAGGGTTGCCCCATCCCTGGGATTTCCAGGCAAGAATACTTGAGTGGGTTGCCATTTTCTTCTCCAATGCATGAAAGTGAAAAGTGAAAGTGAAGTCACTCAGCTATGTCCGACTCTTCATGACCCCATGGACTGCAGCCTACCAGACTCCTCCATCCATGGGATTTTCCAGGCAAGAGTACTGGAGTGGGTTGCCATTGCCTTCTCTGTCCATCAATCTAGGGACCTAATTTTCTCTTGTTTCTATCAGAGGATAAATAAGCCATTATCAATAGTTTAATGTATTCTGGGTGCAAATCTTCAGAAGTGTGTGCTTTTTTTGCTTTTATTTCGCCTTTTGTGTTCAGTATTTTTCTTAGAACTTATTTTCTCCTTTACCTTTTTCTCTTTTTCTTTCATAGAGGTGAGTTTATTCGTGCTCGCTATTTAGAACACCTTTGATTTTGATCCCGTGTATCAGAGGTAAGGCTTCAGTAGTATTCTTTCTCTTGAGATGTTAAGTGGACTAAAGGCACCCCAGGAACACTAGCTACTGCATTTTATGGATTGTTAGCTCAAAATTGTAAGTTCAAAATTGTTCCCAGGATGGTACAGAGGTCTTTTGCTTGAAAAAAAGAGAAAATACAACACTGGAAGAATGTTTAGAATTAAGATTCAGGTCTAGGGTGTTCATCAACAATAAGCCTTCGGTTTCTCTGACAAAAAGTTAAATATGGCTTTTCCTGAGAGGTAAAGAGTGTGTTCTGTGGCCTCTCTTGAGAGAATGGGAGAGGTCAACGTCTCAGGGAGTTTCCAGAACTGAGGAAGGGAACTCAGGATGACTCTGCAAAAGAGGGACTTTATAGGAGATAGGAAAACATTGGGAACAGCCATTCTCCTAATTTTTGAGGGAGGGAGCATAGAATTATACACGCTTGGTGTGGAGGGCAGAATGAACTTCTGTTGGTAGACACAGAGAGAGCTGAACTAGGGTCAAGCTGTAGGAAGCAACAGAAGAGTGAAAGACAAGAAAATGATGAAAAGGAACAAGAAAGGCAAAACAATGGGGATAAACATTAGCGTCGAAGATGCCTCATTCCATTTCAGCTCCATCCACTGTGAAAAACACCAGGGCACTCAAAGGATGGTGAGAAAAAGGAAGCAGTTTCTAGAGGCATCATGACAAGACGTTAGGGGATACTGACAAGGGGTTGCTTTCTCTGACATCTGTAGTGCAGAGGAGATAAGCAGCTGCCTACAGGAGATTACTGTGGTAGGAATCCCCACTGTAAATGTGGCCACGCACCCAATACAAAGAAGACATTGTAAGTTACAGATGAGTAGAAGGATATGATGTGCCTATGAGGAAATGCTAAGAATGAGAGCAATGAATACTGGAATGCATTTTGAATTTTTCAGGAAACTCTTTATTCTTTTATCCACTTACCCAAGATATATCACCTCCTTTGAGATCCACTAGTCTAGAGCGACCTTCTCATTTTGGAGAGGAGCTTACCAAGCTCAGGAAGGAGGATGGCTTTTCTAAAAGTCGTATGGTCAGATTCAGATATGGGGCCTAAATCCTGGTCTCATGTCTTATTTGTTTGTTTGTTTTTTTCCTCTCCTATCTTAACCTGCTAATATTTTGGGAATTAAAAGAACAGTTTTATTTGGGAGTTGCTAGGAAATTCCATACAGTTATCAAAGTATCCATTCTTCTTACTGCAGCCCTTGAAGAAAATGATTGTTTGAAGGATTATTAATTCAGTTTAAATGATCTCATAACATATTTACTAGTCCTGTTTACATTTTTCACATCTATATGAAACCCTAATGCCCCAAACCTCACAAATATGTGAAGTAACACTTCCTTTAAAATTTAATGGATATATTTACATTTTATCCAACTAATATATGCTTATAATTAAAAGATAAAAGAGTGTAGAAGAGTTTTAAAGAAAAACAATGGTCTCTTGCCTTGCCATTCTATATCCAGTTCCACTCCACAAAGGCGATCATTTTGAACTTTTCAGACTATTTAAGTTTTTATGGAGGTAGCTTTTATTTCTCTATAAAAGTCTTGCATTGCTATTTCTTATTTCATCAATTTTAAACATTATTTATAGACTCCCTTAGAGTCAAGACTGCACATATTGACCACTTCCCCAAATGAAGGTACATCACCATTTTAGGTAGACTGTTAGCCAACAGTAATATTTACTTTGTAATATTTACTTAGAAGTTCTAGTCAGCAGAGATACTATACATTATTATTTCTTTACTCCTTACTTTATATTTTACAGGATGAAAAAAATAGATATCCTTACATTCCTTTTACTTCTTCCCTCTTCTTTTCACTTTCATCTTCTACATTTTTAGGTCACTAAATTTTAATAATACTTATAGTATATTGACATAATAAAGATTATGAGCTTTGTCTATAGCTTCTTAAAGCTGAAACACAAGAGTACGTATATGATTATGATTTTGTGATTATTGTTCACTTCAGAGCCAAATTATATGGTATGAGTATATTTCCCTTCTAGATTTTTTTTTTAAATTTCTAATTGACTTTTTTCTTATATTGTGACTATCTTTGTAGCATAATGATACTGTTGAACCAAAGATGTCTTTTATCCTTACCACCCTGATTGATACCTCTCTTTTAGAGCCAATTACCATCTTTTTTTCTCTAATCTGAGCTGATTACTCTTTGAGTTTGTTGAAAAGATGTCACTTGGAGTCTTCCTCTCTTGTTACCCTCCTAGGTTGGCGTCCCAGTTGTTTGATTACATATGTATATATTTTTTGGTTTACCTTTTAAATTGTTGGAGTATGTTTTAAGGTAGTTTCCCAAGAAAGGGTATGTTATGAGTGAGATAAATGTTTTGGGTCTTTACATGTTTGGAAAAAAAAGTTATTATTGTTTTCTCATATTGAATTGATAGATTGTCAGATTCTAAATTGAAAATAGTTTTTGCTTTATTACTTTGGAGGGTTTATCTTTTAAAAATACATGTTGATTTGCCAAGTCGGATGTCAATTTGCTTCTCATTATTGAGTGAACTGTTTTTTCCCTTCAGGAAACTTTAGGCTAGTCTCGACATATTGCGGGAAGGCAATGGCACCCCACTCCAGTACTCTTGCCTGGAAAATCCCATGGATGAAGGAGCCTGGTAGGCTGCAGTCCATGGGGTCGCGAAGAGTTGGACACGACTGAGCGACTTCACTTTCACTTTTCACTTTCATGCATTGGAGAAGGAAATGGCAACTGACGCCAGTGTTCTTGCCTGGAGAATCCCAGGGATGGGGCAGCCTGGTGGGCTGCCATCTGTAGGGTCACACAGAGTCAGACACGTCTGAAATGACTTAGCAGCAGCAGCAGCTTGACACATGTGGTTTTGAAGAATGTGGGACTGGGTGTAGGTATTTTTCTCTTCATTTATTGTATTACACATTTAGTGTGCCCTCTTACTCTGGAAAGTTGTTTGCCTAATTCTGGGAATTTCTTACATTAGTTCTTTAATAATTACCCATTCTGTGTTTTCTCATTCAAGAATTTGCAGTGGTTTGATTGTGGAACTTCTGGGTTCATGTTTTTATGAATGTATTTTCTGTCTCCTTGTGTTTAGATTCTATTTTCAGAGAGAGTTTATTTTATATTGTAATTTTTTGTTAATGCTTTTCAATTTGGCAATTATATATATTTATTTCTAAGTGCTTTGTTTTGGGTTCTCTGATTACGCCTTTTCCATAACACACACTGGGGGAGGTCATCGAGAGGACGTGACCACCAGTTGATCCAGGAGCTGACTTCAGGCAATCAGAGGCTCCTCACCCCCTCCCTTGTCCTTGGAAGGTACCATCAGCCTACCATTCCCATACTAGGGGCCATTTTCAAGGATTGAAATGCCTGGAAAGAGCAATGTGTTGCTGAGACCATGTGGACTACAAATGCAACTGACTCCGATTAAGGCATCTATAGAAATTTTCAGGATTCTGGTGGGCAGGCCTGGAGATCTACCCATCTTGTGGATGCCCAGAACAGACCTCTGCATAAGTTTCCTTGCTTATTAAATCTGCCATCTACCAATCTGGAGTGGTCTGCCTCTTTCTTCAGTCTCTCTTTGCCTTCTGTATTCAGAGGTCAGTTTTCAATTTCATCTAGAGAACTTCAGGGCTGGGAACCAATGATTCTCTTCTCATTCTGTGAGATTATAATGTCTGAGAATATTAGTTTCCTTTTATTCTCTTTTCTGCCCCCTAAATAATCTGTGCTGCTTTCAGAGTTACTTTTGTTATGGCACTCCTGTTTCATACTTCATTCTTTCCCAAATACAAAATGATACTTTGTTATCCATCATATTTAAAATTAAGACTAGAAAAAAAGTTGTGTGTGTGTGTGTGTGTGTGTGTGTGTGTGTGTGTGTGTGTGTGCATTCATTGGTTGACTTTCTTTTTTGGGTGACTGGGAGCCAGTCATTAGGCTGGGGGATTCTCAAGCAACACAATCTAAAGGGCTTTTAGACCTTTGTAACCTCAGGACCATGACTAGCTCCTTTTATTCTATTTTGATGAGTTTCTTTTAGAAAACTGCCCATTGTTTATGTAATGATTTTTGGCCTGGATGTAAAATACGAATCTGCGAACTATTCTGGTCAAACCATTATTCAAGAGATTGTTGGCGATGATAGTATTAACAGTTTTCAGGCTCTGGTTTCCACTGTGTGTGGTTCCTAGAGCCATGAAGGCGGGCTGGCATCTTTCTAGATTCTCCTGGGTAAACTTTTGCCTCTTCTAGTCTCCTTAGCTCCCTTCTCCTCCCTCATATATTCCAGGTTATGGTTTCCTTTACCCAGATTCAAAATCTTTCATTGCTTTTTCCTTTTCCAGAAATGTTTAGAAATATTTTGCTTGCTAATGACTTCCCTCCTGTTCTCTTCATTGTTGTGAATTTAGCATCTTTCTAATGTGGCCTTGGGATACAGACAGAGTAGATAAATATTTTTGCATAGTTGGCAATTTTTAACCAGAAAATCTTCTGTATTCCACCCCTCATTTTATATTTTAATGATTTTTACATTACATTTTTTTAAAGTATTGGTAATACATGTACATATTACAAAATTCAAGAGGTGTGAAAGGGTATATAGCAAATTTATGTCTCCCTCCCATCCCTCTTCCTTAGTTATCCAGTTTCTTGTGTGTCTTCTAGAACTATTCTACACAAACATATATTCTTTTTAATTTAAGAAATGCAAACAGATACACAAAAATATTGTTTTATACTTTTGTTTTGCATTTACCATTATCTTGGGGGTCATTCCATATACCAAAGAACTTTTTAAAAATTATTTTTAATCCTCTCTCATGCTAGAAACTATCCATATTCTAGCTAGCCTAAGACTAGGATTCATATCAAGGGTCTACAAGTGATATCAAGGCAAACATTTGACAATACATTTCTTGCCTGAAATATGAACTCATTATTTCTAGTGAGCTACTGAAAACACACTTTTAAAAGAGAAAGTACTGACTATATCCAAAACAAGAGGTTATTAACTGGAAATCACCCTAGAATACTTACATCTCACCTTGGAAAGAAGGTTCTTTGTGCTGGTGTTACTTTTATAACAACACAATACTTGACCTGTTAGGTATCCTGAGTTGATGTGCAGCTGAGTGACAGAAGGAAGGAAGGGAAAAAAATGTGTCTTTGGCTGCCAACATTTATTTTAAATCTTTATCACTGCATGCCATTTACATAAATTCCAGATATGAGCCGTTGTTAGGAAGGCATCAACAAAGAACCTCTTCTTTGCTAACCAGAACAATTGAAAGAAGAATCACTATTGAGTATATATCATATCAGTTTCAGAGTCAATTATGTTGATACTGTCACACTGGAACAAAGAAATAAACTAGAAATATTGTAAAAAGTTAAAAAATTCTGCAAAATGTGTCACTAATGAATACACTGTAATTTATTTAACATTCCTTTATTGATCCACTTTTCTCTTTAATCTTTTGCTTTTATAAATAAAGCTACAATGAACTTCCTTTCATACACAATATTTCATACAGAAATGAATAAATCTGATAAATTCCAGGTGTGAAATTAATGGTAAATTGCCAGTTTTCTTGTGTATGTGGTTGTGTGTTTCAGTTAATGCCAATAATATATGAGACTGCCTATGTGCCCACACCTTTAGCCATGGTACCAGTTAAGATGCAATCATGAAGTGAAAGTGTTAGTTGCCTGGTTGTGTCAGACTTTGTGATCGTATGGACTGTAGCCCACCAGGCTCCTCTGTCCATGGGATTCTTCAGGCAAGAATACTGGAGTTGGCTTGCCTGGAAAATCCCATGGATGGAGGAGCCTGGTAGGCTACAGTCCATGGGGTCGCAAAGAGTCGGACACGGCTGAGTGACTTCACTTCACTTCACTTCCACGTTCAGAGGATCTTCCTGACCCAGGGATTGAACTCACATTGGCCAGAGGATTCTTTACCTCTGGGCCATCAGGGAAGCTCAATCATGCCATACCAATTATTTAAACAGTTTTATGTGAAGAACTGTTAACTTGGTACAAAGTTGTGAAGAAGAGAATTAAGACAAGGAGAGAATACTAAATTGTCACAGAAGTAGCAATTGCAGAAAGCACCTGCCATCTCTAAGGCTTGAGGAGCACGTGAAGAGGTTGAAATAATTAAAACTTAGAAGCTTAGAGGAGGGAACCTTACAGTATTGAATACAGATCTCTTTGGAGGAGGATTTTATTTAGCTGGTGCTGTGAGCTTGGAGTAAGGACCCTGGGGACCCGACCAAACTGCAACTGCTGCTGCTGCTAAGTCGCTTCAGTCGTGTCCGACCCTGTGCGACCCCATAGATGGCAGCCCACCAGGCTACCCCCGTCCCTGGGATCCTCCAGGCAAGAACACTGGAGTGGGTTGCCATTTCCTTCTCCAATGCACGAAAGTGAGAAGTGCAAGTGAAGTCGCTCAGTCGTGTCCGACTCTTAGCAACCCCATGGACTGCAGCCCACCAGGCTCCTCCATCCATGGGATTTTCCAGGCAAGAGTACTGGAGTGGGGGTGCCATTGCCTTTTCCAAAACTGCAACTGAGGGAGCACTAATTGGTTAGACATGGTTCACTGAGAGAGAAAAGGTGAGGCAACTTTAAAAAAATTTATTTTATTTTTAATTTGAGGATAATTGCTTTACAACGTTGTATTGGTTTCTGCCATACAACAACACAAATCAGCCATAAGTGTACATATGTCTCCTCCCTCTCGAACCTCCTTTCTACCCTCTACCCCATCCTCCCCCTCTGCCTGTTGTTAAGTCACTTCAAGTTGTGTCTGACTCTGGACTGTAGCCTACCAGTCTCCTCTGTCCAAGGGATTCTCCAGGCAAGAATACTGGAATGGATTTCCATGCCCTCCTCCAGGGGATCTTCCCAACCCCAGAGACTGAACCTAGATCTCTTAGGTCTTTCCTGCATTAGCAGAGTGGTTCTTTACCACTAATGCCACCTGGGAAGCCCCCATCCCACCCCCTCTATCTTGTCACAGAATACTGGGTTCTGCTGCCTGTGTTATACAGCAACTTCCCGTTAGCTATATTTAAAGTGATGGAAAAATTAAAAATTGGATTCAACTACTGCAATGATTAAGCACTAATGCTGCAAGTGGAAAAAAGCTGCTGGGCCAACTGGCAGGAGCAGGAAGTCGAGAGGGCGGACAGTCTCTTCTACTTTCAGCCTCCCCACCGTACTTCCCCTCCAGCACCTTCTATTGGCAGAGCCTACCAGGGCACCAAATAGCAAAGCAGTGATGTGGTGAGCAACCTCAGCTCCAACATCCCAGAGTTTGGAAGGATGGAACTGAAGTCGGAAGACAACTCAGAGATCAACAGTGCACCCAGGTTTCCCCCATTGCTAACTGTGACAAAGGTCTGTCTATGGATGTATGAGCTGGACTGTGAAGAAAGCTGAGAGCAGAAGAATTGATGCTTTTGAACTGTGGTGTTGGAGAAGACTCTTGGGAGTCCCTTGAACTGCAAGGAGATTCAACCAGTCCATTCTGAAGGAGATCAGTCCTTGGTGTTCATTGGAAGGATTGATGTTGAAGCTAAAATGCCAATATTTTGGCCACCTCATGAAAAGAGCTGACTCATTAGAAAAGACTCTGATGCTGGGAGGGATTGGGGGCAGGAGCAGAAGGGGATGACAGAGGATGAGATGGCTGGATGGCATCACTGACTCGATGGACATGAGTTTGGGTAAACTCTGGGAAGGTGATGGATAGGGGGCCTGTCGTGCTGCGATTCATGCAGTTAGTTGCAGAGTCGGACACGACTGAGCAACTGAAATGAACTGAACTGAATGTGACAAGTGCAAACTTAGAGTTTGTAGTTTTGACTAGCATTTTCTTTACTGAGATCAAGGTCGAATACCCCTTAATTTTTGAGAGTTGTTTGATTTTTCCTTTTTGTGAACAATTATCTTTTGATATCCTTTGTTCATGCTTGGTTTCTTTGGACATAGTTTTTGTTTCTTATACAAGAAAGAAATTAGGCTTTTGAATACAATGTGAGTTGGAAATAACTTCCCTGGGTTTGTCAGTTATCTTTTGATAGATCGTGGCTTTTCCATGTATACATATTTATGTTTGCAGAGTTCAGTTTTACCATTATTTTCTCTTGTGACTTCACCTGTAGAAAGACCTTTCCAATTTTGAGATGATAAAAATGTTCTTCCATTTTTCTTTAATAGTGCTTTTATGGTTTTGGTTTTAAAATTTAAATATTTGTTCAATTTGGATTTTTTTCTGTTACATAGTATGAAGTATTAGGCCAAATGTTTCTTTTCTGCTTACTATCCAGATGTCCCAACACCATTTATTGAATAATCTATATTTTCTCCAATTTGAAAACTAACTTTTAGTTTAATCCCTGTATGGTTTAAATTTTTTTCTGGACTTTCTAATCTGTTTCATTGATTTTTCTCTTCATGTATTAGCACCACACTATTTTAATTACTCTGGCTTTATAATGTGGTTAAATATCTCCTAGAGCATTTCTTTCTCATTGTCTTCCCTTTATAGAATCTTGATTATTCTTGATTCTGTTGCCTCCTGTAGGAAGGATATGATCAGCTTGTCTAATTTTAAGGCCTATTCATAGTTTCCTTAAGATTGTACAAAAATACAGATTATGAAAGTGCTGAAATTGTCATGGTGAGTTTTCCAGTTTAAAAATACAGTATACCTTTAACAGACTGGTTCCAAATAGGAAAAGGAGTACGTCAAGGCTGTATATTGTCACCCTGCTTATTTAACTTTTATGCAGAGTACCTCATGAGAAATGGCTGGGCTGTAAGAAGCACAAGATGGAATCAAGATTGCTGGGAGAAATATCAATAACCTCAGATATGCAGATGACACCACCTTTATGGCAGAAAGCGAAGAGGAACTAAAAAGCCTCTTGATGAAAGTGAAAGAGGAGAGTGAAAAAGTTGGCTTTAAGCTCAACATTCAGAAAACTAAGATCATAGCATCTGGTCTCATCACTTCATGGCAAATAGATGGGGAAACAGTGGAAACAGCGTCAGACTTTATTTTTTTGGGCTCCAAAATCACTGCAGATGGCGATTTCAGCCATGAAATTAAAAGACACTTACTCATTGGAAGGAAAGTTATGACCAACCTAGATAGCATATTCAAAAGCGGAGACATTACTTTGCCAACAAAGGTCCGTCTAGTCAAGGCTATGGTTTTTCCAGTGGTCATGTATGGATATGAGAGTTGGACTGTGAAGAAAGCTGAGCCCTGAAGAATTGATGATTTTGAACTGTGATGTTGGAAAAGACTCTTGAGAGTCTCTTGGACTGCAAGGAGATCCAACCAGTCCATTCTAAAGGAGATCAGTCCTAGGTGTTCTTTGGAAGGAATGATGCTAAAGCTGAAACTCCAGTACTTTGGCCACCTCATGCAAAGAGTTGACTCATTGGAAAAGACCCTGATGCTGGGAGGGATTGAGGGCAGGAGGAGAAGGGGACAACAGGGGATGAGATGGCTGGATGGCATCACCGACTTGATGGACCTGAGTTTGAGTGAACTCCGGGAGTTGGTGTTGGACAGGAAGGCCTGGTGTGCTGCGATTCATGGAGTCGGAAAGAGTCGGACATGATTGAACGACTGAACTAAACTGATACCTTTCAGTATTTCTCTTCTTTTGCCATTTTAAGTATATTCCAAGATGCTTTCTCTACCTTTTTCCCCATTTGCAGCCATATGCATCTTGCTTTGGTATCTTCCTATACCCCAGGTTTATCTTCATTGCATATGGCAGCCACACTTATATTGTGTTCAGAGTTACAGATATCTTGAGGTTTAATCAAAACTAGAGTTTACCATTTTTTTTTACTTCTTGCTTTTGGGTAATTGAGAGAATAAGGAGAACAGCTTTTTCTTGTTATTAAAAAATCATATGTTGTTGCAATTACATGCTGAAATACTCTGAAATCCTGTCACATATTCTGCAAGAAACCCAGTTTTTATCACCAAATATTTCTGGGAATCTCTAAATGATAAATAGTTCTGCAAATATACTCAATATCATTGCCACCTCAGGTAGGCATCTGTGCCTCAACCATTCTGTAGTTAGCATTTATCTATCTTAAGACCAGGGTATTACCCTTTTCACCTGTTCCACCTATTTTCAACCTAGGGTAAATATTTCCCTGATGGTACATTATGGCCTTCCAAGGAGTAGCAGGAATGATGATTCTGAATTCTCAAATTCTGTATACTTTCATAAAACTGATCTGCCTGAGAATATGCCAGTGGTCTGGCACCCCTTTCACTCTTCTACTATTATAGTTTGTTAAGGAAAGGCATCAGTATCATCCATTCTAGGTGTTACTATGAGCATTGGCCTGGGATGGAAAAAGCTTCCAGGGAGCCACCAAGGGGGCACTTGAGAATACTGGTGCTGGTATTGAGAATGTGAATGGCTGCAGTGATTGGTAGCAAAGCATTTTGCAACTCAAATAGTTTCAATTCTTCTTCCCTTGAAGCTGAAGGAAGCTTTAGAGTGGTTGTCAGTGGATAGGTGATTTAATTTTTGTTATTGTTTTTGTATGTATCTTGTAAAGAATTAAAGAAAATGAAAGACATTATTATAATAAAACTCCTTGCATTTGCACCTACTTATATATATAAGTAGGTGCAAATAGGAATAAAATTGATAAATTGTCTCTATTAATGAAAAATGTTCATCTATGTATATATGAATGAATTTTAAAAAGCCACACCTATCTCATTAATAAATGCACTCCCTGCCAAAACATACTTTTGAAATTTGAAATTATTATCAAAATCACTCTACAAGTAAAAATTAGAATAATATTCTAATTAGAAGAAAGTCTAGGATTTAGATCCTTACAGCCACTGGAAATGAAATGAATTTTTATTAATTTTTATTAATATACTTTTTTTGTAGAGAATTATGATTGGGTAGTCAATAAAATAATTTCAAGCATAAAATTTACATTATGATAAATTTCTATGGGTGTGTTGAAAATATAAGTTCTAGGAGGAAAAGAAATGATATAAAGTTTTGACTGTTAAAATAGAGCTTGTTAATGTTTTAATGGAAGAAGTATCTGAAATCTTAATATTCTGTGGAATGTATTTAACAAATGACATAACAATTGTATTTGAAAATGGTGATATTTATAATATGCCAGAAGTTATGTTAGCAATTATGAGAAGGTACACAGACTTTTCTAAATTCTGTTAGAGGATTTTCAAGCTAAAAATCCAAACAAACTCAAGCCCCAGAAAAACAAAATCTCTTGGCTATTGCCTTAAATTTTCCATGCAAGGAAATATCCAGTTTTAACCTGAAACTTTGAGAATAAGAAAACAGATTAACAAACATACAGGGAAGGTAAATAGACCCATGTGGATCTAGTTTGGGATTCTGGGGGCACAGATTACTCTATAAGGGTGCCCTGTTGGACCAGTCTTTGCCTGGCTGTCGGTTCTACTGTATAGATGCCCCCTGAGCCCATATTAAAGGGGGTACCCTCCCTCTCCATGTCAATAAGTGTACTTTTGAACCTAAACCTTTTTAATCTAGGAGCCAGCTTCCAGAAGCACAGGACATGGAATAGTTTCCTAGTCTCTTTAGGTGTAGATCTCTTCACATTTGGAGTAGGAAATGTCAACCCACTCCAGCATTCTTGCCTAGAGATTCCCATGGACAAAGGAGCCCAGAGGGAGGGCTACAGTCTATAGGGTCACAGAGTTGGACACGACTGAGTGACTTGACTTGACTCTTTAGGTGAAGCCCCAATTCGCCTGTGAAAACTTGCCCACCTGCGAGGGTAAGGGTTGCTGCTCATTTCCTTTGGGAAGCTGAAATACACACAGGTTCTGATGTGTGGCCTTATCCTTAGGCTTCCCGTGGTAGACAGACATAAGTCCCTTTGACATTATCTGGATTATTTTGTCTTAAATAACATCACTTAAGGGACATAAGTCCACTCAGGGCAACAATCTGGCCTATTTTTTTGTTTTTCCTCACTGTTCTCCAATGATGAAAGAGTAAATGTGAATATCTTTTCTAGCCTCCTCTATTGGTGAGTAAGGACTTGAAAAATGGCACACAGACCTCCCAAGAATCAGTAAGAAACTCACATACAGGGAAGATAAATTTACCTATTAGAATACAATTTGCAAAGATAATGATATGTTAAATGGCACATGCGATTTACATCCCTTACAGAGCACAGCCTGCTCAGCTGAAACGTTTTACATTTGATTATTTCAACATCTTTTCCAAGTTCAATGGGAGGGCTTAAAAATACATCAGAAAGTTAAAAGGACCTTCAAGTGATTTTTTTCCTCCTCCAGAACCAAAGGTGGCCTTTCCCAAGAAGCTCCTTTCTGAAACTCTTAAGGGACTATGTTGCAGACTAACCAAGGATGATCTCATTACATAGTTAAAAATTTTCTGGCTGATTCCACTTTCATATCCTCTCAATTTGCCAAATCAGAGAACACGAGGAGTAGCCCATTAGTTTCTCCCAAGGTCACTGCAGATTTCTATCCTACAAATATAGATTCTCATAAGAACTCACAAGAAAAGAGAGGCACACATGCAGTCTCTTAGCTATGTTGCTTACTTGCTTTGCAACTGGGCCATGTGGGGCTGGGAATACATTTTCTTTTTAAACGTTTTCTTAATAAGATTGTACAAAATGATTGTTGTTTAGTTGCTAATGAATGCATTTTCATTGTCAACAATTCAGACTTTATAGGTGAAGTTAAAACCAAACAAGAACAAAAATCACTAATGACCTCTACTAATCCTATTTACCCCTTTCAGAGGCACTTTTATCTTATTACTTTTGTATTTATCCTCCCAGATCCTCTCTCCTCTTAAAAATATATAAAAGTGTAGTTATTTTTCAGCAAATTTTCTTTTTTCTTAAACTCAACAATATATTTTGGAGATCTTCCCCTGAGAATGCAAATTTGGCCAGCTCACTTTAAAAAATTGCCTTATAGTATTTATTAGTGTTCTGTAATATAAGTGACTATTTTGAAATTCTCCTCCTTATAGACAGTTGGTCCCAATCCCTCATAATTTTACAGCTATCCATGTACATGGCTCTTTGTACATACTTATAAAGTATTTCCTTATAAAGCACTTACAAAGGTTTTCCCTATTTTTTTTTTCTTGGTTCATTTGACGTTTTATTGCTCTTTTAGATTTTTAGTTGCAAATTGTAAGTTGTAGGTTTTGCAAATGTTTTCTACTCCTCTGTATCTTGTTATTTAAAGTTTTAATGATGGCTTCAGAAGTTAAATCTTTGTAGCCAAATATATCAATTTTTAACTTTAGTTTTGTTTTTAGACCTTTTAAGAAAACCAAATCATAAACTAGTTTTATATATATTTTTATAATTTAAATGTTTCTATGCTTATATGGATAATTTATTTTGAGAATGTTGTGAACTTGGACACTATTTTGTATCTAAATCATAGCTGATTGTGTCAGTACTGTCTATTGACCAATGTGTCTTTTGCCTACAAATCTGAATGCAACCTTTACCAAACATTATATTTATTTATTTTTGGATCTCTTGTGTTCAAGCTTTATCTGTCTGTTATAGCCCTAGTAATATCCTATGCTAAATAATAGACTTTATGTTTTGATACCAGTAAAGTGAGTCCCTACAGTTTTATTTTAATTTTTATACTATATAATTACTTTTGTAGTTTGCTCTTTGTTATTAAAGATCTTACTATCTTAATGTTGTTTTTGAACTGGAATATTTTTTTGAGTGGGGGAGGGACTTGTGTATTTGGTCACTTTCTTCTAATTATTAGTTGGTTGTTTTGAATTTTATGGATAAGTAATTCTATACTTTGCAAACAATTTTAGTTTTGTATATTCCTTCCCAATATTTATATTGTTTTTATTATTCTCTATTGCTTAGATAACCAAATAATTTGAATAGTAGGTATGAGAGAAGACATCTCTTTTATTCTTGACTTGTAATGCTTGTTTTCATGTTAAGAATATTTGCAAGTTTATCATTAAATATGCCTCTCAAATGAAGTTCTTGTCTATTGTTAACTTGTTAATTTAACTGAGGATTTAAGTTTTATTAAATTCTCAGTATAGCAGTATAGTTACTTAATATGTCCTTTTACTCACTTGATTAGGTAGAGTAATGTTTTTTTCCTGTTAAAACATTTTTGCATTCTTGGGATAAATGCCGTCTGGTTGTAAGGAATGAATGTACTTTCCATTCAATATAGTGATAAAGTTGATTTGTTAATATTTATATACAATTTTATATTTGCATTCTTACGTGAGATCAGTGTACAGTTTTCTTACTCTCTTCTTCTCTGGAATTTGTATCATTATATTAGCATTATAAAATGAGTTATTTAGCTTTTGTCTTTTCTATAGTCTGATACAGTTGGCATATTTTGGGAAGGATTTATTTTTAGCAGTAACCTAGCACTTATCCATAAACCATCTGGGACCAGTGCATTTTAAAGGGAATGGGTCTTTGTAAACTTTTCAATTTCTTCTATAATGTTGGTCTTTTAACATTTATTTCTACTCTTTCTCCAGTTTTGAAAGTTCATATTTTCCTAGAAGTTGTCCAATTCATTTAGATTTCATTTTGTCAATATAGTATAAACTTATGTAGTAGTATTCTCTCTGTAGTTTTATCTCTTTTCTCATTCCTATTATGGTTTATTCATATCTTCTTGTCTCTGATCAAACATATGGTCTACTTTACTGATATTTTTTCCAGTAATCTGCCTTTGCTTTTAATGCCTGAATTTCTAGTCTGTCTTGTGTTTTAATAATATTTGCTTTTATCATCACTACTACTTTCATGTCATTTTCTGAGAGGTTTTTTTTTTTTTTGCATTTTCCTTGCTTTTAAAAATTTTATTTTATTTTTGTGTGTGTGAGGGGTCAAGCTTCTATACATTTCATTTCCCCAACTCTGTTAAAGACAAGAACTTAATTAATATATTATTAATAGTGCCCATCTTATTGGGATACTTATATTTGTGAAGAACAGATTTTTTTCACATGAAAATATTTCTGATCTGGGCAAGATCTTCTCAATATGAGTAAAAGTATGTCCAGCATATGATTTTATCTTTTAAAAAATTAGTTATTTTTAATTAGAGGATAACTGCTTTACAATATTGTGCTGATTTCTGCCATACATCAACATGAAGCAAGCATAAGTATACATTTATCCTTGTGTGTACAGCAACTTCCCATTAAGTTTGGTTGCTCAGTCATGTCTGACTCTTTGAAACCCCATGGACTACAGCATGCCAGGTTTCCCTGGCATGGAAGGAAATTCCCATGGAATTCCCATCACCAGTTCCCAGAGCTTACTCAAACTCATGTCCATTGAGTTGGTGATGCTATCCAACCATCTCATCCTTTGTTGTCCCCTTTTCCTCCTCTCTTCAATCTTTCCCAGCATCAGAGTCTTTTCCAATAAATCAGTTCTTCAAATCAGGTGGCCAAAATATTGGCGTTTCAGCCTCAGCATTAGTCTTTTCTTGAATATTCAGGACTGATCTCCTTTTGGATGGACTGGTTAGATCTCCTTGCAGTCCAAGGGACTCTCAAGAGTCTTCTCCAACAACACAGTTCAAAAGCATCAATTCTTCGGCGCTCAGCTTTCTTCACATCCCAACTCTCACATCCATACATGACTACTGGAAAAACCGTAGCCTTGACTAGATGAGCCTTTGTTGACAAAATAACATCTCTGCTTTTTAATATGCTGTCTAGGTTGGTCATAACTTTCCTTCCGAGAAGTAAGAGTTTTTAATTTCTTGGCTGCAATCACTATCTGCAGTGATTTTGGAGCCCAGAAAAATAAAGTCAGCCACTGTTTCCATTGTTTCCCCATCCATTTGCCCTGAAGTGGTGGGACTGGATGCCATGATCTTAGTTTTCTGAATGTTGAGTTTTAGGTCAACTTTGTGTTTACATATGGTAAATCTCTTTACATATGGTAAGATCTGTTTTACACATGGTAATATGTGTTTCAGTGCTGCTCTCTCAATTTGTCCCACTCTCACCTTCCTCTGCTGTGTCTATAAGCCTGTTCTCTATGTCTGGATCTCTATTCCTGCCCTGTAAATAGGTTCATCAATACTCTTTTTCTAGATTCCATATATATGTGTGTTAATATATGGTATTTGTTTTTCTGACTTACTTCACTCTGTATAATAGGCTCCTGGTTCATCCATTTCACTAGAACTGACTCAAATTTGTTCCTTTTTATGGCTGGACTAGTATTCCATTGTGTATATGTACCATAACTTCTTTATACATTCATCTATGGCTCTACCAAAAATCCACCTCATGTCCTGGCTATTGTAAATAGTGCTGCAATGACCATTGAGTTACATGTGTCTTTTTCAACTATGATTTTCTCAGGGTATGTGCTCAGTAGTGGGATTGTTGGGTAATATCATAGTTTATTCCTAGTCTTTTAAGGAACCTCCATACTCTTCTCCATAGTGAAAGAAAGAAAGAGAAGTCACTCAGTCATGTCCGACTCTTTGCGACCCCATGGACTGCAGCCCACCAGGCTCCTTCATCCATGGGATTTTCCAGGCAAGAATACTGGAGTGGGTTGCCTGTTCCTTCTCCAGGAGATCTTCCTCACCCAGGGATCAAACCCGGGGCTGTATCAATTTACATTCCTATCAACAGTGCAAGAGGGTTGCCTCTCCAACATGTATTGTTTGTAGATTATTTGATGGCCATTCTGACAAGTGTGAGGTGATACTTCATTGTAGTTTTGAATTGCATTTCTCTAATATTGAGCAACGTTGAGCATCTTCATGTGCTTGTTGGCCGTCTGTAGGTTTTCTTTGGAGAAATGTTTCTTTAGGTCTTCTGACCATTTTTTTTTTTTTTTTGGATTGGGTTGTTTGCTTTTCTAGTCGTGAGGTTCATGAATTGCTTTTTTACTTTAGAGATTAATCTTTTTTCAGTTGTTTGTTTCATTTGCAATTATTTTCTCCCATTCTGAGGGTTGCCTTTTCACCATGTTTATAGTTTCCTTTGATGTGCAGAAGCTTTTAAAGTTGACTGGGTCCCATATGTTTATTTTTTGTTTTTATTTCCTTTAGGAGGTGGATCAAAGAGGAACTTATGATTTAGGTCAGAGTGTTCTGCCTATATGGAGAAAGCAATGGCTCCAGTACTCTTTCCTGGAAAATCCCATGGACAGAGGAGCCTGGTGGGCTGCAGTCCATGGGGTCAAGAAGAGTCTGACAAGATTGAGCGGCTTCACTTTCACTTTTCACTTTCATGCATTGGAGAAGGAAATGACAACCTGCTCCAGTATTCTTGCCTGGAGAATCCCAGGGATGATGGAGGTTGGTGGGCTGCCACCTATGGGGTCACACAGAGTTGGACACGACTGAAGTGACTTAGCAGCAGCAGCAGCAGTTCTGCCTGTTTTCCTCTAAGCATTTTATAGTTTCTGGCCTTACATTTAGGTCTTTAATCTATTCTGAGTTTGCATATGGTGTTAGGAAGTGTTCCAATTTCATTCTTTTACATGTAGCTGTCCAGTTTTCCCAGCACCACTTGTTGAAGAGGTTGTCTTTCTCCATTGTATATTCTTGCCTCCTTTGTCAAAGATAAGGTGCCCAAAAGTGTATGGGTTTATCTTTGGGCTTTCTGTCTTATTCTATTGATCTCTATTTCTGTTTCTGTGCCATACCCATACTGTCTTGATGACTGTAGCTTTGTAGTATAGTCTTAAATCTATACTACAGGAAGGTTGTTTCTTCCAGCTCTATTTTTCTTGAGTTTTTCTTTTTTTAAGCTATTTGGAGTCTTGTGTTTCCATACAAATTGTGAAATTTTTTGTTCTAGTTCTGTGAAAAATACCATTAGTAATTTGACAGGGATTGTACAGAATGTGTAGATAGCTTTGAGTGGTATAGTCATTTTCACAATATCAATGCTTCCAGTCTAAGAACATGGTATATCTCTCCCTTTTTGTGTCATCTTTTATTTTCTTCACCAGTGTCTCTTTGCTTTTTGAATTTTAAAAGCATGGATTGTTTATTTTAAACTTTAACACTTTTTAATAGTGTTTTTACAACTAAAATTTTTTTGTGTGTACTTTTTGTACATGTCTGAAGTGTTGTTGGGTGTAACTCTAGTTTATTCTAAGTTTAAATTACCATTCCTTTAAAGAATATTTTGGAGGCAATGGAGAGTGTCATTTGTTAGCTTTTGCTTTCCATTTTAATTATATTATAGTCTGTGGATGTGACACATGATGTCAGCTTTCAGGAACTGGTTGAAATTTGCTTTATGGCTGATATTGTCAAAATGTCTGTTTCCTGTGAATAGTCATATATTCTTATATATAAGCACATGTATGTGTCTATGTGTATATGTGATTAATATTACATTTTATTTAATTCTTTGATAGCTTTAAAAAAATTAATCTACTGTTTTCAGAGAGCTGTATCATAGTCCATGCATAAACAATGGATTTGTTAAATTCATATTGTGGTTCTATTATTTCTTCTTACTTTTCAGTTCAGTTCAGTCACTCAGTTGTGTCCAACTCTTTGGGACCTCATGAATCACAGCACACCAGGCCTCCCTGTCCATCACCAACTCCTGGAGTCCACCCAAACCCATGTCCTCTGAGTTGGTGATGCTATTCAACCGTCTCATCCTCTGTTGTCCCCTTCTCCTCCTGCCCTTAATCATTCCCAGCATTATGATCTTTTCCAATGAGTCAGCTCTTTGCATGAGGTGGCCACAGTATTGGAGTTTCAGCTTCAACATCAGTCCTACCAATGAACACCCAGGACTGATCTCCTTTAGAATGGACTGGCTGGATCTCCTTGCAGTCCAAGGGACTCTCAAGAGTCTTCTTCAACACCACAGTTCAAAAGCATCAATTCTGCGGCACTCAGCTTTCTTTATAGTCCAACTCTCACATCCATACATGACTACTGGAAAAACCATAGCCTTCATGTAGTTCGGTTCAGTTCAGTTCAGTTCAGTTCAGTTCAGCTCAGTCGCTCAGTTGTGTCCGACTCTTTGTGACCCCATGAATTGTAGCACGCCAGGCCTCCCTGTCCATCACCATCTCCTGGAGTTCACTCAGACTCATGTCCATCGAGTCTGTGATGCCATTCAGCCATCTCATCCTCAGTCGTCCCCTTCTTCTCTTGCCCCCAATCCCTCCCAGCATCACAGTCTTTTCCAATGAGTCAACTCTTCGCATGAGGTGGCCAAAGTACTGGAGTTTCAGCTTTAGCATCATTCCTTCCAAAGAAATCCCAGTCCTGATCTCCTTCAGAATGGACTGGTTGGATCTCATTGCATTCCAAGGGATTCTCAAGAGTCTTCTCCAACACCACAGTTCAAAAGCATCAAATCTTCGGCGCTCAGCCTTCTTCACAGTCCAACTCTCACATCCATAAATGACCACAGGAAAAACCATAGCCTTGACTAGAGGGACCTTAGTCAGCAAAGTAATGTCTCTGCTTTTGAATATACTCTCTAGGTTGGTCATAACTTTTCTTCCAAGGAGTAAATGTCTTCTAATTTCATGGCTGCAGTCACCATCCGCAGTGATTTTGAAGCCCAGAAAAATAAAGTCTGACCCTGTTTCTACTGTTTCCCCATCTATTTTCCATGAAGTGGTGGGACTAGATGTCATGATCTTCGTTTTCTGAATGTTGAGCTTTAAGCCAACTTTTTCACTCTCCTCTTTCACTTTCATCAAGAGGCTTTTTAGTTCCTCTTCACTTTCTGCCATAAAGGTGGTGTCATCTGCATATCTGAGGTTACTGATATTTCTCCCAGCAATCTTGATTCCATCTTGTGCTTCTTCCAGCCCAGCATTTCTCATGATGTACTCTGCATATAAGTTAATAAGCAAAGTGACAATATACAGCCTTGACGTACTCCTTTTCCTGTTTGGAACCTGTCTGTTGTTCCATGTCCAGTTCTAACTGTTGCTTCCTGATCTGCATACAGGTTTCTCACAAGGCAGGTCAGGTGGTCTGGTACTCCCATCTCTTGAAGAATTTTCCACAGTTTATTTTGACCCACACAGTCAAAGGCTTTTATCATTACTTTATTTCAATGCTATGTTTCTAGTTACATAGAATTTCATGACTATTTTGGATAAATATAAATACATACATTATTAATGTTAGTATAAAATATGTAAGTTATTAAAATTATTTCTATTATATAAAATATCCCCATTACTTTCTTTTAAAAGTTTTCATGCTATTTTGTCTGATTTTAATAGTGTTGTACTCATTTTTTCTCTTATCATTTGTCCTGTATTTCCTTTCCTATACTCGTTGTTTTCTTTATTTTGTCATTCTGTTGTCAATTTGCCTCTGTAAACAACACAGTTTTATTTTACTTACATGATCATAGAATCTCTAATTTTAATATTAGTTTTTTCTAGTCATATTTCATGACTACTGATGTTGGCTTTGGTATTTAGATTTTTGTGTAATTTCTCTCTTCTCCCTCCTGCCTTTTATTGGAATGATAAGGTTTTATCTTAGTATTTCAGTTCAGTTCAGTCACTCAGTCGTGTCCGACTTTTTGCGACCCCATGAATAGCAACACGCCAGGTCTCCCTGTCCATCACCAACTCCTGGAGTCCACCCAAACCCATGTCCTCTGAGTTGGTGATGCTATTCAACCGTCTCATCCTCTGTTGTCCCCTTCTCCTCCTGCCCTTAATCATTCCCAGCATTATGATCTTTTCCAATGAGTCAGCTCTTTGCATGAGGTGGCCACAGTATTGGAGTTTCAGCTTCAACATCAGTCCTACCAATGAACATCCAGGACTGATCTCCTTTAGAATGGACTGGCTGGATCTCCTTGCAGTCCAAGGGACTCTCAAGAGTCTTCTTCAACACCACAGTTCAAAAGCATCAATTCTGCGGCACTCAGCTTTCTTTATAGTCCAACTCTCACATCCATACATGACTACTGGAAAAACCATAGCCTTCATGTAGTTCGGTTCAGTTCAGTTCAGTTCAGTCGCTCAGTCGTGTCCGACTCTTTGTGACCCCAAAATAAAGTCTGACCCTGTTTCCACTGTTTCCCCATCTATTTCCTGTGAAGTGATGGGACCGGATGCCATGATCTTCGTTTTCTGAATGTTGAGCTTTAGACCAACTTTTTCCGCTCTCCTCTTTCACTTTCATCAAGAGGCTTTTAGCTCCTCTTCACTTTCTGCCATAGAAGTTAAGCATTCTATTCCTTATGGTTATTATATTTTAACACACATATTTACATAGATTTATTTAACAATGCCTCAAATTAGTTAAGCACATTAGCTAGTTTTTCATTTCCTAAACACTCCAAACACTTCTGCTGATACTTGAGTTTTGAGTTGTTGTTTAATTACCCAGTCATGTCCGACTCTTTGCAACCCCATGGACTGCAGCATGCCAGGCCTCTCTGTCCTCTTACCAGGTCCTGAAGTTTGCCTGAATTCATATCCATTGCATCGGTGAAGCTATCCATCCATCTCATCCTCTGACATGCTCCTTCTGCCTTCAGTCTCCCAGCATCAGGGACTTTTCCAACAAGTCACCTGTTCATATAAGAAGATCATAATTATGGAGTTTCAGCTTCAGCATCAGTCTCCCCAAATAATGTTTAACAGTCAAAACATTTAGTTGAAAACTAAATTTTAGATGAATCCATCTACAACAGGATAGGATTAGAAGGTTAAGAAATCTTTTCTCTAAAAAAGCAACTACTGAGCAGGACAAAATTGTCACAAATAATCATTTCAATACTCTGAAGTCACTAAATGCATTCAACGGAGGCTGAAATTTTATTTACCAAAATTACTGAACTCTGTAAGAACAGCCTGTCTGGTATTCTTGTCCAGGGATTCCATGGACAAAACGTTAAAATGTTAAAACGTGCCTACTCAAAATGTTAAAAAATTTTTTTTTAATTGGAGCATAGTTACTTTGCTGGAGAAGGAAATGGCAACCCACTCCAGTATTCCTGCCTGGAGAATCCTATGAACAGGGGAGCCTGCTAGGTTGCCATCTATGGGGTTGCACAGAGTTGGACACGACTGAAACGACTTAGCATGCATGCATGCATTGGAGAAGGAAATGGCAACCCACTCCAGTGTTCTTGCCTGGAGAATCCCAGGGACAGAGGAGCCTGGTGGGCTGCTGTCTATGGGGTCGCACAGAGTAGCACACGACTGACCCGACTTAGTAGCAGCAGCAGCAGCAGTTACTTTACAATGTTGTATAGTGTTTACCACACAGCAAAGTGAATCAACTGTATGCATACCTATATGTATACTATATCCCCTTTTGGATTTCCTTTTCATTTAGATCACCACATTGCATTGAGCAGAGTTCTCCATTAAACAGCATTCCTTGAGCTATACAATAGGTTCTCCTTAGTTATCTAATTTTTATATAGTGTCGGTAATGTATATACGTCAATCCCAAACTCTCAATTCATTGCACCCCCGCCCCGTTCCCTCTTGATAGCCATACATTTGTTCTCTACATCTGTATCTCTTTTTCTGCTTTCCAAGTAAGACCATCAAACCATTTTTAAAATATTCCATTAATTGCATTAAATTGCATGAATATGTGATATTTGTTTTTCTCTTTCTGACTTCGCTCTGTGTAACAGTCTCAGACAGTCCATCTTCGTCCCTCTCAGATGTCTTGGCAAGTTGTTGGGTAGGCCATGAATCCAGAAGCCTGGTTTCCAGTGCTGGAAGAGACTTACTGGATAGAAGCACTGAAAGTTAAGATAGTGATCTCAGTGGCCAGCAAACAAGGAGGATGAATGTCTTGTCCAGGTTAAGGCTGTGCTCCTGCTTAGAACAGCCAACAGACCAACAGGTCAGCTGGGAATTTAAACAGGAATGTGAGACTCTAGAGGGAGTTTGATAAAGTCTGAGTATATCTCAATTTAACAGCAACTGGAGTAGTTCCAAACTGTTTGCACGTCTCTGCCAGTGAAGCCTGCACACTTACATGGAGAAGATGTAAGAAAACCTAGTGTAAAGTAAAAGCCAGTGAAAATCTGAATACAGTCTGATGTTTGAATGTGCTCCCCAGCCTACACATCAATGCAAAATCAAACCTAATGTTCTCAAGGGTTTGGACACAACCCCTGAACAATATTTGTCTGAGTGGTAAGCTATTCAGACACAGGGTAACCTTTAGGAGGTCAGCCTTAAAAATATAAGAACAAATATAAATAGTTCCCACATGTTGTTGGGTAGATAGACTACACATATTTAGTTCAGACAAGTTAGTAAGCAAACAAGAGAAAACAATAGCAACTTGTGTGTGTGTGTGTGTGGTGGGGGGAGTCAGAATGCAATGTTATTTTAATATATTGCCTAAAATGTCCTTTCAACAAAAATTATGAAGCAAAGAAACAGAAAAATGTGACTTATATTAGGAAAAGAGTTTACAATAGATTCTAAGTGTCCCCAGAAGTTGAATTTAGCAAAGATGTCAAAGCAACTTTAATAAATATGATCAAAGAACTCAAGGAAAGCATCTTTATATTATTAAAGGAAAGTATGATGAAAACAACTCAAAGAGAAACAGAGAAATTATTTAAAAATTTATATTCTAAAGTTGAAAAGTACAGTACTCAAAAGGAAAAATTCACTACAGGCTCTCTGTAGCAGATTTGTGATGAAGGAAAAGAAACAATGAAGTCTAAGATAGATAAATAAAACTTACCTAATCTGAATAATAGAGAAAAATGAAGAAAAATGAACAGCCCCTTGAAGACCAAGATATCAAGCATATCAAGCATACCAATGAACATTTTATGAGAGTCACAAGGATAGAAGAGAGAAAAACGAAGAAAATAATTGAAGAAATGGGAAGAAACTGTTTTGGGGAAATAATGACTGAAAATGTCCCAACTTTGAAAATACTAATTTATATTAATAGATGCAAAATGTTCAACAAACTCCAATAGGAAAACACACAAGAATATCCACATTTAGAACACCATAGTTAAATTGTTGAAAGCCAAAGACAAGAAGAAAGTATTGAAAGCAGTAAGAGAAAATGGTTCCTCACATGCAAGGGAACAAAAGCTGCTGCTACTGCTGCTGCTGCTAAGTCGCTTCAGTCGCGTCCGACTCTGTGCGACCCCACAGATGGCGGCCCACCAGGCTCCCCTGTCCCTGGGATTCTCCAGGCAAGAACACTGGAGTGGGTTGCCATTTCCTTCTCCAATGCATGAAAGTGAAAAGTGAAAGTGAAGTTGCTCAGTTGTGTCCGACTCTTAGTGACCCCATGGACTGCAGCCTACCAGGCTCCTCCATCCATGGGATTCTCCAGGCAAGAGTACTGGAGTGGGGGTGCCATTGCCTTCTCTGAATTAACAGCTGACTTCTCATAAAAAATAGCTAAGGGCAGAAGGCAGTGGGTTGAAACCCAAATTGTATCCACTTACTGTATCTTGAGGCAGTATCATCTGCCACTGTTTCTTTCAATCTGGGCTCCTTAGATTGTGCCATTTTTTGTCTAGTTTGTCGTGGGCCTTGGGAATGGATGTTGAAACTTTTGCACTGTGTCTCTTTCCTTATTGTTGTTCAGTTGCTCAGTCATGTTCAACTCTTTGCAACCCCATGGACTGCAGCATGCCAGGCTTTCCTGTCCATCACCATCTCCTGGAGCTTGCTCAAATTCATGTCTATTGAGTCAGTGATGCCATCCAATCTTGTCCTCTGTGATCCTCTTCTCCTGCCTTCTATATTTCCCAGCATCAGGATCTTTTCCACTGAGTCGGTTCTTCTCATCAGGTGGCCAAAGTATTGAAGCTTCAGCTTCAGCATCAGTCCTTCCAATGAATATTCAGGGTTGATTTCCTTTAGCATTGCCTGGTTTGATCTCCTGGCAGTCCAAGGGACCCCCAAGAGTCTTCTCCAACACCACAGATCAAAAGCATGGATTCTTCAGTGCTCAGCCTTCTTCTATTTTCTTACCTCATACTTTTCAGTTTTTTTTTTTTTTTTAAAGGGGGACAGTATTCTAAGGGTTGATGTTATAGCTCACTACTTCATTTGTGGTTATGCCAGTGTATTATTCAACTCATATATTTTGGAGTGTTATTTCAACAACAGATGTTTAAATTTCCAGTATCTCAGTTGATTTTTTTTTTTTTTTGGGTGCAGGATAATCTTATACCTCTTGAGGATATCATAGTCTTTTGTTAAATCCCTATTATTACTATCAGCTCTATTTTGTTTGGGTATAAGTGCTACTATTTATAAATCTGATTCTTTCAAAGACTATTTAATATTCCACAGCATAGGTAAATCATTTATTTTCCCTATGAAAGTGAAAGTGTTAGTGTTTCATTTGTGTCTGACTTTCTTTGTGACCCCCGCCATGGTCTGTAGCCCACCAGGCTCCTCTGTCTATGGAATTCTCCAGGCAATATTGGAGTGGGTAGCCATTCCCTTCCCCAGGGATCTTCCCAACCCAGGGATGGAAACTGGGTCTGCTACATTGCAGGCAGATTCTTTACCATCTGAGCCACCAGGGAAGCCCATATTTATAGGCAATTAGGTTTATTTATTCACAGTTCAACAGATGTCTATTGAGCATCCAAAATTCTAGTTCTGCAACTTGCTTTCTATGTAATTTTAAGCACAAAATCCCTCATTTTCCAGTATCTGTAAGATAAGGATAATAATACCTATGTCATAGAGATGTTAGGGAGTAAAGAGATATATATATATATATATATATATATAATAGTGTGTGTGTGTGTGTGTGTGTGTGTGTGTGTGTGTGTGTGTGTGTTTAGCAAAGTAGCATATAGTAAACTCTCAATGTGTCCCAGTGTCTCAGATTGTGATTATATTTGGGGATAGGGCCTTGAAGAGGTAATATGAGGTCATGTGGTGGGCCCTAATCCAATATGATTGATGTCTATATGAGGAGAGGGGGGGTTAGGGCACAGACACAGAGGGAAGCTTGTGTGAAGATTCAGGAGGAAGCCAGCTACCTGCAATCAAGGAGAGAGAGGACTTAGAAGGAACCAGCTTGACTGACACATTGATCTGGGGCTTCTAGCAGGTGAGGAAGTAGATTTCTGTAGCTGAAGCACCCTGGTCTGTGGAACTTTGTTACGGCAGCCCCCACAAACTAGTAGAGGTCAAAATCATTATCTGGCTCTCCTCTCAGCATTCTGTTGGTTTTTTGACCACTCTTTCAATTTTCTTCTCTCTGCTCCTGATCTGCTGCCTAAAGTAACCATATCTTTTTCATGGTCATGGCAATTTTGCTGGGCTTATGGATCTTCCATCTGAACTTTAAGGTTATTTATTTCCCTTTACAGGCTTATTTCTTCCTACAGACTCTATTATGCCCAGATTACTGCTCCCATATTCAACACTGTGCTACCAGGCACTAGCCAGCTTGTATTCACATTGCTTTTCAGGCTTGCCCTTCTCCTGTATATTTCTTCTACCAGCTTCTCTTGTAGGCTTGGATTCTGCTATCAATAGGGATTTTGCAGAGTTCATTAGTTGGAATGGACACTGTGGGATTCTGAGCAGTCTCTTACAACACTCACTTTCCATTCCAACCTTCCCAATGTGTTGCTCTCTGTAGTGAAGGTGGCTTTAATTTTATCCAACAGATATATTATGTCTCCCCACTTCTTTGCCATTCCTTAGAATACTGAATATTCTTAAATGTATATCTTTGTGTGTGTATATATATATATATATACACACACACACACATATATATATATGTGTGTATTTTTTATGAATACTTAGAAGTGGAATTGCTAGATTAAAGGCTATATAACTTAACATTTTGTTAGATGCTGCTTAACTGCCATCTATGAAAGGCTGAAAAATATTGACATTCCCACCAAATGAACATATAAGTGCTGCTTTTCTCTCATTTCCAATATTTTCCATCTGGTATTTTTAAACTTTAAAGGTTTTTATCAATGTGATGGGTAAAAATTGCATCTAATTATCATTTTAATTTTGCACATCCCAGATTTCCAAAAAGACTGAGCCTCTGTGTTTACTGGTTATTTGTATTTCTAGTATGAGTAGCCTTTGCAAATTCTTTTCTCATTTTCTACCATATTGTTTTTCCTCTCTCAGTTTCTAAGAGTTCTTTGTATATATTAAAGTAATTAATTCTTGTCAGTTTATTTTTATGAATTTTTTTCCAGGTATATCAGTTATTTTTTAAACTCTGTGGTGTTCTTTAACTGTGTAGAAATTTCAGACTCTTAAACTTTTATTAATTTATGTCTTATTAAGAAAACACTCAAAGATTATAATATATACTTAAATATTTCTTAATGCTTTTGCTGTTAAAATATTTTATAACTTAAATCATTTTGGATTCAATTTATGTTGTGAAAAGAGATCTAGCAACTTTTTTTCCTTGTGTGGATGCAGTGAAGCATGTGTATTTTCCTGTAAGACGAGCGCTAATCTATGTTTGGTGTAGGATGCAGGATGCATGGGGCTGATGCACGGGATGATTCAGGTAGAGGTGTGGGGTGGGAGGTGGGAGGGGGGTTAGGCATTGGGCGATTGTGTTCACCTATGGCTGTCGTGTCTGTGGCCAAATACAGTATTGTAATTAAAAATAATAAATTTAATTTAAAAAAAACCATTTTAATAGATAAAAAACCATTTTAATAATACTATTTATTGAATAAGTCATTGCTTATTTAAAATTTTACATACAAGTGAATGTTTCTGGAACTTCTTTCTTTTGGTGACTATATACAGTAATAACATATTTAAATTGCTATAACTTTATTGCTTGCTCTTTGACAGAATAGTTATTCCAATCATTATTTTCTCTTTCCCACATTTTATTGGTGGTTCTCGTGCATTTAGTCTATAGGTGAATTTTAGAATTCATGCATTTCATAAAAAATCATGTTGGAAATGATTAGAATTTCATTGACTTTGTACTAATTATTATATTTGTAAGAAATGAAATCCACAGTTCTTACTGATTTAAGCTCCTCTAAAGCGTAGATGACATTAACAACAAAGGAATTTAGTGAAAGGGAATTGTAGCATCTCAGAAGTGGAGAGAACTGTTGACTGGTTAAAGTGAGGGACCACAGTGGCAATGGACTGTTTTGCGTTTCACAGCAGCAGAGTCTGGGGGCCTGCTCCATAGGTCTTTAGTGTTAACGCAACTCAGAAATCTCAGTCTCTGTGCTTGCTTTCTACTCCCAGTTCCAGATTCCTGGGAGAGAATTTTGCCATCTCAGCTTGGGTCCCGTGTCTGCCCCTAAATCATTAAATGTGCTCAGGTAGTGAGTTTGATAGTATAGGTATCACTGCTGGTCCCACTTATTGGAGAAAACCCCAAATCAAGACTGTTTACTGTTCTTGAGGCAATATTATCCTTAAATCTGGGCTCGTATTGTACCATTGTTTCTCCAGTTTGTTGTGCCCCATATCAAAATCCTGCAATCTGTGTACAAAATAAACACCACCACATTCTATGTACAATGATAAATGAGAATAGGAGGAAAAAGAAGGAAAAAATAATAATCCATATTTATAAAGATAAAGATAAAGAAAATGCTTTGTCAGCATTACTTTGCTGACAAAGGTCTGTCTAGTCAAAGCTATGGTTTTTCCAGTAGTCATGGATGGGTGTGAGAGTTGGATGATAAAGAAAGCTGAGCAAGAAAGAACTGATGCTTTGAATTATGGTGTTGAAAACGATTCTTGAGAGTCCCTTGGACTGCAAGGAGGTTAAACCTGTCAATGCTAAAGAAAATCAGTCCTGAATACTCATTGGAAGGGCTGATGCTAAAGCTGAAGCTCCAATACTTTGGCCACCTGATGCAAAGAACTGACTCGTTGGAAAAGACCCTGATGCTGGGAAAGATTGAAGGTGGGAGGAGAAGGGGACAACAGAGAATGAGATGGTTGGATGGCATCACCAACTTGATGGACATGAGTTTGAGTAAGCTCTGGGAGTTGCTAATGGACAGGGAAGCCTGGTGTGCTATAGTCCATGGGGTTGCAAAGAGTCGGACACACCTGAGTGACTGAACTGAACTGAATTGATAAAGAAAAGAGATGATAATTGTGTTCGAATAGTAAGCAATGAAAAATAGAAGGAAACTGAAGCCCTTATTTTTATTATTGGTTGCAAGACTGTCTTGAACTTGGATTTCTGACTTTGCCAGTTCTATGTTCTGTTGGTCTTGTTGCTGCTGCTGCTGTTGCTAAGTCGGTTCAGTCATGTCTGACTCTGTGCAACCCCATGGACAGCAGCCCACCAGGCTCTGGGGAATCCCAGAGTCCCTGGGATTCTCCAGGCAAGAACACTGGAGTGGATTGCCATTCTGTTTGTGTTAGACTTCTTCTTATTGTGACTTTTTCTCCTCCTTGTGGACTTACCTTTATTCTTGAGATATCTAAGCCATTGGTGTTCTTGTCTTTAAGGATTTGGGTTGCTTTTTTATATGCCCAATATTAATGATCAACACAACAAGAAATTTTCCTTGCAACACATGGTATTGTGGCAGATTCAGCTGGGTGTGATTCAATCTGAATATGGTGTTTGGTGTTGAGTGTTTATAAATTTCAACAAGACAGTTTGAAAAAGGGGCAGAATATGGTCACAGGATATCCATCAGTCTCTAAAATGTTTAATTCCAGTTTCAGAGTACCTATTCTATTTCCCATGGAGTTAGTCACACACCAACCAACTTCCTTTTTGATTCCTCTTTTGGTGGCTTGATGACTCCAAAGTGACCAAGTGGCTGTCTCTGTACCACATCAAGAGAATTTATTTTTTTTCCCTTCAGTTTTATTGAGCTATAATTGACCTTTACTGGGTTTTCTAGTATAAACATTCTTCCTTAGGTTAACATTTCTAGAATACTCAATTATTCACCCTTATGTTTCCTTTATCCTAAAAATAATTGCCTCATTGACTTATTTTTGAACTAATGTTCTTAAATTTTATTTATCTTTGGTAATCTGTCTCAAGTCCTTTTTGGAATTAAGGTAAGTATAAGTAGGTAGGTGCCACTACCCTCTCCATGCCTTGGTTGTCAAGTGTGTGACTGTGCAGCTGTGAAAATATTCACCTGATCCCTTGTGAGAGCTTAATAACATCTGTAATGCAGCATCCCAGATTGTGTTTCAGAGCTGGTGTCATGGTGGAGTCTTAGAGTGATAAGCTACACTAGCATTTTCCACCAATGGTTTGCAAACTCCTAGGATTTCGAAGTTATATCCAAGAAAGTCTATGTTGTTAGAGTTAGTAATGGTATTTAGTTAAGCAGTTATTAAAATATTTAATGTTGTCTAGTTTTCCTTTTGGAAGTAAAACAATTTTGACACCTTTAAGTATATATAGAATGAGCTAATAGCAATCATATCAGTTCAGTTTAGATGCTCAGTCATGTCAGAATCTGAGACCTCATGGACTGCAGCACGACAGGCTTCCCTGTCCTTCACCAGCTCCCGGAGCTTGCTCAAACTCGTGTTTATTGAGTCCGTAATGCCATCCAACTATCTCATCCTCTGTCATCCCCTTCTCCTCCTACCTTCAAACTTTCCCAGCATCAGGGTCTTTTCTAATGAGTCAGTCCATCACTTCAGGTGGCCAAAGTATTGAAGCTTCAGCATCAGTCCTTTCAATGAATATTCAGGACAGATTTCCTTTAAGATTGACTGGTTTGATCTCCTTGCAGTCTAAGGGACTCTCAAGAGTCTTCTCCAACACCACAGTTCAAAGCATCAATTCTTTGGTGTTTAGCCTTCTTTATGGTCCTACTCTCATATCCATACATGACTACTGGAAAAACCATCGCTTTGACAAGATGGACTTTTGTTGGCAAAGTAATATCTCTGCTTTCTAAGATGCTGTCTAGGTTGGTCATAGCTTTTCGTCCAAAGAGCAAGTGTATTTTACTATAATGGCTGCAGTCATCATCTGCAGTGATTTTGAAGCCCAAGAGAATAGTCTGTCACTGTTTCCATTATTTCCCCATTTATTTGCCATGAAGTGATGAGACAAGATGTCATGATCTTAATTTTCTGAATGTTGAGTTTTAAGCCAGCATTTTCACTCTCTTGTTTCACTTTCATCAAGAGGCTGTTTAGTTCTTCTTCGCTTTCTGCCATAAAGGTGGTGTCATCTGCATCTCTGAGGTTACTGGTATTTCTCTGGGCAATCTTAATTCTAGCTTGTGCTTCATCCAGTCTGGCATTTTGCATAATGTACTCTGCATATAAGTGAAATAAGTAGGGTGATAATATACAGCCTTGACGTAGTCCTTTCCCCATTTGGAACCAGTATGTTGTTCCATGTTCAGTTCTAACTGTTGCTTCTTGACCTGCATACAGATTTCTCAGTAGGCAGGCAAGGTGATCTGGTATTCCTAGACCATTCTATTGAAAAATTTTCCACAGTTTGTTGTGATCCACACAGTCAAAGGCTTTAGTGTATTCAATGAAGCAGATGTTCTTCTGGAATTCGCTAGCTTCTTCTATGATCCAATGGATGTTGGCCATCAGATCAACATGCTCAAAACTTGTGGTCACTATATAGTCTTAAGTGATTTGATTCATAGGTAGATGCTATTTAATTAATACCCATAATAGACTGTGAAAAGTATAGGAGATGAAGCTTGATTTTGAAGTATAGGTTAATGGTACTAATTCAGCAAACTTACCTGAAGGTGGTCTTACCAAATCTTTAAGTGGCATTAAAGTAATTAAAACTCTTATGTAGTACATTAAGCATCTTCTGTATTAAGAGATAAAATTTGTCATGATTATATACAACAATGTATTTACAGAGAGTTTCATTTGAGTTCCAAATCAAATATGATGTAATATTAATTTTTAATATGTATAATGCAGTTAGATATTCATATGCACCTTAAAGGAAATTAAATAGCATGTCAGTTGTTAAATGTGAAAATGTCTTTTTATATTATGAATTATTAAAGATAGTATAAAATGAATCTTAAATGTAATATTTAATAATATGGTAATATCATTTTGAAACTTTTAATCATTTGTCATATTTTACACAAAAATGAAAAGATAATTTAAAAAATTCCCGAAGGAGCCACAAGAGGAATATATCATTGTGAAAGTTTTTCATAAGTCAAAACTGAATAGGAAATGATTTGGACAGTTTGTTCCTTGGGTGTCAGATTATTGTTTCACTTCCAATGTAGTATGTCCTTCAATCAGAGGCATTAATTATGTAGGATACCATAGTAGTGAAGAGGAGGTTTTTGTATATCCATCACAGATGTTGCTTGCATATATGTGATGATCAAGGATACAAATCCAAACCCTTAGTATATCTTTTTTTTTTTTTTTGAAAATAAATTACTACCCCATTTATGGTGGAGGATAAAGTCAGTTTACACTTTAGAGTTGGGAGTTGAGCATTGGTGTAAGCAAGTTAGATCTGGTGAGCGAAGTCCATGATATTGAGATTGTGTATACCCTCTGCCCTGGCCATCATGGCCTTCTAGTTTATTAGCCCACTTAACAAGGACTGTAATGAGGAGGGGGGTGACTAGAGGAGGGGGGTGATTGACAACAACAAAATGTTCTCTTGATTCTGTGAGGAATCTTTTCTTCGGTGGGGTACTTTTATGAGAACTATGTATGGCACAAATATCTTCTAGGCTCTTCCTGAATGGTCCGCTCTGAAATGACAGAACTTTCTCTGCTTTTGTGGACTTCACCATGTGGACCTTACTAGAACATGGAAGGTGGTTGATACTTCTTACTTCAAGGATTTATCAGCATGATTTTGCCAAAGTAGTGAGCTGGTGTGAACTGAGGAATAATAAGATGATTAAGGCCACTGTAGATTCAGTTCAGTTCAGGTCAGTCACTCAGTCGAATCCGACTCTTTGCGACCCCATGAATCGCAGCATGCCAGCCCTCCCTGTCCATCACCAATTCCAGGAGTTCACTCAGATTCACGTTCATTGAGTCTGTGATGTCATCCAGCCATCTCATCCTCTGTCGCCCCCTTCTCCTCCTGCCCCCAATCCCTCCCAGCATCAGAGTCTTTTCCAGTGAGTCAACTCTTTGCATGAGGTGGCCAAAGTACTGGAGTTTCAGCTTTAGCATCATTCCTTCCAAAGAAATCCCAGGGCTGATCTCCTTCAGAATGGACTGGTTGGATCTCCTTGCAGTCCAAGGGACTCTCAAGAGTCTTCTCCAACACCACAGTTCAAAAGCATCAATTCTTCGGCGCTCGGCCTTCTTCACAGTCCAACTCTCACATCCATACATGACCACTGGAAAAATCACAGCCTTGACTAGACAGACTTTAGTTGGCAAAGTAATGTCTCTGCTTTTCAATATTCTATCTAGGTTGGTAATAACTTCTCTTCCACGGAGTAAGCGTCTTTTAATTTCATGGCTGCAGTCACCATCTGCTGTGATTTTGGAGCCCCCCAAAATAAAGCCTGAGACTGTTTCCACTGTTTCCCCATCTATTTCCCATGAAGTGATGGGACCAGATGCCATGATCTTCATTTTCTGAATGTTGAGCTTTAAGCCAACTTTTTCCACTTTCCTCTTTCACTTTAATCAAAAGGCTTTTAGTTCCTCTTCACTTTCTGCCTTAAGGGTGGTGTCATATGCATATCTGAGGTTATTGATATTTCTCCCAGCAATCTTGATTCCAGCTTGTGTTTCTTCCAGTCCAGCGTTTCTCATGATGTACTCTGCATATAAGTTAAATAAGCAAGGTGACAATATACAGCCTTGACGTACTCCTTTTCCTATTTGGAACCAGTCTGTTGTTCTATGTCCAGTTAAAACTGTTGCTTCCTGACCTGCATACAGATTCTCAAGAGGCAAGTTAGGTGGTCTGGTATTCCCATCCCTTTCAGAATTTTCCACAGTTTATTGTGATCCACACAGTCAAAGGCTTTGGCATAGTCAATAAAGCAGAAGTAGATGTTTTCCTGGAACTCTGTTCTGTTTTCAATGATCCAGCAGATGTTGGCAATTTGATCTCTGGTTCCTCTGCCTTTTCAAAAACCAGCTTGAACATCAGGAAGTTCACAGTTCACGTATTGCTGAAGCCTGGCTTGGAGAATTTTGAGCATTACTTTACTAGCATGTGAGATGAGTGCAATTGTGTGATAGTTTGAGCATTCTTTGGCATTGCCTTTCTTTGGAATTGGAATGAAAACTGACCTTTTCCAGTCCTGTTGGACTGGAAAACTGCTGAGTTTTCCAAATTTGCTGGCATATTGAGTGCAGCACTTTCACAGCATCATCTTTCAGGATTTGAAACAACTCCACTGGAATTCTATCACCTCCACTAGCTTTGTTCGTAGGGATGCTTTCTAAGGCCCACTTGACTTCACATTCCAAGATGTCTGGCTCTAGATTAGTGATCACATCATCATGATTATCTGGTTGTGAACATCTTTTTGTACAGTTCTTCTGTGTATTCTTGCCACCTCTTCTTAATATCTTCTGCTTCTGTTAGGTCCAAACCATTTCTGTCCTTTATCGAGCCCATCTTTGCATGAAATATTCCCTTGGTATCTCTAATTTTCTTGAAGAGATCTCTAGTCTTTCCCATTCTGTTCTTTTCCTCTATTTCTTTGCATTGATCACTGAAGAAGGCTTTCTTATCTCTTCTTGCTATTCTTTGGAACTCTGCATTCAGATACTTATATCTTTCCTTTTCTCCTTTGCTTTTCACCTCTCTTCTTTTCACAGCTATTTGTAAGGCCTCCCCAGACAGCCACTTTGCTTTTTGCATTTCTTTTCCATGGGGATGGTCTTGATCCCTGTCTCCTGTACAATGTCACAAACCTCAGTTCATAGTTCATCAGGCACTCTATCTATCAGATCTAGGCCCTTAAGTCTATTTCTCACTTCCACTGTATAATCATAAGGAATTTGATTTAGGTCATCCCTGAAAGGTCTAGCGATTTTCCCTACTTTCTTCAATTTAAATCTGAATTTGGTAATAAGGAGTTCATGATCTGAGCCACAGTCAGCTCCTCGTCTTGTTTTTGTTGACTGTATAGAGCTTCTCCATCTTTGGCTGCACAGAATATAATCAATCTGATTTCGGTGTTGACCATCTGGTGATGTCCATGTGTAGAGTCTTCTCTTGTGTTGTTGGAAGAGGGTGTTTGCTATGACCAGTGCATTTTCTTGGCAAAATTGTATTAGTCTTTATGCTGCTTCATTCCGCACTCCAAGGCCAAATTTGCCTGTTACTCCAGGTGTTTCTTGACCTCCTACTTTAGCATTCCAGTCCCCTATAATGAAAAAGACAGCTTTTTTTGGGTGTTAGTTCTAAAAGGTCTTGTAGGTCTTCATAGAACCGTTCAACTGCAGCTTCTCAGCGTTACTGGTTGGGGCATAGACTTGGATAACTGTGATATTGAATGGTTTGCCTTGGAGACGAACAAAGATCATTCTGTCATTTTTGAAACTGCATCCAAGTACTGCATTTCGGACTCTTGTTGACCATGATGGCTACTCCATTTCTTCTGAGGGATTCCTGCCCGCAGTAGTAGATATAATGGTCATCTGAGTTCAATTCACCCATTCCAGTCCATTTTAGTTCGCTGATTCCTAGAATGTTGACATTCACCCTTGCCATCTCTTGTTTGCCCACCTTCAGTTTGCCTTGATTCATGGACCTGACATTCCAGGTTCCTATGCAAGATTGCTCTTTACAGCATCAGACCTTGCTTCTGTCACCAGTCACATCCACAGCTGGGTATTGTTTTTGCTTTGGCTCCATCCCTTCATTCTTTCTGGAGTTATTTCTCCACTGATCTCCAGTAGCATATTGGGCACCTAATGACCTGGGGAATTCCTCTTTTGGTATCCTATCATTTTGCCTTTTCATACTGTTCATGGGGTTCTCTAGGCAAGATTAAATGGTGTCAAATGTCATTCCAAAGGTGAGAGTTATCATATCTGCACGCAGGAGCAAATGACAATTTGTTTTCTATGTATGTTTAAGCTGCAAAGGTGCATTGACTATTTGTGGTATCTGCATATGTAAATGGGCTTCCTAGGTGGTGCTAGTGGTAAAGAACCCACCTGCCAATACAAGAGACATAACAGTCGTGGGTTTGATCCCTGGACTGGGAAAGTCCCCTGCAGGAGGACATGGCAACTCACTCCAGTATTGTCACCTGGAGAATCCCATGGACTGAAAAGCCTGGCAGACTACAGTCCATGGTGTTGCCATGAGTTGGACATGACTGAGGCAACTTAGCACATGTATATAAATAGCAGCCACAATGGAGTGACCATTTAAGTTTGAAAGTTTCACCAGTATTCTTTGTCCTCTCCCTCCGGCTTTACTGGATATAATTGACAAATAAAATTGTATTTACATATTTAGAGTGTATAATGTGATGATTTGATACATATATACATAGTGAAATGATCACTGTGATCAGGTTAATTAGCATGTCCATCACCTCTTTTTATGTGTGTGGTGAGAATGGTTAAGTCTATTCTCTTAGTAAATTTCAAGTCTACAGTATAGTATTATCTATGGTCACCATGTTGTATATTAGATCCCCAGGACTTACTCATCTTATAACAGGGTTTGTACCTTTTGATTAGCACCTCTTCCCTCCAGGCCCTAATAATGGTCATTCTATAAGTTTGACTTAAAAATTTTTTTTTAATATTTCACATTTGAATGAGGTTATGCAGTTTGCTTTTCTCTGTCTGGCTTACTTCACTTAGCATAATGTCCACCAGATTCATCCATGCTATTGCAAATGACAGGATTCTTTCTCATGGTGAATAATATTTCATTGTAAGTATATACTGGGCTTCCTGGTGGCTTAGTATATACCACATCTTTACATATTTATCTATTGATGGACAATTAGGTGGGTTATGTATCCTAGTTATTGTGAATAATGCTGAAAAAAAATGGGAGTGCAGATATCTCTATGAGGTAACTGATTTTTTTTTCCTTTAGGTATGTAACTAGAAGTAGAATTGCTGGATCATCAACAAAGGTCCGTCTAGTCAAGGCTATGGTTTTTCCTGTGGTCATGTATGGATGCGAGAGTTGGACTGTGAAGAAGGCTGAGTGCTGAAGAATTGATGCTTTTGAACTGTGGTGTTGGAGAAGACTACTTGGACTGCAAGGAGATCCAACCAGTCCATCCTAAAGGAGACCAGTCCTGGGTGTTCATTTGGCTGATGTTGAAGCTGAAACTCCTGTACTTTGGCCACCTCATGCAAAGAATTGACTCATTGGAAAAGACCCTGATCCTGGGAGGGATTGGGGGCAGGAGGAGAAGGGGACAACAGAGGATGAGATGGCTGGATGGCATCACTGACTCAATGCACATGAGTTTGGGTGAACTCTGGGAGTTGGTGATGGACAGGGAGGCCTGGCGTGCTGCGATTCATGGGGTTGCAAAGAGTTGGACATGACTGAGCGACTGAACTGAACTGATGGTAGTTCTATTTTTTATTTTTGATGAACTTCCTTACTGTCTTTCTTAGTGTGCTCAGTTGTACCTAACTCTTTACAGCTCCATGGACTCTAGCCCACCAGGCAGCTCTGTCCATGGGATTTTCCAGGCAAGAATACTGGAGTGGGTGCCATTTCCTACTCCAGAGGATCTTCCCAACCCAGAGGTCTTGCAGCTCCTGCATTAGCAGGTGGATTCTTTACCACTAGTACCACCAGTTTACAGTCCCATCAATAGTACAAAAGGGTTCCCTTTTCTCCACACCCTTGTTAAGACTTATTTCTTATCTTTTTGGTAAAAGGCATCCTAACAGGTGTGAGTTGATGCCTCCTTATAGTTGACTTACATTTCCCTTGTTATTAATGATGTTGAGCACCTTTTAATAAACTTGTTGGACATATGTATCTACTTTGGTAAAATTCAAATCATTTGCTTGCTTAAAAATTTGTGGGTTTTCTTTTGCTATTAAGTTGTGTGAACTTCTTCTTCTATTTTGGATATTGACTCCTTACTGGATATGTGATTTGCAAATATATTCTCCCATTCTGTAGGTGGCCTTTTCATTTTGATGGTGGCTTATTTCCACTGTGCAAAAGCTTTTTTACTTTGGCATAATCCCATTTTGTTTTTGCTTTTGTTGCTTGTACGTCTTTTTGTCAAATCCAAAAAAAAAAAAAAATCATTGCCAATACCAATGTCAAGGAGCTATCCCCAAATGTTTCCTTCTAGGAGTTTTATGAATTCAAATCTTATATTTAAGTCATGAAGCCATTTCAAGTTAATTTTTGTAAGTTCCATCAGCATTCTTTAAAACCCATCATCCTTACTAATAGTTCTATCAAGAATTTAAGTAGAAATTAATAGGAATCTACATATTTGCACTTTTGGGATATTTAATGGTGGTACTAACATCTTCAGTTAAACCCAGAAAGCATCTTTGCCTTTGAATCTTACAGCAGACAGGGTAGGATCCATTGACCTTTGCCTGGTATTCCTACTATGAAAGCTTTTTTTCCCATGGGTCATATTATCATTTCAAGAGACTTTCCTTTATAACAAGACCTCAGAACTGTGACTTAGGAATTGGAGTGGGAGGCTCTCAACAAGCTGGTAACTCTCTGCTGTATTGGTTAGAGTCATTCTTCTCTTCACTTATCCTAGAGTGTCTAAAATATTTTTAGATTATACAAATCAAGTGATTTATTATTTGATTTATTTCTGAAGACTTAACAGAGAAAGTCAGTTGTGTATGTATATATGTGTATATATATATGAGCCCTGATTACTGCATAAACTATGCCTAGTTTATTTCAAGTGGTCCACCTACCCTTAAGATTCTTTCATTCACATCCCATTTTCTTTCAGCTGTTTCCCAAGCTGCAGACACAAGAGGAAAAACCATCCAGGTTATTCAGAAGTTCTTTTCAATATTCAGGTCTTTCCTTGCTAATTGATTCTTAAAAGAAATAAAGATGTTTATATACACATATGTATACATATGTATCTATGTAACACATATAGGTAACAAGTTTATACATACACAAAATGAAAGGGTCAAAGAAATGAGCAGGAATCATATAGATAAAATTTAATGTATATAATTTAACTATCTTTAGCAGTCTTTGGATGTCTTTTGCTATATTGGGCCCGTGATTTCTGGACTTGAGTGCTGCCTGGGCCAAGATTAGGTCCAGGTTTCTATTAAAAACCCAGAACATTTTCAGAGCCATATTCCGCCTGATCTAACACTCTGAATGCATTATTGCAGGTGAGTGTACCTATGAGAGAGAGGTTAGCATTTTTTTTTTTTTTGGTAGTTCCGCCTAGTTGGGACTATTTTCTTCTCTAATATGATTCTGTATATTTCCTTCTTAGGTACTAGTTTTTAGACATTGATAGAATAAAAGTAAAGGGCGAGACACAATGGAGATTGCTATATTACTTCAAAGATACAGCAGGAAGTGGTGAGGCATGTGAAGTGGGAATTGTTTCATAGGGCCTTGGAGAGTCAGAGTTCTCCATTTCTTGTTCCTCAATAGTAACTACATCCTATGCGTCATGAATCCACTCTTTTCATCAGTGCTATAATTTTCATATAAGAAATCTGGAGAGGTTGTGAACTCAACAGGCATTTTAATTTGTCAGCCTACAAAATGGATTTCTCAAAGTGGATTTTGATGGTCTCAGCTTAGTGAATACAGGCAGTAAGAGAATCATTTACCACAGTCATAAAATACCCCTTACTTTCTCCTCATATTTTGAGCCAAGGCCTGGGGTATCTCATTTGTCTTTCTTTCACTGTGAATTATCTAATGTCATCACAAGTATATATGTCTACATATCTGCCTGCAGTTAGGAATTTCGCCATGCTTTTAAAACTAACATCGCAGCCACAATCTGGTCCTCCAGAACCACAGTTTTTTTTTTTTTTTAATTTCAAATTTTTAAATGTATCTGTTTATTGAATAGGAGGATAATTACTCTACAATATTGTGATGATTTTTGCCCTACATCAATATGAATCGGCCATAGGTATACATGTGTCCCCTCTATCCTGATTCCACCTCCCTCCCCACCCTATTCCTCCAGGCTGTCAGAACACAGGCCTTGGGTGCCCTGCTTCATACATCAAACTCTCACTGGTTGTCTGTCTTACATACGGCAGTATATATGTTTCAGTGCGATTCTCTCAAATCATTCCACTCTCTCCTTCTCCCACTGAGTTCAGAAGTCTGTTCTTTACATTTGTGTCTCCTTTCTCGCAGTGTGTTGTCCAGCTTCTTTCTCAGCCTTGGCAAGGGTTGTGTTTTCACTTTTCCCTCAATGGTATTTTCCTGAGCTTTGCTTATTTTGCTGGAGTTTTCCAAGAGTCACTTTTAAATATTTTTGATCAGAGTCCACTCTTTTCTTTTCCAGTTTATTAATTCCATTTATCTTTCTGCCTTTTGTCTACTGTTTTAGTATTTTTGTTCAATATTTTTGTTTTATCATTTTATTGGCTTTTTAAATTGAGTTTTAATTAATTTGCATTCACTCATACTTGATATACATTTAAGCCATGTGATAACTTTGAATTGCTGCTTTGGATCACATCCCATGTATTATGAAATATTGTGTTTTTATTGCCATTAATTTCTTTCTTTTTAATTTCTAATTTAAATTTGTTTATTCTAATTGGAGGCTAATTACTTTACAATATTGTATTGGTTCTGCCATACATCAACATGAATCCACCACAAGTGTACACATGTTCCCCATCCTGAACCTCCCCCCAACCTCCCTCTCTGTACCATCCCTCCGGGTCATCCCAGTGCACCAGCCCCAAGGATCCTGTATTGAACCTGGACTGGTGATTCGTTTCTTATATGATATTATACATGTTTCCATTCCATTCCCCCAAATCATGCCACCCTCTTCCTCTCCCACAGAGTCCAAAAGACTGTTCTATACATCTGTGTCTCTTTTGCTGTCTTGCATAAAGGACTATCATTACCATCTTTCTGAATTCCATATATATGCGTTAGTATACTGTATTGGTGTTTTTATTTCTGGCTTACTTCACTCTGATAATAGGCTCCAGTTTCATCCACCTCATTAGAACTGATTCAAATGTATTCTTTTTAATGGCTGAGTAATACTCCATTGTGTATATGTACCACAGCTTTCTTATCCATTCATCTGCTGATGGATATCTAGATTGCTTCCATTTCTTGGCTATTATAAACAGTGCTGCGATAAACATTGGGGTACATGTGTCTCTTTCAATTCTGGTTTCCTTGGTATGTACGCAAATAGAGACCAAAAGAAAGCAGGAGAAGCAATACTCATATCAGAGAAAATAGACTTTAAAACAAAGGCTGTGAAAAGAGACAAAGGAGGATACTACCTAATGATCAAAGGATCAATCCAAGAAGAAGATATACTGATTATAAATATATATGCACCCAACATAGGAGCACCACAATATGTAAGACAAATGCTAACAAGTATGAGAGGGGAAATTAACAATAACACAATAATAATACCTCACTCACACCTATGGATAGATCAACTAAACAGAAAATTAACAAGGAAATACAAACTTTAAATGATACAATAGACCAGCTAGGCTTAATTAATATCTATAGGACATTTCACCCCAAAGCAATGAATTTCACCTTTTTCTCAAGTGCACACGGAACCTTCTCCAGGATAGATCACATCCTGGGCCATAAATCTAGCCTTGGTAAATTCAAAAAAATTGATATCATTCCAAGCATCTTTTCTGACCACAATGCAGTAATATTAGACCTCAATTACAGGAGAAAAACTATTCTTTCTATGTGTTTTTAAAGCTGTCCTTTATAAGTAGTGTATATCTGGATTAACATTTTTTTAACCTAATTTCAGAGACTTAATATTTTTCTGTGGGGAAAAAAATGTGAGACTGTTAGTTTCTCAGTTGTGTCTGACTCTGCAACCCCATGGAGTGTAGCCCGCCAGCCTCCTCCATCCATGGGGATTCTCCAGGCAAAAATATTGGAGTGGGTAGCCATTCCCTTCTCCAGAGGATCTTCCCAACCCAAAGATTGAACTCAGGTCTTCTGCATTGTAGGTGGGTTCTTTATTGTCTGAGCCACCAGAGAAGCCAGAATCTCTTTCTAGGGGAATTTAGCCTGTTTGCCTTTGCTATAATTATTGATACACTTGTATTTAGTCTTACCACCCTATTTTATGTTTGCTGTTGACAATGACATCTTGTAGCTGTTGTATAGTCCTTTTGTTGGATTTACCAATATTTTTCATTTTGCTCTGCTTTTTTCTCCCATGCCATGCCCTGTTAGTACAGTGATTCTATAACGCTAGTATGCATAGTTAAAATCACCCATTTCAGTTCAGTCGTTCAGTCATGTCCGACACTCTGCGACCCCATGAATTGCAGCACGCCAGGCTCCCTGTTCATTACCATCTCTCGGAGTTCACTCAGACTCATGTCCATCGAGTCCGTGATGCCATCCAACCATCTCATCCTCTGTCGTCCCCTTCTCCTCCCTGCCCCCCAGTCCCTCCCAGCATCAGAGTCTTTTCCAATGAGTCAACTCTTCTCATGAGGTGGCCAGAGTACTGGAGTTTCAGCTTTACCATTATTCCTTCCAAAGAGATCCCGAGGTTGATCTCCTTCAGAATGGACTGGTTGAATCTCCTTGCAGTCCAAGGGACTCTCAAGAGTCTTCTCCAACACCACAGTTCAAAAGCATCAATTCTTTGGTGCTCAGCCTTCTTCACAGCCCAACTCTCACATCCATACATGACCACTGGACAAACCATAGCCTTGACTAGACAGACCTTAGTCAGCAAAATAATGTCTCTTCTTTTGAATGTACTATCTAGGTTGGTCATAAGTTTTCTTCCACAGAGTAAGCGTCTTTTAATTTCATGGCTGCAGTCACCATTTGCAGTGATTTTGGAACCCCCAAAATAAAGTCTGACACTGTTTGCACTGTTTCCCTATATATTTCCCATGAAGTGATGGGACTGGATGCCATGATCTTCAGTTTCTGAATGTTGAACTTTAAGCCAACTTTTTCACTCTCCTCTTTCACTTTCATCAAGAGGCTTTTTAGTTCCTCTTCACTTTCTGCCATAAAGGTGGTGTCATCTGCATATCTGAGGTTACTGATATTTCTCCTGGCAATCTTGATTCCAGCTTGTGTTTCTTCCAGTCCAGCATTTCTCATGATGTACTCTGCATATAAGTTAAATAAGCAGGGTGACAATATACAGCCTTGACGTACTCCTTTTCCTATTTGGAACCAGTCTGTTGTTCTAACTGTTGCTTCCTGACCTGCGTACAGAGATACTTCATAAATGCAGATGTCTGGACTCTTCAGAGCTTATGAGTTTGTACATGCAAGGTATGCTGCCTAAGAATCTGCATTTTATTTTTTTATTTTTATTTTTTTGCTTTTATGGTTTCTTTTTTTTTTTGAAAAATTTATTTTTATTTATTTATTTATTTATTTAAAAAATTACAATACTGTATTTGTTTTGCCATACATTGACACGAATCATTTTAAACTTATTTCACAAGTGGTTCTGTAGCAGATGATTTTAAGGTTAAACATTAAAAATTAATGCACTAGTCTGAAAGTCAAACTTTGTTTCTGTTCTGCAAGATATTATTTTTAAGAAATAAGCTAAATTTACATTTTTATACATGTCATGATATTATCTCTTTGTGTAATCTTCATCTAAGCAAAAATTTTTAAAGCATCTTTTACTTCCTCTCAATGCACACTTTTAAATTAATTTAAGCTTGACATTATTTTATGTTAAAATTTACTTTTTAATGAAACTCTTTTTTATCTGATAGTTCACTGCAATTTTTTCAACAGTTATATATAAACCTATCTTATGGGTTTCATAGATTTTTTTCCTAATCACTACTTTTACTTTTTAAAAAGATGAAATATAGCATATATTCAGGAAAAAAGCCAACCCAAGAAATAAAGTAAAAGTTAATGAGTAGACTATTTCTAGCACCCCAAAATCTGCCTACGTGTCATTTGACAATCACAACTTTGCCCCTTCTCAAGAAGAAAACACTTCCCTGATTTGTATCATAATAATTTCTTTGCTTTACTTTATAGTCTTGCTATCTGTTTAGCATCTATTGTTTGCATAACAAACAATGGTTAATTTAGTTTTACTTTTTTTTTTGAGTTTTCCATGTGGATCTATATAGTATGTCATTCTATGCCTGGTTTGTTTTTTTCAGCGTCATAACTTTAATATTCATCTGTTTTGTGGTATATAGCTGTAATTCATACATGCATTCCATAATTTATTATCAGTTATACTGTTGATGTATTTTGAATTATTTTTGGACACTCTAAACACTGCTGTTCTGATCACACTGGTGTACACATATGTTCTGACATCATTCTCTGAAACCAAATGGATATTCTACAACTCAATTCAGTTTTGACCCTTAGTATCCAGAGCTGTTGCAGACCTCCCAAATTAAATGCATAGTCCTTCAAGATAGTCTTCACTTCAGATGGCGGCTTCAAATCTCAAGGGTCTTCCACACTTTTGCCTGGCCAGCTAGGAGTTTCAAAATGTTGGTTTCTATTCTAACTGGGGTGCACCTCAGTAGAAAATTGTGATGCTCACCACGTGGAATTTACTTCAGGTCTCACAGGTGTTCAGTTCTTCAGAAGACTAGCCTCATTTTTGATACCAGCTACAGTCTTGGATGTGAGAGTTGGATTTTGAAGAAAGATGAGCACTGAAGAATGGATGCTTTTGAACTGTGGTGTTGGAGAAGACTCTTGAGAGTCCCTTGGACTGCAAGGAGATCCAACCAGTCCATTCTGAAGGAGATCAGCCCTGGGATTTCTTTGGAAGGAATGATGCTAAAGCTGAAACTCCAGTACTTAGCCACCTCATGAAAAGAGTTGACTCATTGGAAAAGACTCTGATGGTGAGACTGGGGGCAGGAGGAGAAGGGGATGACAAAGGATGAGATGGCTGGATGACATCACTGACTCAATGGACATGAGTCTGAGTGAACTCTGGGAGTTGGTGTTGGATAGGGAGGCCCGGTGTGCTGCAATTCATGGGGTCGCAAATAGTTGGACATGACTGAGCGACTGAACTGAACTGAACTGATGACATTCTCAGATTGATAATTTGCTAGAATAACTCACAGAACTTATTGAAAACACAATACTAATGATTACAGTTTTATTATAAAGGGTACAGATAAGAAAAAGTCAGAGATGCATAGGGCAAAGTATTTGGGGTGTGTGCATGTTGGGGGTGCCAAGGGGCATGCCGAACTTCCAAGCCTTTTCATTGTGAAATCTGGGTTCATCATCCTCTTAGCATATTGATGTGTCCACTAACCAGAAAGTTCTATTGCAATTCAGTATCCAGTATTTTTATTGGCGTTTTGTTATACAGATATATTTGTTTTAACTATTGAACTAAATCTCCAGTATCCCTCTTCTACCTAGAGGTCAAGAGGCTTAAAGTCATAACTTTCTAATGATGTGCTTGTTTTTTCTGATGACCAACATGGGTCTTGACGTTAGCCCATTTCAAGGGGTCCCACTGTGAGTCATCTTGTTACTGTAACAAAGATACTCTTATCACATAGGAATCCAATGATTTTTGAACCTCTGTGACTAAAACCAGGGACAAAGACAACATATTCTTTATTATGCTACCACAGGTAAAGCATTTTTTGTGGGTGTGGCATTTACCTAAAGAGTGGAATTGTAAGTTATAATAAATTCATTCTTCAGATTTGCTAGAAAATGGCAAATAGTTTTACCAGGTGATGATACTAATTTATGCTCTCAGTAGTAAAAGGTATCGGAGAGCTCAAATTGTCGCACATCTCTGCTGAAACATGGCATTATCTTAGTTTTTAGCTTTGTCAGTTTGGTAGATAGATTATGGCACATCATGTTTACTTTATTACTTAGAACATCTTTCATTCTTGAGAGTTTTTACTGGGTTGAATTTTAGGTTGGCAGTTGTCTTATAAAATCACTTTTCAATTCTGTGGCTCTATTAAAGGTTTTCTTTAAAACTATTTAGAAGGTACTTTTGTTGGTGAGGGTATCTGGCTCTTATAAGTTTTTTTCTTTGTCATTTGTTTTCTGCAGTTACATAGTGGGTATATTTATATATAAATTTCTTAATCTCCTAGAGAGCTTTGGTTTCTTATATGTCTACATTGGTGTCTTTCTTTGGTTCTAGAAAAGTCGTAGCCATTATCCTTTGAATATTGTGTGTATTCTGTTGCCTCTATTTTTCTTCTGGGTATCTGATTTAATGTGGGTTACATTGCCTTGCTCTGTTTTTCAGTCTTTTTGATGATTTCTACTGTAAAAAGATAATAGACAGAGACCTCAAGTAAGTAGAGTTGGTGGACCAGAAGGGGAGTTTTCATGCCCTGTGGTGATAGCGGAGGCCAACAGGAAGACTCCTTTCCTGGCAACAACTCTGCTGATGAAAAGCCATGGATTGTTTGTTTTCTACACTCTTCCCAACCTCCTTTTCTCTATAAAATCATTCTCTTTCCCTTGCCGTGTGGGGACCTGCATGTGGCTTGCTGTTTTGAAGACCCTTAATTGCAATTCTCTGCTAATCCCAAGTTGACCCATCTTTGCTGGAGAAATAACTGTTGGCTTATTTTAGGTCAGTACTACCTTTTAATTGCTCTGTGTTGCACTGTGGTTATTTCTGATTTATCTTAAAGAGTTGTCTATTTCTTTCTTTTATGGAGTTGTCTGTTTCTTAAATATATCCATTGTAGTGTTAGTTTCAGTTATTTTTCAGTTCTAGAATTTCTATTTGGTTCTTCTCCAGATATGTCTTATTATTTTCTCCTGTTCTCAGAGCAAATATTTTCAAGCTTGTTTTTCAATTTTTTTTTTTTAACCTAGCAAGCATAGTCATTTTATAGTGTGTCTGATAATGTTAATATATGAAGCTTTGGGGATAACTTGCTGATGTTTGTTTTTCTGGTTCTTGTTCATAGAGTCTGTTTCCTCAAGTGCCTGATTTATGTTATTCTCACTGTGAATAGAAAATTATTAATATGAATGATTTGATACATAGAATGATAATCTCTTCCTCCAAAGAGGATTTGCATTTGCTTTCTAGGTGTCTGGGGGACTGCTGGTCTAGGATCATTTTGTCCAAGTTCAAAGATTGAGATTCCTTGAGTGTGCAGTGTTGTAAACCCATACAGCAAGACTGCACAAATGTTTACTTCTGGTTCACCCTTATCCTAAGGATATGGCCCATTAGGGTCTCAGTTAATTGTAGGGAGAGGTTTCTATTAGGTTTCTAATCTTGTGCAGATCTTTGATGTTGATTCTGTTCTTGCCCTCTGAGACCACCGAAAGAAAAATTCAAATTGGCTAGAACTGGCAAATACCTTTAGGGCAAAAATCATATTCCTTTGTTCACTTATCTCCTCAGTTTTCTATTTTACCTTCAATTTGGTTTTATATTTATTTTCTTGCTTATTGTTTTTTTTCTGTGGGTTAAAAGCTTTTTTTTCTTTTCTGTTTTTAAAGACATTATCTAGTGTTTTAGTTGTTTCCTAAGTAATTTTGCCTGCTGTTATTAAACTGGAACTGTGTTAATATTTGTTGATTTTTTTTTTCTAAAATATCTAGAATAATTTTTTTTTTCTTTAAAGAGATGGTACATGAGCAGTAAATGTTCTCCATCTTTGCATGTTCTGGAAAGTCTTTGCTTTGCCTTTTCATCTGGCTGATAATTTGAATGTAGTATAATTTTGAAATATTTCTCTTTACCCTGTATGCTTGACAGAATTTTCCAGCCTGAATTTCCTCTGAAATGCCTTTCCCCAAGGTGCTCCATCCAATGGGAGTTCTTACTATGGCTGAGGGTTAGGATATCTTGTAGTATATGAGGGCAGGGAAAGGAAAACCCCTGAAGGCCCACACTGATGATGAGTGAGGAAATCTTTATGTGGGTGATGGAAAATAATAATCTATTCTACTCTTGGGTTTGGCTGGATGTCATGTAAAAAAAAAAAAAAAAGTCTTGTCTATTGTGGAAGTCTGGAGTTATGCCAGGCAAATCTTCAGCTTTTCTCTTTGTTCAAAGACATGAGATAGGAGCTTTCTCTGTGTAGAGCTTTCGCTTGTTTGAAGGACAGGTCACAGGTGAATGCCAAAGCATTTGATAGCTATGCATTATTAGGGGAGGCGAAGTTTCATTACTGTTGAGCTATTCTCTAGGAAGTATTTTGGTTAATTAATCTGGATGCCTTTGATTTACTTTTATTGCCTGACTGTACTCTCTAGGACCTGAGATCCTTGCCTAGTTCCTCACCTTAAAGTAGTTAAGAGCTCCAAGAGATTGGTTTGGGCTTTAACACCTATTTAGGTAAAGGAAAATATGCTTTGGGGGATGAAGAGGTAGGATGGAGGCTTCTGTGTGAATTTAGGACACTTGGTGGACTGTGTGTTCAGGGAAGGGAGAATTAGGAAAAACCCTATTTGTTACCAAAATAAAGGCTTCTTTGGTGGCTCAGATGGTAAAGAATCTGCTTGCAAAGAGGAGACTTGGTTCAATCCCTGGGTTGGGAAGATCCCTGGAGGTGGGAACAGCTACCCACTCCAAGTATTCTTGCCTGGAGAACTCCATGGATAGAGGAGACTGGCAGGCTACAGTCCATGGGGTCACAAACAGTTGGACATGACTGAGTGGCTTTCACTTTTTACCAAAATAAAGAAGTGACAATGAAATGAATATAAATCTAAGTGTTAGTTGAAAAAATTACCCCCTAAAAATGGACACCCCAGGTCTTTCTTTTAAGGGATTCTCACTCACAGTAGTAGATATAATGGTCATCTGTATTAAATTCACCCATTCCCATCCATTTTAATTCACTGATTTCTAAGATGTCAATGTTCAATCTTGCCATCTCCTGCTTGACCACATCCAATTTACCTTGATTCATGGACCTAATATTCCAGGTTCCTATGCAATATTGTTCTTTATAGTATCAGACTTTACTTACACCACCAGACACATCCACAACTGAGCAGCATTTCCACTTTGGCCCAGCTGCTTCATTCTTTCTGGAGCTATTGGTAATTTTCCTTTGCTCTTCCCCAGTAGCATATTGGACACCTTCCCACCTGGGAGGCTCATCATATCTTTTGACTTTCCATGCTGTTCATGGGATTCTCCAGGCAAGAATACTGGAGTCATCAATACTGGAGTCATATTTCCACTTCCAGAGGACCACGTTTTGTCAGAACTATTCATTATGACCTGTCCATCCTGGGTGGCCCCGCACAGCATGGCTTATAACTTCACTGAGTTGCAGAAGTCCCTTCACCTCAAGAAGGCTGTGATCAATGCAGGGATGAACTTACATAGTGCACATGATCTAATGACTCCCAAGCCAAGGCATTAACAAAAAAATTGCCTTCTTGTGCTACTTTGTCTGGAATTAAAAAAAAAATTAATTCTTTGGATGCTGAACCAGTATGTTTGTAATCATTAAAAACACATTCTGCTTGAAGTTAGTAACATCAGTTCAGTTCAGTTCAGTCACTAAGTCATGTCCGATGCTTTGCGACCCCATGAATCATAGCACACCAGGCCTCCCTGTCCATCACCAACTCCTGGAGTTCACCCAGACTCATGTGCATTGAGTTGGCAATGTCTTCCCCCTTCTCCTCCTGCCTCAATCCCTCCCTTTCCAGTGAGTTAACTCTTTGCATGAGGTGGCCAAAGTATTGGAGTTTCAGCCTCAACATCAGTCCTTCCAATGAACACCCAGGACTGATCTCCTTTAGGATGGACTGGTTGGATCTCCTTGCAGTCCAAGGGACTCTCAAGAGTCTTGTCCAACACCACAGTTCAAAAGCATCAATTCTTCGGTGCTCAGCTTTCTTCACAGTCCAACTCTCACATCCACAAATGACCACTGGAAAAACCATAGCCTTGACTAGACAGACCTTTGTTGGCAAAGTAATCTCTGCTTTTGAATATGCTATCTAGGTTAGTCATAACTTTCCTTCTAAAGAGTAAGTGTCTTTTAATTTCATGGCTGCAGTAACCATCTGCAGTGATTTTGGAGCCCGACAAAATAGTCAGCCAATGCTTCCCCATCTATTTCCCATGAAGTGATGGGACTAGATGCCATGATCCTCATTTTCTGAATGTTGAGCCAACATTTTCACTCTCCTCTTTCACTTTCATCAAGAGGTTTTTTAGTTCCTCTTCACTTTCTGCCATAAGGGTGGTGTCATCTGCATATCTGAGGTTATTGATATTTTTCCTGGCAATTTTGATTCCAGCTTGTGCTTCTTCTAGCCCAGCATTTCTCGTGATGTACTCTGCATGTAAGTTAAATAAGAAGGATGACAATATACAGCCTTGACGTACCACTTTTCCTATTTGGAACCAGTCTGTTGTTCCATGTCCAGTCCTAACTGTTGTTTCATGACTTGCATATAGATTTCTCAAGAGGCAGGTGAGGTGGTCTGGTATTCTCATCTCTTTCAGAATTTTCCACAGTTTATTGTGATCCACACAGTCAAAAGCATTGGCATAGTCAATAAAGCAGAAATAGATGTTTTTCTGGAACTCTTTTGCTTTTTTGATGATCCAGCAGATGTTGGTAATTTGATCTCTGGTTCCGCTGCCTTTTCTAAAACTGTTGACCTTTTCTTTCTCTCCTTGGAAATGATGTAAAAAAATGAGGAGACTGAGAATCAAAATCTAAATATAATTTTATATATTTGGAAAAATTAGGCAACAGATAAAGATATCACATCACAAAATAAATGGTACGACTTCTGAAAGCAGAGAAAATTAAGCAGGGTTATACACGAGCAAAGGAGAGTTTTCCAGCAAAGAGTACTTCATAAAGATGAAAGTACATAGGGAGATAAAAGTAAAATTTTCACTTTCAGTAATGGTAGCATATGGACTGGTAGGAGAAGTTTTCATGGGGCCAGTTTGTTCCAGAACCTGAGAAAGTGGAATTAAGTGAGAAATCATGTAGCAAGCTGTGTGTGGAAACATTACATCTAAGTGGCATATAGTCAGGAAGAGTATAGATTTTTCACTGAAGAATTTTACAGCTATGTAAATTGCTTGGGAAAATCAGTGATAAACAGTATAATCAAAGCCAAAGATCATAAAAAGATTTCAGGTAGCATGGAACATAAGTCCAGGTTCAGGGAAAAAGCCTCAGTCAAAGATAAGTAAGTAGGGAATTCCCTGGTGGTCCGGTGGTTAATAGTCTGCTTGCCAATGCAGGGGACATGAGTTCAATACTTGGTCCAGGAGGATACCATATGCCATGGGGCAACTAGAGTCTGTGCTCCACAACAAGAGGAGTTACCACAGTGAGAAGCTTGCACACTGTGATGAGGAGTAACTCCCATTTGCCACAATGGAAAAAGCCTGTGTGTAGTACCAAAGGCCAGTGCAGCCAAAATTGCATGAGGAAATAAATAATTTTTGTAAAATACATGTTGGCAGAAAAGGAGTCATTGCAGGGTCTCTACTATAATACAACAAGAAAATGGGAACACTGAAGGAATTGAAAACAATTGAAATATGAAGAACAGATCGCAGCAGAACACCTTTATAGAGGAAATGAAATAATTCCCAAGTTAAAACATGTAATGAAATTGTTTCCGCAGCACAAACACTGCAACCGATATAACAGTTCAGGAAAAGATACAACCTAAGCAATGAGAAGCAAGAACTGAAGTAGAAGAAAACATGTATCACATCAATGAAAGCAAAATTTAAAGGACAGAAAGGAGAGCAGACAGGGCTGAGGACCCTGGTGAAGACTAGGAAAGGAATACCAAGTACAGAAATCAGGAAAAAAAAAAGAAAGAAAGAAATAGAAATACATGCAAACGTTACTTAGGGAAAGATGAGAGAGTCATTTCCTAGGCAGGTTGGTAAGAAGTCTAGGGGTCCCCAAGGAGAGAGGGGTCTGGAACTCTCAAGGAGGAAGAAAGGACAAACATTTCTCTACATTCCTTAGGATTATATAACAACAATGTATTCTGCCTGAGGGCAGTCTCTGGATTAAACCTTCTCTTTACAAGGATTATATAACAGCAATGTATTATGTATTCTGCCTGAGGACAGTCTCTGGATTAAACCTTCTGGCTAATTCTGTTATCTTAAAATGTAAATTATGGGAGTAGGTCTGGTGAGGTCTTTACAGCCTCCAGACCTTCATTGGATTAGTTGGAGAATATATAAACTCATTGCTAAAATTAACAAGCGGGTACTCTTTCTACCCCCTTCTGATGCCTATGTCAGAAGCTTTCTCTATCTCCTTTATACTTTAATAAAACTTTATTACACAAAAGCTCTGAGCGATCCAGCCTCGTCTCTGGCCCCGGATTGAATTCTTCTCCTCCGGGGGCCAAGAATCTCGGCATCGTGATTCAACAACAACCTTTCAAAGATAAAAATGATACATGTTGAATTAGGTAAAGGAGATCCAAAGTACACATTATTGGAATCCAAGAAGAAGAAAATTGAAATAAAGATATTTTGGAAGACATGCAAAAATGTCAAATCATTTATGACAGAAAGAAAAGTCAGAGCAACATCAAATTTCTCTAGAGTTGTGTGTGCCAGCAAAATTCTTTAAGAAAATGTAGCTAAAAAATTGCCTCCATACAAATCATTTCATAAATACAAAGGAAAAAGATATTTTTGTCTTTTGCTTTTGTATTTTTAATGTGCAAAAATTAAAATGATATCTTCATTAGCCCTTCAAAAATATACAGGTGGGTAAACATAGCCAACTAAGAAGTGACAATATGTACAGCAAAGAGAATGGAAAGAATAATATAATTGTGTACTTAGAATTTAGCAATTGTGACAATTCAGGGGCCCAAAAGATTGTAAATGTTCTATACTTTGCCAGTATAAGTGATTCAATTACATATCTAATACATGTATTTTACGATAGAAAGAAAAGAGTAGAAAGTAGGAGGTAGTATGCACATGCTGATTTCCTCATCTTTTGTAGATGGAAATCAAAAGATGCAATATAATTCAGAAATGTCAAGTATTATATGTATAAGTATACTTGAATATAAACATAATGCAATAAACTAAAATTGAATAGTGGAGGAGAAGGAGCTAAAGGGATGAAGAGGAAATATACTTCATGATAACTATTATATACTAAGAAGATAGTTTATAAGGAATGTTTATAAAGAGGACCACAAGAGCAAAAAACACCAAAGTGTTTACGTATCACAAAAAATACATCCACATAGGAATGAAAAGATAGACTATATATTAGGTAAAAACAAAAACAAAAACAAAAACCCAGCTTTTAGTGTATAATAGTGCTTGCTTTGTTAACACACATTTTAAAATAGAATATGATTGCAGAATAAAAACACAAATTATGTCAATAAATATAAGTAGATCAACATATTTAAAAAAACAGGATTAGATTGAACCACACGACTCAGTTCTAAAAGGGATTCAGAAAGGTTGAAAATAAAAATGAGGACAGTTAAATTAGGCAAATTCAAATAAAAAGAATATCAGAAATGGTTGAATCCAGAGACAAAAACCATTAAACAAAACAAGCAAGAAAAATACTCTTTGTAATGATCAAGGGTGCAATTTGTAGTGAAGAGAAATATTTATAAATGTGCTTTCAATAATATAGCATGAACATTTATAAATGAAATTATAGAAGTTCAAATTGATATACCTAACTCTATAGCCTGAAAACAGAGTGCATTTTTCATTCAAGTTCCCAGGCATAGTCACTGAATTTGGCTGTACATTAATTCATAAATAAAATAATAAATTTCAAGAAAATATAAAAGGAATGGAAAAATTTTCTAATCATAAGTCCATAAGAGAACATATTTGATCAGGAACAAATTAAGGAAATAAGAAAGATCATCTTTCCCATTTTTGTGGGGAAAAACAGCCTATCTCATAAAACAATAAACAACTACTCTACAACTCAAGAGAAAAAAAAATCTAAACCCCACAATGCAAAATATTTACAAATTCAATAGCAACATTAGAACTCGCTTGTAATAGCTTGTGAAATACTTCTAAGTCAGTGCTTAGGGAAATATTAATCATCTCAAAATATATCTTGTAAACAAAGAGTGAAGGAATATTACAAAAATCTCAAGAAGTCTTAAAAAAAAAAACCCATAGAATGATCCTATGGAAAGCAGAACAACGGACTTAAGGATAAGTGCAGAAATGAATGATTTAGGAAACAGAAAAATGGTGAAACTACTGTGTCTTGCCTGGGAAAATCCCATGGACAGAGGAGCCTGGCAGGCTATAGTTCTTGGGACTGAAGAGTCAGACATGACTGAGCAACTTTCACTTTCTTTTCAGTAAGCAAATGAAGCTTGTTGTATCTGACTCTTTGTAACCCCATGGACAGTAACCAACTGGGCTCCTCTATCCATGCAGATTCTCCAGTTAAGAATACCAGAGTGGTTTGTCATGCCCTCGGCCAGGGAATCTTCCCAACCCAGGGATCAAACCCAAGTCTCCCACATTGCAGGCATATTCTTTACAGTCTGAGCCACCAAGGAAGCCCTTTGAAACACTGGCTATTGGTTTTTCTGTTTTATTGATCTATAGCAAGTCAGGGTTCCACTAGGGAAACAGAATCAGTAATAAAAAATTATTAAAAAACAAAAACTAATAATCCATAATCCATTAATCCATATCAGTCAGAGCTCCACTAGAAAAGCATAATGGTTTACTCAGTTGTGAGTCCAACCCAGGAAAGTCTGAAATCCATGGGGCAGGCCATCAGGAAGGACAGGCTGGAACCCTGGCACAAGCTGAAATTGCAGTCCGTGACAGAGTTTCTTGTGGGAAGCTTCAGTTCCACTCTTAAATGTTTCAACTGACTGAATCATGCCCATTGAGATTGCTAGGAAAATCTTCCTTAAACTACATTGATTATAAACTTTAATCACATCTACAGCATACCTTCACAGCAACATCTAGACAAAAGTGTTTGATTAAGTAAGTGGCAATTTGTTTTCTAATGAAAAAAACAAAACAGGCAGGTAGCACAGATTCCTCATATAATAAAAGATAACTGAGGAAATACCTACAGATTAAAAGAAAAGAAGAACCATAACAGGCTAGCTTTCTAAGCCTATTCAAATACATTTGAAAACACTGAAGAACTGGATAGTTTTCTAGGAATATGTAAATCATCACAAGTAATTTCAGGAAAATAGAAAAATGAAAATATTAATTTCCATCAAAAACAGAGAAACTTTTCTAAGAGCTCTTCTTGGAAAGCATTGTATCATTACATAATAGATAATTTGATTACCTTTTAAATTGTTCTATAGCCTCACCATCCACTAGAACTTTCTGTGGTAGAAATATTCTAACTCTACTACCAGTGTAAGGAGGCACATATGACTTTGGACACTTGATTGCAGCTAGTTTTAGGGAGCACTGGATTTTAATTGTATTTAATTCTAATTAATTTAAAATTAAGTTGCCACATTTGCTGTTGGCTACTGTATTGGACAGTGCAGATATAGAAGATGTAAAGAAAAGCATTCAAATTCTTTCATGAAGTAAGCATAGAGTTGATAAGAAAAGCTTGAATATAAAACCCTTGGATTAATCTCATTTATAAAAATGATGCAAATACCCTGGGAAATAGAAGCTAGTAGCACTTTAAAATCATAATATATATAAAGACCATATGGGGCTTATTTCAAGATTACAAATGGTTCAGAAAGAGGATGCTTAATATAATTTGTCATATCAAGGGATCAATAGGAAAAACATGTCTAGATGATGTCCATCATCATGAAAAACTTTGTACGTCATAGAGATACTAACTTATATGACTGTGAAGAAAGCTGAGTGCTGAAGAAATGATGCTTTTGAACTGTGGTGTTGGAGAAGACTCTTGAGAGTCCCTTGGACTGCAAGGAGATCCAACCAGTCCATTCTAAAGGAGATCAGCTCTGGGTGTTCTTTGGAAGAAATGATGCTAAAGCTGAAACTCCTACTTTGGCCACCTCATGCGAAGAGCTGCCTCATTGGAAAGACTCTGATGCTGGGAGGGATTGGGGGCAGGAGGAAAAGGGGATGACCAAGGATGAGATGGCTAGATGACATCACCGACTCGATGGATGTGAGTTTGAGTGAACTCCAGGAGATGGTGATGGACAGGGAGGCCTGGCTTGCTGCGATTCATGGAGTCACAAAGAGTTGGACACGACTGAGCGACTGAACTGAACTGAACTGAACCTATATAACTAGGGAGAAGGAGAGAGGGAATTTGGATTGTTCTTCTGAAAAATCCAAAAATCAAGTGAAACTTTATTTAGATAAAGAATTTAGAAAGATGAGTGGATATAAAATCCATGTAAAGAGAATAATAGCCTTTATATCTGGCAAACTTCCTGGGTGGCTCAGATGGTTAAGTGTCTGCCTACAATGAGGGAGACTTGGGTTAGATCCCTGGGTCCAGAAGATCTTCTGGAGAAGGAAATGGCAACAAGTATTCTTGCCTGGAAAATCCCATGAACGGAGGAGCATGGTACGCTGTAGTCCATGGGGTTACAAAGAGTCGGACATGACTGAGCGACTTCTCTTTCTTTTTATCTGCAAACTATCACTGCTTAGAGGATATGATGAAGAATCTAGTTATCATAATAGCAACAAGTTTCTAAGAGCCATCTAAAGAAGTGCACAAGACTTAGTTGAGGGAAGCATTATAATCCCCTGGGGGATGTAGGAGACTTGATAAATGGAAGATGATGCCATGTTATTGGATAGGGTTACAACTGCATTCATCTCACATGCTAGTAAAGTAATGCTCAAAATTCTCCAGGCCAGGCTTCAGCAATATGTGAACCGTGAACTCCCTGATGTTCAAGCTGGTTTTTGAAAAGGCATAGGAACCAGAGATCAAATTGCCAACATCCACTGGATCATGGAAAAAGCAAGAGAGTTCCAGAAAAACATCTATTTCTGCTTTATTGATTATGCCAAAGCCTTTGACTGTGTGGATCACAATAAACCGTGGAAAATTCTGAAAGAGATGGGAATACCAGACCACCTGATCTGCCCCTTGAGAAATCTGTATGCAGGTCAAGAAGCAACTGTTAGAACTGGACATGGAACAACAGAATGGTTCCAAATAGGAAAAGGAGTACGTCAAGGCTGTATATTGTCACCCTACTTATTTAACTTATATGCAGAGTTGCTGCTGCTGCTGTCACTTCAGTCGTGTCCGACTCTATGCGACCCCATAGACAGTAGTCCACCAGGCTCCCCCATCCCTGGGATTCTCCAGGCAAGACCACTGGAGTGGGTTGCCATTTCCTTCTCCAATGCACGAAAGTGAAAAGTGAAAGTGAAGTCGCTCGGTCGTGTCTGACTCTTAGCGACCCCATGGACTGCAGCCTACCAGGCTCCTCCGTCCATGGGATTTTCCAGGCAAGAATACTGGAGTGGGGTGCCATTGCCTTCTCCATATGCAGAGTACATCATGAGAAACGCTGGACTGGAAGAAACACAAGCTGGAATCAAGATTGCTGGGAGAAATATCAGTAACCTCAGATATGCAGATGACACCACCCTTATGGCAGAAAGTGAAGAGGAACTAAAAGCCTCTTGATGAAAGTGAAAGAGGAAAGTGAAAAAAGTTGGCTTAAAGCTCAACATTCAGAAAACTAAGATCATAGCATCAGGTCTCATCACTTCATGGGAAATAGATGGGGAAACAGTGGAAACAGTGTCAGACTTTATTTTGGGGGGCTCCAAAATCACTGCAGATGGTGACTGCAGCCATGAAATTAAAAGATGCTTACTCCTTGGAAGAAAAGTTATGACCAACCTAGATAGCATATTCAAAAGCAGAGACATTACTTTGCCAACTAAGGTCCATCTAGTCAAGGCTATGGTTTTTCCTGTGGTCATGTATGGATGTGAGAGTTGGACTGTGAAGAAGGCTGAGCACCGAAGAATTGATGCTTTTGAACTGTGGTGTTGAAGAAGACTCTTGAGAGTCCCTTGGCCTGCAAGGAGATCCAACCAGTCCATTCTGAAGGAGATCAACCCTGGGATTTCTTTGGAAGGAATGATGCTAAAGCTGAAACTCCAATACTTTGGCCACCTCATGAGAAGAGTTGACTCATTGGAAAAGACTCTGATGCTGGGAGGGATTGGGGGCAGGAGGAGAAGGGCACGACAGAGGATGAGATGGCTGGATGGCATCACAGACTCGATGGACGTGAGTCTGAGTGAACTCCGGGAGATAGTGATGGACAGGGAGGCCTGGTGTGCTGTGATTCATGGGGTTGCAAAGAGTCAGACACGACTGAGCGACTGAACTGAACTGATAGAAGTTAAATGAGGAATTTAGTGTCATTTTACTAAGTCACCAGGAGGGCTTCTTTGGTTTATTTTTGTTCTTTTTTTTTTTTTTCTTAGTAAGGCAAGTTGATTCCAAAGTTCACATAAAAATGAGAAAGACTAGCCAGAAAAATTTTTACCATTAAACATACAGTTACACAAAATAGTCTTATACTAGCACATGCGCAGTTGGTGTTGTTCAGTTAAGTCATGTCTGACCTTTTGCGACATCATGGACTGCAGCATGCCAGGCTTCTTTTTCCTTCACTATCTCATGGAGGTTGCTCAAACTCATGTCAACTGAGTCAGTGATGCTATCCACCTATCTCATCCTCTGTCACCCCCTTCTCCTCCTGCCATTAATCTTTCCCAGCATCAGGGTCTTTTCCAGTGAGTCATGTCTTCACATCAGGTGACCAAAGTATTGGAGTTCCAGCTTCAGCATCAGTCTTTCCAATGAATATTCAGGGTTGATTTCCTTTAGGATTCACTGGTTGGATCTCCTTGCAGTCCAAGGGACTCTCAAGAGTCTTCTCCAACACCACAGTCCAAAAGCATCAATCCTTCAGCTTTCAGCCTTCTTTATGTTTGAACTCTCATATCTGTACATGACTACTGGAAAGGCCATAGCTTTGACTATATGGACCTTTGTAGGCAAAGTGATGCCTCTACTTTTTAATATACTGTTTAGTTTCATCATAGCTATTCTTCCAAGGAGCAAGCATCTTTTAATTTTATGGCTACAATAAACATCCACATTGATTTTGGAGACCAAGAAAATGAAATCTGCCACTCTTTCCACTTTTCCCCCTTCTATTTGCCATGAAGTGATGGGGCTGGATGTCAAGATCTTCATTTTTTTGAGTGTTGAGTTTTAATCCAGGTTTTTCACTCTCCTCTTTCATCTTCATCAAGAGGCTCTTTAGTTCCTCTTCACTTTCTGCCATTAAAGTGGTATCATCTGCTTATCTAAGGTTGTTGATGTTTCTTCTGGCAATCTTGATTCCAGTTAGTCATCCAGCCCAGCATTTCACATGATGTTCTCTGCATATAAATTAAATAAGCAGAGTGACAATATACAACTCAATATACAATTTACCAATTTTGAGCCAGTCAAATTTTCCATGTTTGGTTCTAACTGTTGCTTCTTGACCTGCATACAGGTTTCTCAGAAGGCAGGTAAAGTGGTCTCGTATTCCTGTCTCTTTAAGAATTTTCCATTGTTTGTTGTGATCCACACAGTCAAAGGCTTTAGTGTAGTCAATGAAGCAGAAGTAGATGTTTCTCTGGAATTCTCTTGCTTTTTTCTATGATCCGATAGATGTTGGCAATTTTATTTCTGGTTCATCTCCTTTTTCTAAATCCAGCTTGTACACCTAGAATTTCTCAGTTCACGTACTGCTGAAGTCTATCTTGAAGGATTCTGAGCATAATCTTGCTAGCATCTGAAATGAAAAAACATTTTAAAAAGCACTCATTTGAACATTCTTTGGTATTGCCCTTCTTTGGGATTGGAATGAAAACTGACATTTCCAGTCCTGTGGCCACTGCTGAGTTTTCCAAATTTGCTGGCATAATGAGTGCAGAACTTTAACAGTATCATCTTTTAGGATTTGAAGTAGCTCAGCTGGAATTTCATCATCTCCACCAGCTTTGTTCTTAATAATGCTTCCCAAGGCCCACCTGACTTCACACTCCAGAATGTCTGGCTCTAGGTGAGTGACCACACCATCATGGTTATCTGGTCCATTAAGAACTTTTTTTTTTTGTACAGTTTGTCTGTGCATTCTTGCTACCTCTTCTTAATCCCTTCTGCTTCTGTTAGGTCCATACCATTTCTGTCCTTTATTGTGCCCATCTTTGGAAGAAATGTTCCCATGGTATCTCCAATTTTCTTAAAGAGATCTCTAGTCTTTCCTATTCTATTGTTTCCCTCTATTTCTTTGCATTGTTCACTTAAGAAGACTTTCTTATCTCTCCTTTCTATTCTCTAGAAATCTGAATCCAGTTGAGTATATCTTTCTCTTTCTCCTTTGCTTTTCACTTTTCTTATTTTCTCAGCTATTTGTAAAACCTCTTCATACAACCACTTTTCCTTCTTGTATTTCTTTTTCTTGGGAATGGCTTTGGTCACCACCTCCTGTACAGTGTATGAACCTCTGTCTATAGTTCTTCAGACACTTTACCAGATCTAGTCCCTTGAATCTATTCATTACCTTCACTATATAATCATAATGGATTTGAGTAGACCAATGTATCAAAATAGAAAGCCCAAATATGGACCTGAATACATGTGGGAATTTAGGTACTGATAAAAGAATTTATTCAAAACAGTAGTGCAAAGGAAGAATATTCATTATGTGATATTGAAATATGTTGATAAAATGCTGTGCAATGCTTGCCAAATATTTCTAGACCAAAATGGATGGAAGTGGATTAAAAATTTAAGTGCAAAAACCATTAATGACTAGAAAAATCAAGAAATCTTGAAAGAATTCTGGTTAGGATAAGACCTGTCTAAGCATACCATAAAATGCAGCAGTCATGAAAATATTTATAAATTCAACTATATTAAAATCCATCATGACAAAAGCAGAGTCGAAAGATAAATTATATATGAAAAATGTTTACAAGTTATATTAGAAAAGAATGAGTCTTGTACCATATAAGTGACTTTTAGATTGTTGGAGAATAGATCAAAAACTCACTAGAAAAAGAAGTAAAAGGCATGGATTAAATAGTTCAGAGGAAAGGACATACATGCAGCTCATAAACTCATGAAATGATGTGTAACCTCCTTTATATTTATAAAAATACACAATAAGCTTCACTGAGATGCTAATTTTCATCAATCAGATTGAAAAAGATCATAAAGTTTGAAAATACAGTGTGTTGGGAAATGTGTGGGAAAGAGATACTCATTTATTGTTGTAGGAGAGCATATTGCCATACTATTCCTTATGGCCTTTGGGTTTGTGTTTAGCCAAATTTTGTGACTGCAGTTTCAGAGGAATGTTTGGTAGGAATCCTGATTTCAGGATATAAAGAAGGTAGAATTCTATGACTATCTCACAACCCAGTACTACTTTTGCATTAGTACAGTACTGTAATAGTAACACTGTGTATTGGGATGTAATAATCTACATCCTACAATGGTGGTCTACAATTGCCTACTATACTTTGTACCCTTGGCTTTTAAGTTCCTTAGTTCCCATGAAGCCCTATTTAATTCATTCACTCATTTGTTCGTGTGATAAATATTGAACATTTGCTCTGTCCTAAGTACTAGGAACTCTTTAGCTCTGCACCTGCACTCTTTTAAAGCACTTTATTTATTTTTGGTTGCACTGGGTCTTCATGGATGCACTCAGACTTTCTCTTTGCAGCGGGCAGGGCTACTCCTTGCTGTGATGCACGGGTCTCTCACTGTGGTGGCTTCTCTTATTGTGGAACATGGGCTTTAGTGTGTGAACTTCAGTAGTTGTGGATTGCAGGCCCTAGAGCATGGGCTCAGTAGTTGTGGGGCATGGGTTTAGTTGCTCTGTGGCATCGGAATCTTCCCATACCAGCGACTGAACCCATATCCCCTGCATTGGCAGTCGGATTCTTATCCACTGTACTACCAGGGAAGTCCTGCACCAGTACTCTTAATTCTTGCCTCAGACAGAGCTAGCATTGACCTGCAAATTGAAGACACAGTGGTTTGCTTTCACACTCTTTAATGCTGATTTTGCCATTTTATATGAGGCTTTATGAACCAGGGCACTGGCTTAGCATCTTTCTGCCTGTTCAGGCCCTATGCAACCTGCTTGCGTGGCTTATTGTCCATCATGTCTCTAGTGAAGTGAAACAGTGTCTTGGTACTGTGCCTAAGACATCGCTGTCACAACTGCAGTTGTGTTAATTCAAAAAGCAAATATGGATGGACTGCCTACTAAGGCACAGTGCTAGAGATACAGCACTTAACAGGGAGGACTTTTCTGTTTTGATGGACAGGGCAGTGTAAATATTCAACTGGAGAAGTACTGTCCAGGGAGCGTGGAGCCTGCTTATTTGCAGGAACCTTTCATTTAGGGTTTTTTTTTTTTTAAATTTAAATTTATTTAATTGGAGGCTATTACTTTACAATATTGTATTGGTTTTGCCATACATCAGCATGAATCCGCCACGGGTGTACACGTGTTCCCCATCCTGAACCTCCTCGCACCTCCCTCCCGGTAGCATCCCTCTGGGTCATCCCAGTGCACCAACCCCAAGCATCCTGTATCCTGCATCAAACCTGGACTGGCGATTCATTTCTTACATGATATTATATATGTTTCAATGCCATTCTCCCAAATCATCCCATCTCTCCTTCTCCCACAGAGTTCAAAAGACTGTTCTATACATCTGTGTCTCTTTTGCTGTCTCACATCGTTACCATCTTTCTAAATTTCATATATATGCATTAGAATACTGTATTGGTGTTTTTCTTCCTGGCTTACTTCACTCTGTACAATAGGCTCCAGTTTCATCCACCTCATTAGAACTGATTCAAATATATATTTTTAATGGCTGAGTAATACTCCATTGTGTATATGTACCACAGCTTTCTTATCCATTCATCTGCTGTTGGGCATCTAGGTTGCTTCCATGTCCTGGCAATTATAAACAGTGCTGCGATGAACATTGGGGTACATGTGTCTCTTTCAATTCCGGTTTCCTCGGTGTGTATGCCCAGTAGTGGGATTGCTGGGTCATAAGGCAGTTTTATTTGCAATTTTTAAAGGAATCTCCACACTGTTCTCCATAGTGGCTGTACTAGTTTGCATTCCCACCAACAGTGTAAGAGGGTTCCCTTTTCTCCACACCCTCTCCAGCATTTATTGCTTGTAGACTTTTGGATCGCAGCCATTCTGACTGGCATGTAATGGTACCTCATTGTGGTTTTCATTTGCCTTTCTCTGATAATGAGTGATGTTGAGCATCTTTTCACGTGTTTGTTAGCCATCTGTATGTCTTCTTTGGAGAAATGTCTATTTAGTTCTTTGGCCCATTTTTTTGATTGGGTCATTTATTTTTCTGGAATTGAGCTGAAGGAGTTGTTTGTATATTTTTGAGATTAGTTGTTTCTCAGTTGCTTCATTTGTTATTATTTTCTCCCATTCCAAAGGTTGTCTTTTCACCTTGCTTATAGTTTCCTTTGTTGTGCAGAAGCCTTTAAGTTTAATTAGGTCCCATTTGTTTATTTTTGCTTTTATTTCCAGTATTCTGGGAGGTGGTTCATAGAGGATTCTGCTGTGATTTATGTCAGAGAGTGTTTTGCTTATGTTTTCCTCTAGAAGTTTTATAGTTTCTGGTCTTACATTTAGATCTTTAATCCATTTTGAGTTTATTTTTGTGAATGGTGTTAAAAAGTGTTCTAGCTTCATTCTTTTACAAGTGGTTGACCAGTTTTCCCAGCACCACTTGTTAAAGAGATTGTCTGTTCTCCATTGTATATTCTTGCCTCCTTTGTCAAAGATAAGGTGTCCATAGGTGTGTGGATTTATCTCTGGTCTTTCTATTTTCTTCCACTGATCTATATTTCTGTCTTTGTGCCAGTGCCATACTGTCTTGATGACTGTGGCTTTGTAGTAGAGCCTGAAGTCAGGCAGGTTGATTCTCCAGTTCCATTATTCTTTCTCAAGATTGCTTTGGCTATTCGAGCTTTTTTGCATTTCCATACAAATTGTGAAATTATTTGTTCTAGTTCCAAAATACCGTTGGTAGCTTGATAGGGATTGCACTGAATCTATAGATTGCTTTGGGTAGTATACTCATTTTCACTATATTGATTCTTCTCATCCATGAACATGGTATATTTCTCCATCTCTTAGTGTCCTCTTTGATTTCATTCACCACTTAGGGTTTAAATGGACAGGCCAATTAGAAATGTGGCTCAAGCGTGTCATCAAGTAAGGAATGTTTTTGGTGAAATGAAGCAGGTGTTCCAGTTAGACAGTAACATCTTCCTACATAAGGAATGGAGGAAGTGTAACTTGAGAGGCAAACCTGGACTCTTTGTCTGAGAAGAGGCTGTCAGGAAATGGGCATAGAAGAGGCTGAGTAAGGATGATTGCCCAACTGAGAGAGAAGAACTCTGTAATACCAAAATTCTCCTCAGGGTTCTGCACTCACTGCTGACAACCTTGAAGATTAAATTGTGCAAGAGTTGTAATCTAAGGAATTCTGAAATTAGGAGGTAAAGATGAGAGGCAAGACTTAGTGCAAAGCAGGAGCTCTATCTAAAGAGAATGTAGAATCCTTCTCTTTGTAGAAAAGTAAAAAAAAAAAAAAGGAGCAGGACTTGTTTTAACATTTATAATTAACTGTGTTTTAATTATGCATAAGGTGCTAAGTATTAATTGATGTGAAATGGAGAAAAGTAAAATGTTTATTTGTGAGGATATGTGTGTCCCAAATGACTAAATATTAAAGAACTATCTAAGGCAAATTCCCTCTCTGTATACAATGAGGAAGTGACAGAATTCTCACTGGAGCTTCTGGGAGAGGTGATGGGATTAGTACTTTCCTCATTCTTCCAAACGGCATGGCTGCTCTAACAACCTTTCCTCTGGGTCCTTCACTCTATACATTTTCTCTACTCCAGCCTTAGCTGCAGGATGTTAATAAGGAGCCAATCAGATTCCAGATCAATCAATCAATTAGTCAATCAATCAGATGATCCAGAATACTACAAATGCATATTGTTGAGCTTCCATCTTATTCCTTATAGCTAATATCAAGAGCCTACGCATGTTAATCACTATATTTATTGCTTTACATACATTATTTTTTTTCTAAAGGTTTTAAAATAGAAGTATTAAATGCATACAAATACATAGACACGCATAAGTCATAGCATATTATGTGTTATCTTAAAATGAGCATACCCATGTAATCGCCACTTAGGTTCACAATAAGTGGAATGGTCCCAGGATCCCAGAAGCATTCTTCAATTCCTCCTGCCAATGACTACTCTCACTCTTCTCTCTGAAACTTACTGCTATTCTGACTTCTAACACCATAGACTGGTTATACCTATTCTGGGACTTTATATAAAATGGAATCAAGCAGTTTGCATTGTTTTCTTTGCTTCGACATTATGTTTGTGAGATTAATTCACATTGTCTCATATAGTAATGGGAGAAGGCAATGGCACCCCACTCCAGTACTCTTGCCTGGAAAATCCCATGGACGGAGGAGCTTGGTGGGCTGTAGTCCATGGGGTCGTGAAGAGTCAGACACGACTGAGAGACTTCCCTTTCACTTTTCACTTTCATGCATTGGAGAAGGAAATGGCAACCCACTCCAGTGTTCTTGCCTGGAGAGTCCCGGGGACGAGGGAGCCTGATGGGCTGCCGTCTATGGGGTTGCACAGAGTCGGATACGACTGGGGTGACTTAGCAGCAGCATATAGTAATAATTCAATCTTGTTGCATTCTAATATGTAACTATAATATAATTTATTCCTTGTACTTAATGAAAATGTGGAAAATTTCCACTATTTGACTATTATGATTATTGCATTCTATTATGAATATTGTATTCATGAACATTAGAGTACACATCTTTTGGTGAAAATATGTATATATTTGGGGTATATGGGGCTTTCCTGGTGGCTCAGATGGTAAAGAATCTGCTTGCAATGCAGGAGACCTGGGTTCAATCCCTGAGTCAGGAAGATCCCCTGTCAAAGGGCATGGCTACCAACTCCAGTATTCTTGCCTGGATACTTCCATGGACAAACGAGCCTGGTGGGCCACAGTCAATGGGGTCGAAAAAGTTGGCCACGATAGAGTGGCTAACACTTGGGTTATATACCTAGGAATATAATGGCTGGATCATAGGATAAATATATATTTTGTGTTAATAGAAACTGCCACATAATTTTCCTAAGTGGTTATGTACAATTTTATGTAAATTTTATTAGCAGTGCATGAGCATTTCAGATGCCCCGACTCATCAACTTTGGTCATGTCTGCTTTAAAAATTTTAACTATCCTGGCAAGTGTCTAGTGATATCTCATTGCGTGCTATAGATTGAATGCCTTTATTCTCCCCCAAAATTCATGTATTGAAATCCTAATCTATAAGATGATGATAGGATATGGAACATTTTGGAGGTGCTTAGGTCATGAGAACAGAGCCCTCGTGAGTGGTATTAGTACTCTTATAAAAGAGACTCCAGAAATTTCCCTGGCCCCTTCCCCTAGGGAGGACACAATGAGAAGTCTGTGACCTGAAAGAGGGCCCTTGCCTGTCCATGCTGGCATCCTGGTCTGGGAACTGCTGCCTCTGTGAGAAGTACATTTCTATTTTTTAAAAGCAACTTATTCTGTGGTATTTTGTTATAGCAGAATGAATAGGCTAAGACATTGTGGTTTAAAATCTGATTTCCTGATTACTAATAAAGTAAAACATTTTTAAAATTGAAGTATGGTTGATTTACAATGTTGTATTAATTTCTGCTATGCAGCAAAGTGATATGGATACACACACCCACACATTTTTTTGTGTATTCTTTTTCCATTATGGTTTACCACAGGGTATTGAACACAGTTCCCTGGGCTAGGACCTTGTTGTAAGACAAGGACCTTGTCCTACAGTAAGACCTTATTTCATACATTCTATATGTAATAGCTTGCATCTGCTTATCTCAAACTCCCAATCCTTCCCCCACCCCACTCTCCCTCTTCCTTGGCAACTATAAGTCTGTTCTCTCTGAGTCTGAAGAGCGAAACATTTTCACATGTTTATTTGCAATTTGTATATCCTCTTTTGTGAAGTGCCTGCTCGGGCCTCCTGCCATTTTTCTTTTGGATTCTTTGATATTTTCTGACTGATTTTTAGGATATGCATATACTTACATGCTCATAGGCTCCAGTCTTGGGCTTTGATATGTGGTGGGGATAGGGTGGGGAGCAGATAATCCAGGCTAAGACGCTGCTTTCTCTCTTAGTCCTTCCAGATTAAGGGTGGTGCCAGATTTTTGATGTTATTCATCCCTGTGTTGTCTTATTATCTCCTGTTAGGCTTCTCAATCTCTTCCATTGCTTGTGTAACTAGCTTCCTGTATTAATTTCCTTGTTTTACATACGTACAGTAGACTCTGTTTTCTTCTATAGACTCTGATTGACAGGCTCTTCTGGCCTCTACCCCTCCACTATATCACCATACTGCTTTCTCACATTCTAGCCCTGTTCTTTCCTTACAGCCTTGGATCTGCATGGGCTCCTGACAATTTTTCTTCCCTTTCTCACTATAAAGAAGTCATCATCTGATCTTAAGTCATTTATAATTTCTCTGTTGCAAGAACGGGAAAACACAGTCTTGCATGGTAGCTAGGTTTTTAAACTGTGGAGACTGACTGCCAAGATTCAAATCCTGACTGTGCTATGTGATGTTGGGTTCCTCACCTGCAACCTGAGAACAAGAATATTCATTAAGATTAAATGAGTTTTTTTCATTAATCATTTAGAACAATCTTTATTTAGGTTCATTTTTAAATTGGAATATAGTTTCTAGAGTAATCTTGTTAGACTAAATGCATTAAACAAATGTTACTTTTTGTTGTGACTATGAAATCTACATTTCTTTCTTTCTTTTTCCCCCACACTATGTGGCTTGTGGGATCTTAGTTCCTTGACCAAGGATTGAACCCAGGCCCTCTGCAGTGGATATACAGAGTCCTAACCACTGGACCTCCAGGAATTTCCCCAAATCTACATTTCTAATTCTCTTTCTTCCTCTGGCTGCCACTCAGCGTATTCTGATTCATCATGGATATTTCCCTTGACAATCTGATAAATTCATCTTATTAATTCATTTAAAAATACTTGCTGGGTAACTATTATATGTCATATTTCTTGTTACAGGCCTCCTTGTCACTTGTGGCTTAATATTTTGGAAGCCAGGTTGTCCAACTACTCTTTCCACCAGCTACTCTCCCCTATCCCCCAAATAACCTTTCATCTCTAAGATATTTGGTAGTATGGTTGTTTCATTATTTTCCTAGTAATAATTGCAATAATCATAGTTGCATTAATTTATGTGGTGGCTTATTTTTTAAAAAGTTTATTTATTTTATTTTTGGCTGTGCTGGGTCTTCGTTGCTGCATGCAGCCTTTCTCTAGTTTCAGCAAGTGGGGGTTGATTTTCGTTGTGGTGCATGAGCTCCTCATTACGATGGCATCTCTTGTTGCAGAGCATGGGTTCTGGGGTGTATGGGCTTCAGTAGTTGTGGTGCATGGGCTTAGTTGCTCCAAGGCATGTGGGATCTTCCCAGACCAGGAATCAAACTTGTGTCTCTTGCATCGGCAGGTAGATTCTAAACCACTAGCTCTCAGGGAAGCCCTGATAGCTTACATTGTAAACAGTGTTTTCACATGCCTAATACTAAAGAGCAAAACTGTCGTGGACAAGATTAATGTTTTGATTGCATATTCTCAGCAGCTAACATGTGTTTAATTTACAGTAAGTGATAGGAATTTTTTAAATTTAATTTTCATTTTATATTGTAGTATAGTTGATTTACAATGTTGTTTCAGTAGTTCAGTTGTACATATACATATATTCTTTTTTTCAGATCCATATAGGTTGTTACAGAATAATGAGTAGAGCTCCTTGTGCTATACAGTAGTCCCTGTTTGCTATCTATTTTATATATAGTAGAGAAATGCTTGTTAAATGAGTTATTTTATATCTTAACTTTGTGAGATACAGCAATGTTGATTATTTCTAGTTTTCATATGAAAAAGCTCCGTGGAGTTGGGTTGACCATTCCCTACTTAACTTCTTGACCCAGAAATTCACACGATATTTAAGTGGCTGAAATAGAACCTCCGTTAGTTTGGAAAATTTGTTGTTATGTTTTAATTGATTTCTGTCCTTAATTATATTTGCTCATGACTCTTTCTTTGAATTGTGTGTCTGATACACCATTTCTACCCTAGACTTTCCATCCTGTCCTGGGGCCTCTCTTGCTGCAGGCTGTCAGTACTCTAATCCATTGTTCACAAGAAGCCCTTGTCAGCCTGACTGGTAGAGTAGAGTAATCAGCACAGTTCAGTTCAGTCGTTCAGTAGTGTCCGACTCTTTGCAACCCCATGGACTGTAGCACGCCAGGCTTCCCTGTCCATCACCACGTACTGGAGCTTGCTAAAGTTCATGTCGACCCAGTTGGTAATGCCATCCAACCATCTCATTTTCAGTGGTTCCCTTCTCTTCCTGCCTTCAATCTTTCCCAGCATCAGGGTCTTTTCAAAGGAGTCAGTTTAAGAATTTTCCTGCCTTCAGTCTTTCCCAATTTCCTGCCTTCAATCTTTCCCAGCATCAGGGTCTTTTCAAAGGAGTCAGTCTTTAAGAATTTTCCATTGATTATTGTGATCCACACTGTCAAAGGCTTTGGCATAGTTAATAAAGCAGAAGTAGATGTTTTAATGGAATTATCTTGCTTTTTCAATGATCCAGCAGATGTTGGCAATTTGATCTCTGATTCCTCTGCCTTTTCTAAATCCAGCTTGAACATCTGGATGTTCATGGTTCACGTACTGTTGAAGGCTGGCATGGAGAATTTTTAGTATTACTTTGCTAGCGTGTGAGATGAATGCAGTTGTGCAGTAGTTTGAGCATTCTTTGACGTTGCCTGTCTTTGGGATTGGAATGAAAACTGACCTTTCCCAATCCTGTGAACACTGCTGAATTTTCCACATTTGCTGGCATATTGAGTGCAGCACTTTCATGGCATCATCTTTTAGGATTTGAAATAACTCAGCTGGAATTCGATCACCTCCACTAGTTTTGTTTGTAGTGATGCTTCTTAAGGCTCACTTGACTTCGGATTTCATGATGTCTGGCTCTAGGTGAGTTATCACACCACTGTGGTTATATCTGTGTATTCTTGCCATCTCTTAATATTTTCTGCTTCTGTTAGGTCCATACCATTTCTGTCCTTTATTTAACCCATCTTGCATGAAATTCCCTTGATATGTCTAATTTTCTTGAAGAGATCTCTAGTCTTTCCCATTATGTTGTTTTCCTCTATTTCTTTGCATTGATCGCTCAGGAAAGCTTTCTTATCTCTCCTTGCTATTCTTTGGAACTCTGCATTAAAATGGGTATATCTTTCCTTTTCTCCTTTTCCTTAAGTTCTCTTCTTTTCTCAGTTATTTGTAAGGCCTCCTCAGAGAACCATTTTGACTTTTTGCCTTTCTTTTTTGGGGGATGGTCTTGATCATTGCCTCCTGTACAATGTCATGAACCTATGTCCATAGTTCTTCAGGCACTCTGTCTATCAGATATAATCCTTTGAATCTATTTTATCACTTCCAGTGTATAATTATAAGAGATTCTACTTAGGTCAGCACACTGGGGTGAATGTAAAGTGTGCTACTAATAGCTACCTTTCTGATCTTGACTAGTCTGAGTCTCAGTTTCCTTACATATACAGTAAAATACGAGTTGAGTGATAGGATCTGCATGATCAGGTGAAGTAGTGACATTCCTGAGCTTCTGTAGCTGTCCTTCTACCCATCTTAATGCTCCTTATATCCCAGCTTTACCTGTGAGACCAAATTCATATTATTCTAGTTCCTTCTTTCTTTGAATTTATTTTGAATGAAACAAAGATGAATATTTTTAATGAAAAAGATACAATTCAAAAAGAAGATAGACATCATAAACCATTAGACAGCTTAATAACAAAAAAAATAAATAAAGCAAAACTTGGAAGAAATATAAGGAAAAGAAAAACATATAGTTATTGTGAGACATTTTAACATTTCTTTGAGAATATTTTATCAAGTGTATATCAAATATTTGATCAAATAATTTATCAAGTATTTTATCAGAAAAACTAAGAATAAAAGCATCTTGAATGATGTTATTAATGATTTAAACATATTTTAATTAATTTATATTAATCACATCCTACACAAATTTAAAATTATTTAAAATTTTGTATCTGATACATTGCTAATAGATTTCCATGGGACATTTAGAAAAACTGGCCAAAAGATAAACATTATTAAATTTCAAAAGTAGAATTCTTTTTTTTAAACATGTGATTCAGTTATACATAAACACACATATTATTTTTGAAATTATTTCTCATTATAGATTATTATAAGACATTGACTATAGTTCCCTGTGCTATACAGTAAATCTTTGTTGCTTGTTGCATATCTAGTTTTTAAAATTAGAAATCTAGCATTATATTCATACTAAGTCAAACAAGTGTAATCAAAATGTCATAAATTTTTAGTTAGGCAAAAATTCATAAGTTTTCTAAGGTATATATAGTCTGCATATTATTTATATGTATGTATAAAAGCTTTTCTACCATGCTTGATGAGGGCTTGAGAAAGAACATTAAAAAAAAAAAAGAGAGAGATAGAGAAATTGGAAAACATAAACTAAATGCAATAGAAGCACTGAATATGAGATAGGAAAAGTGAAACAGACTAGATAAAAGTAAAAGATCCTAACACAGTCCAGTTGTTTTTAAGCATGATTGTTCATTAGAAACATATCTGGAGCTCTGGCCAAAAAAGAAAAAAAGGCAACCCTTGAGCATTTGTAATTTTCAAAAGTTCCAAGATAATTCTGATATGTATATGGAATTTAAAAAGAGATTACAGATTTTTCTATTAAATGGTAGTTTTTGCTCTATAGAACTCTTTTTTCTGTTGACCAATAATGATATTAATACAATGGTATTAGAGTGAGTAATAGTGACATAATCAAAATAGTAAAAGATGTTTATCAGTTTTCATAGTCAATAGCCAGTCTATGTCTTTTGGTTGGTGTATTAAATCCATTTGCAATTAAAGTAATTATCAATATGTATGATATTATTACTGTTTTCTTAATTGGGGTTTATTTTCTATAGATATGGCTTTTCCTTCTCTTGCTTTCTGCTTAAAGAAGTTCCTTTAGCATTTGTTGTAAAGCTGGTTTGGTGATGCTGAATTCTCTTAACCTTTGCTTGTTTGGAAAGTTTTTGATTTCTGCATCAAATCTGAAGGAGATCATGCTGGGCAGAGTATTCTTGGTTGTAAGTTCTTCCCCTTTCATCACTCTAAAGATGTCATGCCATTCCTTTCTGGCTTGTAGAGTTTCTGTTGAGAAATCAGCTGATAGCCTGATGGGAGTTCCCTTGTATGTTATTTGTTGTTTTTTTGCTTGTTGCTTTTAATATTCTATCTTTGTCTTTAATTTTTGTCAGTTAAATTACTATGTATCTGTGTTTGTTTCTCCTTGGGTTTATTCTGCCTAGGACTCTCTGTGCTTCCTGGATTTGTTTATTTCTTTTCCCATGTTCAGTTCAGTTCAGTTCAGTCGCTCAGTCCTGTCTGACTCTTTGCGACCCCATGAATCACAGCACACCAGGCCTCCCTGTCCATCACCATCTCCCGGAGTTCACTCAGACTCGTGTCCATTGAGTCAGTGATGCCATCCAGCCATCTCATCCTAACCCTAACCTTAACCCTAATCCTAACCCTAAGGTCTTCTGCTTCTCCTCCTGCCCCCAATCCCTCCCAGCTTCAGAATCTTTTCCAGTGAGTCAACTGTTCGCATGAGGTGGCCAAAGTACTGGAGTTTCAACTTTAGCATCATTCCTTCCAAAGAAATCCCAGGGCTGATCTCCTTCAGAATGGACTGGTTGGATCTCATTGCAGTCCAAGGGACTCTTAAGAGTCTTCTCCAACACCACAGTTCAAAAGCATCACTTCTTTGGCTCCCAGCCTTCTTCACAGTCCAACTCTCACATCCATACATGACCACAGGAAAAACCATAGCCTTGACTAGATGGACCTTAGTCGGCAAAGCAATGTCTCTGCTTTTGAATATGCTATCTAGGTTGGTCATAACTTTTCTTCTAAGGAGTAAGTGTCTTTTAATTTCATGGCTACAATCACCATCTGCAGTGATTTTGGAGCCCCCAAAAATAAAGTCTGACACTGTTTCCACTGTTCCCCATCTATTTCCCATGGAGTCATGGGATCGGATGCCATGATCTTCATTTTCTGAATGTTGAGCTTTAAGCCAACTTTTTTCACTCTCCTCTTTCACTTTCATCAAGAGGCTTTTTAGTTCCTCTTCACTTCTGCCATAAGGGTGGTGTCATCTGCATATCTGAGGTTATTGATATTTCTCCTGCAATCTTGATTCCAGTTTGTGTTTCTTCCAGTCCAACGTTTCTCATAATGTATTCTGCATAGAAGTTAAATAAGCAGGGTGACAATATACAGCCTTGATGTACTCCTTTTCCTATTTGAAACCAGTCTGTTGTTCCATGTCCAGTTCTAACTGTTGCTTCCTGGCCTGCATACAGATTTCTCAAGAGGCAGGTGAGGTGATCTGGTATTCCCATCTCTTGAAGAATTTTCCACCGTTTATTGTGATGCACACAGTCAAAGGCTTTGGCATAGTGAATAAAGCAGAAAGAGTTGTTTTTCTGGAACTCTCTTGCTTTTTCTATGATCCAGTGAATGTTGGCAATTTGATCTCTGTTTCCTCTGCCTTTTCTAAAACCAGCTTGAACATCAGGAAGTTCACGGTTCACGTATTGCTGAAGCCTGGCTTGGAGAATTTTGAGCATTACTTTACTAGCGTGTGAAATGCGTGCAATTGTGTGGTAGTTTGAGCATTCTTTGGCATTGCCTTTCTTTGGGATTGGAATGAAAACTGACCTTTTCCAGTCCTGTGGCCACTGCTGCGTTTTCCAAACTTGCTGGCATATTGAGTGCAGCACTTTCACAGCATCATCTTTCAGTATTTGAAATTGTTCTACTGGAATTCCATCACCTCCACTAGCTTTGTTCATAGTGATGCTTTGTAAGGCCCACTTGACTTCACATTCCAGGACGTCTGGCTCTAGATGAGTGATCACACCATCATAATTATCTGGGTCGTGAAGATCCTTTTTGTACAATCATTCTGTGTATTCTTGCCATCTCTTCTTAGTATCTTCTGCTTCTGTTAGGTCCATACCATTTCTGTCCTTTATCGAGCCCATCTTTGCAAGAAATGTTCCTTGGTATCTGTAATTTTCTTGAAGAGATCTTTAGTCTTTCCCATTTGTTGTTTTCCTCTATTTCTTTGCATTGTTAGCTGAAGAAGGCTTTCCCATGTTAGGGAAGTTTTTAGGTATTATCTCTTCAAATATATTCTCAGGTCTTTTCTCTCTCTCTTCTCCTTCTAGGATCCCTATAATATGAATCTTGGGTGCATTTAATCTTGTCCCAGAGGTCTCGTAGGCTGTCTTCATTTCTTTTCATTCTTTTTTCCGTATTCTATTCTATGGCAGTGATTTCCACCATTGTGTCCTCCAAGTCATTTGTTTGTGCTTCTGCTTTAGTTATTCTGCTATGGATTCCTTCTCGTGTGTTATTCATTTCTGTTTACTTGTTCTTTAGTTCTTGTAGGTCTTTGATAAACATTTCTTGCATCTTCTCAATCTTTGCCTCCATTTTTTCCCCAAAGTCCTGGATCATCTTCTCTATCATTATTCTGAATTCTCTTTTTCTGGAAAGTTACTATCTTTACTTCATTTAGTTGTTTTTCTGGGGTTTTATTTTGTCCCTTCACCTGGGATGTAACTTTCTTCTTTTTCATGCTGTTTAAGTTTCTGTAATGTGGTTTTGTTTTAATGCCTGTGTGATTGTGGTTCTGTCTGCCCTCTGATGGAGGAAGCTAAGAGACTTGTGTAAACTTCCTGATGGGAAGGACTGGTGAGCGTGCCCTTGCTCAGTTCAGTTCAGTTCAGTCACTCAGTCGTGTCTAAGTATTTGCAACCCCATGGACTGCAGCGTGCCAGGCTTCCTGTCCTTCACCATCTCCTGGAGCTTGCTCAAACTCATGTCCATTGAGTCAGTGATGCCATACAAACCATCTCATCCTTTGTCTTCCCCTTCTCCTCCTGCCCTCAATCTTTCCCAGGATCAGGATCTTTTCCAACGAGTCAGCTCTTTGCATTAGGTGGCCGAAGTATCGGAGCTTCAGCTTCATAATCAGTCCTTCCATTGAGTATTCAGGATTGATATGATCAGGTTAATGGTGACCTCCAAGAGGGTTAATGTCAAAGGGGAACTTCCCAGGCAGTTGCTGCCGTCTTCTCATCCCTGTAGTGAACCCCTGCCAACCTCCACTTCCACAGAAGACCCTGAAACACTACCAGGCAGTTCTGGTCCAGTTTCCTGTGTAGTCATTGCTCCTTTCCTCTGAGCCTTAGTGCATGCAAGGTTTTGTTTGTGCCCCCAGTCCTGTGAAAGTCTTGTAATCAAGTATCATGGCCTTCAAGATCAGATTCCCTGGGGATTCCTAGTCTCTTTGTCAGGTATGCAGCTGGGAAGCCTGATGCGGGGTTCCAAACTTTCACAACAGTGGGAGAACCTCTTTGGTATTAATGTTCTCCAGTTTGCGGGTCACCCACCAGGTGTGGATGAGACTTGATTTTATTGTGGTTGTGCCCCTCGTACTGTCTCACTGTGGCTTCTTCTTTGCCTTCAAAGGTGGGGTATCTCTTTTGGTGAGTTCTAGCGTCCTCATGGTGGAGAAGGCAATCACAATCTACTCAAGCACTCTTGCCTGGAAAATCCCATGGACAGAGGGAGCCTGGTAGGCTGCAGTCCATGGAATCGCCAAGAGTTGGATATGACTGAGCATCTTCACTTTCACTTTTCACTTTCACGCATTGGAGAATGAAATGGCAATCCATTCCAGTGTTCTTGCCTGGAGAATCCTAGGGACCAGGGAGCCTAGTGGGCTGTCTGTGAGGTCATACATAGTCAGACACGACTGAAGCGACTCAGCAGCAGTGGCAGCGGCAGCAGTGTCCTCATGGAGAAGGCAATGGCACCCCACTCCAGTGCTCTTGCTTGGAAAATCCCATGGACGGAGGAGCCTGGTAGGCTGCAGTCCATGGGGTCACTAAGAGTCAGATATGACTAAGTATCTTCACTTTCACTTTTCACTTTCATGCATTGGAGAAGGAAATGGCAACCCACTCCAGTGTTCTTGCCTGGAGAATCCCAGGGACAGAGGAGCCTTGTGGGCTGCCGTTTATGGGGTCAGACAGAATCAGACACAACTGATGTGACTTGGCAGCAGCAGCAGCAGCAGCAGGAGTGTCCTCATGTCAATGGCTATTTAACAGCTAGCTGTGATTTTGATGCTCTTGCAGGAGGAGATGAGTGCATGTCTTTCTACTCCACCATCTTGAACTGAAAGCCTGTTCTAGCTTCTTCTTTCCCAAGCAGGCATGTCTCTACCCAAGTGTATGAGCCTAGTAGGCTTTTTATCTATTTGTCTTCCTGAGCATTTCTGTGCAAGAGGGTAGGGGCAGTGATTAGGTAAGACTACTAAGGTCCCTCTACTCTGAACAATCAGAATCACATGTCTCAGTGCTTCAGATTTTGCTACCTTCCATGTACTCTTTTGTTTCATGAGTCAGGACATTATGTGCATATATTTTTATCCACATGAAGTTACATCACAGTTCAGCCTTCCAAATGTTAAAGCTGGACTTCAAGAGAAAAAAATAGCAAATCTTATCATAGCCCAGTATTGTGTTTGGGTAAATATCTGCTCTTAACCATCTTTTCTTTAATGATAAGCTGTGGTTTAGATTTGGGGAGGACTGGAAGGTGACTTTGTGTATATATCATTCTCAGGTTTATTATAGGATCAGTCAACCAAGTCATGTCATTTTTTTCCAACCCTGAGCCACTGTAGTTATCCACACTCCATATGTTGGACTCTTGTTTCTCTGAGGTCTGGAAGTAGTTCCATGCAAGGATGATGCCATCAGGGAACTTTCCACATACTATATTAAGAAACAGTCTCAAAATATAAGCAAAAACAGCATGATGATACAAACTAAAAATAGCCACAAGGGAAATCTCAACAGGAATGAAAGACCATGGAAATATTCCTGTTTTTCTAAAAATTGAGACAGCAAATGATGTGTCCATGAAGGCAATACACATAGGGGGAAATGGGAAGCTAAAGAATTGGGATGGGGAGGAAGTACTGACAATCTGAGACTGCAGAGAAACCAGATATTTATACATAAGCTCTGGGCCTGGAAGGAATCTTGTTTTGTAAAGAAACAAATTCAAATAAGTGATATAAGATAATCCTCTGTAAATATGATTTATGTGTAAATGACTATGCAAGAAAAATAACCTGTGGCCACTTCTCCCAGGGTCTTTTAAAACAAATAAGTTCTAGAATACCTGTAATGGACTAAGTAATGTCATAAGTAATTTATGAAGATTGTACATAAACCAAAAAAAAAAAAAGGTATGCACTGGGGGAAAAAGATATAACAACTTGCCTATCTGACAGCTAGAGTTTTCAGGGGATGAATATAGAAGTCTTTTTGTTCTTACCTGGCAAGGTGCATCTGTGGATCAGAGCTCTAGCTTCTGGTGCAGACTGGGTTCAAGGAAAGGGTACAGCCTATCTTGGCCTGCTTGGGTGACACACTCATGTAGATGTCAGTTTTGGGTTAATTCTCAGCCACGTGAAGGACATAGGGGAAATGGGGAAGGAGGAAATCTCAGTCTTCCCTCCTTGTTCACATGCATCCACTGTTGATGGCTTCCTTTGAATCCTGAAGGTGGGATCTCTGGATCCCTATTTAGAATCTTGTCCCAGTAGGAGCTTTCAGAGAACCTGGGAACTTAATTCTGGACTTGAGGTGAGAAGCCAAGCAGAATTTCTCTGCCCCTCTTTCTCCAGAGTCAGGTCCCATGGGATTGGTTGCCTATATGATACCCTTAATTTGGTGACCTGTTGATGGTGCCCCTGTTTTGTGCAGGGCTTTGGTCCTTGATGTGCTACCTTAAGCACCATCCAGGTGACCGTCATCCAGGTGAGCCTCTTGCTTCCCTAACACCTCATGCTCTTTCATTTTGACTCCAGTGTTTTCGTGTTGCAGCTTCTCCCTCCACATCCTCCTCTCTCTGATTCCCATTCTTCCTTTATGAGACTCCGATGTCTTCCCCTTTGCCATCCTATTTTCCTCTGTTTTCACTGTATTCCCATGGTGCATAGACCTGACTCTATTAGAACATGAATCGGTGTCAGCTCACTTGTGTAAGTCACTCAGTGGATTGTGAGCTCCTTGGAGATGGATTCTATATCAGAAAACCTCAGGAAGTAATGGTTGGATTAATTCATTTACTTTCTCTGTTCTGGCTTTCTGTTCCACTGACCTGATTTGTCCATTCCAGGCATAAGAACTAGGACCTTGTCTTGCCAGCTAGTAACCCTCTTTAATAACGAAAGCTTATGTACTAAATCTTGGTGAAGGGCCTTCTGCCTATGGAACCATGGAGTTCTTGTCTTTTGGCACATACAGTTGACTCCTGAACACTACTGATTTTGGAGTACATAAGTTCACTTACTGGATTTTTCCAGTAGTAAATACTAAAGTACTAAATGATCTGCATTTGGTTGGGTCTGCAGATATGGAGGAATTGACTAAGGAGGGCCAACTGTAAGTCAGATGCAGTGGAGGGTTGACGCCCCAACCTCTTTGTTGTTCAAGGGACAGTTATAGTCAGACTCCTTCATCTCATTTCATTGGTGAATTAAGACTGAAAAGTGCTCTATGGATAATTACATTTTTTTCCCTCAAGCCAGCTCAACTTGTTTTTGTCATTAAGAGGTGGCTGTCAGTACTTTTCTGATTCTTATGGGTGGGTCTAGAGCAGTTTCTAAAGTTTAGTTTCTGGGAACTCTGATTAAGAACACTTGAGATTCTTAAATAAAAGTGAAAATTCCTAGGTTCTTCCCCTTTAGAAATTCAATAACAGAATATATATGGATGTTATGTTATGTACAGGCATGGTGTCATAGGTGAATGACCTGTACAGTTGCCCAGACTTGTGCTTAGAAGGGCCTTGAACTTGACTGAAAGCTCTGTGAGTGCTGCCTTGAAATTCTTCATAATTTTTGACCAAGGGACCCTGTGTTTTCATTTTGTGGGCCTCAAAAATTATGTAGCTGGGCTGTGTGTGTATGAGACTAATGTCATAAATATTCATTTTGAAGAAACAACCACTCCCTGACTTTCTTCAGAAACTTGCCATGATGACTTAAAAACTAAATTCTTAATGTTAGTGAGGATATGAGGAAAAGAGCAGTCACATTTGTTACTGTGATAATGTAATTTTTCCTAGAGGGAGATTTAATTTTATATACATTTAAACCTTTAAAAGTTCTCTTGCATTTGAAATTCAAAATCATAATACATTATTTTCCATATCTGTGCCCTTAGGGCTAATTTTTTGTTTTGACTTTTATTACTTTTATTTCCAAATTTTATTCTTATTAAGGTAATACATGCCCATAGTTTAAAAATCAAGCAGTACTAAAAGCTTATAATGAAAAACAGCAGTTTTCCTACTTTGTCCCTCCTCACCCCTAAATCCTACTTCCTAGAATTCATTTAACTATATCTTCTGGTATTTACTTCTCTATTTCTATGCTTCTTATTGATTTATCAAATTTAATCTCTTAACTTCCTGTTATAGTTCAGATGATTTATCTCTCTTACACCTTCCTATAATCATTCTACTGTCTCTAATGTATAACTCCTTTTGCATCTATTCTTGGAAATTTATTGGTTTTATATGCATGCATTTTCAGGTTTAGGGAATTACAATGTTATATTAATATATTTAATGGTGTCTTACTTTTTCCATTGTGTTGCTTTATACTTGTGTGTGTATCAGATAGTGTGAAGAGGTTTGCTAAGTGCTGCACTGTTAGTACAGAAAAGGATTAATACCAAACTCAATATCTGTTACTAGAGGATGGATTAAATAAATATAGGAGAATACTCTGCCACAATTAAAATGCACAGACTAGATCTTGTCCCTGGCCAGCAGGTGCAAAACAGGTGCAGGTGGATCTGTTTCTAAGGGTGAAGACGGGGGAGCTCGTTGGGCATGAGCCCTCTATGTGGGCCATGTGTGGAGGCTAGGCAGGTGACCCATAGTGTCTCAGTACACCTAGGTGCCCAGACAATGCCCTTCCCTCTCTGTGCTTCTCTGGCCCATCTTGGGCATTACTTCTTGGGCTTCTCTTGTTTTCTCTCTGGATCCCAGTCTTCGGAACTCTCCACTTTTCCTTGTTCCTTTCTTGCTTTTTTGGTTTCAGCCCATTCCCATTGGGAAGAACTCCAATAACCTATATTGAAACAGGGCCAAATCATTAATACTTGAGGAAATGTTTTCATGTCTTATAGTCAATCCTTCTATTACAGAAAAGAAAAAAAAAGGGCTAGATGTTCAAATATACGTATATATAGCCAAAATTTCATACTGTTACATTTTATTCATTTTTATGTCCTTTCTTTCTTTGCCATAACCTCTGTTTCCCTCAGGAGAAAGGCTTAGGAAGTTATGATTATAGATCCAAGCTCCAGGAAGGTAAGCCTGCCCCCAAACCAGTGATAATGTAGGTCTCCAAATGAAGACTGGTCACATAGTAATTTGCTATGAACTGGAAGTTAATAATTTCCCTAGACCTCCTGTTGGCAACTTACTACTTCAGCTATGTAAAGACTGTCCTGTAATACCTTCAGACTAAATTTACAAGTCCAAGTTTATGAGTATGAGTGTTAATTAGCTATATAGGAAGCTCTCAAGCTATGCCCTCACCAAGTCTCCCAGGAGCCCTGTGGAGGCAGCCTCTGAATTAGGTACAGGAGGATGTGGGTCTCTGGTAAGGACTGGGGGAAGCGGTCTTTTTGCTGGTATGGCAGGTCTGTTGCTTACATCAGGCTCATAGCCTCAGTGGAAGCTTCATTCTTTACCTGTTGGCTCTTAGCTCCCCAAGGTTTCCCAGAGATTTCATGGTACCTTAAATAAGGGGAATGGTAGTAGGTTGAGGATGGTAAAGAGGTACAATTAAAGGGATGGGAAGGGTCTACTAGATATGAAACTCAGGTCTGTTTATTGTTCTTACCATACAAGTGCCTGAGAAGGAACACATCTAAGTAATTAGATAAATTCAATATCTCTTCCTTGCTCTCCTCTTTCTTACAGACCTGGTTATGGTGGTGGCATGTTCATTGTTCAGTCATGTTCTACTCTTTGTGATCCCAAGGGCTGTAGCCCACCAGGCTCCACTGTCCATGGAATTCTCCAGGCAAGAGTACCGGAGTGGGTTGCCATTTCCTTCTCCAGAGAATCTTTCTGACTCAGGGATCGAACCTGGGTTTTCTGCATTGCAGGCAGATTCTTTACCATCTGAGCCACCAGGGAAGCCCACAGACCTGCCTGTTGCACAAGTGAGAGCAAAAGGTTCTTACATACATAGGCAAAGCTTTATTTTAGGCCAGTTGAGACCCTGACCTCATTCATAGTTTGCCCCCTTTTCTTGCAGCTAAGACCCTACTTCATCCATGCATTTGTTCTTGTGCAACAAATGTTACTGAGCTTCTATAAAATGGCAGGTCTAGTCCCTTGCACATCTGAATAATACAGTTTTGCAAATGTGTACAAATCTCTCACTTCTGAAGTGCTGAACAGAATCTCACATGTTTCTAGATGGATTCCATTGAGAACTAAACAATTTTACAAGATTCTGTTTATGTGTAATCAGTTTATTGATCACTTGTAACACAGTCGGATGAGTATAAACATTTTGACTCTCCCCCCTGTCCCTGTCCCCAACTTCTGTTTCCAACCAGGCTTTGTGGAATTTCTGTTTCCTGCCTTTAAATGTTATTTGTGGCAGAGTCCACAATGTTTCTTTCTCTTTCAATCATTAAAAGTTGAGTCCGTTCTATACCTCTGTGTCTCTTTTGTTGTCTCACATACAGGGTCATCATTATTATCTTTCTAAATTCCATATATATGTGTCAGTATACTGTATTGGTGTTTTTCTTTCAGGCTTACTTCACTCTGTATAATCGGCTCCAGTTTCATCCATTTCATTAGAACTGAGTCAAATTTATTCTTTTTAAGGGCTGAGTAATACTCCATTGTGTATATGTACCACAGCTTGACCCTGTATGTGAGACAACAAAAGAGACACAGAGGTATAGAATGGACTTTTGGCCTCTGAGGGAGAGGAAGAGGGTGGGATGATTTGGGAGAATGGCACTGAAATATGTATACTATCATAGAAGAAATGAAGCGCCAGTCTATGTTCAATACAGGATACAGGATGCTTGGGGCTGGTGCACAGGATGATCCGGGGAGATGGTGTGGGGTGGGAGGTGGGGAGGGGGCTTTGGCATTGGGAGATCGTGTACACCTGTGGCTGATTCATGTCAACGTATGGCAAAACCAATACAGTATTGTAAAGTAGAATAAAGTATTAAAAAAAAAGTTGAGACCGCCCCTTTGCTGGACCTGTAGTGGGTAAGACTTGTGGCTTTGGGGATGCAAGGATCAGTGGGGACAATAGTTTATTCTTGTGATTTTCCTCCTACTCCAGTTCTTTGCATTGGGGAAGGGGGTAGAAAGACAGTCTACTATTTTACTATTTTCTTTGTCTACTTTAGCTACCTTGGAAATTATGGTTGAGAGTGGTAGTGTGGCTCTGAAATTTCTCAATGCTTTGAGTGTTAGATCTTCAAGGTGTTGAAGTGGGTAAGAAGAGGGACAGAGGCAAGTAACTCTTTACTCAATTGACAGCCTTGCTTGTAGCCCCTTGTGAGTGGTTACCATGGTTCTCTTACTGTCATTGACAGATTTTGGGTGCAGCTCCGGTGCACGCATGATTTCTTTAGAAGGCCCTGTAGACCCTCCCTGACAGTTTCTTGACATGAAAATGCAGAGTCCCCTCCCTCTGAGATTCTACTCCCGGGAGATCTGGGCACTCTTTAGCTGCTAGACCTCCCTTGTCAAGTTGCCCTCAGGTGGGGAAACTGCAAATTATCTCAAGTCCAGCCCACTCAGTGGATTCATTTGATCATAAGAAATTTATATGTTCTTGTCATGACATTTACCCTGTATTCTGATCACCATGTATTCACCCTGTTGATAAAGCAAAGATTCTACTCTAAATGGTAGAGTAACCTGTAACCTGACCCTGGATGGATGAGATTGGTAGTTGTTTATTAGTCACTTATTCACAGGGAGAAAGGCACCATATGCCATACAGGCCTACATGTGGTTGTCCTGGGAAGTAGAAGGAACCAGAAAGGCTTCCTCTTTATCCATAAGGAACAGTAGAACTTACCAATCACTGAAGACTTTGGCACCCAGAATGGAGAAATCCTCTCCTTGCTTTCCTGCTTTCCTGGTAGTTATTTTATTGTCCCACATTCCTACATCAGGATCCCATCTGGTGTGGTGCCTCTCAGCTCTCTGCCCGAGGTAGACTTCTCTCCTTCTACACATTCGCCCTGGGTGAATACAGTCATTCCCATTAAAAAAAAAAAAAAAAAAAAAAAGGCCATCCATATACTTATAATTCCTACAACTCTATCTCAAAACACTTTTCCTGAGTCCCAGATCTATGGATCCAGCTTCTTGTATGTTGCCACTTGAATACTCAGAGACCCTTCAACCTTAAAAGTCCAAAATCAAACTCATTGTCATTGTCTTCATATCCTCGCCTGCTTCCCTTCCAGGGTGTTCTGTGTTGGTTAAGGACAACACAGTCCACTTAGTTGCCAGAAATCAGAAGTCTCAGGGTGATTTTTGATTCCATTATCCACCCCACCCCCATATTTAATCCATAACCAAGAGATGTTGTTCTTAACGTCACACAAGTCTCAAACTTGTCCATTTCTCTCCATCAGTACTGCCTCTACACCAGCCCAGTATCTACCACTGTGTGTCTTTTGTGGTCCCATAATGGCTTCCCAGCCAGCCTTTTTGCCAGTCTTCCCCTCTATAATCTATTTCTTGCTCTACTGGCAGAGTGAACTTTCTGAATAGACCACATTATTGATTTACTTAAGAACATTTAAATACTTTTCATCATCTTTAGGATATATACTCTTTACTATGAGTTATAAAAATCCTTCATCATGTGATTACTGCCAACTTTCCAATTTGCTCTCCTGTCTGTATCCCATGAATTTTATACCCCAGCTCTACTAATCTTTTTGTAATTCAGTTTTCTCTTGCATACCTTTGTAAGTGCTGTTCTTCTGCCTGGAATATACTTTTGATCTTGCATTGCCAGACCTTTCTTCAGCCTTTCATCCAGCTGAGTCCTACTAAACCTTCAGATCTTAGGCTTAAACCTTACTTCCTCTGGTAGCTTTACCTTGGCCCTGATAAGGAAATGTGTTCCTGTAACATCCAGTATTTCTCACATTATAAGATTTAACACTTCTTGCTTAATTTTTGGATACCCCTCTTAGCACCATGAAGGCAGGGTTTGTAATGTCTGAATATTACTCTAGCCCAAGTGTCTAACATGCAATATACCTTTATTGAACAGATTAAATTTTACTTAACTTTGCTAAACTGCAGCTCTAAAAATGGGAATAATGATACTTACTTCCTTAGGTACTCTCAATTTCTCCGTTTAAAAAAAAAAAAATCTGGGAATAGATGTATAGAGAAATGAGAACATCTAGTGAGGGACAGAGGTAAAATTAGAACCCTTAGTCTGATTTCAGATTCTTGTTCTTCACCTCTATGCAATGCTCTCTCTTAAGGAAGCTACTTTTCAGGTAATTCTATCTATGGTTCTGCTGCTTTTATTCCTCTACTGCAGTTTGGAAATAGTATATAATAAAGATTTGCTGCTACAGTTCAGAACACTGACAGCTCAGAAATGTGACAGCTCATATCTAGAAAACAAGAAAGGAGAAAAAAGAATCACAAGAGACAAACATGAAATTTCCAAAGCAGAAGAGTCTGTGAGCTCTTTAGAACAAAGGCAGAAGCTGCTCTCTGGAGAACATGGATGCTTCATAGCACAGAAGAGCAGTGGACACTCATCGATACTTAGTCATCAAGAAGCAGTTTCAAGTGTGCTTGTTATGCATTTAACTTTCACATTTGATAAACATTTATTGATCTGTCTTATGCAGAGAACTGTGCTAAGTACTGGGGATATAGAAGTGGTGCTTCTGTCAAGGGGTTTGCTGTGTGGTGAGGGAGCAGACTAGGATGTAGGCAACTTTAATTTCACTGCTAAGGCAGCCATCAGCTTAGAGGGGTGTGGCAGCTCATGGCAGGAACACTTCCTAAATTATTTAGAGAAGACTTTTTGATAGAAGTGATGTCCAGGATGAAACCAGGATAACTCACAGCATATCATGTCTTTCAAAAGGAGAGTACAGCATCTTTCAGAAAGATTAAAGATGAGGAATGGTGGTAATACAGAGATGAAGACATAGTTTAAAGTCTACTAGTGGATCTTGGTATCAATTCTAGTTCTGTCACTTACTGACTGTGTGACTTGAAGCAAGCCAGTTAACATTTCTACCATTAACCTAAACAGTGGGCTTAAAAGTGCATCTTTATAATATTACTGTAAGAAGCACATGGGATACTATATTTGAAGACTGGCATGAAATGCAAAGTACCAGAAAGTTGAAATACTATTATTAAGTGAAATAATGTAGGTGAGTATAGTACCTGCCCTGTACCTGCCTTTGGTAAACCAGAGTCATCTTCAACCATACACCACAACACTTGAAACTCCTCTTGCCTTTGGAGATGAGATTCTAAAGAGCGAGAGCCAAGTGACATAGGTCATTAATCCATGCCTCTGTGTCATCTCCTGCCTCTTTCTCCCCTCCCCCATTTTCCAGAGATAGATGCTTCCCACCACCAAGCTTTTTATGGCTGATGGTTGGTATTTCTGTATTTTCTTTCTCTTCTGATACTACCTTCATGTTAGGATGAAATAGTGGCTGGAAAATGAGGTGCTGAGAAATTTCAGGTGCTGAATGGCCAGCAACAAAGGGGCATGAGTCTTTGCTCTAGACTGACTCAAAATCTAAAACTGTGGAAGGATTTTTGGCCTCATAATGCATTTGTCATTTCCCCAAAAGTATGATACCTTGGAGATGCCTTGATTATTCTCCCCAACCCCTCAGTTTTTATTGAGTTGTACTTGATCTATGTTTGCTGTGCTGAGTTGCTTCAGTCATGTCAAACTCTGTGCAACCCTATGGACTGCAGCCTGCCAGGTTTCTCTGTCCATGGGATTCTCCAGGCAAGAATACAGGAATGGGTTGCCATGCCCTCCTCCAAGGGATCTTCCTAACCCAGGGATAGAACCCACACCTTTTATGTCTCCTGTAATTGCAGGTAGGTTCTTTATCACTAGTACCCCCTGGGAAGCCCCTAATTGACTTAGAGTATTGTGTAAGTTTAAGATATACAACATGACAATTTGATATATTAGTTACTGTGAAGTGATTACCACAGTAAGTTTAGTTAACATCTATTACCACATGTTGTTACACATTTTTTTTTTCCTTGTAATGAGAACTTTTAAGATCTACTCTTTGCTGTTGTTGTTCATTCATTCAGTCGTGTTGAACTCTTTGTGATCCTATGGACTGCACCATGCCAGGCTTCCCTGTCCATCACCAACTCCTGGAACTTGCTCACACTCATGTCCATTGAGTCAATGATGGCATCCAACCATCCCATCTTCTGTTGTCCCCTACTCCTGCCTCCAATCTTTCCCAGGATCAGGGTCTTTTCTAATGAGTTGGCTCTTCATATCAAGTGGGCAAATTAATTAAGCTTTAGCTTCAGCATCAGTCCTTCCAATGGATATTCAGGATTGTTTTCCTTTAGGATTGACTGGTTTGATCTCGTTGCAGTCCAAGGGACTCTCAAGAGTCTTCTTCAACACCACAGTTCAAAAGCATCAGTTCCTTACTGCTCAGCCTTCTTTATGGTCCAACTCTCACATCCATACATGGCTACTGGAAAAACCATAGTTTTGAATATACAGACATTTGTTGACAAAGTAATGCTCCTGTTTTTTAACATGCTGTCTAGGTTTGTCATAGCTTTTCTTCCAAGGAACAAGTATCTTCTAATTTCATGGTGGCAGTCACCATCTATAGTAATTTTGGAGCTCAGGAAAATAAAGTCTGTCACTGTTTCCATCGTTTCCCCATCTATTTCCCATGAAGTAATGGGACTGGATGTCATGATCTTCATTTTTTAATGTTGAGTTTTAAGCTAGCTTTTTCACTATCCTCTTTCACTTTCATCAAGAGGCTCTTTAGTTCTTCTTCACTTTCTGTCACAAGGGTGGTGTCATCTACATATCTGAGGTTATTCATATTTCTCCTGGCAATCTTGATTCCAGCTTGTGCTTCATCCAACCTGGTATTTTGCATGATGTACCCTGCATAGACGTTAAATAAGCAGACTGGCAGTATACAGCCTTGACATACTCCTTCCCAATTTTGAACCAGTCTGTTGTTCCATGTCCAGTTATAACTGTTGCTTCTTGACCTGCATACAGGTTTCTCATGAGGCATGTAATGTGTTCTGGTATTCCCATCTCTTGAAGAACTTTCCATAGTTTGTTGTGATCCACACAGTCAAAGGCTTTTGTATAGTCAATGAAGCAGAAATAGAGGATTTTTCTGGAATTCCCTTGCTTTTTTTGTGATCCATTGGTTACTAGCAATCTGACCAATCTGACCAGAGGTCAGCTTGAGCATCCGGAAGTTGTCCGTTCATGTACTGTTGAAGCCTAGCTTGGAGAATTTTGATCATCACTTTGTCAGCATGTGGACTGAGTGCAATTGTGTGGTAGTTTGAACATTCTTTGACATTGCCTTTCTTTGGGATTGGAACGAAAACTTACCTTTTCTAGTCCTGTGACTACTGCTGAGTTCTACTCTTAATAACTTTCTAAGTTGCTGAGATCTACTATTAGCAGCTTTCAAATATGCAATACAGTGCTGTTACCAAGTCATCATGTTGCTTCTTATAGTCTCAAAACTTAATTTATCTTATAACTGAAAGTTTGTACCTTTTGATCACTTTCACTTATACCCCTATCCCTTCCTCTGGCAACCACCAAAACCAGAACCACCTGTTCTTGTTTCTTTCTTTCTTTCTTTCTTTCTTTCTTTCTTTCTTTCTTTTCTTTCTTTCTTTCTTTCTTCTCCCTTTTCTTTCTTTCTTTCTTTCGAGTCTTTTTTTTTTTTTTTAAATTCCACATATGAGTGAGTTTATAAACTATTTTTCTTTTTCAGACTTATTTTACTTAGGGCATTATGATAAACATCTGATTCTTAATTTTGTATGGCATATGGCTCTGTGTTTAAAAACTTATTTGTTTTTAAATAAGATTTGAAGGTTCTATTCCTCGTATGTGTAGGAATGATTTTTTTATGGTAACTCCATGTCCTTTATGGAGAAGGAAATGGCAAGCCTTTCTAGTATGCCTGCCTGGAGAATCCCATGGACAGAGGAGCCTGGTGAGCTACAATCCATAGGGTTGCAAACAGTCAAACATGACCTAGTGGTTAAACGACAACAACAAGGGATTAGTAGCATAGTGGCCAAATTAATACTGACCGTGAGGAGGGTCTTGAAGCAACTTGGCTTATAGAAAATCCAGAGAAGGAGAAATTACAGACCCAAGTGATCCCAGCTCTGCTAATCTGCTTATTACTTTGTTTTTAGGTGAGGGCCAACTGCAAAGAACCCAGAAAGGTATAACAGGTGTGTTTATCTGATCAAAACATGCCAGAAAGTCCAAGCCTAGTGCTTCATACATAGTTGGTGCTTGACTATTATATGAGGATTTAGTAAGCACCCATTCTACCTAGCACTTTACTAGGCATGGGGCATAACAGTGAGAGAAATAGTTCTGATTCTTAACTTTATATGGCATATCATCTATCTGATCCTGATATTTTTTTTTTGATTCAGTGATAGAAACCAACTCATAAGTGACGAAAGCACAATGAGAAAAATGCTATCCTAATATAATTTTGCACAAAGAACTATAGGGGCAAATAAAAAACAGTAACTAATTTCCTAGCTGGGAGTGAGGTAAATGCTGCTACTCTAGAAAATGTAAGGTAGCATTTATAACTGGATAATAGTCAGTACAGAATAAATAGGTAAGGGGATTAAAAATGTTTTTTGATGACTAGTGAGGCAGAATTAAAAACACGTATTTATAAAAAGGGTTTTTCATACTTTCAGAGGAGAGAGTCTCATTTTGGAGGAAGACATGCCCCCACTCCTCAGGGGGTGCTGTCTTCAAGCATAGGAGAGATGGCTTCATGGAGGGTTAATCTTAAGAGCACAGTCAGGGCAGACCTATGGCAAGTCCAGGATTTTCAAACCCAGCTCTTGACCGTTCAAGAGCTTTTATAGGAAGACTTGCTTCTATGATGTAGAAATTTCAATGACATATGACAGAAATTAGAGGTGACCAGGCCTTGAAGAATTATGGTCTTCCCACCTATATTCTCTGAAGTCTGTAAAGCTAGATCTTACTATAGATGAGTTCCTTGAAAGTTACCTACCTCTTCTCAGTACAGGGGAAAGGAAATCACTCCTTTAAGTAAGAAGACAGAATTAAGGGATGAGCAGAGAAGCATTTTTTTAAAATACAAAATACTTTAGTAGAAAAATGCACAGGACCAGAGTGCACCACCCAAGGCAACAGTATAGCAGGTATGTCCCAGTAGCATGAAACCAGAAAAACTCCCTGAATGCCCTGAGGAAGAAGGATTGTTTCCTTAAAGGAGACTTAGTAGAAGTAGATAGAGATATTATTTTCTTTTTTAGCCTTTTTTCCTTTTTTTGGTGAATTGAGTGATTAAACAAATCTCTGAACTACTTCTGACTACTGGTGCTGTTGATTTTGTTCTGATTCTTCTTTATGGTACTGTCCAGGAAGTGCCACGGTGTGTGCCAGCAAAGAGTATCTTTATGGTCCAAAAAAACTATGGCTCTTTTTGACCAATTCGTTATTCTTCATAATGATTAGAGAGAAACTGATTTCATGAAGAAAACCAGCAGCTGAGAGAATGAACTAACACAGTCAGATTGGAGAGGTGAGAGTTGTTCACAATTTATAGCTCTGGCTAACACTCTGTGATTCATGGAATCGCAAAGAGTCAGACACGACTGAGCGACTGAGCTGAATTGAACACTCTGAAGATATTGGGAAGCAAAGGCTCTAGTATAAAGCAAATAATAAAGACTGAAATTCTGAGGACTAAATCGGTGATTTCAAACTTTATTAATTAAAACAAAAACACACATCTCACCTTTCTCAAAGGTTCTGATATACTTTTCTTCCTTACCACTGACTATTCTTATCTTGCTGGGAAGATTTTGCCCAAGTTTTACTTTCTGTAGGTTGTATAAAAAGAATTTTTCAAAATGAAATACTCACACATAATATGCTTTAAAAAAGTCTGCTGCCCCACCCTGAAAATTTGAATGTGCTTTTTAAAAAGGCATATCCATCTTCCCTGACCTCTTATATACTCAAAGAATTGAAAATGCTTGGACAAAAGTTTGAAATATATGGAGACAAAGTTGACAATTTTTGTAGTGAAGGTGCTGAAGCAAGATATGCACAGCTCATTACAGGACAGATTGCACAGGACAGACTTGAGGTTGAATGCATCAAGAATACATACTGTTCTTTATAAAAGGGTTGATGGATTAAGAACTGTTTCTGCCCATAGCTCTGTGCAGGGTATCCTTGACCTCCTTGTTCCTCAGATTGTAAACCACAGGGTTTGGCAGAGGAGTGACGATGGTGTAGGTCACTGAGAGGAGGAGGCCTGGCTCTAGAGAGTTCTCTGACTTGGGCTTGAGGTAGGCAGTGGAGGCACAGACACAGTGGACAATGACCACAGTGAGGTGGGAGGCGCAGGTGGCGAAGGCCTTCTGGCCTTCGGTTGAGGCGATCTAGAGGATGGTGGAGATGATGAGAATATAGGAGGCGAAGACCAAACCCATGGGAACCAGGATCACAGATACACCGACAACAACAAAATCGATGATCTCATTGATAGTGGTATCAATACAGGAGAATTTTATGACAGGGAGCGTGTCACAGAAAAAATGACTCACCACCCTGTGACGGAAGGGTAAAATAAATATGGATATTGGACAGCTGCCCTGGCCAGGCCAATGCTGCAGTCTCCACTCATCAGCTGGATGCACACCCTCTTGCTCATAGTGAGTGTGCATCTCAAAGGGTTGCAGATGGCCACACAGTGGGCATACCCCTTCCCCATGAGCAGAAAGCAGTTGTTGATCGCTAAGGTAAGAAAGAAGATTTGAATGGTACGGCCTGCCAGGGAGATTGGCTGGTTCTGGGCTACAAGGTCAGAGAGCATCCATGGAATGGTGACCAGTGTGTACATGGTCTTTGAACTGGCCAGCATTCTTAGGAAGAAGCGCATGAGAGTGTGGAGGGGATGATCAATGTGGATGGTGCTCACAATGACGGCATTGCCAGCCAAGGGTAATGTAGCAGGATGAGAAAAACCATGAAGAGGGTCATCTGCTGTTCATGGAATCTGGAGAATCCTAGGAAAATGAACTCTGTCACTTCTGTGAGGATTTTTCTGTGCATTGTTCAGTTTCAGTGTCTGAGAGCAATGCACGGAGTCATCATGGAGACAGTCCCATTGTGGTGTGGTCTCTAGAGCAGGGATCGAGAGAAGGGTGTAGAGGACAGACAGATACGCGCCTGTGAGTCGGTTCCTCACTGTGTGATCAGTGGGTGGGTGCCGGCATAGCCTGATGGCTTCTTTACCCCTCCCATTTTTCAGTGTTTGCTCTCTCCTTTATCTTTTGTTAAGCCTCTAAGGATTGACCAGTATGTGAGACTACTGCACACATTCTTTCAGGTTCTTATCCTGAATATGCTGTTTTTGTAGAGAGTGGATAAAAGGTTGTTTTGTTTTAATGACATGTAAGCCACAGTACCCTTGAGTGTATACATCCTAGCTTGGCCTTTCTCTTCTAGGGAAAGTATGAGAAGTTGGGAAAACAAAATGGAGAAGAGAGAGTTAGACTTACTGAATGAAAATCACTGGTGCCACTTAGCAGAAATTTCTGAGAACAGTGTACAGAATTAATCTCAGGAGAGCTGGTCTTTAGGGACACATTAGCAGGAGTGAAGATGAAGCATTTGGGGCTCAGCCCAGATTGTCTAGGTGAGATAAACCGTTGGCAAAGTTGCTTTGTTGTGAAAGTATTAACAAGGATTTGAGGGTTTAGGGGGTGAGTAAACTAAGGAGAAAGGAGGAAATTGTTGGCAAAGAGAGGAGGATCAGCAACATGTCAGAAAGCTGGACCTTGAATGAAAGAAATAGTAATCAAAACATTGTAATAATTGGTTTAAAATTGTTTGCTAAATTATATTTTTGTTGTTCAGTTGCTAAGTCTTGTCTGATTCTGCGACCCCATGGACTGCAGCATGTCAGTCTTCCCAGTCCTCCACTGTCTCCTGCAGTTTGCTCAATTTCATATCCATTGACTCAGTGATGCTATCTAACCATGTCATCCTCTGCCACCCTCTTCTCCTTTTGCTAAACAATGTGTTGTAAAATTTCCCAAGAACCCTAAACCTTCATTTAAAGTTGTCATGTGTACAGTCTTGAATTAGTGGTATTTGGGAAGTGGAGAGAGGTGGGTGACGGCCATGTAGAAAAAGGGTAACATATGCGAGAAGTGAAATCAAGAGGCAGGAAGAAAAACTTCTTGCTGGTAATGACTGGAAGAAACACAAGGACATCTCTTGTTCTGTTCTACCTTGCAAGCACACACAGTATTTCTTGGAAATTTGGTGAGGGACTCTGGGATTGCCACCATATTTCAAATGGTAGTTTGAACCACTTTCCACAAGGAACAAGGTCATACGAGCAAGCTGGAGGATTTTGGAAAATCTAGAAAACTTCCACTAGTGATCTAGGAATCTAGATTCTTAGTGAATCTTTCCTGGGAATCTAGGGAGCACAATACAGAAAATGTGGATATTCTGGAAAGTACTCCATCATGGAAAATAAGGAGGCAACATTTAGAGTAGAAATGAGGGGTACTTCCTTGGTGATCCAATGGTTAGGTGATCCAATGGTTAGGTGATTCAGTGCAGAGGACATGGGTTTGTTCCCTGATCTGGGAACTTAAGATCCCACATGCTGTGGAACAACTAAGTCTGTGAGCTGCAACAAAGAGCCTGTTTGCTGACACCACAGGCCACAACGCTGATCCCATGTGCTGCAACTAAGACCCGATACTGTCAAGAATAAGTATTAACAAAATAAAGTGTGCCATTTTATTTTGGCACCAAAATGTGGTGCCTCACCAAATTTCCAGGAAATACTGTGTGTGCTTGCAAGGTAAAACAGAACAAGAGAGGTCCTTGTGTTTCTTCCAGTCATTACCAGCAAGAAGTTTTTCTTCCTGTCTCTGGAAATGAGTGTGCCACTAAATAAAGTAACTTGTATTAAAAGGCTGCTGAGATACCAATTGGATAGATAGAGATGAAAGAGAGTGTCAGTGCAACTCGAAGCTTTTCGGGAAGAATGAGAGTTATACAGCTGTGGCTCCTTAAAGGAAAAATTCAGTTCATCAGTCACGGTAGCCACATTTTAAGTACAAAAAAAACATGTGACTAGTGGCTATTCTGTTGGGCAGCACACATATCAAACATTTCCTTCCTCGGTGAAAGTTGTGATGAACACTGCTGCTCTGGTGCATTACCATAGACAGACATGTGGAATGCATGAAAAGCAAAAATAAATAAATAAATAAATAAAAAACCAAAACGCTATTTAAAGAACAATGACATGGTGCGCTGCCATATGGTTAAAAATGTGTGTGTGTCCTGTGGCTGATTCATGTCAATGTATGGCAAAACCAATACAGTATTGTAACGTAGAAGAAAGTATTAAAAAATAAATGTGTGTGTGTCTGAATGCATATTTTTATATGCAAGACGTCTGAAAGAATATACAGCTGATTTTATGGGTTAACCATTATGTTCGAGTAGGAGTGAGATTATACGAAACTTTTTTAATGGCTGTATTGGCAATGAGGATTATGGGCCTTATTTTAAATTATTTTAACTCTGAGTATAAAACTATAGCTCATAGTATGGAGAAGGTAAAGGAGGATGACAGCTGAAAACAGATATTAAATCGAGTAAGAAAGAAGTCACTGGTGAGGTACTGGCCAATTTCAGTAGAGTCTTGGACTGGAAAACCAGGTTACAGGGAGGAAACAGAACTTTTAACATGTCATCGATGACAACATCAATTCTTACGTGCTTTCCCCCTTTCCTGATGAACCTATTGCAATGAGTTACAAAAAATAGTTAAAGAGGTATTGAGCCAACAAAGCTGCAGGCATATTTGGAGCCAGAGAAGAAAAAAGATAATAGTAAGCTAAGTTGAGTTGAAAGAGAAAGAGAAGAGAAAAAAAAAAAAAAATCCCTGGAGTCTTTAGGGCCTGAAAAGTACTGCTTTCACCCCAAATCAGCCAGATTTGTTGTTAAGCATGCCTCAGGTAATTATAAAGTTACCTTCTTCAAAGAAATTATAAAGTTATAAAGAGGATGGCTGATGACCAGGGAATGTGGCCCAGGTACATAAGCCCAGGAGAAAAAAGAGAGGGGAGAAATAAGTTTATTGCCTTTGGTGCACATTTGAATTGGATTGCACAGACAATGAAAGACTATCTTAAGGCAGGATATTCTTAGAACATGGCAAAAAAATGCAAAAAGAAGGCCAGACCAAGACGTGTGGGGAGTATATAATGCAAATGTTCAAAGCAGAGTTCTCTCCATGTTGCATTTATTTAGAGGCAAGGTGCATAGTAGGCGAGGAAGGAGTGAAGCCCTGTCACTAGAGGAGCTATCATTTCTTCTGCCTGAGTAATTCAAGTACAGCCCAAGCCTCAACATTCCCTTCAGACAAAATAAACAAATAACGCTGCAGTAACTGGGATTCACCCTCCATAAAGTGCAGGCTTCTCTGTGACTCAAACAGTAAAGAATGTGCCTGCAGTGAGGAGACCTGGGTTCAGTCTCTGGGTTGGGAAGATCCCCTGTAGGAAGGCATGGCAACCCAACTTCAGTATCCTTGCCTGGAGAATCCCCTTGGACAGAGGAGCTTGGCAGGGTACAGTCCATGGGGTCACAAGGAGTTGGACACAAGTGAGTGACTGAGCACAGCAGAGGCTTCCCCGTTGGCTCAGACAGTAAAGAATCTGCCTGCAATGTAGGAGACCTGGGTTCAATCCCTGGATTGGAAAGATCTCTTAGAGAAGGAAATGGCAACCTACTCCAGTATTCTTGCCTGGGGAATTCCTGAGGCTACCGTCCATGGGATCGCAAAGAGTCAGACATGACCGAGCGACTGAGCACAGTGTTCTTTGGTGACTGGCTGTACTTCCCAGGCTGGGTGTCATATGCTCATCACACTTGGAATGATTTTCCAAGCGTTCTTCCCAATGTTCTCCATTTCAGGAGTTCTAGGGTGTGGTCACTCCATCTTGTCACATCTTCAGCGATGTTGTAGCATGAAGGAATGAGATGGAAGATGAAAGGCAGTTGCTTCCTATCTCATTTTTAACCTGTCTTTTTAAAAAGCACAATCCAAAATTGTTACTGTAGATAGGTGTTGTTGAAATAACCAGCAGAGGGCTGCTAACTGCCTCTGGAGGTGAGGGAGGCCCCATTGAAGGAGATGGGGAAGTATGGGATGTGGGAGTAAATTGTGCTGCATTCTTACCTGGAGTCAATTCACTGAGCAATCCCCAGTGTTAGCCTTGGGAGGGGAGAAGTTGCAGAGGGCAGCACGGTGCTGAAGTGGTGTGTGGAATGGGGGGTTGCTTATACCAGTGGAGAATGGCTGGGTTGCATTCTCAGCAGTTAGAACAGGTGTCAGTGAACTTAAGGATACTTTTAGCACCAGATGATCGCCCCCTGTCTTCATCCTGGTTACCGTTGTGAGCCAGCCCAGCCAGAGTGTCTGCAGCTGAGCACTGGCGCAGCCGCCCTCTACCATCCAAATCTGGTTCCTCCCTGCGCCTGAACCCTAGGGGCATTTCTGTGTAAGTGACACACTAGCAGACAATCTCAAAAGCACAATATAGAACAGAAAGGAGCTTTCAAAATGATTTAAACACTCCAGAAGGACAAAAACCCTGTGGGGGAGTAAGGATACTGAAATGTGCTCATGCATCAAAATTTTAGTCATGAAGCTGATATTCTGACTAGAGGAAAAAGAAAAATAAGACAGAGGGGAAAAGCACAATTTGAGGGTGTAAAGGAAATGCCATTTGCAAGGGGAAGAAATTATGACAAAACCTATGGATTCTTAAAAATATCTAGATCTTTATAAGCAAAATCTGTGCCTAGAAACTGAATCTGTATTTTAAAACATAAACTATGCAAGGTAGGCTAAGTCTCTATAATTGTATTTGTCGTGCTGCTAAAAAAAAAAAAAGAAAGAAACGTTGTCTTTTGCCAGGCTTTCCATCTTGTCCTGTCCTTTCTTTTCCTTTCATTAAAGAAAATAGATGGAAGGTGCCAGGAATGGAGGAGCTGACTTCTTAAGAAACTGATGATTATGTGAACTATTTGAGTAAACAAGAGAGTGATGACTTTTCTTTGGGACAGAAGCCTTCCCATACCCAGAAGAATCCACACCCTTACCTTCTTGAGTCCGTAGAATCTGCCTGTGCTCTTTTCTGGTTATAGGGCATAGCAGGCAATTATGACTTATTTACAAGAAGTCACTGCAATGCCAAGAAAACTGATTGCCATTTTTTGCTAGAATAAATAATAGAACCAGGGTCTCCTGCATTTCTGGCAGATTCTTTACCACCTGAGCTACCAGGGAAGCCCTAGTGGAATCTTAATATCATACAAAACTCAGCCTTATTAGGGTCTAGCTCAGCCTTACTACATTATTAGATCACTCACAGTTCATTGCACTTTGGCTGAAGCATAAGGTGTCACATTCACACTGAGTAAATCTGACCTTCAAGGAGCTGTCCCTTTAAAGTCTGATTTGACGGGGACTCTCAGGAAAATTCCGGTTGTCTAGCTCTTGTCTCCTGGGTTTATTCTCCAAGAGATTTACTGTGTTTCCCATGGGTCTGAATGGAATCAGAATCCTGAAGCGAGCCTGTATATCTCATTACAATTGGATCATGCCGGGAACACTGGGCAAGCTCTGGTCTCACATGGCCTGACTTTTTCTTTTTCTCCTGGAGAAAAATAGCTCACTTCAGACAAAGATGTGTTGAATGTCACATGGCACTATCTTCTGTTCTTTTGAATCTATATTACTGCGTTGCCCTTGCTTAGTTACTCTCAATGAAAATGTACTTGTATAAAAGTCAGATGTGATGACTCTCAATGTCTGTGTGAAGAGCTTTACCCTATTTCTGCTCCTAATAGGGGACATACATGCGTTTGGTTAAGTAAGGGGTAGGTTTGGGAGCAGAGGCTAAAAATAGAGCATGAATTTTTCTGTTTGTAGGAATATACCAAGAAGTTAAGGCAGATGATCTAAAGATTTAGGTAGTAACTCTGTTTCTTTCATGTCGTAGCTGACACTTAGCACTTGTTGTTCAGTTGCTATATTGTGTCTGACTCTTTGTGACCCCCATGAACTGCAGTGTGCCAGGCTTCCTTGCCTTTCACTATCTTCTGGCGTTTGCTTACATTCACGTCCATTGAGTTGGTGATGCTATCTAACCAATCTCATCCTCTGTTGCCCTCTTCTTTTGCTTTCAATATTTCCTAGCATCAGGGCCTTTTCCAATGAGTCAGCTCTTTGCATCAGGTGGCCAAAGGACTGGAGCATCACACCATCAGTCCTTACAGTGTGTTTTCAGGAAATCTTTAAGACTGACTAGTTTGATCTGCCTGCTGTCCAAAGGACTCTCTCAAGAGTCTTCTCTAAGCACCACAATTTGAAAGCACCAATTCTTTGGCACTCAGCCTTCTTTTTGGTCCACCTCTTACATCCATACTTTACTGCTGGAAAAAAGCGTAGCTTTGACTATATGGACTTCTGTTGGCAAACTAATGTCTTTGCTTTTTAATACACTGTCTAGGTTTGTCATAGCTTTCTGCACCTACATGGTGCTGGAACATGTACTGAGTAGGTGTTTTGTCATCACTTCTGATCCTCACAGGAACCCCATTAGGTTACAATGAGAAGTTGCTGTAGCATCTAGAGCTCTGGAGCTCTGGATGAAATATTTGCCTTTGCCTCCTTGCTCCAGACACAGTTGGATCAGCCCCCTGCAGACTATGGACCTTAGTGTAACTTACTAGTAACATCAGATTAGTTTTGCTTTGGATTCTGTGGTTGTATGTGACGTGACGTGTGTATTTGATTATTGTCCCAGCGTATGATGGAATCCCTGAGCATCTCCCATACTGAACTCACAGAAGAATGGTCACAGCCATAGAAAACCTCGATGGAAAATTCTGGAACACAAATGGAGTTTAGTTTATAAGTTAATCAGCTATTTAGTAATATTCCCAGGTAGTGCTAGTGGTAAAGAACTCACCTCCAAATGCAGGAGATGTTATGAGACAAGGGCTAGATCCCTGGGTTGGGAAGATCTCCTGGAGGAAGGCATGGGAATCCACTCCAGTATTTTTGCCAGAAGAATCCCATGGACAGAGGAGCCTGGTGAATGATGGTCCATAGGGCTGCAAAGAGTCAGACAAGACTGAATCGACTTAGCATGACAACATGGTAAGAATTACAGGTGACTGAGATCGTGTTTTAGCTTTCCTTCTCTTTGAGTGTTCTTGGACACCTGCTCTTTCTAAATAAGAGGAGGTACCATGCATACCTAGAAAGTCTCCGTGTTGCTCTTCTAAGGTGACTACATACTGATGCTTTCTAGTGAAGAAAAGAGAAAATCTTTTCTTAAAATCCTCACTCTGAGCTAAGGCATAACCCAAGCCCAAGCAGACCTCATTGCTTTAACCTCAGAGCTCTCCATGGAGTTTCCCATATAAAACAAGAGAAAGTTGCAAACACTCTTGTTAGGGAAAACTCCTTTATAGAGTCTTCTGGTAAGACCAGCCCTGGGGCCATGTTGTTGAAAGCTCCAGCCTACTTTATTGTGTCTGTGCCTGCCTCTTTGCCCATCCTGGGTGAATGGACATGAGTTAGAAGTAATCACTTGGGAAAAAGAAAAATGAAAAAAAAGAAGTAATCACTTGGTTATTCTGAAGCTCGACTGGATGCTGTCTTTCTGACTTCTCTTCACTTTGTTATCTGTGGGCAAAGCCTGGCTTATTTCTCATATGCAGCCAAACTTTCTTTGGAGTCCTTGCTTCTCTGAGAAGGGAATTCATATCTGTTGAGGATATGTCAGACACTCTGCTCCATAGTTTTAATAATAATGAAGATAACTACTAATAATAGCATCTGATAATTATTTTGTAGTGTTGTAATTGGGATGCCTGTTGCTGTGCTAAGAGTTGTATCTTAAAGAGATAAGCTGAGACCAGTTAATGGGGGCATGTCAAAGGCTTTGTTATATCCTGTGTGAAGTGGGGATCCATGGAAGGATTTTTCAACTGTGAATTCATGTGAGCAAGATCCTTGATGACTTCAGGACAGTATAATGGAAATCAGTCATTGTATGGTACCACTGGGATTTTTGAGGGAAAAAAAAAAAGGCATGTTTGCCTTTACCCAAAATGATCCAGACTCTTAAACATTTTTAGTTTTCATTCCTGCTGGTTCTAATTTTTTTCCCCATCTCATTACTTGCTATCAAGTTCTCAACTGTTGCTTGCTTATCTCATTATAGTTGTCTTCTTGGCAGAAGCTCAGACCTCTTTTTGATTTTGTAGCTGGAAAACCAAATAGAAGGATTTCTGTTGCAACTCCACATGAATTTCAAATTGTTAATGCAATGATTATTAGTAGCTTGTAAGTGTTGCTACTGACCGTACTCATTGAGTACTCTGACATATCTCTTTAGTTGCTTAAAGATTTCCCTCCTCATAATTTGCAGGCTGATTTTTCTGGTTAATTAAACACCAATTTTCAAATAAGTAGATATAAGAGAAAATGTTTGGGACTATGACAAACACTAAACAAATGCAGGTGGCATAATACATTTTTTAGTTAGGCATACTTGTGAATGGGAAATTCAAAGAAGAAAGAGCTACAGATCTACAATTAAGTGTCCAGTTGCTTTAAGCAGACCTCTTGGATATTGGTTGTTTCATTTTCAAGTGCTTTTCTTGATTCCAGACCTCAGCCCCACACCATGGGCTTGACAATAACATAGCCTTTGGCTTCATATTTCAAAGCCTGCCAGTCCAGGATGGTGAGATTGATGAACGAGGAACCCTGGTACACAAGTAGGATTTCTTCCGGCAACAGGACAGACTTCCACATGTATAAATCCCCAATCTCTCCCATAAAGGACTGACTCTTATCAAACCCGCCTCCATAGGAATCCTGTTCTTGCCCCAGGACAATCTGGGGGTAAGCTCCCACAGAATAACCCTGTTTTAGGCCCCTTTTCACCAGTGGCTTCCCGTTGATCCAGAATTCAGCGATGCCTGTGGAAGACTCCCAGCTGGTACAAATGTGCACTGGGCTGGGGAACTCAGTAGCTCTAACAGTAACTTTGGCTTTTCCAATGTATAGACTGTACTCTCCAATTCTGTTTTTAAAAACGAGTAGCTCATTATCCTTGCCGTGGACATTGTAGGAGAAGAGGCTGTAGGCCTGGGAGAGATCACTATAGGCTCGGAGACACAAGGTCAAGTTCTTCAAAGATTTCTCCAGCTTTGTGATCAGGGTCACATGGTCAATGGAAGATTCTCTAGGGAACACAAATACCTTCCCTCTGAGGCCTGTGGACAGATGGGGGAAACAGTGACTTTTCTATAAATGCAGGGGAAAAAGAACATTCAATCTTTTCTCATCTCATGTTCCTGGATCATACCCTGACCACCCTACCTGTCTGAGCAAAAGCTTCTGGGAGGATGACGAGGACAGAGACCCAAGGCATCAGCTTGTTCATGTTCTTGGCCTGGGGCTGTTAGAGCAGCAGCAATGATCAGGTTGAGGGTAGAGAGCACAGTGGTTGTTCACCCAGTTTCTGAGCTTCACATTCTTAGAGCTCAGGCTCTTCAGGGCTTATATGCACCTCCAGGTGAGGATGGGGGTGGAGAGCACCAATAACGTGTGAGGGATTTTGCAGGCCTGCCCTCTGATGCCAACGGTCAGACCTATTGGTGGGGAAAGAAGAGCTGGAAAATCAATTGGGAGTTACTTATTAGACACAGGGGATGGCCAGAGCTCCACTCCACTGTGACCCAGATTCTGGTGCTGGGAGAGAGTGGGATGGAGAGCAGTGTTATGGAAGAGATGAGAGGCCATGCTGGGCATGTCCAGAGGGCCTGACTCCACTCTTCAGGGGTCCCTCAGTCTGATGGCCCTGTGTCTTCTGCTTGTGGATATTCTGGGATTCTGATTTCTACTGAGGACCCTGGAGTCTCTTCATCTTTGAATTCCATGTTTACTGCTAAGGGAGTGAGAGCATTAGGGCATCTGTATTTTCTGTCTCCCTGAAGATTAGTGCTTTCAGTCTCTGTCACTCAGCTCTTTTTCTTCTTTTGATTATCATGGTCTTTCTTTTTTTTTTTAATTTAAGTTTATTGGAATATTTGATTCACAATGTTAATTTCTGCTGTACAGCCAAGTGAATCGGTTATAGATACACATATACTCACTCTCTTTTAGATTTTTTTCCCATACAGGTTATTGCAGTGTATTAAGCAGAGCTCCCTGCGCTGTCTGCTAGGCTCTGATTAGTTACCTATTTTATATATAGTAGCATGCATACTTCAATCCCTATCCCTCAGTTTATCTCCCCAACTCCTTCCCTCTTGGAAACTATAAGTTTGTTTTCTACAACTGTGACTTATTTCTGTTCTGTAAATAGGTTCATCTGTATCACTGTTTTAGATTCCACATATAAGTGATAGCATATGATACTTTTTCTCTGACTTACTTCACTCAGTACGATCCTCTCTAGGTCCGTCCATGTCACTGTAAATGGTATTTTTTCCTTTTTTTTTTTTTTTTATGGCTGACCGATATTCCATTGTGTATATGTACTCTGTCTTCTTTATCTATTTCTCTACCAGTGGACATTCAGGTTGCTTCTCTCTCCTGGCCATTGTGTATAATGTTTCAATGAATATTGGGGTGCAGGTGTCTTTTCAAATTGTGGTTCTCTCCAGATACATGTCCAGAAGTGGGATTGTGGGGTCATATGGCAGTTCTACTTTTAGTTTCAACAAATTTATTGACTCATTATTTTTGGGGCTGAGGTGGGTCTTCGCTGCTGCCCCGGCTTTCTCTAGTTGTAGCTGGCGGGGGCTACTCTGTTTCAGTGTGCGGGTTTCTCATTGCCGTGGCTTCTCTTGTTGCAGAGCACAGGCTCTTGGTGCTCAGGCTTCAGTAGTTGCAGCACGTCGGCTCGGTATTTGTGGCCTGCAGGCTGTAGAGTACAGGCTCACAAGTCGTGGCACACAGCTAAGGCCTATGGGACCTTCCTGGACCAGGGATCAAACCAGTGCCTTTGCATTACAAGATGGATTCTTAACCACTGGACCACCAGGGAAAGCCTATTTTTAGTGTTTTAAGGAACCTCCACACTATTCTCCGAGTGGCTGTATCAATCTACATTCCCACCAACTGTGTAGGAGGATTCCCTTCTCTCCACCCCTGATTAGCATTTGTTGTTTATAGACTTTTTAATGATAGCCATTCTGACTGGTATGAAGTGATGTCTGCTTGTGGCTTTGATTTGCATTTCTCTAATGATTAGTGGTGTTGAGCATCTTTCCATGTGCCTCTTGGCCATTAGTTTGTCTTCTTTGAAGAAATGTCTATGTAGATCTTCTGACCGGTCTTTGATTGGGTTGTGTGTTGTTTTAACATTGTGCTGCATGAGCTGTTTTTATATTTTGGAGACTAATCCTTCGTTGATTGCTTTGTTTGCAAGTATTTTCTCCCATTTTGTGGGATATTTTTTCATTTTGTTTATGGTTTCCTTTGCTGTGTGAAAGCTTTTAATTTAGTGACAGCTGGGCATGGACCTGAAAGTCCAGTGCTGTCCAATTTGAGGGCTAGTTAATTCAGCAGGTGAGCATTTCATATTCCTAGCATATTCCAGCTTCCATGGCCACTGTCATGCTTATCATGGTGTTTCTTTATGCCAGAGTTTTCCATTCTCACTGCAACTGATTTTTCTTGTAACCTGCTTACTATTTGCAGAGATGTCAGCATCTCACTTGGTTTTCCTCTCTTCCTCTTGGGGTCCCTGGCCATTGAGGGTTCATGTATGTTAATCTTTGGTGATAGTATTAATGCCCAGGCACTACACTAGTTATGCTTTGGCCACAACTCAAACCTGCTCCGCCTCTAAAGTATCAAATGAAAGCTCTCCTTTCTTGCTGCATTATCTTCCTTTTTCCTGTCCCTAAATTCTATGGAATCTTTGTGTTCATTCTCTTGTGCAGTCTCTTGTTCATTTCCTCTTCTCTCAGCTTATGGCAGACCTTCTGGTCAGCCTTTTTAATGACATAAAAATTGCCACCAAAAACACTCTACCATTGTTCAAATTATCCTTCTATTGCTCAGCTATAGACAGTTCCCACTCTCTAGTTTTTTCTAAGCTAAATCCCAGGTGGTAAAACCTTATATGGCTTGTGGCACAGTAAGGGTTAGTTGGAGTTGGGATTGTACACCTTATTTTCTCATAATTAAATGGAGATCCTTCAGCTTGAAAGCCAGTGCCTTTCACAGTCTGGCTCCATCCTAGGCTTAATCTCTTAAACACTGTTTTCTGGTCAAATACCTCTAATTGCTGCTTTTCATACATACCAGATTTTCCTGATTTCTTTCTATTTTTTTTTTTTTTGCTTTCATTTTGTCTTGAATTTTCTTTATCCATCTCTGTTTCATAAAATCCTAACTACTGTTCAAAATCAACCTCTAAAGTGATTCATTTCATGAAGATATCCTTGATGTCTCAATTAAATCACTTCTTTCCAACTCCTCATGAGGTTAGGACCAAAGACTTTGGAGTAAAATTTGCTAGTGGTTGACTATTGTGAAAGCTACTCAATCTCTCTGAACCTTCCTTTCCTTTTCTGCAAAAACAAAGATAAACCTTTCCACTTCACTGTGTTATTGTGAGCATAAATGATATATTATAATATGCATAAAGTTCATGGAATGGTGTCTGGATGATTATTGTTGTAATTTTGAGGTTTTTATGGAGTCACTGTGTCTTTCCCATATTTATAGATGTTAGTGTATTTATCTCTTGTGCTTAGCCTCTCAGTCATGTCTGACTCTGCAAAACCATGGACTATAGCCCATTAGGCTCCTTTGTCCATGGGGATTCTCCAGGCAAGAGCACTGGGTGGGTTACCATTTCCTTCTCCAGGGCATCTTCCCGATCCAGGGATTGAACCCAGGTCTCCCTCATTCCAGGCAGACGCTTTAACCTCTGAGCCACCAGGGAAGCCCTAAAGGGTAAGAGGGTCGCTGGCGAGGACATCATCAGGTGGCAGGTGGAGAGGAAGAAGAAAGGCTTCCCTGACCGGGGAATCGAACCAGGGCTGCCGTGGTGAGAGCACGAAATCCTAACCACTAGACCACCAGGGAGCGTCAAAAGATATAATTCCCTGACCAGAGATCGAACCCAGGCCCCCTGCCCCGGGAGCATGGATTCTTAGCCACTGGACCACCAGGGAAGACATTTTAGTAGCAACCCAAACCACGAATCCACTTAAGTAACATAAGAAGATCTGCTGGAAATAGGAAATGGAATGCAACTTTTACTGGGAATCCAGGTACTAGGCTCTTCCTCTTCCCATATGTTAGTTAATGTATGCCATGAAATTTAGAGAATATAGGGTTCACCAACTGCTTCTAGTTTTCATCAGAAATTATGAAATATCATTCTGTCAACCAAAGATGGTTTGGAGATCAATGTGAAAGAGTCCCCTCTAATGGGAGATGTGGGTGTGGAGCTGGCCTAGGAATATGGCTACTGGGATCGAGTGCCAGAGTTTGTAGCTGGATGTGAAAATAGTATGTTCAGTCCCTGTGAAAAGACCAGTAGGGCTATAAAGCAGGTTTCAGAGTAGAACGGGAAAACAGAAGGACAGGTGGGGCCTGATTCTGTTCTTTAATTTCCTTCTCTGGAATATGTTTCCTAGGCCTTGGAAGAAAACAGCCTGAGCTTCAGTAGTAGTCAAAGTGGAAATTCTGGATTCTTTCTGTTGCAGGAAGGAAGGTCCTGATGACAGAATATAGGACAGTGAATCCTGAGTCTTTATAACCGTGTTGAATTTTCAAGGTGAACCAATCCCTGTGGTTGCTGAGAGGCTTCTGGGTGCCTTCCTGCCAGTGAAAGTTTAGGTGAGAGGTGCTGGTTCCTGTCTGGGTAGCTCTGGAAAGGCCAAGGATAGGGGAGTAAAGATGGAAAGCACTGGAAAGAGGCAGGTCACTGGTGTGCCTCAAGTAGTATTGTCCTGATGCCCTCAGCCAGCACACAATAAAAACGTGCCTTTGAATGGGAGAATAGAGCACTGGCAGTGCCACAGAAAGGACATGGCATAAACTCAGATTTGGAAAAAGGCGTGGCATGTAACTGAAAGTCGTGTGTTGTGTGTTAATTGCTCAGTTGTGTTTGATTCTTTGCGACCCCATGAACTGTAGCCCGCCAGGCTCTTCTGAGTTACCAAGGGATAAAAATATTCTTGAAAGATACCTTCTAGGGCCTGGGGTATTTATAGAAGACATAAAGTCGCAGTAACTCCTGGGAAAGACTGGAAAGGAAGAGACTGACGGGAGAAAAGAACATGAGGTTGGAGAAGAGTACAGATTTTGGTGTGAATAAAGAATTATTTGCATGTGTTCTGTTGGCCATAAGGAAACTTAAAGGCATGCATTTGTAGTAGATGAAAAGAGGCAGTGGAGACATTAAGAGTAACTGATTGTCATCCTGAGAACTGATTGAATAAAATCAAAGGTAAACAATTTCAGACTGGTGTCAGGGTCTTATGGTAAAAGTAAAAGGGCAAACCTGAGATTAAAAAAAAAAAAAAGAATATGGAACTGAATTATATTTTGCTCTAAATTTCTGATTGCATATAATTTGGAAAAATATGATCCTTTTAATGCAGATAGAACAATTGAGAGGACGTTCATTTGGAAGAAGCAGAGGGTAAATGATTATTTTGATTCCTAAAATGCTAAATTTGAAATGATAGTATGATCTACATATAGAACAGGCCAGTGGAGAATTTGACATATGTGAGTGCCACTTGGGATTAGAAATACAAGCTTCAAAGGAATCAACATATAAGTGATGATGAAATGAAAATAGATGATCTCTTTCAGTGGAAGGGAGAGGGAAGCAAAGGGGGGAACCACGCGATGTAGGGGAGCATTTGCTTTTACGGAGTTGGAAGCAATAGAAGAGTCAGGGAGAGAGACAAAAAAATACTGTTTGACAGAGAAAAGGATGGTGTGTATAGTGTCATGGAAACCAAGTTATTACAAGTTTCTAGGAGGCAGTGTCCACTGGTATTACATGCATCAGATCTAAGTAGAGAGGATGCTGGATTTAGCAATAAAAACATCATTGGTGACCTTTGAAAGAGCAATTTCCTTAAAGTGAATGTGGCAGAAGCCAGGTTGCAGGCGATGATGGAGGGAGGAAAAGGGAGGTCTTCCTTTCCTTAGGAACTTGTGCAGTAATTCTGACAAGGAACAAAAGGAAAGAAGCAAGATTTCTATAGGGGACTTGGGATCCATTGTGTGTTTTCCATGCAAATTATAGATTGTCTGTTTTCGACAGAGAAGCTATTGTGTTTCTGCTTCTCACTCCATAACATTTCATCCAATGACAGAGAAAAATCGGTGTTCACCTGAGATTATGACTGACCTTTCCACTAAAGAAGCTATTTCAGACTCTAAATGCCAGGCTCCAGGCAGCTGTTGGCTGACTCCTGCCTCCCCTTCCCAATTCTGGCAGCATCACAAACCCACCTCTTCCTTTCCAGGTCTTGCTGATACAAGAGTCTTCCCTTGATCTCAGTTCTCTGTGTCTAGTTTCAGGGTTTGTTGGTAAAAGAAGCTGCCTGATAAATTTGTCATCTCCTATCTACTTTTGGGTTCAGCCCTCTGTCTAGATCAGCCTCCCTCAATGAAATCTCACGTCTGAATTCAGAATCCAACTCTCATACCCCTCCAGAATGTCACAGTATTCATTTCTCAGCCTTTGTCCTTTACATCCCTGAATTATCACTCACTTATTTGCAATAACTCATCTCCATTCTCATATTTATAAAAATACACCTTGATTGATGAAGTGGATTTTTTGATCCATTAGAATTATTTTCTTTCTATTCCTTATAAACCCATTGGCCATAAGCATCTCCTTGCTGTTTGTTCATCATCCCTTTGTGAGTATAGCATCTTGGGGAGGCGCTATGAAAATAAGAAAAAAAAATAATGGCAGGAACTCAGTGTAACTGACTCTTAAGTCTGTTGAAATGAAGACTCTCTCTCTATAGGAATATATTTCTGAGTCTATAGTTTTACCGAGAACACACACATTGAGAAAACAGGGGCAGATGTCTCCATTGGGCACTGGAAGAGGTCTCAGCTCAAGCTGTCTTGTTCCACTCTTGTCCTCTTGTTCTGCCCTATGCCATGTTTCTGCCTAGGACCTAGAGTCCATGTCAGGACAAGAGAATTTTCCCTTGTTCAGCCATTTAATTCACATCTGTAAAACTGCAGAATACAGAGAAAGAGCCTCACAGAGGCTGGCCGAGCTCACCTGGCTGGGCCTCTCCGGTTTGTGCGTGTTGTTGTGCGTTATCTTCACTTCATCAGGGAATAGCCCTGTCCTGGCTCTAACCACACTGTTTGTGTCTTTCTTTCTGTTTTTTTTTGTCTTCACCACCACCAGCTGTTGTGTGGTCATGTGAAAATCCCTGAGATGTAGAGTTGTGAACAAGAGGGTGTGTGCCCCGTTGGTGCGTGTTTTATTTCGTATTGGCCCAGGTGTAGTAGTTATCTAGCTATCATCTCTGCTCCATTTATACTTCTGTGATGCTAAAGTATATTAGACATTCCTTTATTGCCACTCCTGTCCATGACATAAACCATTTATTCCCACACATACATTCAGGCGTTCCTGGGCTTGCATCAACGCCCTCATCACTTCCACTATGCTTTGGTTTGCTTCAGCTCGGGGCTTTGCCTCCTGTGCCTCTCACCTCACCGTGGTCATTGTCTGGTGTGGTTGTGCCTCTGTCACTTAAGCCCAAACCGGCCAGTTCAGTAGAACATAGACCATCTCAGAGATTGACACCATTGTCATATGCTGTTGGACCTTGCTGTTTATAGTGTTGAGTACACGGAGGCCAAGGATACCATGTGCAGAGTTGTGGACACAAGCACTTCTTAACAGATTGACTCATTTCATCAGGAGACCTTTAGTCCTGGCCAGTGTTTTTCCTGCTTACAGACATTTCACAGCTCATGAGTAGACCAAGTAGAAAGCTGTGTTGTGAGCCAGTTCACAGACCTAGCCTGCTCTTCTACTTATTCTGTATAAAGAAGGCAGGAGCCAGGCTTTCTGATCAGGGTGCACATGACTACAGAGATGGTAATACTCCAGGAGAACTTGGATGACCTCTTTTTATGGAGGAGCATGTTAACTGAAAATCCTCCTGGCTTCCACTTCACTTGACCATGTGCTGCTTGACTTTTGTCCGTGCATGGCACAGACCCAGTGACAGTGACAGCAGTGACTTCAGTTAAAGAATCCCATGGACCACCTGAGACCTACCCCACTTCCATGATCTCAGTTATACGATTCTTAATGGGTATTTCAAAAGACTTTCCTTAACCATCCCTGGTTTGGGAAGATCCCCTGGAGAAAGGAACGGCAACCCTGGAGAATCCCATGAACAGAGGAGAGCCTGGTGGGCTACAGTCCATGGGGTCGCAGAGTTGGATATGACTGAGCAACTTTCACTCACTCACTCACCTCCTTAACCATTTGCTGATTGAAAAATAGTTGCAACAAGAGAGACCCTTCTTTCCATGAATCCATCCCCACTTAAAGTGTGTATTTAGGTGGAGCATCCTTTAGCTTTATAGGAGGAAAAGTCCCTTTAAAGTGACATTATTATTATAGCCTTGGAAATGGCACAGGGAGAACAGGGGGCTGTCTCTTCTCAAGGAATAATGTCTTCATTTAGAACGCTTTTAAAAGGTTTATCTTCTTGTTCATCTAAAGCCTTTGTGAATTGTTAATTCCGTAGTTGCTATGTGGTAGCTATTTGGAGTAGATGTGGTTAATTCTGGTCAAGTGACTTTGATTCCTCTTTGCTAGCATTTTCCAATAAATTAAACCCATATCAATGCCCATTTTCCCTTCTGCTAGCTAAGTGCAGGCTATAAGTTTATTTCTGTCCCATGTTTTTCCCAGTAGAGTTCTTGCTCTGAAGAGCTCTTCTTTGTTCATATATTACAGTTTTTTCCATAGATGGATGGTTATGTGTTTAATTAAGAAACTTTTATATACTTTCACTGTTAGAACTAGAAAATTTGTTGGAAAAAGCTAGTACAGTAACATCTATTTTTACATATTCCTATATTTTGGATATAAATGACACATTGCTATTTCAACTCCAAGGTCAATCTTTCCATATTCCATTTTGAGAACTTTTGTCATATTTTTAACCTCAAAATTAGGATTGAGGTACATTTTGGCCATGTGTGATTTTCCTTTCTTCAACAGACTGCTTAAGGTCAAGAGTCTCAGGCATTAGTGGTTGCCTTCTCCTGGAATTTCTCTTTTGTTTCACACAGGAGACTGGGAGGATTAATAGGTGATGCCAGTGTCTTAGGATCAGCAACTGATTTACCACAAAGGGCAGTTCTGAAGCTAACGTCCACAGATCCTTAAGGGGTTCTTGAATAGGTTTAAAGGCATTTGTGAACTCTCTGAAATTGTGTGCAAAGTATTGTGAGCATGGGCACATGTGCATTTTTCATTAGATTTTCAAAGAAGTCTCTGATCTGCCAAAGATAAATATCGATTGCTCTAGATTAGGGTTTTGTAAAGCTATTTTGACTCAGACCCATAGTAAGTAGTATATTTTGCGATGCTATATGCATGCATTCACACACACACACACACATCTATAAATACACCCTGATCCAAATAATCACAAAACAGTTCAAAAGCTTAAGTCAAGGAAATCCCAGAATGTTTGAGAAATGACAGGAAGTCCCGTGTGGCTAGAGGGGAGTGACAAGAGTGCATAATAGAAAATATATTGATCAGACCTGCCTTCATCATCATCAGTTAGTTCAGTCACTCAGTCGTGTCTGACTATGTGTGACCTCATGGACTACAGCACGTCAGGCTTCCCTGTCCTTCACCAACTTCTGGAGTTTGTTCAAACTCATGTCCATTGAGTTGGTGATGCCATCCAACCATCTCATCCTCTGTGGTCCCCTTATCCTTCTGCCTTCAATCTTTCCCAGCATCAGACTCTTTTCCAATGAGTCAATTCTTCGCATCAGGTGGCCCAAGTGTTGGAGCTTCAGCTTCAGCATCAGTCCTTCCAATGAGTATTCAGGACTGATCATGACCAGCATCACTAACAGCTATTCTCTCTCTTCCACTCCTGCCCAACCCAGGCAGCACTAGTTTCCTGGGGTCCAGCCCCAGTGGATCCAGGGTGATTTGAAGGTAGAGATGGAGTCAGCGTCCTTGGAATAATACATATTTAGTTACAGATATACAGAGAGATTAGAAACGGATAGTGTAGTAGGAAAATTAGTGGAGAAAAAGAGACTGAATAACTTGGTTCACATGGAATAGCATCCATGGTCCAGATGGGAATTCAGCCAGAATAATGGGGAGTAAGAAAGAATGACATGGGGGAGTCAGTCTTTCCAGGAACTGATCCCCTTTCTTTATTTTTCTGATTTTCTTATATACCTTTTGTTATATATAGGGATGAACAGAGTCACGTGGTCCTGACCTTTATCAAAATCAGGTGCTTCACATAAAAAAAGGTCTTAGGGGTTTTACATCATCTTTAAGCCATTTCTGCCTGCTGACATTTACAACCCTTTCTTTCTGATAACCAAAAACTTATTTTTTCCAAGGGTGTTTTTTCTTAAACCAGGCACCACACTCCAAATAAAGTTGCATTCCTATAGGGTGAGGGTGTAATGAGTTACAATCAAGAAAGGAATTTATTTAACCCAAGGTTAACATGATTAATCTTAAAGGTTAATACTTATTTCTCCTATATGCTTAAAGGTTAATATGTATTTCTCCTATATGCTAGTTATATTTATTATAAGGGCAGGGAATATGGAGATTTAGCAGCAAACATCAGTCCAACAAATGAAAATCCTTTCACCAATGTTCCTCTTAAGATCTACTTAGTCTTAAGATAGTGATAAATTTACACTTTTACATAGCAAGGACACAGTGATTTATAACAAAGTACAGTGATCTATAACAAAAGAGAAAGTTCATTAACTCAAAAAGTCGAGTATTGCTAACATCAAAGACTACTATATTTCCTTTTCTATATTCCAAATACATTGATTAATATATTCTCAGGTGTCTAAGGATATGGAGGCCTGGTGGTAATCATTGACTCAATAATGAGATAAGCCCTATGCTAATTAAGACTCTCAAAATACTCCAAAATTCTCTGTGCTGTTTATGGTTAAGAGGTTGTCACACAGCTAGTCTGTCAGCAGAGAGGTTTGACATGAGACACCCTTGTCCCACCCAGGGCAGGGAATTAGCAGCAATTATTGACACAACAAATGAAAAACCCTTTACCATTATAATTCCTTACCAACCCACTACACTAATAATTTCTAACTTCCCAAAAGAATTTGCCTTTAGTAAGTCAAAAACATCTCGTGCCTCTCATGGTTGGAGGGCTTTTGTGGCCGGAGGAACCTATACAGGCAGGCTAGATAACCTTCAGAGGAGTCCCGTAAGTTGAAACACTCTAGTCTAATTTTTAATAAAAATTAACTGGAGCTGCACGTTAACTCCTTCTCCGAGAGAAATGATTATGGGGTAGAGCCCCCGTAAAGTCAGAGGTGTAGGTGAGAGCACAAGACAGACTCTGGTTTTGGGGTTAGATGCTCAGGAGCAGGGGATTTCCTGAGGCTTGATCACGCATTTGCGTATGCCAAAGCCCCCTTCCTCATGACCTTTGCCAAGGGCGGAGTTCCTCACGCTGGCCCCTGGCACTAGTTGCTCCTTTCTGTCTGCTGACATAGTTGTTTGCACATACTTTAAGTATTATTTATCATGGTGTATTCTATTATGGATGTATATGTATCTTTTAGTAGAAAATTTGTCATACTTTCACTCAAAATCTAAGTGCTAAGTATTTATAATGTGTCAATCACTGTCTTAAGGAGATAGAGTCTGTATCCCTAAGGAACTCAGGTTCTCACGAGAAAGACCATCACATAAAAAATTAGGCATACTTCTTCATTGCTCTTTGCTTTATTGCGCTTTGAAGATACTGTGTTTTCTTTCTTACAAATTGAAAGTTTACAGCAACCTGTGTTGAGCAAGTCAGTCAGCACCATTTCCCCAACTGGGTTACTTTTTAATTAAGCCATGCACATTGTGTTTCTAAACATAAAGCTTTTGCACACTTAATAGACTATAGTCTGGTGTAAACATAGCATTTATAGGTTCTTGAGAAATCAAAAAATTTGTGTGGATCCCTTTATTGTGATATTCATTTTATTCTGATGATCTGGAACTGGATTCACAGTATCTCTGAGGAGTGTCTGTATGCAGAAGCTGGGATGGGTACACAACTAGGGAGATGAGGGTGGTAGAGGGTGCTGAGGGAGAGTTTGTGCACAAAGGAATGAGCGCTCGGTTCTACCTGGTGTAGTTCAGGAGAGGATGAAGTCACAGTGAAGGATTAGAGTGTTCAACTAAGTGAACTGAAGTTGGGTAGAGTGAGAAGGAGGAGGGTAAGCAAAGGGAATAGCATGGCTAGCTCAACTTTGAAGGAACCTGAAGGACAGGCATGCTTGCATCCATCTCTGTATTCCTGGTACCCTGCACGGGGCTCTTAACACAGCTTTGGATGGATGAACTTACGAGCATCTACAAAGTACAAGGCCTTGTGTTTGTGTTTTTCTTTGTGTTCTGTAGCCAGTAGAAGAATCTGGTCTTATTTCCTCTGGCCACCTTACAGTCTTTATCTCAAGGTGAAAAGGAGGAAAAAACTTGCTAGGAAAGAAAAATTCCATGGGCTCTTTCTTCCCTCAGATCCCTCTAGCTTAGTCCACGTTCTCCTCCTACTCCCTGTTTTTCAACCTATAAGAAACCGATTAAGGGAGAAAACAGCCTCAGGAAACCCAACAGTAAGTCAAACAAAATCTTCGTGAAGGGGACCAAATGCTTTTGGAAGAAGAGAGAGCATGGCAGAAGAGATGAGCCTTAGCTAAAGAGCCAAAAGATGAGCCCAGGACACAAACCACATGTTTATAAAAGCAGATTTAGAAGATACCAGTCCACAGTGCAGTCTGCTACTGCTGGCTCATGCGTGTGCATGTCTGTGTGTGGAGGGTGCTGGTGGTGGGCAGGTGACACTGGGGGAAGGAAGCTATTTGAAGGTCTAAGATGTGACAAACTTTGTAGCAGAAAATCACATTACTTCATAATACTTTCTTAACATCATATATTAATTAACTTAAAAACTTGTATTTTACATGTGTTTTCTAAATGGAGGTGTATACTCCTGTTGTAAGCACTGCTTTCCCCATCTGACCACTGCTGCTACTGCTATGATCACTGGGGGTACAGCTGATTTCTGAGATAAATACTGCTCTGGGTTGTTTCTATGTGTTCAGTTTTTTAATCTTCACAGTAACTCTATGAGTTGGGTAACACACACACGCACACACGCACACACACACACACCACACAGCCTTCCTAGGTACAAATATCTTTCAGTTCAAACATTACTGAAATGTGTGTGTGCATATGTGTCTATATAATATGTATATATGTATATTTTTCTCCTTTTTTTTTGGCTGTGCTGTGCAGCATGCAGGATCCTAGTTTGCTGACCAGGGATCAAACCCATGTTTCCTACAGTGGAAGTATGGAGTCTTAACCACTGGACTGTCAGGGAATTCCCGAGATATGTCATATTATATGTTGCATTTTAGGCATGGAGTGTGAGTAATTTGTCCTAGGACTCACATAGGGAGTGGGTTTCTGGGATTGGAGCGTGGGCTCTCTGACTCCATAGTCCACACTCATAAAAAGAGATGAAGAGGTTCACCAAAGTTCATACAGTAAGTGACAGGTTGGGGTCTTGAAAGAATTGCGCCTCAGACCCACCCATGTGGACTAACTCTAAATTCCATATCCAGACTTATATATTCTCTCTCTCTCTTTCCACTACATCATTTATCCATTCTCACAGAGTAAAGAATAATATGCATATAAATCTATTTTCAGATAATTGAACATATTCTTTCTAGGTCCAAATACATCTCAGTTCAAGCACAATTATTTTTTAAATTTTTATTTGAGTATAGTTGCTTGACAACGTTGTGTTAGTTTCTCCTGTACCATTTTTCTAAATTCTACATATATGCATTAATAAGTGATATTTGGTTTTCTCTTTCTTTACTCTATATGACAGTCTCTGGTGTCATCCACATCTCTGCAAATGGCAGTTTTGTTCCTTTTTATGGCTTAGTAATATTCTTAGTCATTGTATATATGTGGCACATTGTCTTTATCTACTCATCTGTTTATAAATATTTAGGTTGCTTCCATGTCCTGGCTATTGTAAAAGTGCTGCAATAAACACTGGGATGCATGTATCCTTTGAAATTATGGTTTTATGCTCAAGAGTGGGGTTGCTGAGTCATATGGCAGATTTCTCAAAGATATTATCCTGTTCTTTGCCTTTGTAAACAAAGTATACTCATTTAGCAATTTCCTAGAGAGGTTACTATGTCTTGAGCTGTGTTGTATTAGTATCCTCAGGAATTTCGGAGATGCATGAGGGCTGTTGCCTCTACTAAATTTTCCACAGATTGCAAGGAATTTTTGTGATTTAAAAAACTTTGAGATACAGTTTACAGTTCATAGAATTCACTGTTTAAATATAAAATTTAGCAGATTTCAGTTTTCTTCCAGAGTCATTACCATCACCATAATTTAAATTTATAACATTTTCCCTCCCTAAATAGCAACCCTGTACCTAGTAGCAGTCACTCTCCATCTTCACTCCCTCCAGTCCTGAGTGCTAGGAAGCCACCAGTCTATACATTTGTCTCTGTAGGCTTGCTTCTTCCATTGACATTTCATATAAGTGGTATCATCCAGTTTGTGGCCTTTCATGTGGCTTCTTTCATTTTGCATAAACTTTTCAAGATTCATCTGAACAATGTGTCACAGCGAACATCAGTACTCCATTCCTTTTTATAGCTAAATAATACTCTGCAGCAGTTAGAACTGGACATGGAACAACAGACTGGTTCCAAATGGGAAAAAGAGTGCGTCAAGGCTGCATATTGTCACCCTGCTTATTTAACTTCTATGTAGAGTACATCATGAGAAACGCTGGACTGGAAGAAACACAAGCTGGAATCAAGATTGCCAGGAGAAATATCAATAACCTCAGATATGCAGATGACACCACCTTTATGGCAGAAAATGAAGAGGAGCTAAAGGGCCTCTTGATGAAGGTGAAAGAGGAGAGTGAAAAAGTTGGCTTAAAGCTCAACATTCAGAAAAAGAAGATCATGGCATCCGGTCCCATCACTTCATGGGAAATAGAAGGGGAAATAGTGGAAACAGTGTCAGACTTTATTTTTTTGGGCTCCAAAATCACTGCAGATGGTGACTGCAGCCATGAAATTAGAAGACGCTTACTCCTTGGAAGAAAAGTTATGACCAATCTAGATAGTATATTCAAAAGCAGAGACATTACTTTGCTGACTAAGGTCCGTCTAGTCAAGGCTAGGTTTTCCTGTGGTCATGTATGGATGTGAGAGTTGGACTGTGAAGAAGGCTGAGCGCCAAAGAAGTGATGCTTTTGGACTGTGGTGTTGGAGAAGACTCTTGAGAGTCCCTTGGACTGCAAGGAGATCCAACCAGTCCATTCTGAAGGAGATCAGCCCTGGGATTTCTTTGGAAGGAATGATGCTAAAGTTGAAACTCCATTACTTTGGCCACCTCATGCGAAGAGTTGACTCATTGGAAAAGACTCTGATGCTGGGAGGGATTGGGGGCAGGAGGAGAAGGGGACTACCGAGGATGAGCTGGCTGGATGGCATCATGGACTCGATGGATGTGAGTCTGAGTGAACTCCGAGAGATGGTGATGAACAGGGAGGTCTGGCATGCTGTGATTCATGGGGTTGCAAAGAGTCGGACACGACTGAGTGACTGAACTGAACTGAACTGTGTGAATGTATCATATAATTAATTTTTGAATGTTAAACCAACTTTGCATTCTTAGGTTAATTCCCACTCGGTTATGGTGTACAATCCTTTTTTGTGTTGTGCTGGAAACAATTTTCTAGTATTTGATTGAGGATTTCTGCATCTATATTCAGAAGAGATACTAATCTGAGTTTTGTTTTTTTGTAAAGCCTTTGGTTTTAAGATCAAGATTATACTAGTCTCAAAGGATGAGACAGGCATAGGTTGGCAAGTAGTATAAGAAGCTTTGAGTACCTTCCACAGAAGTGCAGTTTCCCCTAATGATTACTTCTTACATAAATATAATACTACATCACAATCAGGAATTTGATAGAGGTGTGTGTGTGTTCACTGCTGTGTCATATTATCACATGTATAGATTTACATAACTAGGAATGATATTCCTTTACCCTCCCTTTCGTATCTTAAATATCTCTTCATCATACCCTAGTAACCATATCAGATAGGATTATAATTTTTTTCTTCAACTATCAAACATAATTTTGAAAACTCAAGGGGAGAAGACAAGTCTATTATATTTTTGCCTACTGTGTTTTTTCCTCTTTGCTACTATTCCAAGGATATTTCTTTTACTCTATTTCAATTTGGAGAACTTCTTTTAGCTATTCTTTTAGAGTAGGTCTGCTGGTGAAGAATTTTAAGCTTTCCTTTCTCTGAATATGTCTTAATATCTCTTTCATCACTGAAGACTGTTTTCAATAGATATTGAATTCTGGGTTGACAGTTCATTTCTTTCAGCGCTTGAAAAATATTGTGCAACTTCTTCCCATTCTCCAGTTTCTGATGAGAAATCCACTGTCATTCAAATTGTTTTCATTGTTTCTCTCTGGCTGCTTTCAACTTTTTTTTTTTTTTGCCCCCTTGCTTTCAGCAGTTTGACTATGATGTGTCTTAGTGTGGATATTTTTTTTGGTTTCTTCTCTTTGGGGTTTGCTCAGATTCTTGGGTTTGTAGGTTTATGTCTTTTGACAAATTTGGGACACTTCAGTCATATGCCTTCCAGTAATTTTTTAGTTCCAGCCTGTTTCTCCTCTTTCCCTGGCACTCTGATGACATGAACATTAGATCTTTTACTATAGCCTTGTTCCTTATACTCTATCCATTATTTTTCAGTTGATTTTCTTAGTTGCTCAGATTGGATACTTTCTATTGTTCTATCTTCAAATTCAAATTCTTTCTACTGTTCTTTTCATTCTTCTGTTTAATTTATCCTTAATTTTGATTACTGTATTTTTAGATCCTAGATTTATATTTGGTTCTTCTATATCTTTTATTTCTTTATTGAGATGTTCCTTCCCTGATGATTCAGACAGTAAAGTATCTGCCTGCAGTGCAGGAGCCCCAGTTTCGATCCCTGGAGAAGGAAATGGCAACCCACTCCAGTAATCTTGCCTGGGAAATTACATGGACAGAGAAGCCTGGTGGGTTACAGTCCATGGTATCACAAAGAGTCAGACACGACTGAGCAACTAACACTTGCACCCTTTCATTTTTTTGTGAGCTTTTTTGTTTGCTTGTTTCAAGCATGTTTGTAATTTTTCATTGAAACATTTTTATGTTTTCTTTAAAATTCTTATCAGGTATTTCTATATGTGTGTCATGTTGGCATTGGTATCTGTTGATGGTCTTTTTCCATTTCTTTTGAAGCCTTTCTGGGTCTTGGTATGATGAATGATGGTTGATTGAAACTTCAATATTTTGACTATTATGTTACAATACTCTGGATCTATTTAAAGCTTATGGTTCAGCAGGTTTCCTGTAACTTTGCTCTGAAGGGAAGAAGTGACCACTTCTTTACTTCCAGTTTGGGTGGAAGTCTAGGTCCAGATTCTGTTGACAACAGGATGATCGAGTCCTTGATACTGCTGGGTTGGGGTGAGAGTTCAGGCTCTCCACCAGACCTGAACTGAGAGGCAGGGCACTGCTTTATGGCCTTCTGTGAGGTCTCACTACACTGTAGGTGGTGGACTTCTTACTGCTGGATGGTGGTGAACATCCTGATTTTCTATTAGGCCCTTTCTGATACACCCCTGTAGGAGCTGTAGAAACACCTATGACCTTTGCATAAGGGCAAAGTCTAGGCTCCCCACCTGGTCTCCACTGAGACCACTGGAGGGGTTCTTACTGTTTATCAGAGGTGAAATTCCTGGCTACACATTCAGTCTTTTTTGATACCATTCTAGTGTGGGGCTGGGATGTCTTTTTACAGACCAACAAAAGTGGAAGCTGGGGCTTTCTGCTTGGTTTTTGATGTGAGGGGTGCAGCTGGGGAAGCAGTTTTTCTGTGGGGTGTGTGTGTGTGTTTTGAACAGAGCAGTTATTTTTCTAAGGTTTTCTGTCTTGTTAGGATATCCTTTTACTGGTCCTTTAGTATAGAGACAGCATACCTTTCTAAGGGGCCTCTTTTTGTCTGCACCCATTGGTATTTCAGTTTACTGGCTTTTCTAATTTACAGTCTGGGGTATACGAGGCCAAAAGAAAATGTAGTGATCTTACCTCAGGTTGTATGGTCTCTAGCTGGTCCTTCTCTTTCTGTTCCTCTCTTTCAGGCTTTTTATGTTTATTTCATATGCAATGTCCAGGGTTTTTATTTTTACCTAGAGAATAGAGAAGAGTACATCAAATTCCTGGAAGTGAAAGTCTTAGATATTGTTTATGCAATTCCTCTTTTAATAAATATAGATAAGAAAGAGAAGTATGGGGACTTCCGTGGTGGTCCAGTGGTTAAGAATTCATGACTTCAAGGCAGAAGGTGTGGATTTGGTCCCTAATCAGGTCTAACATCCAACATACCATGTGGCATGGCTAAAAATAAAAGAGACAGAGAAATATGTGATTATATCATTTTTATAGTTTCTATATAAGTATCTTTATGGAGTTCTTTTTTTTTTCCTCCTGTGGGTTTAAATTGTATTGAGTTTCACTCAAACAGGGGATCTGTATCAACCTAGAAGGGTGGGGTGGGGAGGGAGATGGGAGGAAGGTTGGGGAGGGAGATGGGAGGAAGGTTGGGGAGGGAGATGGGAGGAAGGTTGGGGAGGAGATGAGAGGAAGGTTGGGGAGGGAGGGGATACACTTATATCTGTGACTGAATCATGTTGAGGTTCGCTGGAAAACAACAAAATTCTGTAAAGTGATTCAGTTCAGTTCAGTCACTCAGTCATGTCTGACTCTTTGCGGCCCCATGAATCACAGTACGCCAGGCCTCCCTGGCCATCACCATTTCCTGGAGTTCACTCAAACTCATGCCCATTGAGTCGGTGATGCCATCCAGCCATCTCATCCACTCTTGTCCCCTTTTCCTCCTGCCCCCAATTCTTCCCAGCATCAGAGTCTTTTCCAATGAGTCAGCTCTTCGCATGTGGTGGCCAGAGTACTGGAGTTTCAGCTTTAGCATCATTCCTTCCAAAGAACACCCAGGGCTGGTCTTTAGAATGGACTGGCTGGATCTCCTTGTAGTCCAAGGGACTCTCAAGAGTCTTCTCCAACACCACAGGTCAAAAGCATCAATTCTTCGGCGCTCAGCTTTCTTCACAGCGCAACTCTCACATCCATATATGACCACTGGAAAAACCATAGCCTTGACTAGATGGACCTTTGTTGACAAAGTAATGTCTCTGCTTTTCAATATGCTATCTAGGTTGGTCATAACTTTTCTTTCAAGGAGTAAATGTCTTTTAATTTCATGGCTGCAGTCACCATCTGTTATCCTTCAGTAAAAAATAATTTTAAAAATTTCATCTAGTTTCAATTCCTTTCAGTCTGAGGAACTTCTTCTCTAACATTTTTCCTAAGACAGGTCTGCCAACAGCAAATTTTGTTTATCTAGAAACGTGTTTATTTTGCTTTCATTTTTGCAAAGTAGCTTTACTGGATATAGGATTCTTGGTTGACAGTATTTTTTTTTTAGGACTTTGTACCACTCCACTGCCTTCTGGCTTCTGTTACTTCTGATGAGAAGTCATTTGTTAATCTGATTGGGATTCTCTTGGGTATCTGATTCCAGTTGTTTTTTTCCTTGCTACTTTCAAGATTTCCTTTTCTATTTTTAGTTTTGACATTTTGGCAGTGATGTATCTGAGTGGGTATTTCGTTGTATTTATCCTACTTAGAGTTGACAATGTAGATTAGTAATTTTCCTCGAATTTGGGGAATATTCAGCATTATTATTTTTTGTTTCTTTTCCCCTTGTCTTTGATTCTACCACTATGCATGATGGTAAGTGCTTTTGGTGCCTTTGATATTCTGCAGTTTTAAAATAAAATGCTTAGGTGTAGAATTTTGGTATTTATTTATTTTAATTGATGTTTTCTGTATTTACTGGATCTGTGGTTTAGTGTCATTAATTTTGGAAAATTTAGTCATTATTTCTTCAAATATTTATCCTTGTGCTCCTTCTGATATTTCTATTGTGTGTTACATCTTTTGTGATTGTCCCACAGTTCTTTGATATTCTACTCTGCTTTTTCTGTCTATTTTTAATTCTGAATTTCAGTTTGGGAAGTTTTCATTGACAGATTTTCAAGCTCACTCTTTTTTTCCTTAACCATATCCAGTCTGCTGATGAGTCCATTAAAGATACTCTTCATTTTTATTAAAATACCTTTGATTTTTAACATTTGCCTTTGATTCTTTCTTAGCATTTCTATCTCTTTGATTATAGTATCCATCTGTTCTTGCATGTTGTCCACTTTTCTCATTAGAATCCTTAGCATATTAATCATAGTTATTTAAAATTTCCAGTGTGATAATTTTAAAATCTTTGCCCTATCTGTGTCTTGCTCTGATCTTACTTTCTTTACAGACTCTTTCCTCTGTCTTTTATCATATTGTAATTTTTTGTGTAAGCTAGGCATGATCTAGGCAATGGGAACAAGGTAAATTGGTCTTTAGTATGAGATTTCAGATATGTTTATCTGGCTAAGAGATAGTTGTATTTACTGTTTGCTGTAGCTGTAGTTTCTCTAGGTCTTTGTTTTTTCTCCCTGCTTTGGATTTTCCTGCAAGCTGCTTCTTAAATAGTCTGTCTTATTGCTCTCTCACTCACAATCCACTGTCACTAGATTGGGTATCTGATACATTTGGTAAGGTTTTAGAGAGGAGAGGTAATTAAATCTTTGTTTTGTAGGCTGTGACCTTCAGAAAAATTTTAGTCTTTTCTTTTTTTCTCCCCTTAGTGAGCCAGGAAGGCAAAAGGGGACTTGAACTGTCCAGTTAGCTTATCTTTTAATCTTTGTATGCTTTCTTTCACAAGTTGGATAGCATTATGTAAATGGTTGTCAAGCTTTAATTTAGAGGAAAATTTAGGCAATCTTGGGGAAGAAAGAGAAAACAAACTTCTTGTAGTTTTCTGTGCATCTCCCAACACCACTCAGCCCTAAAATTGCATACTGAATTTAGCAAGCACCCTATACTTAACCATTTCCACATTTCTTAACAGAGTTGTTTTATAGTGTCCACAAATTTTTTGATATAGTCCTCTTCAGGAAGGTGTACTTAATCCCTTTCCCTTGAGTGTGGACTAGACTTAGTGACTTTCTTCTAATAAGTAGAAAAATGTGTATGTGTCAAGGGGTGACTTCAGAGCCTGGGTCATAACACTGCATTTTCCTGCTTACTTTCTTACCTACTGTTGATCACTCCTGTCATAAGGACACCCAGGAAATGGTGAGGAGCTGAAGCCTTCTGCCAGGATCCAGCAAGGAATTTAGGCTTTGACTAACAGCTGTGTAAGTGAGTCATCTTGAAAGTGGCTTCACCAGTGCCAACCAGACCTTCTGATGGCTGTGGTCCTGGATAACATCTTGTTTGCAACCTTATTAGAGATCATGAATCAGAACCACTGGAGCTAAGCTGCTCCTGCATTCCTGACCCTCAGAAATTATGCGAGATAATAAATGCTTGTGTTTTAAACTACTAACACAGCTATTAGTAGTTTAGAGAATATCTGTTATTATATAAGCATATTCCTTGGCAGTCTTCTCCTCCTACATAACATTTCTCTCTCTCTGTCACATACTCTCTCATTTCCTTCAACCAAAGTCAAAAATATTTCTTCAAATCTAATTTCTTAAATTTTATAATTTTGTCTATCTCATCACATTTTAGTGCTGTTTAACTACAATTTACAGTTTCCAATCTGAGAAATTGCCTAGGTGACCTGTACCTTGACCTGCTTCTGTTTAGGAATAAGAAAGTGCAGTTTTGGTTAGTGAGATGTTTTAGGGCTTTCTTCATGAGGTTAGATTGACCTTGGGAAATGGGGAACCCAAGAGCCAAAAGGAACCCCTTTGGATCCGGGGTTGGCCACAATCTATACTTTCTTCATACCCTGAGAATCTTATCCAGAGTAAACCAAGTACACTGATTAAGAGGATGAAGGACAGTGTGCAGACATAGGTGAGGATGGTGTCATTTCCAATGACTTTTCCCTGGTGACTGGTATTGGAGGCTGGGTGGGGAGTGGTTTCTGATGTGTCAGTATACATTCATTTACTCAATATTTTTAAGCCTCAAGTGTGTCTCAGACTTTGTTCTAGGTGCTGAACATAAAGAGGTAAATTTACATGCCCCTTCTCCTTGGAAAGCTTGTATTCTGGCAGCTTTGAGGTTCAGTTGAGGACTAGCCACAACTGGCTGGCACTAGCGAAACAGTTACAGCAAAGACTTTTTATGTATCTCTTTCTCTTTCTAGTCTCTATTCTTTAAAGGTACCTCTGTGAAAGGAGAAATTCATCAACAAATTACAGATAAATTTTTTTTTTGTAGAGAAACAGCTTCCAAAAATGATTATGAGTTTCAGAGACTGAATACCCTGTGATATATCCATGTATCAGGATATTAGTCTTGAAGTCATTGTATATGAGGGAAAGGAAACTGACAAGAGAGGAAATCCAAAACATGCAGATGCAAAAGAAGTGTCCTTTGTTCAGGAAAGAAATAACATCAGAACCATGGACACATAAAGATTCAGATCTTTGCAATTAAGCTGGGCCTGGAGAGTAAATATGTGTTCTCTTGGGAGAAGTTCAGGTAGCTTAGGAAATTAATTCTTGTTCGTTTCTCCTTGACAGTCCTGGGCAGAAGCTGAGGCCCCACAAAGCTGTCTTTCTACTTCACTACCTTTGGCAGGAACAGTAGACTCATGCATCAGTTAGGGCTCTGTTGCAGAAAGCAAAAACTGTAAACAAAAAGATTTTTTAAAAGATCATTAAGTGTTTACAAAACTGTGGAGGACTGCTGGAGAATAGGCTCCGGGCTGGGCCTCTAGAAACAAATTTCTGTAACAAGACTGTTGAATGAGTTAGCCCGGGCTGCTTCTGTCTCTGCAAGAGTCAGGAAGGTAATGGGTCAGGAGGTCACTTGAGAGTGATCCAGGTTCAGGAAGCCACTGATGCCACTGGGGCAAAGACCTCTTAGCAGCAGCACAGCTAGTGGCTGGACTCTGGAACACACAGCTTTTATCCTGCCATGGTTTCAATAGCAATCTCTTTTAAAAAATCTTTATTTAGTTTTTGGTGCCCTGGGTTTTCACTGCTGCAAATAGGTTTTCTCTAGTTTTAGTGAGGGAGGGCTACTTTTTATTAGGTGTGTGAGCTTCTCCCTGTGTGGCTTTTCTTGTTGCCAAGCATGGGCTCGGCAGCTGTGGTGCATGGACTTTGTTGCTCTGCAGCATGTACGATCTTCCCAGACCAGGGACTGAACCCATATCTCCCGCGTTGGCAGGCAGATTCTTAACCACTTGGCCACCAGGGAAGGCTTCATAACTGTCTCCTGAAACCCATGAAACTGTTTGTTGGATATTGGAATGCTGCTTCAGGAAAATTCAATGATGTCATAGCCTTGCTTTCCACCAAATACCCACTACTCCAACATCTTTTTTCATGTAGGTGTCCATGTAACACAGTTATGGCCAATGAGGTGTAAAGGGTTTCTGCATGGCGTGGGTGGGATCCAGGGCTTCCAGGGACACTTGCTTTTCTGAAAAACAGGATAATATTTCTTTTACTGTTTCCTCTTCTTCCTGCTTGGAGAATGAATGTGAAGGCTAGACTGACAGAAGCCATCTTGTGACCTCTGAGGTTAGAGTCAACTTGTTTTAGAAAGAAACATAAAAAATGCACCATGTTGACCTCCTATTCTGAACTTCTTGGTATTAGAGACAGGAAAATGTATCACTAGTTTAAGCCACTGTCAATCCAGAAAAAGTTCAGGTATTGCAAGCTGAAAGCACTCTCAACTTATATAACATCTCTCCCCTACCTCTCCCTTTTTTCCTCATTTTCCCTCCCACTGCATCTTCACTCTTCTCCCTCTGAATGCTTTTTTTCTATCTGTCTATGTTTGTGGGGTGGGAGAGATGGTACCCAAGAGGCCACATGGAAGGAAGACATCATTGCGGCATATTCTGTTTCTTTTGGAGGGCGTTTATGAAGTGCAGACATAGCTGAACGGGCTCGCTGTAGCTCATAGGACTCATGTAATGTATCAGCCGCAGTATATCAGTCAACATTGACTCCTACCATTGTATTTTTTCAGATGCAAATATAGTACTGCTCCAACTGTGACATTGTTTCTCTGGGCATTTGTTAGGTTGAACTGCATGAAATAGCTCATATTTGATTGTTTTAATTACAAATAGTAATGATTTCATATGGTGCAACCCAGTATTCATAGGCTTGGAGGGTATTAAAAACTTTCTGAAGCCCAAACAAAATCAGTTTATAACCCAGTCAGCTAAACGTGATCAGTGGTTAAATGTGATCCCGGCCTGGTTTCTCTTACCATGTCCACATTGGGCATTTCCCTCGGTCATCCAAAAAGCCCAGTCTCCACTACAAATAGCACTAACAGTTAGCACTTAGGTCACATCTTTCTCTTCTTTTCAAGGCAACTCAACCTGAAGCTAAATTTTATTACAGGTGCAAGTTCAGGGATTTATACTGAATTTACCTAAGTAAATTGTGGATAGAGTGGAGTGGGATAGGGTATTACTGCACGTACTTCTTTATCTTAGAAAAGCAGTGTATTCTGAAGCTAGATTGACTCCTCTGTAGTAAGTAGATCCCTTTATGAATGCAGCAGACGACCAAAGAAAAGGACTTCGATACTAATGATTATGGCTCTTACCAGTAGGCATTTATCATAGGCCATTAAGTATACAAACCGTTTTCTAAAGGTCTTGTCTGACCCTTGGACAACCAGAAGGGCCAGAAATTATCAGGTTATCTGATGCTGTCTTTCTCCAGTTATGATTCTGTGCCCCTGGGCTGTCCATATCCTTCTATCTTTCTGGTGCATTTTTAATGGCACGAGTGTTTTCTTTGTTGAGTTTTTTTTTCTTTCTTTCTTTGTATCTGACACTTACAGAAAGTACCCAGGAAAGATGTCTTGAAGTTTCACTTCAATTAATAAAACATTAATAAAATCCAACAACAGTCTGTTATTGTTAAGTTGTTTAATCAAGCATGACTTCCCTGCCCATCACTGTCTCCGGAGTCTGTGCTCAAACTCACGTCCACTGAGTCAGTGCTGCCATCCAACCATCTCAGCCTCTGTTACTCCCTTCTCCTCCTGCCCTCAATCTTTCCTAGCATCAGGGGCTTTCCCAAAGAGCTGGCTTTTCACATCAGATGGCCAAAGTATTAACATCATTAGGTTTGTTAAAAGAAACTATTTTTACTGTGACTCATAGACATTCCCAGTGAGAATTAACGTTTATGAAAAGGGTTTCTTCTTCAGAGAGATTATGAGAAAAGGTATAGCATTAACTGGAGGTTTGAGAAAGGTTAAAATTCAGATACTCTCGTTTAGTTGTTGTGAGCTGCTAAGTCATGACTGACTCCCCATGAACTGCAGCATGCCAGGCTTCCCTTTCCTTCATGATCTCCTGGAACCTGCTCAAACTCACGTTCACTGAGTCGGTGATGCTATCTAGCTACCTCATCCTCTGCCGCCCTGTTCTCCTTTTGCCTTCAAACTTTCCTAGTATCAGAATTTTTTCCAGTGAATTAGCTCTTTGCATCAGGGGCCAAAGTATTGGAGCTTCAGCTTTGGCATCAATCCTTCCAATGAATATTCAAAGTTGATTTCCTTTAGGATGGACTGGTTTGATCTCTTTGCAGTCCAAGGGACTCTCAAGAGTCTTCTCCAGCACCACATTTCAAAACCGTCAATTCTTCCACACTCAGCCTTCTTTTTGGTCCAACTCTCACGTCTGTACATGATTACTAGAAAAACCATAATTTTGACTAGATGGACTTTTTTTTTGGCAAAGTAATGTTTGTTCTCTTTAATACACTGCCTAGGTTTGTCAGAGCTTTTCTTCCAAGGAGCAGGTATCTTTTAATTTCATGGCTGGACTCACTGTCCACAGTGATTTTGGAGCCCAAGAAAATAAAATCTGTCATTGTTTCTACCTTTCCCCCTTCTATTTGCCAGGAAGTGATGAAAGTACATTGGTTAATGGTTGACTTGAAAGAATTTGTTCCAGTGACAACACTCTTTGGGCAGGAATCATTTTTCTCAGCTTTGTACTTCCTGTTCTTAGCATAGCACCTGGCACAGGGTAAATGTGAAATAGTGATTGATTAGGTGAATGAATGAGCAAATACAGTGACTATGTGATATCAACATTGTGTGGTCAGCTCCAAGAACTGCTCCATGTTTCAAAGAAGGTGGGTCTGTAAAATAAGCACTGCTGCTGCTAAGTCGCTTCAGTCATGTCCGACTCTGTGCGACCCCATAGATGGCCACCCACTAGGCTCCCCCTCCCTGGGATTCTCCAGGCAAGAACACTGGAGTGGGTTGCCATTTCCTTCTCCAATGCATGAAAGTGAAAAGTGAAAGTGAAGTCGCTCAGTCGTGTCCGACTCTTTGTGACCCCATGGACTGTAGCCTACCAGGCTCCTCCGTCCATGGGATTTTCCAGGCAAGAGTACTGGAGTGGGGTGCCATTGCCTCCTCACACATTTTCTTCAGTTCCCAGTAGGCATATCTGTGTAGTGGAGTTGAGTAATTTACTCATACTATAACTCTCTGGTATTCTACATGAGCTAGGACTTAGCAGGGAGTAGGGAGAAAATGTTACATTTAGTTTAAAGCTTGGTCTGACCTGACAATATGCCATCTCCTTGGCTGATAATCTGAAATAATTGAATAATGCCCCTTGTTGTCATCCTCTTCTCTGCATTTTCTAGGGTTGGTGACCAGAGGTATAAAAGGGAATTTCAGTGAAAGATCTTTGGTTATTTCTCCTGTATGAGTCCCATGGGAGATTTATTGACTTTTAGCCCACCTGCCTCCTGGACATCTTTCGGGGTTTAAGGTGACAGAGGCTCTCTCCTTGACCAGTCTTCAGTCAGGCTCTTCTAAGCCCTCTTCTTTACTTAATGGTGGACTTCTGTGTCTGTTCTTGTCAGGCCTGGTTTTAGCAAGAATCCTGTAAAGTCAATTGAGAAACAACCCTTCACACTTGATATCTGATCACCCTTGATATCTAGTCAAGTTCCTTATCCTCCACCCTTGATATCTATTCACCTTGGTCTGCCATCAGCAAGAATTTTGTCAAGTTGGTTGAATTATAGTGTTCTTTACCATAATGCATCCTCTTTGGAACGTCTTGACCCCCACCCTACTCCTTGATTATAAATGCCCACTTGCCCTTGCTGTATTTGGAACTGAGCTCAGCTCTATACTGATGTCTCTTTCTGCTAATACAGTATTTCTGAGTAAGACCGATTTTTGCTGCTTCATCTACTGTCTGGCCCTGGCTTTTCTTTGGAAGTACATATGCCGTGACTTACATAAGACCCTTGGACCCTTGCATCACTGTACCCTTGGACCTCTTACCTAGGCTGCAAAAATCAACACCGTTGATGACTTTGTCTTCGTTTCTGTCTGATTGTTCAGGGTCCATTGGTGAGTCCAGATTCTGAACAGGTCCCCCAGATGACAGCCTACTGACAGATTTTGGTTCTTAAGATTCGGAGGATACTCTAGAAGCTGTGTTAGAGGCCAAGACTTCTTTATTTGTGAGGTACCTACTAGGCTGTAGCTTCCCTGGTGGCTCAAATGGTAAAAATCTGCCTGCAATACAGGAGTTGTTCAATCCTTCAGTCATGTCCAACTCTGCAACCCCACGGACTGCAGCACGCCAGGCTTCCCTGTCCTTCACTATCTCGTGGAGCCTGTTCAAATTCATGCTTGTTGAGTTGGTGATGCCATCCAGCCACCTCGTCCTCTGTTGTCCCCTTCTTCTGCTTTCTATCTTTCCTGGCATCAGTGTCTTTTCTTCACATCAGGGGCCCAAAGTATTGGAGCTTCAGCATCAGTCCTTCCAATGAATATTCAGGATTGATTTCCTTTAGGATTGACTGGTTTGATCTCCTTGCAGTCCAAGGAGTCTCAAGAGTCTTCCCCAACACCAGTTTAAAAGCATCAGTTCTCCAGCGCTCAGCCTTCTTTATGGTCCAACACTCACATCCATACGTGACTACTGGAAAAACCACAGCTTTGACTAGATGGATCTTTGCTGGCAAAGTAATGTCTCTGCTTTTTAATATGCTGTCTAGATCGGTCATCAGGGGAAGGCAATGGCAACCCACTCCAGTACTCTTGCCTGGAAAATCCCAGGGACGAGGGAGCCTGGTGGGCTGCTGTCTATGGGGTTGCACAGAGTCGGACACGACTGAAGCAACTTAGTAGCAGGTTGATCATAGCTTTTCTTCCAAAGAGCAAGCATCTTTTAATTTCATGGTTGTAGTCACTATCTGCAGAGATTTTGGAAACCCCCGCCAAAAAATAAAGTATCTCACTGTTTCCATTGTTTCCCCATCTGTTTGCCATGACAAGATGGGGCTGGATGCCATGATCTTCGTTTTTTGAATGTTGAGTTTTAAGCTAGCTTTTTCACTCTCCTGTTTCACTTTCATCAAGAGGCTCTTTAGTTCCTCTTCACTTTCTGCCATAAGGGTGGTGTCATCTGCTTATCTGAGGTTATTGATATTTTTTCCAGCAATCTTAATTCCAATTTGTGCTTCATCTAGCCCAGCATTTCGCATGATGTACTCTGCATATAAATTAAATAAGCAGGGTGACAATATATAGCCTTGACGTACTCCTTTCCCTATTTGGAACCAGTCTGTTGTTCCATGTCCAGTTCTAACTGTTGCTTCTTGACCTGCATACAGGTTTCTCAGGAGGCAGGTAAGGTGATCTGATATTCCCATCTCTTTAAGAATATTCCACAGTTTGTTGTGATCCACACAGTCAATGGCTTTAGCATAGTCAATGAAGCAGAAGTAGATGCTTTTCTGGAATTCTCTTGCTTTTTCTATGATGCAATAGATGTTGGCAGTTTGAGCTCTGGTTCCTCTGCCTTTTCTAAATGCAGCTTGAACATTTGAAAGTTCTCAGTTCATGTACTGTTCAAGCCTGGCTTGGAGAATTTTGAGAATTACTTTTGCTAGCATAAGAAATAAGTGCAATGTGTGGTAATTTGCACATTCTTTGGCATTGCCTTTCTTTGAGATTGGAATGAAAACTGACATATTCCAGTCCTGTGGCCACTGCTGAGTTTTCCAAATTTGCTGTCATATTGAGTGAAACACTTTCACAGCATCATTTTAGGATTTGAAATAGTTCAGCTGGAATTCCATCACCTCCACTAGTTTTGTTCGTAATTATGTTTCCTAAGGCCCACTTGACTTTGAATTCCAGGATATCTGGCTCTAGGTGAGTTATCACAACATCATGATTATCTGGGTCATTAAGATCTTTTTTGTATAGTTCTGTGTCTTCTTGCCACCTTTTCTTAATAATTCTGCTTCTCTTAGGTCTATGCTGTTTCTGTCCTTTTTGTACAGGAGATAGTGATCAGAACAATCTGGAAGAAAAGAAATGTAAAAGGCAAAATGGTTATCTGAGGAGGCCTTAAAAATAGCTGAGAAAAGAAGAGAAGCTAAAGGCAAAGGAGAAAAGGAAAGATGTGTCCATGTGAATGCAGGGTTCCAAAGAATAGAAAGGAGAGATGAAAAAAAAAGCTTTTCTGTGTGAACAATGCAAAAAGTGGAGGGAAACAGTAGAATGAGAAAGGCTAGAGATCTCTTCAAGAAAATTAGAGATACTAAGGAGACATTTCACAAAGATGTGCACATTAAAGGACAGAAACAGTGTGGACAGAAGGACTACTGGAGACCCAGGTTCCATCCTGGGTTGGGAAGATCCCTCAGAGAAGGAAATGGCAACCCACTCAAGTATTCTTGCCTGGGAAATCCCATGGATAGAGAAGCCTGGTGGGCTACAGCCCATGGGTTCGCAAGAGCTGGGCATGACTCTATGACTAATACACACTGAGCTGTAAGGCTTTCTTTCTGGCTCTTTGTTTTGAGTAAGATTCATTCACTTCCTGAGTCCTGGGCTTGGTTCTTTGTTTCAAATGGAAATTCACTTTCTGACTTCCTGGGCTAGAAAATTTCTTTCTGGCTCTTTTTGTCAACTGTGGATTTAGTCCTTGAGTCCTAGGTTGGGAATTCCCGCTCCCCCCCCCCGCCTCCCCCCCCGCCTCCCCCCGCCTCCCCCCTTCACTCCCCCGGCTCTTTTTTTTTTTTAAATTTTATTTATTTATTTATTTATTTATAAATGATCCAATAAAAAAATGGGCCAAAGAACTAAATAGGCATTTCTCCAAAGAAGACATGCGGATGGCTAACAAACACATGAAAAGATGCTCAACATCACTCATTATCAGAGAAATGCAAATCCCCTGGCTCTTTTGAGGACTCTCTTTTCTCTTTTGATTCTGTTTCTCCCAGTGGAGCTTCTCAGTCAGCTGAAACCCTCTTTTGAACTCATGTGACTATATGTTCTGCTTGCTTTCTTGCTGGCATGACTTTACTAATGTTGATAGGAACTTCAGTGGGAAACTGAGGACTGCTCAATCTTGTTCCTCTGAGACTTCTTGCTTCCCACTGCTTCCACTCATCCTTCCTCCTTCACCACCTTCAATATTTCCTTCCACTCCTTTGAATCCTTTTTGCCTTCTTCAGGCCCCTCCATCCTCTGTCCACCATGCCAGACCCTCTTCCTTCTCACTCTAGCCTCTCAGGCACTTGGACTTGTTGCTCTCTGTCCCCTGGGGCTCTCAAGGGACTCAGCTGTGTCCAACTCTTTGGGACTCTGTGGACTGTAGCCTACCAGGCTCCTCTGCCCATGGGGGATGCTCTAGGCAAGAATAATGCAGTGGGTTGCCATGCCCTCCTCCAGGAGATCTTCCCAACCCAGGTATTGAACCCAAGTCTCTCACTTTGCAGGCAGATTCTTACTGTCTGAGCCACCAGGGAAGACCTTCAAGGGACTCAGGGACCCCCAGAAGCAATTGTATGAGAGTGAAAAGAAAAGTAAGGAAGGCCAATTGGAAACAGACTGGATATTTTAACTGGGTCAGACTTTGGAGACAGCTTTAGAGCAGCTGCTGTACATTCCCTCAGTCTCTCACCTGTAATGTAGTCTAGTGTCTGTAAGACAGGGCAAAAGATCTGTGGATATTGGTAAAAGGATTGAACTCTCATATTGAATGGTTAGCCTTGACTTGTTCCATTTGTCAGACACACAATTTAGACAGAGAGTGGAAATAAACCAGTGAGTTTTTGTGCTACTGTGTTTACCTGGCTCATGGCTAAAATTTTAGATGGAAAGGTATAAGATCTGTTTGCACCTGTCTGTACATACGTTTATGGTACATATGTTATGCATCTGTGATAGTTTCCTTTCTCTGAATGGTATTACCAAATTTATAAAGTCCTGTAAAGAGCTCTATTTAAATCAACTTAGAGGTAAATGAGTGTTTATATAAATTAAATATTACTAAAATCTTCCAGAAATATAGGAACAAACCCAAAAACTGTGAGTTGAGCAAATCTTTGAAGATTATTTTAATACTGTTGACTAAGTAAAAACAGCAATACCTTCTGACTATCAGTATTGACTATAATACAAGCATACATTTTCATTCTATTTGAGTTTACTGGTCAAATAAGGTAATGTGATATCTACTAGATATTTAAGATTATAAAAGTTATCAATTCAATCTAAAAAACAAATGTATAAGTAAAGATGCAGTAAAAACGAATTCCTTGATATCCATTGCCTCATGTAAATCCAGCACAGAAGTAAAACAAACAAAAACCTTCCAAGTATTTAATTTATTTTTTTCAGGAGTTTTCCGCACCCCTCTTCCCTTGCAATATGCACTGTAAAAATAGTTAGCAGGGAAATAATTGGAGATGATGGGCAGTTTTGTGTCTGCCTAAAATTAGTTTCAAAATCTATTTTTTTTTGTAACCTACAATCTTAGAGTTATGCCAAGTAATGGATATTCACTAAATATCTCAATCATTTCTAAGTAACATGAACTGCTAAATAATTCATTAGTGAATATACATTTAAGTTTATGTGCTTTTTGCTTTTGAATTTTGTATGTTATAGAGAATCTAAATATATTTGAGTCTGTCAGTATGTTCTTTTTACCACACTGAAAAATATGAGAAAGTATAGACCTATAAAATTGTATATTCAGAAAATTTGTTAGTCTACCACAGGATACTGGTATGTGACAGGCAGTTCATAATTGTTTACTTCCTAGATTTTTTTTCTGTACAAGAAGGGTTACTAATGTCTAAAAAATTATAATAAGTGTATGAAAATAAAACTACCAAAAATAATAAGGGAACAACTTTTTCAGGCAAAGTATACAGAAAAGTAGGATGTGTTTCAATAAGAAAAAGTTTGCAATATGTGAAGCATGTGTCTTCAGTAAAGGAAAAGTAGAATAATTTTGTCCTGAAGTGAAATGACTATTTGTCCCAGAGTGAGGGAGAGAAAAATGTAGGGGAAATAATTGAATGGATATAGAAAGTTATAGGAGATTTAGAGGAAAAGTAATTTTATGTGTGGTTAAGCTGGCTAAGATTGAATGGATTTATTTATAAGGTGTTTAAAAGATAAGCTCAAAAATGTAACAGTGCAAAACTAGAATCTGTTTTTCTTCAGACTGCAAAATATTTTTCTTTACCTTTTAAGTCATTCATCTAAGAAACAAAAGATTTTTATCAGCATAATTTTTTTATTTTTATTTATTTATTTTTAAATTTTTATTTTTACTTTATTTTACTTTACAATACTGTATTGGTTTTGGCATACATTGATGTGAATCCGCCACGGGCATACATGAGCTCCCAGACATGAACCCCCCTCCCACCTCCTACCCCACATCATCCCTCCGGATCATCCTAGTGCACCAGCCCCAAGCATCCTGCATCCTGCATCGAACATAGACCGGCAATTCGTCTCTTACATGATAGTATACATGTTTCAATGCCATTCTCCCAAATCATTACACCCTCTCCCTCTCCCTCAGCGTCCAAAAGTCCACTCTACACATCTGTGTCTCTTTTGCTGTCTTGCATGCAGGGTCATCATTACCATCTTTCTAAATTCCATATATATGTGTTAGTATACTGTATTGGTGTTTTTCTTTCTGGCTTACTTCACTCTGTATAATCGGCTCCAGTTTCATCCACCTCACTAGAACTGATTCAAATGTATTTTTTTTTAAATGGCTGAGTAATACTCCATTGTGTATATGTACCACAGCTTTCTTATCCATTCATCTGCTGATGGACATCTAGGTCGTTTCCATGTCCTGGCAGCATAATTTTGTATGCCTTATGTTAACCTTATCCTTGATTATTTAAGAAAACCAAGTCTTATCACTTTTCAAAGAACTAAGGGTATTTTTTTTTTTTTACACTTTTGACAATTTTGCCTTCCCGAAGTCAGATCCTAAATGAAATTATCTTGACTCCAAACTGACTTATTCCAAAGACTCCATGGAAAGTCTCAAGGATTTGTTCTCTCACGTTGTGAAAAGAGAGATGTTATACTGATTTGGTTTATTTGATAGGTTGGAATATTGCATGGAAAGGCTTGCCTTATTCCAAATAAGAAGTGATATTAATTTAGGTTATATTTGTATGGGTAAATATAAATGTAAGTATTTCAGAAGTTGTATTAATTTCCTAGAAATTAGGACATCCATGAGATGTCCAGTCATCATTCTAGTAATTATTCTATAATGTTGAGTGTCATAGAAACAACCAAATATTCTTATTAACTTAACTGTTACCAGATCTTAACCATGCCATTGTAAATATTTTGTTACCCACAGACAAATTTTGCTTTGCTCTGATTCTTCCTGGAAGTATTTGCCATTATCTATAGGCCAGAATGGGAGAAGGCAATGGCACCCCACTCCAGTACTCTTGCCTGGAAAATCCCATGGATGGAGAAGCTTGGTGGGCTGCCACCTCTGGAGTCACACAGAGCTGGACACGACTGAAGTGACTTAGTAGCAGCAGCAGCATAGGCCTGAATGCTTTGTCTTCTCAGAGACCCTTGGAAAAGACTATGACAAGAACTCTGGGCTAGAGGATTCTGATGGCTTAGCTTACATAATTTTGAGACCATACCACTGGACTGAGTTTGTATTTCTAGAACTCTAATAGAGAAACTGACAGGTTTATAAAACTGCTCACCCAAGATCAAGCAGAAAAAGAAATAACTACATGGGCCTGAATAAATTGGTAATGGTTGTGTTTTTGGTTTCAGACATTTTGGATTTTTAATGTGTTTTCTGGATATAAAGAATCCTTTTCTTTTTTCTTAGATTATATATAAGTGTTAGTTGATCAGTCATGTCTGACTCTTTGTGACCTCATGGACTATAGCCTGCCAGGCTCCTATGGAATTCTCCAGGCCAGAATACTGGAGTGAGTAGCCATTTCCTTCTCCAGGGGAATTCCTGAATCGGGGTCTCCTGCACTGCAGGCAGATTCTTTACCATCTGAGCCACCAGGGAAACCCCACATATGTGTCTGTGTATGTATGTATGTGTGTGTGCTGTGTGCTCAGTCATGTCCAACTCTTTGTGACCCACCAGGCTCTTCTGTCCATGGAATTTTCCAAGCAAGAATACTGGAGCAGGCTGCCATTTCCTTCTGCAGGGGAGCTTCCCAATCCAGAGACTGCTCTTGTGTCTGTTGTGTCTCCAGTACCGGCAGATGGATTCTTTACCGCGAGCGCCATATGGGCTTTCCCGGTGACTCAGTAAAGAATCTGCCCCCAATGCCAGAGACCTGGGTTTGATCCCTAGGTTGGGAAGACCCCCTGGAGAAGGGAACAGCTATTCACTCCAGTATTCTGGCCTGGAGAATTCCATGGACAGAGGAGCCTGGCAGGCTACAGTCCATGGGTTTGCAAAGAGTTGGGCTTGACTGAGCAGCTTTCATATATATTTGTAACGATTAGAAGATTATACTTTTATATAAAATGAAACACATATCTTTTCTGTCTGCCCAGTTCCTTCAGAATTTGTGTTAATTTAATGTCTGAAGAAAGTTATTCTCATTATATTTAATTAAATAGAACAAGAAGGATCATGTCTTTTATTTGAATACTGTATTCAAGATATAAAATCAAGGGGAGATGTATCATAAACAGAAAACATATAGCTAAGTCAGGAGATAACAAAAAGAAGCTAAATGTTTTGTATATCAGTAAAACACCTGCTTTTCTTGGTTTACTTACCTGTTTCCCTACTACGTGGTGGGAAGGCTCATGGAACCTGACATAAGAAATCCACTGTAGCAGCTCTTCCTCAGTTTTTAAGAAATCTGTAGGCTCAGATGGTAACTCTAACTTGATCATCTCTTTCTGAAATCTTCTGTTTTCATTACATCATACTGTGCCTGTGCCTGTGCCTTTCATCACCTATTACGTCTTCTCTTAGGTTGGTTTCAACTTTTGGTGGGAGGCAGAGGATGGTGAGGTGGGTTAAACCCTTGGCTCTTTCTGAATTCTTGTTTTCTGAATCTTCATTGACTCCACTCTCTGCAAACTAAGGCCAGTGGCCCTGTGATGTGCTAAACTGGGACTACTCCCTCCTAAATCTAGCATCTTTTGCTCTTTTCTGTTTGGCAAAGGAGTTGACAGAATTGAAACCCATTCTCCCTAAGCACCAACTAAGAACAAGACAGTGTGGGATGTGTTTCACACAAAAACAACAAAAATAATATAGTAAGCAATATATATAGTATACTAATCTTATTAATTATAGTATTTTTATAACAATAAAATACTAACATATACTAAAATACTACTAAAATATATAACAGTAGTGTATATGATGTTGTCAATATTATTTATTCATTATTATTAATCACAAATAAAACAAATGATATATTGTTGATTATAATTTTTGTTGTTGTTTAGTCACTAAGTTATGTCTGATTCCTTGCAACCTCATGGATATTGCAGAAGGCTCTCCTGTTCTTCACTATCTCCCATATATTAACTGCAATATCACTGACATAGATTATATACCAATCAATAGACTGAATATTTTATTTGCACGGCCTTCAGACAAGTAGTCAAATCCTTCAGCAACTCATGTTTCTTGACAAAATATTTAACTTCTGCTATAAGTGCCTGGGAATCTTAGAGGGATTTTAAGCAAAGGTGACAGGAGAGTTATTCATAATGTTTTTTCTTGATGACTTCGGGACACTGTTATGTCAATGATTATTTTCTGGCATTCCAGGGGCTATAGAGGGAGCTTCCCAGGTGGTGCTAGTGGTAAATAACCCACCTGCCAATGCAGGAGGCATAAGAGATGTGGGTTCAATCCCTGGGTGGGGAAGATCCCCTGAGGAGGGTATGGGCAACACACTCCAGTACTCTTGCCTGGAGAATCCCATGAACAGAGGAGCCTGGGGGCTACAGTCCATAGTATCGCAAAGAGATGGGCAGCACTGAAGCAACTTAGCATGCAGGCACTCAAGGGCTACTGGAGCTGAAGATTTGCCATCAGTGAAACTAAGTCATGCCTGAGGGGCAACCCAAGATGGGCAGGTCATGGTGAAGAGGTCTGATAGAATGTGGTCCACTGGAGAAGGGAATGGCAAACCATGTCAGTATTCTTGCCTTGAGAACCTCATGAACACCAGGAAAAGGGAAAATGATAGGATACTGAAAGAGGTACTCCCCAGGTCAATAGGTGCCCAATATGCTACTAGAGATCAGTGGAGAAATAACTCCAGAAAGAATGAAGGGATGGAGCCAAAACAAAACAATACCCAGCTGTGGAGGTGACTGGTGATAGAAGCAAAGTCCGATGCTGTAAAGGTCAATATTGCATAGGAACCTGGACTATCAGGTCCATGACTCAAGGCAAATTGGAAGTGGTCAAACAGGAGATGGCAAGAGTGAACACTGACATTCTAGGAATCAGTGAACTAAAATGGACTGGAATGGGTGAATTTAACTCAGGTGACCATTATATCTACTACTGCAGGCAGGAATCCCTCAGAAGAAATGGAGTAGCCATCATGGTCAACAAGAGTCCGAAATGCAGTACTTGGATGCAGTCTCAAAAATGACAGAATGATCTCTGTTCATTTCCAAGGCAAACCATTCAATATCACATTAATCCAAGTCCATGCTCCAACCAGTAACACTGAAGAAGCTGAAGCTGAACAGTTCTATGAAGACCTACAAGACCCTTTAGAACAAACACCCCCAAAAGATGTCCTTTTCATTATAGGTGACTGGAATGCTAAAGTAGGAAGTCAAGAAACACCTGGAGTAACAGGCAAATTTGGCCTTGGAATGCAGAAAGAAGCAGGGCAAAGACTAATAGACTTTTGCCAAGAAAATGCATTGGTCATAGCAAACACCCTCTTCCAACAACACAAGAGAAGACTCTACACATGGACATCACCAGATGGTCAACACCGAAATCAGATTGATTATATTCTGTGCAGCCAGAGATGGAGAAACTCTATATAGTCAACAAAAACGACCAGAAGCTGACTGTGGCTCAGATCATGAACTCCTTATTACCAAATTCAGACTCAAATTGAAGAAAGTAAGGAAAACCGCTAGACCATTCAGGGATGACCTAAATCAAATCCCTTATGATTATACAGTGGAAGTGAGACATAGATTTAAGGGCCTCGATCTGATAGACAGAGTGCCTGATGAACTATGGACTGAGGTTCGTGACATTGTACAGGAGACAGGGATCAAGACGCTCCCCATGGAAAAGAAACGCAAAAAAGCAGAATAGTTGTCTGGGGAGGTCTTACAAATAGCTATGAAAAGAAGAGAAGCTTAAAGTAAAGGAGAAAAGGAAAGATATAAGCATCTGAATGCAGAGTTACAAAGAACAGCAGGAAGAGATAAGAAAGTCTTCTTCAGCGATCAGTGCAAAGAAATAGAGGAAAAGAACAGAATGGGAAAGACTAGAGATATCTTCAAGAAAATTAGAGATACCAAGGGAACATTTCATGCAAAGATTGGCTTGATAAAGGACAGAAATGGTATAGACCTAACAGAAGCAGAAGATATTAAGAAGAGGTGGCAAGAATACACAGAAGAACTGTACAAAAGGATATTCACAACCCAGATAACCACAATGGTGTGATCACTCATCTAGAGCCAGACATCCTGGAATGTGAAGTCAAGTGGGCCTTAGAAAGCATCACTATGAACAAAGCTTATGGAGGTGATGGCATTCCAGTAGAGCTATTTCAAATCCTAAAAGATGATGCTGTGAAAGTGCTGCACTCAATGTTACAGCAAATTTGGAAAACTCAGCAATGGCCAAAGGACTGGAAAAAGTCAGTTTTCATTCCAATCCCAAAGAAAGGCAATGCCAAAGAATGCTCAAACTACTGCACAATTGCACTCATCTCACACACTAGTAAAGTAATGCTCAAAATTCTCCAAGCCAGGCTTCAGCAATATGTGAACCGCGAACTCCTTGATGTTCAAGCTGGTTTTAGAAAAGGCAGAGGAACCAGAGATCAAATTGCCAACATCTGCTGGATCATGGAAAATGGAACAGAGCTCCAGAAAAACATCTACTTCTGCTTTATTGACAATGCCAAAGCCTTTGACTGTGTGGATCACAAGAAACTGTGGAACATTCTGAAAGAGATGGGAATACCAGACCACCTGACCTGCCTCTTGAGAAATCTATATGCAGGCCAAGAAGCAACAGCTAGAACTGGACATGGAACAACAGAATGGTTCCAAATAGGAAAGCGAGTACATCAAGGCTGTATATTGTCACCCTTCTTATTTAACTTATATGCAGAGTACATCATGAGAAATGCTGAGCTGGAAGAAACACAAGCTGGAATCAAGATTGCCAGAAGAAATATCAATAACCTCAGATATGCAGATGACACCACCCTTATGGCAGAAAGTGAAGAGGAACTCAAAAGCCTCTTGATGAAAGTGAAAGAGGAGAGTGATAAAGTTGGCTTAAAGCTCAACATTCAGAAAATGAAGATCATGGCATCCGGTCCCATCACTCCATGGGAAATATGTGGAGAAATGGTGGAAACAGTGTCAGACTTTATTTTTGGGGGCTCCAAAATCACTGCAGATGGTGACTGCAGCCATGAAATTAAAAGATGCTTACTCCTTGGAAGAAAAGTTATGACCAACCTAGATAGCATATTCAAAAGCAGAGACATTACTTTGCCGACTAAGGTCTGTCTACTCAAGCCTATGGTTTTTTCCAGTGGTCATGTATGGATGTGAGAATTGGACTGTGAAGAAGGCTGAACGCTGAAGATTGATGCTTTTGAACTGTATTGTTGGAGAAGACTCTTGAGAGTCTTTTGGACTGCAAGGAGATCCAGCCAGTCCATTCTGAAGGAGATCAGGCCTGGGATTTCTTTGGAAGGAATGACGCTAAAGCTGAAACTCCAGTACTTTGGGCACGTCATGGGAAGAGCTGACTCATTGGAAAAGACTCTGATGCTGTGAGGGATTGGGGGCAGGAGGGGAAGGGGACGACCGAGAATAAGATGGCTGGATGGCATCATTGACTCAATGGACGCGAGTCTGAGTGAACTCCGGGAGTTGGTGATGGACAGGAAGGTCTGGCGTGCTGTGATTTATGGGGTCACTGAGAGTCAGACACGACTGAGCGACTGAACTGAACTGAACTGATGTAGTCCCAGACAGCTGTGTTCCCCTGGTTTCCAGATGTGTATTTTTATTAGATGAGCTCTGGAGATGTGCCCCAGAGGAATGAGGATCCATAGCTCTTAGTGAGTACAGCATCGCCTGACCTGTTCTAACCTTCTGTTTCTACTAATCGTGTTCTGGAAATCCCAAGTAGCAGGACCTCAGTGAAGTTCCACAGAGACAAATAGTTGGGAGTAAAATAAGAATAAGCTCCGTTGAGTGGGAAGTCCAAAATCTTCTCTTACTAGTAGAAGTTAAACCCTTTACTTTTTTTTTCCTCTTACAGCATATTTTGTTTTTATTGCACATTGGTTATTCCTTATTTTCTGAATAACAACACAACTCAAAAAAATATGAGCCTTAAATAAAAGATGTTTGGGGCTATAAAAAAATATTGAACAAATGCTAGAAGTCATTGTACTTTTACTGTAAATTAAGCATTTCAGTAGATAGGATATTTCAAAGAAAATAGCAATAGCCATAGGGGATCAGTGTAATTGACTTTAGAGCTGGTCTTTCCTGTGGGTGATTTTCCTTCTCGCTATCTTTGTCTTGTTGGAACAGAATTTCAGTTCGACTTCTGATGCCTGGTCAGCACATAATCCTGCATTTCACTGTTCAGTGCCCACCACTCCAGGACTCTGGGTCAGATGGAGATACCTCCACATGCAGGCCTGCCAGTCTCTTTTAGAGATGGACAGATACAAAATCCCAAACCAATCCCTCCCACAAAGGCTTGGCTCTGATCAAACCCACCTCAATAGGAATTCTGCTCCTTCCCCAGGACAATATGGGGTGAGTCCCCACAGAGTAACCCTGTTTGAGTCCCTTTCTCACCCAAAGCTGCCTGTTGACCCAGAATCTGGCAGTACCAGAGGATGACTCGTTACTGGCACAGGTGCCCACCTGGGCAAGGAACTCCTTATAGACCCTGTAGAAAATCTTGTCGCCCACAAGATAGCACTCTACTCTCCAGTCCCAGGCTTAAAAACAATCATCTCAAGATTCCCTGGTGGTTCAGTGATTAAGGATCTGCCTGCCAATGTAGAGGACACAGGTTTGAGCCCTGGTCTGGGAAGATTCCACATGCTACAGGGCCCCTAACCCTGTGCACCACAGCTACAGAGCCCATGAGCTTTAACTGCTGTAGTCTGAGTGCCTAGAGCCTGTGCTCTGCAACAAGAGGAGCCACCACAATGAGGAGCCTGTGCCCTGCAACAAAAGAGTAGCCCCTGCTTGATGCAACTAGAGAAAGCCTGCCCGCAGCAATGAAGATACAGTGCAGGAAAAAAAAAGTCATTTCATTTTTATTGGCCTGTAGCTGTAGGGGGAAAGACTTGAGACATGGGGAGAAGTCAGGATAAGCACAGAGAGACAGAGTGAAGTTCTGCAGAGATTTCTCCAGCTGTGTGATCAAGCTCACATGAGTGTTACTAGACCATTTAGGAAAAAATAAACACCTTCCTATTCATGTCTGTGAGAGAAAGAAGGGGCTACAACAATTTTTACCTATAATGTCAATAGGAGAAATCATAAATTTAGTCATGTATTTAATAACCTCTAGCCTTTCCTTCCCATGATCTCTCCACTCACACTTTCCCTACCACATAGACTTATGTACCCTGACCTTCTAACCTGCCTGAGCAAAGGCTTCTGGGAGGTGGTAACAGAGACCCATAGCAGCAATGTTCTTGGCCTGGGGCTGTTAGAGAAGCACGGGTGACCAGAATGAGTGTAGCAGACAACCCAGTGGTTGGTTCTCTAGCCAGCTTCTGACTCACCTACATAGAGATTCTCATACTCAGACCTCAGGCTGCTCAGGGTTTATATTCACCTCTGGGTGGGTGGGGGGATGGAGAGCACCAATAATGTGTGGGTGATTTTCTAGGCCTGCCCTGTGTGCCACTGTGGGGAAAGGAGGGCTACTTATTAGATACAGAGGACAGCCAGAGCTCCAATCCACTGTGACCCAGATTCTGTGCCGGGAGAGGGTGGTGTGGAGCTGAGGTGTTATGGGTGAGATAAGAGGCCACACCGGCCACATCAGAAGGGCCTGATTCCACTCTCCAGGGGTCCCTTTGCAGTTGGCCCTGTGCTCTGCTGGGAGTTCCTGAGCCATGTGGGTGGGAGGGAGTCTGCCTGAACTTAGGCCTCTCATGAGCTGTGGGGGCAGGGACTTCTTTTCTTCTTATTCTTCTGTGAAGCAGTCTATTTGTGGGGGTATTCTGGTTTCTGCTGTAGCCACAGAATCCACCTCTCTGTTACTAATTCAGTATGACATACCAGCACTTTGCTACAGAGATTCAGAGCAATGGGGGACGCCACCTCTGGTTTCTAAAGAATTGTCCTGAGACATCTTTCATCTTTCCCTTTCCCCTTTCTCCTTAGGACTTGACCTCCCAGACCCTCATTCACCATCTTCAGATGTCAGAATCTGACAGCTTTGTTCTCTTCTGCCCCAGGGCTGTCAAGGTGAGGTTCAGTGTCTGTATGTGGTGATACTGCCTTCACATCCACTCAGGCATACGTCTACTAAACACATTTTTTTTAATGTAAACACAATTTTAATGAACATCTCTTGCTTGCCATGCAGTATTTAGGTTTTGCAGATAAGAGAGTGGCTTTTTTGCTGGGCTATATCCAGTAACCTCCATTTCTTTTGTATGGAGTTACAACCATCAGGTGTTGGAGCTACAATAAACCAACCTTGCTCTCTTCTCCATATTTCAAACTGAAGTTGTTTATGCAAAGATATTATTCCATCTCTTCCACTTTAAATCCCATTCAACTGTTTCACATCTTATTTTGGTTCTTCTCCTCCTGACCACTCCCCTTTTGTTTTGGTCAGTACCTCATCCCCTTTACTTCATCTTACCTCCCAGCCTCATTGCTCTGATTCAGTAATTGCCTTCCAGAATTCCTTTTTCTTCTCTTCTAATCCTGAAAGCTGGCCAGACCCTAATTGTCACTTCCTGGAAGCAGTTCTCCACATTGTCATTCTTCTGATAACCTTGGTTAGGTTCAGTGGTGGATTTCGGCTTAGGTTACCTTTTGCATCTTGAATGAAACACAGACTCATTTTCCTGGGGTCTAGAGCCATTTACAGTTCTTTTCCAATCTATTGGTCTTGTCTTACTTTCTTCACAAATTCTATTGTGTACTCAAAGTCTTCTACCTTTGGGTATATGCCCTGGGTCTCCCCTTTAAATTCTTTGATTCATTCTCTTCTCTGTAATCTAAGCAGCTTTCAGACATATCTGTTTCTCAAAACCCCAGTTCTTAAAAGTCTATCTTATATGCCATTTGCCTCATGAAGTCTTTCCTGATCTCCTGACAGATGGGATATTTCCATCTTCTGAATGCCATAGTGATGAAGGAAAAAGATTTTGGAATTGGACAAATATGGAATCCAAGCAGAGCGCTCTCATTTTCTAAATTTGGAAACTCAAGCAAACACTGAAACTGTTTGAACATTTAATTCCTCATATGTGTACAGTAATGTAAGTTGCCACCCTTTGTGAGGTGTTAGTGGCCAGCAGGTACACAGTGCTTTTTACAGAGTAAGTTCTTGAAAGTCATTATTATGGCATTTTCTGTTATTACAGTATTATCTCACAGTATAGTTATTTGTATATTCCTCTAAACACTTTTATAGAATCTTACAAAATATTCTATTTTATCCTTATCTTTGAGATCCCACCTGTCATCTAGCACTTTGCTTCATATATATTTTAGGGACTCATTAGATATTTGTTGAATTATAATGTTAATATAAATTTGTGGAATTACAATAAGGGAAGAGATAAGGGAACAGATAGAAACTGGAGATATTGCTGTGAGCTCATGATTCTCACTGTGTGTGTGTATCTGAGTCACATGTTCCCAAGCTGTTTCCAATGCAAGTGCCTGAAAGCAGATCCCAAACTTCCTTTCTACATACTGCATATCAGTAAAAAGAACCAGTAATGCTTGGAGAAATCGTTAATTCTAGGTCTGAGACAGGGAAACACAGAGTCTGGGCTTTTATTTTTAAAACCAGAAAGGAAGGAAATGATCAAAGAATAATGTGAATATGTCAAAGGACATCAAAATCAGCTTGAAGGTGATTCCACTGAGCAAACTGAAAATAACTTAAGAATCAATATAAACTGTCAAAATAATTATAATATATTGAATAAACAATGTAAGCAATGAATCATAAAATGATATATATAAATAATACAAAAGAGACACAGAGGTATAGAACAGACTTTTGGACTCTGAGGGAGAGGGAGAGGGTGGGATGATTCAGGAGAATGGCATTGAAACATGTATATTATCATGTAAGAAAAGAAGCCCCAGTCTATGTTCAATACAGGATACAGGATGCTTGGGGCTGGTGCACGGGAGGATCCAGGGAGATGATATGGGGTGGGAGGTGGGAGGGGTCTTTGGCATTGGGAGATCGTGTACACCTGTGGCTGATTCGTGTCAATGTATGGCAAGACAAATACAGTATTGTAATGTAGAATAAAAAATAAATTAATTAATTAAAAAAATAAATGATAAAGAACAGGAAAATATATTTATCAAACAATTATCAAAACTACCTCCCTGAAAAATATTTTATTAATTTAAAGAGAAAGAGTACTTCAAAGTAGAGAATCTTGACTTATGCCACTTTAAGCAATCCAACTGGGTATCATTAGAAGTGGGATAACTCAGAACTATGTGCCTCTTGATAGCATGCAGTGAAAAAGTACAACGTCACTTCTGTCTTGCCAAAGATCCATATCATGAGAGGACATTAGACAAATTAAACTTCAGAGATTTTAATAAAATACTCACCTTGTAATCTTTGGAAATATCCAAGTTATGAAAGACAACGGATTGCTGAGAGACTATTCTAAACTGAAGAAGATTAACAAAGCATGCCAATAAATACAAAACTTGATTCTGAGCTGGATTTATGTTTGCGACACCTGGCAAAACACTGAATGGGATCTGAGGATTAGAAGATAGTGAGTCAGTGTTTCCTGATTGGGGTGATGACTTTGTGGTACGTATGTGAATGTCCTTGTTTGTAGGGACTACTAAAGTATTTAAAGGTGATGAGCCCTGTCTCAAAAACTTACTCTAATGGTTCAAGAAAAAGTTCTTTGTATTGCCCTTTCAACTTTTCTATAAATTTGAGGAGGGGAAAGGAATTTAAAGAGAAAGTGGCACTTAGTCTTGCCTGGGAAGATAGCTGAGCAGCAGTAAAAAGGAAAGTAAAAGAAATTATTTGGGACATGGGAAAAATGGGGATGAATCTTTGTAGATTTTCTAGATGGACATGCGCATTGGGTGATCATTAACTCAGGAGATTAGCTTCTTTGGGAAATAATGTTCTTGATCAGGTGGAAGGAGAAGAGGTAAGGTTGGGGGGGCTCTAATTCTCCTCCTGCTCTTTCTTTTCTAAAATAAGTTATTCTTTCTCAGGCCCTTGGGCAAAAACATTACTGGGTTAGGAAGAATTGGAAGGGGTACGATATTTTACATTTTGGAAGGGAAGCATTGGTATTGTGATGCGCAGAACTGAAATCTGGGTCTAATTTCTGTTTCCTGTCAGTAAGTGTTGAGATGAGTGACAGTGGTTCTTGACTCCGTGTCTTTATAATTTCACTGTGCTGTGTGATAGAATTTCCTTTTTCTTAGAAAACTTTCAAAGGAGTATTTAAGGCTGTAGGGGCATGATGTATCCAACTTACTCTCAACTCCTTTAGAGTTAGATTTAGGAGAGGCAGATGGGGCAAAATATAAACAATTGGTGAATCCAGGAAAGAGTATGTAGGAGTTCCCTGTACTATACTTGCAACTTTCCTATAAGTTTGAAATCTTGTTAAAAATCTCAAATGCTGGGGGAATGGAAATCAGTAATGGTATTGCCTTTGTCAGGCCTGACAGAAACTTAAGCTAGGAGGAAGCAGAGGTGTTGGAGATTGTTGTCGTTGTTTAGTCTCTAAGCCATGTCTGACTCTTTTGTGATCGAAAGGACTGTAGCCCACCAGGCTCATCTGTCCATGGAATTCTCCAGGCAAGAATACCATAATGGCTTGCCATTTCCTCCTCCAGGGGATCTTTCCAAACCAGGGATTGAACCCACATCTCTTGCTTGGCAGGTGGATTCTTCACCACTGAGCCACCAGGGAAGCCCAATGTCGGAGATAACTGAGGATTAACTAAAGAACTTATGAATGTGCTTCAGATAACTTCTAAAGTCAAGGATTATGCAAATTATCAAGGTAGTCACTGTAAACTCTGTAAAAGGAAAAGACTGAAACAAGAGGTTACTGGATTTGAAACAATATAGAACAGGATTTGGGGCTATTAAAGAATTCCTTATTCTGACTTCCACTGAAATGCTCTGGAGGTTTGAGAACATATAACTGGATAGAAACAGGTGTCATAGTTAACATGACTGCTTGATTATGATCCTGGCATTTGAGTGTATTAAATTGGAGGTGTACATATCTAGTCTGATAGAATGACCTTATACCATAAGGTATAAGGAGGAAGGAAAAGTACATTAAAGCTTTAACACCATTTTGTAACTTCCATGTAGGAAAGGGAGGAATAAGCATAGATCAAGTGGAAAAATTAAAACATCATTTGCTGCAGTCTTGGAAGAGTCTCGAAGGATGCTCAGGGGAAAGGGATTTGGATCAGTCCAGAGGAGTGGACACTGGGCAAAGATAGGGAGTCATGGATGGCTCAGCAGGTAAAGAATCCACTTGTAATGCAGAAGACAGGAGGCCATGGGTTCAGTCCCCTGGAGGAGGAAATGGTGATGCACTCAGTATTCTTGCCTGCAAAATCCCATGGACAGAGGGACCTGGAGGGCTACAGTCTATGGGGACATGAGTTGGACACAACTTAGCAGCTAAACAATAACAACAAAAGGGAACTCTGAATGCCAGGAACATGACATATCTGTTGGAAAGTCTCCCAGAAAGAGTCTAACTGCTAATACTCAGGCTAAGAAAATCTGTCTTGCTAAAATGGAAATGGAATTTATTAACAAATGAGTGTCCTTGGGAAATACTGTTTATGTACTTAAGTGCCCTCTCTTGGAAGCACTATAGAGGCTAATCTCCCATCTTCTAAAGTCCATGATAGGGGCAGAGACACCATCTGAGAGGATGGCTTTAGGATCACAAATCACCAACCAATTGGAAAAAATAAAGTCCTCTTTTTAATAAGATCCCTTGACACCTGTCTGGAATCCGACTCTACTCGTTCCTTTGAGACACTCTGGAAGTTCTGAGGAAAAGAGACCCTGGAGAACTGGGCTAGTCAACATGGCTTTTCCCTGGAGATTCTTCTCATGATGTCTGAGTTTATAGGTTTTCCTTCTCCTCCTCTTACAGATGTAACTTGCAGGGCCAGTGTGCATGTCATGTGCCTCCTTTTCTCTAAGCCCCAGTCCTATCTAGAGAGAGAAAGTGATTGTAAGATTGTAAAGCCCTGAAGAAGCACCAGGGTGTTCTGCTTTTGTAGATGCTTTCAGGTTAAGTTTGCAGTGTGCGTGGGTTACCTATATGTGTGTCTTCACTTAAGCAAGCTCTAGCCCCCTGTGCTCCTGCATCCTTTTGGGCCAGGATCTGGAGTTCTGAGATGGGAAGCTACAAAGACATGCCAACTGGGCTCATGTGTTAAAAAAAAAAAAAAGCACGGCCTGGCAGATTCTTTTCCATCCTATAATCAAGTGTTTTTCTTTCTCTGGCTTCTTCAGATAGCTATAATAATCATAGATTTTTAAAAAGTCCCTGGCATCTTGAAATTTGTATTTCAAGGTCTCTGGAGAGGAGGTAATAGAGTTTTTGTTTTTTTGCAAGAATAATTCACATGTAATATTTTTTGTGAGGTTGACCAAAGTTGCATGTTTTAAGTTCCTTCTCACTTCCTAACAAGTTCACTCCAATTTAAATAACATACAAGATTTGTTGTAAGTATCAATACATTCTGTAATAGTTTCTTTTCTTGTAACTGCAATTCTCTTTGCATCTTCAAGCTTTTATTCTCTTTTTCTATTTGGAATGTAATCTTCCTGATTAAAACATTAGCTATTTATATTTTCATTGTATTCTGCTGTTTCAATGTTCTTTTTTTCCCGAGGATAATCTAGAAATAATTTCTCTCTGTCTTTCCATTTTCCATTGTCTCACTGTTTTCTTCTTTGTTTTTGTTGACTGTTAAAAAATACTTGGATGGTTTCTTCCTATCACAGAGCCACACCAAGAAAAATTTTAAATGATTTGCCCAATACCACATGCTTTTTTTTTTTTGCCACCCCATGCCGTATGTGGGATCTTAGTTCCCCAACAAGGGATTGAACCTATGCCCCCTGCACTGGCAGAGTCTTAACCACTGGGCCACCAGGGAAGTCCCCAAGACCACGTGTTATGACATTAGCAGATTTCACATCAGGTTCCAACTCCCCAAGTCCCAGCCAATTCCCATGCTTCCTACATCACAGTGATCCCCTAAAGAACTGTGGATCTAGCAGTGACAGATTTGCAGCCATGGAATCTTATTTTTGGCCAAATGAGAATCTTTTAAAAGTCAACTTAGATGAGATATATTACATTACATCCTGTTGTACTATATAATATTACGAAATGTGACAAACACCATGTTTACTGTAAATAATGTAATGAAATGCACCAATATAAGTATACATTTTGGTGAATTTTGATAACTTTATGTGACTGTGTAACTACCATCATAATCACGAACATTCCCTTTATCCCTAAAAGTTCCCTAGTGTTCTTTTACAGTCAATTCCCTGTACCAATTCTGGTAACCACCTCTTGCTTTATTGCAAGTGTAGATTAAAATTATATTTTCTAGAGTGCCCTATAAATGGAATCATGTTGTATCCACTCTTTTGTGTCTGACTTCTTTGGTTTAATACAATGCTGGAAAGGATCAGTCATGTTGTTTGTATTAGAGTCTGCTCCTTTTATTGCTGAGCCATATTTCATTGTATGGATATGCCATAAAAGTTTCAGTGGTTTTCAGTTTTTGGCTTTTAGGAATAAGGCTTCTAGGATATTCATGTTCGCCTCTCTATATGGACATGAGTTTTAATTTCTCTTGTGTAAATACTTAGGAAAAATATTGAACCATGGAGTAAGTATGAATTTATCTTTCTAAAAATATGCCGAAGTGTTTTACAAATTGGTTGTACTGTTTTATAAGACTGCCATCAATATTTTAGAGTTCCAATTCTTTTGCTTCCCTGACAACATTAGGGGTTGTCCAGTTTTTACTTTCAGCCATTTGAATGGGCATGGAGTAGTATCTCATGGTGTTATTTTACATTTCTCTGGTGGTTAATAAGGCTGTGATATTGAGCATTCTTTCATGTACTTACCATTTTTATATCTTCTTATGTAAAATGTCTATTTAAATATTTTTCCAATTTAAAAAATGTCTCAGTATTGAGCTCTAAGAATTCTTTTTACATTTGAATACAGGTTTAGATATGTATATTGTGGATATTTTTCCCAGTCTGTGGCTTTCCTTTTCATTTTTCTAACAATGTCTATTGAAGCATAGAAGCTTTAGTTTGATGAAGTTCAGCTTGTGATTTTGTCCTTTTATAGTATAGCTTTTTAATTTTGTGTCTAGGAAATTTTCTCATTCCAAGGTCATGATTTTATCACGTTTTCATCTAGAATTTTTGTTTTAACTTTTATATTTATGTCTTTGATTTACTTTGATTGTTTTGTATATGGCATGAGGTAGGATTGAGGTTTATTTTTTCTGTCTAGCTATCTAATTGTAACAGCAACCTTTGTTGATAATACTATTATTAAGATATTTAAAAACTTTGTAAAAAAATTAATTGACCATATATATATGGGTTATTTTTGATCTGTGTTTTGTTCCACTGGGCTGTATGTCTCTCCTTATACTAGTATTATGCTTTCTTGATTACTGTAGTCTTCAATTGCAATAGTGTAAGTTTTAAAACTTTTTTGGAAATTGCTTTGGCTTTTGTAGTTCTTTGCATTTCCATATATGTTTTAGAATGGGAATAGATTTTAATTTCCTGACTAGAGGATTTGGTACCCTAGTCTTATGAGGGTCATTGTGAATCCAGACATTGGGAGAGACAATAGATACTATTTAAGAAAGAATTTCATTGAATGCGATTGATGTTGATGTATATGTGACTCCAAAATGCTGACCTTTGTTGACTGGAATAATGGTGAGGTCATCAAGAAAGACAGAAGTTAAGATAAAGAGTGCTTGTGCTTAGTTGCTCAGTTGTGTCTGACTCTTTGTGACTCCATGGACTGTAGCCTGCCAGGCTCCTCTGTCCATGGGATTCTCAGGCAGAATACTGGAGTAGGTTGCCATTTCCTTCTCTAGGGGATCTTCCCAACCCAGGATTGAACTCGGGTCTCCTGAATTTGCAGGCAGATTCTTTACCATCTGAGCTAACAGGGAGGCCCAAGATGTAGAGGGTATGTCCCATATATAAGAGGATAAATGTTTATTAGTTTTTGAAAAAGTAAAATGTATTATGTCAGCAAGACCCATAAGTAGAAGAATCCAGAGGATTCTTTGAAGAAAAGATTGATGATAGAAGTAGTGATCTGAGAGAAATTAACATAGAAATTATAACTGGAAAAACTGAGGAGAGTGTGGAAAGGAAAAAGCAAAAGCCAAGGATTGACCAAAGAACAGCATTTCCATTATGATATAGGTGGAATGAGCAGCTTCATGGGAGAGAACTAAATTAGTGCTGAGAAAAGAGAAAACTAGTGTGGTGTCATGGAAACTAAGGTCAGAGAATGTTTCCAGGAGGCACGGTTTTCAGAAGTGTAAAATGAATCAGAGGGAAAAGAGAAAGAGGGAAAAGCAAAGTCTGACACTTTTAGCAATGGAGACTTCTTTGACATTTGAGAGAACAGTTTTGTAGGAGTGACCACAACGAAACCAACTTTCAGGGAATAATGGCAGCGGGGAGAGAAAGTCTATTTCGTAATTCTGAATAAGAAAAGAGGGAGAGCAATGGAGTGATCACTGTAGAAAGCCGCAAAATCAAATGTACATTCTCCACACAGGTTGTATACTGGCTTTTTGGTAGAAGGAACTGCTGCACTTATAATTATATAAATTATATCAAATTCTGTGTTCACCAAATTTTTAAAAATTGATAAGCCAATTCAGCTCCTAGCAGCTGGCAGACTCCTTTCTCCTCCTCCTCTCAACTCTAATGCTTACATTCCTTTGTTCACAACTTGAATTGTTCTCCCCCTTTCTTACTACAGTGGAAACTAAACCAGGTTCTCCCAATTACCTGTCTCTCTTCCTGACTTCATTCTTAAAAAGGACTACTGAGGTCAGCAAAAAGATTACTGTGGCGAGACTTGAGTGAACAATCTCAGTGGAGACATCACAACACAAATTGTCCTGCAGTTCTTTGAGGGTGTGATGACATGTTTGGACCACATTCTTTCTCTGAATTGAGGTTTTTAGATTAGAAACTCAACTGAAATACTGTGTAAAAGTTATTGGTGGCCCTATCACCAGATCCAGTGATGACTGATCAAAGTTCATCTTTCAGATTACTTTCTTCTGCTATATCATTGCCCCCAAAACTTTCATCTTTATCGTTTTCTTGACCTGCACTTCATTAGTAAGCCTCTTGTTCCTGGAGTTTGTTTTCAGTGGTAGACCTCATTACTGATCGGGACACAGGGCAATTTCTCTTTCCTGGCTCTCTCTCTTCCCTTTCCCAACATCAGTGCTGTGAGCATTTTCTCAGAAGTCTTCATGCACAGGGCAAATTTGCACCTAGTGATTGTGTTTACATGTATAAACCCCACAGAGGCAACCAGAGTTTTCTCTTTCTATTCAGGGGTCATATACATGAGCTTGCTGGTCACAAAGGGGGCACTGAGCTCACTCAGTTCAGCTACCATTGTCGCTTACTATGAAGTCCAATTGCTGATGAGAGTTTTCCCCTTGATGACTGCCTCTCTCTGTTGCTTTAGGACACTGATACAGCAGAATGCAGAGAAAGAACTTCACAGAAGTGGCAGAATTCATCTTCCTGGGATTCTCCATCTTTGGAAATCACCAGACAACCCTCTTTGTGGTTTTCCTCCCCACCTACATTTTCACTCTGACTGGAAACGTCATCGTTATCACTCTCATCTGCATTGACCGTCACCTCCACACGCCCATGTACTTCTTTCTGAGCATGCTGTCTAGCTCAGAGACGGTGTACACGCTGGTCATCGTCCCACGAATGCTTTCTGGTCTCATTTTTTATAACCAGCCTATATCTTTGGGAAGCTGTGCAACTCAGATGTTCTTTTTGCCCTCTTGGCTGCTAACAATTGCTTCTTGCTCACAGTAATGGGCTATGACCGTTATGTGGCCATCTGCAAGCCCCTGAGGTACACAGTCCTCATGAACAAAGGAGTGTGTGCTAGGTTAGCCTGTGGGTCCTTTGGCACTGGTCTTGTTATGGCAGCTCTCCATGTAACGGCCATGTTCAACTTGCCCTTCTGTGGCACCGTGGTGGACCACTTCTTCTGTGACATTTACCCAGTCATGAAACTTTCTTGTATTGACACCACTAGCAATGAGATCATCAATTATGGTGTAAGTTCATTTGTGATTATTGTGCCTGTTGTCCTGGTCTTCATTTCCTACATCCTCATTATCTCTTCCATCCTTAAGATACCCTCAGTCGAGGGCCGGAAGAAGACCTTTGCCACGTGTGCCTCTCACCTCACCGTGGTCGTCATCCACTACGGCTGTGCCGCCGTTGCCTACCTCAAGCCCAAATCACAAGATGCAATAGAAAAAGATCTTCTTCTCTCTGTGACCTACACCATCATCACTCCCCTGCTGAACCCTGTTGTTTACAGTCTTAGGAACAAAGAGGTCAAGGATGCCCTGTGTCGAGCTGTGGGCAGAAACAGTTCTTAACAGATTGAATTGTTCTGTCAAAAGACCTTCTGCTCAGTGTAATGTGTCTACTCACAAACATGCCACGATACACAAGTTCATCAGGTACAATGTTTGTGGAGAGTAATGTCCAAGAGTTGAAATGCTTTTCTTTCTCATGCTCTAGGGGCAAAGCAGAAAGCAAAGTTTTTGCTCTGATGAATTTTGTTTCCAGATACAAGAATCATTCCAAGCCAGAGTAAGACTACTTGTTTCTGTGCCTGAGGAGTTCTGTTTGGAGACCTCTTTTGGCCTTGATTTTACCTGGCTCCTCTCAGGCAGCCAGACCCTTGATGCAGTCTGGTAAGAAGATGTGAGAAGAGGCAGCTGGAACAGACGTGGAAGAGGTCTTAGGAAATGAAGTGGAAGAGACAGCCCAAGGACGGCTTTCACTCTCAGAAGCTGAATCACTTGCCCTGGAGCAGTCATTTCAGAAAGGGTTTTCTTAACTCCTGCTGATTGAAAAATGAAGAGCCTCAGAAAAGGGTAGCACTTTTTTTTTTTTTTTTAAGAGAGAAGTAGGTTTTATTAATCTAAAGGCTTTTTTGCCAAAATAAACTATAAGCATTTACAAATTTCATAAAAGTACAGTATTAAAAATGTGGATATAATAACATAGAGAAAGGGCATTAAAAATATAGTAACCAAGAGAGTATTGATAGAAAGATAGAAAAACATTAATGGCACAAACTAGAGTCCAGAAAGAAACCTGTACCTATATGGTTAACTTTTTGTTTTCTTTTTTTTTAAGAAATGAAGGCAATTCAGTGGAGAATGGAAACTGTTTTATCAATTCATGCTGGAACAACTGGATGTCTATGTACAAAAACACCAGTTATGATCCACCTCCTGCACTTTATACAAAATTGACTCAAAAATATGGTAGAATTAAATGTAAAATCTAAAATTACAAAACTTTTAAGAGAAAATATTTGTGCTTTTATGTTAGGCAAAGGTTTCTTTTTGTATGACACCAAAAGCACAGTTCATAAAAGATAAAAAGATAAATAACCTCATCAAAATTAAGAATTTCTACCCCTCAGAACATACTACTAAGATGAGAAGACAACAACCTAGAAAATATCTGCATTTCACAAATGTGAAGGGGATTGGATCTGGAATCTATAAACAGCACTCAAAAAAAAAAAAAAAAAAAAGCAAACAAACCAAGTTATAAACGGACCACGGATTTGAACAGATATTTAATAGAAGATTAATTAATGGCAAACAAGTACATGAGAACATGTTCAATATTAGCCATTAGGGAATTGCAGATTAAAATCATAATGAGCCACCACCACACATATTAGCATATGCAAAATTAAAAGTAATGATGACAAACATTATGATATGGAAAAATTTTGTGAAGGATATTGTTTTTAGGCATGTCAAGGTATCAGTCAGTTCAGTTCAGTTGCTCAATCATGTCTAATTCTTTGTGACCCCACAGACTGCAGCATGCCAGGCTTCCCTCTCCATCACCAACTCCTGGAACTTGCTCAAACTCATGTCCATTGAATCGGTGATGCCATCCAACAGTCTCATCCTCTGTCATCCCTTTCTCCTCCTGCTTTCAAACTTTCTCAGCATCAGGATCTTTTCCAATGAGTCAGTTCTTTGCATCAGGTGGCCAAAGTATTCATGTTCAGGATCAGTCCTTCTAGTGAATATTCAAGACTGATTTCCCTTAGGATTGATTGGTTTGATATCCTTGCAGTCCAAGGGACTCTCAAGAGTCTTCTCCAACACCACAGTTCAAAAGCACCAGTTCTTCGGCGCTCAGCTTTCTTTATGGTCCAGCTCTCACATCCGTACATGACTAGTGGAAAAACCATAGCTTTGTCTAGATGGACCTTTGTTGGCAAAGTAATCCTCTGCTTTTTAATATGCGGTCTAGGTTGGTCATAGCTTTTCTTCCAAGGAACAAGCGTCTTTTAATTTCATGGCTGCAGTCACCATCTGCAGTGATTTTGGAGCTGCAAAAAATAAAGTCTGCCATTGTTTCCACTGTTTCCCCATCGATTTGCCATGAAGTTATGGGATTGGATGCCATGATCTTAATTTTTTGAATGTTGAGTTTTAAGCCAGCTTTTTCACTCTCCTCTATCACTTTCATCAAGAGGCTATATGTTAATATGAAAATATGTTTGGAAGTAATAAGTTCAATGCATTAGAAACATCTTTCACATATAATTATATATAATTATATATTCAATTGAGATTTTTATTATAAAAACTTAAACATCCTGTTGGTATCATCAAGAATAGTTGTCACAGATAAAGAATAACTGAAACAGTAGTAGCTGATTGCTGAATAATGACTTCATTCTCGTCTTGTCACTTGTTATTATCCATCCATGTTAGTTCCTTGGTTCATATTCATTTGTATGTGTCTCTCTTCCTTATTCAAAATCAAATCAAAAACTCTGTTGTTCCCTAGAGGCTAAACTGGGAGAAAACATTGGTGGCTATTCTCTGTAACTGTACTTTTATCCAGATGCACTTTTAATAAAGAGTCTTCTCTATTCAACCTATGGAAGCTTTCATACTTCTATTTAGTAGCTGAAGTGGCATTGAAGTAGCCGTCTTAGATATTGGCTGTTCTGATTCCAAAGTCTAAGGCAAATGCCATTGGAATTCACTTTTCTCAGAAAATAGTGCAGACTTCATCCTTCTCTCAATACTAATGTATAGAAAAATCAGCTACATTATTTTATATTAACATAAAATATTAATGTATTTCTGCTACATTATTTTATACCCTCAATGATTAAGGTTGTAAGAATATATTTTTGTGCATCTTATTACTAGTTTATCTCTGCTCTGAGGCAGGGCTGTGAAATATGAAGAACCATTGATATGGACACGTGTCTTTTGGCACACTCTCTTGTGATTTCATCCCCAGGTCACTTCCTGTCCCTTACTTTCCAGTTTTCTTTCTCTGTTATGAAATATACAAATAGTACTATTGCATCTTCTGTATGACTGTAATTTACTCTCTGATCCATAGGTCTCAATGTGAGGAGATCAGCAGGGCTGGGGTTCCTTGTCCAGCGTCCTTTGTAGCAGGCTCTCATAGTTGGGTGACATCATAGCTGACATCAGAGTCTCGATGGTAACCATCACTGGTGTCCCTCTAGAACAGGTTTCTCAATCTGAGGTTCATAGTGCCTTCAGGAGTAGTGTTTATAAAGGCTTCAGGGGACTTTTGAACTTTATGGAATTATTTACTGAATTTGTGCTCAAGTGTGAATGTGCCTTTTCTATCAAATTTTCAAAGAATTTTCTCTATTTCTTCCCTCAAATCCTAGCAGAGACATACTGCAGAATCCAATTACCCTCTTTTATAGACCATTTGCTTCCATATTTTCTTAAATTCTTTTGGAGAAGCATTCTTTAACCCCCTTTATTTTTGTCTATGTGGGCACTGCTATTTTTCATTAAGCTGGGGAAAATGGAACACTTAAGTGGTTCTCACCTGGGAGACTGAGGGGTAATGGAGGGTAGACAGATAATCTGAGGGCACATGTGGATATATTGAGAGGCTTGCTGTTCAAGGTGGTGGAGTAGAAGGACTTGCGCTTGTCTCCTGTGAGAGCACCAAAATGCAACTAGTTGTTGAATAATCACTGACAAGAGGACACTGGAACCCACCAAAAAAAAGTACCACATCTCCAAAGACAAAGAAGAGGTCACAGCGAGATGACAGGAGGGGTGCAGTCATGATAAATCCCATACCCACTGGATGGGTGACCCACAGACTGAAGAATAATGGAACCAAAGAAGTTCTCCCACTTTTGTGAAGATTCTGAACCCCACATCAGTCTTCCCAGCCTAGGGATCCAACAAAGGGACTGGGAATCCTAAGGGAATGTGGCCTTGAGGGCCAGCAGGATTTGATTATATACCTTCTGAAGGACTGGGGGAACAGAGAGTCCAACCTTGGAGGGCACAGACAAAATTTTGCATGCTCCAAGACTCAGAGGAGAGAAGCAAAGATCCCACAGGAGACTGAACCAAAAATACCTCCTAGTGTTGGAGGGCCTCCTGTGGAGGCATGGGTTGGCAGGAGCTCACCACAGGGATGGGAGCACTGGAAATTCTCCCTTGGCATAAATCCTTTTAGAGTTTGCCATTAATCCTACTATGGAGCCCATAGACCCCAGGGCTGGGCCACCTCAGGCCAAACTATTACAGGGAGGCCGAGGGAGGCCGTGCAACCCATCAGCAGATAATTGGACTAAATCTTCACTGAGCAAGGCCCCGCCCACCAAAGCAAGACCTAGCTTGTTTCCTCACCATTCCCTCCCATCAGGAAGCTTTCACAAGACTCTTATCTTCATCCATCAGAGGACAGACAGAAGAAGCAAGAAGCAGGACAATCTTACAGCAGTTAAAACAAAAACCATGTTACAGAAAGTTAATCATGATGAAAAAGCAGAAAGCTACATCCCAGGTGAAGGGACAAGATAAAATTCCAGAAAAACAACTAAATGAAGTGAACATAGCAACCCTCTAGACAAAGAATTCAGAATAATAACAGTGAATATGATCCAGGATTTTGGGAAAAGAATGGAGGCAAAGATTGAGAAGAAGCAAGAAATGTTTACCAAAGACCTACAAGAATTAAAGAACAAACAGAGATGAATAATACATTAGCAGAATAATTGAGGCAGAAGAACAGATAAATGACCTGGAGGACAGAATGGTGGAAATCACTGCCACAGAATAGAATATAGAAAAAAGAATGAAAAGAAATGAAGACAGCCTAAGAGACTTCTGAGACAACATTAAACTCATCAACATTCACATTATAGTGTGCCCAGAAGGAGAAGAGAGAGAGAAAGGACCTGAGAAAATTTTGAAGAGCTAATAGCTGAAAACTTCCCTAACATGGGAAAGGAAATAGTCAGCCAAGCCCAGGAAGCACAGAGAGTCTCAGACAGGATAAACCCAAGGAGGAACACACTGAGACACATAGTAATCAAACTGACAAAAATTAAATACAGAGATAAAATATTAAAAGCAACAAGAGAAAAATGACAAATAACATACAAGGGAACTCTCATCAGGCTATCAGCTGATTTCTCAACAGAAACTCTACAAGCCAGAGGGAAGGGCATGGTATGTTTAAAATGATGAAAGAGAAGAAGTGGCAACCAAGAATACTCTTCCAAGCAAGATTCTCCTTCAGATGATAGAGAAATCAAAAACTTTCCAGACAAAGGTTAACAGAATTGAGCATCACCAAACCAACTTTTCAACAAATGCTAAAAGAACTTCTCTAGGCAGGAAACAAAAGAAAAGGAAAAGATCTACAGAAAATAAACTCCAAACAATTGAGAAAAATGTAATAGAATCACACATATTGATAATTGCCTTAAATCCTGAAAGATGATGCTATGAAAGTGCTGCACTCAATATGTCAGCAAATTTGGAAAACTCAGCAGTGGCCACAGGACTGGAAAAGAGCAGTTTTCATTCCAATCCCAAAGAAAGGCAGGGCCAAAGAATGCTCAGACTACCACACAATTGCACTCATCTCACATGCTAGTAAAGTAATGCTCAAAATTCTCCAAGCCAGGCTTCAGCAATACGTGAACTGAGAATATCCTGATGTTCAAGCGGGTTTTAGAAAAGGCAGAGGAACCAGAGATCAAATTGCCAACATCCACTGGATCATGGAAAAAGCAAGAGAGTTCCAGAAAAACATCTATTTCTGCTTTATTGACTATGCCAAAGCCTTTGTCTGTGTGGATCACAATCAACTGTGGAAAATTCTGAAAGAGATGGGAATACCAGACCACCTGACCCACCTCTTGAGAAATCTGTATGCAGGTCAGGAAGCAACAGTTAGAACTGGACATGGAACAACAGACTGGTTCCAAATAGGAAAAGGAGTACCTCAAGGCTGGATATTGTCACCCTGCTTATTTAACTTCTGTGCCGAGTACATCATGAGAAACGCTGGACTGGAAGAAACACAATCTGGAATCAAGATTGCCAGGAGAAATATCCATAACCTCAGATATGCAGATGACACCACCCTTATGGCAGAAAGTGAAGAGGAACTAAAAAGCCTCCTGATGAAAGTGAAAGAGGAGAGTGAAAAGTTGGCTTAAAGCTCAACATTCAGAAAACGAAGATCATGGCATCCGGTCCCATCACTTCATGGGAAATAGATGGGGAAAATGTGGAAACAGTGTCAGACTTTATTTTCTTGGGCTCCAAAATCACTGCAGATGGTGACTGCAGCCATGAAATTAAAAGATGCTTACTCCTTGGAAGAAAAGTTATGACCAACCTAAATAGCATATTCAAAAGCAGAGCTATTGCTTTGCCGACTAAGGTCCATCTAGTCAGGGTTTTTTTCCTGTGGTCATGTATGGATGTGAGAGTTGGACTGTGAAGAAGGCTGAGCGCCGAAGAATTGATGCTTTTGAACTGTGTTGTTGGAGAAGACTCTTGAGAGTCCCTTGGACTGCAAGGAGATCCAGCCAGTCCATTCTAAAGGAGATCAACCCTGGGATTTCTTTGGAAGGAATGATGCTAAAGCTGAAACTCCAGTACTTTGGCCACCTCATGCAAAGAGTTGACTCATTGGAAAAGACTCTGATACTGGGAGGGATTGGGGGCAGGAGGAGAAGGGGATGACAGAGGGTGAGATGGCTGGATGGCATCACTGACTCGATGAACATGAGTCTGAGTGAACTCCGGGAGTTGGTGATCGACTGGGAGGCCTGGCGTGCTACTATTCATGGAATTGCAAAGAGTTGGACACAACTGAGCAACTGACCTGAACTGAACTGAAATGGAGTAAATGCACCAACCAAAAGACATAGTCTAACTGGGTGAATGAGAACATGTGCATATATGCATTTCCACTTACCACATCACTCTACTTGACCATCCTCCCCCACCAATTATATGTAATTATTTTATATTGTTAAGTTAATCATGTTCCCATTATAGCTTGCAATTATAATGATCTTTTATTTTTAGCTATTGACTGTGAAAACTGATAAACATCTTTTACTATTGTGATTATGTAACTTTTACTCAATACCATTGTATCATGATTGATCAACAGAAAAATAATAGAGAAAACTGCCGTTAACAGAAAGATCTGCAATCACTTTTTAAAATCCAAATGTATATCAGAATTATCTTGAAATTTTTTGAAAAATACAAATGACCAGGTATTGCTTTTTTTTTTCCTCCAGAGCTCCAGATTCATTTCTAATGAGCAGTCATTTGAAAACAACTGGACTGTATGATGATCTTTTACTTTTGTCTGGTTTGTTTCACTTTTTCTATTTCATATTCAGTGCTCCCATTTCATTTAGTTTATGTTCTGTATTTTCTCTATCTCTTCTTTTTTTTTTTTTGATGTTCTTTCTCAAGCCTTTATCAAGTGTGTAGTAGAAAACTTTTTAACACACACATATATATAAATATGCATAATATATATATTTTTAGAAAGCATGAATGTTTGCCTAACTGAAAAATTATGACATTGTGATTCCACTTGTTTGACTTAGTACGAATAGAATGCTAGATTTATAATTAAAAATAGATATGCAACAAGCAACAAAGATTTACTATATAGCATAGGGAACTATAGTCAATATCTTGTAATAACCTATGATGGAAAATAATTTCAATATGTGTATTTGTATAACTGAATCACCTTGCTGTGCACCAGAAACACTGTAAGCCAACTACACTGCAATAAAGTATCTGTGTATATATAAAAAGGCACGTGTGGTCTACTTTTTAAAAAAATGTTTATTAAAAAAATTAATTGGAACATAGTTGCTTTACAGTGTTGTGTTAGTTTCTGCTGTACAGCAAAGTGAATCAGTGATACATATACATATATCTACTACTCTTTTAGATTTTCCTTCCCATTTAGGTCACCACAGATCAATGAGTAGGGTTTTTTTGTGCTATATAATAGGTTCTCATTAGTTACTTATTTTATAATAGTAGTGTATATATGCGAGAGTTGGACTGTGAAGAAGGCTGAGTGCCAAAGATTTGATACTTTTGAACTGTGGTGTTGGAGAAGACTCCTGAGAGCCCCTTGGACTACAAGGAGATCCAGCCAGTCCATTCTGAAGGAGATCAACCCTGGGATTTCTTTGGAAGGAATGATGCTAAAGCTGAAACTCCGGTACTTTGGCCACCTTATGAGAAGAGTTGACTCATTGGAAAAGACTCTGATGCTGGGAGGGATTGGGGGCAGGAAGAGAAGGGGACGACAGAGGATGAGATGGATGGATGGCATCACTGACTCGATGGACATGAGTCTGAGTAAACTCCAGGAGATGGTGATGGACAGGGAGGCCTGGTGTGCTGCGATTCATGGGGTCACAGAGTCGGACATGACTGAGCGACTGAACTGAACTGAACTGAGTGTATATATTTCGACACACTTTAAAATGCAAAATTGTAGTAAAATCTTGTCATTTAAAGTTTACATATAACAAAAACTACCTAAATATGTGTGCACATATAACTTGGATAAAAGTAGCAAATTTTAAGACCTAAAACAATGTGGACACACACATGTACACACACATATGTATATAGTATGTAGATATGTATATAGATCAATGTACATACAGATATGGAGAAATATGCAGATAGTAGAGATATAGGTAGTTTTTGTTATACTTGTGATCTTTATTGGGGTTTCCTGGCTTTCTTCCATCCCATCCCTTCCATTCTCTTAAGTGTTTAAATATCATTCCTGCCCCTCCTCAACACACCGCACAGATGAGTGAATTGCCCGTTAGTGTTCATGGTTTACACATTTTGTGTGGATTTAGACTCCCTGGAGGAAGCAGCTTTTACAGTAGAAGTGCATAAATAGTGCAAGAGTAAGTGTGCCTGTGCGGTCCCAGGTCCTTCTAGTAGGATGACTCAGGAACAGGGAATCACCTATGTGTGTGTGCATGTGTGTTTCCCTTTTTTGAGGTCTTAAAATTTTCTACTTTTATCCAAGTTATATATACACACATATGTAGGTAGTTTTTGTTATATATAAACTTTAAATGATAACATTTTATTAAAATTTTATAATCAATGCATAATACTTAGATTGCTGGTAATGTGGGGGCTGTCTTCATTATCTTTTTCTGTTATCATAATTTTCCAATATTTCACTCTATACATGTTTCTTCATCTTGGCTCTCTTGTGCATTGCAAAACCTCTCTTGTTTCAGCACTTCTTTTGTTTAGCTTTTCTGCTCATCAGAAAAGTACCCATAATATCATATACTTATTCAGTCTCTGTGCATTTCTCAAGCACTGTGTATTGAGCAGTTAAGTAGTCCTAGGTCTCTAATACTGGGCAATGCAGGGATTCTATTTTAGTTCTTCACAGTCCAATGGGAAGACAGAGAAAATAAGAAAAAATACCAAAACTTGCTATCGGCATACATATAGGATGGTTGTTTGGGGTCAGGAGTGTTGTACAAAAAAAGGAACTGATCAAAATCTATTTAGAAGGTCAGAAAATAATTCAGAGAGATAATATTTAATTAACTTTCCATGATACTAGGTCTACTGAGGTCTGGGAGGGATTAGGGAGGACAACCAAGGGAAAGAAAAGAGCCTGAGTAGAGACATATAGCCTTGAAAAGCTAGAAGTACTAGCAGGTGAGTATTATTCATCTCTATATGCTCATTGCCATGCTGATTATTAGCCTGACAAATAATAGGTGCTTAATATACTTTTATGCAAAGTACATCATGAAAAACGCTGGGCTGGAAGAAGCACAAGCTGGAATCAAGATTGCAGGGAGAAATATCAGTAACCTCAGATATGCAGATGACACCACCCTTATGGCAGAAAGTGAAGAGGAACTAAAAAGCCCCTTGATGAAAGTGAAAGAGGAGAGTGAAAAAGCTGGCTTAAAGCTCAGCATTCAGAAAACGAAGATCATGGCATCCGGTCCCATCACTTCACGGGAAATAGATGGGGAAACAGTGGAAACAGTGTCAGACTTTATTTTCTTGGGCTCCAAAATCACTGCAGATGGTGACTGCAGCCATGAAATTAGAAGACACTTACTCCTTGGAAGAAAAGTTATGACCAACCTAGATACCATATTCAAAAACAGAGGCATTACTTTGCCGACTAAGGTCCATCTAGTCAAGGCTATGGTTTTTCCTGTGGTCATGTATGGATGTGAGAATTGGACTGTGAAGAAAGCTGAGCGCTGAATAATTGATGCTTTTGAGCTGTGGTGTTGGAGAAGACTCTTGAGAGTCCCTTGGACTGCAAGGAGATCCAACCAGTCCATTCTAAAGGAAATCAGTCCTGGGATTTCTTTGGAAGGAATGATGCCCTAGCTGAAACTCCAGTACTTTGGCCACCTCATGCAAAGAGTTGACTCACTGGAAAAGACTCTGATGCTGGGAGGGATTGGGGGCAGGAGGAGAAGGGGACAACAGAGGATGAAATGGCTAGATGGCATCACCAACTCGATAGACAGTCTTAGTGAACTCTGGGAGTTGGTGATGGACAGGGAGGCCTGGCATGCTGCAATTCATGGGGTTGCAAAGAGTTGGATATGGCTGAACGACTGAACTGAACTGAATATACTTTTGGAAATATGCATATATTGAATGTGTGAGCAAATATTTAGTATAAAGTCTTATCCAGGGACTTTCAGTTTTGTTTTCTTTTGATAGAGATAGCGTATTATATTCCCTCTATCTCCTATGAAGATTTCCCTCACCTAAGGTAAACAAAAAATACAGAGTAGAAGTGACAATCTTGGGAGCATACTTGAAATAACTTCTCCCCTTTGCAGCATTGCCTACAATCAGGTCTCACTTGTTCCATAAACTTGGTTGGCATTCATATATTTTCATTAATTAGTCATTTAAAATTGGGTTTTGGGGAAAAAATCCTTCTTTTGAAGATATCTGGGTTAATACTGGGTTGATGTCTTAGCCATATCAGAAAAATAAGAAACTTAAACCCAATAGCTTGAATGTAAAATCAACAGTTAAGATATTTTTAATACTTACCTTTGACGGGAAAAAAAAATGAACCGGACTCTTAACAGATCTTAAATGTTCTGAAATAGGATTTTCACAGTGTTAACTTTGTAGCTTCTCTAGAGAAAAACCAGTTTTGCCCGATATCCTTTCACATTCCCCACTTGCAGTGCATGATGAATTAGAGAAAATTGTTGCAGTACTACCAACAATAAGTAGAATAAAACATGTTCTTAATAAATACAAATGTTTCTGAGAGGAGAGAGGAAGGAAGTGAGCAGGAGGGATAAGGTGAAGCCAAATTAAGACAGGTAGTATGCTGCACACAATTAAAAAATTGCATATTTAAAGCATTCAAGATCCCAGATCAGTTTTGATGCTGCTGCTGAGGTATTTACACCGGTGGAATTGTGTGTGTGTATGTGTGTGAGTATGCACATATATTTTTGTGAGGGGAGAGAACATTTGGGAGTTTTAGATATGATGAATGCCATAGTCAAAGGTAATAATGTTTCATTTGAATTATTTTATAACTATCTCTAACATTTATGTAGCTCTTTAAATTCACAAAGGTATTTCACATTCATGATCTCACTTGATTCCAACACCACTCCTGTAAGATAAATATTACTACCTCAGTTTCAGATAAATACACTGGAGAAAGATTAAGGGATGTTCCTAAGGATGCATACACCATTAGAGATAAAAGTTGGATTAAGAAAGAAGTGAGCCTCAATTATCAATCTATCACTTCTAAATTCCATGCTCTTTCTTTATTCATGTGTACAAACACACACACACACAGAGTTTTATCAGGGAATAAGGTATGATGAATGAGTAAACTTTGTTTTACATGCTAGAGCTTCATTTCAGCCAGTATTCTGACTCTTCCTGAAATGTTCTGATTTCTTTTCTTGCCTTTGTAAATAAGCTATATTGAACTTCATTAATATATTTCTTTAAATGTTTACCATGAGCATTTAAATTTACCTTGTGTTGTGGTTCACTGATACCTTCAGCTGAAACTGAGCTTATTATTAGCATCTTTGTTTCTGAGTTAAATGACCCACATACACATTACCATATGTAAAATAGATAGCCAGTGGTAATTTTCTATGTGACTCAGGGAGATCAAACTAGTACTCCATGACAACCTAAGGGGTAGGATGGGGTGGGAGGTGGGAAAGAGGTTCAAGAGGGACATATATATACTTTTGGCTGATTTATGTGGATATATGGCAGAAATAGGAGAAGGCAATGGCACCCCCACTCCAGTACTCTTGCCTGGAAAACCCCATGGACAGAGGAGCCTGGAAGGCTGCAGTCCATGGGGTCGCTGAGGGTCAGACACAACTGAGTGACTTCACTTTCACTTTTCACTTTCATGCATTGGAGAAAGAAATGGCAACCCACTCCACTGTTCTTGTCTGGAGAATCCCAGGGAAGGGGGAGCCTGGTGGGTTGCCGTCTATGGGGTCACACAGAGTTGGACACGACTGAAGTGACTTAGCAGCAGCATGGCAGAAATAAATACAATACTGTAAAGCAATTATCCTTCAATTAAAAATAAATAAAAATTTAAAAGACCCACATATTCTAGTATTTTGTGAATTTTGTGTTAGCATCATATAATTTATGAACTTCTAAATGATTCTGTTTGTTGCATCAACAATTATGACATGAATATCCACTCTGAGTATCAGTTAGGCATTAGCTGAAGAGACTAGACATGAGCCCTTCTCTTAAGTCTTCCTTCTTCTTAAGCCTTCCTTCTCTTAAGGCTTCCCTGATAGCTCATTTGGTCAAGAATCCACCTATGATGCAGGAGACCTCCGTTTAATTCCTGGGTCAGGAAGATCCACTGGAGAAGGGATAGGTACCCACTCCAGTATTCTTGGGCTTCCCTTGTGGCTCAGCTGGTAAAGAATTCACCTGCAATATGGGACACTTGAATTCGATCCCTGGGTCGGGAGATCCTTTGGAGAAGGGAAAGGCTACCCACTCTGATATTCTGGCCTGGAGAATTCCATGGACAGTATAGTCCATGGTGTTGCCAAGAGTGAGACATGACTGAGCGACTTTCACTTCACTTGGCTTCTCTTAAGTAACTCACAGTCTTTTTGCAACCTGTCTTAATACAGTGTGATTAGTGCTATACACAGAGTACCGTAGAACATAAGAGAAGAAAATGGCCTAACTTAGCTGGTGACATCATCCTTTCATGTATTGTTTGGGTCAGGTCAAGGTGAATGAATTTGGCAAGTCAAAACACTGTGCTATAGGGAGATTTACTGACAATTGTGCCAACTCAAAGATAGCAAGTGCACCAAGATTAATGAATCCAAGAATTTCTATAATGTATCTTCCACAATGTCCAGTATATAATTAAATGCTCAAAACTGAAATAAACAGAAAACTATGACTCCATGATTAAGAGAACAATAGTCTATAGAAGTCAGTTTTAAGATGGCCCAAATTAGTAGTCAGGTGCTTAAAAAAAAAGGCAGTATATATGTAGATTCAAAGATTTATTGGAAAATATGGTCTTGATGAGCAAACAGATATGGAATTTCAGTAAAGAAATGAAAACTGTAATAAGAACTTATAAAACAGAAAGTTAAAATATTTGAAATGGAAAATTTACTAATTTGCTCAACAGCAAACTGGAGTCGGTAAAAGAAAGAATTGATTAACTTGAAGGTCAGATTCCATAATTTCTACTGATCTAAGAACAGAAAAAAAAATCTCAATGATTTATACACAATATAAGAAGTCTAATTCCAAGTGATTGGAGTCTCAAATAGAGAACAGAATGTGTCACAAAATATCTGGAGATGTACTGGCCAAATTAATGAGAAATACAGAGATCCAAGAATCTCAGTGAATCTCAAGCAGGATAAATAAAAGGAATACCAAATCTAAGTACATCAGAGGTGAATCTTTAAAACTAAAGATAAATAAATCTTGATAGTCACCAGTAAAAGTGGTATACTACATGTTATGGAACAATAATAATTTCACTGACTTCTAGTCAAAATGATGGAGACCAGAACAGAGTTAAATGGCATTTTTAGAGTTAAGTTAGAATTCTATAGCCAGTAAAAAATACCATTCGAAATTGTATGTATGTGAATATATTTTCAGATAATTGAAAATTGAGATAATTATACACTATCAGAAATGCTAGAGGAAGTTCTTAAGGTTGAAGGAATATGGCACCAGATTCAAGCTATAGATTTATAGAAAGTACTGAAGATCACTGGACATAATAATATGTGGGTAAATAAAGATATCTTGTTTTTCTTTGAGTCATTTTAAAGGACATATTAAAGAAAATATTATGATATAATACTGAGCGGCTAATAATGTATACAGCTATCATATACATGACAGCTATAGCATACAGAAAGATAAATGTAACAGTACCGTTAAGAGATGTGTTTGTTTAACAAGAAGTGGTACAATTTTAACTAAGAAAGATTTTAATGAGAATGCATATTCATAGAACAATAATGAAAAGAATAATGCAATCAGGCACACCTATGAAAACAATACAGAAATAAAATAGTAAAAATATTTAAGTATTAATATTTAAGAAATATATTAATACTTAAGGAAAAAAAAGGAACAGAGGAATAGCTAGCAAATGAGACAAATAGAAAAAAATAGCAAAACATTAGACTTAAATTCAGTTGTATTAGGAACTACATTCAGTCTAGATATATGGTTGACCCTTAAATGACCTGAGGACTGAGGGTACTCAAACACTCCCTACCCTTACCCTGTCCCAGCAGTTGAAAATCCACATATAACTTTACAACTGGCACTTTTTAAGTAAAATTGTATTCATTAATTGTATTTACTTTTGGTTGTGCTGGGTCTCCCCTTCTGCTCACAGACTTTTAGTTGCAGTGAGCAGAGACTATTCTTTTGCGGTGCATAGCCTTTTCATTGCAATGGCTTTCTGATTGCAGAGCACATGCTTTTGGCACTCAGGGTTCAATAGCTGCCGCATGTGTGCTCAGCAGTTTCGACATGCAGGCTCTAGGGTGCACGGGCTTAGTTAGTTGAGACAAACAAGCTCAGTAGCTGTGGTTCACAGGCCCTAGAGTGTGTGGGCTTCAGTCACTGTGGCACAGAGGCTCAGTAGTTGCAGCTCGCAGGCTCTGGAGCGGTGGCCCAGTAGTTGTGGCACATGGGCATAGTTGCTCCATGACTTCTGGAATCTTCCAGGACCAAGGATCAAACTCATGTCCTCTATCTTCGTAGACAGATTCATATCTATTGTGCCAAGGGAAGTCCAACAGTTGGCACTTTGTATCTGTAGTTCAACATTTGCAAATTCAACCAATCTCAGATTATAAATATAGTAGTATATGTGTTGAAAAAAAATTCCATCAATAAGAGGACCTGCACAGTTCAAACCTATGTTGTTCAAGGGTCTGCAGTACTAAATAGGTCAATGAAAAAGCAGATGTTGGCAGAATGAATATAAACAAACTGAAATAAAAATACACAGATGAATTGAAAGAATGAGTATAGGTAAAGATATAGCATTTGTTGTTCAGTCACTCAATCAGGTCTGACTCTTTGTGACCCCATGGACTGCAATCTTCCCTGTCCTTCACAATCTCCTGGAGTTTGCTCAACCTCATGTCCATGCAAACTCTATACTAGTTTTACCTTCTAGAACTTCTTTATCAATTTCTAGTGCTGTAGAAATTATCCCAGTTTTCACTTATTTAAAATGCTTTACTTTCACCTTCAGTTTTCATTAATATCAGACAAAGCAGATTTCAAAACAAGAAATATTACCATAAATAAAATTGGGAGATTTTATTAAAATAAAAAGCTAATTCATCAGTAAGACATGACAATCTTAAATACACATCTCCTAGTAATAGAATTCTAAAATAAGTAAAACAAAAACTAAGTTAAATAGAGAGAGAAATAGATAAATTTACAATTCTGATTGAGGATTTCAATACTTGCTTAGCAATTGATTGGATGAGTAGGCAGTAAATAAGCAAATAGAATAGCTCTCCCATGTTTTAGTCAGTTTGACCTTTTGATATTTATAGAACCTTCCAACCAACAACAGACTACACTTTCCGAGGGCCCACGGAAGCAAGAGAGAACATATGAATCATAAAATAAGATTCAATAAACTTATAAATATTAAAATCATACAAAGTATGTTTTCTGACCACAGTGGAGTTCAGTTTTAAATCAAACAAAAAATATCAGGTAAAAACATTTGGAATTTAACACACAAACTAATAATTGATGAGTTAAAGAATAGATTTTAAGGGAAATTGAAAAATATTTGGAACTGAATAGAAATTAAGACGTAAGACATTAAAACTTGTGTGATTCAGTTAATAGTGCTTAGAAAATAGTTTGATTGCTTAATATAAAAAAGAAGTATATCAGTCATGGTCCATTTGGGAAACCACAGTTTGAATAATGAAAGTTTAATATAAAGGATTAATTGTAACAGGGGATTACTGTTAGTTCAATGGTGTGTGGGGTCACAAATGGCCAGGTGACAGTCTCATCTTCTAATTAAATTTAATTTTTTTTTTACATTCCTTGGTTAGAAATATTTTGCCTATGAGGACTAAGACCCATGGAGCTAAGTTTGCTGGGACAGGAAGAAAATCCTGCAAGTGAGTTATTAGGTGAAATGGGAATAAAAGAAATCACTACCACTTTCACCCCTTAACTCCTAGATCCATAAATTCTGGCTGTATAGTTGTCTGATTCAGAACATATATTCTTTGATTTAAAAGAGATCCCTGTCATTTTAAGATATCTTACAACTGGTGGAGTAACCAAGCCATTAGTAAGCCATTTATCTTTCAAATACATCACCTATTTCTGGATAATGAACTATGTGATAAGATTAATTAATTCTGTAGTCATGAGTCCGTTGCTATATTTCCTTTATTGTGAAATGAGGTCCTTTACCAGATGCAATGTTATGGGGAATGCCACAATAGTGGTTAAGGGATTCTGAGTGTCCACAGATGGTAGGACTGGCAGAAAGCATTAGGGGAAGGTAAACCAAATCAATTTTCTGAATTTGTGTCTGTTCCAGAAAACACAGATTTCTGCCCCTTCCATGGAGAAAGAGGTCTATTATAATCAACCTGCCACCAGATTGATTCTTAACAAAGAATGATATCACATTTAGGAGTTACTATTGGTTGCTGCTTTTGGCAGATAAGATGCTCAGCAATGACATAATTCAGATAAACTTTGTTGAGGGTAAGTCCATATTGTGGAGCCTAGGTGTAGGTTCTACCTCAGCTAACATGGCCATTTTGTTCATGGGGGCTTTTCAATAAACATTAAGGTAGCTGGGGAATGAGACTGACCAACATCTGAGGTGATGGCGGTGACCGGGAGGAGACACTGCACATCCGAGGTCAGGGACAGCCAGGGAGAGACACCCCACATCTGAGGTGAGGGGTGGCTGGAAGAAGCCACCTCACGCCCGAGGCCAGGGGCAGTAACCCTGAGGAGCCACCCTGAGCCTGAGCCCGAGGCCAGGGGTGGCAGCTGGGAGGAGCCGCCCACACCCAAGGCCAGGGCCAGCGGCTGGAGGAGCAACCTCAGGGGTGGTGGCTGTGTAGGAGCAGGAGGGCCTAGAGGAGTTATCCTACATTGAAGGTCAGGAACGGTGGTGGTAAGGAGATATCCCTCGTCCAAGGTAAGGAGCAGCAGCTGTACTTTGCTGGAGCAGCTGTGAAGAGATACCCCATGCCCAAGGTAAGAGAAACGAAGTAAGATGGTAGGTGTTGCAAGAGGGCATCAGAGGGCAGACACACTGAAACCATACTCACAGAAAACTAGTCAGTCTAATCACCTAGGACCACAGCCTTGTCTAACTCAATGAAACCAAGCCATGCCTGCAGGACAACCCAAGACCAGCGGGTCACGGTGGAGAAGGCTGACAGAACATGGTCCACTGGAGAAGGGAATGGCAAGCCACTTCAGTATTCTTACCATGAGAACCCCATGAACAGTATGAAAAGGCAAAATGATAGGATACCAAAGAGGAACTCCTCAGGTCATTAAGCATCCAACATGCTACTGGAGATCGGTGGAGAAATAACTCCAGAAAGAATGAAGGGATGGAGCCAAAGCAAAAACAGTACCCAGTTGTGCATGTGACTGGTGATAGAAGCAAGATCCGATGCTGTAAAGGTCAATATTGCATAGGAACCTGGAATGTCAGGTCCATGAATCAAGGCAAATTGGAAGTGGTCAAACAAGAGATGGCAAGGGTGAACATTGATGTTCTAGGAATCAGTGAACTAAAATGGATTGGAATGGGTGAATTTAACTCAGATGACCATTATATCTACTACTGCAGGCAGGAACCCCTCAAAACAAATGGAGTAGCCATCATGGTCAACGAAAGAGTCTGAAATATAGTACTTGGATGCAATCTCAAAAACGACAGAATGATCTCTGTTTCCAAGGCAAACCATTCAATATCACAGTTATCCAAGTCTATGCCCCAACCAGTAACGCTGAAGAAGCTGAAGTTGAACGGTTTTATGAAGACCTACAAGACCTTTTAGAGCTAACACCCAAAAAAGATGTCCTTTTCATTATAGGCGACTGGAATGCTAAAGTAGGAAGTCAATAAACACCTGGAGTAACAGGCAAATTTGACCTTGGAATGCAGAATGAAGCAGGGCAAAGATTAATAGAGTTTTGCCAAGAAAATGCACTGGTCATAGCAAACACCCTCTTCCAACAACACAAGACTCTACACATGGACATCACCAGATGGTCAACACCGAAATCAGATTGCTTATATTCTTTGCAGCCAAAGATGGAGAAGCTCTATACAGTCAAGAAAAACAAGACCAGGAGCTGACTGTGGCTCATATCATGAACTCCTTATTACCAAATTCAGACTGAAATTGAAGAAAATAGGCAAAACCGCTAGACCATTCAGGTATGACCTAAATCAAATCCCTTATGATTATACAGTGGAAGTGAGAAATAGATTTAAGGGCCTCGATCTGATAGATAGAGTGCCTGATGAACTATGGAATGACGTCATGACATTGTACAGGAGACAGGGATCAAGACCATCCCCATGGAAGACAAATGCAAAAAGCCAAATGGCTGTCTGGGGAGGCCTTACAAATAGCTGTGAAAAGAAGAGAGGCGAAAAGTAAAGGAGAAAAGGAAAGATATAAGCATCTGAATGCAGAGTTCGAAAGACTAGCAGAAGAGATAAAAAAGCCTTCTTCAGCGATCAATGCAAAGAAATAGAGGAAAAGAACAGAATGGGAAAGACTAGAGATCTCTTCAAGAAAATTAGAGATAACAAGGGAACATTTCATGCAAAGATGGGCTTGATAAAGGACAAAATCGTCTGGACCTAACAGAAGCAGAAGATATTAAAAAGAGGTAGCAAGAATACAGGGAAGAACTGTACAAAAAGATCTTTATGACCCAGATAATCATGATGGTGTGATCACTCATCTAGAGCCACACATCTTGGAATGTGAAGTCAAGTGGGCCTTAGAAAGCATCACTGCAAACAAAGCTAGTGGAGGTGATGGAATTCCAGTTGAGCTGTTTCAAATCCTGAAAGATGATGCTATGAAAGTGCTGCACTCAATATGCCAGCAAATTTGGAAAACTCAGGAGTGGCCACAGGACTGGAAAAGGTCATTTTTCGTTCCAATTCCAAAGAAAGGCAATGCCCCAAAATGCTCAAACTACCACACAATTGCACTCATCTCACATGCTAGTAAAGCAATTCTCAAAATTCTCCAAGCCAGGCTTCAGCAATACATGAACCATGAGCTTCCAGATGTTCAAGCTGGTTTTAGAAAAGGCAGAGAAACCAGAGATCTAATTGCCAACATCTGCTGGATCGTGGAAAAAGCAAGACAGGTCCAGAAAATCATCTCTTTCTGCTTTATTGACTATGGGAAAGCCTTTGACTGTGTGGATCACAATAAACTGTGGAAAATTCTGAAAGAGATGGGAATACCAGACCACCTAACGTGCCTCTTGAGAAACTGTATGCAGGTCAGGAAGCAACAGTTAGAACTGGACATGGAACAACAGACTGGTCCAAATGGGAAAAGGAGTACATCAAGGCTGTATATTGTCACCCTGCTTATTTAACTTCTGTGCCGAGAACATCATGAGAAACGCTGGACTGGAAGAAACACAATCTGGAATCAAGATTGCCAGGAGAAATATCCATAACTTCAGATATGCAGATGACACCACCCTTATGGCAGAAAATGAAGAGGAACTAAAAAAGCGTCTTGAGGAAAGTGAAAGAGGAGATTGAAAAAGTTGGCTTAAATCTCAACATTCAGAAAACGAAGATCATGGCATCAGGTCCCTTCACTTCATGGGAAGTAGATGGAGAAACAGTGGAAACAGTGTCAGACTTTATCGTTTTGGGCTCTAAAATCACTGCAGATAGTGACTGCAGCCATTCAATTAAACTCCCTTGGAAGAAAAGTTATGACCAACCTAGATAGTATATTCAAAAGCAGAGACATTACTTTGCCAACTAAGGTTCGTCTAGTCAAGGCTATGGTTTTTCCTGTGGTCATGTATGGATGTGAGAGTTGGACTGTGAAGAGGGCTGAGCGCCGAAGGATTGATGCTTTTGAACTGTGGTGCTGGAGAAGACTCTTGAGAGTCCCTTGGACTGCAAGGAGATCCAACCAGTCCATTCTGAAGGAGATCAGTCCTGGGATTTCTTTGGAAGGAATGATGCTAAAGCTGAAACTCCAGTACTTTGGCCACCTCATGCGAAGAGTTGACTCACTGGAAAAGACTCTGATGCTGGGAGGGATTGGGGGCAGGAGGAGAAGGGCATGACAGAGGATGAGATGGCTGGATGGCATCACAAAGTCGATGGATGTGAGTCTGAGTGAACTCCGAGAGATGGTAATGAACAAGGAGGCCTGGCGTGCTCCGATTCATGGGGTCGCAAAGAGTCGGACTCGACTGAGCAACTGAACTGAACTGAACCCCCATAAGCCATCATTTTGACTAATGAGCCACAGTAAGATTTTGGATCCCAAAATGTTAACACAAATTTTGGGCCAGTTTCAAGTAATCCTTGATAGGTCTCAGTATTTTTTATTCCTCAGTGAACCCACTCTACTATATGGGTATAGGTCCCTTTGGGGAAAGATTTGGTGGAAAATTTACATTGTGTGTTTGTATTAATTGTGCAAGACACTTCCTCAAGAAGACATGGTCTCCCTTTCAGTCAAGGGGCTCTTGATCTTTGACTTGACATTGGTTTGGGAACTGGTTGATTGACTGAGATGCTCCGCTGTGTTGACTCAAGTCAGGTGATAGATGCAGTGTTAGCTCTGATGTGACACAGAGCGATTCCCCTGGTGGTTATTTCCTCAGTTCTCTAATGTAAAATTAGGATAGATATGCTTAGTGACTGGTAGAATCCCCCACAGTGGTTCCCTAACATATGGGTCATATGGTAGCAAGTATTAAATAAAAGCCCTTAGAATTTCCTCTCCTTTCAAAGATCAGTTCAGTTCAGTTCAGTCACTCAGTTGTGTCTGACTCTTTGTGACCCCATTAACAGCAGCACGTCAGTCCTCCCTGTCCATAACCAACTCCCGAAGTCCACCCAAATCCATGTCCATTGAGTCAGTGATGCCATCCAACTATCTCATCCTGTCATCCCCTTCTCCTCCTGCCCCCAATCCCTCCCAGCATCAGGGTCTTTCAAATGAGTCAGCTCTTTGCATCAGGTGGCCAAAGTACTGGAGTTTCAGCTTCAACATCAGTCCTACAAATGAATACCCAGGATTGATCTCCTTTAGGATGGACTGGTTGGATCTCCTTGCAGTCCAAGGGACTCTCAAGAGTCTTCTCTAACACCATAGTTCAAAAGCATCAATTCTTCTGTGCTCAGCTTTCTTTATAGTCCAACTGTCACATCCATATATGACCACTGGAAAAACCATAGCCTTGACTAGACAGACCTTTGTTGACACAGTAATGTCTCTGCTTTTTAGTATGCTGTCTAGGTTGGTCATAACTTTCCTTCTGAGAAGTAAGATTCTTTTAATTTCATGGCTGCAGCCACCATCTGCAGTGATTTTGGAGCCCCCAAAATAAAGTCTGACACTGTTTCCACTGTTTCCCCATCTATTTAACATGAAGTGATGGGACCAGATACCATGATCTTAGTTTCCTGAATGTTGAGCTTTAAACTAACTTTTTCACTCTTCTCTTTCACTTTCATCAAGAGGCTCTTTAGTCTTCTTCAGTTTCTGCCATAAGGGTGGTGTCATCTGCATATCTGAGGTTATTGATATTTCTCCCAGCAATCTTGATTCCATCTTGTGCTTCCTCCAGCCCAGTGTATCTCTGCATATAAATTAAATAAGCAGGGTGACAATATCCAGCCTTGATGTACTCCTTTTCCTATTTGGAACCATTCTGTTGTTCCATGTCCAGTTCTAACTGTTGCTTCCTGACCTGCATACAGGCTTCTCAAGAGGCAGGTCAGGTGGTCTGGTATTCCCATCTCTTTCAGAAATTTCCACAGTTTATTGTGATCCACACAGTCAAAGGCTTTGACATAGTTAATAAAGCAGAAATAGATGTTTTTCTGGAACTCTCTTGCTCTTTTGATGATCAGGCAGATTTTGGCAATGTGATCTCTGGTTTCTCTGCCTTTTCTAAAATCAGCTTGAACATCTGGAAGTTCATGGTTCACGTATTGCTGAAGCCTGTGTTGGAGAATTTTGAGCATTACTTTACTAGTGTGTGAGATGAATGCAATTGTGCAGTAGTTTGAGCATTCTTTGGCATTGTCTTTCTTTAGTATTGGAATCAGAAGTGACATTTTCCTGCCCTCAGGCCACTCCTGAGTTTTCCAAATTTGCTGGCATATTGAGTGCAGCACTTTCACAGCATCATCTTTTAGGATTTGAAATAGCTCAACTGGAATTCCATCTCATTTAGTATTCCTTTTCAACATAGTAAATGAGAAACAATATTGCTTTACTATGAGAATTATAGAGATGAATAGCACCATAAAAAACCCAAAGAATTGGGGATGATAATATCCATCACATTGCTATTTAATTCCTTCACTTTGGCTGCAAATAAGTCAGATGTATGTTAGAAAATGATCATGGGCTGTTGTAAACTTAATCTGATTGTGATGCCATTTGCTGTTGCTTTCCCATATGTAATGTCTCTAAGGGAGAAAATCCACATAGCACGTGACACTTGACCTGGATGACTTTTTCTCCATACAGTTTTTAAGGACCACCAGAAGCAGTCGCTTTTACCTGGAAGGCTTAGTAGTGTATTTTCAGTCTTACTTTGGGGCTATGACAGTTTACTGCTCCCTATCATGCTATGGGGGCTTCCCTGGTAGCTCAGCTGGCAAAGAATCTGCCTGCAGTGCAGGAGACCCTGATTCAGTTCCTGTGTTGGGAAGATCCCCTGGAGGAGGGCATGGCAACCCATTCCAGTATTCTTTCCTGGAGAATCCCATGGACAAAGAAGCCTGGTGGGCCTCAGTACATGGGGGTCACAGAGTCAGACACGACTGAGCAACTAAGTACAGCACATCATACGATAAACCATAGAAATCTTGCTTGTCATGACATTTCATACAACATCATATATGCTAGTGTATTGATAATATTGTACAAATTGGACCTGTTGAACAGAAAATAGCGATTATTTCAGATGTCTTAGAATAAGATGGTGAGTTCTAATTCTGTATCAGTCAAGGCCCAACTAGACAAATGCTGCTTGATGAAGGGAAAGGCTACCCACTCCAGTATTCTGGCTTGGAGAATTCCATGGGCTGTTTAGTTTATGGGGTCTCAAAGAGTTGGACATGACTGAGCAACATTCACTTTCACTTTATAATTTGAATAAGGAGTTTAATATAAAGAATTAGTAACTGTTACAATGGAGAAGGGAATGGCAACCCACTCCAGTATTCTTGCCACGAGAATCCCATGGACAGAGAAGCCTGGTGGGCTACGGTCCGTGGGGTCACAAAGAGTCAGACACGACTGAGCAACTAACACACACACACAACTATTGCAAGGAACTGGAGCAATGAAAATCTTGGATAGCAACTAAGATAATCCTGAAGTGAAGTGAAGTCGCTCAGTCGTGTCCGACCCTCAGCAACCCCATGGATTGCACCCTTCCAGGCTCCTCCATCCATGGGATTTTCCAGGCAAGAGTGCTAGAGTGGATTGCCATTTCCTTCTCCAGGGGATCTTCCCGACCCAGGAATCGAACCCTGGTCTGCCGCACTGCAGGCAGATGCTTTACCGTCTGAGCCACCCAGGAAGCCCAAAGGTTGGCCTGCTGAAGAATACAGGAATGGCAAATCCAGCCACTATCCCTAGGGCTAATACAGGGTATTACAGGGAACAGATTTTCTCTACATTTTTAGTGATCCTATAAAACTCTCAGTTTCCTGAACCATGGAAATGCATAAGCTATCAAGGTAGAAGGTTTGCTTTCATTTCCCCTGGGAATAGTTTACTTCTTTCAGTGAAGATTAGAACTGAGGCCATCTGTTTCTGTAATGGTGGAGCTAATTATTTCCTTACAATAAGCTTCTCTTATCTTCCCAAGAGCCAAATGGTTTTGGGTAAGGCACCTTGTTGTTGTTGTTCAGTCACTAAGTCAAGTCTGCTCTTTGCAATCCCATGGACTGCAGCATGCAAGGCTTCCCTGTCCTTCACTATCTCTCGGGGTTTGCTCAAACTCAAGTCCATTGTGTTGATAATGTCATCCAACCATCTCATCCTCTGTCTGCCTCGTCCTCCTGCCTTTAATCTTTCTCAGCATTAGGGTCTTTTCCAATGAGTAGGCTCTTCACATCAGTTGGCCAAAGTATTGGAGCTTCACCTTTAACATCAGTCCTTCCGATGAAGATTTAGGGTTGACTTCTTTTAGGATGGACTAGACTGATCTCTTTGCTGTCCAAGAGACTCTAAAGAGTCTTCTCCAACACCATAGTTCAAAAGCAATGATTCTTCAGTGCTCAGCCTTGTTATGGTCCGACTTTCACATCTGTACTTGACTACTGGAAAAACCATAGCTTTGACTATATGGACTTTTGTCAGCAAAGGGATGTCTCTGCTTTTTAATATGTTGTCCAGGTCTGTCATATCTTTTCTTCTAAGGAGCAAGCATCTTTTAACTTCATGACTGCAGTCATTGTCTGCAGTGATTCATTATCTCTCTGCTTGTTTACATTTCAAAAGGGGTGGAGCCTGGAACCATGAGGAAATCTCTAGGTTGTTAAAGCCATAGACACTCTTTCTTCTTCCTGGAGAGATTTATTTACATAACAAAGGATTAGAGTAAGGATTCTTGGCATTCTGTCTCCAAGGAGATACTCAGAAGGAGAAGGAAGAAAAATAATCTCCCCTGTATAAAGGGAAGACTTTTATATTTCTTCATCACTTGAATACAGAGTTATCCTACCACTTGTGTAGAATATATTTTCCATCTGGCTCTTATCACATCACTCTGCAGGGTTGCAAATGTGGAGAGACTAATGGTTCTGACTGTCGACTGTGTGGTGAGCATAGTAAGAAATCTGCTGTGATTTAGAAACTTCATTCAAAAAAAATTAATAATAATGAATGTTAAAAATTAACAACACTCAAGGAAGAGACGACCTTTCCTGCATAAGCGTTAATATCCATACCTTATTGGAGAGGCCACAACATCAACCCACTGTATGATAGAAACAGTGCAGTGTGCCATGCTGGGAGAATTTGGACAAAATCTACACTTTGGAGCATGCTAGAAATCTGCCCTCTATTATACTGGGGAGAGCTATTCTGAAGGTGCTGTCTTACTGGAGATGCTCTACTATGCAAAGAGCCATCGTAAAGTAAATTGTTTATTTCTAGGTGCTGTTGATTGCCATGCACTGCAGAGCTGGAGTATCTGCCAATGTTACAGGAACTTGGTGCTGGAGAAGCCAAGTCATGCTGAAGAAAACTGCCAAATGAAGCACAGTGGAAATGTGAAGGAAGGTCTCTTCCTCCTGCAGTGTGCCTAACAGTGTCCTGAATTGACAAAGCTTAGCATTGTACCAGCTGTCAGGAGCCCAGCTCAGTTTCTTCAGAGCAAGCAATGAAGGCAAATTTGAAGTTGAAGGGAAATACATTGATCAATGGCACACAGAGAAAAATGTAAAATCAATTCTGTATTGCTTCTTTCCACTCAGGAGGGAATAACTACTATTCTATTAGTCCTTTCATCATAAAAATAATAATAATAGTAATAAAGTGGGAAAAGCATGCAAATCAATTGTTTTCAGATTTGAGACAATAGGCAGTGAAAGACTGTGATTATAGAGAGACTAAAAACATGAAAGTGGAGCTTCTTGATTCCCTGGCCTTTTGTCTAAAGACTCTTTGCAAAACATGACATAGTGAAGGGGAGTCTAAGAAGAAGACAGGGTTTTACTGAGCTGAAGAGATACAAATTGAAATTTAGAGATGGCAGTATGGCTGGTACGTGTGGGTCAGAGTAGAAGAGAAGAGGAAGTTCCACAGAATAAAAGCTGCAGAATGATACATAAGTATCTCTTGGTCTGTAGCAGAATACTAAGCTATGCATACACAGAACCAGGCATTAAAAGGCTGGCAAAGAATAATTAAGGGGAAATGTAAGGTAAACAGAGGTTTTGAAGTTTGCACTTGGCTGTGAGACATTGGTGTTTGACCAACTAGAGAAGAGAAGCTTACCTGAACAAGCTGGGTCTTCAATGGAGACCCTAGTAAGACTATACCTTTGGGATAAAGCCATGCTAAACTTAAAGTAAAGACTAATGAGTCCTGCCCTATCAAACAGAGAACTCAATCAAGTCAAGCTCAATAGGATCCACAAGTAACCTATATACATAACAAAACAAAGTTCATTGTTTTTTAAAGGTATAAAAGGAAAAAAAATACAACACGCTACAAGAAAATTCAAAATCTCTAGCATTCACTAAACTACTTGTATATGAAGAAGCAGAAGAATATCAATTATAGTAAGAAGAAAATCAGAAGAAAGAGATATAGACATGAAAGAGGAGACAGAATTAGGCAAGGTTGCTAAAACATTTACAAATATTATATACGCTCAAGGATTAAAAGAAAGCATGAAGGAATGAGAGGAATGAAACATGTAAAAGAATCAAATGAACCTTCTGTATATAAAAGATTGTATTATGTGCAAAGAACATTTTCAATTCAGTTCAGTCACTCAGTCTTGTCTAACTCTTTGCGAACCCATGGACTGCAGCATGCCAGGCCTCCCTGTCCAACACCAACTCCTGGAGTTCACCCATACTCATGTCCATTGAGTCAGTGATGCCATCCAGCCATTTCATCCTCTGTTGTCCCCTTCTCCTCCTGCTCCCAATCCCTCCCAGCCTCAGAGTCTTTTCCAGTGAGTCAACTCTTCGCATCAAGGTGGCCAAAGTATTGGAGTTTCAGCCTTAACATCAGTCCTTCCAATGAACACCCAGGACTGGTCTCCCCTAGGATGGACTGTTTGGATCTCCTTGCAGTCCAGGGGACTCTCAAGAGTGTCCTCCAACACCATGGTTCAAAAGCATCAATTCTTTAGCACTCAGCTTTCTTTATAGTCCAACCCTCACACCCATACATTACTACTGGAAAAACCATAGCTTTGACTAGACAGAACTCTGTTGGCAAAGTAATGTCTCTGCTTTTAATATGCTGTCTAGGTTGGTCATAACTTTTCTTCCAAGGAGCAAGCATCTTTCAATTTCACGGCTGCAGTCACCATCTCCAGTGATTTTGTACCCCCAAAAATAAAGTCTCTCGTTGTTTCCATTGTTTCCTCATTTATTTGCCATAAAGTGATGGGACCAGATGCCATGATATTAGTTTTCTGAATGTTGAGCTTTAAACTAACTTTTTCACTCTCCTCTTTCACTTTCATCAAGAGGCTCTTTAGTTCTTTCTTTGCTTTCTGCCATAAGGGTGGTGTCATCTGCATATCTGAGGTTACTGAACTTTCTCCCAGCATTCTTGATCCAGCTTGTGCTTCATTCAGTCCAGCACTTCTCATGATGTACTCTGCAAATAGGTGGCTTCCCTGGTGGCTCAGAGGTTAAAGCGTCTACCTCCAAAGTGGGAGACCCAGGTTCGATCCTTGGGTTGGGAAGATCCCCTGGAGAAGGACATGATAACCCACTCCAGTATTCTTGCCTGGAGAATCCCATGGATGGAGAAGCCTAGTAGGCTACAGTCCAAGGGGGTCGCAAAGAGTCAGACACGACGGAGTGACTTCACTTCACTTCACTCTGCAAATAAATTAAATAAGCTGGGTGACAATACACAGCCTCGATGTACTCCTTTCCCAATTTGGAACTAGTCTGTTGTTCCATATCCAGTTCTAACTGCTTCTTCCTGACTTGCATTTTGCAGAATATTTTTCAGAATATATTAATATTAGATCAGTAACTGTCTTTGTTTCATCGATTTTTCTCTACTGATTTCTTGTTTTCAATTTCATTGATTTCTTCAATAATCATTATTATTTATTTTCTTCCACTTTAGGTTTAATTTGCCTTTTTCCTCCCTAGTTTTCTTAGATAGAAACTTAGGTTATTGATTTTAGATTTTTTTTCTTTATGTATTCAATGCTATAATTTTCTCTCTAAGCACTGTTGTTACTGAATCCCACTTTGATGTCTTATTTTCATTTAGTTCAAAATATTTTGAAATTTATCTGGAGATTTCTTCTTTGACCTATGCCATATATTATAATTATGACTTTAAATTTTTAATGTCAATATTTTTGTTCAAAAGAAGCAAAATATAGCTGCTTCTGGGAAAAATGTTTTCTTAAGAAATTTGTTGAGTATCTATCATATGCAGATTTGTACTAGGTACTAATAAGTCTTTGAAAGTGTAAAGGAAAGTGTTGGCCACTCAATTGTGTCCAACGCTGTGTGAGCCAATGGACTGTAGCTCACTAAGCTTGTCTGTCCGTGGGATTCTCCAGGCAAGAATACTGAAGTGGGTTGCCATTCTTTCCTCCAGGAGATCTTGCCAACTCAGGAATCGAACATGGTCTCCTGAATTCAGGCAGATTCTTTACCATCTGAGCCACATTAATAGCAAGATCACTAATGGCAGAAAGTGAAGAAGAAACAAAGAGCCTCTTAGTAAGAGTGAAAAAGGAGAGTGAGAAAGCTGGCTTGAAACTCAACAGTAAGAAAATTAAGATCATGGCAAGCAGTTCCATTCAGTTCAGTTCAGTGGCTCAGTCGTGTTTTTACTCTTTGCAACCCCATGAATTGCAGCACGCCAGGCTTCCCTGTCCATCACCAACTCCCGGAGTTCATTTAGACTCACGTTCATTGAGTCTGTGATGCCATCCAGCCATCTCATCCTCTGTCTTTCCTTTCTCCTCCCACCCCCAATCCCTCCCAGCATCAGAGTCTTTTCCAATGAGGCAACTCTTCGCACGAGGTGGCCAAAGTACTGGAGTTTCAGCTTCAGCATCATTCCCTTCAAAGAAATTCCAGGACTGATCTCCTTTAGAATGGACTGATTGGATCTCCTTGCAGTCCAAGGGACTCTCAAGAGTCTTCTCCAACACCACAATTAAAAGCATCAATTCTTCGTCGCTCAGCTTTCTTCACAGTCCAACTCTTACTTATGACAAATAGAAGGGAAAAAAGTGGAAGCAGTGACAGATTTTATTTTCTCGGCTTCCAAAATCACTGCAGACAGTGACTGCAGCCATGAAAGTAAAAGACACTTGCTCCTTTAAAGCAAAGCAATGACAAACCTAAAGAGTGTTTTAAAAAACAGAGACATCAGTTTGCTGACAAAGATCTGTATAACCAAAGCTGTGGTATTTCCAGGTATGTCCTCCAGGAGATGGAGGACAGGGCTTTCCTAGTCTTTCTTTGGGACCAGTGACATGGGAAGAGAGACTAATAGAATCCAGTGTATTGGGTCCTCAGCTTCACACTTTAGATGTGGGTAAATCAGAGTTCACATCTAATGATGTTACAATATCTGAGCCTGACAACAAGAAAAAAAAAACCTCTAAAAAGATGTTTTATTTCACTCTTAGGAAAAGGGGATGAGGGCTTCCCTTGTAGCTCAGTCGGTATAAAAATCTGCCTGCAGTGCAAGAGACCTGGGTTCAATCCCTGGGTCAGGAAGATCCTCTGGAGAAGGAAATGGCCACCCACTCCAGTATCCTTGCTGGGAAATCCCATGGACAGAGAAGCCTGGTGGACTACAGTCCATGGGTTCGCAAAGAGTCGGACACGACTGAGTGACGAACAGTTTCAAGAGAGGGAGAGGTTCTTATGTGTCTGTAGAGATGATGATGAAAGGAGATTAAGTGCAATGAAGCGCATGACTGAAACTTTAAAAGGGAATTTATAATTAATCTATACTGGTGGAGGAACTGTAAGCCTCTGGATTTCAGAGAATAGATTTACATTTCTTTGTATTCACCCCAGCACCTAGCAACGGTTAGATACATAGAGAGTACTCAGAAAGCAGGAGGAAGGGAGGAAGATGGAGGACATTGTTCTAGGGAATGAATGTTCTGTTCAGGATAAGAGAAGCCCTAAGAGTCTGTCCCACAGCCCACAGGCCAGAATTCATGGACACCTTCCCATGGCTAACGAGAACCTAGCAGTGACAATAGGAAGGTCAAGCAGAGCTGTACTTTGACAATGAAGCAAGATCCTCCAAACTTGGGCTCCTGAGACCTGAGCTGTTAGCTGTATCCATTTTTTTTCTCTATTCTGGCTCTACCTGGACTTGAATGCTGTCACATGATTCTGGATCTTCTCATTCCTGGAATCTGGGCTACAGAGATTGGGATGTATGTGATAACCAATATTTTAAATAAATAATCACCATTGATTTCTCAGACAAGGGTCATTCCCATCCTCCCTTATTGAAGCCAGGCACTTGGCACCTATGTGCAGAAGTGAAAAATCTTTCAAAGATTATTGATAACTTTGCAACCTCCTCCACCTCCCATTCTATATATGTAAAACCTGAAAGGTCTGAGCTTTGTGACAGGAGCTCCAACTCACTGGTGGGAAACTTAATACCACTTTGTGAAGGGGCTGTGTTGCACATGCCCACGCTGTGGTTGGCCTTCGGCTTTGCTCAGACAAATAGGAGAGGTGGTAGAGTGGGCTGGAGGATGCTCAGGAAAGAGAGGGAAACAATTGCTCATAAAAGGTTTCATCCATTCTTTTCCCACCAGACATTTTAAAGGGTAAATATTTTCCTGATTCTGTCTTTTTTTAGATAGACAAGAAGGGAATTTTGTCCCCTAAAGAATCTATTACTTGCTTTATGAGCTTGGTTCTATAGCTGGGGGAAACTGGCAGAAATTTGATGTTGAGCCTTCACTGACTTCTCCCTTAACTTCAGGCACCTTTTTCTAGTTTCTCCAGCCAGGACGGTGAGTTAGTTCTTATGAGGTCTAGTATTGGAGAATACCACTTGTACCACAGTACTACAGTATTGCCTGTGAAATTATCCAAACCTTAGCCATTCCAGTGCTCATGAGTGCTAGTGCTGGGAGTCCCCCTGGCCCGTTGATGGGCTCTGGTCAGTGGGAAGGCTTTGGTGAGGAAGGGTCTCTGGCAGGGACACTTTGTGGGGTGCTTACCCCAACACCATCTTGGGACAGGAGCAGGATTCCTGTAGGTTCCATAAAGGTCAGTCTTTGTGGAAGTGATTAGAGATTTGACTGTCTGGGATTCTACTTTGTGTGTATATGAGATAAATTTCCAGCACTGATATTCTAGGGTAGTAGAAAAGAGTTTATCTTTGAATTCTGGTTGAAATGTTTTGGTTTACCAAACTCCTTCCACAAACTGAGAAATGAATATGACTGACTTTTGAATGGCATTGCTACTAGAACATCATCCTTAGATTTCTAATACTTCTTTTGAGTTGCTTATGTTTCAAGTTGCCCATTAAACTCAGTTAATTTCTTAAATGCTCTGTTGAGCTTGTGAAATGTTTTTTCCTAAACAGAAGTCTTTCATGTATAATTATTAAGCTCTTCATGAATCAGTTCTTTATCACCCTGAGCAAAGGAACATTAAGGAGTAAACCAAAACACATTTTGAACATCCAGAATGATGTCACAAAATAAATCTGTGCTTTACAATGTATTTTCATTATTTTCATCTGGTATTAGTTTGCTAAGAGTTTCATCATGACTGGATGCTGAATTTCGTAAATGGCTTTTTCTGCATGCATTGAGATCATGACACAGTTTTTATTTCTGTAATTGTGGTGAAATGAATTGATTGCTAAAGTTTCAACCCAATTTTGTATTCCTGGAATATATCCAAAATGATTTTGATGTATTACCAGTTTTGAATATTACTGTGTTCATTGCCAGATTCTAGTTTAAGGTCATTCTCTCATAAAATAAGCTGGAGAGGGTGATGTCAGCAAAATGGTCAAATAAGACACCCTTCATTTATATCTCCCATTCAGCAACAATAATTTGGCATCCATTCTCAGACAAAAGTGTCTTTGTAGGAGCTTGGGGATCCAGTTAGGAGACTGTGAAACCCTAGTGCAGTCCAAGACTAAGGCTGTCATACTGAGGTGGCTGATTCTCTGATCATGGTACCAAATGCAGACTTGGAAACAGCTCTGTCCACCTGAAGATGGAGCTGCAGCCCATGGCTTTGGTTCTGTCATGAGCACCGTCTGCTGGGGAACCTTGGAGGAGTCATGATCACCTATGTATCAAGTGATATGCAAATAGTCTTGGCTCTGGACCTGGAAGGGAACCATTTACCTACTCTTGCCCCTTTGGGTGTGATCTGGAAGCCCCTGGATGTAACACTGAGATGGCAGTGAAGGTCATTTCCAACTTTAGTCCCCCTCACGAGAAGGCCAACTAGCAACTATCCATAGACAAGACACCACTGTATAAATTCCAGAGCCTGGGAGTGAGGCTGAAGTGACTTTCTGGACCACAGAGATGGAGAAGGACTGCAATGGAAGGGGAAGAATAGAGGTTTCACTTCAAGGGCATTGTTGCTCCCTGTACTGGCACAGAACCACACCAAGGGACGGCTTCCCAGGACCTACAGTTTCCCCAGTGGGAAAAGAGAGCAAGATAGACATCTTGCTCCCCTCCGCTTCCTGGGAGGCTCACTCGGATCTTGCATCATGGAGAATCACTGTGGGAATCTATGGGGCTTGATCACTGGGGATCAGAAAGAGGTAGAGAAAAGGTGCAGTCAATCTTGGTGGATCACATTCCTGTTTGTATCAGTGCCCATCTGGCTCCACTTGCCATCTGCAAAACCTAGCCAATGGTCTCTGTTGGCAGTGAAGTCTTTTCTGTGGCTATACCCATGCAGGAAAACAAATTTACAGCCCAATCCAATTATTGAGCATAGCATCTAGTTCTGTCAGGACAGAGGGCTTGACCAGAGGACCTAGGCAGCCCTGGAGGCCATCTTACTGCCAAGAGTCAAGCCAGCAGCCCTTCTCACCTGTTGAGCATAGCCTCTGATTTCACTCTACTAGGGAACCTGAACAGTGACCCTGGGCAGCCTGAGCCCAGCTATGGCCCTATATGATTGCTGTACACAGCTTGTGGCCTCATCAAGACAGGGAACCCAGCTGGTGAATCCACTCAATTAATTATGGAGTATAATCTGTGGCTCCACCCAACCAGGTAGCCCAGAAAGTGACTAGCCAACCATGAAGAGTCTCCAGCCCCACCCAATTGTAGGATACAACTGGATGTCCTGTCCAACCAGAAAGCTTAGCCAGAGACTTTGCTCAACAGTGGAACCTTGCCAGTGGCCTACCTGATTGCAAAGCCCAGACTGAGGCTCTAATCATCTTTGGGGCCCTGGATGATTGCACAGCTCAGCCTGAGGCTGTCTGACCCTGAAGCCTGCCTACAGTCCCTCCAGGGTGTGGAGTTCAATCAGTGGCACCATCTGATTGGAGAGCACAGTCTGAGGGCCTGAGAACCACTTTTACCACATCTATTTCAGAACTGTTCTCTGAAAAGCATGTTGGAAGACTGTGTGTGTGTAAACCATATATACATATAAACCCAGAGGTTATGAAAGACGGAGCAATAGGTGGAACACAGATTTTATTTAGGAAATGAAACTTTTGGGTCATTCTACTGTGGTGGATATATGTTATAATTGTTCAAAATTTTTGTACAACTCAAGGAGAGAACCCTAATGTAAACTGTAGACTGGTTAACAATGATGTCTCAGTATTGGTTCATGGGTGTAACAAATGTTGGTTGTGGGGTAGGCTGAATATGTGTGTGTGTTGGGGAGGAGAGGGGATGTGGGAACTTCCTGTACTGTCTAACTTTGCTGTACACTTCAAACTGCTCTAAAAGCAAGCCTATTACTTTAAAAACCAAAAAGGTAACTACCTTCTCCTTACTGCTCTCAGAAGACGAAAAGAATGGTCAGTGTCCCAGAACACATGAAAAGATATTCAGGATGACTGATAGGGAAATGCAAGACAAAAGAGGATTGGGATACTATTTTTATTCCAAATTGCAGAACATTCTAATTCTTTAGCCGAATATGGAGAAACAGGAACCCCTTCACATTGGTGGTACAGCTGTGAAAGGCTACAGTGTCTTTAACAATTATCTAGAACATTATTATAAAACTTAATATTTACCACTGACTCAAGAATCACTGAAGAATAAGGTCTATAAAGTGCTATAGGTACCCATAGGTAAAGTGAAAGTGAAGTTGCTCAGTCATGTCTGACTCTTTGCAACCCCATGGACTGTAGTCTACCAGGCTCCTCAGTCCATGGAATTTTCTAGGCAAGAGTACTGGAGTGGGTTGCCATTTCCTTCTCCATAGGTAAAAATATATCTAAAAAGATGATTATGTTATATTCTTAATCATAAATATTTTTAATCATCAGTAGAATGGTTGAATAAATTATAGTCCATCTATATTATGCAATATTATGCAGCTATACAAAACAATGAGTTAGACTTATTTTTATTAATATGAAGTGGCATATATAAAATATTTTAAGGGAAAATGCATATTGATGAGTAGCACATGTGTTATAGGACAGATGAAAATAAAGCAAAGGAAAGAATATATTTTTGTCCGTGTGTATAGCAAAAGAGGGTAAAAGAATGCAGAACAAACCATTAACATTTATTGCCTTGGGGATGGGGAAAAAGGAGAAGGTTGTTTGTGGTTTTCTTTATACAATAGCAGTTGTTTTGTTGCAACAAGTATGTAGTACTACTTTTGTAGCTTAAAAGGAAAATTCAATAAATTGTAGTAGAAATAAAACCAACAGAAAAGGAGCCCTGGATGACAGGGCCTCAGGGTCAAACATCTATGGACAGTCAGATCTTTTATACTTCCAAGAGTGATTGCCTCTTAGTTTAACTCCTGAGCATTGCTAGACTATGAGATTCATTTCTTTTCTGTGTTTTGAGGGATGAAACAAAAAGAAATTAAACCTTATGCTCTCCAAACATGGTGCACAGTTTCCTTCAGGATGAAATGTCTCTTAGTTAAAACTTAGTAAGTGGCTGAAGAGAAAAATCTCTCCCTCTACCACCTCTCCATCCTGTTCCTAAATTAATACACATCCAGCCTAAGGGTATAGGGGAAACTGTGTCATGTCCCTCAAAAGGGAGTAAAGGAATAAACACTGTTTTTGATTTAAAAATATGTAAATCCTGTCTAAGTTTGAGCTCAAGCATAAAATATCAGCCATCAAATAATGCATAACAAATTACCCTAAAATTATCAGCTTAAAACAACAATAAACATTATCTCACACAGTTTGCTTGGATAGCAAGGAGAACAAGCCAGTCATTCCTAAAGGAATTTCATTGGAAGGACTGATGCTGAAGCTGAAGCTCCAATACTTTGGCCACCTGATGCAAAGAGCCGACTTACTGTAAAAGACCTTGATGCTGGGAAAGGTTGAGGCCAGGAGGAGAAGAGGGCAACAGAGGATGAGATGGTTGGATGGCATCATTGATTCAATGGACATGAGTTTAACTGAACTCTGAGAGATAGTGAAGGATAGGGAAGCCTGGTGTGCTGCAGTCCATGGGGTCATAAAGAGTTGGGCACAACTGAGTGACTGAGCAACCACATGCAGCTTCAGAATCAGGGCTCTGGGATTGGCTTTGCTCCGTGGTTCTGGCTCAGATACTCTCAGGAGGTCAAGGTGTTGGCCTGGGCCCATCTAATCCACTTCTTTGTTGGCTGGCTCACATTACTGGTGAGTCAGAGCTGGTGGTTAGAGAAGGCCTCCATTCCTCCCAGGTGTGCTTCTACATAGGGCTGCTTAGTATCCTCAGGATACGGTAGTTGCACACCTCCAGAGCTAGTTCCAAGAAGAAGAACAAGGAGAAGTCCAAAATGTCTTTTACGAACAAATCTCAGTAGTCACATGCCATCACTTCTATACATTCTATTTTGTTAGAAGAAAGTCGCTAAATTTGGCCACCACTCAGGGGAGGGGAATTAATTCCACCTTGAAGGAAGGAGTATCAGAGAATGTGTATACATCTGGTACTCACAGCTGCCCTATTTTCTAGCTTTTAGGAATTTCAAGTCTCCCGAAGGCATTCTTGTTCTCTAAAGTTTTTTGGATTTTTTTCTAATAGCTTTTCTTTAATTTTATGAGATTTTGATTATCTAATGTTCTATATTCCCTTTTCCTGTACTTATTCCTGTTGATACAAAGCCAGAACTCCACATGCTTTTATGAAATCTCTGTCCCCATCTTGCCCCCTAACACAAATTCATCAATGTCATCATCCCAAAAGTCTCAGTTCAATTCAGTTCAGTGGCTCAGTCGTGTCCGACTCTTTGCGACCCCATTGACTGCAGCATGCTAGGCCTCCCTGTCCATCACCAACTCCTGGAGTTTACCCAAACTCAAGTCCACTGAATCACTGATTGCCATACAACTGTCTCATCCTCTGTTGTCCCATTCTCCTCCTGCTTTCAATCTTTCCCAGCATCAGGGTTTTTTTCCAGTGAGTCAGTTCTTCGCATCAGGTGATCAAAGTACTGGGAATTTTAGCTCCAGCATCAGTCCTTCCAGTGAATATTCAGGACTGATTTCCTTTAGGATGGACTGCTTGGATTTCCTTGCAGTCCAAGGGACTCTCAAGAGTCTTCTCCAGCATCACAATTCAAAAGCATCAATTATTCTGTGTTCAGCTTTTTTATAGTCCAACTCTCGAAACCACATGTGACTACTGGAAAAACCATTGCCTTGATGAGACAGACCTTTGTTGGCAAAGTAATTTCTCTGCTTTTTAATATGCCGTCTAGGTTGGTCATAGCTTTTAATCCAAGGAGCAGGTGTCTTTTGATTTTCATGGCTGCAGTCACCATCCACAGTGATTTTGGAGCCTAAGAAAATAAAATATGGCACTGTTTCCACTGTTTGCCCATCTATCTGCCATGAAGTGATAGGACCAGATGCCACTATTTTTGTTTTTTGAATGTTGAGTTTTACCCAGATTTTTCACTCTCCTCATTCACTTTCATCAAGAGGCTCTTTAATCCCTCCTCACTTTCTGCCATAAGGGTGGTGTCATCTGCATGTATTGATATTTCTCCCGACAATCTTGATTTCAGCTTGTGCTTCATGCAGCCCAGCATTTCACATGATGTACTCTGCATATAAGTTAAATAAGCAGGACAATATACAGCCTTGAAGTACTCCTTTCCTATTTGGAACCAGTCTGTTGTTCCATGTCCAGTTCTAACTGTTGTTTCCTGACCTGCAGGCAGGTTTCTCTAGAGGCAAGTCAGGTGGTCTGGTATTCCCATCTTTGCAGAATTTTCTACAGTTTGTTGTGATCCACAAGTCAAAGGCTTTGGCATAGTCAATAAAGCAGAAATAGATGTTTTTCTGGAACTCTCTTGCTTTTTCAGTGACCCAGAGGATGTTGGCAATTTGATCTTTGGTTCCTCTGCCTTTTCTAAAACCCGCTTGAACATCTGGAAGTTCATGGTTCACATATTGCTAAAGCCTGGTTTGGAGAATTTTGAGCATTACTTTACTAGCATGTGAGATGAGTGCAATTGTGCGGTAGTTTGAGCATTCTTTGGCATTGCCTTTCTTAGGGATTGGAATGAAAACTGACCTTTTCCAGTCCTGTGGCCACTGCTGAGTTTTCAAAATTTGCTGGCATGTTGAGTGCAGCACTTTCACAGCATCATCTTTTAGGATTTGAAATAGGTCAACTGGAATTTTATCACCTCCACTAGCTTTGTTCATAGTGATGCTTCCTAAGGCCCACTTGACTTCACCTTGCTATTCTTTGAAACTCTGCATTCAAATGGGTATGTCTTTCCTTTTCTCCTTGCTTTTCACTTCTCTTCTTTTCACAGCTATTTGTAAGGCCTCCCCAGACAGCCATTTTGCTTTTTGCATTTCTTTTTCTTGGGAGTAGTCTTGCTTCCTGTCTCCTGTACAATGTCAAGAACCTCCATCCATAGTTCATCAGGCACTCTGTCTATCAGATCTAGCCCCTTAAATATATTTCTCACTTTCACTGTATAATGGACAGGGATTTGATTTAAATCGTACCTGAATGGTCTAGTGTTTCCCCCACTTTCTTCAATTTAAGTCTGACTTTGGCAATAAGGAGCTCATGATCTGAGCCACAGTCAGCTCCCAGTCTTGTTTTTGCTGACTGTATAGTACTTCTCCATCTTTAGCTGCAAAGAATATAATCAGTCTGATTTCAGTGTTGACCATCTGGTGACGTCCAAGTGTAGAGTCTTCTCTCGTGTTGTTGGAAGAGAGTGTTTGCTATGACCAGTGCGTTCTCTTGGAAAAACTCTGTTAGCTTTCACCCTGCTTCATTCCACATTCCATGGCCAAATCTGCCTGTTAGTCCAGGTCTTTCTTGACTTCCTACTTTTGCATTCCAGTCCCCTATAATGGAAATGACATCTTTTTGGGTGTTAGTTCTAGAAGTTCTCATAGGTTCATAGAATCATTCAACTTCAGCTTCTTTAGCATTACTGGTCAGTGCATAGACTTGGATTACCATTATGTTGAGTGGTTTGCCTTGGAAATGAACAGAAATAATTCTGTCATTTTGAGATTGCATTCAAGTACAGCATTTCATACTCTTTTGTTGACTATGATGGTTACTCCATTTTTTCTAAGGGATTCTTGCCCACAGTAGTAGATATAATGGCCATCTGAGTTAAATTCACCCATTCCAGTCCATTTTAGTTTGCTGATTCCTAAACCCTAAAGTCTACTGGGGCTAATACCATTGTTTCTCATATCTCTGTGTTCACAGGAATCACCAAAATATTAATAGTATCCAACACTTACAAAGCAAAGACTTGAAGCCAGGCACTGTTAAAAAGAGTTTACATGCATCCACAGAGGTACTCAAGCCATCCTTCATGACCCAATCTTTAGTCACAATCTAACTTGCCCTCCAACCCTCTCAACTCCCAAACTTTGCCCATGGAGAGACCATGACCCATCCCTGGCAAAAGTTCTGTGTCTTAAACCTCATCTCTTAGACGTTTCCTTTATGTTTTTACTCACACTGAAACTCGGAACCCCCTTGATGGTGTTGCTTCTTCTCCAGCCTTACGTAGTAGACATTCTCTTCTGCATCCTTTGTTATAACATGAGGATGAGATAGCTTTTGTTCCTCATTGCTGCTCCCAGGTCATTTGCTCTCTTTCTTCCTTGAAGACATTGATTTTTGTCTTAGCTCCCAGTAAATTTTGTTTTCACACTGTGTCCATCACTTACTTCTGTGGTCATACACATACATTCTATGCAGTCTCAAAAACAATAGAATGACCTCTGTTCATTTCCAGGGCAAGCCATTCAACATCATGGTAATTCAAGTCTATGCCCCTACAAGTAATGCTGAAGAAGCTGAAATTGAACGCTTTTCTGAAGATCTATAAGACCTTTTAGAACTAACGCTCAAAAAAGATGTACTTTTCATTATAGGGGACTGGAATGCAAAAATAGGAAGTCAAGAAACACCTAAAGTAACAGGTAAATTTGGCCTTGGAGTAGTACAGAATGAAGCAAGGCAAAGGCTAACAGGGTTTTGCCAAGGGAATGCACTGGTTATAGAAAACACCCTCTTCAACAACACAAAAGAAGACTCTACACATGGACATCACCAGATGGTCAACACTGAAATCAGATTGATTATAATCTTTGCAGCCAAAGATGAAGAAGCTCTATACAGTCAGCAAAACAAAAACAAAAACAAAAACAAAAACAACAACAACAAACAAGACCAGGAGCTGACTGTGGCTCAGATCATGAACTTCTTATTGTCAAAGTCAGACTTAAATTGAAGAAAGTGGGGAAAACCACTAGACCATCTGAGTGTGACCTAAATCAAATCCTTTATTATTAAACAGTGGAAGTGAGAAATGGATTTAAGGGACTAGATCTGATAGACAGAGTGCATGATGAACTTTGGATGGAGGTTTGTGACATTGTACAAGAGATAGGGATCAAGATCACCCTAAGAAAAAGAAATGCAAAAAAGCAAAATGGGTGTCTGAAGAGGTCTTACAATTAGCTGTGAAAAGAAGAGAGGTGAAAAGCAAAGGAGAAAAGGAAAAGTATACCCACTTGAATGCAGAGTTCCAAAGAATAGCAAGGAAAGATAAGAAGGCCTTCCTTAGAGATCAATGCAAAGAAAAAGAGGAAAGCAATAGAATGGATGCGAGAGTTGGACTATAAAGAAAACTGAACACAGAGGAGTTGATGCTTTTGAACTGTGGTGTTGGAGAAAACTTTTTTTAATTTATTTTTAAAATTTAAATTTATTTATTTTAATTGGAGGCTAATTACCTTACAATATTGTATTGGTTTTGCCATAACTCTTGAGAGTCCCTTGGACTGCAAGAAGATCCAACCAGTGCATCCTAAAGGAAATCAGTCCTGAATATTCACTGGAAGGACTGATGCTGAAGCTGAAACTCCCAATACTTTGGTCACCTGATGCGAAGAACTGACTCACTAGAAAATTCCCTGATGCTGGAAAGATTGAGGGCAGGAGGAGAAGGGGGGTGAGAGAGGATGAGATGGTTGGATGGCATTACAGACTCAATGGACATCAGTTTGGGTAAACTCTGGGAATTGGTGATGGACCGGGAGGCCTGGTGTGCTGTGATTCATGGGGTTGTAAAGAGTTAGACATGACTGAGCGAGTGACCTGAACTGAACTGAACACTACACTTTTCCATCTGCAATTACGTATCCCCTCTGTAACGTTTAAACCTACCACTGCCTCCCTCTCCAACTCTCCAGTACCCAAGGGAACAAATGTTCAGCCCAAATAGGACTTGAACTCTGTGATATTGTAATTTATCATATGAAATATATATTTGGTCTTTGTCTCATTGCTAGCATGGAATTCTCCAAACCCTCACAATTTCCTATGATGAGAACTATGAAGGTATCTTTTGTCATGTTAATGAGGTGACTTTGGGAAAGGTTCTAAAAAGGGAGCTGGTTGAGAGCAGCCAATTATGTGATGAGAGGGTTACAGTTTTCGGTGTTATCCTCCACCTCCAGGGAGGAGAGAGGGATTGGAGATTGTGTTCAGTTACCAGTGGCCAATAGTTTAATCTTTTATGCAGTGAAGCTTCCACAAACACCTAAAACACTAGTTTCAGAGAGCTTCCAGGTTGATGAACAAGCCAAGACTTGGGGGAGCATGGCATTCTTGGAGGGTGGCACATGGAAGATCTGTGCCTTTTCACAGTACATTGCCCTGTCCATCTCTTCCCTCTGGCTGTTCTAATTATGAAATGTTTCTCTGAGCCCTGTGAGCTACTCTAGTGAATTAATTGAACCTGAGGAATTGATTGTGGGAATCTCTGATCTATAGGTGGTCAGTCTAAAGCACAGGTGACAACCTGGACTTGTGATTGGCATCTGAAGTAGAGGGCAGTCTTGTGGGATGGAGCCCTTAATCTTGGAATCTGATGCTGTCTCTGGACAGATCGTGTCAGAATTGAGTTGAATTGTAGGGCATCTAGCTGCTGTGCAGAATTGCTTGGTGGTGTGAGGAAAATTATCCCACCATGGGAATTCAGGACAGAAGTATAGATTCCTTGATCTTAACACTGTTACTCACACCCTTTCAGTCCTAACTTCTCTCCTTAGCCAGTTTAGATTCCTTTTTTCTTCATTATAATTGCTGTCTTTCATAGATTCTCAACTCCCTTATTTCTCTCTTTCTTCATTGCACTCACCTGGCAAACCTCTAGACCTAGTTAAATCCAACTTTCCAACTACTTTGCCTTTAGCCCAGGCAGCAGAATTAGTTGGAGAAAAATACACAACCACTCTGACTAATCTTACTCTATAGCACTGACCCTCTGTGGGCTAAAGTATTGCTAGGCAACCTTCAGTTCAGTTCAATAGCTCAGTCGTGTCTGACTCTTTGTGACCCCGTGAATCGTAGCATGCCAGGCCTCTGTGTCCATCACCAGCTCCTGGAGTTCACTAAGACTCACGTCCATCGAGTCAGTGATGCCAGTCAGCCATCTCATCCTCTGTGGTCCCCTTCTCTTCCTACCCCCAATCCCTCTCAGCATCAGAGTCTTTTCCAATGAGTCAACTCTTCGCCTTTGAAGAAGTGAAGTTACTCAGTCGTGTCCGACTCTTTGCGACCCCATGGACTGTAGCCTACCAGGCTCTTCTCTCCATGAGATTTTCCAGGCAATAGTCCTGGAGTGGATTGCCATTTCCTTCTCCAGGGGATCTTCCCAACCCAGGGATTGAACCCAAGTCTCCTGCATTGCAGGCAGATGCTTAACCGTCTGAGCTACCAGGGGAAGTCCGCCTTTACCGTATTTCTATAGTCCAAATTTTCTTATACATTAGAATCTCTTGGACAAGCTTTTTAAAAATGCTCATGTCAGGCCACATCCCTAGACCAATTAAGTCACAGTCTCAACCAGTGGACCCAGTTTGTTTTTTTAAACTCCACAGCCAAGTTTGAGGACCATTGCTCTAACCCATTTATTCCTTTGCTCTTAGAGATGATTGTTTCATCCATACAATCTTTGCTATTCCTCCAACATGCCAAGCACAGTTCTGCTACATGATTCTCTCTTCTGGAATGCTGTTTCCCAGGAGTTTGGATGGTTGGTTTTTTTCATTCCTTCAAGTTTCTGCTGCAAATGTCTGTTAGTAATAGATATTTCTGAACTCTTCCATATAAAACAAGACTTTCTCACCCCAACCTTAGCACTTCCTGTTCCCTTTGTCTTACTTTGTTTTACTCCTTATCATTTCTCACTACCTAATATGTTGACACTAGTGGTAAAGAACCCGCCTGCCAATTCAGAAGACATAAGAGACTTGTGTTCTATCCTTGTGCTGGGAAGATCCCCTGGAGGAGGGGATAGCAACCCACTGCAGTATTTTTGCCTGAAGAATCTCAAGGGCAGAGAAGCCTGGTGGGCTACAATCCATAGAGTTGCAGAGAATCAGACATGACTGAGGTGGCTCAGCACCATATTATGTATTTATTTGCTAATTATTTATTGTATGCTTCTACCTACTAGAAAAATAGATTTTGTGTGTTTTGTTCGTTGCCCATAACAAAATGTACACAGTTAATTTATTAACAGATCAATAGGTGTTCAGCAAATGTGTATTTTTTAAAGGGTAGAAAACAGACACTTCTCAGGACTTTATTGTGTTCAAGGTAACTGTCATTTTATGCAATAAAATATGCATTTTCTAAACCTGGCTAAAGGGGCTGGTGGTATGGGACTTGGATCAGAAAGGTTAGAATCTTGGATGCTTCAGAGCCAGTTCCTAGATATTGGGAGAGAGGCCAGTTGAGAGGATGGGGACAGACAGTAGCAGCAGCAACAATGAAAGCAAATAGGAACTGTCATAGCACTGAGTCTGAAGGATTGTATTCTCAGCAACCAGGGGAATCATGAACAGAACAACTTTTACTGAAGCTCAAGGCCGAGAGGGACTCAGCTGGTGATCAGTCAGTGACCAGCGCTCACCACCACCACTCACACAGATGACACGCTGCTAAAATGGGCTGTGAAGGAGGAAAGAGTGTGTAAAAGTTGGGGTGGCAGCAATTATAGGGATGAAGGCTCAGCTTACTACAGCTGGTTTGGGTACCAGTGGGTTTTCCTTTGCCCCAAACTTGGTGATTAAGGAAGTATGTATTCCACATGTGCTCTTAGAAGATCTAATACAAACAAGAATTTATAGAATAATAGTAAATCACAGTTTTTAGAGCTATAGACAGTTCAAGTTGAGTTTAGTTTTCCTATTTAAGTATTAAGGATAATGAATAAATCATTACATGAGGTCAAAAGATAAGTCTTTAGTCAACATTGTTCAACTTTTCCTACTTTTTACCCTTCTTAAGCATAGATTCTCCACATATAATAGTAATAGGCTTGAATAAATTCAGAAATCTCTATGGGCAATAAATGTCACATTTATTTATTTTTCTGAATCAAATTTAGTTGTCAACAAATTCTCACTCATCAAAGCCCATGAGAAGTTGCAGTGTTCATTCCCTTCCTTCTACTGGATTGTACCAGACTTAGGTCTTATGTGGTTCAGAAAATGTGGGCAGGCTGAATTTGGGGCAGTGATGTAGATGTTTCATGCTGACACCTGGGAGTCAATTTGAAGTTGCTCATTTTCTGTGCCAGCTTGGCTATGGGAGGTTGGCGCAAAAGTAATTGTGAGTTTTGTGTTGTTGAAATTTGCCGTTTGATATTGGAATATGTTCTCAAGTAAATGGGGCTATGTTATAAATGGTTTTAATGTACATTTCTTGCTGTTTTTTTTGCTAGTGACATTATTTGCTGTATGTTTTATATTTATTTTAGACTATGGAAATGATGTTAGACAAAAAGCAAATTTGAGTGGTTTTCTTATTCAAGTTCAAAATGAGTCATAAAGCAGTGGAGACAACTCACAATATCAACAGCGCATTTGGCCCAAGAACTGCTAGTGAATGTACAGTGCAGTGATGGTTCAAGAAGTTTTACAAAGGAGACGAGAGAGGCTTGAAGATAAGGAGCATAGGGCTGGCCATCAGAAGTTGACAATGACCAATCGAGAGGATCATGGAAGCTGATCCTATTACAATTACATGAGAAGTTGCCAAAGAACTCAGTTTTAACTAACCTACAGTTGTTTGGCATTTGAAGCAAATTAGAAAGGTGAAAAAGCTTGATAAGTGGGTGCCTCGTAAGCTGGCTGCAAATTTTAAAAATCATTGTTTTGAAGTGTCGTCTTCTCTTATTCTATTCAACAACCATTTCTCAATCAGATTGTGTGATGAAAAGTTGATTTTGTATGACAATTGACGATGATCGGTTCAGTGGTTAGACTGAGAAGCAGCTCCAAAGTACTTCCTAAAGGCAAAACTTCTGCCAAAAAAGGTCATTGCTTGGTAGTCTGCTGTCTGTCTGATCCACTACAACTTTCGGAATCCCAGTGAAACCACTACATCCGAGAAGTATGCTCAGCAAATCGATGAGATGCAATAAAAACTGCAAAGCCTGCGGAGAGCATTGGTCAATAGAATGGGTCCAGTTTGTCTCCATGACAACACCATACCACAGGTCACACAACCAATGCTTCAAAAGTTGAAGGCATTGGGCTATGAAATTTTGCTTCATCCACCATATTCTCCCAACCTCTCACCAACTTACTACATTTCTTCAAGCAGCTAGACAACTTTTTGCAGGGAAAATCCCACAACCAGCAGGATTCAGAAAATGCTTTCCAGGAGTTCACTGAATCCCAAAGCGTGTATTTTTATGCCATAGGAAAAAATAAACTTATTTCTCAGTGCAAAAATGTGTTGATTGTAATGGTTCCCATTTTGATTAATAAAGGTGTGTTTGAGCCTAGTTATAATGATTTAAAATTCGTGGTCTTAAACTACAGTTATGCTTGCACCAACATTAATTAGTGTTATGGGAAGAAATTATAATCTTTCATTTAGCCATGGTCAAAAAACTTTTTTAAAACTATGATTTACAATGGATAACCCAAAGAAGAAAGATTTCTGTTTTATTTTTATTTTTTTAGTATACTGTTTGTCATTTCTTTCTAAATTAATTTTTATTGGAATATAGCTGTTTTACAATATTGTGTTAGTTTCCTGCTATACAGCAAAGTGAATCAGTCATATGATATACATATATTCACCCTCTTTTTAGATTTCCTTACCGTTTTGGTCACCATCGAATGTTCATTTCTTTCCTTAGTAAGGTAAATGAGAAGAGGTTGAGAACTTTATAATCCAGTGACTCTATAAACACCGAGTATAAAGAGCCCCTGCTTCTAAATGTATAGAGGTTCTGTTCTATTAAGAAGAAGCAAGAAGCTTTCTGAGATATTCACAAGTTCTTTTGGAGCTATTTGTCACAAATTCCTCCCAGAATATTCTTTCATTAAATACCTAACCTCTATGCAAGTTGTATAAATTCGCCTAAGATGTAACCATTACCTGGGGAGCATATAATACATACATTTTTCGTTTTGTGTATAAAAATCTTACACATTATACATTATAGAAGAGTGAATTTTTCACTAAAATTGCAAATGAACTAATCAGCCATGTGTTAATATGACTCATTACTCTGTAAATCATGTAGGTTATTCTTTTTTGTGAAGGAGAAAGAAGAGGGGAAGGAAACTATTCATGTTCCATGATCTACTTTTTCTCCTTTCAGCAGCAACAGATAAAGGCTGTCTTTAGATATTCTGATTTCAACATAATATGAAATTATTTTAATAGCGTTTAGTCTCCATGGGTATCCATACAACTGTTTTCCCTCTGAGATCTATTTATGGGGTGCTGTGTATGAGGAGCCTGCAGATTTCCATACATCAAGCCCTTTCAATCTGCCAGATCCTCTCCCGTTTCTAGGGAACTAAACTTCCTTGGAGTTGTGCCACCTACTTCTCCTCTTAAAGCCACAGCTTCCATCATTCCCACATGTGGACAAGCCTCTCTAATCACCTTGATGGGCTCCATTTCTGAAGCACAAAGATTTCTAGTCCTTAGACTTAAACAGAGAGTGCTATTTACCTCTCTCCCACATCAAGGATCTAGCCAGAGAAACATCTCACTTTCTTTTTGGAGGTGATGGGAATGGGTAGAGGAGCAAATACTACATATGTGGGTGTTAATGACAAAGGGAAAAAAAGAGATGTTTTATTTAATCCTGATAAAGTCATAGCAGAAAAAAAATCCTCAATAATCTTTTACAAAAATTAAAAAGAAAAAGCAACTTTAGAATAATACTTTAATAATACCTGGTAGGCTGAATCTTAATAGTCCAACTCCACCACAGGCTCACAAATTGGAAGCTCCTTAAGGTCCAGTGCCCCCTCCCAGTCTGTATCCTCCACAGGCACTTCCCCCTGGCACTTCGTCGCTGGTAAATAAAGGTAGATGCCCCAAACAAAGCCAAGTGACTGTTAACCCCTTGCCTTCTCATGTGGACATTGTAGTTTGAATATCCCAGGCTCTCATAATTTATTCTTAACTTCTCATTCTCTAATTTCTTGTCATTCTTTCTATTTATTTATACTTTTAATCGTTGTATTAGTTCACTGCGGCTGCTATAACAAACTTGGTAACTTAATCAACAGAAATGTATTTTTCACAGTTCTGAAGGCTAGAAGTCTGAAATCCAAGCATCTTCAGGGCTGGTCCATCTCATGCCTCTTTTCTGGCTTTGAGCGCTTGGTGGCTGTTGTCAATCCTTGGTGTCTCTTGGCTTGCGGCTACATCACCATAATCTCTGCCTTTCTCCTTACATTGACTTCTCCTGTATGTCTTCTTCCACGGTCTCCTCCTCTTATAAGGTCACTTGCCAGTGGATTTAAGGCCCATCATAATCCGGGATGATCTCAAGATTCTTAGTTACATCTGCAAAACCTTTACCAAATAAAGTCACATTTATAGGTACCAGGTGGACATATATTTGGGAAAACACCAGTCAACCTACTACAACCATCATGACTTTTTCCATTTCTGTGCTTTCTCCTTCTGAATTTAATGCACAAACCTTTCTGTATCTCTTGATCTAAGTAGGTGTCTCTAGCATAGAATAACTCTTTATAATTAATTGACTAGAAGTCTGGGAACTAGACTTTGATTTTGGATTTTGTAACCACTACCTGACAATGCAATCTTGGATAAATTTAATCACTTTGAATCATATTTTTCATGTTGATTGCCAATATAGAAATCAGGCCTCGCTTAAGGAAAAGAAAAGTTCATTGTGAGTTATGACAACATCTCATGAAGCTCATGGATAAGAATATAGTCAAATTTTAGGAAGACTATAGGCCAACGAACTTGAAGTTTTAATATTCTTTCTTATTGTTTGGTCTCTATTTTTCTCTGCAATTTATGTAATTCTTATCTACTCTTGTCACTTTTTCTGACAAAAGCTCTCTAATGTTACAGTTCCACCTACTCAGACAGCTTCTTCTCATCTTTCCCTACCACTTCTTGTCTTTTTGCTTGCCCCCATTTCTGTTAAAATTTCTTCCCCATCTCTATTTCTGTCCCAGTTTCAGATTACTAGTTAAGGGAATGAGAATGATTCAGTTGGGTTCTTTCATAACTCAATTAGTTTTGACCAGAGATAGGGTCATATTATACAAAGATGGGTTCTGAGGAGGAAGAGAGATTTGAGATTAGGGTAGTTACCCTGAGGAAAGTGGAGTTTGGCAAATTCACAAAAATGTGTACCACATTTTCCTTCAATAAAATGGAGCTAATAGTTCTTACTTTGCTCACTTCACAAGACATTTTTAGGATCAGTGTATGTATCATGCACAAGAAAACATTGCAAATTGTATATTATACACAGAAAGAAATTGTTTTAAAGTTTATGGTGCTATATTTGGGTTCTGGATAAGTAGCAGAATTGATTCTTTTTTTTTTTTTTTTTTTAAACTAGAGAAAGTGAATGAATCATCCAGTGGTGAAGTGGATAAAGATTTTCTAAGAGTTCATCACCATGGCTACTGAAGTTTTTATTGTTTCCACAATAACAGGAAATCACAATTTCAGAAATAGAGATAAAGTTGTTATGAGAGAAGAAGAACCTGGAGCTGCAAGTTTTAAGTGGGTGATGTTTGTAAGTGGAGGCCACCCTTCAGAGAAATCCAGACAATGGCAAGAGAACTAACTGATTTTAAATTCTGAACTATTGAGATCCAACCAGTCTATTCTGAAGGAGATCAACCCTGGGATTTCTTTGGAAGGAATGATGCTAAAGCTGAAACTCCAGGACTTTGGCCACCTCATGCAAAGAATTGACTCATTGGAAAAGACTCTGATGCTGGGAGGGATTGGGGGCAGGAGGAGAAGGGGACCACAGAGGATGAGATGGCTGGATGGCATCACGGACTCGATGGACGTGACTCTGAGTGAACTCCAAGAGATGGTCATGAACAGGGAGGCCCGGCGTGCTGTGATTCATGGGGTTGCAAATAGTGGACACGACTGAGCGACTGAACTAGACAGAAAATACTGGACTTCATATAATATTGTTTTCTCATTTGTTTATCATATGGATATTTATTTTCTGAAAGGTTATGAAAAGCAGTGTAAATCCTTGACAACAGACATAACTATCAGTCACAAAATAAATGACGTTATTACATTTCTTGGACATCTATGATTTGGTTGATGTTAGAGATATAAGAGTGGGTTTATCTTACAACAAATGGATCAAAAAGGTTAAATATGTGCAGATTGTGGTTGGGATTAGTTACTGCTTCTTTCTCTCTTGTTTCCAGCGGGGCTGGAGCAGCAGTACACCTCCTTCCCCTGGCTTTGTAGCATCTGTGCACCAGGAAAGGCCGATAGTACTGGACAAAGAGGAAAACACAGAGTGAGCGCCTTGGGTCATGTTTCTCTGGGCCTTACAAAGACAGGTTCTTACTCTTAAAATCATCTTTCTATCCCTCATTGCACTATTCCATTAAAAAATAACATCCAGGAAAATTCCTAGAGTAGACCTGGTAGGAAAAAAACCCAAAACATCATCCTAAGGCTTGAAGTTAGGCTTTAAGTTAGTTTGGCTGAAGGACATTGCAGGCAGCATGTGTGAACCAGCCCAGGTCATCAAAATAAGACACTTGTATGCATTTCCCTGGAGTGGCATCTGTGCAAAATATGCTTTATTAAGAAGCTATAAGAATGTGCCTTCTTAAGAATTCTTAATATATTCTATTAAGAATCTATAGCAGGAGACAGCTGGTTGAAGATTTGGGGTCCTGGCTATCTTTCTATTATCACTGCTAAAACTAAGCACATAAGCAGGTGCTCACTAAGTGATGAATTAACGAACACTTTACTGAATGTGTCCTTTGCAATGTAGTGCTGAGATTCATTTGTCTTATTTTATGAAACATCAGCAGTTTCTGATTCCCTCTCTGTGAAAATGGCAGTGTTCCCTGGAGGAAGAAATGCATAATTCTTTTCTTGGCAGTTGAGAACACCACTATGTTGCTTGTCTTCAGTTACAAATGAAGAGATTAGTGTTGATCATCAGAGCAGACTCTTCTTCCCCAGAGAGAGGGTCACAGGCAAAGAAAAAAAAATAAAGATGAAGGGAGATATTTGGTTTAAGAGATGATACTTGAAAGAATACATGTCGAAATATCTCGATAATCTTGGTGATGCAGAATATCAAAGCGTTAGCTAAACATGGGATGAACAGGGCTAAAGTTGATTGGGAAAATTCAGTGTGGTGAATGTGGGAAGAGACAAAAGCACACTCATTCTTTCTTCAAATATTTATTTGTGTGTCTTATATATTTGCACTTTATTTGGGTCTCTACTCACATGTATCCTCTCAGATAAGCTTTAAAAGCCTGTTAGCTAAAAATGCATGTGTTCCCAGTTGTTCAGTTGTGTCTGACTCTTTGCAACCCCCTGGACTATAGCCCACCAGGCTCTGCTATTCTTGGAATTTTCCAGGCAAGAATATTGGAGTGGGAAGCCATTTCCTACTCCAGGGGTCTTCCTAATCCTGGTATCGAACCTGTATCTCCTGCATTGGTAGGCAGATTCTTTACCACTGCACCACCTGGGAAGCCCTACCCATTTTTAATAGTAGTTCTATTATGCACAGGTCCCCTTGTTTTGTATTATTTCCTTAGAAGTCATATTTTAACATATATTTTTATACTTATATACTATTTATAATCTTTCTCTCTACCAAAAGAGAAGACCCTTTGCTTTTGTTGGATCTACTCGTAAGTGGAATCTGAACTGGAAGGAGGAGGACTAAAGATTATTGCAAATGAGGGACCGAGAGGAGTTACTCCACGTTCAAGGTCAGGAGGGGCGATGGTGAGGAGATACCCCTCGTCCAAGGTAAGGAGCAGCAACTGTGCTTTGCTGGAGCAGCCATGAGGAGATATCCCACGCCCAAGGTAAGGGAAACCCAAGTAAGATGGTAGGTGTTGCAAGAGGGCATCAGAGGGCAGACACACTGAAACCATAATCACAGAAAACTAGCCAATCTAATCACACTAGGACCACAGCCTGTCTAACTCATTGAAACTAAGCCATGCCCTGTGGGGCCACCCAGGATGGGCAGGTCATGGTGGAGAGGTCTGACAGAATGTGGTCCACTGGAGAAGGGAATGGCAAACCACTTCAGTATTCTTGCCTTGAGAACCCCATGAACAGTATGAAAAGGCAAAATGACAGGATACTGAAAGAGGAACTCCCCAGGTCAGTAGGTGCCCAATATGCTACTAGAGATCAGTGGAGAAATAACTCCAGAAAGAATGAAAGGATGGAGCCAAAACAAAAACAATACCCAGTTGTGGGTGTGACTGGTGATAGAAGCAAGCTCTGATACTGTAAAGAGCAAAATTGCAGGAATTTGGAATGTTAGGTCCATGAATCAGGGCAAATTGGAAGTGGCCAAACAAGAGATGGCAAAAGTGAATATCGACATTCTAGGCATCAGGGAACTAAAATGGACTGGAAAGGGTGAATTTAAATTAGATGACTATTATATCTACTACTGCAGGCAGGAATCCCTTAGAAGAAATGGAGTAGCCATCATAGCAACAAAAGAGTCTGACATGCAGTACTTGGATGCAATCTCAAAAACGACAGAATGATCGCTGTACATTTCCAAGGCAAACCATTCAATATCACAGTAATCCAAGTCTCTGTCTCAACCAGTAATGCTGAAGAAGCTGAGGTTGAATGGTTCTATGAAGACCTACAAAACCTTTTAGAACTAACACCAAAAAAAGATGTCCTTTTCATTATAGGGAACTGGAATGCCAAAGTAGGAAGTCAAAAAACACCTGGAGTAACAGGCAAAGTTGGCCTTGGAATATGGAATGAAGCAGGTCAAAGGCTAATAGAGTTTTGCCAAGAGAACGCACTGGTAATAGCAAACACCGTCTTCCAACAACACAAGAGAAGACTTTATACATGGACATCACCAGATGGTCAACACTGAAATCAGATTGATTTTATTCTTTGCAGCCAAAGATGGAGAAGCTCTATACAGTCAAGAAGAACAAGACCAGGAGCTGACTGTGGCTAAGGTAATGAGCTCCTTATTGCCAAATTCAGACTTAAATTGAAGAAAGTATGGAAAACCACTAGACATTTCAGGTATGACCTAAATCAAACCCCTTATGATTATACAGTGGAAGTGAGAAATAGATTTAAGGGCCTAGATCTGATAGCCAGAGTGCCCGATGAACTATGGACAGAGGTTCATGACATTGAACAGGAGACAGGGATCAAACCATCCCCATGGAAAAGAAATGCATAAAGCAAAATGACTGTCTGGGGAGGCCTTACAAAGAGCTGTGAAAAGAAGAGAAGCAAAAGCCAAGGAAAAAGGAAAGATATAAGCATCTGAATGCAGAGTTCCAAAGAATAGCAAGAAGAGATAAGAAAGCCTTAATCAGCAGTCAATGCAAAGAAATAGAGGAAAAGAACAGAACGGAAAAGACTAGAGATCTCTTCAAGAAAATTAGAGATACCAAGGGAACATTTCATGCAAAGATGGGCTCAATAAAAGACAGAAATTGTATGGACCTAACAGAAGCAGAAGATATTAAGAGGTGGCAAGAACACACAGAAGAACTTTACATAAAAGATCTTCAAGACCAAGATAATCACAATGGTGTGATTACTCACCTAGAGCCAGACATCTTGGAATGTGAAGTCAAGTGGGCCTTAGAAAGCATCACTACAAACAAAGCTAGTGGAGGTGATGGAATTCCAGTTGAGCTATTTCAAATCCTGAAAGATGATGCTATGAAAGCGCTACACTCAATATGCCAGCAAATTTGGAAAACTCAGCAGTTTTCCAGTCCAACAGGACTGGAAAAGGTCAGTTTTCATTCCAATTCCAAAGAAAGGCAATGCCAAAGAATGCTCAAACTACCACACAATTGCACTCATCTCACATGCTAGTAAAGTAATGCTCAAAATTCTCCAAACCAGGCTTCAGCAATACAGGAACCATGAACTCCCTGATGTCCAAGCTGGTTTTAGAAAAGGCAGAGGAACCAGAGATCAAATTGCCAACATCGCTGGATCATGGAAAAAGCAAGAGAGTTCTAGAAAAACATCTATTTCTGCTTTATTGACTGTGCCAAAGCCTTTGACTGTGTGCATCACAATAAACTGTGGAAAATTCTGAAAGGGATGGGAATACCAGATCACCTGACCTGCCCCTTGAGAAACCTATATGCAGGTCAGGAAGCAACAGTTAGAACTGGACATGGAATGACAGAGTGGTTCCAAATAGGAAAGAGAGTGCATCAAGGCTGTATATTGTCACCCTGCTTGTTTAACTTATATGCAGAGTACATCATGAGAAACACTGGGCTGGAAGAAGCACAAGCTGGAATCCAGATTGCTGGGAGAAATATCAATAACCTCAGATATGCAGATGGCACCACCCTTATGGCAGAAAGTGAAGAGGAACTAAAAGCCTCTTGGAGAAAGTGAAAGTGGAGAATGAAAAAGTTGGCTTAAAGCTCAACATTTAGAAAACGAAGATCATGGCATATGGTCCCATCACTTCATGGGAAATAGATGGGGAAACAGTGAAAACAGCATCAGACTTTATCTTTTGGGGGTTCCAAAATCACTGCAGATGGTGACTTAGCCATGAAATTAAAAGACTCTTACTCCTTGGAAGAAAAGTTATGACCAACCTAGATAACATATTGAAAAGCAGAGACATTACTTTGCCAACAAAAGTCTGTTTAGTCAAGGCTATGGTTTTTTCCAGTGGTCATGTATGGATGCGAGAGCTGGACTGTGAAGAAAGCTGAGCATTGAAGAATTGATTTTTTTTGAACTGTGGTGTTGAAGAAAACTCTTGAGAGTCCATTGGACTGCAAGGAGGTCCAACCAGTCCATTCTAAAGGAGATCAGTCCTGGGTGTTCTTTGGAAGGAATGATGCTAAAGCTGAACCACCAGTACTTTTGCCACCTCATGCGAAGAGGTGATTCATTGGAAAAGACTCTGATGCTGGGAGCGACTGGGGGCAGGAGGAAAAGGGGACGATAGAGGATGAGATGGCTGAATGGTATCACCGACTCAATGGCCATGAGTCTGAGTGAACTCCCGAGAGATGGTGATGGACAGGGGAGGCCTGGCATGCTGCGATTCATGGGGTCACAAAGAGTTGGAGAGGACTGAGCGACCGAACTGAACTGATGAAAGGAAAAGGGAAGAAGCAAGGTTAGGGAGAGTGGGTGAGTCATCAGATCATGGTATATATCTGACTGTCTCCGCTAGCCCAGTAGGGAACACTGGCAAAATTACTGCCTATCACAGACATCCCACACTGCTGGAAATGGTTCGGCCATTTTTCCTCAGTCTTGGCTGGAGGGATTCCCACCAATGTTGTCACCGTGACTCAGAAGTCCAAGCAGATCTGAAGGAGTTGAGAATCTCAGTTATCCCTACTCCTCACATACAGGTGACAAATACTTTCCTGAAAGGGAAATCTAAAGAGTCTTTAGATCCATGTCTGCCATAGTCCATACCTTACATTGCACAGATCCATATCCAAAGTGGATTCAATAGGTAGCTTATCAACTGTTCCATTCAGTCTCTTTTCTCAAAGGAGAACCTAGAAGATGGAGGAGAGTAAAGAAAATTACAACCTTTATCACTGCAATTGGTCTAGGAGCCACAACTGATACTAATCATTTCCTCCCTTAATTATCAATTCTAAATATCCTTCATCCTCAGCTATCACCACTAAAGGTTTTGGTGGATCACTTGTGGTGTCACCAAACCTCCATACCTGAGATTTCTGACTTTCTGGTAATCATATCCTTCACAGGCAGAGGTTGCTGACCCATCCATTTACAATTACCACTGGACAAGGGAGTACAAAGAAGTGTCCGAGTGTATCATCAAGTCCCACATATATTCCACCCTGTCCCCACTGTGCAAAAAGATTCCTACCTCTTCATGCTGATCAGCATTGATTAACCTGACCAGGGTAATGTCTCCTTTTCTTACCTGCTAGTCTTTGGAAGGAAAAAGTCCAGGTGGCAGTCATAGGTTGTTATTCAGCACCCAGACTGTACAGTCACCAGGTATTATTTACTTGCACCCACATATTGATCCAACACATTCATAAACCAAGCAGCAGCTCCCCTCACCTCTTTGTAGCTGGCTATACAAAACTCCCACCCCAACAGCCATCACAGTGAGTTGTGAGAGGACATTGCTGATGCAACCACAGTGGCTGACACTGAGATCTAGATTACATTTTTGGAGCTTGCTTGTGCCTTCGGGTCCTACTTGTACCAAATCTCACATGTACTATTGGATCTTATAATGGATTGTTACTGACTTTCTGACTTTGCGGGTTAAATAGGATCCAACTCCTAAAGGACATTTCTAGATGCATGGTCACTTGGTGTCCTATTAGCAAACATTCTGTTTCTACCAGGGCCCAAGTAAGTTTTCTAAATGTGTGTATGTAATTTTCTGCTTTGGATGGTATGGCCTTTCTCCAAAACCTCAGAGACATGTGGTGTGATCATTTTCCTGGAGTTTGTCATAAATTCTCCACTGCAATCTTTCCTATCATTGACACTTCCAACACAATAAGTTGTGCCACCTCATACATCCCAAGTGATAGCTAATTGTACCTCAACCTAGATCTGCAACAGAGCCTTTTCATATTGTAGGTCAGGCTCCAAGTTGGAAGTTTCTCATCTAGTATAAGGGCCAGAACATTAAAGCCACATGGGGACCATAAGGCCTCCAGAATTCAAAGCGGCATAGCAGGCACTGGTGCTTACCAATGCTTACAATAGCAGGCATTGGTGCTTACAAAATGTGATAAGGTATAGCCATGCTTTATTGACTATGCCAAAGCCTTTGACTGTGTGGATCACAATAAATTTTGGAAAATTCTGAAAGAGATGGGAATACCAGACCACCTGACCTGCCTCTTGAGAAATCTGTATGCAGGTCAGGAAGCAACACTTAGAACTGGACATGGAACAGCAGACTGGTTCCAAATAGGAAAGGGAGTGGAGTGCGTCAAGGCTGTATATTGTCACCCTGCTTATTTAACTTATATGCAGAGTACATCATGAGAAACGCTGGGCTGGAAGAAGCACAAGCTGGAATCAAGATTGCCGGGAGAAATATCAATAACCTCAGATATGCAGATGACACCACCCTTATGGCAGAAAGTGAAGAGGAGCTAAAGGGCCTCTTGATGAAAGTGAAAGAGGAGAGTGAAAAAGTTGGCTTAAAGCTCAACATTCAGAAAAGGAAGATCATGGCATCCGGTCGCATCACTTCATGGGAAATAGATGGGGAAACAGTGGAAACAGTGTCAGACTTTATTTTTGGGGCTCCAAAATCACTGCAGATGGTGACTTAGCCATGAAATTAAAAGATGCTTACTCCTTGGAAGAAAAGTTATGACAAACCTAGATAGCGTATTCAAAAGCAGAGACATTACTTTGCTGACTAAAGTCCGTCTAGTCAAGGCTATGGTTTTTCCTGTGGTCATGTATGGATGTGAAAGTTGGACTGTGAAGAAGGCTGAGCGCCGAAGCATTGATGCTTTTGAACTGTGGTGTTGGAGAAGACTCTTGAGAGTCCCTTGGACTGCAAGGAGATCCAGCCAGTCCATTCTGAAGGAGATCAACCCTGGGATTTCTTTGGAGGGAATGATGCTAAAGCTGAAACTTCAGTACTTTGGCCACCTATGCGAAGAGCTGACTCATTGGAAAAGACTCTGATGCTGGGAAGGATTGGGGGCAGGAGGAGAAGGGGACGACCGAGGAGGAGATGGCTGGATGGCATCACGGACTCGATGGATGTGAGTCTGAGTGAACTCTGAGAGATGATGATGAACAGGGAGGCCTGGCGTGCTGTGATTCATGGGGTCGCAAATAGTCAGACACAACTGAGTGACTGAACTGAACTGACTGAACTGAACTGTTGGCTTTGGATGGGATGTCATGCCATAACTCTGATCAATGGATCTCTAAAATTGAAATGGTAAATTTCTCAATGTTCAGGATTTTTTTCTTTCTCTCCATAGTACTGAGGGCTTCTCAGGTGGCACAATGGTAAAGAATCTGCCTGCTGGTGCAGGAGACCCAGGAAACACGTGTTTGATCCCTGGGTTGGGAAGATCCCTTGGAGTAAGAAATGGCAATCCACTGCAGTATCCTTGCCTGGAAAATTCCATGGACAAAAGAGCCTGGTGGACTACAGTCCATATGGTGGCAAAGAGTCGGATATGACTGAGCACACACACACACATCTGTAGTATGCATGTCTTACCAAACCCTGCAGTATGTTATCTGTCTTGAACCCACCCCACCTAATTAGCATATTATTGATGTGATAGGTGAGTGTGGTGCTCTGTGGAAATGGCTTATGGAACCATTGGGAGAGAGTAACAGAATCTAGCCAAGAGCACTGAGGAATAACTTCTGCATTTACAATGTAGAGCTGAGTCATCCAGGAAGCTGCTGTTTTTTTTTTTTTTTTTTTTGTTTTCAGAGTTAGGATGCAGATTCTTTTAGAATCTACCCAATTTGTGGCTATCATTGGGAAATCACAATGTTCAAAAGTCTACATAATTAGAAAGACACTGCCACGATTGCCACTGCCTCCCCATGCTGTATTTGCTGTATTTGCTCTAATCTGTCCCAGCAGTCCCTAGGACTCTGCTAGGATGGAACCCTAGGACTCTGCTTCTCAATATTCAAAAGCTGAGACTGGACAAGGACATGTCTTTTTAATTCTGTTGCTGAAAACTCAGTTCCTGTGCCCCCACCAAATGCAGTCTCTGCCTCAATTCCAGCCTTCTGGTCTCACATATGTGTACCTGATTGACTCTAAATAACACTGAGAACCCTAGTTTCCAGGAAGCCTGGGAAATACAACATTTAGCATTTCACTCTCTGCCCTTCAGAAAGGCAAATGAGAAGAAGCGTGAAATAGATATTGGACACAGGTCTACTGTTTCAGTCTCAATAATCATCCTTCATCAGATGTTTCTCTGAGAGGATTAAATGTGGTAATATACGGAAGTGCTTATTTCAATAGCCACATGTAGTAGTATGCAATAATTACTGGGTTCACTTGCTTAAACCACTTATTCATAATTTAAGAATAAATTTTCCATGTCTAAATGCTATACAATTAATACTGCCAACATGAATTCACTGTCCATTTGTCCATGGATACAGCTGGAAATGACCTCTACTTGTCTGAGATTATAATTGTGTATAGGAGTCACACCTTCAATTATCTGCTCTTCAGAATGGTAGCCACGAGTCACATGTAGCCATTGAGTACATGAAATGTGGTCAGTCTCAATTGAGCTGTGCTGCAAATATAAAATATACATTGAATTTCAAAGACTTTGTGTAAAAATGTAAAAATACTTCATTAATAATTTTATGCTGATTGTTACATGGTAAAATGGTAATATTTTAGAAATCTTGTTAAATAAATATATTATTTAAATGTACTTCTTTAGTTTTACATTTTTAAACTTTGTCTGCTAGAAAAATTAAAATTACATAAGTGGCCTGCAAAATATTTCTTCTGGACAGCACTGTCATAGATAAAGTAAGGGTAAAATTCTCTGAGGGATAAGCTGGAAAGGCATCTGGTAGGGGAAGGGCGGATAATCTGATGGGAAGGTTACGGAACTGTTCCCTGAACTCCACCCTCTAATTTTCTGTCTCCCTTTCAGGAGGGTATTCCTATCATGATTTTGAGTTCTCCTGTCTCTCTGGTCTTAATTTTCCATATACTAGTACAGATGAGTCAGTTTTAAAAACTTCATTAAAAAATATTATGAGACACCATGAGGAAATATGATTATGTCTGGCTTAGAAATTAGCTCTCCCTCCCCCATCCTCACTGTTCTCTAAATTAGGATTCCCAGGAACATTGTTTTCTCCCTGTACTAACTTGAACACAGAGCTCAGCCCTTCTCCAGGTCTACAAAATAACCCATAAAATCACAAGTGAACAATAAAGATGGCATTCTTGAAGATCCCTTATGGGAAACAAAGGAAAGGGTTTACACTGTACACTCAAAGCAAACAGCCTAACCCCCCCTTCAAATCAGACACTTCTGATCTTTTCCTAATTCTCTTCTCTGCCACTCAACCAATAGGGGTACTCTCTCCCCTCTAAGCCTTTCACCCACGCCTTATATTGTCTTTCTGCTTTACTGGCCCCTTTCTTCCTCTTTAGAATCCTCTCTTGTTAAAATTCCTCATCCTTTTATTAGGCGGAACAATTTAATTGCTGTATTGTGTTACTTGAGCATTTCCTTAGGGTCTCATACTCCAAAGAAAGTTATTTCTTTTGAATAAATACAAAATCTCCCTAAGAGGAATTTTGGGAAATATTATTTTCTTCATTTCATTACACAGAATAAATTGGATAAGTTTGGAAAGTAGAGGTTTTCAATGCTAAAAATTTGGTAAATGTAATAAGGAGCTTTACCAAGTCTCAAGTCTCCTTATCATAGGAGAGCCACTGTCTAACCACATTTACACTAAAAAAAACCACTTACAACTTGTACCTTCCTTTCTAAACCTTGGTTTCAGTAGGACAGGTTCTATTTGTTTTACATTATCAGGAGCAGCCCATCAATTCAAGGGCAAAGGTCAACTCAAGTCCATCTCAGCTCCAGTCCTTAATATCTTCCTTTGGCAACAGATGTTTTGACTTAAGGTTAACAATAGGTCATAGTTCTTTTGTGGAACTGTGCTAATTAGCCCCTGAATTCTGATATGTGACCTAATCTATGTTGGTTCGTATTATCACTTCTCAGCTCTTATAGTTTTCTGAAATTTATGCTAGTATGTTTTGCCTCTTCTCTAAGATGAGCAATGCCAAAGAATGCTCAAACTACTGCACAATTGCATTCATCTCATATGCTAGTAAAGTAATCCTCAAAATTCTCCAAGCTAGGCTTCAGCAATACTTGAACCGTGAACTTCCAGATGTTCAAGCTGGTTTTAGAAAAGGCAGAGGAACCAGAGATCAAATTGCCAACATCCACTGGATCATGGAAAAAGCAAGAGAGTTCCAGAAAAACATCTATTTCTGCTTTATTGACTATGCCAAAGCCTTTGTCTGTGTGGATCACAATCAACTGTGGAAAATTCTGAAAGAGATGGGAATACCAGACTACCTGACCTGCCTCTTGAGAAATCTGTATGCAGGTCAGGAAGCAACAGTTAGAACTGGACATGGAACAACAGACTGGTTCCAAATAGGAAAAGGAGTATGTCAAGGCTGTATATTGTCACCCTGCTTATTTAACTTCTATGCAGAGTACATCATGAGAAACACTGGGCTGGAAGAAACACAAGCTGGAATCCAGATTGCTGGGAGAAATATCAATAACCTCAGATATGCAGATGACACCACCCTTATGGCAGAAAGTGAAGAGGAACTAAACAGCCTCTTGATGAAAGTGAAAGTGGAGAGTGAAAAAGTTGGCTTAAAGCTCAATCATTCAGAAAGTGAAGATCTTGGCATCTGGTCCCATCACTTCATGGGAAATAGATGGGGAAAGAGTGGAAACAGTGTCAGATTATTTTTCTGGGCTCCAAAATCACTGCAGATGGTGACTGCAGCCATGAAATTAAAAGATGCTTACTCCTTGGAAGAAAAGTTATGACCAACCTAGACAGCATATTAAAAAGCAAAGACATTACTTTGTCAACAAATGTCCGTCTAGTCAAGGCTATGGTTTTTTGGTGGCCATGTATAGATGTGAGAGTTGGACTGTGAAGAAAGCTGAGCGCCAAAGAATTGATGCTTTTGAAGTGTGGTGTTGGAGAAGACTCTTGAGAGTCCCTTGGACTGCAAGGAGATCCAACCAGTCCATTCTGAAGGAGATCAACCCTGGGTGTTCTTTGGAAGGAATGATGCTAAAGCTGAAACTCCAGTACTTTGGCCACCTCATGCAAAGAGCTGATTCACTGGAAAAGGCTCTGATGCTGGGAGGGACTGAGGGCAGGAGGAAAAGGGGATGACACAGGATGAGATGGCTGGATGGCATCACGGACTCGATGGACATGAACTTGAGTGAACTCCGGAAGTTGGTGATGGACAGGTAGGCCTGGCGTGCTGTGGTTCATGGGGTCACAAAGAGTCGGACACGACTGAGCGACTGAACTGAACCGAAGATGATAGTTTCATAAAAATAAAACTAATGCAATATTCAATATTATACTACCATAAATTTATTGAAATAGAACATATTTTCAAAATACTAATGAAAATAGCTTCCATTTGTTAGCAAGGTACGGTTCTAAGTGCTTTATATGCAATTAGCACATTATAATCTCATAACCACAGCAAAGGTGGGCATTATTACTTCCATATGATAACCAGGCATTACTGTTACTTCCATAGTATAACCAAGGGTCTGAAAGATTAAGGAATTTTCCACAAAGCACACAGCATTATAACTCCCACCATTGTGACCTCTGTCCATAATCCACACACTTTTGCTCTGCCCTCAAGTCTCTGGTGGTCATCTTAGAAACATAGGTTCTTGTCACTGAAAGGACTTAGAGATTATCAAATCCTAGACTTTCACTCTACAGACTTGTTAAGTGATTCAGATGTTCTAATTTGTTGGTGTCATTCTGATTCCAAACAAGAATTATTTGGTAGTACATTAACATTCAGTGATACCCTGGAAGTAAAGTTAGTACTGGTAACTTGGCTTACCAAAGGATTGGAAATAACTTATTTCTTAATGACTGTTTGAGTAAAGGCAGTGAACTTTCTAGGACAAGGGCCCACTCACAGAGGGGCAGTCCATGAGCTGACTTGCCATCAGCTCTTTATTTACCTGACTAGTGTTATTACTATCAACCTTCAGTAGCTAATGAAGATCTTTAAGACTGAGTATAAAGAATAAAAGGAAAAGAGTGTCAGGAGCATGGGTGGCTGTCTTGCTTGTGGACTTTGAACTGGGTGTCTTAAGTACACCAGGATTAGTCAGCAGGAGGTCAGCAATTGCATTAATGGAAGAAGGAGATTGCTGTAAGGAGAAAAACAAAGTTGCTGAGCACAAAAGACAAACTGCTTACTTTGAAGTGTTTTCTAGGACTCATCCAGAACAAACTCTCTCCCCATGGAAACCTTCCAGATGCTCTTGTCTGGTGGTTACAGATAGATCTGTGAAATGGCCCTGCCAATTAAGTTGCAGTGCACCCTACAAATGTGTACTCTGCATTTCATAGACTTTATGGTTTTCCTGAGGGTGGTATGATGTCTATCCTTACTGAATCCAAAATAGATCTGCAGGATTGAACAAAATTTGCTTAATTAATTATACATTGTTCTTTCTTTTGTCCAGAACCTTCTTTTGTCGTTAGAAAATATAACAGAGTAGAAAATACTGAGTTCTGGAATAATAACACCCAAACATTTCCATCATATATTCACTTATTAAAAATATTTATCAAGAGATTCAGTTCAGTCATTCAGTCATGTCTGACTCTTCATGACCCAATGAACTGCAGCATACCAGGCCTCCCTGTCCATCACCAAATCCCGGAGTCCACCCAAACCCATGTCCATTGAGTCAGTGATGCCAATCAACCATCTAATCCTCTGTTGTCCCCTTCTCCTCCTGCCCTCAATATTTCCCAACATCAGGGTTTTTCAAATGAGTCAGCTCTTCGCATCAGGTGGCCAAAGTATTTGAGTTTCAACTCCAGCATTAGTCTTAAAAATGAATATTCAGGATTGATCTCCTTTAGGATGGATTGGCTGGATCTTCTTGTAGTCCAACAGATTCTCAAGAGTCTTCTCCAACACCACACTTCAAAAGCATCAATTCTTCAGCACTCAGCTTTTTTGTAGTCCAACTCTCACATCCGTACATGACCAGTGGAAAAACCACAGCCTTGACTAGACAGACCTTTTTGACAAAGTAATGTTTTTGCTTTTTAATATGCTGTCTAGGTTAGTCATAACTTTCCTTCCAAGGAGTAAACGTCTTTTAGATTCATGGCTGCAGTCAGCATCTGCAGTGATTTTAGAGCCCCCAAAATAAAGTTTGACACTGTTTCCACTGTTTCCCCATCTATTTCCCATGAAGTGATGGGACCAGATGCCATGATCTTAGTTTTCTGAACGTTGAGTTTTAAGCCAACTTTTTCACTCTCCTCTTTCTGTTTCATCAAGAGGCTCCTTAGTTCCTCTTCACTTTCTGTCATAAGGGTGGTGTCATCTGCATATCTGAGGTTATTGATATTTCTCCCAGCAATCTGGATTCTAGCTTGTGCTTCCTTCAGCCCAGCATTTCTCATGATGTACTCTGCATAGGTGTTAAATAAGCAGGGTGACAATATACATCCTTGATGTGCTCCCTTCCCAATTTGGAACCAGTCTGTTGTTCCATGTCTGGTTCTAATTGTTGCTGCCTGACTTGCATACTGTCTCAAGAGGAAGGTCAGATGGTCTGGTATTCCCATCTCTTTCAGAATTTTCCACAGTTAATTGTGATCCACACAGTCAAAGGCTTTGGCATAGTCAATAAAGCAGAAATAGATTTTTTTGGAGCTCTCTTGCTTTTTCAATGATCCAGCAGATGCTGGCAAGTTGACCTCTGGTTCCTCTGCCTTGTCTAAAACCAGGTTGAACATCTGGAAGCTCATGGTTCACGTATTGGTAAAGCCTGGCTTGGAGAATTTTGAGCATTACTTTACTTGCATGGGAGATGAGTGCAACTGTGTAGTAGTTTGAGCATTTTTGGCATTGCTATTATATGTTAATAACTGACAAATGTTGTAAATAAAGTTTAGAATGTCTCATAACTCTCCTGGAGCACATATTCTAAAAGGGGCATTAGGTAGTAAACAAGTAAAGAAATAAATGAGTAAAGTAAGTGTTGGTATTTAGTTGCTAAGTTGTGTCCAACTCTTTTGTGAGTCCATGGACTATAGCCAACCAGGCTCCTCTGTCCATGGAATTTCCTAGACAAGCATATGGCAGTAAGTTGCTATTTCCTTCTCCAGGAGATCTTCCTGACCCAGGGATCGAATCTGTGTCTCTCACACTGCAGATGGATCCTTTACCTCTGAGCCACTGTGTGCGCATGTGTGCTAGGTCACTTTAGTCGTGTCTGATTCTTTGACTGTAGCCCACCAGTCTCTATGCATGAGATTCTCCAGGCATGAATACTAGAGTGGGTTGCATGCCATTCTCCAGGGAATCTTCCTGACACAGGGATTGAACCCATTTCTCCTGTGGCTTTCACACTGCAGGTAGATGCTTTACAGCTGAGCCACCAGGAAAGTTATAAATGTTATAAGGACTGTAATGAAAGATGGCATGATTTATGGCAAGGAGCTATTCTAGGGTGGATAGACAGGGAAGACCTCTATTTGGACATTTGAAATGGACACCTCTTCTGGGTGACAAGATAGAACCAACCAGACCATAATCTAGGACTGGGATTGGCAATCTTTTCTGTTTTTTTTTTCCCTGAAAAAGACCAGATAGTAAATATTTTAGGCTTTGCAGCTCATGTGGTCTCTGTCCTGACTATACAAGTCTACACATGGACATCACCAGATGGTCAACACTGAAATCAGATTGATTATATTCTATGCAGCCAAAGATGGAGAAGTTCTATACAGTCAACAAAAACAAGACCAGGAGCTGACTGTGGCTCAGATCATGAACTCCTTATTACCAAATTCAGACTGAAATTGAAGAAAGTATGGAAAACCACTAGACATTTCAGGTATGACCTAAATCAAACCCCTTATGCTTATACAGTGGAAGTGAGAAATAGATTTAAGGGCCTAGATCTGACAGCCAGAGTGCCTGATGAACTATGGAATGAGGTTCATGACATTGTACAGGAGACAGGGATCAAACCATCCCCATGGAAAAGAAATGCAAAAAAGCAAAATGACTGTCTTGGAGGCCTTACAAATAGCTGTGAAAAGAAGAGAGGCAAAACAAAGGAGAAAAGGAAAGATATAAGCATCTGAATGCAGAGTTCCAAAGAATAGCAAGAAGAAATAAGAAAGCCTTCCTCAGCAATCAATGCAAAGATATAGAGGAAAAGAACAGAATGGAAAAGACTAGAGATCTCTTCAAGAAAACTAGAGATACCAAGGGAACATTTCATGCAAAGAAGGGCTCAATAAAGGACATAAATGGTATGGAACTAACAGAAGCAGAAGACATTAAGGAGAGGTGGCAAGAATACACAGAAGAACTGTACAAAAAGATCTTCATGACCCAGATAATCATGATGATGTAATCACTCATTTAGAGCCAGACATCTTGGAATGTGAAGTCAAGTGGGCCTTAGAAAGCATCACTACAAACAAAGCTAGTGGAGGTGATGGATTTCCAATGGAGCTGTTTCAAATCCTGAAAGATGATGCTGTGAAAGTGCCACACTCAATATGCCAGCCAATTTGGAAAACTCAGCAGTGGCCACAGGACTGGAAAAGGTCAGTTTTCATTCCAATTCCCAAGAAAGGCAATGCCAAAGAATGCTTGAACTACCGCTCAATTGCACTCATCTCACAGGCTAGTAAAGTAACGCTCAAAATTTTCCAAGCTAGGCTTCAGCAATATGTGAACTGTGAACTCCCTGATGTTCAAGCTGGTTTTAGAAAATGCAGAGGAACCAGAGATCAAATTGCCAACATCTGTTGGGTCATGGAAAAAGTAAGAGAGTTCCAGAAAAACGTCTATTTCTGCTTTATTGACTATGTCAAGGCCTTTGACTGTGTGGATCACAATTAACTGTGGAAAATTCTGAAAGAGATGGGAATACCAGACTACCTGACCTGCCTCTTGAGAAATCTGTATGCAGGTCAGGAAGCAACACTTAGAACTGGACATGGAACAGCAGACTGGTTCCAAATAGGAAAAGGAGTATGTCAAGGCTGTATATTGTCACCCTGCTTGTTTAACTTATATGCAGAGTACATCATGAGAAATGCTGGGCTGGAAGAAGCACAAGCTGAAATCAAGATTGCCAGAAGAAACATCAATAACCTCAGATATGCAGATGACACCACCCTTATGGCCGAAAGTGAAGAGGAACTAAAAAGCGTCTTGATGAAAGTGAAAGAGGAGAGTGAAAAAGTTGGCTTAAAGCTCAACATTCAGAAAACGAAGATCACGGCATCGGGTCCCATCACTTCATGGGAAATAGATGGGGAAACTGGAAACAGTGTCAGACTTTATTTTTGTACTCCAAAATCTCTGCAGATGGTGACTACAGCCATGGTATTAGAAGACACTTACTCCTTGGAAGAAAAGTTATGATCAACCTAGATAGTATATTCAAAAGCAGAGACATTACTTTGCCGACTAAGGTCCGTCTAGTCAAGGCTATGGTTTTTCCTGTGGTCATGTATGGATGTGAGAGTTGGACTGTGAAGAAGCCTGAGAGCAGAAGAATTGATGATTTTGAACTGTGGTGTTGGAGAAGACTCTTGAGAGTCCCTTGGACTGCAAGGAGATCCAACCAGTCCATTCTGAAGGAGATCAGCCCTGGGATTTCTTTGGAAGGAATGATGCTAAAGCTGAAACTCCAGTACTTTGGCCACCTCATGCGAAGAGGTGACTCATTGCAAAAGACTCTGATGCTGGGAGGGATTGGGGGCAGGAGGAGAAGGGGATTACTGAGGATGAGATGGCTGGATGGCATCACGGACTCGATGGACATGAGACTGATTGAACTCCGGGAGTTGGTGATGGATAGCGAGGCCTGGCGTGCTGCAGTTCATGGGGTCTCAATGAGTCGGACACGACTGAGTGACTGAACTAACTGAACTGATTGTCCTACAAAAGCATTCACTGATAAAACAGTTGAAAGGGTGTGGCTGTGCACCAATCAAATTTTATTTATAGAAACAAACAGGAGTCTGGGAGTTGAATTTGGCCTGTAGGCCATGAATTGCCATCCCCAGATATATGGGAAAGAGCACTGAAGGCAAGGGGAAGGGCAAATTGAAGTACTCAAAGCTGGATTTAGGCTTAGTTGTGTCACTGAAAGTGAAGTCGCTCAGTCATGTCCTACTTTTTGTGACCCCGTGGACTGTAGCCCACCAGTCTCCTCTGCCCATGGGATTCTCTGGGCAAGAATACTGGAGTGGGTTGCCATTTCCTTCTCCAGGGGATCTACCCTACCCAGGGATTGAACCCAGGTCTCCTGCATTGCAGGCAGATGCTTTAACCTCTGAGCCCGCAGGGAAGCGCTGGTAGTGTCATTGGAGGGTAGTAAATGAGAATGAGGTTGTGCGGTTAGAGATAAAGGTCAGGAAGGTCTTTGCAGACCTAGAAAAGTCATTGCACTTCATTGTAGGTACAAAGGAAAGCCATCAGAATAATTAAAGCAGAGATCACTGCAATCTGACTTACATTTTATAAAGACTCTGGTTGTTGAGTACTGACTGTTTTGAGTGGAGCAGGAATGGAAGCCAGGAAATCTCTTAGGAAGCTGTTAACAAAAATCCAAGGAGATTATGGTCATGAAGACAGGGAAAACTGAAGTGGTAAGAATTTAAATCTCTCTCTCCATGGCCCCTTAACTATATATGAACTTTGAACTTTATTCCCTTCAATAGCTAAATAGAGATAAAATCTTTGTTAGCATAAAATAAGACTATAAGTCAAATGTCCAACACATGGCTAGTTTTCATCCACGATGATTCTTTCTTCTTTTCTTTCTCCTTCTTACGCCTTTCCTTAGATATTTGTTTCCTCCCGCAGATATTTAATGGTGAACTGGGTTGTACAAAATATGATTCTAGGTGCTTAGTCACACTGGGAGAGACAGAGATATCTTGTTTTCAAGCTTTCATTGACTCGAGTCATTGGGCACCCCCAAAAGCAGAATGTAATATTTTCCCTCTTGTTTTTCTCTTTCTTCAGTAAGACAGTCATTTAAAAGTTCCAACTATTTATGTAAATAAAGTGGAGGAAAAATCACTTTGGGGAAGATCTTGTTTGTCTTGGGAAGAAAATATATTGGAAGTTTGATCCTAGGATAAGTGAGAATATGTCCAAGTTTTTTTTTTGCAATCTGGCAAAAATGCCTTAACTCTAAAGCCTTTCAAGTATTCAGTACAAGATTACTGGGAAGGACAAGTTTCCAGATCTCCATCTTCCCTTCCTGGTGGCTGGGGTGGAGCAGAGGAACCATGAATCAGACTTGTGTCCTAGCTCTTCACTGGCTTATTCATGCCTTTGCATTTGTAGTTTCAAAAGCTTTTTTTTTTTTTTTTAATTAAAACCTAAAGTCACCTCACATTTTCACACTGAATCATTTCCCATTCCAGGGGAAATACATTTTTAGCTAACTTTTAATTTTCCGTTTTTTTGATGAAGTATAGTATTTTGAAAAATATGCTACTTTCAAATCAGCCACAACTAGGAGCTGTACATTGTCGGACAGGTCCCATAAGTTTTTCAGGACTCAGGTACATCATCTATAAAATGAAGACTGTACCAGACCACTCCATGTCTTTTCTAGTCTAATGAGGCCACATAAGGGCCAAACTGAAGATCTTCACTATAGCTTTGTAGGTAAAGAGAGGTAAGAAGACAAGAAAAGAAAAAAAAGAATAAAGTATAGAAGGAGAGAGAGGTTATGGAGAAAACTGTCTATGGCTCTGTTTTGAAGCTATACTTACTCAGATTGCATGTTGCAAAAATCACTTTAGTTGAAAAACATTTTCCAAACTGTTGGTCAATTAATTTTTAACCCACAATCATAATCATCTGCCTAGGATTCCACATACCGCAACCCCAGTGTGCACATTGTCATTAGAATCATGTCCCAGAAGCAAACATCAGGAAAGCCTTAAGATAATTTCTTAAAGCAACAGGTACACTGATCTGTGTACTTGAATATAATTAAGATAGATGCTCTTCTCTCATTATTGTACAGAATATCTGTAAATAACCAAAAGCCAGTGAACTTTGTGGTAGATAATGATTGAAAGTAATTTGGTTGATTTTTTTTTAAAGGAAGGGAATAAAGAGTTATTACAAGAGAGATTTGGGGGTTAGTACACTGAAGGATTAACTGTAGGTTTGTATTCATTACTCAGAAAAAAAAATCATTGGACCATTTTTGTGAACTGTGGTAATTTCATATACAGAGGGGACCTGAACATATTAGAACCCAGTGAAACATCACCCTTTTGCATTTAACGGAAATTGATATTCATATTAAATCTGTTTCATTTGAGAATGACTCAAAATGGATTCTTTTAAAAATTATAGTCCACAATTTCTTACAATTTTTTTTGTACTGAAGAAAAATGAGATTGAGGTCCAAATGCTGAAAAGTAATTAATGACTGAAAACATTAATCAGCTATACTATGGAACATTTTTAAGCCTTTAAATATTATGCTTATGAAGAATCTGTAATTGTATAGCCAAAAGCTTTTACTATATAAGTGAAAAAACAAAATGTTACTTTTTTATACAAAATATTATCTCAATAATATTTTAAACAGACTATAGACAATGTGCTTACTGTAATGTCCAGTTAGTTGGATTTTTGAATCATTCACATTTACATCCTTATCAATTTTTCCAGAATGGGCATATGTTACTTTATAATTGGAAAACTAAACACTTATTTTGAAAACCTTACATATAATCTGTGGAATTCCTGGATATATAGGGAGTCTCTTAGGATTGCTTTGCAAGGAATAGTCATGTGTTGATGCAAATAATTATCAGAAGATATCTGGTAGCCATATAAATGAAGCAATGGTGATCTCTTTTTTGAAAGGATAAAGTTGGAAAATGATTATTACAGTGTACCATATTGTTGGTATTAGTGTAAAATTTCAGTGTTACCTGAATATTTCCTTACTCTTCAAAAGGATAAAGCAAGGCTAGGTCAAGGGATAGTGACGCTACTGAATATCAATGCCAGAAAAAAAACACAACAAGAGCAACTGCATACAAAGCAAAACAAACAAAAAAATACATTAAAACCAAAATTAATTTGATGTCTGCATCAGAGGAAAGTTGCTTGCCCCTTTTCAATTAGCCCTTTTCTGCTTAAATTGATATATTTTACCACCTGTTCTTTACAGTCAACCACTTGAATCCTACTCATTAATTTCGAGGCTCAATCCTTGGTCTTTTGTTTTTCTATCTGATTTCTCTCTCAGAGAAGTCATTCATTCTCACAGCTTAACTTTTTCACCTTATATTGATAGCTCCCCATTTTATATTCTCAGAAGTTCTCACCTACATTTCCAACTTTCTGCTGAGTATTTCCATTTAAAGTGGAACTGAACTCATTTTTTAATGAATCATCTCATGCTTCTCCGCTGAGAATGATAAGAGTAATCTTGCATTCCAACTTTTTCCTCATGCTTTTTCTAATTAAATCTTAGACTCTTCCTCCTGCTCAGTTGCTCAGTCTTTCTACCCCATGGGCTGTAGCCTGCCAGTCTCCTCTGTCCATGGAATTTCCCAGGCAAGAATAGTGGAGTGAGTTGCCATTTCCTCCTCTGGAGGATCTTCCCAACCCAGGGATCGAACCAGCGTCCCCTGCATTGGCAGGTGGGTTCTTTACCACTGAGCCACTGGGGAAGCCTAAAATCTTGGACTAGAGCCTAGTTTATCCTGTTCTCATCACTTTGGTTCCAATTCCAGTCATTTCATTATTGACATCTGAAAACATGGAAAAATATCCTGAATGTAGTATGAAGGTCTCATTTTGAGGCTAAGTTGTGTTTCCATTGGGACTCCAGGCATGTCAGGGTCAGGCCCACAGGAATCCATTTATATAAAGTAACTTGTATGTGAAAGAACTTCTGTGAAGGGATCTGTATGGGATAGAGAAGGTGAAGGAAGAGATTGGAGAGGGAAGCTGTGTTTTCTGTATTTAGTGTGATGTTGGAAAGAGGCGCTGCTGGCTTTGTGAAGGGCATGCATAAGCAAGTCTGTCTCTGCTTTCAGATAATAAGTAATGCAGGTTGCGGAACCTTCTCCACCTTTTGAGAAGACTGCAAAGGCACAGTAGAAATCAATGTAGGGCCTGTTGGTTGCTAACATTCCTAAATAATTGGACTAAATGAACACAAAATGAAGCAATACATAAAATATGTTGTATATGTGTGTGTGTGTGTGGGGGGTAGATCTCAGAAGAGATATATCACTTATTCCTGTATTAGAATAGTCAATATTATACAAATAGGTAGAATTGTTTTTTAGATAGAGGTGTGAAAGCAATTCTGTAAATAATGGATAAAGTTAAAAATTTTTTTATTGAAATATAGTTGATTTACAATTCAGGTGTACAGCCAAGTGATTCAGTTGCACACACACACACACACACACACACACACACACACACACACACACGATCCTTGTTGGTTATCTATTTTACATACAGTAGCATGGATATGTTGGAGAAGGAGATGGCACCCCACTCCAGTACTCTTGCCTGGAAAATCCCATGGACAGAGGAGCCTGGTGGGCTGCAGTCCATGGGGTCACTAAGAGTCGGACATGACTGAGAAACTTCCCTTTCACTTTTCACTTTCATGCATTGGAGAAGGAAATGGCAATCCACTCCAGTGTTCTTGCCTGGAGAATCCCAGGAACGGGGGGAGCCTGGTGGGCTGCCGTCTATGGGGTCACACAGAGTCGGACACGACTGAAGTGACTTAGCAGCAGCAGCAGCATGGATATGTTAATCCCCCTTTCCTGATTGGTAACCATAAGTTTCTTTTCTATGTCTATGGGTCTATTTCTCTTTTGTAGATTAAATTTATTTGTTTTTTTTTTTTTTTAAGATTTCCCATGTTAGTGATAGCATCTGATATTTATCTTTGACTTACTTCACTTAGTATGATAATTTCTAGGTTCATCCATGTTGTTCCAAATGGCATTATTTCATTCTTTTTAATGGCCTAGAAACATTCCACTGTACATATATATATTGCATATTTATCCATTAGTCAGTCAATGAACATCTAGGTTGCTTCCATGTCTTGGATATTTTAAATAGTGCTGCCGTGAACATTGGGGGTGCATATATAATTTTGAATTGTGTTTTCTCTGGGTATGTGCTCAGGAGTGGGATTACTTGATCATATATGGTAGCTCTACTTTCAGTTTTTACAGAACCTCCATATTGCTCTCCATGGAAAGATAAAAATTTTCAACAAAGGATGCTGAAGCAATTAGATATCCATATGTAAAAAAGTGAATCTTGACCTAAACCTCATATATTATATAAAAATTGATTCAAATTATCCTAGAATTATATGTAAAACCTGAAAATATGAAATGTTTATTAGAAAGTTTTCATGAAATGGAGTTAGGCAACAAGTTTTCATACACAATACCAAAAAAATCATTAAAGACAAAATTATTAAACAGAACTCTATCTGAATAAAAAAATGCTTTGTGAAAGTAACTAATGAGAATTTTTTTTAAAAAGCAACACACTGGAATAAAATATTTGCAAATAACTTATCTCACAGTAGACTTGTATCCAGAATATGCTGTTGACCCTGAACACATTGGTTTGAATTGTGAGGTCTGCTTATATGTGGATGTTTTTCAATAAATCTGTACAATGGTACTATATGATCCATGGTTAGTTGAATCCATAGGTGTGGAAACACAGATACAGAGGGCAGCCTGTAATGGTAAACATGGATTTTTGACTGGTAGGGGATGAGTGCCCCTAACCCTCCACATTCAAGGGACAACTATATAAAGAACTCTCAAAATTTAAGAGTAGGAAGACAACCAATTCAATTAAAAGTGGCAAAGTATTTTAACAGACACTGTGCCAAAAGATAAAAGGATGGCAAATAAATATACAAAAGTTGTTCAATGTTATTATCTATTACAGAAATATAAAGTAAAAGTTCTATAACTTTATACCTATCAGAATCACTAAACTAAAAAATAGTGACTGTACCAACAGCTTACAAGAATGGAGAACAACTGTAATTTATATTGGGAAAGCAAACTGGCATAGTTACTTTTGAAAACAGTTTGGCAGTTTCTTATAAAATTAAATGTGTACTTACCATATAATCTAGAAACTCTATTCTTCATTATTTACCCAAATGAGCAACCACTAAAAGAGCTGTTCAAAGAGATACACTCACTTTAGCATACTTTAGAATTGCATTTTGATTTTTGATAGAAAAATCAAATCTCCCGGGCAGATTTTTGATAGAAAAATCAAAATGCATTTCTAAAGTATGCTAAAGTAACTCACAGGATAGCATGAGAAAGAAAAAAAAAAAAAACAGAGGTAAAATGTAAAACAAAATATAAAATAGTGGACTTAAGCCCTAACATATCAATAATAACATTAAATGTAAATGGTCTAAAAATCTTCTAAATATACCATGTTAAAACAGATTATTAGGGTGGATTTAATAGCACGACCTAACTATACACTGTCTAGAAGAAGCTAACTTTAAATATAGAAAACAAAAGGATGGAAGGTAACAATCATGCAGAAATCAATCAAAAGAACATAGGACTGTAAATGTTAGTACCAGATAAAATAGGCTTCAAGGTAGAGAAAACTACCAGGGGTTTTAGATTTTGAGAGAAAGGCCAGAGAAAAAGTACCATTCTCATCACATCATATTTAGGGAGCATGCTGTCAGTATGGCTTACCATCCTTAATGTTAATCTTTACCTGGGTGAGGTAGTGGTTTACAGATTTCTGAATGAAGGTGCTCTTTTTATCTCACTGTTTAATTAGACTCTTTGGAAGAAAGCTACTATGTACATGAGAGGAAAGTTATGCTCTAGTTCCTTGAGAGTACAGTGTGTGTAAAAATTATTTGGAATTCTGCCTGGGAGATTTGTCTATTCTCCTCCATTTATTTGTTCAGTAATTTATTTATGTCCTATCAATGTTAACATGTGGATATTTATTTTATCTTTTGGTTTATAATCTAATACTATTTTATATGTTTTAGATTGCCCCAGATTTGGCTCTTTCAGTTGGCTCTTCTTTCCCTTTGACATATCCAAATCATTGAGTTGTGTGAGCACTTTCTTGCTTTCAGGCACTACAAGATACTCCGGGATCATGGTGCATCTTTACTGCCCTAGTTTTAGAATCAGCCATTTATCTAAGGATAATTCCTCTTCTTAGAGAATTGTGTTAGAAACAAAAATCTAGACTTCTGTGATCCATTACCATGTAGATCATTTTAGCCTTTCCTTGCTTGTCTGTAGATGGGGAAACAGTGGAAACAGGGTCAGACTGTTTTTCTGGGCTTCAAAATCGCTGCAGATGGTGATTGCAGCCATGAAACTAAAAGACGCTTACTCCTTGGAAGAAAAGTCATGACCAACCTAGATAGTATATTCAAAAGCAGAGACATTACTTTGTCGACTAAGGTCCGCCTAGTCAAGGCTATGGGTTTTCCTGTGGTCATATATGGATGTGACAGTTGGACTGTGAAGAAGGCTGAGCGCCGAAGAATTGATGCTTTTGAACTGTGGTGTTGGAGAAGACTCTTGAGAGTCCCTAGGGCTGCAAGGAGATCCAACCAGTCCATTCTGAAGGAGACCAGCCCTGGGATTTCTTTGGAAGGAATGATGCTAAAGCTGAAACTCCAGTACTTTGGCCATCTCATGCAAAGAGTTGACTCATTGGAAAAGACTCTGATGCTGGGAAGGATTGAGGGCAGGAGGAGAAGGGGGATTACTGAGGATGAGATGCCTAGATGGCATCACGGACTCAATGGATGTGAGTCTGAGTGAACTCCGGGAGATGGTGATGGACAGGGAGGCCTGGCGTGCTGCGATTAATGGGGTTGCAAAGAGTCAGACACGACTGAGCGACTGAACTGAACTGAACTGCTTGTCTGTAACTTCACATCTTAACAGTGAAAAATCTGGCTTCTACCATGTGCTGTCCCTTTTTTAACTGTTTAATTCCAGCATGCATTTATAGCACTTTAAGAATTGTTAGCCTGAATCCCTGTGGGAAATAGTTTTAAACATTAGAAGACAGTGCTTATGCCTTTAGTCCTATAGACTTCACTCATTTCCCAAAGTTACTTTGGTTAGCACCTTTCCCCTACCCCTTTCAGTGAGGTTGTTTTGTACATTTGTAATACAGTGGGTTATTTTGCATCAGCTTGCATTGCATTCTGGGATCTCAAACGCCTAAAGATTTTTCTTTCATTTTCACACAGTAAGGTTCACTGTACTGAAGAGTTTTATGGGCTTGACAAATATGCAGTGTCATGCATCCCCAATGACAGTAGCATACAGAATAGTTTCACTGGAAAAAAGATTTCCCTGTGCTCCTGTTCAACATTCCTTCCTTCTTAAACACCTGGCAACCACTGACCTATTTGTAGTCTCTACTGTTTCGTCTTTTCAGCAATGTCATTTAAATAGGACATACAGTATATAGCTATTTCAGACTGGGTCCTTTCATTTAACAATGAACATTTAAGATATGTCTATGTCTTCCAATAGTTTGATTGCTCATTAAATTTTTAAAATTTCTTAAAAATATTTCATTGAATAGATGTACACCTGTCCACTCATTCATCTATTGAAGGGTATCTTGGTTGCCTTTGGTTTGGGCAATTATGAAGAAACTGGCTATGAATTTTGTGTGCAAGTTTTTGTCTGGACATAAGTTTTAATCCACTTGGCAGATAACTAGCAATGTGGTTGCTGGATGATATAGTGATAATACATTTACTTTTGTATGAAACTGTCAAACTCTCTTCCAAAGTGGCTATGCCATTTTACATTCCAGCGCTCAAAGAATGAGAATTTCTGTTGCACTGCATCCTCACCAGGAATTGTTGCTATCACCCTTTTGGATTTTAGTTATTCTAATAGGTTTGTAATGATATCTCATTGCTGCCTTAATTTGCATTTCCCTAATGAAAAATTATGCTGAGCATCTTTTCATATGCTTATTTACCATCTGTAGATCTTCTTTTATGAGCTGTCAGCTCTTTTGCCCATTTTTAAATTGGATCACTTGTTTTCTTAATGCTGAGTTTTAAGAGTTCTTTGTATATATTGGATACAAGTCTTTTATTGGATAAATGTTTTGGAAATATTTCTCCTAGTCTGTGACTTGTTTTTTCATCTCTTAACAATGTCTTCTACAAGACATTTTCAATTTTAATAAAGTCCAACTTACCATGTTTTTTTCATGGAAAGTAATTTTAGGGGTATATCTAAAAATCATCACCAAACCCAGGGTTAGAGAGGTTTTCTCCTATATTTTATTGTAATAGTTTTTTCACTCTTGTAATAGTTTTTTCATTTGAAGTCTCTGATCCATGTTGAGTTAATTTTTGTGTAATGTGTAACATCTATAACTTGGAAATTTTGTTGCTGTTTTTAATATATGGGTATTTAACCATTCCAGTGCCATTTGTTGAAAAGATTATCCTTTTGCTACTAAATTGCATTTGCAGAAAAAAACCACAGTGAGTCATTTCTGTTCTGTTCGATTGATCTATGTTTTCTTTTACCAGTACCACTTAGTCTTGAATATTGTTACTTTATAGTAAAGTCTTGAAATTCAGTTTTTAGTTCTCTGTGTTTGTTTTTCAGTATTGCTTTATCTATCTTTTTTTACCTTTCCATTCAAACTTTAGAATCAGCTTGTTATTTATAAAATGGTTTACTGATATTTTGATTGGGATTGTGTGAAACAATAGACCAAGTTGGAAAGAACTGACATCTTAATAAGTCTTTTAAAATCCATAGTCTGTCTCTGTTTAGATCATTTTGATTTCTCTTAGCAGTGTTAAATAGTCTTCACGTAAAGATCATATATGTTTTGTTAGATTTATCATATTTTATTCTTTGGACATTTCTGTGAAATTTTTATTTCCAATTTTGATTTTTCATTGGTGGTATATAAGAAACAACTAACTTTTGTATATTGACTTTTTATTCTGTGATAATGCCATACTCATTAGTTCTGGAAGAATTTGTAGATTCTTTGGGGTTTTCTAACTAAATGATCATGTCAGTTGTGAATAAAAACAGTACTATTTCTTTCTGCCCATCTATATACTTTTCATTTCTTTTTCATGTCTTATTGCACAAGTAGGACTTCTAGTATGATATTGAATATGAGCAACAAAAAGGGACATTCTTGCCTTGTTCTTGACCTAGGATGGCAGTATCCAATATCTCATCATTAAATGTGAAGTTAAGCTGTAAGTTATTAAAAATGTTTTTATCAAATTGGGAAAGTTCCTCTCTCAATTCTTATTTTGCTGAGTTTTCTTTCCTAAAAATCAGGAATGGATATTGAGTTTTGTAAAATGCTTTTTCTGTACCAGTTGATATTATCGTATAATTTGTTTCTTAGCTTCCTAATTTGGTGGAGTACATTGATTGACTTTCAGATCTTGAACTGGCCTTGAATAGTTGTATTAAATCAAAGTTGGACATGATGTATACTTTATCTCATACATTGTTGGATTCAACTTGCTTGTATTTGCTGAATCCTTTTTCATTAATACTGATGACAAGTATTGATATCTATCTGGTTTTGGTATTAGGGTAATACTAGCCTCATAGAATTACTTAAGAATTGTTCTCTCTGCCTTTACTTTCTATAAGATATTGTGGTGAATTGATATTATTGGTTCTTTAATTACTTAAGTATTTAGTAGAATTTATTTGTGAAATCATCTGGGCCTAGCAGTTTAATTTTTGGAATATTATTAATTATTAATTAATTTATTTAACCTACATGAGGCCATTTCTTTCTTCTTGCATACTTGTAGTCCTTTGTGTTTTTCTAGGAATTGACCTATTTCATCCAAGTTATCAAATTTCTGGACTTGGCTTTTCATGTTCCTTTATATCCTTTTAATGTCAGTGGGTCAGAAGTTATGATCCCTCTTTAATTTGATAGTGTTAATATGTGTCTTTTCTGTTTTCTTGGTTGACTTGTCTATAGGCTTATCAATTTTACTGACCTTTCAAATAACCAGCCTCTGACTTTGTTGATTTTCTCCATTACTTTTCTGTTTTCAGTTTTATCGATTTCTGCTCTCACATTCATAATTTTTTCTGCTTGTGTTAGGTTTAATTTACTTTTCTTTCTAGAGCTTACTAAGGCAAGGCTTAGGTTATTGATGCTGATTTTTTTCTTATTTTCTAAAATATGCATTTAATGCTATAATTTCCCTCTAAGCACTACTTTCTCTGCAACCCACAAACCTTGATAACTTTTAATTATTTTCAAAATATATTTTTAAAGTTACAATTTAAACTTTTTGACTAATGAGCTATTTAGAATTTTTGAATTTCAGGTTATTTTAGAATTTTCAATTTATTTTCTTTTATTGATTTCTGGTTTAATTCCATTGTGGTCTGAGAATATACGTAGTGTGATTTCTGTCTTTTCAAACTTGTTACATTGTGTTTTATGGCCCAGAATGTGGCCTGTCTTAATGAACGTTGCATACAAACCTAAAAAGATTTTGTATTTCAGTGTTCTCAGACTGAGGATTCTATAAGTGTTGATTCTATAAATGTCAACTATTAAGATAAAACTAATAGTTGTGTTTAGTTCCTCTGTATCCTTTATTATTGTTCAGCCCTGTCTGACTCTTTGTGACCCCATGGACTGTGGCACACCAAGCTTCCCTGGTCCTTCACTGTCTCCTGGAGTTTGCTCAAATTCATGTCCATTGAGCCAGCGATGCCATCTGACTGTCTCATCCTCTGTGGCCCCCATCTCCTGCCCACAATCTTTCCCAGCATCAGGGTCTTTTCCAGTGAGTCAGCTCTTTGCATCAGGTGGTCAAAGAATTGGCGCTTCAGCTTCAGCATCATTCCTGGCAATGAATATTCATTGTTGATTTCATCTAGGATTGATCTCCTTGCTGTCCAAGGGACTCTTAAGTCTTCTCCAGCACCGCAGTTCAAAAGCATCAGTTCTTCAGTGCTCAGCCTTCTTCATGGTCCAGCTCTCACATCTGTACATAACTACTGGAGAAACCTTAACTTTGATTATATGGACCTTTATTGACAACGTGGTGTCTCTGCTTTTTAATACACTGTCTAGGTTTGTCATAGCTTTCCTTTCAAGGAGTAAATGTCTGTTAATTTCATGGCTCTGGTCACCATCCACAGTGATTTCAGAGACCAGACTAAATGAATAAATAAATGAATGAATAAATAAATAAATAAATAAATAAATAAATAAATAAAAGTCTGTTAATGTTTCCACTTTATTCCCATCTATTTGCCATGAAGTTATGGGACTGGATACCATGATCTTAGTGTTCTGAATGTTGAGTTTTATGCCAGCTTTTCACTCTCCTTTCACCCTCATCACGAGACTCTTATTTCTTCTTCACTTTCTGCCATTAAAGTGGCACCATCTGCATACCTGAGGTTGTTACTGTTTCTTCTGGGAGTCTTGATTCCAGCTTGTGCTCCACTCAGTCTGGCATTCTGTATATATACTCTGCATGTAAGTTAGATAATCAGGGTGACAGCATACAGCCTTGACGTACTCCTTTCCCAAATTAGACCATGTATCCTTTACACTATTTGTTCCATGTATCATTTACACTATTATTTTGCCTGTGTAGTCTGTTGACAGAAAGGTAAAGTGTTCAACTATAATAATAAATTTGTCTCTATCTCTTTTCTGTTATGAATTTTTTCCTCATGTATTTTGATGCGATTAGGTGCATACATATTTAAGATTACTATATCTTCTCATAGAATATATCCCTTTATTATTATTAATGCCCTTTATTCTAGACAATCTTCCCAGTTCTGAATTTTACTTTGTCTATTCTGTCTGAAATTAATAGTTACTAAACCTTTCTTTTGATTAGTATTAGCCTGTCTTATTTTTTTCATCTCTTAAAGCTATATGAATGGTTTCCTTGTAAATAACCCATAAATTTGTCCTATTTTAAAAAATATACTCTGATTGATCTTTTATTTAATGTATTTCAAACATTAAAGCAGAGCTCCCTAGCTTTTTGGCACTAGGTTTTGTGGAAGAAAATTTTTCCACAGACCAGGGAGCGGGGATGATTTGGGATGATCCAAGTGCATTACATTTATTGTGCACTTTGTTTCCATTAGTATTACATTGTGTCATATAATGAAATAATTATCCAACTCATCATAATGAAGACTCAGTGGGAACTCTGAGCTTGTTTTTTTGCAACCAAATGGTTCCATATTGGGGCTTATAGAAGAGACACTGACACCTCAAGTGTGTTGCTTATGCCCAGTCTAGTCCATAATCTTGCTATGGTTGCTGCCCTGCAGAAAACCCTGTTTCACAAAGACAGGATGTTGGAAACAGAAGCAGGCTTTTTCAGTGCTTTTGTGACGATCTCATGATATGTTGCCTTGACTTTAACCCAGAACGTATGGAGCTTTGAAGTTGTCTCAAGCATACTCTTAAGGTCACTGTAATTTGTGATTTCAAGCAGATGACCCTCTACTAGCATGGACAAAGTTGAGTCACCTGGCTTATAAACAAATGTGTCATGGATCTGTGCTTTCCCAGTTCTGAAGTGTTTTGTGGTTGGGAAGTAATGTTCAAACTCTTTGAAAGTTGAGATAGGTGATAATGTACCAACTGGGAGAAAGAATGCCCTAATTTAGTCTCTTTCAAAATCTCTGCTAATGTTTGAATCATGTCAGAAATCCCAGTGTTCACTCATCACCCCCATGATTCCAGTTTGGCTTTGAGCAGAGACACTTAATCTGCTGACTTGAACACAGTTGATGATTTCCCTGAAGTGACAGATTGAGTTTGATGAGCAGGCTTGATATGTCACACAAGTAAGCAAGTTTTGCAATCCATACTATGAAATGTGCTTCCAGTGGTGACTGCTTGTCTAGAAGAAATCTCTGGAGTGACTCTCATACTCAAAAACTCTGGCCAATGATCTACCTTTAGAAAGCCACCTCACTTCTGTGTATAAGAGAGGGCATGTGTACTCTGTAGCCATCTCTTCATAGAACTGTGTGAAAAGATGTGAGTTAAAGGCACATAATTTAATGTGGTTGATCATTTTAATCACATCCTGCCAAACATTGTTAAGTTCATGTTTCATTTTTGGCTAGCCAGCATTTCTCTGTGGATGACACAGTGCATAGACTCACATTCAGAAGTGACCTCTTTGACCCAAGTAGTGAAACCAGAAAGCCATCCAGTCATGGCAGCTGCTCCGTCCAGGCATAAAACAACACAAAATGACCAATTCCATTTTTTTGATTTTTTTTTATATGTAATCACTTAAAGACTTGAATAGTTCTATAGTTGCAATGTTGGCTAGCAACAAAAGTACGCATAACATAACCTCATGCACATCCTTCTCAAAATGCCTTGCACAAAAACAATCATTGCTGCCTTGTTGTCTACCTGGATTCTGTACCATGATGACTCATTAATCCTTTCTGACAATTGTTTCTCAATATCCTCTGTTATTTCATCACTTTGTCTAGTTATGGTGCTAGCTGAAAGAGGAACATGTGCCACCTTTTGAACTGCAGCCTCTCCTAAAAGTTCTCAATAAATGTTCTTAACGGCAGGCAGGATCAACTCTTCACAAACAGCAAATGGCTCTTGCTTTAGCAATGCGGTTTGCCACTAAGAATGATGTTCTCAGTGCAGGCACATTTGATGAAATTGTGGTCTTCAATAATTGCTTAGTCTAGAGTCTTCTTCTGGAGAAGGCAATGGCAACCCATTCCAGTACTCTTGCCTGGAAAATCCCATGGACGGAGGAGCCAGGTAGGCTGCAGTCCATGGGGTCACAAAGAGTCAGGCGCTACGGAGAGACTTCACTTTCACTTTTCACTTTCATGCACTGGAGAAGGAAATGGCAATGCACTCAAATGTTCTTGCCTGGAGAATCCCAGGGTTGGTGGGCTGCCGTCTATGGGGTCACACAGTGTCGGACATGACTGAAGCAACTTAGAAGCAGCAGCAGAGTCTTCTTCTGTCTCATCATTGAGTCTTTCCCCCTTTTCAAAGAAGCTTTCCAGTGATGTTTGTTTTCTGATTCATTTTGGCTATGGTTAGCTCATGGTCTTACCAAAACTGTGGCTGAGACCAAGTGCACAGTGTGGGAAAGATGCACAGACAGTAGTGGTGAATAAAATCATGGGAGGGCCATGTGCAGACTAAGATAAGTATCAGATTCTGACTTAAAGGCTGTCACTAGCTCAGATCAGTTCAATTGCTCAGTCGTGTCCAACTCTTTGTGACCCCATTGACTGCAGCGCACCAGGCTTCCTTGTCCATCACCGACTTCTGGAGCTTACTCAAACTTATGTCCATTGAGTCGGTGATGGCATCCCATCATCTCATCCTCTGTCATCCCATCATCTCATCCTGTGTCATCCCCTTCTCCTCCCACCTTTAATCTTTCCCAGCATCAGGATCTTTTCAAATAAGTCTGTTCTTTGCATCAGGTCGCCAAAATATTGGAGTTTCAGCTTTAGCATCAGTCCTTCCAATGAATAGTCAGGACTGATTTCCTTTAGGATGGACTGGTTGGATCTCCTTGCTGTCCAAAGGACACTCAAGAGTCTTCACCAAAACCACAGTTCAAAAGCATCAATTCTTCAGTGCTCAGCTGTCTTTATAGTCCACCTCTGACATCCATACATGACTATTGCAAAAACCATAGATTTGACTAGATGTACCTTTGTTGGCAAAGTAATGTCTCTGCTATTTAATATGCTGTCTAGGTTGATCATAACATTTCTTCCAAGGAGCAAGTGTCTTTCAATTTCATGGCTGCAGTCACCATCTGCAGTAATTTTGAAACCCCCCAAATAAAGTCTGTCACTGTTTCCATTGATTTCCAGTCTATTTGCCATGAAGTGATGGGCCTGGATGCCATGATCTTAGTTTCCTGAATGTTGAGTTTGAAGCCAACTTTTTCATTCTCCTCTTTCACTGTCGTCAAGAGGCTCTTTAGTTCTTCTTCACTTTCTGCCATAAGGGTAGTGTCATCTGCATATCTGCTGCTGCTGCTGCTACTTCTAAGTCACTTCAGTCCTGTCCGACTCTGTGTGATCCCATAGACGGCAACCCACCAGGCTCCCCCGTCCCTGGGATTCTCCAGGCAAGAACACCGGAGTGGGTTACCATTTCCTTCTCCAATTCATGAAAGTGAAAAGTGAAAGGAAAGTCACTCAGTCACGTCTGACTCTTCATGACCCTATGGACCACCGCCTACCAGACTCCTCTGTCCATGGTATTTTCCAGGCAAGAGTACTGGAGTGGGTTGCCATCGCCTTCTTCCTGCCTGTCTGAGGTTATTGATATTTCTCCCGGCAATCTTAATTCCAGCTTGTGCTTCACCCAGCCTGAATTTTGCCTGATGTACTCTACATATAAGTTAAATAAGCAGAGTGACAATATACAGCCTTGATGTACTCCTTTCCCTATTTGAAACCAGTCTATTGTTCCATGTCCAGTTCTAACTGTTGCTTCTTGACCTGCACACAGATTTCTCAGGAGGTCAGACGGTCTGGTAAGAATTTTCTACAGTTTGTTGTGATCCATACAGTCAGAGGCTTTGGTGTAGTCAGTAAAGCAGAAATAGATGTTTCTCTGGAACCCTCTTGCTTTTTCAATGATCCAACCGATGTTGGCAATTTGATCTCTGGTTCCTCTGCCTTATCTAAATCCAGCTTGAATATCTGAAGTTCATGGTTCACAAACTGTTGAAGCCTGGCTTAGAGAATTTTGAGCATTACTTTGCAAGTGTGTGAGGTGAGTGCAATTGTGCAGAAGTTTGAATATTCTTTGGCATTGCCTTTCTTTGGGATGCAGGGTAGCTCCTCTCGGCCATTCCTGTGCCGTCGCAGCCTGGCATTCTAGGCTGCTGCCCCTGACCTTGGACGTGGGGTAGCTCCTCTCGGCTGCGCTTAGTGTGCTGGAACAGCTGCCTGCGCTAGTGCACCAGCCACAGCCACCTGCACTTAGTGCGCCGGCCAGAGTCACCCTGCGTCTGAGGCCAGGGGGTGGCGCCAGAGGCCAGGGGCTGTGGCTGGAAAGAGCAACCCCACACCTGAGGCCAGGGGCAGTGGCTGCGCAGCCAGGTGCAGGAGGGCCTAGAGGAGCCATCCCATGTTGAAGGTGAGGAAGGGCAGCAGTGAGGAGATACCCCTCATCCAATGTAAGGAGAAGTGGCTGTGCTTTGCTGAGCAGCTGTGAGGAGATACCTCATGCCCAAGGTAAGAGAAACCCAAGTAAGATGGTAGGTGTTGCAAGAGGTCATCAGAGGGCAGACACTGAAAACATAATCACAGAAAACTAGTCAATCTAGTCACACTAGGACCACAGCCTTATCTAACTCAATGAACCTAAGCCATGCCCATGGGGCAACCCAAGATGGTTGGGTCATGGTGGAGAGGCCTGGCAGAATGTGGCCCACTAGAGAAAGGAATGGCAAACCACTTCAGTATTCTTGCCTTGAGAACCCCATGAACAGTATGAAAAGGCAAAATGATAGGATACTGAAAGAGGAACTCCTCAGTTCAGTAGGCGTGCAATATGCTACTGGAGATCAGGGAAGAAATAACTCCAGAAAGAATGAAGGGATGGAGCCAAAGCAAAAACAACACTCAGTTTTAGATAGGACTGGTGATAGAAGCAAGGTCTGATGCTGTAAAGAGCAATATTGCATAGGAACCTGGAATGTCAGGTCCATGAATCAAGGTAAATTGGAAGTGGTCAAACAGGAGATGGCAAGGGTGAACGTTGACGTTCTAGGAATCAGTGAACTAAAATGGACTGGAATGGGTGAATTTAACTCAGATGACCATTATATCTACTACTGTGGGCAGGAATCCCACAGAAGAAACGGAGTAGCCATCATGGTCAACAAAATAATCTGAAATGCAGTACTTGGATGCCATCTCAAAAACGACAGAATGATATCTGTACATTTCCAAGGCAAACCATTCAATATCACAGTAATCCAAGTCTATGTCCCAACCAGTAATGCTGAAGAAGCTGAAGTTGAACAGTTCTGTGAAGACCTACAAGACCTTTTAGAACTAACATCAAAAAAAAGCTGTCCTTTTCATTATAGGGGACTGGAATGGAAAAGTAGGAAGTCAATAAATACCTGGAGTAACAGGCAAATTTGGCCTTGGAATGCGGAACGAAGCAGGGCAAAGACAAATAGAGTTTTGCCAAGAAAATGCACTGGTCATAGAAAACACCTTCTTCCAACAACAAACGAGAAGACTCTACACATGGGCATCACCAGATGGTTAACACCAAAATAAGATTGATTATATCCTACACAGCCAAAAATGCAGAAGCTCTATACAGTCAACAAAACAAGACCAGGAGCTGACTGTGGCTAATATCATGAACTCCTTATTACCAAATTCAGACTGAAATTGTAGAAAGTAGGGAAAAACGCTAGACCATTCAGGTATGACCTAAATCAAATCCCTTATGATTATACAGTGGAAGTGAGAAATAGATTTAAGGGCCTAAATCTGATAGACAGAGCGCCTGGTGAACTATGGAATGAGGTTCATGACATTGTACAGGAGACAGGGATCAAGATCATCCTCATGGAAAAGAAATGCAAAAAAGCAAAATAGCTGTCTGGGGAGGCCTTACAAATAACTGTGAAAAGAAGAGAAGTGAAAAGCGAAGAAGAAAAGGAAAGATATAAGCATCTGAATGCAGAGTTCCAAAGAATGGCAAGAAGAGATAAGAAAGCCTTCTTCAGTGATCAATGCAAAGAAATAGAGGAAAAGAACAGAATGGGAAAGACTAGAGATCTCTTCAAGAAAATTAGAGATACCAAGGGCACATTTCATGCAAAGATGGGCTTGATAAAGAGCAGAAATGGTATGGACCTAACAAGCAGAAGATATTAAGAAGAAGTGGCAAGAATACATGGAAGAACTGTACAAAAAAGATCTTCATGACCCGGATAATCACAATGGTCTGATTACTCATCTAGAGCCAGACATCCTAGATGTGAAGTCAAGTGGGCCTTAGAAAGCATCACTACAAACAAAGCTAGTGGAGGTGATGGAATTCCAGTGGAGCTATTTCAAATCCTGAAAGATGATGCTGTGAAAGTGCTGCACTCAATATGTCAGCCAATTTGGAAAACTCAGCAGTGGCCACAGGACTGGAAAAGGTCAGTTTTCATTCCAATCCCAAAGAAAGGCCATGCCAAGAATGCTCAAAGTACCGCACAGTTGCACTCATCTCAGGTGCGAGTAAAGTAATGCTCAAAATTCTCCAAGCCAGGCTTCAGCAATACGTGAACCGTGAACTCTCTGATGTTCAAGCTGGTTTTAGAAAAGGCAGAGGAACCAGAGATCAAATTGCCAAAATCTGCTGGGTCGTGGAAAAAGCAAGAGAGTTCCAGAAAAACATCTCTTTCTGCTTTCTTGACTATGCCAACGCCTTTGACTGTGTGCATCATAATAAACTGTGGAAAATTCTGAGAGAGATAGGAATACCAGACCACCTAACCTGCCTCTTGAGAAATCTGTATGCAGGTCAGGAAGCAACAGTTAGAACTGGACATGGAACAACAGACTGGTTCCAAATAGGAAAAGGAGTATGTCAAGGCTGTATACTGTCACCCTGCTTCTTTAACTTCTATGCAGAGTACATCATGAGAAACACTGGACTGGAAGAAGCACAATCTGGAATCAAGATTGCCAGGAGAAATATCAATAACCTCAGATATGCAGATGACACCACCCTTATGGCAGAAAGTGAAGAGGAGCTAAAAAGCGTCTTGATGAAAGTGAAAGAGGAGAGTGAAAAAGTTGGCTTAAAGCTCAACATTCAGAAAACGAAGATCATGGCATCTGGTCTCATCATTTCATGGGAAATAGATGGGGAAACAGTGTCAGACTTTATTTTTGGGCTCCAAAATCACTGCAGATCGTGACTGCAGCCATGAAATTAAAAGACGCTTACTCCTTGGAAGGAAAGCTATGATCAACCTAGATAGCAATTTCAAAAGCAGAGACATTACTTTGTCGACTAAGGCCCATCTAGTCAAGGCTATGGGTTTTCCAGTGGTCATGTATGGATGTGAGAGTTGGACTATGAAGAAGGCTGAGCGTGGAAGAATTGATGCTTTTGAAGTGTGATGTTGGAGAAGACTCTTGAGAGTCCCTTGGATTGCAAGGAGATGCAACCAGTCCATTCTGAAGGGGATCAGTCTTGGGATTTCTTTGGAAGGAATGATGCTAAAGCTGAAACCCCAGTACTCTGGCCACCTCATACGAAGAGCTGACTCATTGGAAAAGACTGATCCTGGGAGGGATTGGGGTCAGGAGGAGAAGGGGACAACAGATGGCATCACTAACTCAATGGACGTGAATCTGAGTGAACTCCGGGAGTTGGTAGTGGACAGGGAGGCCTGGCATGCTGCAATTCATGGGGTCGCAAAGAGTCGGACATGACTGAGTGACTGAACTCAACTGAACTTTGGGATTGAAACGAAAACTGACTTTTTTTCCGTCCTGTGGTCACTGCTGAGTTTTCCAAATTTGCTGGCATTTTGAGTGCAGCACCCTCACAGCATCATCTTTTAGGATTTGAAATAGCTCAACTGGAATATCTTCACCTCCACTAGGTTTCTTCACTTGCTTGCCGGATTCTGCCCCAGTTGATCCAGGGTGATTCAAAGGTGGAGACCGAATTGGCATCCTTGGAAAAATACATATTTAATTACAGATATATAGAGAGGTTAGAAACGGATAGTGTAGTAGGAAAATGGTGGAGAAAGAGAGGCTGAATAACTTGGTTTGCATGGAATAGCATCCATGCTCCGAATGGGAATTTAGCCAGAAAAATGGGGAGCAAGAAAGAAAAACATGGGGAGTCAGTTTTTCCAGGAACTGATCCCATTTCTTTATTTTTCAGGTTTTCTTATATACCTTTTGTTACACATAGGGATGAATACAGAGTCACAGGAGGGTCAGCAGTCCTGACCTTTATCAAAATCACATGCTTTACATTAAAAAAAAAAAAAAAAGAATCTTAGGGGTTTTCACATCCTCTTCAGGCCATTTCTGTCCTCTGACATTTACAACCCTTTCTTTCTGATAACCAAAAACTTATTTTTTCCGAGGGTGTTTTTCTTAAACCAGGCACTACCCTCCAAATAAAATTGCATTCCTATAGGGTGAGGGTGTAGTGAGTTACAATCAAGAAAGGAATTTATTTAACCCAAGGTTAATATGATCAATCTTGAGCTTAAAAATAAGCATTAAGCTTATTTTTCCAATATGCTAGTTATATTCATTATAAGAACAGAGGATATGGAGATTTAGCAATGAACATCAGCCTAACAAATAAAAACCCTTCACCAATGTTCCCCTTAAGATCTATTTAGTCTTAGTGAAGTCGCTCAGTTGTGTCCGACTCTTTGTGACCCAGTGGACTGTAGCCCACCAGGCTCCTCTGTCCATGGGATTTTCCAGGCAAGAGTACTGGAGTGGGTTGCCATTTCCTTCTGCAGGGGATCTTCCCAACCCAGAGATCGAACCTGGGTCTCCTGCATTGCTGGCAGACGCTTTATCCTCTGAGCTACCAGGGAAGCTAGATTTAGTCTTAAGATAGTGATAAAGTTACATTTTTACATAGCAAGGACACAGTGATTTATAACAAAGTACAATGATCTATTACAAAAGAGAAACTTCATTAACTCAAAAGGTCTAATATTGCTAACATCAAAAACTACTGTATTTCCTTTTCTATATTCCAAATACACTGATTAATATATTCCCAGGTGCCTAAGGATATGGAAGCCTGGCAGCAATCATTGACTCAATAATGAGAAAAGCCGTATGCTAATACTCCAAACTCTCTGTGCTGTTTATGGTTGAGAGGTAGTAAACAATCATGTGCATAGTGGCAGGAGTATGGATAATTCTGTCACACAAGCTAGTCTGTCAGCAGAGAGGTTTGACCTGAGACACCCTTGTCCCATCCAGGGCAGGGAATTAGCAGCAATTATTGACACAACAAATGAAAAACCCTTTACCAATATAATTCCTAACCAACCCACTATACTAATAATTTCTAACTTCCTGAAAGAATTTGCCTTTAGTAAGTCCAAAACATCTCATGCCTCTCACAGTTGGGAGGCTGTAAACCATCACATGCGGCCGGACGAACCTATACAGATGGGCTAGATAACCTTCAGTCGAAACACTCTTGTCATGCCCAGGAATTTTTATTGCCTTGGAGCTGCACATTTACTCCTTCTCTGAGAGAAATGGTTATGGGGGAGAGCCCCCCGGAAAGTCAAACATGTAGGTGAGAGCAAAAAACAGGCTCTGGTTTTGGAGTAGATGCTCGGGAGCAGGGGATTTCCTGAGGCTTGATCACGCCTTTGCATATGCCAAAGCCTCCTTCCTCAAGACCTTTGCCATGGGCGGAGTTCCTCACGCTGGCCCCCAGCAGTTGCCACTCACTGATAGGGTTTTGGTAAGCAGTGTGCAAACAGTTGACTTATTATGGTTTCTGTGCAGTCACCTCTCTGCTAATGGTAATCCGCATTTGTAGCTACTTCCCAGTGCTAGCATTGCTTCCTCAGCTCCATCTCAGATCATCAGGCGTTAGATTGTTATAAGGAGTGCACAGCCTGGATCTGGCATGGAGAGTTCACAGTCGGGTTTGAATTCCTATGAGAATATAATGCCTCTGATCTGACCGGTGAACAGTGAGAGGGTGTAAATACAGATGAAGCTTTGCTCACTAGCTTGCCTACCTCTCTCCTCCCATTGTGAAGCCCAGGTCCTAACTGGCCATGGACCAATGCCAGTCCATGGCACAAGGGCCGGGACCCCTGCCTTAGAGTATTTCCAGTTCCTCCCTTCTGTCACTTGTGATATTCCTATTATTCTTCCCACTAATTGTTACTGTTTTTGCTTTAAGTAAGTAGCTCAACTTATTAGATCAATTGAGAATAAGAAAATAAAATATTATATTTTATACACTTTTATTTATTCTCCCTGCTCTTCCTTTATGTTGATCCTTTATTCTGACCTATATCATTTTCCTTCTTCATGAAGAACTTCTTCTAACATTTCTTAATAGGCAGATCTGTGGCAATGAATTCTCAGTTTTTGTTTTTCTGAAAACGTGTTTATTTCTCTTTCAGTTTTGAAGAACAATTTTGCTCTATTTTGATATTTAAGTGGATGAAATTTTTTCTTTGAACTTTGAATATTTCACACTACTTTCTTCTTGCTTGTATGATTTCTGACAAGAAATCTGTATTAATGCTTCTCTTTGTTCTTCTGTAGGTAAGGTGTTTTTTCCTCTGACTTCTTTCAGGATTTTTCTCTTTGTCCTTGGTTTTCTGCAGTTGGACTATAATATCCCTAAGTGTTTTTGTTTGTTTGTGTTTGTTTGGTGGAAGGGGTGGTATTTATCCTGCTTGGTGTTCTTTGAGATTCCTGGATTTGTGATCTGACACCTATTAGGAGGAGTACATGGTGACCCACTTCAGTATTCCTGCCTGGAGAATCCCCATGGACAAAGGAGCCTGGTGGGCTACAGTCCTTGAGGTCGCAAAGAGTCAGACATGACTAAGTGACTAAGCACAGCACACATCAATTTTGGAAAGTTCTCAGGCAATATTAGTTCATGAACATCATCTGTTATATCCTTTCTTCCTTCTCCTCTTGGTATTTCAGTTACACATATGTTTTCTGTTTACATTTCAGTTTGGGAAGTTTCTACTGACAAATTTCCAAGCTCAGTAATTCCTTTCTTGGTATTGTGCAGTCTAATCATAACCACATGGAAGATATTTTTCATTTCTATTACTTTGTTTTTGATTTACAGAGTTTATTTTTATTCTTTCTTAGACTTTTTATTCACATTATCTGCTTTTGCATATGGTCTACTTTTTTCCCTTAGAAAGTGAAAGGGAAAGTGTCCAACTCTTTGTGACCCCATAAACTGTAGCCCATCAGGCTCCTCTGTTCATGGAATTCTCCAGGCAAGAATACTGGAGTAGGTTGTCATTCCCTTATCCAGGGAATCTTCCCAACCCAAGGATCTAACCCAGGTCTCCCCAGCTGCAGGTGGATTCTTTAGCATCTGAGCCACAGGAAAGTCCATTTTTTCTTTAGAGTGCTTAATGTATATTTAAAATTCCTATAGTTATTTAAATTTTCTGATAATTTCAACATCTGTGATATATTTGAATCTTGTTCTGATGCTTGGTTCATCTTTTCAGACTGTTTTTCTTTTCTTTCAGTTTGACTTGGTAATTTTTTTGTTAAAAGCTAGTCATGTTGTACTGAGTAATGGGAAATGATATAAATAGGACTTTAATGTTTTAAAGTGAGGATTTATATTAATTGGACCAGAGGCTTCAAATTCCTCTAGTGTGTTTTTTTTTCCTCTCTCTCTTTACAGAGTTTGTGTATTGTACACCTCAGTTGTAATTCACTATTACTACACTGGCCCCTTGTTTGTGTGGTGGTAAGGTGTGGGGCGATGGCAACCCACTCCAGTACTCTTGTCTGGAAAATCCCATGGACAGAGGAGCCTGGTGGGCTGCAGTCCATGGAGTCGTGAAGAGTTGGACATGACTGAACGACTTCCCTTTCATTTTTCACTTTCATGTATTGGAGAAGGAAATGGCAACCCACTGTAGTGTTCTTGCCTGGAGAATCCCAGGGATGAGGGAGCCTGGTGGGCTGCCGTCTATGGGGTTGCACAGAGTTGGACACAACTGAAGTGACTTAGCAACAAGGTGTGGGGAGAAGGTTATTCTAGTATCTTCCTATCAAATTTCAGTCTTTAAGTGGGCCAGTGTCTCAGGGTCATGACCTTCATTTGTGTTTCTCCAGTAGTGTAGATACTTTCTCCAGGTCTTTACTTCCTTACAGAATTCCCTATCTATTTCCTTGAAGTCCTGACCTCTGTTAACTATGTTCCTGACCCTAAAGACTTCATTGATAAAAGAAAGCTGGAGATGATGTCCTTCCCCAACCTATGATAAAGCTATACAGCACAGTTGTTTTCCTTGACATGTAGGTCTTTGTTATGGAGAAGGATCTGAGTATACTTCACAGTAATTGCTCTTCCCTTCCTTATCCATACAAATAAAAATATCTGAGACAAATGAAAACAGAAGCATAACTTTCCAAAATCCATGGGACACAGCAAGCTCGGCTAACTTCTAATAGGGAAGTTTAAAATGATGCAGGCCTTCATTAAGAGATGAGAAAAATGACACATAAAGGAACAAGACAAAGAAGAACAAGTAAAGTCCAAAGTTAATAAAAGGAAGGAAATAATAAAGAGCAGAGTAGAAATAAATATGATATGGACTAAAAAGACAATTGAAAAAGTCAATGAAGGTAAGAGTTGCTCTGTTGAAAAGATAAATAAAATCAACAAACTTTAGCCAGACTCATCAAGAAGAAAAGAGAGTCCAAATAAATAAAATCAGAATGAAAGAGGAGAAATTACAGTTGACATGACAGAAACACAAAGCATCATGAGAATATTATGAACACTAAGATGTAAACAAATTAGACAGCCTAGAGAAAATAGATAAATACCTAGAAGTACATAATTTATCAAGACTGAATCATGAAGAAATAGAAAATCTTAATAGATAAATGAAATTAGTAATTAAGAGTAATGAAATTAAATCACTAATCAAAAATTCCCCCAAAACAAAAGTCCAGGTTCTGATGACCTCACAAGTGAATCCTACCAAACATTTTAAGAAGAGTTAATACTTATTTTTTCAAATTATTCTAGAAAATTTAAGAGGAAGCCATACTCTCAAACTCATTTTATTAAACCAACATTACCCTATTTCCCAAACTAGGCAGAGGCATCACAAAAGGAAAATTACAGGTCAATGTCCCAGTTAAACTTAGATGCAAAAATTCTCAACACACACTAAAAGCATCATACACCATGTTCAAGTAAGATTCATTTCAGGAGTTTAAGTATGGCTTAGCATCCATAAATCAACCAGTGTGATATACCACATTAACAAAACAAAGGAGATGAAGAAAAAGCATTTGAAAAAGTCAAACATTCATTTATGATAATAACTCCAAACAAAGTAGGTATAGAGAGAACATACTTTAACATAATACCTTAACATAAAAAAGCCATATATGACAAATCTATGGCCAACATCGTATTCTATGGTGAAAAGCTGAAAGCAATTCCTCACATATCAGAAACAAAACAAGGATGCCCTCTCTCACCACTTTTATCTGATACAGTATTGGAACTCCTAGCCACAACAATCAGAAAAGAAAAAGAAATAAAAGGAAACTGAATTGGAAAAGAGAAAGTAAAACTGTCACTGTAGATGACACAAGCCTATGTATAGAAAGCCCTAAAGACTTCCCCAAAACACTATTTGAACTAATTAATGAATCCAGTAAAGTAGCAGTATAAGAATATACAGAAATCCGTTGTGCTTCTATCCACTAATATAGAACTATCAGGAAGCAAAATTAAGAAAACCAATTTACGATTGCATCAAAAAGAATAAAATAGGAATAAATTTAACCAAGGAGGTCAAATACCTGTATTCTGGAAAACTATAGGACATTGATGAAAGAAATTTAAGATGATACAAATAAGTGGAAAGGTATAGCTTATGGAGTAGAAGAATAATTTTGTTCAAATTACTATATTACCCAAAGCAGTCTCTAGATTCAATGGAATTCCTATCAAAATACCAATAGAATTTTTTACAGAAGTATAACAAATAATTCTAAAATTTGTATGGAAGCACAAAAGATTGCAAACAGTCAAAAGAAATCTTGAAAAGAACAAAGCTGGAGATATCATGCTCTCTAATTTCAAACTATACTATAAAGCTATAGTAACCAAAATGGTGTGGTCCTGGCACAAAAACAGATACATAGGCCAATGGAACAGACTAGAAAGCCCAGAAATAAACCAATGCTTATAAGGTCAATTGCTCTCAGTCACTCAGTTGTGTCTAACTCTTTGCAACCCCACAGACTGTAGCCTGCCAGGCTCATCTGCCTGTGGAATTCTCCAGGCAAGAATACTAGAGTCAGTTGCCATTTCCTACTCCAGGGGATTTTCCTGACCCAAGGATCAAACCCATATCTCCTGCATTGACAGGTTGATTCTTTATCACTATGCCATCTAGGAAGTCCATATGGTCAATTCAGTTCGGTTCAGTGGCTCAGTCATGTCCAGCTCTTTGTGACCCCATGAATCGCAGCATGCCAGGCCTCCCTGTCCATCACCAACTCCCGGAGTTCAATTGGTCTCTGACAAATGAGGCAAAAATATAAAGTGAGAAAAAATTCTCTCCAATAATGATGTTGGGAAAACTTGGCAGCTACATGCTGCCAAAATTAAGCTGGATCACTTTCTTATACTGTGCACAAATGTAAACTCAAAATGGATAACAGATTTAAACATTAGATCAGAAATTAGAAAACTCCTAGAAGAAAACATAGGGCAGTAAACCCTTTTCTGTTGGTCTAAGCAATGCATTTTTGGATGTGTCTCCTTAGGCAAGGACAACAAAGTCAAAAATAAATAAATAAATATCAAACTAAAAAGCTTTTGCACAGTGATGGAAGCCATCAACAAAACGTAAAGGCAACTGACTGAACGGGAAAAGATATTTGCAAATGATATATATCTGTTAAGGGGTTAATATCTAAACTGTATAAAGAACTCATTCAACTCAATTTAAAAAAATGTCTGATTAAAAAATGAGTAGAGGGCCTGAATAGACATTTTTCCAAAGAGGACACACAGGATAGCCAACAGACCACATCAATAACACCAGCTATCAGGAAATGCAAATCAAAACCACAATGAGATATCACCTTGAACCTGTCAGAATGGCTATTAAAAAAAAATAGCAAAGAGGAAATGTTGGTGAAGCTGAGAGAAAGAAGCCCTTTTATACTTGGTGGATATGTAAATTGATGCCTATACTATGGAAAATGGTATGGAGATTCCTCAAAAAATTAAAAACACATTTATTATATAATACAACAATTCCACTCCTGGGTATCTATGCAAAGAAAATAAGACTAATTTTAGGAGATACACGCACCCTTATTTTTATTGCAGCATAATTTTACAGTAACCAAGATATGAAAGCAACCTAAGTACCCACTGATAAATGAGTATATGAAAAGAGGAGATGCGTGTGTGCACGTGCACACACACACACACTGAAGTATCAGTCATTCATAAAAAGAATGAAATCTTGCCATTTGGAACAATGTAAATGGACATAGAGGTTATTATGTTAAGTGAAATAAGTCAAGCCAAGAAAGAAAAATATGGGTTTCCCTGGTGGCTCATGGGTAAAGAATTCATGTGCTAATGCAGGAGATAGGGGTCAGTCCTTGATCTGGGAAGATCCTCCATGCTGTGGAGCAATTAAGCCGGTGTACCACAACTATTGAGCCTGCGCTCTATACCTCAGGAGCCACAGCTAATGAGCCCACACGCCACAGCTGGAGCCCATGTGCCCTGCAGCCCGTGCTCTGCAACAGGAGAAGCCACTGTGATAAGAAGCCTGCACACCGCAGAGAAGAGCAGCCTCAGCTGGCCACAGCTAGAGAAAAGCCCACGCATCAGCAGAGAACTAGAACAGCCAAAAATAAGTAAAAGAGTTTTTAAAAAGACAAATCCTTTATGATTTCATTTATATATGTAATCTAAAAAAACAAACAGACAGAAACAGACTTATGGGGAAAAAAAAAAAAAAAAAAAGCTTTGGTTGTTGCCAAAGGGGTTGGGGGTATGGGAATGGACCAGATAAGTGGAGTGGATTAAGAGGTATAAACTTCCAGTTATACAATGAATAAGTCATGCCCCAGTGTTTACAAAAAAGAACTCTCCTCTTACGGGAAGTAGATTTGTCTAAGCAAATCTAAGGATTTGCTCAGTAGGGTTGGGAAAGTAAAGACATGAAGAATATTTATTTTTATTGAGGCTAGAACTGAGTTTCTTACTAGACTTACAGCTTGAGCTGTTGGAGGTAGACCACAGTAGTGACTTAAAAATGTCTCTATTAAATACGTAGCCTCACTCTCTATCAGTGATAGGGAGTGATAGGTGATTAAGGAGAAGTGAACTGACTGGCCAAGAGCCTGAATTTGTCTTCCCTTATTTCTGATTCAAAAATATTTACTAGAACTAACAGTTTCTTATTTCGGTGCTCTCATTACTTGTTTAAAGTTTTCATTTAGCATTCATCATTCTGCCAAATATATGTTATGTATTATGTTTTATATAATGCTTTTGTATATTATATGTTACACTATGTATTTTGTATATTACATACATTGCAATTAGCATAATTTACCACTGTCCCAGCACTTAGCACTGGATCAAACCCCCTTAAGTAATGGCCAGGTTTGCTTGTGAAGCTCTAAATGCTTTTCTTGGATTTGATTTAATATGGGAGAAAGTAGATACTCATGTCCCCTAAAATCTTAACTGATTCTATATGAATAAGACTGTACAGCTTGAACTGCTGCTGGAAATGCTCTTCCTTTGAGGATCTGCTTTGGCTAGAATGAGGATTCCAGGTGGCTATTTCACAGAGGGTTCTTATCTTTTGAAAAAGGTTCAGGGATGAGGTTTTGCTTTATTTGGGAAGTCTAAGGCCCTGGGGTATTTGAACTTTGCTTAGCTTGATTTCTCTTGTCCATCACTATCCATACTGTGAGTTGCCCTTGAATGGTGATATACTCTGTGTGAGTGTTATTTGCTCAGTCGTGTCCCCATTGCGACCTCATGGACTATAACCCATCAGGCTCCTCTGTCTATGGGATTACCCAGGCAAGAATGCTGGAGTGGGCTGCCGTTTCCTTCTCCAGGGCATCTTCCCAACCCAGGGATCAATCCTGTGTCTCCTCAGTTACATGCATTTTCTTTACCATATACTTTAGGTAAACAGAAAATGCCAGCCAGGTGGTGCAAATTCAATTCTGCCTTTACCCTTTTTCTGACTTAGCCTTACTATCTGTACAGTTTTGAGCCTTATCCCTGACTTCTTCCATGGACTGTTCTGAAGACCTAGTGAGATAATTTCCAGGAGAGCATTTTGTGTTAAGGGCCACATTATGGAAGAGTTTACTTGCCATAAAATGATTCTGTGCATGAGTAGTAACCAAAATAATCCTAAGGAACAGGAAAGGTTCTTCTTGGGTTGTTTAATCCAGCCAAATATTCAGTGTGAGGCTGGAACTGTTTAGCAGGTCAGAATTTCTGTGGCTAGGTCCTAGATGGGCTATGGCAAAGGCTGTTGAAAACATCTGATTCTATAGTGTGTGACTGTGAAGCTATTCTGTTCAAACAAGGTTTCTGGAAAACCTGGGTGATAAATATTCTAGAAGTCCACAGTGATAAGGTATTCTGAATGATGCCCATCAGCAGCTGCATAGCCCTAGGAGATGGTCCCATACATAGATCAAGACAGCCTTATTGCCCAGGTAACAAAATTTATTTCACTGAAGCTCAGCATGCAGGACTCTTTCTTGGTTTGATGAGATTAGCTTTACATAGATCACAAAAAATATCCCAAGGCTTATGTCTTTGTTATTAAATATTAAACATGCTTTGCCCATTTCTCTATCACATTGCATTACGATGAGTTCTGTGTGAGCCTATCTCCCCTTCAAGACTAGGAGCTCCTTTGTTCATGGAATAGTGCAGTTTATTTTGATATTTTCCATGTCTAGCCCAGCATCTGGCATATAGTAAAGATTCCATTAATGTTTATTGAATGACTGTCAAAGCTTTTGCCTGCAATACTTTGTTTTTCATTATTCAGTTTTTTATTTTCCAGTTAACAATTTCTCTTAATTTCTTTTAGCCATTTTATATACTCAGAAAACTTTAGGTATAGTTTGATTGTTGTCATTGCCTCTATTGATCCTGAGAGTGGGCCTGGTATTTCCGTTATGGTCTGGAAAGCAGACACATGTGCTGTTTGGGTCTCTGTTCCTTTTTTTGAAAGCTCTGCTGAATAATGACTCTACCCTTTAATTCTAGTGCCATCATGACCCCCTGTCTGAAGTCTAGCCTAGACACTGCCTTGACAGCTAGTCTCTTCTCTTCACCGGGTACTCATTTGAATCATATGCCCCAAATCTACATGAAGTTCCTTGATCAGCCTCTGCTCCCCTGCTCTCTATGACTGTCTGATTCAACTTCATCACAAGGGCATAATTATTTCTATGTGTGACTTCCAAATATTATAGCTTTATTTCCTTTTGCCCCATTATTTTCTTGGCTTAGAGTCTATAGATTCATACAACTTCTAAGATGTTTTGGTGGAGCTAAGTAAGGACAACAAGGATGCCAGAAATTCACATAGATGCCTCATAAACTGAATCCTAGTTTTCCTGAGTCTTAGGTGATTCTCACTGCTTAAAAGTTAAAGCTAGAATTCCTTTAGCAAGTCCTTCACAATCTGACTCCATCTTACCCTTCTGGTCTTATCTCTCTCCATTTCCTTTCTTGTACCCTGGTGTCAGCACACAATCACTTTTCATTTCCTGAACATTCCTCTTAATTTTATACATGTGAATATATTATTACTTCTCTTTGAAATTCTTTTCCTATAAAAACTTGCCCATCGGATAATCTCTTCTTGTAAGTGTTTTAAGACCAGTCCAGATTACAGATCATCTCCTCTCTGAAGATTTGACATCTCCAATCAAGTTTCTCTTTCTTTCTCTCTCTCCCTATTTCCCTTCAATTGTCAATATATCACTTGACATGTAGAATTGAAACTATATATTTTTAAAGATTTCTTTTTGGTGTGGACTGTTTTTAAAGTCTTTATTGAATTTGTTACAGTATTACTTGTTTTATGTTTTGGTTGTTTGGTTGCCCAGCATGTGGGATCTTAGCTTCCTGACCAGGGCTAAACCCACACCCCCTGCATTGAAAGTGAAGTGTTAACCACTAAGTGGTTAACCTAGGGACGTTCCAAATCTGTATATTTAAATGTTTGTCTTTGCCACTAGAGTTTGAGTTTTTGAAGCCAGGCAATAAGGTTTCTTTTCATTTTGATTCCCCAGACCCAGACTATGGCCTGATTCATTCTCATTGCCCATTACTTGCTTTCTGAATTAACGGCAGCTGAACTGACCTGGGAGGATCTTGGGATGTGCCCTTAAATGACTGTTAACATGGCTGACGAGATTTGGAATTGCTAGGATCTCTAATTAAATTGTCAGTGGTCACCATCTTTAATAAACAGTTTTGCTAGAAACTGGGATAAATTAAAGCAGCTGGGAGCGGAAATCTGTTTTCCCCTGGCTCTCTCATTCTGAGGCTACTTTTCCTGTCCACACAGTCATTTATGACTTGGTACGTCATGTACAAACAGATTCCAACAGAGACTCCAGGTTGAGAAATTCTCATGCTCTTAAGAAGGAAGGAAGGGATTATAGGGAAGACTGTCCTTGATTATGTTTGTTTGTTTGTTTGTTTGTTTTCTAAAGGACCCTCTTCACTAAGTAGAGAGCCACAAGGAAACCAAGAGGTCAGTGAAAACTCCTTGGCCCACACTACTCTTCAGCCTCTTCTTCAGGCATATCCCACCCTTGTTTGTTTAATTATCCATAAGAACAGGGCCAGCATGTCACCTAGGGACTTTAAAGCTTCCAGACTCCTAGTTGGATGCTGCTTCTGTTCCTCTCTTTTCCTCCTGCACAAGGGGCAGGTCTCTGGGAGCCAAGGAAATGGGCTCAGCTCCCCACAGTCCTACTTAGAGTGCCAGGAGCCTCAGAAAAGCAGTCCACACACTGTCAGGAAAGCTTCCTGCCAAGGGCCCGGAGCAGAGCATCCTTGGCCTCTTTGTTCCTCAGGGTGTACACCACAGGGTTCAGCAGTGGGGTGATGACAGTGTAGGTCACTGAGATCAGCTGGTCCTCATCCTTGCTGTTCTCTGACTTGGGCTTGAGGTAGGCAATGGAGGCACAGCCATAGTGGACAATGACCACAGTGAGGTGGGAGGTGCAGGTGGCGAAGGCCTTCTTCTGGCCCTCGGTAGACATGATCTTGAGGATGGTGGACATGATGAGGACATAAGAGATGAAGACCAGACCCATAGGCACAACGAGCACAAAAACACTGATGATCAAAGTCAGGATCTCATTGACAGTCGTGTCAATGCAGGAGAGCTTCATCACGGGCCGGATGTCACAGAAGAAGTGGGCCACCTTTGTGGCACAGAAAGGTAACCTGAATACAGACGCCACCTGTGTCACGGCCACAGTCAGCCCGATGCTGCAGGCCCCCACACCAGCTGGAGGCACACCCTCCTGTTCATGATGACTGTGTACCTCAAGGGATGGCAAATGGCCACATAGCGGTCGTAGCCCATCGCCGTGAGCAGAAAGCAGTTAGTGATCCCAAAAGTTACAAAAAGAACATCTGTGTGGCACAACCTGCCAATGAAATGGACTGGCTCAGACCCACAAGGCTGGACAGCATTCTTGGAAGAATAACTAGTGTATATATAGTCTCTGAAGTGGACAGCATGCTGAGGAAGAAGTACATGGGAGTGTGGAGATGATGATCGATTCGGATAATGATCACAATAATTATATTACCTGCTAGGGTTAAGATGTACGGTGCAAGAAACATCACAAAAAGAGTGAGCTGGTGCTCATGGAAGCTGGAGAAACCTTGTAAAACAAACTCAGTGGTGAGAGTGTGGTTCTCGCTCTTCATTGAGTGGATACTAGATTGGAAGTGTAGGAGAATAAAAGTTACATAATCTCAGTAAAGCAGTTTAATCCATTTCTGAAACTGATTGAACTTTGTTCTCCTTTATAAACCTGGGGATACATTTTCCAGTGGCAGTGAAATACAGTTAATCTTTAGTTTTACTGATCTTCATTTAAAATATTTTTGTTCTGTGCCCATCTATTATAATACAATTTCCTATGCATGCTGCTGCTGCTAAGTCACTTCAGTCGTGCCCGACTCTGTGCGACCCCCATAGATGGCAGCCCACTAGGCTCCTCTGTCCGTGGGATTCTCCAGGCAAGAATACTGGAGTGGGTTGCCATATCCTTCTCCAATGCATGAAAGTGAAAAGTGAAAGTGAAGTCACTCAGTCATGCCCGACACTTAGGGACCCCATGGACTGCAGCCTACTAGGCTCCTCTGTTCTTGGGATTTTCCAGGCAAGAATACTGGAGTGGGATGCCATTGCCTTCTCTGATGCATGCTAGAATCATCTAAGTTTTTTCCCTGCACTGTATAACCATAACATGTATAACCACTTCACCATACTCTTCATCCTTGTCATCTGGAATGCTCTTCCTATCTTCCTCCTCTTAAATAAATTGTTCTAAAAACTAATGCACGTCTTCTCCTCCATTAGTGCATATTGTCCTCTGAAAGTCTCATCATTATTGTCATCCCTCCTCTGTGCACTCTATGGCTTTATACCTTTTACATCTGCATATCTCACTGACTCAGGATTATGCATGAATTTGGTGCTTGAAAACAACTTGTTTAGGGATTGACAGGGAAGTTCTTTTATTTCAAGGCTTTGAATCATCCCCTTACACATCCTTTAGGAAATAAAAGCAAAGCAGATTCAGAAATGTTCATCTTGTTTTCAAGAAGGAAAAGGTGAATCTTAGCCAGCCACCATCCACACTGCTGTCTGAATGATGGAAGTTGGCTGACACTTCACAGCACTGACTCACGTATATTGTAAACCATGGTACAGCTTCATTTTCCCTAAACTAGAAGGCAAATTTACAGCTAATACAACTTTGTGAGCAGGAATACACCTACTCTGCAGAGGTGAACAGTCGTACTAGGGAAGATGCAGCAAATTCATGTGTCCTTCATCTAAAGTAAAAGTAGGCTCTGAATATAAAGAACAGAGTTACACTAAACATACATCATTTTGTTGAAAGATGGGGCTCAGTCCAATTCATGCAATATTTCACATTTAGGTCCCTTTAGACAGTAAGCTCCTGTAGGCTATTTAAATTATATTCTGATTTCCTTATGCATATTCAGAAAAAGACTTTTGCATAAAGTAAATCATATCAGTGAGGAAACTTAGTAGACATAGAGACCTCCTAGTTCATAAAAAATTATTTAAGAGATATTGAAGACCAGCTGTTAATCACTTACATTAAGAATGCTAAAAGAGAGTAAAGTTGCAAGAGGAAATATTTCCCAATAGGAAAATTCATTTGACTCTAAAATACATGGCTAAAGACATTTATCTTCCGAGAGGCCTCCAGGAATAAACTAGGCAGTGGTCCAGTTATGGGGTGGTATGGCACCTCTACTATGAAATAAAAAATGTGTGTTAGAGCTTTTGATTGTTCTAATGATGGTCACAGATGCCGCTAACAATTAGTGGTGCTAAATGTCCTGCAGTACATGTGATGATCCCACCCAAGGAAGAACTGTCCTATTCCAAATATCAATAGGGCTTCTCCTGAGAAACCCAGGGCTAGAGTGTCATCTGATTCTGGCTGAAGTCTAACTGTCTTGAGGTAGATGAATGGCTGTTATAATCTGATGAGTATCCACCACCCTATAACTCTTCCAAGAAAATCAAGGGCAAGAAGAGCAAACATAACCTAATGAGGACCTACCCCAGCTGTGACAAGAACTGTTATGTGCCATAAATTAAAGTCCGTCCAGAAGCAATAACACCCAAGTCAGTTCATTTTCTAAAGAACACTTGCCTGTAACTGCCTAGAGCTGAGGCACAACAAGAGAGCTCAGCTTGAGGAGGCTGAGGAGTGAAGATGTAAGTGTCTGACCCCCTTGGCCCCAGTGTGCAGGTCAGGGAAGGGCAAGGTAACCAAAAAGAACTGTGACAGGTTGAGCAGGTAGCAGGTAAATACAAACTGGCAGGAATGTGGTCGGGCTTGAGAGCTGCAGGCATCCTTGACAACTCCTGTGTGGAGAAGTCTTCAAAGCCAAAGAAGGAGTTCCCCCAGGAACAGCCGGTGGGGCTCCTGGAGGTGACTCCTGTAGAAATCCTCAGAGCCACATTGGGGCTGGGAGGATACAGACAGTAGGTTCCTGGGGGGCTCATTATGTGTAGGGCTCATTTACCCAATACTAGGGCTGGCATTTGGGGAGTCTGGGGAGAGTTTTTGCTTCAAGGAGCAACAGAATTAGAGGAAGCTGGTTTCTTTAGTTCACTGTAACTTGTTCAAATAAGCACATTATTACTGGCCAGTTAGCTCACTTGGTTAGTGTAGTGTTAATAATAAAATAATGAATAAGTACATTGTGCTTTTTTACATATGTGCCTTGGAAATTCATAGTTTACAAATCTAGGCAGCTCAAGCTTGGAGCCATATTACTTTGGATCTCATGAATTTTAACCCTCCTCCCCTTTTTTTAATAGGCAGGATTTTTACCCAGGGTTCTCTCTTTGAAATGAAAGTAGTCAAATGTGGCCATGGTTCTGTAGATAACAGTTCATGCTGCCTGTCTTTCTGCCCCTGTGACATTCAGAATTGGGAGACGTTGTCTTTAGATCCAGGGATCCTCTCTTGGGGGTTAGGAAACAGAGATGTGCCTCTGAACATTGTTTTCATTATTCAGATTACCTCATCTTCCCCATTTGGCAAACTTCTACTAGACTGTCAAGTCTCAGCCTCAGAATTTACTTTTCACTGAAGACTTTCCATGAGTTAGTTTATTGCTTCTGTAACATTTCTTCCTTTAACATGAGGTACTTATCTATGCCCATTCATTCTTGGAGCACTAAGCATATGCTAGGCCTTGTGCTCATTGCTGGGCAAACAGCAGTGAATGAGATACTTTATAAACCTTTGAAGGGCTCACTGTTTAGTTACAGGTGATTGGTGTTGTTCAGTCACCTAAGTCATGTCTGACTCTTTGCAATCTCATGGACCGCAGTATACCAGCCTTCCCGGCCCTTCACTATCTCCCAGAGTTTGCTCAAACTCATGTCCATTGAGTTGGTGATGCTGTCCAACCATCTCAACCTCTGTTGCCCATTTTCCCTTCTGCTCTCAATCTTTGCCAACATCCGGGTCTTTTCCCATGAGTCGGCTATTTGCAACAGGTGGCCAAACGACTGAAGCTTCAGCATCAGTCCTTCCAATTTCCTTTAGGATTAACTGGTTTGATCTCCTTTCTGTCCAAGGGACTCTCAAGAGTCTTCTCCAGCACCACAGTTCAAAAGCATCAGTTCTTCACTACTCAGCCTTCTTTATGGTCCAACTCTCACATCCATACATGGCTACTGGAAAAACCATAGCTTTGACTAGATGAACATTTGTTGGAAAATTGATACCTCTGCTTTTTTTAATACATTGTCTAGATTTGTCATAGCTTTTCTTCCAAAGAGCAAGTATCTTTTAATTTCATGGCTGCAGTCAGCATTCACAGTGGTTTTGGAGCCCAAGAAGATAAAATCTGCCACTGTTTCCATGGCTTCCCCATCTATTTACCATGAAGTGATGGGACCAGATGCCATGGTCTTTGTTTTTTGAATGTTGAGTTTTAAGCCAGCTTTTTCACTCTTCTCTTTCACCTTCATCAAGAGGCTCTTTAGTTCCTCTTCACTTTCTGCCATTAGAGTGGTATCATCTGCATATCTGAGACTGTTGATATTTCTCCTGGTAATCTTTATTCCAGCTTGTGCTTCATCCAACCTGGTATTTCCCATGATGTACTCTGCATGTAAGTTAAATAATCAGAGTGACAGTATACAGTGTTGATGTACTACTTTCAAGAACTCCATGAACAGTATGAAAAAGCAATAAGATATGACACCAGAAGATGAGCCCCCCAGCTTGGTAAAGAGTGGAGAAATAGCTTCAGAAAGAATTAAGAGGCCAGGCCAAAATAGAAATGATGCTCAGTTGTGGATATATCTGGTGGTAAAAGTAAAGTTCAATGCTATAATGAACAATATTGCATAGGAATCTGGAATGTTAGGTCTATGAATCAAGGTAAATTGGATGTGGTCAAGTAGGAGATGGCAAGAGTGAACATCAACAGTTTAGGAATCAGTGAGCTAAAATGGACATGGGAAAGGTGAATTTAGTTCAGATGACCATTATATCTACCACTGCGGTCAAGAATCTCTTAAAAGAAATGGAGTAGTCCTCATAGTCAACAAAAAGAGTCCAAAATACAGTACTTGGGTACAGTCTCAAAGATGACAGAATAATCTTGGTTGGTTAACAAGGCAAACCATTCAACATCACAGTAATCTATGTCCCAATCACTAATGCCAAAGAAGCTGAAGCTGAGAAGTTCTACAGACCTGCAAAACCTTCTAGAACTAACACCAAGAAAAGATGTTCTTTACACTTTAGGGGAATGGAATGCAGAACTAGGAAGTCAAGAGATGCCTAGAGCAGCAGGCTAGTTTGGCCTTAGAGTACAAAATGAAGTAGGGCAAAGGCTAACTGAGTTTTTCCAAGAGAGCACACTGGCTATAGCAAACACCCTTTTCCAACAACACAAGAGATGACTCTACACATGGACAAGATCAGATGGTCAATATCAAATTCAGATTGCTTATATTCTTTAAAACTAGAGATGGAGAAGCTCTATATAGTCAACAAAAACCAGACCTGGAGCTGACTATGGCTCAGATCATGAACTCCTTATTGCAAAATTCAGGCTTAAATTGAAGAAAGTAGGGAAAACCACTAGGCTATTCAGGTGAGGTGAGGTGAAGTCGCTCAGTCGTGTCCGACTCTTTGCGACCTCATGGACTGTAACCTACGAGACTTCTCTGTCCATGGGACTCTCCAGGCAAGAATACTGGAGTGGATTGCCATTTCCTTCTCCAAGGGATCTTCCCGACCCAGGGATTGAACCCAGGTCTCCCGCATTGGAGGCAGATGCTTTAACCTCCGAGCCACCAGGGAAGCCAAGGCTATTCAGGTATGACCTAAATCAAATCCCTCATGATTGTACAGTTACAGGTGATAGATAAGTAGACTGCAATAATGCCACAGTAAGTGGGATAAGAAGAAGACGGTTCTTCGTTAGACTTAGGCTGATTACAAAAAAATATGTTGTAGGTAAAGTAAGACCAGTTTACAAAAGATTTTAGAATGGCTTCCCAGGTGGTGCAGTGGTGAAGGAGCCACCTGTCAAGCAGGAGACACAGGAGTTGTGCGTTCAATCCCTGTGTTGGAAAAATCCCCCAGTGTAGGAAATGGCAACCCAGTTCAGTAGTCTTGCTTGGAAAATTCCATGGACAGAGGAGCCTGGTGGACTATAGTTCATGGAGTTGCAAAGAGTAGGTACAGCTGAGCAAACACACACAGAAACTTCATCACTTTTAAGGGCCTTTCAAATTACTTCACTTATCCCTCCTGTTCATGGCCTTCACGGTCCGTAGCAACTTGCCTCTAAAGGACCACCAGCCTTCATCAGCTACCCTGCACCCTCTTCTTGTTTCTCTGGCGATTTTGCTTCCATGCTGGTAAAAAGATACTCAGTCCTGGAATTTGATAGATTAATCTGGCAGCAGGACAAAGATGGATTTGAGGTTGGTGCAAAGAAGCAGCATGGTTGCTGACACAACAGGTCAGGTCAGAGATAATTGAGATTGATCTATATGGGTTGACGATGGCCCATATGAGAGGGAGAGGTAGGACAGACATATGAAGTAAACCAAGAGGGCTTATAACTGAATCAATGTGTGGATCAAGGGAGAAGAAAGAACGAATCATTATATAAATGACTCCCATCAGGTTCATTCACATCAGTTCCCTGATTATTCATAATATGCATAGCTTTTTGTAATAACTGATACATCAAATAAATGATCTTTATATTAATGTTCTATCATTAGGTATGATTGGTGGCTATAGGATCTAAGCAGCAAGAGTAGAACTGGGCAAAATAGCTCAGTGCTTTATGATGCCATTGCTTTGGGACAAATCAGGAAGATTTGGGAAATGGGGCACTGGGTAGATGGTATAAAAATGTGGTGCCAAGGAAAAAGAGATTTTCAGCTTCTGAGTCAACTAATATTTATTGAATACTTTCATACTTTTTTTGTCTCACTTAATCCGCCAAACGACCCTATAAAGTCATTGGTACTATTTCATTTTACAGAGGAAGAATTATGAGGAATCTATTACTCCATCAACAGTAAGTATATTGGTTCAGTTCAGTTCAGTTCAGTCTCTCAGTTGTGTCTGATTCTTTGTGACCCCACGGATGCAGCACGCCAGGCTTCCCTATTTGGTGCTAAATGGAAATGAGTGTATGGTGACTATAGAAACAAAACTGGGAAAACAGCCGAGAAGATCTATCAACTGCTTTATTTGGAGGCCATATTCAAGTAGTTCTAGTTTATTCATGCCATTCACAGTGTAGTTTAGTATCTCAGGTCTAAGTCCTCCTAATGATGTTTTAGGATTGTCAATGGGAGTCTTTCAGAGACGTGAACAGAAATCACAACAAAGATAACTGAGGTCAGCATTGTGCCTGACTGTCTTAGCTTGGGCTGCTGTAACAGATATCACAGACCATGTGGCTTAAATAACAGGCATTTACTTCTCATTTCTGGAGGATGGGAATCCAAGATCAAAGTGCTAGAAGATTTGATTCCTTGGTAAGACTTTTCTCTCTGGATTGTAGATGGCTGCCTTTTCTCTGTGTCCTCATATGGTGGAGAAAGAGTGGTACAGGAGCCCTTTATCTATTCTTAAAGGACCCTAATCCCATCACTTCACTTCATGACAAGTAGATGGGGAAACAATGGAAACAGTTACAGACTTTATTTTCTTGTGTTCCAAAATTACTGCCGATGGTGACTGCAGCCATGAAATTAAAAGACACTTGCTCCTTGGAAACAAAACTATGAAAAACCTAGACAGCATATTAAAAGCAGAGACATTAATGACAAAGGTCTGTATAGTGAAAACTATGGTTTTTCCAATAGTCATGTATGGATGTGAGAGTTGGACCATAAAGAAAGCTGAGCACCGAAGAACTGATGGTTTTGAACTATGGTGCTGGAGAAGACTCTTGAGAGTCTCTTGGACAGAAAGGAGATCAAACCAGCCAATCCTAAGGGAAAAATCAGTCCTGAATATTCATTGGAAGGACTGATGCTGAAGCTGAAGCTCCAATACTTTGACCACTTGATGTGAAGAACTGACTCATTGGACAAGACCTAGATGCTGGGAAAGATTGAAGGCAGGAGGAGAAGGGGACAACAGAGAATGAGATAGTTGGAGGGCATCACCTATTCGATGGACATGAGTTTGATAAAGCTCTGGGAGTTGGTGATGGACAGGGAGGCCTGTAATCTCTATAATATGGGGTTGGTGACAGGGGGACACAGTTCAATCCACAGCACTGAACGTATATCTACTTTCAGACTATCCCTGTCTCCATTTTATTTTTTTGGACGTGAAAGCTCCAACAGTTCATATCTCCAGCTTGATGATGGTTGGATAATAATAGTTGTGCTACTTATAACAATTGATAGAAAAAAAAATTCCTGAAAAGAGAACTACGAATTTAGTAACTTGTGCTTTCAAATGATTTATGGTACATTTAAAAATAGTCACACATGTCTATGTAAGTATTTGTACATCCCGCCTGTGAAGGTGGATTGCATACGTGAAATCTCAGACTCCTAGCAATGTCTCTGAGGCACCAAGGAGAGAAGTGAGAATGGCTGATACTCTGAGTATTTGGTTAGACCAGTCAGTGGGTTGGGCACAGGCCAAGGGAAATCAGGGTAGGGACACAGAAAGGCAGCTGAGTGGTTTATTAAGACATGGCAGGTGTATCCAGGAAGTAACTCTTGTAAGACCCTGGAGGATAGTTAGTGCCTTTTATTGTAACATGGGATCAAAGACTGTAGGGGAAGCCTATTTACAAACTCAGGACCTCCTGGGAAGAGGGAACTCACTCTATGAATGAGAACTCTGTAAAACTGCTGCTAACACTGTCCCTTCAGGGTGAGATAAAACACAATGTTGGGGTGCAGGGTTGTAGAGCTAACAGTGGTCCTGCTTTCTGCTACCTGGAGACATTATGTGTCTGTAACCATTTTGACTCCTCACAATAACCTTGGGTGGTTGATATTTTCAGCCCCGCTGTGTAGATAGGACACGAAAGCCAGGGAGGTTAGGTGACTATCCCTAGGACACATGCTTATTATCTTGGACCCAGGATTGGGACGGATGTTGCTCTGGCCCCAAAGGCTGTACCCCATCTACAATCTCGCACTTTCTCAGCATCTTATACTTCAGGCTGTCAGCATTTTGAAAAGGGAGAACAGGAACAAAAATAAATGTGGGTATGATGATGGGTACAGAGGTTAGTGATCTAATGGTCCAAATACCTGTTTTTCTCCAGTGGACTTTGACCTACCTGAGATTTTCTTTTGTCCTTTCATCTTTGGAGCTGTGCTAAGTGGAGAAAGGATAACCAAGATATCTGAGGAGAAAGTATGCTACAATATATGATCTCTGAACTTCCAGACTGATTTTCCAAGATCCAAGGACATTCAAATAAGATTTGAGATGTGTATAAATCCACAATGTATGGAGTTCCTTCTTCTACTAGACTTTAACAACTATAAAGGAGAAAGCTAGTTCAGATAATCATCATGAGGTCATAATGCAGCTATAAATTCTGGGGTGAATTGCTTGTTTTTAAATCTTGATTCTGCCACATACTAGCAATATGACCTATGACCTTAAGGAATTTACCTTATCTTTTCAGGTCTCAGTTTTCTTGTCTGTAAATAAGTTTAATAAAACACCTTATAAGTTTACAGCAAGGATTAAATGAGTCAAGTGAGTAAACTTATGCCTGATCTTTAGGAGATATTCAATACATGCACCAAAAGGGGATATCACCAAGGTTTATGTGGCAGAGGGGTGCGGGGGTGGAACAACCTGGGAGTAATGAAATAAAAAGAAAAGAGGAAGAAGGACTGTCTGCTGATGCTAATGGTATTTTAGCTGTCCACAGATGTCTTCCTGCATTCCTTCCTTCATTTCTTCTTTCTTGTTCTTTTTTTTGCCATGCTGTGTGGCATGTGGGATCTTAGTTCCCCAACCAGGGATTGAACTTGTGCTCTTGCCTTGGAAGGACAGAGTCTCAATCACTGGGGCACCAGGAAGTCCCCCTTTCTTCATTCTTTTAATAGTTACTGAGTAGTTACTGGGCGCTGTTTTAATTGCAACAGATGTGGAGAAGACACTCAAAAAGTGACACCTGAGTGTTGGATGTGGGTGTCACCTGGTTCGAGTTGGGGTTCTTTGAAGCAGAAGCTGAAACAAGGGCCCAGGTGCAGGAATTGGTTACGGAGTATTCTCCAAGGAAAGGGGGTGAAGGCCGCAGCGTGGAATGGGGGAGAGCTGAGCAAGGCTTCGGGCTCACTTGAGTCTAACTTCAGCCTGATTCGGTGGAGGACTCTACAGTTACACTCTAAATTTGGTCCCGTCTTGAGACTACGTGAGTGGCCTTTGTACCTTCTGTTTTAGCTAGGCCTTGGCTGTAGACCGTCCCTTGTAAAGGGTGAGGGTGGGGTATATGTCACATCTAAGAAAGTTCCCTTTCAGCCAATGGCAAATCTTCAGAGAGGAGGGCAGCTATGCGGTGTCAACACTCCAGCATTCATGAGGCTGGATATGGGTGGGCCAGCCCACCCATAGACCTGGGCAGAGCATTGATAAGGTTTGTTACAGGACCCAGGCTCTTTTGCAATTTTCAGATATACGGGAAGCCATTTTTATGGTTGTTGCTTCAGCTGCTCAAAATTTACACTTCTCAACCAGTTTGTAAGACGACTGCAGTCAGAGCCTGTGTCTGACATAGCTTTCTAGGGTTTATATATGGTAGTAACAGGCACAGGGTCGATCATTAATGGAGTGATTTTGTAAGAAATTATAGTGTAAAATATAGCATAGGAAGTGTTACATGTAAATAACGGAGAATTTGTTATTTCATGTCCCTGATTTTCATGCTGAGGCCAGGTTTAGATGATATAGATTCCTCTGTTATGATACTGTGTTTTCTTCCCACTCACACTGCTGGTTTACAATCCTTATCCAAGGGTAACAAAAGCAATGTCTAACATTATAGTAGAGCACCTGAATATGCTTTATCTTATCTAATTTCTATCAAGCATGGTACACTCATCTATCAGTCTTGGAAAATCCATCCACCACTTTCATCATTTTAATCTTTGCCTTCTTGTTTCACTCCTTTCCTCTGATTTCCCAGATGCTTCTCAGATTAGGTACCTGGAGCCTTCATACTCTCTCTTATTTGATTAGCTCCCTTACTGTTACACCTCATCAAACATTTAAAATTTTTATGTTATTGAGAATGACTAGCACCTAAGAGAGAGTCTTTCTGCCCAAAGCTCTGAGCAAAGGCATCCTTGACCTCTTTGTTCCTGAGGCTGTAGACAACGGGGTTTAGGAGCGGGGTAATGACAGTGTAGGTTACAGAGATCAGTCTGTCCTGCAGGGAGTTTTGTGATTTGGGTTTTAGGTAGATGAAGGAGGTGCAGCCATAGTGGACAATGACTACTGTGAGGTGTGAGGCACATGTGGCAAAAGCCTTTTCCGACCCTCAGCAGATGCCATCTTGAGGATGGTGCAGACAATCAGGACATAGGAGATAAAGATCAAGACCATGGGCAGAACAAGGACGCACAGACTGATGAGCAAAGTGATCAGTTCTTTGATGGTGATATCAGCACAGGCAAAGCTTCATCAGGGGTCAGATGTCACAAAGAAGTGGGAGATGACACTGGCATCACAGAAAGGCAAGCTGAACACAGAGGATACTTGAATGGTGGCTGTGCTCAAGCCAATGCCCCAGGATCCCCCTGCCAGTTGTATACAAGTCTTCTTGCCCATGATAACTGAATATCGTAGGGGTTGCAGATGGCCACATAGCGGTCATACCCCATGGCCGTGAGCAGGAAGCAGTTGTTGACACCGAAAGTGAGATAGAAAAAGAGCTGAGTGGCACAGTCTGGAATAGAGATAGCATGTTGGGGCCTGAGGAGACTGGACAGCATTTGGGGGATGATGGCCACTGTGTAACAGGTCTCAGAAATGGACAGCACCTCAGGAAGAAGTACATCGGTGTGTGAAGCTGACGGTTGTGGCAGATGGCTGTCAAGATGATAGCATTGCTGGCAAGGGTCAACAGGTACAAGACCAAAAAGACCACAAAGAGGGATGAGTCTGGGCTGCCACCCAAAAATGGAAAAGCCTTCAAAAGGTAAACTCTGCCACAGCTGTGAAATTAGGCATTGAGAATCTGGGTCTGAAAGAGATGAAGTGAGATGGTTGAACATCCAGGCTGGAAGCAGTATACTCGTCCAGGGCCATCATCAGTCATGAGCAGGGATTCACAGTGAGGGTAGCTCTGGGTTACAGAAGCTCTCAGCATTCAGACACTGGCCAAGTGTGTGAAGGCCTGTTACGGTCTTGGGGGCTTTGCGTTGGGAGGCAGATATCGTAGGGATGGGAAGAGAGTAGATATGTAAAGGGAGTAGTGAAAACACCCAAAAGCTTGGCTAGAAGTTGAAAGGTGGAGAGGTAGGTAGATAGACCAGAAAAATAGATTGAATGATAGACCAGAGCAGACACAGCCCTGGAACTCCATCCAGAGTCATCTGTTTAGACCAGCAATGGCCCAGCACGTGTTAGAGACATAGTGTAAAGGCATATGCATAAAGAGAGAATCCAAGCCAGGGACAGAAGTCCACTTAAATCACACTTCTGAGAGGTAAGAGGCCAGCTACAACTCTGGTCAGAAGGGCTTGGCAAATAAAGATACATAACACTACTTGCTTTCATGGTTCAAATTAAATTCAAAATAGCTAATCTATAAGACTTCCCTTGAAGCTAAGCCAGTAAAGAATCTTCCTGCAATACAGGAGACTCAGGTTCAATCCTCGGGTGGGGAAGATCCTCTGGAGAAGGAAATAGCAACCCATTGCAGTATTTTTGCCTGGAGAATCCCATGGACAGAGGAGCCTGGCAGGCTATAGTTCACAGGGTCACAAGAATCAGACATGACTTAGCGTCTAAACTACCATAGCTAATGTCTGGAATAAGGCCATGAGAAGAGAGACTAATTTTTATTTTTCAAATTAATTAATTATTTTTTCTATTTGAGATTCTAGTGTGTGGACCCAGGATATTCTGTGATCCAGCGCTAACTCTTTTCTTTTTAGCCCTGCTTTCTTTTTATGGTCTCCAAATACCATTTTGCTCTAATATCCAAGTCTCCTTTCTTCTTTGTGGGATGTATCTGTAGTTTCTGCTTCCATTGTCTAGTCTGTAAACACAATAAAGAGACTGAAACTTATTAAGAGTTTGAAGTACCAGTAACTGTAAACAGATGAAAACAACAAAATATTAAACCTTATAGAAATCTCCAGCTTTAACCCCAGTGTAAGTCAAGGGATGCTTAATTTTTGTGTGCTCATTTCATTTTGTCTCTATTGGTTCATCTATAAAATTGAGAGGATAATATCTACTCATAGTGTTACCATGGAGATTACATGAATTACTGTATGTAAATAGCCAAGCGCAGTTCTTGATACGTTAATAGGCAAACAGTACATTACATTTCTGTTTCCCTCTCTTCATTTGTTCTCCCCAACCCACTCTGCCTGATTCTGGGTTCTACTTGCGTGTGAGACCCACCTAAACACACATATATTTATTCTCCCTCTCTCCCTCCCTCCCCCATTTCCCTCTCTCTCATTCTCTCTCACTCTTTCTCTTGTGTTTGGGGATGATTTTTGTCATGAATTTCTTCAAGCTCTATTAATTGAAAAGTCCAGTCCTCACTTTCCCTTCCTTTCCAACTCTGGATTCGCCAAATGAGGTTGGGCATAGGGCTGGTCTATTTTCAGAAGTAAGGCCAGCTCCTCTTATTTCACATGTGACTTTACAAACATTTCCTCATTTCTTTAGGCTTCAGTTTATTCACCTGTAAGATGAATATAGTACTAATAACTATCTCAGAGGACTGATAGAGGTTTACATGGGAAGATGCCCATAAGGCATTTAGCAGAGGCCCCAATGTAGATCATGCCATCAATAAATGGTAACTGTTGGAAAAGGTGAGCACAGATTTCAAAATATGAGTCATGCAGGTTATTGTGTTATCTTCCTTTCTCCTCATCCAAGCCTGACTTCAAGAAGGTGGTTGGTCTCCATCTAGCTAATACTTGTGGTGCTGCTTGCAGATTAGAGGATGTTTTTCTTTCTGTCTTTTGGAGATGTGAGGATAAGGAGGTAGTGGGGGAGGAAACACAGTATTCAAGGAGGGAGATAATCCCAAGGATCAGAGGAGGATCTGCACTGGGTGGGAATGGAAAAGCCGCTCCCAGTGCAGCAATACTATAGGCGTGCCTGTGTCCAGGACCTCTGCTTTGAACTCTTACACTCATGAACCCAATATTTCAGCCAGCCAGCCAGCTATTCACTGACTCTCCCTTCCTGGCCTCTGTATGATATCTGGGGCAGGACTAGCTGGGGACTTCTTTGTTCAGGGAATACATGTTTTTCTAGAATGAGGGGGAAAATCAGATTTGCTCAACCAGAATCAGATGTTCCTTTATTCTTCTTCAGTCCCTACAGGCTAGGAATGTGATAGAGGGTTGAGGGAGAAGATGGGACTGGATGCCCCCAATTACCATGCTTCATTCATATATGTTGAGCCTCAGCTAAGTTCTTTGAAACTTCTGAGATTTTTATACAACTAATGCCCAAATAACACTTCCTGCATGACTTTTTAGTACTTATAATGGTCTTTATTTCCCAAGTTTTTGTGACATAGCTGTACATTCATTTTTCCACTTGACAATATTCCTAGGAAAGAAAATAAGAAAGTTATAGTCCATGAGGCAAGGGTCATAAAGCTACATCTAGCCAGACAAGAACCATGCTTCACTGAGTCATGGAATGTAACTTACATCTCACAGGCAGGACTGAAGCACTGTCTTCTAGGAGGGCAAGACTTGTGAGTATAGAACAAGGACTGGCAGGCCTCCTGTTGTGTGTGGCAGACAGGGCTCCCAGAGAATCTTCTGAAAGGGAGGACTAAAGAAAAATACAGAGTCCACCAGGGTCAGTTTGTTCATTCCTTTCTCTGATTGGTCAGATCTGGGAGTAACGAATGGAAAGCGATATCAGCTCTCCTGTGCCTCCTTACAACCCTGTTCCTTTCATCTGGATTGCAGTCTGTCAGAGAGGACAGTTCTCTTGTGCCCTAGAACTCTGGGGTCCCTCTCCCCCAAAGTCACAGTGACTGTCCCCAAGGTAACATTCGCAAGATCCAAACACTGTGATGTCTGGGGATATCATTAGCAATAGGGCTCATCAACCCACTCATGTAGATAGTATGTAGGTGTCAGGGAGGAAGAAATTTTCCTCTGTCCTTTCAGGTTCTTCTAGTGATCTAAGAATTAAAGTGATGTGAGACAGATTGAAGGTGAAAGTGAAGTCGGCTCAGTCGTGTCTGACTCTTTGCGACCCCCGTGGACTGTAACCTACTAGGCTTCTCTGTCCATGGGACTCTCCAGGCAAGAATACTGGAGTGGATTGCCATTAACATGAGAAAATCAAACAAGTTTTAATGACATGTGTATATAAAAGTGGTTTCCCCAGTGGCTCAATGGTAAAGAATCTGCCCATAGTGCAGGAGAGATGGGTTTCATCCCTGGGTGGGGAAAATTCCCTGAAGAAGAAAATGGCAACCCATTCCAGTATTCTTGCCTGGGAATCCCATGGACAGAGGAGCCTATTGGCTACAGTCCATGGGGTTACCACAAGTAGGACATTACTGAGCAGCTAAACAACAGCAACAATGTATGAGGAGAAACCCAGGAAAACTGAGTAACTTGCCAAAATGTCCAAAGACCTCACCTTACATACCAACTTCAACCAAAGACAAAAAAGAATGTTGCAGGTAGTGATTTGGGACTTCAAAGAGGAAAAAGGAAATCCACATAGATTGAAAAACAAAAGTTTAGTAAATCAATGTGTGCTGGGCCTTCAGAGACAATGGAATGCAGAAAGAAATTTTAATAAACAGACGTTCCTAGGTTCCCCCCTGTCTACTGCCTGATTCATACTACAGTTACCTATGGTGATGGCTCCTTTCCTGGAACATGTCCTCCATCTACATTCTTTAAGGCAGTTGGGGGAAGGTCAAACGTTCTTCCTGAGTCTTTTGAGACTTAATTGTTTTCAGCTCAAAATAATCTGCATGCCAGAGAGACATTTTGGCGTGGCATGTTTTTGGTCCCCTATATATGATCTAGGGTTTCCATAGGAACAAATTGTCTTAGACCATGGTCTTGCTGTGCTCAGTGGATGGAGGATGAAGAGGAGCTCTTGACTCCATGCACATCATTGTAGAAAGGGTCTATAACATTGTGGAGCCCAACCATGTTTAAGGTTGCAGCTTTATTAGATAGGCCACTCAGGCTAAGGTCTCTGTACCCTCAGGGTCAAAGGATCTGACTCAGATGTCTCTTCCAGTTTGAAAGTTCTGGAAACTGTGAATCATTCATTCAGTGATTCCTTCAACAAATACTCATTATGTGATTCTCACATCAAGGTACATGGAACATAGCAGAACAAAGACATGACATCTGTCCTTCATACTAGTCCTGCTGGTTTTGCCCATCAGACTGCAAGGCATTGAGAGAGTTAAGCCTTAGGTAGGTTGATAAAATGTCAGGGTTCTGGAGGAAGGGGAGGGGGAGGGGGGGAGGGAGGAGAAGCAGGGACAGGAGAACGGTGAGGAGGAACAGGAAGGAGTTCTCTAGGAGGAGAAAAGGACAAATGTTTTTCTACATTCCTTTGTCTTAAGCACATAAAACATTTATTTTTTAAAGCCCCAAACTAATGATTACACAACAAAACAACTCATCTTGCTCAAGGATATGTTTTCCCTTAAACTCTGTACCAATGCTTATGTAACCACAATGTATTGTGCTCCAGGAAATGTTTCTGCTTGTTAAGAACCTCTGACTAATCCTGTCATTTTAAAATGTATATTGTGGGACTTGGGGAAACAGTGGAAACAGTGTCAGACTTTTTGGGGTCTCCAAAATCACTGCAGATGGTGACTGCAGCCATGAAATTAAAAGACAATTATTCCTTGGAAGAAAAGTTATGACCAACCTAGATAGTACATTCAAAAGCAGAGACACTACTTTGCCAAATAAGGTCCGACTATTCAAGGATATGGTTTTTCCTGTGGTCATGTATGGATGTGAGAGGTGGACTGTGAAGAAGGCTGAGCACCAAAGAATTGTTGCTTTTGAACTGTGGTGTTGGAGAAGACTCTTGAGAGTGCCTTGGACTGCAAGGAGATCCAACCAGTCCATTCTAAAGGAGATCAGCCCTGGGATTTCTTTGGAAGGAATGATGCTAAAGCTGAAACTCCAATACTCTGGCCACCACATGCGAAGAGTTGACTCATTGGAAAAGACTCTGATGCTGGAAGGGATTAGGGGCAGGAGGAGAAGGGGATGACAGAGGTGAGATGGCTGGATGGCATCATGGACTCCGATGAATGTGAGTCTGGGTGAACTCCGGAGATGGTGATGGACAGGGAGGCCTGTCCTGCTGTGATTCATGGGGTCTCAAAGAGTCGGACATGACTGAGCGACTGAACTGAACTGGGTCAGTCATGTCCGACTCTGTGACCCCATGGACTGCAGCATGCCAGGCCTCCCTGTCCATCACCAACTCCCAGAGTTTACTCACACTCATGTCCATTGAGTCAGTGATGCCATACAAGCATCTCATCCTCTGTTGTCCCCTTCTCCTCCCACCTTCAGTCTTTCTAGCATCAGGGTCTTTTCCAGGGAGTCAGTTCTTCACATCAGGTGGCCAAAATATTGGAGTTTCAGCTTCAGCACTAGTCCTTCCAATGAATATTCAGGACTGGTTTCCTTTAGGATGTACTGGTTGGATCTCCTTGCAGTCCAGGGACTCTCAAGAGTCTTCTCCAGCACCATAGTTCAAAAAGCATCAATTCTTTGGTGCTCAGCTTTCTTTGAGTCCAACTCTCATATCCATAGATGACTACTAGAAAAACCATAGCCATGACTAGATGGACCTTTGTTGGCAAAGTAACATCTCTGCCTTTTAATATGCTGTCTATGTTGGTCATAACTTTTCTCCCAAAGGAGATAGAGTCTTCTAATTTCATGGCTACAGTCACCATCTGCAGTGATTTTGGGCACAAAAAAATAAAGTCAGCCATTCTTTCCACTGTTTCTCCATCTATTTGCCAGGAAGTGATGAGACAAGAGTCATGATCTTTGTTTTCTGAATGCTGAGCTTTAAGTCAACTTTTTTCATTCTCCTCTTTCATTCTTTCACTTTCATCAAGAGGCTCTTTAGCCCCTCTTCACTTTATGCCATAAGGGTGGTGTCATCTGCATATCAGAGGTTATTGATATTTCTCCCAGAAATCTTGATTCCAGCTTGTGCTTCTTCAGCTCAGCATTTCTCATGATGTACTCTGCATAGAAGTTGAATAAGCAGGGTGACAATATACAGCCTTGACGTACTCCTTTTCCTATTTGGAACAAGTCTGTTGTTCCATGTCCAGTTCTAACTGTTGCTCCCTGACCTGCATACAGATTTCTCAAGAGGCAGGTCAGGTGGTGTGGTATTCCCATCTCTCTCAGAATTTTCATTTATTGTGATCCACACAGTCAAAGGCTTTGGCATAGTCTAGAAAGCAGAAATAAATGTTCTTCTGGAACTCTCTTGCTTTTTCTATGATCCAGAGGATGTTGGCAATTTGATCTCTGTTTCCTCTGCCTTTTCTAAAACCAGCTTGAATATCTGGAAGTTTAAGGCTCATGTATTGTTGAAACTGGGCTTGGAGAATTTTGAGCATCACTTTTTAGCGTGTGAGATAAGTGCAGTTGTGTGGTAGTTTGAGCATTCTTTGCCATTGCCTTTCTTTGGGATTGGAATGAAAACTGACCTTTTTCCAGTCCTGTGGCCACTGCTGCGTTTTCCAAATTTGCTGTCACATTGAGTACAGCACTTTCACAGCATCATCTTTCAGGATTTGAAACAGCGCAACTGGAGATTCCATCACCTCCACTAGCTTTGTTCATAATGATGCTTCCTTAAGCTCACTTGACTTCACATTTCAGGATGTCTAGCTCTCGATGAATGATCACACCATTGTGATTATCCAGGTAGTGAAGATCTTTTTGTATAGTTTTCTGTGTATTCTTGCCACCTCTTCTTAATATCTTCTGCTTCTATTAGGTCCATACCATTTCTGTTATTTATTGAGCCCATCTTTGCATGGAATGTTCCCTTGGCATATCTAATTTTCTTGAAAAAATCTCTAGTCTGTCCCATTCTATTGTTTTTCTCTGTTTTTTTTTTTTCCCCACTGATCATTGAAGAAGGCTTTCCTATCTCTCCTTGCTATTCTTGGAACTCTTGCATTCAAATGGGTATATCTTTCCTTTTCTCCTTTGCTTTTACTTCCCTTCTTTTCACAACTAATTGTAAGGCCTCCTCAGACAGCCATTTTTTGTTTTGCATATCTTTTTCTTGGAGGTAGTCTTGATCCCTGTCTCCTGTGCAATGTCACAAACCTCCGTCCATAGTTCATCAAGCACTCTATCTATCAGATCTAGTCCCTTAAATCTATTTCTCACTTTCACTGTATAATTGTTAAGGATTTGATTTTGGTCATACTTGAATGGTCTAAAGGAGATCAAACCTGGGTGTTCTTTGGAAGGAATGATGCTAAAGCTGAAACTCCAATACTTTGGCCACCTCATGCTAAGAGTTGACTCTGATGCTGGGAGGAATCGGGGGCAGGAGGAAAAGGGGATGACAGAGGGTGAGATGGCTGGATGGCATCACTGACTCAATGGACATGAGTTTGAGTATACTCAGGGAGTTGGTGATGGACAGGGAGGCCTGGTGTGCTTCAGTTCATGGGGTAGCAAAGAGTCGAACAAGACTGAGTGACTGAACTGAACGGTCTAGTAGTTTTCCCCTACTTTCTTCAATTTAAGTCTGAATTTGACAATAAGGAATTCATGATTTGAGCCACAGTCAGCTCCCAGTCTTTTTTTTTTTTTTAACTGACTGTATAGAGCTTTGACTGCTCTCCATCTTTGACTGCAAAGAATATAAGACATCTGATTTTGGTGTTGACCATCTGTTGATGTTCATGTGTAGAGTCTTCTTTTGTGTTGTTGTAGGAGGGTGTTTGCTATGACCAGTGCGTTCTCTTGGCAAAACTCTATTAGCCTTTCTCCTGCTTAATTCTGTATTCCAAGGCTAAATTTGCCTGTTACTTCTGTTTCTTGACCTCCTACTTTTGCATTCCAGTCCCCTATAATGAAAAAGATATCTTTTGGGGTGTTGATTCTAGAAGGTCCTGTAGGTCTTCATAGAACCATTCAACTTCAGCTTCTTCAGCATTAATGATCAGAGCATAGACTTGGAAAAGTGAAGTTGCTCAGTCGTGTCTGATTCTTTGCGACCCTATGGACTGTAGCCTACCAGGCTCCTTCATCCGTGGGATTTTCTAGGCAAGAGTACTGGAGTGGGTTGCCATTTCCTTCTCCAGGAAATCTTCCCAACCTAGGGATCAAACCAAGGACTCCCACACTGCAGGCAGAAGCTTTACCATCTGAGCCACCAGGGATGGTAGGTGGGTCTGGTAAGATCTTTCTATTGTTAGTGCTAATCGTGTTATCTTAAAATGTAAATTGTGGTATTGGGCCTAGTAAGACATTTGCAACATTGAGAGACATTCTTCTAATTTAGAAGAGGTGGCAAGAATACACAGAAGAACTTTACAAAAAGATCTCCACAACTCGGATAATCACGATGGTGTGATCACTCATCTAGAGCCAGACATCCTGGAATGTGAAATCAAGTGGGCCTTAGAAAGCATCACTACAAACAAAGCTAGAGGAGGTGATGGAATTCCAGTGGAGCTGTTTCAAATCCTGAAAGATGATGCTGTGAAAGTGCTGCACTCAATATGCCAGCAATTTGGAAAACTCAGCAGTGGCCACAGGACTGGAAAAGGTCAGTTTTCATTCCAATTCCCAAGAAAGGCAATACCAAAGATTGCTCAAACTACCACACAATTGCACTCATCTCACACTCTAGTAAAGTAATGCTCAAAATTCTCCAAGCCAGGCTTCAGCAATATGTGAACGGTAAACTCCCTGATGTTCAAGCTGGTTTTAGAAAAGGCAGAGGAGCCAGGGAACAAATTGCCAACATCTGCTGGATCATGGAAAAAGCAAGAGAGTTCCAGAAAAACATCTATTTCTGCTTTGTTGACTATGTCAAAGCCTTTTACTGTGTGGATCACAATAAATTGTCGAAAATTCTGAGAGAGATGGGAATACCAGACCAACTGACCTGCCTCTTGAGAAATCTGTATGCAGGTCAGGAAGCAACAGTTTAACTGGACATGGAACAACAGACTGGTTCCAAATAGGAAAAGGAGAATGTCAAGGCTATATATTGTCACCCTGCTTGTTTAACTTATATGCAGAGTACATCATGAGAAATGCTGGACTAGAAGAAACACAAGCTGGAATCAAGATTGCTGGGAGAAATGTCAGTAACCTCAGGTATGCAGATGACACCACCCTTATGGCAGAATGTGAAGAGGAACTAAAAAGCCTCTAGATGAAAGTGAAAGGGAGAGTGAAAAAGTTGGCTTAAAGCTCAACATTTAGAAAATGAAGATCACGGCATACGGTGCCATCACTTCATGGGAAGTAGATGGGGAAACCGTGGAAACAGTGTCAGACTTTATTTTTTGTGCTCCAAAATCACTGCAGATGGTGACTGCAGCCATGAAATTAAAAGACGCTTACTCCTTGGAAGAAAAGTTATGACCAACCTAGATAGCATATTCAAAAGCAGAGACATTACTTTGCCGACTAAGGTCCATCTAGTCAAGGCTATGGGTTTTCCAGTGGTCATGTATGGATGTGAGAGTTGGACTGTGAAGAAGGCTGAGCGCTGAAGAATTGATGCTTTTGAACTGTGTTGTTGGAGAAGACTCTTGAGAGTCCCTTGGACTGTAAAGAGATCCAACCAGTCCATTCTGAAGGAGATCAGCCCTGGGATTTCTTTGGAAGGAATGATGCTAAAGCTGAAACTCCAATACTTTGGCCACCTCGTTGCGAAGAGTTGACTCATTGGAAAAGACTGATGCTGGGAGGGATTCGGGGGCAAGAGGAGAAGGGGACGACCGAGGATGAGATGGCTGGATGGCATCACGGACTGATGGATGTGAGTCTGAGTGAACTCCGGGAGATGGTGATGGACAGGGGAGGCCTGGCGTGCTGCGATTCATGGGGTCACAAAGAGTTGGACATGACTGAGCAACTGAACTGAACTGAGTAACCAACTGAAAAGGTAGATAGCTTCCTTGTAAAACTAGCAAGGGGGCAGGGGCACTCTCTGTCCCCCTCCTGGGTGTCTATGTCAGAAGCGTTCTCTGTTCCTTTTTCACTTTAATAAAACTCTGCTGCATAAAAGCTCTCGAATGATTAACCCTGGTTCCTGTTCCTGAGGCTAAATCTTCTTCTTTGCAGATCACAAATCTGACATCGTTCACTGTAAGCTATCAGCATCTCTGTGCATTACACAGGAAAAGCTGAGCACTTTCTCCTTGAATGAAATGAGAAGGAAGGCCCCCATTGGAGTTTTTCCTGCATTTGCCCTCTCTCTCTTTCCCAGCATTTAAGCATTTGCTTGGCTTCCCTCATGCCTCAGTCGGTAAAGAATCTGCCTGCAGTGCAGGAGACCTGGGTTTGATCCCTGGGTTGGGAAGATCCCCTGGAGAAGGAAATGGCAACCCACTCCAGTATTCTTGCCTGGAGAGTCCCATGGACAGGGGATTCTGGAAGGCTACAGTCCATGGGGTTGCAAGAGTCGGACATGACTGAGTGACGGTAGGCCCAGCCTTTTCTGCCTTTTATAATGTGAGCCTAAGATGGGCCTTTCCAGGGGTTGAAGGAGAATCAGATAACAATCTACCAGGTTCTAGTTCTGGCACCCTGCTTATGCCTTTCTGTTAGAGACACCAAAAGTAGGAAAGGTTCCTTTCCTAAACACCAGTGGACTGAGAAATGAATACTTGAAAGCAAGGCGGTTCATTGTGGTGTCTTTGATAAGCCAAGTAAACTGAGAGAGGCTGACAGCATGGGATAGTTGCTAGGCATTTGGTTCCAGTTCCACAAAATCTCTTTCAAGGCCCTCAAACATTTATCCTAGAGAAACTGCAAATACTCAGGCTCATAAGCCATTAAGGTCCAGAGACCTAGAGCTAAGAAATAGGTACATAGCATATTTATTATAGCTTGGGAATGACCAGTGCATAGCCTCATTAGAACTGTTTGAAATCCTTTAGGGAGCAGCTAAAGGAAGGCTTAAGGCTTGGCAGCAGATCTTAGCAAGACTTTAAAATAATCATTAAATCTTGGACCTTATTAATCAATGTCCATTCTTCACAGTTTTTCTGGTAGTTCTGTTTAAATATGTATCTCTGAAATTAGAAATAGAAATGAAGTCAAAACCCATGAGAAAGAAAAAGAAACCCTGATATTGAAATTATGAACTTAGAAATTACTTTTTAAAAATATATGATTCTTACTGTACATATCTGAAAAGACTGAAAAATCTGGAGTGGATGGAAGTTTGGTGGGTTTTTTCGTCTGTTTGTTAGTTGTTTTTCTGAAAAAGGAATGAGTACATCATTGGTATGTTTGGGAAGTTTTGTCTTTTCCATTCTGATTTTTTTATATCTCTTACCTCTTTTGATTTATTGCATTAATTATGAACTATAATACAGGATTGAGTAAAGGCAGTTATAGAGGACTTTTTGTCTTTTTACAAATTTAATTTAAATGTTCCTCATGTTTCAGCCACCATTAAACGTGATGCTTGTTGAAAATCTCAGACAGACAAACTTTATCACATTAAGGAAGTTCCCTTCTATTCCTGTTTTGTTTGTAGGTTCATCACTGACAGTTTGTTCAATGGCCTCCTTCCTTTTCTGTATCCACTGATGTAATTTTTATGCTTTTTATTCTTTAATGTGCCTTCTTTCTTTAATTGGTTAGTATGCTTTCTTTCTTTTTATTCTTTAATATGCTTTCTTTCTACATTGATAGACTGTTCTGATGTTGATTTATTCATTTTAAAAGAAAACCCTGCTTGTTCTTTTTATACACTGTTGAATTCAGGTTGCTATTTTTTTATTCATTCTTTATTGGTCGATAATTATCATTTCCTACTTTAACTTTGGTACCAAAAGTTTCTAATCAGAAACCTGTTTAAATGTTGGGGATATTTTACCTCTTTTCTGTGCTCTGAGCCTGGTGTCTTTTTTTTGTTGTTGCTTGCTTGTTTTGTAAGAGAATAGATTTTCCTTTATTTCCATTTTTAAGGATTATTATTCAAGCAAATTTTCCATTGCTTCATGGTATAGTTATGGTAATTTATATCTTCTTCTGAATTTTCCCATTTTGCATTCTTTTCAGATAGATTAATAAAAGTTGTTCACAGTATGCTTTTATAATTATTTTACTCATCTCTATCTGCCCTCTTATCTTTTTTTTACTATTTGATTTTTAATTATATCTCTCCAATTTATCATAGTTGTTAGAGACTATATTTTTCAGTTAATCTTTCCAAAGATCAATTTTTTGTTTCTATTTTATATTTCCTTTAGTATTTTAATTAAGTTTATTTCATTATTTGTTTCAGATGGCCAATGTATTGGAGCTTCAGCTTCAGCATCAGTCCTTCAATGAATATTCATGGTTGATTTCCTTTAGGATTAACTGGTTTGACCTCCTTGCAGTCCAAGGGATTCTCAAGAGTCCTCTCCAGCATTACAATTAAATGAGCAAGGTAAATCTGAAGAAGTTCTCAGAAAGAAACTTATAGCCTTATAATATTTACTATAATGCAGTTCAAGGGGATCACATTTACTACTGCTGCAGTCCATGGGGATTACAAAGAATCAGACATGACTCAGTGACTGAATAACAACAATTATTTCATGCTTGCTTTAGTAATTTAACTTTATTTCATTATTATTTGTTTCAACTTTCTTTGAGTTTATTTTTTGTTTTTAAGCTTCTTGAATTAAAATAATTTTTTCCTTTTGCTTTGCAGTAAATATTATAAGGTTATAAATTTCTTTCTGAAAACTGCTTCAAATTTACCTTATTCATTTTGATGTACAGTGCTATTGCTGAGTTGTACTATATAATTTTAAATTTCTGTTTTTATTTTTCTGTAATTAGCAGTGTATTTATATGTTTATGTTAGGATAATACACTTAATACCAAAGAGCTCAGATCCTAGAGTCAGGGTGCCTGGGTTTGTGATCCATCTTCCACTGCTATAGGTGACCTTGGGCATGTGGCCCTCCCCTCTGTGCCTCAATTTCCTTATTTGTAAAATGTGAAGAACAATAGTATTGACCTCAAACAACTGCTGTGAGGACTGAATGAGTAAATATTTGAAAGTTCTTAAAATAATGGCTGGCATATGGTAAGTACTATGTAAGTGTTTATAAAATAAATCTTCAATGCTATAAGGAGGGGTAATGGAAAGTTTGGATACTTTCTTTTATTGATTTCTTATTTTATAGCATTGTGGTCCATGAAAACTATTTGTATAATGCCCTTGTTTCAGAATTTGTTGAGGAAAGGCATGCTTAGGGTCAAAATATCAGGCTTCCCTGACAGCTCAGTTGGTAAAGAATCTGCCTGCAATGCAGGAGACCCTAGTTCAATTCCTGGGTTGGGAAGATCCCCTGGAGAAGGGATAGGCTACCCATTCCAGTAGTCCGGCCTGGAGAATTCCATGGGCTGTATAGTACATGGGGTGGCAAATAGTCAGACACGACTAACCAACTTTCACTTCACTAGGGTCAAAAGACTTAACAGTCTCTGCATAAATGTTATTAGAGTATTAAGTTAAGCTTGTAACTTGTCATAACTGTTGTAATCCTATTAACTCATTGATTATTTTATTAGTCCAAAAGAAATGTGTAGTAGTATCATCTACTATGGGTGCCTGTCAGTTTATCCCTGTAGTTTTATTATTTTTTGCATATACATTTTGAAACTATGCTGCTAGGATCTTATAAATTCATGAATGGAAAACCTTCCTGGTGAATTGTTTTATTTATCAATAATGTAAGTCCCTTAGTGATTTTCATCTTGTCATTTTCAGTCACTGGGTTGTGTCTGACTATTTGTGACCCCATGAACTGTAGCATGCCAAGCTGCCCTGCCCTTTACTATCTCACTGAACTTGCTCAAACTCATGTCCATTGTCAGTGATGCCATCCAACCATCTCATCCTCTGTCTCCCTTTTTCCCTTTTACCTCAATCTTTCCCAGCATCAGGGTCTTTTCCAATGAGTCGACTCTTTGCAACCGGTGGCCAAAGGATTGGAGCTTCAGCTTCAGCATCAATCCTTCAATAAATATCCAGGGTTGACTTCCTTTAGGATTGACTGGTTTGATCTCCTTGTAGTCCAAGGGACTCTCAAGAGTCTTCTCCAGCAGCACAGTTCAAAACCATTAATTCCTCCACACTCAGCTTTCTTTATAGTCCAACTCTCACAACCATCCATGACTACTGGAAAAACCATAGCTTTGACTAGACAGACCTTTGTTGGCAAAGTGATGTCTCTGCTTTTAATACACAGTCTAGGTTTGTCATAGCTTTCCTTCCTAGGAGCAAGCATCTTTAAATTTCATGGCTGCAGTCACCCTCTGCATTGATTTTGGAGCCTAAGAAAACAAAATCTGACAGTTTCCACATTTCCCCATCTATTTGCATGAAGTGATGGGACCAGATGCCATGATCTTAATTTTTTGAAATGTTGAGTTTTAAGCCAGCTTTTTCACTCTCCTCTTCACCTTCATCAAGAGGCTCTTTAATTCCTCCACACTTTCTGCTATAAAGATGGTGTCATTTCCATAGCTAAGGTTATTTATATTTTCCCCACAATCGTGATTCCAGCTTGTGTTTCATCCAGCCTGGCATTTCACATGATGTATTCTGCATGTAAGTTAAATAAGTGGAGTGACAATATATAGCCTTGACGTATTCCTTCCTTTCCCAATTTTGAACCAGTCCATTGTTCCATGTCTGGTTCTAACTGTTTCTTCTTGTTCTGCATACAAGTTTCTCAGGAGTCAGGTAGTGTGGCCTGGTATTCCCATCTCTTTAAAAATATTCCACAGTTTGTTATGATCCACAGAATCAAAGGCTTTAGCATAGTCACTGAAGTAGAAATAGATTTTTTTCTTGGAATTTTGTGGCTTTTTCTATGGTCTAGTGAGAGAGGAGCTACCCTGCATCTGCTGGGAGGAACTACCCCACGTCTGAGGTCAGTGGCGGCTAGGAGGAAATACCCCAAATCTGAGGTCAAGGGCAAGCCAGGAGAAGCCACCTCATGCCCGAAGCCAGGGGCGGTGACCCTGAGGAGCCACCCTGAGCCCAAGGCCAAGGGAGGCAGCCGGGAGGTGCAACCAGAGGAACCGTGGCTGCGCAGGCACGGGAGGGCCTAGAGGAGCTATCCCACATTGAAGGTCAGGAATGGTGGTGGTAAGGAGATACCCCTCGTCCAAGGTAAGGAGCAGTGGCTGTGCCTTGCTGGAGCAGCCGAGAAGAGATACCCCACGCCCAAGGTAAGAGAAGCCCAAGTAGGATGATAGGTGTTGCAAGAGGGCATCGGAGGACAGTCACACTGAAACCATACTCACAGAAAACTAGTTAATCTAGTCACACTAGGACCACAGCCTTGTCTAACTCAGTGAAACCAAGCCATGCTGCGGGGCAACCCAAGATGGGCTGGTCATGGTGGAGAGGTCTGACAGAATGTGGTCTACTGGAGAAGGGAATGGCAAGCCACTTCAGTATTCTTGCCTTGAGAAACACATGAAAGTATAAAAGGCAAAATGATAGGATACCAAAAGAAGAACTCCCCAGGTTATTAGGTGCCCAATATGCTACTGGAGATCAGTGGAGAAGTAACTCCAGCAGAAACAAAGGATGGAGCCAAAGCAAAAACAATACCCAGCTGTGGCTGTGACTGGTGATAGAAGCAAGATCCGATGCTGTAAAGAGCAATATTGCATAGGAACCTGGAATGTCGGGTCCATGAATCAAGGCAAATTAGAAGTGGTCAAACAAGAGATGGCAAGGGTGAACGTTGTCATTCTAGGAATCAGTGAATTAAAATGGACTGGAATTGGTGAATTTAACTCAGATGACCATTATATCTACTACTGCAGGCAAGAATCTCTCAGAAGAAATGGAGGGGATGACAGAGGATGAGATGGCTGGATGGCATCACTGCCTTGATGGACGTGAGTCTGAGTGAACTCTGGAAGATGGTGATGGACAGGGAGGCCTGGTGTGCTGTGATTCATGACGTTGCGAAGAGTCGGACATGACTGAGTGACTGAACTGAACTGAGTGAAGTGGCTCAGATGGTAAAGCATCTGCCTACATGTGAGAGACCTGGGTTCAATCCCTGGGTCGGGAAGTTCCCCCTGGAGAAGGAAATGGCAACCCATTCCAGTATTCTTGCCTGGAAAATCCCATGGACAGAGGAGCCCTATAGACTACAGTCCATGGGGTCACAAAGAGTCAAACACAACTGAGTGACTTCACTTCACTTCAGTGAAGCAGAAGTAGATTTTTGGTTGGAATTCCCTTGCTTTTTCTATGATCTAGTGTATGTTGGCAAGTTGATCTCTGGATCCTTTACCTTTTCTAAATCTAGCTTGTACATCTGGAATTTCTCAGTTCACATACTGCTGAAGCATAGCTTGAAGGATCTGGAGCATAATCTTGCTAGCATGTGAAAAGAGTGTAATTATATGGTAATTTGAATAGTTTTTGGCTGTGCCATTCTTTGAGATTGGAATGAAAACTGACCGTTTCCAGTCCTGTAGCCACTGCTGAGTTTTCCAAATTTGCTGTCAAAATGAATACAAATTTGCTGTCAAAATGACTACAACACTTTAACAGTATCATCTTTTAGGATTTGAAATACCTCAGTTGGAATTCCATTACCTTTACTAACTTTGTTCATGGTGATGCTTTCACTCCAAGATGTCTGGCTCTAGTTGAGTGACCACACCATTGTGGTTAGCTGGGTCATTAAGAACTTTTTGTACAGTTCTTCAGTTTGCTCTTGCCATCTTTTCTTAATCATTTCTGCTTCTATTAGGTCCTTTCTGCCTTTGTCCTTTATTTTGCCTATCTTTGCATATAACATTCCCTTGGTATCTCCAATTTTCTTAAATAGATCTCTAGTCTTTTCCATTCTGTTGTCTTCCTCTGTTTCTTTGTGTTGTTCACTTAAGAAGGCTTTCTTATCTCTCTTTCCTATTCTCTGGAACTCTGCAATCAGATGGGTATATCTTTTCCTTCTTTTTGCCTTTTACTTTTTTTCTTTTCTCAGCTATTTGTAAGCCCTCCTCAGACAACCACTTTGCTTTCTTGCATTTCTTTTTCTTGGGAATGGTTTTGGTTACTACCTGTTGTACAGTGTTACAAACCTCTGCTCATAGTTCTTCAGGCACTCTGTCTACTAGATCTAGTCCCTTGAATCTGTTCATCATCTCTACTATATAATCATAAGAGATTTGATTTAGGTCATTCCTGAATGGCTAGTAGTTTTCCCTACTTTCCTCAATTTGAGCCTGAATTCCACAATAAGAAGCTGTTGATCTGAGCCACAGCCTGGTCCAGGTCTTTTTTTTTTTTTTTTTTTGCTGACTGTATAGAGCTTCTCCATTTTCGGCTGCAAAAAATATAATCAATCTGATTTTGGTACTGACCATTTGGTGATGTCCATGTGTAGGATTGTCTCTTGTGTTGTTGGAAGAGAGCATTTGCTATGACCAATGTGTTCTCTTGGCAAAACTCTTTTAGCCTTTGCCCTGCTTCATTTTGTACTCCAAGGCCATACTTTCCTGTTATTCCAGATATTTCTTGACTTCCTAATTTTGCATTTCAGTCCCCTGTGATGAAAAGGACATCATTTTTTGTTGTTAGTTCTAGGAGATCTTGTCAGTCTTCATAGAATTGTTGAACTTTAGCTTTGGCATCACTGCTGAAGTTTTCACTTAGAAAGATATTTTGTCTGATACTCATAATGTTGTATCAATTTTCTTTTGATCAGTATTTTCCTGGATAACACTTTAACTTCTTCATTTTCAACCTGTGACATATTATTTTAATAGTGTAGTGTAGATTATTACAACCCAATCTGAGAGCCTCTGTATTACAATTGATTAGCTTAACTCAGTCACATTTATTATAACTAGAGAAGTAATTAAACATTACTGCCATCTTATTTTGTATTTTCCATGCACTAAGATTTCTTAATCTATGTTTCTCAATAAATCTTTTTGTTTGACTGATTAGTTTGTTCCATTTTCTGGTTAGAAAGTTATTATACATATATATCCTTTTTATTTATCTAATTGTTAATCTTAATTTTTACAATTTAATTTTATTTTTCGTAAATAATTCAAGTGTAGAATTAAAAGTACAAAATAGTACATTATTAAAATACTTTGTGCATCCACCCATAATTCTTGCTTCATAGAAGCACTATTTTCAACTCTTCCCTGTTTCTATGTTATTAATCTTCATATTTCTGTTCAGTTCAGTTGCTCAGTCATGTCCGACTCTTTGTGACCCCGTGAATTGCAGCACGCCAGGCCTGTCTGTCCATCACCATCTCCCGGAGTTCACTCAGATTCACATCCATCGAGTCAGTGATGCCATCCAGCCATCTCATCCTCGGTCGTCCCCTTCTCCTCCTGCCCCCAATCCCTCCAACCATCAGAGTCTTTTCCAGTGAGTCAACTCTTCGCATGAGGTGGCCAAAGTACTGGAGTTTCAGCTTTAGCATCATTCCTTCCAAAGAAATCCCAGGGCTGATCTCCTTCAGAATGGATTGGTTGGATCTCCTTGCAGTCCAAGGGACTCTCAAGAGTCTTCTCCAACACCACAGTTCAAAAGCATCAATTCTTCGGTTATAATATAGATAAAACGCATGTAATAGCATTTCTTAATTCCTAAATTTTAGACATTATCTATTCCTAGCTCATTTACAACACCAGCATTTTTACACATGAAGACAAACATGGGCAAATACTTCTCCTCTTGGCATACTCCCAGAGAAAATGAATCTATTTTCAGAGTGCACATTATTATAATATGCAAATATTACAACTGAGCCATGCAGCAAGTCATAAGTGTACATCTCTTCCAGTGCAATTATTGTTTTCTTGCTAAATTTTAGTAATTGAGTCTGTGAAGGAAAAATAATGCCTGCCATATCAGTGAACAAAGCATGTTGCTGCCATCAAGCCATCACATTACAGCCACCCCCAGGGATGAGTCCTGAGGGAACTTGGGATGGAAACAGAACACTTCCTGCCAAGTCTCAGCCACCACAGCCACCCCCACCCTGACCATGCTCTGTGAAGGGACTGGTAACAGGGAAAAAATGAATACTGGCTGTGGATAGGGTTCCCCAGGTGTCACTAGTGGTCAAGAACCTGCCTGCCAATCCAGGAGACCCTTGATCCCTGAGTCAGAAAGATCCCCTGGAGGAGGGCACAGCAACTCACTCCAGTTTTCTTGCCTGCAGTATCCCATGGACAGAGAAGCCTTGGCGGACTACAGTCCATGTGGTTGCAAAGAGTTGGATATGACTGAAGCAACTTAGTGTGCATGTGCACACACACACACACACACACACACACACGACTCTGGATGATAAGGTGTATATCAAAAGGACGATTTAAGTGAGTCCAGACTCTTCCATAGGCCCATACATAGAAAAGCACTAAATTCCTTAACTTGAAATACTCGGTTTTCTTTAATTAACAATAATCTTTCGAAGCTCCTACCATCTGATCTTTGTTGCAAAAATTCTCATCTATCCTGGCTCCTCTCTTACCTCTTTGGAGTAGTCTCTCAGAGATATCTGAGAGGCTGAGTCATGGGTTTAAGTCTTCAGTTTTGTCCAAAAATATAATGTAATTCTCAACTTTTAGGCTGTGTAACTTTTTCAGTTGACAAGTTCATGTGTTTAGTCTTCAAGTAGCTATAATTAATCCAGCAGCCTCTGATCTTCCACCAGAACAATAAAACCTTCTTCCATAGTTAGATATGAATATGCATATGCAGTTCATGAATATGAATATGCAATTCATGGGGTTTCAAAGAGTCAGACATGACTTAGCTACTGAACAAAAACATAGATATAGTCAAACATATCAGGTAATATTCCCATGTTACATTAATCTGTCTATCTATCTGTCTTGTTGGTTGGACTCCTGGTTAGTTTCTTTTTATCTTATTTTTAGCCACACTGCATGGCTTGCAGGATTTTATTTCCCTGACGATGGATTGAACCAGGGGCCTAGAAGTGAGATAATCTAGTCCTAACCACTGGACTGCTAGGAAATTCTCAGCTTCTTTTCATATTAAGGTCGTCTCTTCCCATATTTGCCAGTCCAACTCTTGGTTGCTCTGTATGCCTGCTGCTGTAATCCTGGAGCTTTCCCTCACCAGGAGTCCTCCCATCCCCCCACACTTAGTAAATTATAATAGACAAAAATGGTATATATTTAGAATGTTACAATGTGATGATTTGATACATATTTACATTGTGAATGATTACCACAGTCAAGATTATTCACATATCCATTGCCTCATACAATTACCTTTTTTGTTGTCATTGTTTTTATGTACTAAGAACACTTAAGATCGATTTTCTTGGCAAATTTCAAGTATTCAATAAAGCATCATTAATTATAGTCACCAAACTATACAACAGACATAATGAAAACTTATACCCTTTGACCAACATGTTCCTGTTTTTTCCCTGCCCCTGGCAGCCACCATTCTACTCTCTGCTTGAGTTCAACGTTTTTGGATACTGCATAAAAGTGAGATCATATTGTATTTATACTTCTGTATTAGGTTTATTTCACTTAGGCTTAGCATAATATCCTCCAGGTTTATTCAGCCTGTTGTAAATACCATAATTTCCTCCTTTTGTATGGCTTAATAATATTCCATTGTGTATGTATACATGAATGTGTGTATACAGATGTGTTTAAAATCTCCCACATTTTCTTTATTCATTCATCTGTACGCTTAGAATGTTTCCACATCTTGGCTGTTGTGAATAATGCTGGTGTGCTGGCTTTTTCTCTAGTTGCAGCATGATGGGACATCTCTAGTTCTGGGGTACATGCTATAAAGTGTATGGGTTCAATAGTTGTGATGCATAGGCTCTCTAGTTGCAGCACGTGGACTTAGTTACTCCACAGAATGTGGGATCTTAGTTCCTCCACCAAGGATAAAATCTGTATCCCCTGCATTGGAAGGCAGTTTCTTAACCACTGGACTACCAGAAAGTGAAAGTAGCTCAGTCGTGTCTGACTCTTTGTGATCCCATGGACTATACAGTCCATAGCATTCTCCAGGCCAGAATACTGGAGTGGGTAGCTATTCACTTCTCCAGGGGATCTTCCCAACCGAGGGATCAAACTCAGGTCTTCCACACTGCAGGTGGATTCTTTACCAGCTGAGTCACCTGGGAAGACCCTGGACCACCAGGGAAGTCCCTATTTTCAATTTTTGAGGACCCTCCATGCTGTTTTCCACAGTGGCTGTAAATAGTTTATGTTCCCACCAGTAGTGTACAAAGGTTCCCTTTTCATCCTTGCCAGCTTTAGTTATTTCTTGTCTTTTTGATAATGGCTACTCCAACACATGTGAAGTGATATCTCATTGTAGTTTTATTTATTTTTTTAAATTTATTTATTTAAAAAATTACAATACTGTATTTGTTTTGCCATACATTGACACGAATCAGTCATAGGTGAACACAATCTCCCAATGCCGAAGCCCCCTCCCACCTCCCACCCCACATCCTCTACTTGAGCACATTTTCATATACCTGGCCACCAGCATCCTGAGATTTCCTGAGCTCTTGCCAATGTTAATTTCCCTATTTCCTGAATCCCTCATTTTGAGGGTGTACCTTTTCAATAACATACTGAAAACAAAATATGGGGTATATATTCCTTGAAATATTACTTTCGTGAAAATATCTTTATTATATTCACATATGTTGTGAATAGTTTGCTGAGTATATTAATTTAGCTTAGAAGTAATTGCCCTTTATAATATTGAAGGCATTGCTCCATTGCTCTCTAATTTCTAGTGTGATTATTAAAAAAATCTAATTTCATTTGAGTTATCAGTCTTTATAATGTGATATTTTCCCCTCCCTTTCTCTTTTTGTAAACTTCTAGCATTTTTTTTTACCCCCAGAATTTCAGTTTTATCACATGGTACTTTTCAATACGTATTCTCTGTTATTTTTTCCCACTATGCTAGTCACTCAGTCCTGATGATCTTTATTTTATTTATTTATTTTTAATTTTTATTTTTACTTTATTTTGCTTTACAATACTGTATTGGTTTTGCCATACATTGACTAGTTTACAGCCATACCACCCTGAACGCACCCGATCTCTTCTGATGATCTTTAATATTGTGAAATATTCTTTTCATTGATGTTGTTTCTTTTATTGCTTTGCAACTGAAACTGGTATTGGACATTTAAACCTCTTCTATTGATCCTCTCACTTTGTATTCTTTCTTTCATTACCTAACTTTTTCCTTCTTTCTGATACACTTTCCTGAAGACTTTTTTTCAACATTCTCTATCAATTTTTGAAATTATTAATGGAATAAAATATCTTTATAAAAATTTTTGTTTTATAAGCCTTTTTAAGTTTTGTGAATACACTCTGTTCTCTCATTTTTGGGGGCTTCCTGTAGCTCAGATGGTAAAGAATCCACCTGCAATGCAAGAGACCCCAGTTCAATTCCTGGGTTGGAAAGATCTGCTGGAGAAGGGATAGGCTACCCATTCTAGTATTCTTGGACTTCCCTTGTGGCTCAGCTGGTAAAGAATCTGCCCACAATGTGGGAGATCTGGGTTCTATCCCTGGGTTGGGAAAATCCCCTGAAGATGGGAAAGGCTACCCACTCCAGTATTCTGGACTGGAGAATTCCATGAACTGTATAGTCCATGGGGTCACAAAGAGTTGGACACAACTGAGTGATTTACACTTCTATTTCTCATCTTTTTAAGAATATTCAGTTCAGTTCAGTTCAGTTCAGTCGCTCATTCGTGTCTGACTCTTTGTGACCCCGTGAATAGCAGCACATCAGACCTCCCTGTCCATCACCAAATCCTGGAGTTCACTCAAGCTCACGTCCATAGAGTCAGTGATGCCATCCAGCCATCTCATCCTCTGTTGCCCCTTCTCCTCCTGCCCCTAATCCCTCCCAGCATCAGTCTTTTCCAATGAGTCCATGAGTCAACTCTTTGCATGAGGTGGCCAAAGTATTGGAGTTTCAGCCTCAGCATCAGTCCTTACAATGAACACCCAGGACTGATCTCCTTTAGGATGGACTGGTTGGATCTCCTTGCAGTCCAAGGAACTTGCAAGAATCTTCTCCAACACCACAGTTCAAAAGCATCAATTCTTTGGCGCTCAGCTGTCTTCACATTCCAACTCTCACATCCACACATGACCACTGGAAAAACCATAGCCTTGACTAGACAGACTTTTGTTGGCAAAGTAATATCTCTGCTTTTTAATATGCTATCTAGGTTGGTCATAACTTTCCTTCCAAGGACTAAGTGTGTTTTAATTTCATGGCTGCAGTCACCCTCTTCAGTGATTTTGGAGCCCCCAGAAATAAAGTCTGACACTGTTCCCACTGTTTCCTCATCTATTTCCCATGGAGTGATGGGACTGGATGCCATGATCTTCATTTTCTGAATGTTGAGCTTTAAGCCAACTTTTTCACTCTCCTCTTTCACTTTCTCCAAGAGGCTCTTTAACTCCTCTTCACTTTATGCCATAAGGGTGGTGTCATCTGCATATCTGAGGTTATTGATATTTCTCTTGGCAATCTTGATTCCAGCTGTACTTCTTCCAGCCCAGAGTTTGTCATGATGTACTCTGCATATAAGTTAAATAAGCAGGGTGACAATATACAGCCTTGATGCTTTCCTTTTCCTATTTGGAACCAGTCTGTTGTTTCATGTCCAGTTCTAAGTGTTGCTTCCTGACCTGCATATAGGTTTCTCAAGAGGCAGGTCAGGTGGTCTGATATTCTCATCTCTTTCAGAATTGTCCACAGTTTATTGTGATCCACACAGTCAAAGGCTTTGGCATAGTCAAGAAAGCAGTTTTTCTGGAACTCTCTTGATTTTTCCATGATCTAGTGAATTTTGGCAATTGCCCATGGGCCTATATTTAAATATTTTCTCTTCTCTATGCATTCTCTCCCCTTTTTCCAACGTTCATATATTTTTCTGTTTGTTCCATCGTGTTCTTTCATGTTAGAAACCACCTTGATTTTTCGTTTATATCTAAAAGAGGAGCTCTAATGAGTCAATAGGAAATTCTAGATGTGTATCTATGTATACAAGGCAATAAAGTGACAAATCATTTTTCACCGAGAAGTACCCATGCAAATATTGATGTATTCTCTGGGGGTTCCTCATTTCCCCATGGAGGATTCCTCTAATATTCTTTCTGACGACTTTATATCTTGTTGCCAGAACTGTGGGAGGCCATGAGAGAGAGAGGAGAAGGCAATGGCACCCCACTCCAGTACCCTTGCCTGGAAAATCCCATGGACAGAGGAGCCTGGTAGGCTGCAGTCCATGGCATCTCGAAGAGCTCGGACATGACTGAGTGACTTCACTTTCACTTATCATTTTCATGCATTGAAGGAGGAAATGGCAACCCACTCCTGTGTTCTTGCCTGGAGAATCCCAGGGACAGGGGAGCCTGGTGGGCTACCATCTATGGGGTCGCACAGAGTCGGACATGACTGAAATGACTTAGCAGTAGTAGCATGAGAGAGAGAAGAAGGAGATTGAGGAGAAATCTCTCTGCTTGATATGTGGGCTTTCTCTTCCTCCCCTATTTTCTACACCACATTTTCCTTTAGTTCTGCAAATATCTCTGGAAAATGTAAATCTCCAGTATTTTACCTGAATGTGGGAGAGACACTGACCTTGCTATGCAGAGTGGAGAAGGAACCCCCACTCTGCATTTTCGGGAAGAGCCACATTTAAAGAATTAAGAAAGTTGGAATGAAGGCTTTGCTGAGAACCCTGAAGGATATGAGATTTACCTTCCTTCCATGCTTACAGAGTGAGCCTGCCATAGTCCCATGAATGCAGGCAAAAGCCATGAGATACCTTGGAATGAAACAAAAGATGATTTTACTCACAGCAATAATATCAACATTTGCACCACCTCTCTGAGCCCCAATTCTTACAGTACAGAGAGAGCCAGGACTACCTGAACACTTAGTAAGTTACTTTTGAAAAGCAGCTATGGTTTCTCCAGTGGTCATGTATGGATGTGAGAGTTGGACTGTGAAAAAGGCTGAGCGCTGAAGAATTGATGCTTTTGACCTGTGGTGTTGGAGAAGACTCTTGAGTGTCCCTTGGACTGCAAGAAGATCCAACCAGTCTATTCTGAAGGAGATCAACCCTGGGATTTCTTTGGAAGGAATGATGCTAAAGCTGAAACTCCAGTACTTTGGCCACCTCATGAGAAGAGTTGACTCATTGGAAAAGACTCTGATGCTGGGAGGGATTGGGGACAGGAGGAGAAGGGGACAACTGAGGATGAGATGGCTGGATGGCATCACTGACTCGATGGACGTGAGTCTGAGTGAACTCGGGAGATGGTGATGGACAGGGAAGCCTGGCGTGCTGCGATTCATGGGGTCGCAGAGTCGGACACGACTGAGCAAGTGAACCGAACTGAACTGAACTGAGCTGAGCTTAAGGAAGCTGAATCTGAGATACTGTTCATTAAACTTGCCCTGTGCTCTATCTTCCAAGGCTGTTTACTATAAAAAAAAAATACCCTTGAAATAATAATCTGGAACAAAGGCAGTCAATGTGTCTGCTCATAAGACATACCCAAGGAGAAGTGTCAGAGTTCAAACACATACAGCAAAATCTAAAAGGGAAGCACAATGTGTTGTATGTGGCAGTGGGTGGGGGTTAATGTTGGCCTCTATAACATAGTGCAGAACATTGAAGACTACATATGCAGGAAAAGCAGTGTGGCTTTTATAAGGTGAATAAGTTGTTTAAGAGTCTAGATGAACCATCTGCTCTGTAAATAAGAGAAATCATGCACTTTTAGTTCACAATTTGAAAGGACTGTGTAACATTTGAGCCATTAAAATGAAGAAGCTTTATCTATTATGAGTATAATACATGTAGGTAATAAAGGTCAAGATAAATGGTTATTTATCTTCATAGAAATGTATATACTCCTCAAAGGTGTGAAAATATGAAGTCAAATGAAAATAAATGGCAGGAATTTCTTTGCAGCTGTCAAGAAGAGGCAGGTAAGTTTCAGTGAGAAAATGAAAAATAATGCATTAGAAAAAGAGAGCATAGAGTATGATTAAAGCACAAAGTTCTCAGAGTTGTTGATTAAAAAGAAAGTATAATTTGAAGTTACTATGAGTTATTCCTAAGTTTTTAAAATGGATTTAATTAGGGAGCAGTACAAACAAAAGGAAGAACCTTCACATAGATCCTTGGTTCCCCTTCATGCAGCACAGGTGACTCTTCATCCATGCTATTTGAGAAGAGCTGGGAAATGCCCTCGAGAGAGTGGCAAGGGCTCCCATGTGCAGGTAGCCTGATAAGACAGAGACCCTGAAGTCTGCAGTGGCAGAAGCAGAGAGGGGATGTAATTTACTTCAATACATTATGAATGGTATGAACAGAGCTAATACAGGTCATTCTGCTCACACAATACTAGGAAGAACATGATGACATATTTAGTTCAAGCAAATTCAACCTTTGTATTTTGGAAAATCCCACACACCAAGGCATTCTTCGACTTCAGGGTCATTCTCAGCTGGGTTCTCCTTCCTTACAGGAGGCCCCAAGGACTCAGGCTCTTTAAAGCTGCTCTGAACCACAGAGCCCTACACTCCTCAGAAGGACACTTTTGTCCCTAAAAGTGACATGATTTTTTTAATAATGACAATAATCATGGCCAACATTTTTAGAGATCTTACTTTGCATCTGTCATTTTGCTTAATGTTTTATGCATTAACCTGTTCGAACCTCACACATTCTTCTGAATTAAGGACAAGTATTGATGTGGAAAGTGTGTTGCAGAAGGGATCACACCTTGCCCAAGGTGAAACAAGATTCAGCTGTGGTAGGAAGCTGTGATGTCAGACCTTCTGTCCTTAACTATTGAACTGTAGTGATTCTCTTGTTGCTTCATCTGTATCTTTATAAGTGTTGGTCCCTCTAAATGCCCCCTGTGACACATGCATCATTTGCCTTTCCCTCACTGTCTTGGATAATACTTCTTTGTTAGTACATTCTGACCTCAAGGCTGAGTTAGATGCCCCTCCTTTATGCCCCTCCTTTATGCATCTTCCTGTACTAATCTCCATCACAGCTCTCATTACTCTGTACTCTCATTCCCACTTACCTTTCTTCTCTAATGATGTTCTGAGTTTTTAATATCAGGGATTCTTTCCAATTCGTTATTCATTCAATAAATAGTTATCGAGAAACAAGTATGCAGTAGCCATTGAATCCATAGATCGTAACATATAGAAGGGGAATCAGAAATATTTGATGGACAAATAAATCAATACTCTTCTTTAGGGTTCTTTTCCCCTCAAGATCAATTTTGAATTTTTAAGCTAATCTGACAGAAACATATAGGAGTTAATTGCATAACCACATTGAATAAAACTAACTGCATTCATGCAAGCTTTCTATAAGTACTGCCTTTTAGCTTTAGCTTCTAATTCCTACTCTAAATTGATCATTGGAAGTCTTCTTGGTTAAGTGTGTGTATGTGTTAGTCACATAGCTGTGTCCAACTCTTTGCGACCCCATGGACTGGGGCCTGCCAGGCTCCTCTGTCCATGAAATTCTCCAGGCAAGAGTGGGCTGCCATTTCCTTCTCCAGGGGATTTTCCTGTCCCAGGGAGCAAACCTAGGTCTCCTGCATTGCAGGCAGATTCTTTACTGTTTGAACCACCAGGGAAGCCCTGGTTAACTACTTCATGTTTAAGGATCTCTGCTAATGAGAAGCCTCAAACATTATATATACTTAGAGTTTACTTATATATCTTTTAATAGGTGCCAGACACTTTCCTGATCACTTTGCATAAATCAACAAGTTAGTCCTCACAAATCTGTGAAGAAGATGCTATCATTAAGCCCATTTTAAAGTTAAGGAAACGGACACAGAGAAGTTAAGTAACCTACCTGTGGTTACCTAGGAAATGGAGGAAACAGAATTCAGTCCTGGGCAGTGTGAATCTAGAGTCTATGCTTTTAATCATCAGGCCCTGCTGTCTCTCATTACTGTCTATTTTCTCTATAGAAATAATGATCGCAAACTGCATTTTGATACATTGGTTGTGAGAGACCATTTGATACAAATTTTGTAGAGAAGAACAATAGTCTATTAAATACTCTATTAAGGTTTAGGATGCACATAGTTTTTAACTTTGCATTTTCACTTGCTGGTGTTCATTTATGTGTGAAATGGCATGTTTACAGAGTTTTCTATTCCAAAATTGTTTGCAATGACAACAGCTGGGGGGAAAAAGACCAAAAACATCCATCAGCAATAAACTTAGTTAACAAAAAGACATATATATAAGGTCAAAAATTATCCTTATCATTGAAAACATTCAGATAATTCTTTAAGTACTCTGTGGAGCTCATTGCAGATATTGTTAAATATAATGGGGAAAGTATTAATGTGTATGTGAACACATATTTTTTTTTTTATTAGCTTGTATATATGTGTGCTTAGTTGCTGAGTCTTGTCTGACTCTTTGCTACGTGTCCATGGACTGTAGCCCACCAGGCTACTCTGTCCATGTGGATTCTCCAGGCAAGAATACTGGAGCAGGTTGCCATGCCCTCCTCCAGGGGATCTTCCCCACTCAGGAATCAAACCCAGGTTACCCACATTGGAAGCAGATTCTGAGTCACCAGGGAAGTCCTCTAGTATGTATATGGCATCTCTATTTATATACTGTCTATTTCCTGGAAAGAATATAGGGTGGAGGGGTGCAGGGGAAAAGGGTAACTACTTAACATGGCTTTGCTATTTAGTTGTTTTCAGTAATAGAACTCTACTATTGCATTATCTTCCTTGACGTGGCCTTATTATTTCAAAAAATTATTTCCCAGGAAGATAGAAGTTTATTAGGAACCTCCACCAAAAACTTATGTCAGTGACTATTGAACTATTCAGCTCTTCCCCTCCCCAATATTCTGATTTTTAAAATTTATTTTTTAATTGGAGAAAAATTGCTTTACAATGTTGTCTTGGTTTCTGCTGCACAACAACACAAAGGAGTTGTAATAATACATATACATCTTGAGCCTCCCTCCTGCTCCCCATCTCACCCCTCTAGGTCATCACAGAGCACCAGGCTGGACTCCCATGTCATATAGCAATTTCTCACCAGCTATCTAGTTGACACATGGTAGTGTATATATGTTGCCCTGTTCCTCCCACTCTTTCCTTCTACTGCTGTGTCCACAAGTCTGTTCTCTATATCTGCATCTCCATTTCTTCCCTGCAAATAGATCATTATCATTTTTTTGAAATTTTTTCTACATTTTTTAAAATTTATTTTTAATTGGATAAAAATTGTTTGACAATGTTGTGTTGGTTTCTGCCATACAGAAGTGCAAATCAATCATAATTCTATATGTATCCTTTCTCTCTCGAGCCTCTCTCCCTTTCCCCCATCCCACCCCTCTAGGTTGTCACAGAGTGCCAGGCTGGGCTCCCTATGTTATATATAGCAGCTTCTTACCAATTATTTATTTTACATATGGTAGTATATATATGTTGGAGAAGGCAATGGCAACCCACTCCAGTACTCTTGCCTGGAAAATCCCGTGGATGGAGAAGCCTGGTAGGCTGCAGTCCACGGTGTCGTGAAGAGTCAGACTAGACTGAATGCCCTGGCTTTCACTTTTCACTTTCATGCACTGGAGAAGGAAATGGCAACCCATTGCAGTGTTCTTGCCTGGAGGATCCCAGGGACGGGGGAGCCTGGAGGGCTGCTGTCTATAGGGTCGCACAGAGTCGGACACAACTGAAGCCACTTGGCAAAAACAGCAGCATATATATGTCGATGGTACTTCCTCCATTTGTCCCATTCTCTCCTTCCCCTACCATGTCCACAAGTCTGTTCTCTATATCTGCATATTCATTCCTTCCCTGCAAATAGGTTCATTAATACCATTTGTCTAGGTTCAATATATATGCATTAATATCCTATATTTGTTTTCTCTTTCTGACTTAATTCACTCTGTATAAAAGTCTCACCAGAACTGACTCAAATTCATTCTTTTTATGGATGAGTAATACTTCATTGTATATTTGTACCACATCTGAATTGTTCAACTTTTTAATAAATAACATCAAATGACTGTTGACTCTCTAAGGCAATTGATACTGCAGTCTCAAAAGTATTACTTTTTGAGTTTACCAGTCCAAAACTATTATATCATGTTCCTTACCCAATCCTAATTAAGTCCATGAATTGAAAGACTGATATAAAACATACTCCAAAACTTTATAAATAGCCTTACTTTTCACTTCCGTCTAACTTTCACTAATACTTTGTCAGGGTAGTATTCTCCCTTATCAAAGTAAAATTAAACTCAATCTTTTTTATCAGTAGGTTTTTGGGTAGTATTTTCAAGGAATCAGTATTCTAAAGGCAACAGGAATGAAACTGAAAGAAGGCTAATATTTAACTATAAACCTATTTTACTTTTGGATTGTTGTACAATGTCTTTGTGTGACTTGCTCAACAAAAGAATTGGAAGAAAGAAAGGAAGAAAGAATGAAACAAAGAAACTAAATCATTAGATGGACACTCTTCAGAAACAATATAAATGAAAAATCCCAGATCTAGGTCCTATCTCATTTCAATATATAGGGGCAAAGTAGAAGCAACAAACAGAAAGAGCATCTGTGATATGACTGAGTTAAAAAAAAAAAAAAAGTCCAGAATGCTTTAAATTTCTTAGACTGAAGCAGTACCATTTGTAGAAAAAAGGGAGAGGAGAAATGCAATTTATGTTTGTGGTTGTGATTAAATTCCATGAATTCTAGAACAGCTTAGAAGCAAGAGGCAAGTAAACTTTAATGTCCCTATATTCATTGTTTCTTAAGTAACTGAGTCATTCTTTGGAGAGGAGGAAAGATTCCAGCTGCACCAATTCAAGTAAGCAAGACAAACAGTAAACTTGCCACACTGGCATGCCATTTCTTCCTCAACAAATCCGCTGGTCTGGATCTTGTCTGGAAAGAAAGTGCTGTACAGAAAGAGAAAACAGCTGGAGCTGAAGTTGAAGATCTAGCACCAATTGCTTTCTCCAAGAAAAGACATTTTCTTGTGTCTTCCTCCCTCAGTTTCCACTGTGGGTTTCAGTGGCCAATCTTTCTTCTAAATTTGATGAGAGACATTATTCATCCAAGAAAGATAAGACACATGGACCCAAAATACAATGAACAGCTGACTTCTCTTTGGACAGTAGAGGTCAGAGTCAATGGAACACATCTAAATTGTTAGGGGAAAATCCTGTTCATCAATAATTTTATTTTTTCCTCCAAGTTTCCTTTTAAAGGAGATTTTTTTCTTTAATTTTTATGGTCACTTTTTTTTTTGCACTTTTTGTTTTTATTTATTATTATTTTTTAATTGGAGGCTAATGACTTTGGTTTTGAGTGTGCATGTTTGGTGGCTCAGTCATGTCTGACTCTTTCCTAATCCATGCATTACAGCCCGCCAGGCTCCTCTGTCCCTGGAATTTTCCAGGCAGGCATTTTGGAGTGGGTTGCCATAAAGTTATGCTAATTTACCTTCCTTATAGGAGTGTGTGGGTGTCTATCTCATTTTATTTTGTCATCAGTGAATACGATCATTTTATTTTTTTTTGAAATTCTTTTTTTTTTTTTTGGTTTCTTATATGATATTATACATGTTTCAGTGCCATTCTCCCAAATCATCCCACCCTCTCCTTCTCCCACAGAGTCCAAAAGATTGTTCTATACATCTGTGTCTCTTTTGCTCTCTCACATACAGGGTTATCATTACCATCTTTCTAAATTCCAAATATATGTGTTAGTACTGTATTGGTGTTTTTCTTTTGGCTTACTTCACTCTGTATAATCAGCTCCAGTTTCATCTACCTCATTAGAACTGATTCAAATGTATTCTTTTTAATGGCTGAGTAATACTCCCTTGTGTATATGTACCACAGCTGTAAGGGAACCCTCTTACACTGTTGGTGGGAATGCAAACTAGTACAGCCATTATGAAGAACAGTGTGGAGATTCCTTAAAAACTGGAAACAGAACTGCCTTATGACCCAACAATCCCACTGCTGGGCATACACACTGAGGAAACCAGAACTGAAAGAGACACATGTACCCCAATGTTCATCACAGCACTGTTTATAAAGGAGATGTTTAAAGTGAAGTGAAGTGAAATGAAGTCACTCAGTTGTGTCCGACTCTTTGAGACCTCATGGACTGTTGCCTGCCAGGCTCCTCTATCCATGGGATTTTCCAGGCAAGAATACTGGAGTGGGTTGCCATTGCCTTCTCCAGTGGATCTTCCCAACCCAAGGGTTGAACCCGGGTCTCCCACATTGTAGGCAGATACTTTTATCGTCTGAGCCACCAGGGAAGGTCTGTTGTTTAAAGTATCCAAACATAAAAAGTGACTTCAGGAAAAGAAATGCAAGTGACTGTGGATCTCAAGGATGTCTGTAGGGAATGATCTATAGCCTCTTCTTAAACACAATCTGAAACTTTCAAAGAATAATGCCTAAGGTTTTAAGATCAAGAATTCTATATTTAGCAAAACTATCATTCAAAAATGAAGGTGAAATAAAGATACTCTCAGGTTTTCAAAGACTTGAGAGTATTTGTTGCTAGCAGATCTGCCTTATAAGAGTAAAAAAGGAAGTTCTTCAAGCTGAAAGGAGGTGACATTACAATAATTCATACAAAAAATTAAAAGTACCAATGGTAATAAATTATATGAAATTAAGCATAAATGTATGTTTGCATTTAATTAAATTTTAATATAAAAGTGATCATTTAGTTTTCCTTTCCTACTCCAACTCTGGCTCCCATAGTGGTTTCATGCATGCATCTCTCTTCCCATGAACTTTGACTCCTTATATTTTCCTGTCTCTTCCGTCTTAAGGGTAGTATATTTTCCTGTGTCTTCACCTTTCTTATGGATTCAAAAACTGTTGATTGTTCAGCCTATTCAGCCTTTCACTAGTTGTTAGGATAGAATGGTGTGTGTTCCCTGCTCCTTATGTGTGGAACCAAAATTCCCAATCAGATTTTTTTTTAAACAAAAATCTTTTCAAATAAATTCCCTTTCAAGCATCCAAATTGAATTAATTCTAGATTTACTTAGCTATATGTTTTATTGCTTTCCTGTTTGCTCAGATGATAAAGAATATGCCTGCAATGCAGGAGACCTGGGTTTGATTGCTGGATTGGGAAGATCCTCTAGAGAAGGGAATGGCAACCCACTTCAGTATTCTGGCCTGGGAAATCCCATGGACAGAGGAGCCTGGTGGGCTACAGTCCATGGGGTCACAAAGAGCTGGACATGATATACATATATCATGGTTAAATAAATATACATATGTTTTACTATAGCTTCAGACATGACTGAGCGACTGAACTGAACTGAATTCTTCAATGTAGGCTAAAAACTCAACACTTTAAGCTTCAACTTTTGCTATAGACCATATTTTGTCCTAATAGAAATCTCTTGGGACTAGAATCAGTGGGCATCAATTTAGAGGCCTGTGGAGTAATCCATATTCTTTCATTAATGATAGGCTGAGGTTGTAGGAATTTTTATTTTGAAGTTTGTTCTTAAAGCTCACTTTTATGCTAGCCCTCATTGTGTCACATGACATGTTACCAGTTAACTTGAAACTGACTCCAATGGCTTTATTTACAATATTTATTTATAAAAAAAATTGTAAAACTATTTGAGAAGATATTTTAATACCTTTTAAAATAATCCTGGGACAGAGCTTTATTATCTACAACTTTGTCAAGGCATTTTTAACGCCTTTATTTTTAAGTGTTGCAGACTCTGATTAGTGTTGGTCTTTGAGGTCGACTAATTGTACTCTTTATTCCAGCTTGTGATTCTTCCAGCCCAGTTTCTCATTATGTACACTGTATATAAGTTAAATAAGCAAGGTGACAATATACAGCCTTGACATACTCCTTTCCCTATTTGGAACCAGTCTGTTGTTCCATGCCCAATTCTAACTGTTGCTTCCTGAACTGCATATAGGTTTCTCAAGAGGCCAGTCAGGTGGTCTGGTATTCCCATCTCTTTCAGAATTTTCCACAGTTTATTGTGATCCACACAGTCAAAGGCTTTGGCATAGTCAATAAAGCAGTAATAGATGTTTTTCTGGAACTCTCTCCCTTTTTTGATGATCCAGCAGATACTGGCAATTTGATCTCTGGTTCCTCTGCCTTTTCTAAAACCAGCTTGAACATTGGGAAGCTCACGGTTTACATATTGCTGAAGCCTGGCTTGGAGAATTTTGAGCACTACTTTACTAACATGTGAGATGAGTGCAATTGTGCGGTAGTTTGAGCATTCTTTGGCATTGCCTTTCTTAGGGGTTGGAATGAAAACTGACCTTTTCCAGTCCTGTGGCCACTGCTGAGTTTTCCAAATTGCTGGCATATTTAGTGTAGCACTTTCACAGCATCATCTTTCAGGATTTGAAATAGCTCAATTGGAATTCCATCATCTCCACTAACTTTGTTGTAGTGATGCTTTCTAAGGCCCACTTGACTTCACATTCCAGGATGTCTGGCTCTAGGTGAGGGATCATACCATCATGATTATCTGGGTTGTGAAGATCTTTTTGTACAGTTCTTCTGCTCAGAGGGTAAAGCGCCTGCATGTAGTGTGGGAGACCCGCATTCGATCCATGGGTCAGGAAGTTCCCCTGGAGAAGGAAATGGCAACCCACTCCAGTATCCTTGCCTGGAGAATCCCATGGATGGAAGAGCCTGGTGGGCTACAGTCCATGGGGTCGCAAAGAGTCGGACACAATTGAGCGAGCTCAGTTCACTTCACTTCTATGTATTCTTACCACCTCTTATTAATATCTTCTTGCTGGAAGAAATATCAATAATCTCAGATATGCAGATGACACCACCCTTATGGTAGAAAGTGCTGCTGCTGCTGCTGCTAAGTCACTTCAGTCATGTCTGACTCTGTGTGACCCCATAGACGGCAGCCCACCAGGCTTCCCTGTCCCTGGGATCCTCCAGGCAAGAACACTGGAGTGGGTTGCCATTTCCTTCTCCAATGAATGAAAGTAAAAAATGAAAATAAAGTCTCTCAGTTGTGTCCGACTCTTTGCAATCCCATGGACTGTAGCCCACCAGGCTCCTCCATCCATGGGATTTTCCAGGCAAGAGTACTGGAGTGGGGTGCCATTGCCTTCTCCGATGGCAGAAAGTGAAGAGGAACTAAAAAGCCTATTGATGAAAGTGAAAGAGAAGAGTGAAAAAGTTTACTTAAAGCTCAACATTCAGAAAACGAAGATCATGGCATCTGGTTCCATCACTTAACGGGAAATAGATGGGGAAACAGTGGAAACAGTGTCAGACTTTATTTTGAGGGGTTCCAAAATCACTGCAGATGGTGCCTGCAGCCAAGAAATTAGAAGACACTTATTCCTTGGAAGAAAAGTTATGACCAACCTAGATAGCATATTGAAAAGCAGAGACATTACTTTGCCAACAAATGTCCGTCTAGTCGAGGCTATGGTTTTTCCTGTGGTCATGTATAGATGTGAGAGTTGGACTATGAAGAAAGCTGAGCCCTGAAGAATTGATGCTTTTGTATTGTGGTGTTGGAGAAGACTCTTGAGAGTCCCTTGGACTGCAAGGAGATCCATCCAGTCCATTCTGAAGGAGATCAGCCCTGGGATTTCTTTGGAAGGAATGATGCTAAAGCTGAAACTCCAGTACTTTGGCCACCTCATGTGACGAGTTGACTCATTGGAAAGACTCTGATACTGGGAGGGATTGGAGGCAGGAGGAGAAGGGGATGACAGAGGATGAGATAGCTGGATGGCATCACTGACTTGATGGACATGAGTCTCAGTGAACTCTGGGAGTTGGTGATGAACAGGAAGGCCTGGTATACTGTGATTCGTGGGGTCGCACAGAGTCAGACACGACTGAGTAACTGAACTGATTTGTACCTGAACTGAACTGAACTGAATTGTAACCTTTGCTTACCTCACTACCATCTTTGAATTACGCTCTAAAGGTACAGTTTTACCAGATGCTCATCATGGTGAGATGGGAAACACAGAGCTAATGTCTTCTTTAGGCCCTTGGCTAATGCTATTCTGAAAATGGTAGAGAGAATGAAGGCATAAGAGTCAAAAGACAGTGGCAAAAGTAGTAGTCAGAAGACTGTCAGTAACAAGATCAGTGATTGGACTAGCAGAAACAAGTCCAACATGACTTGCACATAATAGAGAAAATGATCAGTGAGTCGATCACAAAATTTTAGCTAGAGAAGGGCCTCAGCCTGAACCAGTGATAGAAGCAATCCTGTTGTACACAGTGAGGATGCCAGCAGAACACAGGTCCTCCAGTTCTTGAATTGAGTAAGAGTGGGTTGCAGATGCCCATGACATGGGACTATCCCATTACTGTTGGTGATAAGAAAGCAAAGATGATGCTCAGTGTCTCAGAGTTCCTCAAGGAGATATAGATTCTCATCTACAAGACTTGAAGGCAAAATGAGATAATGTTCATGCTGAAGATCTTTGAAGGAAACAGGACACTAAAAGAAACACAGGGAGGGGGGATGTGAAAGTGAAAGCCACTGAGGATTATAGTCCCAGGGATGACATTATCAGCTATTGTGATGAAGTATAGGCTTAGGGGCAGGAAAAAAAAATCCTTGAAAAATAACTCACTCACCTCTATGTACACTTTTCATGGAAAATTTCACATTAGGAAGATATTTAAAGAAGTAAACAATATTTTCTTTTAACACCAGGTACTGTTCTTTTCTCTAGGGAGTATGCTGTACAGATCAAGAAAGAAGCATGTCAAAATTTACTTTAAAAGAACATTGGCCTCTGTGTATTGATACATGGGTAGTATGGTAGCCTGAATAGCCCTCCCCAAACCTGACTGCATACTAGTCATCTTCTCTACACAAAGTAGCAGGGCTGAGAAAAGGAGAGCCTAGGGCTCAAGATACTGTTCTGACATACTCCCGGGGCTCATACTTAGTGCTGGCAGACATTTTGACAGACATGAATGGATCAGTCACAGATATTCATCATTCTTCATTGTGTTGCTGCTTCCTCATTTTTTTTTTTTTTATCAAAGGCCCAGATCAAAGCTGAATACAGGAGGAACTGAAGTGTGAAGTTCACTCAACACCTTCATCTTCTTTGACCTGAACCTGTCTCTGTAATGGTCAAGTAGGGTAGTTGTTTTCGTAATTCTGCTGTTAATTTTATGTTGAAAAATTTCCTTCCTCCAATCCCTGTCCTAAATTCAGTGAATCATTAGAAATTTCTTAATTTATTCCAAAGGATGCTGGAGCCTTTGGCCAGTGGAAGAGCACTGCTGTTCCCTTGCTCCTGGAACATTATTCAAGAGTGCTTCTCAGAGAACTGTGTAATCCATTGTATGGTTAGAGCCTCAGTCCTCCCTTTCCTTTGTCCAGCTCATTCAGATCCAGATCTTCCTTAGAGTTTGTGCCGAACTACTGTTTTTGAGGTTTCCCTGGTGGCTAAGTTGGTAAAGAATCCACCTGCCAATGCAGGAGACTTGGGTTTGATCACTGGGTTGGGAAGATCCCTTGGAGAAGGAAATGGCAACCCACTCCAGTATTCTTGCCTGGGAAATCCCATGGACAAAGGAGCCTGGCAGGCTATAGTACATAGGGTTGCAAGAGTTTGACATGACTTGACAACTGAACCACCACCACCACTATTGTTGTTACTGAGATTTTCTTTAAAGATTTCTCCAGCTTTAGGTTGTAGCATGGGCTTGTTCTGTTTTTTGACCTTTCGCCTTTGTACCTGCTGACTCTTTCTGGCAATGTTATCCTCATGACTATTGGCTTGAGCCATCACAGCCACACTCTGTTGTACTTCTTTCTGAGCATGCTATTCATCTCTGAGACCTGCTATATGCTGGTCTTTATTCCCTACATGGACAGTCATCCTGAGCTCTAAAGCCCATTGCCATCCAGCTCTTCTGTTTCATCTGTGCAACCAACACCTGTTTTCTGGTCACAGCTATGCAGTAGGAACACTATGTGACCATCTGCAATGTCCCTCCGTGGGATTCACTCATTGTATTAGAGTTCTCCAGAGAAACAACCAGTCCGCTCCCTGGTGGACCTTGTCATGTTCAACTTAAGGAACTAGGAGGTCAGAGATGTGCTTCATATAGCCACGCTGAAGATACCACTTAACCATCAGTGCATCCAGACTGTGAGAGCTTCTCTTCATATACTCACCCTGCCAAAGTGTTTACGATTACGAATGTTCTCCACAACACGAGGAGTCTCCTGTGAGATCTGTTCTTGTAACGTTGTCTCAGGAGATGTCTCCCCTCAGACTGCCAGTCATATTCCCATGACACCAGCTAAAAGGTACTGAGTGTCAGTTCTTACTTCTGCCAAATAATACAAAACAGGCAAGAATCATGTTAAAGACATCTTGGAGAAAGCTCTAGAAATTTTACTCTGCTTTGAGGTTGGAGAACCTTCAGAAAGGAAGCTGAGACTTGTCAATTTAGTTGTTGCTTATACTATTTCATACTATTTCCCATCATGTTATTACTTATGAACTTTGGTACAAGTACCCTTCTCTCTCACCCTCACCCTGCAGAAGCTGTGATGAGCCATGCCTGCATACTATTTCTCCTCCCTACCACCACCTCATGCTCTACATCACCATTAACATGGGGCACAAAGACTGGGACTTAATATTCACATTGATTATAAAATTTTTATATTTGCACATACTTTACAATTCATAAGGTGCTTGTGCATACAAGATTGTACTTGATCTTCAGTGAAACTTGCAAGGTAGGCAGGATGACAGTTATCATACTTATTATGTAAATAAAGAAACTAAGGCACATAAAGATGGGATTAATTTGCCCAGGCATGTAAAAATAGAAAGCTGCAGAGTCAGAATTTGGGTCTAGTTCTTCTACCATTGTTTCTTTATTAAAAAATTAGTTTATTTTAATTGGAGAACAATTGCTTTACAATATTTTGATGGGTTTTGCCATACATCGACATCCACCTTTCATTCTCTTACTAATGAATCAGCTTACAAGAAGTTAAACTTCTTGAGTAAAGTTAGGACCTTCAGTGAAGAGTATACAGAGATGGCCATTAGTCTATAAGGAGCTTTTGTGTATTGAGAAAAAAGCATACCCTTCTCTAGACACTGCTGTCAGGAATTGCCACAGTTATGTTACTGTCTCTCTTGGGAAATAATCATAAACTTATGATGCCTAAGATGTGAATGGCACCTCCTTAGATGTGGCACTGTCATGTACGATTAAACTTATAGAATGCTACACTATGATTCTGATTAAATGATGAAAAGGTGTCTAGAAATAAGTAAGTCCCAGTTTCTTTCCCAGGATCTTTATTTAGTCCCTAGTTGTCTGAAATACTGAAGTCACTGACTGTTACTCTTTACCAGAATACCTCCAATTTCTCTAACTCAAGTCTGGTCAAGACAGTGTTTTGAATGTATAAGTTCTGAAGTTATTTCAAATGTGGGACCTAACACAGAGATCCTATACAGAACTAGCCTATCTGGCTCTTGTGAATCAGAACTATCCCAAATTCTGCCAAAAGCTAGAGGTACGGATTTACATGCATTGAGTTGAGGGTCATTGTTACTCACACTGCCAACATTCTAGCATGTCTTCCTAATCAGAATTCACAAATAAACATACAAGGGCCATGATGTTAGATTCCCTCTTAGCCTGGTGGGTCTTGCTCTGATATCAAGGAAGAAAACATGTATGCTTTAAGTGTTTACTGTATAACAGGCTCGTGTTAGATATTATGTGCTAGTTATATAATTTTTTTTTTCCTGGTACAAAGGCCATTTTATTATTTTTTTCTTTTCCATCTTTCTCAATCTAGTTAAAAATTTTTTTTTCATTTTTTAAAAGTTTAATTGGAGGCTAATTACTTTACAGTATTGTGGTGGTTTTTGCCATACATTCACATGACTCAGCCGTGGGTGTACATGTGTTCCCCATCCTGACCCTCCTTACCACCTCCCTCCCCATCCCATCCCTCAAGGTCATCCAGTGCACCAGCCCTGAGCACCTTGTCTCATGTATCGAACCTGGACTGATGATCTAATTCACATATGTTAACATACATGTTTCAATGCTATTCTCTCAAATCATTCTCCCCTCACCTTCTCCCGCGTAGTCCAAAAGTCTGTTCTTAACATCTATGTCTCTTTTGCTGTCTTGCATATAGGGTCATCGTTACTATCTTTCTAAATTGCATATATATGCATTAATATACTGTATCGATGTTTTTCTTTCTGATTTACTTCACTCTGTATAATAGGCTCCAGTTTCATCCACCTCATTAGAATTGATTAAAATGCATTCTTTTTAATAGCTGAGTAATATTCCATTGTGTATATGTACCACAGCTTTCTTATCCATTCGTCTGCTGATGGACAGACGATGGACTGTTGCTTCCATGTTCTGGCTATTGTAAATAGTGCTGCAATGAACACTGGGGTACATGTGTCTCTTTCAATTCTGGTTTCTTTGGTGTCTATGCCCAACAGTGGGATCGCTGGGTCATATGGCAGTGCTATTTCCAGTTTTTTAAGGAATCTCCACACTGTTCCCCATAGTGGCTAAACTAGTTTGCATTCTTACCAACAGTTAAGAGGGTTCCTTTTTCTCCACACCCTCTCCAGTATTTATTGTTTATAGACATTATGATAGCAGCCATTCTGACTGGTATGAGATGGTACCTCATTGTGGTTTTGATTTGCATTTCTCTGGTAATAAATGATGTTGAGAATCTTTTCATGTGTTTGATAGCCATCTGTTTGTCTTCTATGGAGAAATGTCTGTTTAGTTCTTTGGCCCACTTTTTCATTCAGTTCAGTTCAGTCGCTCAGTCATGTCCAACTCTTTGTGACGCCATGAATCACAACACGCCTCCCTGTTCATCACCATCTCCCAGAGTTCACTCAGACTCATGCCCATTGAGTCCATGATGCCATCCAGCCATCTCATCCTAGGTCGTCCCCTTCTCCTCCTGCCCCCAATCCCTCCCAGCATCAGAGTCTTTTCCAATGAGTCAACTCTTCGCATGAGGTGGCCAAAGTACTGGAGTTTCAGCTTTAGCATCATTCCTCCAACACCACAGTTCAAAAGCATCAATTCTTTGGCACTCAGTCTTCTTCACAGTCCAACTCTCACATACATACATGATCACAGGAAAAACCATAGCCTTGACTAGACGGACCTTAGTCGGCAAAGTAATGTCTCTGCTTTTGAATATACTAGAGGTTGGCCATAACTTTTCTTCCAAGGAGTAAGCGTCTTTTAATTTCATGGCTGCAATCACCATCTGCAGTCATTTTGGAGCCCCCAAAATAAAGTCTGACACTGTTTCCCCATCTATTTGCCATGAAGTGATGGGACCGGATACCATGATCTTCGTTTTCTGAATGTTTTCTTTTTCCTTGGTCGTTTATTTTTCTGAAAATGAGCTGCAGGAGTTGCTTGTCTATTTTTGAGATTAATTCTTTGTCAGTTGCTTCATTTGCTATTATTTTCTCCCAGTCTGAAGGCTGTCTTTTCATTTGCTTATAGTTTCCTTCATTGTCCAAAAGATTTAAGTTTAATTAGGTCCCATCTGTTTATTTTTGCTTTTATTTCCATTACTCTGGGAGATGGTCATACAGGATCCCGTTATGATGTATGTCAGAGAGTGTTTTGCCTATGTTTTCCTCTAGGAGTTTTACATCTGGTCTTACATTTAGATCTTTAATCCATTTTGAATTTATTTTGTTTATGGTGTTAAAAAGTAGTTGACATCTAATCTAACTGTATTGTGATCAGAAAAGATGCTTGAGATGATTTCTTTTTTTTTTTTAATTTACCAAGGCTAGATTTATGGCCCAGGACGTGATCTATCCTGGAGAAGTTTCCATGTGCACTTGAGAAAAAGGTGAAATTCATTGTTTTAGGGTGAAATGTCCTATAGACATCAATTAGGTCTAACTGGTCCATTGTATGATTTAAAGTTTGTGTTTCCTTGCTAATTTTCTGTTTAGTTGATCTATCCATAAGTGTGAGTAAGGTATTTAAGTCTCTCACTATTATTGTGTTACTGTTAATTTCCCTTTCATATTTGTTAGCATTTACATTACATATGCTGGTGCTTCTATGTTGGGTGCATATATATTTGTAATTGTTATATCTTCTTCTTAGATTGATCCTTTGCTCATTATGTAGTGTCCTTTGTCTCTTTTCATGGCCTTTATTTCAAAGTCTATTTTATCTGATAGGAGTATTGCTACTCCTGCTTTCTTTTGGTTTCCATTTGCATGAAATATCTTTTTCCAGCCTTCACTTTCAGTCTGTATGTGTCCCTAAGTTTGAGGTGGGTCTCTTGTAGACAGCATATATAGGGGTCTTGTTTTTGTATCCATTCAGTCAGTCTTTGTCTTTTGGTTGGGGCATTCAGCCCATTTAAATTTAAGGTAATTATTGATAAGTATGATCCCATTGCCATTTACTTTGTTGTTTTGAGTTTAAGTTTATAAACCTTTTCTGTGTTTCCTGTCTAGAGAAGATCCTTTAGCATTTGTTGAAGAGCTGGTTTGGTGGTGCTAAATTCTCTTAGCTTTTGCTTGTCTGTAAAGCTTTTGATTTCTCCTTCATATTTGAATGAGATCCTTGCTGGGTACAGTGATCTGGGTTGTAGGTTTTCTCTTTACATCACTTTAACTATGTCCTGCCATTCTTTCCTGGCTTGAAGAGTTTCTATAGAAAGATCAGCTGTTATCCTAATGGGGATCCCCTTGTGGATTATTTGTTATTTTTCCTTTGCTGCTTTTAATATTTGTTCTTTGTTGTTTGATCTTCGTTAATTTGATTAATATGTGTCTTGGGGTATTTCACCTTGGGATCATCCTGTTTGGGACTCTCTGGGATTCTTGGACTTGGGTAGCTATTTCCTTCCCCATTTTAGGGAGGTTTTCAATTATTATGTCCTCAAGTATTTTCTCATAGCCTTTCTTTTTGTCTTCTTCTTCTGGCACTCCCTATGATTTGAATGTTGGGGCATTTAACATTGTCCCAGATATCTCTGAGGTTGTCCTCATTTCTTTTAATTCTTTTTTCCTCTCTGCTTCATTTACCTCCAACATTCTGTCTTCCACCTCACTTATCCTATCTTCTGCCTCAGTTATTCTACTGTTGGTTCCCTCCAGAGTGCTTTTGATCTCAGTTATTGCATTATTCATTATTGGTTGACTCTTTTAAAAAAATTTCTTCTAGGTCCTAGTTAAAATTTTCTTGCATCTTCTCAATCCTTGTCTCCAGACTATTTATGTATAACTTCATTTTCTTTTCAAAATTTTGGATCATTTTTACTATCATTATTCTGAATTCTTTCTCAGGTAGATTCTCTATCTGCTCCTCTTCTGTTTGGTTTGGTGGGCACTTATCATGTTCCTTTACCTGCTAAATACTTATCTGCCTTTTCATCTTGTTTAGGTTGCTGTGTTTGGGGTGGCCTTTCTGTATGTTGGAAGTCTGTGGTTCCTCTTTATTGAGGTTCCTCCCTGTGGGTGGGGTTGGATGAGTGGCTTGTCAAACTTTCCTGGTTAGGGAAGCTTGCATCGGTGTTCTGATGGGTGGAGCTGGATCTCCTCTCTGGTGTGCAATGAAGTGTCCAGTAGTGAGTTTCCGAGGTGTCTATGGGTTTGGTGTGACTTTTGGCTCTCTGTATTTTTGTGCTCAGGTTTATGTTTCTGCACTGATGGAGAATTAGCTTGGTATATCTTGCTCTGAAACTTGTTGGCTCTTGAGTGGAGCTGGTTTCAGTGTAGGTATGGAGACTTTTGGATGACCTCTTATCAATTAATGTTCCCTGGAGTCAGGAGTTTTCTGGTGTTCTCAAGTTTTGGATTTAAGCCTCCTGCCTCTGGCTTTCAGTGTTATTCTTACAGTAGCTTCAATACTTCTATATCCATACAGCACAAATGATAAAACATCTAGGTTAATGGTGAAAAGGTTCTCCACAATGAGCGACACCCAGAGAGGTTCAAAGAGTTACATGACAAAGAGAAGAGGGAGTAGGGAGATAGAGGTGACCAGGAGGAGAAGAGGGGGAATCAAAAGGGAGAGAGCAGTCTAGCCAGTTATCATTTCCCTATTTGCTCTCCACAGTCTGGAACACTCACAGAGGTTCATGGATTTCCACAGAGAAGAGAAGAGGGAGGAAGGTGATAGAGGTGACCAGGAGGAGAAGAGAGGGACTCAAAAGGAGAGAGACCAGTCTAGCCAGTGATCAGTTCCCTGAGTGTTCTCCACAGCCCAGAACACCCAAAGAGATTCACAGAGTTAAGTAGAGAAGAGAAGGGGGAGGGAAGAGATAGAGGTGACCTGGGGAAGAAAAAGGAGAGTCAAAAAGGGAGAGAGCAATCAAGCCAGTAATCACACTCTTGAGTAAAAATGGGTATTGAAGATTGGATTCTTAAAGGTACAGAATTGATAACAAACACCAAAAAGCGTAGATTAAAAATCTAGAGCAGACGTTAGATTTTCAAAAATACAATATTAAAAAAAATCACAAAACTTTTTTTAAAGAATATGAAATTTGCTTTAAAACTAAGGTCTTTTTTCCCCAAGGTAATAGGTTTTAAAAATGAAAATTAAAGGAGTAATAAAGAACTTTAAAAAAATTAAAAAATGATAATAGTAAAAGCTGTTGAGGGCAGTGTGAGATCAGTTCAGTTTCAGATAGTTCCTTGTTCCAGCTTATACTTCTTCACAAAGTCTATAGGTCCCTTTCAATGTAACTAGTGCTAACTACAGAGTTTTAATCTGTTGCACCTGTCACTTCCAAAGCCCTTCCCTCTTCTTTATTTTGGCTTCTTCTGTTTGCAAGTCTCCTTGGTATCCAACTTCCACCCTGACACAAGGGGGCGAAGGTGGTCATTAATTTAGGCTCACTTGTTCAACTGTGCTGCAAGGAGGGAGGAACACTGCAAACAAATATCACTGGCATGCGTGGGGAGTGCTCAGAGTGTCTGGGCCACACTGGGTTTGCCCCCACTCATGGCATGTGTGCTTTCCTGGTCTACACTGCTCAGGCTTCAGGTTGCTCTGTCTAAGGCGGGCCCTGGGTTGCATGTACTTCCCAGGTCTAAGCCATTCAGGTTCAGGTTCTTGGGTACTCCAAAAGACACAGACTCAGTTGTGTCCTTCCCAGGTCAGAGCAGTTCAGGTGACCAGGTGCTTGGCAAGCGCACTCTCCCCAGATGGGGCAGTGTGTCTTATCACCTCCCTGCCCCAGCTGCTCAGTTTCCTGTGCGCACAGTAGGAGCACCATCTCAACTGTGCCTTTTGTCTCCTCTGGGGACCTGATCTCTGGCTGTGACCCTCCTGGTGGATGCCAACCATCCAGGATCACAGGAAGACTTGGTTAGCAACTGGGAGACTGCTCACAGTTTGGTAGGGGATGACATCTCTGGGGCCGAGTTTGCCCCTTGCCTTCAGGCTCTGGCTATTGCCTGCCTGCCTGCCTCTCTGCCTCTGGCAGGGGATGGGTCGGTCTCCTCTGATATTTGCTCAGTCCTTTGTTCTGTGAGAGGCCCTGGTAGTGCCTTAGTTTAGAGCTTTCCGCAGGAAAGTCCCCCCCACCCCCACTATCCCAGGTTTAGGTTGCTATCTCACATTAGCTCTTTCAGATTGCCCTCAGGGGATTCAGGCCCTGTCCTTACCCTAAGCAATGAAGCCTATGCCTACCTGTTCAGCCCCCACTTGCTAGTGGTGGATGCGTCAGGGCTACTTCTCCGTTGGGAGTTGCAGTTAGGCGTGTAATCTGTGGGTTTTATTTAGTTTTTTCCTCCTGGTTATGTTGCCCTCTGAGATTCCAAAACTCCCCACAGACCCATCAGTGAGAGGGTTTCCTGGTGTTTGGAAACTTCTCCTCTTTTATGACTCCCTCCTGGGGACAGGTCTCCACCCCTAACTCTTTTTTCTCTCTTTTTGTCTTTTATATTTTGTCCTACCTCCTTTCAAAGATAATGGGCTGCCTGTCTGGGTGCCTGGTGTCCTCCACCAGCATTCAGAAATTGTTTTGTGGTATTTGCTCAATGTTCAAATGATCTTTTGATGAATTTGTGGGGGAGAAAGTGGTCTCCCTGTCTTATTCCTCTGCCATCTTAGGATCACCCCTAGTTATATAATTTAAACTGTATTTGTATCCTTCAAAACCTAGTATATCTATCCTTTAATTCACCTATTTATTCAAGTGATGTTTATTGAGGGCTTCATTAGCTGTTTATATTGATGTGATAAAATTAGCTCTTAGAAGCCTGGAGCCATCTCAAACTTTTTGATCAAGGAAACTTTTAAAACCTTTAAAAATTATTGAAGACCCTGAGAGGTTTTATTTATATTATTTTACTTTAGCGGGAATTAAAACTGAGAAAAATTGAAAATATTTTAATTAATTCATTTAAAAATAGCATTAAGCCTATTAGATACTAACATAAATGACATGTTATCAAAAAAGTATAATCATAAAGTATTTAGAAGAGTGGTACTGGCGTAGATTTTTGCAAATCTTTTTAAGATCTGGTTTTAACAGAAGGTATTTGGATTTTCCTGTATGTTTCTATATATCAACTAATGCCATTTCACGTATTATGTAGCCTCTGGAAAACTCTCACAAAAGAGAATGAATGAAAAAGATAATTATGTCAGTATTCTCATGGAAATTGTTTTGACCTGACAGGCCCCTTGAAAGGAATCCCCTGACCACTCTGAGTATGAAAAGAAATGCAAAAAGCAAAATGGCTGTCTGGGGAGGCCTTACAAATAGCTGTGAAAAGAAGAGAGGTGAAAAGCAAAGGAGAAGAGGAAAGATATAAGCATCTGAATGCAGAGTTCCAAAGAATAGCAAGAAGAGATAAGAAAGCCTTCTTCAGAGATCAATGCAAAGAAATAGAGGAAAAGAACAGAATGGGAAAGACTAGAGATCTCTTCAAGAAAATTAGAGATACCAAGGGAACATTTCATGCAAAGATGGGCTCGATAAAGAAATGGTCTGGACCTAACAGAAGCAGAATATATTAAGAAGAGGTGGCAAGAATACATGGAAGAACTGTACAAAAAGATCTTCACAACCCAGATATATTAAGAAGATATATGGTTGCAGAGGTGGCAAGAATACACGGAAGAACTGTACAAAAAGATCTTCACAACCCAGATAATCATGATGATGTGATCACTCATCTAGAGCCAGACATCTTGGAATGTGAAGTCAAGTGGGCCTTAGAAAGCATCACTACGAACAAAACTAGTGGAGGTGATGGAATTCAAGTTGAGCTATTTCAAATCCTGAAAGATGATGCTGTGAAAGTGCTGCACTCAATATGCCAGCCAATTTGGAAAACTCAGCAGTGGCCACAAGACTGGAAAAGGTCAGTTTTCATTCCAATTCCAAAGAAAGGCAATGCCAAAGAGTGCTCAAACTACCGCACAGTTGCACTCATTTCACATGCTAGTAAAGTAATGTTCAAAATTCTCCAAGCCAGGCTTCAGCAATACAGGAACCGTGAACTCCCTGATGTCCAAGCTGGTTTTAGAAAGGACAGAGGAACCAGAGACCAAATTGCCAACATCTGCTGGATCATGGAAAAAGCAAGAGAGCTCCATAAAAACATCTACTTCTGCTTTATTGACTATGCCAAAGCCTTTGACTGTGTGGATCACAATAAACAGTGGAAAATTCTGAAAAAGATGTGAATACCAGACCACCTAACCTGCCTCTTGAGAAATCTGTATGCAGGTCAGGAAGCAACAGTTAGAACTGGACATGGAACAACAGACTGGGTCCAAATAGGAAAGGGAGTGCATCAAGACTCTATATTGTCACCCTGCTTGTTTAACTTATATGCAGAGTACATCATGAGAAATGCTAGACTGGAAGAAACACAAGCTGGAATTAAGTTTGCCGGGAGAAATATCAATAACCTCAAATATGCAGATGACACCACCCTTATGGCAGAAAGTGAAGAGGAGCTAAAGGGCCTCTTGATGAAGGTGAAAGATGAGAGTGAAAAAGTTGGCTTAAAGCTCAACATTCAGAAAATGAAGGTCATGGCATCTGGTTCCATCACTTCATGGGAAATAGATGGGGAAACAGTGGAAACAGGGTCAGACTTTATTTTTGGGGGCTCCGAAATCACTGCAGATGGTGACTGCAGCCATGAAATTAAAAGACGCTTACTCCTTGGAAGGAAAATTATGATCAACCTAGATAGTATATTCAAAAGCAGAGACATTACTTTGCCAACTAAGGTCCATCTAGTCAAGGCTATGGTTTTCTTTGGTCATGTATGGATGTGAGAGTTGGAATGTGAAGGCTGAGCACCGAAGAATTGATGCTTTTGAACTGTGGTGTCAGAGAAGACTCTTGAGAGTGCCTTGGACTGCAAGGAGATCTAACCAGTCCATTCTGAAGGAGATCAACCCTGTTATTTCTTTGGAAGGAGTGATGCTAAAGCTGAAACTTCAGTACTTTGGCCACCTCATGCGAAGAGTTGACTCATTGGAAAAGACTCTGATGCTGGGAAGGATTGCGGGCAGGAGGAGAAGAGGACGACAAAGGATGAGATGGCTGGATGGCATCACGGACTCGATGGACATGAGTCTGAGTGAACTCTGGGAGATGGTGATGAACAGGGAGGCCTGGCATGCTGTGATTCATGGGGTTGCAAAGAGTCGGACACGACTGAGCAACTGAACTGAACTGAACTGAGTGCGTAAGATGTTGTCTACCTGTTGTGAACTCTGTTTGCTGAGGTTTCCTCTCCTTGCCCTGACTACACTGACTTTAGAATTTAAAAAGGAGCTAGATGTAGGAGTGGGGAAGCATCACTTTTGAAAGTAAAGGAACCAATGAGGAGGTCACGAGCCTCTTTCATCTTTGCGCATTTCTGTGATCCATTGGAAGGGGCATTAAAAAATGCTTGAATGAGGGAGGGAAGGAAATATCACTCATTATTTTTTGGTATATGTGTGAGAGATGGGCTTTACAAAACTTGTTTTCTTGTTGATTTTCTCTTATTTCTAAATTCCAGCCAGCAAATTAGAGCCTACGCTGTGCTTAATAGCATCAGTTGCTGAGAATCAAAGGAGACCCTTTTTTCCCCCTCTCCCTCTTCCTTCCTTTCTAAAGTTATTGGATCTAAGGGCACTGCAGTTCAGAGCCAAGAAGTACAGTTTAAAAGTCTAAAGATAAAGAGCTTCATTATTGCATATATCTAAGCAATGTCTATTCAGTTATACTCCTTTCTTTACCATATGTCAAATCAGTGTATGCGTACACATCTACACACATACTTTTTATTCTATTTGTTTGTATAGATCAATTTTGGCTATTTTTGTACCAATTTTATGCTGTTTTAATTAATATAGATTTATGATATATCTTGATATTTGCTGGATGAAGAAACCCATTGTAATTTTTTTCTTAAATAGTTTTGTCTATTTTAGCACATTACTAAATATAAGCCCCATGAAAGCAATGATACTGTTTATCAGTTTGATTGCTGCACCCCTAGAGGCTTTAATAAAAGTGACACAGTGTAAGCACTCAATAAATATTTGTTAAATAAAGGAATTAACTAATTTTAGAATTAGTTTTTCAGTGTGTGTGCAGCACCTTACTGGGCTTGTTAATAGGACTGCACTGAATTTGTGGATTGACTTTGCATCTTTAAATCTTCCCACCAATGGATATGGCTCCATTTATGCAGTTCTTTGTGTCCTTCAGTAAACTGACATAATATTTTACAGAAGGATCTTGTCTATTTTTGCTGTATTTTTGTATGGTGCTCAGGTGTTTTTGTTATTGCTGTAAATGGATATTTTTATATAACAGCTCTATTGAGCTATAATTCACAGAACATAAAGTTCAGACTTTCAAAGTGTGCAATTTAGTGGTTTTTAGTAAATTCACAGAGTTGTGCAACTATCACCACTGTCTAATTTCAGAACATTTTTATCACCCCTAAAGATACCCTGCATTAGCCATCAGCAGCTGCTCTATTTCTCCCCATTCTCAGCTGCTCACAAATACTAATCTACTTTCTATCTCTATGGATTTGCCTGTTCTGAAGACTTTATATAAATGGAATCATACAACATGTTGTTTTCTGTGATTAGCTTATTTTGCTTACTGTGATGTTTTCCAGTTTCAACCATATTGTAGCATGTCAATACTTCACTCATTTTTATGACTAAATAATATTCTCTATGTTGATAAACTCTATGTGTTTACCCATTCAACAGTTGATTGAAATTTGGACTAATACCACATTTTAGGTGTTATGAATGTAACATGTGTTCATATCTTTTGGATATATGCCTAGAGATGAATTGTTGCTGGATTCCATTTTGGTGAGGATTTTTGCATCTATAGTCATAAGGAATATTGGCCTATGTTATTTTTTTTCTTGTGATACATTGTCTGGTTTTGATATTAAGATAATAGTAGTCTCAAAAAAAAAAAAAAATACGGCGGCGAGCCAGCACACTGAGCACAGTCGTTGGCGGGGAGCCGGAGCACTGGGCGCGGCAGAGAGGAACTACCCCATGTCCGAGGTCAGGGGCAGTGGCCAAGAGACCCAGGCTGCGACAGCACAGGAATAGCCGAGAGGAGTTACCCTGCATCTGCCAGGAGGAACTGCCCCGTGTCTGAGGTCAGTGGCGGCTGGGAGGAGCTACCCTGCATCTGAGGTCAAGGGCAACAGCCGAGAAGAGCTACCCCGCGTCAGAGGTCAGGGGTGGCCGGTAGAAGCAACTTCGCGCCCGAGGCCAGGGGTGGTGACTCTGAGGAGCCACCCCAAGCCCGAGTCCAGTGGAGGCATCTGGGAGGAGCAACTCACCCCCGAAGGCTGGGCCGGCAGCCGGGAGGTGCAACCCAAGGAACCCTGGCTGTGCAGGCGCAGGAGGGCCTAGAGGAGCTATCCCACATTGAAGGTCAGGAACAGTGGCGGTAAGGAGATAGCCCTCATCCAAGGTAAGGAGCAGCGACTGCACTTTGCTGGAGAAGTCGTGAAAAGATACCCCACGCCCAAGGTAAGATAACTCAAGTAGGATGGTAGGTATTGCAAGAGAGCATCAGAGGGCAGACACACTGAAACCATACTCACAGAAAACTAGTCAATCTAATCACACCAGGACCACAGCCTTGTCTAACTCAGAGAAACCAAGCCATGCCTGCAGGACAACCCAAGATGGGCAGATCATGGTGGAGAGGTCTGACAGAATGTGGTCCACTGGAGAAGGGAATGGCAAGCCACTTCAGTATTCTTGCCTTGAGAACCCCATGAACAGTATAAAAAGGCAAAATGAGAGGATACCAAAAGAGGAACTCCCCAGGTTATTAGGTGCCCAATATGCTACTGGAGATCAGGGGAGAAATAACTCCAGAAAAAACGAAGGGATGGAACCAAAGCAAGAACAATACCCAGCTGTGGCTGTGACTGGTGATAGAAGGAAGATCCAGTGCTATAAAGAACAATATTGCATAGGAACCAGGAATTTCAGGTCCATGAATCAAGGAAAATTGGAAGTGGTCAAACAAGAGATAGCAAGGGTGAACGTCAACATTCTAGGAATCAGTGAACTAAAATGGACTGGAAAGTACTTGATGCAATCTCAAAAACGACAGAATGATCTCTGTTTGTCTCCAAGGCAAACCATTCAATATCACAGTTATCCAAGTCTATGCCCCAACCAGTAATGCTGAAGAAGCTGAAGTTGAACGGTTTTATGAAGACCTACAAAACTTTTTAGAGCTAACACCCAAAAAAGATGTCCTTTTCATTAGAGGGGACTGGACTGCTAAAGTAAGAAGTCAATAAACACCTGGAGTAACAGGCAAATTGGCCTTGGAATGCGGAATGAAGCAGGGCAAAGACTAATAGAGTTTTGTGAAGAAAATGCACTGGTCATAGCAAACACCCTCTTCCAACAACACAAGAGAAGACTCTACACATGGACATCACCAGAGGGTCAACACTGAAATCAGATTGATTATATTCTTTGCAGCCAAAGATGGAGAAACTCTATACAGTCGATGAAAACAAGACCAGGAGCTGACTGTGGCTCAGATCATTACCAAATTCAGACTTAAATTGAAGAAAGTAGGGAAAACCACTACACCATTCAGGTATGACCCAAATCAAATCCCTTATGATTATACAGTGGAAGTGAGAAATAGATTTAAGGGCCTAGATCTGATAGAGTGCCTGATGAACTGTGGACGGAGTTTCGTGACATTGTATAGGAGACAGGGATCAAGACCATCCCCATGGAAAAGAAATGCATAAAAGCAAAATGGCTGTCTAGGGAGGCCTTACAAATAGCTGTGAAAGGAAGAGAGGCGAAAAGCAAAGGAGAAAAGGAAAGATATAAGCATCTGAATGCAGAATTCCAAAGAATAGCAAGAAGAGATAAGAAAGCCTTCTTCAGCTATCAATGCAAAGAAATAGAGGAAAAGAACAGAATGGGAAAGACTAGAGATCTCTTCAAGAAAATTAGAGATACCAAAGGAACATTTCATGCAAAGATGGGCTCGACACAGGACAGAAATGGAAGCAGAAGGTATTAAGAAGAGGTGGCAAGATTACATGGAAGAACTGTACAAAAAGATTTTCACGACTCAGATACTCATGATGATGTGATCACTAATCTAGAGCCAGACATCCTGGAATGTGAAGTCAAATGGGCCTTAAAAAGCATCACTACAAACAAGCTAGTGGAGGTGATGGAACTCCAGTGCAGCTGTTTCAACTCCTGAAAGATGATGCTGTGAAAGTGCTGCACTCAATATGCCAGCAAATTTGGAAAACTCAGCAGTGGCCACAGGACTGGAAAAGGTCAGTTTTCATTCCAATCCCAAAGAAAGGCAATGCCAAAGAATGCTCAAGCTACTGCACAATTGCACTCATCTCACATGCTAGTAAAGTAATGCTCAAAATTCTCCAAGCCAGGCTTCAACAATATGTGAACCGTGAACTCCCTGATATTCAAGCTGGTTTTAAAAAGACAGAAGATGCAGATGACATGATCCTCTACATAGAAAATCCTAAAGACTCGACCAGAAAACTGCTAGAGCTAATCAGTGAATATAGTAAAGTTGCAGGATATAAAATCAACACCCAGAAATCCCTTGCATTCCTATACACTAATAATGAGAAAGTAGAAAAAGAAGTTAAGGAAACAATTCCATTCACCATTGCAACGAAAAGAATAAAATACTTAGGAATATTCCTACCTAAAGAAACTAAAGACCTATATATTGAAAACTATAAAACACTGATGAAAGAAATCAAAGAAGACACTAATAGATGGAGGAATATACCATGCTCATGGGTTGGAAGAATCAATATAGTGAAAATGAGTATACTACCCAAAGCAATCTACAGATTCAATGCAATTCCCATCAAGCTACCAGCAGTATTTTTCTCAGAACTAGATCAAATAATCTCAAGATTTGTATGGAAATACAAAAAACCTCGAATAGCCCAAGCAATCTTGAGAAAGAAAAATGGAACTGGAGGAATCAACTTGCCTGACTTCAGGCTCTACTACAAAGCCACAGTCATTAAGACAGTATGGTACTGGCACAAAGACAGAAATATAGATCAATGGAACAAAATCGAAAGCCCTGAGATTAACCCACATACCTATGGACACCTTATCTTCGACAAAGGAGGCAAGAATATACAATGGAGTAAAGACAGTCTCTTTAACAGGTGGTGCTGGGAAAACTGGTCAACCACTTGTAAAAGAATGAAATTAGACCCCTCTCTAACACCATACACAAAAATAAACTCAAAATGGATTAAAGATCTAAATGTAAGACCAGAAACTATAAAACTCCTAGAGGAGAACATAGGCAAAACACTCTCCGACATAAATCACAGCAGGATCCTCTATGATCCATCTCCCAGTATACTGGAAATAAAAGCAAAGATAAACAAATGGGATCTAATTAAAATTAAAAGCTTCTGCACAACAAAGGAAACTATAAGCAAGGTGAAAAGACAGCCTTCTGAATGGGAGAAAACAATAGCAAATGAAACAACTGACAAACAACTAATCTCAAAGACATATAAGCAACTTATGCAGCTCAACTCCAGAAAAATAAATGATCCAATAAAAAAATGGGCCAAAGAACTAAATAGGCATTTCTCCAAAGAAGACATACGGATGGCTAACAAACACATGAAAAGATGCTCAACATCACTCATTATCAGAGAAATGCAAATCAAGACCACAATGAGGTATCATTTCACACCAGTCAGAATGGCTGCGATCCAAAAGTCTACAAGCAATAAATGCTGGAGAGGATGTGGAGAAAAGGGAACCCTCTTACACTGCTGGTGGGAATGCAAACTAGTACAGCCATTATGGAAAACAGTGTGGAGATTCCTTAAAAATTGCAAATAGAACTGCCTTATGACCCAGCAATCCCACTGCTGGGCATACACACCGAGGAAACCAGAATTGAAAGAGACACGTGTACCCCAATGTTCATTGCAGCGCTGTTTATAATAGCCAGGACATGGAAGCAACCTAGATGTCCATCAGCAGATGAATGGATAAGAAAGCTGTGGTTCATATACACTATGGAATACTACTCAGCCCTTAAAAAGAATAAATTTGACTCAGTTCTAATGAGATGGATGAAATTGGAACCGATTATACAGAGTGAAGTAAGCCAGAAAGAAAAACACCAATACAGTATACTGACACATATATATGGAATTTAGAAGACAGTAATGATGACCCTATATGTGAGACAACAAGAGACACAGAGGTATAGAGTGGACTTTTGGACTCTGAGGGAGAGGGAAAGGGTGGGATGGTTTGGGAGAATGGCAGTGAAGCATGTGTATTTTCCTGTAAGAAACGAAGCGCTAATCTATGTTTGGTGTAGGATGCAGGATGCATGGGGCTGATGCACAGGATGATTCAGGTAGAGGATGTGGGGTGGGAGGTGGGAGGGGGCTTCGGCATTGGGCGATTGTGTTCACCTATGGCTGATTCGTGTCAATGTATGGCAAAACAAATACAGTATTGTAATTAAAAAATAAATAAATTTAATTTTAAAATAAATAAATAAATAAATAAAAATAAAAAAAAGCAAAAAAAAAATAGACTGTTTGAAAAACCTAAAAAAAAAAAAATGTTCTGGAACTCTATTGTGAGGAACTCCATTGCATACCTGTGAATTTAATAAAGATCATTGAATGCACCCTTAAAAAAAAAAAAATAAAATAAAAAAAAAAAGACAGAAGAACCAGAGATCAAATTGCCAACATCTGCTGGATCATGGAAAAAGCAAGAGAGTTCCAGAAAAAACATCTACTTCTGCTTTATTGACTATGCCAAAGCCTTTGACTGTGTGGATCACAATAAACTGTGGAAAATTCTGAAAGAGATGGGAATATCAGACCACCTAACCTGCCTTTTGAGAAATCTGTATGCAGATCAGGAAGCAACAGTTAGAACTGGACATGGAACAACAGACTGGTTCCAAATAGGAAAAAGAGTACGTCAAGGCTGTATACTGTCACCCTGTTTATTTAACTTATATGCACAGTACATCACAAGAAATGCTGGACTAGAAGAAGCACAAGCTGGACTCAAGATTGCTGGGAGAAATATCAATAACCTCAGACATGCAGATGATACCACCCTTATGGCAGAAATTGAAGAAGAACTAAAGAGCCTGTTGATGAAAGTGAGAGGAAAGCCAAAAAGTTGGCTTAAAGCTCAACTTTCAGAAAACAAAGATCATGGCATCTGGTCCCATCACTTCATGGGCAATAGATGGGGAAAGAGTGTCAGACTTTTTTTTTTTGTGCTCCAAAATCACTGCAGATGGTGACTGCAGCCATGAGATTAGAAGACGCTTACTCCTTGGAAGGAAAGTTATGACCAACCTAGATAGTATATTCAAAAGCAGAAACATTACTTTGCCGAATAAGGTCCGTCTAGTCAAGGCTATGGTTTTTTTCAGTGGTCATGTATGGATGTGAGAGTTGGACTGTGAAGAAGGCTGAGTGCCAAAGAATTGATGCTTTTGAACTGTGGTGTTGGAGAAGACTCTGAGAGTCCCTTGGACTGCAAGGAGATCCAACCAGTCCATTCTGAAGGAGATCAGCCCTGGGATTTCTTTGGAAGGAATGATGCTAAAGCTGAAACTCCAGTACTTTGGCCACCTCATGCGAAGAGTTGACTCATTGGAAAAGACTCTGATGCTGGGAAGGATTAGGGGCAGGAGGAGAAGGGGATGGCAGAGGATGAGATAGCTGGATGGCATCACTGACTTGATGGACGTGAGTCTGAGTGAACTCCAGGAGATGGTGTTGGACAGGGAGGCCTGGCGTACTGCAATTCATGGGGTAGCGAAGAGTCGGACATGACTGAGCGACTGAACTGAACTGAGTCTCATAGAATGTATTGAAAAATATTTCCTTCTCTTGTTTTTTGGATGAGTTTATAATGATTGGGATAAATTCTTAATGTTTCATTGACCTCACCAGGGAAATTTTCTGGTCCCAGGCTATTCTTTATGGGAACTTTGCTCTTGTTATAGGTCTATTCAGATATTCTATTTCTTCTTAAGTGGGTTTTGATAGCTTATGAATTTCTGGGAATTTGTCCATTTTATCCAGGCTGTCTTATTTGTTGGCATACAGTTGTTTGTATAATTCTATTAAGCTCTTTTAAAATTTCTATTAGGTCGCTGGTAATATCTTCTCTTTAATTCCTGATTGTGGCAGTTTGTGTCCTCTCTCCTTTTCTCTGGGCTTCCCTGGTAGCACAGATGGTAAAAATTTGCCTGTAGTGCAAGAGAACTGGGTTCAGTCCCTGGGACAGGAAGATCTCATGGAGAAGGGCATGGCAACCCACTCCTATATTCTCACCTGGAAAAATCTGTGGACAGAGGAGCCTGGCAAGCTACGGCCCGAGGGATAGCAAAGAATTGGACACGATTGAGTGACTTCACATCCCTTGGCAGTTTGTGTCCTCTCTTTCTCCCTTGGTCAGTCTAGCAGTAAGTTTTCTTAACTGTGTTGATTGTTTTAAATAATCAACTTTAGGTTTTATTAATTTTTCTATTGTTTTTCATTATCTATATCATTTACTTCTCCTCCATTCTTTTTTTTTTTCATTTTGTTTATTTAGATTTAGCTTGCTCTTCTTTTCTATGTTTTTTAAGGTGGAATCTTAGGTTACCGACTTGAGAACTTCTTTTTTTTAATATATCCATTTACATATTTCTCTCTGATTATTGATTTTTCTGTATTACTTAAGTTTTGGCATGTGTTTTCATTTCTTTTAAAGTAGTTTCTGATTTTCATTATGATTTTTTTCTCTGATACATTAGTTATTATCTAGGAGTGTGTTAATGGCCACTTATTTGTGAATTTTCCAAATTTCCTTTTGTAAATGATTCCTAATTAATTTCTTTACATGGAAATGTACATTGCTTGATCAATTCTTTTAAATTTCCTGAGGTTTACTTAATGGTCTAATATATCGACTGTCCTAAAGAATGTCCTTGTTGAGAAGAATGTGTATTTTGATAGAGTGGAATGCTCTTTGGATGTCTGTTCTATTTGGTTTGTAGTAGTGTTCAAGTCTTCTTTTTCCATGTAGATCTTATTCCTAGTTGCTTTAGCTGTCGTTGAAGATGAAGTTCTAAGGTTTCCAACTATTATATATATATTTCTCCCTTCAAATCTGCTAGTTTTTGCTCCATGTATTTTGGGGATTTGTTATCCGGAATGTGTACAATTTATAATTATTATGTCTTCCTGATGGATTGAACTTTTATCACTATAACATGTACATCTTTTCTCTTGTAACAATTTTGGTCTTAAAGTCAACTTAGTTGATATTAATGTACCCATGTTATTTTTTGGTTACCTGTTTGCATGGAATATCTTATTCCATCTTTTTACCTGTAACAACTATCTGTGTCTTTGAATCTATAGTCTGTATCTTGTAAACACTGGATAGTCAGATCCTATATTCTTAATTCACTCTGCCAGTCTCTGCCTCTATATTGGATTATCAAGCTTCCTTCTGTTCGATGTAGTTACTGGTCAGGAAGGATCTAATCTCCCATTATGCTATTCATTTCCTATATGTCATTCTTTTTTCCTTTTGTTATCTCTTACTGCCTTCTATTTGTTAAATAGATATTTTCTACTGTAGCATTGTCATTCCCTTGTTTTTCCTTCTCTAGATTTTCAAAAATTATTTTTTAGTGGCTTCCCTGAGGAAGATTGCACATAATTTTTTACTCTAAAAGTTCTAGTTCCTATTCAGTTCAATCGCACAGTTGTGTCCGACTCTTTGTGACCCGATGAATTGCAGCACGCCAGGCCTCCCTGTCCATCACCATCTCCTGGAGTTCACTCAGACTCATGTCCATCGAGTCCGTGATGCCATCCAACCATCTCATCCTCTGTCATCCCCTTCTCCTCCTGCCCCCAATCCCTCCCAGCATCAGAGTCTTTGCCAATGAGTCAACTCTTCGCATGAGGTGGCCAAAATACTGGAGTTTCAGCTTTAGCATCATTCCTTCCAAAGAACACCAGGGCTGATCTCTTTTAGAAAGGACTGGTTGGATCTCCTTACAGTCCAAGGGACTCTCAGAGAATTCTCCAACACCACAGTTCAAAAGCATCAGTTCTTCAGTGCTCAGCTTTCTTCACAGTCCAACTCTCACATCCATACATGACTACTGGAAAAACCATAGCCTTGACTAGATGGACCTTAGTTGGCAAAGTAATGTCTCTGCTTTTGAATATACTATCTAGGTTGGTCATAATTTTCCTTCCAAAGAGTAAACGTCTTTAAATCTCATGGCTGCAATCACCATCTGCAGTGATTTTGAAGCCCCCAAAATAAAGTCTGACACTGTTTCCACTGTTTCCCCATCTATTTCCCATGAAGTGACTTGACCAGATGCCATGATCTTCTTCTTTTTCTGAATGTTGAGCTTTAAGCCAACTTTTTCACCCTCTTTCACTTTCATCAAGAGGCTTTTAAGTTCCTCTTCACTTTAAGCCATAAGGGTGGTGTCATCTGCATATCTGAGGTTATTGATATTTCTCCCAGCAATCTTGACTCCAGCTTGTGCTTCTTCCAGCCCAACAGTTCTCATGATGTACTCTGCATATAAGTTAAATAAGCAGGGTGACAATATACAGCCTTGACATTCCTATTTGTAACCAGTCTGTTGTTCCATGTCCACTTAATTTGCAGAGTATGCAAAGCCCTTGTTCTAATATAGCTTAATTACCTCAACCTCACCTCTCCTTAGGCTATTGTTGAGATGTATGCTAAGTCGCTTCAGTTGTGTCTGACTCTTTGTGACCATATAGACTGTGGCCCACCAAGCTCCTCTGTCCATGGAATTCTCCAGGCAAAAATAAATAGTGGAGTGGGTTGCCATGCTCTCCTCCAGGGGATCTACCTGATCCAGGGATTGAACCAAGTCTTTTATGTCTCTTGCATTGCCAGGTGGGTTCTTTACCACTAGCACCAGTATTGACATATATATATATATATACATACATACATATATATTTATATACATATATATGATTGTGTGTGTGTGTGTATATGTGTGTGTGTATACACACACATAAACACATCCATGTGTGCTCAGTAACCTAGTCATGTCCGACTCTTTGCAATCTCATAGACTGTAGCCCACCAGGCTCCTCTGTTCATAGGATTTTTCAGGTAAAGCTACTTGAGTGTGTTGCCATTTCCTACATATATATATATATATATATCTTTATACATATATATATATATATCTTTATACAACTTCATACAAGTCCATCAATACAATTTTTGATTCTATTATGTGGCTGTATTTTAAGTCAAATTGTTGCTGTTCAGTCATTCAGTATGTTTGACTTTTTGCAACCCCATGGAATGCAGCATGTCAGGCTTCCCTATCCTCCATCATCTCCCAGAGTTTGCTCAAACTCATGTCTATTGAGTCAGTGATGTCATCCATCCTCTGTCACCCCCTCTTCCTCCTGCCTTCAATTTTTCCCAACCACAGGGTCTTTTCCAATGAATCAGCTCTTTGCATCATGTGGACAATGTATTGGAGCTTCAATATCAGTCCTTGCAATGAATATTCAGCATAGATTTCCTTTAGGATTGATTGGTTTGATCTCCTTGCTATTCAAGGGACTTGCAAGAGTCTTCTCCAACACCACAGTTCAATTGCACCAATTCTTTGATCCTCAGCCTTTTTATTGTCCAGTTCTCACTTCTGTATATGACTACGGGAAAAACCATAGCTTTCACTATTTGAACCATTGCAGGCAAAGTAATGTCTCTGATGTTTAATATGCTGTCCATGTGTGTCATTGCTTTTCTTCCAAAGAGCAAATGTCTTAATTTCATGGCAGCAGTCACTATCCACAATGATTTTGGATTCCAAGAAAATAAAATTTGGCACTTTTTCCCCATCTATCTGCCATGAAGTGACGGGACCAGAAGCCATGATATTCGTTTTTTGAATGTTGAGTTTTAACCCAGCTTTTTCACTCTCCTCTTTCACCTTCATCAAGAGGCTCTTCAATTCCTCCTCACTTTAAAGATGTAAAGATGGTGTCATCTGCATATCTGAGGTTATTTATATTTTTCCCCACAATCTTGATTCCAGCTCGTGTTTCATCCAGCCTGGCATTTTACATGTTGTACTCTGTATATAAGTTAAATGAGCAGGGTGACAATATACAGCCTTGACATATTCCTTTCTTTCCCAGTTTTGAACCAGTCCATTTTTCCACATCAGGTTCTAACTGTTGCTTCTTGTCCTGCATACAGGTTTCACAGGAGGCAGGTAAGGTGGTCTGGTATTCCCACCTCTTTGAGCATATTCCACAGTTAGCTGTGATCTAAGGCTGTGATCAAAGGCTTCTGCATAGTCAATGAAGCAGAAGTAGATGTTTGGAATTCTCTTGCTTTATCAATGATCCAATGGCTGTTGGCAATTTGATCTCTGGTTCCTCTGCTTTTTCTAAATCCAGCTTGTACATCTGGAAGTTCTTAGTTCATGTATAATTGAAGTCTAGCTTCAAGGATTTTGAGCATTACTTTATTAGCATGTGAGATGAATGCAATTGTATGGTAGCTTGAGCATTCTTTGGTATTGCCCTTCTTTGTGACTGGAATGAATACTGACCTATTCCAGGCCTGTGGTCACTGTTGAGTTTTCCAAAGTTGCTGTCATATTGAAAGCAGCACTTTAACAACATCATCTTTTAGCATTTGAAACAACTCAGCTGGCATTCCATCATCTCCACTAGTTTTGTTCGTAGTTATGCTTCTTAAGGCCCACTTGACTTCACACTCCAGAATGTCTGGCTCTAGGTGACTGATCACACCATCATGGTTATCTAGGTCATTAAGATCTTTTTGTATAGTTCTTTTGTATATTTTTGCCACCTCTTCTTAGTATTTTCTTCTTCTGTTAGATCCATATCATTTCTGTCCTTTATTGTGCCTATGTTCGCATGAAACATTCCCTTGAAAATGGAGTTGCTCAGTCATGTCTGACTCTTTGCAACTTCTTGGACTGTAACCTACCAGGTTCCTCTGTCCATGAAATTTTCCAGGTGAGAGTACTGGAGTGGATTGCCATTTCCTTCTCCTGGGGATCTTCCCAACCCAAGGATCGAACCTAGGTCTGCTGCATTCCAGGCAGACACTTTACCACCTGAGTCACCAGGGAAGCCTGGGTATCTCTAATTTTCTTGAGGGGATCTCTAGTCTTTCCTGTTCTATTGTTTTCCTCTATTTCTTTGCATCATTAACTTAAAAAGTTTTTTTTTTTTTAATCTCTCCTTGCTATTCTCTGGAACTCTGAATTCATGGGTATATATATTTCCTTTTCTCCTTTGCCTTTCATTTCTCTTCTTTTTTTCAGCTATTTGCAAGGTCTCTTTATACAACCAGTTTGCTTTCTTGCATTTCTTTTTCTTGGGTATGATTGTTTTTTTAATTAATTATTTTTTTTATTTAAGGATAACTGCTTTACAGCATTTTGCTGTTTTCTGTCAAACCTCAACATGAATTAGCCGTAGGTATACATATATTGCCTTCCTTTTGAAACTCCCTCCCATCTCTTCCATCTCCTTCCCCATTCCACCCCTCTAGGTTGATACAGAGCCCCTGTTTCAGTTTCCTGAGCCATACAACAAATTCCTGTTGGCTATCTATTTAATGTAAGTTTCTACGTTACTCTTTCCATACATCTCATCCTCTCCTCCCCTCTCCCCATGTCCATATGTCTATTCTCTGTGTCTTGGGGATGATTTTGATCACTACCTCCTGTACAGTGTTATAAAACTTTGTCCATAGTTCTTCAGGCATTCTGTTTTACAGGTGTAATCCCTTGAATCTATTTGTCACTTCCAGTGTATAATCATATGGGATTTGATTTAGACCATACCTGTATGGCCTAGTGGTTTTCCCTACTTTCTTCAATTTAAGTCTAAATTTTGCAATAAGGATTTCCTTATCTAAGCCACAGTCAGTCCCTGGTCTTGTTTTTACTGACTGTATCTCCATCTGGAGCTTCTCCATCTTTGGCTACAAAGAATATACTCAGCCTGATTTTCAGTGTTGAACATCTGGTGATGTTCATGTGTAGAGTTGTCTCTTGTGTTGTTGGAAGAGGGTGTTTGCTATGACCAGTGCATTTTCTTGGCAGAACTCTGCCCTGCTTCATTTTGTATTCCAGGGCTAAACTTGCCTGTTACTTCAGGTATCTCTTAACTTTCTACTTTTACATTCTAGTCTCCTATAATGAAAGGACATTTTTTGTGTGTGTGTGTTGTGTTAGTTCTAGAAGGTCTTTTTTTTTAACATTTTATTTTTATTTATTTTTTTAAAAATTATTTGTTTTTTTAAAATCACTAAATTTATTTATTTCTTTAATTACAATACTGTATTTGTTTTGCCGTACATTGACACGAATCAGCCATAGGTGAACACAGTCTCCCAATGCCGAAGCCCCCTCCCACCTCCCACCCCACATCCTCTACTTGAATCATCCTGTGCATCAGCCCCATGCATCCTGCATCCTACATTGAACATAGATTGGCGCTTCGTTTCTTACAAGAAAATATACATGTTTCATTGCCATTCTCCCAAACCATCCCACCCTTTCCCTCTCCCTCAGAGTCCAAAAGTCCACTCTATACCTCTGTGTCTCTTTGTTGTCTCACATATAGGGTCATCATTACTGTCTTCTAAATTCCATATATACGTGTCAGTATACTGTATTGGTGTTTTTCTTTCTGGCTTACTTCACTCTGTATAATCAGTTCCAATTTCATCCATCTCATTAGAACTGAGTCAAATTTGTTCTTTTTAAGGGCTGAGTAGTATTCCATTGTGTATATGTACCACAGCTTTCTTATCCAATCATCTGCTGATGGACATCTAGGTTGCTTCCATGTCCTGGTTATTATAAACAGTGCTGCAATGAACATTGGGGTACATGTGTCTCTTTCAATTCTGGTTTCCTCGGTGTGTATGCCCAGCAGTGGGATTGCTGGGTCATAAGGCAGTTCTATTTGCAATTTTTTAAGGAATCTCCACACTGTTTTCCATAATGGCTGTACTAGTTTACCTTCCCACCAGCAGTGTAAGAGGGTTCCCTTTTCTCCACATCCTCTCCAGCATTTATTGCTTGTAGACTTTTGGATCGCAGCCATTCTGACTGGTGTGAAATGGTAGAGTTTCATAGAACCATTTAACTTCAGCTTCTTTGGCATTAGTGGTTGAGGCATAGACTTGGATTACTGTGATATTGAATGGCTTGTCTTGGAAACGAACAGAGATCATTCTGTCATTTTTGAGACTGCACCCAAGTACTGCATTTCAGACTCTTTTGTTGACTCTGTGACTACTCTATTTCTTTTAAGGGATTCTTACCCACAATAGTAGATATAATGGTGATCTGAATGAAATTCTCCCATTCCTGTCCATTTTAGTTTACTGATTTCTAAAATGATGCTCACTCTTGCCATCTCCTGTTTGACCACTTCTAATTCACCTTGATTCAAGGACCTAACATTCCAGATTTCTATGCAATATTGTTCTTTAGAGCATCAAACTTTACTTTCACCACCAGATACATCCATAATTTTTTTATTCTGCTTAGACTCAGTCAAATGTATCAAATAGGAGCAGAAAAGAGGTGTGAACAAAATATATCCATCTTGTCTTTTATCCTTACTATGTGTATACATTTTTTTCTTTTTCCTGGATTTAGTTGGAATGCTCAAATGTTTTGTCAATATATATGCTGTTTGGTGCCTACTTCTGATAGGTGCTTAAAGGTTAAAAGAATTTCTTTTTAGTCTTAGTTTGGTAAGAGTGTTTCTGATTAATTGGATGTTGGATTTATGTTTAATGTTTTGTGTTTTTCATCTTTTGAAGTAATCATATGAATTAAAAAATTTAATTTCTTAATATAGTCAATTATTTTGAGAGATTATTTATCATTTAATCATACTAGCACTCTTGGACTAAACTCAGCTTGGACATGCTGAGTTGTTTAAACTGTGGATTCCTTTTGTTAAGATTTTATTTAGAATATTTGCTCTTATCTGTCAGCAATGTTGGTGTTTAATTTTGTGTTTTTAACTGCCTGTTTCTGGTTTGATACAAAGTTTTTGAAGCTAGTGGTTTCATGATTTGAGTTGGGGAGATTCGCCTCTTTTTTTTTTAGACTTGAAAGAATCTGCATATTTTCTCTTAAATGTTTAGTCTCATGTCTTTCTCTTCAACAGGAATAGAAGGTATAGTTTGATTAAATTTTTGTTTTTGACTGTTGGCCTGTTTATTTTTCTGATTATTCTCAGGCCAAGGTTAATTTACATTCTGTTAAAATTACGTTATTTAATCTATGTTTTAAAAATTCATTGATCTAAAGTTTTTCCTGCTAGTATCTTACTTTTAAAAATTGTATTTGTATCCTTAGTTATATATATGTCTTTATTTTATTTGTGGTTTTCCTTAGGTAGCTCTTTTATCATTTTCTCTTTATTATATATACCTAAACTTTTATTTTCAAGACATAATTTATTTTTATTATTTTTATTAAGGTATAGTTGATTTATAGTATTACATTGGTATCGTGTGTACAATGTAGTAATTCAGTGTGTGAATCACTGTATTATCTTCAATATTCATATATTGTCATCTTATTTCACTCCTGTTTGTCTTCTTGTTCTGTTATTCAAGACATTCCATCAAATTTCTCTTGCCACTCTCATATTTAATTTTTTATTTCAGCTGATATATTTCTAATTTGTGAAATCTCTTTTTGCTTCTCAGAACATACCTTTTATATAGCACTGCTTTTGTTTCTCTGATAAAGTGTTTTGTTGCATCCTTCTGAAAATGTTAAATAAGTATCTTTGGAAAGATCTTAATATATTCCCTGCACTGTATCTGATTCTTCTGTATTCTTGTGTTATCTGTTTATTGTGTTGCTGTCTCTTTCCATGTTAGTGGTTTTACTCAAATACTTGGTGATCCTTTCTGTCAATTATGACTATGATTGAAATTTGTTTTTGTTGTTGTTGTTCAGTCCCTAGTCATGTCTGACTCTTTGCAACCCCATGGATTACAGCATGCCAGGATCCCTGTCCTTCACTGTCTCCCAGAAAGTGAAAGTGAAAGTTGCTCAGTCGTGTCCAACCTTTGCGACCCCATGGACACAGTCCATGGAATTCTCCAGGCCAGAATAATGGAGTGGGTAGTGGTTCCCTTCTCCAGTGGATCTTCCCAACCCAGGGATCGAACCCAAGTCTCCTGCATTGTAGGTGGATTCTTTACTAGCTGAGCCACAAGGGAAGCCCAAGAATATTTGAGTGGGTAGCCTATCCCTTCTCCAGCAGATCTTCCTGACTCAGGAATCCAGCTGGGTCTATCTGCCAGAGTTTGCTCAAATTCATGTCTATTGAGTTGGTGCTACTCTCTAACCATCTCATCCTCCACTGCCTCCTTCTCCTTTTGCCTTCAGTCTTTCCCAGCATCAGGGTCTTTTCCAGTGAGTTGACTCTTCATGTCAGGTGGCCAAAGGATTAATTGGTACTGTATGCTTGACATATTAATAAGCTGTTTAGAAACCTTGTAGTATGTATGTGTGATGGGATGAGATAGATTGGGTGGTGGGCTTTACTTAGTAGGGTGATAAAGCTGGGTAATATGGTAAAGCTGACTTTATTAGGGTAAGCTTATTTTTTTCAGCATAGAACGTTGACCTGTCCATATCTAAATCTTTGTTCTTGAAATGCTGAATTCCCCAGGGGAAAATTCTTCAGTTTCAAGGTGGGGAGCTCTAAGACTTATTGTCAATATCCTGTGAGGTCTGCTGATATTCTTTTACCTGTCCCTCACTTAAAAAAATAATAATTGTTACAGCTCACTCCCAACCCTACTTCATCTCTTTAACTCTCTCCAGGAAGTAATCCTTCAGCCTATGCTCAGGTGGAGGGAAGGTTCTAATTGTGTGATGTCTCTTAAAATTTTTCAAGCACCTTTATTTTGTTAGATTAATCATTCACTCTTAGGTTCATGAGTACTTACTACCCACTTTCATGAATACGTCTGGCATTCTGATTGATAAACTGACATTTAGGTTGTTCTTTCTGCCTCAGGCATCTCTTGCACATTCAATAATACATCAGCATTCTCCTGTGTGCTAAGTCACATAGAAATCAATAACGACTTACTAAACTGCTTTCCAGATTTCAAAATTTTGTCACAAACATTCTTTTGCGCTTGTCTCCTATTTCCTTTTGCTATGGAAATGAGGCTATTCTTAAATGTAGTAGAGTTTTAGGAAAAAGTCAGAAATAATGCAGTGTAAAATCTGTGTTTTGTCAGAATTCTCTCTACTCTGAGCTTACATTTAACAGAATTTCTATAGATTTTATTTATTTGTTTTAAATTGTGGTTAGGATTAGCTGATACGTTTAGCTTCACACTGAGCAGGAGAAGTGAGTTTAATTTCCTTAATTTATTTTATAAAAATATTACTGCCTTTTTTGTTCAACACTTCTAATATCTAGTGCTTCTGCCTGTATTTATGTTTTATTTTATTTCCCGAGTATTTGTTATTGCTAGACTCTGTGTCATTAGCCATGCCTTTAAGTATTGCTCTTGTCCGGAAATCACCAACGCTGTTCTCCTTTTGCCTACCTGGGAGCAAGAACTGTTGGGGAGGGCTCCTTCCCCTGAGCTAATACACCCTGTTACTTTGTCCTGACATTTATCATTATCTTATTTTCCTCCACCTCTGAGTATGAAGCAACTTTTGTGCTACTCCCAAGTTTCAAGCCTAGACTTTCCTTTTGATTCCTACATACTTCTAAGATACCTTATCAATCCAATTGCATTTGTTGGAAGTCTCTTTTCATGCCTCGCAGTTGCTCAAAATGGCTCATAGTCTCTAGTCCACTAGAGACTATGGACTAGATAAAAAATATTCCATTTTTAAAAGCACTGGCTATATAATCTTAATTTCAAACTCTTTTCTTTCCCTTCTCATATTTGGTACAGGGGTAGGGTTGGCAAGTGTGGAGAAGAGAAATGTTGTAGGTACTCATTTTATTATCGTTACTGTTCAGTTGGTAAGTTGTGCCTGACTGTGACCCCATGGACTGTAGTGCTCCAGGCTTCCCTGTCCTTCACTGTCTCCTGGTGTTTGCACCGGGCTCCAGTGAACATGAAAAAGACAAGTTTTCTTCTGCATAATTTTCTGAAATGTTTTTCAAAGAATCAGTATTACTTTAAAAATTTATTTATTTTAATTGGAGGTTAATAACTTTACAATATTGTATTGGTTTTGCCTTACATCAACATGTATCTGCCACAGGTGTGCACGTGTTCCCCATCCTGACCGCCTCTCCCTCCTCCCTCCCCATACCATCCCTCTGGGTCTTCCCAGTGCACCAGCCCCAAGCATCCAGTATCATGCATTGAATCTGGGCTGGTGACTTGTTTCATATATGATATTATACATGTTTCAATGTCATTCTCCCAAATCATCCCACCCTCTCCCTCTCCCACAGAGTCCAAAAGACTGTTCTATACATCTTTGTCTTTTTGCTCTCTCGCATACAGGATTATCATTACCATCTTTCTAAATTCTAAATATATGTGTTAGTATACTATATTGGTGTTTTTCTTTCTGGCTTACTTCACTCTGTATAATCGGCCCCAGTTTCATCCACCTCATTAGAACTGATCCAAATGTATTCTTTTTAAGGGCTGAGTAATACTCCATTGTGTATATGTACCACAGCTTTCTTATCCATTCATCTGCTGATGGGCATCTAGGTTGCTTCCATGTCCTGGCTATTATAAACAGTGCTGTGATGAACATTGGGGTATACGTGTCTCTTTCAATTCTGGTTTCCTCCGTGTGTATGCCCAACAGTGGGAATGCTGGGTCATAAGGCAGTTCTATTTCCAGTTTTTTAAGGAATCTCCACACTATTCTCTATAGTGGTTGTACTAGTTTGCATTCCCACCAACAGTGTTAAAGGGTTCCTTTTTCTCCACACCCTCTCCAGCATTTATTGCTTATAGACTTTTGGATTGCAGCCATTCTGATTGGTGTGAAATAGTATCTCATTGTGGTTTTGATTTGCATTTCTCTGATAATGAGTGATGTTGAACATCTTTTCATGTGTTTGTTAGCCATTTATATGTCTTTGGAGAAATGTCTGTTTAGTTCTTTGGCCTATTTTTTGATTGAGTCATTTATTTTTCTGGAATTGAGCTTCAGGAGTTGCTTGTATATTTTTGAGATTAGTTCTTTATCAGTTGCTTCATTTGCTATTATTTTCTCCCATTCTGAAAGCTGTCTTTTCACCTTAGTTATAGTTTCCTTTGTTGTGCAGAAGCTTTTAAGTTTAATTAGATCCCATTTGTTTATTTTTGCTTTTATTTCCAATATTCTGGGAGGTGGGTCATAGAGGATCCTGCTGTGATGTATGTCGTAGAGTGTTTTGCCTATGTTCTCTTCTAGGAGTTTTATAGTTTTTGGTCTTACATTTAGATCTTTAATCCATTTTGAGTTTATTTTTGTGTATGGTGTTAGAAAGTGTTCTAGTTTCATTCTTTTACAAGTGATTGACCAATTTTCCCAAGATCAAACACAAAGAACAAATATTAAAAGCAGCAAGGAAAAACAACAAATAACACACAAGGTGATTCCCATAAGGGTAACAGCTGATCTTTCAATAGAAACTCTTCAAGACAGGAGGGAATGGCAAGACATACTTAAAGTGATGAAAGAAAATAACCTACAGCCCAGATTACTGTACCCAGCAAGGATCTCATTCAAATATGAAGGAGATATCAAAAGCTTTACAAACAAGCAAAAGCTGAGAGAATTCAGTACCACCAAACCAGCTCTCCAACAAATGGTAAAAGATCTTCTCTAAAAAGGTGTATAAACTCGAACCCAAAACAATAAAGTAAATGGCAATGAGATCATACTTATCAATAATTACCTTAAACATAAATGGATTGAATGCCCCAACCAAAAGACAAAGACTGGCTGAATGGATACAAAAACAAGACCCCTACATATGTTGTCTACAAAGACTCACCTCTAAACAGAGGACACATACAGACTGAAAGTGAAGGGCTGGAAGAAGATATTCCATGCAAATAGAGACCAAAAGAAAGCAGGAGTAGCAATACTCATATCAGATAAAATAGACTTTAAAACAAAGGCTGTGAAAAGAGACAAAGAAGGACACTACATAATGATCAAAGGATCAATCCAAGAAGAAGATATAACAATTATAAATATATATGCACCCAACATAGGAGCATTGCAATATGTAAGACAAATGCTAACAAGTATGAAAGGGGAAATTAACAATAACATAATAATAGTGGGAGACTTTAACACCCCATTCACACCTATGGACAGATCAACTAAACAGAAAATTAACAAGGAAACACAAACTTTAAATGATACAATAGACCAGTTAGACCTAATAATATCTATAGGACATTTTACCCCGAAACAATGAATTTCACCTTTTTCTCAAGCGCACAGTATTACTTTTATAACCAGAAAAATGCCAATTCACATACTACTATTTCAGAATAAAAGAATAAAAAGAGAAATAAGGGACTTTCTTCTCAGATACTTTGCCATTTCAGCCAGTTTGGAGCATCAATCACTCATGCATGCAGCATTCCTTATGACATCCACATCTCCCATATTTTTCCTGAGTTTAGTGGGTCACACCAGGAATAACTCAGAGTTCTACTTTGCTTTTGGTATTTAGTCAAAACCTGCTGCTGAATTGCTACTTTGGTTTTCAATCTCTACAAAATTGATAGCTCAAAATCTTGTATGCTATATTTTCACAACTCTGAATTTGTAGGTTAACAATGATCATGTAACAGCATAGGTTATTATCTCTAGTCAGTCTAAAATCAGTACTCTGAATAAAGCAAGAGTACTGTTTGTATATTTATGTATTCAATATACATATGTTTGAATGGCATTTATGTTTTCAAATTCAGTGAATCATTCTGTCTGTGAATTACACTGAAATAGCTTAATATGCTTTATATTCTATAAATTCTATTAAGAATGTAAATTCTATTATATTCTATTCATAAAATTCTATTAAGTGAAGAATATATTTTATTATTATAAAAATAAAATACAAGAATAAATAATGATAATTGTGAGAATTGTTAATTTTCTGGAAAAATTTAAGAGTTTTAAATAGTTAAATAGGAAAATAATGCTTCATATAAACATTGAAATTTTTTGGTTATTAGATAGTTTTAGAAAGAACATTATATACTTATAAAGCCAAAGTTTAAATGTACAAAAAGAATAGTGGGAATTAACTATCAGAATTCTAACATTTATAAAATTATGTGGTGTTCTTTATTTATAATACTAAATAAAAACAACTTTTAAGCATGATATTTTTAGCTTCTTAATTCCACTTAATCCATGAATCTTATCAAATTTTATACACAAGTTACAATATGATTTCAAATTGTGTAGGAAAATATACAGTATACATTATTTTAATATGTACCTAATAAAGAATATGAAGAAAAAAAGTGTTAGAGAAAAATGAGATGTTACTCTCAAGATATTTTGCTCCTCCACAAATCAGCTTCTCACTTGAAATGTGAGTATCTACCGAGTACCCCGAGTGTGTGTTTTAGTGACTGCTAGAGTAATGTAGCAGCTACGATGAAGACTAAATGTCCTTTCTCTGAAGAGTCAAGTGTTTAAATATGATTACCAAATGTTTAATAATAAAATTCCAATGTTATTAAGTTTTCAAATAGCATTTTAATTTTATTTCACTATCCCAGATACACAGTCGAATGATATTAAGCTGAGGCATTGACTTCAGTTAAATATTTTAATTTTCAATTATTGAGTATTTGGTCAAAATACATTGTAGATGCTCCTCTCTCCACTAATATTACTTAAATAAAATGAAACAGGACAGATCAAGCTAGAATGAAAACGTCAGAATGCACTGCCTGTAGTAAGGGTAAGTATTATTTGTCAATGTTTCATTTGTATGTGAATACACACAGACACAGAGAAGATGTATACGTGCATACTGGCTTATAATAAGATATGCATTTCCTATTGAGGGTCATCATGGATCATGGTAAAGAGTTTGAATTTCACTGAATGAAGAGGGAAAGTTTTTGATGTAGAGCAAGATAGGCATTAAATTGCTAATGAAAGATAGTAATACAGAGTTTAGAAGGGTTTTTTGTTTCTTTGATGAGACCTGCACATTTAAGGAAGAATACAGCAATAATTAGAACTTAAAAAGAAGTGGGGAAAAGGTAGAAGTCAAAAATTAATTAGTGAAATAGTATAAAATGGCCTGGAAAAATTGGAAAGGTAAGAAATAGGGATAATGTTAGCCAATAATAATAGGGATAATGATTTATTATATTAACTTCCTATGGTTACCACAACAATTTCACTCTGTGTATTCTACTCTAGTTGCTTTTTCAATATCCCAATGGGAAAGATGGTTGACATTGATAGCCTCCTATCATAGATAAGGAAAGATTTCCTTACTGCCTTAGGAATACATAGTTGGGAAAGTTAAGGTGTATCTTAAATACAAGTCTCAAGATTTTGTGTTCTTCCCAACAAAGGAGACCAGTTGGGAAATGAAGGGTGGAGCCCATACATCTGGGGAAATTAAGTACAACAATCACTTTCTGTACTCATGAGCTGTTTGAAGCACTATACCAAGCTAAATGACTGGGATGTGTCTGGAAGGTGAATCTTCCAGAAGCGGAATTCCCCTCTTTATTCTCCAGGATGTCTAAGGAAAGAGAACTGACCCTGAACCAGGACTAGGGATTAAAGTGATAGCATGCAGACAGAAAGGCAGAATCATAAATATTTGTGGTTTGAACACAGTACTATATTTAAAATGGAAGAACCTACTGTATAGCACATGGAACTCTGCTCAATGTTATGTGGCAGCCCAGATGGGAGGGGAGTTTGGAGGGGAATGGATACATGTATATTTATGGCTGAGTCCCTTCACTGTTCACCTGAAACTATTACAACATTGTTAATCGACTATACTCCAATACAAAATAAAAATTTAAAGAAAAAAAATATCTGTGGCTGTATCCCCTTCAGATGACACTGAACTTTCTGATATAATTAGAAGTTTACAGAGATTATATTGCTTTTCTTACTCCAATAAAAATAAAGAATATTTGTCCCTGATTTGTCATTTACAAAGGATTTTCACACTTACTGTCTCATACGTTTGTCAGGAGAAACTGACATATTTTGTAGATCTACAAAATGTTATTTGTTTTATCTTCATGTTTTGCAGAGAAAACTTAGGCTTAGAGAAGCTAAATAAACATTCAAATATATGAGGTGAATAAAAAGTAAAGCCAGGACTCAGAATGCAGTCTTTTTCTTACAGTGCTTATGTTAAAGTGAATACACTTTGCCCTGCTGGCCTCCAAACACTACTTGCTACTATTTTCAGTAGCTAACTTTGCAGATACAGATTATTATTAGTAAACTTGAGTGGACAGAGCAATATTTTTGAAGCTACAGTCTAAAATTGAAAAGTATTTACTGAATAAGAGAGGCTGTTAACAAACAGTGGGTAACTTTATTTTGGGGTTCTCTTGGATTCCACCATGCTGCTGCTGCTAAGTTGCTTGAGTCGTGTACAATTCTGTGTGACCCTATAGACGATAGCCCACCAGGATCCCCTGTCCCTGGGATTCTCCAGGTAAGAACACTGGAGTGGGTTGCTATTTCCTGCTCCAGTGCATGAAAGTGAAAAGTGAAAGTGAAGTTGCTCAATTGTGTCCGACTCTTCGCGATGCCATGGACTGCAGCCTACCAGGCTGTTCTGTCCGTGGGATTTTCCAGGCAAGAGTACTGGAGTGGGTTGCCATTGCCTTCTCCAGGATTCCACCATAAATTTTGAAAAATACTCAGATGTGGGTAAGATTGAACCACAATGGGCTATTTATGAAATTACAATATTTGAACATAGTCCTAATTTTTGAGATTATTAATAACATGAAGGAGAAAGCCTCTGAAAATGCCACCACTTGGTACAACTGAAACATTAATGAAGACGAATGAAGTCCACCTAATGAAGACTTCATCTGGTTATGACATCACTCATTCATTTCAAGCTTTCATTTTTAAAGACATCATAGGAAATGCTTGTTCTGTAATAATGTATGTGCGAGTTTGGAGGTAGGAGAGTGAGGGGTGACTGCTTCATGAGAAAGTTCGTAAAAGGAAGATGCTTTTAGTTTGGTGTTTTAGAAGGAGTACACTTCGGTTGAATAGGCAGTGAGGGTGGCAGCAAACGATTTCCATGAATTGACAGTAAGCTGTAGAAACACACGAGAATATGAAATAGAAAGCGAGAAGTCACAAGCTACTAGGTGTTCTGTGTGGAACTGGCTGACAGGCTCGTGGAGGAGCACTGGAAGTAGAGATGACTAGTGAAAGATGGCATATTAATTCAGATCCTGGGGGTCTGAAACGATAGGGTTGACGGTTTAAATCTTTTTCTTTTTACCATATGATACTTTCCTTACCCATCCACTTCTTTCCAGTCCTCTCACCTGACTCATCCTTTCTGTAGATTCTCTCTTGTCCTCCCATTCACTGTCCACTTTATCCATTCTGCAAGCAACTCCAAAGGCAATACTATTTTTTTTTAACTAAGTGAACTATTTACATATGTTACCACTAACAATCCTTGTACATTCTTGAAATATAAATGCCAATATGATCACTTGGTGCTACCTCTTTAATTAAATTATCAAGGAATTTTAATCATTTTCCAAAAATTTTTCTCTTATATATTCCTGAAAACTTAAGTTCCAGGTTGGCCATATGCATGAAAAAGATCTAGATTTCAGGAGTTGATAAATTATATAGATGCTTATTATCACTGACAGCTATTCATTTATGGTGTTTAAGATGCAAGGAACTTGAATTGTCCACAAAACAATGACTTCAATTGGATGTTAAGCCTTTGTAACTCTAAATGGATAAAAGGGAGCTTCATGTTGAAAAAGAGTGTTCTAGAATGTATTTAAAGTTGAGTACTGCCTTGAAGCAGCCTCCCTCATTAATCCTTTCTACTATCTTGATCTCATTCTGTCCTAGGCTATGCATACAATCCGTGTACTTCCCCAAATCAAGTTATTTCTCTTATATTGATGCTCCATACCATCTATACTGTCTTGTCAGAGGCAGGCTTGCTTGTACTTTGGAGCCCCTTTCTCCAGGGCCTGGATTTATAATCCTTTTATCTCCTCTACCCAACCACTGCATGGTAAGCCCCAGAGTTTTCACTCTAGGTGCTGTTGGCACTGCTTTACTTTCCCTTCCCTATAGAATCTTCCAAGACCCTCCTCGTAACAGGCCCATCTTATCAGGAAAGCTTCCTGCCAAGGGCCCGGAGCAGGGCATCCTTGGCCTCTTTGTTCCTCAAGGTGTACACCACAGGGTTCAGCAGTGGGGTGATGACAGTGTAGGTCACTGAGATCAGCTGGTCCTCATCCTTGTTGTTCTCTGACTTGGGCTTGAGGTAGGCAATGGAGGCACAGCCATAGTGGACAATGACCACAGTGAGGTGGGAGGCGCAGGTGGCGAAGGCCTTTTCCGGCCCTCGGTAGACGTGATCTTGAGGATGGTGGAGATGATGAGGACATAAGAGATGAAAACCAGTCCCATGGGAACCAAGATCACCAGGACGCTGATGATCAAAGTCAGGATCTCATTGACAGTCGTGTCAATGCAGGAGAGCTTCATCACGGGCCGGATGTCACAGAAGAAGTGGGCCACCTTTGTGGCACAGAAAGGTAACCTGAATACAGACGCCACCTGTGTCACGGCCACAGTCAGCCCGATGCTGCAGGCCCCCACACCAGCTGGAGGCACACCCTCCTGTTCATGATGACTGTGTACCTCAAGGGATGGCAAATGGCCACATAGCGGTCGTAGCCCATTGCCGTGAGCAGGAAGCAGTTGTTGATGGCCAAAGTGATGAAGAAGAACATCTGAGTGGCACAACCTGCCAAAGAAATGGACTGACTCAGGCCTATGAGGTTGCAGAGCATCCTGGGTATGATGATGACTGTGTACACAGTCTCTGAAGCTGACAGCATGCTGAGGAAGAAATACATGGGGGTGTGGAGGTGATGGTCAAAGCTAATGATGGCCACAGTGATGATATTGCCCACCAGGGTTAACATGTACAGTGCAAAAAACATGATAAAGAGGGTGAACTGGTGCTCACAGAAGCTGGAGAAACCCTGGAAAGTAAACTCACTCACCAGAGTGTGATTCTCTTTCTTCATTAAGTCGTATATGGTATCTAAGAAAGTAATAAAAAAAATTCTATAAGGAACCTAGTTGGTTGTTTTCTGTTATTAGTAGACTGGGCAGATTCTTTCAGTTAATCTACTTCTGGTTTCTGCTGATTTATAGCCACACTCATGCTCATTTCCTCTGGAAACAGACAGAGGAGAAATGTTCTTTTCTCACTAAAGTGTATGGCTTTTAAAGTCAAACGGTATAGACTCATATCCTACTTCTATCATACACTAACTTATCTTGGGCAAAGAATTAACATATCTAAGACCAATTTCCTTACCTTTATATTAATACACTGGTGATAACAATATCACAGATTGTTGGTAGAAACATTTTAAACTAAGTATCATACTTAGAATTTGAACAATTATTGAATCCATTCGAGTTCAGTGGTGTCAGGCAGAGCTCTAGGCTCCATGTATGCTCCATGTCCGACTCTTTGTGACCCCATGGACTATAGCCCAACAGGCTCCTCTGTGCATGGAATTTCCCAGCAAGAACACCAGAGAAGGTATTCTGGTGCAAGATATTCTTTCCACTTCCTCCTCTAGGGGGTCTTCCTGACCCAGGGTCAAATCCACAACTCCTGCACTGGCAGTAGGATTCTTTGGGGCTTCCCTACTGACTCAGATGGTAAAGCATCTGCCTGTAATGCAGGAGACCCAGGTTCTATCCTTGGGAATCCCCTGGAGGAGGGAATGGCAACCCACTCCAGTATTCTTGCCTGGAGAATCCCATGGACAGAGGATCCTGGAAGGCTATAGTCCATGGGGGTCACAAAGTTGGACACGACTGAGTGATTAACACTGGGAACACTGGTGCCACTTGGGAAGTCCCTCTAGGCTCTGTAGATACCTCCTAATTCCTAAGTGTCTAGGGTTTAAGGTAGAGGTCTTGTCATTATGATTTACCCACTGCCTTTTCATTTCAGTCTTTCAGCTCCAAGGTACTATTCCTCTCAGCTTTGGTCCTACACTACTCTTCCCTAGACACTGCTCAGTTTTCAAAGCTACACAAAGCTCATGACCTCTGTAAAATCCCCCCTCTCTCTCTCTTCGCCCCCTCTCTCCCTCTCCCCCAAATCCATGTCCTTGTACATGTAGGACATGTGTATACTGGTTCTTCTGTGTTGAAAGAACTATAGTGCCTATGTGATTACAAAACATGTTCACAAGCATTATTTAATTTCATCACCATCCAGTGGAGCAGGGAGGGCAAGAATTATTGTTTCTCTTCAGAAGGAGAGAGTGAGGATCAGCTCTACTCAGGAAATTGTCTGTGGACACACATATGTCAAATGATGAAAATTAATATTTGAATACATGTCTTGTGATCCTATGTCCATTGTTCCTTTTACTACAAAATTTTATCATGGAACTTGCCCCCATCTTGGCTACATTATAAAGTCTTTGAGAGTAGGGACCATGTATTCCAACTCTGTGCTGCTAGTGTGACCACTGCAATGTAGGGCACAAGTGTGTGCTGGTGGAATCATTACAGGTCACTGGCCCATCAAACAGATTGCCTCTTAGGAGACAGAGTGTTAGGCTACAGTAGTGAGGTCTTCTTCAAAGAAGAGGAATATTCACGGTTTATAACCTCTGTCTCCTTGTTCTTCTGTCTACGTCTGTGAGAGCAACAAACAAGGAATGAACTAGGCTAAAGTTTTACACTGGAATTGTAACTAGAAGAAAGCATGACTCTGTGAACATCTAATTGGAAAACAGACTAGTAGTGAAACTTTTCTAGTAGCCTTTACACTATTACTAAACTGCATGTAATTATGTAACAGGTTAGCTATAAAAACAAATTTAATAATAGAAAGCATATAGTTGCTGAAAAAGTGCATTTTGCTGGAAGTAAAGCAAATTAGCAACACAAAAACGACTTACTATTGGGTAAATTTCAACGGCAAGCTTCTTTAATGCTTTTAAGATTAATCTATTCCTCAGAAATACACCATTTTAAATAAAGGAAATCTACAAAATGGTATTTTTAAGGGGTTGGTGCACAGTTACGCTTCAGGTCTTCAGAGCATTATATGAAAGGACCACAGTATCAAGTTGAAAAAGAACAATTTTTTTGTTAGATGTCAGGGACCATTTCATAACATGGAAAGTTGTTTGGCCTTGATGTGTATATGGTGGTAGGTAACTGTAAATCTACTCTATGAGGCTTTATAAAAAGTGTCTATGTGGATTATGATTTGTCTGAAGACAAGATATAGACAAGGAAACATGGCTAAGTGGCTGAGTCACACATTATCATATTAGTCAAGATACCCTTTAATCCTGGAAGTCATGATTCCTTAGGATTAGCAGATGATCTTTCAAAGTGGTAAATTAAGGATAAAGAAAAAGAAAAATTCATACACACCTGGACCCTTTCCAGCTTAATATAATTTCACCTTTTAACATCAATAAAACCTTTGGTTGTTGAGTTGCTAAGTCATGTCCGACTCTTGCAACCCCACGGACTGTAGCCTGCCAGGCTCCTCTGTTCATGGGATTCTCCAGGCAAGAATACTGGAGTGGGTTGTCATCTCCTTCCTGAGGGGATCTTCCCAACCCAGAAATCACACACAGGTCTCCTACACTGCAGGCAGATTCTTTACCAACTAAGCTTCAAGGGAAGCCCCTCAATAAAACTCTTGCATCTGTTTTATCCCTCAGTGGCTCCCTCTGTAAATCCCTGATGTCTTTTCCAAAATCTAACTTACTTTTCTTCCTGCAAATGTGTGGCTCAACAGAAAAATGGAGGGGGAAATAAGAGATGTGGCCCACTGGTCACAAGTATTCGCAAATCAAGGTTGTGAGAAAAAGGCACCTAAGTGCAGTCCTTCCACCTGCTTTAGAGCTCTTCCAGGGTGGTGGTAGAAGGAAATTTACTGGGATACTAGATATTTTCTCCAGCTGAAGGAGGAGCTTTTGACACCCAAGAAAGGCTCTTTGGGGCTCATCTCTCAAGGTTTCTGGGTACAAGTCCCTGGGCACCCTTGAGAGTCAAATTGGGGCTAGAAGGAAGCAGACAATGGGTGCCCAGGGGCCTTGTTAGGATGAGGGCTCATTTACCAGGTTTTATGTGCCTGTGCTTTGGGAGTCTCATGGCATTTTGCACTGCAAGTAGAAACAGCAGTGGCTTATCTGTCAGGTTTTATTTTTAAATATTCTATTTTTATATAGTTGGGCCTTGGAAAACCATGGTTACAAAGCCCAAGTGAGCTCTAGCAAAGAGCGAAGAGCCTCTGTCTCAGATTCCAGGAAACTCTACAGCTCTCCCTGTAGTCTCCTCAGTTATCAGAAGCTGGGGTGGTGTTGTGGTTTTCCCTTCCTCTTCTTTTCTGGAACTGAACCCATCAATCTGGCTATTGTTTTTGTCCTATTGTGGGGCTTTAGAAATGGGAGACCAAAACTCAATAGACAGTAGAGACTTCTCTGAAGGCCAGGAGACCACTGTGCATGTCTAAAGAAATATGAGCCACGATTTCATCCCATGAGGTTGTCCAAGAAAATGGTTAAATACACAGGACATCACAAGCCCAGCCTGGAGTAACCTCCATACTAGTTTCCCCACCCAATCCCAGGCATTTTTCTCCCTCTTTGCTTTTCGTTTGTTCACTGGCTAAGTCGTGTCTGACATTAGTGATCCTCAAGTCACAAGTCTAGTCTGTAACCCACCAGGCTCCTCTGTTCATGGGATTTCCCAAGCAAGAACACTGGAGTAGGTTAGGTTGGCATTTCCTTCTCCAGAGGATCTTCCCAACCGAGGGACTGAAACTGCATCTCCTGCATTGGCAGGCAGATTCTTTACCCTCAAGCCATCATGGAAACATTTTTCTCTCCCTAAGAGCATATTACTCTCACCATTTAAATCTTATCTGTTGGTAAAAGACAAACTGACACATATTAAAATTTTTAAGTGTTTACTTGAGCAAAGCTCTATTCAAATTCAGTTCAGTTCAGTTCAGTCACTCAGTCGTGTCTGACTCTTTGCGACCCCATGAATTGCAGCACGCCAGGCCTCCCTGTCCATCACCATCACCCGGAGTTCATTCAGACTCACATTCATCGAGTCCGTGATACCATCCAGCCATCTCATCCTCAGTCATCCCCTTCTCCTCCTGCCTCCAATCCCTCCCAGCATCAGAGTCTTTTCCAATGAGTCAACTCTTCACATGAAGTGGCCAAAATACTGGAGTTTCAGCTTCAGCATCATTCCTTCCAAAGAAATCCCAGGGCTGATCTCCTTCAGAATGGACTGGTTGGATCTCCTTGCAGTACAAGGGACTCTCAAGAGTCTACTCCAACACCACAGTTCAAAAGCATCAATTCTTCGGTGCTCAGCCTTCTTCACAGTCCAACTCTCACATCCATACATGACCACTGGAAAAACCATAGCCTTGACTAGATGGACCTTAGTCAGCAAAGTAATGTCTCTGCTTTTGAATATACTATCTAGGTTGGACATAACTTTTCTTCCAAGGACTGCTGCTGCTAAGTCACTTCAGTTGTGTCCAACTCTGTGTGACCCCATAGATGGCAGCCCACCAGGCTCCCCATCCCTGGGATTCTCCAGGTGAAAACACTGGAGTGGGTTGCCATTTCCTTCTCCAGTGCATGAAAGTGAAAAGTGAAATTGAAGTCGCTCAGTCGTGTCCTACTCTTAGCGACCCCATGGACTGCAGCCCACCAGGCTCCTTGGTCCATGGGATTTTCCAGGCAAGAGTACTGGAGTGGGGTGCCATTGCCTTCATCTTTTAATTTCACGGCTGCAGTCACCATCTGCAGTGATTTTGGAGCCCCCTCAAAATAAAGTCTGACACTGTTTCCACTGTTTCTGCATCTATTTCCCATGAAGTGATGGGACCGGATGCCATGACCTTTGTTTTCTGAATGTTGAGATTTAAGCCAGCTTTTTTGCTTTCCTCTTTCACTTTCATCAAGAGGCTCTTTAGTTCTTCTTCACTTTCTGCCATAAGGGTGGTGTCATCTGCATATCTGAGGTTATTGATATTTCTCCCAGCAATCTTGAGTCCAGCTTGTGTTTCTTCCAGTCCAGCATTTCTCATGGTGTACTCTGCATATAAGTTGAATAAACAGGGTGACAGTATACAGCCTTGACGTACTCCTTTTCCTATTTGGAACCAGTCTGTTGTTCCATGTCCAGTTCTAACTGTTGCTTCCTGACCTGCATACAGATTTAGTGTCAAACCAAAAGTAGTTAGGGGTACTCCATTGCCAGGAACTTGGGGAGAAACTTCTGTAAAGAAAACACAGATGCATCCACCTCATTAGAACTGACTCAAATATATTTCTTTTCATAGCTGAGTAATATTCCTCTGTGTATATGTACCACAACTTCCTTATCCGTTCATCTGCCAATGGACATCTTGGTTGCTTCCATGTCCTAGCTATTGTAAAGTGTGCTGTAAAGAACATTGAGGTACATGTGTCTTTTTCAATTTTGATATCCTCAGGATATATGGCCAGTAGTGGGATTTCTGGGTTGTATGGTAGTTCTATTTCTAGTTTTTAAAGGACTCTCCATACTGTTTTCTATAGTGGTTGTACCAGTTTGCATTCCCACCAACAGTGTAAAAGGGTTCCCTTTTCTCCTCACTTTCCCCAGCATATTGTTTGTAGAATTTTTGATGAGGGCCATTCTGACCAGTGTGAGATACCTCACTGTGGTTTTAATTTTCATTTCTATGATAATGTGTGATGTTGAGTATCTTTTCATGTGTCCATTAGCCAACTGTATGTCTTCTATGGAGAAATGTCTGCTTAGGTCTTCTCTCCACTTTTTGATAGGGTTATTCATTTTTCTGGTATTAATCTGCAAGAGCTGGTTGTATATTTTGGAAATTAACTCTTTGTCAGTTGTTTCATTTGCTATTGGATGAAACTTCAGCTTATTATACAGAGTGTAGTCAGAAAGGGAAAAGAAATAGTATGTATTAATGCATATATGGATATACCCATTTGAATGCAGAGTTCCAAAGAATAGTAAGGAGAGATAAAAGAGCCTTCCTCAATGATCAGTGCAAAGACATAGAAGAAAACAACAGAATGGGAAAGACTAAAGATCTCTTCAAGAAAACTAGGGATAACAAGGGAAAATTTCATGCAAAGATGGGCTCAATAAAGGACAGAAATGGCATGGACCAAATAGAAGCAGAAGATATTAAGAAGAGGTGGCAAAAATACACAGAAGAAATCTACAAAAAGATCTTCATGACCCAGATAATCATGATGGTGTGATCACTCACCGAGAGACAGACATCCTGAAATGTGAAGTCAAGTGGGCCTTAGAAAGCATCACTATGAACAAAGCTAGAGGATGTGATGAAATTCCAGTTAAGCTATTTCAAATCCTAAAAGATGATGCTGTGAAAGTGCTGCACTCAATATGTCAACAAATTTGGAAAACTCAGCAGGGGCCACAGGACTGAAAAAGGGCAGTTTTCATTCCAATCCCAAAGACAGGCAATGCCAAAGAATGCTCAAACTATCGCACAATTGCACTCATCTCACACGCAAGCAAAGTAATGCTCAAAATTCTCCAAGCCAGGCTTCAGTAATACATGAACTGTGAAGCTCCAGATGTTCAAGTTGGTTTTAGAAAAGGCAGAGGAACCAGAGATCAAATTGCAAACACCCACTGGATCATCAAAAAAGCAAGGGAGTTCCAGAAAAACATCCATTTCTCCATTATTGATTATGCCAAAGCCTTTGTGTGGATCACAATAAACTGTGGAAAATTCTGAAAGAGATGAGAATACCAGACCACCTAACCTGCCTCTTGAGAAACCTGTATGCAGGTCAGGAAGCAACACTTAGAACTGGACATGGAACAACAGACTGGTTCCAAATAGGAAAAGGAGTACGTCAAGGCTCTATATTGTCACCCTGCTTATTTAACTTATATGCAGAGTACATCATGAGAAACGCTGGGCTGGAGAAAGCACAAATTAGAATCAAGATTGCTGGGAGAAATATCAATAGCCTCAGATATGCAGATGACACAACCCTTATGGCAGGAAGTAAAGAAGATCTAAAGAGCCTCTTGATGAAAGTGAAAGAGAAGAGTGAAAAAGTTGGCTTAAAGCTCAACATTCAGAAAACAAAGATCATGGCATCTGGTCCCATCACTTCATGACAAATAGATGGGGAAACAGTGGCTGACTGTATTTTGGGGGGGGCTCCAAGATCACTGCAGATCGTGATTGCAGCCATGAAATTAAAAGAGGCTTGCTTACTCCTTGGAAGGAAAGTTATAAGCAACTTAGACAGCATATTAAAAAGCAGAGACTTTACTTTGTCCACAAAGGTCCATCTTAAGGCTATGGTTTTTCCAGTAGTCATGTATGGATGTGAGAGTTGGATTATAAGGAAAGCTGAGTGCCGAAGTATTGATGCTTTTGAACTGTGGTGTTGGAGAAGACTCTTGAGAGTCCCTTGGACTGTAAGGAGATCCAACCAGTCCATCCTAAAGGAAATCAGTCCTGGGTGTTCATTGAAAGGACTGATGTTGAAGCTGAAACTCCAATATTTTGGCCACCTGATGCGGAGAGCTGACTCATTTGAAAAGACCCTGGTGCTGGGAAAGACTTAAAGTAGGAGGAGAAGGGGACAACAGAGGATAATGTGGCTAGATGGCATCACCAACTCAATGGACATGAATTTGGGTAAACTCCGGGTGATGGTGATGGACAGAGGCCTGGCGTGCTGCAGTCTACAGGTTTGCAAACAGTTGGACACGACTGAGCAACTGAACTGAACTGAATACATATATATGGAATCTAGAAATATGGTACTGACATCCTATATGTAGGGTAGCAAAGGAGACACAGACGTAAAGAATACGTCCACAACTTTTGGACTCAATGGCAGAAGGAGAGAATAGGATCATTTGAGAGAATAGCATTGAAATATATACATTGCTATATGTAAAACAGATAACTAGTGGACATTTGATGTAGATGCAGGCCACCCAAAGCTGCTGCTCTGTAACAACCTGGAGGGATTTGGTGGGGGGAGGGGAGGGGTGTGCAGGATGCAGGGGACACATATGCCTATTCTGATTCATATGCCTATGCTGATTCATATTGATGTATGGCAAAAACCACCACAATACTGTGAAATAATTATCCACCAATTAAAATAAATTACATAAAAAAAAACTTGGAAAAAAAGGCGTGGAAGCAAAGTAAGAGTATTGACTGTCTGTAGCTTAAAACTTGGTTGGCTGTTTGTGCTCATTTGTCTTGAGGCTTGACTTCATAACTTGGAGGCATTTATTTCCAGGGTTCCTTTGTTTACATTAAATTGCCCCCTCAGTCTAATGACTTCCTTGTTTTGTTAATTTAATAAAATGTATCTTTACCTATGTCATGGCCAGATCCTGACAACTCTACACTAAGTTAATTTTTACACACAGCAAAAATGAAGTGCCTGCCTTCACATCTGATAAACAAAAAATATCCCTTGTACTTGGTTTTGGTTTGTTTTTTTGATTTTGGAGGAAATTATTTTATATTCCTTCTTCTTCTCTACTGAATTTGTGGTAGCTTTTATGTTTAGAAAACCATAAACAGAAAAGTATATCTAAAACATGAAGATACTTATAAAATTTGCTTTTGTCCTTATCTGTTTCAGAGACATAAGAAGAGGAAATTCCAGACAAATTAGGATTTCCTAAAAAAAAACCTCAAAATTTTTTCATTAAATTATCATTAAAGAAATTAACATCTCAGCTTCTTTTCCTGGCTGTTTGCTGCTGAGTGGTATCTTTATAGCCATTATAGCCTTTAATGTTTTGGAGTTAAACTATGATTGGCTAGTCTTCCATTTTGAGGCCACTCCTCTGATTAAACTTGTGGTTCTTTTTTAATCTGCTCTGCTGAGAGAAGAGCCAATTTGTCACCCCAGTTATCACCAGAAACACAAGCCAGCACTGATGCATAAAGAGCCTCCCTGCTTCAAGTGGGAAGCAGGTAGAAAACTTCTTTCACAGGAGACAATGAGAACAGCTCTAGTAACACCAACGGGCTTCCCAGATGGCACAGTGGTATTCGCCTGCCAATGGTGAAGCTGCAGGAGTCATGGGTTTGCTCTCTGAGTTAAGAAGATTCCCTGGAGGAGAAAATGGCAACCCGCAACAGTATTCTTGCCTGGAAAATCCCATGGACAGAAGAGCCTAGTGGGCTACTGTCCATGGGATCGCAAAGAGTCAGACATGACTCAAGCAACTGAACATGCCTGCACAACACACAATTAGGTTGGGAAGAACTTTATCCTGTTACAGTCTTGGCTCTCTATGTAAAATTAGGAGACTGTGTTGTTGGAGGATGCACTAGTGACTTTTTCCAGAGGAGGTGCATTTTTAAAGACACCAACTTGTTTTAAGAGTTGAAAAAGAGATCTAGCAAGTTTACAAATAGCCAGGAGATGAAAGAGGACAGTGGTTAGGGGTCTGTTAGGAGGTTGATGGCCAGCAACCTCTGACTCCTGATCAACAGGTCTCTCCAGGGATGGCTGTGTGAACAATTGAAGGGCTGAGATAAGGAAAAGCTATGTCCCTGGATGCCTTAACCTCAGCCTAGTGTTGAATGGGTAGGTTTATCCACATGCATGGCTGTAGTTGTCCACATCTTTGGTTGCTTGTACTGAAACTTTGATGTTTCAGTTAGCAGCATAACAAATTACATGAACTTAGTATCTTAAAGCAACAATGATCCGCCGTCACCATCTCTGGGAGACAGATCTCACTCAGGTCATCCTTACCCTGGGTTTCCTGTGTAGCTGTGGTCAGGAGGTTGCAGGGATTTGCTTTCTCACATGTCAATCAGTTGATACTGGCTGTTGAGCCTGGACTTCCTCACAGCCTGTGCTCTGGATTTCAAGAGCAAGCACCCTAAGATGAATAACCTAACAGAAGCTGTATGATCCTTTATGCCCTGATCTCAGAGGTCAGGATGTCACAGCATGACTTTCTTGCCATCACATTGGTCCAGATAATCACACAGAGACTCACCTAATCTCAAGGGAAGGGGTAGAGACTTTGCTTTTTAATGGGGTGCAGCATAGTAACAGAAGAACATATGGAGTGGGAGATAGTATGTCCAGTTTTTGAAAATACAGTCTGCTAGATGACCAGGATCTTCTCTTAAACAGTTTAGACTCGTTGTCCTCAAAGGCAAATAGGAGACAAAGTAAAAATTAGACTAAACAAGCTCCAGGATCTCCCTTCTTAGGTATTTCTGTAAACCTGATTTCTCTTTTTGAAATGCTTAAGTTCCAGGGATTCTTGGAAAAATTAAAGGAAAATGTGAACAGCCTCCCCTCTAAAAAGTGAAATCTTAGACCTCCTGCTAATCTAATATTAGAAATTTAACAGGACATTAATGTGTTAGAAAATAAAAGAGCTATTTAGTGAATTAGATGATAGCTAGAAAACTAAATAAATGTTCCAAACAACAGAAAAATTAACAAAGCTCTGGTTAGGCTGACAAGAAGACTTTGAAGCTACTGCTTGCAATTTGCCTATAGGTTTTTGTGACCACATATAGCCTTTGTGTATGTTATGATCTTTCTTTATCCAAAAATTTATTTCTCTATCATTTTACTAGAATGCTTTATACTTACAAAACACTGTGTTTAGAATGTGTAAGTTGAGATGCATAACAATAAAATAAACATTTGAAAACACACTACTCAAGAACTCCACTCAGATATTTCATTTTTCCTTCCTTATCTCTTTTTACTTCATCCTCCATCCCCATTCTCACCCCCAACAATTACTACTATCCTTGTTTTTATGGTTATTTTTGTCTCATTTATTTTATACCTTTATTCCATATCTATATGTGTTTAAACAATACATTTTTAGTTCTCTGTTTTTGAGCTTTATAAAAATGATAAACTGTGTATAATTTCCTGAGACTTGCTTTTTAAAAATTCACTGTCCTTTTTCTAAGATCCAGAATAGAGCTGTAGTTTCTTAATGTAAGCGCTTTATGCTATTCCATCATGTGAATATACCACAGTGTTTTTTATCCATCCTGCTAGTGAAGGGATAATGGAGTTGTTTCCAGATTTTTGTTTTTATAAATTATAATGCTTCAAATACTTTATTATTTTATTTTATTTTAACTTTATTCTACTTTACAATACTGTATTGGTTTTGCCATACATTGACATGAATCAGCCACAGGTGTACACGAGCTCCCAATCCTGAAGCTTCAAATACTTTAATACACACTGTATTGAACAAGTGTGCAAAAGTTCCTCTAAAGTTTATATCTTTTAGATGAATTACTAGCTCATAGAATATAAAATGTTTCTACTTTACAAAATAATGCTACACGGAATTTTGTAATGGTTGTACACTCTGGCAAGCAAAAAATAAGAAAGCTCCAGTTGATCTACATCCTTCTATGCACTTGTTATTAGACTTGCTCATTTCTGTCAAACTAGTGGGTGTGACATAGTTTTGGTTTTAATTTTCATTTTCCTGAACAACAAGAGATTGAAGAGCTTAACAACGTTTGTTGGTTATGTCTGTTTTGTCTTCTGCAAAATACTTGTTCATGCCTTTGACCACTTTTCAACTGGCTTGTGTGTATTTTTCTTATTCAACTGGTAGCAGCTTTATACATACTCTGGACACCAAACTCTTGTCCTTAATGTGTTATGCAAATATTTGCTACCATTTTGTGGTTTGTCTTTTCATTTTTATGGTGCATTTTATTGAACAAAAATTATTTTAATGAAGTCAAATTATAATTCTTGTCTCTTTTTGTTAGCACTTCCACATTTCCCTGGAAAAAAGAAATTTCTACCTCGGTGTCAGAATAATCTTTTTTTTTTTTTTCATCTAAGCCTGTTAATATACTTATCATATTCAAATCCATCTGGAATTGATTTTTATATATGAGGTAAGATAGATGTCCAAACTCATTTTTTTTTTTAACTAGATAACTAATTGTTCTATCAACTTTGTTTGAAGAGTCCTTCCTTTTCCCTCTGGTCTACAGTTTTATCTCTTCTATATATCATAATTCTTTAAAAGCACCAATCAGTTTAGCCACTTTATTATGCTCCATTGGTCAGTTAAATTCTCTGTTCCCAAATTATACTATCTTAACAACTATAATAAATCTTAGTTATCAGGGAGATCAACCCGTCTTATTTTTATGTAGTTGTAGGTTTTCTTTTTCATAAAAATTTTAGATCATGTTTTTGGAATTGCATTAAATTTAAAAATCATTAGGGATGTACTGGTATAGGCTCTTTTTCCATTTATTTAAGTGTCTTTAATTTTTGTTGGGGGTCTTCAAGATCACCATCCAGCTAGATGATTCTCTTACAATGATTCACAGGGTACAGAAAAACTGTTACAAGCATGGTTCTAGTTTATTATAGCAAAAGGGTTCAGATTAAAATTAACAAAGGGAAAAGGTCCATGGGGGCAAAATCCAGGAGAAACCTAGCATAAACTTCCAAGTGTCCTCCCCTAGGAGAAGCATGTGGGCATGAGGAATTTTCCCAGCAACAGTGCAGAGTGACCACATAGGTGCAGAGTATTGTCAGCAGGGAAACTCACCTGAGCCTTGCTGTCAGGTTTTTTATTAGAAGTCAGTGGCGTTAGGCATGTAATGACTGCTCTATGAACCTCAGGTACTGATGCTAGCCCTTCAGAGCAAAAGCAGGTGTTCCCCATAAAACACATTGTTAGCATAAATGATCTGATCAAACAGATATCATTTGGTTTAAGGCCTTTGACATACTAGAATATTTATCAGGCAGAATAATTCAAGAGATAAGAGCTCATCTCCCATGAGCTGGCCAAAGGCCAGTCCTGAAGACAAGCCTTTCTTGGGAATGTGCAGGGGCTGAGCAACCCTGGCCTGCTGACTTGGCCCTTTCCTGCACAAATATCTTTAAAGATATTTTAATAACTTTTTCATGTGTTTTTAAAGCTTTTTAAAACTTTTTAAAGATACAATTTCAAACGTACAGGAAAGTTGTAGTACTGCCAAAACTCCTAAATGTTTTTTGTCCAGATATCCCAACTCTTCACATTTTGTCCCATTCACTGTATCACTCTCTCTCTCTCTTTCACCTATCTATATAATTTTTTTCCAAATTGCTTGAGAATAAGTTGAAGCCATTGTATCACTTTAACCCTAAATATTTTAGTGTGCATTCCCCAAGAGGCAGCACATTCTTCTATGTAATCATTATAATTATTAAAAATCAGTGTAATTACATATATACAGAGGCTCATATACATATATTAATGTCAAATGAAATGCTATTGTCTAATTTGCAAATCATATTTCAGTTACCTTATTATCTCACAATGTCTTTTATAGTTAAATTGTTTTGCAGTTTAAGATCCATTCCGAGATTATCCTTTGCATCTGTTTCTCTAGTGCCTTTTGATCTAAAACAGTACTTTTCTTTGTCTTCCTAGACCTTAGTACTTTTGAAAACTACAGGCCAGACATTTTATAGCATGTCTCTCAGTTTTCAGTGTTTATCTAAAGAGTGAATCATTTTTTCCTGCACTCATTCATTCAATTCTGTTTCACGTCTTCCCCTTGTTTGTACTTACTTTTATTTAATTCCCTTTATATCTAGATTTAAATTTTTAATATTGCAAGAGTGATGTATCATTCTTAATACACCATACCAGGAACCACGTGACATCAATTTATCCTAATATTAATGAAGCTAATTTAAGATAGTGTCCACCAGGTTTCTCCATTGTAAAGTTATTATTTTCCCTTTTTATATTTATAATTTATAGAGTGATATATTGAAATCAATATCCTATTCCTCATCAAACTTTTACCCTCTAGTTTTAGAGTCCATTGATTATTTCCTAACTCCATCATTCCTTCTCTAGAATGATATTCTGTAAGAAAGAGATACCCTTTAGATAATATAGATACTATGAGACAATGTAATATACTACTGACATTATGTTGTTCAAATCATCATAGAACTGGCAAACAGGAACTGCATTTGTCTGCCTCCATTTGTCTGCCAGGGAGGCCTGGCGTGCTGCAATTCATGGGGTCGCAAAGAGTCGGACACGATTGAGTGACTGAACTGAAACTGAAACGTTCTTTTGACATGTCTCCATTATTCTTTCAGCAGTCTTAGTTTTAGCGGTGCTGTTGTTCAGTCACTAAGTTACGCCCAGCTCTTTGCAACCCCACTGACTACAGCACACCAGGCTTCCCTGTTCTTCACTATCTCCTGGAGTTTGCTCAAACTCATGTCCATTGAGTTGGCGATGCCACCCAACTATCTCATCCTTTGTCACCCTCTTATCCTCCTACCCTCAATCTTTCCAGGCATCGGAGTCTTTTCCAATGGGCTGGCTCTTCACATCCGATGGCTAAAGTATTGGAGCTTCAGCTTTAACATCAGTCCTTCCAATGAATATTCAGGGTTGATTTCCTTTAGGATTGACTGGTTTGATCCCCTTGCTGTCCAAGGGACTCTCAAGGGTCTTCTGCAGTGCCACCATTCCAAAGTAGCAATTGTTCAGTGCTCAGCCTTTTTATGATCCAACTCTCACATCCATACATGACTACTGAAAAAAAATATGAATGTAAAGTCTCTCAGTCATGTCCAGCTCTTTGCGATCCCATGGACTATAGCCTACCAGGCTCCTCTGTCCATGGGATTTTCCAGGCAATAGTACTAGAGTGGATTGCCATTTCCTTCTCCAGGGGATCTTCCCGACCCAGGGATCGAACCTGCGTCTCCCTCATTGTAGACAGACACTTAACCATCTGAGCCATCAGGGAAGTCTAGATTTGACTATATGAAACTTTGTCAGCAAAGTGATGTCTTTGCTTTTAATATGCTGTCTAGGTTTGTCATAACTTTTCTTCCAAGGAGCGTCTTTTAATTTCATGACTCCAGTCACCATCAACAGTGATTTTGGAGCTCAAGAAAATAAGATCTGTCACTATATCCACTGTTTCCCCATCTATTTGCCAGGAAGAAATGGGACTGAGACTGGGTACCATGATCTTAGTTTTCTTTTTAATTAAGATGTAATCAATATATAACATTATACTTGTTTCAGGTGTACAACTTGTCAATTTGGTATTTGTATATATTATGAAATTGAGAGGGTAACAGGCAGGAAGGCCAGGGGTCTCCAAATGGAGGAACTAAGCTGCAGTTTCTCTTAAAATTCTGTGTTGCCATACAACTGACACCTGGTTCCACCTGAACTTAACTTTTCTCAAACTTTGAGCTAACCAATGGGCTTTTTATATAGAATTTTTTTTTAAGCTGTGTTAATGAAACTATGTATTTGTTTTGGAATTTGCCTTTCTTCAAAATGGTTCCACCTAAAACTAACGTTCTTTCTTTTCTCAAACCTTGGGCTGATAATAGCTCAACAAACCAGTATTCATATCAATTGCTTCATGGCTGGGGGATGACACACCTAGTGCCATCCTATCTCAAAACTGCATATTGTGGGAGAGGGGCCTGGTGAAACTCCGTCAGCCTTGAAGCATCTCTCTTATCTGATTAATAGCTTTCTAACAGACATAAAACAACTTGCTGAAACTAGCAAGGCGGGGCACTCTCCGTCCCCCTCCTGATGTCTGTGTCAGAAGCATTCTCTATTCCTTTTTCACTTTAATAAAACTCTGCTACACAAAAGCTCTTGAGTGATCAAGCCTGGACCCTGGTCCTGAAGCTAAATCTTCTTCTTTGGAGATCATGAATCCAACACGTTCACTGTAAGCTATCAAAATGATCACAATGAATCTAGTTAAAATCCATCACCATAAGCACAACTAATTTTTTTCAATTTTGGGCAAGCTGATAGGCAAATTTTTTTCTTTGAAATTTTACTTCTACAATTATGAGTGAGGCTAAGTATCTTTTCATATACTTAGTAATCATTTGTACTTTATTTGCTGCGAATGTTCATTTACATGTTCTTGTTTTTCAGTCGCCCAGTTGTGTCTGTTTGTGACCCCATGGACAGCAGCACTCCAGGCCTCCCTGTCCTTCACCATCTCCAGAATTTGCCCAAGTTCATGTCCACTGCATCAGTAATGCCATCCAGCCATCTCATCCTCTGACACCCTCATTTCCTTGGCTCTGGGAGAGACTGAGGGCAGAAGGTGACAAGGGTATCCATTTACAAATCTTGCTCATTTATCCTGTATCATTTACTTACAAGAGCTCTATTATAGGGAACTATGCCTTTAATTATACATGTTGCAAAATTTTTCTTCTGTTTATCATTATTATGGAGTTTGTGAGTTTGAAATTTTATTAGTATTTTATTTACATGTCTATCAAGGCATTTCTAATGCCAAGATTATTTTTTTTAAGTACCCATGTTTTCTTCTATACTTCTTGTATTTCAGTATTTGATACATCTGGAATCTAATTAGTTGTAATGAACAAAGTAAAATGTACTTCTTAAAATCAAGTTGAATATACCTTTTATTATTATGTGTAACTAGGCCATTGTCTAAACACCATATATTGACTAATAATCTCATATCATTACCACATTATAATATTCAGTTCATTAGCTCAGTCGTGTACAACTGTATGCAACCCCATGAATCGCAGCATGCCAGGCCTCCCTGTCCATCACCATCTCACAGAGTTCACTCAGACTCACGTTCATCGAGTCAGTGATGCCATCCAGCCATCTCGTCCTCAGTCGTCCCCTTCTCCTCCTGCCCTCAATCCCTCCCAGCATCAGAGTCTTTGCCAATGAGTCAACTCTTCGCATGAGGTGGCTAAAGTACTGGAGTTTCAGCTTTAGCATCATTCCTTCCAAAGAAATCCCAGGGCTGATCTCCTTCAGAATGGACTGGTTGGATCTCCTTGCAGGCCAAGGGACTCTCAAGAGTCTTCTCCAAAACCACAGTTCAAAAGCATCAATTCTTCGGTGCTCAGCTTTCTTCACAGTCCAACTCTCACATCCATACATGACCACTGGAAAAACCATAGCCTTGACTAGAGGGACCTTAGTCAGCAAAGTAATGTCTCTGCTTTTCAATATGCTATCTAGGTTAGTCATAACTTTCCTTCCAAGGAGTAAGTGTCTTTTAATTTCATGGGTACAGTCACCATCTGCAGTGATTTTGGAGCTCCCCAAAATAAAGTCTGACCCTGTTTCCACTGTTTCCCCATCTATTTCCCATGGAGTGATGGGACCAGATGCCATGATCTTTGTTTTCTGAATGTTGAGCTTTAAGCCAACATTTTCACTCTCCTCTTTCACTTTCATCAAGAGGCTTTTTAATTCCTCTTCACTTTCTGCCATAAGGATGGTGTCATCTGCATATCTGAGGTTACTGATATTTCTCCCAGCAATCTTGATTCCAGATTGTGCTTCATCCAGCCCAGAGTTTCTCATGATGTACTCTGCATAGAAGTTAAATAAGCAGGGTGACAATATACAGCCTTGAAGTACTCCTTGTCCTATTTGGAACCAGTTGGTTGTTCCATGTCCAGTTCTAACTGCTGCTTCCTGACCTGCATATAGATTTCTCAAGAGGCAGGTTAGGTGGTCTGGTATTCTCATCTCTTTCAGAATTGTCCAGTTTATTGTGATCCACACAGTCAAAGACTTTGGCATAGTCAATAAAGCAGAAATAGATATATATTTTTTGAACTCTCTTGATTTTTCGATGATCCAGCAGATGTTGGCAATTTGATCTTTGGTTCCTTTGCCTTTTCTAAAACCAGCTTGAACATCAGGAGTTCACAGTTCACATACTGTTGAAGCCTGGCTTGGAGAAATTTGAGCATTACTTTACTAGCATGTGAGATGAGTGCAACTGTGCAGTGAGCATTCTTTGGCATTGCCTTTCTTTGGAATTGGAATGAAAACTGACCTTTTCCAGTCCTGTGGCCACTGCTGAGTTTTCCAAATTTGCTGGCATATTGAGTGCACAACTTTCACAGCATCATCTTTCAGGATTTGAAATAGCTCAACTGGAATTCCGTCAGCTCCACTAGCTTTGTTCATAGTGATGTTTTCTAAGGCCCAGTTGACTTCACATTCCAGAATGTCTACTATATGCTAAACCTATCCCCCACTCCCTGATTATTCTTTAGAATCTCCCTTTATTTTCACATTTAACAGTTAATGGCATTTTATTAATTTCTCATTGAATTGATAGAAATTTAAGAACAAACATCTTTAGTCTTTACAACACTAAAACCAAAGTCTTAATGTTGGAACACTGAGGAAAGTGTTACTTGTTTTAAAAGGAACACTTTTAAAAGGAAAAGGAAATGTTTATTTTCTTTTATATGTTTCAGTAGGGTTTTAGAGGCTTCCAAGGTGGCCCTTGTGGTAAAAAATAAAAGCTGTCTGCCAATGCAGGAAATGTAAAAGATGCAGGTTCAGTTCCTGGGTTGGGAGATCCCCTGGAGGAGAGTATGACAACCCTCTCCAGTTTTTTTTTGCCTGGAGAATCCCATGAACAGAGGAGACCAACAGACAATAGTCCATAGGGCTGCACAGAGTCAGAGACTGAAGCAACTTAGCACACAGCACTGGGTTTTAGAATATTCTTCATATAGGAAATGAGTATTTTCTATTTCCATGTATTTGATCTGTTTTGTTTCATTTAGGAATGGAATATCTTATTCCATTATATTTTCTTTTTTTTAAATTGGTTTTGCCATACATCAACATGAATCCACCACAGGTGTACATGTGTTCCCCATATTGAACCCCCTCTCACATCCCTCCCCGTACCATCCCTCTGGGTCATCCCAGTGCACCAGCCCCAAGCATCCTGTATCCTGCATTGAGCCTGGACTGGCAATTCATTTCTTATATGATATTATACATGTTTCAATGCCATTCTCCCAAATCATCCCACCCTCTCCCTCTCCCACAGAGACCAAAAGACTGTTCTATACATCTGTGTCTCTTTTGCTTAAAGAGTCATTACTTTTATTGCTTATTTTTTCAGTTCATTCTCACTTGTATTTTTAAAAAATTCCTCAGTTTATAAAGTCTTACATTTTATATCTATGTTTATTTCTATCTTTTTCAGGGTTCCATGCTACTATGCCCTTCTGTCCTTCATGAGTGAGTGAAGTTGAGTGAAGTTGCTCAGTCGTGTCGGACTCTTTGCGACCCCATGGACTGTAGCCATGGGATTCTCCAGGCAAGAGTACTGGAGTGGGGTGCCATATCTTTCCCCAGGGGATCTTCCCGACCCAGGGATTGCATTCCAGGCAGACGGTTTAACCTCTGAGCTACCAGGGAAGCCCTGATAAAATCCACAGATTATTATTTAGTTGCATTCACCTTTAATTCACATGCCCCAATCTTATCTGGCATGATACCAACCTTGGTTAAGTCAAATTTTCCTCTTATGCAGAGTACTCATGCAGTTGAACTTCACTGGTGAAAAATACATTCCTACGATAGCTGCTGCTGCTGCTAAGTCACTTCAGTCGTGTCCAACTCTGTGTGATCCCACAGACGGCAGCCCACCAGGCTCCCCCTTCCCTGGGATTCTCCAGGCAAGAACATCTGAGTGGGTTGCCATTTCCTTCTCCAATGAAAGTGAAAAGTGAAAGTGGAAAGTGAAAGTGAAGTCGCTCAGTGGTATCCGACCCTCAGCGACCCCATGGACTGCAGCCTTCCAGGCTCCTCCATCCATGGAATTTCCCAGGCAAGAGTTTTACATAAAAATCATGACATTTAACATTAAGTGGGGTATTGACATTATGGCAAAAGCACTGTATTTCTACCATTCTTTCTCTTGCCATCTTTTCACACATTCTTTTCTATTCTCTAACTTCCAAAGACTCCTGCTTATCCTTTGTAAACACGTGACTTTATTTTTTACTTCTTTTAAGAACAACTAAAGCAGTTAAGAGAGATCTTTCATATACTGCCACCAACACCTCGGTCTAACTGTGTGCATCTGTGCTCAGTACCACGCCTGTGTGCTCTCACTGTGGGGTGTGCTCCACGCACTCTGACAAGCCCATCCATACACTTATGCACTGCACTCCAATCCCCTTTCCTACTTAGAACTTTGCTTTAGCAGTTCTCCCTATGTCTTTTGAATGCTCAAATTCGCATTAGATCACCTTCATTTACAAACTTGTTTGTAATTTTCCTCATCCCTAAAAAACAAGCATGATATCAAATAAAACAACCTTCTTGTGATCCCACATCCTTCCCCAGCTAGAGGCTCATTTATTTGCTCTCTTTTACATCAAAACTCTTTGAAGGAATTGCATTGTCTTAAATTTCTCTCCTTTTTTCTCTTGAATTCACATTAAACAATCTTTTATCACCATCCCTCTACTCATACAGAATATTTTCACTGAGACTGAACACCTGATATTGTTATATCTAATAGTCCATTCTAACACACTGTAGCTGGCTTACTGGCAGCATTTGACCCAACTGACTAATTTATCTTACTTGCAAACTGTTTTTCATGTGGTTTCCAGGACATAACCTCTTTTAGTTTTCATATCCCTCCCCTTTTTTGACTTCCAGTGTCGTTTCTCTTTTCTCCTCAATCTCACAGTGTTAAATTACTTTCTTTCAGCCACAAACCACTTCACTGTTCAGTTACACCCTAATGATCATTTCCTCTTCTGGCTTTAAACAGTTTCCAAATTTAAGTCTCCAGTCCATGCTTCTTTCCAAAACTCCAAATTTATATCCCATTTTCTTTTCTTGAATATTTTCTTGGCATCTCCAGTAGACCATATCCCAAACTGAACAGATAAACTCTTCCCTCAAAGGTACATTTTGTTCCAAGCTGTTATCACTCCTAACTTGGATCACAGCAAGCAAGGTCCTAACTGGTCTCTCCCTGCCTCTTCTTTGGTCTGGGTGTTAATCACAGTAACACTCACAGTACAGATTTTAATGTCTAAATCAAATCAGGTAGGCCCTTTGTGCAGATGTCTCTGCAATGATTTGCCATCCCTCTTAGAATAAAATTCAAAGTCCTTACCATAGCTTATAAAACCAGTTTCAATACTCCCCTTAATTGCTTTGGGCATTCTTCTCAACCACACTGGCCTATTTTTTGTTCCTCACACATGCCAGGTTTAACCCCTTTTCAGGACCTTTCCCTACACCTTACCTTGGCCTGGAGCACTTTTCCCTCAGATTCTGTAAGGCTGACTCACTTCTTCACTCATTCTTCTGCTTACACATCACCTTTCCTGACCACCTGACCTAAATAAACTATTGTTTGCTGTTGCCAGGAATGACTGTCTTGCTGTCCTCTTTCCTTTTGTTTTTTTCTTCAAACATTACACTCCCCAAAATAACTATATATTACTTATAAATTTTTATAAGTATAAAAGAGAAACGAACGATTACCCACTCCAGTATTCTGGCCAGGACAATTCCAAGGACTGTATACTCAATGGGGTCGCAAAGAGTTGGACACAACTGAGCAACTTTCACTTTCACTTTTGTATATTTTTTAAAATCATCTATGTTCCTTTTTGAAAATAAGTTCTATGACAGCAGGAACTTTGTTTCGTTCACTGTTTGCTTTTATTAGTGATTTTTGTTCTCTTCTATTAAGTATTTTGCCTGGTTTACAGTTTTCTGTCCCTTATTTTCAATCTTATTGTTTCAGCTAGTGGTAAGTGCTATAAAAATCATAAAACACCTAATGGAGAACGACAATGGGGAGCATTTCTATAGATGAAGTGGTTAGGGAAGGAACCCTTAAGGATTACTTCTCATTTCAGTTAAGGCTTGAATAATAGAGGATGAACAAGCATAAATGAATGAATGGGAATCTGGAAAAAGAGAGTACTCTGGACTGAAGGAATAGCAAGTATAAATTTCCCAAGTGAGAGTAAATCTATGTTAATAGTTATTGGACTAGTAGGTAAGAGGTTAAACATAAGAATCACTCTTAATGGCATGGAGTGATAAGGATAGGTAAGGCCTGTAGGTCATCATGAGGAGAGTAAATTTTATTCCAAGTACACTGGGAATCCATTGGGTGTTCTTAAGTGATAAAAGAGCATGATCTGATTTTCATCTTTAAAAAACAACTTGGGCTGTTATGTGGAGAACTTCTGGAAAAGAATAAGGATAAACAAGAAGAGTAGATAGTGAGAGAAGACGGTTTCTAGATAAGAGCAGTTTCAACGGTGACTGAAGGAAATGGATAAATTTGCCTTGTAAGTAGAACTGACAAAACTTGTCAGGAAATGCTAGCTGACATGACCCCAAAGGCTAATTTTCTTTCCCCTTTTCAGTAAGGCAAAAACTGACAATGGAAGAATAGGTTGATGGTAGCTGCTGAGTTCTTGATGCTATCTTTTCTAACAAAGATCTTTCAACTAAGAAGCTCCTGTTGTTATATAATCACTTAGATTACTTCCCTGTTCCTCTTTTTAAAATAAATATGCCAATCCTACGAAAAATTATGTAATTATATCAACTTGACACAGAGAAACGTTTGACAAAATCCAGCACTCATTCATAACGAAAATTCTTAGCAAGTTAAGAATTGAAGGGAATTATCTCAATTTGATAAAGACTGTATGAAAAACATCAATAACAATATACCTAGTGGTGAAAGACTGAATACTTCCTCTGTAAAATCAGGGACAAGGCAAGGATGTCTGCTCTCACTACTATTATTCAACATTGTAATGGAAGTTCTCGTCACTGCAATAAGACACAAGGAGGAAATAAAAGGCATATAGATCAGAAAGGAAGAAATAAAACTATCCCTATTTATATGGGTGACATAATTATTTATGTAGAAAGATCCAACATATGGGCAAAAACAAAATGAAACAAAAGATTCCTCAAACTAGTGAGTTAAACAAGGTTACAACATACAATATCAACATATGAAAAAATCAATCACATTTCCTTATACAACATTAAAAATTAGGGAACCAAGATTAAAAACACAGTATCATTTGCAGTTTCTCCAAAGAAAATGAAATACTTAGGTACATGCTTAACAAAGCAAATATAAGATTTGTGTACTGAATATCAGTGGTCTCTGACCATTTTGGCACCAGAGACCACTTTCATGGAAGAGTTTTTCCATGGATCAGGTTGAGGGGGTTGGGGGGGCGATGGTTTTGGGATGATTCAAGCAAATTACATTTATTATGCACTTTATTTCTTTTTGTTTGTTTTTGTGTACTTTATTTCTATTATTGTGGCTCAGCTGGTGAAGAATCTGCCTGCAATATGGGACACCTGGGTTCAGTCCTTGGGTTGGGAAGATCCCCTGGAGAAGGGAAAGGCTACCTACTTCAGTATTCTGGCCTGGAGAATTCCATGGACTGTATAGACTGTAAGGTTGCAAAGAGTGGGATATGACTGAGTGATTTTCACTTTCACTTGTTTCTATTATTATTATGTCAGCTCCACCTCACATCATCAGGCACAAGATCCTGTACATTGAGGACCCCTGCTGAAAATTGCTAAATGATGATGAAAGAAATCAAAGAGTATTCAAATGGAGAGACAGACTTTGATCATGAACGGAAAGACTCAACATTATAAAACTGTGAATTTTCCTTAAATTTATGTATAGATTTAATGTAATTAGATATAGACAAACATTCTAAAATTGATATGGAAATATACAAGCTTTAGAATAACTAAAATAATCCTAATAAATAAGAATAACGTAGAATCACTCTACTCAAAATTATTAATAAAACTTACCATGCATGCATGTTGAGTTGCTTCAGTCATGTATGACTCTTTGTGACTCTATGGACTGTAGCCTGCCAGGCTCCTCTGTCCATGGGATTCTCCAGGCAAGAATACTAGAGAGGGTTGTCATGCCCTCCTCTAGGAGATGTTCCTGACCCAGGGATCAAACCTGCGTCTCTTACGTTTCCTGCCTTGTTAGGTGGGTTCTTTACAACTAGTGCTACCTGGGAAGCCCAAGATTTACTGTGCTGCTGCTGCTAAGTCGCTTCAGTTGTGTCCGACTCTGTGCGATTCCATAGGCAGCAGCCCACTAGGCTCCTCTGTCCCTGCGATTCTCCAGGGAAGAATACTGGAGTGGGTTGCCATTTCCTTCTCCAGTGAGTAAAAGCAAAAATTGAAGTCATTCAATTGTGCCCTACTCTTAGCAACCTCATGGACTACATACAGCCTACTAGGCTTCTCCATCCATGGGATATTCCAGGCAAGAGTACTGGAGTGCTGTGCCATTGCCTTCTCTGAAGATTTACTGTACAGCTACATTAATCAAAATAATGTGGTATTAGTGGAGCAATAGACACATAGATCACTATAACAGAATAAAAACATAAATTGATCTACAGAAATATGCTCAACTGACTTTTGACAATGTGAAAAATGGAGAATGACAGTCCTTAAAATGGAGAAGGCAATGGCAACCCACTCCAGTACTCTTGCCTGGCAAATCCCATCAGAGGAGCCTGGTAGGCTGAAGTCCATGGGGTTGCTAAGAGTCAGACACAACTGAGCGACTTCACTTTCACTTTTTGCTTTCATGCATTGGAGAAGGAAGTGGCAACCCACTTCAGTGTTTTGTCTTGAGCAGCAGCAGTCCTTTAAAAAGATTGAGTTGAAACAACTGGATATCTGAAGGCAAAAATTTGACCTTGACTTCAATTTCACAGCTTATTTCACAAACTAAAAATGAATCATTGACCTACGTGTAAAAGTAAAACTGCAAAACTTCTAGAAAAAAGTTATAGAAAAATGGGTAAAACATGGAAACACAAAAGACCCCAAACAGCCAGCACAGTCTTGAGAATGAAGAGGAAAACTGAAGTATCATACACCTTACAAACTATACTACAAAGCTACAGTCATCAAAACAGCATTGCACTGGTACCAAAACAGACACATAGATCAGAGGAACAGAATAGGGAGCCCAGAAATGAACTCACATATATATGGACAAGTAATCTACACTAGACAAGGCAACATACAGTATACAAAGGGGAAAGGACAACCTCGTCAATAAATAGTTTTTGGAGAACAGGACAACTACATGCAAATAAATCAAACTGGACTACTCATATGATACATAAAAACAAATTCAAAATGGGTTGAAGACCAATTTAAGACCTGAAACCATAATATTCTTACAAGAAAACATAGGCAGCAAGCTATTTTGGATATGTCTTTTCAGGGAAGGGCAACAAAAACAAATAATCAGACTATGGCACACTAAAAACTTTTGCAAATTGAAGGAAGCTATCAACAAAATGAAAAAGCCACCTACTGAATGGGAGAAGATACTTAATACTTGCAAACAATATATGCAATAAGGGATATAAAAGAGCACATCTAATTCAACATCAAAAACCAAATGACCCAATTGAAAAATGGACAGAAGGCCTGAATAGATAGTTTTCCAAAGAAAATATGCAAATAACCAACAGGCACATGAAAATACATCCAACATCACTAATTATCAGGGAAATAGAAATCAAAGCCAGACTTGACATTACCTTACAATTCTCAGAATGGCTGCTATCAAAAAAGAGAACAAAAAACAAGCAGTGGTGAGAATGTGAAGGAAAGGAAGCCCCTAAGCGCTGATAGAGGGAAGGTAAATCAATATAGCCACTACGAAAAACTGTATGATGATTCTTCAAAAAAACTGCAAATGGAATTACAATTTGACCCAGAAATCCCACTCCTGAGTACTTATCAAAAGAAAAGGAAAACAAAAACACAATTAGAAAAGTTTCATGTACCCCAGTGTTCATTACAACATTATTTACAATAGCCAAGATAAGAAGGTAAATCAAAGTGAATTGGACATGCTCAAGCAGGAGATGGCAAGAGTGAACATTGATATTTTAGGAATCAGTGAACTAAAATGGATGGGAATGGGAGAATTTAATTCAGATGACCTTTATATTTATTACTGTGATCAAGAATTCCTTAGAAGAAATGGAGTAGCCCTTATATTCACCAAAAGAGTCCAGAATGCAGTACTTGGGTACAATCTCAAAACTACACAATAATCTCAGTTCATTCCAACTCAAACCATTCAACATCACAGCAATCCAAGTCTATGCTCCAATCATTAATGTCAAAGAAGCTAAAGTTGACAGTTCTATGAAGACTTCCAAGAACTTCTAGAACTGAGAGCAAAAAAAAAAAAAAGAAAAAAGAAAAGTCCTTTTCATCATAGAGGATTGGAATGCAAAAGCAGGGAAGTCAAGAGATACCTGGAGTAACAGGAAATTTTGGCTTTGAGTACAAACTGAAGTAGGGCAAAGGCTGAGATTTGCCAAGAGAACACACTGGTTAAAGCAAACACCCTCTTCCAACAACACAAGAGAAGACTCTACACATGTACATAACCAGATGGTCAATCCCAAAATTAGACTGATTAGATTCTTTGTAGCCAAAGATGGAGAAATTCTATACAGTTAGCAAAAACAAGACCAGGAGCTGACTGGGTCAGATCATGAACTCATTGTACAGGAGGTGGTGACCAAAATCATCCCAAAGAAAAAGAAATACAAGAAGGCAAAGTGGTTGCCTGAGGAGGTTTTACAAATAGCTGAGAAAGAAGAGATGTGAAAGAAAAAGGAGAAAGGGAAAGATATACCCAACTGAATGCAGAGTGCTAGAGAATAGCAAGGAGAGGTAAGAAAGCCTTTTTAAATGAATAATGCAAAGAAATAGAGGGAAACGATAGAATGGGAAAGATCAGAGATCTCCTCAATAATATTGGAGATACCAATAACATTGGAGATACCATCTTTTATGCAAAGATGGCACAATAAAGACAGAAATGGTATGGACCTAACAGAAGCAGAAGATATTAAGAAGAGGTGGCAAGAACACACAGAAGAGATAATATGCAAAAAGGTCTTAATGACCCAGATAACCATGATAGTGTGGTCAATCATCCAGAGCCAGGCATCCTGGAATGTGAAGTTAAATGGGTCTTTGGAGGTATTACTATGAACAAAGCTAGTGGAGGTGATGGAATTCCAGCTGAGCTATTTCAAATCCTAAAATACAATGCCGTTAAAGTGTTCCACTCAATATGCCAGCAAATTTGGAAAACTCAGCAGTGGCCACAGGACTGGAAAAGGTCAGTTTTCATTCCAAACACAGATAAGGGCAATGCCAAAAAGTTTTCAAGCTACAATACAATTTCACTCATTTCACATGCTAGCAAAGTAATGCTCAAAATCCTTTGAGTTAGGTTTCAACAGTACTTGAACTGAGAACTTTCAGATATATAGGCTGGCTTTAGAAAAGGAAGAGGAGCTAGATATCAAATTGCCAACATCTATTGAATCATAATAAAGCAAGGGAATTCCAAAAATAAAAGCCATCTACTTCTGCTTCATTGACTATGCGAAAGCCTTTAACTGTGGATCACAGCAAACTGTGGAAAACTCTTAAAGAGGTGGGAGTAGCAAATTACCTTATCTGTCGACAGAGAAATCGTATGCAGGTAAAGAAGCAACAGTTAAAACTGGACATGGACCAACTGACTGATTCAGAATTGGGAAAGGAGTATGTCAAGCCTGTATATTGTCACCCTTACTTATTTAACTTCTATGCAGAATGCCAGGCTGGATGACTCACAAGCTAGAATCAAGATAGATGGGAGAAATTTCAATAATCTCAGATATGCAGATGTTACCACTCTAATGGCAGATAATGAAGAGGATCTAAAGAGCCTCTTGATGAGGGTGAAAGAGGAGAGTGAAAAAGCTGGCTTAAAACTCAACGTTCAAAAACCTAAGATCATGGCATCTAGTTCCATCACTTCCTGGCAAATAGGTGGGGAAAAAGTGGAAACAGTGACAGATTTTGTTTTCATGGACTCCAAAATCACTGCAGATGGTGACTGCAGCCACAAAATTAAAAGACAATTGCTCCTTGGAAGAAAAGTTATGACAAAACTAGACTGCATATTAAAAACAAAAACATCACTTTGCCAACAAAGGTCCTTATAGTCAAACCTACGGCTTTTCTAGCAGTCATGTATGGATGTGCAAGTTGGACCATAAAGAAGTCTGAGTGCTGAACAATTGATAATTTGGAATTGTGATGCTGGAGAAGACTTTTGAGAGTCCCTTGGACAGCAAAGAGATCAAACTAGTCAATCTCAAATGAAGTTAACCCTGAATATTCACTGAAAGAACTGATGCTGAAGCTGAAGCTCCAGTACTTTGGCCACATGATGGGAAGAGCTGACTCACTGGAAAAGACCCTGATGCTCGGAAGGACTGAGGGCAGGAGGAGAAGAGGGCAACAGAGAATGAGATGGTTGGATGGCATCAGTTACTCATTGGATATGAGTTTGAGCAAACTCTGGGTAATACTGAAGGACAGGGAAGCCTGGCATGCTGCAGTTCATCGAGTTGCAAAGAGTTGGAAGTGACTTAGTGACTGAACAACAACGAGACAAGACATGGAAGCAATCTAAGTATTCATCAGTAGATGAATGGGTAAGGAAATGTGGTAAACATTACTAATGGAATATTAATCAGCCATAAGAAAGAAGGAACTCTTTCCATTTGTGACAAATTGGTTGGATTTTGGGTATTATACTAAGTGAAAGAAGCTAAACATGTACTGTATGATTTCACTTATATGTAGAGTCTAGAAAGCAAAACAAATGAAAAATAACAAAGCAGAAACAGAATCATAAATATAGAGAACAAACAGGTGGTTGCCAAAGGGGAAAGGGATGGAAGGAAAAAGAAATAGGTGAGGGATATTGAGATACAGACTTCCATTTGCAAAATAAACGATTCATGGGTATGAAAATAACTATGTGTATCTTTGAATGGTGACATCATAATTAGCTTTATCCTTGTTGATCACTTTGAAATGTAAAAGGTAAAAACAAAAGAATTAAACCAGTGGAAAATAATACTATGTTTTTAACATGGAGACTTAAGATCATTAAAATATTAGTTTGTCATAAATTAACAAATGCACCAGATTTTAACTTGCTTGAATGTAACTGTTTTGAGTATGTGTGTGTGTTGGGGAAGGGTGTAATTTAAATAAGCTGCTTCTAAAATTTATATGAAAATTTTAAGCAAACAAAAACATCTAAAAATATTCTGAGGAAGAATAGTGGCAGGTAAATATCTCTATTAGGTAATAAAACATTTTAAAACAAATATGTAAGTGGAATAGAATTAAAATTCTGCATTATTTCCATATTTCACATTGTGTCAGAGGACTTTTCATTTGCTCCAGGGAAGGGTAAGCCCAAAAGAATTCAGGAAAAAAAGTCAATTGAATTTCAAAAGTTTTTTTAAATGCGTAACGAAAACATTTGCTTAAAAAGCTGAAATAGTTTTTAACTTTAGCAAACTTCTAGAGAGGAAAGCTTATTTGAGTTTACAAAGAATAATTTTGAATATCAAAAACCTAAGCACTAAAAGTACTTTGTATGTGAAACATATAATGTAAACTACTACAGAGTTAGGAAGGATTTAGGTTTTTCTGCTGAAATAAAACAAAGGTGTCTGGCTTCGTGGAGATGATAGCACTAGAATTAGCTGGTTGTTGGGGAAGGCCCACTCTTGCACCTACTGGAGATGCCAGGTTTACCCCCATTGTAAAGAAGGAAGGGAGGCGTCTGATAAAGCAGAAGTGATATGTCCCTCACTTCCCAGCCTCAGAAAGCATGTGACTGCTGGCGGAGCAGAAATAGGTGAGTGATACATCCAAGAGGATGTCTTGGTGACTCCTTATTGTGTCCTATTTACTCCATTATAGGGTTAAGGATGCAAGTAAATGTCCAAGTGCTCTCAAGTGCTTGGAGAGAGGGCCAGTGAGCTGAGAGTAATCACAAGGAAGATGAAGCAGGAACCACATTGCCTGAAGAACATGACAAGACCAGAGTCATCTCAAAAGATACTAACAAGGATGACTACAAGGGTCATGTATCCATATCGAATCCAACATGGACAGATGGAAGTGACCGTGGATCAAGTTCCTCGCCTTCCCTGTTAAGAAAGCTAGAAGCCTCTGTTACCAACCCAAGATTCTTGGACTCCTTAATCAATAGAAGTTGATAGGTCAGACCAGAAATTCAGGCAAGGCTTTATTGGGACTTGGGTTGCGGCACAAAGTAGTGAAAGTGAGTTAACAGGTTCCTTTGCTGGCTCCTGAGTGGGGATGAGGGGGTGAGCTAGTGCTTTAAATAGGATGAGGCTAGGGGCAGACCTCTTGGGTCAGGGCAGAGGAGTGGCTTAAGCGGTCTGCTCACCTCCTTGCTGGTGCTATGTGCGGGGATCATGCATAGGACCCTGCTTTTGCCCAACACTTTGAAGTGGCAGTTGGATTTTTGATAGTTTTGTACTTTTTGTTCATAATTGCCTGACTGCTTCCCAGGTGGCACTAGTGGTAAAGAACCTGCCTGCTAGTGTAGGAGACATAAGAGATGTTGGTTCAATCCCTGAGTTGGGAAGATCCCCTGGAAAAGGAAATGGCAACTCACTCCAATATTCCTGCCTGGAGAATCCCATGGACAGAAAGCCTGGCAGGCTACAGTTCATAGGGTCGCGATGAGTCGGACATGACTGAAGCGACTTAGCACACACACAAGACATGTGTGCAGTTATTTTTAGCTACTTACAGTTTCTTTGTATTTTGTTGTTGGAGGATAGGTTTGTCCAGGTGCAAGAACCGCAACAGTGACAGACTTTATTTCTTGGGTTCCAAAATCACTGCAGATGGCGACTTCAGTTACGATATTAAAAGATGTTTGCTTCTTGGAAGAAAAGCTATGACAAACTTAGACAGCATATTAAAAAGCAGAGACATTACTTTGCTGACAAAGGTGCATATAGTCAAAGCTATGGTTTTTCCAGTAGTCATGTATGGATGTGAGAGTTGGACCATAAGGAAGGCTGAGCGCTGAAAAATTGATGCTTTTGAAATGTGGTGTTGGAGAATGTTACGGTCTTTGTAGACCAGGACCTGGAGACAGGAGTTGGGGTACTTTATTTGCAGAAACACATGCTTATGTATCTTCAATAAAATGATTACTCAGCCATTAAAAAGAATGAAATTCCACCAGTTGCAACAAAATGGATAGTCCTTTAAGAAAAAGGTCACTAAAGAGAGTCACTGAAGGGAGTCACTGAAGGGAATCCAAGCAGGTGCTCTTTCCCATGATCTCAGTTCTGAGAATTGCATGCAGCTCTGCTCGTTCCTGTTTCCCAGGAACTGATAAGGAACAGAGAGTCCTTGAGAAATGGCAGACAAAGGAAGAAAACAACATATTGGATCCCTTAAAGTTGAACATCCCCTGACAGGAGAACAGTCTTGAGAGTCCCTGGTTTGCAAGGAGATCAAAACAGTCAATCTTAAAGGATATCAATCTTAAATATTCATTAGAAGGACTGATGCTGAAACCAAAGCTACGATCCTTTGGCCACCTGATGTGAATAGCCAACTTGTTAGAAAAGACCTGGATGCTGGGAAAGATTGAAGGCAGGAGGAGAAGGAGATGATTGACAGAGGACGAGATGGTTGGATGGCATCACTGACTCAGTAGACATGAGTTTGAGCAAGCTCTGGGATATGGTGAAGGACAGGGAAGTCTGGCGTGCTAGAGTCCATGGGGTCACAAAAAGTTGGACACAACTGAGCGGCTGAACAACAACAACCAGCACTGCAACAAAGGGTTCCAGGCCCCAGGTCTAGACTGTCTCACCTCCTCCAGAACATGATGCACTCAGAGGATAATGAGGAAGAAAGGAGAGGACCAGGACCTTGAGTTTCACTGTTTAGTCATAAAATGATTTAATTACTAAATTGTTTAAGTTTACAGAAAAAGACTAGTTGACTTTTTCTGGCAGACTCTTGAGTGGGGGTGAGGGAGTGAGCTAATCCTTTAAATGGGATGAAGTTAGGGACAGACCTCTTGGGTCAGGGCAGAGGAGTGGCCCAAGTCAGGCCCTTTTCCTACCTGACTTTTTTCAGGCAGATCAGCAGCTCAGAATTACAAAGCACACTGAATTGCAGATCGGTTTTAAAGTTAGATTTTTACATGCTATAGCCTATATAGCTTATAAAATGCATAATCACTTTATATATTTTATTTGATATTTTGGTATTTAAAGATATTTTGCAATGAGAATATTGTGTATTTATATATATATTATGTATCTTTTAATAAATAGATCAGTATAATAATTTTGACTTGCTCAGTAATTATCAATATTGACCATTATAGTTTGATTCAACACCTATTTTTTAAATCACAAATTAAGTCTAAAGTTCACCCTGATTCTTTTTTAAATTTATTTTTAAGATGAGGAACAGTACGTTGTCTTCTATTATTCCATTTCTAACTCAGTTGCTTTAATTTTATGGAAGTTTTCAAGTCAAAAGTCCTTTAGTGTTGACTTTTTTTCAGATTTTTTTAAAAATTTTACTTTATTTTACTTTATAATACTGTATTGGTTTTGCCATACATCAACATGAATCCACCATGGGTGTACACGTGTTCCCAATCCTGAAACCCCCACCCACCTCCCTCCCCATACCATCTCTCTGGGTCATCCCAGTGCAAAAACTACCTAATTTATCAGAAAGGTGTTATGCTGATTCTTTTCATATTTCCATTAATTTTGTTTCTTTGCCTTTGTGAATTTACATATAAAAGGCAGGAGAGGGCCCAACCTGAACAACCTTTTCTAAACTCTCTTTGGCTCCTCCTGACCATCCCCTTGCCCTTCTTGTTTCTCTCCTATCACAAGAAGTTCCAATTTGGATCTGCTTCTAATTTTTCTTTCTTCTTAGCTAATTTCATAGCATTGTTCCAATGCTTTGATCCCTGAGCTGTTAGTCTTCTCTTCTTTTGAGCCTGCTATGTATTTTGCCCATGAGAGAGCCCTTCTTTAAGCCTCACAAGGACTTTTTCATGTGACTTATCTCTAGCCAGAAGAAGTGAAGCGTCAGACCAAGTCATGTAAGCTCCATACACGTCATATGTGGTTAGTACTTCTCTCCATTCAACTTCTTCACTTCCCACAACCCTGGTTTCCTTTCCTTTGAAGTCCTGCATGCTTGAAAATATTCTCTCTAGAAAGATTCTAGCTGATTGTAAACCCATTTCCTAAAAGGTATATACATTTTCACTTTGTTTATCATATTAAAACACAAGGCACTTTGATTTCTGCACAGTATCCTTCCTAGTGACCACTTGTTCAAGCATCCCATTTTTGTTAGAAGATTCAGTGAAGTGGTGATTTTAATGTGGTTTATACCATGTTAAAAAGTGAACTGGTCACTTTAAATTTAAGTTTGAGATTGATCTTGGGTAGTCTCGGCCTACAACAGCTTGGAGTGGGGCTTGGGTTCCTAGAAAGAGATTGAGGCTGTGTTGAGGGAGAAGAGAACATCAGATCTTAGCCACCAGACAAGTGGTCAGTGATAACGGCCCTGTCCCTTCGGCTTTGCAGAAAAGAATCAGCACAAAGAAGGAAAGTAGTAAACCAAGTAAAGTATTTATTAAGAGGGAAAGAGGACAGGACCTGTGGAAATACACACAGGCTGACTCAGAGTTTCTGGGTACACCCCTGTAGTAGTTTGAATTACATTTTTTGGGTATTTCTTCCAAGTTTCCTTTGGCCAATCTTTTTGATTTGCCTGGTTCACAGTCCATATTTCATATGTCTTAGGATCCTCCCATGTGAGTGCACACATCTCTTAGCCAAGATAGATTTTACTGAAAAGGCATCTGGGTAGAACTTCCCTTGGCATAACTGCTCTTTGGCCTCCAAAGAGTTTCTGCACATGTGTAATCAAGTAGGTCTCCTGACTTCAAGAATGAAAATATGTGGTCTAGCTGGGGCCCAGCCTCCTCCTTTAATTGTCCTGCTATTCTTGACTTGGAGTTTCAATCCACAGGGAATGAATCCCAAATAGCTTTACCATGGGAAGAGGGAAGAGGCTCATCTACTTCCTGCCTCAAGATGAACGTGAGATCACATTCTGATCTTAAAATTATCTCCTGGAATAGGGCCAGTGTGTATTTATTTACAGGTCTGTGGAGTGACTTGTGTTTTTATTTTGCAAACAAAGAGGCTGAGAAAGTGAAAAATCATTTGTTAGAGGCTTGCCCATCAGCTCCATTTTTGCTCTGGCCTTGTATATGATGTATGAAACTTCGCCAATCATTTGAAATACTGGCTTTGTAACTTTACCGGTATAGACTTTCTCCTAGAAGGCATGCACACCTATTTGGGTAGGGATCTCATCTTAGGGAAGGGATTTCTACCCACCACTCTCTGCAGAGTATCCTGGACTTCTTTGTTTCTTAGACTATACACAGCAGGGTTTAGTAAAGGTGTTATGACAGTGTAGGTCACTGAGATCAGCTGGTCCTCGTCCTTGCTGTTCTCTGACTTGGGCTTGAAGTAGGCAACGGAGGCACAGCCACAGTAGACAATGACCACAGTGAAGGAGGAGGCGCAGGTGGCGAAGGCCTTCTTTCAGCCCTCAACTGAGGCAGTCTTGAGAATGATGGATATAATGAAGATTTAGGAGATGAAGAGGAAGATGGCAGAGCCTGTGATGGCCAAGAGACTAATAATTAAGGTCAGGATATCATTGATGATTGGGGTAGCACAGGCCAGGTTCAGCACAGGTTGAACATCAGGGAAGAAATGCTCAATCAGTGCCTTGCAAAAGGGCAATCTGGAAATAGCCACAGCCTGAACCAGTGAGAGTGAGAACCCCGCGGCACTGACAGAGAATGCCAACATGGCACAGACCCTCCAGTTCATGATGACTGAGTAACGAAGTGGGTTACAGACAGCCACATAGCGACCATACCCCATTACTGGCAACAAGAGGCAGCTGGTGATGGCAAAGCCAAGAAAGAAAAAAGCTGAGTCCCATAGCCCTCCAGGGAAATGGATTGGCTCAGACCTACAAGGCTGAAAGGCATGCATGGGATGATGACAAGGGAGTAGAACGTCTCTGATGTAGACAGGACACTTAGAAAGAAGTACATGGGTGTGTGGAGGTGATGGTCTATATGAATAGCAGTCACAATGATGGCATTACCAGCCAGAGTTAGAATGTACAGGATGAGAAACACCATGAAGAGCTCAGCTGATGTTCTTGGAAGTTGGAGAAACCTTGGAAAATAAACTCTCTTATCTCTGTGTGGTTGGCTGTCCTCATTGGAGATCTCAGGGCTGAAAAACAAAGAGAAAGTTGCACCATCTCTTGGTGCTGCCCTCCCCCTCTGGTGAGCACACTGTCTAAAGATTCAATACCGTAAAGATTCAGTTCAAAATTTCAAGAATCAACTGCCTTTCCCAGAGATGTGGCAGACTAGGTCCTAGAACTGGAATAAGAGATACAGAAAATTTGTGCAACATTATTTAAGCTTGAGGTAAAGCTTTCTTTTCAGGTACTCCTGGGTCATTTAAAAAATGATAACCTATGTATGGCCCATGAAACTGGTCTCAAAATTTTCTTAAAACTATATTTTCTGTAGACCACAGTATCAGTCCACAGTGTAATCAAGCTAGAAATTGTCACAAAAAGAAACTTTAAAACTTACAAATATTTGATAATCTAACCAATGGTTCAAAGAGGAACTAATAATGGAAGTTAAAAATATTTAGAACTAAGAATAGTAAGAGTATCACATATCAGCATTTAAAACATTATTAGAGGGAACTTTGTAGTTTAAAATGCTTTTTGTTACTTTTATAAAAGGCTAAAAATTAATGAGCAGAGCATCCACCCTAAGAAGTTATAAAAACAAGATTAAAAAAAGAAAGTAGAAGTAAAAAAAAATGATACAATGTTATAAATATATAAAAGAAAGATAAAACAGATAAGATCCAAAAGGGTAAAAATTTATAAACTTTAGCTAAACTGCTAGTGAAAATGTCAAAGGAGAAAAAAAAGGACACAAACTCTAGTAAGAATTAATAAAGAGACATAAAGACAGAACTTTCAGACACAAAAAGATGAAAAACAATTTTATGAAAAAAATTTATCTCAATACATTTTATTTTTATTTTTTTAAACTTTATTTTTACTTTATTCTACTTTAGAGTACTGTATTGGTTTTGCCATACATTGACATGAATCTGCCACAGGTTTACACGAGCTCCCAATCCTGAAACTCCCTCCCACTTCCCACCCCATATCATCTCTCTGGATCATCCCCATGCACCAGCCCCAAGCATCCTGTATCCTGTACATTTTAAACTTCAATGAAATGGATACATTTCTAGAAAAAAATTACTTATCAATATTGAATTAAGAAGAAGCCTGAAAACTATTTTAAGAAATAAAGACAGTAGTGAAAAGTCTACAAATAAACCTCTAGGCCAAGAACAATTTACCAAGAACAATTTACCAATAACAATTTACAACATTCAAGGATAAGTTAATTTCAATCTTAAGACTGAAATAGTTTAAACTATTATGGGTAATAAAAAAGAAGGGGTAGGGGAGCAAAATTTGCCACCCCCAAGATGTATCTCTTTAGCATGAAGATTAATTTAGGCTGGTTATTTTTAAGGTCCAAAGACTCAGGAAGAATCTTTGACCTTCCCCCTAACTGCCTAAAAGTTTGTAGCTGGAGGGCTTGTTCCAGGAAGAGAGCCGTCACTATAGATAACTGTGGTATGAACCAGGTATGGTAGGTAGAGAGAAACCTAGCAAAGTCAACTCATTAAAATTTCTCTGTCCCATTGTTTCTGCCTGGCCCAGCAAACATTTGTTTATCAAACATTTGCTTTTCTTGTGAACTGTGGATTATCTTTTTCCTCTTGGAAGTCCTAATTCACTACCCCCAACATCCTCTTTTTCTTTAGCTGAACATGATATTCAAGGTGAGGGTTTCAGTCATTTTGGTGAGTTACTCAGTCTTCCTGAATCTCTCACATATGTACTTGTTATTTAACTTTTGTTTGATTTTTCTCTCACTAATATGTCTCAGGTCAATTTAACTCTTAGACCAGTCAGAAGAAACTAGAAAGGTAGAATAAAATTTCTTTCTTCCTGATGAGGGAATACTCCTAACCCCATTTTATGAAGTTGAAATTATCTTAATACCAAATTTATCAGGGCAATCTCACTCATAGAAATAGATGCAAAACTCTCAAGTAAAATGTCACCAGGCCAAATTCAACCATGTATAAAATGGGTATATGACCAAGCTGGTTTTATTTTAGGATGCTAAGCTTGTTTAACATTAAACAGCCCAATTATATTTTTCCTCAAATGAATTGTTTAAAGGAAAAGAAACATGATTATTTCAGTGGCTGCCAAAAAGCATTTTTAAAATTCAGAGTCTACTTATAAGAACCCTTAGTAAACAAAGAATAAAAGATTTTTAAAAAACTGATAAAGCATATGTACAGCAATTCTTCAGCCAGCATATACTTAAAGGTGAAATACTGAAGGATTCTTTTTAAGATTAAGAACAAGATAAGGGTGACTGCTTTATCTGCTTCTATTCAACATTGAAAATTGAATATTCTAGCTAGCCCAGTAAGGCAAGAAAAAAGGAATTAAAGATATAAGAATTGAGAATAAAGAAATTCTTTGTAGATGATGTGATTGTGAACATAGAAAATCCAAGAGAAGCTACTGATAAACTATTAGAATTATTAACAGAGTCTAAAAAACTTTTTAGTACAAAATTTATATATAAAAATTCATCACATTTCTGTACTTAAATTGGTAGAAAATTAAATTTAAAAGAGCTATCATTTATGGTAGCTTAAAAATAGAAAATGCCTAGGAATAAAGACCTTTATTAAGAAAATTATAAAACTTTAATAAACACTAAAGATGACTGAAATGAATGAAGCCGCACACCATGCTTATGAATTGCAAGATCTAATATTACAAATATTTCAGTTAATCAAAACTCCTGTGCAACTCAATCAGAATCCCAAATGGATTGTTTTTGGTTCATTGGTTGCCAGATTGACAACTGATACTAAAATTTATATGGAAGTACAAAGAGAAGCCAAAACACTCCTAAAGAAGAAAAGCAAGAGTAGAGGGTTTGCCTTTCAAATACTGTTGCTTTTCCTAAGGCTATAGGAATTACGAAGATGTGGTATTATTACAGGGACAAGCAATCATACCAATAGGGGGAAAACTGAGTTCTGAAATGCAGAAACTATTTGCACCAGAGCTGGCTTTGCAGATTGGTGGAAAGCACCATGCCATAGGTTGCTCAGTCGTGTCCGACTCTTTGCAACCCCAGGGACTGAAGCCTGTCAGGCTCCTCCATCCATGGGATTTTCCAGGCAACAGTGCTGGAATTTTCCAGGCAACAGTGCTGGAATTGATGGCCATTTCCTTTTCCAGGGGATCTTCCCAACCCAGGAATCAAACCCGGGTCTCCCGCATTGCAGGCAGACGCTTTACTGTCTGAGCCACCAGGGAAGCACAGTCATCAATTAATAGTCCTGGAATAGTTGGTTTACCCATATGGAAAAAACTGAAATTAGATGAGCTTACACCATTAAAGAGGAGGGCATGGCAACCCACTCCTGTATTCTTGCCTGGAGATTCCCACAGACAGAGGAGCCTGGAAGGCTACAGTCCATAGGGTCACAAAGAGTGTGACATGGCTGAAGCGACAGCACGTCCACCATTAAAGGGCTTCCCACATGGCTCAATGGTAAAGACCCTGTCTGCCAATTCAGGAGACACAGGATATGCAGGTTCAATCCCTAGGTTGGGAAGATCCTCTGGAGAAGGAAATGGTAACTCACTCTAGTATTCTTGCCTGGAGAATCCCATAGACAGAGGAGCCTAGCAGGCTATAGTCCATAGGATCACAAAGAGTCAGACATGATTGAGCAACTGAGCACGAGCAAGCACAGCTTTTAAAAAAATCTGTTTCAGATGTATTAAAATGTAAAAACAAACAAACAGAACATCCTACGGAATGTCTAGAAAATAATAGAATATTTTTAAAATTTGAGATAGTGAAAAATACAAAACAGAAAAGAAAATAATGATAAATTTTATCCCATGAAAAATTAACTCCTATTTTTCAAAAATAAATCACAAGAAAAGAAAAAGGTAGAAACAGGAACAACATTCGCAGTAAAAATAACATATACTAGAACCTGGAACTTCTAAAAATCAGAAAGAGAAGATTAGCTTAATATAATAATAGATTAAAAAGAAACCAACAGGGATTTTATATGAGGAAACACAGTTAGCATGTGAACGGATTTTTAATATTGTTAATAGCCAGAGAACATAAGACCACAGACTACAAGTAAAGACCACAGCCCATTTCATACTTATCAGATTATAAAACATCAAAACTATCACAGATACAGTAAAATGGAAGCTCTGGTTCCCTAATAAAAGGAATCTAAATTGATAAAAATTGATAAAATTATTTTGAAAAACAGGTATTACCTGTCAGAGCTGAAAATGAACATATCCTATGCAATTCTATCTTTAGATATTTAGCTCAGAAAAACTAAAGAGTCACAAGCAAGAAGATTATAGCAAGTTTGTTTATTGTTGAAAAATGAAACTGAAACAAACCAAGCATTTTCAGAAGCAGAAAGGATATTTAAATTGAAGTAAATTCTTACAATGAAGTATTATAGAACAATGAATGAATTAATTGTGAAACAGGGGTGGGCAAACCACAGCCCACAGGTCAGCTGTTTTTGTAAGTAAGGCTTTATTGGAACACAGTCACACCCATTTTTATGTATTATGTATGCCTGTTTTTGCACAAACATAGTAGAGTTAAACAGAGGCAATAAAGATTGTCTGGCCTACACAGACTAAAAAGAGGCAACAAAGATTGTATGGCTTTCACAGTCTAAAATATTTACTAGCTGATCCTTTACAGAAAAAAGTTTGCTGACTCCTTAAAGGGACAAATTACATTTTCACAAATCAACGTAGATGAATCTCAAATCATAATGTTGAATAATAGAAGCTAACAAAGCTTGTATACATATATTTGTATATGTGCATTCCATTTATCGGGCTTCCCCAGTAGCTCAGCAGTAAAGAAACTGCCTGCCAATGCAGAAGACATAAAAGACACAGGTTTCATTCCCTGGGATTGGAAGATCCGCTGGAGGAGGGCACGGCAACCCACTCCATGGACCTCGAGAGAATCCTGGCAGGCTCCAGTCTATAGGGTCGTAAAGACACAGGCACAGCTGAAGCGACTTAGCATACACGCATACATTCTATTTATTTAATTTTCCAAAGAAGACAAGATTAAATAATATATCATTTAGAAATAATAAGTTCTTCAAAGCAGTATGTTCTTTAAAAACACGAGAAATTTAAAATATGGAAATTCTTTAACCTAAAATTCATGATGGTGACTATTTGGCATATATTGAAGTATTTGAAAGGAGCATATGTGAGACTGCTAGTTTTATGGTGACTTTCTGTTTCTTAGCTCAGGCAGAGGGTACCTAGGTATTTGTTTTATTATTTTTCTTAAAATATGCATTTGTTTTATATGCTCTTTTTAATGCATACCATACTTTACAATAAAAATTTTAGTGTTATGCATCAAAAGTTCATGATATTGTTAAATGGAAGAAATATCAAAATAGTAAAGGTCATGTGATCCCTATATTGTAATGAAAAGCAAGATATATACCCACATAAATGTGGATACATATGTATATACGAAAGGTTTAGAATATAGAAATGATTATATGTGATATTTATAAATAGAAACTAATACTAGTATAATATTTTTAAACAATCAATATATTGCACAGCTTTTAAATTATGCATAAGAAAATCTTTTAATTCAATGGAAAATGATGGTTGAAAGGCAGGATGTGATATGGTATATGTAGAATTATCTCAACTAATCAAAAGTATAGAATGCAGAGAAAGCTAAATGGAAATCATCTAAATGTTAGTAGTACACAATTCTACATGGTATAACTCATGGTATAAATTTCTACTGTCTCTTGAATTTTGCAAAGTGTCCATGATGAATATGTACTATGTAGGCAGTGGGTGGGAGGATAAGTTCAATTCTTTAAACTTGAGGTTATTCTTATCACCGTCTTTTCATCTAAGTATCCCTCCAGTCTTAGTTCTGTTGGCGTTTTTCATTCTCATGTGATGGTGCTTATCACATTTAGTTGAAATTATTTATCTAACTTTTGAATTATATTGTAGGCTTTTTTGTGACAGGGATAATGAAAGTGTTGAAAGTGTTGCTGATTCAGTCATGTCTGACTCGTTGCAGCCCCATAGCATATACTCTCCCAGGCTCTTTTGCCCATGGAATTTTCCAGGCAAGAGTACTGGAGTGGGTTGCCATTTCCTCCTTCAGGCAATCTTCCAGACCCAGGAAATGAACATGTGTCTCTTATGTCTCTTGCATTGGCAGGTGGGTTCTTTACCACTAGTGTCACCTGGGAAACCTCTTATAGCAGAGATCATACTTAGTCATTTCCATATACCCAGAACCTCTCTTAAGCTTTTGATAACTATGTGAACCAATAATTGAAGTAATACTCTTGAGGTACATCTAGTCTGGGGAAGGAGACCCATTCCTTTGCCAGGTATATACAGCAGCACTGCCTTGAGCACATGGAAACTAGGACAAAGTATTGAAGTAAAAATCTAGACTTAGTCCCATTGAAAGTGAAGTCACTCAGTCGTGTCCGACTCTTTTCGACCCCATAGACTGCAGCCTACCAGGCTCCTCCGTCCATCGGATTTTCCAGGCAATAGTACTGGAGTGGATTGCCATTTCCTTCTCCAGGGGATTTTCCTATTAAGTAGTAAAAATTGAGAAACTTCCAGAGGAAAAAGACATGAATTAACAATACAGGAAGAAAGTGAAAAACCATTATTATTGAGAAGGTGCTGGTTTAGTTGATAAGTCATGTCTGACTCTTGCGACCCCATAGACTGTAGCCTGCCAGGCTCCTCTGTCCATGGGACTCTCCAGGCAAGAATTCTGGAGTGGTTGCTATTTCCTCCTCCAGGGATCTTCCCAACCCAGGAATCAAACCCTAGTCTCCTGCATTGTTGGCAGATTTTTTTATCGACTGAGCTATGAGGGAATTTCCAGTATTAAGAAGGGACATAGATAATTCCTCTGGGGTTAGTTTTCCAATACTTAATCTAACTTTTGGTGGACAGCTCTTTCTCCAAAAATATGGTAGAAAATTATAGGAATTTTGGCCATTTTACAGTTTCCTTTATTCTTCAAAGTAATGAAACATCTACTGCTCAAAAATAAATATGTTGTAGAAATGTGATGATGCTTAGTTCCAAAAAGGATAGAAGTGTTGTCTAATATCACATATTTAGTTCATGGCAAAGAGGACTTGGGAACCCAGCTCTTTTAGCTTGTACTCTGAGTTCTCTGTTCTTGAAAGTTCTCAATACTGGAGGGAAGATGATGTCCTTTCCGTCTCAGCTGAGATACTGATACATGTAACACTGATAGACAGAAGTTGATGAGCCTTCTCTAGGAAGATATCAAAAAGCAGAGGAAATCACTTTATCTTCTTCTGGGTTGCTTTGATATCTCTGTGCAGAGACAAGGATATGGGTTGATATGTATTACCCAATTTCCTGTTAGTTCCTAACACAGCTACTAGTATCTAGTAGAAGGGCAAGTCTCAGAAGAAAACTGTATTTCTCCTGCTGCAAGACTAGCTTCTATCTGTCTAGAAACTCCAGCTCCAGCCCCATTCACATCCATGTCCACATCACACACACACATACACACCCCACCACAGACACACACAGATTATGTAAAGCAAATTTCTCTGGAAGTAGTCATCTGGATGCCCCAGTGTTACACTGCTGGATGGAAGCAGAGCAGGGATTGAGCCTAACTGAGCCTAACCTAAGGTTGAGCAAAATAAGTAAGGGGAGTCAAAACAACATATAGACCTCAAATGTTGATGGAACAATAAAGTTGGCCCTTAGACTCTGAATGTCTGAGTTAACTTGTAAATGCAAAAACAACACTTGATTAAAATATAGTATATATCATCCTCTTAAGACAGTCTGCACAACTTAAAGCTTACAAATTATCCTACAAGGAAATAAAATACGTACTCCTATTTTAAAGATGGACTACTTGAAGCTTGGAAATATTAACTACTTGTCAGACTCATATATCTAGTAACTGGTAAGACCAGGTGTAAAACACAGTATATGTGGCTCCAGATTCTACATGCCTTCACTGAATCAAAACTTTGCTGATTGAATATTCAGGAATGAGGTGCAGGTTAGAGGGGAAGAAGACAACAGCTGTATGAAAAATGTCTGACCCTCAGTCTTATTTACTCAAAAGATAACAGGGACTTCAGTGGTAGATGAAAACTCTGGCATTATGAAAGTTTTCCAATTTACTATCTCTCCCTCCATAGTGTTAAACAGACTCTTCCATTATTTAAAAATAAAACTTATGATGATATTCTATTCCACTTTATAGGCACTTGGTCTCAAAAAGACCATCATGCAAAACACAGGCAAAGTATGAAACTCTAAGTTTAAGAAAATCATCAGAAAACCAGAATGAGAAAAGAAACTTAGAAAATTTAAAACCTCTTTTTTTTTTTTTCCTTCCTACCAGCCACCACTTACTTCTTGTAAAATTGGCAAAGGATATGAGGGAAGTTCTTTTAGTGGTTGTGCATCTGAACTTAAAAAAAAAAAAAAAAAGAACAAAGATAAGACTCTCTCCAAGAGGCCTATAAGGGTACAGGGAGGGAGGAGGGAGGCTCGTTCAGGATGGGGAACACGTGTATAACTGTGGTGGATTCACGTTGATGTATAACAAAACCAATACAATATTGTAAAGTAATTAGCCTCCAATTAAAATATATAAATTTATATTTTTTAAAAATGGAAAACCCCAGGCATAAAATTTCAGCATTTCCTGAATGTCAGAGGTATGGGGGACCAACTTAAGGCCAGAGCATTGCATCCTCTGGCCTGGGAGGATCTTCTTGCAGAGAGGAAGCCTCTTGAAACCCCAAATCTGGGAGCTCTGTTTATTCCCAAAAAGAACCAGATCCATCTAAGACTCTAGGAATTCCTCTTGAGAATCATTCCAGGGCACAAGGGGTAGCAAAGAAAGAGCTTGAGGCTCTGTCCCAGGGGCTTGATTAGGAACTTGAGCAATTGGTAGGACAAAATACTGCCTTTGGCTACTGACTTACAAGAGCAGTTTGCATTGTAGAAACTGAAATGAGTTTTGTTAAAAAAAAAACATGACAAACCAAAACAGTGAACCTGGAAAGAACATGCAAAATAAAATACATGTCAGTTATTCTATGCTTGAGGATTATTTCTTCATTTAATGAAGCAATAACTATTAATGAACAACTATTTATTCTGCATGTAGTATGCTGAGTATTGGAGGTGCAAGCATGACAAAACCGCCATTGTGCCTGCACTCGTAGAGCTTATCAAAGAGGGAGGCATACTGAGTTGTGAAAGTGAAAAGTGAAGTCGCTCAGTCGTGTCTGACTCTTTGCGACCCCATGGACACCAGGCTCTTCCGTCCACGGGATTTCCTAGGCAAGAGTACTAGAGTGGGCTGCCATTTCCTTCTCCAGAGAATCTTCCCGACCCAAGGATCAAACCCAGGTCTCCCGCATAATAGACAGATGTTTTACCATTTGAGCCGCCAAGGAAGTCCATATATTGAGCTGTAGCTAATCCACTGGGTATCTTTTGTGTGAATTAGGAAAAAAAAAGCTTGTTTGGATAGATGCAACCCATGTGTACACACAGTGAGTAGACAATATATTTGTGTAATTAGTAAAAGAGTATACCTTCAGTGAATGTTTGGGGCTCTATACCAGGATGTATACATCACCGGGAGGCAGTGGAAGGGAAACTTGGTGTGCTTCAGTCCATGGGGTCACAAAGAGATGGACACGACTTAGCGACTGAACAACAACCAGGATGTATGACTTGTCAAGCGGACTGTGGGCTGGATTTTTATCCTTCATTCTCCTCCTTGATTATGTATCCCTGTGCAGTACACAGCTTGCACACTAGGCAGGTTTCAAACAAATAGTCTCACAAATGAGTGCCGTAGTACAAGCAGAAATAAATTCTATAAGGAAAAAATGCAGAATTTTTCTTTAAGAATTTATTATTTATTTATTTGCTTATTTATCTTTGGCTGTGCTGGGTCTTTGTTGCTGCTCACTACTTTCTCTAGTTGCAGTGAAGTGTGATGTTGGATAAGACTCTTCAGAGTCCCTTGGACAGCAAGGAGATCAAATCAGTCAATCCTAAAGGAAATCAACCCTGAATATTCATTGGATGGACTGATGCTGAAGCTGAAGTTCCAATACTTTGGCCACCTGACACAGAAACAACTCACTGGAAAAGACCCTGAAAAGGGAAAGATTGAGTGCAGGAGTGGAAGGGGGCAACAGAGGATGAGATGGTTGGATGGCATCACTGACTCAATAGACCTGAGTTTGAACAGCTCCAGGAAATGGTGAATGACAGGGAAGCCTGGTGTGCTGCAGTCCATGAAGTTGCAAAGAGTTGGATAGGACTTAGCAACTGAACAACAACAACATGATTTTCACATTAAGTTGTGTTAGCTATCGAAGGGATAATGTCAGTTCAGAGATGGCGTCCAGTATTCTCCCTAAAATGTATCTCTTATATTCAGTCACCCTGGCAAAGAGATGCAGGTTCTTAAAAGAAGGAAGGGAAGGTTACAGAGTGGTGAGAACATACTTTATAAATATATTCAAAGAATTAAAGGACATGGGCTTCCCTGGTGGCTTAGCAATAAAGAAAGAATCTGCCTGACAATGCAGAGACGCAGGTTTGATCATTAGGTCAGGAAGATCCCCTGGAGAAGGAAATGGCAACCCACTCCAGTATACTTGCCTGGAAAATTCCATGGACAGAGGAGCCTGGCAGGCTGTGGCCCATGGGATCACAAAAGAGTTGGACATCACTCAGCAACTAAACAACAAATGTTTAAAGAATTAAAAGAAAAACAGGGTGTGAGCCCACAATTAGTAAATCTCAAAAGAGAAATAAATGCAATAAAGAAGAAGCAAATGCAAATTCTAGAGATGACTATAATAACTGAACGGATGATCCAGAGATTTGAGACGGCAGGAGCAGGGTCAGTGAGCTTGAAAATCAATCAATAGAAATTATCCAATCTAAAGAACAGAAAAACAGAAAAATAAAGAAAGATGAATAATCTCAGAAACCTGTAGGGAGAAAAAGCAAACTTTCCAACATAGATGTAGTGGGATTCTTTGAAAAACAGAAATAAAAGGGCAGAAAAAAAAATCTGACTATATAATGACTAAAACCTGCTCAAATTTGATGGAAAACATTAACTTAAGAGATTCAGTAAGCTCAATAATTCTTGAGTAAGGTAAATGCAAGCAACGTGATGGACATAGATTTGAGTAGGCTCCGGGAGTCAATGATGGACAGGGAAGCCTGGTGTGCTGCAGTCCATGAGGTTGCAGGGAGTTGGACACAACTGAGTGACTGAATTGAATTGAAGGTAAATGCAAAGAGATTTATATGTAGGCACTACAGAGTCAAACTTCTGAAAGCCCAAATACAAAGACAAAATCTTGAAAACACCTAGAGAAAAGTGAATCATCAAATACATTTAAAATAAAAACATTGCCTAGCAACAATAGCCTTCAAAAACAATATCCTACAAAAATAAAGGTGAACTCAGTAAACAAAGATTGCCATACAACAAATACAAGAGGAAGTTATTCAAGCTGAAAGGAAATAGCAATTTAACATATATCCATGTTATATGTTATATGGATATATCCAACTTGTATCCACAGGGAAGAATGAAGAAAACCAGAAACACTTCCTATGTAACACATGTAGGTAATTATAAAGGACTGTGTGTGTGTATGTGCTGTTTATATATCTGCATTTCTGTGTTCTTCTTTAGTTTCTTAAAAAAACAGAAAACCACTTAAAATAGTTATTTAATTATAATATTATATTTTTAGATTTATAGAAAATAAAGTTGTAACATATATGGTAATAATAGCACAAAGGAGAGAGAGGAGGAAATAGATATACTGAGGTTAAATTGTTATATGTTGTTGAAATCAAATCAGGATTAACCTGAACTAGACTTTGATATTTAAATATGCATATAAAAACTGCTTTAAATAAATTAATTTTAACAAATCTATCTATAAAATCAACAGAGGGATTAACATGATACAATAAAAAAATTGAACAGAGAGGGCAGTAAAAAGGAAACAGAGGAATGAAAAAGACATGCAACATAGAAAAGAAACAGTAAAATTATATCAATAATTACATTAAAAGTGAATGCATTAAGTCCTCTGATCAAAGGGAAAACTGTCTTATTGGATTTAAGAAGGCAAGATCCAGCCATGTGCTGTCCATAGGAGATACACTGTAGAACCAAATATTCAAATACTCTGAGGTTGTAAATGGTCCTTCCATGCAAACAGAAGGCATGAGAGCTGTAGTGGCTATGCTGATTTCAAACAGCATGAAACTTTCTGATAAGGAATATTACAAGAAACAGAGAAATATGTTTAATTATGATAAAAGTGTCAATATGTTAGGAAGATATGAAATTATACATGTGTATGTACTTGACCATAGAGTCCCAAAGCCCATGAAGCAAAAGTGGCAGAATGAAAAGGAGAAAGAGAAAATTTGACAATTATACTTGGAGAATTTAATAATTCAATTTCAATAATTTATAATACAATTGGTCAGAGAAAATGTAAGGATATAGAATACTTGAACAACACTTTCATCAACCACCTTGTCCTAACTAACATTTATGTAAATTCTAGACTCTATATCAGGCCACAAAAGAAGTCTCAAGGGACTTCCCTGGCAACCCAGTGGTTAAGACTCTGTGTTCCACTGCAGCGAGTTGGGTTTGATCTGTGGTTATGAAACTACTCACAAGCCATGTGGTGTGGCAAAAGTTCCAAACAACAACAACAAAAGCTGCCAAAATTTTTAAAAATTGAAATATTCCTTGAATAATATTAACACAAAACAATAATCTTCTAATAAATGTTGTTTGTATTATATACATTTTTCATTCTTTTGTTTTTCTCAGTTCTATATTCTGATAATTAAGATATGATCCTTATTAACAAAACCTTATTTTCCTACTCAATCTATCAATTTATGTCTACTAATGGGATTATTACAAAACTTTATTTTCCTACTTATTTATCAATTTATGTCTACTAATGGGATTATTATATTTAATAAAATTTAAACTTTAAATTTAACAAAATTACTGATATGTTTGGGGTTAAATAACAAGTTTAGAAGTTGTATTCTTCCCACGTCTTTTGTGTGTACCTTTTCTCTCTCTCTCTCTCTTTTTTTTTTTTTTGGAGGGAGAGAGTAATCAAGAATTTTTAAAATTATTTCTTTCCTTTTTCATCCATTACTTTTACATAATTTTAATGGTTATTTTGGACTATACTGGTGGCTCAAAGAATCTGCCTGCAATGCAGGATTCAGTTCAGTTGCTCAGTTGTGTCTGATTCTTTGAGACCCCATGAACTGCAGCATGCCAGGCCTCCCTGCCCATCACCAACTGCTGGAGTCTACCCAAACCCATGTCCATTGAGTCGGTGATGCCATCCAACCATCTCATCCTCTGTCATCCACTTCTCCTCCCGCCCTCAATCTTTCCCAGCATCAGTCTTTTCCAATAAGTCAGCTCTTCACATCAGGTGGCCAAAGTATTGGAGTTTCAGCTTCAATATCAGTCCTTCCAATGAAGACCCAGGGCTGATCTCCTTTAGGATGGATTGGTTGGATCTCCTTGCAGTCCAAGGGACTCTCAAGAGTCTTCTCCAACACCACAGTTCAAAAGCATCAATTCTTTGGTGCTCAGCCTTCTTCACAGTCCAACTCTCATATCCGTACATGACTACTGGAAAAACCATGGCCTTGACTAGACAGACCTTTGTGGACAAAGTAATGTCTCTCAGTCAGTTCAGTTGCTCAGTCATGTCTGACTCTTTGCTGTCTAGGTCGGTCATAACTTTTCTTCTAAGGAGTAAATGTCTTCTAATTTCATGGCTGCAATCACCATCTGCAGTGATTTTGGAACCTGAAAAAATAAAGTCAGCCACTGTTTCCACTGTTTCCCCATCTATTTCCCACGAAGTGATGGGACCGGATGCCATGATTTTCGTTTTCTGAATGTTGAACTTTAAGCCAACTTTTTCACTCTTTCCTTTCACTTTCATCAAGAGGCTCTTTAGTTATTCTTTACTTTCTGCCATAAGGGTGGTGTCATGAGCATATCTGAGATTACTGATATTTCTTCTGGCAATCTTGATTCCACCTTATGCCTCTTCCAGCCCAGTGTTTCTCATGATGTACTCTGCATATAAGTTAAATAAGCAGGATGACAATATACAGCCTTGACGTACTCCTTTTCCTATGTGGAATCAGTCTGTTGTTCCATGTCTAGTTCTAACTGTTGCTTCCTGATTTGCATATAGGTTTCTCGAGAGGCAGGTCAGATGGTCTGGTATTCCCATCTCTTGCAGAAATACAGGATACCCAGGTTCAATCTTTCCTGAGTCAGGAAGATTCCCTCGAGATGAAATGGCAACCCATTCCAGTATTTTTGCCTGGGAAATTTCATGGACAGAGGAACCTGGTGAGCTACTGTTCTTGAAGTTTCAAAAGAGTCAGACATGTCTTAGCAACTAAACAACAACAGTAAAGTGGTTATTTTAGAATTACATTTCGAAGGACAATGAAAAGACTATATGAAGTCTGAATTTAATATCATTTTCATGTTACTGTTGTATAGTTTAATTCTATAAATATTTAAAAATTCATAATACATTAATTCATGATTGTACAATATCAACTTATTCTTGCCCATGCATTTATCTTTTCTATAATTTTTAAATTCATTTTTGTTATTTTTCATTTTTGTTTCCATCTAGGATGTATTTTTCTTCTAACTGAAGAACTCTATTTATATTTCCTTAATGCAAGTCTGATGATGAATTCTCTCACTTTTTACATCTAAAAATGTATTTTTAAAATTTTTTAATGATAGAGATTTTCTGAGTATAGAGTTCTAGTTTGGCAGCGATTTTATTTCAGCACCTTTAAGGTGCTATTCCATGGATTTGTGTTTTATATTATTGCTACTAAGAAGTCATTTAATAGTCTTATTGTTTGAAAATACTCTATCTTTTTTTCTTCCAGCTACTTTAAAAACTTTTTATTTTTCAGTTGTTTTACATGATATTCCTACATGCATTTTGTGTGTAGGTGTATGTGTGTATATCCTGTGTCTGGTTCAAAGTGATTCTCAAATCTGCATCGGATATTTTCCTCAGGTTTGGAAAACGTATGGCTATTATTTCTTCATATATTGCTATTGATACATTCTATCTCTTCTATCTATGTGGAACTTCAATTACACATATGCTTAGCCTTTGACTGGGCTCCATATTCCTCATATGCTCTTCCAAGCTCATATAGCTGTTAGCAGAATTTATTCCTTCTGGTTATAGGACTGAGGTTGTGTTTTCTGAGCAGCTGCCAACTGAGATTGCTCTGTTCCTAGAGGTTGGCCACATTCTGTGCCAAATGGTCTTCTTATAAGCTCTTTCAAAATTTGACAACTTACTTCTTCAGAGCCAGCAAGGAAAGATTTCTTGATCCTTTTTGCTGAAATGAATTTCTAAAGATGAGTGTGACATGAGTGTGACATCCATCCCCTATGTTTTATTCTGTTTTGTAGAGGCAAGTCACAGTTCTGCCAACATTCAAGGAGAGAGGATTATACATAGGTGTGGCTCACTGAGGGTCACCCTAGATACATCTGCTATTATATATTTAATCTTAAAGTTTGTCTGATAATTTTAATACAGTGATTTTTATGGGTCTGTTTCAGTCAAGTGCTTGTTTTCTTTTTTTTTTTTTGAAATTTTCCTGCTCTTTAGCTTTTCAGTCTTTTCTCCTGGTATGTTTGGTGTATTTTTTATCACATCCTGACACTCTATATATCCTTTGTAGATGTAAAAATCATTATACAGCCTGTAGGCTATGTAAAAACCACTGTGAAGTAGGCTGTAGTTTGCTTACCCCTGTTCTAAATTTTAAAAATGTAAACTGTAGAAATAATTTGAGACTTCACATTATATTGTCCTCCTCTAAAAAAGATTTTATTTTACCTCCTGTTGGATAGTTAGTCAAAAGGTAAGAGCAAATAACACAGGGATTAAGTAAAACTGAACTGGTTTCATTCTTTGTGAGGGTGAATTTATTTCCATTTTACCCTTTTGCCTGAGGTATAGGCCACACATACAGATACTGCTAGATACTCTGCCCAGTTTTTAGGCTTTTGACCAAAGATGACAGACATTAAGTTATGGTTTCACAAGGACACTACAGAGAAATGGGTATCCGGCTAACATTTCCATATATCTTTTCTTTCTGGAATCTTGACTCCTCCACTTTTCACTGACTTAGAAGCTATATCTACATCATATAGTCATTATATAGTCATTATAATATCATTCTAGGGAAAAGGAAAATTAGTTCTTTCCTTAAATTCTATGGGAATATGAGGAGTAGTAGGGTGGAAAGAACCCAGGTAATGGTAGCTTATTAATCAGTTCTCTTAGTTAGTCTTAGCTGCTCCATTTGTACAATGAGGATAATAGTATTCAAATATGTAACTACTTTATCATGTGAGGTTATATATGCTGTGTACACACACGCATATATATGTATATATATGTATACATATGTATACTGTGAGGTTCTATGAAACAATATGAAGGATGCAGAATGAGAGCTGTCATCCGTTAAGATATTATTGCCATCATCATCCCATCATTATATGCGATGTGTGATTATATTATTCATCACTCAGTGATGAATAAACAGAGGCTCAGATAAGAGAAGTGTCTATACAAACAGTGATCAAGTCAGTGGCTTCTGTGGAAACTGAAACCTGGGTAAACAGAATTGCTGATCTGGCCCTTCTCTCACCACAACCAAGGTGTCTTTTTAGATTGCTATCACTAGTAGTGCCACCATACAATTTCAAATTAAATTGTATCCAGCCACTATTTATTTATTTACTTATTTTTGCTCTCTATTTTATTTTTTACTTTACAATGCTATATTGGTTTTGCCATACATTGACATGATTTATTGAGAATTATTTTGTGTCCAGAATTGTGCTGGTGTGACTTCTGAAGCTAGATTCTAGGAATTTAAGTTCTGGTTTCCCATTTATCACCCCAGTATCATAGAAAAGTTACATAATGTCTTTGCGCTGGTTTTCTCTTCTGAAAACAAATATAATTATGTTACCTTACATATTTATTGTTAGGATTATATTAATATATGTAAATTGCAGAGTCTAGTACCTAGTATATAGTAAGCACATATAAAAAGTGTTAGCAACTGTTTTTATTAGTGGTAGTAGCTGTAGGTACTGTCGGAGAACAAAAGATGAATAAGAGTCTCTGTCTAAAGGTACTCTCAGTCAAGTTAGAGATATGAGACCAATGCAAAGAAAATGATTAAAGCGTTAAAAATATGCGACAGTTCAATGTTAGCTTTTACATAGTTGAAGGTTGTCAACACTCATGAATATCTAGGTAGACTATGAATTAAAAAAATTATTTTTAATTTTATTTTTAAACACAAAATAATTCTCAATAAACAGTGGCTAAATAGAATTTAATTTGAAATTTTATGGTGGCACTACTAGTGATAGCAATCTAAAAGACACCTTGCTTGTGGTGAAAAAAGTGTTAGACTAGCAATTCTGTTTACCCAGGTTTCAGTTTCCATATCAGCTACTGATGTGATTACTGTTTGAGCAGACACTTTTTATCTGGACCTCTGTTTATTCATCATTGAGTGATGATGTAATGATGTGACATAATGATTTTTTTTTGTAAGTATATGAAAGGTGACCTGGCAAGGCTGAGGCCCTGGTGGAACTGAGTTAGAGGCTCTTAAATAACATAGGCTATATGGTGAGCGTATATCCTATATATTGGGACTTCCCTGGTGGCTCAGATAGTAAAGTGTCTGCCTACAATGCAGGAGACCCAGGTTCAATACCTGGGTCAGGAAGATTTCCTAGAGAAGGAAATGGCAACCCACTCCAGTATTCTTGCCTGGAAAATCCCATGGATGGAGAAGCTTGGTGGGCTACAGTCCATGGGTTTGCAAAGAGTTGGACACAACTGAGTGACTTTTAAATAAGTAAGTAAGTTATGGTGAGCAGAGCAAAGCTGAGAAAGGTCAGTTTGTAAAACTCCTTACAACATAATTCAAGGACTGGATTGATGATTCTACCCTAAGATTTTAATCTGACTTCAAGTGTCAGAGTATCTGAACATCAACCATGTATGTAAGAGGCAGGACAGATTCATTGCTTAAACCCTACTTGGCAATTATTGTTTCTCTTCTGCCACTTACAAAGAGTCATTCCACAAGATTGAGCCACTCTCCTTTGGCACCAGAGAAGTGGACAGAGAGCATGATGTGTATCTTAGCAGGACCATGGCCAGCCCTAACAGAACTTGAAGTCAGACTTTTACCCCAGAGATTCCTCCTAATAACCAAGGGAACTCTCTGCTCCCAAACATTAATCTTGGGATTAGGAAGTGAGCTGCCTGACTAATAAGGTCTCCAGGTACTCTGCTGTTTGGATTATGTCTTCTGCTATTGATCATTTGGGAGTAGTCAGTGCTCTTTGGGGGAAGGGAGACCCCAGAGTTTGGGCAGACCATTTGCACATTATTAGGAAACCTCAAGCCAGAGTTACTGCTTTGTGACTCAGTGAGAAGCTTCTTCCAGGAGCACAGGCTGTAAGAACCTAGAGGAAATTAATGTTCAGGAAATTAATTGTCTGTCCTTCACTTCTAATCTCAGGCAATGGAAGAGAGGGATAGGTATTGTTTCCTTCCTGTTCAGTACTTTTACATATTGTATCTTGGGAGGTATCTAAAGACCTGCCATTTAAGGGGGAATTCCAGTTAAACTGTAGCTCTGCTCAGTCAGATATTAGTGACCTTCAGATAAAAAGAAAAAAACTTATAGACTACTTGATAAAAGGGCAAATTTTTACACAGTGGTCAAACTTAAATAATTGATAGTTTTAAATAACTATTAGGAAAGACAGTGATGATCTGGGAAACATAACTATTTAGTAAAAATCCATATCTATTATTGCAGGCATTCAAAGTTCCAGAGTTGGGGATGTGACTCTTGAACATAAACACTGCTCTCTAGAAGACCCGAAAAACATGCCCCTTGGTGAGTTTCATTTCCTGATATATAGAATATTTATTATAGTATATATCCAGTTATCACACAAGCAGTGATAAGTCTATACAAAGGGGAACATTATCTTTCCTAGAAACTATTGTGATTTCTGATTGGGGAAATGTGGATGTATAAACTAGCATAGAGAAGAGGGATGTAAGACTTAAAAGGCCTTCAGTTGGGTTCTGTACAAAAAGATTTTCAAAAATTTAAGTTCCATGAGGACAAGGACCATTCTTTGGTCATCTTTGCTTTCTGAGTGTTAGCACAGTACTTACACCTTGTGACTACTCAACACACAGGGCTACTGAAGAAATGGTTTTGTTTGGATTTGAAGCAATGTTTTACTATCCATGGGAAACAAACAAAACAAAGCAAAAAAACAAAAACAAAAACAGGGAATAATGAGATTTTAAAAAGCTCTCTTCACTGAGACAAAATGCAAATAGTATATTCATCCACAAATGAGTCAGGAGCAGACTTTGTTTCACTTTGGTGGTAGGGGGAGTCATTTATTTGAAATAAGTAAAAGGTAGCAAAGGCTCCACAGTCAAAGACATTATCTGGATTTTGAGGTCCATCTGTACCTTCCCTATTTTTTGGTCTTTCATGCTTCCTCCTACACCCTAGATGAGTAATCCTACCCTTGCCAATGTTTTTCATTTCCCCATCCCACTCTGCACCCCTTTGCTGACTGTTTATCTGTTAGAATCTCCCATATGATGGTGCTGGGGTTCAGTTTTTTAGAGTGTTAGCAATTAAGAGCTGTTTAATGGTCTGGAGGAGAGGGAAACAGAAATGTTTTAGGATACCAGCATGAGTAAGGTCTTCTGGCCAACAAAGTGAAATTAACTTATTCATCCTGAATAACCTGGATGAATTTCAAATCAAATGTGTGAGTATAGTAAAACTGTGATTTTATAGTGGTGAATTCCAAACTATTGCTTATAACCCAGAAACACAATCTAGAAGTCACAGATTAGTCTTAGATATATATTAGCTGAAGGGACTATCATGATCTAAGGGAGAAGTAGAATACTGGGTCTCTTCAAGGAGATTAGGATCAAAGACGAAATTTTTATTGTACCCAATTCATACCTTTGTTGACACAGTACATGTAACAGTGTATATTCTGTTCAATATACCTCAATACAAATTTTTAAAGAACAAGAAAAAGCCCATATGAACAATTGGAAGGTAAATAATAAAATTTATAAAATCAAGAGTAGAATCACAGGCTTATTTACATATCCTAGAATGCTAGGTTTAAGCCTGTCCACCCTATCCTGCTTCTCTGAAGTATTTAAACTGGTTTAAATATTTAAATATGTGGAAAAAAAAAAGAAGTACTAGGGAATTCCCTGGCCAGCCAGTGGTTAAGATTCAGTACTTTCACTGCTGAGGACTCAGGTTCCATTGCTGGTTGCAGATCTAAGATCCCGCAGAAGAAAGTACTAATAAAGCTATTATTTATTAAAGGCTCTCTGTGTTGAGCACTGTATCGAACTCTTCTAATATATTAACTCATGTAACACTTATGTCAACTTTGTGGAGCATTACTGTATTCAATATATAAATAAGTTTATTAATTATGCCTAAAATTTAGAGAGGCTAATGAAGGAATTTGGGGCCTTCCCAGGTGGCTCAGTGAGTAAAGAATACACCTCCAATGCAGGAGACAAATGTTTGATCTCTGGATCAGGAAAATGCTCTGGAAGAGGGCATGGCAACCCATATCAGTATTCTTGCCTGGAGAATCTCATGGACAGAAGACCTGGCAGGCTACAGTCCATGGGATCACAAAGAGTCGGGCATGACTGAATTGACTTAGCATGCATGCATGTAGGAATTTTTGCAAGAAATCTCCATCAGCGGACTTTTTAAAAGAATGTTATGACAGCATTCAGGAGGAAGGCTTGGACTAAGGTCAGCTGAAATAAAGGAGATTAATTAAGAAAACTTTTTTGAGGTTGAAAGTTGAGTGTTGGTAAGAAGGGGGAGAGGAGAAGACAGAGTGGAGAGAATTTCAGGAAACACTGTCTTCAGGAACGAACAGGAAAGGAATATAATTAGGATCTATCTTAGCTTCCTGAATGCAGTAATGGTGAAACAGGGGGTAGTCAGGAGTAGATACGGGTTTATGGGCAATGTTAACTCTGTTCCAGTATGGTCTCCAGTCCTGAGTTCACACCGAGTAAGCATATTTCTATCCCCATCATAACTTGGAATATACAATATTAAAATGAAAAATAGAACATCTGTTACAGAACATCTTCTCTGATTAAATGTTTTATCTTTTCTCACACTAGGAAAACCTTTTCATACTTGAAGTGACTTGAAGGGGTAAGTTCATATTTATTTCATTCTCTCCTTGCCTTTGGCTAGAATTCAGGGAAGTAAGCTAAATACCTGCACGGTCTTTTTGAGTCTTTCATGATCACAGTAGATTTTAGTGCAGGACTTAGGGAAGTAAAGCCTAGGACAAAGGGTTCTGAGGAGAAGTCATCCTAGGACGCTTGCAGGACATCTGGTCTTGATAGTGCATTCTGACAGTGTTGATAGAATATCAGCTGTGGGTATCTTTTGTCTTTCACTTAGATCACTGTTCACCATTGGATGCTGAGGGGGCTAAGTCAAAAGGGCTGGAGGAGGACACTTGCTTTGGCCAGTTTATTTTTGACAGTTGAATGAGTCTAAAATGATATGTCACCATCTTGCCTTGCATTTCCCTGATTAATACTGAGGTTTGAATATGTCTTCATATGTTTATTGGCTGTAAGTATCTTCTCTCCTGCAAAAAAAAAAAAAAAAAAGAGTGCTGGAGGAAGAACCTTAGAGCTGGGCTTCTTCCTGGACCAGGACTCACCTCTTCAATGGCTGGGTAATTATTTCTACAAATCTGCCTTTTGATGTGCCTCTCTTTTCTTTCTCAGATCTATTTCTGCCATAAACCCCAGGGTCCTGGGGTAAAACCTTTATAGTACTAAAGAAAAGAGGGGGAAAGTGATGGCTCTGAGCATGTGGTCTAAGCTGAACACTGATGACTCTTGAGGGCTCAGGTGTTGCTCAGAGAATGGACACACCCTTCCCTGAAGGCCTTGGTCCAGCCTACTATCTTTCATGATTAACTCATCATACCTTTCTTTCCTTTGCTAAGCTCTTTTAGATCTCAACCTCCCTCAATGCCAAAGCCAAACTCCACTTCTGTGGCTGAGTTCCTTTTGAAGGTTTCTCCAGCTTTGGGTGGCAGCACAGGCTTGGTTTGTTTGTTGTCTTTCTAACTTTGTACCTGCTGACTCTCTCTGGCAATGCCGTTATTTTGACTATTATCCGCCTGGACCGTCATCTTCATACTCCCATGTACTTTTTCCTAAGCATGTTGTCCATCTCTGAGACCTGCTATACTGTGGCCATCATTCCCTGTATGCTTTCTGGCCTCCTGAGTCCTCATCAGGCCATTTCTCTCCAAGGCTGTGCCACTCAGCTCTTTTTCTATCTAACCTTTGGTATCAATAACTGCTTCTTGCTCACAGCCATGGGATACGATCGCTACATGGCCATCTGCAACCCTCTGCGATATTCAGTCATCATGGGTAAAGAGGCCTGTATCCAGCTGGCAACTGGGTCCCTGGGAATTGGCCTGAGTATGGCCATTGTCCAGGTAACGTCTGTGTTTGGCCTGCCCTTCTGTGATGCCTTTGTCATCTCTCACTTCTTTTGTGATGTGAGACCCCTGCTGAAGCTGGCCTGCACAGACACCACTATCAATGAGATCATCAACTTTTTTGTCAGTATTTGTGTCCTTGTTGTACCCATGGGACTGGTCTTCATCTCTTATGTCCTCATCATCTCCACCATCCTCAAGATTGCTTCAGCTGAGGGTCGGAAGAAGGCCTTTGCCACCTGCGCCTCCCACCTCATTGTGGTCATCATCCACTATGGCTGTGCCTCTATCATCTACCTGAAGCCTAAGTCCCAGAGTTCCCTGGGACAGGACAGACTCATCTCAGTGACCTACACAGTGATCACCCCTCTGCTAAACCCTGTCGTGTACAGTCTGAGGAACCAGGATGTCAAAGATGCTTTGTGCAGAGCCATGGGGTGCAAACCCCTCTCCTCTCAGTGAGGAGAGTTGTGGAAGGCCTTTTCTCTCATTTCATAAACATATGTTAATTTCAGTGCTGTTTTAGTAATGCTGCGAAGTATGGGATCAAGAATAGACTGAATTGGGTGCTAACACTGGAGGCTTCCCTTTGAGTTAGTTGTGCTTCTCTGTGTTCTCCTTAAGAGAGGATAGGGAATGACTTATCATACCCGTAAGAATACAGGGAAAAGATTTATCTGCTTGGGTCATTCATACCCATATTCTGTCACACACTCATGTACATATCTAAATACGTCATGAGAATATGTTGGATTATACAACTGCAATAAGACACAAAATCCAGCAGAGTTCTAAAAGGCTAATGAATAAAGTGCTTGGAAACCACCTCAGAAAAACCTCTGTTGTGGTGGTTAAGGGAGTAGGAGCAATTTGTGCAAAATTTTATTTAACAAGTAAGTGTGGGGACACATGCATGTCCTTTTCTGTGGATGTTGAAGGCTTTTTGTAATCTGATTTTGCTGCTTGCTAATATCCCACCGCAGCCTGAGGGATCTTCAAATGGCAAACGAACAAACAAAAAAACCCACTCTCCAAGTGGATGGAACTGCCCTAACTGTCTATTTCTGGAAATGAGGAGTACAAATGTGGCAATGCAAAAGATCTTCAGCTACTGAGAGCATAGAGGTGGGTTGTCCAGCTCCAAGGTGCCTAGGTAAAAACCAGTGAGAAAACTCCTTGGGAAAGGAGATCACGATGAATGAACAGTTTAATGCTGTCACATCTCCAGCACAGGAGTGAAAGAGGATGGAGGCTGGAAGGAGCCAAGAAGAATCAGAGATCCTTTTGCAGAGTAGACCTAAATCCTTGAAATAGTGTTATAAACGTAAGCACTTTAACTACAGCTTCTGAAGTCATTTATTAATGAGAAGAAGTCTGAAGCTTGGTTTAATGAAAAATTTTTCCAGTCAGCTCCTGAGCTATCATGGTTTCCCAGCAGCTCAGTGGTGGAGAATCTGCCTGCCAGTGCAGAAGAGGCAGGTGTGACCCCGGGGTCAGGAAGATCCCCTGGAGAAGGAAATGGCAATCCATTCCACTATTCTTGCCTGGGAAATCCCACAGACAGAAGAATCTGGAGGGCTACCGTCCATGGGGTCACAAAAGAATCAACACAACTTAGCCACTTAACAACAAAAACCACCTAAGCTTTCAGAAGTTAATCTCCAGAAATTTCTTCTTAGGTATTCCCAACTTAAAAACCTGAGTTTAAAAAACAGCATTTTATGTCTGAGCCTCACAGAAGGTGAAAACATATGCCCTGGTTCTCTCTACCTCATCCTTTCACTCCACTCGGGCCTTCTATACTAAAGGACAGGTATAGCCTGCATTTCAGACCCAGCTTCTTCAGTCTCTAGCATCTAGCTGATCCCATGTGGTGATCCTGCAGAGGCAAAATGTCACTTGTAAGAGTGTCATGAAGTTAGCTAGGTGCTGAAAATGGGGCAAACCAATGGCAATTAACAAATCTTCTAAGTCAACTTAACATATCTAGCTTTGCTGAAAAACACTGGTGTATAAAATCTGACCAGAGATAAAAGATAAAAAATATCTTTGCCTTGGTGACCATATTTTTAGAAATGACAGAGTCAGTTTATTTCTGTTAGGATAGCCAGAAAACAGTTATAATTTTTTTCTTAGTAGTTCTGCTTAGTATAGATAAAACTGTTAGGTAAAGATCTGATGGCCAGTGTCACACTCACTTCAATTTGAAGTTGTATTTGGTAGCTGCTCTGGTGTGGCCCCTTCAGGACCCACACATCTGCTTCCCCTAGCTGCTGGAAACGTCTTGGGCTGACAGCTTGCAGCTGAGTCCACTTCAGGAACTGCCATGCTAAAGAACTGCCATCTCCAGAGCCGCAGCCCCTTCCCATGGGGAGCCTCTCCAATGACTTACCTTTTTCAGGGTGTAGAGACTGGCACCCTTTCCTCAGTTTAAGACAGCTATGAAGGGTACTCCCAGATTCTGGAATTCCTATCTATGAGATGATTTGAGGTTTCTGCATGACTCCATCACACTTCCACTTCCCCCTCTACCTTCATCCCGCATGGGTGTTGATGCTGAGCACTCCCTAATAAACTTGCTGCTTTCAAATCTCTGTTTCAGACTCTGTTTCCTAGAGATCCCAGTTTGCAACATTTTAGGATCCCATTTCTAGAACAGTGGTTGGTCAATGGAGACTCCAAATTTTCAGCCTTGATAGGAGTTAGTGAAGGTAGAAGATCAGTGGTTCCTGTATTTTAATTTTAAAAATATGTTAATTTTCAAAAATTTAATCCTATTAATTGAATGATATTTACTCTGGTTCAGCTTAGTCTGTGGCAGTGCAGTATTACCTTGTTGCAAACTGGTAAAATAAATAAATAAATAAAAATTAGCAGTTTTCTCAGAATCTACAGGAAGTCATTTCTTGGTCTTCAAAAATTTCTCTGTAAGCAACTTCAATTTCATTGCATTCCTTACCTTGCAGTGAGATTACTGATTTCTCTCAGTGATAATTCAAAAATTGAAAATAACAGGAAAAACAGGAAAGTCTTTGAGAAGGGAAAGATTGTGGATGCTGTAAGTGATATATGCAAGTGGCTTTTACAGTGATCCTGGGCACAGTTATAGAGTAAAAAGACTTGTGGTGGAATGTCATGGAAGCTGATAAGGCATCAACTGGGAACTTGGGCCTGGTGACTAACTGCCCAGGGCTGGGTAGACAACCTAAGGCAAGGAGACAATACTACTCTCAGGTTTTCTGGGGACCCAGGCTGGCAAGTGCCTCTGCCATTTCTGACTTCAAGATGTTCTGTTGTTCCATGTTCCATTTAATGAAAAGGGAGAAAGAGCAGAGCCTTTCTTCAAGTACTCAATTTCCTGAAATACTCACAAGGTGTATCCTTTGTCTGTTCCTACTCCTGAGGGCCATGGGAATTTGTCTTCCGCTGGCCAGTAGCAGGGAGCTACTGACTTGATATTCAAAAACAAATTCTTTATTATTGGGAGTTTGTGACAGTTTATGGCAGATAATTTGGAACAGCAACCATGGGAAAGAAATTTGCTTTATGAGCTAGTCTAGACCATTATGGTAAGAGATTGGAGGTAACAGAGGGTGAAGCTGGGATGAATTATTTCTATCTAATCATTTGGTGACATTCATACTATCTCTCTGTCACAGATAGACTATATATATATATATATATAAAGACATCTTTATAAGTGCCATATTTGGAGGGTCCACAGAATACTCAAGATCCAACTATGTTTTCCACAGTCCCTACAGAATAGATGTATGACTATCGAGAAGAAAAAAATGTGGAAATGAATGGTAGACATAAGTCTGATACAAGCCTGAAATTTAAATATATGGAAGAACACAGTGAAAGGAGAGAACAGTATGTGGAGAATGAAAGAAAAATTCTCACTGGAGCTTCTTGGGGAATGTGTGCTGAATCTATGTGGTGGAGAGTCACCACATAGAGCCAGGTTCCCGTGTAATGAAAGACAAAATGTCTGGGCTAAAGGGGAGCTTAGAGACCAGCTAGTCCAAACCTTCCTTGTTACAAAGAAGAAATGGAATCTGAGACTGACAAGAACTTTCCCCAGTCACACAGCTAGTTAGCAACAGCTTGAACTCCCAGGTCTGTGCTCAGTCCACAGTACTTGCAAGCTGGGGGTGAGAATGTAAACAGAAGTAAAAATGAAGTGTAACAGTCAAGACTCAGAAAGATGTATCTGAAGTTTACAAAGCCTGGACTATCCATGTTCAATCTCTCTCAATTCTTCTGGGTCACTTAGCCTCAGACCAAATACAGGAGTAAGTAACTTGCTCTTCAGCCTGATGCATAGCTGTGTGTAAAACACCATGAGACTGGATGTTGTTAATGAATGTTCTGTATGACTCTGGTCCCAAGGCTGTAACTATAATAGACCTTCTATCTTTTCTTAAAGGTAGGGGAATATCTAAGAATAGCAGCAAGGAGCTTCCTATAGGGGCTTTTCCTGGCCTATTGTTGCAGAAAAAAATCCCTTCTCCACCCATAAAGCCTCTTTACACAAAGCCAAGTGCTACAAGAAAACATGATCATTGCCATAGAGATGCCAGCCACAACTCCAAAAGGCAGGTTTAACAAGGAAAAACATTAAATTTTAGTAATAAAATGCAAAATGAGATGATTGTCTATAGATTTTTTTTCAGGATGATTGAAGAATTTTAGATATTTACATATATTAAGAACTGATCAAAAGAAAATGCCGTTTAAAAATTTGAGAAACAAGCAGGTAGTTGTAAGTGTAATTCTTTCAAAGAGCCATTGATAATGTGTAACAAGAATCGTAAAAATTCATGTATTTTGACTGAAGTCCATTATTGGGAATTTGTTTTAATAAAAAAATTCTCTCTCTAAAAAAAAAAAAAAAAAAAAAAAGCCAAGTGCTACAGCCCTTTCCTGGGAATATGGTCACTGTCTCTCTGAAATTATTGAAAACAAAAAAGCATGGACAGTGTTAAGGAGGTTCATACCAGTGTTAGGGCTCAATGTGGGCTGTCTCTAAATATGCCACGATGACATTGAATATTTTGAATTAAAGTTACTTAAGAAGCAGGGTGGATGGATGTGGGAGTTTGGGATTAGCAGATGCAAACCATTATATATAGGCTGGATAAACAACAGGGTCCTACTATATGATAGAGAGAACTATATTCAATATTCTAAAATAAACATAATGGAAAAGAAATGAAAAAGAATGTGTATATATATAATACGAGGTGCTCAGCCCAGTACTCTGTGAGGACCTAGACAGGTGGGATAGAGTGAAGGGATATATACAACTATCCTCCAATTAAAAATAATAAGAAGAAAACCTTGTTTCTTCTTTTATTTAATACCTCAAGCCCAATCTCTGTTTAGATTCTTCATGAATTGAGCACTCCAAACCTAAGCTTCTCTGTCCTGTCAATTCCTTTCAAATGTATCGTTTCTTTGCCTAAAACGTATAAAGTTTGCCTGCTTTGGCCACTTATTAGGTCCCATTTCTATGAGACCTCTGAGCACATGAATTAAACTTTCTTTCTTTTTCTCCTGTTAATTTGTCTCATGTCAACTTTATTATTAGTTCAGCCACAAGAACTCAAGGGTATGAAAGGGTTTCCCTCATGCCAACAGCAGATACCTATATTAAAAAAAAAAAAAAGCTTTAATATTTTCTCTATTCTTTATTACCCCTTTGGAGAGAATGGGACTTGTCAGTCTTATGAATATTTACAATCATTCCCCCTAGTTCACTTCCTTATGTTAGTAATTGTTCAAAAAAACAGATAAACTAAAGGTGCTCTGATCTCCCATTTCCTGTTGTGAATTCCTGGTCAGCACCAACAGTATCTTGCTCTCTTTTCTAATGCTTTTCCCAAGGCCCCATATAACTGTCTCCATGAGAAGAGGTGGGGCAGGGAGAGAAAAGACTGGGACTTAATTTGAGATCTTATTCAGTCTTGCACTTTTTCATTGTGAGAGTTATTATTATGTGCGAGTCTCTCTAAGATGCTTAGTTCAGGTACTGTAAGAGGATATACAATATTTAATTTGGGGAGATAAGAGAGGAGTGAAACAATCACAGGGAACTCTTAGATGGAGCTTCACTCCTAGAATTCAGGGGCTCAAGTCTGCCCCAGATTCTGCCAAGAGCTAGAAGTTCATGTGATAGTAAGTGAAGAGAGAGCATAAAAATGATCAGCTTCATCAGCACATCCTTCCTTGTCTTCTCATTCGCAGGTCAGACTTACAATGGAGAGAACATTACAAAAGAGAACATTTCTAATCTAGGACTTCATGGTTATGCCTCAAAACTAGCAAGCCTCGAATACTTAAAAGTGTCACATTACATGGTTTCATACTTTTATTCAAGTTGTATATCTCTTTTACAGATGCTAATAAATGCATCTATTCATTTCTTTACTTATATAAACGATGCTTATTGAGCACTTCCTATTACATGCCGCTCAATCAGTTTAATGAAGCAGTTCTATAAAGCCATAAGCATTTTCTATGTACCTTGTGAGTTGTCTTTGACAACTGAGAAGCGTTACTACAGCCAAAAGAAATCGCTATTGCAGAGGTTTCTTGAGGAGTGACATCAGTTCCCTGGGGGTCTGGTTTAGGCTGTGGGTCCGTAAATCTGTTGCGTTTTCTGATTCTCTTCATCTTCAAGAGTAACGTGAACTGCTTCTGGGTCGAGATAAGCAACCCTGTGTCCACAGCAAACAGAATCACCACCAACGATGGGATAAGAAATTGTAGCCAGAAATAGTTGCTTTGAGTGTACTCTAGATGCAATAAGAAACATAACTCAAATTAGGAATTGAAAAGTGAGGTTAAAGTCTTCATCTTCCCTAAAAGAAGGATCCAACATGGTCCTTCACCTTCTAGCATGAAATGACATCCAGGAGCAGAGACAAAACACTCACAGGTTTGGGTTCGTCAGTCTGTCCCCTCTGAAGCCCTAGGGAGTCCTAAGTATTTCCCCCATGGTCCCTTTCTAATGGCTTGTCTGGCCAATATGCCTAATGGGAAAGGTCATAGGAGAGATGATCCCTTCCTTGGAGCCTCACGAGACCAATGTCCACATAGGACATGGAGGTGGGAAGCAGATAATGTAAGGGCAGGGGGTCACCAGTGCCTATTTCTCAGTCATCATTCATTGCATGTGTGTTGGGTGAAATTAAGATATTGGGCTAGATCATAAATATTAATAAGTTGGCTTCCCAGGTGGCTTAGTGGTAAGGAACCCACCTGCCAATGCAGGAGATGGAGGAGACACAGGTTTGATCTTTGGGTTGGGACAATCCCCTGGAGGAGGAAATGGCAACCCACTCCAGTATTCTTGTCTGGAAAATCCCATGGACAGAGGAGCCTGACAGGCTAAGTTCATGACGTTGCTAACAGTCAGACACAATGGAGCGACTGAGCAAGGCAAGCAAAGCAATAAGTAAATTGCCTTTCAATTCCACTGTTTTGTGATTCTGCTATTCTATTTACAAAGTAGTGATTTTTTTGTGATTTTTCTAGAATTTTAGAACTCGAGAATATTATAGCCAGAAATTACTCACAGGTCACCTAGACTGGTGACTCTCAACACTAGCTGCCTATTACCATTACCTGGAAGAGCTTTTAAATATTGATGTCCAGGCCTCATTCCAAGCTAATTAAGTTAGAAGCTCAAGGGATGATATACAGACATCAGAATTTTTTTTAGTTCTCCAAGCAATTTTAATGAAGTTTAGTCCAAACTCTTTATTTTACAGATAAGGATACCAGAAGCACAGATAAAATCAAACAAGAGTCTCAAATTAGTTAACAGAGAACTACCATTAGAAATTAATTGTGGCTTCTGGTCTCATGTTTTTTAAGATTTTGGCATGAGCAAAGTGTACCAAGCAAATGGCTTATTTCCTCATTGCAAAGCAAATATTTTAAAGGCTCCTTCTTTTAAATGAAATTTGGAAATGGCAGCCTTTCATTGACTACAGAGGCAGTCTGCTGGACTACTCTTTCCCTATCAAGTCCTCTTTCTCATCTTCTAATTCACAGGCACACAGCCCGTTGACTTGGTTTCCTTTCCCATCCCTCATAGGCTAGAATAGACTCTTCAAGTTATAAATAGTTTGTTCCTTCAACTTTGAAACTCTTTTTCTATTTGATAAATGTAAGTTTCTCCCCAAAAGCAATAGATGATTTTGCTTGACTAGTATTCAACAGTTTAAAAATCCATTTCATAACTATTGCATTTGACATCTGTAAACATTACATAATGTGAGAAGGTATTACTGTTGCCATTGAACAAGTAAGGAATCTGGACAGAGACTAAGAGATATACTCTACCCCTGGTCTCCTCATTGCAAATCTGGTAGACTTTTCAGGGAATCACAGTTGCCTGCATTCTATAGCTTCAATTTCATTAAGCTCAAATGTTCTTTCTTCTTTCCCCTGCTATGGACTCGTTCCCTTTGCTTCACCAACTTACGTTTTCTTACTATAATCCTGAGTTTATTAGAGGTGTAGTTGAGCCTCTGAATTCTGCCCTCGCAGTAATAGATGCCACTGTCCTCTTCTGTGACATTGGTGATGGAGAGGTTGTGGTTCTCATACCAGTACTTGAGAGCTCTGTTATCCTTGTAGTAGATCACCTTGAAGGCATTCAGATTCTTCCAGCTGTGGCACCTGAGGAAGAGGGACTCACCCTCCACCATCACCTCAGCAGAGGCCTGAAGGATCAACCAGTCTGAAGAATATTCATTAAGATATTTATTTAACAAGGACAGATAAAATTAAAATAAGATAAATTTAAAAAGATCATGCAGAGAGTGCATATCAGAAACCTTTATCATTAACCCATTTCTTGGCTCATAAGGTCAATAAAAAGGAAACACAAAATAATGCTTACAGCCTGTCTCCTCTGTTGATAAATACTCTCTCCTCCTGAAAGGTAATTCTGGGGCCACAACATCACTGACACTTCTGATAAAGCCCACCCATAGGAGGTCTGAAACCCATTATCCCTTTCAGCTCTATTGTTGCATTTGGTCACTAAAGGGGAAATAAACCTACTCTGCCTGGAGAGTCCTAGCCTAGTAGAGTTGTCCTAGCCTAGTCGAGTTGTCCTCTCTAAACTTATAGGTACTTCCCCATTCTATTAATCACAGTAAGCCTCCAGCTTCCTCAGAACATGCATCACAATTTGAATTAATTGTGTAACTATTGACTGGATGTCCATTTCCTCATTGGGCTCTCTACTTCAGAGGTCAGGAGCATGTCTGTTCCTTTCATCATATCTCCAGTGCCTAATAATACCTAGGAATCGGTAGATTCTCAATGAATGTTCGTCAATAATGAGTCAGTAAAATACAAGAGTCAGGTTGTATGGCTAATGTCATTTTAAGAACTCAGAATTTAGAATAGAAACATGTCTAGGTTGCATAAGCATATTTTATTTAGGAGCAATCCTTGAGGACTTTTCTAGAATCTACTCAAAAAAAAAAAAAAAGAAGCCATTTTCTACTGCTTTAGTTTCTGCTTAGAATTTGCACTCAGATGTTGAAACATCTCTTTTCACTCAAGAGAAAAATACAAACTCTGCTTATACTTTAAAAGTATAAAACAAAATATAAATGAACTAGCTGTTCAAATGAAGTCTTACTTTGTTCACCGAACATTTACAAAGTAACCCACATCTGCCTGAGCACACTGTACTAACTGTTGATGGTAGGAGAGTGATGAAGCAAACAATCCTTAAGTAAAAGTAGAGTACATGAGGAATGTAAAGAGATAGCTTTCAAAATCAAGAGCACAACTTACTACTTTACCATATGTAAAAGAGATAGCCAAGGGGGAATTTCGCTCTATGTTTCAGGAAGCTCAAACAGGGGCTCTGTATCAACCTAGAGGGGTGGGGTGGGGAGGGAGATGGGAGGGAGGTTCAAAAGGAAGGGATATATATATATACCTATGGCTGATTCATGTTGAGGTTTGACAGAAAACAACAGAATTCTGTAAAGCAATTATCCTTCAGTTAATAAATAAATTAAACAAATAAAAGGGTACAACTTAATATTCAGATCATGACACATGGAAATTGCAAAGTAACTCTAAATCAAAGAGCTCTTTGTAATGTTCACATATCCAATATGCCATTTGACCATGTAATATGCATCTGTGGCTCAGAGGTTAAAGCATTTGCCCGCAATGCGGGAGACCTGGGTTCGATCCCTGGGTCAGGAAGTTCCCCTGGAGAAGGAAATGGCAACCCACTCCAGTATTCTTGCCTGGAGAATCCCAAGGATGGAGGAGCCTGGTGGGCTACAGTTCATGGGGTCGCAAAGAGTCAGACATGACTGAGTGACTGCACTCATTCACTCATTCACTCACTCACCCAGGTAAAGAAGATAGAAATGAAACAGCCTAGTAGAGTAACATTGGGAGATTGCTAGAGTATTGAAAGAAGGCAGAAGGGCAGATGGAGTAGAGGCCGAAGAAGAGAGATGGACCTATATGTGGAGAGAGACCCTGAGTTCAACCTTGCTTCTCTAAGCCTTGGAATAACTTACTTTCTCCCCATTTTCAGATGGGCCATTCCACACATGAGAGAATTGGTATTTCTGTAACCCTGGAACTTACCACTGATGACGTTTAGGTACACAGGTTCACTAATAGCAAATCCTTTGATTCGGCATTGGTATTCCCCACTGTCTTGCATGCTTGCTTTCACAATGTCCCATGTTGAATTTGTCACTTTCAAAGTGGTTCCATTGTGGATCCACAGAGAGGATTCATCTTCAGAGGAACTGTTCGTACCACATGTAAGAGTCACATTTTCTCCTCTAAATATTTTTCTCCATGGTGGATTCAAGGACACCTTAGATTTCCAGATGGCTTTGAGAAGAACAGATTGTGGAAAGAGATATGGAAGGAGGGAAAATATCAGTGAAATATGTTCAGCTTCCAGAGTACAGACAATAATAGTCAATCAATGGTCAATCTACCCTTAAAATGTTGGTGATAAGAATCTATCCTGAGTCCTAGGATTAAAGGAAGGAAGAAAGAATCTTTGGTCCCACCTAGGGACCCTAGCTCCCAACCTAGGAAAAAACAGGACATGAATGTAAGATATTAAAAAATAAAAGAGGATAACCCCCCTAATTTTCTTGATTCCAATTTCAGTATCTGTAAATGAGGACTGAAGTCTCTTTTTAAGCAGAGATTATGTCTGAGATGTTCATACATAGTTCAGCACAATGACTACTACATAGTGAGTATTCATTAAATATTTATTGAGTTGATGAATGAGTGAACAATGGATGAATTAAGGTAGTGGACTAAATGAAATACATGGCCAATTCCAGCTCTAAATTTTTATGACTATTTAATTGTGAGTGAATAGGGAATGGAAATTATATGTCAATTCTGGAAGGTACTGAGAATCACCAAGAGGATCAGTCTTAAAAAACTTTCAAGAGCAAAGAGATGTGGTACAAATTTGAACAAAGGCTTCAGAAGTGGCCAGGTGGTGATGAGGAAGAGGTGATATGTTCAAAAGAGAACCAGACTTGGATTTAACGGACTTACGTTAGAATCCAGTGCCTTGTTGGCCATGTAATCTCCAAAAATTACTTAATCTGAGTTTCAGTATCTTCAATTATAAAATGGCAATAATAATAGCAGGGATGATGATGTAAGAATTAAATGAGTTTATATCATAGTATTTGGAGCAGAGGCTGAGACAGATGCTCAGCAGACATGATTGTTTGCATAAAAGAGGAAAGGGTGACTTGAGAGAATGAAACGCTGTGTGGGAAGCTTTTGAATGGGGGAAAAGAAGGAAGACGAGGCAGGTGAAAGTGTGATAGACAGGGAAGAGCAGATTAATAATCATTAAAAAATAGATGATAGGATGAAGGGAAAGGATGAAGGGCGGGCAGTTTCCAGACACATTGAAATACTGAGAGAACAAGGACAGAGGACTCACCTGCTGACATGCCATCTGGAGCTGCAAAATCCAGAGACAATAAGTTAGTATCTGACCCCAGCATTCTGGATACCTGAAGACTGGGATCTGGTTATGATGCTGAGGTCTACATCCATGGAGTTTTAAGGGCCAACCATTTTTTCAGGACTCTGTTCAAGGGAGAGAAGAAGCTTCTCTCCTTCCTCTGCTGTCCCTCCTTTACCCTCTAGGAAAAGCCAGCTTGATAGCAAGGACCAGACTTTCAGTCCGGCTTCCTCCTTAGATGATGCCCAACCCCCCTTCTTCTGCTATCCAGCTCATCCTCCCTACAGAATCCCCGGGAAATGACCCACAGTTTGCTCATAACCTAGGAAAAGTCAGCAATAAAATTGTCAACTTTCCCTCGCCAGCCACTCCCCCAATCTGTTCTGGCCCCTTCGGGGACTAGTAACTCTGCTTACAGAAAAGCAGCAGAGCTATCCACAGCAGGGCAGGGGCTCCCGTGGGAATAGTAGGCATCTTCTCCGTGGCCTCCAACTGAGCTGCAGAGATCCAGGGCCTTAGAATAAACTTGAAAGTAAAAAGGAGAAGGAAACGTTCTCTGTGTCATATCTGGTTAACGCATCAGCTGCACCTAGGTTTGCTTCCTTCTCTGGAGATAACATTCAGAGTGGTGCTTAAAAGGGCAATTTTATATATAAGTTTTAAAATCATTTATTGATTTTTTTCTCTCTTTTTGATTGCACTGCACAGCATTCAGGGTCTTAGTTCTCCAATCAGAGATTGAAACCATGGCCCTTGCAGTGGAAGTGGATGCACAGTCTTAACCACTGGACCACAGGGAGGTCTCCAGGGCAACTTTATATTTACCCCCATACTCTCCATTCCACCTCCGTGCACACACCTGGAATCTAGCAGGAGAGAGGCAGAGGGGGCATGCAGGAACAAAACTTTCTTAAACTATCAATGTATAGTTATTTTGTTTGCAACTTTTAAAAGTGGGATGCAGAGGAGAGAAGAATAAAAATAACAGTTAATTATTCACCTAACATAGGTCAGGCACTATGCTAAATACATCTTATATTTCATTCATTTCTCAAAACAATTCTATGAAGAGGTACCATCGTTATCTACATTTTATAGAAAGGAAAACTGGAGTTTAAAGAGGTAAAGTCATTTATCTTAGAGTACTCCCTAGTAAATGGCTAGTTTGGGACTCAAACATTTGAAAAATCGAATCCTGGAGTAAGACTCACAATCATGATGATCTGCTGTTCATGCATGTCTACAAGTATGGCCAGAATTCTAGCTGAAATTCTGTTGTGGTTCTCCAGAGTTACCAACCCTCTTATTACCTAATTTCCTGCTGATCCATTAGTGCACAAATCCACAAATTTTCATCTGCTTCCCTGATGACCCACTGTCTGACCAGCCAAATTGGAGATATTTTTGGAAACTCCTTCTCTCCATGGGTCCTGATGAGGTCTACAACACAGAAAGGCAGATGTTAAACCATAACTTACAGGGATCTCAGTAATATAATTTATTTTACTTTATTGCTCCAGCTTTTGTCCATTTTTATGTTTCTAATCCTCTAGCCTGATCACCCTTTCTCCTTTAAATCCACATCTGTTTTCTTCCCTCCAGGACCTCAATGACTAATTTTTAATTCTAAGTCAGAATTAGTCACCTTCTTCCAGGATTTCATATTGATAATGATACTGGAGATAATACCTTATAAATATCTACACTGGCTTGCCCTCCACAAAGTTTTTTTCATGTGTGGTATGTGGTATTATTATTTGGCCCTTGCCAAAGCTCTGAAGTAGCAGAGGCAATATGAAGTCAGCAAGGCCCCATTCTATCATGCCAGCTTTTGCACGCTGACTGTTTTATTTGTTTAATATATATAATTGTATGTATTTATGTATGGATAGGCTGTGCTGGGTTTCCGTTGCTGCACGAGTTTCCTCTAGCTGTGGCAAGCAGGGGTTACTCTGTAGAGGCAGTGCACGGGCTTCTCATTGCGGTAGCTGCTCTCATGGTGGAGCATGGCCTGTAGGGCCTGGAGGCTTCAGCAGCTGCTGCCTATGGGCGCAGTGGTTGCAGTTCCTGGGCTCTGGAGCACAGACTCAACAGCTGTGGCCCACGGGCTTAGTTGCTCCTCAACACGTGGGGTCCTCCCGGACCACATATCAAACCTGTGTCCCCTGCATTGGCAAGAGTACTCTTTACCACTGAACCACCAGGGAAACCCCACCCATTGTTGAATTAAGACTAATGAATTAAACATAAAGTCGCTGCACATAAAGATCTAACCAAAGCTTTCAGCTTCTCTGAAATTAGAGAATATGAGTCCACAGATTCCTAAACAGAAAGTTTCAGCTAAGAAAGATTGTGACCAGTCCCAGCTTGTGCAATATCTTAGTGACAGATCTTTAAAGAAAGCAGAGAGTTATTTTGGAAAGCGTAAGTATTTAAAGATCTGAATTCAAATACTCCTAAGTATTTATGTGGTTAGGGTTTACCTATAAAATAGAGACAATGATGAAACCCAGATCATGTCTTTATTATGTGGTTTAAGAAGGTAATAAATGTGTGAAATCCATTGATCAGCATCTGGTAAGTAAAAGATGCTCCATAAATCTACCTTTCCTCTCCTTTATTGTTGCTATTGTTGCTCAGTCGCTAAGTCAGGTCTGATTCTTTGTGACACCATGGACTGCAGTGCTCCAGGCTTCACTGTCTCCAGGAGCTCACTCAAACTCATGTCCACTGAGTTGGTGAGGTCATAAAACCATCTCATCCTCTACTGTCCGCTTCTCCTCCTGCTCCAAATTTTGCCCACCATCAGAGTCTTTTCCAATGAGTCAGCTCTTCCCACTAGCTGGCCAAAGTATTGGAGCTTCAGCTTCAGCATCAGTCCTTCCAATGAATATTCAGGGTTGATTTCCTTTCAGATTGATTGGTTTGATCTTATTTGCAGTCCAAGGGACTCTCAAGAGTCTTCTCCAGCACAATTCAAAATCATCATTTCATCAGTGCTCAACCTGCTTTATGGTCCAACTCTCACATCCATACATGGCTACTGGAAAAATTATAGCTTTGACTATACAGACTTTTATCAGCAAAGTGATATCTCTGCTTTTTAATACATGATTTAGGCTTGCCATAACTTATCTTCCAAAGAGCAAGAGTCTTTAAATTTCATAGCTATAGTCACCATCCATGGTGATTTTGGACACCAAGAAAATAACACCTGTCACTGTTTCCATTGTTTCACCATCTATTTGCCAGGAAGTGATGGGACTGGATCCCATTTATTACCATTACTCAATAAAGACTCAGGAGAAATATACATTTCAGCCACCTCATGCAAAAAGCTGACTCATTGGAAAAGACTTTGATGCTGGGAGGGATTGGAGGCAGGAGGAGAAGGGGACAACAGAGGATGAGATGGCTGGATGGCATCACTGACTTGATGGACGTGAATCTGAGTGAACTCCGGGAGTTGGTGATGGACAGGGAGGCCTGGCGTGCTGCGAATCATGGGGTCACAGAGTCAGACACGACTGAGTGACTGAACTGAACTGAACTGAAGGCTATGGTTTTTCCAGTGGTCATGTATGGATGTGAGAGTTGGACTGTGAAGAAAGCTGAGCACCAAAGAATTGATACATATGAACTGTGGTATTGGAGAAGACTCTTGAGAGTCACTTGGACTGCAAGGAGATCCAACCAGTCCATCCTAAAAGAGATCAGTCCTGGGTTTTCATTAGAAGGACTAATACTAAAGCTGAAACTCCAGTACTTTGGCCACCTCATGTGAAGAGTTGACTCATTGGAAAAGACTCTGATGCTGGGAGGGATTGGGGGCAGGAGGAGAAGGGGACAACAGAGGATGAGATGGCTGGATGGCATCACCGACTTGATGGACATAAGTTTGAGTGAATTCCGAGCATTGGTGATGGACAGGGAGGCCTGGCATGCTGCAGTCCATGAGGTTTAAAAGAGTCAGACACGACTGAGTGAGTGAACTGAACTGAACTGAAGGCAATCAGCAAATACATAGGATGTTTTACTTGATAACCAGTATGTTATGCCGATATAATTTATGTAAGTAATCTCACTCCTCCCCATAGTGATGAAGAAGAGAGTACTATAGGAAAGAATAGAATGGAAAAAAATTGTCTGGGGTAAAAGAGGAGAAAGAAATGGGGAAGATACAATTTTTGAGGCATTGTCAGAAGGCAGTGCATATATGAACATACCAAGATCCTAAAAGAGACAAAGACGGAATCTGTTTCACCACTTTGTTGAGAGTTTGTCCAGGAGAGTTACCAGATATTCTTTTACCCTAGGGCAGTGATTCTATGATAAAATTATCCTTCGGAGACAGTCACTTTACTGTGACTCAAAAAGTCTATTTTAAAGCCTCCCCCTTGATCATCCCTGTGCCCCAGCCCCAAGCATCCTGTATCCTGTATCGAACATAGACTAGCACTTCATTTCTTACATGATAGTATACATGTTTCAATGCCATTCTCCCAAATCATCCCACCCTCTCCCTCTCCCTCAGAGTCCAAAAATTTATTCTATACATCTGTGTCTCTTTTGCTGTCTCACATACAGGGTTATCATTATCATCTTTCTAAATTCCATATATCTGTGTCAGTATACTGTATTGGTGTTTTTATTTCTGGCTTACTTCACTCTGTATAATCGGCCCCAGTTTCATCCACCTCATTAGAACTGATCCAAATGTATTCTTTTTAATGGCTGAGTAATATTCCATTGTGTTTATGTACCACAGCTTTCTTATCCATTCATCTGCTGATGGACATCTAGGTTGCTTCCATGTCCTGGCTATTATAAACAGTGCTGCAATGAACATTGGGGTACATGTGTCTTTTTCAATTCTAGTTTCCTCGGTGTGTATGCCCAGTAGTGGGATTGCTGGGTCATAAGGCAGATCTATTTGCAATTTTTAAAGGAATCTCCATACTATTCTCCATAGTGGTTGTACTAGTTTGCATTCTCACCAACAGTGTAAGAAGGTTCCCTTTCCTCCACACCCTCTCCAGCGTTTATTGCTTGTAGACTTTTGGATTGCAGCCATTCTGACTGGTATGAAATGGTACCTCATTATGGTCTTGATTTGCATTTCTCTAATAATGAGTGATGCTGAGCATCTTTTCATGTGTTTGTTAGCCATCCATATGTCTTCTTTGGAGAAATGTCTGTTTAGTTCTTTGGTCCATTGGAACTCATGTACACCCACGGTGGATTCACGTCAATGTATGGCAAAACTAATACAGTACTGTAAAGTAAAATAAAGTAAAATAAAATAAAATAAAATAAAAAATCACCTAGATTTTTCCCCCAAATAAAATAAAATAAAGCCTCCCCCAAGTCTTCAGTTATTCCCTGCTTGAATGGGAGGTGGACTGAATTCAAGATGTACTGGTTCTTAATATGGAGAGAATAAGGCTTGTTGTTGACACACTATTTTTATTTCCTCTACCATCCTAAAGTGAAGCTTCAGTGTCCAGCATTGAAATGAAGGTAGTGTTTTGGTAGCAGTAATAGCAATGATTTAACCAATTCAACTAAAGCAGTTCATTAAAGCTTAAAAACAAACCAAGCCACCCATTCTCAACTCACACAACAACAAAGCCAAAAATATCAACATCAGGAAGAATAAAACATATCCTAATTCCCATACTATAAAACCACAGGTACCCAAAGAAACAAAATGAGAATTCAGAAGGGACAAATAAACACAAGATTACATCATAGTTCTGCTCTACCCTAACATAACTGGTTGATTCACCAGTCAAGTCCCACACATCCTTTATCTTATTATAAAATAAAAATTCTCCAAATTTTATTGTCCACTACCTGGGTGGAGTGTGCTATTGATTTCTTGCATTCTGCCTGTAGATATCAGAAACATGTGCTCACTGGGACCCATAGATTTTTTTCCTAATCTCACTTCTTACAATAAGCATTGAATCCAGACATTCATGTGTTCAACACTCATTAACAACATCTCTGTCCCAAATTTTGACCCATTATTGGTTTTCAGAAACCTTAGTGGTTTGGGTGTTTTTCCTTGTTTTGTTTTGTTTTTGGCCTTACTGCATAGGCATGCAAGATCTTAGTTTTCCAGTGAGAGATTGAACCCAGGCTCACTGCAGTGGAAGCACAGAGTCTTAGCCACTGGACCACCTGGGAAGTCCCCCCCAAACCTTTATCTGTTCTTCACTTTGTATCAGTGGGGAATTGAAGCTCAACTTCCTATGCATGAACTATTAGGATCTACTCATTGTAAGGTGTCCAGATGAGGCATCTCTGTGGCACCCTGTAGATAGGGAACAGTCTGAACCATAAGGTGCACTCAAGCAAATGTGACCTTTGCCTTATAAATACTATGTTCCAGCCAAGAGACCTAGAGGGCCTCTGACTTGCCTTTCTGCCTCCAACAGATACAATCAGTAAGTGACTTGATCTTTCCTTCAGAATAGACAGAATTATAAGCCTGCTGAGGAAGCTTCCTAGGAAGAATGGTAATGTAAAAAAAAAAAAAAGAAAAAGAAAAATGAATGCTGGACTATTATATTAAATTTAAAAATTAAAAGAAAAAAATTATTATCCAGGAATATTTTAAAGAGATTAAGTGTAAGACTGATTAGGTATTCAGGCTCTGAGCAGGCCCTGGAGTTTGATTCTCAGCTTAGATCACATATTGGTTACCTGGCTTTCCACAAGTTACTAAATCTCTCTGTGACTCAGCATCTTCTCTGGTTAAATGGGGATAGTGGCAGCACTTGTTGTTGAGGGTATTAAATGAGTTAATATAGTAAAAGCTTTATAAGAGAGGCTGGGAGATAGTAACTGCTGTGTATGATTTTATTTCTGTTATTACAATCATTTTGTTAGGATCCTTTGGACTTTGGAGCAGCAGAGAGGAACTCTTTCTGTAAACAGGAAAATGAGAAGGAAAGGGTACAGGTCCGGAAGGCAGTGCAGCCCGGATCACAGAGGAGTGATTGGGCCTCAAGGAGACCCTTCCTCCACTCACAGGCTAGTGGGTAGAGGAGAGAAGTTGCTCTGTGGGAGTTCTGAGAGCATTACCAGGTGTGGTTCTTGACAAAGTCCAGTTTTGCAGAGTCAGCCCTCAAGCCATAAGTAGTGTAGGCTAGATTTATTTTTCCCTTCCTTTATGAATTACACAGTTTAAAATGGTAACAACACTTTTTTTAAAGGAATCCCTTTTAGGCTTTTAGCAGGTAAGGACAAGAGGTCTTAGTCCAGCCAAGGATATTTGCATTTTAATAAGTAACTTTTGGAAGCTGGGAGGAGTATCTTGTTGCTTGTCTCATTGATGAGTGTGCAGGATACATTTTTAGCATTTAGTAGGCAACCCAATGTCCTGTAATACCCAGGGCAGCCTTGCATAATATAAAGAATTGTTCTGCCTTTACACTGTTTTCAAATGTCCAGCCAGGTATTTTATAATTATTCAAGCCCCGAATCTATCTGACAAATAATGCAAAGCATTTTTACATTTTTTCATATATACTGGATTCTATAGGAAAGAAACTATTGTGTCCTCTGATGGAAGATTATTCTTGTGTCACTTGTAAACTGGCTTTGCCTCTTGTTGGATGTAATAACCAACTCAAAGTTTGGGAGGAGGGATGATTTATTATTGCTAGCAGTAAATAGGGTGATCTTTGCCAAAACAGTATCTCCCCGAAGAGCAAAACTGGGGAAGTTTTAAGCTAAGGGAACAGATATATTCATGAAGGGGCTTGGGCAGAAGAGGATCAGCAAACAATTGCGGCCAAGGTTGAGCACAAGCTTTAGCTGATTGAAGCCAAGAGGGTCGGCATCATTGTTCTGTCCTCCACCTTGGTCACTGCAGAACTCAAAGACCATATCAGATTGTTGTGTTTATCTCTTAAGGAGGAACTAGAACCCTGTCTTATAGCTGAACTCTTGTTTCTTGTCTGCTTTTCCTTTGTTCTTAGATCCCCTTACTTAAGATCACTGATTAGTGAGACCTGTTGAAGGGTAAACATTGTGACTAGGCTTAGATCACAGAATGGCTTCTCACGTTAAGAAAGTCAAGCCTGGTTCTCTTTCTCCAGGGATCCCCTACATTATCTGCTTACATTTGGTTTTCCTAGAAGAGCATCCTTTGATCATTCACTGTTTCCCCAAATCAGATCACCAACAGCCACACTGTTCCTGATCATTGTATTGTTACCAGATTAGGCAACTAGACCCCACCAGGATCCTAGCCATCCCTTGTCTTAGCCAGGGAGGTTCTTTTTCTTTTGGATCTGTGCTGCCAATAAGGAAACTGATGTTGAGATTATAACAGCATCAGCTTTATTCAATGGTCAAAGAATGAAGAAGCAGGAACTTGGCTCACAAATCAACGTCTCAACCTAGTTTAGACAGAGAAACCATGTATGTAAGAGGGTCGAGGTAAAAGGGAAGGAATTGGAACGTGTGGGAGGAATATTCATAAGTAATCCAAGCACAGGGGTGTGGTTTGGACCTGGAACTGAAGCAGCACTCCTGTTCAGTCCCTGTATGGGCTTTTCCAGTTGTTGTCATGGCAATTGTTAACTGTCATGGCACCTATGGGTGTGTCACTTAGCATATGCTAATATATTACAATAAGGATATAATGAGACTCTAGGACCACGTCTACGGACCACTAGAAGTCAAATCTTCTGCTGTCTTGGTCTAGTTGGTTCTAATCAGTTCTTGCTTTTCTCTTTGCAGCTTCCTTCTGAATCTTAGATAAGAAGAGCAGAGGTATCACTCTTGGGCAACAGCTTTGTTAACTGTATCACTAATTCCTCACTGCTGTATAGGGCTACATTTATAGATGTCACATTTATCATGAATGTACCTTCTTACTGTAAGTTATTTCATTTTATCTCTTTTTTATATTAAGACTGGAAATTATATTGATTTTAAAACACATGTATGTGCATAGGTAGGAGTGATGGACCCAGTTTCAGGTACCTGAAATTTCCACAATTTGGAGCAACTTCCTTAAAAAGATGATTAGAAAATTATGAATACAGTATTAGGTATTAGAATGACTATTTATCTAAAACAAAACAAACTCAACAAATTGCAAAGTATAAAAGCTGAAAAAGGACATCAGTATTATAAAATCCAGAAATACTTTTCCTACATATCTTTACAACATACTCTGCTCTCCTCTTCTTTGGACAGTGATATCACAATATCACATTTTACAGAATGTTGGGAAGGAAGAAATTTTCCTCCTCCCTCCTTGGTTCTTCAGGCTGGTCTAATAAATAAATTGACATGAGAGAGATTAATAGGAGAAAATCAAACAAAAGTTTAATGTTGTGTAGACATGGGAGGAACCCAGGAGAACTGAGTAACTCATGAAAGGGGCAGAAGCCCTCACCTAAAATACCACCCTCAGCTAAAGGCAAAAAGGTTGGGAGAGTGGAGGGAGTCAACTGTGGAAGGTTACCTGGAAAAGCACAGTAAAAAAGGGTAAGATTGTTATGCAGATCTAAGTCTGAGCCTTCTCCGTTAATAAGAATCTCTAGAGATTTTGTCATCCTCTTCCCGTTTTAGAGAGGAAGATAGACTTACAGATGGAGATTTCCTTTATAAATGTTTCCTACAAAAGATTAATTTCTCTTTGGTTTTCAGAGTTTTCCCCCTGTTTTCTATTAGAAAATAACCAACTTAAAATACTTAATCTGCCAAAGAGACGTATTTGGAGGTGGCAATTTTTGCTTCTCTATAAGATAAACTAGAAAGAAATATAATTCATTCTTTAGCATCACTGATCTGCATTTATTTTCTATTATTGATAGTTGGGGTGCACGGAAAATGTGGTTGCCAAGCAATAATTAATATTAGGTTTACACAGGAAAAGAGCTTTATTTGGGGTTAAGAATCATGATTCTGGAGACAGAGATTTGAGTAGAACCTAAGGAGTGTTCCAGGGAAGAGAAAAAGTCAGGGGCTTGTAAAGATGAAAACTACAATGGTGCTAAATTGTCTAGCAAGAATTGTGAGTAACTCTGAAGCAAGTCAGGCAATATTTATGCTTATGGAATCACATGTTGTTTTAGAGCAAGGGTTCCCTAAGTATCTTGAGAGGACAATAGGGCAAAATGATAGATTCCATTCAGACTGAGACAGGCATAAGTCTCACTTCCTCAGTGGCTTCCTAACTACATCTGAGAAAACTGTTTTAGCAATAGTGACTCCATTTTCCTTTTTCTTTTACACCATTCACATGAGTAGTTCCACTCTTTGTAGTACTGCTGCAGGTTTGAGCTTTTGTGTGTAAAGTTAATTATGATTAACTCTATACTGCTTTATTCCCATCAAAAAAAGACAAAATTGTCATAGTGTGCTTATAATTTTGTATTCTACATTATTGAGTAGATTCCTGATAGGAGATAACTTCCATTTTCACTAGATGGGGGAATGAACCAAATCCTCTGCCTACAATTTTACACACATCTGATGCTAAGAAAAATATTTTGACAAGATTAACTTCTGACTCCAGACATTTCAACCTTGTCTTCCTTCACTACCCACAAATTTCCACTGCCAAATACTGGAGGATGCATTCAAGCTGCATCGAGAGTTTTGCCCCTCCACCTTTGTGTCCTGAAGTCAGGACAGCTGGCTCTTGGTGGAGTTTCTACTCCAGGCTGGCTTGAGGTACTTTCCCATACCTGGAAGTGACTGTGAACCATGTGCATCTATTACACTGAACCAGAACTAAACACATCCTCAACTCAAGTTCGTCTTGTCTGTATTCCAAAAGCTTTCTGCAGCTACTCTCATGCTGCCAATAAAAAAAAAGTATGACAGAGGGAAATCTGATGGGGAAAAGACAGTGGTCTTATCCAAATGTAGCTAAAATATATTACTTTTGCAAATGTTACGGAAACACATGATCTCTTCCAGCACATGCTGATAGATTGGAAAGTGCAGAAAGAATAAAATATGATTCCTGAGTTTTCAGCTGTAATCATTGGGTAAATGTTGATACCATTTATTATATGGTGAAATCTGAGAAAGTATCAGATTTAGGAAGGAAAATCAAGTCTTCTGGTTTGGGGATATTGTAGTTTGAAGTGTCTTTGTGATATCAAAGTGTTTATGCTGAGAAGCAACGTGAGGACTAGAGACATAAATTTGAAAGTCATTGGCAAATTTATAAAGCCACTGGGAATAAGATGAGGTCAGCTAAAGAGAGAGGAAGAATAGCTAGAAAACAAAGACGATCCTTGGACAGAGCATAAAAAATCCCAGTATTTAGAAGAGGGATAGAATGGGAAGAGCCAGAAAAGAGACTAGAACAAACAGCCAGCAATGTGGGATACATCTCAGGGAATTCAACCTCAGTCACTAAAACTGAAGACTATAGTTCTAGTGGAAATGACTGATTATAGAATTTTGTTGAAAGGTAAAATAAGAGAAAAAAAAATGTTCTTTGGATTTAGCAATATGGAAAATTTGGGGATCTTAACAACAGCAGTTTCAGTGGATTAGTATGTGCAGAAGAAAGGTTGAAGGATGTTGAAAAGTAAATAAGTGAGAATGTAGAGACACCATGTGTAGAACACTTTGTGTGTTTTGCTGTGGAATGGTGATGAAGGAGGATGTGGGGTCAAGAGAGGGTTTGGTTTTTATGTTGTTTTTGTTCAGTCATATCTGACTCTTCGTGATCCCATGGACTGTAGCATGCCAGCTTTCCCTGTCCCTCACTGTTTCCCAGAGTTTGCTGAAGTTCATCATGTCCATTGCATTGGTGATGCCATCCAACCATCTCATCCTCTGTTGCCCTCTTCTCTTCCTGCCTTCGATCTTTCTCAGCAGAAGGGTCTTTTCCAATGAATCAGCCAAAGTATTCAGCTTCAGCATCAATCCTTCCAATGTGTATGTTGGAATCAATGTTGACACTGATTTCTTTAAGATTGACTGGTTTGATCACCTTGCTGTCCAAGGGACTTTCAAGAGTCTTCTCCAGCACCACAGTTCAAAAGCATCAATTCTTTGACCTCTGCCTTCTTTATAGTCCAGCTCCCACAGCCCTACATGACTACTGGAAAGACCATTCAGTTCAGTTCAGTTCAGTAGCTCGGTTGTGTCCGACTCTTTGCAACCCCATGAATCACAGTACTCCAGGCCTCCCTGTCCATCACCAATTCCCGGAGTTCACTCACTCATATCCGTCGAGTCAGTGGTGCAATCCAGCCATCTCATCCTCTGTCATCCCCTTTTCCTCCTGCCCCCAGTCCCTCCCAGCATCAGAGTCTTTTCCAATGAGTCAACTCTTCACATGAGGTGGCCAAACTACTGGAGTTTCAGCTTTAGTATCATTTCCTCCAAAAAAATCCCAGGGATGATCTCCTTCAGAATGGACTGGTTGGATCTCCTTGCAGTCCAAGGGACTCTCAAGAGTCTTCTCCAACACTACAGTTCAAAAGCATCAATTCTTTGGTGCTCAGCCTTCTTCACAAGTCCAACTCTCACATCCATACGTGACCACTGGAAAAACCATAGCCTTGACTAGATGGACCTTTGTTGGCAAAGTAATGTCTCTGCTTTTGAATATGCTATCTAGTTTGGTCATAACTTTTCTTCCAAGGAGTAAGCGTCTTTTGATTTCATGGCTGCAGTCACCATCTGCAGTGATTTTGAAGCCCCCAAAATAAAGTCTGACACTGTTTCCACTGTTTCCCCATCTATTTCCCATGAAGTGATGGGACCAGATGCCATGATCTTCATTTTCTGAATGTTGAAAGACCATAGCCTTGACTATATGGACCTTTGTTAGCAAAGTGATACCTTTGCTTTTTGGATTTTATAGGAGAGGCTAGATCATATTTGTTAGCTGATAAGAAGGAGGGCAGGTAATGAGGGAAGACAAAGTTAAACAGTTGAAAGACTTAAGTCCTTGAATGGACAAAAAGGGAGAAATGGTGTCACTCTTTCAATTCAATTAAAAGGTCTCGAACACAACACAGGTGTTTCTGCTATAATGTCATATGCATTTATTTTTAAAAGCCCTTGCATTCTGCAAAAACACACACTAAAAATAACAAGTCTTTTGGGAGAAGAATATTGTGGCAGATCATTCAAATCCTAGAACCAGAGCACTAACAAAAACATTAGCATTTCTACTAAATAAATTAAATGGTTAAAAGGATATGTTAAATGTCTAATTAAGTGAATAAAATCAACAATAGACATAGGGTTTGATCTTCTTCAAAGATAAAGGTAGGTTGATGGAAGAATGTCACAGGGAGAAAATGCATGCAAGCCAGAGAAAACTATGTAAGAACAGTCTCGAGACTGACATGCGGTAAAGCTAAGCCAAGAAGAAAACCTTTAAGTGAATGCTTTTGTGTAGGGTATTCTGTTCATTGCTGTGTTTCAGTGTGCTAATAAGATCTATGTTCAGCTACTATTCCTTGATAATAATAAAAAATTAACATGCTCAGAAAAATCTCGTATGAACTAACTCCCACATTATACTGACATCATCCCTTGGTTTACCAATAGTATGTGGAATATTTGCATTTCAGAAACATATACTGTATCACAGAAACTGTATCTCTTGACTTGTTCAGCAGCTATTGCGTGTATAGGAATCTACTGGATACAGCGCAGGATCAAAGATGCACAAAGTGTAGGTGCCTCTAACTACAGGCACAACCTTCGCCCTAGAACTCAGTTACGCCACACACGCTAAACCTTTACACAAGACAACGCAATAGTCTAGCCACCAAGCAGAGCCGACACCTGTTGTTACTCCTCAAGAGCCATAGATAATATTCCGAGCTGTATCTTGTGAGCTGCTTTTAGACACTGAAGCCCCCTCACCAGGTGGAAGAAGGTGACTGCACGATGAGAGGATGACTACATGATGATCAGACAAAAGCTGTGCCGTAAGCCACTCCACACAGTTCTGAGAACTGTCCCTAAGAAGTGGGAACAAATGCTGAAACTAGAGTTTCACAGTCCTCAAAATAACTAAAGAGGATGCTGATCAGACTACCACATCACTGACACCAAAATGACTGTCAGAACTGACTGTGCCATCCTGCCCCCTCCCTCCTCCCATACAGCCCTGAACCTCCCCTTTAAAAACTTCTGCCCCATAAGCAGCAATTGGAAGCTTACCCTCAGACACAAGTCCACCTTCTCTCCCGGTCGCCAGCATCTGAAATAAAGCTGCCTTTCCTTTCCTACTAACCCCCGTCCCTCGAGAACTGGCTGTCAAGCAGCAAGCAGCCAGACCTGGGTTCAGTAACATAACCACAGTTGACTTTGTCAAAATCTTGATTTCCACAAGCAGAAATAAAAAGGAAAAATTACAATGTGTTTCAATAAAAATAATAAACTTGTAGTAGCAATATTAATAACAATTAACATTTACTGAGAACTTACTCTATATCAGAGTGATTTGACCCAATTAATACTCACAGGAACCCTATGAAGTAGATACCCTTAGCATCCTGATTTCCATGAAGTAGAAAGATCATACAGCTATTGAATGACAGAGCCAGGATTTGAAGCTTAGAGATTTGAAGAGCTAGGTTCTTTCAAGTGGGGAAGGAAGGCATTCAACACGGTGCTCAAACACTTTTCCCACCACATCTGGGATTATTGAATCATTCCCTCTACCTCCAAATAATTGAGAACTCATGGTCATCTTTTGCCTTAAGGCTTACGAAACATTTTTCTGAAAGAGTGTCTAATGTTGCTAGAGCTTATAGGAAAAGTCCAAAAAGAAGTGATGAACCTGAGAGGGGTTGTGCTAGGAGTTACTCTTTATTGTCACATTCTGTGTGGCAAAGCTAAGCGAAGGTCCCAGGGATTAGGTGAGAAAAAGAGAAGGCAGTAGAGGCATGCTCTCTTACCTGTCTTCCTCTGATAACAAGAGGCTGAGGGGGACTCCAATAGCAAGAGGTTGTGGAGTGGGCTGCCTGTATTAAAAGCTGAAGCAGATTGAACCTTGCTAGATGGATAACTGGAACTATGCAGACCAATGAACACAGGTTCTTCTGGAAAGCCTAGAGGTACTCCTGCGAGAGCACCTACTTTTGAATAATTGACAAATGAAAAAGAAAAATCAACAATGCTAAAAAAAAATAGTGACAACTAATGAAAAGGGGACATTACTGCATCCACACCTCCATTTATAGGGTGGTGTTCATTTCAGGAATAGCAGCAACAACAAAACAAGGAGCTGATAGTTAATATACTGTGGATAATTGCTTTTCATTCTCCATTCTCTCTTCTCACCTTTCAGGAAGGAAGGCGATGATGTTGGGAGGAAAGAGGACTGTGTGGTCACCACCCTTCACTTCCTAGTACACATCAAGACACTGGAGCCATAAGCCTATTCTATGCTTGGGGAAAGGTGGAAGGGTAGGGGCTGATGGAGACTGGAGAGAATTTCAAAGAAAATATAAATTTTGGAAATAGGAGGATTGTGTTTAATAACTCCAATGATATAATTTAATAACAAAAAAGGGATTAGAAGTTTATGAAATTGGTTTAAGATGTCATCACAGGAGCCTGCTGCCCAACAGGCGTGGGGCTGCAGTAGGAGTTTTTGAGAAAAATTAATTTTATGATTATACCTCACAAGTTGAGACTTCTTTCCAAAAAGTTGTGTCTATGAAATGTAAAGGTTGGACTGCATGAACTGTAAGGTCTCTGCCACTTCTAACATCTGAGCCTTTTTTGGCAATTAGGATTGTAGGAGTTCAAGAAGATAAGTCACTGGAATGGCGTGGCCCTGGGGCGGTTCCCAAAGAGCAGTGATTCCTGCTGCCTGGTTGATGAGTCCTTCATCCCCCTGCCTGGTCTGCTAGGTTGATAGTTCAGGATAGTAACCTTGCCTTCTATGATACTGTCTCAAAGCTGGCATAGGTGAAAAGAAAAAGCCACAGGAGGTGGTGGTAGATTTGAAAGAAATCAAAGAAAGAAAGGAGTTTAAAGCAGAATATTGAAAGGATGGTGGGACTGATGATAACCATGGGACATCGGTTAGAAGTGACTTGAAGAAGAGATAAATGGCATTTTCAATTTCCTATCAGTGGGGCTTCCCAAATGGTGCAGTGGTAAAAGAACCTGGCTGTCAGTGCAGGAGATGTGAGTTTGATCCCTGGGTTGGGAAGATCCCTAGAGGAGGAAATGACAACCTACTCCAGTATTATTACTTGAAAAATTCCAAGGACAGAGGAGCCTGGCAGGCTACAGTCCACAGGGATACAAAGAGTCAGAAATGACTGAGCACACCAGCACACATCGGTTTTTATCCTAAGTCCCAAAGTAGAGAAAAATATCAAAGTTTTAAAATAGGAAAATACTTTAGAGAAAATTTAAATTTCTTTATTTTAAGGATTGAGAAATCTGAACATCGAAGCATGGTTTGTGCAAGTTTTATATCTAAGCGATTCATCGGTGGCAAACACAGAGCTAAATTATGGTGTTCTGTTTGTTCATTTTTTTGGCTGAAGGTTTAGGATGAGAGACTGAGTGCTCTTAAGGACTCATAATTCAAAATGGGAGAAAGAGTGATGAAATGAATAAAGAAATGAGCAAAAACATACCAGGCAGAGAATTAAATCAGAGTGATGTGACTGAGTAGGTGGTTAATTTAGATATTTAGGTTAATCACATACTGAAATGAAAAGAGTGCAGTAGAATCTCTCTTAACAACCCCAAGTTCACTGACTCACTAGAGTAAAAGGCCTTCACTATCCCTTCTGTAAAACAGATGGACAAATGCAGGTACTGTGCTTAGTCACTCAGTCGTGTCTAACTCTTTGTGACCCCATGGACTGAAGCCCGCCAGGCTCCTCTATCCATGGGGATTCTCCAGGCAAGAAAACTGGAGTGGGTTGCCATGCCCCTCTCCAGGGGATCTCCCCAACCCAGGAATTGAACCCAGGTCTCCTGCGTATTCTTTACTGTCTGAGCCACCAAGAAAGCCCATATGCTAAATCACCCGTATGCTAAATGGTGAGCTTCTCTGTTTAAATTTAGAAACACCAAGAGATAGTAATGGTATCACAGAATCAATGTTGGAGAAAATTTCAAGATAGGGTATAATTAGCAGTGTTGAATGGATCACAGTTATCAAGTAAGAGAAGAACCAAAAACAGCATTTGGTAATTAGGAGTAAGCCAGAAAGAAAAACACCAATACAGTATACTGACACATATATATGGAATTTAGAAAGATAGTGATGATGACCCTGTATGTGAGACAACAACAGAGACACAGAGGTATAGAACGGACTTTTGGCCTCTGAGGGAGAGGGAGAGGGTGGGATGATTTGGGAGAATGGCATTAAAACATGTATACTATCATGTAAGAAATGAAGCGTCTTTGTTCAATACAGGATACAGGAGGCTTGGGGCTGGTTCACGGGATGATCCGGAGAGATGATATGGGGTGGGAGGTGGGAAGGGGCTTTGGCACTGGGAGATCGGGTACACCTGTGGCTGATTCATGTCAATGTATGGCAAAACCAATACAGTATTGTAATGTAGAAGGAAGTAAAAATAAAATTAAAACAAACAAACAAACAAAACCTTGGTATAGCCCCCCATCATTCAGAGTCCGTCTCAGCCACACAAGCCCCAAATCTCAATGGTCAACTCACCAAACCTGAGACGTTATTCAAACTCACAAGATAATTCAAAATGCCAATTCATTCATTTTTGATGGTTATTAATTCAGATCAGTCATCTCCAAGTGGCTTTTGCTTCCCTGGCGGATATAAGTAATTTAGTATATTAAAATGCACATCAGAAGGTTACTTATTGTTCCTGTAATACTCTGTTCTTAACTTATCAAAGCACGTGTCAAACTGTATACGAATTGCATTATCTTGTTCCGCGTCACGTACTATGTATGTGTTTGATTGATTGCTTTTTACCTTGTGCTTAGCATGATGCAGAGCATGTTTAGATTTTCCATATTTATTAGAGATATAAATGAGCAATTAACTCATTAATTTTTTCTATAATGATGTTGCAACCTGATAAATTATCCTCTTCTTTTTTAGAGATAATTGCTTTTAAAAAAATATCTCTGGAAGAGTACTAAAGACATTCTAGACAACTCTTTTATCTCCAGTTGTTCATCTTTCATGGAATCACTAATCTTTGCATCTCTTTGACATACTCTTAAATGAATTCCTATGGTAATTAGTATCATAGAATATTTTCTTTTGTAACTGATGTCCTGCCAGCCCTATTGAGATATATGACATACGTGAAAGATAGGGTCTACTAATCCTCTTTCTATATTCTATCCACAGGATATTTAACTATAAATTTAATTCACTGGAAATGCAATATAATAAAGACAATAAATGAAAAAGAAGAAAATTTTTTTGTGCTGCCTAATTCTGATCATGTCACATGTCATAAAGCTGAAGAAAGGAGTCTTCCTCTGAACCGTCTTTAAAATCTGTTTGTGCACAAAACTTTAGACCTTTCAAAAAAGTGAAATTGTTAGTCAGTCTGTCATGTCCAACTCTTTGTGACCGCATGGATTGTAGCCCACTAGGCTCCTCTGTGCACAGAATTCTCCAGGCAAGAGTACTACAGTGGGTAGCCATTCCCTTCTCCAGGGTATCTTCCTGACCCAGGGATTAAACCTGGGCCTCTTGTATTGCAGGAGGTTCTTTACTGCTTGAGCCACCAGAGAAGGCCAGACCTTCCAGAAACCACAGGCAATTTGACTGTCTACAGTACATCCGTGGATATGTACTTGACTCTGTGGACTATTTTGAAATGTGTTACTCAGATTGTGTGGCCAGAATGAAAGGAAAATTTAAAAATGCCAGATTCTTTAAATCCGTCACTTTCTTTCCTTCCAATGCCATCATTTACCCCTTATTTCTAGAATTTTTTTCCCCCACTTAGAGAACTTTTTCTGAATTTGCTTCAGTTTGCAAGCACCACTCCCACCCCGTGCTATATTTCTGCCATCTTAACATCTCCACTAATTATGAGACATAGGCTTCCTGGATTGTGACTCTTTGTAGTCATATATCCTCAACAAATCAAAAGTGAATGGTCTTTTTTCCCTGATGTAATGGAATGCCCACTAGACTCAGAAATAGAGGACCCAGTTTGAATTCCGATTATACTCTGTTCTACCTTATACTCTTGGCCTAATTGATGAAATAAACTTCTAAACAAAAAAAAAAAAATGTGTATGGAATAAATGTAGAAGAAATGACTTGACTTGATTAGAAAAGCATTGTTTTCATCCACTAATAAAAAATTGATTTAGCCAAAAGTCATTAAAGATGAAATGATAAAAAATTGATGGGATCAATTTGAATAGAGCATCAAACTGTTGTTCCCTGAAACACTGATCAATTTAGCATTGCTGAGAGTAGTATAATCAAACAGTATATGCCTCCTGATGAGGGTTGCCAGATAAAATATGGGATGCTGAGTAAAATTTGATTTTCAGATAAATAATAATTTTTAATAAAATATGACCCATGATATATTTGGGATATTCTTATTCTACAAAAGTTACTTGTTGTTTATTTAGAATTAACATTTAACTAGGTGTCTTGTATATGTTTTACTGGAAAACACCAAGGAAAGAAGAACCTGGTGGACTACAGTCCATAAAGTCACAAAGTGTTGAACACAAGCATGCATTTGTATATGTGCGTGTTAAATTTGATAATCCTACTTGGTGTGGTACAAGATTTTAATATGTATTATATAATCTAGCACAGCTATGTATAACTATATATGGTTTAATGTAGTACAATACAGTTTATAGTACATATGTTTAATATAGTTTAATAAATTGAACTTACCTCTAATTAAAACTTTAGAACTGACTTTCAATCTGCAGAAAACAAGGGATATAGAAGAACAAATTTTAAATGATGCAATGAGCAAATTGATATCCAAAAGTGAAATTTTGATTTCACTGGTTTTTACACCTGTCAATGAAATGGAAAAGATTTGGATGGTGGGGAGGAAAATGGCAGAATATTCTAGATCAAAGATATTCAAAAGAGGATGATTTTACCCCCAGGGGATATTTGACAATATTTAGAAACATTTTTTGGTTTTCTCCAATAGTTTTTCCAGTGGTCATATATGGATGCGAGAATTGGACTGTGAAGAAAGCTGAGCACCAAAGAACTGATGCTTTTGAACAGTGGTATTGGAGAAGACTCTTGAAAGTCCCTTGGACTGCAAGGAGATCCAACCAGTCCATTCTGAAGGAGATCAGCCCTGGGATTTCTTTGGAAGGAATGATGCTCAAGCTGAAACTCCAGTACTTTGGCCACCTCATGCGAAGAGTTGACTCATTGAAAAGACTCTGATGCTGGGAGGGCTTGGGGGCAGGAGGAGAAGGGGACGACCGAGGATGAGATGGCTGGATGGCATCACTGACTCGACGGATATGAATGAGTGAACTCCGGGGAGTTGGTGATGGACAGGGAGGCCTGGCGTGCTGCGATTACAGCGGCAGACGCGACTGAGCGACTGAACTGAACTGAACTTTACTGACTGTAGTGGAAGGAGAAGAGATGATACTAGCAAGCAGTAGGTAGAGGCTAGGGAAGCTACTAAACACTTTGTAACCTCACACAGCGATGGCCTCCGCCCTCATGATCCTCCCCCTCCCCCAAAACAACAAATTATGAGGCTTAAAACGTCAACAGTGCTTCTGGTTAGAAACCCTGGTCTAGACTAAAACAGATCTTGAAAACTTACCTACCACGTGTAATACATGATGCTCATTTAAGACTTGAAACCATACTATAATATAGAGTACTTCAGTGATAGAAGGCAACATAGCTATTTAAGAATAATGCTGTAGAAAAAAATGCTATTTATATGGGAAAGATTCATAAAACATTGTTAAGAGAGAAACAGGCTGCATATAACGAATACGCATAACACAACCTCATGTTGTTAAAAAGAAGCGAGGGCTACAAAAATACTGTGGGTGTTAGTCACTCAGTCATGTTTGAGACCCCAGGAGTTATAACTCTCCAGGCTCCTCGGTCCATGGTGATTCTCCAGTAAAGAACACTGGAGTGGGCTGCTGTTCCCTCTTCCAGAGGATCTTCCCAACCCAGGGATAGAACCTGGGCCTCTTGCATTTCAGGCAGGTTCTTTATCACCTGAGCCACCAGGGAAGTCCAAAATAATACAAAAATAATAACATCCCATTTTTTCCATAAACATAAGTGTACATGTATAAATAGATACAAACAGATAAATGCATAGAAAAATAATCTGAAAACCAGTCTTCAAAATGTGTATAGTGTTGGGACTTCCCTGGTGGTCCAGTGGCTAAGAATCCATCTTGCAATGCTGGGGACAAGGGTTTGTCCCTGGTCTGGGAAGACCCCACACGCTGAGGAGCAACTGAGCTCAGGTGCCGCAACTATTGAGCTGTGCCCTTAGAGACTCCAAGTCGCAGTTTCTAAGCCCTTGGGCAGCAATGGCTGAAGCCTGAGTGCCCTAGAGACCACGCTCCACAACAAGAGAAGCCACCGTGATGAGAAGCCTGTGCATCACAATGAAGAGTAGCCCCCGCTCTCCACAACTAGAGAAAGCCCACAGGCAGCAATAAAGACCCCGTGTGGCCAAAATAAAATAAAATAAAATAATAATCAATTAAATATTTGAAAAAAATTCAGTGTTGGTGTTTCTAAGTTGGAGATCATAACTAATTTGCATTGTCTTATTTTTCCTTTCTTGTGTTTATATATGGTGAATAGACATCTATATTGCTATTTTAATCAGAGGGACAATACAATTATTTTAGAAAGATAATTCTTAGAGTTGAAGATCCTTATGGCCATTCTCTTTTACATTGCTGTTCAGCCACTCAGTCGTGTCTGACTCTTTTTGACTCTATGGACTGCAGCACATCAGACTTCTCTGTATTTCGCTATCACCTAGAGCTTGCTCAAACTCATGTCCATCGAGTCGGCGATGCCATCTAACAATCTCATCCTCTGTCATCCCCTTCTCCTCCTGCCTTCAATCTTTCCCATCATCAGGGTCTTTCCCAGTGAGTCGGCATTTCCATCAGGTGGCCAAAGTATTGGAGTTTCAGCTTCAGCATCAGTCCTTCCAATGAATATTCAGGGTTGATTTCTTTTAGGATTGACTGATGTGATCTCTTTGCTTTCTCTCAAGAGTCTTCTCCAGCACCACAGTTTGAAAGAATCAGTTCTTCAGCACTCAGCCTGCTTTTCTAAAATGGCTTCTCAAACAACTCCCAAGGGTACAGATGAGTTCATTGTCTCAACTGATGCACACACAATTTGCTACAAAGATTCCACCCTGGCTCACTAGGGGCTTGAGACAGTAACAGGAGTAGTAGTGGTAGTGGAAGTTGTGTCTGACTCTTTGCGACCCCGTGGACCATAGCCCGCCAGGCTCCTCTGTCCATGGAATTCTCCAAGCAAGAATACTGGAGTGGCTTACCATTCCCTCCTCCAGAGGATCTTCTCGACCTAGGGATCAAACCCAGGTCTCCTGCACTGCAGGCAGATTTTTACCCTCTGAGTCAGAGGGAAGATCAGGCAAGAGCACAGAGACCTTCTCAACGAAGAGGTCATGGTGACCCAGAAACTCAGCTTGCTGAAGTGGAAAGCTGCTGCTGTTTCATTCTCTTTCCAGAGAAGGCAAGAATGAACCAAAGGGAGCGTGAGGAATGGGTATGAAAGTATCTTCGCTTCAAACAAAGAGATGGATCTCTCTAAATGGGAGAGTTAGGCTGAAATGTATGTCAGTGAGGTGTTAAGAAACTGACCATAAGCTGAAAACCGGACAAGAGAAGCCCCGGCTCCTGTAACGCTCTGCTTGCCCTGATCTGATTTGAGTAAGTTTCAGGAAGTTGGCTGCTCTCTAAAACTGAAAAGCTAAAATTTAGGGTCTTCTCTTTGTAAGCTCATCCAGTAACCCTATGGTTTACTGGACTAAAATCAATGCAGTATTAGTCTGTGAAACTTTCAAAATCCCCCAACAGTTAGCAAGCAAATGAGAGCATCTATCTCTCTCATCTACTACCCAAATTCCTAACAAAGCCCTTGAGATAAGCTCTAGGGTTCTCTCATCCTTTCCTTCTTAGTACCCTGGAGGGATTTTTGAAACAGATGGTCCCAGGAGACTTGGGGTAGAGGGATTTGCTCCTCTTGGGGGAAATACTCCTGAAATCTGGAGTTTAACAGACTGTATTTCCCCCCCTCGGTCACTTCTCAAACCAAAGGGATCAATGTCCCCAGCTTCAGGAATATATAGCAATAATTTGAGATTCTCTAAGAGTTGGAGACATCAGAGTGACTGAGCATGCTTTGATACTAGAAGAGCTGAGTTTTTCTTGCTTTGTGGGTTTTAGCTTTCCTTTTAAACACCTCTTGAATATATGGTGTTTTCACCTGTTTCCTCTGAATAGATTCAGCCTTTCAGTGTCTTTTGAAGATCACTGTCTGAAAAGTGACTCCTTTTCCTTATTGCTAAGGTCTGGCACAGCAAGCAGCTGTTGGCAGAACTAAGTGAAAATGGAATGCCATGTGTATTTTCCAAAATATTATTATTTCCCCTCTATGATTTGCAATATTTTTCAGTTGTATTGATTCTCGTGTTCATTAATATTATATTTCTTCATGCTCATCTTGTTGTGGTAATGGATTCAAGGACATGAAATTTAGCTGAGACATTACAATGATCTCCAAATATTTTAAACATTATCAGGTTGAAAAGGAAATAGAAAGTGGAATAATGTGTGGATGTGGTAAGTTGCAGGGAGACAGGTATTGAGTCAATAGGAAGTAACATTTTCTAAGAACTAAGACCATTCAAAAATAGAATTGATGACCATATATCTATATGGGTCTGTGTCATGAGGTAGTATGCACCATTAGAAAGGAAAAGAGTGAGATAGATTACAGTACTGGTATGGAAAATATTCGATATTAAGGGGAAAAAACTAGCTGTAAATTGGTATGTGCAGTTTAGTTCCATTTGTACAAAATTGAAATGATACAGAAATATACATAACTGAACATAGAAATTTTCTAGACAGAAATAAACCAGGTAAAACAAACAAACAGACATAAATTATGTTTACTTCTGGACCAGAGAATGCAAAGCAAGGAAACAGAAAACTAACTTTTCTAGTTATGTCCTTCTATACGGACAGCTTTTTTTTTCTGCCTTAAGCATTTTTATAACATGAAAAGCCCAGTTTTATTTCTTTAAGTAAACTTAATTTCTTAAGAGGAGGATGCTAACTTATTAGAGAATGAATTTGCAATTATTGGAAGCAGAGTTTGGCGGCTATTTGTGAGGAGTGCTGTGCTTTTAAAATTACCTTGTAACTCTAAGGTCCTATGATTCAGTTATATTTAAAGGACTTAAAGCTACCAAGCACATGAATTTTTCCAACTTCCTTCCAGTTGGAAGCCAAGACTTGGATTAACCCCTTGCCTAGGATTGGTTGTTAGGTCTAAGCAGAAAATGATGTCTCTAGAAGGAAATATTTTTATATTTTCTCATAGAGATATTTTGGCCAAAAGATCCAGAATCCAAGGAAACAGAAAGTGGTTTAAAGTGTTGCATTTTTCAGTGAGGTGAATTCTGCAGAAGGAGGCTGCCATTTTGTTTCAGTTATTCCGACCTTACCATCCTGGTGTCATCACCCACCTGTTTTTTGTCCCCATTTCCCCGAGAGGATGATGGGGGAGGAGATGGAACTGCAGGAATGCACAAGCTCAATTCAATCTTTACTCTCCTATAGCCTAGCTTATTTTTCTTTCATGTCCTTTAATAAAGGTAAGATTGATTTTTCCAGTTATATAATCTTTGAATTTTATCTTGCTCAGTAATACATCATGAATCTCAGTTAAACAGGAGTGGTTAACGATTAGCCCATCACCACATGTCAGTGGAAAAGGAACACATATTTGGTCAACATTGTCTCTGTTATTGAAAATATTTTCTATTTTTCTGTTTTTCAAAATCTGCCCTCATTTAACTACTTGCATCCCACAATAGCAAGGTAAGAATTGGTTCTGTGTTTATTTCAGATTTTAATATTTCATTCATTATGGATTTTTGCATTCATTTTTTAAAACTCTGCATTAAAATCTTATTCATCTTGATTACTGTGTGGTTTTCTTAATTTTTGAAATATTTTTGGTATTCCCTTAAATTCTGCCTCACTTGCTACACTGTTTCCAGCACTGTTCAGGAAGAGTTTCTTTTTAGCAACTATGGCCTTCCTTTAAAAACTGGAAGTTAATTTCCTTTGAATCTGGCCTTTGGGTTCTCAAATTTCTATAAAATGCCTGTTTAGAGACTTTAAGTTAGTGGTACTTTATACTGTCAATTTTTTCTTCTCCACGGTAAAATAACCCACTGCTTTTACCTTTTCTTCTCAGTAGTCCTCTCTGCAGCCTCATTAGAAAGTTCCATTTTGGCAAAGAATTTAACAATTTTGCTTTGTGTTTAGAAGACAATAAATAAGAAGAAAATCTTGATTATATAGAGAACATAAAAAGAAAATTAATTCATTACTCAGAAAAAAATATTTTTAATGTTTTGTTATGTTTACTTTCAGATTTTTTTCAAAAGCATGTGTGCTGTTGAATGTGTTTCATTCTTTTGTTAATTCCTTTCCTTTTCTTTGAACAAAATTTGATCTGTTTGTCTATCTGTGTGTCTATCTTTCTATTGTATCTTTCCATATCAGGCCCTTTTTGACATATAATGGCTGTTTGGTTGCCAGCAGATGGATATACTTATTTAATCATACATTATTTTATGTATTAATTATTATATTATAAATAATGTCATAAAAGTTTTTGTATATCCAGGTGTTTATCTCTGATAATTTCCTTAAAATAAATAATTGGAAGTGGAAATATAAAGCCAAGGAAAATGGACATGCATTGACACTAATATGCTAGTATTTCATATCCTTGTTTCAGTTCATCTCAGTCGTGTCCATCTCCTTCTGACCCAATGAATCACAGCACGCCAGGCCTCCCTGTCCATCACCAACACCCGGAGTTCACTCAAACTCACGTCCATCGAGTCCGTGATGCCATCCAGCCATCTCATCCTCTGTCAACCCTTCTCCTCCTGCCCCCAATCCCTCCCAGCATCAGAGTCTTTTCTAGTGAGTCAACTCTTCACATGAGGTGGCCAAAGTACTGGAGTTTCAGCTTTAGCATCATTCCTTCCAAAGAAATCCCAAGGCTGATCTCCTTCAGAATGGACTGGATGGATCTCTTTGCAGTCCAAGGGACTCTTAAGAGTCTTCTCCAACACCACAGTTCAAAAGCATCAATTCTTCAGCACTCAGCTTTCTTCACAGTCCAACACTCACATCCATACATGACCAGTGGAAAAACCATAGCCTTGACTAGACAGATCTTTGTGACAAAATAATGTCCCTGCTTTTGAATATGCTATCTAGGTTGGTCATAGCTTTCTTCCAAGGAGTAAGCGTCTTTTAATTTCATGGCTGTAGTCACCATCTGCAGTGATTTTGAAGCCCCCCCAAAAAGTCTGACACTGTTTCCACTGTTTCCCCATCTATTTCCCATGAAGTGGTGGGACTGGATGCCATGATCTTTGTTTTCTGAATGTTGAGTTTTAAGCCAACTTTTCACTCTCCTCTTTTACTTTCATAAAGAGGCTTTTGAGTTCCTCTTCACTTTCTGCCATAAGGGTGGTGTCATCTGCATATCTGAGGTTATTGATATTTCTCCCAGCAATACTGATTCCAGTTTGTGTTTCTTCCAGCCCAGCATTTCTCATGATGTACTCTGCATATAAGTTAAATAAGAAAGGTGACAATGTACAGCCTTGACGTACTCCTTTTCCATTTGGAACCAGTCTGTTGTTCCATGTCCAGTTCTAACTGTTGTTTCCTGGCCTGTATATAGGTTTCTCAGGAGACGGGTCAGGTGGTCTGGTTCCCATCTCTTGAAGAATTTTCCACAGTTTATTGTGATCCACACAGTCAAAGGCTTTGGCATAGTCAATAAAGCAGAATTAGATGTTTTTCTGGAACTCTCTTGCTTTTTCCATGATCCAGCGGATGTTGGCAATTTGATCTCTGGTTCCTCTGCCTTTTCTAAAACCAGCTTGAACATCTGGAAGTTTATGGTTCACGTATTGCTGAAGCCTGGCTTGGAGAATTTTGAGCATTATGTTACTAGCGTGTGAGATGATTGCAATTGTGCAGTAGTCTGAGCATTTTTGGCATTGCCTTTTTTGGGACTGGAATGAAAACTGACCTTTTCCAGTCCTGTGGCCACTGCTGAGTTTTCCAAATTGGCTGGCATATTGAGTGCAGCACTTTCACAGCATCATCTTTCAGGATTTGAAATAGCTCAACTGGAATTCCATCACCTCCACTGGCTTTGTTCGTAGTGATGCTTTCTAAGGTCCACTTGACTTCACATTCCAAGATGTCTGGCTCTAGGTGAGTGATCACATCATCATGATTATCTGGGTCGTGAAGATCTTTTCTGTACAGTTCTTCTGTGTATCCTTGCCACCTCTTCATATCTTCTGCTTCTGTTAGGTCCAGACCATTTCTGTCCTTTATCGAGGCCATCTTTGCATGAAATGTTCCCTTGGTATCTCTAATTTTCTTGAAGACATCTCTAGTCTTTCCCATTCTGTTGTTTTCCTCTATTTCTTTGCATTGATCGCTGAGGAAGGCTTTCTTATCTTTCTTTTTCTCCTTTGTTTTTCACTTCTCTTCTTTTCACAGCTATTTTTAAGGCCTCCCCAGACAGCCATTTTGCTTTTTGCATTTATTTTCCATGGGGATGGTCTTGATCCCTGTCTCCTGTACAGTGTCACAAACCTCAGTCCATAGTTCATCATGCACTCTATCTATCAGATCTAGTCCCTTAAATCTATTTCTCACTTCCACTGTATAATCATAAGGGATTTCATTTAGTTCATACCTGAATAGTTTAGTGGTTTTCCCTACTTTCTTCAATTTAAGTCTGAATTTGGCAATAAGTAGTTCATGATCTGAGCCACAGTCAGCTCCTGGTCTTGTTTTTGTTGACTGTATAGAGCTTCTGCATTTTTGACTGCAAAGAATATAATCAATCTGATTTCGGTGTTGACCATCTGGTGATGTCCATGTGTACAGTCTTCTCTTGTGTTGTTGGAAGAGGGTGTTTGCTATGACCAGTGCATTTTCTTGGCAAAACTCTATTAGTCTTTGCCCTGCTTCATTCTGTATTCCAAGGCCAAATTTGCCTGTTACTCCAGGTGTTTCTTGACTTCCTACTTTTGCATTCGAGTCCTCTATAATGAAAAAGACATCTTTTGGGGTGTTAGTTTAAAAGGTCTTGTAGGTCTTCATAGACTTGTTCAGCTTCAGCTTCTTCAGCATTACTGGTTGGGGCATAGACTTGGATTACTGTGATATTGAATGGTTTGCCTTGGAAACGAACAGAGATCATTCTGTCATTTTGGAGATTGCATCAAGTACTGCATTTCGGACTCTTGTTTAGACACTGACAAATTTTTCTAGTTTTCACATAGTTTTTCAGCTTTTCCAAGTTTTTCCTAATATAATCTCATTCTCAGAGTGAGGAAAATGCATTAATTATTTTTAGTAAAAGCAAAACAAATGTATCTTCTTCCTCATCTGCTTTGTAATCTTGACATTTCTCAGGCACTCATGGTGCTGAACAAATTACATTGGCTTTAAAATTAAAAGTGTGGATCTAAGGACTTAATAATTGTGGCTGAATCACCTAGTCCTATGTGTTTTTAGCTTCCCCACCTGCAAAATGGAGGTCATTCTTATCTAACACATGAGATTGCTATGCTGTTAAATAATATTGGTAAAAATTCTCCATAAACTAAAAAGTAACATAAGGGACTATTATTATTGATATTATTATTATTAAACATTTTTATTAATGAAAACTTTCTGATCCCTAGTAACTCCCAAGTAGGAAATAGCTGTACAAACTGGTTTCCCTAAGAAACCTGTCTATAATTCTGAAGGCACCAGAAAAGAGAATTCAGAGTCTAGTAGAATTCAGAGTCTAGTAGTGAGTCAAAGTGCCTGTGAAAATCCAAATCCAAATGTAAGGCAGAAAACACACATAAAAACACACTGTCCATGAGAATCAGTTACATTGCAGCACTGAGCAACTGAACTACACTGTAGAGAGCTTGGGTTTATAGGTCATATTAGTTCTGAGAAGACTTGCTAGGCAAGAGGAGTCTTGGAAAATAAAGAAAGCAAAGTGGTTTGTTAAAAACTTATATGTGGCAGTGGTGGAGGTGGGGTCGGGGGCCATCAGATTGGAAGCTGCTGAATGATTTGTGAAAAGGGTTCATGAAAGATGCAAACAAGTGGGACAGAGAGAAAGCAAACACTTATGTCTTGTTGGAGCAGATAGCGTTGTCTTGTTTGGCAACTTAACAGGGAAGATACTTGAGAAAATGATAAAACTGTGCCTTAAACAACAGAGGGAGAGTTGTCGGCAAAGTTAGAACATTTATTTTAAGTTAAAAAAAAATCTGAAACTGTAATGCAAAGAAAATCTTTCCAAATTTAACTACACATTCCCTATTTCTCCAGCCTCCATTTTTCCCAACGTCTATATTTCTAACACACCAGGTAATCTTTTCCACATTTGACCCAGCCTTCCTTCCTTCTATCTCATCCCATCTCCATTCATTCTTTTGTATAAGTCTCCATACGTGAAACTGTTTCCTGATTGTGTTTTTCTATCTTTTACCTATAGGTGAACAGCAGTCGCCATTAAGCAGGCATCCATCGGAGCAGATCCTAGTTATTTCCCTGCCTTTGTGCTCTCCTGCTCAGAGTGCTGGGCACTGCTGTGTTCTGACTGCTTGTCCTAAGTCTTCTGGAATTTATCGATGAAGACAGAGAACCACACAGGGGGTGAGGGAATTTATTTTCCAGGGTTTTACCAGTTTTCATGAACACAAGCTCACCCTCTTTGTGGTTTTCCTTACCGTGTACCTTTTCACCTTGTCTGGCAATGTCATCATTGTGACAGTTATCAGCATTGATCGACACCTCCACACCCCCATGTACTTCTTCCTTACCGTGCTTTCCACTTCAGAGACTTTGTACACAGTGGTCATTGTGCCTCAGATGCTGTCCAGTCTCGTAGGCCTGAGCCAACCCATCTCCTTGGCTGGCTGTGCCACCCAGATGTTCTTTTTTATCACTTTGGCCATCAACAACTGCTTTCTGCTCACAGCGATGGGGTATGACCGCTATGTGGCCATCTGCAACCCCTTGAGGTACATGATCATCATGAACAAGAGGGTGTGTGCCCAGCTGGTATGGGGGGCCTGCAGCATTGGGTTGTTTGTGGCCACAATTCAGATTTCCTCTGTGTTCAGACTACCCTTTTGTTACAGAAAGGTGGCCCATTATTTCTGTGATATCCGCCCGGTTATGAAACTCTCCTGTGCCAACACTGCTCTACATGACATAATTAATTTCCTTATCAGCTCACTCGTCATTGTGGTGCCCATGGTTTTGGTCTTCATCTCGTATATCCCCATCATCTCCACCATCCTCAAGATTGCTTCTGCTGAGGGCCGGAAGAAGGCTTTTGCCACCTGCGCCTCCCACCTCACTGTGGTCATTGTCCACTATGGCTGTGCCTCTATCGCCTACCTCAAGCCCAAGTCAGAGAACATGAGGAATCAGGACCAGCTGATTTCAGTGACTTACACAGTTTTCACTCCTCTCCTTAATCCTGTGGTGTATACTCTAAGGAACAAAGAGGTCAAGGATGCCCTTTGCCGTGCTATTGGCAAAAAACCTCTTGCTTAGAATCTTTGGTAGTTTGATATATAGCCTGTCATATTCTGGGTATTTTTGTAATCACACACACAAAAAATTGATCCTATCATTCTTCCTTTACCTAGACAGTTGCACAATTTGGTGGCAAGCCTAAATTAAAGAATTAAGAGTTTCCCTGACTTGAGTTTTGTTTTTAACATCATTCTCCTATACTCTCTGTTCATCTGAGAGGTTACAACCAAGGACATGGTCAGGGGCTGCTCACCAGCTGGAAAGCTGGTAGGGAATAATAAGCAAGAGGGTGGCTGATTGTTTCCACTTTGTTAATGGCAGAAGAGTGGGCTGTGTAACACCTGTTTGAAGCAATGAGTTGAAAGATCAACTAAAATGTCAAGCTCTAAAGCCTTAGATAGAGTGTGGTCAGTGAACAGGATGTGTTGAAAACACAGTCAAAACCACCTTTCTTACTTATTATCACTTTTTCTTTTGGGCAGTGGAAGAGTAACATTCCAGAAGAAATATTATCAGCCTAAAACATTCTCACCTACTTTGGAGACCCATGCCATTTTCCCCTCAATTTTGTTGAAGCTCACTTTGGGACTGTTTCTTGGGTGAGTTTTGTGTATTTATATGTTAATACAAAGTAACAAAAGAGGGTAATGATGACCCTATGTGCAAGACAACAAGGAAGACATAAAGAACAGACTTTTGGACCCTGTGGGAGGAGCCAGCGGTGGGATGATTTGAGAGAAGAGCAATGAAACATGTATATTACCATATACGAAATAGATGACCAGTCCAAGTTCGATGCATAAAACAGGGCACTCAACACTGGTGCCCTGGGATGACCCAGAGGGTCATAGACTGATGCAATAGGGAAGGAGGTAGAAGGGGGTTTGGGATAGGGGGACAGATGCACACCCATGGCTGACATGTCAATGTCTGGCAAAAACCACCACAATATTGTGAAGTAATTAACCTCCAATTAAAATAAATTAATTTTAAAAATTAAAACGGTTCACTAAGGAGTATAACATTATCTTGATCAAAACATATTCTCTAGGTCTGACCCAGAATTTTTTGGGGAGAAAAAAGATAATCTCAGAAAAGAAACAAAAACAAAAAGTAAAGTCACACCCAGCAGCTGAATTTCACTGGAGTTACACATGCTTTCTCTGGGAGTAACATGTATGCTATATTGTATTCACAAGTGTAGGGATATCTGAAGATCTGTTCTGAAATGAAATTTGATAAGGGACTTCCCTGATGGTCGGTTGGTTAGGACTCCATGATTCTACTGCCAGGAACCTGGGTTTGATCCCTGGTTGGGGAAGCAACATCCTACAAACTGTGTGGTACAGCCAAAGGAGAAAAAAAAAAAAAGAAATTAAATTTATCAATACCAGCTAACTCTGGCTCTCTTAAGTCTGGAAATTAGCCCATGATTTTCATTTATCTCTACATGGAGCCCAGGGTGGTATCTGGGTCTTGCCTTTGCCCTATCCATTTCTAGACAGATGAATTCTTTTTCTGTGAACTGCTGGGTACCTCATTCAAACTCTGAGATCAAACACTTGTCTAAACAAGAGTCTGGGAGTCTTACTGTTATTGCCAATGTCTTCCAGTCCATAAAGGGCTGATATTAAAAGGAAAAAAAAATTAATCCATATCATCCACCCACCATCTCTCTTCTTGAGGACAGTCGAAGTGTCCCCATCGAGGATGTACTGAAAGTGCCTGTCAAAGGACTTGGGAATCCCTAATGGCACCACAGCCAAGAAGGGAACTCTTCATGTTCATGGGGCATTACCTGAAAGAATAAAAGCTTTGCCTCCCCAGAGCAACTACCTGCAAGAGAGTGAATGAGAAGAGGGGTCTTCAAGGCAATTAGTCCTTGCCTTCACTCATGTTCCCTGAGAACACCTCCGAATCCTTTCTGGGCTAGGTTCAAAGGGAACACTCACAACCTTGCTTCTGAGAAAGCCCGATCTGAGATTGTCTTTTCAGCAGTCCTGCTCATGAGAGCAACCCATTCCTGAAAGGCCCCTCCCAGTGGTCACATCATTTTTATAGACTGATGAACTTTTTGCACTCAGAATCCCTGTGAGGCCTCCCAGAATTGTCCAGGGCTCTAGAAGATTGACACGCATACTGAAAGCAGTGTGTTCCCTGGAGTTCCTATAGCTTGACACTGCAGAAAATGTTGTAATGTTTGCAACAACAAAGACTGTATACTAAAGGTCTACCTGACCCTTGTGTCTTTAATGTAGTTTATACCATCTTAACAGAGCCAGAAAAATTGAAATCAACGCATTTAATTTCAAAGAGACTATGTGGATGATTATTATCAAACACAAGTCATGTCTGAAGGGAGTGAGGCTTAAGCCTACAACTTGGGCTTTACCACCACATAGCCCTTAGCTTGATAAATCAGGGCCTTCCAGTTCAAGATGTTGCTGGTGTAACAGGTGGAGCACAATTTCCTTAAGGAGACCACATAATCCCACAAGGACACATCCCAGATCTCCCCAACAAAGGATTGTTTGACATCAAAGTTCCCCCAAATGAATCCTGCTCCTGTCCCAAGATGATTCTTGCATCTTGTCGCAAAGTGTACCCTCTCCTCAAGCCCTTTCTCCCCACAGGCCTGCTGTTCACCCAGAGTTCAGCAATCCCAGAGGCAGACTCCCAGGTGACACAAACATGGACCGGGCCATAACGGGGTTGGGGGACCTTGAAAGTGACTTTAGCGTTCCCGATGTACAGCTCGTATACACTCCCAGTTTGCGGACAAAGAGAAGCAGCTCATTGTCTCTAGACTTGGTGTTGTAGGAGAAGAGGCTGTAGGGGCGAGTGAGGTCTGTGAAGGCTTTCAGGCACAGAGTGAAACTCCTCAGTGGCTTCCTCACCCTGGGGATCAGGGTCACGTAGGCTGTGTCTGATTGTTCAGGAAAATGAACACCTTCCCTCTCAAGTCTGTGGAAGAGAAAAAGAAAAGCAGTGTGACAAAAAAGTCTGCCAGTTCTCTTTGATTTGCTCTCACTGCAGATCATGGACTGCTGCTTGATAGAGTATATTCAGCATTTACAAGGTGCCTATAAGTGCATTAGTTGTATAAGAAAAATGTGTTAAAAGGCAGGCTTTGTTATAGTTGTTCTGATAGAAGAATTAAAGATGTCCTCTAGCAACCCCCACTGTCATCTTCTTTGCAGGTTTCATCTAGGTAGAACACACACACCAGCCACAGAAAATGAAACAGCTGGCTCCTGGAGTGTAAACATTAAAGTTGGTAGCATCCTGTCCTCTCCCAATGCTGATCATATTCTGAGATGTCAGTGATCTAAATAGCACCCTATGCGTGATGTCTGACCTTGTCAGTATACAAACCTGGAGTAAAATAGCATAGTTAGCCAGAGAGTGGTGTTGTCAACAACTTTTCACTGACAGTGATACAACAGAGAAGTGTCTCAAACTTGAAAAGATGGGGTTGTGCTTAATGGATATAACAGAAAGGGAGGGAAAAAAGGGATGCCAGAACATTAATGCTCTTTAACTGCTAATAAAAACCAAGATTTTTGGTAGCACTTCTGCATCATAAATTTTTCCCTTAAACTTATCTCACTCAGTCATCACAAACAACTCTTTGCTAGTTTGATGTCATTCTTATACACATTTCATAGGTCAAGAAACTGGATTCAGTTCAGTTCAGTTCAGTCACTCAGTCGTGTCTGGCTCTTCGCAACCCCATGAATTGCAGCACGCTAGGCCTCCCTGTCCATCACCATCTCTCGGAGTTCACTCAGACTCACGTTCATCGAGTCAGTGATGCCATCCAGCCATCTCATCCTTGGTCATCCCCTTCTCCTGCCCCCAATCCCTCCCAGCATCAGAGTCTTTTCCAATGAGTCAACTCTTCGCATGAGGTGACCAAAGTACTGGAGTTTCAGCTTTAGCATCATTCCTTCCAAAGAAATCCCCGGGCTGATCTCCTTCAGAATGGACTGCTTCGATCTCCTTGCAGTCCAAGGGACTCTCAGGAGTCTTCTCCAACACCACAGTTCAAAAGCATCAATTCTTCAGTGCTCAGCCTTCTTCACAGTCCAACTCTCACATCCATACATGACCACAGGAAAAACCATAGCCTTGACTAGACAGACCTTAGTCGGCAAAGTAATGTCTCTGCTTTTGAATATACTATCTAGGTTGGTCATAACTTTCCTTCCAACAAGTAAGCGTCTTTTAATTTCATGGCTGCAGTCACCATCTGCAGTGATTTTGGAGACCCCCAAAATAAAGTTTGACACTGTTTCCACTGTTTCCCCATCTATTTCCCATGAAGTGATGGGACCAGCTGCCATGATCTTTGTTTTCTGAATGTTGAGATTTAAGCCAACTTTTTTACTTTCTTCTTTCACTTTCATCAAGAGGCTCTTTAGTTCTTCTTCAACTTCTGCCATAAGGGTGGTATCATCTGCATATCAGAGGTTATTGATATTTCTCCCAGCAATCTTGATTCCAGCTTCTGTTTCTTCTAGTCCAGCATTTCTCATGATGTACTCTGCATATAAGTTAAATAAGCAGGGTGACAGTATACAGCCTTGACGTACTCCTTTTCCTATTTGGAACCAGTCTGTTGTTCCATGTCCAGTTCTAACTGTTGCTTCCTGACCTGCATACAGATTTCTCAAGAGGCAGGTCAGGTGGTCTGGTATTCCCATCTCTTTCAGAATTTTCCACAGTTTATTGTGAACTGAGGGTTAGACTTCAGCAATTTCACAAAAGCAGCAATTCAATTAGTTTGTAAAGTTCAAGGTTGTTCTAAAATTTTGTGTTTCTTCTCATGTGACTCAGACTAAAAGGTAGAGAAGGATCAGAGAATGAACACCCCTAACCCCTGTAATATCCTCTTTTTCTAATAAAAGGTTTGCATAGACATTCTTGTTCTCTCAGGTGAGAGGTAATGGTGTTCCCATGTAATAAGCATAGCCAGCTATTCTCTCTCTAGTCCCAGGGCTCCCTTATGCCAGGCATATCCTGAGTCATAAGCATCTGGGATGGTTTTAAAAATATGTCTGAAATAGTTCTCCTCTCCTTGATTGTAAGCTAAATTGCTACTAAAGAATAAAATACAGCAGAACCAAGACAAGTGACAGAAGTTAGATTATGAAAAGACTGTGCTTTTTTCAAGCTGCTTCCAAATTTTATTTCTTTTTAAATCTTTTAAATTTAATTTTTATTTTATATTGGAGTACAGTTGATTCACAGTGTTGTGTTATACAGGTATACAGTTTCACATATACAGCTATGTGTATACATTTATACATATATATATGTATGTATATGTATACATATACATACCATTGTTTTTAAACACTTTTCGTATGTAGGTTATTATACGATATTGAATAGAGTTCCCTGTCCTATATGGTATGTCCTTGTTGATTATTTATTTTATATATAATAGTGTCTACATGTTAATGCCAAACTCCTATTTATCCCTCCCCACACTCATTTCTCCTTTAGTAACCATGAGTTTGTTTTCTATGTCTATGAGTCTTTCTGTTTTGTAAATAAGTTAATTTGTATCATTTCTTTTTAGATTATGCATATAAGAAACATCATATGATGTTTCTCTTTCTCTGTCTGACTTACTTCACTCAATATGACAATCTCTAGGTTCATCCATGTTGCTGCAAACAGGAGTATTTCATGTTTTTAATGGCTGAGTAATGGTCCATTGTACACACACACACACACATGCACACATATATACTGACTGCAACTCACATATATATATATGACAGCAAATTTGGAAAACTCAGCAGTGGCCACAGGACTGGAAAAGGTCAGTTTTCATTCCAATTCCAAAGAAAGGCAATGCAAAAGAATGCTCTAACTACTGCACAATTGCACTCATCTCACATGCTAGGAAAGTAATGCTCAAAATTCTCCAAGCCAGGCTTCAGCAATACGTGAACTGTGAACTCCTTGATGTTCAAGCTGGCTTTAGAAAAGGCAGAGGAACCAGAGATCAAATTGCCAACATCTGCTGGATCATCGAAAAAGCAAGAGAGTTCCAGAAAAACATCTATTTCTGCTTTATTGACTATGCCAAAGACTTTGACTGTGTGGATCACAATAAACTGTGGAAAATTCTGAAAGAGATGGGAATACCAGACCACCTAACCTGCCTCTTGAGAAATCTGTATGCAGGTCAGGAAGCAACAGTTAGAACTGGACATGGAACAACAGACTGGTTCCAAATAGGAAAAGGAGTACGTCAAGGCTGTATACTGTCACCCTGCTTATTTAATTTATATGCAGAGTACATCATGAGAAACGCTGGGCTGGAAGAAACAGAAGCTGGAATCAAGATTGCCAGGAGAAATATCAATAACCTCTGATATGCAGATGATACCACCCTTATGGCAGAAAGTGAAGAGGAACTCAAAAGCCTCTTTATGAAAGTGAAAGAGGAGAGTGAAAAAAGTTGGCTTAAATCTCAACATTCAGAAAACTAAGATCATGGCAGCTGGTCCCATCACTTCATGGGAAATAGATGGGGAAACAGTGGAAACAGTGTCAAACTTTATTTTTGGGGGCTCCAAAATCACTGCAGATGGTGACTCCAGCCATGAAATTAAAACACACTTACTCATTGGAAGAAAAGTTACGACCAACCTAGATAGTATATTCAAAAGCAGAGACATTACTTTGCCAACTAAGGTCCATCTAGTCAAGGCTATGGTTTTTCCTGTGGTCATGTATGGATGTGAGAGTTGGACTGTGAAGAAGGCTGAGCACTGAAGAATTGATGCTTTTGAACTGTGGTGTTGGAGAAGACTCTTGAGAGTCCCTTGGACTGCAAGGAGATCCAAGCAGTCCATTCTGAAGGAGATCAGCCCTGGGATTTCTTTGGAAGGAATGATGCTCAAGCTGAAACTCCAGTACTTTGGTCACCTCATGCGAAGAATTGACTCATTGGAAAAGACTCTGATGCTGGGAGGGATTGGGGGCAGGATGAGAAGGGGACAACCAAGGATGAGATGGCTGGATGGCATCACTGACTTGATGGACGTGAGTCTGAGTGAACTCCGAGAGATGGTGATGGACAGGGAGGGTTGGCGTGCTGCGATTCATGTGGTCACAAAGAGTCGGACATGACTGAGCGACTGAACTGAACTGAACTGATATATATTCCACATCTTCTTTCTCCATTCACCTAGGTTCTTAGGACATTTAGGTTGCTTCCATGTCTTGGCTATTGTAAACAGCACTGCAATAAACATTGGGGTGCATGTATCTTTTCTAATTATAGTTTTCTCTGGATATATGCCCAGGAATGGGATTGCTGGATCATATGGTAGTTCTATGTTTAGTTTTTTAAGAAAGACTACCATTTTGTGCTGCACATTTTCTCTCTGTTAGATTTCTCACTGTTGGAGAGGCTAGTTGTTATGTTATAGGCTGCCTGATAGAAAGGTTCAGGTGGCAAGCAACTAAGGGCAGCCTCATGCCAACAGTCAGTGAAGAACTGAGACCCTCAGCCCAACAGCCTGTAAGGACTGAATCCTGACGTTAACCATGTGAGTGAGCTAGGAAGCAGATCCTCCCCAAGTCAAGTCTTCAGATGAGAGGATGTCTCTGCTTGACTGACTGCAACTCATGAGAAACCTAGAGGCAGAATCATCCAGCTGAGCTATTCCCTGATTCTTAACCTGCAGAAAGTATGAGACCAATAAATGTTTGTTGTTTTAAGCTGCTATGTTTTAAGGTGATTTGCAATACTGCAAATCACTTGCAATACTGCAAAAGGACTTCATTCACCTGTTCCTCAAAACAGCAGCAACAGTAACAAAAAGTGCTGTACTTCAGTTCCCCCGAGACTTGGAGTAAACTTTATCCAGACAAAACTTAGGACCTACCTTTCTGTGTCATGCCCTCTGGGAGAAAGGCGAGGAGCAGGACCCCCAGAAGAAGCTTCTCCATTCTGTGCTCTTGGGCCTTCAGGAGTAGTGGGAGGAGCAGCAGTGGTCGTACCATTGGAGAGATGCTCACGCTTTAGCTTCTTATATTGTGCTTTTAGAGGCACTGCCTTTGCTCTCACAACAGAAGGTGAAGCTGTAGATGGTAAATATTAACTGAAGCAGGATATGATTTAGAAACAAATTTGTTTACTTTTTGGTCTATCGTTTCAGTTGTAGAGTCTTTCCTTTCTCTTTTAACTGTTCGATTTCCTGCTGAGCTGTGCTGTTCATGTCTTCCCACAAGAAAAATAGGCTCTATGCCCTCCTTAAAGTGTGAAAGTGTTAGTCACTTCGGTCATGTCCAACTCTTTTGTGACCCCATTGGACTGGAGTGGGTAGCCATTCCCTTCTCCAGGGGATCTTCCCAACCCAGAGATTGAACACAGGTCTCCTGCACTGTTTAGAGACTGGGGTATCGGGTATCACCATGGAGAAATGGATATTTACTGATTCGGGTAGCTGTGAGCTTCACGGTAGTGGAGACCTAGCTCTTGGGATCTTGGTGATGAAGCTGCCAAGTTGTCTGTAAAGGAGCTCGTAAATTATAGGTGTTAAGATAATGGCCTTCACCTGGAATCTGGACATCAACTGGAAAATAAGCTCAAAGAGAGTGTCTGTGTGGGTGGAGAGACTGAGCCCATCATGAAAGGGCACAGAACAGTGCTTAGACCCTGGGAGCAAGCCAGTTCATCAGAATGAACTAATTTGGGTGTTTCCAGGCTGATGAGAAGAACTAAAGGAAATTATCTAAGGCTCTTGGTTGCAAACAACAAAAGACACTGTATTAGTTGTGACAGTTTATTTCTACCTAATTAAGCTGTGCAACAAACCACTTCAAAACTCAGTTTTTAAAACAATAAACAATCATTTAGTTCATGAGTATGTGTGTTGTCAATTTGGGCTTCAGGATTTTTGGTCTCAGATGGGTGATTAAGAACAAGTCAGCTAGTTGGACAATAATATTATATGAGTCAGAAATGGTGTGATGGGAATTAAAGAATTTTAAAATACTTGTCTTTTTTGTACAATTTTAGGTTGGTTTAAATCAGTCTTGATTTCTCCTACTCTTCTTTAACTCTCAAACTATATTCACAGTTACATATAAAATCAAGAATTCCCTAAGAAATTTTTAAAATTATCTTTCATAGTATGTTTATATAACAAAATAAATAAGTCATTTTTCATAAAATATGTTACTTTAGATCAATATATTGCAATTAAAGTTACACTGCAAGTTAATTTTATTAAAGCCTTTAATAATATTCATGCCACATATCTAAAAAGACAGATTTGGCTTACCCACATTTAATAAGTGCTTTACATTACTGAATTAATTTTAACTATGAAAGCAAGAACACAATTTGTGGACAGATTCAAAGTGACATTTTGTATACCTCGTTTCATTTGGGGATAGAAATAAACATATTAAAATGAAGTTCAAAGTTGAACTACTTTTTGCTATATCAGAAATATATGAGAATATCTTTGATGATTTTTATTTGTATTTCTGATCCCTGTGTTTAGGGCCAAAACACACAGCCAATTTAAAAATTATAAAACTATTATTGCTAGATTCTAAGTACGGTCCTCCATCAGTATCTGGGGGGGTATCCCCCATATTAAAATTCATGGATGCTCAATTTCTGTGTATAAAATGGTACAGTATATGCATATAATAGACACACATCCTCCTGTACACTATAAATCATCTCCAGATTACTTACAATGCCTAATGCAATGTAAATTCTATGCAAATAGTTGGTGCATGGCAAATAACCATGGTGAATTCAAGGTTTGCTTTTTGGAACTTTCTGGAAATTTTTCCTGAATATTAGTGAACTGCAATTAGTTGAATCCATGGATAGAGCCTGTAGACATGAAGGGCCAATTGTGTTTACCTTCCAAGGGCTTAATTAAGTGCTAATGACATCTTGATGTGATGTGCTAAAGAATATTTATAACATTAGAATCTTTTTGTCAATCAGTATGGATAAATTTCAAAAATATATAAATTTAAAATAATACCATATGTTTATAATTAATTAGTGCAGACAGGTACAATACATAAACATGCAAAGGAAAAATACACACATTCTCAGTATGGTTACCAATGCAGAAGAAAGAAGTAAGGAAGGGGAAAGAGTGAAGGGAGTTTCAGATTGTATTCATAAATGTTACTATCTTAAAAAAAAAGAGATAGGAAACAATTATGACAAATATGGCTTGGCAAAAATATGGTATGTATAGTATTTGCTATAAAATTTTATAATTTGGCTCTTTTGTAAATTAAAAATTTTCACAGATGTTATTTTTGTTTTTAAAGATAAAATATCAGGTGAATTTTGAGGGATCATTTTTATAGTTCTCATTTATGTGTTATATTTCAATATGAATATTCCTTACAACCCATAAATTTAACCAATGATGACTTAAAGATACAAGTTAAACAGATATATGACTGATGGGAAAAAAGAGTGTAAAATGACATAATGTTCAAAGTCACCATGTCTCTTGCACTGATGAATTCTCAGGGTGGTTGAGTAATGAACAAGCACTTCAGATCTTAGCTAACTACCAGACCTGCTCCACTGACTTCCACTGGGACGCCTTCAGCAGGTTCCTTTTAAAGGAACAAGGTCAAGGGACTTCCCTGGTGGTCCAGTGGTTAAGACTCTGGACCTCCACTGCAGGGTGCACAGGTTCCATCTTTGGTCCTGCAAGAGCCCACATTCCTCGTAGCATGGCCAGAAAAATTAAAAATAAAGGAAAAAGACCAGAGGTGACCTACATCATGAACCGTGTCAGTTTTCTGATGAGCTTCCAGTCTTTCCTATTTCCACGTCCTCTTTTCAGTCTTGTCCCAAGACCTGGCAGCCCAGACAGTAAGTGTCAGTGAGGCTGTACCCTGAGGAAGACATTGAGTCTGTTTTCTTGTCTAACATGCTCAGTCTTCCTCAGGAGAAAGCAGGAAAACGCTGGCAGAAATTCTCAAGGAGAAAACAAACATCTTCATTTCTCTATGCGTTTATCATGTCTATGACCCTAGTCATCTAGCAAAAGAGCTTATCTTTGGAAGAAGGGCTTAAGAAGCTGGGTGTTATGTCTCCTCTTGCTAGGACACTGCACTCATCGACTGTCCTTCAGCTCTTGGGATTCACTTAGAAGGGAGGTACAGGCAAGTAGGTACAGAGTCCAGTTGGGTGGAAGCTCCCAAACTAGAAACACCAGGGAGATAGTGAAGGGTTTTTAATAGAGGGAGACGGTTGGAGTGGAGACAGGAAGAAGTGGCAGAAAAATGTGGGAAATGATTTTCTGAGCACCAGCGATCCTGATGGCAGAGGAAAGAGAGCTGGCTCGGCTGCTAGGTGGCAACGTTTTTATCTTTAGTTCAGGAGAATGAGAAATGGTCTGGGGCCTACTTGCCAGAAAGAGAAGATGCTGTGGGGAAATCAGCCTTGACTTCTGTTCTTCAGGCCCTGGTTTAGGTTACTTCCATGTGAGAAGTACTGTCAGGGAAGGAGCAGTAACTTTACTTCCAAGATTCAGCACCCTGCCCCACTTATGTTAGTTGAAGTATAGATCATGTGTTAATTACAAGCATACAATATGGTGACTTACAATTTTGAAAGGTTATTTACGCTGTGTTGTCATTTCAGTTGTGCCTGACTCTTTGAGACCTGTGGACTTAACCTGCCAGGCTTCTCTGTCCATGGGATTCTCCAGGCAAGAATACTGGACTGGGTTGCTGTGCCCTCCTCCTGGGGATCTTCCCAACCCAGGAACTGAACCCATATCTCTGGTGTCTCCTGCATTGCAGCCAAGTTCTTTACCCACTGAGCCACCTGGGAAGCTCATATTCCATTTATAGCTATTATAAAGTATTAGCTAAGTGTACAACATATCCTTATAGCTTATTTTATATCTAATAGTTTGTACATCTTAATCCTCTACCCTTTTATTACTGGGTGACTTTCAGGAAGTTAAATATTTCTTGAACTTTGGTTTCCTCGTTTATAAAATAGAAACAAAAAAATGCTACCTCACAGAGTCTTTATGAAGATTAAATGAAATTAGTTATGAGATTAGATATTTAAAATGCTATAAAAATATCTGTAGCTAAAAAAAAATAAAAAGATTTTTCTTCTCCTATAGTATAGAAGTCATTTTTCTGGTTTCCCTCCACATATGAGTTCTGACAAGAGTACAAATTCTATAGAGAAACAACTGGTCACACAGAAAAATATTCTGAAAATTTCATTCATGATGATCTGGCTTTGAAAGAAGAGCTGGTTTCATCTTTATATGAGGAGTATCCTTAAGAATCTTATTATGATTATTACATCTTATGGGCAAGAGAAGCAAAGGTCTCACTGGATATGCTTTGTTTGAAAGGTACACTTTGATTTAGTAAATTATAAATAGATGTGTACTGCCAGTCATACCTAGCCAGAAGAAGGCTTTATTCCTTATATTTCTCTAAAATATAAACAGACAAGCACACAATTATTAAACTCCCATCTCTATATGTTCATAAGATTTTAACCTCAGCATTTGAGATGACAACTTTGGGGACATTAAGCCAATGGAGATTTGGCCCTTTTCTTATGAAAGGGTGACTGGAGGTTGTGAAGGATGCGACACAAAAAGTGGTATTTACATCAGTCAAGTTTTCTACTTTCTACTCAAATAGGAATTACAAGAGACACTCAGGAAAGCCAAGTCAATTCAACAGACTATGATTGACACCGTATTTATTTATCAGCCATCATACCCTACTGTGTGTGGAAAATTCTCTGACTTTGAGGGTAAACTTCCCAGGAGAGTTCTCTTTAATGGTGTCTCTTTAAGGAATAGGTCTGAGATTTGTCCTATAGGATTGCAAGCTCTTCTCATAGGACATATGTACCATCTATTGTAATGACATCATCACTATGAGCTATGGGAGACAAAGGGAAGTAATGAACAAAGAGTCCACAAGCCTTTGTTCATTACCCTCAATAAACAAACTTGTCTGAAGATTTCCCTGCAATTGAGTTGATAGACCTAAACAAGTAAGATAGGAAAAAATATTCTCATAAGGTCTTTGATTCCTCTATCACATATAAATATGTTTTTGTAAGTCTTATGTAAACTCCAAAATACAATAAGCTCTATGTAGAGATAGAACATACGGTAAACATAAGTCATGAAGCTGGTAGGATAATTTTCATCTTATCTCCTGTTGACATTGTTTAGTGTCCTCATTCTAGAAAAACCCTACACTCCAACCTGTTACTAAAGCCTCTGTTCTTTAGCACCCAGTCTAAGACAATACTGTTTTTCATAAAATTGAGGAGCATGGTTTGGCAGTTGGGCATAGAGAGGGCATTGTCAAGCCCCTCGAAAACCCTTCTGCCTCAGTCCATCTGTGCCAACTGAAATCAACTTTTGCCACCACAGAACTCCTGGCTAGAAGAGGAGCCCCAAGTGAAAACGAGATGCTCAACTGGACAGGAAGAAAAGATCGCCCTGAGGCAGGAGTGGGATTCTTTTAGAAACAAATTTGATAGAGTCAGTTCTTTAAAGGAGAGATCTGAGATTAGTCTTATAGGGTTGTGTGCTCTTTCCAAAGAAGATATGTACCAGCTACTGTGATGTTGCTGCTGTTTTCCAGTCTGTCAGTCGTGTCTGATTCTTTGCAGTCCCATGGACAGAAGCCTGCCAGGCTGCTCTGGCCATGAGACTTTCCAGGCAAGAATACTGGAGCAGGTTGCCATTTCCTCCTCCAGGGGAGCCTCATGACCCAAGGATTGAACATGCATTTCTTGTATCTCCTGCAGTGGCAGACAGAGTCTTTACCACTAGCGCTACCTCAAAAGCCCTAGAAGCTATTGTGACTACATCATCACAAACCGGCAGGTTCTGAGGTTTTCTTTTTATTCATATAAGTTTTTATTTTTATATAATTTCAAATTTACAGAAAAGTTTCAGGAATAGTACAAAAATTTCCATATACCTTAAATAATTTGTTATGGTAAAAGATGCATAATATAAAATTCACCATTTTATCCATTTCTATTAATAAGTATATATTAGTAGTATTAAATGCTTTCATGAAGTCGTGTAATTGCCACCACTGTATGTTTTCTGAACTTTTCATCATTCCAAATGGAAACTCTATATCAATTAAACAATAATTCTCTTTGTTTCAGCCTCTCCCAACCCCTGGTAAACTCTACTTTATATTTCTGTAAAGTTGTATATCCTAGGTACTTCACAAAAGTGGAATCATATATTAGTCCTTTCTTGTCTGGCCTATTTCACTTAGCAAGATGTTGTTAAGTTCAATCCATATTGAAGCATGTATCAGAATTTCATTTCATTTTACAAATGAAAAATATTCCATTGTATGTACATACAACAGTTTGATTACCCATTTATCTCTTCATGAACATTTTGGGTTGTTTCCACCTTTTGGCTGGTGTGAATATGCCGTGAACATTGGTGTACAAGTATCTGAGTCCTTGTTTTCATTTTTTCTAGGTATATGGTTAGCAGTGAAATTTCTGGATTATACAATAACTTTACCTTTAGGTTTTTGAGGAGCCACCAAACTGTTTTCCACAGTTGCTTTATCATTTTACACTTCCACCAATAATAAATAAGACTCCAATTTCTACACATCCTCATCAACATGTATTATTTTTCATTTTTTTAAAATTATGTATTAACCATGCTAATGGATGTGAAATGGTACCTCATTGTGGGTTTAATTTACCGTTTCTGATGGCTAGCTAGTGATATTGAATATCTTTTCAGGTACTTATATTGGCCATTCTTTATCTTCTTTGGAGAAATTTCTATTCAAATCTTTGCCCATTTTTGAAGACTATACATATGTGTATATGTGTGTGTGTATGTATACGTACATATATGTATATTTGTACATATACATATTTACACATAAACACAATATACTTTCTAGATATCTTAAAAAAATTTTTTTTAATCCCAAGAGTTTACTAGAGTTTTTATTTTTAATTTTTATTTTTACTTTATTCTATGTTACAATACTGTATTGGTTTTGCCATGCATTGACATGAATCAGCCACAGGTGTACAATACTCTGTCAGATACATGCTGTGCAAATATTTTTGTCTTTATGTGGGTTGCCTTTTCACTCTTTATCTTTTTATTTGAAGCACAGAAGTTTTAAATTTTGATAAAGTCTAATTTTTCTATTTTCTCTTTTGTTGCCTGTGCACCTCATGAATATCCAAGAAGTCATTACCAAATCCAATGTCACAAATATTTTTTTCTGTCTTCTAAGAGTTTTATAGTTTTAACTCTTATACTTAGGTCCTTGATTTATTTTGATTTGTGTTTTGCATATAGTGTAAAGTAAGGATCTGTTGTATGTGGATATCAAATTTTCCTAACATCATTTGCTTAAGACTCTCAGTTTCCCTTTGAATCATCTTATTTAAAATCAATGAATCGCATATGCAAAAATTTATTTTTAAGATCTCATTGCTAGGTCCTCATGTAGCTCCTCATGCCCCATATACTTTTCACTTGTATTTCTTAAATGTTAATATTTTCCCATGTTTGCTTTATAGCCCCCACTCCATACTCTCTCTGTCAGTCATACACACACACACACGCACATACACAAACATGTGCATGCTAATATATATATGTATGTTTATACAATTTTTATCTACATCTTTTTTTTAAACTGCTGGAAGACATTTACAGACGTGATGTTCCCTGAATTCTTCAGTGTGTATTTTCTAAAAACAAGGATATTCTCTTATATTTTCTATTCTCAGTAGAGGTGATGTCACCTTCAAGGGGAAAATTGATTCTATGAGAGGGGAAAAAAAAAAGAAAACCAGAGATACTACATATGACCTCTGGCTTTCCAAAGCTCAACTATATACAACAAAATCATATTTCTTAGCTTTCAGTTTCTCTTATTAAGGAAAAATTAAATTAAATATCACTTTATTTAATTTCTCTTTGGTGGATAGGATACAATAATTTTTTAAAAGATTTGAGAAACACCATGTTCTATAATCACACACTTATTGAAATCAGGAAATTAATAATGTTATAATATTCTATTGATTTGTTTTGTTTTTACATTTCACCAGTTATTCAATTAATATCTCATAAGACAAAAGAAAATCCTAGTTCACCCATCTGTCATTGCGTGTCTCTTTAGTCTCTCTTATCAGAACAATTCTTCACTTTTTAAACTGTATTTAGTGACATTGATATTTTGAAGAGGATAGGGCAGTTGTTTCATAAAATGCTCCTTAGCTTAGATCTATCTGATGTGTCTTTAAGATTGGATTCAGGTTGTGCCTTTTTGTCAGAATCACCACACAAGTGACACTATGTCCTTCACAGTGCCCTTTTAGTCCCTTCTCTCTGAGTTAGTCCCTTCTCTCTGAGTGAGCACTATTCCAAGTGCTGGACGTACAGCAGAGAACAAGATTTGGTTTCTGCCCACATGGTGCCCACATTCTAGGAAGGAGTTTGCAAAACACTGAAAAGCATTACCCATAGAAAGAAAAGACTTGGGGGTAGCACTGGAAAAGAGCTGGCCTTGTTCTTTACAGCCCCATTTGATTGGACAAACTCTTTTGGAAAAGTATCTAATCCCAAAGCAAAAATCTTTCTGTCTGTCTGTCTCTGTCTCTCTCTCTGAGTACTATAGATGAAGTGGGTTTCTCATGGAGGTGCTGAGTTTCCTGTTACTCAAAGGACAAAATTATGTAATGGTTATCATTTGACCTCTGCTGTGAAAGATCCCTTTGTTGGGGAACTGACTTGGTCTTTGTGCCTTGGAAAAATAAAAAGTCTATCAACCTTAATAATCTTATCTGTATATTGGAAAATAAAAACAGTTGGTACTTCAAAGAGTTATTGTAAAGATTAAGTTCAGTGATACATGAAAAGCTTTTAGCTCAATGCCTAGCATCTACTAAAAGCTTAATAATTACTGATTATTATTATAAATTTTATGAAAAAGACTATTTGCTTAAGTTGTTATTTTTCAAGAAGATTGTTTACTAAATAATTATTTTAAAAGGACAGCCAGCATGGGAGGAAGCTTGCACTAATATTATCAAGTTGTATTTAAACTATGCCAATTTTTAATTTTAATTTTTACTTATGACCATCAAGTTTGCACATGCAGTAGTTTCCTAGAAGTACAATAGGTCTGGGTACCCTGGGTCAGGCTGACTTGGAGGATGTTTTCTTTCTATTATAGTTAAGTTTATGTACCTGGCTAAGCTCTAAATGAACTGGGGAGAGTGTGCAATATTAATGTGGATTTACTAAGAAGCTAATGAGGGACATCCCTCAAAGTCCAGTGGTTAAGTCTCTGTGCTTTCAATGTAAGGGCACAGGATTGATCAACAGTTGTGGAACTAAACTCCCATATGCCCCCCATGGCCAAAAATAAATAAATAAATATGCATAGGATTTCTGTTGGCCAAATGAGGAGGGGCCATTCTAAGTAATAACTATTAGTGGCTCACCAACTCAAAGAAAAAGAAAAAAAAACTAATGAAACTTAAGCTTCTCCTTTGTTTGTACAGACCTCGATCCGGGGAGACTGTGTGGGGTGGGAGGTGGGAGGGGGCTTCGGCATTGGGAGATCGTGGACACATGTGGCTGATTCATGTCAATGTATGGCAAAACCAATACAGTATTGTAAAGTAGAATAAAGTATTAAAAAAAAAAGAATCCATCTTTTCTCAGTGAAATAAACACTCATTTTCATGTACTCAGAACCTGAACACTCCCCTTGTTGATGCCTGTGCAGAGAACTGAGGTCAAGTTCTGGCCATCTGCTTTATTTGATGGGAAAAAGTCTTGGTTTTAAGATCTCATCTCAGACCCTTTTCTCAGAACTTCATTGTGTGGCATATAGCACATAAAATATAAAGGCATAAAAAATGTCAATTAAGGCTATTTCTTTCTTCAGAGGCTTGCCCTTTCTCTCTGAAACAGAAGGTCTTTTCTATAGATAAATGTCTTTTTTTAGATCACTTTGTGTCTCATTGGTTGATCTCCCATTTTCTCTTCCTTCCTGGATATCCCAGGTCATTGTTTGGAGAAGGACAAGTAATCAGAAATTTGAAGCTTTTGTACATAGAAATGCTGTACATAGAAACGACCTGATTTTTGGTGACCTCTGAAAACAGAGAATAGAGGAAAATGTGTAGAGAGAGGTTCAGAAATTTGGAATACATGATGACTATAAAGAAATGTACAGTGAGAGGTTGTAATAAATGAAGATTGTGGAAGAATTTTAAAACTTATCAGATACTAAAAATGAAACAGCAGCATGATGCTAGCAGTAGAAATTTTCTCTATCTGTTCCTGCTATTAGTTTTGCTACCCCAACAAGTATCTAGCTGGCTGCTACGTTGTGGCATGTTAGAGAAATGGGCTGGGTTCCTCTTCTGTGTTGGTGTGGGATCAAGAAAAGACAATAGCCACAAGAGGTAACGAACGGTAAGGGAGACCAAATGGAATCAAGAAATCAGAATTTGAAGCAAGCCTAAAAATAAAAATTTGCAGAAATTTTAAGAGGATTTTAGAGTTCCCGAGAGACTGAATGGTAAGTTTCAATCAATTTTAAGTAAGTATTTGTGTATGTCAAAGGACAGGGTGACCCTGACTAACCTGTGAGATGACCATGTGAACGGGCAAACATTTGACAACCAGGATATGTTTAATGAATATTGAGATTACCTTCCCCCTGGCTGATGGGTGAACCAACGACAATTAGGGGAGGGAAAATGTGTGATCCACAATCCATGTGTGACTTTGATTGGTTTCCTGTTGGGAAAGACAAAATTAAACCTACCGTATGGAGAAACAGCATGGACCATGGAAAGAATACCATTCCAAGAGCTGAGGTGACTTTGAGCCAAGTGCCAGCTCTTCATCTAATTCTGTAAGACTCTGAGCAAGCAGTTCACTTTTTAATTTCTTTACATACCAGATATTCAAATTACTTTCTCTCAAACGTTAGACACCATCTTAAGATTGAACTCTTCCTTCCATTTTTCTTTCTTATAGGACACCCAGGTTTCTTTTGTTTTACTTTGCTTTGAGCAGGTGACCTATATTATTTCAGGCATCAAGATGCTTTAGATCATAGCTATGGATTGCTGCACAGTTTCTCTCATCTCACACACTAGTAGAGTAATGCTCAAAAATCTCCAAGCCAGGCTGCAGCAATACGTGAACCGTGAACTTTCAGATGTTCAAGCTGGTTTAGAAAAGGCAGAGGAACCAAAGGTCAAATTGCCAACATCCACTGGATCATCGAAAAAGCAAGGGAGTTCCAGAAAAAACATCTATTTTACTTTATTGACTATGCCAAAGCCTTTGACTGTGTGGATCACAATAAACTGTGGAAAATTCTGAAGGAGGTAGAAACACCAGACCACCTGACCTGCCTCTTGAGAAACCTGTATGCAGGTCAGGAAGCAACAGTTAAAACTGGACATGGAACAACAGACTGGCTCCAAATAGGAAAAGGAGTATGTCAAGGTTGTATATTGCCAACTTGCTTATTTAACTTATATGCAGGGTACATCATGAGAAATGCTGGACTGGATGAAGCACAAGCTGGAATTAATGTTGCCAGGAGAAATATCAACAACCTCAGATATGCAGATGATATCACCCTTATGACAGAAAGTGAAGAACTAAAGAGCCTTTTGATGAATGAAAGTGAAAGAGGAGAGTGAAAAAGTTGGCTTAAAGCTCAACATTCAGAAAACTAAGATCATGGCATCTGGTCCCATCACTTCATGGCAAATAGATGGGGAAACAGTGGAAACAGTGAAAGACTATTTCGGGGGCTCCAAAATCACTGCAGATGGTGATTGTAGCCATGAAATTAAAAGACGCCTACCCCTTGGAAGGAAAGTTATGACCAACCTAGAGAGCATATTAAAAAACAGAGACATTACTTTGTCCACAAAGGTCCATCTAGTCAAGGCTGTGGTTTTTCCAGTAGTCATGTATGGATATGAGAGTTGGACTGTGAAGAAAGCTGAGCACTGAAGAATTGATGCTTTTGAACTGTGGTGTTGGAAAAGACTCTTGAGAGTCCCTTGGACTGCAAGGAGATCCAACCAGTCCATCCTAAAGGAGATCAGTCCTGGGTGTTCATTGGAAGGACTGATGTTGAAGCTGAAACTCCAGTACTTTGGCCACCTGATGGGAAGAGCTGACATTTAAAAAGACCCTGATGTTGAGAAAGATTGAGGGCAGGAGAAGAAGGGGAAGACAAAGGATGGGATGGTTGGATGGCATCACTGACTCAAGGACATGGGTTTGGGTAGACTCCGGCAGTTGATGATGGACAGGGAGGTCTGGTGTGCTGCGGTTCATGGGGTCGCAAAGAGCCGGACACGACTGAGTGAACTGAATTGATGGCTTACTGACTCTACCTAATGCCCTAGTTTTCATTGCTATTCCCCAAATATTGTTCTTTTCTTCCTCCTAAATAATTCTCCTTAATTAATCTCAATATGGGCTTCCCTGGTGGCTCAGAGGTTAAAGCGCCTGCCTTCGATACAGGAGACCCAGGTTTGATCCCTGAGTCAGGAAGATCCCCTGGAGAAGGAAATGGCAATCCACTCCAGTATTCTTGCCTAGAGAATCCCAGGGACAGAGAAGCCTAGTAGGTTACAGTCCACGGGGTCACAAAGAGTTGGACACGACTGAGTGACTTCACCTCACCTCAATCTCAATATGTGTTTCCTCTGTCCAGACAGAGTATTCCTTCTTCAGAATCTTCCTGATCCTTCATCTTAATTAGGTCCTGATCAGTGATGCCTATTGCCATCAATTACCATTGGCAGAGAGGCATCATAATCTTTAGAGATAACTTTTCTCAAGTATCCAGAAATTCCTGCCTATTTTTTGTTTGTTTGTTTTTGTTTCAAATGAGTTCTTTGGCTTTGGCAGGCAGGAGAGATGGTGATGGTAAGGATGAGGAACTATTCAAAATCAAATTTGTGTAGGCTGGCAAACATACTGTTGTTGGCTTCCCATCTGTTAGAACAAAATTATAGGAATTGCTGATTAAACAAATATTTTCCCTTTCAGGTTTGCAGTTAAAAGATGAAGCGGCTCCAATTGTATCAAGCAGCTGGTTTCAGTTTAGTGGGAGTTCCCTTCTGCTTGTTTATATTGATAAGGAGTCTTAGATGCTAAGTGTTTGTGGCATAATACATATAGCATTCTTTTCATTTATTCAAAATACAAGTTTATTCTTATTCTAAATGAAAAGGAATGGGGATGACAGTAACTAACAAGATTCTACCTCTCAATATTGTCATGTGGCTGTGGCAGTGTTATATTTGAAACTCAAGGAGAAAACAACTGTGATCCAAACACCTAAATATGCAGGCCCAGAATAAATGAAGGTATTTTTTTTTTTTACTGCCACATTCACTCTGAAATCCATCCATCTGCTTCAGCATCCAAAGATTAAGCACATGTCCTGCTTAACTGTATAATAAAGTGGCAATCACACTGCATCACTAACATCACAGAGCAGTTGCCTGTGAATTAGACTTCTGACGCTGGGCCCCAGCTTCACTTTCTCACAGGTCATCATCTTCATCTGGGAGAGCAGTCGTCTGAGCAGCCTCCAAATCATGCTTGTACTATGCTGCCAAGGCTGAGTGCATGACCATTTCTGGTGGGGGCAAGAGCAGGCATGGCTACAAGCTCCAAGTTAGGGACTCTGATCAGCTTTCTGGCAAGCTAGAGGAAGGGCTTTTCAAAATTGTAGTTACCTTTGGCAGCAATGTCATAATAGTGAAGAGCCTTCTTTTGGTGGAAGACTTTGCCTTAACCTTTCCATCCTTAATAGCCATCTTGTTGTCATACAACACAATACAACACAATAGGGGTGTTCTCACATACTGGTACCAGATCTTCATGCCAGTTAGGCACATTCTCCTAAGCAACTCTTGATGTTACATCAAACATTATAACGGAACACTGAACTTGTATATAATAGCCATCTCCCAGTCCACCAGATTTCTCCTGGTCAGCTATATCCCATGTGTTGAATATAACAGGTCCTCTGTTGATATGGAACACATGAGGATGGACCTCAACACCCGACATGGCTACATACTTCTCAAATTCATCAGTTAGAGGACATTTCAAGAATGTAGTTTTTCCAGTACCATCATCACCAACCAATACAAATTTATTTATTTTATTTATTTTTTAATACTTTATTCTACATTACAATACTGTATTTGTTTTGCCATACATTGACATGAATCAGCCACAGGTGTACACGATCTCCCAATGCTGAAGCCCCCTCCCACCTCCCATCCCATATCATCTCTCTGGATCATCCCGTGCACCAATACAAATTTAAACTGAACTTGGAGTTTTCCTTGGGCAGGCATCTCAGTGTTACACAGCTCTGGTCTCTGCACCCTCCCAGCCTCTGTGGCAGGAGAGTGAGGAGAGCTCTCTGCCAGAAGGCTCTCAAAACCTCATCCTCATGGCCACTGCCTGCCACTGCCTTAAATATAGCATTCTTAAAGGAACAGTTACCAGAACAGTATAGGACCTGGTGCCTCAATGGTATAGAATCCATCTACAATGCAGGAGACACAGGAGACATGGGATGGATCCCTGGGGTGGGAAGATCCCCTGGAGGAGGGCATGATAACCATTTCCAGGATTCTTGCCTGGGAAAATCCCATGGAGAGGAGCCTGGAGTGTTGGAGTCCATGGGGTCACAAGGAGTCAGACAGGACTGAGCACATACACACACAAGACAAATAGCATGTTTATGAGAATAATACATTAATTCTTATCAGAAGAGAATAAGCATTAATTTCAGTTCAGTTTCAGTCACTCTGTCATGTCCAACTCTTTGTGACCCCATGGACTGCAGCAACATCAGGCTTCCCTGTCCTTCACCATCTCCAGGAGTTTGCTCAAACTCATGTTCACTGAGTCAATGATGCCATCCAATCATCTTGTCCCCTGTCGTCCCCTTATCAGGTCTATGTAAGTAATTCAATTATTTCAGAGTTTCTTTCAATATCATCTCTTCCTTGGAACTTTCTTTGAAGCCTCATCTCACACTGAGTTCATCTTCTGAGTTTAAATCTTTTTCTTTTCTTTCTTTCTTTTTTTTTTTTTTTTGCCTTTTCTCTTAATTTGCCCTTAATTGAATACTACTTATTAATAGTTGATTTTGGATGAACTGCCTTTTCAACTATAAGCTCCTTTATGAGAAGAACAGCCTTTTATGCAACTATTATATCCAGGTTGTGCTGTCATAAGTGTATATAAGGCATATAGGAAATACTGAATTAAGTGTTTGGGGGAGTCCAGGGGTGGCATTATTTTTCTTTGACTTTAGTACTAGTGACATTTTATCAGACTTTCAGAATAGAAATATGTCCAGGTCACCACAGTTAATAGAAGCTTATCATAAGGATAGATAGGAAGGTAAGAAGGAGAGGATAAGGAAGTTAAACCACCAGACCCCACATGTGACTGGAACATCATTCACTGCTTGTTCAAAATACATCAATAAATGATTCATTTCAAAGTAGGTGCAACGAACCATCAGCAATTCTGCAAGTATTCCATGTGGCTGACAACTCCTTCGTCTCCCCTCCCTATCCCTATCTACTTTTTGACTACTCTTGACTGCTCACCCTCTTACTCTCTCTGTATGTTTCATTGATTGAATGATTGATTTAATAAAGATTTGCTGAGCACTCTCTGTGTTCCGGGTACTCTATAAAGCTTTGGAGAGGTAAAAAGAGAAAAGATATAGGTCCTTTGAACAGAACTTACAGCTCAGAAAGAAAGACAAATAAATTGGTAATTATAGCATTGTGTAGTGAATGCTATGATGGGGAGAACTGAAAGTATAAAGGAAATGCATGGAAGGAGGATTTAATCCAGTTTAAGGGGTCAGGAAAAGTTTCTTGTAGAAAGTAACAGCCAAGATGAGAAGAGAATGAAGAGAAGGAATACAGGTGACTGTGATGTTTATTACAGGCAAAGAGAAGAATAAGCATGAAGACCTAGAAAGATCACATAATGTTTGGGAAACAGAAAGTTATTTTAGTATGACCAGAGCATGGAGTATAGGATGGTAAGCAGGGGGAGGATGTGATAGAAAGCTAAAGAGATAATGCCTTAAAGATAAGCAGGGTCCAGATTATTGAGAGTATTAATCATGTCAACAAAGTATATCTATTCTAAATTCCCCTGAAGAGAAGACACTGGAGAGTTTCAAGGATGAAAATGACATGATCCATTCGACATTTTGGATACCTTCACATACCTTCCTGTGAACACTTGGAAGAATTAGAGCAAGACTTGACACAAGAGTCCAATTACTGCATTTTTTTTCAATGTCTAAGAGAGACGTTAGGTGTAATGAGAAAGAAAGAAAGAAAAGGGAGGGGGAAATATTTAGGAAGTAGAACGCTGGACTCTGGACTTTTGTATATGAAATTTGAGAAGTGACTGGTAAGCCTCTTGATGATGCATCTGCCCTCCTCCCTGAGATCTCAGGGCAGTAGAGTCATGCAGCCCAAAACAGTGCCACTCGGAGCTCTTGCATGGACTATTGAATAATCTCCAACTTCTGGTTCTTGAGGGTGGGAAGGAAAAAGGAGATACTGGCAGGGTGAGGTGGGGAGTAAGTCTGCAGAAATCTCTCTGCTCCAAGAATAATGGAGGATTTTAATCCAAGGGCAAGTAAGAGGGTTGTTGAGGATAGAAAAGGGTAGCAGAAAACCATAGTAGCTGGTTCTCGCCTTTTCCAGAAGTGCTGTGGATGACTGGGGAAGACCTAATGCTACCCAAGATGCTCTTGTCCACCATAGGCAGGTGTGTGAGTCACATAGTAAATTGAGGCATTTGGATTCCCCTTCATTCTCAGCTTAATGTCTAGCAGTTCCCTGGGAGGAAATGAGAGTCACACTGTTTTCTCCAGACCAGGGCATCTTAACATTTGAGTAAGGGGTCTCCTCCTGATGGCTAGTCCCCATTTAGATTGGCCCATGAAAGCTTTTTTTCAGATCTCCATTTTAGTACCTCCATTTTAACTTCTTTTATTCTTCTGTGTAAGCAGGTTTCAGTCAAAATAAAGCTATGTTTCAGTATGATTATTGTGTAATTCTGAATAAAGATAGCCTCTACCACTAGCAGCCACACTGTAATCTTATGTCCTGATGGCTTACAGGCCTATATTCTTATGCTCTTATGAAACTATTTTTGGTGAAACTGAAAAAGAAGGAGGAGAAGGAGAAAGAGAAAAGGAAGAAGAAGGAGAGAGGGAAAGGAAGGAAAAGGGGGAGGAGGAGGAGAAGGTAAAGAGGAAGAAAGAATACTGTTATTTAAAACAACAGATTCTTTATGAGGGAAAGGAGGTTGGATCTTGTTAAAAATAATCTGAGGGACCCTGATGGTCTTTTGTGGTGCCACCCCCTTTGCCAAGCACTGTAATGGATTTTGGTACAGCCAATGAGGGCCTGAGGAACTGAGCTTTAGAGAAAAGACTAGAGAATGTTTTGTTCAGCATTATAAAATGAAAAGAAATAAAAGCTGTTTTGTGGTGGAGGGTGAGAGAGTGGATATGAGACAGAAATAGGCTAGGAAACCATGGGAAGAAAGATGGGAGGGAAAAGGAACCAACAACATGGTGAGAAGCCTGTGGATTCACTTAGATGCCTTGAACTTTAGCACTCTTCACAGGAGTGTGGCTAATATAACTTTTAGGGCTGGAATGACCAACATTCATTTGTAGGTGTGAATTTCTGCAAAGATTTTTATATTCTACAGCTCTCCCCATCATTCTGAACTTTTAGTAAAATCTGATATATACCATATATGAGAAGCTTTAAGCAGAATAAAAGGGGAATTCCCTGGCTGTGCAGTGGTTAAGATTCCACATTTTTCACTGCCAAGTGCTAGGATTCAATCACTGATTGGGGAACTATCAATAAGATCCTAGAAGTAATCTATGCAACAACAAAAAGAGGGGAAACAAACAAACAAAAACCAGAATAAAAGTGAATTCTCTTTTCCAGAGGAAGCCACGAATAGAGCAGTATGTTTTAGACATGAAGCAATCTATAAACTGAACTACTGCAAAGAGAACCAGAGGTAAATATGAAAATGTAAACTTCTGAGAATTCAATGAACTCATGCAGCAGGTATTGGACTTTCCATAAATTACCAAATGGGGGTTGTGAAAACTTTTTGAAAGCGTTACCTTAGCTAAAAACTTGTATACAGTGGTCATAATTTTTAAAATATATATATTTTTTTATTTGAAGGATAATTGCTTTACAGAATTTTATTTTCTGCTCAGTATCAACATGAATCAGCCATAGGTATACATATGCTCCTAATATGTGAGTCATGGAAAAGTACAAAAGGATGCCCACATATATCTAAAATATATAGACTAACCATAGACAACTAACCCTAGGGAGTATCAAATAGTGAGAACTCACACAAAGGAAACCACTTGAATACAAGACCCAGCATCACCCAACCACCAGTAGCATGCTGTGTAGGATGTGTCATCTAAACTACAAACAAAACAATAATACAACCCAATCATCTGCAGACAGGATTACCACCTCACTCAGCCTTGCCCATCAGAGGAAAAACAAACAAACAAACAAAAAACTCAGCACTAATCTCACCCTATATGAAGCTTATGTCAACCACTGGATCAAACTCAGGAGGGCAGAAAACAGAAGGAAGAAAGAATTCAACCTTCAAGCCTGGGAAAAGGAGATCTCAAACACAATAAGCTTATATATATATATATATATATATATATATATATATATATATATATATATAAAAATGAAAAGGCAAATAAATACTACACAAATGAAAGAAAAAACTGGAAACACAGTAATCCAAATAAATGAAGAGGAACTAGGCAAACTACTTGAAAAATAATTCAGAATCATGACAGTAAAGATGATCAAAACCTTGAAAACAGAATGGAGAAAATGCAAAAATCAATTTAAAAAGCCTAAAAGAATTAAAGAATAAACATACAGAGACAAACAACACAATTACTGAAATTAAAAATACTCTAGAAAGAATCTAGCGGAATATCTGAAGCGGAAGAGCAAATCACCTGAGCCAAAAGATAAAATGGTGGAAATAACTGCTGAAGAGCAGAATAAAGTAAAAAGAATGAAAAGAACTGTGGATAGTCTCAGAGACCTCTGGGACCATATCAAACACACCTACATTCAAATTATAGGATACCAGAAGAAGAAGAGAAAAAGAAAGAGTATGAGAAAAAAATTTAAGAAATTATAGTTGAAAATTTCCCCAACATGGAAGAGGAAAAATTCAATCAAGTTCAAAAGATGCAAAGAGTCCCATATAGGATAAACCCAAGGAGAAACACACCAAGACATATACTAATCAAACTAACAAAGGCTAAACACAAAAAAGAATATTAAAAGCAGCAAGAGAAAAGCAGCAAGTAACATGCAAGGGAAACTCCATACACTTAACAGCTGATCTTTCAGTAGAAACTCTGCAGGCCAGAAAGGAATGGCAGGATATATTTAAAGTACTGAATGGGAAAAATCTACAACCAAGATTACTCTACCCGGCAAGGATCTCATTCAAAACTGATGGAGAAATAAAAAGCTTTTCAGACAAGCAAAAGTTAAGAGAATTCAGTACCATCAAACCAGCTTTACAACAAAAGTTAAAGGGACTTACATAGTCAAGAAATACAAGAGAAGAAAAAGATGGAAAAAATCAAACCCAAACAATTCAGGAAATGGCAATAGGAACATATATATCAATAATTACTTTAAATGCAAATAGATTAAATGCTCCAACCAAAAGATACAGATTGGCTGAATGGATAAAAACAAAGAAAACAAGACTCATATATATATTGTCTACAAGAAACCTACTTTGGACCTAAAGACACATATAGGCTGAAAGCGTGAGGACAGAAAATATATTCCATGCAAATGGGAAGCAAAAGAAAGCTGGAGTAGCAATCCTCATATCAGACAAAATAGACCTTAAAATAAAGAAGATTATAAAAGATAAGGAAGGACACTACATAATGATCAAGCGATAAATCCAAGAGGAAGACATAACAATTGTAAATAACTATGCGCCCAATACAGGAGCACCTCAATACATGAGAAAAACACTAACAGACATAAGGAGAGAAACTGACAGTAATAGTAGAAGATTTTAACACCCCACTCATACCAACAAACAGATCATCAAAATGGAAAATTACAAAGGAAACACAAGTCTTAAATGATACATTAGATGATATGGATCTCATTGATGTCTTCAGGACATTTCACTCAAATGCAGAAGAATACACCTTCTTCTCAAGTGCTCATGGGACATCCTCCAGGATAGGCCACATCTTGGGTCACAAATCAAACCTCAGTAAATTTAAGAAAATTGAAATTGTATCAAGCATCTTCTCCAACCACAACGCTATGAGACTATCATTATTAGTATATCAATTAGTATATCAATGCTATCAATTACAAGAAAACACTGTAAGAAACACAAACACGAGGAGATTAAACAATATGTTTCTAAATAACCAGCAGGTTACTGAAGAAATCAAAAGGGAAATCAAAAATTTTCTAGAAACAAATGACAACATGACAACTCAAAACCAATGGGATGCAGCAAAGCCATTCTAAGAGGGAAGTTTATAGCAATACAACCCTACCTCAAGAAACAAGAAAAACATGGAATAGACAGCCTAACTTTACACCTAAAACAACTGGAAAAAGAACAGAACCCTCAAAAATTAGTGGAAGGGAAGAAATCATAAAGATCTGAATAGAAATAAATGAAAAAGAAACGAAAGAAACAATAGTAAAGATTAATAAAACTGAAAGCTGATTCTTTGAGAAGATAAAATTGACAAAATTTAGCCAGACTCATCAAGGAAAAAAGAGAAGAATCAAATCAACAAAATTAGAAATGAAAGAGGAGAGGTTACAACAGACAACGCAGAAATACAAAGGATTATAAGAGACTATTATGAACAACTATATGGCAATAAGATGGATAACATGGAAGAAATACACAGATTCTTAGAAAGTTCCATCTTCCAAGGCTGAACCAGGAAGAAATAGAAATTATGAACAACCCAGTTACAAGCACTGAAATTGACACTGTGATCAAAAATCTCCCTATCCATCCCCCACCTCAAAAAAAAAAAAAAAAAAAAAACCACACCAGGTGACTTCACTGGAGAATTCTATCAAATTTATTTAGAGAGGAGGTAATGCCTATCCTTCTAAAACACCTTCAAAAAGTTGCAGAGGAAGGAACACTTTCAAACTCATTCTACAAGGCTAACATCACTCTGATACTAAAACCAAACACAGACAACACAAATAAAGAAAACCACAGGCCAATATCACTGATGAGCATAGATGCAAAAGTCTTCAACAAAATTTTAGCAAACAGAATTCAACAACACATCAAAAAGCTCATACACCATGATCAAGTTGGGTTTCTTCAGGGATGCAAGGATTCTTCAATATATGCAAATCAATGTGATACACCATACTAACATATTGAAAGATAAAAACTGTATGATAATCTCAATAGATGCAGAAAAAGCCTTTGACAAAATTCAGCACCCATTTATGATTACAACTTCAAAAAAGGCATCGAAGGAACCTACTTCAAGATAGTAAACGTCACATATGATAAGCCTACAGCAAACATTATTCTCAATGGTGAAAAACTGAAAGAATTTGCCCTAAGATCAGGAACAGACAAGGGTTTCCACTTTCACCACTATTATTCAACATAGTTCTAGAAGTCCTAGCTACAGCAACCAGAGAAGAAAAAGAAATAAGCGGAATCCACTCTCACTGTTTGCAGATGACATGATACTGTACATAGAAAACCCTAAAGATAGTATCAGAAAATTACTAGAGCTAAGCAGAGAATTTAGCAAAGATGCAAGATACCAAATCAATACACAGAAATCACTTGCATTTCTATATACTAATAAAGAAAAATCAGAAAGAGAAATTAAGGAATCAACCCCTTTCACCATTGCAACAAAAAGAATTAATTATCTAGGAGTAAACTTACCTAAGGAGACAAAAGAACTGTATGCAGAAAATTATAGGACACTAATGAAAGAAATCAGACGACATAAACAGATGGAGAGATATTTCATATTCCTGGGTAGGAATAATCAATATAGTGAAAATGACTATACTACCAAACCGATCTACAGAATCAATGTGATTCCTATCAAATTACCAATGGCATTTTTCACAGAACCTGAACAAAAAAGTTCACAACTCATATGGAAACACAAAAGACCCCAAATAGACAAAGCAGTCTTGAGAAAGAAGACTGGAGCTGGAGGAATCAACCTTCCTGACTTCAGATTATACTACAAAGCTACAGTCATCAAGACAGTATGGTATTGGTACAAAAACAGAATTAGAGACCAATGGAACAAGATATAAAGCCCAGAAATAAACCCATGCACCTATGGGTACCTTATTTTTGACACAGGAGGCAAGACTATACAATAGAGAAAAGACAGCCTCTTCAATAAATGGTGCTGGGAAAACTGGACAGCTACACATAAAAGAAGGAAATTAGAACACTTCCTAACACCATACACAGAGATAAACTCAACATGAACTTAAGACCTAAATGTAAGACCAGAAACTATAAAACTCTTAGAGGAAAATATAGGCAGAACACTCGATGACAGAAATCAAAGCATGATCCTCTGTGACTTCCTCACAGAGTAACAGAAATAAAAACAAAAGTGAACAGGTGGGACCTGATTAAACTTAAAAGCTTTTGCACAGCAAAAGAAATTATAAGCAAGATGAAAAGACAACCCTCAGAATGTGAGAAAATAATAGCACATGAAACAAATGACAGAGGATTAATTTTCAAAATATACAAGCAGCTCTTAAACACAATACCAGAAAAACAAACAATCCAATCAAAAAGTGGGAAAAAGACCTAAACAGACATTTCTCCAAAGAAGATATACATGGCTAACAAACACATGAAAAGGTGCTCACCATTGCTCATTATTCAGTTCAGTTCAGTTCAGTCACTCAGTCATGTCTGACTCTTTGCGACCCCATGAATCGCAGCACTCCAGGCCTTCGTGTCCATCATCAATGCCTGGAGTTCACCCAGACTCATGTCCATCGAGTCAGTGATGCCATCCAGCCATCTCATCCTCTGTCGTCCCCTTCTCCTCCTGCCCCCAGTCTCTCCCAGCATCAGAGTCTTTTCCAACGAGTCAGCTCTTCACATGAGGAGCCAATGTAGTGGAGTTTCAGCTTTAGCATCAGTCCTTCCAAAGAAATCCCAGGATTGATCTCCTTCAGAATGGACTGGATGGATCTCCTTGCAGTCCAAGGGACTCTCAAGAGTCTTCTCCAACACCACAGTTCAAAAGCATCAATTCTTCAGCACTCAGCCTTCTTCACAGTACAACTCTCACATCCATACATGACCACAGGAAAAACCATAGCCTTGACTAGATGGACCTTAGTCGGCAAAGTAATGTCTCTGCTTTTGAATATCTATCTAGGTTGGTCATAACTGCCCTTCCAAGGAGTAAGCGTCTTTTTTTCATGGCTACAGTCACCATCTGCAGTGATTTTGGAGCCCAGGAAAATAAAGTCTGACACTGTTTCCACTGTTTCCCCATCTATTTCCCATGAAGTGATGGGACCAGATGCCATGATTTTCGTTTTCTGAATGTTGAGCTTTAGGCCAACTTTTTCACTTTCCTCTTTCACTTTCATCAAGAGGCTTTTTAGTTCCTCCTCATTTTCTGCCATGAGAGTGGTGTCCTCTGCATATCTGAGGTTATTGATATTTCTCCCAGCAATATTGATTCCAGCTTGTGTTTCTTCCAGTCCAGTGTTTCTCGTGATGTACTCTGCATAGAAATTAAATAAACAGGGTGACAAACAGCCTTGACGTACCCCTTTTCCTATTTGGAACCAGTCTGTTGTTCCATGTCCAGTTCTAACTGCTGCTTCCTGACCTGCAAACAGATTCCCATCTCTTTCAGAATTTTCCACAGTTTATTGTGATCCACACAGTCAAAGGCTTTGACATAGAATATAAAGCAGAAAAGAGATGTTTTTCTGGAACTCTCTTGCTTTTTCCATGATCCAGCAGATGTTGGCAATTTGATCTCTGGTTCTTCTGCCTTTTCTAAAACCAGCTTGAACATCTGGAAGTTTGCGGTTCATGTATTGCTGAAGCCTGGCTTGGAGAATTTTGAGCATTATTTTACTAGCATGGGAGATGAATGCAATTGTGCGGTAGTTTGAGCACTCTTTGGTGTTGCTTTTCTTTGGAATTGGAATAAAAACTGACCTTTTCCAGTCCTGTGGCCACTGCTGAGTTTTCCAAATTTGTTGACATATTGAGTGCACCACTTTCACAGCATCATCTTTCAGGATTTGAAACAGCTCCACTGGAATGCCATCACCTCCACTAAGGCCCACTTGACTTCACATTCCACGATGTCTGGCTCTAGATTAGTGATCACAACATCATGATTATCTAGGTTGTGAAGATCTTTTTTGTACAGTTTTTCTGTATATTCTTGCCACCTCTTCTTAATATTTTCCTCTTCTGTTAGGTCCAGACCATTTCTGTCCTTTATCGAGTCCATCTTTGCATGAAGTGTTTCCTTGGTATCTCTAGTTTTCATTGTGGTTTTGATTTGCATTTCTCTAATAATGAGCAGCACACATGCTCATTATTAGAGAAATGCAAATCAAAACTACAATGAGATATCACTTCACATCAGTCAGAATGGCCATCATCAAAAAGTGTACAAACAGTAAATGCTGGAGAAGATGTGGAGAAAATGGAATGCTCTTGCACTGTTGGTGGGAATGTAAATTGATACAGCCATTATGGAAGGCGGTATAGAGATTCCTTAAAAATCTGGGAATAACACTACCATATGACTCACCAATCCCACTCCTAGGCATATACCCTGAGGAAACCAAAATTGAAAAAGACACATATATCCCATTGTTCATTGCAGCACTATTTACAATAGCTAGACCATGGCAGCAATCTAGATGTCCATTGACAGATGAATGGAGAAAGAAGTTGTGATACATATATACAATGGACTATTATTCAGCCATAAAAAGGAATGCCTTTGAGTCAGTTCTAATAAGGTGGATGAACCTAGAACCTATTATACAGAGTGAAATAAGTCAGAAAGAGATAGATAAATATCATATTCTAATGCATATATATGGAATCTAGAGAAATGGTACTGAAGAATTTATCAACAGGGCAACAGTGGAGAAACAGACATAGAGAATAGACTTATGGGCATGGGGAAAGGAGAGGAGAAGATGAGATGTATGGAAAGAGTAACATGGAAACTTATATTACCATAGGCAAAATAGCCACCAGGAATTTGTTGTGGAAATTCCATAGCAATACTGATTCCATGGGAATATGATTCAGGAAACTCAACCAGGGGCTCTGTATCAACCTAGAGGGGTGGGGTGGGGAGGGAGATGGGAGGAGGGTTCAAAAGGGAGGGGATATATGTATACATATGTTTGATACATCTTGAGGTTTGACAGAAAACAACGAAATTCTGTAAAGCGATTATCCTTTGATTAAAAAGTAAAAAATTTAAAAAAAAAGAAATGAGAGATGCCGAATTCAGAAAATATATATTTATTTCAAGAAATTAATTTTTATTGCCTTCATTTCAGAAAAATGCTAATTATATCTTCTATAAATATTTTCACACAGTCAGTTCAGTTCAATTCAGTCGCTCAGTCATGTCTGACTCTTTGCGACCCCATGAACCACAGCACGCCAGACCTCCCTGTCCATCACCAACTGCTGGAGTTAACCAAACTCATGTCCATTGAGTCAGTGATGTCACCCAACCATCTCATCCTCTGTCATCCCCTTCTCCTTCTACCCTCATTCTTTCCCAGCATCAAGGTCTTTTCAAATGTGTCAGCTCTCCGCATCAGGTGGCCAAAGTATTGGAGTTTCAGCTTCAACATCAGTCCTTCCAATGAACACTCAGGACTGATCTCCTTCAGAATGGACTGGCTGGATCTCCTTGCAGTCCAAGGGACTCTCAAGAGTCTTCTCCAACACCACAGTTCAAAAGCAACAATTCTTTGACGCTCAGCTTTTTTATAGTCCAACTCTCACATCCATCGGAGAAAGCAATGGCACCCCACTCCAGTACTCTTTTGTCTGGAAAATACCATGGATGGAGGAGCCTGGCAGGCGTCAGTCCATGGGGTCGCTAAGAGTTGGCCACAACTGAGGGACTTCACTTTCACTTTTCACTTTCATGCACTGGAGAAGGAAATGGCAACCCACTCCAGTATTCTTGCCTGGAGAATCCCAGGGACAGGGGAGCCTGTTGGGCTGCTGTCTATGGGTTCGCACAGAGTCGGGCACGACTGAAGGGACTTAGCAGCAGCGGCGGCAGCAGCAGCAGCTGACATCCATACATGACTACTGGAAAAACTATAGCCTTGACTAGACAGACATTTGTTGATAAAGTAACGTCTCTGCTTTTTAATATGCTGTCTAGGTTGGTCATAACTTTCCTTCCAAAAAGTAATAACCATCTTTTAACTTCATGGGTGCAATCACCATGTGCAGTGATTTTGGAGTCCCCCAAAATAAAGTCTGACACTATTTTCACTGTTTCCCCATCTATTTCCCATGAAGTGATGGGACCAGATGCCATGATCTTCATTTTCTGAATGTTGAACTTTAAGCCAACTTTTTCACTCTCCTCTTTCACTTTCATCAAGAGGCTCTTTAGTTCTTCTTTACTTTCTGCCATAAGGGTGGTGTCATCTGCATATCCGAGGTTATTGATATTTTTCCCGACAATCTTGATTCCAGCTTCTGCTTCCTCCAGCCCAGCATTTCTCATGATGTACTCTGCATATAAATTAAATAAGCAGCACCCTTGATGTACCACTTTTCTTATTTGGAGCCAGTCCATTATTCCATGTCCAGTTCTAACTGTTGCTTCCTGACCTGCATATAGGTTTCTAGAGGCAGGTTAGGTGGTTTGGTATTCCCACTTCCTTCAGAATTTTCCACAGTTGATTGTAATCCACACTGCGAAAGGCTTTGGTATAGTCAATAAAGCAGAAATAGATGTTTTTCTGAAACTCTTTTGCTTTTTGATGATCCATCAGATATTGGCAATTTGATCTGGTTCCTCTGCCTTTTCTAAAACCAGCTTGAACATTTGGAAGTTCACTTTCATGTATTGCTGAAGCCTGGCTTGGAGAATTTTGAGCATTACTTTACTAGCATGTGAGATGATTGCAATTGTGTGATAGTTTGAGCATTCTTTGGAATTTCCTTTCTTTGGGATTGGAATGAAAACTGACCTTTTCCAGTCCTGTGGCCACTGCTGAGTTTTCCAAATTTGCTGGCATATAGGAAAAGGAGTACGTCAAGGCTGTACATTGTCACCCTGTTTATTTAACTTATAGGCAGAGTACATCATGAGAAATGCTGGACTGGAAGAAATAAAAGCTGGAATCAAGATTGCCAGGAGAAATATCAGTAACCTCAGATATGCAGATGACACCACCCTTATGGCAGAAAGTGAAGAGGAACTAAAAAAGCCTCTTGATGAAAGTGAAAGAGGAGAGTGAAAAAGTTGGCTTAAAGTTCAACATTCAGAAAACTAAGATTATGGCATCTGGTCCCATCACTTCATGGAAAATAGATGGGGAAACAGTGTCAGACTTTATTTTTTGTGGCTCCAAAATCACTGCAGATGGTGACTGCAGCCATGGAATTAAAAGACGCTTACTCCTTGGAAGGAAAGTTATGAACAACCTAGATAGCATATTCAAAGCAGAGACATTACTTTGCCGACTAAGGTCCATCTAGTCAATGCTATGATTTTCCAATAGTCATGTATGGATGTGAGAGTTGGACTGTGAAGAAGGCTGAGCACCAAAGAATTGATGCTTTTGAACTGTGGTGTTGGAGAAGACTCTTGAGAGTCCCTTGGACTGCAGGAAGATCCAACCAGTCCATTCTGAAGGAGATCAACTCTGGAATTTCTTTGGAAGGACTGATGCTAAAGCTGAAACTCCAGTACTTTGGCCACTTCATGCAAAGAGTTGACTCATTGGAAAAGACCCTGATGCTGGGAGGGATTCGAGGCAGGAGGAGAAGGGGACGACCGAGGATGAGATGACTGGATGGCGTCACTGGCTCGATGGACTGAGTGAACTCCGAGAGATGGTGATGGACAGGGAGGCCTGGTGTGCTGTGATTCATGGGGTCGCAAAGAGTCGGATACGACTGAGCGACTGAACTGAACTGAGTGCAGCAGTTTCACAGCATCATCTTTCAGGATTTGCAATAGCTCAACTGGAATTCTATCACCTCCACTAGATTTGTTCGTAGTGTTGCTTTCTAAGGCCCATTTGTCTTCACATTTCAGGATGTCCGGCTCTGGGTGAGTGATCACACCATCATGATTATCTGGGTCGTGAAGACCTTTTGGTATAGTTATGTGTATTCTTGCCACCTCTTGTTAATATCTTCTGCTTCTGTTAGGGCCATAGGATTTCTGTCCTTTATCGAGCCTATCTTTGCATGAAATTGTTCCCTTGGTATCTTTAATTTTCTTGAAGAGATCTCTAGTCTTTCCCATTCTGTTGTTTTCCTCTATTTCTTTGCATTGATCGCTGAGGAAGGCTTTCTTATCTCTCCTTGCTTGGAACTCTGCATTCAAATGGGTGTATCTTTCATTTTCTGCTTTGCTTTTCTCTTATCTTTTCACAGATATTTCACATAATACTTTCACATTAAAAGCAACGCCAAATTAGATCATTTTCCTTGAGTTACTGTGGTACTTAGGTAGCTTTTATTAATTTCAATTTGTAGAAAATTTGCTGTTCTGAGTTACTACCAACTGGAACTGATAGGAAAGTATTTAAAGCAAAATTTAAATTAAAAGAGCTATAAATTTTAGCTATTATATTCAAAAGTAATGTCAAATTAATAAATTATATCTATCATATCGTATGTTACAAAATATTTAAATTTCATCATATAAATTACTATCACTTTTATCAAGTTTTGTTTTTGTCTTCAAAACAAGTTTTTGCTACCTCTTAAAATGATATCTTGATCCATACAATATTACTCTAGTTCTTCTTTCAAAAATTTCAATGCTGGAATATTATAAAGAAAATTAAAAATGGCAATATGGAATCATTTCTCTAAATGAGACTATACTATTATCTCTAGTGGATTTAAAATAGTCTGTGTAGAAATTAATACTAGAATTCTTAATATTTGAATATTAGCCTTCAGAGTTCAGGAAATTTCTTTATTTCATCTTTATAACCCTTTTAGGAAATATCACTTTAGGGGATAATCCTTTGCTGGAATATCACTTTTGTTGCATATTTCACATGTAGTTTCTTTTGACAGAAGAAAACATTTTCTCTAAAATTTTGAGAAACTTTTCTTTACACTTTAAAAATATTTATTTACTGTTTATGGTTTTGTTCATAGGCTTTTGCTAATGTAATTAATACAAACAACATTTCTTGTAAAACAACTATGGATAACACAAGTTGAACTTTATTTTCAGCTGAAGATCATGACTATTTAAGGGTCTTCTTTTGTTTCATTTATCTCTTCTAATACGTTTCCTTGCTTAACCTAAGTTTAATTGTTTTACCAATGATCAATAATGTTCTGATGATGCATTCAACAGTAGTTTAGGTGAATTTGATAGGCATTTGAAAAAAAAAGCTATTTTTAGTAGATGTAGAAAATATATAATTTTGAATTGTTCCAGCAAATGTTATTTCTACTGGCACAGTTGAGGACATGTCTTCAACATATTTAAATGACAAGTCTAAACTATGCAAAGTATATGGCACCCAAAAGTCTTCTGAACCTTGGCCAAAAATCTTGTATAGATGTATTAATTTGGATTGAATTCTGCCTTGTTCAAAATATTTTTATGATGTCAAAATGGAGATGACTATTTTCCAAAGTCTTCATCTAATAAAACTCAAGAAGCTTAGTATTCCTCAGCCATGAAATTTGCCAATTCAATGAATGTAATTTTCTTCATCTTCCAATGGGTAGACCAAAATAACATTTAATATTTCCAAATCATAGGTTGATTTGAGTGATTTTGTTTTTCATTCTCATTGTTTGTATTAGTAATTAACTTCCTTTTAGTAATGGACATGGAGGAAAATGGAAGGATTTCATTTCACCTGTTCAAGTTGCAGACTTGATAAGAGTAGTTTTCTTGCTCATGTGTATTGTTTTCATAAATAATTAAATCCTTAATAAAATTTTAATGTCATAATGATGAATTTTATGTAGGTCATGCATGTCAGGATATGTTCACTTTCACTGTTTGAAGTGCTAAATAGATTATCCTCTTTTCTTTTTTTCTTTTCAGCTTTTTTCCTTTATGAGCCCAAGGTTTTTTTTTTTTTTTTTTTTTTTTTTTGCTACCCTTGCTCCTTTATTTAGATACAATTAACAGATAACATTGTGTAAGTTTAAGGTGCATAACACATTAAATTTTGTGAGACCTTTGTATATTGCAAAGGATATTACCATAGCATTAGCTAACACCTCCATCATGTCACATAATTGTCATTTCTTTTTTTGTGGTGAGAACATTTAAGATCCACTCTCAGCAATTTTCAAGTATATAATACAGCATTGTTAATTATAATCACTGTTCTATACATTAGATTCCTTAGAACTTATTCATCTTATAAGTGAAAATTTGTACCATTTAACCAATACCACCCCACTCCCCCCACCCATCCCAGCCCCTAGCAACCACTAATCTGTTCTCTTTTTCTGAGCTTGATTTTTAGACTCCACATACAACAGTATCATTATTTCACATAGAATAATGCCCTCAAGTTTCATCCAAGTTGTCAAAAATGGCAGAATTTCCTCATTTCTCATGGCTAAGTAATATTCCATTGTGTGTGTGTGTGTGTGTGTGTGTGTGTGTGGGGGATCTCACATCCTCTTTATCCATTCAACTGTTGGTGAACAGTCTCAAATTTCTTAATTTTTATCACATTTTTGATTTTTACCTGTACTTATTCTCACCAACCTAAATTTTAAAAAAATATCTTCCTTCAAGCTGTACAAGATTTGAGCATATTTTCAACAAAAATGAATTTTAAGTTAGATATAGAAGATTTGCCAAACAAAATAACCATTATATTTTCAAGAAAGTAATTTTCTCCTAAAGTATTTAAATATGTCAAAGTTAAAAGGCAAATATGAATGATAATTTATAAATACAAAATTTTCCATTAAATTGTTTTAAGTTTATCTAACAGAAGAAACTTTAAATTATATTTAATAACTTATAAAATAAAACTATCTACAATTTTAGAGATCAGAGTCCACTTATTTGCCAGTATAAAGAATCAGTACCTTGTTTTTTAAATATTATTTATATTTTGTTGGCTACAGATGTCTAAACTTAAGAGTAATGTAAATTGCTTAGCATTTTTCATCTGCCACGTGCATCCTGGGCTAGTTGGTGAATCTCTGTGGAACTACAAATTGGTATGCAGAGAGAAGCAACAAAATGGACAATTGGCACTACTGGGAAATGATCATATTTTATACAAGAACTTACTGCATTCATGTTATCAGAGAGGACAAGTTTGACAAGTTAATTCATTTGTTTTTTTCTGTCTGCCATTCAAACCTCTTCTCATTCCAGGCTGTATCCACCTCAGTGCCATAACCCACCAACTTAATAATATTTGGACACAGTTGCTTTCTTATTTTGAGGACAAAGGGCAAGAGGTGTGGATCAGCATTTCTCTAGGGGAGTAAAAGTGTCAGTCATAAGAGTAGATGTTAGGATTGTTTGTCCTTAGGCTATCACCGCACGCTAGATCTTCAGGGTATAGGCACCCCCGTGTTTTTTAATGTCCACTTTGGGCTACATTTATGATATGAGTCCCTCTAAAATATGAGGTGTAAGGCAGAATCCCTTTGCCAGAACAATAATCTTACTGACACTAGAAACTGGCTTGAATACTGAGTATAGCTCATTAGCACTGGCGATGAGAAGCTGTCCTCTTTTTGGCTTTACTTCATTGTCAGCTATAACATCAACAGCCTTTTTATATATCTTGAATTTCAATCTCCTTTCCATGCCTTTGGATTTTATCCCCTCTTATCTTTTTCTCCTCCTATCGGAAATAAAATTCTGCTTTTCTAGGAACTGTAGCTCCCTACCCCTCATCTATGTTCAGGGGATGGACTTTTCTGATGGATCAACCTGGAGTATTCACCAAAGACAACCTTGGAAAAGATGGGAACCCATAACCATGCCTGGCCATCGGAGTGCCTTCCCCTGCCGCCACGAATGATGATTATTTCAAAGATGGGCACATGGTCCCAGCACAGGTAGTTTTTTTCCTCAGAGGTTGATATGACCTCTGAGATTTCTCTGCTTCAAACATATAAGCATTAATGGCCATATAAGCCTAGAGATGTTATCAGCTATTACTTCTACAATCTAGACAATGGCTACCTCAGAAAAAACCAACACAGAAGAGTAGGAGCCAGGAGATTAAGAGGACAACTGATGACGTCATTTGAGCCATGCTCCCCTGCTGTGGATTTTGAGGTGTATGAACAATTGCATGCTTTTATTTTTGAATTTTTAAAAAATTACCTAATCAGGGAAAATTTCTGTCATTTATCTCCAAAATGTTCCAAATAATACAAAGCCTTCCTCCCACCTGGCTTCTGGTTTTGTTCTTTCATATTCTTCACTTTAGCATTTTCAAGATGACTTTCCCATTCAAGTGTTCGTGAGGCTGAGTAAAAGTAAATGCCGCTAACAATGAGTTAGTGGTTTTCCCCACATAAGGAAGCAGTTATTACATCCTCTACGGTTTAATTTCTTTGAGATGTGAATCATTATCCTCATGATTGTGACCAAAGAAATATCTGCTCACAAGGTTTCAGTATCTTGCCCAAGATAGTGGGAAAACTCGAGCAGAATTTGGAGCCTGAAAGGACTGACTCCAAAGACTAAACTGTCCATCCCCCTTATACTGAATCATCATTTTAAAAAGACAAAATAAACCAATAAATAGCCCCCTCAAATGATGCATGTTTTTTTCTTAGATGCCCTAGATCCAGCTGTTTCTTGCCTTTCTCTTCCTGGTTCCAAGATTCTCTTTGCCAATTTCTCCCAATTACTCCCAACACTTCTTTTTCCTAGTGCTTGAAGACCATTGGGTTAATAACTCATAGTTTTCAGGCTTTCCTTTTAAATGTGCTATTTTAAGAATTTTTTGTAATATCCTCAAAACCAAACATAGTCCCTGACATGGGGTAGGTGTTCTAGGCCACGGGTCTGTGGATACATGTTGGGGAATTATTTGGGCCACTGATTACTTTTTTTCCTATAAGATACTTCTTTTCAGTTCATTTAGTTCAGTTCAGTCGCTCAGTCATGTCTGACTCTTTGCGACTCTATGAATTGCAGCATGCCAGGCCTCCCTGTCCATCACCAACTCCCGGAGTTCACTCAGACTTATGTCCATCGAGTCGGTGATGCCATCCAGCCATCTCATCTTCTGTCATCCCCTTCTCCTCCTGCCCCCAATCCCTCCCAGCATCAGGGTCTTTTCCAATGAGTCAACTCTTCGCATGAGGTAGCCAAAGTATTGGAGTTTCAGCTTTAGCATCATTCCTTCCAATGAACACCCAGGACTGATCTCCTTTAGGATGGACTGGTTGGATCTCCTTTCAGTCCAAGGGACTCTCAAGAGTCTTCTCCAACACCATGGTTCAAAAGCATAGCTCTTTGAGCATGTTAAAATTACTACTATGTTCTCTTTGAGTCTCCTCTCTTTTCAGAGTAAACTTTCTTAGTCCTTTCAGTTCTTTCTGAGACATGTTGCAGTTGAGGCGGTTTTAGGCTTACTGTAGTTTTGTAAGTTGGAGAAGGCAATGGCAACCCACTCCAGTGTTCTTGCCTGGAGAATCCCAGGGACAGGGGAGCCTGGCTGCCATCTATGTGGTCGCACAGAGTCGGACAAGACTGAAGCAACTTAGCAGCAGCAGCAGTTTTGTAAGTGGGGCTTCCCTAGTAACTCACCCCGTAAAGAAACTGCCTGCAATGCAGAAGACCCTGGTTCGATTCCTGGGTCAGGAAGATCTGCTGGAGAAGGGAAGTAAGAAGGTCCACTTTTTAGGAAGATTAATTTGGTATTCATTTACAGAGTGGCTAGAAGGGGAAAGAGGCAGAAAGCTAAAGGTCCAGTGATGTTCTATCACATGAACAAGTTACAAATGTATCATGGCTCTTATCACATATGATATTCATTCATTTGCTGTTCTGCACAATTAAACTGTAAACTACATGAGAGCAAATACTGTCTTGTTGTTTTACTTTTTGGAAATCCAACAAAAAGCGCATGATCCCCTACTTGATATTCTGCTTATACATGGACTTTAAAGCCAGACTACTGAGGTTCCAATCCAGAATCAGCCACATGTAGGCTCTAAGCCTTTGCAAGCTACCTAATTTTCAAAACTCTGATTTACTTATCTTTAAGTGGGGATAATTATCATTTCTTTCTCATATAGTCATTGTGAAGATCAAACTAGGTAATCCATAGAAAGTGTTTAGCCTAATGAGTGGCACAGATGAAGCACTCAGAAGTGCCTCTTGCCACTGTTGTTGTTATTAACATAGAGGTCCTCAATAAATATTTTTAAATGATTTAGTTATTGGGTTCCAGGCTCTCGCTTTTCCTATCCCTAAAACTCTCCACTCATTCCATTTCCTAATGTCCCCCACATTTAATCAACATATCAGACAGGATGCAACCAATGAAATGTCATGAACACTGGTCACCTCCCTTTAGCATGGTTAGCTTTCTTATCTAATTAGGAGTTAACTCATTGTGTTTGCCAGACCCCTACACTCTTTCTGAGTTTAACCATAAAGAAGGCTGAGTGTTGAAGAATTGATGCTTTCGGACTGTGGTGCTAGAGAAGACTCTTGAGAATCTCTTGTACTGCAAGGAGATCAAACCAGTCAATCCTAAAGGAAACCAACCTTGAATATTCATTGAAAGGACTGATGCTGTATAAGACCCTAATCCTGGGAAAGATTGAGAGCAGGAGGAGAAGGGGGTGACAGAGGATGAGATCATGGGATGGCATCACCCACTCAATGGACATGAGCTTGAGCAAACCCTGGGAGACAGTGAAGAACAGAGAAGCCTGGTGAGGTGTGAATCATGGGGTCTCAAAGAGTCAGACAAAACTTAGCAACTGAACAGCAACAATAAGGCTTTCTCAAAATATCAAAATATGTCATTTTTCAACTTGTCCTGGGAAATCTTAGGATAAAAATGATGGACTCACCAGGGTAAAATCTAGCATTTCGGGTAACAGCGTCAGCCTCAAAGGTGTGGACCTGGGGGCAAGATGGAAAGACATTGTTTCCTCAGTGACCCAGGAAAGCAAGAAAAATAACTCTAGAATGCAGGCTGGGTGGGGGGAAACTGAAAGTGTTAGTTCGTGTCTGACACTTTGCAACCCAATGGACTATAGTCTGCCAATCTCTCTGTCCATGGAATTCTCCAGGAAAGAATACTGGAGTGGGTAACCATTCCCTTCTCCAGGCAATCTTTCTTCTCCAGGGGATCTTCCTGATCCAGGGATTGAACTCAGGTCTCCTGCATCACAGACAGATTCTTTGCCATCTGAGCCACCAGGTGAGGGAGAACAAAAGTTAAAACTAGAAAGCAGGATAAAGACGACAGTAAGGGCTTGTTTTTATATGTCAGCAAACACCAAGCTGAAGTTATAAAATGGTACTTACTGTGATTCACCCAGACATAGTTTGTATCCAGAGAGCTTTGCATATATCGTCCTAAAGTGTCTTTGTACTCTGAAACAGCTGTAGGGGAGGGGCAGAGCAGGAGAAGTGAACGGGAAAGGATGTGGGATCTGGGGCTTACTCTTTGGAGAAGCGATTCCCTCTTACCTTCTGTGGTGGTGGTGGAAATGTACTTAGAGGCCACAGAGCCTGATGTTAGAGAACTGCTTGGGGTGCCTGCATTATCATACGTTTGCAGAAGATCATGTGTTCACCAGGCCAGATGGATGCCACCTGTTTCTGTGCCAACATCCTGAACTTGTGGGCACTGAGCAGCAGCCAGAGGGTTATGCTCTGCCTAAATTGTGGTTGTGGGCTTGAGCCCTGCCACTGAACTAAAATCACGTCTCCACGCCCTTATTCCTGCTCTCTCTGTGGATAGAGCCCACAGCCCCAGAACTAGTGGGCAAACACCAATACCACCTTGATCTGAGGCATATCTGAGACTAAACTAGGAGAGCCTCTTGTCTAGAGAGGGGACTTGATCTTCTTTTGAATAAATCCTTCTTCAGGCCTGGGATCTTAAACATGCATGTTATTAGTCGCTCAGTCATGCCTGATTCTGCGAACCTATGGACTATAGCCTGCCAGGCTCCTCTGCCCATGGAATTCTCCAGGCAAGAATACTGGAGTAGGCTGCTATGCCCTCCTCCAGGGAATCTTCTCAACCCAAGGATCAAACCCAGGTTTCCTGCACTGCATGTGGATTCTTTACCATCTGAGTCGCCAGGGAAACCCTGCTGCAACTGCTGCAGCTGCTGCTGCTAAGTCTCATCAATCGTGTCCGACTCTGTGCGACCCCATAGACGGCAGCCCGCCAGGCCACCCCGTCCCTGGCACTATCCAGGGAGGAACACTGGAGTGGGTGGCCATTTCCTTCTCCAATGCATGAAAGTGAAAAGTGAAAGTGAAGTTGCTCAGTTGTGTCTGACTCTTCATGACCCCATGGACTGCAGCCTACCAAGCTCCTCTGTCCATGAGATTTTCTAGGCAAGAGTGCTGGAGTGGGGTGCCATTGCCTTCTCCAGGGAAGCCCAAAGCATGCATAATAAATATTTATTTATTTATGGAGTTGATTCTTCGTTTAATGAATTAAAAGATTGCTTGAGACGTAAGAGACTCAGGTTCAGTCCCTGGCTCTGGAAGATCCCCTGGAGGAAGGCATGGCAACCCACTCCAATATTCTTGCCTGGAGAATCCCATGGACAGAGGAGCCTGGCAGGCTACTGTCCATAGTCGCACAGAGTCAGGCACAACTGAAGTGACTTAATAAGCATGCAAGCAATATTTAGACCCCTGTTTGCTCTGATCTACCTGTTTGCTCTGTCAAAGGGACAGAGAAAATGCCTAGGGGACCCAGTCTTGTCTCCTGGGCTGCATATAAAAACACTCTAAAAACAGAAAATAAAGTCAGGAAAAAATTGTCTGATCTCTATTTGACTCTCTCAAAGAACATTTAAGGAAATCCCATTCAGAATCCACATTTCTGGTACAGATGAAGCATTCCACAAACGGCAATTTCACTCATGTTTTTATTTATTTATTATTTTATTATTGTTCTGGTTTATAATCCTCTCCACAGAGTTCCACCTCTACTGGAGCCCTGCTCATGTTTTTATTTATTTATTATTTATTTAATTTATTATTGCTCTGTTTTGTAACCCGCTCCACAGAGTTCCACCTATACTGGGGCTCTGTCCTGGAACCTGAATTCCTTTTGTGAGCGCTCTTATCTGACTCACACAGCAAGTCCTTATCAGCCAGGACCATGGCTTACTTTTTATCAGATTGGCTTCAACCACTTACCAGAGACCAAAGTAGCAGAACCGTGGAACCCAGTGAGCGAAAGGGGTTTTCCTCACCCCCAAAGTGAAGAGCAATCAAAGTGGTGCTTGTAGGAGGTTCACATTCTCTAGACTAAATGAAGAAAAATTGTTTGAGTGAGGCTGTGATGAGAAAACAACAGCCCACCCGTAGTAGATGGGTTCTTATACATGTGGAGGAAGTAGCCACCTCTAAATGTGAATGTAAAAGAAGGTAAATTTGTACAATTTCTTTGTCATTAGGCAAGTAATATAATACAAATGGAGTAATAAGGTTCTATTTCCTTACCTTCTACAAGAAGCACTGAACAGAAAAGTGTATGTCTCTAGCATTCACTTAAAGAAGCAGTTCGATATTCAACTATTGAGAAATATACCCTGACAAGAGGCAATCAATTTACCAATCAAGAGAAACTTTTAACACATTAGCTTTCAGGAGCATCCCATTCTTTAAATTCTGAAATCTACAATCACTAAATAGTTTTATGTTCTCTGCTTTGACAACAGTGTGACCTTAGTAAAGGCACTTAAATTTCTGGGCATATTTAAATATTCAATGAAAAGGCTAGACTAGATAATCACTTTATGATTTTCAAGTGCTAAGAGTTTATGTAAATTATTATTATTCATAATTTTATCTCCTGAGTAGAGCAAACTACCAGGAGTCTAGTATAAGCACTGCTGCTGCTGCTGCTGCTAAGTCACTTCAGTTGTGTCCGACTCTGTGCGACCCCATAGACGGCAGCCCATCAGGCTCCCCGTCCCTGGGATTCTCCAGGCAAGAACACTGGAGAATGCATGAAAGTGCATGAAAGTGAAAAGTGAAAGTGAAGTCACTCAGTCGTGTCAGACTAGTAGCAGCCCCATGGACTGCAGCCTACCAGGCTCCTCTGTCCATGGGATTTTCCGGGCAAGAGTACTGGAGTGGGGTGCCATTGCCTAGTTACATCTTAAGATTTATATGCAAACCTCATTTTATTGAACTTTGCTTTATTGTGTTTTGCAAATAGTGCATTTTTCTACAAATCAAAGACTTGTGGCATCCCTGCATACAGCAAGTCTACCGGCCCCATTCTTCCAACACTATTTTCTTACTTTGGGTCTCTATCACATTTTGGTTATTCTTGCAATATTTCAAACTTTTCCATTATTATTTTATTTGTTACGATGACCTGTAATCAGTAATCTTTAATGTTACTATTGCTAAAAGACTATGACTCTCTGAAGGCTCAGAAGAAGGTTAGCATTTTTTGGCAATAAAGAATTTTAAAATTAAGATATGTACATTTTAAAAAGACAAAATGCTATTTCACATTTAACAGACTACAGTAAGATATAAAAATAACTTTTTATGTGCACTGAGAAAGCAAAAATCTCTGACTCTCTTCATTGCAATATTTGCTTTATCGTGGTGGTCTGGAACCTACAATATTGCTGATGTATATGTGTATGTAATATCATCTTTTTCTATTTAACTATGTTGCTACTTCTATCTACCTTTAGTCTAGACTGATTAGCCTACTTCTTTTAGGCTTCCTAGGTGTTACTAGTGGTAAACAGCCCTCCTGCCAATGCAAGAGACATAAGAGATGCATGTTTGATCCCTGGGTAGGGAAGATCCTCTTTAGAACAACATTATTGCTCACACTGAATATTGCATTATAATTTATGTAGTGCTATCAGGCTAGAAGACATGCAACAGGGCGTAATCATCACCGAGTAGGGGCTCAGGAGCCATGTCACCTGGGTCTGACACCTTCTACACTACCTTCTGGTTGCATGAGCTTGGGACAGTTTCTGTTACCTCAGTGATGTCAGCTACACAAAAGAAAGACAAAGGACAACTTACTTCACAGGATTACTGTGAAGATTAAATAAATTAATACAGGAATGTGCTTCAGACAGACACACAGCCCACAGAAAAGCTCTCAGTGACCATTACCCACAATGTTAATTCCCATCATCCCTTCCATTGTTCTTCGCAGTACTGAAGAGGCATGTCCAGCGACCCTTCAGAAGAAGTAGCTGAAGTTGGACTGATTGCCAAAGGTCACCCAATGCAGAAATGTCTAATGATGAGAGCAGACCCCACGTACTCTAGTATCCAGTCCAGGGATCTCTCTATACACCGTGCTTGCCTGTGAGACCAAGGACTAGAGTTTGGCCATTGGCTTGTCTGATGAGCTTCACTTCAACAGAATCTGCCCAGTAGGTCAGACAGTGCACCCCAGGGCTCCATTAGCAGTCTCAGAGCTCTCAGCTTGAAAGCCTTTGAACAGGGCTTATAACTATAGAGTTTTCTGTGCAGGGCACAAACCAGTACATCGACTGCTTCCTTTACTTTCTTTTCATGGAAGTAATTAATCTCTTCTTTAAATAGCTGCATCACTTCATCTGCTCCTCTTTCACATGGCATCACTTACTTCCCAGCACACATTATGGAATCCTGCACACGTCTTATCAGCTCTGCTACACGGCTCGCCCGTTGAGTAAACCACTGCTGCCTTATTCTTTTTATTTTTTTAAATTTCATAAACTACTGCTTTAATTTAACTTAATTTAACTTATTTATGTTGTGGCTGCCCTGGATCTTCTTGTACACATGGGACTTCTTCTAGTTGCAGTGAGTGGGGCTACTCTGTAGTTTCTGTACATGAGCTTCTCATTGTGGTGGCTTCTCCTTTTCAGAGCGCAGGCTCTAGAGTACATGGGCTTCTGTAGCTGTGGCACAGGGGTTTAGCTGCCCTGAGGCATATGGGACCTTCCTTGATCAGGGATTGAACTTGTATCTTCTGCATTAGCAGGCAAATTCCTAACCACTGGACCACCAGCAAAGTTCTGCCTTATTTTTTCAAGTAATTGATTAATTAATTAGGCTACACCAAGTCATAGTTAAGGCAAGCAAAACCCTCCATCCTCATTGCGGCATGCAGGATCTAATTCCCTAATGCACTCTGGACCCCCTCCCAGAGAAGACACTCTGGACCCCCTCCCAGAGAAGACAACGGCACCCCCACTCCAGTATGCTTGCCTGCAAAATCCCATGGACAGAGGAGCCTGGTAGGCTGCAGTCCATGGGGTCGCGAAGAGTCAGACACAACTGAGCGACTTCACTTTCATTTTCACTTTCATGCATTGGAGAAGGAAATGGCAACCCACTCCAGTGTTCTTGCCTGGAGAATCCCAGGGATTGGGGAGTCTGGTGGGCTGCTGACTATGGGGTCACACAGAGTTGGACACGACTGAAGAGACTTAGCAGCAGCAGCAGCAGCTGGACCCCCTGCATCAGGAGCTCATAGTCTTAACCATTAGACCACAAGGGAGGTCCCATGTTACTGCCTTACTGTTTTTACACCTGGTTCTATACTTTATTACTACCTGTTGATTTGATGGATGGATGAACAAATGAATGTATACTTCAAGGACTGAAGTGTTTGGGACCAGAATCAAACTCTTACAGAGAGACACAATTTAATTCAGCTCAAGTCAATTTTGAGTGGTGAAAATGTCCCTGGCACTTTACCAGATGTTATAAGAGATCCAAAACATATGTCATAGTCTCTTAAAAAATTTTTGGACAGGCGAAGACTTCTCTTCCTGAAGAAATTATACCCGAGGGAGAAAAACGGAAATGATACGAAAGTCCTGGCAGTGCTTAAATTAGAAGACTTCTCCAAAATTTCACTTTAAGTTAGTTGTTGGAAATTTGGAGTACACTTACCCATGACAACATTGTCATAAATTGTGGTCTGTTTTCAATATTGGTCCCCAACATCTTGGCAGAAAAGTCAAAGATGGAAGCGTCTTCAGAATTTATCTGGTTAAGCCCTTTTATTTTATAGATGATACAGTGTGACTTTCTCAGAATCACACAGTAAATGAACTAAGACTTAAATCTGAATCTCTTGACTTCTTATTAAGTATTCATTTCACTAACACTCATTACTAATGATAGAAAAAAACATCATCATGACGGTGCACTGAATTTATATATTTATCAAACACTCATTATGTGGCAGACACTGCAAATGCTTTTTCACCCAAACAACTACTGTAGTAGTTTGGAAAAAACAAAGTCTGGAAAATTCTGAAAGAGATGGGAATACCAGACCACCTGACCTGCCTCTTGAGAAATCTATATGCAGATCAGGAAGCAACAGTTAGAACTAGACATGGAACAGTCTGGTTCCAAATAGGAAAAGGAGTACCTCAAGGCTGTATATTGTCACCCTGCTTATTTAATTTGTATGCAGAGTACATCATGAGAAACGCTGGGCTGGAGGAAGCACAAGCTGGAATCAGTTTGCCAGGAGAAATATCCATAACCTCAGATATGCAGATGACACCACCCTTATGGCAGAAAGTGAAGAGGAACTAAAAAGCCTCTTGATGAAAGTGAAAGAGGAGAGTGAAAAAGTCGGCTTAAAGTTCAACATTCAGAAAATGAAGATCATGGTATCTGGTCCCATCACTTCATGGGAAATAGATGGGAAAACAGTGGACACAGTGTCAGACTTTATTTTTTGTGGCTCCAAAATCACTGCAGATGGTGACTGCAGCCATGAAACTAAAAGACGCTTGCTCCTTGGAAGGAAAGTTATGACCAACCTAGATAGCATATTCAAAACCAGAGACATTACTTTGCCAATAAAGGTCCATCTAGTCAAAGCTGTGGTTTTCCTAGTAGTCATGTATGGATGTGAGAGTTGGACTATAAAGAAAGCTGACCACCAAAGAATTGATGCTTTTGAACTGTGGTGTTGGAGAAGACTCTTGAGAGTCCCTTGAACTGCAAGGAGATCAAACCAGTTCCTCCTAAAGAAAATCAATCCTGAATATTCATTGGAAGGACTGATGCTGAAGCTGAATCTCCAATATTTTGGCCACCTGATGTGAAGAACTGACTCATCTGCAAAGACCCTGATACTGGGAAAGCTTGAGGGCAGGAGGAGAAGGGGATGTCAGAGGATGAGATGGTTGGATGGCATCACTGAATCAATGGACATGAGTTTGAGTAAACTCCAGGAGTTGGCAACAGACAGGAACTGCGAGCTGCAGTCCATGGGGTCACAAAGAGTCGGACAAGACTGAGCGACTGAACTGAACTGAACTGCAGACATAGGCATCATTCATGACTGCTCCATCTCCTTTCTGTGCTTTCTCTCCTACCTTGTCCTGCTGATTTTACTGCCTAGGTATTCCTCAGATCCATCCCCTTTCCCCATCCCTACCATCACTTTCTTAGTTCAGGCCATCTTATCTCTTATCTGGCTGATTATAGCAGGTTTCTATACAATGTGAACAAGTTGGTGATGGATAGGGAAGCCTGGTGTGCTACAATTCACCGGATCTCAAAGAGTCAGATACGACTGAGCAGCTGAACTGAACTGATACAATCTCCAAAGTGATTTGTCTTCAGTATCTATCATGTACACCTGTGGCTGACTCATGTCAATGCTTGGCAAAACCAATACAGTATTGTAACATAGAATAAAGTAAAAATAAAATAAAAAACAAACAAACAAACCAGATCATCTCACTTCTTTACTCAAAATATTTTCATGTGTCTACATAGCACCAGACCACCTGATCTGCCTCTTGAGAAATCTGTATGCAGGTCAGGAAGCAACAGTTAGAACTGGACATGGAACAACAGACTGGTTCCAAATAGGAAAAGGGGTACGTCAAGGCTGTCTATTGTCACCCTCCTTATTTTACTTCTATACAGAGTACATCATGAGAAACGCTGGACTGGAAGAAACAGAAGCTGGAATCAAGATTGCCAGGAGAAATATCCATAACCTCAGATATGCAGATGACACCACCCTTATGGCAGAAAGTGAAGAGGAACTAAAAGCCTCTTGATGAAACTGAAAGAGGAGAGCGAAAATGTTGGCTTAAAGCTCAACATTCAGAAAATGAAGATCATGGCATCTGGTCCCATCACTTCATGGGAAATAGATGGGAAACCAGTGCAAACAGTGTCAGATTTTACTTTTTTGGGCTCCAAAATCACTGCAGATGGTGACTGCAGCCATGAAATTAGAAGACGCTTACTCCTTGGAAGAAAAGTTATGACCAACCTAGATAGTATATTCAAAAGCAGAGATATTACTTTGCCAACTAAGGTCCATATAGTCAAGGCTATGGTTTTCCTGTGGTCATGAATGGATGTGAGAATTGGACTGTGAAGAAGGCTGAGCACTGAAGAATTGATGCTTTAGAACTGTGGTGTTGGAGAAGACTCTTGAGAGTCCCTTGGACTGCAAGGAGATCCAATCAGTCCATTCTGAAGGAGATCAACCCTGGAATTTCTTTGGAAGGAATGATGCTAAAGCTGAAACTCCAGTACTTTGGCCACCTCATGCAAAGAGTTGACTCATTGGAGAAGACTCTGATGCTGGGAGGGATTGGGGGCAGGAGGAGAAGGGTACGACAGAGAATGAGATGGCTGGATGGCATCACGGACTCGATGGATGTGAGTCTGGGTGAACTCTGGGAGTTGGTGATGAACAGGGAGGCCTGGCGTGCTGCGATTCATGGGGTCGCAAAGAGTCGGACATGACTGAGCGAATGAACTGAACTGAACTGAACACAGCCTATAGGATTAAACGTATGCTCCCTAAGTTGTTTTTTAAAGGTCCCCATAGCCTAATTCCTCCCTCCCACCCCCTGTCACTCTTTGCCTCTCATTTGGTGCTACCGTTATTCCCATCTGCCATCGTCTGCTTAGACCATGATGTTGTTCCTCCCTGTGCCTGCTCAGGTTCTCCCTTCTGCCTGTATCCTCACCTCCTCGCTCTTCTCACCTGTCTGGTCCTTAGGTACTCATTTCACTGTCTCCGGGTTGCTTCAGACCATCCACTGAGTACAGATTCTTTAACTCCTTACCCAGTGGAGTGTGATAGAAGAAAATCTGAAACAATCCCTCTAGGACCTTATTAAGTGACCAGAGGGTTCTAAAGACTTGAAGTTTCATATGGAAGGTTAATAAACACATGAAAAGAAGTTCAACATTGCTCATCACTACAGAAGTGCAAATCAAAACTACAGTGACATATTACCTCACACCAGTCAGAATGGTCATCACTAAAAAATCTACAACAATAAATGCTGGAGGGATGCAGAGAAAAGGTAACCCTCCTGGACTGTTGGTGGAAATGTAAATTGATACAGCCAGCATTGAAGGCAGTATGGAGATTCCTTAAAAAACTAGAAATAAAACTACCATATGACCCAACAATTCACTACTGGCATATGCCTTGAAAAAAACATAATTGAAAAGACACACATACCCCAATATTAATTGCAGCACTATTGATAATAGCTAGGACATTGAAGCAGAGAAGGCAACGGCATCCCGCTCCAGTACTCTTGCCTGGAAAATCCCATGGACGGAGGAGCCTGGTAGGCTGCAGTCCATGGGGTTGCGAAGAGTCGGACACGACTGAGCGACTTCACTTTCACTTTTCACTTTCATGCACTGGAGAAGGAAATGACACCTCACTCCAGTGTTCTTGCCTGGAGAATCCCAGGGATGGTGGAGCCTGGTGGGCTGCTGTCTACAGGGTCGCACAGAGTCGGACACGACTGAAGCACCTTAGCAGCAGCAGCAGGACATTGAAACAGCCTAGATGTCCATCAACAAATGACTAGATAAAGAAGCTGGTACGTATATACATATATACAATGGAATGTTACTCAGCCATAAAACAGAATGCATTTGAGTCAGTTCTAATGAGGTGGATGAAACTAGAGCCTGTTATACAGAGTGAAGTAAATCAGAAAGAGAAAAAAATATCATCTATCAAAGCATACATATGGAATCCAGAAGACGGTACTGATAAAGCTATTTGCAAGGCAGCAGTGGAGACACGGACATAGAGAACAGACTTACGGACGATGGGCATCAGCAGGGAGAAGAAGAAAGTGAAGCGAAAGGAGAGACCAGCATGGAAACATATACACTACCATATGTAAAATAGACAGCCAGTGGAAACTTGCTGTATGACTGGATGACTCAGGGCTCTGTGACAACCTAGAGGGGTGGGATGGGGTTGGAGGTGGGAGGGAGGTTCAAGGGGGAGGGAACATATGTATACCTTTGGCTGATTTATGCTGATGTTTGGCAGAAACCAATACAATATTGTAAAGCAATTATCCCTCAATTAAAAATAAACAACTTTTTTTTAAAAGGGTTCAAAAACAGACTTGAAGTCTCCAAGAGCATTGCCTAGGTGAGAAACCTCCTGCCATTTCCTTCTCCAGGGGAAATTCCCAACCCAGGGATTGAACCTAGCTCTCCCGCATCGGAGGCAGAAGCTTTAATCTCTGAGCCACCAGGGAAGTGTGGCTTTAAACCCAAGGCTGATCATTTTCACAGTCAGGGCAAGAAGGGGTTCATTTTGTGCCACAATGGTATCTTTCTAGTTAGAAAGAAACTGGTGACATTTATTTACATTCTGCTAAATTTTCTGCTAGGTTTTCCAGGTGATGTTAGTGGTAAAGAACCCACCTGCCTATTCAGGAGACTCAAGTTCAGTCTCTGGGTCAGGAAGAGCCTCTGGGGGAGAAAGTGGCAACCCACTCCAGTATTCTTGCCTGGAGAATCCCATGGACAGAGAAGTCAGGCAGGTTACAGTCCATAGGGTCACAGAGTCAGACATGACTGAGTGACTAAGCACAAACTTTCTACTAAGCTTTGAGGCTTAGTTCAACATCACCAGAAGCTGACCGGAAGTTACTCTAGCAAGCAGTATCTTCTCTACTCCCCTCCACCTGGGCTGGGTGTTTCTGCTCTATGTCCAGTAATAGGCAGAGCAATAGCTCTCATACAGCACTTATCACAGTGTGTTGCAATTACCTGTTTATATGCCTATCTCTGCCACACCTCTGAGCTCCTGAGAACAGGGGCTATGTCATATTCATCTCTGTATTCTTTATACCAACAGTGTCCGACACATAACGTGTGTATGTGTGGGCTCAGTCGTGTCTGACTCTTTGCGACACCATGGACTATAGCCTGCCAGGCTCCTCTGTCCGTGGGATTTTCCAGGCAAGAATACTGGAGTGGGTTGTCATTTCCTCCTCCAGGGGATCTTCCCAACCCAAGGACTGAATCCTCACCTATTGTGTTTCCTTCATTGGCAGGCAGATTCTTTGCCATTGTGCCACCTGGGAAGCCCTTGACATATATTAGACGCTCAATAAATGATGTTGATTCACTGACTTCCTTTGCTAACTGGAGTAAATAAGAGAACTGGCCCCTGCTCTCAAGGAATGTAACTTCGATTTAACACTGATCATTGCTACTGTGAATGATGATTTTTTTCCTGATAGAAGATCTTTTTCTGAAACACCAAGAATTACTATGCAGATGGGAAACACGTAGAAGCATATTTACCTAACCATCAGATCAGCTGACTGGCTGTGACGATTCAGCATCAGCCAGAGGCCTATGATAAGAAGTCTACCAGGAGCCCAGGTATCATACAGTCTCTGCAGGGTTCTGGATGGGATGTACATTTTGTGAAAGGGTGGTGAGTGCTCTGACCCAGAGAACAGAGTCAAATACCAAAGAGGGCGTTTAACAGATACTTCTTTCAAAGCAGCCCATGTCAAGAAAATATGCTAAAGTCTAGAGAAAAGCTGATGAAAAGAAAAATCCAGCAGAGTCTCAGGAATGCATGACAGGTGTTTAGAACAGGAAGTCTTCTGGGAACTTTCACTCTTACAGAGGAGATGAGGCAGGCCCTTGTGCAATAGGCATATAGATATCTTTCTAATCTCTTTTCTCTGAGTTGCAAAAATTGGCAGAGAAGCAAGATCTAGTGGTGATGAGGGACTTCCACTAGCAGGACATCTGCTGGAGGTCTCATGCAGAACAGCTGATGAATCCTTGCCTTGCCTTGCTGACAACTTAATCTCTCAGTAGGTAGAAAAAGCAGTGAGAGGGAACTGCTACTCAGGACTTAATTATGACCAGTAAGGATGATCTGGATCATGATGTATATGTTATAGGATGCAGGGAGGAAAGTGCTTATGGCATTTCTGAAAACTAATAATAAATGAGATGGTAGCCTCTTACTATAATGAAATATGGCAACCATATCAATTCCTTTCGGGAAACAGCATATGGATAAATTAGATAAAATATTCAGATCACTGTATCCCAGACACCAGGAGCGCAGATTTCTGGAAGTTCAGAGCAAAGGATTGTAATCTTTTGACCCATGATGTAAAATAATAAAGGAGCTCCACTCTTTAATGGTATGGGCACTTCTAAGAAATGAAATTCAAATAACATTACTGTTAAGTCATCCTGATAAAAAAGGAGTAGGCAGCTAACAAAACCCATGGGGCTTCATAAGGAGTACTTTGATGAGCTCAGATTGAATAAAGCCCTGCACAAAAGTATAAGGAATAAAGTGTAAGATGTAATAAATCTAAAAGCGCACACAGTCCTATAAAGACAGTAATGTTAATGCCTGATATTTACTGAGGATGTGCTCTGTGACAGGTGCTGTTCTCGGCACTTTACATATATTGACTCTAGGCTCCCTCAGAAGAACCTTATGAAGGAGTTGTAAAATCTACCTTGTTTTTACAGATAAAGGGTCTAAGAAGCAAAGTGGTTAAAGTTATTGACCCAGGATTGAAAACCCAAAAAGTTGGGATTTGAATCCAAGCAAGCTTACTCCAGAGTCAGCACTTTTCACCTCTATACTCTACTCTTATCTACCTCACAACTCTTCTTAGACCACTGAAAGCAAGGTAAAGAGCAGAATGCATAGGTTTTGGCAAAATAACAATTGGATATGGCTTTTGAAGGGGATGTTCCTGTGACAGGAAGAAAAAGGAAATACTGGACTTAATGGAGACAAAAACAAGAACAGGTATCAAAGGAAAGGCCGTCCTTTTAAACTCTTATTTTGTTGTCAGTTTCCTCCAAAGGGGGATTTTTTAAGTTGTAAGAGGTAGATTAAACATGGTTATAATATGGAAACCAAAAAAAAAAAGAAAGTGGAAAGTTTCTTGATGTTCCAAAATAATAGCTGTTCTAGGGTTCTGGGGATTTTAGCTGGCCAGAAACGAAACAAACAAGACTCCTCTGTGACGCAAGGGCTTCCCAGGTGGTGCTAGTGGTAAAGAACCTTCCTGCCAGCGCAGAAGATGGGAGACCCCTGGGTTTGACCCCTGGCTTGGGAAGACCCTCTGGAGGAGGGCATGGCAATCCACTGCAGTATTGTTGCCCGGAGAATGCCATGGACAGAGGAGCCTTGCAGGCTACAGTCTCTATGATCATAAAGAGCTGGACACGACTGAGATGACTTAGCACACATGCACAGCACACAAGGTGCCCAGGACAGGTAGGGTAAAGGGGTGATAAGTCATGGAAGCCAGCACCTTAAAGACCACTCAATTCAGCTCTGTGAATCGTTTCACTCCATATAGTTGATTAGATTATGCTCAGTGCTGGGTAGAATGTTTTGTGGGAAGCATTCATCAACCATTCCATACATGTCCAAAGGAGGAAAAACTAATGGTAGAGAGTAGAAGTTGAGCTGTATGAAGACCTCCTGGAGAAAACAGGGCCCCTAGTAACTATAGATGGAACATTGGCATGGTACATCATCATATGCAAAGTGCTTTCACACACATCACCTTTCTTGATCCCTGTAACATTCTTCAGCAGCAGATACTCTTGGCCTGTTCAGCAGAAATAGGAGGAAACCAACATGCAAATTAGTTTGCACCAAAGGCTCTGCCCACTGTCCCAGCTCCCTCATGGTTGCTGTCTTCAACTATCTGAAGGGTCGTCATGTAGAAGAGGGATTGGGTTATTCTGTTAACTATCTGGGATTCAAAGGGGAAGGAATTTCCCAGCAAGATGGCACCTGACCCTGGAAGGTTCAAGTGTTCAGAGATTAGCTCATGATATGATGCTACTGACTGGAGTCTGGTCTGATACCATAGTGGGCCTCAGACTTAAATTTCATGAACAAAACAAGTTAAACAGCAGCGACAATAACAGTAATGATCATAAATGGAGGACGACATAACACTCTTACCATCTGCCTTTATTCTGATTGTTAAAAAAGGAAACTGAACACCAAGGAGAGAATAGCCTACTATTACATTGCATTTTTGTTTTCACATTTTGCTGTAGACTGGTTTAAAAAAAAATTGTCACAAACTGGCAATAGTCCACAGACCATTATTTGGGAAACATTGGATTAGAGGATTTTTAAGGTTCTTTCTAATTCTAAAAATTGTACAACTCTAAATCATACACTTTGTTACCTAATTACGCCTTTCTTATATTTTAGCTAACATCTTGAAAGCATTCTCAGTGCCAGGCAATGTGTTAAGTTCTTTACATGTCAGTCAATTTAATCCTCCAAGTAATCCTATGCCATTGGTAGCTGTTGATCCACTGTCAATGGAGACCAACTCAGAGAAGTTCCATGACTTATCCCAGGTCACACAGTTGGGAATTCAACTTTGCTCTCTGACTTCATTGCCCCTACTTTCATCAATAGTATTCCATGCTCTTATTATTAAATATGAACAAAATGGGGCTCCCCAGGTGATGCTAGTGAAGGAGCCCATATGCCAATGCCAGAGACATAGGAGACATGGGCTTGATCCCTGGGTCGGGAAGATCCCCTGGAGGAGGGCACAGCAACCCACTCCAGTATTCTTGCGTGGAGAATCCCATGGACAGAGGAGCCTGGTGAGCCACAGTGCATACGGTCGCAAAGAGTCGGACATGACTGAGCATGCAAGCCTGCATGAATAAAATATTTCGAATATCTTCCTAGACTCTAAGTTCCTAGATGGCAGGGTGTATACATTTTAGCTTCTGAATCCCATAATTGATGTTAGCACAGTACCGCTACTGCATTCAACAAAATTAGAGTATTTATTAAATAGCTACTGTAGTTCAGCTCAGGGCTTCCTGAGGCACATACAACATCTTTGTTGATTAGTTGATCAGCAAATTAGTATAAGAGAATGTTGACTCTAAGGAACTGGTAAACATACTTCTCATTTCACTTATATGCAACCTGAGTATTCAAATGCACAGGGATCACCAGCAAGGAGAGTCTTTTCTCTGACCTACCAACTGAAAGAAGGAAAGCTCTAATGTCCTATTGCTTCTCAGATTCTCTCCTTGTGCCAGAGAGGATAGCAAGGACCCTGTCCTTTATTTCCTATATTTTCTAAGCCACACCAGCTGCCTGTCTTACAGCCAGAAAGACCAAATAAGCTCCCCTCTGTGTCTTTGTGAGCTTCTGCACCAGTAAAAGGCTGTTGCGAAGAACCCACTGTGAGCCAAATAGCGGGAAAAACTGATTCTCCAAGAAAAGGGGCAAGGACTTGGGATTACATGGTGAAGAGGAAAGATTCTAAAGGGACCAAGAACCTGGTGGCTGACTTCACAGTTACATTTATATACTGTTCATGATGTGTCCACTGTCCTGAGTGCAGAAGGGGCTTATTGTATTGCACCACTGGCGGAACAGTGAAAAATCATGTAATTTGCTAAGAACAGCCAATCAGTGTAGTTGTTACCTTGGTCTGAGCACAGCAGATGTGACTGAACAGCCTGTACTGGCTTGGGCTGAGGACAGGGGCTCAGGCGAGGCTGCTTGAGCAAGGAGCTGTCCATGCTGCCCGTCTCTAGGCCACTGATATGGAGCTGGGTATTCCCGAACCTGTCAGCACTGCCCTTCCCACAACACTGATCCAGGGCTCAGGGACTGTGGGCGGGTGAGAACGAAAGTGAGAAGAGCAAGATCTATCCATGACAACCTGAAGGTGGCAATAATCACATTTACTTGAAAATTGCCTGAGAATGAACTACATGTTCTTGTGCAGATATGCAAATACATGTAAATGTATGCAAATAGGAGATCCTCTTAACTCGTTTTTCCATCTGGATGCAGCCTGTTGTGGTGAGGCCAGAGGAAGTGGACTCTAAGTGATGGAGTCTGTCCAGTTCTCCCTGTGGGCCAGGGGCCAGGGGTGTCTGGAGAGGCATATCCTTTGTTCTCCTGGCTACCTTTTTCCTATAGCTAGGACTTAGAATTTGGGGACCTAGCTTGTGATGGATCAGTTAGTATATAGTGCACTGATTCAGTATGATCTGATGTGGAGAAGACGGGTTTTGTGTTCCCTCTCCCTTTCCTCATCCCCACCCCCTCCCAGTCCCAACCTGTTCCAGACCATGATGTCGGTTTCACAATAAACAGGGAAACTTCCACAGCCTTGAGCCTCATCCATCAACTAAAAATCAAGAAGGCAGAACTTGAGATACTTTAAGGTCCTTCCCAGGAGGTCAGATCTGAATGTCTGGACTCACTGATGGAAAATATAGCGAGAGGGCTGTGCTGTGATGACTTACCATCAGCTGCATGCAAGAGAGAAAGAAGCAAGGGCTTTAAAGTTGAAGTCCTTCTGAAACACAGACCTGGGTTCAAATCTTCAGATTTTTGGTTCCTAACAACTTACGCTTGAACAGGTTACATAACTTCTGATTAGAAATTTCTACATTCTTCCCTTTTGGTACCTAACTTCTGTCCTCTGTACGTGTGTTAATACATACAACAGATATTTAACACTTAAAATGCATACTTGGTGTCCAGTACCAGGCTAGGTTATAGAAATTGAAAAATATGGAAGCCATCAGCTCTGCCCTTAAAACACTTAGTCTAGGAGTGACAGACAGGGACAGAGTGAAGTAACACAGAGTGAAGTAACTATTGTGCCCAAGAGACTTTGGGAGCATGAAACAGGTCCACCTAACTCATAGACCCAGCCTAAGAGATCGTGGAAGACGATGACAGGTAAGAGGACACCTGAGTCAAGTCTCGAAGAACAATTTTAAGCACTGGCGAGACAAAGGGGAAGTGTGGAGCAGCCCCAGGTGAAGGCATAGGGAGGGACCTAAGGGAAGGTGGTTTGCTTTGGGCGAGTTGGGCATTGTGTCTGGAGCTCAGCATGACTGGTGAGGCTGGAGAGGCGGTTCAGGATGTAGGTGTCATGCTAAGGCTTGGCTTTCCTGTCGGATGACGGTCTCTTCAGAAGGCTGGAAATGTTAGTTCCTCCACGTGCCCCAAGAAGCTGGACCTGCATAACTCCAGCCAGTGGCCTACACTGTGGGCCAGAGCCAGCAGCACTGCTAAGGAAACCTGCCCTTTGTTTCTTTGCTCATTGCCTCTTAAGGGAAGGCATGCTTCTTGGGAGCTTCCTGTTAAACTGTCTCAGACAGCTTCTGTTAGCTCTTTGGTCACAGGGCTAAGTGGAGACACAAGGAGAGGGGTAGGGGGTGAGTCCCAGCAGTCCAGCTTGTTATGTGTACTATCGCTTTTGTAAAAACTTACATTTTGGTGGAATGGCCCAGAAGGCAATGGACAATTTTCCCAGCTGCCTGCAGGGCAAATTTTCTTTAATACTAATTGTAGTGTATTTCCTCCTAGCTGTAACTCATTTTACAGCTTCCACATCTGCCAGTTCATCTTTATGTCAGATCTGTAAGCTAGGCAAGCCAGTGTCATTATCTGCTTTTTCTCAGGTGGGAAAGCTACAGTTCAGAAAGCTGATAAGTGACATGTTTAGAATGCCATGATCCTTGTCTCCCAGCTCAATCCAATGCTCTATTCAAATGATGATTTCTCATACATTTTGCATTTTCCCAGGGAATTAAAATGACCCATGGAGTCGCTAATTGATGGCCCGGTTTCCTAGGGAGTTGTCAGTTCTGGTTTTTTAAATTTACCTAATTTGAGATCATCTAAAGACCTGGCAAGGGGCTTTCCAGGTGGCAAAGTGGTAACGCACTGGTCCATGCAGGAGATGCATGAAGACATGGCAAGGGGCAAGAGCAATTCGGTAAGCAGTTGCTTAGCTCTAGCACTTCCATTTATTAAAGCTCATTCTGGTGAATAACTTTCTAAAATATGTATTTAGGAGTCTCTGCTTTCTTTTCATAGGGCCCCTTCATCTTCATAGAGCCCGTGTCAGAAAATAATTCTTAGGCCGAATGAGGATCTGGAGAGAAGTAGAGCTGAAATAATGAGTTCTGACCACTAGAGGGACCCCAGGCACCAGCTACAATTTTTTTTTTTTTTTTTTTCTGCAGCAATTGATGCCTGGAGAGGTACACACCTCCTGGAAAAATTCAGGTCAGGTGCACATCTGGCTAAGAAGCCCTTCATTGTTCTACAAGCCAGGTCTGGAAGAGACCAAAGCACCCCAGCTCTCAGCCAGAGGATTTTAATTCGAGGATGCAAGCAAAGAGATTAAAATCATCCCTAGTGAGACCCAGTCACTGGAATCAAAGCATTTTAGTCTAGCTCTTTCATTTAACCTATCACCATAGGGTTTTCAGAGTCTCCTGGTCCCAACTATTTGAATTCAGGATATCTTGCCTTGAGTCAAGGGCTGTTGGAAACCTCTCCCCAGGTGGTTCTGTTGCACTGCCAATTTGGGGAAAAGCTGCTGGACTCGTTCTGGATCTATCCCAAAGCATGGACTATCCCTGGAAAATATTCTGACGATTTGTTACTATCCAGCCTCAGCTTGAGTCCTTTCTGTAAGAGTGAAATGCTGACACAGTATCAGTTCTATCCTCTTATGCTCCTCTGTGGCGCCAGTTCTTTTCTCTAGCAGCAGCATTTGTAATTTATCCATGTGCTTAGTGTCTCTGCCTCTCTTATTTGTCTCTGAACTTGACAAAAGCAAGGCTCTCATCTGGTGTGCTCATCACCGTGAAGCGGGAACACAGAGCAGTACAGAGCACACTGTGTGTGTGTGCACTTGTTATTGTTTTACATTGTCAAGAATGCCACACCCCGTCCCTGAAATCAGCAGTCCTGTCGTGGAAAGCCATTCCTAACCTTCAGTCAAAATCAATCTCTGTTATTTCTCCCCATCCTGTGTTTCTAGTTCTAAAGCTACAGCTACATATATGTCTAATGTTCCTCTCAAGGACAACTCTTCAGGTACACAATGGCAGCTATGTATTTTTCTACACTTTTCCAATGTCACTGCCCCGCCCGCACCAATCCGTGTTCTTTTAGCCCCTCCTTATGGAAGAGGCATAGTCTCTGGAGTTGCATCATCTTGGCCACCCCTAGGAAGAGTTCTGATTTATTAGTGACTCAACATGTGGTTCCCAGAGCCCTTGATTTCCAGAATGGCCTGCCCTGGGCAGGTGAGTGTGGTATATGCCCTCCTTCATCCTGGACACTGTCTCTTAATGCAGTTGAAGTCTGCATTAGCTTTTGGCTGCTATGCACACTATTGAATCATCTTTAGCCTGTGGCCAAGTGAAACCTCTAAAATCTTTTATTTTTTCCAAAAGAACTTCTCTTGAGCCAGGCCTCTTCCATCCTGCAATTGATTTTTTAAAACACAGGTTTTGCATTAATCTGTTAAACTTTATTTAATTTCTGCAGAATTTTTTTCTATCTCAGTGACCTCTCCTGCAACTTACTCCTTTCACACTTCCAGAGCTCTCCATAGACCTCTTTCTGTCAATCAATCAAGAATGAAGATTGAGCAGCCCAGTCCTGGGGCCTGAAAGAGTGGATATAGAGGAGAAATGTGGTCATATTTTTGGAAGCTTCCATGCTGAGAGTCAAGAGAGTCCACTTCATCCTCACCTCTTTCTTGGGTCACAGAGAGAAAAGGACCAACTGGTTTGTAAATAGCTTTCTTTTCCAATGCTCTACACCCATTCCCTTCTCTTCTGGATGACTGGCCTTCATTGCACTAGCTTCAAGAATCCACCACACCCACTTTGGAAGAGTGTGGAAGGAAAAATGTCCTTTATTTTTGTATCTTCTCTGTACCTGTACATAAAGAACATTCTGGATGTGACAGTGAGATGGAACCACCCACTGACCAGGGGCTTTGGTTTGCTGAGGGTCTGTAGCTGGTGAACAGCAGAATAGATGGAGTTGTGTCTATGTGACTGAGGGCCTTGTGGAACTCCTGTGTGCCCTGGGGTCCAGATATGTTCAGAGTTATTCTGAAGAGGGCTGGGAAAGCCAGAGAACCAAGAAAGAAAAGGGACGGGGGGAACCAGATGGGTCTGGAGAGATGCTGGTATCCAGAATTGTGTCTGATTCACTCATGTGTCTCTGAGACCTCTCACAGAGTCTTTAACTTAGAAAACACTCAGTACATCCTTAAATGGAATGAATTATACACCCCTAAGTGTATAATGATTATATACTGCTATATATTACCAGGGCTTCCCTGGCGGCTCAGATGGTAAAGAATCTGCCTGCAATGCTGTAGACCCAGGTTCTATCCCTGGGTCAGGAAGATCCCCTGGAGGTGAAGGTGAAGGTGAAGTCGCTCAGTCGTGTCTGACTCTTTGCGACCCCGTGGACTGTAACCTATTAGGCTTCTCCATCCATGGGATTCTCCAGGCAAGAATACTGGAGTGGATTGCCATTTCCTTCTCCAGGGGATCTTCCTGACCCAGGGATCGAACCCAGGTCTCCCGCATTGGAGGCAGGCGCTTTAACCTCTGAGCCACCAGGGAAGCAGGAAGATCCCCTGGAGGAGGACTTGACCACCCACTTCAGTATTCTTGCCTGAAGAATCCCATGGACAGCCGAGCTTAGTGGGCTACAGTCCATGGTCGCACAGAGTCTGATGTGACTCAGCAGCTAACAATTTCGCTCCGTTTCATACATAATTATACAACCTCAGGTGCCTTAATGGAGAAAGAAATGGCAATTCACTCCAGTATTCTTGACTGGAAAATTCCACGTACAGAGGATCCAGGGGTCTACAGTCCATGGAATAGCAAAGGGCTGGCCACACTGAGCAACTGAGCACAAGCGCCTTAAAGGGTTAACCTGACAAAGTACCCAGGACTGCAGGGAAGTGCATGCAGGCATGCTGGCTACGGAGGCTGGAACCGGAAAGAAGGACACAGAGCTCAGAGGGCGGGAAGGCCTAGGGCACAGGGACACCTAAAGTGGAACTAGAGAGGAGAAGGAGATAGAACAGAGAAGAAACATCAGCAGGGGACAGAAACGGCTTCTAGGTCCAAAGAGGGTGTGTGTGCTCCCACTGAGGGTGATGACACGTAAGGAGGTGGCTGCACTCCAGATTCAGTTCCAGGCCAAAGGGAGACTGTCTCTGAGAACTCTGGGGAGTCTCCCAGGACTCACTTCTCCGCAAGAGAAGATGAAGAATGATAGCTCTTCCCAGCTGTCGGAGGCCCGCAGCTTTGTGGTATCCACGGCAGCTTTGTCGCAAAGGAAAGCATGCATCGTTCCTCCAGTGTGGCTGGGGAACTGTGGCGAAGACCCCCTCAGCTCCAGCCACCCGAAAGTTGACCCAGAAAACAGGTTTCCAGAAATCATGTGCTGACAGCCCTCTGAACTCTTCGACCTCCAAACGGTTTCCACGCTGTAGAGAAGTATGGCCTGCGGGACCGAGGGAGAGGAGTTCCATTTTGGAGCAGTTCTTCTGTGCTAATTCTTTTCTTATTTATTGCTCTTCCCCACGGGACTGAAAATCCTGCAGAGTGGGGCACCATACTTTATTTTTATACAATTAATTATTTCTCATATCTGAAGTGAAGTGAAGTGAAAGTCCCTCAGTCGTGTCCGACTTCTTACGACCCCATGGACAATACGGTTCATGGAATTCACCAAGCCAGAATACTGGAGTGGGTAGCCTTTTCCTTCTTCAGGGGATCTTCCCAACCCAGGGATCCAACCCAGGTCTCCTACACTGCAGGCAGATTCTTTACCAACTGAGCTATCAGGGAAACCATTTCTCACAATATGTTTATGAGCTCTATGTTCCAGTCACAAGACAGGGAAAGTTCATGTACTCTTGGTGCTTGTTTTTCTAGTGGGGGAAGGGTAGATCATCAACAAGCTGGTAAGCAAACCAATAAAGAGACAAGACCATTTCAGTACGTGGTACATGGCACCATGCTGGAAACGTCCTAGAGGAACTGGTGGGGAATCAATGAGTGCATGAGGTGGCTGGGGGCTACAGCCCACTGGATGTCAGGGAAGGTCTTTCTTGGAGGAGGTAAGATTTGCAACGAGATCTCAAGGATGAGAAAGTCTCAGTCACAGAAAGAGCGCAGGAAAGACAGTCATGGGCAGAAGAGACGTCAAATGTGAAGACACTTAGTGGAAATGGGACTTGCCCGTTCAGAGAACAGACAGTGCCCTAGGCCATGGGCCTCCAGCTTAGTGAGCATGGAGGAGCTGATGGAAGTCCCTATAGGTAGAGGGAAGGCATGCGAGTTTAGCTCTGAGTACAGTGCGGGAGAACTAAACACCAAATTTGGGATGGAATATTCTATTTTCCTGAAGAGAGATTTCACAATTTTCACCAGACTTTCCAAGACACCTGCAACGTTCCTCCTCCATACATTAAGAATGCATGACATAGAGGGAGAAAGCCCGAGCCCTTCAAACACATGCAGTTTGGAGTCACATGCAGTGTATTCTTCTAGGAGGTGGAGAGCTACTCAGGGGAAAAAAAAAAAAAAAAAAACCTCTTAAAGAGGGCAAGGGTGAAATTTGGGACATTATCTGTTAAATCTTAGGGAAGAAGCAACTTCAATCCCTGGGTCAGGAAGATCCCCTGGAGGAGGGCATAGCAACCCACTCCAGTATTCTTGCCTGGAGAATCCCATGGACATCGGAGCCTAGTGAGCTATAGTCCATGGGATCGCAAAGAGTCGGACACAACTGACTAACACTTCCAAATGGCATAGGAACGTACCTCCAAATGTGGGAGGAAATGGCAGTTTGGGGAGTGCTGGAGATCTCTTGGAAGACAAGTCTGCAAACAACTGGACAACGAATCAGAGATATTTGCGAATTACCAGGACTTCTTCCTCTCTTTTCCATACCTGTGTCTACAAGGTTTCCAAAAGTCTAAGGGTGACATAAAAATGACTAGAACCACCCTAAAACTATGCCTCAAGTTTCCCTAAATCAATTTTTTCAAGAGCTTCTTTCCCCTGATGATTCCCTCTTCCCTTCACCAAATAGCTGTACGGAGGATGAAAGCTGACATGCATTTTGGCCGAATGGATTTCTAACCTCCCGCTGCCACCCCTGAATGCCCCAAGTCCTTCCTGCCCCAATCACCTAGAAGACGTGCAGAGATGATTTGGAAGGACTCGGACTTGTTAATTAACCTAAACAGTCACATTCGTCTGCAAGGTGCATTCTTGTTAATTAAAACTGCGATTCTCCTTGTGCCCAGACGGCGGGCTGCTGTTGTCAGAATAATTAGGTAGCATACGATGGTTTTCATGCAAATCCCTGACAATTAGAGCTGGCAATGAATTGAGTTTGAAATCCCAGTGAAGTTTTCAATCAGAATTCCTCTGAGGACTCTTTCTTGAGGAAGGTAATGATGGGGCTATGGTTTCAGGGAAATAGGATATAAGGACCAGGTATTTGCTTCTGAAATCCTCTGGGAGGGGCTCCAGTTTGAAATCAATGAACTATGGGCATCAATTCGATCTTCCATCTTCCCTTAAGAAATAAGTCTCTCTCCATAAAGAAGTAAGGCAGAGCAACCCTCCCTAGGGTATGTGTATGTTCCCAAGAGCTTGCTTTCTGGCTGTTTTCTTCCTGAGAGGATTTTTTTTTAGCCAGAGGCCCAATAATTCATACAGAGCTAAAGTCCCTGCCATCCCTGAGATTAAATTCTTAAGGGTTCAAAGGAAATAGCAGGTGTATTCCTGAAGGGTTACAGAAAAGATGCCTGAGTCAGAGCAGTTTGGAAGTGGTTGGTGGTGTGCAGTGGGTTAAATGGACTGAGATAACAGGACCCCCAGGAAAGCCTTATAGAAATGATGAAGGCCAGGGTTAGACTTACAGAAGAGCTACCCGAATGCAATGGAGATGACACAGGGAAAGGCCAGCACCCAGGGGAACTGGGGCAAAGCAGAGGGGACGGAATGGGAAGGCGAAAGTTGTGGGGACACATCTCCAACCAATCCTTTCCTCTTATCAGCTCCAGACTTCTGCCTCGGCCTTTCCTTTGTGAGAGATGTAAGAGGGGCAGAGTACCTGAGGGTTTCTCTACCCAGGCTGAGCAAGGAGGGATCTCTGCCTGGAGGCATGGCTAAGGGGGTAGGTAGATAAGACAACCCAAATGGTCTTAAATTAAGCCCCCTTTGCATCAGGTTGGCACTGGAAGACTTGGCAAGTTGCAAATGCCCTCTCCTCCCCCTTAACTAGGTCAGCGTCCGAATACAGTAGCTTGTAAGGAGTTGGCCAGTACCTGAAGGATTGAGAGAGTGGTCAGGTGCTGGAGGGTGCAATTTATGAGAATAGGCTGGGAAGGGAATTACAACAAAGAAAACACTGGGATACATTCAGTAAACTATGACTGGAGGTCTTAGCATAATTTAGATTTGTAATTTATCTCTCTTTTCTCTCTGTTCTCTGCCTTTCTTTTTGTTTCCCGGTATGTCTCCCGCATCTCAATTGGTCCCTAAATCCCGCCTTTCAATTTAGGATGCACCAATCAGCAGCTAATCTGGTGGTTGCTAAGAGACAGGAGGTGGGGGGTTGAGAGGATTTGTCACTGCACCCACCCAGGAAAATTCCTCCTGCCTTTCAAGTCGCCTGCCAAGGATCCTGTAACTCATCTCTGCCCTTATCCTGCGTTCTCCTACTTATCTCCAAAGTCCAAAGAGTCAAGCAGAAATGATCTGGGGGAGAAACCACATATAGCCCATCTTTGAAAAGTGACAGGCCATACCTAGATTCAGGGCCTCCCTGGTGGCTCAGCTGGTAAAGAATCCACCTGCAATGCGAGAGACCTGGGTTTGATCCCTGGGTTGGGAAGATCTCCTGGAGAAGGGAATGGCAACCCACTCCAGTATTCTTGCCTGGAGAATTCCATGGACAGAGGAGCCTGGAAAGCTGCAGTCCATTGGATCTCAAAGAGTTGGACACGACTGAGTGACTAACACAACAACATCCCTAGATTCAGATAGATGTAAGGTACCTTCTCAAGTCTCCCCAGTGTTTAACTGGGTTGGAGGGAGAGACATATTTTTCGTGTGGCATCTCGGGTACAGGGTGAATTTGTTGGTGCCATTAGAACTGGTTTCCCTTGGGCTTCCCTGGTGACTCAGTGGCAAAGAATCTGCCTGCCAATGCAGGAGAAAGGGGTTCGATCCCTGGTCCGGGAAGATCCCACATGCTCTGGACCAACTAAGCCTGTGTGCCACAACTATTTAGTCTGTGCTCTGGGGCCCGGGAACCACAACTACTGAACCCTAGCATCCTAGAGCCTGTGCTCCACAAGAGAAGCCGCCTCAGTGAGAAACCTGTGCACTGCAACTAGAGAGCACCCCCACACACCACAGCAGAGAGAAGCCCATGCAGCAGCAGAGACCCAGCACAGCCAAAAATAAACAAATAGATACAATTATAGAAAAGAGGCCGTCCCCCTTATGGAGAGGGGCTTACTCATGGTCCTTCCTGTCATCACCTAAACTTGACTGAGAAAAAGCCTCCAGGATGATGATGAAGCATCCAGACAATCAGGGAGGATATTTGGGGAAGAGGTCCCCAGGGCAAAGGGGTACGGTGGGGAAAGCAGAAGGATATAGTTGTGTGGGGAAAATGACTTATTTTGAGAGCTAAAAGGTATTAGAAGGCAAATTTGAGAGATTCCAAGCAGATGGCCCAGCCAGATCAGGCCTTTCCTCATCAAGTATCTTACGCTTCACGGTAAAGAAAACTCATTTGAGTTAGGAGTGAGTTACAAATCCTGATTCCATACCCTGAGAACAAGGATGGAGAGCAGAATGAGGTGGAGGGGGACGCGCGAGAGAAAGAGAGAGCAGAGCACGCACACAGGAGTATGCAAGACAAACTCTGATAGGCACGTATACACAGGGGCATCTGTCACTACTCCATCGTGTCCGACTCTGTGCAATCCCATAGACTGTGGTGTGCCAAGCTCCTCTGTCCATGGGGTTCTCCAGGCAAGAATACTGGAGTGGGTGGCCATTCCCTTCTCCAGGGAGTCTTCTCGACCCAGGAATCGAACCCAGGCAGATTCTGCACCATCTGAGATACCAGGGAAGCCAACCTGTTATTACACGCGTGCATCTAATATGGACATGGCTTCTAACAGATTTAGACAGACAGATGCACACACACATGGGGATCAGGACTATGCGGAGCAATAAGCCTCAGAGAGATGACTCCTGGAAAGTGGCTTTAGAATTATCTTGCTAGGTTCCCTGAGCTAAGTAAGGTCCTCCAGGACGCTTCTCTCCTCCACTCCTCGCCCCCCCACCCCACCCTGATCTCTAAGCAAAGCCAACAGGAAGACAGAAGGCATATAGAAGGCAGAGAGGAATGCTGGCCAGGCCAGGCAGAGAGGAGTCATGCTGTCAGTTCATCTTCACTCTTCTCTGTTTTTCTCACTGCAGCAGCATCTCTTCTTTCTTTACTAGCTAAGCTATCTCTCCTACCTTTTTTTTTTTTTTTTTTTTTTAAAGATTTAGCTGCTCTCTTCAAATTCTGGTCCCCCTGCTCTTGCCCTTTGAGATGGCAGTAACCCCACACCTCAAGAGAACATCTGTGTGCCCTGAGGATGTTTGCACATCATTCACTTTCTCCCCAGGCCAGCCAGAGAAGCAGATGCTGACAGCAAAGTCTGGTGTGAAATGTCTCTCTCTCTCCATTCTCCTCCTTCTCCTTTATGTCCCCAGACAAAATAAGAAACCACCAGCTTCATACAAAAAAAAAAAAAACAACCCACAAAACAGCATAGACTTTAATTCAGGTTGACAGGTGGGCAGAGAGCTAGGATTTGCCTCCAAGGGTGTCCAGATGAGAAGTCTGTGTTGTAGGCAGAGGCAAGGAGGGTGGGGAGGTGTGAGTAGCCTTGTAGCAGACCCAGGCAAGGAGCAGGGGTGTAGCCACACAGTGAAATATTGCCAGAGCTTCTGCCACATCCAGCAGCATGTCCAGGGCCTGCTGGACTGGACATGCTGACAGCACTATGGCCCTGGACCTCACTAGGGAGTCCAAGCCCAGAGCCATGCCCTGAGGCCACCAAAAAATGAACCAGACCCACAAGCCATCAACCCATGGGCATGGCGCCCTGCCCAGCACCATCTTCAGCCCCTTGGTTCCCAACAAACCCAGTGGCAACAGGACAAAGATGACAAAGCAGGCTGCAGTATGTATGTACCGCAACATTTCCCAGTTCCCGCTGAAGGTCAAGGTGCAGAGTCCTTGGGAAGTGTCACTGCCCAGCATGACTGGCAGTGACAGGAGGGCAGCCACTCCCAAAGTCCCACAGTGATCCCCAGCCTGAGGCCTGGGACTTGGCCTGCACCCAGCTGGGGGCCCAAGCAGGCATGGTACCCTATCAGCAGAGCTTGAGCAAAGGCTGAGCCATAGGCGACCAAGTGAGCCAGGTGGCACAGGGAGGTGATGAAAGCCCCACTGAGCCCTCGTGCCAGGATGGGCACCACGATGCTGAAGAGGGCACTGCCCACAGCCAGCTGCACCAGGGTAGTCCTGTCCTGGTAGAGCTGCCAGCGGAATAGAGGTCTGAGAAGCGCATAGAGGACGGTCCCACTAGCCAGGATGCCCAGGACGCTGACAAGGATGAAGAAGGGCAGTGAGGAATAGTCGAGCACCGGGCAGGAGTGGCAGGGCGCAGCTGCTTCCACATCGGTCTCATTATAGTCTGGATAGTAGTCCTCTGGAAATTCATCCCAAATTTCCTCTTTAAAGGCCAACTTGGTGGAGTTGTCATCAGCTGCCTGGAGGACATCCCCAAAGGGACAATCAGAGCTTCCAGCTATCCCTCTGAAGGGGATCCTGGGAGCCGAGGGCAGGAGGTAGGGAGAGAAGGGCAGCCAGAAAGTGGGGGCTGCAAGAGCTGGGTGCAGGAGAGAGGGTAGGAGAGGACAGGACTGAGCAACTCAGGAGGAGCCAAGACTCATAGGAAAGCAAGGGACGGGTAGTGGACAGGCCTGAGAAAGAGGAGCAGGTCTGGATGAAACTGACAGAGAGAATGAGGAGGCAAAGAAGGGGGACCCTGGACATGGGGAGAAGGGGACAAGGAAAACCAGGGAAGGGACATGAGATGAGAGAAGGAGCGAGGTATAAGACCCGAGGGGCAGACAGAAGGGGTGGTAGGAGGCAGAGAGGGAGGGGCTGTGGGCTCAGCCCCACACTCACCCGGTAAAGACAGTTCCCCATGACGCTGCTGGGTGCAGGGCGGCAGAGAGATGGGCTGGGGTAGTTCTGTCAGTGGCTGTGGTTCCAAGATAAGCGCCAGGGACTAATGAAGGCCATCAGCTCTGGGCAGGGCCACGGGGGCGGGCAGTGCATTCAGGAAGTGTTTACCCCACTCCCACCGCCTGTCTGAGCCCCAGAACCACTTAGGGCGCTGACCCCGGGGCTTCCTGTTTTGAGACTGGAATCTGCTGGTGAGGACCCACACTCGGGAAAGGAAAAGGTGGGGGCCAGAAAAGTGGGTGTTTTCCGGAAGGTGGAAAGGGAGGCTGAGAAGCCAGGGGGCTTTCCAGCACAAAGGGATTCTTCAAGCACAAGGAAGGAAGAGACGGCCAGAGGAGAAGTGTGAGACGGTGATAAGAGATGTGCTAGGAAATTGAGGGAAAGGGCAGCTGATGGCTCTCACTGTTTCTCCATCCCCTTGAACCTGATCCAAGGAAAGATAGTTCAAAAGCGACGTGTTTGTGGGAGGGAGTGTTAGTGGTGCTTGTGGCTGGATCCATGTGATGCCGGCAACCTGAGCGGTATGTGTTTGGGAGGGGGCTCCTTGTGCATCATTCATGGTATAGGAATGTACTTATCTTTATACGTGGCTGTGTGTTGTGTGTCATATCTGAGTGCTAGGTGTCTGGGAGTGGGTGCTACTCCCTGGGTCTGGGTGTTTTGGTGTGAGAGGAGGGAAGGCTGCGGGGCAGCTGTTGAGGTGGCATAATGAAGCTGCTTCAGGGAGCAATTGGCCATTTGCCCAGCCACCTATGGGCACAGTAAACGCATCTTCCATACCAAGAGGAACACATGATGTGACAAGTTAAAGCAGGCTCTGGGGGACAATGGGATAGCATACTTTAAAATGGGACTGTTGCCTGTGGGGAAATCTCTAGTCACATTTCTGTTGGGGGATATAAAAGTCCTGGAAATGCTACACTGTCCTGGCATCTTAGCAAGATGTAAAGTTCCTTGTGGTGGGGAGAGCTATTTCTCACCAGCATCCTGCAGGAGGATCCCTTAAATGGACATTTCTGCTCTCTGGTGTGCCATCCCCTCAGCACCCTGTTTCTCACATGACTTCTGCTCTTCTGCCCCCCACCCGCCCCTACCTTGCATTTTATTTCCTCACTGGGGGACGCTTAGTCTGGACACGGGGAAGGGTGACTCAGAGAGCATCCGAGTTGGAACGATACAGAGGGTTTGTTAGGCGATGCTACTTCATTTGTCCAAGAAGGCGCTGGGTGTCATAGCGCTAATTCTGCCAAGTCCTTTTCCCCGCACACTCAGGGGTGGCTGGAGGTGACGCAGAGGTGCAGAGGAATGGTCACCTTGCTGGGATGGTCTCCTTTCTCCCAGGACACTAGCTTCAGCTTCAGGTTCAACATGAAGGGGATTGAAAAGGGAGTTTGAAGGTCTGTTGAAGTGATCCTGGAATGGTGTTGGAGGTCCCCTTTTTCCAGCACAGCCTGGCAGAGGGCAGTAGGGAGCAGTCAGGTACCCCACCCAACACTGGAATGTAAGGACCTGGCCAAAGGGCACGAAGGAATGCTCTTCTCTCTCCCACAGGAGAGTTCTGTCGTTTCCATACAAGACGCCCTGGAGAGAGCGGCCTGGCAAGGCACACACCGCCCCTGGAGGCAGAAGGTGCAGAGGAGCCCTTACACACACGCATCCCAACAGGAGCAAGAGTGGCAAGAAGGAGGCAGCCGAAGGACACGGATAATCCAGATATATTGAGGGTGGCCCCTCTGAGATCAGCACAGGAGAGTTAGAAAGATTATAAAGATACACGGTGCCTCCCTGCTCCCTGCCCCGCCCCCCCACCCCCAGACAGACACACACACAGCACGACGGCCCGTTTCCCCCGCCCCCCAGTACAAATATGGCTTCTGTGTAATATGGACAGAGTGGTTCAGCTCAAAGAGGAAAAGTCATTTTCCCAAAAGCGGGTGCTGGGAGGCAGGGGAGCCCACAGGCCTGGGGCCCTAGGCTGCCCTGCTGCTGTAAGAGGAGGGGGCCCAGGGCCCTAACCAGCGGCTGGAAGATTCACGACAGTATTACCTGAACTGAAGGGGGTGGGCAGACCTGCTGGCTGCAGCTGCCCCCACTTTGCACACCCCTGGGCTGTCAGGACAGCAGGACATGCTGGAGGAGGGTGAGAGGGGTGCCAAGGGGCACCCTGGGTCTGAGGCGGGGCAGCCGGCAAGCAAGGAGGGCGTGTGGCCTCATTTCCATGGCAACCGGCTTGGCCACAAGGAAGACAGAAAATCAAAAGCAGGGATGGAATGGAGATGGGAAGGAGACAGGCGGTTTTGCTCCTACCCCTCAACACACCATGTGCAGATTATGGGGACAAGAAGTGACAGCGGTCATTCCAGGGTCAGTGCCAGCGGGAGGCCTGAGGGATGCATAGCAAAGGCTTTGGCACCGACTCCGTGGCTCCGAGAAGGGGAAACAGAGGCAGAGGTTGAACGCCCTGTGTTTCAGGGAGAGATGAGATGGACGACTGAGCAAAAATACACCCTGGGACTGTTTTCTCCATAACAGATGGGTGCTGGGGACGGCGTGGAAATACCAGGAAGGGGCGACATCCCAGGTGAGGTGCACAGCCTGCCTAGGGACTGTCCGCTCCCACAGCCCTCCTCCACACGCCCCGCAGCCCCCCACCTGCCCAGGAGCCCCTCTGCCTCTCACTCACATACGCATGTGTACAAACACACGGACACACACAGACACATACATTACTACTCCCTTCGTTGGGGCAGGAAACAGCTCAGTGCAGTGAAGCTCCTTTTAGTATTTTTGTTGTTCTGTCTGCCTGGCTGCTGAGGGCGGGCGGGCTTGGGGGAACAGGAGGGGGCAGAGGGCAGCACAAGACAGGGAGGCGAAGTTGCTGAGCAGCGCCTAAGACAAGTGGTTGCCGTGCAACAGTCCAGGGCTCCAGTGAGAGCGTCAGGGGCCCCTGGGCGGGGAAGCAGATGCAGTTTAGGGCCCAGAGCAGCACCTCCCCTGCAGCTGCTAGAGCAAGGAGGGGCAGCTTTGCTCTGCTATCCCCCAAGGGTGGCTCCTGGGAAAAGGGCCTGGCTTCATTCACCATAGGGGCCTGGTGGTGGGGCGCGGGCCATCTCTGCCATTCTTTCTCTCCAAATCTGCCCTTCCTGCAGGGACCCGCGTCCTCCCACGTGGGGAAGCCCTGGGCTCCCACGTGGCTGCATGCCACCTGAAGGTCACATCTCCTGGGCTGCCCGCATTCACTCCTTTCCTGTTAGGGTGGGGAAAGGGGCGTCAGGTGATACCTTCTCTGTGCAGACCTCAAGGTGTGCGACTTACAGAGGAAAAGCCACCTCCTGCCTCCTGCTCACAGTCTCCCCAACCCCCGGAGAAATCCAGGAAGAGGCCCTCATGATGGAGGGCTGGTGAGAGGCCCCACTAAACTGACCCAGCTCCTTCCTGCCCTAACCCTCTCCCTCCTCCTCCTCCTAACACTCCAGGTTTTCTCTTTGTGTGTGTGTGTTTTTTTTTTTTTTTTTGCTTTCCTCACCCCAGGGCCCCTGCCCCTCCAGCCTGGAAACAGATTTGATTTGGGATTGTTACAAAAATAATAATAACCCAAATGCAGAGAAGCCACAGAAAGGGCTGAGGGCAACCCTCCCTCCCCACCCGCCCTCCCCATTCCAAACCGAGTACAAAACCGCACCCAAAGCAGACATTCTGTACAGGGGGTGTGGGCGGGGCTGGGGAGCAAGCGGGAGGGCAGTCCTGGGGTCGCTCTGTGCAAGTCCAGGTTGGTGGTGGCCCCAGACGTCCCCATGGGGCCCCTGGGGGCGCCCCTAGATGAAATACTCCTTCTTGTCGTCCCCGCCCGACTGCCCGCCTTCTGCATTGATGATGGCTGTGTCCGCATCTGGGGCATCGTCGGAGCCTTTTGCCTCGTGTGTCAGGTAAGTTCCTGGGGAGAGAGAAGAGGCTCCTTCTTTCAGGAGCAGTTTCCGAATCTCGGAGGGCCCCCTGTCCACTTTCCCACCCACTCACGCACACCTTGCTTCTGTACCTTTTCTCCTACCTAGAGCTTTCTTCTTCCCCACCTGCCCTAATTAGCATCTTGCTGCTGCTATCTCTCACCTGAACACACTACTAAGAACTAATGAAGCCTGCTTTCAGTCTCATCTATAACACAGGCCCCCCAAAAGAGGTGTGTGTATATGTGTGCGTGTATGTGTGCATACACACGTGTGTGCTCATGCAGTGGTAACAGGGAAGCTGAGATGTCGGCTCCATGACAGCAGTGCTGAGATCTGGCTAGTATCTGACCAGTCCACAGAGTCAGGCTGCTGGCCAGGGATTTCCCTGTGTTCAGTGGTGAAGATTTTGTGTTCCCAGCGCAGGGGGCCTGGGTTCAATCCCTGGTCAGGGAACTAGGTCCCACATACCACAGCTAAAAAGATTTCATGTGCTGCAATGCAACTAAGACCCAGGCGGCTGGCTTACAAGAAATAACAGAGGGCTAAATCTGAGAGGAAGGCATATGAGGAGAGGGGGAGGGAGAGATGGCAGAGATACAAGCTGCTGCTGCTGCTGCTGAGTGGCTTCAGTCGTGCCCGACTCTGTGCGAGCCCATAGACGGCAGCCCACCAGGTTCCCTGTCCCTGGGATTCTCCAGGCAAGAACACTGGAGTGGGTTGCCATTTCCTTCTCCAGTGCATGAAAGTGAAAAGTGAAAGTGAAGTCGCTCAGTCGTGTCTGGACTCTTAGCGACCCCATGGACTGCGGCCCACCATGTTCCTCTGTCCATGGAATTTTCCAGGCAAGAGTGCTGGAGTGGGGTGCCATTGCCTTCTCCAAGAGATACAAGAGAAGAGAGAAAAGGAAAGCGATGGTATGGGGTTAAGGGGTGAAGGACAAAACACACGAGGCTGAACCGAAAGGAGCAAAGTACAGGAAGAAACAGGAGGGAGAGGCAGAGTGCCGGCAGTTCTGTCTGGAAGCGGCCTTGGAAGCAGAGAGGCATGGGAGCAGCAGCTGACTGAGTGGGAAGCTTTGACTTTACTTGGATGATCACCAAGTGATCAGGATTGACTATGGGGCTGGCGGTACTCAGTTATCACAGGTTGGCTGTGTTCTTTCCTCCCACCAACGCTCCGAGGGTTTCGGACACTCCAGCCCACTGAGACTCCGAAGGCCCTTCCTTCAGCCCGCTCCTACCCTGCCTGCCCCTGGTGATCTCCCCCGTCCACTCTCAAGTCCTCCTGAGGCTCCTTCGTGCCTCTGACCTTTGTGTCGGATCAAGTAGTGACCGAGGAAGATAAGCAGGATGAGCAGCAAGAAGACGATGAAAGCCACGATCCCTCCAATGATGGCGTGGTAGGTGCTGGAGGACGAGGGCACCGGGCTGGGGTCTGGGGGAGAGGGGGGAGCACACAGTCAGATCTGGGAAGAGTCTGTGCCTTACAGCGTGTCTGACCAGGCCATGGACCATCTTACACCACAGAGAGAATGGAGTGGCTTCATCCAGCAAAAGCGCCATGTCTCACTTTACACCTAGTTTCTTACACAGTATCTGAAACATAGTATGTGTTTTAAAAAATATATTCAAGAATAGATATGCTCACATTTAACCTTCTGAGTTCGTGAACCTGAAGCCTGACCTTGGTCAAAGATCAACACTGATCTCTACATCATTTCTCACCTTCTCTCTCTGTCGGTGTCTTTCTTTGAATTTCTGGGTTATCAGGATATTTTTTCCCTATCCCTCATACCCTCCTACCTCCTGTCTGCTTGGTATTCTGAGCTGGCTTTTCTAGGGGGCTTCTCAACCTAATCATGCATTGTCCTGATTTCAGATTGGAAAGGAGCAGTCAGAAAAATGTTGGAGACAGAAATAGGCACGTGGACTGTGGATAGATGGTGGATTGTGAGTCCCTGTATAAAGAAAACCGTTCCTTCTTGTCAGGGAGTTTAGAGTTACAGCAAGACACAATCTTCCTCTCATCACAGAGGTCTGGGGTTCCATCTTCACTTCCCCACCATCCAAAGGTTTGTGGGAAGGACAAGGACTGAACTTCTTCCTCCGAGTTCTGATGGTCTCTGTCATCAGATACAGAGAATCTGTCCTCCACAGCAGTGTCTATAGAGGACAGATTCCCAAGCACAGGCTTGGCCAGGCATGCCGAGGAGAGCTGCAGTCACCGTCAGAGCCCCACAGGTCTGAGGAGACAGTGCGCATGCCTGGGACACAGTTCTGATGTGTCCAAAATTAAATGATATGTAGTTAAGGCTCTCCCATGGGAGAGCTATTATTATTATTATTTTTTTCATAGATTCACTTTGAGTCTTGATGCCTCATTGACTGCTCGTACATTTTCCCTCTCCTACTATATGTCTCCTCTGGCTTGGCTGGGCCAGCTTTTAGCTCCTTGCCTGTCTCCACCTTATTTGGGGAAAAAAAAAAAAAATTATGCTCTGGTTTTTATGCTCTGCTTGGGAGGGAGGGAGAAGAAGGTCCCTGCAGCTTTATGATAGGAGGGGTGGGTGTGATGGTTCAAAGTGGAGGAAACACAGTGAGGTTATCCACTGTTCCTTTCCCCTACTTCTGAGAGAATGTGAGATATAACCTGTATTAAAAACCAATTCTAGATAATTATCCCAAAGACCATAAGAATGAAAATTCCCTAGGAAAGCCTAGGTTGGCAAGGCAAAAATGACCTCTGGGTTCATCAATTCCAGGTTGGTGTCTCTAGGTATTGCTAAGTCACTTTACTCGTGTCCGACACTGTGTGACCCCATAGATGGCAGCCCACCAGGCTCCCCTTTCCCTGGGATTCTTAAGGCAAGAACACTGGAGTGGGTTGCCATTTCCTTCTCCAATGCATGAGAATGAAAAGTGAAAGTGAAGTCACTCAGTCGTGTCCGACTCTTAGTGACCCCATGGACTGTAGCCCACCAGGCTCCTCCATCCATGGGATTTTCCAGGTAACAGTGCTGGAGTGGGGTGCCATTGCCTTCTCCGGTCTCTAGGTGTAACTCCATTTAATTTCACTCCAGGTAGTTGGAAGTCAACCTGGTTTGGAGTTCTCTGGAGGCAGATGCAGTAACTAACTCTACCACCAGGTGTCAGCACTGGAAGCAGACCTGTCAGAGAGGACTGGGCTTCTAGCACAGAGTGGCGGGATCAGCAAGAGACCAACGGCAAGGGCATTGGAACTTTCCTTCTCTGCCAGTGGTCATCAGAGTTGGTCTGGAGAGATGTGGGGGCAGACACAGAACCTCAGTGCCTTGTCCTTGCTCCTGGCACCCTACAATAGCTTTTTTGTTGTGCTGAGCAGCTCCTGCGTTGCTGAGGTTTGCCCCTGGAGGCCCAAGACCTCCCGTCTTTTACCCCTGGGAGGCCTGATTGCTATCTCCACACTGCTTTAATGGGCATTTCATGTAAGGGAGTCTCTGATGTTCCCCTGACAACGCATTTCCCTATTCTGAGGAAAGCCTGATTTTCTAGTGGGACTCAGTGTTACTATGTGCTGAATGCTCAGTTGCTTCAGTCGTGTCCGACTCTTTGTGACCCTAAGGACTGTAGCCTGCCAGGCTCCTCTGTCCATGGGATTCTCTAGACAAGAAAACTGGAGTAGGCAAGAATACTGGAGGCCGTTTCCTTCCAGGGAATCAACCCCCATCTCTTACATTTCCTGTGATGGCAGGGAGGTTCTTTACCATTAGCACCACCTGAGAAACCCCCATTGTTATTGGGGGGGGCTCTTCAAAAAACCCTCCATGAAGAGGCCTAGCCTGTCACTTTTCTTGAAGCTGAATTTTGTAGTCACACCTTTGGGAAGAAGTTCAGAGAAGGAACATCATCTAGTCTCTCTAGATGATACGGCATCTGAGAAAAAGATTCTAACTATCTCTCCGCGTAGTACAAATTTATCTCTGTTTTCTGCATAGATTCTCTATAGCATATCAAAGATCCTCAGAAAAGGAGATGGCAGTAGCAGCATGCATCCTGTATTAGTCACAGGAGAAGTGACTCTGAGGATAGCCCTGCTGCAAAGGCAGATGCCTCTACACTCACACATGGGTGACTCTGGGGCCTAGGCACACAGAATTCTTATTCTTGTTGCCAGGTGAGTGCAAAGATTGAAGGATGGTATCACCTGCATCATCGCTGCTAAACAAAGGCAGATCAAAGTCCACCATCCCATCGATTTTTCCTTATTCCGCATCCAAGAGTGGACCTGGAGCCTCGGGCCCTCCAGTGGTGGACTGTTGCCCCCTCAACCACTCCCAGTCACGGTCTGGGGAGGCTATCAGGAGACGGAAAGATCAGAGGACCAGAAGGCAGAGGAGAGGAGAAGGGGTCTGCTGGGCGAGAGCTACGGAGGGCTCACCGTTCACGTTGAGGGTGTAGTAAGCCTTGTAGCTGCCCATGTTGCTGGTGGCTGTGCAGCCGTAGGTGCCACTGTCGCTCTTGTTGAGGAAGGGGAAGATCAGGGCGCTCTCCTGGGCCATCTTCAGTGGTGGCACGCTGCCCTCCTTCTCCCATACGTACTGCTGGGGGCTGTGGAGGCAGAGAAATCCGGAGTGTTCAGGAAAGAGCAGGGCTGGGAGCTAAAGGAGGAGAAAACAAACTGCAAACAGGGAAGTCAAGGACAGCGTGATTGGGGCTGAGCAGTTCAAGGGGCCAGAGACACTGAGCTGCTCAGGCGAGGGGCAGGTGACGCTTTGAGGCCCAGCCTGGGGACAGGGAGACTGCCGAGCTAGTATCTAACTGTGGCTTGGTTCCTTACGGGAACCTCAGGGGCTCAGCCGGGAGCGGCCCCTCCCCACTTCTGCCGCTTTGCAGGAGAAACAGTCAGAAGAGGGGCCTTGTTCAACAGTGTCAAGGAAAACGAGAGGCTCAGCACGAAGGAGACAGGAAGACTTGAGGTGAAGTCTTTGTGTGCAGAGGTGTGGTAAAGTCCAGGAAACAGATCCTCTTACACAGGATTGCCACGTCCCTCACAGTGGAGCAACAGCTTTTGGCCCTCGCGAGGATGTGGAGGGTCTGGCCTTATCTTCGCTGTCGGTGTGTCTGCAGAGAAGGAAATGGTGTCAACATGAAACACCCATGCCATTTAGACTGCCTCCATCTCAAAACCATTCAGTTATGCATGTCAGCATCCACTTCTAAAGGCCTAGGAGCCCAAGAGGCTGTGCAACCAAGGCCACCCCACCCCCCGCCTCTGTGAACAAAGACTGCTACTGCCATTGGGTGCACCCAAAACCTGCAGAAGTAGGGCCATGTCTGTCCTCGCTAGGGGCCCAAGGGGTGTCTTAACAGAGAGCTGAGAAGGGGAATCACAGGATCACCTGTGCCTAGCACATAAATGGGACTTCATACATATTTTTGACAGAACAAATAAACTTGAATTTGATCACTGACTGAGCTCACAATCTCTCCATCCTCTCTGCAAGGCAGTTTAAACAGGAAGCACCGCTGTAACGCAAAACATCATTTTTAGGGGGCTGGTCCAAAAACGAAGCGAGAGCTTGGAAAGAGCAAGAGATGGGGGTCATATTTTGGCTACAAAAAGGCACTGACACAATGTAGAATGGCTCTGGGAAGGAATAATGGCAGCTGCCACCAGTGCCGAAGGGCTGCTTAGGAGGCTGGGTCCAGATGGCCGCACAGAACAATACAACCAGATGCCGGTTTAGAACAACAGATAGAGAGGCCGAGCTCCCCTAAGGATAGAGCCAACCTTAACAACCGGTTAATGAATGTGTTTCAGTCCAATCAAACAGGACAAAGAGAATCAGGCCAGGTGAGAGAATGCGTGTCCCGGGGCCCCGCAGCCACAGAAACCTCTAGTATGGTGCCTGGAGTGTAGCATTTGTTGACTGCTGATCACACGGAAGCCAAAAAGGTCCCTGGAGAGTGACTGCCAGATGGCCTGGTACCTAACAGAGAAGTCTCTGGGACTCAGACACGAGAGGGCCTTCTTCAGCCAGGGGCCAGGACAAGAAGCTCAAGGTCAGGGGCTTTACACTCAGAACTAACAATCAGAGGACCAACTTAGAGCAATATAGACCTTTGAAGTTTCCAAAGTTCTTTCATTATATGTTGTTTCATTTTTTCTTATGAAAATTCACTGAAGTAGACAGGGGCCACCCTGAGATTCAATGCTTTGGTGACAGTGACAGAGCTAGTCAGCAGTTCACCGCAGCTGGAATCCAGGCTGTCTGCTTCCAGACTGAGAATCTGCTAAATGGACAGTGACGCCACCCCAAACCTCACGTTCAAGTGTCAGCAATGGGCCTGGCGACTGATTAAAACAGCGCTGGAGTCAGGCCTGGATCTTCCATAAGAAAGAGGTGAAAGGTCTGAGTTCTTGTAACTCATTATCTTCTGCCCTTATTTATTTTTTTCCTCTTGATTTTTCTACTCAGAAAAGTTTCTTTTTGAAAATGGCTAAATTTCCCATCTGTTTTCAAGGCAGATTCCATAAAGGGATGAGGATCCTTAGAAAGGCTGGGAGGAGAGATTATGACAGTGGCCATTTCAGGTCAGAATCCCCCAAACCATAGAGCTGGGGCAGATGAGGGGAATACTGGGACCAGTCTAGGGCTAATGATGCCAGCGAGAGTGGTTTTCCTACCGTTTCTTTTCTTGAACTCATAGTATATTAGACCAAGAGGAAGCCTTTGTGAGTCCTCGTCCATCTTCTCATTTACCAAATAAAGAACCAAGCTCAATGGGTTAAGTCCCCTAACATCACTCAGCTAGGCAGTGGTGGAGGGGCAGACAAGAATCTGTGTCTCCTGACTCCTGATTTGCTACGGTTACTGCTATAATTTACAATTTAGATGCATAACACTGGCCTAACCCAGGAGACGGTAAATTTACCTATTGGGCCAAATCCCTCCAGCTACACGTTTCTGTAAATAAAGCCTTATTGGAACACAGCTATGTTCACTATTTACATATGGTCTATGGCTATTTTCCTGCAGCAACAACAGAGTTAATTAGTTGAGATAGAGGCCACATGGCCCTCGAAACCTAAAATGTGGACCATTGCTGGAAAAAGTTTGCTGACCGTTGGCCTACCATTGGCACATCTTGTCTTAATTTTTCCCTATCTACTTATCTGTGCCTGGTTCTTCATATACAGTCACCCACGCTTTTCTTTTCTCCGTGCATATGTGCTAAGTCACTCCAGTCGTGTCTGACTCTGTGCAACCCTATGGACTGTAGCCTGCCAGGCTCTTCAGTCCATGGAAACCCCATGGAGTGGGTTGCCTCCTCCAGGGGATCTTCCCAACCCAGGGACTGAACCCACGTCTCTTAAGTCTCCTGCACTGGCAGGTGGGTTCTTTGCCAGCAGCACCACCCGGGAAGCCCTTTCTTTTCCCCACTTCCCATCTTATACCAGATCCTCTTCACCCACAAGCCCATGACATACATAAAACTTCTATGCGTTGAGCGGTGGATCTGTCAGCTCCCTTTAGGGATTCATGGTTCACAGAGCACACAATGTCTGCACCATCATCCTCCCGGGTGACCTGGAAGGTGACTGAGCTGCTGACGGTGAAGGTTTTGCCATTGGGATCTTCCTGTATTCGGGTAGATTCCCCTAGAGAGCAGAAACAGACACATGCGCACACACACATAGAGAGTGGGCCCTAACACGCGGGGATTGTGTGGGCCCCACCGGAGACATACAGATGGTGCATCTCGACTTAAGACAGACTTAGGAAGTTGTGAAATGGATATGTACACACAGGGAGGATGGAGGCCCCAACACACGCACACACATTCAAACACAAGTGCACACAGAGTATCTATCATTCCCTTCTCTTCTACACCGTGGCTTATGTGCACGTATACAGACAGACAGACATGTACCCCTCTCTCCCTCTCCTTCCTGCTGCCCCAGTACCACCTCCTTCTATCGCCCCCAAGGCAGGAGGAACTTACCATGGAGCTCTTGGTCACCCTTCCTCCAGGTGAGCTGGGCTGCAGGTTTGCTCCCAGAAGACTGACAGCTTAAGGTGGTTGTATCCTTTTCCCGTAATGATGACTTGTAGCCACTGATTATAGGTTTCTGTGGGATTCCTGCCACGAACAGGGGTGGCCAGGATAGGAAGGAGAGGCACCCTCAGCTCTCCCTGCTGGGATGGACTCTCAGAGGGTTAGGATATCTGGGTTCTATTTTGGTTCCTGACGGGTAGAAGGCTAGAGAAATAATCTTTCTCTTTGATCTACCTCCTGAGGACCAGGAGGAAAGACCACCCCAGAGGGAAAAGATACAGTGGTGGGAGATTTACTGTACCTGAGATAATACATGACCCAATGCACTAAAGCACAACTGGGTGGACACAGACAGAGTGTGCGGCTCAGGAAAGCAAAGAAGGAAACTGAAACATGGGATCAGGATGAGAGCGTGCAGACAAGGGTACTTGTCTTGGAAATCAAAATCATACACTGAACATATTTCTCAGATTTCTGTCTCATCACACAGTCTTCGGAGGGAAGTGGAACAGACACTAGCATCCTTTTGTTACAAGTTAGGAAATTCAGGCTCGAAGAGAGTTAAAGATTTGTCCCAGAGCAAACAGTAAGTAAAGGAGAAAAGATGAGAATTACACCCAGCACGCTTTGGATTTCATTACATTGCAATACTAACACAGGCTGAACTTTCCCAACATGCCTGGCGACTTGCTTGGCTCTAAGTTGCTTTAGAGACCCACCCAGGGAGATCTGTTTGCAAGGAAGCACGCCGTGGAGACATCGGGGTTTGGGAGCCTCACCGAGCACGGTGACGAGGGACTTGGCAGTTCTCACGGGCATAGTGAAGATGGAGCAAGTGTATTCACCCTCGTCAGCCAGGGCCACATTGCTGATGCTGATGCTGAGCTCATGGGGTGTAGACTTAACCAGCTGAATCCGATTATCTCGAAGGGCTGGGGGAAATCACGAGAATTGGAAGCAAGACTTTTACTGGCACTTTTCATCTTTATCTTCCAATCCCAGGCCAGTTTTTTTTTTTCCTGAGAAAGGGTCTAGCATGGTTTGGGGCAGGTGACCAAAAAAAAAAAAAAACCACACATCTGCTCCTGAGTTTGAGCAGTCTTTAGGATATTCAGTCCCTTTCCTAGGCCCTTGGGCTCAGTAGCCTCAGAGATACTCAGAAAAGTAGATCGGATGTGTGGGCTACCTTGGGGCAACACTGTCATCACCTGTCTCAGGGCTCCTTTGGGGTGCCCTTTAGTTTGGGCAGGACCCTATAGGACCGTGCATGACCTGGGTCAGAGCCATAATAATGAAGTTTCTCTAGAACCAGGTGAGGAGCCCATGGCCTGTTGATTCCCCAAATAGCTTCCCTTCATGTTTCTCAGCCTCTGGACTGCAGGGACATCTCCTCTCAGCTCTGCAGCCCCGTTCCTCAGCCCATGGGAGGGAAATAACTCATAGGAGGCTACCTCTCTTCTCCCCAAAGTAGAGAGTCTGCTGGGCAGGGTTAGACCACTGTAGGGATGAGTCCTCATGGTCTTTCACTTGGCACTTGAGCACCACGGTGCCACCAGCCACCACTGTCTCATCAGATGTCCAGGGCTGACTGTCTGCAGGAGTAGAAGAGGGTTAGTTTCCAGATACAGTGCTGACCCCTCCACTCATTTCTGGGCTAAAGTCCACCTCATCTAATTACGACCATCCAAGGCCCATGTCTCTGTATTCTTTTTAACACATCACAGGGGAAGGAATAGGGGTGAGGGTGTGGGTAGGGGAAGACACATCTTACTTCCTCTTGCTTTGAATGCACAGAAAAACAGCCACTTGTTGAATATTTGCTGAATGAACTGACAGGGCCACAAACATGGAGAGGAATAAAAGCACCCAAAATCTACAAACACCATTCCACATGTATCTTTTCTGATAGAGTGCTACCATTCACCTTTGAAAACACACATACAAATCTGTCATTCTCTTTTACCTTCCTGCCACCACCTGCATATGAGAGCAAGAACAGGAGAAGCAATTGTGATTAATAATCCCCAAACTAAAGGTGAAGAAAAGGCCAAGGCGGCCCTTGGGTTGTACATTCATTTACACAAGAGGTAGCTGATAAAACTGCAAAATAAACAAACAAAAAAATAAAAAAAAAAAACCACCAGAAAAACAGGAACATTTTGACACAGACTTCTCAATTCCTCCAACAATAACTTCCCTTTAGTCATCAGCTCCCTTAACATATTCTTCTTGGTATCAGTGCTACCCACTTCCCAAATCAACACACAAACCCAACTCACCATCCTGATGTTATTTTAAAGAAGAATGGATTAAAGTTTTCCCTTCGATGCGATGGAGGGACATGGTTTCTAATCCCTCTCTCCTTAGTCAAGTTAAACAAAAGAAGATAATAAGATAACATATGGATGAGGCCTTCGAATTCCAAATATGCCTTCCAACCAGTTCGAGCTACGAGCCCCTCCGCCTGTGTGACACTTGCTTCCTTCACCCAATATTGTCCCCTGTGCCCCCAGCATGGACTGATTCCCAATATTGATTCCCTCATCTTCAGGTCTGACTTCCTAGGACCCAATAGCTCTGACCTTCCAGCTCTGATTTCTGAAACATCCACACAATTTCTTCTATCCTGCTAAGTTATTTAACCAGCAATGTCATCTGTGATTCAGAAGCAAAGAAACATACTTCCTACACTCCCTGAATGAGCAATTTTTAAAAATCCCCACACTCCCTATGGCACCAACCTTATCCCTTCTTTATCTGCTTTCTCCTGTCTTTCTTGGTCCCCAGAGTTGCATTTTCAAGGAATATTCAATGAGCACTCCTGGCACAGAGGGGAGCCCTGAGGAGTGAAAGTGACCTGCCAGTATTAACACCAAGCACCAACAGCTCTGGGTGGCTGTCTCCAGAAGGGAGCCTAAAGCCTGGCTGGCAGTTTTAGCTTTTAGAATCATAAACATTAGGATAGACAGGGATCTTAAGGCTCATGGTATCCAATTCCCTCATTTTACAGCTGGAGACAATGAGGCAATGTAGGTGAAGTGATTGCTTCAGATCAAGCCACTGATCGATGGTTCCAGTTAGGACTAGAATCCTCCTGACTTGCAGGGCAGTGCTCTTTTCTCTGGAATGCTCCTAAGGTAATCGCCTAACTTGAGAACTAAAACTACAGCTCTGATATTAGCGAGCCAGAGACTGGGTGGACTGAATAAATGTGGAAGTGACAGATTCCTTAAATATTTCAGTGGAAGGGTTGGGAAGTCTTTCATTTACTGCTCACCATACAGTGATTTTTGCCTAGTAATCCCATTGTCCCTTTCCTTTTGAAGAATTCTACCTCAATCGTGTCCTTCCAGAACCTCTTTATTCTGCATAATACAGTCCTCCCAGAATCATTTGATTTTTGGAAAAAGTGTAGGGGAAACAGAGGTCTCTGTACTGGAGTGAGGGAAGGAGGGAGTGGGTGCCAGAGAAATTGGTGGTGTAGAACTAAGTACTAAAATGTCAGATGGAGAGGAGGAAGAGTTGTGTGGTAATGAGGGGAGTGAGCACACAGGGTGGAAGCAACATGAGTGAGAGATGATCTGAGAATGGCTGAGGAAACTGAGGGACATTGAGATGAGGGGGCCTGGATTCTCACCTTGACTGGCCAGCATGTCAGGGCTGCTCCAGACTGTGGAGCTGATGGCCTCGTCGAGTGGAGCCAGAGTTCCCAGCTCCAAATTCTGCTCTTGCCAGTAGCCTGGGGAGAGAGTCTCCATCAAGGATGAGCCCTACATGTAAGCTGCTGTCCTTTGAGATCTGTACTTTCGTTGCTGGGGATGGGGGAGAGGACTGGCCCCTATGACAAGCACGTTCACCAGGGTACCTAAGAGAAGGTGGACTTCTCACAAAGGGAGAGATTAACTAGAGTCCTGAAAAAGGAAGTGAAGTCCTTCTTTGAAAGGGTGAACCAAGGAGGATGTTAAGCTTTAGCAGTCAATCGTATCATGTTAGAGCCAACAGTGAGCTTAGAGATCGTCGGGTCCATTTCTCCCAGTTTACAGAAAAGGACTATGAGGCCCACAAGGGGTAAAAGTGAGTTGGTGAAGGTCATACAGAAACGTGAAAGATAACAAAGGCTCTTCATTTCAGATCCAGGATTCTTTCTGCTAAACCATATTCTCTACTAAAGCAATGACAGGTTTAATAATCAGAAGATTCTATTTAATCCTTTAAATAAACGAGTTAAATAAGCATATTGGTATTATCATTTCTACCTCACAGAGAGGAGATAGAATGAAGTGACTTGCCCAAGGTCCTACAAACAGAAGAACAAAGACTGGAAATTAACGCCTGCTTCCAAAGCCCAAGCTCTGTTTCAAGGTCAAACCCTCAGCACTGAAGACAGAGAGCATAGCTGGGGCTGCAAGGTGCCCCACGCCTTCCCAGATTGTTACCTTCTATCCAGAGTTCAGATTCTCAAGTTTTCCTTCTCCGCCCTCAGTCCCACCCACCATTTTATATCACTGACTCTGCTCCCTTATCTGGCACAACACACGCCCAAGGCCTGAGTCACGGCTCTCTTCCTAAACCCTTTTGTGAAGTTGCCTACAGTGTCCACGACCTATTCCCCCAACTCAACCTGAGAGGCAGAGGGACAAAGAAATCGATTCGCAGAATCTCTCCAGCATCGCCCGTCGTAAACCCAGAAGTAGCCAATCACATTCGCAAAACTCCGTGACGTCATCGGCTGCTGAGCAGAGTCCGGAGCTGCTCCTTGTCCCGGGGCCGAAGTCCCGGCAGAACTTCGCCAATCGTCACCTCCTCGCGCCAGCTCCGGAGCCCGCGGAGGTGGGGGTTGGGAGAGGAAAGGACGAGAAGAGGGTGGTGGGACCAAGGAAGATGAGTGGGGGTGGGGGGAGGGTACGGGGTGGCACGGGTGGCAGACCAAAAGAGAAGTGGGAAATGGGCTTAGGGTCCACGAGAAGAAAGGGAACGAGGGGGAGTTCTGCCGAATCAAAGGGAAAGAGGGGTGAGGGACAGGAGCGCGTGGGGGAGGGGAGAAGGGAGACAGACGGGGGAAGGGAGAGGGGGTTAGAAGGGGTCCTCGCCTCCGGAGAGGGCTCTAAAGGCAGCTTCGGAGACGCCGTCGCTCTTCACTCTTTCTCAGACATCCTGCCGGAGTTTGGAGACTTGACTCTATTCCCGAACAGGGGAAGCACTGATGCCCAAATGGGGAGGGGGAGTACACAGAGAAAAAAGTATCCGTAGCAGGTAGAAGTCGACAGGAGAGGGGACGAGGAAAGTGCTGATGAGGAGAGGCAGAAAAGATGAGGATGGGAGAAAGAAAGGCGGCCAGGATGAGGTCGCCGAGGGTGCTCAGAGACTCTCCCCGGGGGCCAGGCTCTCACCCTGCTATCTTCTGTGGACCTCAAGCATGGAGACAGCTGGAAGTTGGTGAGTGTTTCATGGTATTTTCCAAGTAGTCTGTTTGAGGGTCCTTCAGTGGGAACCCAGATTGGTTGTGCTAAAGCTTGGCATGGTGGAGGGACAAGGAAAGCCAGAGAGGGGTCAATGCTCAACCCTACAGTATTGATGCCCAGTATACAAAGCAAGCACTAAACAGACCTTTGCTCAAATGGAGAAAATAGCCTTCTCTTACGTTGGCATAAAGGCTTCCAGTTTTCAGAGTGGACTTCCAACCATGAATTCATGTCAAAACAACCTTGAGAGAGAGGCTGCCAGATAGGGTCCCTTTTTAGAAGTGAGGTCTGGAGAGGCTCAGTGACTTACCTAAAGGCATACAAATAGGGCCCCTTTCAAGGATCCTCTTTCTCCTGCTGCTTGGTGCTCTTAAAGCTTTTCAGCAGCTTCTCTTTCTTACGTTTCAGCCCACTGTATTGCAATTTTCTTTAGTTATCAGCCTCCTTATCTAAACTTTGAGTTGGTAAAGAGGGCAAGAGCCTTCCCTTTTTTTTTCATCTTTGTGTCTTCAGTACTTAGCCTATAGTGGGCCCTCAATACATTTAATTGCCTCTGGTAATTCATTCAGTCACAATTGGTACTCTGCTGTGTCCATTGTCACTCAGGCAGAGCATGTCTTCTGTCCAAACAGCATGGATTTAGTCTTCATGCTATTGCTCCTTATTCCATTTGTGCTGCTTTCGGCCTTCTCCTCCATTGCTTTCTTCCTTGCTTACATTGCATTCATCCCTCCCCTCCTCCTGCATTTTGCTGGCATTTTTTTTTTTTCCTGCATAGGATAAATAAGTGAAATGATGATGTTGGTCATTCAAACCGGACCGAATTGTTTAGTTGAAGGGTCTGATAACTAAGCAAATAATCTCTAATAAATGGCATGTTGGGAATATGCTTGATATATTGTCTCTGTCAGTTTATAAGGAACTCATTCTGGTTTGCTATATATATTTTAAGAAACTCATTAAGAAATAGCTCTTTTTTTTTCCTGTGAGGGGTGATCTTTTCCCTTTTAATTCTCCAAAGTATTTATGATCTCCTGTCTCCTCTTGAGAATTGTCTGTTAATATGCCTGAAAGTTTTCTTGCTGTTTTTATAAAACTGTACACCTGTAATGATAAATTCTGAATAGCCACTCTCCTGGGAGCAGATGAGTGATTATCTAATGTTATTCATGGAAACATGGATAAGTGGCAGAAATTATAACCTGGATTGTGAAAGCCTTGTTCTTTGGATTTAGATCTTGCCAATCGTTTATGACATCAGCATAAATTCCCTCAATGGGCTCAGACTGGAAAGAACTTAAGAGAGTGCTCTGAAAAGGTGGCATGCACTTTGAAGAGGAAATAGTGACAGTTCTCTTCAGGCAGGGTCACTGGAAGGAAATGTAGACTTTGAGACCATAAGCCCATTAGAAAAGGGAGGCCCAGGTTACTCACATAGAAAAATTGATAATAGAGAGAGCTCCAGTCATATACGGCATGTTGTTTCCTGCTTAGAAACCTTCACTGACTTCCCATTGTCTGCACATAACATCCACAAGATCCTGTGGTCTGATGCCAATGTGCCTTTCAGCTTTGTCTCTTCTTTACTTCACTCAGCCCATATCCCAGACATATGATGCTATTTGGAATTCTTTCTGTAACCTTTTGCTTTACAACAAAGTTCACGTTCCCACAGTCACTCTGTTGATAATGCCCTTCACCCATCTGCACACATCTAAGCTCTAACCATCCTTAGAAGCCTGTTTGTGGCACTTCCTTCAAGAAGGCTTCCTTGATAGCCTCAGGTGGAAATCATTTCTGATTTTGTTGTTGTTACAACATTTTATCTGCTTTTCTTAAATTATGCATCAATCTTTACTTTGAGCTAAAAGTTTGGCTTTCCTCTTAAATTATAATAATTCTGCAGGTAGTGTTGCTATCTGATTCATCTCTATATTTGTTCCAGCCCTATTAGAGCATATTGCACTTAGAAGGTGCTTAATAAATATTTCCTTAATGAATGAATCAAAGATGCTGAACATCTTCAGTTGGGGTAACTAGGTTCAACATATGCCCGTGAAGAGGAAAGAGCAAATCAAACAGGCTAGGAAGAAATGAACCAAGGAAGATGGTAGATATTCCAGAGGCTGGAAGCTCTAGAAGGTTACAAGATGGCGGGGTGGGGGCGGGGATCTCTATTTATTGATTACCTTATATGTGTCATTATCCAAGCCAAGTGCTCTGTTTTCATTATTCCAAAATAACCTGTTTGTATGTGTTAGTCACTCAATCATTGGGACCCCATGGACTGTAGCCTGCCAGGCTCCTCTGTCCATGGTATTTTCCAGGCAAGAATATTGGAGTGGGTTGCCATTTCCTCCTCTAGGGGATGTTCCTGACCCAGGGATCAAACCCAGGTCTTACACTTTGCAGGCAGATTCCTTACTGCCTGAGCCACCAGAGAAGCCTGAATAACCCTTTAATAGATATTATTGTGCATATGTTAAGGATGAGTTAACTAAGACTCAGAAAATTTAAGTAACTTTTCCATATGATAGATCCAATAAGGACTGAGATAGGGCAGCCTTTAAACTTAGATATCTCTGACCACAAAGCCCAGACATTTTTTTACACATCTTCACTACACTGCCTCACTTTGTAGAAGCATGTGCTTTGTGTGTGTGGTGGGGGGCAGAAGGTATAGTTGGAAAGATTCTTTCCTGCATTGCTAGCCAAGGTTTGTTCACCTAAACAATATTCACAACAGTCACCTGCAATACGATAAAAATTAACAGTGTAGCAAGTTGGAAGTGGGAGCTTGTGGTGTTGGTATGATTTATACCCACTGAATTATATTTTCAATTAGATTCCTTAGTGCATCTTCATTTATACCTTTGGGGGCTCACCTCAAAGAGCTGGGATGATTCTTCAGTTAAGCAAGCAATAGATGTGTCTGGTTAAAACAGAATCTCCTCACATTTCCATAGCACTCTAGCTCTAGGCTATGAACTAAGATTGCCTTCTTGTTTGCTCTCAGTTGTCTGGGGCTTTTCTTAATGCTTGGCCTATTTACCCATGAGTTCCAGTATCTTCAGGACTCCCGGCATTTTAAAGGACAAAGTAGCCCTTTCACTCTGATTCCTTCTGAATGATTGTTCATATTAAGAGGAGCAGAGGTGGAAACCGGAGACTTACTAATGTGCCTTTTAAAGCATACATTGACACCTGTGATTTTGTCTTTCACCCATAGTACAGGGCCTTACACATAGTAAGTACTCAATAAATATTTATTGAATAAATACATGAGTAACTGAAACGAATAAAAATGTATTATGTGTCCAATTTAAGTGATGATAGTAGGGAAGTTTATGTGCTTAAAGTTTATTGCTTGGTTGATGTATTTTCCCTGCCCTGTCTGTTTTGGGAATCCACGCTGCATGGGCCTTAGGGCCATATACAGTCACAGGTGCACATTTGGGACAGTGGGACAAGGGAACAGAGCTCCCCTGCATAACCACTGCTGGCCTTGCTGTGCTTGGGTCCAGAGCTCCACTTCTCAGATTACAGAGAACGCCAGCTCCTTGAGTAGGAGTTAATGGTGATGGTGATGATGATGGTGATGATTCAGCATTTCTCTAACTCCAGAGTTAAAAATATTCTTCATCCCAGCCTACTTGTTATTCCTCACGACTACCATGGCAGGTGGGTGGAGGAGTGTTATCTCCAAGGGAAAAACACCCTAGGGGCTGTGGCCCAGAATGCTGAAGGGACCCACTTTTAGAAGGGTTTCCCCACCCCCATTGCTGGGCTCCCCGGCCAGGTGATCTCAGTCTTGATTCTTCCCTGAGCCTAGCTGTGTAGTGGATTCCTACATCTATTTCTGAAGGGAGAGGCCAAGACAAGCTCAGAACTAGAACTCAGGGCCTGCATCCTTTCCTTATGCCCAGAGCCATGTTTTCCTTTAACAGTGAATGTCTGCTTCTGCATTTGGAAGAAAGTCTCATCTGAGGCCCAATTTAATCTGTAACTCCAAGATGTGGGAAGAGAGTTACTTTGACCTGCGTAGCTTTAGACCATAACATCCTGATCACAAAGAACTCTCTTTAAACTTCATTTCTCACGCTTGCTCTTGGGTTGCCAGGAATTCCGTTACTTCTGCAGAAGTCACTATGTAATTTCCTAGTCGAAGACTTTGAGGGCATGAGTGTCAAAATGTTCTCTCTCACTTCCTGCTCTACATTCCTTTTTAACTTTGTCTTCCCCAAGTCCCCAGTTCGCTTCTATTCCCAATATTACAGAGCAGTCAGATGAAGGAAAGCTGGGGCCGCAGAGGTAAGAGTTATTCTGTCATCACGGCTTGTCTGTTTTTCAGGTGTACTTCTTTCCCTTCCTGTGGCTCCTCAGGGCAGGCTCCTGTCCCCTCACAGGCAACATGATCCCCTAATGGATCTCCTCACTCCAGCTCAGGTATGCTCCAGCTCACATCCACTTCAGAGCCTCAGAGCTCAGTCACGCTTCAGCTGCCTGCCTCCGGATCGGCCTCCTCTCCAGCTCACTGCCCCCACCACCCTCTCTCTGGCTGGGCTGCTGAGGCCTTAGCTTCTCAGTGTTCCCTCCTTCCCTCCGTTATTTCTATTGTTTTCTGACTTTCCCTCCTGGAGTCTTGTTTATCTACTTCCTCTCTGGCTCCCAACAGCCTCTTGGCCCAAAGAAGTCACTACCCTTTGGGCGTGGCTTTACTCTCCCTGGGGCCGGGTTGGGGTTGGGGGGGCATACAGATATAAGTTAAACTGGATGGTGAATAGGGTAGGGAAGAGCCCCTTCCTGTAAGGAGCCTCTAACATACTGATTAGCCACCGTAGCTTGGTAAAGTGTAGCCAAGAGAACAAGGGATCTTTATAGAACGAGGGATCTTATTCTGTTAGGTGATCCAAGAGACTTAGGTTTGGAAGAAATGAATCTGGGCTCAAACAGGTTTATTATTGTAGGCTGGCAGACACCTTTTGGTTGCATCCTAAGCAGTTGTTAGAAATGAAAGGCTTTTGTTTCCTGGCCTTGGAATGGTGTGGCACTTAGCTTTTCCAGGCTGAGTGAGGAGGAGGGGATCTTTAGGGTAGTTGGCTAGTTGACTAGCTTGCCTGCAGAGGCTGAGAGGTTGAGGTTAAAACAAAAAGCACATTGTGGTGTTAACCCTCTTTTCACTAAAAAGCAAACAAAAAACAGTTATCCCAAATGTTTTCCCATATCCAAGTGTTTTAAAAAAAAAAACCACCCACGTTTAAGATGCCGTGAGTAACTATATCTGTTTGCTAAAGCCCTGCAATCAATTCGCATGTTCTGGTCATTTTCTACTGACCCCTACTGGCCAGAGTTGGTTATTCCTAAGATCGTTTTGTGTCTTCCAGATGAGAATGTAACTGATGGCCTTTCTGACTCCACTACCAAAGTTCAATAATTCCTCACCTTCTTTTCTTGCACCTCATTCTTCCCTGAATGTTTTCCCGTCTATGATTCTTAGGTTTCCATAGTGGCTTAGATGGTAAAGAACCCACCTGCAATGCAGGGGACTTAGATTCAATGCCTGGGTTGGGAAGACCTCCTAGAGTAGAGAATGGCTACCCACTCCAGTATTCTTGCCTGGTGAATTCCGTGGACAGAGAAGCCTGGCCCCTTACAGTCCACAGAGATGCAAAGACTCAGACACAACTGAGTGACTTTCACTTTCACTATGATTCTTAGCAACTTCCACTTTCACTATGGTTCTTTTAGAGTTGATAAAAATCCCAAGTAGTGTCTAGTGCACACTTTCTGTTTTAAAGACAAAAAACGAAGGTTCACAGAGGGTTAGAAACTTCTAAGCAGTTGGTGGTAGCTGGGTTCATAACCCCAGTCTTCTGTCCTCATTGTCAGTCCTGTGCACTAGCTAATTTGGAAGTTAAGTTACCATTTAGTGTGACTTTACTTCCAGTGGCATCCACTCTTCCTGCTTCCCATCTCCCTCTGCATTGCTGTGAGGAACCCTAGGACTCTGGACCTCCAGGGAAGTAACTCTGCTAAATGCTGGGCAGGTTAGAGAAGCTGGGGTGAAATAAGGAAGCAGAAGGTGCGAATAATGTCACCCTACAGATGTCACCATCTTCCTGGCAGATTCTGATTCTTACAAAGGGGAGGCCACAGGGCTGAAGCCGCTTCTGTGCCCTTAGGAATTAAAAGGGTGATGAGGAGGGGTGGGCTGTGTGAGTGTTAGCATCTGTGTGGAGAGTTGGGGGATGCTAACCTGATTGTGATGTGGGAGACAGACTAGAAGGGAGAAAGCCGCAGAGGAGCTTATCCTATTCTTGAGCTAGTGACAGAAAAAAATCTGGAGGCAGAAGTGGGCTTGCAGTAGGCTGAGGGGGGGCCCTCAGAGACTTAGTTAAGATTCTGAGGAGCAGAGACTGGGAAGTGGGCGGCAGAGAAGGAGGTGGGGACAGCTGTTGCTTTGATTTGCTATTGAGTCAGTGTTCTCAGTGCATTAGCACTGGGAGGGAGCCCCGGCTGGCCCCCAACACAAACAAGCCCCTCTGGAGCCAACACAGTGTTGTAGCAAGAACTGCAGTGGGGAGACAAAAAGGAAGGGGATCTAATCCCAAAAGTGCCCATTCCTTGCTTTAGCTCCTGCCTTCCAGGACTGGGCCATGTGCTCCAGACAGACATCTAGTGTTCTGTACTAAGAAGCTGGGTAGGGTTGATGAGACACAGCAGAGCGGAGGGCTTTGTAAGAGCTGCTAGGAGCACAGGTTCTGTGCAGGGGGTTGACTCTCATCGTTTATTTCTCAAGCAAGCCCCTAAGATCGGGCATGAAATCAACCTTGAACCATTTTAGAAGCATCCTTTCACCCCCATCTCCTCATTCCCTTCCCACCATGTTCACATACTCAGAAAGCAGGACAGATATGACCTGGGCCTGTGTTCTAATGCAACAGAGAGTCAGGAAGCCAGATTTTGAACTCTTAGATGTCCCTTGAGCCAAGTGCAGGCACTTTATACCCTTTCTCTAAGTGTATGTAGTTGCTCTCACACGTCTGTAATAGAATTGGGAAAAAAATCACCCCATCTTAGGAAAGTACTTAGGAAAGGAAACGTAACAGAGTCAGTGTGGAGTAAATGAAAGCATAATTAAGTTTAACTTGTTGGAAAATATGTTTAGCCATGAGAAAACAGGAACTGGGAATGGGCAGAAAAGCCCAGGAACATTGGGGAGAAGTAAAGAACAGATTCCCTAAGGAATATTCATCCAGGTGCCAAAGCCTGGCTCCTAATTGTCCTGAGCCACAAAACCTGTTTGAACAGATGAATGAGTTCCCGTCTCAACAGGCTGTATCTTATTCTCCTTTGCGCTTAATGTCGCACTGCATATAGTTTAGGCGGATGGCTTGGTGTGGTGGGATAACAACGCTGTGAAAAAGTTTAATTTGTTAGAAGTCAGGCAAGAGAGCATTCTGGCTCTCTGCCGGCTCTCATTTTACTGACTTGTTTTTACTGTTTCCCTTCACTGGGTGATCAGAGTCAGGGTGTGGATGACAGGTTCAGGGCAGTGATTAGGAGCATCACATGGAGAAAAACTGCTCTGCTCTGCACACCCACACTGCTCTGGGTCCCCCTCTTCTGCCAATCCCAGCTGAGATTTAGTCTCTTCCCTTCACTTTTCTCACCTAAAAATGTATTTTGCCGCAAGTGGCACATTATTCAATTAGCCTTATTCTGGGCCTTCTTGGGAATTTAGCTCTTTTGTGAGACAGATACATTCCTCCAAGCCTACAGATGTCACAGTCTCTGAAATGGCCATTAATTTTGCCATCCCAAAGTTCTCCTCTCTTTAAACTATCATTGAGTGTCTCATCTTTAATGTGGATGTACATTCGATTCTGTTCCCCAAGATGCATATATATTTCAACCTAGTTGCTCCTTTTTCCCCCTTCAGCACGTGTCCCTCAACACACACATGATGACTAGTTTTCACTCTTTGTATCTCTGTTTTCCTTTTTTTTTCTGTCATAAACACAGCTTTTCTTATGACCCAGATACAGAGCCCTTTTCACAAGCCTGTTATTAATCAGAACCCCTTACGTCTATCCAGCGAACCATATGGTTTAAACTCAGAGATTCTCCTCAAAACAAAATTCAGAATCCTGCTCAGACTCCCCAGGAGAGGGCCAGAATCCTCTTCTCCCCAGGGCTGAGCTCAGTCCATCTGTCACTGACACTGGACTCCAGGGCTCGGAAACCAGAAGAGAGTTGGCATGAAGCACCAATTAAGGATAAATGAGAATGCGTGAGGCCCATGGGCTAGTGATGGTGGTTTTTATATTTGGTTGAGATTATAGGATGAGATGAGTGGAGGAAACATATAATATGTGTTTGGAAATATCTCTTCCTTAAGAACTAGAGTAAGAACTAGTAAGAACAAGTGAGCGCAGTTGTCTCAGGCTTTGTTTACATTTGCAGAGGGACAAATGATTAGGAGCAGATGGTAAAACAGTCCTCTCATTTTATGATAATGAAGAAACCTTGCTCTTCAAAGACTGACCTAGGCTAGGCTAAGTCTCAAGTAACTTGTCGTCTAGGCATTTGTTAGACTCTTGCTGAGTTTCCAAGGAGGGTTGGGTATTTAAGTTAAAGACTCAATATTCAGTTCACCTTCTGAAGCTTTTTCACTCTGAGGCTTTGGCTGGAATTCTAGAATCCAAATGGGAAATAAAGAGCTAGATCCCAGAAGAAAAAAATGAAGGCAAGAAGCAAGGATCTGCATATTCCCAGTAAAAGCTGGTGTTGAAAGGACTAGTTTTCCATTCTACCTTGCTGATATCTGCAGCTATATGAAGGAAGTAGAGGGCTAAGTAATGGTTAGCTTAGAGATGAATGGCTGAGATACCAGCCTTCATTTCTTTTTTTCCCCTCGGGTGAGGTGATATGTCTGACCTTTTGACCCTGAACTGGAAGTAAATGAGCCAAAGGTGCTTATAATTAGCAATCAATACACAATTAGTGTAGGTCTAGCTGGGGTAAGGGAAAATGAATCCTGAGAGAAAATAACATTTTAGTTCTTTATGTTATTTAGCTTTCTTATCATTCTTCTGGAGACCTCTGGGAGAAAGATGGAGTGAGATGAGAGGGTTAAAGAACCCCAGAGGTAAGCGCTCACACAGAAGAATGATTCACATATTGAAAAAAATCTGGAATCTCTGCATTAGAATCCTTTCAGAAACATGTCTGCTCTTTATGAGAACAGGGGGCTCAGGGAGATGAGTAGATGCGAGATACTCCAGCTGTTACCATAACCCTAATTCTGTCTTCTTGAAAGCTCACTCATGGAGATAAATCACTCCCATTACCTGTCCTTGAGGAATGAAATTTCTCCTTGTTTCAAATAAGGAAATGGAAGGGGGGTACTGGAAATTAATTCTGGAAACCTGTCTCTCCAGCTTCACTCTGTATAGGTCATTCATAAGTGTTAACTATTATATGCAGAATTGACAGGGGGAAATCATCATTGAGGGGAAGAGAAGCCTGTATAGCTCTGATGTGATGGGAGGAACAGGCTGTCTAGTCTCAGACTGGCAGGGGCTGAGCATTCTTGGCTCCTTGCTGCACTTGACGTCATCAGCTTATTGGCAGATCACCCAAAAGAGTAGCAGAGTCCAGTTTAAAGATGCATCTTCTGAGATATGACCAAGGACTTGGACTCTGGGATAAGATGGTTACATTAAGGCCATTTAGTCTATACAAGATGGCTACAATGATGAGGATCATGAGTCATGGATTTGGTATCTATTTTCTATGCCTCTCCCATATTGCACTCTTCTATTATCTATTCTGAGGCACCTACCTAGGTATTGTCTTTACGTTTACTGCTAAGGCCGAGGGGAAAGGGACAATGAGTATCATGACAGGACAATTTGAGTTGGTTGTCAGGCTCAGAGTGGTGGTAAGAGGTGTGAGCTCATAACTGAGTAGGACTCATTTTGCATTCTACATGTATAGTGTATATATGGTAACTACATGAGCAATGCTGTCTCAGTCTAAGCCACGACTGTTTGTAGTTCTGTTTTGAATCTATGAGTCCATGTATGGCAAAACATCCAGTTCTTTTGAGGCCATTTTGAGGCCATTTGAGGTCACTGTAGGCCTTCATCTCCTAAACATTGCAAACAACACTTTTCTACCTCAGAATTATTTGTTTTTTTCTGTCCCCTTCCTACAGGTGATTAGGTGGTTATGGAGACTCTCCAGATCTGGTCTTGTTCCCCTCTTGCTGGTAGAGCCAGTCAGGAATCATAGCCAAGATCATGTGTATGTTTGTGGTAGGAGGAGGGAAATCCCATCCCTGTTTTGAGGGCTGCACTGTGGAGAGTAAAGAGATTAGGAATTTGGATGGGGAGCAGGACCACGGAGAGCAGCAAGAAGAGCCTGGAGTGTCCCCGTCAGGGGCTAGCACCATGGAGAGCTCAAAGCACCTGTGGTTTGTTCCACAAAGAACAGGAAAACCAGGATCATGGGTTAAGGCAGCCAGATCGCAAACAATCCAACGAGAAAGAGCAGACATCCGGGCTTCTGCTAGGATCACGCCACACCCATCATTTGCTCTCAAAGGCCTTCTCGAGTACTTTGAACCTACCACACATGCAACCCAGAGATGGTGCTAAAAAGTGAGGACCGCCACCAGACTGAGTCTGTCAACATAAGCCCCAGTAATTATAGAAATTACATAAGAATCAGTGGTGGTGGAGAGAGTTTTGATTTGCTGCAACCGATTATGAATGACATTAAGAGTATCTTTTAATCTGAGAAACAGTGCCACAAAGCCTGTGTCTCCTCAGAGACACTAGACATAAGGAAGCCAAATGTGTATTATAGTTAGGTGTGGTATGGGACCTGGAGAAGGAAATGGCACCCCTCTCCAGTACTCTTGCCTGGAAAATCCCATGGACAGAGGAGCCTGGTGGGCTACAGTCCAAGGGGTCACAAAAGAATGGAACAGGTCTTAGAAACTAAACAACAAACAAAGGGTATGGCATGTATCAGTCAAATGCTCTAAGGCACCCCAAATTGATGTGAACAGTCCAATCTTGATCATACATGGAAACACATAATGGGTTATGCCTTGTAAAAGGGCATTGTCTTCAGGACTTAGAGGTCTTTGTGTTAGTTGGAAAATTTGGCCACTCTCTTTAGACTTAGGGAAATTTTGGTAAAGGAACAGATAGCTCTCTCTTTCAGTGCTTGTTGCTTCAGTGAAGAATATATAGGTTTAATGAGCTTACGTTTGGTAAAAAGAAAAATCTCAGCAGTTTCATGTGTTCAAGACTCCTATCTCAGTGCTAGAATGGATGGATCTCCTTGTGGGAACAGGGTTGGATTGGGTTTCTACTTGGATTGTAAAATCTCTGAGCATCAGCTGGTTCTGACCTGGTCAAAAATCATCTCTACTGCTGAAAGAGGCAGGTCTTTGATCCCAGATTTGTTCTTCCCTATTTTTCAGTTACATGGAGTATTTGCTCTTAATTTGACTGAGTTCTTAGGGACCTGAATCTTTTTCTGATGGCTTGCTTTTCCAGGCTTTTTTTTTTTTTTCTAGTGGTTTATTTTTCTTTTATCTCTTATAAGCATTCTCATGAGGATTGCTATTCTCAGAGTTTATGGATGGGTCTCTAGGACATGACCTCATCTTGGAAACAAAATGTTCCAGTGCATGGACCTATAGCCAGTGATGAAACAGGAAGTGTTAACTCGTAGCATAAAAGATGAAAGAAGATATAATTACCAAAACTTTCTAATACCCTGGCTTTTTCATTCAGTAGTCAGTTAGGAATTGGTGCATTCTACAGCTTGCATTCATGGAAAACCTGGAGCCTAGATCACCATTCTTCAGTAAAATTCCATTACTGAGAAATAGATGACAAAAAGGGATTGTTGACATGGTTCTGTTGAGTAGGAAACAACAAAGAATGTGACTAGCTTCAGTCCCCGGGGTTTAATTTCTCTGATGATAACTGTGAGGGTTTTTCCTTAGGTTATTTTTTTGTGACCTAAGGACCAGAAGCTTTTGATTCCAGTACATATTATTTGGACTCCAAGAAAGCAGCGATGGCAAGGGGTACAACAATCACATCTAAGAATTTTCAGAGCAATGGCACAGCGACCTGGTCTGTTGTTTCAGAGTGACCAGAACACCAAAAGATGCCATCTGTGGAATTTTATGGCTGCAGAACTATGAGTCATTCTTCAAGTGAATAGTGACTGTCTCCAACAAGGCACTGTTGAAATTAGATTTGGACCTCCTTTCTCGCTCAAGTAGGAAGAGAGAGAACAAGAACCTAAGGATAGTGAACTGTCTCGTTTATTGTCAGTCTAGGGTAGAGGATTTCAAACTGTATGTAACAGAACCTCTGTGCCTTAAGGATTAGGGGAAGTATAGGGGAAGTCAAGAAGAAGGGTGAGAGGGTTTCAGGTCTTACTTATCTATTTCAAAAAGAGTGATTTTCCTTTGATCTGTTTTATTTATTTGATAAAGAACCTTCACATCTTTAAAGATAAAAGAGAAAAACACTGTGCCAGAGGAACTACCGAGCCCAGCAGTGCCGCCAAGCCCCAGGGAGAGCTCAGGACAGAGTCTTTGGTGTAACTGCTGGAATAGGCAGTTGCTATGTACAGCTCGGGTCCCACATCAGACAGACTGGTTCTGTATGGAATTAACTAAACTCTACGATACCAGTATCTCTCTGATGCTTCCAGCTTCTCTGTGCCAGAAAATGCCACGTCTGAAGGGAGAGCATCTCCTTCCCAAGGATTCCCAGCTGCAACTGGGAAGAGAACAGAACGAGAACAGCTACAGCTGCAACCAGGAAAAGAAACTGGGTGCAGTAGGTCTGCCAAGCAGATCCGTAGGCAGCTCTAGAGCGAGTGCCTGCTGGACTTCTCCCGGCACATTGGGCATGATCTCCACACTGGGCAGCTGGCCAGGGGGCTGCAGAATGGACGGCAGTGGACAGAAGGTCATTGGGAAGGGAAAGATGTTCATGTGTGAGGCAGTGCACTCCAAGGTTAAACTGCTGTATCTTGATCTGAAGGAAGCTGCCCACCTGTCTGTTTCTGTACCAGATCAACTCAGAGTGCTGGAACAAATTTGAAAAAGAAAAACCAAGGGAGGTTGGTCGCAATGTTGAATGTCGAACAACTCACCAGAGAGACAACCACAAGACACATTAAGTTCATGGGCCTTGTAATCCCCCAAACCTGGAACCGCCAACTTCTGCCAACACTAGGGGAGAAATGTGAGGAGGAAGAGGCAGGTGGCTCACTCAGGATATCCAAACCATTCCTGAGTTTCGAACCACAGACAGCACTAATGGTCAGGTTCAGATAACAATTGTTTGCCCTTCTCCAGCCTCTCAATCCCTGTTCAGTCTGATAATCTAAAAAAATGTATGCTGTACTCCAGGGGGCTGTGTGCTTCAACTGAGCTCCCTGCTCAGGGCCCTCAGGAACCCCAAGTCAGGGGTCCTAGACACACCTTCTGTATGAGCCTAGGCAGAATGGTCATCAGGACCGCCACCCGTGGGTATTAAATCTATACACCTGCCTCCCACATCAGAGTGGGCCTGTTTTGATCCCAAAGCTAGGAATTAGAGTTAATTTAGATAGAAGATGGTACATGGTTGTGTCTCTTGTGCATCAGTGCATCCTGAGACATTACAACCAGACATACGTCCGCTCTCAGGACAGATAATGCTCTAGAAGGACAATGATGCTTTTCTAAACCATCTCCAAATTCTCAATCCCTCCTCCAGACAGTCTCCATTCAAAATTTATTGGCTTCCACTCTTGCCTCAAGCCACTGCTATGAGAGGTATATATATATTTATAAGGATAAATCATTTCTTTTCCTCTAAATCTTAAGCCTGAGTAGGTGCTGAGCCCCCAGATTGAGGACTAAGAAGAGTGCAGTTGGTGAAGAAAGACCTGGCTAGTATACAGATTACTGTCTTCTCCAGTGTTTGTTTATATCCTAGAGTTGAAGAGCTGACAGCTTTCTGGGATGACTTCGTTCTGTTGAGGTTCCAGCCTGCCCCATCAGTTCCCATTGCCAGACAGAGGCAGTTTGGGTCACACTTGTCTCTCGTAAACACAGGTAGCAGAATGGGAAGGCCAGGGGCTGCAGGTGAAAGTCAAGGCCTAGTAGAGGGTCCTTATTTGGGTATGGGCACTGCACCCAGCAACCTCTCCTTTTCCTTGCACTTAGCCTGCCCTCCCGCAGGACTCTCTTCACCTCCTCAGTGAGTAGGGTGGTCATTACAGCCATCCAGGGAAGGGGGGTTCCACATAGGGGAGAGAAGGGGCCTCTGCCCTGTGGTGACTTGGGTAGGAACTCCCTTGGGGAGTGTGAATGGACACAGATTCGAAGGAGCCAGCCTGCAGGCTGCCCAGTGTCCCCATAACACCAGAAACTCCTTCATGATGGAGATAGGACTTGGGGAGCAGGTCAGGCGAGATGGAGCAAGTATTCCTCCAGCACCTTGGCTTTCGCCTGTTTCCTTCAGATGAAATTCTCTACATCATCCTCCCCAGTTTCAACCCCTCCCCTCTCCACCCCCCGCCCCGCCCTGTGCCCATCCCTGCTGGCCACTGGGTCCATCGCCCAGGAGCCGCCTCCCCTTTCTCCTCCCCTGCGGTTCTTTCTGTTTTTCGTTGGCATCTGGCCGGGCATAGGCCACCACCCTCCCCCCTCACTCTCCCCACATCCCTTGGCTCCGCAGAGGTCCCGGTCCCCCTTCCCCTCCCCCAGCCCAGTCCGCCTCTGCCAGGGGCGGAGGAGACTGGAGGATACATTCCTTTAGTCCGTTTACCGCCTGCCCTCCCTCCTCCAGGGACCTGAGGCTCTGAGCTGTGCCTCTTCCCAGTCTCCCAACAAACTGTCCCCTGCCACCCCGTTAAGCGCCGGCAACCTTTAAGAAAGCTGAGGTGCCCCCCACAGCGCTGACCTACATAGCCCGGTCCAGGGCGGGAGGGGGGCCCCTAGCCCCCTCACCCCTGGCCCCGCCTCCGTTCTCCCCCACTCTCTTCTTTCACTTCTCTACCGTGACTGACCCAAGAAGGTCTGAGTTCCCGACTGAAGCAGAGGGGGCTAGGCGAGACACCTTACCTCAAATTTGGAAAATCAATTCTCAGCCCAGGAAAGCTTTGGGTTTTCCATGCATCCTCCTCCCCAAATATCTTCAGCCTTCCCTTTGCCCAGTCTCCCTCCCGCTACTCCCCCCTCCTCCGCTCCCGTCTGGGTTTCTTTTCCCAGCTTCTGCCACCGTTAGGGACACTGCCATCCGGGGGCCCTCTGCCCAGTGTTGTTGTTTTGCTCCAGAGAGAAGCCCCCACTTCCCTTGCCCACGCCCCCTCCACTGCCTCGCCCAGGCCCCCTTCCGTGCCCACTTGAGCTCCGCCGCGGGTAGGGGGACGGTCGGGGGGGCAGAATGTTTGCATACAGCAGTTCAGGGGACCGCACTGGCTACCCAACCCCTCCAGACATACATACACAAACAGCCGACACACGCCCTGACTGAAACAGCGACAAATCTCACTCCGCCCCCAACACACACTGACACAGACATACACACAGATACTGACACAGAAACGCAGCCAGACACCAACACAGACGCGCACACCCAGACGCTCACGGACAGCAACACAACCAGACCCCGGGCGGCTTGTAACAGACCCAAATCTGCGACTTCACACGCAGACACACTCGACGGTGTACAAGGAGGGGGCATACGCGGCACACCCCACGATCCACAGAGACACGGATGCTCGGAGACAGACACAGGGTATCAGGAGCGGCTGGCGACTCGAACCCCCGCTTCCAAACAAAGCCAACGGGCTCCCTCCGCCCCCTCCTCCGGTCGGAGCCCCCCGCCCCGGCCCCTCCCCACCTCCCCTGGCGCCGCCCCCTCCCTCACTCACCGTCCTGGGAGAGGTTGGCCCCGCCGGGCGCCCAGCAGCAGGCGAAAAGCAGGAGCAGGGGCAGGGCGGAAGGGGCCCCCATCGCGCTTCCCGGCCGGCTCCCTGGCAGGGCGCTGGCGAGCCTGGGTCCCTGGGGGCTGGAGCTGGGGAGGGGGGGTAGACGACGCCACTGACCGAAAGGGCGCCCCCGAGCCGCTTAGGAGCCCGGGGCCGAGGCGGGGACCGGGAGGGAGCCGGCGCTGCTGCAGTCGCGGGGATTAAATAGGGCGCTCGGAGCAAACCATTCGGTTGGAGGTGGAGGGGGGTGACGGGGGGCTGGGCTGGTCGCGGGGGGACCGGCTGCCGCATTCCCCACTCCCCCCGCCTGCCGCACCCCCCTCCGCGCCGTCGTGGTGCCTTCCACCCTCTCCCCGGGAGCTCCACCAGCCGGGCTCGGGCGTGGAGCAGAGGGAGCGAGCTGGCTCAGCAGTGGGACCCGGTGCCCACCCCTCCAAGACTTGGGGTGGAGGGAGGGGAGTCGGGCAGGGCCTGGGGCCAGCTGGCGGGAGCTGCCACTGCAGGCCTGGGCAAGGGCGTGCCCACTAGCCCGAGAGCTTCCAGCCCCGCCCTCCTTCCTTTGGCAACTGGGGATCCCCAGGAGTGGGATGCCCCTAGGGTGCCCCCTATCAACAGTGTGCCCAGGGACATCTCTACAGTGGGTAACCAGTTACCCTGGTCTTTTCCAAAGCACTAGCATCCCTAGTTCCTCTGACGAAAGAGCCCCTACTTAGACGTCCAGCAATAATTTGTGGCCCCAGGCAATTTCCTTTGAAAGGCATCTTCCAGCAAGCCCCCAGGCCATGGGAATCAACACTTCCCTCAATCCCTCAAAGAAATTACTCCCAGTCTAAAAACAGCCCTTTCCCTTCAGATTCTGCCGAACTGAGCAGCCTACAAGGCAACTCAGTGGTTTCCCCGCTTAATCATTTCTATTCCCCGACTTTACTCCCAACCTTTTCCAATATGTTTCTTCTTTATATTTCAGAGGATCTTATCCTTTTTTCAAGTTTTAGTGAGTAAGATTCTAGGTGAATGGTGTGATCTATAGATTCTCAGGAAGCTACTCTCTTAAGGACCTTACGTGGCTAATGCAGTTATTGCCCCTGAGGCCAGATGCAAGATGAATGAGAGAAGTAGGGTGTCTGTACTTGCTCTTGGCTCAAGAGTTCCAAGCCCCCAGGGTTTTCTCCCCCACCCCCCCGCCTTTTTTTTTTTTTTAAATTGTGATTGAAGATCTCTGGAGGAGTCTTGGTAGATCTCAGAAAGAGATCTTCCTGAATCAGTTTTGCTCCAACTAACCTCTTAGGTATGCACTCCTAAATTTTAGAATCTCTGAATCAAAGAATTTTATGTATATGAGTATTTTTTAGAAAATATTTGGTACAATCCTTATTACACAGGTGCAATTGAGATTCAAAGGGTATGAACTGATCTGTCCAAAATTAGACTGACAATAGTGGAAAACACAGGTGTTGGCCAGGACATGGAATAATATGATTTTGAAATGCCCTCTAGTCTCTTGGGTAGTATGTACAGATGTTAGAGTTGGACTATAAAAAGGCTGAACACCAAGGAATTGATGCTTTTGTACTGTGGTGTTGGAGAAGACTCTTGAGAGTCCCTTGGACTGCAAGGAGATCCAACCAGTCAGTCCTAAAGGAGATCAGCCCTGAATATTCACTGGATATTGCACTGAAGTGCCAACACTTTGGCCACCTGATTTGAAGAGCTGACTCACTGGGAAAGACCCTGATGCTGGGAATGATTGAGGGCAAGAGGAGTAGGGATGACAGAGGATGAGATGGCATCACTGACTCAATGGACATGAGTTTGAGCAAACTCTGGGAGATAGTGAAGGACAGGGCAGTTCGTGGGGTCACAAAGAGTTGGACACAACCTAGCAACAGAACAACAACCAATCCTGGAAGGCCAGTTTTGTCCCTAAATGAGAGATTTGGGTGCCTGTCTTCTAACTTCTGGGTCCATCCCCTTTCTGCACTGACTCTGCGTCACCATGCTAATCTTTAATGTTTGAGTAATCTTTCCCCCTCTCTACTGGAAAACCCATAGCCTTGACTAGATGGACCTTAATCGGCAAAGTAATATCTCTGCTTTTGAATATGCTATCTAGGTTGATCAAAACTTTTCTTCCAAGGAGTAAGCGTTTTTAATTTCATGGCTGCAGTCACCATCTGCTATGATTTTGGAGCCCCCAAAAATAAAGTCTGACACTGTTTCCACTGTTTCCCCATCTATTTCCCATGAAGTGATGGGACCAGATGCCATGATCTTCGTTTTCTGAATGTTGAGCTTTAAGCCAACTTTTTCACTCTCCTCTTTCACTTTCATCAAGACGCTTTTAGTTCCTCTTCACTTTCTGCCATAAGGGTGGTGTCATCTGCGTATCTGAGGTTATTGAGGTAATTGGTTTTTCCAGAGCCTGTATGGATGTGAGAGTTGGACTGTGAAGAAGGCTGAGCGCTGAAGAATTGATGATTTTCAACTGTAATGTTGGAGAAGACTCTTGAGAGTCCCTTGGACTGCAAGGAGATCCAAGCAGTCCATTCTGAAGGAGATCAGCCCTGGGATTTCTTTGGAAGGAATGATGCTAAAGCTGAAACTCCAGTACTTTGGCCACCTCATGCAAAGAGTTGACTCATTGGAAAAGACTCTGATGTTGGGAGGGATTGGGGGCAGGAGGAGAAGGGGACGACCAAGGATGAGATGCCTGGATGGCATCACTGACTCGATGGACGTGAGTCTGAGTGAACTCCGGGAGATGGTGATGGACAGGGAGGCCTGGTGTGCTGCGATTCATGGGGTCGCAAAGAGTCGGACACGACTGAGCGACTGAACTGAACTGAACTGAATCTTTCCCCCTCTCAGACAGCTTTTGCAGCTGTCTGTGATGGACTTAATGTCTCTGTCCCCTAGTAACTCAAGGACAAGGATGTGGAAAGAAAGTGAAGTGCTCAGGCGTGTCCGACTCTTTGAGACTCCATGGACTGTAGCCCACCAGGCTCCTCCATCCATGGGATTCTCCAGGCAAGAATACTAGAGTGGGTTGCCATTTCCTTCTCCAGGGAATCTTCCTGGCCCAGTGATCGAACCTGGGTCTCCCGCATTGCAGGTAGATGCTTTAACCTCTGAGCTACCAGGGAACAAGGATGTGGAAGGTACTCTGTAATCAGTAAAGCTCTATATAAATGTTAGTCACCGGTGGAGAGGACAAGAGAGAATATTCTCCAGGAAGACCCTTAAGTATACCAGAAAGCTGCCCCTCTGCTTTTCTTCTCACTGTTTGTGGAGTTTACTCATGGTTTCTGGAAAAGGAGCTCTGCCTACCTCTTGAACATTCTTGAGTGTCTGGGTGGTTATTAAGAAATATTTATAAGACAGTTTTTGACCACCTTGGGCAGTCTGACTTGCCTGCCTTGACTCATCTCAGTGACTCCAAACTGTCCTGCTGCATTGGGGTTCTCTGTCTCCCTGGGGGTTCTCTGATAGCTTGAAATCTCTGAGTCAGAGATGGAAGGGAAATGTGCTTGAAAGATACAATAAGGACACCTGGTATAAGAAAGAGGAGAGGCTGTGCTATGGGATAGGCAGGAGGGAAGATACAGGGGGAAATGGACCTTCTGACTAGGGTGGGATTAGGTTGGCGTGAATTTAGTCATGCAGCAAAAGGAACGAGTGGGTGTGTTTTCAAAGAGAGAATGAAGCTTCAGAGAAGAATCATGCTATCCTAGTTAAAGAGTCTTGATGGATAAACAGTATTATCTTTGGAGCTAGAAGTTTTAAAGATCATCTAAGTGGGATTAAGAGAGGACAGGTTAGTGTTGGGGGGAATGAGAGTGGGGATGGGTGGGATTGAGACGCTAGGATGTAGGATTAGGTCCCAAGCTTCTGTAACTAATCACCTTTTCCATCTGCTGCTCTGCTGATCTGCTTCTGCCTGTCCTTTAATTCTCTAATGACTCTGCTGGTCTGGCCCCACCCTCTACTGTAACTGCAAGGGAAGAGAACCAAGGGTGGGAGGAGAGGGGAGAGCTTTTGTGGAGAGTATTAAGCATGAGCAAATGAGACTCTGGAATGCTCTTTTCCTACTAGTTCCTTCTCTCTTTTCTGCATCATCAGCATCATCTTGGCAGCACTTTAGGGTCTGGGAATATGAAGCAGTCATTGGCTTTTAGAAATACAGGATAAAAGAGTATTAGAATTGTAAGGGACCTTCAAGATTACCTAATGAATACCCCTTGTTGAACAGATAAAGAAAATGAAACACAAAGGACTTAGGTGACTTCTGTGTTCACACAGCTATGGAGTAGAGGGGTTACAGTATTGGATAAATAAGGCAGATATACCCATGGGAGCAGGAGGGATAAGGAGAATCATTTTTCTCTGGGAGTGTCCACTTTGAGGAATTCTCACTCCTGGCTATCTCAGAGTGAAAGGGTCATGTCTCCTGCAGAGGCAGATGGATCCATTTGGAATAGCTCCTTACCTCTAACGATTCTAATGTTCTTTGTCCCTGGGCACCCAGCCTCTTACGGGCAGCGCATTCACTAGGAATAGAGTTTTACAAAGAAAGCCTGAACTACAAGGATTATCCTCAGCCAGAAAACAGGTAAAATAAAAGTATCCATGTTGCATTGTGATCACTATGGTTACTTTTCACTGTAAAATGCTATAATATACAATCAGTGTATCCCAGAGACTTGCACAGAGTCTAGAGTGGGTTGTCTGTGGGATTCAAGAGCTGGTCACCACAGTGAGAACTGGGGGAGCAGAGAAGGGGAGTGGAGAGAAGGCTGGCTCCTGGGTGCCCTTGTCCACTCAGCAATAGCCCGGGTGGCTGGGGGTGAGGAATGTGGCTCTGGCACCGGTTCTGGGCTGGATGCAGCTGTGTGGGCCCTGGGCATTCCTTTCCCCACGTGGCTCCTCTTGGGGATGGAGGAGGGCAGGAACGTGGCCTGAGTGGGGTGAATACTACATATTCATCTAGGAGGGGAGTGAGAGCACCTGCGGGAAAAACCTCCGAACCCTGGCTCAGTTCTGCTTCGCCCTCTAACCCTTGGCCTCTGTGTGACTTTTTCTTTATCAGTGAATTCTACACAGGTTTCCATATTTGCTTTCCTCTTTAATCTTCCACCCAAGTAAACCAAGATTTCTCATACTGCTTCATATTTCTATTATCCAGTTTTAATTAACCCTATCCTTAATAAAAACCTTTGTATGTGTTTTAATTCTAACCTTAATTGAATTCCAATTTCAACCCTAACCCTAATCTTTTATAGACTCTAACTGCTAATCCTAATACCATCTCCAATTTAATTGTTAATTTTAAGCAGCATCTTAATTCTAACCTGTTGTAAGCCACCAATTTGGGACAGCAACTTGTGCATAATAAAAATGATCATAGGTACCATTTTTGGGGGAAGGGGAGTGGGGAAGCTAGCTTTCCTGGTAACTCAGCTGGTAAAAATCTGCTTGCAATGCGGAAGACCTGGGTTCAGTCCCTAGGTTGGGAAGATCTCCTGGAGGAGGGCATGGCAGTATTCTTGCCTGGGAATCCCCATGGACAGAGGAGCCTGGTGGGCTATAGTCTGTGGGGTCACAAAGAGTCGAACACAACTGAATAACAAAGCACATACCATTTTTTGGAGAATCTGTTGTACTCCAGACTTTGCACTGGGTCCTTTACTTGCAGGGTATGTCATTTAATACCTGAAATACCCTAATGTGGTTGAGATTATTAGCTGCGTTACAGATATGAGGAAACAAAGGTTTAATGAGATTATATAATTTGTAAACAGTGAATCCAAACCTACTGTTGGTGTTCATTTCTCTTTCTGCTAACAAATGCTTTCTGATTGGGCTTTTCCCAAAATCCTAACTAATTTTGACTTGAATAACTTCTAAATTACTGAATGTCTTGAGAGTATATTATTAGTTAAGCTTAAAAAAAAAAAAAATAGTGGTACAAAATAGAAACCAAACAAGCCAACAAAAAGCCCAAAATTTCTGCCCAGAAATCCCATTGCCACTTTAAAACATTAAAGTCATGTGTTGATAGAGTTAAAATAATCAAACTATGGAAAGAAACAGACTAAAAGGAACAGGCTTCTCTCCTCCCCAGACTTTCCATGTTGAGCCACCCCTGGGGGCATTGTTCCCATTGGAGTTTTGCAGCACAGCAGTCCTACCTCCCACAGTGCATTGGGAAAGCACTTAAAAGAAACACCTACCAGTGAAATCACCATATATATGCATGTGACTTAGGCATGAAGCTCTCTAGACAGTTTGAATTTATCCTGAACAATAATTGTTAAAGGCTAAGGATCTGCCAGGTTCCATGCTAAACTCCTTATTGTCCTTTTAATATTCACAAGTTCCCCGTGCAGTGTGCCTTTACCCCTATTTTACAGATGAGGACAGCAGGGTCCAGAGAAGCCAAAATCACAAAGATGTTGAATGAGAGACACAGGGTTCCAAGACAGATCGGTCTTACTACACAGCGTCAATTTTTAACCACTAGACTTAGCCAAGGAGCCTTGTTAGAGAAGAGGTCATATGAGCTTTGTTCTAAAGGAGAGAAGGGAGTTGCTTGATATTAGAAAGGAGGATGACCCATAAGACTACAGATGGACTCAGATCGATATGGGAGGAGACTATACGAGATAGCTAGCAAATGGGGGAAATGAGTGAAAGGGGAGAGCATAATAGGGGAATAGAACAAATATGAGTGGAGACCTGGGAACTTTTATGTGATGAATTCAGGTAATAAGCACGTGTGCCACTGTTGCTTCGGCCACAGGCTGCTTGATGTATACGGGAAAGACAATAGGCACGTGTAATCATCCACAAACGAAAATACACATTTTGGGTACATGGATATCTGTGGCCTCTCCAACGAACGATCTCTGAACCCCTCCCTTACTTCCTGGGTCCCAGCAATATCAAAGGGCTTGCAATTTCCCGGGCTCCCTGCGTTGTTTCATGCCTCAGTGTCCTTAGGCATACCATTTTCTATACCTGGATTGCCCATCTCATTAAGCCTGATGAAACTTGTGCTTGTGTTTATTCATCCAAACTTTGATTAGGTGTCGTTGACTCTGCGAAGCCTCCTGGACAGAGTTGATCACTCCTTGCTGGGTGCTGCCCTTGTAGTGAATGTATCCTTCCACTGTTACACCTTTTCCTCTGTGTTGTGATAGTTTGTCTACAGGTTTTTCTCTTTTGTGAGCTCATGGAGGGCAAGACTGATATTTCATGAATCTTATTATCCCCAGTGCTTAGCTTAGAAAGAGAAAAATAGCTGATTCTCAGTTAATTCTACTGAATTAAGCTGCAATGATATACTTACAAACACACAGGCTTGATCAATTTTTTTTTCCAGCGACACAAACATGTACATAATCTGATTGCATTTGGTATATTCCCTGAGTTTGTATGTGTTCATATAGATACAATGTGTCCCAAATTAGGTGAATGACTCTAATACACATATTTTCATCCACTTATTTAATATAACATTTTGTAATTCTTGGAATTGACTTAGAGCCTGCCATTTCCTTTTGCATATCTTTAGTTGTGGAAAATTTCCATCCTCGGAGGTTCGCTTTTAATTTTGAAAATAGCCAAAGGCCTTTGGGATCCAAGCCTTATGGATAAGTGACAGTTCGTGTTGGGTAATACAAAGACGAGAGTTGCCTATTAAGTAATAGTAATGGCTTTAAGGTTGACTAATATGTTGGTTCTGAAGGCAGTTCCCAGAGTCCTAGAAAATTTCTGAGCAGTGGCATTCTGATCTATTTGTTAGTACAAACAAAATCAAATAAGGGTTTTGTCATTTTGTAATCACACTTAAGTATAAGAAGACAAAAGATCATTTGCCCAGAATAGAATTCTTCTATCATTCATTCACGCATTTATAGTTTATTGAGCTTTTATGTGCAGTGCACAGTGCTAGTTGAAAGTGGCTGTTTTGACCCAGCTATTCTGTTGTGATCTATAAAAAAAAAACCTATAAACCCAGGTTTCATTTTTATAATTACAAAACAAAATGATCAGTGGATGCTCTTACCCCATCTCCAGTTCCCACCCTGGTTTTGAGCCTCATCTTATCTAAGAGGAATAATGCAAGGGTCAGGGATAGGATAATACTTAGGGATGCGAAGTCCATGATGATAAAGACCAAACTGACACTAATGGCTTACTTTTTAGAATCATAAAGTAAGAGTGAATATTTTGAAGATGCCATGTCTAGTGCTGGCCTCTAGAGAATACAAAAATAAGTAAGTCATGAAACCTACCTTCAAGGAACTGATAGTCCAGTAGGAAAGATAGGTGAATGCAGAAGCACTATACCATGTGATAAATACGACAGTGCAGTGATATATAAGGCGTCTTAGAATCAGGGAGGAGGCAGGGATTAAATGTATAGAAAACCGTAATAAATGACTAGGGAGTTGGCCAACTGTGAAAAGAATGAAAGGTATTATGAAAGGGAATCGCATATCCAAAAGCAAGAAACAGAATAGTCTGTTGTGGTTAGACTGTGAAGGAGTTTATGCTGGAGATTGCTCTTTATCCTAATGACAAAGAGTCACTGAAGGGTGTTAGCAGGGAAATGTCAGGGCCAGATTTGCTCTGTTGAGTGGTATCTCCGGCCGCAGTGGATGGGTGGACTGGAGGCAACACAGCATCTGACTCAGAAGCCCGACCATTCTGGGGATCACCAATCCAGCTCCATGACACTGAGTAGGGCCCACTGAGGGTGGTTTTGTCTGATCCTGTAGGTAGTGTGGAGATAACCCCAGGCTACTGTAGTTGGACCCAGAGGTCAATATGTAGACAACGCGCAGACGATGCTGTGGAGCATACAGACCCAAGCAGTGGCACCAAGCAATGTTAAGTTGTATGCAGAAGGGATTAGGTACCCTGACCAGCTGTCCCAGCTTGCCAGAGGCATTTTCTAGGACTTTCAGTGCTAAAATTGGAAAAATCCAGGATGAGGTTGATCTCTACACAGTTTGTGGCAGAAACAGCCTGCATTTAAGGGCAACCATTGCTCAGACCATCTCCCCAGCAAGCAGTTGGGGTCATCTTCAGGCCAGGCTGGAAAGGAAGAAAAGTTGAGCATGCTCTTTCCTGTTTTAGAGGAAGGAAGGGCTGGGAAGGGATAGGGTAGTCATGAGTCTGAATAGCTAGGCCAGTTGAGCAGGAGGGAAGAGGAAAGGCTAAGTAGGAGGCAGCGGGTGGAGACTGGGTTTTGGTACCAGATCTCACCTCCATTCTTTGAGATCTGGGCTCTCTGCAGGCTGAAAACAAGATTGCAAAGAATGAATTGGATGTATATATTTAGCTTTTCATTCATTCATGGAGTTCACATACAGTTGACTCTTGAACAACACAAATTTGAACTGCCCTGGTCCACTTCCATGTGGAGTTTTCCCAACAAACATACAGTTAGCCCTCTGTATAGGAGGATGCAGAACCTGACCATGCAGAGGCCAGCTGTGAGGCACGTGAGCATCTGCAGCTTTGGTATCCTGGGTGGGGGCGGGGGCTTGAACCAGTCCCTTGTGGATACTGAAGGGTGACTGGTCACACAGTCTTTCGATATCCATGGAGCGCTTCCTGCGTGCCTGGCACTTTGCACAAGCTTACATCACTCAGTCTTACATCACTGTAGTCTTCTACACTAGCCCTGTATCCTGTAGGTATTAGCATTTCCATTTTACAGGTGAAGAATGAGGCTCAGGAAATTTGGTAACTTCCTACAAGTTACACATTAACTGATGGAGTTCTTGGTCATCCAGAGAAACTGATACATCCACCTGTGCCTGATCATAAGACTTATGTGGAAAGTGAAGTGAGAGTCACTCAGTCCTCTTTGCGACCCCATGGACTATACAGTCCATGAAATTCTCCAGGCCAGAATACTGAAGTGGGTAGCCTTTTCCCTTTTCCAGAGGATCTTCCCGACCCAAGGATTGAACCCAGGTCTCCTGCATTGCAGGCGGATTCTTTACCAGCTGAGCTGGTATTCCCAAGAATACTGGAGTGGGTAGCCTATGTCTTCTCCAGCAGATCTTCCCAGCCCAGGAATCGAACTGGGATCTCTTGCATTGCAGGTGGATTCTTCACCAGCTGAGCCACCAGAGAAGTCCTGATATCAAGGAAGCCCTGAGGTAGGGGCACTGGTTAAAATAATACAGGTATCCTGGAGTTTCTCTTTCCATAGGGTAATAATAAAACTTCCTGACCTCACTGCTACTAAGTGCTCCCAGATGAGGCCTCACTCCTGACTTCCCTGAGAAACAGCACACCACAGCTTGTGGATCCTTACAAGGAACTCACTAATTCCTGAGAGAGCTATATCTGTAAATAGTCTATTGTGTTAAGTTTTAAAACCAAAACATATCACTGAATCTTTCAACACATAATTTCCTCAACTCTTCCTCTCGGTTGTTTGTAAAACCCTCTGCAGTCTGGCCCTGGCCTATTTCTCTGACCTCGTCTTACCTTTTGGCCACACTGTCACTCCCAGCTTGTCCTTTTTGTATCTCTAACACTCAAGCTCATGCCCACCCTAAGCCTTTGCACTGGCTGGTCCTCCTGTTCTTAAACTTCCCTCTCTGTTCTTTGCAAAGCTGCTCTTGCTTGCACATCCCACTCTGAATGTCTCCTCCTCATAGAAGCCTTCCCATTCCCATGTAATCCATTAGCTCCTCTGCTCAGTCGCCACTCACGTCTGACTCTTTGTAACCCTTTGGACTGCAGCCGCCAGGTTCACTCTGTCCATGGGATTTTCCAGGTAAGAATACTGAAGTGGATTCCTTCTCTGATCAGTTAGCATTTTCTGCTATTTTAAAAAATAATTTATCATTGGTTTATCTGTTGTCTGTATTCCTTCTCCCAGTAGATATAATCTTCATGAGGAAAGAAACCCTGTCAATTTATCTGCCAAGTTGTGTTGGCAGAAACCGAAAGGACGGTGCACATTAGGTTGCTGCCACGTAATCGGTGCTTATTAAATGTTGTTTGAATGATTTCATGGAAGAGGACTCTCTCCTTCATCACATTTGGAGAAGAGTGTCCACATTCTTTCATTTAACACATTGATTTTACAACCAAGAACCTCCTACTATCATATAAGGCTTTTCCCTCTGGTTCATGAAAGAAGACCTCTCTTTCTCTTTCCTAGCCTTTAGGACACGTCTCTCTAGAGACTGCAACACTGTTAGTAAATTGCTCCTCAACCTCCTATATGTCAGGTAAAGTGTCCTAATTCTTAACCTTCTGCCAATTCCTTTATCATTTCAGAACCTCTTCCCTGATTCTTTCCTCTTAGATAGTTGAGTTCAAAACAGGTCCTGGGAGGTAAGAGAGGCCGTGGCTGATGGTTATGCGTTGAACATGAAACCCTGTTCCAGGCTCTCTTGTATACTGTTCTGCTCCCCTTGATTTATAAGCGGTCTTCCTTGGCTGACTCATGATCACCTGTGATCCATGTTGGTCCTCAGACCTTTCTAAGCCCTGAAATTCCGGGAGCTTGCTCCCCCTCCAGTAGCATTCCCTTTCCAGGTGACACTTGATGAGATTTGCCAGCAGAGATTCCAGTCTGAAGGCTTCTTTGTGGACTAGTACCCCGTTACCTCTCACCACCTGAAACCTGGTTAGTGTGGTGTGGATGAAGGAGGCCAGGAGTGGCTGTGTGTCCTTCTAAGGAAGTTAAACAGACTCTGGATCCAGCTGCAAGGAGCCATTCCTGACTTCTTACAGTGTAGTGCAGGACAAAGCATGGTTTTGAAGTTGGACTTTCCTGGACTTGAATATCAACTGTGCCACTTCCTTTATTTGAGATCAATCTTTTCACTTGGTAAGTGTTCCACTTTGTTATTTTCCATCTTGTCGTGAAGATTAAATGAAGACATTTATGCAGACTCCTAGCTAAGAATTCAACCCATGCTAGTTATCTCTCTCTATACCCCCTCACCTTAGAGCAGATGTGTGCGGAATATTTCTCTGTTCTACCTGGTGTGCAATACAATCTTGCTCTGTGCCTATTGTCTGAATAGAAAGCTTTTTTTGGGTCTAGGTTGTTGATCAGTTGCTAAGTTGTATTCGAAATCTTTTTGACCCCATGGACTGCAGCACACCAGGCTTCCATGTCTTTCATCGTCTCCAGGAATTTGCTCAAACTCATGTCCATTGATTGACTTGGTAATGCCATCTGACCATCTCATCCTCTGTCATCCCCTTCTCCTCCTGCCTTCAGTATTTCCCAGCATCAGGGTCTTTTCCAGTGATTCAGCTCTTCACTAGCCAAAGAATTGGAGCTTCAGCATCAGTCCTTCCAATGAGTATTCAGGGTTGACTTCCTTTAGGATTGACAGGGTTGATTTCCTTTAGGATTGACTGGTTTGATCTCCTTGCACTCCAAGGAACTCTCAAGAGTCTTCTCCAGCACCACGATTCCTTGGCACTCAGTCTTCTTTGTGGTCCAGCCCTCACAGAACTACATGATTACTGGAAAAACCATAACTTTGGCCATACAGACTCGTTTGGTTCCAATAACCTGTTCACGCTTACTCAGAGCGTTTCTGGTTAGCTTGCTCTCTGCTGCCCTCGTGTGGTCACCCTGGCCCCTCGTCATTCCTGGTCCTCTGCTCCCTCTCTGCGGTTGCTTGGTTGTAATGCAGGCTCTTGCCAGATTGGCTGAACTGGCTCCCAGCTCCTTGGAAGCATTTTTCCGTTTAACTTCAGTCTTTTCTCTTCAGGTACTACTATCTTAGTTCTTCTAACCTCTTCTGATGCTTTTTAATATTCATCTCCTCTCGTCAGAGATTCTGTGAGAAATGTATCCTGAATGTTACAAGTTTGGGTGGCAGTAAGACCTCTTCACGGAGAAGGCGATGGCACCCCACTCCAGTACTTTCGCCTGGCAAATCTCTTGGATGGAGGAGCCTGGTGGGCTGCAGTCCATGGGGTCGCTAAGAGTCGGACATGACTGATTGACTTCTCTTTCACTCTTCATGCATTGGAGAAGGAAATGGCAACCCACTCCAGTGTTCTTGCCTGGAGAATCCCAGGGAAGGGGGAGCCTGGTGGGCTGCAGTCTATGGGGCTACACAGAGTCGGACACGACTGAAGCGACTCAGCAGCGCAGCAGCAGCAGCAGCAGCAGCAGCAGCAGCAGCAGCAGCAGCAAGACCTCTCCAAGGGCTTCTCAGGTGGTGCTAGTGGTAAAGAACCCACTTGCAAATGCAGGAGACATAAGAAATGCAGGTTCGATTCATGGGTCAGGAAGGTTCCCCCGGAGGATCAGGGGAACTATATCGACTGATCTGTATGAACTGTATGGACTGTGGCCTGCCAGGCTCCTCTATCCATAGGATTCTCCAAGGAGATGGGAACATGTCTCCATGTATATGTTCAGTGGCTAAGTTGTGTCCGACTCTTTTTGACCCCATGGAGTGCAGCACACCAGGCTTCCTTGTCCTTCACCATCCCCAGGAATTTGCTCAAACTCATGTCCCTTGAGTCCGGTGATGTCATCTGACCATCTTATTTTCTGTTGTCTGAATGAGTGAACATGTCCATGGACAATTCCATGGACAGAGGAGCCTGGCAGGCTACAGTCCGTAGAGTCACGAAGAGTTGGACATGACTGAAGCAACTTAGCATGTGTGCACACAAGACCTCTTAAGTTTTGAATCCTGTTATCTGTTGTCCTGTTCGACACCAAGTTCTCTGACCTAGGAATGCTGAAGGAGTAGTATGTTGTCATAGGTTACTTAATCATAGAAATCCCCTCCTTTTGCCCTCAACATCAGAACTTTTTAATAAGAGAGAATACACCTATGCTTGCTTTCCTGAAGGGTGATGGTGGAGCACAGATAGACCCACAAAGCCAGTGCTTCAGAGGGAAGGTGTGTGGACAAAGGATATATCTGCTTTCTCTCTCTTCTAATTGCGAAGCATGCCTAGCAAAGGTAATGAAGGATTACTTTGTTTGAGAAACTTTGTGGGTAAGAGTAAAGGGAAATAAATTCAGTGAGGTGACTTTAAGCCAAATTTCAGAGGATAGGATGTGAAAATCAGACACTGAAGAGTTTTATCTTTATCCCAATGTCATTGGCAACATTTTTTGAAGCAGAATGTTATGTGAATGAATTGCTATTAATCCTTAGATTCAGTGCAGCAAAGATGTTAACTCTTTTCCTTCTGAATCTGCAAATTCAGTGCAATCCCATGCTAACTTCCAATGTTTTGTTTTATGGAACTTGATCAGTCAGTTCTAGCAATCCATTGGAAAATAAAGTCAAGAATAGCCACAATGTTTAAAAAACATGTGGAGAGGTGATAGTGAGTTTTCCCACTGTTCGTAAGTTACTTTAAAATTGCAGCGGTAACTTCTCAGGAGCGATCTGTTTTACACGCGGTAGTGGAGGTAAGTCCGTGCTACTCTCTCCATCCATTCTGCTTGCTCCACTGCCCACAAGTCTGTTCTCTACATCCGACCTAGAGGGGTGGGTAAGGGGAGAGGGGGCACAAGAGGGAGGTGGTACCTGTATGATTATGGCCGATTTGTGTTGTCATTTGGCAGAAACCAACAGAACATTGTAAAGCAATTCTCCCCCAATTAAAAATAAAAAGAAAAGAACGTGAAAAAAATGTATCAGTGAAAATATTGAAGCATTGACCTAGAAATATGCAGATAGTTTCAAGGAACAAGAGAGCGGATAGTAGTCACAAACCAATGTGAGAATTTAGTGTATGAGAAATAATACACTATGTCCTACGCTATACTTCCAATCAGTGCCCAGGGATTCAACTCCTTAATGAATGGCATTACAATAGTTTGATATCTGACAGCTGGGGTGGGCTCCAGCCCTTTCTTATTCCATATACAAAAATAAATTTCAGATGGACTGATATTTTATAAATAAAACAAAACTAAAAGAAATTATTAAAAATCATAGAAATTATATTTAATCTCAGAATGGAAAGACCTTCCTATGTAAGACCCCCCAAACTCACAATCTCTAAAAGGAAGGACTGGCTAGTTTCTATGATTTCTATTTTCTTTTTTCCCTCTTTTTTTACATTTTTATTTTATATTGACTATAGTTGACTTACAATGTTGTGTTAGTTTCAGGTGTACAGCTAAGTGATTCAGTTATACATATACATATATCTATTCTTTTTCAAGTTCTTTTCCTGTTTCTCAATATTACAGACTATTGAGCAGAGTTCCCTGTGCTATACATAGGAATTTTTAAAAATTGATATATATTGTAGATGCCATTAAGGCAAAATGTAAAAGTAAGTTACAGATTGTGATAATTTAATTATAACATAGCCAAGTTTTAAATTGCTAATATGCAGAATATTCAATAAATACATGTAAAAGACAATTCAATAGAAAATTACACAAAGGGTATGAGTAGGAATTTTTAGAAAAGGTATAGTTGTCCAGTAAACATCTGAAAAGATCTGCTCCATGTGAATTTTGAGAAATAGAAGATAAAGCAACAAAGAAATCCACAATTTTTAAAAATTAAAATGATGGATACTATCCAGTGTTGGCAAGCATTTGGGAAAACAGGCACCTTTATTTATTGTTAGTAAGGATGTAAATTGGTGCAATCTTTTTGCAGATATTTTGGCAGGATGCATCAAAATTAAAAATGGAAATACCAGTAGTGCTACTTCCACCAACCTGTGCTATACATCTGTTCACATGAGTGCCATAATTTATGTACAAGAATCGCATCATTGTTTACAGTAGTGAAAAATGGAAAATAATCTGAATATCCATCAACAGTGAATTGGTCAAATAAATTATGCTATAGTCATACACTGTAATGACATTTAACAGTTAAAAAGAAGGGGGTGAATTTATATGTACCAACAAGGAAAGATAACCAAGATGTATTGTTAAGAGAAAATGAAAAGATAATACACATATTCTTATTCCTATTGTGTAAAGTAAGAGAAAAACTAAAAGACATGCTTGCGTATGTTATATTTCGCATATAACATGTGAAAATGTGTGTTGATGTAGATGAATAGGTACTTACTGGCTGTGTGTCCTTGGAGAGGATGCTTAACCTCTCAATATCTTATTCTCCTTGAATGGAAAATACAGATACTAGTAGTACATATCCCCTAGGGTTGTGTGATGTGAGGCTTAAATAAATTAATCTACGTAGAATGCTTTAAATGGTGCCTGGCACATAGTAGTCACTCGATGAGGGCCCCACTATTCAAACACATATTAAACTCGGAGAATTATTATTTGGGAGGATGGGCGTGAGATTTCAGATTCTGAACTGTTTTTAGAGCTTATTCTAAAGAAGGTCATTCAAAGCTGATTTAGAAATCCAGGAACAAAATCAGACAGTCCTGAGTTGGGCGATGCTGTTGGAAATGGAAAGGACACTCTGAGTTTGGTGTTGGTGATGGAAGGGCCGAGAGTCAGAAGGCAGGGGCCACTCTCAGTTTGGGGTTTTGACTGATAGATTTAGAAAATGCTGCAGCGTGGAACAAAGTAGTGGAGATGGGAGGCTGTTTGGAATGGAGGAAGATTAGTTTTGTTTTAAATTATGTTCTTTAAGCTTCTGGGAGCCCATCTACTAGGAAGTAGTCAGTAGACTGGATATAAACACTGGCACTCTGGAGAAAGATGAATGCTCCAACTACCCTTTGAGGTAGAACAGCAGAAAACGTCTCCAGTTCTTAGGTCTCATCTTAAGGATTTCCATCTAATATTTCCATGATAAAAATAAATGATTGTGATATCATGGAACACTCTCTGGGTAAGGGGGCAGAGAACCTGTTCTAGTCAATTTGTTTGTCTGTTCATTTTCCCCCAACAAGTATAAACTGAGCAACTCTCATGTGCCAGACACTGCTCAGACTGATGAGGCAGAAGGAACTCAGTTGCTCATCGTCTGATTTAAGAGACAGACGTGAACAAAATTGATTGCAATACAGTGTCCTCAGTGCTCCAATAGCCACCTGCACCGGGATCCAGTCTGCTTAGGGTTGTAGGGGAAGTCAGGGAAATGTGATAGAAAATGAGATGGCTGAGCTGAATCTTCCAGGAGGGAAACAGTCTTCCAGGAAGATGTGAGGGTGGGGGAGAAGGGAAGGGCCTTCCAGAAAGAGGAAGCATTGCATCTCAAAGCATGTTAGCATGGGACTGGAACAGCTTTTTTGTTGCTGGTGGTAGCTTTTTTGGGTTTCTATTATAGAGAACTGTAAGTACTTTGTCATGGCATGGCATGGGGGTAGGGGTAGAGAATATTAGTAAGTGAATTGAAAAAGTGGCAGGGATCAGATTGTAGGTGGCAGGAGAAATATTAGTAACCTCAGATAAGCAGATGACACCACCCTTATGGCAGAAAGTGAAGAGGAACTCAAGAGCCTCTTGATGAAAGTGATAGAGGAGAATGAGAAAGTTTGCTTAAAACTCAACGTTCAGAAAACTAAAATCATGGCATCCAGTCCCATCATTTCATGGGAAATAGATGAGGAAACAATGGAAACAGTTACAGACTTTATTTTTGGGAGCTCCAAAATCACTGCAGATGGTGACTGCAGCCATGAAATTAAAAGGCTCCTTGGAAGAAAAGCCATGACCAACCTAGATAGCATATTAAAAAGCAGAGACATTATTACTTTGCCAAAAAAGGTCCATGTAGTCAAGGCTATGGTTTTTCCAGTGATCATGTATGGATGTGAGAGTTGGACTGTGAAGAAGGCTAAGTGCTGAAGAATTGATGCTTTTGACCTGTGGTGTTGGAGAAGACTCTTGAGAGTCCCTTGGACTGCAAGGAGATCCAACTAGTCCATCCTAAAGGAGATCAGTCCTGAGTGTTCATTGGAAGGACTGATGCTGAAGCTGAAACTCCGATACTTTGGCCACCTGATGCGAAGGACTGAATCATTGGAAAAGACCCTGCTGCTGGGAAAGACTGAAGGCAGGAAGAGAAGGGGATGACAGAGGATGAGATGGTTGGATGGCATCACTGACTTGATGGATATGAGTTTGAGCAAGCACCGGGAGTTGGTGAGGGACAGGGAAGCCTGGCATGCTGAGTCCATGGGATCGCAAAGAGTTGGACATGACTGAGTGACTGAACTGAACTAGGCCACAGGGGAACACTGAGGGATTTTGCCTTCCAGAAAAATCACAATTGCTCTTGTTGGTGGCATGGCAGATGGGTGGAAGGGGAAAAGAGATGGTTAGAGGTAGACAAATGAGGGGTTATTAACATTTTCAAATTGCCGTGGTTTAAAAAGAGGAAAACAAAGGAACTAAAAGCAGCGAGAATGGAGAATGAGGGACAGATCTGAGAGCTAGTGAAGAGGCAGAATTGGTAGAACTCAGTAGCTGATTCAATTTGGAAGATAAAGGTGAGGAAAGGAGCATTGACAGGCTCCATGTTTCCAGCTTAAGTGACTGGATGGTCTGTTCCTTCTCCCCAGGATATATCAAATCAGTCTTCTTCTTTCCATTTGCTGTTGTGTAATCAGTTCTGTTTCTGGGGTCCAGATCGCACCATAACTTTCCTTGATGACTGCTAAAGCCTCCTTGCTGTGACCTCTTGAAGTTATCTACCATGCAACATCCAGAGTGATCTATCAAAAATGCAAATCAAATCATAGTTTCTCACCCTTACTTAAAATCTTTCATTGCCTCTGCATTTGCTGCAGGATGAAAATCGAAGGCCTTTAACATGACATATAATGGTCTCCAGCCGTATTCTTTGTCATTCCCCGCCTGAGACTTTGGACTTAAGCAACCCTTGGTATCTTGCATTATTGCACACAGAGCTATATGCTTGCTTGTTCTCTCCCCTCTAAAGTCTTTAGCGTGCCTTCCTTTCTGTGTTTCCCCAGCATACACACAACCAACCATACACTCTCCCCACCCCAACTTCTTTTGCTCCGATTAACAACAGTTCTTACTTTAAAATTCAGATTAGGTGTTCAGCTCTGGGAAACTCAGGCCTCGCAGCCTAGATTAGTTTGCCCATATTTGTGGATATTATGGCACACTGGACCTACCTCTACAATCATTCAGCTTTTTCATTTTATGATTCTGTTTATTTTCTGTTTCTCACCATAATCCAGAGCAGATACAATATCTTCGTGATCTCTGTCTCAAATGCCTAGCACATTTCCTGGTATATGATACGTATTTATGGGCCTGTGGAATAAATAAATTAATAAATGAGTCAGCACTACCATTAGCTAGATAGGTGGAACAGGAAGAGCAGATTGATGGAGAACTATAAGCTCAGATTTGTACATTTTACAATTGAGATTCCTGCGAGTCACATAGGGATGGCCATTTCAGGGCAGCCAAATATATCAACCTGGCTTTCGGGTGAGATGTCTGGCTTTCAGATATGGGTATGGGAATTTTTAGCTCATAGTTGGTAGTATATGGTGTGGTGCTGTTTAAGATCATTCACGGTGAAAATATGAGGAGAAAGAAAGGTACATTTTAGGGCAGTATTTTTGACCACAACCCACAGAAAAACAATTAGTTTTTATTATGCCCCAGAACACATACACTCACACAAATCCATGTACCTGTAACTAAAACAAAAAATTTTATGAAACAGTATATAGTTCTTTTAGACAGTGATGTATTTTTTTATTTCATCCTGTCTTATCCTAGCTTATCATTTCTTTTCTATTTAATAATATGCAAATGCTACTAAACATTCTGACTGGCCGTCTGATAAACAGTCCTCTGTAGAACACTGATATCTAAGAAAGAAGAGGAGAGGCTCATGAAGGAGGCTGAAAAAGAAAGTGCAGGGGGTGCGGGCACTGAGAAGTGGGTGGCAAATCAGAAGAGAGCAGATGTCGCCCCAGAGGGGCGAACATTTTTGAGAGAACAGAGATGTGGTCAATGGTGTGAAATGCTGCAGAAAGGTGAAGTGAGACTATTGAATCTGGTGAGGGCATTTTTGCATTATCCTGGTTGAAGTCAGTTGAGGAATGGGTAGGGGGTAAGAGAAGAAAGCCTGAGTCTAAGCTCTTCTTTATAAAAATGGAGGCTGCCTGGCAATAGTCTGCTGAGGATTTTCTCATCCTTTATCTCATTTACTCCTTAAAGGCAGTATTATTTGTGTGCATTTTAGAAATCAGAAGATTAATTCAAACCTCAGAGAGGTTCATTTAAGTGCCCCACGGTGCCCATCATCACATAGGAAGTTGGAGAACTGAGATTCAAACCTTGGTCAATCCCGACTTTAAAGTCTGTAGTTTTCCAATTGCACCGTAATGGTTAGTCTATTTTTGTAATTTTGGATAAGTAATTTAATTTCTATGGTCACGAGTTTATGAATCTATGTAATTACAGATGGAGAGGGTTGACAAAAATTATAGACTCCAGAAATATAGAAAATAAAGAGCTAGCATGTACTCACTTAGCATTATCAATTTAATTTCAAACAATTTTAAAAATTTATTAGTGTCATAAGAGCATGTGGTAAAAATTCAACTGATGCATAAGGTTAAAAATGAGGCAATTATTTTAAACTCATTTTCCATTTGGAGCCTTCAGTGGTCCTGGGAAGAGTTTATTCAATACTTTTGATTTTCTAATTTACCAGTTAAGTCTGAATACTTAACTGATTTTAGCATTTTGGTCTTCCTCTCCCTCCCCTTCCCCATACCCAATGCATAACGACTGTGTTGAAGATTCAAGGGTGATTCAGTGATACCATGCTGCTGCTGCTACTGTTAAGTCGCTACAGTCGTGTCCGACTCTGTGCGACCCCATAGACGGCAGCCCACCAGGCTCCCCCTCCCTGGGATTCTCCAGGCAAGAACACTGGAGTGGGTTGCCATTTCCTTCTCCAATGCATGAAAGTGATAAGTGAAAGTGAAGTCGCTCAGTCGTGTCTGACTCTTAGCGACCCCATGGACTGACCCCCAGGCTCCTCCATCCATCCATGGGGTTTTCCAGGCAAGAGTGCTGGAGTGGGGTGCCATCGTCTTCCCCACAGTGATAGCATAAAGGAACAAAAACGGCCCTGAAGCTTAACACTGCTCTTTGTTATGTATGAAAGTTAAGAGTACATCCTAAGAGTTCTCATTACAAGGAAAAAAAAAAATTTTTAAATTTTTTTATTTGGCTGTGCCAGGGGTTAGTTTTGGCATGTGGGATCTAATTCCCCGACCAGAATTGAACCTTTGCTCCCCTTGCATTGGGAGCACAAAGTCATAGCCACTGGACCACCAGAGAAGTCCTGGAGGGAAAAATAAAAAGTTTTTTAAATTTTGCATCTATATGAGATGAATGAGTGCTATGTTTTATCTAAGGATTGAATCTGTTAAAATGTGCTTTCACCTACCTGTTAGTTGATGTATTTCATTAAAAGATGTTTTGATGATTGTTTTTTTTTTAAAGGCACCAAAGCAGGAGTCAAAACCTGGAATTGAGTGCCAGCTTTGTGAATGACTGACTGACTGATCTAGAGCAAATTCTTTTATTTATCTGGGCAGCAGATAAAAGTTTCCTGTGTGTTTCTTAAGGTAACTGAAAGAGGAGTAAGTCACTAAAGGGGGACTACAAAAAGCTGCCTTGCCCAGTGCTGCTGTCTGTCTTCTAAACACCACAGCCTCTTCTTCTACCTCTGTCTCTTCCTCTACCCTGGGGGTCGTTTCCAGGCCCAACCTCGCCCTCCTGTCCTTCCTTGGGCTACCCCTCTGAACACAAATCGGGGAAAGTTCTCAGAATCTCACTTCCTGGGGCGACCCTTATGGGCACCCCGTGCCTGTCAGTGGGTGCCTCCTGTGGAGTTGTGGCAGAGGTCGTAACACGGCTCCCCAGCCCCACCACTTCTGAGCCGAGTGACTTTGGGCATGTCACTTGGTGTCTTTCATCAAGGTTTTTCTTTTGTAAAAGAAGCATAAGGATAATCACTTTTTCCATAATCTAAGGCTGTTCTGATGCAAAATGAGATAAAAGTTCAAAATCCTTTTATCATCATTATGTCTATTGTTAATAGTGACTTAGAATCATAGATAGGTAGCATGAGGAAGGACCTTGGAAATTCAGCTGCCGCTTTTAAAGGAGGAGAAACTGAGCCTGGAGGAGATCAACTAGTTTACTCAAGGTAAAATGCATTCCCGTAACCCTGTTTCCAGTGTGGGGACTGAGTACTCTTTAACTCAGGCTTTAGAAGTCCCAGTCTTCTGTAGGTAGTAATGGACTGTCGTGTAAGGATAGACTGTACAGTATAGATGTTGCTATGGCTTGTCACGGGCATCACCGACTCAATGAACATGAACTTGAGCAAACTCCAAGCGATAGTGAAGGACAGGGAAGCCTGGTATGCTGCAGTTCATGGTGTCACAAAGAGTTGGACACAACTTAGTGACTGAACAGCAGCAACTACAACAATTGCTTGTCAAGCAGAAGGTCCTTACATAAGGACAGATTTAGTTCCTGGAATTGAAACTTTCAAGGATGTACTTTTTGGTTTAATGAAACTGATGTATTGTGAAAGATGAGTACCTTTCTTGTCTGACCATTATGGAGTCTGCTTTGCTGGGTTCACTTCAAGGTTTCTTCCTGGCTGAATGGGAAGTGGAGCTGAGGTAGGCAAAAGAGAAAGAAAGCCCAGTTTACTTCTGAAAATGAAAGTGAAGTCGCTCAGTCGTGTCGGATGCTTTGTGATCCCATGGACTGTAGCCTACCAGGCTCCTCTGTCCATGGGATTTTCCAGGCAATAGTACTGGAGTGGATTGCCATTTCCTTCTCCAGGGAATCTTCATGACCCAGGGATCAAACCTGAGTCTCCTGCATTGTAGACAGACGCTTTACTGTCTGAGCCACCAGGGAAGTCCAGTGTTCTTGAATCCCTTGGCCAATAACTACAGAATAATTGGCGTTTTAAGGATGCATCTTCTAATTCTTTGACCTCTAGCCTAGAGCATTTGACCTTTTAAGAATCAAGGGCCCCGTGTCACTATGAAGGCTAAGAGGCCTAGATGCCAGCCCGTCCTCTGGTAACTCAATGCCATGGGGATTAGCAGGGTTCTATTTGGGGCCTCCTGGTTTTAAAGCCAGTGGTGCACAGAGCCCCAATCTAAGAAGTAGAAGAGACACAGGTGTGTCATGAAGACAGGATTCCAGAATGTCTAGAGGTGAAAATGGAAAAGAAGGGAAGGACCAGCAGGTCATTCTGGACAATCCTCAGGAATCTTGATCAGTGTGGACTGGGTAGGGAGATTCAGAACAAGAACTAGAAACTGAAGATTTAAGAAGGAGAAAAGGTCTGGGCTAGGAAGATGGGCAGAAAAGAAAGAGATCTGGGACATGAAATCTGGAGGAAGCAAAAGAGAACCTGAGGATGAAGGAAAGACAAAAGCAAGACTCTGGAGCCAAGTGACAGTCTACTGAGAGAGTGAGGATCAAGGAGCGTGAGAGACTGGGAAACTCAAAAACCTTCGGGTAGTGGTTATGGAGGGCAAAGACAGAGAGGAGCAGTGGGCTGAATCTGAGAGAGACCAGGAACAGTGAGCTTGGGCAACAGAGTAGATGGATCCAAGGGGAGATAAGAACAGATAGGGAAAGAAATTGTGCCTTGCAGAGGATAGTGACTGGGTGGGAAAGGACAGGGATGCCAGCTGCAGGGTGTGGGAAGTAGTGAAATGAAAATGAGTGAGGAGTGGTGTGGACAGAGGGGAAAGGGCATTTAAATCAGGAAATGATTAAGGTTGATGTGCCCTGAGGAAGAAGGAGAAACTGATGGAGATGGTGAGGAGAAGAAACAGTAGGAAGACACAACAGGGAGGTTAGTATTGAACACATGAGAAGGGGATGACTTAGATTAGCAGTGGAAGCATGTGGGATCTTAGTTCCCTGAGGGATCTAACCCGCAACCCCTGCATTGGAAGTGTGGAGTTGTAACTCCAGGACTGCCAGGGAAATCACGAGAGAGCCTGGATTTTAAAGAGAAGGGTGTTGAACTAGAGAAGAAATACCAGAAATTACACATTTTGGGGGAAAACCTGGGTGAAGCTGAGAGAACATTTTCCAGCAAATTCCCAGAAAGATCTGGTGGGATGTGTCAGCCCACTTCCTCTTCTTTGGTTAGACACTGCTCAGAGAAGGCAATGGCACCCCACTCCAGTACTCTTGCCTGGCAAATGCCATGGACTGAGGAGCCTGGTGGGCTGCAGTCCATGGGGTCGCTAGGAGTCAGTCATGACTGAGTGACTTCACTTTCACTTTTCACTTTCATGCATTGGAGAAGGAAATGGCAACCCACTCCAATGTTCTTGCCTGGAGAATCCCAGGGACGGGGAGCCTGGTGGGCTGCCATCTATGGGGTCACACAGAGTCGGACACGAGTGAAGTGACTTAGCAGCAGCAGCTAGCTTCCTCATACTTTTGACCAAACAGAGCATTTCATATCCTTGGAGATATACTCTCTGGAATTTTCTAGTCAGCTGAAAAAGATGGGAGGTAGAAGCAACCAGGAAGGAGAGATTCTATCTCCAGATTCTTCAGCATTCCTCAGACCACCTCCCCTGACCCCCCACAAGAGGTATCTCCACTGTGACCTTGAGTACCCATTGGAAGTCCAGCCCATTTTTGAAATACATTGGTTCTAGGTCTAGTTTCCAGGAAGCTTGAAAGGGCTGGATATCCCAGTGGGACTGAGTTAGACCTGAAATGGTGTCTGAAAGTTGGATGTTGTGATCACAGAATTGGCTATTGTGCTCCTTTGGCTTGATTACAAGCTCAGTTATTACCTGGATTATCTCACTTCTTTCTACTTAAAAGGACAGGGAAAAGATGAGGAGGGAAAAAGCAATCTACAGTCAAGCTCCTTGACTGAAAGTGAAAAAATAGAAGTTGCTTAGTCATGATCTTCCCAACCCAGGGGTTGAACCCAGGTCTCCTGCATTACAGACAGATTCTTTACCATCTGAGCCACCAGGGAAGTCTTGACTGAAGAAGGAAGGAAACAGAAGGCTTTAGGAACATACAAACTTTATTACCACGGGTTAGAAAAATGCTTGAGAGAAATAGACAAATGACAGGGAGCAAGGCCCAACAAAGATGCAGTGTCTGGAGAAGAACCAAAGGCCATATGCTCGCCTATGGGTATGTCCCCATTGCCTTGTGTAAAGAGTAAGGAATTACGAACTGAGTGCCTATAACTTCTGCAGAGTAGGGCCTAGCCCCCACAGGCCTGACCTTGCAAAACATCTTTCTCAACCTCCCTGGGAGGTGCTGACAATTGGAATGAGATGGGCTGACTCGTAGGGGTTAGAAAATAAGATAGTTGTTGGGGACATTGGAAAATGGTATATGGAAACCACTTCGAGAGAATGTGCCCATGCTCATGTGAATGGATATGATTTGGGACACTGGAGGGACTAGATGAAAGTATAGTGTGTAAAGGCTGTACTCTCCAAACGGTTACACTGTCCTCCTCCATCTAATATCCTTTAGCATTTAAAACATGGATTTGTTGGTATAGGCATAGGGAAGCTGTGAGCAGGGCCAAGATAGGATGTGGGATTTAATTGTATTTGTTTCTGCGCCAGCGGGAGAAGTTTCTGGCATTTACCACGTGTATCCCAGTAACACTTTATGAATGAAATAAGGTATGAGCATCACCAGTGTGTCTGTGGGGTCAGAGGGTGGTATTCAATTAGAGGCATGAGTAATGCTTGAGTCATAGATCTTTGGAGAATTCAATCAGTACAAAACATTTTTTGGAAGGAGAATGTACTCATCTTCTTAAGGGTTTACATAAACACAAATGACATACCTAGCTTAGAGAAGAAAAAAGATGTACTGTCCTTAATCATTTTGATGGCTTAACCTTATCTTTCCTTCCCCTTTAAAAACTACCACTTCTTTGATTGTTTCCCTCCTTATTTTCAAATTAAAAACCTAATTGAGAGACATTATTCACACTTATCAAGAAGCTTTATCTGACTGATGGATTTAAAGTGAAATAATAGACGTCAGAGGAATGTCTCTTATTTGATAAAAGCCCTTGGACAAAGTCCAGCATATTTTTGTTGATATAGTGATATAGAATATAAGTGTAAAGGGTCCTGGAGAGACTCTTGTTGGGGAGGGGGTGTTTCTTTGCTAGAATAGAGAGGTTGAGGTGGGGAGTAAAGGAGGGATAAAGGAAGGGTGTTCATGAGGATGGAGATAACTCAGGCAAGATAGTCAAGAATTATATAACTCATGGGACAGAGGAAGGAGGGGGACAATATCTTGAAGTCTCAGCTCATCTTTCTCAATAGCATTTTTTATTGCCCCCAGTTTACAGAGAGGAAATGGAAGATGAGAAGTTAAGTCACATTCTGAGTTTTGAAGCGAGCAAACTACATAGCTTGCTACTGAAGCTGGCTGTTTGGTTAGTGTGAACCTGGAAAATCAGTACCTTATTTGGTGGGAAATAAGACTAATTCCATCCTCCCAGGTTCAGTTCAGTTCAGTTGCTCAGTCGTGTCCGACTCTTTGCGACCCCATGAATTGCAGCACTCCAGGCCTCCCTGTCCATCACCATCTCCCGGAGTTCACTCAGACACGTTCATTGAGTCCATGATGCCATCCAGCCATCTCATCTTCTGTCATCCCCTTCTCCTCCTGCCCCCAATCTTTCCCACATCAAAGTCTTTTCCAATGAGTCAACTCTTCGCATGAGGTGGCCAAAGTACTGGAGTTTCAGCTTTAGCATCATTCCTTCCAAAGAAATCCCAGGGCTGATCTTCCAGAATGGACTGGTCGGATCTCCTTGCAGTCCAAGGGACTCTCAAGAGTCTTCTCCAACACCACAGTTCAAAAGCATCAATTCTTCATCTACCTGCCAAGCAGGATACACAGTTTGCTCCCTGGGTTGGAAAGACCCCCTGGAGAAGGAAATGGCAACCCACTCCAGTATTATCGCCTGGAAATCCCATGGACAGTGGAGCCTGGTGGGCTACAGTCCATGGTGTCACAAAAGAGTCAGACAGGATTTAGCAACTGAACAGCAACACACAGCAAGACCAATTCCATCTTTTGCTGTCCGTCTTTCAGAGTAGCTCCTAGATTAGACTTTACCTATAGGATCCTTGAGGGTGGGACCATGTCATTATTATCTCTCATCGCTGTATGCCCTAGCCCCAAGTGCAACATTTCAAATGGTGACTGAAGGTCTGGAGGGAGCTGGAGAACTGGGGCTGTTCATCCAGGTTGTGGAGAACACGTGATCTCTTAAGGTAGTGAAGCTTTGGGCAAAACGCGGGACCGGTAGATTTCTTGGGTATGGGGCTCAGTCTCTAAGAGCAGACGATGCGTCGTGTCTCAGAGAACAGCGACTGTCTGGTGGGAAGTATCGCGATAACCTGGGCTTTCCCTTTCCTCGCCTCTGTGGGGCTCATGGCTGGCCTGAGCAACGAGCTTCCCGTTACGAGCACGTGGGCCTCCTGATGAGTTCCCTGACTGGCACCTTGTTCCCGGCCACTCAGAGTAGTACAGCCTCTGGCCAGCACCAAGTTCTATGGGTCAGATTCTTGGCGTTGTGTAGGGTAAACGTACTAAGAATGGTGCAGTCTGTGCCTCCTTGCTTTAGGTTTGTAATATGCACAAGCAGTTTTACTTTTCTGAGCTCCACTCTCTAGGCCCTAGATGAAAGGCAAGCTTGATTGGAGTGGCTGCTTTCCCCCAGGTGTTAGACTCTTCCCTTTGCATCCCAGCCTGACTGAATCACCTTGCTCCCTGTTGCTCCCTGATCCCATCACTGGGACTAGAGGAACGGATAGGGAAGTATGAGCTATTAGCCTAGGATGCAGTCTTAGAGTTGGAAGGGCCCTTTAAGATCTGATTGAAGCCCTTCATATTGTCATGCTGTTCTTCACTTGGCCATCGCCTGTATCTTGAGCTATAATTGGAGGCAGGGGCCAGTGACCAGAGCTGCAGCCCTAGAAGCACACGCTGAGGCTGGGGAGAAGGGGATTCTGAGCCAGCACTTTAGTTGCAACCTTTTCAGTGAGAGTGGGGTCATGAACACTGAATCACAGTATTCCGATCAATGTTCTGTCATTGGGAACACAGAGACCAGTTGTCCCCTGAGGTACCTGGGAATCAAATAGGATAAAATGAGCTGAAGGTGAGGTTAGAAGGACTTAGATTAGATTTTCAGAAGGACTGGCATAGTGGAAACAGTGATTGTGGCATTGTTTTCTCTAGGAGGCTTTTAAAAATAGGAACTGTTTTATTTGATCTGGGGTAGGTATGGAAGTCTTTATGTAAGGTTATGGAGTGATGGCCAGTTTGATTGTCTAGAGTTACCTTTAGCAAGCCCAAGCAGCTGAGAAATCCTCATTCTTTAAATAAGACAGTGCTGGAGGAAAGAAAGGCGGCCTTGGAGCTGGGGAAGGTGGGGGGGAGGGGAGGCAGGTACTCGTGGAGGGTTTCTTGAAGACCATCTGGGTTTCATTACAGAGCTGCCACACTCCCCCTCCCCCTGTGTGCCCTTCTTCCCACCTTCTCTCTCTGTCTCTGTCTCTCAAACACACAGACCACTGCTCCGTCTTTTCCACTCCCATCCTTAATTCTAGAGAGGATGCTGAAGGAACGTCATGTCAGACTCCCGTTCCCTCTTCTCAGGCTCCATAGATACAGCTCTCAACGCTGAGGGCTCTGCCGTCTTCTGGAGCCCAGTTTCCCTGCTAGTCTTTGCTGCCGTTCACAGTGTCTCTTTACGGAGGCAGCTTCTTTGTCTCGGGGATCCAGGGTTTTCCTAAATCTCCCAGCTTTGCCCAGCCCCTGTCTGAGAATAGCTGGACTGGGATGAAACCACAGTGAGGGAGACGGGTGGAGGTAGAGAAGGCTTCGGGTTTCTCTCCTGGACTGGGTGCACTCTGCTTAATTAGCATGAGAATAGAAAGACGTTCTCCCTACCTCCCTTAGGGATGGGGAGGAGCGAAGAGCAAAGACTCACGCTCTGTCCTACTCCATCAGAGATTCTGGGACTGGGAAAATGACCACTTTCACATTCCTCCGATCTCTGCGGACCCCAGGACCCACGGTACTGAGAAAAGCTTTGATGGAGCCGGCTGGTGGATCTCCACTCCAGATTTTCCAGCTGTCCCTGTCCCCCCACCGCTCAGAGAGCAGGATGCTGAGATGGCTCGGTGATGCAGAAGGTATGTGCTTTTTCAGTTCTGGTGCTGATGCTGTGTGTGTGGTGAGGTCTCTGTGGCGCAATGGACGAGCGCGCTGGACTTCTAATCCAGAGGTTCCGGGTTCGAGTCCCGGCAGAGATGGTCACCTGGCAGGTACCTCTTTTATTTTATATGCTGTCATGCTAGGTTGATAGTTATATTTATTCCTCCTGGGGGCTCTGGGAAGAGAAAGAAAACCCCTTTCCTTGGGAATCCTGGACCTCCCCTCTTTTTCTGTCTCCTCCCTCTTTGATCTTTCCCTGTTCCTCCTTTATTAATTTTCTATTGTCTAGCGAAGGCTCAGATGCCTGCTACATCTCTCCGCTCAGCCTGACACAGCCTTTGAATCCTTTGCTTCACAGAAAAATCACTGGCAAAGAGTGACCGGGATGCCTGGACATAGGTTTTGAAACCACTGTGGCTCCATTCCTTTAGCTCTGAGCACATGAGAAGGCAGATCATCCCATATGCTGATAAGGAAAACTCCAATTGTCCTCGAAGGTAACACTGACCTTGACCAAGATGGGTCAGGAGGTGGATGGGGTCCTGTGCAGGGTGAGGACCTGTGCTGTCTTCATCGGTTATCCTTTGTATTCCAAAGGATAGGCTTTTGTGTGTGTGTGTGCTAGAGCTCATCACTCACTTCCTCATCTACAAGGTGAGATGTAATCATTGTTCTTCGTCTCAGTGGAATAAACTACACAGCAGCACGCTAATTATCAGCAGGAGACGAACTTGTCCCCAGAAAGTCAAGGTCTTATACTTCAATGGTCTTGACTGAAAAGTTTGCAGCCTTTCCTGCTTGACGGACAGGCTTTGAGGTTGGTATCAGAATGTTCTTTTCATCATTCTTGGTTTCCAGCAAGCAGTTTTCTCACCAACTCTCTCATCCTGCATGCACTTCAGCTCTCTCTCCCTGTTTCATCTAATGGGCCATATTCAGGAAGATTGGGAGCTTGGTCGAATTGGTTTTCTATTTTGGGCTGGTTTGGCTCTCTCCATTTCATATTGCAGCCTCTAGTCTGTTAGCTAGAGGGAACTGCCTGAGCTGGGAACTGACCTCCACCTCAGGTGAACTCAGGAAACCTGAGGAGACTCACCTTTCCTCCTGACTGCTGGGAAGTCAGCATCTCTCCAACCCAGAGCTCTGGACAGGTGACCAGAGGACACAGCCAGCTGTCACTTGTGCTCTGGAAGCAGCTGGGGTGGGGTGAGATAGGAGAAGCCAATCCATGCTAAGAAGTGGGGAATTGATACGACAGACAGGAGGACTCTGGAAGGAGACTGATTTTTTTTTTTTTTTTAGCTTGGGGACTTGTGTGTGTTTGCAACAAGCTGAAACTCCTGAAATTCTTTTGAAGTTAGTTTGGTACTTTTAAAGGGACTTAGGAATCTTGCAATAAGAACCAACACAGCTTTACCTTCCTGAGTTACTTTGATGGAACATCAGTTCTGATATTAACTCTTTCCTGACAGCCCGATGGATATGGCCTTTGGACCTGAAATCCCTGTACAGCCCTTCTGGAGCCTTTTATATTTAACTCAGTTTATCCTAGGTCTTTTTGCTTTAAGGTTAGGCCTGAAAGGAAAAATTGGTCTGCATGTGTGGATGGGGGCATGGGGGTTGTAGGGAAGGAGTTTACAGAAGAGGCATTTCAGAGTTTTTAGCCATAATGCAGAACACTACCTACATCTTTCTAGTCCACACCTCACTCCTCTTCATCATTCTATTATAGTGGTGCTGCTGAATGCCAACAGTTTCTAGCACTCTGAAAGTTCGGGACAAGGGTATACATTCATCATGGCTCACTCTAAGCTTTTCTCGATTCTGGAAGCTCTCTATGAATGTATTCTTTATGAAATGCAGTCTTTATGAAATTGTGGGAGCTGGGATGGGATGTGTGCCCAAGTAGGCTGTGAACTGAGATTCGTTCAAGTGCTTCATCAGGGGTGCAATGTAGCTAGCTCCTCAGGTCAAGTTCTATATCAGTGAGAATTTAACTCCACAGATAATCCCCCAAACCTGATTGTAGCTAGACAATGGTTTCCATTTTCTCCTGATTCCATTTGGAATCAGGAGATTCTGGTTTAAGTTACAGCTTTGCCAAGTTTCCAAGCCTCTCTGATATTTAACTTGCTTATTTATTACAGCAAAATTGTACTGTCCATCTTCCAAATGTGAAAATGAATGAGAAAGTCCATTGTACAGCTCTATATAGCTCTGCAGAGCTGTGTACAAGTATATAGGTTTTGTTAGTTTGGGGGCTGCTTTTGTCTCACTCCTCAGCATGAAGAAAAGGTGCCTGGCCAGAGAGTAGGGGAATGAAAGGCCTTGAATGATCAGCCGCTGCCTGGAACCTCCAGGGTGGCTGTATGCCACCAGCTGGGGCTGGTACTAACCTGTGCTACCCTAACAGAGAGGATGGAATGGGCTTTCTAGCTGGTGGAGTCCTTCAGAGGGCAGATGGCCCCTGTGTGCCTTATGTAGGTGACTTCATCTCAGCCAGGTAGGTAGAGGTGCCTGCTGGCTACACCACTGAAGGGAACTAAAAGCTTCCACTTATTTAGGCATCACCCAGCTTTTAGCTCCCTCAGTCTCTGACGGGTGATATTTTGGGAACTTGTAGAAGAACATCACCAGGACCAGTGGCAAGATTTTCCAAATTGGTAAAAGTTCCTATATACGTGTTAGCAACATTTTTCTTAACACAAGAGAGAAAATTTTTAATTTATGAATATCATAAGTATTACATTTTAAAGATAATATAAAATAGAAATGGATAAATTAAAAAGAAAAATAAAGTCACTTCACTATAGGACTCAAATGGTTCACAGGTGCTGAAAATGACCATTAATTACAAACTGTGCAGACAGGATATGTCTTATTTATTATTGTGTTCTCACCGCTTGAAATATGGTCAGCATTTGATGGATATGTTTGAAAGAATTAATGCTGACTTAGACTGGCTGTAAATTATGTAGATAAGAAAGAGAAAGAGCCATAGCTCCTAGAGATCAGGGACACAGGCAATGTCTTCTTGCATTAATTCATCCACTTTACAAATATTTATCAAGCACTCACTTTATGCCGGAGAAGGCGATGTCACCCCACTCCAGTACTCTTGCCTGGAAAATCCCATGGATGGAGGAGCCTGGTGGGCTGCAGCCCATGGGGTCACCAAGAGTCAGACATGACTGAGCCACTTCACTTTCACTTTTCACTTCCATGCATTGGAGAAGGCAATGGCAACCCACTCCAGTGTTCTTGCCTGGAGAGTCCCAGGGACTGGGGAACCTTGTGGCCTGCCGTCTATGGGGTCGTCCAGAGTTGGTCACGACTGAAGCGACTTAGCATCAGCAGCAGCACTTCATGCCACTTTCCAGGCACAGGGATCCAAAATAGCATTTCCCACTTCCCTCATGGAGTGCATATTTCTGTGACAGAGACAAAGAATAGGCAGGTAAATAATATTATGGTAGAATTGTAGGTATAGATACCTGCCAGAGGAATCGATGATAAAAGACTGATGTGAAGCCTGGTGGTCAAGGAAGACTTTCCCGGGAGGTGGCATGTGAATGGAGAGTAAATGAAGCAAGAGAGCTCGATGAAATCCAGATGATGGGCATTCCAGAGAAACAACAAGAGCAGAGAGCCTGGGGTGGGCATGAGCTTGATTACTTGGAGGGAAAGCACAAGGGTTAGTGTGGCTGGAGTGGAATCAGTGATGAAGAGAGTCAAGCTCAGAGATTAATATGTGTGTGTGTTGCAGGATGTGTTGGAACTTCCTTAGCAGTGCAGTGGTTAAGATTTCATGCTTCTAATAAAGGGGCATGGGTTCAATCCCTGATTGGGGAACTAAGATCCCACATGTCACGGTAGTGTGGTTAAAAAATAAAATACAGTGCACGTCATATGGGATAATGTACTCAACCCCATCACAGCCAACTCTGCCTTGTGTGTTAAGTCTAGTATCTCCTCACTTTTCCTTTATTATCCTGAAATGAAATTTATAAGTAATACAACTTACAAGTATAATTAAAACAAATCAATAAAATTTCTTTTTTTGAAATATAAGGAAATATAATAAACGCTATGTATTTTAATACATAAATGCCACACTAGCAGTCTTATACCTGTATGAAGAATCACCTCCAATGCAATAACTATAGATGCAGATATGCAAAACAAGTGCAGGCATATTATAAATATCACAAAGAATATCAATCATCAGCAGTGTTGTGATTTTCCAAACTGGTCCACACTTGTTGATAAATTTATGATCAAAATAAATTAAATATTCTTGCAAAGCATGCACCATTTTGCATTCCTGAATATTTTAGGAAATTTTAAACCATGCAGAAAATTGTATTTATATGGAAAAATGAGATAGACTTTGGGTCCAGATACCAGCAACTAGCCTTTCAGTAGGTCATTCAAAAGAAGTGCATTGTGTGGGGCAGGTCTTCTTTGTGTGAGATGCATCTACATATTGCAGGACACATGAATTCCAGGTCCCCTTCCTCTCTGTAGCTAGTAGTGGTCCCCAGTCAGTACAGAAACAAAGCAAAGAAAAAATACTCCACCAAATTTTCAAATCACTACCTCAGGGCTATTGCAGACCAAGTGTTAAGTCTTATAGATCAAGCTTTCCTTCATGCTAATGGAAAGTCATTGGTGGGTTTGAGCACAGGAGTGGTGGAATCTGGTTTATGTGTTAAAGGGTTAATTTTGACTGTTGGTAAAGAATAGCCTGTATTGGGGAGAAGGGAACGTTTTCTGGTCTGCTGGACCCAACACTTTTAGAAGCAACCGGGTGCGGCACTGTGGCTCCCAAGTGACACCACTAGAAATGGAGGGTTTTATAACAATGTCCCCCTGCAAAAGTGATCTGTCATTTCTGGAGAGCTAGCCTGGCACGGATCAGCTATGTTTTGTCTAGGAACTAGTTAGTTTATTGTCCTTACAATGATTCCACTTACTAGCAAAACTGTTCATTTTTGTTTGCATTTAAAAGCCATAGGAAATGGAATCTACTCTTCTAAACATGATTTCAGTGTTTGTCTTTTTTCAGTTCCTATAAATTGTAATGGAACAGAATGTCTTTAAACTTCTTTGTGTCCTCCTTGGAAGATGTATCTTTTTACTTCTGTAATGTAATGTTGTCCTATGATGGTTCTACTGAGAGAATGGACGATGGACGAGACACAGAATCTTATGACACGAGAAGCTGGAAACACAAACATAGCAGAGGAAACAGGTGTTTGGGGACGACACGGACCTGAGTCTTCATCAGCGGTCTTGCTGTCTACCTGTGTAACTTTGGGCATGCACTAGGTTTCTTGAGCCTTGGTTTCCTCTTCTAGAAGAGCCAACTAATATCTAGAATTAAATAAGGTAAAATGGAAGAGGGTCTGGATAGGTAGATCCATAATAGGTGCAGAAACAAACACTAGCTTCCTTTGTTTACAGATGGTTTGTCCAACCAGCCTTCTTCAGATTGGAGCGTTTCAGGCTAGTTTCTTGGAGATCGTGTGTGAGGCTCTGGGGGACTCAGCCATGGACCACATGTTTCAAGGTATGGAGATGCCTTGAAAATGCTTGGGCATAGTGGAGTGCTAGAGGGAGTAAGAAATGCATGATGCGTCGTACAGTAGTTACCGCCAAGAGGACTGTCTGTCTCCTGTGCTCACTGGAAGCTCTGGACTTCTCTCTGGGGCTCTGAGCATAGAAGCCTGCAGGGATCTGGGAACAAGGTTTCACCGGCCCCATGGAGAGGGGCACGTGAAGTCTTTTCAACTAAGAGAAATGCTGGGCTTTAAAGCCAGGTATGAACACCAGGGTGTCCAGAGAACAGACAGATTCCTGGGGAGCTGGGAGGAGATAGGGGCCCAGAGGTTGGCTGCTGTGTTCCTGGACAGGGCACTTTCTGGGAGTTGCCTGCCATGGACCCAGCCCAGTCCTGAGTTTTGGAGGAGCATTATCTGGGAATCGCTAACAGCCCCTAGTAATCTTCCTTTTGGTACATCTATAGTCCACTTTTGAGGAGGGACATGGTGCCATCCAAAATAGCAGACAATTTGGCACCACTTATACCTATTTTGAAGGAATATGCAGCTTATTTTCTAATTATGCACAAACTTCCAACAGTACTTTAACAGTTTTTCACTTAACTGTGCCCGTAACAGCGGAGGAGAGTGAATTTTTTACCCCTAGATGTCAGGAAGCAGAGACTAAAGTGGTTGTTGACAAGTACAATATTTCTTTGAAGTCTTATACTTTATGCTATATTTTAGTAGTTTTGGGGTTCTGCTTCATTACATATGCATTTTTAGGTACATAAATAATTATCTGGCTGCAAACTTTACTGTAAAACTAGTGCCTGGCATGTCCCACATATGAGTATCTGGTATATACTAGTTATAAAAGCACAGGAATATATTAATATTAAAAATGAGTTTGTGACCCCTCAGTATTCACTCAGAGATGCCAGGGGAAATAGCCTGGAGACAAGTTAAGTATACAGAAAACTGACAGAGAATGAACATTCATTCAGTTACTCATTCAACAAATACTTAGCGCCTACTGTGTGCTAAGCATTGAACTAGGTGCTGGCAGGATACAAGGATGAACAAAGAAAGGCACAGATTATCACGCAAATACATTGTAGAATTGAAACTACGAATGAAAGGGCAGACGATAGAGGGGAGGACGTTTATGATAGAGGGAGCTGACCTCCTCGGAGGGGCCAAGGCAAGCTTCTTCCAGGAAATGTCTCTTGACTTGACTCTGAAGATCAGTAGGAAATAACCAGGCAGAGAATGAAGGAAAGAGCTTTCCAGACAGAGGAACAGGGAACACAGAGGTCTCATGGTGGGAGAGAGAATAAATGGTTAAAAAGTGAGTGTGGTTTGACTTCAGAGAGGCAGGCAGAAAGAGGCATGAAATTAAATTGGAGAGAGACAGGGCTTTGTCATGAAGTAGGGGTTTTGTCTTTATCCAAAAACAGGGCAAAACCACTGAAGGGTTTTAAGCCAAAGAATAACGTGATTAGCTTTGCATTTTAGAATGATTGCCCCAGCTGCTGTTCAGAGGACAGGGTGGAAAGGTGCCAAGACAGACACTGGAGCTGAATAGCAGTTCAGTAGTCGTTGTGAGAAGTGAGGTTAGCTTGGATTGGGCGATGGTGGTGGTGGTGTAGTTAGAGAAAAGTAGATGGGTTTTAGAGATATTTATGAGCAAAACTGTGCAGGATTTGGTAGTAGATTGACAATGGTACAAAAGAAGGAGCTTTCAAATGTGACCCCAAGGTTTCTGGCTTGCCTACTATTGACCAAGACGGGAAAACCCTGCAAGAAGGCCAGGTTTGGGGTAGGTGAGCTCAGCTCTGAGCTTCTAACTTTGAGGTACTTTGAAGCTGAGAGCTGGGTCTGAATCAATGATTTAATTTTGAGAGTCATCTGCATGTTGGTGGAATTTGAAGCCAAAGTGTGAATGAGATCACACAAGAGAAAGAGTAGAGTGAGAAGGACCTAAGAATGAGCTAAGAAAAACTCTACTGTTTAATGGCACAGTAGAAAAAGAGAGAAGCAATGGCAAGGGAAGTGGGAGGGAAACCAGAATATCATTTCTGAATTCAAAGGAAGGGAGCATTTAAGAAGGGACTTTGATTGAGTACCACGTGCCACTGCAGAGCCAAGAATAAGCAGAACTAAACTTACCCGTTAGAGTAAGATATGTGAAAGCCGGTGGCAGGTTTTTTTTCCACTTTCTGTGGAGTAAAAGGGCAAGAAACCATATTGGGGTGCAGAGGGAAGGGGAGGGGAGAACGAGGGGAGAACACAGAAAGGCCACTCTTAGAAGTCTGGCTGAGAAGGGATGAAGGAAGGCTGGTGAGCTGGGAGGCCAGAAGAGCCAAACAAGAATGTCTTTTTGTTTTTTCTTTTTAAAACGTTTTACTTTGGAAAACTTCAGATGTAAATAGCTTCAGCAGAGTAGTATTATGAACCCTCATGCACCCATCGCTTGGTCTCAGCAATGATGAGCTCACGGTCTAACTTGTGCCCATATGTCCACCCGCTTCATTTGTGTTGTCAGTGGGAGAGACTTGAGTTGTTTGAAAACCCGTGGGGAGGAAATGACTGAGAAGGAGAATCTGAATAGTCAAGAGAAAGAAATATGGAAGAAAAGCGTGAATGATGCTTAGGGTTTCTGAGGAAGGAGGAGGGGCATAGGGTGTAGAGCATGCTAGAAGGGAGTCACTTTGGTGCCTGGAGAGCTGCCTTCTGTCTTGCTGAGGAAGGAAGGAGGGCAAGGGGGTACGATGGTGCAGATGCAGAATTGCTTGTTGGTGTCTGGAAGATAAGACAGTTTGACCTGCTGATGGACCTGACTCCTCTTCCTCTTCCTCCTCCATTTAAGGGAAGTCCTTCTTTTAAAGGAAGTGATCATGCCATCTTCTGAGAACAGTTGGGAAAAAAGAGGATGTTGGTATTTAAAGAGAGCATAGAAATCTGGGATAGTTATTGTGGAGAGAGAGAATGATGATATAGCAGAGAAGCATGGGATATTTACTAGATGGTATTAAAGGACCAATTTGGAGGAGATAGACTGGCTCTGGGAAGCAGATCCAATTTCACATATATATGTATATTTGTATGTCGGGCTTGTTAATGTGAGCCTTCATAATATGCTGTTACTGTAGTCCCCAGTGGAAGAATGTGTTTAGGTGCAACGTATTTACGTGTTCCACGGAGTGCATGGACTCCACAATCTCCTGAGTGTGTAAGTAGAATATATATATATATAAAGGGAAGTGATTTTAATTCTTAAAATGCAGGTGTGTCTAACCTGGAGAAGGAAATGGCAACCCACTCCAGGATTCTTGCCTGGAGAATCCCCATGGAGAGAGGAGCCAGATGGGCTACAGTCCATGGGGCTGGAAAGACTGAAGGACTCAGCACAGCATAGGGGTGCCTAACAGCACCCTGGAGCCTGTGTTTCACATTAATTGGTTCAGGGCGCCACCTGCTGGAAATCTTACTTAACAATACCACTCGGGGTTTTCTGATGCAAAATCTAAAATCTTTTTTCTCTGAAGTCAGTGTTCTTGCATACAGCATTTCCCTTATGACATGTGAGCTTCATTTATTAGATATTCTTTTACTTTTTATTTGTGTGTCAAGTCACAGACATTAAACTATGTTCTTTTCTGACTTGATTTTGGTCAAAGATCACATCTATCCCATTTCAGCGCATGTGTTGTCTGTAAATCTCATCCATGATCCATATACAAAAGAAGAGAAATAAAATGTCAGACTTATCTGAAACGGCATGAGTGAGGAGTAGATTATTGGTTAAAGGTGTATAAAGCATAAGAGATAGAGTCCAATTTTATCCAGCTTAAAAGATGTCTTATTTACTAATCCCTCAAATTCAAATGTTGTCCATAGTTTCCTATCACAAATTCTTCACTTCAAGGTTCTTAAAGTAAAATATGTATTTCTCCATAGTTTCCAAGTGACCCCTCAGGAAACCAGTCTGCTATAAAGTATCCTTTTCATGGTCTATCTTAATCTGAGTACATTATCATTCAAAACTTTTCTCCAAGATCTTTAGGTAACACCATTAAACTGTTTCTAGGTTTTTGTCAAATTATTCTTTTCCTTTGCATTAAATTACTCTATGGGAGAGTTTTGGGATAAATCACTCTTTTTTTATTAGTTTTAAAAAAATTTCTATTTCATTTTAAATTGGAGGATACTTATTTTACAGTCTCCTCAACAGGAATCAGCTGCAAGGCAAACACACGTCCCTTCCTTCTTAAGCCTCCTACCTCTCCATCCCACCCCTGTATGTTGGTCACAGAGCTGGCTTTGGGCTCTTTGCATCATACAGCACATTCCCACTGGCTATCTCTTTCACATGTGGAAGTGTACAAGTTTCAGTACTGCTCTCTCAAGTCATCCCACCCTCTCCGTCCTCCACTGTAAACAAGTCTGTTCTTTACGTCTGAGTCTCCTTTGCTGCCCCGCAAACAGGCTCATCTGTGCCATCCTTCTAGATCCCATATATACGCATTAGTATACTAGAGTTGTCTTTCTCTTTCTGACTTACTTCCCTCTGTATAATAGGCCCTAGGCTCATCCACCGCATTAGCACTGACTCATATGTGTTCCTTTGTATAGCTGAGTGATATTCCATTGAGTATATGTGCCACATCTTCTTTATCCATTTTCGGTCAGAGAACATCTAGGTTGCTTCCATGTCCTCACTTTTATAAATAGCTGCAATGAACTAGTGCTTCAGTGAACACTGGGGTACATGTGCCTTTCTCAGTTATGGTTTCCTGAGAGTGTATGCCTAGTAGTGGGATTTCTGGGTCCTATGGTAGTATTATTCCTAGGTTTTAAAGGAGTCTCCATACTGTACTCCACAGTGGCTGTATCAATTTGCATTTCCACTAACAATGCAAGAGGGGTCCCTTTTCTCTCCACCCTTCCAGCGATGGATAAATCACTCTTAATTGCTTCTTCTCCTTTAATTCAGTCAACTCTTAATTATGGTCATTTTTTTCATATATAAATAAACATGATTCACAGGAATTTAGAGAAATGCCAGTATAAAGTACTGAGTTATTCACAAGAAAAGCAGCATTTGTTCATTTACTCAGCCAGTCCTCATTAAGTGCTTACTGTGTGCCAGGAACTTGGGGAAGCAATGGTGGGATGTGGGGAACAGGACAGACATGATTCCGATCCTTAGAGAGCTTGCTGTACAGTGTGGAAGGCAGACATTGATTATAGCATCCTGACGTGTTCTGGTGAGGCCTCTGCTAAAAGACATACAGAGAATGTCATGAAATATCTGGAAGGCTGAGTCATGGACGTCTCCCTTGAAGAAGTGGTATGAAGCCATGGAGGAAAGGGAGAACAAAAAAACTCCAGGAAGGCTATGAGATAGGAGCCAAATGCTGAGAGGCAGATTATGGAGGGGCTGATAGATCTTTCTAAGAAGTTTGGATTTTATTATAAGAACAGATACCAGCAATGAAACATTTTAACAGTTTGTGTATGAATGGCAGCAGGGGTGGCCACACTCAGATTAGTATTTTGGAAAGATTATTCTAGCTGACGCTTGGAGAAGGTCTGGAGGGAAAACTCTGATGGGACCTAAGTTTCGAGGTATGTGTGATGTGGCATTGGCTTACATGAGGACAGTGGAGAAGGAGACAAGTGAGTGAATGTGAGAGATATTTAAGATGTTGAACAGATAAAACTTGGTGTAAATTAGTTGTAAGGCATCAAAGGAAGAGATGAGTCCAGAATGGCTCCCAGCTTTCTGGCTTGAACAAAAGGAGGCGCCCCTTAGTGAGATAGCAAGTACTAGACAAGATGTAGATTCTCAAGGCCAGAGAAGCTGAGTATTGCTCCTTGGACATGTTGAATTTGAGGTGCCTAAGGTGTATTGGTAGATACGTCTAGTGGATAACTAGATATATGAGCCTGGAGCACTGGGGAGGAATCTGGGCTGGAGATACAAGTCGGGATGAGCAGCCTGTTGAGAGTAAATTGATATTTTGGAAGTGGTCAATACCTCACCGAACATAAAGAAAAGAAGAATGACTAAGAAGCTCTGAAGAGCACATCTTTTAAGGAATCATTAAAAGAGGAGGAAGCCAGCACAGAAGACTAGCCAGAGAGGCTGGGAGACAACCAGGAGGACCAGTCCCAGAGCCAGTGGTAAGAAGCTTTCAAAAAAAAAAAAAAAAAAAAGACATGTGCAACAGAGGCCAAAATTGCTGATAACAACTGATGTTTTTCTTTAGGATTTAGTGGCATGTGGCCTTGTCCAGTGCAGGTCCAGTGAAGGGACATAGTCAATTTCAGTGAGTTCACACACAAGTAAGGGATGAGGAAGTGGGGGCAGTGAGTGTAGAAAATGAAAATATCTGTAGTAAACTGGAGTTTAGGGACACAGTGGGAACTGGCAGGAGAAGTATGGTTAGGGAGAAATACTATTGTTGCTTGCTCTTTGGAAAGAAAAGGGTTGAGAATGTTTCAGTGTTCACAGAAATTATCCCATAAAGAAAGAAAGGCTGAAGGAAACAAGAGAGGAAGTATTCATTCGATAGTTTAGTCCCTAAGAAGGCAGCTAGAGATAATAAATACATAAATAAATAATTCACTGCACCCCTTTTTGTGTACAGAAACTGTCCTAGGAGCATTATCTCATTTGACTCTTATGCAGCCCCTCTGAGAAGTTCTATTATTATTAGCCCATTTCTTCGAGATGTGGACACTGAGGCACAGATAGATACCAAGGCCACACAGGACATGGTGAGGCTGGGATTCATATCTGGGTATGTGACTTGAGACTTGTACCCTTGATCACAAGGCCCTGTTGTGGGATCCACAGTCTAGCTGGAGACGTAAATGGGAGGTGTCCACCCTTGCTCTTTTAAGAGGTCTGGGGAGGAGGGGCTGGTCTGTATGCAGACAAGTGTCAGATTTGTTGGCATTATTAATTTCTTAGGGATGCCATAACAAATTACCCCACTATGGGTGGTGTTGGAGAAGGCAATGGCACCCCCTCCAGTACTCTTGCCTGGAAAATCCCATGGATGAAGGAGGCTGGTGGGCTGAAGTCCATGGGGTTGCTAAGAGTTGGACACAACTGAGCAACTTCACTATCACTTTTCACTTTCATGCACTGGAGAAGGCAATGGCAACCCACTCCAGTGTTCTTGTCTGGAGAATCCCAGGGACGGGGGAGCCTGGTTGGCTGCCGCCTATGGGGTCGCACAGAGTCGGACACGACTGAAGCAACTTAGCAGCAGCAGCAGCATCTGCTCTCCCTCCCTCTGACGGGGTCCCTTGTTTGGCACCTCTGTCCTCACTTAGCTGGCTTCTCTGTGTCTCAGAACTCTTTCTGCCTTTCTCTTATCAAGAGACCTGTCATTGAATGTAGGGCTCACCTCAGACCCAGGATGATCTCATCTGGAGACTCTTAGTTACGTCTGCAATGATTCTTTTTCCAATTAAGTTCGCAGATTTTGAGGGTTAGGATCTGGACATATTTTGATGGGGGAGGGGGTACTATTCAACCCACTACAGTTAGAAAGATGAAGGAGTTTCTGTCTGATGGATCCCTGTATTCTATGGAGTAGAGTATGAGTACTTTTCTGAGAGTGAACTCAGAAGTAGAGGGGTCAAGTATCTGAAGGGTGAAGAAATCTGGCAGTGATTATTATTGAAATGTAGAGAGTCAACTGAATAGGAAACACAATATGTTTGTGGAGCAGCATGAAGAATGCAGATAAAGTTTGTTATTAATTTATAGCTGTGTGATTTTCTCTGACAGCAATTTGCAGCCAGGTACACGCATGGGGAAAGCTGACAGATGAAATGGCAGGAGTTACACTCAAGTGAGAGGGGCACGGATCGGGGGTGGGAGGTGGGGGAAGCTGGACAAAGGAGGAGGTTTAGGATCCTGGCGGGGCGGGGGTTGGGGGTGGGGGGGTTCTGTCCATAGGAGCAAAGCTGGCTGTGTATGGAAACAACGTCTGAGGAGGACTAAGGATGGTTCAAAAGCAGATGAAACCCTGAGAGCAATTCAGTGAACTGTCTATGGTGCTGCAAGTTTATTCTCAGAGTGAGTGTGGAGTATTTGATTGTATTGTTTTACATGAGGAAAAGAATCTGGTTGCAGTAGAGGCAAAAGAAGGTTAATGGAAATGGACAAGCCAAGAGAGAAGGCAGGGATATAACAAAACAGAAACAGATTCAAGGTCATAGAGAACAGTGGTTACCAGGGAGAAAGGTGAAAGAGGGGTGAGGGATTAAGAGGTACAAACTACTGTGTATAAAATAAATTTAAGTTTTAAGGATATGTTGTGCATCACGGGGAATATAGCCAGTGTTTTATCATAAGTCGAAGTGAAGTATAGTCTGTAAAAATGCTGAATGATTATGTTGCACACCTGAAACTGATATAATGTTATAAATCAACTATACTTCAATTATTTTTTAAAAAAGAGAAGGCAAGATTCAGGACAAGCCACCCATGTGAATACAGAGTCACACAGAAAAATGACAGGACCTGGGTGGCAAATGCTGCTGATGGTGTGATGTTTGACCTGAGACTCAGTGGTTGGAAGAGGCTATTAAGGTGGGTGTGGTTCGCTTGGAATGATACTGGATGCCATGTTAGTGAAGATTCTAAGAGGAACAGAACCAGTAGAGACAGAGAGAAAGTGTGTGTGTGTGTGTGTGTTTGCAAAGAGGGAGGGAGAGAGAGAGTTATTAATTGATTTATTATTAGGAATTTATGTGATTATGGAAGCTGAGAAATTCAGACCAAGGAGAATAGATAAATATAGTTCCATTCCAAGGCAGGAGAAGACTGATGTTCTAGCTTGAAGACAGTCAGGTAGAGAAGAATTGTTTCTTAGCCTTTTATCCTGCTCAGGTTGTTAACAGATTGGATGGAGCCCATAACATGGGGAGGGGTAATTTGTTTTACTTAGGCTACAGATTCAAATGTTAATCTTATCCGGAACTATCCTCACAGATACACCCAGAAATGATGTTTGACCAAAGATCTGAGCACTCCCTGCCCTACTCAAGTGGATACATAAAATTAACCTCCACAAACACCTGGATTACATGAATAGTCTTACTCTACTGGTCTTAGTCTTCCTGATTTTAAATGAGGGATAAATAAGATTATTCCTAAAGGTCCCTCTAATTTTAACTTTCATGTTTTGCAGTATAATTTCAAACCCTTAGGGTGGGAAGAAAGTGTTAGTTGCTCAGTCATGTCTAACTCTTTGTGACTCCATGGACTGTAGCCCATCAGGCTTCTCTGTCCATGGAATTCTCCAGGCAAGAATACTGGAGTGGGGAGCCATTCTCGTCTCCAGGGGATCTTTCTGACCCAGGAATTTAACTTGGGTCTCCTGCATTGTAGGCAGATTCTATACCATCTGAGCCACCAGGGATATCCTGGTAGAAGGGTGGAAAAGAAAAATCATGTTAAAATTCTCCTTAATTAAACATAACCCAGAAATGGCTCCTGTGAATCCACAGATCTTAGAAACTAATGATTATACTCAAATTCTGGCTAATACTCACTATTTACCTGCTTAAAAAAACCCAACACATTTATTTATTCTTGATTGCACTAGGTCTTCGTTGCTGCATGAGGGCTTTCTTTAGTTTCTGCAAGCGGGGGCTACTCTTTGTTGCCAAGCACTAGCTTTTCATTGCCGTGGCTTCTTTTGGTGAAGAGCACAGGCTCTAGGTACATGGGCTTCAGTAGTTGTGGCTGTTAAGTTTTGTTGCTCCATGGCATGTGGAATCTTCCTGGACTAGGGATTGAACTTGTGTCCCTGCATTGGCAGACCGATTTTTATCCACTGTGCCACCAGAGAAGTCTTTAAAAACAAACAAAACCTATAAAAGTCTCGACAAAACTTTCAACAGCACAACCACAGAAACGTCTCCCTCTTTTCCCACAGAAACCATTAACATGTGGTTCCAAAATCTCCCTGGGCAGCAAGTACTAGTTCTGGGTTGTTCTCTGTCTTCTCTGAGTGTGGATTACGTGATATTGTGACGGGACAGCAGTCATCTCAGGCGAGTCTCTCATTTAGTCAGTGTAGCACACTTGCCTACAAACAATGAATTCCAAATTGTTACCTTTGCTTGAAATCTGTGCATTTCATAGGTGGGCTGAATATTTCTTTTTAAATAGGTGTATCTGAAAATAGTAAATACAGTCCTTCCTGGAAACAGAGGGTTGGGATGAGAGGACATTTTGAAGCATAGTACATTTGCTTAGTTTGGGGTTAAGGAAAAGAAAGTGGAAGTTCAGCCCTCAGTGTACACCCTTCTGCTGGAGGAGTCAGACAGAGAAGAATCTTCTCAGATTGGCACACTTTATCTTTACTCCATTTGGAAAGCCCTTCTTCCATTTCCTCATGTGATGACTTGAAACACCCTCTGAAATGTCAGATTCCTTTAAGTAGCTTTTCTTGGCTTCCCTTCCCACCCACTCTCAGTGATCAGGTGCCCTACCTTTGTCTGCCTGTCACCTCCTGTGTGTACGTCTGTCATGGTGTTCCCCGTGGCATATTTACTTGTCTTTTATTTCTGTCTCCCCGACACAATGGCTGACACATGAGGCGATAAATTCATTTATACTGAAGTCATTTAACTGTACTTTTGATGAATTTGTCATTATCTTGCTCCTTTGCTATGTCTGGCAACTATTTTATATCAATCACTATGCTAGCAACTAGGAGCATACAGATAAACAAAAGGTAGGAGGTCCTGATACTTGTGAAGTGTGTATTCAGGTAGGAGAGACTGACAAAGAGGAAAGCAGTAGAAGAAAAGTAAATAAGGTAGCCACTATTTGTAATTACTGTGTCATAAAGGGAATAAATGAGAGACAGACAGAGGCTGATGGGTGAGGGTATTCTGGGTAAAATGAGTAACAAGCCTCTCCCAGTAGGTGATGCAGGAAAGAAGTAGGGAGGCAAATATTTCAGGCAGAGGAAACGGCAAGAGGAGGAGCTCAGTTAAATGTGGATGGAGCAGAATGAGCCAGGCATCCTGGAAAGACGTAGGAGTGGAATCACTCAGAGATGTTACCCATAGTTAAGAGTTTGGAAGGGGAGGACTTGGGAGATGAGTGAGGAAGTGCAGCAGGAGCACCATCAGTGGAGGGGATGGTACTGTCTTGGAGTCATGCAAAGGCAGTAAAGACAGAAGAATGTAGGCTTGAGATTATATATTAAAGATAAAAATTGGTCATGTTTTTGATAGTTTAGATGAGAATGATGAAGGAAAGAAAGGAATCAAGAATGTCTCTTACTGAAGTAATGGATTGCTGTGTACTGATTTGGGAAAATTTGAAAGGAGAAAGAAACAGGCTCAAGATCCTACTGTACAGCATAGGGAACTATATTAATATCCTGTGATAAACCATAATGGAAAAGAATATGAAAAAACAGTATATATGTATGTAAAACTGAATCACTTTGCTGTATAGCAAAAATTAGCATGACATGGTAAATCAGCCTTTGGTCACCTAATCTATGACAAAGGAGGCAAGAATATACAATGTTGAAAAGACATCCTCTTCAATAAGTGGTGTTGGAAAAACTGGACAGCTACATATAAAAGAATGAAATTAGAACATTGCCTAATGTCATGCACAAAAACAAACCCAAAATGAGTTAATGACCGAAGTGTGAGACCAGACACTATAGAAGTCTTGGAGGAACATGTAGGCAGAACACTCTTTGACATAAATCACAGCAAGATCTTTTTTGATTCACCTCCTAGAGTATTGAAAATAAAAACAAAAATAAACAAAAGGGACCAAATTAAACTTAAAAGCTTTTGCATAGCAAAGGAAGCCATAAGCAAAATGAAAAAAACAGACTTCTGAGTGGGAGAAAATATTTGCAAATGAAGCAACCAACAAGGGATTAATTTCCAAAATATACAAACAGTTCATGCAACTCAGTATATATATATATATATATATACATATATATATATATACACACACACACACACATACAATTCAGTCAAAAATGAGTAGAAGACTTAAATAGACATTTCTCCAAAGAAGACCTACAGATGGCTAACAAATACATGAAAATATGCTAAACATCACTATTAGAGAAATGCAAATCAAAACTACAATAAGATACCACTTCACATTGATCAGAATGGCCATTATTAAAAATCTAGAAACAATAAATGCTGGAGAGTATGTTGAGAAACGGGAACCCTCCTACACTGTTGATGGGAATATAAATTGGTTCAGTCACTACGGAGGACAATTTGGAGGTTCCTCAAAAAACTAAAAATAGAACTCTCATATGATTCAGGAACCCCACTTCTGGGCACATATACAGGGAGGAAACCATAATTCAAAAATGACATATGCCCCTCAATGTTCTTTGCAACACTATTTACAACAGCCAGGACATGGAAGCAATCTAAATGTCCATCAATAGAGGAATGGATAAAGAAGATGTGGCAAATATATACAATGGACTATTACTCAACCATGAAAATGAATGAAATAGTGCTATTTAAAGAGACATGGATAGACTTAGAGCCTGTCCTACACAGTGGAGTAAGTCATAAAGAGAAAAGCAAACATCATATAATATCTCCTATATATGGAGTCTAGAAAAATGTACAGATGAACTTATTTGCAAAGCAGAAATAGAAACAGAGGGAAAGAACAAATGAATGGATACCAAGGTGGGGAAGGGAAGGGTGGGATGAACTGGGAGATCGGGCTTGAGATATATACACTATTATGTATAAAATAGACAACTAATGAGGATGACAGAGGATGAGATGGTTGGATGGCATCACCAACTCAATGGTCATGAGTCTGAGCAAGCTCCAGGGGATACTGAAGGACAGGGTACAGTCCATGAGCTCACAAAGAGTTGGACATGACTGAGCGACTGAACAACAATAATGAGGACCTACTATATAACACAGTAAACTCTATTCAGTGCTCTATGGTGGCCTAAATAGAAAGGAACTCCAAAAAAGAAGGATATCTGTATACATGTAAATTAATCACTTTTCTCTGTGGCAGAAAGTGACACAACATTGTAAAGCAACTAAACACCAATAAAACTTTTAAAAATGTAAGTCAACTATATTTCAATAAAAAAACAGGCTCAAGAGGAAGATAAGTGTTCTATTTACATTTGAGATATGTGTAAATTTTCCAGGAGAAGGCTAGTAGTTAATAGAAGCAGGTAGTTGGATATGAGTTTTAAGCTCAGAAGAGCTTAAAGACTTCACATGTAAATTTAAGAGGCCTCCACATAAAGATCCTACATAGCTCTGTGGAAATTGACAAGGCTATTTAGAGAAGAAAATGTAGAGAGAACAAAGAGGGCTCAGACCAGTTCTTTGGACCTCCCTGATTCGACATTAGAGTAAAGGAGGAACCATCCAAAGAAACAGAAACAGCCAGTAAAAGAGAAAGTGATTTTAGGAAGCAAAAAAGAAGAGTTTTAAGGAAGAGGAAATACCATTGCTGAGAAGTTCAGTAGGATGACTGAGAACTGTCCACTGAACTTTTACAACCTGGAGGTCATGGGCACTTTGGCAAGAACCATTTCATTGAGAGGTGAGAGCTGAATTTAGATTTCAGTAGCACAAATTTGAGTGAGAGTTCAGGAATCGAGGCAGTGTGTGTCCAGAATCACACTTTTCAAGAAGTTTGTCTATAAAAGAGCTCTGATAGATGGATCAGGAGTTATGAAGAGGTGTGGATCAGTGTAGGATTATTGCTATATTCTTAAGGAGAGATCGTGATTATGGTTTTTTTGGCCAATGAAGATAATCCAGGAGAGAGGGAGAAGTTGGAGATTCTGAAGAGAAAGATAAATGTTAAGCTTAAGGCTTGATGTCTTCTAGGGTTTAAGAATAAATGGCACCCAGTGCTAAAGGGGAAAGATGAGCTTCGAGAGGGAAGAAGGATGTGATTAAGGCCAGTGAATAGGTGAGTTCATAGGTAAGAAGATGTGGGGCTTCACCTCCAGTAGCTTCTATTTTTCTCACTGAAAAATGAGGTGAAACCATGAGCAATGAGTGAACAAGTGCTTGGACCTATTCTGTTTCTCATGGCATGAAACTAATTTTACTGGTTCTTAAGATAGTCAAGGGCCTCCCCTGGTGGCTCAGTGGTAAAGAATCTGCCTACAATGCAGGAGGTGCAGAAGACATGGGTTCAATCTCTGGGTTGGGAAGATCCCCAGGAGGAAGGTATGACAACCCACTCCAGTATTCTTGCCAGAAAAATCCCAGGGACAGAGGAGCCCAGTGGGCTACAGTCCATAGGGTCACAAAGAGTCAGAGACAACTGAAGCGACTGAGCACTCACGATATTCAACTAGAATCGGCAATATTTCGTAGAAACCTGGAAGGTCCTGCTCTTTGGATTTTTAACTCTTTTTATTGTCAGGGACAGATTCCTCTTCATCTATGCTTTTCTTTTCTGAAATTAGTTTGTGTGGTAGTTAATAGTTTTTGATGAGATTCAAAATTCTGTATCAATCATTGCCCCTCAATCATGCTGCAGGGGTGAACGCTGGCCAGGACACCTGGCTCTGTGTGGTGGGAAGACTTGATTGTCAGAGTTTCTAGATGGGGCTTCTTAAAGGCTTTGGAGAAGACAGGTATATGAGAAAAACATTTGTGCAGGAGAAAAGAAAAATGGAAATGATAAAAAGGAAAGATTAAGTTTTGCCATGTGCTGCACAATACTTAACACTCACATCTATCTTCCACAGAACATTTAATAAAATTTGTGCTACTTGTCAAAGTTGACACTGCTGCTTCCTGGGCTCAGTGCGGAGTAACAGCAGAGGCTACCCAAGGGATAGCCCATGCACATTTGGGTTACATTAAGTTTTTATTATGAAATAAATTATTCATAGCCAAGGATGTATATAGAATATATGAACAGTTTAAGATGTATAATTACAACCATAAAATAAGCACTCGAGTTCCAACTAGCCAACTTAAAAAGAGAACACTGCCAGTTCCTCTGAAGACACTTGGGTGAACCTCCTCAATAGTGAGAGATTAGTTGCTCAGTCGTTTCCGACTTTGTTGACCCCATAGACTAGCCTGCCAAGCTCCTCTGTCCATGGAGTTCTCCAGGAAAGAATATTGAAGTGGGTTGCCATTCCTTCTCCAGGGGATCTTCTTGACCCAAGAATTGAACCTAGGTCTCCTGCACTGCATACAGATACTTTACTGACTGAGCTATGAGGGAAGCCTCAACGGTATCCCTCTCCTACTTCCAGAGGTAACAAATCACCCCCTTAGTTTTCTTTATTGCTAAATAATAATAATATGTTGTTGAGTCGCTAAGTTGTGTCCAACTCTTTGTGACCTCATAGACAGGCTCCCCTGTCTTTTACTGTTTCTCGAAGTTTGCCCAAATTCACATCCATTGAGTCAGTGACGCCATCCAACAATCTCATCCTCTGTCATCCTCTAGCTTTATTTATTTTTAAACTATATGGAAACACATTCTTTTGTGTTGCTTTGGTTCTATCATCATTGTGCTTTTTGAGATTTATCCATGTCCTTAGAGATACAACAGTTTATTTATGTCCATTGATGTGTAGTGTTCCATGATATGGAAATACCACAATTTATTAATACACTCTGCCTTTGACAACATGTGATTTGTTTCCAGGTTTTTCTGTTATAACCAGTGCTGCTAGAATATTCTTATATCTCATGGTGCAAGAGTTTTCAGATTATATACTTAAGAATAAGATCGCAGAGTCATAGGTTATATCCCTAGTCAGTCTCATCAGGTATACTTTTTTGCTTTCCAAAGTGATTCTTATCAATTTTATGTTGTCTTTTCAACAAAGACAATAAGGATTATATCCAATATGAATAATAACAGATTTTGCAAACCTGGAGGCAATGTTACTAGTTGGTCCTCTCTGTAGAGATAGCCAGCCACAGTGCAGGAAATGGGTAGACACTCAGGCCGGTGAACCGGTGAAATGTTGGTGGTACATGCTCCTTTGTTTCTTTTTTTTTTTTTTTCCTAACCTTCATTCTCAGACAGGAATATCTTTTAACACATGGATGTGTTTAGGAGTCTCCTAGGAAGCTGAGAATGTCAGAAAACAGGAGATTCAAAGTTCGAGGTAGAAAAAGAAGGGGGCCTGCACACATATTTGAGGTTCTGGAATGTCCAACAAACAGTGAAGGGGTAGGGGTTGCTGTGCAAACATTTTTGTCAGAAATTTTGGCCCCAGAGTTGAAATGCTTTTTGCAGCTAGGAATTCCCGTGGTCACTGTTGGATGCGTTAGTGAGAACTGCAAGTTTTTCTAACCTTTCATCCCCAAAGAATATGGAAATGCAAGTATCATCCTGCCTGAAATTCTGGTACCCTGACACTAAGGTAACTTTGCCCTGTGTTTCCTGGCCTAAGAGTACCTGGTACCCACACAGCTTCCTCTCTGCATCCTCTTTCCTTCTAGGGGATCAGCCATTGACCAATAACATTAGAAAAACAACCTTGAATCCTCTCAAGATCCCTGAAAATTAGATATTGTTTCAACTTTAGGGATGAGAAAACTGAGGCTCAGAGAGGTGAGTAACTCACCCCAAATTAGGTCACTTCTAAGTGGTAGACTAGAAAGCTGAAGCCACACCTGTTTACCTGCATCTATGTTTTTCCTCCCTGTTCTTTCCCTGTTTTTCTGTTCCCTGTCTTGTCCTTTATAACCATATGGTCCTGAACAAGTGTCTTCTGTCTGAACTTTAGATTGAAAATTAGCAGTTCACATAGGTTTAATGAACATTTATTAAAAAATGAAAATCATCCTGTGGACAGCTCACATTCTAGTGAGAGCAATGTTCTGAGCCAGCAAAAGATCTTTCTCCCTCTGTCTTACTACTGATCTTGTTGCTGCTATTTTTATTAGTGTCTTCTAAATCTACTCTCACAGCCTGTGGCTAAACATGGGAGTTTAGCTTGTTCTATAGCTGGTGTGTACCTACAGTTAGGTAGGTCTTGACTATAAAATTTACTCCAGTGTGGTGTTGGTTGTCTGTTATTTTGATTTCATCCTATTTTGCCAACCAAGAGTATGTTTCCCCATCATAAAAGTTTTTAGTGGAGGCCTTCTTCAGATCGGCTATTACAAACTCACACACACCTTAGCACTGGTATCTGTCTCAGGAAAGCAGTCAGGCTTGGCAGCACCACGGGTACGCCCATCAATACCCAAGGAAAACTGCTATTGCAGCCTCCCAGGTTCATTACTTCTCTAGTGACACCTCACCCTGCTAACAGGGGATCAGAAGCAGAGGCAGGACGTGTAATTCAAGTGTGGGAAAAATTCAAATCATCCTCTGTCTTGGTGTGGCTTGGGGGAGACCCAGTCCCTACCACATAGGAGGCTAACTGATTCAGACCTTTCTTCTCCGGGACAGCCGACTTGCTTCCTTGTGTGCTGGTCCACCTCACTTGTTTCTCTCTTACTCCCTGGTTGGAGAGAAAGATGCTGGTTCTCCAGGGTAGCCCTCATCCACTGGGAATGTGAAGACCATGATGGAGGAGTTGTTCTGTCTGACTCGAGCATGTGTGCATATGTGTATGTGTGTGCTTAGTTGTGTTCAGCTCTTTGCAGCCCCATGGACTGTAGCCTGCTAGGCTCCTCTGTCCATGAAATTTTCCAGGCAGGAATACTAGAATGGGTTTCCACTTCCTACTCCAGGGGATCTTCCCGCCCCAGGGATTGAACCTGAATCTCTTGGGTCCCCTCTATTGGCAGGTAGATTCTTTACCACTGCATCATCTGGAAAACCCCATCTGTGATCCCCAAGTACCCCCAAAAACAATTAATTGAGATGAAAAGAAATTCTAAACTCTTCTAATAATGGTCATGTACATGAAGAACAATATTAGGGACCTCAAGTTCTGGTTCCTTTTTGCAGATGGTTGCCCTGTAAACCCGTGTCCTCAACTTGAAAACTGGGTAGAGAAACTCAAAAAATTGTCAAGATTACTGAGAATAGTAATGGATGGGAGACTAGAAGTTTTTCATAGTCTAGAACAGTAGCTGGCAAACTTTTTCTGTAGGTCAGATAATAACTATTTTAAGTTTTGTGGTCCCTTCTGTCTCTGTGGAATATGCAGCTCTGGGTGGATTTACAATCTTTAAATGTATAAAAACCATTCTTAGCTCAGTAGCCTTACAAAAATGGACCACAGGCTGGATTTGGCCTGTAGTTTGCTAACTGTAGTCCTATAAGCTCATCTGCAATTTTAGACAGCTGGATATTAGAGAAAATTTTTCTAGAGACTTAATATGGTATATTTTGAGAGGAAGCAATTAGCAGAAATATCAAGCTCAAGCATAACTAATTAGAAAATAATCTGGAGAACAAAATGGACAAAGGAAAGTAAAGATAAGGAAGAACAGAGATTGTGAAGCAATTATTTAAAGGAATTAGGGATGTGGAAAAGAGGCAAAAATAGGGGATGAGGATTGAATGGAGTATCTTGAACAAAGTAGAGAGTCTGGGAAAATGTGTAAATGAGGCAGATTTTCTCCTAAGCATGTGCATGCATGCATTCATGCTCAGTCACTTCGGTCATGTATGACTCTTTGTGGCCCCATGGACTGTAGCTCCCAGGCTCCTCTGTCCATGGGGTTCTCCAGGCAAGGATATTGGGTTCGGTTGCCATGTCCTTCTCCAGGGGATCTTCTCAACCCAGGGATCAAACCTGTGTCTCCTGCATCTCCTATGTTGTGGATGGATTCTTTACTGCTGAGCCACCAGGGAAGCCCCTCCTAAACATCGTTACTGGCAAATACACACAAGTCCTGCTGTGTAGCAGACTGGATTTGCATGGGAATATGAGGAGGAATTTACTCCCTTCTGTGGCTTATCACTACATGCATTCATGCTCAGTCACTTCAGTCAGCTGCTTGTGACCCTATGGTCTGTAGCTCACCAGGCTCCTCTGTCCATGGGATTCTCCACGGAAGGATATTGGATGGGTTGCCATTTCCTCCTCCAAGGGATCTTCTCAACCCAGGGATTGAACCTGCGTCCCCTGCATCTCCTGCATTTCAGGCAGATTCTTTCCACTGAGCCACCAGGGAAGCCTGGCTTATCACTTCGGTCCTCTTTTAACCGTATGGGTCAGGTCACAGGTCTTCACTTGCTTTCCTGCCGCCATCCAACACTGTTAGTCTAGTGCTTGTTCAATCAGCTTTCATGATTGAAAAATAAGAAGAAGGAAAGAGTGCATTACCTCCCTGGGATGTAGGTTGGCAAGGGTGATTGGGAAGAATGCAATATTGTGGAACATTTTCTGTGGATTGAGAAGTCAATCATGGCACTTTAACCAAAATATAAACATGTTTTCTCACAGATAATTGACCATGAGAGCAAATTCAAAATGGACAAAGAGGACAGTCAGAATATTAATGGAGAGGTGATGCATGTCAAAGAGAAAAATAAGAAAATGGGTCTCAACTGTACGACTAGGTGGAAAAACAGGTAAACAGGCCAATTTCTGCTGGGAGATAATTTGAAAAGCTGAGACATTTTAATACCCAAGAAATATTGAACATCACAATATTCGTACAATATATTGAATATCTCAAACAGGCCCATTTTCTCAGAATGATGGAAGAGCCCTGAACTAGGAATCAGAACATCTTGGGTTTAGCTTTTAGTCTGCTTGGTAATTTGAAATCCGTGTAATCTGTGTGATTGAGCTTTTCCAAGTCTTGTTTCCTCATTGGTAAAATGGAGATGGTATGTTTTTCCTTTTCCATATTGTTATTTTGATTTATAAATGCATGTTAAATGGCTTTGTAAAGCATTAGGAACTATGATAATGATGGAGATTTTGTTTTAGTATTTTATTATTATTTATCACTATTTTATTAATGAGTTGGCTTCACTAATAGAGCAGGCTGGGTATTATGATTAGGGGCTTCCAAAAGACTAGCTACCTGTCAAGTTTTGCCTAAATTGAACTGTAATAGTATGATGAGAGTGAAAGAGGAGAGTGAAAAAGTTGGCTTAAAGCTCAACATTCAGAAAACTAAGATCATGGCATCTGGTTCCATAACTTCATGGAAAATAGATGGGGAAACAGTGGAAACAGTGTCAGACTTTATTTTTTTGGGTTCCAAAATCACTGCAGATGGTAATTGCAGCCATGAAATTAAAAGATGCTTACTCCTTGAAAGGAACATTATGACCAGCCTAGATAGCATATTAAAAAGCAGAGACATTACTTTGTCCACAAAGGTCCATCTAGTCAAGGGTGTGGTTTTTCCTGTGGTCATGTATGGATATGAGAGTTGGACTACAAAGAAAGCTGAGTGCCAAAGAACTGATGTTTTTGAACTGTGGTGTTGGAGAATACTCTTGAGAGCCCCTTGGACTGCAAAGAGATCCAACCAGTCCATCCTAAAGGATGGGTGTTCTTTGGAAGGAGTGATGCTAACGCTGAAACTCCAGTACTTTGGCCACCTCATGCAAAGAGTCGACTCATTGGAAAAGACTGTGATGCTGGGAGGGATTGGGGGCAGGAGGAGAAGTGGACGACAGAGGATGAGATGGCTGGATGGCATCACCAACTCAATGGATGTTGGGTTTGAGTGAACTCCGGGAGTTGGTGATGGACAGGGAGGCCTGGCGTGCTGTAATTTATGAGGTTGCAAAGAGTTGGACACGACTGAGTGACTGAACTGAACTGAACTGAACTGAGCATGATTAAATCATTTCATAAGATTAAAAGTTTCTACGGTCCTTAGATTATGAAAATACGAAATAGTAAAAATACAATTACATTAAAGATGAAATCTAATTCAATTGTGTACCTCTTAGCAATTGATTAGCTGGCCATCCTAGCAATCTCTTGAGAGAATGGAGCAGAATTGCCAAAGAGCTTTGGTTCACCACAAAAATACTGAATGAATGCCTGTCTGAACATCAGCGGTGGTCAAGGCATTAACAGAGAGGGATGATCTCTTGCAACTGTCTCCTCAATTTTGACTCAGGATAGTTTGTTCTGCCCATATCTAGGGGTTTTGAGAGATGGCAGCCTGTGATCTTTTTCCTTTGAATTCTTCCCAATGCCATCTTTTCCCCTAAGCAAATATTTTCAATACAGGATCCTGACTAACCCTCCTAGAGTTCTTATGGCGAAGATAGCTAATGTCCCACAAAAATGCATGCTTCCCTTCCAGGAGCCTTATATCTTGTAACTTGTGTTCTAGGGGTCTTCCAGGAGACTTTCCAAACTGCCTTGTCTCTAGGTGGGGCTGGGTGCCAATGACAGGTTGTATGGATGTGATGTGTGTCACATACAGGCTGAGCTAGTTAAGAAACAAATGCTTTCTCCACTCTCTTTTTTTCTTGTCTGCTAACTGCAAATTGATACCAGTGGTTATACTGGAAATCAAGTCTTGAGGATGGAACTGTTACGAAATGGAAAGAAACTGGGCATCTGAGTCACTGCTTGAAGGAAAGCTGCCCCTTCAGGAATACCTACATCATACTGGAATATGAGCAAATAATCCACTGGGACTTTTGAGTTTTCTGGTATTACCTGGATTAACACAGCTGTTGATATAGCAAACCTTCCCAGACTATTCTGTTCTCTACCAATTGTGATCAGATAGTCTTTTTTCTTGATATTTAGCCTTTTCCCTTTCTTCCCTATGTTCTTTCTACCCTTCCTGCTGAAAGGTTGTGGCTGAGCCATGAAAGACACTGGGATTCTTGGCCTCCAGAGGAGAGGAATTCAATCCAGGGCCAGTGACAAGGTTTGATCACTCAGAGCTTTTGTGTGATAAATTTTTATTAAAGTATAAAAGAGATAGACAAAGCTTCTGACATAGACACCAGAAAGAGGCAGGAAAAATGTCCCCCTGCTAGTCTTTAGCAGTATGTCATATACCTATCAGCAAACTGTTAATTAGAGAAAGGAAATGTCTCAAAACTCAGAGTGATATATAGCTTTTATTATGTTGAGGTATGTTCCTTCTATTCCTGCTTTCTGGAGAGTTTTTATCATAAATGGATGTTGAATTTTGTCAAAGGCTTTTTCTGCATCTATTGAGATAATCATATGATTTTTATTTCTCAGTTTGTTAATGTGATGAATTACATTGATTGACTTGCGGATATTGAAGAATCCTTGCATCCCTGGGATAAAGCCCACTTGGTCATGGTGTATGATCTTTTTAATGTGTTGCTGGATTCTGATTGCTAGGATTTTGTTGAGAATTTTTGCATCTATGTTCATCAGTGATATTGGTCTGTAGTTAAACTCAAAATGGATTAAAGATCTAAATGTAAGACCAGAAACTATAAAACTCCTAGAGGAGAACATAGGCAAAACACTCTCCGACATAAATCACAGCAGGATCCTCTATGATCCACCTCCCAGTATACTGGAAATGAAAGCAAAGATAAACAAATGGGATCTAATTAAAATTAAAAGCTTCTGCACAACAAAGGAAACTATAAGCAAGGTGAAAAGACAGCCTTCTGAATGGGAGAAAACAATAGCAAATGAAACAACTGACAAACAACTAATCTCAAAGATATATAAGCAACTTATGCAGCTCAACTCCAGAAAAATAAATGATCCAATAAAAATTGGGCCAAAGAGCTAAATAGGCATTTCTCCAAAGAAGACATACAGATGGCTAACAAACACATGAAAAGATGTTCAACATCACTCATTATCAGAGAAATGCAAATCAAGACCACAGTGAGGTACCATTTCACACCAGTCAGAATGGCTGTGATCCAAAAGTCTACAAGTCAATAAATGCTGGAGAGGATGTGGAGAAAAGGGAACCCTCTTACACTGCTGGTGGGAATGCAAACTAGTACAGCCACTATGGAAAACAGTGTGGAGATTCCTTAAAAAATTGCAAATAGAACTGCCTTATGACCCAGCAATCCCACTGCTGGGCATACACACCGAGGAAACCAGAATTGAAAGAGACACATGTACCCCAATGTTCATTGCAGCACTGTTTATAATAGCCAGGACATGGAAGCAACCTAGATGTCCATCAGCAGATGATTGGATAAGAAAGCTGTGGTACATATACACAATGGAATACTACTCAGCCCTTAAAAAGAATAAATTTGACTCAGTTCTAATGAGATGGCTGAAATTGGAACCGATTATACAGAGTGAAGTAAGCCAGAAAGAAAAACACTAATACAATATACTGACATATATATGGAATTTAGAAGACAGTAATGATGACCCTATATGTGAGACAACAAAGAGACACAGAGGTATAGAGTGGACTTTTGGACTCTGAGGGAGAGGGAAAGGGTGGGATGGTTTGGGAGAATGGCAATGAAACATTTATATTTTCTTGTAAGAAACGAAGAGCCAATCTTTGTTCAATGTAGGATGCAGGATGATGCATGGGGCTGATGCACAGGATGATCCAAGTAGAGGATGTGGGGTGGGGGGTGGGAGGTGGGAGGGGGCTTCGGCATTGGGAGATTGTGTTCACCTATGGCTGATTCGTGTCAATGTATGGCAAAACAAATACAGTATTGTAATTTAGAAAATAAATAAATTTAATAAAAAAAAAAAGGAAAGTGAAAAAAAAAAAAACTCAGAGTGGCACCAGGCCCCTCACCTACAACATGCATTTTGAGATAACATTGCCACAAAGTGAGTCATCCCGGGCCATAAAACAATTGACATGAATCTTGAAGAAAGGCAGGTTTCCAAGTAAATATATAGTTTCAAAAAAAAGAGTAGGAGAACAATGTATGAGTAAAACATACTGGTTTGTTGAGCCCTTATCGGTTCTGAGTCTTAAGTGGAACCGACTTGAAGAAAGATAGAGTTTAGGGTAACTACATAGTTCATTAACAGAGCTTAAGGAAAGTTTTCCATAAGAAAAATGTATTGGTTAGCTCAAACTTTGAGAAAAGTTAAGTTCAGGTGGAACCAAGTGTCATCATGGCAACACAGAATTTTAAAAGAAACCTCCTTTTAATTTTGTATAGAGAAGGAAAAAAAATCTGACGCCTATAGTTTGTTTCCTCCTGCTTTTTAAGGGAGAGATAAAAGATGCCTGATGTTTGCAGCCTATTTCCTTCATTTGGAGACCCCAGGCCTTCTTTCCTGATACGCTCTCACTGCCACCACTATTCTGATGAATAATGACATCAGCAAAGAGCAAGAACAGGACAGTGGTTATTTCACTCAGGCATGCATTCAGTCATTCGCTTGTTTCTTTTTCCTCTGCCTGACTCAAATGCATGGTAGTAGCCCAGATGTTGGATGGGAGCCAATAACAGATGTTTGCAGGCTATTCCCTTAAACTCTTGTATTGGGTATTAAAAAGGTATAAACAGTAAAGACTGTAAGTTTCAATGGCATGCTTTGGCATTGGGAGATCGTGTACACCTGTGGCTGATTCATGTCAATGTATGGCAAAACCAATACAGTTAAAAAAATAAATAAATAAAAGTATTACACAATGAAAAAAATAAATTGGGAGTCTAGAGGAAGGGCGCTTTCTCTCCAGCTTACATCCACGGGAGTCGTTTCATTTTTAGTTCTTACTTCTCGTGTGGCAGAGTGCACTTGAGATGTAAGATTCATCCGTGGAGCACCCTGTGGTCATTATTGGGTTTATAAAGCCAGCATAGGGAGATCAGAGTTGTTTAAAACCTGAAACCATGTTGTGAGCCTGGAACCCAAGTTTAAATACTTGGATATAAGAGGAACTGAGAGCCCCATGTGTTGAAGGAGGATAAAGTTACACATGCAGAGCAAGTAAACAAAAACCTAGAAAACAGACACAAAAAGGAGGTTACAAAATCACACCAAACTCGTGTCTGAGATCTCATAATTTTCCCACTTATACAGCTTGTGCTCACAGGTACACTTGCAATTTGATCAAGTACAATCTATACTTAAAACAGTTGTCCTAACCTGTTATTTTAGTTATGATGTTGGGTATAACTGTGGTTTCTAAACAAGAAATTTATTCCATAGTCACTTAGGGATTAAGTGGCTTAACTGGAATGAAACCATGATTGCAGGGCTCACTTTATAATTTCTATCACCAGTTTATATAGACAGTATAGAATCTCACTGGCCTTGAAAAATCCTTTAACTTTCCAAGAGCCAAATACCTGGCTTTGGAGGAAGAGATTCTTATGATGTGCTGGAGTTTGGACCAGGCTTTGTTGTCTGAATCCTGATTCTGCCACTCACTATCTCTATGCCTCTAAGTGAGTTACAGAAACCTCTCTTTGCCTCATTTCCCTCATTAATAAAATGAGGATAATCATATGACCTACCACTAGTTGTAAGAGGGATTAAATGGACCAAGAGGAGTAAATCATTAGAACAGTGTCTGCTAAATAAGCATCATTTTTTGCTATTGTTTTTCTGTTGTGGGTTGAGTGCATTTCCTCCTGTTAGAGCTTTTGTTGGACTGGAAGGCAGATAATTCTGCCTGCAGACATGAAGGTCCTGACTCAGGTTCTTTCAGCCTTATTTGGAGGATCCTCACAACACCAGTGTCCTTTTCCTTCCGAGTCGGAGCTCATGCCAATCTTCTTTTTCCCTTTTTTGATTGTGCTGGGTCTTTGCTGTTGTGTGCATGCTTTCTCTAGTTGTGGTGTGCAGGCTTTCCATTGTGGTGGCTTCTCTTGCTGTGAAGCACAGGTTCTAGGCACACGTGCTTCAGTAGTCGCAGCATGTGGACTCAGGAGTTGTGGCTCTCTGGCTCCAGGGTGCACTTTCTCTCTTGATCTGTTGCCTTCTCCCTTCATCTTTTCCCCACTGATTCTGTCTGTCGTCCCTGTGGTTATGTCCTCTTCCCTGGAAATCCTACCCATGGCAGCCCTGTCTTTCAGATCTGGCTCAAGGGTTCTAAGATGAAGGGTTTTCTTTTATATTGGTGTATCAGTATCAATATCAATTCAGTCGCTCTGTGTCGACTTTGCAACCCCATGAACCACAGCATGCCAGGCCTCCCTGTCCATCACCAACTCCCGGAGTTCACCCAAACCCATGTCCATCAAGTTGATGCCATCCAGCCATATCATCCTCTGTCATCCCCTTCTCCTCCTGCCCTCAATTTTTCCCAGCATCAGGGTCTTTTCAAATGAGTCAGCTCTTCTCATGAGGTGGCCAAAGTACTGGAGTTTCAGCTTCAACATCAGTCCTTCCAATGAACTCCCAGGACTGATTTCCTTTAGGATGGATTGGTTGGGTCTCTTTGCAGTCCAAGGGACTCTCAAGAGTCTTCTCCAACACCACAATTCAAAATTTCAGTTTCACCACAGTTCAATTTTTTCAGTGCTCAGCTTTCTTCACAGTCCAACTCTCACATCCATACATGACCACAGTGGCTGACTTTATTTTTCTGGGCTCCAAAAATCACTGCAGATGGTGATTGCAGCCATGAAATTAAAAGACACTTACTCCTTGGAAGGAAAGTTATGACCAACCTAGACAGCATATTAAGAAGCAGAGACATTACATTGGTGTATGGGCACTAAATCTGGAGGAGGGCATGGCAACCCACTCCAGTATTCTTGCATGGAGAATCCCAATGGACAAAGGAGCCTGGTGGGGTACAGTCCATAAGGTCACAAAGAGTTGGACACAACTAAGCACAGGCCATAGGTACTAAATACCTAACTTTTTCAATGCTAGCTTCATGGCAGGAGAGGACAGTTTAGTTCAGGATTAAAAGACTGGCCAATAGCTGTGATAATGATGCAGGTGATCATAAAGACAGAGAGAGGCGGCAGATCAGGAGGCTCCAGGATCCCTGTGTGAGACAAGTCACATGTATCCTGTCTGCTCAACTAAAACCTGTAACCAGTTATCCAAGTTGCATGTCTAATAGGTCACATATAACTATACACCGAAAGGAAGTATTTCCAATGTTTTTTGCACATAGGACTCTGGCTTACAGAGTCCATCTTTTGGTGACAGGTTTTCTGAGGACAAAAGAACTCAAGTGAGTCCTAAATTTCACTCAGTGTTTTTATTGTTGATGTTGTAATTTTGAAATTATCATATGTGTGTCATAGAATAAAGCAAATAAGCAGGGAATTCCCTGGCAGTCCAGTAGCTAAGACTGTGTGCGAGATCGTGGACACCTGTGGCTGATTCATATCAATGTATGGCAAAGCAAACACAGTATTGTAATGTAGAATAAAGTATTAAAAAAGAAAAAAAACAGAAAAAAAAAAGAGCCTGGCTTGATCCCATCCCTAACTGGAGATCTAAAATCCCACAAGCTGCATGGTATGGCCAAAAAAAAAAAAAAAAGCAAATGAACAAAACTGTTAATGATATTAGGGTTGAAGTTTTTCAGTGTCTGAGAAAAGACAAAATATAGAAACAAAGAAGGTAATGGAGAAAACCCTACAATATCTAATCTAAGTTGGGAATATCAATAAGAGCACAAGGTTATATATGATTTATACATAGTCTATATAAAATATAGCATGTGTTGTATACAATATAATCTGTGTGAAATTAAAAGATGGTTGCTCCTTGGAAGAAAAGCTATGACAAGCCGAGACAGCATATGAAAAGCAAAGACATCACTTTGATGCTTTTGAAATGTGGTGCTGGAGAGGACTCTTGAGAGTCCCTTGGACATCAAGATGATCAAACCAGTCCATACTAAAGGAAATCAAGCCTGAATATTCACTGGAAGGGCTGATGCTGAAGCGCCAATACTTTGGCCACCTGATATGAAGAGCCAACTCATTGGAAAAGATCCTGATGCTGAGAAAAATGGAGGGTATGAGGAGAAGGGGACGACAGAGGATGAGATGGTTGGATGGCATCTCAGTGGACATGAGTCTGAGAAAACTCCAGGAGATACTGAAGGACAGGAAAGCCTGGTTTGCTGCAGTCCTTAGGTTTCAAAGAATTGGACTCGACTGAGGGACTGAACAATAACAACAGCAATTTATATTTATCTGTGAATAATCTATAAGTCTATTATATATCTATATCTATATACATATATGTGTGTGTGTGGAGAGAGAGACAGGGAGAGAACAAAAATTTGAGAATATGCTCTATTCAACAAAAGAGTCTAGAAACCAACGTACTCCAGTAGCAATGAGCACACCTACATTCTAGTACTGTTTTCTAAAATACAATTTTCACTAAAAAGAACCAAGACTCCTTAGAGAAATGACAAGTTCTAGCTTTGAAGCAGGAGAAATGTAAAGTGAGGTTAAGATTTCTTATGCCATCATAATGGAAAGAAATTCTAAAGAGTAATAGGGGTCTTATTAAAAGGAAACAGCTCTCACTGGACAAGTTTGGGACATTATTAACCTCAAAAGAATAATGCTTGTGATTGATTATATCAATCAAAATGTCTGAGTTTGTAATGATACTCACACAAGATAAAAGAAAAAGAAAAAGGGGAAATAAAAGCTTATTTGCTACAGTGGAGATACTTAGGACACCAACTTACTATGAAAATTAGTAATTAAAAGGAAATAATTAAGCTTTACTCTGTGTTAGTCTGGGTAGGTGGATTATGCCACAATCTCAAAATCTTAGTGGCTTGAAACTAGAGAGTTTATTTTTCATTTTCACTCCTCATGCATCTTGGATTAGCAGGTGTTCTGATCCACATCTTCCTTAGCTAGGGATACAAAATGACAGAGACTCAATGATTTAGAATGCTACTCTGGCAGTGGAAAGGAATGTGCTAGAAAATACACCATATGTCTACTTATATTTTCATGACCCAAGCAAGTTATGTGGTCATGTCCAAATTTAGGAGGGTAGACAAGTTCAATCCCACAATGGCAGATTGTGTAAATTTTTTAGGAAATAACTTTCTTCTTCCCTTTTCCCCAGGGACACAGTAAACTTCCTCTTTCTAATGACTTTGTGACTTGCTCCAATTGATGCCACGTGGGCAGAAGTGACAGCACACTGGCCTGGAGCAGTGGGTTTACAAGGCATCTCATCCTTTATCTCTAGCACTCAGGTCATCCAAGAAGAGAAGAGCAGGTCCCCGGGAGCCATTGCTTCTTTTTCAGACTCTTGGTTTGAGAGGCACACTACACTGATCTGGAGCCTGGAGCAAAGCCCAGAAGAGCTACAGCTGAGCCACAGGCAAATCACAAACTCGTAAGAGATGTTTGTTGTTGTAAGTTTGTAAGATTTGGGCTTGTTTGTTGCTGAAGCAAAAGCTGACTAATCCACCCATCATATACTCAGAAGAAAGAGTAAAGTGGAATATTGGTGGCTAGCCACATTGCCTTTTAAAGTGAAGTGAGTACTCTAGATTGCCAACTAATAAATGTTGAAGGAATGATACCACTAGACGCCACTGTTTTGCCATCCTGAAGTCATTAATTCCAGCAGTTATTATCAATGAATATGGAACCATTAGGTGAAAGTTTATTCAGAAATAGAATATTTGGATGAGGCTATGTAGCATCTTATGGATTACTTCCTGCTTGCAGGGGGTCATTGTAGCTTTGGAGAGAACTGGTGGAATCAAACGCTATGTCACTGATAGTGGATGGCTTGACATTGTGTGCCCCTGGTGTGATGCAGTTTGAAGCAATAGCACTGCCTTTGAAATATCCTTGCCTGAAATGTTTCATCTGTATTTAATCAAGACTTTACTTTAGAGTTTCAGTATACAGGGAATACAGGAGACATAGAAGCATGTTAAATAATGTTGCAGGAGACAATGCATCAAGAATGTGTTAATTTTATAAGGTGATTGTTTTAATTTCTTCAAAATTCCCATGTCACAGGGATTAAAAAAAAAAAACAGTATGCTTGTGTGGTTGTTCTGGTTTAAAAATGACAAAAGATGTAAGAGAAATGTAGTGCATAAGCCTTGACTGGATTCTAGTTTCAAAAAAACTCACTAGTTTCAAAAAAAAAAAAAAAACTATGAAAAGTTTCAAAAGTTTTTCTAGTTTCAAAAAGACTATAAAGGCATCTGTTGGTCAGTTTGGGAAATTTGACCATATGGCCTGATAGTTGCATGATAACAGGGTATTTTTAAAATAATATTCCTAGGTGATGATCAAAGTATTGAAGCTCTGTTGAAGACATTTTTCTTATAGGAAATGTATGCTGAAGTATTTAATGGCTAAATACCAAACCCAGTTTCAAATAGCTTGAAAAAAATGTATACAAATAAACAAACACCAACATAATACTTATAATTCAAGCAAATTGTTAACATTTCTTGAATCTGAGTGGTGTATACAAGTGTTTATGATATTTATCTTTCAAATTTATATTGGAAACATTCAGTAAAAAATGTTTCATATAAAAACTTGGGTAGTGGAATTTGAATCTGTGCTCAAAATATCATTCCAACCCAGAATTCTAGCAGTTTAAATGTGACATCAGTTTTTCTTTTATTTTAATTAATTTTTATTGGTGTATAGTTGATTTATAATGTATAGGTTTCAGGTGTACAGAAAAGTGAATCTAGTCTGTTTTAGATTCTGATATAGGTCATTACAGAATATTGAGTAGAGTTCCATGTGACATATAGTAGGTTCTTATTAATTATCTATTGTATATATAGTAGTGTGTATATGTCAATCAATTTTGTTTTCTTTTGCTTTCTTTTGAGCCATTTTATTTCAGGCATCCTTATCCTGAATGGTTGCTCCTGACCTTCTGCATCCTCCATTTTTTTTCCCATTGTGCAAAGAGCGAGCTATCAATTGATTTAGGGAAGGAGATCAATAGTTACACTTGACTTGAATTATGACCCACCTGGAGAAATCATATTTTACTGGGTAACTAGTGCTGCTGTTTGGAATAAACATTGCATATACAAAATGCATGAACTTCGTGTGCATCTTCTGCCTCATAAGATGAGGCGTTTCTCTTCTTCTTTATGGCTAAATGTCTCCTTTGCTCCAGAGCACATCCTTTGCCAATGCCTTCGGAATCCTGATCTGATCTGTTTATTCTGACTCATGCAACTTCTTTTGACACTTGTCCTTCAAGTGTCAAACACTTACACTAACACATACACACACACAAACACACACACACAGTCTGTCACCTCCATATAAAGCATATTTTTCTGCTATCTACTAAGCCTCCCGAAATGTATTTATCTATCTCTCTTCTTCCCTTGACTGCAAAATTTCTAACTACTGTCTATCCAAGCTATTGCCATTTCTAGCTATTTATTCATTATTCTCATTCATTTCTGAAGCAACTCTTGCTGAAGTCACACAGAAAAAGCAACTTGAGAGTGGAACCCAATTTTTCAATTGTCTGTACTCATCTGTATTTCTCTATATATAATTTCTTAAAAAAAAAAATACCTCTTCCATCTAAAGTTTTTTTTTGTTTGTTTGTTTGTTTTTTCTGCAGTGTCCAAGGGACGTAACAACAGTTTCAGAAGCAAACCTAGTGCCAAGTGGCTCTGAAAGACCTGAGGTACACAGGCCTTTTCTAAGCAGGATTGGTCACTTCACTGGACTCTTTCCTATCATATCCAAGGCCACAGGGGTTCTGTGAACTCAGGCCACTGTCTTCTTCCAGGCTCAGTTTTCCTCTCTCCACTTTAAACCAATTGGGCTCCTTCTCAGCGTAGTTCTTCATACTGACTCTCTGAAATGTTTTCTTAGCTTTGATTTGAGTTTGATTTGAGTTTATCTTGCTATCTTGTCTTTGGGTCTCTCTGTTTCAGATTCATGCATAACATACTGAAATCCACAGTTTTACCCTGCCATTGCATTTAGATTCCCAGAGTATCATGTGGGGCCGAGTATAATGGACACCCACCTTTTTAACTCAAAAGACATGAATTAGAACAAACTCTGGAAGATAGCAAAGGACAGAGGAGCCTGGTGTGCTGCAATCCGTGGGGTCACAAACTTGGTTGGACACGACTTAGCAACTGAACAACAACCTTTCTATAAAAGGAGATCATGCACAACAACAGTTTTGCCTAATAAATGTAGTTCTTTGGGCTACTGTGTCTGGTTGGTGGCTTTGTAACCAATTAAAAGGTCAAGGATAGAGTTGTTTATCTTGTGCCTACAGACCTGACTTCTACAATCCTAGGAAGAAGATATGGCTTCTAATTCAGCTTTGAATATCAGTGAAGATATAGGCACTGACATTTTGATGAGTGGCATTTCTGTTATCCTGCCTGAAAAAGAAGACTGAAAAGTGTTATACCCTGGCACGAAAAACTGGAGAGCAAACTGTGCAGGATCCCTGGCTGTCTCATCTGGACTTCATGAAGGCACTTTCCCAGTTATACATGGTCTACGACCATTCTCGGGATCCACCGGAAGAGAATGATTAGGCATGTAGTATGATAGTGACATGTCTACTTTTCTAAGATTTGATGTGAAGTTGTACCCTTTTCTAGGGAGATATGAATAAGCAGTCTCCAGGAGCCATGCCAGTCAAGTAGGCTAATGCGAACTAGTGAAGATCATTTTTGTCCTACTAACCTGGACATATAATAATGCTCAAGGCCACACCTCCCAGACAGCTTCACCTGGTACCCTAGCAGGGATGAGCCCACAGGAAGGGAATAGAGAGTCAATGAAAGTTGTGGGGGTTGGGGTGGAGAAGGAATTTCCCTTTAATACTCATCAAATAGTAGCTTCATCCCTAGAGTCTGTGTCCCTGGAGATCTGGTAGCTCCATAAAGTACATTACAGACAAGAAATGCTCTATTCTTAAGAAGGAATGAGATAAATGGTCAGGTTCAGGCCTACTCATCCTTCCTTTCAACGTTCTTAAGACCATGGCTTTGGATATTAGTTTGTAATTATAGATCCCATGTAAAGTGGGATTCCAAGCCACTGGAAACACTTTCTATATCCATCCTGTTCTTTGAGGGCAGCCACCTACGGAGCCCATTCGCACACTACAGGGTCCATCCCTATGAGATCATACCTGTAGCACTCCGTGTGGATGAACTTTCATCTATCACATGACTTCCTTCTGAACTTCGACATCCTGGCTAAAATCCTATGTCAAGTTCATCTCCTAGCACTCCATGCTCTGGAGCTTCACCAGACTCATTCTCATCAATATTGCCTACTGTCACAGTCAGCCACCCTTCTTGTTTTATAGGTATCTGGGTATTAACAAGTCACATTATTAATCAAGGGAGAGGTCTTCTCACAATAGGATGTAGACTTACCCTCACTTTAGATTGTGGCTGTGCCTTTGATTATGTGCAGTGTTTATTCTTGGAACCAGAAGAAGGGCTCTTCTGGGATTATATAGATAAGAATGTTTAATCTTAAAACAGGTTTGTGTGCCTCAATTAATCCTGCTGTGATTGCTGTGCTCCTCATGAAGAAGAAGGATAGAAGTTCAAACCATGACAGTATTGCTGTAGCCTTATATGATGACAACATGTGCCCACTGTCCATTTTCATTGGATTTTTATAGCTGTGAGGCTGGAGTATTCATGAGGTTCAGTCTTGTGGAGGAAAACAACCAATTCAAAGCGGGATAATGGCATAGGTAAAGCCTTCCAGACACTCTTCAGTTCAGTTCAGTTCAGTTCAGTCGCTCAGTCGTGTCTGACTCTTTGCAAGCCCATGAATTGCAGCATGCCAGGCCTCCCTGTTCATCACCATCTCCAAGAGTTCACTCAGACTCACGTCCATCGAGCCAGTGATGCCATCTAGCCATCTCATCCTCAGTCGTCCCCTTCTCCTCCTGCCTCCAATCCCTCCTAGCATCAGAGTTTTTTTTCAGTGAGTCAACTCTTCTCATGAGGTGGCCAAAGTACTGGAGTTTCAGCTTTAGCATCATTCCTTCCAAGAAACCCCAGGGTTGATCTCCTTCAGAATGGACTGGTTGGATCTCTTTGCAGTCCAAAGGACTCTCAAGAGTCTTCTGCAACACCACAGTTCAAAAGCATCAATTCTTCGACGCTCAGCCTTCTTCACAGTCCAACTCTCACATCCATACAGGGGCACAGCAATATTAAGCAATATGTTTCTTTTCAGGACGGAATTTTAATATCTTAGCAGCTAATAAGTGTGACTCTTCATAATCCAGTAGATTGAGTGACTGCTATCCAGAAGATCCATCAAACACTCCTCACACTGTGCCTCACTTACCCAGGCCTTGGTCTGTTTGGGGGCTGGGCCAACTAGCACAGCACACATTCTGTGAGAGCTTAGAGGCCTCACTCCTGGGTGTTATGTCCTCCAAACAGGTTTATCTCCATAATGTAAGATGATATATCTTCTGTATTTAATGGTAAGCCCCCAAGACTAAGGAGTATAACTCCTTTGGGAGTTCAAAGGCACTCCTAGAAGATCAAATCCCTTTAATCACTTCATTGACCATTCTCCAATTTTCTCAAGAAAGGAGAGGTTTGCCTGAAACTTGCCTGCAGCGGCTGTCCATGCTCAGTTATGTCCAACTGTTCGTGACCCCGTGGACTGTAGCCCACCAGGCTCCTCTGTCCATGGAATTCTTCAGGCAAGAATACTGGAGTGGGTTGCCATTTATTCCTCCAGGGAAACTTGGCTACACACCAGCTTTTTTTGTTTGTTTGTTTTTCAGGAAATCTTCCTTCTCAGATCCTAGCTTAACTCAGTACATCATGTCCTCTCTAATTCTTAAAGACAGATATCACACGAATAAAGTGGCTAAATTTACATTTATCTCTTTCACGATAATGCCGCTGGGAGACTGCTACCCTCAAACTTACTTGTTCATCTGGTTTTGCCAGGGTCATCTACTCAGGATGGGAAAATAACTGCTTACTTTTAAATTTGCATAGAGACTTTTACCTTGAGGAGCCTGCATTCATAAGCCTGAGGCATGGTTATTATAGTGGCCAAGAAAAGCTCAGTTCCTACCAAACGTGATATTATTATTATTTTTTAATGGGGATTTGAGTTCCAGATAATGTACATATTATGTGGCCCAAATGTCCAGATCCATAGTGCTATGACAATCCAAGTGCTAGTACTCAACGTCTGGCAGCATAACCCAGCTTATATAATAATATGACCTCACTGTATTCATTAGATTCATCGTCTTCATTAGAGTTGATAGAATTCACTCAAAAGCAATGTTAAAATATGTCTAGGTCATGGGGCTTCCCTGGTGGTCCAGTGGCTTAGCCTCTGTGCCCCCAATGCAGGGGGCCGGGATTCGATCCCTGGTCAGGGTACTAGATTCCACATGCTGTAACTAAGAATCCATGTGCCACAAGTAAAAAAGATTCCACATGCTGCAAATAAGACCTGGTGCAGCCAAATAAATAAATTAAAAATATATATATCTAGTTTAGCACTCTCTAAAATACCATAATTACCTCCAAGAAAGTTCTGAAGAATGGAGAAGTCACTATAGCAGTTTAGCTACTTAAAAAAAAAAAAAAGACTATATAACGAAAATGGCTATATGCAAATACTATAGCAGTTCAGCTACTTAAAAATGTGTTTGAGCACACAGATGCTCAACAAACATATTTTGAGTGAGTGCATAGATAAATGAATAAATAAGAGTAGATTTGTAGGCCTTCTGCTTCTTCTGGGTGTCAGCCTGGTGCCCACCCCCTCCCAGTGCTAATTTCCTATCCTTCATGTGGTCTGTCAGATATTCTTGTACCTTATATATGTGCTGATACTGTGTTAGACATCATTGCATGAAAGCTCCACTATTGGTGTTGGGAGTGGTCCTAGGGGGACCAAGATATTACTACTTTATTTGCTACCATCCCTGGAGCTGAGAGATTGTCTATATTCCATAGTAGACCTGCCCATGCCTGCTCCAAGAGCCTCAGTGGGGTACTAATGTGACTGTGCTTCTACTAATATCTCTTCCAGTCACTTCCACTGCCCTGCTTCTCTGGCAGGATTTATCTGCTCATTCACCTCTCTACTTGCAGTCTGGTTAAAACTGCAAGCTGAACCTCACCCAAGGCTATAGGAATTTATTGGCCCACCTGGCAGACAGTTAGACAGGAATGGTCTGAGTAATGGTTTTCAAAATTTATTGTACATCAGAGTCACCCTGGAGAGCTTGTTCAGACACAGCCTGCTCATGCCACCCCTCAGAGTTTCAGGTTTATTTGATCTGGCTTGAGGCCCAAGAAGTTGCATTTCTAACAAGTTTCCAGGTGATGTAGATGTTGCCAATCCAGGGACCACACTTGGAGACTCACTACTCCAGGTGTGAATTCCTTGAAATCAGGAAACACAGGAAGACCTCTTTGCTTTCATTTCCCTCTACCTAAAATATCTTTGGCTGATTTCTCAAATGGATATGTTAGGGGAAGCACACAGATTGAAACCGCCCACTCTGACCAGGTACCATAGTAACCATTTGCATGAGTTGTCTTATGACAGGAGATCCTGATAAGGAATATGGAACTAATAAGCCACCACCAACTGGAAGAGTTCGGGAAAGATCTAAAGGAGACTCTGTGTGTCCGTCCACTTCCCAGAATCCCTCTCGCTAGCATCCATCTTAGCTGAACAATGCATGTGCCACCAGGAAAGACTCTGAATTAGAATGATTGGTCAAAGACCACCTGGAAACTAATCCCATCACCATAAAACTCGACATTGCGAGTGATGCAGCAGAGCAGTTCTCCTGGGTTCCCTTACCCTACTGCTCTCCAGCCGGGTGCCCTTTCCCAATAAAATCTCTTACTTTGCCAGCACATGTGTCTCCTTGGACAATTCATTTCCGAGTGTTAGACAAGAGCCGAGTTTCGGGCCCTGGAAGGGGTCCGCCTTCCCTGCAACAAATGGCAACTCTGGTGGGACTCTTCTCTGGTGGGACTCTTCTTCACTGAGACTGACATCTGACCACTTGGAGTACTCAGGGGCCAGCTTGCCTGCCAATGGACCAGACCCAGTGGCCACAACTGGGACCCTTTTGTCCCTGGTCTCCTCCTGACATGGACAACTGGCCAGAGTGCCCCGACCGGTAAAGAACAAGAGATTTTATTGACCTCTCTCCCCTTCCCTCTCTCTTTCCTATCCTTAACCCTTCTTATCCTTCTCTGTTTTTCTAGTCCCCTGGTGCTGGATGCAGGAATCTGGTCGAAGGGCCCTCAGCCTGAGCTGAGGATTGGAGACTGATCACCTCCTCTTGGCAGAGAACTCGAATTCTAGTTCTGCTGTTCTGATCTGATTTCTGGTAGGGCTGAGTTCCAGTCCTCCCTTCTCTGGAGGCCCAGGGAAAAGTCTCTTAATGCCTGGGTATCTGTAGGTGGCAGGAGACGTCTGTAAGGCCACCCCTTTCATCCCCCCTCTCCCGCCTCCTCCCCCCTTCTTCTTTCACAGTGGCTTCCTTTCCTCCCTTGAAATCTTTGATGTTAGTACTTGGATCTGAAGTTCTGTGTCTCTATAGGAAGTTTTCTGAGAGACTGTATTCTTGTATTTAAGGGCTTCCCTGGTGATGCAGAGGTTAAAGTGTCTGCCTGTGAGAGGAAAGGTAAAAAAAAAAAAAAAAAAAGGTTAAAATTTACTAGAGCCTTAGGGCAACAGGCCCTCTAGTTAATCTTAAGACAGACCTTTATCTCAAGAATGTGTAAGGAGCTCATCTCTCAGGAATGCAGCCTCCGGGAGGCTTTCTGGGAGATGTTTACCTCAAAAACCATTCAGCCATTTTGGCCTGATAACAAATGGACCTATCCCTGAAAATATCAAAGACCTGTATGCCAGTCAGGCTGCTCCACCCTAGCTGTACCTGTTTGTGGCTTTAGTGCTTAAAAACTGCTCTGTAACGAATGTTCAGGGTTCGTTCTTCCCTAGTGGTGTTTGAACCCTGGCGCGCCGGCCTAATAAAATCCTCTTGCGGTTTGCATCGAGTCCGTGTCTTGGTAATCTCTTGGGCGACTGATCTCTGGAAAAGGCCGTGAGGTCTAACATTTTGGGGGCTCGTCCGGGACCCCTCGCCCATCTCAGATCTCCCTGACGCCCGGATTTGGAGGTACGCTCAAGCTCTGTTGTGTGTTCCTTGTGTGTGTTCCTGTCGTGTTGGCTCTGTTTTTGCTCAGAATTAAGGTACTGCTCGCACGTCTGCCCGACTCTGGTTTTCTGAATTTTCTGAAATCTGCCTGGGAGGCAGATCCATGATGATCCTTGGGGACGCGCAAGATGTCAGTCTGGAAGGAGGGTTCAATTTGACCCCCCTCGTCCGAATCAGGCGGAGCCTCTGGTGGGGGCTCCCATCTGTAGTTTCTTCTGTTTTCGGTCAGACACGCGGCAGCCGCTCTTTTTCTCGTCTTGGCTTTGTTTGTCTCTCTCCTAACTTGTCTTTTCTGTGGCATCCCCAGACGACTTGACGATGGGACAGACGGTGACTACCCCTTTGTCATTAACAACAAGTCATTGGACTGAAGTTAAGACCAGGGCACATAACCTTTCAGTAAGGGTTAAGAAGGGAAAGTGGCAGACCCTGTGTTTAGCAGAATGGCCCAGTTTTCAGACAGGGTGGCCACCCGAAGGTTCTTTCTCCTCAGAACAGATCAGCCTAGTCAAGGCTGTAGCTTTTACCCTGGGCCCCACGGACACCCGGACCAGGTGCCCTATATTATGGTATGGGAGGACCTGGTCCTCTCCCCCCTGGTGTGGGTCCGGCCCTTTGTTCTTTCCACAAGAATGGCGTCGGGACCCGCTGTGGGGATTTTCGCCTTGAAACCAGCAGAGAAAAAAGAAGAAAAAGTGAAAGCTCCTGCCAAGAAGATATACCCAGACACCCAGACCGATCTCCTACTCCTGGACGCCCCCCCCGCCCTACCCGCCGGCATTAGTCCCCTCGCCGGACCCACAACCCCACGGCCCTGGCAACTCAGCCAACTGCACCGTCCGAGCCTGCCCTGGGCGAGGGGGAGTTGGGCCCAGCGGCGGGGACGCGAAGCCGCTGAGCGGCCACCCCAGAATCCTCTGCCATCCTTCCCCTCCGGGAGTACCCCCCCGATAACCATGGAAATCGGCCGCTCCAGTATTGGCCGTTTTCCGCCTCAGTCCTCTATAATTGGAAGACTCATAATCCTTCATTCTCCGATAACCCACAAGCGCTAACTTCTCTAATAGAATCCCTTGTTTTCTCACACCAGCCCACTTGGGATGACTGCCAACAATTGTTACAGACTCTCCTCACAACCGAAGAGAGGCAGCGGGTATTGCTGGAAGCCCGGAAAAATGTGCCCGGAGACGACGGGTGCCCCATGGCACTACCCAATGAGATAGATGCTGGTTTTCTGCTGACGAGACCCAACTGGGACTACAATTCCCCGGAAGGTAGGGAGCACCTGAGGGTCTATCGCCAGGCTCTGGTGGCGGGTCTCTGAGGGGATGCAAGATGCCCCACAAATCTGGCCAAGGTAAGAGAAGTGACTCAGGGATCCACTGAGTCACCAACTATGTTTTTAGATAGACTAATGGAGGCATTCAGACGATTTACTCCCTATGACCCCACGTCTGAGGAGCATAGAGCAACTATAGCAATGGCTTTTATTGACCAGTCAGCCTCAGACATCAGAAAGAAATTACAGAGACTAGATGGGTTACAAGGATTCTCCCTTCAGGATCTGGTTAGAGAAGCAGACAAAGTGTTCAATAAGAGGGAGACAGAAGAAGAAAAAGAGGAGAGAAAAAGAAAAGAACAGGATGAACGAGAGCTAGAGAGAGAAAAGAGACAAGAGAGAAACTCAACTAAGATTTTGGCCACGGTAATTAGAGAGGGAAAAGGGAGAGATAAGGCTGAAGAAAAAGACCGCAGGGGGAGTAAAGTGGGAACTAGGCACCTCTAGATAAAGACCAGTGTGCATACTGCAAAGAAAGGGACATTGGCTCAGAGACTGCCCCAAAAAGAAGAGGGGAAGGCCCTCCACTCCCAACAAGATCCTAGCTCTGGAGGAAGAAGATTAGGGAGACGGGGCTTGGACCCCCTCCCCGAGCCTAGGGTAACTCTCAAGGTGGAGGGGAAGCCTGTGCAGTTCCTGGTAGACACTGGAGCCCAACACTCGGTCCTGTTACAGTCAGAAGGGACGTTGTCTACAAAGAAGGCTTGGGTACAGGGCGCTACAGGGTACCAGCAGTACCCATGGACTACCTGAAGAACAGTGGACCTCGGCGTGGGCCAGGTATCCCACTCGTTCCTTGTGATTCCCGAATGCCCTTACCCCTTGTTAGGACGGGACTTGCTCACAAAAAGTGGGGGCCCAGATCCATTTTCACACCGAAGGTGCCACCATGGTGACAGACGGGAAGGGGAGGCCACTACAGGTTCTGACCTTAAAACTAGAAGGTGAACACAGGCTGTTTGAAGTCCCCTCCCGGAGGCCGCTGATATGCAGGAATGGCTGATTAAAACTCCTCTAGCCTGGGCTGAAGTTTCAGGCATGGGGATGGCGGTCCGGCAGCCCCCAGTGGTGGTGGAAATCAAGGCCTCCTCTACGCCCGTATCTCTCCGTCAGTACCCGATGAGCAGAGAGGCCAGAGACGGGATTCGCCCTCACATTCAGCGGCTCCTCAAATTAGGCATACTAATAAAATGCCAGTCAGCCTGGAACACCCCCCTGCTCCCAGTTCACAAACCCGGAACAGGCGACTACTGGCCTGTACAGGACCTGAGAGAAGTCAACAAGCGGGTGACCGACCTACACCCAACGGTGCCTAACCCCTACAACCTGCTGAGTACACTTCCCCCAGCCGGAAGTGTATACTGTCTTAGACTTAAAAGATGCCTTCTTCTGCCTACGACTTAGCCCCGTTAGCCAGCCTATTTTTGCTTTTGAGTGGAAAGACCCCCTTACAGGACTCTCCGGACAGCTGACGTGGCCTAGGCTGCCGCAAGGATTCAAAACTCACCAACAATCTTTGACGAAGCCCTCCACCAGGACCTTGCGCATTTCCGTGCCACAAACCCAGGTAACTTTGCTCCAATATGTAGATGACTTGCTCCTGGCCGCTGATACTGCAGAAGAATGCAGAAAGGGGACTGAGACCTTGCTGACTGAGCTTGGCACCCTCGGTTACTGTGCCTCTGCCAAGAAGGCCCAGATCTGCCGGCAACAGGTCAGTTACCTGGGGTACCAACTCAGAGACGGGAGGCGATGGCTCTCGGAGGCCAGAAAAGAGGGCGGTGGCCAGAATACCAGCCCCCTGGAACCCTCGGCAAGTCAGAGAGTTCCTGGGTACTGCAGGGTTCTGCAGGCTCTGGATTCTGGGATTCGCGGACATGGCCGCTCCCTTGTACCCTCTGGACAAAGGGCAGTACACCCTTCATCTGGGGAGAAAGCGAGCAAAAGGCTTTTGACAACATTAAGCACGCCTTGTTGTCAGCTCCTGCCCTGGGACTCCCAGATGTGAACAAGCCATTTCATCTCTATGTGGCTGAAAATAGTGGCATTGCCAAAGGGTTCCTCACTCAAAAGCTGGGGCCATGGAACCGACCTGTGGCATATCTGTCAAAGAAACTGGACCCTGTGGCTGCCAGCTGGCCAAATTGCTTACGTATAGTGGTGGCCATGGCAGTTTTAATGAAGGACTCAGACAAGCTGACTCTGGGGCAGAACTTGATCGTCACTGCGCCGCGCACCCTATAAAGCGTGATTCGACAGCCCCCTGAGAGATGGCTGACCAACACCAGAGTGACCCACTACCAGGCTTTGCTCCTGAACTCTGAGCGAATCAGATTCACACCAGCGACGGGGCTCAATCCTGCCACGCTGTTACCGGACCCCGGCCAAACTGAGGTGACACATAACTGCCAAGAAGCGCTGGCTGACGTCCATGGAACCCGCAAAGATCTTTCCGACCAGCCGCTCGGGATGCTGAGGTGACGTGGTACACGGACAGAAGCAGCTTCCTTGAAGAAGGTAAGAGACGGGCTGGTGCCGCGGTGGTAGATGGGACTAGTGTGGTTTGGGCGACTGCCCTCCCACAAGGAACATCAGCCCAAAGAGCCGAGCTAATAGCCCTCACAAAGGCTCTCCAACTGGCAGAAGGAAAATGGGTTAACATCTACACTGACAGTAGATACGCCTTCGCTACTGCGCATGTGCATGGAGCCATATATCAGCAAAGGGGGCTCCTTACATTGGCTGGTAAAGAAATTAAAAATAAAGACGAGATCCTAGAGTTGCTAGCGGCCCTTATGCTACCCAAGAAGGTCAGTATAATCCATTGCCCTGGGCATCAGAAAAATCAGTCCCCAGTGACAAAGGGAAACAACATGGCAGATCGGGTTGCGTGAGAAGTGGCAACAGGGGACGAGATTTCAGAACTGCTAGTCACTCACTCTGAGAGCAGCCCCTCCCTGCAACCAAAAAGAAAACAGGTTATGGAGGCAAAAGAGGCCAAAGAAATGTTAGAACAAATGCACCAATGGACTCATTTAGGAACTAAAAAGCTGGTCTCCCTTTTAAACAAGACAAGGTATGAGGTGCCAGGGCTTGTCAAACTGGCTGAACAGATAGTCCAGAACTGCAAACCTTGCCAAGAAGTAAATGTTAGTCAGAACAAAGCAGGCCAAGGTAAGCAGCTGCGCGGAGACAGACCGGGAGTTTACTGGGAAGTGGACTTCACCGAAGTACGCCCCGTGAGGTATGGCAACAAATATTTATTGGTCTTTGTAGATACCTTCTCAGGGTGGGTAGAGGCTTTCCCCACCAGAAACAAAAATGCACTCACGGTGGCCAAGAAAATTTTAGAAGAGATCTTCCCGCGTTTTGGGGCTCCGAAGGTGATAGGGTCAGATAATGGGCCAGCCTTCACCGCCCAAGTAAGCCAGGAAGTGGCTAGGTTTCTGGGGACAAATTGGAAATTACATTGTGCATACAGACTCCAGAGTTCAGGACAGGTAGAAAGGATGAATAGAACTCTAAAAAGAGACCCTAACTAAATTGTCCTTGGAGACTGGCGGTACTGACTGGACGGTGCTCCTTCCCTTCACCCTGTTCAGGGTGAGAAACACCCCTTCCCACTTCGGCTTAACACCTTTCGAGATCCTGTACGGGTCGCCTCCCCGCATCCTCTCCGTTAGAGAAAAATTTGATCCTGCTAAATTTAATAACAAGAGTTTATGTGCTAGGCTCGTAGGTCTCCAGTTGGTCCAGAGAGCAGTGTGGACCCAGCTCGCGGAGGCTTACCAGCCCGGAACCCCAGGAGAGGCCCACCCGTTCCAAGTAGGGGACTCGGTTTACGTCCATCAACACCGGCAACAGAACCTAGAGCCTCGGTGGAAGGGACCCTACATCGTCCTGCTCACCACCCCCACTGCCGTTAAGGTCGACGGAATCTCCTCCTGGATCCATGCCTCCCACATCAAAGCTGCTCCAGAACCGTCATCTAAATGGAGAGTGCGCCGTACTTCCCACCCTTTAAAGCTCAAGCTCTGCCGATCTTTGGACTCGCAGCCCTCTTCCTGATCCTCCTAGCTGTGAGTGCGTCAAATCCCCACCAGCCTCAACAACTGACTTGGCAAGTAGTTTCACAGGCGGGGAGGGTCGTGTGGTCTAATACTCATATTGCCCCACCGACCACCTGGTGGCCCGACCTATACCCAGACCTCTGTTAACTGGCGATAGGGGCGCCTGCCGGCTGGGACCTTAAAGGGCACTCTGACCTCCACGAAGCTCCCTGGATGTCCACCCCTGACGTAGATGAGTTTGATGACTTTGGTGGCGGCTGCTCAAAGCTGTGGGGGGTGGTGGTGGGTTGAGCCAATCTAATCAGAAGGAGTGTGCTAAGAACTTATACTCTATATATATGCCTGGGGCCTCATAGAGAACGAGCCTTAAGCAATTGTGGGGACATAGATGATTTCTGTTGTCGACACTGGGGTTGTGAGACTACAGGTGATGTTTAATGGAGGCCGTCTTCTAGTTGGGACCTTATTACAGTCAAGGCCAATTATACACATCATCAAGATGCGTATACATGCAAGTCATGGTACAATCCACTCCATATTCAGTTTTCTGATAGGGCAAAACAGAGGCAAACTACAGAATGGATCAGGGGTTTTTCGTGGGGCCTACGGCTATATAAAAGCCATTACCATGGCCTCATATTCTCCATTAGATTAGAAGTGGACTCTCCACCCCCTCAACCCGTTGGTCTCAACTTAGTTCTGAACCCCCAAGAACCGGCTCCCTCTAAAGAAGGTCAAAAACCAAAAACAGCAGAAGGAACCACAATAGTCCCTCCCCAGGTGGCTCCCTATGACATATCCTCAAGTCAGGACAGAATGCTGACCCTTGTAGACAGTGCTTTCAGAGTCTTAAATGCCACCAACCCGGAAGCCACTAAGTCTTGTTGGCTCTGCTATACAGCTCCCCCACCTTATTACGAAGCCTCAGGGATGGTTGGGACGGTAAACAGCTCCCCTTCCCCCAGCCATTGTAGGTGGCAGCAACAGGGAACAGTCAGACTCACCCTTTTGGCTGTGACGGGCCAGGGATTATGTATAGGCTCACCTGCTCCTCACCAATCTCACCTTTGTAAAAGCATTGATAAGACCCTCAGCTATACGGGATATCTCATTCCCCCAGAGATGGTTGGTGGGCGTGTAAGACAGGTCTCACACCCTGCGTGTCTACGGCAATATTTAATAGATCAACTGACTTCTGTGTTCTGGTGCGGCTGGTGCCCCGACTCCTCTATCACTCTGACGAGTCCTTCTTGGAGGCTTATGAGGGCGGCCACCAAGCTAAGAGAGAGCTGGTGACTCTCACCCTGGCAGCCCTCTTGGGCCTCGGAGTGGCGGCTGGGGTTGGGACCGGCACGGCAGCCCTCATCCAACAGCCCTAGTATTATGCCAGTTTACAGCAGGCCATAGACGCAGACCTACGAGTCCTAGAAGATTCTATTACTAAACTAAAAGAATCTCTGACCTCTCTATCTGAGGTAGTGATGCAGAATCGGAGAGGCCTAGACCTTCTGTTCTTAAAAGAAGGAGGCTTGTGTGCGGCCCTCAGAGAAGAATGCTGTTTTTACATAGACCACTCTGGAGTCATCACTGACTCCATGAATAAATTGAGAGAAAGATTGGCAAACAGACAAAAAGAAAGAGAGAGTGCCCAAGGGTGGTTTGAGTCCTGGTTCAACCGCACCCCATGGTTTGCCACCCTAATTTCTACTTTAGTGGGGCCATTAATTATTTTACTCCTCCTCCTCACTATAGGGCCTTGTATTCTCAACCGGTTAATTTCATTCATCCGAGATCGGATAAGTGCTGTACAGGTGCTCATGCTAAGACAACAGTATGCAGCGCTACCTCAGGGGGACCTTGGCCCATGATTTCAGGATTGAAATCCAGACAAAAAGAAGAGGGGAATGAGAGGAAAGGTAAATTTAAAAAAAAAAAAAGGTTAAAATTCACTAGAGCCTTAGGGCAACAGGCCCTCTAGTTAATCTTAAGACAGACCTTTATCTCAAGAATGTGTAAGGAGCTCATCTCTCAGGAATGCAGCCTCCGGGAGGCTTTCCAGGAGATGTTTACCTCAAAAACCATTCAGCCATTTTGGCCTGATAACAAATAGACCTATCCCTGAAAATATCAAAGACCTGTACACCAATCAGGCCGCTCCACCCTAGCTGTACCTGTTTGTGGCTTTAGTGCTTAAAAACTGCTCTGTAACGAATGTTCAGGGTTCGTTCTTCCCTAGTGGTGTTCGAACCCTGGCGCGCCGGCCCTAATAAAATCCTCTTGCGGTTTGCATCGAGTCCGTGTCTTGGTGATCTCTTGGGCGACTGATCTCTGGAAAAGGCCGTGAGGTCTAACACCTGCAACATGGGAGACCTGGGTTCAATCCCTGGGTTGGGAAGATCCCCTGGAGAAGGAAATGGCAACCCACTCCAGTATTCTTGCCTGGAGAATCCCATGGATGGAGAAGCTTGGTGGGCTACAGTCCACTGGTCAAAAAGAGTCGGACACGGCTGAGTGACTTCACTTTCACTTTCACTTTGATGAGGACTGCCAGGTTTTTATGTGTGTGTTTTAGCTCTGCATTCTGTGTGTGATTTTTGATGGCCATTTTGCTTTGTCTGGCCACAATTTGGTTTAGACCTGCCACCATTTTGTTAGAACTTGATTTTCTTTCCCTGTGCCTTGACACCAGCGCTCTCAGGAACACTTATCTAGACCATCTGTAACTCCTGACATTGAGGAAAAAGGGAAAATAGACTTGAAGCTAGATCTTGCACTGTGTCTGTCTAAATATGTCTTGATATGTCTTTGTCTCTGGGTAATATTTTTTGAGGTTAATTTGTAAATGAGCTCTATTTATTTGGCTTAAAAAAAAGTAAGCACTTACAAATCAAGTAATTCTAAATTAAACAATAAATTCTAGGTTCATGTGAACTGAGAAATATTAAATACCTGATATTAATGTTTGTTTGTTGACCTATCTAATATAGACATGTCTTAGAGTAATTAACATTAAGTAGAATATTTTCATTGTACCTAAATTTAATATAAGTTAAATATTATATCTGTTACAAGTTTGTCAACAAGGAAATTACCTCAAGTGAAGAAACTTCTAAAAATGTAAATGAGATATGAGCTTTTATATAAACTCTATTAAGAATAATTATTCTTTAGAAATATCTGTCTAAAATAGTCTCTCTAGATTGGCGTAACTTAAATTTCTAAGGGTTTTGCTAAGTGTGCTAAGTGTTGGAAGTCTATTGAATAGTTAGGTCATTTCCAAATAAAATAAACTTTTGAAACAGTTACTACTAAACACCAATTTCCTTTTACAGAGAAACTAAAGAGATTTGGGACTATAAATGAATAATGTTTGGTGCCATCCTAAAATATTCTAAGAAAGCAAGGGTTTTAGAAATTATCACTGGCATTTATGCTCACCAATCTATAAAATACTAATGTAGGAACTGTGTTTTCAAAAAAAGTATGAAAAATACTAAAAAGAGTTATGCATGATCAGGATTTTCTAAAATTGGATTACAATTAGTTAGGTAAATTGATTTTGTTAGGAATGACACAGCCATAAGAAAACTGGTTAAAGCCAATTAGGTTTAAGATGACAGGAGCTGACTTTCACTAGACCTTGAGCTTGGTATTTATGCCCATTGTGACATATCAACAAGGTAAATGATACACCCATCAACATTGACTAAATCTGACCAAATATTCTAAACACTTTTAATTGATCTTTTGATAAAACTTCCTAAATCTAATTCTTTTAAAGTTCTTTTGACCTCTAGCTAACTTTGGGGTGCTTCAGAGGTCCCCTGAAACATTCCAAAGAGAGATATTAAACTGTGTTTATTTGGTTGGTTAAATTACATGAAAAAGATTATCAAATGAGTAATAAATCCACTCATGTTATAATGTATGATAAAATTACTAATACAGATATCCTAGAAATTATATGGAGTTCTTAACATTCTGATATGTCCTGGTATTCTAATGAAAAACCTGACGACTTCACAAAAGTTAACAGAAGGACTGAATGAACCAGCTAATATGCTTATAACTTTTATGGTTTCTATCTGAAAATTATGGGTTTGAATTTTATGTTTTCAGGGAGTAGGGAAAACCTTCCTCTCAAACTAATTATGACAATACTTTGGTACAATTAAATGTTATAAACAAAACAATTATATTTTCTCTCCATCTGACTGCTCCAAAAATTGGAAAATCTTAGGTTTCCAGTAAGTTTATCAGATGAGTTAGGAAGGTTATCTCACGGGTTCAAAAATCTCAATAAATTTTTGAGACCTTAAAAAGGGAAGAATTCACCTAGATTTGTTAGGCAAAATCTGTGATAAGCCTTTGGTGTCAATTTCCCAGCCCTGTTTTATTTTAAAAGCTCAGTCTGAGACTCTATAAATGTTTCAGCAAAATAAAAAGTCTATAATCAATTATGGCTATATAAATCATCAGACCAAAATTAGTGAGAACAGACCTATTTTGCAAACAAACTAGCCTTAATTTGGTTATATTTGATAAAAATGAGGGTAACTCTAGGGAGAAAAAGATATTTAAATCCCAGTTTGTTAATGGAGGTCTGCATCTAGTAAGACTCATCTCTTAGTTAGTTCTTTGCTGTTATGTGATATTAATGTAAAATTCAATTGAATTCTTAAAGAACACCCTAAGTTTGTTTATGAAGCTCATCTCAGTAATCTGTCTTTGGATGAAGATCAGATATCTCATGACCTGCAACCAGGACTAGAAAAAGACATAATTTAAGGGATTGTCTCTAACCTGGATGGAAGGACTTTTTTATCAGGAAAAACTATACTACACCAGGATGAGAAGATGACGACATCAGAGGTAGACAGCTTTCCCAAGATGCTGGACCTGATTCGTATGATCATTTATGTTTTCTTGACTTCTTAGACCTTTGCATATAACTCAAATGCTTTTCTATCATAGGCCTGATTCTATGCTAGTTTTAGAAATCAATTCAATTGTTGGGTTTGTGGCCAACTACCTGTGTCTATTTCTGGGTTACCTTGGTAAATTTCTCTACTACAAGGCTCTAACTGGTTGGCCCTGAGAAAATTTACTTAAAAAAATTATAGGCATATTCAGGTCACTGTGATATTACTAGATGGGATCCCCTCACCAGGTCAATTAATAATGCCTGCTCTGACTCTGGCCATAAATTTGAGCTTTTTTCTATTACTCAAGCTCAGTCAGAGCAACAGGAAAAGTTTCAGCAAAGGAGGAAAAATCTACCAGAATTATGGGATGGATTTATATAGATAACACCAGGCTATGGTAATTTAGGTTTAAAGTCTCCTCTGTGTTGGAAACAATTAAATCATACTAAGGACAATCAATCTAGTAACACTAAAAAACTAGGCTGTGTGCCTTATAGACAGTGCCAATATATAATTTCCCTGGAAGATAAAGATTCTACAGAGCAGACTAAGTCAGATGACCTGAGATCTACTGGGCTACATCTAATGGAAGCTCTTAAGTCTTACTTGTGACTTTACTAATACTGCAAGCTATGTTATTTGTATTTCACCTGTTTTACAAAATTACTGTTTCTTACACCATCAAATGTGTGTGAGGCCTCTAATAGAATAATATATAGTCCCATATGAGATTGATGTTGGTAACTGTGTAACTTTAGATATGGGAAGAAGCAACAAGAGGGAATATTTTCCTGGATTAAGAGGCTAGTAAGACAGGTGGCCCAGAGAATTTTGTATACTGTTTTATGGCCTAGTCCAGTAACAGCACATTGAGTGGCCTGTCAACAAAATCTTTGTCAAAACTGAGAAAGGACATTCTCAGCACTATGGGATAAAATGGTCATGAAATGCCCCTCTCAAAATCATGGTCAAGTTTATGAGCAAAAAGGGGCTCTGCCAACTGAAGACTGACACTTGCCATCTACACCTACAAAGATTAAATCATGACCGCTGCAGCTGCTGACTTTCAATGCCCCTGAAGGGAGTTCAGGGTGAAAATCAGGAATGAGGCACACTGTGCTCTGGGAAAAACTGGCAGAACAGGCCTTCAGATAGTTAAATCTTTTCAGAAGATTTTGAGTCCTAATTCTTGCATCTTCTCAAAGCAGTGAAATCTGCTTTGGCTATTAAGGAAAAGTTTACAATTAAAAGTCAAAATAGAGTAGCTATGGTTCAGATATCCTGGGAAATAACTAGGTGATGCTATGGGTATACTTTCAGATTAGACCTTGTATTGCTAAACACTTGAGCTTTTTGAGTCGTGTCAGGCTTTGATGCGACCATTCTCAAAACAGTGTCTGCTGGAAGCTAGTAACCTTACTTTTTATAAAACTAGGCAACTGGCTACCTGGCTACAAGTTTCCCTGAAGTGCCATGTCCAGACTGGGTTTCAGGCCTATTCTTCTAAAAATAAATGAGATTTATTTTGTCTGCTAAAGTCCAGTTATCACTCCTCCAACTACTTCTAATTGGGTCTGTTACACCAAAATGGCAGACCAAGGGATTGGATTTTAATCATACAAGACTCAGATCTAGAACTTGGAACTCAGAAATACTTCTAATTCAGTGTCTATACTCCAAGCTGAGGCAGTCTTATGCCCCATTTTGACAGGCAGTTATCATAGTCATAGTTGCCCAGTTCCCTAAATTAAAACTGAGCGAGACTCTGTGGGGCTCTGGAGTACAGATCTCTTCTGTATTCTCCATTTCTTATCTGTAGGATATATGCTTCATTCAGCCTCCTTGACCTTCCCTGAGTTCCAAAGCTTGGATTCAAACAATTGCTAATCAGGGAAGGGAGGGGATACAGAAACAGGAGGACAATTAAAGGTTGGTACAGCCTCCAGACAGAGTCCTGGTTCCTGATCAAAAAAATATGCATAACAATGTCTTTGAGCCCTCACCTAGGTGGAGGATGGTAACTTCAGACTGAACACAAGATTCCTGGAGCACAGCTCTGTTGCCTCACCACCAACCAATCAAAAAGGGTCACAAACCCTGCAACCCTCACCCCAAATGTTGCCTTCTGTTTCCTGGGACTGGAGATGACCATCCTGTTAGATCTCCTGTTTGGCCCTTGTCTATTTCATCTCTGAGAGGGGCCAACTAAATTGCTGTTACTACAAGGGTAGAAGCTGGTTTCAGATGTGGAACACTCCAACTTAGATCGGGTAGAGAGAGACTTCTCCTCTGCTAGACAGGACTACGCCCATGCACAACAGGAAGAAGTTACAGAAGAAAGACCTCTGCCCCAATTCCCAAGAAGTACCTTGAGTATGAAGTCTCTCAGGAGTTGTTAGAGGAAGCACACTGATTGAAACCGCCCACCCTGACCAGGTACCATAGTAACCGTTTGCATGAGTTGTCTTATGACAGGAGAGCCTGATAAGGAATATGGAACTAATAAGCCACCACCAACTGGAAGAGTTCGGGAAAGATCTAAAGGAGACATTACGTGTCCGTCCACTTCCCAGAATCCCTCTCGCTAGCATCCATCTTGGCTGAGTGATGCATGTGCCACCAGGAAAGACTCTGAATTAGAATGATTGGTCAAAGACCACCTGGAAACTAATCCCATCACCATAAAACTCGACATTGCGAGTGATGCGGCAGAGCAGTTCTCCTGGGTTCCCTTACCCTACTGCTCTCCACCCGGGTGCCCTTTCCCAATAAAATCTCTTACTTTGCCAGCACATGTGTCTCCTTGGACAATTCATTTCTGAGTGTTAGACAAGAGCCCAGTTTCGGGCCCTGGAAGGGGTCTGCCTTCTTGCAACAGATAGAAAAACTATTCAGATTTGACTGAAAAAGGAAAGAGAAAACTAAGACTTTTGATGGGAGGAGCCTTAAAATCCTGTCACAATTGTGCCTTTTCTTTCCAGGTGCTTAGCACTCAGGTGGCAGCAAGGGCCACTCCAGTTTCTAAGTGAAAGTAGCCAGGGGCATTTTTCCTTGATACCTTTCAAATCTTCTTCTTATCATGTTAATGCATGAAGAAATTTACTTGCTATATCTTTCTACTCTAAGAAGACTAACAGTCATCCCTGCAACTGTGACTCAAGGACTAGTTTGTTGTGGAATTAGATTCCAATAAGGTAAGGCTTGTGTGAATTTTTGTTGAAAAAGTTCAGGCAGAAAAACTAGAAAGAAACAATGGTTGTGAGTTTCTGCAGTGGGAAAAGCGGTGGTATTGACTATATTCCAGAAAAGGAAAATCTGTGGGTAGTGTGATTCTAAACCTCCAGTTGACTGAGGGAACAGAAGTTAGCTTTTATTTCACCACAACTGAGATTTTAACAAAAGGAAATGCATTTGGCTGTGGCAGGAATTAGAATATATTGTGCAGGAGGTTGACCCAGACTGAGTTAAAAGGAATTCTGATTTTCTCGGTGTGTTGGTCTGCAGGTGTCTTATTGATGTGAGTTTATTTTTAGAGACTTTTGTTTTCTGGCCAAAGGAGGGAGAAACTTTAGGGCTGGGGATCTTTTTCTAAGAAAAAGATAAGAACAATGGCATGACAAAATGCATATGATGTAATATTAGGTTAAAAACATCAGAATACAGAACTGTATTATATATTATTCTTGAGGTTAAAAAAATACTTAGGAAATAAACTCTTCATAGATTCAGAAGGGCAAGAAGTATATAGCTTTTAAACTTTTTTTCTATTGCACATTTTAATTTCTATTTCTTGTAGTATTACATGACAGAATATTTGTTTCTGTTCACTTAAGATTGAACCCTCTTTCCCCCACATTCACAGCTAGATTCTTTGAGTTTGAGGAATAAATTAGATTCATGTGGCAACTATTCTTTAAAATAGATTGAGACATCTTTTATAGCCTTATCAAATACATAACATTTCTAAATGTCCCATCAGATGAAAGTTGTTAATTGTGTTATTCAGCACTTCTATATTTTTGCTGAATTGTTTTTACTGCTTGAATAACTTATTGAAAAAAACATGTGCTGTAATCTCCCACCATCATGGTGATTTGTCAGTTTATTTCTGCAGGTATTTTGACTTTTGTTTATATCTACTGAGTCTACCTATTTAATAATGTGTGTACATGTTTAGAATTGCTATGTTGTTTTAGTTACTTTAATCTTTAATCATTGCATAGAAACACTGTCTTAAATGATGTCATTTGTCTTAAAGTCTTCTTTGACTGATTTTAATTTATCTATACTGGCTGTGTCAGACTTTATTTTTTTGGGCTCCAAAATCACTGCAGATGGTGACTGCAGCCATGAAATTAAAAGACGCTTAGTCCTTGGAAGAAAAGTTATGACCAACCTAGATAGCATATTCAAAAGCAGAGACACTACTTTGCCGACTACGGTCCATCTAGTCAAGGCTATGGTTTTTCTTGTGGTCATGTATGGATGTGAGAGTTGGACTGTGAAGAAGACTGAGCGCCGAAGAATTGATGCTTTTGAACTGTGGGGTTGGAGAAGACTCTTGAGAGTCCTTTGGACTGCAAGGAGATCCAACCAGTCCATTCTAAAGGAGATCAGCCCTGGGATTTCTTTGGAAGGAATGATGCTAAAGCTGAAGCTCCAGTACTTTGGCCACCTCATGCAAAGAGTTGACACATTGGAAAAGACTCTGATGCTGGGAGGGATTGGGGGCAGGAGGAGAAGGGGACGACGGAAGATGAGATGGCTGGATGGCATCACTGACTCGATGGATGTTGAGTCTGAGTGAAATCCGGGAGATGGTGATGGACAGGGAGGCCTGGCGTGCTGCGATTCATGGGCTTGCAAAGAGTCGGACACGACTGAGCGACTGAACTGAACTGATACTGGCTGTCTCTTAGCATTTTACTGACATATCACCTCTCATTCTTTTCAACTTTTCATTATTTTCATGCTGTAGGTGTGTCTTTTGTAAGAAGCACAGAAGTTGGATTGTGTTGTAATCCAACCTGATATTATCTTTTAACTGACAAGTTTGATTTACATGTATTGAGATAACTGATATATTTGGATTTGGTGTGATTAGTTTTATTTTCACATTATACTTCTATTATGTTTGCTTTCTCCTTTTTAAACATCTTTTTTTGATGAATATTTATATATTTCCCTTTCTTTTTAAAAACGTATTTATTTTTAATTGAAAGATAATTGCTTTGCAGTATTGCATTGTTGTCTTGATTCTTGTTTCATAAGTCCTATGTCATTAATTCTATGAAGACAAGTCATTTTCTTACAGTCCAGGTAAATTGTTACCAGATGTTTTCTCACTCCTTTTAAAAAATGGAGATCAAATTCACATAACATAAAATTAACCAGTTTAAAGTGAACAATTCTGTGGCTTCTACAATGTTCATAATATGTATGCAAGCACAACTCTATCTAGTTCCAAAATATAACAAGGTCTCTTTTGCTTTTCTCTGTAAGATGTTTTATTAGACCTCAACCAGGTTGTTTTACTTTTCTTGTAAGAAAGAGTTCTTTCTATATACCTCCTGTGCTGTGCTGTGCTTACTTTTTTCTGTCGTGTCCAAATCTTTGCAATTCCATGGACTGCAGCCTGCCAGGCTCCTCTGTCCATGGGATTCTCCCTGCAAGAGAACTGGAGTGGGTTACCATGCCCTCCTCCAGAGGATCTTTCTGACGCAGGGATCAAACCCACATTTCCTGAATTGCTGGTGGATTCTTTACCTCTGAGCCACCAGGTAAGCCTCTATACACCTTCAGTTCAATTTAGTTCAGTCGCTCAGTTGTGTCCGACTCTTTGTGACCCCATAAACCACAGCACGCCAGGCCCCCTGTCCATCATCAACTGCCGGAGTTTACTCAAACTCATGTGCATTGAGTCGGTGATGCCATCCAACCATCTCATCCTCCGTTGTCCTCTTCTCCTCCTGCTCTCAATCTTTCCCAGTATCAGGGTCTTTTCAAATGAGTCAGCTCTTCACATCAGGTGGCCAAAGTATTGCAGTTTCAGCTTCAACATCAGGACTCCTTTAGGATGGACTGGTTGGATCTCCTTGCAGTCCAAGGGACTCTCAAGAGTCTTCTCCAACACCACAGTTCAAAAGCATCATTTCTTCAGTGCTCAGCTTTCTTTATAGTCCAACTCTCACATGCATACATGACTACTGGAAAAACCATAGCCTTGACTAGATGGACCTTCGTTGACAAAGTAATGTCTCTGCTTTTTAATATGCTGTCTAGGTTGGTCATAACTTTCCTTCCAAAGAGTAAGTGTCTTTTAATTTCATGGCTGCAATCACCATCTTCAGTGACTTTGGAGCCCAGAAAAATAAAGTCAGCCACTGTTTCCCCATCTATTTGCCATGAAATGATGGGACCAGATGCCATGATCTTAGTTTTCTGAATGTTGAGCTTTAAGCCAACATTTTCACTCTCTTCTTTCACTTTCCTCAAGAGGCTCTTTAGTTCTTCTTCACCTTCTGCCATAAGGGTGGTGTTATCTGCATATCTGAAGTTATTGATATATACACCTTCAGCATCTTCCAAAGCATACGTGGTCTGCCCTCAGCCTCATTCTCTGTCCACTCTGCTATTAGAATGATCATTAGGTCTGATTGGATCATTCTAATAGCAGTGTGAAAGGGAATGAGGCTGCAGGCAGTCCACTTCTGCTTTGGAAGGTGCTGAAGGTTTATAGAGGCTTACCTGGTGGCTCAGAGGTAAAGAATCCACCAGCAATGCAGGAGACATGGGTTTGATCCCTGTGTCAGAAAGATCCTCTGGAGGAGGGCATGGTAACCCTCCTCCAGGTTTTCTTGCAGGGAAAATCCCATGGACAGAGGAGCCTGGCAGGCTGCAGTCCATTGTTTGGCTTCTTCTAATTAATTGATCAGGCTTCCCTTGTGGCTCAGCTGGTAAAGAATCTGCCTGCAATGTGGGAAACCTGGGTTCATTTCCTGGGCTGGGAAGATCCCCTGGAGAAGAGAAAGGCTACCCACTCCAGCATTCTAGTCTTCCATGGACTGTATAGTCCATGGGGTAGCAATGAGTCAGACATGACTGAACGACTTTCACTTCTAATTGTTCTGAATCTTGTCCTACTGTTTATTTTATTCATTTATGTTTTTAAAAATTCAGATATAGTTGACATATAACATATTAGTTTCAGGTGTAAAGAAAGAAAGAAAGAAAGAGAAGTTGCTCAGTCATGTCCAAGTCTTTGTGACCCCATGGACTATAGCCTATCAGGCTCCTCTGTCCATGGGTTTTTCCAGGCAGGAATACTGGAGTGTGTTGCCATTTCTTTCTCCAGGAGATCTTCCCAACCCAGGGATTGAACCCGGGTCTCCCGCATTGTAGGCAGACACTTTACCATCTTAGCCACCAGGGAAGTTGCAGTTGTACTGGCTATTATAGATACTGAACACTGGATTACAGGAAAACCCCAATCCTTAGTAAGGATTGTGTACTAGAGCTCTCCCTGACTCTACCCCACCTACACAGCATCTTATAGTGAGAATGTAACATTGTACTACTAATGGAATGGAATGTTGTCAGGATCCAACACCCCTACCCTCACCCCAAATTTTCCCTGATGTTTTCTAGATATTGTAATTCCTGAATTTACGTCGAAAGTAGGAGGATGAGAACAGATATTACTTTGGCCACTAAAATATCAATATGCATGCAGAGAAGGGTTTGATCTCAGTTTTCTACTTGGTACAGACTCAATTTCTCTAATCCAGAGGGGCAGCATTGCAGAAGGGACAAAGTATCTCCACATTTTTTGGTTTAGGTGGACAGGATTTGGATAGCAAGGTATATTAAGGCTACTGATTGCACTTACCAAGCAATTACCATCAACTTCTCACATTATGCTGATAGGTTGACTGATGGTGGTGTAAGATTTTTCTTTTTCTTTGCAAATCTTCACATCTATCTTTGTCTTCATAGATAATTCACTGGAAAGTCAGGAACATCTGTTTCAGAAAATCTTTGCAGTCTTTTTTTTTTTAAATGACATTTTGAGATTCATAGGCCCTCATATACCAAGGGCAGAGGAAGAAGGTCTGAGAAAACATAGAATTTGAGTCTTTTGTGCATAAATGGCACCTCCCAATCTGGTGACACTTCAGATTCTGGTTCTCAAAGTTCTCTTTAAATAAGATACTATAAAAGAACTCCTGAAGCAAGTTTTATGTGGAAGTAGGGCCATGGTCTTGGTCCCAACCACACTCAGAGATCAGGGAAGAGGCTGAAGGGAAACCCCTTCACTGCCTCAGCCTTGTCCTGTGAGCTGGTTACAGACAACTCTCTCCCATGGCTTTACAAAGACACCTACCCTCGAGACACCTTGAGGTCCTGAAATTCTGTCTCCTTCATACCTTCTCTAATATGATTTCCTTGCTTGTTCTTCATGGGAGAATTTAGAGCAGCAGATTTGAATGACTTTCCTGGGTCTGCGTTGAGGCAATTTGGTATAACATTGACTTTGGTAAAATATAACAAAACAAAAAGTTGGTAAAACATAACTCACATGACCTGAGTTTAATGTCTGGCTCCATCATTTATAAGCTCAATCATTTTCTTTATTTCATTAGTTTTTCATTGATGTGATCACTACTTGACACATATTTTTATTTGTTTGTCCCATTAGTGTATAAACCCAGTGTGGGCATGGAATTTTTCTTTGAACTCTATCTCTACTGCTTCATATACAGGCTAGCACATTGTCATTAATATTTATTGCATTAGGCTTGTTTCCTTTTTGTTTCTTTTGCAATCCTAAGTAACTCTGAAATGAGCATCTTCAAGTTTTCATCATATGTAACACTGATGTGGAATCTTTTTGAATTATTTCGCAAGATACATTACAAGTGCAACTGTTAAGTCAAAGTCATAACTATTTTTGACTCAATATGTATCAACAAATTGCTTTCTAGGATGTCTTGCAAGTATCAGAGTTTCCATAAATAAATGTTACTAATTTAATAGGCATAGAATGGTAGAAATTAATTAATTTTAATTTCTTTGATGAAGTTTCTATACTTCCTATAATGTACCCTAGTCTACCATAGGAGAAGAATCATGTCACTTCCATTTTTCTATGCTTAATTAAGAAGCACTAGGTATCATTGAGCTTTCCTGGTGGCTCAGACAGTAAAATGGTCTGCTTGCAATGCTGGAAACCTGGGTTCAATCCCTGGGTCAGGAAGATCCCCTAAAGAAGGAAACGGCAACCCACTCCAGTACTCTTGCCTGGAAGATTCCATGGATGGAGGAACCTCATAGGCTACCATCCATGAGGTCACAAAGAGTTGGACATGGCTGAGTGACTTCACTTTTGCTAAGTATCATCAGTATGTTGCAAAGATATTTGGCTATTAAAGAAAAACTATGGCATCTGGTTAAAAGGAAAAAATAAAGCAAACAGGGACTTATTTATGCCATTTTCTCATTTTATCTGTTATCTTTCATGTGTCTCATCTTTTTCTTGAAGGCTGGATGAGATTACAATCACTCAAGTCTGAATATGAGGAAATTTTGATGATTTTTTCTTTCCACCCTCTGTTTTGCCAAAAGTTTTCACTTTTGTCTCAGTTTCAAAGGATTTGTTAACAAAATAAACCACTTGTTATATATAAATAAATAATATAGATATTTATTAGATAATTATCTGCTTACTTTCAACATACTAACATTAAAAGAAAAGAAAAATAGAGCAGAGAATACATCACCAAATTGGGTTTTGACCAACATCCAGACTTAATCAGCACTGGGAAGTCCGCGTGTCACAGCACCCCTGGAGCCCCCGTTGGGAAAGGGTCTCAGGCAGCACGTCTGCTCCGTGGATGAGACTTCAAAGATTGCAGTTCAAGGTTCCTGTTTATAATCCCAGGACAGAAGCAAACTAATATTGTCATCTATCTGTGACCAAATTGCAAGCCTGGTTTCATGTTAATACTGTTTGTTTTGTCTTATAAAACTTGGAATATTGCTAAGTGTGGGGCTTGTTTGTCCAGGCCCCCTTCAGGGGCTCAACTTATCTAAGATGTTGCAAATCTTGCACTCTCAGCAGCCAGGTTAGAAGCAAGGTCAGAGGCCTGCTCTGCTTTATCTCTGCAGCCTAAACAAGACTATTCATTTAATTTCTGTAACACTCTCAAATCCCACCTCTCTTCAGGTCACTAACCAGTTCTAGAGGATTTAACCTTTTCTGGAAAGAAAAGGGTTAGGGAGGTTTCTAGGGAAGATACAAGAACTGACTGACTGAGGCCCAGACATTTGGAAGTAAAGCAGTCATGTGTGTTTGTGTGTCTCCGTGTATGGGTGGGGTAGGGATGCTGGTAGGAAGCTAGGTTGAAGAGAAGCTCTGGCAGTTTTGTGTGACACAGGAGAATAACTAAACACAGTGTTATATTCCATCCTTTGTATCACTTTTTTCCCTATCTACTCCATTTCCTGTATTCATTTCTTCAATCTAGTGTTCACCTTGATGTGGGAGTGTTGGGGGAGAGTTAGGAAATAAACTTGTTGAAAGATAGGTGTGTGTTTACAAGCCCATCTATGAAAATATCTTATGATATTAAAGAAAATCTTTTGAATTTTTTTTTTAACAGGAGGTAATTGATGTGGCTGCTGCTGCTGCTAAGTCACTTCAGTCGTGTCCGACTCTGTGCGACCCCATAGATGGCAGCCCACCAGGCTCTGCTGTCCCTGGGTTCTCCAGGCAAGAACACTGGAGTGGGTTGCCATTTCCTTCTCCAATGCATGAAAGTGAAACGTGAAAGTGAAGTTGCTTAGTCGTGTCCAACTCTTAGCGACCCCATAGACTGCCAGCTACCAGGCTCCTTTGTCCATGGGATTTTCCAGGCAAGAGTATTTATGTGGCTAGTTTACTCACTTTCAAGAGGTGTGATTAGCATCTTTATTTGTGTACATTTTTGTAAAAATTAATACTGCCTATTAGAAATGGTCAGGATACGACTGGAGAGTGTGGTCCACTTTACTATTGGTTGGCACAGACTACATTAAAGCAACAATGATCCCATGAGAAAGAAGGTTGGTTGTTGGGGTCCTGCCCTGGTGGATCCAGGGAATTCAAAGGGGAGACGGCATAGGCAAGGAAAACTTATTTATTTAGAAATATAAAAGAAATTAAGAAGAAATAGTATAGTAGGAAAATTTAGGGGAGAAAAGATGCTGAATAACCTGGTTTATGGGGAAGGCTAATAAAACCTCAGGACAAGAGATTTGCACCATCTACATTAGGTCACTGGCACCTGTTTGAATAGTGGAGGGTTGGGCTCCCTCTCTCATGGATCTTAGAAGCTGGGGCAAGTAAGTAGACATGGTGAGCCTCCACGTCCCAGATGGGAATTCAGCCAGAAAATAGAGTAAAGAAGACACTGGGGAAACCTGACCAGTGACTGGCCCATCCTCTATTGTCCTGCAGGCTTTTTATACTTTTTGGTTGTACATAGAGATCAATGGATAATACAAAATTATGAAGCCTCAGCAGCCCTGACTCTTATCAAGAACAGGCTTTCTCTCTGCATACCTAGTTGTATACATAAGTCTTAGGTGATTTACATAATCTTCTGGCCAGAAGGCCAATTAACATTTTACAGCTCTTTTCTGATAAGGGTTTGTCAACCAGAAGACTTATTTGCCTTAACAGTGTTGTTCTTCCCAAAGTCTGGTGCCACTCTCTGAAAGCACTAAATAAAGTTACATTCTTACATAGCAAGGATACAACAATTTATAACAAGGAAAAAAGGGGTATAGTGATTTGTAACAAAGAGAAAATTAATTAACTCAAAAGTCTAGTATTGCTAACATCAAAACGACTATATTCCTATTTCTGCATCCTGATTACATTGATTAATATCCTTCCAGGTGCCTAAAAGATAAAGGATATGGAGGCCTGGCGGCAAACATTAACTCAGCAAACTCTTCACCAAACTAATTCTTAGCTCCAAAAGGCTCTATATCTTTAAGATGTTTTAAGCTTTGTGCCTCTCATGGTTGGGGGCTGTAAACAATCCACAAAGTGTAAAGTCGGGGCAGATACGTTAGAAAGCCATCAAAGGGGTTTAGGCTGAGACATTCTTTTTATATGCAGGAGACTGTTGGAGCTCTGAATTAACTCTGTCCAGAGAAAAGGTGGTAATGTCAGAAGAGTATAGTATAGCAGATAGTAAACAGACAGATTTTGGTTTCAGCGTAGATGCTCAGACAGAGGACCACTTGAGACCTGACTCACCTTGCCCATTGGGCCTCTCCGCATGACCTTGTCATGGGTGGGATCTCCTGTGCTGGCTCCCAGCAGTCTTTTTTTTTTTTTTTTAATTCAATGGAAAGGCACAGAGACTTGAATGAACAAAAAATGAAACAAGACCGACTTAAACAGACATTTAATCCAAAGCTTTGTTTTTATGTCTGCTAGTCAACCACCTAGGGCTGGTGTAGCAGATTTGCAAAGCCATATAGGACTTACTGCTGCTGCTGCTGCTGCTGCTAAGTCACTTCAGTCGTGTCCAACTCTGTGCGACCCCATAGATGGCAGCCCACCAGGGTCCCCCGTCCCTGGGATTCTCCAGGCAAGAACACTGGAGTGGGTTGCCATTTCCTTCTCCAGTGCATGAAAGTGAAAAGTGGAAGTGAAGTCCGTCGCTCTGACTCTTCGTGACCCCATGGACTGCAGTCTACCAGCCTCCTCTATCCATGGGATTTTCGAGGCAAGAGTACTGCAGTGGGGTGCCTTTGCCTTCTCCAGTATGGGACTTAGGACATGTCTTTTTTTTTCTACTTGGTCACACATAGAGTGTGCTTGTCACCTGATGGCCACAAAATGGCTCTTTCAATTCCGTGTTAGTGTCCTATTTGAAGCAGTAGAAGTGGATGGGCAAAGGGCATGAGTGTGCCTCCTGTCCCACTTGTTTACAGGCTCTGATGTGAGGTCCTTCCCACAACTTTTGCTTCACAAATACTGTGTCACATGGCTCTCCATATGCATTGAGGAGGCTGGGGAAGGTGGGAGCTGTGGCGTGTTTTTCTCTCTCTTTGCTTGCTTGTAAACTGGGCACAACTGAGAGCACATGGGATGCTTTCAAAAAGGCGAAGTGAAGATTTAACACTGAATACCATTCAGAAATGGGCTTCCCAGGTGGTGCTAGTGGTAAAAATCCACCTGTAAATGCAGGAGATGCAGGTTTGAGCCCTGGTTTGGGAAGGTGCCCTGGAGGAGGGCATGGCAACCCACTCTAATATTCTTGCCAGGAAAACTCCATGGAAACTGGTGGGCTATAATCTACAGCCCACAAAACTGAAATGACTAACACACACACACAAATACAATATTTAGTGACACTGAGCTGCCCCAGAACCCAGCCTTCAGAAGTATGAGTTTGTCAGCCATGTGATCTTCATCATTGGGGTTTAAGTGAGAGGTAATCATCGATTTGTGGGTTTGTAATTCATGGGTATGGATGTGAGAGCTGGACCATAAAGAAGGTGGAGAGCTGAAGAATTGATGTTTTCGAACTGTAGTGCTGGAGAAGACTCTTAAGAGTCCCTTGGACAGCAAGGAGAGCAAGCCAGTAAATCTAAAAGGAACTCAGTCCTGAATATTCATTGTAAGACTGATGCTGAAGCTGAAGTTCCAATATTTTGGCCACCTGATGCAAAGAGCCAGCTCCTTGGAAAAGACCCTGATGCAGGGAAAGATTGAAGGCAGAAGGAGAGAGGGTGACAGAGGATAGATGGTTGGATGGCATCACTGACTCAATGGACATGAACTCACACCATCTGGGAGATGGTGACAAACAGAGAAGCCTGGCGTGTTGCAGTCCTTGGAATCGCAAAGAGTTGGACATGACTCAGTGACTCAATAACAACAACAATCATGAATTTAGAATAAACATTAAAAATAAAAAAGCAGGACTACCCTGGTGGTCCAGTGGCTAAGAATCCAGCTTGTAATGCAGGGGATGCCAGTTTGATTCTTGGTCGTGGAACTAAGATCCCATATACCCCGAGTGACTAAGCCCATGTACCTCAACTAGAAAAGTCCATGCACTGCAATGAGAAGATCCTTTGTGACTCAATAAAGATGTTGTGTGCCACAGCTAAGACCTGAGGCAGCCAAAAGAAAAAAAAAAGCAACAGGAGTTCAATTGATGAAAATATTTTTGTTATAAGTAGTGGTAACACATAAAATTGTGAATGTATTTAATGCTGTTGAATTATAGACTTAGAAACGGTTAAAATGATAAATATTATGTCATACACATTTTATCACAGTAAAAATATGCAACAAGAGGGATAGCCATTAGGCTGGGGGAGAGTTCTAAACTTCTGTGGGTGGAACAGAAGTGGAGGGCCTAAAATGCAATATTAAATAAGATGGTTCTTTGTCTGGAGTGGGTTGACCATGCAGTGAGGAAGTAGTCTGAGAAAGAGTAAACAATCGTTTCCTTTGCCCATCTACTGTTTCTTCTTGTTCCTCTTTCTGAGGACTGTCTAGCAGGCATCGCCTTCTTCCACATTTGCTATGGCCTGCAGGCTCACCCTTCCTGCTCTGAGGAGTCATCTTGCCAACTGTGTCAAGCAGTGTCTTCCCACTCACATCTGGAGGAAACCTGGCACGCGAGCAGTATTGACAGGAAAAGCAGAGGCTTTTGGAGTTGGAACTGGCTAAGTGTTGTTTCTCAAGACTTTTTTTCGTCTAAATTACAAATTATCTTCCAGTTTCAACCCCAGGGCACACTGCTTTCCTACATATACCCCTTTCTTTTTTAAAAATATAAATTTATTTATTTTAATTGGAGGCTACTTGGGGCTTCCCTGGTGGCTCGGATAGTAAAGCGGTAAAGCGTCTGCCTGCAATGCGGGAGACCCAGGTTTACAATACCTTTCTTTTTATTACTATTGGAGTATAATTGCTTTACAATCTTATGCTAATTTCTGCTGTACAATGAAGTGAATCAGCTATATGTATACATATATCCCTTCCTTCTTGGGCCTCTCTCCCACCCCCTCCAGGTCATCACAGAGCACCAGGCTGAGCTCCCTGTGTTGTACAGCAACTTCCCACTAACGCTCTATGTTATCCATGGTAATAGCACCTCCCAGGAAGCCCCAGATATATATATGTCAATCCTATCCTCCCAGTCCAGCCCATTCTCTCCTTCCTGCTTGTGACCACACGTCTGTTCTCTATTTCTGAGTCTATATTCCTGCCCTGGAAATCAGTTCATTTGTACCATTTTTCTAGATTCACATATACAATATTTGTTTTTCTATTTCTGATTTACTTCCCCTTTCTTGAGAGTTCCTCTCTCTGACCACTTGGTGTGGTTTCTGAATGCAGGATATAACTGCTCTAGATGGGACTTCCCATTTGCTTCAAAGTAAAAGCCTGAGACCAGACAGCAGCTTAACAGTTGGGCTACCAAGCATCCTGTTTTGCCTGGTATGTGATTTTTGCTCCAGTATAATAGTAACACCTCTTTTACTCTTACATGGGTTCCAGTCCTTCTACCTGTAAGGCTCTGCATGATCTGTCTATCTCACTCTCACCATACTTCTCTGACCTCACCTTGATTTACCTCCCTGCTTCTTGCCCTGAATTGCAGACTTACAAATGGATAAAATGATAAATATTATGTCATATGCATGTTGTCACAGTATAAATATGCAACAAGAGTGATAACTATTAGACTAGGCTCCTCACTAACTCTTGAACTCATGTTTGTGCTCCTGCCCTAGAACCTTCACACGAGGTTTCTCTTTCTGGAATGCTCTTCCCCAGAGATCTGTGTGGTCAACTCCTTCATGCCTTTGCTTAAATTTTACCTTCTCAAGGAGACAGACTGGTCACCCAGTTTATTGGATTGGCCGAAAAGTTTCGTTTGGGTTTTTCCACATGAGTGTATGGAAACGTGCCATCACTCATTTCTGCTGCATCCCTGACCCCCATTATTCTGCCCTGGTGTTTCTTAGAAGTATACTACCTCACTAGGGGCTTCCCAGGTGGTGCAGTGGTAAAGAATCTGTCTGCCAATGCAAGAAATGCAAGAGACATAGGTTCGATCCCTGGGTTGGGAAGACCCTTGGAGTAGGACATGGTAACCTGCTTCAGCGTTCTTGCCTGGAAAATCCCATAGACAGAGGAGCCTGGCAGTCTACTGTCCATAGTTTTGTTAAGAGTCGGACATGACTGAATACAGCACACGCACCCTATGCCACTTACATATATTTGATATTTATACTGTCTCGGTCACAAATCTATTATGTTTATTGCTCCTCTCCCCTACCTAGAATATGAGCTTCTCCAGGGCAGGGACCTTGTCTCACACATAGTAGACACTCCATATATATTTGTTGAATGAATGAGAGAAGTAATAAGTGAAGAGAGATATGATCTGTGGCCCATTTCCTCAAAATCTTGAAGGGTGACTTGATAGGTATAAAGAGCCTTGGTGTTAATAGCTGATGGTTTTGTGACTCATTAGTTTATTCCTAAACTGGATAACTTTTCATTTTCATTTCCAAAAGTAGTATTGGAAATTTGTGTGGCAAAAGATTTGACCATTTTATCACAAATCAGTTTAGGAGTAATTTGGAAGATGGGTAGGTCTTCAGGATCCTTAGAAATAATCCTACAGAAGCAACTATTTGTTTTTCCTAAGAGAAAGGCTAATTCTGCAGTAATGATTATGAAAGTAAAAAGAAATTGATATTGGCACAATACTCTGTAGTTTATAGAGCTCTCTCAATCTTACTATCTTATTTAATCCTCACAGCAACACTTTGTATAGCCCCTATTTAGTTTATGAGGAAACAGAGCCCAGAGAAATTAATGCCTTTCTGAAAGATAGATGGCTAATTTAGTGGCAGAGTGGTTAAGTGGCAAAGTGCCTTCACACTCCTAGTTTAGTGACACATTTTTTCTAGTATACTTCTCTAAGTTTTATCAGGACACTTTGATTTGTTGTGCCTTTTGGCATCTGGTGGGGAAGTAGACAAGAGACAGAGAACATCATAACCCATAGCCTATGAGAGGATGTCCTCAGGTCCTAATGAGATCCAGGCCACAGGCATTTTTCACACAGATCCAAATGGACAGTTTATCCAAAGCTTTCATAAGAGACAGGAAAAGACTTTCTTCATGATATTTCATAGTCTCCTCCCAGTTTTTTTCTTCTCTCACCACTGTAACAACTATAGGCATAATAATAAGAACAATAGTTACTATATATTAAGCACACCATGTGTCCTGAGCTATTCTAAGTGTATTACATATGTTAATTCACTTGCATCTCATATCATTTTGGTGTAGCAGTTAGCAGCCTATTTTTCATAAATGGTCCTGAAGCACATTTGAGCTCATTTCATAGAAAGTGGAAGAAATAAAATTTGAACTTATGTCCATGCTCCAGAAAAGTGCTATCCAGTAGAGATATAATATGAGACACATGTAATTTTAAATTTTCTAGTACTTACATTAAAAAAGTAAAAAGAAAGAAATGAAGTAAATTTTAATAATGTGTTTGATTTAACTGAGTATATACCATGTATTAACACTTCACCATGTAATCACTGTAAAATTAATACAAATTTCACATTTTTTGTACTAAGTTTTCTAAATATGGTATATGCTTTACTTTTAAAAAAGGTTTATTTATTTGTTTTTGGCTGTAGTGGGTCTGATGCTGCACACAGGCGTTCTCTGGTTGCAGCAGGTGGGGGCTGCTTTTCACTGCGGTGGCTTCTCACGTTGTGGAGTACTGGCTCTAGGCACAGGCTCAGTAGTTAGCAGAACATAAGGTCAGTAGTGCGGCTCATGGGCCACTCCAGCACTCTTGCCTGGAAAATCCATGGACGGAGGAGCCTGGTGGGCTGCAGTCCATAGGGTCGCTAAGAGTCGGACATGACTGAGCAACTTCACTTTCACTCTTCACTTTCACGCATTGGGGAAGGAAATGGCAACCCACTCCAGTGTCCTTTCCTGGAGAATCCCAGGGACGGGGAAGCCTGGTGGGCTGCCGTCTCTGGGGTTGCACAGAGTCGGACAGGACTGAAGCGACTCAGCAGCAGCAGCAGCAGCAGCAGCGTCGGTGGCTGATGGGCTTGTTGCTTTGTGGCATGTGGGATCTTTCTGGACCAGGGGTTGAACTGATGGGGTTAAGGCAGATCCTTAACCACTAGACCACCAGGGAAGCACTACACTTGCTCTTATAGCACATCTTGACTTGGATGCTAAATTTAATCAGAAATACTTAACTTGTACTTATATTTCATACAATTTATAGATAAAAAGGTAGATTTACATATCTGAATTATTTCAATCTACTTAAGTTTTCCAATAACTGAATTGAATATGAATTTTTAAATTAAAATGAATTAGTGTAAAATTCATTCCTCTGTGGCACATTTTGAATGCTCCTTTGCTGCTGTGATCGTAGCTGCTGTTTTGGGCAGAGTGGCTCTGGAGCCCATGCCCATAACCACAACACCATATGCTTGTTAGGGGACACAGTCCCAGAAAGAGCCCATCGGTGTTCCTCTCTAATGTCTTGGTTTCTGAGCTATGGATCTATTCTATGTCATGTTCAACAGCCTTTTTAAAATGTTTAGAAAACCTAGAATTAAAAAAATGGATTCCCCCATGTTGATGTTTTATGTAGTAATTTAGGAACATTGACACAGCTGCAGGGTCATCTGACATGGTAGCAGCTCTGATTTGATTAAAGTTATTACCATGTACACTTATACCATGAAAGCAGTACACTGGGTTGGGTAAGTGCACTTCCTACCCTAGAGTGAGATTTTTAAAATTTCCTCTTGGCTTTGCATCATGTCCAAAAGGGTACTTTTGGGCAAAAGAGAGGGAAAAGACTTTTTTATCTTTTGATACTTTAAAAGAGAAAGAGCTGAGAAACAATGGCCAATACCTGATAGGAGGGGTTAGAGGTTGTGTGTGTGTGCTGTGTGCTCAGTCAATCAGTTGTGTCTGACACTTTGCACCCCATAGACTAGTCTGCCAGACTCCTCCATCCACGGGATTATCCAGGCAAGAATACTTCAGTGGGTCGCCACTTCCTTTGCCTGGGGATCTTCCTGACCTAGCGATCGGACCTGCATCTCCTATGCCTCTTGCACTGGCGGGCAGATTCTTTGCCATACCCATGATGAAGCTGTCACCTTTATGTTTATCCCAGATCTCTGGCTTCTCCATTCATTGACTTTGTTTGATGGACTCTCACTTCCCTTGAAGATTTAATTAAATTTAACCATATTCTGTCAACCTCCCCAGTTTCAGTGGAGTCTTTTATTTCTGGTTCATTATAACAAGAAATTGTCTCTCAAATTTTCTAAAAAATCACCCCCAAACAAAAACCACTCTCCTTGCCAGAGAAGCCTTCCTGCCACTGTGGTAATTTCTTTCTATCTTCTCCTCCTCAGCTTTTTAGATCTTATGACATTCAACCCATAATCTTCACATTTAGCATTGACATTCAAATGCCCTGAATGACCCAGATCCTACATCCTACTTGGGGAAAGGTGAGAAATTTTATGAAACAAAAAGAACATGTAGGGTTTTTTTTTTTTTTTTCTGCTCTGCTTAATATCTAAGAAAATTCAGGAAAAGGTAAGGCTATCTCTTACCAACTGTGGGAAGAAATAATAGCTAGAATAGACTTCATGTCAGACCCCCATTGCTTAACTGGGTTTCAAAATAGCTCCTTTGCATCCTCTTGGTTTTTGTGTGGGTGAACTTGAGAGAGGGAGATGATTGGTAAGAAATGGAAAAGTGAAAGCTACATCTAGAATTTCCTTTCATGTTTAAGAACTGACCTTCAGAGAAGACATTTTTGCCTCTGTGCACCCAAGAGAAGAAAAGTTTCTGTAAGGCAAATGAAAGGGGAAGGTTTAGGGGTGACTTCATCTTCTCTCACATTTTAGTCAGGGGGAGACACTAAGTTAGGACTCTAGAAAATGTTAGTACAGTCGCCTTACACACTTGTGCCAGGCCCAGAGCCACGAAGTTATGAACTAAGCAACCCTGCCTCCATCTTTTCTTCTCCAATTCTGAACTTGGTAAGGTCAAGAGAGATGGCTCTCTCTCCTTGACCAGGGCAAGCTTGCTGCAATGACAGACAGTCCCTCTGAGATGAACACTAAGCTGATGATTGTCATAAGCCCAACACTGTAGACTGGGAAAAGAAAATATGGCAAAAGTGTGAGTATTTGTGATATTCTCTAGCTAATGTATAATAAAAGCGAAGTACAGACCCTCTGCTGCACGTGGGTGAGACAGCCTACGACAGTCAGAATACACTTTGGCCTGGGGCAAGTCAGGTTTGGAGACCAAGTGGTGACAGAGTCAAGGATCTCATTCATTTCCAGTGCCCTTTCAATTTTACCAATATTTCGGTTCAATTACCTCACTTGAGCATGGGTCACAGAGTAGATCGTAACAGCCTGACTCAGATTCAGAGGGGTTATGAAGCCCAGGCTAGGCCACAGAGCCAGGAACCAGGTCATTGACATCAGCCCCTTTTGTACCATGTACCCTGCCTTTTCTGTAGCTCAAACCTATGATAAAGAGCGCATGTCTCCTGATTGATTGATGTAAAGGAATACTCTGTACTGATCTAGAGCTTAGGCATGGACGCAAGCTTCAGGAAGGGCCTTACAGTCACGTTTCTGCTTATCTCTGCCTTGCCCTGCAGTTACAGGAACATGCAACTTATCTCTAGCCTCAGTGCTATTCTCTTTCCTAATTCATATATTCCTTCTTCTCTCTTTCCCTTTCTTCTTTCCTCCCTTACACCTTCTTTAGGCATATTCTTTATATTAGGTATTACCTAATGTTTTACTTCAGTTGAGCCATTTCAAATCCTGAAAGATGATGCTGTGAAAGTGTTGCACTCAATATGCCAGCAAATTTGGAAAACTCAGCAGTGGCCACAGGACTGGAAAAGGTCAGTTTTCATTCCAATCCCAAAGAAGGGCTATGCCAAAGAATGCACAAACTACCTCACAATTGCACTCATCTCACACACTAGTAAAGTGGTGCTCAAAATTCTCCAAGCCAGGCTTCAGCAATATATGAACCGTGAACTTCAAGCTGGTTTTAGGAAAGGCAGAGGAACCAGAGATCACATTGCCAACATCTGCTGGATCATGGATAAAGCAGGAGAGTTCCAGAAAAACATCTATTTCTGCTTTATTGACTATGCCAAAGCCTTTGACTGTGTGGATCACAATCAACTGTGGAAAATTCTGAAAGAGATGGGAATACCAGACCACCTAACCTGCCTCTTGAGAAATCTGTATGCAGGTCAGGAAGCAGCAGTTAGAACTGGACATGGAACAACAGACTGGTTCCAAATAGGAAAAGGAGTACATCAAGGCTGTCTATTGTCACCCTGCTTATTTAACTTCTATGCAGAGTATATCATGGGAAACACTGGAAGAAACACAAGCTGGAATCAAGATTGCTGGGAGAAATATCAATAACCTCAGATATGCAGACCACCCTTATGGCAGAAAGTGAAGAGGAACTAAAAAGCCTTTTGATGAAAGTGAAAGAGGAGAATGAAAAATTGGATTAAAGCTCAAGAGCAGAAAAAGAAGATCATGGCATCTGGTCCTATCACTTCATGGGAAATAGATGGGGAAACAGTGGAAACAGTGGCAGACTTTATTTTTGGGGGGCTCCAAAATCACTGCAGATTGTGACTGCAGTCATGAAATTAAAAGACACTTACTTCTTGGAAGGAAAGTTGTGACCAACCTAGATAGCATATTGAAAAGCAGAGACATTACTTTGCCAACAAAGATCTGTCTAGTCAAGGCTATGGTTTTGCCATTGGTCATGTATGGATGTGAGAGTTGGACTGTGAAGAATGCTGAGCACCAAAGAATTTATGCTTTTGAACTGTGGTGTTGGAGAAGACTCTTGAGAGTCCCTTGGACTGCAAGGTGATCCAACCAGTCCATTCTAAAGGAAATAAGTCCTGGGTGTTCATTGGAAGGATTGATGCTAAAGCTGAAGCTCCAATACTTTGGCCACCTCATGGAAAGAGTTGACTCACTGGAAAAGACTCTGATGCTGGGAAGGATTGGGGGCAGGAGGAGAAGGGAATGGCAGAGGATGAGATGGCTGGATGGCATCACCAACTCAATGGACGTTGAGTTTGGAGTGAACTCTGGGAGTTGGAGATGGACAAGTAGGCCTGGCGTGCTGTGATTCATGGACTCACAAAGAATCAGACATGACTGAGTGACTGAACTGAACTGAATCGAATGGTTTAGTTATCAGGAAAAAAGGTGAATAAAATGTTGTTCTCTGTTTCAAGAAATATGTGGTTTATAATGGGAAACAGATTAGAAAACAAATTGCAGTAGAAACGAACAGTGGTGGCCTGACGGTGAGAATGTTTTATGCAGGAAGATGGGGGAAAGTTTGGAAAGGTTTAATGAACATGGAGAATCAATTAAGTGGGGTCCACAGGAGTAAGTAGGAGTATCTCAGACATTATAAGATATAGAGAGGACAATCTATGTTTCTTTAAAAAGTTTACCTAGAGTGATGCAGTTTAACTTTTGCCAGGTTTTATCTGTCAATTTGGGGCTTTCCAGGTGGCACTAGTGCTAAAGAACTGCCTGCTAATGCAGAAGACACAAGAGACATGGGTTAGATTCCTGGGTAAGAAAGATCCCTTGGAGGAAGGCATGGCAACCCACTCCAGTATTCTTACCTGGAGAATCCCATGGACAGAGGAGCCTGGCAGGCTACAGTCCATGAGGTCGTGCAGAATTGGACATGACTGAAGTGACTTAGTGCGCGCATACACACACACACACACACACACACACACACACACACACATACACACAAATCTACCAATTCACTTTTTATATATTGTGGACATGTGGTAAATATTCATAATTTGATTTCAGAGTGTGGCTCCATGGTAGAAGTCAATATAAACAATTAAAACTGGGCATTACACTCTGCTCTTGTTTTATAAGCTCAAAGAAGGCAATTATTAAGGTCAATGTGTAAATGTCAACACTGGTGGGGATATCAGTTGAGACTTGTGTACTTCTTGGCCATTGCTTAAATCAGTCTCCCTTAGTTCAGCTTAACCTTGTTTCTAAAGCTGTACTTACGGTTGCCAGGTTAGAATTCTACTTAAGGCACACAAGGCTAAGATTAAGTGATCCTCCGACTTTTCTAGGGAGAGTGGGAGGAGCCCAGAACTGTAAGAAGCCCTTTACTAAGGAAAGTCAATATAGAGCATGCCATGAGGACCTCGTGCACCAGACAGGTGTGGTTGTGTCCTTATTCTGTGTGTGTGTGTGTGTGTGTGTGTGTGTGTGTGTACATTTTGTCCTTGCTCTTGATTCAAGCAGATGAACAGAAGAAAAGAAAAACAGTTAATATAATCAGATACAGTGTTATATAGGAGAGCTAGCAGTTTTGGGGAGGAAAAAGAAAGCCAAAGCAGGTCTATGACAACCTCATGGAACGTGGTTGTGAGCTGTATATTGTCAACGTGAGCCAGAGTTTTGGATTCTGTGTATTTCGCCTATGTCATCTTTCACTTCTCTTCTATTGTGTCCATCTGGTCTTATGGCCATTCCTATAGAGATTTTTTTTTTGCTCTGAATAATAAGATTTAAACATTTTCTTCTGACCACAACTTGATGTCTCTCTATCCTTGAAACTCTATCATCCAGTTGTCCCTGCCTTCTGTCTCCTTCTGATTCATCCAGATCTCCAGTTTTGAACCTGTTTTCTCAGTGTCTATTAGTCCCATATCTTCAATGCTTTTTTTTTTTTTTTGGTTGTGCTGGGTCTTTATTACTGCATGGACTTTTTTTCCAGTTATGATGAGTAGAGTCTACGCTTGTGCTGCATGGTCTTCTCTTGTTGCAGTGCAAGCCCTCCAGTGCAGGGCTTCAGTACTCGTGGCTCCTGGGCTGTAGAGCAGAGGCTCAGTGGCTGTGGCGTGTGGACTTAGTTGCTCCACAGCCCTGGTCAGGGATGGAGCCCCTGTCTCCTGCACTGGCAGGCATATTCTTTACCAAGGAAGCCCTTTCACTGCTTTTTCTATAAACTTGAACTGCATGGTCAGAAACTTCAATAACTCTTCCCTTTATCCTAAATTCTATTCTCATTTATTCTATTCCATAGAATCTATTGTCATCTGTCTGTTCTATAATCATCCTGTGCTGCAATATCCCAGCTGTCTGCTTTTTTTGAACCTACACTTGGGTTGCCGAGCACTGGTGAAAAAAGATGATATATTTAAGTTTCTCAAACAACTAGATTTTCACTTCTCAACAAACTGAAGTATCCTCTCTTCATTATCCTGTTTTGTTTTTTTTTCCTGCATAGCCTGTGTCACAGACAGAAATTATTTGGAGAGTATATTTGTTTATTGATTGTCTTCATTAATGTTCTGTGAAAAAGAGTCTCTGTTTATATTACATGCTCCTCTACTCCTGGTACTTGATAGACACTTGTTAAACAGATGAACATATCTCAGCTTGGACATCATTATCTCTAAAAATTGTTCCAGCATCCCTACTTCCTATCAGTCTGAGTTAGGGACTTTCCCCTTAGTATCTTGTTTCTATGTCATAGCATTTTCTGTGCCATATTCCCTTCGCCTGTTCAGCACCTTCCAATAGGACTTTTCACAAGGATAGGAATAGTCTAGAGTCTGTGTTTTCCAGTGCAGTACCTACTAAGCATATGTGACTACTTAACACTTAAAAAGTGGCTAAGGACGTTCATATTGGTCCAGTAATTCTGACTCTGAGCTTTCACTGCTGAGGGTCTGGGTTTGATGCCTGGTTGGAAAACTAAGATCCTACAAGTTGCATGGCATGGCCAAAAAAAAAAAAAAAAAAGTGGCTACTATGACTCAGGAAATACACTTTCATTTGATTTTAAATAATTTTAAATTTACATGCTTCATTGCAACCATGTTGGAGAGACATACAGCTCTAAATTTTAAACTTTATGAGCTGAGGGACCATATTTGTCTCATTTTCTGTTACAAGCATTCAGTAAAGGGCATATAATCTAGATTGTGTGTCTAGATTATAGATTGTGTGTCACTTGGGGGTTGATGCCTTCTATGTTGAGAGTGAGGGAGAGTGTGACAAAATGCTGTTTCAGAAAGGCTTGGATCTCTGTGCTGATGATTTTAAGAGATTAAGTTCTTATTATTGTGTGTATGAAAGGTCTTCAAAAGTGAACTAGCAATGGCGGCTAGGCTTCAGGTAGCTGGATTTGTGATAGAATTGTTTATTCTGTCTCAGTGCTGAACTAGACCATAGAGACTTTTAACAGATATATTTTTGTAAATTGTCTGAAAATCCACAAAATCAGAAAAATGAAGATGATCCCTCCTGGGAATGAAAGACTACCTCAGAACAAAGTGAGTATCTTTTATTTCTCTTTTATGAGTGAGTGGTTGTAGCACTTGCTCTTTTTCTTTAAATAAATATTCACTCTTTTAATTTTTAATTATCATTTTTAAATTTTGGCTGCACTAGGTCTTCCTTATGGCATGTGGGCTGTTTAGTTGTGTACTTGCACTTATCTGCCTCACAGCATGTACGATTTTAGTTCCCCAACCAGGGATTGAATCCACGTCCCCTGCATTAGAAGGTGGATTCTTAACCATTGGACCACCAGGAAACTCCCACACCTGAAATTCTTGATTTGCCAGTTTAGTGATGTGAGTTAATAATTACTGTCATATAACAAACACTAACCTGTTTTATATGCATTGATTTATGTGATAACCAAGTACTACTAATATCTCTACTTTAGAGATGAGAAAGTTAAAGCATAAGATTAGTGACTTGCCCAGTGTTACTCAGTTCAGTGGGGAAAGGAAGATTTGAACACAAGCACTCAGTTTCAGAATCCACTGTCACCTGTGTTGCCTCTTGTATAATCATTCGTGTCTCTCTATACTTCTGTGTTCTCATTTATGGAGTTTTGGGAAAATATCACTCACCTCATTTGGTTATTAAAATTACATGTACTATGTATTTGAAAGGGCTTTGTAAAGTATAACAGATTTCATCAGATTGGGTGCCCAAAAATCTAAAATATCAGCACAATGACCTTTAAGAAATGCCAGCTCTCAGAGATAACACAGCTGTAAGATTTAGTGGTTTGTCTAAGAATTGGGGAGAATTTTCACTTTTCTACATCCTGTAGTTCAAGGATTTTTGCTTTTGGAGTGTGAGAGGCCTGACAGCTTTCCTGCAATTCCAAGTTTTCAGTGTCTTAGAGTTGCTTCAGTCCTAGAACAACCTAATGTCTTTGAAATCACAAGTAGGAAAGGGATTCAAGGATGAGGGTAATGGTGTTTGTGTGTGTGCACGCGTGTGTGTGCACGCGTGTGTGTCTGCATAAGTGTGTGTATGACTAAAGGCCAATGCAGAACCTTTATAGACCTTCCAGGAGGTGAAATCTTCAAGCAGCACATTTATATATACCTCTACTCTCATGGCTGCTAATACCTACAAAGAGTTACATGCATTCTTGGATGGTTCCAGCTGTGACAATTTAGTGAGTAGTACTCTGTCACCACGACCTGTTTGCCTGAGAATCCACTTGCTGTTCTGATTGGATTCATATTTCAATATGCTAGTATCCATGCTTGTGTGTGTATTAAGTCTCTTCAGTCATGTCCGACACTGCGACCCAATGACCTGTAGCCCAGCAGGCACCTCTGTTCATGGGATTCAGATTCTCCAAGCAAGAACACTGGAGTGGATTGCCATTCCCTTCTCCAGGGGATCTTCCAAATGCTGGGATAGAATCCGTGTCTCAGATGTCTCCAGCATTGGCAGGCAGGTACTTTGCCACTAGCGCCACCTGGGAAGCCCATTAGTAGGCCATCCGTTCAGTTCAGTTCAGTCGCTCATTCGTGTCTGACTCTTTGCGACCGCATGAATCGTAGCACGCCAGGTCTCCCTGTCCATCACCCACTCCCGGAGTTCACTCAGACTCGCGTCGATCAAGTCAGTGATGCCATCCAGGCATTTCATCCTCGGTCGTCCCCTTCTTCTCCTGCCCCCCAATCCCTCCCAGCATCAAAGTCTTTTCCAATGAGTCAACTCTTCTCATGAAGTGGCCAAAGTACTGGAGTTTCATTTAGCATCATTCCTTCCAAAGAAATCCCAGGGTTGATCTCCTTCAGAATGGACTGGTTGGATCTCCTTGCAGTCCAAGGGACTCTCAAGAATCTTCTCCAACACCACAGTTCAAAAGCATCAATTCTTCAGTGCTCAGCCTTTTTCACAGTTCAACTCTCACATCTATACATGACCACAGGAAAAACCATAGCCTTGACTAGATGGACTTTAGTTGACAAAGTAATGTCTCTGCTTTTGAATATGCTTTCTAGGTTGGTCATAACTTTTCTTCCAAGGAGTAAGCATCTTTTGATTTCATGACTGCAATCACCATCTGCAGTGATTTTGGAGCCCCCTAAAATAAAGTCTGACATCATCAGATGGTCAACACCAAAATCAGATTGATTATATTCTCTGCAGCAAAAGATGGAGACGCTCTATACAGTCAAGAAAAACAAGACCAGGAGCTGACTGTGGCTCAGATCATGAACTCCTTATTACCAAATTCAGACTTAAATTGAAGAAAGCAGGGAAAACCACTAGACCATTCAGGTATGACCTAAATCAAATACCTTATGATTATACAGTGGAAATGAGAAATAGATTTAAGGGCCTAGATCTGATAGATAGAGTGCCTGATGAACTATGGAGTGAGGTTTGTGACATTAGTAGGCCATAGAAGTCAGAAAATTTTAGAGAGGCTGTCTTAGGAAGCAATAGTTTTAAAATGTCTCTTAAAGGTGGAAAAGAAGACTGGATAAATAACAAAATCCATTAATTTTTTAAAAATAAAAGTAAATGGTAATTTATTTATTACATCAGTTGAGTTCAGTTCAGTTACTCGGTCATGTCTGACTCTGTGACCCCATGAACTACAGCACGCCAGACCTCCCTGGAGTCCACCCAAACCCATGTCCATTTTGTCAGTGATGCCATCCAACCATCTCATCCTCTGACATCCCCTTCTCCTCCTGCCCTCAATCTTTCCCAGCATCAGGGTCACTTCAAATGAGTCAGCTCTCCGCATCAGGTGGCTAAAGTATTGGAGTTTCAGCTTTACCATCAGCCCCTTTAGTGAACACCCAGGACTGATCTCCTTTAGGATAGACTGGTTGGATCTCCTTGCAGTCCAAGGGACTCTCAAGAGTCTTCTCCAACACCATAGTTCAAAAGCATCAATTCTTCGGCACTCAGCCTTCTTCACAGTCCGACTCTCACATCCATACATGACTACTGGAAAAACCATAGCCTTGACTAGACAGAACTTTGTTGGCAAAGTAATGTCTCTGCTTTTGGATATGCTATCTAGGTTGGTTATAACTTTCCTTTCAAGGAGCAAGCGTCTTTTAATTTCATGGCTGCAATCACCATCTGCAGTGATTTTGGAGCCCAGAAAAATAAAGTCTGACACTCTTTCCACTGTTTCCCCATCTATTTGCCATGAAGTGATGGGACCGGATGCCATGATCTTAGTTTTCTAAACGTTGAGCTTAAAGCAAACTTTTTCATTCTCCTCTTTCACTTTCATCAAGAGGTTCTTTAGTTCCTCTTCACTTTCTGCCGTAAAGGTGGTGTCATCTGCATATCTGAGGTCATTGATATTTCTTCCAACAATCTTGATTCCAGCTTGTGCTTCTTCCAGCCCAGCGTTTTTCATGACGTACTCTACTTATAAGTTAAATAAGCAGGGTGACAATATACAGCCTTGACGTACTCCTTTTCCTATTTGGAACCAGTCTATTGTTGATACTTGATTATTATTCCCCTGATATACACAGTATAGCTGACATTGATTGAACTCATACCGCTTTAACTTTACTATTACTTTATACTTTCTTTCCCTTTATTATCATAACAGCATTGACTTGAAAATGAACACCTCTTGTGCAGAATAAAGTGCAAATTGAAGCTTAATGCTTTCCTTTCAGTGCTCCTGCCTCCTTCATAGGGAATACTTGTTAGTATACAATATATGGTATACCAATTAAGTTATGAAAATTTTAAATGCATCTAGCCATTATAGATTTCCATCATCCATTAAGATATTTTAAACATAGCTTTTTCCACTTCAAAGAAAGTGTGGTACCTTAAGATCTCAAGTTACATAGACTTTCAATATTACACACAGTAAACTAGGTAATTTCAATACAGGTTACTAAGGAGGAAGACAAAGAAAGGTGCAGAATATAGTAGAGATTATTCTAGAGCACCTGATTGGGAAGATAGAGCTGGCCAAGAAACCTGCCCCCAAAACAGAGAGGCCTTGGAGGCTGGGATGGCAGGCACCGGGTGTGGGTGCTTCTTCCTCCTTTTTCCTAAGCTCTTGGCACAGATAGAGTTCACAGCTCAGCTCCATTCACATGAAGTCTCTCAAAACAGAGCTCACACAGCCACCAACAACTAACTGATCTGATCGTAGGTGACACTCATATAATGAAGTTTGTTCTTCATCCAGCCTCTGTGATTTTTACTGCCTTGAGGGAAGGAGTCAGAGTGTTCTGCTCTCTGATGTAGACTGACTAAATTATGGTAGATTATAAAACACGTATAAAAAGGTACTACTCTTTCCATTATTATAGTAACTCAAAGCCAGCAAGGAAAGTGATCTGAAAGAATTTTCACAGAAGTGTCAGGAGTGTTTGCCTCTCTGGGTTTATGAAGTTTTTTTTTTTTTTGGTCTACTTTTGGTTGGCTATATTTTCTGATGTTTCAGTAATGACTTAAATTGTTCTATCACAGTAACAAAAAGGTAAAACAACTGGAGCTTAATAAAAAAAAAAAGTAAAGTGTATTTTTTTATAGTCAGGTTGTTCTGTCTTTTTGCTAGCATAAGCAGCCTCGAAGGAGAATAGCACTGAAAATAAATTAGACACACAAAATGAAAAGGTAGACCAAAATCCTCAATTTTGGAAAAATTATTTTAAAACTGTAAAACACCATAAACGATTGTAAAAGAGCTTCAAGGTGTGCCTAGTTAGCCATACCAAAAAAAAATTCACTGAGAACACTTGATGTCTTGAAATTAACTATTGCATAGATACACAAAACAATATTTATAAGCACATGTTTAAGATGTAGATATGTAAAGGCACAATAAATACCTGTGTACCTACCACCCAATTAATTTATGAAATGGAATATGATCATTATTTCCAAAGCCCCCATGTACCTCTCCAGTTCCATCCACCTTTCACTCCTCTGAAGTAACTACTCTTCTGAATTTGAGGGTTTTATCCCTTTGCTTTTCTTTTAAGTTTTATACCAATAAATAACAATTATTTAATGTGTACATTTTATGCTTTGAATACACGAAGTCATATTATGTATATTATGTAACTTGCTAAGATTCTTTCATGTTGTTATTTTAATTGTAGCTCACTTTTGAAGTTGTGTAATATTCCACTACATGAATACACAACAATTTATTCATCCATTTTACAGTCGGTCACTTTTTATTTCTTTACTTCTTTTTTTTTTCTTTTTGGTTTAACAAACAGTGCTCCTAACAAGTTTATCTATCATGGGGCATGCTGTATATATATATATATCTTCAAAAATAATACTAATGCCACATTGTGATCCAAACAACTTATACCTCTTTATGTTTTTACAGTGAATAAAATTACTTCCCAGAGGACTTCCTTGGAGGTTCAGCAGTTAAGACTTCCAATACAAGGAGTGTGGGTTTAATCCCTAGTTGGGGAAATAAAAGCCCCCCCATGCCATGTGGCATGGCCTAAAACAATAAATAAACAAATAATTTCAAAAAGACTGTAAAAATGAAAGTGTTAGTCGCTCAGTTGTGTCCACCTCTTTGCAACCCAATGGACTGCAGCCCATCAGGCTCCTCTGTCCATGGAATTCTAGAGGCAAGAATGCTGGAGTGGATTACCATTCCCTTCTCCAGGGGATTTTTCCGACCCAGGGGCTGAACCCAGTCTCTTGTGTCTGCTGCATTGGCAGGTGGATTCTTTACCACTAGTGCCACTTTCCATTTATCCATGTCGTCACTAATATTTGCGTTTGTCAGATTTCGACATTTGGTTTTCTGGTGGTGGCGAAGTAGCACCTCTGTGGCTTAAGATTTCATTTCTCTGGTTACCACTGATAAATTTAAGCACCTTTTGCACATATTAGTTTGCCAGTTGTGTTTCTTCACATATAAAGTGCTGCTCTAACCTGTGCTCATAAATCTACTGGGTTGTTTGTCTATTTCTTACAGGTTTGCAGAACTGCTTTGATTATTGTGGATTAAACTTCTGTTGGTTATATGGGCCTTTGTACATCTTCTCCAGTTTTTAGCTTGTTTTCCCACTTTCTCTGATGTTTTAGTCAACAGATGGTCTCAGTTTTAATACAGTATACTTTGTCAGCTTTTTCTCTCATGATTTTCATTCTGTACCTTTTACAACTCCTTCATAATGAATTTATTGTTATATGTGTTCTTCTTAGAGCTTTAATAATATTTTCTTTCTCGTTTAAGTTTTTGATCCACTTGAAGCTGATTTATGTATAATGTTTTTCATTTTATATGAAACTATGAGAATGACTATTAATGTGGTTCCCTCCTGTCAAATATACATTTATACATTTGATGTTTTCTCTATATATTCCAAAGCTTAAATTTATGAAAATTGACTTCGAAAATTTATTGTGCATATTTTTCTGGTGGTCTGATAGCTCAGTTGGTAAAGATGGTAAAGAATCTGCCTGCAATGCAGGAGACCCCGGTTCGATTCCTTGGTTTGGAAGATCCACTGGAGAAGGGATAGGCTACCTACTCCAGTATTTCTGGGCTTCCCTTGTACCTCAGCTGGTAAAGAATCCGCCTGCAATGCAGGAGACCTGGGTTTGATCCCTGGCTTGGGAAGTTCTCCTGGAGAAGGGAAAGGCTACCCACTCCAGTATTCTGGCCTGGAAAATTCCATGGACTGTAGTCCATGGGGTCACAAAGAGTCGCACAGAACTGAACAACTTTTACTTTCTTTTAGGCTATGTAAGATATCTATTATGCTAGCCAATAGATGTAACCTTTCCCTTGATTCTTTGTGTTTTTAACAAATCTAGTATTTTCTCTACTTCCAAGTGAATGATAAAAAAGCTCTGCAGAACAGAATCCTGTGGCATGTCTCTCCAGATTGTTCTTCTAACTGAATTCTCTTTACAGATCAAAACTCTAAAGATGCACCTTTTAAAGCAGCTACAAATCCACCAATAAATATTATCAACTTATTCTTTCCAGGTAATCTGTTGTTGTTATCATGGTTGTTCAGTTTCTAAGTCATGTCTGACTCTGCAACCCCATGTACTGTAGCCCACCAGGCTTCTCAGTCCTCCATTATCTAAAGGAATTTGCTGAAATTCATGTCCTTTGAATTGGTGTTGCTATCTAAACAACTCATCTTTTGCCACCCCCTTCTTCTTTTGTCTCCAATCTTTCCCAGCATCCGAGTCTTTTCCAACAGGTCAACTCATCATATCAAGTGGTCAAAATACTGGGTCTTCAGCTCTAGCAACAGTCCTTCCAATGAATATTCAGGGTTTATTTCATTTAAGATTGACTGGTTTGATCTCCTTGCTGCCCAAGGGACTCTCAAGAATCTTCTCCAGTACCACAGTTCAAAAGCATCAATTCTTTAGTGCTCAGCCTTCTTCATGGTCCAAGTCTAACATCTGTACATGACTACTGGAAAAACTATAAGTTTGACAATATGGACCTTTGTCAGCAAAGTGATATCTTTGCTTTTTAATACACTGCCTAGGTTTGTCATCATTTTCTTTCCAAGGATCAAGTGTCTTTTAATTAGCAAATATTAAATTCATTCACCCTCCCTAGAATCTAATGTGTCTGACTACACACTCCACTGACCCTGAGGAAATTTGAATATCCTTTATTATTATATATAGAAAGCAAAGAGGAACTAAAAATCCTCTTGATGAAAGTGAAAGAGGAGAGTGAAAAACCTGGCTTAAAACTCAACGTTAAAAAAATGAAGATCATGGCATCCAGTCCCATCACTTCATGGCAAATAGATGGGGAAACAATGCAAACAGTGATAGACTTTATTTTCTTGGGCTCCAAAATCACAGCAGATGGTGACTGTAGCCATGAAATTAAAAGACACTTGCTCCTTGGAAGAAAAGCTATGACCAACTTAAACAGCATATTAAAGAGCAGAGATATTACTTTGCTGACAAAAGTCCATATGGACAAAGCTATGATTTCTCCAGTAGTCATGTATGGATGTGAGAGTTGGACCATAAAGACACTGGAGTGCCGAAGAAACAATGCTTTTGAACTGTGGTGTTGGAGAAGACTCTTGAGGGTCCCTTGGACTGCAGGAAGATCAAACTAGTCAATCCTAAAGGAAATCAGTCCTGAATATTCACTGGAAGGACTGATGCTGAAACTGAAGCTCCAATACTTTGTCCACTTGATGCAAAGAACTGACTCACTGGAAAAGACCCTGATTCTGGAAAAGATCGAAGGCAAGAGGAGAAGGGGATAACAGAGGAGGAGGTGGTTGGATGGCATCACCAACTCAATGGACATGAGTTTGAGAAAGCTCCAGGAATTGGTGATGGACAGAGAGGCCAGATGTGCTGCAGCAGTCCATGGGGTTGCAAAGAGTCAGACATGACTGAGTGACTGAACTGAATGGGACTGAGCCAAGGAGGTGAATTGAAATAACATGTTAGACCTTGTGGAATTATATATGCCATCAATAATACTCCCTCTATTTGTAAATGTCATGAAGCTATGTGTGTGACTGTAAGTATGCATGTTAATGTCTTTCCAGAAATTTATTTATGCAGAAGCAAATTGGTATTTGGTTAAAATTTTAGGCTCTAGAGAATGATTACCTAGGATCAAGTTCTTACACTGTACTCATATCTTCGTTACCTCAGGAAAGTAACCTATCCGCTTTACATCTTAGTATCTCAGTCTGGACATAGACACTGTGATTGTTTCTATCCTTAGAGTTGTGGTTGGGCCTGGAGAACACAGGGACATGAGGACACACCTTTCCCCTCTCAGCTGCTTGCACAGGGCTGTGCTCTCACTCCTCATCCCCCTTTCACTGTGTTCTGCCCCTCCCCCAGATTAGAGCTTCAGCCTGCTTCAGTCTGATCATGTGGGGTGGGCAGAGAATGGAGCCAGTCTCTAATCTATATGATTGTGGGGCATGTTGTGTGGGGTTTGACTCATGCCTAGTTAGGGCTAACACTATTACATGCCATCACAAACTCCAGCTGCACATATGTTCATGAAATTTGGTACTTGTTGTATATATTTTCTAGTATTTTTCAGATAGCACATCATGGTGAACCTTTTCGTATGTTATATTCTTCAATATCATTCTGATAACTGGTCTCTTAGTTTTGTTCAGAAAATATTTTTGTATTTTACTGTTAAAATTGTGTTAGGATGAATAGTAGTTTCTTTAGATCTTTAAAGATTTACATTTTTTATTTCTTAAGGTAAATTCTAGGAAGTGGATTGCTAGCTTATAATTATTTTCTCTTTTTGTCAAGAATCTTGAATTCATTGTAAAATCCAGACTGACCTAATTGTTGTGGCCTAACAATTTCACCTTTTAATTATTTCCCTTCTTAATTTGAATGAAAGGAAAAGGGCTAATTTTAGGGTGAGCATCTGTAGACAAATCACCCTCTTTACTTCCTGTTATCTTGTGTAACACCAGGTATGACATTCACTCTCTCTTCTTTGTGTCCTTGAAGCCACTCCATGACAGAACACGTTTAGAGATAAAATCAGTTTAATTGGAGAAGGATATGGCAGCCCACTCCACTATTCTTGCCTGGAGAATCCCATGGACAGAGGAACCTGGCAGGCTACCGTCCATGGGGTCGCAAGAGTCTGGCACGATTCAGCGACTAACCCACCACCACAGCCAGTTTAAGGGTCACCTCTTAAAGAGGGTATTTTCAATGGAGAGGGACAAAGCCACTTTTGTTTTGGCAGTTACTGGCATTTGAAACACACACACACACACACACACATTTGCACATCATTTATTGAATCTCTCTTATACTTCACAGGGTTTCCCTGGTGGCTCAGACTGTAAAGAATCCGCCTGCAATGCAGAAGACCTGGGCTTGACCCCTGGGTTGGGAAGATCCCCTGGAGGTGGGCGTGGCAATCCACTCCAGTATTCTTGCCTGGAGAATCCCATGGACAGAGGAGCCTGGTGGGCTACAGTTCATGGAGTCTGACAAAAAGTCAGACACAACTGAGTGATTCACACACACACACACACACACACACACACACACACTTATACTTCAGCCTCCTAAGTTACTTTCCAAATAAAAGTGTGTCTGGAGAGGAAAACCTTGATCTGGTTGCTTTGGTTCATGCTCTCCAGGTTGCTCCAAAAATAAAGATAATCAGAATACAAGCAATGATTTTGTTTTATAAGTATATAATTTTATACATGATGCCCACCCTCAGGCAGGACTATAACTTGCTGCCCGCCCTCAGATGGTACTATGAGTTGTGAATCTTTGAGGATCACAATTCTTCCTCTTCTTCCCTGATGGGATAAGTGAAAGGCTTCTCTGTGTTATTTAAGTACTTACTTTATTATTATTATTTTTTACTGTCTTCCTAAGTTTAACATTTCCTTAGGACAACACAAACTAAGCTCTATAAGTCTAACATTGGTGTTGAGGTTTCTCATTTAACAGTGATTTATCTTTCCTGATGATAGTCTGTATCTTTACTCTCATGTTTTCAATTAAAGAGAATAAAACAGAAAGAAGGTCAATAAGAAGTTCCTGAATAACAGGGATCTCAGGAGGAGTTTGGGCTTGAATCTTTGAGACTGAGACACTTTATGCTAATGTGGTTAATTAGACTGAGTTTTTCCTAATAAAAATTTTATCATCAACTTAAAAGAGAATTTTACCCCAAAGTAGGATCAAAAACTGTTGTCCCAATGGTTTCCTAAAATTGAACTGTGCCTAGCTCATGTCTCATGTTGATACTGATTGAAAAAGACCTCTGTCTAATCAACATATCAGAACACTAGATGAGTAGCTCAAGGTCAAAACAAAAACAAAACTTTCAAACACAACCTTGTAAGAAAGACCAACTATTTTCACTATGAAGATTTCAGGTAAAATTTTGGCCTTAGTCTAAGGTGGTGAAAGAAAACATCTAATTAAGTCCTATTAGTTAGAGATTAAAAAGTTAAGGGCAGGGAATTTTTATTGTGTGATGACAATTACAAAGTTAGGAAATGTGAAGTGGTTACACACTCTAGCAGCAGGAATACAGACTGATTGATTCCCAAGCACATATGACTTTTACCTCATGGTGTTTTTCTGAACTATATATCCATGTGCTTTGCTGATATATATCTTTGCACTGCACTCTTGCATCTTATTTAAAGTGACAGTGTTGCTGGTGAATTTGAGGTTCTTGCTTTGTCATGAAAGAATTCAGAGATGAAGTGACAGGTAAGAAGTGGATTTATATAGAGAGAAACACACTTCATAGACAGAGTGTAGGCTATCTCAGAAGGAGACAGAGTAACAGAGTCTTGAAATATGGGGTGGTTAGTTTTTACGGGCTGAGTAATCTCAAAGACTAATAGGTGGGAGGATTATTCTAATTATTTTGGGAGAAGAGTTGGGGATTTCCAGGAATTGGGCTACAGCTCACTTTTTGACCTTTTATAGTTGGCCTCAGAACTGTCAGGGTGGGAATCTCCTGCCATCTTGGACCTGGTTGGTTCTAACCAGTCTTTGTCATGTCCTATGTGCTGGTGGCTCAGCAGTAAAGAATCCACCTGCCAATGCAGAAGGTGCAAGAGACACGGGTTCAGTTCCTGGGTCAGGAAGATCCCTTGGAGAAGGATATGGTAACCCACTCCAGCATTCTTGCCAGGAAAATCACATGGACAGAGGATCTTGACAGACTACAGAGTCAGAAACAACTTAGCAACTAAGCAACAACAACAGCAACAACAACAATGGCTATGTCATCCTTTTAAAGGTTGTGCACTAACCCCTTCCCTCCTATTTCAACAGTATCTGTGAATATCACTGATGCTGAGTTGAGTATTGTCTTAGACTGGGGGCTCCCTGAGAAAGATTCTGAGATTTGCCTGCAGGAGGCCTGTGCAAGGATGTTCTTGTAACTGAGCAGGACCCTATGGGGTCTCCCCAGAACAAGCCTTCCCCCAATATCCTCTGCTTTAGCTCCTCTATTTAGTATCCAGATAATAGTATTTGAGGCACACTTCCTGAGCTGTTTTGCAGATGTGAAATCCCCTCTCCTCTTACACATGGAAGATGTTAACTGCTTGATGGCCATAAGCACATAGCCCTAGGCTTTCTGGAGCCTAAGAACTGATAATGCTACCCACGTGATACAACCTGCTACCCCAAATCAGCCAGTCAGAGAATTGTGCACAAGCTGTTCATATACCCTCCAGTCCTCACCCCACCCCCCAGCTTTTAAAAGTGCTTTGTAGAAACCCTTGGGGAACTCAGGACCGTTTAGAGCATGAGCCACCTTGTCTCTTTACATGGCCCTGCAATAAACCTTTCTCTGCTCCAAACTGATATATCAGTTTGTCTGGCCTCACTTTGCTTTGCGCATGGAGCCAGCCAAGGAGTCTGTGCCTAGAGAAGGTTGACCCCAGGCTGGTGAACTCTCTTCTCTGAGCCCCCAGCAGCAGCCAGAGTACATTTGGTTCTGGGGATTTTAGAAGGACCATCCCTGACTGGTGCTGCCTGCCCATGGCATGAGGTTGTTTGGAGCCAAGAAACATCTGGAGCCATGGTCCACATTTGGTATTGTTGGGTGAGTTGCTCTGTTGCAGCAAAAATCTAAATGAAGCTTTTTTTCTCTTGAGAACTAGAAAAGCAAAGGGAACAGTGAACAGGCTAGAGAAGAAACACAATCGGGCCTGAAAGGGTTAATCACTTCTAGTTTTATTTTAACCATTGCTAATCTGTGGTGTCTGTAGCTAGATTTGTCCTTCATGAAGCTAAACTATCACCTCCTCCTAATACTATGTCAGTTATATCTTGCACCTGGTGTTTGCTCTCCTTTCTCCCTCTTGTAGCAATTCATCCCCTATAACTGTTTGCATTTCAGAAAGAAGGTCTCAGGCTCTTAACCCAGAGACAAACAGACCCAATTCCTGGGCTGCCAGATGCTAGCTGTGACTGTTTTGAAATAAGGCAGGGAGAGGAAGAATGCAAGAACTTCATTACTTTGAGCTATATGATCTGCCTTAGACCACAAGACCCAGGATATATAACATCTCTCAGTTCCCCTAGGAAGTGGGCAGTTCTTGAGTCACTAGCCTGTCGTGTTCTCTCCCCTTGCTCAAGAGACAGAATAAAAGCCACTCTTTCTATTTCCTCCAAATCTGTCTCTGCATTTCTATTTGATTTTGGGCAGGGAGCCAAGATTTTGGCGACAGCTCTGGACCGTGCAGGCTGAGAATTCTCTGCCCTCCATTTGGGAGGCTTCCTTTTCACTAAGTGAGTCACTCCATCCACTCTTTTGAGAGCTGGGCCGATTTGTTTGGAGGCCTCCATCTGGGAATGGAAATGGGCCTTCTAGACCACACCTCCTCTGATTTTCTGTCTGTGTCAGCATAGCTTAATTGTTATTTGCGTTTTTGTGTGTATTATGTTGAGGTGGAGACCTCCATTTGCTTGAGGGTAGGTCGCTCTCCTGAGTACAACCAGGAACAATTTCCCCTCTCAGTTTGAGCTCTCCCTTTATGAGACTAGCCAATTTGTTGATTGCAGTACCCTGTTGGAAAAGGAAACTGTTGTAGGACTCTACCTATTTTGAGAACTGATTCATTTGCTTCTGTTTTGTGTGCATTTATGTTGAAATTTGTACTTTTAATTGCTATTTGTTTGATATTTAATAACACTGGTCATGAATAATTAAGTGTGGATGATCAGAGCTCTGTTCCATCTTACAATCCCTTGGGGTACTTTTGCAAAACTGAGAGATCTTTAGCTACGTTCACTAAATGAAAGAAAATACCTCAATACTCCCTGAGAGCTGGAGAGTAAAGTCCCTTGATGGCTCTGCTATTTTATCGAGGTGTGCCTTTTGCAATTGCTTTTATCTTGGGGGTATATGTATGTACATGTGAATAGTGTCTCGGTACCTATGGTCAAATTCTTTCCTGATTTGCTTCAAGGGGGGCAAACTAATGTGAGAGGATGATATGTTCTATTTTTGTCTATTACTGTTATTTGTTTGTTTAAACTGAGGTGGATATTTGGGAATGGGAAAAAGAAAATTCCCTGAATATAGCCCAAGATGACTGGGTTTTGTATAAGCAGATACAAGAGAAATTTGAGATGTAAATGATCTACCTGGGTTCTCTGGAGCTCATTAAATCAATCTGAGTTGCTTGGACTTGAAGAGTATCTATGGCAAATTTGTTAGCAAGAAACAACTTGGTAAGATGAAATTTTTATGAGTGAACTAAATGCAAATGTGATAAGTGCTTTTAGGTAAATTCTATAGTAATAATTATGTTCTGAAAATTATCTAAAACAGTCTCTCAATTTTGGTACCAGTTATTTGCCTCTTGGTTTTCACTAAAGTTCCTGTAGAAGGAAATGGCAGCTCACTCCAGTACTCTTGCCTGGAAAATCCTGTGGATGGAGGAGCCTGGTAGGCTAGTCCATGGGGTTGCCAAGAATTGGACAAAACCTAGTGACTTCACTTTCATTTTCACTTTTCACTAAGTGAGTGAGTGAAGTGAGTGAAGTTGCTCAGTCGTGTCCAACTCTTTGCAACCCCATGAACTGTAGCCCACCAGGCTCCTCCGTCCTGGGATTCTCCAGGCAAGAATACTGGAGTGGGTTGCCTTTTCCTTCTCCAAAGTTGAGGTTTTTAATAGTTAGGGATTTTCATTTAAATATGTAATTAAAGTTACTGAAAATAATAAAACATTTCACTACACAGTAGGAAATTGAGATATATGTTTTGAGTAAAAAGGAGTTGTGTACATGGTCAGGCTGAAGCCAGATTATACTTAGTTGGTCAAATGGATTCTGTTATTAAAATTAGACTGGTGAAGGACTAGATTTGGTTTCTATCTGCTAAGAGAACAAGTGCACAAGAATGCTGCTTTTGAGAATAGATTGTGTGAACTTTCTTGCCTTTAACTGATCTCTATGTGTGCTCAGTCATTTCAGTCATGTCTGACTCTTTGTGACCCCATGGATTGCAGCCCACCAGGCTCCTCCGTCTGTGGGATTTCCCAGGCAAGAATACTGGGGTGGGTTGCCACGCCCTTCTCCAGGGGATCTTCCTGACCCAGGGATTGAACCTGTGACTCCTGTGTCTCCTGGATTACTGGCAGATTCTTCATCCACTGAGTCATCAGTGAGGGTTTAACTGATCCATATTTGTTTTTAAATATTCACAGTGACCTATGATTCTATCTGACCAAATGTTTTTTCTTTTTTAACTTTCTGATAATTTTGATGAAAAGTGAAAGTGAAAGTCGCTCAGTCGTGTCCAACTCTTTGTGACCCCACGAACTATACAGTCCATGAAATTCTCCAGGCCAGAATACTGGAGTGGGTAAGCCTTTCCTTTTCCAGAGGATCTTCCCAACCCAAGGGTTGAACCCAGGTCTCCCACATTGCAGGTGGATTCTTTACCAGCCAAGGCACAAGGGAAGCCCAAGAATACTGGAGTGGGTAGCCTATCCCTTCTTCAGTGGATCTTCCCAACTGAGGAATCAAACCGGGGTCTCCTGCATTGTAGGCGGATTCTTTACCAACTGAGCTATGAGGGAACTTCCTATCAAATTCTAATTAAAGTTCTTTTGACTTCAGCTGCAGTGTAGGAGACCTGGGTTTGATCCCTGGGTTGGGAAGATCCCCTGGAGAAGGGCATGGAAACACCCTCCAGTATTCTTGCCTGGAGAATCCCATGGACATAAGAGCCTGGTGAGCTATAGTCCAGAGGGTTGCAAAAAAGTCAGACCTGACTGAATGACTAAGCACAGCACACACAGCTTTGGCATGCTTCAGCAGGCCCCTGAGGCACCTTAGGAAAAAAAAAAAACAAACAAACTATTAAACTGACTAGAATTGTGGGTATGCTAAATTACACAGAAAACATTGTCAAATGAGTGATAAGCCTCCTGAGATTATACTGTATGAATCAGTTCAGTTCAGTCGCTCAGTCATGTCCAACTCTTTGCCACCCCATGAATTGTAGCACGCCAGGGCTCCCTGTCCATCATCGACTCCTGGAGTTTACTCAAACTCATGTCCATCGAGTCGGTGATGCCATCCAGCCATCTCATCCTCTGTCGTTCCCTTTCCTTCTGCCCACAATCCCTCCCAGAATCACAGTCTTTTCCAATGAATGAGTCAACTCCTCACATGACATGGCCAAAGTATTGGAGTTTCAGCTTTAGCATCAGTCCTTCCAAAGAACACCCATGACTGATCTCCTTTAGAATGAACTGGTTGGATCTCCTTGCAGTCTAAGGGACTCTCAAGAGTATTCTCCAATACCACAGTTCAAAAGCATCAATTCTTTGGCTCTCAGCTTTCTTCACAGTCCAACTCTCACATCCATACATGACCACAGGAAAAACCATAGCCTTGACTAGACGGATCTTTGCTGGCAAAGTAATGTCTCTGCTTTTCAATATGCTATCGCGGTTGGTCATAACTTTCCTTCCAAGGAGTAAGCATCTTTTAATTTCATGGCTGCAGTCACCATCTGCAGTGATTTTGGAGCCCCCAAAATAAAGTCTGACAGTTTCCACTGTTTCCCCATCTATTTTCCATAAAGTAATGAGACCAGATGCCATGATCTTCGTTTTCTGAATGTTGAGCTTTAAGCCACCTTTTTCACTCTCCTCTTTTACTTTCATCAAAAGGCTTTTTAGTTCCTCTTCACTTTCTGCCACAAGGGTGGTGTCATCTGCATATCTGAGGATATTGATATTTCTCCTGGCAATCTTGATTCCAGCTTGTGCTTCTTCCAGCCCAGCGTTTCTCATGATGTACTCTGTGTAGAAGTTAAATAAGCAGGGTGACAATACACAGCCTTGATGTACTCCTTTTCCTATTTGGAACCAGTCTGTTGTTCCATGTCCAGTTTTAACTGTTGCTTCCTGACCTGCATATAGATTTCTTAAGAGGCAGGTCAGGTTGTCTGGTATTCCATCTCTTTCAGAATTTTCCACAGTTTATTGTGAAATGTTATTTAGACAATCTAGAACTTTTATAAAGTTTCTGAAATGTGTTTATGTCTTGGTATTATGTTTTACTTTTAGTTGTTATTTTAAAATTCTGTATGTCACAGCAACATGGAAAAGCTGCTTTGCCAAGAATCAGATCTTTAACCTTGACTTTTTAAACCTTTATCATTCAGAGGTAGCAAAGGTGATACTTTGCAAAACTGTCACATCTTCAAAAAGAGTCATTGAAAGAGATTTCTGATAACTTTTAAAATATTATTGCCAAACTAGGTAAGATATTTTAAAAGTCTAATGGAAAGAGGGTTATTTTTTACATGTGGTGTATGGGAATCATATAATTAACAAATGTGCATCCAAGTCTTACTAGATTCTAATCCCAGTGATGATTTTTTTCTTTCATTTTTTAGACAAGATAGATTCAATTTCTACCCTATAGAGTTTATATCTCAGTGCAGAAGGCAGATATTGGGCTTCATAAAGTAATATGATGAGAGTGACAATACTGACATTAAGAATAATGCACAGTGTTTGCCAAGTGTTTTTTGTCTTTCAGTTACTTTGCTTCATGGTTTAAATGTGTGAATTCAATTTTCACAGCACCAACATGGATTGGGCCCTACTGGTCCTCAGTAGGGTAAGAGATATTTCCACGCTAACACAGATAGTGGAGTAGGGATTTTAATTTTGTGTAAAACCAGAGCCCAGGCACTTCTTTGGACAATATTAATATATAGGAGATCCTAAGTTTCATGGGGATTGGCAGTAGGATTACTTAACCCAGATTTAGGCTGGGAGGACTTGAAATAATTTTGGAAGAAGTGAAATATAAAGAAAGACCTGGAGGTGAATAGGAATGAACTAAATGAAAGATAAGGAGGAAATGGAGGGCAGGTATAATAAGGGTAGCCTGGGCTTAGTCTATTGGAGCAGAGAGATATGGGGGAATGCCTGACCACAGAGCATTCTGGATAAGATGGCCAGGAGGAGAATAGAAAGATGTCCACACAGCACAAAGGGCCCGTCTTCATGAGACAGGAAAGGGAGGAGGCACTGAGAATACAGGGGAAAGAATATGATTCAGAAGCTGGAAGAGCCTTAGGATCAGCTCTCAAGTTTTTATTGTTGCCTCAGCCATGCTGTATTTTCACTTACTCTGTTTCAGTTTATTGTGACCCAACATAACAGATCAAACCAGACTAAAGTTATGGAATGAGGGATAACATTTGGAGGAAATGAATAATTACCTAATAACTGATTCTAGAAGGGTCTTCTGGGTCTGAACCCTACCCTTCTTGAAATGTGCTCTGCCTTGCCTTCTGGAACCCCATTCACTGTTGCTTCTTTTCCATTCTGCCCTGACCTTTCTTTGTCAGTTCTGTTTGCTGACCCTTCCTCTTCTGCTCAGCTACTTCCTGTCTGAGCTCCCTGTGGCTCCAAGGCCTACTCTTTCACCCACCACTCAGCATGCCCTGACTATCTCATCCTGGTCTAGAGGATCAACTGTCATCTGTATTCTGACTCTGTTCATGTTATTATCTAGAGTTCTCACTTTTCATCTAAGTTCCAGGGTCATGTATTCAATTAAGCATCTCCATTTATATCTCACAGGAACCTCAAGTTCAATACTTCAAGCATTAAAACTACATCTCTTCACCTATTCTGATATACTCCTCCTCCACTGCTCCCGTTCTCTATAATGGGCCCATCATTCATTCACCTATGATCTTGAGCTAGAAATCTGTGAATGATATGGCTCCTATGTCTTTTGAATGGGTTTACAGTAGACATGTCAAATTCATGGCTACCCAACATCTTTTAAACAAGCCACACGTAGCAATTCACACCTTCCATCTCAGAAGTCAAACTCTCAAGTTCTCTTGAAATCCAGTTGGATATATGTGGCATATGTTTGCCCTATCACCTGCTTCCAAGTGAGGGTGATGTAGAAATCATCAACAGAAGAACCAAGATATACATAGGGCTTCCCTCTGGCAGATACAGCTGGTTTCAAATATGTGAGGGTATTAGGTGACAACAGCAATCACAATGTTAAATTCCCTATATGGGCCTGGCGCTAGTACTACAGATTTAGTGAATAAGGTTGAATCAGGTTTTGACATCTTGTATGCAGTAGCACTGGAACAACAGACTGGTTCCAAATAGGAAAAGGAGTACGTCAAGGCTGTATATTGTCACCCTGCTTATTTAACTTATATGCAGAGTACATCATGAGAAACGCTGGGCTGGAGGAAGCACAAGCTGGGTCAAGATTACCTGGAGAGATCAATAACCTCAGATATGCAGATGACATCACCCTCGTGGCAGGAAGCCAAGAATAACTAAAAGCCTCTTGATGAAAGTGAAAGAAGAGAGTGCAAGTTGGCTTAAAGCTCAGCATTCAGAAAACGAAGATCATGGCATCTTGTCCCATCACCTCATGGCAAATAGATGGGGAAACAGTGGAAAGAGTTTATAAACATGCTTATAAATAGACCGCATGTTTTGCCGAAAAAGTACAAAATGCCGTGTAAAGAAATGAACAAAACGTTTCAAAAGACCCATCAGAGAACAAAACCGTCAGATGGGGAAAGGGGTGGCACTTCTGTTACGGGAGGCAACCCCTAGGCTGTTATGGTGGCGAGGCTCCCAGACCGCAGGGGGCGCAGCCCGTGCAGAAGACACGACTTTGAAAGTGTGAGCCACCAGCCACGGCCGGCCCACTGCCTCCACTCCCAACAAGGCCAGCTGTGCTTCCACGTGGGCGACCCTGCCGTCTCCAGTGTGGGCAGACAGGCTGCTGGCCGCCAGGGTTCACCAGCCAGAGGCTCCCGGCGTGGTGCTCGATGAGTGTTGAGCTCACAAGTCTGGCTGAACACCACCTGCCGTTTCCAGGCCCAGGGGTTCCTGCTGGAGCTCTGGTGCCTGGTCTGTCTTTTAACAAAAGACCTGACATGGGCCAACGGTAGACCCTGGACTCAGCAAGATGCTCTGTCTATAGCAAGCAAGCCAGAGAATGCACAGGGAAAGGTGGACTGACTTTCCAAAGCCAGTCAAAGCACACCTTTCCCCACCTTGAGAAGGCCATCAAGATAGTTTCCAAGGCCATCAAGATAGACTTTATTTTTGGCCTCCAAATCACTGCAGATGGTGATTGCAGCCATGAAATTAAAAGATGCTTACTCTTTGGAAGAAAAGTTATGACCAATCTAGATAGCATATTCAAAAGCAGAGACATTACTTTGTCAACAAAGGTCTGTCTAGTCAAGGCTATGGTTTTTCCAGTGATCATGTATGGATGTGAGAGTTGGGCTATAAAGAAAGCTAAGTGCAGAAGAATTGATGGTTTTGAACTGTGGTGTTGGAGAAGACTCTTGAGAATCCCTTGGACTGCAAGGAGATCCAACCAGTCCATCCTAAAGGATATCAGTCCTGAGTGTTCATTGGAAGGACTGATGTTGAAGCTGAAACTCCAATACTTTGGCCACTTGATGCAAAACAGTTGACTCATTTGAAAAGACCCTGATGCTGGGAAAGATTGAAGGCAGGAGGAGAAGGGGATGACAGGGGATTAGATGGTTGGATGCTATCACCAACTCTACGGACATGAGTTTGAGTAAACTCCGGGAGTTGGTGATGGACAGGGAGGCCTGGTGTGCTGCGGTTCGTGGAGTCACAAACAGTTGGATACGACTGAGTGACTGAACAGAACTGAACTGAATGCAGTGGCAAAAGTACTGAGCTTGCTCATTCAGAACAGTTTTGCTGCCTTGTTTGGAGTGTGTGAATGTGGGTGGGATGAGGAGGTATGTGAACCATGGTGGAAATTTTTTGTGTGAGTTTAGACTTATTTATTTATTTACTTTACAATATTGTATTGTTTTTGCCATAAATTGACTTGAATCAGCCATGGATGTACACGTGTTCCCCATCTTGAACTCCCCTCCCACCTCCCTCCCCATCCCATCCCTCTGGGCCATCCCAGTGCACCAGCCCCGAGCACCCTCTATCATGCATCGAACCGGGACTGGTGATTCATTTCACATATGATAATTTACATGTTTCAATGATATTCTCCCATATCATCCCATCCTCGCCCTCTCCCACAGAGTCCACAAGACTGTTCTATATATCTATGTCTCTTTTGCTGTCTAGCATACAGGGTTATCATTACCATCTTTCTAAATTCCATATATATGTGTTATTATACTGTATTGGTATTTTTCTTTCTGGATTACTTCACTCTATAATAGGCTCCAGTTTCATCCATCTCATTAGAACTGATTCAAATGTATTCTTTTTAATGCCTGAGTAATATTCCATTGTGTATATGTACTACCGCTTTCTTATCCATCATCTGCTGATAGACATTTAGGTTGCTTCCATGTCCTGGCTATTATAAACAGTGCTGCTATGAACATTGGGATACACATGTCTCTTTCAGTTCTGGTTTCCTTGGTATGTATGCCCAGCAGTGGGATTGCTGGGTCATAGGGCAGTTCTATTTCCAGTTTTTTTAAGGAATCTCCACGCTGTTCTCCATAGTGGCTGTACTAGTTTGTATTCCCACCAAGAGTGAAAGAGGGTTTCCTTTTCTCCATACCCTCTCCAGCATTTATTGCTTGTAGACTTTTCGATTGCAGCCATTCTGACTGGCGTGAAATGGTACCTCATTATGGTTTTGATTTGCATTTCTCTGATAATGAATGATGTTGAGCATCTTTTCATGTGTTTGTTAGCCATCTGTATGTCTTCTTTGGAGAAATGTCTGTTTAGTTCTTTGGCCTATCTTTTGATTGGGTCATTTATTTTTCTGGAATTGAGCTGCAGGAATTGCTTGTATATTTTTGAGATTAATTCTTTGTCCATTGCTTCATTTGCCTTTATTTTCTCCCATTCTGAAGGCTGTTTTTTCACCTTGCTTATAGTTTCCTTTGTTATGCAGAGCTTTTAATTTTAGTTAGGTCCCATTTGTTTATTTTTGCTTTTGTTTGCAATATTCTGGGAGGTGGGTCATAGAGGATCCTGCTGTGGTTTATGTGTGAGTTTAGACGTAAAATTTTAAAAAATTTTATTTCAGCTGCACCGAGTCTTCATTGCTGCATGCAGGCTTTTTCCTAGTCGTGGCAAGCAGGGGCTTCTTTCTCTTCATTGAGGTATGCAGCTTTTTTGTGCAATAACTTCTCCTAATGAAAATCACAGTCTGTATAGGGTGCAGGGGCTTCACTTGTTGCTGCATGCAGACTCAGTACTTGTGGCAAAGGAATGGGCTAAGTTCCCCTGCTTCATGAGGAAGGATTGAACCCTTGTCCCCTGTATTGCCAGGTGAATTCTTAACCACTGGACCACCAGGGAAGTCCTGAGTTTAGACTTGATTTTGCTCCTTCAGCTTTCACAAAGATCAGAGAGATTAATATCCTTTAATGAAACCCATTTGATTCACTAAATCATTACATTATACAACAAACTGGAAGAACAAATATAAAAACAAACAAACAAACAAAAATAACACTAGTTACAATTTCCAGTAAGGATCTTGAACAGTCTGAGGTTGTTGCTTCCTCTCTGGTAGAATGTTTATCTCTGTGTTGAGCTGAGTGAAAACTGAAGTGGGAAAGGGTGTGGTGAGAAAGGCCTCAAAAGGGTGGATGTGGGTGAATGTGGGTGTTCAGTTCAGTTCAGTTCAGTTCAGTTACTCAGTCGTGTCTGACTCTTTGTGATCCCATGAATTGCAGCATGCCAGGCCTCCCTGTCCATCACCAACATCAGGAGTTCACCCAAATTCATGTCCATTGAGTCAGTGATGCCATCCAGCCATCTCATCCTCAGTTGTCCCCTTCTCCTCCTGCCCACAATCCCTTCCAGCATCAGGGTCTTTTCCAATGAGTCAAGTCTTCGCATGAGGTGGCCAAAGTATTGGAGTTTTAGCTTTAGCATCAGTTCTTCCAAAAACACCCATGACTGATCTCCTTTAGAATGGATTGGTTGGATCTCCTTGCAGTCCAAGGGACTCTCAAGAATCTTCTCCAACACCATGGTTCAAACAAATTAATTCTTTGGCACTCAGCTTTCTTCACAGTCCAACTCTCACATCCATACATGACCACTGGAAAAACCATAGCCTTGACTAGACGGATCTTTGTTGGCAAAGTAATGTCTCTGCTTTTGAATATGCTATCTAGGTTGGTCATAACTTTCCTTCCAAGAAGTTAGCGTCTTTTAATTTTATGGCTGTAATCAACATCTGCAGTGATTTTGGAGCCCAAGAAAATAAAATCTGACATTGTTTCCACTGTTTCCATCTATTTCCCATGAAGTGATGGGACCAGATGCCATGATCTTCGTTTTCTGGAATGTTGAGCTTTAAGCCAATTTTTTCACTCTCCTATTTCAGTTTCATCAAGAGGCTTTTGAGTTTCTCTTCACTTTCTACCATAAGGGTGGTGTCATCTGCATATCTGAGGATATTGATATTTCTCCCGGCAATCTTGATTCCAGCCTGTGCTTCTTCCAGTCCAGCATTTCTCATGATGTACTCTGTATAGAAGTTAAATAAGCAGGGTGACAATATACAGCCTTGATGTACTCCTTTTCCTATTTGGAACCAGTCTGTTGTTCCATGTCCAGTTCTAACTGTTGCTTCCTGACCTGCATATAGGTTTCTCAAGAGGCAGATCAGGTGATCTGGTATTCCCATCTCTTTCAGAATTTTCCGCAATTTGTGGTGATCTTCACAGTCAAAGGCTTTGGCATAATCAGTAAAGCAGAAATAAATGTTTTTCTGGAAGTCTCTTGCTTTCTTCATGATCCAGCATATGTTAGCAATTGGATTTCTGGTTCCTCTGCCTTTTCTAAAACCAGCTTGAACATCTGGAATTCATGGTTCATGTATTATTGAAACCTGGCTTGGAGAATTTTGAGCATAACTTTACTAGCATGTGAGATGAGTGCAATGTGTGGTAGTTTGCACATTCTTTGGCATTGCCTTTCTTTGGAATTGGAATAAAAACTGACCTTTTCCAGTCCTGTGGCTACTGCTGAGTTTTCCAAATTTGCTGACGTATTGAGTGTAGCATTTTCACAGCATCATCTTTCAGGATTTGAAATAGCTCAACTGGAATTCCATCACCTCCACTAGCTTTGTTCATAGTGAGTCTCCCTAAGGCCTACTTGACTTCACATTCCAGGATGTCTGGCTTTTAGGTGAGTGTGAGTGATCACACTACTATGATTATCTGTGTCATGAAGATCTTTTGAATGGTTCCTTTGTATATTTTTTCCACCTCTTCTAATATCTTCTGCTTATGTTAGGTCCATTTCATTTCTATCCTTATCGAGCCCATCTTTGCCTGAAGTATTCCCTTGGTATCTCTAATTTTCTTGAAGAGATCTCTAGTTTTTCCCTTTCTATTGTTTTCCTCCATTTCTTTGCACTGATCACTGAGGAAGCCTTTCTCATCTCTCCTTTATAGTCTTAGGAACTCTGCATTCAAATGGGTATATCTTTCCTTTTCTCCTTTGCTTTTGCTTCTCTTCTTTTCACAGCTATTTTAAGGCCTCCTCAGATAGCCATTGTGCTTTTTGCATTTCTTTTACATGGGGATCGTCTCGATCTCTGTTTCCTGTACAATGTCATGTAACTCCATCCATATTTCATCGGCATTCTGTCTAATAAATCTAGTCCCTTAAATTATTTCCCACTTCCGCTGTATAATTGTAAGGGATTTGATTTAGGTCATACCTGAATGGTCTAGTGGTTTTCCCTACTTTCTTCAATTTAAGTCTGAATTTGGCAATAAGTTGTTTGTGGTCTAAGCCACAGTCAGCTCCTGGTCTTGTTTTTGCTGACTGTATAGAGCTTCTCCATCTTTGGCTGCAAAGACTATAATCAATCAGATTTCGGCGTTGACCATCTGGTGATGTCCATGTATAGAGTCTTCTCTTGTGTTGATGGAAGAATGTGTTTGCTATGACCAGTCCATTCTCTTAGCAAAACTCTATTAGCCTTGCCCTGCTTCATTCTGTATTCCAAGGCCAAATTGCCTGTTACTCCAGGTGTTTGTTGACTTCCTACTTTTGCATTCCAGTCCCCTATACTGAAGAAGACATCTTTTTGGGTGTTAGTTCTAAAAGGTCTTGTAGGTCTTCATAGAACCGTTCAACTTCAGCTTCTTCAGTGTTACTGGTTGGGGGATAGGCTTGGATTACAGTGACATTGAATGGTTTGCCTTGGAAATGAACAGAGATCATTCTGTCATTTTTGAGATTGCATCCAAGTACTGTATTTCAGACTCTTTTGTTTACTATTATGGCTACTCCATTTCTTCTAAGAGATTCTTGCCCATAGTAAGAGATATAATGGTCATCTGAGTTAAATTTACTCATACCATTCCATTTTAGTTTGCTGATTCCTAAAATGTCAATGTTCACTCTTGCTATCTCCTGTTTGACTACTTCCAATTTGCCTTGATTCATGCACCAAGGTTCCTAGGCAATATTGTTCTTTACAGCATCGGACCTTCCTTCCATCACCAGTCACATCCAGAACTGGGTGTTGTTTTTGCTTTGGTTCTGTCCCTTCATTCTTTCTGGAGTTATTTCTCCACTGATCTCCAGTAGCATATTGGGCACCTGCCGACCTGGGGAGTTAATCTTTCAGTTTGAAAGTGTCTCCTGTGGAGGTACGGGTCAGCAGTGGACTGCCACAGGGAAATGGGCTTGGATGCAGCAGACTTGGTATGGCATAAGTCATCTTGGAGGAGGTAGCCATTAACCCCCACCATAGAGCAGCCAGACCTTACACAGGACTAGGAAAAACACTCTTGAAGGGCACAAAAGAACCCTGTGTGCTCAGGACCCAGGAGAAAGGAGAAGTGACCTCACAAAAGACTGAACCAGACCTGCCTGTGATTGTCTAGGAGTCTCCAGCAGAGGAGTGGGTAGGTGTTGCTTGCTGCAGGGTTGGGGGCATGAGTGTAGCAGTACATGCATGGGATCTTTTGAAGGAGGTTGCCATCATCCTCATTACCTCCACCATAGTTTAAAAGTGAAAGTGAAGTTGCTCAGTCGTGTCCGACTCTTTGCCACCCCATGGACTGTAGCCCACCAGGCTCCTCCATCCGTGGGATTCTCCAAGAAACAGTACTGGAATGGGTTGCCATTTCCTTCTCCAGGGAGATCTTCCCGATCCAAGGATTGAATCAGGGTTTCCTGCATTGCAGACAGACACTTTACCATCTGAGCCATCAGAGTTTGGCCTCAGGTAAATAGCAGGGAGGGAACACAGCTCTGCTCAGTCACTCAGTTGTGTCCGACTCTTTGTGACCACATGGATTGCAGCTCACCAGGCCTCCCTGTCCATCACCAACTCCTAGAGTTCACTCAAACTCATGTCCATCGAGTCGGTGATGCCATCCAGCCATCTCATCCTGTGTCATCCCTTTCTCCTCCTGCCCCCAATCCCTCCCAGCATCAGAATCTTTTCCAATGAATCAACTCTTTGAATGAGGTAGCCAAAGTGTTGGAGTTTCAGCTTTAGCATCTTTCCTTCCAAAGAACACAAAAGACTGATCTTTAGGATGGACTGGTTGGATCTCCTTGCAGACCAAGGGACTCTCAAGAGTCTTCTCCAACACCACAGTTCAAAACGATCAATTCTTCAGCACTCAGCCTTCTTCACAGTCCAACTCTCACATCCATACATGACTACTGGAAAAACCATAGTCTTGACTAGACAGACCTCTGTTGGCAGAGTAATGTCTCTGCTTTTCAATATGCTATCTAGGTTGGTTATAACTTTCTTTCCAAGGAGTAAGTGTCTTTGAATTTCATGGCTGCAATCACCATCTGCAGTGATTTTGGAGCCCCCCGCCCCCAAATAAAGTCTGACACTGTTTCCACTGTTTCCCCATCTATTTCCCATGAAGTGATGGGACCAGATGCCATGATCTTCATTTTCTTAATGTTGAGATTTAAGCTAACTTTTTCACTCTTATTTCTCACTTTCATAATGAGGCTTTTGAGTTCTTCTTCACTTTCTGCCATGAGGATGGTGTCATCTGCATATCTGAGGTTATTGATATTTCTCCCAGCAATTTGGTTCCAGCTTGTGCTTCTTCCAGTCCAGTGTTTTTCATGATGTACTCTTCATAGAAGTTAAATAAGCAGGGTGACAACATACAGCCTTGATGTACTCCTTTTCCTATTTGGAACCAGTCTGTTGTTCCATGTCCAGTTCTAACTGTTGCTTCCTGACCTGCATATAGGTTTCTCAAGAAGCAGGTCAGGTGGTCTGGTATTCCCATCTCTTTCAGAATTTTCCACAGTTTATTATGATCCACACAGTCAAAGGCTTTGGCATAGTCAATAAGGCAGAAGTAGATGGTTTTCTGGAACTCTCTTGCTTTCTCCATGATTCAGTGGATGTTGGCAGTTTGATCTCTGATTCATTTGCCTTTTTAAAACCAGCTTGAACATCTGGAAGTTCACGGTTCATGTATTGCTGAAGCCTGAATTGGAGAATTTTGAGCATTACTTTACTAGCATGTGAGATGAGTGCACATTGTGCGGTAGTTTGCGCATTCTTTGGCATTCCCTTTCTTTGGAATTGGAATGAAAACGGACCTTTTCCAGTCCTGTGGCCACTGCTGAGTTTTCCAAGTTTGCTGGCATACCGAGTGCAGCACTTTCACAGCATCATCTTTCAGGATTTGAAACAGCTCAACTGGAATTCCATCACCTCCACTAGCTTTGTTCATAGTGAGTCTCCCTAAGGCCCACTTGACTTCACATTCCAGGATGTCTGGCTCTAGGTGAGTGTGAGTGATCACACCATCATGATTATCTGGGTCATGAAGATCTTTTTGTACAGTTCTTCTGTATATTCTTGCCACCTCTTCTTAATATCTTCTGCTTCTGTTAGGTCCATACCATTTCTGTCCTTTACTGAGCCCATCTTTGCATGAAATGTTCCCTTGGTATCTCTAATTTTCTTGAAGAGATCTCTAGTCTTTCCCATTCTGTAGTTTTCCTCTATTTCTTTGCACTGATCACTGAGGAAGGCTTCCTTATCTCTCCTTGCTATTCTTTGGAACTCTGCATTCAGATGCTTATATCTTTCCCTTTCTCCTTTGCTTTTCACTTCTCTTCTTTTCACAGCTATTTGTAAGGCTTCCCCAGATAGCCCTTTTGCTTTTTTGCATTTCTTTTCCATGGGGATGGTCTTGATCTCTGTCTCCCGTACAATGTCATGAACCTCATTCCATAGTTCATCAGGCACTCTGTCTATCAGATCTAGTCTCTTAAACCTATTTCTCACTTCCACTGTATGATCATAAGGGATTTGATTTAGGTCATACGTGAATGATCTAGTGGTTTTCCTACTTTCTTCAATTTGGCGATAAGGAGTCCATGATCTGAGCCACAGTCAGCTCTCAGTCTTGTTTTTGCTGACTGTATAAAGCTTCTCCATCTTTGGCTGCAAAGAATATAATCAATCAGGATTTTGGTGTTGACCATGTGGTGATGTCCATGTGTAGAGTCTTCTCTTTTGTTGTTTGAAGAGGGTATTTGCCATGACCAGTGTGTTCTCTTGGCTAAACTCTATTAGTTTTGCCCTGCTTCATTCCGTGTTCCAAGGCCAAATTTGTCTGTTACTCCAGGTGTTTCTTGACTTCCTACTTTTGCATCCCATCCCTATATAATGAAAAGGACATCTTCTTTTGTGTGTTTGTTAGTTCTAAAAGGGCTTGTAGATCTTCATAGAACCGTTCAACTTTATCTTTTTCAACGTTACTGGTTGGGGCATAGACTTCAATTACTGTTATATTCAATGGTTTGCCTTGGAAATGAACAGAGATCATTCTGTCATTTTGAGATTGCATCAAGCATTCCATTTCAAACTCTTTTGTTGACCATGATGGCTACTCCATTTCTTCTAAGGGACACCTGCTTGCAGTAGTAGATATAATGGTCCTCTGAGTTAAATTACCCATTCCAGTCCATCTTAGTTTGCTGATTCCTATAATGTCGATGTTCATTCTTGCCGTCTCCTGTTTGCCCACATTTAATTTGCCTTGAATCATGGACCTAACATTCCAGGCTCCTATGCAATATTGCTCTTTACAGCATCTGACCTTGCTTCTATCACCAGTCACATCCACAACTGGGTATTGTTTTGCTTTGGCTCCATCCTTTCATTCTTTTTCAGCAACAGAAAATAAGATTAAAGATTTACTAAGCATGGCCCAGCCCATCAGAACAAGATCCAGTTTCCCCCTGTCAGTCTCTCCCATCAGGAAGCTTCCATACACCTATTATCCTTCTTCATCAGAGGTCAGATAGGCTGAAAACCACAGTTACATAAAACTAACCAATTTAACCACATGGACCACAGACTTGTCTAACTCAGTGAAACTATGAGCCATACCGTGACTGATCACCCAAGATAGATGGGTCATGGTGAAGAGTTCTGACAAAATGTGGAGAAGGGAATGGCAAACCACTTCAGTATTCTCGCCTTAAGAACCCCATGATCAGTATGAACAGAATAGTATTAGTGATTTGTGATTCCCAAAAAACAAAGTCTGTCACTGTTTCCATTGTTTCCCCATCTATTTGTCATGAAGTTATGGGACCAGATTCCATGATCTTAGTTTTCTGAATGTTGAAATTTAAGCCAACTTTTACTCTCCTCTTTCACTTTCTTCAAGAGGCTCTTTAGTTCTTCTTCACTTTCTGCCATAAGGGTGATGTCATCTGCATATCTGAGGTTATTGATATTTCTCCTGGCAATCTTGATTCCAGCTTGTGCTTCATCCAGCTCAGTGTTTCTCATGATGTACTCTGCATATAAATTAAGTAAGCAGGATAACCTTGACATACTCCCTTTCTGGATTTGGAACCAGTTATTGTTCTATGTCCAGTTCTAACTGTTCCTTCTTGACTTGCATACAGATTTCTCAGGAGGCGCAGGACAGGTGGTCTGGTATTCCCATCTCTTTCAGAATTTCCCACAGTTTATTGTTATCCACACAGTCAAAGGCTTTGGCACAAGCAATAAAGCAGAAATAGATGTTTTTGGAACTCTCTTGCTTTTTCAATGAACCGGCAGATGTTGACAATTTGATCTCTGGTTCCTCTGCCTTTCTAAAACCAGCTTGAACATCTGGAAATTCATGGTTCACATACTGTTGAAACCTGGCTTGGAGAATTTTGAGCATTACTTTACTAGTGTGTGAGATGAGTGAGCTAAGGATGAATGTTTTAGGTCCTATTTAAACCAATAGATAACTTATAGAAAAATCACTCCCAGGAGTTTCAGACCAAAAAAAAAAAAAAAAAAAAGTAGAAAGATGGCTCTTCCAACTTCTTCTCTTGCCACTGTTACACTGACAACAGGAAACAAGCATAAGTAGCTGTTGAGGTTCTTTAACAGACCAGAACCTGGTGGCCGGAGTCAACCGATAAGAAATTAAAGGAGAGAGAAAGAGGCTGATATTCCTTGGTTTATGCAGAAAGCCAATAAAGCCCCTGGCATGAGGCTTGCTCTGTTCATGGAAGCCTCAGGAGCCCTCTTTGCGGGGAGCTGCCCTGGGAAAGGGGTCTTGTTCTCAAGACATAGCTCTGGGAGCTGCCTTATCATAAGAGTTTGTTTAGCACAAACATAGCTCTCTGACCCGCCACCTCTGTGTTTCTTGGCTGCATCTCAAGCAGACATCTGGGTCCTTGACTTGTTGCTTATGCACATAGACCTTTATCATAAGTATTGTTGGAGGATCTTAATAGAAACAACAGGATGTATGTCATGGGAACCCGCGAAGTTGGCTGACAAACTCAAGATGTTTACGTAATTCAGAAAGAATTTATTGTTCTGTTTTCTTGCTTGAAAAACATATAAAAAGCTGCATTTGAAATAAAGCCGGGGTCAATGTATGCAGGCTTGCTCTGAGGCCTGCTGCACCTGGATCCTCTTGACCCCATTCTTTGCTTCGCTTCTTTCTTTCTTAGCTGCGTTGCCCCCTTTGCAGGACCTGCTGGACTTTGCCGGCTGGAACTGGCAGGTAGCGCCCAAACAGGGACTTGAAGAGGGAGACTGCCACGTCGGCCGCTGCCCAGGAGAAGGGGTACCCAGTGATTCGTGAGGTGAGTGCGGGCAGGGAGAGTATTGTCGCGAGTAAGAAATTATGGGGCAAGGAAGCAGCAGACAGCTGTTTGTACATATGTTAAAAATAATGCTTAAGGCTAGAGGTGTACATGTGAATAAGGTACAATTGGATAAATTTTTAGCTTTTGTAGAAGTGTGCCCATGGTTCCCCGAGGAGGGAAATATGAGTTTAACAGCCTGGAAAAAGGTAGGAGAAAAATGGCGCGAGCGTTACTCTTTGCATGGCCCTGATGAGGTTCCGGTCGACCCTTTCTCTTTATGGACCTTGATACAAGATTGTTTAGACTCCGAACACGAAGGGCATAAGATGCGGCTTGCTATGAAGGGGGATACTCCGGTCACCGAGTTGATAGGTTTAGAGCCTACTGTCCCCCTGCGGAGCCATTATATGCGGTCCCTGAGGGAGTTGTAAATCCGCAAAGAAGGGATTCTACTGATTCCGAGTTGGATCCCACTGATCAAGCTGACTTAGAGGATCAGGCTGCCCGTTATCATGATGATGAGTCTCCATGGGAGGTAATGACAAGCTTAGAGCACAAGCCGCCCTGAAACAAGGTCCTGATACAGACAAATACGACCTTCAGCAGCAGCGGAAAATGTTAACTGAAGTTATAAAGCAGCTGCCAGAACAGAATCCTCAAAAGGAGGCCAGAAGTCCGACCCCCTTGTGCCTGCCCTCAGTGATTGCTGGGCTAGACCCACTGCCCTTTGAGGCGACCATTGGCCCTCTGGCTATGGCTACGGTTTGTCAACAAAATAACTCAGTGTCTGGCAAGGTGCTGTCTCCACTACAACAAGCACTGAGACACGCTAATAAAGAGGGAAAAGGCTTAGCGGGGTTTTCTGTTTTATATCCTGTGTTTGAAAATGCCCAACAACAAAGATGATATGAGCCGCTACCTTTTAAGCAGCTGAGAGAGTTAAAAATGGCATGTGCACAATACGGGCCCACTGCTCCTTTTACAATGGCTATTGTGGAAGCATTAGGGAATCTGTATCTTCCCCCAATGATTGGAAGCAGGTCGCTCGAGCCTGTTTGACTGGCGGAGACTATCTGTTGTGGAAGTCAGAATATGCTGAGCAATGTGGAACAGCGGCTGACACTAATCGTCAGCAAGGAATTCAGGTCTCTTACGAAATGTTGCTTGGAGAGGGAGCCTATAGAGACATGAATAACCAGCTTAATTATTTGCCTAATGCTTATCCACAAATTAATGCCGTGGCTCTTGCGGCTTGGAGGAAGCTGCCTAGCTCTGATAAAAACAGAGGATCTGTCTAAAATACGGCAAGGCCCCAACGAGCCATATCAAGACTTTGTAGCCAGACTGCTTGATACCATTGGCAAGATAATTGGGGATGAACAAGCGGGGATGGTTCTTGCCAGACAACTAGCCTATGAAAATGCTAATTCCGCTTGTCAGGCGGCCCTTCGGCCATTTAGGAAAAGGCAGGGCTAGCTGATTATATAAAAATTTGTGCTGACATCGGGCCCTCCCTATATGCAAGGAGTCACCTTGGCGGCCGCTTTGCAAGGGAAATCAGTAAAAGAAGTCTTGTATCGACAGGCTAAAAAAGAAAATTTAAAGGCCAACCCTGAATCGCTGGCCCACCTGGCAGTTGTTACACTTGTGGCTATGGAGAGAAAAAGACTCCCAACTATATCTCGGGAGGGATCCTCGTTTTGTCTGTGTACCATTTACTAAATTACAACAAGATTGGTTAGCTCAATTCAGTGACACTTGGGCTATCGCCTTTGCTCATTATGCTGGTCAGATTGACAATTACCCATCAGATAAACTTTTGCAATTTGCTAGTTTACATTCATTCCTATTTCAAAAATACCAGTTTGCAACCCCTTCCAAATGCTATGCTTATTTTTACTGGTGGTTCGTCTAATGGAATGGCAGCAGTTAAAGTTGGCAGACAGACTGTTTCTTGGCAAACCGGAAGTACGTCAGCCCAATAGGTTGAGCTATGTGCTGTTCGCTCTGCCTTACCACAAAATTGTGCTGTCCCTATTAATCTTTTATTCTGATAGTCAATATATGGTCCGTGCCTTAAGAGTAATAGAAACTGTTCCCTTTATAGGTACTACAAACTCCACTGTTCAACAGCTTTTTCGCGATGTTCAGGCCTTAATTAGAAAACGTACTGATAAATGCAATTTTGGCCATATACGAGCCCACTCCAATCTTCCTGGGCCACTCAGTTCCGGAAATGCCCAGGTAGATTCGGCTACAAAATCTATTTTTCCCAAGAACAATTAGCTGCTCAGTCTCACAGAATTCATCACCAAAATAGCAAGAGTCTGTGGCTACAATTTAAAATTTCTCGAGAAGCTGCTCGGCAAATTGTTAAACAATGTTCTTCTTGTCCTCAATTTTTCGGTTCCTCAATCCTCGTGGTATCATCCTTAATCAAATATGGCAGATGGATGTTACTCATATTAATGAATTTGGAAAACAAAAATATGTTCATGTTACAATTGACACCTTTTCGGGCTTCTTACATGCTACTCTTCAGACAGGTGAGGCTAGTGAACATTGCATTGCACATTGTCTAAAATGTTTTGCAGTCATGGGACAACCCTAAATAAATAAAGACTGATAATGGTCCAGGATATGCAGGAAAAAATTTTCAAGCATTCTGTGTACAACTGGGCATTGCCCACAAAGCGGGCATCCCCTATAACCCCCAAGGGAAGGGCATTGTTGAACGTGCCCATCAAACTTTAAAACATCAATTACAAAAGATTAAAAGGGAGGAGTTATACCCTTGCACATAGCAGAATTATCTTAATCATGCTGTCTTTATCTTGAATTTTTGCAATTAGACGCTCAGGGCCGCTCTGCGGCACAAAGATTTCGGAGTCCTGACTCAAAACAGAAAAAAACCCCTAGTTACTTGGAAAGACCCTTTAACTAATCAATGGCATGGACCAGACCCGGTTTTGATCTGGGGCCGAGGACATGTTTGTGTGTTTCTGCAGGATGCCGAGAGTGCCGCACTGGTTGCCGGAAAGGCTGGTACGGACGGCAGAGAAGATCCTTGATGAACCAAATGAGGAGGCTGACCCTGCAGGAGAGGAATGAGTTGCCTACACAAGAACAGCTACAGGCACTTATACAACATGCCAGAGAAATTGCTCGCACTACTGGCCGCCCTCAGACACACCTAACACTCCTGCTAGCATTACTAGCACTTGTAACTCAACCTGAAGCTGGCTCATCCACTAAAGCATATTGAGCTTATGTTCCAGATCCCCCGCTCTTACAGCCAGTGGGTTGGGAATTGCAGCCTATTGCGGTATATATGAATGATACCGTAGCTTTAGGGGTTTATCTGATGGTCATGTTAAAACTGTCCAAAGCAATTTTTCTTATACAGGAGTGAGAGACCAACTGCCCATCTGCTTGGCATGGATAGACAAAGCCACAGAGTGCATTTATATTAATAAAACTGGTTATAACAATCCGGACAATAGTTGGGCCCTCAATATCCCGAGCCTAAATAAAGACTGGCGGATACTGAAGCAGAAAAATGGAACTGGACCTTTGGACATTCCTTTCTGTGATCTAGGAACCCGTGGATGAGCTACTGCTGTGCCCTGGAGACAATGTCACAATGAGATTGCATCCATACATCCTATACCAGAGATGCGAGCAGAATTATGGGACTGGTCCCCAGATTCTGCCGTAAATCCAGGAAATCAGGGAAGCCGACGGTTCATGTCTCGTATCTGGAACTTAGGGGGACCTCGTGTGTTCCAGACAGATTTATGGAGATTGGTTGCTGCTATAGATGAAGAATGATCTTTCTTACAGACCAGTACCCCGGTACAACATGGACAGTTATGGAATCAAACCCTACGATTTCCTAGGTCTTGTGTACCACTGCCGTTTGCACTATTGGTAGGATCTGTGAAAGTTATGACAACTCTTCTAGGAAATATAATGTTACTTGTAAAAAATGTATTTTGACAAACTGTATTAGAGGAGTTAAAGGTAGGGACACGAATTGTCATATTAAAACAGCCTGCTTTTGTGATGATCCCTGTACAAATCAACGGGACTTGGTATAGTGAAAAAGAAATAGAATTATGGCAAAAAGTTAAATACACCCTGGCTTGGTATCGCAGGGGGTGTAGGACTTATTATTCTTGGAATTGTATCTCTAATTACTCTTATAGCAACGGCCGTTACAGATGCCATCTCTCTTGCAGAAACTGTGCAAACTGCAACTTTTGTGGATAAAATAGCTCAAAATGTTTCTGGAGCTTTAGGAACTCAGGAAGATATAGATCTAAGATGGAAGAGTGGCTCAATGCTCTGTATGATGTAGTAAGATACTTGGGAGAAGAAATGCAGGGACTCAAATTGAGAAGTCGTTTACGGTGCCATGCAGATTACAATTAGATATGTGTGACCCCGAAAGAGTATAACAGCAGTGTCACCTCGTGGGAGAGGGTACAGAATCATCTTCAGGGAATTTGGTGCAGCAGTAATATATCCTTAGACTTAGCCTTGCTTCACAAAGAAATTACCGACATTGAGGAAGCGCCTCGCCCTGATAGCGATTTGGCTAAAAAGGCTGAAAATTTCGTTAATGAACTTATGAAACATGTTTCTACTTTAGGAGGTTTTCAGCGCCTGGGTTATACTGTACTTGGGTTATTTTTGCTTTGTCTCCTTACACTGATTGTTGCCTCCTCTCTGATTAAATTACTTTTAAAAGATCTGTGGGCCATAAAGGCAGCTATTCATGAGACTCGTTTACGTTTTCAAGAGCATAGAAATATGCCCTTGTAAACAAAAAGAAAAGGTGGAGCTGCGGGGAGCTGCCCTGGGAAAGGGATCTTGTTCTCAAGACATAGCTCTGGGAGTTGCCTTATCATAAGTGTTTGTTTAGCACAAACATAACTCTCTGTCCCGCCACCCCTGTGTTTCTTGGCTGCGTCTCAAGCAGACATCTGGGTCCTTGACTTGTTACTTATGCACACAGACCTTTATCGTAAGTATTGTTGGAGGATCTTAATAGAAGCAAGATGCATGGCATGGGAACCCGCGAAGTTGGCTGACAAACTCAAGATGTTTATGTAATTCAGAAAGAATTTATTGTTCTGTTTTCTTGCTTGAAAAACATATAAAAAGCTGCATTTGAAATAAAGCCAGGGTCAGTGTAGGTAGGCTTGCTCTGAGGCCTGCTGCACCTGATCCTCTCGACCCCATTCTTTGCTTCGCTTCTTTCTTTCTTAGCTGCATTGCCCCCTTTGCAGGACCTGCTCGACTTTGCCGGCTGGAACCCGCACCTCTCGACAGGGCGAAGGTGCAGAGCACCTTCTTGAGAGGGTCTTAGAAGCTCAGTCAGGAAAGTGAACTCAGAGAGCCTCTGTGCTCCAAAGAAATAGCCTGAGAGAGAGAGAAAAGAAAGAAAGACACGGGGACCAAAGCTCTGATGGAGCAAAGTTGTTTTAATTAACATGGTATGGGCATATATACTGTAGTTATTCTCAGCAAAGATAAAAATTAAAATTACAGACTTACAAAACATAGGCGATCCATATTAAAGAGAGAAGGACAGATGTAAATAATCACTTTTACCATATGATTCACAAGAAGGAAGAGGAGACTTATCACTGTATAGAGAAACTAATTATTGGATATACCCTTCAGCCTAGGGGAGAGGCTTGCCTCTCCTCTTAATTCCTGAATATTCAGGAATTAATAAGGAGCAGAGGATTCCTGACAAATCCAAAACAGCACACAGGAAGCTTCTTGTAAAATGTTTTCTGACAAGTAGCCAGATGATTCGTCTTACTTCTCTTATATTTGAGAGTCATTCAAGTGAATATAGATTTTTAATGACCACATGTAAGTCTTCTGGATAAAAAAGCTCTAATCTTGGAACTCTTTTCATCTACCAATATTTATAATGAAAAAAATTGAATGTAACCTTGCCATAATTTTTTGGTTTTGAGTAAGATATTTACAGGAAATAAACTGTTTTCTCTGACTGAGGAAATCGAAAGCTAAGAGCATTCATGGGAGGAGTCTCAATACTGTTTCATAACGTCCTCCTCTCTGGGAAAGCACCATATGAGGTAGCTTGCACTAAATCAAGGGTTTTGACTAGTCAGTGCCCTTTTTCCCTGTTATCTTTCAAAATACTTCCTTTCCCTCTGCCCTTCAGGAGATTATACAATTCTGCAGTTCAGTCTCTAAGAGATGTACTGATTTATCATCCTACTTAAACAGTGATTCTTATATTTCTAAAGATAACCTCAAGATCTGGACTACTGTGGAAGACATCTCCACTGAGGTAAGATGAGTATGAATCCTTGTTAAGAGCTCTGGATATCTGGTTGGTAACCTCAAGAGGACAAGGGGAGTTTTAGTCATGAAGAATTTGGGGGGAATGGATTGGAATCAACTATATTAAGAAAAGTGAAAACAGCACTAACTTGATTCTAAACATTTATTGCCTAGACAAATAATAGACATTTCATTCTACCACAATTGAAGCCTGAACAAAGGGAGATGCATTTTGACAATAGAAGATATTAAAATGTATTCCCCAGGCAACTACCACCATGAATTATATTTAGAGACAGTATTTACTTTCCTTCCTGAAAAGATGCACAGGAAACTTACTGGCTGTGGTGGGGGCCTGGGTAAAAGTCCAGATAGGGGCATGATAAAATATCGTAATATAATATTGAGTAAAAGATAGAACCAGATATAAAACTATATTGTGTGATATGATCCTAATTTTTGAAAACACATACACACACAGAGCAGAGCAGATAAGTTTCAATTCCACAAATGCAGTTATACAAAACATGGCTTCTTTACCTCCCTTAAGACAGTTAATTTTTCTTTCAGACTTCATTCTATACCTGCTGCCAGAGTTTTTATTTCACTCTCTTTTAGAATTACTTTCTGCTTTCCTGAAAATTAATAACTTTTTTCTGGTGGCACAGCATAGGAGAGATGCAGGTAGAGGCAATTACAAGCAGATTTCTATTGAATCTCCTTTTAGAATTGTTTAAGACTTTCTGAATGACCTGGCGCAATAATATTTTATATGTGCTTGACTGGAATAGGCATAGATTTTTAATATTCATTTCAGAATCTTCTGTATGTTAGATAAACAATCTTAATCATACTATTATATTTACTTTTAGTAGGTAAATAGATAATTGAAACTGTTGTATCTCCCTAGGAGCTGTACCTTTTATCATTGTGTTGTGCTCTGAAGATATTTTTTATTTCAGATCTGTTTAAAGGTAGACTACATAGAAAACTGCTTTTCTTTTAGGTACTCTTTACATATTTTAGGTACTCTTTTCATATTTAGGTACTCTTTATCATATTTTATGATAAAATATTTTTCTTTTATTTTTCCACCATCAAATGAGCTTCTGTTAAAAGTACATTGGCAGATTTCCTAAATCCAAGTTGACCAAATTTTCACATAAGTTTGATCAGTTAGATTCTTTGTGTCTATGCTGACAGATAACATATATTATCTTGTTTGTTCTATTCATTTCATTTTATGATGCTTCTATATCCTCCTTTCCTGAATTTTTTGAGGGGAGGAGTTAGTATTTTGGTTTGGCTTTTTACTCATGCCCCAATCTTACTTAACGTTGAAGACAAGTATGTTAGTGTACTGTCATGTTCTTTGTCTTTCCTCCCTCCCTCCGCCATGTTGATATACTTCCTGCTTCTTTTTCTTCAAACTGAGCTTTATTAATTTTTAAGACATAGATAGACACACCCGATCAGATTAAGTTTTCACTTTTATTTACCTTTCAACTTACAGTTTTTCTTGACTTCCTTATATGTGGTGTGTATGCTCAGTTGCTCAGTCGTGACTTTTTGTGATCCCATCACCAACCAGGCTCCTCTGTCCATGGAATTTTCCAGGCAAGAATATTGGATTGGGTAGTCATTCCCTTCTCCAGGCGATCTTTCTGACCCAGGAATGAAACCTGTGTCTCTTTCGTCTCCTGCATTGTCAGGCAGATTCTTTACCACTGAGCTACCTGGAAAGCTCCAACTTATATATTACCCTTTCATTGGCTAGTTACTTCCAATAGATGTCTCCATGTTATCGTTGCCTGTCAAAACTACTAAGGCCTTCAATACATTAAAATAGTTTTTGAAATCCTCATATTTAAATATCATTTTGACTAGATTAAAAATCCTACTCTAAAAATTATTTTTCCCTCAAGGTAGGTTGGCAGTACCTTGTCTAATATCGCTGAGACTAGATATGTTGTGAAATTCTGATCTGGAAAGTTCAGAAAATGCTATTTAATTACTGAATCTAATTTATTATTTGGGGAGAAGGGGCTAAAGTTTGCATTTTATTATTTTTCTTCCAGTTTTTTTTTTTTTTTTGAGCCATAATTGACACACACCACCATATAAATTTAAGCATAGTGATCCGATTTATACACTGCTGCTGCTGCTGCTGCTGCTGCTAAGTCACATCATGAAGTAATAAGCACAATAACTTTAGTGAGCATCCATCATCTCATATAGTTGCAAAATTAAAAATGTATAAAACATTTTTTTCTTGTAATGAGAACTCAGTTTAGTCTCAAATAACTTTCATATATAACATGCAGCAGTCATAATTATATTTATCCTGTTGTATATTACATCCCTAATACTTATTTATCCTATAGCTTTGAAGCTTGTATGTTTCGCCTACCTTCATCCAATTTCCCTTCCCCTACCACACCCTGATTACTGGTTACCATCTTTTGCTATGAGTTTGCTTTTGCAGTATAATTGACCTAAGAAATTATGTTGGTTGCTATAACATGACATGGTGATTCAATTTTTCTTTTTTTTTAATTTTAAATGTATTTAATTGGAGAATAACTACTTCACAATATTGTGATGGTTTTTGCCATACAGCAGCATGAATCGGCCACAAGTACACACGTGACCCCCCATCCTGAACCCCACTCCCACTTCCCTCCCCACCCTGTCCCTCTGGGTTTTCTCAGACCATTGGGTGCCCTGCTTCATGCATTGAACTTGCACTGGCCATCTGCTTTACATATGATAATGTACATGTTTCAGTGCTAGTTTCTCAAATAATCCCAACCTCACCTTCTCCCACTGAGTCCAAAAGTTTGCTCTTTACATCAGTGTCTCCTTTGCTGCCCTGCATGTAGGATCATCGGTATTATCTTTCTAAATGATATTTCTATACATTTCAAACCAATCACCATAAGTCTAGCTATGATTGTCACCATACATACTTGTCACCATATTACATTCTTATTGATTATGTTCCCTACACTGTACATTTATATTACATTATGTGCATTATCATATTATGTACATTCCTTACACATGACTCATTTATTTTGCAACTGGAAATTTGCACATGTTAATCTCCCTCACCTATTTCCTTGCTTCTGCTATACCCTGCCTCTGGAGAATACCCATTTGTTCTCTGTACCTATAATTGTTTGTTTTTGATATGTTTGTTCATCTGAATTTTTAGATTGTACATCACATGAAATCATAAGATACTTGTCTTTTTTCTGTCTGGGTTATTTCACTCAGAATAATATCCTCTAGGTCCATCCATGTTGTTGCACACGGCAAGACTGCATTTTTTTAAAATGACTGAGTAATAACCCATCATATGTATTGGCCATGTCTTCTTTATCTATTCATTCACTGATGAGCATTTAGGCTATTTCTGTATTTTGGTTTTTGCCAATAGTCCTGCCATGAACATTGGGATGTGTATATGTTTTCTTAAAGTATTTTTATTTTGTTTCGATAGGTACTCAGGAGTGGTATTTCTGGATCATATAGTAGTTTTATATTCTTTATTTTTTGCAAACCTCCATGTTGTTTTCCATAGTGGATACACCAATTTACATTCCCACCAACAGTGCACAAGGGTTCTCTTTTCTCTGCATCCTCATGAAGGCTTGTTATCTGTCACTGTTTGACATAATAACTATTCTGGCAGATGTGAGATGATATCTCATTGTAATTTTGACTGCATTTCCCTGATGATTAGTAATGTTAGGCAACTTTGCATGAGCCTGTTGGCCATCTATATGTTTTCCTTGGAAAGATATTCCTTCAGTCCCTCTATTGATTTTTTAACTGTATTGCTTGCTTGTTTGATGTTGAGTTGTATGAATTCGTTGTATATTTTGGATATCAACCCATTATCAGATATATTGTTTACAAATAAAGTCTCCCATTCAATATGTGGGCTTGTGGTTTTGTTGATAGTTCCTTTTGCTGTGCAAATAATTTTTAGTTTGATGAAATCCTATCTTTCTTTTTAAATTTTTGTTTCCTTTACCCAGGAAGATATATCCAAAAATCATAATGAAGACTGCTGTCAAGGGGTATAGTGCTAGTTTTCTTTAGAAGTTTTATGGTTTTACATCTTCAATTTAAGTCTTTAATTCATTTTGAATTTATTTTGTACATGGTGTCAGTTTGATTTTTTTACATAGCTGTCCACTTTTCTCAACACCACTTGTTCAGGTTGTCTTTTATGCATTGTAATTCTTGCCACCTTTATCAGATTAATTAGCTTTAAAGTGTGGATTCATTTCTGGAATCTATTTTATTCCATTGATCTAGGTATATGTTTTGGAGAAGGAAATGGCAACCCACTCCAGTGTTCTTGCCTGGAGAGTCCCAGGGACGGGGGGAGCCTAGCGGGCTGCCATCTATGGGCTCGCGCAGAGTCCGACATGGCTGAAGTGACTTAGGAGCAGCAGCAGCAGCACGTATATGTTTTTGTTCCATCATTCTATTTTGATTAGTGTAGCTTTGTAGTATACTTTGATATCATGGAGTGTTGTACCTCCAGGCTTGTCCTTCTTTCTTTAAATTGTTTTGGTTATTTGAGGCCTCTTGTGCAAGTTTTCAAAGTTTTTGTTCTAGTTCTGTGAAAAATGCTACTGGTAATTTGATCAGCATTGCATTGGATCTGTATGTGCCTTGGGTAGAAAAGTGACTTTAATAATATTAATTCTTTAAATCCATATTTTCCCATCTGTTTGTGTTGTCTTCAATTTCTTTCATCAGTGTTTTGTAGTTTTCCAAAAAGAGGTCTTCTATTTCCTTAGTCAAATTTATTCCTAGGTATTTTGTTCTTTTTGATGTGATTGTAAATGGAGTTGTTTTCTTAATTTCTGTTTGTGATAGTTCATTGCTAGTGTATAGAAATGCAACAGATTTCTGTACTAACTGTGAGGGTTTTTTTAAAAATTAATTAATTTTTTAATTGGAGGAAAATTACTTTACAATTTTGTGTTGGTTTCTGCCATACAACAAGGTGAATAGGTCATAACTGTATGTGTATCTCTTCCTTCTTGAGCCTCTTTCCTCCCCCAACCCCACCCCTCCAGGTGATCACAGAGTGCCAGGCTGGGCTCCCTGTGTTATGTAGCAGCTTCTCACCAGCTATCTGTTTTACACACGATAGTGTATATATGTTGATGCTACTTTCTCCACTTGTCCCACTATCTCCTTACCCCTCTATGTCCACAAGTCCATTCTTTACATCTGTGTTTTCATTCCTTCCTTGCAAATAATTTCATTGATACCATCTTTCTAGATTCCATATATATGCATTAACATATGATATTTGTTTTTTTCTTTCTAACTTAGTTCACTCTGTATAATAGGCTCTAGGTTCATCCACCTCATTAGAACTGATTCAAATGCAGAGTTAGAGCTTGAGCAAATTGCGGGAGATAATGAAAGACAGGGAAGCCTGGCGTGCTGTTCTTCATGGGGTTGCCAAGAGTCAGACATGACTTAATGACTAAATAACAACAAATGGTGTTAAAAAGTGTTCTAGTTTCAACAATTTTTTATTTCTATTCTGTGAAAAATACCTTTGGTAGCTTGATAGGGATTGCATTGAATCTGTAGATTGCTTTAGGTAGTATAGTCATTTTTACAGTATTGATTCTTCCACTTTAGGAATATTCTTCTGCTTGTGTCATCTTTGATTTCTTTCATCAATGTGTTATAGTTTTCTGCATACAGGTCTTTTGTCCCTTTAGGTGGTTCATTCCTATTGTATTTTATCCTTTTTGTTGCAAAGGTGAATGGAATTGTTCCCTTAATTTCTCTTTCTGATTTTTTTTTTTTTTTGAGGGGGTTAGTATATAGGAATGCAAGGGATATCTGTGTATTAATTTTATATCCTGAAAATTTACTATATTCATTGATTAGCTCTAGTATCTTTCTGGTAGCATCTTTAGAGTTTTCTATGTATAGTATCAGGCTTCCCATGTGGTGCTAGTGGTAAAGAATCTGATTTCCAGTGCAGGAGATATAAGAGACACAGATTCAATCCCTGGGTTGGGAAGATCCCCTGGAGAAGGGCATGACAACCCACTCCAGTATTCTTGGCTGGAAAATCCCATGGGCAGAGAAGCCACGTGGGCTACAGTTCATAGGGTCACTTAAGAGTTGGATTCAACTAAAATGACTTAGTATGCACGCTTGCATGTATAGTATCAAGTCTTCTGCAACAATGAGAGTTTTACTCCTTTTCCAATCTGGATTCTTTTTATTTCTTTTTCTTCTCTCATTACCATGGCTAAGACTTCTAAAACTATGTTGAATAATTGTTGTGAGAGTGGGCACCCTTGTCTTGTTCTGATCTTAGAGGAAATAATTTTAGTTTTTCACCACTGGGAATAATATTTGCTGTGGTTTTGTCATATACGGCCTTTATTATTTTGGGATAGGTTCCTTCTATGCCACCTTTCTGGAGAGCTTTTATCGTAAATGGATATTGAATTTTGTTGAAAAACTTTCTCTGTTTCTATTGGATGATCATATAGTTTTAAACTTTCAGTTTATTAATATGATGTATCACACTGATTTGCATATATTGAAGAATCCTTGCATCCTGGGATAAACCCAACTTAATCATGTTATATGATCCTTTTAATGTCTTGTTGGATTCTGTTTGCTAGAATTTTGTTGGAGATATTCGCATCTCTGTTCATCACTGATATTGGCCTATAATTTTCTTTTTGGTGGTATTTTTGCCTTGTTTTGGTGTCAGACTAATGGTAGCCTTGTAGAATGAGTGGGACTTTTCCTTCCTTGGCAATTTTCTGGAAGAGTTTGAGCAGGTTGCATATTAGCTCTTCTCTAAGTGCTTGGTAGAATTTACTTGTGAAACCATCTGTCCCTGGACTTCTGTTTATTGAAAGATTTTTGATCATGGTTTCAATTTCAGTGCTCATGATTGGTCTGTTAATATTTTCTATTTCTTCCTGGTTCAATCTGGAAGGTTTTACTTTTCAAAGAATTTGCCCATTTCTTTCAGGTTGTCCATTTTATTGGTGTATAGTTGCTCATAGCAGTTTCTTATGATCCTTTGCATGTCTGCATTGTCTGTTGCAACTTCCACTTTTTCATTTTTAATTTTATTGATTTGAGCCTTCTCCTTATTGTCTTGATGAGTCAGGCTAATGGTTTGTCTTTTTTTTTTTTTAATCTTTTCAAAGGACCAGCTTTTAGGTGTGTGTGTGTTTTTTTTTTTTTTAATCTTTGCTATTTTCTCCCTCATTTCTTCTTCATCTATGTCTGCTCTGAGCTTTATGATTTATTTCCTTCTACTAACTGGATTTTTTTGTTCTTCTTTTCCTAGTTGATTTAGGTGTATGGTTAGGTTATTTCATGTTTTTCTTGTTTTTGAGGTAGGCTTGTATTGCTGTAAGCTTCCCTCTTAGCACTGCTTTTGTTGCATCCCATAGGTTTTGAGTTAGCAAGTTTTCATCATTATTTGTTTTTAGGTATTTTTTTGATTTCCTCTTTGATTTCCCAGTGACCACTTGGTTATTCAGAAGCATATCGTTTAGCCTCTATGTGTTTGTGTATGTGTTTGTGTTGTTTACAGTTTTTTTTTTTCCCCTTGTAGTTGATATCTAATCTTATGGCATTGTGGTCAGAAAAAATGCTTTCAGTTCAGTTCAGTTCAATCGCTCAGTCGTGTCCGACTATTTTATTTTTTATTAATTTATCAAGGCTTGATTTGTGACCCAAGGTGTTATCTATCCTGGACAATGTTCTGTGTGCACTTGAAAAAAAAGTGAAAACTTTTGGATGAAATGTCTTATAGCTATCAATTAGGGTCCAGTGTATCACTTAAAGCTTGTATCTCTTTATAAATTTTCTGCCTGGATGATCTGTCTGTTGGTGAGTGGAGTGTTAAAAGTCCCCACTATTACTGTGTTACTGTCACTTTCCCATTTGATAATTATTAGCATTTTCCTTATGTACTGAGGTGCTCCTATATTGTGTGTGTATATATTTATAATTATTATATTTTCTTCTTGGGTTGATCCCTTGATTATAATGTAGTGTCCTTCCTGTCTCTTGTAATGATCTTTAGGTTAAGGTCTACTTTATCTGATATGAGTATTGCTACCCCAACTTTTTCCATTTTCATGAAATCCTGGTTTCTATCCCTCACTTTCATTCTGTATGTGTCCCTAGGCCTGAAGTGGGTCTCTTGTATATATAGGAAGCTTGTTTTTGTATCAATTCAGCCAGTTTGGTTGAAGTAATTGGTTCATTTACATTTACACTAATTATTGATATGTATGATCATGTTACCATCATTTACTTTAGGTTTTTTTTTTTTTTACTTTGCTTTTGTAGTTCATTTTTTTCTCTTGTGTTTCTTGTCTAGAGAAGTTCCTGTAGCATCTATTATAAAGCTGGTTTAGTGGTTCTGAGTGGTCTTAATTTTGCTTATCTGTAAAACTTTTGATTTCTCCATCAGATCTGAATGATAGCTTTGCTGAGTAGAGTAATCTTGATCACAGACATTTTTCCTTTCATCATTTTAAGAATATCCTGCCACTCCCTTCTGGCCTGTAAAGTTTCTATTGAAAGATCAGCTTCTAGCCTTATGGGAATCCCCGTATGTTGAGGTCGTTATTGGACTGGAACCTGGTGGTCTGGAGTTGATGATAAGAAAGTAAAGGAGAGAAAGAGGCTGATATTCCTTAGTTTACACAGAAAGCCAATAGAGCCCCTGGCACGGGGCTTGCTCTTTTCATGGAGGCCTCAGGTGCCCTCTCGATGGGGTGAGGGCACAGAGCGCCTTCTTGAGAGGGTTTTAGAAGCCCAGGCAGGAAAGTGAACTCAGAGGGCCTCTGTGCTCCAAAGAAATAGCCTGAGAGAGAGAGAGAGAGAGAGAGAGAGAGAGAGAGAGAGAGAGAGAGAGAGAAGAAAGAGAAAGAAAGACACAGGGGCCAGAGCTCTGATGGAGCAAAGGTGTTTTAATCAACATGGTGTGGGCATATATACAGTTTTACAAGGTAGTTATTCTCAGCAAAGATAAAGATTAAAATTCCAGACTTTCAAAACATAGGTGATACATGTTAAAGAAAGAGAGTTGTAAACAATCACTTTTACCGTATGGTTCACAAGAAGGAAGAGGGTGCTTATCACCATATAGAAAAACTAATGAAGGAAATGCCTGGATTCCTCAGTCCCAGGATAGGCTTGCCTCTCCTCTTAATTCCTGAGTATTCAGGAATTAATAAGAAACAGAGAATTCCTGACAGATCCAAAACAGCACATAGGAAGCCTCTTGTTAAATGCTTCGTGACACCCATATATGTTATTTGTTGCTTTTCTATTGATACTTTTAATATTTTTTCTTTGTGTTTAATTCTTGTTTGACTAATATGTATCTTGATGTGTTTTTCTTTGTGTTTATTGTGTATGGGATTCTGAGCTTCCTGAACTTGGGTAGCTATTTACTTTCCCATGTTTGGGGAAATTTTCAACTATAAACTCAAATATTTTTTTTCATACTCTTTCTTTTTCCTTCTTCTTCTAGGACCCCTATAATTCAAATGTTGGTGTGGTTAATGTTGTCCCAGAGGTTTATGAGGCTGTCCTCATTTCTTTTTTCTTTATTCTGTTCTATTTCAGTTATCACCACCATTCTATCTTCCAGTTCACTTATCTGTTCTTCTATCTCAGTTATTTTTTTGGTTTCCTTGAGTGCATTTTTAATCTCAGTTATTGTGTCTCTCATTACTGATTGTCTATTGTTTATTTCTTCAAGATCCTTGTTAAGCACTTTTGTATCTTCTCAATCTGTGCCTCTTCTATTTATCTGTGCCTCCATTTTATTTGGAAGATTTTGGATTATTTTTACTACCATTACTATTAGTTCTTTTTAGGTAGATTGCCCATTTCTTTATTTGCTTGGTCTTATGGGTTTTTACAAATATTCCTTCATCAGCTGCCTCTTCCTCTCGCTTTTCAATTTGATTGATTGATTGTATTTGCCATCTCCTTTCTACTGGTTGAAAGGTCATGTTCCTCTTATTTGTGAAGTCTGCACCCGGTGGGTGGGGACGGATCTGTGCTTTGTGTAAGTTTCCTGTTGGGGAGACTGGTGTCTGTCCTGGTGAGTGGAGCTGGCTCTTTTCTCTCTGGAGGGCAGTGCTGCACTCAGTGGTTTGTTTCTGGGGTGTCTGTGGGTTTGGTATGGCCTTGGGAAGCCTGCTGCTAATGGGCAATGTTCTATTCTTGTTTAGCTGATGGTTTGGTATGAGGCATCTGACACTGAACTTGCTAGCCTTTGGGTGGAGCCTGGTCTTACTGGTGAAGAATTTTAGGAGACTTCTCACTGATTAATGTTCCATGGGGTCAGAAGTTCTCTGGTGATCCAATGTCCTGTACTCTGATCTGCCACCTCAGGGGTTCAGGCCCAAACCCTTACTATAGACCCAAGACTCCACAAGTCATACAGCACAGAAAGAAAGAGATAGAAGAAAAAAAGGGGAGGGAAGTGGTGTGTGTGTGTGTGTGTGTATATATATATATATATATGTACACACACACACACACACACATATATAAAGAGTGATAGTAAGAAGAACGTCCTCCTCAGTCTTCTGTTGTCCTCACCACACAGTGAACAGCAGCCAATCTGCCTGCTCAGGAAGCCTACCAATATTTCTAAGAAGGTGGTCTCTGGACATGCTGTGGGCAGTGTGGGCTCAGTTCACACTCACATCTGGCCTAATTCCAGCTTGCACTTGCTTCCAAATCCCATAATTGCCCCCAAAATCCACAATCTCAAGCTAATTGTGGATACTTAATCCACTGTACCTGTGACTGCAGGAATAATTTCCTTCCTCTTCCTTGGCCACACAACCTCTGGTACTCAGCTTTGGTTTTGGCCCTGCCTTTGGTGCCTCTTTGGTTTTGGCCCTGTCCTCTTAAATCTAGATTTAAGGGACTAGATCTGATAGACAGACTGCCTGATGAACTGTGGCTAGAGGTTTGCAACATTGTACAGGAGACAGGGATTAAGACCATCTGCAAGAAAAAGAAATGAAAAAAAAAAATCAAAATGGCTGTCTGAGGAGGCCTTACAAATAGCTGTGAAAAGAAGAGAAGCAAAAAGCATAGGAGAAAAGGGAAGATATACCCAATTGAATGCAGCATTCCAAAGAATAGCAAGGAGAGATAAGGAAGTCTTCCTCAGCAATCAATGCAAAGAAATACAGACAGACAACAAAATGGGAAAGATTAGAGATCTCTTCAAGAAAACTAGAGATACCAAGGGAACATTTCATGCAAAGATGGGCTTGATAAAGGACAGAAATGGTCTGGACCCAACAGAAGCAGAAGATATTAAGAAGAAGTGGCAACAATACACAGAAGAACTATACAAAAAGATCTTCATGACCAAGATAATCAGGATGGTGTGATGACTCACATAGAGCCAGACATCCTGTGAAGTCAAGTGGGCTTTAGAAAGCATCACTACGAACAAAGCTAGTGGGGGTGATGGAATTCCAGTTGAGCTATTTCAAATCCTAAAAGATGAGGCTATGAAAGTGCTACACTCAATATGTCAGCAAATTTGGAAAACTCAGCAGTGGCCACAGGACTGGAAAAGGTCAGTTTTCATTCCAATCCCAAAGAAAGGTTAAACTGCCACACAATTGCATTCAACTCACATACTGGTAAAGTAATGCTCAAAATTCTCCAAGCCAGGCTTCTGCAATACGTGAATCGTGAACTCCTGATGTTCAAGCTGGTTTTAGAAAAGGCAGAGGAACCAGAGATCAAATTGCCAATATCCAATCATCGAGAAAGCAAGAGAGTTCCAGAAAAATATCTATTTCTACTTTGTTCATTATGCCAAAGCCTTTGACTGTGAAGATCACCACAAATTGTGGAAAATTCTGAAAGAGATGGAATACCATATCACCTGACCTTCCTCTTGAGAAACCTATATGCAGGTCTGGAAGCAACAGTCAGAACTGGACATGGAACAATAGACTGGTTCCAAACAGGAAAAAGAGTACGTCAAGGCTGTATACTGTCATCCTGTTTATTTAACTTATATGAAGAGTACATCATGAGAAATGCTGGACTAGAAGAAACACAAGCTGGAATCAAGATTGCCGGGAGAAATATCAATAACCTCAGATATGCAGATGATACCACCCTTATGGCAGAAGGTGAAGAAGAACTAAAGAGCCTCTTGATGAAAGTGAAAGAGGAAAGCGAAAATGTTGGTTTAAAGCTCAACATTCAGAAAACGAAGATCGTGGCATCCGGTCCCATCATTTCATGGGAAATAGATGGGGAAACAGTGGAAACAGTGTCAGACTTTCTTTTTTGGGCTCCAAAATCACTGCAGATGGTGACTGCAGCCATGAAATTAAAAAACGCTTAATCCTTGGAAGAAAAGTTATGACCAACCTAGATAGTATATTCAAAAGCAGAGACATTATTTTGCTGACTAAGGTCCGTCTAGGCAAGGCTATGGTTTTTCCTGTGGTCATGTATGGATGTGAGAATTGGACTGTGAAGAAGGCTGAGCGCCGAAGAATTGATGCTTTTGAACTGTGGTGTTGGAGAAGACTCTTGAGAGTCCCTTGGACTGCAAGGATATCTGACCTAGAGGAAATCAGTCCTGGGTGTTCATTGGAAGGACTGATGTTGAAGCTGAAACTTCAATACTTTGGCCACCTGATGTGAAGAACTGACTCATTTGGAAAGACCCTGATGCTGGGAAAAATTGAAGGCAGGAGGAGAAGGGGATGACAGAGGATAAGGTGGTTTGATGGCATCACCGACTCAGTGGACATGAGTTTGAATAAACTCTGGGAGTTGGTGATGGACAGGGAGGCCTGGTGTGCTGCACTACATGGGGTCACAAAGAATCAGATGCGACTGAGATCCAGGTGTCTGTTCCCTCCCCAGACACAATGGGGTGAAAGTAGCAGCTTATTAAGGCTCACTTACTCAGTTGGACTTGGAAGAGGGAGAGGTATGTCAGACACAGTTATGGTATGTGGGGAGTGTCCACTGTGGCTGAGATCTGCAGCAGTCTGCACAATCTGAGGTGTGGTGTGTGTTTCCCAGGGAGTTGGTCCCATGTCTTCAGTCCCTCAGCAGGGCCAAGTTGCACAGATTCCCAGGAATGTATGAGCAGTGACTTGTACCTGAACGCAGCTTGGTGACAGCCGTGAGCCCTGAGCCCTGAGGTCGAGACAGAAGTGGCCTCCTGCCCTCTGCCTCTGGCATCTACACTGGTCCATCCCCCTCTGGGATCACAAATGCAGTTATGTGTGGTCTCACCTCTGGCACTTAGGCCAGACTTGGGATAGCTATCTCTGGGGTTGCAGTCCACAGCCATGGCTCGTGCCACTTACAGCACTCACAGAGGCGACATCTATGATCTGTGAGCATGCAGTGTTAGAGGGTCTCTTGCCTCTGTGGCAGGCCCAGGCTTTTCCCTGAACTCCTAAGCTGTCATACTAGCCTCCTCGAGTATCTTCACAGCAACTCAATCCCAGTCATCTCCCTAGGGTCCAACCTCCAAACCTTGAGCCTCAGCACCCAACTCCCACTCATTGCAGTGAGCGTGCAAACAGTCTCGACTGGAAAGTGCTGATCAGCAATGATATCTGTGGTGAATCATCTCCATTCTGCCTGCTGAGAACCTGTTGAGGTGTTCCCCTCTGAGGTTCTGAAGCTCCACCCATCCCTGACCATGAAGGGGTTTCCAAGTATGCGGAAACTTTTCATCCTTCTTGGCTTCCTCCCCAGGGCACAGGTCCCTGTCCCAAGAGGTTAGCTTGCATTTTTGGAAGTCTGGGGTCTTCTGCCAGTGTTTAAAAGTCGTCTGCAAGAGTTGTTCCATATGTAGATGTATTTTTTTTTAATATATATAAATGTGGGGAGGAAGATGATCTCCCGTCTTGCTCCTCCATCATCTTGAAAGTTCCTGCTGTATATTAATTTTGTATCCTTCAACTTAAGTGAATTCATTGATGAGTTTTAGTAGGTTTTTTGTGATGTTTTTATCTCATCTGCAAACAGTAACCATTTTAAATTTACCTTTGCAATTTGAACTCCTTTTATTTCTTTGTTTCTGGTTTGATTGTTGTGACTAGGACTTCTAATAATATGTTCAATTTAAGTGGAGAGGTAGACAGCCTTGTCTAGTTCACATATATATGATTATTATAAGTTGCTAATCTAAGTTTAAATACATTTTAACAACACTGCATTTCCTCCCCACTACCGTGTTTAAAATTTTGACATCATATTTCACAACTTTTTGTTTTGTATATCCTTTAACATCTTATTGCATATATAGATGATTTGACAACTTTTCTCTTTTAACCTTCGTACTAGCTTGATATATTACCTTTACTGCAATTTACCTTCACTAGTAAGATTTTTCCTTCTATGTTTGATGTTTTTTTCTTTTTACTTGGAAAAGTCCGTTTAGCATTTCTTTTTAAAGCTGGTTTGCTGGTGCTGAACTCTTTTATCTTCTGCTTGCCTATGAAGCTTCTAATGTTTCTGTGAAATCTGAATAAATGCTTTGCCAGCTAGAGTTTTCTTGGTTACAGAGTTTCCTTTTTCATCATTTTAAACATATGTCCCTCTCTTCCTGTCTGCAGAGTTTCTGCTGAAAATTCAGCTGATAGCCTTAAGAGAATTCCCTTGTATATATGTTGCTTTTCCCTTGCTGATTTTAATATTTTCTCCTTACCTTTAATGTTTGCCAATTTAATTACAATGTATCTTAGCATGGTCCTCTGGGTTTACTCTGTTTGGGACTCCACATGCTTCCTGGGCCCAGATGTCTGTTTCCTTACTGGAGTTAGGGAAGTTTTTAACTATTATATCTTTAAATATATTCTTTGCCCCCCTTTCTCTCTATTCTCCTCCTGGGACCCCCTATAATGATATGATAAATGATAACATGCTTGACATTCTCCAGAGTTCTCTTAAACTGCCCTCAATTTTTCTTTTTTAAATTCTTTTCAGCTTCACTGATATCCGTTATTCTGTCTTCCAGCTCAACGGTCTTTTCCACTGTATCATTTGATCTACTGTTGACCCCTTCTGCTGTATTTTTCAGTTATTTTACTCTTCATCTCTTTGTTCTTTATATTTTCTAGTTTTTTTGTTAAAAACTTCTAACTTCTCACTTTGTACATTCTGTCTTCTCCCGAGGTTTTTGAGCATCTTTGCTGTCATCTTTATGAACTATTTATTGGGTAGACTGCCTCTCTCCATTTCACTTACTTCTGAGGTTTTATCGCCTTTCATCATTTGAAACATATTCTTTTGTAGCCTCATTTTGTCTAACTTCCTCTTTTATTTCTGTGTATTTGCTACATTTGTTACATTTCCTGACCTTAGAGAAATGGTATTTTGTTGAATATACCCTACTTGTCCGTCTAGTGCATTCTTTCTGGTCACCAGAGCTATAGGCTCTAAGAGCACAAACCCTACCGTGAATTCAGTTTGTGAGGGATCCAGGTTGTGTTTTCCTCGTGAGACTCTAATGCCTGATGATCTGAGGTGGAGCTGAGATGGTGACGCCAGTGCTGCAGAGTGGCTGTAAACGCAGACTGTCTTTAGCAGAGAGGTTTGACTGCACAGAGACCATAATAAAGCAATTACTTGCAGACGTATCAAAACTCTTTTAGTGAATGGCAAAAGACAAGCTGCATCTGGTGGGAGGTTTTATAGTGGCAAGTGAGTTGATGTACTCTAAGTCAGAATTCAACACTTATTTTAATCCTCATGTGGCCTGCCCATTTTTTTTATTTACCACTACCATTAAGGTTTCTTTTCCTCACTGTGTGCTAGTCTTGGTCACAATTTTTGTACGTCCATAAGTTAACCCTTGCCAAAATGATTGAAATACAAATATCACTGGAGAGCCACTTTGAAAAGTTGGAAAGACTCAATGATGAGACAGCAGAAGACTCTAAGATTGTAGGCAGAAAGAAAACTGAATTAAAAAGAAAGTACCAAGTCTTCTTAAATTACAAGCTCATTGCACAGGTAATTCACATTCTCCAAGCCTGCTTTGTATAGTATGTGGTAACTAACTATCCAGTGAAGCCAGGAAACCTTTAAATCTTCCTTGCAACATAGAGAAAAAGCACCCTGCATTAAATGTCACCTTTGGATTAAAAAAAAAAACAAACAAACCCCATATTACACAAAGAAAAGAAACAATTTTTGTAGGCTACCACTTCATCAAATATGTCTGAACTGAGAAGATCATTCTTAGTGGCTAATCACATTGCTAAAGCTATAGTAGCTAACCACATTGCTAAAGCTAAGAAGCCCTTTACTATATTATTGGTGAAGAGTTGATCCTGCCTGCTGCTAAAGACATTTGTTGTGAACTTTTAAGAGAAGCTGCTGTTCAAAAGGGGACAGTTCAAAAGAAAGTGTTCTTCTTTCAGCTAGTATCATAACTGGATGAGCTGATGAAATAGCAGAAGATATTGACGCACTATTGTTGGGATTAATGAATCACCTTGGTATCTAATCCAGACAGAAGAGTCTACTGGAGTGGGTTGCCATGCTTTTCTCCAAACTTTCAGATCTCCATACATTCTGGTGGAATATCTGGAGATTGCCTCAAAAGCATTGAAAAGCCTGCTTCTATTTTCAACATCCTATCTTTGTGGAGCAGAGTTTTCTACAGTGACTGGAACCAAAATGAGATTACAGAGTAGACTGAGAATAAGCAACACACTCTGAGTGTCACTGTTTCTCATCACTCCCAAATGGGACTATCTATGTACTAATGTGCTAAGTTGCTTTAGTCATGTCCAGCTCTTTACAACCCTATGGACCATAGCCCTCCAGGCTCCTCTGTTCATGGGATTCTCCAGGCAAGAACACTGGAGTGGGTTGCCATGCCCTCCTCCAGGGGATCTTCCTAACCCAGAGACTGAACCCATGTCTCTTATGTCTCCTGCATTTGTAGGCAAGTTCTTTACCACTAGCACCACCTGGGAATCCCCAGTTAGTTGCAGGAAAACAAGCTCAGGTCTCCCACTGATTCTGCATTATGGTGAGTTATATAATTATTTCATTATATATCACAGCATAATAATAGAAACACAGTGCACAATAAATGTAATGTGCTCAGGTCATCCTGAAACAATCCCTGCACCCACTTTGTTGTCTATATAAACGTGTAACACTATATGTTATTTTTCTCTTGTAGGCACATCCCTAACTTGAGAGATGGGGAATGACTACAAGAAAATTGTCCTGCTAAAAGGATTTCAGCACATCAGTGATGAATGTTTTAACATGATTAAGTCTTTACTTAAAGACGATTTAAATCTGACTAGTAAAATGCAAGATGAATACAACAGAACTAAAATTGCTGACTTGATGGAAATGAAGTTCCGAGGGCCTGCATGTGTTGAGAAGCTGATAGAGTTGGTCAAAGACATAGATGAAGCTAAACACCTTGCCAAGATTCTTAGCAAGGAGAAGTTAAAAGGTAACTGGAAGAACCCTTATTTATCACTCTCTCTTACTGACCTCAACTTTGACCTTGAATTGGTCAAAATTTAAACCTCTCTTTCCCAACTTGTTACTCAGTAGCCATGACAATGGTAGCATTTTAGATGCCAAAAATCAACAACTTAGAGGATGTGTTTCCTACAAAGAGATCTGATGTGTTTTAGAGGGTATATTTTAGGGGTGTGGGCAAAGAAAATAGTAGGAATTGATGAGAAAGTCTGAGGCTTCCATGCATTAGAAGATTTAGACAATGAAGAAACAAAATTAGAACATGTAGGATTCTGAAGTATTTAAATCAGTTAATATGCATGCTCGATTATCATATTGACTTCATCATTTTTATACTTTCTAGAAATAAATGAGACAAAAACCTTAAGCAAAAACCTACCTCTCAGAGATGTGAAGAACTCACCTCTTATAAAACCACTGGATTAGAAAACATATTTGAAAAAATGAAATCCAGTATCACCATTTTGTCCCATCACAAGTTAGATTATATTTTCCTTCTTTGGTTTCAATAATTCAAATAGATCTTCTATAGGCATTGACCCATGACTAGCATCATGAAATTTTAGTTTATTAAGAGGAAGATAAAGAATATGAGAGTTGTAAAAGGATTCGACTGAGATAGATGAGTCCAGAGAATAGGATGAGTATGCTTGTTGTACAGGGGACAAGAAAGGAAACCACTGAGGATGTTCGAGTCAGAATCTGTACCTGTGTTGCTACTTTGGCCACCTTTGGCCAAGTGAGGCTAATGCAGTAGAGGCAGATACAACCATACCCAGATCTGCCATCAGGAACTGAGAGGAAACACTATTGAAGGTGCTTCATGTATCTCAACCAGCTCCTTTGGATTTACTGTGTTCTCTTTTATGACATCAGTTAAAAAGAGAAACAAGGCAAAAGGAGCAACTCGAGCGCAAAAGCAGAATAAGTCCAGTCTTGGGCAATCCACATCCACTGTGAATGAAGCTTCGGGATCTGAATCAGTCAAGGATACGCCTGTGAAGGTAGGATGGCTAAGGTTCCACAGAAGGAGTTTTTACTATGGCTCTTTTTATGAACACTTAGTCCTTTATTCATTTCTCAATGTGAAAATAGAGGAATCAGAGAAAAGGGGAACCAGGGACAGAGTGAAAATGAGTTTCAGAGGCAGTAAATTAATAGGTACTGACTACCCATTATGTTTCTGAACTACTGTGCACTTTAACTTATATAATATAATTCTGAATGATGGAAATATGGAATCATTACTCCTCTTCTAGAAGTATATTAAAACAATCATATTAGGAAAACAGTTTACCAAAGTTTGCCAAAGCGTACCCAGATAACCACGATGGTATGGTCACTCACCTAGAGTGAGACATCCTGGAGTGTGAAGTCAAGTGGGCTTAGGAAGCCTTGCTATGAACAAAGCTAGGAGGTGATGGAATTCCAGCTGAGTTATTTCAAATCCTTGAAGATGATGCTGTTAAAGTGCAGTGCTCATTATGCCAGCAAATTTGGAAAACTCTGCAGTGGCCAAAGGACTGGAAAATGTCAGTTTCCATTCCAATCTGAAAGAAAGGTAATGCCAAATAATGTTCAAATTACTGCACAATTGCACTCATTTCACATGCGTCCAAGATTATGCTCAAAATCCTTCAAGCTAGGCTTCAGCAGTATGTGAACCAAGAACTTCCAGATGCACAAAGCAGATTTAGAAAATTCAGAGGAACCAGAGATCAAATTGCCAAATTCTGCTGGATCATAGAGAAAGAAAGAGAATTCTAATAAAAAGAAACATCTCAGATGGTAAAGAATCTGCCTGCAATGCAGGAGACCTGAGTTTGATTCCTGGGTTGCGACGATCCTCTGGAGAAGGGAGTGGCAAACCACTTCTGTATTCTTGCCAGGAGAATCCCATCGACAAAGGAGCCTGGTGGGCTACAATCCATGGGGTCAACAAGAGTTGGACATGACTGAGTGATTAACACTTTAAACTTTGAATTCTGCTCCACTGACTGTGCTAAAGCCTTTGACTATGTGCACGCTCAGTCACTCAGTCGTGTCGGACTCTTTGTGACCCTATGGGCTGTAGCCCACTAGGCTTCTCAGTACTTGGGGTTCTCTAGGCAAGAATACTGGAGTGACTTGCCATTTCCTTCTCCAGGGGATCTTCTTGACCCAGCAATGGAAACTGTATCTTCTGCATCTCCTGCATTGGCAGGCGGATTCTTTCCACTGTACCACCTGGGAAGCCCTTGTCCCACATGCCATCCTTCTCTGTTGCTGCCAGCCCTCCCCCACTTTGACTGTGTGAATCATGACAAACTGTGGATTATTCTTAGTGAGATAGGAATACCAGACCACGTTACTTGCCTCCTGAGAAAACTGTATACAGGAAAAGAAGCAATAGTTAGAACTGGACATGGAACAAGGGGCTGGTTCAAATTTGGGAAAGGAGAACCACATGGCTGTATGTTGTCACCCTGCTTATTTAACTTATATGCAAAGTACATCATGCGGAATGCCAGGTTGGATGAAACACAAGCTGGAATCAAGATTGCCAGGAGAAACAAATAACCTCAGATATGCAGATGACATCACCCTTGTGGCAGAAAGTGAAGAGGAACTAAAGAGCCTCTTGATAAAGGCGAAAGAGGAGAGTGACAAAACTGGCTTAAAACTCAACATTCAGAAAATGAAGATCATGGCATCCTGTCCCATCACTTTATGGGAAATAGATGGGGAAAAAATGGAAACAGTGTCAGACTTTATTTTCTTGGGCTCCAAAGTCACTGTGGATGGTGACTGCAACCATGAAATTAAAAGATGCTTACTCCTTGGAAGAAAAGCTATGACAAACCTAGATAGCATATTAAAAAGCCAAGACATCACTTTGCTGACAAAGGTCAAACCTATGGTTTTTCCAGTAGTCATGTACAGATGTGAGAGTTGGACCACAAAGATGTCTGAGTGCTGAAGAGCTGATGCTTTGAAATTGTGGTGCTGAAGAAGACTTTTGAGAGTCCCTTGGATAGCAAAGAGGTCAAACTAGTCAATCTTAAATGAAGTCAACCCTGAAAATTAATTGGAAGGGCTGACACTAAAGCTGAAGCTCCAGTACTTTGGCTACCTGATGCAAAGAGCTGACTCTTTGGAAAAGACCGCGATGTTGGGAAAGATTGAGAACAGGAAGAGAAGTGAGCAACAAAGAATGAGATTAACTAGAATGAGTATAATTAGAATCTAGTAATAAAAAGTTGATTTTCTAAGTAGTGAAGATGTATTTCATTTCTCATTGAAAACTACTAACCAGGGAGGGGAAATCCTACTTTCAGAAAAAAGAGAACCACCAAAACTAGTCAATCTAAGAGGATGAAGTTAACCAAGGAGCAGAGTCAGCTTCCAGGATTGTCAGTAACGAGCACAGAGTCAACTAAGTGCCTTCTCCAGACTCCTCAAATGCCTCCACCAAAGCCATCCAGCAGTTCCTCAACCAAGGTACCATTTTCCCTGTTCCTAATATGTGTCCCTCCTTACAGCATATTATAAGAATACTCATGACCCCAAAAGAATCTCTCAGTATTCCCTTTCTAGATACAAACTTCTTTATGCAATCAAATCACCCCAAAACTTATCAAATAAAATATTAAGGCCAATTAAATAAATGAATTAAAAAAATGTTGAGGTCTCAGTGTATTCTAAGTTCTTGGACTTTTGGACATTTTTACATTTATGAATAATTGCTGACCTTAGAAATGTGACAGGCCTATGGAGGTGGCCAGGCAATTAGACAGGAACATAAGTGTATGTTCATCCCCAACATTTTGGTTTCCTTTCATCCTTTTTCTCTTAACCACACCTCTAGATTAGTTCTTAGCATTCTATGCTCCTTCCCATGTCAGGTATTTGCTCACAAGCTAATTCCTTGATTTGCACTCATGATTCATGTTGCTTTAATGGCTAAATTAATTCAACCATCAGGTACCAGCCTGAATTCCTTCCTCAGCATGTCCTCACTGAGACACCCCTCCCCAAAACTTTAGATAGTCTCATTTTTTATTACCATTGCAGAATCCTTTACTATTCCTTTATAGTATGTATCACAACTGTAATAAATTTGTTTTTCTTCTCTTCTAGACAATGATCTTGGAGTATAGGTACTCTATCAAAAGAGAATACAAGACAGGGGTGGGAAAGTGAGTCCACAGCTGTAGGCATCAACCTCTATCCCAACCTGCTTTTAATTTGCCCTGGGTTACATGAAACCTGGACCTATGGAGCATGTGTCTGAGATGAATGGGCAGGAAAAGATTCCCCCAAGATAAGTGTCAAGGGTAGGCAAGGGCAAGATTTAAACAACAATCTCTAACCAGTTTCTTACCCAAGACCCAAGCTGCCCTCTAACTCAGGCTATATCCTCACCACCGCCCCACACATTCCACTTGAAGACAGAACTCCTACATAAGGAGACTTTAAATTTGTGGTTTTGTCGTGATTGTTGTCATTGTTCTTATTAGTCACAAGAGTCCATATTTCTCCCAGTAATCTTTCTCAGAAGATCAGTAGGTTTGTAGAAGCCTATAGAATAGGTATTAGAAACCCACTTGTGTCTTTTCTTGATGAAAAGGTCATAGTTAACAAACATCCTTAAGTGCAGCCAACTTTAGGTTGAGATTTGCTTCTCTTATAGCCAGGGAAGGTTATCTACTTGCTTTGGCCAGTTTGCATCAGATGTAGGACCCAGATTCCATCCCCAAACCAATGAAATTTTGTTTGAGCTTTTAGTATATGGAGAGTAAAATTTGTAATCATAGTTGAGGTAGGTAAAGGATAAGTAATATAGGTATCTGAATATATGCTATAAGTACAGAAAAAATTGAAAAGTTCAGATTCAACGTTTAAAAAGAGAAAAGATGCTGTATTCTGTGTGATTTTGAAAATCATTTTCAAGAACTAACAAAAAATCTATTTTTATCCAGAAAAAAAGTGACACAACCACCAAACCTAAGGCCTTAAAAAGGAAGATGATATCTTGTAACCAGAGTCAGCTTCCAGGAACTTCAGCAACCAGCTTGTGCCCAACTGTGAGCAGTGGCCAGACTACTCCAACTGTTCCACCAACACCATTCAGCAGTTTCTCAATCAAGGTACCTGCTTTTTGATCCCATTCCTTGCACTTCTTACAACATAAGTACAAGAATTATCATGACTGAATTTCCCATTTAGTCATTTATTATAATCACTCTCCTTCATTTATCAGTGTTTAGTCTGTGATCCCGCTCTATTCTAACTCCTTGTTAATTTGGCTATTTACCAAAGCATGAGTTTATGAAACCTCCAATTTTGAGAGGTTTACTCTCTTGTATTGAATAGAAAGAGGAGGAAAAAGTGACTAAACAAGTCAAAATGAGAGTGTCTTTACTTCATACATTCCACTGTCCTTTGGCCCTCTTCCCATTTGCTCACTGACCACATGGCAGGGTTTATTTTCAAAGTCCGGTGTTCCTTCTCAGGTCAGATGTTTTGACAGACACCTTCCATGTTTGAAATCACTTGTCTTGAGTTGCAAACTTTAATCTCTTCCTAGGGCAAGTCCCCACTGATACCTGCCCACTCTCAGAATATATTAGGTATTCCTCTTGTTTGCTTTCAAAGGTCAGTTTACTTTCCCTTTTTAGCACTTACTGAAACTATAATAAATGCACATTTTTCTTTCTTACTGGACTATAATATAAATTATAAGGTGCCTGTCAACTGAAAGAAGGTACAACCTAAAAGTTAAGAGTTATGTTTTATTCAGCAGACAAATATGAGGACTTAAGATGGGGACACAGATTCTCAGATAGCTCTGAGAGAGCTGCTCCGAAGAAGTAAGGGGTGGGGAGGCAGGTTATACAGGAATCTTGTAACAAAGACCAGGCAGTCAGAACATCAAAATGTTACTGTTTGGAAGGAGAACCTGATGTCTCAAGTTATGAAATTTAACACATTTTTATATACAGAAAGATGCAAGGGTCTGGGCTCACAGACCCTTTGCTATAAAGTTCAGCTATCTGGGGCCAGTATCTTGTGCTTCCTTACCCTGAGTCTCCTGAGGGGGCACCATCAGGATCGGCTGAAGCAGTTGGCTGCTTGCTGGAGGGCATTTCGCTTCTATCCTGAGTTCCCTCAGGGCTTACAGTGTGGGCAGCTGTATGCGATGGCTTGATGGCCACAGCATCCTCAGTTTACTGATATGGCAGGCAGCGTTTTTCATTCATAGTGCCCTATTCCCAGGACAGGACCAGATCAGGATGGAAAAGTGAGCACTCGCACATGTGCATCGACTCTGTCGTCGCCTGCCTTTATTCTGTCTTGATATGACCCTTGTGGTTACCATCACGCTGGGGTACAACACCTATTCCTGCAGCAAATAAGCAGGTGACAGGAGAAATAGGCCAAAGCAACATTTAAATCACGAAAATAGTTTGTCACCCAAGTTCCAAGCTGCCCAGGCTGAAGCCCTCTATACGAATCCAATCATACCAGTTGAAGACATTTCTTTTAACATAATTGTTCAAGTTTTATCATGTTATTGTTTTTATTACTGTTAACCCTGATAACTAGTAATGCCTCACGTAGTCTTTGTTTTATTTATGGGATAGAGCTAGTAATCTGTGCCTGTTTGCCTCTAGGTCCAGATGGCCCTGGTCTAGTCACTGAAACCTCAGACCCACTGTCAGTCTGCTGTGACCATGACATGCATGTACACCACAAGTCAACTCTGCTTTTCTATGCATACAGGCTTAGAATTGACACTTTCTAAGGTCCCATCTGCCTAAATTTGTGAAATAGTCATTTCTACTTTCATATGAATCATTCTGTTGCCCCCCAAATTCCTAGGAGCATAGGAATCTCAGAGAAGCCCATCTATTGCCTTGGCCTCATACACCTAAAAACACCTTGCAGTCATTTCTCCTTTGGAGCCCAGCCACTTCAATAGGAGGCATGGAAAAAAAAGGATCTGGCCATTCTTCTGGGAAAGAGCAGGAAAGCCTTGCTCTTTATCATAGGGTCTCCCAAATATTTTTTCTGTGATATAGGCTTTGTTTGGGATTCAGAGACAGAAGCAGACCAATATTTTCTTTGATTCCTACTGCTGTGTCTCTCTGAAAGCAAATACCACATATTGGCATGATTTAAGAACCAGGTGGAGTTGTGAAGGACATAAGCCAAGGGAAAAAAATCAATTAGTATTTTTAAATACTATCCACCCAAATAGTATATTTTAGGGATCTAAATCCTGCTTTTATGATGGAAGTTTTTGCTTTAACTGATTGTGAAAACCAATCATGATGCTCTTGTCAATGTGATTAAATTAGTAGTAGAGGTGAATAGAAAAGTTTCTTTAATAAAGCCCTTCTAATACTACCTCTGTCTGGGGTTTCCATCAAGAGGACCAGAATTAAGCATGAAACATCTGTGGATCAGAGCAGAAATATAAACCCCTGTGCCTACTGTAAAATAATAATGCAGTGATATTTTTATGTATGAGCACTTATTGGGGTGAGACTTTTAAGATGTGGGTTCTACATTATCTCATTTATTCTTTATAACACCACATGAGGATGCTATTGTTAATCCCACTTGACATATGAAAATGCTGTAGTTCTAGGGGTTAAAAATCTCCTAAGTCATACAGAAAATAAACATTAGAGCCAGAATTCAAATCTAGCTTAATTGAATTCTAAAACATGAGCATTTAATGGCATATATTGCTCCCACAGTCAGAGGATAGACTGCTTTAATATCTGAAATTTACCTCTAATAATTTATATCAGATAATGTATGTCTCAGATTTGTTTTCATATCCTAGGCTCTCAAGCCTTCTAATGAGAAATGAGGTGACAAGGGAGGTGAGAGAGTATTCTAATCAAGAAGCTACATGTCGGAGACAGTCATTTTAATCAGGTCCCTCATCTAAAGTTTTATCAACAACTGATATTTTATGAATTGGTTAAATGGATGCTCAAAGTGGAAGAATTGTGGCAGTTCTATACTGTGCGTGTTAAGTTGCTTCAGTCATGTCCAATGCTTTGTGACCCCAAGGACTGTAGCCCGCCAAGTCCTCTGTCCATGTGATTCTCCAGGCAGGAATACTGGAGTGGGCTGCTATGCCCTCCTCCAGGGGATCTTCCTGACCCAGGGATAGAACCTGCGACTCCTGCAACTCCTGCATTTCAGGCAGATTCTTTACCCCTGAGGCATTGGTAAAGCCCTCTATGCTGTAGAATGTTAGAAATAGTCTTTCGTGGGTAAAACCAGAGATAGTCAAGATACATTATTTCATAGACACTTCCTGCCCTGGCTTAAACAACTGTAAAAATTCAAGTCCTAAAATTGTATATGTATGGGTCTGTACCCTGGGTGAAACTGCAAATGGATTTGTGCATTGTTCATAGTGATGAAAGATTTGGTTGCCTGATAGAAACCTGCAGACAACAGGATCCCGCCTAAGGGTTTATGAATTTGAGGGAATATCTCTGGTATGTTGACAAACAAAGCATTGAAATGAATGGAGACCTAGGTTTCCTAGATTTGAAGAGTAGAAGATAGAAACCATTTTGCTTATTTGGTAAATACATGGGGTAATGAAAGACTTAATGAGTAAAAACGTTCATGATGCAGCCTATGTTGTTTTGAGACCATTATAACCTGATAGAATTTTCCACTATTATATTACTCCAAGTGTTGTCTTAGTGAAGTTGCAGCAGAAGTAGAGCCAGAATTCAAAAATAGACCAATGACATTGCAATTACTTGCATTTTAACATCTGCAGAGAGAAATTTGCAATCCTAGTGGGGAGCCAAGTTGGGGAGGCATTGGGAGTGTCAGAAGATGCGTTCTTATTCCAGAAAAATTTGTTATTCCAGAGAAAATTGGCAGAGTGTGGATACTGTAGTGTGTCTGTGAGAAAGAAAGACAGAAAGACAGACAGATACAGAGAAAGAGGAGGGTAAGAGAGAAATGTTATTGTTCATATGATATTGAAAATCATTAACCAGAAAGAAGAAAATGAATGTCTTTCAATTGGAAAAATAGAAGACATAACCACTAGAACTGCTGACCCCAGGATGAACCTATCCCTGGAGCAGAGTCAGCTTCTGAAAACTCCAACATGCAGCATAATGCCAACTGAGAATTGCCTCCAGACTCCTCAGAAGCTGCCACCAACCACATCCAGCAGTTCCTCAACTAAGGTACCAAATTCTCATTTTCAGTATTTCCCTCTTCCTACAATATAATGATAAGGACTAATAGAACCATATGAGAACTTCTCACTAATCCCTTACAGTATCCAATTCTTTATTAATTAGGTCACACATGTTGTTACTGAGTGTGTACTTTGAGAACCTACTGGCATTCAAATTCTGACTCTCACTACGCTGTCCCTTGCCTTAGGATAAGCTGTGGCCTAGTGTGCACCTAAATCATTCCTCTGCAGTAGTGGGTATAATTAGTAATTTGTTTAATTTTATTTTTGTGTTTCCTTCAATACTATGAAAGAGAGAAAGTTTCTTTATAGTTTTCTCTCTATGAAAGAGACAACTTAGGGTGCGATAGGGTAGAGAAATATAGAAACATAGCTCTATCGTCTTTTTCTTTTGGAAATAATATCATCCATATTAGGATGCAGAAATTTAGGAAATGAAGATACATGGACAAAGATAATTACTGTTAACTGTCTGAAATCTCCCTCTATCAAATGCTCTCTTTTGGTAAATAGACTTTCTGATTTTACCTTTTTGTTGTGTATATATAAAGAATATTAATTTGTTTCAGGTTGATCATATTATACATATTTTTCTATAATTCATTCTTTTTCTTTCATCTTGAAATGCTATTCAAGAAATGTAGATTTAAATTATTATTTTAACATAAAAATAATAAAAATAATTACCTGATTATTTTGTAAATTAAATAATAATTCTTTGCTATTTGACTTTAGGCTCTTTCAGTGTTCCACAAACATACAATGAACATAATAAGAGCCTGTGTCCATTAGGCTTACTTTCATGACCTTGTGTATAGAATATAATTTTTTTCTCAAGTCCTGTGTACTTCTTCTCAAGATGCTGCTCATATTACTAATAAGAAATTTGTTGTTACTGGTTAACTTGTCCTGGGAATGAGCCCCTTGGCATCTGACTTCTCTTTTGGCATTCTTCTCCTCAGGGTCCTGCCATTATTCTACCAGGAGTGTATAGAGGAGGAAAAACAATTTGCCCTCTGCCCTTCTGAGGTCTTAGCTGAGATCCCCTTTTTAGAATGATTGTTGTTGTTGTTGTTGTTCAGTTGCCCAGTCCTGTCTGACTCTTTGTGACCATGTGGATTGCAACATGCCAGGCCTTCCTGTCCCTCACCACCTCCTGGAGCTTGCCCAAGTTTTTGTCCATTGCAACAGTGATGCCATCCAGCTATCCAGCCATCTCATCCTCTGATGTCCTCTTCTCCTTCTGCCCTCAATCTTTCTCAGCATCAGGGACTTTTCCAATGAGTTGGTTATTCACATTAGGTGACCAAAATACTGGAGGTTCAACTCAGCATCAGTCCTTCCAATGAGTATTCAGAGTTTATTTCTTTTAAAGTTGACTGGTTTGACCTCCTTGCTGTTCAAGGGACTCTCAAGAGTCTTCTCCAGCACCACAGTTCAAAGGTATCAATTCTTTGGTGCTCTGCCTTCTTTATGATCAATCTCTCACAACCATATGTGACCATTGGGAAGACCACAATCTTGACTGTATGGAACTTTGTCAGCAGAGTGATGTCTCTGCTTTTCAACACACTGTCTAGGTTTGTCATTGCTTTCTGCCAAGAAACAATCATCTTCTGATTTCATGGCTGCAGTCACCAACCACAGTGATTTTAGAGCCCAAGGAGAGGAAATCTGTCACTGCTTCCTCCTTTACCCCTTCTATTTGCCATGAAGTAATGGGGCCAGATGCCATGAGCTTAGTTTTTTTTTTTTTTTTTATATTTAGTTTTAAGCTGACTTTCACAATCTCCTCTTTCATATTCATCAAGAGGTTCTTTAGTTCCTCTTCACTTTCTGCCATTAGAGTGGTATCTTTGTTAAAACCGAGATTAACAAGAAAATAAACAAGCAGAAGTTTACTAACAGATGTATCTCATCTATACATAGAAGATACCCAGGAAAAATAAATAACTCCCTGAGGTGGCCTAAGCCACCAACTTAAAATACCATCTTTAGTGAAAGACAGTAGAAAGAAAAGTGTGGGAGGTTAGTTATAGGAAAGTTACCAGGAAAATCAGGGTAAACAAGGGTAATGTTTGTTATGCAGGTTTAAGTCACTTTCTCCTCTAGTGATAATATTCTCCCGAGCTTTAGAGTCCTCCTTCTCTTCCTGGTACATAGAAACAGACACCCTTAGAAATGGAGATTTAATTTATAAATACAAATTTCCTTTACAAAAGGCATCTTCCTTTCTGGTTTTAAAGCTTCCTCTATGTATGCTGTTTTGTAAAAATAATCAGTTTAAGAATCTTGAGCCAAGGAAACATATTTTGGAGTGGCTGATTTTGTTACTCTTCAAAATGTCCTTTATCCAGGACATTTCCACATTCAGAAAATTCATGAGATTCTTCCAATGACTGTTTTATTAATACTTTTTTTAGCATAACACTGCTTTCCTGAAGAAGGACTGTCTAATTTTGGTCTTTAAATTGTCACATCTACTGGGTGTATAGGAGGCAGTGTTCAAAATCATTCCAAAGAAAAAGAAATGCAAGAAAGCAAAGTGATTGTCTGAGGAGGCTTTACAACTAGCTGAGGAAAGAAGAGAAGTGAAGGACAAGGGAGAAAGGGAAAGATATACCCAACTGATTGGAGAGTTCTGGAGAACAGCAAGGAGAGATAAGAAGGCCTTTTAAAATGAACAGTGCAAAGATATAGTGGAAAACAGTGGAATGGGAGAGACTAGAGATCTTTTCAAGAAAATTCAAGGTATCAAGGAAATATTTCATGCAAGAATGGGCACAATAAAGGAGAGGAAGGATAAGAGATTAACAGAAGCAGAAGAGACTAAGAAGAGGTAGTAAGAATACACAGAAGAACCACACAAGAAAAATCTTAATGACTCAGATAACCATGATGGTGTGGTCACTCACCTAGAGCCAGACATCCTGAAGTATGAAGTCAACTGGGCCTTAGGAAGCATACTATAAACAAAGCTAGTGGAGGTGACAGAATTCCAGCTAAGCTATTTAAAATACTAAAATATGATGCTGTTAAAGTGCTGCACTCACTATGTTAGCAAATTTGGAAAACATAGCAGTGGCCACAGGACTGGAAAAGTTCAGTTTTCATCCCAATTCCAAAGAATGGCAATTCCAAAGAATGTTCAAACTACCATACAATTGCAGTCACTTCACGTTAGCACAGTTATGCTCCAAATCCTTCAAGCTAGGTTTCAACTGTACATTAACTAAGATTTAGAAGCTGGGTTTCAAAGAGACAGAGGAACCAGAGATCAAATTGTCAACATTCTTTGTATCATGGAAAAAGCATGGGAATTCCAAAAAAAATATCTACTTTTGGTTCATTGACAATGCTAAAGATTTTGACTGTGGATCACAACAAACTGTGGAAAATTATAAAGAGGTGGGAATACCATACCACTTTGCCTGTCTACTGAGAAACCTGTATGTAGGTCAAGAAACAACAGTTTTTATAGAATTGGACATGAAACAACTAATGGGTTCAAAATTGGGAAAAGAGTATAACAAGACTGTATCCTGTCACCCTGCTTATTAACTTCTGTGCAGAGTGCATCATGCTAAATGCCAGGCTGGATGAAGCACAAGCTGGAATTAAGATTGCCAGGAGCAATATCAACAACCTCAGATGTGCAGATGATACCCCTCTAATGGCAGAAATTGAAGAGGAAAGATCCTCTTGATGAGGGTGAAAGAGGAGAGTGAAAAATCTGGCTTAAAACTCAACATTCAAAAAATTAAGATCATGGCATCCAAATCCCATCACTTCATGGAAAATAGAAGGGGAAAAAATAGAAGCAATGACAGAATTTATTTTCTTGGGCTCTAAAATCACTGTGGATGGTGACTGCAACCATGAGATATACTTGCTCCCTGGAAGGAAAGCTATGAGAAACCCAGACACTGAATTAAAAAGCAGAGACATCACTTTCCTGCCAAAGATCAAAGCTATAATTTTTCCAGTAGTCATGTATGGACATGAGAGTTGGATCATAAAGCAGACTGAGTGCCAAAGAATTGATGCTTTTGAATTGTGTTGCTAGAGATCTTCAGAGTCTCTTGGACAGGAAGAAGATCAAACCAGTCAACCCTAAAGAAAATCAACTCTGAATATTCACTGAAAGGACTGTTGCTGAAGCAGAAGCTCCAATATTTTGACCACGTGGCATGAAGAGCTGACCCATTGGAAAAGACTCTGATGCTGGGAAAGATTGAAGGCAAAGGATAAGGTGGTGGCTGAGGATGAGATGGTTAGATAACATCACCACCTCAATGGACATGAATTTGAGGAAACTTCAGGAGGTAGTGAAGGACAGAGGAGCCTGGCATGCTGCAGTCTATTGGGTTGCAAAGAGTTAAACATGACTTAGTGCCTAAACACAAACAGGGATGACATCAGTGGATCCTCAGTTCAGCTCAGTTCAGTCGCTCAGTCGTGTCTGACTCTTTGCGACCCCATGAATCGCAGCATGCCAGGCCTCCCTGTTCATCACCATCTCCCGGAGTTCACTCAGACTCACGTCCATCAAGTCCGTAATGTCATCCAGCCATCTCATCCTCTGTCGTCCCCCTTCTCCTCCTGCCCCCAATCCCTCTTAGCATCAAAGTCTTTTCCAGTGAGTCAACTCTTCCCATGAGGTGGCCAAAGTACTGGAGTTTCAGCTTTAGCATCATTCCTTCCAAAGAAATCCCAGGGCTGATCTCCTTCAGAATGGACTGGTTGGATCTCCTTGCAGTCCAAGGGACTCTCAAGAGTCTTCTCCAACACCACAGTTCAAAAGCATCAGTTCTTCCGTGCTCAGCCTTCTTCACAGTCCAACTCTCACATCCATACATGACCACAGGAAAAACCATAGCCTTGACTAGACGGACCTTAGTCAGAAAAGTAATGTCTCTGCTTTTGAATATACTATCAAGGTTGGTCATAACTTTTCTTCCGATGAGTGAGCATCTTCTAATTTCATGGCTGCAGTCACCATCTGCAGTGATTTTGGAGCCCCCAAAATAAAGTCTGACACTGTTTCCACTGTTTCCCCATCTATTTCCCATGAAGTGATGGGACCAAACACCATGATCATTGTTTTCTGAATGTTGGATTTAAGCCAAATTATTCACTCTCCTCTTTCACTTTCATCAAGAAGCCCTTTAGCTCCTCTTCACTTTCTGCCATAAGGGTGGTGTCATCTGCATATCTGAGGTGATTGATATTTCTCCTTGCAATCTTGATTCCAGCTTGTGCTTCTTCCAGCCCAGCGTTTCTCATGATGTACTCTGCATATAAGTTCAATAAGCAGGGTGACAATAGATAGCCTTGATGTACTCCTTTTCCTATTTGGAACCAGTCTGTTGTTCCATGTCTAGTTCTAACTGTTGCTTCCTGACCTGCATACAGATTTCTCAAGAGGCAGTTAGGTGGTCTGGTATTCCCATCTCTTTCAGAATTTTCCACAGTTTATTGTGATCCACACAGTCAAAGGTTTCGGCATAGAATATAAAGCAGAAATATATGTTTTTCTGGAACTCTCTTGCTTTTTCCATGATCCAGCACATGTTGAAAATTTGATCTCTGGTTCCTCTGTCTTTTCTAAAACCAGCTTGAACATTAGGGAGTTCACAGTTCATGTATTGCTGAAGCCGGGCTTGGAGAATTTTGAGCATTATTTTACTAGCATGTGAGATGAGTGCAATTGTGCAGTAGTTTGAGCATTCTTTGGGACTGGAATGAAAACTGACCTTTTCCAGTTCTGTGGCCACTGCTGAGTTTTCCAAATTTGCTGGCATATTGAGTGCAGCACTTTCACAGCATCATCTTTCAGGATTTGAAACAGCTCCACTGCAATTCCATCACCTCCACTAGCTTTGTTCGTAGTGATGCTTTCTAAGGCCCACTTGACTTCACATTCCAAGATGTCTGGCTTTAGATTAGTGATCACATCATCATGATTATCCGGGTCTTGAAGATCTTTTTGTACAGTTCTTCCGTGTATTCCTGCCACCTCCTCTTAATATCTTCTGCTTCTGTTAGTTCCATACCATTTCTGTCCTTTATCGAGCCCATGTTTGCATGAAATGTTCTCTTGATATCTCTAATTTTCTTGAAGAGATCTCTAGTCTTTCCCATTCTATTCTTTTCCTCTATTTCTTTACATTGATCACTGAAGAAGGCTTTCTTATCTCTTATTGCTATTCTTTGGAACTCTGCATTAAGATGCTTATATCTTTCCTTTTCTCCTTTGCTTTTCACCTCTCTTCTTTTCACAGATATTTGTAAGGCCTCTCCGGACAGCCATTTTGTTTTTCTGCATTTCTTTCCCATGAGGATGGTCTTGATCCCTGTCTCCCACACAATGTCACGAACCTCATTCCATAGTTCATCAGGCACTCTAACTATCAGATCTAGGCCCTTAAATCTATTTCTCACTTCCACTGTATAATCATAAGGGATTTGATTTAGGCCATACCTAAACGGTCTAGCGGTTTTCCCTACTTCAATTTAAGTCTGAATTTGGTAATAAGGAGTTTATGATCTGAGCCACAGTCAGCTCCTGGTCTTGTTTTTGTTGACTGTATAGAGCTTCTCCATCTTTGGCTGCATAGAATATAATCAATCTGAATTCAGTGTTGACCATCTGGTGACTGGAGAAGGGAATGGCGGGCCACTTCAGTATTCTTGCCTTGAGAACCCCATGAACAGTGGATTCTAACTGGAGCTATTCTCCACTCTCAGTGCTACTGATGCAGAAAGCGCACCTTCTCTGTACACCTGTGCTGAACCAAATCTCAGAGACAGAGTTTTGAGTGATGTGGAAAAAGATAGCTTTATTGCTTTGGCAGGCAAAAGGGAACTCACTGGGCTAATGCCCTCAAAGCTATATGTCTCAACTTGAGGAAGATAGTGACAAGTTTTACAGTAAAAGAAGGCATGATAAGCTCATGGACATTCCTGTAATGGGTTGGTGATGAGCTAAGTAGGAGTCAGCACCAACAACCAAGTCCAGCTGGTCTGGGATCTACATGCTTGTAGGCAGCATATCATTATTAATCATTAATTAACTTCCTCCCATCTGGAAGAGGATTCAATATCTGCAAAATAGATTAAAGATATTTTTGTTTGTATCCTTTGATAGGGAAACAGTACCTTGCCCCAAGGTTACTCTTGACTCTTTCTTCTTGGTCTCCCATTTACTTCCTTCCTCAATTAACAGTTGCTTGAACTCAGGGAAGGTCATGGAGGTTGAATGAAGGCTGCTTCCTATAGTCAAAGAAATGGGGCATACAAAAGCCTTGTGCCCAGAAGCCCCTCAAGGCCTGCACAGTATCACTATTTCATCACTGAAATGAAATGAAATGAAGTCGCTCAGTCATGTCCAACTCTTTGCGATCCCATGGACTGTAGCCTATCAGGCTCCTCCGTCCATGGGATTTTTCAGGCAAGAGTGTTGGAGTGGATTGCCATTTCCTTCTCCAGAGGATCTTCCCGACCCAGGAATCGAACCCGGGTCTCCCACATTGCAGGCAGACACTTTACCGTCTGAGCCTTTGTATCTTAATCCGTGCATGAAAATAAGTTAATGGGATAATTTAAGATGATTTTTTCCTTATCATCTTTACTAAGAATCACTACACAGCAACATTGCTACTGTCTACTGCCTCTGTACTCTACATAGCTTTTCTTGGGAAAAAAAATACTTTTTATTTTGAGCTAACTCTTTTTAAAGAAAAATATTCTTCCTACCACACTCATAAAGCAATGGAAAAAAAAAAAAAAACAAGATAAATCTTCTCCATTATTCCATTCACTTATTTATACGATGTTAGTGACCTTTGTCTAGTTTTTTTTTCCCCTCAAGCTCTACCCAATTAAGTTCTTTATTGAGGTTCAACATGGCTTTCATTAGGGAATGAAACTGCATTCCTTTTCTTAATTATGCCTGTTTTTGGTGTGTACTTCTAAGTAGAAATCAAGATTGAAGTCTGTACCTAAAGAAGCTTCCAGAGAGGAGGGCTTCCAGAGGGGCCCCAAGGAAGTGATGGTGCTGAAGGCAACGGAACCATTTACATATGAAATCACAGGAGGCAAGAAGATGTTTCATGCCACAGTGGCTACTGAGAGTCAGTTCTTCCAAGTGAAGGTTTTTAATGTTGCCCTGAAGGAGAAGTTCATCCCCAATAAAGCCATTGCCATATCAGATTATATGGGCCGCAACGGGTTCCTGGAAGTGTTCAATGTTCATTCTGTGTCTGATGTTAACCCTGACCGAAAGTTGGAGATCTCTAAAAGCCTAACTCAAAAGGCAAAGGCAACTCCTAAAATCAGTCATCTTTATCTCCAAGACCTAGGAACATTTGTGAATGGGGTTTTTGTGGTGCATAAGGTAAGTCCACATCATTGTTTTGCAATATTTCTTTTTCAGTCCCAGAATTCACAAGTCTTAACTGCCAAATGAATATAGTTAACCTCATATATACAGGAACTCAAAGGCCTTCTGACCAGGGATAGTTGGGTGCAGTCTTTCACTTCAGAATATAGGGCTGATAATTTCTTAACATTCTTCTTGCCATAACAACATGCAAGTTTTTAAGAAAGTGATTCACCAGAAATCATAGTATTTTATGAGCTGTACTGATCCATTCACAGTACAAAATTTATATTTTGTACTGTGCAATTTATACTCTGTGCAAAATTTATATTTATCTATTAACATATTACTAACATGTTAACATAGAGAGAGCACTCCTTATTTAACATGTTAACATAGAGAGCACTCCTATAATTGTGTGTGTATTTTTTTTTAAAGTTCTACCTCACTTACTTCAGTGACAGTTTAAGTTAATTTGTGAAAAAGAATTGTTCTTTCCAGCTTGGATTTCAACTGTGACAAACAAGATGAAAAATCAATAGACTGTTTTGCCCTAAAATCTGCTCTTATCAACAATTAGCTAAGATTCTGATCATCTGAACTGTAAAGTGTTCTCACATCTTAACATTCTTTCATCAAAAATTGTTGAGCCTAAAACTTTAACATTAATTAAGATGAGAAATGTGGATATTAAAAAATGTGAGAAACCAAGTCATTTCATTTTTAGATTTATTATATGGGCAATAAAAGGTAGAATTTAGGTGAATTCTTAGAATCAGAGTAGGTATTTTAGTCCCAACACTTCATAGAAATACTAAACTTAGCTGACCTAACTTTTATGTGAAGTATGTTTCATATTCCATTATATATGTCTTCTAGGGTGGCTCTTTACTTATCCCCTGTTTTTTTTTTTTTTTCTGTGTGTGCTCTCTATTATAGAGACTGTGCATACATGAGCATTAGCAGAATTGATTAGTAAAGTAAGTGACATAGAAACTGGAACAATGGAACGAGATGATCTAGAGTCAAGATTTGGGCAGATTAGGGAAGAATGAATAGATACAGAAGATAGAGGAAATAATTACATGTTGAAATAATAATCAACTGAAGGAGGATTTGTAGCAATCTTTTTTGACTCATCGTAAGACAGAAATAGCCTTTCTTCCCTGTTCATCGTGAACTCGCTCAGTCATGTCCAACTCTTTGCGACCCCCATGAACTGTAGCCTATCAGGCTCCTCTGTCCATGGGATTTTTCCAGGCAAGAGTGCTGGAGTGGATTTCTGTTTCCTTCTCCAGGGGATCTTCCTGACCCAGGAATCGAACCCAGGTCTCCCACATTGCAGGCAGATGCTTTACCATCTGAGCCACCAGGGAAGCCAGGGAAATCCAAAAAAGTCTCTGATGCTTATCAGACCACACCACGTCTAAGTTCCTTAAGAAATCTCAGCTATTCTTAGATGGAAGCAGCAAAAATTAGGGAAGTAATCTCTTTTTCTAGAATGACCCAGCACACAAACACCTAAAGGAAGAAAAGATAGAGAATTTAAATGGGAGGATAAACTGAACAAGAGATCTTACACTATTTGATACCTGTAATACTTAGACCTTCAGCTCGTATTCACTGTTCTGAGAGAAAAGTTTCCACTAACACTCTCCGTTTTTCAAAGTTGTGGGAATTCCTGATCCAGTTCTCAAAAGATGAATGCTGATTTTCTTTTGCAGAAATGGGCATGTAATGAATTCATATATTATGAAATACAAGATGACACAGGAGTGATGGAAGTCGTGGTTTATGGACAGCGACTAACCAGTGTCAACTGTGAAGAGGGCGACAAACTTACACTCGTGTGCTTTGAACTGGCAGAAAGCGGGGATAGGAGGCAGCTGAGATCTGTAATTCATAGTTTCATCAAGGTGAGAGCTTCTGGTGGGTTATCACTGTTCTAAAGCAGAAGTCTTTAAGAAAACTATACTGCTGCTATTACACAGAGAGTCCATCAGGTGAATTAACCAATCCTTGTCCTTTAGTGTGTGTGAAGTTCCTTTTTATCATTCTTTTTCTTAAGGATATTTAAAAATATTGGTTAAAGTGTACAGCAAAGGTATTCAGTTACACACACACACACATATATTTATATATTGTATTCACACACACACGTATTTATATATATTCATTTCAGATTCTTTTCCATTATAGGTTATTATAAGAAATTAAGTATAATTCTCTGAGCTATACAGTAGGTCCTTGTTGTTTACCTATTTTATATGTTGTAATGGGTATATGTTGATCCCAAACTCCTAATTTATTTCCCCTCCCCCCACCACTATCCCCTTTGGTAACCATACATTTTCTTCTGTGTCTGTCAGTCTTTTCCTGTTTGGTGAGTTCATTTAAATCTTTCTTTTCTTTTTCTTTTTTAGAATCTACATGTAAGTAATATCATATGATATTTGTCCTTTGTCTGACTTACTTCACTCATATTGCAGTCACTAGGCTCATCCATGTTACTGCAAATGGTACTATTTTATTCTTTCTATGGCTAAGTAGCATTCCACTGTTACCCCTGATCTTTATTCATTCATCTGTCAATGGGCGTACAGGTTACTTTCATGTCTTGGTATTGTAAATAGTGCTGCTATGAACATTGGGCTGCATGTATCTCTTCAAATTAGTTTTCTCCAGATATTTGCCCAGGAGTGTGATTGTAGGATGATATGGTAACTCTATTTTTAGTTTTTTAAGAAACTTCCCTACTGTTCTCCAAAGTGGATGACCAATTTATGTTCACACCAACAGTATAAGAGGGTTTCTTTTTCTCCACATCGTCTGCAGCATTTGTTACTTTGACTTTTTAGTGATTGCCATTCTGACTGGTGTGAGGTGACGGTCACTGTATTTTTGATTTTCATTTCTCCAGTGATAAGCAATATTGAGCATCTTTTCATGAGTCTGTTTTCCATCTATATGTCTGCTTTAGAGAAATGCCTGTTTAGTCCTCTGCCCATGTCTTGATTGGGTTTGTTTTTTGATATTAAGCTGTATGAGCTATTTGTATATTTTGTAAATTAATCCCTGTTTTTAGCATTCATTGCAAACACTTTCTCCCAGTCTGTGGGTTGTCTTTTTGTTTTATTTATGGTTTCTTTTGCTATGCAAAATCTTTTAAGTTTAATTAGGTCCCATTTGGTTATTTTTGTTTTTATTTCCATTACTCTAGGGGACTAATCCAAAATATTGCTTCAATTTACTTCAAAGATTGTTCTGCCTATATTTCTGATAGGAGTTTTAGTGTATCCAGACTTACATTTAAGTCCTTAATCTATCCTGAGTTTAATTTTTAATGGTGTTAGAGAATGTTCTGGTTTGATTCTTTTAGACATACCTATCAAGTTTTCCCATCACCACTTACTGAAGAGACTGTCTTTTCTCCATTGTATATTTTTGCCTCGTTTGTCCTCAGTTAATTGGCCATAAATGTGTAGGCTTCTTTCTGGGCTCTCTAGCTGTGCCATTGATCTATATGTCTTTTATTGTGTGTGTGGCAGTGCCATACTATTTTGATGACTATAGCTTTGTAGTATTGTCTGTAGTCAGGGAGCGTGATTTGTCCAGCTTCATTTTTATTTCTCAAGATCATTTTGGCTATTTGTGGTCTGTTGTGGTTTTATGCAAATTACAAACTTTTTGGAGTTCTGTAAAAATGCTACTGGTAATTTGATAGGGATTGCATTAAATCTGTATATTGCCTTAGGTAGTATAGTCATTTGAACAATATTGATTCTTCTAATCCAAGAACATGGTATATCTTTCTATCTGTTTGTGTCATCTTCAGTTTCTTTCATTAACATCTATTAGTTTTCATTTAAGGATATTTTAAATCAGATTAAAGAGAGAAACTTCAGAAAGTCTATCAAAAGCTATATCTAAGCTGAATATTATAAAGTTGTTTGGATTTTCAGATCAAGTGGATTAATTATTCAATTTTGACTTTTTAAGGCAAATTGATTTCGAATACTGGTTCTAATTTTCGAATATTATACTAGTAACTAATTTTATTAGTTACTAGTAACTAATTTGCTAGTTGACTAATAACTTAAATACTAAAAACTTCTGATTCATCATCTATAAAATGGAGGAAATATCTCTTATCTCAGAGGGTAGTTACTTGCCCATTTCAGATCTATTAATAAATGATCAAGGATGCCTCTGAGCCTTTCAGAACACAAAGTTACCTGCCTTTGGTGAGATACACATGTTGGTCAACAACAGAGGTGACTGGTCCTATGGGACAAATTCCGTGGTTTTTGTCAAACTTGCACATTCATGTGGAATGGATTCTTTGAATACTAACAAAGGCTACTATGGGCATACTTTGCTTTATTATACTTCACTTTCTTGTGTGTCATAGATATTTGCTTTTTCTTTGGCTTGTTGTACAAATAAAGGATTTGTAGCAATCCTGTGTAGAGCAAGTCTCCTGGAGTCGTTTTTCCAAAACATTTTTCACGTTGAGTGTCTGTGTCATATTTGGCAATTCTCCTAATATTTCAAGCTTTTTCTTGAATTCTTGTATTTGTCATTTTGATCTGGGGTTAGTGATCTTTGATGTTACTATTAAAATCATTTTGGAGTGCCATGAACTGCACGCTTGTATAAGACAGGAAATTCTTTGATAAATGTTATGTGTGTTCTGACTGCTCCACTGATAGACAATTTCCCCATCTCTCTCTCTCTTCCCTGAGGCAAATCTCCCAATTTCTTGAAGCAAAATAATGTTGAAATTAGGCCATTTAATAACTCTATAGAAGCTGCTAAGTGTTCAAGTGGAAGGAAGTGTTATACATCTCTCACACTAAATAAAAAACTAGAAATAATTAAGCTCAGTGAGAAAGGAAAAAAAAGCTGTCAAAAGTTAGGCTTCTTATAGACAAGTTGTGAATGCAAAAATTTTTAAATAAATTAAAAATGTTATGCCAGTGAACCTATGAATGATAAGACAACAAAACAACCTTATTGTTGACATGGAAAATTTTTGTGGTCTGGATGGAAATCATTCTTAGGGAAAAGCCCTAACACTGAAATACCATGAAGGCTGAGAGACATGAGAAATCTGCAGAAGGAAAGTTTGGAGCTAGCAGAAATTGATTCATTAGGTTTAAGGAAAGAAGCCATCTCTAACATAAATGTATAAGATGAAGTAGCAAGTGTTGCTGATATAGAAGCTGCAGCAAGTTATCCAGAAGACCTAGCAGAGACGATTAATAATGATTGCTACACTCCACAACAGATTTTCAATGAAATGAAGCAGTCTTATATTCTAAGAAGGTATCATCTAGGATTTCCAAGATAGAGAAGAGAAGTTAGTGCCTGGCTTAAAAGCTTCAAAGGACAGACTGACTCTACTGTTATGGGCTAATGCAGCTGTTGACTAAGTTGAAGCCAATGCTCACTGACCATTCTGAAAATCTTAGGGTCCTTAACAATGCTAAATCTTTTGTGCTTTTGCTCTTATAAATGGCACAATAAAGCCTGGATGATAGCACATCTGTTTACAACATGTTTTACTTAATATTTTAAGTCCACTGCTGAGACCTAATGTTTAGAAAAAGAAGAAAAAAAAGATTCTTTTTAAAATATTGCTGCTCATTGACAATGCACCTGATCACCCAAGATGTCCTATGGAGATATATGAAAAAATTAATGTTGTTATCATGCTAACATAACATCCATTTTGCATCCCATGGATTATGATTTAAGAAATACATTTCACCAGGCTATAACTGCAGTAAATATGACTCTTCTGATGGGTCTAGGCAAAGTAAAATAACCTTTTGGAAAGGATTCAGCATTCTAGATGTCATCAAGAACATTCATATTTCATGGGAAGAGATCAAAATACCAGGATAAATAAGCATTTGAGGGAAATTAATTCCATCCCTCATGGATGATTTTGAAAGGTTCATGACTTCAGTGAAGGAAGTGATGGCAGATGTGGTAGAAAATGAACTAGAATTAGAGGTGGAGCATGAAGATGTTACTGAATTATTGGACTTTGATGATAACTTTAATAGATGTGGTGTTGCTTCTTTTTATTCTTGTTCAGTCACTAAGTCATGCCCAATTCTTTGTGACCCAATGGACTGCAGCACACCAGGCCTCCTCCTTCTCCCAGAGTTTCCTCAAATTCATGTCCATTGACTTTGTGATGCTATCTAACCATCTCTGGGTGAGCAAAGAAAATAGCTTCTTGAAATGTCATCTACTCCTGAGGATGATGCTGTGAATATTGTTGAAACAACAAAGGATTTAGAATATTATACAAACTTAGTTGATAAAACAGTGGCAGGGTTTGAGAAGTTTGGCTCTAATTTTGGAAAAAAAGTTATACTATGGCTATTGTTTGTGAGGAAAGAAAATTTCTTCTACTCTTCTAAGTTCTTTAGACTGGTCTAAGAATTAAAATGAGATAGATTAACAAGATAAATGCAAACAAAAGTTTAATAACATGTGTACATGGAGAGGACACATGTCCTACTTGCTTGCTTCCTGGAAGAAAAGTTATGACAAACCTAGACAGCATATTAAAAAACAGAGACATTACTTTGCCAGCAAAGGCCTGTATAGTCAAAGCTATGATTTCTCCAGTAATCATGTATGGATGTGAGAGTTGGACTGTAAAGAAAGTTGAGTGCCAAAGAACTGATGTCTTTGAACTGTGGTTTGGAGAACACTCTTGAGAGTACCTTGGACAGCAAGAGATCAAACCAGATAATCCTAAAGGAAATCAGTCCTGAATTGGAAGGACTGATGCTGAAGCTGAAGCTCCAATACTTTGGCCACCTGATGTGAAGAACTGACCCTGATGCTGGGAAAGATGGGAGGCAGGAGGAGAAGGAGACAACAGAGGATGATATGGTTGGATGGCATCACCGACTTGGTGGACATGAGTTTGAGCAATCTCTAGGAGTTGGTGATGGACAGGGAAGCCTGGCGTTGCAGTCCTTGGGTTCACAGAGAGTCAGACACAACCAAACAACTGAACTGAGTGATTCAGGAGAGACCCAGAAAAAATGAATAGCTCACCAAAATGGATGAAACCCTCAATTTAAGTACCATCTTCAGTTAAATACCATAGCAGTTAATGATAAAAGAGAATGTCAAGGGTAGTTGTTTGAGACCTCCACTGGGGAGAAAGACAATTCACATGGAGATGGGAAAACAAATGTTATAGTAAACAAATGTTTGCTGGACATCCAGAGAAGATGGGACAGAGAGTGAACTCTACTCTATGGGCCCTGCAAAGTTTCCTCTACCACACTTAGCCCATATTCTTTGCAGATACCTCTTATGAGACCTTTATTCTGGGAACAGCCTCTTTAACTAAATTCTTTAGGTAGCTAAGTTCAGTTGAGTTCAGTCACTCAGTCATGTCTGCCTCTTTGAGACCCCATGGACTGAAGCACTCCAGGTCTCCCTGTCCATCATCAGCTTCCAGAGTTTACACAAATTCATGTCCATTGAGTTGGTGATGCCCATCCAACCATCTCATCCTCTGTCATTCCCTTCTCCTCCTGCCTTCAATCTTTCCCAGCATCAGGGTCTTTTCAAATAAGTCAGTTCTTCACATCAGGTGGCCAAAGTATTGGAGCGTTAGCTTAACATCAGTCCTTCCAATGAACAGCCAGGACTGATCTCCTTTAGGATGAACTGGTAGGATCTCCTTGCAGTCCAAGGGACTCTCAAGAGTCTTCTCCAACACCACAGTTCAAAAGCATCAGTTCTGTGTTCAGCTTTCTTTATAGTACAACTCTCACATCCATACATGACTACTGGAAAAACCATATCTTTGACTAAACAGACTTTTATTGGCAAAGTAATGTCTCTACTTTTTAATATGCTGTCTAGGTTGCTCATAACTTTACTTCCCAGGAGCAAGCATCTTTTAGGTACTAAAGGGGATGTGAAAAGAAAGATTTCCAGAGGCTTCTATTTCTCTAAAATAATCAATATAAGTTAATCCTCATGCCTGAAAGACATGTTTTGGGGGTGATAAATTTCCTCTACACTATCAAACAGCATTGCATACTACAGACAGATTTTCCATGAAAGGAAATGTCAATCATTTCGACAAAATCCATCATTGTCTTATTTAAGAAATTGTCACCACTAACCTAAGCTTCAGCAAACATCAGCTTCATCAGTTGGCAGCCATCAATATCCAAGCAGGATCCTCCTCCAGGAAAAAAAAAAAAAAAGATTATGACTCACTGAAAATTCAGATGATGGTTAATGTTTTTAGTAATAAAGTATTTTTGATTCAGTTATGTACATTGATGCTCTTGCACAGTTAATAGACTACAGTATAGTATTATATAAACATAACTTTTATATTTACTGGGAAATCAAAAAAAAAAATGTGTCATTTTATTGCAATATTCTCCTTGTCACAGTGATCTGGAACTGAAGCCATACTATCTCTGAGGTGTGCCTGTACTGGAATGCAAACAGATCAGATACAAAGGCTGACATATCCAAGCACTCAGAAATGCATATGCTCTTTAGTCTTGCCAGTTCTCAGGCTCTCAGTGAGACATCCCAATCCTTCCTTTGCAGCACGGCACCAGGAATACCTTTTGCCCCTTCCTTCCACCTTTCCTCCCAGTAAGAACTTTCCCTTCAACTCTTGGCCTTGAGTGTGATAGATTCTTCTCTCTTGTTCTCCAAAACTCCTGCCTGTCCACATGCACTTGTGCTGGGTATGAGTGCCTATCTCATTTGAGGGTTCCAACAAAGAATTGGGGGTGGTGGCTCAAAAGATAGGAATTCACTAAATAAGCTAAGTGAGACTCGGAGAAGAGCCTCTTAGGTGGGAAGAGGAAAAGGGATGTGACAGTGTGAATGAAGGGAGAAATATATAATCAGGTTCATCTCATTGTTTATCTTTTTCTTCTTCAAGGTCACCAAGGTCAAGCAAAGAACAACCACACAATCCTGATTCATATATGGAAACCTGCTCAGAGCTGTTCTTCTAAAAACCTGGATGTCATTAGTATTGATGTTTATGGAACTAAGATAGAATTAAAGCAAAAATATGTATACATATACACACACACATATAGTGTACTTTATTAGCCATTACTTCTGAGGAATGAAAAGCTTTTCTTTTTTATACTTTTCTATAGCATCTCAATGTCCCTTTTTGCATCTATAACTTTTATAACTTGGAAAAAAATAATAAATATTATATTTTTCTTTCCTGAAGTTATGTATCCCTAGGAGTCTAATTCATTTGGTTTGTTGCTTAAAAGGAAAGAGTCATCTGTGGCCTGAAAATCAGATAGAGACACCTAAGCCTCAAGCAATATTTGAATTTATACTTTAGGTGTGATCTTTACAGGATGTAACTCTGGTCAAGAATGAACACGTTGAGCAAGCTGTGCTCAAAGAACCCAGGAGGAAGGCAGACCAACTGAAATTCAATCTGTCCTTCATTGCCAACCCCCATCCCAGGGTGGAGCTGCTTTAGTCTAAAACAATGTTATCTTTTCAGATTTGATCTCCAGGAGGGTCCATAATGGGGTAATTTGTGTACAAAGTAAAGCAACTTTTGGCTATTTGCCCAAAGCCATTAGTACATTTTGAAATTAACTCTAGCCCCTCTGATGTGAAATAACTGGTTCCACTTATTTATTCAGGTACCAACAGCTCAGTAGTTTTCTAGTTATACTTCATGGTCTGCAGGTGTATGGGTCCTATGAGAAAGTTGCTCCAGGCAAAGACCTGGATTAAGCAAACACTGAAGAATAATGGCACCCCACACCAGTACTCTTGCCTGGAAAATCCCATGGATGGAGGAGCCTGGTAGGCTGCATTCCATGGAGTCGCTAAGAGTCCGACACGACTGAGCGACTTCACTTTGACTTTTCAGTTTCATGCATTGGAGAAGGCAATGGCAACCCACTCCAGTGTTCTTGCCTGGAGAATCCCAGGGATGGGGGAGACTGGTGGTGGGCTGCCGTCTATGGGGGTTGCAGAGGGTCGGACACGACTGAAGCAACTTAGCAGCAAATTAGCAGCATCAGCAGAATAATTAATTTACTTTACAGTATAGTGACTTCCCTGGTGGCCCAGAGGGTAAAGCATCTGCCTACAATGTGGGAGACCCGGGTTCAATCTCTGGGTTGGGAAGATCTCCTGGAGAAGGAAATGGCAACCCACTCAAGTATTCTTGCCTGGAAAGTCCCATAGATGGAGGAGCCTAGTAGGCTACAGTCTGTGGGGTTGCAAAGAACCGGACACGACTGAGCAACTTCACTTTCACACCGGCAGAAAGTAACTAACACTGATTTAACAGTGTGTTCTTTTACATTTATTTTTCTGAAGTACAGTTGATTTATAATGTTAATTTCTGCTGTACAGCACACTGATTCAGTTATACATGTTAATGTATTTTTCTTTGTATTATTTAATAAACCACTATGGTTTATTATAGGATATTAAATATAGTTTTCTTAGAGTTTATTTGTTGATCCCACATTTGGTACTTGATATTTTGCAATTATTTTGGTGGCTCAGAGGTTAAAGCATCTGCCTCGAATGCCGGAGACCTGAGTTCGATTCCTGGGTTGGGAAGATCCCCTGGAGAAGGAAATGGCAACCCACAGTATTCTTGCCTGGAGAATCTCATGGACTGAGGAGCCTGGTGGGCTGCAGTCCACGGGGTCACAAAGAGTTGGACAGGACTGAGTGACTTTACTTACTTACTTAGTTACTTAATCTTATACAAGCTCTAGAGGGTTGATAGGATTCTTTTTTTTTTTTTTTTTAAACTCTCCTAATAATAAAAATCTATCAGATCTAGGCCCTTAAATCTATTTCTCACTTCCACTGTATAATCATAAGGGATTTGATTTAGGTCATACCTGAATGGTCTAGCAGTTTTCCCAGTTTCTTCGATACCTGAACCGTGAAATTCCTGATGTTCAAGCTGGTTTTAGAAAAGGCAGAGGAACCAGAGATCAAATTGCCAACAGCTGCTGGATCATCAAAAAAGCAAGAGAGTTCCAGGAAAACATCTATTTCTGCTTTATTGACTAAGCCAAAGCCTTTGTGTGGATCACAATAAACTGTGGAAAATTCCGAAAGAGATGGGAATACCAGACCACCTGACTTGCCTCTTGAGAAATCTGTATGCAGGTCAGGAAGCAGCAGTTAGAACTGGACATAGAACAACCAACTGGTTCCGAATAGGAAAAGGACTACGTCAAGGCTGTCTATTGTCACCCTGCTTATTTAACTTCTGTGCAGAGTACATCATGAGAAACGCTGGGCTGGAAGAAGAACAAGCTGAAATCAAGATTGCTGGGAGAAATATCAATAACTTCAGATATGCAGATGATACCACCCTTATGGCAGAAAGTGAAGAGGAACTAAAAAGCCTCTTGATGAAAGTGAAAGAGGAGAGTGAAAAAGTTGGCTTAAAGCTCAACATTCAGAAAATGAAGATCATGGCGTCTGGTCCCATCACTTCATGGGAAATAGATGGGGAAACAGTGGAAACAGTGTCAGACTTTATTTTTTTTGGCTCCAAAATTACTGCAGATGGTGATTTGCAGTCATGAAATTAAAGATGCTTACTCCTTGGAAGAAAAATTATGACCAACCTAGATAGTATATTCAAAAGCAGAGACATTACTTTGCTGACTAAGGTCCATCTAGTCAAGGCTATGGTTTTCCTGTGATCATGTATGGATGTGAGAGTGGAACTCTGAAGGAGGCTGAGCGCCGAAGAATTGATGTTTTTGAACTGTGGTGTTGGAGAAGACTCTTGAGAGTCCCTTGGACTGCACTGAGATCCAACCAGTTCATTCTGAAAGAGATCAGCCCTGGGATTTCTTTGGAAGGAATGATGCTAAAGCTGAAACTCCAGTACTTTGGCCACCTCATGCGAAGAGTTGACTCATTGGAAAAGCCTTTGATGCTGGGAGGGATTGGGGGCAGGAGGAGAAGGGGACGACAGAGGATGAGATGGCTGGATGGCATCACCGACTCTATGGATGTGAGTCTGAGTGAACTCCAGGAGTTGGTGATGGACGGGGAGGCCTGGCGTGCTCTGATTCATGGGGTCACAAAGAGTTGGACACGACTGAGTGACTAAACTGAACTGAACTTAATAAGAAAAATAAGAGACAGAGTGGCAAGATCATGTTTTTAATGATTAGAACAGTTCTATCATAAAAAGAATTTCCCCCATGCCACTTTTTGTCAATGCTTTCTCTAATCCAAGCTCCTGGAAACCACTAATATAGTCTTTTATTTTTAGTTTTAGTTATTTTATAATAGGAGGGAAATTGCTTTCAATGCTGTGCTGGATTCTGTGTACAACAACTCGAGTCAGTAATAATTATACATATCCCCTTCTTTCATCCCACTGTCTAGGTCATCAAAGAGTACTATATGGGCTCCTTGTATCACAGCAGCTTCTCACAGCTATCTATTTTACACTTAATACTGTAAATATTCAATGCTACTTTCTCAATTCATTCCACGCTCTCCTTCCCCTGTTGTGTCCATAAGTCCATTCTCTGCTTCTGCGTCTCCATTCCTTCCCTGAAAGTAGGCCCATCAGTACTACTTTCCTAGATTCCAAAAACAAAAACAAATACATATTAATGCATATGTAGGGAATCTAGAAAAGCTTAAAGGAAAGTTGTTCAGTTGCATCCAACTCTTTGTGACCCCAGGGGCTATACAATCCATGGAATTCTCCATCCCAGAATACTGGAGTGGGTAGCCTTTCCCTTCTCCAGGGGATCTTCCCAACCCAGAGATTGAGCCCAGGTCTCCTGCACTGCAGGCAGATTCTTTACCAGCTGAGCCACCAGGAAACCCCAAGATTACTGGAGTGGGTAGCCTACCCCTTCCCCTGTGGATCTTCCTGACCCAGGAATTGAACCAAGGTTTCCTGCATTGCCTGTGGATTCTTTACCAACTGAATTATCAGGGAAGGCCCTCTTAACTTAAACTTTCTCTTTTCCAAAGTTTCCTAAGATGGAATTTAAAATGGGTATAGCATTTTGAGTCTGGCTGGTTTTACTTTGTGTTTAAGATTCATCCATGTAGTTGTGTGTATTGGTTTTTCCTTTTATTTCTGTGTAGAATTTAATGTGTGGACTCACTGAAGTTTATCCATTCCCCAAGTGAGGAACGATTGGATTGTTGACACTTTCACAAAGCTACAAATAAAACTGAGGCAAATACTCATATGCAGATTATTGTGTGAACCTATATTATCATTCAATAAGTAAAACTTTTGGGGTGACATTGTTGGTTTATATGGTAAATGTATTTCAAGTATGTAAGAAATTGCCAAACTGTTTTCTAAGGTGACTATAGATTTTTCATTCCTTGGAGCAATCTGTGAGTTTCAGTTGCTCTGTATCCACCTCAGAATTTAGCATTGTAGGTGAATGTGAACTCAAAAAAAAAAAAAAACAAAAAACAACTGTCCAGCTCTTGCAAAGCAGTGTACCATTTAATGTTTCTGCTACCGTTATACAGCAGTCTTAACTCCCCCTTATCCTTATCGGTTGCTGGTATGGTCAGTCTTTTAAAAGTTTAGTTGTTCTAATTTCTGCATAGTGGTGTCTTACTGTAGTTTTAATTTGCATTTCCCTGAAGATAAATTAGTTGGAGCATCTTTTTATGCGTTTATTTGCCACCTGTGTATCTTTTTTCTTTTCTCATCTTAAACATTTAACTGTTTGTTCTCACAATTCTGAGTTTTGGGAATCCTTTATAAATTATAGTTTTAGAATCCTTAGTAGCTATGTGGCTAGCAAATATTACATCTCAATCTACTGCTTGTCTTTCATGCTTTTAAGGTTTTTTTTTGAAAAGACATGTTTATTTTGATGAAGTTTAAATTATCAAAATTTTTCTTATGAAGATCTTTTAACATATGGGGGAAATCAAAAGATGAATGTTACACAGGAAAATTATATAAAATTCAAGTTTCAGTACTACCATGCAGTTTTATTGGAACACAAACACACTCGTTCATCTATGGATTGTCTATGGCTGCTTTTGTAGCCAATGCAAAGCAAGCATCTGTAATAGAGACTATAGGGCTCATATAGATTAAAACATTGGGTTGGCCATGAAGTTTGTTCAGGTTTTTCTGTATTACCCTACAGAAAAACCCCAAATAACTGTTCGGCCAACCCAATATGTACTATTGGATGTTTTACTGAAAAAAATTTTCCAATCTTTTTTTTTTTTTTTGAACCTGAGTTATCTTGTACAACAGTTAAACATGAGAAAATAAATTTTAGATTAGCTTCGTTTTTCATATTATCAGTGAGGCTGACAATCATTTCATGCTCTAAACCTTTGATATTTTTGCTGTGAATTTGGTTATTTATAGTGTATATTAACTTGTATAGCTACAAATAGTACATATTTTCTATTAATTATTTTTCATTCAATAGGTATTGAACATCTATAATATTCCTGAATATTTACATAGAGCAGAACCCTATCATCACCCCAAACTAAATCTGGCTATAGGCTTCAATAAACAAGAAATACACTTTCATTGTGATAACATGTTGAAATTTTGGAATGGTTTATACAGGATTTATCCTATCCTGACTCATCTGGAGTTAGGAAGGAGCCTGGGTGCTGCTGCTCTCCAGTAACTCACACTCTGGTTGAAGAGGTTGTACATTTCAGGTATTCTTCAATTAAATGCTGGTTAGACCAGCTGATCTGAATTGATCCCTTTCATTTCAATTTTTGACCTTAATAACCTGGATGGAGACAAAATACATATGGTCTGAGATGAAGCTGATCAGTTATCCCTCCTCTGCTTTCAGTAACTCTGTCCTCTTAAAGTGCATTTTTCTTTTCTTCTCATAAAATTATCTTCTTCCTTTCCTCCCAGTGGGCTTCCTGGTGGCTCAGATGGTAAAGAATTCACTGCAGTGTGGGAGACCTGGGTTTAGTCACTAGGTTGGAAAGATCCCCTGGAGAAGGAAGAGGCTTACCCACTCCAGTACTCTTGCATGGAGAATTCCATGGACAGAGGAGCCTGGCAGGCTACAGTCCATGGGGTAGCAGAGTTGGACACGACTGAGCAACTTTCACTTTCACTTTCTTTCACTTCTCAGTACACTATTCACTCTTGGATAATTCTCCTGAAGTTACTATCTAGCTTGAGATATACACTCCCTACTTTCCAAGGACACATATACCAGTGTCTCAAGTCTGTACCCCACTCTTAAAAGGGAGATAGCAGCTAGGACAAACAGTGCTGAGACATGGGGTGAAGAGCAGGTAGTGGCAGCAGGATGTACTGGTATGAAGGAGAGATGAATGGTCAGGAGTAAGGGTTTACCCTGACTCAGTTTCCCTGGATTATGTGTAAGGACGGCTGAAGTGCCTCTGACAAATGTGCTCTTAAGGTATACCTGGACTATGTCTATTTTAAGATACATCTTTCAGAATAATTTAAGCGACTTTGGGCAATTGTTTGCATTAGACATACAGTGTTACCAATGAACGGTTTGCGGAGCTGTGTGGGTATCACAGGGTGTGTCTATGCCTTATGAAGCCCATGTCCTCTTAATTGTGTGTTTAGTGTGTGTACCTTTTTAAAATGGAGGCTCTTGAGATGATGCTATGAAAGTGCTGCACTCACTATGCCAGCAAATTTGGAAAACTCAGCAGTGGCCACAGGACTGGAAAAGGTCAGTTTTCATTCCAATCCCAAAGAAAGGCAATCTGCAAGAATGCTCAAACTACCGCACAATTGCACTCATCTCACAGGCTAGTAGAGTAATGCTCAAAATTCTCCAAGCCAGGCTTCAGAAATATGTGAACCGTGAACTTCCAGATGTTCAGGCTGGTTTTAGAAAAGGCAGAGGAACCAGAGATCAAATTGTTAACATCTGCAGGATCATCGAAAAAAGCAAGAGAGTTCCAGAAAACCATCTATTTCTGCTTCATTGACTATGCCAAAGCCTTGACTGTGTGGATCACAGTAAACTGTGGAAAATTCTGAAAGAGATGGGAATACCAGACCACTTGACTTGCATCTTAAGAAACCTATATGCAGGTCAGGAAGCAACAATTAGAACTGGACATGGAACAACAGACTGATTCCAAGTAGGAAAAGGAGTACGTCAAGACTGTATATTGTCACCCTGGTTATTTAACTTCTGTGCAGAGTACATCATGAGAAACGCTGGGCTGGAAGAAGCACAAGCTGGAATCAAGATTGCCGGGAGAAATATCAATCACCTCAGATATGCAGATAACACCACCCTTATGGCCGAAAGTGAAGAGGAACTCAAAAGCCTCTTGATGAAAGTGAAAGAGGAGAGTGAAAAAGTTGGCTTAGAGCTCAACATTCAGAAAATGAAGATCATGGCATCCGGTCCCATCACTTCATGGGAAATAGATGGGAAACTGTGGAAACAATGTCAGACTTTATTTTTGGGGACTTCAAAATCACTGCAGATGGTAATTGCAGCCATGAGGTTAAAAGACACTAACTCCTTCGAAGAAAAGTTATGACCAACCTAGATAGCATATTCAAAAGCAGAGATGTTGCTTTGACAACAAAGGTCCATCTAGTCAAGGCTATGGTTTTTCCACTGGTCATGTATGGATGTGAGAGTTGGACTGTGAAGAAAGCTGAGCACCGAAGAAATGATGCTTTTGAACTGTGGTGTTGGAGAAGACTCTTGATAGTCCCTTGGACTGCAAGGAGATCCAACCAATCCATCCTAAAGGAGATCAGTCCTGGGTGTTAATTGGAAGGACTGATGCTGAAGCTGAAACTCCAATACTTTAACCACCTCATGCATAGTTGACTCATTGGAAAAGACTATGTTGCTGGGAGGGACTGAGGGCAGAAGGAGAAGGGGACGACATAGGATGAAATGGCTGAATGGCATCACCAACTCAATGGACATGAGTTTGAGTAAACTCCAGGAGTGGTGATTGACAGGGAGGCCTGGTGTGGTGCAATTCATGGGGTTGCAAGGAGTTGGACATGACTGAGCAACTGAACTGAATTAACTGACTGAAGTTCTGTGAGCTAAATATCAGGGTCTTCCACACAATATCCTATTCAATAGCACCTGTCCAGTTTGCTGAAAGCAAACACAAAGCAGTATCCCTTTGGAGAGTTGACTTTCCTCCATGAATTTCCCACGTTAATGAAAGTATAAACTCCAGATTTCAGGTGTAGTTTCTTTGCAGTCTTTGACAGCTTGAAGAATATAAGTTGAAGTTTTACCCCTTCCTTACACTGGATTTTGTTCTCTTTTTCATGCACCAATATTTCTATCCTTCCTGTGTTGTCACTTAGATTATATAATGTATAATTTCTCTGTTGTGCTTTCTGCAAAGATAAAATCAAAATCCAACTTTTGGTAATCTAATTAAGGAATTCCACATCAGTCAGACATCAGAAGTGCCAGTAACAGCCTCCAGAAAGAGATATAAGGGAAAAAATACAGACTTGAAGCTGGCAGATATATAGTTAGTGTGCTGCGCTGTGTTTTGTTAGTAAATTCAGGTACAGAAGACAGTCCTGTTTTACTCAGATCCTATTGCCTCTTAGGTCCACCTTTCAGATCCCAAGCTCCTTTCCCTTAGAAAGCCAGGATGGCCCTGTGAACCAGTAATTGATCAGACCAGAGGTTGGAATATTTAAGGAAAGAAATTCCTGAGTTGGAAGACAATCACTCAAAGCAAGAAATGCAGGAGATAGATGAGCAAATGGGACAAAACCAATAGAGTCTGAATAAGAGTTAGGAATGAGGGGAAGCAGAATAAGTCACCCCAAATATTCCACTTTGACTTATGGATTTTTAGTTGAAGATAATTAAGACCCAGCAGATTCAGGAAAAGCTTTTTACCTCTCCCTGAACTACCTAAAATAATTTAGATATGGGGACCCTCCCAGAAAGAGTTATTACTAAAGATACCTTTCTACAGCAGAAAGATTTATCAGTATGATAGGACAAACAGCTATTTAACAAACATCTGCTCTTTCATTTTCCTGTGGATTATATTCCTCCCTTTTGAAGATCCAGACCTCTACCTCCTTCTCCTTAGCTCAGGATAGTGTATTAGATTCACTTGCCTGACCCTGTTGGAGTCATATTTTTATGGCACTCCCATACAGTTTAAATTACAGACACTTCCTGCCACATTGGATTGTCCTAGGTACTGATATATCCTGAGCCAAACTCCATCTTGTCTTGTCTCTTTAAATGTAGTTCCATGGAATGCTGATGCCTCCAGCAGAACAAACCTTTCTTCTGAGTCAGCACCTAGCTTCCTCTCCACTCATCTCACCTGGTTGCTTCCTCTACTTTGATTTGTGTGGTTCAAAATCTCAAGCCACTTAATTTATTTCAGCCAAGTTGTTATGAAGCTAAACCAGAAGTACGTACTGGATGAGGGAACAGGAAAATACATGACCAGGGATATAAACCAGGTAATCAAAATGAGTAACACATTACATGGGAAAGAACATAGTGAGCTGGGCCATGAACCAATTGGATACTCATATATCTTGGCCCTAAGGTAATCTCAAACTCGATATATCAAAACTTCTCCCATACATACCTCTTAGACTACGGTAAATTAACTCTTCTTATTTTTGTTTACCACCTAATGTTCCACACTAGAAACTTGAAATAATTGCTTTTTCTCTCTTTAACCTTCAATTGTTAGTGAGTGCCTGTGGATCAACCTCCCTAAGCTCCATTCCCTCCTTTTCAACAATGTTGTTTCTGTCTTTCAATTATTTAAAGTCCTAGTGTACATTCTGGAAACTCAAGATCCAAACACAAGAATGTAAATCTACTGTGAGCTAGATCCATCATGCAAAATATGATTCTTTGGCCAGAAAGGAACTTGAGAAGGCACAAAATCTACATGTTTGAATCTGTGTAGGCCACACATCAATCATGAACCTTTTAGTCCTTAAAGACACCACAGTAGAAAGAGCATGAATTTTGTAATCAAATAAATAGAGATTAATCCAGGCTCTGGCACTGACAGTGTGTTCTTGGACAAATTATAGTTTCTGTGATTTGTAATTGCCTGGCTTGTAGAATGTGGATAACAAAATTATCTACATCAGGGCACTGTTCTGTACATTAAATTACTTAATTAATTTATATAAAAATAACCACTGAGCCCATACTCTGAGCCAGTCACTCTCCCATGTGCTGGGAATATAACATGAACAGAAGTAGAAAAATATCTTTACCATTATGAAGTGTACATTCTAGTGGGTAGAGAAAAATAAATGTAATTGAATAAAATATATATAATAGAAAGCAAGAGAGTTCCAGAAAAAAAAACATCTATTTCTGCTTTATTGACTATGCTAAATCCTTTGACTGTGGATCACAATAAACTGTGGAAAATTCTGAAAGAGATGGGAATACCAGACCACTTGACCTGCCTCTTGAGAAACCTCTATGCAGGTCAGGAAGCAACAGTTAGAACTGGACATGGAACAACAGACTGGTTCCAAATAGGAAAAGGAGTACGTCAAGACTGTATATTGTCACCCTGCTTATTTAACTTCTATGCAGAGTACATGAGAAACGCTGGGCTGGAAGAAGCATAAGCTGAAATCAAGATTGCTGGGAGAAATATCAATCACCTTAGATATGCAGATGACACCACCCTTATGGCAGAAAGTGAAGAGGAACTCAAAAGCCTCTTGATGAAAGTAAAAGAGGAGAGTGAAAAAGTTGGCTTAAAGCTCAACATTCAGAAAACGAAGATCATGGCATCTGGTCCCATCACTCCATGGGAAATAGATGGGGAAACAGTGGAAACAGTGTCAGACTTTGTTTTTGGGGCTCCAAAATCACTGCAGATGGTGATTGCAGCCATGGAATTAGAAGACGCTTACTCCTTGGAATAAAAGTTATGACTAACCTAGATAGCATATTGAAAAGCAGAGACATTGCTTTGCCAACAAAGGTCCGTCTAGTCAAGGTTATGGTTTTTCAAGTGGTCATGTATGGATGTGAGAGTTGGACTGTGAAGAAAGCTGAGCGAAGAATAATTGATAGTTTTGAACTGTGGTGTTGGAGAAGACTCTTGAGAGTCCCTTGGACTGCAAGGTGATCCAACCAGTCCATTCTGAAGGAGATCAGCCCTGGGATTCCTTTGGAGAGAATGATGCTAAAGTTGAAACTCCAGTACTTTGGCCACCTCATGTGAAGAGTTGACTCATTGGAAAAGACCCTGATGCTGGGAGGAATTGGGGTCAGGAGGAGAAGGGGACGACAGAGGATGAGATGGCTGGATGGCATCACGGACTCGATGGACGTGAATCTGAGTGAACTCCGGGGAGTTGGTGATGGACAGGGAGGCCTGGTATGCTGCGATTCATGGGGTCGCAAAGAGTCGGACACGACTGAGTGACTGAACTGGACTGAATAGAAACTGATAATTACAAAGCAAGTAAACCTACAAAAAGATCTCTTGGGCAGGAAAAACTCCCAATTACAAATGTCTTTAAAATAGGAATGTTCCTGGAAGCTTGAGGAACTGTGAGGAGTCCAGTGTGGCTGCAGTGAAATGAGGGTGTAATGCTGGAACATAAGGTCAATGCCGTGATAAGTTTCTTGTATGACTATACTGGCCATTTACAGCGGTATTTGTTCTACTTGGTCACTCCTTGTGCCATGCAGTGCTTCAACAGCACTCATATTTATAGGAGATAAAGTGTGGAAACTAGCTAGGGTCTGGAAGATGGTAAACTGAATGAATTGCCAGGAGACAGCAAAGAGGTATTTCTGGAAAATAAATTTTAACTTAAAGCCAGGAATAGAATATTATGGTGGGTAGGAAAGAAGTTAGATAAAGAATTTGGAAAAAAAAATAAAATGCAGTGACAAGCAGTTATGTGAAAATATAGGGTGAAAGTTATATCTGTGCTGGGCTAGGGTTGCAATGGTTACACATGAAAGCCAAGCTGGAACCCTTGCACAAAATTGGAAATTCAGTTAAATTATAAGGTGGAATTCTTTTCTCTCCAACTTGAAGGCTTCTTCCATTGTGTCTTTCTTCTCTCTGCAAACTGCACCTCAGATTTATCTTCTTTTACCTTTTCTTTTTCCCAAACAAATATCATCAATCCTGGACAATTCTGGCATCAGAAAATGCATCTGTGACTTAACAATTGTCTCCCTGTTTTAAGTGGAATAAAGAGACCCAGTATTGGAGCGGGAAAGGAGAGCAAACCTCTTTAAAACATCCAGTTTGATATAGCTAACCTCTGTACACACCTGGAAATGGCACCATTAAGCTCGTCTGCTTAGCACAGCACAGGGAAAGTCCATGAATTGATGCCATTACTGATCATCATAACTATTGTTCTCTGAACCTCACAATAGTGGACAACACATATTTCCCCACTTATCTGCTTTAATATCTGCTGTTTTCATCATGTATTTGATCATTTCATCTGAGACAGATCGTTCTCCAGGTGGGCTTCTTTGATGATGCATCCTAGAATAAGATTCCTTTACTCTGCTTTATTTCAGAATTTCCTCTTTTTATTCTCAAGATTTTCTCAGATATTATTTTACTTTAAACTTGGAGATGAGATGCTTTGCTCTTGAAAAACACTGATCTCCTCACCCTAAATGTCTAGTTTAGAGATTCTTCCATTATTAAAATATATTATTTTCTAAGATTTGCTCAGCCAAAGGGCAGAGTGAATTGGACTTTAAATTTCACTTTTTTTTCATGTATTTTTTTCCTTGATATATATTGACTTATTAAGTTGAGGGAAATTTAAAGTATTGAAGTAATGGTGTTTGGATCCAGAATTTCCTTTTCTTTGAGTTTCAAATTGGACCTTATGAATTTTGGGTCCCTGGGAAGAAGCTCTTATGGACACAAATTAATGTTCTTGCTTTCTTAAAATGTTTAAGCTATCACCTCACGAGTGTTAGAAAGAAAAAGACAGGGATTATTTACACGCAAGTGGTAGAGAGTTGGTGGAGGAAATGCTTACTAACTTACTGGTCATGACAAAGGAAGACCACTTTTCAGATTTATAAAGCCAAAAACTAATGTAAGCCCTTCACTCTAGTCTTAGGATCACCAGCTAGTATAGTAAAGAATAGGATCACCTTGAGAACAGAGATATAGCTCCTCCAGGGGATCGAAATATGGCAAGTTATTGCTTCTTAGTGTTATGATAGTGATTTAGGGCTTGTGTGATGTTGTAGTTTCAGAATGTATTGATATATCCAGAATAAAAATATAACCATGGTGTAAATTCTTATTGTATTCTTCAGTGAAAACATTTTATGGTTAAAAATTACTATTAGCAGAAATACATTCAAATAAATTTCATGACTGATTTTGCTACCACTTACTTTACAAGTTTAAACAAATGGAATTACTTTAAATTTCCCTATATTTTATCATGATTTACTTCTAAGAAAGCTGGATTATTTTTTTTTGAGGATAAAAATATCTAAGTCACTTAACTTGAATATATTTTGTAAATAAAACTTCTCAACATTTCTTCTTTTTGAAATCATCTTATGAGATAACTGAGTTGACCACATGATTTTTCTTGGCTTTCATCTATGCTATTCCAGGCTTAGAAAGCCCAGTTAGAGAATACACATTGAAGAGATAAATGTAAATGATGAATATAAATGATGGCCTAAGCACAGGATGCTACAATGATAGGGACTGATTATGTCTTGCACTGTAGTTTTCTCTGCTCTGAAGTTAGAAGACGTAGGTTTTAGAGATGGCCTCAAGGTGGCAGTAATTACATGTAATTGCTTCAAGTAACCCAAAGCCCTGTGATTTTTTTTTGCGTAAGCCAGGAATCTAAAGGTGTTGGTGAACATAGGTTGAAAATATTTAGGAATGTCTTTTATTTTTTCTGTCAACTGAATAATTTATTCCTCTCTGTCCAGGATAGCACCAAATTTCGCCTACTGCAATCTTTTTCCATTTGCTATTGTAGTGATACTAGAATTTTATTATCCTGACTAGGTAAAAATGATCCAATAAGGAATACAATTTCAGAAAAATTACCAGTACAAAATGACTGGTAGCTCTGTGCTCCTTGTAAGAAGTCAATTAGGTTCCTATTTTATTTTAAATTCCATCCTAGATTATTCTTAGGTATATTTTGTATGTAGCAAATTTGTTTGTGCTCCATGCCACCCCTAGCTATTCTGGTGGGGAACCAGTTTTTGTTTTGTTTCCTTGTAGGTTTCACCTTTCATTTTTTTGTTGAAGGTTCTTTCTGTGTAACCAGAAATGTCTGCGCATTTACTACTGTATAATGTTCTTCTCACAACCTCTCCTCATTTGAAGTAGAATAGAGTAGATGGAACTATACTCAATATCTTGCAATAACCTACAATGGAAAAGAATCCGAAGTGTATATATATATCTGAATCAATTTGCTGTACTGCTACTGCTAAGTCATTTTAGTCGTGTCCGACTCTGTGCGGCCCCATAGACGGCAGCCCACCAGGCTCCCCCGTCCCTGGGATTCTCCAGGCAAGAACACTGGAGTGGGTTGCCATTTCCTTCTCCAGTGCATGAAAGTGAAAAGTAAAAGTGAAGTCACTCAGTCGTGTCTGACTCTTCGCAACCCCATGGACTGGAGCCTATCAGGCTCCTCTGTCCATGGGATTTTCCAGGCAAGAGTACTGGAGTGGGGTGCCATTGCCTTCTCCATCATTTGCTGTACACTTGAAAGTAAATTAAATATATTTCAATAATAAAAACAAAGAATGCCTGTTCTTCCCTTCCCTTTTCCCCCAAATAATTGAAAAATAACATCTTAAGAAATGATATTTTAGAAATCAAGACTGGAAGTTGGCTTTTCATGATGAAATATAATTTGGCCTTTGACCTGGGGCATCTGAGCCAGGTGGTACAGCTGCACTGTGGTGGCGTTCTTGAGGGCCAAGTTGTCATCCACCCATCCATCAATAGGAACTGTTTTAGGTTCTGGTGATAAAACAGGGAGTTAAAAACAAATCCAAGTTCTACAGAGATTTTATTCTAATGAGAGAGGTACATCTTTTTCTTGACTACAAATTAATGAATGAATAATCTGAGGTAAAACTTCCAGCTGAAAGGAAGACAGTCTTTGGAGAGCAGGTGTCAGGGAAGCCTAGCGACAGCCAGGGGTTAGACTGGGAGCTGTCAGCTGAGGCTTCTCTTGAGACATGACTTTTGTGCTAGACTCTGAAAATGAGCAGGAATGGAATGTATCTTCAGTCAGAGGAAACACAGGGTGAAAAACACCTGTGGCAGGAGTTGACTTTCTTAAGGGTGTGAAGGACAATGGGGGTGGCTGTGGTACAGAGAATCTCTGTAGGGCGGTATGATGCCTTGTAAGGCCTGTAGAACATGATTAGAATACTTTGTTTCCAGAAAAATCAGAAGTGATTGAACAAAAGGTTTTGAACCATAGAGCGACAATAGAGCTCATTTTAAACTACTCCTTCTAGATATTTGGCAAAAAATAAGTAGCTGATTTGACTTTGGGGAGAATAACTATTGCCATAGGCCTGGAAGAGATACTAGTAACTTTGATTTGGAAATGTAGGAAGCTATACTGAATTGAGAGATTTGGGAAGTATTAAGGCTTGGTGATAATTAGAAATGAAATGTTGGTGAGTAGGCTTTGTCAGGGAGTGTATTTTAGTTTTAGTATATTTTATATATATTAGTATATATACTAAATATATATATATATACTTAATATATATATTTAGTATATTTTAGTTTTATCCAAATAAGTTACCAGGTGAAATATACATATATATAAGTATGTATATATATATGTGTGTGTGTGTATGTGTATATATATATACTTATATACATATATACCTTATACATTAAATATATAGAGGTATATATATGTGTGTATATATTATATTAATTTTTATTGTAGTATATAAAAATAAAGAAATTACACAGATTTAAGACTACAACTTAACAAATTATCAAAGAAGTAAATGTAACATGATATACTGTCTTATTTATTTATTTATTTTAACTTACTTTATTTATTTATTTATTTTTTTACTTTACAATATTGTATTGGTTCTGCCATACATCAACATGAATCCGCCGTGGGTGTACACATGTTCCCCATCCTGCACCTCGGAAGTCCCTATTTTGCTCCAAGACACACTTAAAGATTGCCATTATCTTGAATTCTAACAGCAGACTAACTGTATCTGTTTTTCAGTATAAAACTAGTTTCACAGTTTAATCTATTCTGTGTCTTTTTTCGAATGACATGGGTAGCTAACAGCAGTTGTTCGTTCATTTTAATTTCCTGTCTTAGTCTTATGCATATAATAGATGAGGAGTCTACTGCTGATTGTCATTTGGGGACATTATGAATACTGCTGCTATAGTCACATGTTCATTACAAATATTATAAACATTATATACATGTCTTTTCATTTATATGTATGTAAACATATGGGCTTCCCGGGTATCTCAGCTGGTAAAGAATCTATCTGCAATACAGGAGACCCCAACTCGATTTCTGGGTTGGGACGATCTGGAGAAGGGATAGGCTTCCTACTCCAGTATTCTTGGGCTTCCCTGGAAGGTAACAAATCTGGCTGTAATGTGGGAGACCTGGTCCAGTCCTGGGTTGGGAAGATCCTCTGGAGGAGGACATGGCAACGCACTCCAGTATTCTTGCCTGGAGATCTCCATGGACAGAGGAGCCTGGAGGGCTACAGTCCTTGGGGCTGTAAAGAGCTGGACTCAGCTGAGAGAATAAGCACAGCACAATATATGCCATCATAGACGCATATATGCATAATGCTGTACATGCATGTAAGTCTCCACTTGACTGTATGCCTATGCATGGAGTTAATGGAAACAAGTTTAGTATATATTGAATTTTAGCAAACAGTGCCCAGCTATTTTTCAAAGTGATGTAGCAGTTTGAAATTTTTACTTAGATCACAGTTTAAAAAAAAATCTTATTGTAAAATATTTGCCATTTTAAAGAGTATTTTAATATGTATTTCTCTGACAGCTTTTGAGGTTGAGCACAATTTATATTTATATGGTTACTAGCCATTTGTATGTCTTATTTGTCAAGTGACAATTCATTTTTTGCCTACTTATCTTGTGGTGTGTCTACCTTTTTAAATACATGTGTATGAGAGTAATTTATATTCTGGACACCAGTACTTTATTTTATATATATATATATATATATACACACACACACACACATATAAAATATTAAAAAGTGAACCCCTTGGATGCACTATTATCTCAGTCAATACATTCAATATATGGAAATCCATCTGTTCTCTCACTTTGTTGCTTGCTTTTCACACTCTTAGTCCCTTTTGGGAACTGGATGAATTGATGCTGTGGTATGTTGTAAACACAGCTATCACACCTTGCATTGCACCCATGCAGATGCTCATCAGGAGGTGGAAATTCTGTTTCTTAACCTCTGAAACTGTATGTAGGCATGTGATTTGCTTTAGCCAATGGGGCATTAGGAAACACGAAAGGAATGGAAACCACTTGTACCCTGGAGCTTGCCTTGTCTTATTCCTGGGAACCCTTCTGTCCTCATGTGAACAAACCTTGCTTACCCCTTAGGTGATGAGGCCCCACAAGGGCTGAGGCCCCAGTTATCATAGTCTTCTCAGCCTCTCAGTTGAGGTCCCATACGAGTGTAAGATGTCATATGATCATTGAACTTCTCTGAGCCAATCACGATTGCAGAAATTGCTTGGACAATCTACAGTATTATAAGAGATAATAAAGGCTTGTTGTTTTAAGCTACTAAGTATGGAGTGATTTATTGTACAGCAAAAATTAACTGATACACTTGCAGCCTTTTGTGGTATTATTCAGTTCAGTTCAGTTGCTCAATCGTGTCTTGACTGCAATTCGATGACTGTAGAATGCCAGGCCTCCCTTGTCCATCACCAACTCCTAGAGCTTGCTCAAATGTCCATCGAGCTGGTGATGCCATCTAACCATCTCATTGTCTGTCGTCCCCGTCTCCTCCTGGCCTCAATCTTTCCCAGCATCAGGGTCTTTTCCAGTGAGTCAGTTCTTTGCCTCAGATGGCCAAAGTCTCAGGGCTTCAGCTTCAGCGTCAGTCCTTCCAATGACTGCTATTATTCTTATTATATATTTTACCTCTACATGTAATAATCACATGCGATGTCATCAATATCATCATCAGTGTCACTGTCCTCATCACCGTTGCAATATTAAACTGCCAATACTCTTCATATTTACCCATGTATTTGACTTTTTAAGTGTTCTTCATTCTTTCATTACTTTTTGCTTCTGTGTGATGTTTCTTTCTTATAGTCTGAATAATTTCTTTTGTTATATCCTACAGTAGGTTTCTGATTAATGTATTCTTGTAGATAAACATTTATACCTGACTTCCATTTTTGAAAATACTTTATATTGCTTTCTTATTCTTTCAGTACTTCAAAGATGTCCTTATAATACCTTCTAGAACATAATTTCTATTGAAACATCAGCTATTGGGCTTATTACATGTCCTTTCAATGCAATGTGTTTTTTTTCTTCTTAGATCTTTTAAGATTTTTCTCTTTGTTTTGTTTTCCATCAGTTTGTCTGTGATGTACTAAGTTGATGCTTTCTTTGTATATTTTCTGCTGATGGTTTACTAAGCTTCTGAAATCTATGCATTGATTCCCTTCAAGCTGTTGGCAAACTCTCAGCCATCATCTCCTCAAATATTCCTCTGCTCTGTTCTCTTATGCCCTGGAATTCCACAAACAGGACATGTTGAACACTTTCTACATATTTCTTTATGCTCTCTTCTGTTTCTTTCATTCTATTTTCTTCTTCATTTGATTGTGTTTTTGTGATTTCCATTGACCAGTTTTCTAGATAACCAATCTTGTCATCTGCTGTATTCAGTCTTCTCTTCAATCTTTCCAATGTGTTGTTAAAAGCAGATATTGCAATTTCTTTATAAGATACATTGGCTGCATGTACATACATCACCATCTTTTATAGATGGCGATTCTTTGTTGAAATGATCTGTTGACATTTTCATAAGTATTATGTGCAACATTTCCTTTCTTTAGCATGACAATCTTAGTTATTTTCTTTAAATTTTTTTCTAGTCATTTTATTTATTTATTTATTACTTTACAATATTGTATTGGTTTTGCCATACATCAATTTGAATCTGCCATGGGTATACACATGTTCCCCATCCTGAACCCCCCTCCCACCTCCCTCCCCATATCTAATTCCCTAATCTTCTCGTAGGTAGTTTTGCTTGTATTTTGCCTTCATTATTCTTGATTATGACTCTTTTGGCTCTTGGTTCATCATTTTTTTATGTTTTCTCATGCTTTTGAGTACTATTCTTCAAAGTAAAATTTTCTAATTTTTGTATTATTTCCTGTGACAGGATTTGTTCCTAATAAATAAACCCATCATTGTCAGAGGCAGAATGTGTTCATGTGTCATTATATTCCTGTACCTCTATATCTGAAGCATTTACCTACTCCTGCAATATGCTGATGCAGTTGCAGGATGTCTCTGTGTGTGTGTGTATAATCCCAGGGCAGATTTTTACTCAAGATAGTTTTACTTTATTCCTGAGGGAAAATAATATTTACATTTTCCTCAAATGTCTATATTCAATCTTTTGGGTTAATATGTGTTTGTTTACTTTTAACTAGTTGATAAGAAATACAAACAGAAAAAAGGAACAAAGCTAGTGAAAGAGAGAAGTCAAGCTGAAGTGATGCCTGATGCTTCTGCAGTTCCCAGAAGTCTCTCCTCACATTAGGTGTGATGGGCAAGTGGAGGAGCCTCAGTCCTTGTCAGAGCATCCCCCAGTCACTGTCCTTGTCCTGTTTCACACTGGAGTCCTCTGTTCTCTATCACACAACATGCAAGTAAAGAAAGCAAGGCTACAGTATGAATGGTACATCTGGGTAACGAAAAGAGAAATTGCTTCAGATTCGTTGAATTAAACATCTCTTGAGCTCCTAATCTCTGCCAGGCAGTGGGCATCTTAACACATTGTTACAGGGTAGATTCTATAAGAAGAAAACTGAGATATACAGTGGTTTTCAGGCAATACCTGTGAGAGTGCTCTCAGGATTAGTACTTGTGAAGGAATGATGTAGGAAAAGAGCAAGAATTTCAGTTCTATTGCCTCATGACAAAGACCCCAGCCACTCCACAGGGAGCTCAGAAGCTGGGAGTGCCTTTCAGGTTGTCATGATTTAGGTGCAGAAACGAAGATCTTTAGGCACCTGTGCTAAGATGATATAGCCCTCCTCAGGCAAGAGTGACGACTGCAGAAGGTCTCCGCTTCTGGAATGATTATCTTTTCTATAAAGGCGCAAGCTTCTCAGGTGGCTCAATAGTACAGTATTTCTCCCAGTTTACAAAGAGTTAAGATTCATACACAAGGGGTACCTTCCAGTCATCAGTAATGAAAATACACATTATCCAACTATGGTGTCAAAGAGAAATCTTTGAGTAAACTTGAGTGAATCTAACTGGCCACCTGATGTGAAGAACTGACCCACTGGGGAAAGACCCTGATGCTGGGAAAGACTGAGGGCAGGAGGAGAAGGGGATGACAGAGAATGGGTTGGTTGGCTAGCAACACCGACTTGATGAATATGAGTTTGAGCAAGCTCCAGGAATTGGTGATGGACAGGGAAGCCTGACATGCTGTAGTCCATGGGGTTGCAAAGATTTGGACCAACTGAGTAACTGAACTGACTGAGTGAATCTGACATTTTCCTGAATTTGTTGGTTCAAATAGCCTGTGTCACTGTCCATCAGTGTCTTCTAGTGAGTAGACATGTCCTGCACCCCAGTTCTTAGTAGAGATTCCATTCAGAAGTGCCTACAGTTTTCCTTGTATGCATCATTTTTTTTTCTCTATTTTCCTTTGACTCTAGACAGCAAACTCCTTTTTGAAAGCAGCATTGCTTCTAAAACAACCCACCTCCTCATATCTTATCTCAGTTAACTTGGAGAAGAACAATAAAAAAAAAATTAGTATTACTCTTATCACTTAGAGAAAACCTAGTTGATATTGGTAACCATCTAATGTGTTTGTATGTGTGACTTGTTTCCCCAATAAGCAAAACATTGTATATTCTCTTTGGGGCCTTTACCTTTTTTGAGTCAGTTATAACAGTTGAACTCACTATTCCTCTAAGGCAGTTTTAATGTTTATATAGTGTTCTATTGTTTGACTATAACACATTTTACTTAATTAAATCCTTATCCATCTGAATGCAGAGTTCCAAAGAATAGCAAAGAGGATAATAAAGCCTTCCTCAGTGATTAAGGCAAAGAAATAGAAGAAAACAATAGAATGGGAAAGACTAGAGATTTCTTCAAGAAAATTAGAGATACCAAGGGAACATTTAATTCAAAGATGGGCAAAATACAGAACAGAAACAGTATGGGCCTAACAGAAGCAGAAGGTATTAAGAAGAGTGGTAAGAATATACAGTTCAGTTCAGTCATTCAGTCATGTTTGACTCTTTGCGAGCCCATGAATTGCAGTGCGCCAGGCCTCCTTGTCCATCACCAACTCCTGGAGTTCACTCAGACTTGCATCCATTGAGTCAGTGATGCGATCCAGCCATCTCATTCTCTGTCGTCCCCTCTCCTCCTGCCCCCAATCCCTCCCAGCATCAAAGTCTTTTCCAATGTGTCAACTCTTTGCATGAGGTGGCCAAAGTACTGGATTTTCACATTTAGCATCATTCCTTCCAAAGAAATCCCAGGGCTGATCTCCTTCAGAATGGACTGCTTGGATCTCCCTGCAGTCCAAGGAACTCTCAAGAGTCTTCTCCAACACACACTTCAAAAGCGTCAATTCTTTGGTGCTCAGCCTTCTTCACAGTCTAACTCTCACATCCATACATGACTACTGGAAAAACCATAGCCTTGGCTAGACGGACTTTAGTCGGCAAAGTAATGTTTCTGCTTTTGAATATGCTGTCTAGGTGGGTCATAACTTTTCTTCCAAGGAGTAAGCATCTTTTAATTTCATGGCTGCAATCACCATCTGCAGTGATTTTGAGCCCCCAAAATAAAGTCTGATACTGTTTCCACTGTTTCTCCATCTATTTCTCATGGAGTGATGTGACCAGATGCCATGATCTTCGTTTTCTGAATGTTGAGCTTTAAGTCAACTTTTTGACTCTCCTCTTTTACTTTCATCAAGAGGCATTTGAGTTCCTCTTCATTTCTACCATAAGGGTGGCATCATCTGCATATCTGAGGTTATTGATATTTCTCCTGGCAATCTTGATTACAGCTTGTGTTTCTTCCAGTCCAGTGTTTCTCATTCAGGTATGACCTAAGAATATACAGAAGAAAGGTAAAGAAAAAAAAATGGTCTTAATGATCCAGATAAGCACTATGGTGTGATCACTCACCTAGAGCCAGACATCCTGAAGTGTGAAGTCAAGTGGGCCTTAGGAGACATTACTAAGAACAAAGCTAGTAGAGGTGATGGAATTGCAGCTGAGCCATTTCAAGTCCTAAAATATGATGCTATTAAAGTGCTGCACTCAGTATGGCAGCAAATTTAGAAAACTCAGCAGTGGCAACAGGACTGGAAAAGGTAATTTTTCATTTCAATCCCAAAGAAGGGCAATGTCAAAGAATGTTCAAACTACCATACAATCACACTCATTTCACAAGCTAGCAAGGTAATGCTCAAAATCTTTGAAGCTAGGCTATGGCAGTATATGAACTGAGAGCTTCCAGATGTACAAGTTAGATTTAGAAAAGGCAGAGGAACCAATAAATCAAACTGCCAACATTGTTTGGATCATAGACGAAGCAAGAGAATTCCAGAAAAGTACCTGCTTCATTGACTACACTAAAGCCTTTGACTGTGTGGATCACAGTAAACTGGAAAATTCTAAAAGAGATAGGAATACCAGACTACCTTACCTGCTTTCTGAGAAACCTATATGCAAGTCAAGAAGCAACAGTTATAATCAAACAAAAGCAATGGACTGATTCAAAATTTGGAAAGGAGAACATCAAGGCTACATATTGTCACTCTATTATTTAACTTATATGCAGAGTAAATAATTCAAAATTCAGGGCTTCATGACTCACAGCTGAAATCAAGATTGCTAGGAGAAATATCAATAACCTCAGCTAGCCTAATGGCAGAAAATGAGGAGGAATTAAACAGCCTCTTGATGAAAGTGAAAGAGGAGCATGAAAAAGCTGGCTTAAAAACTCAGTACTCAAAAAACTAAAATCATGGCAATGGGTCCCATCATTTCATGCCAAATAGATGGGGAAATGATGGAAACAGTGACAAATTTTATTTCCTTCAGCTCCAAAATCACTATGGACAGTGACTGCAGCCATGCAATTAAAAGATGCTTGCTCCTTGGAAGAAAGGCTATGACAAACCTAGACAGCATATTAAAAACCAGAGACATCACTTTGTCAACAAAGGTCCATATAGCCAAAGCTATGATTTTTCCAGTAGTCACGTACAGATGTGAAAGTTAGACCATAAAGAAGGCTGAGCGTTGAAGAATTGCTGCTGTTGAACTGTGGTGTTGGAGAAGACTCTTAAGACTCCCTTGGACAGAGAGGAGATCCGACCAATCCATCCTAAATGAAATCAGTCCTGAATATTCATTGGAAAAACTGTTGCTAAAGCTGAAGCTCCAATACTTTGCCCACATGATGTGAAGAACTGACTCATTGGAAAAGACCTTGATGTTGGGAAAGATTGAGGGCAGGAGAAAAGAATGACCGAGGATGAGACTGTTGGATGGCATCATCGATTCATTCAATGGACATGAGTTTGAGCGAACTGCAGGAGATAGTGAAGGACAGGAAAGCCTGGTGTGCTGCAGTCTATGGGGGTCACAAAGAGTCAGACACGACTAAGCGACTAAACAACAGCAAGAAATTATTTCAATTTTTGTAATTATAAATAGCAAGATGTAATGCTTTTCTATAAACCTTAGTGGGTAGCTTGTTATTTCCTAAGGGTAAATTTATAAACATACAATTGATTCTTCTTTTTAATTCTCCCTATAACTCACTCATAGAATCTCTGACTTAGGTCATTCCCTTAGCTCACATTTAGCTTAATCTCTCATTTTATCAAGCAGAAGAGTATTTCTAAAAATTTGGGAAGGTCATGCAGATAATTGAGCTCCCTCACTTAACTACCATTCAGTTTAGTTCAATTGCTCAGTTGTGCCTGACTTTTTGTGACCGCATGGACTGCAGCATGCCAGCCTTGCCTGTCCACCACCAACTTCCAGAGCTTGCTCAAACTCATGTCCATTGAGTCAGTGATGCCATCCAGTCATCTCATCCTCTGTCGTCCCCCTTTCCTCCTGTCTCCAATATTTCCCAGCATCAGAGTCTTTTCCAATGAGTCAGTTCTTTGCATCAGGTGGCCAAACTATTGGAGTTTCAGCTTCAACATCAGTCCTTCCAATGAACCCCCAGGAGTGATTTCCTTTGTTGTCTCAGGGAATCTCAAGAGACTTTTCCAACACCAACTTGATTCTAGCTTGTGCTTCATTCAGTCCAGCATTTCACATGATGGAAATGCTGCATATAAGTTAAATGGAAACACATATAAGTTAAATAAGCAAGTGACAATATACAGCCTTGACGTACTCCTTTCCAATTTGAAACCAGTCCATTGTTTCATGTCCAGTTCTAACTGTTGCTTCTTGAACTGCATACAGATTTCTCAGAAGGCAGAAGGTGGCTTGGTATTCCCATCTCTTTAAGAATTTTCCACAGTTAGTTGTGATCCACAAAGTCAAAGTCTTTGGCATAGTCAATGAAGCAGAAGAAGATATTTTTCTGGAACCCTCTTGCTTTTTTGATTATAGAAGATGTTTTTCTGGAACTCTCTTGCTTTTTAATGATCAAACAGATTTTGGAAATTTGACCTCTGGTTCCTCTGCTTTTTTAAAATCCAGCTTGAGCATCTGGAAGTTCTTGGTTCACGTATTGTTGAAGCCTAGCTTGGAGAATTTTGAGCATTACTTTGCTAGTGTGTGAGATGAGTGCAATCATGTGGTAATCTGAACATTCTTTGGCACTGACTTTCTTTGGGACTGGAATGAAAACTGACCTTTTCCAGTCCGGTTGCCATGCTGAGTTCTCCAAATTTGCTGGCATTTGAGTGCAGCCCTTTAACAGCATCATATTTTAGGATTTGAAATGGCTCAGCTGGAATTCCATCACCTCCATTAGCTTTGCTCATAGTGATGCTTCATAAGGCCCACTTGACTTTGCACTCCAGGATGTCTGGCTCTAGGTGAGTGATCACACCATTATGATTATCTGGGTCAATAAGATCTTTTGGTATAGCTCTCCTGTGTATTCCTGCCACCTCTTCTTAATATTTTCTGCTTCTGTTAGGTCCATACCATTTCTGTCTTTTATTTTGCCCATCTTCAAATGAAATATTCCCTTGGTTTCTCTATTTTTCTTGAAGAGATCTGTAGTCATTCCCATTCTATTGTTTCTTATATTTCTTTGATTGATCACTTAGGAAGGCTTTCTACCTCTCCTTGCTAATCTTTGGAACTCTGCATTCAGATGGGTATATCTTTCCTTTTCTCCTTTGCCTTTTGCTTATCTAACAGAGTAAAATGAATATTCAGGACAATATTTGGCGGAGGACTGAGAACATCTTGTGCTCTAATGGAGTCAGAAGAAGGAGATAGGATGATAATCACTGTTTTGCCTTAATTTGCAATGTCTCAGAGGTCTGATGTGCTCTTTACATATAGTAGAGAAACAAGGATGCAGATCAGGAGTCTGCCTGCAAAGGGAATTATATTATCTCTTCTGAACTCAGGACATGAAATCTTCCCTAAAGAGGCTCTTGTCAGTCTAGACCTCATATCTCTTTCTAACCCCTCTATGTCTCCTCCTTTGACTCCACCTATCTCTGGCTGGCTTTCTGAGGTTTATCATAAAGACTGAAGAAAAGTCTCCATTAATTGTATCTTTTAAAATCAATCTAATATTTTTCTTCTGTAGCCTTCAACCTTAGCAGAAATAGATGGTGGTGCATCAAGAATTCATCAGGCAAGAGTGTTCTAGAAGGACCCTGTAGCAGTCATGGTACTGGAAGCAATGAAGGCCCAAGAAAGGGAAGCAGAAGATGTGTCATGCTGCAGTGTCTACTGACAGTGAATTCTTTTTGTAAAAGTTTTCAATAAGAAGCTCAAGGATAAATTCACTCCAAGCAAAATAATTATGATATCAAAATATTATTGGCACTGTTGCTTCCTGGAAGTGATGCTGAATTTCCCTGGTGTGTGATAGTGAATTTGACCAGATCAGTGTCTCAAAGCATATTATCAGAAAAGGTGGTGATACCCGAAAGATCAATAAACTTCAAAATCAGCCCCAGAGAACAACTTGTGAATGGAATGTTTGTAGTCTAGGTAGTTTTCTATATATAATCTAAAATTTATTAGTAGAATAACTTATTCTCAGCTATGAGCTTGGAGAGATTTTAGAAATTATTCATTTTAAATATTTTTAAATAGAAAAAGTAAACAAATGAACCCCCCAAACTAAAAGAGCTATAGAGTGAATGTACTAAAACTTAAATACATTAGAAGTGTTTTTATTTTCAAGAAGATGTCATAATCCTGTTTCAAATTTCTTTTCTTTTTGTAGCTTCTGAAAAAGCACTTTCCTGAGTGCTAATTCGCTGCAGTCGTGTCTGACTCTTTGGAACCACCAGGGGGTAGCCCGCCAGGCTCCTCTGTCCATGGGATTCTCCAGGCAAGTACACTGGGGTGGGTTGCCATGCCCTCCTCCAAGGGATCTTCCTGCCCCAGGGATCAAACTCACGCCTCTTATGTCTCCTGCATTGGCAGGTGGGTTCTTTAGCACCACCTGGGAAGCTCCCCAAAGTACTTCATACATAAATAATGTTTGCCTTCCAGGTAATTTCATATTTATATGTATGGTGTGTATTCTAAATGAATATTGCTATAAATACAGAATTATTATAGTTAGTGATAAATTGATTTGAAAATAAGGCTAGATTAAGGAATATGAATAGAAGAAGAAAACAGATGACAGAGTTAGTATGAGGAGACTTATTAGAAGTGAGAAATAATAATATATTTTGACTCTCAGCCTCAGGGAACTAGCCTTGTGTGACTACTCTGGCAGAGACTAACACCAAAAGCCCCAGAGAGAGAAACTGCTTACTCTGCTTCCAGGAGCTTAAGGCTAAGCATTACTGTCTTGAGTTTAGTGAAGAGGAACTGATAGTGAGAATCTGTCCTCTTGAAAAGTCAAGCTAAAATTAATCTTGGATAAGAAGGCCATGTTCTTTATCCTTGTTTTGAGTTTTCAACCTGGCCAACCATACACCTATGTATTTATTAAACTAATTAAATTAAACTTAAAATTCTATCTATCTTCTAGGTAATTGATCAGTACTCTGCTCACTTTTTACTTGGACTTGACTGTGAATGATTTCTTGTCCTTTATTCCTGTAAGGGAAGATAAATTTTCTCTTCTTTCTTTCTAGATTTTTGGCTGCTCTAATAATTCACTTGACATAAAAAAGATTAACAAGAGAAAAAAAATGTAATTCCGTGTATATGGGAGCCTCCGGAAAAATATGAGACTCAAAGACAGCCAGGCAATTGAAGCTGATACACCATCCTGAACTAAGGAGAAGGGGGTAGGTATCTGGGGCCTCAAAGTGGAGGAAAAAATTCATAGGAAGAAGAAGACAAGAACAGATGTTTAGGAAACAGATGTTTGACTTGCCATGCAGACAAAGATAAACCTTTCTGGAGAGAGGGGATGATTGGAGAGAATAGTATTGAAACATACAAATTACCATATGTAAAATAGATAACAAGCAAGAGTTTGATGTATGACACAGGGAACCAAAAGCCTGGGCTCTGTGACAACCTGGAAGGATGGATTGGGAGGGAGCTGGGCTGGGGGAGCAGTCCAAGAGGAAGGAGATGCACTTATACCTGTGACCTATTCATGTTGATGTATGACAGAAACCATCACAATATTGTAATAATCCTCCAACTAAAATAAATAAATTTAAAAAAGATAAACCTTTCTGATATAAATGTTTATATCTGGTAATAGCCTGCTTTCTGATATAGGTCCCCTATGTAAATATTATTTTGGTAGTTTAAGGAGAGGTAGGAAAGCATTTTGTGAGTCTGCTGAGCCTCAGTAGCCTTTAGTTCAAAATCCACAGATCAAAGTTGAATATTTGGGGGTAACTTATTCTGCTTCCCGTCACTCCTAACACTTATTTAGACTCTTTATGATTTTGTCTTATTTGCTCACGTCTCTCCTAGATTTGTTCCTTTAAGTGGTTGTCCTCCAACTCTGGGATATATTTCCCCTGTCCATTCTGACTACTGGCCCTACTAATTACTGTTTCACAGGGCCGACCTACCCTCCTAAGGGAGAGAAGTTTGGCACTGGAAAGATGCATAAAAGAGGCAATAGGATTTAAGTAAACACTGTCTTCTCTATCTGAATTTATGCTTTACTGGAGCAGCCATGAAGAGATAACTCATGTTCAAGGTAAGAGAAACCCAAGAAAAATGGTAGGTTTTGTGAGAGGGCATCAGAGGGCAGACACACTGAAACCATAATCACAGAAAACTAGCAAATCTGATCACACGGACCACAGCCTTGTCTAACTTAATGAAACTAAACCATGCTGTGTGCAGCCACCCAAGATGGAGGGGTAATGGTGGAGAGGTCTGACAGAATGTGGTCCACTGGAGAAGGGAATGGCAGACCACTTCAGTATTCTTGCCTTGAGAACCCATGAACAGTATGAAAAGGCAAAAAGATAGGACACTGAAAGAGGAACACTCCATGTTGGTAACTGCCCAATATGCTACTGGAGATCAGTGGAGAAATAACTTCAGAAAGAATGAAGGGTTGGAGGCAAAGCAAAAACAATACCCAGTTTTGGATGTCCCTGGTGACAGAAGCAAGGTCTGATGCCGTAAAGAGCAATATTGCATTGGAACCCAGAATGTTAGGTCCATGAATCAAGGTAAATTGGAAGTGGTCAAACAGAAGATGGCAAGAGTGAACACGGATATTCTAGGAATCAGCAAACTAAAATGGACTGGAATGGGTGAATTTAACTCAGATGACCATTATATCTACTACTGTGGACAGGAATCCCTTAGAAGACATGGAGTGGCCATCATGGTGAACAAAAGGGTCTGAAATGCAGTACTTGGATAAAATCCCCAAAATGACAGGATGATCTCTGTTCGTTTCCAAGGCAAATCATTCAATATCACAATAATCCAAGCCTGTGCCCCAGTCAATAACGCTGAAGAAGCTGAAGTTGAATGGTTCTATGAAGACCTACAACACCTTTGAGAACTAACACCCAAAAAAGATGTCCAGGACCGGGAGCTGACTGTGGCTCAGATCATGAACTCCTTATTGCCAAATTCAGACTTAAATTGAAGAAAGTAGGGGAAACCACTAGACCATTCAGGTATGACCTAAATCAAATCCCTTATGATTATACAGTGGGAATGAGAAATAGATTTAAGGGACTAGATCTGATAGAGTGTCTGATGAATTATGGACGGAGGTTCATGATATTGTACAGGAGGCAGGGATCAAGATCATCTCCATGGAAAAGAAATGCAAAAATCAAAATGGCTGTCTGAGGAGGTCTTACAAATAACTGTGAAAAGAAGAGAAGTGAAAAGCAAAGGAGAAAAGGAAAGATATAAGCATCTGAATACAGAGTTACAAAGAATAGCAAGGAGAGATAAGAAAGCCTTACTCAGAGATCAATACAAAAAAATAGAGGAAAACAACAGAATGGGAAAGACTAGAGATCTCTTCAAGAAAATTAGAGATACCAAGGGAACATTTCATGCAAAGATGGGCTTGATAAAGGACAGAAATGGTCTGGACCTAACAGAAGCAGAAGATATTTAGAAGAGGTGGCAAGAATACATGGAAGAACTGTACAAAAAGATCTTCACAATCAAGATAATCACGATGGTGTGATGACTCACCTAGAGCCAGACATCCTGGAATGTGAAGTCAAGTGGGCCTTAGAAAGCATCACTATGAACAAAGCTAGTGGAGATGATGAAATTCTAATTGAGCTATTTCAAATCTTGAAAGATGATGCTGTGAAAGTGTTGCACTTAATATGCCAGCAAATTTGGAAAACTCAGCAGTGGCCACAGGATTGGAAAAGGCCAGTTTTCCTTCCAATCCCAAAGAAAGGTAATGCCAAAGAATGCTCAAACTACCGCACAATTGCACTCATCTCACATGCTAGTAAAGTAATGCTCAAAATTCTCCAAGCCAGGCTTCAGCAATGCGTGAACTGTGAACTTCCTGATGTTCAAGCTGGTTTTAAAAAGGCAGAGGAACCAGAGACCAAATTGCCAACATCCACTGTATCACTGAAAAAGCAAGAGAGTTCCAGAAAAATATCTATTTCTGCTTTATTGACTATGCCAAAGCCTTTGACTGTGTGGATCACAAGAAACTGTGGGAAATTCTGAAAGAGATGGGAATACCAGACCACCTGACTTGCCTCTTGAGAAACCTATATGCAGGTCAGGGAGCAACAGTTAGAACTGGACATGGAACAACAGACTGATTCCAAATAGGAAAAGGAGTACGTCAAGGCTGTGTATTGTCACCCCGCTTATTTAACTTATATGTAGTAGAGTACATCATGAGAAACGCTGGACTGGAAGAAACACAAGCTGGAATCAAGATTGCTGGGAGAAATATCAATAACCTCAGATATACGGATGACACCATCCTTATGGCAGAAAGTGAAGAGGAACTCAAAAGCCTCTTGATGAAAGTGAAAGAGGAGAGTGAAAAAGTTGGCTTAAAGCTCAACGTTCAGAAAACGAAGACATGGCATCCGGTCCCATCACTTCATGGGAAATAGATGGGGAAACAGTGGAAACAGTGTCAGACTTCATTTTTTTTTTTTGTGGCTCCAAAATCACTGCAGATGGTGACTGCAGCCATGAGATTAAAAGTTGGAAGGAAAGTTATGACCAACCTAGATAGCGTATTCAAAAGCAGAGACATTACTTTGGCAACAAAAGTCCATCTAGTCGAGGCTATGGGTTTTCCAGTGGTCATGTATGGATGTGAGAATTGGACTGTGAAGAAAGCTGAGAGAGGAAGAATTGATGCTTTTGAAGTGTGGTGTTGGGGAAGTCTCTTGAGCATCCCTTGGGCTACAAAGAGATCCAACCAGTCCATTATAAAGGAGATCAGTCCTGGGTGTTCATTGCAAGGACTGATGCTGAAGCTGAAACTCCAATATTTTGGCCACCTCATGTGAGGAGGTGACTCATTGGTAAAGATCTTGATGCTGGGAGGGATTGGGGGTTGAAAGATAAGGGGAGAACAGAGGATGAGATGGGTGGATGGCATCACTGACTTGATGGACATGAGTTTGGGTAAACTCTGGGAGTTGGTAATGGACAGGGAGGCCTGGTGTGCTACGATTCATGGCGTGGAAAAGAGTCAGACACGACTGAGCGACTGAACTGAACTGAACATCTATTAACTGTATATCTGCCAATTTCAAGCCTTTTTTTTTGTTTTTGTTTTTGGCCTTATATCTCTTTCTGGAGGCTGTTGCTGACTTCTGATGTCTGATTGATGTGGCATTCCTTAATCAGATTACCAAAAGTTTGGTGTTGGTTTTATCTTTGCAGAAAGCAGAACAGAAGGGACATATATTATGTGACCTAAATGACAGCACAGGAACGATAGAAATATTGGTGCTTGAAAAAGAGAAGAAAATTCAGTGCAAGGAACGGAATAAACTTCAACTTACATTCTTAGAGCTATCAAAGACTGGAGAAAAACTTTGCCTGAAATCTAGAGTTCATAGTTTCATTAACAGAGAAGGCAATGGCACACTCCACTCCAATACTCTTGCCTGGAAAATCCCATGGACAGAGGAGCCTGGTAGGCTGCAGTCCATGGGTCACTAAGAATCAGACCCAACTGAGTGACTTCACTTTCACTTTTCACTTTCATGCCTTGCAGAAGGAAATGGCAGCCCACTCCAGTGTTCTTTCCTGGAGAATCCCAGAGATGGAGGAACCTGGTGGGCTGCTGTCTATTGGGTAGCGCAGAGTCGGACAGAACTGAAGCGACTTAGCATCAGCAGCAGCAGTTTCATTAAGGTGGGAACTTCATGAATGAAAGTCAACTCTCCAAAAGGGTAATGTTTTGTGTTTGCTTTCAGCAAAATGGACAGGTGCTATTGTACAGAATGTGGAAGGCCATGGTATGTAGTACACTGACAGCTCAGAGAGCTTAGGAGCCTCCCTTGTTAGAAACTACACACCCTAGGCACACAGTTAAGAGGACATGGGCTTCATAAGGTTGAGACACATACGGTGGTACCCATACAGCCCTACAAACAGTTCATTGGTAGCACTGCAAGTCTAAAGTAGATGGTTTCCTCAAAGTTAGACAAATTCTTCTGAAAGAAATATTTACAAGTAGACACAGCCCAGCTGTATCTTGAGGACATGATATATTGAGGATATCTCTCAGAGTCAATTTGGCCATCTTTGCATCCTGAATAGTCAAGGAAAATTGAATCAGGATAAACCTGGAGGGCTGGAATCACTGATGACTGACAATGTTGTTTACTGATATGGCAGGAAATACTTCATTTTGCAATACCTTTAAAACATGAAAATGCAAGTCATAGATTGAGACATAATGTTTGCTAGACACATAGCTAGTAAAGATTCTGTACCCAGAATTTATAAAGAATTCTCAGAACTCAGTATTATGAAAAAAAACAGCTGAGTCTTTAAGATAGGCGAAAAAAAAAAAAGATACACAGGCAGTAAATATGCACATTAAAAAAAAAAAAAACTGATTTATCTTTGAAAGTGAGAGTGAAGTCACTCAGTCGTGCCTGACTCTTTGCGACCCCATGGATTGTAGCCTGCACCAAGCTCCTCCATCCATGGCATTATCAAAGCAAGGATACTGGAGTGGGTTGCCATTTCCTTCTCCAGGGAATCTTCCCAACCCAGGGATTGAACCCAGGTCTCTCACATTGTAGATGGACGCTTTACCATCTGAGCCACCAGGGAAGTTCAATAGGGGAATGCAAATTAAAACTACAGTGAGATACCACTATGCACCAATTAGAATGACAAAAATTTAAAAAGACTGACCATATCAATGGTTAGTGAGGATGAGGAGGAATTAGAATTCTCATACAATGGTGGAATGTTAAATGGCACACTTCTTTATAAAAGAGTTAGACTGTTTTTTAAAATTAACATGCACCTACAGTCCTAAACTCTGAGGAGGATACAGAGCAACTGAAATTCTCACAGATTGCTCTAGGGAATGAAAATTGCTACAGTCACTTTAGAAAACTGTTTGACAATTTCTTATATATTTGAAATACATTTGCTGTATGACCAACAATCTCACTCCAAGGGTTTCACTCATTGAAATGATATCACAAGCTACCACACAAAAATTTGCATGTGAATATTTGCAGCAGTTTTATTTGTAACTATGCAAAAGCATCAACAACCCAATTGTTTCTCTCTTGTGGGATGGATAAACAAATGTTAGAGGGTCCACACACTGAATTCTACACAGAAATAAGGAATAAATCACTACACACAACTTATAGATGGATCCTAAACTCACTGTGTTAAATGAAAGCAACCGGATTCAAAATGCTATATATATATATTAATTTCCATTTTAGGAAATTATGGAAATGAGTAAAATTTATAAAATTTTCTTATAAAAAAAAAAAAACTATGTTAGTGGTTGCCAGGAGCTTGGATTGAAGGAGGCACTGATAATAAAGTAGCATGGAGGAAACTCTTGTTATGAAGGAACTGTTCTAATCATTAGAAATATGATTTTACCTTCTGTTCCACACTTTTCTTATGAAAGAAAAACAGTATCAACCTTCTAGAGCTAGTTTAAAATTAAGTGATACAAAATAATTGCAAAATGTCAGGTATCAAGTATGTGATCAATAAATACACTGTAAGGAAGATACATTTAATGTCCTAGAACCATCATGGAGTCGGATATGACTGAGCGACTTCACTTCTTCACTTCTTCAACAAACCATCATGGAAAATAATACAAAAATAGAACATTAAAATATACAGCTGAATCAGTTTACTGTGTAGCAGAAGCTAACAGATTGTAAATCAACTGTACCTCAATAAAATAAAAGTTAAAAAGTGCATTATAAGTTTCAATGTTAGATATCCACTTTCTGTCACTGTCAGTTCAGTTCAGTTCAGTCGCTCAGTCGTGTCCGACTCTTTGCGACCCCATGAATCGCAGCACGCCAGGCCTCTCTGTCCATCACCATCTCCCGGAGTTCACTCAGATGTTCATTGAGTCCGTGATGCCACCAAACCATCTCATCCTCTGTCGTCCCCTTCTCCTCCTACCCCCAAACCTTCCCAGCATCAGAGTATTTTCCAATGAGTCAACTCTTCGCATGAGGTGGCCAAAGTACTGGAGTTTCAGCTTTAGCATCATTCCTTCCAAAGAAATCCCAGGGTTGATCTCCTTCAGAATGGACTGGTTGGAGCTTTAAGACAACTTTTTCACTTTCCTCTTTTACTTTCATCAAGAGGCTCTTTAGTTCTTCTTCACTTTCTGCCATAAGGGTGGTATTATCTGCATATCTGAGGTTATTGATATTTCCCCCAGCAATCTTGATTCCAGCTTGTGTTTCTTCCAGATCAGCATTTCTCATGATGTACTCTGCATATAAGTTAAATAAGCAGGGTGACAGTATACAGCCTTGACGTACTCCTTTTCCTATCTGGAACCAGTCTGTTGTTCTGTCACTGTATTTCAAAGTAAATTCTTCAGTTTTTGCCTAATGAAAATATCTACCTGGAGTAGCTTCCTTGTAGGATTCACACACTGAGGACCAGAAAGCATAGCTGGAAAGCTACTGACCTATTGTACCTGAATAAATAAGTGGAAACAGTTATTTCACATCAGACAGGGTTAGAGTTACTTCTGACATATCGTACTGACTTCATTTGGTTCCTAAACTACCTGATTATGGCCCTTCCACGATTCCATTTTCTAAAATGTACACGCTGCTATATTTAAAATAGATAACCAGCAAGGACCTAGTATATAGCACATGGAACTCTGGTCAGTGTTATGTAACAGCCTGAATGGGCAGGTGAGGGGGAGTTTGGGGAAGAATGGAAACATGTATGTGTATGGCTGAGTTCCCTTTGCTATTCACCTGAAACTATCACAACATTATTAGTTGCCTATATGCCAACAAAAAATTAAAAGTTTTAAATAAATAAAAAAAAAAATCCTTGTTTTGGACTGAACCAATCCACTCTAGGACAGGGGTTGACAATTGAAGCATAGACTCGATTGCATCTGGTGTGTAGAAACCCCTTGGGTTTCTCTGATGAGAGCACATCTTAGTCTCTTCATACTTGACCTGAGTTTTATCATGTAAAGACCATACTCAAAGTATATATCCAAATGGTGCTTTGGGACTTAGTGTCCCTCTCTGGTTTTCAGGCCACAGAGTATTTGTTTTTAAGAAACAAACCAATGAATCAGACTTCTAAGGAGGCATGCCTTTAGGGAAAAACATGATATCTATTATTTTTCCAAATTATAAAAGTTATGGATGCAAAATTGGCATTGAATTAGACAGATAAGTACAAAAAAGAAAATGAAAAGCACCATAAGATCCCATTCTTAGGAATTAATAGGTAGTTGTATGCTGCTGTATTGTGTATGTATGTATGCATATGCATATGCATATATGATAAGTCACTTTCATCACATACAAGCCATGTGTCATCCATGTATAAAGCTACTGGGAATGTTTAAAAACAAACGTAGTAAAATCAGCTATACCTGCAGTAAGTTATTAGGGGATACACAAAACAAAAGTATGTGAAATATAATGGCAAACCTCTTCATGGATCATTGCCTAGTCATGGCGAGAGGGGCTTGCATAACTCAGTGAAGCTATGAGCCATGGCGTGCAAGGTCACCCAAGATGGATAGGTCCAGATGTACAAGCTGGGTTTAGAAAAAGAAGAGGAACTTGCATAAGCTAGTTTTAGAAAAGACAGAGGAACCAGAAATCAAATTGCCAACATTTCCTGGATTATAGAGAAAGCAAAGGAATTCCAGAAAGTATCTTCTTCTACTTCATTGGTTACATGAAAGCCTTTGACTGTGTGGGTCACAACAAACTGTGGAAAATTCTTAAACAGATGAAAATGCCAGACCATCTTACCTGGCTCCTGAGAAACCGATATGCAGGTCAAGAAGCAATAATTAGAACCTTACATGGAACAACTGACTGGTTTGAAATTAGGAAAGAGTATGACAAGGCTGTATATTATCACTCTGTTTATTTAACTTCTATGCAGAGTACATCCTGTGAGATGTAGGGCTGGATGAGTTATAAACTGGAATAAAGACTTCCAGGAGAAGCAATGTCAGATATGCAGCTGATGGAGAAGGAAATGGCAATCCACTCCAGTACTATTGCCTGGAAAATCCCATGGACAGAGGAGCCTGGTAGAGTACAGTCCATGGGGTTGCCAAGAGTCAGACATGACTGAACGACTTCACAACTACTCTAATGGCAGAAAGCGAAGAAGAACTAAGAGCCTCTTGATGAGGGTAAAAGAGAAGAGTGAAAAAGCTGGCTTAAAACTCAATATTCCAAACAACAACAGCAAAACCCAAAGATCATGGCATCTGGTCTCATCACTTCATGGCAAATAGAAGGCAAAAAAGTGGATGCAGTGACAGACTTTCTCTTCTTGGGCTCCAAAATCACTGTGGATGGTGACTGCAGCCATGAAATTAGAACACAGCTGCTTCTTGGAAAGAAAGCTGTGACAGACTTAGATGGTGTATTAAAAAGCAGAGGCATCAATTTGTCAACAAAGATACATCTAGTCAAAGCTATGGTCTTTCCACTAGTCATGTACAGATGCAAGAGTTGGACCATAAAGAAGGCTGAGTGCTGAAGAATTGATCCTTTTGAACGATGGTGCTCAAGAAGACTCTTGAGAACCCCTTGGGCAGTAAGAAGATCAAACAGGTCAATTCTAAAGGAAATCAGTCCTGAATATTCATTGGAAGGACTGATACAGAAGCTGAATTTCCAATACTTTGGCCACCTGATGCAAAGGGTTAACATTTGGAAAGACCCTGATGCTGTGAAAAATTGAAGGCAAAGGAGAAGTGGGTGACAGAGGATGAGATGGTTGAATGGCATCACCAACTCAATGGACATGAACTTGGGCAAACTTCGGGAGATAGCGAGAGACAGGGAAGCCTGGTGTGCTGCAGTCCCTGGGATTGAAAAAAACTGGACACGGCTTAGTGATTGGACAACAACAAGGAAAGATGGAAAAACATTAAACATAGGGATGAGGAAATGCAGTGATGATGATGAAGATGATGATAATGATAGTGAAGATTTTAGCTCAGGAAAGTTTTCTTCTGTGTATTTTCCCTTATTCCTTCTTTTGTTTTTGTCTTTTTATTCTGAAGGCTATTTGTCTAACATTGGCTTCTGTTCAGTTCAGTTCAGATTAGTTCAGTTCAGTCGCTCAGTTTTGTCTGATTCTGTCACCCCATGGACTGAGGCATGGCAGGCTTCCCTGTCCTTCACCAACTCCCAGAACTTACTTAAATTCACATCCATAGAGTCAGTGATGCCATCCAGCCATCTCATCCTCTGTCATCCCCTTCTCCTCCTGCCTTCAATCTTTCTCAGCATCAGAGTCTTTTCCAAGGAATCAGTTCTTCACATCAGGTGGCCAAAGTATTGGAGTTTCAGCTTTAGCATCAGTCCTTCCAATGAATATTCAGGACTGATTTCCTTTAGGATGACGTGGTTGGATCTCCTTGTAGTCTAAGAGACTCTCAAGAGTCTTCTCCAACACAACAATTCAAATGCATCAATTCTTCAATGCTCAGCTTTTTTTTATAGTCCAACTTTCACATCCATACATGATTACTGCAAAAACCATAGCTGTGACTAGACACAACTTTGTTGATGAAGTAATGTCTCTGCTTTTATTTTTTTAATTTTTAAGTATTTATAACCAATGTTTTATTTTTTTAGACAGCATATTTTATTTTATTTTTAATATTTTTAAATTTTTATTATTAAATTTATTTATTTTTTTAATTACAATACAATATTTGTTTTGCCATACATTGACACGAATCAGCCATAGGTGAACACAATCTCCCCATGCCGAAGCCCCCTCCCACCTCTTTTATTCTACATTACAATACTGTATTTGTTTTGCCATACATTGACATGAATCAGCCACAGGTGAACACGATCTCCCAATGCCGAAGCCCCCTCCCACCTCCCACCCCATGTCATCTCCCTGGATCATCTTGTGCACCAGCCCCATGCATCCTGTATCCTGTATTGAACATAGACTGGCGCTTCGTTTCTTACAAGATAGTATACATGTTTCAATGCCATTCTCCCAAATCATCCCACCCTCTCCCTCTCCCTCAGAGTCCAAAAGTCCATTCTATACCTCTGTGTCTCTTTTGTTGTCTCACATAGAGGGTCATCATTACTCTCTTTCTAAATTCCATATATATGTGTCAGTATACTGTATTGGTGTTTTTCTTTCTGGCTTACTTCACTCTGTATAATAGGCTCCAGTTTCATCCATCTCATTAGAACTGATTCAAATGTATTCTTTTTAAGGGCTGAGTAGTACGCCATTGTGTATATGTACCACCGCTTTCTTATCCATTCATCTGCTGATGGACATCTAGGTTGCTTCCATGTCCTGGCTATTATAAACAGTGCTGCGATGAACATTGGGGTACATGTGTCTCTTTCAATTCTGGTTTCCTCGGTGTGTATGCCCAGCAATGGGATTGCTGGTCATAAGGCAGTTCTATTTGCAATTTTTTAAGGAATCTCCACACTGTTCTCCATAGTGGCTGTACTAGCTTGCATTCCCACCAGCAGTGTAAGAGGGTTCCCTTTTCTCCACACCCTCTTCAGCATTTATTACTTGTAGACTTTTGGATCACAGCCATTCTGACTGGTGTGAAATGGTGCCTTATAGTGGTCTTGATTTGCTTTTCTCTGATAATGAGTGATGTTGAGCATCTTTTCATGTGTTTGTTAGCCATCCATATGTCTTCTTTGGAGAAATGCCTATTTAGTTCTTTGGCCCATTTTTTAATTGGTTCGTTTATTTTTCTGGAGTTGAGCTGCATAAGTTGCTTGGATATCTTTGAGATTAGTTGTTTGTCAGTTGTTTCATTTGCTATTGTTTTCTCCCATTCAGAAGGCTGTCTTTTCACCTTGCTTATAGTTTCCTTTGTTGTGCAGAAGCTTTTAATTTTAATTAGATCCCATTTGTTTATTTTTGCTAAAAATATGGAACGCTTCACGAATTTGCATGTCATCCTTGCGCCAGGGCCATGCTAATCTTCTCTGTATCATTCAATTTTAGTATATGTGCTGCCGAAGCAAGCACTGTCTCTGCTTTTTAATAAGCTGTCTAGTTTGCTCATAACTTTTCTTCCAAGGAACAAGTGTCTTTTAATTTCATGGCTGCAATCACCATCTGTAGTGATTTTGGAGGCCCCCAAAAGAAAGTCTGTCCACTGTCTTAAGGGAGGTAAAAAAGCCATGTTTTGCATATCTGTGTTTGTGGGATTGAAAGTTGCTCTGCTCTGTGAGTGCACGTTTTCTAAAATTAGAATAATGCTATACAGTACAGTTTTATATCCAGTTGCATTTTTTAAACTGAATATTATTTTCTGAAATTTTTATCACGCCCCTATTGGACTTTTACCCAGGCCTCCTCCCAAGTTTCCTGTGCATCTTCCAGGGAAGGAAGCCAAACTCTGTTTCTGAATATAACTCACACTAATAGTTGCCTGGGGAATACATTTTAATATTTTCTATTGTCGAAATGTGTCTCCCTTTGTTCAGGCTTCAGGTGCAGTGGGGAAAAATGTCTATTATTTGCCTAGGCAGTAAAAGATTAGAATCAAGTTACTTCTGTTTTCACTTTCCTGAATGTACTTGATACCAAACTTTTTCCCCCAAAGTCTTCATAACTAAAACTTTCTTTGTCATCTTGAGGTTACCAACCTGGTACCCACAGTTCTCTACAGAAATCCCTACCGGTTTTACCTTAGTGGAAATATTTTCAACAGTCACCCAAATCTTGAGGTTTTCCTTAGAAATGCAGGAATTACTGCTCATTTTGTTCAAGTAGGATGATAAATTGATAAAGCTGTCAGAGACTAATTTGCAGGATTTTGTAATGTCCTGAAGGGGAGAGGAAAAAGAATTTTGAAAAATAAGAAGGAAAAAGGACATTGGCTAGTTTTCAAAAAATGCAATTCAGTGCTGGTTACCTCATATTGTTCTTTCCCAGAGAGAAAGAAGTTATGAAACAACTTTGAGATTCCTCATACCAATGTTCTTAGATTTCTATTTCCTTAGAGAAAATAGACAGTTTATTTTCTATAAATATCTTAATCAAAATGAAAAATTATGGCAAGGTTACACTCAAAGATTTTTATTATAAATATCAGTAGATGAAAAGTTTTAACATTAGAACTTTCTTATCCAGCAGACTTATATGAGGGTCATTAAAAATTTATATTCATTTGAATGCCTCTCATATACAAGAGAAGTAAGATGAGTCATCTGGCTACTTATCCTTTATTTTCTGTTTTCAGCGTAGCAGTGGCAAGAAGAGAAGTTGGAAGAGCCATCTATCTCTACTGTATTTTTATGACTGAAATTTCTGGTTTCCCTGTTGGATTAGATGGCAAAGCATCTGCCCACAATGTGGGAAACCTGGATTCGATCCCTAGGTCAGGGAGATACTCTGGAGAAGGAAATGGCACCCCACTCCAGTATTCTTGCCTGGAAAAATCTCATGGATGGAGGAACCTGGTAGGCTACAGTCCATGGGGTTGCCTAGTGTCAGACCTGACTGAGGAACTTCACTTTCTTTTCTGGAAGAGGGTGATTTTTCTATAAATTAGCTATTGGTTTAAATAGGACCTAAAACACTAACCCAGTTAATTACTGACACACCTGGAGGTTGACAGAAGAAGATCATTACAAATATGTGGATTCTTCCTCAGATGCTAGTAAGAAATGAGGCGCTAATTGCCCTGTTGACTCTATCTACTTAACCTCACTGATTAAATTCACAGTTACTCATAATGGTTTCTGCATTAGTCATGGATAAACAGAGATAGGCCTTGGGTTCATATCATGACAGCATTGAAAGCTTACAAATTCTGGACGAACACTCAACCTCTGGAATGAGAAGTCCCAATAAACCTTTGGGTGTTAGTTCTGTGAAGGACAGTGGATGCCTTCCAGAGAACCATAATCCCTGAGACATCAAATAAATGACACCAGCCAGCAGACATTATAGTAGTTACTCACCAGATGACCTGCAAGTAGAATCAGATCATGACTATAAATGGTTCCTAAAAGACAGTCAACATTCGTAGATGACCCATGGTCTTCTAAAGTAGTTATTCACCAGATGACCTGCAAGTAGAATCAGATCATGACTATAAATGGTTCCTAAAAGACAGTCAACGTTCGTAGATGACCCATGGTCTTCTTTCTTTATTTCTAGAGAAAATAAAACTAATCACGGGATGATCCAGGGAGATGATATGGGGTGGGAGGTGGGAGGGGGCTTCGGCATTGGGAGATCGTGTACACCTGTGGCTGATTCATGTCAATGTATGGCAAAACAAATACAGTATTGTAATGTAGAATAAAGTATTTAAAAATATAAAATAAAAATATCCTAAAAAAAAGGAAATAAAACTAATCAGTTTCATCCAAACTAAAGTCATGAGGAGAAATATATTGAAGTCTGGGTTTGAAACCATCTGAATAACCTTTCTAAAGTAGGGATAAGTCAGGAAAAAGCAAGGAAGATCTGGAGTGATGTCCAGAAAAATCTGTGAGTGTTCACTGTTTTCTTTCACAGATTGCAGGCTGCTGTATGATGCATGGAGCTGGTGTTAAGGTAATGGATAAAGAAGGAATTCAGGGAAGTCAGGAAAGCCCATTCCAGAGATCAGAGGTTAGAGGATATGGGAGAAATTGTCATAATTCAGAACATTTTCCTCCCCGTTTTCTTGAAATCAGTTCACGCGGAATAAAGTTCCCAATTGAGACTTCAGTGTACAACACACAATATTGTTATCAAGAAACACAATTCAGAACAATGTTTTGTAGTTATCATTGTGCAGTTGGCATTTTAATAGATGATGCAAAGGAATGCTAAAAAATGGGCATTTTTCCTTACTCGTGGGCAGTGGCAAACCATGGGTGATTTGTGCTATCACATAGAAAGCTGACTAGTAGAATGTACAAGAATCCTGATTCTGGGGAAAATGTCTGGATAAGCTTGAATGACTTTTTCATCTGAAGTATTAATTCACAGGGTCATTCAAAATTCACAGGAAAAATCCCTACCAGATTGATGTCATAACTAAGATATAGGCAACTTATAGGCTGTGGGAGAAATTAAAACACTGTATTTAGAAAAGATGTGCTTTTGCAAAGAAAGTTTTATTGGAACACCTATAGCTCACTCATTTATGTATTGTCTATGTCTGCTTTAAGGTGTAACCAAGTGGCAACAGAATCCCTCTGACTGCTGAGCTAAAAGATTTAAACTATTTAACTCTACAAAAAATATTTGTCAACCTGTACTCTAAATCATTAGTCTAGATAGCAGAGAGGATCTTGATTAAGGAGATATTTGACACTTTCAAAACATGATATTCTTTAATAAAAGAAATACACTTTTGTATGTTATGTACATTTTGTGTGCAAAATGATTTTTTATTCCCAACCCTTCACATATTTATTGCTGGATGGGGTGCAGCAGAAGACACATTTTACTTTCTAGTCTATGTATTTCTGTTTTATTCATCTTTTTAAAAATAAGATTTATAGAATGTAGTGTTTTTATAAAATACAAAAAGTATTGAAAAATACAGAAGAGTATAAAGAACAGAAGTTAAAAAGAAATAAACCCAATCCATGATTCAAATATAAAACTCTTCATATGCTGGGATATTTCTACTGCATCTCTTATTTACCCGTCTCAACTTTTATAAAATCATTGTGCATATATATCATGTAATTTTTTTGATAGGAGGTTCTTTACTTCAGCTTCCAGATTTAAATTGAAATGTATTTCTCCTTTCTTTCTTTTCTACTCTTGATTATCCTGAAAGAGAGATAAAGCCACAGTTTCTGTCACCCACACAGTTTCTCCTCCCCATAGAGCACACCTTTCCTCTGGTTCTCTCAAAGGCAGTTCATTCTCTCTTGCCTATCTCCTTTAATACTCTCTTTAATCTCTCTCTCTCTCTTTTTTTTTTTTTAAAGCGTCTCCTCACTTTTCTTTAGACACCGAAAAGAGATACAGTCATGTCCAGTATGGACATATTTGGATAGGGCAGTTGTCCCAGAAAGGAGATAAGGGAGAACCACATAAAAGAGGAAAATGCTTGCTTCAACCACAGGATGGCATTGCAGGGAGGTCCTAATCGGAGTAGCAAAGAGAGCTGGAGCCCTAGAATAAGGATATTCTGGGTGCAAATGCTGTGAATTCGAGATAGAATGCAGGGATTCTTGAATTAAGGGATCTGAGAAGTGGAACAACCAACGTGCATGTACCTGCCTGTGTGCTTGATTATGTCAGTATTCCTACTTGAATTATTCGCATTGAAACTTTAGCTTTGATTAGTGTAACCAACTATCCAGTGGAGGATCTTTGTGGGTGTGTATGTTTCTGTGTTTATGCGATGGAGAGAGTGATGCTGTGTTGGTCCAATCACATCTTTATAAGTGTTCAAAAATGTGTATTTTAATAAAGACAGGTACCTTTTGAACTAAGATGCAGTTATTCTAGACTCAGGGACCACCAACTGGTTTCTCGGTTATCTTGGCCCTAAAGTCCTATAGGCATCTCAAACATGATGTAACATGTTTGAGATGCCTATAAGAATCTCCCATGCATATTTCTTATGCTAATCTTCTCCCATGCATATTTCTTCAGTTCAGTTCAGTTGCTCAGTTGTGTCCGACGCTTTGCAACCCCATGAATTGCAGCAAACAGGCCTCCCTGTCCATCACCAACCCCTGGAGTTCACTCAGACTCTCGTCCATTGAGTCAGTGATGCCATTCAGCCATCTCATCCTCTGTCATCCCCTTCTTCTCCTGCCCTCAATCTCTCTCAGCATCAGAGTCTTTTCCAGTGAGTCAGCTCTTCGCAAGAGGTGGTCAGAGTATTGGAAATTCAGCTTCATTCATTGGAAATTTAGCATCATTCCTTCCAAAGAAATCCCAGGGCTGATCTCCTTTAGAATGGACTCGTTGGATCTCCTTGCAATCCAGGGGACTCTCAAGAGTCTTCTCCAACAAAACAGTTCAAAAACATCAATTCTTCAGCGCTCAGCCTTCTTCACAGTCCAACTCTCACATCCATACATGATGACTGGAAAAACCATAGCCTTGACTAGACAGAACTTTGTTGGTAAAGTAATGTTTCTGCTTTTGAATATACTATCTAGGTTGGTCATAACTTTTCTTCCAATGAGTAAGCGTCTTTAAATTTCATGGCTGCAATCACCATCTGTAGTGATTTTGGAGCCCCTCAAAATAAAGTTTGACATCTTTTCCATTGTTTCCCCATCTATTTCCCATGAAGTGATGGGTCCAGATGCCATGATCTTTGTTTTCTGAATGTTGAGATTTAAGCCAACTTTTTCACTCTCCTCTTTCACTTTCAGCAAGAGGCTTTTAGTTCCTCTTCACTTTCTGCCAAAAGGGTCGTGTCATCTGCATATCTGAGGTTATTGATATTTCTCCCAGCAATCTTGATTCCAGCTAGTGCTTCTTCCAGCCCAACATTTCTCATGATGTACTCTGCATAGAAGTTAAATAAGCAGGGTGACAGTATACAGCCTTGATGTACTCCTTTTCCTATTTGGAACCAGTCAGTTGTTCCATGTCCAGTTCTGACTGTTGCTTCCTGACCTGCATATAGGTTTCTCAAGAGGCAGGTCAGGTGGTCTGGTATTCCCATCTCTTTCAGAATTTTCCACAGTTTATTGTGATCCACACAGTCAAAGGCTTTGGCATAGTCAATAAAGCAGAAGTAGATGTTTTTCTGGAACTCTCTTTCTTTTTCCATGATCCAGCGGATGTTGGCAATTTGATCTCTGGTTCCTCTGCCTTTCTTAAACCAGCTTGAACATCTGGTAGTTCACAGTTCACATATTGCTGAAGTCTGAGCTGGAGAAATTTAGGCATTACTTTACTAGTGTGTGAGATGAGTGCAATTGTGAAATAGTTTGAGCATTCTTCGGGATTGCCTTTCTTTGAGATTGGAATGAAAACTGCCCTTTTCCAGTCCTGTGGCCACTGCTGAGTTTCCAAATTTGCTGGCATATTGAGTGCAACACTTTCACAGCATCATCTTTTAGGATTTGAAACAGCTCAACTGGAATTCCATTACCTCCACTAGCTTTGTTCGTAGTGATGTTTTCTAAGGCCCACTTGACTTCACATTCCAGGATGTCTGGCTCTAGGTGAGTGATCACACCATTGTGATTATCTTGGTTGTGAAGATCTTTTTGTACAGTTCTTCCATGTATTCTTGCCATCTCTTCTTAATATCTTCTGCTTCTGTTAGTTCCAGACCATTTCTGTCCTTTATCGAGCCCATCTTTGCATGAAATGTTCCCTTGGTATCTCTAATTTTCTTGAAGAGATCTCTAGTCTTTTCCATTCTGTTGTTTTCCTCTATTTCTTTGCATTGATCGCTGAGGAAGACTTTCTTATCTCTCCTTGCTCTTCTTTGTAACTCTGCATTCAGATGCTTACCTTTCCTTTTCTCCTTTGTTTTTTGATTATCTTCTTTTCACAGCTATTTGTAAGGCCTATCTCTTAGACTATAGTAAATTGATCCTCCTTACTTTTTTTTTTTACTACTCAAGTTTCTAAACTAGAAACTGAAGATAAATGTTCGTCTCTTTTTCTCTTTAACCTTTAATTATTAGTGACTGCCTGTAGGTCAGCCTCCCTAAGCTCCAAATCCTACTCTTCCATACTATCTTTTCCATTTTTGATTCCTAAGGGTGGTAGTAGTGGTGAGCCCGCACACTGAGCGCAGGCGGTGGCAGCCAGCACTGAGTGTGGCCGAGAGGAACTACCCCATGTCCGAGGTCAGGGGCAGAGGCCAAGAGAGCCAGGCTGTGATGGCACAGGAACGGCTGAGAGGAGCTACCCTGCATCTGCCGGGAGGAGCTACCCAGCGTCTGAGGTCAGGAGTGGTGGCCGGGAGGGAGACACCGTGAATCTGAGGTCAGGGGCAGCGGCTGGGAGGAGCTACCCTGCGTCGGAGGTCAGGGACGGCCGGGAGAAGCCACCTCCTGCCTGAGCCAGGGGCAATGACCCTGAGGAGCCACCCCGAGCCTGAGGCCAGGGGAGGCGTCTGGGAGGAGGCACTCATGCCCAAGGGCTGGTCCGACAGCCGGGAGATGCAACCCGACGAACCCTGGCTGTGCAGGCGCAGGAGGGCTTTGAGGAGCTATCCGCCATTGAAGGTCAGGAATGGTGACGGTAAGGAGATACCCCTTGTCCAAGGTAAGGAGCAGTGGCTGTGCTTTGCTGGAGCAGCCGTCAAGAGATACCCCACGACCAAGGTAAGAGAAGCCCAAGTAGGATGGTAGGTGTTGCAAGAGGGCCTCAGAGGGCAGACACACTGAAACCATACTCACAGAAAACTAGTCAATCTAGTCACACTGGACCACAGCCTTGTCTAACTCGGTGAAACCAAGCCTTGCCTGCGGGGCAACCAAAGATAGGCAGGTCATGGTGAAGAGGTCTGACAGAATGTGGTCCACTGGAGAAGGGAATGGCAAGCCACTTCAGTATTCTTGCCTTGAGAACCCCATGAAAGTATAAAAAGGCAAAATGATAGGATACCAAAAGAGAAACTCCCCAGGTTATTAGGTGCCAATATGCTACTGGAGATCAGTGGAGAAATAACTCCAGAAGAAATGAAAGGATGGAGCCAAAGCAAAAACAATACCCAGCTGTGGCTGTGACTGGTAATAGAAGCAAGATCCGATGCTGTAAAGAGCAATATTGCATAGGAACCTGGAATGTCAGGTCCATGAGTCAAGGCAAATTAGAAGTGGTCAAACAAGAGATGGCAAGGGTGAACATCGTCATTCTAGGAATCAGAGAACTAAAATGGACTGGAATGGGTGAATTTAACTCAGATGACCATTATATCTACAACTGTGGGCAGGAATCCCTCAGAAGAAATGGAGTAGCCATCATTATCAACAAAAGAGTTCGAAATGCAGTACTTGGATGCAATCTCAAAAACGACAGAATGCTCTCTGTTCATCTCCCAGGCAAACCGTTCAATATCACAGTTATCCAAATCTATGCCCCAACCAGCAATGCTGAAGAAGCCAAAGTTGAGCGGTTTTTATGAAGACCTACAAGACCTTTTAGAACTAACACCCCAAAAGATGTCCTTTTCATTATAGGGGACAGGAAAGCTAAAGTAGGAAGTCAAGAAACACCTGGAGTAACAGACAAATTTGGCCTTGGAATGCAGAATGAAGCAGGGCAAAGATTAAGAGTTTTGCCAAGAAAATGCACTGGTCATAGCAAACACCCTCTTCCAAAAACACAAGAGAAGACTCTACACATGGACATCACCAGATGGTCAACACCAAAATCCAGTTGATTATATTCTTTGCAGCCAAAGATGGAAAAGCTCTATACAGTCGATGAAAACAAGACCAGGAGCTGACTGTGGCTCAGATCATGAACTCCTTATTACTAAATTCAGACTGAAATTGGAGAAAGTAGGGAAAACCGCTAGACCAATTCAGGTATGACCTAAATCAAATCCCTTATGATTATACAGTGGAAGTGAGAAATAGATGTAAGGGCCTAGATCTGATAGATAGAGTGCCTGATGAACTATGGAATCAGGTTTGTGACATTGTACGGGAGACAAAGATCAAGACCATCCCCATGGAAAAAAATGCAAAAAAGCACAATGGCTGTCTGGGAAGGCCTTACAAATAGCTGTGAAAAGCAGAGAGGCAAAAAGCACAGGAGAAAGGAAAGATATAAGCATCTGAATGCAGAGCTCCAAAGAATAGCAAGAAGACATAAGAAAGCCTTCTTCAGTGATCAATGCAAAGAAATAAAGGAAAACAACAGAATGGGAAAGACTAGAGATCTCTTCAAGAAAATTAGAGATACCAAGGGAACATTTCATGCAAAGATGGGCTCAATAAAGGACAGAAATGGTCTGGACCTCAACAGAAGCAGAAGATATTAAGAAGAGGTGGCAAGAATACACAGAAGGGCTGTACAAAAAGATCTTCATGACCCAGATAATCATGATGATGTGATCACTAATCTAGAGCCAGACATCCTGGAATGTGAAGTCAAGTGGGCCTTAGAAAGCATCACTACAAACAAAGCTAGTGGAGGTGATGGAATTCCAGTGGAGCTATTTCAAATCCTGAAAAATGATGCTGTGAAAGTGCTGCACTCAATATGCCAGCAAATTTGGAAAACTCAGCAGTGGCCACAGGACTGGAAAAGGTCAGTTTGCATTTCAATCCCAAAGAAAGGCAATGCCACAGAATGCTCAAACTACTGCACAGTTGCACTCATCTCACATGCTAGTAAAGTAATGCTCAAAATTCTCCAAGCCAGGCTTCAGCAGTACGTGAACCGTGAACTCCCTGATGTTCAAGCTGGTTCTAGGAAAGGCAGAGGAACCAGAGATCAAGTTGCCAACATACGCTGGATCATGGAAAAAGCAAGAGAGTTCCAGAAAAACATCTACTTCTGCTTTATTGACTATGCCAAAGCCTTTGACTGTGTGGATCACAATAAACTGTGGAAAATTCTTAGAGATGGGAATACCAGACCACCTGACCTGTCTCTTGAGAAATCTGTATGCAGTTCAGGAAGCAACAGTTAGAACTGGACATGGAACAACAGACTGGTTCCAAATAGGAAAGGGAGTGCGTCAAGGATGTATATTGTCACCCTGCTTATTTAACTTCTATGCAGAGTACATCATGAGAAATGCTGGCCTGGAAGAAACACAAGCTGGAATCAAGATTGCTGGGAGAAATATCAATAACCTCAGTTATGCAGATGATACCATCCTTATGGCAGAAAGTGAAGAGCTAAAGAGCCTCTTGAAAGTGAAAGAGGAAAGCGAAAAAGTTGGCTTAAAGCTCAACATTCAGAAAACTAAGATCATGGCATCTGGACCCATCACTTCATGAGAAATAGATGGGGAAACAGTGGAAACTGTCAGATTATTTTGGGGGCTCAAAAATCACTGCAGATAGTGACTGCAGCCATGAAAGTAAAAGACGCTTAGTCCTTGGAAGAAAAGTTATGACCAACCTAGATAGTCTATTCAAAAGCAGAGATATTACTTTGTCGACTAAGGTCCGTCTAGTCAAGGCTATGGTTTTTCCAGTAGTCACGTATGGATGTGAAAGTTAGACCATAAACAAGACTGAGCATTGAAGAATTGCTGCTGTTGAACTGTGGTGTTGGAGAAGACTCTTGAGAGTCCCTTGGACTGCAAGGAGATCCAACCAGTCCATTCTAAAGGAGATCAGCCCTGGGATTTCTTTGGAAGGAATGATGCTAAAGCTGAAACTCCAGTATTTTGGCCACCTCATGAGAAAATTGACTCATTGGGAAAGACTTTGATGCTGGGAGGGATTGGGAGCAGGAGAAGAAGAGACGACAGAGGTTGAGGTGGCTGGATGGCATCACGGACTCGATGAAACCTGAGTCTAAGTGAACTCCGAGGTTCATGGGGTCTCGAAGAGTCAGACACGACTGAGCGACTGAACTGAACTGTACTGAACCAAGACCCTAGTATATATTCTGAATATGGCACCCCACTCCAATACTCTTGCTTCGAGAATCCCATGGATGGAGAAGCCTGGAAGGCTGCAGTCCATGGGGTCGCTGAGGTTTGGACACGACTGAGTGACTTCACTTTCACTTTTCTCTTTCATGCATTGGAGAAGGAAATGGCAACCCACTCCAGTGTTCTTGCCTGGAGAATCCCGGGGACAGGGGAGCCTGATGGGCTGACGTCTATGGGATCACAGAGTCAGACATGACTGAACTGACTTAGCAGTAGCAGTAGCATATATCCTGAAAACTTAAAATCCAAACATAAAAATATGTTATGTTGAGAGCAATTTAGATTCATCATGGGGAATATAATTCTTTGGCCAGAAGGGAACTTGAGAAGGCACAAGATCCACATGTCTGCATCTGTGGTGGACCACACATCAACCATGAACCTTTTCTCCTTAAAGGCAGCAGGGCATGGTGGAAAGAGCATGACTTCTGTAATAAAATATATGGAGGCTTTCCAGGTTCCACCATCAACTGTGTGTTCTTGGACAGATTACATAGCTATTGATTTGCAATTATCAGGTTTTTATTTTTTATTTTGGGGGGTTTTTAAATAAATTTTTATTGGAGTATGGTTGTTTTACAATGCTGTGTTAGTTTCTGCTGTACAGCAAAGTGAATTCTCAGGTTTTTAAAATTAAGATGATAATGTTATCTACATCAGGACACTCTTCTTTTGATTGATATACAGAAATAATCACTGAGTCTAGACTCTGTGCCAATCACCCTCACATATGCTGTGAATATAACAGGAAATGAGATAAAGTTATTTATCCTTATGGAACATACATTCTATCAGATAAAGACAAATAAATAAAAAAAATAAAATATATAGAATATATGACAGAAAGTGATATGTGCAAACCATATAATCTTGGGAAAAAAAATCTTTCGGGCAGGAAAAAAAATCGAACAATTGCAAATGTTTTTGAAATTAAATTCTGATTGTGTGTGTGTGTGGTCACGCTACTACTGTAGCTTCATAGTATAGCCTGAAGTCAGGGAGTCTGACTTCTCCAGATTTTTTTTTTCCTCAAAATTGCTTGACAATTCGGAGGCTTTTGCTTTTCTGTATAAATTTAAAAAGTTTTTGCTCTAGTTGTGTGGGAAGGTAATTTGGTAAGGATTAAACTGATTTTGTAGATTGCTTTGAGTACTATAGTCATGTTGACAATATTGATTCTTCCAGTCCAAGCACATGGCAATGGCTCTCTGTGCTTCTTGGAGCATGTTAGGGAAGTTTTCTGTTAGAATTTCTTCAAATATTTTCTCATTCATTTTGTCTCTCTTTTCTCTGTCTGGGATCCCTATAATATGAATGTTGGTGCATTTAATGTTGTCCCAGAGGTCTCTGAAACCATCCTCAGTTTTTCATTCTTTGTTCTTTATTCTGTTCTGCAATATCTACCATTCTGTCTTTCAGCTCAAGTACTTGTTCTTCTGCCTCGTTTTTCTGCTATTGATTCCTTCTAGTGTATTTTTCATTCATATTGCATTATTCATCTTTTCCCCCCTTCAATTCTTCTATCTCTTTGTTAAAGATCTCTTGTAACTTCTTGATCTGTGCCTGCATTCTTTTTCTGAGATCTTGGGTTATCTTTACTATCATTACTCTAAGTTATTTTTCATGTGGGCTGCCAATCTCTTTTTCATTTAGTTGTTCTCGTGTATTTTTATCTTGTTTCTTCCATCAGAATGTATTTCTCTGCCATCTCATTTTGTCCAGCTTTCTGGGTTTGTGGTCTGCTTGTTGCTGACTGGAGGACTGTGGCATCTTTTGCTTCTGGCGTCTACCTTCTGGTGAGTGAGCTTTGTTCTGAGGCTTGTGCAGGCTTCCTGGTGGGAGGGAAGGGTGGACCTGAGTCTTGTCCCTCTGGTGGGCAGGGCTATGTCAACGAGAGTATTTATAGGTGACTGTGAGCTCAGTATGGCTTCAGGTACCCTGTATGCTGATGAGTGTGTGTTTCCTATCCTGATGGTTGTTTGGCCTAGGGCATTCCAGTACTGTGCAAGTTTTTCAGGAAGGCTGGGTCTTGATTCCAAAAGTGTGACCCCAGAGGAGCTCTCACTGATCAATATACTCTGGGGGGTTCTGCCATCAGCATCTTTTCTCCCCAGCCACCCCAGTGAGCCACAGCCAATCCCACCTTTCCAGCATACTCTCCAAGACTCATAGTAGGTTGAGTCCTGCCTCCTGTCCAGTTACTGCTTTGTGCCAGGTTCCAGGGTATGTGAATTCTTGTGTGTGCCCTCCAAGTGTGGAATCTATTTTTCCCCAGAGTCCTGTTGGAAATCCTGCACTCAAGTCTTGCTGGACTTCAAACCCAATGCTTTGGGGATTCTTCCTCCAGATGCCAGGCCCTCAGGCTGGAGATCCTGATATGAGGCTCAGGGCTTCTCACTCTTATGGGAGAACCTCTTCCATATAATTATTTTAAAGTTTCTGGGTTACCCACCTGGTGGGTATGTGACTTGAGTATGTCACAAAAGTGCCTCTCCTGTTGTCTCATTATGGCTTCTTCTTTGTCTTTGAATGTAAAACATCTTTATTGGTAAGTTCCAGTCTACTTATCAATATTTGTTCAACAGTTAGTTAAGTTTTTGGTGTTTTTTGCAAGATGAGAAGAGCTCAAGTCCTACTCTACATGCTTTTCTAGAATGGAGGAGCTGTTTTTAGTTTGGATGCTTGCTACCCCTTTCCTAAGTGTGTGTTGGCCATTTCCCTGTGATAAGGGGTGTGCAAATACAGCAGCTCTTGCCTGATCCCAGGACAGCAAGGGCTGTTTTGAGGCCTGCTGTGGGTTTCCTAGGAGAGGGTTCTCTTTGAGCCCTTCGAGGACAGGTGGGGCTATGTCCTGGCATCTACTGATGAATTTCCTACCAGCATGAGCTATCCGTACACTCCTGGAATAGCAGGGGCAGGTCCTGGTGCCTACTTGTGAATTTCCTAGTGGTGGGAGGTATCTATGTTCTCCCAGGATGCAGGAAGCATTTCTTGGCCTCTTTTTCATGCATTTCCTATGGGAAAGTGCTTTCCTTGCTTTGATAGGACAGCAGGCCTCAGACAGGCACCTGCTCACGATTTCCTAGTGGCAAGAACTATTTTACTTAAAAATTTTTCAACTAATATAAAAACCTGGGGCAATTTTGTGGCAGAAAAGGTATCAGTGGCTCTATGTTTGTTTTCCCCATTTTAAGTGGAATAAAGATGGGACTCCATGTTGGAGCAGGAGAGGGGAACAAATCTTTATGAAAACATCAGGGGTGATATAGCTAATTTCTGTCCTACTGTACACACCTAGAAATGGTAATGTTAAACTCATCTTTATAGCATAGCATAGCACAAGGGAACTATATGGATGGATACAGTTCCTGGTCATCATAGCTACTGTTCTCTTGTCTTCACAATTGTGTACAAAGCATACTTTCCTACCTCTTATGCCTTTCTCTGATATTATCGTCCCCTATTTACTCATTTCATCTGAAATACACCATCTCCAGGAGGGCTTCTGTGATGATCCTTGCTAGAATGAGAATTCCTTTACTCTGCTTTATTTCAGGATTTCTTCTTTTTACTCTCAATATTTTCTCTCAACATTTTCTCAACAACTCTTCACTTGGAGGTGAGATGCTTTATTCTTGCAAACAGTGAACTCTCCATTCTAAATGTCTAATTTGGAGATTCTTCCATTACTAAAATATGAAATTTACATTTTATATTTATATAAGATTTGCAGCCAAGAAGGCCGAGTGAATTAGAACTTACACTATTTTTTGCTTGATATTTATTGACTTATCAAGATGAAGAAAATCACTTAAAATTACTGGAGTAGTGGTGTTTGAATTCAGAATTTGCTTTTTAAAAAATATAAATTCATTTATTTTAATTAGAGGTTAATTACTTTACAATATTGTATTGGTTTTGCCATACATCAACATGAATCCACCATGGATATACATGTGTTCCCCATCCTGAACACCCCCTCTCTCCACCCTCCCCATACCATTAGTTTCATATTTGGGCTTAAGAATTTTGGGCACATGGGAAACTCATATGCACCCAAATAAATGTTCTTGCATTCTTTAAAAAAATTATTTATTTTAACTAGAGGTTAATTACTTTACAATATTGTATTGGTTTTGCCATACATCAACATGAATCTGCTGCAGGTATACACATGTTCCCCATCCTGAACCCCCTCCCTTCTCCTTCCCTGTACCATCCCTCAGGGTCATCCCAGTGCACCAACCCCAAGCATCCAGTATCATGCATCAAACCTGGGTTGGTGATTCATTTAATATATGATATTATACATGTTTCCATGCCATTCTCCCAAATCATCCCACCCTCCCCCTCTCCCACAGAGTCCAAAAGACTGTGCTATACATCTGTGTCTCTTTTGCTGTCTCGCATACAGGGTTATCGTTACCATCTTTCTAAATTTCATATATATGCATTAGTATACTGTATTGGTGTTTTTCTTTCTTGCTTACTTCACTCTGTATAATAGACTCTAGTTTCATCCACCTCATTAGAACTGATTCAAATGTATTCTTTTTAATGGCTGAGTAATACTCCATTATTTATATGTTCCCTCAGCTTTCTTATCCATTCATCTGCTGATGGGCATCTAGGTTGCTTCCATGTCCTGGCTATTATAAACAGTGCTGCGATGAACACTGGGGTACACGTGTCTCTTTCAATTCTGGTTTCCTTGGTGTGTATGCCCAGCAGTGGGATTGCTGGGTCATAAGGCAGTTCTATTTCCAGTTTTTAAAGGAATCTCCACACTGTTTTCCATAGTGGCTGTACTGGTTTGCATTCCCACCAAGAGTGTAAGAGGGTTCCCTTTTCTCCACACCCTCTCCAGCAATTATTGCTTGTAGACTTTTGGATCGCAGCCATTCTGACTGGCATGAAATGGTACCACTGTGGTTTTGATTTGCATTTCTCTGATAATGAATGGTGTTGAGCATCTTTTCATGTGTTTGTTAGCCATCCATATGTCTTCTTTGGAGAAATGTCTGTTTAGTTCTTTGGCCCATTTTTGATTGGGTATTTATTTTTCTGGAATTGAGCTGCAGGAATGCTTGTATATTTTTGAGATTAGTTCTTTGTCTTTTCTTCATTTGCTATTATGTTCTCCCATTCTGAAGGCTGTCTTTTCACCTTGCTTATAGTTTCCTTTGTTGTGCAAAAGCTTTTAAGTTTGATTAGGTCTCATTTGTTTATTTTTGCTTTTATTTCCAATGTTCTGGGAGATGGGTCATAGAGGATCCTGCTGTGATTTATGTTGGAGAGTGTTTTGCCTATGTTCTCCTCTAAGAGTTTTATAGTTTCTGGTCTTATGTTTAGATCTTTAATCCATTTTGAGTTTATTTTTGTGTATGGTGTTAGAAAGTGTTCTAGTTTCATTCTTTTACAAGTGGTTGACCAGTTTTCCCAGCACCACTAGTTAAACACATTGTCTTTACTCCATTGTACATTCTTGCCTCCTTTGTCAAAGATAAGGTGTCCATAGGTGCATGGATTTATCTCTGGGCTTTCTATTTTGTTCCATTGATCTATATTTCTGTCTTTGAGCCAGTACCATGCTGTCTTGATGACTGTGGCTTTGTAGTAGAGCCTGAAGTTAAGCTATTACCTCATAAGTGTCAGAAAGAAAACAAATGGGAAGTATTTGCAAACAACTAGTAGAAATTTAGTGGAGAGAATGTTTACTGACAGGGGCAGTCTTGCTTCCTGGCTAAGACAAAGGCTGGACTGTTTCTCAGAATTATGAAACCAAAAACTGATGAAACCAATTCATTCTAGGATTCTAGTATCGGGAACCAACTAGCAAAGAGTAAGATCACTTTGGGAACAGAGATATAGCTGGGTCTATGTTCCCTCCCTGTTATTTGACCTGAAGCTAAACTGTGGTGGAGGTAATGAAGATAATGGCAACCTCCTTCAAAATGTCCCATGCATGCACTGCTGCACTCAGTGCCCCCAACCCTGCAGCAGGCCACCACCAACCCATGCCTCCACCAGAGACTCCTGGACACTCATGGGCAAGTCTGGGTCAGTCTCTCATGGGGTCACTGCTCCTTTCTCTTGGGTCTTGGTGCACACAAGGTTCTGTTTGTGCCCTCCAAGAGTACATTTCTCTAGTCCTGTGTAAGTTCTTCTGGCTCTATGGTGGGTTAAGAGCAACCTCCTCCAAGAGGGCTTATGCCATACCCAGGTCTACTGCACCCAGAGCCCATGCCCCTGCAGCAGTCCACTGCTGACCTGCACCTCCACAGAAGATACTTAAACACAGTTCTGTCTCAGTCTCCATGAGGAATCTGGGTCCTGGTGTGCAGAGATGCTTTTCTGGCTTTCATCTACACTATTGCGGGCTTAGAAAGCCCAGTTAGAAAATACATATTGATGGAGTAGGAAATGGCAACCCACTCCAGTATTCTTGCCTGGAAAAAAATCCCATGGACAGAAGAGTCTGACAGGTACAGCCCATGGGGTCACAAAGAGTTGGACATGACTGAATGACTAAGCACATGTCAACTGTATAAAGTTGTATAAAATTTTAAATAAAACTATCTCTTTGAAAAAAAAAAAAAAAGAAAATACGTATTGAGGGGAAAAAGTAAATGATGACTAGAAGAAGGCTGAGCGCCAAAGAATTGATGCTTTTGAACTGTGGTGTTGGAGAAGACTCTTGAGAGTCCCCTGGATTGCAAGGAGATCCAACAGTCCATTCTGAAGGAGATCAACCCTGGGATTTCTTTGGAAGGAATGATGCTAAAGCTGAAACTGCAGTACTTTGGCCACCTCATGTGAAGAGTTGACTCATTGGAAAGGACTCTGATGCTGGGAGGAATTGGGGGCAGGAGGAGAAGGTGATGACAGAGGATGAGATGGCTGGATGGCATCACTGTCTCAATGGACGCGAGTCTGAGTGAACTCCGGGAGGTGGTGATGGACAGAGAGGCCTGGCGTGCTGTGATTCATGGGGTCACAAAGAGTCAGACATGACTGAGCGACTGAACTGAACTGAACTGATAAACGATGGTATAAGCACATGGTTCTGCATTTATATAAGCTGTTATCTAGTTTCTAAGGCACTTTACAGAGGAACTGATTGTGTCTTGCTTTTTCCTTCACTCTGTGCAGTTAGGAGATGTAGGTTGTAGAGATGGCCTCAAGGTGGCAGTGATTACACGTAATAGCTCCAAGTAACCCAAAGCCCTGTGATTTTCTCAGTGTTGAGTGTTGGTGAACATTGGCTGAAAATACTTAGGAATATCTTTTAGTTTTTCTCTCAACAGAAGAATTCATTTCTCTCTGTCAGGACAGCAACGAATTTCCCACACTACAATCTTTCCTCCTTTTGCTGTTGCAACGATCCTAGAATTTTATTATCCTGACTAAGTCAAAATGATCCAATATGATATGAAGTGGTAATTTCAGTAAGAAAAATTACCAGTACAGAATTTCTTGTAGCTCTATGCCCCATATAAGAAGGCAATTATGTTCCTGTTTTATTTTAAATTCCATCCTAGATTATTCTTAGGTACACTTTGTATGAAGCAAATTTGTGCTCCATACCAACCCTAAGTATTCTTGTAGGAAACCAGTGTTTGTTTTGTTTTCTGTAGGCTTCATCTTTCATTTTTGTTGCTGGTTCTTTCTGTGTAACCAGGCATGTCTGCACACTTATTACTGTAAAATTTTTTTCTCACAACCTCTCATGTGAAGTAGAGGAGACCTGGAACCCAGGGATTTAGACACATTATCTTGTAATAACCTGTAATGGAAATGAATCTTAAAAAAATCATATGTGTGTGTGTGTGTGGGGGATATATATATATATATATATATATATATATATGATCACTGATCCTGTTCATGATGTCAGTTGTCTTGCTGTTCACACTGTTCATTCCAGGGTAGGCAAGGCACAAGCTAAAAGGCTGAAAATAGACTCAAGGAGCCGTAGGAATGCAGACACATTTATTCTTTCCTGGCTGGCATAGTAGCCATAACACAGCCTCTCTCCTGGCTGACACAGCAGTCAGAGCATAACCATAGTGTAGCAATAACTAGCCATGACATACCTCATATAACATAACCATGATGCCACTCCAGTGCAGTCCAAATGTCATAGCAGCCAGGGCTTTTGTGATGAAGCTTTTACAGGCATACTGCACAAAGCAGCTCATAACCAAGAGAATATTTCATGTTGCACGTGTGCCATGCTATAAGTGATCTCAGCTGTTACAAAAACATTATTTATAAAATGTGGAGCAAGCAAGAGTCAGAGACAGAGAGTCTGACCACATCATCTTGGCTAATTTGCTCTCTCCCCCCTACACACACACTGTAGTGTATCACAGACACAAAGATGTTTTATATATATATATATATATATATATATATATATATAATAGAATCACTTTGCTCTATGCTCAAAAGTAACAAAATGTTGTAAGTTAACTGAACTATAATACAAAAACAAAGAATGCTGTTCCATACCACTCGCCCCCAAATAATTAGAAAAGAACATGTTGAAACATGATATTTTAAAAATCAAGACTGGAAGTTGGCTTTTCACGATGAAATAAAACTGGGCCCTGGACCTGGGCACCCAAGCCGGATGATCCAGCTGCACTGTGGTGGTGTTCCTGAGGGGCCAGGTTGTCGTGCACCCATCCATTCACTTAGCCATTCGGCAAGTTTACCTTGAGTTCCTAATAGGTAAAGGGACTCTTTTAGGTTCTGGTGATGAAACAGGGAGTTAAAAACAAATCCAAGATTTACAGCGCTTACATTCTAATGAGAGAAGTTTCTTTTTCTTGACCACAAATTAATAAATTAATGACCTGAGGTAAGAGTTCCAAATGAATGGAAGACAGCCTTTGCAGGGCATGTGTCCAGGAAATCTAACAATAGACAGGGATTAGAGTGGGAGCCAGTCAATTGTGGAGTCTCTTGAGAAGTGACTTTGGGCTAAACTCTGAAAATAAACAGGGATGAAATGTATCTTCAGTCAGAGGGAACACAGTGTGAAGAAGGCCTGTGGCAGGAATTTGACTTGCTTAAGGGTATGAAAGACAACCAGTGAGGCTGCATTTCAGAAAATCTCCCAAGACGTGGTATGATGCCACTTGAGAGAAGACCTTGTAAGGACTTGGAGAACATGATTAGAATTCTTTTTTCCAGAAAAATGAGAAGTGATTGGTGAAAATGTTTTGAGCTATAGAATATTACTAGATTTCATTTTTAAGTGATCCTTCTGGAAATTATTTGGGAAAAAATGAGTAGCCAGTTTACTTTGGGGAGAATAACTATTATCAGAGGTCTGGAAGAGATATTAGTAACTTTGATTTGGTTATAAAATGGAGTAGAGGAAAATATATTGAATTGAGAGAGATTTCAGAAGTGTTACAATTTGGTGATAGATAACCTTAGTGAATAGACATTCAAGGAGGATACTCTAGTTTTAATAATATAAGTTTCAGGTGAAATATACATAAGTATATATACACCTTATATATGTAAATATATACATATACATTTATGAATAGGTCTGAGTATTTACTTACAACATTTTATTGTAGCAGGGGCTTCCCTTGTGGTTCAGTGGTAAAGAATCTGACTACAATGTAGGAGACCAGGGTTTGCTCCCTGGGTCTGGAAGATCCCCTAGACGAAGACACAACAAGCCAGTCCAGTATTCTTGCCTGGAGAATGCCATGGACAGGAGCCTGGTGGGTTACAGTCCGTAAGGTTGCAGGCAGTCAGACACGATTGAAGTGACTGACCACACACACACTGTAGTGTATCACAGACACAAAAGATACACTGATTTTAAGAACACAGCTCAACAGATTATCAAAAAATAACTGGAAGATAACATATCATCTTAGGCAGTAAACTTTACTAGCACCACTGAAATCCTTTTTGTGCTCCCTCTAAGACTTACACTTAAAAATAGCCATTATCTTGAATTCTAATCCCAGATATTAGTTTTGCCTGTTTTTGAATATAAAAGGGCTTTTACAGTGCAAATTATTTTGTCCTTTTAAAAAATATTGTTAGAAAAATTTAATCAGTGATGTAGTTTGTAGTAGCAGTAGTTTATTCACTTTAATGCTCTATAACATTTCATGTTTTGTGTAATATATATTTATATTCAGTTGCTTCACTTGGGTCCAGTTCTTTGCAACCCTATGGACCATAGGCCCCAAGCTCCTCTCTCCAAGGGATTTTCCCAGCAAGAATACTGGAGTAGGTTATCACTTCCTCCTCCAGGGGATCTTTCTGACCGAGGGATTGAACTCCTGTCTTCTGCATCTTCTGCATTATAGGCAGATTCTTTATTGCTGAGCCACCAGGGAAGCCACATATGCATATACATGAAGAAAGTGAAAGAAAGAAAGTGAAGTTGCTCAGTCGTGTCCTACCCTTTTCGACCCCATGGACTGTAGCCTACCAGGCTTCTCCGCCCATGGCATTTTCCAGGCCAGAATCCTGGAGTGAGTTGCCATTTCCTTCTCCAGGGGATCTTCCTGACCCAGGATTGAACCTGGGTCTCCTGCATTGTACATATACATATGTATATGCATATATATGTATGTACAAAATTATATATATAGGTTCGTACACACACACACACACACACACACACACACACACACACACACACACATATATATATATATACACATGAGAGAGTCTACTGTTGGTTTTGTTTGAGGCCATTATGAATAATGTTGCTATAATCATTTATGCCCATTTTAAATATTATGAGTATTATGTACATGTCTTCATTTATATATATGCATACATGCATAGTTATATAAGTGTATATATATAATACTGTATGTGTGAATCTTTTCTTGCCAGTACACCTGTGAATAGTTATTGTACAATAAGGTTAGCATATATTGAAGTTTAGCAAGCAGCCCAACAGAATATAGCCTATTTCTGAAGTGCTGTAACAGTTTGAGAATTCATAGTTCACATTTTTGAAAAGATCTTATTTACTTAAAAACTATTCACTATTTTTAAAAGAGTATTTAATATATATTTCTCTGGCAACTTTTGAAGCTGAGCACTGTTTATGTTCATATGATTTATGCTTATGTTCATATGGTTATATGCCATTTGTATATATTATTTAGCAAATGACAATTTTTTTTTTTTGCCTACTTATCTGGTGATGTGTCTGCCTTTTAAACATGTGTGTATGAGAATTATATATATTCTGGATACCAGTATTTTGTTATATATATATACACATAAAATATCAAAAAGTGATTAAGGAAATACCTGAATGTAGGCATGTGACTTGCATTAGCCAATGGGGCATTAGAAAACATGATGAAAAACAGATATGAAAGCTGCTTGAGCATTGTCTTCTCATTTCTGGGAACTTTTCTGCCTTCAAACAAATAAACCTTGCTTAGCCCTTAGATGAAGAAATACCACAGGGATAAGGCCCTATTTATTATAGTTTTCCCAGCACCTACCCTGAGGTTCCAGACATGTGTAAGAAACATCATTTAATCATTCAGCTTCACTGAATCAGTCAAGTTTGGAGGAACTGTTCAGACAATCTACAGAATTATAAGAGATAATAAATGTTTGTTATTCTAAGACACTAAACTTGGAGTGGTTTATTCCACACTTAAGGCAAATATACTGGTGACCAACCAGTCAGTGTACCAAAGCACATTATCAGAAAAGCTGGTGAAACCCCAAAGATCATGGGCATCAAATTCAGCCCATTGGAACAATTGTGAATAAGTTCTTTGTTGTCCAGAAGGTAATTATATATAATTTTATATTGATTAACAGAAAGTTCTCCACTATAATCTTAGAGAGACTTTAGAAATTATCCTTTTCAAAATAATTTCATACAGAAAAAACTAAAACAAATTAACCCCTCCCAACCTAAAAAGCTATAGAGTGGATGTTCTAAAACTGAAATGCATTAAAAGTGTTTTTATTTTCAAGATGCTGCTTTGATTTCCCTTTGTCATTGTAGTTTCTGAAAAAGGGATGATTTTATATGCAAATAATGTTTGCCTCCTAAGTTATATTTATATTTATACACATGATCTTTATTCCAACTGACTATCTTTATAAATACAGAATTACTATAGTTGAGTGATAAACTAGATTAATTGACTCAGAAGGCCAATATGTAGGGCAAGATTATAGAACTGTTCTTAAAAAAAGAAAATAGAAGACAGAGTTAGTATAAGGAAATTTATTAGAAGTGAGAAATAATAACATATTCTGACTCTGAGCCTCAGGGAACTAGCCTTGTGTGACTGCTTTTAGTATAGGCTGGCACCAAGAGCCCCAGAGAGGGAACCTGCTGATTCTGCCTCCAGGAGCTTAGGCTAAACTCCTCTGTCTCGGGTTTAGTGAAGAGGAACTGATATGAAGAATCTATCTTCCTGAAAAATTCAAGCTAAAATTAACCTTGGGTAAGAAAGTCATGGTCTTTACCCTAGTTTTTGAGCTTTCAATTTAGTCCACTGTATGCAAATATATATTCATTGAGCCCAGCAAATTAAGCCTAAAATAAAATCAATCTGTTAGGCAACTGAACAATTAACTAAAAGTGTAAAAAATCCAATTGTTCCTCACTTGAGGGATGGAGAAGCATACTTTGATGGGTCCACACATTGAATTCTACACAGCAATAAAAAGGAAAAAGTGATACACACAACTGTATGAATCCTAAATTACTATACTAAGTGATAGAAGTTAGACAAAATGTCGTACACATTTAAATTTCCTAGAAAATGCTGGAAAAGTGAAAAGTTTATAAATTTAAAATTTTTTTAAAAAGAAACTACATCAATGACTTCTAGAAGCTTGGATTGGAAGAAGCATTGACAAGTAGCATGGAAGAAATTCTTATTATGATGACAGTGAAAGTGAAAATGTGAGTTGCTCAGTCGTGTCTGACTCTTTGCAGCCCCTACGGACTGTAGCCCACTAGGCTCCTCTGTCCATCAAATTATCCAGGCAAGAATACTGGCATGGTCAGCCTCTTTCTTCTTCACAGGATCTTCCCGATCCAGGGACTGAATCCAGGTCTCCTGCATTAAAGGCAGATTCCTTACCGTCTGAGTCACCAGAAAAGTCCATAGTATAAGATTAAGTGACACAGAATAAATGCAAACACCAAATACCAATTATGTGATCAAGAAATACACTGTAGGGCAACTATATTCAGTATCCTATAATAAACCAAAATGGAAAAGAATATATAAAGTACATTTTTTGTGTGTAACTGAAACAGTACTTTACTGTACAGCAGAAACAGTACATTATGATGTTACAAGATTGTACAGCAGAAACAGTACATTATGATGTTACAAGATTGTATATCAACCATACTTTAATTGTCATTTACTAAATAATATATACAAATGGCATATAACTGTATGAAAATAAGCATAAATCATATGAACATAAACAGTGCTCAGCTTCAAAAGTTGCCAGAGAAATATATATTAAATACTCTTTTACAAATAGTGTTAGATATCTACTTTCTGCCATTACGTTCTAAGGTAAATTAATTATTCCTCAGTGTTATTCTTCAGAGTTTGCTTAATGCAAGTCTTTGCCTGGAGCAATTTCTTCATAGGACCACACGTGTGAGCACCAGAAATTTAGTCAGAGAACTACTGAGCTGTTGGTATCTGAATAAATAAGTGGAACCAGTTATTTCACATCAGAAACGGCTAGGATTACTTACAACATATACTAGTGACTTCATGCAAATCACCAGAAGCTGCCTTAGTTTGTACACAAATTATGTCCCTCCAGGAAACCAGTTCTGAAAAGATAGCATTGTTTTGGGCTAAAGCAACTCCACTGTAGATCGGGCATTGGCAATTGAAGCAAAAACCAGATTTCAGCCTGTCTGCCGCCCTCCTGAGTTTCTCTGAGTGGAGCACAGCTTGTTCAACCTATTCATTGTTTTCCTTTATCTTTTTTTTTTTTTTTGTGATAAAAGACAATTTTATCTTCTTTAAACAACTCCACAGAAAAGATGAGTACCATGGTCTAAATAATACTCATTTAATATCAATAGCATATATTATATAAAACTTGGAATCTCAAAGGAATTAAACATTCCACTGAAATTTTGCTTACACAAGTTCACCTAACAAATGCTCTTCCTTCACCATGAAGTCAGACAGTGACTCAGTCCCAATGTTTGGTTTATTTTGACTCAGTCAAAATAGATGGAAATCTGGATACGGGCTCCAGACTCTGTCCTGTTCCATCATGAGATAAACTGGAAGTGAATATGAACACTGCCATCTACTTTGGAAAGCTTCAACTCATGTTAGCTTTATAAAGCACCAGTTCTGTTGAAGCATCAATCTGTTCATTCCTAACCACAATTAAATCCTGGAAAGTTCATACCCAAAGTATAAATCCAAATATTGCTTGAGGCTTAGGTGTCCCTATATGATTTGAAAACCACAGACTATTTACTTTTAGGCAACAAACCTATGAATTAAACTCCGAGGGAGGCACACATTTAAGGGAAAGCAAATGATGCTTAATTTTTCCAAATTATAAAAGTTATAGATTTAAAATATGGCAGTAAGATAATACAGAAAAGTATATTAAAAAGAAATTGAAAAGCACCCTTAACACGCCATTCCTAAGAATTAATAGCCAGTGTATATATATTGCTGTATGTTAAACATATGTATAAATATATATATATATATTTTTTTCTGTACTTAAATTTATTACAATAAATATCAATCTTAATGACATCCAGGTCTTTTCTGAACATGGACATGAAAATAGAAGAAGAGCTTCTATATAGAAGAAGACCTCTAATCAAGTTTCCATATATGAATCGAGATTGAATGGTTGTTGCTTCCCTTTCCTTGTACTTGGTGACCTTGAAGAAGAAAGAGACAGAGATCAACAATGAGATGACCCTGATTATACATCTCTTCCTTCATTCACACTGTGTCAGCTTGCTATAGGCCACATCCCCTTTTCTTTCAGTCTAGAAGGCTCTTCTCCCACTCTCACCTAGCTTCTTTAGTGAATTCCTCTTTTGAGTCACCACCTCCAATTCTTAGTTGGGAACCTCAAATGAGATAGGCATTCATATCCAGCATGAGTGCATGTGGACAGGTATCAGTTGTTGGAGAACAAGAGAGAGGAAGAAGCAATTATACTAAAGGTAAAGAGCTGAAGGAAAAGTTCTTACTGGGAGGAAAGGTGGAAGGAAGGGGCAAAAAGTATTCCTGGTGCCGTGCTGTGAAGGAAGGATTGGGATGTATCATTGAGAGCCTGAGAACTGGCAAGACGAAAGAGCATGTGCATTTCTGAGTGCTTGGATATGCCAGCCTTTGTATCTGATGTTTGCATTTCAGTACGGGTGCATCTCAGAGATAGTATGGGTTCAGTTCCAGATCACTGTGATAAAACAAATATTGCAAAAAAATGACACCAAATTTTTTGCTTTCTCAGTGCATAAAAAATTATGTTTTCACTATCCTGTAGCCTATTGTGGGAAGAGTATTAACGTACATACTTTAATAAAAAAATACATTAATGTTAAAAACTGCTAACCCTCATCTGTCTCTCAGCCTTCATAGAATTGAAGAGTGTTAGGGTCTTACCCTGGGAATACTGTGGCTGGTTTAACCTTCTATTCAGACTACTAAAACTTTTTCCATATCAACAGTAAGACTGTTTTTCTTTCTTACCATTCACGTGTTCACTGAGATAAAGGTTTTAATTTCCTTTAAATTTATTCCGAGCATTCACAACTTGTCTATTTGGTACAAGAGGCCTAGTTTTTGACCTCTTTTTTTTCCTTCCTCACTAAGATTAACCATTTCTAGTATTTGATATAATGTAAGAAATATTTTTCTGGGCTCCAAAATCACTGTGGATGGTGATTGCAGCCATGAAATTAAAAGACTCTTGCTCCTTGGAAGGAGAGTTATGACCAACCTAGACAGCATATTAAAAAGCAGAGACATTACTTTGCCAACAAAGGTCCGTCTAGTCAAGGCTATGGTTTTTCCACTAGTCATGTATGGATGTGAGAGTTAGACTGTGAATAAAGGTGAGCACCAAATAATTGATGCTTTTGAACTGTGGTGTTGGAGAAGACTCTTGAGAGTCCCTTGGACTGCAAGGAGATCCAACCAGTCCATTCTAAAGTGATCAGGCCTGGGTGTTCATTGGAGGGATGTTGAAGCTGAAACTCCGATACTTCGGCCACCTGATGCGAAGAGCTGACTCATTTGAAAAGACCCTGATGATGGGAAAGATTGGGGACGGGAGGAGAAGGGGACGACAGAGGATGAGATGGTTGGATGGCATCACAGACTCAATAGACAAAGGTTTGGGTGGACTCTGAGAATTGGTGACGGACAGGGAGGCCTGGCGTGCTGAGATTCATGGGGTCGCAAAGAGTTGGACACAGCTGAGCTAATAAAGTAAACTGAACTGAAGAGATATGTGACTCTTCCTTTCACTTGAACATTTAGTGGCTTCTGTAGGGTTACTAATTGGCCTAATTTCAATATTTCTTTGTTTCAGGGAATAGGGAGTCCCAAGGAGAGAAAGAGAGATAAGGGAATGGTCCATCAGTGGAGCATTCAGAACACCCATAACATTTATCAAAGAAATTATCCAACTTAGGAGGGTGTGTAGTTCACAGCATCCCAAGATGGTTTCAGTAGTAACATCAGACTCACTGATCACAGATCACCATGACAACTATAACAATAACAAAAAAGCTTGAAATATTATGAGAATTACAAAATATGAAAAGAAGACTCAAAGTCACAAATGTTTTGGAAAACTTTGCCAGAAGACTTGTTCTACACAGGATTGCTACAAACCCCCAATTTGTGAAAACAAGAGTACCTATGAAGCACAATAAAGTGCAGTAAAGCAATTAGCCTTTGTTAGTGCTCCAGGAGTCCATCATACATGGATGCATGCATGTGAGTGTGACAAAGACCATGGGGTTTGTCCTGCAGGATCAACCACTTCTGCTGTAGACCAGCATGTGTATCTCACTAAAGGCAGGTAACTTTGTGTTCTGAAAGGCTCAGGGGCATTTTTGGTCATTTAAGTCTGAAATGAGCTCTGATAACTTTCCTCTGGGTAAAAGGTATTCCTTCCATTCTATAGATGATGGATCAGAGGTTTCTAGTATTTAAATTATTAGTCATTTAGCAAATCACAGACCAAATATTTGAAACAAATCTTGAAGCCCAGATTTACTGAGTAATCTACTTGGTCTGAAGAGTCAAACAATTCTATATATTTAGCTTTGATTTCATATCCTATAATAGTTTCTCTGAAATTTCTTTCTTCAATATGATCAAAAATATCCTTTATGAAAGCTATAAGACACAGATGAAATCAAAGGCAACACAAACAGATAAAAACATCTAACTTGTTCTTGGATTGGAAAAATCAATATTGTTAAGATGACTATACCACTCAAGGTCATAAATAGATTTAATGCAATCCTTATCAAATTCCTAATGACATTTTTTACAGAACTGGAAGTAAAATTTTCAAATTTATATGGAAACACAAAAGATCCCAAATACTTAAAATAATCTTGAAAAGTAAGAATGGTGCTGGAGAAATCATGATCTCTGACTTCAGGCTACTTCAAAACTATAGTAATAAAAACAGTATGTACTGCTATGTAAACTCAAGGATTTGTGGTCAATTAACCTACAACTAAGGAAACAGGAATGTACAATGGAGAAAGACAGTTCCTTCAATGAGTGGGATTGGGAAACTGGACAGCTTACATCTAAAACAATGAAATTAGGTCATTCTCTAATACCATGTACAAAAATAAACTCAGAATGGATTAAGGACCTAAAATGTAACACTGTTTGCCCTAAAACTTTTAGAGGAAAGCAGAGGCAGAACACTCTTGGCATAAACTGCAACAATATTTTTAAAAACCAGTTTCCTAATGTAAATGAAAACAAAAATAACTAAATGTGACCTAACTAAACTTGAAAGCTTTTGTACAGTAAACTAAAACAACAACAAAAAAATGAAAAGACAACCTATTAAGTTGGAGAAAATAATTGCAAATGATGCTACAAACAAACGATTGGTTTCCAAAATATACAACTCACACAGCTTAATATCAAAACCAACAATTAAATCAAAAAATGGGCAGAGGACTTAAATAGACATTTCTTCAAAAAGACATATAGATGGCAAATAGACCCATGAAAAGATGCACAATCAGTATAATTACTGGAGAAACACAAATCAAAACTAAGATGAAGTGTCACCTCACACTAGTCAAATTGGCAATCATTAAAAAGTCTACATACTGTTCACACCTCTTTTAACAACAGAAGAGAAGACTCTAAACATGAACATCACCAGATGGTCAACACCGAAATCAGGTTGATTATATTCTTTGCAGCCAAAGATGGAGAAGTTCTGTAAAGTCAGCAAAAACAAGACCAGAAACTGACTGCGGCTCAGATCATGAACTCCTTATTGCCCAATTCAGACTTATATTGAATAAAGTGTGCAAAACCACTAGACCATTCAGGTATGACCTAAATGAAATCCTTTATGATTATACAGTGGAAGTGAGAAATAGATTTAAGGGACTAGATCTGATAGAGTGCTTGATGAACTATGGAGGGAGGTTCATGAAATTTTACAGCAGACAAGGATCAAGAAAGATTCCCAAGAAAATGAAATGCAAAATAGCAAAATGGCTGTCTGGGGGCCTTACAAATAGCTGTGAAAAGAAGAGAAGCATAAAGCAAAAGACAAAAGGAAAGATATAAGCATCTGAATGCAGAGTTCCAAAGAATAGCAAGGAGAGATAAGAAAGGCTTCTTCAGCAATCAGTGCAAAGAAATAAAGGAAAACAACAGAATGGAAAAGACTAGAGATCTCTTCAAGAAAATTAGAGATACCAAGGGAACATTTCATGCAAAGATGGGCTCAGTAAAGGACAGAAATGGTATGGACCTAACAGAAGCAGAAGATATTAAGAAGAGGTGGCAAGAATACACAGAAGAACTGTACAAAAAGATCTTCATGACCCAGGTAATCATGATGGTGTGATCACTCACCTAGAGCCAGACATCCTGGAATGTGAAGTCAAGTGGGCCTTAGGAAGCATTACTAAGAATAAAGCTAGTGGAGGTGATGGAATTCCAGTTGAGCTATTTCAAATCCTAAAAGATGATGCTGTGAAAGTGCTGCAGTCAATATGTCAGCAAATTTGGAAAACTCAGTGGCCACAGGACTGGAAAAAGTCAGTTTTCATTCCAATTCCAAAGAAAGGCAATGCCAAAGAATGCTCAAACTACCACACAATGCAGTCATCTCACATGCTAGTAAAGTAATGCTCAAAATTCTCCAAGCCAGGCTTCAGCAATATATGAACTATGAACTTCCAGATATTCAAGTTGGTTTTAGAGAAGGCAGAGGAACCAGAGATCAAATTGCCAACATCTGCTGGATCATCGAAAAAGCAAGAGAGTTCCAGAAAAACATCTATTTCTGCTTTATTGACTATGCCAAAGCCTTTGACTGTGTGGATCACAATAAACTGTGAAAAATTCTTCAAGAGATGGGAATACCAGACCACCTGACCCGCCTCTTGAGAAACCTATATGCAGGTCAGGTAGCAAAATTTAAAACTGGACATAGAACAACAGATTGGTTCCAAATAGGAAAAGGAGTACGTCAAGGCTGTATATTGTCACCCTGCTTATTTAACTTCTATGCAGAGTACATCATGAGAAATGCTGAGCTGGAAGAAACACAAGCTGGAATCAAGATTGCTGGGAGAAATATCAGTAACTGCAGATATGCAGATGATACCACCCTTATGGCAGAAAGTGAAGATGAACTAAAGAGCCTCTTGATGGAAGTGAAAGAGGACAGTGAAAAAGTTGGCTTAAAGCTCAACATTCAGAAAAGTAAGATCATGGCATCTGGTCCCATTACTTCATCTGTTTAGATGGGGAATCAGTGGGAACAGTGGCTGACTTTATTTTTTTGAGCTCCAAAATCACTGCAGATGGTGATTGCAGCCATGAAATAAAAGACACTTACTCCTTGGAAGGAAAGTTATGACCAACCTAGATAGCATATTGAAAGCAGAGACATTACTTTGTCAGCAAAGATCTGTCTAGTCAAGGCTATGGTTTTTCCTGCGGTCATGTATGGATGTGAGAGTTGACTATAAAGAAAGATGAGCACAGAAGAATTGATGCTTTTGAACTGTGGTGTTGGAGAAGACTCTTGAGAGTCCCTTGGACTGCCAGGAGATCCAAACAGTCCATCTAAAGGAGATCAGTCCTGGGTGTTCATTGGTAGGACTGATGTTGAAGCTGAAACTCTAGTACTTTGATCAGCTGATGTGAAGAGCTGACTCATGTGAAAAGACCCAGATGCTGGGAAAGATTGAGTGCAGGAGGAGCAGGGGACGACAAAGGTTGAGATGATTGGATGGCATCACTGACTCAATGGACATGCGTTTGGGTGGACTCCGGGAGTTGGTGATGGACAAGGAGGCTTTGCGTGCTGCTGTTCATGGTGTCGCAAAGAGTCGGACACGACTGAGCGACTGAACTCAGTTGAACTGAAAAATTCTACAAGTAATAAATGCTGGAGAGGGTGTGGGGAAAAACAAAAACAAAAACAAAAACCTTTACACTATGGATGAGATTGTAAATCACAGTCATAATGGAGAGCAGTAGGGAGTTTCCTTTGAAAACTAAACATAGATTTACTATATGGTCCTACAATATGTAAGATCTGGAGAAAACTCTAATTTGGGGCTGGTGCACGGGATGATCCAGGAGATGATATGGGGTGGGAGGTGGGAGGGGGCTTCGGCATTGGGAGATCGTGTACACCTGTGGCTGATTCATGTCAATGTATGGCAAAACAAATACAGTACTGTAATGTAGAATAAAGTATTAAAAATAAAATAAAATAAAATAAAATAGGAAAAAAAAATACATGCACCACCCTGTTCACAGCAGCACTATTTACAATAGCCATGGTGTCCAAGTAGATTATGCCCTTTGACAGATGAATGGGCAAAGAAGAAGTGGTGTATACATACAAGGGAACAGTGCTCAGCCATAAAAGGTATACAACAATGCCATTTGCAGCAACATGGATGGACCTAGAGATTATTATACAAAATAAAATAATCAGACAGAGAAAGAAATATCATATGATAGTACTTACATGTGGAATCTAAAAAAATGATACAAATGAACTTATTGATAAAACAGAGCTAGACTGATAGACATAGAAATCAAACTTATGGTTACCAAAGTGGATAACAGTGGGAGAAGGGAAATAAACTAGGAGTTTGGGATTAATATAACACATTATAACATATGAAATAAGTGAACAACAAGGACCTACCATATAGTGCAAGTATATATTGTGTATATTATATACACAATTTATAATAGACTATAATGGAAATTAGTCAAAAAGAATATGTGTATGTGTGTGTGTATGTCTGTGTCTGTGTAACTGAATCCCTTTGTTGTGCACTTAAAACTAAGACGACATTGTAAATTAATGATGTGCTGTGCTCAGTCATGTTCAATCCTTTGTGACCCTATGGACTGTAGTACTCCAGGCTTCTCTGTCCATGGGATTTTCTTGGAAAAAATACTGGAGTGGGTTGCTGTTTCCTCCTCCAAAATTAACTCTGCTGTGTTATGCTTAGTTGCTCAGTCATGTCCGACACTTTTGTGACCCTATATGCTGTAGCCTGCCAGGCTGCTCTGTTCATGAGGATCTCCCAGGCGAGAATACTGGAGTGGGTTGCCATGCCCTCCTCCAGGGGATCTTCCCAACGCAGGGATAGAACCCAGGTTTTCTGCACTGCAGGTAGATTATTTACCATCTGAATCACCAGAGATGCCCAAGAATACTAGAGTGGGTAACCTATCTCTTCTCCATGGGATCTTCCCTGACCAAGGAATCAAACCAGGGTCTCCTGCATTGCAGGTGGATTCTTTACCAACTGAGCTACCAGCATGTTAATAATACTTTAATATAAAAATTAAATTTAAAAATATTCTTTTAAAAATGAATGATTATTTACACCCACTTAGTGGCAAGGATTAGTTATTCCACCTGCTGTGCTCTCTGTGTAATAGCAGCAGTCTAGTTTTTTTAAAAGACTTCTACTTTGGAGCAATGATAACCTACCAGATGATCTTACCTTGATGAAACTATGACTTATGGATCTCAGCTGCCTCTTATCCCTGCTGCTGCTGCTAAGTCACTTCAGTCGTGTCCAACTCTGTGCCACCCTGTAGATGGCAGCCCACCAGGCTCCTCCATCCCTGGGATTCTCCAGGCAAGAACACTGGAGTGGGTTGCCATTTCCTTCTCCAGGGCATGAAAGTGAAAAGTGAAAGTGAAATCGCTCAGTAGTGTCTGACTCTTTCGCGACCCCATGGACTGCAGCCTACCTAGCTCCTCCATCCATGGGATTTTCCAGGCAAGAGTACTGGAATGGGTTGCCATTGCCTTCTCCACTCTTAGCCCTAACAGATGCCAATTCAAAGCAGATGAGTGTAAGCCTATCATCTTCCTCACAGTTGATACTGGTCAGTTACCATCTATAAATGAGGATTTCCATCACTCTTGTATTATCTTGTACTTCACAATATATGCTTTTATTACATACCGATTTCTTCAAAAGAAAATTAGCACCCATCTTCTGATAACTGGATAATAAATTTCCACAGCTTTAAAAATGTAGGGTATTAGTGGAAACTTTTGCCTCATATGAGTTGCTATGAGCTGGAGGTCCAGAATTACAGGTACCAAATAGTGTTAGATATCTTGCTCAGTTTATCCTCCCATTAAAACTCTCTATCAATCTTTCCTTCCTTTAGGTGTGTCTGTGCTGGGTTCTTCTAGAATAAGGGATTACTTTCCTAATTTTTTCTGCTTCCATTTCGGAATAGCTGAGATTTCCTAAGGAAATTGGAAGTGGAGTGATCTGAAAAGCTTAACAGGTTTCTCTGGATCTCCTTAGAACCGAGTAGAAAGGCTATCCATGTCTTATTGTGGGTCTCAAAAGATTGTTGCAAGTCTTCCTTAAGTGGATTGCTATTTCAACAGTTGCTCTGTATTTCCTATTAATTCTTTCTTCACTAATCTGCCCAAATTTTGAATCTAGATCACCTAATTTCATTGGTGTAGTCCCTATGTCACTTACTTTATTCATTAATTCTACAAATACGCTTGTGTGCAGTTACTTAGAATGTGCAGAAAACAACAGTGGGTAAGCAGGGTCACACTAGAATACATGCATAACGGAATATGAAATATACTTCATATAAAAGTTAGGTCAGCTGAGTTTAGTAATTCTATGATGTGTTGGCACTGAAATACCTACCCTGATTCTAAGACTTTTACCAAAATTTTGCATTTTATTGTCCATATTAATTCCTTAAGCAATGAAACAACTAATTTTTCTAGTCTTTTTAATACCTATATTTCTCTTTGAAGTTAATGCCAGAATTTGTTGATGAACAATTTTTGATGAAAGAATGTGAAAAGGTGAGAGACTTTAGAGTTTAAATGATCAGAATCTTAGCTAATTGTTGATAAGAGCTGATTCTAGGGCAAAGTAGTGTATTGATTTCTTAACTTGGTTTTTACAGCTGGAATCCAAGCTTAGAAGGGCAATTCTTTATTCTCAAATAAGTTAAGCTGTTACTGAAACAGGTGAGACAGAACTCAAAAAACATGATCATGAGGAGTGTTCTTTCTCTATCTGTATACCCATGTTAACATGTTAATAATGTGTTACATATATATATATAAACTCTGCACAGGTGGCTGTGAATGGATTAGCACAGCTGATAAAAGGCCATGACTTTTGGTGAATCACTTTCTAAAGAACTTGCATGCTGTTACCTTGGGAAGAAGGCAAGAGCTTATCTATCTTATATTCTGAAGTGGGAAGACTATACTAACTATCCTTGGTCAGGGGGCTTTGAGTTCCTGTGTTTATGAAGTTACATAAACCTACATTCTGGGATTTCAGAAGAAATACTGCAAAACAATAATGTGGGCTTATTTTATGCACTAAAAACACCCCATTCCCAAATATTCCTAGAGCTTGCAAGTAAAGATGACTGATTTTAGGAGTTGCCTTTGCCTTTTTAATGAGGTTTTTAGAGATCTCCACCTTTCAGTCAGGGTTAACATCAAACACGCATGAAGCATTGAACACCTCCAGGAAACCACGGCAGCCAAAATAATCTGAATATGGCAATGGTTTTCTTTGTGATGAACTCCTCCTTCAGGGCCACGTGATAAACCTTCACTTGGAAGAGCTGGCTCTCAGTAGCCACTGCGGCATGAACTACCTCCCTCTTGCCTTCTCTGACGTGATATGTGAATCGTTCCATTGCCTTCAGCACTATTACTTCTTTGGGACCCCTGTGGAAGCCCTCCTCCCCGGAAGCTTCGTTAGCTTCTTTATCTTGGTTTCTGCTTAGAATTACATGCCCCAAACAGGCACGATTAAGAAAAGGGATGCAGGTTCACTCCCTCATGAGAATCATCTATGGCTGAATTTTGAGCCTCAATAAAGAACATAATTGAGAAGATTTGGTGGGGGGAACTAGATGAAAATCACTGACATGGTATAGATAATCTAATGGAATAAATGGAGATTTAAACAGTTAGTTTTCTTCTTTTTCTCTGTTTTATGGATATTATAAGGAGGATATCTTTCTTTGAAAAAGTGTTAACTCAAATGAAAATGTATTTCGGGTAGGAAGAACTATGTAGAGTAGGGAGGCAATGGGCAGTAGCAATGCTGTTGTGGAGTGGTTTCTAGTAGAGATGAGGATGAAAAAGGTAAAAAGTAATCTTAACTCATTTATCAACTCATTTCCATGTGCAAAATAAGACACAAATAAGGGTGGAAGTAAATCACCCTTGACAACACTGAGAGTAAGGAATGACTCCTAACAGAAACAGTTGATTTCATCCCAGGAGATGAGGCAGTTTAAAGTTCCAAATTAATAAGCCCCTTTTCAGGAATGTGTTGCTAATTAAAAAGTAACACAGTATTGAAAGAATTCCATGAATTTATGGAGTTTGGAAATGACCTGGATAAAGGACATTTCGAAGACTGGCAGAATTAGCCACCCCAAAAAATGTTTCCCTGTAATAAGATGACCATAAGCTGATTATTCTGAAAAACAGTACACATGGAGGAAGATTTAAAACCAGAGAGGAAGATGACCTTTTGTAAGGGGAATCTGTATTTATAAATTAAATCTTCATTTTAAGGGTGTTTGCCCCTTAAATGAGGGAAGAAGAAAGAGAAGGAGGACTCTAAATCTCATGAGAATATTATCACCAGAGGAAAAACTGACGTCAACCCGCATAACCAACATTTCCCTTATTGTTCCTGGTAACTTCCCCATAACTGGCCTCCCCACACTTTCCTTTTTCTGTCTTTCACTAAAGATGGTATTTAAGCTGGTGGCTTAGGCCACCTCAGGGAGTTACTTATTTTTCCTGAGTATGTTCTATGTGTAGATTAGGAACAACTGTTATTAATAGTAAACTTCTGCTTATTTTTTTCCTGTTAATCTTTGTTTTAAAACAGGGATCTCAGCTAAGATCTCAGAAGGACAGAGGGGTAAGTGTTTTTCCTTCTCTAAACACTCCTGATACAATAATGGCAGGACCCCGTGGAGAAGAGTGCCAAAGGAGAAGTCAGGTATTAGGGGGCTTTTTTATGGCCTCCTATCTACCAAGTGGCTGAACCATTTCAGTGTGAATTGGAAGGGAAGCCACTGATCTGTAAGAGAAAGTATGAAGGAAACAGTGGGCCATGGGAGTGGTAAGGACCAGTTCATGGAGACAGGCGCACCACCTCCAGAGACCAGCAGTGCTCCTTGTGGTCTGACCTGTACCACCGTACAAGCCATGACCTGTGGGTCATGGGGCTCAACTCTGTTAAGCTTCTCATCACTGTGGCCAGTTCTCCCCATATCCGGATGTTCAGTCCAAGGACAGGTAAATCAGTAACAGCCAATCTCTTACAAGTAACCACAGCAGCACCTTGAGAAGATGTGCACAGGACTTAAGAAAAATAATGTTCTATAGGAGTATCATGAAAGGAGACCTGATGAACACCTATTCATTGTGTGTAAAGGGAGTACTGAAACAGCCTGAGGTTAAATAATAAAGATTATTTTTTAACTTATAAAACAATCATGTAATTATTCTTTAATGTTAAAATAATAATTTATATCTGTATTTCCTGTATCAAATAACACTGGCAAACATAGCAGGTAAAAGGAAAAACATAAATCATAGAAGTCAACTTGAGACAAATTGATATTTTTGGGGTACACAAAACAAAATTTCAAATCAGAAATACTATTTAACAAAATACAGCATTTGATAGAGGGGAAATTTTAGACAGTTAAAATTAATTATTTTGTCTATGTATCTGCATTTCCTAAAATTTAACAATAATGTTATTACTGTAATAAAAAGAGAAAGAATTGGTGATAGTGCTTAGTTTTTCAGTATTTCTCCACTTTATTGCACCCTAAGCTCACTCTTTCACAAGGTATTGAATTAAACACAACAACATTAAACAAACAAGTTACTAATTATACCTACTGCTGAAGAGGAATGATATAGGTGCACACTAGGCCATAGGTTATCCTCATGCAAAGGGCAGCATAATAATAATAGGAATTTGAAAGTCAGTAGGATCTTTAAATACACACTCAATAACAACATGTATGATCTGATTACTAGAGGACTGTATATTGCAGAGGATTAGTGAGAAGTTCTTTTATGGTTCTATTGACCTCTGTCATTGTATTGTAGGGAGAGGGAAATGCTGAAAACAGGAATCTGGAACTTTGGTTGAAAACCCGCTGGATGAGGTTGGTGGCAGCTTCTGAAGAGTCTAGGGGCAGTCCCCAATTGGGTACATCCTGGATGTCAGAAGTTCTGGAAGCTGACTCTGCTTCAGAGTTTCTCTTGGAGTCAACAGCTTTAACAGTGGTGTATTCTGTTTTCTGAACCAATATTTGCTTCCTGGTAAATGGTTTTCATCATAAGATGAACCAAAACATTTCTCTCCTACTTTCTGTCTGTCTGTCTGTCTCTCTTACACATGTACACACATTGAAGTATTCCCATTATGCCAATTTTCTACAGAATAATAGAATATGTTGTGATATTCCAAAGACTTCTCCAGCTTGGGCCCCCCTCCCCCACAACACCACAATTGCAAACTTCTCTCTGAAAACGTTAAAACTTTGTTTAATCCAGGGACCCAAAGAAGATAGAATTGCATGGTATGTTTAGGTAGGCATATGAGACCTAGGAGGCAGATTAGCCTCCTTGGGCTTCCCTTGCTCCCAGGAGGATTTGGAGCAATGGGATGATCTTATGGGAGTAGGAATTACAGTGTCAGAAGTTTAGGCAGATGGGGCCTTGGAAATGTCAATCATGAGACTTTATGCATGGAAAAGCAGAGGTGACTTATGGTGTACATATATGTCATTGTCATAGCAGAGAGCCAATGGCCTGAGTTTTCTCTGATTAGACCATAGCCACTTGGACCTGGTTCAAAATTGTGAAAGGAGTCCATTATGGCTGTATATTGTCACTCCATTTATTTAATTTATATGTAGAGTACATTATGTGAAATGCCAGGCTGGATGAGGCTCATGCTTGACTCAAGATTGCCAAGAGAAATATCAATAACTTCAGATATGCAGATGACATCATCCTAATGGCAGAAAATGAAGAGGAACTAAAGAGCCCCTTGATGAAGATGAAAGAAGAGAGTGAAAAAGTTGGCTTAAACTCAACATTCAAAAAATGAAGATCATGGCATCTGGTCCCATCATTTCATGGTAAATCGATGGGAAAACAATGGAAATGGTGACAGACTTTATTTTCTTGGGCTACAAAATCACTGTAGAGAGACTGCAGCCAGGAAATTAAAAGACACTTGCTGCTTGGAAGAAAAGCTATGACAAACCTAGACAGCATATTAAAAAGCAGAGACATCACTTTGCCAACAAGCGTCTATATAGTCAAAGCTATGGTTTTCCAGTAGTCATGTATGGATGTGAGAGTTAGACCATAAAGAAGGTTGAGTGCCAAAGAACTGATGCTTTCAAACTGTGGATTTGAAGAAGACTCTTGAGAGTCCCTTGGACAGCAAGGAGATCAAACAGTAAGGAGTCAGTCCTAAAGGAAATCAGTCCTGAATATTCATTGGAAGGACTGATGCTGAAGTTGAAGCTCCAATTCTTTGACCGCCTGATGCAAAGACCTGACATTTGAAAAGACCCTGATGCTGGAAAAGATAGTTGGATGGCATGATCGAGTCAATGGTTATGAGTTTGAGCAAACTCCAGGAGATAGTGAAGGACAGGGAAGTCTCATTTGCTTCAGTTGGTGGGGTTGCAAAGAGTTGGACACAACTGAGTGACTGAACAACAGCAAAACCACTCTAATGGCAGAAAGTGAAGAGAAACTAAAGAGTCTCTTGATGAAGGTAAAAGAAGAAACTGAAAAAGCTGTCTTAAGACTCAACACTCAAACAACTAAGATCATGGTATCCAGCCTCATCACTTCATAGCAAATAAAAAGGGGAAAATATGGAAACAGTAACAGTGTTTATTTTCTTGGGCTCCAAAATCACTGCAGATAGTGATTGCAGCCATGAAATTAGAAGACACTTTCTGTTTGAGAAGAAGTCACCTGGCAAGTCCTGATAGTTCAGTGGAAAAGAATCTGCCTGCCAATGCAGAAGACAGAGGAGACACAGGTTTGATCTCAGGGTTGGGAAGATCTTCTGGAGGAGGAAATGGCAACCCACTCTGGTGATTTTTCCTGAAAAATTTTATGGACCGAGGAGCCTGGTGGGTTACAGTCCATGGGATCACAAGGAGTTAGACATGACTTAGTGACCACACATTCACATGTTCGTGGAAGGAAAGCTATGACAAACCTAGACAGCACATTAAAAAGCAGAGACATCAATTTGCCAACAAAGTTTCATACAATAAAAGCTCTGGTTTTTCTAGAAGTCATGCATGGATGGGAGAGTTGGGCCATAAAGGAGGTTGAGAACTGAAGAACTGACACTTTTGAATTGTGGTGCTGGAGAATAATCTTGAGAATCACTTGGACTTCAGGGAGATCAAACCAGTCAGTCCTAAAGGAAATCAACCCTGAATATTCATTGGAAGGACTGTTACTAAAGCTGAAGCTCCAATATTTTGGCCACCTGATGTGAACAGCTGACTCTTTGGAGAAAACCCTAATGGTGGGGAAGACTGGAGAAGGGGAGAACAGAAGATGAGATCATTAGATAGCATCACCAACTCAATGGAGATGAATTTGAGCAAACTCTGTGAGATAGTGAAGGACAGAGGAGACTGGTGTGCTGCCATCCATGAGGTCACAAAGAATTTCACATGACTTAGCAACTGAACAACGACATCCCAGAAAGTAAATAAGAAGAGCCACAGGAAGGGGAAAGGACTGGTTTGACTACTGCATGGCATTGCAGAGAGGTCCTAAATGGAGCAAGAAAGGAGAGAGGAGGAGCCTTAGGGTAAGGACACACTGGGTGCAAATGCTGTGACTTTGAGATAGAATACAGGAATTCTTGAATTAAGGGGTCTAAGAAGTGGATCGATTAATGTTTATGTACAAATCTGTGTGCATTATGACAGTATTTATACTTGAATTATGTGCATTGAAATTCCTACTTTGATTAGTGTAACCAGCGATCCAGAGGAGGATCTTTGGTGTATGTGTGCATGAGTGTGTTCCTAAGTGTATAAGTCTGAGATGCCATTCATGCCATGTAGATACTACCACATTTTTATCATGTATGCAAGGATTAAGACAGACACCTTTTGCTCTAAGATGTAGTTACTCTAGACTCAGGGGCACCTTCCCCCAATTTTTTCATTTGTGCTTGGTTAGAACTCTGTTGTTATGCCTCTTCCTCAATAAACATTTTTAAAATTCTTATTATATATCATTTCTGGATTTCCTCGGATTCTCTTTTCAACTTTTCTCATTTTAACTGTATTATCTTCTACTTTGGTCCACATATTTTTATTCTTGAAACATGATATTCTCTTGCATTCTCAGTCTTAGTAAATAATAACATAATTTATCCAATTGCCTATGGTAGCAATGTAGAATAATATTTGAACTTCTCACCTCTCTCACCGGCTACACTCACGAATATGTGAGGTTCTACTTTGAAAGAAGCTTTAAAAAAAATTTTTTTAAAGTCTCCTTATTTTTCCCATTCTTACCTGGACTTTTGAAATTGCTTCCTGAGAGATGTGCTCATAGACTAACTTTTTAAATTAAAAGCATTTCCAATTTCAGTGGTGTAAATACTACTACTCCTCAGGTTGCTTTCATCATACTCATTGTTTAGCCAACAGCACAAAATTCCTTAATTTTTCACAGTTGTGGAATTTTTCATAGTTGTGGAATGAGTGGGCTCCAGGACAGACTAATCCTTACAATTTATCTTCCTGTCTCCAAATATGATCTGTCTCTCTCTAATGAGTCCCTCAAGATCACCGCTAAAATATTTTACTACTAAAATGTAACAATAATTAGACATTCTTCTACTTGCTACACTATGCTAAGTCACTTCAGGCATGTCTGACTCTTTGTGCCTTGTACATCACAGCCCTCCAGGCTCCTCTGTCCATGAGATTCTCTAGGCAAGAATGCTGGAGTGGGTTGCCATTTCCTTCTCCAGTTCTTCTAAATAAAACCTCTCAATTATTTACCTTTTTTTTTTTTTTTTAACAAAGAAGATTCAATTTCTCTCTTTTTAACATAAGGTAAGGAGATCCAACCAGTCCATTCTAAAGGTCAGGCCTGGATGTTGTTCATTGGAAAGACTGATGTTGAAGCTGAAACTCCAATACTTTGGCCACCTGATGTGAAGAGCTGACTCATTTGAAAAGACCCTGATGCTGGGAAAGATTGAGGGCAGGAGGAGGTGGGGACCACAGAGGATGAAATTGTTGGATGGCATCACTGACTCAATGGACATGGGTTTGGGTGGACTCTGGGAGTTGGTGATGGACAGGGAGGCCTGGCGTGCTGTGGTTCATGGGGTCACAAAGAGTCAGACATGACTGAGTAGCTGAATTGAACGGAACTGAACTTACTGTCAAGGGGTTTTCAGGTGGCTTAGTGGTAAAGAATTTGCCTGCCAATGCAGAAGATACGAGTTCAGTCAGGAAGATCCTCTGGAGGAGCAAATGGGAACCCACTCCAATATTATTTTTGGAAAAATCTCATGTACAGAGGAGCCGGGTGGGCTACAGTCCATGGGGTCACAAAAAGTCAGACACGACAGAGCACACACACATACTGCCATATCCCTTTTTATGTCTCTTGCCTAATTTTCCCATGCCCTTTCAGATATACCAACGTTTCCATTGTACAGAATTACCTGTCATTTCATGCCAATTTTGAGTAAGTTATGTGACATTTCTTTCATCTATCCAGTTTATCTACCTTATTAAGAACGATGCTATGTACTGATTATGATTTTTGAGGATCTACTAGGAGTGTAATAAGAAATGCATATGTATTATTTCACTTAACTTTTGATTTCTCCATTTTAGACAAGTCTAGTTAAGTTAATTCCACAGATATGTGACTAGTGAATGATGGCCTTTCTTATCCCAAGCCCTTGCTCTTGATCACTAAGAGAAATGATCTTCTCTACACTGTTCATTTTTACAAATCTTGTATTCTTTAGCACAACTTTCACATCCTTTTGAAGCCTATATGAATGTCATTTTCTTAATCTCTCTTAAAAAGTTTTATTATTGGAGTATAGTTTATTTAGTCTAACTGTTGGCGCAGACAGTAAAAATTATGCCTTCATTTTAGGAGTCCTGGGTTCAACCCCTGGGTCAGAAAGATCTCCTGGGAAATGGAATGGCTACCCATTCCAGTATTCTTTCTTGGAGAATTCCATGGACAAAGGAGCCTTGTGGGCTACAGTCCAGGGGATCACAGAGAGTCAGACATGACTGAGCTGCTAACACTCAATGTTGTCTTAGTTTCAGGTATGCATTAAAGTGAATCAGTTATAAAAATACTGGGTTGGCCAAAAATAGTTTGGAGTTTTTCTGTAATATCTTATGGAAAAACCCAAGAAACTTTTTTGAACAACCCAATACATATATCCACTTTTTGTAAAATTCTTTTCCAATATAGGTCATTACAGAGTATTGAGGAGAGTTCCCTGGGCTGTACAGTAGTTCTTTGTTATTATTTCATATATAACAGTGTGTCTATGTCAATCCTGGTTTGACATAGACAATTCATCCCTCCCTCCTTCTCCCCTGAGAGCCATAGTTTATTTTCTACATCTCTTAATGAAATTCTCTATTTATATTAATACACGTGTCATATTTTAGATTCCACATATAAATGATACATTATATTGTCTTTCTCTTTCTGACTTACTTCACTTAGTATGATAATCTCTAGGTTCATCAATGCTACTGCAGATGATTTTATTTCATTTTTTATAACTGAATAGTATTCCATTGCATGTATGTGCCACATCTTTATTGATTCATATGTTGATATACATTCAGGTTGCATACACGGGCTATTATAAATATGATTCAATGAACATTGGGGTGCATGTATATTTTCAAATTAGAGTTTTCTCTGGATATATGCCTAGGAGTGGGATTGCAGGATCCTATGGCAGTTCTATTCTATTTTTGAGGGACTTCCATACGGTTTTCCACAGCAGCTGCACCAATGTACATTCTTACCAACAGTGTAAGGCTATTTCCTTTTCTCCATAATCTCTCCAGCATCTATTTGTAGACCTTTTAATGATGGCTATTCTGACTGGTGTGAGGTGATGCTCTGCAATTCTCTAATAATTAGTGATGGCTAACATCTTTTCATGTGCCTATTGACCATCTGTATGTCTTCTTTGGGAAAATGTTATTTAGGTCTTCTGCTCATGTTTCAATTGGGTTGTTTGTTTCTTAGTTATTAGATTATATGTGCTGTTTGTATTGTTTGAAAATTAAGCCCTCATAAGACATCATTTGCAAATATTTTCTCCCAGTTCATAGCTTGTCGTTTTTTTTTTGTTTTTGGTTTCCTTGATCAATCTCATTTATTTTTGTTTTCATTTATATTGCCTTATGTTAGAGAATGTTTTGCTTATATTATCTTCTAGGAGTTTTATGTTGTCATGTCATATATAAGTCTTTAAGCCAATTTGAGTTTATCTATGTGCATGGTATGAAGGTGTGTTTTAACTTCCTTGATTTACATGCAGCTGTTCAGCTTTCCCAACACTACCTGTTGAAGAGACTATCTTTTCTCCATTGTATATTGTTTTCCTCCTATGTTGAAGACTAATTGACTGTAGGTATAACAATTTTAAGATCCTGTGTTTAACTCTAAATAACAGCAAAAATTATGACAGCTTTTATATAGTGGTGCATGTCTGTCTATGTGTATGTGTGTGTATACACATAAATAGCATTGCTTCTCTAGGAATGTTGTCAGCATCAGGATGCAATAGTATCTTCGCTTTTTCTCTTCTCTTCAATCTACTACCAGTAAACCATCCACAGCTCAACAGAGTACCTATGAAGCATAATAAAGTGCAGTAAAGCAAGGTGTGCCTGTATTAGCCTTTGTTAGTGCTCCAGGAGTCCGTCATACATGGGTGCAGGCATGTGAGTGTGACAAATACCGTGGGGTTTGTCCTGCAGGATCAACCACTTCTGTTGTAGACCAGCATGTGTATCTCTAAAGGCAGGTAACTTTGTGTTCTGCAGGGGCACCCTTGGTCATTTAAGTCTATTTGTCTTATAAGAGGAAAAACATGAATTAGTAAAAATCTCTGGAGACTAAAATGCAGAATGCTGTAATCTTGTAAAAGATTGAGAAAAAAAATGTGAAGAATTACAATGAAAAATGGTACAAGTTTGGATCATTTAAAAAACTTACTAGTGTTGGCTAAGTCTTGTTGAGCCATGATTTGGTTTCCTCCCTCTTTTGCTTTCTTCTCAGGGAGAGAGGTTTTGAAGCTATAAGGTGATTTTGAAATTCCGTCCATCAATGTTTGTAGCTTTTGTGCAGTCAGGCAACTGCACAATTTCCCCCTGTGAATAATTTAGTAAAAATGAAGAATGATAGCAGGCATACCTTCTTTTAGTCTTTTATAACAAATTCATAGTGAAAGAAGTTCCAAAATTAAATCTTCTTTATACAGTGAACTTAAATATGGTTAAGTAGAAAGCAAAGTTCCTTTAATTAGGCTCAGATAAAAAGTGAGTCACCTCTCCACTTCTTCCTCCTTCCCTGTTCTCAGAGGGGCAGTGGCAGGAGGAGACCTTGTTAGACCATGAGAAGAAAAGCTGCAAATGACAAAATTTCATCCTTTTTATGGTTGAGTGGTATTCTCTTTTATATTAAATACATGTACTGCATCTTCTTTATCCATTCACCTGTTGATGGACACTTAGGTTGCTTCCATAGCTTGGCAGTTTAATAATACTACAATGAACATTGGGATATATGTACTTTTTAAAGTTATTGTTTTTCAGATATATGCCCAGGATTGGAATTGCTGGGCCATATGGTAGCTCTATTTTTGTTTTCGTTTGTTTGTTTTTCAGTAACCTCCATTCTGTTCCCACAGTAGTTACACCAATTTGCATTCCCAACAATAGTATAAGAAGATTCCCCCTTTCCCACATCCTTTCCAATATTTATTATTTGTGTTCTTTTGATGACAGTCATTCTGACAGGTGTCGAGTGATATTTCATTGTGGTTTTGATTTGCATTTCCCTGATGAATAGTGATATTGGGCATCTTCTCATGTGTCTGTTGACTGGCTAGCTGCATTTCCTCTTTGGAAAAATGTCTCTATTTCTTCTGCCCATTTTTAAATTGGGTTGTTTGTTTTTCAATGTTGAGTTGTATGAGCTATTTATATACTTGAGATACTAATTCTTTACTGTTCAAATCATTTGAAAATATTTTCTCCCATTCAGTAGGCTATCTTTTTATTTCATTGATGGCTTCCTTTGCTGTGCAAAAGACTTCAAGTTTAATTAGGTTCCATTTGTTTATTTATTTTTCTATTTCTTTTACTTTAGGAGACAGACCCACAAAAACATTCCTGTGATTTATGTCAAAAAGTGTTCTGCCTATATTTTTGTCTAGGGATGTATAATGTCTGATCTTATTTTAATATGTTTTGAATTTATGTTTGTATATGACGTTAAAGAATGTTCTAATTTTATTCTTTTACATGTAGCTTTCCAGTTTTTCAGCACCACTTATTATAGGGACTCTCTTTTCTCAAGTGTATATTCTTGCCTCATTTGTTGTAGATTAATTGACCATATTTGTGTGGGTTTATTTCTGGACTCTATTCTATTTCATTCATTGATGTGTCTGTTTTTGTGCAGGTTCCATGTTTTGATTACTGTAGCTCTGTAGTGTAATATGAACAGACCATTACCAGTAAGGAATTGAATCAGTTTTTAAAAATTCCCAACAAAAGCCTAGAACTAGATGGCTTCACAGGTGAATTCTACCAAACATTTAGAGAAGAGTTAACACTTATCTTTCTGAAGCTATTCCAAAAATTGCAGATGAAAGAACACTTCTGAATTTATTCTGTGAGTCCAGCATCACCTTGATATCAAAACCAAAGATATCATAAAAAGAAAATTACAGGTCAATATCAGTGATGACTATAGATGTAAAAATTCTCAAGAAAATAATATCAAACTGAATCTAACAATATATTTAAAGAATAATAAATTTCGATGAAGTGAGATTTATCCCCAGTATATAAGAATATTTCAATATTTGCAAATCAATCAATGTGATATACTGCATTAACAGTAGAATGAAAACCATATGATCATCTCAATAGATGCAGAAAAAGCTTTTGATAAATTTAGTATCTATTTATTATTAAGAAAAAGACATCTCCAGAAGGTGGACATAGAAGGAACATAACATAATAAAGATCATATGTGACAAATTCACACCTAACATCATGCTCAATGGTGAAAAGTAGAAGGCATTTCCTCTAAGATCAGAAATGAGATAAGGATGTCCACTTTCACAACTTTTATTCAATATAGTTTGGAAGTCAACGCCAACACAATCAAGATAGAAAAAGAGATAAATAGAATAGTTCAGTTCAGTTCAGTTCAGTCGCTTAGTCGTGTCTGATTCTTTGCGACCCTATGAATCACAGCACACCAGGCCTCCCTGTCCATCACCAACTCCCGGAGTTCACTTAGACTCACGTCCATCAGGTCCGTGATGCCATCCAGCCATCTCATCCTCTGTCGTCCCCTTCTCCTCCTGCCTCCAATCCCTCCCAGCATCAGAGCCTTTTCCAATGAGTCAACTCTTCGTATGAGGTGGTCAAAGTACTGGAGTTTCAGCTTTAGCATCATTCCTTCCAAAGATATCCCAGGGCTGATCTCCTTCAGAATGGACTGGTTGGATCTCCTTGCAGTCCAAGGGACTCTCAAGAGTCTTCTCCAACACCACAGTTCAAAAGCATCATTTCTTTGGTGCTCAGCCTTCTTCACAGTCCAACTCTCACATCCATACATGATCACAGGAAAAACCATAGCGTTGACTAGATGGAACTTTGTTGGCAAAGTAATGTCTCTGCTTTTCAATATGCTATTTAGGTTGCTCATAACTTTTCTTCCAAGGAGTAAGCGTCTTTTAATTTCATGACTGCAATCACCATCTGCAGTGATTTTGGAGCCCCCCAAAATAAATTCTGACACTGTTTCCACTGTTTCCCCATCTATTTCCCATGACGTGATGGGACCGGATGCCATGATCTTTGTTTTCTGAATGTTGAGCTTTAGGACAACTTTTTCACTCTCCATTTTCACTTTCATCAAGAGGCTCTTTAGTTCCTCTTCACTGTCTGCCATAAGGGTGGTGTCATCTGCATATCTGAGGTTATTGATATTTCTCCCAGCAATCTTGATTCCAGCTTGTGCTTCTTCCAGTCCAGTGTTTCTCATGATGTACTCTGCATAGAAGTTAAATAAGCAGGGTGACAATAGACAGCCTTGACATACTCCTTTTCCTATTTGGAACCAGTCTGTTGTTCCATGTCCAGTTCTAACTGTTGCTTCCTGACCTGCATATAGATTTCTCAAGAGGCAGGTCAGGTGGTCTGGTATTCCCATCTCTCTCAGAATTTTCCATAGTTTATTGTGATCCACACAGTTAAAGGCTTTGGCATAGTCAATAAAGTAGAAAGAGATGTTTTTCTCAAACTCTCTTGCTTTTTCCATGAACCACTGGATGTTGGCAATTTGATCTCTGGTTCCTCTGCCTTTTCTAAAACCAGCTTGAACATCATTAAGTTCACAGTTCAAGTATTGCTGAAGCCTGGTTTGGAGAATTCTGAGCATTACTTTACTAGCATGTGAGATGAGTGCAATTGTGTGGTAGTTTGAGCATTCTTTGGCATTGTCTTTCATTGGGATTGGAATAAAAATGGAACTTTTCCAGTCCTGTGGCCACTGCTGAGTTTTCCAAATTTGCTGGCATATTGAGTGCAGCACTTTTACAGCATCATTTTTCAGGATTTGAAACAGCTCAACTGGAATTCCATCACCTCCACTAGCTTTGTTCATAGCGATGCTTATTGTTAAATATGGGCAAAGTGTTGGAGTGAAAAAGGCACTTGGACATAAGTGAGACCCTTCCGGCTGGCCATTTGGCAGAGAGGAAGCAGGGGAGCTGGCAGTAGATTGGAAGCGGTGTGGGACCTTGTGTGTGAGCTGACTGGTGAGTCAGAAAGGGGTGGGCATGGAAGAAGGAGTGGATACTGAGGCAGAGCCAAGGGATCGGCGAGAGGCATAGTCACAGGAGGGCTGGGCTCTGAGGACAATGGGGGAGGAGTGAGTATGAAGGAAGTTGGTGAGGGCGATTGAGGGGGAGTTGGTGTGGGGGAGCTGGTGAGGCAGGGCATGAAGGAAGGAGTGGGTATAGAGGTGGCTTAGTCACGGGAAGGCTGGGATGTGAGGATGATGAGGGAGGAGTGGATATGGAGGGAGTTGTTGAGGGCAATAGAGGGGGAGTTGGTGTAGGGCTAGGAAGGGCCATGGTTAGGAGAATTTCTTAAGGGGAACAGAAGGTACATAGGGTGAGACGGGAGCACAGCAGCCAGAAAGCCTGTACATAGGGTACCTCAGACCATTTTCCCTTCTTCTGCCAGTAATTATTTAAATCATGGAGGTTGTTAAAATGGAAAATTCCAGTTAGTGGCCATTGTGAGCCATTATCTAAAGAATATTGGGGCTATGCCTCAGAACAAAGGAAGGTTAAGCATTTGGAGCAAATTTTTCCAGAGATATGTAGAGTTCTGAGGTTGGTGAATAAACATTTTAGCGGTGTAGATCAGGGTTGGTCGGCCCTGGAGGCAGCCGTCCCCATGGCGATATGAAACGAAGGTCCTGGACTAATTGTTAGCGGGGCTGGGTGGGGTCTGGTCAGGCGTCCCTGAAGGGGCTGTCGACTCAGCGAGGAGAGGGCCACTCAGCCAAGACGTCTGTGAGTTGACTGGCGCTGAGGAATAGCAGGCCTGGCCTGCGGAGGAGGGGTCTGGATGCGGCCGCGATCACGATTTAAAGGGACCAAGACACCCTAGGAATATTTGCCATGGGAGCAACGCCCCCAGAGCCCGACCGATAGAACTTACCCGTATCCTGCCAGACGGTAGAGTGGTCCTGGAGGGGTGATGGGGTTACCTGGTCTGGCATGGGCCACACCTGAGGGGGCCACAAATCCCACTCGTCGTGGGATGGGCCCTCGCCTAGGGCCCCACATTGGGCGCCAAATGTTAGGTAAAGATGACCAGGACACCAAAAGAGTGTCTAACACGTTTGTCTTTCAGGCTTTTTAATGACAAAGTGCTCCCGGGTGAGGTTCCCAGACTCGAATGAGGCAGGTCGAGGAAGTCCGTGCCCAGACCGTGTTGGGGGTAGTTTTTATACGTTTGTTGCAAGGGATGGTCAGGCTAGATGGATGAGGATTCAGATAGGTCGCCAGGTCGAGGCTGACAGGTCCTTCTACATGGCTGGGGTGGGGTGGCTTTAGCTGAGGAAGTGTGCTGTCATTGGTCCCCAGGATCTGGGAGGCTCCTTCCGTTAGGGACTTCCCCACTAGCGGGAGAGGAGGGGTGGCCCATCATGGCTCCCCAGGGTCTGGCCTTACAGACCCCAATGTTTATGAGGCTTTGTGTGCCCCACCCTGTACGACTCACAGTACACAAATCAACCACCTCCAAGCAGCTCACTTCTGCAATAAACATACTTCACTTTCACTTTTCACTTTCAAGCATTGGAGAAGGAAATGGCAACCCACTCCAGTGTTCTTGCCTGGAGAATCCCAGGGATGGGAGAGCCTGGTGGACTGCCGTCTATGGGGTCACACAGAGTTGGACACGACTGAAGTGACTTAGCAGCAGCAGCAGCATCCAGTACTTTTTGGAAAATGAAGACCTTTAAAAAAGAAATTTAGCACTTGTGAGTTTCAGCTTCTGGACAATTGTTCTCAGTTGAAAGCAGAAGAGTTTATCTCCTTCCTTACAATTGATATTGTACCATTTTCCATTTCCCACAACATTCATCTTTCTTATATTAGCCTGTATTTCCTAGATTGTGTTCTTCTTATTTACTTTTTTCTGAAAAAGAAATTTAACATTCAGGTCTGAAAATATAGTAACCTCCACATGTATGAGAAAGACCTTTGTGACACAGTGAAAACAAGATATCAAAAAGCAGTTACAGGCACAGATATACGCATGGCTTTGGCAAGGTCTTTTCTGAGAACTTTCCTTTTATTATTATGATTTTTTATTTTAGCCTTTCATGTTCTAGATGTTTTCTATTTAGCAATTCTAGAATGGTGAGTTTTCTTCCTATTTTCTACTGCTTCCTCCTCAAGGGCAGTTTTATTTACTTAAAACAAATGGAATAATGGGGATCAGAAGTCCCTGATGTACATTTTGGCTCCTCTTAGGCAGAGGAAATGATGGAGAAAGAAATGGCAACCCACTCCAGTATTCCTGCCTGGAGGATTCCATAGACAGAGGGGCTTGGCAGGCTACAGTCCATGGGGTTGCAAACAGTTAGAAACGACTGAATGGCTAACACACACATGCAGGCAGAAATGAATGGATGTTGATTATAACTTTTAATTTAATAGGTTATAAAAACCTATCAGAAACAGGGAAGTTTCTGATAATTCACTAGTTTTTTCTCTAACTTCTCCATTTATTCAATAGAGAAAATCTGCTTTTTCCAATATCTTATTCCCATTAATGTAGGCCCCACAGTTCACACTCCATGTGTCTCACTGATGTAAGATGCTGCTGTGTCACTTCAGTCGTGCCCAACTCTGTGCGACCCCATAGACAGCAGGCCACCAGGCTCCCCCGTCCCTGGGATTCTCCAGGCAAGAACACTGGAGTGGGTTGTCATTTCCTTCTCCAATGCATAAAAGTGAAAAGTGAAAGTGAAGTCTCTCAGTCATGTCCAACTCTTAGCGACCCCAAGCCTACCAAGCAGCCTACCAAGCTCCTCCATCCATGGTATTTTTCAGGCAAGAGTACTGCAGTAGGTTGCCATTGCCCTCTCTCTGACATAAGCTATTACTCATAAATTCTATAATTGCATTTATAAGCACTAATCTCTTAAAGATAGAGTAAAAAAGTGATGGAGATAAATTATGGGGCTGCCTGAGAAGATACATATACAGATTCATGAACAGTCAATTATATAAAATAAAAGGTGAGTTCATAGATGTTTGTGAGTTTTAGGGGATTTAAGGTATCATGCTATCTAGTACCCCAAATTTGGGAATTGATATGTCAGTAAAATGTTCTCTGCCTTTTTTTCTTAAATAAAAGAATTAGATTACCAGATTTTCCAAATATCATGCAATACAATATTTTTAAATTAGCTGTTCATGAATAACTGATTAAATAAATGAACAAGGTAGAAGAGACAGCATTGAACTGTTATATCATTTGCCTAACTGTTGAATGTATGTGCATTCAGGAGAGTACAAGCCAATCTGTTTACTGCTCTGGATATGGGTCACAACTAGAATTTAATCAGAGTAAGACAATCTGTTCTTCAAAGTAAAACAAGAAAGTGATGAATTTATGGTAGAATTCAGAGATAAAATTATTAGAATGTGCATATTGATTTATACCCTGCACTGTCTTTGTTCATGGTGTCTGAGACTAAGTAATCATAACTGGAGAAATGACAAGGTTTCTTGGTGAATCTTTTCAAGGACTTGCTTGGAACTATCTTAGGTAGAAGAATGCTGATAGATCACCCAATCCCATTTCCTGTTGGGTGGCAGACTTGGTCACTCTAGTTAAGAGACAGAACCAAGAACTGAGTTCCTCTATTCAGTCAGTAAGAATAGCTTGGCAAGACATCCAATTTCAGGCACTGATGGAGAAAATTAAAAGCAATTTTAAGAAATTATCTAATGTAACACAAACGATCCATACACAAATATTCCCGATGCTTGTTTGAGAAGACTATCAGAAACTGGAAATTTCATTTGCTATTTTGATGATGCTATTTGGAACTTCAAAGTTTTGATCAAGGACAACTTCAGACACAGATGGTGTTTTGTTTATCTCTAGGATTCCTTTGTATTCACGATAATCAGATTTGGTAATGACTTTCTGCTTTGTGAATTTCTTTTTAAGGTTGTTGTCAAAAACCTTCAGCTGGAAAAACTGACATGCAATAACCACTGTAGCATGAAATATTGTGCTTTTCTCCTCTTCTGGAGACTCATACTCAAATGGCTCTGTTGCTTTCAGTACCATCACTGTCTTTGGACCCTTTTGAAGAACATCTCTCCTGTCAGTTATCTTACACTGGACCTGGGTTTTCTGGTTCTGTGTTGGACAAAAACAGAAAAATAAACTTTCAAGTTTGAGCAGGTATATAGAGTCACTTTCTCCGAGTGAGACCTCAGTTACAACCCTGATCACACAACCTTCATAGATATTTGGAGCTGGAGTCAGGATAGAAAGGAAGTGCTAAACAGAAAGGAAATGGACATGAACTGGTATAACTTAGGTAGCACATGTGTAAAGTGGCAGACAACAAGAATGAAAGTTAGAATGTCTAATTTTAAGCTATTCAGAATAGCTTCTTGCTGAATTAAAGCATGATCCTTAGCAAGAGCAACAGAGCCATGGAGGATGCAAATATGGAGGATGCAAGTGAAAGATTTGAGACATAGATTAAAATATAATAATAAATCAAAGTGTGGCAAAACAAATACAGTATTGTAAAAGAATAATAAATCCAAATATGTCCTCCTCTCATGTAAATGACTAACCAAAATAAAAAGAATGAAAAAGAACTAAGATAGCATTGAAAATAGAGAAGAGTGCCTACTGTAAGCTACAAACATTAAAAACAAATTTTTAAGTATCACTAGAGTACCTGGGGTCATTTTGAAGATTCCAAATATTGCCTCTTTCCAAGAAATAAAGTCTGTCACAAGGAGTGAGCATGACATGTAGTGACTCATAATTCCCTATTCTAAATTGGTTCAAATAAAAGATATCTGATTAGAATCATGTCCTCTTTGGTATATTCACAGTATTTCTGTGTCTTGGATGTTAACAGAAAAACAGAGGACAGGTTTGCTCACTTCTAATCTCCTTTCTCCACAGATAACTGATATTACTGAGTTACAGCAGAATACTTTCAGAATGGAAAAGCTGCCCAATCTGTAATTGGCAAAGCGGGAGGCATAGTGGGGGTGCTGTCATATGTTCATGAAAGGTGGAGTCAAGCTATCTACCTCCACAGACCAGAAGTTCTTAGAGTGATCTGACCTGTGATATTACACATGATGATTACCTATAGATGACTGTGGACCTTCCCTGGATATGGCTTCTCATCAATGTGATCAATTCATCAAAACAAAGGAAACGCCCTTGCCAAAGCAAGTTGATCAATAACAATAGAGTTATGTAAAACTAACAATAGTCACTGTGAAATGCACCTGTTACTGACATGAAAAAAACTCAGAAAAGAGAAACAGGAAACGTGTCCCTCATGTTGGTGAGTAGAGGATGGAGTTGATGATGAAGTCTGGGGAGGTGGAGGAAAGCCCATGGTTGTGTATGCGCTGTTTACTGAAGAGTACAGAGATTGACCCTGCTCCTGAGACACCTTATTCCTTTCAGTTTCTGTTGCTTCTTTTCTTAAAGTTATTTTCTAGAAGCAGCTTAATTTCTGTTAATTGTTTTCAGTATTAAAAGAACCAGACATATTTTCATCACACTGTAGTAGGTTCTATTTATATGCAATTTGATATCTTTGAAAACTCAAAGGAGTTCCAACCCATCCCCAAAACAGATAGCTGGGAGATAAGAATGGGCACAGATAATTGTGTTAAAAAGAGATAGATGATTCACACAAATACATACTACTCCAATCACCTCTGTGTCATAATAGGAAGAGCACAGGTCTTATTTATTTATTTTACTTTTTTTTTTTTTTACTTTACAATATTGTATTGGTTCTGCCACACATCAACATGAATCTGCCACGGGCGTACACATGTTCCCCATTCTGAAACCCCTCTCCCACTTCCCTCCCCGTACCATCCCTCTGGATCATCCCAGTGCACCAGCCCCAAGCATCTTGTATTGAACCTGGACTGGCAATTCGTTTCTTATATGATATTATACGTTTCAGTGCCAGTCCCCCAAATTGTCCCACCCTCTCTCCCTCTCCCACAGAGTCCAAAAGATCGTTCTATACATCTATGTCTCTTTTGCTGTTTCGCATACAGGGTTACTGTTACCATCTTTCTAAATTCCACATATATGCATTAGTATATTGTATTGGTGTTTTTCTTTCTGGCTTAAGTGACTCTGTATAATAAGCTCCAGTTTCATCCACCTCATTAGAACTGATTCAAATGTATTCTTTTTAATGGCTGAGTAATACTCCATTGTGTATGTGTACCACAGCTTTCTTATCCATTCGCCTGCTGATGGACATCTAGGTTGCTTCCATGTCCTGGCTATTATAAACAGTGCTGCGATGAACATCGGGGTACATGTGTCTCTTTCAATTCTGGTTTCCTCTGTGTGTCTGCCAAACAGTGGGATTGCTGAGTCATAAGGCAGTTCTATTTGCAGTTCTTTAAGGAATCTCCACACTCTTCTCCATAGTGGCTGTACTAGTTTGCATTCCCACCAAGAGTGAAAGAGGGTTCCCTTTGCTCCACATCCTCTCCAGCATTTATTGCTTGTAAACTTGGATCACAGCCATTCTGACTAGTGTGAAATGGTACCTCATTGTGGTTTTGATTTGCATTTCTCTGATAATGAGTGATGTTGAGCATCTTTTCATGTGTTTGTTAGCCATCTGTATGTCTTCTTTGGAGAAATGCCTATTTAGTTCTTTGGCCCATTTTTTGGATTGGGTCGTTTATTTTTCTGGAATTGAGCTGCATAAGTTGCTTGTATATTTTTGAGATTAGTTGTTTGTCAGTTGCTTCATTTGCTATTATTTTCTCCCACTCTGAAGGCTGTCTTTTCACCTTACTTACAGTTTCCTTTGTTGCGCAGAAGCTTTTAAGTTTAATTAGATCCCATTTGTTTATTTTTGCTTTTATTTGCAATATTCTGGGAGGTGGATCATGGAGGATCCTCCTGTGATTTATGTCGGAGAGTGTTTTGCCTATGTTCTGCTCTAGAAGTTTTATAGTTTCTGGTCTTATGTTTAGATCTTTAATCTATTTTGAGTTTATTTTTGTGTATGGTGTTAGAAAGTGTTCTAGTTTCGTTCTTTTACAAGTAGTTGACCAGTTTTCCCAGGATCACTTGTTAAACAGATTGTCTTTAATCCATTGTATATTCTTGCCAACTTTGTCAAAGATAAGGTGCCCATAGGTGTGTGTATTTATCTCTGGGCTTTCTTTTTATTTCCATTGATCTATATTTCTGTCTTTGGGCCAGTACCGTACTGTCTTGATGACTGTGGCTTTGTAGTAGAGCTTGAAGTCAGGCAGGTTGCTTCCTCCAGTTCCATTCCTCTTTCTCAAGATTGCTTTGGCTATTCGAGGTTTTTTGTATTTCCATGCAAATTGTGAAATTATTTGTTCTAGGTCTGTGAAGAATAGCCTAAGAGGGATTGCATTGAATCTGTAGATTGCTTTGGGTAGTATACTCATTTTCACTATATTGATTCTTCCGATCCATGAACATGGTATATTTCTCCATCTATTAGTGTTCTCTTTGATTTCTTTCACCAGTGTTTTATAGTCTTCTATATATAGATCTTTAAGTTCTTTAAGTAGATATATTCCTAAGTATTTTATTCTTTTTGTTGCAATGGTAAATGGAATTGTTTCTTTAATTTCTTTTTCTACTTTCTCATTATTAGTATATAGAAATGCAAGGGATTTCTGTGTGTTGATTTTATATCCTGCAAATTTATTATATTCATTGATTAGCTTTAGTAATTTTCAGGTGGAGTCTTTAGGGATTTTTATGTAGAGGATCATGTCGTCTGCAAACAGTGAGAGTTTTACTTCTTCTTTTCCAATTTGGATTCTTTTTATTTCTTTTTCTCCCCTGATTGCTGTGGCCAAAACTCCCAGAACTATGTTGAATAGTAGTGGTGAAAGTGGGCACCCTTGTCTTGTTCCTGACTTTAGGGGAAATGCTTTCAATTTTTCCCCATTGAGGATAATGTTTGCTGTCAGTTTGTCATATATAGTTTTTATTATATTGAGGTATGTTCCTCCTATTCCTGCTTTCTGGAGAGTTTTTACCATAAATGGATGTTGAATTTTGTCAAAGGCCTTCTCTGCATCTATTGAGATAATCATATGGCTTTTATTTTTCAATTTGTTAATGTGGTGTATTACATTGATTGATTTGTGGGTATTGAAGAATACTTGCATCCCTGGGATAAAGCCCACTTGGTCATGGTGTATAATCTTTTTAATGTGTTGTTGGATTCTGATTGCTAGAATTTTGTTAAGGATTTTTGCATCTATGTTCATCAGTGATATTGGCCTGTAGTTTTCTTTTCTTGTGGCATCTTTGTCAGGTTTTGGTATTAGGGTGATAGTGGCCTCATAGAATGAGTTTGAAAGTTTACCTTCCTCAGCAATTTTCCAGAAGAGTTTGAGTAGGATAGGTGTTAGCTCTTCTCGAAATTTTTGGTAGAATTCAGCTGTGAAGCCATCTGGACCTGGGCTTTTGTTTGCTGGAAGATTTCTGATTACAGTTTCAATTTCCATGCTTGTGATGGGTCTGTTAAGATTTTCTATTTCTTCCTGGTTCAGTTTTAGAAAGTTTTACTTTTTAAGAATTTGTCCATTTCTTCCAAGTTGTCCATTTTATTGGGATATAATTGCTGATAGCAGTCTCTTATGATCTTTTGTATTTCTCTGTTGTCTGTTGTGATCTCTCCATTTTCATTTCTAATTTTATTGATATGATTTTTCTCCCTTTGTTTCTTGATGAGTTTGGCTAATGGTTTGTCAATTTTATTTATCCTTTCAAAGAACCAGCTTTTGGGTTTGTTGATTTTTGCTATGGTCTCTTTTGTTTCTTTTGCATTCATTTCTGCCACAATTTTTAAGATTTCTTTCCTTCTACTAACCCTGGGGTTCTTCATTTCTTCCTTTTTAGTTGCTTTAGGTTTAGAGTTAAGTTATTTATTTGACTTTTTTCTTGTTTCTTGAGGTATGCCTGTATTGCTATGAACTTTCCCCTTAGCACTGCTTTTATAGTATCTCACAGGTTTTGGGTTGTTGTGTTTTCATTTTCATTCATTTCTATGCATATTTTGATTTTTTTTTATTTCTTCTGTGATTTGATGGTTATTCAGTAGTGTGTTGTTCAGCCTCCATATGTTGGAATTTTTAATAGTTCTTTTCCTGCAATTTAGATCTAATCTTACTGCATTGTGGTCAGAAAAGATGCTTGGAATGATTTCAATTTTTTTGAATTTACCAAGGCTAGATTTATGGCCCAGGATGTGATCTATCCTGGAGAAGGTTCCGTGAACACTTGAGAAAAAGTTGAAATTCATTGTTTGGGGGTGAAATGTCCTAGAGATATCAATTAGGTCTAAATGGTCTTTTGTATCATTTAAAGTTTGTGTTTCTTTGTTAATTTTCTGTTTAGTTGATCTATCCATAGGTGTGAGTGGGGTATTAAAGTCTCCCACTATTATTGTGTTATTGTTAATTGTCCCTTTCATACTTGTTAGCATTTGTCTTACATATTGCAGTGCTCCTATGTAGGGTGCATATATATTTATAATTGTTTTGTCGTCTTCTTGGATTGATCCTTTGGTCATTATGTAGTGTCCTTCTTTGTCTCTTTTCACAGCCTTTGTTTTAAAGTCTATTTTATCTGATAAGAGTATTGCTACTACTACTTTCTTTTGGTCTCTATTTGCATGGAATATCTTTTTCCAGCCCTTCACTTTCAGTCTGTATGTGTCCCTTGTTTTGAGGTGGGTCTCTTGTAGGCAGCATATATAGGGATCTTGTTTTTGTATCCATTCAGCCAGTCTTTGCCTTTTGGTTTGGGCATTCAACCCATTTACATTTAAGGTAACTATTGATAAGTATGATCCCGTTGCCAGTTACTTTATTGTTTTGAACTTATACACCCTTTTTATGTTTCCTATCTAGAGAATATCCTTTAGGATTTGTTGGAGAGCTGGTTTGGTGGTGCTGAATTCTCTCAGCTTTTGTCTGTAAAGCTTTTGATTTCTCCTTCATATTTGAATGAGATCCTTGCTGAGTACAGTAATCTGGGCTGTAGTTTATTTTCTTTCATCACTTTAAGTGTGTCTTGCCATTCCCTCCTGGTCTGAAGAGTTTCTATTGAAAGATCAGTTGTTATCCTTATGGGAATTCCCTTGTGTATTATTTGTTGTTTTTCTCTTGCTTTTAATATTTGTTCTTTATGTTTGATCTTTGTTAATTTGATTAATATGTGTCTTAGGGTGTTTTGCCTTGGGTTTATCCTGTTTGGGACTCCTTGGGTTTCTTGGACTTCGGTGATTATTTCCTTCCCCATTTTAGGGAAGTTTTCAACTATTATCTCCTCAAGTATTTTCTCATGGTCTTTCTTTTTGTCTTCTTCTTCTGGTACTCCTATAATTCGAATGTTGGAGCATTTCATATTGTCCTGCAGGTCTCTGAGATTGTCCTCATTTCTTTTAATTTGTTTTTCTTTTTTCCTCTCTGTTTCATTTATTTCTACCATTCTATCTTCTATTTAACTAATTCTATCTTCTATTTCACTATTTCTATCTTCTGCCTCCGTTATTCTACTATTTGTTGCCTCTGGAGTGTTTCTGATCTCATTTATTGCACTATTCATTTTATATTGACTCTCTTTTATTTCTTCTAGGTCCTTAAACCTTTCTTGAATCTTCTCAGTCCTTGACCCCAGGCTATTTATCTGTGTTTCCATTTTGATTTCAAGATTTTGGATCATTTTCGCTGTCATTATTCAGAATTCTTTATCAAGTAGATTCCCTATCTCTTCCTCTTTTTTTCTGGGGGGTGGGTATTTATCCTGTTCCTTTACCTGCTGGGTATTCCTCTGTCTCTTCATCTTGTTTATATTGCTGCATTTGGGGTGGCCTTTCTGTATGCTGGCAGTTTGTGGAATTCTCTTTATTGTGGAATTTTCTCACTGTGGGTGGGGATGTAAGAGTGGTTTGTCAAGGTTTCCTGTTTAGGGAAGCTTGTGTTGGTGTTCTGGTGAGTGGAGCTAGATTTCTTCTCTCTGGAGTGCAATGAAGTGTCGAGTAATGAATTATGAGATGTCAATGGTTTTGGAGTAACTTTGAGCTGCCTGTATATTGAAGCTCAGGGGTGTGTTCCTTTTTGCTGGAGAATTTGTGTTATATGTTTTGCTCTGGAACTTGTTGGCCCTTGGGTGATGCCTGGTTTCAGTGTAGATATGGAAGCGTTTGATGAGCTCCTGTCAATTAATGTTCCCTAGAGTCAGGAGTTTTCTGATGTTCTCAGGATTTGGACTTAAGCCTCCTGCTTCTGGTTTTCAGTTTTATTTTTACAGTAGTCTCAAAACTTCTCCTTCTATACTGCACTGTTGATAAAACATCTAGGTTGAAGATGAAAAGTTTCTCCACATTGAGGGACACTCGGAGAGGTTCACAGAGTTACTTGGAGAAGAGAAGAGGGAGGGGGTGAGTTAGCGGTGACCTGAATGAGATGAGGTGGAATCAAAAGAGGAGAGAGTAAGCTAGCCAGTAATGACTTCCTTATGTGTGCTCCACAGTCTGGACGGCTCAGAGATGTTCACGGACTTATACAGAGAAGAGGAGAGGGCAGAAGGAGACATAGGTGGCCAGGAGGATAAAAGAGGGGAATTAAAAGGAGAGAGACAGATCCAGCCAGTAGTCAGTTCCCTAAGTGTTCTCCACTGTCTGGAACACACAGAAATTCACAGAGTGGGTAGAGAAGAGAAGTGGGGGAGAGGAGACAGAGGCGACCTGGTGGAGAAAAGGGAGAGTCCAAAGGAGGAGAGAGCAGTCAAGTCAGTAATCTCACTCTCAAGTAAAAATGGGTACTGAAGATTGGGTTTTTTAAGGTACAAAATTGATAACAAATACCAAAAAGCAAAGATTAAAAATCTAGAATAGAGGTTGGATTTTCAAAAATACAATATTAAAAAGAGGGGGAAGAAGAAGAGCGGAAAAAACAGTCACAAGAATCATAAGTAAAATATATATATATATATGTATATATAGATATGAAGTTTGCTTTAAAAATAGGGTCTTTTTAAAAAGTAATAGTAGGTTATAAAAATGAAAATTAAAGGAGAAATAGAAGACTTAAAAAGTGTTAAGAAAAAGAAAAGAAGAAAAAACAAACAAAAAGAAAGATCATATAATTAGTAAAGATATATCTAGGACTTTCTCTGGTGTTGTTGTGGGCAGTGTGGGGTCAGTTAATTTTCAGATAGTTCCCTGGTCTGGCTCATATTTCTCAAGATCTATAGGTCCCTTCCTAAGTAGTCAGTACTAACAACAGGGTTTTAATCTATTACACTTGTCACTTCCAAGGCGGTTCCCTCTGTTTTAGCTTCTTCTGTTTGCTGGTCTCTTCAGTGTCTGATTTCCACCCTGACACAAGGAGGGCTGTGGTGGGCACTATTTTTTTAGGCGCACTTGTTTAATCATGCTTAGGGAGGGAGGGATGCTGCCAAGGCGGTTCCCTCTGTTTTAGCTTCTTCTGTTTGCTGGTCTCTTCAGTGTCTGATTTCCACCCTGACACAAGGGGGGCTGTGGTGGGCACTATTTTTTTAGGCGCACTTGTTCAGTCATGCTTAGGGAGGGAGGGATGCTGCAAACATATAACACTGGTGAGTGCTTGTGTTAAGGATTGGGCCCAAATGCCCTGAGTGTACCCAGAGTAGGCCACGCTGGGCCTACCTCTGCTCACAGTGTACACAGCTCAGGCTCTAGGTTGTTCCGCTGGGAACCATCTGAGGCCGGCCCTGGGCTGCATGCACCGCCCATGTCTAAGCCGCTCAGGCTCAGGCACTCAGGTAGTTCTCAGAGGCGCAGATTCTGTTGGGCCTGCCTTCTGTGCTCTTCCCAAGTCTGAGTAGCTCAGGTGTTTGGTGAGTGCAGTTGTTGTGACATCGCCTTTCTCATCTCTGCTGCTCAGTTTTCTGGGTGTACAACTGGCGCTCCTTCTCAGGCAGATGATGACTGTCCAGAACCCCAAGAAGTCTTAGTTAGCAAAGAAGCCTGTTTGCAGTTTGGTAGTTAATGTCTGCCTGGGGCTGCGATTGCCTCCTTCTGGCCCTTCCGGCTCTGGCTGCCTGTCACCAGAGGGGGATGATCTGCAGCCAGCTAATTCTGTTCCCTCCTTTGTTCTGTGCACTGTTCTGGTGGTGTCTTGTTAGAGCTTTTCACGTGGTAGCTATCCCACAGTCTGGTTTGCTAGCCCAAGTTAGTTCACTCTAGGTACACTCAGGGCATTCAGGCCCAATCCCTAAAAGGAAATGCAGCCTGCATCTCCCTGCCCAGCCCCCACTTGCTAGTGGTGAGTGTGGGCGTCTGCTCTGCTTCTCCACTGGGGGAGTTACCGTTTGGCTCGTAATCTGTGGGTTTTAATTATTTATTTATTTCCTCCCTGTTATGTTGCCCTCTGTGCTTTCAAGGCTTGCCACAGGCTCAGCAGTGAGAGTGTTGCCTGGTGTTTGGAAACTTCTCTCTTTTCAAGGCTTCCTTTCCATGATGGAGCTCCCTTCCTACCTCTTTTGTCTCTCTCTCTTTTTTTTTTTTTTTGTCTTTTATATTTTTTCCTACCTGTTTTTGAAGATAATGAGCTGCTTTTCTGGGTGTCTGATGTCCTCTGCCAGCATTCAGAAGTTGTTTTGTGGAATTTACTCAGAGTTGAAATGTTCTTTTGATGAATTTGTGGGGGAGAAAGTGGTCTCCTTGTCTTATTTCTCCACCATCTTAGACCACCCTCCTAGATGCATGTATCTTTTTGAATTATGGTTTTCTCTGTGTATATGCCCACGAGTGAGATTACTGGGTCATATGGTAGTTCTGTGTTTAGCCATTTAAGGAACATCCATGGTGTTCTCCATAGTGGCTGTATCAATGTATATTCTCACCAATAGTGTAAGAAGGTTTCCTTTTCTCCACACCCTCTCCAGAATTTGCTGTTTTAGATTTTTTTGATTATGCCCATTCTGATCAGTGTGGGGTGATACCTCATTGTAGTCTTGATTTGCACTTCTCTAATAGTGACATTGAGTATATTTTCATGTGTTTATTGTCCATCTATATGTCTTCTCTAGAGAAATATCTTTTTAGGTCTTCTGCCCATTTCTTAATTAGGTTGTTTACCTTTTTGTTACTGAGACATGAGTTGTTTGTAAATTTTGGAGACTAACCCCTTGTCAGTTTTATCATTTGCAAATATTTTCTCCCATTCTGTGGGTTGTCTTTCTGTTTTGTTTATGTATTTCTTTGCTATTCAAAAGAGTGAATTCAGTTAGATACCATTTGTTTATTTTCATTACTCTGGGAGATAGAACAAAAGATATTGCTGCAATATATGTCAGAGAGTGTTCTGCCTTCTGTTTTTCTCCAAGTGTTTTAAAGTATCTGGTCTTACATTTCAGTCTTTAATCCATTTTGAGTTTGTTTTTGTATGTGTTGTTAAAGAGTATTTATATAAACATATATATATATATTTGCATGTAGATGTCATGCTTAATTAGCACCATTTACTGAAGAAACTGTCTTTTATCCATTGTATAGTCTTTCTTCCTTTATCATAGATTAATTGACCATAGGTAGGTGGGTTCATTTCTGGACTTTCTCTCTTGTTTTGTTGATCTATATTACTGTTTTTGTGCCAGTCCCATAGTGTTTTGATGACTGTAGCTTTGTAGTACAGTCTGAAGTCAGGAGTCTGATTTCTCCATCTCCATTTTTCTTTCTCAAAGTTGCTTTGGCTATTTGAGGACTTTTTGCCTCCATACACAACTTAATATTCTTTTGTCCTAGCTCTAAGAAAATATGTCATTGGTCATTGATAGAGATTGCATCTAATCTGTAGATTACTTTGGGTAGTATAGTTATTTTCACAATATTGACTCTTCCAATCCAGGAATATGGTATGTTTTTCTGTTTGTAGTGTCTTCAATTTCTTTCATCAGCATCTTACAGTTTTTGGAGTACGAGTCTTTTGCCTCCTTAGGTATGTTTATTTCTAGGTATTTTATTCTTTTGATGCAGTGGTAAATGGGATTGTTTCTTTAATTTCTTTTTCTGGTGTTTCATTTTTCATGTATAGAAATGCAGCAGTTTTCTGTGTATTAATTTTGTACCCTGCCACTTACTAAATTCATTGATGAACTTTAATAGTTTTCTGGTAACTTCTAAAAACATAAAAAATCCTAAAAACATAGGATTTTCTATGTATTGTATTGTGTCATCTGCAAACAGTGATATTTTACTCCTTCCTTTCCAATTTGGATTCCTTTTTCTTCTTTGAGTACTATGACTAAGACTTCCAAAACTATGTTGAATAATGGTCAAATGGTGAAAATGGGCATCCTTGTCTCATTCCTGACCTTAGAGGAAATGTTTTCAGCTTTTCACCACTGAATATGGTGTTAGCTCTAAGTTTGTCATATGTGGCCTTTATTGTGTTGAGGTATTTCCTTCTATGTCCACTTTCTAGAGAGTTTTTATCATAAATGTGTATTGAATTTTTCAAGATTTTTCTACATCTATTAAGATAATCATATGATTCTTTAATTTCTTGATGTGATGTGCCATATTGATTGATTTGTGGATTTTGAAGAATCCTTGTATCCCCAGAATAAATCCCACTTGATCATGGTGTATGATATTTTCCATATATAGTTGAATTTTCCATATATAGTTAGCATTTTCTTGAGGATTTTTGTGTCTTTGTTCATCAGTAATATTGGCCTGTAATTTGTGTGTGTGAGTGGTATCTTTGTCTCTGGGTTTGGTATCAGGGTGATGGTGGCCTCATAGAATGAGCTTGGGAGTAGTCCTTCCTTTGCAATTTTTGGAATACTTTTAGAAGGATAGTTATTAATGCCTCTGTAAATGTTTGATAGAATTCACCTGTGAAGCCATCAGTCCTGGATTTTTATTTGTTGAAAGTTGTTAAATTTCACTTTCAATTTCATTACTTGTGATTGGCCTGTTCAGTAAGACTTTAAACCAATTGTCTGCTGTGAGGAAGAGCTGTGTTCCTGCCCCATTGGTTGTTTGCCTTGAGGCTTCTCACTGGTGGAGCCTAAAGGCTGTTTGATGGGGCTATTTGTAGCCACCAGGAAGGCTGACACCAATGAGTTTTCTTACTACTATAGTAAGCCTCAAGCATCCCCCACCTCTGCAAAAGACAGCAATAATATCAGGCAGATCTGGCCCTGACTCTTATGAGGTTACTGCTTTTTATCCAAGGGACCTAGTGCATGAACTCAAAGAATGGTATTTCTGTTTTCCCCAATCCTATGAAATTTCTATGATCAAACCTTGGTGGTCTTCAAAGCCAGATTCTCTGAAGGCTCCTCTTTCTGTTGCCACCACCCTCCCCCACCCCCCAGGCTGGGAATCCTGATATGGGGCTCAAAACTTTCATTCCAGTGGGAGGACTTCTGTGGTATAATGGTTTTCCAGTTTGTCACCCACCCAGCAGGTATAGAACTTGATTTCATCGTGATTGCTTTTCTTCTACCATCTCACTGTGGCTTCTTTGATTTTGGATGTAGGGTAATTTTTTGGTAGCTTCTTCTCCCCCCCGCCCCCGCAATGGTTTTCCAGCAGTTAGATGTGATTCTGGTATTCTCATAAGAAGTAGTGAGTACATGTCCTTCTACTCTGCCATCTTGAGCTTCTGAGGCCTCTCCTTCACTACTGACTGATATTAATAACTTTTCTAGGCAGACTATTTTCGGTTGGCAGTTTTCCTTTAAGCACTTTGAATATATCATTCCACTTGGCCTGTAAGATTTCTGCTAAAAAGGATATGAAATACTTCGCAGATTTGCACACTATTCCTTCATAGCAGCAAGGCTAATCTCTGTAATCATTCTAATTTTTGTATTGCCAAAATTAATAGTCTCATTGTTTTCTTAGCTGCATCTATACAAACAAAGACGCAGCCAATGAACTTGCCACTTCTATCTCACTTTATTCTCTCCACATTTGTCTCATGTGGGGTTTTTAATGATTCAAATCAAAGCAAAACATGAATGCAAACAATGCATGTCCAAATACTGATATGTTCAGGCACATCCAAGTCCACTTAAGTCACCTTGCTTATTAGAATCCCTGAACTGGCCATCCTTGCATTCAATTTAACAGCAGCAATTAAACATATAAAAAACTTTACTTGATATATTCCTCCAAATAATTGTCCCATATAAGTGTCTTTCACACTGAAGTTTTCACTTTCTAAAAACCAAAGGTCAGTCATTTTCTGGCTCCATATACTCCTCTCTAGTTTCATTTTCCCGCACACTTCTCTATCTACCAAAATTTAATTTGTACAGAACTCATTGGGCTGTTTCACACTTCTGAGTATTTACATATGACATTTCCTCTTAGGCACTCTCAATTTCTCTATTTTGCTAAGAATAATACTATCTACTGATTTCTCAAAATGTGTCAGAACTGTAATAAGTAATGCATATGCATTATCCCATTTAACTTCTAAATTATCACTAAGAAGTAGAGAGTTCCCTTATTTTAGAGAGAGCCATTTAAATTATTTTTCCAATATCATGTGACTAGTGAGAAAAAACCAAGACTCAAACCAGGTCTGATTTATTTCATGATCCCACTTTTGACTGCTAGGTGACATCACTTCTCTGTCATGCTAATTTCTACAAATCTTTTCACCTTTAACCAAAGTTTCATATCCTTTAAAGCCTATCAGAATGTGATTTTCTTAATTTATTAAAAAAATTATCCCACTGGGATTATTTGGAGTTTCATTGGTTAAGACTCCATGCTTCCACTACAGGGAACACAAGTTCAACCCCTGGTCAGGGAACTAAGATCCCGCTTGCCATGCAGCATAGCAAAACAAACAAACAAACAAACAAACAAAAATTCCCACTTAAAATATGAGTACAAAAGAACTGTTTAAATTATTATGATTCCTGTTATCTGGCATATGGGTAAAACAGTGATCTAGTTTCCCAAAACCTAGGCCAAATTTTTTGCCATTTTGAAAAACTGATCTACCTGAGGTACACTTTGCCTATCCATTTCCCACTCTGATGAAATTATAAATTTCAGGTATCAGCTTTGACCTCTGGTCTGTTCTCAGTCAAACCAGAAAAATAAAATTTACTTCCCTCCATGTTTGTGATACACTGTCATTCTCCATTCCACACTATACTTACATTCAGTATATTATACTTAATTTCAGAAATTAATTTCAGAGCCTTCCTAATCATTGTTTCTGCAACAGAAAACCTACACACAGTTTTACCTCTTTTGAGAAGATAGCATAAATAGAATATATAGGAAAATGATTCAGTTCAGTTCATTCACTCAGTCGTGTCCGACTCTTTGCGACCCCATGAATGAGAGCACGCCAGGCCTCCCTGTTTATCACCATCTCTCAGAGTCCACTCAGACTCACGTCCATCGAGTCCATGATGCCATCCAGCCATCTCATTGTCAGTCATCCCCTTCTCCTCCTGCCCCCAATCCCTCCCAGCATCAGAGTCTTTTCCAGTGAGTCAACTCTTCACATGAGGTGGCCAAAGTACTGGAGCTTCAGCTTTAGCATCATTCTTTCCAAAGAAATCCCAGGGCTTATCTCCTTCAGAATGGACTGGTTGGATCTCTTTGCAGTCCAAGGGATTTGCAAGTCTTCTGCAACACCACAGTTCAAAAGCATCAATTCTTCAGTGCTCAGCTTTCTTCAGAGTCCAACTCTCACATCCATACATAACCACTGGAAAAACCATAGCCTTGACTAGATGGACATTTGTTGGAAAAGCAATGTCTCTGCTTTTCAATATGCTATCTAGGTTGGTCACAACCTTCCTTCCAAGGAGTAAGCGATTTCACATTTCATGGCTGCAATCACCATCTACAGTGATTTGGGAGCCCCAAAAAGTCTGACACTGTTTCCACTATTTCCCCATCTATTTCCCATGAAGTGATGGAACCAGATGCCATGATCTTCGTTTTCTGAATGTTGAGCTTTAAGCCAACTTTTTCACTCTCCACTTTCACTTTCATCAAGAGATTTTTTTAGTTCCCTTTCACTTTCTGCCATAAGGATGGTGTCATATGCATATCAGAAGTTATTGATATTTCTCCTTGCAATCTTGATTCCAGCTGTGCTTCTTCCAGCGCAGCATTGCTCATGATGTACTCTGCATAAAAATTAAATAAGCAAGGTGACAATATACAGCCTTGACATACTCCTTTTCCTATTTGGAACCAGTCTGTTGTTCCATGTCCAGTTCTAACTGTTGCTTCCTGACCTGCATACAGATTTCTCAAGAGGCAGGTCAGGTGGTCTGGTATTCCCATCTCTTTCAGAATTTTCCACAGTGTATTGTGATCCACACAGTCAAAGGCTTTGGCATAGTCAATAAAGCAGAAATAGATGTTTTTCTGGAACTTTCTTGCTTTATCCATGATCCAGCGAATGTTGGCAATTTGATCTCTGATTCCTCTGCCTTTACTAAAACCAGCTAGAACATATGGAATTTCACAGTTCACATATTTCTGAAGCCTGGCTTGGAGAATTTTGAGCATTACTTTACTAGCATATGAGATGAATGCAATTGTGCGGTAGTTTGAGCGTTCTTTGGTATTGCTTTTCTTTGGAATTGGAATGAAAACTGACCTTTTCCAGTCTTGTAGCCACTGCTGAGTTTTCCATATTTGCTGGCATATTGAGCATAGCACTTTAACAGCATCATCTTTCAGGATTTGAAATAGCTCAACTGGAATCCCATCACCTCCACTAGCCTTATAGGGGGCTAGAATACAAAAGTAGGAAGTCAAGAAACACCTGGAGTAACAGGCAAATTTTGCCTTGGAATATGGAATAAAGCAGAGCAAAGACTCATAGACTTCTGCTAAGAAAATACACTGGTCATAGCAAACACCCTCTTCCAACAACACAAGAGAAAACTCTACACATGGACATCACCAGATGGTCAACACTGAAATCAGATTGATTATATTCTTTGCAGTCAAAGATGGAGAAGTTCTATACAGTCAACAAAAACAATACCAGGAGCTGACTGTGGCTCAGATCATGAACTCCTTATTGCCAAATTCAGACTTAAATTGAAGAAAATAGGGAAAACTGCTAGACCATTCAGGTATGACCTAAATCAAATCCCTTATGATTATACAGTGGAAGAATGTTGGACCTTACCAGAAAAAGATACCCCATGTCTAAGGTCTAAAGAGAAGCCCTGAAAAGATGGTAGCGGGGTCAAAATCATGTTTAGAATCAAACCCATACCCACCAGAGATCCTTGGAGGGCTCAAACAAAACCTTGTGCATGCCAGCACCCAGAGACACCACAGGAGACAGAGCCACATCTGCCTTTGTGTAAATGAGTGTCTCCTGTGGAGGCACAGATCAGCAGTGTCCTGCTGTGGGGACAGGGGCTCTGACTGCAGCAGATCTGGGAGGCAGCCTATAGCAAAAATCCTCTTGGAGGAGGTCACCATTAATCCCATCACAGAACCACTAAGTAGATGACTCACAAGCTATAGGACAATTATATAAAAGTAGTTTTCACACACTGTTAGAAAGTTCTAGGGCCCACAACAGATTTCCCAACCTGAGGATCCAGCAAAAGGACTGAGAACTCCCAAGGAATTTGACTTTGAAGACCACTAGATTTGATTATAGAACTTCCACAGGACTGTGGAAACAGAATTTTGGAGGGCACAGACAAAATGTGTGCACCAGGGCCCAGGAGAAAGCAGCAGTGAGCCCAGAAGAGACTGAGCCAGGCATGCCTGTGAGTCTCCAGCAGAGTCATGGGTCAGTAGTGTCCTCCCCCTGGGTCAGAGGCACTGAAAAAAACAGTCCTGGGAGCCCCAGCATGCTGGCATAAGCCTTTGTGAAGGAGGTCATCATTATTCCTACCATAGTTTCACCTCAGGCCAAACAACAGGGAGGGGACACAGCCACACCCATCCACAGAAATTGAACTAAAAATTTACTGAGCATGGCCCAGTAAATCAGAGCAAGACCCAGATTTTCCCAAGGCCAGGTCCACCCACCAGGAAGCTCCCACAAACCTTTTATCTTTATCTATCAGAAGACACGGTCATGTCAGCTGAGTTAAATTCACCCATTCCAGTCCATTTTAGTTTGCTAATCCTAGAATGTCGATGTTCACTCTTACCATCTCCTGTTTGACCACTTCCAATTTGCCTTGATTCATAGACCTAACATTCCAGGTTCCTATGCAATATTGCTCTTTATAGCACCAGACCTTGCTTCTATCATCAGTGACATCAACAACTGGGTATTGTTTTTGCTTTGGCTCCATCCCTTCATTCTTTTTGGAGTTATTTCTCCACTGATCTCCAGTAGCATATTGGGCACCTACTGACCTGAGGAGTTCCTCTTTCACTATCCTGTCATTTTACCTTTCCTACTATTCATGGGGTTCTCAAGGCAAGAATACTAAAGTGGTTTGCTATTCCCTTCTCCAGTGGACCACATTCTGTCACATCTCTCCACCATAACCCACACATCTTGGTAGGGTCCCACACGGCATGGCTTAGTTTCATTGAGTTAGACAAGGCTGTGATCTGTGTGATTAGATTGACTAGTTTTCTGTGATTATGGTTTCAATGTGTCTGCCCTCTGATGCCCTCTCACAACACCTACCATCTTACTTGGGTTTCTCTTACCTTGGATGTGGGGTATCTCTTCAAGGCTGCTCCGGCAAAGCACAGCCACTGCTCCTTACCTTGGACAAGAGGTATTTCCTCACCGCTGCCCCTCCTGACCTTGAATGTTGAGTAGCTCCTATCGGACCTCCTGCACCCACACAGCCACTGCTCTTTGGACGTGGGGTTGCTCCTCTCGGCTGCTGCCCCTGACCTCGGGCGTGGGGTAGCTTCTCTCAGCCACGCTTCTTTGAGGTCTGTCACAGACTAACAGGTTACACAATCTTCGGGTCAGAGGACCATTGTATCTACTACTGTGAGCAGTAATCCCTTAGAAGAAGTAGAGTAGCAATCATGGTCAACAAAAGAGTCTGAAATGCAGTTCAGTTCTGTTCAGTTCAGTCGCTTAGTCGTGTCTGACTCTTTGCACCCCCATGAATCAGAGCACGCCAGGCCTACCTGTTCATCACCATTGCTCGGAGTTCACTCAGACTCAAGTTCATCGAGTCCGTGATGCCATCCAGCCATCTCATCCTCTGTCGTCCCCTTCTCCTCCTGCCCCCAATCCCTCCCAGCATCAGAGTCTTTTCCAATGAGTCAACTCGTCACATGAGGTGACCACAGTACTACAGTTTCAGCTTTAGTATCATTCCTTTCAAAGAAATCCCAGGGCTGATCTCCTTTAAAATGAAATGTTTGGATCTCCTTTAAAATGGAATGTTTGGATCTCCTTGCAGTGCAAGGGACTCTCAAGAGTCTTCTCCAACACCACAGGTCAAAAGCATCAATTCTTCTGTGCTCAGCCTTCTTCACGGTCCAACTCTCACATCCATACATGACCACTGGAAAAACCATAGCCTTGACTAGACGGACCTTAGTCACCAAAGTATATCTCTGCTTTTGAATATACTATCTAGGTTGATCGTAACTTTTCTTCCAAGGAGTAAGCGTCTTTTAATTTCATGGGTGCAGTCATCATCTGCAGTTATTTTGGAGCCCCCAAAATAAAGTCTGACACTGTTTCCACTGTTTCCCCATCTATTTCCCATGAAGTGACGGGACCAGACACCATGATCTTCATTTTCCGAATGTTGAGCTTTAAGCCAACTTTTTCACTCTCCTGTTTCACTTTCATCAAGAGGCCCTTTAGCTCCTCTTCACTTTCTGCCATAAGAGTGGTGTGATCTGCATATCGGAGGTAATTGATATCTCTCCCGGCAATCTTGATTCCAGCTTGTGTTTCTTCCAGCCCAGCGTTTCTCATGATGTACTCTGCATAGAAGTTAAATAAGCAGGGTGACTATAGACAGCCTTGACTCACTCCCTTTCCTATTTGGAACCAGTCCGTTGTTCCATGTCCAGTTCTAACTGTTGCTTCCTGACCTGCATACAGATTTCTCAAGAGGCAGGTCAGGTGGTCTAGTATTCCCATCTCTTTCAGAATTTTCCACAGTGTATTGTGATCCACACAGTCAAAGTCTTTGGCACAGTCAATAAACCAGAAATAGATGTTTTTCTTGAACTCTCTTGGTTTTTCCATGGTCCAGCAGATGTTGGCAATTTCGTCTCCGGTTCCTCTGCCTTTTCTAAAACCAGCTTGAACAGCAGGGAGTTCACGGTTCACGTATTGCTGAAGCCTGGCTTGAAGAATTTTGGGCATTACTTTACTAGCATGTGAGATGAGTGCAATTGTGCAGTAGTTTGAACACTCTTTGGCATTGCTTTTCTTAAGGATTGGAATGAAAACTGACCTTTTCTAGTCCTGTGGCCACTGCTGAGTTTTCCAAATTTGCTGGCATATTGAGTGCAGCGCTTTTACAGCATCATCTTTCAGGATTTGAAACAGCTCAACTGGAATTCCATCACCTCCACTAGCTTTGTTCATAGTGATGCTTTCTAAGGCCCACTTGACTTCACATTCCAAGATGTCTGGGTCTAGATGAGTGACCACATCATCATGATTATCTGGGTCTTGAAGATCTTTTTTGTACAGTTCTTCTGTGTATTCTTGCCACCGCTTCTTAATACCTTCTGCTTCTGTTAGGTCCGTACTATTTCTGTCCTTTATCGAGCCCATCTTTGCATGAAATGTTCCCTTGATATCTCTAATTTTCTTGAAGAGATCTCTAGTCTTTCCCATTCTGTTCTTTTCCTCTATTTCTTTGCGTTGATCACTGAAGAAGTCTTTCTGATCTCTTCTTGCTATTCTTTTCAACTCTGTATTCAGATGCTTATATCTTTCCTTTTCTCCTTTGTTTTTCACCTCTCTTCTTTTCACAGCTATTTATAAGGCCTATTCAGACAACCATTTTGCTTTTTTACATTTCTTTTCCATGGGGATGGTCTCAATCCCTGTCTCCCGTACAATGTCACGAACCTCATTCCATAGTTCACCAGGCACTCCATCTATCAGATCTAGTCCCTTAAATCTATTTCTCACTTCCACTGTATAATCATAAGGGATTTGGTTTAGGTCAGACCTGAATGGTCCAGCTGTTTTCCCTACTTTCTTCAATTTCAGTCTGAATTTGGCTATAAGGAGTTCATGATCTGAGCCACAGTCAGCTCCTGGTCTTGTTTTTGTTGATTGTATAGAGCTTCTCCATCTTTGGCTGCATAGAATATAATCAATCTGATTTCAGTGTTGACCATCTGGTGATGTCCATATGTAGAGTCTTCTCTTGTGTTGTTGGAAGAGGGTGTTTGCTATGACCAGTGCATTTTCTTGGCATAACTCTATTAGTCTTTGCCCTGCCTGCTTCATTCCTCATTCCAAGGCAAAATTTGCCTGTTACTCCAGGTGTTTCTTGACTTCCTACTTTAGCATTCCAGTCCCCTATAATGAAAAGGACATCTTTTGGGGGTGTTAGTTCTAAAAGATCTTGTAGGTCTTCATAAACCCATTCAACTTCATCTTCTTCAGCATTGGTGCATAGACTTGGATAACTGTGATATTGAATGGTTTGCCTTGGAAACGAACAGAGATCATTCTGTCTTTTTGAGATTGCATCCAAGTACTGCATTTCAGACTTTTTTGTTGACCATGATGGCTACTCCATTTCTTCTGAGGGATTCCTGCCTGCAGTGGTAGATATAATGGTCATCTGAGTTAAATTCACTCATTCCAGTCCATTTTAGTTCGCTGATTCCTAGAATGTCGACGTTCACCCTTGCCATCTCTTGTTTGACCACTTCCAATTTGCGTTGATCCATGGACCTGACATTCAAGGTTCCTATGCAATATTGCTGTTTACAGTATCAGATCTTGCTTCTATCACCAGTCACATGCACAACGGGGTATTGTTTTTGCTTTGGCTCCATCCCTTCATTCTTTCTAGAGTTATTTCTCCACTTATCTCCAGTAACATGTTGGGCACCTACTGACCTGGGGAGTTCTTCTTTCAGTACTCTATCATTTTGCCTCTTCATGCTGTTCATGGGGTTCTCAAGGCAAGAATACTGAAGTGGCTTGCCATTCCCTTCTCCAGTGGATCATGTTCTGTCAGATCTCTCCACCATGACCCGCCTGTCTTGGGTTCCCCCACAGGCATGGCTTGGTTTCATTGAGTTGGACAAGGCTGTGTTCCTAGTGCGATTAGATTGACTAGTTTTCTGTGAGTATGGTTTCAGTGTGTTTGCCCTCTGATGCCCTCTTGCAACACCTACCATCTTACTTGGGTTTCTCTTCCTTTAGCGTGGGGTATCTCTTCACGGCTGCTCCAGGAAAGCACTGCTGCTGTTTCTTACTTTGAACGAGGTGTATCTCCTTACAGCTACCTTCCTGACCTTCAACGTGGGATAGTTCTTCTAGGCCCTCCTGCTCCTGCGCAACCACCACTCCTCAAGTTGATCCTCCTGGCCACCAGCCCTTGCCTCGAGAGCGAGGTGGCTTCTTCTGACCACCCCAACCTCAGACGCAGGGTGTCTCCCCCGGCTGCACCTGTCCTTGGATGCGGGGTAGCTCCACCCAGACGCAGCCCTGACCTCAGACGTGGGTTGCTTCCTCCCGGCTGCCACTGGCCTTGGACATGGGGTAGCTCCTCTCTGGTTCCACTGACCTCAGACACAGGGTAGCTCCTCTCAGCCATTCCTGCGCCATCGCAGCCTGGTACTCTAGGCTGCTGCCCCCCGACCTCGGACGTGGCATAGCTCCTGTCGGCCATGCTTAGTGCGCCAGCCTGGCTCTTGCAGCCATCTGTGCCTAGTGCGCCAGCCCAGCTAGCACTTAGTGAGCCGGCTGGGCTCTCGCAGTACCTGGAGGCAATCTCAAAAAGGACAGTATTATCTCTGTTCATTTCCGAGGCAAACCATTCAATATGACAGTAATCCAAGTCTATGCCCCAACCAGTAATGCTGAAGAAGCTGAAGTTGAATGGCTCTATGAAGACCTAAAAGACCTTTTAGAACTAATAGCCCAAAACAATGTATTTTCCGTTATAGGGGACTGGAATGGAAAAATAGGAAGTCAAGGAACACCTGGAGTAACAGGCAAATTTGGCCTTGGAATATGGAATGTAGCAGAGCAAAAGCTAATAAGAGTTTTGCCAAGAGAATGCACTGGTCATAGCAAACACCCTCTTCCAACAACACAAGAGAAGACTCTGCACATGGACATAACAAGATGATCAACACTGAAATCAGACTGATTATATTCTTTGCAGCCAGAGATTCAGAAGCTTTATACAGTCAGCAAAACAAGACCTAGAGCTGACTGTGGCTCAGATCATGAACTCTTTATTGTCAAATTCAGACTTAAATTGAAGAAAGCAGAGAAAACCTCTAGACCATTCAGGTATGACCTAAATCAAATCCCTTATGATTATACAGTGGAAGTGAGAAATAGATTTAAGGGCCTAGATCTGATAGATAGAGTGCCTGATGAACTATGGATGGAGATTCATGACATTGTACAGGAGACAAGAATCAAGACCATTCCCATGGAAAAGAAATGCAAAAAGCAAAATGGTTGTCTGGGGAAGCCATAAGAAGAGAAGCAAAAAGCAAAGGAGAAAAGGAAAGCTATAAGCATCTCAATGCAGAGTTGCAAAGTATAGCAAGAAGAGATAAGAAAGCCTTCCTCAGTGATCAATGTAAAGAAATAGGGGAAAACAACAGAAGGGGAAAGACTAGAGATCTCTTCAAGAAAATTAGAGATACCAAGGGAATATTTCAGGCAAAGATGGGCTTGATAAAAGACAGAAATGGTATGGACGTAACAGAAGCAGAAGATATTAAGAAGAGGTGGCAAGAATACACAGAACTGTACAAAAAGATTTTCATGACCAAGATAATCACGATGGTGTGATCACTCACCTAGAGCCAGACATCCTGGAATGTGAAGTTAAGTGGGCCTTAGAAAGCATCACTATAAACAAAGCTAGTGGAGGTGATAGCATTCCAGTTGAGCTATTTCAAATCCTGAAAGATGATGCTGTGAAAATGTTGCACTCAGTATGTTGGCAAATTTGGAAAACTCAGCAGTGGCTACAGGACTGGAAAAGGTCAGTTTTCATTCCAGTCCCAAAGAAAGATAATGCCAATTAACGCTCAAACTATTACACAGTTGCACTCATCTCACATGATAGTAAAGTAATGCTCAAAATTCTCCAAGCCAGGCTTCAACAATACTTGAACTGTGAAAGTGAAAGAGGAGAGTGAAAAAGCTGGCTTAATACTCAACATTTGGAAAACTAAGTTCATGGCACCTGGTCCCATCACTTCATCGAATATAGATGGGGAAAAAGTGGAAACAGTGAGAGACTTTATTTTGGGGGGCTTCAAAATCTCTGCAGATGTATATCTGCAGCTATGAAATTAAAAGACGCTTGCTCCTTGGAATGAAAGTTATGACCAACATTGACAGAATATTAAAAGTCAGAGACATTCCTTTGCCAACAAACGTCCATCTAGTGAAAGCTATGTTTTCCAGTAGTCCTGTATGGATGTGAAATTTGGACCATAAAGAAAGCTGGGTGCTGAAGGATCGATGCCTTTGAACTGTGGTATTGGAGAAGACTCTTGAGAGTCCCTTGGGCAGCAAGGAGATCTAACAAGTCTATCCTAGAGGAAATCAGTCCTGAATATTTGTTGGAGGGACTGATGCTCTAGCTGAAACTCCAATACTTTGGCCACCTGAGGCAAATAACTTACTCATTTGAAAAGACCCTGATGCCTGGAAAGATTGAAGGCTGGAGGCTAGGAGACAACACAGGATGAGATGGTTGAATGACATCATTGACTCAATGGACATGAGTTTGAGTCTACTCAGGGAGTTGGCAATGGACAGGAAGTCCTGGCATGTTTCAGTCCATGGGATCGCAAAGAGTCGGACATGATTGAGTGACTGAATTCAAGTGAACTGATACAACTCAACAACAACAAGAATGAAAGAACTTGGTTAAAGAATAAGTAGAGAATCTGAATGGACAGTTTTCCAAAGAAGATATACAGATGTCCAACAGGCCTGTGAGAAGATGTTCAGTATCACTAGTTTTAAGAGAAATGCAAATAAAAACCACAATAACTTATGACTTCACAGTTATTTGTCATAAAAACTATTATCAAAAAGGTAAGAATGAATTAATATTGGTGAGTACGTGGAGAAAAGCAAACCCTAATACACTGTTGATTGTTCTATAAATAGTGCATCTACTCCAGAAAACTGAAATTCCCTCAAAAAACTAAAATAAGAACAGGACAATCACATGACCCAGCTATTCACTACTGGGTATTATCCAAAAGACAATCAAAACACTTACCTGAAAAGAATATGCAATCCTAGGTTCATTGCCGCATTATTTACAAAAGCCACAATATGAAATGATCAAGATATTTAATGATGTATGGATAAAAAATAAAGAATGTGGGTTACATGAATTCTACTGGGCCATAAAGAAGTATTAAATCCTGCCACTTGTAACAAGGATGAATCTTGAAGATGTTATTCTAAGTGAATTGCTTTAGACTAAAAATAAAAATACTGTATGATTTCACTCATATGTGAAATCTGAACAAACCATCAAAAACAAACATATAGATAAGAACAGTTTAATGTCTACCAGAGGGAAAATGGATTGTAGGGTGGGTAAAATTGGAAGGCAACAGTATTGTAATGATGATAAGCAGACTTGTGGCCATTATTCAGTTCAGTTTAGTTCAGTTACTCTGTTTTGTCTGACTCTTTGTGACCCCATGAATAGCAGCATACCAGGCTTCCTTATCAATCACCAGCTCCCAGAACTTGCTCAGACTCATGCCCATCAAGTTGGCGATGCCATCCAACGATCTCATCCTCTGTCGCCTCTTCTTCTCCTTCAATCTTTCCCAACATCAGAGTCTGCAATGCGGCAATGAACACTGGGATACATGGGTCTTTTTCAGTTTTAGTTTCCTCCAGGGTATATGCCTAGGAATGGGATTGCTGGGTCATATGGTAGTATTGTTCCTAGTTTTTAAAGGAATCTCTATACAATCTTTCATAGTGGCCCTATCCATTTACATTCCCACCAGCAATGCAAGAGGGTTCCCTTCTCTCCACGCCCTCTCCAGCATTTATTGTTTATAGACTTTTTGATGATGATGATTCTGAATGGTGTGAAGTGGTATCTCATTGTAGTTTTGGTTTGCATTTCTCTAATAGTGATGTTGAGTATCATTTCATGTGTTTGTAAGCCATCTGTATGTCTTCTTTGGAGAAATGTCTGTTTAGGTCTTTTTCCCACTTCTTGATTTTTTTTTCTTTTCTGATGTTGGATTATATCAGCTGCTTGTATATTTTGGAAATTAATTCTTTGTCAGTTGTTTCCTTTGCCATTATCTTTTCCCATTCTGAGTGTTGTCTTTTCACCTTGTTTGTAGTTCCCTTTGCTCTGCAAAATCTTTAAGCTTAATTAGGTCCCACTTGATTATTTTTATTTTCATTAATCTAGTTGGTGGGTCATGGAAGATATTGCTTTGATGTCATTGAGTGTTCTACCTATATTTTCCTCTGAGAGTTTTATAACTTCTGGTCTACATTTAGATCTTTAATCTATTTTGAGTTTATTTTTGTATATGGCTTTAGGAAGTATTCTAATTTCATTCTTTTGCATATAGCTGTCCAGTTTTCCCAGCACCACTTATATGAGGTCATCTTTGCCCCATTATATACTCTTGCCTCATTTGTCAAAAATAAGGTACCCATAGATGCATGGGGTTTTCTCTGGACTCTCTATCTTGTTCTTAAAGAAGATCAGTCCTGGGTGTTCATTGGAAGGACTGATGTTGAAGGTGAAACTCCAGTACTTGGCCACCTGATGCAAAGAGCTGACTCATTTGAAAAGACCTTGGTGCTGGGAAAGATTGAAGGCAGAAGGGGATGACAGGATGAGATGGTTGGATGGCATCACTGACCCAGTGGACATGAGTTTGGTTGACCTCCAGGAGTTGGTGATGGACAGGAAGGAGTGGGGTGCTGTGGTTCATGGGGTTGAAAAGAGTCAGACATGAATGAATGACTGAACTGAACTGAACTCCATCTTGTTCCACTGGTTTACATTTCTGTTTCTGTGCCAGTGCCATACTGCTGTGATCACTTACCAAGAGCCAGACATCTTGGAATGTGAAGTAAACTGGGCCTTAGAAAGCATCACTACAAAAACAGCTAGTTGAGGTGATGGAATTTCAGTGAAGCTATTTCAAATCCTAAAAGATGATGCTGTGAAAGTGCTGCACTCAATATGCCAGCAAATTTTGAAAACTCAGCAGTGGCCACAGGACTGGAAAATGTCAGTTTCCACTCCAATTCCAAAGAAAGACAATGCCAAAGAATGCTCAAACTACCGCACAACTGCAATCATCTCACATGCTAGTAAAGTAATGCTCAAAATTCTCCAAGCCAGGCTTCAGCAGTACTTGAACCGTGAACTTCCTGATGTTCAAGCTGGTTTTAGAAAAGGCAGAGGAACCAGAGATCAAATTGCCAACATCCGCTGGACCATGGAAAAGGCAAGAGAGGTCCAGAAAAACATCTATTTCTGCTTTAATTACTATGCCGAAGCCTTTGACTGTGTGGATCACAATAAACTGTGGAAAATTCTCAAAGAGATGGGAATACCAGACCACTTGACCTGCCTCTTGAGAAACCTGTATGCAGGCCAGGAAGCAACAGTTAGAAATGAATATGGAACAACAGACTGGTTCCAAATAAGAAAAGGAGTACATCAAGGCTGTATATTGTCACCCTGCTTATTTAACTTCTATGCCGAGTACATCATGAGAAACACTGGGCTGGAAAAAGCACAAACTGGAATCAAGATTGCTAGGAGAAACATCAATAACCTCAGATATGCAGATGACAACACCCTTATGGCAGAGAGTGAAGAGGAGCTAAAAAGCCTCTTGGTGACAGTGAAAGAGGAGAGTGAAAATGTTGGCTTAAGCTCACCATTCAGAAAACGAAGATCATGGCTCTGGTCCCATCACATCATTTGAAATAGATGGGGGAACAGTAGAAACAGTGTCAGATTTTATTTTTTGGGGCTCCAAAATCACTACAGATGGTGACTGCAGCCATGAAATTAAAAGACGCTTACTCCTTGGAAGAAAAGTTATGAACAACCTAGATAGCATATTGAAAAGCAGAGCTATTACTTTGCCAACAAAGGTCCGTCTAGTCAAGGCTATGGTTTTTCCTGTCGTCATGTATGGATGTGAGAGTTGGAATGTGATGAAAGCCTGAGTGCTGGAGAATTGATGGTTTTGAACTGTGGTGTTGGAGAAGACTCTTGAGAGTCCCTTGGACTGTAAGAAGATCCAACCAGTCCATTCTAATGGAGATCAGCCCTGGGATTTCTTTGGAAGAAATGATGCTAAAGCTGAAAGTCCAGTACTTTGGCCACCTCATGCAAAGAGTTGACTCATCGGAAAAGACTTTGGTGCTGGAAGGGATTTGGGACAGGAGGAGAAGGGGACAACAGAGGAAGAGATGGCTGGATGGCATCACTGACTCAATGGATGTGGGTCTGAGTGAACTCTGGGAGTTGGTGATGGACAGGGAGGCCTGGGATGCTGTGATTCATGGGGTTGCAAAGAGTCGGACATGACTGAGTGACTGAGCTGAACTGAACCATACTGTGTTTATGACTGTAGCTTTTTATTACAGTCTGAAATCAGGAAGTTTGATTCCTGCAGCTCCATTCTTTCTCAAGACTGCTTTGGCTATTTGGGGTCTTTTGTGTTTTCATATAAACTGTAAAATTTTTTGTTCTATTTCTGTGAAAAATGCCATTGGTAATTTGATAGGGATCACATTGAATCTGTAGATTGCATTTGGTAATATAGTCATTTTCACAATATTGAATCTTCCTACCCAGGAACATGGAATATCTCTCCATTTGTTTATGTTGTCTTTGATTTCTTTCATCAGCGTCTTATAGTTCTCTGTATACAATTGTTTTGTCACCGTAGGTAGGCTTATCCCTAGATATTTTATTCTTTTTGTTGCAGTGATGAATGTGATTGGTTAATTTCTCTTTTTGATTTTTCATTGTTAGTATATAGGAATGCAAGTGATTTCTGTGTATTGACCTTGTATCCTATGACTTTGCTGATGCTAAATTCACAGCTCTAGTAATTTTCTGATAGTTTCTTTTGGGTTTTCTATGTATAGTATTATATCATCTGCAAACAGTGAGAGTTTTACTTCTCCTTTTCTGATCTGGATTCCTTTTATTTCTTTTTCTTCACTAATTGCCATAGCTAGGACTTCCAAACCTATGTTGAGTAACAGTGGTGAGAGTGGACAGCTTTGTCTTGTTCTTGATCTTAACGGGAATGCTTTTAGTTTTTCACCATTGAGAATAATGTTTGCTGTGGGCTTGTCATATACGGCCTTTACTATGTTGAGGTAGGTTCCCTCTAAGCCAAGCTTTTAAGCGTTTTTATCATAACTGCATGCTGAATTTTGTCAAAGGCTCTTTCTGCATCTATTGAGATTGTCATATAGCTTTTATCTTTCAGTTTGTTAATATGGTGTGTCACATTGATTGATTTGTATATATTGAGGAATCCTTGCATCCTTGGAATAAACCAACTTGATCATGATGCATGAGCTTTTTATGTGTTGTTGAATTCTGTCTCATACAATTTTGTTGAAGGTTTTTGAGTCTGTGGTCACCAGTGATATTGGCTTGTAATTTTCTTTTTTGTGTTCTCCATGTCTGGTTTTGGTATCAGGGTGATTGTGGCCTTGTAGAAGTCTGGACGTGTTCCTTCCTCTACATTTTTTGGGGAAAAGTTTCAGAAAAACAGGCATTATTTCTTGTCTAAACATTTGATAGAATTCCCCTGTGAAACCTTCTGGCCTTGAGCTTTGTTTTTGAGGAGATTTTTGATCACAGTTTCAATTTCAGTGTTTATAATTGGCTTATTCATAATTTCTATTCTTTCCTGGTTCAGTCTTGGGAGGTTGAACTTTTTAAAGAATATGTCAGATGTGAAAAAGATGGTGGAGGAATAGGATGGGGAGAACACTTTCTCCCTCACTACTTCACCAAAAGAACATTTCAACGCTGAGTAAATTCCACAAAACAACTTCTGACTGCTGGCAGAGGACATCAAGCATCCAGCAAAGCAGATCACTGACTTCAAAACCAGGTAGGAATTAATATATACTACAAAGATAGAGACAAAGGGAATCCCGTCCCAGGAAGGGAATCCTGTCCCAGGAAGAGACTCTTAAAAGAGAGATTTCCTAAAATTGGGGCTCATTCTCACAGCTGTGTATGGGGTGAGCCCTGAAACCACAGAGGGCAACATAACAGGAAGGAAGAATAAATAAATAAAGAATTAAAACCAACAGATTACGAATTCAACAGTATAACCCCCAGCGGATAAGCAGCGCAAACGCCTGCATCCAGCAGCAGCGGGGTTCGGGCAGGGAGGAGCGCTCCAGCGACAGTGCTTTCTAAGAATTGGGCCACGTGGGAGACATAGGCTGCAGGGCTTTTCTCGACAATCGGGGCGTAACGGGGCCAGAATCGGGTCCGCATGTGGCTAGAAAGAGCTATCTTGGTCTAGCAAACCAGACTGTGGGATAGCCAACAGGCGAAACGCTTGAACACAGGCCCGCGCACACAACAAAGGACGGATCGGCAATAGCCGGCTGCAGACCATCCCCCTCTGGCGACAGGCAGCCAGAGCCTTAAGTGCTGGAAGTGGGTAATCGCAGCTAAAGAGTGACATTACCTACCAAATTGCAAGCAGAATTCTTTGCTATTGAGACTGCTGGGGGCCCTGAACAGTTATCATCTGCCTGAGAAAGAGCCCTGGCAGAGCTCCCAGAAAATTGAGCGACCCGGAAACCCAGAAGTCACAATAAGTCACAATAAGTTGCAATAGCCCACGCTAAACTCCCTAGCCACTCGGACCTGGGAAGGGAACAAAGCCTCTGTTCCACCAAATCCAAGTCTTGGAGGGCTTCCTGACTGCCAACCCGGAGCGCCAAATCTGAGCGACATAGACTGGGGAAGTGCATGAAGCATAGGGCAGGCCCCACAAGGTTATCCTAAGGAGCGACAAGGGGCAAGCCCAGTGCAGAGACCACCCTCCCTGTGTCAAGACGGAAATCAGACACGGAAGGGACCAGCAAACAGAGGAAGTCAAACAGAGGGAACTGCCTTGGTAGTGACCCCACACAGTCCACAATGACAGAGAAAGCGCCAGATATACCGTTACTACTTTTATGATCAATTTTTTTTTTGGGGGGTGGGGGATGATGTGGAAGTGTGATTTTTTTAAAATAATCTTTTTTCTTTCTTTAAAAAATTTTTTTCTTTTTAAAATGTTTTCTCTTCTTTTCTTTTCGTTTTTTTCTAAACTTGCTTAAAATTTTAAGTCTTCTATATTTCTATTTATTATTTTTATAACCTCTTAATACTTTTCAAAAAAAAAAACCTATCTTTAAAGCAAACACCGTATGTAGTCCTATTGGTGGTGGGAGTTGTTTTTTAATAATTCTGGAGTCTTTCATTCTATTTTATTTTATTTTTTTAATTTTTTTTTCTCAATTTGCTTTTTTTTTTAATTTGTCTCTCCTTCTTCTTCTTATCTTTAATATTTTATCTTTGAAAATCCAATCTCTACTCCAGATTTTTAATTTCAACACTTTGGTATTTGTTGCCAATTTTGTACTTTTAAAAACCTAATCTTCAGTACCCAATTTTACATGAGTGTGAGACTACTGGCTGGACCACTCTCTCCCCCTTTGGAATTTCTCTTTTCTCCACCAGGTGGCTTTTGTCTCCTCCCTCCCCCTCCTCTTCTCTACCCAATTCTATGAATCTCTGTGTGTTCCAGAAGGTGGAGAACTCTCAGGGAACTGGTCACTGGCCGGATCTGTATCCCTCCTTTGCATCTCCCTTTTTATCCTCCTGTCCACCTCTATCTACTTCCTCCCTCTCCTCTTCCATGTATAACTCTGCGACCACCTCTGAGAGGCCCAGACTTCGGAGCGCACACAAGAAAGTGGTTATGGGCTAGCTTTCTTTTTCCTCTTTTGGTTCCACCTCATCCCATTCCATTCACCTCTAACTACCCCCTCCCTCTTCTCTCCTCCAAGTAACTCAGCGATCCTCTAGGGACGACCCTCAAAGTTGAGAAACCTATCATCATTAACCCAGATGTTTTAACATTAGTGCTGAATAGATGGAGAAATCATGAGGCTATTGTAAAAATAAATCTGAAAACCAGAATCAGGAGGCATAAGTCCAAATCCTGAGATCATCAAAGAATTCCTGAATACAGGGAACATTATCCAATAAGAGCTCACCAAATGCCTTCATACCTATACTGAAACTGAGCACCACCCAAGGGCCAACAAGCTCCAGAGCAAGACATACGACACAAATTCTCCAGCAACACAAGAACAAGCCCCTGAGCTTCAATACACAGGCAGCTCAAAATACTCCAAAATCTTTGACATCCCATAATCCATTACTTGACACTTCACAGCACTCCAGAGAGAGGAAATCCAACTCCACCCACCAGAACTTCAACACAAGCCTCTCTAATCAAGAAACTTTGACAAGCCACTGATATAACCCCAAACACAGAGAGGAAGCTCTATAATAAACAGAATTCCACAAATTCCCAGAATATAGAAAAGTCACCCCAAACACAGCAATATAACCAGGATGAAGAGACAGAGGAATACCCAGCAGGTAAAGGAACAGGAGACACGCCCAACAAACCAAACAAAAGAGGAAGAGATAAGGAATCTACCTGAGAAAGAATTCCGAACACTGAAAGTGAAAATGATCCAAAATCTTGAAATCAAAATGGAATCACAGATAAATAGCCTGGGATCAAGGTTTGAGAAGATGCAAGAAAGGTTTAACAAGGACCTAGAAGAAATAAAAAGAGTCAACATATAATGAATAATGCAATAAATGAGATCAGAAACACTCTGGAGGCTACAAATAGTAGAATATCGGAGGCAGAAGATAGGATTAGTGAAATAGAAGATAAAATGATAGAAATAAATGAATCAGTGAGGGAAAAAGAAAGACGAATTAAAAGAAATGAGGACAACCTCAGAGACCTCCAAGACAATATGAAATGCTCCAACATTCGAATTATAGGAGTCCCAGAAGAAGAAGACAAAAAGAAAGACCATGAGAAAATACTTGAGGAGATAATAGTTGAAAACTTCCCTAAAATGGGGAAGGAAATAATCACCCAAGTCCAAGAAACCCAGAGAGTGCCAAACAGGATAAACCCAAAGGCAGAACACCTCAAGACATATACTAATCAAACTAACAAAGACCAAACACAAAGAACAAATATTAAAAGCAGCAAGGGAAAAACAACAAATAACACACAAGGGGATCCCCATAAGAATAACTGCAGATCTTTCAATAGAAACTCTTCAGGCTAGGAGGGAATGGCAAGACATACTTAAAGTGATGAAAGATAATAACCTTCAGCCAAGACTACTGTACCCAGCAAGGATCTCATTCAAATATGAAGGAGAAATAAAAAGCTTTACAGACAAGCAAAAGCTGAGAGAATTCAGCACCACCAAACCAGCTCTCCAACAAATACTAAAGGATAGACTTTAGACAAGAAACACAAAAAGGACGTATAAACCTGAACCCAAAACAATAAAGTAAATGGCAACAGGAGCATACTTATCAATAATTACCTTAAATGTAAATGGGTTGAATGCCCCAACCAAAAGGCAAAGACTGGCTGAATGGATACAAAAACAAGATCCCTATATATGTTGCTTACAAGAGACCCACCTCAAAACAACGGACACATTCAGACTGAAAGTGAAGGGCTGGAAAAAGATATTCCATGCAAATAAAGACCAAAAGAAAGCAGGAGTAGCAATACTCATATCTGATAAAATAGACTTTAAAACAAAGGCTGTGAAAAGGGACAAAGAAGGCCACTACATAATGATTAAAGGATCAATCCAAGAAGAAGATATAACAATTATAAATATATATGCACCCAACATAGGAGCACCGCAATATGTAAGACAATTGCTAACAAGCATGAAAGGGGAAATTAATAATAACACAATAATAGTGGGAGACTTTAATACCCCACTCACACCTATGGACAGATCAACTAAATAGAAAATTAACAAAGAAACGCAAATTTTAAATGATACAATAGACCAGTTAGACCTAATTGATATTTATAGGACATTTTAACCCAAAACAATAAATTTCACCTTTTACTCAAGTGCACACGGAACCTTTTCCAGGATAGATCACATTCTGGGTCATAAATCTAACCTTGATAAATTCAAAAAAATCGAAATTATTCCAAGCATCTTCTCTGACCATAATGCACTAAGGTTAGATCTCAATTACAGGAGAAAAGCTATTAAAAATTCCAACATTTGGAGGCTGAACAACACCCTTCTGAATAATCAACAAATCACACAAGAAATCAAAAAGAAATCAATGCATCAAAACGAATGAAAATGAAAACACAACTACACAGAACCTATGGGACACTATAAAAGCAGTGCTAAGAGGAAAGTTCATAGCCATACAGGCATACCTCAAGAAACAAGAAAAAGTCAAATAAATAACCTAACTCTACACCTAAAGCAACTAGAAACGGAAGAAATAGAGAACCCCAGAGTTAGTAGAAGGAAAGAAACCCTAAAAATTAGGGCAGAAATAAATGCAAAAGAAACAAAGGAGACCATAGAAAAAAATCAACAAAGCAAAAAGCTGGTTCTTTGAAAGGATAAATAAAATTGACAAACCATTAGCCAGACTCATCAAGAAACAAAGAGAAAAAAATCAAATCAATAAGATTAGAAATGAAAATGGAGAAATCACGACAGACAACACAGAAATACAAAGAATCATAAGAGACTACTCTCAGCAATTATATGCCAATAAAATGGACAACTTGGAAGAAATGGACAAATTCTTAGAAAAGTACAACTTTCCAAAACTGAGCCAGGAAGAAATAGAAAATCTTAACAGACCCATCACAAGCATGGAAATTGAAACTGTAATCAGAAATCTTCCAGCAAACAAAAGCCCAGGTCCAGACGGCCTCACAGCTGAATTCTACCAAAAATTTCGAGAAGAGCTAACACCTATCTTACTGAAGCTATTCCAGAAAATTGCAGAGGAAGGTAAACTTCCAAACTCATTCTATGAGGCCACCATCACCCTAATACCAAAACCTGACAAAGACACCACAAAAAAAGAAAACTACAGGCCAATATCACTGATGAACATAGATGCAAAAATCCTTAACAAAATCCTAGCAATCAGAATCCAGCAACATATTAAAAAGATCATACACCATGACCAAGTGGGCTTTATCCCAGGGATGCAAGGATTCTTCAATATCTGCAAATCAATCAATGTAATTCATCACATTAACAAACTGAAAAATAAAAATCATATGATTATCTCAATAGATGCAGAAAAAGCCTTTGACAAAATTCAACATCCATTTATGATAAAAACGCTCCAGAAAGGAGGAATAGAAGGAACATACCTCAACATAATAAAAGCTATATATGACAAACCCACAGCTAACAGTATCCTCAATGGTGAAAAATTGAAACCATTTCCCCTAAAGTCAGGAACAAGACAAGGGTGTCCACTTTCACCACTACTATTCAATATCGTACTGGAAGTTTTGGCCACAGCAATCAGAGCAGAAAAAGAAATACAAGGAATCCAAATTGGAAAAGAAGAAGTAAAACTCTCACTGTTTGCAGATGACATGATCCTCTACATAGAAAATCCTAAAGACTCGACCAGAAAACTACTAGAGCTAATCAACGAATATAGTAAAGTTGTAGGATATAAAATCAACAGTCAGAAATCCCTTGCATTCCTATACACTAATACTGAGAAAGTAGAAAAAGAAGTCAAGGAAACAATCCCATTCACCATTGCAACGAAAAGAATAAAATATTTAGGGATATACCTACCTAAAGAAACTAAAGACCTATATATCTAAAACTATAAAACACTGATGAAAGAAATCAAAGAGGACACTAATAGATGGAGAAATATACCATGCTCATGGGTTGGAAGAGTCAATATAGTGAAAATGAGTATACTACCTAAAGCAATCTACAGATTCAATGCAATTCCCATCAAGCTACCAGCAGTATTTTTCACAGAACTAGATCAAATAATCTCAAGATTTGTATGGAAATACAAAAAGCCTCGAATAGCCAAAGCAATCTTGAGAAAGAAGAATGGAACTGGAGGAATCAACTTGCCTGACTTTAGGCTCTACTACAAAGCCACAGTCATTAAGACAGTATGGTACTGGCACAAAGACAGAAATATAGATCAATGGAACAAAATAGAAAGCCCTGAGATAAACCCACACTCCTATGGACACCTTATCTTCAACAAAGGAGGCAAGAATATACAATGGAGTAAAGACAGTCTCTTTAACAGGTGGTGCTGGGAAAACTGGTCAACCACTTGTAAAAGAATGAAACTAGACCCCTTTCTAACACCATACACAAAAATAAACTCAAAATGGATTAAAGATCTAAATGTAAGACCAGAAACTATAAAGCTCCTAGAGGAAAACATAGGTAAAACACTCTCCGACATAAATCACAGCAGGATCCTCTATGATCCACCTCCCGGTATACTGGAAATAAAAGCAAAAATAAACAAATGGGATCTAATTAAAATTAAAAGCTTCTGCACAACAAAGGAAACTATAAGCAAGGTGAAAAGACAGCCTTCTGAATGGGAGAAAACAATAGCAAATGAAACAACTGACAAACAACTAATCTCAAAGATATACAAGCAACTTATCCAGCTCAACTCCAGGAATATAAACGAACAAATAAAAAAAATGGGCCAAAGAACTAAATAGGCATTTCTCCAAAGAGCATATGGATGGCTAACAAACACATGAAAAGATGCTCAACATCACTTATTATCAGAGAAATGCAAATCAAGACCACAATGAGGTACCATTTCACACCAATCAGAATGGCTGCGATCCAAAAGTCTGCAAGCAATAAATGCTGGAGAGGATGTGGAGAAAAGGGAACCCTCTTACACTGCTGGTGGGAATGCAAACTCATACAGCCACTATGGAAAACAGTGTGGAGATTCCTTAAAAATTGCAAATAGAACTGCCTTATGATCCAGCAATTCCACTGTTGGGCATACACACCAATGAAACCAGAATTGAAAGAGACACAGGTACCCCAATGTTCATTGCAGCACTGTTTATAATAGCCAGGTCATGGAAGCAACCTAGATGTCCATCAGCAGATGAATGGATAAGAAAGCGGTGGTACATATACACAATGGAGTACTACTCAGCCCTTAAAAATAATAAATTCAACTCAGTTCTAATGAGATGGATGAAACTGAAGCTGATTATACAGAGTGAAGTAAGCCAGAAAGAAAAACACCAATACAGTATACTGACACATATATATGGAATTTAGAAAGAGAGTAATGATGACCATCTATGTGAGACAACAAAAGAGACTCAGGGGTATAGAACGGACTTTTGGTCTCTGAGGGAGAGGGAGAGGGTGGGATGATTTGGGAGAATGGCATTGAAACATGTATACTATCTTGTAAGAATGAAGCACCAGTCTATGTTCAATACAGGATACAGGATGCATGGGCTGGTGCACAGGATGATTCAGGGAGATGATGTGGGGTGGGAGGTGGGAGGGGGCTTCGGCATTGGGAGATCGTGGACACCTGTGGCTGATTCATGTCAATGTATGGCAGAACAAATACAGTATTGTAATGTAGAATAAAGTATTAAAAAAAAAAGAATATGTCCATTTTTTCTAGGCTGTTCATTTTATTAGCATATAGTTGCTCCTAATATTCTCTTGTGATCCTTTGTAGTTCCATGTTGTCTGTTATAACTTCTCCTTTTTCATTTCTAACTTTGTTGATTTGATTTTCTTCCCCTTTTTCTGGCTAGTCAAAGACAATCTTAAGCAGAAGTAAAATGCAACTTATCACTTACAAGACAGCTTAAATAAAATTATCAGCAGATTTATCAGCATAAGCCTTACAGGCCTGATGGTAGTGGGATGATATATAAAGAGCTGAAGGAAAAATCTGTCACTCAAGAATTCTATGTCTTACAAGTCTGTTTTCATAAATGACTGAGAAAGTCAGGACTATCCAGATAAATACAAACCGAAGAAATTCACTTCTACCAGACCTCTCATACAAAAACATTCTAAAAGAAGTTTTTAAAACTGAAATAAAGGGTACCACATGGTTACTTAAACCCATCCAAAAATGTAAACTTCTCTGCTGAAGTAAATATATTGGACAAATAGTAAAATTTGTGTTATAACAGTTTAAGTCTGTAACTCTATGTCTTTAATTATTTTAGGGTTTAAAAGATAAAAGCATAACAATTATAAATCTGTGTTAATATGTATGATATATATATATATATAAAGTATATATATTCCTTACATATATATATTTGTGACATCAATTACATAAATATATGTATGGAGCTCAAAAGGTGTAGAGTTTTTGTATATGATTAAAATTATGCTTTTATCCATTGAAAATAAATTGCTATAACTTTGAGATTGTTTTTTGTAATCTGCATGATGACTATAAAGAAAATAACTATTGAACATACACGAAAGTGAGAAGAGAGTCAAAATACATCAGTTCAAAAATTCATCTAAACACAAAGGAAAACAGTAAGGGAGTACTAAATGAGATTCAAAGACATTTTAAGACATATAGAAAACAAATAACACAATGACAATTGTAAATCCTTATTTAGAAGTAATTAGTTTAAATATAAACGGATTAAAGTAATGGGTTAAGTTAAAGTCTTTAAAATATTGAAAAGCATTATTGGCAGTATGAATTTTGAAAAATCAAGATTTAACCATGCAGTCTACGAGAGATCAACTTTAGATCTGAGAGCATACATAGGTCAAAATTGAAAGGATGGAAAAAGACACTCCATGCAATAATAACCAATAAACAGCAGAGGTATCTATGTTAATATCTTCATATCAGACAAGGTTAAGTTTAAGATTAAAAACTGCTACAAAAGACAAAGAAAGACATTGTATAGTGATAAGTGGATCAATTCACCAAGAAGATACAATAATTATAAAATGTATGCTTCAAACATCAGAATGTCTAAACACAGGGAGCAAATATTAACAAATTTGAAGGAAGCAATAGACTTCTCTAAAATGATAATACTGAACATCAGCACCCTACTTTCAATAATGATTTATACCAGACAGAAGATCAATAATGATGAAGCACTACAGACAAATCAAGCCTAAGAAATATACACAGAACACCCCACCCAACAACAGTGGAAAAACATTTTTTCAAGTGCACATGGAACACTGTCCAGAGTATACAATAAATTAGAGCACAAAATAAATAAGTATTAATAAAATTTAAAAGTTTGAAATAATATGTATTTTCCAATCAAAATGGAATAAAGCTAGAAATCAGTAGCAGAAAAGAAATGACAATGACTTTGCAGAAATCCATGCATGAAGAATTAAACAGCACACTTTCAAACAAGCAATCAATGAAAAAAGAAATCACAAGAAAAATTATAAAACATTTAGAGAAATGAAAGCACAAAATATCATTTCACTGGATGCAGTGAAAGCAGCTCTAAAAGAAAAATTTACAGATATACACCCTTACAAATAAGAAAGCTTTAAAATCAACAACCTAACTTGACACTTCAAGGAACTAGAAAAAGGAGAACAAATAAACTATCAAAAATCCAAAGCCAACAGAAAAGAAAAAAATGGTAGGATAAACAAAATAGATATTAGAAAACAATAGAGAAAATTAATTAAAATAAGTTATATTTTGAAGAGATAAAATTGACCAACTTTTAGCTAGACTAAGAAAAAGAGAAGACTCAAATAAGATTATTAATGAAAAGGGGACATTACCACTCATGTCACAAAAATAAAAAGGATCCTGAGACTAACATGAATAATTGTACACCAAAATTTGTATGACATAACTGAAAGGATACATTTCTAGAACTAGACAACCCTCCCAAACTTAATCATTAAAAATAGAAAATCTGAACATCAATGACAGATAAAGAAATTGAATAAAAATTTAAAATCTCTTAATATCCCCCTGATAAAAAAAAGCTAGACAAGGGCACTACCAGAAAAGAAAACACCATATCAATATCCCTGACAAATATTGATGCAAAAATTCTCAATAATATAATAAACAATACAACACTTAGTGGGATTTATGTCAAGAAGGCAAGGAAGTTTTACCATATGAAAATTGATAAATGTGTTAATATACATTAAGAGAAAAAAGGACAAAATTATATTATCATTTTAATAAATGCAGAAATTTACTGAATATTCAATAACCTTTCATGAATTATCAACAAACTGTGTATGGAAGAAAACCACTTCAATATAATAAAGGCATATAGTACCATCCCATGGCTAAACTTCACGCTTAATGTTCAAAAGCTGAAAGCATTTCTCTAAGTTCAGGAACAAGAGAAGTTTGCCCATTCTTACCACTTCTCATCAATATATCACTGAAAATCCTAGCCAGAGCAACTAAGAAAAAAGAAAGAATCCATTCACATTAAAAAGGAAGCCATCAAATTACCTGTGTTTGCAGATGACCCTATATACACAGAACTTTAAAGACTCCGTCAAAATCTTAGCACTAATAAACAAATTCAGTCAAGTTAAAGGATACAAAGTTAACATACAGATATCAGTTGCTCTTTTTCCATAATAAGAATGAATCATCCAAAAGTGATAAGAACAAAGTGAAGGGACAAAACAGGTGATTAAATAGCTAAGCCCACTAGGAAATTATAAACAAAAAATCAGAGACCCCTGTAAGTTAATGATTACTCAAGAAAGCAGACTTGCTTAACAACAAAACCAAGCAGGGTTGCTTAGCAACATAACCATGCAACTGAAATGTAAGACATGCCCCCAAACAATAAAACAGTGGTGGTATGAGACCCACCTACTGCCCAGTGAGCTCAATACGTTAGTGATCTTTAGGACATGCTCTTTGCACACATAAAAAACAATAATTTGTGGACCCACCTAGTTTGACTATGTAGGGAAAAACCTCCTTTGCCCAACCTGGAGGAGGAGTTCATGATGGAAACATGATATCTACTCAAGAAAGACAAAGAAGTTCTGACCCTGCCCACCTCCCCTTTGATTATAAAACTGGAGCCCATTAAGTTTTCAGGTGTGGGATTTCTTGCCCATCTGCTCAGTTGTGTCCAACTCTTTGTCACCCCATGGACTGTAGCCCACCAGGGTCCTCTGTCCATGGAATTCTCAAAGCAACAATACTGGAGTGAGTAGTCATTCCCTTCTCCTAGGGAGCTTCCCAACTCAGGAATCAAACTTGGATCTCCCACATTGCTGGCAGATTCTTTACCACCTGAACCACCAGGAAGCCCCTTGTAAATCTCAGCTCAGTTCAGTTGCTCAGTAGTGTCTGACTCCTTGCCAACTCATGGACTGTAACCCACCAGGCTTCCTTGTCCATTACCAACTCCTGGAGCTTGCTCAAATTCACATCTATCAAGTCAGTGATGCCACCCAATCATGTCCTTCTCTGTCATCCTCTTGTCCTCCTGCCTTCAATCTTTCCCAGAATCAGGGTCTTTCCAATGAGTCAGTTCTTTGCATCAGTGGACAAAGTATGGGAGTCTTAGCTTCAGCATTAGTCTTTCAATGAAGAGTCAGGACTGATTTCCTTTAGGGTTAACTGGTTTGATCTCTTTGAGAATGCACTGGTTTGATTTCCGTGTTGTCCAAGGGACTCTCAAGAGTCTTTTCCAACGTCACAATTCAAAAGCATCAATTCTTTGGCACTCAACTTTCTTTATAGTCCAGCTCTCACATCCATACATGACTATTGGAAAAACCATAGCTTTGATTAGATAGACCTTTGTTAGCAAAGTAATGTCTCTGCTTTTTAATATGTTGTCTGGGTTGGTCATAGTTTTTCTTCAAAGGAGCAAGAGTCTTTTAATTTCATGGCTGCAGTTACCATCTGCAGTGATTTCCGAGCCCAAGAAAATAAAGTCTCTCAATGTTTCCATTGTTTCCCCATCTATTTGCCATGAAGTGATGGGACTGGATGCCATGATCTTTGTTTTCTGAATATTGAGTTTTAAGCCAGCTTTTTCATTCTCCTCTTTCACTTTCATCAAGAGACTCTTTAGTTCCTTTTTGCTTTTTGCCATAAGGTGTCATCTGCATATCTGAGGTTATTGATATTTCTTCTAGCAGTCTTGATTCCAGCTTGTGCTTCATCCAGCCCAGCATTTCGCATGATATATTCTACATATAAGTTAAATAAGCATGGTGACTATATATAGCTACTCCTTTTGAAATTTGGAACCAGTCCATTGTTCTAAATCTGGTTCTAACTTTTGCTTCTTGATCTGCATATATATTTCTCAGGAGGCAGGTAAGGTGGTCTAGTATTCCCATCTCTTGAAGAATTTTCCACAGTTTCTTATGATCCACACAGTCAAAGGCGTTCGTGTAGTCAATGAAGCAGAAGTAGATGTTTTTTTTTCTGGAATTCTCTTGCTTTTTCTATGATCCAATGGATGTTGGTCTCCCACTTCCTGATTTTAATCAAAACAGTGTGGTACTGGTATAAAGGCATACATGGAACAGACCAATGGAATAAAACAGACAGCACAAAAATGAACCCTCACATATATGGTCAAATTATTTTTGACATAGTTATCAAGATCATTTAATTAAGAAAGGACAGGTTTTTTTTTTTTAACGGTGTTGAGTAATAAGTATATTAACCTGCAAAAACATTACACTGAATACTTACTTACATCATATACACAAAAATTAACTCAAGTTGATCAATGATCCAAACATGAGTTAAAACTATGAAACTCTCAGAAGAAAACATTGGGGAAAGTTTCATGACATTGGATTTGGCAATGATTTCTTTGATGTGACATTCACTGTGTAGTCAAAAACAAACAACAATAACAACAAAGTAGATAAATCCGAGGACATCAAAATTAAAAACTTCTATGTGGGAGAGTGTTTTGCCTATGTTGTCCTCTAGGAGTTTTATAGTTTCTGGTCTTACATTTAGATCTTTAATCCATTTTGAGTTTATTTTTGTGTATGGTGTTAGAAAGGGGTCTAGTTTCATTCTTTTACAAGTGGTTGACCAGTTTTCCCAGCACCACCTGTTAAAGAGACTGTCTTTACTCCATTGTATATTCTTGCCTCCTTTGTCGAAGATAAGGTGTCCATAGGTGTGTGGGTTAATCTCAGGGCTTTCTATTTTGTTCCATTGATCTATATTTCTGTCTTTGTGCCAGTACCATACTGTCTTAATGACTGTGGCTTTGTAGTAGAGCCTAAAGTCAGGCAAGTTGATTCCTCCAGTTCCATTCTTCTTTCTCAAGATTGCTTTGGCTATTCGAGGCTTTTTGTATTTCCATACAAATCTTGAGATTATTTGATCTAGTTCTGTGAAAAATACTGCTGGTAGCTTGATGGGAATTGCATTGAATCTGTAGATTGCTTTAGGTAGAATACTCATTTTCACTATATTGACTCTTCCGATCCATGAGCATGGTATATTTCTCCATCTATTAGTGTCCTCTTTGATTTCTTTCATCAGTGTTTTATAGTTTTAGATATATAGGTCTTTAGTTTCTTTAGGTAGGAATATTCCTAAGTATTTTATTCTTTTGTTGCAATGGTGAATGGAATTGTTTCCTTAACTTCTTTTTCTACTTTCTCATTGTTAGTGTATAGGAATGCAAGGGATTTCTGAGTGTTGATTTTATATCCTGCAACTTTACTATATTCATTGATTAGCTCTAGTAGTTTTCTGGTCGAGTCTTTAGGATTTTCTATGTAGAGGATCATGTCATCTGCAAACAGTGAGAGTTTTACTTCTTCTTTTCCAATTTGGATTCCTTGTATTTCTTTTTCTGCTCTGATTGCTGTGGCCAAAACTTCCAGTACGATGTTGAAGAGTAGTGGTGAAAGTGGACACCCTTGTCTTGTTCCTGACTTTAGGGGAAAATGAAACAACTGACAAACAACTAATCTCAAAGTTATATAAGCAACTTATACAGCTCAACTCCAGAAAAATAAATGATCCAATAAAAAAATGGGCCAAAGAACTAAATAGGCATTTCTCCAAAGAAGACATACGGATGGCTAACAAACACATGAAAAGATGCTCAACATCACTCATTATCAGATAAATGCAAATCAAGACCACAATGAAGTACCATTTCACACCAGTCAGAATAGCTGCGATCCAAAAGTCTACAAGCAATAAATGCTGGAGAAGATGTGGAGAAAAGGGAACCCTCTTACACTGCTGGTGGGAATGCAAACTAGTACAGCCATTATGGAAAACAGTGTGGAGATTCCTTAAAAATTGCAAATAGAACTGCCTTATGACCCAGCAATCCCACTGCTGGGCATACACACCGAGGAAACCAGAATTGAAAGAGACACATGTACCCCAATGTTCATTGCAGCACTGTTTATAATAGCCAGGACATGGAAGCAACCTAGATGTCCATCAGCAGATGAATGGATAAGAAAGCTGTGGTACATATACACTATGGAATACTACTCAGCCCTTAAAAAGAATAAATTTGACTCAGTTCTAATGAGATGGATGGAATTGGAACCGATTATACAGAGTGAAGTAAGCCAGAAAGAAAAACACCAATACAGTATACTGACACATATATATGGAATTTAGAAGACAGTAATGATGACCCTGTATGTGAGACAACCAAGAGACACAGAGGTATAGAGTGGACTTTTGGACTCTGAGGGAGAGGGAAAGAGTGGGATGGTTTGGGAGAATGGCAATGAAACGTATATTTTCGTGTAAGAAACGAAGCGCCAATCTATGTTCAATGTAGGATGCAGGATGCATGGGGCTGATGCACAGGATGATTCAAGTAGAGGATGTGGGGTGGGAGGTGGGAGGGGGCTTCGGCATTGGGAGATTGTGTTCACCTATGGCTGATTCGTGTCAATGTATGGCAAAACAAATACAGTACTGTAATTTAAAATAAATAAATAATTAATTAAAAAAACCTTCTATGTGTTAACATAAGTAGTCAACAGAGTGAAAAGGAAGCATATAGAATTTTAAAAAGTATTTGCAAATTATATATCTGTAAAGGGATTAATATCCAGATATATAAAAATTCTTATAATTCAATGAAAAAAATCAAACAATTTGATTAGAAAATACATGAAAAATTTGAAATAAATCTTTTTCTAAAGATACTATATGAATGATCAATAAGCACATGAGAAAGTACTTAATAACAATAATCATTATGCAAATTAAAATACAATGAATTAACACATCACATTCATTAGAATGACTGCTCTCTCTCTATGTATATATATAAAGAAAATAGAAAATAATCATTGTTGGTGAGGATGTGGGGAAACTGGAATCCTTGTGCTCTATCAGTGAGAATGTAAAAGAGTGCATATTGTGGTCCATGTGTGGGTTGGAATGAGAAGAGAATAAATTGTATTAGAATGGAAGATGCTGTACCCTTTCACACGCTTGCAGCCCATTTTTATAGTCTCAAGAAAGAAAAAAAATTCCTACTGGAATGGTGGCATTAGGTGATTGGTTAGGATGCTATAGGATGCATAGAAGGGTGGATATTTTATATAATGTGGGGCCAGGGAACTCGCTGGTTTAGATATGGAGGCTCATGGCAACAATTGTAATGGGGCTTGGTCGGTTCCCAAGATTTTTATCCTGTGACCTTAGTACAGGGCTCCACAGTACAGTTGTATGGAAAACAGTATGGCGAGTCCTCAAACACTTAAAAACAAAATTTTTATGATCCAGTAATTCCACTTCTAGGTATATACCCATATACCCGAAGAAGTGAAAGTACAGTCTTAAGGGAATATTTACACACCCATGTTCACTGCAGTACTATTCACAATAGCCAAAAGGCTAAAACAGTATAAGAGTGCATTAATAGATGAATTAATAAACAAAATGTCATATACACATACAATGGAAAATAACTGTACCTTAAAAAGAAGGACATTCTGACACATGCTACAACATGGATGAACTCTGGCAACCTTATGTTAAGTGAAATACATCAGCCACAGAACTGCAAATGGTGTATGATTACACTCAGAAATTAGTGCTTCCTGGTATTTGCCAGAATCTGGGGGAGGTGGAATAAAGGAATATTGCCTAATTGGTATAGAGTTTCTGTTGCAGGGTGAAAAGAGTTCTGGAGATTAACTGCACAAAGTCAACATGCTTAACACTCTTGAATTGTATGCAAGTGTACCCTGAATATATTGTGTGTTTGTTTTCAGATGATTACAATAAAGCAGGTGACGTGATTTTTTTTTCTTTTCATTTCCCAGTGCATATAAGAATTATGTTTACATGATACTGTGGTTTACTATAAAAATAACATTATATTATTTTTAAAAAACAGTAAACTTGCCTTGAAGTGAAGCGAAAGTCGTTCAGTTGTGTCTGACTCTTTGCGATCTGATGGACTATACAGTTCATGGAATTCTCCAGGCCAGAATACTGGAGTGGGTAGCCTTTCCTTTCTCCAGGGGATCTTCCCAACCCAGGGATCAAACTCAGATCTCCTACATTGCAGGCAGATTCTTTACCAGCTGAGTCACAAGGAAAGCCCAAACATGCCTTAATTTAAATATAATGCTGTTGAGAAATGGTGTGGATAGACTTACTAGAACTTGGGTTGCCACAGACCTGCAATTTGTAAAAACACAATATCTTCCACGCGCAATAAAGTGAATCACAATAAAATGAGATGCGCCTGTGTTTAAAAATGGTTATATTTATGGTATGCATTTTAACACAGTTAAACAAATTAAAACAATTCTCAAAAGCCCTCATCAACAACTGTTTGGGAAGAGCTTTAGTAAGAAAAGAAATAAATCTAAAAATATTGGCAGCCAGAAAAAAAAAAACAAAAAAAAAAGTGTAAGTGTGAGCAAATGCCTTCATTAGATGTCTTATAAATAAGTAAAGCCAGAACAAAAGAGAATGCAGGAAGTATGTCAGCACGGTAAGGTTGGAGTTTGAGGGGACCAGAGAATACGAGAATTCTCTAAGGCACTTGTTTAAAAAAAAGATAAAGATTTTTAAAGAAACTGACAAGAAAGGAGAAGCATATATTAAGTGTTACAAATTCTAATGAAGTAAGACGGAAGAATCAAGCTAAAATATATACATAAAATAGGTACATAAATGGACAGGAGATAATTTTTTTCAATTTGGATTAAAAATAAATACAGCTGTGTGTTGTTTACAAAGTACACATGAAACAAAGTTACTTAAAGGTTGGATACATAGATATATATGTCATGGTCCATACATGGGCTGGAAAATAATTTCCAGACATGAGGCAGAATGAGAGAGGAATAAGGTTTATTAGACTGGGAGACAAGATTAGAACAGCTGGTCTGCTCAAGGGAGAATCTAAAGGCTTTTGTAGGCTAGTAGCCAATTTTTATAACCTCAAGACAGAGAAAGTCCCTACTGGAATGGTGGCATTAGGTGATTGGTTAGGATGCTATAGGATAGGTAATAGGGTGGGTATTTTACCTAATATGGGGTCAGGGAACTGGAGGGTTGTGGCAACAGTTGCTGTGAGGCTTGGTCAGTTCCAGAGATTTTTGTCCTGTGAACTTGGTACAGGGTTCCACATAATAGTGTAGCTTAAAATACAGTTTTAGAAAAAAAAATAATACAGATAGGGTAGATTTGTAGATTTCATTACATAATTACAATATAGTCAGCCCCTTGAGAAATATGATTTAATTTGTATATTCATATCATATATATGTATACACATATTTTATATTACTCAATATAACAGCATATCATATTATTTTCTTTTTTTTGACCCCCATGAACCACAGCACGCCAGGCCTTCCTGTCCATCATCAGCTTCCAGAGTCCACCCAAACCCATATCCACTTAGTCAGTGATGCCATCCAACCATCTCATCTTCTGTCGTCCTCTTCTCCTTCCGCCCTCAATCTTTCCCAGCATCAGTGTCTTTTCAAATGAGTCAGCTCTTTGCATCAGGTGGACAAACTACTGGAGTTTCAGCTTCAACATCAGTCCTCCCAATGAATATCCAGGCCTGATCTCCTTTAAGATGGACTGGTTGGATCTCCTTTCAGTCCAAGGGACTCTCAAGAGTTTTCTCCAGTACCACAGTATTTACTAGTATATACACTGGTATTTGCACAGTTATCTTCTGCTTTCCAAAAGTTCATATTATGCCAATTCACTTTTAACAAACATCCATATTGGCGGGATAATGAAATGGGAAATCGGGTTCTGTTCACGGAGTTAAAAGTAAATTCTGCAGACACACATACAGGCAAAGTTTGTTTTAAAGGATGGAGATACAAAGCCCTCAGCATAGATACTGAAAAGGGGTGAAGAGAGCTCCCAAAGGTGGGAATAACCTCAGTTTTTCTATCTTTATTAGAGTTGATCTGTTCATTTTGATTGGCTCAGAGTTAGACATGTGATATGTGTAATTTCTGACAAATCAGTTTAAATGTTGCAATATCCAGTTTGTCATTTTTATGAATTTCTTGGATCCTCCAGTTTCTCAGTTTTTTCTAGACATTGCAACGTTATCTCTTGACCCTTCTCAAGACACCCAGACCATTATTGAGAGGCTAGATGTGTGTTTAGGAGCTAATTGCCTACCTGGAGTTTTTCCTCCTTTATAAACTGGACAGCAGTTAGTGATTGTCTTGTCCTGGGTCTGAATGTTTTATGACCCTCCAGACCAGGAGGCATTCCTCTGGATGCCTGGAAAATGAAGGAGTAAATATAGCTTTTAATGAAGCAAAGTGCTTGTGTGTGAACATTAAAATTGAAATTAGAAATTAGAAAAAGAAATGCAGCTCTAACTTCTACACTGACTGCCTAACAATTTTTACTTCAATGATTATTTTTTTTTTTTGGTAAAAGTGAAAATCCTCTTTGTATTTCTTTCAGTTAGCAAAAAATGTACTAATACAGGTTTTTGGCAAAAGTAAAGTGGTATAAGGCAAACTTTTGCAAAGTGCGGGGTACTCTTTGCTTAATGCCATTTTTTTGGCTTATGAAAAGTTTCAAAGTAATATTCTCCTTTCAGATTGTAGGGAAAAACTGTATATATATAAACTATATAAAAATGTTTGGAAAGATTCAAAAGAATTACAATGAGAAATTGACAAAGTTACCATTATGCTGGAGATGTCATCATCTCTGTCAATTGTTAAAACAACAAGGCTAACAAATAGTTATGATTAAGATTCAAAAGATTTGGCTAACACACTGAACAGCTTAAGAAATTTTATCTGACATGGCATTTTTGAATCCGACATTTATAAACTGTTCTCAAGTACACATTAAATAATTTAAAATATTTATCGTGAAAATGGCCAGTTTTACCAGTACCTGAAGGCAAAGGCACCCCACTCCAGTACTCTTGCTTGGAAAATCCCATGGACGGAGGAGCCTGGCGGGCTGCATTCCGTGGGGTCGCCAAGACTTGGACACGACTGTGCAACTTCACTTTCACTTTTCACTCTCATGCACTGGAAAAGGAAATGGCAACCCACTCCACTGTTCTTGCCTGGAGAATCCCAGGGATGGGGGAGTCTGGTGGGCTTGTCAGACACGACTGAAGCAACTTAGCAGCAGCAGCAACATAGTATAGTGTTTAGCACATACTACTACTACTACTAAGTCGCTTCAGTAGTGTCCGACTCTCTGTGACCCCATAGATGGCAGCCCACCAGGCTCCCCCGTCCCTGGGATTCTCCAGGCAAGAACACTGGAGTGGGTTGCCATTTCCTTCTCCAGTGCATGAGAGTGAAAAGTGAAAGAGAAGTCGCTCAGTCATGTCCGACTCTTAGCGACCCCATGGACAGCAGCCCACCAGGCTCCTCTGTCCATGGGATTCTCCAGGCAAGAGTACTGGAGTGGGGTACCATTGCCTTCTCCAGTTTAGCACATAAGTGCTCAACAAATACTGAGGAATGAATTCATGAATCAATCAGTGATCTCGTTATTCGTCAGTAGGAGGAAATACTGGGAAATAATCTGAAAGGGAGAGAAGCGACTCATGTACAGTGCAGGGATTCTGTTCCCAAGCAGACAACTTCCAATCAAATTCATCCTAAACAATTCAACTTTTCGATACATAAACAGAAAGACTCCTTCTCCATCTCTCCTACCATCCCGCTTACAACCACATTCTGGTCTGCTTGCCCTTCGTCAGAAGAGTTCAAATCCTCAAAAACTACTAAAACTAAGTTTACGAAGTGGTGCTGACTACTTTTAAGCAGCTTGGTCTATGAGTAGTTGACACTTCTGCAGGGACACTGTAACTCTAGAGAACTAAGACTTAGGATTTCCCCCCTTGTTGAATTCCTCTGGTGAATTTTAACCATCTCTCTCCTTGGTTCTATTATGTATTAGACATGTAACTATAGTGCTGATAATAATAGCAATGAACAAAATTTGGTTTTATTTTTTAGCACTTACTGCATTCCAACATAAATTATCTTAAGTCTCCCAACAGCCTAAAAGACAGCTGCGATTAACATTTTAGTTTTGCAAATGAGGCAAAATGGGGTTAGCTAAATTGTACTATATTTTAGAATTGCTGCTTTGTGATTGTTTTACAACTGTTGATTCAAACCCAGGGTTTTCTTACTGTGTGTTCCTTACATGATTGAGTGTGTGCATGCATGCTGTCACTTCAGTCATGTTTATCTCCATGTGACCCCATGGGCTGTAGCCCTCCAGACTCCTCTGTCCATGGGATTATCCAGGCAAGAATACTGGAGTGGGTTGCCATGCCCTTCTCCAGGGGATCTTTCCAAACCAAGAATCAAACCTGGGTCTCATGTCTCCTGCACTGTCAAATAGGTTCTTTGTCACTAGCACCACCTGGGAAGCCCCTTTATATGATTACAAATGCTGAAAATTGTACTTATAATTCTGACTTTTTGGTGCTGTCTGAGAGTTATCGTGCCATATATGTGTCTATAGGTCTGTAAACAAGCAGAGATGTGCAGACAGGCAGATGATTAGAACTGCTTCATTTTTTTCTGAAAAAAATGATGGAGTTTTCTTTTTTCCCCAAACAGGAAAAGAGAATTTAAAAATTGTTATGAAATTGGCAAGTAAGTGTGACAACACATTCGTTTGTTTGAACCTAGATGGTATATACCCTTCTTCTGTTGGGGTGTGGTATCTCTTGAGGCTTATATTTATCTTACTCTTATATTCTCACTTCTCCCTTTACTTCCTTTACACTCAATAAACTTTTTTTTTAATTAAAAAAAGCAGAAGTGAAGCTACTACACTCTTGTTTCTTGATGCTGTTGCCCTGGATATCAGAATGAAAACCACAACATTTATCATAATTCATAAAATTACATCTCAAAGAAACCAAATAATTCATGAAGTCCAATTTCCATATTTTAGTATAGGTCAGGAAATGTGTGTGACCCACTTTGGGTCAGAGTTAGTTAGTGACAGAGCCACGATTAAAGCTCAGGCCTCCTGCCTCCCACTTTATGTCAACAGGGCCTCCTATGAGTGTAGGGAACACACGCCTTTCTGCATGGTTCAGACAAAGCTGGGAGGCTGGTGTCTCCCTGCAGGCCTGGAGAAAGGATTCCTAGGAGGACTGTTTTCTAGAGCTGCTTTTTTCACTTCCTGCTCTGCATACTCACCTTCACAATTAGTATTAATTGAGGAAGGTAAGAGGAGAAAACTGGGGCCTCCCCCAAAGCTCCCAGATCCCCCACTCAGGCAGGGAGAAGTCTCTGCAGAGAAAAATGCTGATAATCACTGAAGTTAAGGCTCAGCTTCATTAAGCAGGCACAGCATCTCCTGGGAACAGTTCCCTAGCCTCACTCTCTGGTTTTCCCAGTTTAACTAAACTTCTCCTCATTTGTCTTCTCATTAAAAATCTAGTTAGCACATTGCTCTGTTCCCCTGAGTTGCTCAGAAGAAAAGTTTTGTGGGAGGATTTCCTTAGCTGCATAGATCAGGCTCTCATGCTTCCCCTAAGGGAATCTCAGTATCCAGGTCCTACAAACAAGGAGTATGCAGCAGTAATAATTCAGTAATGGGTAAGGCTCCTCTGTTTGACCAAAGGGAAGTGGAAGGAAAGATCTGGACTCACTAAGGATATCAAAGTTCAGTACAGCTGCCTGAGATCTAACTCAGAACGAGGGAATGTGAGACTTGTTTGGGCACACTGCTCAAAGATTTCCAGGCTCAGCTTGTGCTGTTGGGCCTCTGAGCAGGTGTCCATGTCATCTGGACTCCTCCCCACATACAGAATTCCTACAGACTGTGCACACTGGTGCAGCTCTTCACATTCACCACCCAGTCTCACATTTCAGCAGTGCCTCCCCACTGAGGCAAGGCCGGACAGGTTAAATATTATTCTCTGTTTTTAAATAGATGTCTGAAACCTGTCTGGTACAGAGACTGACCTCACTGTTAGAGGGCTTTCTAGTCCTTATAGGGCTTCTCTTGTGGCTCAGCTGGTAAAGAATCTGCTTGCAATGCGGGAGACCTGGGTTCAGTCCCTAGATTGGGAAGATCCCCTGGAAGAGGCCATGACAACTGACTCCAGTATTCTTGCCTGGAGAATCCCCATGGACAGAGGAGCCTGGCAGGCTACAGTCCATGGAGTCACAGAGAGTCACAGCACATATATTTACCACCAACATATTAGTAGTAATAGGAGTAATACTATTCAGTGAGTGCTCACTATAATGGATATATAACTTCCACTACATGAGGCAACTGAGGCTCAGAAAGGCTATGCAACTGGTTTAGGATCATTTAGCAAAAATGATGGGTCTAATGATCACATCTAAGTGAGAGGAGAAAGAGGAGAATATTTTATATAAAAGATAGGTAGGGAGATAGGTTTAATAATTAGTAACAGATGGAAAGGCGCACCTATAAGGGAGAATAAATGAGATGCAATTATAGAGAGACTCAGAAAATGGCAGAGGTCATTATTGCCCCAACTTTACTTTCCCTGAACTGTGGCATCTGGATCTACCAAAACACTCATTCGTAGTCTCTTAAAGTATCCATTTTCTGTGTGAAACAGCAGAAACAGAAGATTCATTAGTATATCAGGAGTCTCAGATCCTCCCCCAGTTTCCTCATCTGCTCTGCCTCTCACCATTCACGGGAGCTTTTAGTTAAATTATACTGTCATCCAGGTCTTGATTCCTGGGCCCCAATCCATATGCTGATGCACTAGCTTTGTTGACTCTTTTGATAAAGGCACTCAATTATTCCACTTATTCAGAATGCACCCCTGTCTGTGTTTGCCAAAGGTAGGCAGATGTGCTGGAATGAGGAATTCTTTTTCATTCTTCACGTTTGTGCAGCAATTTTTGTGTAACCCTAGCCAGAGACAGACCTGGCACTCTTGAAATATCAAAGAAGACACATGAAAATTATCTAGTCCTATATTTTCAAGCAAACAATATCAGAACTGTAATGCATAAAGCCAAAGAGTACAAAGTATAAGACAGACTGAAACAGGAAGCAGAAATGAGGACCCAAAGCTCCGGTCACTCCCTGTCCCCTCTTTTCTATCCTGGCTCCTCAAACAGTTACTTTGATGAGATGATTCAGTTTCTTCTTCTTCTTCTTCTTCTTCTTCTTTCTTCTTTTTTTTTTTTTTCAGATGAGAGAGCTGAAGGCTGAGGAGAAGACGGGCTACCAAAATGCACAGCTTATTAGGGACTAAGATAAAACCAGAGCTTGGCAGAATCAGGTCACTGTATGGATCATGAATGTTCTTTATAAAATTGTTTTTAACTGTTCTTATGCAAAAATGAAATTAAATAAGTTAGTGAGTGAAGTCACTTAGTCATGTCCGACTCTTTGCAACCCCGTGGACTATAGCCCACCAGGCTCCTCCATCCATGGGATTCTACAGGCAAGAATACTGGAGTGGGTTGCCATTTCCTTCTCCAATTAAATAAGTTCCTGGACATGAATTCACCCCCAGACCCACCACAGTGGGCAAGACTTCCTCAGCCTCATTCTCACTGTCTGTCTGCCAAATGAGAGTAAGGAGTGGGTGACTGCCCGTATTCTGTTTAGAGAGTTTAAATTCCACAATTGCACCACTTCTTAAAAAAGCAAGATCCAAATTCAACAGAGGCAGGTAAGATACAACACACACAGTTCAGTTCAGTCACTCAGTCATGTCTAACTCTTGGCAACCCCAAGGACTGCAGCACGCCAGGCTTCCCTGTCCATCACCAACTACCAGAGCTTGCTCAGATTCATGTTCACTGAGTTGGTGATGCCATCCATCCATCTCATCCTCTGTTGTCCACTTCAGTCTTTCCCAGCATTAGGGTCTTTTCCAATGAGTCAGTTCTTTGCATCAGGTGGCCAAAGTACTGGAGTTTCAGCTTCAGCATCAGTCCTTCCAGTAAATATTCAGGACTAATTTCCTTTAGGGTTGACTGGCTTGATATTTTTGCTCTCCAAGGGACTCTAAGTCTTCTCTAGCACCACAGTTGAAAAGCATCAATTCTTCAATGCTTATAGTTTTTTTATGGTCCAGTTCTCACATTGTACATGACTACTGGAACAACCGTATCTTTGACTAGATGGACCTTTGTCGGAAAAGTAATATCTCTGATTTTTAATATGCTGTTTATGTTGGTCATAGCTTTTCTTCTACAGAGCAAGCGTGTCTTAATTTTACTGCAGGAGTCACCATCTGCAGTAATTTTGGAGCCCAAGAAAATAAACTCTGTCACTGTTATGTCACTGACTGGGGAAACAGATTCTTGAAGGGCACAAAAAGAACCTTGTGTGCACCAGAACCCAGGAGAAAGGAGCAGTGTCCCCACAAGAGACTGACCCAGACTTGCCTGTGAGTGTCCAGGAGTCTCTGGTGAAGGCGTGGGTTGACAGAGGCCTGCTGTGGGGCCAAGGGTACTGAATAAAACAATGTGAGCATAAGTCCTTTTGAAGGAGGTCCCCATTACCCTTACTCCTAAAATAGTTTGGCCTCAGCCCAAACAACAGGGAGGGAACACAGCTCTTCCCATCAACATAAAATTGGATTAAAGATTTACTGAGCATGGCCCCACCCCCAGAACAAGATCCAGATTCCTTCACAGTCAGTCTCTTCCATACAAGCCTCTTATCCTTTCCATCAAAGGGCAGACAGAATGAAAACCACAATCACAGAAAACTAACCAAACTGATCACATGGATCACAGCCTTGTTTAACTCAGTGAAACTATGAGCCATGCCATGTAGGGCCACCCAAGATGGACAGGTCATGGTGGAGAGTTCTGATAAAACGTGGTCCACTGGAGAAGGCAATGGCAAACTATTCAGTATTCCTGCCTTGAGAATCCCATGAACAGTATGAAAAGGCAAACACACAGAACAGAGAGGAAAAAGTGTTGGCCCAGATCCCTTTTTGGTTATATGCCTGCTGCCTGCTAAGATGCTTCAGTCATGTCCAACTCTTTGCAACCCGTGGACTGTAGCCCACCAAGCTCCTCTGATCATGGGATTCTCTGGGCAAGATTACTAGAGTGAGTTGTCATGCCCTCTTCCAGGGGATTGTCCTGACCCAGAGACCAAATCCACACCTCTTGTGACACCTGAATTGGCATGCAGGTTCTTTACCACTGCTGCTGCTGCTGCTGACACTTCAGTCGTGTCCGACTCTGTACGACCCCATAGACGGCAGCCTACTGAGCTTCCCTGTCCCTGGGATTCTCCAGGCAAGAATACTGGAGGGGGTTGCCATTTCCTTCTCCAGTGCCTGAAAGTGAAAAGTCAAAGTGAAGTCGCTCAGTCGTGTCCGACTCTTGGCGACCATCAGTGCCACCTATATGATTCAAAAAACCCAGACCAAACCAAAACAACATAACCTCTGTCTGAGCAACTGTTTCTTTGATTTTTTTAAAGAAAAATATTTATAATGATCACCACACAGTTCTATAAAGATTAAAGGAAACAAAACATTTAAAGTGATCAATGCTTAAGTGTTCTTGATACTTGAGTTACTCTATGAATAATAAAAAGTTTTGTTATATTAGAGGCAGGGCCAGGGACTTTGAAGCCTGGTTCCTGAGTTCAGTCATTATCTCTACTATTTTCTTTATTCGTGACCTTAAACAATTCATTTAACTTTCCTATTTTCCATATGTAAAAGACTCCCTCATCTGTAAAATGATGAGGGAGTAGTCCCTCATTCAAAGGATTCTTTTGAGGACTGTTGTTGCTGCTTAGCCACTAAGTCGTGTCTGACTCTTTGTGACCTCATGGACTACAGCATGCCAGGCTTCCCTGTCCTTCACTATCTCCTGGAGTTTGCTTAAACTCATGTTCGATGAGTCAGTGATGCCATCCAACCATCTCATCCTCTGTGGCCCTTTTCTCAGCAAACAAAATAGTAAATATTACATATGAGATAGTCATTATTACTACACATTCGTCACAAATTTCTGAAGTGGGTATTTATTCCCTTAAGCTTGCTTGATTTTACACATATCTCACATTTTTGTCACATGTGTGGGTCAACAGAACTGATAATAATTCAAAACGAGCGCTGTCCTTGGGCTTAGGTGCCCAAATCACCCTAGAACATCCTGTGTGTTTCTCCTTGCCCTTGTGAAATTTATACTATCCCTCAATACATGGCTTCGGGGCCTTTATCCTCTTCCCACTCTTTCTTTTCTCCTACCCCCAAATTATCTCAACTTTCTTTATTGGGGTGATCGTGGGTTGCAACAAAATACTATTTGGTCAGCACATTACCAGGTGGCAGTTGAAATGAATTACTGGCAATGGGGATTCCCTGGAGGCTCAGTGGTAAAGAATCAGCCTGCCAATGTAGGGGACATGGGTTTGATTTCTGGCCTGGGAAGATTGTACATGCCACAGAGCAACTAAGCCCATGTGCCACAACTATTGAGCCTGTGCTCTAGAGCTCAGGGGCTGCAACTATTGAGTCCATGCACCCTAGAGCCTGTGCTCCACAGCAAGAAAAGCCTCTGCAATGAGAAGCCCATGCACCCCAACTAGAGAGTAGCCCCTGCTTGCTTCAACCTGAGAAAAGCCTGAGCAGCAATGAAGACCCAGCACAACCAAAAATAAATAAATAAAATTTTAAAAAGAAAAAGAATCACTAGCAATTTCTTGGATCACATTAATCAATACTATGTAATGAGCTTGAGGGCTTATAATCCTGTTGTAAATACACCTTATAATTCAAAGAAGCATATATTTCAGCACTGATTTCTGATATGGTACCTGGTATATTCTTAAATTTATGAATAAATGAAGAAAAGAATGAATGGATGAGTGAATAGATGGACTCTTTAAGGAGCAAATAAGATGGTAGAGATTTCTTTTTTTTTTTTCTGTAAGCTTCAGTTCAGTTCAGTTCAGTCACTCAGTTGTGTCTGACTCTTTGTGACACCATGAATCGCAGCATGCCACCCCTGTCCATCACCAGCTACCGGAGTTCACTCAGACTCTCATCCAGTGATGAGTCAGTGATGCCATCCAGCCATCTCATCCTCTGTCGTCCCCTTTTCCTCCTGACCCAAATCCCTCCCAGCATCAAAGTCTTTTCTAGTGAGTCAATTCTTTGCATGAGGTGGCCAAAGTACTGGAGTTTCAGCTTTAGCATCATTCCTTCCAAAGAAATCCCACGGTTGATCTCCTTCAGAATGGACTGGTTGGATCTCCTTGCAGTCCAAGGAACTCTCAAGTGTCTTCTCCAACACCACAGTTCAAAAGCATCAATTCTTTGGTGCTCAGCCTTCTTCACAGTCCAACTCTTAAATCCATACATGATCACTGGAAAAATCATAGCCTTGACTAGACAGACCTTAGTCTGCAAAGTAATGTCTCTGCTTTTCAATATACTATCTAGGTTGGTCATAATTTTCTTCCAAGGAGTAAACGTCTTCTAATTTCATGGTTGCAGTCACCATCTGCAGTGATTTTGGAGCCCCCAAAATAAAGTCTGACACTGTTTCCACTGTTTCCCCATCTATTTCACATGAAGTGATGGGACCAGATGCCATGATCTTCGTTTTCTGAATGTTGAGCTTTAAGCCAACTTTTTCACTCTCCTCTTTTACTTTCATCAAGAGGCTTTTAGCTCCTTTTCACTTTCTGCCATAAGGGTGGTGTCATCTGCATATCTGAGATTATTGATATTTCTCCTGGCAATCTTGATTCCAGCTTGTGTTTCTTCCAGTCCAGTGTTTCTCATGATGCACTCTTCCTCTTTTTGAGATCAGTTCTGTGCTTCAGAATCATCTTCTCTTTACTGCACAATCTTATATGCTCTCAAACCTCCTGAGGTCCTTCCTTTCAGACTGTCCTTAGTTTCCCAACAAACATAGGTAATAGATGTGTTGAACTGCCCATCTCCCTCCACCTCACAGTTTGAGTGATAAGATACAACCTGAGGAAACTACAGACGTTGGACAGTTTGCACTTAAGCAGACTTATTCAGTTCAGTTCAGTTCAGCTGCCAAGTTGTGTCCGACTCTGTGCAACCCCATAGATGGCAGCCCACCAGGCTCTGGCAGCCCACCAGGCTCTGCCATCCCTGGGATTCTCCAGGCAAGAACACTGGAGTGGTTTGCCATTTCCTTCTCCAATGCATGAAAGTGAAAAGTGAAAGTGAAGTCACTCAGTCATGTCCAACCCTCAGTGACCCCATGGGCTGCAGCCTACCAGGCTCCTCTGTCCATGGGAGTTTTTATGTGAGAGTACTGAGTGGGCTGCCATTGCCTTCTCTGCAGACTTATCAACACTTTTTAAAATTTGCTAAGATGTGAAAAGAAGTAGAAAGCAATGCATGAATATGACACACTGGGGTGAACGCCTTAGGGCCAAATCTTTGCCTCCTTCCTTTTTCCATGTTCATAGCAGTTTATTACTCTAGAAGGAGTGAAATTATATATATAATAACTCTGATTGCAAACTTTGAAGGAGTATCAATATTAGCATTCTATCACATAGGATGTATGTGTAGTTTATTATGAAAGTAAAGCCCACATATTTTTAAGAATAAAGTAGGGCACTATTAATAATTATTCTGAACAACAAGCATTAACCAGAACTCACTTGAGCAAACCAGGATGTGTGATTGCACTATGTCACTGTATTCACATTTATTTAAGAATCAGTTCAGTTCAGTTCAGTCTCTCAGTCGTGTCCGACTCTTTGCGACCCCATGAATCACAGCACACCAGGTCTCCCTGTCCATCACCACCTCCCACAGTTCACTCAGACTCACTTCCATTGAGTCAGTGATGCCATCCAGCCATCTTACCCTCTGTTGTCCCCTTTTCCTCCTGCCCTCAATCCCTCCTAGCATCAGCGTCTTTTCCAATGAGTCAACTCTTTGCAAGAGGTGGTCAAAGAATTGGAATTCCAGCTTTAGCATCATTCCTTCCACAGAACACCCAGGGCAGATCTCCTTTAGAATGGACTGGTTGGATCTCCTTACAGTCCAAAGGACTCTTAAGAGTCTTCTCCAACACCACAGTTCAAAAGCGTCAATTCTTCAGCACTCAGCTTACTTCACAGTCCAACTCTCGCATCCATACATGACCACCGGATAAACCATAGCAGGGAGGCCTGGCATGTTGCAATTCATGGAGCTGCAAAGAGTCGGACACGGCTGAGTAACTGAACTGAACTGACTAGCATACCTTTGTTGGCAAAGTAATGTCTCTTCTTTTGAATATGCTACCGAGGTTGGTCATAACTTTCCTTTCAAGGAGAAAACGTCTTTTAATTTCATGGCTGCAGTCACCATCTAAAGACCCCCAAAATAAAGTCTGACACTGTTTTGGAGCCCCCAAGAATAAAGTCTGAAACTGTTTCCACTGTTTCCCCATCTATTTCCCATGAAGTGATGGGACCGGATGCCATGATCTTCATTTTCTGAATGTTGAGCTTTAAGCCAACTTTTTCACTCTCCTCTTTCACTTTCACCAAGAGGTTGTTTAGTTCCTCTTCACTTTCTGCCATACGGGTGGTGTCATCTGCATATCTGAGGTTATTGATATTTCTCCCAGCAATCTTGATTCCAGCTTGTGTTTCTTCCAGCCCAGCGTTTCTCATGATGTACTCTGCATAGAAGTTAAATAAGCAGGGTGACAGTATACAGCCTTGACGTACTCCTTTTCCTATTTGGAACCAGTCTGTTGTTCCATGTCCAGTTCTAATTGTTGCTTCCTGGCCTGCATACAGATTTCTCAAGAGGCAGGTCAGGTGGTCTGATATTCCCATCTCTTTCAGAATTTTCCACAGTTTATTATGATCCATACAGTCAAAGGGTTTGGCATAGTCAATAAAGCAGAAGTATATGTTTTTCTGGAACTCTCCTTCTTTTTTGATGATCCAGCAGATGTTGGCAATTTGATCTCTGGTTCCTCTGCCTTTTCTAAAACCAGCTTGAACATCTGGAAGTCACGGTTTGCCGGGGAGCCTGTGTGAGGGATTCCACCCGTGACAAAGGTCATGAGGTAGGAAGGCTGACAAAACGCAAAGGCGTGATCCGGCTTCAGGGGTTCCCCCTGGGTTTTTCTGAACATCTACCCCCAAAACCAGAGTCTTCCTGCTTTATTGTACTGTGCTTTCCACTCTTCTGACATTCTCTGGAAAAAAATTAACTCAGGACTTCATATTAAAGTAATGTGTTCAGCTCAAACCCCTTTGATGGTTCTCTAACTTTCCTGACAGGTTCCCCTGGACTTTTACAGTTTGTGAATTGCTTACAGCCCCCCCACAACTGCTAGAGGCACAAAGCTTAAAGCATCTTAAAGATACAGAGCCTTTTCTAAAGAGCTAAAAATTATATTGGTGACGGGTTTCACTGTTGACTCAATGACTACTGCCAGGCCTTCATATTCTTTATCTTTTAGGCACCTGAAGGATATTAATCAATGTAATTGGGATATATAAAAATTAATATAGTAGTTTTGATGTTAGTAACAGTAGACTTTTGAGTTAATTACTTTTCTCTTTGTTATAAATCACTGTACTCCTTTTACTTGTTATAAATTGTTGTATCCTTGCTATGTAAGAATGTAACTTTATTTAGTGCTTTTTGAGAGTGGCACCAGACTTTGGGAAGAACAACATTTTTAAGACAAATGAGTCTTCTGGTTGACAAACCCTTATCAGAAAAGGGCTGTAAAATGTTAATTGGCCTTCTGGCCAGAAGATGATATAAATCACCTAAGACTTGTGTATACAACTAGGTATGCAGAGAGAAAGCCTGGTCTCTATAAGAGTCAAGGCTGCTGATACTGCATAATTCTGTATTATCCATTGATCTCTATGTACAATCAAAAAGTATAAAAAGCCTTCTGAACAATAAAGGATAGACCAGTTTCTTGGACTAGTCTCTTGAACTAGTTTCTTGGCAATCTGGCTCCCCCTGTGTTGGCTCTCTCTCTCTTTCTCCCTCTCCCTCCCTCTCCTTTTCCAGCTGAATTCCCATCTGGAATGTGGAGGCTTGCCAGATCTACTTACTTGCCCTGGCTTTTAAGATTCACATGAAAGGGAGCCTAAGGAGGGGCACCCTTCAATATTCAAGTGGGCACCGGTGGCCCAAAGTAGACAGTGCAAGTTCCTTGTCTGGAACTTTATTGGCTTTTCACATAAACCAAGTTATTTAGCATCTTTTCTCCACTAAATTTCCTACTATACTATTTCTTCCTAATCTCTCTTATATTTCTAATTAAATAATTTTTTTCTAAGACGCCACGCTGTCCCCCCTTCAAATTACCCTGGATCCACTGGGGCTGGACCCCGGCAGTGGTTCACATATTGCTGAAGCCTGGCTTGGGGAGTTTTGAGCATTACTTTACTAGAGTGTGAGATGGATGAAATTGTGTGGTGCTTTGAACATTCTTTGGCATTGCCTTTCTTTGGGATTGGAATGAAAACTGACCTTTTCCAGTCCTATGGCCACTGCTGAGTTTTCCAAATTTGCTGCATATTGAATGCAACACTTTCATAGCATCATCTTTCAGGATTTGAAATAGCTCAACTGAAATTTATACCTACATTATTAAAAATAAAAATAACTCATAAAAGTATATAAATCAATAAAAGAATATTTCTCCAGTCCAGATCCATCTGTCCCATGCTATCCCCACAGCCCACAATAGAAAACAGTTTTCAGCTGTGTTTCCTAAAATTCTGCAGTGTTTCCTTACATAAAAACAAGTAAATGTGCATATTCTCATAAACCCCATGGAGACGTTTTCTGATCACTGTAGAAAGTCCTTTCTCAGTTTGATAAATAGTTCATTGTGTGCTTAATTTAAACAGTCCAGTGCTGAAGGGCTCATGCGTTCTAGTCTTGCTATTACAATCAGAGCTACAAAGAATAACCTTGTCTATATTTCATTACATATTCATATATGCAAGATGAATTCCTAGAAGTGGGATTGCTAGGCACAAGTAACTATGTAGTCTGCATAAAGACTGATCAATTTTTCTCCGAATTTATTTTACTATTTTGTTCTTTTATGAGGAAAGTATGAAAATGTCTATTTCCCTGCAGTTGGCCCAATAAAGTGTGCTTAAAACATCTGGATTTTTGTCAGTCTGAAGGTGATAAAAGTATCTCAGTGTAGTTTAAGGTTGCATGTGTCATTATGAGTTAAGATGTATATCTTTTCATGTATTTAAGTGTCCTTATTCTTTTATAAATGCCTATTTGGGGATAGATTGCCCACACTCCAAATTAGGCATCATGAGGAAAGGGATTATGTTTTATTCATTTCATAACTTTGCCCAGTAAGAGGTATGTATGGGAAATAAGAAGCATTTACTAAACATATTTCATGAATATCAGAATCACTGATTTCCTCTCTCCATACACTATTTTTTCTTTTGTTAACACTTTTTTCTAACCTTTGGATCACATTTTTTCTTGGAAAACAATATTTCATGTAAATGTATGCATAATATAGAATATATAGATAAATAAAATTTGAATTACTTATAGAATTATTTTTAAAACAATTTTTCACCTATTCCTTTCTAATAATTTCTTATAACAGGCTTTTTTCAAATATTAATAATCATTGTACAATGTTGAAACTTAAAATACTGTTTTTTTCACTTAACACTCTAACAGATATTCTTCATTGCTTTCTCTGCTAAATCACAGATCTCTTGATGGAGATATCGCACCTTGCTATTTTCTTTTGCTCCATTTCTAATACAGAATATGTATTATTAAGAGAGCATGTTTTGCTGGTGGGGGATGACATGAGAGGAAAATAAACAATTTCTTAAATTTGGAATGCTCCGACTTCTGTATTCCCTCTTTGTGCAACTTTTAAGACATATTTCACTCATTTATCTACAATGTTAAATATTTTGCATATTATTTTGTATTGATTTGGGTTTGTGTTTGAACTTCTTATAAACAAGTATTTGTATCATAGTGATTGTTTTCTGAAGGCAAACAAACAGCCATATATACTGTTTTAGTGCAAGCCATGATGGTATACAATTGAGTACTCCAAAGCATGGGGAAAGTCTGTCCCAGAATCTGTCTTATAGATCCATAAATGAAGCTACAAATTAGAAGTGTTTTTGTATTTGGGAGTGCGAAGGACGCAGCAATTTCATCAAATGGTAGTTGTAACCATTTATCCTGGAGAAATGTCAGTTGTTTCACTTGAAGTGGAATCTCTTCAGAAGGCTAGAAACGATTGGATGAGATCCTCTACATGCCTAAGCATCAGAAAAAAATTTTTCTCAACGATTAATTCTTCCAATCTTGAGGTTACATTATTTTCTAAAGCAAAAACTCAAAATCAAGTATCACACTTTAATGTCATTAAAACAACTCAAGGTCTCATAGGAAGATTTTCCTGGCTGATTCTAAGAGTTGAAGAATGAATTCTGTCAAGTTTATGTGGTCTATCTGCAAATATTTCCTGGTTAATATTCTGATAGCCAATTTAATTTTGCTGTTATCTTGTCTTCTGCCTCTGATTCCTAAATGTGAAACCACATTTACACTGACCTATGATGCAAATCTACTATTCCCCAGTGGGTTAATTCTTTCAATATGTTACTTATATGACTTTTATATCCAAATAGTTCATGCCTATGTATAATGCTCAATCAAGGTCAGAATCTGAATGAACTGACTTTAAGGCTTTTATGAAGATAATGTTGACAGTAATAAAAAATGACATGACTATGAAAACTGAACAAGCATTATGTTCAGTTCAGTTGAGTCATTCAGTCGTGTCCAACTTTTAGTGACCCCATGGACTGCAGCACACAAGGCTTCCCTGAACATCACCAACTCCCAGAGATTGTTCAAACTCATGTCCATTGAGTCAGTGATGCCATTCACTCATCTCATCCCCTGTCATTCCCTTCTCCTCCTGCCTTCAGTCTTTCCCAGCATCAGGGTCTTTTCTAATAAGTCAGCTCTTTGCATCAGGTGGCCAAAGTATTGGAGCTTCAGCTTCAGCATCAATCCTTCCAATGAACAGTCATGACTGATTTCCTTAGGATTGACTGGTTGGATCTCCTTGGAGTCCAAGGGACCCTCAAGAGTCTTCTCCAATGCCACAGTTCAAAAGCATCAATTCTTTGATGCTCAGCTTTCTTAATGGTCCAACTCTCACATTCATACATCACTATTGGAAAAAAACAGTATGTAGATGTTCCATATAATAATAATGCTGGTAGTGGAATAAATGACAGCAATGCTGGTGGCTTTTGTGGTTTAGAATGGTGTTTGGCACTGTTCATAGCAAACACCCTCTTCCAACAACACAAGAGAAGACTCTACACATGGACATCACCAGATGGTCAACACCAAAATCCGATTGATTACATTCTTTGCAGCCAAAGATGGAGAAGCTCTATTACAGTCGATGAAAACAAGACCAGGAGCTGACTGTGGCTCAGATCATGAACTCCTTATTACCAAATTCAGATTGAAATTGAAGAAAGTAGGGAAAACCGATAGACCATTCAGGTATGACCTAAACCAAATCCCTTATGATTATACAGTGGAAGTGAGAAATAGATTTAAGGGCCTAGATCTGATAGAGTGCCTGATGAACTATGGAATGAAGTTTGTGACACTGTGCAGGAGACAGGGATCAAGACCATCCCCATGGAAAAGAAATGCAAAAAAGCAAAATGGCTGTCTAGGGAGGCCTTACAAATAGCTGTGAAGAGAAGAGGGGTGAAAAGCAAAGGCGAAAAGGAAAGATATAAGCATCTGAATGCAGAGTTCCAAAGAATAGCAAGAAGAGATAAGAAAGCCTTCTTCAGCGAGCAATACAAAGAAATAGAGGCAAACAACAGAATGGGAAAGACTAGAGGTCTCTTTAAGAAAATTAGAGATATCAAGGGAACTTTTCATGCTAAGATGGGCTCAATAAAGGACAGAAATGGTATGGACCTAGTAGAAGTGGAAGATATTAAGAAGAGATGGTAAGAATACACAGAAGAACTGTACAAAAAGATCTCCATGACGCAGATAATCACAATGATGTGATCACTCATCTAGAGCCAGACATCCTGGAATGTGAAGTCAAGTGGGCCTTAGAAAGCATCATTATGAACAAAGCTGGTGGAGGTGATAGCATTCCAGTTGAGTTACTTCAAATCCTGAAAGATGATGCTGTGAAAGTGCTGCACTCAATATGCCAGCAAATTGGGAAAACTCAGCAGTGGCCACAGGATTGGAAAATGTCAGTTTTCATTCCACTCCCAAAGAAAGGCAATATCAAAGAATGCTCAAACTACCGTACAATTGCACTCATCTCACATGCTAGTAAAGTAATGCTCAAAACTCTCCAAGCCAGGCCTCAGCAATATGTGAACTGCAAACTTCCATATGTTCAAGCTGGTTTTTGAAAAGGCAGAGGAATTGGAGATCAAATTGCCAACATCTGCTGGATCATGGAAAAAGCAAGACAGTTCCAGAAAATGATCTATTTCTGCTTTATGGACTATGTCAAAGCCTTTGACTGTGTGGATCACAATAAACTGTGGAAAATTCTGAAAAAGATGGGAATACCAGACCACCTGACCTGCCTCCTGAGAACCCTATATGCAGGTAAGGAAGCAACAGTTAGAACTGGACATGGAACAACAGATTGGTTCCAAATAGGAAAAGGAGTACGTCAAGGCTGTATATTGTCACCCTGCTTATTTAACTTATATGCAGAGTACATCATGAGAAACGCTGGGCTGGAAGAAGCACAAGCTGGAATCAAGATTGCCGGGAGAAATATCAATAACCTCAGATATGCAGATGACACCACCCTTAGGGCAGAAAGTGAAGAGGAGCTAAAAAGCCTCTTGATGAAAGTAAAAGTGGAGAGTGAAAAAGGTGGCTTAAAGCTCAACATTCAGAAAACGAAGATCAATGGCATCTGGTCCCATCACTTCATGAGAAATAGATGGGCAAACAGTGGAAACAGTGACATACTTTATTTTTGGGGCTCCAAATCACTGCAGATGGTGACTGTAGCCATGAAATTAAAAACGCTTACTCCTTGGAAGAAAAGTTATGATCAACCTAGATAGTATATTCAAAAGCAGAGACATTACTTTGCCGACTAAGGTCCATCTAGTCAAGGCTATGGTTTTCTCAATCGTCCTGTATGGATGTGAGAGTTGGACTGTGAAGAAGGCTGAGCACCGAACAATTGATGCTTTTGAACTGTGGTGTTGGAGAAGACTTTTGAGAGTCCCTTGGACTGCAAGGAGATCCAACCAGTCCATTCTGAAGGAGATCAGCCCTGGGATTTCTTTGGAAGGAATGATACTAAAGCTGAAACTTCAGTCCTTTTGCCACCTCATGCAAAGAGTTGACTCATTGGAAAAGACTTTGATGCTGGGAGGGATTGGAGGCAAGAGAAGAAGGGGATGACAGAGGATGAGATGGCTGGATGGCACCACTGACTCAATAGATGTGAATCTGAGTGAACTCCAGGCATTTCCGATGGATAGGGAAGCCCAGCATGCTGCGATTCATGGGGTGGCAAAGAGTTGGACTCAACTGATCAACTGAACTCAACTTGGTGCATGGTAAATATTCAATAATAATAGAATAAATAGATAAATTGACTTCCCTATTCCAGGGGTTTTCCTGGCCCAGGGATTGAACCTGCATCTCCTGCACCCCAGGCAGATTCTTCATCACTGTGCCAAAAGGGAAGGTTGTGGTAAAGCTGGTGATTTAGCCACTAATTTGTGTCCAACTCTTGTGACCCCATGGACTGTATCTTGCCAGGCTCCTTTGTCCATGGAATTTTCCAGGCAAGAATACTTGAGTAGGTTGCCATTTCCTTCTCCACGGAATCTTCCTGACACAGGGATCAAACCCAAGTCTCCTGCGTTGCAGGCATATTCTTTACCAATTGAGCTACAAGGGAAACTTGTGGTAAGGTTAGCAGTGAATAATGATGATTTACTCTTCTTGGATCACCTAGCTCTTATTATTGCAGTTGCATGGAAATGAAACTGAGAAGTCTCCTTGCAATGCAATTTTTCAGAAGATGAAACTCACTTCTGGGGCACTCGGTGTGCTATTCTGTATGTATGCATAAAATTACGCCAGATGGGTTGTCTTTTTCCATAGAAAGCTATATGGAATTTTTGCAAAGTTTTCAAAGTGGCCTAGAAAAGGCAGTCTCCCTGAGACTTGATCCCAGAGCTCAACAGTCAGGGTTGCAAGGTTTAGAAAAGTCATTTGAGAAATAGTGCTACTCTGCATCACTTTTCTCTGCCCAACAATCTTCCCCCACAGGAACCTCTATTGAGAGCTCATCATACCCAACAGCACCAATGAACACACATTATACATCCCCTGGGAAGCCAGCATTTCCAGGAACATGAGACATAAGTACAGAAGTGTCTTGGGGTAAAAAATGATGAGGAAGATGCTACAAATTCTAATTTCATCCAGACAAATAAAAATTTGGGATAATGTATCAGAGATGCGTGGAGCTGAAGAAGATGATTAGAGGATGAGAAAAAAATGCTAGAAACCATGGTGCTGATGTTTCCCACAGCCCAGAAACATTTTCTGTGGTTTTGGGAACTGTAAATTATCTGTGTTGTAAGTTTTAGAAAACATAAGTTCAAACTTTTTTATGCTGGAGAAAAAGAAGTTGCTTAGGCCAAAGTGTACAGCCTGTTAGCAACAGAGTAAGTTCTCAAAGCAGAATCCCTGACTTAGAGGAAGGCCTTTTCTTTTTAATTATAATAAGACTTGTTGCTGGGTGTTTTGTCTTCATGGTTTTCCTCTTTGAAAATTCCTGGCACATTTCTTCTTTGTGGATCATCTTTTAAAGTGAGTTATTATCAGGCACTATGGATCTGTCAACATCATCTGGATCATCAAAAAAGCAAGAGAGTTCCAGAAAAACATATATTTCTGCTTTATTGACTATGCCAAAGCCTTTGACTGTGGGGATCACAATACACTCTGGAAAATTCCACAGTGGAGAAGAAAGTAGAAAAGAGTAGAACTGGCATAAGGAACCTTGATTTCTAGTTCCAGTTCTGGAAACAACAGTTTCTGTTGGGTCCCACCATGTGTGCCTTTAGGGCTGCAACTCTTCTATTGCAAAGTGAGGAGTATTGTTTAGATAATATCAAGTTCCTTTAAGGTGCTCAGATTCAGTATTCTTGACACTAGGGGAAAATTTCTGAATAGAGGAAAAGTCTTGATGTTTATTAATCCTTTGTTTTTACTCCTTGCTCCTAGAAATCATGGATCATGTCAATCACACATGGACCCAGAATTTTCTCCTTGCTGGTTTCACTACCGCTGGAGCCCTGCGACCTCTTGCTTTCCTGGGGACACTGTGCATCTATCTCCTCACCCTGGCAGGAAACTTGCTCATCATTGTGCTGGTTCAGGCAGATTCTAGACTCTCCACACCCATGTACTTCTTCATCAGTGTCCTCTCCTTCTTGGAACTCTGGTATGTCAGCACCACAGTGCCCACGCTGCTGCACACCTTGCTCCACGGGTGTTCACCCATCTCACCAACTGTGTGCTTTCTCCAGCTCTATGTCTTCCATTCACTGGGCATGACTGAGTGCTACCTGTTGGGTGTCATGGCACTGGACCGCTACCTTGCCATCTGTCACCCACTACACTACCATGCTCTTATGAGCAGACAGGTACAGTTATGGCTAGCAGGGGCCACTTGGGTGGCTGGCTTCTCAGCTGCACTTGTGCCAGCAAACCTCACAGCCACTCTGCCCTTCTGCTTAAAAGAGGTTGCTCATTACTTCTGTGACCTGGCACCACTAATGAGGTTGGCATGTGTGGACACAAGGTGGCATAATGGGGTCCATGGGGCAGTTATTGGTGTGGCCACAGGGTGCAATCTCGTGCTCATTTTAGGATTGTATGGGGGTATCCTGAAAGCTGTGCTGAAGCTGCCATCAGCTACCAGCCGTGCCAAGGCCTTTTCCACCTGTTCCTCCCACATCACTGTAGTGGTGCTTTTTACGCTTCTGCCTTCACAGTTTATGTGGGCTCACCTGGGAGTCATCGTGAGGGCACAGACAAGCATATTGCTTTAGTGTATGCCCTTCTTACTCCCTTTCTCAATCCTATCATCTATACCCTTCGAAACAAGGAGGTGAAGGAGGCTATGAAAAGGATCAGGGTCAGGATACAGACCATTTTGCAGGAAGCTTGACAGTCTCTATTATCATTTTGAGGTTTCTTGGTAACTGTAGAAATGAATCACCCAGTTGGTTAGTCAATCATCTTCCCAGAGTTAAAGTAAATGCCAGGGAAATAAAATCACTCATGGAAGAAAACATAAGCCTGGATTAACCAGAGGTGAAACATATATAGAGAAAGAAGTTATGTCTTTGGTTCCATTCCAAACAAATGGGAGAGATACGCCACAAAGGAAGAAAAACAAGCCAGAGAACATGCAAATATTTTTGAACTTATGGCTGAGGGAGAGAGTAAGATACTGAGAGAAATAAAGCAAACCGAAGCTGAGAGGTGGCACTTTTATCGAGATAAGATTCCCAGAATAAGATCGAAAAAGTGGAAAACAAGGCTGGCCAAAAATTATAGCCTGTGTAAGTTTCAGATGTGAAGCCATGAGCCATAGGCAGAAAACTTATCAAGAACCCAGTGATCTGGGGAGATCATGTGATCAAAGGTAGCTCACTGGAGAAGACAATAACCCTATTAAGTAGGAGGCTAGAAACTTTAGATAATAATTTACTGTCTAATGAGGAGAGACAAAAGTGCTGGAAATGAGAGTGCACTCTGAATTCCCTTCTAATACCGTGGAATATGCCTTAAATAAATAATATAAAAACCAAGCAACAAAGAGACAAGCAAAAAGCTTTGCAAGCACACCTGTACAATGTAGAAAGCATACTGAAATAAAAAATAGAGACGGGGACCTGTAGCTATGACCTCATTCTCTCCCTTCTTTTTCTCCAGCTCCCTTACCATTTTTTCTGCCTAGAAAAGTTTGAAAATTATTGCTCAGGTTTAATTTCTGTACTTTGGCAATATGTGAACTGTAGATCTAGCCCCTGCCTAAAGATGTCAGGGTTTTGAGAAAGACAGAACCAGGATCCTGGTAGAGACTGGGTCACTGTGTGGGATTTAAATAGCCCCTCTAGTTTTCATTCTTATGTAACTGCTAAAAAAAAATCAAATCAATTATTTTTGGTATGTCTGTCCTATGCCAGAATAGTGACAGCTGCTTTCAAATGTATTTTTAATTTAATCGTCATAAGATCTTTTGAAGAAGAAAGAATCATCTCATTATCTACATGATGACACTAGAAAGATTACCACACTTGCTGTCAAGAGACATGGTTTTAACCCCCAGATCCACTTCAGTGGGCTGAGTGAACTTAGCAAGACTTCCTCAGTTGCACTCCTTGCCAGATGTCAGTAAGGAGTTAATGACTGCTTACATTCCTTCCTGCTTAGCAAGTTTTGATTCTGTGGCTGTAACATATCTTAAAGAAAGCAGGGTCTGGACCAGACTCAGATGGTAAGATCTGAAAATCCGGAATAGAGAAAGGAAAGTAATGGTTCAAATCCAAGTTTTACTGTTTTTGACTATGTCATCCTGATCTCAGGTGGCCTCCAGCTTCAGTGGTTGAAGCAGGATTTCAGTTTCCTACCAGAGATTGAGGCCTACGGCAGTGACAGCGCTGAATCCTAGCCACCAGGCCATGAGGGACAAGTGCGTGTGGCCAGTGACAAAGCCCTGGCCCATCAGCTGTGTAGAAATGAATTTCACATAGAGATGAAAAGTTGTGAAACAAACTGTTTATTACGAAGAAAAACATATGTGTGGATAGACACACTGGTGGGCTCAGAGAGTCTCACCCTTTTAGTACTTTAAATCACTTCACATGGGGTATTTCTTTCAGGTTTCTTCTGGCCAGTCATCTTGCTTTGCCCGGTTCTGAGTTTATGTTTGGTTTATGTCAGCATCCTCCCATGTGTGCACGTGCATCTCTTAGCTAAGATAGATTCTATCAAAGATGCCTATGGGTAAATTGACATCACCTCCTATGGAGTTGTTCCTCTCTCCCTTTTTGACCTTAAAGGAGATTTTCTGCTTGTGTGTAGTAAGGAAGACCTCGTTGACTTCGAGAATAAGGAATATGTGGCCTTTTATCTCCTATCATAACAGGGCTTAACTTCTCTATCCACTGTCCATGGGAACAAACTTCAGCTGTACAGCCAGAGGCCCATCTATCTTGCCTCAGCCTTGTACAGAAAAGAAAGTAAATTCTCTCTGATCTTAATTTTTTATTCCTTAAAACATTCTGTAACAAAGAGTCCTAAAGTTTAAATAAAATAACACATGCTAAGTGTTCAATACATGTTAGCTTTATTATCCCAGAGGCAGAGCAATGTAGTAGTTAGAGTGTCAACTTTGATGCCTGCCTTCCTGGGTTGGAACATTTATTCTACCACTTAATTGCTTTGTGACCTTAGGTAATGCATGCAACTTTTCCTGTGTCTCAATTTCCTGATCTGCAAAGTGAGGACATAGTAGAATCTTAAATACCATATAAATGTTAATTATTACTACTTCAAAGATTTTCCACTTACATTTCTGCAGTGGGAATTTCATTCCTTGAGAATACTTAGTTTCACACATATCTCACGTTTTCATTATATGTAGAATCATTAGAATTGATAGTTCCCCAAGTGAAGCTTTTCCTTTTGAAGTGTCCAAGTCAACTTTCTATAGCCTCAGGAGTCCTGGCTTTCATGAAGTCTATGCTCTTCCTCCAAATACAAAATGCAGTACTTTATTCTGCTGAGCTACTCTGTCTACTTCTTTTGAATTCTGATCCTTTCTCTCCTCTCATACCTTGTTTCACTTAGAAGCTCTTTATGCAGGAATGGTTGTGGGCACTCCCTGGGGGGCAGCACCAAAAATGGAAACTGCTTTCCCTAGCAATGACTTGGGTCATGTTAATTAACAGTGGATCTATATTGTGTGGTGAGCCTAGGGGTTTATAACCCTGTTTCAGAGACATCAGTTATTAACAACTCAATGCAGCACCATTGATTTCTAGCACAGTGCTTGGTATTCATTCTTTTAAAGAATAAACTCTCAAGTGTTAAATAAATGTGATAGAAATTTAAATGCTCCTTTTGCAACTCTGGGACTCCCTGGCAGCTCAGATGGTAAAGACTCTGCCTGGAATGCAGGACAGCCAGGTTTGATCCCTGGGTCAAGAAGAAACCATGTGGAAGGGAATGGCCACCCACTGCAGAAGTCTTGCCTGGAAAATTTCATAAACAGAGGACCTTGGCAGATTACAGTCCATGGGGATGCAAAGAGTGAGGCATGACTGAGTGAGTAACGTTGCAAGTCTAGCAGGAGATAGTCTCTTTCTTAGATTTTTCATAGCTATAAACTCCCTTAGCCTTCAGTTTATAATATTTCTGCTCTTGTAACCTCCTCAGGTCTTTCTCTTTAGAATATAAAGTTTAGATAACCCTTAGTGCAGTTTCCTAACTGGTATAAATAATGGGGTGTTGAGTAACTGACTCCCTACCCCTCCCACATGACTTTCAAATGTTCATGTAGGTCCTGGGGGAACTACAGTCCCTGGCCTAGTTGCCTCTATGGAAAACAGCCTTTCTATTCACCTAAGTGTTCCTTGAACAGCAAGGAGACCAAACTGTTGCAGGAAGGGGGACCTCTTCCAGGGCCTGAAACTGGGCTCTTGTCTAACACTTGCAAATGAATTGTCTGAGGAGACACATGTGCTGACAAAGCAAGAGATTTTATTGGGAAAGGGCACCCGGCTGGAGAGCAGTAAGGTAAGGGACCCCAGAACAGCTCTGTCACATGGCTCACAGTCTTGGGTTTTATGGTGATGGGATTAGTTTCCCAGTTGTCCTTAGCCAATCATTCTGACTCAGAGTCCTTCCTGGTGGTACATGCCTTGTTCAGCCAAGATGAATGTCAGACAGAAGGATTCTGGGAGGTGGTCGGACATGTGGTGTCTCCTTTTGACCTGCCCTGAACTCTTCTGGTTGGTGGTGGCTTATTAGTTCTTTGTTCCTTACCAGGACCTCCTGTCATAAAACAATTCATGCAAATGGTTATTATGGTGCCCGACCAGGGTGGGTGGTTTCAGTCAGTGTGCTTCCCCTAACAAAACCAGCCAATCCTAAAGGAGATTAACCCTAAATATTCATTGGAAGGACTGATGCTGAAGCTGAAGCTCCAATATTTTGGTTACCTGATGCAAAGAGTTGACTCACTGGAAAAGACCCTGATGCTGGGAAAGACTGAGGGCAAAAAGAGAAGGGAATGACAGAGGATGAGATGGTTGGATGGTATCACTGACTCAATGGATACGAGTTTGACTAAACTCAGGGAAATAGTGAAGGACAGAGAAGGGGTTGCAAAGAGTTGGACACGACTTAGGGGCTAAATAACAACAACAAAATGTTCTCTGCAAGTGTTATCACTTTTTGTATATGCTAAGATCCAAAAAAGATGCCCTTTTTATTTTAGGGACTGACTGGAATGCAAAAGTAGGAAGTCAAGAAACACCTGGAGTAACAGGTAAATTTGGCCTTGGACTACAGAATGAAGCAGGGCAAAGGCTAACAGAGTTTTGTCAAGGGAACACCCTGGTCGTAGAAAACACTCTCTTCCAACAACACAAGAGTAAACTCCTCACATGGACATCACCAGATGGTCAAGACCAAAATCAGATTAATTATATTCTTTGCAGCCAAAGATGGAGAAGCTCTATACAGTCAGCAAAAACAAGACTGGGATCTGACAGTGGCTCAGATCATGAACGCCTTATTGCCAAATTCATGCTTAAGTTGAAGAAAGTGGAGGAAAACCACTAGACCATTCAGGAATGACCTAAATCAAATCCCTAATGATTATACAGTGGAAGTGAGAAATAGATTTAAGGGACCAGATCTGATAGACAGAGTGCCTGATGAACTACGGATGGAGGTTCATGAAGCTATACTGGAGGCAGGTATCAAGATCATCCCAAGAAAAAGAAATGTAAAAAAGCAAAATGGCTGTCTAAGGAGGTCTTACAAATAGGTGAAAAGAAGAGAAGTGAAAAACAAAAGAGAAAAGGAAAGATATACCCATTTGAATGTAGAGTTCCAAAGAATAGCAAGGAGAGATAAGAAAGTTTTCCTCAGCAATCAAAGCAAAGAAATAAAGGAAAACAATAGAATGGGAAAGATTGGAGATCTCTTCAAGAAAACTAAAGATACCAAGGAAACATTTCATGCAAAGATGGGCTCAATAAAGGACAGAAATGGTATGGACCTAACAGAAGCAGAAGATATTAAGAAGAGGTGGCAAGGTTCTTTGTATACACAGAAGAACTATACAAAAAAGATCTTCATGACCCAGATAATCATGATGGTGTGATCACTCACACTCACCAAGAGCCAGACATCCATCACGGAATGTTAAGTCAAGTGGGCCTTAGGAGGCATTATTATGAACAAAGTTATTGGGGGTGATGGAATTCCAGTTGAGCCATTTCAAATCCTAAAAGATGTTGCTGTGAAAGTGCTGCACTCAATATGTCAGCAAATTTGGAAAACTCAGCAGTGGCCACAGGACTGGAAAAGTTCAGTTTTCATTCCAATCCCCAAAAGAAGCAATGCCAAAAAATGCTCAAACTGCCACACAATTGCACTCATCTCACACACTAGTAAGGCAATGGTCAAAATTCTCCAAGCCAGGCTTTAGCAATACGTGAACTGTGAACTTTCAGATGTTCAAGCTGGTTTTAGAAAAGGCAGAGGAACCAGAGATCAAATTGCCAACATCCATTGGATCATCAAAAAAGCAAGAGAGTTCCAGAAAAGCATCTATTTCTGCTTTATTGACTATGCAAAAACCTATGACTATGTGGGTCACAATAAACTGTGGAAAATTCTGAAAGGGATGGGAATACCAGACCACCTGACCTATCTCTTGAGAAACCTGTATGCAGGTCAGGAAGTAACAGTTAGAACTGGACATGGAATAACAGACTGGTTCCAAATAGGAAAAGGAGTGCGTCAAGGCTGTATATTGCCACCCTGTTTATTTAACTTCTATACAGAGTACATCATGAGAATCGCTGGGCTGGAGGAAGCACAAGCTGGAATCAAGATTGCTGGGAGAAATATCAGTAGCCTCAGATACGCAGATGACACCAACCTTATGGCAGAAAGTGAAGAACTAAAGAGCCTCTTGATGAAAGTGAAAGAGGAGAGTGAAAAAGTTGGCTTAAAGCTCAACAATCAGAAAACAATCATGACATTTGGCCCCATCAGTTCATAGCAAATAGATGGAGAAACAGTGGAAACTGTGGCTGACTTTATGTTGGGGGGCTCCAAAATCACTGCAGATGGTGATTGCAGCCATGAAATTAAAAGATGCTTACTCCTTGGAGGAAAAGTTATGACCAACCTAGACAGCATATTAAAAAGCAGAAACATTACTTTGTCAACAAAGGTCCATCTAATCAAGGCTATGGTCTTCCCACTGGTCCTGAACAGATGTGACAGTTGGACTATAAAGAAAGCTGAGCATGGAAGTATTGATGCTTTTGAACTATGGTGTTGGAGAAGACTCTTGAGAGTCCGTTGGACTGCAAGGAGATCCAACCAGTCCATCCTAAAGGAGATCGGTCCTGGCTGTTCATTGAAAGGACTGATGTTGAAGCTGAAGCTACAATAGTTTGGCCACATGATGCGAAGAGCTGACTCATTTGAAAAGACCCTTATGCTGGGAAAGATTGGGGGAAGGAGGAGAAGGGGTGACAGAGGATGAGATGGTTGGATGGCATCACCGACTCAAAGGACATGAGTTTGGGTAAACTCTGGGAGTTGGTGATGGACAGGGAGGCCTGGCGTGCTGTACTTTATGGGGTCACAAAGAGTCAGACATGGTCGAGTGACTGAACTGAAGTGAAGATGTGAAAAATATGTTAGAGAAGCAACACCTATTGTGTGACTTATTGGGGTAAGTGCTCAAGTTAAGGGATTTCCAGATGACTCAGTGGTAAAGATATGTCTGCAAATGTAGAAGACATGGGAGACCTAGGAAACTCAGTTTCAATCCCTATTTTGAGAAGATCCTCTGGAGCAGGAAATAGTGATCCACTCCAGTATTCTTGCCAGGGAAATCCCATGGACAGAGGGATGGACCACAGTCCATGGAGTCACAAAGAGTCTGACGTGACTGAGCAACCACACATGCATGCTCAAGTTAAGGCTCAATTTTGGCCACTTCTCCCCTGATAACATGTGAATAATGACTAGCAGGAGAGACAATGAGAATAAGCCAGGACTGAAATATATTATAAACAGACCATTCACTCTGTCTTTCATTAAGGCTAACATTCTACCCTGCACAGTGTTATACAGTTCATCATTCAAGTCCAAATGTATTAGGAGTGCATCAATAACAAGGCATTGGGCTTTATAAACCAGAGTTGGCAAACAAGGACAAAAGCCCACAGAACACCACTGAACTGACATTTCTCTTTTCTTAAATGCAATTTCTTTTTTTTAAAATGCAGTTTCTTTGCTTCAACAAGTAATACACTTAAAGGATTCAAAATCAAAACCATCTAAAAATATTTACATAGAGAAATCTTGCTACTCTAGTGTCCCAACCTCTCTGCTCCTTCCTGGTCTTCAACCAACCCTGATAGAAGATCACTTTTAATGTTTCCTGATTGATTACAATGCTTCTATTTGGAAACCTCAGAAGATAAGAATATTTTATAATCCACCTTTCTTAAGCATAAGGCCCCATACTATATTTGTTCTATCTTTGCTTTTATCTTTTTCCATTGCCTTATAAAGAGTGCTTTAAAGAAAAAAAAAGTTCCATAGTATTCCATTGTGACTTTAACTTGACTAATCCTATATTGAAGGACTCTTGGGTTGCTCCAATCTCTGGCTATTAAATACACAACTGGAATGAATAACCTTGTGTATGAATTATTTCATATATGGGCATACAAATTCCTAGGAATGGGATTCTTGTGTCATAGTGAAAATGCACATATTATTTGAGTAAATATTCTTAAATTTTGCTCTAAAGGGATTATGCCATTTAGTGCATGTTTTCACAAAGCACCTTTTATAAAGTACATATTCAAACTTTTGGACATTTGTAAATATAATATTTGAGAGTATTTTTTTTTTTTAGTTTCCTGTTTCAAATTTATCTCATTGTGTATGAGGTTGAATTTTTTTTTCTTGTATTTGAAAAACTTATTTTTTTATATATTAGTAAGTGACCAATTTGAGGGTCTGTCACTGATGGCGCTTGTGGTAAAGAACTAGCCTGACATTGCAGGAGACTTAAGAGATGTGGGTTAAATCATTGGGTCAGGAAGATTCCCTGGAGAAGGGCACAACAACTCACTTCAGTATTCCTGCTTGGAGAATCCCATGGACAGAGGAGCCTGGTGGACTATGGTCCATAGGATCACAAAGAGTCGAACACAAATGAAGTGACTTAGCACTCATGCACTCCCACGTGAAAAGAAAAAGTGACAGTGTTAGTCGCTCAGTTGTGTCTGACTCTTTGCAACCCCATGAAATGTAGCCAACCAGGCTCCTTTGTCCATGGGATTCTCCATTTCCTTCTCCAGAATATCTTCCCAACTCAGGGCTTGATCATGGGTGTCTTGCATTGCAGATGGTTTCTCTATCATCTGAGCCACCAGGAAAACTCTGCAGTGAGCACTTTAAAGGACAGGACTGTGTTTTATGCATCTCATTTTCTAAGTTCCTAGCATAAGGCCAGCTCATAAAAAGTGCTTGAAAGATGTAGTAAATAAATAAACAAATGAGTGACTCTGATTTCCCATATTTCTCCCATTATTTTAGCTATACTTGATATGTTTCTAACCTCTAAATCATGCTTTTTAAAATGTTTTACATAGAAATATAGCATATAAAATGTTTACATGAATTTTAAAATCACTCATAATAACATTGCTTTAAAATTATCTATTTATTTTTAACTTCTAAAAAGTATACACATTTTCAAATATTATCAATGATACGAGTTTTCTAACACACTAAAGCTTACTTTTTCAATTTTTCTATGTAAATCTTAAGTTTATATAATTTTAAATGTCATCCCCCCATTATTATGAATTAACTGATGCAGGTGTGAAGTATCGGTCCATTTCTTATTTTATTTATTTATTTATTTGGTCCACATAGCATGTGTGAATTTTAGTTTTCTGACCAGGAATGAAACCCACACCCCTACATTGGAAGTACAGAGTCTTAACTATTGGAGCACCAGGAAAGTCCCTCTTGTTCCATTTCTGGTACAGAATAATTGTTAGGTGTGTGCATGCATGCTAAGTTGCTTCAGTTGTGACCAACTCTTTGCAACACTGTGGACCATAGGCCACCAGGCTCCTCTGTCCATGGGTTTCTTCAGGCACGAAGAAAACTAGGGTGGGTTGCCACGCCCTCCTCCAGGGGATCTTTCTGATCCAGGGATCAAACCCAGACATCAAACCCATGTCTCTCCTGCAATGGCTGGTAGGGTTCTTCACCACTAGTGCTACCTGGGATCCCAATTGTTAAGTAAGTACTCTCTACTGAGAAGTGATGATGCAAAGGAAGAAACAACTTTCTTGGTTAGGCAAGGCTTTGAAAACTTCTAATTCTTTAGCATATATCTCTCATTTCTGTACTACTGACCCTAGATAGTCTCTATGATTCCTATGCTCCAGCATTTATATCACATTCAGTTCAGTTCAGGCGCTCAGACATGTTCAACTGTTGCAACCCCATGAACCACAGCACGCCACGCCTCCTTGTCCATCACCAACTCCCAGAGTTTACCCAAACTCATGTCCTTTGAGTCGGTGATGCCATCCAACCATCTTATCCTCTGTCATCCCCTTCAATCTTTCTCAGCATCAGGGTCTTTTCAAATGAGTCAGCTCTTTGCATCATGTGGCCAAACTATTGTAGCTTCAGCTTCAACATCAGTGCTTCCAATGAATAGCCAGGACCGATCTCCTTTAGGATGGACTGGTTGGATCTCCTTGCAGTCCAACGGACTCTCAAGAGTCTCAAGAGTCTTCTCCAACACCATAGTTCAAAAGCATCAATACTTCCATGCTCAGCTTTCTTTATAGTCCAACTCTCACATCCATACATGACTATTGGAAAAACCATAGCCTTGACTAGATGGACCTTTGTTGACAAAGTAATGTTTCTGCTTTTTAATATGCTGTCTAGGTTGGTCATAACTTTTCTTCCAAGGAGTAAGCATCTTTTAATTTCATGGCTGCAATCACCATCTGCAGTGATTTTGGAGCCCCCAACATAGTCAGCCACAGTTTCCACTGTTTCCCCATCTAGTTTCCATGAAGTGATGAGACCAGATGCCACGATCTTAGTTTTCTAAATGTTGAGCTTTGAGCCAACTTTTACTCTCCTCTTTCACTTTGATAGCCTTCTAATATAATCAGTCAATGCCAAGGCATTTAGATATGCATCTGGACACTACACATGAATAAGGAACTCTGTTTTGAGGACCTTATAAAGGCCTTATAAAGAGAAAATACAGGAATATCATTGTGATGTGAATATATAGAGAACTAAAAATAAGTAATATAGTGGCTATTCTAAGTATAGCATAATCATGTTTGAAGATTCTAGGTAAATGGCTAATTTCTACAGCTCGAAGAAGAATAGAAACAAAGAGCCTTTGGTGTTTAGGACTGGGGAGGTTGCAGGAATTTGGTAAAAGGGCAGTGGCAACTATCCATCCTGGAGAAAGGTCAGGTATTTCAGGTGAAGTGGGATGCAGAGTTAGTGCTGGTTAAGATTGAAGGAAGCCCTCTGTATGCAGGTCAGGAAGCAACAGTTAGAATTGGACATGGAACAACAGACTGGTTCCAAATAGGAAAAGGTGTACATCAAGGCTGTATATTGTCACCCTGCTTATTTAACTTCTATGCAGAGTACATCATGAGAAACGCTGGACTGGAAGAAACACAAGCTGGAATCAAGATTGCTGGAAGAAATATCAATAACCTCAGATATGCAGACGACACCATCTTTATGGCAGAAAGTGAAGAGGAGCTAAAAAACCTCTTGATGAAAGTGAAAGAGGAGAGTGAAAAAGTTGGCTTAAAGCTCAACATTCAGAAAATGAAGATCATGGCATCCGGTCCCATCAGTTCATGGGAAATAGATGGGGAAACAGTGCAAACAGTGTCAGACTTTATATTTTGGGGGCTCCAAAATCACTGCAGATGGTGACTGTTACCATGAAATTAAAACACGCTTATTCCTTGGAAGAAAAGTTATGATCAACATAGACAGTATATTCAAAAGCAGAGACATTACTTTGCCGACTAAGGTCCGTCTAGTCAAGGCTATGGTTTTTCCTGTGGTCACGTATGGATGTGAGAGTGGGACTGTGAAGAAGGCTGAGCACCGAAGAATTGATGCTTTTGAACTGTGGTGTTGGAGAAGACTCTTGAGAGTCCCTTGGACTGCAAGGAGATGCAACCAGTCCATTCTGAAGGAGATCAACCTTGGGATTTCTTTGGAAAGAATGAAGCTAAAGCTGAAACTCCAGTACTTTGGATACCTCATGCAAAGAGGTGACTCATTGGAAAAGACTCTGATGCTGGGAGGGATTGAGGGTAGGAGGAAAAGGGGACAACAGAGGATGAGATGGCTGGATGGCATCACGGACTCGATGGACGTGAGTCTGAGTGAACTCCGAGAAATGGTGATGAACAGGGAGGCCTGGCATGCTGCGATTCATGGGGTCGCAAAGAGTCGGACATGACTGAGCGACTGAACTGAACTGAACTGAGGGTTTTTTTTTTTTTTTTTCCTCAAAGAGACTCTGTGAATCCTGCAGGTACATTAGTAATTTTAGAAACAAATATTTTCTTTTTCTTTGTCTCAAAATCTCCGGCTTCCACAGAAGTTTCTGGATCTCAGAAAATTTAGTGATTTCCTTCGTTTTAGTGTTGATGTGCTAGTTCATCTTTTATGGTTACCTCTCTGTCTTAAATTAGGAAGTGAATTGTCCTTAAATTTGATTCTGAAAAAAAAGTACTTTTGGATGTATGAACGATTCAAATGCATTACTTTCAGTAGTATTTTTATTCTATTATTTTTTTGTATTCCACAACCACCCAAGTACATGTCCCATGGGTAGTGCTCACCTGAGGTTACATCTCCAGTGTTGAGGATGTGGCTATAGATAAAATGGATCATAGCAAAATGAATAAGCATCAAGAGGATAATGGTGGTGATAAACGTAATAGTAAGAATACCAGTAAAGGAACCTTTGAACAGTGCAGTTAGAATAGAAATTTAGATATTTAATAAACAATGGTTGAATCAATGTATAAACAGTAGAGGACTTGATGAAGGTAGAGATGGTGGTGGGATCAATGGAAGTGGAGATGTTCAGCATAGAAGTGCTGGTGGTGCCCATGCTGACTGTGTTTATATGGTGATGAAGGTAGTGGTAATCAGAAAAAGAGCTGGATGAGAAATCTTGCAAGAAAATTAAAAAAAAAAAAATTAACTTATTTTAAGATGCTCAAAGTGTGACTCTTAATGTGTGCACATGTTTATACAAGATGAATTTTTTTCTTCTTAGAGAAAGCTATATGGAAGTTACAGAAAGTTCTAGTGGTCCAGAGGACACAAGGTCTTTGAGAGTGGATTCCAGAGCCCTATGGTCAGGGTTATAAAGTTGAGAAAAGTCACTTGAGAAATAGAGCTACTCTGCATTGCTTTCCTGTGCCGAACATTCTGCCCCAGGGGGACCCCTACTAAGAGCTAGTCAAACCCGGCAACCCCAGGGAGCACAGCAAGGAGCCCCTGGGAAGCCAGCATTTCCAGGAAAACAAGACATAAATAGGGAAGTGTTTGGAGGTAAAAGGGCACTGAAAAAGAAGCTATAAGACTTAATGCCACCTAAGCAGCCAGGTAATGGTCAGGGACAGTGTAGCAGAGATGAGAGGTACTCAAGAAGAGGACTGAGAGAGGGCTTTGACCTTTCCTAGCTGAAGCTTGTTATATGTGTAGGAAGAAAACTCTTGGGGCCTTAGTGTAGACTGCCTATCTCCACCCTCATCCCCAAAACATTTTTCAGTAGCTTTAGAGAACCATAGACAACCGTGGCTGTAAGGGACTTCCAGGCACCTCTTTAAGCTTCTTCATTCTAGACAAGAGCAAGTTGAGGTAAAGAAAGGAGAAATGCATCATACAGCAATTGTCTTCTAATAATTGTATTTTGTTCTGTACTTCTCAAAATTGTACAATTATAATCTTTGATAACTTAAAAGAAAAAAAAAATAGGAGAAATGGCCAGGCTCAATATCCATTTAGTGGCCAAGCACATTTAGAAAGCCGATTCCAAGATAATGTGTTTTATCTTATACTACAGCCCCTCTACACCAACATCGTAGGGTCTGGACTTTATCAGTTTATCAAATTTAGAGACTTCCAAGTACATAATTCTATTTGAGAGTCCTTCCTGAAAATGCATTGTGTTTACTCATTGTTTCCTCATCTGGCCTGATAGCTCTTACAGTTGAGGAATTCCCTGGAGTATTCACATTTCTTTCTTCGTCTTCTTCCTCATTCAGTCCACATTGAGAACATTTCTGAATTCCAGAAAGGCTCCCTGAAAGAAGCTAGTGGTTACATTTTAGAAAGTATTTGTCACCCTTTCCCACAGTTAAGAACAACTGAGTTTGGATACAGAGGAAACAGTACAGATGGATGTCTTAAAGGATCATGAGACCTTTCATTTGGACTAAAAGCAGATGAGCATGAAAATTTCTCATCTCTTCTATGTCCTGAATGGGTATGCAGGAGACTATCTTGGGCCCTGACTCTGGTATCACAGTCTATACAAACAAAGAAGTCCTAGACTGAGATTCAGGAAACCTATACTCTACTCCAGTTCTGTCAACAACAGACTGAGGTATCGTGCAAATCACTTCTGCCTTCTGGGCTTCAGCTGTCTTTTAAAAAGTAAGGTTTGACAATGCATAAGTTATTTTCAGGGTTATATGTGCAATATTTTTGGTTCTGGAAAGATTTCTCAAGAAGACTCCTGAAGTAGTTAATCTTCTCTTTTTGCTTCTTGCTCTTAGGAACCATGGACCTTGTCAATCACACATGGACCCAGAGTTTTCTCCTTGCTGGTTTCACTACCGCTGGAGCCCTGCGACCTCTTGCTTTCCTGGGGACACTGTGCATCTATCTCCTCACCCTGGCAGGAAACTTGCTCATCATTGTGCTGGTTCAGGCAGATTCTAGACTCTCCACACCCATGTACTTCTTCATCAGTGTCCTCTCCTTCTTGGAACTCTGGTATGTCAGCACCACAGTGCCCACGCTGCTGCACACCTTGCTCCACGGGCGTTCACCCATCTCACCAACTGTGTGCTTTCTCCAGCTCTATGTCTTCCATTCACTGGGCATGACTGAGTGCTACCTGTTGGGTGTCATGGCACTGGACCGCTACCTTGCCATCTGTCACCCACTCCACTACCATGCCTTTATGAGCAGACAGGTACAGTTATGGCTAGCAGGGGCCACTTGGGTGGCTGGCTTCTCAGCTGCACTTGTGCCAGCAAGCCTCACAGCCACTCTGCCCTTCTGCTTAAAAGAGGTTGCTCATTACTTCTGTGACCTGGCACCACTAATGAGGCTGGCGTGTGTGGACACAGGTTGGCATGCTCAAGTCCACATTGCAGTGATTGGCATTATCAATGCTTGCAATCTTGTGCTCATTTTAGGACTGTACGGGGGTATCCTGAGAGCTGTGCTGAAGCTGCCCTCAGCTGCAAGCCGAGCCAAGGCCTTTTCCACCTGTTCCTCCCACATCACTGTAGTGGTGCTATTCTTTGCCTCTGCTTTCATTGTCTATGTGGGGCCACCTGAGAGTCGCCCTGAAGGCACTGACAAACTTATTGCCTTGGTGTATACTTTTCTGACCCCTTTCCTCAACCCCATTATTTACACTTTTCGTAACAAAGAAGTGAGAGAGGCTGTCAGGAGAGTCACCCAAAGCATTAAGCCTATGATGAAGAGACCCTGAGGATCAAGCCATAGGCCTTTCATTTAGTAAGGGCAGCCTTTAGCTGGTTAGTCAATCAACTAATTATTTGTCAAATATACTGCATATATCAATTTAAATGTATTGAGTATTATATCAGGGCAAATTGGGAAATTTGTAAAGGTGGAAAATTTGGCGTCTGAAAACATACCTATCTAATATGGTGAAAGATCACATAAATTAAAAACAACCAAATAATAATGATGCAAATTCCAGGGCAGATTTAAAACTTAGAGAGATAAATGTGTTTTTAAGAATTTAGAAAACAAACTAACTGTGAGACTTTTCTCAAGATGAAATTTTTGGACAGCCATTAAGAAAGGAGGTTGTGTGTTCAGTCGCATTTGACTTTTGCAATCCCATGGGTCAAGTTTATTTTGAGAATTTCCTCAAGTCTCAGATTTTGGGATCCTAATATCCTGGACACTGATTCGATGATTTTCTGAAAGTTATCTTCAAATCAGACATGAAACTGTAGCATCTCCCTTGGAGATTCCTTGTATCTGGATAACATGGTCATAAATATACTGAAAATACAAGAAGAAAATTTATTTAAAAATAATTCTTCTGGGCAGCATTTTTGACATAACTGAGTATACAATTTAAGAGTTTCCTGTATTTGCCTAATGATGTTGAAATAGTTTATTTCTATTGCAAGGTTAACTTGGTATTTATTTTAACTTATTTTACCGGGAGAAGATGTGTGTAGAGTGATATATGGGCTATTTTTTCCCACAGAATAATTCTCCTATATTTATAGAACATGATTGCCATGGGATTTAACAAAGATTTCTCTGGTCAGCCTTTCTGCTAGAGGCCTCTTGCTATCTCTTCTCTCTTTTTTCCAGAAGTAGGAATGGGCTCCCAGCTTCCCAGGACTATCACATGCTCTTGCTCAGTTCCATAACCTCTTCCACAAATATACCATTTATATTTGAATATTTGATGCTCATGATGAACTATGGAATGAGGTTTGTGACACTGTATAAGAAACAGGTATCAAGACCATCCCCATGGAAAAGAAATGCAAAAAGCATAATGGCTGTCTGGGGAGGCCTTACAAATAGCTGTGAAGAGAAGAGGGGTGAAAAGCAAAGGAGAAAAGGAAAGATATAAGCATCTGAATGCAGAGTTCCAAGGAACAGCAAGAAGAGATAAGAAAGCCTTCTTCAGCAATCAGTGCAAAGAAATAGAGGAAAAAAACAGAATGGGAAAGACTAGAGATTTCTTCAAGAAAATTAGAGATATCAAGGGAACATTTCATGCAAAGACGGGCTCGATAAAGAACAGAAATGGTATGGACCTAACAGAAGTAGAAGATATTAAGAAGAGGTGGCAAGAATACACAGAAGAACTGTACAAAAAGATCTTCACGACCCAGATAATCATGATGATGTGATCACTAATCTAGAGCCAGACATCCTGGAATGTGAAGTCAAGTGGGCCTTAGAAAGCATCACTATGGCATTGGGTGATTGTGTTCACCTATGGCTGATTCGTGTCAATGTATGGCAAAACAAATACAGTATTGTAATTAAAAAAATAAATTTAATTAAAAAAATAAAATAAAAACTACTATTATAAACTTTAAATAAGAATTCAGAAAAATGTATACCTGAAACTTACACAATGCATCAATTATATCTCAATAAAGATGTGAAAAAGAGAATAAAAAAAAAAAAAAAAAGAAAGCATCACTATGAACAAAGCTAGTGGAGGTGATGGAATTCCAGTTGAGCTGTTTCAAATCCTGAAAGATGATGCCGTGAAAGTGGCACACTCAATATGCCAGCAAATTTGGAAAACTCAGCAGTGGCCACGGGACTGGAAAAGGTCAGTTTTCATTCCAATCCCAAAGAAAGGCAATGCCAAAGAGTACTCAAACTGTGGCAAAATTGCAGTCACCTCACATGCTAATAAAGTAATGCTCAAAATTCTTCAAGCCAGGCTTCAGCAATATGTGAACCATAAACTCCCTGATGTTCAAGCTGGTTTTAAAAAGACAGAGGAACCAGAGATCAAATTGCCAGCATCTGCTGGATCATGGAAAAAGCAAGAGAGTTCCAGAAAAACATCTATTTCTGCTTTATTGACTATGCCAAACCCTTTGACTGTATGGATCACAATACACTGTGGAAAATTCTGAAAGAGATGGGAATACCAAACCACCTAACCTGCCTCTTGAAAAATTTGTATGCAGGTCAGGAAGCAACAGTTAGAACTGGACATGGAGCAATAAACTGGTTCCAAACAGGAAAAGGAGTACATCAAGGCTATATATTGTCAGCCTGCTTGTTTAACATATATGCCGAGTACATCATGAGAAATGCTGGGCTGAAGGAAACACAAGCTGGAATCAAGATTGCTGGGAGAAATATAAATAACCTCAGATATGCAGATGACACCACCCTTATGGCAGAAAGTGAAGAGGAGCTAAAAAGCCTCTTGATGAAAGTAAAAGAGGAGAGTGAAAAAGTTGGCTTAAAGCTCAACATTCAGAAAATGAAGATCATGGCATCTGGTCCCATCACTCCATGGGAAACAGATGGGGAAACAGTGGAAACAGTGTCAGACTTTATTTTTTTGGGCTCCAAAATCACTGCAGATGGTGACTGCTGCCATGAAATTAAAAGACGCTTAGTCTTTGGAAGAAAAGTTATGATCAACCTAGATAGTATATTCAAAAGCAGAGACATTACTTTGGCAGCTAAGGTCCGTCTGGTCAAGGTTATGGTTTTTCCTGTGGTCATGTATGGGTGTGAGAGTTGGACTGTGAAGAAGGCTGAGCACAGAAGAATTGATGCTTTTGAATTGTGGTGTTGGAAATGACTCTTGAGAGTCCCTTGGACTGCAAGGAGATCTAACCAGTCCATTCTGAAGGAGATCAGCCCTGGGATTTCTTTGGAAGGAATGATGCTAAAGCTGAAACTCCAGTACTTTGGCCACCTCATGCAAAGAGTTGACTCATTGGAAAAGACTGTGATGCTGGGAGGGACTGGGGGCAGGAGGAGAAGGGGACGACAGAGGATGAGATGGCTGAATGGCATCATGGGCTCCATGAACGTGAGTCTGAGTGAACTCCGGGAGATGGTAATGAACAGGCCTGGCGTGCTGCGAAAAGAGTTGGACACGACTGAGCGACTGAACTGAACTGAACTGAACTTTCTCTTCAAATCTCTCATAGAGGCAAAATGGATGACTGTCCTTCCAAAGTCATTTAGTAAGTCAATTAAAAAAAAAAGTTAACTGTATTGAGTAAGAAGAATGAATAGCACCTTTTAAAAGAAAGGGTCTGGGTCTTCACCTTCCCTATCATTCCTTTCAGCAATGGATTTTTCATATTCTGTATGAAGCTAGGAATCAGACTGTGTATGACATCACTTAAATGTAGGCTAACTAGAGGAAATCTTTTCACGCATGGTTTATATGAGCTAGCAGAGTCAGTTTTGGAACGGTACTTTTTTTCCTACAGTCATAAAGTTATAAAAATAAGAAATTATAGTTAATTCCTTTAGTTCTTTGATTCAGTGAACAAGGGAGCAAAGTTTTTTAAACTTCCCCAAACAGACGATTTACTCCGGCTTTCCTGGTGGCTCAGAGGTTAAAGCGTCTGCCTCCAATGCGGGAGACCTGGGTTCGATCCCTGCGTCGGGCGGTCCCCTGGAGAAGGAAGTGCCAATCCACTCCAGTATTCTTGCCTGGAGAATCCCGTGGACGGAGAAGCCCTAGTAGGTTACAATCCATGGGGTCGCAAAGAGTCGGACACGACTGAGTGACTTCATCTCAATCACAGGATTATTGATTAATTGTGAGAGAAATGAAGCTCGACGCATCACCTGGAATCTTCTCAGGCAAAACTTTAACCATAAATTTGGAGTTTTCATTTTAATGAGAATGTGTATCAGATAACTTTTAGAAACTTTGAGTCTGGGATGTAACAATTTGTATTTTAGCAAGCCTCAAGGCAATGTGAAGCAAATTCAAGTCTGAGAGCCATTTATCTAATCTGATTGGTGAGACTGATAGAGGAATTAGGTATGTGTGGCCCAGTCATCTGTTCCTCTTCTTGGGAACCAACCTGCCCGGTTTGTCTGTTCTACTGTCTGCCATGGGGGAGGGCTACGGCTTTCAGCGTTTGTGGTAATCAGGAGGGGGAACTGTCAGGAAAGCTAACACACCCACTATCTTAGTAAAATGTTTGAAATTGAGTAAATATTTACCAGCAGATATGGTGAAGGAACATAGAATACAGATGGACTTTAAGTGCAAGTCAAATTAAACAAATGCTAAGCTATAATATAAAGTGAAAGTGAGTAAAGTCGCTCAGTCGTGTCCGACTCTTTGCGACCCTGTGGACTAAAACCCACCACGGTCCTCTGTCCATGGGATTTTCCAGGCAAGAATACTGGAGTGAGGTGCCATTCCCTTCTCCAGAAGAACTTTCCAACTCAGAGATCGAACCCTGCTCTCCTGCATTGCAGGCAGATTCTTTACCATTTGTGCTACAGGAAAGTCTCCATAAGCTATAATATAAGGCCCACTGAAAATGAATATTTTTTGTTCTGGAGATTGAATGTACAGCATGGTGACCATCAATGAAACTGTAGTGTCTGCTTGAAATTTATTAAGAGCACAGGGTCGTTCTTAAGAGTTCTATTTAAAAAAAGAGAAAGGAAGGGAGGAAAAGAGGGAAGAAAGATCATTAGTGTATGAAATAACAAATATTTTAATTAGTTTGATTATGGTGATCATTTCACAATGGATACCTGTAGCAAAACATCAAGCTGTATACCTTAAAATATACAGTTTCTACTTGTCAGTTGTATGTCAATAAAACTAAGAAATAAGTGAAAATAAGCCTCAGCACAATTAAGAGAATTAATATTATATTGATTAGTTTCTAAATCATGATTTAATCAAATTAGTATTAAATAAATGACAAATTTAAAATATCCTTATGCTTGATGTTAAAAAACACTTCTAAACAATTTATAAATCTAAGTGTATACTATAAGGGAAAGTAGAAAACATTTAGCCTTGAACAATAATAAAAATTGTAGTTTTGAAACTCATGGGATAAAGCTAAATTATTTCTTAGAAATTCATAGCTTTAAATGCTTACATTATTTAAAAAATGTGCAAAATTGATTAGTAAAGCAAGCATCCAAATTTTAGGCACTTGGAGAAATAATATTAGAAAGAGAAAACAAAGAAAGTAGAAGGGAGGAAAAGATAAATATGGAACAGAAATTAATGATAAAAATTAGTATATAGCAAAGGAGATATATGGAGCAAAGAATTGGTTCTAAAACAAAAGTAAACCCTTTACAACACTAACAAAGAATAAAAGTGGAAAGGAGTAAAAATAAGAAATATTAAAAATAAACATTTGATACAAATATAAGTTTAAACTAAAATATTTAAAGTGATAATAAGATGATGGTGTTAGTGGTAAAGAAGCCACCTGCCAATGCAGAAGATGTAAGAGATGTAGGTTCTATCCCTGGGTTGGGAAGTTCCACTGAAAGAGTGCAGAGCAACCCACTTCACTATTCTTGCTTAGAGAATCCCATGTACAGAGGATCCTGGCAGGCTACAGCCCATGGAGCTCACAGAGTCAAACACAACTGAAACAGCTGAGCACAGCTCAGCACATTAACAACATAAAGTAAACAATTAGATTTTTAATTAGCTAAATTCATTTTCAAAAAATTGAAATTACTAGTATCAACTTCAGAAGGGCTTCCTTGGGCTCAATGTTAAAGAATCTGCCCACAATGCAGGAGACGCAGGAGACATAGTAGATGTGGGTGATCCCTGGGTCTGGAAGATTCCCTGGAGAAGGGCATGTCAACAGTATTCTAGCCTGGAGAATTCCATGGACAGAGAAGCCTGATAGGATACAGTCTATAGGGTCGCAAAGAGTCAGACATGACTAAAGTGATTGAGCACACACTACTTCAGAAGCAGTAGAAAATCTTAGTAATAATGAATTAGAAGTTAAAATATTACCAGAAAGAAAATATTGGGCCAAGATGGCTTAATAGGTAAGTTCCTCCAAATATTGAAGAGAAAGGTAATTTCTTTTCAATAGAACTTATTCAGAAAGCAAATACACTGGAAGTACAACTTAATACATTTTAGAAATCTTGGAGGATGCTAATGCTGAAATAAATAAAACCACTATATGAAGAAAAGAATCAGGGGTCAGTCTCACTCATTAACAGCAATGCAAAATTCACCATGTAAAAAGTCCTAAGGCACATTTCAATAATTTTAAAGTAGTGATGACTGAATTTGGTTTAATCTTAGAAATGAAAGATTAACTTTGAAAAGTGCATAATATAATTGATAATATTAACTGTTTAAAAAGGAAAACTCATGATAATTTTCTCTTGATCAAGAATAAAAATCATTCAGTTCAGTTCAGTTCAGTTGTTCAGTCGTGTCCAACTTTTTGCAACCCCATGAATGGCAGCACGCCAGGCCTCCCTGTCCATCACCAACTCTCGGAGTTCACTCAGACTCACATCCATCGAGTCTGTGATGCCATCCAGCCATCTCATCCTCTGTCGTCCCCTTCTCCTCCTGCCCCCAATCCATTCCAGCATCAGAGTCTTTTCCAATGAGTCAACTCTTCGCACGAGGTGGCCAAAGTACTGGAGTTTCAGCTTTAGCATCATTCCTTCCAAAGAAATCCCAGGGCTGATCTCCTTCAGAATGGACTGGTTGGATCTCCTTGCAGTCTAAGGTACTCTCAAGAGTCTTCTCTAACACCACAGTTCCAAAGCATCAATTCTTTGGCACTCATCTTTTTCACAGTCCAACTCTCACATCCACATGACCACTGGAAAAACCATAGCCTTGACTAGACGGACCTTAGTCAGCAAAGTAATGTCTCTGCTTTTCAATATGCTATCTAGGTTGGTCATAACTTTTCTTCCAAGTAGTAAGACTTTTAATTTCATGGCTGCAGTCACCATCTGCAGTGATTTTGGAGCCCCAAAATATAAAGCCTGACACTGTTTGCACTGTTTCCCCATCTATTTCCCATGAAGTGACGAGACCAGATGCATGATCTTAGTTTTCTGAATGTTGAGCTTTAAGTCAACTTTTTCACTCTCCTCTTTAACTTTCATCAAGAGGCTTTTTAGCTCCTCTTCACTGTCTGCCATAAGGGTGGTGTCGTCTGCATATCTGAAGTTATTGATATTTCTCCCGGCAATCTTGATTCCAGCTTGTGCTTCTTCCATCCCAGGGTTTCTCATGATGTACTCTGCATAGAAGTTAAATAAACAGGGTGACAATATATAGCCTTGATGTACTCCTTTTCCTATCTGGAACCAGTCTGTTGTTCCATGTCCAGTTCTAACTGTTGCATCCTGACCTGAATATAGGTTTCTCAAGAGGCAGGTTAAGTGGTCTGGTATTTCCTTCTCTTTCAGAATTTTCCACAGTTTATTTTGTTCCACACAGTCAAAGACTTTGGCATAGTCAATAAAGCAGAAATAGATGTTTTTCTGGAACGCTCTTGCTTTTTCTATGATCCAGCAGATGTTGAGAATTTGATCTCTGGTTCCTCTGCCTTTTCTAAAACCAGCATGAACACCTGAAAATTCATGGTTCACATATTGCTAAAGCCTGGCTTGGAGAATTTTGAGCATTACTTTACTAGCATGTGAGATAAGTACAATTGTACTGTAGTTTGAGCATTCTTTTGCATTGCCTTCTTGGGATTGGAATGAAAACTGATCTTTTCCAGTCCTGTGGCCCCTTCTGAGTTTTCCAAATTTGCTGGCATATTGAGTGTGCCACTTTCACAGCATCATCTTTCAGGATTTGAAACAGCTCAACTGGAATGCCATCACCTCCACTAGCTTCGTTCATAGTGATGCTTTCTAAGGCCCACTTGACTTCACATTCCAGGATGTCTGGCTCTATGTGAGTCATCACACTATTGTGATTATCTGGGTGATGAATATCTTTTTGTACAGTTCTCTGTGTATTCTTGCCACCTCTTCTTAATATCTTCTGCTTCTGTTAAGTCCATACTGTTTCTGTCCTTTATCGAGCCCATCTTTGCATGAAATGTTCCCTTGGTATCTCTAATTTTCTTGAAGAGATCTCTAGTCTTTCCTATTCTGTTCTTTTCCTCTATTTCTTTTCATTGATCACTGAAGAAGGCTTTCTTATCTCTTCTTGCCGTTCTTTGGAACTGTGCATTCAGATGCTTATATCTTTCTTTTTCTTCTTTGCTTTTCGCTTCGCTTCTTTTCACAGCTATTTGAAAGGCCTCCTCAGACAGCCATTATGCTTTTTGCATTTCTTTTCCATGGGGATGGTCTTGATCCCTGTCTCCTGTACAATATCATGAACTTCAGTCCATAGTTCATCAGGCATTCTATCTATCAGATCTAGTCCCTTAAATCTATTTCTCACTTCCACTGTATAATCATAAGGGATTTGATTTAGGCCATACCTGAATGGTCTAGTGGTTTTAGAAACAATTATAAAATTATAAATGAAAATAGCTTCCTTATTATTATAAAGGGCACTTTTAAGAATCATATAGCAGAACTAACCGTGATGTATGAAAACATTTCTTTTAAGATCTAGGAGAAAACAAAATTAATGATTAATACAACTTCTCAATTCAGTTCAGTTCAGTTCATTTCAGTCGCTCAGTCGTGTCCAACTCTTTGTGACGCCATAAATCGCAGCACGCCAGGCCTCCCTGTCCATCACCATTTCTCAGAGTTCACTCAGACTTCCGTCCATTGAGTCAGTGATGCCATCCAGCCATCTCATCCTCTGTCGTCCCCTTCTCCTCCTGCCCCCAGTCCCTCCCAGCATCACAGTCTTTTCCAATGAGTCAACTCTTTGCATGAGGTGGCCAAAGTACTGGAGTTTCAGCTTTAGCATCTTTCCTTCCAAAGAAATCCCAGGGCTGATCTCCTTCAGAATGGACTGGTTGAATCTCCTTGCAGTCCAAGGGACTCTCAAGTGTCTTCTCCTACACCACAGTTGAAAAGCAGCAATTCTTCTGTGCTCAGCCTTCTTCACAGTCCAACTCTCACATCCATACATGACCACAGGAAAAACCATAGCCTTGACTAGATGGACCTTAGTTGGCAAAGTAATGTCTCTGCTTTTGAATATGCTATCTAGGTTGGTCATAACTCTTCTTCCAAGGAGTAAATGTCTTCTAATTTCATGGCTGCAATCACCAACTGCAATGATTTTGGAGCCCCCGAAAATAAAGCCTGACACTGTTTGCACTGTTTCCCCATCTATTTCCCATGGAGTGATGGGACCGGATGCTATGATCTTCGTTTTCTTAATGTGGAGCTTTAAGCTAACTTTTTCACTCTCCTGTTTTACTTTCATCAAGAGGCTTTTAGTTCCTCTTCACTTTCTGCCATAAGGGTGCTGTCATCTGAATATCTGAGGTGATTACAGCCTTGATGCACTCCTTTTCCTATCTGGAACCAGTCCCGTTCTATATCCAGTTCTAACTGTTGCTTCCTGGCCTGCATACAGATTTCTCAAGTGGCACATTAGGCGGTCTGGTTTTCCAAACTGTTTCAGAATTTTCCAGTTTATTGTGACCCACACAGTCAAAGGCTTTGGCATAGTCAGTAAAGCAGAAATAGATGTTTATATCAGTCAGTTGCATATCCAACTCTTTGCAACCCCATGAGCTGCAACATGTCAGGCCTCCCTCTTTATCACCAACTCCCAGAGTCCACCCAAACCCATGTCTATTGAGTCAGTGATGTCATCCAACCATTTCAACCTTTGTGGTCCCCTTGTCCTCCTGCCCTCAATCTTTCCCAGCATCAGGGTCTTTTCAAGTGAGTCAGCTCTTTGCCAAAGAGGTGGCCAAAACATTTGAGTTTCAGCTTCAACATCAGTCTTGCCAGTGAACACCCAGGACTGATCTCCTTTAGGATGGACTGGTTGGATCTCCTTGCAGTCCAAGGAACTCTCAAGTGTCTTCTCCAACATGATACATAGTTCAAAAGTATCGATTCTTCAGTGTTCAGCTTCCTTTATAGTCCAACTTTCACACCCATACATGACCACTGGAAAAACCATAGCCTTGACTAGATGGACCTTTGCTGACAAAGTAATGTCTCTGCTTTTTAATATTCTGTCTGGGTTGGTCATAACTTTCCTTCCAAGGAGTAAGCATCTTTTAATTTAATGGCTGCAGTCACCATCTGCAGTGATTTTGGAGCCCCCAAAATAAAGTCAGCCACTGTTTCCACTATTTCCCATGAAGTGATGGGACTGGATGCCATGATCTTCATTTTCTGAATGTTGAGCTTTAAGCCAACTTTTTCACTCTCCTCTTTCACTTTCCTCAAGAGGCTTTTGAGTTCCTCTTCACTTTCTGCCATAATGGTGGTATCATTTGCATATCTGAGGTTATCAATATTTCTCCTAACAATCTTGATTCCAGCTTTTGCTTCCTCCAGCCCAGCGTTTCTCGTGATGTACTCTGCATGTAATTTCTAACCTACCTTTTACAGGTAGTCCTGGCTACTATAGCAAATAAGTGAAAATAATAAGAAGTTAAAAGTACAAGCACTGGATAAAACTTGGGTTATTTTTAGATGATATTTACACTGCAGCATAGACAACCATGGGCTTCCCTGGCAGCTCAACTAGTAAAGAATCCTTCTGCAATTTTGGAAACCTGGATTTGAATCCTGGGTTTGGAAGATCCCCTGAAGGAGGGCATGGCATCCCACTCCAGTGTTCTTGCCTGGAGAATCCCCATGGACAGAGGAGTCTGGCTGGCTGCAGTCCATGGGATCACAAAAAGTAGGACACAACTGAGCACTTACACATTTATAGATATAGGTACCATCTCAGCACATAGTTAACGATCAGGCTTCCCTGGTGGTACTGGTGGTAAAGAAGTGCACCGGCTGTGATGGACTGTACAGAATGGTGGCACAGAGGAGCCACCCCTCACCCAAGGTCAGGGGTGGTGGCCAAGAGTAGCTACCTGATGTCTGAGGTCAGGGGTGGTGGCTGAGAGGAGCTACCCTGCATCCGATGTCAGGGGCAGCAGCCAAGAGGAGCAACCCCACATTCAAGGAGCAGTGGTGGTGTGGGCACAGGAGGGCCTGAGAGGAACTACTCCACATTCAAGGTCAGGAGGGGAGGTCGTTAGGAGATACCCCTCTTCCAAGGTAAGGAACAGAGGCTGCACTTTGCTGGAGCAGCTGTGAAGAGATACCTCATGTCCAAGGTAAGAGAAACCCAAGTAAGATGGTAGGTGTTGCAAGAGGGCATCAGAGGGCAGACACACTGAAACCATTATCACAGAAAACTAGTCAACCTATCACATGGACCACAGCCTTATCTAACTCAGTGAAACTAAGCCATGCCATGTGGGGCCACCCAAGACTGGCAGGTCATGGTGGAGAGGTCTGACAGAATGTGGTCCACTGGAGAAGGGAATGGCAAACCACTTCAGTATTCTTGTCTCAAGAACCCTATGAACAGTATGAAAAGGCTTATATAGATAACTGTGGATAAATTGTTAGCATTAATATGGTTGGAGAGCTTGCTAGATACCTCTCAATGAAAAAAAGCAACATTGTATTATTGTATAATATCAACAATCATAAATATAATTAAAGAAATAATTTGTAATAAAAATAAAATACATATAAAATACTTAAGAGATATCCAAGACTTTTTTGAAAATCCCTATAAACTTACATTTAAACTTATATAGAATTTTTATATAAATGATGATATAGAGCACATTCATAGCTGGGATGTCAATATGAGAAAAATATTTCTTGCTCTGACTTGACCTATTAATAAAACAAAATCTCAAACAAAATTCCAAAATGATGTTCACGGAATTTGATAATCTTTCCCAAAGACAGCATGATCATGCCATTCAAGAAGAATAAATAGAAGTGGCATATCAGTGTGATGGGGATTCCCACCAGGCATCCGGGGAGTCAGATTTACATGATAATTTAGTTATACTCAGAGGCCTATGAAGGTGACAATATTAGAAAAAAATTATAATTTAAGTTTTGATTTATATTAAAGAATTCTTTTGAACCTGATGCTTTTCTCTAATGCCCTTTTAGAAGCAGAACTATAAAGGGCCATGTGGGCATGTATTATCCATATGAGAAGGTGAAAAATATTCAGAGACTGAAACTCGGAACAGGAGGTATGAAGATACCTGTCACAGTTTATAAAATGTTCCACATAATGCTCAGCTTAAAAATTGCCAAAAGAATTAAATGTTTTGGAGTCTTACAAGCTGAAACAGAAGGAAGACAGTTAATGTGATTATTGCTTTAGAAACTGAAAGCTGTTCTGAATTTTTATAATAGTTCCTCTTGAAGAAACAAAAGTTAGACTCGTTTTGTGTGGGGGAAAATCAGATATATATGAAATGACTAACTACAAAAACAAATTATGACCACTCTTAATCTTTCATACTGGACAAGCTTTATGACATTCTAAAATCTATCAAATACTGTTTCATGAAGTGGAAAGCACTCAGTTGTGTCTGACTCTTTGCAACACCATGGACTACAGTCCATTGAATTCTCTAGGCCAGAATACTGGGGTGGGTAACCTTTTCCTTCTCAGGGATCTTCCCAACTCAGGGATCAAACTCAGATCTCCCGCACTGCAGGCAGATTCTTTACCAGCTGAGCCATCACAACTAAAAATGAAAGCTTATGTTTTATGCTCATAATGGAAATTAACAGCAATAGAGTCCAATTTCTTTTCTAAATTCATAGAATCAAAACAGATGTGGTCTCTGCCAAGCAGAGTAAATTCCCAAGCAGAGCCAACATCAATCTTATTGAGCAACTCAGTCTCATTTTGATTAATATGCACAATTGTCTAGTTTCTGGGGGAATTATATAATCATATTCTTATGCTTCTCCTATTAACAATAATCAAGATATTTAGGAAAAAAGTTTCTAAACAAATATTGAAGTCCAAGTGATGATTTTGTAGATCCCTTTCAATTATAGCTTGTTTCCTTCTTTATAGGTTATTTCCTTCCTTTCCTCCTAATGATTTATCTCCTTCTGACTCACTTGACTCGATGCCTGGTGGAAACCCTCATCACCTTGACATGCCAGTTTTTTCTTCTTCAAAGGGACTTAGATGACATTCTACTGTGATCACTGCTCCCATCAGGGTTTGCTGGTGTTATCTCTGCCATCAATAAATTATATAAAAGGCACTGCCTTCCAGTTCTGAGGTACAAGTTATAGCTCTCTAAAATTCTGCATTTGTCAGTTTCATCTAAGTAAGAAAAATTTGTAAAAGAATGTCTTGGCTCTACATTCACTTGAGACAGTTTTGCTGAATCAATACTTTCTGGGTAGGGAAAGTTTCTTAGGCATAATGGCAGATGAAAATAGGCTCAAAACACTAAAGTCAGAGAAAAGTCATTCAAAATGGTGCATATGTTTTGTGTGTGTGTGTGTGTGTGTGTGTATTCAAAAAAATTCCTAAGTTATAGCCTTGGATATGTCTATGGTCCATGGATCAAATCAGGTACATCAACTATTTTTTAAAACAAACTTTGTGGAACACAGCCACATCCATTAATTTATATATTGTCAATGACTACTTTTGAGCTGCAGCCACAGGGCGGAAGGGTTGTGACAGAGACAGAGGATTTGAAAAGCATAAAATACTCCCTCTCTGGTTCTAATAAAAATTCGCCCATCCATGCCAACAGTCACAAAGAGTCAGACATGACTCTTGCCCGACTTGAGTCTGACTCTTTGTGACCCCATGGACTGTAGTCTGGCAGGGTCCTCTGTCCATGGGATTCTCCTGGCGAGAGTACTGGAGTGGATTGTCGTTTCCTCCTCCAAGAGATCTTCCGATCCATGTCTCTTGATTTCCTGCATTGGCAGGTATATTCTTTATCACTAGCACTACCTGAAAAGCTCCAGTATTTATATATTATCTAACAATGTGTAGACTGGTAAACAGAGAGTTGAGTACATCATAATCTTAGGGCAAATTATATTCTCAGGACAAACTAATAAGTGGTCACTTACCATTTTCAAGTTGGTTTTCAATTAGACATCTCACTGCTGATTCAGATTCTGTGATACCATGGTTTTTGTTTTGTTTTGTTTTACACAATACTTTCTTTTGGCCTTACTGAGTTATTATCTGGGCTTCTTATCTTCTATTTCTCCCTGCCTGCATGATTCCAGTCATATGAATAGGGCCTGAATGTATCTGGGGAGAAAAGGAAAAATGTGCATTGGATAAGAGTATTGTTAGGACAGCTTATGAAGAAGGAATTCATAGGGCCTGGACTCCATCTTAGGCCTGTTCATGCTGATCATGCTTGGCCATCATTCCAATGGACTCTGAACTCTAGGTTTAGCGCCTATGAAAACAGGAACAGAAGGATAAGACTCCTCCAGACAGGAGAACCTTGAAGATTGTATCTAGGTTACTCATCACCTAAGAGAAAACATACATTAATCACCCCTTCCTCCAGACAGGCAATAAATTTTTCTGTATCTATTGGAATGTAACCTCAGGCTTATTGATTATTGGCTAACTGACTGTTTGAGCACATGAGCACATAGCACGTGAATGATGGGGTTATTGGGATTGTATTTTCCTTGGTTAATGTAAGTCTCAAGGAATTTGGAGCAGTGGATTCAGACACGTATACATGGGGTATAAAAGTGATGTCACTCAGTCGTGTCCAACTCTTTGTGATGACCCCATGGACTATAGCCTACCAGACTTCTCCGTCCATGGGATTTTCCAGGCAAGAGTACTGGAGTGGGTTGCTATTTCCTTCTCCAGGGGATCTTCCTGACCCAGGGATTGAACCTGGGTCTCCCACATTGTAGGCAGATGCTTTATCCTCTGAGCTACATGCCCTCTGCAGGAGTATAAAAGATTGTCACAAATGCTGGTCGGGGTCCTTGGCTAAGAGCAGACTCTGCTGTGGGCCTGCCAGTGTAATAAACTGCATTCCACTATCTGCACTGTCCTTCTGACTTTGTTTCCAGGAACACGTGGCTACAACACTTATAGCTAGAAAAATAAACGTTTCCTTGTCATTGCTGTTGTTCAGTCACTCACTCTTTGTTGCCCCATGGGCTGCAGCGCACCAGGCTTCCCTGTCCTTCACCATCTCCTGGAGCTTGCTCAAACTCACGTCCATTGAGTCGGTGATGACACTCAGCCATCTCATCTGTCAGGAAACATTTAACAGGAGGCTTCCTGTGTGCTGTTTGGATCTGTCATGAATCCTCTGTCCCTTATTAATTCCTGAATATTCAGGAGTTAAGTGGAGCAGCAAGCTACTCCCAGCGGCTTAAGTATGGATGCATTTCCATACAGTGATAAGCAAATGTTTACGACCTTCTTCCTTTGTATGAACCAGATGGTAAATGTTATTATTTACAACACTCTCTCTTTCATATGGATGACCTCATGTTTCCTTGACAACCTGTAAGTTATTATTTTATCTCTGCTGAAAATAGCTGCCTTGTAGGACAGTATAAATACTCACACAGTGTTGAATAAGACACCTCTGCTCCATCAGAGCTTTGGTCCCCATGTCTTGCTTTCTCTCTCTCTCTCTCTCCCCTCTCTCTCTCTTTTTCAGGTTGATCCTCTGGAGCACTGAGGCCCTCTGGGTTCACTTTCTTGCCTGGGCTTCTAAGATCCTCTCAAGAAGGCACTCTGTGCCTTCACCCCCTCAAGAGGATGCCTGAGGCCTTCATGAACAGAGGAAGCTCCATGCAGGGGCTTTACTGGCTTTCTGCATAAACCAAGGAATATCAGCTTCTTTCTCTCTCCTTTTCTTTCTTATCGGTAGACTCTGGACCACCAGGTTCTGGTCCATTAAGGACCTCAACACTCATCCTCTGTCGTCCCCTTCTCCTCCTGCCTTCAATCTTTCCCAGCATCAGGGTCTTTCCCAGTGAGTCAGTTTTATCATCAGGTGGCCAAAGTATTGGAGCTTCAGATTCAGTATCAGCCTTTCTTATGAATATTCAGGGCTGATTTCCTTTAGGATTGACTGGTTTGATCTCTTTGCAGTCCAAGGGACTCTCAATAGTCTTCTCCAATACCACAGTTCAAAAGCATTAATTCTTTGGTGCTCAACTTTCTTTAAGGTCTTGCTCTCACATCCATACATGACTATTGGAAAAACCATAGCTTTGACTAGACGGACCTTTGTTGGCAAAGTAATGTCTCTGCTTTTCAATATGTTGTCTAGGTTTGTCATAAAATTTCTTCCAAGGAGCAAGTGTCTTTTAATTTCATGGCTGCAATCACCATCTGCAGTGATTTTGGAGCACAAGAAAATAAAGTCTGTCACTGTTTAAATTGTTTCCCCATCTATTTGCCATGTAGTAATGGGACTGGATGCCATGATAGTTTTTTGAATGCTGAGTTTCAAGCCAGCTTTCTCACTCTTCTCTCTTTCTTCTTTTCCTAAGAAATGTTTATTTCAAAATGACTTTCATAAAAAGGATCTGGGGTCTGTCACAGCAGTCTCTACTCAATCAGCAGTGGCACTCAAAAGTTTCACTAATAACCTGGTGCACTTAATCGCGTTTGACTTTCTGATCCCATGGACTATAGCCCGCCAGGCTCTTCTGTCCATGGAATTCTCCAGGCAAGAATACTGGAGTGGGTTTCCATCTCCTCCTCCAGGTGATCTTTCTGACCAAGGGATCAAACCCATGTATCCTGTGTCTGCTGCATTGCAGGCAGATTCTTTACCCCTGAGCCATCAGAGAATCTAAATTATACACTTGTCAGATTTGTGGGTAAAATTGGGTGGAATATACAAAAGGACAGCTGGCAGAATCAGAATCTAAAAGTATCTGAAAGCTCTTGGAAAATTGATTGAATTTCATAAGATAAACTTTAATGTAGTTAAGAAAGGGTCTTGTGGTTGGTTTTCAAAACAAACAAAAAAATACCATAACCATAATAAAACTTCCCAAACAAATATTGGCAGGAAAAAAATTTATATCCAGTTTTAAAATTATACTAAATGCTTTTTCTAATCCAGACACTGTATTAGGCAATAAAAAATATAGCATTGAATGAGAGTTTACTGGCGACCTAGTGATTAGGATTCCTGGCTTTCACTGCCTGGCCTGCATTCAGTCCCTTGTCAGGGAACTGGGATTCCACAAGCTGAATGGCATGGCCCCCCAAACCCCAAAAATAGCATTGAATGGACAAATACAGAGCAAAACACCATGTCTACCTTCATGAAGCTTACATTCAATTTGGAAATAGATAATAAATTATTAGAAATGGGAGGAATGTAGAAATGCATAGTTCTCTGCAAACATCTAATAGGAGAATCTAGCCTATCTTTGTTATAAATATTGTGTATGTTTACGTGTGTGATAGAGGATATCAGAAAAGCCTTTTCTTAATTTATTCATTCAGCATATAGTTCTTGAATATCTACTTTGTGCAAGAAAAATACTTGGCACTGAATGATGCATTAAGCACAGTTGGCCTTTCTCTTCACCAACTTTGTCATCTATTGATAAAGAAATAAACATATGAATAAGTAATTCAAATTTGTTCTGTGAAAGCAATGGCTAGGATGCAATGGACAGAAAAAGCATTGAAAGATAGGGCATATATATAGATAGGGTATTTATACAGTGTGATCAGATCAGACCTCTTTGAGGAAGAGATGTTACTGTAAGAATGAGGCGGTATTACCTTGGTGAAAGGGGTCAGGGTAGAGGGATACAGTAACAGAATTCTTTTCTACTACTGTCCCAAGCAGAGGGAAGTGTGATTTAAAAGCATAATAGATTTAGGTGATTTCTATTTTTGTGTGAAATCTTGGTGGCCTTGTTGCTCTTTTCAGGAGGTGAGACTGTTGAATCACTAGCACTGACTATTGCTTATCAACTGCAAGTTTAGTTTACTTTCTAATTAAATTTATTAAGATACTCAGTCACAGAATTATCTCCAGTAACTGAAAGGATCCGATTCAGACCAATTCCTGCTTCTTTGACCTTCCCCTGAATCACCTAACATGAAACCATACCACTAAAATAAATTCTTTTCTAACAACCCCTTACTGAAATGCTCCACAGTCCATGTGATGTGCAATCTCTCTCATTGCAATAAATCAAATTTTGTTAAACCATAAGGTGTGTTCCTGTCCACTGCATGGAAGGCATTGCTATGTGCTCTAATTCTAAAAGCAACTTAAATATACACACTTTAAAGGTGAAGAAAATAGGCTATGAGTGGTTAAGTAATTTAGATGCCTTCAGTTATTTGGAGGAATTTAATGAAAAAACATCTATTCTACATCTACTAAGTGAAACAAGAATATGTACAGACACATTTTAGAACCAATATAGTTACTTTTCCTATTAATTTTCACATAACCCTCAAAACACAGATTTATACATGAGACAGTATAGATTCACAGAGATGAATGACTGCTTCAGGGTGCATAGATAATGAGTGGTGGCCAGGTGGCTATGTGCCCTTGGTTATTCCATCAACCACTGAAGGCAGTGAGCTTAGAAGTGATGAGTGCAGGTTCTGGGGTCAGAACACTTTGCTTCATAATCCTGACAAGGATTTGTACTAGCTGTGTGATCTTGGATATATTTTTAAACTCTCTGTGCTTCAGAGAGTTTAACATGAGAATAACAGTTGTACCAACCTCATAGCAGAGAAGGGAATGGCACCCCACTCCAGTACTCTTCCCTGGAGAATCCCATGGACGGAGGAGCCTAGTGGGCTGCAGTCCATAGGGTCGCTAAGAGTAGGACACAACTGAGCAACTGCACTTTCACTTTTCAATTTCATGCATTAGAGAAGGAAATGGCAACCCACTCCAGTGTTCTTGCTTGGAGAATCCCAGGGACAGGGGAGCCTGGTGGGCTGCCGTCTATGGGGTTGCACAGAGTTGACACGACTGAAGTGACTTAGCAGCAGCAACAGCAACCTCATAGAGAAATTGCAACTATCATATCAGTTGATACATGCATTCTACTTAGAACATTACTTATCAAAGGATCTGTAAATGGGTATTGTATGAGAGCCAGACTGAAATTTAGGTTTCTGAGGCTCTAAGCCTTTGATTTTTTTTTTTTTCCCCAGAATAACCACTCCTATCAGAAAGTTTTCTCAAAGAAAGAACAATGTTTGGCTGGATTGGGCAAATAATTAGGAAAACTCATTATTTGAAAAGATGAGAGGATATACAAAGTCTTTTGGACTTGTGAGGCAAGACAAAGAAATATGAATGTATGTTTATGGGAAGAATTGTAGAGTGGGGGTCATTTCTGCAGAGCCAGAGTCCATGAGTCTGTTGAGAAGTTACTAGAGATGGGGAGAGGAATAGGGGTTGAAGAACTGGTGCAAAGATGGCAAGCATTTTGGAAAAGGCTTCTTTGAATCCACCTGGTAAAAGATAGATGTGGCCTCTATCTATGCCTTCCCAGGAACCTCATCTAAGCCTGATTTTCATCTGTGTCTAAGGCTGAAGGTGTCCCCCTTGCCTGTGTCCCTCGCGGCCTGAGACAATCAAGGTTAGCTCTGGGGACTCTGCCCCACGGGGTGGAATTTCTTAAAAGAGGAGAAAAGTCTTTTAGGTACAGTCTCTATCTCCCACATATACCTGAACAAAGCAAGACAAAGGCAGAAACCAAATGATATTCAGTGGCTGGTAGGTGATCTGAGGATCTGAAAGGGGGGACCTCCAATAAAGGATTTGAAAACATAATATTTTGAAGTTAGAGAGTTGGGTTGGCAGAAATATGACTTAAATGGTAAGGACTTGGGATGTCCAATTCTGAGAATCATAGAGTTTCTAATTTAGAGGAAACTTTACAGGTTACTTTGTCCACTGTCCTGTTTGATACTTAATTTCACTCTACAGCCAAGAGATTGGCTAATGGCTATTTTGAGAGACAAGAAGTTTCCCTGTATATAGCTGTAGACTGGCTACATTCTGGCAAGGACGACTTCTGAGAAAATCATTCATGACATAGGAACTGTAGCTAAGAAGGTCTAATGAGATGTTGTATCATCTCAGGAGCAGCTAGCTGTATTTGAAAACGTTTCATGTGGAGAGGGCTGTACACAGCTCTCTCACTGGGGACGTTAAAGACACTTGATGATGAACCAGTGTTAAGATCTAGAGGTCTTCAGAGAGCTACAGAAATTATTCAATGTTTATAAGAACTTACTCAACCTACACATACAGTTAGCTTTGTTGAAACAAAGCTAATTTGTAGAAAGATAAAATATCATCAATAACCCTCACTCATCAATATATCATCAATAAGGTGATATCATCACTCAGCCATGCAACCCCATAGACTGTCTCAGGCCACAAGGGACACAGGTGAGGGGGATATAGCCCCAGATACAGATAAGAATCAGGCTTAGGTTAGGTTCCTAGGAGGGCACTTGGATAGAAACTACATCTGTCTTCTAGCAGGTAGATTAAAACGCAAACTCCCAGCCTTCCTACAGTTCTTCCCTAGAGAATGCATGGGAGTCTCCAGGCGACTGAACCTGTGTCTTTTGGATCTTTTGCACTGGCAGGCAGGTTCTTTGCCACCTGAGCCACCAGAGAAGTTCCTCAATAATCCTTACCTATACACAAAAAATGATCAAAATATTTCTTGGATTTAATTTTTCTGGGTGGGTCAGAGTAATGATGGTTTTCAACAGAATTAAGGGAAAGGAGGCAAGACAAAACTTGAGCTGTTAAGTTTAATAGGGATATTAAACTTAAGACATCAAAAGAACAAGAAAGATGTGTTCAAATGCAATTGGAAAACAAATTTATCTACAAAAATTCAAGTGTGTTCAAGAAACACTGAGTTTACAACTTTTATCCTCACTGTTCTAGGCACTGGTAGGGGATATACAATAGTTAATACGGTATCACATTTACTCTCAAAGATCTTACAATTTATGAGGAATACAGACATTATAAAGGTAATGCAATATGTTAAGTGGACTCTGTAAACATTATGAAGACTTTGAAGAAGGAATAAACATTTTCTGGAGGATTCAGAAAAGGTGTCACTAACGAGTTGACATTTGACCTCATTTTGAAGGATGAAAAGCAAGTTACCAGATGGAAAAAAAGGGGCTAAGAGGTAAACCAGAAGGAAATGGTGCTGAGGAACAAAGGTTCCAGGTTGTGATCAAGCAAAGATTTCTGTTTTAGCATGTTTGTCTCTTGCAATTAGAGAGGTTAATATATAATACCTTTAGAATTAGAATAGATTCAAGAAGAATGTCTTAAACACTACTTACTTTGAGTCAATTTAGGATTTACAAATATCAAGCCCAGAATTTGATTTCCTCTGCAGGGTATTTTGGGTTTGGGAACAATGTTTCAATTTAAGTATAAGGTATGATTTGAAGGGAAACTATTGGGAGGGGAATCTACTAATTTTTAAATAATTTCCACATTAATTTGTTTGATTAAGCAATTAGCTTTTACTGAATACCTTTAGTAAGCTATGACAAATATTAGGACTACAAAAATGGGAAGAGACTGCAATTTGTCAGTTTGGTGGCTAAAGTATGGACTGCTGCTGCTACTGCTAAGTTGTTTCAGTTATGTCCGACTCTGTGTGACCCCATAGACGACCTCCTATCAGGCTCCCCTGTCCCTGGGATTCTCCAAGCAAGAACACTGGAGTGGGTTGCCATTTCCTTCTCTAGTGCATGAAAGTGAAAAGTGAAAGTGAAGTTCCTCAGTGGTGTCTAACTCTTAGCGACCTCATGGACTGCAGCATACCAGGCTCCTCCATCCATGGGATTTTTAGGCAAGAGTACTGGAGTGGCATGCCATTGGACAGCCCTCTGCAAATGTGATGTGACTGACACTGGTTTTCATTTTTATGCATTTAAGGTCACATTGCTTGTGGGGTTTTTGTTTGTTTGTTTTTAGTTATGATGGTTTCTTTTCTTTTCCCTTTTTCTTTTGAATCTGCTTCACTTTGGTCTTGAGAATACGAATGTCTGATATTTGTTCCTATGAAATATCATTAAGCCAGCTATATATTTCCCACCTATTTCTGTTTTTCTGAAAATGTAGAATTTTTACCAACTGCCACTTTATCATGTTTATTTTTAGCCTTCATTCTCTCACCAGATGTGTTAACATTCCACTCATTCTTCCACCAGTGATACCCACAGGCAAATTCACACCTTCATCTCTGAGCTTGGCTAAAGTAGTCAAATATCAGTGAGGTTTTCAAAATCTTCATATGATCATGTCATTTACTGACCTAATATCCTTCAATGGCTCCCCCCACCTTTTGGGGTAATCCTAAATCATTAGGTGAGCTTTCCCAGTTGCCTTATCATACAGGCAAGCATGTCTTTCCCTAAATCAGGCTGCTTCCAGTTCAGCATCTGCATGTGTGCTTTTTGTCTGAAATGTTTTTTCCTCTTCCAGATAACTCCTACTCTTCCTGGAAAATTCTGTTCACAGGCTTCCTCCTCTGAGAAGCCTTTCTTAGTCTTCCTGGTCTGAGAAATGGGCCCCCGCCTTAACACTCTGTAGTGTTCTGTACTTCACAGGCTGTAGCAAGATGACTGCTTTGTCTACTTCCCCAGGAGGATGCAAGATTTCTGGACACAGGGATTATAGCTTGTTTCCTTCTGTATTCCTTATGCCGGATACATCTGTATCCAGTAAAGTTTTAGAGCAGTGAGCTGAACAATTAGAAAAGGCTTGTCACTACATTAATCTCATGGACGAAATTCACCCTGATCTCGAATGGCCTTGGCTTGCAACAGCTTGAAGCAGGGTTTAGGTTCCTGGCCAGAGTTTGAGGCTGGGTCATGGCAGTGAAAACACCAAATCCTAGCCGTTAGACCAGTGATCAGTGACAAAGGCTTCAGCTCTGCAGAAAAGAATTCCCACAAAGGTGGAAAGTAGTGAAACACATAAAGTATTTACTAGGAGGAAAAGAGCACAATATGTGTCGATAGACAAAAGGGCAGACTCAGAGAGTCCCTGAGTTGCACTCTTGCGGCAGTTTGAATTAGTTTTATGGGCCATTTTTTCCAGGTTTTCTTTGGCCAATCATTTTAATTTTCCTGGTTCACTGTTCATATTTGGTATATTTCAGGATTGTCCCATGAGTGCACACACATCTCTTAGCCAAGGTGGATTTTGTGTGTGGTTGGGGAGGTCTCCTGACTTTGAGAATGAGAAATATGTGGTCTGGACAGGGGCCAGCCTCCTCTCTTAATAGCTCTGCTAGTCTCAGCTTGGAGTTTCAGTCCACAGGGAATGAATCTCTAGTTACTTTACCCTGTGGGGGTTGGGGTGGGGAGAGTGCATCTACCTTCTGTCTCAAACTTTTGGAGACCTGACTGAAGGAAAAACTATCAACCAGTTTAGGGGAATAGAATGCTTGGGGAAGGTCACATAGCATAGAGGTAAACAGCATGGAGTTAGCATGCATGAGGTGAAATTCTGTTTCTGTACCATGGTATTTATATGAAATAGAAAATCTTCATAATCTCACTATTTCCTCTTCTTAAATTTTATCATTGGTAAAACATGTATAGCAAGGGTACTTATCTGATTGAATGTGTGAAAATTAAGTAAAGTATTGAATGCAAAGCACTTGCAAAATGCTCAGTGCAGTGAGTGCTAATGAGAGTGAGCTATTATTATTTTTAGGGTGGTATAAAAATAGCAATAGCAGTGGTAGTAGCAATGAAAGTTCTGCCTTTAAATTAAAAAAAAAAAGTCTAAACAGTAAAGAGAAACTTTTGAGTTGAATTTTTCAATCACTTCAATCTAATTTCTTCTTTCCTTCCTCACCTCAGCCTCTCATGGAGCCACACAACCATTCAAGCCTGGCTGAATTTGTGCTCCTTGGTTTCCCCAGGGTGGTACATATCAGGGGCTGGATTTTTGTCCTGCTGCTGTTGGCATACCTGTTCACTATCTGTGGCAACACGCTCATCTTCCTAGTTATACGACTGGATGCAGCCCTACACACACCCATGTACCACTTTGTCAGTATTCTTTCCTTCTTGGAGCTGTGGTACACAGCCACCACTATCCCCAAGATGCTAGCTAATCTTCTCAGTGATAAGAAGACCATTTCTTTTTCAGGATGCCTCCTTCAGACCTACTTCTTCCACTCCCTAGGGGCCTCTGAATGCTACCTTCTTACAGCAATGGCCTATGACCGATACCTGGCCATTTGCCGGCCCCTCCACTATCCTGCAGTTATGACCCCCATGCTCTGTGCCAAGATGGCTGCTGGCTGTTGGACCTGTGGCTTTCTATGTCCCATATCTGAAGTCATCCTGGTCTCCCAGCTCCCTTTTGTGGCTACAATGAAATTCAGCACATCTTCTGCGACTTCCCACCTCTTCTGAGCCTGGCCTGCAAGGACACATCCACTAATGTCCTGGTGGACTTTGCCATCAATGCCTTCATCATCCTTATCACCTTCCTCTTTATTATGGTGTCTTATGGAAGAATCATTGGGACTGTGCTGCAGATAAAAACGATTGCAGGAAGAAAGAAGGCCTTCTCTACATGTGCTTCTCATCTTATTGTGGTCCTCATCTTTTTGGGAGCATCATCTTCATGTATGTGCGGCTGAAGGAGAGCTATTCATTGACCCTTGATCGGACGCTTGCTGTAGTCTACTCTGTACTAACACCACTAGTCAACCCAATTATCTACAGTCTTCGTAACAAGGAACTCATTAAGGCCATTAAGAGAACCATCTTCCGGAAGGGAGAGAGGCTAGTCCCACCTAACACTGCATTCTACCAAGGTCTTTCCTCCACTTCAATGTTGTTCTCATAAACTTCTATTTGCCTTTGTCCTAACCTGTAATAATCTTCCTATCGTCACATATGCAATGAATCCCATCTCCTCTTACATTCTCAAAGGCTTTACTTCTTTATGCTTTCTTTATTTCTTACATCTTTATGCTTTTATTATTTACTTGAACAGTGCTTTCTGCATTTAAGAATACTTTAATATCTCCATTCTTAAAAACAAGCGTACACATTTCCTTCAGGCTTCCCTAGTAGCTCAGCTGGTAGAGAATCCGCCTGCAGTGCAGGAGACCCTCATTTGATTCCTGAGTTGGGAAGATCCCCTGGAGAAGGAATAGTCTACCCACTCCGGTATTCTTGAACTCTCCTGGTGGCTTAGATAGTAAAGAATCTTCCTGCAATATGGGAGACCAGGCTTCAATCCCTGGGTTGGGAAGATCTTCTGGAGAAGGGAACAGGCTATCTACTCCAGTATTCTTGCCTGGTGAATCCCCATGGACAGAGGTGCCAAGCAGGCCACAACTCATGGGGTTGCAAAGAGTTGGACAACTGAGGGACTAAGCACAGCACAGCATGTATTTCCTTGGTCATATATGTCCAGCCAGCTAGAGGTTTATTTCTTTGTTCTTTTCCAGTCACATTTCTCAATATAATGAATGGCACAATCTATCTTATGTTCTTCACATCCTATTCACTTTTCAACCCATTTCAATCTGGTTTTGGCTTCAGACCTTTCAGTCAATATTTTGCCACAGTCATTACTGATCTCCACACTGCCAAATCCATTAAGTACATCTTGCCTTTCCTCTTATTGAGCTCCTTATGCAGGTAATCAGTTCCTCTTAAGAAAAGTTTGTCTCTTAGATTCCATGTTATCAATGTCTCTTGATTTTCTCTTTACCTCTCTAACTGGTCTTTATCAGTGGTCCTTGTCATGTAGCACTGTCTCCTTAGATCCTCAGAGTTATTCCTAAGGATTTAAATTCCATCCCTACTGATGTCAACAATTCTTGGATTTATATCTCCAAACCAGAACTCTTTTCTGAGCTTTAGACTTATATATCCAAATACCTCTTAACAATCCTACCTGGATGTATTAAAATAATTTAAAACTTAACTTGTTAAAAACAGAGTTCTTTAATTATAAGATTATAATTTTCTAATCTTTGAATATTTATTAAAGCTCACAGGTAAATTTTCAATTTTCCCATCCTGAAACCTTAATGGTTTTGTTTCTCTGTGCTTGGGCAAGAAAATTTCAAAGTTTATTTCAAACAAAGCCAAAGTGACATATTTTAAAGTTAAATTGGGTATGCCATTCAATAAAACCATAAAATATTATAATTATGGTTAACATAAAATCCAAAGCCTTGTCACACTTTACAGGATTCAACAGTATTCTCCCATACCATTCTCTCCAACATTGACTCCACCTTTCCTCCATCAGTTCACTCTTATAGAGTCAAATTATCGCTCTAAATTCTTCAAACAAATTAAGATCTGTATGGTTTCAGGAAATTGATACTGTTCTCCTCAACCCCCTCAACCCTTCTAGCACTTCAATGGACTCATTCCTCTTTGCATGAGTTTCTGTTCAAATGTCACTTTCAAATGACATTATCTTTTAAAGAACTTCTGAAAAGCCACTCTATTTATGCTACTTATTTTCCTTTTGAAGTTGTTTGTTTTCCTTCAAAATATGTATCAAAATTTATATGTATATTCACATTTGTGTATATGTAGATATAGTTGGATAAGATAAAATTTTCATTTTTTTCTACAAGACTATAAATATATTTGGTTTAAAATCATGTTACTTGATATATATCTATATCCAAAATCTAACAAGTGTCTAAATATGATGAGTATTTAATAAAAATGTAATAAATGGAAAGTGTAATGAGTCTTTAATAAACTGTGAAAATCTCTTAAAGAGATGAGAATACCAGGCCATCTAACCTGTCTCCTGAGAAACCTGTGTGTGGGTCAAGTAGTAACAGTTAGAACCCTGTATGGAACAAATCATTGGTTCAGAATTGAGAAAGGAGTATGGCAGGGCTGTCTGTTGTCACTATGTTTATTTAACATATACACTGAGCATATCATGAGAAATGTTGGGCTGAAAATTACAAGCTGGAATCAAGATAGGTGGGAGAAACATCAACAACCTCAGATATGTGGATGATATCACTCTAACAGCAGGAAGCTAAGAGGAACTAAAGAGCCTCTTGATGAGGGTGAAGGAGGAGAGTGAAAAAGCTGGCTTAAAACTAAACATTAAAAACAAAAAACAACTAAGATCATGGTGCTCAGCTTTCTTTATAGTCCAACTTTCACTTCAATACACGACTACTGGAAAACCCGTAGCTTTGACTAGACGGACCTTTGTTGGCAAAATAATGTCTCTGCTTTTGAATATGTTGTCTAGATTGGTCAGAACTTTTCTTCCAAGAAGTAAAAGTCTTTTAATTTAATGGCTGTAGCCACCATCTGCAGTGATTTTTGGAGCTCCCCCAAAATAAAGTCAGCCATTGTCTACTGTTTCTCCATCTATTTACCATAAAGTGATGGGACCGGTGCCATGATCTTTGTTTTCTGAATGTTGAGCTTTAAGCCAACTTTTCTCACTCTCCTCTTTCACTTTCATCAACAGGTTCCTTAGTTCATCTTCACTTTCTGCCATAAGGATGGTATCATCTGCATATCTGAGGTTATTGATATTTCTCCCAGCAATCTTGATTCCAGCTTTTGCTTCATCCAGCCCAGTGCCAAAGAATTGAAGCTTTAGAACTGTGGTGTTGGAGAAGACTCTTGAGAGTCCTTTAGACTGCAAGGAGGTCCAGCCAATCCATCCTAAAGGAGATCAGTCCTGAATATTCATTGAAACGACTGACACTGAGGCTGAAACTCCAATACTTTGGCCACCTGATGCGGAGAGCTGACTCATTTGAAAAGACCCTGATGCTGGGAAAGATTGAAAGCAGGAGGAGAAGGGGATGACAGAGGATAAGATGGTTGGATGGCATCAACGACTCAGTGAACATGAGTTTGAGTAAACTCCAGGAGTTGGTGATGGACAGGGAAACCTGGTGTGCTGAAGTCCATGTGGTCACAAAAAGTCAGATATGATTGAGCAACTGAACTGAACTGAACTGAACTGAAGACTTGCCGTTCATCCCTGTAACTTCATGGCAAATAACAGGGGAAAAGGTGAAAGTAGTAACAGATTTCTTCTTCTTAGACTCTAAAATCACTGTGGATGGTGACTGCAGCCATGAAACCAGAAGATGATTGCTTCTTGGCAGGAAAGCCATGACAAACCTAGATAGTGTGTTGAAAAGCAAAGACATTACTCTGCTGACAAGGATTTGTATAGTCAAGGCTATGGTCTTCCCAATGGTCACGTATGGTTGTGAGAGCTGAACCATAAAGAAGGCAGAGTGCCAAATAATTGACGCCTTCACACTGTAATGCTGGAGAAGGTGCCTGAGAGTACATTGGACAGCATGGAGGTCAAACCAGTCAATCTTGAGGGAGAGCAATCCTGAATACTCATTGGAAGAACTGATGCTGAAGCTGAAGCTCCAGTATTTTGGTCATCTGATGAAAACAGCTGACTCATTGGAAAAGTCCCTGATGCTGGGAAAGACAGAAGACAGAAGGAGAAAAGGGAGTCAGAGAATGAGATGGCTGGATGGCATCACCGATGCAACAGACATGAACTTGTGCAAACTTCAGGAAATGGTGAGGGACAGGGAGGATGGGCGTTCTGCAGTTCGTGAGGTTGAAAAGAGTTGGACATGACTGGGAGACTGAACAGTAACAACGAGTCTTACCTACTCTTGTCACTGACATATTTTTATCTCTAGTGATTTCTTCCTGATTCCAATCACTACCCCACTGCCTTACTACTTACTAATGAAAGGTACTATCTTTCATCTCTTTCTTACAAATCTTCCATACCTAGTTGCAATGCATTTAATGTAAATTTCTGTGGGAAACACAAAGCAAAAGGATTCAGAAATTACAGAAGAAAAGACTCAGCTTTCTTTGGGCCTGATTCCTAGTTTGTTTTACTCTCTGATTTGGTAAAAAATTGACTACACTCTGAGTAAATTACATACTATATGTCAGCTTCAGTTCTTGACAACACAACCCTTTTGTTTTGCAGAGCCTGCAACTAGCCAAAGGAATGCAAATGTACAAGCTAGATGGTAGACTATCAGTGAAAATCTGATATATGACACTTAAACATGCAGAGAACTATATAAGATATAAATATTCAACAAAATGGAAGTCCATAGTGACTGAATTCTTTTTTAAGAAAAATATTTATTTTCATTTTTTGTTTGGCTGTGTTTTTGTTGTTCAGTTGCTAAGTCATGTACAACTCGTTGTGATCCCAAAACTGCAGGATGCCTGCCTTCTCTGTCCTCCACTATCTCCCAAAGTTTGCTCAAACTCATGTTCATGGAGTCAGTGATACCATCCAACCATTTCATCCTGTCACTTTGTCTCCTCTTTCCCTCTATCTTTCCCAGCATCAGGGTCTTTTCCAATGAGTTGGCTCTTCACATCATGTGGCCAAAGTATTGGAACTTCAACTTCAGCATCAGTTCTTCCAATGAATAGTCAGGGTTGATTTCCTTTAGGATTGAGTGTTTGATCTCTTTGTAGTCCAAGGGATTCTCAAGAATCATCTCTAGGACTACATGTTGAAAGCATTAATTCTTCAGCACTCAGCCTTCTTTTATGGTCCAACTTTCACATCTGTGCATGATTACTGGAAAAAATATTTGGCTGTGCTGAGTCTTAATTGTAGCACATAGGATCTTCATTTTGGCACACTGAATCTTTAGTTGTGACATTCCAAATCTTTAGTTGAGACAAAGTTAGTAAAGTTAAGTTGCTTAGTCATGTCCGACTCTTTGCAACCCCATGGACTGTAGCCCACCAGACTCCTCTGTCCATGGGATTCTCCAGGCAAGAATACTGGAGTGGGTTGCCATTTCCTTCTCCAGGGGATCTTCCCGACCCAGGGGTCAAACCCAGGTCTCCTGTGTTTGAGGCAGATGCTTTAACCTCTGAGCCACCAGTTGAGATATCTGGGATCTAATTACCCAAGCAGGGATCAAAACTGGGCCCTCTGCATTGGGAGTCCACAATCTTAGCCCCTGAACCACCAGAGAAGTCTTGATGGAAACTTTTATATAATGAACATTCAGAATAGAATATTGGAAATATCGCCAACACCCCCTGCTCCTTTATATTAAACATACCCTTTTCCCTTCCACAAGTATAATCAATAACATGACATCTAACACTGTAGGTTGATTTTGCCTGTTTTGGTATTTGCAGAAGTTGTTTCTTACAGTATACATCTTTTGTGTCTGATTTTTTCACTCTACTTATATTTTTGAGTTTCATCTTTATTGTCTTAATTTTCTGTAGCTTTTTCATTCCTGGGAGCTTCCTGGGTGGCTCTGTGGTAAAGAATTCACCTGCCAATGAAGAGGATGCAGGTTTGATCCCTGGATCAGGGAAGACCCCCTGTAAGAGGAAATGGCAACCCATTACAGTGTTCTTGCCTGGAAAATGTCATGGACAGAGGATCCTGGTGGGTTACAGTCCACAGGATCTAAAAGAGTCAGACAAAACAGAGTGACTGAACAATTAAACATCCTCAGTTCATTCCTGAGAGGTGAATATTAAATTATCAGGGATTTTGTGAGCGGGTAGCTTTAAATCAGTCATGGTGTTGGAGTATATACACTATGCAAATCAGTAAATGACACAAGGAAAGTAAAAGTTGCCCAGCTGAGTCCGGACTATTCGCCACCCCATGGGCTATATGGTCCATGGAGTTCTCCAGGCAAGAAAACTGGAGTGGGTAGCTGTTCCCACCCAGGGAATCTTCTCAACCCAGGGATCAAACCCAGGTCTCCCACATCACAGGCAGATTTTTTTTTAACCAGGTGAGCTGCCAGAGAAACCCAAATGCTACAAATAAGAGCCTTTTTCAAGGTGATGAGTATCAAAAATAAACAAAGCTAGGCACTACTTATAGTAGTAAGGAGAAATTTTAATTAGTAGCATACTATTGCAATAAAGTAGGAGGTACAGTGTGAACTGAACTCAACTTCAACTTGTACAGAGGTGACAGCTGTTTAAAAGAAGAATGGAGGAGTAGAGACAGGATTGAGAATGGGCACAGTAGAATCAAGGAAGTAATGTCCAGGTTCAAAGCATGATACAGGATGCTCAGGGCTGGTGCACTGGGATGACCTAGAGGGATGATACAGGGAGGGAGGTGGGAGGGGGTTCAGGATGGGTAACACATGTACACCTGTGACAGATTCATGTAGATGTATGGCAAAACCAATACAATATTGCAAAGTAATGATCCTCCAATTAAAATAAATAAATTTATATTAAAAAATTAAATAGGGTTGGTAAGTATAAGTGCAATAAGACCAGCTGTGTCTCGTAGCTGGCAATAAACTAAGTTAGGAATCTACTCTGTTACAAAGACTGGGAGACAGAGGCCTTGCCTTTCCTGATGACTACACTTTAAAGGGATGGCTCTTAGGTACTTTGAGAAAGACACTTCTGAGTTGGAAGAGATTCATAGACATCTCAAAAGGATAAGGGAAGGAGTCTCAATTGGAAACTCTTTCCAGTAAGTGCTCTAAGAAAGGGTAATCAAGGGCCTATTCGTTGGCTAGAATAAATAGTAGATTCTTTTGGCAGCCTTGGACTGTCTCAGGCAGCAACTTCGTTAAGGTGGGTGGCTAAAATCACTTTTGGGATAAAGCATTGAGGTGTTAGAAACTATGTTATTGTTTGTTCAAGTCTTTTATGTGTGTGAGTTGGGGATGAGGATAGCCAAAACTTTTAAATAAATCTATAGTCATTCAGTCAGTTCAGTCTCTCAGTCATGTCCGACTCTTTGCGACCCCATGAATTGCAGCACGCCAGGCCTCCCTGTCCATCACCAACTTCCGGAGTTCACTCACACTCACGTCCATCGAGTCAGTGATGCCATCCGGCCATCTCATCCTCTGTTGTCCCCTTCACCTCCTGCCTCCAATCCCTCCCAGCACCAGAGTCTTTTCCAATGAATCAACTCTTTGCATGAGGTGGCCAAAGTACTGGAGAGTCAGGTTTAGCATCATTCCTTCCAAAGAAATCCCAGGACTGATCTCCTTCAGAATGGACTGGTTGCATCTCCTTGCAGTCCAAGGGACCCTCAAGAGTCTTCTCCAACAACATAGTTTAAAAGCATCAATTCTTTGGCTCTCAGCTTTCTTCACAGTCCAACTCTCACATCCATACATGGCTACTGGAAAAACCATAGCCTTGACTAGATGGACCTTTGTTGGCAAAGTAATGTCTCTGCTTTTCAATGTGCTATCTATAGTCATTCATTACATATAATTATTAGTTAAAAATCTATCCATGACAATCAAGGGATAAAATAACACTTAACTCAAAAATTAAATTATTGTGTAAAATATATCTACATAAGCATAAAATAACTTTCATAACTCAGTTTGAAAAGAGTAAAGTCCTCAAGGAATAGGTTAGTAAGAAGGGAAGGAAAAGTTTGGATGAACAAACTTGAAGGCATGAATGGGAGTGGAAAAATGAAAAAATTAAATCCTTTCATGGAATACGTTGTAACTGATAAATGCATTTTACATTCATTATCACATTTGTCATTATTGATTCATATGAAGAAAGTATATCTTCTTCGTATGAAATATAGGACATCAAATACTCAGGTAGGTAGCCAATGTCACATAAATGGCTAGAAGAACAGCTGGGACTGGAAGGCAAGATCCTGAGAGGCAGGGTTCTTTATAGAGCAAGATAACAGCAGAGTAAAGAGGAAGCTGCTGTATGCAGTTGAAATAAAACTGCTATAGATACGAGCAACAGGCAGGAGTAGGAGGTTGCCTTGACATCATTTATGTTCTTATCCTGGCTGTGTTCTTATTCTCTCAGGTCCCCAAAAGGCCAGTCACATTTTAGAAAGATCCTGTTATAATTAGAAGTTATATGCTTTCTCCTAGGTTGTATGATACATGAATCTAGATCTCCCACACCAGTTACTGTTTTTTACAGAAAAAAAAAAAAAGAGTGTTTTCCCTTAGAGACATTCTTTCTCAACTTGGACTGTTGGTTATTACAATTGTAGTGAACTACTGGATGATGAGGGATCATTGGGTAATAAACTTCTTTGATGGTTTACCTTCCTGAGAGAGCATTTTAGCAACCCCTGAAGGTTTATTCAGAGACCCAGGGGTCTCTACTTTTCTCAGAACTCTATCAATGATATTGGTCATGGAGGGGAATCTTTCATGGTTTGACTTACTCCCAGAGGTTCTATCGAAGTGCTAAACTCCTACTCTTCCAAGCCCCAGGAGAATGTGACTGTAATGCTGTAAGTAAGAGGTAAGAAGTGAGCTAAGAGTTTTTCTTTTCCAGTTTCAGACTCAGCAGTGACTGGGCTGCCACAGCCAAGAATCCTCCCACCATCAAGCTCTGGGTAAGAATGTTGTCACTCAGGCATTTCTACCATCATGTATTCTAGTCTGAGCACTGGGAAGAACTTAGAGCATCATGAAATAAGAAGAGGAGGAGAGTAATTAGAGTTCAGAGGACATATGATTCAGAACATAAAAACCATTAAAACACACACTCACACACACACACACACACACACACACACACACACAGTCACACACACAGATATTCTCCTTTCCAAATGTTAAAGACTTTGGGCTCAGAATTAGTAAATTAGCTATGTTTTATCTTTTAATTTTTTCCATTTTTATGTACTTTATCTTAACTCTGTATATCCATTAATGCTGTTATGATTCTTTTTATATTTTATTGGATTATAGTTGTTTTACAATATTGTGCTAGTGTCTGCTGTATGACAAAGTGAAGAAAATGGGGGTGGAGTGAAAGAAAGGTGCAATAGGGAGGGATATATGGCTATACTGTAATTAATCTGACTTTGAGAAGGTCATGTCTCCTTTCTGTATTCTAGTTTCCTCTTTTACAAAAGGGAGATAGAACAATATGATCTCTAAAATTCACCCCCTTCCTAACTCCCAGCTCTTTGGTCCTATGCTTAAATAATTTGGGGTTATGGATAATGCAATTGTAGGGACTTGAAAATAGAATGCAAGGGATTTGTAATAAAAGCTATTTTTGGAATAAGGAGAATAAAATATGATTACAAAGGACTGAAGTAAGATAAATACTAATTTATACATGTGGTATGGGCTTCCCAGATGACTCAGTGGTGAAGAATCTACCTGCCAATACAGGATGAAGGTGAAGTCGCTCAGTCGTGTCTGACTCTTTGCGACCCTGTGGACTATAACCTGCTAGGCTTCTCCGTCCATAGGATTCTCCAGGCAAGAATACTGGAGTGGATTGCCATTTCCTTCTCCAGGGGATCTTCCCGACCCAGAGACTGAAGCCGGGTCTCCCACATTGGAGGCAAGCTCTTTAACCTCTGAGCTACCAGGGAAGCTAAGCCAATACAGGATACTTAGGTTTAATTCCTGGATCAGGAAGATCCCCTGGAGAAGAGAGTAGCAACCCCCTCTAATATTCTTGCTGGGAGAGCCCAGTAGACAGAGGAGTCTGGCGGGCTGTAGTCCACAGAGTCGCACACAGTTGGGTGACTGAAAAATATAAACAATGCATGTGGTAGATTTTATAAGAGCCCTGACGACAATATCAGGAAACCAATGAGAGGGGATGAGTAATTGGTAAGTTAAGCAGCTCTGTAAGTCATCTAAATTATCATAATTTTTCCATTAGCCTCCATGATTGCTATGTATCAGGCACTGTGCTAAGTATCTGGAAGATGGGGCATAATATGAGATTTCTTTAACTTTACAGAGAGTTGCTTTGGGACGATAAGATGTATGCATGAAAAGTAATTGCAGCACATTTCAGAATATAATTGGGGGAAAAGTGAGAAAGTGCTACTGGGAATTTAGAGGCAGGAAAGGCCACTGTTTACCTGGATGGTCAAGGGAAAATATGAGGAAACTTGAGCCAGAAAATGGTTTAGGTGTCTACAGGTTAACTTTGAATAAAGTATATTCTAGTAAGGGTACATGGCCAACAAAAGAATCAAGGCTGAAGACAGGAACCGATCTGGTAAATAGTGAGAACCCTATGACATGAAAATTATGTTTAAATTTATGTGTTTTTTTAAATTTTATTTTTACTTTATTTTACTTTACAATACCGTATTGGTTTTGCCATACATTGACATGAATCTGTCCTAGAGCAATGTTTCCCCCCCGCCCCACCGCCAACAGGGTAAAAACTAAGAATAGTGGGTGAAACTCAGATTTCAGGTCCATAGGAGTGTTAGTTACTCAGTTGTGTCTGATTTTTTGTGACCCTAGGGGCTATATATAGCCTGCCTGGCTCCTTTGTCCATGGGGTTCTCCAGGCAAGAATATTGGTGTGGGTTGCCATTTCCTTCCTCCAGGGAAGGAAGCAGCTTTATGTTTATGAACCATAAACAAGGGGAAAGAACTGTCATATGATGCAAGGACCTTCTGGCACTGTTAGTCTAAGCAGAGGTTTACTGCCCACTTGTGGGAGGATGTCAAGAGGATGGATTCCTACATGAGATCTGAGTTTTCACTGCTTTGAATAAAAATGAAAACTATACAGACAGTATAAAGCTTGGTTCAGAATGTTTCTTTTTAATTTTTATTTCAGCTTTCCTTCTTTTTACAGATACTAAAAGATTTTTCATTTTTATCAGTTGATGGAATCTTTGACAAACTTAAAATATTCATAGTCATACAACAAAATCCAAAATTATGGAGGTCACTAGAGGGAGTGATCAGAGAAGGCAATTTTCCAGTACTCTTGCCTGGAAAATCCCATGGACGGAGGAGCCTGATAGGCTGCAGTCCATGGGGTTGCTGAGAGTTAGACATGACTGAGCAACTTCCTTTTTACTTTTCACTTTCAGGCATTGGAGAAGGAAGTGGCAACCCACTCCAGTTCTTGCCTGGAGAATCTCAGGGACAGGGGAGCCTGGTGGGTTGCCCTCTATGGGGTCACACAGAGTCAGACTTGACTGAAGCCACTTAGCAGCAGTAGCAGCAGAAGGAGTGATATTTCCTAATGCTTTTTCAACACTGACTCAAAATCTCTTGGCACAGAAACTGAATTATAGCAGCATTTAAAAATTATAAAAGAAAATGAAATAAAGCAACTATGCAAGGGGAAAAAACTTTTTTTTTTTTTTTTGCCATATTGATTGGATATGAGGGAACTGGTCAAAATCTCTATAATTGTGAACTGAGGAAATGAATGAGTACAGAGGTGCTAAACAGTGGGAAATATGCTTGATCTGGACATGGTGACTTTGATTTCCCAAGCAGGGTATCCAAGGAGCTAATGACAGCAGGTTATCATAAAAAAATGAAGCAAAGCAGTTTGAAAATACTGTGAGTCTTTGGAGTCAAGTGGAAACTTTACCTTCTGAGAAAGGAAAGGGCAAGATATTGGCTTCTAACATTCAGTCTTGAAGCTGCAGCCATGAATATCTGAAAGTTTAGTTAAGGTCTCTACACAATATATCTGTGAGTGGAATTGGGAGGCTAGATATGGAGAAGAGCAGTTCCGGGAATGGTGTTTTATATTTAAATTTAAAGGGATGGAATGTAAAACATCTAGGAAAGAAAGGATCTGAGTTGGATAAAAATGTGGGGATAATTTTTTAGAGGTAATATGCCTACATCCAAGATCTGAAAGAGAAAGAAGGCAGAATTGGGCAGTGGACAGACATGAATTCAAAGTTAAAAGAAAAAAAAACAAAAAAAAACAAACAAAAAAACTAAACAAAGAAGAAATCTCTTGATAGTAAAATGATTCTGCTGAATCAGAGTCACCCATAGAAGAGTTCTATCTAGAAGTAGTCCTCTGGTATTTTAGTGGAGAAACATTCACATTAGTTCTTGGAATGAAAAAGGTTTTGATATAAGAAGTGGCCATGCTACTTGAATTTAGAAGAAAACCCTAAGAACAAAGCAGAGTAAATAATATTAGCTTGGATGGGATAAGAGGGGTCTGGAGAGGGAAGATGTGATAAGAAGCATGGAGGGCAGAAAGAGGAGACCTTTCATAACACTTTGCCTTTATGAAAGTATTCCTTTGTGCCTAGAATACTTTAATTTTTCCATCTAGAAAATTCTGACAGTTTTTCATTTCATATAAAATTGTGCCTTCTATGAGATTTTCCTGAACTCCATTTCCAGCCCGTAGGTCATTTACTACTCTTCCAACTCTTACTGTATATGCAAATAAACACTTATCTTTATAAATTTGCTTTTTCATTTAACAAGTATTTACTGAATTGTCATCATGTATGAGACACAACTCTGAACACTTGAAGTATATCAGTGAACTAAACAAGAAAATCTCTTGATCTCACAGAGTTTATAGTCTCTCAAAGGAGAGAAATAACACATAATTGGGATAATAAATAAGTTCATTTTACAATATGTTAAAGGTGATAAGTACCACTGGAAAAAAATTAAAAGTAAAGTAGGGGAAGGTGATTACAGTACAGGATATGGATATAAGGAAGGAAGGAGACTGCAGTTTTATTTAGAGTGGTTCAGGTAGAGCTGATTGAGAGAGTTAGATTTGGCCAAAAACTTGTAATAAATGAAAAGATATCCAAATTGATATTTGGTGAAAAAAGTTTAGGAAGAGGAAACATCTCCAGCAAAGACTGTAAAATATCAAGCCACAGAAGAAAGGAAAAGAAAGACCTGATTTAATAACTTAAAAGGATAATTCAGGTTGCTGCATCAGCATGAGGGTGTTGATGAACAAATGCAAATAAGAATATCTGTTAGGAGACAATTACAGTAACAGAGGTGCATGATGACAGTGGCTTAATTCAAGTGAAAAATAGATCCTGGATGTATGAGAGAAAGGTGGAAATGATGATTGCGAGAATTTTGGCCCATTAGCTGAGACTGTAATTGCCATCATTTGAGATGGAGAAGACTATGGACAGTGCCCACAGAAATTCATTTCGAGATGGCTACTAAATGATTAATAGGAGATGTGCACAGGCAGTTGAATAAGGGAGAGAAATAAAAAGGAGAGAAATGTTGGTTGGATATTCATTTAGAAATCAACACATATATGGGGCTTTAAGCTATAGTATTGGATGACATTAACAAAGCAGTGAGTTTACAAAGAAATGAGAAAAGTAGAATAAATGCTGACCTCTGCAAACTATGGCATTAAAAAGCCATAAGGCAAAGAGAAAATTTCTACTAAGGTAGAAAGAAACCTAAAGTATAGAACCCTGAGGACGAAGTGATGAGAGTGTGTCAAGAGGCAGGATAGATCACCTCCATGAAGAATGGCTGAGAGTCCAAGTAAGCAAAGGAATAAGAGATGACAATTGGATTTATAAAATCTTAGCTAATTAGTGGCTATAGGATGGAGGCTTTGCTGGAGAGGATGTTGTGAAGATTTAATTAGAATGAGTTTAAGAGTGAAGTAAGTCAGAGAGAGAAAGGGAAATATTGTACCTTATCACTTATATGTGGAAGATTAAAAAAGTGATACAAATATACTTATTTACAAAACAGAAACAGACTCATAGACTTAAATTCAGTAAGGAAGCCCGAGAGGGATAATTAGGGATTGACATGTACACAATGCTGTTTTTAGAATGAATAACAAACAAGGACCTACTGTGGAGCACAGGGAACTCTGTTCAATATTATGTAACAGTCTAAATGGGAAGAGAATTTGAAAATGAACAGATACATGTGTATGTAAACTGAATCACTTTGTTGTACACCTGACTCTAAAAGCCTTGTTAATCACGTATACACCAATAGAATAGTAAGAGAGGTATTAGAGGCAGTAAATATAGGCAGCTTATATATGGGAAGTTTATTACAGTGACAGAGAAGGAAATGGAGCAGTGGTTATAGAGTAATTGAATCAAGAGATTCACTTTTTGTGTTTTTCTGTTTTGTGTTTTTTCTTTTTTCTTTTTAATTCTTTAACAAGTGAGAATGGTAGCATATTTCCATGATGACAGAATGTTCTAGTAAGCAGTTATAAAGTAATTAGTTGGCTTTCCATTTTCTCTATTAGAATATTAGTTTGTCAACTTCAGATGCTATATTTTCTGTACCCATTTAGCCCCTGTTCTAGGTATTAATATAATGCTTACACACAAAAAAACGTTCAGTTAACTTTTGCTACATTGGCCTCAACACAGTGAAATACAAATATTTACCATCTGTGAAGCAACAAATCAGAAACGTGCATCTGAAGTTGGTGGAGGGGGAAAATGGTAAGAAGAATTGATAAAGTGGCCACAGTATGGAGTAGAAATGCAGAGATAGATTTGCCTTCAGGTTTTTGGTGTCTCTTTTATTTACTTAATCCCCTCCCCCTTTTTTTTTCCTTGGCTAGGAGTCTCACCAATGTCCCAAAGAGGTGAAACTCTGATCTACCTGCTTGAAAGAAGCTGTTAGACCTGTGTTTCTATAAGAAAATGGAATGGAGCTGGGGGTGAAAGCATTGATTCTTTGGTATCCAGAAAATTGAAGAAGAAAATGAATTAAAATTGGAAATAAAAATATATGGTCCAAATGATGTAATCTTAGTGGAGTGAACTACCAATATTTTACTGGTATAAATGATGATTTATACCTCACACAAGGAAATGTATATAAATTATGATATGAATCTGGTTGAGGAATATTTAAAATTTTAAAACCCCTATAGATTCTATTGGAAAAGACAATGGCACCCCACTCCAGTACTCTTGCCTGAAAAATCCCATGGATGGAGGAGCCTGGTAGGCAGTCCATGAGGTCACTAGGAGTTGGATACGACAGAGCGACTTCACTTTGACTTTTCACTTTCATGCACTGGAGAAGGAAGTGGCAACCCACTCCAGGATTTTTGCCTGAAGAATCTCAGGGACAGGGGAGCCTGGCTAGTTTCTGTCTATGGGGTTGCATAGAGTCGGACATGACTGAAGCGACTTAGCAGCAGCAGCAGTAGCAGCATAGATTCTATTAAGAAAGATAAATTGGTTACAGAATGGATTACAGTGACCAAAAATGGGTTGTATAATTAGAGAAGACAATTTAAGTCTGGTTATAAGAGTGGATACTCTGAAGGAGGCTGTTGACAGCTGTTCAGGGGACAGATAGAAATTCTGGCTTCATAGAGCATGTACTAAGATCACTTATTCTGGAGGTGCAGGGGAAGGACAAGTGGACTTTGAGTGTTTCCTTCTTCTCAGATATTCTTTGGCTCAACATTGTTTCTCATCCCTCCATACTTTACATTCCAGGGATATGAATGGAGAGCGATGAAGCCTGGGAATTGGAGCCAGGTAACAGAGTTCATCATCTTGGGCTTTCCCCATCTTCAGGGCGTTCAGGCTTTTCTCTTCCTCTTGTTATTCCTAATCTACCTCACTACCATCCTGGGAAACCTGCTGATATTCTTGGTGGTCTTCCTGGACTCCCGGCTCCCACACACCCATGTACCTCTTTGTCAGCATCCTCTCCTTACTGGAGCTTGGCTACACAGCTGCCACCATCCCCAAGATGCTGTCGAACTTGCTCAGTGAAAAGAAGACCATTTCTTTCTCTGGATGCCTTCTTCAAATCTACTTCTTCCACTCTCTTGGGGCTACTGAATGCTATCTTCTCACAGCTATGGCTTATGACAGATACTTAGCCATCTGTCAGCCCCTCCACTACCCTACTCGCATGACCTCAGCACTCTGTGTCAAGATTGCTGTTGGCTGTTGGTTGGGAGGATTGGCTGGGCCAGTGGCTGAAATTTCCTTGGTCTCCCACCTCCCTTTTTGTGGTCCCAATCGTATTCAGCACATCTTTTGTGATTTTCCTCCTGTTCTGAGCTTGGCTTGTACTGACACATCGATCAATGTCCTAGTGGACTTTGTTATCAATTCTTGCAAGATCCTGGCCACCTTTCTGTTAATCCTCAGCTCCTATGTGCAGATCATCTGCACAGTGCTCAGCATTCCTTCAGCTGCAGGCAAGAGGAAGGCCTTCTCCACATGTGCCTCTCATCTCACTGTGGTCCTCATCTTCTATGGGAGCATCCTCTTCATGTACGTGCGGCTGAAGAAGAGCTACTCCCTGGACTATGACCGGGCCCTGGCTGTGGTCTACTCGGTGATCACACCCTTCCTCAACCCCCTTTATCTATAGCTTGCGCAACAAGGAGATCAAGAAGGCTGTGAGAAGGCAGTTAAAGAGGACAGGGATACTGGAGTGAAGCTGGAGGAAGCAGGCCAAGTGGGAAGTGAGGATATGGTGACCTTGGGGGTCCTCAGTAGTTGGAGATGAAATACAAAGTGTCCAAGGATTTTCCACATGGGCTGCTGAACTGTGGCAAATGCTGTCTAATTTTCAGTGATAGTACAGCTATTATAATGTCTGCTGCAACCACATGTGACTTGGGATCAGAGACTGGCGATCCTCTCTAGCAATATGATACAGTGCTGTGATTTTCAAATCCTGAATGTCTGCCCACCATACTTGGGATGTTGGTCAAATCTATGTCTTCCTTATATATAAGTCTTTCAGATTTTCTTGATTTAATGTAAATACATTTAGTCAGATGATCAATAATAAAATTTCCTAAATACATCTTAGGAAAAAAGGTATTTCATGTATCATTTATAGTCATTTCATGTATATTGAACATCTATGTATTAAAATGAAAAACACCAATGTAGTAGAGAAAAGCTTTCTTTCAATATCACATATATCTAGGTTTAAATTCTGGTTCATTTAATCAGTTATTAAATACATACTTTCTATAACTCAAACTTTCTTAATTGATGAGTCAATTTCATCATTTGTTATTTTTGAAGGTTGTTTTGAGGATTACTGACAAGGTCTGTAAACCACAGTACAAAATGTCTGGCATTAAAAAAAAAAAAAAAAGAGTTACATTTATTTTATTGCTTTAACTCCACCCAGACCTCTCATCATTACTCTGTTAGAACAATATCTAGGAAAACAAAATTAAGTAAAAGTATTTCCCAGATATTTTTCTTAAAAGGAAAAAAAAGGGTAAACTAGCCAGAAGGAGAATTTGTGAGATGTGTTTATCTCAGTGGTCTTAATATCTGTTCCCAGTAAAAAGTGTGAAAATGAAGGAGTCTGTGGCATGAAATAGCATGACTTTTTATGTTGGACTACTTTATTTCATTTCAAGCTAATTACTTCCCTTAATATATGAAAAATAATCCCGTGGTTTAGCATGTGAGAAATTCAAGTCTTTATTATTTGGTGTTAGGGATTATTTATATATTGGCTATCTACTGTTGGTAGATTATCAAATGTTGAGTGTAAGAAAATCTTTAATTCTGTGCAGAATTACATAGATTGACAAAATAAAGAGCCCAAAGTATCTGTATTTCTGCAATCTTCCATCTGTCAATTCAGCACATATTTATTTAACTATTAATGTATATCAAATGCTGTGCTAAACTTTACATAAAATGATGATGTACAAAGTAGATGCTACTCTGTTTTTCTGTAAGTTCTTGTTCTTAGAAATGTTTTCAAAGAGTTGAAGATTCTAGACATTAAATTTGTGCTCAATTTGTAATTAGTTACAATTAATTTATTTAAGTTGTGGCAATTAGTAATTAAATATACATGTACTCTCTTCTCAGGTGATGCTACTGGTAAATAACCTACCTGTCAATACAGGAGATATAAGAGACATGGGTTTGATTCTTGGGTTTGGAAGATCCCCTGGAAGAGGGTATCACAATCCTTTCCAGTACACTTGCCTGGAGAATCCCATCTACAGAGGAGCATGACAGGCTACAGTCCATAGGGTCTCAAAGAGTTGGACATGACTAAAGTGACTTAGCATGTACACATGCAATCTCTGCTCAAATAAGTTACATTAAAGATAAAAACTGAATAATAAATCACAATTAGACATATTTATGAAAGCAGTAATTGCAATAATTATTTCTATTTTACAGAATTGGAAATTTAGACCTAGATAAAACACCTGCCAAAACTATAGAGCAAGTCAGAATCAGGGACCCTGCATATGAAAACAAAGTCTTATAAACAAATTCTATTTCAAAATATAGATATTTTGATGATTAATTTCTCTGAACATAGTAATTTTAAGTGGATAGGAGGGATGGATTTAGAAGAGATTATTGAAAGGTGATAATATTATCAACAATAAATGTTATCTCTTGGATCTTTTTTACTTTACTCTGCATGGAAGTTGATTAGTCCAAAGATATAAGATATATGGGGTGGGATGCAGTGTAGCAAAGTGAAAAATAAAAGTTTATTTTTCAAGGAAAAATAAGTATTGAATTCAGGAATATCACTGGCTAAGCCGATTTAAACCAGGGTTTTGCACAACCAACCAGCTTTATGCAGACTTGGTGGTTTGTTCCCAGGAGAAATGAAATTTAAATGCAGAGAATGAGGTTCTCCAATCACAATTTTAGAGAAATAGTGTTTAATTCCATGCTCTGACGGTACTGTTTTGCTAAAGGGTTTAGTTATAGCTCTGATCATTTTTCAGATTCAAAATATAAAAAATTATGTCTTCTAAAAGACAGTAAATTTCCAACATGGGGAGACATAACCGCATCTTAGCCAGGACTCTGTAATCTATGTGTACAATGGCAAGGTGTTCTTTAGTTTGTGCCAAAAGTTCATACAACAATTTCAGTGCTTGGCCTTGGGTAACTCATGATATGAAATTTGGGTAACTCAGCATCTGCTACTGGGATTCCAGAAAGCAAAAACTAAAGATTGAATGGCATTCCCTAGAGATGTACAAGATGAGGGGCCTGGAAGTAATTTTAAGTTTAGAACAATAATAAAAGTAAAAAAAAGATTGATTAATAGTAACTAATATTTGGTAAACACTATAGATATTGTGCTTGGCATTTTATACATCTTACAGCATTTAATCCTCAAAAGCCTTGAAGATCCCATATTATAGATAGCGACACTGTAGCTCAGGACACCTATGCTAGTTCCCCATGGTTGTAAAGCTGGCAAGTGGAAAAATGAAGATTCATGTTCAGACAGTACGATCTTAAATTATCAGTCTTAGACCACTTTCAGTTTACTCTAATAAGGAGAAGCAATCTGAAAATTAGAGCTATCCAACATTGTAGGAGACCACCTTGGTTAAGTGTTCCAACAGAGATTAGATTACATTTGTTCAGATACGCTGAATAGGAACTCCTCATCAGATGTAGAGATAATTTGATGTCTCCAAAGATAACTTTGGAGTTCAGAACAAATGGGGAAAATAGCTACTTTCTTTTTTTAATGACCTTAAACAGAAAGCAAAGGCACTATTATACCCAGGAGATATTCTTATCCTGAAATAGGGCTGGGTCTAGGAAATAGTCAAGAGCATGAAGCAGTAAAGACTAATCATTAGCCTGATGATTATCTTAGACTAATCTTTATCTTAGTCTTGCTCCTCTGAATACTGCATCCACCGATTTGACACATCCTCTCTTCTTCATTCCTTCTCCTTTTGCTCCTTTAAGCTGATATGGATACTTGGTTTTTAAAAACACCATCTTTTCTCTCTCCTTCATTTGTTCTCACAGGTATTGATTCACTTTTGTCAGTCAGTCCAGCTTCTCAGTCAGTCAGTCACTTCACTTCAGTTGAGTTCAGTCACTCAGTTGTGTCTGACTCTTTCTGACCCCATGAATCACAGCATGCCAGGCCTCCTTGCCCATCATCAACTCCTGGAGCTCACTCAGATTCACGTCCATCAAGTCCGTGATGCCATCCAGCCATCTCATCCTCTGTCGTCCCCTTCTCCTCCTGCCCCCAGTCCCTCCCAGCATCAGAGTCTTTTCCAGTGAGTCAACTCTTTGCATGAGGTGGCCAAAGTACCGGAGTTTCAGCTTTAGCATCATTCCTTCCAAAGGAAAGAATGATGGAAGAACTGTTCAAAAAAATCTTCACAACCCAGATAATCATGATGATGTGATCACTAATCTAGAGCCAGACATCTTGGAATGTGAAGTCAAGTGGGCCTTAGAAAGCATCACTATGAACAAAGCTTGTGGCAGTGATGGAATTCCAGTGGAGCTGTTTCAAATCCTGAAAGATGATGCTGTGAAAGTGTTGCACTCAATATGCCAGCAAATTTGAAAAACTCAGCAGTGGCCACAGGACTGGAAAAGGTTAGTTTTCATTCCAATCACAAAGAAAAGCAGTGCCAAAGAATGCTCAAACTACTGCACAATTGCACTCATCTCACATGCTAGTAAAGTAAAGTTCAAAATTCTCCAAGCCAGGCTTCAGCAATACGTGAACTGTGAACTCCCTGATGTTCAAGTTGGTTTTAGAAAAGGCAGAGGAACCAGAGATCAAATTTTCAACATCTGCTGAATCATAAAAAAAGCAAGAGAGTTCCAGAAAAACATCTATTTCTGCTTTATTGACTATGCCAAAGCATTTGATGGTGTGGATCACAATAAACTGTGGAAAGTTCTGAAAGAGATGAGAATACCAGACCATCTAACCTGCCTCTTGAGAAATCTGTATGCAGGTCAGGAAGCAACAGTTAGAACTGGACATGGAACAACAGACTGGTTCCAAATAGGACAAGGAGTACCTCAAGGCTGTATATTGTCACCCTGCTTATTTAACTTATATGCAGAGTACATCATGAGAAACACTGGACTGGAAGAAACACAAGCTGGAATCAAGACTGCCGGGAGAAATATCAATAACCTCAGATATGCAGATGACACCACCCTTATGGCAGAAAGTGAAGAGGAACTAAAAAGCCTCTTGATGAAATTGAAAGAGGAGATTGAAAAAATTGGCTTAAAGCTCAAAATTCAGAAAATGAAGATCATGGCATCTGGTCCCATCACTTCATGGGAAATAGAAGGGGAAACAGTGCAAACAGTGTCAGACTTTATTTTTGGGGGCTTCAAAATCACTGCAGATGGTGACTGCAGCCATGAAATTAAAAGATGCTTACTCCTTGGGAGAAAAATTATGACCAACCTAGATAGCATATTCAAAAGCAGAGACATTACTTTGCCGACTAAGGTCCGTCTAGTGAAGGCTATGGTTTTTCCTGTGGTCATGTATGGATGTGAGAGTTGGACTGTGAAGAAGGCTGAGTGCCGAAGAAATGATGCTTTTGAACTGTGGTGTTGGAGAAGACTCTTGAGAGTCCCTTGGATTGCAAGGAGATGCAACCAGTCCATTCTGAAGGAGATCAACCCTGGGATTTCTTTGGAAGGAATGATGCTAACGCTGAAACTCCAGTACTTTGGCCACCTCATGCAAAGAGTTGACTCATTGGAAAAGACTCTGGTGCTGGGAGGGATTGGAGGCAGGAGGACAAGGGGACGACAGAGGATGAGATGGCTGGATGGCATCACGGACTTGATGGACGTGAGTCTGAGTGAACTCCCAGAGATGGTGATGAACAGGGAGGCCTGGCATGCTGCGATTCATGGGGTCGCAAAGCATCGGACACGACTGAGGGACTGAACTGAACTGAACTGTTGTAGGAATAAATGAGTAATACATTTAAGATCTTTATCTTAAAAAAAAAAAAAAAAAAAAAAAAAACAACTTAGCTCTTATGCATGTCAAGAAGCCCTAGAGCTAGGAATGAATTTAGTCATTCCTACATCTGACTTATCATCAGAATATTCTTGGAAAATTCTCAGAAATGCACAAGAATGGTTTCTCTTTCAGATTTTCTCAGTCATCAGTTCTGATGATCAATCAGTTCCAGGATCCATGTAATTTTAATGACACAGCTTAGTGGCAGAAAGAAAAAACATTTTATCCTTGAACCCTATAGTTCAATTGTCTTTCCACAATCACCTGAGGACTAGGAAATTAACAAAGGAAAGCATCCATGACTCCTAGTACTCATCAAAGACTGGTAAGGTTTCATGAAACTTTGAGGAAAAGAAATATGTATAATTTATTTTCTTGAACACAGGATATATTAAATGAACACACGTATTTACTGGGGGCAGAGCATGAAGTAGAATCCTGAAGTTAATTCCCAGCTTTGTCACTAATGATCTATATGACTTTAGGCAGATCATTAAACTTCTTTGAATCTTTGTTCCCACATTTAATATGGTGATATCTGCCCTAATTGCTTTTTTTTTTCAAGTCAAGAGGATTCATATATGTGAAAATATTTAAAATAGTAAATTACTAGAGGAAATAGTGGACTATTAATAATTACTATGCCTCTCAGTTGGGCTAAAATTCTATACAGATGGTATACAAGATCAGAACGTGGCCACTGAGTTGAATTTTTGCATTAAATAAGCTAAAAGTGAAGATGGTTTCTCTGTAGTTTCAGGAAATTGTTGATTGATGTGGAATGTGGAACTGCATGGGGTTCATCATTGGAAAGAGGACTGGAGAAAAGCTAACAGCAATGTCAAGAACCATGATGTCTTTTATGCTCCTTCAGTCCTGCTCTCTGGCCTCACCAGCACTTGGGACTACAGGAAACAAGGGCAGGAGTCTGGCTAATAGAGTGTGAGGAGGAAGCCTGCCTGCACCATAAAGCAGGAAAGCCCATGTATGCTGCTTTCAGCTACCACAACTACATCAATGTAAATAAGCTCTGCAATCACTACCAATGACTTGGATGCAGTAGTTTTTCATCCTTGTTTATAATAATAGAACAAGTAGCTGTGACAATAGAGAAAGGGCATAGTCATGAACAAGACAAGGGACAGTGCAAAGCTGAACTTCCAAGAGTTTTTAAGAGTCTAGAGAGATCTAGATCTATCTCTCAACCCCACCAGCCCTCTTCTCATAGCCAAAGAGCCTCCCAATTGCATCTTTCATATCCTTATTTCTCAGGCTATAGATAATGGGGTTGAGGAAGGGAGCGAGGATAACAAAAGTGACAGCAATTGCTGTGTCCCAAAATGCAGAGTAGGTGGCTGAGAATCGCAAGTACATGACAGCCACGCTGCCAAAAAACAGCAAGAACACAGTAAGGTGGGCAGCACAGGTAGAGAAAGCTTTGTGGCGGCCTTCAGCAGAGGGCATTTGCAGAATAACCACAATGATCCGGAGGTAGGATAGGGCGATGACCAGGAAGGAGACCAGGATCTCCACGGCATGGATGGCATCCACAATGACCGCCAGGGATGTATCTGTGCAGGCCAAGCTCAGCACAGGAGTTAGGTCACAGAAGATCTGCTGGATCTGATTGGAGCCACAGAAAGGCAGGGTGCCAATCCATGCAATTTCAGGGAGCACCAGGAGGAAGCCACAGAGGCAGGATCCAGCTGTCAGATGGATACAGAGTTCAGAAGTCATAATGGTTGGGTAATGGAGGGGGTTGCAGATAGCTATGTACCTGTCGATGGCCATTGCTGTCAGGACACAGCCTTCTGTGATGCCAAGTGAGTGGAAGAAATACATCTGCAGAAGGCAGCCAGCAAGAGAGATGGTCTTCTGCTCACTGACTAGGCAGGAGAGCATCTTAGGGATGGTAGTCGTGGTATACCAGATCTCCAGGAAAGAGAGGACACGGATGAAGAAATACATGGGAGTGTGCAAGGCCACATCCAGCTGGGTGACAATGAATATCATTAGGTTTCCAGTTATGATAAATCCATAGATGAGAAGCAAGAGAATAAAGAATAAGAGGCCACCTTCATGTAAATGTGGGAACACAGAGAAGAAGAACTCAGTCACCCTTGTCTGGTTCTCACTGGTCATCACCTGTGTCACCTGGGAAGGGAAGGGAAGAAAGAAGACCAAAAACTCCTGAAATTGGGATGGTGATTACTTATTGAAAATTGCTTTGCTCTTTTTGTAATCAGTTACTTAACCTGATGCTGGGGCCCTAAACAGGCCAGTTAGAAATCTCTCCAGTTGCACCTCTATGCAGGAACACCTGAAATACTTGCTTTTGAACCCCTAAATGAATCTTTTGTAAACATCTTCAAATGATATGAAGAAAACACAAAGCAGCACACAATTTTAATTCTCTTGAATTATTTTCTGCAGGTGCAGTCAATTTTTTAATTTATGAGTTTTTGTCCCACTTTGTGTTTAGCTTTAAAACACGTACCTTTCTTTTTGACTATTCTCAATTCCTGTTCTTTAGAAAAGCAATTAAAAAAATATAAAACACCATCAAGAACATTTCACTCAATAAGTCTTCAGTTGCTCACTCATATTTTCTAGCTCTGCTATCTAATCTTAGATTGGCTACCTTTATCACTCTGCCTCTTTTCTGTTGGTTTCATAGCAGCAAGTCTACTTTCCATTTAAAGCATAGGAACCCAGACACAAGAAAGTATCCCTCCTCTCCTCTGCTTTGTCTGTAACTCCCTCTCCTTCTCTTCTCTCAGTGGCTGATTTTTATAGGTGCTCAGACCAAGAGTCTCTTCAGAATCACAGTATATCTGAAAAGTGGCCATTAAATTTTGGACAAACATGTAATTTCGCCCTTGCTCATCCTATTCCTCCTAGAAAGACCATATCTAAGAACCAAAGGAAGGAGAAAAGATCATCCTGAAATTTAAAAAAAAATAGCTTCTCTAATAACTTTGACAGTCTTGGGAAGAAAATGTCACAAAAAACAGCTGCAATAGAAATCAGGCCATGTTTGGAAGAAAGGGCGACTAAATTTTTGAAAAACTAATTAAACTTAAGTATAGCAGTATGCTTATCTATTAACTATTTTAACATCTTTTTCACTCATCTTACCTCCATGAAGTCATTCTACAGATGAATATTTCTATGTATGGTCTTACTGTTCCTTGTCTTTTCAAAAACATTAAAGGATAAACATAAAGATCATAGCCTTATATTTATTGTCTTTTCTCACTAGGTGCCAATCAATATTTTTCTTTTTCTTACCTTTTAAGGATTTCCATTTATTTATTAATTTTAAAAATTATTGACGTGTAGTTGCTTTATGATGTTGGTCAGTTTTAGGTGTACAGCAATGTGAATCAGTTATACCTATATATAGATCCATTACTTTTCAGATTCTATTCCCAGCCAGGTCACTGGAGAGTACTATGTAGAGTTCCCTGTGTTATACAGCAGGTCTTTATACAGTTCAGTTCAGTTCAGTCACTCAGTCGTGTCCGACTCTTTGTGACCCCATGAACTGCAGCACACCAGGCCTCCCTGTCCACCACCAACTCCCTGAGTTTACCCAAACTCATGTCCATTGAGTCGGTGATGCCATCCAACCATTTAATCCTCTGTGGTCCCCTTCTCCACCTGCTTTCAATCTTTCCCAACATCAGGGTCTTTTCAAATGAGTTAGCTCTTTGCATCAGGTGGCCAAAATATTGGAGTATCAGCTTCAACATCAGTCCTTCCAATGAACACCCAGGACTGATCTCTAGGATGGACTGGTTGGATCTCCTTGTAGACTCTCAAGAATCTTCTCCAACACCGCAGTTCAAAAGCATCAATTCTTCAGCGATCAGCTTCCTTGATAGTCAAACTCTCACATCCATACATGACTACGGAAAAACCAGAGCCTTGACTAGATAGACCTTTGTTGACAAAGTAATGTCCCTGCTTTTTAATATGCTGTCTAGGTTGGTAATAACCTTCCTTCCAAGGAGTAAGCATCTTTTAATTTCATGGCTGCAGTCACTATCTGCAGTGATTTTGGAGTCCCCCAAAATACAGGCAGCCACTCTTTCCGCTCTTTCCACAAATATTTGCCATGAAGTGTTGGGACCAGATACCAAGATCTTAGTTTTCTGAATGTTGAGTTCTAAGCCAACTTTTTCACTCTCCTCCTTTACTTTCAACAAGAGGCTCTTTAGTTCTTTGCTTTCTGCTATAAGGATGGTATCACCTGCATATCTGAGGTTATTGATATTTCTCCTGGCAACTTGATTCCAGCTTGTGCTTCCTCCAGTCCAGTGTTTCTCATGATGTACTCTATATGAGTTAAATAAGCACAGTGACAATACACAGCCTTAATGTACTCCTTTTCCTATTTGGAACCAGTCTGTTGTTCCATGTCCAGTTCTAACTGTTGCTTCCTGACCTGCATATAGGTTTCTCAAGAGGCAGGTCAGGTGGTCTGGTATTCCCATCTCTTTCAGATTTTTCCACAGTTTATTGTGATCCACACAGTCAAAGGCTTTGGCATAGTCAACAAAGAACAAAGATGTTTTTCTGGAACTCTCTTGCTTTTTCGATGATCCAGCAGATGTTGGCAATTTGATCTCTGGTTCTTTTGCCTTTTCTAAAACCAGCTTGAACATGAGGAAGTTCACAGTTCACTTACTGCTGAAGCCTAGCTTTGAGAATTTTGAGCATTACTTTACTAGCCTGTGAGATGAGTGTAATTGTGAGGTAGTTTGAGCATTATTTGGCATTGCCTTTCTTTGGAATTGGAATGAAAACTGACCTTTTCCAGCCCTGTGGCCACTGCTGAGTTTTCCAAATTTGCTGGCATATTGAGTGTAGCACTTTCACAGCATCATCTTTCAGGATTTGAAATAGCTCCACTGGAATTCCATCACCTCCACTAGCTTTGTTTGTAGTGATGCTTCCTAAGGCCACCTTGACTTCCCATTCCAGGATGTCTGGCTCTAGATGAGTAATCACACCATCATGATTATCTGGGTCATGAAGATCTTTTTTGTACAGTTCTTCTGTGTATTCTTGCCACCTCTTCTTAATATCTTCTGCTTCTGTTAGGTCCATACCATTTCTGTCCTCTATCAAGCCCATCTTTGCATGAAATATTCTCTTGGTATCTCTAATTTTCTTGAAGAGATCTCTAGTCTTTCCTATTCTATTGTTTTCTTCTAGTTCTTTGCACTGATCACTGAGGAAGTCTTTCTTATCTCTCCTGTCTATTCATGAAACTCTGCATTCAAATGGATATATCTTTCCTTTTCTCTTTTACTTTTCATTTCTCTTCTTTTTAAGGTATTTGTAAGGCTTCCTCAGACAACCATTTTGCTTTTTTTGCATTTCTTTTTCTTGAAATTAGTCTTGATCCCTGTCTCCTGTACAATGTCATGAACCTTCGTCCATAGTTCATCAGGAACTCTGTTTATAAGATCTAGTCCCTTAAATCTATATCTCACTTCCACTGTATAATTATAAGGGATTTGATTTAGATCATACTTGATTGCCTAGTGGTTTTCCCCCACTTTCTTCAATTTGAGTCTGAATTTGGCAAAAGAAGTTCATCATCTGAGCCACAGTCCACGCCCGGTCTTGTTTTTGCTGACTGTATAGAACTTCTCCATCTTTGACTGCAAAGAATATGATCAATTTGATTTTGGTGTTGACCATCTGGTGATGTCCATGTGTAGAGTCTTTTCTTGTGTTGTTGGAAGAGGGTGTTTGTTATGACCAGTGCGTTCTCTTGGCAAAACTATTAGCCTTTTCCCTTTTCATTCTGCTTTCTAAGGCCAAATCTGTCTATTACTCCAGGTATTTCTTGACTTGCTACTTTTGCATTCCAGTTCCATGTAATGAAAAGGACATCTTTTGGGGGTGTTAGTTCTAAAATATATTGTAGGTCTTGATAACCATTCAGCTTCAGTGTCTTCAGCTTTCCTGGTTGGGGCATAGAGTTGGATTACTGTGATATTGAATTGATTGCCTTGGAAACGAACAGAGATCATTCTGTTGTTTTTGAGATTGCATCCAAGTACTGAATTACTCCATCTCTTCTAAGGAATTCCTGCCCACAGTAGTAGATAAAATGGTCATCTGAGTTAAATTCACTCATTCCAGTCCATCTTAGTTCACTGATTTCTAGAATGTCGATGTTCACTCTTGCCATTTCCTGTCTGACCACTTTCAATTTGCCTTGATTCATGGACCTAACATTCCAGGTTTCTATGCAATGTTGTTCGTTAGAGCATTGGACCTTGCCTTTATCACTAGTGACATCTATAACTGGATGTTGTTTTTGCTTTGCCTCCATCCCTTCATTCTTTCTGGAGTTATTTCTCCACTGATCTCCAGTAGCATATTGGGCACCTACTGACCTGAGGAGTTCATCTTTCAGTGTCCTATTTGTTTGCTTTTTCATACTGCTCATGGGGTTCTTAAGGCAAGAATACTGGAAGTGGTTTGCCATTCCCTTCTCCAGTGGACCACATTCTGTCAGACTTCTCCACCATGACCCATCCGTCTTTGTAGCTCCATATGGCATGGCTTAGCCTCTTTGAGTTAGACAAGGCTGTGGTCCATATGATCAGGTTGGCCAGTTGTCTGTGTTGTGGTTTCAGTCTGTCCGCCCTCTGATGCTCTCTCTCAGAGCCTACCATCTTACTTGGGTTTCTCTTACCTTGGACAGGGGGTATCTCTTCACGGCTGCTCCAGCAAAGCACAGCCACTGCTCCTTACCTTGGACGTTGGGTAGCTCCTCTCAGCCACTGCCCCTGACCTGTCTATTTTATATATTTTTCAATGACACAATAGTACTGTGTCTATGTCAATTCCCGTCTCTCATTTTATCCCTCCTATCCCCATTTCCCCTGGTAACTATAAATTTGTCTTCTATATCTATGGCTCTATTTCTGCTCTGTAAATCAGTTTATTTGTACCATTTTTTTGGATTCCACATATAAGCAATGTCATGTATTTGTCTTTCACTGTCTACTAGTCAAAGTTTTAAGCCAAATATTTTTCTATATGCTCATCAGCTCTGCCATATAGAACCAATTTTCTGCATTTTACTTTTATATCATTTTTTCTTCCATTTTCTTGATCTCTTCCTATTGGAATCCAATCCAATTGTCAATATCCAGTAAATGCTCCTATTATCATAAAAGTCTCACTGATTCTCACTGCCAGAAGTAAACACCCTCTCTTAAGAATACTTTATATTTTCTTCTTTCATGATATTTAACACATCTTTTTTGCATTTTCCCCTGGTGGCTCAGATGGTAAAGAATCTCCTGCAATGCAGGAGACCCACATCAGACAGTAAAGAATATGCCAGCAATGCAGGAGGCCTGAGTTTGAGTCCTGATTCTGGAAGATCCCCTGGAGGAGGAAATGGCAATCAGCTCCAATATTCTTGCCCGGGAAATCCCATGGGCAGAGGCGCCTCGTAGGCGCTAAGCCATGAGGTTGCAAAGAGTCAGACATGGCTGAAGTAATTGAGCAGGCACACATGCATGCTAAAGAGATTATTATTATTGTTTTACAGATAGAGAAATGGAGAACTAGAGGGGAAAAGTAGTTTCCCAAATTCACATAGCTAGGATCCAAAGTAATAATTGGAATATTGGTCTTTAGGTCTTTAGTCACTATTATTATTTGTACCACACTGTGAAATTTAGATCAGGATTCATCATTCATTCTGTTTTCTTCTCTGAGTACCACTGTGTGTTTATGACTGTCCTAGGTATGAGATGAGAAAGATAATGTATCCCCCCCCCCGCCCCCTCAGGTCAAACAGAGGTTAAAATAAATGCATTGACGACTAGGAAAATTAGTTTTAGAAGATGTCTTTTACCTTATGTCTCAAGCCTTGAGGAAGAAAGATAGGAGAGCCAGGTTTGGGAAGGGAGCAGGCACCAGTGAAGCAGAAGGGCAGAGGGCATGCACTGAGAAAGGTGTGAGCAATCTGAGTTTTCTCTGTTGGAAGCAGCCACATTTCTGTCCCCTGTGTGTGATCTTTTCTCAGCCTAAAATGCCAGAGAATGGCCATCCTGAGTAGTCATTATAGAGAACACAGATGGATAAATCAAGAGACCATGGAGCTATGAAAAGTGGAATTTCAGAGCTAAGTGGCTTATTAACGGCTTCTAGACTGACTATTTCTTACTTTGAGTGAGGCTCTTCTCCCTAGCAAGTTTACGTTGTTATCTATCATCTGTACATCAGTTCAATTACATTCATATATTTATTGATCCTCTGCTAGGTGCCAATCACTGCTGAAGGTTTGTGCATAAGTGTGTGCTAAGCCATATCTGAGTCTTTGCAACCCAGTGGACTGTATCCTGCCAGGCTCCTCTATCCAAGGGATTTTCCAGGCACAAATACCAGAGTTGGTTGCCATGCCCTCCTCCAGGGATCTTCCCAACCTAAAGATAGAACCTGTGTCTCTTACATCTCTTGCATTAGCAGACAGGTTCTTTACCGCTAATGCCACCTGGGAAGCTCGCTGAAGGCTCAAGGGCTATATAAAGTTGAGTAAACATTAATTTTAGCTCCTGAGACACAAAAAGAACATTTAAGAAAATTATGGAATGACAGATAATCAACAGTGCCCAAGGAGTTCAGCCTACAGATTTTCATTGTAGAGTAAAAGCAGACTTGAATTAGATTGCAGTCCTGGAAATAAAGAAGCAAAATTCTCTTTAAGTCCCCAGGCAGCCACAGTTCTTTAGACTTTAAAATTTTAGTGTTGGAAAGACCTTAGATATCATTAGTATCTTCATCTGTTAGATAAACAATATTCTTCCTAATATCCTTTCTAATTTCTTTACTTATTCTATTTTTTTTTTCATATAATACAGTTCTAAACATATGATGTTTTACTCCATATTTTGAGAAAGTTTTACCCTGAAAAGAAAATTTAACCTGAAAAAACAGGTTAATTTGGGTACCAAACACAGGTTAGTATGCTCAACTGGCTTACCACGTACCTTGCCTGAGACCACAAGAATGCTTCTCAGAATCTCTGTAACAACCTGCTCCTCCTGCTAGTTTGTCAGTGAGACTATAGATATTTTTGCACTCTCTTTCTGGAGTATCTAGAATGGAAAGATTATCTTGCCTGGGAGTTTCTCTTTAGATAACACAGGATCTTTAAAAAGTGGTGCATCTCGTTCTCCACTCTAAGGGACCTATTAGAGGAAACATGTCACATGGTAACTAGACATTCCTGAGGGGGTCAGGTCTCAAAACTTTCCTGTGGCTAAATAATCTTATCTCTCATAAGGGAGTATAGATCTAGGCACTGGGGCCCAGAATGACAATGGGTGTCAGAACAGAATTCCCTCAAGATCACACCTATCTGAAACAGACCACCAGCAAACACTACTTTCTTCTAAGCCTTTCACTCATTTTTCACTATGTTTTCCACTTTGGTTGAGAGGATGATAATAATATATTTTGAAGTTTTAAATACACATTAATTTAATTCTTATTTAAAAATTTATTGTTTAATTGGAGGATAATTAAAAGGTGCTGGTTTCTCTCATAAAACTGTGCAAATGTGTCATAATTTTATATATTTGAGTGTAGCTCAGATCATGAACTCCTTATTACCAAAGTCAGACTTAAACTGAAGAAAGTAAGGAAAACCAATAGACCATTCATGTATGACCTAAATCAAATCCCTTATGATTATAAAGTGGAAATGACAAATAGACTCGAGGTATTAGAACTGATAGAGTGCTTGAAGAACTATGGACAGAGGTTCCTAGCATTGTACAGCAGGCAGTAACCAAAACTGTCCCCAAGAAGAAGAAATGCAAAATGGCAAAATGGTTGTTTGAGGAGGCCTTACAAATCGTTGAGAAAAGAAGAGAAGTGAAAGGCAAAGAAGAAAAGGAAACTCTGCATTTGAATGCAGAGTTCCAAGAATAGCAAGGAGAGATAAGAAAGCCTTCCTAACTGATCAATACAAAGCAATAGAGGAAAACAATAGAATGAGAAAGATTAGAGATCTCTTAAAAATATCAGAGATACCAAGGGAACATTTCATGCACAATGGGTACAAAAAAGGACAGAATAGTATGGACTTAATAAAAGCACATGATATTAAGAAGAGGTGGTAAGAATACACAGAAGAACTGTACAAAAATGATCTCAGTGACTCAGATAACCATAATGGTGTGATCAATCACCTAGAGCCAGATATATATGTGTGTGTGTGTGTGTGTGTGTATATATGTGTGTGTGTGTATATATATATGTGTGTGTGTGTGTGTGTGTATATATATATGTGTGTGTGTATATATATATGTGTGTGTGTGTGTGTGTGTGTGTGTGTATATCTAAAGGGAGATGATATGTGTGTCCTCCTTCCCCTCATTTAATTCTTTAGAAAAAGAATTTGTAAGCTTAAACAGATTAGCATGGTAAATTTTGTACTACACACATTTTACCACAATTAAATATAAAAAGCTGTTTGTGTGAGATAGCTAAGACAAGAGTTATTCCCATTTTACAGATGGAATAATTCAGAGCAGTTAAAGCCTTGCTCCAGTTCACATAGCCAAAAATGCAAAGGTGAAATTGAATTTTGAGCCTCAAAACTCAAAATTAGCTAAAGATTAACCTTTCCCTTTGATTGCAACTTTAATTATTCCCAAATATGTATTCTCTAAAATGATCTTTCACTTAACTTGCAGTATCATTTAACAGGACTTGGTTTAACTAAGAAGAGCAGGGAAAATAAGGACATTCCTGGACTTTTACTTTACACTTTTTTATTTTCCACTCTATTCCCTGCCTTGAACTGTAAGTCTTAGCAACCAAACTGTTTGTAGCCATACTCTCACAATGCTATTTTGATCTATCATGCTTTGAGTTTTTTCCCTATTTTTCCCTCTTCCTAAAATTTCAACCCTACCTTCTTTCCACCCAAAATATAGGCACACACTTCACCTCTGTAAGTCTTATTAATTTTTCAAGTTTTGGTACATTACCCTCTTCTTCAGAAAGCCTTTCTTGGTTCCCTGGTGGTTGTTTTTTTTTTTTTTTTTTTTTGGGGGTTGTCTTTTTGTGTTGTAAAGCATCTGGTACATACATATGTTGTTGAAATTATCTAGTTTTTTTTTTAAATTTTATTTTTACTTTATTCTATGTTACAATACTGTATTGATTTTGCCATACATTGACATGAATCAGCCACAGGTGTACACTATCTCCCAATGCTGAAGCCCCCTCCCACCTCCCATCCCATATCATCTCTCTGGATCATCCCGTGCACCAGCCCCAAGCATCCTGTATCCTGTATTGAACATAGACTGGGGCTTCGTTTCTTACATGATAGTATACATGTTTCAATGCCATTCTCCCAAATCATCCCACCCTCTCCCTTTCCCTCTCCCTCAGAGGCCAAAAGTCCATTCTATACCTCTGTGTCTCTTTTGTTGTCTCACATACAGGGTCATCATTACTGTCTTTCTAAATTCCATATATATGTGTCAGTATACTGTATTGGTGTTTTTCTTTCTGGCTTACTTCACTCTGTATAATTGGCTCCAGTTTCATCCATCTTATTAGAACTGATTCAAATTTATTCTTTTTAATGGCTGAGTAATACTCCATTGTGTATATATACCACAGCTTTCTTATCCATTCATCTGCTGAAGGACATCTAGGTTGTTTCCATGTCCTGGCTGCAGTGAACAATGGGGTACATGTGTCTCTTTCAATTCTGGTTTCCTCGGTGTGTATGTCCAGCAGTGGGATTGCTGGGTCATAAGGCAGTTCTATTTGCAATTTTTTAAGGAATCTCCACACTGTTTTCCATAGTGGCTGTACTAGTTTGCATTCCCACCAACAGTGTAAGAGGGTTCCCTTTTCTCCACATCCTCTCCAGCATTTATTGCTTGTAGACTTTTAGATCGCAGCCATTCTGACTGGTGTGAAATGGTACCTCATTGTGGTCTTGATTTGCATTTCTCTGATAATGAGTGATGTTGAGCATCTTTGCATGTGTTTGTTAGCCATCTGTATGTTTTCCTTGGAGAAATTCCTATTTAGTTCTTTGGCCCATTTTTTGATTGGATCGTTTATTTTTTTGGAGTTGAGCTGCATAAGTTGCTTGTATATTTTTGGGATTAGTTGTTTGTCAGTTGCTTCATTTGCTATTATTTTCTCCCATTCAGAAGGCTGTCTTTTCACTTACAGTTTCCTTTGTTGTGCAGAAGCTTTTAATTTTAATTGAAATTATCTAGTTATATGTCCAGATTCTAAGAAATTTAATGGTGATCTATAATTATCTATTCATATTTGAGTTTCTAGTACACAGCCCAGGGACTTACATGGAACTCAAGTAACATATGCTTAATGAAGAGGATAAACAAAGGTCTAGCCATGAAAATACAAGAACTATGTTTGTAGGTTATTAAATATATTTGATTTGAAACAGAGGGCTTGTAGAGTGAATCAGTGGAGAAATGGCATTGGAGGATTAAGTTAGGTGGATTTGGAGATCTAGAATGTCAAGCGTTGGGATTTAAAAAATATATTTTGCAAGCAGTATGAAGTTATTAGGTAATTTTAGAGTGGACATTAATGCACAAAATTGCACTTTAATATGTAGAATACAGAGAAATTATGGAAGTGAGAAATGTCATTAATTCATTTAACTAGCATTTATTCATCACTATTCAGGCATCAGACTCTTTTCTGCAATGGTCTGGAATAAAGGCCTAAATAAGACAGTAATAATGAAGCTAAAGGTTAAAAGGGATAAGGAAAAATATGAATAATCAATAAGGTCTGACAACTGACTCTATGTAGGGCATGTTGGAAAGAAAAGCATTAAAGAGACAGATTTTAAGTCTGAGTTAGTTTGTCAGGTACTGTTACTGATAAATACAGTAACAGCTAAAGCAAAAGCTAGTAAAGGGGGGAAATTCTGAGATGAGTTATAGATATGTTATTCTGAGTGTGTGGGCAAACTTGTAAACAGAAATCTCTTATTGCCATTAAGGATGAAGAAGTGGACTTCAGGAGAGATTAAAAGTCTATGGACTTAGATATAAGTGTTAAATAAAGATTATAATTGAACTATGAAGATGCACTAGATAGTTGAAAACAGTGTCAGAAATAGCAAGAGAGACTGGAAGATTATAATTGGTGGGTGGAGGAATATAATACATAACTCTTATTTACTGGGTTAAGTATGTGCTAAAAATGCACCAAGACAATTATATATTTCTTCTCATTTCAGTATTTTTATGTTATTCATAATTATCAACCAGTTTAAAAGTGAGGAAACTAAAGTTTAAATGACTTATGTATCATCCCCATAGTCATGTAGCTAAGAAGGTGCCAAAGTCAGAATTAGAACCTAAGTCTGTCTTACTGTCTTGTTCCAAAATATCCAGGGAACTAAGAGAACAAAGACACAGCTGTGTCATGAAAATACGGCAAAAAGTACAAGAACAAATAAATGATCAATGGGTGAGATTTGGAAATGATCTAGTCTTTTTATTATTCCTTATTCTTAATGTCTTAAAGTGTTGGGAGTGTTAGTCGCTCAATCATGTCAAACTCTCTCTCACCCCATGGACTGTAGCCCTCCAGGCTCCTCTGTCCATGGATTCTCCAGGCAAGAATACTGGAATGGGGAGCCATTTCCTCCTCCAGGGGAATCCTCCAGACTCAAGGATCAAACTCAGGTCTCCCACATTGAAAGCAGATTTTGAGCCATCAGGAAAGCCCACCAATGTCTTAAAACCACCTTGGATATATTTGCTGAGTGAATATTTGTCAGGGAAAATAAAACCTGAAAAAATGGCAATAAAATTTTGTGGTTAGAGGAACATTGGCAAATGAGGAGTTAATATAATTTTAGCCATATGGCTTCTGCATAGTCTGTGGAAGATGAATGAATAAAATTAATACAAATGAATCAACCAATATGGATGATGTTTGAGATATTTGATAATGAAAAGATGGGAGAACTAAAGTAGGTAATATAATCAAGGATAACTTTCTTTAAGTTATAGTAGATATATAGTTTATTAAATACTATGATATAGTAGTAAAATGTGCATGCTTGGAAGAGAGAGAGAAGAGTCAGTAGTAAAAAGAAACTAAAGATACTGAAGATCAAAGAGAAAATAACTAGAGCAAGTGGTAGGAAACTGGGTCAAATAATTTAATAGTAAGCTTTATCTCGCAGTCAAGGAGTGTTAAATCCTGACCCCAGCTTTTGGGGGCATCTGCCTCTGGAACCACTGAAGTCGGTGAAATCTCATGCACGTGAACTTCTCCTTCCCACTACCACTACTAATGCCCTTTAATATCTTAGATCCTTTTGAAGAAGTTCTGCTGAGGTGTGCTGCACAGTTGCTGACAGAATTTTCTAGAATATACTTCAGAGTTACGCTATGCTATCACCGAACTGCTCTGAATCTGTTTCAATGAGGAGTGAAGAAAATCCTTCTGCCTTTGAACCACATTTTGTCCTCTTGTTCCTTAATCTTCCTCTGTCTCAGCAGACACTTTTATACAAACAATTCTTTCACACTTTGTTCAGAAAAGAAATGAAGTATCTCTTTCCATCTGATTTCTAGCCTGACTCAAAGACCTAACTTCCCATAGGTATGGCAACTCCCTGAAATGGAGCTTGGCAGCAAATGCTTTCCTAATTAACCACATGGGACATAGAGCTGATTTCCTCTAGGCACTGAGGGAGAACCCTACAGAAGAAAGCCATTCCCTACCCTTCTAACTAGTCCCTGAGAACCTAAATTTGTGACTGTGGCGAGAACCTTCTGATTTGCTGAACTGCAGAATAGTAAAAATGAGGACATTTGGGAAATAGGAGGGAGCCCTCTGAGTTTCTGGAAGAGGTAGGTATGGGATGAAGGGTGGACTCTGTACTTTGGCATATGGGTGAGTGCCCTACATAGGGGACGAGGCACAGAAAACCAGGCTATTTTTCTGTTGGTTTTAAATTAAGACTTGTAGAAGATCTGTTGACACTTTTTAGGCTTGTGAGATAGGGGGAAAGATAGTAAGTAGTTCAGGAATGAGGGATTTTGGATAATGTGTGTTATAGGACTAGAGATGGTCATAAGATAATCTACTAAATTTTGTCTTGGACATTAGCTCTTGAGAGATCATTTTTGTCTGGGCCACCAGAATTATGACTCTTTACCTCTGCTGACTTGTTTATTTATTTAAATTTTTAATAATTGAGATATAATTGACATATAACACTGTATAAATTTAAGATGTTTGTGTTTATTTGATGCATTTATACATTGCAGTCTGATTAACATTATAGTGTTATTTATCACTCCTGTCACATCTCAAAATTATAGACGTCCCATGTACAAGAGCTAAACTATCAGCAAGTTCATTGAAAACAAGTCTCAGAATTTTGCCAGGCACACAAATATTCACTAACATGCAGGTGTAAAAACCAATATCAAACCTTGTTTTGGAAAACCCAAGGAAGTTGCAATTCTATTCCTTAGCCTCTCTGATTACAATGAATGAAAGGTTCTATCAAAGACAAAATGTAACCAAATTCTCACTGGAGGAAAAACTAACATGGTGAAATCACGATCCTCTGCTAAGGGAGGAGCACAGAAATGAATGAATCATGGGCCTATTCCACCCTTCCACACTGTATAGGCAGCATGACAAGCTCTTATTCTAATGCTACTTCAAGAAATGGTTTAGGTTTATTTCTAGCCAGGCCACATATCTTGGTAACCTGGTCTTTAACTAAAAAAAGAGACCTAAAGTTCCTTATACTGTTGATTTTCAGCTGGGACAATTTTACTTCCACTTTTCCCCTGCAGAAATATTTAGCAACTTCTAGAGACATCTTGTGTATCATGACTGAGGAAAGGGTCTGGACTATTGATTTCTAGTAGAAGCTAGAACTGATGCCAAATTTCCTACAATGCATAGAAAACCTCTCTCTTCCTCATCCCTAGCAAAAATTATCTGATACATAATGTTAGTAGTACTGAAGTTGAGAAAACCTGCCTTATGTTAATTAATGAACCTACTTTCCCGAAGGCTCAACAGTTAATTAATCCACCTGCAATAAAGGCAACACAGGAGACTCAGGCTTGGTCCCTGGGTCAGGAAAATCCCTTGAAGAAGGAAAATGGCAACCCACTGCAATATTCTTGCCTGAAAAATCCCATGGACAGAGTGGCCTGAAAGTCTAAGCGTTAGTCACAACCCCATGGGCTGTAGCCCGCCTGGCTCCCCTGTCCATGGAATTTTCTGGGCAAGAATATTAGAGTGGTTGTCAGTCCCTTCTCCAGGGGATCTTCCCTACCCAGGGATCGAACACAGGTCTCCTGCATTGTGGACAGATTTTACCATCTGATCACCAGGGAAGCCTCTAGAGTAGCCTGGTGAGCTCCAACCAAAAAGGTCGCAAAGAGTCAGACAACTGAACATCTAAGCACACTTGGTGAAGATGCCATTCTGGATACTTAAAACTCTCTGCCTCTGGCTATAGACTGCTAATCAAAGCTTTTGAAATGTCATCAAACCACTCCTAGAATGTGATTTCTTGATTAGTATATTTCAACTATTAGCGAAAGCTCTTTACCACTGACCATTAACTAACCTAGATTAAGATTAATTTACACATAAAGGTATGTTGCATGGGTCTAAGCTGTTGTGTTTTAAAGTAAATTGAATTCAGTATGATATTTACTTCTTCTCTTTACTCTATTTTTCTAACTATTAAGCCAGCAAGGGAAGACAGTACCTGCACTTGATTTTTAAGATACCCACTTAAAAATAGTTTTTACTTTTATCCACAAAGGGGATCATTTTGTCACAACTCATTTTGTGTCTCCAATATTTAATATCGAAAATAAAAATGTCTACCTATTTAAGGTATTTCTAATTTGCTATTATAATAAATATTCCAATGAATATCCTTGTATTTGTTTTAATATTTAAAATAATTTTCTTGGGCTATATGTGAAATGAATTATCCAAAAGTCTCAAAACTCTTAAAAAGATTGCTAAATTGCCATTCAGGAGAGTTTGTACCAATTTAATTGTCCAAATAGCAAAACTGTTTGCTTAGCTCTCAGAATAGTTGATAATACAATGTGTTATAATTAATAAAAATGTATTTGCAAGTTAGACATACTCACTTTATAATTTGCAAAGCAATGCACATAAATACTTTGTTTAATTTAATCAACCTCATTTCAAGGCTGATGAGCTGCTTAAAAAGAAAGTTTATATTGGTTATTTAAATTAGGTAGAGTTCTGACTGTTTATATTTGATTTCACTAGCCAACAAGTGAAACACCTGAAAATATGGATCAGGAGAATCAGACAAGGGTGACTGAGTTTTATTTCTCTGATTTCCCTCAGTTCGAGAAGGGAAGTCTCTTATTCTTCATTCCTTTGTTCTTAATTTATGTGTTCATTATTGCTGGAAATTTCATGATCTTCTTTGCTGTCCAGCTGGACGCATGTCTCCACAATCCCATGTACAATTTCATCAGCATCTTCTCTTTCCTGGAGATTTGGTATACCACAGTGACTATCCCCAAGATGCTCTCCAACCTTGTCAGTAAAGAGAAGACTATTTCTTTCATTGGCTGCCTCCTGCAAATGTATTTTTTTCACTCACTTGGGGTCACAGAAGCCCTAGTCCTCACAGTGATGGCCATTGATAGGTACGTTGCCATCTGCCACCCCCTCTGCTATGCAACCATTATGACCCCTCGACTATGCATCCAGCTCTCTGCTGGTTCTAGCATCTTTGGCTTCCCTTATGCTACTGCCTGAGATAGTGTGGATTTCTACTCTTCCCTTCTGTGGTCCCAACCAAATCCATCAACTCTTCTGTGACTTTGAACTTGTGTTACGCTTAGCCTGTGCAGATACATCTATGATTCTGATTGAAGATGTGATTCATGCTATTTCCATCCTGACTTCTGTTTGTATCATCACCCTTTCCTATCTAAGAATCATTGTTGTGATCCTGAGGATTCCCTCAGCTAAGAGCCGTCAGAAGGCCTTCTCCACTTGTGCAGCCCACATTACTATTTTCTTCCTGTTTTTTGGCAGTGTGACACTCATGTACCTGAGTTTCTCTGTCACTTTCCCACCACTACTGGACAAGGCCATTGCACTAATGTTTGCTGTCCTTGCCCTACTTTTCAACCCGATAATCTACAGTCTGAGGAACAAAGACATGAAAGATGCCATCAAGAAAATCCTCTGTTCTTGGGGCTTCCCTGGTGGTCCAGTGGTTAAGAATCCACCTTGCAATACAAGGGACACTGATTCAATCCCTGGTCCAGGGAGATTCCACATGCCATGGAGCAACTAAGCCTGTGTACCACAACTACTGGGACAGCACTCTAGAGCCCGTGAGCCACAACTACTGAAGCATGCAAGCCCTAGAACCTGTGCTCCGCAAGAAGAGAAGCCACCACAATGAGAAGCCCATAGGCTACAAGAGTAGCCCACCCCTGCAACTAGAGAAATCTCTGTGCAGCAACTAAGACCTACCACAGCCCCAAAAGAAGCAAACAAATAAGTAAACTTTAAAAAGAAAATCCTCTGTTCTCAAAAAATGTTCAATGTCTCTAGAAGCCAATGAGAATTCACTCTATCTGTTCAAGCATCTATATTCATAAGTTTAAAATGCTAACAAATCAATTTGTAAAACTACTGGAAATAATTTATTTTTAGGTAGTAGTTTAGGTATGATTTCCACTTTTCTAATGTAAGAACTATTGCTTAATCTAATAAAGGAAGTTGTCAGTGATTTACCTATCTTTATAATATTTATAGATTATGAGGGAGTACTTTGTACACTTTATAACACCAAATCAATGGGGATACTGAACTAAATAATAATCATATTTCTTGCAAATCTAAAATTTTCCCTTGCCTACTCTTCCATTTTATATTCACAGTACTCTTATATCATTATTATTATTGTTTTATTTTAAAAAGATTAACAATATGTGCAGCAATGAAGTAGTTTAAGGCAGAAGAAGAAATCTGGCTTCCTAACATTCATCTAAGAGACATTTATCCCTCCATAGATAACAATGATTGTGCAGTCCATATAGCCTTTGACCTTGCGATGCTTGTGTCCTGCTGTTTTTATTAACTCTTTTGGGTTTTGTTTTATATTGTTCAGAAAATTCTCGACCAAGTACTCTTGAAAGCTTGAAGATTAAATAGACAAAATATATAGGCTTCGGATAAAAAAAAACTCCCATAAATTATGTAAATATATATAATTATATCTGATGTGCTAATCTAGAAAAATCACTACCACTATATAAATAATGTTCTATGTTATGTTATGTTATACTAAAATGCTGGGCCGGTCTCACACCTCAGTGTCCCTCTTCTTATTGCCTTTCTGCTCTGGAATGTTTCTCTCTTTCTTATTTTCTGCCTTATAACTTATACTCAGCATTAAACACACACACACACACACACACACACACACACACTTTTTTTTCCTTCCCCACCTCAAACTTATTAATTTTAATTGAAGGAAAACTGCTTCACAATATCGCATTGACCTCTGTCTAGATCAACATGAGTCAGCCATAAATATACGTGCGTCCTGTCCCTCTTCAACCTCTCTCCCATACCTTCCCACCTCTCTTGGTTGTTATAGAGCCCCAGTTTGGGTTCCTCTTGTCATACAACAAATTTTCATTGGTTATCTATTTTATACATGGTAGTGTATATGCTTCCATGTTACTCTCTCCATTCGCTCCACTTTCTCTTTTCTCTCCCCCACCTGTGTCCATAAGTCTGGTTTCTATGTCTGTGCCTCCATTATTGACTTGTAATTAGGTTCACTGGTTCCATTTTTCTAGATTCTATCAGTTCAGTTCAGTTCAGTCGTTCAGTCGTGTCCGACTCTTTGCGACCCCATGAATTGCAGCACGCCCGGCCTCCCTGTCCATCACCAACTCCCGGAGTTCAATCAGACTCACGTCCATCAAGTCTGTGATGCCATCCAGCCATCTCATCCTCGGTGGTCCCTTTCTCCTCCTGCCCCCAATCCCTCCCAGCATCAGAGTCTTTTCCAATGAGTCAACTCTTCGCATGAGGTGGCCAAAGTACTAATAACAATATTTGTTTTTCTCTTCCAACTTACTTCACTCTGTATAATAGGCTCTAGGTTCATTCACCTCATTAGGACTGACTCAAAAAATGTGCTCCTTTTAATGGCTGAGTAATATTCCATTGAACTTATGTACCACTGTTTCTTTATCCATTTATCTGATGTTGGGCATCTAGGTTGCTTTTCATTCTCACTATTGTAAATAGTGCTGCAATCAACATTGGTGTACTTGTGCCTTTTTCAATTTTGGTTTCTTCAAGGTATATGCCAAGTAGTGGGATATGCCGGCTCATATGGTAGTTCCATTCACAGTTTTCTGAGTAATCTCCATACTGCCTTCATAGTGGCTGTATTAAGTTATATTCCCACCAGCATTTCAGGATTGTTCCTTTTTCTCCACACCTTCTCCAGCATTCATTATTTGTGGATTTTTGATGATTGCCATTCTAACTGGAATTCACACACATTTTATCTTCTGGGCTAAGAGTCCATGCCTTCCTCCTATAAAAGTGCTCTAGTGATTTTAAGGGTAAATTGTCTCTAGAAAATAAAATTTTTCCAGCTCCTGTTGAAAGCAAACCAATCATCTCAATGGTATCACAAATAGCAGAAAGACAACCATAGGTGAGACAAGAAGAGAGGTGACAAAAAATAGAAATAGCAGTAGTATGGAACATTAAAAAAGTTCAGTCAGCTTTGATCAGGGAGATAAATTCTTAAATGAACTTGGGAGTGTTAAAGTGGAGGACAGTGCTAGCTCTCAACTTTGGATCAGTTCCAGGCCCCGTTTCCTCTCATGCCTCAGGGAACCAGTGCTATCCTATATCCCCTCTCACTCCAGTAAATGCAAATTATCTCCTGTATTAATGTCAGCTTTTTGATACCCATTAGATAATGCTGGATAGTAAAGAAAAGTATATAGACTTTTCTCAGACATAAAATTAAAATGAACTTATTTGAGGTTACTGTTTAGAAATCTAGCCTTTTGACCTTTGAACTCCTGATTTAAAAGCTTAGTATTCCATTTATAAATCTAACAGATTTTATTATTCACTATTAAATGTGTTTGACAAATATTTGGTCCAGTTTATAAACTTGGCAATTAAATCCTTTTAAATTACATTAAAATATGCTATACACTGGGTTTCTCTGGTAATTCAGCTGGTAAAAATTCGCCTGAAAGCAGGAGACCCCTGGGTCAGGGGAGTTTGACTCCTAGGTCAGGAGTTTCCCTGGAGAATGGATAGGTTACCCCTTCCAGAATTCTTGGGCTTCCCTGGTGGCTCAGGTGGTAAAGAGTCCACCTGAAATGCAGGAAACCTGGATTCATTCCCTGAGTTGGGAAGATCCCATGGAAGAGGGCATGGCAACCCTCTCTAATACTCTTCCCTGGAGAACCTCCACGGACAGAGGAGCCTGGTGGGCTGTTTAGTCCATGGGGTCATAAGGAGTCGGACGCAACTAAGCACAGCACAGCACATGATATATACTATTTTGCTTTTAAGTACTTCGATTTTCTGACTCAATAAACAAAGACTCCACAGGTTTTAAAAAACAATCTTTATAATCTTAAAAACTCTCTAAAACTAAAAAGTAAGTTATAAATATGGCTATCTTTAATACTTTTAGGTGTTTTAATGCTGTGACAAATATAGTGAGTATACTATCTTGTAAGAATGAAGCGCCAGTCTATGTTCAATACAGGATGCAGGACGCATGGGGCTGGTGCACGGGATGATTCAGGGAGAGGATGTGAGGTGGGAGGTGGGGAGGGGGCTTTGGCATTGGGAGATCGTGGACACCTGTGGCTGATTCATGTCAATGTATGGCAAAACAAATACAGTATTGTAATTAAAAAAAAAAAGAAAAAAATAAATTTTAAATAATAAAGTGTAAAATCTTGATTTAATGTGTGCATTTTATAAACTATAAATTTTTTTAAAAAGTAAAGGCTTCCCTGGGAGCTCAGTGGTAAAGAATCTGCCTGCTAATGCAGGAGACACAGATTTCATCTCTAGTCTGTGAGAATCCCACATGCTATGGAGCAACTAAGCCTGTATACCACCACTATCAAGCCTGTGTTCCAGGGCCTAGGAACCGCAAGTCAAGCCCATATGCCACAACCACTGAAGCCCACAGGCCTAGAGCCTGTGCTCTGCAACTAGAGAAAGCCCACACTGCAATGAAGACCCAGCAGAGCCAAAAGTAAAAATAAAAAAATTAAATGTATAAATTAATTGCTCAGTTAGACATCTAAAATTAGAATCGCAAGGTAGATTTAGTATTCTAATAGGTCAAATTATCTTAAATAATGCAACTGCATAAAATACTAAATATATATAAATTCCTTAGTGCAAAACATAGATAATAAGTTTTTATTCTATCAAACATTTCTAAAACCTTGTTGAGTTTAAAAAATATTAACCAACTAAAGAAATAATAATATGACCCATTTTGTTATTCATACAGCAAATGTTTACTAAGGCTACTATGCCAAGCACTGTTTTTGGTGCTTGTGATGAGACTAAAAGTTCCCTGCCATTATGCAACTTGCACTATGATGAGGGAAGTTATCAAAAAAAATAAAAAATTAAAAAAAAAATCCAAAATAGAATAAATTCATCTGGTCTCTCTGAAACAGAAAAATAAAACTATTGCAAGATAGTAGGATTTGGTGTAGGGAGATAATAATTTTAAATAAAGTGGCCATAACTGGACCTCATATAAGGTTACATTTGAACAAAGATTTGAATAAAATTGTGATTCATGGGAATATGAGGAGAGAAAATAATGAATGATCTAGGTAGCAGTAAAAGCTAGTGAAAGCCTGACTCAGAAGACATGATCAATAAGATAGAAAAACAAAGATGAAGCATTCTGAAAGTCAAGCGAGCAGAATACATCAAGAAAGAAGCGATTGTGAAATTCTGCAAAATAATCAAGTAAGGTAAAGACTGAAGCCTGACTTTGAGCTTAGACACTTGGAGATCATTGTTAAATAAATAAGAGAAGTATGCATGAAATGGTGAAAGTAAAAGCCTGACTTGAGTAGTTGGATAGTAAAGAATCAAAGAAACACTGGAAATTTCAATTACAGATAATTCTTTCATGGAGTTTTACTACTACTGAAAACAGAGAAATAAGGTAATAAGGAGCAAGTGGAATCATTAAAATACTTAGTTAAGTGTGAGTCACAATATATTTTAAACCACAATATAGGATACATATATCTACATAAATGTATATTCACATCCATATTTATAGCTAAAACAGTATTTTTACAAAACAATGCTGCTACTGCTGCTGCTGCTGCTGCTAAGTCACTTCAGTCGTGTCCGACTCTGTGTGACCCCATAGATGACAGCCCACCAGGCTCCCCCGTCCCTGGGATTCTCCAGCCAAGAACACTTATGGTTAATCCATATGGTACTTCTTATCTTTTCTTTACTTCCTTTCCCCATTGTATCTCTTTAAAATCATTTTTGGAACTGATTTCACCACTTCCCAATGGATTGTGATAAGTTTGAAAAATTGATGAAATTAGGTCTTTAATTTTTGCTGTCTTTGGATGAGTATTTAATAAGCTGTTTCTATTTTTAACTTTGTATTTGCTTATAGTTTTCTAATTTATTTATAATAAAGTATTGCATTTTATTAAAAAAACAAGTGTTGCTTTTAAAAATGATGGCAATTTTAATATGCTGAAGAAAATAAATATACACTCTCTGACAGTACTGACACAATGTTAAAATAGTATAATCTTTTCTAGAGCAATTTAGCAACATGTCAAGAAGAATTAATATATCTATTTAGAAGTAGTGACAGAGAAGGCTTTTTTGATGAAGTAGCATTTAAACTGATTGTTGAATACTGAGAAGGAATCAGCCAGGAAAATATATAAGATAAAACAATTGTGCAAATATCCTGAGGTTAGAAATAGCTGGGTTTCTAAGAAAACCATTTTAAAGGAACCAAATGCATCTGTGCAAATGGAATGCAGTGAGTCATGAGATGAAGATTCAGTTCAGTTCAGTTGCTCAGTCATGTCCGACTTTGCGACCCCATGAATCGCAGCACACCAGGCCTCCCTGTCCATCACCATTTCCCGGAGTTCACTCAGATTCATGTCCATCGAGTCCATGATGGCATCCAGCCATCTCATTCTCTGTCGTCCCCTTCTCCTCCTGCCCCCAATCCCTCCCAGCATCAGAGATTAGTAGCAAAATATGCAAACTTGCAGTGCATATTATGAGATACTGGAATTTGTTCCAACTGAAGATGCTGAAGACATTGAAGTAAGATATTAGATTCTTAGAATAACATCCCTGCTGTTGTATGAATGCAAATTGTGTGCACGCTTAGTCTTAGTCATGTTCAGCTCTGCAACTCCATATGCTATAGCCTGCCAGACTCCTCTCTCCGTGGGATTATCCAGGCAAGAATACTGGAGTGGGTTGCCATTTTCTCCTCAGAGGATCTTCCTGACCCAGGGATCAAACTCCTCTCCCCTGTGTCTCCCGCATTGGCAGGTGATTCTTTACTTCTGAGCCACCTAGGAAGCCCATGAATGCAAGTTGGAGTGCAGCAAATGTGGAGGTGGAAAAGATGAATTACAGGCACACAGTAATGCTTTTCTGTTACAAAACAGACTGCCCCCAGAATTAGAGCTTGAGACGGAAACTCTCTCTCTGTCTCTTAATTTATGGGTTAATTTTCACTGTAGTCAAATAGCTAGTTCTTCTAGTCCTGGTTCACTCATGCATTAAGAGTCAGCAACTGTTTGGTTAGAACTGACTGAACTAGGACAATGCTCTGTCTGGCTAAGACAGTTATACTCTCTCCCATGTCTTTCATCTTGCAGCAGGCTAGCCCCCTATTGTGCATATAATGGCTAGCTGGGGTGTTAATATAGAGGCTGAGTACATGGGCTTCTAAAGACTCATCTCAGAACTGGCACATAAATCCTTCTGCTGCAACCTACAGCCAAATCAGTTTAAAAGGGGGACTTGTTCAGTTGCTCAGGAGTTTCCGATTCTTTGAGACACAGGGAGAGGAAAAGTAACCTCCACAAAAGACTGAGCCAGATCTGCCTGTGAGGGTCTGAGGGTCTCTTTCAGAAGCATGGGTCAACAGTGGCCTGCTGTGGTAACACAGGCTCTGGCAGCAGCGGTCCTGTGTGGTATAAGTCCTCTTGGAGGAGGTTGCCATTAGTCCTACCATAAAGCCGCTGGGTGGGTCACCTAGAAACTGAAGAACAGTTATACAAAAGAAGTTTTCACACTGTTGCAAAGGTTCTCGGCCCCACAACAGACTTCCCAACCTGGGGATCTCTTAAAGGGACTGGGAATCCCCAGGGAATCTGACTTTGAAGGTCAGTGGGATTTGATTACAGAACTTCTATAGGACAGGGGAAACAGCGACTTTTCAAGGGCACAAACCAAACCTTATGTGCACCAGGAACCCAGGGAAAGGAACAGTGACCCCGAAGAAACTGAGCCAGACTTGCCTGTGAGTGTTTGTGAGTCTCCGGCAGAGGCATAGGTCTCTACAGTAGCCTGCTGCAGGGTCAGGGCACTGGCAGCAGCAGTTTTGAGAGATGTGGCATGTTGGCATAAGTCCTCTAGGAGAAGGTTGCCATTAGCCCTACCATAGAGACTGAAAGTGAAAGTGTTAGTTGCTCAGCCATGTCTGACTCCATGATCTCATGGACGGTAACTGGCCAGACTTCTCTGTTCATGAGATTCTCCCGACAAGAATACTGGAGTGGGTTGCAATGCCCTTCTCTAGGAGATCTTCCTGACCCAGGGATCAAACCCAGGTCTCCCACATTGTAGGCAGATTCTTTTCCATTTGAGCTAACAGGGAAGCCCTTCAAGAGACTGCAGACTCCAGGACTGGGCAGCCCCAGGACAAAATATAGGACGGAGTACATACCTACCCATCAGCAGAAAATTGAATTTACTGAGCAGGCCCTGTCCACCAGAGCATGACCCAGTTTTTCCAACAGCCAGTCTTTCCCATCAGGAAGCTTGTACAAGCCTCTTATTCTCATCTATAAGACGGCAGACAGAATAAAAACTGCAGTCACAGGAAACTAACCAAAATGATCACATGGATCACACCCTTGTCTAACTCAATGAATCTATGAGCCATGCTGTGTAGGGCCACCCAAGATGGCTGGGTTGTGGTGGAGGATTCTGACAAAATTTGATCCACTGGAGAAGGGAATGACAAACCACTTCAGCAGTCTTGCCTTGAGAACCCCATGAACAGTATGAAAAGGCAAAAGATGAGCCTCCCAGGTCAGTAGATGTCCAACATGCTACTGGGGAAGAGTTGAGAAAAAGCTCCAGAGTGAAGAGGCTGAGCCAAAGTGGAAACGATGCCCAGTTGTGGATGTGTCTGGTGGTCAAAGTTAAGTCTGATACTGTAAAGAACAATTTTGCATACAAACCTGGAATGTTAGGTCCATGAATCAAGTTTAATTTGATGTGGCCAAACAGGAGACGGCAAGAGTGAATATTGACATTTTAAGAATCAGAGAACTAAAATGGATGGGAATGGGAGAATTTAATTCAGATAACCATCATATATACTACTGTGGGCAAAAATCCCTTAGAAGAAATGGAGTAGCCCTCATAGTCAACAAAAGGGGTACTTAGAGGAGGGAAAGAAATTTCACTTCTTGGTAGAGTGAGTAAGTGTATGAATGCTCAGTCATGTCCAACTCTTTGTGACCCTGTGGACTGTAGTCCACCAGACTCCTCTCTCCATGGAAATCTCCAGACAAGAATCCTGGAGTGGACAGCCGTTCCTGTCTCCAGGGGATCTTCATGACTCAGAATCAAACCTGCATTTCTTGCCTTTCTTGCACTGGCAAGAAGATTGTTTACCACTGCACTAGAAAGAGCTGCCAAATTAGCTTGCAAAGGACATGGATACAGGGAAGACTTAAGATTGTGTGATTTTCTTTGCCATATAGAGATGACTGGTATCCCCACATTATGCTAAAATCTTCACTGGAACCACTGGAACTAATCCTGTATATGTGGGCTCAAACTGAAAGGTAGTGGTCTCTATGTAGAGCTTGTGGTAGAGGAATATCTTCAGCAAAGTAAACAAGTTTATCATGGCAAAGTGTGCTACAATTAACGATGCTATTGCAAATGATACTGTATCTTCCTCAGGGAAATTCAACAGGCCTTGAAAAAGGCCACTATCCTTAAGGCCACTATCCTTTCAGAGAGTAGTTACAAACAAAACAACCACAAAACACACTACAAAAACACACCCTAATTCTGTTGAAAGCAGTTCTTCAGAATGGTATTTATGTGTATTGATTCTGAGCATACCTATCAAAAGTGGTCATAGTCAAGGAAGACTCTTAGAGTTCTTAACAGAAAGAAGAACTAACGGGAAAAGACCAGAGAAGAAGGGTTCTACTAATTAACCCATGGGGAAATAGAACTGCTATTTTTCTTCAGTCATCAGGGGGAATATTTTGGTAGAGAAATATCCCCTAGAAGATTTTAGACAGGTATAACAGTCCTACCTGAGATACTGAAGGGACCTGAACTGCTTAAATGCAGGAAAGGGAAGGGACCTCATTGTTTCTGCCAGAGGTAAGAGGAAAATGCACACGGGCCCAAGATGCGATTGGTCCAGTGTTAATGAGAGACTAAATTTATTCCCAAGTAGAAAGAAAAGACACTTAGCTAGGGCTTCTTCTGTTAACTTAAATACCAATATTTGGGAACATATTTGAGATAGCATGAATGGAATTAGGATCAGAAGGGAGGTGATAGATTTAAAACCAGTGATAATGTTATGTTTTCTCTGAGGCATGATGGGTTGAATAACTAACACCTTTGCCCTAATTATTATGCTTCTCTGCTTTCACACCTTCAGAGTTTCTCTAAATTAACTCTGTTCCAAAAGTAAGTCATTTTACATACTGGTTTCTGTTCCCAATGAAATGAATCTAAACCAAATGAGAACATGAATAAAGAAAGATTAGGTAGTATCAGTAGCCTAGTATTGAAAATCATATCCCAGAGTATTGACTCAAATTGACTAGTCTCTAACTCCAGATCAGTTTTTTAATGCATGTCTTCCTTTCTCCAGTAGGGTTGGGTCAGTTCATTTCTCTTCTCCCGGTCTCCAACAGATAAATTTCATATGAAGCTCTGTAGACTGCAATATTGATTTTGCTAAAATATAAGTACCTGGATTCTATCGAAAGGATTACTACTAGTCACTTAGAGGAAATAAATAGCGATGCTAGAAACCCAAGAAGCCAGTAGCTGTGACTGCTTTAGAGATCCAAAATGTCTCAGCTCTAAGGAATTAGCAGTAGTCGTTTCTCCACTAATTTGTAAATGGAGCTCACGTAACTCTTCTTTGCTCCTTCCCTTAATCTCTTCCTGAGTTCAGCTGATCTAAGAGCATTGAATTGCCAGGTGGCAAAGCGGTGGGTTAAAGCAACACTGGAAACAAGTGAGAGTAAAAGTGAAGCTTTGAATCACTTACCGTGATAGTGTGACTGGAGAAAGGACCAATTCCCCCATCCCAACCCCGTTTCATATCTCCTATAAAAACACCAGTCAAGCATCAGGGGTATCAACACAGACTTGGAGGTCATTTCAGTGTTGAAGGGGCTCTGAACCAAAGGCTGTAACGTTTTATAGACACTGAAATAGAGGGGAAGTCACAGAGTGAGCTAAGTCAGAGAGGAGAAAAGTATCTTAAAGGTTTTTCCTTCTCCTCCCATAAAGAGGCCTCAATAGAGATACCTGAGGATGACTTTGGTACTTTGGTCCAAGGCTTCAGCTAAAGAGACTTAGGAATGAAAATGCAGGGGTGAATGTAATTGTTCAGAAAGCATAAATGACCAGGCGAGACTGGGTCTTTTACTGCAACTCCCTTCAGAGACTGTGATGACCTGGCTGTGTACAAATCAGGAGTGGAACGAGCATCTATCTCCTGGAGAGTCTGCCGGGAAACATCTGAAAACTCATACAAGTTATTCATCAGGAGCCAGTTTCTTCACTGTCCATGTATTTTTGAGGTGGAAGGTAGAGTAAGAAGGATCTTCCACACTCTTATTATTTTATTCCTGTGCATTAAACTTTTAAATCCACATCCTTTATTTAAAAGTGTAATTCTTTCCTTTCTGATTCTTTCCCTTTGGGTGTTGAGATAGCCTAACATTTCTGTGAATTTGTTTCTTACCTTCTTTTGTGGATTTCTCCAAGACTTTCCTAGTATAGCCTTGTTCCTACTAATCCCATCTAATACCATTCCTTCCTATTCTTTCCTATGAATACCCAGCAGCATTTTCCCCTTGGCAAATAGTCTTCTCTGTGTCTATAATGTCTATTTACCTTCTTGCTTAACTGAAGTGAATCTCTTTTCTAAAAACAATACCATTTTCAGATGAAAGTTGCCAACTCTTCCACTTCCCTTGTGTTCCTAGGCTGAGAAAAGTTCCAGGGAAAATGTTTTATTGGTATTCTCCTTTTCCTTACATTGCTGTTACCTAAAATTTATTTTCTTTGGCACATACTTTGATACCTTCACCCTTAGTTGTGTCATGCAAAGACATTAATGTTCACAGGAATTACTCAGTTAACAATTTTTCTCATAAACTTTACCATGAATTTATACCATTGATTTTCTCCCATTCTAGGACTTTTGACATATAGTAATTATTCTACTTACATATTTTAAACTCTAATTATCGGTCTTTAAGAATATGACTTTTTATGTCATTAATTATTATTTCTGTTATAATTTATCTTGAATTTCATGGGATTATCAGTTTCTAGGCCTCCATTTCCATACAATTATCAATATCTTATTGTCTTCACATTCTTATGCATCCGTCTTAAACCCCTAAATCCAAAAGCTAAGCAATGTATGTCATTATCTTTGAGTTTTTTCCTTGAAGAATTTCAGCCACTTTCTCCAAATCTACTAACCTTAAAGTTCCAATTATAAGAAAATCACCTTTCTTGTAATTCAACTGAGACAACTGAATAGGGAGACAGTTATTCATTCAGAATCTCTTCTTCTTTTCAATATCTCTAACAGATTGATGTTTTAGGAATCTGATTGAAAAGATTTCAAGAACCAGATTCCCAAGAGAGAGCCCACAGTTCACCTACTGGGCCTCCTTCATACTTACAAAATGCTCTACTGCTGAATTTCTCACCAGTCCTTTCATTCTGTGGTGGCCAGTTTCTACTAGATTTATTTTTGCTGCTGCTGGAGTTTCCTAATAAATCTCTATATCAATATGTGTGTCTGAAAGCCTTATTCTCTCCTCTAGCTACTCAAAGCTGCTCTGTGGCCTGATAAAGAAGCATAATATTGGAAACTGGGGATGTTCCAGAAAATCCAAAATGTAACTTTATGATGATTACATCACCATATGAACTAAAAGTTTTGATTTTTCTAATCTATAGCCGAGTCATTAGAGAATTTAGCATGTGATTAATAATGATTTTGTGAGTTCTTATAAAAATGTGATTATTAATAGTACCCCTAATATTCTACTTTATTATAGTTACTATGGATTATAAACATGACATTATTAATACTTTATTTGATTATTATCTGTCTCCTTATAACCCTGGAGAAGGAAATGGCAATCCACTCCAGTACTATTGCCTGGAAAATCTCATGGACAGAGGAGCCTGGTAGGCTACAGTACATGGGGTCTCAAAGAGTCGGACACGACTGAGCAACTTCACTTTCACTTTAATTAGTATAAAAGGCTCATGAAAGTAGAGACTATTTTCTTCACTACTGAACTCAATAAACCTACAGTTGTATTTGCACATGTGTGTGTGCTCAGTCGTGTCCAACTCTTTGCGACCCTATGGACTGTAGCCCACCAGGCTTCTCTGTTCATGGAATTCTCCAGGCAAGAATAGTGGAGGGGGTTGCCATTTCCTGCTCCAGAGGATCCTCCCAACCTGGGGATCAAGCCCACCTCTCTTGAATTTTCTGCATTGGCAGGAGTGTTCCTTATCACTGCATCACCTAAGAGGCCTAAGGCATACAATAGGCACTAAATGGATATTTATTTAATGAATCAAGGAATGATAGAGCTAAATAATTTACCTCAAGTGTTGTTCTTTGTAGTCATATAACATAATTGACCTGATCCTTCATACTTCATTTAGGGAGTGAGTTGTGTCTTTTTATGTATAACAATTAAGGCTGCTGAGACCATGGTGAGAAGTAACCAAACGTCTATGGTGACAGAATTTTTCTTTTCTGGATTTCCCAAGTTTGAAGATGGTAACCTCCTCTTCTTTATTCCTTTGTTAATCATCTACATATTCATCATTATTGGGAATCTCATTGTGTTTTTTGCAGTCAGGATGGATACTCATCTGCATAATCCCATGTATAATTTCATCAGCATATTCTCATTTTTGGAGATCTGGTACACCACAGCCACCATTCCCAAAATGCTCTCCAATCTTGTCAGTAAGAAGAAGACCATCTCCATAATTGGTTGCCTCTTGCAGATGTACTTCTTCCACTCACTGGGCAATTCAGAGGGGATTTTGTTGACTACCATGGCCATTGACAGGTATGTTGCCATCTGTAATCCTCTCCGCTATCCAACCATTATGACACCCCGGCTGTGTGCTCAGCTCTCTATAGGCTCCTGTATCTTTGGTTTTCTTGTGTTGCTCCCAGAGATTGCATGGATTTCCACACTGCCCTTCTGTGGGCCAAACCAAATCCACCAGATCTTCTGTGACTTTGAACCTGTGCTACGCTTGGCATGTACAGACACATCCATGCTTTTGATTGAGGATGTGATCCATGCTATTGCTATCATCTTCTCTGTCTTGATAATTGCCCTCTCATATATCAGAATCATCACTGTGATCCTAAGAATTCCCTCTGCTGAAGGCCGTCAGAAGGCCTTTTCTACCTGCGCATCTCATCTTGGTGTCTTTCTGATGTTCTATGGCAGTGTATCCCTCATGTACCTGCGTTTCTCTGCCACTTTCCCACCAACTTTGGACACAGTCATTGCACTGATGTTTGCAGTCCTTGCTCCCTTTTTCAATCCTATCATTTACAGCTTGAGAAACAAGGATATGAAGATTGCAATTAAGAAGCTTCTCTGCCTTCAGAAGGTATTTTATGCATCCGCAAGTTAATGCTAGATTCCAAGAATTAATTGATCATTAAAATCTCTCAATTTGAATGTCACTGTAATGTTCTAGATTCTAAAATTAACATAATACTAATTTATTGTCATACTGATATTTTGTTTATCCAAGTTCTTCGTCCCATGTACCTGTTTATTATATTTATATGAATTCAATTAAGATATAAATAACTACCTGTATAGACTTGAACAGATAGATAAATAATAGAAAGGAAATATGATGTTTAAGCCATCAAAATATATTTGAGCATTAATTTTATTGTTATTTGCTTTCTTGAACATTTGTTGTTTATGGACATCAATTTTGTTGTTAAAATTATTATTATATTATTATTATAATGTTATAGGCATTAGTAACAACTGAAAGTTATAAAATATACCAGTTAAAAGCATAAGATCTAAAGAAGAGTGTGAAGTCCATATTTCACTGGTACCACATACTAGCTTTGAGACCTTGAGAAAGTTGTTAATTAATCATTTTGCATCTTAGTTTCATCATCTATGAAATGGGTATAAAAGTAATATATATTGAAGGTGAACTTCATATAGTTGTTATAAAAATGAGTGTATTACTCTATGAAAGTAATTAAAATGTTTCATAACATAGGAAAGTGCAAAAATAAGTGTTAGCTATTACTATTATTTCCCACTAATTGCTTGCATTTATTTTGGATGTTTTAAAGAATGCTATAGTAAAGAATGATATATTAGAAAAGAAATCTTATACTTAGGGGCATTTATCTATGATTATTATTCATAGGGTTTTGTTAATACTGTTTTTCTGGGGCCAAGTGGAATCAATCTTCACTTTAACTATTTTGGTTGAATTTGTCCAATTTGATTGAATTAGGCTATTTGATTTAATGTGATTTCAAACACACTCTGAAATGATAAAAAGTAGATAGATGATGAATAGAGAGATAATACATATAATTAAAGATACAGACCTTTCTGAGCTACTTCTCTTGCTTTTATTTTTGTTCTCTTTGTATTGTCCAAAGACATTCATAACAGCTATTTTTATACCTGGAAATACCATATGTCACATTCCTTTCCAGAAAGAATTAATATATTTGATTTGAAGTGTCTAAAGCACCAGCTGAATCTGTTGGTTAGTCCAGAAATTATTAGAGCTGTATATATAAAAACTACAGTAAATCAGTGGAAAAGACTCTGATGCTGGGAGGGATTGGGGGCAGGAGGAGAAGGGAATGACAGAGGATGAGATGGCTGGATGGCATCATGGACTCAATGGACGTGAGTCTGAGTGAACTCCAGGAGTTGGTGATGGGCAGGGAGGCCTGGTGTGCTGCGATTCATGGGGTCGCAAAGGAGTCGTACACAACTGAGTTACTGAACTGAACTGAACAGTAAATCAGAACATACAAAAAGTAAAATAATATAAAACCAAAATACTATAAATAATTGCCCTTAATTTATCCCTAAATTTGAATTGTTAGCCCAGTATGCATACATACAAGGTCCAATTGAAGACCATACTTATCAACAGATATTGACAGAGGAAATAGGATTAAAGAATCTAGGGATGAAAATGGATATAATTCTACATATAAGCTATGAAAAAGAAATGATAGAAACTTGGAAAAGCAGATGCTGAGAAGTCATAGTGCATTTGGAAGCTCCAGATACAGGAAATAGAATCAAATAGAATCACAGTGAAGCTGTCCCTTGAGCTGTGTTCAGAGAAGTGTATGAAAAGTAAGTCTGAAATACACAAGCCAGAGAAGTGATTAAATACCCAAGTAATCTCAGGCTGCTAAAACAAAGCCAGAAACATACAACTTTTTGGCACAGAAATAGTCATCTACGGCTGATGTCAGACTTCATGGCAGATGCTTCCTTGTTTATGATGAGCCATTAGATCACTGACGCATTCTTCTCTAGTTAGTTTTGTATCTGTATACGTAGTCACAGTACACGAACAGACACAAATACACCCACACACCCAGATTATCCTTTTGTAAAATAATTACTTTAATCTTCCCCTACACTGAATGCTATAAGACCATTAAATGTGTTTAGTGCATGGCTCAATAATTACTTGAAGAATTATTATAATTAAATAGAGACTGAGATTAAAGGATTGGAAACAAATGAAACAGAATAAATCTAATTTAAAAAAATAAGTAAAATAATTTTTATTTAAATGTTCAATGAGATTTGTGAAAAAGTATTAATATCTGTTAGTAAAAACACTGGCAAATACAAATACAAAAATAAAATGTAATAGAAATATTGGATAAATTGAATACTACAAAAATGAAAATAATGACTTAGAAGAAAGCCTAAAGGACATATTCCAGAAAAAAAAGGACCAACATGAAAAGCTTAAGATTAAATGTAAGGAAAGAAATATATAGGGAATATATTCACTTATTCTACAAACCATATATAGTTGTTAGTGTTCAGTAGCTAAGTTATGCCCGACTTTTGTGACCCCATGGACTGCAGCTTCCCTGTCTTTCACTGTCTCCTGGAGTTTGCTCAAATTCATGTTCATTGAGTCAGTGATGCCATCCAACCATCTCATCCTCTGCCATACATATGAATATAGAAATTCCATAAAGAAACAAAGTAGAATAAAAATGATAATTGAAATTAAAGGAAATTATTTTTGAGCTAAGGAATAACTGAATCAGCAGATCAGAAGAGACTGTTTCACATAAGACCTGAGACTGTAAAATTTCTAGAAGAAAACAGAGGACAATACCCTTGGCATCAATTTTGGCAATGACTTTTTGCATATGACACCAAAATCACAGGCAACAAAAATAAAAATAGACAAGCAGGGAAAAAAAATAGACAAGCAGGGAAAAAAATAGACAAGTGGGACTACATCAAACTAAAAACTACCGTACAGCAAAGGAAATAATCAACAGAGCAAAAAAGCAACTGACAGAATGAGAGAAACACTTGCAAACCATACATCTGAGGCGGTGATAATTTCTAAAACATTTGTTTGTCACCCAGTCATGTCCGACTCTTTGCAACCCCATGGACTGCAGCCCATCAAGCTCCTCTGTTCATAGAATTCTCCAGGCAAGAATACTGGAGTGGGCTGCCTTTTCCTTCTCCAGGCAATCTTCCCAATCCAGGGATCAAACCCTGGTCTCCACACTGCAGGCAGATTCTTTACTGTCTGAGCCACCAGGGAAACCCCAAAATATATAAGGACCCCCTCAAATAACTCAATTAAAATGGGTAAAGGATTTGAACAGATATTTCTTCAAATAAGACATACACTTAGCTAACAGATATATATATAAAAAAAAAATTCAACATTAAAACGTTATGGTGGCTCAGACGATAAAGAATCTGCCTGTGCTTCCAGGAGACTTGGGTTCAATCCCTGGGTCAGGAAGATCTCCTGGAGAAGGTAATGGCAACCCATTCCACCATTCTTGTCTGGAGAATTCTATAGACAGAGGAGTCTGGAGGGCTATCATGCGTAAAGTCACAAAGAGTCAGATGTGATTGAGCAACTAGCACTTATTAACCATCAAGGAAATGCAAATCAAAACTATAATGAAATATCTCCTCACACCAGTTAAGATGGCTATTAACCAAAAAACAAAAGATAACAAATAATGGTGAGGTGACAGAGAAATTGGAATCCTTGTATAGTGGGTATGTAAAATGGTGCACAGATATGGAAAACAGTATGGAGATTCCCCCAAAATTAAAAATTCAAGTACCATATGATCTAGTATTCCCACTTCAGGATATACATCTGAAAGAATTGAAGTCAGGATCACAGAGAGATATCTGCACTCCTATGTTTATTGAAGCACTACCCACAATAGCCAGGAAATGGAAGCAACCCAAGTGTACATCATGAGATAACCTGATTAAAAATTGTGGTATACATGCACAATGGAGTGTTATTTAGTTTTTAAAAAGAGAGAAACTCTGCCATTTGCAATAATATGAATAAATCTGGAAGATATTAAGCTAAATGAATTGAACAACAGAAAATAAAACACTGTATGATTCCACTTATATGAAATATATAAAATAGTCAAACTCACAGAAGCAGAGAATACTATTATGGTTGCAGAGAATACTATTATGGTTGCCGGGAACAGACAGGTGAGGGAAATGAGGAGCTGTTCAGTAAGTACAGAGTTTCAACCATGATACATGAAAAAGTTCTATAAATCTGCTGTATAACATAGTGTCTATGGTTAAGGATATGGCATTGGGCATTTCAAAATTTCCTTTTTTTTTTAACTTCACAATTGCATCTGTTATTTTATTTTTTTAATTTATTCTTTTAATTACAATACTGTATTTGTTTTGCCATACATTGACACGAATCAGCCATAGGTGAACACAATCTCCCAATGCCGAAGCCCCCTCCCACCTCCCACCCCACATCCTCTACTTGAATCATCCTGTGCATCAGCCCCATGCATCCTGCATCCTACATTGAACATAGACTGGCGCCTCGTTTCTTACAGGAAAATATACATGTTTCATTACCATTCTCCCAAGCCATCCAACCCTTTCCCTCTCCCTCAGAGTCCAAAAGTCCACCCTATACCTCTGTGTCTCTTTGTTGTCTCACATATAGGGTCATCATTACTGTCTTCTAAATTCCATATATATGTGTCAGTATACTGTATTGGTGTTTTTCTTTCTGGCTTACTTCACTCTGTATAATCGATAAATCTCATATTGTGTTCTTCACATGTAACACAGAGAAAACCAAAACAAGCAAACTACAAACTAAGGGGTATAAGGAACTTCTAGATGGTATTAGATATGCATATTACCTTTATTCTGATGCTGTCAAGGGTGTTTGCAATATATTCAGACTCATCAAGTTGTACACATTAAATATGTGTGGTTCTTTGTATCCAAATTGTTGTTCAGTCACTCATAGTGATCAAGCCTTTGTGGCGCTATGGACTGCAGCATGCCAGCTGCAACTTCCCTGTCCTTCACTATTTCCCGGAGTTTGCTTAAATTCATGTCCATTGATTCAGTGATGGTATCCAACCATCTCATCCTCTGCTGCCCTTTCTCCTTTGCCTTCAGTCTTTCCCAGGAAATTTTTAATACGAATTATATTTAAATAAATCTGATGAGAAAGAAAGATAGTTTCTTCCTATGCTAAATTATTAAAAAAAAATTTTGCCAACTGAAAGTTTTTAACTTCAAGAATAAATATAAGCAAATAGACAGGGAAAATAAGCTTCCAAGTCACAAGAAGAATTGTTAGACAAAACTTTCAGAGAAAGAATGTCTTGCTATAACAAAATATATTTCCAAAACCTCATATTAGGTAATCTTTTAGGAAGATTACAAGATAAAATCAACTACATTTGGAAAAAAATTAACTTTGAGTTTTCAACAGAGCAGTAGATTAAGTACACAGATATTGGCTGTGGTTGACAGGATTAAAGAGAATTGTTTAAGGCTGGAGAGATTCACATACACTTGTAGCATAAGGAAAAAAAATAACATTCCTTCATTTCAATATTGGTATGAAATCCTAATCGCATGATTATTTTAAAATAATCTTATTTTCTATTATATATTTCTTTCAGCATGTTTTACTGCTGTCAGTATATTCATTCAAGACTGTCTATATCTCTTTGTTCAGGTAATAACAGGACTATGACAAAACTGTTCTTTACCAGGTGCCCTGTAGCACAGCTAAAGACAATGATCATAGGGCTGGAGAAAGTAGCTTCTCAGGATGATGAGTGCAATCAGGAAATAAATATTTATTGAAAATTTTGACCTGTAAACTAATGAGAAGAAAGTACAGTGGGGAGCTTTCTGATAACTAACCCCATGAGGGAAAGTGCTGCTGTCTACTGCAGTGCAGGGGAGAAGTCCCCTATGGAGCCCATTTCCCTTTCTGTTATGCCCTGAGGTACCTGTGGATATAATTGCAAGTCCACATTTTCAGGGACTTAAAGGATATCAAGGATGAAGAGACCCAGGTAAATAGAAGAGTTTCTGTGGTCTTTGATAGAGGTAAGTGCAGAAGACTCAGACTTGAAAGACGGTATTCACTCACTGTGCACGAGAAGAATCATCTTATTCCATGAAGATTGCATTATTATATAATTATGTAATATAGATTATTACAGATTGCATTATTATTATATTGCATATAAAAAAGTAGAGGTTTTGAATTTTGGTGAGAGGCAATGGAAAGTTTAGAAGAAACCCTCCCTCCTTAGGTACTAGGCCGAGGTATACATGAAACAAAATACTCCATTTATGGTACCATCTTTTGAAAGATTATTTTGTCCAGACTTGATTATGACTCTCATCAAAATTGAGTCGTCATACTTTTCTTTCCAAACAGTCCTCGGTTTTCTTTGCCAGATTATTCATGACTGTCTTGTGGGTTTAATTATAATTGCACATGGTGGCCTTGCTCCAAGTTGATTTATTTGCCACCAGCTCATATGTTGCTTGTCAGCTCTTTTCAGGAGGAACTCATTCTTGACAAGGTTAAACAGCTAAGTTGTAATACAATAAATGATCCTTATGTAATGCAATAAATATATGTAGCACAGTAAATATAATGATGATCCTTATGTAATACAATAAATATAATGCAGACACTCCAGTGTAATGGTGCCTAATATTTTGGAGTGTTTAGTACATTTCTAACATACTTTAAGCATTTAAATATATTTACTTTGTCTAAGCTAGGTTTTCTCATTTGTTGAGAAAGTTGAGTTAATAATCCTATCTTATTAGAGCATTTTGAGCATTAAATGAGAAATATTTAATGTACTTGTCGCAGTGACTCAGTATTATGTAATATACTACTGACTATGCATGCAATATTCATAATACTATGTAATACAGTACAGCCTTCCCAGGTGGCACTAGTGGTGAAGCTGGAGAAGGCAATGGCACCCCACTCCAGTACTCTTGCCTGCAGAATCTCATGGACCAAGGAGCCTGGTAGGCTACAGTCCATGGGGTCTTGAAGAGTCGGATATTACTGAACGATTTAACTTTAACTTTTTCATGCGTTGGAGAAGGAAATGGCAACCCACTCCAATATTCTTGCCTGGAGAATCCCAGGGACAGGGGAGCTTGGTGGGCTGGTATCTATGGTGTTGCACAGAGTCGAGCATGACTGACTTGACTTAGCAGCAGCAGCAGCAGCAGCAGCAATGGTAAAGAATCGGCCTGCTAATGCAGGAGACTCCAGAAACGCGAGTTAGATCCCAGGGTTGGGAAGAACCCCTGGAGGAGGAAATGGCAAACCCTCCAGTATTCTTGCCTAGGAAATCCCAAGTAGCCTGGGGGCTACAGTCCATGGGGTCACAAGGAGTCGGACATGTTTGAGTGATTGAACAATCAATGCAGTATTATAGAATTCACAATATAATATGAATCATATTATGCTATACTATCATTTTTATTATATTTAACCGTTCTCGGAAACTTACGAGCTAGTTTCTATTAGTAATTAGCAGACAGGGTGTTGCTTAACATAGTCAGATGAGCTTCATGGGTTGGTAGGGGAGGAAGCAGAAAGCAGAATGTTAAAGGAAAATGAGAGGTGTGGTGAATTGGACTTTATTACCCTTTCACTAGGCTGCCTGTTAAGCACTGTTTTAAGTCTTTTGTAGACATTAACTTAGGTATTCTACAGTATACCTACAAATGGGCACTATTATTAATCTCATTTTGCAGATGAGTATTTGAGACAGATGGATTAAATAGCTTGCCAAAAGACACATAGATAATAAAAAACTTAACTGAGATTCTAATGTAGACTCCTGGTCTACATACCCTAGAATAGAGATCTCCAAAGAGGAATGAAAATAATAGTATTTGTGTTGTTTATTTTTACTAATGCTTCTTACTTCAAGATATTATATATTGTTAAATAATGTGTGCATGTATGTGTGTTAGTCGCTCAGTCATGTATGGATCTTTGAGACCCTGTGGGCTGTATGTAGCTCCCCAGGCTTCTCTGTCCATGAGATTCCCCAGGCAAGAATGCTGGAGTTGGTTGTCATGCCCTGTCCATCATAATATAGTACATGCACATAGTTTTTGTTTTACTTTTTAAAGTCTTTATTGAATTCATTAAAACATTGTTTCTGTTTTATGTTTTGGCTGTGAGGCATGTGGGATCCTAGTGCCTCGACCAGGGATAGAACTCACAGCCCCTGCTTTGGAAGGTGAAGTCTTTTCCACCTGACCACCAGGGAAGTCCTTGTGCATAACTTTTAAATACAAACACTTATATTAGAAGTGAACCTTTTTTGGCAGAGAGTGAAGAGGAACTAAAAAGCCTCTTGATGAAAGTGAAAGAGGAGAGTGAAAAAGTTGGCTTAAAGCTCAACATTCAGAAAACTAAGATCATGGCATCTGGTCCCATCACTTCATGGGAAATAAATGGGGAAACAGTGGAAATAGTGTCAGATTGTATTTTGGAGGGCTCCAAAAATCACTGCAGATGGTAATTGCAACCATGAAATTAAAAGACGCTTACTCCTTGGAAGGAAAGTTACGACCAACCTAGATAGAGTAGTAAAAAGCAGAGATATTACTTTGCCAACAAAAATCCGTCTAGTCAAGGCTATGGTTTTTCCACTGGTCCTTTATGGATGTGAGAGTTGGACTCTGAAGAAAGCTGAGTGCCAAAGAATTGATGCTTTTGAATTGTGGTGTTGGAGAAGACTCTTGAGAGTCCCTTGGACTGCAAGGAGATCCACCAGTCCATTCTAAAGGACCAGTCCTGGGTGTTCATTGGAAGGACTGATGTTGAAGCTGAAACTCCAATACTCTGGCCACCTCATGCGAAGAGTTGACTTATTGGAAAGACCCTGATGCTGGGAGGGATTGGGGCCAGGCAGAGAAGGGGACAACAGAGGATGAGATGGCTGGATGGCATCACCAACTCAATGGACATGAGTTTGAGTAAACTCTAGGAGTTGGTGATGGACAGGGAGGCCTTTCATCCTGCGATTCATAGGGTTGCAAAGAGTTGGACACGACTGAGCGACTGAACTGAACTGAAGCTAAAAATTCTCTTAACTTTTTAAAAAAATTTTTACCACTAAAAACATTTGGGAAAATCTATTTTTGCAATGGTGACTCTGGAGGAGTAAGTGAGAAAAAATATAAAATGTTGGTCATTTTTTGTAAAGTTTGAAATTAGGGAAAAAACAAAATTTTCAAGTTATTTCTTCTTGTTCATTCAAGCTATTTAGCAATACACTAAATATTCTTCCTTGTGAGCTGATATGTTGTTCACTGGTCTGTCGCTAAGTTGTGTCCAAGTCTTTGCGACCCCATGGACTGCAGCATGCCAGACTTCCTTGTCCTTCACCATCTCCCACAGTTTGCTCAAACCCATGTTCATTGAGTTGGTGATGCCATCCAACCATCTCATCCTCTGTAGTCCCCTTCTCCTCTGGCCTTCAGTATTTCCTAGCATCAGGGTCTTTTCCAATGAGTTGACTCTTTGCATCAGGTGGCCAAAGTACTGGAGCTTCAGCTTCAGCATCAGTCCTTCAGGGTTGATTTCCTTTAGGACTGACTGGTTTGATCTCCTTGAGCTGGTGTATACCCTTTCCTTTATTCAGAGGTAGTTCTGCTGAGGATATGGACCTATCAGCAGTGACTGAATTTGTCATCACTGACTTTCCCCAGATCCAGGAAGGTAGTCTTCTGTACTTCTTTCCTTTACTTTTCATCTATATTTTTATTGTCATGGAAAATCTATTGATCTTTTTTGCAGTCAGGCTGGATACCTGGCTTCACAATCTCGTATATAATTTCATCAATATCTTTTCCTTTCTGGAATCTGGTATACCACAGCCATCATTCCCAACATGATCTCCAATCTCATCAGTGAAATAAAAGATGATCTCTATTACTGGCTGCCTCTTGCAGATGTATTTCTTCCATTCACTTGGAAATTCAGAGGGAATCTTTCTAATCACCATGGCCATTGACAGATATGTTGCAATCTGCAACCCTCTTCGCTATCAAATGATCATGACTCCCCATCTTTGCGCTCAGCTTTCTGAAGGCTCCTGCATCTTTGGCTTCCTCACCCTGCTTCCTCAGATTGTAATGATTTCAACATAGCCATTCTGTGGTCCCAGTCAAATCCATCAAATCTTCTGTGACTTGGTCCCAGTTCTGAGCCTGGCCTTCACAGACACATTCATGGTTCTGATTGAGAATGTGATCCTTGCTTTGGCCATCATTATTACTGTCTTAATCATTGCCCTGTCCTATATAAGAATTATCACCATGATCCTGAAGATTCCTTCTACAGAAGGCTTTTTGTACCTATCCAGGCCATCTCAGGTTTCCTGATATCTTTTGGTAGTGTGTCCCTCATGTACTTGCATTTCAATGCCACTTATTCACCCATTTTGGACACAACCATTGCACTGATGTTTACTCTTCCTCTAATCTTCAATCCTATCATCTATAGTCTGAGAAAAAGGACATGAAGGATGCAATTAGAAAACGCTTCTGTTCCCCTCCTGAACCCCCCTCCCTCCAAAACCTCCAATTAAAATAAATAAATTTATATTAAAAAAGAAAACTCTTCTATATTCAAATAGTGTTAAACACATCTGGAGGTTAATTCTGAGCCACAGATTGCCTTTCACTCTTTTAATATTTCTCTAACAGATTAATATATGAAATTATTCTCTCTCTAGTTTTTTGTCACATTGAGCCATCTGTCTGCTATCCTGATTATTTTGTCGTTATTTTATTGGGAAAACACATTTATGTTCTGCCATCTCTCTGAAATTTGATAGGTATTTAATAAAGAAATTTATTATGGAGCTTAAAGATTTTCTTCTTTCTTCTGAAAAGTTACAGTTAAAGAAAAATTTCTCACCACTTTAGAGGGTTAGAATTACACTTCAGATGCTGGCCAAGTGCTTCAAGGCATTATGTCTTTTCTTCAGGAAATAGACCTTAAGAATATTTTCTATATAATTATGAATTATGGATTACCTGATTAAGTTCAGTTAGGTTCAGTCACTCAGTTGTGTCTGACTCTTTGCCACCTCATGAACTGCAGCATGCTAGGCTTCTTTGTCCACCACCAACTCCTGGAGCCTACTCAGACTCAAGTCCATCGCATCAGTGATGCCATTCAATCATCTCATCCTCTGTTGTCCCCTTCTCCTCCCACCTTCAATCTTTGCCAGCATCAGTCTTTTCCGATGGGTCAGTTCTTCACATCAGATGGCCGCAGTATTGAAGTTTCAGCTTCAGCATCAGTCCTTCCAATGAATATTCAGAACTGATTCCCTTTAGGATGGACTGGTTGGATCTCCTTGCAGTCCAAGGGACTCTCAGGAGTCTTCTCCAAAACCACAGTTCAAAGGCATCAGTTCTTTGGTGCTCAGCTTTCTTTATAGTCCAACTCTCACATCCATACATGACTACTGGAAAAACCATAGCTTTGACTAGACAGACCTTTGTTGGTAAAGTAATGTCTCTGCTTTTAAATATGCTGTCTATGTTGGTCATAGCTTTTCTTCCAAGGAGCAAATGTCTTTTAATTTCATGGCTGCAGTCACCATCTGCAGTGATTTTGGAGCCGAAAGAAATAAAGTCTGCCACTGTTTCCGTTGTTTCCCCATCTATTTGCCATGAAGTGATGGGACCAGATGTCATGATGCTAGTTTTCTGAATGTTGAGCTTTAAGCCAACATTTTCACTCCCCTCTTTCATCAAGAGGTGGTGCTTTAATTTTTCTTCACTTTCTGCCATAAAATTGATGTCATCTGCATATCTGAGGTTATTGATATTTCAGCTTATGCTTCATCCAACCCAGCATTTCACATGATGTACTCTGCATATAAGCTAAATAAGCAGGGTGGCAATATACAGTCTTGACATACTCCTTTCTCAATTTGGAGCCAGTCTGTTGTTTCATGTCCAGTTCTAGCTTGCTTGTTGACCTTCATACAGATTTCTCAGGAGGCAGGTTAGGTGGTCTGGTATTCCCATTATCTGATTAGGTTTGTCCAGAAGCAGATAGCTAAGAAAAAGCAAAAATAGTACTTGCAGAAGGAAATTACACTTTAATTTTTAGTTATGTAATTACAATATCTATTATCTATTATGTAATTACAATATCTATTACAATAAGCATATATGTTTAGTAAGACTAAATTCTCAATATTCTTAGACATGCCCATAAGAAAACTAGAGTGTAGAATAATAGAATTGTAGAGTTGCAACTACTGAGCCCATGCGCTACAACTACTGAAGCCCGCTTGCTCTAGATTCCATGCTCTGAAGCAAGAGAAGCAATAAGAAGCCCACACACTGCACCTCGAGAGTAGCCCCAGCTCACTCCACTCAGCAAGAAGTCCCAGCACAGCACATAAGCAAAATTATTTTTTTAAAGTAATTGACTTTCTCAGATTTTCCAAGAATACTATATAATCTGTGAATAGAGGAATTTAAGAAAAGACACATTTTATAAAAGAGCAGGGAGAAGAAATTTTTCTTGCTTTGAAAGCAATGAACTCATTGACATCAGAGGACAAATAGACTGTGAAAGTATGTCCTTCCACACTGCTGCCATTGATGCCCGTTTGCCATTTACTTGAGTTACCATGACAACTGTCTTCAGGATTCAAGCCCACAGTTAAAGCTAGTCTGCTAGGTTAACCAAAGAAGGCACTGTTGTCATTCAATCCTTTTTATCCAAATTTCCTAACACCTGGATAAGGACAAATATAGGCTAATTAATGAAGTATTTTTTAAAGCAAATTATCACTCTCCTTTTTTTTTGTAAATTTATGCTTTTCTTATAGAAATTATTTTATTCCTAAAAATAGTGAACAGATGAAACATAGATTATGTCTGAGAAGTAAATTTGCCAAATGTTGCTGATTCTAAAAACAGTTTTCATGGAAGAATATTAGATAATTGCATATTCAAAGGGGCATATAAAATATTTCTTAACTTTAAATTTATATTTTAGTAGAAATTTAGTAGAAATAGCAAAAAAAAAAATTCCTGATTATTTTCAATGGTTAAAAACAAACACATTATGCACAATGGTAGTTAATACAAATTTGACTTCACAATGTATTCTAATCTACTAAGCACCATCATTTGATGGCAGTGAAGAGAGAAGTTCTCTAGTCCTTCTTCCTAGCATGGCAAATCCTTGAACTGTGCTTACTAAACCACTGTTTGTGAATGCACCAAGGATGTGACACCATGATTCTGCTACTCTATCAAGAAATTTTTAAGGCATCTTCCACAATAAATATAAATATTAATGGGAAAAAGTTAAGACACATATTACATTTTACAGTGCTTACAACAAACTGCAAACTAATTAGCTTGAACCAGTAGCACCCTCAGTTTAAAAAAAAAAGCAATTTTTCAACATTAAGGATGTACAATTACTAAAATTAAGGCATCAAGTTAGCTTTTACATTTAATTTTGCCTTTTTTGTCAAAATACATTTTTAAAACTCAGAATTCAGAAGTCTGGTACTTTCAAAAATTCTTTGCTGAGTTTCTCATATTTTTACTTGGAAATTGCTGCCATCTATTATAAAGTTTTACAAATTATTCTTCTTGATGCAAATAGCTAGAGTCAGAGAAAATGTGATGTAGATAACAGATTGGAAACTTAACATATTGGAAAACTGTCTGTTAAAGGTCCTTGGGGAGTAACACCAATATAGCCTTGTTCTCCAACCAACCAATAGACATATAAGGGCCAGGTTGCATGAGAAACATGAGAACCACGAAGAAGTGGGATCTGGGGCCCACTGGAGGTTATTTTTTCTGAACTCCCATAATCACAGGTGCTACATACAAAAGTTGGAGGACCAGGATCCACACAAAACCTAGCTTCAAATCCAAGCCACAGAAGGATGTAGGATCCAACAGACTTACATGTGGGACATTTATAATCTTTTCCTTCATGTTTTTCTGTTCCCCCCATTATGGTACCAATACACATGGCCACAGTTTAGAAATACCCATGGCTGTTTTCATTGATGTCTTTCCTCTTCATACTAGGAAGTGCTAGTGTTTTGAATTCTATAGAGTTCTGAGGTAACACTGAATTGATTTTCTGTCTTAAAACTGAATTTTTCACTACAAGAGGCAGAATAGGCCTTCTGGAGTATGCCACAGCAATGTTATACAGCAGAGTTGAATTAACAAGACATCTTATAGCTTATTGATTTCGATTTCCACCATTTTTCCTCTCTTCTGAGCTAATTTGGTTTTATGCAAAGCTGAATACATTTCAACACATTGATACTTCTCTCCATGTTTCAGTGCTAGAATCTTCTGTGAACCCATTATGTGAATGCATAACAAAACAGCCATTAGTGGTCAAGCCATTCATCTGCCCATCTGACACCTTCAATAGGCCACTCTTTTTCCCCAGAAAGATGTTTTTTGATGAGTCAAATCCTGCAGCATATATCTGTGATGTAAAGGGAAATTATATTCACATATAATCCTAAAAGCAAATCTTGATATAGTGATTTGCACTGACTGTGTGTCAGAATTATCAGTACTTTTACTCCTGGAACTATATCAGTTATTACAAAATTAATACGACTTTCAGTGAACTGACCAACCTGAAACATTAATGTTGCTGTCATGAGCATATTCAGTTATTGCTGTCTGGACCCCATGCTATGCTATACTGGTTTTTGTTGCTTATTTTCTTTGTAACCTAAGGAGAAGAAGCCATAACTACAGTGCTGGGCTTCACTCTATTTATTTATATGTTAAAAACAAAGCAAATAGGCTTTTCTTTCTTCCTTTATCACCATTTGGGAGACAGTCTTTGTACCCTAAGGCAATGAGTTCGTCATATTTTGTTGGTTCTTTGGATGGATGATTTTTTTCGATCAGGGCATAACATGATATTGGCTGTGTTTTTCTAATCTTTGTTCACTGATCATGAGCCCTAGGATACTTTTACATTTTTTCATCTACTAGCTTGCTATAAAGGATACATCTTTAAAGAAAACAAATAGAAAAGCTGTATAGAGCAAGGTAGTACAAGGAGGTGGAGTGGGTCATGGATCTTCCAAGCCCTGTCTGAATACACCACTCTCTTAGTCCCCCTGTGTGTCCCAATCTAGAAAATTTATATTTTCCAAAAGGTTCTTAAACAAACCAAATGGAGAAAACCAAGGAAAGTTTATTTGCAAAATACAGTACATTTCTAGCCAGAAAATTTCATAAAGCCTTAGAATTCAGAAAATATGATTCATTCTATATCACACAAAACTTTTGTGCACTTGACCACAGGAGATTAGCATCTGAAGCTCCGCTTCTTGATTAGTTGAGAAAAATAATTTTGGAAATGTAAGCAATCAGATTTTGATATCTCTGCATTGTTTATTTTAAAGGCACATATGTCCCCATTTCACTACCCAGCACCACACTGTGTATATGCCTCTGTGTATGTAATAGTGTGTGGCATTCATTGATATGTGTGTATTTATAAGAACACTACATTGGAATCTGCATTTTCAGGTATGAAGTGATGGTTGGAGAGAGGTTAATGTACATTAAAAATGGGCGTATTCTGTTAATAATAGCAAATATTTAACCATAAGATGCCCTAAGAAAGAATTACAAAAAAATTTTAAATATTCCAAATTTAAATCTATAAAGAAATTATAAAGGTCTTTTAATGTATGGCATGTGCTAGTTTGTTATGGTGCTCTTAGTGATAAAAACTAACCAGATTAATGTTCAGTAATAATATTCAATGGAAGAAATTAAAAAATTGAACACTAGAAAACTAATCTAGAGTTTTGACTTGAGAAAAATATCATAAAATTTAAAGAAGAAAAGTACAATGTCCTGCAAAATAGATTACATGGAAACTAAATTCTAGAAATGAAATATTAATGAAACTGAAATTCCAGAAATAGAGAGACTAATACCCTGAGGAAACTGTAAAATTTCTACAGTAGTTATGATAGAAGTTATCTGAAAACAAAATCAGACAAAAATAAATGTTTCTAAATAAAATAGAATATGTTGCATTATCTATGTTTCAAAAAAAATGTAGGCTTACAATTTATAAGACAAAAATTGACAGAATCAAAATTAGCAATGGAGAAATTCACAATCATGTGGAAGTTTAAAAGACAGATTAACAAACTGGACATAAGTGATAACATAGAATTAATACTTGATTTGTGTAGAGTTAGACAAGTATTTTACAAAGTAAAAATTTATTGAAATATGTATTTATAATTTGTGCACTTTTTAAATGAATTATTTATCATTAAAATACTTTTTTCTGAATTAGAGCTCTTGTGAATATCCACAAAATTAAAATTGAACTTTAATAATATGTTGTCCAAAAAACCAAGGGGGCTTCCCTGGTGGCTCAGAGGTTAAAGTGTCTACCTGCAATGCAGGAGACCTGGGTTTGATCCCTGGGTCGGGAAGATCCCCTGAAGAAGGAAATAAACATTTGAATAAGTTGTATTATCACATGAGATCCTGCTCTTGTCTGCTTGCACACACATATGAGTTGTACACTAACCTAAACTTATCGATAGTATTTACAGTTATGCTTCAAGTTAACATTAAATATGTAAGCTTTTGCCTCATTTATATTGAGTCATGAAAACAATTTGTGAGAATTCACAGTATGATAAATATGGGCTAACTACTCTGGAGCTATTTCTTTATAGCCATGAGGTGAGAAGGAATTATGTGAATTTAAGTACTCTTGCCTGGAAAATCCCATGGACGGAGGAGCCTGGTAGGCTGCAGTCCATGGGGTCACACAGAGTCGGACACGAATGAAGCGACTTAGCAGCAGCAGCAGCAAGAAGTGAGTGGAAGGAAGTAGTATACAAGAAGCACGTACAAACTTTAATATATTTTGTGCTGAAAAGGGGGAAGTATAAAGAGTTCAGCAGAATCAATAAAAACAATTTGAAGGAAAACTCTGTATATTGTTGGATAAAACTTGGCACTCTTTCTTCTTGTTTAGTATGGCATACTTCTAGCTTACATATTTTCATGAAAATTGATCCATTTTCTATTCATTAATTTGTTCACAATAATTAACATGTCAGTAAGGCTCTTTTGACATGGTCCTATCTCTTGTGTTTTTGAGAGGATGAGGTCCAGTCAAAGGTGAGTGTACCTGTATATGGTATACTTCCAATTCCACACCTAAAGGGAGGCTGACTGGTTAATTCACAATGATGACAAGAAAAGAGGTAACAATGGTCACCGGAACTTGAAGTCTTCCTTAGAGCACTGATTCTCCTTTGATCTGAAAATATGATGAGGAAAAAGCACAATCACATTCTGATACTGATCCCGTGCGAAAAAGAAAGAGTGCTTTCTATTTATTACCAAGAGAAGTCTCAGTGGAACTCATTTCCCCTGTAGTATTTTTTCTTCGGATCGTTATAATAATCCCTTCCAGAGAAGTTGAAAGAACATTTAAGAATGCAGAGACCCAGGAAAAGGAAGACCCTACTGTATCTGGCAGAGGTTAGTTGAGGGTCACTGAGGTTTGGGTAGAAACTATTCATTTTTATGTTTGGAATGAGACACACTCTAAAGATTCAAATAATGAAGATTTGGGCAGGCTTAAATTTCGGCATTGGAATAGAATTTATGTGAACGCTCCATCTTTGGGGTTCTGGGCTTTTCACACTTAAAATCAGAAATAATATCTAGTTATTCAGACTTTATACTGTCCAAGACATAAATGCTTACACGTTTCCTTCCTACCAGTCTTATTTCTAAATTTTTCTAGCTTTAATATGATGCTGGGAAAGATTGAGGGCAGGAAGAGAAAGGGGCAACAGGTGATAAGATGGTTGGTTGACATCACCGAGTCAATGGGCATGAATTTGAATAAACTCTAGAAGGTAGTGGATATGGAAGCCTGGTATGCTGCAGTCCATGGGGTTGCAAAGATGTGGACACAACATAGCAACTGAAAAACAGCAACAATATATTTTTTAAGCCTAATCCAAACTTATTCATTAAAAAATGACCATTTTCAAGTGATCAATGCGTGTTAGGGTTATGAAACACAAAATGTTGATACTGCTCTAATAGAAGCTCACAATCTTGTGAAGTTAAACAAATAACAAGTTTTAATAAAAACATAGTAAGGATGATTGTAGAAACCCTCTGTAGGATATATATGAGAATAAATGTGTGTGTGTGTGTGTGTGTGTGTGTGTGTGTGTGTGTGTGTGAAATGTAAGGAAGGAGAGGAAACCACAGTAGCTGTTGTAGGGCTTCTGATAGGGATCAATGCCTGTGCTGAAATTTGAAGAAAGTCTAGGAGTTAGTTAAGTGAAGAAGAGTAAGCAGGTCTTCTAGGAAGAGGGTTAACACTCACAAAAGCAGTGATCCAGGAGAAATCAGGGTGAACTCTGAAAACTGACACAGTGCAGCAGGAGAGAGTGGCAGATGGGGAAGACTGCATGTGCAGATTTAAAGTTCAGGAAACATACTTCTGCTGGCAATACAGACTTGAAAGAACTGAAAACCTGTGGAGGGCATGCATTCATCAACAACAAGGCAGGACATGATTTTAGGGACCACAGCAGGAAACTGGAACACACAGTCACTTAGAGAATGGGCCAAGAAGGTGAGTTTATAACACAGAAAATAAGAAAGTTTTATAACAAAACACCTAAGAGGAAGCTTCTATTCAGGAAGAAGGTAAACCTGGAGAGGGTGGTTTCATGAGAGCCAAGGAGACAGTCTTCAAGTAGTAATAATCAGTAGTTTCTAATGCCAAAGTGAAGATATAAGACTGAAATTTTTCCATTGTTTTGCAGTTAACATATCAGTGATAACATGGGACAGAATGGCTTCTGGATAGGAGAGAGAAAGCAGTCACATAGCAAATGATTGAGTTAAATGAGATATTAATATTCTTTCAGAGCTGTTCAAGGTAGGAAATAACTACAAATATTGAGCAATATCAATACTCTGATACATTAATTCTTTCAATACTCATAATTTTGCACTAATATTTTTCCCAGAAGATTCTGAGTTTCAGAGAGAAATTATATAACTTACTTATTTGCTCAAGTGGCAGAATGAGAATTCAGGCTCAGAACGTCTGATTTGAACCCATGTTACTAATCATCATTTTGTATTATCTCTCAAATTAAAAGATTAGTGATATAGACAAGTTGTCAAGTTATTTTAAATCCGGAAAAAGTAAAAACACAAAAATACCAGGTAACCAAAATACCATTTACATTCACACTGCGTTGATTTCCTTCTCTATCAGTTGGATGCACCATCTTCCTCATTCACAGATAGCTCTTCTGGGGACATGGAAGATGGAAATCTATCAGCAGTGACTGAATTTATCTTCACTGAGTTCCCCTGATTCCAAGATGGTGGCCGCCTATACTTTGTTCCTTTACTCTTCATCTTCACCTTTATTATAGTCGGGAACCTACTGATCTTTGCTGTAAGACTGGATACTGTCTCCACAATCCCATGTATAATCCCATCAGTATCTTCACATTTCTTGAGATGTGGTATACCACAGCTGCTATTCCTAAAATGCTCTCCAATCTGATCAGCAGTCAAAAGACCATCTCTTTCACTGGCTGCCTCTTGCAGATGTACTTCTCCCATCCATTTGGAAACACTGAAGGAGACTTGCTGACTGTGATGGCCGTTGACAGGTATGTTGCCACCTCATCCTATTCCACTACCTAACCATCATGACTCCCCGAATACGTGCTCAGCTCTCTGCAGGCTCTTGTTTATTTGGTTTCCTCATCCTTCTACCTGAGATTGTGTGGATTTCTACTCTACCTTTCTGTGGTCCCAACTAGACCCATCAGATCTTCTTCTCTGTGATTTCACACCTTTATTAAACTTAGACTGCACAAATACCTCTGTGATCTTGGTGCAAGATGTGATTCATGCTCTTGCTATTCTAATAACAAGTCTGATTATTTCTCTTTCTGACATCAAAATTATCATTGTTATCCTGGGTATCCCTTCAGCTGAGGGTTGTAAAAGGCCTTTTCTACATGTGCAGCACACATTTCCATCTTCCTGCTGCTTTTCGGCAGTGTGGCTCTCAGTATCTTAGATTCTTTGCTACACCATTCTGGGACACCACCATTGCACTAACATTCTCTGTGCTTGCTCCCTTTTAAATCCCATTATATATAGCTTGAGAAATAAGGATATGAAAGATGCTATTAATAAGCTCCTTTGCTCCCCAAAAGGTATTTAATATATCTGGTAAGTAATTTAGACTGTAGTCCTGTATACAAATAGAACTTCTTCACAAAATATTAAACCCAAAGAGGCTAGAATTTCAGAGAATAATACAATTAGTCTAGTTTTCTTCCCCATGACCTGGTGAACAGACTGGTAAAGAAAGTCTTCCGAGGATTTACAGAGATGACAGCAAAATCAATTCCACTTTTGACTTTCTAGATTCAATATAATTTTTAGTATAATACATGCAATTTGATAATAAATATATTAGAATTATGTACTAAAATTATTTCCACTATGTATTTATAATCATCAGTTTAATTATGGTAAACTGCTTCATTGATTGAACATGCAAATTATTTTTCCATTTTGTTTCTCTATTGTTTGCTTCTTTATATTGTTTTTTAACTATTACCACTGGTGGCTCAGATAATAAAGAATCCCACTGCAATGCAGGAGACTCAGGTTCCATCCCTGGGTGGGGAAGATCCCCTGGAGGAGGAAATGTAAACACACTCCAGTATTCTTGCCTAAAAACTCCCATGTACAGAAGAGCCTGGTGAGCTACAGTCCAAAGAGCTGTGAAGAGTCAGACATGACTGAACATGCATACACACATTCTTATAAATGTGGCAATTATAATTTTCTTGCATAAAGTCCTTTTCCATTTCAAAAACTTCTGTTTCAAGATACATTTCAAGAAGTTGAATTATTAAAAGCAGATGTGAAAGAATGTTCATAGTGTTTGGTAAAAATATTGATTTGTAAATGGTTGCACAAATAATGCCTTAGTGTAGCACTTTTGTAACAACTTCAGTAGTATGGCAAACTGAGGTGTAGATCAAATAAAAGTCTAGTTATTCTGTGAAAAATATCACTCCTATCACTGGCAAGCTGAACTTGCAGTACAACTATAAAAGGAGATGTGATAAATTGAGTCATTTGTCCCAATTCTTCACATCCCTATAACAGATTTATAAATCCATCATTTTGCAATGAATGGATTCATGGTAAGTACCATTTACATTCCTGCCCCACAGATTTGGTTTAGGCTTTTCCTTTAATTGACTCTTGGGAAAGCAATGAATATTATAGATACTGAATATGTACCTTTACAGTCAGGTTTACTTCAGATAACTCTTCCCCTTTCAGCACTCGACTCACATGAAACCATGTCTCTAAGAGTCAGTGGTTCAGAGAAAGACACATGGAGCTGACCTGAACTGTAACTTGCCTGAAGCCTGGTGTTTGAAGTCCACAGCCCAGAGCTCAGAGTCTGAAGTTGAGCATAGCTCTCCCTATTGCAACTGACTAACAGACTTCTAAGTGTGAGGATAAATGATTATTATTTTAATACCCATGTCTGAAACACTTAATAAGTTACATACACTGCCATGTGTAGGCTTTGTCTGACAGTGTACCTTCCTGAGATTGCAGAAATTAATAACTAATGCTTCTTATCTGAATCTTAAGATATTCTCTTGGGTTAGAAGTATTTTAACACTGTATTGGTAACAATCTTTTAATATAATTCTATAATCTCCAGAAAGATTACCTACATCAAATGTACAATTATTTAACCACACTGCCTATTATTTTGTACGTCAAAGAACTTTTGTGCATCAAAGAGATTTGAGATCATTTAGAAATAAAGCAGGGGCTGAGTAGTGGAATGTAAAAAGATGCAAGGCAGTCATTCTTTGGAAGCTACATTCTCCTTCTTACCATTTTTCTTCATTGTGTGTGCGGCTTACAGGCATCTTGCACCTGACATGTCCTTGAAAAACAAGTTATGAAATTAAATCTTTATGAAATTTTATCTTTCAATGTAAGATAAAAGCTAAAAGCCTCTTTAAACTATGTGGAAAAAACAAAGATGTGTTGGTAATAGAAAGAATAATTTTATTTATTTATTTATTTATTTATTTATTTTGATTTCTTTCCTTCTACTAATTTTGGATTTTTTTTTTTTGGTTGTTGTTGTTTTTCTTTTTCCAGTTCTTTTAGGTGTAAATTTACATTATCTATTTTATGGTTTTCTTGTTTCTTGAGGTAGGAGTGTATTGCTATAAACTTCCCTTTTAGAACTGTTTCACTGCATCCTATAAGTTTTGAGTTGTCATTGTCACTTATTTCTAGAAAATAATGCAGAAGAATATATCTTCTTCTCAAGTTCACATGAAACATTCACCAGGATAGACCACATCTCGGGTCACAAATCAAACCTCAGTAAATTTAAGAAAGTTGAAATCATATCAAAAGTCTTCCCTGACCACAATGCTATGAGACTAGATATCAATTAAAATTAAAAAAAAAAAACTGTAAGAAACATTAACACATCGAGATTAAACAATATGTCTCTAAATAATCAACATGTTACTGAAGAAATCAAAAGAAAGAATAATTTTAACAAAGAGAAAACAAATCAACTTTTATTCTTGTTACTTGTCATATATATAGGAACAAAATGTTTTGGGTGAGTCCAGACATAGTTCAAAATTCATACTAATTCTATGTGATATTCTTTAACTAGAAATTGCTGTATTAGGAAAATTGGTGAATGTGTCATTGTCTGAAATTATAGTACCACTTCTTACAGCATATTTATTTGTGTTGAGTAAGAAAAGTCATTCCATTTAAAGAAATGAAGGAAATGGATTGCATTTTGTTAATCTTTTTCATTCTCAGAAATGTTAGTGAGTAAATGGACAAAAATGAAAACAATCTTAATAGTGGTAACATTAAACAATTAAATCTACATAATTAACCAAAGCACTGGCTATAAAATTCAATATGGAACTAAAGGTGGAGCATATGGAAGGCCAAGTGATTTTCCTAAATTTGGCTGACTGACTTAGAAATAGGTAAGAAATAGGATATGACTATATCCCTCATTTTATTGTTTTACCAGTCTCCTCTCCTCTACTGCATTCAGTTCAGATCAATTCAGTCACTCAGTCCTGTCCAACTATTTGCAGCACGCCAGGCTTCCCTGTCGATCAACAACTTCTGGAGCTTACTCAAACTCCTGTCTATCGAGTCAGTGATACCATCCAAACATCTCATCCTCCATTGTTCCCTTCACCTCCTGCCTTCAATCTTTCCCAGCAAATGAGTCTTTTCAAATGAATCTGTTCTTCACATCAGGTGGCCAAAGTATTGGAGTTTCAGCTTCAGCATTAGTCGTTCCAATAAATATTCAGAACTGATTTCCTTTAGGATGGACTGATTGGATCTCCTTGCAGTTCAAGAAACTCTCAAGAGTCTTCTCCAATACCACAGTTCAAAAGCATCAGTTCTTCAGTGCTTAGCTTTCTTTATAGTCTAACTCTCAAATCCATACATGACTACTAGAAAAACCATAGTTTTGACGACATGGACCTTTGTTGGTAATGTTTCTGCTTTTTAATGTGCTGTCTACATTGGCCATAGCTTTTCTTCCAAGAAATAATCATCTTTTAATTTCATTGCTGCAGTAACCATCTGCAGTGATTTTGGACCCCCAAAGTAAAGTCTGTCACAGTTTCCATTGATTCCCCATCTATTTACCATGAAGTGATGAGACCGGCTGCCATGATCTTAGTTTTCAGATTCCAGCTTATGATTCATCCAAACTGTCATTTTGCATGATGTACTCTGCGTGTAAGTTGAATAAGCAGAGTGACAATATACAGCTTTGACATACTCTTTTCCAAATTTGGAACCAGTATGTTGTTCCTTGTCCAGTTCTAACTGCTGCTTCTTGACCTGCATACAGATATCTCAGGAGGCAGTAAGGTGGTCTGGTATTCCAATCTCTTTATGAATATTCTACATTTGCTGTGATCCACACAGTCAAAGACTTTGGCATAGTCAATAAAGCAGAAATAGATGTTTTTCTGGAACTCTTGCTGTTTTGATGATGCAACAGATATTGGTAATTTGATCTCTGGTTCCTCTGCCTTTTCTAAAACCAGCTTGAACATCTGGAAGTTCACGGTTCACGTATTGCTGAAGCCTGGCTTAGGGTATTTTGAGCATTACTTTGCTAGTGTGTGAGATGAGTGCAATTGTCTAGCAGTTTGAACATTCTTTGACATTGCCTTTATTTGGGATTGCAATGAAGACTGATCTTTTCCAGTCCTGTGGCCACTGCTGAGTTTTCCAAATTTGCTAGCATATTGAGTGAAACACTTTCACAGCATCATCTTTTAGGATTTGAAATAGTTCAACTGGAATTCCATCACCTTCACTAGCTTTGTTTGTAGTGATGCTTCCTAAGGCCCACTTGACTTTGCACTCCAAGATGTCTGGCTCTAGATGAGTGATCACACTGTTGTGCTTATCTGGGTCATGAAGATCTTATTTGTATAGATGTTCTTTTTTTTTTTTAATACTTTATTCTACATTACAATACTGTATTTGTTTTGCCATACATTGACATGAATCAGCCACAAGTGTCCACGATCTCCCAATGCCAAAGCCCCCTCCCACCTCCCACCCCACATCCTCTCCCTGAATCATCCCGTGCACCAGCCCCATGCGTCCTGCATCCTGCATCAAACATAGACTGGCACTTCATTCTTACAAGATAGTATACATGTTTCAATGCCGTTCTTCCAAATCATCCCACCCTCTCCCTCTCCCTCAGAGTCCAAAAGTCCATTGTGTACCTCTGAGTTTCTTTTGTTGTCTCACATAGAGGGTCTTCATTACTATCCTTCTAAATTCCATATATATGTGTCAGTATACTGTATTGGTATTTTTCTTTCTGGCTTACTTCACTCTGTATAATAGGCTTCAATTTCATCCATCTCATTAGAACTGAATCAAATTTATTCTTTTTAAGGGCTGAGTAGTACTCCATTGTGTATATGTACCACCGCTTTCTTATCCATTCATCTGCTGATGGACATCTAGGTTGCTTCCATGACCTGGCTATTATAAACAGTGCTGCAATGAACATTGGGGTACATGTGTCTCTTTCAGTTCTGGTTTCCTCGGTGTGTATGCCCAGCAGTGGGATTGCTGGGTCATAAGGCAGTTCTATTTGCAATTTTTAAAGGAATCTCCACACTGTTTTCCATAGTGGCTGTACTAGTTTGCATTCCCACCAGCAGTGTAAGAGGGTTCCCTTTTCTCCACATCTTCTCCAGCATTTATTGCTTGTAGACTTTTGGATCGCAGCCATTCTGACTGGTGTGAAATGATACCTCATTGTGGTCTTGATTTGCATTTCTCTGATAATGAGTGATGTTGAGCATCTTTTCATGTGTTTGTTAGCCATCTATATGTCTTCTTTGGAGAAATGCCTATTTAGTTCTTTGGCCCATTTTTTTTTTTATTGGATCGTTTATTTTTCTGGAGTTGAGCTGCATAAGTTGCTTGTATATCTTTGAGATTAGTTGTTTGTCAGTTGTTTCATTTGCTATTGTTTTCTCCCACTCAGAAGGCTGTCTTTTCACCTTGCTTATAGTTTCCTTTGTTGTGCAGAAGCTTTTAATTTTAATTAAATCCCGTTTGTTTATTTTTGCTTTTATTTCCAGTATATTGGGAGGTGGATCATAGAGGATCCTGCTGTGATTTATGTCGGAGAGTGTTTTGCCTATGTTTTCCTCTAGGAGTTTTATAGTTTCTGGTCTTACATTTAGATCTTTAATCCATTTTGAGTTTATTTTTGTGTATGGTGTTAGAAAGAGGTCTAGTTTCATTCTTTTACAAGTGGTTGACCAGTTTTCCCAGCACCACCTGTTAAAGAGACTGTCTTTACTCCATTGTATATTCTTTCCTCCTTTGTCGAAGATAAGGTGTCCATAGGTGTGTGGGTTTATCTCAGGGCTTTCTATTCTGTTCCATTGATCTATATTTCTGTCTTTGTGCCAGTACCATACTGTCTTAATGACTGTGGCTTTGTAGTAGAGCCTGAAGTCAGGCAAGTTGATTCCTCCAGTTCCATTCTTCTTTCTCAAGATTGCTTTGGCTATTCGAGGTTTTTTGTATTTCCATACAAATCTTGAGATTATTTGATCTAGTTCTGTGAAAAATACTGCTGGTAACTTGATAGGAATTGCATTGAATCTGTAGATTGCTTTGGGTAGTATACTCATTTTCACTATATTGATTCTTCCGACCCATAAGCATGGTATATATTAGTGTCCTCTTTGATTTCTTTCATCAGTGTTTTATAGTTTTTGATATATAGGTCTTTAGTTTCTTTAGGTAGGTATATTCCTAAGTATTTTATTCTTTTCGTTGCAATGGTGAATGGGATTATTTCCTTGACTTCTTTTTCTACTTTCTCATTACTAGTGTATAGGAATGCAAGGGATTTCTGAGTGTTGATTTTATAGCCTGCAACTTTACTATATTCATTGATTAGCTCTAGTAGTTTTCTGGTCGAGTCTTTAGGATTTTCTATATAGAGGATCATGTCGTCTGCAAACAGTGAGAGTTTTACTTCTTCTTTTCCAATTTGGATTCCTTTTATTTCTTTTTCTGCTCTGATTGCTGTGGCCATAACTTCCAGTACGATATTGAATAGTAGTGGTGAAAGTGGACACCCTTGTCTTGTTCCTGACTTTAGGGGAAATGGTTTCAATTTTTCACCATTGAGGACAATGTTAGCTGTGGGTTTGTCATATATAGCTTTTATTATGTTGAGGTATGTTCCTTCTATTCCTGCATTCTGGAGCGTTTTTATCATAAATGGATGTTGAATTTTGTCAAAGGCTTTTTCTGCATCTATTGAGATAATCATATGATTTTTATTTTTCAGTTTGTTAATGTGATGAATTACATTGATTGATTTGCAGATATTGAAGAATCCTTGCATCCCTGGAATAAAGCCCACTTGGTCATGGTGTATGATCTTTTTAATGTGTTGCTGGATTCTGATTGCTAGGATTTTGTTAAGGATTTTTGCATCTATGTTCATCAGTGATATTGGCCTGTAGTTTTTTTTTTTTTTTTTTTTTGTGGTGTCTTTTTCAGGTTTTGGTATTAGGGTGATGGTGGCCTCATAGAATGAGTTTGGAAGTTTACCTTCCTCTGCAATTTTCTGGAATAGTTTCAGTAAAATAGGTGTTAGCTCTTCTCAAAATTTTTGGTAGAATTCAGCTGTGAAGCCGTCTGGACCTGGGCTTTTGTTTGCTGGAAGATTTCTGATTACCGTTTCAATTTCCATGCTTGTGATAGGTCTGTTAAGATTTTCTATTTCTTCCTGGTTCAGTTTTGGAAAGTTGTACTTTTCTAAGAAATTGTCCATTTCTTCCAAGTTGTCCATTTTATTGGCATATACTTGCTGATAGTAGTCTCTTATGATTCTTTGTATTTCTGTGTTGTCTGTCGTGATCTCTCCATTTTCATTTCTAATTTTATTGATTTGATTTTTTTCTCTTTGTTTCTTGATGAGTCTGGCTAATGGTTTGTCAATTTTATTTATCCTTTCAAAGAACCAGCTTTTTGCTTTGTTGATTTTTGCTATGGTCTCCTTTGTTTCTTTTGCATTTCTTTCTGCCCTAATTTTTAGGATTTCTTTCCTTCTACTAAATCTGGGGTTCTCTATTTCTTCCCTTTCTAGTTGCTTTAGGTGTAGAGTTAGGTTATTTATTTGGCTTCTTTCTTGTTTCTTGAGGTATGCCTGTATGGCTATGAACTTTCCTCTTAGCACTGCTTTTAAAGTGTCTCATAGGTTCTGTGTAGTTGTGTTTTCATTTTCATTCGTTTTGATGCATTATTTGATTTCTTTTTGATTTCTTCTGTGATTTGTTGATTATTCAGAAGGGTGTTGTTCATCCTCCAAATGTTGGAATTTTTAATAGCTTTTCTCCTGTAATTGAGATCTAACCTTAGTGCATTATGGTCAGAGAAGATGCTTGGAATAATTTCGATTTTTTTGAATTTATCAAGGTTATATTTATGACCCAGGATGTGATCTATCCTGGAAAAGGTTCCGTGTGCACTTGAGTAAAAGGTGAAATTCATTGTTTTGGGGTGAAATGTCCTATAGATATCAATTAGGTCTAACTGGTCTATTGTATCATTTAAAGTTTGCATTTCTTTGTTAATTTTCTGTTTAGTTGATCTTCCATAGGTGTGAGTGGGGTATTAAAGTCTCCCACTATTATTGTGTTATTATTAATTTCCCCTTTCATGCTTGTTAGTATTTGTCTTACATATTGCGGTGCTCCTATGTTGGGTGCATATATATTTATAATTGTTATATCTTCTTCTTGGATTGATCCTTTAATCATTATGTAGTGGCCTTCTTTGTCCCTTTTCACAGCCTTTGTTTTAAAGTCTATTTTATCGGATATAAGTATTGCTACTCCTGCTTTCTTTTGGTTTTTATTTGCGTGGAATATCTTTTTCCAGCCCTTCACTTTCAGTCTGTATGTGTCCCTTGTTTTGAGGTGGGTCTCTTGTAGGCAGCATATATAGGGATCTTGTTTTTGTATCCATTCAGCCAGTCTTTGCCTTTTGGTTGGGGCATTCAACCCATTTACATTTAAGGTAATTATTGATAAGTATGCACCTGTTGCCATTTACTTTATTGTTTTGGGTTCAGGTTTATACGTCCTTTTTGTGTTTCCTGTCTAAAGTCTATCCTTTAGTATTTGTTGGAGAGCTGGTTTGGTGGTGCTGAATTCTCTCAGCTTTTGCTTGTCTGTAAAGCTTTTGATTTCTCCTTCATATCTGAATGAGATTCTTACTGGATACAGTAGTCTTGGCTGAAGGTTATTATCTTTCATCACTTTAAGTATGTCTTGCCATTCCCTCCTAGCCTGAAGAGTTTCTATTGAAAGATCTGCAGTTATTCTTATGGGGATCCCCTTGTGTGTTATTTGTTGTTTTTCCCTTGCTGCTTTTAATATTTGTTCTTTGTGTTTGGTCTTTGTTAGTTTGATTAAAATATGTCTTGGGGTGTTTTGCCTTGGGTTTATCCTGTTTGGCACTCTCTGGGTTTCTTGGACTTGGGTGATTATTTCCTTCCCCATTTTAGGGAAGTTTTCAACTATTATCTCCTCAAGTATTTTCTCATGGTCTTTCTTTTTGTCTTCTTCTTCTGGGACTCCTATAATTCGAATGTTGGAGCGTTTCATATTGTCTTGGAGGTCTCTGAGGTTGTCCTCATTTCTTTTAATTCGTCTTTCTTTTTCCCTCACTGATTCATTTATTTCTACTATTTTATCTTCTATTTCACTAATCCTATCTTCTGCCTCCGATATTCTACTATTTGTAGCCTCCAGAGTGTTTCTGATCTCATTTATTGCATTATTCATTATATGTTGACTCTTTTTTATTTCTTCTAGGTCCTTATTAAACCTTTCTTGCATCTTCTCAATCCTTGACCCCAGGCTATTTATCTGTGATTCCATTTTGATTTCAAGATTTTGGATCATTTTCACTATCAGTATTCGGAATTCTTTCTCAGGTAGATTCCTTATCTCTTCCTCTTTTGTTTGGTTTGGTGGGCATGTCTCCTGTTCCTTTACCTGCTGAGTATTCCTCTGTCTCTTCATCCTGGTTATATTGCTGCGTTTGTGGTGGCTTTTCTATATTCTGGGAATTTGTGGAATTCTCTTTATTATAGAGCTTCCTCTCTGTGTTTGGGGTTATATCAGTTGCTTGTCAAAGTTTCTTGTTTAGAGAGGCTTGTGTTGAGGCTCTGGTGGGTGGAGTTAGATTTCCTCTCTCTGGAGTGCTGTGAAGTGTCAAGTAATGGGTTATGAGATGTCAATGATTTTGGAGTATTTTGAGCTGCCTGTGTATTGAAGCTCAGGGGCTTGTTCTTGTGTTGCTGGAGAATTTGCGTGGTATGTCTTGCTCTGGAGCTTGTTGGCCCTTGGGTGGTGCTCAATTTCAGTATAGGTATGAAGGCGTTTGATGAGCTCTTATTGGATAATATTCCCTGTATTCAGGAATTCTTTGATGATCTCAGGATTTGGACTTATGCCTCCTGATTCTGGTTTTCAGATTTATTTTTACAATAGCCTCATGATTTCTCCATCTATTCAGCACTAATGTTAAAACATCTGGGTTAATGATGATAGGTTTCTCCACTTTGAGGGTCGTCCCTAGAGAATCGCTGAGTTACTCGGAGGATAGAAGAGGGAGGGGGTAGTTAAAGGTGAGTGGAATGGGATGAGGTGGAATCAAAAGAGGAAAAAGCAAACTAGCCCATAACCACTTTCTTGCGTGCGCTCCAAAGTCTGGACCTCTCAGAGGTGGTCACAGAGTTATACATGGAAGAGGAGAGGGGGGATGTAGATAGAGGTGGTCAGGAGAATGAAAGAGGGAGATGCAAAGGAGGGATACAGATCTGGCCAGTGACCAGTTCCCTGAGAATTCTCCACCTTCGGGAGCACACAGAGATTCATAGAGTCGGGTAGAGAAGAGGAGGGGGAGGGATGAGACAAAAGCCACCTGGTGGAGAAAGGAGAGATTCCAAAGGGGGAGAGAGTGGTCAAGCCAGTAGTCTCGCACTCATGTAAAATTGGGTACTGAAGATTAGGTTTTTAAAAGTACAAAATTGGCAACAAATACCAAAATGTTGAGATTAAAAATCTGAAGTAGAGATTGGATTTTCAAAGATAAAATATTAAAAATAAGAAAAAGGAGAGACAAATTTTTAAAAAAATTGAGAAAAAAATAATAAAAATAGAATAAAATAAAAGATTCCAGAATTATTAAAAGACAACTTCCACCACCAATAGGACTATATACAGCATTTGCTTTAAAGATAGGGTTTTTTTTTTTTGTAAAGTAATAATAGGTTATAAAGATAATAAATAGAAATATAGAAGACTTAAAAGTTTAAGCAAGTTTAGATTAAAAATGAAAAAGAAGAGAAAACAAATTTAAAAAAGAAAAAAATTTTTAAAGAAAGAAAAAAATTCTTAAAAAAAAATCACGCTTCCACGTCATCCCCCACCCCACCCCCAAAAAAATTGATCATAAAAGTAGTAACGTTATATCTGGCACTTTCTCTGTCATTGTAGACTGTGTGGGGTCGCTACCAAGGCAGTTCCCTCTGTTTGACTTCCTCTGTTTGCTGGTCTCTTCCGTGTCTGATTTCCGTCTTGACACAGGGAGGGTGGTGGTGGACTCTGCACTGGGCTTGCCCCTTCTTGCTCCTTGGGATAACCTTGTGGGGCCTGCCCTATGCTTCATGCACTTCCCTGGTCTTTGGTGCTCAGGATTGGCGGTCAGGAAGCCCTCCGAGACTTGAATTTGGTTGAACAGGGGCTTTGTTCCCTTCCCAGGTCCGAGTGGCTTGGGAGTTTGGCGTGCACTATTGCGACTTCTGGGCTTCCGGGTTGCTCAATTTTCTGGGAGCTCCACCGGGGCTCTTTCTCAGGCAGATGATGACTGTTCAGAGCCCCCCAGCAGTTTCAGTAGCAAAGAAATCAGTTTGCAGTTTGGTAGGTAACGCCACTCTTGAGCTGCTATTGCCCCCTTCCAGCACTTAAGGCTCTGGCTGCCTGTCGCCGGAGGGGGATGGTCTGCAGCTGGCTATTGCCGATTCGTCCTTATGTTCGAGCATTCCGCGTGTTGGCTATCCCACAGTCTGGGTTGCTAGACCAAGATAGTTCTTTCTAGCCACGCGCGGACCCAATTCTGGCCCGGTTATGCCCTGATTCTCGAGATAAGCCCTGTAGCCTAAGTCTCCCGCGGCCCAGTTCTTAGAAAGCTCTGTCGTGGGCGCGCTCCTCCCTGCCCAACCCCCACTGCTGTCGGACGCAGGCGTTTGCGCTGCTTATCCGCTGGGGGTTATACTGTTGAATTCGTAATCTGTTGGTTTTAATTATTTATTTATTTATTCTTCCTTCCTGTTATGTTGCCCTCTGTGCTTCTAGGGCTCGCCCCATACACAGCTGTGAGAATGCTCCCCTATTTTAGGGAACCTCTCTTTTTAAGAGTCTCTTCCTGGGACAGGATTCCCCCCCGGGACGGGATTCCCTTCCTGGGACAGGGCTTCCTCCCTACCTCCTTTGTCTCTGTCTTCGTCATATGTATTAATTCCTACCTGGTTTTGAAGCCGATGATCTGCTTTGCTGGATGCCTGATGTCCTCTGCCAGCAGTCAGAAGTTGTTTTGTGGAATTTACTCAGATTTGAAATGTTCTTTTGATGAAGTAGTGAGGGAGAAAGTGTTCTCCCCATCCTATTCCTCTGCCATCTATTTTCCGAGCCTGTATAGATGTTCTGTGTATTCTTGCCACCTCTTCTTAATATCTTCTGCTTCTATAAGGTCCATAGCATTTCTGTCACTTATTGAGCCCATCTTTGCATGAAATATTTCCTTGGTGTCTCTAATTTTCTTGAAGAGATCACTAGTCTTTTCCATTCTATTCTTTTTCTCTATTTCTTTGTGTTGATCCCTGAGGAAGACTTTCTTATATCTCCTTGCTATTCTTTGGAACTCTGTATTCAGATGGGTGTATATTTCCTTTTCTCCTTTGCCTTTAGCTTCTCTTCTTTTCTCAGCTATTTGTAAGGTCTCCTCAGACAACCATTTTGCCTTTTGGCATTTTTTCTTCTTGTGGATGGTCTTGATCCCTGCCTCTTGTAGAATGTCATGAACATCAGTCTATAGTTCTTCAGGCACTCTATTAGTTCTAATCCCTTGAATCTATTTGTCAATTCTACTGTATAATCTTAAGGGGATTTGATTTAGGTCATACCTGAATGGTCTAGTGGTTTTTCCTACTTTCTTCAATTTAAATCTGAATTTGGCAATAAGGAGTTCATGATCTGAGCCACAGTCAGCTCCTGGTCTTATTTTTGCTGCCTGTATAGAGCTTCTCCATCTTTGGCTGCAAAGAATATAATCAATCTGATTTCAGCATTGACCATCTGGTGATGTCCATGTGTAGAATCTATTTTGTTGGAAGAGGGTGTTTGCTATAACCAGTGCGTTCTCTTGGCACAGCTCTGTTAGCTGTTGATGGGCTTCATTTTGTACTCCAAGGCCAAATTTGCCTGTTACTCCAGGTAGCTCTTGATTTCCTACTTTTTCATTCCAGTCCGTATAATGAAAATGACATCTTTTTAGGGTGTTAGTCCTAGAAGGTGTTGTAGGTCTTCATAGAACCATTCAACTTCAGCTTCTTCTGCATTACTGGTTGGATCATAGGCTTGGATCACTGTGATACTGAATGGTTTGCCTTGGAAACAAACAGAGATCATTCTGTCATTTTTGAGATCACATTCAAGTACTGCATTTTGGACTCTTTTGTTGACTATGATGGCTACTCCATTTCTTCTAAGGGATTCCTGTCCATAGTAGTAGATATAATGGTCATCTGAATTAAATTCACCCATCCCAATCCATTTTAATTCACTGATTCTTAAAATGTCAATGTTCACTCTTGCTATCACTGGTTTGACCACTTCCAATTTGCTTTGATTTATGGACCTAATATTCCAGGTTCTTATGTAATATTTGGAGAAGGCAATGGCAACCCACTCCAGTACTCTCACTTGGAAACTCCCATGGACAGAGGAGCCTGGAAGGCTGCAGTCCATGGGATAGCTAAGAGTTGGACACGACTGAGTGACTTCACTTTCACTTTTCATGTCCATGCATTGGAGAAGGAAATGGCAACCCACCCCAGTGTTCTTGCCTGGAGAATCTCAGGGATGGGAGAGGCTGGTGGCCTTCCATCTATGGGGTCACACAGAGTCAGACACAACTGAAGTTACTTAGCAGCAGCAGCAGCTATGCAAAATTGCTCTTTACAACATTGGTTTTACTTTCATCGCCAGTTACATCCACAACTGGGTGTTGTCTTTACTACGACTCTGTCTCTTCATTCTTTCTGGAGTTATTTATCCACTGATCTCCCATAGTGTATTGAGCACCTACTGACCTGGGGAGTTCATCTTTCAGTGTCCTATCTTTTTGCCTTTTCATACTGTTCATGGGGTTCTCAAGGCAAGAATACTGAAGTGGTTTGCCATTCCCTTCTCCAGTGGGCCATGTTTTGTCAGAACTCTCCACAATCACTGGTCCATCTTGGGTGGGCCTACACGACCTGGCTCATAATTTCATTTAGTTAGACGAGGCTGTGGTCCATGTGATCAGTTTGGTTAGTTTTCTGTTATTGCGGTTTTCATTCTGTCTGCCTTCTGATGGAGAAGGAGAAGAGGCTTATGGAAGCTTCCTGATGGGAGAGACTGATTGAGGGGGAAACTCTTCTGGTCTTTTTCTGATGGTTGGGGTCATGCTCTTTAATACAATTTTCTGTTGATGGGCATGGCTATGTTCCCTCCCTCTTGTTTGATCTGAGGCCAAATTATGGTGGAAGCAATTACAATAATGGTGACCTCCTTTAAAAGGTCCCATGCATGCACTGTTGCACTCAGTGCCCCCGACCCTGCAGCAGGCAACCCTGACCCATGCCTCCAGAGGGGACTCCTGGACACTCACAGGCAAGTCCGGATCAGTCTCTTGTGGGTTCATGACTCCTTTCTCCTGGGTCCTGGTGTACACAAGGTTCTATTTGTGCCCTCCAAGAGTCTGTTTCCCTAGTCCTACGTAAGTTCTGGCAGCTCTATGGTGGAGTTAATGGTGAACTCCCCCGAGAGACTTTATGCCATACCCAGGTCTGCTGCACCTAGAGCCCCTGTCCCTGCAGTAGGCCCCTGCTGACCTGCACCTTCGCAGGAGACACTCAAACACAGTTCTGGCTCAGTATCTGTGGGGTGTCTAGGTCCTGGTGCACACAAGTTTTGTTTGAGCCCTCTGAGCATCTCTGGTGGGTAAGGGATTTGATTCTAAACTCGATTTCACCCCTCCTACCATCTTCCTGGGATTCCTCCTTTACCCTTGGACATGTGGCATCTTTTATTGGTGAATTCCAACATTCCCCAGTTGATGGCTGTTCAGCAGAGAGTTGCAGTTTTGGAGTTCTTGCAGGAGAATATGAGCGTACATCCTTCTACTCTTCCATCTGCATTAACATTCTTCAAATGTGACTCTTGGAATTTCAGCTTTTGATTTATTTAAAAGTTAATCCAATCAGAAGTACCTTAAAAAGAAAGTAAACAAATAAACAGAAACATACTTATTGCAATATCTCAGACTCCTGAATTATCTCATTTGCCCTGGATTTGAGTTACCTCAGATTGGGTTTCTCCTAATTACCAGCTTGAACTTCTTTCCTAATTGGAACTATTATAAGAAGGATTGTTTTCCTACTTATTTTAAATCACTTGTGTAGTATTCTCAGGAGAGTCCAACTTCCTATTCTAGCTAGGCTTAGGAAGACACAGAGGTGCACACAAAGGGGCAGGGTAGAAGGAGAGAGCTCCGTAGGGAGAGTCAGATCTCTTTATCACTGACTGATGAAGGAAATATAGTTAAGGTGAAAGACTCAAGGTAGAAACATAGCAGAAGAGCAAAGGAAGCTTGGCTCAGTAGCTCTATATGGTTGACCACATTAGGGTAGGGAAAGATAGAGTCTTCATCCATGTTTATTCCAAGTTCGGAACCCAACAGCAGCAAGGTCAGTAAATCAGCTAATCTGAGGGAGTTGGCAGATATCTAGGGAAAGGAAAACACTTACACAGGACAATAGAAAACCTTAGTGTACATGTAGAAACTGTTAATAACTATTGGTAAGCCTGGGCAAAGAGGAATCAGAAACTTCTCTTGAATTGCAAGCAGATTCTTTACTGTCTGAACTACCAGGGAAGCCCTGTTGTAAGCAAGTTAGTACAAAGCATAAATGTTTCAGTTGCTAAATTTCCCAAGAAATAAGAGGGATACAAATGGGGCCAAAGATTATCAGATGGTAAAACAACAAATGAGCATTGTGATTGATTTCTGAAATGTTTCAGGAATCAAGTGATATTTCCAGTTTGTTGTGAGGCATTCATATCATTGACAATTATACTAGAACTTACTGAGATTTGGAAAAGATAGAGAAGTGCTCATTGGGAGAAATCTAAGTTTTTCTTTTTGATTTCTGTCTCACTTATCTTTCTTCTATTTAGCCACATCTTTTCAGCAGAATGAGTAGTTCTGCTCAGAGTCTGGGTCTATTTAGGGGCTCTGTCTTGAATGAGTAGACTGGTTTAGTTTGTAGGACCCTGTCTTAAAAGCAATAATCACAATATGTAGGGACTACTACTGGGTGCATCAAGTCTTATGGGAAAGATCAGATATGTATATGGAAAATCAAGAACACGTGGAAAAACTTAAAAGGAAATGGTACATAGACATATAAATATTACAGGAAATAGAGTGATTTCTATTATGTGTGGAATCATCTTGTTAAAATTGCAAAATACACATGTACTGGGCTGGCCAAAAGTTCATTTGGGCTTTTCCCATAACATCTTCTGGAAAAATCTGAATGAATTTTTTGGTAAGCCCAATAGAATTTGGCTAGTTTAAGGAGAATGTAGAGCTTGTAAAGAACAAGAGTATATTTCAGGCAGGGGAGATTTCTTTCAGGAATGGTCAGAGACCAGAAACTGAAAGTGACATGTTTGCATTAACAGCAGGTTTAATAAATCGGATTGGAAATGAACAATTTTTCATAGCAACAGTAGACAAAATAGCTTTGTTTTCTGCTGAAATAACAAAAATGTCATTTCAGTACAATAGTAAAGAAAGATGGTGTAGTTGGGAGCTTTATGGGCCTTAGTCGCATAAGTGGGCATCCTGGTGGCTCAGACGGTAAAGAATCTGCCTGTAATACAGACATCTGGGTTCAATCCTTGGTAGGGAAGATCTCCTGGAGAAGGAAATGGCTCCAGTATTCTTTCTTGGAGAATTCCATGTAGAGAGGAGCCTGGAAGGCTACAGTCCACGGGATCACAAAGAGTCAAACATGTCTGAGCAGTTAACATTTTCATTTTCAGTCATATAATCAATGAAAAAATACATCTATAGATAATATAAATAAGAGAACATTAATAAAGTGCCCTTTCCTAATGTACCATAAGATTGTTAATCAATGACAGACGAAAATGAAGCTTATGTTTTCCTTTTGCAGTGATTAAAAAAATGTTATCCTAGATGATCTGAGATTTTTTTCTTTTTAAAGAAAAAACAATTTAGAGTAAGAACATGGTGAGAATGTAAAACTTAATATAGGTATAGAAGGGGAGTCACATGAGTAAACTGATATTATAGCAAGATCAGTCTTGAGGAAATAGAGGCTTGTATAAAAATACTCATACTGGAAGTAGAAACCTTTGGTAATCTATTACAATAGTGTAGGCATTATTCAGTTCAGTTCAGTCGCTCAGTCGTGTCCGACTCTTTGCGACCCTGTGAATCACAGCACGCCAGGCCTCCCTGTCTATCACCAACTCCCGGAGTTCACTCAGACTCACATCCATCGAGTCAGTGATGCCATCCAGCCATTTCATTCTCTGTCGTCCCCTTCTCCTCCTGCCCACAATCCCTTCCAGCACCATTACTAAGCATCAAATTAGGGGTAAGATAAAATAAATAAAATGTATTGGTAATACAACAGAAAAAAAGTTAAGCAGACCTCAATGATTAATTAAGTTTGAGACATAAGAAGACAATAGATGCAAAAATGTGTAAAGTCGGTGTCTAGAAGAACCAAGAAATAAGAAAGTTAGCAAGGGAAACTGGTTGAGTGCTGAGTATAAGTATGGTGTATTAATTTATTAAAGCTTTTATAACAAAGAATCAGACTAAGTGACTTGAACAAGAGTTTATTTTTTTCACAATTCTGAAAGCTAGGAAGTCTGACATCAAGATTTTGGCAGAGTTGATTCCTTTCAAGGCTTTTCTTCTTGGCTTGTAGGTGACTGCCTTTTCCTTGACTTTTCTCAGGATGAAGACCAGTAAGCTGTGTTTTAACAAGCTCTCCAAGTGATCCTGATGCCTGATAAATTTTGAGAATTATTAATCTAATCTATTGGCTGTGCTTTCTGATTGAGTTTTTTTTTCCACACTCCAATTTTAGTTATAAGCATCTATGGAATATGGAATATTCCTTCTTCTACACTCCCAAGTCAGGGGTTTATCCAGATGGTGGCATAGTGTAAGTGTACTTACTCTATGATGAGTAGTAGACATCGCCTATAAAGTCTGAGTGCAGTAGGATTTGAAAACCTCATTTCTCACCTGGAGATGGAGAATGCCAATCAAACCACTGCTCACGAGTTTATCTTCTCTGCTTTCCCTTATTCCTGGAGAGATTCTGTCATCTGTTTTGTTATACTGCTCTTCATTTATGGATTCATTGTTGTTGGAAATGTGGTCATCATCACAGTGGTCCAGCTGAATATTCATCTCCACACTCCCATGTACTTCTTTATCAGTGTCCTTTCTTTCCTGGAGGTCTGGTATACCACAGCTACCATACCAAAGATGCTCTCTTGCCTCCTTTATGAGAAGAGCATTTCCTTAAATGGCTGTCTCCTGCAGATGTATTTCTTCCATTCCACAGGCATCAGTGAGGTTTGTCTCTTGACAGCTATGGCCTTTGACCGCTACCTGGCCATCTGCAGCCCTCTTCATTACCCTACTATCATGACCCCAAACCTATGTGCCTGGCTGACTTTAGGTTGCTGTGTTTGTGGTTTTGCCACACCCCCTTCCTGAGATTGCCTGGATCTCCACACTGCCATTTTGTGGCTCTAATCACCTGGAGCATATCTTCTGTGACTTCCTCCCAGTACTACGCCTGGCCTGCACAGACACACAAGCCATCCTCATGATTCAGGTAGTGGATGCTGTCCATGCAGTGGAGATTATTACAGCTGTGATGCTCATCTTCATGTCCTACTTTGGTATCGTGGCTGTAATTCTACGTATTCGTTCCACTGAGGGCCGTCGCAAGGCCTTTTCCACATGCGTCTCCCACCTCACTGTGTTTCTACTGTTCTTTGGCAGTGTGGCGCTCATGTACCTACGCTTCTCTGCCACCTACTCCTTATTGTGGGACACAGCCATTGCTCTGGCCTTCGCAGTTGTGTCCCCATTTTTCAACCCCATTATCTATAGCCTGAGGAATAAAGAGATAAGGGAAGCCATCAAAAAGCACATGAGCCAAGCTAACATCTTTTTTTTTTTTTTCATAAGATCAGGGACCTCAAATAAGAACTAGTGTTTGGGAGTCTATGTAATTGTTAAAGTCTTTTTATCCTCTCTCTATGGTATTTATAATGAATATACTTGAAGAATAATCCTAATTTCAAATCAAGTGTTCATGTGTTGATAAACAGCAGTCTAGATGTTTTTCAGTAGGTCCAATTATGAATCCCTTGTATGATTTTTTATCTTGGCAATACTACACAATATTAATTCCATTTCAATAACAGGGTCAATAACAGGGACTAAGGCCTGCATCCAACTATAATGAGCCGATGTGCCAAGTTAGTGGAGGTTGATTTGCTGAACACCAAGTTAACTTCGTTAATATTGATGACCACTAGAAATGAAGAGAATGGATAGGCTTCTTTAAAATTGACAGAGAGAGAAGCCCCATAAAGGAGTTGGTTGCAGTTCTGTGGTAGTTAAGGACCATGGCAAAGAATCTCAGGCCAAGAAGTTCACTGAAGAAAACTTTAAATGCAATAAATGAACAAACAAAAACCTTGACTCTAAGAAAAGTGAAGTAATATAAGTAATCTGTTAATTAGCTAATCACTATTTTATCATGATACATTGAAAAATGTAATCATTGGTTTCATTGTAATAACATATAAAGTACTTACTCATGAAATAGAAATATCAATAAATATCTGTTTAGTGAATAAACCAGTATCAGCATGCTGCATTCAGATTGTTCCGGTCAATTGATCTACCATATTGGACAACAGTGCTTCCCTTTTGACCTCTTCTCCCTTGGGTTTCAGGATGCTAGACTCCACTTTTTAAAAATCTTACTTTGTTTGAGGGCTCTTTAGTTTGTGAATCCTTCTCTTGATACATGCTTCATAAAAGGTGATTTTCTCCAGGGCCCACACCTCAGTGGTGATGCAATAATAAAGGTGATGACTGTGCAAATGTTAATAGATTTTCACCTTTCCATAGCCCACCTACAGGAATCCTATGGTTGTCAGCCTTACTTCGCCACTAATATGCCACAGCCATGCCCTCAATCCTCACCCCTAAATCTTATGAGACTCAGGAATCAGATGCAAAGACAAAAGTTAAGGGAAAGGTCTTATGAGAAGAGGCTAACGCTATCTAAAAGAACTCAGATAGAGAGAGAGACCATGAGAGAAAAGTCACAGTTTGTGTCTGGAGAGGTCTTGGTAAAGGAAAGTCATAAAAAAATACACTTGGCATAAGAAAACAAGGAAAAAGAGAAAAAAGGAAACAAGAAGTGTTCCTGTGATTAAATAGTGTGTCTTTAATGTCCTACTTTTAATGTTTTTCATAAAACATGAGGAATGAAATTACAGATTGATTGACTAATTATTTAACTATAACTTTCTAAGTGTAATTATTGTTCCAGAATTGATATATAAAACTTCCAGAATATGAAAGGGTTATGCAGTTTTCTTATCTGTTTTCCCTTTTTGAAGATTTTGTATTATATAATGTATTTCTCAATTAAAGTTCAATCAACAATTGAAATTAGAAGAATAAGGAGAATTTTATTTGAGTCAAACTGAGCATTATAACCAGAGAGACAGACTCTCAGAAAGCTCTGAGAACTGTTCCACCTGTTAGAGGTCAGAGGCACGGTCAGATACATCTTCAAGACAAAGGATCATACATCAAGTGACATACTGATGTATTACATAAAGTTCAACAAGGATATATAGTCTAGGTAAGCATTTACAAAGCAAGCACCAAGTCATTATGACTCTTCATAGAGTTGGGAAATAACAATATTTATTTTAAAAGGAGTTACATTGCTAGGGTCAGAAGAAAGTAAAAAAAGTGATCTTTCCTGATCAGCAGACACTCCCATTTTTGCGAAGTTCTCTTTGATGTGTAATGCAAGTGCACACTGCACACTAGGGAAAGAGAAAGAATGCCCAAATGGACACACAGAAAGAATTTTATGTTGAAATTTTCTTGTCGTGCCTTAAAATATAAACTTTGTTTATCATTTTCCTGAAAAAGAAAATGAAAGTGTTAGTCGCTAAGTTGTGTCTGAGTACTCTGCCACCCCATGCACTGTAGTGTGTCAGGCTCCTCTGTCCACAGAATTCTCCAGGCAATCATACTGGAGTAAGTTTCCATTTTCTATTCTAGGGGATCTTCCCGACCCAAGGATTGAACCTGAGTCTCCCGCACTTCAGGGAGATTTACCATCTACTACTTTCCTAGTCCCTCAGATTTCATTATTGCCATTTATCTTTATCATTATCACTTATTTATCATTATAATTTATAAATTATCTATAAATTATATTATGATTATTATTGTTGTATCATCATTTATCACTTGTAATGTCTTTTATAAATGACATTTATATATATTATATAAATTACATTTATGCCATTGCCATTTATCATTATCTCTAAAAAATTTATATAGCTGAAACTTTCACACTTTCTTAATTTCAGTCTGATCTTCAAACTGAGACTACATTATTTCTTAAAACTTAGATATTACTGCTTTACTACTCTGCTTAAAAACCTTCTAAGATTAAACACACTCTCACTCCAAATTGCAAATGTAATTTTACTAGCTAAACTGTGTATGTGTGCATGCTATTCCAATGTGTTGAATAAAAACAATTTCAAATTGAGAGAAAAGCTAAAGGAAAAGAAACAGCAGACAGCAGGGTCTGATGGTCAAAAGTAAGGACACCATTCAGAGGGTAGATCACTGTGCTGACCTGCTGATGGAACTTCTTACATGATTTTTTTTTAAATTCATATTACTGAGGATTGAGCAGTGAGTTCTCTTACACTGTGTTTCACCTCACCAACATATTTATTATCTGATATTTGGGGAAGATCATATTAAATAAGGGGCTTCCCAGGTGGTGCTAGTGATAAAGAATCTGCCTGCCAATGCAGGAGACCCCAGTTTGATTCCTGGGTTGGGAAGATCCCCTGGAAAAGGGATAGACTACCCACTCCTGTATTTATGGGCTTCCCTGGTGGCTCAGATGGTGAAGAATCTACGTGCAATGCAGGAGACCTGGGTTCAATCCCTGGGTTGGGAAGATCCCCTGGAGGAGAACATGGCAATTCATTCCAGTATTCTTGCCTAGAGCATCCTCAGGGCATAGGAACCTGGTAGGCTATGGTCCATGGGGTCGCATAGAGTCAGACTTGACTGAGCAACTAAGCACAGCACAACAAAACTTTGGAGAATCTGAGGTACTAAGAGTTAAAGTGAATATTGTTCACTGCAAACAGGTCTTTCTTTCTTGAATGACAATATTTAATCTTTTAAATTTAGGAGACAAACATTGGAGGCTTCTTAAAATGAGAACTTATTCTGGAGAAGCAAAAATAGTCTTAAAAATAAAATGATGATGACCTCTACTCCACAGGAAAACATTTTTACATGAAAATTAGTGCATTTTTCCTTTTTGTTAAATGACTTGAGAAACTTGAACTCTAAAATTTTACAGTAAGCATGTGAATTTTAGTGTTGCAAATTGGGGACAGTTTAGAATTTGGGTATATAAAGCATCTCTTGGAGTTTCTGAGTCCAGTTTATGAAGATCTGATAACTGAGAAGAGACTCAGGAAAGCTGGGCAATGCTGATTAAATGAGTGTGAGAAGTACAGTTCTGCCCAGAGCTGATAACCAAGATCAAATACAACAGTTCTCAAGTGTACCCCCACCCTGTAAAACTGAGTATAAGACTTCTCTTTAATGAAGCTGTCTGTAATGAACTTAAGTTTTCCCTGTAATCTCTCAGCACTCATTTATATAAAGGGCTACATACAATTTCAAAGATTGAAAATTATTCTTAACTTCCACAATGTCTTTCATATATTCTTTACCTGAGTCTCATGTACTCAGGGCCTCTATGTCGTCAGTGCTGATAACCATTCTTGGAAAACTGTAATAGTGGCAAGAAGGTCAGAGGCCCAAGTATTAAGCTGCTGCTGCTGCTAAGTCGCTTCAGTTGTGTCTGACTCTGTGCGACCCCACAGATGGCAGCCCACCAGGTTCCCCCGTCCCTGGGATTCTCCAGGCAAGAACACTGGAGTGGATTGCCATTTCCTTCTCCAATGCATGAAAGTGAAAAGTGAAAGTGAAGTCACTCAGTCGTGTCCGACTCTTAGCAACCCCATGGACTACAGCCTACCAGGCTCCTCCATCCATGGGATTTTCCAGGCAACAGTACTGGAGTGGGGTGCCATTGCCTTCTCTGAGTATTAAGCTACCAGGTTCAAAATTTTCTCATCATGCCCTTCCATCAGTCCGAAGGAAACAGCTGGACCCTTGTACTAATACATTCCCTAAGATTTGTGTTCATGCCTTTAGCACCCAAATTTGATTTTTATATAATGAAACTATATGAAAATGTAAAGTTAATAGTATACTTTCAAAAAGAGAATTTAAAGCTCTCTCAGTTTCTTTGGGTGAGATGATCCAGGGTGAAAGGAAACTAGAAATGTAGAACCTTGGTCTACCCTAGTAGACCATGAATACTATATTATTCAAATTGGATCTACAGTGGAATGATGTTTGACATGGATAGACCCACCGTTTTTTAGGAGGATCTGAAGCCATCCCATCTTTTTTTTTTTTTTTTTAATATGTTTACTTTATTTCTTAAAAGTTATAAAAAATGATTATGATTTTGGAGGATTTCTGCTTTCTTTTCTCTTCATTAAAAATAATACATACAGTAAACAGTATGACTTTATCCCAAAGTTTAGAACTTTGTTCCAGTTTTAGATATTTTATGGCTTAATTAGTTTGTCAAATGTTGTTTTTTTAGTCGCTTAGTTGTATCTGACTCTTTGAGATCCCATATACTGTAACACACCAGGCCTCCCTGTCCTTCACTATGTCCCAGAGTTTGCTCAAACTCATATCCATTGAGTCAGTGATGCTAGCCAACCATCTCATCCTCTGTTGCCCCCTTCTCTTCTTATCCTCAATCTTTTCCAGCATCAAGGTCTTTTCCAGTGAGTCAGCTCTTCACATCAGGTGGCCAGATTATTGGAACTTTAGCTTCAGAATCAGTCCTTCCAGTGAATATTCAGGGTTGATTTCCTTTGGATTGACTGGTTTGATCTCCTTGCAGTTTAAGGGACTCTCAGGAGTCTTCTCCAGCATCACAGTTTGAAAACATTGATTTTTCAGCACTCAGCCTTCATTATGGTCCAACTCTCACATCTGTACGTGACTACTGGAAAAGTAAGCAAACAAACATAGCTTTGACTATACAGACCTTTGTTGACAAAGTGATGAGCTATCCTAATTTTTGTTTCACAAAATGCTAGTAAGCAAGCATGTATCTTACTTCTTTTGGGTTTTTAAAAATCTGATTTAGGCTTACCCTTAATCATTTAAATAAAAGGAACAATCTGTAAGACCAGGAATAAAAATTTCTCCCTATTTTAACAAAGTCTCTACAGCAAGAATTAGATGTCTTGTTGCTTAAAGACTGTTAAAAATCTGCAGCTGAGTTTTAATGGAGTTGGTGATTTGTATTTCTGAGAGATAGGCTGGAAGAAGAACCTACGTATGCCTTGAGTTCTTGTAATTCTGTACAGAGTATGAAGAATGGGCAACCCAGAATTCTTTCCTGATTTACAGTTCTCAGAGGTAAAATTTAAAGCTAATTGAAGAAACAAAACATAATCTTAACATTGCCCTATGTTACATCTATAACAGTTTTTTTTTTCTGTTTTCATCTAAGAATTTTGCTTTCATTTTTTTTTTTTTTAATAAAGTCATGTTGAAGACCTTTGAGAAACACAGCCCCCTCAAAGTGCTGAGTCACCCAGCATCTGTGAAAGTTAGCAGCTGCCTCAGCTCAATCTGTCTCCTGAAGATAGGGTAGATTGTAGTTGGCGGGATTCTGGCCCAAGCAAGAGGGTTTTTTTTTTTTTTTCTTTGTCTTGCCACATATGTAACGTTTCTCTCATTTCTATCTAAGTTAGACTAAACAATTACACGTGAATTGTTTCTCTTTCTTTCTCTCTCTCTCTCTCTCTTTTGGACAAATTTTATTTTGGCAGGTTCTTGACCTTTAGGAAAGGCATAACACTTTGCAAAGGAAACGGTGAGTACAGAATTCTTTATCGTACAATTTGTCACCAATATAATTAAGAAAGCTGTCTCCTTTGAACTTTCTGTGCTGTCTTTGACAGGATCAGCAAGAATTGTTTCTTGATTCTTAAGAAGTAAAGAAGCTTAAATTTAATTCTCTTTTTTATGAATGTATCACTTTAAACTGACCTTGAGCTTGTGGCTATACAGCACCAAAATCCAGCAATGGCATGTTTACACAGGTTCACATGGAGAACAACCTGATAACTTGGAGCAAAATAACACATGATAAATGTTTGAGTCTCCATAGAAGGATTTAATTCCATAACAAAACTAGTAAAGGCCACCCACAGAGTAACAATTACGTATAGAAGGAGACTAAAGTCTAAATCTTATATTGAATGTTTTCACTGGGGTAAACTAGGAAAAACTGTGCTTATATCCAGATAAATGAAGGTGTATCTTATGGAGATTTTGCTGGATGTTGTCACAAATAAATTGGATCCCATTATTATTGGAAAATAAGATGTGATTTTATTTGATAATATAATGTTTTACATTGCAAAAGTCAGTTACCAAGATGCTAATAATTTGAAATTTGTAGTAATTAGATTGTAAATGTGCTAAATTTTTGATTTGTATTGTTTATGAATAAAGAAAATAATAAAGTAATGTATTCGTTTTATTTTTACATAATTTTTTTGGACTTTGGGGTATATCATTTGTCAAAATTAATTGCAAGCTATTTTTATTTATTCATTAAATTAGATTTGTCATGATCAGTACATGTTAACACCTTTTAAGTTTTTGAAAGCAGTAAAATTGTATTTCTTTTTATGCATCCGGAAATGTGATTCTGCTAATTTAAACTTGTTTTCAGTTGTCTAATAATGCGTGTTATAGAACTTTATTGTTAATTAAGTTTATTAACATAGGCAGATATTTATGTGAAAAGTTGGAAAAGTATTCTGAATGACCAAGAATTATTAGCCTAAGTCGTAGCTGCATATGTTTAAAATTATATAAATGTACTACAGCCATTCTAAAAAGAGATTTTTATAGGTATAAAGATATCTGAACCTAAGTCCAACATGAGTAAATGCCTTGAGACATTTAAAAAGACAGAATATTAAAGACAGAGGAAATTAAAAACAACAACAACAACAACAACAACAGTATACTAGAGAGACTTGAGAACCAGCATTAAGTAAACTTTTTAACTTCCAGGCTATGGAGAGTGATGGGCCAAAGGTGCTGGAAACAGCAGAAGAGATCCAAGAAAGGCGTCAGGAGGTGTTGACTCGGTACCAGAGGTTCAAGGAACGGGTTGCTGAGAGGGGGGTCAGAAACTTGAAGATTCCTATCACTACCAGGTTTTCATACGAGATGCTGATGACCATGAGAAATGGATCATGGAGAAAATCAAGGTTGCAAGTGATAAAAGCTATGAAGACCCAACCAACATACAGGTTCTTCAGTTTCACTGACTTCCCCAGAGGAGACTCTAAAATCTCTAGGAGGGAAACATTTTTATAATGTAGGTGTACATCTGGTAAACTCTAGAGGGATGCTGTAATAGAAGATTAGACTTTGGGAACTGCAATTCTGTTACTAAATAGTCCATGTCTTTAACTCCTTAAGCCTCAATGTCTTATTTACACAGGAAACTCATTCTAGATAATACTTTATGAATGTAATATTGCTCTGAACTTAAACCATGGACAAAACACTGAGAATTCAAAGAATTTATGATGCATTATGAAATTTCAATATTTGTGACATTAAGGATGGAATTGAAGTAAAGAGACATCAGTACTTCTGAACCAACTTCTCTTTGCTCTCCTCAGAAAGATATGACTTAACCAGGGTTTTTCCAGGTGGCTGTTCAGACTCTTGTTAAGTCCAAGTGAGAGATCTCAGATAGAGAGATTTGGTGGAAGCTCCCCCTACTACTTGTATTACAGAATAAGGCATAGTCAGGATCAGAAGAAAGGCTTGTATGCCTAAAAGGCACAATGGATATCAGAAAGGAAGCACCTAGAACAAGAACAAAGTGTTACCTACTAAATGGATTAATCTATATATGACACAAGAGCATAATTTAGCATGCAGAAACTTCCCAGTTAAAATAAGTCACTGTGGTCATGATAACTTTCCTCATTGTTCACTACTTTCAGTAGGATTTACTTCCTCTTTTCTTAAAAGGAACAATTCAGTGTTACATTATTTCATTTCCACAGAAGGCAATTAAGACTTTAACGTAATATTTATTGGAAATTTCCCAAAGGCAATGAGTACTGAAAAGACCTTCTTCTGTGGTCCAGGACATTGGATCTGGGAATCTTTAAAAAGCTATATGCATTGATTCTGCCACAACCACTTCTTTTAGAATAGGACTCCTCTAGCTATGGTCATAGGTTATCATTTAATCTATGCTGGGAAACTGGTAGTTCTGCCTGCAAGAAAGCAGAGGAATAAAAGAAGTCTTTTAGGTCCAGGAGACCAGGCTCCATTAAGCCATAAACCCTGATTTCTAATCTTCAGGGGAAGTATCAGAAGCATGAATCCTTTGAAGCAGAGGTGCAAGCAAAATCAAGGGTCCTTCCTGATCTGGAAGAAACCAGGGAAACTCGATTTCCTGAGGGGCATTTTGCCCATGAGGACACCAAGGTAAATATATGGTAGGGCTCTGTGAGAGATGCTTCTAATTGTTGATTATGTTATCAGAGTTTTCGTTGATTACAATGGGTGTAAGCCTTGATACAACTGACTTGGAACCATGGTTCTGCCTCTTATATTTTACTTGGATTGTGAAAGGAAAAAATGATGGGATATGCTAGTGTTCCTAGGGAGTGGGGAGAAGAGCTACGGCACAAAGCTCTCATTGAATCACCTTCCTCCTTAAGCCATCACAGGATGGGTTGGCTCAAGATCAAACCCACCTCAACCCAGATGAATTGGCTTTCCCAAATGTCCTTTCTGACTAATTCTTCTAAGCTCAGAGTTCTTAGTGCTTAAACTCTCTTAACAAGGGATACTCTTTCTTTGAATCTTCTCTGAAATCTTTCTTCCTTCGTCTATGATGCCTCTTTCTCCTCAGAGCTCACATGCTGTGACTATTATTGTAGTTCTCCAAACCCTTGAACCCTGAAGATAGAAGAGCACCACCACCATGAAATCCATTATAATTTATCAGCTTTTTTTCTGAGTTAATTCACATATTCCCCTAATATGTTTGGGTTGATAGAGTCAGTTCAGGTTCTTTTTGTATTAAGTGATTTTTTTTTTTTTACTGTTTAATTGTTTCTAAAATTGTCAAAAGAAATATTTGATACATATTTATAAGTTGGGGCTTACATTTCCATATCTAGCATACAAATTCTAGCTCCTTTTACTGTCAACAAAACATGGTCAGGTGATACAGACTTTAACAAGAATAAACCTTATTAGAAAGAAGATTCTGTTACAAGAATAACTCAAAATTTACCTGTTATTAAATAAAAATGATTGGGCAAAATTGCACAAAAATCAGTCCCTTACATTAATTAACATAGTTGAGAAATATCTGAAACATCTTCACATCTATTAAAATTTCTGAGATTATAGTAATCCTGTAGCACTGCAGGATCCATAGATAAATGTGATCTATGTGCTACATGTTACCTTAGAACCATGAAGTAGTTGGAAAATACAAGATTCTTGAAGACACAACATAAATTATACCTTTAATTTAACAATACATGTAAAACCTGGTCTTCTAAGCTAACCTAGCATTAGAGCCCTCAACTATATAGTTTCAAGTTCTGTTATTGCTCTGGTGATCTTATTTCCTTTATAACTCAGAAAAACTTGTAGCTCTTATCTCTTCTGACAAACAGTCCATGCTAACGTTTTCTCTGCCTTGGGCAGTACTTTGAACACCCCTCTGTATCTTCTGCCTATCAAAATTCTATCTATCCCTCAAGGTCCCATTCAAATGAACACCTGTTTTTAAATGATTTTTATTCCATCCTGTCTTATCATTTGTAATCATTTCATCCTCTAAAACACCCAAATGTTGTTATTTATTTTTCTTTATGGAGGATCATATGATTTAATGGCTATTCCCATACATGCCCTATCCTCTTTTAAATATTTTTGAGCAATTAATACACGAGTTAATGGGATGAGGGATTTTTATCCAGATCCCTCTCTGCACAGGTCTCTGAGTCTATTAACTGCTGCTCCACAGCAGGTAATGTGCCTGAGTGGTTTTACTTCTCCCAAAGGGCCTTCTGGAGGAACTGAACCGCCTGTGGGACCTGCTGCTGGAGCTGACCCGGGAGAAGGGTGCCCTGCTGCTGCGGGCCCTGAAACGCCAACAGTACTTCCAGGAGTGTGCTGACATCTTGGAGTGGATTGGAGACAAGGTATAGCATCAAACAGCCTGAATATAGGATTTTCCACCCCTCTGGCCCAGACATCCCATTGCAATTAAACTCAGACTTCCCTGGTGGTTCAGATGGTAAAAATCTGCCTGCAGTGTGGGAGACCTGGGTTCCATCCCTAGGTTGGGAAGATCCCCTGGAGAAGGGGATGGCTACCACTCCAGTATTCTTGTCTGGAGAATTCCACGGACAGAGGAACCTGGCAGGCTACAGTCCATGGGGTCACAAGAAGCAACATGCAACACAACTGAGCAACTTTCACTTTCACTTTTTGTAAAGAAGTCAGGGTATCTGTTCCTGGGCTTAGTTCCTTGGAAGAAGGAGGAATGTTAGCAAAGATTTAGAGGTATTCTGGAAGTAGGCAATGTTATAGGAGGAGAAGTCTAAATGTATGAATCTGAACATGAAGAAGGCAAGACATTAAAAAAAAAAAATGCGTACTGAAAGATCACCTAGGATTGCTCCCCTTCTACCTTCCATGAGCCTTCACTCCTTCCAGGTTTTCAGTCCTACTCTGGTTCCAACTGAGAGAATTGCCAGTTTTTCCTTAATCCTTTGTCTCCTAATACCTATAACTAGAGAGGTTTCTATCTCCTATTGCTTGAAGAATGACCCTATGGTTAGGACTGAAAATTTATACAGGCAAGCATTCAGCACAATACTTTTATAAATACTCAGGATGTTGAATGGAGCAGAACCAGGATGAATTTACTTTTCACGTTCCAAACCACAAAATGTTTCTTCCAGGGACATTTTCTGACAATGTCCCTGGTCTTCCCAAAGAATTACCCCAAAGACCACTGTCTCCTGAGTCACAGTGCCACCTCAGGAAATATACCCTTGCTCTGACTCTTTCTTGAAGGGGTTCTCCCAGGTTCCACCAGTATCTCCTTCTGAGTTATCCTGGGAATGTAAATGTAAGCAAGAGTTTTGGACATTTGAACTGCGGGAATCCCTAAATATTTGCTGGTGACCTAATAGACCTTTCTGTGCCTACAGGACGCTCTGGTGACATCAGTGGAGCTGGGTGAGGACTGGGAGCGCACAGAGGTTCTGCATAAGAAGTTTGAAGAGTTCCTAGCAGATCTGGCAGTTCGAAAGGAGAGAGTGAATGAAGTGAACCGATATGCCGAAGAGTGTGCAGAGGTGAGGTGGGGAATAACAGAGCCAATCCAGGAAAAGGGTTCTGATCTTCAAGAAGATTGCCTGGCCATTTGTAGAAGGGACACAAAAGATATATAAGACATTGTGAGAAAACAGAGGTATGTGTGTCCCTGGAGTAACACGCCCAGAGTAGCTTTCTCTCATTTCTGATTTCATCCCTTGCCAGTCTACAGAAATAGCGGTGTGAGTGAGTGAGTGTACATGGGTTTATGTAAAGAAATTCAGTCCACAATAAGGTTACTCTTGCACTGTGCAATACATAGATTTTTCATGTTTATGAAGCACCAAAGTGGCAAAGAATATGAAATAATCGTGGCTTCTCATAATATATATGATATCATTAAACAAATTTTTCTGTGCTTTGAGGGGGAAGGAAAAAGAGACAGATTTCCCTTCATTTACTTAAGAAAGTGCTTAAATAAGCTTTAAATTTCTGAGCATACAAATACTCAGTGTGTGACTAAATACCCTTAACATATGTAAGAACTGGGAAGTCAGTCTGATTTTACATGTATGTGAAGGAATTGAATAGAAACTGCAATAGTTGGCTATCATGCTTTTCCATTTAAAGTTTTATTATCACTGCAGCTATATAATGGGAATAATATTTATGTGTAAATAGAATCAAGATTTTAGATTAAGAGGTACTAGAGTAGGGAAAATAAACTACTTCTCAATTTTTTCCAGGCCTCATTTCCAACAGTCTCTAAATTTCTCCCTCTAACATGACTGCATTTTTCTTATTGTGCAGATTTTTTTTTTTTTTTTAGTTATCTGTTACTATCTATCAAACCACTACAAAACTTAAAACAGAAAACATCTTATTTTTCCATGGTTAAGTGAGTCAGATTCACTGATTCAGCTGCTCAGCTGGGCCATTCTCCTGATCTCACCTGATATTCTTAAGTAACTGCAGTTACACAGGGACTCAGTTGGTGTACAGGATCTAAACAACGTTCCTCCCATGTCTAAGGATTTGGCAAGGATAGTGCAGGCTTTCTCCATATACTCTCTCATCTTTCAGTAGATCATATTTTTAATATGTTCCAAGAAGGTAAGAACAGAAGCTGAAGGACTTCTTGAGGCCTAAGTAATGGGGCTTATAAAATATTATTTCTACTTATAAAGAAGGAAGGAGAAGAAAATTCTGTCTGAAGAGGCTGCAAAATAGAAATGGAAATAGGAATAAACAGGGATAGGAAGGGTCGGGAGACCTGGTACATGGCTACTGCTCAAAATTTCCAAGTATCAAAATGGGCTGATATTAGCTAGCTTTATCTGATAAACATAAATCTCATTGCTTCAGATAGTCTGCAAAACTGTATGAACTGCAAAATTAAATTTATCTGCATGTTTATCTAGTTCTGGGAAGAGGGAATTAGTTCCAACTATATTCTCAAGGTGTCAGGGCCCCAAAAGAGCCAAAACTCACAGTATTCAAGATTTGAAAAATTAAGTCAGACCTCACAAAAGGAATTTTCTCTTCCTTGGTTTCCAGAGTCTTGAGAGAAGCTAGCAGCCATCAACATGATGGAGTTCTGAAAATAATGAGGTTGGGCATCCTATGTTAGTAGATTAGTCTTGAGCTGTGGACAGAAGATACAACATCTGATGGTTTGGTTTTCTAGATTTTGGTGATGTGGATCAAGTAAAAGGGACCAGGGTTAAGGTGAAGTGCAGTATCTGGCTAAATGGCTATCCTCTGCTTCTGACAAAGTATGGAGCAGTGTGAAATAAGAAGTGTTTAAAAGTTTTTTTCTGCATTAGTCCATCACTGACTTACTCTCACAGGAAAAACATCCTGAGCTGCCCTCAATTCAGTCCAAGCAGAAGGAGGTGAATGCAGCCTGGGAACGTCTCCATGGTCTGGCTCTCCAACGACGGAAAATGCTGTCCAGTGCTGCAGACCTTCAGAGATTCAAAAGGTAGGAATCTGGCCACTGAATTGTAGGAAACTGCAATAGCACCAGGCTGGGTATTTGGATTAGCCTTTGTCTATTGTTAGCAATTAGTGGCCAATACCTCGAATCAAAGAAAATCATGGTCTTGCCTTTAAAACAACAAGGTCTCTACATCTTGATGGAAACCATTAAAGTAGGAACTCTTTTTAAAAATCTTTGTGCATTTATTCTCTTTTTGGTTGTACTGGGTCTCCGTTGTTGTGGGCGGGCTTTCTCTAGCTGAGGGGGGCCCGGGTTCACTCTTCAGTGTGGTGGGCGGAATTCTCACTGTGGTGGCTTCTCTTGTGAAGCACAGACCCTAGGTGCATGAGCTTCAGTAGTTGTGGTGCACGGGCCTAGCTGTCTCTGCATGTGGGACCTTCCCGGACCAGGGATTGAACCCCTGTCCCCTGCCTTGGCAGGTGAATTCTTAACCAATGGATCACCAGGGAAACCCCCAAACAGGAATTCTTTAGGCTATTTTTCACTAGTGTGTGGGAAGATAGGATAATTTCTGACAGGGTGAGTGAGGCTGGTCTTGCTGGGTGCTGTTTGCCCTGGAATGCCTGCCTTCTTCTTTTGCTGGAGCTCATGGGGTTGTCTGGCAGGGATGTGGCTGAAGCTATCCAGTGGATTAAGGAGAAGGAGGATCAAGTCACGTCTGACGACTATGGCAAAGACCTTGTGAGCTCTGAGGCACTGTTTCACAGTCACAAGACACTTGAGAGGAACCTTGCAGTCATGAATGACAAGGTAAGCCTGTGGGAGGAAGAGCTAACATCCTTGAGTTAAAAGAGCATCTGACTTTCATCTTGTCTCCATAAGTAAATGAAGTCGCTCAGTTGGGTCCAGCTCTTTGTGATCCTATGGACTACAGCCCACCAGGCTCCTCTGTCCATGGGATTTTCCAGGCAAGAGTACTTGGGTGGGTTTCATTTCCATCTCCACCTGTTTCCATAGAACGCAGTAAATTCATTATTTCAATGAAAGAGAAATTTTGTGCCACCTAAATATACCTCTTTATTTTAGTTTATAACTTGAACATGCTTCTTGGCTATCTAGCATTTTGTTTAAATTATTTTTATTTAAATACACATATATGCTATATATATACACTTATGCTTTTTGTAATGTATGTCATAATTTAAAAACAAAATAGATAATTTCATGAATGGTTTCCTGCCTAACCACACCTTCTCCTGTTGGAGATGAACCTTGTTTCTTTTTGTCCTTTACTCGGTAGAAAAGGGAGAAAATTTCTTCTTCTCCTTTTATAATAAACATAGACACTAAACACTCTACTCAGCCCAACTTTGGGTTTTCTTCTGGAAGCTGAAAGACCTCAATTCCTGTACCTACAGCAGGCACAGTCACACTAGAACTTGGAATAAGTCTATATTCTTTAATGCTTCCCATTCTTACTTCTTACCCTTACAACTTTAACCATAACTTAAACTAATTACTCCTCAGCTTTTACAGTGGAGTCATCCCACAAGAAGATCCCTAGTAACTATGCTTTAATCATAGTTCTATCCCTCGATCCAGTTTCTGAAAAATATTTCACCAGTCTACCTCATTTTTCCTTCCTCATTTTCCCCTTTGGTCTTTTTTGTTTTATAATTATGAGTGATACAATACCATGACTTAATGAATAATGATAACACCTTAGTGAATAATGATAACATCTTAGACAACACCTGGTTATAATTCAGTATAGTGAAAGGACTAATGGTAACATGGAATTTCCCCTAGTAACCCTGCTCCTCCGGAATTGTGCTCACACTGGCCTGGTATTACTGGAATTTTCTTGGCAAAAAATTTTCCTTAGCAGAAATATCTCTCTGATTCCTATGGTAATATTTATGAAAACAGTATAGAGGGTAATGAAGGACAGATATATGTCTAAATATTGCTTCTGATAATGATTCATTGAATGATCTTGGGCAGATAAAATACTTAGCCTCTCAGTTTTCACATACAAAGGGAACAAGAATAGTTTCCGCTTCACAGTCTTATTAAACAGAGACTATAAAACAAGAAAATGCATGTGACATGCTTAGCACAACAAGAGACAAAAAGCAGTCAGTAAATTATTATTATTATTATAGTTACATGAATATATTAATATAGATATATCCATATAAATGCACTAATATGTTATTCTTACTCATATAATTATGTTACATCCCTCCCATAAAAGTTTGTCAGGAGGATCAGAATACTTGGATTTCCCACTAAGTTTCTTTTTTTCCTTTTTTTAAAATTATATAGTAAGTTTCAGATGTACAGCATTATCATTAGACATATGTATGTACTATAAAGTCACCATCTAGCACCATACTGTTGACCCACCTTCACACACTAGGTTTCTTTTTCATCCCAAAGGTGAAGGAGTTATGTGCCAAAGCAGACAAGTTGAAGCTTTCCCATCCTTCAGATGCAGCTGAAATCCAGCAGATGAAAGAAGATCTGGTCTCCAACTGGGAACATATTCGCAACTTGGCTACCAGCAGATATGAAAAGCTGCAGGCTTCTTATTGGTGAGAAAGCCTTCTTCTCTATTATGTTAACTACCTCTACAGGGTCAAAGTGCAATATTAAAACAGAATTAAAAGAGTAAAAGGAATAAAATGAATGACCCAGCCCTCCTGCCTGCTCAGTAGAAGCAAAAGAAATTTAAGTTTTCCAGGTCCTTTGCAGGATGATATAATCCTCAGAATGACATCTCCTTTCACCTGTACCCTTTCTGTCTTCCTCTGTTTGTATAGTTGTAAGAAGCTATGAAGTGGCCCGTGAAGCTGAAAAAGTAATTGAAGAAACATGTCAAAATCCTGGCCCTAGCTAAGGAATTGGAATTAATTTCCAAGCTGAAGAACAGAAAATAATTCTAGAATTGTTTCCTGAATGTAGATCAGCTTATTAAAAAAAAAAAAAATTCTGTACTTAATTTTTATGATTAGTTGTTAAATCACCAGAAAATAGTCTTTATCATATTGATATGATTGAAAATGAAATGGTGAAGCTTTGATTTTTGAACAGGTAATTTTTTTGGTGACTTTTGTCTTCACTGATATGGTGAAGAGTGAATTAAAATACATGAGGGCTCCTAATCCTAACTCTAGCTGCCCCTTGTCATAAGGTGCTTCCTGTTGTTTATGTTATGTGATTATTTATTTGGCCTCACAGTACTTTACTAAATAGTGCTTTACTTCAAGTGTTTCTGGAATGTGACTGTGATGTTGGAGATGTCATGCTCAAGTGCTTCATCACACAAAGACTCATTCACCCTAGGAATATACAATCTAGAGTGAAGAATTTATAGCCAGCATTGCTAAAGGAATAGGGAAGTACATCAGAGGAATGAAAGGGTAGGTTTAATGCAGAAAGCATGATGTACATCTTAGCCCAACCCAACTCTGACTCTTTGTTCAATGTCCATTTGCATCTGGTTCCTCCTTTCTGTCTTTTCCTTTACCTTTTCCCCAGGTACCAGCGGTTCTTATCCGACTATGATGAGCTCTTAGGTTGGATGGAGGAAAAGACTGCTCTGATCAATGCTGATGAACTGCCCAAAGATGTGGCTGGTGGGGGAAGCCCTACTGGACAGGCATCAGCAGCACAAGGTGGAGAGGGAAGGCCTCCTCAGTAGGTGGAAGAGGGAGGTGACTGCAATACCAGATTTCTTGCTTCATTTAACACTTTCGTCTTGTGGTCACAGCATGAGATTGACTCTTATGATGACCGATTTCAATCTGCTGATGAGACTGGTCGAGCCCTGCTGGATGCCAATCATGAAGCATCTGCTGAAGTTCTGGAAAAGGTAATCCAGTTTAACAGAATTTGTGAAATTTTGATACATAATCTTCACGTAATCCCTTACTGATTGGCAATCTCTGATGGAAAAAGGACAGAAGACATACAAATATCTTAACATAGATCCAGACTTCACATTGCTTCCTTCATATGTTGCTTTAGCTAGAGTGAGGCTTTTGAAATCTCAGAACTTGATGTGTGTTTCCTCATCTCTGAGACTTTAGTCGATCTAACTAATTTCATCACTTGAAAGTGAAAGCATTGGTTGCTCAGTCATATCTAACAATTTGTGACCCCATGGACTGTAGCCTGCCAGGCTCCTCTGTCCATGTAATTCTCCAGGCAAGAATACTGGAGTGGGTAGCCATTCCCTTCTCCAGGAGATCTTCCCTACCTGGGGATTGAAACCAGATCTCCTACAGTGCAGGCAGATACTTTATCATTTGAGCCAAGAAACCTCCATGCCATCTTGCCTTGTCACATGTGCTCTGTTGTGTCACTTTCCCATGCTAGTCTCTAGATGGTGAATTCTTTGAGGACTGTTCTTTATTCATCTTTGGGTTCCTTAAGGTACCTAGCATGGTTCCTGGTACACGGCTCCTTTTCTTCTCTCCTCTGTACAACCTCAAATCAGACTGATTTTCCTTTATCTGTGTTTCTGAAATCTTCATGAAGCAACAGGAAAGCTTTACACACTGCCATCATCATAATCTTCTAGATCCCAAAGGCTCACCTAAACCTCCTGATCCCTGAGACATTTTGCTCTAGTCACAGAGTCAGGAATTTCTGGGATGATAACTGAAATAAGATTTGCAAGTTCTCTGCATCTCATTAGCTTCCAAGCACAGCCACCAGCATTATATGATGAAGACTGAGATCTCTATATTTTCAACTCATCAAGAACCCTATAGGAGAATTATAATATGAATTTTTATTTTTAACAATTTTCAGCCAAAGGAAGAATGGAACTCTAAGACCTTGAAATGTACCTGTTTTCCTGAATTCTGAGAATTTGTACCATCTTTTGATGGAATTAACACAGCAGTTTTAATAAGCTGGGGTTTCTCGGACAGATATTTGGGCAGAAACAAAGGCTTTCATGAGTTTGATAATGCCCCCTTTTCCTTGATGGTTCTCATTTGCATTTGAAATAGAATGCAGACTTCTCAATCTAATCATTTAAGTGCCCTGTGAACTTGAATTTCATGAAATGTCCACCTTTTTTAGACACTGCAGTTTTCTCTGGAGCACTTGGTATAATCCAATGATTACCTGGAATAATTAGTTACCTGTGGTATTAGGTCCTCCTACAATCCTGATCTCCACCTCTCTGCCCTTTAAATCTTGGTTTGATACAATAGTTTTTATACTTCTGCTCCCTGTGTCTTTGAATCAATTAACCTTTACTTCTTTATTTATACATAGTAAGTGTGGTATACCTCTATTATGGTATTTCTACCATTTTTTCTATACTATAGGGATTTACTTAGTTGTAGTGATGGACAGGGAGGCCTGGTGTGCTGCAATTCATGGGGTCACAAAGAGTAGGACACAACTGAGACTGAACTGAACTGAGGAGCCTTAAGAGAAAAGTCTGTTTTTTCTATTCTTTTTTTTTCCTTCAAAGGGTCTTGCATTTATTAGATGCTTGGTGACAGTAGGATAAAATAAATTCATTTAATATCTTCCTGGTCTTTTGCTTCCTCTTTTCCATAGATGTCAGCACTTAGCTACAACTGGGAGGCTCTGCTGGAGCTGTGGGAGAAGCGGCGGCAGCAGTATGAGCAGTGCTTGAACCTGCACCTCTTCTACCGTGACAGCGAGCAAGTAGACAGTTGGATGAGCAGACAAGAGGTAACACAGGGGCTCAGCGAGTGTCCAGAAGCCATTTCTCCTGCTCCTCCTTCACTACTATCAGCATCCTCACCACCACTTCAGTTCACGTGGGAACTAGAGGGTGAGGCACAAGGAAGAGAAAGATCGACCCTCTTGTAGGCTCTTGAAATTCGCTCATGGACAAATGCACAGTAAAAATATTTAAATACAAAGCACAGAGTTTTTAAACGTCTCTGAACATGCTGCAAAATGAATATCCAATTGTTAAGGGATCGGCAAAAGAAAAATGTGATGAGTCAGGCAGGGCTAACCAGAGATTTTCTGGTGAAGGTGAGTGGTCCTCTTGAGGATTTGAGAACACTGAATCATGCTTAGATTGGTTGGTTCACACACTGAGATGAAGGTGATCAATCTGGATTAGAAGGTTGGGAAGGGAACTCTGAAGCTGAGGTTCTGAGCTTCTTTGAGGTTAATCTCTATCTCCTATCCTGCTGCTGCTGCTAAGTCACTTTAGTCGTGTCCGACTCTGTGCGACCCCACAGATGGCAGCCCATCAGGTTCTGCTATTCCTGGGATTCTCCAGGCAAGAACACTGGAGTGGGTTGCCATTTCCTTTTCCAATGCATTAAAGTGAAAAGTGAAAGTGAAGTCTCTCAGTCGTGTCCGACTCTTTGTGACCTCATGGACTGCAGCCTCCCAGGCTCCTCTGTCCATTGGATTTTCCAGGCAAGAGTATGGAGTGGGTTGCCATTGCCTTCTCCTCTCCTACCTTGTGTTAATTCCCATCTTGCTTTCCATCCCCCTCACATCCTTTCTTATTCCTTTTCTCAGAGATATTCCAAAGGGAATGATTCTCACTGGTGAGGCACAGCTGGGATGTATCTTTCTGTCTTCTACAGGCCTTTCTGGAAAACGAGGACCTCGGGAATTCCTTGGGCAGTGTAGAAGCCCTTCGTCAGAAGCATGATGACTTTGAGGAAGCTTTTACTGCCCAGGAGGAGAAGATCACAGTAAGAAATGGGCCCTGGTTTGGGCATTGGCTTCATTTTTTTTTAAATCTTTAATTGGAGGATAATTGCTTTACAATGTTGTGCTGGTTTCTGCCTTACAACAATGTGAATCAGCCATATGTGTATATATATATATATATATATATATATATTTCCTCCCTCTTGAACCTCCTCTTGATCCCCCACCCAATCCCACCCCTCTAGATTGTCACAGAACACCAGGCTGAACTCCCTGTGTTACACACATCTCATAGATTACCAATCTTTAGAATCACTCATAGCTATCAGATATGAGAGTTGTTTTAAGAAGAGAAACCCAGAAAAATAATCATACCCATTTTTATAAACACATTTCTTATTCCAGAAAGCATATTTAGAAAGTATTTATTTTAAATTTTTTTTCAGAATTAGGTAAATTTATTTTTTAATTAATTTAATTGTAGGATAGTTCCTTTAAAATATTGTGATTTTTTGGGGGAAAGTTTTTAAAAATTTTGAGCAATTTATATTTTCTGACAGAGTGCATGATTGTCTTATTTTTTTCTGCAGTATAAATGGAAGCTATGGGATCCATATCCAATATGAATCATAACTTAAAAGTTTGAATATATTATTTATATTTTTTAGTCTATTCCTCTCTAGTAATATCTCCATTTAGCTTTCTTTAGTACTATCTAGATATCTAGGTAGTATCTATTTTTTCCCAAATATATTCATCTATACATTTTGCGTTTAATACTGCTGTACTTTTCTTGAGAACCTTAAGTTACAGTGTCCCAGAAACTTGTCAATACATAAGGAAGTCTCAGAGAAGTGTAAGGGAGACTTTATTTGTCCAGTGCATATATACTCTATGTCTTTGGCTATCTCCTAGGACTGTACTGGGGTTAGCCAAAACTTGCACCTGTGCATGTATACCACAAGCAACGGCAATAACCACAAAACTCCACATGTTTCTTGTTAATCTTGGGTCAATTCCGAGTTTGTTATGGTCCCTTCCCAGTTCATATGCTTATTAGGTTGATTTTCATTGGTAAAAGATAACAATGTAAAATGTTATTGTTTATTAAAAACTATTTGTAATTTCACATCATTTTCCTATTCCCAATCAATTAATTCATCCTGAGCAATTTTGAGAGTTTATGAATGAATATGAGTCAAAATTCACATGTATGATTTGACTCCATTCCCCATATAGCTAGAGATAAGAAGAATTATTAAAAAGTACATATGGTATATGATGGATGGATGAGTGAATAGATGATAGATAGATAAAGACTGGCCATTGAACAATCAACAATGCTTCTTAAAATTTGAAAATGAATCAAATATTCACCTCATAGTAAAAACAGGATTCATTCACTATAACCTAGATTAAGAAGAAACTACTGTGGCATAGAGAAAATAATTAACCTGTCTGAGATTTATATTTTGAAATACAATTTATAACAGAAATCAGAATTAAGATCCAGATCTTCTGACCTTGAATTTTGTCCTTCCTCTTCCCACATTGTCATGCTTCCTCTTTAAACAGCTAGCCAAACTATGGCCACTTACTTAGTGCCACTGAGAGGAAAACTTTTTTTTTTTTTTTCCCCAGACCATAGACAAGACTGCAACCAAACTGATTGATGATAATCATTATGATTCAGAGAACATCGCTGCTATCCGGGATAAAGTATGTGCATCTGCCTGCCTGTCTCCTGGGTCAGGGAAAATGTTGGAGCATTGTTAACCATGGTAGGCAGTAGATCTCAGGCATCCATATTTTATTTTTCTGACAGTGAGTTTGTTTATGTTTTTTGCAGCTGTTGGCCCGACGGGACAATCTACGAAAAAGGGCTGCCACTAGACGCGGATTGCTGGAGGATTCATTCCTTCTGCAGCAGCTCTATCAGGACTCAGATGACCTAAAGAACTGGATCAACAAAAAGAAAAAGTTGGCAGATGATGAAGATTACAAGGTAAGCAGGGTTGCAGACCCTGGACATATTCATTGGTACTTAATTTCATGAAACTAGAATCTTGGACCTGAAAAGACAATAGGGTTCAGCTGGTGAGCCTCATTTTATAGATGAAGAGACAGAGTCTCAGAGAAGGGCAATGATTCCTCCAGGACTGTACTTCTAATTTCCAATTTTCCAATACCTTGTTGCTCATCACCCCTTTTCCCTGGCACAATTTCCAGCGGTCCTTAACAGAGTGGGGGAAAGCAGGGATTCTCCTTACTTAGCTGCATATCCCCCTTTCTGCTGCCCTATTCACACTTATAGTAGGAAAATGTTGGGTCTAGTCATTCATTCAGGCTACCAGGAACTCAGAATTAACCTAATGGTTTGATACAATATAGACTTACTGCTTTGTAGCTGGAAAGGAACAATTCCTTATTTTACAGATGAAGAAACCAGGATCTGAATTGTGTAGTGAGTTGCCAAGGTTAACCAATTATTTAGATCTGTTTAACAAGCGATTTAGCAGCAGCAGCAGCAGCAGCAACATAGAGTTAGATACATGAATTCTCTTGGGGGAAAGTAAACACTGGGCTTGAATTCACTCTCTGTCTTGTTTTAGTCTGTGTGACTTTGAAAAATTCCTGAATTATCTTTGAGTCACATATACATTTTTTCTAATTTTGATATTGTATAAAACACATATTTTTCACTCACAATATAAATTGTCAATAAGCTTCCCTTATGGCACTATAGTAAAGAATCTGCCTGCCAATGTGGGAGACAGAAAGAGAAGTGGGTTAGATCTCTGTGTTGGGAAGATGCCCTGGAGTAGGAAGTGGCAACCTGCTCCAGTATTCCTGCCTGGAAAATCCCTGGACAGAGGGGCCTAGCTGGCTCCAGTCACAGAGAGTCGAACATGACTGAGTGACTGAGCATGATAAACTGTTATACTATTTTGCACATACGCACACATACACTCACACATTTTTGCATTTACAGTCAGGACTGGAATCAGTCTCTTAATTTCTAGGCCAATATCTATTCACTGTATTTACTTTCTAAATATCATTTAGTCTTAAATGTATACTTCTGATGCTCTTGTTCTAATATTCTTTTAATAGAACTTTGAGCATCTAATTTGTACCTTTCATTCTGTAAAACTCAGCACTATGTGCTTGTGTTCTCTAGAGGAGTTATGGTTCCAATGTATGTAGGGTAAACAGGTCTTCTCTGCTAAAGGCAGGAATGGAAAATAATCTCCATCTTTCATGCCAGCTATGATTGATTGATAATGCTTACATATGCTGTCATATTTAAAGTGATCTTCAGATCACTTCCAGACTCAGTAGAAATAAGTTCAGGGGGTGATTAGCCATGTCTGCCATTTGTACGAAAGGAGTGATTGGTCATAGTTTCCTGAGCATCCTCTGGCTCTATACTTGGACTAGAACAATTCTGCCTTATATCCTCTTCTTAGTTCACTTAGATTTATAGTGAAAAAAATTCCTGTCGTCAAAATATCTGTCCCTCATTTTTCAAGGAATTGTTTCTTTCATTGTTTTCATTTTCTCTCAGGAAACGCTGAACTTGAAGAGCCAGGTTCAAAAGCAGAAAGTCTTTGAAGAAGAATTGGCAGCTAATAAGATCCGGCTTAATAATATACTTAAAACTGGTCAGGAGATGATTGACAGCAATCATTATGCCTCTGAAAAGGTGGCTGATCGTTTGAGGGAAGTTGAGAGCCTCTGGATTGAACTGCAGGAGGCTACAGAGCAGAAAGGTTAGAAGCAGAATTTTTTTTAAGAAATGAATTCCTAAATTCTGAAACCCACCTTCATCTTTACCAACTTGAATTTACCTGGTGGCCTCTGTGAGAAGGGAGGGATGTTACTCATTTGCTTCCCTGTGTCTTCCTTTATTGGTCAAGAGATTTAAAAAAATCTAACCTAAACTTATCACACACAATTATTATATATTAACACAATTCTTCTATATATTAACACAATTATTTTCTTCAGATATGTAGGTCTTTTCAACTGAAGTTATATGTTTTCTTTTCACTTTTCTCCCTCTTTTTTCTTCCTGTTGAATAAGTATTCAGATACTATGAATTCAATATTGAGTATACATCTTAAATGAGTGTCCATAAATTCGATTATACATCTTTTTGTTCTATAAATGAAGCAATGTATTCTGACTCAGGTTATTTAATTAGGCATTAAAATATGGCTGGGGCCACATGTGATATTCCCATGATATTTTATTCCTATGAAAAGGCTTGATGGCTTGCTTTTTTCACCTATCTGGGCATGTTCAGGTTCTGTTGTAAGCTCTTAAAAAATTCCATGTCTGCTTGACTAGCCTCTACTTAAATTTAACTTCACTTCTTACTTTGGAAAACAAATCAATCATCATAATTAACACAAATAATGATGCTTTTTCTGTCAATAGTCCATTTTGTTATAAACATTATCTATAGATATGCCTCTGTCCTGGTTATAGAAAAGATATACTGATTTTGTCGGATATCCGGATTTTTGGTTTAGGAAAAAAAAATCAACCTGACTGTAACAAAAAGTTGCTGTTACTTAATGTCCTAGTAATTGCTTCACAGAAATAATGCAAATGATTGCTATAAGATCATGTGATAAATAATTTAGCTGAGAACAATGGATGAAGTGAAGTGAAGTGAAGTTGCTCAGTCGTGTCCGACTCTTTGCGACCCCATGGACTGTAGCCTGCCAGGCTCCTCCATCCGTGGGATTTTCCAGGCAATAGTCCTGGAGTGGATTGCCATTCCCTTCTCCAGAAGAGAGAGAGAGAACAATGGATAATCAAGATATTTTCTGGAAGAGAAACTTGTAGGGTGTGGTTTGTGATAAAGAACAGGCACTAAGGCAGAGGTGGCTGATGGCTAGCAAAGTTCTGAGGAAGATATATAGGAAAAGATACTTCAAAATTTCAAACTGAGCTAACCCCAAGTTTTATTCTTTTCTTGGAAAATGACATGTTTATGCTTGAATCTCTTTGAAAGGGAGGTCTCAATAGAGAATAATAAGTGACAAGATAGTTAAAAATTTAACATAGGCCCATTCCTCAACAAGAAATGAACATGTTGTTTATATCTGTTTTGAGAATACTATACTATCTTCAAAAGCAAATACTATCTGAACCCTACAAATTAATGATACTTTCTTCTGTAATCACATGTTATATTTTTTCCATTGGACTGTCCAACCATTATATTATTCCTTAAGTTGGTGTAACTTGTAATAGCATATAATAAGGATTAGTTATGATACCTGTCTTATACTTGATGTCTTTTCCTAGGGATCCAGTTGTATGAAGCAAATAAGCAGCTGCAATTTGAAAATAATGCAGAAGACCTGATGCAATGGCTGGATGAAGTGGAATATCAGGCTAGATCTCAGGAGTATGGGAAAGGCCTAGCAGATGTACAGAATCTGCTCAGGAAACATGGCCTCCTAGAGTCTGCTGTGGCTACTCGTCAGGTTTGTTGCTAGCTCTTTAACCAATTGTGAGCCAAATTACCTATATACATTCTGATCACATTCATCATTATTATTTTTAAAAAGAGTGAGACAGAATAGGAAAAGAAGTCCAAAATGGCAGTGAAGAAAGATAAAGAACAGAAAAAGCCCATGAAAATGGAGCAAAGAAAATCTGCAGACCGGAGTGACGAACTCAGGTGAAACAAACACACCCCCTTTCTTGGCTAGCCCAATTTGCATAGGGCAGGCTCATTGGGGAGGAGACAAAAGTATAAAAAGAGGAAGCCAAGATGGATTGAGGCCTCTCCTCTGGGGTCAGCCTGCCCTCATGCCTCAAGGGTGTGCTGTCCTCTGCTTGCCAAATAAAACTGAGCTGTAACCAAGCTGTAACACTGGTCCACCATTTCCAATCTTTGCTCCCATGAGATAGAACTGAAGAAATTTATACACTCCCCCAACATATCTGGTACCATGACTTGGATGATATACTGGGAGAGTATGTAATTTTCTTGGTTCTGTCTTGCAGCAGCAAAGATTTGAAATGGTGCCCCAGTGTTACAGCTTGGTTACAGTTCAGTTTTATTTAGCAAGCAGAGGATAGTACACCCTTGAAGCGTGAAGATGGGCCAACCCCAAAGGAGATGACTCCATCCTTCTTGGCTTCCTCTTTTATATGTTTTGTCTCCTCACCCTTGAGCCTGCCCTGTGCAAATTGGGCTAGCAAAGAAGGGTGCATATGTGTTTCACCTAAGGTTCTCACTCCAGTCCACAAATTTTCTTTTGTTTCATTTTCATGGGCTTTGTCCTTTCTTTGTTTTTCTTCACTGCCATTTTGGACTCCTTTTTCCTATTCTAATTACCCAACAAAGCCAAAGGTAAAAATTCAAAACGTTTGGTTGGTCAACTATCTCTTTCCAGTATCTCCTTTATCCAACTATTCTTCTTGGTGCCTGGTGTCTTTTGTCAGAACCCCATGGCTGATATAAGACATTATTGACTCTTCTAAATATGATGCTATACCAGAAACCTGGATTTTATATAGTCTTATCACTTACTAGTTCTGTGGTGTATCTTTTTCACCTGATTGCACCTCTGTTTACTTACCTATAAACTGAAAGTTTGGATAAAATGTGTCTTTCTATTCTGGCATCCTACAGTTTAAAACTTGAAATATTTTTAATAGTACCTTTTTTTTTTTTTCTTAAGAAAATTGAAATACAGGAAAATGAAGTGATTTCTCCAGTGTCACAGAGAAAATTAACAACAGGGCCAGGACTATGAAACAGATGTCTAGGCTGTTGGTTTCAAAGTTACCCACTGAAATCACACCAAACTATTTTTTAAATATAAAATTATTTATTTTAATTGGAGACTACTTACTTTAAAATATTGTATTGGTTTTGCCATACATCAACATGAATCCCCCGTGGGTATACATGTGTTCCCCATCCTGAACTCCCCATCCTGAACTCCCCATCCTGAACCCCCTCCCATCTCCCTCCCTGTACCATCCCTCTGGGTCATCCCAGTGCACCAGCCCCAATCATCCTGTATCCTGCATCGAACCTGGACTGGTGATTCATTTAACATATGATATTATACATGGTTCAATGCCATTCTCCCAAATCATCCCACCCTCTCCCTCACCCACAGAGTCCAAAAAACTGTTCCATACATCTGTGTCTCTTTTGCTGTCTCACATACAGGGTTATCATTACCATCTTTCTAAATTCGATATATATGCATTAGTATACTGTATTGGTGTTTTTCTTTCTGGCATACATCACCCTGTATAATAGGCTCCAGTTTCATCCACCTCATTAGAACTGATTCAAATGTCTTCTTTTTAATGGCTGAGTAATACTCCATTGTGTATATGTACCACCGTGTTCTTATCCATTCATCTGCTGATGGACATCTAGGTTGCTTCTATGTCCTGGTTATTAAAAACAGTACTGTGATGAACATTGGGGTACACGTGACTCTTTCAGTTCTGGTTTCCTCAGTGTGTATGCCCAGTAGTGGGACTGCTGGGTCATAAGGCAGTTCTATTTCCAGTTTTTTTTTTTTTTTTTTTAGGAATCTCCACACTATTCTCCATAGTAGCTGTATTAGTTTACATTACCTCCAACATTGTAAGAGGGTTCCCTTTTCTCCATATCCTCTTCAGCATTTATTGCTTATAGACTTTTGGATCACAGCCATTCTGACTGGTATGAAATAGTACCTCACTGTGGTTTTGATTTGCATTTCTCTGATAATGGGTGATGTTGAGCATCTTTTCATGTGCTTTTTAGCCATCTATATGTCTTCTTTGGAGAAATGTCTGTTTAGTTCTTTGGCCCGTTTTTTGATTGGGTCATTTATTTTTCTGGAATTGAGCTGCAAGAGTTGCTTCTATATTTTTGAGATTAGTTCTTTGTCAGTTCCTTCCTTTGCTATTATTTTCTCCTATTGTCAATGCTGTTGTTTCACCTTACTTATAGTTTCCTTTGTTGTGCAGAACCTTTTAATTTTAATTAGATCCCATTTGTTTATTTTTGCTTTTCTTTCCAAATTTTTTGGTGGGTCATAGAGGATCCTGCTGTGATTTATGTCGGAGAGTGTTTTGCCTATGTCTTCCTCTAGGAGTTATATCATTTCTGGTCTTATGTTTAGATCTTTAATCCATTTTGAGTTTATTTTGTGTATGGTGTTAGAAAGTGTTCTAGTTTCATTCTTTTACAAGTGGTTGACCAGTTTTCCCAGCACCACTTGTTAAAGAGATTGTCTTTTTCCATTGTATATTCTTGCCTCCTTTGTCAAAGATTAGGTGTCCATAGGTGTGTGGATTTATCTCTGAGTTTTCAGTTTTGTTCCATTGATCTATATTTCTGTCTTTGTGCCATTACCATACTGTCTTGATGACAGTGGCTTTGTAGTAGAGCCTGAAGTCAGGCAGGTTGATTCCTCCAGTTCCATTCTTCTTTCTCAATACCATTTTTGCTATTTGAGATTTCTGTATTTCCATACAAATTGTGAAATTATTTGTCCTAGCTCTGTGAAAAATACTGTTGGTAGCTTGATAGGGCTTGTATTGAATCTATAGATTGCTTTGTGTAGTATACTCATGTTCACTATATTGATTCTTCCAATCCATGAGCACGGTATATTTCTCCATCTGTTAGTATCCTCTTTGATTTTTGTCACCAGTGTTTTATAGTTTTCTATTTATAGATCTTTAGTTCTTTGAAGTGAAGTGAAGTGAAGTCGCTCAGTTGTGTCCGACTCTTTGCGACCCCATGGACTGTAGCCTACCAGGCTCCTCTGTCCATGGGATTTTCCAGGCAGTACTACTGGAGTGGATTGCCATTTCCTTCTCCAGGGGATCTTCCCGACCCAGGGATTGAACCCAGGTCTCCCGCATTGTAGACAGACGCTTTACCATCTGAGCCTCTAGGGAAGTCCATAGGTAGATATATTCCTAAATATTTTATTATTTTCGTTGCAATGGTGAATGGAATTGTTTCCTTAATTTCTCTTTCTATTTTCTCATTATAGTGTATAGGAATGCAAGTGATTTCTGTGTGTTGATTTTATATCTTGCAATTTTACTATATTCATTGATTAGCTCTAGTAATTTTCTGGTGGAGTTTTTAGGGTAGTCTATGTATAAGATCATGTCATCTGCAAACAATGAAAGTTTTACTTCTTCTTTTCCAATTTGGATTCTTTTTATTTCTTTTTCTGCTCTGATTGCTGTGGCCAAAACTTCCAGAACTATGTTGATTAGTAGTGGTGAAAGTGGGCACCCTTGTCTTGTTCCTGACTTTAGGGGAAATGCTTTCAATTTTTCACCTTGAGGATAATGTTTGCTGTCAGTTTGTCATATATAGCTTTTATTATGTTGAGGTATGTTCCTTCTATTCCTGCTTTCTGGAGAGTGTTTATCATAAATGGATGTTGAATTTTGTCAAAGGTTTTCTCTGCATCTATTGAGATAATCATATGGCTTTTATTTTTCAATTTATTAATGTGATGTATTACATTGATTGATTTGTGGATATCGAGGAATCCTTGCATCCCTGGGATAAAGTCCACTTGGTCATGGTGTATGATATTTTTAATAAGTTGTTGGATTCTGATTGCTAGAATTTTGTTAAGGATATTTGCATCTATGTTCATCAGTAATACTGGCCTGTAGTTTTCTTTTTTGTAGCATCTTTGTCAGATTTTGGTATTAGGGTGATGGTGGCTTCATAGAATGAGTTTGGAAGTTTACCTTCCTCTGCAATTTTCTGGAAGAGTTTGAGTAGGGTAGGTGTTAGCTCTTCTCAAAATTTTTGGTAGAATTCAGCTGTGAAGCCATCTGGTCCTGGGCTTTTGTTTGCTAGAAGATTTCTGATTACAGTTTCAATTTCTGTGCTTGTGATGGGTTTGTTAAGATTTTCTATTTCTTTCTGGTTCAGTTTTGGAAAGTTGTACTTTTCTAAGAATTTGTCCATTTTTTCCAAGTTGTCCATTTTATTGGCATGTAATTGCTGATAGTAGTCTCTTATGATCCTTTGCATTTCTCTGTTGTCTGTTGTGATCTCTCCATTTTCATTTCTAATTTTATTGATTTGATTTTTCTCCCTTTGCTTCTTGATGAGTCTGGCTAATGGTTTGTCAATTTTATTTATCCTTTCAAAGAACCAGCTTTTGGGTTTGTTGATATTTGCTATGGTCTCTTTTGTTTCTTTTGCATTTATTTCTGCCCTAATTTGTAATATTTCTTCCTTCTGCTAACCCTGGGGTTCTTCATTTCTTCTTTTTCTAGTTGCTTTAGGTGTAGAGTTAGGTTATTTATTTGACTTTTTCTTGTTTCTTGAAGTATGCCTGTATTGCTATGAACCTTCCTTTAGCACTGCTTTTACAGTGTCTCAGGGGTGTTGGGTAGTTGTGTTTTCATTTTCATTAGTTTCCACACATATTTTGATTTCTTTTTGATTTATTTTGTGATTTGTTGGTTATTCAGCAGCGAGTTGTTCAGCCTCCATATGTTGGAATTTTAAATTAGTTTTTCTCATGTAATTGACATCTAATCTTACTGCACTGTGGTCAGAAAAGATGCTTGGAATGATTTCAATTTGTTTGAATTTACCAAGGCTAGATTTATGGCTCAGGACATGATCTATCCTGGAGAAGGTTCCGTGTGCACTTGAGAAAAAGGTGAAATTCATTGTTTTGGGGTGAAATGTCCTATAGATATGTTAGGTCTAACTGGTCTATTGTATTATTTAAAGTTTGTGTCTCCTTGTTAATTTTCTGTTTAGTTGATCTACCCATAGGTGTGAGTGGGATATTAAAGTCTCCCACTATTATTGTATTATTGTTAATTTCCCCTTTCGTACTTGTTAGCATTTGTCTTACATATTGCAGTGTTCCTATGTTGGGTCCATATATAGTTATAATTGTTATATCTTCTTCTAGGATTGATCCTTTGATCATTATGTAGTGTCCTTCTTTGTTTCTTGTCACAGCCTTTGTTTTAAAGTCTATTTTATCGGATATGAGTATTGCTACTCCTGCTTTCTTTTAGTCTCTATTTTCATAGAATAGCTTTTTCCAGCCCTTTCCTTTCAGTCTGTATGTGTCCCCTGTTTTGAGGTGGGTCTCTTGTAGACAACATATATAGGGGCCTTGTTTTTGTATCCATTCAGCCAGTCTTTGTCTTTTGGTTGGGACATTCAACCTATTTACGTTTAAGGTAATTATTGATAAGTATGATCCTGTTGCCATTTACTTTATTCTGTTTTGGGTCCGAGTTTATACTCCCTTTTTGTGTTTCCTGTCTAGAGAAGATCCTTTAGCATTTGTTGGAGAGCTGGTTTGGTGGTGCTGAATTCTCTCAGCTTTTGCTTGTCTGTAAAGCTTTTGATTTCTCCTTCATATTTGAATGAGATCCTTGCTGGGTACAGTAATCTGGGCTGTAGGTTATTTTCTTTCATCACTTTAAGTATGTTCTTCCATCTCCTCCTGGCCTGAAGAGTTTCTATTGACAGATCAGCTGTTATCTTTATGGGAACCCCCTTGTGTGTTATCTGTTGTTTTTCCCTTGCTGTTTTTAATATCTGTTCTTTGTGTTTGATCTTTGTTAATTTGATTATGTGTCTTGGGGTGTTTCATCTTATCCTGTTTGGGACTCTCTGGGTTTCTTGGACTTGGGTGATTATTTCCTTCCCCATTTTAGGGAAGTTTTCAACTATTATCTCCTCAAGTATTTTCTCATGGTCTTTCTTTTTGTCTTCTTCTTCTGGAACTCCTATGATTCAAATGTTGGGGCATTTAACATTGTCCCAGAGGTCTCTGAGATTGTCCTCATTTCTTTCATTTTTCTTTTTCCCCTCTGATTCATTTATTTCTACCATTCTATCTTCTACCTCACTAATCCTATCTTCTACCTCACTAATCCTATCTTCTGCCTCTGTTATTCTACTATTTGTTCCCTCCAGAGTGTTTTTGATATCATTGCATTATTCATTATATATTGACTCTTTTTCATTATTTATAGGTCCTTGTTAAACCTTTCTTACATCTTCTCAATCCTTGACCCAGGCTATTTATCTGTGATTCCATTTTGTTTTCAAGATTTTGAATCATTTTCACTATCATTATTCAGAATTCTTTATTAAGTAGATTCCCTATCTCTTCCTCTTTTGTTTGGTTTGGTGGGTATTTATCCTGTTCCTTTACCTGCTGGATATTCCTCTGTCTCTTCATCTTGTTTATTTTGCTGCATTTGGGGTGGGCTTTCTGTATTCTTGCAGTTTGTAGAGTTCTCTTTATTGTGGAGTTTCCTTGCTATGGGTGGGGTTGTATGGGTGGCTTGTTAAGGTTTCCTGGTTAGGGAAGCTTGTGTTGATGTTCTGGTGGGTGGAACTGGATTTCTTCTCTCTGGAATGCAATGAAGTGTCCAGTAATTAGGTATGAGATGTCAGTGGGTTTGGGTGACTTTGGGCAGCCTGTATATTGAAGCTAAGGGCTGTGTTCCTGTGTTGCTGGAGAATTTGTTGGCCTTTGGGTGGTGCTTGGTTTCAGTGTCGGTATGGAGGCTTTTGATGAGCTCCTGTCGATTAATGTTCCCTGAGTCAGGAGTTCTATGGTATTCTCAGGATTTGGATTTAAGCCTCCTGCTTCTGGTTTTCAGTCTTATTTTTACAGTAGTCTCAAGACTTCTCCATCTATACAGCATCACTGATAAAACATTTAGGTTAAAAATGAAAAGTTTCTCCACAGTAAGGGATACCCAGAGAGGTTCATGGAGTTACATGGAGAAGAGGAGAGGAAAGAGGGAGTTAGAGGTGGAATCAAAGAGAAGACAGCAAGCTAGCCAGTAATCACTTCCTTATGTGTGCTCCACAGTCTGGACCTCTCAGAGATATTCATGGAGTTACATAGGGAAGAGAAGAGGGAGGAAGGAGACAGGGATGGCCAGAAGGATAAAGTGGGGAATCAAAAGGAGAGAAACAGATCCAGCCAGTAACCAGTCCCTAAGTGTTCTCTACCATCTGGAACACACAAACAAATTCACAGAGTTGGTTAGAGAAGAGAAGGGGGAAGGAGGAGATAGAGATGACCTGGTGGAGAAAAAGGAGAGTCCAAAAGGGGAGAAAGCAGTCAAGCTAGTAATCTCACACCCAAGTAAAAATGGGCACTGAAGACTGGGTTCTTAAAGGTTCAAAATTGATAACAAATACCAAAGGTATTTGTCTCTACTCTAGATTAAAAATCTAGAGTAGAGACTGGATTTTCAAAAATACAATATTAAAGAAAAGAAAAAAAGTCATAAAAATTATAAACATATATATATATATATATATGAAGTTTGCTTTAAAAAATAGGGTATCTTTTTTTTCAAAGTAATAGTAGGTTATAAAAATAAAAATTAAAGGAGTAATAGAGGATTTAAAATTTTTAAAAATTAAAAAAAGAAAGTGAAAGCAATAAAAATATATCTAGGACTTTCTCTGGTGTTATTGTGGGCAGTGTGGGGTCAGTTCATTTTCAGATAGTTTCTTGGTCTGGCTTATATTTCCCAAGATCTATAGGCCCCTTCCTATTTAGTCGGTACTAACTACAGGGCTTTAACCTATTGCACCTGTCACTTCCAAGAAGGTTCCATCTGTTTTAGCTCTTCTGCTTGCTGGTCTGATTTCCACCCTGACACAAGGGGATGGTGGTAGATACTATTTTAGGCTCACTTTTTCACTCGTGCTGTGGGGAGAGAGGGATGCTGCAAACAAGTAACACTGGCATGTGCTTGCAGTGCCTCAGCAATACTGGGCCTGCCCCCTCTCACGGCATGTGTCCCTTCCCTGCCCACACTGCTCAGGCTCTAGGCTGCTCTGCCAGGAACCATCTGAGGCCATCCCTGGGCTGCATGCACCTCCCAGGTCTAAGCCGCTCAGGTTCAGGCATTTGGGTAGTCCTGAGAAGTGCAGACTCGGTTGGGCCTGCGTTTTGCACCCTTCCTAGGTCTGAGCAGCTCAGGTGGTGAGGTGTTTGGTGAGCACGGTTGCTGCAACTTATTGCCTCCCCCATCCCTGCTGCTCGGTTTTCTGGGTGCACAACCAGTGCACCTTCTCAGGCAGATGTTGACCATCCAGAGCCCCAAAAGTCTTAGTTAGCAAAGAAGCCTGCTTGCAGTTTGGTAGATAATGCCTCTCTGGGGCTGCAATTGCCCGCTTCCGGCTCTGGCTGCCTGTCACTGGAGAGGGATGGTCTGCATCGGGCTAGCTCTGTTCAGTCCTTCAGTCCTTTGTTCTGTGAGCAGGCCTCATGGTGTCTGAGGTTAGGGCCTTTTGCGTGGTAGTTATCCCACAGTCTGGTTTGCTAGCCCAAGTTAGTTCACTCAGATTGCCCTCGGGGCATTCAGGCCTGGTCCTTACTATAAGCAATGCAGCCCGGGCCTCCCTGTCCAGCCCCCAGTTGCTAGTGGAGGGTGCAGGTGTCTGAGCTGCTTCTCTGCTGGGGAGTTACCATTGGGCACGTAATCTGTGGGTTTTAATTATTTATTTATTTTTCCTCCCAGTTATGTTGCCCTCTGTGCTTCCAAGGCTCGCCACTCTCGGCAGTGAGAATGTTTCCTGGTGTTTGGAAACTTCTCTCTTTTAAGACTCCCTTCCCAAGATAGAGCTCTGTCCCTACCTCTTTTGTCTCTCTTTTTGTCTTTTATATTTTTTTCCTACCTCCTTTCGAAGACAATGGGCTGTTTTTCTGGGTACCTGATGTCCTCTGCTAGCATTCAGAAGTTGTTTTGTGGAATTTACTCAGTGTTTAAATGTTCTTTTGATGAATTTGTGGGAGAGAAAATGGTCTCCCTGTCCTATTCTTCTGACATCTTATGACTGCCTCCAGACTATTTTTTAAAGTAAATTTATCCAATAAGTTTTTAGAGTATAGAGGTTACTGAGTTCAAGCTCACTCTGCTCGTCACATAACAGGCAAATAAATTCAAGAGATGAGATGGTGTGGCAAGGAAGAGACTTTAATCGAGGAGCCAGCAGACCGAGAGAATGGCAGGCTGGTGCCTCAAAATAGCCATCTTATTGGGGTCTGGATGCCAGGTTCTTTTATCAATCAGAGAGAAAGAAGCAATGTCAAAAGGCAGAATAGAGAGGGAGAGACAGTGGGGAAGTAAAGTGAAAGGGTCTTCAGTCTTGAAAAACATCTCCAAGAGAATTTCCAGCTTGCAGAAATGATGGGTTAATCTCTTCTATTCACATGTGGGCAGAGACAAGCTATCTTTCAGTAAGCTGAAGAAAGGCACTTTAGTTTACAGTCAAGCGAAGGGGCAGGATGCTCCAGGAAAGCTATTGAGTATGATTATATTAAAAACAAGTCAAAGAAACAGTTTCCAACATGGAGTCAAATTGGTTTCCTCCCTGCAGTAGAGATACTTTATGTGAGTTTCTAGAGAATTCAGTGGAAATCAAATTCCAGTTGACTCAATTTCTCATCCCAGGAATCCAAGCTTGTATTGTATTGAGAGCAGTCACTATTATCAAGCCTTAGGTTCCAGAAGGTCTGTGGGCTATTGATCACGATCCTCAAGCTAATTTCAAGTTAATTTCTTCTATTTGGTAGTGGTTTTAACATCTGAAAACCTCAGGAAATATGCATCAGATACTATTATCTGACTACTTCAGAAAGGAGCTAACACAGAAGGCATGGGGGAGGGATTTGTCCCAGGAAGGCCTGTAGGGTCCTGCTTGGTTATACTCCTAGTTGGAGTAGAGGCTAAGATACCATGCTCACAAAGAAACTTTAAATATGGACTATCAAAGCTAGAAAAGGTCATAAATATTCTCCAGCCTTTATTATATATTATATATATATTATATAATATTATCTAAAGTCTGTATTGTATAGATGAAGAAACTAATGTTAAAACAAGTGGAGAGCTGGATAAAATAGCAACTGACTCTCAGCCAAGTCTATATCTTTAATCTGAGGCATCATTCACTACCTTAGCTTTCAGATAGTACAGTGGTATCATAATCATGATGACAATTATGATGTTTTAAAATCACTGTATTATACAATGATGGTTTTCAAAGTTAAACTGTCCTAAGAGATGAGAACAGTTGGCTAGTAGAAGATTTTAACTGTAAGTCTTTATGGAGTCTTTAATTATTTATTGAGAAGTGAGTATACACTTTAAGAAGCTATTGATGATCAACGGTTTGTTCCAAATAGGGAAGAGATAGATCAAACCCTGTGTAGGCTGAGCACGGAATGACAAACTAGGATAAGTAAAACCAATACCTGCTGTACATACATCTTTTAGAAGAACTTCTTTTATCATCAACTGCCCATCCCAACAACAAAATGAAACAAGCAGAAAAAATAAAACTTAGGTGTTCTGTGCTACTGCTAGACTGTCATAGTTGATCTCATTAATAAATATGAAATGAATCTCTTTTATCTATTTTACTGTGCAGTAATATGATTAAAATTTTATTTCTAGGAAGATTCTTCAAACTTTTGCTTCTGTTTTTCTCCTTTCTCATATATAAGTTAAATGAGAACAGTTATTTCCTTAGATTCATACAACCAGTAGCCAAAAAAGGCCTTTGAATTTCTCTTTTTGGGGTTCTGACACTTGTTTTGCAGAGCCACATTTCATCTCACAGGCATTATTCCTGCTCTGCAAGAAACAATAATAGCTCATTATAAAGGACAAGAAAGTAGTGGGAAGGGGGACTTAGATAGAAAAAGCCTCCTGCTATCCTCTTTGGGGTCTCGATTTAGCAACACTCCCAATCAAAGAAGGCTTTGTAGTTGTTCTGGTTTCCCTGATTTCTCTGGTGCCCTCTATAAATATTTTGTCCTTTCTAGCACATGACTTCGGGGCTTCCCAGTGGCTCAGTGGTAAAGAATCCACCTGCCAATGCAGGAGATGTGGGTTTGATCGCCGGGTGGGGAGGATCCCCTGGAGAAGGAAATGACATCCATTCCAATATTCTTGCCTGAGAAATTCCATGGATAGAGGAGCCTGGTAGACTACAATCCATGGTATTACAAAAGAGCCAGACATGATTTAAACAACAACATGTTATTTCAGAACTATTTTCCTATAAATAGCTTTTGGCATGATGAATTGGTTCTTAGAGTAGCAATCTCTCCCACTCTATTTCATTGATTTGATTTAGAAGTTTAAACACAAGCACATATGGGAGTTGATTCTCCTTATCACTTCCTGCCCGACACCAACCCCCCCCCCCCTTTCCAGATACCAGATACCAAACTCTTATCCTTTTCTTATTAAATGATGGGGCTTTCTGACCCTCATTCTACTTCTCCCTTAGGATCAGGTGGACACCCTCACAGACCTGGTGGCATATTTTGAGGAAATTATCCACCCCGATGCTGGGAACATACGGGAAAGGCAGGAGTACCTGGTATCCAAGTTTGAAGCCCTGAAGGAGCGACTGGCCTACCGGAAGAATAAGCTCATTGACCTTCTCCACCTGTACCAGATCCAGAGAGATACAGAGGATGAGGAAGCCTGGATCCAAGAGACAGAACCCTCAGTGGCATCCACCTACCTTGGTTAGTAAGTCATACAGCACCAGCAGGCAGAGCCAGAAGAAGAAGACCAAGGTCTACAGGTGGTTTGAAAGATCAGGGGCACAGTAACTAAGTTTATGCTCAGCTCTTTCCCCTTAGACATTTGAAAAATTTTCAAGCTTTCAAAGAAAAAAAAAAGATTTTAGAAAAATTCATATGAGAAGTTTACCTCCTAAAACCAAACATGAAGAATGCCACAGATTTAAGGCCTCTGGGGAGAGCTTTTTGCTACTTGCTCTAACTTAAGTTACTGTTAAGGTCCTTGGCTGAGTGGTCACGGTTAATGTTTGAGGTACCAAGTGTTTCTGTCTACATTGTCAGTAGTTCCCTTTTATAAGGAAGTTTTCACAAGGATATTTTAATATATCAGCTATTACAAAGATAAAAGGAATGAAACAGCAGATATAGTATATTTTGTTTCCTTTTGGAAGTTATTGGTTTACCATTGTTAAAGCCAAGACACTTGTATTGAAATAGGGTAAAAGTGCACACAGATATAATGTAAACTTAATTTACGTATATTGGTTACATCTGTGAGAGTCTGGATCATGATGACAGGAGCAACTAGTCTGGGAAAACTTCCTAGAAAAGATAGCTTTGAAGGAGAGATGAGCATAGAGATTTGCAGACATTTAGTGTGAAGTATACGAAGGAAAATTTTGGAGGAAAGAGAGGTGAAGCTTGGGTGAGAGACAGGGAGGATGAAGTAGCTGGAGCCAGAGACTTTAGAAGAAGGAGGAAATTAATACTATGTAGTTTTTATTATGTGCTTGTTAATGTTAACCAATGGTGAGACACCTTTTGTAAATTATTTATAATCTTTACAAAGAAAATTGGAGAACAGTTATTATTAGTTTAGAGGATTTAATAACTTACTGGTAACCATAGAAATTAGTAAGTGGAAAAGCCTGCTTTTTATACTAGAGTGTGCTGAAAGAAATTGGTTGCACGATGTATTAAAAGTTTGAGCTGAAGGGTTACTTGCCTTTCTACCTATCATCCAAAGAGAAGAGTGATGTATTCCTCATTTTTTGTAGAATAATAAATTGAAATTTCTTAGTACAAAAGGCAAGGGGAAGAACAAAGCCAAGCAGAGATAATTAATTCAGACAATGTAAATTTTAGGAAGCCTGCTTAATGAAGTCAATGGGAAGAACTTGTAGGTCCAAGAATTAAAAGGAAGTAGAATAACATCTTCTTATTCTGTGTACTGCAACAATGACTGTTAAATTATTTTTATCTCTAGGCAAAGACCTGATTGCCTCCAAGAATCTTCTGAACAGACACCATGTCATCCAGGATAATATTGCCAGCCACAAGCCACGCATCCAAGCGATTACAGAGAAGGGAAACAAAATGATAGAGGAAGGCATGTATGATTCACACTGAAATGACCTGTCACCACTTTGTCAAATTTATGGGAAGAAGTTTTTCCAACTTTAGGGCTTTATTCCTTTGTCTACATTGATGCTTTTCCCTGTATAATTGTCCTTTTAGGTGAAGTCTCTCTAACATTTCCTCTAGTGAAGTCCTGCTAATAATAGATTCTCTGGGTTTTTTTCTTTGATCTAAAAGACTTACTTGTGCCTTCTTTTTTGAAACACATTTTCACTGGATATAAAATCATTGTCTGAATGTGTCTTTAAGTATTTTAAAGATGCTGCTCCACATCTTCTGACTTGTATAGTTTCTGGTGAGAAGCATGCTCTCATTCCCGTCTTTGCTCTTTTGCATGTAACGTCTTCTTTCCTCTGATTGTTTAAAGCTTTTATGACTGACTTTTACCAACTTGGTGTAGTTTTCTTTGCTTCTGCAAAGATCCAGAACTTTGGATCTGCTTTCTTTTGTTCTTCCAGGGAAGCTTTTATTCTGGAACTAATTTAGAGGATTCAATTCAGTTCAGTTCAGTCGCTCAGTCATGTTCGGCTCTTTGCGACCTCATGAACTGCAGCATGCCAGGCGTCCCCGTCAATCACCAAATCCGGGAGAACACTCAAACTCATGTCCATCAAGTAGGTGATGCCATCCAGCCATCTCGTCCTCTGTCATTCCCTTCTCCTCCTGCCCCCATTAACTCCCAGCATCAGAGACTTTTCCAATGAGTCAACTCTTCACATGAGGTGGCCAAAGTACTGGAGTTTCAGATTTAGCATCATTCCTTCAAAGAACACCCAGGACTGATCTCCTTTAGAATGGACTGGTTGGATCTCCTTGCAGTCCAAGGGACTCGCAAGAGTCTTCTCCAACACCAAAGTTCAAAAGCATCAATTCTTCAGCACTTAGCTTTCTTCACAGTCCAACTCTCACATCCATACATGATCACTGGAAAAACCATAGCCTTGACTAAATGGACCTCTGTTGGCAAAGTAATGCCTCTGCTTTTAAATTTGCTATCTAGGTTGGTCATAAATTTCCTTCCAAGGAGTAAGTGTCTTTTAATTTCATGGCTGCAGTCACCATCTGCAGTGATTCTGGAGCCCAAACAATAAAGTCTGACACAATTTCCACTGTTTCCCCATCTATTTCTCATGAAGTGGTGGGACCAGATGCCATGATCTTCGTTTTCTGAATGTTGAGCTTTAAGTCAACTTTTTCACAGTCCTCTTTCACTTTCATCAAGAGGCTTTTAGTTCCTCTTCACTTTCTGCCATAAGGGTGGTGTCATGTGCTTATCTGAGATTATTGATATTTCTCCTGGCAATCTTGATTCCAGCTTGTGCTTCTTCCAGCCCAGCATTTCTCATGATGTACTCTGCATATGTTAAATAAGATCATGAACTCCTTATTGCCAAATTCACACTGAAATTGAAGAAAGTATGGAAAACCACTAGACCATTCAGTTATGACCTAAATAAAATCCCTTATGATTATACAGTGGAAGTGAGAAATAGATGGAAGAGACTAGATCTGATAGATAGAGTGCCTCATGAACTATGGACCGAAGTTTGTGACATTGTACAGGAGACAGGGATCAAGACCATCCCCATGGAAAAGAAATGCAAAAAAGCAAAATGGCTGTCTGGGGAGGCCTTACAAATAGCTGTGAAAAGAACAGAAGTGAAAAGCAAAAGAGGAAAGGAAAGAAATAAGCATCTGAATACAGAGTTCCAAAGAATAGCAGGGAGAGATAAGAAAGCCCAGAGATCAATGCAAAGAAATAGAGGCAAACAACAGAATGAGAAAGACTAGAGATCTCTTCAAGAAAATTAGAGATACTAAGGGAACATTTCATGCAAAGATGGGCTTGATAAAGGACAGAAATGGTATGGACCTAACAGAAGCAGAAGATATTAAGAAGAGGTGGCAAGAATACACAGAAGAACTGTACAAAAAACATCTTCACGACCAAGATAATCATGATAGTGTGATCACTCACCTAGAGCCAGACATCCTGGATGTGAAGTCAAGCTGGCCTTAGAAAGCATCACTACAAACAAAGCGAGTGGAGGGGATGGAATTCCAGTTGAGCTATTTGAAATCCTGAAAGATGATGCTGTGAAAGTGCTGCACTCAACATGTCAGCAAATTTGGAAAACTCAGCAGTGGCCACAGGACTGGAAAAGGTCAGTTTTCATTCCAATCCCAAAGAAAGGCAATGCCAAAGAATGATCAAACTACCACATGATTGCACTCATCTCACACAGTAGTAAAGTAATGCTCAAAATTCTCCAAGCTAGGCTTCAGCAAAACATGAACTGTGAACTCCCTGATGTCCAAGCTGGTTTTAGAAAAGGCAGAGGAACCAGAGATCAAATTGCCAATGTCTGCTGGATCATTGAAAAGGCAAGAGAGTTCCAGAAAAAAATCTATTTCTGCTTTATTGACTATGCCAAAGCCTTTGACTGTGTGGATCATAATAAACTGTGGAAAATTCTGCAAGAGATGGGAATACCAGACCACCTGACCTGCCTCTTGAGAACCCTATATGCAGGTCAGGAAGCAACAGTTAGAACTGGACATGAAACAACAGACTGGTTCCAAATTTAGAGGATTAGTTCACTACTAAGGTACCACCCTTCTGAGGACACTGTCTCATGGATTATAATATCTTTCCACTTTGCGAAATATTTCTCTGTTTTGTCATTTGGCTAACCTACTGTGTTCATGGTCTCCTTTCTACAGGCTGCAGGGCTGTAGTTCCTCTTGTTTCTGTGGTCTGCCCTCTGATGGGTGAGATTGGTCTAGGGGTTTGTTATAGGCTTCCTGGTGGGAGGGACTTGTGCCTGCACTTTGGTTAGTAGAGCCGAGTCTTTTCCCTCTGTTGAGCAGGGCCATATCAGGTGCTGTGTTTTGGCATGTCTGTGAGCTTAGTATGGCTTTAATCAACTTGCTTTTGCTGATGGGTGGTGCTGTATCCTCTCTTGCTGGTTATTTGGTGAGAAGTGTCATGTGTTGGTGCCTGCAGGCAGTTGGCTGGAGCTGGAGCCATGTCGAAATAGATGGCACAGAGGGATCAGGAGGCATCGGAGCAGCAGTTGAAAATGGAATATAATATCACAACTGTGGCTAAGGACATACCAGCATCACATATGCTCAAAAGGGCAATTTTGACCACCATATGTCTTTCTACTTTGCTTCTGCAAGTTGTTTCAGTTGTATGCAACTCTTTGTGACCCCATGGACCGTAGACTTCCTAGGGAATTTTCTTGACCGAAAGATTGAATTCATGTCTCCCGCACTGGCAGGCGGGTTCTTTACCACTAACAGCACTGAGAAGCCCATATCTTTCCACTTTGCTGGGAGCTAATTTTAAGTATTCACAACACTTTGTGGTCCTTAGGAGTTTTTAGTGTACATATTTCTAGTCTTATCTTTCTTCCCCTTTAAGAGTTTCCAGGTACATTTCTGCCATGGAATAATCAATCAAATACTTCAAGGGACCTTTGCAAATTCCCAAAACAGCCTCCCTGGTACAGCAGTCTGTTTAGTATTGTGCTCCACAAGTTCTAGTTGTCTTGTCTTCCCTCAGCTCTGATGTCTGTCTCAGCATGTTGTGATTGCTATTGACAGTTCTATAGTTTAGTTCAGTTCAATCACTCAGTCGTGAACAACTCTTTGTGACCTGATGAATCGCAGCACACCAGACCTTCCTGTTCATCACCAACTCCTGGAGTTCACTCAGACTCATGTCCATCGAGTCAGAGATGCCATCCAGCCATCTCATCCTCAGTCGTCCCCTTTTCCTCCTGCCCCCAATCCTTCCCAGCATCAGAGTCTTTTCCAATGAGTCAACTTTTCACATGAGGTGGCCTAAGTACTAGAGTTTCAGCTTCAGCATCAGTCCTTCCAAAGAAATCAAGGGTGGATCTCCTTCAGAATGGACACGTTGGATCTCCTTAAAGTCCAAGGGACTCACAAAAGTCTTCTCCAACACCACAGTTCAAAAGCATCAATTCTTCAGCACTCAGCCTTCTTCACAGCCCAAATCTCACATCCATACATGACCACTGCAAAAATCGTAGCCCTGATTAGACGGACCTTTGTTGCCAAAGTCATGTCTCTGCTTTAATGTGCTATCTAGGTTGGTCATAACTTTTCTTCCAAGGAGTAAGTGTCTTTTAATTTCATGGCTGCAGTAACCATCTGCAGTGATTTTGGGGCCCCCAAAATAAAGTCTGACCCTGTTTCCACTGCTTCCCCATCTATTTCCCATGAAGTGATGGGACGAGATGCCATGATCTTCATTTTCTGAATGTTGAGCTTTAAACCAACCATTTCACTCTCCTTTTCACTTTCTTCAAGAGGCTTTTTATTTACTCTTCACTTTCTGCCATAAGGGTGGTGTCACCTGCATACCTGAGGTTATTGATATTTCTCCCGGCAATCTTGAAGCCAGCTTGTGCTTCTTCCAGGCCAGCGTTTCTCATGGTGTACTCTGCATAGAAGTTAACTAAGCAGGGTGACAATATACAGCCTTGACATACTCCTTTTCCTACTTGGAACCAGTCTGTTGTTCCATGTCCAGTTCTAACTGTTGCTTCCTGACCTGCATATAGGGTTCTCAAGAGGCAGATCAGGTGGTCTGGTATTCCCATCTCTTGCAGAATTTTCCACAGTTTATTATGATCCACACAGTCAAAGGCTTTGGCATAGTCAATAAAGCAGAAATAGATGTTTTTCTGGAACTCTCTTGCTTTTTCCATGATCCACCAGATGTTAGCAATTTGATCTCTGGCTCCTCTGCCTTTTCTAAAACCAGCTTGAACATCTGAAAGTTCACGGTTCACCTATTGCTGAAGCCTGACTTGGAGAATTTTGAGCATTACTTTACTAGCATGTGAGATGAGTGCAGTTATGTGGTAGTTTGATCATTCTTTGGCATTGCCTTTCTTTGGGATTGGAATGAAAACTGACCTTTTCCAGTCCTGTGGCCACTGCTGAGTTTTCCAAATTTGCTGGCATATTGAGTGCAGCACTTTCACAGCATCATCTTTCAGGATTTGAAATAGGTCAACTGGTATTCCATCATCTCACTAGCTTTGTTCATAGTGATGCTTTCTAAGGCCCAATTGACTTCACATTCCAGAATGTCTGGCTCTAGAGGAGTGATCACACCATCATGATTATTTTGGTCGTGAAGATATTTTTTTGTACAATTCTTCTGTGTATTCTTGCCACCTCTTCTTAATATATTCTGCCTCTGTTAGGTCCATACTCTTTCTGTCCTTTATCGAGCCCATCTTTGCATCCTATATTCCCTTAGTATCTCTAATTTTCTTGAAGAGATCTCTAGTCTTTCCCATTCTGTTGTTTGACTCTATTTCTTTACATTGACTGCTTAGGAAGGCTCCCTTATCTCTCCTTGCCATTCTTTGGAAATCTGCATTCAGATGCTTATATCTTTCCTTTTCTCTTTTGCTTTTCGCTTCTCTTCTTTTCACAGCTATTTGTAAGGCCTCCCCAGACAGCCATTTTGCTTTTGCATTTTTTTCCCATGGGGATGGTCTTGATCCTTGTCTCCTGTACAATGTCATGAACCTCTGTCCATTGTTCATCAGGCACTCTATCTATCAGATCTAGTCTCTTCCATCTATTTCTCACTTCCACTGTATAATCATAAAGAATTTGATTTAGGTCACTCGTGAAAGCTCTAGTGGTTTCCTCTACTTTCTTCAATTTGAGTCTGAATTTGACAATAAGGAATTCATGATCTGAGCCACAGTCAGCTCCTGGTCTTGTTTTTGCTGACTGTATAGAGCTTCTCCATAGTTGGCTTCAAAGAATATAATCAATCTGATTTTGGTGTTGACCAGCTGGTGATGTGCATGTGTAGAGTCTTCTCTTGTTTTGTTGGAAGAGGGTGTCTGCTATGATCAGAGTGTTCTCTTGGCAAAACTCTATTAGTCTTTGCCCTGCTTCATTCTTCATTCCAAGGCCAAATTTGCCTGTTACTCCAGGTGTTTGTTGACTTCCTACTTTTGCATTCCAGTACCTTATAATGAAAAGGACATCTCTTTTGGGTGTTATTCTAAAAGCTCTTGTAGGTCTTCATAAAACCGCTCAACTTCAGCTTCTTCAGCATTACTGGTTGGTGCATAGACTTGGATTACTGTGATATTGTATGGTTTGCCTTGGAAACGAACAGAGATCATTCTGTCGTTTTTGAGATTGCATCCAAGTACTGCATTTTGGACTCTTTTGTTGACCATGGTGGCTACTCCATTTCTTCTAAGGGATTCCTGCTCACAGTAGTAGATATAATGATCATCCAGTCCTTTTAGTTCACTGATTCCTAGAATGTCGACATTCACTCTTGCCATCTTCTGTTTGACCACTTCCAATTTGCCTTGATTCATGGACCTGACATTCCAGGTTCCTATGCAATATTGCTCTTTACAGCATTGGACATTGCTTCTATCACCAGTCACATCCACAGCTGGGTATTCTTTTTGCTTTGGCTCCATCCCTTCATTCTTTCTGGAGTTATTTCTTCACTGATCTCCAGTAGCATATTGGGCACCTACTGACCTAGGGAGTTCCTCTTTCTGTATCCTATCATTTTGCCTTTTCATACTGTTCATGGTGTTCTCAAGGCAAGAATACTGAAGTGGCTTGCCATTCTCTTCTTCATTGGACCGCATTGTGTCAGACCTCTCCACAATGCCTACCCGTCTTGGGTAGCCCCACAGGGCATGGCTTAGTTTCGTTGAGTTAGACAAGCCTGTGGTCCTAGTGCAATTAGATTGACTAGTTTTCTGTGATTATGATTTCAGTGTGTCTGCTCTCTGATGCCTTCTTGCAACACCTGCCGTCTTACTTGGGTTTCTCTTTCTTTGGATGTGGAGTACCTCTCACGGCTGCTCCAGCAAAGCACAGCTGCTGCTCCTTACCTTGGATAAGGGGTATCTCCTCACCACCTGGAATAGCTCCTTTAGGCCCTCCAGCACCCACGCAGCCATGGCTCCTTGGATGTGGGGTTGCTCCTCCCGGCCTCTGCCCCGGCCTTGGGCAGGGGTAGCTCCTCTTGGCTGCTCCTATGCTACAGTTCTAATCCTTTTAACACTACAGTGTATACACTTCCCCAGGCCTGAACTGTGGCATTCATGAAGGCATAGCTCATTTTTTTCCTGTCTCTTGGGAGTCACATTCTTTTGTCTGTTGTCTGAAAATCATTATATTTTACAGTCTGTCCTGTTTTCTAGTTGTTTAGGATAAGAGAATAATTCTTATAGTAATAAATCCTTTATGGGCAGAAACGAAAATCTGCTGGTTGATTTTTGCCAACACTTCACTGTATTTTCTTGATTTATGGGGGTGTTCACCAAATTCTGAAAATATACTTAACATGATCTAAGGAAAAATTTTGATTCAGAGCTATTAAAAAATGAAACTTAGCTGATTTTTCTGTTTAGGCTAGAGAATGCATGTTTTTAGTGCTCTGAACAGTACCCACATATAGGTATTTTGTTTTCATTCCCTATATCAAAGATTGTACCTTCCAGTTCACCACCTAACACACACACTCTATCCCTCATTAACAGCTACCAATGCTTAATCTCACATATAACATTTCAATTCCTAGGAAGTTAGGTAAAATGTCATATTGACTTAATGTAGCATGATCATCATGGCTCCTTTGCTCTCTCCCAGATTACCAAAAGATTAAAGTATAGTGGATACTAATGAGGTAAAACTCTCTTTTTCTATAACTACCTCATAGGACACTTTGCTGCAGAAGATGTGGCCTCTAGGGTCAAGAGTTTGAATGAGAATATGGAATCTCTCCAGGCTCGAGCTACTAGACGGCAGAATGATCTTGAAGCCAATGTCCAATTCCAGCAGTACCTAGTTGATCTGCATGAAGCAGAAGCATGGATTAGAGAGAAGGAACCTATAGTAGACAACACTAACTACGGGGCAGATGAAGAAGCAGCTGGGGTAAGGAGGGCATAGGGAAAGATACTGTCTAATACTCATCAAACTGGTACCAAATGTGTACCTAATTATATTGTGTGATAGCATTAGGTTTTCTTAGATCATTTGAGTTTTCCAGAGTGACAACTTTTGAGCTTCCTCTGCTGGGATAACCTGAATTAACAAAAATCATAAAAGATATGCCACATTTTCCTAATCCTACAGAAATCCATATTTCTTAGAGATTATCTAACCCCCAAAAGGCATGGCCAGACATCTTGCAAATTTAGTATCTTTTACTAGGAATTAGGACAATAAATATATCATAAAATAAGTTTAGTGTTCTTCCTATATCTGCTTCTGATGATTTTCCCATCAACAAATTCAGGCTCTTCTAAAGAAGCATGAGGCCTTTCTAGTGGATCTGAAGGCTTTTGGAAACAGTATACAAGCTCTTCGGCATCAGGCAGAAGCCTGCCAGGTAAGAAGGACTTAAGTATAACAAGAATCACATTCTCCACTGCAGAGGAAAAGGAATTATCACCAGTTTTCACTTTACACAGTCTAGGAAGCAATTGCAGAATAAAATACTATCTGGTGATCTTTAGGCAGGCACTGTAGCATCTTTGTAGCATCTACAGAGATTCAGAGCAAAAGAACTTCTCAATAAGTGTTATAATTTGTTCATGGTATATTTTGTTTCTTTTTCTTTTTATATTTCCATTTTCCTTTCTTTTAATTCTCTTATTCATGTCTCTCCTTTTTATGTTCCTTCCTTTCTTAGTTATTTTTTATACCAACATGTATTAAATGTCTACCATGTGCAAGCATGAATAAAAGAATAATTCTGACTTGAAGGAAAGTTACAGTCTATTAGGTCATGAATTTTAACAAATAACATATGATAGATACATGAATGGGAAAAACAATCTCAAAGGAAAAAGTGTTTCATTCTCTTGATATTAGAATGCTGGAGGATAGGAAAATCTTCATAGCTGAGGCAAGCCAGTTTATCTGAATTAGTTTTGTAAGGGTGGTTTACTATGCAGATAAGAAGATGGGTTCTTCTGGCGAATAAGCTATAAGAACAAATGCTCTGAAGCACAAAATAATCAAGAGTATTGTGAGAATGGCAAGACTGCAAGGTGAAAATGTGTCTGGAAGAGTGATAGAAGCAGAAATCAAGTAAATGTTATGGATGTCTCCTGAGTAGAGTGGAAAGAAAAGAGACACACTCTCACATTCAAGAAATTCTTTCTTATGAGGGGCTCTGAATCCATACACTGCAAGTAGAAAATACATAGGCTTAGAAAGAAAGAAAGTGAAGTCTCTCAGTCGTGTCTGACTCTTTGCGACCCCATGGACTGTAGCCTACCAGGTTCCTCCCTCCATGGGATTGTCCAGGCAAGAGTACTGGAGTGGGTTGCCAGGCTTCCTATGTCAATAACTATTTACAGAGTTTTAGTGCTGTGCCTTCCTCAAGCTCTGCACAGCAGGTGCCTACATAAAAACAAGTGGATTTATGAATTGTAAGTTAAGAGGAAATAGTACTTGAAGGATACAAAATCAGAGGGATATATAAGGGGAGGTATATCTTCACATCCCATCTGAAAAAGATGTAGGTCATTAATTATGAAGAGTGATTATATTTGTTCATTCTCTCAGAGATAAGATATCTGGGGGAAATGAAAATCAGAAAAGACTGTATCTTGGAGGTCAGGTTTCTTGCTAAAGAGAGAAGATATTTGATCCAGGTTTATTTTCTCAAATATTAAAATTTTAGGCCCTCCCTGTGCTGTAGGTCTCTTAAAAAAAAAAAAAAAAAAGAGAGAGAGAGAGAGGAAAAGCCCACATTTGGCATTTGGTCTACAAAATACTTTAAAGACCTAGGGAATGGAGAAGGTGATGAGAGATAGTGGATCTTTCACTTTCTTAATTTTCTGAAACATGGATGCATGCAATCCTTTAATATCTGCTTAAGACTGGTGGCTTAGAGCATTTAATATGTTTCTGACAAGTTAAATTCTTACTTGCTCACTCTATATACATATTTCCCAGTCCGCCTGTCTCCTGATAAGTGCTAAGATGAAATGGTATTTCTAAAGATATCATATTGCAATAGCTCTGTTACTGGCATCCAGGTAAGAGGTTGTAACCAGGAGCTTCTCTCTCCTTCAGGTGCAGGAACAGCCCACTGTGGGTAGGCTGTACAGAAAGATCTTTCCTATCCATGACTAGAATGTTCTTCTTCCTATTTTTGTTCAGGAACAACAAGCTGCTCCTGTGGAGGTGGCTGCTCCAGAAGAGAGGGTTGTGGCCTTATATGACTTCCAGGCTCGCAACTCCCGAGAAGTCACCGTGAAGAAAGATGATGTCTTAACACTGCTCAGTTCCATCAGCAAGGTGACTTTCTTTTCTGCTTTTCTTCCCATCAACAAGGTGGCTCTTGCAGTTGACTCTCCCAACCTTGCCAGATATGGATATATTTTAAGCAGTCAGTATTTTTCTATTGCTCTTTCTCTCTTAAATAACCATAATTTATTGAGTAGTATCATCCCTCCAGATATTGCTTAGGATCCTGTACATATCTTTTGAGATTACAAAATACCAATTTCACACTTAACAAAGTGAGGCCTCAAGGAGCTTAAGTAAATAGCCCAAAGACTTATAAACTGAGTGACAATTCTATAATATGTTTACAGGATTAAAACTTGTCTCTTTGTCTCTGCTTGTTCCTATTCTGTGCCAGTGTTCCTAGTAATGGAAAAAATTGGCTGATCTTTAGAGGAGCCTGGTCAAGGAGAGGTCTTTTGTCAACTTGGTTTTTCTTTAGCCTTCATGACTGTGAGAATAGTAACAAAATATTGTCTAATATTTAAAATGTATTTACCGTAGGAGCTCACGTAAACATCCAAGGTTCTAATGCATAGCACAGGGAACTATATTCAATATCCTGTGGTAAAGCATAATGGAAAAAATATTTTTAAAAGAAGGTATATACGTGTATAACTGAGTCACTTTGCTGTACAGCAGAGATTGTCACAGAATTGTAAATCAATTGCATTTCAATAAAAAAGTAAGAGTTCAAGTAACTTTTTAAATATCTTAATATTTCATTAATCTCCATAAATTGAGAAGAAAAAGAAGAGAGCTCAGGATTTTCCACTCTGAGGATAAGTAACTTTGTGAGGAAGCAAGATTGTCATTATCAAATAAGCTGTGTTCCAATCTTCTTTTCTTTTGCTCAGTCTTCCCTTTTTCACTACATTATTCTCTGAGGATATTAACTCCAGAGTGGTTAGTATAGCAACATTCCTAAAAAGACTGTGATGGTCAGGGTGATACTTAAGCATGAAGCATTCTCATAGGTGAATTTCAAGCAATGCACAATTTTTAGGAGCTCTAGGAGAAGGATGGAGAAAAGTTCTTATACAATACTCTCATACATAGATGCTCCACCCAGAAGAAGCCCGGTTTAATTCTGTCCCTATAGGTTTTTAAATGAATTTTTAGTAGACAAAATACCCTATCATGAAGAGAATGACCATTGGGTTTTGAAAACTTCCTCAAGGTTAAGGATCTAACATCAAATATCAGATTCCTTGATTTCAGAGACTTATCTCTGCAATTCCTGAAACTCCTGATTTATCTTCTTTGTAATACATAAAATTTATCAGCAGTTGTTTATTTCTTCTGGTCATCAGCTTGTCTCTTTGCCTAGAGACTCAGTTATGAGGGTTAAGAATGGCAATGAAATATGTATATTTTCCTGTAAGAAACGAAGCGCCAATCTATGTTCAATGTAGGATGCAGGATGCATGGGGCTGATGCACAGGATGATTCAAGTAGAGGATGTGGGGTGGGAGGTGGGAGGGGGCTTCGGCATTGGCAGATTGTGTTCACCTATGGCAGATTCGTGTCAATGTATGGCAAAACAAATACAGTATTGTAATTAAAAAATAAATAAATTTAATTAAAAAAAAACTTTTAAATGTGACTTTTAAGGAAGGAATGAGGATTTCTAATCCTAAAGGATTTCTTCCTTTAGGACTGGTGGAAAGTAGAAACTGATGATCACCAGGGCTTTGTGCCAGCTGTCTACGTGAGGAAACTAGCCCGTGATGAGTTCCCTATGCTCCCACAACGGAAGCAAGAAGAACCAGGCAACATCATCCAGCGCCAGGAACATATTGAGAACCAGTAAGTTCTGGAGGCTGGAGAACTGGACAGTGTTTGGCCAAACATCTTCGACTGGTCAAAGATACATCTCTTGATTCTATTATTGGTTAGATTAAAGATGCTTTTCAAATTCATAGATTTTAAGAGCTAAAAGTAAACAGAGTAATTCAAACCCTTTATTTTTTTAATGAGGAAAGGAAACTCCAGAACCACTATGTAAATTGCCCAAGGTCACACAATATTAGGGTCACATATTCTGACTCTCTGCCTGGCACTCTGTCACTCTTTCAAATTTGTCAAAAGGTCTTCTGACTCCCACGTGCACTTTGTGTGTGTGTGTTACTATACAAGGCTATTTCCTATCCAATTGTCAATAGAAATGTGAACTTTTCACGTCTATAAAAAGACGAAGGGGTATTGTCAGTCACACTATTGGGACACTGACATTTTGATTGTTTTTAAATAGAAAGCCTTTGTCTCTCTGCTCTCAGTCCTATGTTTTTATTTCCTCCTCTTTATTGTTCTTTTTTTTTTTTCTTCCCTTTTGTCCCTTCTATTCTCTCCCTTTCTTACCAGTACTCTTCTGTGTTTTTTCTGTCTCTTTTTCCCACATTTTCCATTTTCTTTATTTCTCTGCTCAGGTACCATTCCCTCCTGCATCGGGCAGACGAGCGCAGACGTCGTCTGTTGCAGCGTTACAATGAATTTTTGCTGGCCTATGAGGCAGGAGACATGCTGGACTGGATCCGAGAGAAAAAGGCAGAAAACATCGGGGTGGAATTAGATGATGTTTGGGAGTTACAGAAAAAGTTTGATGAGTTCCAAATGGTAAGAAAGAGCTGTCTCCTCTAGATAGTTTTCTGAAGATTTTCATCATTTCCTTTTACCTCATATCTCCTCCTAAGCAATCCCTTAGTTTCATATTTGCTAAATATCCTCTCCAAAGCTAAAGAGTTCCATATTTAAAATATTTCTCTAGGTATTACAAGTGGAAAGAAAATGCAGAGGAAACTAGTTATCTTGATTTTGTAGCCTGCAGTCCCTGTCACTCCTGCGTCCTATTGGAAGTACTGGTCTTCCTGAATTTTTACAACTTGTCCTGTATTGGCCTGTGATACTGATGCTCAGGTTGAGATGGGGTGTTGTAAGACTCTTCTAAGGTCTAATTATGGGGCAGAAGTTTGGATGGAAAGGTGGGAAGAACAATCTGACTTTATAGCCAGAGAGTTTCTAATTTTCTGCCTACCTAAAATCTTTTCAATCTCTTTTATTCTCTCAGGTCTGTTCTATTATATTAACTAGCAATTAGTATAAACTTCTCCCTTCTTTCCTTTCTCTTCTATATGATACTTTCCTTACACATGGAATTCAGAGCTGTACAAAGCTATATATATATATATATATGCAGAAGGTAATGGCGGTATAGTTATGGGAAAGGTCAAAGGAAATAATCTCTCTGAATACATATATAGAGAGAAGTAAGAGAAAGGGAAGGGTAAACAGGGTGCAACTTATAAAAGAAAACTAAGAATAAGACTTACATGAGAAAACTCATTGAAAGGCCATTGTATCGTGAAATGAACAATATTGTCGCTATGAACATAGTGATGAGTACCCTAGAGCTGTTTCTTACAACATATCTTAATGTAAGCAAATCATAACCCAGATAATGAAATTTTTTGGAAAGTGGAGAAATCTGTATTGGTAGCAAAAACTATTACATGGCTCAGGTCTAGACCCCTCTGATAGTATAGTTTAATCAGAGAGAGATTTTTAAGAAATTTAAGGAAAGAGATCTCTATATGTCATATAAATAACATTTTTAATAGCCACTGAGTATCAGGGAATTTAAAGGTCCTCTTCTTTGTGGCAGATTGGAGGAGGGAAGTCTGTTGTTTATTACAAGTATGGTTAGCAATATGTTTTAATCTGTAGTCAAGTCAGGGCAAAGGTGAGCAAGCAAGAGTGAAAGATTTTTGAGGAGGGAATTTAAACTGCTTTGGTACATTTTCCCAACTAGGATTTGAAGACAAATGAGCCTCGGCTGAGGGATATCAACAAAGTGGCTGATGATCTTCAATTTGAAGAGCTTCTGACACCAGAAGGAGCTCAAATACAGCTGGTAACTGTGACTCCTTCCTTCTCATTACCAGGCTGAGTTTGGGGAGTCTTCATCTCACTTAAAAATACTTAACTTCATATTCTGCAGATTAGCTAGAACATGAGGAAGGTAACTGCAGTAGAGAGCTAGCTATAGGAAAGGTCAAAGGAAATAGTCCAGATAGTCCAGCTGTCTATCCATCTTGTTGTTCAGCTGCTAAGTCATATGCATTTTAATTGATTCAAAAATCCTTAAATTGCCACACCTCCCCCACTCCATCACCATGTGAAATTCACTGCTCAAATACTTGAATACAAAGACAATGCAGGTAAAGGAGCTATGATAGTGGGAAGTGGTTAATCAAGAAAGTGTACTGGATGAGATAAGACTGATAAAATCTAGTAAAAGAAGAATATAGGTAGTAGAGATGAAAGAGAAGGCATTTGAGACCTTATTCAAATTTGGACCTGTGATTCCATAAAACATGTCTGGAACTAATGGAATGTCTAATCCAGTTATCTGAGCTATCATACACCAGTGAGGAGAAGCCCTGCCTTCTTTTATGGTAACTGATGTGGAGTAAGAGTGAGAAAGAATGTGCGAAGGAACAATTTTCTTACTCTTCGCAGAAAATAAGACTCTAAGAGACTACCTGGTTTAATCATTTCAGGACACACAAAAATACTAGAGCTCATAGAAAAAGGCAATGTCTTCTAGCTACCAAGGCAACAAGTCACACTTACTCTTCAGAGGTTGTAATGTAGTCTCTGGGACAGCCAATATCAATTGATGTTCTAAGGTTGTTGGTTCCCACCTGGAACATCAATTTGGGAAGGAATGTGATTCCTTTTTTAACTGCATTGGCATAGCTAAGGCCCAAGCTCAAACTATCCAAGAAAGAAAGAAACCTGTTCAATTTCTAAAGGAGATAACATGAAAACAATCAGGATTTAAGTCTCATCTAATCTTCAGACACCACTAAGCTATGTTAGATCCCTAGCTAAAGTCTGTGTCTGCCTTTTCAGGAGTTGAATGCCCGCTGGGGGTCCTTGCAGATGCTGGCAGAGGAACAGCGCCAGCTGCTGGGCAGCGCCCATGCTGTCGAGATGTTTCACAGGTGAGCATTTTAACCTTGAAAAGCAGTGCTGCTCTAAAACTAACTTGAGAACCACCAGTTCTAATTGCTATAGTAGAACCATAGCTACTAGTTTAACCCTTCTTCCTGGAGAAAATAGGAAATCAGATGCTTCAGTAGTAGGTAGATATCTCATTGGGCAAGTAGGCTACTCCAGATAACCAACTTCAATTTTCTCGTACCTAGGCTTGGGCCCTGGTACATAATTAGCAGTTAATATATGTTTTCATGATAGTGAATGAAAATTGAAGTTGAAACAAGAGGTTTAAGTAATGACACATCTGAACTAGAAGTAGAGAGTAGAGGGCAACAAACATCACATTGACTCTAAATGTTGATTCAACAAATTTTTTTAAAATGTTTGATTGCCAAATCTCTGTCTATACTAAGAAATGCATGCACAAATAAGTAAGCAAACTGACCACAAAACACCTTTACTGTGTAAAAATGCATTTTTGAATATTCAAAAAGGAAAACTGAGATGCAGACAAGTATTGTTATTTAGAATGGCATAAGATTTTCCATGTTATTCCACAGTTAAACATGCGGCTTTGCCATCAGGCCACCTGATTCCAATTTAGGGTCTGCCTAAATTTGTGGCAAGGGTATAATCTTGAGAAAACACCTAACCTTTCTTTCTTTCTTTCTTTCTTTTTTGCTACTTAGTCTCTTAAGCTTTAGTTTTCTCATATGCTAAATGGGGCTGGTAATAGTAATTTGGCCTCAAGTCATTGTTGTAAAGATTAAACGAGACTAAATTCTAATACTTAGTTCTAACACATCCTTAAAAAAGGATGATGATGGTGGTAGTGATGACTTCTTTGTGAGCCCAGCTAGTCTGCCTCTAGCTTGTGTTATTATTCTTAAACTTTTTACCCTCATGCACCAGAGAAGCAGATGACACAAAGGAGCAGATTGAGAAGAAGTGCCAGGCCCTCAATACTGCTGACCCTGGCTCGGACTTGTTCAGTGTGCAGGCCCTGCAGAGACAGCATGAAAACTTTGAAAGAGATCTTGTACCCCTGGGGGAAAAGGTGAGATGTGCCTTCAAGCTTTTCCAAAACATTCCTCTTCACATCTACCCATATTAATGCCCTCTCCTTTGGTTTTATTATCCGGTCTCTTATTTTAGTTCTCTTTATCCTACTCCATTCTTGTTCTTTAACCCTGTCTCAATTGCTAGTCTACCAAAAGGGCATGCCCAGGGTAATTCACGTGGAGGGAAACAGTTTTAAATTTTTTTTAAAAAGTGAAGTACAGTTGATTTACAATGTTGTGTTAATTACTGCTGTACAGCAAAATGTTTCAGTTTTTATAAATATGTATAAATATATATATACACATTTATGTTCTTTTTTATCTTCTTTTCTATTATGTTTTATCATAGGATATTTAATATAGTTCTCTGTGATATACAGTAGGATTTTGCTGTTTATCCATTCTGTATATAAAAGCTTATGCCTGATAACCCCACCTCCCTCTCCATTCCTCCCGCAACCCCCTCCCCCTCGGCAACCACAGGTCTGTTCTCTATGTCTGTGACTCTGTTTCCATTTTATAGATGGGTTCATCTGCGTCATATTTCAGATTCCATATGTAAGTGATATCATATGATATTTGTCTTTCTCTTTCTGACATACTTCACTTAGTATGATCTCTAGTTGCTCCAAATGGCATTATTTCATTCCTTTTTATGGCTGAGTAATAGTCCATTGTATGCATATTATATCTTCTTTATCCATTTATCCGTCAATGAACATTTAGGTTGTTTTGTGTCTTGGCTATTGTAAAAGTGCTGCTGTGAATATTGGGATGTGTGTATCTTTTTGAATTCTAATTTTGTCTGAATATACACCCAGGAGAGGGATTGCTGAATCATATGGCAATTATATTTTTAGTTTTCTGAGGAATCTCCATACTGTTTTTTACAGTGGCTGCATCAAATAGCATTGAGGGAAAATACATTGTAAATGTTTGTGAGCTTGTGAGTTCCAAGTAAGTTTGTGAGTTTCAAGTGACCAGAACTCTTCGGGAGTTCCAAGTGACTAGAATGTAGAGCAGTTAGTTGGAGATCAGTAGTCTAAGATAAATAGGAGATGATCATACCTGGTATGACCAGGCTTATGCATGAGTATGATGCAGAGTTTCCTTAGAAAGGACTGAAGAACCTTAATCCTACTCTGGCCAAAAAAAAATGAACTCTAATACTTGCCAAATATACTCTGGAATAACTCAGGGGAGCATAGAACTTGCATTACTATAAAAAGCAAAAAGAAGCACAGAAAATGTCTATATTAAAAAGATCTTCATATTAATTGACACTTGCCACTAACCAAGTCACTTACCACCCTGGCCTATAGCATTGTTTATTTGTTTATACAAAGTTTATTTTAAAATGTATGATAGATTCAAAGACAATACTTCATTCTTCTTATAGGTAGCAAGAGATGTTATGTCAGAGAAACAGTTCAGTTCAGTTCAGTCACTCAGTTGAGTCCAACTCTTTGCCACCCCGTGAATCACAGCATGCCAGGCCTCCCTGTCCATCACCACCTGCCATCCAGCCATCTCATCCTCTGTCGTCCCCTTCTCCTCCTGCCCCAAATCACTCCCAATATCAGAGTATTTTCCAATGAGTCAACTCTTCGCATGAGGTGGCCAAAGTACTGGAGTTTCAGATTTAGCATCATTCCTTCCAAAGATATCTCAGGGCTGACCATCTTCAGAATGGACAGGTTGGATCTCCTTGCAGTCCAAGGGACTCTCAAGAGTCTTCTCCAACACCACAGTTCAAAAACATCAATTCTTTGGTGCTCAGCTTTCTTCACAGCCCATCTCTCACATCCATACATGACCACTGAAAAACCATAGCCTTGACTAGATGGACCTTTGTGGCAAAGTAATGTCTCTGCTTTTCGATATGCTATCAAGGTTGGTCGTAACTCTTCTTCCAAGGAGTAAGTGTCTTTTAATTTCATGGCTGCAGTCACCATCTGCAGTGATTTTCAGTTCAGTTCAGTCACTCAGTCGTGTCCGACTCTTTGAGACCCCATGAATCGCACTATGCCTGGCCTCCCTGTTCATCACCATCTCCCGGAGTTCACTCAGACTCACGTCCATCGAGTCCGTGATGCTATACAGTCATCTCATCCTCGGTTGTCCCCTTCTCCTCCTGCCCCCAATCCCTCCCTCCATCAGAGTCTTTTCCAATGAGTCAGCTCTTCTTATGAGGTGGCCAAAGTACTGGAGTTTCAGATTTAGCATCATTCCTTCCAAAGAAATCCCAGGGCTGGTCTCCTTCAGAATGGACTGGTTGGATCTCCTTGCAATCCAAGGGACTCTCAAGAGTCTTCTCCAACACCACAGTTCAAAAGCATCAATTCTTCTATGCTCAGCCTTCTTCACAGTCCAACTCTCACATCCATACATGACCACAGGAAAAACCATAGCCTTGACTAGACAGACCTTAGTCGGCAAAGTAATGTCTCTGCTTTTGAATATACTCTCTAGGTTGGTCACAACTTTTCTTCCAAGGAGCAAGCGCCTTTTAATTTCATGGCTGCAGTCACCATCTGCAGTGATTTTGGAGCCCCCCAAAATAAAATCTGACACTGTTTCCACTGTTTCCCCATCTCTTTCCCATCAAGTGATGGGATCAGATGCCATGATCTTCGTTTTCTGAATGTTGAGCTTTAAGCCAACTTTTTCACTCTCCTCTTTCACTTTCATCAAGAGGCTTTTTAGCACCTCTTCCCTTTCAGCCATAAGGGTGGTGTCATCTGCATATCTGAGGTTATTGATATTTCTCTCGGCAATCTTGATTCCAGATTGTGTTTCTTCCAGGCCAGCGTTTCTCATGATGTACTCTGCATAGAAATTTAATAAGCAGGGTGACAATATACAGCCTTGACGTACTCCTTTTCCTATTTCTATTCCTATTCCTGTTTTCCCATGTCCAGTTCTAACTGTTGCTTCCTGACCTGCATACAAATTTCTCAGGAGGCAGGTTAGGTGGTCTGGTATTCCCATCTCTTTCAGAATTTTCCACAGTTTATTGTGATCCACACAGTCAAAGGCTTTGGCATAGTCAATAAAGCAAAAATAGATGTTTTTCTGGAACTCTCTTGCTTTTTCCATGATCCAGTGGATGTTGGTAATTTGATCTCTGGTTCCTCTGCGTTTTCTAAAATCAGCTTGAACATCTAGAAGTTCACGGTTCACGTATTGCTGAAGCCTGGCTTGGAGAATTTTGAGCATTACTTTACTAGCATGTGAGATGAGTGTAATTGTGCAGTAGTTTGATAATTCTTTGGCATTGCCTTTCTTTGGGATTGGAATGAACACTGACCTTTTCCAGTCGTGTGGCCACTGCTGAGTTTTCCACATTTGCTGGCATGTTGAGTGCAGCACTTTCACAGCATCATCTTTTAGAATTTGAAATCGCTTACTGTATAGAACTTCTCCATCTTCGGCTGCAAAGACTATAATCAATCTGATTTTGGTGTTGACCATCTGGTGATGTCCATGTGTAGAGTCTTCTCTTATGCCATTGGAAGAAGTTGTTTGCTATGACCAGTGCATTTTCTTGGCAAAATTCTATTAGCCTTTGCCCTGTTTCATTCCATATCCCAAGGCCAAATTTGCCTGTTACTCCAGGTATTTCTTGACTTCCTACTTTTGCATTCCAGTCCCCTATGATGAAAAGGACATCTTTTTGGGGTGTTAATTCTAAAAGGTCTTGTAGGTCTTCATAGAACAGTTCAACTTCAGCTTCTTCAGCGTTACTGGATGGTGCATAGACTTGGATTACTGTGATATTGAATGGTTTGCATTGGAAACAGAGATCATTTTGTCATTTTTGAGATTGTATCCAAGTACTGCATTTTGGACTCTTTTGTTGACCATGATGACTACTCCATTTCTTCTGAGGGATTCCTTCCCACAGTAGTTGATATAATGATCATCTGAGTTAAATTCACCCATTCCAGTCCATTTTAGTTCCCTGATTCCTAGAATGTCAACGTTCTCTCTTGCCATCTCCTGTTTGACCTCTTCCAACTTGCCTTGATTCATGGACCTGACATTCCAGGTTCCTATGCAATATTGCTCTTTACAGCATTGGATCTTGCTTCTATCACCAGTCACAGCCACAGCTGGGTATTGTTTTTGCTTTGGCTCCACCCTTTCATTCTTTCTGGAGTTATTTCTCCACTGATCTCCAGTAGCGAATTGGCCACCAGAATACAAATGTTTAAGTAAGAATGGAATTAAAGATCATCGTTGCCTTAGGCGCAAGGAACAGATTTCTTTTTGTAAGATTTCTTAATTCCACCTGTGGCCAGGGGACACTTTGCCTGCAGCCTTTCTTTTAGCTCCTCAAATTTCTTCTGCTCCTCCTCTTTCTGCTTGAGTGCCTTATTTTCCTCTTATATCTCCTTGACTTGCTTTTTGGGCTGCATCAGGGGCTTCTTCTTGCCACCTTCACAGCCCAACATCATACTTTAGGCCTTTTCCCTGGAACTTACCACCAGAAGCAGCCTTCTAATCATAAAAAGAAGCATGGTCATGTCAAGAGTGACTACTTTGAGGAGTTACCATATACATCAAAAGGGTTTCCACTATCGTGTAAAAACAAATGCAATATTGAAAAGTAATTAATCTCCAATTAAAATAAATAAATTTATATTTTTTAAAAATGTAGCAAGACCTCATTGATCTCTATTTGAGGAAGGAGCACCCTGAGGCTTAAAACTCTTTTACTAGGATTCAGGTGTGACACCAAGCTGATTGTCAGAGCTCTTGATCCCCTAGGTGGAGGTATTGAGGGACACAGCAGATCGACTCAGTGAATCCCACCCAGATGCCACTGATGACCTGCAGAGCAAGCAGTTGGAGCTGAAGGAGTCCTGGGATAACTTGCAGGGGCTTACGAAGGATCGTAAGGAGAACCTACAGGAGACCTTAAAATTCTACCAGTTCCTCAGCCAGGCCAGGTAAGGTTCCAGAGGCAGACTTCCACCAGGTGGAATTGGCAGGGTCCATGCCTGGCCCATAAATGGAGCTTCTAGGAGCTGTCTGGGTACAGGTTTAGAGGGTACCTCTTGGTCCAGATTGTACCTTCAGTATGGAACAAAATTCTCAGGTTCAATATTTCAAGCCATGAAATATTGAATTTTGGAAGAATATGAGGTTATCTAGTCCAATTAAGTATACTTCTATGGAGTCTATACTAAATAGAGAGTGCTATATGAGGAATTATAGGATATTAGGAGTTCCCAGAGGCACTAGTGGTAAAGAATCTGCCTGCCAATGCAAGAGACAAAGGAGATAAGGATTTGATCCTTGGGTCAGGAAGATCCCCTGAAGGAGAAAATGGTAACCCACTCCAGTATTCTTGCTGGGAAAATCCCATGGACAGAGGAGCCTGGAGGGCTGGAAGCCCATGGGGTCACACAGAGTTGGACATGACTGAGCACACACATGCATAGAATATGGGGAGATATTCTACTGGAAAAGCAAAGAAGAATACAGATAACCATCGCAGAACATAGAACAGCCCCAAACACACATCCCAACAAATAGATGGAACTATATAAACAAAGGCATGAGAACAGGAAGGTATAGAATGCCCATGACGTGGAAACAGCTAGAGCTTGAGTTTTGTATGTCACAGGGGGTGAGGAGAAGTAGCAAGAGATAAACTCAGAAATGTTAAGCTGAAATCCTTTTTTAAATTAATTTTTTATTGGAGTTTAATTGTTTTTGACTGTTGGAGAAGTTTCACTGTTTTGCTAAACAGTTTAGACATGATCATGTTTTAGCAAATACACACTTTATCTGTGGAACAATTTGCATATTCTGCCCCATCATATCAGTCTGCATTTAGAATTGAGGGTTCAGGAAGTAACAGCTTGCAATGTAATAATTTTGAAGATAAAAGGGGGCGACTTTGCCAAATAACTGCAAATGTTCTTGCCAATGCCCTCCCCAATTCAGCATCTCTGGAAAGTTATAGTGTTTCACATAGTATAAATAAATAGCATCCCTACTCACTCCTCCAAAGCATATATATGCCCCTATATCTCTGTTTATATAGCTTCTGCCTATATTTCAGATCCCGTGTTAAATGCTGACTCTTTCCCTTTATGAAATATTCTTCAACATTGCAGAAGTAATATTAGCACCCTCATAGCAACTCTAACACCTTATTTTGTCTCTTCAGGACAGCCTTTCTTTTGAGGATTTTTGAAAAAACTACTAGTCTCTATGTTTTGCTTGCTTTTTTTCTTCTCTCAGTATAAAGTGTGAACTCCTAGAAGGCACAAATACGTCTCTTTCACAATGAAACTTAGTTGTTTAAAAAGTGAATAAATGAGTTTGCAAAAGAAGAGAACTTTCTGCCCTAAAGCTACTGATTCCTATTTAGTAAACAAGAGCAAAGGCACTTTTCATGAGATGCTGAATTTGACCATCACATATAACTTTTTAACTCAATGACATTTACTTTCTGGGACAGATGGACTCTATCTCTCCTTTTCTAATTTATTGACTTCTAAAAGAGTGGGAAATGACCCTGGTTTAATCAGCAACAGAGAGTAAGTATGGTGTGTGTGTGTGTGTGTGTGTGTGTGTGTGTGTGTGTGTGTGTGGGCAGAAGCATGTACTGGACTCGAATTGGAATAAGAGTAAGAAGAAACATGCCTTACCTGAGATTCTATGCTAAGATAAATCTTTAAACCCAAAAATCCACTTTAAAGGAGTAGGACGTGTTAAAAGTAATGGAATATGCACCAGTCCAGGATTCCAGTGTCTGGATTCTACTCCATCTGTCTGTTTCCAGTTTTAGCACATAGGCAAATTGCTTACATTCTCTAGGCCAACTTCCTCATCTTTAAAGTGAAAGGAAAAGAATTCCCAGAATTCTACTCAAAATTATTGCAAGAATCAAAAGATATAGTGTGTGAAGAAAATTTCAAATGCAACAGAATGCTATTATTAAGTTATACAGTGAAAACAACAAAACTAAGATCTGTGAAGGCTAGAAACCAGAAAGAAAATATAGATCTGGAAATGTTTTCTAGGGGAGAAAAAGTCCAGGGACAGACAATTGTATAGCAAGTTGCAAGGTTTTCTTGATTCAGTTTCAGTATGCCATTTCTCTAGGGACTTACAGAATTGGATGAGTGGCATTGATGGTATGGTCTCATCCCAGGAGCTGGCTGAAGATTTAACTGGCACAGAGATCATGATAGAGCGACATCAGGTATGGTGACAAAAGCCTTAGCCTCTGATCACATAACCTCACAACCTTCCTGCCTTTTGCAACTTTTGTGAGATGTCACTGGACTCACCAATCTCTGACCCTTTTTTCCCACAGGAGCATTGTGCTGACATGGAGGCCCAGGCTCCCGCCTTCCGGGCCTTTGAAGACTTTGGTACAGATCTTACGATCAGTGGGCACCGGGCCAGCCCTGAAATTGAAGAAAAGCTTCAAGCTGTTAGACTAGAGAGAGATGAGTTGGAGAGTGCTTGGGAACAACGCAAAAGATGCTAGATCAGTGTCTGGAGTTGCAGGTATTACAAATTCCCCATCGTTAAACAGGCTTAGCTGAGTCTGTTCCTTCTATGCAGTTTCACAGAGTTAATACAGGTGCTTATTTCACTGAAATTCCATGTCAAAATCATAAAAGTTTCTCTTGATTATCTGACATTGCATTTTTGCTTTGCATTTTCTGATCATCGTGGTGTTCTTTGCTCCTTATTCTTGTTAATGAAAAGCTAAACAAAATGGAGGTCAGTCCTAGGGCATGGGTCCCTGAAATTAAGTGGTTATAATTTATTGATATTTAAATTTACTTATTGATTGAAAGTTTTATTGATTGATTTTTACTGAGAACCTCCTAGGAACACAAATATTAGTAAGATAGTGTCTATTTTCTAAAAGTAGTGAAATTAGACTTGTAGGCAGATCATTGGAAAAGACCCTGATGCTGGGAGGGGTTGGGGGCAGGGGGAGAAGGGGACGACAGAGGATGAGATGGCTGGATGGCATCACTGACTCGATGCACATAAGTCTGAGTGAACTCCAGGAACTGATGGTGGACAGGGAGGCCTGGAGTGCTGTCATTCATGGGGTCACAAAGAGTCAGACACGACTTAGTGACTGAACTGAACTGAGGCAGATCATTCTAATATATAAAATAATTACTAATAAAATGTGTGAATGTTTTGAGATTATAGCAGAGGAAGTGATTAATGCTCCTGAGGGAAGGGAATGAAAGTGTCACATGGTGTTCTGAAAAACAGTCTTTCCCAGAGTCTTAAAGAAATAAGCAGCCTGTTTTTACTAAGTGTGTGTGTGTGTGTGTGTGTGTGTGTGTGTGTATGCATGCTCAGTAGCTCAGAGTGTCCAACTCTTTTTGACCCCATGGACTGTAACTCATCGGGCTCCTCTGTCCATGGAATTATCCAGGCAAGCATAGTGGAGCAGGTTGCCATTTCCTACTCCAGGGGATCTTCTTGACCCAGGGATCAAACCCACATCTTTTGCATCTCTTGCATTGGCAGGTGGATTCTTTACTACTGTGCCACATGGGAAGTCCATTTACCATGTCTAGAATACGGAAAACAGTACTGCAATAATGGAGGAAAGGTTATATGAAAACATAAAACATGTTTTCAGAGAAAAGTAAAAAGTCCAATATAGCCAAGGTTTATTGTATGAATGTTTCTTGAAATAATATTGGCATCCTTCACAGGGTCCCTATTATCAGTATCATGGGAGAGGTGGGAGATCATTTCCTCTGTCTGCCCGGAATGAACATACCATGTACATTTAATTTTAACCCCCATAGGTTTTCCGAGGGAACTGTGATCAGGCTGAGAGCTGGATGGTGGCACGTGAGAATTATCTAAGGTCGGATGATAAGGGATCCTTAGACAGTTTGGAGGCCTTGATGAAGAAATGTGATGATTTGGACAAAGCGATTACTGACCAGGTAATAACAGCTAATACAAGAATTCCAATAATAACTATTAGTAATAATGACAGAAATCCTGCACATGTATGTGGTTTTATGATTTGCATGTATTTTAATTCCCATTTGCTTTTACATAAACTCTGAGGTAGGCGGGGAACATAGTGCCTTTGTCTTAGCCAAGGTGCAGAAGCTATTTTATATGCTATTCAACATACCATTCAATGGAGGGATCACTTTCCACAATGACCAAGGGAAGTGTCTGTTCTGTATGGAAATCGGTACCACACATGTAGTCCACCTCAATATCACTATTGATGTTCCTCTTCTTGTTGAGTTAAAAACCACCTACCTATAAGGCATTACCTTTTGGCTTTGGTTTTGTTCCCCTTTGTGAAGCCACAAAGCATATATCTCTACTTTTCTAGGAGGAAGTCTGAGATTGCACCAAGAGCCTAATTTTGGGGTATCTGGGCTTTTTCCCCTTTCCTTTATATAGGAAAATAGAATCACTGAACTGGATCTTTTTGCTGAACAACTCATAGCTGAAGACCACTATGCCAAGGAAGAGATTGCTGCTCGGAACCAACGGATACTAGACAGGTCAGTATCGAGCAGTTGTCTTGTGAGCTATAGGAAGATATAGGGGCTTTCCTTGTGGCTCAGCTGGTAAAAAAAAAAAAAAAAAAAAAAAAATCTGCCTACAGTGAAGGCAATCTGGGTTAGATCCCACTGGAGAAGATACCCTGGGAAGATACCCTTGAGAAGAGAAAGCCTATCCACTGCAGTATTCTGGCCTGGATAATTCCATGGACTGTATAGTCCATGGGGGTGCAAAGAGTTGGATACAACTGAGTGACATTCACTCACTTACTCACTCAGGAAGACATAGAAAAGTGACTACTTTGCTAGCACTGAGGATGGGTATAATATTTTGAGTTCTAATTTCTGTGCTGTGTTCTTCTAAGCTGCTTCAGTAATGTCTGACTCTTTGCAACTCTGTGGCCTATAGCCCATCAGGCTCCTCTGTTCTTAGGATTCTCCAGGCAACAATACTAGAGTGGGTTGCCATGCCCTCCTTTAGGGAATCTTCCTGACCCAGAGATCTAACTCTCATCTCTTACATCTCCTGCATTGGTAGGCAGGTTCTTTACCACTAGTGCCACTTGGGAAGCCCATACCAGGCTCCTCCGTCCATGGGATTCTCCAGGCAAGAGTACTGGAGTGGGGTGCCATTGCCTTCTCCGATATATGACATATACGTGTATATTTATGAGTCTCAGTCGTGTCCAATTCTTTGTGACTCCATGGACTATACAGTCCATGGAACTCTCCAGGCCAGAATACTGGAGTGGGTAGCCTATTCCCTCTCCAGGGGATCTCCCCAACCCAGGGATCCAACCCAGGTGTCTCGCATTGCAGGTAGATTCTTTACCAGCTGAGCCACAGGGGAAACCCTAGAATACTGGAGTGGGTAGCCTATCCCTTCTCCAGAAGATGGTCCCAACCATTGGTCCCAACCAATGGTCTGTTAATGAGAATGAGAAGATAAAGTGCAGATAAGCAAATAGGGAGATTCATGGATATGGCATCAGGGCTTGGTAGAAAGAGAGAGGGCAGAGAATAATCTAGTCCCGACTTTCAGATGGAAGATTCTCAAAGAACAGCTGATTGCTGAACGGATGAAACTTGGAGACTATGCTGACCTAAAACAATTCTACCATGACCTCAAGGATCAAGAAGAATGGATCAGTGAGATGTTGCCCATCGCCTGTGATGAATCTTACAAAGACCCCACCAATATTCAGGTAAGTTCAAAATAAGAATCTTGGAAAACTTCAGCATACTCAGATTGATGAATGAACGGTCACCTTCTAATGTGGAAAACTTCCTTACTGTTCAGACTGCTGTCCTTGCCTTCAGGGATTTCTGAGTCTAACGTGGATGGAGTGCTTCCCAATAATTAATTAAGAATGAATTAGGAATCCTTAATTTCTCCTTTTAAACAGAATTTCTCTCTTCTTACTTTCTAAATTAGATGGTAATTTAGGTTCTGCTTTCCCCTTCAGAGAAAATATCTGAAGCACAAGACCTTTGAAGATGAGGTCAATAGCCGAGCTGAGCAGGTGGAAGGAGTCATCTTATTGGGGAACACTCTGATTGAGCGGAGGGCATGTGATGGTAATGAAGAGTCTGTGAAGGTGGGTTCTGCTTACGATGGGCTTTGGACTATCATAGGAAGAGAAATCTTTTATACCCTTTCGATGTTTCCATGTGTAGGAATATAGAATATATTCTGTTAATGGTCTTCCTTTTGCTTTTTTTTTTTCCACAAAAGGGGAAGAAAATATGTTATTTGGGGATTCCCTGATAGCTCAGTTGGTAAAGACTCCATCTGCAATGCATGAGACCCCCAGTTCAATTTCTTGGTTGGGACCATCTTCTGGAGAAGGGATAGGCTACCCACTCCAGTATTCTAGGGTTTCCCCTGTGGCTCAGCTGGTAAAGAATCCACCTGCAATGCGAGACACCTGGGTTGGATCCCTGGGTTGGGGAGATCCCTGGAGAGGGAATAGGCTACCCACTCCAGTATTCTGGCCTGGAGAGTTCCATGGACTGTATAGTCCATGGAGTCACAAAGAATTGGACACGACTGAGAGACTTGCACTTTCAGACCTTATCACTCCCATCACACTCAGCATCTTGACCTCCAAGACAGCTTAGGACTTAATTCCTATGTGTTATCATGCTTGCTTATATTTTCTGTCCCTACCACCAAGAGCTCTGGCAATTAGGCAATCAGCTTCTGTAATCAGTCCAGAACTCTTCAAAATTTCTGCAAACTGTTGCATTCCCAGATTTAAACCAGAGTAAACAATTATGATTTAAAATATATGACCTTCAACTACTGGAAGATTTTGGCTAGACCCAAACTCCAGAGCCTCCCTACATTATCCTATCAAGTTGTCACAGGACCCTAAATACCATACTGCTGCTGCTGCTGCTGCTAAGTCACTTCAGTCGTGTCTGACTCTGTGCGACCCCATAGATGGCAGCCCACCAGGCTCCCCCATCCCTGGGATTCTCCAGGCAAGAACACTGGAGTGGGTTGCCATTTCCTTCTCCAAAGCATGAAAGTGAAAAGTCAAAGTGAAGTTGCTCAGTCGTGTCCAACTCTTAGCAACCCCATGGACTGTAGCCCACCAGGCTCCTCTGTCCATGGGATTTTCCAGGTAAGAGTACTGTAGTGGAGTGCCATTGCCTTCTCCACTAAATACCATAATGACCCCTCAATTCTGGAGAGGGAGCTATGATCAAGTAGGGCTTCCCTGGTGCATCAGTCAATAAAGAATCTGCCACCAATGCAGGAGACCTGGATTTGAACTCTGGGGTTGGGAAGATCCTCTGGAGGAGGGCATGGCAATCCACTCCAGTATTGTTGCCTGGGAAATCCCATGGACAGAGGAGCCTGGTGGGCTACAGTTCATGGGGTCTGCAAAGAGTCAGATGTGACTGACTGACTAACATGCACAGGATCAAATAGAAGAGTTGGAGGAAAACTGGAGCTACTTGCTTGCGAGAACAACTGACAAAGGACAGAAGCTCGATGAAGCTAGTCGCCAGCAGAGGTTCAACACAGGCATCCGGGACTTTGAGTTCTGGCTCTCAGAGGTATTTATACCTGGAAATGGTGTGGGCATGGGAGTTTCATAAATTCTTGTCAGGTAAATAGACTTTTGCATGAGCAATTTCTTTGACTTTTCTTGGGAAAAGTTTGGGGACATGGTTGAGAATCTTGTTCTCTTTAAAGACAGTTTTCATCTGGCAACTGTACTGCTTACCTTTCCATTTCCAGGCAGAGACACTGCTGACCATGAAGGATCAGGCCAGGGATCTGGCTTCAGCAGGAAACTTGCTCAAGAAGCATCAGCTACTGGAAACAGAGATGTTGGCCAGACAGGTAAGTAGTATTAGAATTGCACTCTTCTGGCCACAACGGAAATGTTGCTGACTTTTAACTTTTCTGTCTCAGGAGTCCATTTGAGAACACAGCTTTGCAAAGGTGAGCTTAGTGTTTTCAACCAGCAGTGATTATAATCAGGTCAAATCCATAGACTTCAGAGCTGTTAACTTTATTATCATTCAATCATAGATTCTAAGATTTCAATACAATGTGAAAGTTAGAGTGTTAGTCATGTCTGACTTTTATGACCCTATGGACATAGCCTACCAGGCTCCTCTCTCCATGGAATTCTCCAGGCAAGAATACTGGAGTCAGATTCCAAGAAGTAGACCCTAAAAATGATCATGTTTACCTTTCAACCATGCATGTAAACTCAGCCTCTTCCAAAGCTGAAATATTTGATCTGGCGTTTTAAAGATCTGGCATAATAAAAATTTATTTTTCAGAACTACTAAAATAAATCAGATGGGAACATGTACAAGGCAGTTGAACTATATGTACATTGTGAAAGTTCTATGGACCATTTCAGTTGTATCCTAATGTCAAGCAGAGATGTGTCCTGTGAGCTATGATAAACATTCAGAGAGGTGTTAATTTCATGTTGATGGATTTTATATTATCAGTTTCATTTGGTAACACAGAAAGAATACTACAGAAAGAACATGATGTCAAAGTTTTCTTAGTTTCAGGACTTGATAATATTCTCTTGAACATCACTAGGGGGCAGACTTGGAATGCAAATAGACATAGAAGAGGCTGGCTGTGTTCTGAATGTGACTAGCCTGAGAATGCTGCCAAAAGAGAATCTTCTTGAATGTTTCAGTCACTCAGTCTGTGTCATATTCAGCATTGTGAAAAGATAACCCTGTTTGAAGACACAGTGCTTGTTCACCCAGGTCTTATTTTCCATATGGGGAGAGGAAGAAAACACAAGGGAAAACATCAGAAGGCCAAATACATGTTCCAATAAATACAAGTTCCAACAAAGCAGCCATGCTATCTGTAATGTCCGTATTCTTGCCCTTATCCAAACTGAGTTAAAAGAACAAAAGGCCAAATTCATTATATTCAAAAGTGATCTATTTTCCCCAGTCTTTGAACTTGAACTAGCAGTGTTTAAAGGTCTACTTAATAACTATACTACATCATTGAGGACACTTGGGCTTTCTAGGATGCACTCCAGGCCCTGAATACATTGGCTAAAGAGCTGATCTCCAGTGGGACTTTCAATACTGACCAGATCTTGGAGAAAATGAATAACGTCAATAAGCGCTTCCTGGATGTCAAGGAACTGGCGGCTGAGCATCATGAGAAACTGAAAGAGGCGTACGCCTTGTTCCAGTTCTTCCAGGACCTAGATGATGAAGAGTTCTGGATAGAGTATGTACTGACAGCTCACATTGCATGGATAGACCAGGAAAATAGATAATCCACCAAACATGTTCTTACTTGATGCTGAAATGAAATAAGTAAAATGAACATTGGTTTTATTTTTATCAATTTTTTTCACTATGTGTACACAGAAGGAGACAGGCACGGAAGGAGTGAGGAGAAGTTCACATACATCTGGGAAGAAAGTTAAGGAGCTGTATATGTTTGTTTTTTAGACTTCCTATAGCTCAAACGGTAAAGACTCTGCCTGCGATGCAGGACACTGGGGTTTGATCCCTGGGTCGGGAAGATCTTCTGGAGAAGGAAATGGCAACGCACTCCAGTATTCTTGCCTGGAGAATTCCATGGACAGAGGAGCCTAGTGAGCTATAGTCCATGGGATTGCAAAGAGTAGGACACGACTGAGTGACTAACAAACATATGTTTGTTTTTAGATAGTTCATATGTGTTAAGTCCTCTGTCCACGAGATTCTCCAGACAAGAATGCTGGAGTCTGCTGTTTCCTTTTGCAGGGTATCTTCCTGACCCAGGGATCAAACCCATGTCTCTTATGTCTCCTGCATTGGCAGATGGGTTTTTTACCACTATGACCACCTGGGAAACCAGATAGTTCATAGAATGTGTAATGACCATTCTGAATTAGATAACTGAGCATTTACAGCTTATTGGACAGATCATTATTGTGATTCTTTCTGTGTCTTGCATTATCTAATATGCGACTGAACTTGACACTGGCAAAAAATGTTACATAGTACCTGTGCTTTGTGCTTAGTCATGACAGACTCTTTATAACCCAGTGGACTGTAGCCTGCCAGGCTCCTCTGCCCATGGATATTCTCCAGGCAAGAATACTGGAGTGGGTTGCCATGCCCTCCTCCAGGGGATCTTCCCAACCCAGAGATTGAAACCAGATATCTCACATTGCAGGTAGATTATTTACCATCTGAGCCACCAGGGAATACCAAGAATACTGGAATGGATAGCCCATCACTTCTCCAAGATATCTTTCCAACCCAGGGACTGAACTGAGGTCTCTGCCATTGCAGGCAGATTATTTACCGACTAAGCCACCAGAGAAGCCTACACAGCACTTGCTATGGTATTGTCGCAGATTCTTTAGTTCAGTTCAGTCACTCATGGACCCATGGACCCATGGACCACAGCATGCCAAGCCTCTCTGTCCATCACCAACTCCCAGAATTTACTCAGACTCATGTTCAGTGAGTTGGTGATGCCGTTCGACTGTCTCAACCTCTGTCATCCCCTTCTCCTCCTGCCCTCAATCTCTCCCAGCATCAGGGACTTTTCAAATGAGTCAGCTCTTTGCATCAGGTGGCCAGACTATTGGAGTTTCAGCTTCAACATCAGTCCTTCCAATGAATATTCAGGACTGATTTCCTTTAGGATGGACTGGTTGGATCATCTTGCAGTCCAAGGGGCTCTTAAGAGTCTTCTCTAGCACCACAGTTCAAAAGCATCAATTCTTTGGCACTCAGCTTTCTTCACAGTCGAACTCTCACATCCATACATGACTACTGGAAAAACTCATAGCCTTGACCAGATAGACCTTTGTTGGCAAAGTAATGTCTCTGCTTTTAAATACGCTGTCTATGTTGGTCATAGCTTTTCTTCCAAGGAGAAAATGTCTTTTAATTTCATGGCTGCAGTCACCATCTGCAGTGATTTTGGAGCCACCCAAAATAAAGTCTGACACTGATTCCCCATCTATTTGCCATGAAGTGATGGGACCAGATGCCATGATCTTTGTTTTCTGAATGTTGAGCTTTAAGCCAACATTTACACTCTTCTGTTTCACTTTCATCAAGAGGGTCTATAGTTCTTCTTTACTTTCTGTCATAAGGGTGGTGTCATCCACATATCTGAGGTTATTGATATTTCTCCCGGCAATCTTGATTCCAGCTTGTGCTTCTTCCAGCCCAGTGTTTCTCATAATGACTCTGCATATAAGTTAAATAAGCAGGGTGACATATACAGCCTTGACGTATTCCTTGTCCTATTTCAAACCAGTCTGTTGTTCCATGTCCAGTCCTAACTGTTGCTTCCTGATGTGCATACAGATTTCTCAAGAGGCAGGTCAGGTGGTCTGATATTCCCATCTTTTTCAGAATTTTCCACAGTTTATTGTGATCCACACAGTCAAAGGCTTTGGGATAGTCAATAAGGCAGAAATAGATGTTTTTCTGGAACTCTCTTGCTTTTTTGATGATCCAGCAAATGTTGGCAATTTGATCTCTGGTTCCTCTGCCTTTCTAAAACCAGCTTGAACATCTGGAAATTCACAGTTCACTTATTGCTGAAGCCTAGCTTGGAGAATTTTGAGCATTACTTTACTAGCATGTGAGATGAGTGCAATTGTGTGATTGTTTGATAATTCTTTGGCATTGCCTTTCTTTGGGATTGGAATGAACACTGACCTTTTCCAGTCCTGTGGCCACTGCTGAGTTTTCCAAATGTGCTAGCATGTTGAGTGCAGCACTTTTGTAGCATCATCTTTTAGGATTTGAAATAGTTCAACTGGAATTCCATCACCTCCACTAGCTTTGTTTGTTCTGATGCTTCCTAAGGCCCACTTGACTTCACATTCCAGGATGTCTGGCTCTAGGTGAGTGATCACACCATTGTGGTTATTTGGGTCATGAAGATCTTTTTGTACAGTTCTTCCGTGTATTCTTGCCACCTCTTCTTAATCTCTTTTGCTTCTGTTAGGTCCATACTATTTCTGTCCTTTATTGAGCCCATCTTTGCATGAACGCATCCCTTGGTATCTCTAATTTTCTTGAAGAGATCTCTAGTCTTTCCCATTCTATTTTTTCCTCTATTTTTTTGCCCTGGTCTTGTTGATTCTACTGTTTGTAAAAACTGAGATGGAAAAATCTTACCAAATCAAATAATTTGTCTTATTTCTACCCTGGTTCATCATGCGTTTTTTTTTTTTTTTCTATAAAACTGCTGATTCTTGTTCATTATCAGTGAATTAGAGGAAAGGAATGCACATAGGGCATCAAGCTGGGTATTTTTTAACCTTTTTGAAAATAGTAAGATATTGTAAAACAACTATATCCCAATAAAAGAAATACTAAGATATTTTATACCTAATCTACCTAGTCTTTCACCACACTTCAAGGTGATGTTCAAACATTCTATATGCAGAATAAATCCAACTGCCATGACTGCTTAATGTCAGTTTTTATGTCTATTTTACCTGAATTAATTATTGACATGGGCTTTCCCTGAGGCTCAGTGATAAAAGAATCCACCTGCCAATGCAGGGAGTTGCAGGAGACTCCTGTTCAATTCCTGGGTCAGCAATATCCCCTAGAGAAGGAAACGGCAACCCACTCTGGTATTGTTGCCTGGAGAATCTCATGCACAGAGGAGCCTAGCAGGCTCCATTCCAGAGTGTCACAAAGAGCTGGACACGACTGAGCAGGCATGCATACCATATACATAATTATTGACATTAATAGAAGGTCATATAAGCATATATGTAATTTATACAAATTACATCATATAAACATATATGCTTTTCACATTTTTTGAAAGAGAAACAACAGTGAGTTCTTGAGAAAAGAGAAGAAGATACACATGTAGACAGGCAAAGAAATGAATGAGAAGGCTGTTCCAGTAAGTTATTTTAATTTGTGTTGCTCTAAGTCCAATATTTTGCTGAAGGGCTCTGTCACTTATTAACTTTGTGATTACTGACACCAGACTGTTATTTACCCCCACCAAACCCCCAGCCAAACACATATGCTTAGAAAACCATCTTTTAGGATATCCTCAGATGTCTAAAGTCTAAAAGTTTTCTTCTTTGGTCTCAGGGAGAAGTTGGTACGAGTGAGATCCCAGGACTATGGGAGGGATCTGCAGGGGGTTCAGAATTTGCTGAAGAAGCACAGACGCCTAGAAGGGGAGCTGGTGGCACATGAAACTGCCATCCAGGTAGGATATGAAACCTGAAAAGACAGAGATAATGAAACAGTAGCACTTCATGTTATGATAAATAAAGGATAAATGTTAGGATAAATGTTAGGTTGGTGCAAAAGATTTATGGTTTCAGACCCTGAATTTTAAATCCTTATAACTAGCCTCAAACACATCTTTATTAATCAAAATAGGAAACATTACAATCAACACATTTTTGCCAGTGAGAAACAAGTTTGTATATTCCTGTTGCATAAAAACCCATACTTTGGAATTCAGTGAACTCTTGAAAAGCATTTTCTGCCTCCTGCTGGATGTGATGCATTTTCCCTGCAAAAAGTTGTTAAGGTGCTTGAAGGAGTGGTAGGTCGTCAGTTGGTAAGAGGTCAGGTAGACATAACAGATATAATTGGGCTACAAAGGCAAAATTTGTAGCCCATTTCATCCAACTTTTGAAGTGTTGGTTGTGTGACGTGTGGTTGGGCATTGTTGAGGAGAAGAACTGGGCCCTTTCTGTTGACCAGTACCAGCTGCAGGCATTGCTGTTTTCAGTGCATCTCATTGATTTGTTGAGCATACTTCTCAGGTGTAATGGTTTCACGGAGATTCAGAAAACTGTAGTGGATCAGAGCAGGAGCAGACTACCGAACAGGGACCATGACTCAAAATATGGCTTTGGGAAGTGCTTTGGAGCCTCTTCTCAGTTCAGCCATGGAGCTGGTCATTGTTGGTTGTCATATAAAATCCACTTTTCATCACACAACACAATCCATTTGATAAATAGTTCATTGTTGTTGCATAGAATAAGAGAAGATGACATTTCAAAATGATGATTTTTTTTTTTAATTTGCAGTCAACTCATTAGGCAGTTGCTTATCAAGCTTTTTCACTTTTCCAATTTGCTTCAAATGTCAAATGACCATAGAATGGTTGACACTGAATTCTTGGGCAACTTCTTGTGTAGTAAGAGGATCAACTTCCATGATCCTCTCAGTTAGTCCTTGTCAGCTTCTGATGGCCAGCCACTGTGCTCCTCATCTTCAAGGCTCTAGCCTCCTTCGTAAAATGACTTAACTCCCATTGCACTGTATGTTCATTAGCAGTTCCTGGGCCAAATGCATTGTTCATGTTGCAAGTTGTCTGCTGATTTTTGACCCATTTTGAACTCAAATAAGAAAATTGGTCAAATTTACTTTTGTCTAACTTAATTTCCATAGTCTAAAATACATGTAAAATAAATAGCAAGTAATAATTTATTAGAAAAAAAAATCACAAAGCAAAAATTGTGTATTAAAGTAATATATAACTTCATTTATTTAGGAACATATTCCAATATCAAATGGCAAAGTTCAACAGTGCAAAACAGAAATTAATTTTGCACTAACCTAATAGGTTGAGGCTACAAAATGTGAAGGCAGAGTGCCAAGGTCACATAGACAGTTAGCTGTAGAATTCACAAGCATTCTCCTCCATATTGTGCCTTCTATGACTAGAAGAATCTGTGTAGAAACCCATGTCTTCCCTGGAAGGAGCACCTTTGACAGTCCAGGGCACAGTTGTTGACAATTAGGATGCAGGGTGGGACATCTGGGAAGGCTGGACCTGAGCTGAGCCATGTGGAAAGAGGGCAACCCTGAGTGTTGGCTTGGCAGCAGGGTCACCCAGTGACCGTCAGTCAGATCGTGGAAAGCAAGTCTAGCACAAATGCCAAGGTATTTGTCTGAATCCTTGACGAAGTTTAGCATGTGAGATCTTACTGCAGCTTTCTTCATTCTCCCAGGATTGTCAGGACTACCTTGAGTGCATCCTGTTTATAAATGAGCCAGAGGGTAGGAAGGGCTAGATACTTTTCTAGGAAATGTGGATAAATGGGGAGATGCTGTGGGGAAATATGACATGGACGATGTGTGTTGTTCAGAATGTGCTGGATATGGCTGAAATGCTGGGAGACAAGGCCGCTGTGGGGGCGAGAGGAGATCCAGAACAGGCTTGATCTGTTTGTTCAACACTGGGACCAGCTCAAAGAGTTGACCAAGGCTCGGTGAGTTGGGGATAGGAGGCCGAATTCTCTTGTTGGATTGCAGGTACTGGGTAGGTATTGAGAAGATACTTCAGTGCCTGCTCAGCATCTCTCCCTAGCTACCAATCTCTCTAGCTTTTAAGTCCCTGCTCAAATGCCAAGTCTTCCAGGAAGCTTCCTCTCTGCACCTCAGGAAGAAATGGCACTGTTTCTGTCTTTATGACACTGTCTCTCTAGAGGAGTGCTTGCAATCACTTGCAGCTGTCTTTTATCATGGTTGCCCTACATATGTTATCCTTTATACCACATTGTCTCCCACATGTCCGTTTTACTTTCCGCATCTCCCCAGTTTTAACATTATGTGCAGCACTTAGTAATAAAATAATGGAGTATTTTTCTCCCTTATACCCATACAGCCAAAATCTTAAAATCTTATAAGATTGTGCCACTTTGCTACACTTCCACTGCTCATTAGTGTGTGTGTGTGTGTGTGTGTGTGTGTGTGTGTGTGTGTGTGTTTTCCTTATTTGGGATGAGGATTACTTTCCTGTTACAGAGGGATTCAGTTGGGAGAATCGCTAGAATACTTGGAATTCATGGAGAATGCCGAGGAGGAGGAAGCTTGGATCAGTGAAAAGGAATCTCTGGTTGCCCAAGGGGATTCTGGAGACTCTTTGGCTGCTACTCAGGTGAGGAACTGGCAGAATGAGTCAGTTTTCTTCTGCTTAATTTGAATCTTTTCTTAAGCAGTCAACATTTTTACCTGCCAAATTAGAATCTTTCTTCTGGTGGAAGAAGAAACTTTCAGGTTAGTTCTTAGCATAGGATGATCTTGATATTAAATATTTTTCTGCTGGATGCAATGTCTCTAAGAATTATTATACATACATTTGAACATGGAGAAATCCTTTTGTATTAGCTTGATCAGTACTCACTCCCAAATCCAGAAGTCTCAAGTTGCATGGTTAGTTATAAACAACGTCACATGCATTCCTTTGGCTCTTTGGTAAGACTGCCTTTCTGGGAAGTGAGGAATTTGGGAAGAGAAACTTACTGGAGCTATTCAGGAATAAGTGAACACTCATGTACTCTGCCAACATAGTTGAATCATTGCTGGTGAAGGGCATCAAAAGAAATCAGAATGTGAGTGGGATAGATTGTTCATTTTGGAAGTTTTGATTCTCACTGACTCATTCACTCAGAGCTTACAAAAGAAGCTCGAAGCTTTGGAGAATGACTTTGTGGTCCATGAGATTCGAGTGCAAAACGTGTGTGCTCAAGGAGAAGACATCCTGAGTAAGGTGAGATATACTCCAGGGATTTCAGGTCAAAAAAAGGATCTTCAAAAAGGGATTGGACCAAATATAGAATCATGAACATTGCTAAAATCATGCACAACCTTGGTAATCTCATCTAAGTTGTCTTATTGTTACTGTTTCAGCAAACAATTATCTATTTACTTATTGCTGTTTTCTGGAAGCTTTTTCAAGGACTTATAGGTATACTTTTTAGACATTTAAAAATCATTCATTGACTTATACTCTATGCAGAATATGATATTTAAAAATATTTTACACATGACTTGCTTTGGTCATAGAGTTCTGTAAGAATGTGAAGAAATTTCTTTGACCTCTAGAGATGAGGACCCCACTGAAATCTCTCTGTAATTTGAGAACCATTCTTTTGTTTAAATGCTAGTTTTTATAGAACCTCAATAATCTAAAGGCTGTACAAAGAATCCTGAACAGATGATTCTGTACCTCTGAGATGCTTATGCCAACTAAGAAGATGAGACTTACATGGACAAATAGGGACTGTCCGAATGCTGGACAGTATCACCTGGGTAACAGATATTCTATTATAGATGAATAATAGAATATTTTCACTGGACTTAGAGGAGAGTAGCTATATATTTGGAAGGAGAGAGATGAAAGGATTTTAGTGCAAAAGGATTTCTCTTTTCAGGCTCTGGACATTCATCAATATATCTATCTCTCCTCCTTTCAATCTTGGTGATACAGGGGGTCAGTCAACATAAAGAGAAGATTTCTAACAAGATACAGGCTCTAAATGAAAAAGATTCCTTCTCTGGCCAAGTCATTGGCTGTTTGGAAGTCACAACTGGAAGATGATTATGACTTTCAGCAGTTCAACTGGAAGGCTGAAGTGGTTGAGGCCTGGATAGGTATGATGTGTGAGGACCAGAGGCTTCCCAGGTGGTGCTAGTGGTAAAGAGCACACCTGCAAATGCAGGAGACATAAGAGATGCAAGTTCAACCCCTGGGTTGGGAAGATCCCCTGGAGGAGAGCATGGCAAGCCACTTCAGTGTTCTTGCCTGATGATTCCCATGGACAGAGGAGCCTGGAGGTCTACATTCCATAGGGTCTCAAAGAGTCAGATCAACTGAAATGACTTAGCATGCACTCATTTGAGGACGATGGCCTCTGGGTTTGAGAAAATGCTGATTGTTCAATGTATTGGATGGATCCCAGGGCTCTGTTGCTCAACATGGGAAGAAAGATGCCCCCTTCATCACCCACTCCTGTCCTATCTGAACACAATTACAGTTAAAGTAACATGTGTGCAAAAATATCCCCCACACACACAAACTTATAGAGACATATGCTAAGAGAATAATTAAGTACTATAATCCCAGAGCACATCTTTTTTTGGAAATTAGTGATTTCCATATGATATTCAGAAAGATCGAGTCATGGCAAACATTCTAGAAAATAAACTCTGTGTTTGATTTACTTGTAATTTATATCTAAGCTGAGGATTTCTGTTCTTTAATGAAACATTCAGAAGTTCTCTTGGTTCTAGCTCTGTTTCAGTCAGTTTATCCTGTATAGATCTAGAAAAATAGTTTACTGGCTCCCACTACCATATTCTAATGAATCATCTACTTGGAGAGTCAAGAGGGTCTCTTGTGGCCAATAGTAAATATGCCTTTCTTCTTTGCCAAGCCTGATATAAAATCAACTCTCTTTCCCTTCTTATGAATTACCTTTGTTTTTCAGCTGAGAAAGAAAAAAGCTTGAAGACCAACAGCAATGATGCAGACCTCGCTGCCCTCTCCACTCTCCTGGCAAAACAGGTGAGAGCAGAGTTGCCTTGTTCATAAATGCCCATGAAGTCCAAGACCCACATCACACAGAAGCTTCACATATAGGGTTATTTCATTCCCAAATGTTATGGTTTTGTTATCTGTAGGACGTATAAAATTGTCCCCTTTGTGATACAGATAATATGCTAGTTCTTTTTCCTTCATCAGTCTTGCCAGTAAGTGCTCATTTTTATTAGAGAGCCAACTTTTGACCATTTAATTTTTCTCTGTTTTATCTTTGTACTATATTTTATTAATATCTTTATAATTTTTAAACTTTCTTTGAGATTGCATGATTAAAAAAATTAAGATAGATGTTGATATTGTTAAATACTTAGCCATTCTTTTCTAGTATATTGATTTGAGACTGCCTTTTCCTCTAAATAGATCCTTACCTGCATTTCAGAGGTTTGATGTTATTTTTATCATCTAATTAAAAATATTCTGTTATTTCTTGCATAATTTCTTAATTGACTCATTATTTATTCTGTAGTGCATTGTTCAATTTCTAGACACTTGGGAATTTTCTAATTATATTTTTTGACATTTATATCTAGGTTATTCAACTTTATTTTAAAAACACACTCTATGTTATTTTAGGAGGTTGCTTTATATCCAACAAATGACCTGTTTTGGTAAATAGACTTTGTCTAATTGAAACTAATGTGATTTTGCAATGATTTGTATTACCTATTAGAGTCTGTTGCTCATGTTGTTTAAAAAATATTTCAGTTTTATATATTTTAAACTAGGTTAAAAGTTGTGTTGACACTTAGAATTATGAAATCATTTTGATGAATTAATTTTTAATTATGAAAAGTTTCTGTCTAATACATCTCTTTAAACACTTCTTAATTTAAAGTTTTTTTCACATATTAGTGTGATACACCAATTTTCTTTTGTTTACTGTTTGCAATGTACATCTATTTCCATTTCTTTTAAAACATTTCTATGTCTTTATAGTTTTTGTTTATTTTGTACATTCCTAAATTGCAACATGATTATCACTATAGCATTAACTATCACTTTTATTCCGTGACATAATAATCATTTTTTTTTAAGGTGAGAACAGGTAAGACTTGTAAAACTTATGTACTTTAAAGTACCTAATATAGGAATATTAAGTATAATTACCATGCTGTATATTAGATCTCCAGAACTTGTTAATCTTATAAATAAAAGCTATTGCCCTTTCACCAATTTCTCCCCATTTCCCTCACCTCCAATATATTCTGTTTGGCTTTTTTAGATTCAACATATAAATAACATTATAAAGTATTTGTCTTTCTGTGTCTGACATTGCACTTAGCATAATGGTCTCAAGTTTCATCCAAGTTGTTGCAAACAGCAGGGTTCCTTCTTCCTCGTGACTGAATAGTATTCCATCTATGTATATCACCTATCTTCTTTATCCATTGTTCTTTTGACAGGCTGTTTGTTTCCATATCTTGACTATTGTAAATAATGCTGCAATGAACATAGAAGTGCAGAGTGTCAATACATCTTAGATGTGTCTTTTATAAATATCATATAGTTGAGTGTTGATTTATTATCTACTTTGACGATTTTCATGGAATAGTGAATCCATTTACATTTAAAGTAATTAATTCATGAGTTTTTATTTAAAGCTATAATTTAATACTCCTCTCCCATCTCATGCCCTATTCTACCCCTACTTTTCTTGGTAATGATTCAAGACATGATTTCAATTTTTCTGAAGACTAGCCATTTTTCAGTTTGTTCTTAAATGTAGAACCTTTAGAGACTTCAACTAAACCTCTTTCACTAAGTCTGCTCGTATTTGATGTGTACTGATCTCAATACTGTGTGACTGCAAAAATTCTTAGATTTTAGATTCTTTAGATTGTTTATACTTTCGATTCTTAGCTACTGTTTTCTGCTTGACTTTTACAACTTGTATTCAATGCCCTAAGTTGGACATACAAGGAGATTACTGAGCCTCCTTTTCTGTAGCTCCCTTTTCATGGTTTCCTCAAATAGTGAATGCTTCAGCTTCCCAGAATTCTAGTTTCTCTCCTTTCAGCTCTAATGTGACGATCAAAAGCTCTGAGCAGCTGCTTTCTCTGCAACTTCACCCTGCACAGTTTATACTTCAAAGGAAAAAGTGACAGAGAGTATTACTCTTATTTTGCTACTATTGCCTTCTCCCTGTAATTTTGATACCTCAAGTTGTAGCTATTTGAGTTGCATCCTGATCCCTTTCAAACAGCTGATTTTTTGTGCTTTTATCCAGTGGTTAAAATTGTTCTCAAAGGGAGGATTGGTCAAATACACACCACCCTGTTAAAACAAAGTGGAACATCCTGAATTTTGTGATTTTTATATCATTTACACATAAACACACACATTGCCACGTGTAAAAGGTCTTTTGTTAGCTTGCATACTTTCACAATTTCTAGTAGTGCACTTCTGTTAATACTCATTAAAATGCAAGATCTAATAAGTGATATAAAAGAGTCTTAGAAAGTGAGCCTTAAAAGGATTTAATTTTGATTTGGAAGATTTGAAATATCACATCATACTCCAAATCTCCCTTAATATTAATTTTGCACCTAATCTAAAAATCCAGTTTTAAAACACTGGAATTTAACCATAATTCCAACTCCAAATGTTTACGGAAGTCTCTAAGTCAAATTTTCTTTTTGGAAAAACTGTCCACTACTCTAACTCTTGCATAGGTCCAATCTGGTGGAACCCAGGTGTGAGTGACCCCTTGGAATCCGCGTTATTTTCTGTTCACACCTTCTCTATGGGTCTTCCTCAGGACACACTGCATGCCAGTCTGCAGAGCTTCCAGCAAGAGAGACTGTCTGAAATAACTGACCTGAAGGATCAGCTTGTGGCTGCTGAGCACAGCCAGACAAAAGCCATTGAGGAGCGCCATGCTGCCTTGCTGGGGCGCTGGGAACAGCTGCTGCAAGCCTCTGAAGCCCATACACAGGAATTGCTAGAAAAACGACGACCCCTGCTGGAGGTAAAATAATAATAATAATAATAATGATGCCCCATCATCTGACCTTGAATATCTATATCCAGAAATAGATACTGGAAACCACATTTGAATACTATAGACAATTGAGTGAGTATATTGCAAAGAATCAAGAAGACATTCTTATAAACATGAGGTGAGGGTGAGGTGGTGAAGTCGCTCAGTTGTGTCCGACTCTTTGCGATCCCGTGGACTGTAGCCTACCAGGCTCCTCCATCCATAGGATTCTCCCGGCAAGAATACTGGAGTGGGTTGCTCTTTCTTTCTCCAGGGGATCTTCCCGACCCAGGGATTGAACCCAGATCTCCCGCACTGGAGGCAGGTGCTTTAACCTCTGAGCCACCAGGGAAGCCCCTATAAACATGAAGTAATTCATTTTTAGATTGATTTTTTTGACTGATTGATCAAGTATTCAGCTGACTTATGATGGAAGTCAAACACATATACTGGAAACAAGTAGGTGAGACAGGGACTAAAAGATCTTAATTTAAGGCAGAACTAATACTGGCATATAGGAGTCAAGATTGCTCTTGTGTTTTTTTCTAACTCAAATAAAAAGAATATTAGACAAGTAAAATTTGTGTTCTCATCTTTCCTAGCTAGGGACCTTCTATATCTCGCTTAACATCTCTGAACCTTGATTTCTCTATTTAGAAAATAGGATGATATCACCATCATATCTTTTTATTTTTTAATCTTTAATTTATTTATTTTTATTTTATTTTTAATACTTTATTCTACTTTACAAAACTGTATTGGTTTTGCCATACATTGACATGAATCAGCCACATGTGTACACGATCTCCCAATGCCAAAGCATCCTCCCACCTACACAATGGAGTATTACTCAGCCCTTAAAAAGAATAAATTTGACTCAGTTCTAATGAGATGGATGAAACTGGAGCCAATTAAACAGAGTGAAGTAAGCCAGAAAGAAAAACACCAATACAGTATACTGACACATATATATGGAATTTAGAAAGATAGTAATGATGACCCTGTATGTGAGACAACAAAAGAGACACAGAGGTATAGAACGGACTTTTGGCCTCTGAGGGAGAGGGAGAGGGTGGGATGATTTGGGAGAATGGCACTGAAACATGTATATTATCATGTAAGAAACCAAGCACCAGTCTATGTTCAATACAGGATACAGGATGCTTGGGGCCGGTGTACGGGATGATCACCATCATATCTTGATGGATCTTCATTACTATCAAAAGAGATAATGACCTGAAAATGCAATATAAACCACTATGTTCTATATGGATATAGTTATTAACATGTTCTTTCTTTTGGTGACTGCTAAGATATTGGATTTTGATGATAAAATTATTAATAGTAAAAGGAAGTCAAAATGGTCAGTGAAAATATTGAGTACTTCTAGACTATAAGATATTGTACCTTACAACAAGTTAAAGTAGAGAATTAAAGGAATCAGGAAACACACAAATAAAAGTCAGACTTTTAATTTTAACTGTGATGAGGGACATATAACCTACAGAAACTAATCTTCAGTGCAAAATTAAAGCAATTAATGGATAACCGCATATTATCTTATGATTATAAAATCTCCATAAAATATTCAGTTGATAGATAATATTATGAAAATATATGACATTATTTATAGGTTTCCATGTCTTTCCAGGGTAAGTGCAGTAATAGTTTTTTCTGTGTTGGTCTATTTTGGTGTATAGATTGCTGAAATGAATACAGTGACAATGTAATGGTATACAATACCTTTGCAATCTCCCTTTCATTTGGGTCAGTTTTTTTTTTCCTCTTAACCCATTTTGAGATGAAAACTGATTCTCATATCTGTATAACAAAATCTCTTTGAAAGTACAATCAGCTGACACAAAGTATATGATGTGTTTTAAATCTAAAACTTGTTATTACCTTCTGTTTGGAAAAAAATCCATACTATTTCGCTTATTTAGAAAGAGAAATTCACAGTCATTCAGAATACTCCAGAGAGTATTGCATGGCTAAAGATATAGGTTAGAGGGTAAGAAATGGATTTTAACAGGGAATTTAGACATGAGATGAGCTCTGAACAAGGTTTAGAGGAAGGTAGGAAAACAACTCAGTATACACAAATAAACATCAAAGCAGTGAGGGCTGCAGATCACAGAAGAGAAAGAAGAAATGCCTATCCCAGAAATGATTTTTTTCAGTCTAATCATCCATCCATTCATTCACATCAACTTAATTCATGCATGTTATATGATGTGCCACGAACACAGACATGAGAACAAGAAATCATGAAATTTTATCATTGAAAACTACCCTTGTCACTTTGGGAATCTTATGGCTAAAATAATCCTAGAAGTTACCCAACTTCATTTGTAAGTGTTGGAAGAAGAGAGAAAATGCTTGGATCAGGGCTTGTACCTTGAACTCACATGTCCACCCATCTGACTGCATGGTCTCCATTGGTTTTAGTTCTGCCCTCTTAGAGTGTTGGTACCAAAAATATTTGAAGACAGTCATTTTTTATCCTGTTTTCTTTTCTGAAGATGAACCTTACTGGAAAAGATGGATTTGTCTTTTTCTTTATAGGCTGAGGTTCTATTCATGGAATTTGCACACAAGGCCTCAGCTTTCAACAACTGGTGCGAGAAGGCCGAGGAGGACCTGTCAGAGCCCGTGCGCTGTGTCTCCCTGGATGCAATCCGGAAGCTGCAGAAGGACCATGAGGCCTTCTTGGCCTCCTTGACAAAGGCCCGAGCAGACTTCAATGATTTGCGAGAGCTAGACCAGCAGATTAAGGCCCTAAATGTGCTCTCTAGCCCCTATACCTGGTTAACAGTGGAGGTGCTAGAGAGAGTCTGGAACCACCTATTTGAAATGATCAAGGTAGTTTGGGGCAGAGAAGATACTTCCTTTAGCTATAGTGAACATGATCATTTGATTTATTTTCTGGATTTGGGGACTTTGAGAGAGAAAGGAGCACTGTTAATAATTATATTGGAACAGCAGTCATGGACTGAGTCAATCTAAGAAAAAAAAAAAATTGGAAATACGTTCATGATAGGCCGAGCCCTATGCCCTATAGTTTAGACAGTCTCAACTGTCTGAGTGTTGATCGGTGATTCAAAGAAGCAAACATAAGCTCCAGTAGATGGCTCTAAAAATGTGTTATGAAAAGTTCATGAGGCTCGTATATATTTTTGCGGTCTATGTGCTCAAAAGCATTTTCTATTTTATACAAACTTCCAAAAGTGCCTTTTTAATGTGCTTGTGTGTAATTTTTGTCTGTCTATAATAATGCTCATTACTGAAGCTATGGAAAGTACAAGTTTGCAAAGAAAAATTTCACTATAAACTCACCAATTTTAGATGGAAACTCTTATTATCTTTTCATTTAAATGAAATTTCAACTGGAAAAATACTGAGATGAGGAAAGACCTGCCTTTATTACTAGCTTGTTTTTTACTGGGCTTGGTAACACCTGCAAGTACTTCTGAAAAGTTGGATAAGCTTTTTTCATATTTCTGAGATGAGAAGAGGTAGACTGGAAGAAATTTGAGCACACGGGCAATGCCATGGGAAGGCAGGTGAAATTTGGAAGAGGGGAGATGTGCAGATGAGCTTAGGAACCAGTTACTTTATTACAAGAAAAAGTCTTCAATGTGCACACTACTATCTGTGATTATGGGTTTTAGGAAAGAGAGCAGGAGTTGGAAAAGGAAGAGGCAAGACAGATCAAGAACTTTGAGATGTGCCAGGAATTTGAACAGAGTGCCAGTGCCTTCCTTAATTGGATCTTGGAGACCAGGTGTGCTGTGATACCCCCAAACCCACGATACTTATGCCACACATTCTACTCTGGGGATGGAATCCATAGCTGAGGGAAGGGGTAATTCTTACAGTACTTATGCTTTCCTAAAATTGCCATATCCTGTCTGTGCTTTGTATCTGTAATTGATTGTATTCTAAATCAGTCATTGCAAAATTGAGAAGTGAGAATTTTATCTCATTGCCCATTCTTTATTCAGTATTTGAAAGTCTCACTTTTTTTCCTCTTGCCTATAATTACAGCCCCAAAATAATAACATTCACTTACATTTGCCCTCCCCTTTGCACTTTACACGGTAATTTTATAATCCATTATATCACTTAACTTTCAGAATAACCTCGAAGAGTGTACAACACTGATGTTATTACTTCTGTTTCTAAATGTGGAAAGAAGTTCAGTAGATAAATTGACTTGTTCAAGGTCACATATGTATTTATTGGTACAACCAGCGTATACTGTGAATACTTCACAGGAAACTATTATATTGCTTGACCACTAAAACTGTCATGAGAATCAAGTGAGATAATATATGCTAATTGCTTTTATTAAATGCAAAATTCTCTATGAAAATAACATTTGTTACATCTTCTGGGGCAAATGACCTGGAAAAGAGGAGACTTGGAGGGTAAAATAAATGAATACGTGGTCAAAGTTGGTAGACTGTATTCAGCAGGTGTATCAGAATTGTGGAGTTTTGAGAGTTTAAAGTGTCATTTTAGATAATTCATGCTTCTGTTCCTATGAGCTCAGTGACAAGGATAAATCAAAGAAGGAAACAGGAAGAAATTCTGTATCATGACTTAAAAAAAAATCTTACTGAAGACAAAGGACACACAGCTCACCCTCCTCTGCCTCTGGCTTTGATCTCATCTGTGGCAGCGGTGGCCCGATACTGAGCATGTCGCCTGACCCCTGAGCTCTTCATCCTAAAGCAACGAGCTGCACAGAAGGCTCTGGGTTTCTCAGTATAAGGGACACTTTGAGGACAGTGGGTTGAACAGATTCATCCTTTAGGTATAAAGAATTTTGAATGTATCACACATCTGAAGAAAGAAGATTATTGAAATAATCCTTGTTAACGTGATTTTCCTTTTCTCTCTCCTGATTCCTGTTCTGGACCTCCATATCCAGGGACTATTTTCTGGATGGGTCAGTATTTTATGTTATCCTCTTTTGTTATATCATTCTGAAAGAATTAATTAAGGAGGACTAAGGCAATGGCACCCCCACTCCAGTGCTCTTGCCTGCAGAATCCCATGGACGGAGGAGCCTGGTGGGCTGCAGTCCATGGGGTCGCTAAGGGTTGGACACGACTGAGTGACTTCACTTCACTTTTCACTTTCATGCACTGGAGAAGGAAATGGCAACCCACTCCAGTGTTCTTGCCTGGAGAATCGCAGGGATGGGGGAGCCTGGTGGGCTGCCGTCTATGGGGTCACACAGAGTCCTAACGACTGAAGCGACAACAGTAACAGTAGTATTAAAGTATCTTCATCCCACTGCCAATCTAATAAATTAAATATATGCGGGGTAAGAAGGCCCTTAAATAAAACATGGGATACGAAGGAGAAGCATATATATCATTCTGGCCCTATCACCCACTAGGTGGAGTCTTGCTTACATTAGGTTAAGGGTATATTTGAAAATAAGAACTAGGAGAGGTATAGAAGCTCTCTTGTAAGCATAGAGGAACCTTACTTTGCTTTTCATCTGTCCAGCAAGGTTACCAACTCAACAGAGAGGGTCTGATTTCATGAAAAATTGGCATTGTGAAAATTCATTTCAGAAAGGCCATATAACTTGGAAGAACTTATAGAAGTAAAAGAGATTTGGGTTGGTCTATTTGTGTAACATACTGACTTGAGATTATAAGTAATGTTTTCCTCTGGCTCTTAACTAGATCTTTGCTAAAAGAAACAGGAACACTCGAATCCCAGCTGGAAGCAAATAAAGTAAGTAATGTTTATTCATTAGTTCTAAATATTGCTGGAATTTACAGGAGTTCAAGAACTACTTAAAGGAAACTGGTGATTCCTTTAGGTAAATCCCCTGGCCCAAAAGTCAAAAGCCTAAGGCTCTGTTGTCAGTCTTGCCAGCGATTTGCATTCTAACCACTGGCCACCACTTCATGGACATGGATGTCAGTTTGCTCAACTTTAATTTCTGTATCTACACAATGGAGTCAATAATGTCTACATTATAGATTTACCATAGCTATTAAGTAAGGGAACAAATACAAAAGCTCATAGCCTACAACTTGTAACACTGACAAATTTATGCTTTGATGTAGTAAGAAAATAAAATTGAATATAAATTGTCTCCTAACAATTAGGTGAAGAAGTGGCTAGAACAGTATTTTTAACTTGCACCTTATCTTTATTATTGCTTCCCCACAAGAAAAAATATTTAGTTAATTAAATCTAATTTATCCCCAAGGAAAGAAGTTAATGCTAAAAGATGTTGTCAGGTAGAATTTATTTTTGGAGACCCACAAACCACTGTAATATCTACTATATTTTCACACCTTTCACACCTGCCCCCATCATCATGACCAATTCACTTCTCCCTTCTTTAGGATTTCCCTAGTGGCTCAGATGATAAAATATCTGCCTACAATGCAGGAGACCCAGGTTTCTATCCCTGGGTTGGGAAGATCGCCTGGAGAAGGAAATAGCAACCCACTCCAGTATTCTTGCCTGAAAAATCCCATGGATGAAGGAGCCTGGTAGGCTACTGTCCATATGGGGTCGCAAAGAGTCGGACACTACTGAGAAATTTCACTTTTCACTTTCTTGGGAAAGATATTTCCCTGTTGACACAGCATGACCTAAATGCTGATATTTGGCATTTAATGTGCCTGACAGAAGGATCTTGTAGAAGTATGTCCAATCCAGTGAAGGAGACTGATGTGTGAACACTGGGAAGTGTAAGTGGGCCTCAGAAATCAACTACAATCAATAATACAAATCATTCATGATGCAGATCACTGGGAGCTGACGATGCATGGATCCGAGAAGTCCTACCCTTCTCTCTACAGTGTATGACTGCTAACTCTTAGATTTATATATTACAGATTACCAGAATGCCAGAGGTCATACCACTTAAACTTCCGACCATTTTATAAATGAGGAATAGAGAATTGAGATGGTTTTCCTCAGTAGTTCAATTTTTACAAAGGACAGGAAAATTCCTAAAGATAATTGAAAAGGAGCAATGAAGGGAAATCTAAACTTATCAGCTTCTTACCTTCCATATTATTCCTAGATTTGGACCTGGTACCCCAGATAACTGCTTCTCTTCTTTGTCTTTTTCCAGAGGAAGCAAAAGGAAATCCAGGCAAAGAAGCATCAGCTGACCAAGATTGAGGACCTGGGAGAAAGCTTAGAAGAGGCTCTGGTCCTGGACCTTAAATACAGTACCATTGGGCTGGCTCAGCAGTGGGACCAGCTCTACCAGCTCGGTATGCGAAGGCAACACAGTCTAGAACAACAAATCCAAGCCAGGTATTGAGAACTTGTGGTCAAGGCTGAGCAAGGATGTGGGCGGTGTTAGGTCTTAGAAAGGTAGTTCCAAGGCTAAACTCTGCGGGTACTGGATGCAATGGCCGCTTCACTGATTGTGCACTTATTAACTCCAGAACCAGCTTTCTCTCTTTGCTGACCCAGAGGATGACTTAAAAAAAAAAAAAAAAAAAGCCATACACTGAACATCAAAAATAAATAAATAAAAGAAAAAAAATAAAAATAATTGATTTGGGAAACACTTTCAGGAAAACAAAACTACCAAAATCGTATCAGCAAATTAAAAACAGGCATATAATACACCATTGGCTATAATACTTGCAACACTTGGGAAAAAAAGATCTGAAGATTTCTATTTTCAACTAAATCTTAGTTTCAATAAAATTATACTGGTCAACCAAAATGTATATATATATATATATATATATATATATATAAATGAGTCCACTATAAACTGCAAGACACTACTATGATCCTCCTGGGTCTACTTACCATCCATTTCTCTGAGTCTATGCACCATTTTATATGACCTCTTCAGAGAGCATTCCCTTTGTAAAATTCCCATTAAAATGTCTGGACTGAAAGAAATATTCAAAGTATAGAGCAGAAGATAATTTTTTTCTAAATAAAATATTTTGGCAGCATTAGTTATTTAGACAAACTTTTTATGTAAAGATCCTGATAATATTGTAGAATTTGTGAGTCTTGTAGCCTTTGTTTTAACTGCTGTGCTGTTACTCAGTTCTGCTGTTGTGAAAACAGCTATTGATAATTCATAAATGAATAAGCATAAACATATTCCAGGGAAATTTTATTTATGGATGCTAAGATTTGAATTTCTCACAATTCTTAAGGTTTAAGGAAATATTCTTCTTTTTTTCTTTTTTATTATTTTCAATCATGTAAAAGCTATTCTCAGTTCATTGACTGTACAAAAGTGAGTGATCTCCAGTGACTTGACTAGCCTAATAGTCACTAAAATCCCTCTATTACTATTATGGTATGTCTATTTATATTTTTCTGTTTTATTTCATGGGTTAATTTTTGTTTTTCTTTCAGAGACATCACTGGTCTCAGTGAAGAGACACGACAAGAATTTGAAACAACTTTTAGGTGAGTATAGCTTCATTGCTGAATGTTTTGCAGGCAGTTCAGAATGAAGTTCCAAATAACTTTTTCCCTCGGTGTGGTTTGATCTAATTCTTGCTGAGCCTGATTAAATATTTTTTGTTCTTTAGGCACTTCGATGAGAATTTGACAGGTCGCTTAAGTCACAAAGATTTCCGGTCCTGCCTGAGAGGGCTCAATTACTACTTGCCCATGGTGGAGGAGGGTGAACCTGAGCCCAAGTTTGAAAAATTCCTGGATGCTGTTGATCCAGGGAGGTAGGAGGAAGACCAAAGCCCAGACCACAGCAGGGAATAGGTCTTGGGTGAGGGGGCAAAGCAGAAAGTAAAATGATCCATAAAATATAAAATTAATTCATCTTGAGAGTAGGGAGATAAAAACTACCATAAATGAATTGGGTAGCTTTTGGTACTCTTTTAGAATACTAAAGACCAAACAAGACCAGAAATAGAGGTCTGCAGCTCAGTTTGAAGAGCTTGAGATGCCTAGAGACAGTGCTAGTGGAAAACTCCCAAATTCTACTTAGGGAGTCAGGCTGAATTACTTATGTGGAAACAGTGACTGGAACTTAAGAAACTGTCTATTTGGCTTAAGGGTATGAGGATGGGGATCAAATAAAGGTCATATCCCATTGTCTCAGAGAGCTGAGATGGAACAGGTACTTAGAGGGTTCATCTTATCTCTGTCTCTGAGACACTGAGTAGAATGAGAAAGGGACCTGTCTTCCTCTCTGTCTTGAGAGGGGACAGCTTCTGATCTATTTCTCTAACAGAAAGGGCTATATCTCAAAAGACGAGTACATCGACTTCTTGACTGACAAGGAGTCAGAGAACATCAGATCCAGTGACGAACTAGAAGATTCTTTCCAAGCCCTGGCAGAGGGCAAAGCCTATATTACGAAAGAGGACATGAAGCAGGTCAGATTCCCATTTGTATCTACTCTCATTGCACTCTCATCATCATCTAGATTTTGTTCATCTCAGGTCTGGCTCCCTAGTTGCTATAGGCAACTACTTTCCTCTTCCCCATGTTTTCTCAGATATTGTCATACACTGGTTATCATTTGCTTTGGTCACTACCTCATGTTGTTTTGACCTAACTCATAAACCTATAGTTAATATCTATAATGATTTCATCATCAATCCCAAACATGCTACTTCTTTATTCTGTTTATTTAATAAGCCGAATTTAAAGAATGGGGTAAACAGTGCAATCAGAAGGAAATGGGATTCTTTGGATAAGAACTGAGTTGAAAAGATGAGTTTGTCTTATTCGTTAGAAATTATAGATTTCTTTCTGTAAGAAAAGCAAGTGATAGGCCCAGGACTCGCTGCTTTTGCCCAGACCTCTCTATTTCCTGAGTTTAGGGCATATTAGAAGCCCAAAGGAGCCAGCTATTCTGAATTTCTATCATGGTAATTTTTTTTTTTTTTTTAATGTTTCAGGCCCTAACCCCCAGACCAAGTGTCATTCTGTGCCTCACGTATGCAGCAATATGTGGATCCCAGGGGCCGAAGCCAACCTGCTGGCTATGATTACGTGGGCTTCATCAGTTCTTACTTTGGCAACTGAGAGGCAGCTTCTTCTGGGTCAGGGAATCTTGATGTTGTGGGAAGTATTGGGGGATGAAGGAGATAGGCAGATATGGAAAATGGGAAGATAGCTGTGTGTGTGTGTGTGTGTGTGTGTGTGTGTGTGTGTGTGTGTGTGGTGTTTTACATTTATTGTAGGACCTGAAAAAAAGAAATCTTGAGCTTGAGAGATAAGGCATTAATGACATTGGAGGAGAAGAGGCCATGGGTTTATTTTATATGCAACTATCACTGAAGAAGGGTGTTAAACAAAGTTTCTACTTTTCATTTGTTGGGTTCTACGTAATATTACTTTATTTTGTTCTGATTATAGAATAAAGCATTTCCTTTTTTTAAGCATTTTTTTTTTTGCAGTTCTTACTTGTGAAAGGACAATGTGAAATAAAATGTTCCTGATTCAGTTAGGTTTTTGTATTTCAATTGTACTATCATCTAAATATAGGCGGCAGAATATACTGTAAATTAGAGCCTTGGTAAAGTAGATACATAAGATTCAAGATAATTTACAAAGTGTTTCTTGAGCTTGAAATTTGATTAAATTCTTGCATTTGAAGATGGAGATATTTGATATTCTGGGAAATCCTGATATTTTCATCTATAAAATGGAACCATATAGGGAAGACCAGCATAGCACTCATTTTCTTCTTAATCTGTCCATTTTTCATACTTCCCCATTAAGGTGAATGTTATTGCTCTTGGAACAGCCAAATAGGAGCATAAAAGATCTTCCTTTTGTCCTCTACGCCCCTGAATTTTCTTCAAAATGTTAATGTGATAAAAAAGAATCTTTGGGACTCCTCTGGTAGTTCAGTGGTTAAGAATCCTCCTCACAGTGCAGGCACAGTGCAGGGGATGTGGGTTAGTCTCTGGTGAGGGACTAGGATCCCAATGCGCTGGAGTAACTGAGCCTGCACCATAGCTAGAGAGCTGGAATGCCACGGTGAAGCCCTCTGCATGACGCAGCAAAATCCCAAGCGCCACAGCTAAGACCCAGTGCAGCCAAATGTTTTCCAAAAGGAATTTTTGTTTTCATTTACTTTTATCTATTAGTGTAAGAGTTAGTAGAAATATTCTTTTTGATAAAATTAAGAAAAAAATGCACAAGAGGTGGGGCTATTTCCAAATAATTTTTAGGCCAAGTTTGATCTGAACTGGTTTGAATGCTGACATTCTGTCCTGACCTGTAAAAAGTTTTGTGTCATTTGCTTGTGAGTAGACTTATGTCTTTGCTCAGCATGAAATGAAACAGCCTAGCTGTTTGTGTATCCTGCACAAACAGTTTCTGCCTCCCAGTCCATCTATATGGTCACTTGATTACCATTTCATCTCAGTCTCTTTCTTTGCACAGATATTAGTCCTTGCTAAGGGATAAATCCTGTCACAGGAGTCATTTAAAGAAATTTTAGTTAAAACTAAAAAGCTATCTTTGCTGCTAATAATGTATATACTTTTTTTTTCTGATTTTTGCTTAAACAATTATATTATGAAAAACAATAAAACATATTTCAAAAATGTTCATAAATGTCTAAATTGTGCTACCAAATTATGAGCTGAAAAGTATCATTACAGTTGAAAAAATTCATAGCCTGTTCAGTCCAGTCACTCAGTCATGTCTGACTCTTTGCAACCCCATGAATCGCAGCACTCCAGGCCTCCCTGTCCATCACCAACTCCTGGAGTTTACTCAAACTCATGTCAATCGAGTCAGTGATACCATCCAGCCATCTCATCCTCTGTCATCCCCTCTTCCTCCTGCCCCCAATCCCTCCCAGCATCAGAGTCCTTTCCAATGAGTCAACTCTTCACATGAGGTGGCCTAAGTACTAGAGTTTCAGTTTTAGCATCATTCCTTCCAAAGAAATCCCAGGACTGATCTCCTTTAGAATGGACTGGTTGGATCTCCTTGCAGTCCAAGGGACTCTCAAGAGTCTTCTCCAACACCACAGTTCAAAAGCATCGATTCTTCGGCAATTAGCTTTCTTCACAGTCCAACTCTCACATCCATACCAGACTACTGGAAAAACCATAGCCTAGACTAGATGGAACTTTGTTGGCAAAGTAATGTCTCTGCTTTTCAATATGCTACCTAGGTGGTCATAACTTTCCTTCCAAGGAGTAAGCATCTTTTAATTTCATGGCTGCAATCACCATCTGCAGTGATTTTGGAGCCCTAATAAATAAAGTCTGACACTGTTTCCAGTGTTTTCCCATCTGTTTCCAATGAAGTAATGGGACTGGATGCCATGATCTTTGTTTTCTGAATGTTGAGCTTTAGGCCAACTTTTTCACTCTCCTCTTTCACTTTCATCAAGAGGCTTTTAGTTCCTCTTCACTTTCTGCCAAAAGGTGGTGTTATCTGCATATCTGAGGTTATTGATATTTCTCCCAGCAATCTTGATTAAGCCATCAAAAATCAGTATCATTTAATATCACACTTATTTAGCCTGGAAAATCTAAACAGTGCTTGTTTGTAATAACCTAAGGTAGAGGTGAATATGGCTCCATTCTCCCCTTGATCCCTGCCAAAAATCTGGAAGTCCTAAATCAGATTGTTAGGCATGTGATGAGTCTTAAAAGGCAAAGGACCATTAGTAACATCTCAGAAAAGGAAATTAATAATATAGAGGCTAAAAAAAAATAGCATTTATCTAAAGAATCAACAAAAGTTAGTTTAGGCGCTCAACTTTTTGTGACCAAACTCTTTGTGTGTCCAACTTTTTGTGACCACATGGACTACAGCATGCCAGGTTTCCCTGTCCATAACCAACACCTGGAGTTTGCTCAGATTTGTGTCCATTGAGTCATTGATGCCATCCAACCATCTCATCCTTTGTCGTCCCCTTCTCCTCCTGACTTCAATCTTTCCCAGCATCAGGGTCTTTTCCAATGAGTCAGTTCTTCTCATCAGGTGGCCAAAGTATTGGAGTTTCAGCTTCAGCATCAGTCCTTCCAATGAATATTAAGGGTTGATTTCCTTTAGACCAACTGGTTTGATCTTGGAGTCCAAGGGACTCTCAAGGGTCTTCTTCAACACCAGAGTTTAAAAGCTTCAATTCTTTGGCCCTCAGCTTTCTTTATGGTCCAACTTTCAGATCCATACATGACTACTGGAAAAAAACATAGCTTTGACTAAATGGACCTTAGTTACCAAACTAATATCTCTGCTTTTTAATATGCTGTGTAGGTTGTCATAGTGTTTCTTCCAAGGAACAAATATATTTTATTTATTTATTAAAATTTTTATTTTTACTTTATTTTGCTTTACAATATTTTATTGGTTTTCATGGCTTCAGTCACAATCTGCAGTGACTTGGGAGCCCAAGAAAATAAAGTCCGCCATGGTTTCCTCTGTTTCCCCATCTATTTGCCATGAAGTGATGGAATCAGATGCCATGATCTTAGTTTTTTGAATGCTGAGTTTTAAGCCAGCTTTTTTACTCTCCTCTTTCACTTTCATCAAGAGGCTCTTTAGTTCCTCTTCACTTTCTGCTATAATGGTGGTGTCATCTTCATATCTGAGGTTATTGATATTTCTCCCAGCAGTCTGGATTCTAGCTTGTGCTTCATCCAGCCAGCATTTTCAATAATATAGAGGTTAAAGAAGATAGTATTTATCTAAAGAATCAATAAAAAATGCCTTAAAAGATGGTACTGTTAGAGTTACACACAGCACCTTCTGAAATCAGATTCTGACCACATGTGCACTCAAGCAAAAAGTGACAATATGGGACTTATCATGCATAACTTAATTATGAATATAAATATTCAACTTATAATATTACAACAATTAGAACTTGTATCAAATTTCCCTCTTGATCTCAGGATTAAGCTTCACATTTTATATAGTCATCATTTCTAGATCTTTTGTTTACTTATCTTAATCTAGAATCCCTGCTCTACTTTTGGTAATTCTTTTTATAATTTATAGAGTGGAGCCTGCTTCTGAGACACAGCCTACACTCTTGATTTTTCTTTCATGATTACTACCACTTTGTTGGGTCCCCAAAATTCACTCCTAACTGAATTTTCTCTTTAACATTTTACGGACCTCCCTGATGCCAGATTTTTGCCTGGAAGTCATCTGATTTTTTTTTCCCTAGAGCCTGATCCATTTTCCAGCACCTGGTCCTCTCAGATGGATCTAAGTCCATCTTCCTACCTTCTCCAGCCAGGCACTGCCAGGTAACAGCATTGACTCTTGTCTGGTTATATCATGATATTTAAGATGCTTGGCACTAACTCCCGCCAGCTTAAACTAGGTGACAAATGTGTCAGCCGAAAGCAATGCTGCCTAGAAACTTCAAATAGTAATAGATGGTCATGTTGGGTCTTTCATGTATGGCAGACTCTGTTTTAAATATTTTATCTTAATCATCACAAAAATCCCTACAAAATAGATACTGCTAAAATTCAATTTTGACATTGATAACAGATGCCCAGAAATGTTAACAAACTTCCTCTAGATCATTTAAGAAGTGGCAAAACTATGCTTTAAACTCAAGCAAAATGATTCCAGAAACTTAGGGAATTAATTGGCTCTTTAAAAAGACATGAGTTGTTTTTTTTTTTTTTTTTAGGGCATATGTGGTCATGTTCATGTCAGGGGACCTCTGCATTGCTATGTGTGCATGTACCTGGCAGGAAGACTTGTTTAAGCATATGGCTGTATTTGTAGTCAAGGGAGGAAATTTGAATCACCAAAGAGGTTTTGTAGATTATTTCTGCCTGCCACCCCAGAGCAATTGTGTCAGGTCTATGGAGATGGTTCCCAGGAATGTATACTGGATGATCCCTCAGGTGCTTTTTAATACCCTTTCATACTTAAGGCTACTACATTTAGAAGGTAGATGGACCTTTGAGTGAAAGTGAAAGTGTTTGTGGTTCAGTCTTTCCTGACTCTTTGCAACCCAAAAGACTATAGTCCTCCAGGCTCCTCTGTCCATAGAATTCTCGAGGCAAGTATACAGAAGTAGGTAGCCATTCACCTCTCCAAGGATCAAACCTGGGTCTCTTGCATTGCAGGTATATTCTTTACCATCTGAGTCACCAGGAAAGCCTGGACCTCAGAGTAATCCTTAGCAAATTTTAGAACATCTCTACACATTGTTGCTGAGTGTACATGTAGGGAATGTTATTCTAGATGAACTGCATACACTTTGGAAATGAATCTGCTGAAACAGCCTCAGTGAAATGAGGAGATTACTTCCAGACTCACTGAAAAGGAGTTTAGAGTTCATACATGGCTGTTCTTCCCTGACTCAAGTTCTTTCTACTCAAGCCTTTCACTCTACTTCTCTACAACTTGTTCTCTTCTCTTAGACTAGCTTTCTTTCTCCCAGATTTGATTTCCACTGAATTCTCACTAGAAGATATGTTTCTTCACTGAGAGCATAGAAAAATATGGATCCCTATCTGCAAAACATTCTCATAATATACATTCTTCTATCTCTTAAGTCTTGTCTCACTTCTGACTTAATGATGCAACGTATGAATCCTACATTTTCAAAATCTCTTATGTCTACAATTTCTGTCATTTCCCAATGCTTCTATCTTTAATCAAGTCCTTTCACCTTTAGAATGATATCAGTGGATTTCTTATTGATTTCCTTGCCCCTGTTTTCTGCCTGCTGAGATTTATCGTCTTCTCTGTTACTAGATTGGAGCTTCCTGATGGCTCACTCAGTAAAGCGTCTGCCTGCAATGCAGGAGACCCAGGTTCGATCCCTGGGTTTGGAAGGTCCCCTGGAGAAGGAAATGGCAACCTACCTCAGTACACTTGCCTAGAAAATCCCACGGATGGAGCAGCCTGGAAGGCTACAGTCCATGGGGTCACACTTCACTTTTTGTTACTGGATTAATCTTAAATCACTTTCCAGACTCGACTCCACTCTCTAGTCAAAGGTTTACTGCCCAAAGCATCAAGTCTGAAGCAAGGTATTCACAATGCCATGCACCAAGAAGTCTTAACCCTAGTTAACTTCACCCATCATTTGTGAGATATTTTTGTCCCTTGGGAGAACTCACTGTACTCTGTAACAGGAGTGGATTGTCTTGCCACTATGACTTTAGTTATTCAGTTCTGTCTTCTTAGAATATATGTACTAATTTTGACTTACTGCATTCAAAATTTACTCACTCTTTGGGAATAAGTTCAAGTACTGCCTTCAACATGAAGCCTCTATGTTCTTCCATCAAGAATAATCTCTCCCTAAATTAAAAATATCAATTTACTTAGCACATTATTAATTATAGCAGCTAACATTTGTTAGAAGATGATTATTAATATGATCCATGTATTGTACTAAATAATTTACATTCATGACTCTAGTCAGCAATGCAAAACTATGAAGTTATTAAAAACACCACTTGACAGGTGAGGATTCTGAAGCTAAGAAAGATTAAGTAACTTACCCAGGGTCACACTGTAAGCGGCAGAGCCTGTATTTGAACTCCTACCTGACAACTGTGTGAATTCATTCCACCTTTACAGAATCATCCTGTGATGCAGGAGACCTGGATTTAATCCTTGGATTGGGAAAATCCCCTGGAGAAGGAAAAAACTACCCACTGTATTCTTGACTCAAGAGTTCCATGGACAGAGAAGCCTGGCAAGCTACAATCCATGAGGCTGCAAACAGTTGGACATGACTGAGTGACTTTCACTTACTTATCCCTAGAAATGTCTGGTACCATGCATATTGAGGGTGGAAAGTGAAACAAACAGGATAGAGAATTCCAGAACAGATTCTAAAGGATAGTATTCATGCTAAGTAGTGACCCAAGTGAGGAGGTCCATATACCCAAGATTAGGAGGTCATTTAGAGAAGAATAGCAATTATAAGGAAAATAGGAAGTAAATAGAATCCAACCAACTAGGAGAGCTAGTTAAATAGAGGAGGGCAAATAAATAATGAGCCAGAGATTAAAAACAACATCTACATAAAAAGATTAAATACATCTAGTGGGAGACCAAAAAAAAAAAAAAAAAAAAAAAACAACCTGACCTTTTCATTTAGCAAAGCATTCAAAGTGATTTGCTAACCTGATAGTCACTGAGTTTCAGATCTTGGAAGAACGTTATTGGTGGGGTAGTCTAATTATATAATGAGTTTAGAAATCTCTATAGTATCCTTGGAAGGACCCCAGGTGCTTTGAACTTGGATGTTTGAAACTCCCTTCATCTTTTTAGCTCAGTTAGAAAATTCTTAATGAACTGAGTTTCAGGAACTACTGCTGACATAGGGGAGGCTGGAAATGAAAATTCAGACTCTCAGCTCAATGCGAGTTAAGTACACTAACGAGAGCAGGAAGCCCTGCCTCGGCATTTCCCCGAAGCCCTGGGGAACCTGTAAGAGATAGGATGGGGCTCTCTCAGGGAACTGGGATAGGTAGGTTTGGCCTAAGACTCTGAACATCTGGCTCACTGGCCTCAGTTTCTAGGGTTTGTCCAGCCTACACAAAGGACACTGTCCCATCAGGCAGCCTTCATCCTTTACCCAGTAATCCCCCTTGGAAAGCATTTCTCAGGGCTGTCTGCACAGCCTTATTTCTTAGGCTATAAATGATGGGATTGAGGAGAGGAGTCATCACAGTATAGGTGACAGCAATAAGCTGATCCCGCTCAAGAGAGTAACTGGCTTTGGGTCTCAGGTACATGAAGGAGGCACAGCCGTAGTGAACAATGACCACTGTGAGGTGCGAGGCACAGGTGGAGAAGGCCTTCTTCCGTCCCTCAGTGGAGGAGATCCTCAGGATGGCTGCCAGGATGTAGGTGTAAGAGGTAGAGATGAGGCAGAAGGAGACCAGGAGAACCAGCAGGCTGAGGATCAGGATTCCCAGCTCACTCAGGCCTGTATCTCCACAGGCCAGGCTCAGCACTGGCGGGGTGTCACAAAAAAGTGATAGATCTCATGGGAGCTGCAGAATGGGAGGTGGAAAATGACCAGTGTCATTCCCAGACCAAAGAGGTACCCACTCAGAAATGAGGTGCCAATAAGCTGGGCACAGACAGTAAGATTCATGCGGTTGGCATAGTGTAGTGGGGCACAGATGGCCACATATCTGTCAAAGCCCATGGCAGCCAGAAGAAAGCAATTGCTACAGGCCCATGAAGCAGAGAAGAACATTTGGACAGCACAGCCCACAAAGGAGATGCCCTGTCCACCCCTGACAAGGCCAGAGAGCATTCTAGGGATGATGCCCAAAGTATAGCAGGTCTCAGAGAAAGCTAAGAAGGAAAGGAAGAGGTACATGGGGGTGTGCAGATGGCTGTCCAGCCTGATGACTACAATAATGAAGACATTGCTGGTCAAGGTGACAAGATACAAGGGGAGGAACAATGCAAAGAGCAAGAGTTGCAGTTCCCCAAAGCTGGAGAAGGCTAGGAGCACAAAGCCCCTCCGGAAGGTTGCATTGGTTTGCTCCATTCTGAATGACATACTGATAGACTTGATTCCTTCCACTTTGCCAGTAGGTGTCTAGTTTCTTCTAAAGCCAAGAGGAGGTGGATTCTAATTTTTTTTGTACCTGTTGTAACTAAAAGATTCAGACAGTAATAAATTTCAGAAAGATACTTTGTTAGACACGCAGATTATGAATCTGTTCTCACATACATAGAGTGCATATGTAAACACAAAGATGCACAATATACACACACATATATGACTACATATACACATGCATTTATATACATGCATATCGCATGCAAAGCATTCACACATAATTGTGCACATTTTACATGTTCAAAACTATACACTGCACATTTACCATTAATATCAAACATGCACACACATTGAAAATGAGCACATATTGTAAATTAACATATATTCAGGCAGTATATATATATATATATATGCAGATATGCACACCACACATATATTGATACCAACGTTATACACACAATACCACATAATACACATGTGGACACATCATGTTGCCTGTTAGAACTTGAAGTTTGGTGGCTTGATGGACATTATTTTAGAGACTGTGACAGAGCCAAGAGGGTGGAGTGACTTCCTTGAAGTTATAATAAGCCAAGACTAGAGAAAAAGTGCCTTGTGTTTTAATCAAACATTATTTCCCCCACACAATGATGAGTCTTCTCAATCACTGTGGGACACTCAGTCACATGATACAAAATAAGCAACAGTTTTCTCAACAATAATCACTAATATCTATAACACCTCTCCTGCAAGCCCTTGTTCATGTGAGTCTATGCACAGCATTGAAAGAAAAGTCAGGGCAAGTTGCACATCTTTCAGCCCAATGATCAGCTGTCAGGCTCCATTGTCTTGAAGAGATTAGAGCAAGGGAGGATTCCCTACTCACCTGAAGTGGCTGACAGTGAGGGCAACTCCTGCCTTTAAGAAGCCATGTACTTATCTGACCACCAATGGACCTGTCTATAGGAGAAAGGACATGAGATCCAGCTTAGAAGCTCTATTCTGAGCCAGAGTGATGTTCCCAAGTGATACCAGGGAACCTTCCAAACCCCTGTTCCCAGGAGTGAATCTGTTTCCATGAAAACAGCTTCTCTCTCTGAAGATTCCACAGTACCAGTGGGTGCTGTTTCAGCAAGCAATTTGTGCTTGTCATAACTAGAAATATTCTTCTGGGAAAAGCAGAAAAAGGAAATGTGAACAAAGGAATACTAGGATTGTGATTCAAACAATAATTTGTACATCTATTTTGTGTTAAACATGCTATAACATGTTAAATATGATATAGGTTAAATCTATTTTAAAACTTACAAGGACTTAGAAAGAAATAGTAACAGCTGCATTTAATTGAAGAAAGTGAGCCTGATAAGAGTTTAAGTGACCAGCCCAAAATCACAGAACTTAATATTCATGCTTTTAAATTCACTCTATAAGAAGTATAAAAAGAAAACAGGTATTCACCTTCCATTACTGTTGTCTTAAAAGTTTTAGATGACCATTTCTGATGTTCTTTCAATTTTCGGGTCACCTAAAAATTCTGAGAGAGATGGGAATACCAGACCTCCTGACCAGCTTCTTGAGAAACCTGTATGCAGGTCAGGGAAGCAACAGTAAGAACTGGATATGAAACAACAGTTCAGTTCACTCACTCAGTGGTGTCCAACTTTTTGCGATCCCATGAATCACACCACACCAGGCCTCTCTGTCCATCACCAACTCCAGGAGTTCACTCAAACTTATGAGCATCGAGTCAGTGATGCCATCCAGCCATCTCATCCTCTGTCATCCCCTCCTTCTCCTGTCCCCAATCCCTCCCAGCATCAGAGTCTTTACCAATGAATCAACTCTTTGCATGAGGTGGCCAAAGTACTGGAGTTTCAGTTTTAGCATCATTCCTTCCAAAGAACACCCAGACCTGATTGCCTTCAGAATGGACTGGTTGGATCTCCTTGCAGTCCAAGGGACTCTCAAGAGTCTTCTCCAACACCACAGTTCAAAAGCATCAATCCTTTGGTGCTCAGCTTTCTTCACAGTCCAACTCTCACATCCATACATGACCACTGGAAAAACCATAGCCTTGACTAGACGGACCTTAGTCGGCAAAGTAATGTCTCTACTTTTGAATATGCTATCTATGGTGGTCATAACTTTTCTTCCAAGGAGTAAGCGTCTTTTAATTTCATGGCTGCAGTCACCATCTGCAGTGATTTTGGAGCCCCCTCCCCAAATAAAGTCTGACACTGTTTCCACTGTTTCCCATCTACTATCTGTGAAGTGATGGGACCAGGGCCATGATCTTTGTTTTCTGAATGTTGAGCTTTAAGCCAACTTTTTCACTCTCCACTTTCACTTTCATCAAGAGGCTTTTTAGTTCCTCTTAACTTTCTGCCATAAGGGTGGTGTCATCTGTGTATCTGAGGTTATTGATATTTCTCCCAGCAATCTTGATTGCTTGTGCTTCTTCCAGCCCAGCATTTCTCATGATGTGCTCTGTATATAAGTTAAATAAGCATGGTAACAATATACAGCCTTGACACATTTCTTTTCTTATTTGGAACAAGTCTGTTGTTCCAGGTCCAGTTCTAACTTTTGCTTCCTTACCTGCATATAGGTCTCTCAAAAGGCAGGTCAAGTGGTCTGGTATTACCATCTCTCTCAGAATTTTCCATAGTTTATTGTGATCCACACAGTCAAAGGTTTTGGCATAGTCAATAAAGCAGAAACAGAGGTTTCTTGCCTTTTCCATGATCCAGCAGATGCTGGCAATTTGATCTCTGGTTCCTCTGCCTTTTCTAAAACCAGCTTGAACATCAGGAAGTTCATGGTTCACCTATTGCTGAAGCCTGGCTTGGAGAATTTTGAGCATTACTTTACTAGCGTGTGAGATGAGTGCAATCGTGCAGTAGTTTGAGCATTCTTTGGCATTGCCTTTCTTTGGGATTGGAATGAAAACTGACCTTTTTCAGTTCTTGGCCACTACTAAGTTTTTCAAGTTTGCTGGCAGATTGAGTGTGACACTTTCCCCAGCATCATCTTTCAGGGTTTGAAATAGCTCAACTGAAATTCCATCACCTCCACTAGCTTTTTTTCATAGTGATGCTTTCTAAGGCCCACTTGACTTCACATTCCAGGATGTCTGGCTCTATGTGAGTGATCACACAATCATGGTTATCTTGGTCATGAAGCTCTTTTTTGTACAGTTCTTATGTGTATTCTTGCCACCTCTTCTTAATATCTTCTGCTTCTGTTAGGTCCATACCATTTCTGTCCTTTATCGAGCCCATCTTTGCATGAAATGTTCCTTTGGTATCTTTATTTTTCTTGAAGCGATCTCTAGTCTTTCCCATTCTGTTGTTTTCCTCTATTTCTTTGCACTGATTGCTGAGGAAGGCTTTCTTATCTCTTCTTGTTACTGTTTGGAACTCTGCATTCAGATGCTTATATCTTTCCTTTCTCCCCTTTTCACAGCTATTTGTAAGGCCTCCCCAGACAGCCATTTTGCATTTCTTTTCCATGGGCATGGTCTTGATCCCTGTCTCCTGTACAATGTCATGAACCTCATTCCATAGTTCATCAGGCACTCCTTCTATCAGATCTAGTCCCTTAAATCTATTTCTCATTTCCACTGTATAATCATAAGGGATTTGATTTAGGTCATATGTGAATGGTCTAGTGGTTTCCCTACTTTCTTCAATTTACGTCTGAATTTGGCAATAAGGAGTTCATGATCTGAGCCACAGTCAGCTCCTGGTCTTGTTTTTGTTGACTCTATAGAGATTCTCCATATTTGGCTGCAAAGAATATAGTCAATCTAATTTTGGTGTTGACCATCTAGTGATGTCCATGTGTAGTGTCTTCTCTTGTGTTGTTGGAAGAGGGTGTTTGCTATGACCAGTACATTTTCTTGGCGAAACTCTATTAGTCTGCCTTGCTTCATTCCGTATTCCAAGGCCAAATTTGCCTGTTACTCCAGGTGTTTCTTGACTTCCTACTTTAGCATTCCAGTTCCCTACGATGAAAAGGATATCTTTTTGGAGTGTTAGTTCTAGAAGGTCTTGTAGGTCTTCATAGAACCGTTCAACTTCAGCTTCTTCAGCATTACTGTTTGGGGCATAGACTTGGATTGCTGTGATATTGAATGGGTTTCCTTGGAAATGAACAGAGGTCATTCTGTCATTTTTCAGATTGTATCCAAGTACTGCATTTCAGACTCTTTTGTTGACTGTGATGGCTACTCCATTTCTTTTAAGGGATTCCAGCCTGCAGTAGTAGATATAATGGTCATCTGAGTTATATTCACCCATTCTAGTCCATTTTAGTTCGCTGATTCCTAGAATGTCGATGTTCACTCTTGCCATCTCTTGTTTGACCACTTCCAATTTGCCTTGATGCATGGACCTGACATTCCAGGTTCCTATGCAATATTGCTCTTTACAGCATTGGACATTGCTTCTATCACCAGTCCCATCAACAGCTGTGTATTGTTTTTGCTTTGACTCCATCCCTTCATTCTTTCTTGAGTGATTTCTCCACTGATCTTCTGTAGCATATTGGGCACCTAATAACCTGGCAAGTTCCTCTTTCAGTACCCTATTATTTTGCCTTTTCATACTGTTCATGGGGTTCTCAAGGCAAGAATACTGAAGTGGTTTGCCATTCCCTTCTCCAGGGGACCACATTCTGTCAGACCTCTCCACCATGACCTGCCCATCTTGGGTTACCCCGAGGGCATGGCTTAGTTTCATTGAGCTGGACAAGGCTGTGGTCCTAGTGTTATTAGATTGACTAGTTTTCTGTGATTATAGTTTCAGTGTGTCTGCCCTCTGATGTCCTCTTGCAACACCTACCGTCTTACTTGGGTTTCTCTTACCTGGGTGTGGGGTATCTCTTCACAGCTGCTCCAGCAAAGCGCAGCCACTGCTCCTTACCTTGGACGAGGGGTATCTCCTCACTGCCGCCCTCCTGACCTTGAACCTGGAATAGCTCCTCTAGGCCCTCCTTCACCTGCACAGCCACTGCTCCTTGGAGGAGGATCTAAAAGATGAAATGTGGAAACTAGGATGGCATTAGTGTAACTATTGACTTTATAACAGTTTTCCTTACTATTTTTATTTGTTAGTCTAGAGATTGTGGCCTGCATTTTAAAAACTTAATCTATTTAAGCTTAATAACAAATTATTTCAAGAAAAATATAGTAAATTTGCAATGACATAATTCCATTTGGGTTTCCCTGGTGGCTCAGAAGTTAAAGAATTTGCCTGTAATTCAGGAAGCCTGGGTTCAATCTCTGGGTCAGGAAGATCCCCTGGAGAAAGGAATGTTCATCCACTCCAGTGTTCTTGCCTGAAAAGATAGACAGGATATTGTCTATGGGGTCAGGGGTCATAAGAGTCAGAAATTACTGAATTACTAACACACACCCCCGCACGCACAGAGTTCCATTTACTTAATTCCATTAATCCATTGCTATAATTTGCAAACATGCATACGCCTTGTTAAGGAAATTAAGAGGAAAGTTATATTAATGTATATAATCCTTTATATTTAACCATACATTTACCATTTTCAGTACTCCATTCTTTGCTGTATATCCAAGTTATGATGAGTTTCACTTTTCTTCAGCCTGAAGGACTCTTATACTGCATCTTTGCCAGCAAGAAATTGTCTCTGCTTTTACCTGCAAACATCTTTATTTTGTCTTTATTTGTCAAAAATTGCTTTACTGGATAAGAAATTTTTGATAAATAATTATTTTTTATTTCTCATGGCATTTAGTGTATCTGTCTTCCCTAGTTTCTGATGAAAATGTTGCAAATAATTCATCATATTTTGCCCTATGTAACATGTTAAATTTCTATTGTTTCAATATTTTCTCTTTCTCTTCAGCTATCAACAATTACAATATGTTTTTGTGTGCTTTTTGTGCTTTTCTTACTTATGGTTTGTTGAACATCTGGAGACTATAAGTTATTGTCTTCTACCAAACTTGAGAAGCTTCTAGCTATCATTTATTCAAATACATTCTTTCTTTTTATCTTTTTATTTCCTTCTGTTATTCCAATTACACATATGTTGGGTCAATTGATAGTGTCTCAAAAATTTCAAAGAAAGTGTTCATCTCTATTATTTTCCTCTTCAGATCAAGTTACTTCTGTTGATTTACCTTCCAATTAACTAATCTTTTCTTCATCAATTCCAAGAGCATGCTTCTTCAATGCTCTTGGAGCTTATTTCATGAATTTTTTCACTGTAGCTATTATGACTTTTAAGTCACAGGAAAAAATATGATCTCATTTATATGTGGAATCAAAAATAATCAAATTCATAGAAGCAGAATAGCATGGTGGTTACCAGGCACTGTGGGGAGGAAGAAATGGGGAGATGTTTGGTCAAAGGTGTTTCAGTTATACAAGATGAATCACTTCTGGAGATCTAGTGTATAGAATGGTGACCATAGGTGAAAATACTGAACTGTATATGTGAAATTTGTTAACAGGGTATATCCTAAGTTTTCTCACCACATGCACCAAAAAATTGTAATTTCATGAAATGATGGATATGTTAATGTTTGATTATAATGATTATTTCACAATGCATACATACAGAAAATCATCAAGTTGTACATCTTAAATTGTTGTTGTTCAGTCACTAAGTTGGGTCCAGCTCTTTCCAATCCAATGGACTGGAAAGCATGCCAGGTTCCCATGTCCTTCACTATCTCCCAGAGTTTGCCCAAATTCATGTCCATTGAGTCAGTGATGCTATCTATCTCATTTCTGTCCTCAACTTCTCCTCCTACCTTCAATTTTCCCCAGCATCAGGGTCTTTTCTAATGAGTCAGTTCTTCACATCAAGTGGACAAAGTATTGGAGCTTCAGCTTCAGCATCAGTCCCTCAAATGAATAGTTAGGACTGATTTCCTTCAAGATTGACTGGTTTGATTGCCTTGTTGTCCAAGGGACTCTCAAGAGTCTTCTTCAAGGCCACAGTTCAAAAATGTCAATTATTTGGCCTTCAGCTTTCTTTATGGTCCAACTCTCACATTTATACATGACTACTGGAAAAAAAAACATAGCTTTGACTAGATGGACCTTTTTGGCAAAGTAATGTCTCTGTTTTTTAGTATGCTGTCTAGGTTTGTCATAGCTTTTCTTCCAAGGAGCAAATGTCTTTTAATTTCATGGCTGCAGTCACCATCTGTAGTCATTTGGAAGCCCAAGAAAATAAAGTCTGTTACTGTGTCCATTGTTTATCCATTGATCAGTCATGACGTGACAGGACCAGATGCCATGATCATGGTTTTGAATGTTGAGTTGTAAGTCAGCTTTTTCAATCTCCTCTTTCACTTTTATCAAGAGGCTCTTTAGTTTCTCTTCACTTTCTGCCATAAGGGTGGTGTCATCTGCATATCTGATGTTACTGATATTTTCCTCTGCAATCTTATTCAGCTTGAGCTTCATCCAGTCTGGCATTTCACACGACGTACTCTGCATATAAGTTACATATGCAAGGTGACAATATACAGCCTTGACATACTCCTTTCCCATTTTGAACCAGCCTATTGTTCCATGTCTGGTCCTAACTGTTGCTTCTTGACCTGCATACGGATTTCTCAGGAGGCAAGTGAGGTGGTTTGGTATTCCCATCTCTTCAAGAGTCTTCCATAGTTTGTTGTGATGCACACAGTCAAAGGCTTTCTCTTAGTCAGTGAAGTAGAAGTAGATTTTCTTTTTCTGGAATTCTCTTGCTTTTTCTATAATCCAATGGATGTTGGCAATTTGATTTCTTGTTTCCTAAATCCAACCTTTTCTAAAAATTCAATCCTTCTCTAAATTCAACTTGAACATCTGGAAGTTCTTGGTCAGCATCCATCCTACTAATAAATATTAAGTGTTGATTTCCTTTAGGATTGATTGGCTTGATCTCTTTATAGTCCAAGGGACTCTCAAGAGTCTTCTCCAGCATCACAGTTTGAAAATATCAGTTCTTCAGTGCTCAGCCCTCTTAATTATTCAACTCTTACATATGTATATGACCACTGGGGGACATAATTTTGGCTATATGGATCTCTGTTAGCAAAATAATGTCTCTGCTTTTTAATACATTGTCTAGGTTTGTCATAACTTTTCTTCCTAGGAACAAGTGTCTTTTAATTTTGTGGCTATAGTCACTGTCTGCAGTGATGTTGGAGCCCAAGAAAATAAATCCACCCCATTTCTACTTTTCCCTGTCTGTTTGCCATGAAATGATGATACCAGATGCCATGATTTTAGTTGTTTGAATGTTGAGTTTAAGCCAGCTTTTTCACTCTCCTCTTTCACCCTCATCAAGAGACTCTTTAGTTCCTCTTCACTTTCTGCTAGTACAGTGGTATCACTTGCATATCTATCAGTTCAGTTCTGTTCAGTTCAGTCTCTCAGTCATGTCTGACTCTTTGTGACTCCATGAACCGCAGCACACCAGGCTTCCCTGTCCGTCACCAGCTGCCAGAGTCCACCAAAGCCCATGTCCATTGAAGTGGTAATGCCATCTAATCATCTCATTCTCTATTGTTCCCTTCTCCTCCTGTCCTCAATCTTTCCCAGAATCAGGGTCTTTTCAAATGAGTCAGCTATTCACATTGATGGCTTGATATTTCCCATTATATTATATCTTCAGTTGTGTCTTAATTGTGAGTTGGTATTCTTTCTCATTTTAAAAGATTGCAATGTGGAATATATAGCAAGCAAGCAAACAAATCTTTGAACAAAACCAACTCAAACAAAAATAAACACATAGATATGCACAACAGGGCAGTGATTATTAGAAGGGAAGAAACTGGGAGGAGGGAGAAATGGATAAACGGGTTCAGTTATGTAATAATACACAGAAACTAAAATTTTAATGGCTACCATGCTATAGTGTATAATGACTTGAGCATATAATGCTGTGCACATGAAATTTTCATGATATAAATTAATGTTTCCTCATTATTTCAATAAAAGATAAAACAAAAACTTGAAAAAGCTTGAAATAAAATAATTAGTGTTAGATCACTTGCAGTTGCTTTTTGGCCAGTTAGGTTCGTGACATTGTACAGGAGACAGGGATCAAGACCATCCCCATGGAAAAGAAATGCAAAAAGCAAAATGGCTGTCTGGGGAGGCCTTACAAATAGCTGTGAAAACAAGAGAAGGGAAAAGCAAAGGAGAAAATGAAAGATATAAGCATTTGAATGCAGCGTTCCAAAGGACAGCAAGAAGAGATAAGAAAGGCTTCTTCAGCAATCAATGCAAAGAAATAGAGGAAAAGAACAGAATGGGAAAGACTAGAGATCTCTTCAAGAAAATTAGAGATACCAAGGGAACATTTCATGCAAAGATGGGCTCAATAAAGGACAGAAATGGTATAGACCTGACAGAAGCAGAAGATATTAAGAAGAGGTGGCAAGAATACATGGAAGAACTGTACAAAAAGGTCTTCAAGACCCAGATAATCACGATGGTGTGATCATGCATCTAGAGCCAGACATCCTGGAATGTGAAGTCAAGTGGGCCTTAGAAAGCGTCACTATGAACAAAGCTAGTGGAGTAGATGGAATTCCAGTTGAGCTGTTTCGAATCTTGAAAGATGATGCTGTGATAGTGCTGCTCTCAATATGCCAGCAAATTTGGAAAACTCAGCAGTGGCCACAGGACTGGAAAAGGTCAGTTTTCATTCCAATCCCAAAGAAAGGCGATGCCAAAGAATTCTCAAACTACTGCACAATTGCACTCATCTCACATGCTAGTAAAGTAATGCTCAAAATTCTCCAAGCCAGGCTTCAGCAAAACATGAACCGTGAACTTCCAGATGTTCAAGCTGGTTTTAGACATGGCAGAGGAACCAGAGATCAAATTGCCAACATCTGTTGGATCATGGAAAAAGCAAGAGAGTTCCAGAAAAACATCTGTTTCTGTTTTATTGACTATGACAAAACCTTTGACTGTGTGGATCACAATAAAGTGTGGAAAATTCTGAGAGAGATAGGAATACCAGACCACCTGACCTGCCTCTTGAGAAATCTGTATGCAGGTCAGGAAGCAACAGTTAGAACTAGACATGGAACAACAGACTGCTTCCAAATAGGAAAAGGCATACGTCAAGCCTGTATATTGTCACCCTGCTTATTTATCTTATATGCAGAACACATCATTAGAAGTTCTGGACTGGAAAAAACACAAGCTGGAATCAAGTTTGTCAGGAGAAATATCAATAACCTCAGATATGCAGATGACACCACCCTTATGGTAGAGAGCGAAGAGGAACTCAAAAGCCTTTTGGTGACCGTGAAAGAGGAGGGAGGCGGTTCTAAGATGATGGAGGAATAGGATGGGGAGACCACTTTCTTCCTCAAAAATTCATCAAAAGAACATTTCAACGCTGAGTAAATTCCACAAAACAACTTCTGAATGCTGGGAGACGACATCAGGCACCCAGAAAAACAGATCATTGTCTTCAAAAACAGGTAAAAAAAAATATGAAAGATGAAAAAAAGACAAAAAGAGGTAGGGAGGGAGCTCTGTCCTGGGAAGGAAGCCCCATCCCGGGAAGGGAATCTTAAGAAGAGAGGTTTCCAAACACCAGGAAACACTCTCGCTGCTGAGTCTGTGGCACGCCTTGGAAGCACAGAGGACAACAGAGCAGGAAGGAAAAATAAATAAATAATTTAAACCAACAGATTACGAGTCCAACAGTAACTCCCCCAGCGGAGAAGCAGCGCAGAAGCCTGCATCCACCACTAGGAAGTGGGGGCTGGGCAGGGAGGTGTGGGATGCGTGGACTGCAGTGGTTTTTAAGAATTGGGCTGGAACGCCCCATGCATAACCAGAGTGAACTAACTTGGGCTAGCAAACCAGACTGTGGAATAGCTACCATGTGAAAAGCTTGAACATAAGACATCACCAGGACCACGCACAGAACAAAGGATGGAACAGAAATAGCAGGCTGCAGACCATCCCCCCTCCAGAGACAGGCAGCCAGAGGCGTAAGGGCTGGAAGGGGGAAATCACAGCCCAAGAGAGGCATTACCTACCAAAATGCAAGCAGGCTTCTTTGCTAACTAAGACTTTTAGGGGTTCTGAACAGTCATCATCTGCCTGAGAAGAGACGCCAGCAGTACAACCAGAAAACTGAGAAACAGAGACAGGAAAGGCAATAAATCACAGCAACCGTGCTCGCCAAACACCTGAGCTACTCGGACCTGGGAGGCCCAACCAAATCCATGCCCCTGAGAGCTACCTGAGCGCCGAGCCTGAGCGGCTTAGACCAGGGAGGTGCATGCAGCCTAGGGTCGGCCTCTGACGGTTCCCAGCGGAGCAGTGTAGAGCCTGAGCAGTGTGTGCCATGAGTAGCGGCAGGCCCAGTGGGGCTGAGACACTGGGAGCACATGCCAGTGTTATTTGTTTGCAGCATCCCTCCCTCCCCACAGAGCGACTGAACAAGTGAGCATTAAAAAAAAAAAAAAAGTCCACCACAGCCCCTGCTGTGTCAGGGCAGAAATCAGACACTGAAGAGACCAGCAAACAAAAGTTAAGCACAGGGAACCACCTTGGAAGTGACCTCACACTGCCCACAACACCAGAGAAAGGGCCAGATATATCTTTACTATTCTTACAATCATTCCTTTTTTGTTGTTGTTGTGGATATTGTGTGATTTTTTTTATTTTCTTTTTCTTCTTCTATATTTTAACTTTTTAAAAAATTTAAGCCCTCTATTTCTCCTTTAATTTCAATTTTTATAACCTACTATTACTTTAAAAAAAAAGACCCTATTTTTAAAGCAAACACTGTATAAAGTCTTTTGTGGTTGATGTTGTTGCTCTTTAATAATTTTTGTGGCTTTTTTTTTCTTCTTTCCTTTAATATTGTATTTTTGAAAATCCAACCTCTACTCCAGATTTTTAATCTTTGCTTTTTGGTGTTTGCTGTCAATTTTGTACATTTAAAAACCCAATCTTCAGTACCCAGTTTTACCTGAGAGCGAGATTACTGGTTTGACCACTCTCTCCTCCTTTGGACTCTCCTTTTTCGCCACCAGGTGGCCTCTGTCTCTTCCCTCCCCCTTCTGTTCTATACCCAACTCTGTGAATCTCTGTGTGTTCCAGATGGTGGAGAACACTTAGGGAACTGGTTACTGGCTGGATCTGTCTCTCTCCTTTTCATTTCCTCTTTTATCCTCCTAGCCACCTCTGTCTACTTCCTCCCCCCTCCTCTTCCCTGTATAACTCCATGAACACCTCTGAGTGATCCAGACTGTAGAGTGCACATAAGGAAGTGATTACTGGCTAGCTTGCTCTCTCCTCTTCTGATCCCACCTCATCTCATTCCAGTGACCTCTAACTACCCCCTCCCTCTTCTCTTCTCCATGTAACTCAGTGAACCTCTCTGGGTGTCCCTCAAAGTGGAGAAACTTTTCATCTTTAACCTAGATATTTTATCATCAGTGCTGTATAGATGGAGAAGTCTTGAGGTGACTATAAAAATAAAACTGAAAACCAGAAGCAGGAGGATTAAGTCCAAATCCTGAGAACATCAGAGAATTCCTGACTCCTGGGAACATTAATCAACAGGAGCTCATAAAATGCCTCCATACCTACACTGAAGCCAAGCACCACCCAAGGGCCAACAAGTTCCAGAGCAAGACATACCACCCAGATTCTCCAGCAACACAGGATCACACCCCTGAGCTTCAAAATACAGGCAGCTCAAAGTTACTCCAAAACCATTAATGTCTCATAACCCATTACTGGTCATTTCATTGCACTCCAGAGAGAAGAAATCCAGCTCCATCCACCAGAACTCCAACACAAGCCTCGCTAACCAAGAAACCTTGACAAGCCACTGATACAACCCCACCCACAGTGAGGAAACTCCATAATAAAGAGAACTCCACAAATTCCCAGAATATAGAAAGACCGCCCCAAACACAGCAATATAACCAAGATGAAGAGACAGAGGTATACCCAGCAGGTAAAGGAACAGGAGAAATGCCCACCAAACCAAACAAAAGAGGAAAATATAGGGAATCTACCTGAGAAAGAATTCCAAATATTGATAGTGAAAATGATCCAAAATCTTAAAATAAAAATGGAATCATAGATAAATAGCCTGGAGACAAGGATTGAGAAGATGCAAGAAAGTTTTAACAAGGACCTAGAAGAAAAAAAGAAAAAAAGAGTCAATAAATAATGAATAATGCAATAAATGAGATCAGAAACACTCTGGAGGCAACAAATAGTAGAATAACGGAGGCAGAAGATAGGATTAGTGAAATAGAAGATAGAATGGTAGAAATAAATGAATCAGAGAGGAAAAAAGAAAAATGAATTAAAAGAAATGAGGACAATCTCAGAGACCTCCAGGAAAATATGAAATGCTCCAACATTCAAATTACAGGAGTCCCAGAAGAAGAAGACAAAAAGAAAGACCATGAGAAAATACTTGAGGAGGTAATAGTTGAAAACTTCCCTAAAATGGGGAAGGAAATAATCATCCAAGTCCAAGAAACTCAGAGAGTCCCAAACAGGATAAACCCAAGGTGAAACACTCCAAGACACATATTAATCAAATTAACAAAGATCAAACACAAAGAACACATATTAAAAGTAGCAAGGGAAAAACAACACATAACACACAAGGGGATTCCCATAAGGATAACTGCAGATCTTTCAATAGAAACTCTTCAAGCCAGGAGGGAATGGCAAGACATACTTAAAGTGCTAAAAGAAAATAACCTACAGCCCAGATTACTGTACCCAGCAAGGATCTCATTCAGATATGAAGGAGAAATCAAAAGCTTTACAGACAAGCAAAAGCTGAGAGAATTCAGCACCACCAAACCAGCTCTCCAACAAATCCTAAAGGATATTCTATAGACAGGAAACACAAAAAGGGCATAGAAACCTGAACCCAAAACAATAAAGTAAATGGCAACGGGATCATACTTATCAATAATTACCTTAAACATAAATGGGTTGATTGCCCCAACCAAAAGGCAAAGACTGGCTGAATGGATACAAAAGCAAGATCCCTATATATGCTGCTTACAAGAGACCTACCTCAAAACAAGGGACACATACAGACTGAAAGTGAAGGGCTGGAAAAAGATATTCCATGCAAATAGAGACCAAAAGAAAGCAGGAGTAGCAATACTCATATCTGATAAAATAGACTTTAAAACAAAGGCTGTGAAAAGAGACAAAGAAGGCCACTACCTAATGAACAAAGGATCAATCAAAGAAGAAGATATAACAATTATAAATATATATGCACCCAACATAGGAGCACCACAATATGTAAGACAAATGCTAACAAGGATGAAAAGGAAATTAACAAAAACACAATAATAGTGGGAGACTTTAATACCCCACTCACACCTATGGACAGAGCAATTAAACAGAAAATTAACAAAGAAACGCAAACTTTAAATAATACAATAGACCAATTAGACCTAATTGATATCTATAGGACATTTCACCCCAAAATAATGAAATTCACCTTTTTCTCAAGTGCTCACAGAATCTTCTCCAGGATAGATCACATCATGGGCCGTAAATCTAACCTGATAAATTCAAAAAAATCAAAATCATTCCAAGCATCTTTTCTGACCATAATGCAGTAAGATTAGACCTCAATTACAGGAGAAAAAAATTATTAGAAATTCTAGTGTATGGAGGCTGAGCACCTCACTTCTGAATAACCAACAAATCACAGAAGAAATAAAAAAAGAAATCAAAATATGCATAGAAACACATGAAAAGGAAAACACAACAACCCAAAACCTGTGGGACACTATAAAAGCAGTGCTAAGAGGAAAGTTCATAGCAATACAGGCATACCTCAAGAAACAAGAAAAAGTCAGAAAAATAACCTAACTCTACACCTAAAGCAACTAGAAAAGGAAGAAATGGAGAACCCCTGAGTTAGTAGAAGGAAAGAAATCTTAAAAATTAGGGCAGAAATAAATGCAAAAGAAACGAAACCATAGCAAAAATCAACAAAGCCAAAAGCTGGCTCTTTGAAAGTATAAATAAAATTGACAAACCATTAGCCAGATTCATCAAGAAATAAAGAGAAAAAAATCAAACCAATAAAATTGGAAATGAAAATGGAGAGATCACAACAGACAACACACAAATACAAAGGATCATAAGAGATTACTATCAGCAGTTGTATTCCAATAAAGCGGACAACGTGGAAGAAATGGACAATTTCTTAGAAAAGTACAACTTTGCAAAACTGAACAAGGAAGAAATAGAAATCTTAACAGACCCATCACAAGCATGGAAATTGAAACTATAATCAATAATCTTCAGCAAACAAAATCCCAGGTCCCGACGGCTTCACAGCTGAATTCTACGAAAAATTTCAAGAAGAGCTAACACCTATCCTACTTAAACTCTTTCAGAAAATTGCAGAGGAAGGTAAACTTCCAAACTCATTCTACGAGGCCACCATCATCCTAATACCAAAACCTGACGAAGATGCCACAAAAATAGAAAACTACAGGCCAATATCACTGATGAACATAGATGTAAAATACCTCAAAAAATTCTAGCAATCAGAATCAAACAACACATTAAAAGATCATACATCATAACCAAGTGGGCTTTATCCCAGGAATGTAAGGATTCCTCAATATCCACAAATCAATCAATGTAATTCCCCACATTAACAAATTGAAAAATAAAAGCCATATGATTATCTCAGTAAATACAGAGAAGGCCTTTGATAAAATTCAACATCCATTTATGATAAAAACTCTCCAAAAAGCAGGAATAGAAGGAACATACCTCAACATAATAAAAGCTATATATGACAAATCCACAGCAAACATTATCCTCAATGCTGAAAAATTGAAAGCATTTCCTCTAAAGTCAGGAAAAGACAAGGGTGCCCACTTTCACCACTACTATTCAACATAGTTCTGGAAGTTTAGGCCACAGCAATCAGAGCAGAAAAGGAAATAAAAGGAATCCAAATTGGAAAAGAAGAAGTAAAACTCTCACTGTTTGCAGATGACATGGTCCTCTGCATAGAAAACCCTAAAGACTCCACCAGAAAATTACTAGAGCAAATCAATGAATACAGTAAAGTTTCAGGAAATAAAATCAACACACAGAAATCCCTTGCATTCCTATACACTAATGATGAGAAAGTAGAAAAAGAAATTAAAGTAATAATTACATTCACCATTGCAACGAAAAGAATAAAATATTTAGGAATATATTTACCTAAAGAAACTAAAGACCTATATATAGAAAACTATAAAACACTGATGAGAGAAATCAAAGAGGACACTAATAGGTGGATAAATATACCATGTTCATGGATCGGAAGAATCAATATAGTGAAAATGAATATAGTACCCAAAGCAATCTTAAGATTCAATGCAATCCATATCAAGCTATCAGCGGTATTTTTCACAGAACTAGATCAAATAATCTCAAGATTTGTATAGAAATACAAAAAACCTGGAATAGCCAAAGCAATCTTGAGAAAGAAGAATGGAACTGGAGGAATCAACTTGCCTGACTTCAGGCTCTACTCCAAAGCCACAGTCGTCAAGACAGTATGGTACTGGCACAAAGACAGAAATATAGATCAATGGAACAAAATAGAAAGCCCAGAGATAAATCCACACAGCTATGGACACCTTTATCTTCGATAAAGGAGGCAAGAATATAGAATGGAGTAAAGACAATCTCTTTAACAAGTGGTGCTGGGAAAACTGGTCAACCACTTGTAAAAGAATGAAACTAGATCACTTTCTAACACCATACACAAAAATAAACTCAAAATGGATTAAAGATCTAAATGTTATGCCAGACACTATAAAACTCCTAGAGGAGAACATAGTCAAAACACTCTCTGACATAAATCATAGTAGGATCCTCTATGATCCACCTCCCAGAATACTGGAAATAAAAGCAAAAATAAACAAATGGGATCTAATTAAAATTAAAAGCTAATGCACAACAAAGGAAACTATAAGCAAGGCAAAAAGACAGCCTTCTGAATGGGAGAAAATAATAGCAAATGAAACAACTGACAAACAACTAATCTCAAAAATATACTAGCAACTTACTCAGCTCAATTCCAGAAAAATAAATGACCCAATCAAAAAATGGGCCAAAGAACTAAATAGACATTTCTCCAAAGAAGACATACAGATGGCTAACAAACACATGAAAAGATGCTCAACATCACTCATTATCAGAGAAATGCAAATCAACACAACAATGAGGTACCATTTCACACCAGTCAGAATGGCTGCAGTCCAAAAGTCTGCAAGCAATAAATGCTGCAGAGGGTGTGGAGAAAAGGGAACTCTCTTACACTGTTGGTGGGAATGCAAACTAGTACAGCCACTATGGAGAACAGTGTGGAGATTCCTTAGAAAATTGCAAATAGAACTGCCTTATGACCCAGCAATCCCACTGCTGGGCACACAGCGAGGAAACCAGAATAGAAAGAGACACATGTATCCCAATGTTCATCGCAGCACTGTTAACAATAGCCAGGACATGGAAACAACCTAGATGTCCATCAGCAGGTGAATGGATAAGAAAGCTGTGGTACATATACACAATGGAGTATTTCTCGGCCATTAAAAAGAATACATTTGAATCAGTTCTAATGAGGTGGATGAAACTGGAGCTGATTATACAGAGTGTGATAAGCCAGAAAGAAAAACACAGTACAGTATATTAACACATATATATGGAATTTAGAAAGATGGTAATGATAACCCTGTATGCGAGACAGCAAAAGAGACACAGATGTATAGAACAGACTTTTGGACTCTGAGGGAGAGGTAGAGGGTGGGATGATGTGGGAGAATGGCATTGAATCATGTATACTCTCATGTAAGAAACGAATCACCAGTCTATGTTCGATACAGGATGCAGGATTCTTGGGGCTGGTGCACGGGGATGATCCAGTGAGATTATATGGGGTGGGAGGTTGGAGGGGGGAGTCAGGATTGGGAACTCATGTACACTGGTGGTGGATTCATGCCAATGTATGGCAATACCAATACAGTATTGTAAAGTAAAATTAAGCAAAAATAAAAATTAAAAAAAGGCAAAAAGAAAGAAAGAAAGTGAAAGAGGAGAGTGAAAAAGTTGGCTTAAAGCTCAACATTCAGAAAACGAAGATCATGGCATTCAGTCCCATTACTTCATGGGAAATAGACTGGGAAACACTGGAAACAATGTCAGACTTTATTTTTGGGGGCTCCAAAATCACTGCATATGGTGACTGCAGCCATGAAATTAAAAGACGCTTATTCCTTGAAGGAAAAGTTATGATCAACTTAGATAGCATATTCAAAAGCAGAGACATTACTTTGCTGACTAAGGTCTGTCTAGTTAAGGCTATGGTTTTTCTGTAGTCATGTATGGATGTGAGTGTTGGACTATGAAGAAAGCTGAGTGCTGAAGATTTATGCTTTTTAACTGTGGTGTTGGAGAAGACTCTTGAGAGTCCCTTGGACTGCAAGGAGATACAACCAGTCCATTCTGAAGGAGGTCAGCCCTGGGATTTCTTTGGAAGGAATGATGCTAAAGCTGGAACTCCAGTATTTTGGCCACCTCATGCGAAGAGTTGACTCATTGGAAAAGACTCTGATGCTGGGAGGGATTGGGAGCAGGAGGAGAAGGGAACGACAGAGGGTGAGATGGCTGGATGGCATCACTGATTCGATGGACGTGAGTCTGAGTGAACTCCAGGAGTTGGCGATGGACAGGGAGACCTAGAGTGCTGTGATTCATGGGGTCACAAAGAGTTGGACACGACTGAGCGACTGATCTGAACTGAAACATTATCTTTTCTGTCTAAAATCATCTTTATTTTTACCAAATATAGCCAAATTATGATTAATTTGTTTGCAAATTAAGTCTGATTTCAATAAGTTTGGCCTGATTACTTATATTGACCATATAGGTTCTTTTAAATTGGCTGTGTTAGAAGTTTTCATAAATAATCTCATGTTGAACTTTTAAAAGGCCTATCAGGGCCAAGAAATACAAACCAAGGGCTTGTCACAGAATTTGCCTTACAGATTTGGATGAATTTCTCCTTTTGAAGTCCCCAAAATATCACCAGTCTGGTAGTGACTTTATTTATTTGATAAGACTGTTGGGAACCTATGAGTGTGCAATTTCTGGAGAGATCAGATACAGGAAGAAGATAAATGTTTCAATTTTACTTACAAAAGCATTATCTACCAAGTTGCTATGCATCATGATTAGCTTAAGGGGAAAAGTCACCGTATATCTGGAAAACATAGATTAAAAACCAGTAATAGTTCAGACAAAACCAAAAAAATTATAAACACATTCATCAGTGTACCCAGTTCCGTGTAACTAATCCTTTTGCTAACAGTTTTATGAAATCAGAGTTTCCATTAGACTTTCACATTTCTTACCCAGTTCAGCAGGGTGATGTGAAATTTATCATAGACCTGAATGTTTTAAAAGTCTCTCCTATGAATTTTCTTAAGGATAAAAGCACTTTTGACAAAGTTTCAGGGTACAATAACTGTCTATAATTGACAAAACAGTTAAAGATCAAGGTTAAAGATGTGATTAAGGTTTTTGACAAAGAAGCTTAACCAAGTTGCTGTAACATATATTTAAGATAACAACTAGAATTACGACTTATAACATTAAACTAGGACATATCTAAATTTCAGAAACTATATAATTTCAATAATGTCTATACTGGCAAAACTCATCCATACTATAACTGAGGAAGCTTATTATGCCCTGACAATGCTTTGTGTGTAATTGAACGTGCTAAACAATCCTTAGCTTACTATTTTTCTCCTGAGGGCCCTTTCCCTTAAGGGCCCTCTGAAACATTACAACGTTCGTTGTGTAACAGATCAGGATGAGCACTGATGAGCACAGCCCTTAGCAAGTAGCCATTGCTGTGCCTCATTATTCTGCACCCTGTTGCTAGGCAATAGGTCTTTCTCAGGCATTATGCCTCAGCCTGCCCTACCCATAACCAACCAATCATCAATGAGCATTGAGTTAGTTGTCCTGCTGAGCTATTGGTCAGCACCACAGCGGGCCATGCCCACTGGTAACTGTCAATGAAGGACCTTTGGGGAAGGGATTCAATCAAGGATCAGTGGTGTGGTAGTCATCAGGTGGAGAGTGAGGTAAGAGGCAGATTCAGGCCGCCTCCTGGAGGTCCTCCAGCTTACCCAGCCTTGGGCCAGTAGGTGAGCTGGAGGGCCCAGGAAGAGACTGGGGACTATGCCCTGCTGGGCTGCAGAGCCCTCACTAAAGGCCTCCACTAGCTGTGGCCCAGACCTTCAGGAACAGTGAACCTGCCCACCATTCCTATCTCTGTGACCCCTAGAAGTGGCTGTCTTTCTCAGCCACAGTCTGTGAGACTTGGTTTCCCCATTTGGGTGACCTAAGGAGACTGAACACCAGTTGGGTTGGATGCCTGTCTCTCTCAGGGATGATAGCTGGACAGGATATGGGAAACTGGCCCCGAAGGGGCTGTCAACTGAGATCTGCCTCCTCTTAGCCAGGGCTGACAACTTGAAGGGTGGAAGTTGTGCCTTGGGACTTTGCCATTTCTTGTCAGGACAGAATAACATTCATCTGGTAGAGATTTATAGGGACATAATTACCTGACCATAACTGGACCTTAAGAACAAAGGCTCTAACATCAAAAAGTCTGCAACAATTAACCATGCCCATCCCTCTCCTTTTTCTTTGAAAGGGTCTTGCTGAAAGATTTTTAGTAACTTTGGAGTTCTTAGGGCACGAGCCACCCATCTCTGCTTTCTCTCTTCCAAACTCTAAAGTTTAGTATTGATGGGCCTCATTGTATGTCAGGCACATGAACTTGGAATTTCAGTAACAGTTGTAGGTCAAAAGAATTATAATCAAAATATTATATTTGAGAAGTATGTCAAAAACATCAGAAAATTTCAAAGCACTTGGTCAAATAGGATCTTAGGTCACTATGAATATTAACTCAACCAAAGTGACAGAAGATTTCAAAGCAAATACAGATCGCTTAGAGGCACAAAAATGCACATGACTTGTTATCAAAATGTGACTGGTGATGTAGGTAAAGTCTGATCATTATATCTACTATTGTGGGCAAGACTCCCTTAGAGGAAATGGAATAGCCCTCATAGTCAACAAAAGAGGCTGAAATGCAGTATCTTGGGTGCCATCTCAAATATGACAGAATGCTCTCTGTTCATTTCCAAAGCAATCATTCAATATCATGGTAATCCAAGTCTATGCCCCAACCAGTATTACTGAAGAAGCTGAGATTGAACAGTACTATGATGACATAAAAGACCTTCTAGAAAAAAACACCAAAAAAAGATGTCCTTTTCATAATAGGGGACTGGAATGTAAAGGTAGGAAGTCAAGAGATACCTGGAGTAACAAGCAAGCTTGGCCTTGGAGTACAAAAAGAAGCAGGTAAAAGGTTAACAGAGCTTTGTGAAGAGACTGCACTCGTCATAGTAAACACCTCATCCAACAACACAGATAATTCTATACACACGGACATCACCAGATGGTCAATACTGAAATCAGATTGATTATATTCTTTGCAGCTGAAAATGGAGAGGCTCTATACAGTCAGCAAAAACAAGACCAGGAGCTGACTATGGCTCAGATCATGAACTCCTTATTGAAAACTTCAGACTTAAATTTAAGAAAGTAGGAAAACCACTAGACCATTCGGGTATGACTTAAATAAAATCCTTTATGATTTTACAGTGGAGGTGACAAATAGATTCCAGGAATTAGATCTGATTGACTGAGTGCTTGTAAAACTATGGATGGAGTTTTGTGACATTGTACAGGAAGCAGTGATCAAGATCATCCCTAAGAAAATGAGATGCAAGAAGGCAAAATGATTGTCTAAGGAGGCCTTACAAATAGCTGAGAAAAGAAGAGATGGGAAAGGCAAAAGAAGACAAGAAAAGATATACCCATCTGAATACAGAGTTCCAAAGAATAGCAAAGAGAGATAAGAAAGCTTTCCTAAATGATCAATGCAAAGAAACAGAATAAAACAATAGAATGGGAAAGAGTAGAGATGTCTTCAAGAAAATTAGAGATGCCAAGGGAACACTTCATGCAAAGATGGACAAGATAAAGGACAGAAATAATATGGAACTAACAGAAGCAGAAGATATTAAGAAGAGGTGGCAAAAATACACAAAACTATATAAAAAGATTTTAATGACCTAGATAATCATGATGGTGTGATCACTCACCTAGAGCCAGACATCCTGAAATGTGAAATCAAGTGGACCTTAGGAAGCATCACTATGAACAAAGCTAAGGGAGATGATGGAATTCCAGTTGAGCTATTTCAAATCCTGAAAGATGATGCTGTGAAAGGGCTGCACTCAATATGCCAGCAAATTTGGAAAAGTCAGCAGTGGCCACAAGACTGGAAAGGTCAGATTTCATTCCAGTCCCAAAGAAAAGCAACGCCCAAGAATGTTCAAATGACTGCACAATTTCACTCATCTCACACATTAATAAAGTAATGCTCAAAATTCTCAAAATTGGGCTTCAACAGTACATGAACAGAGAACTTCCTGATGTTCAAGCTGGATTTAGAAAAGGCAGAGGAAACAGAGATCAAATTGCCAACATCCACTGGATCATAGAAAAACAAGAAAGTTCCAGAAAAATATTCCACTTTCGCTTTATTGACTATTGCCAAAGCTTTTGACTGTGTGGATCACAATAAAGTGTGGAAAATTCTTAAAGAGAAGGGAATACCAGACCACCTTACTGCCTCCTGAGAAATCTGTTTGCAGGTCAAGATGCAATATTTAGAACTGCACATGGAACAACAGACTGGTTCCATATATGAAAAGGAGTACGTCAAGGCTGTATATTGTCACCCTGCTTATTTAACTCATATTCAGAGTACATCATGTGAAAATTCTGGGCTGGGTGAAGCTCAGATTGGAATCAGGGAGATTTCAGGGAGAAATATCAATAACCTTACATACACAGATAACACCACACTTATGGCAAAAAACAAAGAGAAACTAAAGAGCCTCTTGATGAAAATGAAAGAGGAGACTGAAAAGGCTGCCTTAATACTCAACATTCAAAAACGAAGATCATGGCATCTTGTCCCATCACTTCATGGTAAATAGATGGGGAAACAATGGAAACAGTGATAGACATTATTTTCTTGGGCTCTAGAATCACTGTAGATGATGATGGCAGCCATTAAATTAAAAGATACTTGCTCCTTGAAAGTAAAGCTATGACCAATCTAGACAGCATATTAAAAAACAAAGGCAGTATTTTGCCGACAAAGATCCCTCTTGTCAAAACTATGGTTTTTCTAGTAGTCATGTATGGAGTTGGACTATAAAGAAACTTGAGTGCTGAAGAAGTGATGCTTTTGAATTGTGATATTGGAGAAGACTCTTGAGAGTCCCTTAGACTGCAGGGAGATCAAATCAGGCAGTCCTAAAGAAATTAGTCCTGAATATTCATTGTAAGGTCTGATTCTGAAGCTGAAGCTCCAATAATTTGGTCAAGAACTGTTATGAAAAACTGACTCAATGGAAAAGACCCTCAAGCTGGGAAACACTGAAGGCAGGAGAAGAAGTGGATGGCAGAGGATGAGATGGTTGGATGGCATCAACAATTTGATGGACATGAGTTTGAGCAAGCTCCATGAGTAGGTGATGGATAGGGAATCCTGGTATGTTGCAGTCCATGGGGTAGCAAAGAGTTGGACAGGACAGAACAACTTTCTTTAAGCCCAGAGATAATGATTAAACAACAAAATAATAGATCTTGCTCAAGGGTATGTTTTTTCCTATGCTCTGTACTAATGATTCTATAACAACAGTGGATCTTTGTTGAGGACATGTTTCTCCTTCTTAACAGGAACCTGTTCCTTCTGGCTAATCCTGTTATCTCAAAATGTTATGGGAGTGGATCTGGTAAGACCTTTACAAAGTTGAGACATTCTTTTGATCTGTTGTCAGTAACCATTTGAAACAGTATAGAAATATCTTGCTAAAACTAGCAAGGGACACTCTTTCTGCCCTCTTCTGACTGAGCCACTTTTACTTTCACTTTCCCTTGAGGTCTCAGTTAGGTTCATCTGGTCCTAAGACATTTGTTTCCTTATTGATTTTCTGTGTGGATGATCTGTCCATTGGTGTAAGTGGGGTATAAAAGTCCCCTATTATTGCTGTCTTACTGCTTATTTCTCCTTTTGTGATTGTTAGCATTTACCTTATGTATTGAGAAGCTCTTATCTTGGGTACATAAATATTTAAAACTGTTATTTCTTCTTCTTCAATTGATCCCTTGATCATTATGTAGCATCCTTTCTTATAACAGTTTTATTTTAAAGTCTATATTGTCTGATATTATCGTTACTCCTGTATTTTCTGATTCCCATTTTCATGAGATGTTTTTTTCAACCCCTGACTTTCAGTCTGTATGTGTACTTAGGTCTGAAGTGGATCTCTAGTGGGTAGCATATTATATCCATAGGAGATTTTATTTCTTTATCCATTCAGCCAGTCTGTGTCTTTGGGTTGGGACATTTTTTTCTATTAACATTTTAGGTAATTATTGATATGTATGTTCCTATGACCATCTCTTAATTGTTTTGGATTTGTTTTTGTGTTATTATTATTATTATTATTTTCTTCTCTTATGTTTCCTGACTAGAGAAGTTCCTTTAGCATTCATTGTAAGGCTGGCTTGGTAATGCTGAATTCTCTTAGCTTTTGTTTCTCTGTAGAGCTTTTGGTTTCACCATCAAATCTGAATGACATCCTTGATGGGTGCAGTAATCTTCATTGTAGGGTTTTCCCAATCATCACTTTAAATAGATTCTGCCACTCACTTCTTGCCTGTATAGTTTCTGCTGAAAAGTCAGCAAATCATCTTATAAGGATTCCTTTGCATGCTATTATTATTATTTTTTTCTTTTCCCATTCTGCTTCTGTGCTTCACTGGTGATTCAGACGGTAAAGAATCCACCAATAATGAAATCCACCAGCAATGCTGGAGACCTGGGTTTGATCCTTGAGTGGGGAAGATCCATTGGAGGAGGGCATGGCAACCCACTCCAGTATTCTTGCTTGGAGAATCCCATGGACAGATGATCCTGGTGGGCAACAGTCCATGGGGTCATGAAAAGTCAGACATGACTTAGTGACTAAGCACACATACTGCTTGTATGTTTTAAAATATGTCTTGGCATATTTCTCTTTGGTTTACCCTGTGTGAGATTTTCTGTGTTTTCTTGACTTTGGTGACTATTTCCTTTCTCTTTAAGGAAAATTTGCACTATGATCTCCTCAAATATTTTCTCATACATTTTTTTTTCACTCTTCTTCTTCAGAAGCCCCTATAATTCAAATGTTGGTGCCTTTAATATTGTCCCAGAGGTCTCAAAGACTGCCCTCACATTTTTAATTTTTTTTTCCTTATTCTGCTCCTCAGCAGTTATTTCTATCTTCCAGCTCACTTATCTGTTCTTCTGTCTCAATTATTATGTTAGGTATTTCTTCTAGAGTGTCTTTAACTTCAGTAATTATGCTGTTCATTGTTGTTTGTTTATTCTTTATTTCTTCTAGCTCCTTGTTAAATGTGGTAATGTTTTTTGTATGTTCTCCATTCTATTCTTGATATTTTGAAATTTCTTTACTATTATTACCCTAAATTGTTTTTCATACAGATTACCTATTTCCTCTTCATTTGTTTGGTCCTGTAGATTTTTATCTTGCTCCTTCATCTGTAACATGTATTTCTGCCATTTCATTTTCTTCTCTTTTTTGGATGGACTGTGTTCTTGCTTTATTAATTATTTGGCCTGAGGTTTCTAGCAGTAGAGTGTGCAGTCAGGTGAGTAGATCTGAGTTTTGGTGTTGAGATGTGAATATCTGGGATACTTCACTCCAAATACTATTTTCTGGGACCTGACATTCTCTATTACTCTAGCAGTTCGAATTCTGCTAGAATTCTCCCTGTGTTCTTGCCACAGGATCTCACACCTGATCTCAGGGCCATGAACTGTGGTCCCATAATTCATAGGGCATATTAAAAAAAAAGAAAAGAAAAATGAAATAGCAGAAGAATATTAAAGGAGCAGAAGTGACTATCATGAGCAACTATATGCCAGTGAAATGGACAAATTGGGAGAAATGGATAAATCCTTAGAAAAGTACAATCTTACAAGACTGAGCCAGGAAGAAATAAAAATCATGAATAGACCAATCACAAGTACTGAAATTAAAACTAGAATCAAAAATCTTTCAACAGACAAAAGCTCAGAGTCAGATGACTTCACAGACAAATTCTATCAAATGTTTAGAGAAGAGCTAACACCCATTATTCTCAAACTTGTCCAAAAAGTTGCAAAGGAGAAACATTCTCAAATCCTTTTATGAGGCCACCATCTCCCTGATACTAAAGCCAGACAAAGATATGACAAAAAGAAAATTACAGGACAATATCACTGATGGATGTAGATGCAAAAATCCTCAACTAAATTCTAGTAAACAGAATCCAACAACACACTAAAAGGATTATACACTATGATCAAGTGGGACTTATCCCAAGGGTTCAAGAATTCTTCAATACACAGAAATCAATCAATGTCATACAACATATAAAAATTGAAATATAAAAACTATTTGATCATCTCAATAGATGCAAAAAAAATATTTTGGTAAAATTCAATGCCCACTTATGATTAAAAAAAAAAAAGTCTAGAAAATAGACATAGAAGGAACCTACCTCAACATAAAAAAGGCAATATATGACAAACTCATAGAAAACATTCTCAATGATGAAAAACCAGAAGCATTTTCTCTAAGATCAGGAACAAGAGGTGTCCACTCCTACCACTGTTGATTCAGCGTAATGTCAGAAGTCTTCATCATAGTAATTAGAGAAGAAAAAAAAAAAAAAAGAGTAACCCATATTAGAAAAGGAGGAAAATTTCACTGTCTGCAGATGACATAATATTATACAAAGAAAACTCTAAATATATCACCAGAAAATTATTAGAGCTAATCAATGAATTTAGTGAAGTTTCAGGATATAAAATTAATACACATAAATCTCTGTATTTCTATACACTAACAATGAAAAAGCAAAAATAGAAATTAAGGAAACAGTCCCACTCATTATTGCAACAAAAAGAATAAAATACCCAGGAATAAAACTCTCTAAGGAGACAAAGACCTGTATACAGAAAACTGTAAGATGTTGATGAGAGAAATCAAAGGTGATACAAACATATGGAGAGATATATCATGTACTTGGATTGAAAGAATCAATATTGTGAAAATGACTATACCACTCAAAGTAATCTATAGATCCAGAGTTCAGTTCAGTTCAGTTCAGTCGCTCAGTCGTATCTGACTCTTTGCAACCCCATGAATCGCAGCACGCCATGCCTCCCTGTCTATCACCAACTCCCGGAGTTCACTCAGACTCACGTCCATCAAGTCAGTGATGCCATCCAGCCATCTCATCCTCTGTCATCTGCCGGGGTCCAGGAGAAAGACAGGCGAGGAAAAAAATAATTAATTAGAAATATATGATTAGATTAGAGAAAAATAGTGTAGTAGGAAAATTTAGTGGAGAAAAGATGCTGAATAACTTGGTTTTTATTGGAAAACCAATAAAATCTCAAAACAAGAAATTTGCACCACCTACGTTAGGCCAGCAACGTCTATTTGAATATCGGAAGGTGTTCTGCCTTGGGTTCCCTCTCTTACGGATCTTAGAAGACAGGGCAAGTAAGTAGACATGGCGAGCCTCCACGCCCCAGATGAGAATTCAGCCTGAAATTAGAGTAAAGAGGAGACACGGGAAAAACCAGTCCTTCCAATGACTGGTCCAGCCTCTGTTGTCTAGAAAGGCCTTTTATACCTTTTTGGTTGTGGGTAATACAAAATTATGCAGCATTAGCAGCCCAGACTCTTATCAAAACCAGGCTATCAATCTGCATATCTAATTTATACACAAGTCTTAGGTGATTTACATCATCTTCCGGCCAGAGGGCCAATTAACATTTTACAGCCTTTTTCTGTTAAGGGTTTGCCAACCAGAAGACTTATTTGTGTTGATCTTCTCAAAGTCTGATTCCACTCTCAGAAAGCACTAAATAAAGTTACATTCTTACATAGCAAAGATACAGCAATTTATAACAAGTAAAAGGAGCACAGTGATTTATAACAAAAGAAAAGTAATTAACTCAAAAATCTAGTGTTGCTAACATCAAAACTACCATATACCTTTTTTCCATATCCCAATTACACTGATTAATATCCTCTCAGGTGCCTAAAAGATAAAGAATATGGAGGCCTGGCAGCAATCATTGAGTCAACAGTGAAATCCATCACCAGTATGATTTTTAGCTCTTTAGAAAAGGCTCTGTATCTTTAAGATGTTTTTAAGCTTTGTGCCTCTCGTGGTGGGGGGCGGGGCTGCAAGCAATTCACAAGCTTTAAAAAGTCCAGAGGAATCTGTTAGGCAAGCTAGAGAGTTATCAGAGGGGGTTTGAGCTGAAACATTCCTTTCAAATGAAGATGACTGGAGCCCTAAGTTAACTTTTTCCAGAGTGTGTCAGAAGAGTGGAAAAGCAGAGTACAAAGGCAGGCAGATTCTTATTTTGGGGGTACATGCTCAGGAAAAATCAGGGGGAAACCTTGAGGCTTGATTCACCTTGCCCATCAGGCCTCTGCTGCATGACCTTGTCACAGGTGGGATTCCTCACACTGGCTCCCAGGAGTCGTCCCCTTCTCCTCCTGCCCCCAATCCCTCCCAGCATCAGAGTCTTTTCCAATGAGTTAACTCCACATGAGATGGCCAAAGTACTGGAGTTTCAGCTTTAGCATCATTCCTTCCAAAGAGATCCCAGGGCTCATCTCCTTCGGAATGGACTTGTTGAATCTCCTTGCATTCCAAGGGACTCTCAAGAGTCTTCTCCAACACCACAGTTCAAAAACATCAATTACTCAGTGCTCAGCCTTCTTCACAGTCCAACTCTCACATCCATACATGATTACTGGAAAAACCATCGCCTTGACTAGACAGACCTTCGTTGGCAAAGTAATGTCTCTGCTTTTTAATTCACTGTCTAGGTTGGTCATAACTTTTCTTCCAAGGTGTAAGTGTCTTTTAATTTCATGGCTGCAATCACCATCTGCAGTGATTTTGGAGCCCCCAAAATAAAGTCTGACACTGTTTCCACTGTTTCCCTATCTATTTCCCATGAAGTGATGGGAAGGGATGCCATGATCTTCGTTTTTGAATGTTGACCTTTAGGCCAACTTTTTATCCAGTGTAATCCCTACCAAATTGACAACATTGTTTTTCATAGAACTTGAATCATAAAATTTTGCAAGATCTATGCAAATACAAATGATCTGAATAGACAAAGCAATCTTGGAAAGGAAAATATAACTGGAGGAACCAACCTTTCTGACATCAGACTATATACTAGAAAGCTACAGTCATCAAGACAGTATGTACTGGCACAAAAACAGAAATCTATGTCATGGACTAAGACAGAAAGCCCAGAGAGAAACTCATGTACTTAGGGCATTTTATCTTTGATAAAGGAAGCAATAATATACAATGGAGAAAAGACAGCCTCTTCAATAAGTGGTGTTGGGAAAAGTGGACAGCTACGTGTAAATGAATGAAATTAGAAAAGCTCCTAACACCGTCTTGTGTTTAGTCACTCAGTTGTGTTCAACTTTTTGTGACCCCGTGGATCTTATTCCACCAGGATCCTCTTTCAGACAAGGGTATTGTAGTAGGTCACCATTTTCTTCTCCAGAGGATCTTTCAGACCCAAGGATAGAACCAGCTGCTCCTGCATTGCAGGCAGATACTTTACCACTGAGCCACCAGTGAAGCCTCTCCTAACACCATACACAAAAATAAATTCAAAACTGATTAAAAACATAAATGCAAGGCCAGAAACTATAAAACTCTTAGAAGAAAACATACACAGAATGCTCTTTGACATAAATCACCACAAGATTCTCTTTGACTCACCTCTTAGAGTAATAGAAATAAAAATAAACAGGTAAAACTTAATTAAACTTAAAAGCTTCTGTACAGCAAAGGAAACTTTAAATAAGATGAAAATGCAACTCTCAGATATAATAATAGCAAATGAAACAATTGAAAAAGGGTTAATCTGCAAAATAAAGAAGTAGCTCATGCAGCTCAATGCCAAAGAAACAGACGATCCAATCAAAAAATGGGTGGATGACTTAACAAACTTTTCTCCAAAAAAGACATACAGATGGACAATAAACCTTGAAAAGATATTCAATATTGCTCATTATTCAATTCAGTTCAGTCTCTCAGTCGTGTCTGACTCTTTATTAAAGAATTGTAAATCAAAAGTACAATGAGGTACCACCTCACACCAGTTAGAATGACCATCATCAAAAAATTTATAAATGCTGGAGAGGGTGTAGAGATCAGGGAACTCTCTTGCACTGTTGATGGGGATGTAAATTAGTACAGCCATTATGGAGAAACAGTATGGGGATCCCCTAAAAAACTAGGAATAAAAATATCATGATTTAGCAATCCCACTACTGGGCATATAGTGTTAGTGAAGTTGCTCAGTTGTGTCCGACTCTTTGCTACCCCATGGACTGTAGCCTACCAGGCTCCTCCCTCCATGGGATTCTCCAGGCAAGAGTACTGGAGTGGGTTACCATTTCCCCTGAGAAAAATCATGGTTCAACAACACACATGTACCCCAGTGTTTATTGTTGCACTATTTACAATAGCCAGATCTGAAAGCAACCAAGAAGTCCACTGACAGATGAATGGATAAAGAAGACATGTTTTATATTTATATATATATGTGTGTGTGTGTGTGTGTGTGTGTGTGTGTACACATACATACATACATACATACATACATACACAATGGAATATTATTCAGCCATTAAAAAGAACTGATTTGAATCCATTTTAGTGAGATGCGTGAACATAGAGACTATTATACAGAGTGAAGTAAATCAAGAGAAAAGCAAATATCATGCATTAATACATATATATGGAACCTAGAAAAAGGGCACTGATGAACCTATTTGTAGGACATTCATAGAGGCATAGACATAGAGAACAGACTTGTGGACACAGCAGTGGAAAGAGATGGTGAGATGAATTGAAAGAGTAGCACTGAAACATACCTTGTAGTGTAGAAGTGAGCATTAGTCATTCAGTTGTGTCTAACTGTTTGCGACCCCATGGTTTGTCCATGGAATTCTCTGGGCAAGAATATTGGAGTGGGTTTCCATTCCCTTCTCCAGGGGATCATCCTGACCCAGAGATTAAACTGAGGGCTTCCCTGGTGGCTCAGAGGTTAAAGCCTCTGCCTGCAATGCAGGAGACCTGGGTTCGATCCCTGGGTTGGGAAGATCCCCTGGAGAATGGAATGGCAACCCACTCCAGTATTCTTGCCTGGAGAATCCCATGGATGGAGGAGGAGCCTGGTGGACTACAATCCACGGAGTCGCAAAGAGTCGGACACGACTGAGCGACCTCACTTTCACTTTCACTCCTGCATTGCAGGCAGATTCTTTACCATCTGAGCAATCAGGGAAGTCCAAAACATACCTTACCGTATGTAAAATAGATAGGTAATGGGAAGTTGCTGTATAACACAGGGAGCTCAGTATGGTACTCTGTGACATCCCACCTAGAGTGGTGGGATGGGTTGGGAAGTGGGATGGAGGTTCATATGTTTACTTATGCCCAATTCATGTTGTTGTATGGCAGAAATCAATATAACATTGTAAAGCAATTATTGTTCAACTAAAAATAAATAAATAGACAGTCCAAACAATATAAAAAATGTTCAAAAGTTCTGACTAGATCCTTCATTAAAGAAAATATCCAAGTGTCCAATAAACCTATGAAAAGATGCTTCTTCTGTTAGTAAGCATGATAATGAACATGGAAGCTTGCTGGGTATTATGCCATATCTACTTCAATGGGTAAAATTTAAAAGATGGATTAACAAGTGCTAATGAAGCATGGTATAACAAGAACTCTTATATGCTCCTAGTGAGAGTATGTATTTAGTATATAGTTCAGTCACTTTGGAAAATACTTTGTTATTGTATACTTATTTTGAAGATACTCATACCCTATGGTCCAGCTTTTCTACTCTTGGACTTACACTCTAGATAATTGGATGCATACATGTACCATGAGGCATAAAAATAGTGTTCATAGAAGTGATATTTGCAGTAGACCAAAGTTTAAAATTACCCATTTTCACCAATATAAGAATAGATAGATGACTTGTAGTAAGCCCATATAGTATTGCATGTATACCAAATTTCTTCAGTCATATTCAACTCTTTCTGACCCTATAGACTATAGTCCACCAGGTTGTTCTGTCCATGGGGATTCTCCAGGCAAGAATAATGGAGTGGGTTGCCATGCTCTCCTGCAGGGGATCTTCCCAACCCAGGGATCAAAGCTGTATCTCTGTGTCTCCTGCATTGGCAGGTGGGTTCTTTACCACTAGCACCACATGAGAAGCTCACACCTCTAAGCCACCAGGGAAGCCCACAGTATATTAGTACATAATAAAAAAAGTGAATAACTATAGCTACACAATTCATTGTATATATTAACCTTTTCCCCCTCTTGGGCCATATGTTTCTTTGACTATCTAAGATATAGTTTACAATTAAAGGACTTAGGAAAAATGTTTCACTAGATTTTCTGAATTTTTATGGCAAGGAAGTTTCTTAATGGGAAACAGTTAAGATATTCTCTCCTGTCAAAAAAGAATATAACATCAATGAAAGAATAAAATAGGAGATCAATGACTTCTGATGTTTACCTAATTGTGAATAGTGTTTATTTCTATCTTCTATATGTATTGAGATTTACTGTGTTCAACAAACTGCCCTAACCACAGTGAAAATAAAACCACAAAATACATAGTTTTTCCTTCTAGGCTTCTCACATTCTTCTCTTATTTTTTTAAATTTAAATTTATTTATTTTAATTGGAGGCTAATTTTTTTTTTTCGATGCAATAAGCAAGAGGATTTATTAGGCCGGCGCGCCGGGGTTCAGTCTCCTCGGGAGGAGTGAACCCCGAACACCAACCGAGAGGGATTTTTATACAGAAAAATCACAGGCTGGTGGGAATGTGGTCAGGGTATAGAGAACAATGCGATAGGAAGGGCCACAGGTGGGGTGGTGACATTTGATTGGTGGGAAAGGTTTGCAGGTAATTAAGTTGAAACGGTTGGCTGACCACCCTGCGGCGTTTGGTCAAAGAGGAAATGCATTCTTGGGAGGGGGTTTCTTACACAAAGGAAACTAAGTCACAAGTCATCAGATAAGAATCAGTCAGGGGGGCTCTGAGTCATCAGGTAAGGGGAAAGCTATTTTCCATGAGGCATGGCCTGCCTCCGGACTTAAATTTTTAACCTAAGTTCTTCATTCCCCTCTTCTTCTTGTTCATGATTTCAATCCTGAAATCATAGATCGAGGTCTCCTTGGGGAATTGTTGCATATTGCTGCTTCAGCATAAGCACTTGCACAGTACTTACGCGTTCCCTGATAAAGGAGACCAATCGATTGAGAATGCAGGGCCCTATTGTCAAAAGGAGAAATAAGATAATTATTGGCCCCGTCAGAGTGGATATTAGGGTGGCAGGAGTCAGGTGGTGTTATGGTGGAGCTAGACCACACGACCTTTTGTGCCTGCGAAATTACTTGCCAAGTCAATTGTTGGGGCAAATATGGGTTTTGGTTGGATCCACTCACAGTCAGGAGTTTAGGTAGAGGGTGATCAGGCATCCGGTGATCGACAAAGCTTGAGCCTTAAAGGGTGAGATGTGCAGTGAGCCTTCCATTGAGGCGTCGGTTCTGGTGCAGCTTTAATGTGGGAGGAGTGGATCCAGGATGAGATTCCGTCAACCTTGATGGCAGTGGGGTCGTAAGCAGGACAATGTAGGGTCCTTTCCACCTGGGCTCTAGATTATGTTGCCGATGTCGACGAATGTAGACGGAGTCTCCCACCTGGAACGGATGGGCCTCTTCTGGGGTACCGGGTTGGTAGGCTGCAGCAAGCTGAGTCCACACCTCTTTCTGAACCAGCTGGAGTCCCTTTAGCTTAGCACACAGATCACCATTGTTAAAGTTTCGGGGTCGAATCCCTCTCTAAGTGTCAATATGGGGGGGCGCCCCATACAGGATTTCAAAGGGGGTGAGTCCAAAGTGAGAGGGTGTGTTTCTCACTCAGAACAGAGACAGAGGAAGGAGCACCGTCCAATCAGTACCGCCAGTCTCTAAGGACAATTTAGTTAGGGTCTCTTTTAGAGTTCTGTTCATCCTCTCTACCTGTCCTGAACTCTGGGGTCTGTATGCACAATGTAATTTCCAATCGGTCCCCAGAAACTTAGCTAACTCCTGGCTTATTTGGGCAGTAAAAGCCGGCCCATTATCCGACCCTAACATCTTTGGCGCTCCGAAGCGTGGAAAAATTTCTTCTAGAATTTTTTTAGCTACTATAAGGGCACTTTCATTTTTGGTGGGGAATGCTTCTACCCAACCTGAGAAGGTATCTACAAAGACCAGTAGATATTTATTGCCGTACTGCGCAGGACGTACCTCAGTGAAGTCTACTTCCCAATAAGTCCCTGGCCGGTCTCCGCGTAGCCGTTTACCTTGACCCGTCCTGTTCCAGCCGGCATTTACCTCTTGGCAGAGTTTACAGCTCAGGACCACTTGTTCAGCCAATTTGGAAAGTCCCGGCACCTTATATCCTGCTTTAGTTAAAAGAGAGACTAATCTTTTAGCTCCTAAGTGAGTCCAGTCATGCATTTGTTTTAACATTTCTCTAGCCTCCTCTTCCATCATAGTCTGTTCTTTTTGCTGCGGGGAGGAACTACTTTCGTCATTTGAGCATATCACCAGCAGTCCCGATGGTTTATCTTTTGTCGCCGCCTCTCGCGCGGTTCGATCAGCCATATTGTTGCCCTTTGTTACCAGAGACTGGTCTTTTTGATGTCCGGGGCAGTGAATTATACTGCCACTATTCGCAAGCAATTTGGCCAACCAGCAGCCACAGGGTCCAGTTTCTTTGACAGATATGCCACAGGCCGGTTCCATGGTCCCAGTTTTTGAGTGAGGACCCCTTTAGCAATGCCATTATTTTCAGCCACATAGAGATGAAATGGCTTGTTCACATCTGGGAGTCCCAGGGCAGGAGCTGACAACAAGGCACGCTTAATGTTGTCAAAAGCCTTTTGCTCACTTTCTCCCCAGACGAAGGGTGTACTGCCCTTCGTCAGGGGGTACAAAGGGAGAGGCCATCTCTGCAAACCCCGGGATCCAGAGCCTGCAGAACCCCGCAGTTCCCAGGAACTCCCTGACCTGCCGATGGTTCCCGGGGGCTGGTATTCTGGCCACTGCCTCTTTCCTGGCTTCCGAGAGCCATCGCCTCCCATCTCTGAGTTGATACCCCAGGTAACTGACCTGCTGCTGGCAGATCTGGGCCTTCTTGGCAGAGGCGCGGTAACCGAGAGATCCAAGCTCGATTAGTAAGGTCTCAGTCCCCTTCCAGCATTCTTCTTTAGTGTCCGCGGCTAGGAGCAAGTCATCTACATATTGGAGCAAAGTTACCTGGGGGTTGGTGGCACGGAAATGCGCGAGGTCCTGGTGGAGGGCTTCGTCGAAGATGGTTGGCGAGTTTTTGAACCCTTGTGGCAGTCTAGTCCACGTTAGCTGTCCGGAGAGTCCTGTTAGGGGTCCTTCCACTCAAAGGCGAAAATAGGCTGGCTAATGGGGCTAAGTTGTAGGCAGAAGAAGGCATCTTTGAAGTCTAAGACAGTATACCACTTCCGGCTGGGGGGAAGTGTACTCAACAGGTTGTAGGGGTTGGGCACCATTGGGTGTAAGTCGGACACCCGCTTGTTGACTTCTCTCAGGTCCTGTACAGGCCGGTATTCGCCCGTCCCAGGCTTCCTGACCAGAAGCAATGGGGTGTTCCAGGCCGATTGGCACCTTATTAAAATTCCCAGGTCAAGGAACCTTTGGATATGTGAGTGAATTCCGTCTCGAGCCTCCTTACTCATCGGGTACTGGCGGACAGAGATGGGGGTGGAGGAGGCCTTGATTTCCACCACCACTGGGGGCTGGTGGACGGCCATTCCCATACCTGAAACTTCAGCCCAGGCTAGAGGGGTCTTAGCCATCCAGTTCTGCATATTTATGGTTTCAGCGGAAGGGCTCTCATACAGTCTGTATTCATCCTCTAGCCTCAGGGTCAAGACCTGTAATGGCCTTCCTTCCCCATCTGTCACCGTGGTGCCCTCGGTGTGAAAATGGATCTGAGCCCCCACTTTCGTGAGCAAGTCCCGTCCCAGTAGGGGGTAAGGGCATTCAGGGATCACAAGGAATGAGTGGGATACCCAGCCCACGCCGAGGTCCACTGTTCTTCGGGTAGTCCATGGGTATTGTTGATACCCTGTAGCGCCCTGTACCCATGCCCTTTTTGTAGACAGTGTCCCTCCTGACTGTAATAGGACGGAGTGTTGGGCTCCCGTGTCTACCAGAAACTGTACAGGCTTCCCCTCCACCTTATCAACTTCTTTGATCAGATCTTGAAGAGAGAATCCCTGTAACCCATCTAATCTCTGCAACTTTCTTTTAATGTCTAAAGCTGATTGATCAATGAAAGCCATGGCCACTGTAGCCCTATGTTCCTCAGATGTGGGATCATAGGGAGTAAATCTCTTGAATGCCTCCATCAATCTATCTAGAAATACAGTAGGTGACTCAGTAGGCCCTTGAGTCACTTCTCCTACCTTAGCCAAATTGGTGGGGCACCTTGATGCCCCTCGGAGACCCGCCACCAGAGCCTGGCGATAGACCCTCAGGTGCTCCCTACCTGCTGGGGAATTGTAGTCCCAATTAGGTCTCGTCAGCAGGAAGCCAGCGTCTATCTCATTAGGAAGCGCTGTGGGACGTCCGTCATCCCCGGCACATTTTTGCGGGCCTCCAACAGTACTCTCTGTCTTTCTTCTGTAGTGAGCAAGGTCTGCAACAATTGCTGACAATCATCCCAAGTGGGCTGATGTGAGAAAACAAGAGATTCTATCAAAGAGGTCAGCGCCTGGGGGTTATCAGAAAAAGAGGGGTTGTTATTTTTCCAGTTGTAAAGGTCAGAGGCAGAAAATGGCCAGTATTGGAGTGGCCGAATCCCGTGGTCATCAGGGGGCCCATTCTCTCGAAGGGGAAGAGTGGTGGAGTCCGGGGTAGCAGCTCTACGGCTACGCGTCCCTGCTGCCGGGCCCATCTCCTCCCCTGCTCTTGGCTGTTCAGGCGGGGCCGGTGGCGGGACCAGCGCCGGCGGATATGGTGGGGGAGAATCTAGAAGTAAGAGATCAGTGTGTGTGTCTGGGTATATTTTTCCGACAGGGGCTTTTATCTCTTCTTTTTTGCCGTGGATTTTAAGGCAAAGATTCCTGTAACAGGCTCCGGCGGCTTTCCTGTGGGGGAAAACAAAGGTCGGACCCACGCTGGGGGTGAACGGATTAGGTCTTCCCAAACCATAATATATGGCACTTGGTCCGGGTGTCCAGTAGCGTTAGCAGGTCCAGGGGTGAAAATTGCAGTTTTAACCTGTTTAACCTGTTCTAAAGAAAATGATCCTTCCGGCGGCCAGCCGGTGTTAAAGCTGGGCCAATCTACTGCACACAAGCTCCGCCATTTCCCTTTTTCACTGCCATTGAAAGATCATGGGCCCGATTTTTTTCACTTCTGTCCAATGATCTATTGTCAGAGACAAAGGAGTCGTTACAGTCTGTCCCATCGTCGGTTTGTCACAAAAACAAACAAGAAAGAAAACAAACACAGAACAAGACGAGTAGAATTTACCGAAGTGGTGGAAGAATTAGACAAAAGCGGCTGCTGTAAATTTCTGCCCTCGGCAAGTCTTTTTAAACAGACGAGCTTCCCAGCGCCACAGATACAGACTTCAGATGGAGGGGAGTCGTCACGACCCCTCTCCCAGGTTGGCGTCCCAGGCGTCCCCGGAACATGCCACAGATACAGACGTGCGAGCACAGAACCTTGCCTTAGCAGCTAGAGGAAATCAGGAGGGAAAAAAGAAGGAATATTGAGGATAGCCACCGAAAATCCTACCGGGAAGGGTGGCGGCCAGACAGGTGGACTTGTGGTGTGCTTTTAGATCACTTATGTGCCTATATTGTTGCACGGAAGTTTTCTTGCTGGGAGCGGGCGCCCTAGCGGCCTCTAGCCCATTCAGTGACCCCCTTATTCTGTCACGGGAGTCTTCTAGTGGCAGGCGCCCTAGCGGCTTTTAGATGCCTGACCCGTGCCCACGATAATATTAGGCCGTATCCTCATATAAGAAAGACAGGGAAGTTTCACCCAGCCGGGCGGTAGTTACTGGGGCTCACCTGTGGTAAGGCCTTCAAAGTCCACCAGGGAGTAGCCCTGGCCGGGACTAATCAGTTGCCCTACAACCGTTCGCCTGTTCACTGAAACTTCCGAAGGATAAAATCAAGCAATCAAGAGAGAGAGAGAAAAGTGACACAATACGGATTTAACACAGAGCAGACTACTCACGGGCCCACACAGACTCACACAGAAACATAGAATCGCTCGAGGGTACCTCCGAATCCAAAAGCCAAAGGGTCTGAGTGAGCGAGGCGTATCCCAGACGAGCCCCCAAATGTAAGACCTCGCGGCCTTTTCTCAGGACCTGTCGCTCCAAAGACCACAATGGCTCGAATTCGATGCAATAAGCAAGAGGATTTATTAGGCCGGTGCGCCGGGGTTCAGTCTCCTTGGGAGGAGTGAACCGAGGCTAATTGTTTTAAAATATTGCTTTGGTTTTGCCATACATCAACATGAATCCTCCACAGGTATACATGTGTTCCCCATCCTGAACCTCCCTCTCTCCTCCCTCCCCATACCATCCCCCTGGTTCATCCCAGTGCACCAGCCCCAAGCATCCTGTATCCTGCATCGAACCTGGACTGGTAATTCATTTAATATATGATATTTTACATGTTTCAATGCCATTCTCCCAAATCACCCCACTCTTTCCCTCTTCCACAGAGTCCAAAAGACTGTTCTATACATTTGTGTCTCTTTTCTTCTCTCACATACAGGATTATCATTACCGTCTTTCTAAATTCTGTATATATGCATTAGTATACTGTATTGGTGTTTTTCTTTCTGGCTTACTTCACTCTGTATAATAGGCTCCAGTTTCATCCACCTCATTAGAACTGATTCAAACGTATTCTTTTTAATGGCTGAGTAATACTCCATTATGTATATGTACCACAGCTTTCTTATCCATTCATTTGCTGATGGACATCTAGGTTGCTTCCACGTCCTGGCTATTATAAACAGTGCTGTGATAAACACTGGAGTACACATGTTTCTTTCAATTCTGGTTTCCTTGGTGTGTATGCCCAATAGTGGGATTGCTGGGTCATAAGGCAGTTCTATTTCCAGTTTTTTAAGGAATCTCCACACTGTTCTCCGTAGTAGCTGTACTAGTTTGCATTCTCAACAACAGTGTAAGAAGGTTCCCTTTTCTCTACACCCTCTCCAGCATTTATTGCTTGTAGACTTTTGGATCACAGCCATTTTGACTGGTGTGAAATGGTATCTCACTGTGGTCTTGATTTGCATTTCTCTGATAATGAAAGATGTTGAGCATCTTTTCATGTGTATGTTAGCCATCTGTATGTCTTCTTTGGAGAAATGTCTATTTATTTCTTTGGCCCATTTTTTGACTGGATCATTTATTTTTCTGAAATTGAGCTGCAAGAGTTGCTTGTATATATTTGAGATTAGTTGTTTGTCAGTTGCTTCATTTGCTATTATTATTTTCTCTCATTCTGAAGTTTGTCTTTTCACCTTGCTTATAATTTCCTTTGTTGTGCAGAAGCTTTTAATTTTAATTAGGTCCCATCTGTTTATTTTTGCTTTTATTTCCAATATTCTGGGAGGTTGGTCATAGAGGATCCTGCTGTGATGTATGTCAGAAAGTGTTTTGCCTATGTTCTCTTCTAGTAGTTTTAAGGTTTTTGGTCTTATGTTTAGATCTTTAACCCATTTTGAGTTCACATTCTTCTTATGAAAGGCACATGTTCATGATATGATATAGCTTAAGGCTGGATCATGGAAAAAGCAAGAGAGTTCCAGAAAAATATCTACTACTGCTTTATTGACTATGCCAAAGCCTTTGACTGTGGATAACAATAAAGTGTGGAAAATTCTGAAAGAATACCAGACCACCTGACCACCTGACCTGCCTCTTGAGAAACCTATATGCAGGTCAGGAAGCAACAGTTAGAACTGGACATGGAACAACAGACTGGTTCCCAATAGGAAAAGGAGTACGTCAAGGCTGCATATTGTCACCCTGCTTATTTAACTTCTGTGCAGAGCACATCATGAGAAATTCTGGGCTGGAAGAAGCACAAGCTGGAATAAAGATTGCTGGGAGAAATCTCAATAACCACAGATATGCAGGTAACACCATCCTTATGGCAGAAAGTGAAGAGGAACTAAAAAGCCTCATGATGAAAGTGAAAGAGGAGAGTGAAAAAGTTGGCTTAAAGGTCAACGTTCAGAAAACTAAGATCATGGCATCTGGTCCCATCACTTTATGGGAAATAGATGGGGGAACAGTGGAAACAGTGTCAGACTTTATATTTGGGGGCTTCAAAATCACTGTAGATGGTGACTGCAGCCATGAAATTAAAAGATGCTTACTCCTTGGAAGGAAAGTTATGACCAACCTAGAAAGCATACTCAAAAGCAGAGACATTACTTTGCCAGCAAAGTTCCATCTAGTCAAGGCTATAGTTTTTCCAGTGGTCATGTATGGATGTGAGAGTTGGACTGTGAAGAAAGCTTAGCACTGAAGAATTGATGCTTTTGAACTGTGGTGTTGGAGAAAACTCTTGAGAGTCCCTTGGACTGCAAGGAGATCCAACCAGTCCATTCTAAAGGAGATCAGTCCTGGGTGTTCTTTGGAAGGACTGATGATGAAGCTGAAACTCCAATACTTTGGCCACCTCATGTGAAGAGTTGACTCATTGGAAAAGACTCTGATGCTGGGAGGGATTGGGGGCAGGAGGAGAAGGGGACAACCAAGGATGAAATGGCTGGATGGCATCACTGACTCGATGGTGTGAGTTTGAGTGAGCTCCGGGAGTTGATGATGGACAGGAAGGCCTGGCATGCTGGGATTCATGGGGTCACAGTGAGTCAGACATGACTGAGTGACTGAACTGAACTGAACTGAAGGCTTTCACAGATATATAGGAGTTCTTGTCAAATACCAAAAAAAAAAAAAAAAAAAGAATTACCTAAAAGTTGAGAATTATACTTTATTTGGCAGACATACAGCGGATTTAATCCTTAGAGACAGGCTCTCAGGTAGCTGTTATACCTATTCTGAAGAGGTAGGGGAGTACTCCGGACATATAGAAGTTTATGCAAAAAACGTAGTTGGAGTATCAAAAGATAATTAGAGAAAAAAGGCACCTCAAGTAACTGAATTTATATTGTTTCTATGTATGAGAAGATGAAAGAGTTTAGTCTCATGGAAACTATTCCTTTGATATGCACCTTAATTATCTAGGGCCTGTGTTCTGTTTTTCTTCCTGAATTCCACTAGGGTGCACCATCAGAGGTTGATGGCTTGATGACTACAACATCCTCTGTTTAGTGAACTGACCATAGACATTCTTTGTCTACATATTCAAGTGACACTCTTCCCATAAAGGATTTCTATAGGATTCAGTCATATTGTTGCTAAATGTCCCCGGACAAGATGTCTCTACTTCAATATCTCAGTCTCATTTAAAAATCTCTTTAAACAAGGGAAAAGGATAACTAAGAGTCCTTCTTGAAACAGGGCAAATCTTTAACACTTACTTCAGAAAGTATTCCTTCATGCTCCTCTGTCCATGAAATTCTCCAGGCAAGAATAAGGTAGCTATTTCCTTCTCCAGGGAATCTTCCCACAGGGATCGAAGCCAGGTGTTCTCCATTGCAGGCAGATTCTTTACCATCAGACCCACGAAGGAAGCCCATTCCTTCATAGGAGACTGAATTTTGTTTTATTCTTCCATGGAACAATTTATGTTCTAGGGCAGGGTTGAAAACTATAGAGCATTCAGTAGGCTAACAGGTATATAAGGCCAAGAAAAGGACATCTGAAGTGAGTGTAAACAAAACCATTCATCCCAGAGTGAATGTGGGCGTAACTAAGACTCTGCCCCTGATGAGCAACATCAGAGAACTAACACTGTAAAAGGCTGGGAAGGAGAAATTTCACTAAAATAATAAAGGTAGTAGCAAACAAATATATATATATATATATAAAATAAAGCCCATGTATGTGTAAGGGGGCGGGGCAATAAAGTTTCTTCAATATATTATCTAAAATATCCAGTTTTAAACAATAACAAAAGTAAGATACATGGAAAGAAGCAGAGGTGTATTACTTATTACCAGAAAAGAAATCAGGCAACAGAAATTCCTGTGAGTGTGACTAGATGACATACTGAAAAATAAAAAAATTTCAAAATCATCATTTTATTGAATAAATCTATTTAAAGACAAAAAAACAGTAAAGAAATGCATCAAAATAATATTAACTAAATATAATACCAATAAATAAAATAGAAATTTAAGATTACCCAAATGGAAATACTTGATTAAAAAAATACAGTAACAGATTTTTTTAAGAATTTCTTATGGTGGCCACTATGAAGAGCAGTACAGAGTTTCCTTTAAAAAAAAAAAATAGAGCTACAATATTATTAGCAATTTCATTCCTGAGCATGCACCTGGAGAAAACCATACTTTAAGAAGATGTAAACCTCACAATGTTCATTGCAGCACTATTTACAATATCCAGGATATGGAAGCAACCTGAATGTCCAACAGCAAAGAAATAGATAAAGAAGGTGTGATACATATGTACAGTGGAATATTGCTCAGCCATAAAAAAATAATGTCATTTACAGCAACATGGATGTATGTAGAGATTGTCATACTGAGGAAAGGAAAGTTAAATACAAAAAGACAAATATATATTGCTTACATGTGGAATCTTAAAAAAAAAGGTGTAAATGAACTTATTTACTAAACAGAAGTAGAGACCCAGATGTATAATAGGAAAAAAAAAAAAAAAGTATGGTTACCAGTATGTGGGAGAGGGATATATTGGGAGATTTGGATTGACATATATAAGCTACCATATTTAAAATAGATAACTAATAAGAACCTGCTCTATAGCACAAGAAAATTTACTCAGTATCCTGTAATGCCCTATATGGGAAAATAATCTGAGTGGATATATGTATTACTGATTCACATTGCTGTACACCTAAAGCTAACACAACATTGTAAATCAGCTATGCTTCAGTAAACACTTTTTTAAATTGTTTGAGATATGCTCAACCCATGGCTGATTCATGTCAATGTATGGCAAAAACCACTACAATATTTTAAAGTAATTAGCCTCCAATTAAAAGAAATATTTTTTAAATGAAAAATGTGTACATATTTAAACTGGTTGAAGAAAGAAATGGTGAACCTGAAGTTAGATTAATAATGATTATGTAATTCAAAGGTTAGAGAGAAAAAGAATGAAGAAAAGTATACTCAGAGATATGTGTGACACCATTAAATTTACCAAAATTTAAATGAGTACCAGAAAGAGTAAAGAGGAAGAGAAAAAAAAAATTGAAGAAATAGTGGCTGAAAATTGCTCAAATTTATGGAAAAATAAATCTACACATCCAAGAAGCTCATCAAACTCAAGTAGGGTAAATGTGAAGTGTGTTAGTTGCTCAGTTGTGTCTGACTTTTGCAACCTTATGGACTATAGCCCACCAGACTTCTCAATCCGTTGAACTCTCCAGGCAAGAATACTGGAGTGGGTAGGCATTTCCTTCTAAGGGGATTTTCCTGACCAAGGGGTTGAACCCAAGTACCCTGCACTGCAGGCTTCCCTGAGCCACCAGGGAAGCCCAGTGTAAATGTAAAGAGATCTACCAACAGGTAAAACCAACAACAGCAGAGAAGACATTCTTGTTGAGGGTATGTGGGGCATAGATAGACCATATGACAGGGCATAGAACAAGTCTATAAAGTTAAAATGATACAAATCTATAAAGTCTGTAGGATTTCGGAGTGAAAATTAGAAGTGGAGTGAATGGAGGTAAATTAGAATCACAATTGAGTGAAATTAGAAGTCAATAACACAAGGAAATAGGGAAATTGGCAAATATGTGAAAAGTAAGCAACACAGTCTTAAATGACTAACAGTTCTGAAAAGAAATCATAGGATAAATTAGAAAACACTTTGATATGAGCAAAAATAAGGATACGACATAATACAACTTATGGGATTCAGGTAAAGCAGTGCTTAGAAGGAACCTCACAATGATATATACCTGTATTTAAAATGAAGAAAGATGGCAAATAAGCAACATAATCTTATACCATAAGACATTGTGAGAACAGCAAAGTAAACCTAAAGTAAATAGAAGGGGGAAAAAGTAAAATTTAAAGGAAAAATTTTAAATAGTAGGATAAGAGAAAAACTTTTAAGTTGATGAAACTAAAAGCTGCTTCTTTTGATTTTTAACAAGAGATCAAAAAGATCAACAAAACTGATAAACATTTGCTTAATTGATCAAGACAAAAAAAATCAGATAATTTAAATTATGGGACTCAGAAATGATATTGTTACTGAACTTCCAGAAATAAAACATTATAAGTAAATATTATGAACATTTACAGACTAATAAATTAGATAAGTTAGATGATATAGACAGATTCCTAAAAGACAAAAAATTCCAAAACTACCACAAAAAGGTACTGTCAGCTGAGTAGACCTATAGCAAGTGATTGAAAGTGTTCTCTCAATATTTTAAATAACAGAATCCTCTGAAATTATAGCAGGTACACAGATGGTCAAATACAATAGTTTCTATATTCTTAGCCTCCTTTGTTGCTAAGCTTGGCAAAGTAATTAAGTTCTGACCAATAAAATATAAGCTTAAATGATTGGTGTAACTTATAGGTTTATCCCTTAAGAATGATGTCTCCCTTTCTGATTTACTGATGGCTATGAACAGAAAACCAGATATGATGGACTCAGCTTATCTTAAGGATGGCAGAACCAATTTACCAGTTCTCAAGGGCTTGTATAACCTTGTGAAGCTAAGTTACTATATCCACCTTGAAAACTGTGGATTGCTTGTCACAAGACTGTTGTATGAGAGAAATAAATTCTGATTTAATTACATTAATTTTGTATTCAGTATACTTTGTAAAGGTGATAGGCCAGGATACAATTTTTCAGATACCTCTGTGGAACTTCCCAAAAGGAAGGAAGAAGCCAAGATATGTAAGAGTTTTTTGCTATAGAAAACATGCCAGTTCAGTTGTAGTTGAACATAAAAAAAATTACTGCTAATCACAAATATATAGGACATCTAAAATTAATTATTTTAGTGTCTTTTTATCTCTGTGAATGACAGGCATCCTGCCTTTCACCATTTTATATTCCCCTTAGGGTGCAGATGGTGACTGCAGCCATGAAATTTAAAGATGCTTACTACTTGGAAGGAAAGTTACGACCAACCTAGACAGCATATTGAAAAGCAGAGACATTACTTTGCCAACAAAAGTCCATCTAGTCAAGGCTATGGTTTTTCCATCCATATGGTCATGTATGGATGTGAGAGTTGGACTGTGAAGAAAGCTGAGAGCTGAAGAATTGATGCTTTTGAACTACTGTGGTGTTGGAGAAGACTCTTGAGAGGACCCCTTGGATTGAAAGGAGACCCAACCAGTCCATTCTAAAGGAGATCAGTCCTGGGTGTTCTTTGGAAGGAATGATGCTAAAGCTGAAACTCCAGTACTTTGGCCACTTCTTGCGAAGAGTTAACTCACTGGAAAAGACTCTGATGCTGGGAGGGATTGGGGGTAGGAGGAAAAGGGGATGACAGAGGATGAGATGGCTGGATGGCATCACCAACTTGATAGACGTGAGTTTGTGTGAACTCCGGGAGTTGGTGATGGACAGGGAGACCCTGCATGCTGCGGTTCATGGGGTCTCAGAGTTGGACACGACTGAGTGACTGAACTGAATTAGGTTGCAGTTCAGTGGCTAATAACTTGAAGGTATGATGGTTAGCAACATTCCTTCTTTATCAGAAAGGCAGACAATATTCTTTGTTTACTGAAATGGTAGGCAATAGTTTTTGTCCACAGAGGAAGGGAGTTGGTGAATAGAGGGAAAGAACCTTTATGGTGAGTGGAAAAATGAATGGAATGAGTACTAGGGATGCAGTTGACCTCCCTCTCTGATAAAACAAAACTAATGAAGTAGCAGGAAGCCTTGCTTACGGGTAGAATATGAACTCTGAACATTTTAAATCCCCAGAGATTCCCAGAAGAGTTTTACTAGTCACATGTTACACAAAGTCCTACAACTAATAAGAGCAAATTAAAAACTTGAGTGAGAAAGTTCGTTTCCTCCTTCTGATGAAAGGAGAAAGAAATCCCTGAGAGTCTCTTAAGCAGAACCTAACAAACCTCTAGAGCTCAGGAACCTCAAGCCCTGGCAATTATCAGGTAATATCTCTAAAGTGTTAAAAGTAAAGGCTCTAAGCCACTGCAATTTAGTGAGTGTTGGGAACCGATCATTGCCAATGTGGCCTAACCTCACATGTCATGTCAAAAACTCTGGGGCTATAAAAAACTGATGTACACAAAGTCAGGACCTCTTTTTCACTTCCTAGGTGGGGAAACTCAGAAGATGCAAGGGCTTTCCCAAGGTCACTTAACTAACAATGACAAAGTTAAGAGTCCAGAGTCTTTGACAAGTAATTTGCATACTAAATTAATATTTGCCTCTTTTGAGTGAAGAACAAAGCATACTTCCAACAATATGAAGACTTTCTTGGAAGAATATAACTATAATACTGAATTGGCATTGGAGCCATGGTAAAACATACAAGGTGGGAAAATTAGTCTAGATGGTTTGACTCTCTTTTCTTGATGACTAATTGTCACTACCATTTTTCCCAAATTACCATTTCTCTTTGACTTTGAAAAGGATATATATTTCTTTTGTCAGTGTGGCTCTATATGGCAAACTAAATTTGAGACAGGTTGACTTAGCAATAACTTCAGAGAGAACTGAGAATTATGGTAACTTCACTGCATTCACACATATACACACACGTTCACAATATGCCAAAAGTAGAAAAAGATTGACATTCATATTTTACTCCTGATGGTTAGCTAAGTAGATATTTACTACACAACTGGGAAAAAGTAGATAAGAAAGGACCTGACCTGGAACTTGTATCAATTATTCTTTGCATTTTCAAAATGCTTCTGAACTTTAAACTTTGAAAACCACTTTTCTGGGCTGTCTTGGAGGGAATATGGCCTATTGTATGAAATCACACTGTTTTGCAGGTAGTATGACAGAAAAACTTTTGGGCTTTGCACCAAGGAGATCACCTACTAAAACAATTTCTTATTTTGCTAATATATTTTTTCCCTTTGAGGAACTTGCTGCTGCTGCCGCTAAGTCGCTTCAGTCGTGTCCGACTCTGTGCGACCCCATAGACGGCAGCCCACCAGGCTCCCCCCCGTTCCTGGGATTCCCCAGGCAAGAACACTGGAGTGGGTTGCCATTTCCTTCTCCAGTGCATGAAATTGAAGTTGCTCAGTTGTGTCCGACTCTTAGTGACCCCATGGACTGCAGCCTGCCAGGCTCCTCCATCCATAGGGATTTTCCAGGCACGAGTACTGGAGTGGGGGTACCATTGCCTTCTCTGTTGGGGAACTTAGTGAATCTTTTAATTCCACAATCCATATAATTGCCTTTCTTATACAGTTATTGTGAAGAGTCAAGTGAATTTAAGAACCTTAGTGTGTAAATAGCTCTGTTAGTGGAAAGAATTTTTCATAATATGTTGGGGATCAACAGAAAGACTGAGTATTTTCTGACTGGGGGAGATTTTGTTCTTAAACAGCTAAAATCCTTCAGAATGCTTATAGATGAGGCCTATAGAGAGAAATGAAACAATGATCTGCAAATGTGGAATTAGATGCGAAGGACACTCACATGGAGTTTGGGTACTGAAGAGATTTACTTAAAGGTCTCATGCACAAACCGAAGGGACATTTAGACACTATCCCTCATAATAGGTTCTTAGGCAAGAAGACAGAAAACTCATCTACCTTTTTGGAGATAATTGCTAACAGATGAAGTGTAGATACAGTGAGAAAGGGAAACAAGAAAGATGAAAGGGTTCAAAGACAAGATTAGGTCAGGGGACTCATGTGTGACTATGAAAGAATAAAGATCTTGTCAGGTCCACGAGGACAAAAGAATCCAAGTGACCTTTAAGGTAGAGTCCATGTATTTGAATTATTTATGAAAATATTTGTAATTTAGGCCATTTTCCTGCTGCCTCTTCTGACTCTCAGTGACCAGCAAGATTCCTCCCTGAAAATGCTGAATCTTCGCCTGAACCAAATCTAAGGAACAATGGAAAGTCTCTTCATCTCTGTGCCCAAGATCATATGTTATACAGTGCTGAATAACAAAGTAAAACAAACATTGTTTTGAGATTCAACACTTTACAAATAACCTGCTCATTGAAGATTTATTGGAAATCAATATCTTAAAATGCTCCATATATATTATCACTCTGAGAACTACAGACTTATATGACTCATAGTCTCTTTCTTCAAGGTGAAAGCCCTGATAAACAAAAATAATATACCACTAAGGTTAAAACAGCTTGATTCCGGTTACAATTGTGACACTTCATAGACAAGATAATCTTATTTTTAAGTAGGTATTTTTAAAAAATAATTTTTAAATTATAAAATTTAAATTTATAAATTTAAAATGTAAGTTAAAAAATAATTACAGCTGCTCTACACATTTTATATTTCTCCTAAGCACTTCACCTATACAGTTTGAAGAGTAAACTGAATAAATATACAAACAAATTTGGCAAAATGTAGGCTTTATAAATGAGTTATTAAATATGTTAGCATGTGGTTAAGAAAAACATAGTTCAACGTCATATAAACATAGGGATTATTTAACTATAAGGACAAACTTGAAATTTTAAAGAGGATGAGATTAAACCTAACATAGAATTATCAAGAAATATACAGAATCACTAGAATTTGTCTTTTTGCATATGCTGAGCTTTACATTGACGAAATGAACAAAATGTCTCTTGTCACTTGAACTATAGTTGCATAAAATATCTGCTTAGTAACATCATCCACAAACCATTTAAGCACAATTTATCCTAAGGGTCCTTTAGAGGAGAGGAAAGGGAGCTTGCTATTTCTTTTCCTTTAGTATTTCAGGACCTAATTGTCTTCTTCAAAAAGAAGTAATGACTTTGATCTTCTGTTATAACTGTAAGCCATTGTTCAAATACAGTCTCCAAATTCCAAACAACTATCAAACTTCACATTTTAGCTGCTTACAGACAATATTATAAGTAGAAGTTTCTATGTCAGATCCTGATTCTGTCAATTAACTACTTGGTAACTTTTTCATGGTTTAGAATCAAATCCAAATGTAACTCACCTTATGCACACGAATTTCCTTCATCTGGACAGCAATTAGAGTATTTTTGTCCTTTTTTTACTATTAGCCATTAAACTCCTTTAAAAAATAGGGCAGAAAAACTTATAATAAGTAATTAGTAATGGTGGCTTAATAAAGAAGAAACACATGAATGGACAGTTAGGAAAAATATTACCTACATATACATCTTGTTTGGCTAAATAAATATAAAATCAATTAGTAACTGCAAATTTGATTGTCTGTTTTATTCACACCAAAACTGCAGAGAATAATGGAAAATTGAATTTTTTGTTTCCTTGGATTTCAGAACTTCACATGATGAAGATCAATCAGACAGTCCTGACAGAGTTCATTCTTGTTGGCTTCTCTGTTTACCCACATGCACAGACATTCCTCTTTGTGGTTTTCTTTTGCCTCTACCTTCTCACCCTCACAGGTAATCTGGCCATCATGGGTCTAACTTGGGTGGACAGATATCTGCACACCCCCATGTACCTCTTCCTTGGTGCACTCTCTTTCTCTGAGACCTGTTACACACTGACTATTATCCCCAAGATGCTGGCAAATCTCTTGGCCAAGGACAGAAGCATTTCATCCATAGGCTGTGGCTTGCAAATGTGTTTCTTCTTGGGACTTGGTGGCACTAATTGTATGATTCTTACTTTGATGGGATACGATCGCTTCCTGGCCATCTGCAACCCTCTCAGATATCCTTTGCTTATGACCAACATGGTGTGTGGAAAACTTGTGGCCTCTGCTTGGGTTGTTGGCTTCTTTATCTCTGTGATAGAGATTGCATTGATATTCAGGGGCTCTTTCTGCAACCCCAACCTTGTGAAACACTTCTTTTGTCACATGAGGGCTGTTGTGAGGCTGTCCTGTTTAGACAGTGACCTCACAGAATTCATTGTAACTGTGATATCAGTGTCAGGTTTGATGGGCACCTTCCTGGTCATCATCCTCACTTATGTGCTCATCCTTTCCACTGTCCTCAAAATCCCTTCGGCTGAGGGCAAGCAGAAGGCCTTTTCTACCTGTGCCTCCCACCTCACAGTGGTCATCATCCACTTTGGTTTTGCATCTATTGTTTATCTGAAGCCAGAAGCATCCGGGGAGATGACACAGTGATCGCGGTTCCTTACACTGTCGTCACTCCTTTCCTCAGCCCTCTCATTTTCAGCCTCAGGAATAAGGACATGAAGAATGCTTTCAGAAAGGTACTTGGAAAGAAATTTCTCGAATAATCTTGTATTATCACTGCATAACTGAGTGTTCACAGATGTCAGTGAAGCATTTACCCTGAAGTATCTGGAGAAGCCTTTTCCCAGAGGTTGACATATGGGGATCAAGTGTCTAAGACTTGGACCCGACCCATAACAGGCATTTAGTTAGCATGTTAAGGAAATTTTTCAACTACTTCTAATATTTCTCTCTGCATATTCTATGCTACTGCCAATCATCCACTAGATGTTTTTGTATCTTTGATGAAGTAAGAAAAGCAAGATGGAAGAAGAAACAACACCACCTATGACTAATATACTAAAAGATGATTTTAAATTCCTAGAAATGTAAATGCTGAAAAAAATTTCTAGGTAATGTTGTGAGGGACTGTGTGGTGCTGGTGCTGCTGAGGGGAGATAATTATTAGAAATCACAGTCAAGTATTTTTCAATATGTTTCTAGATATAGATAAATAGATAGATTAGATATATAATTAAGACTCATGCCATACTACTTAAAAATTTTAATGCACTGTATTCAATGGTGTCCTTCCAACGACTGCTAAATGCTAGCTTCTGATTATATGGGGTATTTTGGAATGCTGATTCAAATCAGTAAACAGGACAGTAGAGCCTTCATGTTCTGTGACTGAGGGAATCTTTGGATGAGGACTACAAATAGCCCCCTTGTCTTTATTATGAAAGCAATAAGAGCTAATGTTTAAATAAAATACTGCAACATTGATTGCTTTAACAATAAAAGTTGTTTTGTAATAATTCTGGCAGACACATAGTGAGTAATGAAGGAAACATCGGCTATATATATTACCCTAAAAAATTAAGGAATAACTATGAAGGTTAAATATCACAAATAAGTAGCAACTTCCCTGGTGGCTCAGATGGTAAAGCGTCTGCCTGCAATGCGGGAGACCCAGGTTCGATTTCTGGGTTGAGAAGATCCCCTGGAGAAGGAAATGGCAATCCACTCCAGCACTCTTGCCTGGAAAATCCCATGGATGGAGGAGCCTGATAGGCTACAGTCCATGGGGTCATGAAGAGTCGGACACTACTGAGAGACTTCACTCACTCACTCAATCTTACTGATAATTCCAACATAAAACCTAGAGACTTTTCTGAATATTTTCTCAGTTCTATTGACACTATGTCTTCTCATGAAGGACATAAATATTGTATTATGGGTTGGTATATATAAATAAAATGTATTAAAACTCTTCTGCTCATTTTCGAATCATGTTGCTTGCTTTTATGATATTAAGTTGTATGGGCTGTTTACTTATTTGAATATTAACTACTTATCCATATTATTTGCAAATATTTTCCTCCATTCAGTAGGCCATTTTCTCCGATTTTTTTTTTTTTAGTGATTTCCTTTGATATGCTTTTAAATTTAATCAGTTCTCACTTGCTTATTTTAGGTTTTATCTTTTTGCTTCAGGAGCCAAATCCCACCCCCAAAAATGATATGGTTTATGTCAAAGAGTGCTCTTTTTTTCTTCTTGCAGTTTTATGGCTTCTAGTTTTACATTTAGGTCCCTAATTCTTTTTGAGTTTATTTTGTAGTAAATAGTGTTAGCAATGGTGTTAGTAATGCCCTAATTTCATTCCTTTACATGTAGATATTCCATTCTCCAAAGAGGACAGGACATGCAGTTAGTCCATAGGCAAATGAAAAGATGCTCAATATCTCTAATCATCAGGGAAATATAAATCAAAACCATGCAGAGACATCACCACACACCTGTCAGAATGGCTATACTCAAAAGACCACAAATAACAAATGCTGGCAAGGATATGGAGAAATGGGAATTCTTTTACACTGTTGTTGAGAATGTAAATTGGTGCAGGCAGTGTGGAAAAGAGTATGGAAGTTTCTCAAAAACTAAAAATAAAGCTGTCACATGACCCAGTGATTCCACTTTTGGGGATAAGTCTGAAAAAAAGAAAGACTAATTTTAAAAGATACATGCACTCCAATGTTCACAGTCATATTATTTACAATTGTCAAGATATGGAAACAACTTATATGTCCATCAGCAGATGCTGGGATTAAGAGATGTGTTGTATAAATACACAATTGAATACTGCTGAGTCATAAAAAGGTTGAAATTTTGCCACTTGCAAAAGCACAGCTGGGGTTACTGGATGTTACATACACTAATGGGTAAACTCCGGGAGTTGGTGATGGACAGGGAGGCCTGGCATGCTGCGTTCATGGGGTCACAAAGAGTCAGCCACAACTGAACGACTGAACTGAACTGAACTGATGTATGCTAAATGAAATAGGTCTGAGGAAGAAAAATACTGCCTTATATGTGTAACCTAAAAATACAACAAACTAATGGATATAACAAAAATGAAACGGATTCAGTGATATAAAGAACAAATTAGTGGTTGCAAGAAGGAAGAGAAGGAAATGGCACCGCACTCCAGTACTCTTGCCTGGAAAATCCCATGGATGGAGGAGCCTGGTGGGCTGCAGTCCATGAGGTCACTAAGAGTTGGACACGACTGAGCGACTTCACTTTCACTTTTCAGTTTCATGCATTAGAGAAGGAAATGACAACCCACTCCAGTGTTCTTGCCTGGAGAATCCCAGGGATGAGGGAACCTTGTGGCCTGCCGTCTATGGGGTCACACAGAGTCGGACACCACCAAAGTGATTTAGCAGCAGCAGCAGCAGTAGGAAGAGAGAGGGGGAGGGGCAATGTAACTGCACCAACTTACATAATGTTGTACATCAACCTTACTTCAATAAAAGGAAAAAGAAAAAGAAAAAAAACAATTGTATATAGGAAAACATAAAGTCTTGTATAATTGCTTTACATTGAAAAAAATTTAAAATATTTGGTGTTTAGAGAAAATATATGTCATAGAATTGCAATGGTTTATGATGCTTTTTAAAATGAAATATTATGTTCAGTGTTTTGGTGAGACACAGGGCTCTCTTTTTATAACTATAATATTAATACTTATTTCCATTTTTATGGTATATATATGTTAAATACAAAGTTAGATGTTACAGCTTCTAAAACATGACATATATGATTTGAGACAATCCCATTATATCCTCAATAGTGTCTTATCTATGAGTTGATATTTTTCATTTAAAAACTTTTAATGTGTATTATTAAAAACCCCACAAACAAATGAAATAACTGAAGAAATGAACCCAAACGAAACCATATGTATAAATAGAAACCTAGAGCAGAATAATGATTATCAGAGGAAAAGCAGTGGGAAGGTAGACAAATGGGTAAAGGGGCTCAATTACATGGTGACAGATAGAAAGTAAACTTTTGGTAGTTAGCCCATTGTGCTGTACACAAAAGTAGACATATAATATTGTGCACATGACATTTATATAATGTTATAAACTAATGTTTCCTCATTGCTGTTGTTCACTGTTGTTCAGTCGCTCAGTCATGCCCAGCTCTTTGTGACTCCATGGACTGCAACACACCAGGCTTCCCTGTCCTTTAACATCTCCTGGAGCTTGCTAAAACTCATGTCCATTGAATCAGTGATTCCACTGAATCATCACATCCTCTTTTGTCTCCTTTGCCTGCGCCTTCAATCTAGCCCAGCATCAGTGTCTTTTCTAATGGGTCAGCCCTTCACGTCAGGTGGCCAAAGTATTGGTGCTTCAGCTTCAGCATCAGTCTTTTCAATGAATATTTAGGGTTGATTTCCTTTAGGATTGACTGATTTGATTTCCTTGCAGTCTAAGGGACTCTCAAGAGTCTTCTCCAACACCACAATTCAAAAGCATCATTTCTTCGGTACTTAGCCTTCTTTATGGTCCAAATTTCACATCCATACATGACTACTGGGAAAACCATAACTTTGACCAGATGGACCTTTGTTGGCAAAGTAATGTCTCTGCTTTTTAATAGGCAGTCTAGATTGGTCATAGCTTTTCTGTCAAGGAGCAAGCATCTTTTAATTTCATGGCTGTGGTCATTACTTGCAATGATTATGGAGCCCAAGAAAATAAAGTTTGTCTCTGTTTCCATTGTATTTCCAAGTATTTACCATGGACTGATGGGACTGGATACAATGATCTTGGTTTTTTAATGCTGGGTTTTAAGTCAGCTTTTTTACTCTCTTCTTTCACTTTCATCAAGAGGCTTTTTAGTTCTTCTTCACTTTCTGCCATTATGGTGGTGTCATCTGTGTATCTGAGGTTATTGATATTTCTCCCTGCAGTCTTGATTCCAGCTTGTGCATCATCCAGTTTGGCATTTCACATAATGTACTCTTCATTTAGGTTAAATAAGCAGGGTGACAATATACAGCCTTGACTTACTTCTTTCCCAATTTGCAAGCAGTCCATTTTCCCATTGTGGTTCTAACTGTTGCTCCTTGACTTACATATAGGTTCCTCAAGAGGCAGGTCAGGTGGTCTGATATTCCCATCTCTGTAAGAATTTTTCACAGTTTGCCGTGATCCACACAGTCAAAGGCTTTAGAGTCATCAATGAAGCAGATTTTTTGGGAATTCTCTTGCTTTTTCTATGACCCAGTGGATGTTGACAATTTGATCTCTAATTCACCTGCCTTTTCTAAATCCAACTTGAACAAATAGAAATCTTTGTTCACTTACTGTTGAAGCCTATTGGAGAATTTTGAGCATGACTTTGCCTAGTGTGTGAGATGAGTGCAATTTGAACATTTTTTGTCATTACTGTTCTTTGGGATTTGCGTGAAAACTGACATTTTCCAATCCTGTGGCCACTGTTGAGTTACCCAAATGTGCTGCCATATTGAGTGCAACACTTTAACACCATTATCTTTTAGGGTTTGAAATAGCTCAGCTGGAATTCCATCATCTCCCCTAGCTTTGTTCATAGTGATGCTTTCTAAGGCTCACTTTAATATCCTCTGAAGAAGCTCATAAAACTTGGCTTAGTTTACCTGATCTTACCATCCCACAAGGATACTCTTCTATTATAAGAAAAGGAACAAATGAACCTTGCATGAGCTTGTAGAAAAATTGCAAAATGCTATTGACCAATGGATTGAAAATTTAGAGGCTCAGAATGTATTAGCATTACAATTAGCTTATGAAAATGCAAATGAAAATTGTAAAGGAGTCTTGCAGCCCATTTGTAATTTGCCAACAACTAATACAGTAGAAATGATAAAAGCCTGTCAAAATACAGGAACTGAATTCCATAAAGCTGCTATGCTAGCCACTGCATTAACTCCTCAAAACTGTTTTAAGTGTGGCATATCTGAAGATATACTAAAAACTGCCGTCTGGTTAAAAGAAACCTTCTCAAAATGTCCTAGCTGCAATAAAGGTATCCATTTGGCTAATCAATGCCTTTCCAAATTCGATAATAAGGGACAGCCTCTGTCAGGAAACTACCGGTGGGGTCAAACCCAGGCCCCGCATCAGGAACAGGGGAAAAACAAATACAGACTTGGAACGTGAATGCTCCAACAATCCCTTTCTGAACATCAAGACAGCTCAAAATGAAAAGCAGTCTCAGATTTAAACACTGCCACAACCAGCAGTGCAGGATTGGACCTTCTTATTACTGAAAGTTGTACTTTGGTATTAGCAATGAAGTTAAACATATTTCTATGAAAGTTTATAGACTTTTACCTAAAGGTATAGTTAGAATTATTTTACTTGACTCAATCATAACTATGAAAGGTATCCATATTTTACTAGGGGTAAGTGATTCTGATTACACAGGCAACATTCAAATTATAGCTCTCTCACATACTTATAAGACAGTAGAGAAAGGAACAAAACTTGCACAATTATTACTCTTGCCTTATTTTGTGTACCAGCAGAGAGAGAAATTAGGAAAGGAGGTTTTGAATCTATATGAATGCAACTTACTAGACTATGTTACTTGACTCTAACTGCCCGTATTAACTCTAAAAATTCAAGACCTTTCTTCCAAGAGGTTGATAGACACAGGAGCTGATGTAACTATCATCACAAAATAAGAATGGCCCTCTGACTGGTGTTTAGACAAGGCCCATGGACAAATGTTAGGCGTTGGTGGATTCCAAGAAGCTTATCAAAGCACCTTTCTAAAAATCTGTACAGATCCAGAAGGGCATGTAGCTATTATCCATCCTTATGTTGTGAATACTTCTCCAACTTTATGGGGATGAGACATATTTCAACAGTATCAATTAAGACTACAAACAAATTTATCCTAGGGACCACTGCTATTATACCACCATTACAAATTATCTATGACAGATGCCCTGCCCCCATCTGGATAGAGCAGAAAAAATTGAGCATATACAACAATTGATTAAAGAACTATTAGATGGAGAGCATATAGAACATCCCACAAGCCTGTGAAATACTTCCATCTTTACTATCCCCCAAAATCAGGAAAATGGTGTTTAATTCATGATTTAAGAGCAATTAATGCTTGGATGCAATTGATAAGTTTATTACAATCAGGTATTCCAAACCCCTCTCTAATTCCAGATGATCACACTATACTAATTATAAATCTTAAGGATTACCATACCCTTACATCCTGAAGATAAACAGAGATTTGCACTTTGTTGCTAATATAAATAATCATCGTCTTTACAATGATATCAATCGAAATACTTACCTCAAGGTATGATGAATAGCCCTATCATGTGTCAAAGATTTGTAGATCTAACTGTGCAACTGTTATGACAATTTCCCAATGTCTATATTTATCATTATACAGATGACATTCTTTTATCTCACTCTTCACCACAAAAATTAACAGAAAGTCTCTCTTCATTACAGACATATTTGAATTCACAGGGGTTAATAATAGCTCTAGAGAAAATCCAACAAATACTCCTTTACAAGTAATTACTCCTTTACGAGTTCCTTTCAAGGTTCTAGAATCAGTAACACTTCATTCTTTACAGCAATTCCTGGGTCCTTTAAATTGGGTATGACCTAGCTTAGGCATCCCAACATGCACAATACTTTTTTAAAATATAATTTATTTGTGTTAATTGGAGGTTAATTAGTTTACAATATTGTATTGGTTTTGCCATGCATCAACATGAATCCGCCACAGGTATACATGTGTTCCCCATCCTGAACCCCCCCCTCCCTTCTCATACCATCTTTCTGGGTCTTTTTCAATTATTACTGAGAAATGAAGATCCTACCTCTCACTGCCTATTTTCTCCTCAATATTATACTTTATTACAACAATCAGCACTGCATATGTTAAACGTTTTCTTGACTGGCGTTCCTTAACTTCCTTTTTCACTGATTCTTCTTTCTACGTAACATACTCCTACAGCAATACTTGCCCTACATACCTAAAGCGATAAAAATCATTGAATAGCTACATTATCCTAATCAGCCAAAATACCCTGCTTTCCCTATCTGCCAGCAAGACTACATTTACTACAGCAAGGATGCTTAGGTCTCTGTTGTCTTATTGACTCAGATCCACAAACAATTTATATGGGATTACCTAAGAAAAAAGTGGAATCATATCAACCTCATGAACAATTTCAAATTGCAATATCAGATTTGACAGGGAAATGTATTTACAACTTGCTGACGGATAAAAGATTTTCTATTTTACAATTAGTGCCCTTTTCTTTCAGTTCAGTCAGTTCAGTTGCTCAGTCGTGTCCGACTCTTTGCGACCTCATGAATCGCAGCACGTCAGGCCTCCCTGTTCATCACCATATGTAGGAGTTCACTCAGACTCAGTCCATCGAGTCTGGGATGCTATCCAGTCATCTCATCCTTGGTCCTCCCCTTCTCCTCCTGCCCCCAATCCCTCCCAGCATCAATCTTTTCCAATGAGTCAACTCTTCACATGAGGTGGCCAAAGTACTGGAGTTTCAGCTTTAGCATTATTCCTTCCAAAGAACACCCAGGTTGATCTCCTTCAGAATGGACTGGTTGGATCTCCTTGCAGTCCAAGGAACTCTCAGGAGTCTTCTCCAACACCACAGTTCAAAAGCATCAATTCTTCAGCACTCAGCCTTCTTCACAGTCCCACTCTCACATCCATACATGACCACTGGAAAAACCACAGCCTTGACTAGACAGACCTTAGTCGACAAAGTAATGTCTCTGCTTTTGAATATGCTATCTAGGTTGGTCATAACTTTTCTTCCAAGGAGTAAGCATCTTTTAATTTCATGGCTGCAGTCACCATCTGCAGTGATTTTGGAGCCCCCAAAATAAAGTCTGACACTGTTTCCACTGTTCCCCATCTATTTCCCATGAAGTGATGGGACCGGATGCCATGATATTCATTTTCTGAATGTTGAGCTTTAAGCCAACATTTTCACTCTCCTCTTTCACCTTCATCAAGAGGCCCTTTAGCTCCTCTTCACTTTCTGCCATAAGGGTGGTGTCATCTGCATATCTAGGGTTATTGGTATTTCTCCCGGCAATCTTGATTCCAGCTTGTGTTTCTTCCAGCTCAGCGTTTCTCATGATGTACTCTGCATAGAAGTTAAATAAGCAGGGTGAAAATATACAGCCTTGACGTACTCCTTTTCCTATTTGGAACCAGTCTGTTGTTCCATGTCCAGTTCTAACTGTTGCTTCCTGACCTGCATACAGATTTCTCAAGAGGCAGGTTAGGTGGTCTGGTATTTCTATCTCTTTCAGAATTTTCCACAGTTTATTGTGATCCACACAGTCAAAGGCTTTGGCATAGTCAATAAAGCAGAAGTAGATGTTTTTCTGGAACTCTCTTGCTTTTTCCATGATCCAGCGGATGTTGGCAATTTGATCTCTGGTTCCTCTGCCTTTTCTAAAGCCAGCTTGAACATCTAGAAGTTCACGGTTCATGTATTGCTGAAGCCTGGCTTGGAGAATTTTGAGCATTGCTTTACTAGCATGTGAGATGAATGCAATTGTGCGGTAGTTTGAGCATTCATTGGCATTGTCTTTCTTTGGGATTGGAATGAAAACTGACCTTTTCCAGTCCTGTGGCCACTGCTGAGTTTTCCAAGTTTGCTGGCATATTGAGTGCAGCACTTTCACAGCATCATCTTTCAGGATTTGAAACAGCTCAACTGAAATTTCATCTCCTCCACTAGCTTTGTTCATAGTGATGCTTTCTAAGGCCCAGTTGACTTCAATTCCAGGATGTCTGGCTCTAGATGAGTGATCACATCATCATGACTATCTGGGTGGTGAAGATCTTTTTTGTACAGTTCTGTGTATTCTTGCCACCTCTTCTTAATATCTTCTGCCTCTGTTAGGTCCATATCTTTTCTGTCCTTTATCGAGCCCATTTTTGCATGAAATGTTCCCTTGGTATCTCTCATTTTCTTGAAGAGATTTCTAGTCTTTCCCATTCTGTTCTTTTCCTCTATTTCTTTATATTGATCGCTGAAGAAGGCTTTCTTATCTCTTCTTGCTATTCTTTGGAACTCTGTATTCAGATGCTTATATCTTTCCTTTTCTCCTTTGCTTTTCACCTCTCTTCTTTTCACAGCCATTTTTAAAGCCTCCCCAGACAGCCATTTTGCTTTTTGCATTTCTTTTCCATGGGGATGGGAAAGAATGAAGGGATGGAGCTAAAGCAAAAACAATACCCAGTTGTGCATGTGACTGGTGATAGAAGCAAGATCAGTTGCTGTAAAGAGCAATATTGCATAAGAACCTGAAATGTCAGGTCCATGAATCAAGGCAAATTGGAAGTGGTCAAACAAGAGATGGCAAAGGTGAACGTCGACATTCTAGGAGTCAGCGAACTAAAATGGACTGGAATGGGCGATGTTAACTCAGATGATCATTATATCTACTACTGTGGGCAGGAATCCCTCAGAGGAAATGAAGTAGCCATCATGGTCAACAAAAGAGTCCAAAATGCAGTACTTGGATGCAATCTCAAAAACGACAGAATGATCTCTGTTCGTTTCCAAGGCAAGTCATTCAATATCAGTTATCCAAGTCTATGCCCCAACCAGTAATGCTGAAGAAGCTGAAGTTGAATGGTTTTATGAAGACCTACAAGACCTTTTAGAACTAACACCCAAAAAAGAAGACCTTTTCATTATAGGGGACTGGAATGCAAAAGTAGGAAGTCAAGAAACACCTGGAGTAACGGGCAAACTTGGCCTTGGAATGCGGAATGAAGCAGGGAAAAGACTAATAGAGTTCTTCCAAGAAAATGCACTGGTCATAGCAAACACCCTCTTCCAACAACACAAGAGAAGACGCTACACATGGACATCAACAGATGGTCAACACCAAAATCACATTGATTATATTCTTTGCAGCCAAAGATGAAGAAGCTCTATACAGTCAACAAAAACAAGACCAGGAGCTGACTGTGGCTCAGATCATGAACTCCTTATTACCAAATTCAGACTGAAATTGAAGAAAGTAGGGAAAACCGCTAGACCATTCAGGTATGACCTAAATCAAATCCCTTATGATTATACAGTGGAAGTGAGAAATAGATTTAAGGGCCTAGAGCTGATAGATAGAGTGCCTGATGAACTATGGAATGAGGTTTGTGACCTTGTATGGGAGACAGGGATCAAGACCATCCCTTTTCTTTACTTTGTATTAACTCTTAACATCCTATTTTTAATGTGCTTAACCTCTATACAGATAACAATTAAACTCGAGGAATAGTAACCTGGAAGGAAACCTCAGGATGGAGCGTTTTCTTTTACCAGCCCCTAAGCTTCCCCACAGCTTCTGAATTAGCTGCTGTCTTGCTTGCTTTACAAACCTTCTCACAAACCTCCTTTAATCTCTTAACAGATTCCTTTTGTGTTATTAATATCATTCAACAATTTCCCAATTCTATTTTAAATACCTCAATAGATAAACCATTACTTTTCCCCTTTGTTTCTATTCAAATTCGTTTAACTAAATGACAGCATCCTTTTTTTTTTTTTTTTTTTTTTTATAGCTCATATTCAAGGACACACACTGTTACCTAGAGCTCATTCGCTTTTGGGAATCAACAAGCTGACTCATCTGTTTTTGCCTTGTAGGATCATTGTTTCAGTTCATTTCAGTTGCTCAGTCATGTCAGACTCTTTGTGACCCCATGTGTTCTCTATTGCCACATGGGAAGATCCAGAAATGCCTATTTCTACCAATCACTCCACCGTTACTGGGGAAGAATGGTTTTCTCCTCCATGTTATTTAGCTGTGAACACTTCAGATTCTCCTTGGACCATTAATGGTTCACATTTACCCTTCTGCATAACTAATTCAACAAATGCACAGATATGTTCTTTTGCCAACACTCATTAATATACGGATAATATAATAAGAACCTCCCAAAACAGGATCTCAAATCCTTACCTTTAAACATCAGATCTTTGTGTTTACTGCTGGTTTCTCAGGAAACTTAACATCTGGAATGTCTCACCCTACACCATTAGTCCCTTACACACTCAAGCCTGGATTGATATGAGACTGACAGATTTCATCAGCACGTCTGCTGATCTAACAATTTTTTCCACACAGCTCAACCTGAAGAACTGTTTATCCTCTCTAAATCTAAAATATTTTTCCCTTTCATCTTATTCATAGTGTTGCTTTGTGTTTTATTTCTAGTCAGAACATTGATTGCTTTATTTTCTCAGCTCACCCACACTGAGGCAATCTAATGCTCTTCCTCCTACAAGAAGATCAAAGAAACATTCATTATAGAAAACAAAAAGAGGGGAATTGTGGGAAACACATTTTACTGCTTTCTCAAAAATATCTCCTGAAATTTTATCTTGCTCATTCTCTCTCTCTCTCATTGCTTCCTCTCTCCCCTACCCTTAAGTTAGATGTTCTGGCTGACAAGTGAGCACTGTGAAGTGAAAGTTGCTCAAGGGTGACTTTCATGCAAAAAGTCATGACTCTTTGCAACCCCATAGACTATGCAGTCCATGGAATTCTCCAGGCCAGAATATTGGAGTGGGTAGCATTTCTCTTCTCCAGCGGATCTTTCCAGTCCAGGGATCAAACCCAGGTGTTTGGCATTGCAGGTGGATTCTTTACCAGCTGAGCCACAGGAAAGCCCAAACTAGATGCTGTTCTGTGTGCAGAACAATCCCTCCTATCTTCAAAGATATTTCTTTATGATTCTGGTGTGATTAACTCCAGATCTCCTGGAGGAAGCTTCCTTAATCCCACAATTCAGGTCTCCATCTTGCTTTACTGCTCTTAAAGATTACAAGGTAAGTTACCAATAAAATAAGTGCTCAGCGTTTTCTCTTGGAGTTGCTTCTCTGTGAGCTCTATGCACTGTCTCTGATAATACTGTGTATTTGTAAGAATTATTCAGTGCAAAACTGCCACGGGTGTTTGCTATGATCCGTGCGTTCTCTTGGCAAAACTCTGTTAGCCTTTGCCCTGCTTCATTTTGTACTCCAAGGCCAAACTTGCTTGTTACTCCAGGTATCTCTTTTGCATTCCAGTCTCTTCTGATAAAAGGACATTTTTTTTTGGTGTTAGTTCTAGGAAGTCTTCCAGGTCATCAAAGAATCATTTAACTTCAGTTTCTTTGGCATTAGTGGTTGGGGCATATCACTTACTGTGATATTGTATGATTCGCCTTGGAAAAGAACAGAGATCATTCTGTCATTTTTGAGACTGCACCCAAATACTGTATTTAGGACTCTTTTGTTGACTATGTTTTCACTTCAACCATGAAACCACATTAGCTCACAAGGCAGATACCTGGCTTCAGCCAATTTGGCCAAAGGCACACTCTCAAAGTGATTGGGGCGTATAATGGGGGAGCCAGAGTAAAATTTTTAAAAATGTATCAAAAAGTTGTTTTAGATGTGAAGAAGATGGTGGAGTAGAAGGATGTGCACTCATCTTCTCCTGCAAGAACACCAAAATCACAACTAGCTGCTGAACAACCACTGACAGGACAATGTTGGATCCCACCAAAAAGATACCCTGTGTCCAGGGGCAAATGAGAAACCCCAACAAAATGGTAGGAGAGACGAAATCACATTTAGAATCAAACCTCAGATTTGCCAGAGATGCTCAGAGGGCACAAACAAAACCTTGTGCACACCAGGATCCAGGGAAAGGAGCAGTTTCCTCATTATATCAATAAAAAGAAAATTGAGACAGTTAAAATAAAGCTTGAAATAAGATGATTTTTAGTATTCGATCTTTGCAACTGCTCTTTGGACATTTAAATAATGTTAAATTTAGGCTTACTCTGGAAAATTAGGTGTTTGTGTTAAGTGCTTAGAAATATGGAATCCTGAAAACTCATACCACCCATCAGCTGGCAAAGATGTTCATTTTTCTACAACACATTTCCTTCTGTTTCTGATGAAAAAATCTGTTGTTCTTTAAATTATTTATCCCCATAGATAGAATGTCATTTTTCCCCCTCATTGATCTCAAGATTTGTTCTTTGTCTTTAGTCTTCAAAAGTTTGACTCTTTGTGTCTGTGTGAATTTCTTTAGGTTTTTCCTGGTTAGTGGAAAGAGGGGAGTTCTCGACCAGCCTTCAGGGATCCTAGCTCATACTCACCCTTCTCTGACATCATCCCAGGGAATATGTTAGGACATCTTGTCAAAGCAGTAAAAGTTCAAGTGCCCTACTTGGCCTTTTTTGACAGGGGTGCAGGTGGTGTCAGAGTATTTTCTGTGGTATTTAAATGTATTAAAAAGTTTATTCTCTAAAATTTTTCTTCTTTTTCATAGGCTTCCAGTTTCCTTGTCCTTTGACTAGAAGGAACAGGGCTTTTGTTTATTTATTTTTGTTGGGAGAGGGTTTATGTTTGTCCCAGAGACCTATAACTTTTGTGTTTAATGCCCATTTTTTAGTTATAATATGTGAGAGGAATGAGGGTAAGTACTTTTAGATCATCTTCTGGAAGCATAGGTCTTATTTTTTCCCAGATAAGTTTTATCACAGTTTCCTAAATAGAACGAGTGAAATCTGTAAATAAAAGGATAGATACATAGATAGCTAAAGTGTGTCACAGGCTAAGAGGATTTAATTTTAAAAATCAGAACAGAGTGATTGAAATAAATAGTATTTTCTCTAGATTTGTTAATATACAAAGTCAAAATGCTTATAAGTAATAGGTAAACAGTTATAATTGACAATCATTTGATAACTGGAAAGTTCTACTGTGATAAATTTTTCACAAACTAAAAGCTTAAAGTTAATGATACACAATGATTTTTTTTTAACGTGTTCAGTAGATGTCACACCATTTCTTTTTGAAGAAAAAAAAAGACTGTTCTTCCATAAATTGTTAAAAATAACTTTCGATGAAAGACCATTAGGCTACCAATGCTATAAAACAGAAGAAATTCAGAAAATTGATCAGTATTTATTTTTAAAACCTGGAATAAAAGTAATCCTGATCAATTCTGTTTTAGCAAAAAGAAATATTATCCATTGATATATTAGGTAAAGTTTGTAAGCATCAGTTGTATCTAAGGATAATTTTACATCCAAATTTTATTTTTAATTTAATCAAATTTTCTTTTTTATAAAAAATATATTTTAAACCCTTTTAAAATAAACATACAAACATTTTTGTTGTACTACATTTTGACAAGGCATCAATTAAAATGTTGTAGTATATGCATATATATCAGCAAAGTTCATAGAGAAAATAAAATATATATTTTAACTGTAAGATGTAAGGTAAAAATTACTGTTGCATTTAAATTCCATTAAGTACTTTTTAAATGAGCTATAGAACTATTTAAAAATCAACATATGCAATGTAAAGAATATTTCATATGGAGAGATTATTTAACCCCCTTATTAAGAATGTGAAACTCCAATGTAAAGCGCATTTCCTAAAGATATTTTAAATGACCTGAGACAGTGGGAAAAGGAGTCTGGCTTGGCATTTTTATGAGGACTAGGGAGTCAATACAGGGTGAGATTTTTCCAGGCAGAAGCTTTCATGGTTGGAGGATTGGTCTTTATCTGCTTCCCAGATGTCTAGCAGAAGGAGAAGAGGAAGGATGTATAGTCTTATGAACTGTCAAAAAAATATATATATCTTTTTTAAATGAATTCTGCCATTAGCATGCTGTCTTGATTAATATAGCCATACAGTAGGTGATAGTATTGGATGAAGTAATTACTTTCATTTTATTCTCCTTTTCAAGATTATTATAGCTATTCAAGGGCTTGTGACTTTCCATATGCAAAAAAATGTACAAAATAATCTTGTCTTTCTCTACAGAACAAAAGAAATGAAATCTTTCTGAGATTTTTAAAGGCATTGCATTAAACTTACAATGAAGTTCAGAATCAATTTTCATCTTCTTTTTCTAGTTTCAAGTTAGAATTTAGATTATATATTTGAGACTTTTCCTCCTCTACAGTAAACATTTATTGCTATGCATGTCCCTTTCAGAACTGGTTAGATGCACCCCAGAAGTTTAATGAGTCATAATTTTATTTTGATTCAACTCTATGCATTTTTACTTTCTTTGAGGCCGCCTCTATGACCCTTGGATTGTTTAGAAATTGATTGTTTAATTTTTACTTGTTATATATTTTCCCATTGTCTCTGCTATTGATTTCTAACTTGATTCCATCCTTTTAAAGTCCTGGATAATTTTTTTTTTTTTTTTTGTATGGGATACTGTTCATCTTGATGTAAGGTGTAGATGGTTTACCCTCCAGGCACTACTAGCAATGCTATTGCAGGCATTCAGGCCTGGCTGTCTGGCATGAGAGGAGACAGAGTTTGACTCTCAGGCTGCAGGCAGATAGTAGCTCCCATTGTCACTGGCTATGTGTTTCACTATTCAGTTCCTGCTAATTTCCTGATCTTTTTGGACAGAAACAAATGATTTTTACTTCTACATTCCCTTTACTTTTATTTCCTTTTGTTATTTTTTCTTATTCTCATAGACAGGTTTGGAGTGAAGTTTTCAGGACTTTCCATGTCCCCATTTAGGTATGGATAATATAAAGTATTTGGGAGCATACTGTAACATTCTGTGTAACACAGTGCATAACATCCTACAAGTCCTAAGATTTCTAGCCAATCCATCTTATCCTGTTCACCATGTGGAGTCATTTTATGATTGTGTGTTGAATTATTTCAAAGTTATTATTATTATTTAGAGAGAAAAACAGAGAATTTTGAATATACAACATTGTGGGAGGAGGTCTGAAAATAGAATACAGTAAACTTTAAAATGTTGATAGTTTACCAAAATGCCAACATATTTTTTAAACTTTTATGTCTTTGGAGCGGTGTATTAGTTACAGTTTTAAATTTTCACCAATAAATCTTTTGTTTTTCCTATTTTTCAGGCATTCTAATAGTTATGAAGTACAATCACACTGTGTTTTTAATTTGAATTTCCTAATGATTCATAATGCTTAGCATCTGTCTAGGTGTTTATTAAAGATTCATATATATCCTTTGAAGGTGAAGTTGCTCAGTTGTGTCCAACTCTTTGCGACCCCGTGGACTGTAGCCTACCAGGCTCCTCCATCCATGGGATTCTCCAGGCAAGAATACTGGAGTGGGTTGCCATTTTCTTCTCCAGGGGATCTTCCCAACCCAGGGATCGAACCCAGGTCTCCCGCATTGGAGGCAGCTGCTTTAACCTCTGAGCCACCAGGGAAGCCCCTATATATCCTTTAAATGCTTAAAAATGTCTATGTCATTATTGCTATCTACCTAAATATAATATTTTTAAAATATGTTTAACCAATTTTACACAGTTATTATAGCACAGGAAGTATTGGGCTACAGCAATATATTTTTCTTAACTGTGAATGAGAATATACCACCTCTTATTTTGGAAATCTTCACATTTTTCCATGACACATTCTTTGATAACTCTGATCCATTTTCTCTTATCTTCAGTTCAGTTCTGTCCAGTCACTTAGTCGCGTCCCCATGAATCACAGCACTCCAGGCCTCCCTGTCTATCATCAAATCCTGGAGTTTACCCAAACTTATGTCCATTGAGTCGGTGATGCTATCCAACCATCTCATCCTCTGTTGTCCCCTTCTCCACCTGCCCTCAATCTTTCCCAGAATCAGGGTCTTTCCAGATGAGTCAGCTCTTCGCATCACTTGGCCAAAGTATTGGAGTTTCAGCTTCAACAGCAGTCCTTCCAATGAACACTCAAGACTGATCTCCTTTAGGAAGGACTGGTTATATCTCCAGACAGTCAAGGTACTTTCAAGAGTTTTCTCCAATACCACAGTTCAGTTCAGTCGCTCAGTCGTGTCTGACTCTTCGTGACTCCATGAATTGCCGCACGTCAGGCCTCCCTGTCCATCACCATCTCCTGGAGTTCACTCAGACTCACGTTCACTGAGTCAGTGATGCCATCCAGCCATCTCATCCTCTGTCGTCCCCTATCCTCCTGCCCCCAATCCTTCCCAGAATCAGAGTTTTTGCCAATGAGTTAACTCTTCGCATGAAGTGGCCAAAGTACTGGAGTTTCAGCTTTAGCATCATTCCTTCCAAAGAACACCCAGGGCTGATCTCCTTTAGAATGGACTGGTTGGATCTCCTTGCAGTTCAAGGAACTCTCAAGAGTCTTCTCCAACACCACAGTTCAAAAGCATCAATTCTTCAGCACTCAGCCTTCTTCACAGTCCAACTCTCATATCCATACATGACCACTGGAAAAACCATAGCCTTACTAGACGGACATTAGTCGGCAAAGTAATGTCTCTGCTTTTGAATATACTATCTAGGTTGGTCATAACTTTTCTTCCAAGGAGTAAGCGTCTTTTAATTTCATGGCTGCAGTCACCATCTACAGTGATTTTGGAGCCCCCAAAATAAAGTCTGACAGTGTTTCCTCTTTTTCCATCTATTTCCCATGAAATGATGGGACCGGATGCCGTGATCTTCGTTTTCTGAATGTTGAGCTTTAAACCAACTTTTTCGCTTTCCTCTTTCACTTTCATCAAGAGGCTCTTTAGTTCTTTTTCACTTTCTGCCATAAGGGTGGTGTCATCTGCATATCTGAGGTTATTGATATTTCTCCTGGCAATCTTGATTCCAGCTTGTGTTTCTTTTAGTCCAGCATTTCTCATGATGTACTCTGCATATAAGTTAAATAAGCAGGGTGAAAATATACAGCCTTGACAGACTCCTTTTTCTATTTGGAACCAGTCTGTTGTTCCATGTCCAGTTCTAACTGTTGATTCCTGACCTGCATACAGATTTCTCAAGAGGCAGGTCAGGTGGTCTGGTATTCCCATCTCTTGAAGAATTTTCCACAGTTTATTGTGATCCACACAGTCAAAGACTTTGGCATAGTCAATAAAGCAGAAGTAGATGTTTTTCTGGAAATCTCTTGCTTTTTCCATGATCCAGCGGATGTTGGCAATTTGATCTCTGGTTCCTCTGCCTTTTCTAAAGCCAGCTTGAACATCAGGGAGTTCATGGTTCACGTATTGCTGAAGCCTGGCTTGTAGAATTTTGAGCATTACTTTGCTAGCATGTGAGATGAATGCAATTATGCAGTGGTTTGAGCATTCTTTGGCATTGCTTTTCTTTGGGATTGGAATGCAAACTGACCTTTTCCAGTCCTGTGGCCAATGCTGAGTTTTCCAAATTTGCTGGCATATTGAGTGCAGCACTTTCACAGCATCATCTTTCAGGATTTGAAACAGCTCCACTGGAATTCCATCACCTCCACTAGCTTTGTTCATAGTGATGCTTTCTAAGGCCCGCTTGACTTCACATTCCAGGATGTCTGGCTCTAAATTAGTGATCACATCATCATGATTATCTGGGTCGTGAAGATCTTTTTGTACAGTTCTTCTGTGCATTCTTGCCACCTCTTCTAAATATTATCTGCTTCTGTTAGGTCCAAACCATTTCTGCCCTTTATCAAGCACATCTTTGCATGAAATGTTCCCTTGGTATCTCTCATTTTCTTGAAGAGATCTCAAGTCTTTCCCATTCTGTTCTTTTCCCCTATTTCTTTGCATTGGTCACTGAAGAAGCCTTTCTTATCTCTTCTTGCTATTCTTTGGAACTCTGCATTTAGATGCTTATATCTTTCCTCTTACCTCTCTTCTTTTCACAGCTATTTATAAGGCCTCCCCAGACAGCCATTTTGCTTTTTGCATTTCTTTTCCATGGGGATGGTCTTGATCCCTGTCTCCTGTACAATGTCATGAACCTCATTCCATAGTTCATCAGGCACTCTATCTATCAGCTCTAGGCCCTTAAATCTATTTCTCACTTTCACTGTATAATCATAAGGAATTTGTTTTAGGTCATACCTGAATGGTCTAGTGGTTTTCCCTACTTTCTTCAGTTTCAGTCTGAATTTGGTAATAAGACATTCATGATCTGAGCCACAGTCAGCTCCTGGTCTTTTTTTCATTGACTGTATAGAGCTTCTCCATCTTTGGCTGCAAAGAATATAATCAATCTGATTTCAGTGTTGACCTTCTGTTGATGTCCATGTGTAGAGTCTTTTCTTGTGTTGTTGGAAGAGGGTGTTTGCTATGACCAGTGCATTTTCTTGGAAGAACTCTATTAGCCTTTGCCCTGCTTCATTCCGCATTCCAAGGCCAAGTTTGCCCATTACTCCAGGTGTTTCTTGACTTCCTACTTTTGCATTCCAGTCCCCTATAGTGAAAAGGATATTTTTGGGTGTTAGTTCTAAAAGGTCTTGTAGGTCTTCATAGAACTGTTCAACTTCATCTTCTTCAGCATTACTGCTTGGGGCATAGACTTGGATAACTGTGATATTGAATGGCTTGCCTTGGAGATGAAGAGAGATCATTCTGTCATTTTGAGGTTCCATCCAAGTACTGCATTTCAGACTCTTTTGCTGACCATGATGGCTAGTCCATTTCTTCTGAGGGATTCCTGCCCACAGTAGTATATATAATGGTCATCCCAGTTAAATTCACCTATTCCAATCCATTTTAGTTCGCTGATTCCTAGAATGTTGACGTTCACCCTTGTCATCTCTTGTTTGACCACTTCCAATTTGCCTTGATTCATGGACCTGACATTCCAGGTTCCTATGCAATATTGCTCTTTACAGCATCAGAAATTGCTTCTATCACCCGTCACAGCCACAACTGGGTACTGTTTTTGCTTTGGCTCCATCACTTCGTTTTTTTCTGGAGTTATTTCTCCACAGATCTCCAGTAGCATATTGGGCACCTAATAACCTGGGGAGTTCAGTTCTTCTGTGCTCAACTTTCTTTATAGTCCAACTCTCACATCCATACATGACTACTGGAAAAACCATAGCTTGACTAGACAGACCTTTATTGTTAAAGTAGTGTCTCTGCTTTTTAATACACTGTCTAGGTTGGTCATAATTTTCCTTCCAAGGAGTAAGCATCTTTTAATTTCATGGCTGCTGTCACCATCTGCAGTGATTTTGGAGCCCCCAAAATAAAGTCTCTCACTGTTTCCACGGTTTCCCCATCTATTTGACATGAAGTGATGGGACCAGATGCCATGATCTTAGTTTTCTGAATGTTGAGCTTTAAGCCAACTTTTCCCACTCTCCTCTTTCACGTTCATCAAGAGGATCTATAGTTCTTATTCACTTTCTGCCATAAGGGCAGTGTCATCTGCATATCGGAGGTTATTGATATTTCTCCCAGCAATCTTGATTCCAGCTTATGCTTATGCTTTTTGCATTTCTTTTCCGTGGGGATGGTCTTGATCCCTGTCTTTTGTACAATGTCACGAACCTCCATCCATAGCTTATCAGGCACTCTGTCTATCAGATCTAGTCCCTTAAATCTATTTCTCAGTTTCATTGTATAATCATAAGGGATTTGATTTAGGTCATACCTGAATGATCTAGTGGCTTTCCCTACTTTATTCAATTTAAGTCTGAATTTGGAAAGAAGGTGTTCATAATCTGAGCCATAGTCAGCCCCCAGTCTTATTTTTTCCTGACTGTATAGAGGTACTCCATCTTTGCCTGCAAAGAATATAATCAGTCTAATTTCATTGTTGCCATCTGGTTATGTCCATGTGTAGAGTCTTCTCTTGTGTTGTTGGAAGAGGGTGTTTGGTATGACCAGTGCATTCTTTTGGCAAAACTCTATTAGCCTTTGCCCTGCTTCACATCTTATCTTAACCTGAGCACTATTTGAGTCTTCAGCACTCTACAATATAATCCACTTTATACTGGCATTATTATTATTCTGCAAACATGTGTCCCTAAAATAAAGTTTCATGATTAACATATATCCATAATTTTATTTCCATTCTTTTCCTGCATTTGTTCCCTCTTAAGGTTGAGGAATATTAAAAAAAAGTATGGTTTTAATCAAGCAAAACTACGTCCCACAGGAAACCACTACCCAGAATGTCTTCTGCCTGTTTCATTTTTATGGTAGAAAAGTTCATCTTCCTCTGGGTTACAAAAAGTGTTAATAACTGGAAGAATGTGAACATGCAGAAACAAACAAACAAGCAAACAAACCGCAGTTGGGTCTAGGTAAGAACCAATGACAATTTAAATAAATAAACATATCAGTCATATATCAGAGTCAATCACAGAATCTTTAGTTCCTCCCTGAGGGAAATATATAACAATATCTGACACATATTCCTGAGATGTTTTGCAGATACTAAAACCCTCACCAAGTAGAAGAAGCTAATTGCATGATTTTCATGAACAACCAGCCCCAGACTGGTTAGAGCCTAAGGGCGGATGATGTTAACCCCTGTGACATCACCCTGTTACCACATTAACCAGTCAGAGAATTGTGAATGAAGCAACACTGCTTGCAACTCTTTCCCTCAACTTGTCTTTAAAAACCATTCCTTGAAATCCATCAAAGATTTTAGATTTTTAGCATTTGCAACCCATACATCTTGCTCAGATTTGCAATAAATGCTGCACTTTTTTCACCACAATCTGGTGTCAGTAAATTAGCTGTTCTCTGCACAGACCAGCAGACCAAAATTTGGTTTGTTAACATTACATTAAAAGATGCTCCTTGGAAGAAAAGTTATGACCAAACTAGACATTGTATTAAAAAGCAGAGACATTACTTTGCCAAAAAAGGTTGGTCTAGCCAAGGCTATGATTTTTCCAGTATTCATGTACGGGTGTGAGAGTTGGGCTATAAAGAAGGTTGAGTGCTGAAGAATTGATGCTTTTGAACTGTGGTGTTGAGAAGACTCTTGAGAGTCACTTGGACTGCAAGGGGATCCAACTAGTCAATTCTAAAGGAAATCAGTCCTGAATATTCATTCAAAGGACTGATGCTAAAGCTGAAACTACAGTACTCTGGCCACCTGGTGCAAAGAACTGACTCATAGGAAAAGATCCTGAAGCTGGGAAAGATTGAAGGCAAGAGGAGAAGGGGATGGCAGAGGATGAGATGGTTGGATGGCATCATCAGTGCGATGTATATGAGTTTGGGTAAACTCTGGGAGTTGGTGGTGGATGGGGGCCTGTTGTGCTGCAGTCCATGGGGTCACAAAGAGTCAGACATGACTAAGTGACTGAACTGAACCGAGCATATCTTGCACTAAAGCATAAATCCCTGGAAGAAGAAATAATTCATTATACCTTTCTGAGATCTCCCATAGTAGAGCCTTTAAACAATGTAAGACCTTTAATAATACCCAGGAAAGATTCCATGATAAGAGGAAAAGCGATTGTGATGAGTGGGAAAAAATGTTTTTTGATGAATGGAAGAGTGAATTGAATGAGCATTAGAGATGGAATTCACTCTACTTCCTACCAAAACAAAAGTTAAGAAGTAGCACGAAGCCTTGGTTATTGGCAGAATCTCAGCTCAGCAAGTTTTAAATCCCCACAGATTCCCAGAAGAGTTTTACAAGTCACATGTTATACAAAGCCCTGCAACTAATGAGAATAAATTACAAAGCTGAGAAAGAAAGTTCTCTTTTTTTCCCTCTGATGAAAGAAAAGAAAAATCTCTTGGGGTCTCGTAACCAGAATTAAACCTCTAGAGCTGAGGAACCTCAAGCCCTCATAACTATTAATATTAGTCAATATTTCTAAAGGGATAGAGGGAAAGGCTCTAAACTATTGTGGTTTAGTGAGTGTTGACATTTGATCATAGTACAAATGGCCTAGCCTCACATCTCATGTCAAAAAGAGCCATAGAAAACTGAAACATACAAAATCAGGATTGTTTTCCTCACTTCCTTGGTGGGTAAACTTAGGTGCAGAAGGCACAGATATTTTCCCAAGATTATTAAAGTAGCAGTGAAAAAGTTAGCACAGAGTCTTTGACGAGGGATTTTTCATACCAAGTCAATCTTTGCCTCTTTTGAGTAAAAAGGAACAAAGCATGCTTCTGACAATATGAAGACTATTTTGGAAGAATATAACTACAAGACTGAATTGGCTTCGAAACCCTGATAAAATACAGAAAGTAGGAAACTATTCTTGATGATTTGACTCCCTTTTCTTCATGATTAACTGTCACTACACTTTCTCCAAATTAAAATTTGTCTTTGACTTTGGAAAGTGTGTGCATTACTTTTGTCAGTAAATCCATATAGCAAATTAAATCTGAGACGTTGATTTGGAGACAGCCTAAGAGACAGCTGAGGGAAAAGTATATAGGGAAAAAGTGTATAGCATTTTCTTAGGGAAAAGTATATAGCTGGGATATCAGATATTGTTTTGAATATATATATATATATATATATATATATATATATATAAGGTCCATCTAGTCAAGGCTATGGTTTTTCCAGTGATCATGTATGGATGTGAGAGTTGGACTGTGAAGAAGGCTGAGCACTGAAGGATTGATGCTTTTGAACTGTGGTGTTGGAGAAGACTCTGAGAGTCCCTTGGACTGCATGGAGATCCAACCAGTCCATACTAAAAGAGATCAGCCCTGAGTGTTCATTGGAAGGACTGATGCTGAGGCTGAACCTCCAATACTTTGGTCACCTCATGCGAAGAGTTGACTCATTGGAAAAAACCCTAATGCTGGGAGGGATTGGGGGCAGGAGGAGAAGGGGACAACAGATGATGAGATGGTTGGATGGCATCACCAACTCGATGGACATGAGGACATGAGTTTGAGTGAACTCCGGGAGTTAGTGATGGACAGGGAGGCCTGGCATGCTGTGATTCATGGGGTCACAAAGAGTCGGACACGTCTGAGAGACTGAACTGAACTGAACTGTGTGTATACACACACACACACACACACACACACACAAATATTTGAGGTTCCCAGGTGGTGTCAGTGGTAAAGAATCTACCTGCCAATGCAAGAGACACAAGAAATGTGGGTTCCATCCCTGAGTCAGGAAGATCCCCTGGAGGAGGGCATGGCAACCCACTCCAGTATTCTTGCCTGAAGAATCCCATGAACAGAGGAGCTGATATTCCATAATGTTGTAGTCAAGCACAACTAAAGTGACTTAGTACACATGCATACAAGTAAAATATATGTAAATAATATGACAACTATCAATATAAATATATATGTATATTCAATAAATAAATATATATGTATATTCTCCTTTGTGATACATATTTAATCCTTTAATTTCACAATCCATATAATTTCCTAATGATAGATTTACCATGAGCAGTCATAAGAACTTAAGAAGCTTAGAGTGTAAATTGACCTATTTACAGATTTTTCACAATGATTTAGGGATAAACATGGGGGCATATTGGGACTCAGTATTTTATGAGTGGGAAAAGAAATTTTCTGAAACAGTTCAGAATCCTTCAGAATGCTGCTTATAGGAGAAAGTGCAGCAGTAACCTGAAACTTTGGAATTGGATCCCTAGCAGAGTCAGTGAGTTTGAGTACTAAGGAAGCTTACCTAAAGCCTCATGAAGAAGCCCAAAGATCATCTGGATACTGTTCCTCATAATATACCTTTAGGCAAAAAGGCAGAAAAATACCCTAGTCTTCTCTTTGGGAGAAAATTACTCACAAATAACGAAAGTGTGGATACAGTGAGAGTGGGAAACAGGAAATATGAAAAGGTTCATAGACAAGATTAGGTCTGTGACTCACGTACAACTGTGAAAGAATAAAGGTTTTGTTAGGTCTAAGAGGACAAAGGATCCATGGAATTTCAATGGTACCTATTAGGCAGATTCTGAGGTTGTGTATTTCCTGGAAATATTTATAATTCAGGCCACTTACCTGCTGCCTCTTCTGACTCCCAGTGACAAGACTGATTCTACCCAGGAAATGCTTAATCTTAACCTGAACAAAATCTAAGGAACATTGAAATATCTGTTTAGTATCATTCCCAAGGTCATCCTATACACTGCTGAATAACAAAGTACAATACAAATTGTTTATAGATATAGCAATTTAAAAAAAAAATAATTAACACACCCATGAAAGGCTTCTTGGAAAACATTGTCTTCTTATTTATTTATTTTTTACTTTACAATACTGTATTGGTTTTGCCATACATTGACATGAATCCGCCACAGGTGTACATGAGTTCCCAATCCTGAACCTCCCTCCCACCACCCTCCCTATATCATCTCTCTGGGTCATTCACCCTGAGAACTACAGACTTATATGAATCATGGTATTTTTCCTCAAAAAAAAAATTGATAAATGAAAAGAATATACCATTAAAGTTAAGCAGCTGTATGCCTGTTACAAATATGACACTTCATGGATACAATAATCTTATCTTTAATTAAATAAAATAACCACAACTGCCCTATACATTTCATAAATGTATAGTTACTTAATAGTTACATAAATTAATTAGTTACATAAATTTCCTAGTTACTATTAATTAGTTACATAAATTAATAGTTACATAAATTTCCTAGTTACTTCAACTACACAGTGTGAAGAATAAACTCAGTAAATTTATGACAAATGTTGGCAAAATTTTAATCCCAAAGAAGGCACTGCCAAAGAATGTTCAAATTACTACACAATTGCAGTCATCACACACACTAGCAAAGTAATGCTCAAAAGTCTCCAAGACAGGCTTCAACAGTATGTAACTCATGAATTTCCAGATGTTCAAACTGGATTTAGAAAAGGCAGAGGAACCAGAAATTAAGCTGCCAACATCCATTGGATCATCAAAAAATACGAGAATCCCAGAAAGACATCTACTTCTGTCTTATTGACTATGCCAAAGCCTTTGTGTAGATCATAACAAACTGGAAAATTCTTGAAGAGATCAGAATACCATACCACCTTACTGCCTCCTGAGAAATCTGTATGCAGATCAAGAAACAATAGTTAGAACCGGACACGGAACAATGGACTAGTTACAAACTGGGAAAAGTGAAAGTGAAGTCGCTCAGTTGTGTCCACCTCTTTACAACCCCGTGGACTGTAGCCCACCAGGCTCCTCCATCCATGGGATTCTCCAGGCAAGAAGAATACTGGAGTAGGTTGCCATTTCCTTCTCCAGGGGATCTTCCAGACCCAGGTCTCCCGCATTACAGGCAGACTTTTTTTTACCTCTGAGCCACTAGGGAAGCCCTAATTGGGAAAAGAGTACATCAAAGCTGTATATTGTCACCCTGTTTATTTAATTTATATGTAGAGTATATCATGTGAAATGCTGGGCTGGATGAAGCACAAGCTGGAATCAAGATTGTAGGGAGAAATATCAATCACCTCAGATATGCAGATGACACCACCATTATGGCAGAAAGGAAAGAGGAACCAAAGAGCTTCTTGATGAAAGTGAAAGAGGAGAGTGAATATGATGACTTAAAACTCAACATTTAAAAGCTAAGATCATGGCATCCTGTCCCAATAGTGAGAGACTATTTTTGAGAGGCTCCAAAATCACTGCACAGGGTGACTGCAACCATGAAATTAAAAGACACTTGCTCCTTGGAAGGAAAGCATATTAAAAAGCAGAGACATTGCTTTGCTACAAAGGTCTGTCTCACCAAAGCTATGGTTTTTCCAGTGGTTATGTATGGGTGTGAGAGTTTGATTATAAAGAAAGCTGAGTACCAAAGAATTGATGCTTTTGAACTGTGGTATTGAAGAAGACTCTTGAGAGTCTCTTGGACTTCAAGGAGATCAAACCAGTCCATCCTAAAGGAAATCAGTCCTGGATATCCATTGGAAGGACTGATGCTGAGGCTGAAATTCTAATACTCTGGGCACCTGATGTGAAGAACTGACTTACTGGAAAAGACCCTGATGCTGGGATTGAAGGCATGAGCAGGGGATGACAGAAGATGTGATGTTTGGATGGCTTTACAGTCAGTAGACATGAGTTTGATCAAGCTCCGGCAATTTCTGATTGACTAGGAAGCCTGGCATGCTGCCCTCAGTGGGGTTACTGAGTTGAACATGATTGATCAGGCGACTAAGCTGAACTGAACTGAGGCTCTATAAATGAGTTATTCAATATGTTGACATGTGGCTAAAGAAGAAAACATAGCTCACTGTCATAGAAAACTGAAGGAATACTTTAAATATAACAAAATATAGCATGTTGCCTAATTTCAAGGAGGATGAGATCAAATCAGATGTATATTTATTAAAGCGTATACAGAATGGTGATTGCAGCCTTTAAATTAAACGATGCTTACTCCTTGGAAGAAAAGTTATGACCAACCTAGATAGCATATTGAAAAGCAGAGACATTACTTCACCAACAAAGGTCCATCTAGTTAAGGCTATGGTTTTTCCAGTAGTCATGTATGGATGTGAGAGTTGGACTGTGAAGAAGGCTGAGCACCGAAGAATTGATTCTTTTGAACTGTGGTGTTGGAGAGGACTCTTGAGAGTCCCTTGGACTGCAAGGAGATCCAACCAGTCCATTCTGAAGGAGATCAGTGCTGAGTGTTTTTTGGAAGGAATGATTTGAAAGCTGAAAGTTCAATACTTTGGCCAACATGGTGTGTGGAAAACTTGTGGCCTCTACTTGGGTTGCAGGCTTCTTTGTCTCTGTGATAGAGACTACATTGATATTCAGGGGCTCTTTCTGCAACCCCAACCTTGTGAAACACTTCTTTTGTCACATGAGGGCTGTTGTGAGGCTGTCCTGTTTAGACAGTGACCTCACAGAATTCATTGTAACTGTGATATCAGTGTCAGGTTTGACGGGCACCTTCTTGGTCATCATCCTCACTTATGTGTTCATCCTTGCCACTGTCCTCAAAATCCCTTCTACTGAGGGCAAGCAGAAGGCCTTTTCTACCTGTGCCTCCCACCTCACAGTGGTCATCATCCACTTTGGTTTTGCATCTATTGTTTATCTGAAGCCAGAAGCATCCGGGGGAGATGACACAGTGATCGCGGTTCCCTACACTGTCATCACCCCTTTCCTCAGCCCTCTCATTTTCAGCCTCAGGAATAAGGACATGAAGAATGCTTTCAGAAAGGTACTTGGAAAGAAATTTCTTGGATACTCTTGTATTATCACTGCATAACTGAGTGTTCACAGATGTCAGTGAAGCATTTACCCTGAAATATCTGGAGAAGCTTTTTCACAGTGGTTGACATATGGGGATCAAGTGTCTGAGACTTGGAGCTGAGCTATGACGGCTATATAATTAGCATGTAAAGGAAGTTTTCCAGCTACTTCTACTGTTTGTCTCTGCATATTCTGTGCTACTGCCAATCATCCACTAGGTGTTTTTTACCTTTGCTGAAGTGCAAAAAGCATGATGGAAGAAGAAACATCAAACCTGTGACTACTATATCAAAGAAAGAAAGTGAAGTCGCTCAGTCATGTCCAACTCTTTGCGACCCATGGACTATACCCTACCAGGCTCCTTAGTCCATGGACTTTTCCCCTGCAAAGGTCCTGGAGTGGGTTGCCATTTTTCCTTCTCCAGGGGTTCTTCCCAACCCAGCAGTTGAACCTGAGTCTCCTACATTGCAAACAGATTCTTTACATTCTGAGCCACCAGGGAAGCCCAGGGAAACCTTTCTTTACTATATTAAAGATGATTTTAAATTCCTAGTGATGGAAAGGTTGAATTTTTTTTCTAGGTAATATTGTGAAGGACTGTGTTGTGCTGCTGAGCGGAGATACTTATTTCTTATATACACTGTATAGAAATCACTGGCAGTCTAGTATGTTTCAATATATTTCTAGATATAGATAGATAAATATATTGATATAGATAGATATATAGTTAAGTGTCATGCCATACTATTAAATTTTTTTACTAATACTGCACATGATAGTGTCCTTCAAATGACTGCTAGATGCTAGCTTCTGATTTTATGGGATATTTTGGAACACATTCAAATAAGTAAACAGGACAGTACTGCCTATGTGTTCTGTGTCTTAGGAAATTCTTGGGTGAGGACTGTAAGTAACCCCCATTTTCTTTAATGTGAAAGCAATAAGAGCTAATGTTTAAATAAAATTTTATAGTATTGAGTGCTTTGACAATCAAAGGTGTTCTGTAATAATTCTGGCAGACATACAATGAGTAATGAAGGAAATACAGCATTGGATCTATACCATCTGAGCCACCAGGGAAGTCTCAATATGTTGCTCTAGACTCCCTAAAGAAGTGTAGTTGCTCAGGCATGTCTGACTCTTTGCGATTCCATGAACTGTGGTCCACCAGGCTCCTTATTCATCGGATTCTCCAGGCAAGAATACTAGAGTGGGTTGCCATTCCTTTCTCCAGAGGATCTTTCCAACCCAGAGATCAAGCCTGGGTCTCCTGAACTGCAGGCAGATTCTTTACCATCTGAGCTATAGGGAAGGTCAATATTACACTAAGAAAATAAGAAATTCTACAAAGTTTATGTATCATAGATAAGTAGCAACTAATCTTACTGAAATTTCCAGCATAAAACCTAGAGACTTTTCTGAATCTTTTTCTCAGTTCTGTTGCTACTATACTCTCAGGAAGGACATAAGTGGTATATTATGGGTTGGTATATATAAATAAAATGTATTAAACATCTTCTGCTCATTTTTAAATCAGGTTGTTTGCTTTCTTGATGTTGAGTTATATGGGCTGTTTACTTATTTGGATATTAACTCCTTATCATTCTTAGCATTTGCAAATATTTTCTTTCATTCAGTAGGCTGTTTTCTCATTTTTTCAACGATTTCCTTTGACATGCAAAGACTTTTAAGTTTAATTAGTTCTCAGTTTCATATTTTAAATTTTATCTATTTTGCTTCAAGAGACAAATCCAAAACAAAATATCACTATGGTTTATGTCAAAGAGTGTTCTTTGTTTTCTTCTTGGAGTTTTTTTGTCTTCTAGTCTTACATTTAGGTCTTTAATCTTGTTTATTTTTGTATAAAAATTAGGTCTTACTAGTATTCTGTTTTCATTCTTTTACCTGTAAATAACCAGTTCTCCAAAGAGGACATTCAGATGGTCCACAGGCATATGATAAGATGCTCAGTATCCTTAATCATCAGGGAAATATACATCAAGACCACAAAGAGACATCACCACACACCTGTTAAAATGGCTATCCTCAAAAAGAAGAAAAAGAACAAATGTTGGCAAGGATATGAAGAAATGGGAACCCTTGTACACTGTTGATGGGGATGTAAATTAGTGCAGGCAGTGTGGAAAACAGTATGGAAGTTTCTCAAAATATTAAAATAAAGCTGTCACACAACCCAGCAATTCCACTCCTAGATATGCATCTGTAAAAAGAAACACTAATTTTATAAGATACATGCACTCCAGTATTATTTACATTTGTCAAGATATGGAAGCAACCAAAGTAGCCATGAACAGATGTAGGGATAAAGAAGAAGTGGCATATAAATATACAATGGAATACTACTCAGTCATAAAAAGGACGGAGTTCTGCAATTTGCAAATCATGGATGAACTTACAGGATGTTATGATTGCCAAGTAAAATAAGCTTGAGAAAGAGAAATACTGCCTTAATGTATAATCTAATTAATAAAACACACTATTTAAAATAACAAAAAAAATAAACTCATAACTGTTGAAAACAAATTAGTGGTTACCAGTAGGGAGAAGAAGAGGGAGGAGGCAGTTTAACTCTAGGTAATTAAGACTTACAAACTATTATGTATAAAATAAACAAGGAGTTTCTATACAACATAGGGAATATAGATAATATTTTATAATATCTATGAATAGAACATAATCTTTAAAAATTGTGAATCACTATATTGTACACCAACATATAATACTGTACATCAACCTTATTTCAATAAAGGAAAAAGCAAAATGTTGAGGGTAGTAAATCTTGGCAAGTCCTCTTGGATAATGGCTTTACACTGGAAAAAAAGAAATTAAAATATTTGGTAAAATTTAACCAATGCATAAAATTGCATTGGTTTACAACGCTTTTTAAAATGAAATATTCAATGTTTTTGAGACAGAGTTATCTCTTTTTATGATTATACTATTAATGCTTATTTCCACTTTATGGTAAATATATGCTAAATTAAATAAAAATTAGAGGTTACAGTTTCTAAAATATGACTTGTGGGATTTGAGACAGTGCCATTGTATTCTCAACTGTATTTTTATCTGTGAGCTGGTATTTCTCATTTTAAAAGCTTGTAATGTGGGGGCTTTCCTGGTGGCTCAGTGGTTGAGTCTGCCTACCAGTGAGAAGATACAGACTCCATCCCTGGATCCATCCCTGATCCAGGAGGATCCCACATGCCGCAGAGAATCTAAGCTCTTGCATCTCAGCTGTTGAGTCTGTACTCTAGAGCTTGGGCACTGCAACTGCAAGCACACGTGCTGTAACCACTGAAGCCTGCAAGCCCTAGAGCCTATACTGTGCGACAAGAGACACCACTTCAGTGACAAGCCCGTGCGCCACCCCTAGAGAGTAGCCCCTGCTCACTGCAACCAGAGAAAAGCCCGCACGGCAAACCCAGCAAATAAATAAAATAAAATAAAATAAATTTTCAAAAGCTGATAATGTGGATTACAAAAGAAAAACTTAAGCAAATAAAATAACTGAACAAACAAATCCAAGCAAATCCAAACAGACGAATCCAATCATATAGATAGCTAAAACAGAGTAGTAGTTTCCAGAGGAGAAGCAGTTGGGAAGGAAGGCAAAATGGGTGAAGAGGATCAGTTACATGGTGACAGATGGAAACTAACATTTTGGTAGTTAGCACACTGTGCTATATACAAAATTAGACATACAATGTTCAGTTCAGTTCAGTCGCTCAGTCGTGTCTGACTCTTTGCGATCCCATGAATCGCAGCACGCCAGGCCTCCCTGTTCATCACTGTCTCCCGGAGTTCACTCAGACTCATGTCCAGCGAGTCAGTGATGCCATCCAGCCATCTCATCCTCGGTCATCTACTTCTCCTCCTGCCCCCAATCCCTCCCAGCATCAGAGTCTTTTCCAATGAGTCAACTCTTCACATGAGGTGGCCAAAGTACTGGAGTTTCAGCTTTAGCATCATTCCTTCCAAAGAAATCCCAGGGCTGATCTCCTTCAGAATGGACTGGTTGGATCTCCTTGCAGTCCAAAGGACTCTCAAGAGTCTTCTCCAACACCACAGTTCAAAAGCATCAATTCTTCAGTGCTCAGCCTTCTTCACACTCCAACTCTCACATCCATTCATGACCACAGGAAAAACCATAGCCTTGACTAGACTGACCATAGTCAGCAAAGTAATGTCTCTGCTTTTTAATATGCTATCTAGGTTGGTCATAACTTTCCTTCCAAGGAGTAAGCATCTTCTAATTTCATGGCTGCCCTCACCATCTGCAGTGATTTTGGAGCCCCCAAAATAAAGTCTGACACTGTTTCCACTGTTTCCCCATCTTCTATTTTCCATGAAGTGATGGGACCAGATGACATGATCTTAGTTTCCTGAATGTTGAGCTTTAAGCCAACTTTTTTGCTCTCCTCTTTCACTTTCATCAAGAGGCTTTTTAGCTCCTCTTCATTTTCTGCCATAAGGGTGGTGTCATCTGCATGTTACGCACATGAAATTATTATATGTTATAAACCAACGTTTCCTCATTATCTCAGTAAAAAGTAAATTGCAAAAATTCAAAATAAAAACTTGAAATAAGGTGATTATTAGTGTTACATCATTTGCATTTTTGTACAATTAAATGATGTTAAGCAGAAGATATTTACTCTGGAAATTTAGGTGTTTCTGTTAAGTGCTCAGGTTTATGGAATCCTGAAAACCCATGCCACATATCAACTGGCAAAGATTTCCATTTCTCTGCACTACACGCTTCCTTCTGTTTCTGATGAAAAAAATCTGTTGCTCTTCACATTGCTTTTCCCCCATAGATAAAATGTCATTTGTTTTTCCTCACTAATTTCAAGATTTTTCCTTTGTTTTTAGTCTTCAGAAGTTTGACTATTTATATTTTGTGTGTATTTCTTTGGCTTTTTCTGTTTGTTGTTCACTTAACAAAGAGAGAAACTCTCTACCAGGCTTTAGGAATCTTGACTTATACTTACCTTTTCCTGACATCATCCCAGAGAAGACGTTAGGACATCTTATCAAAAGGATGAAAGTTCAAGTGTCCCACTTGGTCTTTTTTGACAAGGGTGCAGGTGGGGTCAGAGAATTTTCTGTGGTGTTTAGGCTTACTAAAAAGTTTATTTTCTAGAAGTTTTCTTCATTTTTGATAGGCTGCCTGTTTCCTTGTGCTTTGAATAAAGAAAGCTGAGTTTTTGTTGATTTCTTTCTCTTTTTTTCTTTTTGCAAGAGGTTCTATGTTGATTCCAGAGACCTCTTCCATAAGTTTTGTGCATAATGACCACTTTTTATTTCTAATAAGTGGGAGGAAGGTGGAGAAGGTACTTTTAATTCATCTTCTGGCAGCATAGGTCCTATTTTTCTCAAATAAGTTTTATCACAGAGAGTTTCCTTAATAGAATGAGTGAAATTTGTAACCTTCATATCTTTTCAAAGTCAGGTAAATAGAGGGATAGATACATAGACAGCTGAAGCATGTTATAGGCTAATAGAATTTTAATTAAAAAATGTGAACAAGATAATTGAAATAAATAGTATTTTTATTTTTTTCTATATTTGTTAATATGGAAAGTTAGTCAAAAGATTTATAAGCAATAAGTAAACAATTATAATTGACAGCCATTTGATAATAACTGGAAAATTCTACTGTGATAAATTTTTCACAAACTGAAAAGTCAAAAGTTAATGATAGGCAAAGATTCTTTTTTACATGTTCAGTAGATTTCACATCATTTCTTTTGAAAACAGAAAAAGAATAAGATTGTTCTCCCATAAATAATTAAAAATAACTGTTAGTGAAAAATCATTAGACTATTAAAGCTATATAACAGAAGAAATTCAGAAACTTGATCAGCATTTATTTTTAAAAACTGGAATAAAAATAATCCTGGTCAATGCTATTTTAGCAAAAGGAAATATTATTCATGGACATATTAGGTAAGATTTTTAAGCATCAGGAATAATTTTATATCTAAATATTAATTTTTACATTTAATCAAATTTCTTCTTTATAAAAAATATATTTAAAACACTTTAAAAATAAACCTATGAACATTTTTGCTTCAAAAAGTAGGAAAAGATGATAATTAAAAACCTCTGATGCTGGGAGGGATTGGGGGCAGGAGGAGAAGGGGACGACCGAGGATGAGATGGCTGGATGGCATCACGGACTCAATGGATGTGAGTCTGAGTGAACTATGAGAGATGGTAATGAACAGGGAGGCCTGGAGTGCTGCGCGATTCATGGGGTCACAAAGAGTCGTACATGACTGAGCGACTGAACTTGAACTTGATATATGTATATGTATATATGCATATATCAGCAAAGTTCATAGAGAAAAGATACATTTTAACTGTAAGATGTAAGGTAACAAAATACTGTTGCATTTAAATTCAATTAAATATTTTAAAATGGCTTAAGAAGTATATAAAAACATCAATATATGCAATGTAAAGAATATTTCATATGGAGAGATTATTTAAACCCCCTTACTAAGAATGAGAAACTCCCAATATAAAGGATAGTTCCAAAAGAGATCTTAAGTGATCTGAGACAGTGGGAAAAAGAATTGGCTTGGCATTTTTATAAGGACTAGGGAGTTAATACAGGGTAAGATTTTTCCATTCAGAAGCTGTCGTGGTTGGAGCACTGGCCTCTTTTATCTGCTTGCCCAGTTGTGTGGCAGAAGGAGAAGAGGAAGGGATGTAAAGGCTTATGAACTGTAGAAAAAAGAAAAATATGGAGCCAGACTCTGATGAATTCTGTCAGTAGCACCCTGTCTTGATTAATGTAGCCATACAGTAGGTGTTAGTATTGGATGGAGTAATTGCTTTCATTTTATTCTTCTTTTTCAAGATTTTTATAGCTATTCAAGGGCTTTTGACTTTCCATATACAGTACAAAATAATCTTGTCTTTTTCTACTAGAAACAAGCACATGAAACCTTTCTAGGATTTTTAAAGGCATTGCATTTAATACAAAATAAAATTCAGAATCAATTTTCATCCTCTTTTTCTAATTTCAATAGAATTTAGACTATATTTGAGACTTTCCCTCTTCTCTAAAGTAAGCATTTATTGCTATAAATGTCCCTTTTAGAGCTGCTTAGCTGTACCCCAGAAGTTTAATGTGTTGTAATTTTATTTTCATTCAGCTACATACATTTTTACTTTCTTTGAGACTTCCTCTATGACATATGGATTATTTAGAAATTGGTTGTTTAATTTCTTCTTGCTTATGTATTTTCCCATTGTCTCTGCTGTCAATCTCAAACTTGATTCCATCAGCTTGGAAAACCGTGAAAACCTTTGCACAACTTCCATTCTTTTAAAGTTCTTGATCTTTTTCTTGTGGTACAGGATACAGTTCATCTTGATGTAGACGGGTTACCCTTCAGGTGCTGCTAGCAATGCTATTGTAGGCAGTCAGACCTGGCTGTCATGCATGAGGTGAGACTGAGTTTGAATCTCAGGTCTGCTGATTCTACAGCTGCAGGCAGATTTCGGTCTTCATTCAATGGCTATGTGTCTCCCAGTTAAGTTCCTGCTGATTTCCTGATCTTTTTGGACAGAAACAAATGATTTTTAATTCTATTTTTCTTTTACTTTTATTTCCTTTTCTTTTCCTTAGGAACATCTTGGGGTGAAGTTTGCAGGATGTTCCACATCTGCATTTGAGTATATGAGACATAAAATAATGTATTTGGAACACACTGTGTAACATTCTGTGTAACATAATATGTAACATTCCACAAGTCCTGAGATTCCTAACCAATCCGTCTTATCCTTTTCACCTTTCAGAGTCTTTTTATGATTATTTGTTGAATTATATCAAAGTTATCTCTTTTTTTAAATATAGAGAGAAGAACAGAGATAATTGAATATATAACTTTTTTTTGGTCTGGAAATTGCATAGGTTAAAATTTTTAAAAGTTAGCAGACAGTTTGCCAAAATGCCAACATATTTTTATAATTTTTATATCTTCAGAGCAGTGCATTAGTTATAGTTCTTTTAAATTTTCACCAAGCAAATTCTTTTCTTTAATTTTCAGACATTCTAATAGTTATGTAATACAGTAATGTTGTGCTTTTAATTTGTATTTCCTAATGACTCATAATGTTTAACATCTTTTTAGGTGTTTATTACAGATCCATATATATTGTTTAAATGTTTAAACATTTCAATGTCATTATATCTATCTACCTAGATATAATATTTTAAAAATATGTTTAACCAATTTTACACAGTCAATACATCACTGGAAGTACTGGGCTACAACAAAATAGTTTTTCCTAACTGTGAACTAGAATACACCAGCTCTTATTTTAGAAATCTTCACAACATTTCTCCATGACACCTGCTCTGACCATTCTGGTCCATTTTCTCTTATCTTACTTGAGTGCTGAGTCCTTAGCACTCTACAATATGATCCATTTTACTCTGGCACTATCATTATTCTGTAATCATGTGTCCCTAAAACCAAGTTCTGTTGCCAAGTTTATGATTAACCTTTCTATCCATAACTTTGTTTCCTTTCTTATCCTGCATTTGTTTCCTCTTATGACTCAGGAATATAAAAGAGGGGATTGTAACCAAACAAGACTCTATATCCTAAAGGAAAGACCATCCTCTCAAAGTCTTCTGCCTGCTTCTTCTTCTTCTTCTTTTTTGAGAAAAGCATTAGTTGATTAGCCTGTTCTGGGTTACAAAAGGTTGACTCAAGTGTTAATGACTGGAAGAATGTGAACATACAGAAACAAAAGATTAGCAGCTGGGCTGGGAGAACTGGTGACAATTTAAATAAATAAATACATCATTAACATGTCAGAGTCACAGAATCTTTAGCTCCTTCATGAAGGAATTAGATAAGAGTGCCTGACACTTATTTCTGAGTTGTTTTGAGATACTAAAGCCTCCATCAAGTAGAAGAAGCTAATTGCATGATGATCATCAACAATCAGCCCCACATTGGCTGGAGCCTGAGGACTGATGATGTTAGCACCTCTGACATCACTCCAGTCAGAGAATGGTGAATGAATCCATCATACAACTTGCAGTTCTTTCCCTCAACTTACCTTTTTAAAACTCTTCCTTGACTCTATCAGGGATATCAGATTTTTCAGCATCAGCAGTCCATGTAGTTTGTTGCTCAGCTTTGAGGTAAATGCTGCACTTTTCTTTATCTCAACCTAGTGTCAGTAAATTAGCTTTCTTGTGCACAGACCAGCAGACCAAAATTTGGTTTGGCAGCATATCTTCCACTGAAGTATAAATCCCTGCAAAAAGAAATCATTCATTATACTTTTCTGAGTTCTCTCATAGTACAGTCTTTAAACAATGTAAGCCCTTCAATAATACACAGGGAAAGATTTCATGATTAAATAAAAAGTGTTTATGATGAGTGGAAGAGTGAATTGAATGAGCATTAGGGATGGAATTCACTCTACTTCCTACTAAAATAAGACTTTAGCAGGAAGCCTTGGTTATGAGCAGAATATGAACTTAGCAAGTTTTAAACCCCCAGAGATTCCCAGAAGAGTTTTACAAGTCACATGCTACACAAAGCTCTGCAACTAATGAGAATTGCAAAGTTGAGAGAGAAAGTTATTTTTTTCCCTCTGATGAAAGAAGAGAAAATCCCTCAGGGTCTCCTAACCAGAATTAAACCTCAAGAGCTGAGGAACTTCAAGCCCTCATAATTATTAATATCCATCAAGATATCTAAAAGGATAGAAGAAAAGAGTCTAAACTTTGCTGTCTAGTGAGTGTTGGTGTTTGTTTAATAGATAGTACAAGTGGCTTAGCTGCACATCTCATGTAAAAACTCTAGAGCCTTAGATATTTGAAATGTATGAAATCAGGATTCTTTTCCTCACTTCCCAGGTGGGGAAACTTGGATGCAAAGGCACAGGTATTGTCCCAGGATTATTAAAGTAGCAGTGAAAAAGTTAAGAATCTAGTGTCTGGCCAGTGCTTTCTCATGCTAAGTTGATCTTTGCCTCTTTGACCAAAGAAAAAGCATGCTTCCAACAATATGAAGGCTATCTTGGAAGAATATACCTGTAGAATTAAATTGGCTTTGGAGCCCTGGTAAAATACAGAAGGTAGGAAACTGCTGTTGATGGTTAGACTCTTTCTTCATGATTAATAATCACTACATTTTCTCCAAATTATCATTTCTCTTTGACTTTTGAAAGGGTATATATGACTTTTGTCAGTAAATCCATATTGCAGATTAAATATGAGATGTTAATTTAGAGACAACTTGAGAGATAACTGAGGTTAGGGAGAGTATAGTGTTCTCACCACCACCCCTAAATATATATATTCAAAAAAAACCAGAAGGGGGAGTGGTCTGACATTCAGACTGTACTGCTGCAAACAAATCAAGTAAGTGTTTTGCACAGGATTATGGCAAGAAAATAAAGAGCTTGCCTTGGAATTTGAATTGCTGACTAATAACATTTTTAAAATTCTTCTGAATTTTACTATGGCTTAGAAAATAAGCTTTCTGGGCAATTTTGAAGGAAATATGGCTTAATGTATGAAATCTTGCTGTTTTTCACATTATGTACTAGAAAAAGCTTTTATTATTTTTTTTCATCTGAGATATCAGGTATTGCTTTGAATATATATATATATATATATATATATATATATGCAAAATATGTGGGCTTCCTGGGTGGTGCTAGTGGCAAACAATCCTCCTGCCAATGCAAGAGACACAAGAGATGTGAGTTTGATCACTGGGTCAGGAAGATTCACTGGAGGATGGCATGGCTGCCCAATCCAGTGTTCTTGCCAGGAGAATCCCATAGACAGAGGAACTATAGGGTTGCAAAGAGTCAGACACAACTGAAGTGACTTAGCACACACGCATGCATACAAAATATATTAACTATAAATAATTTATAAATATTAATAAGTAATCAACATATATTAATAAATAATACATGTATGTGATAAATATAATATATATATATTTCACCTTTGGATTCTTATTAATCCTTTAGTTTCACAATCCATATAATTTCCTAATTATATTTTTACTATTAACCATCTTAATAATTGCTGTCTAGTTTTTCACAATGACTTGATAACCATAGGGGCATACTGGGACTCAGTGTGTTCTGACTGGGAGAGGAAGTCTTCTGAAACAGTTCAGAGTCCTTCAGTAAGCTGTTTATAGGGGAAAGTGCTAAAATTACCTGCAAGTCGTGGACTGGATCACTAGAAGACACATGTTGAGTTTGAGTACTAAGGAAGCTTGCCTAAAACCTCATGAGAAAGCCCAAAGATCATTTGGCCACTGTCCCTCATAACATATCTTTAGGCAGAAAGGCAGAAAAATACTCTAATCTTCTATTTGGGATAAAATTGCTCACAAATAAGAAAGTGTGGATACAGTGAGCGAGGAGAACACGAAAGATGAAAAGGTTCATAGACAAGATTAGGTCTTGTGATTCATGTATAACTCTGAAAGAATAAAGGTTTAGTCAGGTCTGAGAGGACAAGAGAATCCATCAGATTTCTGACCTATAAGGCAGAGTTTGAGGTTGATTAATTCCTGGAAATATTTTTTTAAAGGACTAATTTATTTAATATATATATTTGAAATTCATAATTTGAAGGCCCATAAAACACAAATAAAAACTCAATAAAAAGGACTCAAAGTGGCTGGCCTTAGAAAATAAAGCACTAATCATATAAACCTATGAGAAGATATTGAACCTCACCCATAATTTTTATTTTTTAAATTTTACTTTACAATACTGTATTGGTTTCGCCATACATCAACATGAATCCACCACAGGTGTACATGAGTTCCCAATCCTGAACCCCCCTCCCACCTCCCTCCTCATACCATCTCTCTAGGTCATCCCAGTGAACCAGCCCCAAGCATCCTGTATCCTGCATCAAACCTACACTGAGGATTTGTTTCTTACATGATATTATACATGTTTCAATGCTATTCTCCCAAATCATCCCACCCTCTCCCTCTCCCTCAGAGTCCAAAAGTCTGTTCTATACATCTGTGTCTCTTTTGCTGTCTCACATACAGGGTTATCATTACCATCTTTTTAAATTACATATATATGTGTTAGTATGCTGCAATGGTGTTTTTCTTTCTGGCTTACTTCAGTCTGTATAATTGGCCTGGAAATATTTCTAATTTACACCACTTCCCTGCTGCCTCTCTTTCATTGACCAAACTGATTATACACAGAGAATGCTTACTTTTCAGTTTATTTCAGTTGCTCAGTCGTGTCCAACTCTTTGCAACCCCATGAATCACAGCACACCAGGCCACCCTGTCCATCAAAAATTGCTGGAATTTACTCAAATTCATGTACTTTGAGTTGGTGATGCCATCCAGCCATCTCATCCTCTGTCATCCCCTTCTCCTCCTGCCCCCAATCCCTCCCAGCATCAAGGTCTTTTCCAATGAGTCAACTATTTGCATGAGGTGGCCAGAGTATTGGAGTTTCAGCTTCAGCATCAATCCTTCCAATGAACAGTTCAGTTCAGTTCAGTCACTCAGTCGTGTCCGACTCTTTGCAACCCCATGAATCTCAGCACGCCAGGCCTCCCTGTCCATCATCAACTCCCAGAGTTCACTTAGACTCACATCCATCGAGTCTGTGATGCCATCCAGTCATCTCATCCTCAGTCGTCCCCTTCTCCTCTTGCCCCCAATCCCTCCCAGCATCAGAGTTTTTTCCAATGAGTCAGCTCTTCGCATAAGGTGACCAAAGTACTGGAGTTTCAGCCTCAGTATCATTCCTTCCAAAGAAATCCCAGGGTTGATCTCCTTCAGAATGGACTGGTTAGATCTCCTTGCATTCCAAGGGACTCTCAAGAGTCTTCTCCAAAACCACAGTCCAAAAGCATCAATTCTTTGGCGCTCAGCCTTCTTCACAGTCCAACTCTCACATTCATACATGATCACAGAAAACAACCATAGTCTTGACTAGCCAGACTTTAGTCGGCAAAGTACTGTCTCTGCTTTTGAATATTCTATCTAGGTTGGTCATAACTTTTCTTTCAAGGAGTAAGCATCTTCTAATTTCATGGCTGCAGTCACCATCTGCAGTGATTTTGGAGCTCAAAAATAGTCTGACACTGTTTCCACTGTTTCCCCATCCATTTCTCATGAAGTGATGGGACTGGATGCCATGATCTTTGTTTTCTGAATGTTGAGTTTTAAGCCAGCTTTTTCACTCTCCTCTTTCACTTTCATCAAGAGGCTTTTTAGTTCCTCTTCACTTTCTGCCAAAAGGGTGGTGTCATCTGCATATCTGAGGTTATTGATATTTCTCCTGGCAATCTTGATTCCAGCTTGTGTTTCTTCCAGTCCAGCGTTTCTCATGATGTACTCTGCATAGACGTTAGATAAGCAGGGTGACAATATACAGCCTTGACATACTCCTTTTCCTATTTGGAACCAGTCTATTGTTCCATGTCCAGTTCTAACTGCTGCTTCCAGACCTGCATACAGATTTCTCAAGAGGCAGGTCAGGTGGTCTGGTATTCCCATCTCTCTCAGAATTTTCCACAGTTTATTGTGATCCACATAGGCAAAAGATTTGGCATAGTCAATAAAGCAGAAATTGATGTTTTTCTGGAACTCTTTTGCTTTTTCCATGATCCAGCAGATGTTGGCAATTTGATCTCTGGTTTCTCTGCCTTTACTAAAACCAGCTTGAACATAGGGTGTTTACGATTCACGTATTGCTGAAGCCTGGCGTGGAGAATTTTGAGCATAACTTTACTAGCATGTGAGATGAGTGCAATTGTGAGGTAGTTTGAGCATTCTTTGGCATTGTCTTTCTTTGGGATTGGAATGTAAACTGATCTTTTCCAGTCCTGTGGCCACTGCTGAGTATTCCAAATTTGCTGGAATATTGAGTGCAGCACTTTCATAGCATCATCTTTCAGGATTTGAAATAGCTCAACTGGAATTCCATCTCCTCCACTAGCTTTGTTTGTAGGATGCTTTCTAAGGCCCACTTGACTTCACATTCCAAGATGTCTGGCTCTAGATGAGTGATCACGTCATCATGATTATCTAGGTCGTGAAGATCTTTTTTTGTACAATTCTTCTATGTATTTTTGCCACCTCTTCTTAATATCTTCTTCTGTTAGGTCCAGACCATTTCTGTCCTTTATCAAGCCCATCTCTGCATGAAATCTTCCGCTGGTATCTATAATTTTCTTGAAGTGATCTCTAGTTTTTCCAATGAACGCTAAGGACTTATCTCCTTTAGGATGGACTTGTTGGACCTCCTTGCATTCCAAGGGACTCTCAAGAGTCTTCTCTAACACCACAGTTCAAAAGCATCAGTTCTTCAGTGCTCAGCTTTCTTCACAGTCCAACTCTCACATCCATACATGACCACTGGAAAAACCATAGCCTTGACTAGATGGACTTTTGTTGGCAAAGTAATGTCTCTGCTTTTTAATATGCTATCTAAATTGGTCATAACTTTTCTTCCAAGGAGTAAGCGTCTTTTAATTTCATGGCTGCAGTCACCATCTGCAGTGCTTTTGGACCCCCAGAATAGTGTCTGACACTGTTTCCACTGTTTTCCCATCTATTTCCCATGACGTGATGGGACTAGATCCCATGATCTTAGTTTTCTGAATGTTGAGCTTTAAGCCAATTTTTTCACTTTCCTCTTTCACTTTGATCAAGAGGCTTTTTAGTTCCTCTTCACTTTCTGCCATAGGAGTGATATCATCTGCATATCTGAGGTATTGATATTTCTCCCAGCATCTTGATTCCAGCTTGTGCTTCTTCCAGCCCAGCGTTTCTCATAAGTTAAATAAGCAGGGTGACAGTATACAGCCTTGACGTAGTCCTTTTTCTATTTGGAACCAGTGTGATCATTCCATGTCCAGTTCTAACTGTTGCTTAATCTTAGTCTGAACTAAATCTAAGGAACAGTGAAAATTCTGTTCATTACCATGCCCAAGGTCATTTTATACGCTGCTGCATAACAAAGTACAATAAAAATTGTTTATAGATTCAACACTTTAAAAAATAATTAACTTCCATGGGTACATGGAAGATTTATTGAAACCATTATCCTCTTGAACTATTTCATATTATCACCCTGAGAACTATAGAACTTTATATGAGTCATAGTCTCTTCCCTCAAAAAAATAAAGCATTGATAAATGAAAACAATATATGACTAAATTTAAGCAACTGGATTCCTGTTACAATATGACACCTCATGGATACAGTACTCTTATTTCTAAAATAAATAAAATAATTACAACATTTCATAGTTATCCTAGGTATTTACCCTCTATGGTGTGAAGAATAAACTCAGTAAAGATATGAACAAATTTGGCAAAACTGTAGTCTCTATAAATGAGCTATTAAGTATGCTGACATATGGTTAAGGAAAAACATAGCTCAGTGTCATACAAACATGATAGAATATTTTAAAGATAAGGAAAAACAACATGTTGCTGAATTTCAAGGAGAATGAGATTAAATCAGATGTATAATTATCAAGGGATAAACAGAATCTCCAGCATTTATCTCTTTGCATGCCAGTCTTGGCTTTGAAGACATGGGCAAACTGTGTCTTGTCATCTGAACTACCATACACATGTTGCAGGTTCAGACTTTGTCTACTTTGTCTATTAAAAACTTTGTAGTTTTTCAGGGTTTATAATGTGATCCAAATCTAAATTACTTTATGAACTTTTTTTAATTTAATTTTTTTAAATTTTACTTTATTTTACTTTTACAATACTGTATTTGGAAATAGAACTTAAGAGCTTATGAACTTCTATTCACTTCGTCTGTGCATGAATTAGAGTATATTCTTGAATTATTTTCTTTTCCAATTACCAGCCAATAAAATCATTTAAAAATAGGTCAAAAAAAGTCAAATGTGTTCAGTAATTGTTAGCTCAATAAAGAAATGCAGATGAAACAAAAATTGGGAAAACAAATCACCTCCAAACATATGGTGTTTTCCTAAACTTAATATAAAGTTGTAACTGTAATTTTTATCATTTGATTTAAACACAACAAAAATTTCAAAGAATAATGGAAAACTGAGTATTTATTGGTTGTTTCTTTAGACTCCCCTGATGGCTCAGATGGTAAAGCATCTGCCTACAATGCAGGAGACCCAGGTTCGATCCCTGGGTCGGGAAGATCCCCTGGAGAAGGAAATGGCAGCCCACTCCAGTATTCTTACATGGAAACTCCCATGGACAGAGGAGACTGGTTGGCCACTATCCATGGGGTGGCAAAGATTCAGACACGACTGAGCGACTTCACTTCCTTCACTTCTTTAGAATTTCAGGTATCCAAACCATGAAGATCAGCCAGACAGTCTTGAAAGAGTTCATTCTTATTGGCTTTTCTGTTTACCCACATGCACAGACATTCCTCTTTGTGGTTTTCTTTTGCCTCTACCTTCTTACTCTCACAGGTAATCTGGCCATCATGGGTCTAACTTGGGTGGACAGATGTCTCCACACCCCCATGTACTTCTTCCTTAGTGCACTCTAAGACCTTCTTTGAGGAAAGTCCAGTTCCTTGAATAAACAATCTTGGATTATTGCAGCATAATTGTATGTCCCGGTATGTAACAGAAGCATTTGCCCTGTGGCATGTAGAGAAGCCTGTACCATCTGCTTTTTCCAGAGGTTGACATATGAGAATCAAATGACTGAGTCTGGGACGTAAGCTTTGACAAGCATTTTCTTAGCTTGCTAAAGAAGTTGTCCAATGACTTCTGCTATCTGTCCCTGCAGATTTTAGGATTCTGCCAATCAGTCACTAGGTATTCTGACTTTAGATAAAGTAGGAAAAGCAAGATTGACAAAGTCAACACCTATGATCACTACACTAATAGATGGTATAAAATATCTAGAGATATAAAAGTGGAAGAATTTTTCTAGGTAATGTTGTGAGGCACTGGTTTGAACCTCCCACAAGATAAACCATTCCTAATAGAAGATACACTGTAGAGTAATTAAAAACTTTTATCCATGCATATCTGGATTGGTAATCTATGTTTTTATTCCCATGCCATACCAACTATGAAAGGTTTTTGATAACACTGTTCATGACATTTTCCTTCAATGATTCTCAGATGCTAGCTTCCAAATGTATATACAAGATATTTTGGAATATTGATTCAAATAAGTAGGACAGTAGAGCCTACATGTTCTTTTCCTGGGGAAATTCATATTCAGGTCTAGAAATAACCTCTTTTTTCTGTAAGGTGAAAGTATTAGATAACAAATGTTTAAAAAAAGATCATGTCATGTTGTTGCTGGATACAGCAATAAAAGTTGCTTTGGATTAATTCTGGCAGATATACAGTGTGTAATGAAGGAAACTAGATAAAAACAATATCAAATCTTTGTATTATCCAGAAGAAAATAAGGAATACTGTGGGAGTTATGTATCACAGTTATATAGCAAATGATCTTTCTGTGAATTTCTGCAAGCCTTGAGGCTTTTTGAGTCTTTTTCTCAGTTCTGTTGCTAATGTGTCCGCTCATGAAGGATATAATTACTGTACTTGTGGTTTGTATATGTAAAATGTATGCACAGTGTTGTAATAATTTCTGAATTCCATTAATTATGGGGTTGTTATAAAGGTAAGTAAGAAATGGATGAAAACTATTAGTACTTACCCTGATTAGGGTTACCTCTTGCCACAACTCTATTTTCTTCCCAGGGACCATTTTTGGGACACATTTACAGGCAGAATATTTAGCCTCTACATCTGTGGTCAGTAGCTCAGTAATGTATGTTTTTTTCTTTTTTTTCCCACCCCTCAGGACTGGTTGTTCAATTTAGAGATGCTGTAAAATCTTGTACATAAATGCTAGCAACCTACCTGCTTATGGTGAGAGTAGTATCTATGATAGTAAGTCTAGACTCAAGTTCCAGGACTTGAATTTGTAGTAATTATCCTGCATATATCTGACATGGTGATTGTAGTAGGGATTCCTGGTTATATATTTAATGTGCAATTTTAAGCAAGGAATAAATATTAACTGGAAGGAAGTGGAAGTTGGAAATACTTATATCTTTAGAAGTCAAAGTTCATTTCAGTTCAGTTGCTCAGTCGTGTCTGATTCCTTGCGACCCCATGACCTGCAGCACGCCAGGCCTCCCTGTCCATTGCCAACTCCTGGAGTCCACCCAAACCCATACACAATGAATTGAATAAGAAATTTCATAGATAGAAGAAAAACTGATTTGAATTGAAAGGACTGTTGAATGAAAATATATAGCCTTTAAAAACACATATTTGAAACATTCACTGGAAATATCATGCAAATTTACATGATAAGCAATATAGAAAAAAAAATTATGCACAAAAAGATTATGAGGAAGAGAAGTAGAAATATGAACAGAAATTAACTAATAGTACTCAGTAAAGGCTCAAAAATCCAAAGGTTGTAATATTTAAAATCTTAATAAATTATGTTATTTTTTGGTGAGACTAATGAAGTTAAAGAGAGAAGACACAAATAAATAACTATGGGAATACAAACCTTAATGTTTCTCAGGACATATAGACATTGAAATGAGATGCTTTTGTGAATGACATTCTTAAAATAAATTTAAGAATTTACATAAAGTCAGAAGATGTCTATAAAATACATACTAAAACTGACATGAGAAATGTCTGTCTCCTGCATTTACAGGCAGAATTCTTTACCACTAACACCACCTGGGAAGTTCTTAATTAATATAGTTCTCATTAAAGAATATCTAGGTCCTTTAGCATCACTAGTAGATTCTGTCAAACTTTAAATTGGGAATCATGTCAAATTTCCACAAAATCTTTCATAGAATAAAAAAGAGTAAACACACTCCAACTTATTTTGAGGGGCCAGTGTAATTCTGATATTTTAAAAAGTCTCAGGGACATAGATATAAAACTCTTAGGCAAAATACAGACAAAGTTTTTATACTCAATTGGATTTAGTTCAGAAATACAAGGATGACATATTTGGAAGTAATGCCATGTAATTTACTACATTATCAAAAGAAAGAATATTATTCTTGTGATTGCTAATTAATGAAAAAACTATTTTGATGAAAATAATAGTCATTTGGATAATCAAATGTATTATAGTATAATATTTAAAAGAAAGTTCCTCAAATTAATAAAGGTTGCCAAGCTTCTTATCTAATGGTGAAACATTCAAGTCTGTCCAAGTTAAGTCAGGAACAAGACAAGAAAGGCTTCTGTCATCAACTCTATTTCATATAATTCTAGATAGTCAGTGCAGTAAGGAAGCAAAAGAAATAAAAGGCACCACGATTATCAAGGAAGGTAAATGATCATTTCTCATGAAATACATGGTAAATAGAATATCCAAAATAACTACTTATAAATTCATAGAATTCATCATCAGCATACTGCAGTATACATGAGTATGAATAAATTAATTGCATTCCATTTAATTAGCAAATGCGAGACTATGAGTTTTTAAAATGTGCCATATATTGAAGCTTCAAAAATATCAAAACCCTAGAAATAAAAGACCTGCATAGAGAAAACTTTAAAGCATTAAAATATATTTTAAAAGACTCTGGAAATTATGACATATGTAATATCATGGGTTAGAAGACTCAACGATGTACAGGTATCAGTTCACTCCATACAGATGTATGTTCCAAAAACATCACAATGGAGACTCAATAGTTTCCCTTTGTGTATGTGAAAACTATGAAGTATTAATAATTTTAAATTTATATGGATTTGAAATAGCTAAGACATTCATGAAAAACAAATTAATATGAATTGTTTTACTAAATATCAAGACTAATTTTACAACTAATTATGCAAGAAGTCAAGAGATAAACTGGCAAGTTTGGCCTTGGAGTAAAAAATGAAATAGGGCAAAGTCTAATAGCTTTGTCAAGAGAACACAATGGTCATAGCATACACCCTTTACAAACAACCCAAGAAAGGACTGTACACATGGACATTACCAGATGGCCAATACTAAAATCAGATTGATTATATTCTTTGTAACAAGATAGAGAAGCCCTATACAGTCAGCAAAAACAAGACCTGAAGCTGACTGTGGCTCAGATAATCAGCTCATTATTGAAAAATTCAGGCTGAAACTGAAGAAAGTAGGAAAACCACTAGACCATTTAGGTATGACCTAAATCAAATCCCTTATGATTATACAGTGGAGGTAACAATGAATTCAAGGGGTTAGATTTGGCAGCCAGAGTGCCTGAAGAACTATAGGCAGAGGTTTGTAACATTGTATAGGAGATGGTGCCCAAAACCATCACCAAGAAAAAGAAATGCAAGAAGGCAAAGTGGTTGTCTGAGGAGGGCTAACATAGCTGAGAAAAGAAAAGAAGCAAAGGCAAAGGAGAAAGGGACAGATGCACCCAACTGAATGCATATTTCCTAAGAATAGCAAAGAGAGATAAGAAAGCCTTCTTAATTGAACAGTGAAAAGAAATAGAGGGTAACAGTAGAATGAAAATACTAGAGACCTCTTCAAGAAAATTAGAGATACCAAGAGAACGTTTCATGCAAATATGTGCACAATAAAGGACAGAAACTGCAAGAACCCAACAAGCAGAAGAGATTCAGAAGAGGTAGCAAGTAAACACAGAAGACCTATACAAAACAGGTCTTAATGACTTGGATAGCTATTATGGTGTGGTCATTCTCCTAGAGCTAGACATCCTGGAGTACGAAGTCAAGCGGCCCTTAGGAAGCAATTGCTACAAATAAAGCTAATGAATATGATGGAATTCCAGCCGAACTATTTCAAATCCTCAAAGATGATGCTATGAAAGTGCCACACTCAATATGCCAGCAAATTTGGAAAACTCAGCAGTGGCCACAGGACTAGAAAAGATCAAATTTCATTCCAATCCCAAAGAAAGGCAATGCCAATAATGCTCAGACTATCATATAATTGCACTCATTTCACATGCTAGCAAGCTTCTGGCTTAAATTCTTCAAGCTAGGCTTCAACAATATATAAATCAAGAACTTCCAGATGTTCAAGCTGAGTTTCAAAGAGGCAGGGGAATCAAGATCAAATCACCAACATCCATTGGATCATAGAAAAATCAAGGGAATACCAGAAAGAAAAAAAAAAAATCTGCTTCTATTTCATTGACTATGCTAAAGACTTTGACTGTGTGGATCACAAACTTTGGAAAATTCTTTAGAGATGGGAGTACCAGACAATCTTACCTGTCTCCTGAGAAACCTGTATGCAGGTCAAGAAGCAATAGTTAGAAACAGACATGGAACAACTGACTGGTTCAGCATTTGAAGAAGAACTACAACAAAACTATGTATTGTCACTGCTTACTTAACTTATATGCAGATTACATCATGTGAAATACCATGCTGAGTGAATCACAAGCTGGATTCAAGATTGCCAGGAGAAATATCACCCACCTCACATATGCAGATTACACCATCCTAAGTGCATAAAGTGAAAAGGAGCTAAAGAGCCTCTTGATGAAGTGAAAGAGGATAATGAAAAAGCTGGTTTGAAACTCAACATTAAAAAAGCTAAAATCATGGCATCTTGTCCCATTACTTCATGGCAAATAGATGGGGAAAAGGTGAAAGCAGTGACAGGTATTATTTTCCTGGGCTCCAAAATCACTACAGATGGTGACTGCAGCAATGAAATTGAAAGACACTTCCTCCTTGGAAAGAAAGAGACGACAAATTTAGATAGCTTATTAAAAGTAGAGATATCATTGCACTGGCAAAGATCCATTATAGTCAAAGCTATGGTTTTTTCAGTAATCATTAACAGAGGTAAGAGTTGAATCATAAAGAAAGCTGAGCACCAAAGAACTGATGTTTTTGAATTGCATTGCTGGGGAAGACTCTTGAGACTCCCTTGAACTGTAAGGAGATCAAACCAATCAATTCTAAGGGAAATCAAATCTGAAATTCATTGGAAGTACTGATGCTGAAGTTGAAGGTTCAATACTTTGGCCACCTGATGTGAAGAGCCAGCTCATTCACTAGAAAGGATCTTAATCTTGGGGAAAAGGAAGGCAAAGGAGGAGACAGCAGAGGATGAGATGGTTAGAAAGCATCATCGACTGAATGGATTTAACTTTGAACAAACTCTGCATAATAGTAGAGGTCAGAGGAGACTAGCATGTTGCAGTCCACAAGGTTGCAAAGAGTCAGGCATGACTTAATCAGCCTGAACAGCAAGAATTATGCAGCTACTGACCCAGATGACAAACAAAGCAAAAGACAGAAAGAGAGAGCTGTTAAACTCACATGCACACCTGAAAACTTGCTTGAACAAAATATAACTGTATAGCAATGAGAAAACAGCAACTTTTCAAAAACGTATTCTAGGAAAAGAGAATATTCATATACAAAAAAAGAAAGCCTATACATACACAGCAAAACATCACTTCTGAGTATCAAAGCCTAAATTTCAAGTGCAAACAATGAATTTCTTAAAGGATGATGTAAAAATATACCTTCACAGTAACATTAAATTAAGAAAAGGTTGGTTAAACTGGACAAAGACTTATTTGGAAATGAGAGAAATTGCATTGAACTTGAGAAATTTTGTTTATCTAAAAAGCATCATTCAGCAAAAGATAGGTAACACTTATAAAACTAAAAAGGAATTTAAGAAACTAATTAATGTAAAATTGGGAGTAGTGGTTACTTTTGGAGGATGGGGGACTGTGATACAGAGGGGTACCTGGAGGGATCCTGGCTAGAAAAGTTTCTTTTCTTGTTCTGAGTTGTATTTATAGAGATGTTTGCCTCACAGAAATTCACTAAGTTATGGATTTGTTTGGTTGATGTTCTGTATCGATGTTTTATTTTACAATATGACAAGTAAATAAATAAATTCATAGAATGAGAGAAAATGGATGCCTCATGTATTATTGGGAAAACGCTCTTACATAGTGTATGCAAAAATCACTAGCAACAATCGACAATACTGTCAATAGTAAAAATGGTCAAGACTTTGAAGTCAAGTTCTTTTGAAACAGTCCAGAATGTTTCATAAAGTTGTTTATAGGAAAATTATTTGCAAGTGAAGATTTGTACACCAAGGAAACTCATGCTGTGTTTGAATACTAAGAGGCTTACCTAAAAGCTGTATTAATGTAGCCCAAGGATGAATTCAATAGGCTTCAACTTAATATATGCTTAGGAAAGAAGTCAGAGAAATACTCCAGTCTTCTCTTTGGAAGAGAGTTACTCACAGATAAGAAGGTATGGATACAATGAGAGAAGGAAACAGGAATGGGAAGACTTCACAGAAAAGATTGGATCATGTGACTCCTGTGTGACTATGAAATAATAAAATTCTTGTCAGATCTAAAAGGACAAAAGAGTCCAAGGGACCTATGAGGTAGAGTCCATAGGTTGTAAATTATTCATGGAAACTTTGTAATGTAGACCATTGTGCTACTGCCTTTTCTCACTCTTAGTGACCAGAGAGATTCTCCCATGAAAATCTTTAAAACAAAAGCAAAAAATATAATTTTTATTTTATATGGAGTATAGTTGATTTACAATGTTGTGTTAGTCTCAGGTGTATATTTAAGTGATTTGTTATATATAATCCATTCCTTTTCAGATTCTTTTCCCATATGGTTATTATAGAATATAATGTTATTATAGAATACCTAGTAGAATTTCCTGTGCAATATAGTAGGCAGGCTCTTGTTGCTTATCTATTTTATATAGTCAGTATAGAACAGACTTTTGGACTCTGAGGGAGAGGGAGAGGGTGGGATGATTTGGGAGAATGGCATTGAAACACGTATACTATCACGTAAGAAACGAAACACCAGTCTGTGTTTGATATAAGATACAGGATGCTTGGGGCTGGTGCACGGGGATGATCCAGAGAGATGATATGGGATGGGAGGTGGGAGGGGATTCAGGATTGGGAGCTCGTATACACCCATGGCGGATTCATGTATGGCAAAACCAATACAGTATTGTAAAGTAAAATAAAGTAAAAATAAAATTTAAAAAAATAATAAAATTTCTAATTTATCCCTCCCTCCTTCATGCTTCCTGTTTGCTAATCATAAGCTTGTTTTCAAAGTCTGTGAGTCTGTTTAATTTTGTAAATAAGTTCATTGGAATCATTTCTTTAAGATTCCATATATAAGTGATATCATATGATATTCACATTTTTTTGTATGACTTCAGTCATTCTGATAATCTCTAGGTCCATCCATTTACTACAAATGGCCTTATTTCAATCTTTTTGAGATTGAATAATATTCAATAATATTGAGTAATATTCCACATATATATATAAACATGTGTGTATGTGTATATATATATATATACACACACACTCTACATCTTCTTTACCCATTTCTCTGTTGAAAGACATTTAATTTGCTTCAATGCCTTGGCTATTGTGAGTATTGCTTTAATGAACGTTGTGGTGCATGTATCTTTTCAGATTAGGGTTTTTCTGGATATATGCCAAGGACTGAGACTGCTAGATCATATGGAAGTTCTATTTTAAAAGAACATTTATACTACTTTCCACAGTGGTTGTAACAATTTACATTCCCACCAGCAGTGTAGAAGTGTTCCCTTTTCTCCACAAGTTCTCCAGCATTTATTATTTGTAGACTTTTTGATGATGTGAGGTGATCTTTTGGATCACTGTGAGATGCTATCTTTTGGATCTACCTTTTAGATTAATGAAAATAAAACAAAATAAGCAAATGGGACCTAGTTAAACTCAAACAAAGGCAGCTCCAGAACCCATAGACAAAATGAAAATACAACCCACAAAATGGGAGAAACTATTTGCAAACAAAGCAACTGACAAGGGATTAACCTCCAAAATATACAGATAGTTCATACAGCTCTATATCAACAAGCAAGAAATCCAGTCAAAAATGGGTGGAAGGTTTAAATAGACATTTCTCCAAAGGGGACACAGATGGCCAAAAATCACATGAAAAGATATTCTACATAACTAATTATTAGAGAAAAGAAAATCAGAACCATAATGAGAAGTCTCCTGTGAGAATGCTTAATCTTAGCCTGAACCAAATTCAATGAATAATGTAAAGTCTATTCATCTTAATGACCAAGATCACACACTGTGTATTGCTGAATAATAAAGTGAAATAGAAATTTCTTACATTCAGCACTTTAAAAACTTCTTATTCAATAATTACTGTAAATTATTTTCTTCTTAAAATACTGTCTATTATCCTAGAAATACAAATATATATGATTCATAATCTGTTTCCTCAAGAAGAAAATATTGAGAAATAGAAAGAATGTGCCATTTAAGTCAAAACAGTTTGATTCCTATTACAAATATGATGCACCAGAGATGCAATTATCTTATTTCTAAAAATGAAGAAAAAATAATCACACTTGGTATATACATTTCCTAGTTGTCCTATTTTATTTATTTTGTTCTGTGAAGAGTAAATTTAATGAACATATGAAAGAATTCACAAAATATGTGCTATACAATTGAGTTACTAATTATGTTAATGTGTAGTTAAGGGAAAATCACAGGTCAATACAAACAAAGATGAGGAGATGTATTAAATATAAAAAATGCTTTGAAAGTTCAAGGAGGATGAGATTAAACAAGATGTAGAATTATCAAAGAACACATAAACTCATTAACATTTACCTTGTTCATATACGGAGCTTGGCATTGAAGATATGGGTAAAATGTCAATTGTTACTGACAATTATACATATATTCTAATTAATCAAATGTATTATAAGGGTTTTTGTATTCTATCTTCCCTCTCTCTCTTCAGAGTAGAAGGAAAGGAGCATGTTCTTTACTTTTAACATTTAAAGACCTAACTCTCTTCTCCAAGAACTGGTACTAGCTTTGAACTTCTCCTACAGTCATAAGCCATCAGCCAAATGTAGTCCACAAATTCCTAAGAAGACAAACATCAACCTTCACTCATTAAATATTTATATACAATATTATATGTGTAATTTATTGTGTTAGACTCCGACTGTATTAACCACTGAGCAGTGATTTCAGGGTTCAGAATCTGATCCAAATCTGAGTCACCTTATGTACATGAATTTCCTTTATCTGGACATGAATCATAGAAGTTTCTGTCCTTTTTAACTTATCAGACAAGGAAATCCTTTTTAAAAACAAGCCAGAAAAAATCATAATAAGTAATTGAAATTGGTTGCTCAACAAAGAAGAAAAAGTTAATGAAAATACATCATGTCCATGCACACAGTTATTTTGCTAAACTAAATAAACCAATAAATTAGTGCAGCCACTACAGAGAACAGTATAGAGGTTCTTTAAAGAAACTAAAATTAGAGTTACTATATGATCGTGCAAGCCCTCTCCTGAGCATATATCCAGAGAAAAAGTTAATTTGAAAAGATTCATGCAATAATTACATTAGCCAAAACACAGAAGCAGCTTAAATTTCCACCAACAGAGTAAAGGATAAAAGAGTCAGATGTGAGTGAGGTGACTTAGCACAACACAGCATGTACATATATGCAATGGAATTATTAAACCATAAAAAAGTGAAATAATACCATTTGCGTCATCATGGATGGACAGAGATGATCACATTATGTGAAGTAAGTCAGACAGAAATGACAAACATAATACGACTTATATGTGGACTCTAGAAAGGGATACAAATTAATATTCACAAAAAATAAAAATAAACTCACAAACTTAGAAAACAAGCTTATGACTACCAAAAGGGATAGCAGGGGTGGGGAAGAGAGAGATTTGAGTCTGGGATTAACATACATCCACAGGCTTCCTTTCTGGCTCAGCTGGTTAAGAATTTGCCTGCAATGCGGGAGACCTGGGTTTGATCCCTGGCTTGGGAAGATCCCTTGGAGAAGGGAAAGGCTACCCACTGGCCTGGAGAATTCCATGGACTATATAGTCCATAGGGTTGCAAAGAGTCGGACACAACTGAGTGACTTTCACTTTCATGATTATATGTAAAGTTGTAAAGAACAGCAGCCTACTCTATAGCACAGGGAATTATACTCAATGCCGTATAATAATCTAAGATGGAAAAGAATCTGAATATTTATATAAATATACATATATATGTACATATATACATACATGTACATATATTGTGTGTGTGTACATGTACATATATATACATGTGTGTATATACATATATATAAAACTGAATCACTTTGCTGTACACTTGAAACTAACATTATAAATTAATTATATGTCCATTAAAAAAAAGAATCAATCTGTAATTTTAACATTAACCATTTGTCTTATTCACAGAAAAAAAAAATGTCAACTAATAATTGAAAATATAACATTTGTTTGTTGTTTCTTTTAGATTTCGGATGTCCAAACAATGAAGATCAACCAAACAGTCCTGGAAGAGTTCATTCTTGTTGGCTTTTCTGTTTACCCACGTGCACCGGCATTCCTCTTTGTGGTTTTCTTTTGCCTCTACCTTCTCACCCTCACAGATGATCTGGCCATCATGAGTTTTACTTGGGTGGATAGACGTCTCCACACACCCATGTACCTCTTCCTTGGTGCACTCTCTTTCTCTGAGACCTGCTATACATTGACTATTATCCCCAAGATGTTGACAGATCTCATCAAATACAGAAATTTCAGTCATAGGTTGTGGCTCGCAAATGAGTTCTTTCTGGGGACTTGGTGGCACTAATTGTTTCATTCTCACTTTGAATAGGATATGATCACTTCCTGGCCATCTACAACCCTCTCAGATATCCTTTGCTTATGACCAATATGGCATGTGGAAAACTTGTGGTCTCTGCTTAGGCTGCTGGCTTCTTTATCTCTGTGACAGAGAGAGACTGGAATGATATTCAGAGGTTCTTTCTGCAGTCCCAACCTTGTCAAACACTTCTTCTGTCACATGAGGGCTGTTGTGAGGCTGTCCTGTCTAGACAGCGAACTCACAGAATTCACTGTAACAGCAATCTCAGTGTCAGGCTTGATGGGCACTTTCCTGCTTATCATACTCATTGGTGTGTTCATTCTCTCTACTGTTCTTAGGATCCCTTCAGCAAGAGCAAGCAGAAGGCCTTTTCTACCTGTGCCTCCCACCTCACGGTGGTCATCATCCACTCTGGTTTTGCATCTACTGTTTGTCTGATGCCAGAAGTATCAGGGGAAGATGACATACTCATAGCAATCCCCTACACTGTCATTACTCCTTTCCTCAGCCCTCTCATTTTCAGCCTCAGGAATAAGAACATGAAGAATGCTTTCAGAAAGGCACTTGGAAAAACAAATTCCTTGAATAAATAATCTTGGTTTATTGCTGCATGACTGAATATTCATAGATGTCAGTAAGGGGTTTACCCTATGATATCTGAAAAGCCTGTACCATTTGCCTTTTTCCAGGGGTTGGCATATGGAGATCAAGTGACTGAGTCTAGGACCCAAGCATTTACTTATCTTGTTAAGGAAGTTGTCTATCTCTTTCCATTCTGCATCTTCTCCATCAACTATACTCAACTCTGCTTATACTAGTACTTTCAGTTCTCTACTTCTACTTCAATATCAGTCTCTGAAGATAATAGGCTTCTACCAATCAAACTGTAGGTTTATTGCACCTTTGATGAAATGGGATAAGAAAGACTGTGGAAGGAAAAAAAAAAAACACCACGAGTGACCACTATATTCAGGAATGTTTAAAGATATCTAGAAATGTAAAGGTTGAATAATTTATATAGGCAATGTTGTGAGACACTGAATTGTGTCTCCCAGGAGATAAACCACTTTAATAGAAGGTTCACTATGTAGTAACCATCATGTCTTTGTGCATATCTGAATTGACATCTATATTTAAGTACCATATCATACTGACTATTAAAATTTTGTAATAACATTGTTTATGATGGTGTTCCCCTAATGACTTTCAGATGCTAGCTTCTGAATTCACAGGATGTGTTGGAACATTGATTCAAATAAGTCAACAGGACAGTAGTGCCTACTTGTTTCATAACTGTGGGAATCTATGTTGACAGCTGGAAATAACCTCCATTTTCTTTAGGATGAAGGCGCTAAACAGCAAATGTTTGAAAAATTCTCATGATATTGATAAGTGTGACATTAAAAGTGTTTTGGAATAATTTTTACAGACATCTTATATGTAATAAAGGAAACTAGATAAACACAACGTCAAATCTTTATATTACTTAAAAGAAAGTAAGAAATACTGTGGAGGCTATCTATCACAGAAAATTAGCAAGTTGTCTTATGGAAAATCCCAGCATATAAGCCTTGGGCCATTGCTGAATCCTTTTCAGTTCTGCTTCTAACCAAATTCATGTCCTCTCATGAAAGTTATAACCACTGTACTTGTGATTTGTATATATAAAATGTATACAAAGTCTAGAGTAATTTCCAACCTAGATTATATATGGGGATCATGTAAAGATAGGTAAGATGAAAATGATTATGTACATGCACTATAGTTAGGTTAATTATTAACATGACTCTACTTTCTTCCCTGGGACCATTTCGGTAACACATGTGCAGGCAGAATATTTACCCCTCCTTCATCTGTGATCACTGCTTCAGTAATGAAAGTGTTCCACCCCTGAGAACTGCATAGTCAATCCAGAGAAGTTATACATCTTGGACATAAATACTAAAAATCTGCTCACTCATAGTGAGTGTAGAAGATAAACTGTTAAGTGTAGACTCAAGTTCATTACTTGAATTTGGGACAGTTAACCCACATACAACAAAAACAAGACCAGGAGCTGACTGTGGCTCAGATCATAAACTTCTTATTACCAAACTCAGACTTAAATTGAAGATAATAGGGAAAACCGCTAGACCATTCAGTGTGACCTAAATCAAATCCCTTATGATTATACAGTGGAAGTGAGAAATAGATTTGAGGGCCTAGATCTGATAGACAGAGTGCCTGATGAGCTATGGATTGAGGTTTATGACATTGTAGAGGAGGCAGGGATCAAGACCATCTCCATGGAAAAGAAATGCAAAAAAGTGAAATGGCTGTCTGGGGAGGCCTTACTAATAGCTCTGAAAGAAGAGAGGCAAAAAGCAAAGGAGAAAGAGAAACATATAAGCATGTGAATGCAGAGTTCCAAAGAATAGCAAGAAGAGATAAGAAAGCCTTCTTCAGCGATCAATGCAAAGAAATAGAGGAAAAGAACAGAATGGGAAAGACTAGAGATCTCTTCAAGAAAATTAGAGATACCAAGGGAACATTTCATGCAAAGATGGGCTCGATAAAGGGCAGAAATGGTATGGACCTAACAGAAGCAGAAGATATTAAGAGGTGGCAAGAATACATGGAAGAACTGTACAAAAAGATCTTCACGACCCAGATAATCATGATGATGTGATCACTAATCTAGAGCCAGACATCTTGGAACGTGAAGTCAAGTGGGCCTTAGAAAGCATCACTATGAAATACGCTAGAGGAGGTGATGGAATTCCAGTTGAGCTGTTTCAAATCCTGAAAGATGATGCTGTGAAAGTGCTGCACTCAATATGCCAGCAAATTTAGAAAACTCAGCATTGACCACAGGACTGGAAAAGGTCAGTTTTCATTTCAATCCCAAAGAAAGCAATGCCAAAGAATGCTCAAACTACCACACAATTGCATTCATCTCACATGCTAGTAAAGTAATGCTCAAAATTCTCCAAGCCAGGCTTCAATAATATGTGAACCGTGAACTCCCTGATGTTCAAGCTGGTTTTAGAAAAGGCAGAGGAACCAGAGATCAAATTGCCAACATCTGCTGGATCATGGAAAAAGCAAGAGAGTTCAGAAAAAACATCTATTTCTGCTTTATTGACTATGCCAAAGCCTTTGAATGTGTGGATCACAATAAACTGTGGAAAATTCTGCAAGAGATGGGAATACCAGACCACCTGATCTGCCTCTTGTGAACCCTATATGCAGGTCAGGAAGCAACAGTTAGAACTGGACATGGAACAATAGACTGGTTCCAAATAGGAAAAGGAGTATGTCAAGGCTGTATATTGTCACTCTGCTTATTTAACTTCTATGCAGAGTACATCATGAGAAACGCTGGACTGGAAGAAACATAAGCTGGAATCAAGATTGCCGGGAGAATTATCAATAACCTCAGAGATGCAGATGACATCACCCTTATGGAAGAAAGTGAAGAGGAGCTAAAATGCCTTTTGATGAAAGTGAAAGTGGAGAGTGAAAAATTTAGCTTAAAGCTCAACATTCAGAAAACAAAAAATGGCATCTTGTCCCATCACTTCATGGGAAATAGATGGGGAAACAGTGGAAACAGTGTCAGAGTTTATTTTGGGGGCTCCGAAATCACTGCAGATGGTGATTGCAGCCATGAAATGAAAAGATGCTTACCCCTTTGAAGAAAAGTTATGACCAACCTAGATAGCATATTCCAAAGCAGAGACACTACTTTGCTGACTAAGGTCTGTCTAGTCAAGGCTATGGTTTTTCCTGTGGTCATGTATGGATGTGAAAGTTGGACTGTGAAGAAGGTTGAGCACTGAAGAACTGATGCTTTCAAACTGTGGTGTTGGAGAAGACTCTTGAGAGTCCCTTGGACTGCAAGGAGATCTAACCAATACATTCTGAAGGAGATCAGTCCTGGGTGTTCTTTGGAGGGAATGATGCTAAAGCTGAAACTCCAATACGTTGGCCACCTCATGAGAAGAGTTGACTCATTGGAAAAGACTCTGATGATGGGAGGATTGTGGGCGGGAGGAGAAGGGGACGACAGAGGAGATGGCTGGATGGTATCACTGACTCGATGGACATGAGTCAGAGTGAACTCCGGGAGTTGGTAATGGACACGGAGGCCCGGCGCGGTGCGATTCATGGGGTGACAAAGAGTCGGACACGGCTGAGCGACTGAACTTAATTTAGATTATTAAGCTAGAAAAAGCCAAAACTGAGATTGTTTGAGTAAATAGAATCTCAGTTCAGTTCAGTCAGGGGTTTGTATAATATGTGACTTGTCTTCTGGGCGTCTGGGAATTTAAAACTTGAAGAGTCTGTATTCTGCTCATAACCAAGGCTTCCTGCTACTCCCTTAGTTTTGTTTTGCTGAAGAGTGGAATAAGCTGTATCCCTAATATTCATTCAGTTTGCTCTTCCCGTCACCATAAACACACATTGTCCCTCTAGTCATAGAGTCCATTTCTGGTGTGAACAAAAACTGGGCCTATATCCAGAGAAAAACTCTAATTTGAAAAGATATATACACATACCTCAGTGTTCTTTGCAGCAGTATTTACAAAACCAGGAGTGGAAACAACCTAAATGCTCACTGACAGTTAAATGCATAAAGAAGAAGAGGAGAATCCTCAGCCACAAAAAGAATGAAACAATGCCATTTGCAGCAATATGGATTGACCTAGAGCTTATGATATTAAGTGAAGTAAATCAGATTGAATAAGACAAGTATCATATGATATCACTTAAATGTGGAATGCAAAATATAATTCAAATGATCTTATTTACAAAACAAAAAAGGTTCACCAAGACAAAGAAAACAAACTAACAAAATTATGGTTACCAATGGGAATGGGGGAGGGATAAATTAGGAGTTTGGGATTAGTAGATATAAACTACAATATATAAAATAATAACAAGTTCCTACTGTATAACACTGGGAACTATATTCAATATCTTGCAATAACCCATGGTTGAAAACTGTATGAAAAGAAATATATATATATATATATATATATATATATATACACACACATATATCTGAATAACTTTATATCAGGATCTAACACAACATTATAAATCAACTATATTTTAATAAAAAAGACAAAAATTCAAAGTAGCCATTAAAAATATTTTCAGATACCTAAAATTAATGATTAAAGAAATGAAGCCATCATGTAATGATAAATATAGGATATGAATAAAGAAGATATATTTTTTAAAAACTAAATGAAATACTGGATGTGAAAATTACAATAACTGAAGTTTTTTAACAATCAGCTTTGGACTCAGCAATGATAACCTTAACTTGAAGATGGCAAAACCTATTCTCCCACTTGTGACTTGTATAACCTTGTGAAGTTTAATTGTCTCGCTAGCCCCACTAATCATGAACTGCTTGTCATTGCACTTTTATGAGAGAGCAGTATACTGTTTCGTTTCAGCCACTTTAATTTTGAGGTCTTGGTAGTAAGGTTGTAGCTGCATTGTATTGTTAAGATAATTAAATGATATATTTATAAAATTTTTCATGTGTCCAGTAATTATAAACACTCAGTAAAAGATAATTACACATATTTTTCTCCATCCCCAGGGGAAAAGTACAGAAGTATCTCTTTCTCTATCTCTATCTCTCTCTTTAATTTCTCATCTCCTTCCCCCTTCTGAAACCATCTAGTCTTTCCCCCTCAAGAACACTGCACTCTTTTGATTCTTTTCTTGGCCAGCATTTGGTCTTTTCTTTCTTTGGTCCACCAATGGCTATTTCTCAAGCTTTTCCTGTTCATGTTCTGCTATTTTGGCAGATTATGTTTCCCAGGTGAAATCTATCAAATCTGCACTCATAATATTTATCAGTTTTTATGACCACAAGGTTCATCATCTGAAGACAGACGTAAGACCCAGGCCAACACTTCTAAATTTCTGTTCCATATATCTGCCTCTTCTTTGAGCTTAATGTCAAGACTGATCTTGTTATTGATTTTCTCATGATAAACAACCTTCTACATTTTCTAAGATTTAGCATCTCCTCACAACTTTAGGCTAAAAATGAAAACAGAACTGCAGTTCTCCTACTCCTTATAGTATCATCTAATTTTTAAGGTACCATTGCTTATAAACCTATTATTTTTTTGCAGAGAGAATACTTCTTCTCCATGGCATCTTCTCTGACCTTTGATCCAGTTCCTCTATCTTGTCTATTCAATGTTTGGGTCTTCAGCTCACTAAAGTGCAATCCCCTTTTCATCTGTACTATCTTCTCTCCTCCCTCAAAATAATAATCGTTGTAAGAAGAAACTATTACTTACACTTTTCTGGTTTCACCCACTTTAAATACAGTGAGCCTTTCTTAAATGCTCAGGGTTGACTGAAAAATACACAACCCCAAAACTGAGAATATGCTTTATTTGGTGAACTTTCTGAGGATAGTAGTCAGGTTCACAGCTTTTCAGATAGTTTTTAGATACTGTTCTGAAGAGCTAAGGGAGGAGCCAGTACATGTAGAAGTTTTGCTGAAAAAAAAATAGCTGAAAAATCAAAATATTATTGCTAATCACAAAGAAATCCCAGACATCTGAAATCAATTTTAATGCCTTGCTGTAAATGGGAAGATGTAAGAGCCTGAGATCAATGAAATTATTCCTTTAGTATTCATCTTAACTATCAAGGGCCAGTATCCTAAATTTCTTTATTTTGAATTCCCCTCAGGGTGCACCATTTGTGGGGTGAGATTCAGTGGTTCATGACTTGATGATTTGAAGGGAAGAAACATTCTTTATTTAGTTTTAAAAAAAAAAAGGCAGACAATATTTTTTGTTCACAGCAGGAATGGACTCTGTGACTTGAGGGACAATGTGTGTTTATGGTGAGGGGAAGAGCAAATTGAATGAATATTAGGGATACAGTCTATTCCACTTGTCAGCAAAACAAAACTAAGGGAGTATCAGGAAGCCTTGGTTATGAGCAGAATACAGACTCTGCAAGTTTTAAATCCCCAGAGACTCCCAGAAGACAAGTCACATATTATACAAACCCCTGTAACTAATGAGAGCAAATTACAAAGTTAAGTAAGAAAGTTCTTTTCCTCTCTTTGATGAAGAGAGAGAATCCCTGAGGGTCTCTTAACCAGAAACAAACCTCTAGAGCTGAGGAACTTCAAACAGGTGATTAGCAGATAACATCTTTAAAGTGTTAGGAGGAAAGGCTCTAAGCCATTATAATTCAGTGAGTGTTGGGAACTGATCACAGCTCATGTGGCCTAACTTCACACCTCCTGTCAGAAACTCTGGAACCATAAAAAGCTGAGGGGCATAGTCAGGGCCTCTTTCCTTACTTGCCAGGAGGGGAGATTTGAAACTGGAATGTACAGGAACTCTCCCAGTGTCACTTAATTAGCAATGACAAAGTCAAAAATCTGGAGTCTTTGACCAATAATGTTCATAGTAAGTTGATCTTTACCTTTTTTGAGTTATGAACAAAGCATTTTTCCAACAATGTAAAGACTATCATATAAGAATATAAGTGATACTGAGTTGGCTTTGGAGCCCTGATAAAATACACAAGGTAGGAAACTATTCTTGCTATGGTTTGACTGTTTTCTTCATGATCAATTCACTACATTTTCTTCAAATTTGCTATTTCTCTTTGACTTTAAATAGTACTGTATTATTTTGTCAGTGGATCTATATTCCAAACTAAATTTGAGACAGTTTGATTTAGCAATAACTTCAGAGAGAACTGAGGGTGAGGTAGAGTACCCTCGTCCCCTTCACAAACACAAACATGCAGAATATGCCAAAAGTAGGAGATTCTGATATCCCTATTATACTGAGGATGATTCTCCAAGTAGTCATTTGCAACACAGTTGGGTAAAGACTGGATAAGGAAGGAGCTACTTTGAATTTGAATCACTGATCCTCTGCATTTTCAAAATTCTTCTGAATTTAACTGTGTCTGTGAAAACAAATTTGGGGGGGCTGCCTTGGAAGAAATATGGCCTACTGTGTGAAACCAGGCTGTTCTGCAAGTAGTGAGTTAGAAAAAGCTTGGGTTTACCTCATGGAGCTATTATAACAACTTCATTTTCTGCCAATATATTTTCCCTTTGGGAAACCTAGGTAATTTTAGTTTACAAACAATAAAACTTCCTTTGCTATAGAGTTATTGTAAAGAGTTCTGAGAATTTAAGAATCTCAGCTTATAAATGTCTCTACAGGTAGAAGGGATGCTTAACAAAGAGAGATAAACAGAAGGACATGATCTTCACTTTTCTTTAAGACTTCAGGTCCTAACCAATTTCTCCAAGAAGGGATAATGACTTTGGGATTCTCTTATAGTTGTAAGCCATTGTCCAAATATAGTCCTAAAACAGCTAGGAAGTTAGCTATCAACATTCACCCCTTAGATAGATAGACAACATTATACATAGGAAGTTTCTGAGTCAGACAGTGACTCTGCCTATTAACTACTTGATATTTTTTTCAGGGTTTAGAGTCAAATCCAAAGCTTAATCATCAAATTCATCTGAATTTCCTTCATCTGGACATGAATTAGAATATTTTCTGTCCTGTTAGTATTATGGGCCCTTAAAATAATTAATAAGGGCAAGAAAGAGCCATAAAAGGTAATGAGTATTTGTTTACAGAAACAAATAATATATTGGAAAAACATCACCTACATACACATGGTGAATTACCAAACTAAATGATCTATCAGAAATTGTAAACTTGGACTTCTCTGATGGTCCAGTGGTTGTGAGTCCACCTGCCAATGCAGGAGACATGGTTTGATTCCTGGTCCAGGAAGATTCCACATGCCACAGGGAAAATAAACCCATGTGCCACAACTACTGAACATATGCCCTAGACCCTGCATGCCACAACAAGACAAGGTACCACAATGAGAAGTACATGCATGCAAATGCAGAGTAGTCCCTGCTCGCTGCAACTAAAAAAATCCCATGCGCAACAACGAAGACCCGGCACAGACAAACATAAATAAATAAATAAAATGATTTTTAAAAGAGAAATTGTAAATTTCATTATTTATCTATTTAAACCAACATTTCAAAGGATAATGGAAATCTTAATATTTATTTGTCTTTCTTTCCTATTTCAGAAAGTTCAACAATGAAGATCAATCAGACAGTCTTGAGAGAGTTCATTCTTGTTGGCTTTTCTGTTTACCCACATGCACAGACATTCCTCTTTGTGGTTTTCTTTTGCCTCTACCTTCTCACCCTCACAGGTAACCTGGCCATCATGAGTCTTACCTGGGTGGACAGACGTCTCCACACACCCATGTACCTCTTCCTTAGTGCACTCTCTTTCTCTGAGACCTGCTACACCCTGACCATTATCCCCAGGATGCTGGCAGATCTCCTGGCCAAGAAAAGAAGCATTTCAGTCTTAGGTTGTGGCTTGCAGATGTATTTCTTCTTGGGACTTGGTGGCACTCACTCTTTCATTCTCACTTTGATGGGATATGATCGCTTCCTGGCCATCTGCAACCCTCTCAGATATCCTTTGCTTATGACCAATATGGCATGTGGAAAACTTGTGGCCTCTGCTTGGGCTGCTGGCTTCTTTATCTCTGTGACAGAGACTGCATTGATATTCAGAGGTTCTTTCTGCAGTCCCAACCTTGTGAAACACTTCTTCTGTCACATGAGGGCTGTTGTGAGGCTGTCCTGTCTAGACAGTGAACTCACAGAATTCATTGTAACAGCAATCTCAGTGTCAGGCTTGATGGGTACCTTTCTGCTCATTATCCTCACTTACATTTTCATTCTTTCCACTGTCCTCAAGATCCCTTCAGCTGAAGGCAAGCAGAAGGCCTTTTCTACCTGTGCCTCCCACCTCACAGTGGTCATCATTCATTTTGGTTTTGCATCTATTGTTTATCTGAAGCCAGAAGCATCCGGGGGAGATGACACAGTGATCGCAGTTCCCTACACTGTCATCACTCCTTTCCTCAGCCCTCTCATTTTCAGCCTCAGGAATAAGGACATGAAGAATGCTTTCAGAAAGACTCTTGGAAAGACACATTTCTTGAATAAGCAATCTTGGATTGTGGAAGATTATGAGAACATACATAAGTAAATGTTATCATAATTCAGGAGGCATTTACCCTGTGACATGTGAAATCTGTACCATTTACCTTTTTCCAGAGGTTGACATATGGGGATCAAGTGACTGAGTCTGGAATCTACATCTTGACAAGCACTTAGCCTGGAAGAAAGGTGTCCAGTGACTTCTGTTCTCTGTCCCTGCAGATTTTAGACTTCTATCAATGAATCTCTGGGTGCACTTCACTTTTGATGTCAGTGGGGAAGCAAGATTATGGAAATAAAAAGGAAAACCTTTGACCATTTCACTAAGAAATGCTTTTAGAGAGCTAAAGATATAAAAGTTGAAGAATTTTTCTAGGTAATATTGTAAGAAACTGATTTGTTTCTTCAGGATATAAACCATTTCTGATATGAGATATAGTATATATAAATCTTCAACTATGTGTATATATATATATATATATATAACACATATATACATATACTATGTATGTATGTATGTGTGTGTGTGTGTGTGTGTGTCTGTGTGTGTCTGTGTATATATATATATATTATATATATGTGAAGTTCCATGCCAAACTATTCACGATTGTGTCCTTCTAATGATGGAATTAGATACTAGATTCTGACTACACAGGGTGTTTTGGAACAACCATTCAAATAAGTAAATTGGACAGTAAAGTCTATACGTTCTAAGTCTATGGGAACCTATCAAAGGCTGAATATAAACTCTACTTTCTTTATGAAGAGGGCATTAAATAGCTAAACTTAAAAAAAGTGCCTCAATATTGAGTGGTTTAACAACAAAAAGTGTTTTTGAATAATTTTGGCAGACTATTTAATGAAGGTAATAAGGTATACACAGAATCAAACACTTATTTTACCTAGAGGAAAATAAATATTATATAGGTTAGATATCAGAGAGGTTTTTAATAATCTTAGTGAAATTCCCAACATACAAGCTTAAGAAATTTCTGAATCCTTTCTCAGTTCTGCTGCTAACATGTCCTCTCATGAAGGATACAACTACTATACTAAGGATTGGTGTATATAAAATATATGAAAGCTTTGGAATAGTTTCTGATATACATTATTTATGGGGATTTTCTAAAGATAAGTAAGATAATGTGTGAAAATTATTATGCACTTACCCCAATTCAGGTTATCTATTGCTATGACTGTTTTCTTCCCTGGGACTATTTTTGTAGTACATATGCAGGCAGAATATTTACCCTTTACATTTCAATCAAGAAATCCCGTGTATATTAGAAAAAATATTTGAACTGGAGGAAATAAAAATACTACAAGTCAAAGCTTGTGGATGTAGCTTTTCAGTGCTTGGATGAAATATATAGCATTCAAAATATATAGCATTTAAAATGTTCATAGGTTGAATATTTATAAGTAAGCGTTCACCTTTAAAACTTAGTAATAGCTAAGCACAAAAGACTGTGAAAATAATATTCTTTGATGAAATTTATAAAGAAATAAAGACAGAAGACACAAACAATCTTAAGGATGGAAATCTGGATTTGCTCAGGTCATACAGACATAAAAGATAAGATAATTCTGTAAATTATGTTATGTTCATAACATAATTTGAGAATTTGAATGAAATGGGAAAAATCCTATAAAATACATGCTAAAGCTGACATAAAGGAGAAAAAGTTATTTAATTCTCAAGAAAATGAATTTCAATTAATATTTTTGTTGAGTTCTGCCATAAGGCCACAGGTGCAAGGCCGTCCATCAACGTCACAGAAGTAGAGCCCAGAACCAAGATTATGTCTGGAACTGACTGACAGCCTCTGTAAATGTTGCCAAAAGACCCCCTCATCATCAACAGCAGGCTTCCTGACCCCAAATTAGCAAAAGTGCCCACCCCAGTAGTCACCCAATAGTCCCCTAATCAATCACCTAATGCCAGTCTCCCAGCAGGAAGTTTATATGCCTTGAGGCTATACAAATTGGCATTGCAGTTGGATTCTTTACCAGATGAGTCCCCTGGGAAGCCCAAGAATACTGGAGTGGGTAGTCTATCCACTCTCAAGAGGATCTTCCCAATCCAGGAATCAAACTAAGGTCTCCTGCATTGCAGGTGGATTCTTTACCAACTGAACTATCAGCTGCTGCTGCTGCTGCTGCTGAAGTCACTTCACTTGTGTCCAACTCTCTGCAACCCTATGGACTATAGCCCACCAGGCTCCTCCATCCATGGGATTCTCCAGGCAAGAGTACTGGAGTGGGATGCCATTGCCTTCTCCGTGAGCTATCAGGGAAGCCCCCAAACTGGTTCAGTTCAGTTCAGTCACTCAGTCGTGTACAACTCTTTGAGACCCCATGAATCACACCATGCCAGGCCTCCCTGTCCATCACCAACTCCCAGAGTTCACTAGACTCACATCCATCAAGTCAATGATGCCATCCAGCCATCTCATCCTTTGTTGTCCCCTTCTCCTCCTGCCCCAAATCTCTTCCAGCATCAGAGTATTTTCCAATGAGTCAACTCTTCGGATGAGGTGGCCAAAGTACTGAAGTTTCAGCTTCAGCATCATTTCCTCCAAATAAATTCCAGGGCTGATCTTCAGAATAGACTGGTTGGATCTCCTTGCAGTCCAAGGGACTCTCAAGAGTCTTCTCCAACACCACAGTTCAAAAACATTAATTCTTTGGTGCTCAGCTTTCTTCACAGACCAACTCTCAATACGTGACCACTGTAAAAATCATAGCCCTGACTAGACAAACCTTTGTTGGCAAAGTAATATCTCTGCTTTTGAATATGCTATTTTGAATATGCTATCTAGGTTGGTCATAACTTTTCTTCCAAGGAGTAAGCATCTTTTAATTTCATGGCTGCAGTCACCATCTGCAGAGATTTTGGAGCCCCCAAAAATAAAGTCTGACAACTGTTTCCACTGTTTCCCCATCTATTTCCCATGAAGTGATGGGGCCAGATGCCATGACCTTCGTTTTCTGAATGTTGAGTTTTAAGGTAACTTTTTCAGTCTCCACTTTCACTTTATCAAGAGGCTTTTTCATTCCTCTTCACCGTCTGCCGTTAAGGGTGGTGTCATCTGCATATCTGAGGTTATTGACATTTCTCCCAACAATCTTGATTCCAGCTTGTGCCTCTTCCAGCCCAGCATTTCTCATGATGTACTCTGCATATTGGCTACTAACCCACAAAAGAGTCAGCTTTCCTTGGTCTATCAGAAGGTGTTGACCCACTGGACTCACAGAGCCCACATTACCTCTGTTCTTTGTTCTTAATAAACTGATTCCTTACTGAAATACTGTGTGTCTGGAAATTATTTTCCAACCCATGTTCAAACTGCCCCAATACTTATCACATTAAGTATCTGGGCCCTTTAATGTCACTGATAGGTTCTGCCAACTCTTAAAGTGGAAATTGCTCCAAACTGCATGAAAAGTTTACACGGAATAGATAAGAATAAACACCTTCAACTCATTTTTTTTTTTTTTTTTTTTGGCTCAGTTCAGTTCAGTCACTCAGTCGTAGCTGATTCTTTGCAACCCCATGAATCACAACACGCTGGGCCTCCCTGTCCAACACCAACTCCCGGAGTCTACCCAAACCCACGTCCATTGAGTTGGTGATGTCATCCAGCCATCTAATCCTCTGTCATCCCCTTCTCCTCCTGCCCCCAGTCGCTCCCAGCATTAGGGTCTTTTCCAAAGAGTCAACTCTACCCATGAGGTGGCTAAAGTATTGGAGTTTCAGACTCAGCATCAGTCCCTCTAAAGAACACCCAGGACTGATCTCCTTCAGAATGGACTGGTTGGATCTCCTTGCAGTCCAAGGGACTCTCAAGAGTCTTCTCCACACCACAGTTCAAAAGCATCAATTCTTCAGCACTAAGCTTTTTCACAGTCCAACTATTGCATCCATACATGACCACAGGAAAAACCATAACCTTGACTCGATGGACCTTGGTTGGCAAGGTAATGCCTCTGCCTTTAAATATGCTATGCAGGTTGGTCATAACTTTCCTTCCAAGGAGTAAGCATCTTTTAATTTCATGGCTGCAGTCACCATCTGCAGAGATTTTGGAGCCCCCAAAATAAAGTCTGACACTGTTTCCACTGTTTCCCCATCTATTTCCCATGAAGTGATGGGACCAGATGCCATGATCTTCATTTTCTGAATGTTGAGCTTTAAGCCAACTTTTTCACTCTCCTCCTTCACTTTCATCAAGAGGTTCTTTAGTCCCTCTTCACTTTCTGCCATAAGGGTGATGTCATCTGCATATCTGAGGTTATTGATATTTCTCCCAGCAATCGTGATTCCAGCTTGTGCTTCTTCCAGCCCAGTGTTTCTCATGATGTACTCTGCATAGAAGTTACATAAGCAGGGTGACAATATAGTCTTTTTGTTTTGTTTTGTTTTGTTTTTAGTATTAATTAGTGTTTTTAAAATTAATTTATTTTTTTAATTACAATACTGTATTTGTTTTGCCATACATTGACATGAATCAGCCACAGGTGTCCACGATCTCCCAATGCCAAAGCCCCCTCCCACCTCCCACCTTACATCCTCTCCCTGAATCATCCCGTGCACCAGCCCCATGCGTCCTGCATCCTGTATTGAACATAGACTGGCGCTTCATTCTTACAAGATAGTATACATGTTTCAGTGCCTTTCTCCCAAATCATCCCACCCTCTCCCTCTCCCTCAGAGTCCAAAAGTCCATTCTATACCTCTGAGTCTCTTTTGTTGTCTCACATAGAGGGTCTTCATTAATATCCTTCTAAATTCCATATATATGTGTCAGTATACTGTATTGGAGTTTTTCTTTCTGGCTTACTTCACTCTGTATAATCGGCTCCAGTTTCATCCATCTCATTAGAACTGAGTCGAATTTATTCTTTTTAAGGGCTGAGTAGTACTCCATTGTGTATATGTACCACAGCTTTCTTATCCATTCATCTGCTGATGGACATCTAGGTTGTTAGATGTCTTGATGTACTCCTTTCCTATTTGGAACCAGTCTGTTGTTCCATGCCTAGTTCTAACCGTTGCCTCCTGACCTGCATACAGGTTTCTCAGGAGACAGGTCAGATGGTCTGGTATTCCCATCTCTTGAAGAATTTTCCACAGTTTATTGTGATCCACACATTCAAAGGCTTTGAAATAGTCAATAAAGTAGAAATAGATGTTTTTCTGGGATGCTCTTACTTTTTCTATGATCCAGCAGATGTTGGCAATTTGATCTCTGGTTCCCCTGCTTTTCCTAAGACCAGCTTGAACCATTTTTTCTTTTTGCCTAGCATAAACCATATATTGGTGGTTCAGTCAGTAAGGAATCCACCTGCAATGCAGGAGACCCAGATTTGATCCCCTGGATAAGGAAGTGGCAACCCAGTCCAGTATTCTCACTTGTGAAATCCCATGGACAATGGAGCCTGGTGGTTTACAGTCCATGTAGTTGCAAGAGTTGGACACAACTTTGCAACTAAACCACCAACACACCATACACTATATCTTGAAATCTCTTCCAGGAACATAGATGTAAAAATCTCAAGTAAAATAAAACCAACCAAATACATATACTCAAGTTCAATTTAGTTCAGAATTGTAAAGTTTTCACATTTGGAAATCATTCAGTGTAATTATCAGAAGATAAAATACTAATCATGAGATTATTAATTGGTACAAAAAATCTTTTGATAATATTTAAAATCCATTCAGGTGATAAAGAACAAAGCTTATAGTGTAATAGAAATTAAAAGAAATTCCTTAAACTAATGAAGATTATCAAACTTTTTAATTTATGGTAAAATACTTAAATCTGTCCAGGTTAAATTAGGAACAAGACAAGAAAAACTTCTCTCATCAATTCTATTCCATGTTATTCTAAACTGTCTGTACAGTAAGAAAAGAAAAGAAATGAAATACATTAGCTTTATAAAGAAGACAAAGGGTCATTTTTTTATGATATGGTATGTTAGAAAATCCAAAACAAACTGCATGCAAATTTAGAATTAATAATCAGTATACTGCTGGATGCATGAACATAAACCAATTGTAGTTTCTTAAATTAACAATTATAATGTAATATAAAAGTGTATACTATATGTAAAAGCTTTAAAACTATTAAACCCCCTGAAATAAAATTAATAAAAAGCAAAGCCTCTACAGAGAAATTTGTAAAAAATTACTAAAATAATTTTTAAAAAATATGTAAATCATGATATATATTTTTCATGAGTTAAAAGACTCAATGTTGTATAAATGCCCATTCTTTCCATACAAATCTGTTTCAAGAAAATCCCAATGGAAATTTTAATAGTTTCCTTTTTGTATCTGAAAATGATCAAGTATATTAAATTTTAATGGATTTACAAGTAGCCAAGATATTCTTGAAGAACAATTTAGCATGGTTTGTTTTACCAGATAACAGTTCTCATTATGCAACTGCAGCATGCTATTGGCACAGGTGACAAATACAACAAAAGAATTGAATAATGAGTCCTCAAATTTACATGCACATGGGTATACCAGGTGGCTAATTATAATTGTCACTATATTTCTTAGCTTCCTTTGCATCCAGGATTAGCTAAGCAACTAAGTTTTTCCAACCACATGTAAGAAGAAATAATGGGTGCAATGTCTACATGTCTCCCTTAAGAGCAGCATCTCTCTTTCCGCTTTCCTGATGGCTAGGAATGGGAAACCAGTACTTTGAACTCTGAAATAGAAGCCTTGTCTTGAGAATGGCAGAACCACTCTATGGCTTGTACAACTTTGTGATGCGAAGCTGCAGTGTCAGCCTTGCCTACTGTGAACTGATTGTCACTGGTGTTATATAAGAGGGAAATAAATTCTGTCTCATTTCAACCACTTTAAGGGATTTGGTAACTGAGAATGTAGCTACATTGTGTGAAGATGATTAAATGAAATTTTTCTTAAAACTTAAACAAAGTGTCCAGTGAATGACAATTGTATATATTTTTCCAGCATCCATTGGAAAAAGTATAAAAGCATTCCTTTCTGTTTCACTTGATTACTAAGGTACTTTCTCATTTTTCTCATCTCCCTCTCCTTTCTGACGCTATATACCCCTTCCCCTCAAGAAAACTGCTCTTGTGATTCTTTTCTTAGCCAACTTTTGATCTTTTCATTTCTTTGGTCTACCAATGGCCATTTTCAAGCTCTTGTTCATCTTTCTCTCCTTTTTATAATATCTGGTTTTCTCATTAAATCTGTCAAATTTACTCCTATTATATCTACTGTTTTTGATACTTAAAAATTTATAAAGATTGGCAAAACCCAGGCCAACATTTCTAACTTATTGCTGTATATACCTGCCTCTTTTTTGCACTTAGTGTGTTAAGACTGAACACATCACTGATTTTCTTATGTTGTTCCTCCTTTTGTGTTTTCTAGGAGTTAACATCTCCTCACTCCTTCAAGCTGCAACTCAGAAATACACATTATAGCGCCATCTAAATCTGTTGTAAAGACTATGTTTAAAGCTGTATTATTTTGCTTCCCTCATAGCTCAATCAGGAAAGAATCTGGCTGCAATGCAGGAGACCCAGGTTCAACCCCTGAGTTGAGAAGATCCCCTGGAGAAGAAAATGATAATCCACTCCAATATCCTTGCCAGGAAAATCCCATGGACAGAAGACCCTGGCAGGCTACAGCCCATGGGGTCGCAAGAGTCATACATGACTTAGTGACTAAACCACCATTTTGCAATAACAACAAACTTCATTACAGAGAGGAGTAAAAATTACTTATAGTAGGTGGGTTCACTCCCCAATATTGCATTCTAAACAGGATGCTTTTGGCCTCTCTTTAAACATTTCCAGTGATAAAGAGATTAACACATACCTTTGGCCACCTGATCCAAAGAGCTGACTCATCTGGAAAGACCCTGACACTGGTAAAGATTGAGGGCAGGAGAAGAAAGGGATGACAGAAGATGAGATGGTTGGATGGCATCACTGACTCAATGGACGTGAGTTTGGGTGGGCTCCAGGAGTTGGTGATGGACTGGGAGGCCTGGCATGCTGCAGTTCATGGGGTTGCAGAGTCAGACATGACTGAGCGACTGAACTGAACTGAAATGATAGGAAATAATCTACTCCATTTGGGACAGTTCTAGTAGACTGGGGAAACAAAGGGACTGACAGGACATGAATGGCAGTCAGGACACCGGATTTATGACAGAAGGAGAAAAAAATGTATTTTCATCAGAGTGAGGTTTGTACCAGGAATCATGAATCTGAAATTACTCCTCTGTATACCTTCATCCAATTATCCTGAGGTCTTCCTATATGCTCTCTAAGCCCAATTTTATTCAAAAAAGGATGTGAAAGGGTGCAAACAAGAAAGAATGCTTTCCTCTTTGGAGCCTGTAGACCTAAGCATGGGAAATAAAGAATCTCTCCTTCACATATACAGACAAGTTATATAAATGCAAAACTGGACAGAGTTTGACAAATAATATTTTCTCAACATTTAATAACTTAGAGAGATCGCCAGATTTAGTCCTTAACTTGCTTACTTTATTTTGTAATTTTCTCAACAGAATTTTAGATTTGGGTTAGCTTTATATCTATCTAGTATGCAGACAAATAACCTCTTTAGCACCTCTGAAAATAGAATTTGTAGAAGCACTACACAGATGACACTCTGGCAATGAACTCAAGGGCTTTATCCTGCATTCCTCCAGAGCTATGTCCCTCCAGATTATTTTCTTTCATTGTATCATTGATTTCCTTGAACAAATGGTCCTTGAGATGACTTGGACATAGTCTTCTTAGGGAGAGGTAAATTACCATGGCAATATTTCCTAAGGGACTATATGCTAAAGATGTGATTATAAGAGCTATCTACTGCTGCTCCTGCTTACTTAAGAAGTATCCCATCTTAAGCCATCTGCCAAACCTTTTTCCTGTCATGCCACACATTACTCAGAGACCAGCATGAAACATCAACTTTTTTGAAGAGTGACTGGGGCTGCCCTCTCCTGCTTGACAGAGAAAGGTAACTAATTTACTGATAAACAAACACCCTAAGATGGGTATTTGAGTGAATGAAGAGGACTAGCAATCAGAAGAGAAAAAGATAAAACTCTATGAGGATATTGTCTTTACCCAAGCTGCTGCTGATGCTGCTAAGTCACTACACTCGTGTCCAACTCTTAGCGACCCCATGGACTGCAGCTTATCAGGCTCCTCCATCCATGGGCTTTTCCAGGCAAGAGTACTGGAGTGGGGTGCCATCGCCTTCTCCTTACTCACACTAGATACCTTCAGATCCTTCCTCAGTTCCCTTTGGTTTTCTGATTCCTCGTAATCCTGAGAAAACTCTTGATTTCTTCAAATGTTCAATTGGCTTAAAAATCTCAAAAAGCTTAGTCAGCTCATGCCTAGTACTCTGTTCTTTTACTCATCTCTGAATATTTGTTATTAAGGATTTGGTGCCTAAGAAATATACATTTGAAATGTTCATAAATGTAAGAATGTTCTTAAGCTACATAGTGGAGAAGTGTTGGAGATCTTGAATGTGATAGAAAAAAATAGGAAATTGTGTATGGAAAAAGGGATCCAGAGAGCAGAATTTGAGAGTAGGAGAGTCAGACATCAATTTCGTATGTATTCAGAAAGTAGTACTCCTTGCCCTAAGACCAGGTCCAAAGCCATACTTACTACTTTCAGTCCATATCTATATATCCCAAATTTAAATGAGATTTTAAAGAACTACTGGTTGAATTTTACTGTCATGCACAGATGAGCTCAAACACAATGCAACATAACATGGCAAAACAAAGCACACTTTGTTTCAACCAGAAGGAGTGAGTTTATCTGGCTGTATACTGTACTTATGAACATCTACAAATTTCCATGGAAGGTGTATAGGATAACAATTTTGTTCCCAAATATCCATGAACAGATCATCCAACTTTACCCCAGCTCCACAATTTTCTAGATGTATGATCTTGAACAAAAAGTACTCATCTTTCTGCCATTTATAGAGAACAAAGTGCTTAAACTCAGCAGGCTCTTATGAGGATTAAGCCAGCATATAAAAGTACTAAGTACCTTGAACACACTAATCGATTTTATTTTTATGTCTTCTCTGAATGCCATATGGACACAGACTATAATAGTCATGATAGTGGTTCCAGACAGAAATCAGGACTCTCAGTTGTTGATTCACCAAGTTCTTTGCTAACTGAGTTATGAGTATTCAATTTGTGATGATCAAAGAAAGACATCAAAGAAAACAAAATATATTTGATTTACTCTGAAAATGAGATATAGCTGTGTATAAGTCTCTGCCCAGTTTGTGTCTGGACAAACGTATATGTAGCTTCCTGAAGAACACCATTAGGAGTCAGACAATTTATTGTTCAGCGTCATATATGTAAGATCTATGAAGTAGAAGTTGAGAGAAGGCAATAGCACCCCACTCCAGTACTCTTGCTTGGAAAATCCCATGGACGGAGGAGCCTGGTGGGCTGCAATCCTTGGGGTCACTAAGACTCGGACACGACTGAGCAACTTCACTTTCACTTTTCATGCATTGGAGAAGGAAATGGCAACCCACTCCAGCGTTCTTGCCTAGAGAACCCCAGGGATGGGGGAGACTGGTGGCTGCTGTCTATGGGGTAGCACAGAGTTGGACACAACTGAAGTGACTTAGTAGCGGCAGCAGCATGAAGTAAAAGTCAGACAGAAATCAAAGAAATTATACTGGCATAAATAGACATTTGAGGTGATCCAAGTCACCCCATCCAGCTGAGGAAAACTGTGGATTTCAGTTCTACAGACCTATAAAATCACTAGTTTTTTAAAAATATTGAGGACGTTTGACACTCTGGCCAAATCATTCTCACCTAAATTTTCTGTTTAATTGTCATATAAGCCAATGCTTTAGGAATGACAGATACTATGACCAGCAGTAACAGCATCTCTATGTGATAAATGTAAAAACAGGTTAAGCCTCCTATCTCTGAACTAGAAGAGGGACCTTAATTTTCCCAAATTATATATTATTGGTTACATATGATATGTAATGCACTTAGTGAGGATAAAGAAGTGAGCTTCTTTCTGTTCTTGAGGAGGAAGAATCCAGGAAACTACATAAATGCTCCATAGGTCTGTTAACAGAGTCATAGTCACAGTAACAGATGTGAGTGATCTACTGGACGAAGTTATCATAGAAGAATTGATATATTTATAATGTTTATTACATGCAAAGGACCAGTAGTAGAAAACAAAGTGGTGTCTTAAAGAACTTTTATGTGATTGGGGGACTAAATAAGACTAGTGGTTGATAGATGTGGAAGAGAAGGTAACCACGAAAGGGAGTATTTGGCAGTAAGCAAACAATGAATTGTATGATACCATCCATATAATTTAGTCCTGAGAGGACTTACAGAGAAAGAGCTGCTCTTGGTTCTAAAGGGAAGTTCAGTGAAAAAAAAAAACAACTTAGAATTCTTCTTCACTAATTATTTTTGGAACCTAAACTGTCAAATGAGAAGTGTGTTTAAACAGTTTACCTCTGTGTGATTGCTGAAGCTTCAGGTTCATCTGCCCTGTGCTGTCATGCTGGTAGAATGCTACCCTGATGCCATAAAAATCCTGAAGTGTCAATAAAGTGTTTCTCCAAGAATGACAAAGGAGAAAACACGTTGCCCAGAAGTTAGACTACATGGAAAAATGGTGGGGGAGGTGGGCAAATAACACAGGAGTTAAAAGCATGTATTACATTAATATAGTCATAGTTATCTGGGGGATCTAAATACTGTAGGTAGAGAAGGTAGATTGGAACAGAGTGTAGAAAATGAGGAGAGACAATATCTGGTGAGGATTAGTGGCCAGAGTTGCAATGGCTAGAGAAGAAAATCCCTGGCAATAGCAGTGCAGTCAGAGTAGCAAATAGTATTCAATTTTCAATAACTGAGCTAGAATGCTATGAAAATTATGATGTAAAGTAATACTGAAGAGTGGGCAGGAGTTATGGTCATGGGCACCTCTGGGCACAAGGTACCCTTCTTCAGGTTCCCATTTGAACCAGCAGACTGTTTAAGCCCCTGTGGTCTGTAGAACAAGACAGGCTTCAGAAGAAAAAAATAAATAAAAAGGAAAAAGCTTCTGAACCAGATGACAGTTTTCCAGAGTGCTTCCCATTCTCCACTCCATTTTCTAGCAACTCTTTCTGTCCCTCAGGATTGCTCTTGGGGCAAATTGGAGCTTCAAGCAAATTTAATGCAGTCTTACAACTAACAAGAACTGTAGTTTGCATTCCATTCATACAAAATTTGTATCTGAATGATACTCATTCAGATACAAATCTTATTAAATCTTATTCAAGCTTACACAAATCAAGACAAGCTCATTCCACTGATATTTTTGAGTATCTACTGATGCTTTTGAACTGTGGTGTTGGAGAAGACTCTTGAGAATCCTTTGGACAGCAAAGAGATCAAAACAGTCAATACTAAAGAAAAGATTGATGCTGGAACTGAATTTCCAATAATTTGGCCACCTGATGTGAAGAGCCAACTCATTAGAAAAGACTGTGATGCTGGGAAAGATTGAAGGCTTGAGGAGAAGGGGATGACAGAGGTTGAGATGGTTGGATGGCATCACCAACTTGATGGATATGAGTTGCAGTAAGCTCTGGGAGATGGTGAAGGACAGGGAAGCCTGCTGTGTTGCTGTCCATGGGATCTCAAAGAGATCCCACACTACTGAGTGACTGAGCAACAACAACTGTGTCCTAGGCACTGCTCTATCTACTAAGAATAGAGGTGTGAAGACAGGTCCGTGTTCAGACTTTGCCATTACTCAATCTACTTCAGGATCTGAATTCCCTTACCATGGCTCCTGGGCATTTCCAGTCACTATTATTTTAATTTTTCCCATATTGGATCATCATCTAGCCCCAAGGCATGTTGTACTTCCTTCTTATCCAGTTCCAAACGTCCCACCTCTCCAGACCCTCTTGGAAAACTATGTGTGTGCTTAGTGGCTCAGTCATATCCTCCTCTTTGTGACCCTCTGGACTGTAGCCCACCAGGCTCCTCTGTCCTTGGGATTTCCCAGGCAAGCATACTGGAGTGGGTTGCCATTTTCTCCTCCAAGGGATCTTCCTGACCCAGGGATAAAACCCATGCCTCCTGTGTCTTCTGCATTGCAGGCAGATTCTGTACCCCAGAGTCAAAAGTTTCTAACACATTAGATCAGTTTTCCAAACCTGGGTCATTGTGCATTAGAAGATGCAAAAAATATTCCAAGATCCAGACATGAATTGTTCCAAGGGAATCATTCCCTGATCTTCAACTCCACCGTCAGCTCTGCTTAAAATGTATTTGCTTGAGAAAGTATTTCTTCCTCTTTCACACTTTCCTTTCAAAACTTTATCTTCCTTTGCATAACTGAATCTTACTGAGTGGAAATGCCCCACAATGAAAGTTTATCAGTGCCAATGTCACTGATGAGAACGTGAATGACTGGAAAGCACATCCATGTGCAATTCATGATTTCCATTATGTTCCTTTCAACACAATTAAAATAAAAGCTAAATGAATTGTCAACTAATAGGTCAAAAGATAATTTTGATAATAGATCTACTAATAGAAATTTCAAATAACTTAGTGTTTTTACTATAATAAAAGAAATTCCATTCCCTGACCTATGGTATATTAATGTCATTTAATTGTGTAAATTAGTTTTCTCAGTGTTTATATCTCCAAAATAAAAAGTAAGATTGGATTTAATGCTGAAATCTTTCTCATTATGGTAATAAGTACTCCATGAATGCATACCACAACTGCAAAAATATATATACAATTCAAATTATTATTAATATTCCAATAAATTTATAAGTATTACTTTAAAAACATTATATTTTTATTGATTTTTGAAATTATATAACAACAGAAGAAAATCTTTTACAGTTATTAAACAGTTATATAACAGCAAGAGAAAAATCTTTTTACAGTTTCAAGGGTATAGAAAACAAACAAACTAAAAAAAAAATATGTAAGTAGATGGTGAAATCAAAAGTCTTGAAATTTTAAAATATATTCAGTTCACTTCAGTCACTCAGTCATGTCCAACTCTGAGACCCCATGGGCTGCAGCATGCCAGGCCTCCTGGTCCATCGCCAACTCCCGGAGTTTACTCAAACTTATGTCCATTGAGTCGGCGATGCCATCCAACCGTCTCATCCTCTGTCATCCCCTTGTCCTCCCACCTTCAATCTTTCCCAGCATCAGGGTCTCTTCCAGTGAGTCAGCTCTTTGCATCAGGTGGTCAAAGTATTGGAATTTCAGCTTCAGCATCAGTCCTTTCAATGAATATTCAGGACTGGTTTCCTTTAGGATGGGCTGGTTGGATCTCCTTGCAGTCCAAGGGACTCTCAAGAGTCTTCTCCAACACCACAGTTCAAAAGCATCTATTCTTCTGCACTCAGCTCTCTTTACAGTCCAACTCTCACATCCATATATGACTACTGGAAAAACCATAGCCTTGACTAGATGGACCTTTGTTGGTAAAGTAATGATTCTGCTTTTTAATATGCTAAGTTGGTCATAACTTTCCTTCCATGGAGTAAGCATCTTGTAATTTCATGGCTGCAGTCACTATCTGCAGTGATTTTGGAGACCAGATAAATAAAGTCTGTCACTGTTTCCACTATTTCCCAATTTATTTGCCATGAAGTGATGGAACGGGATGCCATGATCTTAGTTTTCTGAGTGTTGAGCTTTAAGCCAACTTTTTCACTCTTCTCTTTCACTTTCATCAAGAGGCTCTCTAGTTCTTCTTCACTTTCTGCCATGAGAGTGGTGTCATCTGCATATCTGAGGTTATTGATATTTCTGCTGGCAATATTGATTCCAGCTTGTGCTATATCCAGCCTGGCATTTTGCATGATGTACTCTGCATATAAATTAAGTAAGCAGGGTGACAATACACAGCCTTGATGTACTCCTTTTCCTATTTGGAACCAGTCTGTTGTTGTTCCATATCCGGTTCTAACTGTTGCTTCCTGACCTGCATACATATTTTGCAAGAGGCAGGTCAGGTGGTTTGGTATTCCTATCTTTTTCAGAATTTTCCACAGTGATCCACACAGTCAAAGGCTTTGGTGTAGTCAATAAAGCAAAAATAGATGTTTTTCTGGAACTCTCTTAATTTTTCCATGATCCAATGGATGCTGGCAATTTAATCTTTCATTTCTCTGTCTTTTCTAAATCCAGTTTGAACACCTGGAAGTTCTCAGTCCATGTACTGTTGAAGGCTCGCTTGGAGAATGTTGAGCATTACTTTGCTAGCATGTGAGATGAGTGCAACTGTGTGTTAATTTGAACATTCTTTGGCATTTCCTTTCTTTTTGATTGGAATGAAAACTGACTTTTTCCAGTCTTGTGGCCATTGCTTTTTTCCCCAAATTTTCTGGAATATTGAGTGCAGCACTTTCACAGCATCATCTTTTAGGATTTGAAATAGCTCAGCTGAAATCCCATCACCTCCACTAGCTTTATTTGTAGTGAAGCTTCATAAGGCCCACTTGACTTCACACTCCAGACATTCACAGGATGTCTGCCTCTAGGTGAGTGATCACATCATCGTGGTTATCTGGATCATGAAGATCTTTTTTGTATAATTCTTTTGTGCATTCATGCCACCTCTTTTTAATATCTTCTGCCTCTGTTAGGTCCATGCTTTTTCTGTTCTTTATTGCACCCATCTTTTTCATGAAATGTTCCCTTGGTATGTCTAATTTTCTTGAAGGGATCTCTATTCTTTCCCATTGTATTGTTTTCCTCTATTTCTTCACATTGATCACTTAGAAAGGCTTTCTTATATCTCCTTGCTGCTTTTGGAACTCTGCATTCAGATGGATATATCTTTCCTTTTCTCCTTTGCCTTTACCAATGCTTAAATTACACCAAAAATGGAAAAGCTTGATGACATCTAACATGTGATCCAACCTCGAATGCCAGATTACTGGCAATATTGATAAGAGATTGGAAAAGCACAGATGGATAACTAGGAGGCATAGGAATGCCTCTTTCACTTTCATGCCTTATGAGCAGTATCTGTTTTCTGTGACTGTTGTACAAATTACCACAAATTAGCTGGCCTAAAACAATAGAAATTTATGCTCTTACAGTCATGGAGGCGAGAATTCTGAAATCAATGCCACGTGGCCAAATTCAAGGTATTGGCAGGGAGATACTTCTCACAAGACACTAGGAAAAAGTCTACTCTTTACCTCCTTTGTCCCTGGCACTGCTGGCATTCTTTGTTTCATGTCCACATCACTGCAGTTGTCAAGGTTGGAATCTTCAAAACTCTCTATTTTCCATCTTCATATTGCCTTCTCCTCTGTGCATCTATTTCAAATTTTCGTCTGCCTCTCTGTTATAAGGACCCTTGAAATTGCATTTAAGTTTTATTGGGATGATCCAAGATAATCTCCTACGTCAATATCTTTAATTCAACCACATTTACAAAGACTTTGTCATAGATGTCATATTTACAGGTTCCAAGAATTAGAGAATTAGGACATAAATAGTTTTTGTGGTCCGTTTTCAACCCATCACCTAGGAATGAGACAATATAATTCTACCACAGAAAATATACCTAAAAAAACTTGCAAAATGAATGGAAAAAATTACTCCTTTTTTCTGGTACAGAATTCCATTTTCTCTTTTACATTCAATTATTTCTCCAACTGTGAAAAAACAGTTCCCAAACCAACCACCCTTCTCCAATATTGCCTTGAACTATAGCTCAAGTAATGTCCCTGAGCTACTTAGTTCAATTTCCCTCGAGAGATAAGCCCTCAAGCTCCATCTTGCTATCATTCTTTCTTTTATCCATTCCATAAACAAGTATTGAGTAAAGATTCTATGAGGGTTAGGAGTTTGTGGAAAGTAAAAAGGAACATATCATAAATAAGAAAATAAATACTGAAATACTAAGACTTGTTTTGAAACCACTCAGCAAACATTTATCAAATACCTGGTGTTGTTATAATTACTAAGTTATTGAGTACAATCCTCAAGTCTAAGAGTTTTTCCCTGGAGGTGGGAGGTGATACAGGAAAGGGATGGAACAAAATGACGTAGGAATAATTGGTAATATACTGTTGAGTATCTTCAGAAGGTTGTAATCTGGGGATGTCAGCAGTTTGGTCTATTTGTCTTTCAACATCTTGCTCTTCCTGTTACTTTTTCAGGCAATCAAGTGGACAGAGATCATGAGAAATTTGAGTGGAGACCACATAGTAGAGTTTGTTCTGGTGGACTTCCCTACCTCCCCACCCCTTCAGCTGCTCCTCTTTGTACTCTTCCTTGTGATTTTTTTGTTGACATTATTGGAGAATGCACTCATTGTTTCCACCATCTGGCTCACTCCAAGCCTTCATCGCCCAATGTACTTTTTCCTTGGCCATCTCTCCTTCCTGGAGCTATGGTATATCAATGTCACTGTTCCCCGACTCTTGGGGGCATTCCTTACCCAGGAGCACAGAGTCTCCTATGTAGGTTGTATGACCCAACTCTATTTCTTTATTGCCTTAGCTTGCACCGAATGTGTCCTGTTGGCAGTCATGGCCTATGACCGCTACCTGGCCATCTGTGAACCTCTCCGTTATCCTAGTCTCATGCCCTTCAGTATGGCCACTCGCCTTGCTGCTTCCTCTTGGGGTAGTGGCTTCTTCAGCTCCATGATGAAGCTTCTTTTCATTTCAGATTGTCATACTGTGGATCCAATATCATCAACCACTTTTTCTGTGATATCTCTCCACTACTTAACCTCACCTGCTCTAACAAGAAACAAGCAGAACTAGTAGACTTCCTCTTGGCCCTAGTGATGATTCTGCTCCCTCTGATGGCTGTGGTTTCATCATATGCTGCCATAATAGCCACTATCCTGAGGATTCCTACTGCCCAGGGACGTTGCAAAGCCTTTTCCACGTGTGCCTCTCACCTGGCCGTGGTTGTTATCTACTACTCCTCCACTCTCTTTACCTATGCACGGCCCCAGGCTATGTACACCTTCAACCACAACAAGGTCATCTCTGTGCTGTATACTGTCGTTGTACCATTTCTCAATCCAGCCATTTACTGCCTGAGGAACAAGGAAGTAACGGATGCCCTCAGAAAGACAGTGCTGGGTAGGTGCTCCTATTCCAGGGATATCCCAGATTGATGCACAGTAAAACTTGACAAAAAAGGAACAGTATCCTAATAGTGACATATTAAAGAATCATAAAATAGACTTCACAGGACAAAATATCAGTTATCACCCTGCTTCTTTAAATAGTGCCAGGAAACTTCTTGATACAAACAAAAAATTGTGAATCACTGATCGTATACAAGAGTTTCCAAACTAAGATTGAAATGGTTATAGTATCTCTGGGGGGTTGTTAAAATGGATATTCCAAAAAAATCTATGGAAAATCTGATAGAGTATGCATTGTTTTCCTAGTGGTAAAGAGCCCACCTGCCAAACCAGGAGATATAAGAAATATGGATTTGATCCCTGGGCAAGTAAGATACTCTAGAGGAGAGCATGGCAACCCACTCCAGTATTCTTGCCTTGAAAATCTAACGGACAGATAAGCCTGGTGTGCTGTAGTCCATGGAGTCTCAAAGAGCTGGACACAACTGAAGTGACTTAGCACACATACCTTGTTTGAAACCCTGACATGTATAATTTTCAACTTCTTAAGAACTATTATTTCACAGCCCGTTTGAGATTCTTTACTCTAGAATCTTTACTCAAGGCTGCTGTTTTTCAAGTGAGAAAAATAGGTAATAAAAGGGACTTGCTGATGTGCATGTCAAGACAAAATGATGTAGAAAGTGTTGTAGCAGTTTCAACGATTCAAATTCTTAGATCCTAATACTGTGAGAATCACAAAAGTATAATTAAACCCCCAGACTGAAACTGATGTCACGTAATGCATACTCCTTATCTCTGCAAGTCTTATACACACTGCAAGTCAAAGGAGGAAGACAATGCAGCACGGGCATTCAGCCATGCGTGCAACAATTAATATGGCTAAATAGTAATTTGCATCTCCTTCTTGTTAATTGAAGAGTGATACACAGCTTATTGACCTAATGAGTGTTGGTTAGGTAGTAGATCAAACACATTAGAAAGCTTTTAAGTACCTTGGCCTCTGAATCTTCTCCAGCACTATTGGCAACTTCTCTTTCAACTAGCTGCTGCCTGAGTTATATCAGCTGCCAAATATTTTACATTTTGCCACTGGGACAAATGACTACATGAACAGAAAATGTCTTAATAAAGAGGCAAGGGTGGGGAACAAAAGACATCTCTGCAGTGGATGGTATGCTTCAGGTTCAAAACCAGAATGATAGACATTCTTCTAAGTTCTCTTTACTTTTGGAAACTGGTTTGAATTACTTAGAAAGTAATTCTAGTTCCAGGCTAATTTCTACACATTAGAACTGAAGTCAATGTTTCTTTGAGTGGAATATGTAAAAGAACAAAAATTACTATTGCACAAATACTCATAAACAGAAATTATCTCTCAGTGGACATTTGCTTGTTCTGAACTGGGCTTTGGAAAATAAGACAATTGTCCATTTAAAAAAAAAAAAAAAAACTGTTTGATCAATAATTATTTTAGGTTTTATAATATCTAAAATAACCCCAAAATAATATATCTGACATTTAAAAGTATAAGCTGCTTTATTGTCATTAAGTTTCTGAATAGCATTTTAAAGAAACATCTTTGAGGGACTGCCCCTGTAGTCCAGTATTTAAGACACCGGGCTGCCAGTGCAGGGGTTGTGGGTCAGCTCTCTTGTTGGGAACTATGGTATAGTAAAAGAAAAAAAAGCAAATCTTTGACTTTGGGCATAGTCAATGGATTTTTACATATGACACTAAAAGAACAAGCAATAAAACAATAGATACACTGGACCAAATCAAAGTTTTAAAAAATATACATAAGAATTAAAAAAACATCCTTGAGATTGGCTGAATTTATCTTACATTCAGTACATTATCTCTTTGTTTCATACAGTTATGGAAAGCATAATTTTATGGTTAAGGATTCCGCCCCTAGAGCCAAGAAATTTGGTATAATTCTGGTTTTACCCTAAACGTGTCCCTCATAATGCAAGTTACACATCTACCTCATATGCATCTTGTGAATATTAAATTAATTGTATGTGACAGTAGGATTACAAAATCTTCTCTCTTTGTAGATAAATTTTACCTTGTATTCTTTTCTTTCTTCCCTAGCTTTATTGATAATAGAATTAAAAAAAATAAAATTATAAGATATTTAAAGTGTCAGTGTGATGGTTTGATATATATATACATATTGTGAAGGGTTTCCCTGGTGGCTCAGATAGTAAGGAATCTGCCTGCAATGCAGGAGATGCAGGTTCTATCCCTGGGTCAGGAAGATCCACTGGAGAAGGGAATGGCTACTTACTCCACTATTTTTGCCTGGAAAGCTCCATGGACAAACCATGGGGTCACAAAGAGTTGGACACGACTGAGCAACTAACACTGTATAGACCATATATATTGTGAAATGATTCACTTTGGGTTTATTTATAGTTCTAATCTGTTGGAAGCTTACTAAATATTGCTAAGAAACATTTCTCATGAGACAAATATCTTGATTAGTAAAAGTCTTCTGGACTGGGAGAATATGAACGTATTATAAATATCCAGTGGTCATAGCTTCATGATGCTGAGAAAGACTGAAGACAGGAGGAGAAAGGGATGACAGGGGATGAGATGATTGGATGGCATCACTGACTCAGTGAACATGAGTTTGAGCAAATTCTGGGAGATAGTGAAATACAGGGAAGCCTGGTGTGCTGAACTCCATGGGGTTGCAAAGAGTTGGACATGACTGAGTGAGTCAACAGCAACAATTTTTAATAACTTGGCATGTCTTTCACAGAAAACTGGCTGCCCAGGAAACTGTTATAAGAGATAATGGCTCTTGCGCTCCTTGAGGAGTCGAAGTCAAGCTGGCTCAAACACCCCTTTGTGTGAATCGCATGTCCTCACACCTGTGCTATGACTTTGCATCCAGATTAGCCCCTCGTCTACTTTCAGCACTCCTTCCACATAAGAGAAGTCCCTCAATCTGTCATGCTGCCATGCTGTGATTTTATCCTACAGTTCTCCAAGTAAAATTGTTGCCAAGTGTGACCTTTTGCAGTGTGTGAGTTTGATTGTTTGGTAAAGCCTAAGAAGGTCTGGCTTATGATTTGCTCACAGTGAGCACTCAGTTAATGTTAAGCCCCTGATATATGTCAATTATGTCTCAAAAATAAAAATTGGAAAAAAATAAGTGCTAAGCCTTCATGTTTATTTTCATTAACAATTTGATTATATACTTTCTAACAGATGTGCCTGTTCTAAATACTAACCATGCATCACATTCACTCATTCAAATGAAGACTGGCAGATTGACTTTATTCTCTAGGACATATGTGGAAAGCAAAACTGCAAACATTCTTGTGTAATTATGCGTAGATGGCAATAAGTTTAGCATTTCCAATTATCAATTTAAAATTATGCCAAGCTGTCATTAGGTTGAGTCACACCTGTCATTAGGTTGAAGTTCGCACTCCTTTTCAAATGATCAGAATATATGACAACTCTTTTAGGATATTAAACATAGAACATTTTTTTCCTCAATTATTTTGGTCTTCGATTTTGTCTAGATACTCATACATATTTGTCTACATATTAAAAGAGAAGAGCTAGAGAATGTCAATTGATAATATCCTCTTTGTATGAGTCTTGTCATGTCACATTCTTTCTTGAAGCAAAGATGACCCTCCTAATTTATTTTTTCCTACAGAGTAAGATTCCTACAGTACAATAATTAGTGTAAATAGTTTATTTTTCAAGTTGATTTTTTTTCAGCTGAAAACATGCTGAACTCAAACAATGAATCTGTGTCTCTTTTCCAGGTATTAGATTTATTACCTCTTCTGGCAGTTAGGAGTGATCATATACCCCATTATCGAATAAAATGTAGATGGAATTCTGCCTTGGAGGCTTTCATTTTAAAGGAAATGTAGCTGGCACTGGGGCTTCCTCTTTCTTTATGTTGAACTTAGATATAATGCCTGAGGGTACACCAGCTCTTTGTAAGGTAACAAACATAAAGAAGAAAGGTCAATATATGGAGTCTGAAGATACAGAAATAAACAAAAATCATGAGTCTTTGTTAGTACGATTGAGAATTTGAACCTACATCAGCAAATACTTATATGTGTGTGTTAGTCGCTCAGTCGTGTCCAACTCTTTGCAATTCCACGGACTGTAGCCCGCCAGACTCCTATGTCCATGGAATTCTCCAGGCAAGAATACTGGAGTGGGTTGCCATTCCCTTCTCAGGGAAACTTCCCAACTCAGGGGTCAAATCCAGGTTCCTGCATTGCAGGCAGATTCTTTACCATCTGAGCCACCAGGGAAAACTTTTCTCTAAATTATTTATATGTGTGTGCTAGCTTCTTAGTCAAATACTTATACCCATTTTTTTAAAATTAAATAATAAAAGTTAACTGCCATTTGTGGAAGTTATTGAGATTTGTGCTTTTTAAAAATCTTCAACTAATACATTAATACTTGATATATTTATGTAACTTTGTATTGCATTCTTCTAGAAGTTTTTCAAATAATTTTTAGTTTTAGGTTTTTAATTTTTTCAAGTGAAATATATTTTTCTAAGTTTCTAGAGAAAGATCATTATGCTTCTCACAAAATTTCTTATTTTGTCATTCCTTGAAGTCAGTTTTATTTTATTTTTCTACACTTAAGAATCTGCCTGCAGGAGGGAAAAAGATGGCGGAGGAATAAGATGGGGAGAACACTTTCTCCCTCTCTACCTCATCAAAAGAACATTTCAACGCTGAGCAAATGCCACAAAATAACTTCTGACTGCTGGCAGAGGACATCAGGCATCCAGCAAAGCAGATCATTGGCTTCAAAACCAGGTAGGAATTATTTTAAAGAACGAAGATAGAGACAAAGGAGGTAGGGAGGGAACCCCAGCATGGGAAGGGAATCCCGTCCCAGGAAGAGACTCTTAAAGAGAGAGGTTCCCTAAAATTGGGGAACTTTCTCACAGCTGTGCATGGGGCGAGCCCTGGAAGCACAGAGGGCAACATAACAGGAAGGAAGAATAAATAAATAATTAAAACCAACAGATTACGAATTCAACAGTATAACCCCCAGCGGATAAGCAACGCAAAACGCCTGCGTCCGACAGCAGTGGAGGTTGGGCAGGGAGGAGCGCACCCGCGACAGTGCTTTCTAAGAACTGGGCTGCAGGAGACGTAGGCTGCAGGGCTTTTCTCGAGAATCGGGCGTAATGGGGCCAGAATCGGGTCCACGCGTGGATAGAACGAATTATCCCGGACTAGCAAACCAGACTGGGGGATAACTAACACGCGAACGCCCGAACATAAGACACTGACAGGCCCGCGCACAGAACAAATGATGGATCGGCAATAGCCAGCTGCAGACCATCCCCCACAGGCGACAGGCAGCCAGAGCCTTAAGTGCTGGAAGAGGGCAGTCGCAGCTCAAGAGAGACATTACCTACCAAATTGCAAGCAAGCTTCTTTATTGAGACTTCTGGGGTCTCTGAATAGTCATCATCTGCCTGAGAAAGAGCCTCGGCAGAGATCCCAGAAAATTGAGCAACCTGGAAAGCCCAGAAGACGCAACAATAGTGCGCGCCAAACTCCCTAGCCACTCAGACTAGGAACCAAACCCGGCACCCGGAGGGGACTTCCTGAGCACCAATCCTGAGCGGCTTAAACCGGGGAATTGCATGAAACATAGGGCAGGCCCCACATGGTTATCCCACGGATTGGGAAGGGGCAAGCCCAGTGCAGAGCTCACCACCACCCTCCCTGTGGCAAGACAGAAATCAGACACGGAAGAGACCAGCAAACAGAGGAAGTCAAACAGAGGGACCTGCCTTGGTAGCGACCCCACACAGTCCTCAACAACAGAGAAAGCGCCAGATACACCGTTACTACTTTTATGATCAAAAAAAAATTTTTTGGTGGGGGAGATGATGTGGAAGTGTGATTTATTTTTTTAAGAATTTTTTTCTTTCTTTAAAAATTATTTTTTTCCTTTTTAAATTTGTTTATTCTTTTCTTTTTCATCTTTTTTCCCCCTAAACTTGCTTAAATTTTTAACTCTTCTATATTTCTATTTATTATTTTTATAACCTAATATTACTTCTCAAAAAAAAAAAAAAAACCCTATCATTTAAGCAAACGCCGTATATAGTCTTATTGGTGGAGGAAGTTGTCTTATAATAATTCTGGAGTGTTTTATTATATTTTACTTTTTTTTTTTTTTTCTCTATTTTTTTTTTTAATTTCTCTCTCCTTCTTCTTCTTCTCTTCAATAATCTATCTTTGAAAAATCCAATCTATACTCCAGATTTTTAATCTTGGCATTTTGGTATTTGTTGCCAATTTTGTACTTTTAAAAACCTAATCCTCAGTACCCAGTTTTACATGAGTGCAAGACTACTGGCTTGACCACTCTCTCCACCTTTGGAATCTCTCTTTTCTCCACCAGGTGGCTTGGCTTTTGTCTCCTCCCTCCCCCTCCCCCTCTCTACCCAACTCTATGAATCTCTGTGTGTTCCAGAAGGAGAACTCTAAGGGAACTGGTCACTGACCGGATCTGTATCCCTCCTTCCCATCTCCCTCTTTTATCCTCCTGTCCACCTCTATCTACTTCCTTCCTCTCCTCTTCCATGTATAACTCTGTGACCACCTCTGAGCAGTCCAGACTTCGGAGCCCACACAAGAAAGTGGTTACGGGCTAACTTGCTTTTCCCTCTTTTGATTCCACCTCATCCCATTCCACTCACCCCTAACTACTCCCTCCCTCTTCTCTTCTCCAAGTAACTCACCGATCCTCTAGGGACGACCCTCAAGGTGGAGAAACCTATCATCATTAACCTAGATGTTTTAACATTAGTGCTGAATAGATGGAGAAATCATGAGGTGATTGTAAAAATAAATCTGAAAACCAGAATCAGGAGGCATAATTCCAAATCCTGAGATCATCAAAGAATTTCTGAATACAGGGAACATTATCCAATGAGAGCTCATCAAACGCCTTCATACCTATACTGAAACTGAGTACTGCCCAAGGGCCAACAAGCTCCAGAGCAAGACATACCACGCAAATTCTCCAGCAACACAAGAACAAGACCCTGAGCTTCAATACACAGGCAACCCAAAATACTCCAAAACCACTGACGTCTCATTACCCATTACTTCACATGTCACAGCACACCAGAGAGAGGAAATCCAGATCCACCCACCAGAATCCAACACAAGCCTCCCTGATCAAGAAACTTTGACAATCCACTGATATAACCCCAAACATAGATAGGAAGCTCTATAATAAAGAGAACTCCACAAATTCCCAGAATATAGAAAAGCCACCGCAAACGCAGCAATATAACCAGGATGAAGAGACAGAGGAATACCCAGCAGGTAAAGGAACAGGAGACGTGCCCACCAAACCAAACAAAAGAGGAAGAGATAGGGAATCTACCTGAGAAAGAATTCCGAATACTGATAGTGAAAATGATCCAAAATCTTGAAATCAAAATGTAATCACAGATAAATAGCCTGGGGTCAAGGATTGAGAAGATGCAAGAAAGGTTTAACAAGGACCTAGAAGAAATAAAAAGAGTCAACATATAATGAATAATGCAATAAATGAGATCAGAAACACTCTGGAGGCTACAAATAGTAGAATATCGGAGGCAGAAGATAGGACTAGTGAAATAGAAGATAGAATGGTAGAAATAAATGAATCAGTGAGGGAAAAAGAAAGACGAATTAAAAGAAATGAGGACAACCTCAGAGACCTCCAAGACAATATGAAACGCTCCAACATTCGAATTATAGGAGTCCCAGAAGAAGAAGACAAAAGAAAGACCATGAGAAAATACTTGAGGAGATAATAGTTGAAAACTTCCCTAAAATGGGGAAGGAAATAATCACCCAAGTCCAAGAAACCCAGAGAGTGCCAAACAGGATAAACCCAAGGTGAAACACCCCAAGACATATTTTAATCAAACTAACAAAGACCAAACACAAAAAACAATTATTAAAAGCAGCAAGGGAAAAACAACAAATAACACACAAGGGGATCCCCATAAGAATAACTGCAGATCTTTCAATAGAAACTCTTCAGGCTAGGAGGGAATGGCAAGACATACTTAAAGTGATGAAAGATAATAACCTTCAGCCAAGACTACTGTACCCAGCAAGGATCTCATTCAAATATGAAGGAGAAATCAAAAGCTTTACAGACAAGCAAAAGCTGAGAGAATTCAGCACCACCAAACCAGCTCTCCAATAAATACTAAAGGATAGACTTTAGAAAGGAAACACAAAAAGGATGTATAAACCCGAACCCAAAACAATAAAGTAAATGGCAACAGGAGCATACTTATCAATAATTACCTTAAATGTAAATGGGTTGAATGCCCCAACCAAAAGGCAAAGACTGGCTGAATGGATACAAAAACAAGATCCCTATATATGCTGCCTACAAGAATCCCACGTCAAAACAATGGACACATACAGACTGAAAGTGATGGGCTGGAAAAAGCTATTCCATGCAAATAGAGACCAAAAGAAAGCAGGAGTAGCAATACTCATATCCGATAAAATAGACTTTAAAACAAAGGCTGTGAAAAGAGACAAAGAAGGCCACTACACAATGATTAAAGGATCAATCCAAGAAGAAGATATAACAATTATAAATATATGTGCACCCAACATAGGAGCACCGCAATATGTAAGACAATTGCTAACAAGCATGAAAGGGGAAATTAATAATAACACAATAATAGTGGGAGACTTTAATACCACACTCACACCTATGGAAAGGTCAACTAAGCAGAAAATTTACAAAGAAATGCAAACGTTAAATGATACAATAGACCAGTTAGACCTAATTGATTTCTATAGGACATTTCACCCCAAAACAATGAATTTCAACTTTTTCTCAAGTGTTCATGGAACCTTCTCCAGGATAGATCACATCCTGGGCCATAAATCTAACCTTGGTAAATTCAAAAAAATTGAAATCATTCCAAGCATCTTCTCTGACCATAATGCACTAAGGTTAGATCTCAATTATAGGAGAAAAACTATTAAAAATTCCACCATTTGGAGGCTGAACAACACCCTTCTGAATAATCAACAAATCACAGAAGAAATAAAAATGAAATCAAAATATGCATTGAAATGAATGAAAATGAAAACACAACTACACAGAACCTTTGGGACACTATAAAAGCAGTCCTAAGAGGAAAGTTCATAGCAATACAGGCATACCTCAAGAAACAAGTCAAATAAATAACCTAACTCTACACCTAAAGCAACTAGAAAAGGAAGAAATAGAGAACTCCAGAGTTAGTAGAAGGAAAGAAATCCTAAAAATTAGGGCAGAAATAAATGCAAAAGAAACAAAAGAGACCATAGCAAAAATCAACAAAGCAAAGGGCTGGTTCTTTGAAAGGATAAATAAAATTGACAAACCATTAGCCAGACTCATCAAGAAACAAAGAGAAAAAAATCAAATCAACAAAATTAGAAATGAAAATGGAGAGATCACGACAGACAATTCAGAAATACAAAGAATCATAAGAGACTACTATCAGCAATTATATGCCAATAAAATGGACAACTTGGAAGAAATGGACAAATTCTTAGAAAAGTACAACTTTCCAAAACTGAACCAGGAAGAAATAGAAAATCTTAACAGACCTATCACAAGCACGGATATTGAAATTGTAATCAGAAATCTTCCAGCAAACAAAAGCCCAGGTCCAGACGGCTTCACAGCTGAATTCTACCAAAAATTCCGAGAAGAGCTAACACCTATCTTACTGAAGCTATTCCAGAAAATTGCAGAGGAAGGTAAACTTTCAAACTCATTCTATGAGGCCACCATCAACCTAATACCAAAACCTGACAAAGATGCCACAAAAAAAGTAAACTACAGGCCAATATCACTGATGAACATAGATGCAAAAATCGTCAACAAAATCCTAGCAATCAGAATCCAGCAACACATTAAAAGATCATACACCATGACCAAGTGGGCTTTATCCCAGGGATGCAAGGATTATTCAATATCCGCAAGTCAATCAATGTAATTCATCACATTAACAAACTGAGAAATAAAAATCATATGATTATCTCAATAGATGCAGAAAAAGTCTTTGATAAAATTCAACATCCATTTATGATAAAAACTCTCCAGAAAGCAGGAATAGAAGGAACATACCTCAACATAATAAAAGCTATATATGACAAACCCACAGCTAACATTATCTTCAATGGCGAAAAATTGAAACCATTCCCCCTAAAGTCAGGAACAAGACAAGGGTGTCCACTTTCACCACTACTCTTCAACATCGTACTGGAAGTTTTGGCCACAGCAGTCCGAGCACAAAAAGAAATAAAAGGAATCTAAATTGGAAAAGAAGAATTAAAACTCTCACTGTTTGCAGATGACATGATCCTCTACATAGAAAATCCTAAAGACTCAACCAGAAAACTACTAGAGCTAATCAATGAATATAGTAAAGTTGCAGGATATAAAATCAACATTCAGAAATCCCTTGCATTCCTATGCACTAATAATGAGAAAGTAGAAAAAGAAGTCAAGGAAACAATTCCAGTCACCATTGCAACGAAAAGAATAAAATACTTAGGAATATTCCTACCTAAAGAAACTAAAGACCTATATATCAAAAACTATAAAACACTGATAAAGAAATCAAAGAGGACACTAGTAGATGGAGAAATATACCATGCTCGGGGGTTGGAAGAGTCAATATAGTGAAAATGAGTATACTACCTAAAGCAATCTACAGATTCAATGCAATTCCCATCAAACTACCAGCAGTATTTTTCACAGAATTAGATCAAATAATCTCAAGATTTGTATAGAAATACAAAAAACCTCGAATAGCCAAAGCAATCTTGAGAAAGAAAAGTGGAACTGGAGGAATCAACTTGCCTGACTTCAGGCTCTACTACAGAGCCACAGTCATTAAGGCAGTATGGTACTGGCACAAAGACAGAAATATAGATCAATGGAACAAAATAGAAAGCCCTGAGATAAACCCACACACCTATGGACACCTTATCTTCGACAAAGGAGGCAAGAATATACAATGGAGTAAAGACAGTCTCTTTAACAGGTGGTGTTGGGAAAACTGGTCAACCACTTGTAAAAGAATGAAACTAGACCCCTTTCTAACACCATACACAAAAATAAACTCAAAATGGATTAAAGATCTAAATGTAAGACCAGACACTATAAAACTCCTAGAGGAGAACATAGGCAAAACACTCTCCGACATATATCACAGCAGGATCCTCTATGATCCAACTCCCAGTATACTGGAAATAAAAGCAAAGATAAACAAATGGGATCTAATTAAAATTAAAAGCTTCTGCACAAGAAAGGAAACTATAAGCAAGGTGAAAAGGCAGCCTTCTGAATGGGAGAAAACAATAGCAAATGAAACAACTGACAAACAATTAATCTCAAAGATATATAAGCAACTTATGCAGCTCAACTCCAGAAAAATAAATGATCCAATAAAAAAATGGGCCAAAGAACTAAATAGGCATTTCTCCAAAGAAGACATACGGATGGCTAACAAACACATGAAAAGATGTTCAACATCACTCATTATCAGAGAAATGCAAATCAAGACCACAATGAGGTACCATTTCACACCAGTCAGAATGGCTGTGATCCAAAAGTCTACAAGCAATAAATGCTGGAGAGGGTGTGGAGAAAAGGGAACCCTCTTACACTGCTGGTGGGAATGCAAACTAGTACAGCCATTATGGAAAACAGTGTGGAGATTCCTTAAAAATTGCAAATAGAACTGCCTTATGACCCAGCAATCCCACTGCTGGGCATACACACTGAGGAAACCAGAACTGAAAGAGACACATGTACCCCAATGTTCATTGCAGCGCTGTTTATAATAGCCAGGACATGGAAGCAACCTAGATGTCCATCAGCAGATGAATGGATAAGAAAGCTGTGGTACCTACACAATGGAATACTACTCAGCCCTTAAAAAGAATAAATTTGACTCAGTTCTAATGAGATGGATGAAATTGGAACCGATTATACAGAGTGAAGTAAGCCAGAAAGAAAAACACCAATACAGTATACTGACACATATATATGGAATTTAGAAGACAGTAATGATGACTCTATATGTGAGACAACAAAGAGACACAGAGGTATAGAGTGGACTTTTGGACTCTGAGGGAGAGGGAAAGGGTGGGATGGTTTGGGAGAATGGCAATGAAACATGTATATTTTCTTGTAAGGAATGAAGCACCAATCTATGTTCAATGTAGGATGCAGGATGCATGGGGCTGATGCACAGGATGATTCAAGTAAGAGGATGTGGGGTGGAAGGTGGGAGGGGCTTTGGCATTGGGAGATTGTGTTCACCTATGGCAGATTCGTGTCAATGTATGGCAAAACAAATACAGTATTGTAATTTAAAAAAATAAATAAATTTAATTTAAAAATTTTAAAAAAATTAAAAAAAAGAATCTGCCTGCAATGCAGGAGAAACAGGAGACATGCATTCCATCCCTGAGTTGGGAAGATTCCCTAGAGTAGGAAATGGCAACCCACTCCAGTATTCTTGCCAGGAAAATCCCATGGACAGAGGAGACTGGTGGGCTACAGTCCAGGGGGTTGCAAAGAGTCAGACACAATTGAAGCAAATGAGCACAGCACACTTTATTTTGTTTTGTCTAGGTTATAAATGTGGACTCAGTATAGCCAAGTTTTTACCAGAGAGGGATAATAGAAAGGGAACAAAGAAGTAGCAGTCAAGTTAATTATGATTTTTTAAAAATAAAATCATCAATCTCCTTTAAAATGGCAGAACTATTCATAACATTTGACTAAAACTGTTCCTATATTTAAAAAGAAAGCATAAATTGTGTGATTATTATTCATAAAATGCTGCATAGAAAGCACAAAATCTGATTATCTGCCTCAAAAATTTATAACTTAAAAGAGGAAATAGAAAATGTATAATTTTCAGAAACTGTTACAAAAATATGAGGAAAAATATTCCCCTAGTAAACTTTAACTTATTCATTTAAAAATTGCTCTATTTTTTTCTTACTAAAGCTGAATACATGTTTATGTTGAATATTTCTCCATAGCCAGACACATTATAGTATATAAGCTCTGTACTTTTTCTCATTCAATTCAAGGTGTAATTTCTACCAATTTTTTTTCAATATCACTATTTTTTTTTTCTTTTCTAGAACAGGAGACAATAAAGAACAAACTTAAAATTTCATTTTTACTTTGAGTAGTCAGAGCTCTAACTATAGATATATACATATATTTTTTGCACCAAGGAATAGTGTTAGCTGCTCAGTTGTGTCCAACTCTTTGGGACCCAATGGACTGTAGCTGTCTGACTCCTCTGTCCATGGAATTTCCCAAGCAAGAATGCTGGAGTGAGTTGCCATTTCCTCCTCCAGGGGTTCTTCCTCACACAGGGATCAAACCCACATCTCTTACCTCTCCTGATTTGGCAGGAGGATTCTTTACCACTGTGTCACCTAGGAAGCCCAAGCACCAAGGAATGACTATGAACAATTATAATGAAAAAAGACACATTTTTCTTTTGTAATCAGTTCTGAATTCACAATAGTAGGTACACAGTTTTGTTTGTTTTGTTTTTTAAATTGTCATATAGTAATTGTACTTTTATCAATAAATCTTGCCATAATAGTATATAGTCAACCAAGTCCTTTGCTGCTTTCTCTTTTTCCTCTGTATTAATGTTATACATCTACTATGGCATATAAATAAAATGGACAAGTCACTTTTCCCTAACTCAACAGAGTTTTAGGTGCTTACTAAGCACCAGACGTGTATTAGGAACTGGACAATGTCTCTACCTTTAAAAACTCTTTAAAATCCAGGGGTTTTTAAATATATTTTTAATTTATGTTTAATAAACTCAGTCTATCTTTCACTGCTGCTGCTGCTGCTAAGTCATTTCAGTCGTATCCGACTCTGCAACTCCATAGACGACAGCCCACCAGGCTCCCCCGTCCCTAGGATTTTCCAGGCAAGAACACTGGAGTGGGTTGCCATTCCCTTCTCCAATGCATGAAAGTGAAAAGTGAAAGTGAAGTCGCTCAGTCTTGTCTGACTCTTAGAGACCCCATGAACTGCAGCCTTCCAGGCTCCTCCCTCTAAATGTTGTCAATTAAATGAAAAGAAATTTTATTTAAGAAGTAACATACAGTGAGTTCTAAAACTAGCTTAAAATGAAGACTAGAAAGGTGAGACAATCCCTGAAGAAGCCAGTTAGTTCATGAGTCACTTAATTAGAAACAGCTTCATTATTTCATTCAAATATTTAGGAAATTCCAAAAATGCCAAAATTTCTTAATGTTCCCATGTAAGCATATTACAAAGGATATTGGAACTTACATTATTTAACATTTTGAATACTCTCAATTTGCTAAGAATGATTACTTACAAGCAAGATCATGAATTTATGTTACTTATTACATGGCAGGTGGTGTTTCAAACTCCTTACATATATTAATTCATATAATGATCACAATAAGTCTAAGATCATTAAATGCCGAATGCTGAGTAAAACTATTGCAGTAAACTATTTGAAAGACTGCTGATCCACAGAACCAGAATAGTTCTTGAAACTTAGAAGATGCTCAATAAATATTTACTAAATAAATAAATAATACCCAATAAGAGCAAGGACCATTGTAATCTGAAAATTTTTCTCCTTCTTAAAGAAATTTTGTCACTTTAATAAATATCCTAATTATGTATTTGGGAAGGTTGTTTTATCTTGACTGCTCCTCATCTATCCTAACTCCAGAAAATGATAGGCTCCTTCACTAGTCAATATTCTTCATAGTAAGGTATATCAAATCCCCACAGATGCTGTTAACTTTCTGCCCTGCTCTTGGGCCTGTGGTTCTCTGAAAAACCAATCATCTCTGGTTTACAGGTATTGTAACCCATGTACTGGATAGTCAACTCTATACATCTAAAGAGGTAATTTTCCAATTTCTATCCCAGTGTACTTTCTATATAATCTTATTACTTTCTATGTTATCTGAATAACCCTACATTATAGCTTCTGAATGTGTACTATTTACAGATAGTAAGAGTAAACATACAGGTATCCGTATTCCATTTAGAAAACACAGACTTTATATGAATATAATACTTTTGTTATATATATTAATTTATTTATGCATGAGAATCATGTCATTGTATGGAGCTGATATTTGTGTACACAGTATCTTAGTGTATTTGGAATTTGTATGTGTGTGTTTGTTCATATACTTGGGTCTCCAAATAAGAATGGATGAATATCATTCTTACATTATGTTGAATGATTTGGGTTATAAGTACTATCATCCCCAGAAGGATCTTATTGTGAGACCATTCCCCAGAAATAGAGGAGGACACACACACACACACACACACACACACACACACACACACACATTTTCCCCACGCTTCTCTTCCCCAGAGTCTGTTAAAAAGGGCAGTGTGCTTTAAGCCACTCAAATGTCTCTCATGTTCCTCCAGACTCCACTTAACTTGCCAGCTCCTCCCTTAACATTCCCCAAGTATCCCCTTGAGCCCTAGAAAAGCCAAATACTTTCCTGAGGTCTGTGCCTGTTGGGAAGCCCTCGGTGTGTAGAAAGGAGTTGTTTTTTTCAGTATCTTAGAAACAGGCAAAAGCACAAATAGATCTATTCTGTCCCTTCTTCAAGCTGAGCAGAGACATACCAGATTTGCCAGCAACTCTCCAGGTCCAGGGATGGTACCTTCCTCCTCCTGGTCTATGTGATTTCTCTTTTCTCCGTGCAAGCTGACCATTCCTGAACAAGGCTTGGAAAAGTCATAAGTTCCATCACTGATAAAATAGTGAGTTGAAAAAAAAAAAAAAAAGGGACAGATATTTCCAAAAGGAAAATTTGGCCAGTTTTAAATTATTCATTATTATGAAAGGAAGCAGAGGGCATATGAAAATCATTTTTATTTAAATCATTGATTCTTTGGAGCTTTCAGCTGATTGATTTTTTAAAAACAGTTGTCATCTTTGAGTCTATAATTAGTAGCATCGCAACAGTGTGTAGTTGGGGCATAAACTATGTACCTATATGAATTTCAAATCAACAAAGATTTCTTTAGCGCCTATGTGTATTATGATGTATGAAAAATGTTAGGAATTCAGGGATATTGTGTAATATAGATTACCATGTCTACTACTGAAGAACACACTGTAGATGCTAAATGCCTGATTCTCTAAAAACTGCCCTCTTGAAGATATTTCAGTTTAATGCATTAGCCCCAAACTATGCCTTGAAGTGTAAGGTCCAGGTATATTCTGATTTGAGATAGAAAGAGAGAAAACTCTCATGTATGAAAGTACACAGTAAATATATGTATGTGAGGAGCAGTAGTTGGGATAGAGGTATGTAAATATGTATGTTTGTTTTTATGTTAAATATGGACAGGGGCTGGTGAGTGTAACAATGTTTGCAGTTTTGATAAATTAAATCCTTAGAAGATAAAGAAGATTTCACTTCTCTTCATAGTACCATAACAGGAAGAAAGTAAATTTCCCTTTCCACTGTGTTGATTGTTCACAAAATTCATCATATGGTCACATTTATTCTCATATTGGGATCTTGAGATAAACTACAAAGATTATCATGTTCAAATGAGACATACAGAAATTCAATCATTATTCTAAATCTCACTAGATGGGAATAAAAATTATTTCAAAATAGAAGCCATGGTTTTGAAAAGTTATAAAGGATATATGGGGTCAGGGATATGACATATAGATTTTTCCCATTGGAGTCTTCACAATCAGAGGTGAGAGGTGCAGAAGGCTCACTGAATCACAGATAGTTGTCTTGCCCTGCTACAAACTTGGGAACTGCAATGCACATAGACCTGAAGCATATTTGTTCCTAAGAGATTCTGGGGAAAGGGAGATGGACTAGAACTGCATCCTTTTAAAACTGATTTGAAGGAGTAAAATTATGTTTCTGTCCTTTAGAAAACGGCTTGTCATTGATGGTCCAAAACTAGTATGTTGGCTTTTGCCCAACCTATACCTTTTTCATCTCCCTGCAAAAGTTGTTATATTGAACACAAATGATTACCCTGCCCCATCTCTCTATCTGGTTCCTACTCTGGAGATTTGGGGCATCCTCAGTTTGGTCAGATCCATCTCCACAGAGCTGGCATGACAACTTCAAATGCCTCTACTTCTGGGAGTGCTTTGACTGTACAAGTTTTCTCCCTTGCCCCTCACTTCTAGTCTTAGGCATCTGTTTCTCCCCAAACAACAGCAATTTCCTTCCCATCCCAGCATGACCACTGCGCTGATAACACATGACCTTTTGGGAAGACTTATTTACATCCTCTCTTGGAAATCAGAACCTCCTGATCCTCTTTGCTGGAATCCTCAATGAGATAAAGCTGTTCCTAATAACTGTTTTCAGAATGAAGTTAAGCCTTAAATATTGTACTATTGTTCATAGTTTTCTGACATTTCTCCTCATTAAATGTTCCAGTTTAACTGGAGCTATTCAGGAAGGATGATCATAAACTTCAGAGGGAATAACAACCAGATGAGACAAAAAAATTTTTTTTTTTAAATTTAGTCTAGAGAAAGAAAGACAAGGGAACATGAGGCAGGGGTAATAGATTAGTGGGTTTGGGGGTGGGGATTGAGGTTAACAGAGCTAATAGCTGTTTTCAGAGCATTAAAGCTATCCTTGCAGAAAGAAATGAGACATTCTTTGAAGCTTCAGAAAACAGAAGCAGCATCCATGAATGTGGCACCACTGTGTTCCACTGGAAAAGGCCCTATATCTCCCAATCAGCGGTTTCTTTTTTAAAAGTATGGCTGTATTTTAGACACTATTTTCTGTTCCTAGAGAGGATCAGGCAAAAAGTAGGTGAATACTTACAAACTTAGCAAGGACTAAAATCATTTAGGGCTTCCCTGGTGACTCAGTGGTAAAGAATCTGCCTGCCAATGCAAAACATGCTGGCTTAATCCCTGGGTCAGGAAGATCCCTTGGAGAAGGAAATGGCTACCCACTTCAGTATTCTTGCCTAGGAAGTCCCATGGACAGAGGAGCTTCGTGGGCTACAGTCCATGGGGTCACAAAGAGTCAGACACGATTTAGTGACTAAACAGCAACAAAATCATTTGATCTATGAGGTTCCTTGCAGCAATATGATGCCGTGCTTCTGGAACTCTGTTCTTGTGAAATACAGTTTTTGAAAACTGTTCAAAGCAAGCTAAGATGTAAGATGAAGTGCCTCACTTATGCTTAGATTACTGGTCCACAGAAGAAGGCGATGGCACCCCACTCCAGTACTCCTGCCTGACAAATCCCATGGATGGAGGAGCCTGGTAGTCTGCAGTCCATGGGGTCGCTAAGAGTCAGACACGATTTAGTGACTAAACAGCAACAAAATCATTTGATCTATGAGGTTCCTTGCAGCAATATGATGCCGTGCTTCTGGAACTCTGTTCTTGTGAAATACAGTTTTTGAAAACTGTTCAAAGCAAGCTAAGATGTAAGATGAAGTGCCTCACTTATGCTTAGATTACTGGTCCACAGAAGAAGGCGATGGCACCCCACTCCAGTACTCCTGCCTGGCAAATCCCATGGATGGAGGAGCCTGGTAGTCTGCAGTCCATGGGGTCGCTAAGAGTCAGACACGACTGAGTGATTTCACTTTCACTTTTTACTTTCATGCATTGGAGAAGGAAATGGCAACCCACTCCAGCGTTCTTGCCTGGAGAATCCCAGGGATGGGGGAGCCTGGTGGGCTGCCGTCTATGGGGGTTGCACAGAGTCGGACATGACTGAAGCGACTTAACAGCAGCAGAAGAAGAAATTAAACTGAACAGAGTTTGTTAGATAACCATTTTGCCAAGGGCTGAAATGTTATCAATAAATTGCTACTTTGCTGCTTTATAGTTACTTGCCATTCACAAAATCATTTAAGCACTCTGGGATTCACTTCTACTACATGAACAAACAAACAAACAAAAAAGAATTTGAACTAAAATTCCATTGGTTTTAAAATATTATAATTCTATGAGCTAAGTCCACGTGGATAGTTGAGGGTGAGCTCCAAGGAACAGATCTACTGCTAACAAATGTGTTTGAGTTCCAAGATGCTGAAATCTTCACCTAGCTCTTGGCTCTTATCCTGACAATTTGATTCTTCACACTCTAAAGTTTTATTTCTCAGACAAATTTTCTTTAAAACTGTTTTCAGAGGTACAACTTAAAGCTGTGCTCTTGGCACATCTGGCAGTGTGTTAGCATCTCAAAGGTACAGTTTAATGCTCAGAAGAAAAAATAACTTACAATGAAGGAGAATTCATAGACCTTGCCTTATTTATAAGCTCCACTATCCAACTATCTAGTGAATTCCAGACTAGTGAGTAAGACCAAGTTTTGTGTTAAGTGTGTGTGTGTGTGTGTGTGTGTGTGCATGTGTGTGTGTCCATATTCCAACAGGAAACAAAATTGTTGAATTTGCACTATTATAAATTGTTCACCTTTTTGGTTAACAGTGTCTATTTTTCTCTTTTGTGTGTGTGCCAAGTCACTTCAGTAGTGTCTTACTCTTTGAGGCCCTATGGACTGTAGCCCACCAGGCTCCTACAGTTCATGGAATTCTCCAGACAAGAATACTGGAGCGGATTGCCATGCCCTCTTCCAGGGTATCTTCCAGACCCAGGAATCAAACCTGTGTCTCTTACATCTCCTTTATTGGCAAGCAGCTTCTTTACCAGTAGCACCGCCTGGGAAGCCCATTTTCCTCTCCAAACATGGATAATTGAGTTGACTCTTCTGCCTTTCTTTGGGATCCTAAAGCTGAGATCTAAGTAGGACAAGGGAAATGGATGGGGTGGGCAGTAGCTTTCTGTCTCTTTTACTCCATGATTGTTTCCTCAGGAAAATAAGTAAATAACCTTCTCTACTGTCCCCCATCTTTATGTAAACAAAAGCAAGATTGTTGAGACACACAGAGAACAAGAGTGACCATCTCTGAATAAGAACAGAAAAGAAGAATCAAGCAGTGAGACCCAGAAAGGTAAGGCATCCAGCCTCTAGCAGTTTTTAGAATGGTTCTCAACTCAGTCTAGAAGGCTGTAGGTTTTGCTGAATGACTGGTCAGGAATGCAGAAGGGTCACTAATGGTAAAAGGCATCTCATTACTTCATTTTTTGGGATATTACTTTCAAACAAGTTATGAGTTCTTTAATGCCTTTGAAAAGATCTTATAGTCTCCTCCATCTTTATTATTAACAGTGGTCTCTACCAATAAGATCTTTCTTGTTTTTTTGGCAGGCTTTTGGGAGATTAGTGGTGAATCCTAAAATGATAACAGCAAACATATATAGGAACTTAATTTAAACTCTAGAACCCATTAGATGTTCACAAAATGTAATGTAATTTTATTTACACACACCTTAAAAATAAAAGAAATAATATTCTAAGAGTTATGTGATATCTTCTCCTAACTAGAGTGGGGACAAAAGTGGGATTTAAATGTACTTTTTTCATACTTCTAAGACAGCAACCTATACAATGAATTGTATTAAGGGAAATATTACCTCTTTTACCTCTTTTAAAATTTGTTTTTTAATTTAAGGAAAATTGTGTTACAATGTTCTGTTAGCTTCTGCTGTGCAATATGAATCACCATAATTATACATATAGCCCCTTTCTCCTGAACCTTTCTCCCCTCCCCCATCCCACTCCTCTAGGTCATCACAGAGTGCCAGACCAGGTTCCCTGTGTTATATGGCAACATCTTGCCAGCTATCTATTTAACTCATAATATTGTATATATATGTCGATGCTACTTTCTTTATTCATCCCACCCTCTCCTTTCCCCACTGGGTCCTCAAATCTATTCTCTACATCTGTATCTCCATTCCTTCCTTGAAAATATGTTTATCAGTACCATTTTTTCTAGAGTCCATATACATGTATTAATATATGACATTTGTTTTTCTCTTTCTGACTTCACTCTTTATAACAGACTCTAGGTTCATCTACCTCACTACCATTGACTCAAATTCATTCCTCTTTATGGTTGAGTAATATTCCATTGTATGCATGATGCATGTACTGCATCTTCTTTATTCATTCATCTGTAGATGAACATTTATGTTGTTTTCATGTCCTGGCTACTGTAAATAGTGATACAGTGAACACTGTTGTACATGTGTCTTTAGAATTGTGGTTTTCTCAGAGTATATGCACAGTAGTGGGGTTGCCGGGTCATATGGTAGATTTATTTCTAGGTGTTTTTTTTTTTTTTTTTTTAAGGAATCTCCCTAATGTTCTCCATAATGGCTATATCAGTTTATATTCCCACCAGTAGTGTAGGAATGTTCCTTTTCTCCACATTACCTTTTAAACTATTAATTCAATTTTGTTCTCTGAGAAGCCAGTGGATAGTCACATTGATTTTGCTATGAATCCTGTGTATTTGATCAAATATCATTTCACTCAAGCTTTACAGCACAGTTAAATAAATAAGTCAAGAAATAGGAAGCATCTATCTGTTTTACAGATAACAACTTACACAATTATATATGGAAATGAGCAAATGAGCCCTCCACCTTCTTTCCATATTCAGTAGATGAAAATGCATTGCTTAAAGGTTGGTATAAACGCCATTCTCCTATGTCTAACATTCTCCCAATACATCTAAGTGATGTATTGGGAAAGGATAAAGCTGAGAGTTAGGAGGTTCAGACTCCACTTCTGTGTGATGTTGGATGCATTCTCAGATTAATTTGAAAAAAAAAAATAAAACATGAACTCCTGAAAGTACATTTTGGCTGAAAAGTTTTGATTCTCTAATCATAGTTTGGAAGAAAGTAAAGCTATAAAGGCCAGAGAGCTTCTACTGTGATGAGTTTCCAGGCAGTGGGCTCTACAGTCAAAAGCTGTAGGTTGGTGCTTGGGACACGGAAGGAGCTGATTTTGTCTATGTCCACAGCCAGTTATGATTACCAAGGTTCTGGAAGTAGAAAACCATACAGTGACAACACATTTTGTTCTTCTGGGATTTCCAACACGGCCAGCCTTCCAGCTACTCCTCTTCTTTGTTTTCCTAGCTATTTACATTCTGACACTTGTAGAGAACTTTCTAATCGTCCTCGTCATTCATAGTGATGGACAGTTGCACAGGCCCATGTACTTCTTTCTGAGCAACCTCTCTTTCCTGGAGATGTGGTATGTCACGGTCATCAGCCCCAAGATGCAGATAGACTTCCTCAGTCATGACAAGACAATTTCCTTCAATGGTTGCATGACTCAGCTTTACTTCTTTGTGACCTTTGTCTGCACTGAGTACATCCTCCCTTGCTGCAATGGCCTTTGACCGCTATGTAGCCATTTGTAACCCACTACGGTACCCACTCATCATGACCAATCAGCTCTGTGGTACACTGGTTGCAGGATGCTGGTTCTGTGGACTCATGACTGCCATGATTAAGATAGTTTTCATAGCCCGACTTGACTACTGTGGCACCCCTCATATCAATCACTACTTTTGTGATATTTCCCCACTCCTCAATATTTCCTGTGAGGACTCCTCACAAGCCGAACTAGTGGATTTCTTCTTGGCCCTCGTGGTCATTGCTGTTCCCCTTTGTGTAGTGGTGGCATCTTACGCCACCATTCTCACCACTGTTCTCAGGATCCCTTCTTCTCAGGGACGCCACAAGGCATTTTCCACCTGTGCCTCTCACCTAGCAGTTGTAATTCTCTTCTATTCCACCACCCTTTTCACTTACGCCCACCCTAAGCGTATGTATGCCTATAATTCCAATAAAACGGTGTCTGTGCTCTACACAGTCATTGTCCCACTCCTCAACCCTATCATTTACTGTCTGAGAAACCGTGAAGTTAAGGCAGCCCTCAGGAAGACCATACTTTGCAAAGGTAGTGAACCCAGGGAAGATGGGGCTGTGATTAATTAATGTGTAGAATCCCTTCATGCATGAATCAGGAGATGATTCCCTCATAGTTCTTCCCACATTCCTGCCTTTGGTTATTTATCAACCTCTAGTACCTTAACACTGATCTCCTTTGTGTGTGTGTGTGTGTGTGTGTGCATGCACAAACATGGCTAGAGGTATAGCCCCAAGAAATAGCCTCTCCTTCTAGGTCAACAGAGAAGTTTTAAATACTTTCCAAAAATTATGAAAATAGATTTTTCTCTCCCACTAAAATATTAACTGAAAGGATAGATTTTTGTTTAATTTATTAATGTATCATCTGTACATGCAGCTGTGTCTGACACATAGTAGATGCTTCATAGATATTTGTTGAAAGAATAATTGAATATATACATGTTTGAAATCAGGAGATGAAGATGGGAATTGTGAATACATTTTTAATTTATGAGCCTTCCAGTTCCTCCTTCATTCCTTTCTAATTGTGCCTATTCTACATTGCTATTTTCACTTCTTTGTTTTCTTCCCATATAAATCCACTCTTTTTAGTCCCTCTTTCCTTTTATAGATTTGTAGATTTCTTCCCTCTTTGCTCTGTCTTTTTCTATGTCCCTCTGTCTCTCTCCCTCCTCATTTTCTCTCAGCCTCTATTTTTCCACAGAAAACATTGGCATGTTCATAAGTTACCATTTCATCTTAATTGACTCATTTATAGATTTAAAAAAATGTTCAAAACCAATGAGTGGCATTGTGAAAGCCCAAGTGAAAATTTAAAAATATCATTATGTTAAACATTAAAAGAACAGCTTTTCTGTATGTCCTTAAGCATAGGTCTTATGGCCAATTACTTTTCATTTCTTCTATTACAATTAGTTTTTACAAATTCATTTTTGTAAAGTATGATTCCATTAATAAATTTCACCTTTTTCAAGTGTGTTGTTCAATGAATTTTATAAAAGTATGCAATTTTGAAACAACAGCAGTCAGCATTTACACCATCTTGAAAAGTTTCCTTGTGTTCTTTTAAATTGTTTCTTATCTTTGGGAAAACAGCATTGAAACATGTATACTATCATGTAAGAAACAATGCACCAGTCTATGTTCGATACAGGATACAGGATGCTTGGGGCTGGTGCATGGGGATGATCCAGAGAGATGATATGGGGTGGGAGGTGGGAGGGGGCTTCGGCATTGGGAGATCGCGTACACCTGTGGCTGATTCATATCAGTGTATGGCAAAACCAATACAGTATTGTAAAGTAGAATAAAGTAAAAATAAAATTAAAAACAATATATTTCCATCACAATAAATAAATAAATAGTTTCTTATACATATCCTAGACCAAGCCACTGGCAGCTGACATAGTTTTTATCACTTTAGCTTTGCCTTTTCTAGAAATTCCTTTAAATGAAATCATATAATAGGTACTCTTCTGAGTAAGGCTATTTTCACTTATCATATTGCCTTTATGATTCTTCTATGTAATTATATATGTAATATATAATACAAATATTATATATATGTATATCAAATATATCATATATGTATATAATTATAATATATATCAGTTGTATGTATGATTATCATAATTATATATTATAGTTATTAAATAATTGTAATTATATATAAGTTTTATGGAATAGCTAAGTGCTATTTCATTGTATGGCTATAACACAATTTGCTATATGGACATTCAACAAGCTGATGGACATTCAGTCTATTTCTAGTTTAGGGATTTTATTAATAAATCTTCTAAGAATGTTTAAGATTAAACAATCTTAAAGAATCTACCTGCAATACAGGAGACCTGGGTTTGATCCTTGGGTTGGGAAGATCCCCTGGAGGAGGAATTGGCAACCCACTCCAGTATTCTTGACTGGAGAATCCCATGGACAGGGGAGCCTGGTGGGCTACAATCCAAGGGGTTGGAAAGAGTTAGACATGACTGAGCAACTAACACACACATATATATTGTTCTGGCCTAATGTTGTTTTATTTAAGATCAGTTAAATAATTGTAAGCCTTTGCTTAAAGTTTTTAAGTTGTGTCAAAACAGCCTTCAGGCTAGTACTGATTTATTCCAACTACTGGACAAATATTCTTAGGATTCTACTTTGTGCTGTGTAGTCTACAAAGGCTACTCTGGCTGCTGAGAACACAGACTCTCCTTTTGTGAGCTCAGGAATAGTGTGGTTTACCGCTTACAGTAGCTTTGCCCCCTCCTTCAATAAGTGGTAGTTTCTTCTCATAGATGTGTTTGTCAGTACTATGCCAAAGGCTCGATGCCAAAGACTTGTTTTAGATATGCAGAGCTTTTTGTGTGTGCTAACTCCTCTCTAGTTCTCTGTTTTGTAAAAGCCCTTTCATCCTCTCTGAACTCCAATCTCTGTCTTAATTCTATTAGATTCCCTGGCACTCTTTGGACTCCCCCTCTGCCAAAAACTGGGGTAACTAAACTTCTAACTTTAGTATTTAAACATTTTAAAACAAACATTTTTCTCACCACATCATAATCACAGAGTAATATTTATTGTGTTTTGTGAAATTATTTACCTTCAACTTAATGCCCAGACATGGCTACTTTTCTACATGACTAAACTAAGTACCTCTAGCTAAATCAATCAGTCAGAGACTGTTCTTTTCTCTTTTGGACTCTCCACCAGAAACATCATTCTCAGCATTTTTAAACTAGAGTCAGTTTCCTCTACGGTCTGCTACTGGAGTCCATATTCTCTGCTACGCACCCTGGAAACTCTCACAAGTTATAAGGTAGAGAAATCGTCTCTCTTCTCTCCAAGGACTACATCGTATGCTGCCTGCTGCCCAGTGTCTGAAAACTGATGTTTTGCATATTGTTTTCAGTGTTCCATTTTTAAGGTGGAGGTGGGTTCCAGTCCAAGTCCTATTAATTCATTGTAGGAAGAGATGAAGTCATTATTTACTGTATTGTTGATATTAATTAAATTATATATAAGATATTTTAATTTAAAGATGTGTAGGGAAGGGAATTGAAGAAAAAGAGAAAGGCTGTATAGCTATTAGCATCATTTATTTAATTTAAAAAACACTATTCTTGTCTGGGTGAGAAGTGTGGGAAACTACATAGTAGATTCAATATTTTAAAGCAGAAAAAAATGTTTATCTTTGTTTCTTCCACCATGTAACAGGTACTCAGTAAATAAAAATAGAGTAAATAATTGAGAGAATCTGAAATCTGGCTTTACCAATTTATTAAATTGATATGTCAGTTGATTCCTCCCACATCTTTATTTATCAACATTGATACTAAAACTGCTTTTTACTACTCAAAACAAACCTTCACAAACTGTTCATCTGAGTCCAGGCTAGTACTGTTCACTATGCTTGTGCTCAGTAGTTTCATTCATGTATGACTCTTGTGACCCTCTGGACTGGAGTCTGCCAAGTTCGCCTGTCCATGGGATCCTCCTGGCAAAAATACTGGAGTGGATTACTATGCCTTCCTCCAGGAGACCTTCCCAAACAATGGATTGAATCAGCATCTCCTACTGCAGGCAGATTCATTACCCACTGAGCCACCTGGGAATCTCCACTATACAACAGGCCAATAAATTTGAGAGATGAATTGCTGGCGCCAGGAATAGAGACTTTATTCACAAAGTCAGCAGAATGAGAAGATGATGTACTTGTGTCCCAAAGAACCATCACGCCTGAGCTAGAATCAGGTTTATTTTATACTAAAAGGGGAGGAGGTAAAGTCCTTGTTCTACAGTGTGTTCATGTCTTCCTTCCTGCAGTGATTTGCAGCTGGGCCTTGTCAGGAAGTTTCCTGTGAGCTGAACAAAGGTATTTTAACTTAATGCTTGTTACAGGGGAAGGCAGGGCTCCCAGAGATGAGCCATTTTATATAATTTAAGCTTATAGGTAACATCCCTTTGGTGATTAATTTGTAGCAAAAGCAATAGAATACAAAAGTTAAAGTGAAAAGAGCAGATCCAATATGGAATCAAATTTTTCTTTTCCTCTATGGATGGGAATATTTCATGTCAAAGACGTTATATTGATAGTTCTTGAGAATTGTTTACAATAAGGCACCCAAGCACTATGGGAGCATAATAGAAGGAAGTGCCATGTTTCATTTTTAGGTTTTATTTTTTTCCATGTTATGAAAATATTAAGTGCACAACACACACACACAATAAAACCCCTCAAAGATAAATAATAAATAAAAATCAACTAAAAATTTTCCATAACAGAAAAAACGATAACTTTAAAAAAAATTAATTCATTCATTTTAATTGGAAGCTAATTACTTTACAATATTGTAGTGGTTTTTGCCATACATTGACATGAATCAACCATGGGCATACATGTGTCCCCCATCCTGAATCCTCCTCCCATCTCCCTCCCTATCTCATCCCTCTGGGTCATCCCAGTGCACTGACCCTGAGCATCCTGTCTCATGCATCGACCCTGGACTGGCGATCTGTTTCACATATGATAATATACTTGTTTCAATGCTATTCTCTCAAATCATCCCACCCTCGCCTTCTCCCACAGAGTCCAAAAATCTGTTCTTTATATCAGTGTTTCTTTTGCTGTCTCACATACAGGGTCATCATTGTCATCTTTCCAAATTTCATTTTTATATGCATTGAAGTGTCATGTTAGAGAAGACTCTTGAGAGTCCCTTGGACTGCAAAGAGATCCAACCAGTCCATTCTGAAGGAGATCAACCCTGGAATTTTTTTGGAAGGAATGATGCTAAAGCTGAAACTCCAGTACTTTGGCTACCTCATGTGAAGAGCTGACTCACTGGAAAAAACTTTGATGCTGGGAGGGATTGAGGGCAGGAGCAGAAGGGGACGACAGAGGATGAGATGCCTGGATAGCATCACTGACTTGATGGACGTGAGTCTGAGTGAACTCCTGGAGTTGGTGATGGACAGGGATGCCTGAAGTGCTGCGATTCATGGGTCGCAAAGAGTCAGACACGACTGAGCGACTGAACTGAACTGAACATATTGTATTGGTGTTTTTCTTTCTGACTTGCTTCACTCTGTATAATAAGCTCCAGTTTCATCCACCTCATTAGAACTGGTTCAAATGTGTTCATTTTAATAGCTGAGTAACAATTCCATTGTGTATATGTACCAAGCTTTCTTATCCATTCATCTGCCAATGGACATCTAAGTTGCTTCCATATCCTAGCTATTGTAAACAGTGCTGTGATGAACATTGGGGTACATGTGTCTCTTTCAGTTCTGGTTTCCTCAGTGTGTATGCCCAGCAGCGGGATTGCTGGGTTGTATGGAAGTTCTATTTCCAGTTTCTTAAGGAATCTCCACATTGTTCTGGATAATGATCATACTAGTTTGCATTCCCACCACTAGTGTTAAAGTTTTCCCTTTTCTCCACACCCTCTCCAGCATTTATTGTTTGTAGACTTTTTAAAGGTGGGAGGAGAAAGGGATAACAGAGGATTAGATGGTTGAATGGCACCACCGACTCAACCGACATGAGTTTGAGTAAGCTCCAGGAATTGGTGATGGACAGGGAATTCTGGTGTGCTGCAGTCCATGGGATCACAAAGAGTCAGACACGACTGAGTAACTGAACTGAACTGAACTGATTCTGACCGGCATGAGATGGTACCTCACTGTGGTTTTGATTTGCATTTCTCTGATAATGTGCGATGTTGAGCATCTTTTCATGTGTTTGTTAGCCATCTGTATGTCTTCTTTGGAGAAATGTCTGTTTAGTTCTTTAGCCCATTTTTTTTTTTTTTTTTGATCGCTTATTTTCCTGGAATTGAGCTGCAGGAGTTGCTTGTATATATTTGAGATTAATTCTTCGTCAGTTTCTTCATTTGCTATTATTTTCTCCCATTCTGAAGGCTGTCTTTTCACCTTGCTTATAGTTTCCTTCGTTGTGCAAAAGCTTTTAAGTTCAATTAGGTCCCATTTGTGTATTTTTACTTTTTTTCAATTGCTTTTGGGGGTGGGTCATAGAGGATACTGCTGTGATTTATGACGGAGGATGTTTTGCCTATGTTTTCCTCTAGGAGTTTTATAGTTCCTGGTCTTAACATTTAGATCTTTAATCCATTTTGAATTTATTTTTGTGTATGGTGCTAGAAAGTATTCTAGTTTCATTCTTTTACAGGTGGTTGGCCAGTTTTCCCAGCATCACTTGTTAAAGAGATTGTCTCTTCTCCATTGTATATTCTTGCCTCCTTTGTCAAAGATAAGGTGTCCATAGGTGCATGGATTTATCTCCTGGCTTTCTATTTTGTTCCATTCATCTATATTTCTGTCTTTATGCCAGTACTATACTATCTTGATGACTGGCTTTGTAGTAGAGCCTGAAGTCAGGCAGGTTGATTCCTCCAGTTCCATTATTCTTTCTCAATATTGGGTAGGTTATTCAAGGTTTTTTGTATTTCCATACAAATTGTAAAATTATTTGTTCTAGTTCTGTGAATAAATACCATTGGTAGCTTGATAGAGATTGCATTGAATCTATAGATTGCTTTGGGTTCTATACTCATTTTCACTATACTGATTCTTCTGATCCATGAATATAGTATATTTCTCCATCTATTTGTGTCTTTGATTTCTTTCACCAGTGTTTTATAGTTTTCTATATAAAGGTCTTTTAAAACAAATATAACTTTACTACATGTTGATATATGTACTTGATGGGCTTCCCTGGTGGCTCAGACAGTAAATAATCTGCCTGCACTGCAGGAAACACTGGTTTGATCCTTGGGTTGGGAAGATCCCCTGGAGAATGGAATGGCTATCAACTCCAGTATTCTTACCTGGAGAATCCCATGAACAGAGGAGACTTGCGACTGCAGTCTATGATGTTGCAGAATTGAACATGACTGAGCAACTAAGCACACACATACTAAAAAACCAGAGGGAAGTAAAAATGTCTTCAACTTGGAACTGGATTGATCCACTCAAATAATCAATTCTTTTGCATTCCTCTAGCTTTCTTTACTTATATATACATATATATATATATATATATATTGGAGGGCATGTATGATCTAACATAACTGGCCTGAACATGCCTAATCTGAAAATTTTAGATGCATTCACATTTTAAATATATTTGCATAATTTCAAGTTATCAATTCTTGTTTTCTAAGATAAAAAAATTAAAACCTAATTGCATGGAAAGGGACTCAGGGAACACTGATAAATAATAAATAGATAAAATTCAGATAATTTGAAAAGGAAGAGGCACTTAAGAAAGAACTAAAGAACTGAAAAGAACTGTTTCTGCTGCAACAGGAATTAAGAAAAATATTAGAATAATTGTGGTACAAGTATATTTACAAATGCAGTGGCAAAAAGAGGGTGTCTTGGTTGATACCTTACATTTCCTCTAAAGTATGATGCAATGATATCAGGTAACATTGTGTTTGGAAGGAGTGACAGAGAGAGCCATAGGAGGGGAGAATAGTTAATTGGTTTAAGTGGAAGTGAGAATATGCACAATACCTTCTGCAAAAAACAAGAGATTGGTCATAATTGAAAAAGAAATATCCAGCTAAGCAAAACTGATCAAAATATGCTTTAAAATGAAAGGACTGTGGATATATAATATATAATACTTTAGTCTGAAAAACATAGGGGTCAGAAAAGAATACACATGCAATAGAACTTATAGGAAAATTATAGAGAAGAAACTGGATGTATTAATATAAAATTAACTTTAAAGACTAGGGAAAGGATTATCCAAAGTCACCTGGATTATTATATCCATTTCCTGATGATTCTATTAATGAAATGAAAAGTACCTTGAGAATAATCCAGAGAAAAATAACCAGTATTCATCAGCTAGGTTAAAGGTGTTTTAGGGAAAGCATACATTCAGTTCAGTTCAGTCGCTCAGTCGTCTCCAACACCACAGCTCAAAACCATCAGTTCGTCAGTTCTCAGCCTTCTTCACAGTCCAACTCTCACATCCATACATGACTCCTGGAAAAACCATAGCCTTGACTAGACGGACCTTAGTCGGCAAAGTAATGTCTCTGCTTTTGAATATGATATCTAGGTTAATCATAGCTTTCTTTCCAAGAAGTAAGTGTCTTTTAATTTCATGGCTGCAGTCACCATCTGCAGTGATTTTGGAGCCCCCAAAAAAAAAATAAAATTCTGACACTGTTTTCACTGTTTCCCCATCTATTTTCCATGAAGTGATGGGACAGGATGCCATGATCTTTGTTTTCTGAATGTTGAGCTTTAAGCCAACATTTTCACTCTCGTCTTTCACTTTCATCAAGAGACTTTTTAGTTCCTCTTCACTTTCTGCCATAAGGGTGGTGTCATCTGCATATCTGAGCTTATTGAGATTTCTCCTGGCAATCTTGATTCCAGCTTGTGTTTCTTCCAGTCCAGTGTTTCCCATGATGTACTCTGCATAGAAGTTAAAGAAGCAGGGTGACAATATACAGCCTTGACATACTCCTTTTCCTATTTGGAACCAGTCTGTTGTTCCATGTCTAGTTCTAACTGTTGCTTCCTGGCCTGCATACAGATTTCTCAAGAGGAAGGTCAGGTGGTCTGGTATTCCCATCTCTTTCAGAATTTTCCACAGTTGATTGTGATCCACACAGTCAAAGGCTTTGGCAGTCAATAAAGCAGAAATAGAGGTTTTTCTGGAACTCTCTTGCTTTTTCTATGATCCAGCGGATGTTGGCAGTTTGATCTCTAGCTGCTCTGCCTTTTCTAAAACCAGCTTGAACATCAGGAAGTTCACAGTTCACGTATTGCTGAAGCCTGGCTTGGAGAATTTTGAGCATTACTTTACTAGCATGTGAGATGAGTGCAACTGTGTGGTAGTTTGCGCATTCTTTGGCATTGCCTTTATTATTCATGCATTATTTATCTTCAAATATTTAAATCGCTACTGTGGAAGTGAAAAATTATATACGATATATTCATCTCTAGAAATAAAATGTGTATTGAAAAGGAGGACAACATAAAAAGTGGAGCTTTATAACAGTGATATATAACAGCAATTAAACTAGAGACAGAAATACTGCAGGTAAGATCCCGGCAATGACAGAAAAATTGTAAGTGATAGACTTGGGTTCTTTTCAACACTAATAACTCATTGTTATATTAAATTTCAACTAGATTTATTCCATTTTCTTAACAATTTTTTTTGTGAAGAGTCCTGTTGAGGTTTTTCTAAACTTGAAATTTGTAATGACTGAACCTTCTATATTGAATTACCATTCACAGTATGTTACTTATCCTTCCTGGAAGACACTAAAATTATTCTTACCTAAGTATATAACAGCTTATTTAGTTTTTGGTACAGTATAAACTACTAAAACATTGGGAAAAAAACTATATTCCGATAAAATTAATTTAAAATATACTTCCCTGTTCAAGGTTAAGAGCATTTCAAATATGTATAGTATTAATAATTACCCCAAGTTTAAGATTGCACTTCACCAAACCTATCAAATTAATACCACGGGGAAGCTTTCACTATGAGGTTATACAGTGCTATGTGAATGAAAGACAACACTATCATCACTTTCACAGTTATTGGTGTACCCTCAGAAAAGAGTATTTTGTAGATATGAAGTACTTTCATTACAGAGCTTCAGAAAAAAATCCTCTTCTGCCAATCACTTTTGAATGGCCATTTGGACATCTTTATTCCTTAGCTTGGACACCAGGGGATTCAACAATGGAGTCACAACTGTGTAGGTCACTGTCACAAGTCTATTTTTGCTGGATGAGTACTTTGATGACAGCCGCAGGTAGACAAAGGAGGCACAGCCATAGTGGACAATGACTACAGTGAGATGGGAGGCACAAGTTGAGAAGGCTTTTCTCTTCACTTCAACTGATGAGATCCTCAGGATGGTATGAACAATTATGCCATAAGAGATGCAGATAAAAGTCATAGGGACCATGAGTGCTAAAACTCCACCAATGAAGAAAAGGAGTTCATTGATATAGGAGTTAGTACAGGCAAGGCAGATAACTGGTGAGACGTCACAGAAGTAATGGTTAATCTTGTTGGGACAGAAAGGTAGTTCAAAAAACTAAGAGGAAGCTTATCAATGAGAACAAAAAGACAATTACGGCACAGTTCAATTCAGTCACTCAGTCATGTCTGACTCTTTGCGACCCCATGAATCACAGCACGCCAGGCCTCCCTGTCCATCATCAACTCCTGGAGTTCACTCAGACTCACTTCCATCGAGTCAGTGATGCCATCCAGGCATCTCATCCTCTGTCATCCCCTTCTCCTCCTGCCCCCAATCCCTCCCAGCATCAGAATCTTTTCCAACGAGTCAACTCTTCGCATGAGGTGGCCAAATTACTGGAGTTTCAGCTTCAGCATCATTCCCTCCAAAGAAATCCTAGGGCTGATCTCCTTCAGAATGGACTTGTTGGATCTCCTTGCAGTACAAGGGACTCTCAAGTGACTGCCAATTGTCCACAGACTTGCCAGCTCATAAAGAGAGAGTACTGAAGGGGATGACAGATGACAACAAAGCAGCTGTAACCCATGATTCCCAGTAGCATGCAATTAATGACAGCAAAACCAAGGAAGAAAAGTATCTGAGTGGCACAGTTAATAAATGAGATTGTCCTGAGCAAAGACAACAGATTTATGAGCATCTTGGGCAGAATTACAAAGGTATAGCATGTCTCAGAGATGGAAAGGATCCCTAGGAAGAAATACATGAGTATGTGGAGGCTGCAATCCAGGCAGATGACAGCGGCAATGGTGATGTTTCCACTCAGGATAATCAGATACAGACACAGAAAAACAGTGAAGAGGATGAACTGGATTTTTCCAAGGTTGGAGAATCCCATCAATAGGAACTCTGTGAGAGAGGAACGGTTAGCTTGGTTTACTTGTTATCCAAGGTTGATCTACAGAGGACAAAAATGAAGAAACAGTGTTTGCCATGAAAGGTGGAGATAGTTAGTTCCACTATGGATTGAGGAACAAGAAACAGGAGAAGGGATAAGGATTAATGCTAGTTGGAAATGCCCAGTGGACCATGTCAATTCATGGAATTGTTTCCAAAACTCAAGAGTACATGTTTCCAGTGATATTTCTGCTTCTTTCATAGTGTTTAAGTCTAGGAAATTATGTTCACACTCCGTACTTCAAATAGCAATTAGGGAATGGAAATGTCTGAAACTTCCTGCATATCAGCCTAATTCTATCATTTATTATCTGTGCAAATTTTTTGTGCTTCAACTTTTTCATGTATAACATAAAATACTAAAAACAAACTCCTCTTTCCTAGTTTTCTTATGAAAATTAAAGCACTGAGCAGAGCACATACACACTGTAAACTTCTAGTAAATGTCAGCTTCTGCTACATGTTAATTAATTTTCAGAAAGTAGTGTTAGTTTTTCTTAAGCTTCCTTTTGGAGATACTTTAAGCATATATTTACTTCAGGTTTTAGTTTTTAATCCTATTATTTTATTAAAAAAAAAAAACTACCAGACCAACATGCATACCCAATTCTTATCTGCATGCATTTACAGAGACAATAATATTGTATTGACTTAAGTACATCCTTTCCCCTGAATCAATCGATTTCGCACATTTAATAGAAGAGAGTTGGTTGGGATTTTAGTATATCTAGATGACTCTAGAGAAACACAAAGTTACTACAGTCAGGTTAGCCATTGATATTACTAAATACCTACCATTCTGCCAAGATAATTCTCTGATTCTTCTCTAATTGTATTTTCAAAATTCAAAAGAAAATAAATCAAACATATCGGATCTTACTTCAATACGAGCCATTGTGTCTACTCACATTTTACCTGGATTTCCAACAGAACTCAATATTGCGTTGGGTGCCCTTCGCCTCAAGGAGTTTCAGCTCCTCCAATTTCTCTTTACTACCGTCTAGTCAAGGCTATGGTTTTTCCTGTGGTCATGTATGGATGTGAGAGTTTGACTGTGAAAAAGGCTGAGCACCAAAGAATTGATGTTTTTGAACTGTGGTGTTGGAGAAGACTCTTGAGAGTCCCTTGGACTGCAAGGAGATCCAACCAGTCCATTCTGAAGGACATCAGCCCTGGGATTTCTTTGGAAGGAATGATGCTAAAGCTGAAACTCCAGTACTTTGGCCATCTCATGCAAAGAGTTGACTCATTGGAAAAGACTCTGATGCTGGGAGGGATTGAGGGCAGGAGGAGAAGGGGACGACCAAGGATGAGATGGCTGGATGGCATCACGGACTTGATGGACGTGAATGTGAGTGAACTCCGAAAGATGGTGATGAACAGAGAGGCCTGGCGTTCTGCGATTCATGAGGTCGCAAAGAGTCAGACACAACTGAATGACTGAACTTGAACTTGAAAGGATGAGAAAATCCTTTTGCAATTCAACTAAAATCAAGTTTGAATTTAAATAGATTCAAAAGAATAAAAAGATCAAAATAAGTAAAATAAACAAACAAAATAAAAAGATCAAAGCAACCAAATAGTTGAAAATATAAGGCACAAAAGAAGAATACAGAAAGAAAAACTTCTACCTCAAGTACCTCAGTTGCAGAGACCAGCTGTCGAGCCTACATTTTCAAGGTATATTTCTTAATCTATACCATCTTTGAATGTTTTTTGCTTCACATTCTCTCATTTCAAGAGAAGCAAACATATGTTTCATTTATTTACCTGAGTGTAGCATAGTGACCAGTAGGCTAATAGGTAGGTTTGATATGTTCTCTAAGTAGACAGGGCTTCTCTGGTGGCTCAGTGGTAAAGAATATACCTGTCATGAAGGAGATGCAGGTTTGATGCCTGAATCAGGAAGATCCCCTGGATAAGGAAATGGCAACCCACTTCAGAATTCTTGCCTGGGAAATTCCATGGACAGAGGATCTTGGCAGGCTAGAATTCACAGGGTCACAAAGATTTGGACATGACTTAGTGACAGAGCATGAACACTGAGTAGGCAAGTCATCACTTTCATCGGTTTATCAGTTCATTAATGTGTTAATTTATTGATAAATTACAGTAATATATCTAGTTACTCCATATCTGTTTTTAAATTGTATCTGTCTTAGGTTGAGTACTGTTCTTAACTGAAATAATTGTAAATCGCTTTGCTTCTTCAACAAACAGCAAGACTATGTCTTCTCATCTTGCAGGATCTCACCTCTGTGCTTTTACTCATACTTTCGCCTTCACCTGGAAAACCTTGTGCACTTTCTATTCATTTTTGAAACTCAGATAGAAGCTGTGACCTCTGACTACTCTGGTCTCCAATGATAAGAGGGACATGAACTTTCCCTTCTCTTAATTTAGTGATTTTCTGTTGTGTATGAAATGTATCATGAAAGTACCAGCCTCTACTTTCTTATATATCACACTGTGAATGCATTGGAAGCAGTTTTATATTTCCCATAACAGAAATACAAAGTGCTACTTAAGAAATATTTGTTTAATGAATTTATGACTAAATATTTTATTTTTTTAAAGATGACATCTGCGAAAGGCATAAGGTAAAGTCATGAAAGAGATGATGAAATTTTAACCCTTATTTGGAGAATCTGGGAACAGAGATACAGCTCACAATCTATCAGATGACACTGCAAAGTTATAATTGTGCTAATGTGTCATACAACCAAGAAGTTATAGAATATTAACCAGACCCAACCTCTCCTGGAACCTTAACATTGCTTTTATTACTATTATTACTACTATTACTAAAACTCTGATTCTTACAAATAGTTTTGCATGTCATTCAGTTCAGTTCAGTCATTCAGTCATGTCTGACTCTTTGCGACCCCATGAATTGCAGCATGCCAGGCCTCCCTGTCCATCACCAACTCCCAGAGTTCACTCAGAATTATGTCCATAGAGTCAGTGATGCCATCCAGCCATCTCATCCTCTGTAGTCCCCTTCTCCTCCTGCTCCCAATCCCTCCCAGCATCAGAGTCTTTTCCAATGAGTCACCTCTTCGCATGAGGTAGCCAAAGTACTGGAGTTTCAGCTTTAGCATCATTCCTTCCAAAGAAATCCCAGGGCTGATCTCCTTCAGAATGGACTGGTTGGATCTCCTTGCAGTCCAAGGGACTCTCAAGAGTCTTCTCCAACACCACAGTTCAAAAGCATCAATTCTTCGGAGCTCAGCTTCCTTCACAGTCCAACTCTCACATCCATACATGACCAGTGGAAACTCCATAGCCTTGACTAGATGGATCTTTGTTGACAAAGTAATGTCTCTGCTTTTCAACATGTTATCTAGTTTGGTCATAACTTTTCCTCCAAGGAGTAAGCGTTTTTAATTTCATGGCTGCAGTCACCATCTGCAGTGATTTTGGAGCCCCCCAAAAAAAAGTCTGACACTGTTTACACTGTTTCTCCATATATTTCCCATGAAGTGATGGGACCGGATGCCATGATCTTCGTTTTCTGAATGTTGAGCTTTAAGCCAACTTTTTCACTCTCCACTTTCACTTTCACTTCCATTAAGAGGCTTTTAGTTCCTCTTCACTTTCTGCCATAAGGGTGGTGTCATCTGCATATCTGAGGTTATTGAGATTTCTCCCGGCAATCTTGATTCCAGCTTGTGTTTCTTTCAGCCCAGTGTTTTTCATGATTTACTATGCATAGAAGTTAAAGAAGCAGGGTGACAATATACAGCCTTGACAGACTCCTTTTCCTATTTGGAACCAGTCTGTTGTTCCACGTTCAGTTCTAACTGTTGCTTCCAGACCTTCATATAGGTTTCTCAAGAGGCAGGTTAGGTGGTCTGATATTCCCTTGAAGAATTTTCCGCAGTTTATTGTGATCCACACAGCCATAGGCTTTGGCATAGTGAATAAAGCAGAAATAGAGATTTTTCTGGAACTCTCTTGCTTTTTCAATGGTCCAGCGGATGTTGGCAATTCGATCTCTGGTTCCTCTGCCTTTTCTCAAACCAGCTTGAACATCAGGGAGTTCACGGTTCATGTCTTGCTGAAGCCTGGCTTGGAGAATTTTGAGCATTACTTTACTAGCATGTGAGATAAGTGCAATTGTGCAGTAGTTTGAGCATTCTTTGGCATTGCCTTTCTTTGGGATTGGAACGAAAACTGACCTTTTCCAGTCCTGTGGCCATTGCTGAGTTTTCCAAATTTGCTGGCATATTGAGTGCAGCAGTTTCACAGCATCATTTTTCAGGATTTGAAATAGCTCAACTGAAATTCCATCACCACCACTAGCTTTGTTCTTAGTGATGCTTTCTAAGGCCCTCTTGACTTCACATTCCAGGATGTCTGGCTCTAGGTGATCACACCATCGTGATTATCTGGGTCGTGAAGATCTTTTTGCACAGTTTTTCAATGTATTCTTGCCACCTCTTCTTAATATCTTCTGCTTCTGTTAGGTCCATACCATTTCTGTCCTTTATTGAGCCCATTCTTTGCATGAAATGTTCCCTTGATATCTCTAATTTTCTTGAAGAAATCTCTAGTCTTTCAGATTCTGTTGTTTTCCTATATTTATTTGCATTGATTGCTGAAGAAGGCTTTCTTATCTCTTCTTGTTATTCTTTGGAACTCTGCATTCAGAAGCATGTATCTTTCCTTTTCTCCTTTGCTTTTGGCTTTTATTCTTTTCACAGCTGTTTGTAAGGCCTCTTCAGACAGCCATTTTGCTTTGGGGGGGCCCCCCCCCCCCCCCTCCCCCCTCTCCCCTTCGTCGGCCCTTTTTTTTTTTTTTTTTGCATTTCTTTTACCCCCCACACCCCCCCCCCCCCCCCCCACCCCCCCCCCCCCCCCCCCCCCCCCCCCCCATGGGGATGGTCTTCCCATCTCTGTCTCCCCAGGTACACATGTCACAAGCCTCTGTCCAAACCATCCCCCCCTCCCCCCCCCCCGGCCGCCCTCCCTCTGTCAGGCACTGTATCTATCAGATCTAGTCTTTAAATCGGTCCATTTCCAGATCAGCCTTCCACTGTATAATCATAAGGAATTTGATTTAGGTCACACCTAAATAGTCTAGTGTTATTAGATATCTAACAAAACAAACCACCAGGATATTCCCTGAATGATGTAATTTATTTTCTTCCTCAGTTCCCATTTATGAGTCTTATGCAACAGATTATTTGTCCACACAGTGTTAAGAGTGTGAGAGCTAAAGACAGTAGAAAGACTGTAAGGAAAAATAAGTCAGTTAAACTTCCTTTATTTCTTCATTCCTTGTTAGACTTTTTAAATATACCATTGTTACCAGAGAATAGTTTCATATGATGTTTGAGAATGGATATTGAATGAACTAAATGTTGAACCTTCATTTTTGATAACGAATTAGCATTTCTGTCCTTTCTTTTTCAATTACCCAGAAAAGACTTTCAAAAGTAATCAGTCTTTCAGAGATGGCTGATAGAAAGGAAGTACGTTCCATGGACTAGGGGAGCATATTCTACGGCACTTATTTATAGTCATTCTTGTGCCTACTACAATTCATTGGTGATGCTCTGTTTATTACCCCACAGCCCTATATTATTCTCCAACTTTTAAGTCTACCTTGTGTATTTGTTCCTTGCTTTCCCTACATAGTTTTTAACCATCGCTCATAGATGAGCTAAAACTCATGGGATGATTAGACCATTTCTATAATTATCATTGGAGACCTCTCTATCACTATACCCAAAGATTAATTTTACTCAATTTTCCACATAAAATAACCCAACAAGACCTATTTCTCTATGTTCCCTAGCACAGCACAAAGCTATTAGAAGTCAGTCAGTGAAACCTAACAATCTAATAAAAATAAGACTCAAAAATGAATATTACTACAATCATTTCTATTTTTAAATGACTCTATTCTCTTTCTACTAGTGACATCTCAATACCTCCAAACTGTGTTCCTACCTCCTCTGCTGAGAATTATGAGAAGTATCCCCTAAAGCATCATTGAAGAACTTTTCTTTTGTCTCTTATTAGTTGTGGGCCTAACATGCTGGTTTATGTTTATACTTTCCCAAACTCCAGGGATCCATTATTGCAGCATTAATTTTGGCACAATTCCAGTCCTTTCTATGAGTAAACAGGATGTAGAAAACAATGTAGATCATAAATCTCATAGGTCCAACAGGCTAAAAAGGACACAGGAGGTTAATACTGGCAGTTAGCTGGCAATTACTCCCAGGTTGCCTGATAGCTCATTAGAAGCTGAAAATTGTTGGAAATTAAGAAAAGAGAAGTAAATATGGAAAACCCATATTACAATAGGTAACACAAGACTGAATTTTCTGAAGTCATTAGGTAAGAAAGAAAACCCTTTTCCTCCTTGGACTTCACCAAGACAAATAAAGCCTGCTTTATTATAGCAAATAAAGAAGCAAAGTTATCCTTTTTAGTCTAGTTTCATCTGAACTCTATAAATTGTTTCTGCACCAAGGAGAGGGGCACAGGAACACATAGTGTAAGGGATGAGAAAGGGTGATATCGTAGCTAGTAAAACTGAGACTTTGAAGAACAATGGCAAAGAGCTAGCTTGAGGACTTAAGGATAACCATGGACTGTTTAGATGCGGGCAATAGAGACAATACTCTACTTCTTCCAAGCTTGATGGGTATGAAAAGATCTCCAATCAAGTGTATGCCTCAAAGATAGGAATAGGATGAAAAAATCTTGGGTAGCATCCTAGAGGCCTTGGCCAGTCCCCTAATTATCCTCATTCTTTCTCACAGTTCTCTGTTGAGTAGAACCAAGGCAGGTGAGAGAAGAAAAAAACAGGTAATTGCCTGCTGTACACACGTATGCCGCTGTTTTCATATCCTGTATTTGAAATGAAGTTAAAGTCAAGCTTTCTGTTGCTGGACTCAGCCATCACAATTTCTGACTTTTAGATTTTCTAGAAATCTTTATTCTTCATCTTCTGTGAGATAATGATGAAAAATTCACCCTCTCTTTCTCATGAGTGACTCACAATGGGAGGTCAGAAAATATTTCAGGCATTTAGCATTGAAGTATCCTCCCACTTGACTCTGTTGCGGTTTCTGGCAGTAGTTCTTGGTTGAGATGTAGCTGCTAGAACTCCCTAGCAGCTGTCCTCAAATGAGCAGAAACTCCCAAGTGACATGATTACTGACTCAGAGTATTTATTTCCAGCTATGCCATTTTCAGAGGCTACCAACAGAGCTATAACAATGGCTACTGCTGCTTCCAACAGTTTTCAAATGTGCACAAGAGTTCTGCCTAATAGTTGCAGAGTTCCTGGGTTTCTTGGGCATCTTGTCTGCTCAGTGTATCTTCTCAAGCAAACAATTCCCCATGGTTTTCAGGCCAAGTCCTCAGCATAAACCTTTAAACAAATCTGTTCAAAGACCTCGAAGGTATCAAGGCAGAAATAAATCTGAAAAATACTGCAGTTAGTCACATTTCTAGAATCACTTTTTGACACAGTTGTGGATGTAGGATAATCTCTATAATTGTATGAAACAATTTCTGTGACTAGAATATATGTGAATATAGTCTGTTGGTTGTGTTTCTCTGGAGAACCCGTAAAAATAAAAGTGCTAGTCCCTCAGTTGTCTGACTCTTTGTGACCCCATGGACTATGACCCACTAGACTCTCTGTCCATGGAATTATCTACTGAAGAATATCGGTGTGGGTACCCATTTCCTTCTCCAGGGGATCTTCCCTACAGAGGCACTGAACTTGAATCTCCTGTGTTACAGGCAGTTACTTTATGTCTGAGCCACAAGGGAAGATCGATAAACAAAACATACTCAGCACATAAAGGAAAGATAGATATGGAGATGAAAATGTAAAGAAGAAATATTAAAAATTGTTAAAAGACTGTGTCATGTTAGTCAGTAGCTTTGAATTTCATGTAAATGAAGCACAATATAACCCAGCATAAGGAAAGGGAATCTATTGGCTTAAATCATTGGGTGGTCCATTAGTTAAGATTTCACCTTCAAATGCAGGGACTGAGTATATGATCCCTGGTCAGGAGGCTAAGATTCCACATGCCTCATGGCCAAAATAAAGACTTTGAAAATGGCCCACATCAAAAAAATAAATCACTAGAAAGTTCAAGACATTTCTGATCAGATATGGCTCGATTCATAGACTTGCATTACAATGATATGCTGAGCCTTGACTCAGAGGTCAACCTCTGGAAAACATCTTCATCTATAATTTGCCTTTTCTCTTTAACACATATTTTTATGTATATTTAAGATTATATATATACTTTTCATTTACATCTCTATTTCAACCTCCATGGGGAATTTTTTCCTGTTTTGATACATTTTTAGCTCCATCTCTAGGATATTGCCTGATTCATAGTAAGCATTCAATATATGTTTGTTGAATAAATGAATAGTTTTTCTCTTTCTGTCTTTCACTTAACTCAGCTTCACACTCTTGCTGGGTTTCCTTTGCAATAAGCTGGCTTTATCCAAGTAGCTTCCCTTTATCCAAAAGGCTTCCCTCATAGCTCAGTAGGTAAAGAATCTACCTGCAATGCAGGAGACCTGGATTCAATTCCTGGGTTGGGAAAATCCCCTGGAGAAGGAAATGGTAACCCACTCCAGTATTCTTGCCTAGAGAATTCCATGGATAGAGGAACCTGGCAGGCTACAGTCCCTGGAGTTGCAAGAGTCAGACATGATTTATTGACTAAACTACCACCACCATCCAAATAGCAGAGGGGAAAAATAAAGATGAAATTCTTAAAACTCTTTGCTATTCAAAAGATTGTCAGTTGCACACAGCTAAATATTTAATTTAATCAAGATGCTTTCTAGATAGAAGTTGGAGCAATGTGTGATTGATTTCACAGAACTTTTCACCCAATATATGGTATGAAATGAAGAAAATAGGCTTTGTCCATTAACTAATATACTTTAAGTGGTTCCAGGATAATTTTTGTTTATTGTATTGCAAAAAGTGAAAAAAAATCCAGTTATATAAGATTCAGTAGATCAAAAAATTCAACTCATGACTCCAATATCTGAAGAAACATCTGAATATCAATGATGAGTTGCAGGCAAATTGTGAATCATAGACTATGACATCGCCATAAGCTCAGTTTATCTCTTTTCTTAGCTCTCCTTTGACCTTTATTTCAGTTTCATTTTTTGTTTTCCTCATGATAGTAAAGTGGAAGGCAAAGTTGAGGTCATCTTTCTTTCATCTTGATTATATACAGAGGCAACCTATTAAGAACCTGAGTGCTGAGAGTTTCCTGCAGGAATTAGACTAAGTTTCTGCTCCCTATTTTTGGGAGTGCTTTGAGAAGACTATAAAATGGTTACACCACCAGAAGCAGCATTTTCTTGACCTGTAGATTTCAGCTAATGGTCAAGTGTTCTTCAATCACTAAGTCCAGTGACAGACTCTTGGTTATTTCAAAGTTATTTCAAACTTTCCAATAATTTATAGGCACATAATGTTTCAAATTACATTTTTTTCTTAAGACACTGAATATTATTTTATATTACCCACATCAATTTTCAACTGAATGATTCAGTTGAAATTAGATAATTTCAACTAATTAGACAAAAAGATATTTAAATTGCATAAAATATTTTATGAAAATGTTTGGTTTGTAACGTTCACAAAAGTAAAGACAAGTAGAAATTTTGCTTCTCATCTGAATGAGTTCAGAACTTGATATGTTAAACCTCTTGAAGATAATAATTACAAACTCTGGAAGAAATACAAAGAGAAACTACTTGAAGATAGGATAAAAGCAGACATATCTAGAATGCATTCAGCACTAAGAAGAGGCTAAGTACACAGGATGATTACTCTCTGATAGATTTTTGGTTTGAATGGAGAATACAGCTAGCACTGTTTGTGAAAAGAGTAAGATGCCAGTTCAGTTCAGTTTAGTCACTCACTTGTGTCCGACTATTTGCAACCTCATGGACTGCAGCATACCAGGCTTCCCTGTCCATCAACAATTCCCAGAGTTTGCTCAAACTATGTCCATTGGGTCAATGATGCCATCCAATGATCTCATCATCTGCCGTCCCCTTTTCCTCCTGCCTTCAATCTTCCTCAGCATCAGAGTCTATACCAATGAGTCAGTTCTTCTCATCAAGTGGCAAGTATTGGAGCTTCACCTTCAGCATCAGTTCTTCCAATGAATATTCAGGACTGATTTCCTTTAGGATGGCCTGCTTCAATCTCCTTGCAGTCCACAGGACTCTCAAGAGTTTTCTCCAACACCACAGCTCAAAAGCATCAGTTCTTCAGTGCTCAGCTTTCTTTATAGTCCAACTATCACATCCATACATAACTACTGGAAAAACCATAGCTTTGACTAGATGGGCATTTGTTGGCAAAGTAGTGTCTCTGCTTTTTAATAAGCTGTCTAGGTTGGTCATAGCTTTTCTTACAAGGAGCAAATGTCTTTTAATTACAGGGCTGGAGTCACCATCTGCAGTGATTTTGGAGCCCTCAAAAATAAGATTTCTCACTGTTTCCATTGTTTCCCAATCTACTTGCCATGAAGTGATGGAACTGGAAGCCATGATACTTGTTTTCTGAATGTTGACTTTTAAGCTAACTTTTTCACTATGTTTAACTTTCAACAAGAGGCTCTTTAGTTTTTCTTCAACTTCTGCCATAAGGGAGGTGTCATCTGCATATCTGAGGTTATTGATATTTCTTGCAGATCTCTTGATTCCAGCTTGTGCTTCATCCAGCTGAGCATTTTGCCTGATATACTCTGTATATAAGTTAAATAAGCAAGGGTGACAATATACAGCCTTGATGTACACCTTTCCTATTTGGAACCAGTTATTCCATGTCCTTTTCTAACCGTTGATTCTTGACCTGCCCTCAGATTTCTCAGGAGGCAAATCAGGTGGTCTGGTATTCTGATCACTTCAAGAATTTTCCACAGTGTGTTGTGATCCACACAGTCAGAAGCTTTGGCATAGTCAGTAAAACAGAAGTTGATGCATTTCTGGAACTTTTTTTTTTTTTCGATGATCCAATGGATGTTGGCAATTTGATCTCTGGTTCCTCTGCCTTTTCTAAAGTCAGCTTGAATATATGGAAGTTCACAGCTCATATACTGTTGAAGCTTGGCTTGGAGAATTTTGAACATTACTTTGTTAGCATGTGAGATGAGTGCAATTGTACAATAGTTTGAAGATTCTTTGTCATTACCTTTCTTTGGGATTGGAATGAAAACTGACCTTTTCCAGTCCTGTGGTCACAGCTGAGTTTTCCAAATTTGCTGGCATATTGAGGGCAACATTTTCAAAGCATCATCTTTTAGGATTTGAAATAGCTCAGCTGGAATTTCATGACCTCCACTAGCTCTGTTCATAGTGATGCTTCCTAAGGCCTTCTTGACTTTGCATCCCAGGATGTCTGGCACTAGGTTAGTGATCACTCCTTCATGATTATCTGGGTCATGAAGATCTTTCTTGTATAGTTCTTCTGTGTATACCTGCCACCTCTTCTTAACATCTTATGCTTCTGTTAGATCCATACCATTTCTGTTCTTTATTGTGCTCATCTTTGCATGAAATGTTCCCTTAGTATCTCTAATTTTCTTGAAGAGATATCTAGTGTTTCCCATTCTATTGTTTTCCTCTATTTCTTTTTTTAAAATACTTTATTCTACATTACAATACTGTATTTGTTTTGCCATACATTGACATGAATCAGCCACAGGTGTACACTATCTCCCAATGCATTTCTTTGCACTGATCACTGAGGAAGGCTTTTGTATCTCTCCTTGCTATTCTTTGGAACTCTTTATTCACCTGCTTTTATCTTTCCTTTTCTCCTTTGCCTTCACTGCTATTCTTTTCTCAGCTATTTGTAAGACCTTATCAGACAAACATTTTGCCTTTTTGCATTTCTTTCTTGGGGATGATCTTGATCACTGCCCCTGTACAATGTCACTAACCTCTGTCCATAGTTCTTCCAGCACTCTGTCTATCAGATCTAGTTCTTTGAATCTATTTGTCACTTCCACTGTATAATCATAATGGATTTGATTTAGGTCATACCTGAATGATCTAGTGGTTTTCCCTACTTTCTTCAATTTAAGATTAAAAATGAGCACTAACAGACTTTCTGGCATGAAGAACTGGAAGATAGAGTCTGAGGTAACCAGATCAGCCGGAATATGAGGAAAGAAGCCTAGAAAGTGAAAGCCAGAGTCATTGTTCACAGTCATTCAGTTGTGCCTCACTCTTTGTGACCCCATTGGCTGCAACATACCAGGCTTCCCTGTTCTTCACCATCTCCTGAAGCTTGCTAAAACTCATGTCTACTGAGTCAGTGATGCCATCCAACCATTTCATCCTCTGTCATCCCTTTCTCCTTCTGTTTTCAATCTTTCCAGCATCAGGGTCTTTTCTAATGAGCTGGCTCTTTGCACCAAGTGGCCCAAAATGTTGGAGCTTCAGCTTCCACATCAGTCCTTGCAATAAATATTCAGGGCTGATTTCCCTTAAGATTGACTTGTTTGATCTCCTTGCTGTCCAAGGGACTCTCAAGAGTCTTCTCCAATACCACAGTATGAAAGTGTTAATTCTTACATGCTTAGACTTCTTTATTGTCCAACTCTCACATCCATACATGACTACTGGAAGAGTCATAGCTTTGGCTATACGGATCTTTGTTGGTAATGTAACGTTTCTGCTTTTTAATATGCTATCTAGATCTGGTCCCTTCACTTCATGGGAAATAGATGGGGAAACAGTGGAAACAGTGAGAGACTTTATTTTTGGGGACTCCAAAATCATTGCAGATGGTGATTGCAGCCATGAAATTAAAAGACGCTTACTCCTTGGAAGAAAAGTTATACCAACCTAGATAGTATATCAAAAAGCAGAGACATTACTTTGCCAACAAAGGTCCGTCTAGACAAGGCTATGGTTTTTCCAGTGGTCATGTATGGATGTGACAGTTGGACTGTGAAGAAAGCTGAGCGTCGAAGAATTGATGCTTTTGAACTGCGATGTTGGAGAAGACTATTCAGAGTCCCTTGGACTGCAAGGAGATCCAACCAGTCTGTTCTAAGAAAGATCAGTCCTGGGTGTTCTTTGGAAGGACAGATGCTAAAGCTGAAACCCCAATACTTTGGCAATCTAATGTGAAGAGTTGACTCTTTGGAAAAGACTCTGATGCTGAGAGGGATTTGGGGCAGGAGGAGAAGGGGACGACAGAGGATGAGATGGCTGGATGGCATCACAGACTCGATCCACATGAATTTGGGTGAACTCTGGAAGTTGGTGATGGGCAGGGGAGGCCTGGCGTGCTACAGTTCATGGGGTCGCAAAGAATTGGACACGGCTGAGTGACTGAACTGAACTGAACTGAACTGAGGCTTGTCATAGCTTTTCTTCCAAAGAGCAAGCATCTTTTTATTTGTTGGCTGCAGTCACTGTCTGCAGTGATTTTAGAGCCCAAGAAAATAAAATAATTTTTCCATTGTTTCTCCATGTATTTGCAATAAAGTAATGGACTGGCTTTCATGAACTTTGTTTTTTGAATGTCGAGTTTTAGGCCAGCTTTGTCACTCTCCTCTTTCACTTTCAAGAGGCTTTTAATTCTGCTTCACTTTCTGCCATACAGGTGGTGTCATCTGCATATCTGAGGTTATTGTTATTTCTACCAGCAATTTTAATTCCAGCTTGGGCTCATCCAGCCCAGCATTTCATATGATGTACTGTGCATTATACATTAAGTAAACAGGATGACAATATGCAACCTTTCCCTATTTTGAACCAGTCTGTTGTTCCATGTTTACTTCTAAGTGTTGCTTCTCAACCTGCATGCAGGTTTCTCAGGAGGCAGGTAAGATGGTCTTGTATTCCCATCTTTTTAAGAATTTTCCACTGTTTGTTGTGAGCCACACAGTCAAAGGCTTTAGCATAGTCAATTTAAGAGAAGTAGATGTTTCCCTGGAATTTTCTTGCTACTTGTATATTCCAGCAGATGTTGGTAGTTTGATTTCTGGTTCTTCTCCCTTTTCTAAATCCAGCTTGTACATCTGGAAGTTCTCAGTTCACGTACTGTTGAAGCTTAGTTTGGAGGATTTTGAGCATTACATTGCTAGCATGTGAAATGAGTGTAAGTGTGAGGTAGTCTGAACATTTTTGCTTTTGCCCTTTTTGAGATTGGATTTAAAACTGACATTTTCTAGTCCCATGGCCACTGCTGAGTTTTCCAAATTTGCTGGCATATTGAGTGCAGCACTTTCAAGTAGACAGGTATTAGTGTAAATTTAGACAAATAGATCAAAATATGGTGACCAGAAATAGATCCATTTTTTTAAAGACAATTAATTTTCTATAGAGTTGCTAAGGTAATTCAGTGATGAAAGTAAGGACAAAAAAACTCCCCTGACTGATTGGGAGGAGGAGCTAATGATGGAAGCGTGACATCTACTCAAGAATGAGGACGAAATTGGTCTTCTTTTCCTCCCTACCTTTCCCACTGATTATAAAAATGTAGCCCACTAAACTTTCAGGATAGTACTTCCTTGCCTGCCCACTTGTATCTCTCACAGGTGCCCTATACTAATAAACTCATTCCTGATCTGTCACTCTGCCTCAATGAATTCTTTCCTATCAGAGGTAAAAGAACATATGATTTACAAAGTCCTAAGAGGATAACCTTTTCAACAATGTTGCATAAAAACATACACTTTTCTCACATCATATAAAACAAAATCAACTGAAAAAAATGCATTATATCCTGGCTGCAAAAGCTGATATTATAAAACTTCTTGAAAATAGAATTGGATAACATGTCAGTTAGCTTATGTTTTGCAAATATTTCTTGAATATAAGACAAAACATACAAACTATAAAAGTCAACATCAGTATATTGTATTTCTTTAGCAATACCAAAAAGATCGCTCTTCAAAAGACACTGATAGGGGACGATCCTAAGATGGCGGAGGAATAGGACAGGGGAGACCACTTTCTCCTTCACAAATTCATCAAAAGAACATTTCAACGCTGAGTAAATTCCACAGAACAACTTCTGAATGTTGGCTGAGGACATCAGGCACCCAACAAAGCAGATCATTGGCTTCAAAAACAAGTAGGAAAAATATAAAGGACATAAAAAGAGACAAAGGAGGTAGGGAGGGAGCTCCATTCCGGGAAGGGAGTCCCATCGTAGGAAGAGACTCTTAAAAAGAGAGGTTTCCAAACACCAGGAAACATTCTTGCTGCTGAGTCTGTGGCGAGCCTTGGAAGCACAGAGGGCAACATAACAGCAAGGAAATATAAAAAAAAAAAATAATTAAAACCAACAGATTATGAGCCCAACAATAACTCACCCAGCAGAAAAGAAGCACAGACGCCTGCATCTGCCACTAGCAAGTGGGGGCTGGGCAGGGAGGAGCAGGAGGCACAGGCAGCAGTACTTTTTAAGAATCAGGCCATGGGAGGCACAGGCTGCAGTGCTTTTTGAGAATCGGGCCAGAACACCCCATGCATGGCCAGAGCGAACTAACTTGGGCTAGCAAACCAGACTGTGGGATAGCTACCATGCAAAAGGCTTGAATGTAGGACACCACCAGGACCGCACACAGAACAAAGGATAGAACAAAACTAGCCAGCTGCAGAACAACCCCCTCCAGTGACAGGCAGCCAGAGCCTTAAGGGGGTGGAAGGGGGCAATCGCAGCCCAAGAGAGACATTACCTACAAAAATGCAAGCAGGCTTCTTTGCTAACTAAGACTTCTGGGGGTTCTGGACAGTCATCATCCTCCTGAGAAGGAACGCCAGCGGTACACCCAGAAAACTGAGCAGCAGGGAAAGGCCATAAGTCACAGCAATTGCGCTCACTAAATTCCTGAGCTGGGAAGGGCACAAAACACAGGCCCAACCAAATCTGCACCTCTGAGGGCTTCCTGAGAGCCAATCCTGAGCGGTTTAGACCAGGGAGGTGCATGAAGCCTAGGGCCGGCCTCAGATGGTTCCCAGTGGAGCAACATAGAGCCTGGAGAAGTGTGCACTGCGAGCAGGGGCAAGCCCAGGGCAGATCCAAGCACACATCAGTTATATTTGTTTGCAGCATCCCTCCTTCCCCACAGTGCAACTGAACAGTGAGCCTAAAAATTAAAAAAAAAAAAAAAAAAGTGTCCACAACTGCCCTCACTGTGTTAAGACAGAAATCAGACACTGAAGAGACCAGCAAACAGAAGTTAAACAGAGGGAACCGCCTTGGAAGTGACCACACACAGCCCACAAAACCAGAGAAAGGGCCAGATATACCTTTACTACTTTTACAATCATTCTTTTTTTTTTTTTTTTTGAGTTGCTGTGGTTGCGTGATAGTTTTTTCTTCTTTTCTTTTTCTCTTTTTTTAAACTTTCTTAAATTTTTAAGTCCTCTATTTCTCTAATTATTATTTTTATAACATTATTTTCAAAAAGAAGACCCTGTTTTTAAAGCAAACACTGTATATAGTCTTTTTGTGATTGATGTTGTTGTTCTTTAATAATTCTTGTGGCTTTGTTTTTTGTTTGTTTGTTTGTTTTCTGGGGTTTTTTTTTTGCTTGTTTTTCTTCTTCTTCTTCTTCTTCTTCTTTTCTTTACTATTGTATTCTTGAAAATCCAACCTCTACTCCAGATTTTTAATCTTTGCTTTTTGGTATTTGTTGTCAATTTTGTACATTTAAAAACTCAATCTTCAGTACCCAATTTTACCTGAGACTGAGATTACTGGCTTGACCACTCTCTCCTCCTTTGGACTCTCCTTTTTCTTCACCAGGTGGCCTCTGTCTCTTCCCACCCCTTCTCTTCTCTATCCAACTCTGTGAATCTCTGTATGTTCCAGATGGTGGAGAACACTCAGGAACTGGTTACTGGTCAGATCTGTCTCTCTCCTTTTCATTTCCCTCTTTTATCCTCCTGGCCACCTCTGTCTACTTCCTCTCTCTCCTCTTCCCTGTAAAACTCCATGAACACCTCAGAAGTACAGACTGTGGAGCGCACATAAGGAAGTGATTACTGGCTAGCTTGCTCTCTCCTCTTTTGATCCCACCTCATCTCATTCCAGTCACCTCTAACTACCCCCTCCCTCTTCTCTTCTCCATGTAACTCAGTGAACTTCTATGGGTGACCCTCAATGTGGAGAAACCTCTCATCTTTAACCTAGATGTTTTATCATCAGTGCTATATAGATGGAGAAATCTTGAGGTGACTATAAAAATAAAACTGAAAACCAGAATCATGAGGCTTAAGTCCAAATCTTGAGAACATCAGAGAAATCCTGAAACCAGGGAACATTATTCGATAGGGGTTCATCAAATGCCTCCATACCTACACTGAAACCGAGCACCACCCAAGGGCCAACAAGTTCCAGAGCAAGACATACCACACAAATTCTCCAGCAGAACAGGAACACACCTCTGAGCTTCAATATACAGGCAGCTAAAAACTACTCCAAAACTATTGACGTCTCATAACCCATTATTGGACACTTCATAGCACTCCAGAGAGAAGAAATCCAGCTCCACCCACCAGAACTCTGACACAAGCTTCCCTAACCAAGAAACCTTGACAAGCCACTGATACAACCCCACCTACAGTGAGGAAACTCCATAATAAAGAGAACTCCACAAATTCCCAGAATATAGAAAGGCTGCCCCAAACGCAGCAATATAACCAAGATGAAGAAACAGAGGAATACCAAGCAGGTAAAGGAACAGGAGAAATGCCCACCAAACCAAACAAAAGAGGAGAGATAGGGAATCTACCTGAGAAAGTTTTCCGAATATTGATAGTGAAAATCATCCAAAATCTTGAAATCAAAATGGAATCATAGATAAATAGCCTGGAATCATAGATAAATAGCAAGGATTGAGAAGATGCAAGAAAGGTTTATCAAGGACCTAAAAGAAATTTAAAAGAGTCAATATATAATGAATAATGCAATAAATGAGATCAGAAATGCTCTGGAGGAAACAAATAGTAAAATAACGGAGGCAGAAGATAGGATTAGTGAAGTAGCAGATAGAATGGTAGAAATAAATGAATCAGAGAGAGAGAGGAAAAAAAAAAAAACAAATTAAAAGAAATGACAGCAACCTCAGAGACCTCCAGGACAATATGAAACACTTCAACATTTGAATTATAGGAGTCCCAGAAATAAAAGACAAAAAGAAAGACCATGAGAAAACACTTGAGGAGATAATAGTTGAAAACTTCCCTAAAATGGGGAAGAAAATAATAACCCAAGTCTGAAACCCAGAGAGTTCCAAACAGGATAAACCCAAGGTGAAACACCCCAAGACATATATTAATCAAATTAACAAAGGCTAAACACAAAGAACAAATATTAAAAGCAGCAAGGGAAAAACAACAAATAACACACAAGGGGATTCCCATAAGGATAACTGCAGATCTTTCATAGAAACTCTTCAGGCCAGGAGGGAATGGCAAGACATACTTAAAGTGATGAAAGAAAATAACCTACAGCCCAGATTACTGTACCCAGCAAGGATCTCATTCAAATATGAAGGAGAAATCAAAAGCTTTACAGACAAGCAAAAGCTGAGAGAATTCAGCACCACCAAACTAGCTCTCCAACAAATCTTAAAAGATATTCTATAGACAGGAAACACAAAAAAGGTGTATAAACCCAAACCCAAAACAATAAAGTAAATGGCAATGGGATCCTACTTATCAATAATTACCTTAAATGTAAATGGGTTGAATGCCTCATCCAAAAGGCAAAGACTGGCTGAATGGATACAAAAACAAGATCCCTCTATATGCTGCCTACAAGAATCCCACCTCAAAACAATGGACACATACAGACTGAAAGTGATGGACTGGAAAAAGCTATTCCATGCAAATAGAAACCAAAAGAAAGCAGGAGTAGCAATACTCATATTTGATAAAATAGACTTTGAAACAAAGGCTGTGAAAAGAGACAAAGAAGGCCATAATGATCAAAGGATCAATCTAAGAAGAAGATATAACAATTATAAATATATATACACCCAACATAGGAGCACCACAATATGCAGGACAAATGCTAACAAGCATGAAAGGGGAAATTAACAATAACATAATAATAGTGGGAGACTTTAATACCCCACTCACACCTATGGACAGATCAACTAAACAGAAAATTAACAAAGAAACACAAACATTAAATGATACAATAGACCAGTTAGACCTAATTTGTATCTATAGGACATTTCACCCCAAAATAATGAATTTCACATTTTTCTCAAGTGCTCACGGGCCTTTCTCCAGGATAGATCACATCCTGGGCCATAAATCTAACCTTGATAAATTCAAAAAAATCGAAATCATTCCAAGCATCTTTATGACCATAATGCATTAAGATTAGATCTCAATTACAGGAGAAAAACTATTAAAAATTCCAACATATGGAGGCTGAACAACACGCTTCTGAATAATCAACAAGTCACAGAAGAAATCAAAAAATAAATCAAAATATGCATAGAAACGAATGAAAATGAAAACACAACAACCCAAAACCTGTGGGACACTATAAAAGCAGTGCTAAGAGGAAAGTTCATAGCAATACAGGCATACCTCAAGAAACAAGAAAAAAGTCAAATAAATAACCTAACTCTACACCTAAAGCAAATAGAAAAGGAAGAAATGGAGAACCCCAGAGTTAGTAGAAGGAAAGAAATGTTAAAAATTAGGGCAGAAATAAATGCAAAAGACACAAAAGAGACTATAGCAAAAATCAACAAAGCAAAGGGCTGGATCTTTGAAAGGATAAATAAAATTGACAAACCATTAGCCAGACTCATTAAGCAAATCAATAAAATTAGAAGTGAAAATGGAGAGATCACAACAAACAACACAGAAATACAAAGGATCATAAGAGACTACTATCAGCAATTATATGCCAATAAAATGGACAACGTGGAAAAAATGGACAAATTCTTAGAAAAGTACAACTTTCCAAAACTGAACCAGGAAGAAATAGAAAATCTTAACAGACCCATCACAAGCACGGAAATTGAAACTGTAATCAGAAATCTTCCAGCAAACAAAAGCCCAGGTCCAGACGCTTCACAGCTGAATTCTACCAAAAATTTCGAGAAGAGCTAACATCTATCCTACTCAAAATCTTCCAGAAAATTGCAGAGGAAAGTAAACTTTCAAACTCATTCTATGAGGCCACCATCACCCTAATACCAAAACCTGACAAAGATGTCACAAAAAAAGTAAACTATAGGCCAATATCACTGATGAACATAGATGCAAAAATCCTTAACAAAATTCTAGCAATCAGAATCCAACAACCCGATCATACACCGTGACTAAGTGGGCTTTATCCCAGGGATGCAAGAATTCTTCAATATCCACAAATCAATCAATGTAATTCACCACATTATCAAATTGAAACATAAAAGTCATATGATTATCTCAATAGATGCAGAGAAGGCCTTTGACAAAATTCTACATCCATTTATGATTAAAAAAACTCTCCAGAAAGCAGGAATAGAAGGAACGTAGCTCAACATAATAAAAGCTATATATGACAAACCCACAGCAAACATTATCCTCAATGGTGAAAATTTGAAAGCATTTCCCCTAAAGTCAGGAACAAGACAAGGGTGCCCACTTTCACCACTACTATTCAATGTAGTTCTGGAAGTTTTGGCCACAGCAATCAGAGCAGAGAAAGAAATAAAAGGAATCCAAATTGGAAAAGAAGAAGTAAAACTCTCACTGTTTGCAGATGGCATGATCCTTTACATAGAAAATCCTAATGACTCCACCAGAAACTACTAGAGCTAATCAATGAATATAGTAAAGTTGCAGGATATAAAATCAACACTCAGAAATCCCTTGCATTCCTATACACTAATAATGAGAAAGTAGAAAAAGAAGTTAAGGAAACAATTCCATTCACCATTGCAACGAAAATAATAAAATACTTAGGAATATCACTTAAAGAAACTAAAGACTTATATATTGAAAACTATAAAACACTGATAAAAGAAATCAAAGAGGACACTAATAGATGGAGAAATATACCATGTTCATGGATCGGAAGAGTCAATATAGTGAAAATGAGTATACTACCCAAAGCAACCTACAGATTCAATGCAATCTCTATCAAGCTACCAGCAGTATTTTTCACAGAACTAGAACAAATAATCTCAAGATTTGTATGGAAATACAAGAAACCTCAAATAGCAAAAGCAATCCAGAAAGAAGAATGGAACTGGAGGAATCAACTTGCCTGACTTCAGGCTCTACTACAAAGCCACAGTCATCAACACAGTATGGTACTGGCACAAAGACAGAAATATAGATTATTAGAACAAAATAGAAAGCTCAGATATAAGTCCACACACCTATGAACACCTTATCTTCGACAAAGGAGACAAGAATATACAATGGAGTAAAGAAAATCTCTTTAACAGGTGGTGCTGGGAAAGCTGGTCAACCACTTGTAGAAGAATGAAACTAGATCACTTTCTAACACCACACACAAAAATAAACTCAAAAAGGATTAAAGATCTAAACGTACAACCAGAAACTATAAAACTCCTAGAGGAGAACATAGGCAAAACTCTCTCCGACATAAATCACAGCAAGATCCTCTATGATCCACCTCCCAGTATACTGGAAATAAAAGCAAAAATAAACAAATGGGATCTAATTAAAATTTAAATCTTCTGCACAACAAAGGAAACTATAGGTAAGGTGAAAAGACAGCCTTTTGAGTGGGAGAAAAAAATAGCAAATGAAGCAACTGACAAATAACTAATCTCAAGGATATTCATGCTACTTATGCAGCTCAACTCCAGAAAAATAAATGATCCAATCAAAAAATGGGCCAAAAAACTAAATAGGCATTTCTCCAAAGAAGACATACAGATGGCTAACAAACACATGAAAAGATGCTCAACATTACTCATTATCAGAGAAGTGCAAACCAAGACCACAATGAAGTACCATTTCACACCAGTCAGAATGGCTGTGATCCAAAAGTCTACAAGCAATAAATGCTGGAGAGGGTGTGGAGAAAAGGGAACCCTCTTACACTGCTGGTGGGAATGCAAACTAGTACAGCTGTTATGGAGAACAGTGTGGAGATTCCTTTAAAAATTGCAAATAGAACTGCCTTATGACCCAGCAATCCTCCTGCTGGGCATACACACCGAGGAAAGCAGAATTGGAAGAGAGACATGTACCCCAATGTTCATTGCAGCACTGTTTATAATAGCCAGGACATGGAAACAACCTAGATGTCCATCAGCAGATGAATAGATAAGAAAGCTGTGGTACATATACACAATGGATACACAATGGAGTATTTCTCAGCCCTTAAAAAGAATACATTTGAATCAGTTCTAATGAGATGAATGAAACTGGAGCCGATTATACAGAGTGAAGTAAGCCAGAAAGAAAAACACCAATACAGTATACTGACACATATATATGGAATTTAGAAAGATGGTAATAATGACCCTTTATGCAAGACAGCAAAAGAGTCACAGATATACAGAACAGACTTTTGGACTCTGAGGGAGAGGGAGACGGAGAGGGTGGGATTGTTTGGGAGAATGGCATTGAAACTTGTATACTATCATGTAGAAACAAAGCGCCAGTGTATGTTTGATACAGGATACAGGGTGCCTGGAGCTGATGCACAGGGATGATCCAGAGAGATGATATGGGGTGGGACGTGGGAGGGGGATTCAGGACTGGGAACTCTATACACCCGTGTGGATTAATGTCAATGTATGGCAAAACCAATACATTATTGTAAAGTAAAATAAAGTAAAGATAAAATTAAAAAAAAAAACAGGATATTGTGGGGAAGATACCATGATTTATTCCAAAAGCAACATAATTATGTCATGAGAGTTGGTGCTGAACCTGATCTCCACCAGTATCTACAGGTAAATTTCCTGTGATCTTTAGTTTTTTAATTTTGTCAGAATGTTAGACATAAAATAATAGAATCCATGTTGAGACTTTATAAAGTATTATTTAAAATGTTTTTGTTACTTATGGGTTCACAAATAATTTTCAGCAGAATAAATACTGTTTTGTATTGATAAAAAAGACACTGATAAAAAAGCAAAAGCAAATTAGAACATGGTAAAATATTTGCATAATATATATGTGACAAAACTTATGCCTAGAAATATAAAGAACTCTTAAAGTTCAATAAAGAGACAAATGATCCAATCTAGAAATTGGAAAGACATTCAAATTAGGAAATAGATAAAAGATTTGAGAGGCACTTAACTAAAGAAATTACAGAGATGGCCATTAGATACATAAAACAATAATCAGCATCTTTAGTCATCAGAAATTCCACCCACAATTTGATACTACTGTGTATCCACTTGACGGATGGAATTAAGACTGGCAAGTTATATAGAGCAGGTTAAGCAATTGGTAACCCTCATATATTGCTGTTGGTAAAATTCTTTGTCAATCTCTTACAAAGTTAGCATATATTTACATATATAGACCATCAGTTCCACACCTAGATATTTATATAATAGAATGAAAAATATCTCCACACAGTTATGTAAATGCACCTACACAAATATTTGTACAGCTCTATTGCTAAGAGCTATAAACTGAGAAAAAGCTAAACGTCCACCATTATGTACCTGAATACATAAAGTGTGGTGTATTTATACAATGAAACAAAAGTATATAAACTATTACATCACCTCAATATGGATACATTTCAAAAATAGATGCAGTGAAAGAAACCAAAAAGTAAAAGATTACATACTATGTGATTCTATTCATATGAATTTGTAGTATAGTCAAAGCTTTAGTGACAAAAAGTTGGTTTCCTGGGACTAGTGGCAATATAGGGTACTCATAGGGAAAGAGCATGAGGGAAAGCTTAGGGGTGATAGATACGTGTTGTATCTTGATCATGATGGTGGTTACATGGGTGGTTTTGCATGTCAAAACTCAACAAACAAATTATATCAAATACAAATAAGTATATTTATATTCATTATATATAAATAATTATATTTCTTGGCAAAATTTTATTAATCTTTTCCCTGCTTCATTCTGCATTCCAAGGCCAAATTTGCCTGTTACTCCAGGTGTTTCTTGACTTCCTAGTTTAGCATTGCAGTCCCCTATAATGAAAAGGACATCTTTTTTGAGTGTTAGTTCTAAAAGGTCTTGTAGGTCTTCATAAAACTGTTCAACTTCAGCTTCTTCAGCATTACTGGTTGGGGCATAGACTTGGATAACTGTGATATTGAGTGGTTTGCCTTGGAGATGAACAGAGATCATTCTGTCATTTTTGAGATTGCATCCAAGTACAGCATTTCAGACTCTTTTGTTGACCATGATGGCTACTCCATTTCTTCTGAGGGATTCCTGCCCACAGTAGTAGATATAATGGTCATCTGAGTTAAGTTCACACATTCCAGTCCATTTTAGTTCGCTGATTCCTAAAATGTTGACATTCACTCTTGCCATCTCTTGTTTGACCACTTCCCATTTGCCTTGATTCATGGACCAGACATTCCAGGTTCCTATGCAATATTGCTCTTTACAGCATCGGATCTTGCTTCTATCACCAGTCACATGCACAACTGGGTATTGTTTTTGCCTTGGCTCCATCTCTTCATTCTTTCTGGAGTTATTTCTCCACTGATCTCCAGTAGCATATTGGGCACCTAATGACCTGGAGAGTTCCTCTTTGGTATCCTATCATTTTGCCTTTTCATACTGTTCATGGGGTTCTCAAGGCAAGAATACTGAAGTGGCTTGCCATTCCTTTCTCCAGTGGACCATGCTCTGTCAGCCCTCTCCACCATGACTTGCCCATCCTGGGTTGCCCCACAGGCATGGCTTGGTTTCACTGAGTTAGACAAGGCTGTGGTCCTACTGTGACCAGACTGACTAGTTTTCTGTGAATATGGTTTCAGCGTGTCTGCCGTCTGATGCCCTCTTGCAACACCTGCCATCTTACTTGAGTTTCTCTTACCTTGGGCATGGGGTAACTCTTCATGGCTGCTCCAGCAAAGCACAGCTGCTGCTCCTTACCTTGGACGAGGGGTATCTCCTTGCCGCCACTGCTACTGACCTTCAATGTGGGATAGCTCCTCTAGGCCCTCCTGCCAGGTTGCTCCTCCCAGCTGCCACCCCTGGCCTCGAGCTCATGGTGGCTCCTCAGGGTCACCACCCCTGGCCTCGAATGCGAGGTGTCTCCTCCCAGCCACCCCTGACCTCAGATGCAAGGTGTCTCCTCCTGGCCACCTCAGATGTGAGGTAGCACCTCCCGGCTTCCACCCCTGACCTCAGACGCAGGGTAGCTCCTCCCAGCTGCCACTGACCTTGGATGCTGGGTAGCTCCTCTTGGTTGCCACCCTGACCACAGACACAGGATAACTCCTCTCTGTCATTCCTGCGCCCTCGCAGCCTGGCACTCTAGGCTGCTGCCCCTGACCTCAGAGGTGGGGTAGCTCCTCTCAGCCACATAGTGCACCGGCCTGGCTCTTACACATGGATATCACCAGATGGTCAACACTGAAATCAGATTGATTATATTATGTGCAGCCAAAGATGGAGAAGCTCTATAAAGTCAACAAAAAAAAAAAAAGACTGGGAGCTGACTGTGGCTCAGATCATGAACTCCTTATTACCAAACTCAGACTTAAATTGAAGAAAGTAGGGAAAACCGCTAGACCATTCAGGTATGACCTGAATCAAATCCCTTAGAGAAAATGGATTTAAGGGCCTAGATCTGATAGATAGAGTTCCTGATGAACTATGGAATGAGGTTCGTGACATTGTACAGGAGACAGGGAACAAGACCATCCCCATGGAAAAGAAATGCAAAAAAGCAAAATGGCTGTTTGGGGAGGCCTTACAAATAGCTGTGAAAAGAAGAGAGGTGAAAAGCAAAGGAGAAAAGGAAAGATATAAGCATCTGAATACAGAGTTTCAAAGAATATCAAGAAGAGATAAGAAAGCCTTCTTCAGCAATCAGTGAAAAGAAATAGAGGAATACAACAGAATGGGACAGACTAGAGATCTCCTCAAGAACATTAGAGATCACAAGGGAACATTTCATGCAAAGATGGGCTCGATAAAGGACAGAAATGGTATGGACCTAACAGGAACAGAAGATATTAAGAAGAGGTGACAAGAATACACAGAAGAACTGTACAAAAAGATCTTCATGACTCAGATAATCATGATGATGTGATCACTCATCTAGAGCCAGACATCTTGGAATGTGAAGTCAAGTGGGCCTTAGAAAGCATCACTATGAACAAAGATAGTGGAGGTGATGGAATTCCAGTGGAGCTGTTTCAAGTTGTGAAAGATGATGCTGTGAAAGTGCTGCACACAATATGCCAGCAAATTTGGAAAAGTCAGCAGTAGCCACAGGACTGGAAAAGGTCAGTTTTCATTCCAATTCCAAAGAAAGGCAATGCCAAAGAATGCTCAAACTACCACACAATTGCACTCATCTCACATGCTAGTAAAGTAATGCTCAAAATTATCCAAGCCAGGCTTCAGCAATACATGAACCATGAACTTACCAACATCTGCTGGATCATGGAAAAAGCAAGAGAGTTCCAGAAAAACATCTATTTCTTCTTTATTGACTATGCCAAAGTCTTTGACTATGTGGATCCCAACCAACTGTGGAAAATTCTGAAAGAGATGGGAATACCAGGCCACCTAACCTGCCTCTTGAGAAATCTGTATGCAGGTCAGGAAGCAACAGTTAGAAGTGTACATAGCACAACAGACTGGTTCCAAATAGGAAAAGGAGTACGTCAAGGCTTTATATTGCCACCCTGCTTATTTAACTTCTATACAGAGTACATCATAAGAAATGCTGGACTGGAAGAAACACAAGCTGGAATCAAGATTGCCAGGAGAAATATCAATAACCTCATATATGCAGATGACACCACCCGTATGGCAGAAAGTGAAGAGGAGCTAAAAAGCCTCTTGATGAAAGTGAAAGAGGAGAATGAAAATTTGGCTTAAAGCTCAACATTCAGAAAACGAAGATCATGGCATCTGGTCCCATCACTTCATGGGAAATGGATGGGGAAACAGTGTAAACAGTGTCAGACTATTTTTGGGGCTCCAAAATCACTGCAGATGGTGACTGAAGCCATGAAATTAAAAGACTCTTACTCCTTGGAAGAAAAGTTATGACCTACCTAGATAGTATAGTCAAAAGCAGAGACATTACTTTGTCGACTAAGGTCCGTCTAGTCAAGGCTATGGTTTTTCCTGTGGTCATGTATGGATGTGAGAGTTGGACTGTGAAGAAGGCTGAGTGAAGAAGAATTAATGCTTTTGAACTGTGGTGTTGGAGAAGACTCTTGAGAGTCCCTTGGACTGCAAGGAGATCCAACCAGTCCATTCTGAAGGAAATCAACTCTGGGCTTTCTTTGGACAGAATGATGCTAAAGCTGAAGCTCCAGTACTTTGGCCACCTCATGAGAAGAGTTGACTCATCGGAAAAGACTATGATGCTGGGAAGGATTGGGGGCAGGAGGAGAAGGGGACGACCGAGGATGAGATGGCTGGATGGCATCAATAACTCGATGGAAGTGAGTCTGCGTGATCTCTGAGAGATGATAATGAACAGGGAGGCCTGGCGTGCTGCGATTCATGGGGTCGCAAGTGGTCGGACACGACCAGCAACTGAACTGAACTGAACTGAACTGAATTATATTTAATTATGTTCAATGTATTTGGTTAAGAGATGAAACATAAACTGACAGCATGCATAAAAACTAAAGGTATAAAACTTCTAGAAATAAATGTATGAGAATATTTATTTATCCTTGGTTTAAGAAAACGCTTCTTAGACAAGACGAAAGAAACACTAAATATCTTTTTAAAAACGCTTAAGATAAAAAGAAAAATATATAAATGTTTGTATATAAGTCTAAATATATTGGGTTTCCCTGGTGATTCAGTTGGCAAACCATCTGCCTGCAGTACAGGAGACACAGGTTCAATCCCTGGGTTGGGAAGATCCTCTGGAGAAGAACAGACCAGGAGAATCCCATGGACTTAGACGACTGACAGGCTACAGTCCATAGTGTCACAAGGAGTCAGACGTGACTGAAGCGACTGAGCGTGCATGCATGCGTGCATATACACATTAGTATATGCATGCATGCATATACACATTAGTTCCCAGTAAAATATATTGTAAAAATTATTTTTTATTTTTTATTTAACTAAAAAAAAATTTATACTGCTTTTTGCTACAATGAGAATGGATCCTGAAGGCATCATGCTAAGTGAAATATGCCAATAAGAAAGGCAAATACTATGTGATCTCACTTGTATGTGGAATCTAAAAATTTTAAAATCATAGACATACAGAGTAGAATGGTGTTGCCAGGGAATGGGGTTGAAAGAAATGAGGAGCTATTTATCAAAGGGTATAAGCTTCCATTTATAAGATAGATAGGTTCTGAGGATTTAATACACAGTATGGCAATTATGTTAACCATACTACTGTATTATCTAATTCCAAGTTGCTGAGAGAGTAGATCTTAAATCATCTCACCAAAAAAAAAAAAAAAAGAGAGAGATAATTATGTGATATAATTGTAGTGTTATATGACCTTATTGTGGTAATTTTGTAATATATACACGTATCAACCATCACATTGTACACCTTAACCTTCCAGAATGTTATTTGTCAATACATCTCAATAAAGCCAGATCAGAGAAACCGAAACCATGTTTTTCTGAGGCAGGGAGTCTAATGGAAAACGGCATAAAATAATTTGTGAGTGACAAAAATCTTGTATTTCTTGATTGGTGTGGTAGTTAAATGGGTTATTATAAAAACATACAATGGAAAAATTGTTAAGTTATTGAAAAAACTCACAAATAGCTTTCACTTAATATACCTAAACTGATTTATGAAAACTATCCTTTAATTAAATGTAATATAAGAAAAAATGTGAATGAAAAAGGTACACTGAGACTCCAGAGGTCACATTTCAAAAAGCCAGTCAAAAAATATATTCAAAGAATTCAAAATGGATGGTGTTAAAATTGTGAAAGAGAAAGCAAAGAAGCAAATTCTTCTGACAGTCCTAATGTCATGAGAACAGCAAGGACAAAAAGCAACTTCCAAAAGCAAAAGCTCAAAAATCAATTGGCCAATCTGAGAGAGTCAGCCAAAATCAGAAAGGTCTACAGCCTCTAATTAAGAGCTGAATACATTTTAATGACAACTCAAGAGGGAGCCCTACTGCTACAAAGCTAACAATACTATGTTATAGCAGCCTCTCCTTCTAAAAGTACCTAAAAATCAGTCTCACTGAAACATGAACCCAGAAAAAGAGTATGCTCAGATTCCACATAAAATTATTATAGGAAAACAAAAAGCATAACAATAAACTTGTAGAAAATTATCCTGTGCTTATTTAGTGGAAACCAAGATGCCCGGTGCAAATTTTACTTCAAAGAAAGGACTTGTTGCCCCAGCTTTGGGTAGTTAGGCTTCACGGTTTGTCTCTCTAAGCTTTTTGGCAGCAATATGGACACCTCACACAAATTACCACCCTTTCTGTAGCAGCCACATCCAAACAATGACTAATAGAGTTTTATGAACTCCTGGCCATCTTGGCCTAAATCACAACACCTCTAAAGAGTCCCCGACAGGCGAGCTGAGGCTAACACTGGGAGTGCCTTCAGCCGGGCTTTTCTCCCTGCCCAATACAACCCCTTCACTTCCCAGTTATTGACGCCAGGTATATATTAATACATATTCCACATGCCATGGTCTCCCAGAGTGTGATTCCCAGGGAATACAACCTACAAAAGCCTGGAAGATGTACTCACAAATAAGTGGAAACTAACCAAATGTTTCAAAATAAGTTAAAAGAAGTTTAAGAATCCATAGAATATGTGAAATAACAGCAAAGATCAGAATTCAAAATAATTTCGTTATGAGAGGTTGGAGAAAGAGTTTTGGAAATAGAGGAGCATCTGGAAGCAGAAATGAAAGTATTAATAAAACCATTTCTGAGAATGTAAATTGGTGCAGCCACTGTGAAAAACAGTAGGGAGATTTTTCAAAAAAACTAAAAATAGAGCTATCATATGACCCAGAAATTCTACTCCTGGGTAAAAGCTTAAAAAAAAAAAAGAAAAGAAAAAGAAAGAAAGGAAGAAAGAAACAAACTTTAATTCAAAAATTATGTGCACCCCAATATTCATGGCAGTGTTATTAAAAATTGCCAAGATGTAGAAGCAACCTAAGGGTCTATCAACAGATGAATGGAAAGAAAAATGATGTAGTATGCATACTTATGTAATAATATGTTGACAAAATTTTGCTGTTTGAAGCAGCATGAATAGACTTGGTATATACTTGGAGTGTGTTATGCTAAGTAAAGTGTCAGATGTGTGTGTGTGTGCTTAGTCAGTTTGTCATCTCTGACTCTTTGTGACCCCATGCACTATAGTACTCCACGTTCTTCTATCCAAGGGCTTCCCCAGGCAAAAATACTGAAATGAGTTGCCCTTTTCCTCCTCTGGGAAATGTCAGACAGATAAACATAAACACTGCATTGCATCGCTCATATGTAAAATCTAAACTATACAACAAACTAGTAAATACAACAAAAAATAAATAGTCTCACAGATATAGTGAACAAACTAGTGGTTATCAGTGGGGAAAGGAAAGGGGGATGGGCAATACACTGGTAGGGATTAAGAGGTACAAATTTTTACGTAGAAAATCAATTATAAGAATAGATTGTACAATAAGGGGGATAATGGGATATAGCTATAAAATTTTGCTTCCCTGGTAGCTCAGATGGTAAACAATCTGCCTGCAATGGGAAAGACCTGGGTTTGATTCATGGATTGGAAAAATCCCCTGGAGGAGAGCATGGCAACCCATTCTACTATTCTTGCCTGGAGAATCCCCATGGACAAAGAGCCTGGCAGGCTAGAGATCATGGGGTCTCAAAGAGTTGGACACAACTCAGTGACTAAGCTCACCACAGTACATACTGTACAATATGGGTGAAGTTTCAGAAAGAAATAGAGAAACTATTTCATAAATTGTTCAAATTTGGAGAAATAATAAGACTGAATAAACATGATAGACAAGGCCATAAAAGAAAAATCAGATTATAGAGGGGGAGGGGAAGGAGAAAACTATAAAAATAGTTTTAAAACATGCATTCTCTATACTTCTATCATTATAAAGTTTTGAACTGGAAAAATGCTAATACATGGTATTAGAAGGCGCAAGTTTTGTCTCTGTTGGAGAAGAGGGAGTGAGTAATAAGTGTAATATTCTATTTTTGACCCATTCATGTTCACTTTGTAATAATTTATCAATATGCCGACCATGATTTGTCAACTTTTCTATCAGGGTTTTTGTTTCCATAAAAAAGTGAACATAATGCACTGTTCTTTCATAAATATATTTTACATGAGTAAACTAATTATATTTTCTATTCTATGCACTTTTACGTTTCCTCTGAGAATGTGTGTGACAATGTACACTATGGGGAATATAGTCAATATTTATGTAATATCTTTGTACAGTGTTATATAACTGGATTTATTGTGGTGATCATTTTGTAATTCATAGAAACACTGAGTCACTATATTGTGTAACAGTAACTAAAATAGTGTTGTAGAACATTTATACTTCAAAATCAAACAAACAGACGGACATACAAAAAGAGATCACATTTGTGGTTATCAGAGTTGGTAGATGAGAGGAGCGGCAATTGGAGAAAGATGTTAAAAAGGTAAAAATGTCAAATCATAAGATAATAAATATCAGAGACAATGTACAGCATCATAATTATAATTAATACTTCTGTATGATATATCAGAAAGTTAAGAAAGTAAACTCTAAGATTTCACACTAAGATTCAATGTCTTTAATTTTGTATGTATATGAAGTGATAGATGCTCTTTACACTTATTATAATAACCGTTTAATGGTAAATATAAGCCAAAGCATTATGCTGTATACATTAAACTTGTACATTCAGTTCAGTTCAGTTCAGTCGCTCAGTCATGTCCGACTCTTCGTGACTCCATGAATTGCAGCATGCCAGACCTCCCTGTCCATCACCATCACCCAGAGTTCACTCAGACTCACGTTCATCGAGTCAGTGATGCCATCCAGCCATCTCATCCTTTGTCGTCCCCTTCTCCTCCTGCCGCCAATCCTTCCCAGCATCAAAGTCTTTTCCAATGAGACAACTCTTCTCATGAGGTGGTCAAGTACTGGAGTTTCAGCTTTAGCATCATTCCTTCCAAAGAAATCCCAGGGCTGATCTCCTTTAGAATGGAGTGGTTGGATCTCCTTGCAGTCCAAGGCACTCTCAAGAGTCTTCTCCAACTCCACAGTTCAAAAGCATCAATTCTTCGGCGCTCAGCCTTCTTCACAGTCCAACTCTCACATCCATACGTGACCACTGGAAAAACCATAGCCTTGGCTAGACGGACCTTCATGGGCAAAGTAATGTCTCTGCTGTTAAATATACTGTCTAGGTTGGTCATAACTTTTCTTCCAAGGCGTAAGCGCCTTTAATTTCATGGCTGCAGTCACCATCTGCAGTGATTTTGGAGCCCCAAAAATGAAGTCTGACACTGTTTTCATATCTTGGAATGTGAAGTCAAGTGGGCCATAGAAAGCATCACTATGAACAAAGATAGTGGAGGTGATGGAATTCCAGTGGAGCTGTTTCAAATCCTGAAAGATGATGCTGTGAAAGTGTTGCACTCAATATGCCAGCAAATTTGGAAAACTCAGCAGTGGCCACAGGACTGGAAAATGTCAGTTTTCTTTTCAATCCCAAAGAAAGGCAATGCCAAAGAATGCTCAAACTACTGCACAATTGCACTCATCTCACATGCTAGTAAAGTAATGCTCAAAATTCTCCAAGCCAGACTTCAGCAAAACATGAACTGTGAACTCCCTGATGTTCAAGTTGGTTTTAGAAAAGGCAGCGGAACCAGAGATCAAATTGCCAACATCCGCTGGATCATGGAAAAGGCAAGAGAGTTCCAGAAAAACATCTACTTCTGCTTTATTGACTATGCCAAAGTCTTTGACTGTGTGGATCACAACCAATTGTGGAAAATTCTTCAAGAGATGGGAATACCAGACCACCTAAACTGCCTATTGAGAAATCTGTATGCAGGTCAGGAAGCAACAGTTAGACCTGGACATGGAACAACAGACTGGTTCCAAATAGGAAAAGGAGTAAGTCAAGGCTGTATACTATCTCTCTGTTTATTTAACTTATATGCAGAATACATCATGAGAATTGCTGGACTGGAAGAAACACAAGCTGGAATCAAGATTGCCGGGAGAAATATCAATAACCTCAGATATGCAGACAATACCACCCTTATGGCAGAAAGTGAAGAAGAACTAAAGAGCCTCTTGATGAAAGTGAAAGAGGAAGTGGAAAAAGTTGGTTTAAAGCTCAACATTCAGAAAACTTGTACATTACTGTATGCCAATTATATCTCAATAGAAGGAAAAAGCAAAAATAAATTGTAAGTATTAAGCAACTTTTATAAAATTTGATATTATTGAAACATCTAATCAGTGAACACATTTTTTAGAACAGAGAATGGAAAAGTTAGGTTTTACTTTTCTTTTTCTAACAATTCATTTTTGTTGTATTTTGCTGAAGTATTGGCTTGTGAGCAAACAAAAAAGTAAACTAACTGATTCTTCATAGCAGATGATTTGAGAAGCACTGACTGAGAAGCTGTTTCTTAGGAAAACATTAAGGAAATCTTATTCTGAGAGACTCACTTGTGAGGAGGATTCCAAAGAGTTCTGTGTTGTGATTTGTTCCTTTTGGTTTATTTTCTACTTTGTGCTGCTCTATTTTCAGCACTCTGCTGCTTTTTTCTTTGATTCCATAATTTTTTTTTAATATCTCCTGTATTCTGACTCTTCCTGTTTGACTTCTTAATAAATGCTTTTATGTTTCTTTCTTTTATCCTCTTCTCAGAGTATAATTTATTTATTTTTAATTGAAGGATAATTGCTTTACAGAATTTTGTTGTTTTCTGTCAAACTTCCACATGAATCAGCTATAGGTAAACATATAGCCTCTCCCTTTGAACCTCCTCCCATCTCCCTCCCCATCCCACCCCTCTAGGTTGATGCAGAGCCCCTGTTTGAGTTTCCTGAGTTATACAGAAAACTTTCCTTGGCTATCTATTTTATATATGGTAATGTAAGTGTCCATGTTACTCTTTCCATACAGCTCACCCTCTCCTCTCCTCTCCCTATGTCCATAAGTCTATTCTCTATGTCTGTTTCTCCACTGCTGACCTGCAAATAGATTCTTCAGTACCGTTTTTCTAGATTCCGTGTATATGAGTTAGTACACAATATTTATCTTTCTCTTTGTGACTTACTTCACTCTGTATAATAGGTTCTAGCTTCATCCCCTCATTAGAACTGACTCAAATATGTTCCTTTTGCGTTTATGTACCACACCTTTTTATCCATTCATCTGTTGATGGACACATAGGTTGCTTCCATGTTCTAGCTTTGTAAATAGTGCTGCAGTGAAAAATGGGATACATGTGTCTGTTTCAATTTGGTTTCCTCCGAGTATATGCCTAGGAATGAGATTGCTGGGTCTTATGGTGATTTTATTCCCAGTTTTTTAAAGAATCTCCATACTGTCTTCCATAGTGGCTATATTGATTTACATTACCACAACAGTGCAAGAGCATTCCCTTTTCTTCCCACCTTCTCCAGCATTTACTGTTTGTAGACTTTTTGATGATGGCCATTCTGAGTGGTGTGAGGTGATATTTCATTGTAGTTTTAATTTACATTTCTCTAATAAAGAACAGTGTTGAGCATCTTTTCATGTGTTTTTTAGCCATCTATATGTCTTCTTTGGAGAAATATCTGTTTAGGTCTTTTTTCCCACATTTTGATTAGGTTGTTTTTCTGGTATTGGGTTATATAAGCTGATTATATATTTTAGAAATTAATCCTTTGTCAGTTGTTTCCTTTGCTATTATTTTCTCCTGTTCTGAGGGTTGTCTTTTCATCTTGTTTATAGTTTTCTTTGCTGTGCAAAAGCTTTTAAGTTTAATCAGGTCTCACTTGTTTACTTTTGTTTTTATTTCCATTACTCTAGGAGATGGGCCATAGAAAATCTTGCTTTCATTTATGTCATCAAGTGTTCTGCCTATGCTTTCCTCTAAGACTTTTATAATTTCTGGTTTTGCATTTAGCTCTTTAATCCATTTTGAGTTTATCTTTATATATGGTCTTAAAAAGTGTTCTAAGTTTATTCTTTTACATGTAGCTGTCCACTTTTCCCAGCACCATTTATTGAAGAGGCTGTTTCTGCCCATTGTATATTCTTGCCTCCTTTGTCATAAAGTACCCATACATGCATGGGTTTATTTGAGGGCTTTCTATCTTGTTCCATTGGCTTATGCTTCTGTTTTTGTGCCAGTATCATACTGTCTTGATGACTGTAGCTCTGCAGTATAACCTGAAGTCAGGAAAGTTGATTCCACCAGCTCCATTCTTCTTTCTCAAGACTGCTTTGGTATTCAGGGTTTTTTGAGTTTCCACATGAATTATGATTTTTTCCCCTAGTTCCATGAAAAATGACATTGGCAATTTGATAGGGATCACATGGAATCCTTAGACTGCATCTGGTAGTCATTTTCACAGTACTGATTCTTCCTACCCAGGAACATGGAATATCTCTCCATCTGTCTATGCCATCTTTGATTTCTTTAATCAGTATCTTATGATTTTCTGTGTACAGCTCTTTTGTCTCCTTAGCTAAGTTTATTCCTAGATATTTTATACGTTTTGTTGCAGTGGTGAATGAGATTGATTCCTTAATATCTCTTTCTGATTTTTCATTTTTAGTATATAGAAATGCAAGTGATTTCTGTGTATTGATTTTGTATCCTGAGACTTTGCTAAATTCACTGATTAGCTCTAGTAATTTTATGATATTGTCTTTGGGGTCTTCATTTTTTAAATTTATTTTTAAATTTATTTATTGATTTTACTTTACAATATCATATTGGTTTTGCCATACATTGACTTGAATCTGCCATGGGTGTACATGTGTTCCCCATCCTGAACCCTCCCTCCCACCTCCTTCCCCATCCCATTCCTCTGGGTCATCCCAATGCACCAGCCCCAAGCACCCTGTATCATGTATTGAACCTGGACTGGCGATTCGTTTCACATATGAAAATTTACATGTTTCAATGCCATTCTCCCATATCATCCCATCCTCGCCCTCTCCTGAAGAGTCCAAAAGGCTGGTCAATACATCTGTGTCTCTTTTGCTGTCTTGCATACAGGGTTATCATTATCATATTTCTAAATTCCATATATATGTGTTAGTAGACTGTATTGTTGTTTTTCCTTCTGGATTACTTCACTCTGTATGATAGGCTCCAGTTTCATCCACCTCATTAGAACTGATTCAAATATATTCTTTTTAATGGCTGAGTAGTATCCCATTGTATATATGTACCACAGCTTTCTTATCCATTCATCAGCTGATGGACATCTAGGTTGCTTCCATGTCCTAGCTATTATAAACAGTGCTGCAATTAATATTGGGGTACACATGTCTCCTTAAATTCTGGCTTCCTCAGTATGTATGCCCACCAGTGGGATTGCTGGATTACTGGAAATATAAGCAAAAATAAACAAATGGGACCTAAATAAAATTAAAAGCTTTTGCACAGCAAAGGAAACTATAAGCAATGTGAAAAGACAGCCTTAAGAATGGTAGAAAATAATAGCAAATGAAGCAATGGAAAAAGAATTAATCTCAGAAGTATACAAGCAGCTCAATTCCAGAAAAACAAAAGACCCTATCAAAAAATGGGCCAAAGAACTAAATAGACATTTCTCCAAAGAAGACATATAGATGGCTAACAAACACATGAAAAGATGCTCAACATCACTTATTATCAAAGAAATGAAAATCAAAACCACAATGAGGTACCAGTCAGAATGGCTACTATCCAAAAGTCTACAAGCAATAAATGCTGGAGAGGGTATGGATAAAAGGGAGTCATCTTACACTGTTGGTGGGAATGCAAACTAGTACAGCCACCAGGGTTTTCTATGTACAATATCATGTCATCTGCAAACAGTGAGAGCTTCACTTCTTCTTTTCCTAACTGGATTTCTTTTATTTCTTTTTCATTTCTTATTGCTGTAGCTGGGACTTCCAAAACTATGTTGATAATAGTGGTGAAAGTGAATACCTTTGTCTTGTTCCTGATCTTAGGATGAATGCTTTCAGATTTTCATCACTGAGAATAATGTTTGCTGTAGGCTTATCATATATGCCTTGACTATGTTGAGGTAGGTTTGATCTATGCCCATTTTTTGAAAAGTTTTAATCATAAGTGGATTCTGAATTTTGATAAAGGTTTTTTTCTTTTCTGCATCTATTGAGATTATCCTGTTTTTTTCTCTTTAAATTTGTTAATATGATGTATCACATTGATTACTTTCCATATACTGAAGAATCCTAGCATCCCTGAAATAAACCAAACTTGATCATGGTGTATGAGTTTTTAATGTGTTGTGGATTTCTGTGTCTATGTTCATCAGTGATATTGGCCTGCAGTTTTCTTTTTTGGTGTTGTCTTTGGTTTTTCTACCAGGGTGATGGTAGAGTGAGTTTGGAAGTATTCCTTTGCTTGCAGATTTTTTGATGATGACCTTTCTTACCAGTGTGAGGTGATACTCACTCATTGTAATTTTGACTTGTATTTCTCTAATAATGAGTGATATTGAGAATCTTTTGCTTTGTTTATTGGCAAATTGTATGCAATCTTTAGGAAAATGTCTTTTTAAGCCTTCTGTCCATTTTTTAATTGGGCTGTTTGTTTTCTGATATTAAGCTGTGTCAACTACTTATATATTTTGGAGACTAATTCTTTGCCAATTGCTTTGTTTGCAACTATTTTCTTTCATTCTGAGGGTTGCCTTTTCACCTTGTTATTGCTGGGAGAAATATCAATAATCTCAGATATGCAGATGACACCACCTTTATGGCAGAAAGTGAAGAGGAACTAAAAAGCCTCTTGACAAAAGTGAAAGAGGAAAATGAAAATGTTGGTTTAAAGCTCAACATTCAGAAAACGAAGATCACGGCATCCGGTCCCATCACTTCATGGAAAATAGATGGAGAAACAGTGGAAACAGTGTCAGACTTATTTTGGGGGCTCCAAAATCACTGCAGATGGTGACTGCAGCCTTGAAATTAAAAGACACTTACTCCTTGGAAGGAAAGCTATGATCAACCTAGATAGTATAGTCAAAAGCAGAGACATTACTTTGCTGATGAAGGTTCATCTAGTCAAGGCTATGGTTTTTCCCGTGGTCATGTATGGATGTGAGAGTTGGACTGTGAAGAAGGCTGAGTGCCACAGAATTGATGCTTTTGAACTGTGGTGTTGGAGAAGACTCTTGAGAGTCCCTTGGACTGCAAGGAGATCCAACCAGTCCATTCTGAAGGAGATCAACCCTTCTTTGGAAGGAACGATGCTACAGCTGAAACTCCAGTAGTTTGGCCACCTTATGAGAAGAGTTGACTCACTGGAAAAGCCCTGATGCTGGGAGGGATTAGGGGCAGGAGGAGGAGGGGACAACAGAGGTTGAAATTGCCGAATGGCATCACTGACTCGATGGACATGAGTCTGAGTGAACTCTGGAAGTTGGTGATGGACAGGGAGGCCTGGCGTGGTGTGATTCATGGGGTCGCAAAGAGTCGAACACGACTGAACGACTGAACTGAACTGAACTGAACTGAACTAATAGTCTCCTTAAAGAAAATTAGAGATACCAAGGGAATATTTCATGCAAAGATGGGCTCGATAAAGGACAGAAGTGGTATAGACCTAACAGAAGCAGAAGATATTAAGAAGAGGTGGCAAAAATACAGAGAAGAACTGTACAAAGATCTTCCAACCCAGATAATCATGACTGTGTGATCACTCACCTAGAGCCAGACATGCTAGAATGTGAAGTCAAGTGGGCCTTAGAAAACATCACTATGAACAAAGATAGTGGAAGAGATGGAATTCCAGTTGAGCTATTTCAAATCCTGGAAGATGATGCTGTGAAAGTGCTGCACTCAATATGCCAGCAAATTTGGAAAACTCAGCAGTGGCCAGAGGACTGGAAAAGGTCAGTTTTCATTCCAATTTCAAAGAAAGGCAATGCCAAAGAATACTCAAACTACTGCCCAATTGCACTATCTCACACGCTAGTAAAGTAATGCTCAAAATTCTCCAAGCCAGGCTTCAGCAATACGTAAACCATGAACTTCCAGACGTTCAAGCTGGATTTAGAAAAGGCAGAGGAACCAGAGATCTAATTGCCAACATCCACTGAATCATTGAAAAAGCAAGAGAGTTCCAGAAAAACATCTATTTCTGCTTTATTGACTATGTCAAAGCCTCTGACTGTATGGATCACAATACACTGTGGAAAATTCTTCAAGAGATGGAAATACCAGACCACCTGACTTACCTCTTGTGAAACCTATAGGTAGGTCAGAATGCAACGTTAGAACTGGACATGGAACAACAGACTGGATCCAAATAGGAAAAGGAGTATGTCAAGGCTGCATATTGTCACCCTGCTTATTTAACTTCTATGCAGAGTACATCATGAGAAACGCTGGACTGGAAGAAGCGCAAGCTGGAACCCATATTGCTGGGAGAAATATCAATAACCTCAGATATGCAGATGACACCACCCTTATGGCAGAAAGTGAAGAGGAACTTAAAAGCCTCTTGAAAGTGAAAGAGGAGAGTGAAAAAGTTGGCTTAAAGCTCAACATTCAGAAAACGAAGATCATGGCATCTGGTACCATCATTTCATGGCAGATAGATGGGGAAACAGTGGAAACAGTGTCAGACTTTATTTTTTATGCTCCAAAATCACTGCAGATGGTGACTGCAGCCATGAAATTAAAAGATGCTTACTCCTTGGAAGGAAAGTTATGACCAACCTAGATAGCATATTGAAAATCAGGGACATTACTTTGCCAACAAAGGTCCGTCTAATCAAGGCTATGGTTTTTTCCAGTGGTCCTGTATGGATGTGAGAGTTGAACTGTGAAGAAAGCTGAGCTCCGAAGAATTTATGCTTGTGAACTGTGTTGTTGGGCAAGACTCTTGAGAGTCCCTTGGACTGCCAAGAAATTCAACCAGTCCATTCTAAAGGAAATCAGTCCTGGCTATTCATTGGAAGGACTGATCCTAAAGCTTAAACTCCAATCCTTTGGAGACCTCATGCGAAAAGTTGACTCCTTGGAAAATACCCTGTTGCTGGAAGGGATTGGGGGCAGGAGAAGAAGGGACAACAGAGGATGAGATGGCTGGATGGCATCACCAACTCAATGGACATGAGTTTGAGTAAACTCTGGTAGTTGGTGATGGACAGGGAGGCCTGGGGTGCTGCGATTCATGTGGTCACAAAAAGTAGGACATGACTGAATGACTGAACTGACTCACCGCCTTGCTGTGCAAGAGCTTTTAAATTTAATTAGCCCCCATTTATTTATTTTATTTATATAACTCAAGGAGGTGGTCAAAGAGGATCTTGCTGTGATTTATGTCAGAAAGGGTACTCCTAAGCTTTCTTCTAGGAACTTTATAGTTTCAGGACTTACATTGAAGTGTTTTTTTTTTTTTAATTTTATTTTTACTTTATTCTACGTTACAATACTGTACTGGTTTTGCCATACATTGACATGAATCAGCCACAGCTGTACACGATCTCCCAATGCTGAAGCCCCCTCCCACGTCCCACCTCATATCATCTCTCTGGATCATCCCGTGCACCAGCCCCAAGCATCCTGGATCCTGTATTGAACATAGACTGGTGCATCGTTTCTTACACGATAGTATACATGTTTCAATGTCATTCTCCCAAATTATCCCATGCTCTCCCTCTCCCTCAGAGGCCAAAAGTCCATTCTATACCTCTGTGTCTCTTTTGTTGTCTCACGTACAGGGTCATCATTACTATCTTTCTAAATTCCATATTTATGTGTCAGTATACTGTATTGGTGTTTTTCTTTCTGGCTTACTTCACTCTGTATAATCGGCTCCAGTTTCATCCATCTCATTAGAACTGATTCAAATGTATTCATTTTAAGGGCTGAGTAATGCTCCATTGTGTATATGTACCACAGCTTTCTTATCCATTCATCTGCTGATGGACATCTAGGTTGTTTCCATGTCCTGGCTATTGTAAACAATGAAGTGTTTAATCTATTTTGTGTTTAGTTTCATGTACAGTGTTCGGAAGTGTTCTAGTTTCATTCTTTTCATATGTAGCTGTCCAGTTTACCTAGCACCATTTATTGATTAGTCTCTCTTTTCTCCCCTGTATTTCCTTTGTCAAAGATAAGTCATGCTTAGGTATATGTGTTTATCTCTGAGCTTTTTATCTTATTCTATTAATCTGCATTTTCTGTTGTTGTTTTTAACAGTGCCATAGAATCTTGATTACTATAGCTTTGCAGTATAGTCTGAAATCAGGAAGGTTGATTCTTTTAGTTCCGTTTTTCTCTCTCAAGATTGTTTTGCCTATTTGGGTTCTTTTTTTTTGTTTCCATACAAATTTTTATTTTATTTTATTTTATTATTTTTTTGTCTAGTGCTGTGAAAAATACCATTGGTAGTTTGATAGGGATTGCACTGAATCTGTAGATTGCTTTGGTAGAAATAGTTATTTTCACAATATTGATTTTTCCAGTCCAAGAACATAATATATCTCTCCTGTTTGTGTCATCTTTGATCTCTTTCATCAGTATTTTATAGTTTTTTGCATACATGTCTTTTGTCTCTGGATAGATTTATTCCTAAATAGTTTTTCTTTTTGTTGTAGTGAATGGGATTGTTTCCTTGATTTCTCTTTATCATTTTTTATTATTAGTGTATAGGAGTGTAGGGATTTCCGTGTATTAATTCATTCTGACTTTATTATTCATTGATTAGTGCTAGTAACTTTCTGGTGGCATGTTTAGGGTTTTCTATGTAGTGAATCATGTCATCAGAAAACAGTGAGAGTTTTAACTCTTTTTTTCCATCTGGATTCCTTTTATTTGTTTTCTCCTCTGATTACTATGCCTCAGTTCAGGTCAGTCACTCAGTCGTGTCCAACTCTTTGAGATCCCATGAACTGCAGCACACCAGGCTTCCCTGTCCATCACCATTCCCAGAGTTTGCACAAACTCATGTCCATCGAGTCCGTGATGCCATCCAACAATCTCATCCACTGTCATCCCCTATTCCTCCTGTCTTCAGTTTTTCCCAGCATAGGAGTCTTTTCCAGTGAGTCAGTTCTTCACATCAGGTGGCCAAAATATTTGAGAGTCAATTTCAGCATCAGTCCTTCCAATGAATATTCAGGACTGATTTCTTTCAGGATTGACTGCTTTGATCTCCAAGCGACTCTCAAGAGTCTTCTCCAACATCACAGTTCTAAAGCATCAGTTCTTCAGTTCTCAGCTTTCCTTATGGTCCAGCTCTCACATCCATACATGACTGCTGGAAAACCATAGCTCTGATGAGATGGACCATTGTTGGCAAAATAATGTCTCTGCTTCTTAATATGCTGCCCAGGTTTGTCATAACTTGACTTCCAATTAGCAAGTTTGTTGTTGTGTTTTTTTTGTTTTTTGTTTTGTTTTGTTTTGTTTTTTAATTTTCATGGAACAGTCACCATCTGCAGTGATTTTGGAGCCAAAGAAAATAAAGTCTGTTACTGTTTCCTTCGATCCCCATCTATTTGGCATGGAGTTATGGAACCAGATGCCATGATCTCAGCTTTTTGAATGTTGAATTTTAAGCCATTTTTTTCACTCTCCTCTTTCGCTTTCATTAAGAGGATCCTTAGCTCTTATTTACTTTCTGCCATAGGCGTGGTGTCATCTGCATATCTATTCAGTTTAGGTCAGTTCAGTCACTCAGTCATGTCCAACTGTATGAGAACCATGCACTGCAACACTCCAAGCTTCCCTGTCCATTACCAATTCCTGGAGTTTGCTCAAACTTATGTCCACTGAATCGGTGATGCCATCCAACCGTCTCACCTTATGTCGTCCCCTTCTCCTGTGACCCTCAATCTTGTCCAGCATCAGGGTCTTTTCTAATGAGTCAGTTTTTTGCATCATGTAGCCAAAGTATTGGAGTTTCAACTTGAGCATCAGTTTTTCCAGTCAGGAAATCAGTCAGGACTGATTTCCCCTAGGCTTGATGGGTTGGATCTCTTTGCAGTCCAAGGGACTCTCAAGAGTCTTCTCCAACACCACAGCTCAAAAGCATCAACTCTTTGGTGCTCAGCTTTATAGTCCAACTCTCACATCCATACATGACTTCTGGAAAACCATAGCTTTGTCTAGATGGACCTTTGTCAGCAAAGTAATGTTTTTGCTTTTAACCTAGATGCTGTCTAGATTTGTCATAGGTTTTCTTCCAAGGAGCAAGCGTCTTTTAATTTCATGGTTGCAGTCACCATCTGCAGTGATTTTGGAGCCCCCCAAAATAAATTCTCTCACTATTTCCACTGTTTCCCCATCTATTCACCACAAAGTGATGGGACAAGATGCCATGATCTTAGTTTTCTGAAGCTGAGCTTTAAGCCAACATTTTCACTCTCCTCTTTCACTTTCATCAAGAGGCTATTTAGTTCTTCTTCACTTTCTGCCATAAGGGTGGTGTCATCTGCATATCTGAGTTTATTGATATTTCTCATGGCAGTCTAGATTCTACCTTGTGCTTCATCCAGCCTGGCATTTCACATAATATATTCTACATATAAGTTAAATAAGCAGGGTGACAATATATAGCCTTGATGTACTTTTTTTTTTCCCCCTTGATTTGGAACCAGTCTATTGTTCCATGTCCAGTTATAACTGTTGCTTCTTGACCTGCATGCTAATTTCTCAGGAGGCAGATAAAGTGGTCTGGTATTTCTATCTCTTTAAGAAATTTTTAGTGTGTTGTGCCCATACAGTCAAAGGCTTTAGCATAGTCAATAAAGCAGATGTTTTTTCTAGAACTCTTTTGCTATTTTGATGATCCCACAGATGTTGGCAATTAGATCTCTGGTTCCTCTGTCTTTTTGAAAAACAGTTTGAACATCTGGAAGTTCACATTTCGTGTACTGTTGAAGCCTGACTTGAAGAATTTTAAACATTACTTTGCTAACATACGAGATGATTGCAACTGTATGTTAGTTTGAACGTTCTTTGGCATTGCCTTTCTTTGGGATTCTAATATAAATTGAATTTTTCCAGTCCTGTGGCCATTGCTGAGTTTTCCAAATTAGTTGGCATATTGTGTGCAGAATTTACACAGCATCATCTTTTAAGAAATTGCTAAGCTAGAATTCTATTACCTTCACCAGCTTTGTTCATAGTGATGATTCATAAGGCCCTCTTGACTTTGCACTCTAAGATGTCTGGCTCTTGGTGATTGAGCACACCATCATGGTTATCTGGGTCATTAAGATGTTTCTTGTATTGTTCTTCTGTGTATTCTTTCCACCTCTTCTTAATATCTTCTTCTCCTATTAAGTCCATACCATTTCTGTCCTTTATTGAGCCCATCTTTGCATGAAATGTTCCCTTAGTATCTCTAATTTTCTTGAAGAGATAGCTAATCTTTCCCATTCTATTATTTCCCTCTGTTTCTTTGTATTGATCTGAGGAAGGCTCTCATATCTCTCTTTGCTATTCTTTGGAACTCTGAATTCAGATGCCTTTATCTTTTCTTTTCTCCTTTGCCTTCACTACTCTTCTTTTTCAGCTATTTGTAAGGCTTCTTCAGACAGCCATTTTGCCTTTTTGCATTTCTTTTTGTTTGGGATGGTATTGGTCACCATCTCCTGTACAATGTCATGAACTTATGTCCATAGTTCTTCAGGCACTCTGTCTATCAGATCTAATCCCTTGAATCTATTTGTCTCTGTCGCTATATAATCTTAAGGGATTTGATTTAGGTTATGCTTAAACAGTCTAGTGGTTTTACCTACTTTCTTCAATTTAAGTCTGAATTTTGCAATAAGATGTTCATGATCTGAGACACAGTCAGCTCCTGGTTTTATTTTTGCTGGCTGTATACATCTTGTCCATCTTTGGCTGCAATGAATATGATCAACTTGATTTCAGTATTGACCATCTGTTGATGTTCACAGGACTTTCAAAAGTATGCTGAATAATAGTAATGGAATTGTGTACCCTTGTATTATTCCTGATCTTAGAGGAAATGCTTTAAAGATTTTCATTGCTGAGAATAGTGTGTGCTGTGGGTTTGTCATACATGACGCTTACCATATTGATGTATATTCTCTCTGTGCCCACTTTCTGGGGAGTTTTCTTTTTTATCATAAATAGGTTTCTAATTTTATCAAAAGCTTTCTCTGCATCTATTGAGATTATCATATGGCTTTTATCTCTCAATTTATTAATATGAAGTATCACATTATTTGATTTATATATTGAAGAATCTTCACATCCCTAGGACAAAGTCCATTTGAACATGATATATGACCCTTTTATTGTATGGTGGATTGTTTGAAAGAATTCTGTTGAGCATTTTTGCATCTATGTTGATTGATGATATTGGCTTGTAATTTTCTTTTTTTGGTGGTATCCTTCTCCAGCTTTGGTATCAGGGTAATGATGGCCTCATATAATGGATTTTGATGTTTTTCTCCCTCTGCAAATTTTCTGGAGTTTGAACCATATCTGTTTTAGTTCTTCTCAGAATGTTTGGTAGAATCGCTTGTGTAGCCATCTGGCCCTGGACGTTTTTTGTTGGGAAAATTTTGATCACAGTTTCAATTTCAGTGCTTGTGATGGTCTGTTCATATTTTCCATTTCTTCCTGGATCAGTGGTGGAATATTACACTTTTCTAAAAATTTGTCCATTTCTTCAAAGTTATTCATTTTATCAGCATATAGTTGCTCATAGTAGTCTCTTTTAATCATTTGTATTTCTGTGTTGTCTGCTGAAACTTGTCTTTTTATTTCTAATTTTATTGACTTGAATCTTACTTTTTTCTTGATGAATCTGGCTAATGGTCTGTCAGTTTTGTTTACCCTCTCAAAGAGTCAGCTTTTAGTTTTTTTAATCCTTGCTGTTGTCTCCTTCACTTTTTTTTTTTCATTTATTTCTGCTTTATGATTTCCAAACCCAGGTATTCTGCACTGCAGGAAGAGCCTTCACTGTCTGAACCTCCAGGGAATAGGGAAAACATCTATAGATATCAATTAGGTGCATCTGGTGCAAATTATCATTTAAAGCTTGTTTTTCCTTATTAAATTTCTGTCTGGATTATCTGTCCATTGGTATGAATGGGGATGTTAAAGTCCCCCACTATTATCATGTTATTGTCAATTTCCCCTTTAATAGTTGTTAGCATTTGTCTTGTGTATTGAAGTGCTCCTGTTTTGAGTGCATATGTAATTATAATTGCTATATGTTCCTCTTAGATTGATCCCTTGATCATTATGTAGTGTCTTTCCTGTCTCTTGTAATGGTCTTTTCCAAAAGTCTATTTTATCTGATATGAGTATTGCTACTCCAACTTTTTTTAAATTTCTGTTTGCATGGAATACATTTATAGAGCCCCTCACTTTCAGTTTGTGTTTGTCCCTCAGTTAGAAGTGGGTCTCATGTACACAGCATATATAAGGGTCTTGTTTTTGTGTTCATTCAGCTAATCTGTGTCTTTTGGCTGGATCATTCAGTCTATTTAAATTTAAGGTAAATTATTGATATGTACATGTGATTATATTGGTTAGTTTTCTGTGATGATAGTTTTCAGCCTGCCTGCCCTCTGATCGAGAAGGATGAGGGTTATAAAAGCTTCCTGATGGGATATGAAGACCTACAAGACTTTCTAGATTTAAAACACACAAAGAAAAGATGTCCTTTTCATTATAGGGGACTGGAATGCAAAAGTAGGAAGTCAAGAAACACGTGGAGTAACAGGCAAATCTGGCCTTGGAGTATGGAATGAAGCAGGGCAAAGACTAATAGTATTCTGCCGAGAGAATGCACTGGTCATAGCAAACACCCTCTTCCAACAACACAAGAGAAAATTTTACACATGGGCATCACCAGATAGTCAACACTGAAATCAGATTAATTATATTCTTTGCATTCAAAGATGGAGAAACTCTATTCAGTCAACAAAAACAAGACTGGGAGCTAACTGTGACTCACATCATGAACTCCTTATTGCCAAATTCAGACTTAAAGAAAGTAGGGAAAACCATTAGACCCTTCAGGTATGACCTAAATAAAATCTCTAATGATTATACAGTGGAAGTGAGAAATAGATTTAAGGGACTAGATCTGATAGAGTGCCTAATGAACTATGGACAGAGGTCAAGACACTGTACAGGAGACAGGGAGTAAGACCATCCTCAAGAAAAAGAAATGCAAACAAGCAAAATGGTTGTCTGAGAGGCCTTACAAATAGCTGTGAAAAGAAGAGAAGCCAAAACCAAAGGAGAAAAGGAAAGATATACTCATTTGAATTCACAGTTCCAAAGAATAGCAAGGAGAGATAAGAAAGCTTTTCTCAATGATCAGTGCAAGGGATCTCTCTTCAAGAGATCCCTTGAAGAAAATTAGAGATACCAAGGGAACATTTCATGAAAAGATGAGCTTGATAAAGGACAAAAATGGTATGGACCTAACAAAAGCAGAAGATACTAAGAAGAGGTTGCAGGAATACACAGAAGAACTGTACAAAAAAGATCTTTATAACCTAGATAATCATGATGGTGTCATCACTCACCTAGAGCCAGACATTCTTTAATGCAATGTCAAGTGGGCCTTAGGAAGCATCACTACGAACAAAGCTAGTGGAGGTGATGAAATTTCAGTTGAGCCATTTCAAATCCTAAAAGATGATGCAGTGAAAGTGCTGGAATCAATATGCCAGCAAATTTGGAAAACTCAGGAGTGGCCACAGGACTGGAAAATGTCAGTTTTCATTTCAATCCCTAAGAAAGGAAATGCCAAAGAATTTGCAAACTACCACACAATTTCACTCATCTCACGTGTTAGCAAATTAATTCTCAAAATTCTCCAAGCCAGGCTTCAGCAACACATGAACCGTGAACTTCCAGTTGTTCAAGTTGGGTTTAGAAAAGGCAGAGGAACCAGAGATCAAATTGCCAACATCCGCTGGATCATGGAAAAAGCAAGAGAGTTCCAGAAAAACATCTATTTCTGCTTTATTGACTATGCCAAAGCTTTTGACTGTGTGGATCATAATAAATTGTGGAAAATTCTGAGAGAGATGGCAATACCAGACCATCTGACCTGCCTTTTGAGAAATCTGTATGCAGGTCAGGATGCAACAGTTAGAACAGGACATGGAACGGCAGAGTGGTTCCAAATAAGAAAGGAGTACATCAAGGCTGTATATTGTTACCCTGATTGTTTAACTTATATGCAGAGTACATCATGAGAAATTCTGGGCTGGAGCAAGCACAAGCTGAAATCAAGATTGCCGGGAGAAATATCAATAACCTTAGACATGCAGATGACACCACCCTTAGTTGCAGAAAGTGAAGAACTAAAGAGCCTTTTGATGAAAGTGAAAGAGGAGAATGAAAATGTTGACTTAAAGCTCAACATTCAGAAAATTAAGATCATGGCATTCAGTCCCATCACTTCATGGCAAATAGAAGTTCACAGTGCAAACAGTGGCAGAATTTTTTTTTTTTTTTTTTTTAGCTCCAAAATCACTGAAGATGGTGCCTGCAGCCATGAAATAAAAAGATGCTTACTCCCTGGAAGAAAAGTTATGACCAATCTAGACAGCATATTAAAGCAGAGACATTACTTTGCCAACAAAGGTCTGTCTAGTCTAGGCTATGGTTTTTCCAGTTGTTATGCATGGATGTGAGAGTTGCACTCTAAAGAAAACTGACCACAGAAGAAATGATGCTTTTGAACTGTGGTGTTGGAGAAGACTCTTGAGAGTCTCTTGGACTACAAGGAGATCCAACCTAAAGGAGATCAGTCCTCGCTGTTCACTGGAAGGACTGATGCTAAAGCTGAAACTCCAGTATTTTGGCCACCTGATGAGAAGAGCTGACTCATTTGAAAAGACCCTGTTGCTGGGAAAGATTGAAGGTGAGAGGAGAAGGGGACAACAGAGGATGAGATGGTTGGATGGCATCACTGACTAATGGACATGAATTTTAGTTAGCTCTGGGAGTTGGTGATGGACAGGGAGGCCTGGCATGCTGCAGTTCATGGGGTCGCAAAGAGCTGGACACTACTGAATGACTGAACTGAACTGAACTGATTGGTATGTACAATCCTGTTACCATTTACTTTATCATTTTGGCTTTGTTTTTGTAAGTCTTTTTTTGTTCTCCTGTGTTTCCTATCTAGAGAAGTTACTTTTGCCTGTGTTATAGTGTTGGTTTTGTGGTGCTAAGTTCTCTTAGCTTTTGCTTATCCTGACGTGCTGCGATTCATGGGGTCACAAAGAGTCGGACACGAGTGAGCGAATGAACTGAACTGAACTGGAAGCTTTTGATTTCTCCTTTGAATCTGTAGGATATCCCTGCTGATCAGAGGAATCTTGGTTGTAGTTTTTTTTCTTTCATCATTTTAAGTATATCCTTCTACTCCTTTCTGGACTGCAGTTTCTGTTGAAAGATCGCTGTTAGCTTTATGGGGATCTCCTTATATGATATTCGTTGCTTTTCCCTTGCTGTTTTCAACATTTTTCCTTTGGTTTTAATTTTTGTTAGTTTGGTTAATACATGTCTTGGCATGTTTCCCCTTGGGTTTATCCTGTATGAAACTCTTGGGCTTCATGGAGCTGAGTAGCTATTTCCTTCCCTATGTTAAAAAAATTTTCAGCTATAATCCCCTCAAATAATTTTTCATACCCTTTCTTTTCCTTTATTCTTCCAAGACCAGTATAATTTGAATGTTGGAGTACTTAATGTTGTTCCAGTATTAGCTGCTCCATTGTGCCTCTTTGTGGTCCCATGGAGTATAGCCCACCAGCTCCTCTGTCCAGAGAATTCTCCAGAGATCTCTGAGATCGTTCTAATTTCCTTTCATTCTTTATTTTTTTTTCCTTATCTGTTTCAGTAATTTCCACCATTCTATCTTGCAGCTCAGGTACCTACTCTTCTGTCTCAGTTATTCTGCTATTGCTTCTCTCTAGTGTATTTTTATCTCAGTTATTGTATTATTCATTGCTGATTGTCTATTCTCTCTTTTTCTAGGTTCCTGTTAAACATTTTTTGTATCTTTTTAATCTTTGCCTCCATTCTATTTATCTGTACCTTCATTTTGTTTCCAAGATTTTGGATCATCTTTACTATTATTACTCTGAGTTCTTTCTTAGGTAAACTGCCCCTGTCTTCTTCACTTATTTGGTCTTGTGGACTTTTACTATATTCTTTCATCTGCTGCTTGTTTCTCTGTCTTTTCATTTTACCTAAGTTACTCTATTTGGGGCCTTCTATCTGCAGACTGGAAGGCCATAGTTCCTCTTAATCATGGTGTCTGCCCCTTGTGGGTGGGGTTGGACCAGTACCTTCTGAACGATTTCTGGTTGGAAGAATTGGTGTCTCTGTTCTGGTGGGTGGAGCTGAATCTTGTCTCTCTGAAGGGTATTGCTACATCCAGTGGTTTGTTTTGGAATGTCTGTGGATTTTGTATGGCTTTGGATAGGCTTTCTACTTCTGAGAAGGACTGTGTTCCTATTTTACTGATGGTTTGGCATGAGGGGTCTAGCACTGGAACTTACTGGCCTCTGGATGGGGCCTGGTCTTACTGTTGAGATGGAGACCTTTGGAAGAGTTCTCGCCAATTAATGTTCCATGGTGTTGGAGGTTATACAGTGGTCCAATGTCCTGGACTCGGTCTTCCACCTCAGAGGTTCAGGGCCAACCCCTTACTCTACCAGTTAGACTCCACAAGCCACCCAGCACAGAAGATAAAGAGAAAGATATATAGGAGGGGGAAAAAAAAAGTCATGTAAACAAACAAAACAAAAAAGAACAAACAGATAAAACCCCAAATCAAATGGTGAAAGCAACACTCATCAGAAAAGCACACCCTAAGAGACTCATACAGTCACAAAATTTAAATTAGAGGAAAAAGAATAAAAACAGAAACCAGAGAAGAAAAGAACAATCAAGCCAATAATCAAACCTATAAGTAAAAGTGAATACTAAAATCTAGTCTAGCAAAAATACAAAATTAAAAACATGGGAAAATGCAATATAACTAAAGAGTACTATAAAAATAGGAGGGAAAAGGTAAAAAAATTTGTAAAAATAAAAGCTTTTTATAAAGGAAAAAGTAAGTTAAAAGTAAAAATGAATGGAATAATAAAAAAGAACTATAGAACAATATAAAAAAAATTAAATATATAGAGAGAGTGGTAGTGAGAAGAATATTCTTCTGTGTCCTCCATTTTCCTAACCACACATTGAGCATGAGCCAATCTGCCTACTCAGGAAGTCCTCTAGTATTTCTAGGAAGGTTTCTGGACCTGCTGTGGATGTCATGAGGTCAGCTCAGACTCCCGGCCTTACTCCAGCTTGTACCTGCTTCCAAAGTCCACAGTTGTTCCCAAAGTCCACAGTGTCAGGCTAATTGAGGGGTAAATTTTCTGTACCTTTAGCTGCAGAAGCAATTTACCCTTTTCACACAGGGGCTGTGTGACCAGCTTTGATTTTTCACCCTCCCTCTGCTCGTAGGCCTCCCTCCAATGTCTGCTCCCTACCCAGACAAGAAAGGTGAAAGTGACAGCTTATGAGGGCTTATTTTCTCCTTCAGCCTGAGGAGAGGAAGGGATACATTAGACACAGTTGGGATGTGCATATGGTGCCTGCTGCAGCCAAGGCCTGTGGGAAGTTGCTACAGTTCAAGCTGGTTTGTGTGCTCCCCCAGGAAGTTGGCCCCAGGTTGTGTCTTCCTCAACAGAGCCAAGCTGCATAGGTTCCCAGGAATGTGTGGGGAATGACCTGTGCCTGCTAATGGCTTGGTGGCAGTTGCTACTTCTGGGGTTGGAACCACAGAGCCATTTTTCCTCCACCTCTGGAACTTGTCCTGGCTTTGGCGGTGACCAGTTGACCTGCATTTACCCCTTTGGTATCTCAAACTGCAATCGCAGGTAGTCCCACCTCTGGCACTCATGGTAGCTTTGGCAGTCTACCTCTGAGGTTGCAGTCTGCACCATGGTTCATCCCACCTACGGCACTTGCAAAGGCAGGGTCCTTTGATCTGTGAGTGTGTGAAGGGATAGGGTCCCTATGACAATGATCTCTTGCCTCTCGGGCAAGCTCAGGCTTTTCTGTGGACTCCTTCAGCTGTGTTAAATTAGCCCCTCAGAAAATCTTCATGGCAGTCAACCTCAGTCCTCTCCCTGAAGTCCAACCCCTGAAGCCCCGAGCCTCAGCACCCAGCCCCTGTTTGCCATGACAGGCTTGCAAACGGCATCTCAACTGGAAAGTGCTGGTCAATAACAATCCCTGAGATGAATTATCTCCATTTTGCCTCTGAGCACCTGTTGCTGTATTCTCCTCAGAGGTCCCAGAGTGTCCTCTTTCCCCACCCAGCCGAGGGTTTCCAAGTGTGAGGAAACTTTCCTCCTTCATGGAGCCCTCTTCAAGGCACAGGTGCTTGTTCCAAATCCTTTGTCTCTTTATTTTCCCATATAGTTTGCCCTACTTCATTCTGTGGAGATTACTTTGCCTTTTTGGAAGTCTGGGGTCTTCTGCAAACTTTCAGAAAGTGTACCGAAAGAGTTGTTTCACACATAGATGTATTTTTGATGTAGCACATTCCCTATGTTATATAAGGAGTAGTTCAAATGGCTGGTCAGAAAAGACACCTAGAAATATAATTTTGGAAGACTCTGAAGGAAATAGAAGGTCATGCAGAGATATGTAAAGTCTTAAATTGACTTTAAGTCTTAAGACTTAAAGTCTTAGACTGACTCTTAAGTCTTAAGAGTTTTAGGTTCTATCCAGCTTTGCATTTTACTTATACTTACATTCATAGTATCCATTAGATACAAACAAAAACCCTGAAAAGTATAAAAGTAAAATTATGTTATCCCTATATTCTATGTACAAAGTTTAGATTTGGAGAACAACCATAGTTTTCTTAATGTCATGAACTAAATACTTTTCTAAGTACTAGTACAGTAAAATTTCCCCCCATCATGTGTTCCTCCTGTATCCACACTATATTCAGGCCTCAGCAACTCATTTTCAGCTGGGCATAATCTTAAACAAAAGGGACAATCAGAGTTTGTGGCTAGCAAGCCAAACATAGGGTAAGAGATAATGGCTGTTAAGATCATTTTGAGAACTCTCTCTGGAGGAAGTGTAGGAGTAGGAGAGTTGTCTTTTAGTGACAGTTGCCTTGATGAGGAAACTTTTGCCCTTAATTTGGCAAAAGACTTGAGATGAACATACTACTAAGTCTGTTTTACATAAGAACACTACAGCCTCACAATGTCGAAAAACTCATCCAAGGCCACAGAGTTATAGACTAGAAACTTTCATGACTTAAACATTAGTGATACATTTGACCCAAATGTGTGTGTTATTGAAAAAGAAATTAATTATTAAGTTTTAACATAATTATAAAATCTTAACCTAGCCTTCTCAATCATTTTCCTAATAGCCAGCTGTACATCTTTGTTCCTGAGGCTGTATACCACAGGGTTCAACAGTGGGGTAATGATGGTATAGGTCACTGTCACCAGCCTGTCTTTTCCTGATGTATTAATATGTTTGGCTGAGGGTCGCAGGTAGACAAAGGAAGCACAGCCATAGTGGACGATGACCACAATGAGATGAGAGGCACAGGTGGAGAATGCTTTTCGTTTGCCTTCAACTGATGAGATCTTCAGGATAGCAGAGGCGATAAATCCATAAGAGATGCAGATGAAGATCAAGGGCACAACGAGGACCAGTACCCCACCAATGAAGATGACCAGTTCATTAATGTAGGTTTCAGCATAAGCGAGGTGGATGACTGGTGAAATATCACAAAAGTAATGGTTGACCTTGTTGGACCCACAGAAAGGGAGGCTAAAGACCAAAGTTGTTCCCAATAGAGATATTAGGAAACCACTGACAATACAAGTCACTGCCAGTTGCCCACAAACTCTCCAGCTCATGAGAATGGTATAATGCAAAGGCTGACAGATAGCAGCATAACGATCATAGCCCATCACTCCCAGAAGCAGGCAATTGGTGACAGCAAAACCAAGAAAGAAGTACATCTGTGAAGCACAACTCACAAAGGACAGTGTCCTGAACACAGAGAGCAGATTGATAAGCATCTTGGGCAGGATGACAATTGTGTAGAAGGTCTCAGAGGTAGAAAGGACACATAGAAAGAAGTACATGGGTGTGTGGAGGCTGTGATCCAAGCAGATGACTGAGATGATGGTGATGTTTCCACTCAAGATGATCAAATAGAGGCAGAGAAAGACCACAAAAGGACAAGCTGCAATTTCCCAAGACTGGAGAAACCCAGCAGGAAGAACTCAGTAACACAGGAGGAATTGGCCATGGAGAGTTGATCCCATGGAATAAAGTCAATATGATCAAGTCCAGAGTCCTTTGAAACTAAGAAATCAGGGAGATTTAACCTTCATAAAGTCACCAGTCTGGTATGAAAGAGAAACAACAGGTATGGGAGAGAAAAAAGGGAAACCAAGATAAAATAATAAAACATTTTACAATAAACTAAGCAAAATTTATCCTAAATTAATATGTGCCCACATTGCTAATTTTCTGCCAGTGATTTTAGCAGAGAATTTGGGGACAAGTGTTCAAATGAAATGGACAGACATTTGCTCAGAGAAAGTCTATTCTTCTGCAGCCTAATAAATACCTAAGAAATATAGTCCCTGCCTGTAGACTTATATAATCAATCTCTGCTTAGTTTGTTGATAGTCTAACCCCAAAAAAACTTTTATCTACACTAATTGTGATTTTAAGTGGTCATAATTTTATCCATATTACTGATACATATATTCCACAAGGAATACCACCAGTGTATGAAGATCTACATCCCACATGATTTTAATAGTTTCTTTATCTAAGTCAGTCAGTAATCGTTGATTTGTCCTTTCGTTGCTTGTCCTTAAAACACAGAATTCTCTTTCATTACTAACAACATACTCCGTTTCCATGCACTTATTTGTTGAAATTATTTTGGCTTAAAACTACAGCTACTATTTTAGAATTAGTGTATGGTTCCTCCACAGACTCTAGCATTAGTTTTTTTGTTTGTTTGTTTGTTTGTTTTCAGCATTCACTGTTTTCCCACTTGGTTATATATCTTATTCTTGATATACCTGACTTGGAAACACAACAGACTGTTGTTCCCAGGCTCCATCTCTGAATTTTTAAGCAGGAGGCTCAGATACTTTCCCTGATGACTCTCACACAGTTCTTATTGCTGGTACTAGATTACATATTTTTATTTGAAATATTCTTATCCTCTCCAACCTATCACCCAAATCTGTTATTTTACCTGAGTTCTGTATCTCATTAAGAAATTTCCAAAGCTGCTTATGCATCTAAGCTGTATACTTCTGGGGCATATTTAGACACACGAAAATTGTCATCCTCCACATCGGATCAGTTTTTTAGTGTGTGTGTGTGTGTGTGTGTGTGTGTGTGTGTGTGTAACACTTCTATGATACATTTTCCCCCATTTTTCCAGAAATTAACTCTTAACCTGCATTATTACAAGAATGTTTTTTTTTTTTTCAATTGAATGGACTCCGAGGAGTCCTCTTCCCATTCTATCATCTTCATAATAGCAGTAGAGTTGTCTTTTTATAGGGCAAATTCTACCCTATTCTCAAAACTAAATGGCCTTCAATTATTTATAAAGTCAAAGTAATTATATTCTGTCTTTCATACTGTTTCCAAACATACTTTTCCTCTCATAACTGTCAATATACATATTCCTTCAAATGAACTTTAGCATAGAGAAAAGTTGAACAATCATTTCCTTTTACATACTATCCCCTACATCTGGAAATAGTGCATATTTGAAGTGATGTTGGTCAGTCGTGTCTGACTCTTTCCTACCCCATGGACTGTAACTACCAGGCTCCTCCATCCATGGAATTTCCCAGGCAAGAGTACTGGAGTGGGTTGCCATTTCCTTCTCCAGGGGATCTTCCTGACCCAGGGATTGAACTTGGGTGTCATGCACTGCAGGAAGACTCTTTATCAGCTGAGCCACCAGAGAAGTGAATATTTATTGTCATTTTATTCTTCCTCTTTTAATTGTGCAATCTTCTTTAAATTCTCAAAGTGGCATGTACTCATTTATCCTTCCTACAACTTCTTAATTTTTCTATATTATCTGGGCACCTTTAGCAGCCATTAAAATTGTACTGGCTTTGCCATTAGTATTTTAAGCTTATCTCTGATTCCACAAATTATAACTTACCAGAGACAGAAATTGCATACCCACACGTGACATACTGTCTAATATATATTAGTCCTCGAAAACTTGTTAAAGAAACAAAGTGACCAATAACAATAACCCAAGTTTCTCTTCTAAATTATTTTGGAAAACTCCCAGGTAGATGTCATTTGATTTCAGGGATTTTCCAAACTTGTTCCCTTGCTATTAATCTAGCATACAATCTTAACCTTCTGCTTCAGCATTTCATGATGAAAAATCTCTCTAAAAGTGTTCTCTAAATGCAGAGACAAATACTTCATTAAAAATTGCTTTCATCCCCAAAACTATAATTAATTCTGCTGTATGTTACATATGATGGTTATTAAGAGAGTCAATAGGCTTCCCAGGTGGTGCAATGGTAAAGAATCCACCTGTCAATGCAGGAGATGCACATTCCATCTCTGGGTCAGGGAAGATCCCTAAAACAGGAAATGGCAATCTACTACAGTATTCTTGCCTGGGGAATTCCATGGACTGCAGAGCCTGGTGGGCTACTGCCCATGGGATCACAAAGAGTCAAACACAACTAATCAACTGAGCTTGCACACACAAGAAATTAAACCCTAAGAGTTCTCATCACAAGAAAAATATATAATTATTAATATTTTTCTCTAGTTTTTTTAAGATTTTACCTATTTGAGATGTTTGGCATTCATTAAACTTGTGATAATCATTTCAAGATGTATATAAATCAGATTATTATGCCATATACCTTACACTTATATAGTGTTGTATGTCAATCATATTTCAGTAAAACTGAAAGAATAAGTTCTGCTTTCTCATTATCTTTCTGATTATTGGAAAGTTTTCTCCATTTTCTCACTAATTAAACTTAATTTTAATAGTGCTTTATTATTGGTCAACCCACTCCAGTATTTTTGCCTGGGAAATCCCATGGACAGAGGAGTCTAGCAGGCTATAGTCCATGGGGTCACAAGAGAGTCAGAAGCTCCTTAGCAACTAAACAACAATAATTGATCTCAAAGTACTCTACAAACAGCAAAATGTCTAAGTTTTTTGTTCTTTTGCTTAGACAAAGGTCTAGTAAAATTTTTAAATGGAACTTTTTAATTACCTCACCTGTTGTTTGTTTTTGTTGGTTTTAGCCGTTAAGTCTTATCTCTTTTGCAACCACATGGACTGTAGTTCACCAAGTTCCTCCATCCATGGGATTTCCCATGCAAGCGTACTGGCATGTGTTGCCATTTCCTTCTCCAGGGGAACTTCTCAACCTAGGTATCAAACTCACATCTCCCGCATTGACCACCATGGAAGCCTTATCTGTAAACTTTATAAACAAGAAGTACACACTGTGCTTTTGACCAGAACAAATACTCCAGTATTATTCCTCCTGGGATATAATCTCTGCCTGTCCAACTTCCTGGTCTTCTTTCTTTAAGTATTTTCTCTTTTATAAGATCATCCTCAGAAAGAACAGTGGCTATCTATCCAAAGAAAGATGGAGCTTCTGAAAGGAAAGAAAATCCACATTATTCAATGGTTATTCCATGACCCTCTCTGCCAATTGCTTCAACATACCTCATAATTTTTTAAACTCATCCTCAGAACTTGTGTGGCAGCTGAAGTTGGAAAAAAAATTTACTTTGGAAAATGGCTGTACTTAACCCAGTCTGGGATATTGCATAATATATTGATATTGGTAAATAGGAAAAATGCTTTAAATATAGCTATTGATTTATTCATTTGACAAATATTTATGGAGTTTCTGTAACATGTCAGGTACTATCCTAAGAACACTGGGTAAATAAAAGAAGTGACAAGTTCCTTGGTTACAAGTAGCTTATAGTCTATTGGAGATGAGACATTTACACAAAGTAGAACATGAAGCACCATGAAACGAATATGGGAATTCTGTAGGGGTGGGTGGAGTTTTGCTACTTACAGAGTCTGGGATCTGAGATAGCTGCATGGCAGAGAGATGACCATTGAAATGAGTCAGGGAATTTATTTTGAATTTGGACGTGCAGACTTGGACAGGAAAGAAAATAAAGGCCCTTAGATGACTACATGACATTATATATTTTACAAAAGAAGCATAGGGAGGCTGCTGCCACAGTCCTTGGGGTATGCAAGCAAACAAGTGGTATTGCTTTTACTTTTTTTTTTTTTTAAATTTGGAAAGGGGGATATTTTGTGTTCAAAGAAACCTTGGGAAAAATGAAAAGATGGAAAAGAACATACAGGATAATTAAACTGCCTTCTCGAAAAGTAGAAAAAGAAAGCTGATTTTTCATTATTTTGTATCATCACCTACACAGTAAAGCCAATTTCTTAAGTTGATTAAAAAGGAAACTAATTTTATCCTCTATCAACATTTGCAACCTAAATCTTAACATAGAACTTACATTAAAATGCACACAGTTTTCCACACATGCTTTTATATTTCAAGACTTCATAGAAAGGGAAAGAGGGAAATCTCAGCCTTGAATATCTTAATTTTCATCTGTGGCCCACTCATTCTTCATGCTTCTTACAGGCACCAGTTATTGAACTTTCTCTAATCTGTCTAGGGCGAATTTGTTGTTTCCAGTGTATCTAAAGCTTAGTATATTTAGGGGTTGTTTCATGTGTCTTTACTTTCTCCTGATTGTCTCTCCAATAGACTAGACAACCTCAGTGATGAATTCCACAACATATGCCTTCTGTATCATCAAAACATAATCTATATTTAAATATATGGAATATGTGAAATACAAAGACTTGATGAATAAATAGTTCATTAATAAATTATTGATAATAATGATCTCAGCTTACTTTATAGCAGCTTGGCCCCCTTTGTACCATCATGTGCCTCCTAGGTAAAATTACTTTGTGTTTCCATATGTTCCATTTAAATTTGTCATCGTTCTTTCTTATGTTGCGTGAAATATGAAAAATTTCATGAAAAAATTCAAAACTTATCCCTAAGCCTTACCTTCTTCTTACTGTGGTCTTTACTTTTATCCTTACATTTTTCAGCATCCAATTGCCCCATTGATAATTTGACCAGCTTTTCTATTTTCCAATACTAACAACTAAGGAGAAACAGATCAGTAGCTCCATGAAAAACCCTACTGTTTAAAAAAGTTTGACATAAAAATAAATGACGACATTGTCACTGCTTTTCTCAATAAGAAAATAAAAGTTCCTAAATAAAAATAAAATGTTCATATTGTTTCAAATGAGAATTTAATGCCCAGTGACATGCTGATGTCTTTACTCTCAGACACATTTTGGAATCTTCTATTAAACTTTCTGGTGAAATGTGCCAAAATTATCTCCCCTGACATAATGTCCCAGGGCTCTTCAATTATCTACAAACTCTAGACCAGTATAAGAGAGCTATATACATTGCTTAACACAGAAATTCCAGCTGTGCTTTGGATAGGTTAGGTGTGTCCCCAGTGAGTATGACAATGGTCGTTCCTTTTACATCAGGAATGACCTCAATGCTTTGTTTGTTACTGAGATCTCTATCTCCATAAGGAGCTAATTACCACATTCTGTCCAATACTTGTCCATAATATCCCCAGTTAGCAAGTAGAACTATAGCAATACACTATGAGAATTAGTTGGTCAAAGACAAGGCCCTTTCAACACATTGTGGCATTAATTGGTTACCTCATAGAAATTCTCTGTGGACTTATTAGAGCATTAAAATTTTCTTGGTCTTATTTGTTAAAAAAAAAAAAAAAAACATAGTAGAACTACTTCTTGTGAGTATCCCTACCTAATGGCTAAATTTTTGTACTCAAGCTGGCAAAAAGTATTCACTTCATAGTCTCCTTTCTGAAAATTAGAAGGGGAAGAAAGACACAAAAATAGAGACCATAATATTAGAATATCAGAGGCAACATAAGTCTTTCAAGCACATAGGAAAACAATTTTTTCCTGGAATATAATGTGACCATGATTGATATTTGTTCAATAAAGAAAGAACATTTCGGTTGTAGACTAAAATGCCACAGTGCCCTGTTATAGGTGTTAGCTGAGACTTCTCCCTTAGTAGGATTACCTTCTATTTTCATACTGCATATTTATTCCCTCTGGGCTACAAAAGGGAAAATATTGTATTAGATACTCAAAGATGTCTCTCTTAGGGGCTCATGTGACTCAGTTTTTTATGTTACATCAGAGATGGTACAAGGATGGAAAGGAGGAGGAAATTCCAAGATATTAAATAAGAATTTGATGACTAGGATTTAGTGACTTTACTGTCCTTCAGTTATGTCATGGATTGTGACCATGGCTAGATTTTCAGGAAATCCTTTAGTGGAAAAATTCATCAGCAGTCTATACCTTTCCACTGAATCTGGGTAGGCCAAATGACTACTTAAATCAATAGATTATAGATGGCATAGTGGTTTACAAACTTTGATCTCTAGAGTTTGCCAGTTTCTACTTCCTAACTCAGAATATCAACTTTTGTTCCCTAAACAGCACTTTTTAAATTGAAACACAGATGATATTAGGTTAGTTTCAAGTATATAACATAGTGATTTAATTTTTTTCATGGATTATACTCCCTTTATGATTATTGTAAAATATTGGCTATATTCCCTCTGTTTACAATATAAATTGGTGGCTCAGATGGTAAAGAATCTGCCCACAATGCTTTGTTTGTTACTGAGATCTCTATCTCCATAAGGAGCTAATTACCACATTCTGTCCAATACTTGTCCATAATATCCCCAGTTAGCAAGTAGAACTATAGCAATACACTATGAGAATTAGTTGGTCAAAGACAAGGCCCTTTCAACACATTGTCGCATTAATTGGTTACCTCATAGAAATTCTCTGTGGACTTATTAGAGCATTAAAATTTTCTTGGTCTTATTTGTTAAAAAAAAAAAAAAAAAAACATAGTAGAACTACTTCTTGCGAGTATCCCTACCTAGGTTTGATCCCTGGGTCAGGAAGATCCTCTGGAGAAGTGAATGTCAACTCACTCCAGTATTTTGCCTGGATAATTTCATGTACATAGGAGCCTAGCAGGTTGCAGTCCATGGGGTCACAGAGTTGGACACAACTGAGCAACTAACTCACACACATACCACATATGTATGTATATACTGGTAGTATATATATATACTTTCCACTGAATCTGGGTAGGCCAAATGACTACTTAAATCAATAGATTATAGCAAATGTGATGGCATAGTGGTTTACAAACTTTGATCTCTAGAGTCTGCCAGTTTCCCTCTCTCAGTGTATATATATATATATATATATATATATATATATATATATATATATACTGGCAGTTTATTTGTGTTACATATAGTAAATTATCTCTTAATCCTCTATCTCCATCTTTCCCATTCTACCTTTCCTCCCCTATTGATATCTACTGGATTGTTCACTATATCTGTGAATCCTTTTTTTTCAGACTCCGAATATAAACGTAGTCTACAATATTTGTCTTTGTCTAATTTCGTTAAGTATGCCTTCCAAGTTCATTCAAATTATTGCAAATGGCAAAATTTCATTCATTTCATGACTAACATTCCATTGCATATGTGTGTGTATATATTCACTCAGTAACAGTGAATCTCGAGAGAGAGAGAGAGATTCTGTACATTGGCTATTATAAATAAAGCTATTATGAACATTAGGGTGCATGTATCATTTTTAATTACTGCTTTCATTTAATTTAGATATATGTCAAGTGGAATTGTTTATCATGTGGTAGTTCTACTTTGTTTTGTTTTGTTTTGTTTTTTTGATGAAACCCAGTAGTGGTTTCCATAGTGGCTGTACTAGTTCAGATTCTCATAAACAGTGTGCTAGGTTTCTCTTTTTCCTTTATACTTGCCAACACTTGTTATTCATAGACTTTTTGATGATAGTAATTCTTTCATTGGGGTTTTGACTTGCATTTCTCTGTTAGTGATATTGAGCACACTTTCATGTGTCTTTCATCTGTATGTCTTTGGAAAACTGTCTATTCAGAACTTCTACTCATTTTTTAATCTTTTTTATATTGAGTTGTATGAGCTATTTATATATTTTGAATATTAATCACTTACCAGTCACATCATTTGCATGTATTTTCTCCTTTTCAGAAGGGAAAACATTTTGCCACTGGTTTCCCTTTCTGTGAAAAATTTTTTTATGTTTAATTGGGTCCATTTGCTTATTTTTGTTTTTGTTCCATATGGTGTAGGAGACATCCTCCCCCCAAAAAATGCTATGATTTCTGTCAAAACGTATTCTGCTTATATTATTTTTATTTTTTATTAATTAGAAGATAGTTGCTTTTCAGTATTGTGGTGGCCTCTGCCACACATCAACATGAATTAGCGACAGGTATATGTATGTCCTCTCCCTCCTGAAACCCCTCCTCTTTCCCACCACATCCCACCCCTCAAGCTTGTCACAGAGCACTGAGCTGAGCTCACCATTTTACATAGCAAATTCCCATTTTCTATCTATTTTACATATGGTAATGTATATGTTGGGGCTTCCCTGCTGGCTCAGACAGTAAAGCGTCTGCCTGCAATGTGGGAGACCTGGGTTTGATTCCTGGGTCGGGAAGATCCCCTGGAGAAGGAAAAGGTAACCCACTCTAGCACTCTTGATTGGAAAATCCCATGGATAGAGGAGCTTGGTGGGCTGCATTCCATGGGCTTGCAGAGTCGGACACGACTGAGCAACTTCACTTTCAATGCATATGTTTCCCTGGTATTCTCTTAATTTGTCCCACCTTTTCCTTTCCCCACTGTGCCCACAAGTCTGTTCTCTACCTCTGCAAATCCATTCACTTCAGTTTGGTTCAGTTGCTCAGTCGTGTCCTGCTCTTTGTGACCCCATGAATCACAGCATGCCAGGCCTCCCTGTCCATCACCAACTCCCGGAGTTCACTCAGATTCACATCAATCAAGTCAGTGATGCCATCCAGCCATCTCATCCTCTGTTGTCCCCTTCTCCTCTTGCTCCCAATCCCTCCCAGCATCAGAGTTTTTTCCAATGGATCAACTCTTCGCATGAGGTGGCCAGAGTACTGGAGTTTCAGCTTTAGCATCATTCCTTCCAAAGAAATCCCAGGGCTGATCTCCTTCAGAATGGACTGGTTGGATCTCCTCACAGTCCAAGAGACTCAAGAGTCTTCTCCAACACCACAGTTCAAAAGCATCAATTCGTCGGTGCTCAGCTTTCTTCACAGTCCAACTCTCACATCCATACATGACTACTGGAAAAACTACAGCCTTGACCAGACGGACCTTAGTCGGCAAAGCAATGTCTCTGCTGTTGAATATACTGTCTATGTTGGTCATAACTTTTCTTCCAAGGAGTAAGCGTCTTTTAATTTCATGGCTGCAATCACCATCTACAGTGATTTTGGAGCCCCCCAAAATAAAGTCTGACACTGTTTCCACTGTTTTCCCATCTATTTCCCATGAAGTGATGGGACCGGATGCCATGATCTTCGTTTTCTGAATGTTGAGCTTTAAGCCAACTTTTTCACTCTCCTATTTCACTTTCATCGAGAGGCTTTTTAGTTCCTGTTCACAAGGGTGGTGTCATCTGCATATCTGAGCTTGTTGATAGTTCTTCAGGCAGTCTTGATTCCAGCTTGTGCTTCTTCCAGCCCAGAGTTTCTCATGATGTGCTCTGCATATAAGTTAAATAAGCAGGCTAACAATATACAGCCTTGATGGACTCCTTTTCCTATTTGGAACCAGTCTGTTGTTCCTTGTCCAGTGCTAACTGTTGCTTCCTGACCTGCATGCAGATTTCTCAAGAGGCAGGTCAGGTGTTCTGGTATTTCCATCTCTTTCAGAATTTTCCACAGTTATTGTGATTCACACAGTCAAAGGTTTTGGCATAGTCCATAAAGCAGAAATAGAGGTTTTTCTGGAACTCTCTTGCTTTTTTGATGATCCAGCAGATGTTGGCAATTTGATCTCTGGTTCCTCTGCCTTTTCTAAAACAAGCTTGAATATCTGGAAGTTCATGATTCATGTACTACTGAAGCTTGGCTTGGAGAATTTTGAGCATTACTTTACTAGCATGTGAGATGAGTGCAATTGTGCAGTAGTTTGAGCATTCTTTGGCATTGCCTTTTTTGGGGATTGGAGTGAAAACTGACTTTTTCCAGTCCTGTGGCCACAGCTGAATTTTTCAAATTTGCTGGCAAATAGAGTGCAACACTTTCACATCATCATCTTTCAGAATTTGAAATAGCTCACTGGAATTCTATCACCTCCACTAGCTTTGTTCATAGTGATGCTTCTTACTGCCCACTTGACTTCACATTCCAGGACGTCTGGCTCTAGGTGATCATACCTAAATCATACCATCGTGATTATCTTCATCGTGAAGATCTTTTTGTACAGTTTTTCAGTGTATTCTTGCCACTTCTTCTTAATATCTTCTGCTTCTGTTAGGTCCATACCACTTCTGTCCTTTATCAAGCCCATATTTGCATGAAATGTTCTCTTGGTATCTCTAATTTTCTTGAAGAGATCTCTAGTCTTTCCCATTCTGTTCTTTTCCTCTATTTCTTTGCATTGATTGCTGAAGAAAGCTTTCTTATCTCTTGCTGTTCTTTGGAACTCTGCATTCAGATGCTTATATCTTTCCTTTTCTCCCTTACTTTTCACTTCTCTTCTTTTCACAGCTATTTGTAAGGCCTCCTCAGACAGCCATTTTGCTTTATTGCATTTTTTTTTCCCATGGGGATGGTCTTGATCCCTGTCTCCTGTACAGTGTCATGAACCTCTGTCCATAGTTCATCAGGCACTCTATCTATCAAATCTAGTCCCTTAAATCTATTTCTTACTTCCACTCCCACAAATGGGCTCATCAATACCATCTTTCTAGATTCTATACACATGTGCTAATGTGCAATATGTGTCTTTCTCCTTTTGACTTACTTCATTCTGTATAATAGGCTTCACTGTGTATAATAGGCTTCACTGTGTATAATAGGCTTCATCCACCTCATTAAGATTGATTTGAATGCATCTGTTTTATTGCTGGATAATATATCATTATATGTGTGTACCACAATTTCTATACCCATTCATCTGTTGATGGAGATCTAGGTTGCTTCTATGTCCTAGTTATTGTAAAAAGTGATGCAAAAACATCGGGGTACATGTGTCTCTTTCAGTTATGGTTTTCTTAGCTTATATGCCCAGTAGTGGGACTGTTGAGTCTTATGGTAGTTCTGTTTATTTATCTGCAGAGTACATCATGTAAAATGTGGGGCTAGATGAAACACAAACTGGAGTCCAGATTGCCAGGAGAAATATCAACAACCCCTGATATACCAATCATACCACATTAATGGCAGAAAGCAAACAGAAACTAAAGAGCCTCCTGATGAAGGTGAAAGAGGAGAGTGAAAAAACTGGCTTAAAACTTAGCATTTAAAAAGCTAAGATAGTAGCATCTGGTCCCATCACTTTATGACAAATGGATGAGGAAGCAATAGAAACAGTGACAGATTTCATTTTCTTGGGTTTCAAAGTCATGACAGTGACTGCAGCCATGGAATTAAAAGATGCTTGCTCCTTGAAAGAAAAGGTATGCAAACCTATACAGCATATTAAAAAACAGAGACATCCCGTTGACAGAAGTCCATATGGTTAAAGCTATGGCTTTTCCAGTAGTCATGTATGGACATGAGAGCTGCACCATAAAGAAGGCTGAGTGCTGAAGAATTGATACTTTAAAATTGTGGTGATGGAGAATACTCTTGAGAGTCCTTTAGACAGCAAGGAGATCAAACCAGTCAATCCTAAAAGAAATCAGTCCTGAATATTCATTGGAAGGACTGATGCTGAAGCTAAAGCTCCAATACTTTGACCATCTGATGGGAAGAAGTGACTCATTGGAAAAGACCCTGATGCTGGGATAGATTGAGAGCAAGAGAAGAGGGCAAAGAGGATGAAATGGTTGGATGGCATCACTGACTCAATGCGCATGAGTTTGAGCAAACTCAGGGAGATAGTGAAGGACAGGGAAGGCTGGTATGCTGCAGCTCATAGGGTCACAAAGAGTCAGACATGACTTAGTGACAGAACAACAACGAATGGTAGTTCTATTCCTAGTTTTTGAAGACTCTCCATTCTGTTCTCCATAGTGGCTGTATCAATTTACACTCCCATCAGCATTGCAAGAAGGTTTGATTTTCTCCATACCTTCTCCAGCATTTGTTGTTTGTAGCTTTTTAAAATCATGGCCAGTCTGACCAGTTTGAAGTGATACTTCATTGTAGTTTTGATTTGTATCTAATAATGAGCCATGTTCAGAATCTTCTCATGTATTTGCTGGCCATCTGTATGCCTACTTTGGAGAAATGTCTTGTTTAGGTCTTCCAACCTTTTCTTAATTGAGTTGTTTGTTGTTCAATTCAATTAATGAGCTCAAGTAGCTCATTGAGAGTCATGAGTTACTTGAATATTTTGGAGATTAATCCTGTCAGTTGTTTACTTTGCAATTATTTTCTCCCATTCTGAGAGTTGTCTTTTAATCTTGTTCAATTTTTCCTTTGCTTTGCAAAAGCTTTTACGTTTGATTAAGTCTCATTTGTTTTCTTTTGTTTTTATTTCCATTACTCTAGAAAGTGAGTCAAAGAGGATCTTGCTGTGATGTACTGCCTATGTTTTCCCCAAGAGCTCTATAGTTTCTGGCCTTACATGTAAAGCTTTAATCAATTTTGAGTTTATTTTTGTGTATGGTGTCAGAAAGTGTTCTGGTTTCATTGTTTTACATTTTTCCTTTGTTCCCTATGGAACAGAAGGAGGCAGGAGACAGATCAAAAAAAAAAAAAAAGAAAGAAAGAAAAGAAAAGAATTGCTATGATTTCTGTCAAAGCATGTCTTGATTTTTTTTTTCTAGAAGTTTTATAGCTTCCAGTCTTACATTTAGGTTTTTAATCATTTTGAACTTATTTTTGTATGATGTAAGAAAATGTTCTAATCTTTTCCTTTAACATGTAGCTAGTTTTCCACTTTTCTCAAAACTATAATTGAAGAGACTGTCTTTTCTCCAGTGCATATTCTTGCTTTGTGTGTTATAGATTACTTATCATAGGTATATGAGTATATTTCAAAACAGCACATACTGTTTTGATGACTATAACTTTGCAATATGATCTAAAATCAGGAGTGTGATACCTCCAGATTTGTTCTTTCATCTCAAAATCACTTTGGCTATTGAAGGTCTTTTATGGATCTGCATAAGTTTTAGGATTATTTGTTCTACTTTTGTGAAAATATTTTGGTAAGAGTTGTACTGACTCTGTATATTGCTTTCAGTAGTAAGAACATTTTAACAATATTAACTGTTCTAATCTATAAACACAGGATATATTTTCATTTCTTTGTATCATCTTCAATTCCCTTCATTGTTTTACAGTATTCAGAGTACAGGTCTTTCACATCTTAGTTAAATTTATGTCTAGGTATTTTATTCTTTTGATGTGATTCTAAATGGAATTGTTTTCTTGCTTTTCCCTTCTGACAGTTCATTATTGGTGTACATAAAAGCAACAGATTTCAGTGAGTTAATCTTGTATCCTTCACCTTTACTAAATTTATTAGGTCTAATTTTTTGTGGAGACTTTAGCATTTCCTACATTTAGCATCATGTCAACTGCAAATAGTGACAATTTATCTATCTTCTAATATTCTTTGTTATTGTTTTCAACAATACATTAAATAGAAGTGTTAAGAATGGACATGCTTGTCTTGTTCCTGACTTTAGAGAAAAAGATTTCAGCTTTTCACCATTGAGTAGCCTGTTAGCTGTAGGTTTGTTATAAATGAGTTTTATTGTGTTATGATATACTCTCTCTCTACCAATATTGATGACAGTTTTTATCATGAATAAATATTAATTTTTTCCAATTCTTTTCCTGCATCTACTGAGATCATGTGATTTTTGTCCTTTAGTTTTGTTAACATGATGTATGACATTGATGAATTTGCAGATATTGAACCATCCTTGTGTCTCTGGAATAAATCCTACTTGATCATGGTGTACCAATCAGTTTATATATTTTTGAATTAGGTTTACTAAATTTTGTTGGGTATTTTTGTCTCTATGTTCATCAGAGATATTGGCCTATAATTTTATTTATTTATGGTTTTGGTATCAGGGTAATGGGGGTCTTGAATAAAATATAAAGTTAGGGGTATTTTCACCTCTTAAATTTGAGGGAATAATTTGATAATAAACATTAATTCTTCTTTATGTGTTTGAATTTGCCCTGTGAATTTATCCTGTCCTGAACTTCTGTTTACTGGGAGGTTTTGTTTCTTTTTAAAATTACAAATTTAATTTTATTTCTAATGTTTATTTAGACTGTATATTTCTTTCTGAGTCAGTATTAAGAAATGTATATTTCTAGAAATTCATCCAGTTCTTCTAGGTTAGCAGATTTGATGGCATATAATTGTTTGTAGTAGTCTCATGATTTTTTTTTCATATCTCTGTGCTATTGGTTGCCATTTCTCTTATTCCATTTTTTATTTTGTTTATTTTGATCTTATCACTTTTTAGTTATTGAGCTTCACGTGTGAATTTTTTGTAATTTTTTCAAAAACAGGTTTTTGTTTCATTTATCTTTTTATTGTTTGTTGGTCTCTAATTTATTTTCTCTCTCTTTTTACTTTCCCTCCTTCTACTGACTATGGCTTTGCTTGTTCTTTTTCTAATTCTTTTAAATGGTATGTTACATAGTTTTTTTGATATTGATAGTCTTTCTTGAGGTAGGCCTGTATCACTATAAACTTTCCTCTTAAAATTGCTTGTGTTGCATCTCTTAGATTTTGAAAGGTATGTTTTATTTTCATTTGTCTTGAGACATTTCTGAGTTCTTATTTGAGGAAAAACGTAATTTTTCACTGACCTATTGGTTTTTCAGTAACATGTTGTTTTGTCTCTGCATGTTTTTTTTTCTCATTTTTCTTACCATAATTTATTTCTAGTATCATACTGTTATGACAAGAAAAAAAAATGCTTGCTATAATTTCTGTTCTCTTAAATTTGTTAAGACTTCTTTTGTGGTAGTATTTTATCTATCTTGGAGAATGTTCCCTGTGCACTTGGTGGGGAGGGGGAAACTCTATATATATTTTGATGTTTTTGGATAAAACAGCCTGTATACTTCTATAATATTTAATTGATTTGGCATAAATAGGGGCATGGGCTGATTCTATCCAAGCACCAGTCAGAATTCTGGACCCTTCTGACCCTCTGCTCCCATGGATGCCAATAATGGTTGCCAGCACTCAGTTTGAATGTTGGGCTTATCTGAGCAGACTCTGTCCCCTGAAACTGTGGACTCTCCCCTGCTGCAGCACCTTCACCCTAGTGTGGAGCTGTGTTACAAAGAAAGAGGGACCAGAAAGGGGCTAGAGTGAGCACTGGGATGGTTGTGGAAAGCTGGCCACAGTTCTGGGCAGTTTCAATCTGTTTCTTCCACCTTGTTTGGTGTGTAAGCAAGCATGTGCATGTGTCTCATGATTAGGGCCTAGGTTCTACAGCCCTGTTGTCAGTCCCACTGCTTTTCAAACCAGCTAATGATCTAGACTTTCTGGTGTCAGACCTCAAGAAAGTGGCAAGCAATATATGTTTTCAACTGCTTGATCTATGTCTGTATAATTTCCCTCCTTTCCTCTGTCTGCTCTCAGAGGTGCATGGCCCAACATGATGACTCTTTTTATAGTCTTAGTTATATACGAGTCTTTCCACTAGTCTACAGTTTGTTTTCACTGAGAATTGTTCCACATGAACCTATATTTTTAATGTATGGTTGGAGCAAAGTGAACTTGTTGTCCTCCTACTCTGTCATCTCCTTTAAAATTTTTATTTATTCATTTAATTTTTGATTGAATGATAATTGTTTTACAATGTTCTGTTGGTTTTTGTCATAAAACATGAATAAGTCATAACTATATATATAGTTGTGCACATATATCCCCCCTCCCTCTTGAGCCTCCCCTCTCACTTTCCCATCCCACTTTTCTAGGTCAACATAGTGCCAGGTTTGGCTCCCTATGCTATAGAGCAGCTTCCCAATGGTGGCTCAGATGGCTAAGAATCTGCTTGCAATGTAGGAGACCTGGGTTCAGTCCCTTGGTCAAGAAGAGCCTCAGAGAAGAGAATGGATACCCAGTCCAGTATTCTTTCCTGGAGAATTCTGTGGAGAGAAGACCTTGGTGAGCTATGGCCCACAGGGTTGCAAAGAGTTGGACATGACTGAACGACTAACATATTAGTTATCTATTTTATGCATGGTGGTATATATATTTCAATGCTACTTTATCAGTTCATCCCACCCTCTTCTTGCCCCTCTATATCCAAGTCTATTCTCTTTGTCTGTGTATCCATTCCTTCCTTACAAATAGGTTTACCAATACCATTTTTTAAGGTTTCATATATATGCACATTAATATACTATATTTGTTTTCTTTGACTTACTTCACTCTGTGTAACAGACTTTAGGTTCATCCACCTCACTACCAATGACTGAAATTCACTCCTTTCTATGGCTAATATTCTGCTGTATAAAAGTACCACAGCTTTGTCATCTCTTTATCTTTCTATAGACATCTAGGTTGCTTCCATGTCCTGGCTATTGTAAATAGTGCTGTGATGAACATTGGGGTACTTGTGTCTTTTCAATTATGGTTTCTCAGGGTATATGCCCCATAGTGGGCTTGCTGGGTCATACAGTAGTAGCTTTAATCTTAGTTTTTAAGGAATCTCCATATTGTTCTCCATAGTGGCTCTATCACTAGACATTCCCATGAACAATTCAAGAGAGTTCTCTTTTCTCTAAATCATCTCCAAAAATTATTGTTTGCAGATTTTTTGATGATAGCCATCCCTGGGTGGGGAATACCCCCTAGAGGAGGGAATGGGAACTCACTCCAGTATTCTTGCCTGGAGAATCTCATAGACAGAGGAACCCAATGGGCTATAGTCTACAAGGTTACAAGGAGTCAGATAAAAGTGAACTGACTTAGCATGACACATTCTGACTGGTATAGGTGATACCTCCTTGTAGTTTTGATTTACAGTTCTCTCATAATTAGTGATGCTGAGCATCTTTTCATGTGTGTGTGTGTGTGTGTGTGTGTGTGTGTATGTTTGTGGGGTTGGTTTTTTTTTTTTTTTTTTTGGCCACCTGTGTCCTCTTTGAAGAAATATCTGTTTAGGTCTTCTGCCCATTTTCTGATTGGGTTATTTTTTTTTTTTTCTGATATTGAGCTGCTTATATATTTTGGAGATTAATCCTTTGTTAGTTTCTTTGTTTGCAATTATTTTCTCCCATTCTGAGAGTTGTTGTCTCATCTTGTTTATTGTCTCCTTTGCTGTACAAAAGCTTTAAATTTTAATTAGGCCCCATTGTTCATTTTTATTTCCATCACTCCTGGAATTGGGTCAAAGAGGATCTTGCTGAGACTTATGTCAAAAAGTGTACTTTCCATGTTTTCCTCTAAGATCTTTATAGTTTCTGACCTTACATTTAGCTCTTTAATCCATTTTGAGTTTATTTTTGTATATAGTATTGGGAAGTATTCTAATTTCATTTTTTCTCACTTAGCAGTCCATTTTTTCTCAGCACCACTTATTAAAGAGGCTCCTCGTTGTAAACTCTTGCCTCCTTTGTTAAAGATAACTTTCTCATAGGTGCACAGGTTCATCTCTGGGCTTTCTACTTCTCTGCTATCTTGATCTCCTTCTCTTGGCACAATATTTTGAGCAAGCCCAAGCAACCTTATAAAACCCTTGTGGTAAGAAACCAAGATTGAACAGCCTCAAATTTCCACACAATCAGCATTTAATATGAACTAACCAGCCACATAAGTGAGCAGTTTTGTAAATGACCCTTCAGCCAACGTTGGGCCAACCAAAGTGACCTCACAAAGAGTAGATACGAGTTGTCACATGAAGGCCTGCCAAACTGTGGATTTGTGTGTAAAATAAGTAACTGTTGGTATCTTAGCTAAACTTCTGGCTAGTTTGTTAAATGGTAGTAAATAGTTAAAACAGAATTTGGTATCTGAAGTCAAGGTGATATTATAACTTAATCTTTAAAATATGGCATTGAGTTTGCAGTGGATAGTAGGAAAATCTGTCATTGTTTTAGGTATCTGTCACTGAAAGGTGTAAGAACCTTGAGGAAACCAAAGGCAAGCCATTGAAGGACAGAGAGGAAGCGGTTATATAGTTTGAGACAAAACGGGCTTCCCAGGTGGCTCAGTGATACACGCCAAGCAGAAGACACAGATTTGATCCCTGGGCCATGAAGATCCCCTGGAGAAGAAACAGCAACCTACACCAGCATTCTTGCCTGGGATATCCCATGGACAGAAGAGCTTGAAAGGCTCAGTCCATGGGTTTGCAAAGAGTAGAAACAAAACAGCAATCAAACAAAAAAGGGGGGATTTATGTGCTTTCTTGGAAAGTTTGCGTTGTTATAGCTTGGAATACAGAAAAAGATATTTAGTAAACTCATGAGAAATTTCTTATAAGGTGAAAGAAAGTGCCAGGCTTAAAAATGAAACGTTTCCTTATACTATCCCTAATCTCTCCAGCAAAGATTCTGAAAATTTAAAAAAATGGCTTCAAGGGAAAGATCAAATTCAAGTTACTTCAGGAAACTATTGCCTCAAGGTAAAGACCTCAAGAGTGTCACTGTAAGGCTGTAAGATTTTCTGTTAGAGTTGAGAAATACTTAAGTCTATGCCCAGTAAGTTTTGACTTTTAGTCCCACATTATCTGAAATAGAAATTTGTAATAATTCCCCTTTTCACAGGAATCCAAATGTATGATTTATTCTTTGAGTGATGTTATTTGTATTAAGAATGGATTTATGCATATGACTTCATGTTACCTCACTCCATTCCATTGTGAACAAAGACATAATTTGCTGTAATGACCAAAAAAAATGAGGTCAAGGAGTCTATTGAACAGGGCTATTCAAGCTATTGAACAGAGCTAAGCAAAATTATTCCCATGAAAGTAAAATAGAATTCTGAGATCTTGCTGGCTTAGATTTTCCACCTTTCTGCTGAAGGAAAAATCCTTTATATTTCATCTCAGAATCATTTCAATGAAAAAATATTGAAGAAAACCAAACAGTGTGGACAATGTTGTTTTTATATAAAATCTGTAGCCTTCAAGAAATTCAGATTTATTATACTAAACATGACCTTGTTTACACAGTTCCTCATATAATGCCTGGAGCCAAAGGGATGTTTGTAGAATAGCTTGCCTATTCTATTATCTTTGCTGTCAAACTTGCTCAGCTTCCTTTATATCCCATCTTGGTGAATGTCAGCTCATCCACACAGGTAGCCATGCACCTAAAAGTGGTTCCATTGCTCCCTTTAATATTATTCCAAGAAGAAGCAGCACATGAAGAACCATGGCAGAACACAGAATAGTGTCACTTTGAGGACCAGTAAATAATACACTAAGTTCAAAGATCATGATGAGGCACATCTGAGAAATGGATAGTAATGATGTTAGAAATAATAATGCCACAGAAGCAGGCAGGGATTAGGTGATGAATCCTTGCTAACAGGGAATTCTTGACGTCATCCTTATGGAAAGTGGAGTCACTGAAGGAATTTTCCATGGATTTTCTGGTCATTAGAAAAATCATGGGAGGCGGTCCTAAGATGGTGGAGGAATAGGACGGGGAGACCACTTTCTCCCTCACAAATTCATCAAAAGAACATTTCAACACTGAGTAAATTCCACAAAACAACTTCTGAATGCTGGCAGAGGACATCAAGCACCCAGCAAAGCAGATCATTGGCTTCAAAAACAAGTAAGAAAAAAATATAAAAGATGAATAAAGAGACAAAGGAGATAGGGAGGGAGCTCCGTCCTGGGAAGGGAGTCCCATCCTGGGAAGAGACTCTTGAAAAGAAAGGTTTCCAAACACCAGGACACATTCTCGCAGCCAAGTCTATGGTGAGCCTTGGAAGCACAGAGGGCAACATAACAGGAAGGAAAAATGAATAAATAATTAAAACCAACAGATTACGAGCCCAACAGTAACTCCCTCAGCGGAAAAGCAGCGCAGACACCAGCATCCACCACTAGCTAGTGGGAGCTGAGCAGGGAGGAGCAGGAGGCACAGGCGGCAGTGCTTTTTAAGTATTGAGCCACGGAAGGCGTGGGCTGCAGTGCTTTTTAGAATCAGGCTGGAATGCCCTGCGCATGGCCAGAGCGAACTAAATTGGGCTAGCAAACCAGACTGTGAGATAGCTACAACGCAAAACGCTCGAACATAAGACACTGCCAGGACTGTGCACAGAACAAAGGATGGAATAGAAATAGCCGGCTACAGAACATCCCCCTCTGTTGACAGGCAGCCAGAGCCTTAAGGGCTGGAAGGGGGCAATCGCAGCCCAAGAGAGACATTATCTACCAAAATGCAAGCAGGCTTCTTTGCTAACTAAGACTTCTGGGGGTTCTGGACAGTCATCATCTGCCTGAGAAGGAACACCAGCGGTACACCCAGAAAACTGAGCAGCAGGGAAAGGCTGTAAGTCACAGCAATTGCACTCACCAAACTCCTGAGCTACTTGGACCTGGAAAGGGCACAAAACTCAGGCCCAACCAAATCTGCACCACTGAGGACTTCCTGAGCACCGAACCTGAGCGGCTTAGACCAGAGAGGTGCATGAAGCCTAGGGCCAGCCTCAGATGGTTCCCCGGTGGAGCAACATAGAGCCTGAGTGGTGTGTGCTGCAAGCAAGGGCAAGCCCAGCATGGATGAGAAACTGCAAGCACATACCAGTAATATTTGTTTGCAGCATCCCTCCCTCCCCACAGCACAACTGAACAGTGAGCCTAAAAAAAAAAGTGGTCCACCACTGCCCTCCCTGTGTCAAGATAGAAATCAGACACTGAAGAGACCAGCAGAAAGAGGAAGTTAAACAGAGGGAACTGCCTTGGAAGTGACCCCGCACAGCCCACAATACCAGAGAAAGGGCCAGATATACCTTTACTAATTTTATGATCATTCCTTTCTTTTTTTTTTAATGAGTTGATGTGGTTGCATGATTGTGATTTCTTTTCTTTTTTCTTTTTTTAAATTTCTTAAATTTTTAAGTCCTCTATTTCTCTATTTATTATTTTTATAACCTATTATTACTTTTCCAAGAAAAAGACCCTATATTTAACGCAAATGCTGTATATAGTCTTTTGTGGTTGATGTTGTTGTTTTTTCATAATTCTTGTGGCTTTGCTTTTTGTTTGTTTGTTTGTTCTTTGTTCTTCTTCTTCTTTTCTTTACTATTGTATTTTTGAAAATCCAATCTCTACTCCAGATTTTTAATCTTTGCTTTTTGGTATTTGTTGTCAATTTTGTACATTTAAAAACCCAATCTTCAGTACCCAATTTTACCTGAGAGTGAGATTACTGGCTTGACCACTCTCTCCTCCTTTGGACTCTCCTTTTTCTCCACCACGTGGCCTCTGTCTCCTTCCTCCACTTTCTCTTCTCTACCCAACTCTGTGAATCTCTGTGTGTTCCAGACTGTGGGGAACACTCAAGGAACTGGTTACTGGCCGGATCTGTCCCTCTCCTTTTCATTTCCCTCTTTTATCCTCCGGGACACCTCTGTCTACTTCCTCCCTCTCCTCTTCCCTGTAAAACTCTGTGAACACCTCTGAGAAGTACAGACTGTGGAGCGCACATAAGGAAGTGATTACTGGCTAGCTTGCTCTCTCCTATTTTGATCCCACCTCATCTCATTCCAGTCACCTCTAACTACCCCCCTCCCTCTTCTCTTCTCCATGTAACTCAGTGAACCTCTATAGGTGACCCTCAATGTGGAGAAACTTTTCATCTTTAACCTAAATGTTTTATCATTGGTGCTGTATAGATGGAGAAGTCTTGAGGCTATTGTAAAAATAAAACTGAAAACCAGAATCATGAGGCTTAAGTCCATATCCTGAGATCATCAGAGAAATCCTGAAACCAGGGAACATTATTCGATAGGAGCTCATCAAATGCCTCCATACCTACACTGAAACCGAGCACCACCCAAGGGCCAACAAGTTCCAGAGCAAGACATACCACGCAAATTCTCCAGCAACACAGGAACACGCCCCTGAGCTTCAATGTACAGGCAGCTCAAAACTACTCCAAAACCATTGACATCTCATAACCCATTACTAGACACTTCATAGCACTCCAGAGAGAAGAAATCCAGCTCCACCCACCAGAACTCCAACACAAGCCTCCCTAAACAAGAAACCTTGAAAAGCCACTGATACAAACCCATTCACAGTGAGGAAGCTCAATAATAAAGAGAATTCCACAAATTCCCAGAATATAGAAAGGCTGTCCCAAATGCAGCAATATAACCAAGATGAAGAAACAGGAATACCAAGCAGGTAAAGGAACAGGAGAAATGCCCATCAAACCAAACAAAAAAGGAAGAGATAAGGAATCTACCTGAGAAAGAATTCAGAATATTGATAGTGAAAATCATCCAAAATCTTGAAATCAAAATGGAATCACAGATAAATAGCCTAGAGACAAGGATTGGGAAGATGCAAGAAAGGTTTAACAAGGACCTAGAAGAAATTAAAAAGAGTCAATATATAATGAATAATGCAATAAATGAGATCAGAAACACTCTGGAGGCAACAAATAGTAGAATAACGGAGGCAGAAGATAGGATTAGTGAAATAGAAGATAGAATGGTACCAATAAATGGGTCAGAGAAGAAAAAAGAAAAATGAATTAAAAGAAATGAGGACAACCTCAGAGACCTCCAGAACAATATGATACGCTCCAACATTCGAATTATAGGAGTCCCAGAAGAAGAAAAAGAAATAAAGACCATGAGAAAATACTTGAGGAGATAATAGTTTAAAATTTCCCTAAAATGTGGAAGGAAATAATAACCCAAATCCAAGAAACCCAGAGAGTTCCAAACAGGATAAACCCAAGGCGAAACACCCCAAGACATATATTAATCAAATTAACAAAGACCAAACACAAAGAAAAAATATTAAAAGCAGCAAGGGAAAAACAACAAATACACACAAAGGGATTCCCATAAGGATAACTGCAGATCTTTCAATAGAAACTCTTCAAGCCAGGAGGGAATGGCAAGACATACTTAAAGTGATGAAAGAAAATAACCTACAGCCCAGATTACTGTACCTAGCAAGGATCTCATTCAAATATGAAAGAGAAATCAAAAGCTTTACAGACAAGCAAAAGCTGAGAGAATTCAGCACCACCAAACCAGCTCTCCAACAAATGGTAAAGGATGCTATTTAGACAGGAAACACAAAAAATGTGTATAAGCCTGAACCCAAAACAATAAAGCAAATGGCAACAGGATCATACTTATCAATAATTACCTTAAACATAAATGGGTTGAATGTCCCAACCAAAGTCAAAGACTGGCTGAATGGATGGATACAAAAACAAGATCCCTATATATGCTGCCTACAAGAGTCCCACCTCAAAACAATGGACACATACAGACTGAAAGTGAAAGGCTGGAAAAAGATATTCTATTTTGGCACATAGAGGCCAAAAGAAAGCAGGAGTAGCAATATTCATATCCTATAAAATAGACTTTAAAGCAAAGGCTGTGAAAAGAGACAAAGAAGGCCAGTAGATAATGATTAAAGGATCAATACAATAAGAAGATATAACAATTATAAATATATATACACCCAACATAGGAGCACCACAATATGTAAGATAAATGCTAACAAGGATGAAAAGGGAAATTAACAATAACAGAATAATAGTGGGAAACTTTAATACCCCACTCACACCTATGGACAGATCAACTAAAAAGAAATTAACAAAGAAATGCAAACTTTAAATGATACAATAGACCAGTTAGACCTAGTTGATATCTATAGGACATTTCATCCCAAAAAAATGACCTTCACCTTTTTCTCATGTGCTCACGGAACCTTCTCCAGGATAGATCATATCCTGGGACATAAATCTAACCTTGATAAACTGAAAAAATTGAAATCTTTCCAAGCATCTTTTCTGACCATAATGCATTAAGATTAGATCTCAATTACAGGAGAAAAACTATTTAAAATTCCAACATATGGAGGCTGAACAACACGCTTCTGAATAACCAACAAATCACAGAAGAAATCAAAAAATAAATCAAAATATGCATAGAAACGAATGTAAATGAAAACACAACAACCCAAAACCGGTGGGACACTATAAAAGCAGTGCTAAGAGGAAAGTTCATAGCAATATAGGTACACCTTAGGAAACAAGAAAAAAGTCAAATAAATAACCTAACTCTACACCTAAAGCAACTAGAAAAGGAAGAAATGGAGAACCCCAGAGTTAGTAGAAGGAAAGAAATCTTAAAATTAGGGCAGAAATAAATTCAAAAGAAACAACAGACCATAGCAAAAATCAACAAAGCAAAAAGCGGGTTCTTTGAAAGGATAAATAAAATTGACAAACCATTAGCCAGACTCATCAAGAAACAAAGAGAGAAAAATAAAATCAATAAAACTAGAAGTGAAAATGGAGAGATCACAGCAGACTACACAGAAATACAAGGGATCATAAGAGACTACTATCAGCAATTATATGCCAATAAAATGGACAACGTGGAGAAATGGACAAATTCTTAGAAAAGTACAACTTTCCAAAACTGAACCAGGAAGAAATAGAAAATCTCAGCAGACCCATAATAAGCACGGAAATTGAAACTGTAATCAGAAATCTTCCAGCAAACAAAAGTCCAGGTCCAGATGGCTTCAAAGCTAAATTCCACCAAAAATTTCAAGAAGAGCTAACACCTATCCTACTGAAACTCTTCCAGAAAATTGCAGATGAAGGTAAACTTCCAAACTCATTCTATGAGGCCACCATCACCCTAATACCAAAACCTGACAAAGATGCCACACACAAAAAAGAAAAGTACAGGCCAATATCACTGATGAACATAGAAGCAAAAATCCTTAACAAAATTCTAGCAATCAGAACCCAACAACACATTAAAAAGATCATACACCATAATCAAGTAGGCTTTATCTCAGGAATGCAAGGATTCTTCAATATCCACAAATCAATCAATGTAATTCACCACATTAACAAATTGAAAAATAAAACCATATGATTATCTCAATAGATGCAGAGAAGGCCTTTGACAAAATTCAACATCCATTTATGATAAAAACTCTCCAGAAAGCAGGAATAGAAGGAATGTACCTCAACATAATGAAAGCTATATATGACAAACCCACAGCAAACATTATCCTCAATGGTGAAAAATTTCCCCTAAAGAGAGGAACAAGACAAGGGTGCCCACTTTCACTGCTACTATTCAACATAGTTTTGAAAATTTTGGCCACCACAATCAGAGCAGAAAAAGAAATAAAAGGAAACCAAATTGGAAAAGAAGTAAAACTCTCACTGTTTTCAAATGACATGATCCTCTACATAGAAAATCCTAAAGACTCCACCAGAAAATTACTAGAGCTAATCAATGAATATAGTAAAGTTGCAGGATATAAAATCAACACACAGAAATTGCTTGCATTCCTATACACTAATAATGAGAAAATAGAAAAAGAAATTAAGGAAACAATTCCATTCACCATTGCAAAGAAAAGAATAAAATACTTAGGAATATACCTACCTAAAGAAACTAAAGACCTATATATCGAAAACTATAAAAGACTGATGAAAGAAATCAAAGAGGACACTAATAGATGGAGAAATATACCATGTTCATGGATCAGAAGAGTCAATATAGTGAAAATGAGTACACTACCCAAAGCAATCTACAGATTCATTGCAATCCCTATCAAGCTAAAAGCGGTATTTTTCACAGAACTAGAACAAATAATTTCAAGATTTGTATGAAAATACAAAAAACCTCGAATAGCCAAAGCAATCTTGAGAAAGAAGAATGGAACTGGAGGAATCAACCTGCCTGACTTCAGGCTCTACTACAAAGCCACAGTCATCAACACAGTATGGTACTGGCAGAAAGACAGAAATATAGATCAATGGGATAAAATAGAAAGCCCAGAGATTAAAATCCACACACCTATGGACACCTTATCGTCGACAAAGGAGGCAAGAATATCAAATGGAGTAAAGACAATCTCTTTAACAAGTGGTGCTGGGAAAACTGGTCAACCACTTGTAGAAGAATGAAACTAGATCACTTTCTAACACCACACACAAAAATAAACTCAAAAAGGATTAAAGATCTAAACGTACGACCAGAAACTATAAAACTCCTAGAGGAGAACATAGGCAAAACACTCTCCGACATAAATCACAGCAGGATCCTCTATGATCCACCTCCCAGAATACTGGAAATAAAGACAAAAATAAACAAATGGGATCTAATTAAAATTTAAATCTTCTGCACAACAAAGGAAACTATAAGTAAGGTGAAAAGACAGCCTTTTGAGTGGGAGAAAAAAATAGCAAATGAAGCAACTGACAAACAACTAACCTCAAAAATATACAAGCAACTTATGCAGCTCAACTCCAGAAAAATAAATGACCCAATCAAAAAATGGACCAAAGAACTAAATAGGCATTTCTCCAAAGAAGACATACGGATGGCTAACAAACACATGAAAAGATGTTAAATATCACCTATTATCAGAGAAATGCAAATCAAGACCACAATGAGGTACCATTTCACACCAGTCAGAATGGCTGCAATCCAAAAGTCTACAAGCAATAAATGCTAGAGAGGATGTGGAGAAAAGGGAACCCTCTTACACTGTGGGTGGGAATGCAAACTAGTACAGCCACTATGGAAAACAGTGGAGATTCCTTTAAAAATTGTAAATAGAACTGCCTTATGATCCAGCAATCCCCTGCTGGGCATACACACTGAGGAAACCAGAACTGAAAGAGACACATGTACTCCAATGTTCATTGCAGCATTGTTTTTAATAGCCAGGACATGGAAACAACCTAGATGTCCATCAGCAGATGAATGGATAAGAAAGCTGTGGTACATGTACACAATGGAGTATTACTCAGCCCTTAAAAAGAATACATTTGAATCAGTTCTAATGAGATGGATGAAACTGGAGCCGATTATACAGAGTGAAGTAAGCCAGAAAGAAAAACACCAGTTTAGTATACTGACACATATATGTTGAATTTAGAAAGATGGTACTGATGACCCTGTATGTGAGATAACAAAAGAGACACAGATGTATAGAATGGACTTTTGGACTTTGAGGGAGAGGGAGAGGGTGGGATGATTTGGGAAAATGGCATTGAAACATATATACTATCATGTAAGAAACGAAGTGCCAGTCTACAGGATACAGGATGCTTGCAGCTGGTGCATAGGGATGATCCAGAGAGATGATATGGGGTGGGAGGGGGAGGGGGATTTATGATTGGGAGCTCGTATACACCCGTGGCAGATTCATGTCAATGTATGGCAAAACCAATACATTATTGTAAAGGAAAATAAAGTAAAAATAAAATAAAATTTAAAAGAAAGAACCAATTGTAAAAAAAAAAAAAAATCATGTTCTTCATCCTATTAATATTAACGCAACTCCTTTGTTTAGATTACTTGAGATACTTCATCGGTTATTCAGTGTTAGCAGCTGCCTTGAAGAGAATAAATAGGTATAGCGTTCAGGGCATAAATTTGGGGGCTATGATAGGATAATATTAAGACAGCATAAACATACATAGAAAGGAAACTCCATAGTAAGCTTCCAATCTCAAACAAAGAAAGGACAGAACAACCTCAGGTAAAAGCAAAGCCATTTCAATATGTAGATTGAGCTGGGAGTGAAAGACTCAGTAAACAAAAAGGGGCACTAAAGTTTGTTGTAGAATAAAAGGGACCAAGGTTACCTGTTGTCTTCAGGAAAGGGAGAACTGATAACAGGAGCAGTAAGAATAGAGAGTTATCTTTTCTTCTATTCTTTGAACTAGATAGCTTGGGTGTATCTTTGTTCTCATTAAGTGATGTATTTGTTTTTGAATGATTAATCTTTACAGGAATGAAATAAAATTAAATTTATTCTAGAAATGAATTATATTTTCATGTCTGCGTGGCCTTCTTAGAGTGTTACTCATGGCAGATAGTCAGAATATCTTAAATTCTTTGAGTCCCATTCTTTTCATATGAAAACTGTCATTTAAATAAAAAATATTTGAAAGCACACTTTACTTGGCACATAAAAGGCTTACAATTAACTGAACAGGTAAAAACTAGTTCTTTAATTAACAGGATATGAATTCTGGACCATTGTTCTTCGAAGAGCTGATTTGAATTCCTTATTTCTTAGACTGTAAATCATTGGATTGAACAATGGAGTGAGGATTGTATAAGACACAGATATTAGGGCATCTTGACTTGAAGAGTAATTGGACTTGGGCCTTAAGTAGATGAAAGAGGCACAACCATAATGAACAGTTACCACAATGAGATGGGAGGCACAGGTAGAGAAGGCCTTGTGTCTTCCAACAGAGGATGGGATTTTTAGAATGGCAGAGATGATGCGGATGTAGGAGACCAGGATAAGTAACAGGGGAATAATCAAAGCAAATACACCAAGCATGAATATGACCAACTGACTTAGACGAGAGTGATGAGATGCCAGCTTGAGGACAGGAGAGATATCACAGAAGAAGTGATGGAGCTGATTGGAGGAGTGGAATGGCAGGTGAAATACTAGTGAGGTGGTAACCAGTGACACAGTGAAGCCACAGGCACAGGCAGCAGCCACTAGTCCCAAACACACCCATTGCCCCATGAGCACTGTGTAGCGCAGAGGGTCACAGATGGCCACATAGCGATCATAACCCATGGCTGCCAGCAGGAAGGAGTGAGAGCAACCTAGAAAGAGGAAGGAAAACATCTGGATAGCACAGCCCAGAAAGGAGATGGTCTTCTTCTGGGCCAGCAGATCAACCAGCATCTTAGGTACAATGATGAAGGTGTAGCAAGTCTCAAAACAGGACAGAACAGCAAGGAAGAAGTACATGGGGGTGTGGAGGGCTCTGTCCAGCACAATGGTGGAGATGATGATGGCATTGGTGCCCAGGGTGAAGAGGTAGACCAGCAGGACGACAGCAAAGAGCAGCTGCTGCAGCCCAGCCAGAGATGAGAAGCCGAGGAAGACAAATTCTCTCACCAAGGTCTCATTGACCCACTCCATGCTCACTGCAATACAGGAGAGCCAGAGCCTGAGGCCAGAATTCAGAGATGGAGACGTGCATGGGGAACTGAGCAAAAGTCTTCAGGTGACAGGCATCTCCAGAGGTTTGATGGAACTCATTGATTCCCTCCAAAAATTACCTGCCAAAATAAGAATTAAGGCTAAATGTGGAACAGAGTAACTGACAACCAATTAACAGACATTTTGCCAAGACCAAGAAAACATAATCTCTCTAGCTAAGGATTAAAGACTTACCTGAAATTATTTTTCCCTTGTACTTATGAAATACTGTGTTTTTCTTGCTCACTACAAGCCAAAGGAAAGTAGCTCTCCAAAAGTGAAAAACATGTTAAACTTCAGCTATCTGAGCTTGATCAGAAAGTAGAATAAAGAATGAGACGTTTAGACACAGTAGGTGAACTTTAGATAACCAACCACAAAATGGGAAGGGACAGGAAGAATTAGATGATCTCTGAATAAAAGTGTGGGGGATTTGTGTCATTGACAGCTTGTTATAAGATATGTGGTAAGACTATCATATACCTTATGTCAGTTACTCATTATGACAATTTTATGTCAATAGGCAAAACGATATGAAAATGAAAAAAAAGTTTTCAGACCAACTAGGAACATTGCCAGAAGTTCCACAAACTAGAGCAATGAGCAAGAGTGGAACAGAAGATGACATTAATTTAAAGAAAACATTCTCCTTTTTTAGAAAAAGAATCATCAGACTTTCAAAAGAATCTCATGTACTTTGTGGCATTTTAAACACACTTCATCTTCCCCCATTCTGAGATGCCTCAGGAAAATAGAGCTTTGCAAAAATGTCATACAGAGTGACAGAGAATGAGACAACTGGACAGTTTTCCAAGATTACAATTCCTAATCAAATCACAAGCTTTATATACTTTTGCATATTGTTATGACAATAAGATTCCTTTTACAATGATGTATTGGTTTTGCCATACATCAACATAAATCCAGCATAAGTATACACGTGTTCCTCATCCTGAACCCCCCTCCCTCCTCCCGTCCGATATCATATCTCTGGGTCGTCTCAGTGCACCAGCCTCAAGCATCCAGTATCATGCATCGAACCTGGACTGGTGATTCATTTCATATATGATATTATACATGTTTCAGTGCCATTCTCCCAAATCACCCCACCCTCTCCCTCTCCCACAGAGTCCAAAAGAAAGATTCCTTTTAATATTCTGCTACTACATCCAGTTTGCAAACTGTTATTTTAAAGCCGTTTTTAGGGCTTATATCAGATAATTTTATCATGGGTGTATTCCCCAACTGTCAAAGCCTAAGATGCAAATAAAATCCTTCTTGGGTACAAAATCATTAAGCATTTATTTGTTGTAATCAGCCTTCATTTATGCACTTTTCAGTATATTTAAATTTTTACATCATTTTGTGCTGAGGAATTACTTGCATCTACTACCAGAAATTTTTGTTTTGACATTTTTTATGACAATAGCAAATCTTGACTTTCTAGACCTTAAGTTAGGTAATAGGAAATTTCTGAAAAGATATGTTTTTTCTTTCTCAATTACTATAAATTGACCATAAACTTAGTAGATATAATTATTTGAAGTTAATATTAAGATATACATGCTGATTTTAAAGTCCTTTAACACAAATGACAGGGAATTTTTTTCATTCTATAACTGTAGAGGTATTGTTATTACATATAAAGAATGTAAATATCACGTATATCACCATTGCATACATATATATGTGTATGTGTATACTTTTATATATATATGTATATACACATACATATATATGTATGTGTATACTTTTATATGTATGTATATACATATATATGTATGTGTATACTTAAATATATAATATATGTATGTTTTCTACATGAAGAAATTGCAAACCAATCAGGCAGTTTATCTGTATAATATCTCTATCTGAGTAAAAAGATTTCTGTCTCTTTCAAAACATTGAGGGAAATCTCAATTTATGATCATTGCTTATCATTTTCTTATCATTTTCCCAAGATTTTTCTGAATCTACTGTCAACTAATCCATATCTAATTCTCATTATATTCTCATGCCACTGAGTATAAATTGTAGAGTAGACCACAGAAGTTAAAATTAGCTGGTACTGAAGGAGCATCTGTATCTATCCCATATTTTATATATATATATATATATATATATATATATATTATATATATATTTATATATATATATTTATATATATATATATAATTTACCATTCAGACTCATAAGGGCAGCTGATTTCAATTAGATGACATTTTTTATACTATTAATATAACCCCATGTTCTAAATGAATTACATGACTTATATATTTGCCCCTTTCAGAATTTAAAAGACCCATTGGCAAAGTATATCCAAGAAGGCAGACCTCTCTGCCCAGAAAACATCAAAGACCACCACAGTGTGTTATGTCAGTATCAGGGATAGAAAGATTTAAGAGTAGAAAGTTAAAAATATCTTCCAGCTGAAAACTCACAGGCTGTAAAATTAAGGTTAAAGATGCCTCAATTGGAGATCTATATTTCAGGTATAGCTTTTTGTGACTTTGGAGAAGGCAATGGCACCCCCACTCCAGTACTCTTGCCTGGAGAATCCCATGGATGAAAGAGCTTGGAAGGCTGCAGTCCATGGGGTCGCTGAGGGTCAGACACGACTGAGCGACTTCACTTTCACTTTTCACTTTCATGCATTAGAGAAGGAAACGGCAATCCATTCCAGTGCTCTTGCCTGGAGAATCCCAGGGACGGGGGAGCCTGGTGGGCTGCCGTCTATGGGGTCGCACAGAGTCGGACACGACTGAAGTGACTTAGCAGTAGCAGTTATGTGACTTTGTCAAAGTACTTAACATGTATATTCAGTTTCTTTATTTTTAAAATTAAATGTAACCAGGCAATAACTGTAATAAACAGATGTACTTAACTAGAGGCTCTTAAAATAATATCCTGTAGAAGAAGTTTTGACTTAAAAGATGCTTACTCTTTGGAAGAAAAGTTATGACCAACGTAGATAGCATATTCAAAAACAGAGACATTACCGACTAAGGTCCGTCTAGTCAAGGCTCTGGTTTTTTCTGTGGTCATGTATGGATGTGAGAGTTGGACTGTAAAGAAGGCTGAGCTGCCGAAGAATTGATACTTTTGAACTGTGGTGTTGGAGAAGACTCTTGAGAGTCCCTTGGACTGCAAGGAGATCCAACCAGTCCATTCTGAAGGAAATCAGCCCTGGGATTTCTTTGGAAGGAATGATGCTAAAGCTGAAACTCCAGTACTTTGGCCACCTCATGCGAAGAATTGACTCATTGGAAAATATTCTGATGCTGGGAAGGATTGGGGAGAGGAGGAGAAGGGAACGACAGAGGATGAGATGACTGGATGGCATCACTGACTCGACGGATGTGAGTCTGAGTGAATTCCAGAAGTTGGTGATGGACAGAGAGTCCTGGCATTCTGCAATTCATGAGGTCACAAAGAGTCGGACATGACTAAGCGACTGAACTGAACTGAACTGAACTGATGAGTTCATTACTGATTTTCAAGAGAGATTTTAACTGAGAAAGTTCAAAACTCTCTAGTTAGATGATCCCTAAACTCCCTTTATGATATTTTAGAACCCAGGGATGGAATTCAGGTTATGATCCTTAGAGATGACATTTCTGCACTTATTTTTGTAACTCTTTAGATGCTTCAAGGAATTTCATATAATTTAGAATTAAATACTGACCCAATAATCCAGGCTACTGGGTAACTCAAAAGGGACAAATCTATCATTTTTCAGATGCAAAAATTTTGATGTTTTCAAATACTTAGGGAAAGCATTAATCAATCAATTAAATCTAGAGAAATCATGTACACAGCCTCAGATATTAAAAAGTGAAATTTTTGTTTTCTTAGATACACATGAAAATCCTGAATTTCCTTACTAAAATGGAGCTTAAGTACTCCGGTTTCAGTTATAGCTAAAAACATATCCATAAGTACACAGCAAATAGAGAAGTGCAGGTTCAGTAAGTACATGTTTCACTTAGTTCATGAGGCAACCAATTAAAAAAAAAAAAGAAGAAGAAGAAGAAGAAGAAGAAAAGAAAGAAAAGAAAAGAAGATCTAGCTGGGAGCAAAACTGACCCAGTCTGATCATTAAGGAAAAACTGAAGAACTATGTGAACCAACCCCAGTCACTCTTAGTACCTGGAGTTAAAAGCAGACCTTAGTTTTCCTTCTTAATCCTGTCACCTGCCAGAAATGCAATGGGAAGAGGTGTTGACAATACTACCACTCACCAGGGTTTAGACCCCACAAAGCCCCCAGACTAACTAGATCAATGTTTCTCACTGCTCAACAAATACGTACATTGCTCTCCTCCTTTTAACTCAGACTGAAACAGCTATTCAGAATCTAGGATCCCTTGACAAGTAGATGCTATGCCAAAGATCAGTACTTGAAGAAATATCTGCAGAAGAGTGTGAATCTGCCTTGAAACAGAAGCTCTCCTCTGTATCAACAGAGGTAGCCTCCTCTGTCTGCAGAAGAGTGTGAATCTGCCTTGAAACAGAAGCTCTCCTCTGTATCAACAGAGGTAGCCTCTCCTGTTCATAAGGACACTCAGCATTTCCAGGCAAAATCTTTATCTTTAGAAATTCTGATGACCAACATGGGATGTGGTTGTTAGAAGCATATGCTGTGATTGTTGGACTCCTGAGGCTTGATCTATTGCCTTGGAGACATTGTCCTGGGGTTTATTAGAAGTTAAGGTCATTATGGAAAAATAATGTCACAAGGTAGCTTTAGCTGAGGAAGCTGGGGAGTAGGAGCCATAAGGATAATTGGCCCCTGTCTTCATTGGAAGTCGAGTCCGTCTGTTAAGGATTCTGAAGGAGAAATTACCACAATTGAGACTGTAATGCAAAGACCAAGAGGACAGTTTTCATTGAATTTTTAAGTCAGGAAACGAGTATGTTTGTCCAGTGAGTCTCAGCTTTATTTATGAGTCAAAGGAGGGTATAATTGCAAATTTGTCTTCTCAGGTCCTTGTTCATAGAAATTCTAAGTAGGAACATAAGAGTGTTCTGCAAAAATCTAAATTTTTTGACAAGTGTCTTGTTAAAATCTAGTTGAGCATTATTATTAAATTTCTTATTTTACAAATTTTTACTAGAATAACTAGATATATATAACTGAATATATAGTTGTCAATTTCATCCAAGCTAATCCAAAATCAATATAACTCTAATCCAAACTCCAGCATAAATTGTGAAAACAACCTAACAATACAAATTTATAAAGTTTACATGGAATAATAAGACACTTTTGTAAAAGGACAAGTGATATATAGGTTCATTTTCCCCAATAGTCAGATGCCTTAGTGATAAAAAGAGCTGTCTTGCAGAATAGGAAGAGTTAAATATTATAAAAAGGCAAATAGGAGATCTCTGAAATTGATTTATGTATATTTGGAAAATTTGTCTTTGACTAATTATCTCACAAATCAGTAAGACCATTGTAATTAGTAAATAAAACTGAGAAACCAGGCTTTCTGTGTGTACACATCACTCAGGGGTAGGTGTCATAATACAAAATAAAATGGCTTACTGAAGGCTCAGGCAAAGCACCACCTGTGTGACAACACATGATGGAACCCCATAGGTCTACTCAAAGCAGTGTATACTCTGAGCTAGCAAACAATGTATTGTGCCTATTCTCCAACAACAAGAATATGTTACGTCTGTGAATCAATGTAATGGGGGCGGGGGGTGGAAATGATTCTTCTCATTATTACCTCTAATGACTTACATAATATTGGGCTTCATAGTTTAGAGGTGTTATTTTTCCAAGGAGTGTTGCTTCTATCAGGAAGCACAAAAACAGAAGTTGAAACTTGCCCTTGGTTCTTGAGTCTACTTTGTTTTATTTATAAATCATCCACAGATGGAAAGATTTTTACACTAGTTAGGATATTGATCCTACTTTTTATAATTACTATATAACTGATTTTATTTTTCTGAAAATATTTTGCTTAATGCAAAATTTTAAATGTAAATTATAGATCTTCAAGTTATACATAGACCATAAATGGATGGATTTAGTTTAATTTTGCCAATGGCATACCATTTTAAATGCTGTAGCTTTGTAATATATTTTTAAATATTAAAGAGTGAGGCCTTAACCTTTGTTCTTCAAGATTGCTTTGGCTATTCCATATCTTTTGTGGTTCTATATTTAATATCAAGGGCTTTTTATCCTATTTTTAAAAAGTCAATAGGATTTTCATAGGAATTGAACTTAGCTTGTAGATCACATTGGGTAATATAGACATTTTAACAATATGAATTCTTTCAGTCTGTGAATGCTGCAAGTCTTTCCATTTATCTGTTGGTTAGATGTCTTTTCTTTCATGTTTCTTCATTCATTCCCTTCTTCAGTATTTTACAATTACCAGTGTACAAGTTTTTCACCTCTTTGGCTGTTAATACTTAAATGTTTTATTCTGTCTGTTGCTATTATGAATGAGGTTATTTTCTAAATTTCCTTTTTGGATAATTTATTGACAGTGTAGAGAAGCATACCTGGTTTTATGTTGATTCTGTATCTTGTTACTTTACTAAATTTGTTTATTAGTTTTAATACACATTTTCTGATTTAATTGTTAGAGTTTTCTATGTATATATTTGCATCATCTGCAAATAGAAATACTTTTCTCATTCTGATTTGGTTGCCTTTTATTTCTTTTCCTTGTCTAATTGTTCTGACTAGGACTTCTAGTACTATGCTGCATAGGAGTGATGAAAGTGGGAATCCTTTTCACTGTACGCAATCTTAGACAACAAACTTTACATTTTCTCTCATTGATTATGATTTAGCTGTGGGATTTTTGTATACCAAATTTACTGTGTCAAAGTAAGTTCTATAACTATTTGGAGAGAGTTTTAATCAGATTGGATGTTGACCTTTGTCAAATACTTTTTCTACATATATTTATTTGATGATGCTTTTTATTTCATTAATGTGGTACAGCACATTGATTGATTTGTACGTCTTCAAACACCTCTGTATTGTAAGAATAAAATATGATAAATGTAATGTTCTCTTGTGTTTAGTTTCCTAGTATTTGGTTGAGGTTTTTCCATTTATACTCTTTAAGGATGTTGGCTTGTAGTTTTTCTGTTGTCTTTATCAGGTATTTTTATCAGGATGATGTTAGCCTCATTATTTAAATTTGAAAGTGTTCTTCCTCTTTTATTTTCTGAAGCATTTAATAAGGGTGTGTATCAATTCTTCTTTGCATACTTGGTAAAAATTAGCTAAAAAAACATCTGATCTTGGATTTTTCTTCATTGGGAGATTTTTGATTACTGATTAATATCTTTATCTATAATTTGTCTACTTAAACTTTCTGCTTCTACTTCATAGAGTTTTGGTGGAAAATGTTTCTATAAATTTATTCATTTCTTCTAAATTACGCAATTTAGAGGTACACAGTTGGTGAAAATATCCTTTATTACTTTTTTAACATTCTGAGGCATATATTATAACATGTCCTCTTTTGTTTCTTTTATTTGATTTGAGTCTTCCCTTCTTCCCTACTTAATTTAGCTAGTTCAGTTTAGTTCAGTCACTCAGTCCTGTCTGATTCTTTGCAACCCCATGAATTGCAGCACGCTAGGCCTCCCTGTCCAAAACCAACTCCCAGAGTTCACTCAAACTCCAGTCCATTGAGTTGATGATGTCATCCAACCGTCTCATCCTCTGTCATCCCCGTCTCCTATACCCCCAAACCCTAACAGCATCAGAATCATTTCCAATGAGTCACCTCTTTGCATGAGGTTGCCAAAGTACTGAAGTTTCAACTTTAGTTTCATTCCTTCCAAAGAACACCCATGACTGATGTCCTTTGAAACGGATTGGTTGGATCTCCTTACAGTCCAAGTAACTCTCAAGAGTCTTCTCCAACAGCACAGTTCAAAAGTATCAATTCTTTGGTGCTCAGCTTTCTTCACAGTCCAACTCTCACATCCATACATGACTACTGGAAAAACCATAGCCTTGACTAGACAGACTTTTGTTGGCAAAGTAATGTCTCTGCTTTTGAATATGCTATCTAGATTGATCATAACTTTCCTTCCAAGGAGTAAGCATCTTTTAATTTCATGGCTGCAATCACCATCTGCAGTGATTTTGGATCCCCCAAAAAAAAGTCTGACACTGATTCCACTGTTTCCCTATCTATTTCCCATGGAGTGATGGGACTGGATGCCATGATCTTCATTCTTTTTTTTTTTTTTTTTTTTTTAACTTTATTCTACATTACAACACTGTATTGGTTTTGCCACACATTGATATGAATTAGCCACAGGTGTACACAATTTCCTAATGCTGAAGCCCCCTCCCACCCCATATCATCTCTCTGGATCATTCCGTGCAACAGCCCCAAGCATCCTGTGTCCTGTATTGAACATAGACTGGTGCATCGTTTCTTATGTGATAGTATACATGTTTCAATGCCATTCTCCCAAATCATCCCATCCTCTCCCTCTCCCTCAGAAGCCAAAAGTCCGTTCTATACCTCTGTGTCTCTTTTGTTGTCTCACATACAGGGTCATCATTACTATCTTTCTTAATTCCATATTTATGTGTCAGTATACTGTATTGGTGTTTTTCTTTCTGGCTTACTTCACTCTGTATAATTGGCTCCAGTTTCATCCATCTCATTAGAACTGATTCAGATTTATTCTTTTTAAGGGCTGAGTAATACCCCATTGTGTATATGAACCACAGCTTCCTTATCCATTCATCTGCTGATGGACATCTAGGTTGTTTCCATGTCCTGGCTACTATAAACAATGCTGCAATGAACATTGGAGTACATGTGTCTCTTTCAATTCTGGTTTCCTCAGTGTGTATGCCCAGCAGTGGGATTGCTGGATCATAAGGCAGTTCTATTTGCAATTTTTAAAGGAATCTCCACACTGTTTTCCATAGTGGCTGTACTAGTTTGCATTCCCACCCACAGTGTAAGAGGGTTCCCTTTTCTCCACATCCTCTCTAGCATTTATTGCTTGTAGACTTTTGGATTGCAGCCATTCTGACTGGTGTGAAATGGTACCTCATTGTGGTCTTGATTTGCATTTCTCTGATAATAAGTGATATTTAACATCTTTTCATGTGTTTGTTAGCCATCCGTATGTCGTCTTTGGAGAAACGCCTATTTAGTTCTTTGGTCTATTTTTTGATTGGGTCATTTATTTTTCTGGAGTTGAGCTGCATAAGTTGCTTGTATATCTTTGAGATTAGCTGTTTGTCAGTTGTTTCATTTGCTATTGTTTTCTCCCATTCAGAAGACTGTCTTTTCACCTTACTTATAGTTTCCTTTGTTGTGCAGAAGATTTAAATTTTAATTAGATCCCATTTGTTTACTTTAGCTTTTATTTCCAGTATTCTGGGAGGTGGATCATAGAGGATCCTGCTGTGATTTATGTCGGAGAGTGTTTTGCCTATGTTCTCCTTTTAGGGGTTTTATAGTTTCTGGTCGTATGTTTAGATCTTTAACCCTTTTTGAGTTTATTTTTGTGTGTGGTGTTAGAAAGTGGTCTAGTTTCATTCTTCTACAAGTGGTTGACCAGTTTTCCCAGCACCACTTGTTAAAGAGATTGTCTTTACTCCATTTGATATTCTTGCCTCCTTTGTCGAAGATAAGATGTCCATAGGTGTGTGGATTTATCTCTGGGCTTTCTATTTTTTTCCATTGATCTATATTTCTGTCTTTGTGCCAGTACCATACTGTGTTGATGACTGTGGCTTTGTAGTAGGGCCTGAAGTCAGGCAAGTTGATTCCTCCAGTTCGATTCTTCTTTCTCAAGATTGCTTTGGCTATTCGAGGTTTTTTGTATTTCCATACAAATCTTGAGATTATTTGTTCTAGTTCTGTGAAAAATACTGCTGGTAGCTTGATAGGGATTGCATTGACTCTGTAGATTGCTTTGGGTAGTATACTCATTTTCACTATATTGATTCTTCCAATCCATGAACATGCTATATTTCTCCATCTATTAGTGTCCTCTTTGATTTCTTTCATCAGTGTTTTAGGTTTTGATATATAGGTCTTTAGTTTCTTTAGGTAGGTATATTCCTAAGTATTTTATTATTTTCGTTGCAATGGTGAATGGAATTGTTTCCTTAACTTCTTTTTCTACTTTCTCACTGTTAGTGTATAAGAATGCAAGGGATTTCTGTGTGTTGATTTTATATCCGGCAACTTTGCTATATTCATTGATTAGCTCTAGTAGTTTTCTGGTGGAGTCTTTGGATTTTCTATGAAGAGGATCATCTCATCTGCAAACAGTGAGTGTTTTACTTTTTCTTTCCCAATTTGATTTCCTTTTATTTATTTTTGTGCTCTTATTGCTATGGCCAAAACTTCCAGAACTATATTGAATAGTAATGGTGAAAGTGGGCACCCTTGTCTTGTTCCTGACTTTAGGTGAAATGCTTTCAATTTTTCACCACTGAGGATAATGTTTGCTGTGGGTTTGTCATATATAGCTTTTATTATCTTGAGGTACGTTCCTTCTATTTCTGCTTTCTGGAGAGTTTTTATCACAAATGGATGTGGAATTTTGTCAAAGGCCTTCTCTGCATCTATTGAAATAATCATATGGCTTTTATTTTTCAATTTGTTAACGTGATGAATTACATTGATTGATTTGCAGATACTGAAGAATCCTTGCATCCCTGGGATAAAGCCCACTTGGTCATGGCGTATGATCTTTTTAATGTGTTGTTGGATTCTGATTGCTAGAATTTTGTTAAGGATTTTTGCATGTATATGTTGAGCTTTAAGCCAACTTTTTTCACTCTCTTCTTTCACTTTCATCAAGAGGCTTTTAGTTCCTCTTCACTTTCTGCATAAGACTGATGTCATCTGCATATCTGAGTTATTGACATTTCTCCCGGCAATCTTGATTCCAGCTTGTGCTTCTTCCAGCCCAGTGTTTCTCATGATGTACTCTGCATATAAGTTAAATAAGCAGGGTGACAGTATACAGCCTTGACTTACTCCTTTTCCTATTTGAAAACAATCTGCTGTTCCATGTCCAGTCCTAATTTTGCTTCCTGACCTGCATATAGGTTTCTCAAGAAGCAGATCAGGTGTTCTGGTATTCCCATCTCTTTCAGAATTTTCCACAGTTGATTGTGATTCACACAGTCAAAGGCTTTGGCATAGTAAATAAGGCAGAAATAGAGGTTTTTCTGGAACTCTCTTGTTTTTTCCATGATCCAGCAGAGGTTGGCAATTTGATATCTGGTTCCTCTGCCTTTTCTAAAACCAGCTTGAACATCTGGAATTCATGGTTCACATATTGCTGAAGCCTGGCTTGCAGAATTTTGAGCATTACTTACTAGCGTGTGAGATGAGGGCAATTGTGTGGTAGTTTGAGCATTCTTTGGCATTGCCTTTCTTTGGAATTGGAATGAAAACTGACCTTTTCCAGTCCTGTGACCACTGCTGACTTTTCCAAACTTGTTGGCATATTGAGTGCAGCACTTTCACAGCATCATCTTCTAGGATTTGAAATACCTCTACCGGAATTCCTTCACCTCCACTAGCTTTGTTTGTAGTGATGATTTCTAAGGCCCATTTGACTTCACATTCCAAGATGTCTGGCTCTAGGTGATTCATCACACCATCATGATTACCTTGGTCATGAAGATCTTTTCTGTACAGTTCTTCTGTGTATTCTTGCCACCTCTTCTTAATATCTTCTGCTTCTGTTAGGTCTATACCATTTCTGTCCTTTATCGAGCCCATCTTTGCATGAAATGTTTCCTTGGTATCTCTAATTTTCTTGAAGACATTTCTAGTCTTTCCTATTCTGTACTTTTCCTCTATTTCTTTGCATTGATCACTGAGGAAGGCTTTCTTATCTCTCCTTGCTGTTCTTTGGAACTTTGCATTCAGATGCTTATGTCTTTCCTTTCCTCCTTTGCTTCACTTCTCTTCTTTTCAAAGATATTTGTAAGGCCTCCCCAGACACCATTTTGGTTTATTGCATTTCTTTTCCATGGGGATGGTCTTGATCCCTGTCTCCTGTATAATGTCATGAAGCTCCATCCACAGTTCATCAGGCACTCTATCTATCAGATCTAGGCCCTTAAATCTGTTTTTCACTTCCGCTGTATAATAAGGGATTTTATTTAGGTCATACCCGAATGGCCTGACCTGGTGGCTTCCCTGGTGGCTCAGATAGTAAAACGTCTGCTGACGATGCAGGAGACCAGGGTTTGATCCCTGGGTTGGGAAGATGCCCTGGAGAAGGAAATGGCAATACACTCCAGTATTCTTGCCTGGAAAATTCCATGAACGAAGAGACTGACAGGCTCCAGTCCATGGGGTCGCAAAGAGTCAGACAAAACTGAGTGACTTCGCTTGAATGGTCTAGTGGTTTTCCCTATTTTCTTCACTTTAAGTCTGAATTTGGCAATAAGGAGGTTCATAATCTGAGCCACACTCAGCTCCCAGTCTTGTTTTTGCTGACCGTATAGAGCTTCTCCATCTTGTCTGCAAAGAATATAATCAATCTGATTTCGGTGTTGACCATCTGTTGATGTCCATAAATTTAATTTTTAAAAAAAGCTTTAGTTTTATTGATTCTTATGTCTTTTCCTTAGTCTGTATTTGATTGATTCCTCTCCAAGTTCATTATTTTACTCCTTTTATTAGCTTTGGGTTAACATGTCAATTAAGTAAATTATTTTCTTATTCCATAAAATGGCAAGATTGGATGATATGAGCTTAAAATCACTGATTGATTTAATGTGCTTTGTATGAATCATCTGTGCAAATCATAATACAAAAAATGAGAACAATTACGGAAATAAACATTCGGATATCATTAACTTGGAATACTTTTAAATTTATGTCACTGCTTTTCATGCCTCCTGCTTTCCCCTCCTTCCTTTATTAGTGTGTTTAACTTGTTACTAATTGTTTTCATATCAGTATCATTAGCTTTGTATAGAAATTCACTTGCGGTTTTCCATGGAAGCACCTCATTTTTGTCATATTCTTTCTGTTCTGGATGTAAGGATGTCTGAGTTTGATTCCCAGGGCCTATTGGTGAGGTAGAACCAGAATACGACCACCAAGTCCATTCTTGTAGGCTCCCAAGTCCATCCTTATAGGCTTCTCAAAGCTGGGACATCTGCAGATCCTTCTCTTCTTCTTTTCCCCCTGGTCTACCTGACCCCTTTAATGGCCAGTGCCACCACAATGGCTGTCATTCCTTTTGATCAGGCTTTGTACACTTCTATGTACTTCTTTTTCTTTGTCTTCTCATGCTCTGAAACCTGTTACATCTTGCTGATTATACCAAAATGCTGATGAGCTGTTTCCACAATACTATTTTCTTTCTCAGAATATTGTTACTTCCCTGTTTATTTCTTTGTGGGCTTGGCATGTACCAACTGTTTTCTAAATGCTGTGATGGGCTATGATCACTATACCGCCATCTGCAACCTTCTCAACTACACACTCATTGCAAGCTGTGCCACCTGCATGCTGGTTTCAACCTCAAGCTTCTGTGGTTTCCTGACCTCTGTGGTTGTCAACATCTTGGTGTTTAGTGTTCCCTTCTGTGTCTCAAGTCAGATCAACCACCTCTTCTGTAGCATTTCCCCAGTCATAAAACTGGGCTGCACAGACACCATCCTGAAGGAGATGGTTATCTTTTTCTCAGCATTCTGTTGCTGCTGGTTCCCTTAGTGCTGATCTTCATCTCCTATGTCTTCATTGTTTCCACCACCTTCAAGATTTCTCTATAAGGAGGTGTAAAGGCTTTACCACCTGGTCCTCCCACCTCACAGTGGTCATTGTCCACTCTTGCTGTGCTTCATTTATCTATTGAGGTTCGCATCCCTGTACTCCTCATACACTGGCTTGTGGCAGCGACCTATACAGTGATCACCTGTCTACTCAAACAACTTGCCTACACATTGAGGAATAGGGGAAGGAAGATGGCTCTGAAAAGTTTCTTATGGTACTCATTTCCCAAAATGATATGTGTGAGTTGATAAGTTGGCAAAGTTATATTCATGAAAGTGTCCTGGATGAGCTTCAATTTGATAGACAAATAAATCTTTTGTGTCAAAAAAGAAAGATAGAAAGACTTAAAGCTACCTGAATTTTTATTGAAAAGTCATTATGAGTGGATTAGACAAGATGGTGGAGTAGGAAGACTCTGAACTTAACTCCTTCTATGGACACAACAAAATTACAGTATTTATAACCTCATCAGTTACAACTGTTGATGAGAAAGGCTGGAAAGCTAGCAGAAAAGATCTTCTACAACTAAAGATATAAAGAAGGAACTACAGCCACAAGAAGAGTCACAACTGATGACCTGAATGGGCAACTCACAAACAAATTATTATTACAATCACAGACATTCTCCATAAGAAGTAAGAAGTCTGAGCTGAGCCCCAAATCAGGGGCCTATGACAAAATGATGACCTCAAGAATGTTTGGCTTGGAAAGCCAGCAGAGCTTACTTTCAGGAAAGTCAGAGGGTTGTACAAAATAGAGACTCCACTCTTAAATCCATAGTGATGGTTCATAGAAACCGGAGATCTGAGTGGGCTGAGAGTAGATAAACTTACACTTTTCATTTAGGCTATTAGGCTAATATTTAAATGTGTGATGTGGTCATGTTGTTTTGTAGATCTTTTATTCTGCCTGGATATCCAATGATTATTTATGATTTAATCAATATGATCAATACTTCTATTTGAAGTACTATTGGAAATCACATCCTTTAGATGTTTTATATCTGAAAACAATAAGACTCAATTATGTGTATTTTGAATTAGCTAGTATGAACCTTGTTGTTTAATTTTAAGATTAAATTTAATGCATATGTTTGTTCACTATATACATTTCTATGTAATGGTTACTCCCAAATTTACCTTATTAAGATATCATTATTTACCTTTGTTCTAATTTTTATATTTTTACACAATAATGCTTGCCTTAATAGGACATACTCTAAGTCATCTTCAGTCTGTCATAGAATGCAATCAGGTGTTATAATTTAAGATTCTTTGGGATGCAAATAAAAGATAATCCAACTCAAACTGACATTAACAAAAAATATAATGTGGTTTATGTCAGCTTGAAAAGTTCAGTGCTACTGTGGTTCTGGCACCACATTTGATACAGAGTTCAAACAGTCATTAGTTATCTGGATGTGCCAGAGTCCAGCCCCAGTGGACCCAGGGTAATTCAAAGTGCGGATGGCGTGGCAAGGAAAAACTTATTTATTTAGAAATATAAAAGAGAGATTAGGAAAGAATAGTGTAGTAGGAAAATTTAGTGGAGAAAAGATACTAAATAACTTGGTTTACAGGGAAAGCCAATAAAATTTCAGGACAAGAAGTTTGCACCATCTACATTAGGCCACTGGTGCTCGTTTGAATAGTGGAGGGTGCCCCAGCCTTGGGCTCCCTCTCTCATGGGACTTAAAAGCCAGGGCAAGTAAGTAGACGTGGCGAGCTTCCCCGATCCAGATGGGAATTCAGCCAGAAAAGGAGAGGGATGGAGAGGGAGAAAGAGAGAGAAAGATCTGACATGGGAGGAGCCACATTTCCAAGAAACTAGTTCAAGAGACTAGTCCAAGAAACTGGTCCATCCTTTATTATTCAGAAGGCTTTTTATACTTTTGGATTGTACATAGAGATCAGTGGGTAATACAAAATTATGCAGTGTCAGCAGCCCTTACTCTTATCGAGACCAGGCTTTTTCTCTGCACACTTAGTTGTATACACAGGTCTTCGGTGATTTACATCATCTTCTGGCCAGAAGGCTAATTAACATTTTACTGCCTTTTCTGATAAGGGTTTGTCAACCAGAAGACTTATTTGTCTTAAAAATGTTGTTCTTCCCAAAGTCTGGTGCCACTCTCAGAAAGCACTAAATAAAGTTACATTCTTACATAGCAAGGATACAATTTATAACAAGTAAAAGGAGTACAGTGATTTATAACAAAGAGAAAAGTAATTATATCGAAAGTCTAGTGTTGCTAACATCAAAACTACTATATTCCTATTTCTGCATCCCGATTACATTGGTTAATATCCTCCCAGACGCCTAAAAGATAAAGAATATGGAGGCCTGGCAGCAGTCATTGAATCAACAGTGAAACCCCTCACCAATACAACTTTTAGCTCTTTAGAAAAGGCTCTGTAACTTTAAGATGCTTTAAGCTTTGTGCCTCTTGCGGTTGGGGGCTGTAAGCAATTCACAAATTGTAAAAGTCCGAGGGAACCTGTCAGGCAAGTGAGAGAGCCATCAACGGGGGGTTTGAGTTGAAACATTCCTTTCATATGCAGGAGACTGAAGCCCTGAGCTAACTCTTTTCCAGAGAATGTCAGAAGAGTGGAAAGCACAGTACAGTAAAATCAGGCCGACTCTGTTTTTTTGGGGGTAGATGTTCAGGAAAACCCCGGGGAACCCCTGAAGCTGGTTCATGCCTTTGCGTTTTGTCAGGCTTCCTTCCTCATGACCTTTGTCACAGGCGGGATTCCTCACACGGGCTCCCCGGCATGGATGCATCCCATAGATCTGCTTCTTCAGTCTTGGCCCTATTTTTTTAGCCTAAGCTCAGCAGGCTCTAATAATCTTAGCTCACACATTCTAGTCCAGAGGAAGAAATAATTCACTTCCTTGGATGTAAAAACAAAAGTTGGGAGACTGAATCTTGTTGATCCTGATTGAACAGATTTGGATCACATACTCATCTTGAATCAAACACTATAGGAAAAATCTAATGTTCTGACTAACTTAGTAAACATTACCTGCTCCTCCTGAAATTTCAGGATGAAGCAATTCAATGAACATGAGAACAAAATTTAAAATATAATAAAACTGAAATATTACTCCAAGCAGTGGGTGTGTCCATTTATATTTCTTTCTGGAAAAATCTCTACCCAGCTTATTTAACCAATTTTTATCCAATTTTAATCAAATTTTTAATATAAATTTATTTATTTTAATTAGAGGTCAATTACTTTACAATATTGTATTGGTTTTGCCATACATCAACAGGAATCCACCACAGGTATACACGTGTTCCTCATCCTGAAACCCCCCTCCTCCTCCTTCCTGGTACCATCCCTCTGGGTCGTTCCAATGCACCAGCCCCAAGCATCCAGTGTCATGCATCGAATCTGGACTGGTGATTCATTTCATATATGATATTATACATGTTTCAATGCCATTTTTTGATATTAAATTATATGAGTTCCTTATATATTTTGTATATTAGTCTTTTACCAGATACATTGTTTGCAAAAATATTTTTGTATTTCAAAAGATTGTCTTTTTGATTTGTTGATTTTTCCTTGCTGTGCAGAAGTTGTTTGGCATAATTCTACTTACTTATTTTTGCTTCTGTTATGTGTACTTTTGGAGGCATATTAAAAAAAGCCTGCAATGGCAAATGTTAAGAATCTTTTTCTCTATTTCTGTAATAAGAATTTTATAGTTTTAGGCCTTATGTTTAAGTTTTTAGTTCGTTTTGAGTTTATGTATGGTGTAGCAAAAGGGTCCTATCTTAGTATTTTGCATGTTACTATCCAGTGTGTCCTAGAACCACTAATAGAGGCTATGCTTTCCCCAATTTGAAAAACAAAAACAAAAAGTCAAAGATGTATAAAAATACTCAAAATCATTAATCATCAGGGATATGCCAACTATAACCATAATGAGATATCATCTCACATCTGTTAGAATGACCTTTATCAATGAAAAGATAATACATTGACAAGGATGTGGAGAATGGGGAACTTGGGTACACTTGGTGGAAATATAAATTGATACAGCCATTAGGAAAAACAGTATGGAAGTTCTTTTAAAATTCAAAATAAAACTACCATGTGATCTAGATATCCCACTTTGGGGATAGTTATTGAGAGGAATTGAAATTAGAATCACAAAGCAATGCTTGCATTCCCATTTTAATTGCAGCACCATTCACAATAGCAAAAATATGAAAACAACCTAATGGTATATATCAAAAAAATAAATAAATAAATAAATATTTATGGTATATATAGAGAAAGAGCACAATATTAAAAAAAAAAAAAGGAAAGCCTAACATTTGCCACAGTGTCGGTGAATTTCAAGAGTGCTATGCTAAGAGAAATAAGCTAGACACAGAAAGACAAATACTGCATGATCTCCTTATGTGTGGAATCTGTGAAATAGTTAAACTCATAGAAGCAGACAATAGGATGATGGGAATAAAGAATGTGGCAATGCTGGTTAAAGTGTACACAATTTCAGTCAGTAAAATAACTGGAGATGTACTATACAGTATATTACTTTGAGATAACAGCAGTGCATTGTATACTTAAAATTTGCTTAGAGGGTAAGCCTTATGTCTTTTTATCACAATTAATAATAAATGATAATAAAGTTAGCTAGAGGAAATTTGGGGAGGTCATGAATATGTCTATGGTTTTGATGGTGGTGACTGTTTAATGGATATATATTGTTGTTCGTTGCTCAATTGTGTCCGACTCTTTGTGACCCCATGGACTGCAGCACGCCAGGCTTCCCTGTCCACCATCTCTCAGAGCTTGCTCAAACTCATGTCCATTGAGTTGGTGATGCCATCCAACCATCTCATCTTTTGTCATCCCCTTCTCCTCCTGCTTCCAATCTTTCCCGGGATTGGGGTTTTTCTAATGAATCAGTGCTTCCCATCATGTGGCCAAAGTATTGGAGCCTCAAGTTAAGCATCAACCCCACCAATGAATATTCAGGATTTTTCCCTTTAGGACTGATTGGTTTGCTCTCCTTGTAGTCCAAGGGACTCTCAAGAGTCTTCTCCAACACCACAGTTCAAAAATATCAATTCTTTATGTTCCCACTCTCACATCCATACATAGCTACTGGAAAAACCATAGCTTTGACTAGACAGACATTTGTTGGCAAAGTAATGTCTCTGCTTTTTAATGTGCTTTCTAGGTTGGTCATAGCTTTTCTTCCAAGGAGCTGCAATCAACATCTGCAGTGATTTTGGAGCTGAAAAAAATTAAGTCTGCCACTATTTCCATTATTTTCCCTTCTACTTGCCATGAAGTGATGAAACTGGATACCATGATCTTCATTTTTTGAATGTTGAGTTTTAAGCCAACTTTTTCACTCTCTTCTTTCACTTTTTCACTCTCTTCTTTCACTTTCATCAACAGGCTCTTAGTTCTTTGCTTTCTGCCATAAGAGTGGTGTAATTTGCATATCAGAAGTTACTGATATTTTTCCCAGCAGTCTTATTCTAGCTTGTGTTTCATCCAGCCTGGAATTTTGCATGATGTGCTTTGCATGTAAGTTATGTAAGCAGGGTGACAATATACAGCTTTGATGTATTCTTTTCCCAATTTGGAACCAGTGCCTTTTTCCATGTCTGGTTCTAATGGTTGCTTCTTGTCCTGCATACAGTTTTAGCAGGAGGCAGGTAAGGTTGTCTGGTCATGGATATATACTTATGTCAAATTCATTAAGTTATATGCATTAAATATGTACAGCTTTTCCCATCTCTATCATACGTTAATTTTTTTAAAAAAATTTAAGTTAAAAAAAAAAACAACTACATGCACTTGGAGTAAATGATGGACACCAATAACAACAACAAAAATGCTTGGCATTCAGAATCAGATATATAAAATTTCACTTTTCTTACTTCTCTTGGGACATTATTTCTCTATCTCACTTATTTTTTGTTATTCCTTTGTTTTCATGTTTGTTCTCAATATCATTATTTCTCAATTTATCAGATAGTTGATGAGATTTTACTATGCATCAAGCCATTGTTAGGGGACTTTAACATTTATTGACATTGCTTTTGAAATCAACCATTTCTAGCTTAGCCACAGGCAAGTAGAAACCAGAAATTTTGGAAACTGGAAAATAAATAATGATATTTTTGTTTAAACTAAGAGGTCATTTATATAATTTGGATAATGCTACCTGTGACCATTTATTCATCCAACATTCGGTACCTCTTTAGTGTCTCCTATGTATAATAGTACACTATATTAGTTTCTGGATAATGGAATAAAAAGCAATAAAAATGAACTCAGTGGTTAATGATGAAATGAATCTCCTTTCAACTTTTCCTGACCTGGGCCTTTACTGTAAAAGCAATATTGCTCAATTGGTCCTCTCAGTCCAACAGAAAGATACATTCCCAATTATAAGTGCCAAAGCACATTTTACGCTGAACAAACATGCTTTATAATGTACCTATCAACATGAATTACACCTTTCAATCCTTTGGTAACATAAAATTGAGAAATCAATTTAAACTAGTCAATTTTTGAAAATTGTTGCATCTGAGAGTAAGGCTTAGAGCCTTCCGTTCCCCAAGCCCTAATGTTTGAGTACAATTTGGAGCAATTTGGTATTTGATAACTTGCCTCTACTTTCCCCAGTCAATTCAGCTGTTTAATTAAACCCAGTGCAACATTTCCATGGCAATGACTCTGGCATCAGGAGACCCACAGAGAAACCTCCCACTACCAATAAATGCAGTGAACGTGCCAACACTTCTGTGGTCACTATTAGATATGACTTGTGGTCTTTGGTCAGTTGCCACAAAATGTCAAGAAGAAATTAGTTACATTTGATTTTGGTCTGGGTCTTAGTCCCCAGACCATCATCATATCTCTACCCCTGAGTAGAGGTCAATAGCCTCTGCTCTTTTTTGATCTTTTCCCATTTTCCATTTCAACTGGATTCTAGCTCCTGTAGTCATTGTGCCTCTGGCTTTTCTTAGGGAAAGAGAGAGGCAAATGGGGGCCCATCTATGAATAACAGACAACACATTGGACTGAGCACCTACAGGAATGAGCAACTGGACAATGGACAGGGAGTAAGAGTAAACATCTAATCCCCAGCAGGATCTGTGCTTTCTCAGCTCAGGTAAGAGACAGAGAAGGGTGAGGGGCCCACACTAGTGCAGTGACAGTGAAAGAAAGAGATAGCCACACCCAAGAATGAGGTCTTCAAATAATGTTAATCAGGATTAGTGAAATTTTAAAATGAACTTTTATACAACTATGCATGTACATTTTATACATATTTTAAAATAATTGTCTCATTGATTTCCCTAAATTTACATAGACACAGTCTTGGTTCTGATTTAATTCAAAAGTACACTCAACAACACTTTATTCACAAAAGTTTAGTTTCATTTTAATAAGAACAACAAATGTGAGATCTACCCTCTTGGTAAATGTTTAAGTATACAATAACAAAATGTTAGCTATAGGTACAATATTATACAACAGATCTCTGGAACACATTCATCTCACATAACTGAAACTTAACACCAATGGACAGCCACTTTCTCTCTCTTCCTTGCCCCAGGCCCTGGCAGCCACTATTTGACTTTCTCTTTCTCTTTGACTATTTTAGGTAACACAAATGGAATTTGTCCTTCTGTGTGTGGCTTATTTCACTTAGCATGGCACTAGTGGTAAAGAACCTGTCTGCCAATGCAAGAGACATAAGAGATGTGGATTGGACTCTATCCTTGGGTCAAGAAGGTCCCCTGGAGGAGGAAATGCCAATCCACTCCAGTATTCTTGCTTGGAGAATTCCATGGACAGAGGAGTCTGATGGGCCACAGTCCACTGGGTCACAAAGAGTCAGGCATGAATGAAGAATTAGCATTTTTACTTTGTCACAGCTATACATAACATTTATGACCCCAGTTTCTGGAGATCCTCTTGAGTAAGAAACAAGAACAAAAGGGCAATATGCCTTCTTCAGTCCTGGGAATGGAAATAATCTTTATCTTATATACCCTTCCTGAAATCAACGGAGTATATATACCAAGCAGTATGAGGGAAACATTCTCAAAACCATCTCCTCTTTTCAACTCCAAACTACAATTACAAAACTAATATTTTGTTATACTTAAGCTTTTCAATGATATTCTCTTATTCATTTTAAACAAACTTTGAAAAGTAGGTTAGCTGGTATCTGAATGAACCCTGTTATAAGGAAGAGGAAAGTAATTCAGACATGTTGAAGTCCTATAGCTAATACACAGGGGGTTGGGACTTAAGCCTGTAACAAAATTGTAACAAGAATCCTTCTTTCCCTTTTTTTTTAATGCTACACATTTATTAAAAACATCAAAAGTATTAAGTAATTAACTTCCAATTAAAATAAATAAATTTATATTTTTTTAAAAAGACTAAACATATTGGTAAGAATATGGAAGAACTGGAAGTCCCAAATTCTTCTGGAAGGAATACAAAAATAAACAGCTATTTTACATCACAGTATGTGCAGATGTGCTCAGTCGTGGCTACCTCTTTGAGACCCCATGAACTTTAGCTTGCCAGGCTCCTCTGTCCAGGCAAGAATACAGGAGAGGGTTGCCATTTCCCTCTCTAGGGAGGAATCCTTTTGTTAAAATACCATCCTATGTAAGGAGGTGACAGAATACTATTTTTCCTTTCTTACCAACACACACACACACACACACACACACACACACACACACACACACACACACACACACATTTTATTCCTATGCTAATCAGAATATTCATAGTTTGATGCTTGTTCCACTAGCTGTGTGAATTTGAAAGGAGTCTCCAAACACTTTGATTCTCAAATTATTCTCTCTTACAGTGAAGAAGTCAAAAGTAATACCTACCTCATGAGATCATGATGAAGACCAAATGAGAGAGCAAATATAACTATTTTCATCCTATCTGTATTATAAAAACATGATAAATGATAGTTCATGTTATATTTCTATATAATGGATCTAAATTTTTGTTGATAAGCTGATACCAAAATTATATTCTATTTTTTCCTCCTGGAAACATACAGATGGACTAATATTTGGGATGATGATCCCCAAAGAAGTTAACTGAATTGAGTTTTTTGTTTGTTTTTGAGTTTGTGACATCAATGTTACAGTTTTGGTAAAGAAAGAAAAGGAAGAAAAAGAGAAGAAAGGAGTGTCTCTCAGTTCACAGAACTATGTAAATTTAGGTATTTCCTTTGTAAAATGGATGTATCTCTATGCTTGACAACAAAACGACATGTATGTGTTCAATTCTGAAGGGCTAATCAACTTTAAGAAAAATTAGTCAGCTACATCACAAGGTTTACATAAAGACTGACACTGACACTCAGTCCATATTTTTATCAAAATGTTTATAGGTGACATTCAAATGGCATTTGCTCTTCAAAGATTTCCATGAAGTTGCTTGGTTTTTCTCAAGATTTTCGAGATATTTTGCTTCTTCCTTGATGATATTTATGATAGTATGTCTTGTAATATGGCTAACCATTTTATTATCACGTCCATGAGAAAGGAAAAATTATTTATATTTATAACTGTAATGATTAAAATATAATAAAAATGATAAAGTCATAAAATATGAATATTATTAAGTAATCTACTCTAATCTTTCAGTTCAGTTTAATTCAGTTGCTCAGGCATGTCCAACTCTTTGTGACCCCATGGACTGCAGCACACCAGGCCTCCTTGTGCATCACCAGTTCCTGGAGTTTACTCAAACTCATGTCTATCAAATCAGTGATGCCATCCAACCATCTCATCCTCTGTCATCCCCTTCTTCTCTCGCCTTCAGTCTTTCCCAGCATCAGAGTCTTTTCAATTGAGTCAGCTCTTCACATCAGGTGGCCAGTGTACTGGAGTTTCAACTTCAATATCAGCCCTTTCTATGAATATTCAGGACTGATTTCCTTTGATGGACTGTTTGGATCTCCTTGCAGACCAAGGGGCTCTCAAGAGTCTTCTCCAACACCACAGTTCAAAAGCATCAATTCGTCGGTGCTCAGCTTTCTTCACAGTCCAACTCTCACATCCATACATGACCACTGGAAAAACCACAGCCTTGACTAGACAGACCTTAGTCAGCAAAGTAATGTCTCTGCTTTTGAATATACTGTCTATGTTGGTCATAACTTTTCTTCCAAGGAGTAAGCGTCTTTTAATTTCATGGCTGCAATCACCATCTGCAGTGATTTTGGAGCCCCCAAAATAAACTGTGTCACTGTTTCCACTGTTTCCCATCTATTTGCCATAAAGTGATGGGACCAGATGACTTGATCTTTGTTTTCTGAATGCTGAGTTTTAAGCCAAGTTTTTCACTCTCCTCTTTCATTTTCATTAAGAGGCTCTTCAGTTCCTCTTCACTTTCTGCCATAAGTGTGGTGTAATCTGCATATCTGAAGTTATTGATATTTCTCCCAGCAATCTTGATTCCAGCTTGTGCTTCATCTCTAATCTTTAAAAACTCAATAAAGGACTTCCTGGTGTCTCAGATGGTAAAGAATCTGCCTGCAATGCAGGAGACCTGGGTTCAGTCTCTTGATTGGGAGCATCCACTGGAGAAGGGAATGGTTACCCACTCCAGCATCCTTGCCTGTAGAATGCCATGTAGAGTGACTAACAGTTTCATGTTTTCATTTTCAAAGAGCTGATGCTGATTTCTAAATATGTAGACTAAAACATACATAAAGTGTGCATCATTGATTTATAGAGCATCCACAATGAGAAACTTCTAAATTGTTATTCATATGTGACTAAGTCTGACTATGCAATACACGTTTATCTTCTAAACTTATCCTATATACCCCCACCCTCCAAAATAGGAATTTTGGGAAACCACCTTTACTCTCTACAAGGTGTGGATAACCTGCCTGGGTGGACTCAGACTACAGAGAACCAAATACCAAAGAACTTGCTTGGAGCTTCAAGATCAGTCACCTTGCCTCCCTTCCAGTGCAGAACGGGACTCCAGCAAGACAAAGTTACTTTTAATCAAGCTTGGAGAACTCAGAGGAATGATAATCTCTCTTAAATTCCCTCTGCACCCCTGAGAAAGTACAGAAAGGCAGCTTCAACAACTTTCCATGAGTTAAATAAATGCTCATTTTATCTTTGATGAAAATATTTTCAATTTCCAAAGAACAACAAAAAAGTGATTAGATGGAATTATTTATTAAGCACTATGTATTGAATGTCTCTTTTGTAATACATGGTTCCAATTAATCTGTATAATCCTAGAAGGTAAGAATTACTTTTCTCATGATACAAATGAGAAAGTGGGACTTAAAGAATTTATGATCTTACCACAAGAACATGCCAGGATTAAAGCTTATATCTATCTAAATTCAAAATTCATTTTATTCCTACAGTATTCAATTTTACATGTGTTTGTAAGGATAAAATTTAAGATTATATTTGTATAAATGTATTCATAGTCCTGAGAATTGAGGATCCTGGAATTAGAAATATAATAGTAATTATTTAGTAATAAATTTACCTTCTAAGCAATAAGAATCATTATGTTAGGCACTGAACAAAGAATCAGGGGGATAGATGGAAGAAGAAAAGATGTGTGCATTTCATAAGGTTTAAGTTGGGGAGATGGAATGGTATACCTATAAAATCAGAAAACATCAGGGTCAACACAACAAATTTCTCCAGAAATCAGGAGATATAACTGGTTTCCTAAAGTCTTTATACATCTGTAAAAAGAAATGTCAAGAAAGTTTTCCTATGATGTTAAAAATATTGGGGAAACTCAAAGTTGGATGCTAGCTTTGAATAATTTTAGATGCTTCTTCATGTCTTACAAAAACCAGGAAGGAGAATGATGACTGTCCAATACAATATTGTAAAGTAAAATAATAATAAATTTAAAAAAACAAACAGGAAGAATAATGAGTAAACTCAAAACCTGAGAATACATGTTCTATGATCACCAGTTTCTTGGGATTCTTCTCTTTTTCAGGGATTTTTCTTGGCACTGTCTTCTCTCTCCAGATTGTCTCCTGATGATGCGTCTTCCATGGAGTGGGTCAATGAGACCTTGGTGAGAGAATTTGTCTTCCTCGGCTTCTCATCTCTGGCTGGGCTGCAGCAGCTGCTCTTTGCTGTCTTCCTGCTGGTCTACCTCTTCACCCTGGGCACCAATGCCATCATCATCTCCACCATTGTGCTGGACAGAGCCCTCCACACCCCATGTACTTCTTCCTTACTGTACTCTCCTGTTTTGAGACTTGTTACACCTTCGTCATTGTACCTAAGATGCTGGTTGACCTGCTGGCCCAGAAGAAGACCATCTCCTTTCTGGGCTGTGCTATCCAGATGTTTTCCTTCCTCTTTCTAGGTTGCTCTCACTCCTTCCTGCTGGCAGCCATGGGTTATGATCGCTACGTGGCCATCTGTGACCCTCTGCGCTACACAGTGCTCATGGGGCAATGGGTGTGTGTGGGACTAGTGGCTGCTGCCTGTGCCTGTGGCTTTATTGTCGCACAGATCATCACATCCTTGGTGTTTCACCTTCCCTTTCACTCCTCCAACCAACTACACCACTTCTTCTGTGACATCTCTCCTGTTCTTAAGGTAGCATCTTACCATACCCACTTTAGTCAGATTGTCATTATCATGCTCTGCGCAATGGTCCTGATTATCCCCCTGCTGCTGATTTTGGTATCCTATATTCACATCATCTCTGCCATACTCCAATTTCCTTCCACGTTAAGCAGGTACAAAGCTTTTTCCACCTGTGCTTCTCACCTCATTATTGTCATTGTCCATTATGGCTGTGCCTCCTTTATCTACTTAAGGCTTAAATCTAACTATTCCTCAAGCCAGGATGCTCTCATATCAGTATCCTACACAATCCTAACACCATTGTTCAATCCTATGATTTACAGTTTGAGAAATAAAGAGTTCAAATTAGCTCTTCAAAGAGTTGTGGGAAGAACAATTTGTTTATCATGACATTAATATAGATTCGGCATCTTTAAATACATGGGGAAAATTCCCTGAGTAAAAATGATCAAGCAATGAGCAGTGTTCAAGAACAGAGATATTTCTCAGTTATTTCCAAAAAAAAAAAAAAATAGTGTCTTGTCATGGTCACATAAATTGTTGTCTACTGAAGTCCTCTTGGTTGACAGAAAAATATTGGATGGCTATTGTAGGAAAATATACACAGATTCAGAATTTTATACTCTTGCAAACACTATTACCCAATCTCAGCCAGACTGTAAATGTACAAAATACTGTACAATATTAACTCTCTGGTTTAGCAACCCAAAAGCTCCTTCTCTTTATTGCTCCCTTTTCTGGATGTTAGGATAGTCAGATCAAAATTTGTATTATTTTATCATTATTTCAAAATCTTAATTTTTATTCTATTCTCCAAAAAAATATTAACCTATAGATGGAAAACATTATTTGTATTTATAAAGCAGAGTGAGTAGACAAAATCATCAAATAATATTCAGCCTTTATAAAGAACAAACACCCTTAAGTGTCTTTTGGCTTAGCTTAGGAACACAATTTTTAGATGAGATGGTATTTATAAAGTTACAATTTTTGACACATAAGTTATATCCAATGTTCAAATAAGAATATTGTGCAAAAAGTTATCCATTTCTATGTTTCTAGTGTATTGAGAACTGTTTTTTAATTTATTTTTATGCACCAGTACAAATCTAAATTTAGTAGAATTCCTTAAAGATATTCACAAGGACATTGGTTAAAGAGAAGACCTAAAATCACACAGACTGGGCAAGAAAAGCAGATTAAGTTTAACCACTCCATTAAGTAGAAAACTCTGTGTAAAGAGCAAACAGCATCTGTCTCATGAAGCTTGGGAATCTTCACGTGCAGTTCAAACCAGATTTTGAAGTGAACGTTTTACTTATGTTCCTACAGAAATGAGAGCAAACAAGGAGCTCCTTGGAGAAAACTGCCTCCTTGCTTTATATACTTTTCCAAGATTGACGTGCTAATAAAGGTCTTCTGACAGAATTGTTCCATTTCTTATTATTTTCTTCCACAAGTTTCCTCATCAATGTTACATATTCTCAGGGATTGTAGGAAGAGGGTAGAAACTGGAATGTTTTATTCACAAGCCCTGGTTTAATGTGGGATGCTGAGCTTGTCTGCTGTGAATGCAAACCTACTGCACTTTTCTGAAGCTTGAAACTTCCTGAAGGAGGGGCCTGAAGATCATAGTGCGTGCCAAGTCACTTCAGTCATGTCCAAATCTTTGTGATGGCATGGACTGTAGCACATCAGGCTCCTCTGTCCATGGGATTCTCCAGACAAGAATACTGGAGTGGGTTGTCATTTCCTCCTCCAGGGATCTTCCCAACCCAGGGATCAAAATCTCCTAAATTGACCAGCAGGTTCTTTACCACTAGTGCCACCTATGAAAACCCAGGGACCAAAACAAGTTTAATTTGCCCATCAGGTAGTCTTTTCTTTAGTCCCATTGCTCAGCCCAGACTTCCAGCCTATCAAGTTGTCCCTTGAAAAGGAAATAAAGTGATAAGCTCTCATGTGAATCAGTTTAATGTGTTAATTGTCCAATCTGTAATTATGTGCTTCTGTTTAAAAATGTCACCTTACTTGAACATTAGAGCAGACCTAGGAAGTACATATTATAATCTACTTTTTATAGATCAGAAAACTGACTCTCAGAAAATTAAAATGCCTTTCCCATTAGTGAGTAGAATTAATACTGATCCCACATCACTCACTTCCTGTTTTAATGCTCCTACATTGCTCTTGCATGACCCTTTGTGAAGACTATGACTTTCTTAATAGAGTTTAGAATGCACAAGGATTCATCTTCAATACAAGATTAAAAACAAAACAAAACTGTAGACTCATTGCTAAGTCACTTCAGCCCTGTCTGATTCTGTGCAACCCCACAGATGACAGCCCACCAGGCTCCCCCATCCCTGGGATTCTCCAGGCAAGAACACTGGAGTGGGTTGCCATTTCCTTCTCCAATGCATGAAAGTGAAAAGTGAAAGTGAAGTCGCTCAGTCGTGTCCAACCTTTAGTGACGTCATGGACTGCAGCCCACCAGGCTCCCCATCCATGAGACTTTCCAGGCAAGAGCACTGAAGTGGGATGCCATTGCCTTCTCCATAAGTGTCCCCTAGTGGTTGCCATTTCTTTCTCCAACATTCCTTCTTATTAACATCTGTGTAAAAAAAATATACTGGTAAGTATGATGTGAATGGCCTTTATATCATATGGTGTAGTTAATCCCTATCCTGCTGTAATACAGTATTGAAGGAGGAGGAACAAAACAGCCTCCCATCTTTTGCTTTGCTCTTTCCCAAGATTTATAGATACCATCATTTTGAGTCATAGAGCATAACACTCACAAGTAGGAAGGATCACTGTGTGTGAAGAAGTAATGTATATTAGAATGATTCTCCTTTTGGCAGTTTATTGTTCCTCTTTTTTTTTTTTTTTCTATATGACCATAAAATTGGCCTTGAGCCTGTGCTCATGGGTTAGAACTAAACATCTTGCCCTCTTTCCTCTTTTCATGGACACACGAGTAAAGTCCCTCTCTGTCACACACACCCTTGGCCCATGGTTAATTTCAGCTCCCCTTTTATTCGTAGGTACCTTGCAGGAAAGATGTAAGATCTTCTAATTTGGGATTGGCTTGAGTGAGGAAAGAAAAGCCCCTTCAGCCTCCAAACTAGATCATGTATTTCAGCTGAGATTACAGAGAAACCTGCACTTAAGTTTTAGGTATAAATTCAGCCAACAATAATAATAAATTGGTTTGTTTATTCTCTCCACCTCTGGCTGAACCAAAGGACATAGCTGTTGATGCAGCAGTATTTCTGCTATCATTTAGGGGGAGCTCATATATGCATAAGGCACAAAGTCGCCCATGACCAAGTAAATACCTCATGCCATGCATTTGCAGTGCTCTAAGTGAGCTCAGCTGCTACATAAACCTTGCGATGTGCATACGCAGTGCTATAAATGATCTCAACTGTTACATTGCAAAATGTGGGGCAAGAGTGAGAGGCCGTGGGGTGAGAGAGCCTGGCCAGGCCATCTTGGCTGATTTGCTCTTTCCCTACACTCCACCCCTTCAGGATCTCTCATCCCACAAAGCAGGTTCCACCCTCTGCAGCATCCCCCCAGAGCACAGTGCCACTACCTGAACCCACATCCTGCAACAACAGTAGAGACTAAAACAAACAGTCACATCCCCAACACAAAGAAAAACCCAACACCAGGGATCACCTGGAGCTCATGTCACAGTCTCCACCCTCACAGTGCCAGAGGAGACACCCACTGCACGTGGAGTGCCCTTATATCCATCGCCAACTCCAGTCCACCATTTATCTCTCCAACTCCAACTCTGAGGAGCTTTTATTATTAAGGACCCTCAAAACCCCCATAGGTACAGGGCCCACCCCTTCAAGGAGGGGATTCTTGTGGCATTCCCAGCCTACCCACAAGATACCAAATGCTTTCATATTGTTTTAAATCTACAAGAGAATCAGAGGTCAGTAGCACATCACAGGACACAGCCTTTATACCTTTACAGTACACTGTTCTAAACATCAGAGGACAAAGCCTAAATCTCCATCAAATAAATCTGCATAACGGGACACAGACTTTACAGTACGTTTTTCTAAACCTACATCAGAGAACACAGCCTAAATCTACATCACAGAACTCAGCCACATGGGGCATCCCTGGAGGATGCCCCCCAGGCTATAGACCACTCATGCTTCATTTTCCAATGTACCATAGGCCTTGCTGCCAAGTAGGAACCTGCATTCTCATAATGTTCATCATCACTGTCACTTACTGCCTCACTGTTAGAGACGCTGGATTCTTCAGGCCCATGGGGTTCTTGCTTTAATGACAGGATAGAGAGAGAAGAGAGAGAAGTCACTCAGTCATGTCCGACTCTTTGCGACCCCACAGACTGTAGCCTACCAGGCTCCTCTGTCCATGGGATTGAGTATTGGAGTGGCAAGAGTATTGGAGTGGGGTGCCATTGCCTTCTCCAGGGGTTCTTCCCAACCCAGGTCTCCCACATTGCAGGCAAACACTTTACCATCTGAGCCATCAGGGAAGCTTTTTATGCCAGGATACATTGCTCTAGTTCTTCCAAGCATCTCTGCATATTTCTCCCTGGCATGACATTATGTAGAGCACTATCCATATTCTCCTTCAGGGCAGTCAGAAAAGTCCACCCCACAGTGCCCGCAGCAGTCCATGCTGCCTTGTTTGGGAAACAGGAACTCACCACTTCTAATGCCTTTTCAGTATTATCCGGTGACCTGTCAACTGCCTCCCAATCTTCCAATCGAGCCCACACCTAGAGGATCACAGCCACAAGTTACCACATACTGTGTGTGGCCAGTGGCTTCCTCCTTCCAGCAGAGCCTCAGGCTTACCTACCTGCTGGGTATCCTGCCAACTACACCAGTTGTATTGCTGATCCTGCTTGCAAAACCAATTGTCTCCTTGTATCTCACTGTGCATGCTGTTTGCTGAACCCAGGGTAGGCAAGGCTCAAGTTAAGAGACTGGAAAAGGCTCAAGGAGCCGGAGGAACTGCAGACATGATTATTCTCTCCTGGCAACAGACATAGCATAACCTAAGGGCCTCTTGATGAAGGTGAAAGAGGAGAGTGAAAAAGTTGGCTTAAAGCTCAGCATTCAGAAAATGAAGATCATGGCATCCCGCCCCATCACTTCATGGGAAATAGATAGGGAAACAGTGGCAGACTTTATTTTGGGGGCTCCAAAATCACTGCAGATGGTGACTGCAGCCATGAAATTAAAAGATGCTTACTCCTTGGAAGAAAAGTTATGACCAACCTAGATAGCATATTCAAAAGCAGAGACATTACTTTGCAGACTAAGGTCAGTCGAGTCAAGGCTATGGTTTTTCCTGTGGTCATGTATGGATATGAGAGTTGGACTGTGAAGAAGGCTGAGCACTGAAGAATGGATACTTTTGAACTGTGGTATTGGAGAAGACTCTTGAGAGTCCCTTGGACTGCAAGGAGATCCAACCAGTCCATTCTGAAGGAGATCAGCCCAGGGATTTCTTTGGAAGGAATGATGCTAAAGCTGAAACTCCAGTACTTTGGCCACCTCATGTGAAGAGTTGACTCATTGGAAGAGACTCTGATGCTGGGAGGGATTGGGGGGCAGGAGGAGAAGGGGACGATGGAGGATGAGATGGCTGGATGGCATCACAGACTCAATGGACGTGAGTATGAGTGAACTCTGAGAGATGGTGATGAACAGGGAGGCCTGGCATGCTGCGATTCATGGAGTTGCAAGGAGACGGACAAGACTGAGCGACTGAACTGAACTGAACTGAACACAACAACCTCTCTTCTGGCTGGCACAGCAGCCATAACAGAATTCTCTCCTGGCTGATGCAGAAACTGTAGCAGTAGACACTCTATTCTCTCCTCTTGTGACTGACCCAATGGACACAGCCATGACACAGCAGTAACTCCACCGTGGTTTAGGTGAAGAGGCTATACGCACACCACACAAAGCAGCCCGTGACCAAGTGAGTGTCCCGTAGCACACACGTGCAGTGCTACAAGTGATCTCAAGCCTAAGTAATGAAACGCGAGGCAAGAGCAAGAGGCCATGGGGTGAGAGGGCCTGACCACACCATCATGGCTAATTTGCTCTTTCTCCACATATCATATGCATATATCTCTTTTGAATACACTGCAGGAAAATCGAGGATGAATTAGGGAATTTCTGTGATCTTGGTGAGATTATAACATGCATGCTTGTGTGCTAAGTCACTTCAGTTGTATCCGACTATCTGCAACCCCATGGAGTGCAGTCCACCAGACTCCTCTGTCCATGAATTCTCCAGGCAAGAATACTGGAGTGGATTTCCATGCCCTGCTGCAGAAGATCTTCCAGATCCAGGGTTCAAATTTACGTCTCCTAGGCCTCCTGCATCTGTAAGTGGGTTCTTTGCAACTAGCACCACCTAGGAATCCACATGATATGATATAGTTGCCTGTAAATTGAATTTGTAGCTTATCAGACTGACCCTATATGTTAGAACTGATTTTCTAAAACACTTTTTACCATTGAACAGATGAATTAATTATGATTCAATAAAATGTAATTTTAAAGATATCTACCTAAGTTATACATAGAGGAGTGAATTACAGTTGAGAGCAGTTAAATAATACCACATAGACATTTACATTGAGAAAGGTAAATAAGTTTGTGCCTAGAAAACATGATGATTCTCCTGCCTTTAGGATGTATACTCCATATAAATCAGTGAAAGACACACAGATTTTTGTTTCCCTAATCAGTGATATAAAACAAACTTAAATGGGAAGGTATTTGGGGGAAAATGAATACATGTATATGTATGGTTGAATCCCTTTACTGTCCACCTGAAACTACCACAACATTGTTAATTGGCTATACTCTTATACAAAATAAAAAGTTTTTTTTTTTTTTTTTAATAAAACAAACTTAGCTTTCACAGATTGATTGGTTGATTGGGTAGAAATATTCAGAGAGAACATTTCAATGTGTTATCTTTTTCTAAATTCCTGACTGCCTTTTTGCCTTTCCTGATGAATTTAATGAGCTGCTAATACTTTCACACATTTTGAGAAAACCAGCTATTGTCAAATAAAAGATTAATTCTACTTGAACTAGCTTAGTTAATTTCTCCCAGACATTCTTTGTTTGAGAAATCAATTCCTTAAAAAAGCACACATGTACATTTTTATATGTGTAAAGCCATCTTCGTCCTACTATCCTTGTAATTAAGATGTGACTGTGGCACAACAGGGCATTGAGACAAGTGACCAGAAATACGGTCAGTAAAAGAGCTTCCCAGGTAGCACTAGTGGTAAAGAACCTGCCTGATAATTCAGGAGATGTAAGAAGAGACACCAGTTTGATCCCTGAGTCAGGAAGACCCCCTGGAGGAGGGGCACAACCACTCATTCCAGCATTCTTGCCTAGGGAATCCCATAGACAGAGGAGGCTATTAAGCTGCAGTCCATAAGATCACACAGAGTTGGACACAACTGAAGCAACTTAGCACACACACGCATATAACTTGTAGGAAGAAGGTGACCATCTCATGGTAAAAACGGGGTTCTAAAAATTCCCATTTTCCAGCAAAATATCCCTCATCCTGTCTGTACTAACTAACTCAACTTTCATGCATTAATTGAAACTCCTTTAATGTTTGTGAAGTAATCTCCTATACTTTTCCCACCTTCCCCCCTCAAAATCCTCTATATTTTCTCAGATAATTTTCCAACCATTTCATTTCATCTTGCACTTTCCTCTATGGAAAATCTTTTGAAATCTGATTTCAGTTTTTGCATGATATCAGTTTTTAAACTTATGTCCCAATCAAGAAAGTTGCTCATTTTCCCTGGTAAATCTTTATTAGTAAGATGGAAAAAATGTGTATCAAAACATAATGTCATAATCATTCCAGGGGATTTGATAACACAGCTACAGAGCAAATGTATCTATCTGGGTTTGGCAAGAGACAAAAGAGACATCATTGGTAACAATCAGTGTTTCAACAGCTCAGAAGAAATTTGTAGAAGTGAACTCTACAGAGAGTGATGTGGGGGATTAGGAAGATGTGACAAAAACTCTGTGTGCCTACAGGAAAATTTAGGTGTAAATCCCTGAACAGCTTGCAAATGAAAGAAAAGGGTTAGTTCTGGGATGTGAGTTCCTTTGGAAGTTCAACATAGATCTGTGTGAAAAGATTAAAAGAAGGTATTTGCAAATTGGAGAATTTTAATCATTTACCTTGCAAATCATCCAGAAACATTTTATAATTTCTAGTTGAGACCTATTAAAATGAAGCTATAAAGAAACCTTTTGAGGGATGCAGAATAAAACTTGGATAAATATAGAGATACTGTATACAAGGACAGGATGCCTCAACTTTGAAGACATACCAGTTGTCCTTATTTCATCTTTAAATTCAAATCAGTGCCACTCAAATATTAATTGTTTGACAATGTGATAAATATTTCCAAGTTTCAAGCATAATATTAATCATAAATCCCTCAAGTCACCTTTATACACATATATGCATGAATGCTAAGTCACTTCGGTCATATCTGACTCTTTGTGACACTATGGACTGTAGCCCACCAGGCTCCTCTATCCATGGGATTGTCCAGGCAAGAATACCGGAGTGGGTGGCCATGCTCTTCTCCAGGAATACACATATATAGAGGAATATATATGTCTCTGTGTGGAATTGTTACTTTAAAATTTTTGAGATAAGCTAAATAAGGATTTTTAGCCCTCTACCACATTTGTAAACACTGGATATAGTAGAGATTATGTAATTTTAAAAAAAAATCACACTGCAAGTAAATACATGGCAGAGACACCACTCTTAACCCTTTCCCTAGAGCTCAGCTGAATTTTCACTCCAGTACCACTATCCCCACTGCCTCATGCTATGATTAAGGCATTCACATTGCCCAACAGTCATGGAAACTGTTTCCCGTATCTTGTCACACACCTCCTGGACACCATGACCCTCTTCCGATGCAATGACATAGAACTCAGTTCTGAGATGGCCTCATAAATCAACCAGCACCACTGCTTCCTCCTCACTTCCCATACTGTTTGGGGTCATACAAAGTGAAAATTTGCAAGGAAAGAAAACATATTTAATGTATGACCTCTTTGACCTAGAAAATTGCTAAGTAAATTACTTTCTTAGTTTAGGCCATGGACTACTCATTGTAAAATAAGGATATGGGTGTCTTCTGCTCTATTGATCTATGTCTTCATTTAAAGTAGACAAGATGAGATTATTTTGAATAGTATTGAGTAAAGTGGAAAGATAAACAATTGTGTCATAATTATCTGGCACTAATTGATCTTCCTAGGTCACTAAACTGCTCCTAAAATCTCTGTTCCTATTGGTCTCTCCACTACTAAACTGATGATGCTCATGGATCTCAAGCTAAGAAAATTTCAGATCAAATTCTTCTCTTCCTCAGAGTTTCAAAAGTTCATGATTTACAACCAACAAAAAGTAGACATTTTGTGCTGGCCTTAAGATCCTCCATGAATTATCCTCAAATTCCTCTCTCCTCACACCTGCTCCTCCGGCCAAGTTTCTAAATATGCAAAATATATTTATGCCACATGTTCTGTATTAGTTAGCTAAGGCTGCTCTAACAAACTATCATATACCTGGCTAGTTAAATAACAGAATTTATTTTTTCACAGTCTGAAAGCTAGAAATCCAATTCAAAATGGCATCAGCTTGGTTTATTCTGTGGCCTCTCGCCTTGACTTGTGTTTAGCTGTCTTCTCCTTGTGCCTTCATTCATCTTTCCTCTGTAATTCTGTATTCAAACTTCCTCTTTTATAGAGATGCCAGTCATACTGGATTAAGGTCCACTCTAATGACCTAATTTTAGCTTCACTGCCTGCTTAAAAACCTTGTTTTTCCAAAACAGTCATATTCTGAGGTACCAGTGGTTATGACTTCACCATATAAATTTCAGAGGGACACAGTCCAACCCATAACACAATTCTTCATTTTGAAATGTCCCAGGAGTGGGTGGGATGAATTGAGAGAGTAGTAATAAAACATGTACATTACCATATGTAAAATCAGATAGCTAGTGGAAATTTGCTGTATGATTCAGGAAGTTCATATCCACTCCTCTGCAACAACATAGAGGCATTGGTTGGGGTGGGAGGGAGGTTCAGGATGGAAGGGACATACATATACCTATGGCTGATTCATATTGATGTATGGCAGAAACCAACACAATACTCTAAAGCAATTGTCTTCCAAATAAAAGCAAATAAATTTAAAAAATTTAAAAGAGGCTATGAGGTTTGTATATTAAATATATTTCAATAAAAAGTTTTTTGTTAAAGAATGCCCCCTAATTTCTATTAAACTAATTATTATTTTTTTCAATGTAATGAAAAACAATACACTTTGCTGTCTGTTCCAATAGCAAGTTTCTTAGTGGTTCCTTAGTATATTTTTATTTAAAATATATTTGATTATTTAAAAATAAATGTCAAACTGTCTAAATAACATATGGTCCTCAGAGTAAAAAAAAGTATCAATATGTAACAAAGATTGTGAATCTCCTCTCTTCCTCAACTTTAGTTCCTTGAATTTCCATTCTTTATAATTAAGCTGATTATGAACATATACACATGCACACACAACACATTACTTAGAGAAACATGACAGATAGATGATACACAGGTAGACGGATAATCTACTATCAATCTTTAAATTATTCTACAAATATTAATGAATTTTTTTCCAATGTGTATTTATGACTGAATCAGATTTTTTTAACTGAGAGATAATTCACATACTATACTATTTCAGTTCAGTTCAGTTGCTCAGTCATGTCCAACTCTTTGTGACCCCATGAATTGCAGTACGCCAGGCCTCCCTGTCCATCAACAACTCCCAGAGTTCACTCTAACTCATGTCCATCGAGGCAGTGATGCCATCCAGCTATCTCATCCTCTGTCATCCCCTTCTCTTCCTGCCCCCAATCCCTCCCAGCATCAGAGTCTTTTCCAATGAGTCAACTCTTCGCATGAGGCGGTCAAAGTACTGGAGTTTCAGCTTTAGCATCATTCCTTCCAAAGAACACCCAGGACTGATCTCCTTTAGAATGGACTGGTTGGATCTCCTTGCAGCCCAAGGGACTCTCAAGAGTCTTCTCCAACATCACAGTTCAAAAACATCAGTTCTTCAGCATTCAGCTTTCTTCACAGTCCAACTCTCATAATCCATACATGACTATTGGAAAAGCCATAGCCTTGACTAGATGGACCTTCGTTGGCAAAGCAATGTCTCTGCTTTTGAATATGCTATCTAGGTTGGTCATAACTTTCCTTTGAAGGATTGTCTTTTAATTTCATGACTGCAGCCACCATCTGCAGTGATTTTGGAGCTCCCAAAATAAAGTCTGACACTGTTTCCACTGTTTCCCCATCTATTTCTCATGAAGTGATTTCAGTTCAGTTCAGTTCAGTCACTCAGTCGTGTGCGACTCTGCGAGCACATGAGTTGCACCACCCCCAGTCCTCCCTGTCCATCACCAACTCCCGGCGTTCACTCAGACTTGCATCCATCAAGTCGATGATGCCATCCAGCCATCTCATCCTCTGTCATCCCCTTTTTCTCTTGCCCCCAATTTTTCCCAGCATCAGAGTCTTTTCCAATGAGTCAACTCTTCGCATGAGGTGGCCGAAGTATGAAGTGATTAAGTTTCTTCAAAAAAAAGTTATTTTGAATTATTTATTGGACAATTCACATATCTCTGTACCTTTGGGCTCAGTTATTAGAGGATTATTGTGATCATTTGATCAAGTCATGTTTCCTTGACTCTTTGCATATCTTGAAATTGTACATTGCTACTTTGGCACTTGAAGGAGTTGTAACCTCTGCATTCCTTATTAACTGTCTTCAGGTGGAAGATACATTTGTTGGTCCTACTTATACACTGGACTTTCCTGACCTTGCATGCGAACACCTGCTCCATCCTCCCTCATGTAGCAGAATTTTTCTTTTAACAGCTTTGTTGAGATATAATCCACGTACCATAGAAGTCAATCATTTAAAAAGCACAATTCAATGGCTTTTAGTATGTTCACATAGTTATACACCCATCACTACAATAAGTTTTAGAACATTTTATTAGCCTAAGAAATTAATCCATACCTTTAGCCTACATGCCCCTGTCTTCCCACCCAACTCTCATCCCTAGGCAATTACTAACCTCCTTTCTGTTTCTATAAGTTTGCCTATTCTGGACATGTTATATTAATGGAATCATATATGATGTAGTCATACATGACTGGCTTCTTTCACTTAGTGTGTTTTCAAGGTTCATCCAATACTGTAATTTGTATCATCCATTGTATTTTTAAGTAGGAGAATTCTTAATTTTTCCTGTCTTCTCTTGATCTTTTAGCACATCTGATCAGATATTGGAAATCTCTTTCATTTTCCTGAAGGTGGTGCTACAGCCCAACTTTGTGCTTTGTCCCTTGCCCATAGACTCTCTGTTTTCTGCTTGCCTTCTTTAAATACCATAGCTCACTCTCACAGTCATTTCAGGATCCTTCAAAAGGAGCTGGCTGAAAAGTCAGGGGAGATTTGGGCTTGGTACCTGGATATTTGGGTTACCCATGGGCCAGTTTGGGAAGATCTTCAAGTGAGGTTTTCCAAAAACTTGTATGTGGACTTGCTGCTAGAGTCTTGATTACAGTCAACAGAAACCAGAGCCCTTAAATGCGCTCTCATATTTGTATCTGCCTTTCCTGATCCCCTCTCTCCATCTAGTCATGAAAGTCTTGCCTGTACCCTGGGTGCTTTAGGAGAGAAAAACTTTCCTCCAGCAGCATCCCACACAGCTGGGGAACATGGGCACTCAGTCATTTCACTCCCATTTTCGTGGCACTGAAAAATGTCTTCTTCCATATTCAATGAACATACTTTGTGGGGTTTTTTGCTTTTTGCTTCAACAGAGTGCTGGCATCTTTCCTCTGTAAACCAGGACTTCTACAAAGGCTCTTTTATCCTTGGCTATATGCCCAAGTCAGTGCTTTGCAGGTGCTCCCCAACTGCAACAAAGAGGGGCCAAAACCAATCCACAGACACCTGCCAGTTCCATAACCCATAATAAGGTTTATCTACCTGTTATCCAGTGCACAAGTGGGAGAAACTCTCCCTGGATCCCCCAACTCCCTGAGAGGTACTTTTGTTCAACAATGGATACTAAATTTTAGCTGATAAAAGGTGACAAAAAGGAGGGACAATGTATGCAGTCATAATGTTCTTCTTCACTTCTTTCAAGTATTTGCTAGAATGGCCCCATCTTAATGAGATCTTTTCGTACACCCTGTTAAGATCATCACCAACAATACCTTTGCTCCCTTGCCTTACTTTTCCCCCCATGGAACGCATGATCTTCTAACATATAATTTACTAATATATCCTGCTTATTGTTTACGTTTCATTTCTCTGCAATAGACTATAAACTCCATGAAGGCAAAGTTCTTTACTTTTGCTTACTAATGTATCCTGTAACTAAAATAGTGTCTAACACTTAGTAAGTGTTCAGGACATATTAATTTATTTTATTAAAAATGAATAGTTTTGGAATTATAGAAAGAAAAAGATGTCTCCTTATATGCAAACAAATGTATACATGCTTGAAAGTCAAGCATATTTTTGTTTTGCTATTTTATTTTTAATTGATTTGTATTGGAGTATATAATTTACTCACAATTTTGTATTACATATATATATATATATACAGACACACATATTTTTGCAGTCAAATTTAATGGAGATCTATTAATTTCATTTGTTTAGCAACCCACTTTTAGGGAATTTTGTTTGACTCTATGTAAACCAACTGGGGAAATGAATTACAGGAAGTTATCCTTTTGACCACAAGTTTGGGCTGGTTACCTGACTCAGGCAAACCATTTTCTCTAACCCAGTACTAACAACATGAGTAAACAGAGAGGATGGAAAATCATTGAATGACAGTTCCCTAAAGAGATGATTTATAAGATCCTATGAATAAAAGTTTTGCAGTTGTTCCAGTTCCTTCAAAACCTCTGGTCACCAAATCTTTCTTCATATACTTGAGCAGTCCACACACCTTCCAAATATTATCATTTTGTTTACTTAAATTCATTAGATGTGATGTGAATAACTAAGAATTTGAGATTTTGCACTCATTGCAAGCTAAGAAAATAGTCTTCTACAACTCCACAGATGATGAGGACTCTAGGTCAAAGATAAAGGATAGCTCATTTCTGGGCAACAGCCAGAGTATCAGAATTTCTGTTGACCCTCTGCTTCCACAGGGAAATGTACATGTGTTACGAGAGAGGGGCCCAGAGCATAGGTGACCAGGACAGGCCTAACTTTGCCTTCAACTTGATTAAACTTCAGGGTGGCATCTTCCTGACCCTAGACCCCTGATCTCCTTTTTCTTAGAGCATATGCTTTAGAAAATGTGCAATTATACATTATTTTTCTGTCCTTCCAATATATACATATTTTTAAATTCTAGTCAGTTTTAAAACCCAGAAATGTCTTTCTTAAGTACCTGGGAGCATCCAATTGAAATATAATCATTAAGGAAAACATTGTTCTTAATATCCCATTTTGCATGGGATGAAAGGAATTCACCATTGGTGAGTACCTTGCTACAAGCACAAAATTGCATCCTATAATAAAGCCATGAGATGTTTATTTTTCCTTTTGATAAAATCAGATAGTAAACCCAGATGGTATAAGGTTCTCCAGTACTTTTCCATTACCTCATGGCAGCCACTGAAAACCTTATCCCTGTTGGTTGTGGCAGAGTTGCCAAATTCAGACTTAGTATTTCTCCATTAGCGAAATAATCTTGAATAAAATTTTCCCTGTCTATTTAACACAATTTTTGACTTGACATAATTTTTGGCACATTTTTGACTTGATATAAGGAATAAGCAAAAACTACACTTGTCTCCAGGGCCTCCCTGGTGACTCAGTGGTAAAGAATCTGCCCGCAATGCAGGAGCTGCAAGCTAAGACATGGGTTCAATCCCTGGGTTGGGAAGATCCCCTGGGGGAGGGCATGGCTACCTATTCCAGAATTCTTGCCTAGAGAATCCCATGGACAGAGGAGCATGGAGGGCTACAGGCCACAGGATTGCAAAGATTCAGACAGGACTGAAGCGACTTAGCAAGGCACACTTGACTCCAAAGAAAAACAATTTCTCTCTCTTCTAGAAACACTAAGAAAAAGATGAGTTAAATTTAAAAGTCATTCAGGAGGTCCACACATGAAGAGGATAACAGAAAATTAAACCCATAAAGCAGGATAGATAAAAACTTTAAAAATCACTTCAGTGTCAGACTGCTGCACACAAATCTCACCCACATTTTATGAAAGTTGATCAAGGCATTAAGTGTAAAGTCTACTTCTGGAGTTTTCTATTTAATTGTTGCTACTTCTGGACATATAGAATTTGATTTCCTAATGTCTACATACTCTGTAGTAGATGAGTATATCTATGAGTAGATGTAAGAATGTCAATTAATCTATCCTGTCATTATTTTCAAATTACAAAACATAAAATCTGTGCCAGAAGGATACAAATAATTTCTCAAACACGTAAAAAGGAACATTGTAATGTTCAAATGTATAATGCAGAAAGATTAAATGGTAATATAGAGTGAAATGATTTATACAAGGTTGGCCATGAGCAAAGACTCTCAACGAATTGGGTCTGTGAATGGATTTAGATATGCTGCTAACTCCTTAAATTGTAAATAAGTCTTCCCCAACTCATATTCATGAAGCTAATTTCATGTGTGAATACTGCTTTCAAAAATAGTCTGTTGCAATATGTGGACTAGAATGATTAATTTATTCACTATGGCCATAACACTGATCAAGTCAAATATGTGATTATTTTTACAATCAGTAACATTCTAAACTCAATAAACCTCAAAGTAGCATCTTATTCTAAAAGAAAAATAGACATTAGTGTCACAAAATTGACTTTATCTGAGCTTGTCTATATTGCAATTGAGTTACAAAAGCTAAGAGAAGAAAATGTGCCAAATATTCTCAAAAAACAGAAATGCTCAGTTTAAAAGATATGGAAATGCATTATTTGTCAGAAAGCTATATTTATTACAGAATCTGAAATATAATAATATATCAGTCATATAATTTTAGGGATCCTTTTTTCCCCAACACTTTTCTAATAGCAACTTGAACGTCCTTGTTTCTTAGACTGTATACCATGGGGTTTAATAATGGAGTGACAATAGTGTATGTCACTGTTACCAGTCTGTCCTCGTTAGACACATAGTTTGCTGTTGGTCTCAAGTAGATATAGGAAGCACAACCATAGTGAATAATGACAACAGTGAGATGAGACGCACAGGTGGAAAAGGCCTTCCGTCTGCCTTCAGCAGAGGGGATCTTCAGGATAGTGTTCAGAATGCAGATGTAAGAAACACAAATGAATGAAAATGGGGCCACGAGTACAAGAACACCACAGATGAATATGACAAATTCATGAGCATCTGTATTTGTGCAAGCCAGACGAATAACTGGTGAGATGTCACAGAAGTAATGGTTGACTTTGTTGGCACTGCAGAAAGGGAGGCTGAAAACTAAATATACTACTGTTAGAGAGGCCAAGAAGCCACCAGCCCCACAGAGGGCTCCCAGTTTTCCACACACCTGCCAACTCATAAGGATAGGGTAATGTAAAGGGTGACAGATGGCAGCATAACGATCATAGCCCATAACTCCCAATAGCAAGCAATTGGTAATAGCAAAACCAAGGAAGAAGAACATTTGGGTGGCACAACAGTTGAAGGAGATTGTCCTGGCCACAGAAAAGAGATTGATGAGCATCTTGGGTAGGATGACGAAGGTATAGCAGGTCTCTGATGTTGAGAGAATGCCGAGGAAGAAGTACATTGGTGTGTGGAGGCTTTTGTCCCGGCGAATGACACTAACAATAATGACATTGCCACTGAGAATGGCTAAGTACAGAAAAAGGAAAACCACAAAGAGAACAAGCTGTATGTCACCAAGACTCGAAAAACCCAGTAAAAGGAACTCGGTGACTATGGTGAGGTTTTCTGCCAAGACCTGAAAACAAAAGGGAAGTAAATGCATTCAGGTACATAAATACACAAATCTAGGGTATGCAGGCTTATATTCCTTTCTTGAGATGTTGGAAATATCTTGCTTTTTTTAGTTCCTAGGTGCCTCTGGTTCATTATCCCCCTCTCCCTTCTTCAAACCCAGGAAAATTATATTTCTTTTTCTGACTCGATTCTGTCCTTCACTTTTAAAAACACTGTGTTTACATGGTCAAGTCCAAATAATATAAACTAATCTCTCTAGTTGAAGGTCACAGGGTTAGCAAACTTAATTTTATCTCCAGCCTAAATTTTCCTTTTTCATGTAAGCTAACTTATTTGCATGTTTCTGGGATTGATACATGGACACCTTTGAAAGGACATTATGCTGCCTCCTACAATTAAGAACACACCATGAAAAATGAAACAAAGAAAATAAATCCTTTTTAATGGCATAAAACAACTAGATCAAATTTAACAAAAGAGGAGCAACATCTATACACAGAAAACCATCAAACACTGCTGAGAAAAATTAAAGATCCAAATAAATGGAAAGACAACCATGTTCATGGATTGGAAGATTCAACATTATTATGAGATAATTATGAGCACAGTGATCCATATATTCATTACAGACTTTAAAAAATTGACAAAGTAATCACAAAATAAATATGGAAAGGAACTAAAATAACCAAAATAATTGTGAAAATGCAGGGCAAAGATAAAAGATTTATAATTTCTGATTGCAAAGTTTACCTTAATGATGGAGTAATCAAGAAAGCATGGTAGTGGCATATAGATATACATATAGATAACGGTTAGAATTGAGAGTCCAGAAATATACACTTCAAAGGGTACCATTGTGAAAATGAAGAGAACCTCATACAGAAAAAGTGCATTCACAAAGCTTGTATCTGATAAGGGATTTGCATCCAGAATATACATATGACTCTTACAATTAAAATAAGAGAAGGATGCAGTTTAAAAATTGGCAAACTCTTTCAGTAGACATTTCATCAAAGTGTATCGGTGGCTAGGAGGTATACAAAGATACATTCAGCATCAATTGCCATTAGAGAAATGCAAATTAAAACCACAATGTGATTACTGTTCATATGCACTAGGATGACTATAATAAAAGCAATAGATACTAAGAGGTGCTGGTAAGGAGGCAGAGAGGCTGAAATGTTCACATTTTGAGGATGGAAGTGTCACTTTTGAAAAGAGTTTCACAGTTTCTTCTAATGGTAAATATAAACTTCGCTAATGACATGGCAATTTTATTCTCAGGAATATAACAGAGGAAAGTGAATACTATCCACATAAATATTTTTAGTGAATGTTCTTAGTAACAGCATTATTGATAATAGCCAAAAGGAGAAAACTATTCAATTTTGCATCCCAATATATGAAAAAATAAATTTATGGACAAAATCTGATATACCCATAAAACTGACTGTTATATTCAGTAGTGAAAGGAAGAACTGTGGTGCATACCACAGCATAAATATCTTCAGAAATACTATGCTACATGACAGTAGTCAAGTACAAAAGACTACACTTTGGAAACTGTATTTATGTGAAATGTGTAGGAAAGGAAAATATATATCAGTGGAAAGAAGAATAGTTGTAACCTTGGGATGGGGACAAGATAAAATTTGGCTGCAAACAGATAGGAGGTTATCTTTGGGGATGAAGAAAATGTCCTAAAACTTTATTGTGGTGATGACCACACAACTCTATTAATTTGTACAAATATTTCATGGTATATTAAGCTATTTTTAAGAGACAGTTTTAAAGGAAATTGATATATTGATGATTTAGTTTTTTATATGTATATTTATTTTAATTACTAAATGGAAACCTTTGGAACATTATGATCCATTTAATTTTCATTGAAAGTCCTTCTCTGGGATGTTTCAGTGTTTCTGAAACACATTACAAATCTTCAAAAAAAATTTGTTAAGTAATTTTAAACATAAATTTTTACATTTCTACCAACTTAAGATTTGCCATGATAGTATATTGTCATGCTCAAACCGCAGTTAATATAACAATAAATATACAGTTTAAAAAAATACAGAAAAGAAGACTGCATACTTGCAATAGATGAGTGGGAGAGAGGCTCTACTGCATTCAACACAGAGGGATTGAGTTAGACTGTGAATTATGACTATTTAACATGCTCTCCCCTTTGAACAATCACAATACAGACATTCAAGAAAAAATAAGAAAATATTCTCCTGCTGATTCAAACCAATGATACCCAAAGACTCACTCTCTGTATATATAAACATGATAACTATATTCTTAAGTAATCAGAATTTCTCCTACCACCTTTCATTTTCTTTTCCCTTACCCTTTATTTCCTTAATAAATAGAAAAAATATTGTATAAGTCTTCAACTAATATAATTTTCAAAAATTTCTTGTGGCTATGTCAAGAAAAAAATGCAACAAATTAAAATATTAGAAAAAAGTATATTTTTGATGGAAAAAATGGAAAAACTAAGCTCAAAACTAAAAACAGTTTACCAGAGAGCAGTAAATAACCAAAAATTTGACTGAATAAAATAAAACATATATTGTCAACAAAAGCACAATCAGAAATATCAGAAAACAAATAATAAATTAAAAATTACCAAAAACATTTCAAAATATTAATATTAACACAAATATACTATAAATTGATGGAGAAAATAAACTTCTAGTGTAGAAAACAGATTTAGTATATGATTTATGAAAAAGAAATAACACGTATCAAATACATAAAAAATAGTTTTACATCATTTGTAGTGCAAGTTAAACTGAAAGATCATTTGCACTCACCAAATTATCAATAGTGATGTCTATTATATGATTAATAAAAGTGTTAATGCTAATATGTTTAAAAATAAGCTTTAATTTTATGGAAAGAAGTTCATCAAAATGTATCAAGGCCCTTGAATATATTCATTCATATTTTTTTCAATAATTCTGTTTGAAATCAATCAAAACTAGAATTTGATGTTTCTTCATCTGAAAAATGGCAAATGTGAGAAATAAGTGTATGGGTATATAAGTATGTGGGAAGTATGTAGAAAGTGCTTAAAATATCATGTACTACATAAGAAGCATGCTACTAGTAGTGATTTTCTTTGACTATTGCTTTTTTGTTGTTGCTGTTTGGTGTGTTTTGGTTTACTTTGCTGGATTTTTCCTCACTAAATGAATCAGCTGTTCAAAGAGAGTGATTTTGAAACTTTATGCTTATCCCATCTCTGAGGTTACAGAATCAAGTTAATGGTCACTACCAGCAGTTTTAATATATCAACAGTGTAGATGAGAGAAATGAATGAAAGTATACAATGTATGAGTGACCTTTCTTTAGAGTGAATCTTCTGTTTTAGGCTGTGTGTGTACATATGCACCTTCATACTCTACCTTACAGGGAAAACCATGAACATAGAATATACAACACAAGGGGCTGATAGCTTTGTCGGAAAACAAAGTTTTGTTTTGTTTTGTTTTACCTTTTCAGGTCCCTTTCTTTCCATATCTGGTGTTTTCACAGGCTGATTTTTCTCTAGAGGCGGAAGAGAAATCTGAAGAGAATCAGTGTTTCTGAAAATGAAAAAAAAATATATATATCCATTATACTCTTTACTTTCAATATAATTTGGCTTTCCTCTCTTAGTAGGACCCAACAAGGGAAATTAGGGAGGAAAAAAAAAAAAAATTCAAGACAAGAACCTGTAGATTTTTGCTTCCACTGGTTTTGACCTGAGAAGACCAACTGGAACTGAATATCTTCAAGAGTTATTTGGGCAGCAAGAATATAGGGTCCTGAGTATGGGAAGCAAGGCATTAAAGACAGAGAGAAATCTTGGACAGGGTGGCAAGAAACAGGAAAATAAACAGGGAAAGTGAGTATTGAAACAGTTCAGCCGGGAAGAAGTGGTGAATGCAGAGAAATCAAATATGTTATCAAGTACCTCTTACCCAAAACTTTATAATGATGTGTTCCAATCCTTGGCAAAAATGGGGGAAGGACTATTGATAAATTTGGTTCTCACTACATTCCAAATTTGTCTCTTCCATCTCTCAGATTTTATCTGTGGACACTGAGCATGCAGTGAGCCATGCTCTATCCCATCAATGCCTGTTTTAGTTTTGGGCAGATCCTCTGAACTCTCAGGAAAAAGGAAAACACGTCTCTCAAGTTTCATTCCCATAGCACTTCTTTCAATTTAACAAATATTTACTGAGTATACAGTAAGTCAAATCACTCTATTAGATATTTGGAGGACATCAGTGAATAAAAGATTCCAGCCCTTATTAAACATTCTAGAACTCCTCACATTTTAGGTAATTATAGATAGTGACCTCACTTGCTCAGGAAAAATCAAGTTCTTAGAAAGCAGACACCATGTCTGTGTTCAGGTGACAAAGTTTATGTGCCAGGCAACTTGTATTCACATGCATCCCTCTAATCCCATCAGCATCAGAGTTTCTAGAAAATATAAAATATTCAAAATATATATGAGAGAAACAATGATTAAGCAAATTAAGATATGAATGAATCATCACAATGGATTCATATATATTTGTCAAGCAGTTGGTAAAAATATTAAATAAGCAAATAAATTGGAATAAAATTTATATCATGAAGAAAGTGCTAGATATGGAGTAAAAAGGAACAAATATTGTTCATATTTCAGCATTTTCTTTGAGAAATAAGTAAAGTTTCCTAAATCTCTGAAATTTGAAATATTATGAGAATTAATGAAGAGAAAAAGTAAAAGTATAGCCCAGAATTACACATAAGAAGCCCTAATTAAGTATTTCCTTCTTTCTGAAGATTGATATTATGAATACCTCCTATAAACATTCTGCAATAGCATATCGCTAATGTTTTCTTTTCTCTCAACTTCAGCATTATCTTGTCTACCCATTCAGCAACTTCCCCTATAACCACTCTGCAATCCTTATCTATCATGTATACAAAGACCATAGTTTAAAAAAAAAAAAAAATACTCCACATTTCTGAATTAAACATAAGATAAAAAAGCACAAGTAGCTATTATCTAAGATCCAGGAGAGTTATATTCTGTAATCTATTTATGAAATAAGGAAGCCCAAGTCATAAATATGAAAGAGTTTCATATTCTCCAAAATGTGAGTCCCGGCTGCAGTGGAATGCACTTGTCCTGTTTTTCATCATGGCCATAAGAAAATGTCCAGATAATTTGCTGCAAACAGCCATTCCCATACAGATCTTCCTATCATTCTCTCAAAATTGTTTAAACCCATAATAAGACTCACCGGCACTCTCCCAAAAACAATATGCATTGTGCTCCAGCTGAAGAGCCCTAAACCAGCTACAACCTGTGTTAGTATTATTAATAGGTATTTTTCTGACTATCAACACTAGCATAAATGCCTCATTTGATAACTTCACTACTCATCACCCTAGGGAGTAATTACCACTTCACTCCTAAAACAGGTCCTGCCTTCCCTCAGTGGGGAACTGTGATCCAAGGAGAAAATGGATCTTAAGGCTCTCTTGCTAAAACATGAACCATGTAATAGTCCAGGAGAATATGTCAGTCTCCTATTTGAGACTCCAGAGTCCCTTGGATTGCAAGGAGATCCAACCAGTCCATTCTGGAAGGAGATCAGCCCTGGGATATCTTTGGAAGGAATGATGCTAAAGCTGAAACTCCAGTACTTTGGCCACCTCATGCCAAGAGTTGACTCATTGGAAAAGACTGATGCTGGGAGGGATTGGGGGCAGGAGGAGAAGGGGACGACAGAGGATGAGATGGCTGGATGGCATCACGGACTCGATGTTCGTGAATCTGAGTGAACTCCAGGAGATGGTGATGGACAGGGAAGCCTGGTGTGCTGCAATTCATGGGGTTGCAAAGAGTCGGAGACGACTGAGCGACTGAACTGAACTGCACTGAGTATGGTGGTTCATTAGAAATTTGGAGGCTGCTGGACATGTTTTCAGAAAAGACCTGATAACTTTCACCCACATACGTGTTTTTCATCCTTTGGTTGGAAGGAAGAATTTCCTAAGCTTTCCTATCTTGCCTTCTTGCCTCTTCCTCAAAGACAAGGAATATTTTATTGAGATGTATGAGATATATAATATTCTGGATATTAATCCCTTGTCAGTTATTATAGCCCCTTTCAACCAACCCCTTTTCTTGAAAAAAGAAACAATATCCCTTTTCTTCTTCTTTGGATTTGCCTATGGCCCACCATAGTTTCCATATCCCAAATTGCATTTGTTTTGGCTATTTGTGTGTGTGTGTGTGTGTGTGTGTGTGTGTGTGTGTGTATGATGAAGTTAGCATCTCAGTAAGTTAGTAAAATATTTAATAAATTGTTTAAGGGCAATACACTATGGATTTAATATTAAATTCTGCATTAATTCAATATATATTCAATTCTGAATATTCATTAGAATATTTCTGTCTTTCCAAATGAGTCAGTTCTTCACATCAGATGGCCAAAGTATTGGAATTTCAGCTTCAGTATCACACCTTCCAATGAATATTCAGGACAGATTTCCTTTAGGATTGACAGGGTGGATCTCTTGCTGTCCAAGGGAGTCTCAAGAGTTTTTCCAAAACCACAGTTCAAAAGCATCAATGCTTCGGCACTCAGCTTTCTTTATGTTCCAGCTCTCACATCCATACATGACTACTGGAAAAACCACAGCTTTGACTATACAGACCTTTGTTGGCAAAGTAATGTTTCTGGTTTTAAATATAGATTGATCATAGCTTTTCTTTCAAGGAGCAAACATCTTTTAATTTCGTGACTGCAGTCACCATTTGCAGTGATTTGGAAGCCCAAAAAAAATAAAGTCTCTCACTGTTTCCATTGTTTCCCCATCTATTTGCCATGAAGTGATGGGACCAGATGCCATGAGATCAGTTTTCTGAATGTTGAGTTTTAAGCCAAATTTTTCAATCTCTTTCACTATCATCAAGAGGCTCTTTAGTTCTTCTTCAATTTTTGCCATAAGGGTGGTGTCCTCTGTTTATCTGAGGTACTGATATTTCTCCCAGCAGTTTTGCTTCTAGCTTGTGCTTCATCCCACCTGGCATTTTGCATGATGTACTCTGCACAGAAGTTAAATAAACAGGGTGACAATATACAGCCTTGATGTACCCCTTTCCTGATTTGCAGCCAGTCTGTTGTTCTGTAAGACCTCGCGGCCTTTTCTCGGGAACCGTCGCCCCAAAGACCACAGTGACTCGAATTCGATGCAATCAGCAAGAGGATTTATTAGGCCGGCGTGCCGGGGTTCAATCTCCTCGGGAGGAGTGAACCTCGAACGCCAGTCGTGAGGGACTTTTATACAAAAAATCACAGGTAGGTGGGGATGAGGTCAGGGTATGGGATACAATGAAGTAGGGGCCATAGGTGAGGTGGATACATCTGATTGGTGGGAAAAGTTTGCAGGTAATTAAGTTGAAACGGTTGGCTGATCACCCTGCGGCATTTGGTCAATTTTTACCCAGAAAAGTCAGACAGAGAGATACATTCTTGGGAGGGGGTTTCCTTGACCAGGTCATAAGTTATCTGTTAAGAATCGGTCAGGAGGCTCTGAGTCACCAGATAAGGAGTAAGCTATTTTCCTTGAGGCACAGCCTGCCTTCCGGGCTTAAATTTTAACCTAAGTCCTTCATTCCCCTCTTCTTCTTGTCCGTGATTTCAATCCTGAAATCATAGAGTGAGGGATTGCGGCATACCATTACCTTGGCATGAGCACTCGCACGGTGCTTGTGCGTTTCTTGATAAAGGAGAGCAACTACTTAAAAATGCAAAGCTAAGAGATGAAGAAAGTTAGGATTACAAGAATAGTCATGGTATCATAAACAAACTTATATAACCTTTTAACATCTATACCTTACAATCATTAAGAAAACAGCCACCAATCTTCTTCTATTTTGACGGGGAGCATAACAAAAGCAGGTTGTTTTACCACTAATACCTGCTCTCCGACGCTCATGCCTCTGATACAATTAGTGAGAGTACAATTAAAACAAGACATATGGTAAACATTCTGAGTGACATTAACAGAAACATTTCCAACCAAAATCATAAAGGGGTAAGGCACACATAATCTAGGATATCTAAATCCAGTAATCCCTATATCTCCATATCTTGTTCCACCTTTATTAGCCTGTCTATATAGCATGTTGCCGGGGCCAAAGGCCGCTAAAAGCTTCCAGATCTCAGTTTGAAATACCTGACGATGTCCGAGTGCCAAAATAGGAGGGTGTTGTCCTCTATATTCAGGATAATCTGGGGTGCCTGCAGGTGCCCAGTCCCAGAGATAAACACTGTTATTATTATTTATGTTATAAACGGTGGCATTGCGTCCCCGGCACAGAGTCCATGGCACATCCATTCCCTCACTAATTCCCAGATGGCGACCACAGTAAGGTATATCGAGTGGCCCTACGCCCTTTTGGTGTGAAATGGCCCCAGCGTCATCAGAAATTCCTGAAATATATACACGAGGGTAGGAAGTGACAGGGGAGACATTTATACAGTAAGACTTGGGGGTATCATATGAAAAACACATAGGGAACCGTGAAGAAAGCCCATAGAAGGAAATATTAGCTTGTTGGTGTTGAATGTGTGCGTCAGAGACTCCTCCCAGAAGAGCAGTATCATTTACGTATACCGGCAATGTTTCTTCATCCCACCCTACAGACTGGAGCATGGGGGGTCCAGGAACGTAGGCCCAATACGTATGAGCGGTCCCTTGATGCAGAGTCAGGAGGTTTAGGTAGAGGATGATCAGGAATCCGGTAATCAACAGAGCCTGAGCTTTAAAGGGTGAGAGGTGCGGTGAGCCTTCCATTGAGGCGTCGGTTCTGGTGCAGCTTTAACGTGGGAGGCGTGGATCCAGGATGAGATTCCGTCAACCTTGATGGCAGTAGGGGTCGTAAGCAGGACAATGTAGGGTCCTTTCCACCTGGGCTCTAGATTATGTTGCCGATGTCGACGAACGTGAGACGGAGTCCCCCACCTGGAACGGATGGGCCTCTTCTGGGGTACCGGGTTGGTAGGCTGCAGCAAGCTGAGTCCACACCTCTTTCTGAACCAGCTGGAGTCCCTTTAGCCTAGCACATAGATCACCATTGTTAAAGTTTCGGGGGTCGAATCCCTCTCTAAGTGTCAATATGGGGGTGCTCCATACAAAATTTCAAAAGGGGTGAGACCAAGGTGAGAGGGCGTGTTTCTCACCCGGAACAGAGCCAGAGGAAGGAGCACCGTGCAGTCAGTACCGCCAGTCTCTAAGGACAATTTAGTTAGGGTCTCTTTTAGAGTTCTATTCATTCTTTCTACCTGCCCTGAACTCTGGGGTCTGTATGCACAATGTAATTTCCAATCGGTCCCCAGAAACTTAACTAACTCCTGACTTATTTGGGCAGTAAAAGCCGGCCCGTTATCTGACCCTAACATCTTTGGCGCTCCGAAGCGTGGAAAAATTTCTTCTAGAATTTTCTTAGCTACTATGAGGGCACTTTCATTTTTGGTGGGGAATGCTTCCACCCATCCTGAGAAAGTATCCACAAAAACAGCAGATATTTATTGCCTTACCGCGCAGGACATACCTCGGTGAAATCCACTTCCCAGTAGGCCCCCGGCCGGTCTCCACGCAGCCGCTTACCTTGGCCCGTCTTGTTTCGGCCGGCATTTACCTCTTGGCAAGGTCTGCAGTTCAGGACCACTTGCTCAGCCAATTTAAAAGTCCCGGCACCTCATATCCTGCTTTAATTAAAAGAGAGACTAGCTTTTTAGCCCCTAAGTGAGTCCAATGGTGCATTTGTTTTAACATTTCTCTGGCTTCTCCTTCCGACGTAGCCTGTTTCCCTCTGGGCCGCGGAGAGGGGCTAGAATTACTTTTATCTTCTGAGCATATTGCCAGCAATCTCGATAGCCCGTCTTTTTGTCGCCGCCTCTCGCGCAGCTTGATCGGCCATATTGTTTCCCTCAGTTACCAGGGACCGATCTCGTTGATGTCCAGGGCAGTGGATTACACTAATCTTTTTTGGCAACATCAGGGCAGCCAACAATGCCAGGATTTCGTTTTTGTTTTTAATCTCTTTGCCGGCCGATGTAAGTAACCCTCTCTGTTGGTAAATAGCTCCATGGACATGTGCAGTTGCGAAAGCATATCTACTATCAGTGTAAATGTTGGCCTTTTTCCCTCGTGCCAGTTCTAAGGCCTTTGTGAGGGCAATCAGCTCGGCTTTTTGGGCTGACGTACCTTGAGGGAGGGCAGCTGCCCAGATTACCTCAGTCCCATCGACCACCGCTGCCCCTGCCCGCCGCCTTCCTTCTTCAAGAAAACTGCTTCCGTCCGTATACCATGTCACCTTGGCATCCTGAAGCGGCTGGTCCGAGAGATCATGACGAACTCCATGTACTCCCGCCAGAATTTCTTGACAGTCGTGGGTCACCTCGGACTGGCTGGGGTCCGACAGCAGCGTGGCAGGGTTAAGTCCGGTAGCCGGCGTGAACCTGATTCGCTCAGAGTTTAGGAGCAACGTCTGATAGTGGGTCATCCTGGCGTTAGTTAGCCATCTCTCGGGGGGTTGGCGAATCACACTTTCTAAAGCGTGGGGCGCAGTGACAATTAAGTTCTGCCCCAGTGTCAGCTTGTCTGCATCTTTTACTAGGACTGCCACGGCAGCCACTATACGCAAACAATTCGGCCAGCCAGCAGCCACGGGGTCCAGTTTCTTTGACAAATATGCCACCAGCCGATTCCATGGTCCCAGCTTTTGGGTGAGGACCCCTTTGGCAATGCCATTATTTTCAGCCACATAGAGATGGAACGGCTTGTCCACATCTGGAAGTCCCAGGGCAGGGGCTGACAACAAGGCGCGCTTAATGTTGTCAAAAGCCTTTTGCTCGCTCTTTCCCCAGACGAAGGGTGTACTGCCCTTGGTCAGGGGGTACAAGGGAGCGGCCATCTCTGCGAATCCCGGAATCCAGAGCCTGCAGAACCCTGCAGTGCCCAAGAACTCCCTTACTTGTCGGGAGTTTTCGGGGGCCGGTGTTCTGGCCACTGCCTCTTTTCTGGCCTCCGAGAGCCATCGCTTCCCATCTCTGAGTTGGTACCCCAGGTAACTAACCTGTTGCCGGCAGATCTGGGCCTTTTGGCAGAAGCACGGTAGCCGAGGGTGCCAAGTTCGGTCAGTAAAGTCTCAGTCCCTTTCCTGCACTCCTCTGCGGTATCAGCGGCCAGAAGCAAGTCATCTACATATTGGAGCAGAGTTACCTGGGGATTTGTGGCGCGGAAGTGCGCGAGGTCCTGGTGGAGGGCTTCGTCAAAAATTGTTGGCGAGTTCTTGAATCCTTGCGGCAGCCTGGTCCACGTTAGCTGTCCGGAGAGTCCTGTAAGAGGGTCTTTCCACTCAAAAGCAAAAATAGGCTGGCTAGCGGGGCTGAGTCGTAGGCAGAAGAAGGCATCTTTCAGGTCCAAGACAGTGTACCACTTCCGGCTGGGGGAAGGGTGCTCAGCAGGTTGTAGGGGTTGGGCACTGTTGGGTGTAGGTCGGATATCCGCTTGTTGACTTCTCTCAGATCCTGTACAGGCCGGTATTCGCCCGTTCCAGGCTTCCGGACTGGAAGCAACGGGGTGTTCCAGGCCGATTGGCACTTTATCAAAATTCCCAGATCAAGAAACCTTTGAATATGTGGGCGGATCCCATCTCGAGCCTCTTTACTCATCGGGTACTGGCGGACTGAGATGGGGGGTGGCAGAGGCCTTGATTTCTACCACCACTGGGGGCTGGTGGACGGCCATTCCCATGCCCGAGACTTCAGCCCAGGCTAGGGGGTCTTAGCCATCCAGTCCTGCATATTCATGGTCTCGGGGGAAGGGCTCTCATATAGCCTGTATTCATCTTCTAGCCTCAGGGTCAAAACCTGCAATGGCCTTCCTTCCCCGTCTGTCTCCGTGGTGCCCTCAGTGTGAAAGTGGATCTGAGCCCCCACTTTCGTGAGCAAGTCCCGTCCCAGCAAGGGGTAAGGGCATTCAGGGATCACAAGGAACGAGTGGGATACCCGGCCCACGCCGAGGTCCACTGTTCTTCAGGTAGTCCATGGGTATTGTCGATACCCTGTAGCACCCTGTACCCATGACTTTTTGTGGACAATGCCCCTCCCGGATTGTAATAGGACGGAGTGTTGGGCTCCTGTGTCTACCAGAAACTGTACAGGCTTCCCCTCCACCTTTAGAGTTACTCTAGGCTCGGGGAGGGGGTCCAAGCCCCGTCCCCCTAATCTTCTTCTTCTATGGCCAGGATTTTGTTGGGGGTGGCGGACCTTCCCCTCTTCTTCTGAGGGCAGTCTTTGAGCCAATGCCCCTTCTCTTTACAGTATGCACACTGATTTTTGTCTAGTGGTGGTTTGGTTCCTGTCCTGCTTTTACTGCGGTCTCTTGGCCCAGCTCTATCATCTCTCTTTCCTTCTTTAATCACTGTGGTCAGAATTTTTGCCAAGTCTTTTGCCTGTCTTTTTTTCTCTCTCTATCTCCCATTCATTCTGCTCCCGGATCCTTCTTTCCTCCTTTTCTTCTTCTGTTTCCCTTTTATTAAACACCTTGTCTGCTTCTTTGATCAAATCTTGAAGAGAGAATCCCTGTAACCCATCTAGTCTCTGTAACTTTCTCTTAATATCTAGGGCTGATTGATCAATAAAGGCCATGGCCACTGTAGCCCTATGTTCTTCAGATGTGGGATCGTAGGGGGTAAATCTCTTGAATGCCTCTATTAACCTATCTAGGAATACAGTAGGTGACTCGGTAGGCCCTTGAGTCACTTCCCTTACCTTAGCCAAATTGGTGGGGTGCCTTGCTGCCCCTCGGAGACCCGCCACCAGAGCCTGGCGATAGACCCTCAGGTGCTCCCTACCTGCCGGAGAATTGTAGTCCCAGTCAGGTCTCGTCAGGGGAAACCAGCATCTATTTCATTAGGAAGCGCTGTGGGACGTCCGTCATCTCCTGGCACATTTTTGCGAGCCTCCAATAGTACTCGCTGTCTTTCTTCTGTAGTGAGCAAGGTCTGCAACAATTGCTGACAATCATCCCAAGTGGGCTGATGCGAGAAAACAAGAGATTCTATCAAAGAGGTCAGCGCCTGGGGGTTATCAGAAAAAGAGGGGTTGTTATTTTTCCAGTTGTAAAGGTCAGAGGCAGAGAATGGCCAATACTGGAGTGGCCGAACCCCACGGTCATCAGGGGGCCCGTTCTCCCGGAGGGGGAGAGCGGTGGAGTCCGGGTGACAGCTCTACGGCCTCGCGTTCCTGCCGCCGGGCCCATTTCTTCCCCTTCTTTTGGCTGTTCAGGCGAGGCGATCGCTTGTGCCCTCTGAGGTGCCGGAGGTGGGACCTGTACAGGCGGGTAGAGTGGGGGAGAATCTAAAAGTAAGAAGTCAGTTTGCAGGTCTGGATATATATTTTTGACGGGAGCCTTTGTCTCTTCTTTCTTTGCCGTGGATTTTAGGGCAAAGATCTCTGCAGCAGGCTCCAACGGCTTTCCTGTGGGGAAAACGAAGGCCGAACCCACACCGGGGGTGAACGGACCAGGTCTTCCCAGACCATAATATATGGCACCTGGTCCGGGTGCTCAGTAGCAGGGGTGAAAATTACAGTTTTAACCTGTTTGACTTGTTCTGAAGAGAATGACCCTTCTGGCGGCCAGCCGGTATTAAAACTGGGCCAATCTACTGCGCATAAGCTCTGCCATTTCCTTTTTTTTCACTGTCATGGAAAGATCATGGGCCCGATTTTTCACTTCTGTCCAGTGATCTACCGTCAGAGACAACGGGGTTGTCACAGTCTGTCCCATCGTCAGTTTGTCACAAAAATGAACACTTAACGAGTACAAAGTAAGACGAGTAGCAGCGGAAAAATCAGATAAAAGCGGCTGCTGTAAACTTTTGCCCTCGGCAAGTCTTGAGCAGATGAGCTTCCTAGCTCCACAGATACAGAATTCAGGCGGAGGGGAAATCTCACGACCCCCACTCCCAGGTCGGCGTTCCAGGCGTCCCTGGCAAACGCCACAGATACAGACGGACAGGCGCGCCCCACAGATACAGACAGACAGGTGTGCGAGGGCACAGATCCTTGTTTCAGCAGCCGGAGGAGACCAGGAGGAAGAAAAGAAAGATTACTGAGGATAGCCACCAAAAATCCTACCGGGAATGGTGGCAGCCAGAGAGGTGGACTTATGGCGTGCTTTGAGTTCACTCGTGTGCCTATACCATTGCACTGAAGTTTTCTTGCTGGGGGGCGGGCGCCCTAGCGGCTTCTGGCCCGTTCCGTGACCCCCTTATCCTGTCACGGGAGTCTTCAAGTGGCAGGCGCCCTAATGGCTTTTAAGTGCCTGACCCGTGCCCACAAAAGGTAATATTAGGCCATATCCTCACAAGAAAGACAGGGAAGTTTCACCCAGCCGGGCGATAGTTACTGGGGCTCACCTGTCATAAGGCCTTCAAAGTCCACCAGGGAGTAGCCCTGGCCGGGACTAATCAGTTGCCTCACAACCGTTCACCTGTTCACTGAAACTTCCAAAGGATTAAGTCAAGCAGCAGGAGAGAAAAGTGAGACAATACAGATTTAACACAGAGCAGACTAGTCACAGACCTTTTACAGATGTACACGGAGACACAGAATTGCTCGAGCGTACCTCCGAATTCAAAAGCCAAAGGGTCTGAGTGAGCGAGGCGATCCCGGACGAGCCCCCAAATGTAAGACCTCACGGCCTTTTCTCGGGAACCGTCGCCCCAAAGACCACAGTGACTCGAATTCGATGCAATCAGCAAGAGGATTTATTAGGCCGGCGCGCCGGGTTCGATCTCCTTAGGAGGAGCGAACCTCGAACGCCAGTCGTGAGGGACTTTTATACAAAAAAATCACAGGTAGGTGGGGATGAGGTCAGGGTATGGGATACAATGATGTAGGGGCCATAGGTGAGGTGGAGACATTTGATTGGTGGGAAAAGTTTGCAGGTAATTAAGTTGAAACGGTTGGCTGATCACCCTGCGGCATTTGGTCAGTTTTTACCCAGAAAAGTCAGACAGAGAGATACATTCTTGGGAGGGGTTTCCTTGACCAGGTCATAAGTTATCTGTTAAGAATCGGTCAGGAGGCTCTGAGTCACCAGATAAGGAGTAAGCTATTTTCCTTGAGGCACAGCCTGCCTTCCGGGCTTAAATTTTAACCTAAGTCCTTCAGTTCCATGTCGTTTTAACTTTGGCTTCTTAGCCTGCATACAGATTTCTCAGGAGGCAGATAAGGTCTGGTATTTCCATCTCTTGAAGAATTTTCCACAGTGTGTTGTGAGCCACAAGTAAAAGTCTTCGCTGTAGTCAATAAAGCAGAAATAGATTTTTTCTGGAACTCTCTTGCTTTTTTGAAATCCAACGAATGTTGGCAATTTGATCTTTGGTTCTTCTATCTTTTATAAATTCAGCTTGAACATCTGGAAGTTTATGGTTCATGTACTGTTGAAGCCTGGCTTGGAGAATTTTGAGCATTATTTTGCTAGCATGAGAGATGAGTGCAGTTGTAAAGTTGTTTGAGCATTCTTTGGCATTGCTTTTCTTTGGGCTTGTAGTGAAAACTGACCTTTTCCAATCCTGTGGTCACTGCTGAGTTTGTCAAATTTGCTGGCATATTGAGCGCAACCTTTAACAGCATCATCTTTTAGGATATGAAATAATTCAATTTCAATTTCACCTCCACTAGCTTTGTTCATAGCGATGCATCCTAAGGCCTTTGACTCTGCATTCCAGGATGTCTGGCTCTAGGTGAGTGATCACATCATTGTCGTTATCTGGGTCATGAAGGTCTTTTTAGTTTAGTTTTTCTGTGTATTCTTATTACCTCTTCTTAATCTCTTCTGCTTCTGTTAGTTCCATACCATTTCTGTCCTTTATTGTGTCCATCTTTGCTTGAAATACTCCCCTAGAATCTCTAATTTTCTTGAAGAGATCTCTAGTCTTTCCCATTCTATTGTTTCCCTCTATTTCTTTGCACTGATCACTGAGGAAGACTTTCTTATCTCCTAGCTATTCTTTGGAACTTTGCATTCAAATGAGTTTATCTTTCTTTTTCTCCTTTCCTTCCCTTTTTTTCTCAGCTATTTGTAAGGCATCAGACAACCAATGTGACTTTTTGCATTTCTTTTTCTTTGGAATGTTATTGGTCACCACCTCCTGTACAATGTCAGGAACCTCTGTCCATAGTTCTTCAGGCACTCTATCAGATCTAATCCCTTGAAATTATTTGTCACTTCCACTGTATAATCATAAGGGATTTGATTTAGGTCATACCTGAATGGTCTAGTGGTTTTCCTTACTTTCTTCAATTTAAGTCTGCATTTTGCAACAGGCAGTTCATGATTTGAGCCATAGTCAGCTCCTGGTCTTGTTTTTGCTGACTGTATAGAACTTCTCCATCTTCGGCTGCAAAGAATATAATCAATTGGATTTCAGTATTGACCATCTGGTGATGTCCATGTGTAGAGTCTTCTCTTGTGTTGCTGGAAGAGGGTGTTTGCTATGACCAGTGTGTTCTCTTGGCAAAACTCTGTTAGCCTTTGATCTGCTTCATTTTTCACTCCAAGGTCAGATTTACATATTGCTCCAGGTATCTCTTGACTTTCTACTTTTGCATTCAGGTGACCTATAACGGGACTTCCCTGGTGGCTCAGTCTTTTTGTGTGTTAGTTATAGAAGATCTTGTAGAAATGTTCAACTTTAGCTTCTTCAGCACTACTGGTTGGGGCATAGACATGGATTACTGTGATACTGAATGGTTTGCCTTGGAAACAAAGAGAGGTCATTTTGTCATTTTTGAGATTGCATCCAAGTGCTGCATTTCAGAATCTTTTGTTGACTATGAGAGTTACTCCATTTCTCCTAAGGGATTCTTGCCCACAGTAGTAGATAAATGCCTGCCCACAGTAGTAGATATAATGGTCATCTTGTGGCTCAGATGGTAAAGCATCTGTCTACAATGCAGGAGACCTGGGCTCGAGCCCTGGGTTGGGAAGATCACCTGGAGAAGGAAATGGCAATCCACTCCAGTAACGTTGCCTGGAAATTCCCAAGGACAGAGGAGCCTGATATGCTACAGTCTATGGGGTTGCAAAAAGTCGGACATTACTGAATTACTTAACTAATTTAAATTCACCCATTTTAGTCCAGTTTAGTTCATTGATTCTTAAAATGTCAATATTCCATACTGGCGGATTTGTGTCAATGTATGGCAAAACCAAAACAGTATTGTAAAGTAAATAAAGTAAAAATAAAAATCTAAAAAAAAAGGTCAATATTCACTCTTGTCATCTCCTGTTTGACCACTTCCAATTTACCTTGATTCATGGACCTAACATTCCAGGTTCCTATGCATTATTGTTCTTTACAGCATCAAATTTTACTTCCATCACCAGTCACATCCACAGCTGGTTATTGATTTTCTTTGGCTCGATCTCTTCATTCTTTCTGGAGTTATTTCTTCACTGTTCTCTAGTAGCACATTGGGCCTCTACCAATCTGGGGAGTTAATCTCTCAGTGTCCTATTTTTTGCCTTTTCATATTGTTCATAGGGTTCTCAAGGCAAGAATACTGAAATGGTTTGCCACTCCCTTCTCCAGTGGACCATGTTTTGTCAGAACTCTCCACCTTGACCTGTCCATCTTGGGTGGCCCTACATGACATGGCTCATAGTTTCATTGATTACAAAAGGCTGTGGTCAATGTGATCAATTTGATTAGTTTTCTGTGATTGTGGTTTTCATTTTGTCTGCCCTTTGATGGCTAAGGATAAGAGGCTTATGGAAGCTTCCTGATGGGAGAGACTGACTGAGGGGGAAACCATTTTGTTCTGATCGGCGGGGCTAATGCTCTTTAATACAATTTTCTGTGGATGAGTGGGGCTATGTTCCCTCCCTGTTTCTTGACTTGAAGCCAAACCGTGGTGGAGGTAATGAAGATGATGGCGACCTCCTTCAAAAGGTCTCATGCATGCACCCCCTGCACTCAGTGTCCCTGACCCTGCAGCAGGCCGCCACTGACCCACGCCTCTGCCAGAGATGCCTGGACACACACGGGCAAGTCTAGGCCAGTCTCTTGTGGTGTCATTGCACCTTTCTTCTGGGTCCTGGTGTGCACAAGGTTCTGTTTGTGCCCACCAAGTGTTTGTTTCCCAGTCCCGTGTAAGTTCTGGTGGCTCTATGGGGGAGTTAATGGGACCTCCTCCAAGAGAGCTTATGCCATACCCAGGTCTGCTGCATCAAGAGGCCCTGCAGATGCAACAGGCCACTGCTGACCCATACCTCCACAGGAGATGCACAAACACTCAAAGGCAGGTCTGGCTTAGTCTCCGTGGGGTCTCCTGGTTCACACAAGGGTCTATCTGAGCCCTCCAAGCGTCACTGGCAGGTACAGGGTTTGATTCTGAATGTTATTTCGCTCCCCCTACTATTTTGCTGGGGCTTTTCCTTTGCCCCTGGACGTGGGGGTATCTTTTTGGTGGGATCCAATATTCTCCATCAACGGTTGTTCAGCAGCAAGTTGCAATTTTGAAGTTCTCACAGGAGAAGATGAGTTCATTCCTTCTATTCTGCCATCTTGCAAACAACCCACTGTATAGTCCACAGGGTCACAAAGAGTCAGATACGACTGGGAGGTTCTCATTTAAGCATCTACATAGAAGGGAAACTCGATATTTAAACACCTCTGGGGGAGGGGACTCCCACTGGAAATCAGGGTAATATAAAAACAGCTTTGGTAAGAAGAAGTCTAAACTAATCAATTATCAATCAATGCATTCAGAAAAGACTTGGAAGTTATATTCACTATCTTTCTACCACAAATGAGAATAAATTCTGTACCTAAAGAAATTCTCTGGAGAACAATGATATGAATGTGGTAACAGGTTGGAAAAACTTCAAACAAGGAAGCCACACAAGATCCATCATTCAGTGAACAGGAAAGCAAGAGTGTGAGTGAATAATGGAGTGTTAGCTGGTGTTTTCTCCTTATCAATTAAATTTGGAAAAAACAGTTACAGTGGTCAGACAGAAAATTCTAGAGAAATGAAAAACCTGAACTTGAAAGCAGTGACCCCATGGACTATAGAATCCATGGAATTTTCCAGGCAAGAAACTGGAATTAATAGCCTTTCTCTTCTCCAGAGGACCTCCCAACCCAGGGATTGAACCCAGGTGTCCCATATTGCACGCTGATTCTTTACCTGCTGAATCACAAGGGAAGCCCAAGAATACTGCAGTGGATAGCCTATCCCTTCTTCAGCGGGTCTTCCTGACTCAGGAATCAAACTGGGGTCTCCTGCGTTGCAGGTGGGTTCTTTACCAACTGAGCTATCAGGAAAGCCCTGAAAGCAGCTACAAACAGAGAAAGGAGGCGGGGGGGTGGAGGCACAGAAACAATGACAGGTGATTAAATTTTTAACATACAATGATTTCCCAAAAAATACTTGCTCCAAAAAAGGTCAGTACAGAGGTCTTAGTCAAGACACTCAAGAAAGTTTCAGAAACAAGCTCCTCAGAATTACTTTGCCAGCAGATCTGCTATAAGAAAGAACTTAATTTCAGAACCAGAATGTAGACTATATATTACCTTTTCTTTCCACCTTCTTACGTATGGCAACCTTCCCTCCAGTATAGCCCTGGCTTCCCCATTCATGTGGGCAGTGGCTGTTAACAACTACTCCCCACATCTGAGTCTCAGGATTTTTATTTATTATTCAATTAATTATGTGTTCACTGGACCAGATCAGTGTAGCCATTTCCATCTCTTTTTCCATTTATATTAAGCACTAAAATATAACAGCATCCCCAGCTTCTTTCTATTCTTCAAGGCCATATTGTTTGCCTTGATCTGCATCCCTCCCACAGAAACCTTCAGTTCTTTATATCACAATTTTATACAATAGTTATAAATTTCTATGCAATTTAAACATAAAATGTCAAAATTTCCTATCACTCACTGTTCACAAAGGTATTTTCCTTCTTAAATTTTATGGGAAAAATAGATTCCCTTATATATATTGTCTGTATTTCCCTGAAACCTCTAGAGTAATGCAGACAGAATGTTGAGAAGACTGTTCCTACATGGAAAAGAGGAAGATAATTATTTTCATGTTTTATTCTAATATTTATGTAAACTCAGGCTTTTACTAATATGGTGTTGTTATAAAATGTAAAAGAAGTTATTGATAAATTAATTATTAAAAGATAATAAAGATTGGAAAGTGGTGATATTATGGCTTATATAGTATAACATTCTAATTGAATAAATCATAAGTAAGCACCACTTATAGTCGCATAATAATACCATTTCAAATGAACGTTAAACTCATTTTGTGATACTTGTACAATGAACTAGCTGGGAGCCAGGGTTTTTCTTTTTCCTGCAAAAATGACTGCATTCAAATTCTGTTTCTTATAGAATCATTATGAGATTGCCATGTAAAATACAGGATACAACTTGATTTTCCATTCAGGTAAACAAAACTGGAAGTTTTACTGTAAGAATGCCCTAAATATTGCATGGGACATACTTAGTTCAGTTCAATCGCTCAGTTGTGTCCAACTTTTTGCAACCCCATGAACTGCAGCATGCCAGACCTCCCTGCCCATCACCAACTCCCAGAGTTCACCCAAACCCATGTTCATGGAGTTGATAATGCCATCCAACTATCTCATCCTCTGTTATCCCCTTCTCCTCCTGCCCTCAATCTTTCTCAGCATCAGGATCTTTTCCAATGAGTCAGCTCTTCGTATCAGGTGGCCCAAGTGTTGGAGTTTCAGCTTCAACATCAGTCTTTCCAATGAACAGCCAGGACTGATATCCTTTAGGATGGGCTGCTTGGATCTCCTTGCAGTCCAAGGGACTCTCAAGAGTCTTCTCCAATACCACAGTTCAAAAGCATCAATTCTTTGGCACTCAGTTTTCTTTATATCCAACTCTCACATGCATACATGACCACTGGAAAAACTATAGCCTTGACTAAACAGAACTTTGTTGGCAAAGTAATGTCTCTGCTTTTTAATACGCTGTCTAAGTTGGTCACAACTTTCCTTCCAAAGAGTAATCATCTTTTACTTTCATGGCTGCAATCACCATCTGAAGTGATTTTGGAGCCCAGAAAAATAAAGTCAGCTACTGTTTCCACTGTTTCCTCATCTATCTGCCATGAAGTGATGGGACTGGATGCCATGATCTTTGTTTTCTTAATGTTGAGTTTTAAGCCAACTTTTTCACTCTCCTTTTCAATTTCATCAAGAGGCTCTTTGGTTCTTCATTTTCTGCCATAAGGGTGGTATCATCTGCATATCTGAGGTTATTGATATTTCTCCCAGCAATCTTGATTCCAGCTTGTGCTTCATCCAACCCAGCGTCTCTCATGATATACTCTGCATATAAATTAAATAAGCAGGGTGACAAAAAAAGTATTTGTAGTTTATCTGGAATTCATATATACTTGAGCATCATCCTCTGTTCATATCTGTTAAATCTTATAACTCTAGACCACTGATATTCTACTAGTGCAGGAAAGAGTAGAAAACTCAAGTTCCCATGGGCCCATATGGGAAGCTGTCTTTCCTGTAATTACTTGTTCACAAACTCAATCAAATAGCCTGTGCATTCTACCATTAATGAGAATTCTGTCGTGAATTTCTGTCAGCAGTGTGAGTGTATATGTCTTAATTACAGAATCAATTAAACACTATGACTATGACTCCAGCATTTAGTTCTGACATGATTGCATACACCTGTTATGATGGAGAACTTAGTAAAGACTTAGTAAAGTCACTCAGAGACTGAAAAGAAGGGGATGATATTTCATGCAAATAGAAAGAGCAAGACAGTGGGGGTAGCAGCACTCCTATCAAACAAAACAGATTTTGTACTCCATGAAAAAGTTTAGAGCCTAATTGACACTCAAACAGAAAGGAAAAGAAAGAGTATCTTAATTCCTGACCCACAACCATGCATACTCTTTCTTAAAATGTGGGTGTTTACATAATGTATTGCATGCATCACAGTAAGATGAGCACATCTGTCACTGAAATAGCACAGTCCTGATTCATATGCACAGCTATGATCCTTAGAAACATTGTTTACCCTTATGTCTCTACATAGTATATTATACACACTGCAGTGTGGGAAACAGGCATTCACTTCAGTAACACTGCTGCTGCTGCTGCTAAGTCGTTTCAGTCGTGTCCGATGCTGTGCGACCCCGTAGTCGGCAGCCCACCAGGCTCCCCCATCCCTGGGATTCTCCAGGCAAGAACACTGGAGTGGGTTGCAATTTCCTTCCCCAATGAATAAAAGCTAAAAGTAAAAGTGAAGTCATTCAGTCGTGTCTGACTCTTTGCGACCCCCTGGACTGTAGCCTACCAGGCTCCTCTTCCCATGGGATTCTCCAGGCAAGAATACTGGAGTGGGTTGCCATTTCTTTCTCCATCAATGACACTACTCTGATGAAAACAATAAGCGCTTTTAGAAACACCTTTAATGCATGTGTCATTTTTTTTTTTAACTCTGGTTAAAAATACACACACACACACACACACACACACACACACATTCAATAAAATCTAAATTTTGATAAAGAATAGTTCAGTGGTAAAGAATCACCTGCCAATGCAGGAGACAAGGGTTTGATCCCTGGGTCAGGAAGATCCTGTGAAGAAGGAAATGGAAACTCACTTCAGTATTCTTGCTGGGAAATTCCATGGACAGAGGAGCCTGGTGGGCTACAGCCCATGGGGTCATAAAGAGTCGGATACAACTTAGCAGCTAAACAACAATAGTTTTGTTATCTATAAGCATAATGTTACACAGCAGATCCCTCCCTAGAAATTTCTGATCTTGTAAAACTGAAACTTTCTGTTCATTGAACAGAATGTTCCCATTTCCCCTCACCCTCTAGCACCTAACAGTCATGATCTTATTTTCTGTTTCTATGAATTTGGGTATTTTAGATATCTCATATAAGTGAAATCATGCAGTATTTGTCCTTATTTTGCTGTTTTATTTCACTTAACACAGTGCCCTCCAAGTTCATCAGGGTTGTCACATTCTAGATGATCTCTTTATTGCTGGAGATGGGGTACTGAAGTCTCCTATTATTATCAGTTGCTGTGTGATTCTGCCTTCATATTAATAATTGCTTGATATATTTAGGTGCTTCAATGTTAGGTACATAAATATCTAGAATAGTTATATTCTCTTGAATTTTCCAACTTATTATATAAAGACTTCCTTTATCTCTTGTCTCAATTTTTTTTTAATTTAAAATCTTTTGTTTGAAATAAAAAATAGGAACTTCTGTTCATCGTTTCAAAGATTTTATTTATTTAACCTCAACTGTTATTTGTACCAGTTCAGTTTAGTTCAGATCAGTCACTCAGTCGTGTCCGACTCTTTGTGACCCCATGAATCGCAGGCCTCCCTGTCCCTCACCAACTCACAGAGTTCACTCAGACTCACATCCATCGAGTCAGTGATGCCATCCAGCCATCTCATCCTCTGTCATCCACTTCTCTTCCTGCGCCCAAACCCTCCCAGCATCAGAGTTTTTTCCAATCAGTCAACTCTTCGCATGAGGTGGTCAAAGTACTGAAGTTGCAGCTTTAGCATGATTCCCTCCAAAGTTGCAGCTTTAGCATCATTCCCTCCAAAGAAATCCCAGGACAGATCTCCTTTAGAATGGACTGGTTGATTTCCTTGCAGTTGAAGGGACACTCAAGAATCTTTTCCAACACCACAGTTCAAAAGCATCAATTCTTTGGTGCTCAGCTTTCTTCACAGTCCAACTCTCACATCCATACATGACCACTGGAAAAACAATAGCCTGACTAGACAGATCATTGTTGGCAAATTAATGTCTCTGCTTTTCAATATGCTTTCCAGGTTGGTCATAACCAACCTGGAGTAACCATCTTTTAATTTCATGGCTGCAGTCACCAACTGCAGTGATTTTGGAGCCCCCTAAAATAAAGTCTGACACTGTTTCCACTGTTTCCCCATCTATTTTCCATGAAGTGATGGGACCAGATGCCATGATCTTCGTTTTCTGAATGTTGAACTTTAAGCCAACTTTTTCACTCTCCACTTTCACTTTCATCAAGAGGCTTTTTAGTTCCTCTTCACTTTCTGCCATAAGGGTGGTGTCATCTACATATCTGAGCTTATTGATATTTCCCTTGGCAATCTTGATTCCAGCTTGTGCTTCTTCCAGCCGAGCATTTCTCATGATGTACTCTGCATATAAGTTAAATAAGCAGGGAGACAATATACAGCCTTGATGTACTCCTTTTCCTACTTGGAACCAGTCTGTTGTTCCATGTCCAGTTCTAACTGTTGCTTCCTGACCTGCATATAGGTTTCTCAAGAGGCAGGTCAGGTGGTCTGGTATTCTCATCTCTTTCAGAATTTTCCACAGTTGATTGTGAGCCACACAGTCAAAGGCTTTGGCATAGTCAATAAAGCAGAAATAGATGTTTTTCTGCAACGCTCTTGCTTTTTCCATGATCCAGCGGATGTTGGCAATTTGATCTCTACTTCCTCTGCCTTTTCTAAAACCAGCTTGAACATCTGGAAGTTCATGGTTCAAGTATTGCTGAAGCCTGGCATGGAGAATTTTGAGCATTTCTTTACTAGTGTGTGAGATGAGTGCAATTGTGTGGTAGTTTGAGCATTCTTTGGCATTGCCTTTCTTTGGGATTGGAATGAAAACTGACCTTTTCCAGTCCTGTGGCCACTGATGAGTTTTGCAAATTTGCTGGCATATTGAGTGCAGCACTTTCACAGCATCATCTTTCAGGATTTGAAACTGTTCAACTGGAATTCTGTCACTACTACTATCTTTGTTCGTAGTGATGCTTTCTAAGGCCCACTTGACTTCACATTCCAGGATGTCTGGCTCTAGGTGAGTGATCACATCATCGTGGTTATCTTGGTCGTGAAGATCTTTTTGTACAGTTCTTCTGTGTATTCTTGCCATCTCTTCTTAATATCTTCTGCTTCTGTTAGGTCCATACCATTTCTGTCCTTTATCGAGCCCATCTTTGCATGAATTGTTCCCTTGGTATCTCTAATTTTCTTGAAGAGATCTCTAGTCTTTCCCATTCTGTTGTTTTCCTGTATTTCTTTGCATTGATTGCTGAGGAAGGGTTTCTTATCTCTTCTTACTATTCTTTGGAACTCTGCATTCAGATGCTTGTATCGTTCCTTTTCTCCTTTGCTTTTGCCTCTCTTCTTTTCACAGCTATTTGTAAGGCCTCCTCAGACAGCCATTTTGCTTTTTGCATTTCTTTTCCATGGGGATGGTCTTGATCCCTGTCTCCTGTACAATGTCATGAACCTCTGTAGTTCATCAGGCACTCGATCTGTCAGATCTAGGCCCTTAAATCTATTTCTTACTTTACTGTATAATCATAAGGGATTTGATTTAGGTCATACCTTAATGGTCTACTGGTTTTCCCTACTTTCTTCAATTTAAGTCTGAATTTGGCAATAAGGAGTTTATGATCTGAGCCACAGTCAGCTCCTGGTCTTGTTTTTGTTGACTGTATAGAGCTTCTCCATCTTTGGCTGCAAAAAGTATAATCAATCTGATTTCGGTGTTGACCATCTGGTGATGTCAATGTGTAGAGTCTTCTCTTGTTTTTTTGGAAGAGGGTGTTTGCTATGACCAGTGCATTTTCTTGGCGAAACTCGATAGTCTTTGCCCTGCTTCATTCCATTTTCCAACGCCAAATTTGCCTGGTATATTTATTGGTATAGTTATTCACAATATTTCCTCATCCTCTTTTTAAAATCTTCATGAATAATGGAAATGCCTGCTCTTTCATTCCAGATATTCATAATTTCATATTCTCTCTATCAATTTGGCTGGATGTTTATCTGTGTTATTTATCTTTTGAACTATCTTTTGATTTAATTGATTTATATAACTCTTCACATTTTATTTATTTATTTTTTAATACTTTATTCTACATTACAATGCTGTATTTGTTTTGCCATACATTGACATGAATCAGCCACAGGTGTACACGATCTCTTCACATTTTTATCCATTTATTTTTACCCTTTTCTTTCATATCCCCTTCCTTCAAGTTCACTGGATTTAATATGCTCTTTCTTTCTACTTTCTTAAGGTGACAGTTTAAATCATTGCTTTTAGATGCTCCTCCTCTCTAATAATTATTTAAGCTATAAATTTTTCTTTATGCACTGTCAGCTGTATGCTACAAATCTGCATATGTGTCTTTTCATTTTGTTTAATTCAAAATATTCTCCAATCTTTATTTCAACTCTTCTTTGAACCATGAATTTTTAGAAGTATTTCTTATTGCCAAATATATGATTCTCTCTCTCTCTCTCTCTCTCTCTCTCTCTCTCTCTCTCTCTCTCTCTTTCTTGTGGTTAGGGAAACTAAATGGAAATCATCTTGTTCAGGCTTCAGAGACAAGATAGCAAAGTATGTCTCTGACCTTGCTTATGACCTACCTGAACACTGTCCTGACTACATGCCTGCTGTGAGTGAAAGCAGAGTGGCTCCATAGATAAGATAGGGGATGGGTCTTGGAAGTGTTGATTCCCTGGAGGAGGTTTGTCCAACCACACCTGGGGCTTAACAACATTTCAAGATTTTCACAATGTGGACTTAAAAAGATATACCACTTGAGAGCTGTGAGTAAGTTTTATTTGGGGCAAAATGAGGACTGCAGCCTGGGAGGCAGCATCTCAGATAGCGCTAAGAGACTGCTCCAAAGCAGCAGTGGGGGAAAGACAATATAAGGTTTTGGTGAAGGGGGAGTTTGATACTATGAAGCACTCATTTTACAAAAGGCTTTTTGTTAGTAATGAGGATCTGATATCCTCATGAAGGGATTTAGTGCTTTTCTAGACATGAGAAGATGCAAGGATGGAGATTATAAAATCTGTTACTAAACACATCCAACTATCTGAAGATCTGTCCCACCAGATTCCCTGGAGCAGAGTGTCTCACTCCACCCTGAATTCCCTCAGGGGTTGTTGAAGGTCAACAGCTATAGCAGCATGGGGTTCAATCTCTGTAGAGGCAGATGACAAATGCCTCTGTTGTTCAGTCATTGGCAATGCTCTTGGTAAGTGCAAATGTGTAGTTGACAAAGAAAAAACAAACAGCACTGTAAAAACAACAACAAAAAATTAAAACCAACAACTCCTAGGAAGTCCTAGGAATGATGCTTTACCTGGGACTTTTTCCCACCTTTGACTCCAGATTGCTATTACATGGGGACTTCCCAGTGCTGTTTGAGTCTGGATGTTGTCTACCCAATTTGGTGATGGTGTTAATATGTACTGTTGGGCTTCCCTCGTGGCTCAGACAGTAAAGAATCTGCCTGCAATGCAGAGTCTGGCAGGCTACAGTCCATGAGGTCGCAAAGCATCAGAAACTACTAACTAACATCTCTAAATAATAAGTGATGTGTACTGTAACTCTTTACTGTTTCTATTTCTCTTTTGTTTAATAATCATATATTGAAAGTAAGTTAGATAATTCTTCATTAAATATTGAAATTTCTTATTTGTGTATAATAAGTGATTTCTTTTGTTAATGAATCCTTTGAACTTGAGACAAAAGTTAAAATTTTTGGCAAAACACTTGTTTAATTGAACTGTGATCACAGAACATTTTTCATGTAATTTTCAGTCACTGTAAATATACAAAAATTTGTTTAATGGCCCAGAATTTGGTTTTTCTTGGTAAGTGTTCCTTGTGCTCTTGAAAAGAATACACTTCCTGCTATTGTTGGATGGAATGTATATGTCAACCAGGTCAAGTCTATTGATCAGTTCAGTTCAGCTTAGTTCATTCACTCAGTTGTGTCCAACTCTTTGCGACCCCATGAATGGCAGCACGCCAGGCCTCCCTGTCCAGCATCAACTCCCAGAGGTCACTCAGACTTGTGTCCATTGAGTCAGTGATGCCATCCAGCCTTCTCATCCTCTGTCGTCACCTTCTCCTCCTGCTCCCAGTCCCTCCCAGCATCAGAATCTTTTCTAATGAGTCAACTCTTCGCATGAGGTGGCCAAAGTACTGGAGTTTCAGCTTTAACATCATTCCTTCCAAAGAAATCCCAGGGTTGATCTCCTTCAGAATGGACTAGTTGGATCTCCTTGCAGTCCAAGAGACTCTCAAGAGTCTTCTCCAACACCACAGTTCAAAAGCATCAGTTCTTCAGCGCTCAGCCTTCTTCACAGTGCAACTCTCACATCCATACATGATCACTGGAAAAACCATAGCCTTGACTAGACAGACCTTAGTCGGCAAAGTAATGTTTCTGCTTTTGAATATACTGTCTAGGTAGGTCATAACTTTTCTTACAAGGAGTAAGTGTCTTTTAATTTCATGGCTGCAATAACCATCTGCAGTGATTTTGGAGCCCCAAAAAAATAATGTCTGACACTGTTTCCACATCTATTTCCCATGAAGTGATGGGACTGGATGTCATGATCTTCGTTTTCTGAATGTTGAGCTTTAAGTCAACTTTTTCACTCTGTGGTCAAATCTTTCAAATCTCACAGTCTCTTCTTATCTCCTTCCTGTAATCTTCTTGCATCTTGTAAAAACATTTGGCACCCAGTCATAAGTTGCTCAGCCATGTTCAACTCTTAGTGACCACATGGGCTGTAACCTACCAGGCTCCTCCGTCCATGGGATTTTCCAGGCAAGAATACTGGAGTGGGTTGCCATTTCCTTCTCCAGGAGATCTTCCCAACCTAGGGACTGAATCCAGCTCTCCTGCATTGTAGGCAGACACTTTACCATCTGAACCACCAGGGAAGTCCAGCAACAGCTAAATTATCTGAACTTAACCTAGTATCTTTTCACTAAAGAGAAGTATATGGCTTCTTCACCACCACAGAAATATCACATACTCATAGATCCTATTTATATACTCTCATAAAGGACTTTTGATTTTTGGTTTTATGTGTTTGTCTTGGTAATATAAAGCTACTATACCAGATGGCCTTATCTTTTTTAAATAAGTAAAGAGTGTCAGAGCTGTATTTCGAAAACAAAAGTAAGATGAAGACAATGAGTGTTGCTTTTATTGCAGGTGTTTACTTTTAACATAATGTAATTTGGAGAATCTCCCTCCAAATTTCAACATTAAACACCCTCCCCACAATGTTTTCAAAGTAAGCACATTCTATATATAGGTCCACATTTCTGGCATAGGTCACTTCAGACACAATAATTTCAGGCAGACTAATTTAAACAGGTAACTATTATGTTTTCAGCTTAAGACTGATAGAAAATTTCTCATGAACTTGCAATTCATTTGAAGACTGCTGCTTGTAATTGAAAGTTTAATTCAAACTCTAAAATTCATTCCCTGAGACACACTTGGGAGAAGGAAATGGCAACCCACTCCGGTATTCTTGCCTGGAGAATCCTGTGGACTGAGGCCTGAAGGGCTGCTGTCCATAGGGTCGCAAAGAGTCGGACATGACTGAAGCGACTTAGCATGCATGCATGCATTGAAGAAGGAAATGGCAACCCACTCCAGTGTTCTTGCCTGGAGAATCCCAGGGACAGAGGAGCCTGGTGGGCTGCTGTCTATGGGGTCACACAGAATTGGACACGACTGAAGCTACTTAGCAGCAGCAGCAGACACAGTTACTGACCTCCCCTTAATTCCATCACAGATAATGCAATTATTGACCAAATTGCAGGCAAGTTTCAAAGAAGCATGAAGGTAAAATCCATGGAAAGTAACTCTTGTTTGTCTTGATACATACTGACTTCTTTTTGTTTCAGTGATGCATTGTTTAACTTCTTACTTAGGTTACATTGTGCAGCCAGGGTTAATTTTCTTTCCTTACTTTAGTTTAGTCCTTTCTCAGTGTACACAGTGATCACTGGAAATGTCTCTTTATTAACCCCTTAAATCCATTCTCTACATCAGACCCAGTTAACTTTTCAAAATGAAAACATTATATTTCATCATTACCAAAAACTGTCCTCAGTGTCAAAAATAAAATAAAATATCCCCAATGTAAGAAATGAATAAACTAGTCTTACGTTTATTTGTACACCATACCATACATAAACTATTTAGGCTAAATATAAGACTGGGTACTTTAAAACTTTAAGAGGAAAACAATAAGTAAAACACTCTGACAAAATCACAGCAATATTTTTTAAAGCCATCTCACAGAGTAATGGAAATTAAAACAAAACAAACAAACAAACCAAGGGACCTAATGAAGTTCAAAAGCTTTTGCACAAAGGAGAAAACTATAAACAAAAATGAAAAGACAACATACAGATTTGGAGAAAATATTTGCAAGCAATGTGACTGAAAAGGGGTTAGCTGATTTACAATATAAAAAATAAATTAAATTAATATTTAAAAATAGGAAGAAGACCAAAGAGGCATTTCTCCAAAGAAGACATGCGTAGGTGTAAGAGGCATATGAAAATGTGTTCAGCATCACTGATTATTAGAGAAGTGCAAATCAAAACTGCAATGAGTTATCACCTCACATCAGTTAGAATGATCATCAAAATATCTGAAAAAGATAAATGGTGGATAGAGTGTGGAGAAAAGGGAGCCCTCTTACACTGTTCGTGGTACAGCCACTATGGAGACCAGTATGAAAGTTTCTAAAACAACTAAAAATGGAGTTCCATATGACCCAGAAATCCCACTCTTGGGCATATATCCAGAAAAAAAACCAAGGTTCAGAAGAATACGCACACTTCAATGTTCACTGCAGCACTTCCAAGACATGGAAGCAACTTAAATGTCCATCAACAGATGAAAGCATAAAAAAGATGTGGTACATATATATAATGGAATATTGCTAAACCATTAAAAAGAATGAAAATGACATCTGAAGCAACATGGTTGGGAGATATCATATTAAGTGAAGTAAGACAGAAAGGCAAATATCATATGATATCATTTATATGTAGAATCTATTAAAAATGGTACCCATGAACTTATTTACAAAGCAGAAACAGACTCACAGACATAAGATAATGAATTTATGGTTACCAGGGGGCAAAGGTTGGAGGAAGAAATAAGTTGGAAGTTTGGAACTGACATGTATACACGTCTAAATTTAAAATAAAAAGCCTTTCCATAAAAAATAAATACATAATTTTTACTTTAACTTAAAAAAGAGAGAGAGAAATGGATGAACTGGGTCATCAGCTTTTTTATAGCTTGGCTGGAGGGACATCCCCTGGCAATGATTAAAATCAGAACTAGTGTCCTTTCAAATCTCTGTTTCACACAGTTTTATATTTTCAAGTTTGTTGTTAGGGAGGAAGTGAAAACATGTTATTTCAACATTAGACAAGTTATATCTCTATCATTGCTTTTTTTTAAAAAATTCTGATCTCATGTCTGTATAACTGGCATCACAGATCATTCTCTCACAGACATCTTGTGTAAAAAAGGACTTGGGCATGATGTTTCTATGAGACCATGGAATGAAATTACGTGAAATGAAATTTATCACTCAAATTCTGCACAGTCTCTGAAACTTGCACTTTTTAATGATTTCATCATATTGTTGATTTATTTGTTTGCACAATGGTATATTTTAACACATGCTTGAGGTTTTTTTTTCTAAAATGTCTAACATATTTTTAAATGTACAACCTTTCATTTCTTATGAAATCACATGTAAATAATGCAACATGGCATGCAAAGTCCTATATGTTCCACTCCTTATTTTCATTCTTTTATATGACCATGCCCACCTCCTCATAATCTATATAACCTATGTCTTTTTTCTCAAGCTTTCTGAGGTAAAAGATCAATTTTCCCCAAAATTTATTATGTACCAAAGATTTTGGAAAATATAATGGAAGTGAGTAATTTCAAACACAAAATAAAAAGAAATACAAGAAATTTTCTTGTTTTATTATTATATTAACATACATGTAATTGCTCTGTTGACTTTGAAATGAAAGTTTCTAAATATTTACTCTCAGTTTTCAGTACTTATTTTGCTGCAGACATGTAAAAATGCTCCCTAGTCTCCTTCTGTTCTTTGGCATTGCTCTGTGTTTCAGATAATTCCAAATGAAACTGTATAACTCAGATTGGAACTTGAACCCATAACTGAGATCACACTTGGTCTCAGGTCTTAATGAAGCTCTGTTGCAGGGAAAAGCCATTTCTCACTCCATGTTGGATCAGTTTCTTTGATTTGAACTTTTGCTTGTCATTGCTTTTGTTATTATAAGCATACATAATAGAAAACCCTGCCCTTCTGCCTGACTGTTAAACTAAAGTGACTTTGTTCAGCTCACAGGGAGATAACTTGACTGCCCATCTGTGACCAGCTGCAAGAAAAAAGAGATTAACGCATCCCCTCCCTGAGACTGGCCAATCCAGGAGAGATTTGCAAGATAATGACTTTTCTGCTTTACTTCCTCAGCCCCTCCTCCATTCTTCTCTACAAAAGAATCTGGCAGCCAGACTCCAAGGAGATGGTTATTTTGAGACATTTGTCTGCCATCTTCTCAGTCAACCTGCTTTCTGAATAACATATTCTTTGTCTCCAATCTATTGACCTATTGTACAGAAGCAGAGAGAGCTTAGACTTCATAAGAACTCAGGTTCTTGATGTCTCATTGAAGAAAGAATTCAGTGAGGGAAAAATGATAGATAAGAGGTGGATTTATTTAGACAGAAAAAGACTACATAGAGTGTGGGCCATCTGAGAGAGTGAAAGTAACCTTGGAGTATGGGATTGTCAGTTTTTAAAGAGGCGAGTAATTTCATAGGACAATGAGTGGGAGGAGTATTCCAGCTATTTTGGGGAAGGGGTGTGAATTTCTATAAATTTGACCACTGCACACTTTTTGATCTTTATAGTTGATTTTGAAACTCTCATGGCACCTATTGCATTATTTAGCATGCTGATGTGTTACAGTGAGCCTAAATTGAGGCTAAAGACAGAGGAAGTTGACTATCTGCCATCTTGGACCTTGTTCAGTTGCTAAGTCATGTCCAACTCTTTGCAACCTCATAGACTGCAACACTGCAGGCTCCTCTGCCCTCCACTAACTCTCAGAGTTTGCTCAAATTCATGTCCGTTGAGTTGGTGACACTTTCTCATCCTCTGTTGTCCCCTTCCCCTTTTGCCTTCAGTCTTTCCCAACATGAGGATCTTTTCCAATGAGTCAGCTCTTTGCCTCAGGTGGCCAAAGTACTGGAGTTTCAGCTTCAGCATAAGTCCTTCCAATGTATATACTGGGTTGATTTCCTTTAGTATTGACCTTTTGATCTCCTTGCAGTCCACTGTTTCCACTTTTTTCCCCTTCTATTTGCCATGAAGTGATTGGACCAGATGCCATTATGTTACCTTTTTGAAGGTTGAGTTTCAAGCCAAGTTTTTCACTCTCCTTTTTCACCTTTATAAAGAGATTCTTTAGTTCCTCTTCACTTTCTGCCACTAGAGTGGTATTATCTGCATATCTGAGGTTGCTATTTCTCCCAGCAATCTTGACTTCAGCTTGTGATTCATCAAGCCCAGCATATCACAAGATGTTCTGCATGTAAGTTAAATAAGCAGAGTGACAATATACAGTTTTGGTCCTATTTGGTTTTCATCAGTATATGTCATGTCCTTGAGTTATGTTACTATTTTAAAGGTCATGCCCATCCCCCTTCCCTCCTGTTCCACAAATATTTAGAATAACCACAACATTCAAAACTGAAATATTGTCTGTGCCTTCACCTCCTCAGTTTGAAGTCCAATGAGGCCTTTGCGTGTGGATGAGAAAACTTATTAAAATTTTTACTGGCTTAAAGCCATTTTAGTAATAGCATGAATATACTCAAATATCAAACCCTCACAATCCTTCTATATGTAGGCATTAAGTAAACAACTAATTACAAAGCCTAGAATATGTGAAGTTGAAAAAGATCAATGAAATACTGGGAAAGCAAGCCCCTAGAGGAAAACTTAATGGGACTTTATAAAAATTATATTTATTTGTGTATTTCTCTTTTAAAAGAATGATAGTATTTTAATTTTAATTTATATATCTATCTTCCAAAATAAAAATAGAGTTAGAAAATGGTTAAAACTAAAAATATGAATACGGGTAAGAATTAAAGTAATGAAGATTAAGCTGACTATATTGAGGAATAAAATTCTGATCATTTTACCCCAAAATTTTTGGTCTTATATTTTTAATTTTTTAAATATCATGTCTTTCCAGAAATTATATATATATATATATATATATATATATATATATATATATATATAAAATCTGTGAAGAGCTTAATTACCTGAACTATTACACTATCATTGTAATATATTTACTTAGTAGGTAAATTCAAAGTGAAAGTGTTAGTTGTACAGTCATGTCTGACCCTTTGTGACCCCATGGACTATACCCTGCCAGGCTTCTCTGCCCATGGGATTCTCTAGGAAAGAATTCAAGAGTGGGTTGCCATTCCCTTCTTCAGGGGATCTTCCCAACCCAGGAATCTAACCCTGATCTCCTACATTGCAGTTAGATTCTTTTCCATATGACCCACCAAGCAACCAAGTAAACATTAGTAAAATTTATATATTGTGGGATTTATTACAGTTATTAAACAAAAAAGCTTAGTATTTAATAGTTAGTAGAGACATCTAAAATACATGTCTCTTAGGATATAAACATTTAATTTGATTAGCTGGTTCTCTTTTTTTAAATGTTTGAGTAATTCATCATGTTGAAATATATTTCTGAACTTTATTTGTGGTTGGTTATTATGAGTGCTCACCTGTAATAATTAATTGTTAAGACTCCTTTTCCACCTGTTTACTGTGTAGGTGATTACTGCTGGTAAAAATGTTTCCTTTATTTGATTCAATGCATACTTTATCTGTGATTACATAATTTATTATCTCTCTGTTTAGTCTTTTCTGCTTGCACAAAATGAAACAATGTTTAATAGAAAGTGTGTATATATGTAATACTTATTAAAATCAATACAAATTGAACATTTACACATCTTTTGCTTTGTAATGGAATACTTTTATTTAATTTTGGGGGAATCACTGTTGTTCTTCAGCTGAAGAGTATTGGTAGCCTAGATTCTTGTTGACATGAAATGGAAGCAATTACCTCTCCTAAAGGAATTTTCTTTTTTTCTCTAAATGTAGAATCTAGGTTCTGAGACAATATGATATTTTAGTGGAGGTAAAATCACTGCAGATGCTGACTTCAGCCATGAAATTAAAAGACGCTTACTCCTTCAAAGGAAAGTTATGACCAACCCAGATAGCATATTCAAAAGCTGAGACATTACTTTGCCAACAAAAATCCATCTAGTCAAGGCTATGGTTTTTCCAGTAGTCATGTATGGATGTGAGAGTTGGACTGTGAAGAAAGCTGAGCACTGAAGAATTGATGCTTTTGAACTGTGGTGTTGGAGAAGACTCTTGAGAGTCCCTTGGACTGCAAGGAGATCCAACCAGTCCATTCTGAAGGAGATCAACCCTGGGATTTCTTTGGAAGGAATGATGCTAAAGCTGAAACTCCTGTACTTTGGCCACCTCATGTGAAGAGTTGACTCACTGGGAAAGACTCTGAAGCTGGGAGGATTGGGGGAAAGAGAAGAAGGGGATGACAGAGATGAAATGGCTGGATGGCATCACTGACTCGATGGATGTGAATTTGAATGAACTCCGGGAGTTGGTGATGGACAGGGAGGCCTGGTGTGCTGCGATTCATAGAGTCACAAAGAGTCAGACACAAATAAGCAACTGGACTAAACTGAACTGAAAGGTGCTGTTACTAGTTCTTAGGGGCACTTTTAAAAATGACTGAGTTTAAGATTAATTTTTAGGTCTTTTAACTGGTTAAGTTCTATTTAAGTCTATGTCAATCCTCTAATTTATAAGATTTCATTTGCTACTATAATGTAAAAAGCTAATTTGGCTGGTCAAATGAAACTAAAGGAAAAGTCATTAAAAGATTCTTTATGAAATTCCAAGAGAAGTGAGAGAGTCATTTCCTAGGCAGGTTGATAAGTCCAGAGGTCCCCAATGAGAGAGGGGTCTGGAATTCTCAATGAGAAAGAAAGGACAAACTTTTTTTCCCTCTGCATTCCTCAGGATTAGATAACAATAATGTATCCTGCTTGAGGACAGTCTCTGAAAAAAACTTTCTGGCTAATCCTGTTATCTTAAAATGTAAATTATGGGAGTAGGTCTAGTGAGGTCTTTACTACCTCCAGACATTCTTCTGATTCATTGTAATAACGAATTAGAAAATATATAACTCCATCGGTAACACTAACAAGAGGGTACTCTTTCTGCCCCCCTTCTGATGTCTATGTCAGAAGCGTTCTCTATCCCTTTCATACTTTAATAACTCTATTGCACAAAAGCTCTGAGTGATCAAGCCTTGTCTCTGGCCCTGGATTGAATTCTTCTCCTCTGGAGACCAAGAATCCTGGCATGTTTTGGTGGCTCAGCAACAACCTTTTATCTTTGGGGCTTGTCCGCGATTCTTCAGGACAAGGTAAGCATGCTTCTGAGCTCTAGTTCTTTGTTCTCCTAGCGAACACATTTTCTGCTGTACTTTACTAACTCTACAGTGTGCTTGTGTGAATGAATGACAAGTAAGGAGCCCTGCTCTGTGGTTCTGTGGTGACCTCATACAGCTTATGGCGGAAACCTGTCAGGGGGTTATACCAACCTGCCAATGCCAAGAGGCACCCAATGTCTCCTTTGGGGATTTACCAGAAATGGGCAACGTGTGTGGACTGAACTCTCCTTTCTCAGTCAAACTTTTCAATCTCTTTGACCATTTCCTAACTCCTTGGGGAATTGGAAGTACTAACCTAATCTGTCAGATCATAGACTTTCAAGGGACTTGTGATCTATGCTGTTACTGTGCACTACGACTTAGGCCCCAAACTTGGATTGGTAGTCAGGAAGTGCCTAGCCTCACTAGGAATCAAAAGTTTGGAAGTTAGATGGAGCTCTATCTACAAGAGCTTCTCTGAGGTTAAAGATTACTCAGATTGAAACTGCAATGGGTTTTTTTCCTTTGGTAACACTGGCTCTTAGTGGACCAGAGGAGGCTCATGATTTCAGGATTGAAATCCAAACTAAAAGAAGAGGGGAATGAGAGGAAGGGTGGATAAAAATAAAGCCTTAGGAAAACAGGCCCCTTGTTAATCTTAAGACAGACCTTTATCTCAAGAATGTGTAAGGGGCTCATATCTCAGGAATGCAGCCTTCGGAAGGCTTTCCAGGGGATGTTTACCCCCAAAAGAAAAAAAGAAAACCATACCAGGATATTAGTTTCCAGAAAAACAAGTTAGCAGTAAAATTGCAGCTCAGACAGACGTGTCGACCTGATAACAAATGAACCTATCCCTAAAAATGCCGAGACTTGAGCACCAATCAGATCATTCCACCCTAGCTATACCTGTTTGTGGTTTTTGTCTTAAAAACTGCTTTGTAATGAATGTTCGGGGTTCGTTCTTCCCTGGTGGTGATTGAACCCCGGCGCGCCAGCCTAATAAATCCTCTTGCTGTTTGCATCGATTCCAAGTCTTGGAGATTCTTTGGGCGACGGACCCCTGCAAGGAGGCCATGAGGCCTAACAATACTGCATGGCCGTGGTAACCACTGGAGGATGGCGAACAGTGGCCAGTTGGAGGATCTCTTAAGTATAATACTGTTTTACAATTAGACTGGTTCTGTAGAAAACAAGGGAAATGGGTAGAAGTAGCATATGTATTTCCCTTTTCTCTCTGCAAAATATGCCAGATTTATGTACTAAGGATATAGATTTGGGTGTGAAACCTTCAGCTCCCCCCTGTCTTCCTACTTTGCCCCCTATCCAGGGCTCCAAACTGGGCAAACTGGAAGTCAGAGAACCCCCACCACCCCCAAGAAGGGTTGCTTTGGTCTCAGTAAAAACCCAAACTGAGATTCAAATTGCCCAAGTAGAGGTCTAAACAACTCATGTCTCAGTACAACCTCAGACTACTCTGGTTTCAAAAGAAACTCAGACAATTGAAGTAAGAGATGAGATGGAGGACAAGAGACAGAGAGATAAAGTAAAGTAGGTTTCTCAAATCTACCCCTGGGATCATATGTGCAGAACAGCCAGAGAGACTGAGGAACAGCCACACAAGCTGTTGCCTCTTCATGAAGCACCCACCAGGAGAAATAATCAGTCTTTGACAGTTAATAAGCCCTTTTCCTATCAAGAAATACAAAAGATCAAGGAGGATCTGGGAGACTATTTAGAACACCCAGAAAACTATCTTAGAGCTTTTAAAGGTATTACTCTCCTTTATGACCTTACTTGGAAGGATGTGATGTATATCTTGGGACAAACGCTGACTCCTGACTCCTGGGAAAAGCCGTTGCTTATGAAGATGAACAGGTTGGTAATGAATCAGTAGGGAAGAGGGAGGACGTGATAGCCACCCTCCCCACTGGGAATCAGTTCAGTTCAGTTCAGTCACTCAGTCGTGCCTGACTCTTTGTGACCCCATGAATTGCAGCACGCCAGGCCTCCCTATCCATCACCATCTCCCAGAGTTCACTCAGACTCACGTCCATCAAGTCAGTGATGCCATCCAGCCATCTCATCCTCTGTCATCCCCTTCTTCTCCTGCCCCCAATCCCTCCCAGCATCAGAGTCTTTTCCAGTGGGTCAACTCTTCGCATGAGGTGGCCAAAGTACTGGAGTTTCAGCTTTAGCATCATTCCTTCCAAAGAAATCCCAGGGCTGATCTCCTTCAGAATGGACTGGTTGGATCTCCTTGCAGTCCAAGGGACTCTCAAGAGTCTTCTCCAACACCACAGTTCAAAAGCATCAATTCTTCAGTGCTCAGCTTTCTTCACAGTCCAACTCTCACATCCATACATTACCACAGGAAAAAACATAGCCTTGACTAGACAGACCTTTGTTGACAAAGTAATATCTCTGCTTTTGAATATGCTATCTAGGTTGGTCATAACTTTTCTGCCAAGGACTAAGCGTCTTTTAATTTCATGGCTGCAGTCATCATCTGCAGTGATTTTGGAGCCCCCCAAAATAAAATCTGACACTGTTTCCACTGTTTCCCCATCTATTTCCCATGAAGTGATGGGACCAGATGCATGATCTTCGTTTTCTGGATGTTGAGCTTTAAGCCAACTTTTTCACTCTCCACTTTCACTTTCATCAAGAGGCTCTTTGGTTCCTCTTCACTTTCTGCCATAAGGGTGGTGTCATCTGCATATCTGAGGTTATTGATATTTCTCCCAACAATTTTGATTCCAGCTTGTTCTTCTTCCAGCTCAGCGTTTCTGATGATGTAGTTTGCATATAAGTTAAATAAGCAGGGGCTGGGGGCCATCGTGAGGAATCCCACCTATGACAAGGTCATGAGGAAGAAAGACTGACAAAATGCAAGGACATGATCAAGCTTCGGGGTTCCCCCTGGAATTTCCTGAGCATCCATCCCCCAAGACCAGAGTCTGCCTGCTTTACTGTGCTATGCTTTCCACCGACTCTTCTGTCATCAACAGGGTGCTGTCCCCCAACCATCTTTTTCTGGAAAAAAATTTAATGTAGAGCTTTTAGATAATAAATCTCCTAGGCATAATATGAGTGTTCCAATCCAAAAACCCCTCTGATGGCTTTCTAGCCTGCCTGCAGAACTCGTAAACCTGCGCATGTGATTGCTTGAGGGAGGCACAGGAAGCTTAAAACATCCTAGGAATGTAGGGGCTTCCGAGGAGTCAAAATCATTAGAACTGATTAAAGGTTTAATTTGTTGAGCCAATACTTGCTGCCAAATTTTCATATCCTTTATTTTTAGATATAGTTGGTATATAGAAAAACAAGTAGTGGACCTGGTATTAGCAACATTAGATCTTTCAGTTGAGTGCTTTCTTTGTTATAACCCACTGCACCTTTGTTCTGCAGGAATGTAACTTTATTTAGTACTTTGAGGGTGATGCACAGTAAAAAAAAAAAAACACTTCTAAGGAAAAGGAGTTTTCTGGTTGATAGACAATTATGCAGGAAGAGAGCCATAAAAATGTTAACAAGCCTCTTGGCCAGAAGATAATGTAAACCACCTGAGACCTTTTGTATACGGGAGGGTATGCAAAAAGAAAGCCTTGTCTCAGTGAGGGTCAAGACTGCTGCCCCTGCATAACTCTGCCTATTTCTTTATGTACAACTTGGGGTATATAAGGTGATTTTGAAAAATAGTTTTTGGAGTCTTGCACCAATGCTAGGCTTCCCCATGTCGTTCTTTTCTCTCCTTTTTCGGCTGAATTCCCATCTGGGGCGTGGAGACCGACCATGTCTACTTACTTGTTCTGGCTTTTAAGATCCGTAAGAGAGAGAGCCCAAGGCGGGGCACTCTCACCAGTGGCCTAACGTAGATGGTGCAAGTTCCTTGTCTGGAACTTTATTGGCTTTCCACGTATACCAAGTTATTTAGCCTCTTTTCTCCACTTAAATTTCCTACTATACTATTTCTTCCTAATCTAATCTTATATCTCTAAATAAATAAGTTTTCCTCACCTATCCATCTCCCCTTCAAATCACCCTGGATCTACTGGGGCCCCGGCAAGCAGGGTGACAATATACAGCCTCGACGTACCCCTTTTCCTATTTGGAACCAGTCTGTTGTTCCATGTCAATCAGGTGGTCCCAAATACAGAACCAGATTGAGACTACAACACAGCTAAAGGAAGATAGAATCAGAGTCATTTTGTCAGATGTATTCTTGAAGGAACCAGGCAGGCACGTGTTAAGCCTTTAAACTATGCCAAATTGGTAAACATAGAACAGGAGGAGAAGGGAGCTCCTGGTAAATTCCTAGGTAGACTGAGAGAAGCCCTTCACAGATTCACTGAGATTGATCCTGAAAGTGAAAAGAGAAAATTGATCTTAAAAGATAGATTTCTCACTCAGTCAGCTCCAGATATCTGTTGTAAGCTATTAAAATGGGCATCTGGACCAAATTAGTCTTTAATCTATGACAACTGGCTCAGACAGTCTATTATGGTAGGGATATGAGGAAAAGAAAGAAAGACAGAAAAGACAAAGGAACAGGCGGAAGCCTTCGCAGTGGCTTTAAGAGCCTTTCTTAAACAGCCTGAGAAAAGTGCCCAGAAGGACCCAGGTAAAAAGAGATGGGTTTGCTATTACTGTGGAAAGGAGGAGCACCTCAAGCGGGATTGCCCTCAGGCATCTAAGCCGTCCCTACTCTATTATCGGTCTGCAAAGGACCACACTGGAATAGAGAATGTCCCCAGAGGCAGACCACACTGGAATAGAGACTGCCCCCAGAGGCATAGGTTTTAGGGGTCAGACTGTCAAGACAATCAGGACTGAAGGTGCCGAGGGGTCCCCACATAAGCTTCCATCCTAATTACACCTGAGGAACCCTGGGTATTAATAACTGTGGGGGCCAATCTGTTGATTTTCGTTTAGATACTGGGGCAACTTACTCTGTGCTTACTGAAGCCCCTGGCCCACTTTCTTCCAGATACACTTCCATAGTAGGACTGTCTGGACAAGCCAAAAGGTTATTCTTTAAACTGTAACTGGGACTCTGATATTTTCACACGAATTTCTGATCGTGCCAGAGTCTCCCTCACCCCTTTGGGGAAGGATATACTGAGCAAGGTCCATATCTCTGTTTTCATGAATATGGAGCCCTCCCTTTCTTTCCCTTAAATTGAACAAAATATAAATCCTAGAATATGGGCTGATGGAAAAACTGATGCTATTCCTGTAGTTGTCAAGCTCAAAGACCAGTGCTTATTTCCACATAAGAAGCAGTATCCACTGAAACCTAAGGTGAAGGAAGGGTTAAAATCCATCACTGAGAATTTAAAGGAGCAGGGATTATTACTTCCCTGTAATAGTCCATGCAACATTCCTATTTTGGGTATAAAGAAATCAAATGGTAAATGGAGACTAGTTCAAGATTTATGAATAATAAATGAGGCTGTAGTTCCTTTATACCCAGTGGTGCCTAACCCTTATACTCTATTGTCTTAAATTCCTGAACGAGCCAAATATTTCTAAGTAATTGATTTAAAAGATATCTTCTATTTGCAATTTTTTAAGGAATCTCCACACTGTTTTCCATAATGGCTGTACTAGTTTGCATTCCCACCAGCAGTGTAAGAGGGTTCCCTTTTCTCCACATCCTCTCCAGCATTTATTGCTTGTAGACTTTTGGATCGCAGCTATTCTGACTGGTGTGAAATGGTACCTCATTGTGGTCTTGATTTGCATTTCTCTGATAATGAGTGATGTTGAGCATCTTTTCATGTGTTTGTTAGCCATCCGTATGTCTTCTTTGGAGAAATGCCTATTTAGTTCTTTGGCCCATTTTTTTATTGGATCATTTATTTTTCTGGAGTTGAGCTGTATAAGTTGCTTATATAACTTTGAGATTAGTTGTTTGTCAGTTGTTTCATTTGCTATTATTTTCTCCCATTCAGAAGGCTGTCTTTTCACCTTGCTTGTAGTTTCCTTTATTGTGCAGAAGCTTTTAATTTTAATTAGATCCCATTTGTTTATCTTTGCTTTTATTTCCAGTATACTGGGAGTTGGATCATAGAGGATCCTGCTGTGATTTATGTCGGAGAGTGTTTTGCCTATGTTCTCCACTAGGAGTTTTATAGTTTCTGGTCTTACATTTAGATCTTTAATCCATTTTGAGTTTATTTTTGTGTATGGTGTTAGAAAGGGTCTAGTTTCATTCTTTTAAAATGGTTGACCAGTTTTCCCAGCACCACCTGTTAAAGAGACTGTCTTTACTCCATTGTATATTCTTGCCTCCTTTGTCAAAGATAAGGTGTCCATAGGCGTGTGGGTTAATCTCAGGGCTTTCTATTTTGTTCCATTGATCTATATTTCTGTCTTTGTGCCAGTACCATACTGTCTTAATGACTGTGGCTTTGTAGTAGAGCCTGAAGTCAGGCAAGTTGATTCCTCCAGTTCCATTTTTCTTTCTCAAGATTGCTTTGGCTATTCGAGGCTTTTTGTATTTCCATACAAATCTTGAGATTATTTGATCTAGTTCTGTGAAAAATACTGCTGGTAACTTGATGGGAATTGCATTGAATCTGTAGATTGCTTTAGGTAGAATACTCATTTTCACTATATTGACTCTTCCGACCCATGAGCATGGTATATTTCTCCATCTATTAGTGTCCTCTTTGATTTCTTTCATCAGTGTTTTATAGTTTTCGATATATAGGTCTTTAGTTTCTTTAGGTAGGAATATTCCTCAGTATTTTATTCTTTTCGTTGCAATGGTGAATGGAATTGTTTCCATAACTTCTTTTTCTACTTTCTCATTATTAGTGTATAGGAATGCAAGGGATTTCTGAGTGTTGATTTTATATCCTGCAACTTTACTATATTCATTGATTAGCTCTAGTAGTTTTCTGGTCGAGCAATCCCACTGCTGGGCATACACACCGAGGAAACCAGAATTGAAAGAGACACATGTACCCCAATGTTCATGGCAGAGCTGTTTATAATAGCCAGGACATGGAAGCAACCTAGATGTCCATCAGCAGATGAATGGATAAGAAAGCTGTGGTACATATACACTATGGAATACTACTCAGCCCTTAAAAAGAATAAATTTGACTCAGTTCTAATGAGATGGATGAAATTGGAACCAATTATACAGAGTGAAGTAAGCCAGAAAGAAAAACACCAATACAGTATACTGACACATATATATGGAATTTAGAAGACAGTAATGATGACCCTGTATGTGAGACAACCAAGAGACACAGAGGTATAAAGTGGACTTTTGGACTCTGAGGGAGAGGGAAAGGGTGGGATGGTTTGGGAGAATGGCAATGAAACGTATATTTTCGTGTAAGAAACGAAGCGCCAATCTATGTTCAATGTAGGATGCAGGATGCATGGGGCTGATGCACAGGATGATTCAAGTAGAGGATGTGGGGTGGGAGGTGGGAGGGGGCTTCGGCATTGGGAGATTGTGTTCACCTATGGCTGATTCGTGTCAATGTATGGCAAAACAAATACAGTATTGTAATTTAAAATAAATAAATAAATAAATAAATAAAAATTTTAAAAAATGAAAAAAAAGATATCTTCTGTTCAGTGCCTTTGGTGGAGGAAAGTCAATTTCTATTTGCCTTTGAGGACCCTATGCAGCCAGCTTCTTAGTTAACCTGGACAGTTTTGTCCCAGGGATTTTGTGACAGTACTCATTTATTAGGCAAAGTTTGTTATGGGATATTCAAAACTTTAATAGCTCCGAAGCAGTGGTGTTTCAATACGTAGATGATATTTTGCTCTGTGCTGAGACAGAGGAAGCTTGTTCACGAGCCACAGAAGATTTCTTAAACTTTCTGGCAGGCTGTGGTTACAAGGCATCAAGGGAAAAGGCTCAGTTTTGTCAACAATCTGTTAGATATCTGGAACTAATCATATCAGAAGGGACTAGGGCAATAGGCCCCCAGAAAATTAAATCTATACTAAATCATCCCCTATCTATGACTTTAAGGCAATTGAGAGGATTTGGGGGAATCATGGTCTACTGTCACATTTGGATTTTGGGTTATTCGGAACTTGCCTGGCCTTCATATAAACTTATAGCTGAGACTCAGCAGGCCCAAACCGACAAACTGGTTTGGTCTCCAGATACTCCAAAGGCTTTTAAGGTTCTTATGACTGCTCTCCTGCAAGCTCCTGCTTTGAGCTTGCCCACAGGGTCAGAATTTAATTTGTTTGTCACTGAAAAAAATGGTATGGCCTTGGGAGTTTTTACACAACCCCAAGGGCCTCACCAGCAACCTATTGCTTATCTAAGCAGAAAATTAGATATAATTTCACGTGGGTGGCCCCACTGCCTAAGAGTAATTAGGGCAATGGCTTTATTAACACCTGAAGCTTTAAAAATAATTAATGGATGAAATCTTACTATATTGACTTCTCATGATGTGAGTGGAATCTTAAATTTTAAGGTTAATACTTGGATGACAGACAGTATGCTTCTTAAATATCAGTCATTGTTGTTAGAAGGACCAGTAACTAAGCTTAAAGTTTGTGGAAATTTAAATCCTGCCACTTTCCCTCCTGAGAAGGAAAATGAAACACCTGATGACAATTGTTACCAATTTCTAACTTTATGCACTTTGGGAAGGTCTAATGGATACCCCATTAGACAATCCTGACATGGAAATATTTACAGAGGCCAGTTCTTTTGTTCGGGATGGAAAGCCTAAAGCAGATTATGCTGTGGTGAGTGCTGAACAGGTTTTAGAAGCAAAATCTCTCCCCCAGGGAACCAGTGCTTAGTGGAGCTTGTGGCTCTAATCCAAGCTCTCAGTTCAGTTCAGTTCAGTTGCTCAGTCGTGTCTGACTCTTTGTGAGCCCATGAATCGCAGCACGCCAGGCCTCCCTGTCGATTACCATCTCCCGGAGTTCACTCAGACTAAAGTTCATCGAGTCAGTGATGCCGTCCAGCTATCTCATCCTCTGTAGTCCCCTTCTCCTCCTGCCCCCAATCCCTCCCAGCATCAGAGTCTTTTCCAGTGAGTCAACTCTTCGCATGAGGTGGCCAAAGTACTGGAGTTTCAGCTGTAGCATCATTCCTTCCAAAGAAAGGTTGATCTCCTTCAGAATAGACTGGTTGGATCTCCTTACAGTCCAAGGGACTCTCAAGAGTCTTCTCCAACACCACAGTCAAAAGCATCAATTCTTCGGTGCTCAGCCTTCTTCACAGTCCAGCTCTCAATCCATACATAACGACTGGAAAAACCATAGCCTTGACTAGACAGACCTTAGTCGGCAAAGTAATGTCTCTGCTTTTGAATGTACTATCTAGGTTGGTCATAACTTTTCTTCCAAGACTAAGCGTCTTTTAATTTCATGGCTTCAGTCACCATCTGCAGTGATTTTGGGGCCCCCAAAATAAAGTCTGACACTGTTTCCATTGTTTCCCCATCTATTTTCCATGAAGTGATGGGACCAGATGCCATGATCTTCGTTTTCTGAATGTTGAGCTTTAACCTAACTTCTTCGCTTTCCTCTTTCACTTTCATCAAGATGTTTTTTAGTTCCTCTTCACTTTCTGCCATAAGGGTGGTGTCATCTGCATATCTGAGGTTATTGATATTTCTCCCGGCAATCTTAATTCCAACTTGTGTTTCTTCCAGTCCAGTGTTTCTCATGATGTACTCTGATTATAAGTTAAATAAGCAGAGTGACAAAATACAGCCTTGACTTACTCCTTTTCCTATTTGGAACCAGTCTGTTGTTCCATGTCCGGTTCTACCTGTTGCTTCCTGACCTGCATACAGAATTCTCAAGAGGCAGGTTAGGTGGTCTGATATTCCCATCTTTTTCAGAATTTTCCACAGTTGCTTGTGATCCACACAGTCAAAGGCTTTGGCATAGTCAATAAAGCAGAAGTAGATGTTTTTCTGGAACTCTCTTGCTTTTTCCATGATCCAGTGGATGTTGGCAATTTGATCTCTGGTTCCTCTGCCTTTTCGAAAACCAGCTTGAACATCAGGAAGTTCATGGTTCATGTATTGCTGAAGCCTGGCTTGGAGAATTTTGAGCATTACTTTACTAGCATGTGAGATGAGTGCAGTTGTGTGGTAGTTTGAGCATTCTTCGGCATTGTGTTACTTTGGAATTGGAATGAAAACTGACCTTTTCCAGTCCTGTGGCCACTGCTGAGTTTTCCAAATTTGCTGGTATATTGAGTACAGCACTTTCACAGCATCATCTTTCAGGATTTGAAACAGCTCAACTGGAATTCTATCACCTCCTCTAGCTTTTTTTGTAGTGAATCTTTCTAAGGCCCACTTGACTTCACATTCCAAGATGTCTGGCTCTAGATGAGTGATCACATCATCATGATTATCTGGGTCATGAAGATCTTTTTATACAGTTCTTCCATGTGTTCTTGCCACCTCTTCTTAATATCTTCTGCTTCTGTTAGGTCCAGACCATTTCTGTCCTTTATTGAGCCCATCTTTGCATGAAATGTTCCCTTGGTATCTCTAATTTTCTTGAAGACATCGCTAGTCTTTTCCATTCTGTTGTTTTCCTCTATTTCTTTGCATTGATCACTGAAGAAGGCTTTGTTATCTCTTCTTGCTATTCTTTGGAACTCTGAATTCAGATGCTTCTCTTGTTCCTTTTCTCCTTTGCTTTTTGCCTCTCGTCTTTTCACAGCTATTTGTAAAGCCTCCTCAGACAGCCATTTTGTTTTTTTGCATTTCTTTTCCATGGGGATGGTCTTGATCCCCTCTCCTGTACAATGTCACAAACCTCTGTCCATAGTTCATCAGGCACTCAATCTATCAGATCTAGGCCCTTTAATCTATTTCTTACTTCCACTGTATAATCATAAGGGATTTGATTTAGGTCATACCTGAATGGTCTAGCAGTTTTCCCTACTTTCTTCAATTTGAGTCTGAATTTGGTAATAAGGAGTTCATGATCTGAGCCACAGTCAGCTCCTGGTCTTGTTTTTGTTGACTGTATAGAGCTTCTCCATCTTTGGCTGCAAAGAATATAGTCAATCTGATTTTGGTGTTGACCATCTGGTGATGTCCATGTGTAGAGTCTTTCCTTGTGTTGTTGGAAGAGGGTGTTTGCTGTGACCAGTGCATTTTCTTGGCAAAACTCTATTAGTCTTTTCCCTGCTTCATTCTGCATTCCAAGGCCAAATTTGCCTGTCATTCCAGGTGTTTCTTGACTTCCTTCTTTAGCTTTCCAATCCCCTAGAATGAAAAGGACATCTTTTTTGGGTGTTTGTTCTAAAAGGTCTTGTAGGTCGTCATAAAATCGTTCATCTTCAGCTTCTTCAGTGTTACTGGTTGGGACATAGACTTGGAAACTGTGATATTGAATGGTTTGCTTGGAGACGAACAGAGATCATTGTGTCGTTTTTGAGATTGCATCCAAGTACTGCATTTTGGGCTCTTTTTAAGCTCTAGAGTTAAGCAAAGGGCAGCGGGTATATATCTACACTGATTCTAAGTGTGCTTATTCGATTTTACATGACCATGCTGCAATATGGTAAGAAAGACAGTTTAAAACAGGAACAGGAGAACCTATTAAACATTTCAGAGATATTTAGAGACTTTAACTGCTGTATATTGTTGTAGCTTTTATACATTTCAAAGGACACAACAGGGATGGGGGTAAAGTAGGCAATCAGCTGGCTGAATGACAAGACAGAATAGTGGCACTTTATGAAACCCCTTCACTACAGACGCCTTTGATCTGAACAGGTCCTGTGGAACAAAAAAAAACACAATATACTGAGGAAGAATTAGAAAGATATGAGGAAAGAAGAACAAAGGTTACTGATAAAGGATGGTTACAGTCCAAAGATTTATGATTAATAATTGCTGAAAATGCTCAATTGAAAATTCTTAAGGGTTTACACCAGAGTTTTCATTTGGGTGCACAGAGTACTTACCAGATGGCTTCTCATTTGTTTGAAGGTAAAAAATGTAATGAAAACTTAATATTATCAAAAGATGTGAGGCTTGTCAAAAAAATAACCCAAAGACTGGAAAGCTAGCAAAATCTGGATTACAACGAAGTGGAAAGTATCCTGGAGAGGACTGGGAAATTAATTTTACTCATATGCCAAAAGCTAGTGGATATTCTTGCTTACAAGTTTGGGTGGATAACTTCTACTGGATGGATTGTCATGGTGAACGGGCTAAGGAGATTATAAAGATTTTAATCCATGAAATTATCTCCAGGTTTATGCTGCAATGGAGCCTTCAGAGTGACAATGGCTCTGCCTTTAAAGCTGCTGTAACTCAGGCGGTATCTAAAGCTCTAGGAATAGAATATCACTTACACTGTTGCTGGAGACTGCAATCCTCAGGAAAGGGTGGAAAGGCTAATGATATTATCAAAAGACATCTGTGCAAATTAACTCAAGAGACTCAGGACAACTGAATTAAAGTTCTACCCATAGCTTTAATGAGGGCTTGGATTGCCCCCCAAAAGGAGGGGCTGTCCCCCTTGAATGCATTTATGGAAGGCCTTTCTTATGCACAGACATTGTTATAGACCCTGAAGCCTTGAAATTAACTAATTATGTAACTCAGCTCTCAGCTTTTCTCTCTGAGTCAAGCAAGCCTCTGTTTGAGCCAGGAACCAAGGTCCTGGTAAAAACATCAGGATCCAAGGGCCAATCCCTCGAGCCCCTCTGGGAAGGCCCTTACCAGGTTCTTCTTTCTTCTCCCACAGCTGTCAAAGTGCCAGGAATTGATTCATGGGTACATCACACTCGAGTTAAGAGATGGCACCCTGACCAGAACTAAGCAGTGCCATTTTATGTCTTTACTTACTATGCTCTGAATTTGTACTTTTCAGAGGGGCCTGATAATCTATGTGAGCCTGCTTCTGCTGACTCCAAGAATCTTAAGTCTGGCATTTGATCCTCAAAACAATGCTTTCCTGTCCTGGGCTCACCCCTACACTGCATTCCACAACTGATCTAACTTCTGGGTCTGCGGCATGCTCCCCTCTTCATCAGTGGAAGGCTTCCCATGGTGGACATCTCCACTTCAAGGAAAAGACTTTCTCCATGTCTGCAAATATCTTCAACAACAATCGCATGTGATGCTTCTTCTTAAACTGATGACATCTAACAATTCTAAGATGGACTAATGTAACTATGGACATAATATGACTTTTAATTTTTATTTTAACTTGTTTTAATGACTTTTTGCTTTACACTTGTAACTGTAAAACAGAGTTTGTTTCTAAACGTCTGAAAGCTTTTAAGTTACAAATGGTTGTCCAAGCTCCTACCAGTGTCACAGCCTCCTCTAACTATTACTTGGGGCCCCTGGGTCAGAGACCCTCAATATGAGGGTTAGGAGAATATGTTGCCTCAACAATTTATGGACCACACCCCTCAACAGTAAGAAGTAGTTATGGAATGAAAACGATGCCCCTTTCCCTTGGCAACATAATTCTCCTAAGAAAAGGGGGATAATGAGAGAGTCGTTTCCTAGGCAGATTGATAAGAAGTCCAGGAGTTCCCAAGGAGAGAGGGGTCTGGAGTTCTCAAGGAGGAAGAAAGGACAAACTTTTTTTTCTCTCTACATTCCTTAGGATTATATAGCAATAATGTATCCTAGTTGAGGACAGTCTCTGAAAAAAACCTTCTGGTGAATCCTCTTATCTTAAAATGTAAATTATGGGAGTAGGTTTAGTGAGGTCTTTACTACCTCCAGACATTCTTTTGATTCATTGTAATAACTAATCGAAGAGTATATAGCTCCATTGCTAACACTAATGAGGGGGTCCTCTTTCTGCCCCCTTCTGATGTCTATGTCAGAAGCTTTCTCTATTCCTTTCATATATTTTAATAAAACTCTATTGCACAAAAGCTCTGAGAGACCAAGCCTCGTCTCTGGCTCCAGATTGAATTCTTCTCTGGAGGCCAAGAATCCCATTGTCTTTTCGTGGTTCAGCAACAACCTTTCAGAAGCATAGCAGCCAGAACTCTAACAGGCTTTGGGAGATTAAACATAAGTAGAGCAGTTTCTGGAATTGGATATCAAATGAGATTCAGAACTGAAAAATGAAGCCTATCTCATGCCAAAAGATACTTGAGGCTTGTTTAAATGCATTTGAGAAAAACAGGTAAGAATATATCATCTCACATTGTGTACCAGTAGCAGTGGAAGACATGAAGCTACTCAGAAGCAACCTTGTGAGCAGCAGACAGTTGGCAAGTGGAAGCAAAAACTGGAGCAAAAACAAACAAACAAACAAATTAGATGCTGTGTGGTAACTGATGATGAAAATCTGGCTTGTGAAAATAAGTGAGGCATAGTTTAGTAAGGCTAACTTTTGAACTGTGGTGTTGGAGAAGATTCTTGAGAGTCCCTTGGACTGCAAGGAGATCCAACCAGTCCATTCTGTAGGAGATCAGCCCTGGGTGTTCTTTGGAAGGAATGCTGCTAAAGCTGAAACTCCAGTACTTTGGCCACCTCATGAGAAGAGTTGACTCATTGGAAAAGACTCTGATGCTGGGAGGGATTGGGGGCAGGAGGAGAAGGGGACGACAGAGGATGAGATGGCTGGACGGCATTACTGACTCGATGGACGTGAGTCTGAGTGAACTCCGGGAGACAGTGATGGACAGGGAAGCCTGGCGTGCTGCAATTCATGGGATCACAAAGAGTCGGACACGACTGAGCGACTGAACTGAACTGAACCGAACTTTGTACCCAATAAATGTATTAGTGTCAATACAATTTGGGTATAGATACAATTGTGCCCAACTTTACAGTCATTCAATGGTGAGACCACCTGTCAGTTGTATTTTAGAACTTTTCTTTTACCTAACAAGCACTACACACTAATTCAAAATTCTTCAGTGATTTTCAATGCCTATGCAATGGCATTGCAATGGCCTGTAAGTCACCTGTATGGTCCAACTCAAACTCAATGCCTCATCATCTACTGTGTTTCTGAGAGGGTAATAGGCAGGAAGACCAGGGGTCTTCAAACAGGAAATACACTGCAAGTGTCAGACATTTTTTTCCTCCTTCTATTAAGTGGCAGGAGGAAACAAACTACAAATGTTAGGTTTCCCCTTCTCTATACAAAATCAAAAAAAGGTATCTCTTAAAACTCTGTGTTGCAATGATGATACCTGGCTCCACCTGAACTTAACTTTTCTCAAAGCTTGAGCTAACCAAAGCATTTTTCTTATGGAAATGTTTGTCTTAAGCTGCGTATGTTTTTACCCTAGAGTCTTTGTTTCTTCAAGTCAGGTCAACTTAAGACTCAGAACTGATAAGGGCTTAACAAACCATATGTTTTACTCATGCATTGTTCTCCTAATCTATGTTAATGAAGCTATATATTTACTTGGAAACCTGCCTGTCTTCAAGATTCATGTCAATCATTTTATGGTCTGGGATGACTCATCTGGTGCCAATTTTGAGGGGCCTGGGGCCACTCTGAGTTTTGGGATTCCTCCTTTCTCTAATAGCTTGTTAATAGGTATATAACACCTGGCTAAAGACTAGCAGGGGGTCACTCTTTCTGCCCCTTTATGATGTCTATGTCAGAAGCTTTATCTCTTTTATATTTAATAAAACTATATTATACAAAAGCTCTGAGCGATCAGGCCTTAGTCACTGGTCCCAGATTGAATTCTTCTCCTCTGGAGGCCAAGAATCCCAGCGTCTTTTGTGGCTCATCAATAACCTTTAATTCCCCATCACTTACCCCAATCTAGCTCTGCTGAAGTTCTTATAGATTTTAGAATGATATTAGTGCTTTAATTTCAGTTGCTTTGCTTGGAATTCTCTTCTCCCAGATGCTGCACAGTATGTCTTGTTCTTGTTTTAGGTATCTTCTCAAAAATCCTCCTCTCAGAATGGTTCATTCTGTTCACCATCTCTTAAACAATTCTCCTTGATCCACTTCTCCTAATTCAGTCCTTAAGTATAACATGTGTCATTACCTTACATATGGTATTTTTATTTACTTATTGTCTGTCTTCCCTGCCCTCTCCTATCATGAAAGTGCTGTGTGTAAGGGTATTTTTTTTCTTATGTCTCTGCTATATATCACTACCCATCATAGCACCCATCACATGGTAGATGTCCCATAATTATTTGTTCAGTGTGTAATGTAGTGCTGAAAGCTTGGATTTGGAAGCAAAACTTCCCCAGTACTGCTAGTTGTGTGACCTATGGCTCTTCATTTATAATATGGGAATAATCATATCTACCTCAGAATTGTTACAAGAACCACATGAATTAATACACATAAAGTGTGTAAAGCATGTTTGAGCTACAGAAGGCTTCACTTGAATGTTGTTTGCTATTCACTCAGCTTTAATCATAAATTGATATTTCTCTTACTGGCTATAATAACTAAGCTGATACTCAATATGTGGTCATCATATTACAGATAGTGGGATCAGTGATTTTCATTACATTTTCAGAAGTGGTGCTCAGAATTGGAACAGGATCATGGAAAGGGAAATGGACATTGAAGAGACAAATCAAGACTCACCTCTGCTTTTTAAACCATGAGTCAACTACAACCAATATGATTAGAGAAATTATTATAGTCAATTATATCAGTATCAGAAGGAAGGAATTAAACCTATTTGGGAATTAAACAAGGAAGTCAATCAACCTATAATATGCTCTTTCTTTTACCACAGTTAATACTTTTAATTTCACAGTGGTGGGACCTCAGAATGTTCACGTCTTTTCCAGAGCTCTCATTTCAGTTCCCCCTGAGTCTATGTCTCTGGTCTGCCCCACTCCTCTCTTTTTCACCAAATCACTAGGTCTTTCTTTCTTTTCTCTCTAGTACTTCCAATCCCCACTTGCATTTTTTGAAATTTAACTGCTGTAATCCTCCACCTTCAAATTGCCAGCATCTGTTGAATCATCAGAAAAGCAAGTGAGTTCCAGTAAAACATCTACTTCACCATACTGACTATGCCAAAGCCTTTGACTTGTGGATCACAACAAACTGGTAAATTCTTCAAGAGATGGGAATACCAGACCACCTGACCTGCCTCCTGAGAAATCTGAATGTAGGTCAAGAAGCAACAGTTAGAACTGGAGATGGAACAACAGACTGGTTACAAATCAGGAAAGAAATATGTCAAGGCTGTATATTGTCACCTTGCTTAATTAACATCTATATAGGGTACATCATGTGAAATGCAAAGCTGGATGAAGCACAAGCTGGAATCAAGACTGCTAGGAGAAATATCAATAACCTCAGACATGCAGATGATACCATCCTTATGGCAGACAAGCAAAGAAGAACTAAAAAGCCTCTTGATGATAGTGAAAGAGGAGAGTGAAAAAGTAGGCTTAAAACTCAGCATTCAAAAAGTGAAGATCATGGCATCTGGTCCCATCACTTCATGGCAAATAGATGGGGAAACAATAGAACAGTGAGAGATTTTGATTTGGGGGCTCCAAAATCACTACAGATGGTGGTTGCAGCCATGACCAACCAAGACAGCATATTAAAAGGCAGAGACATTACTTTGCCAACAAAGGTTCATATAGTCAAAGCTATGTTTGTCTGTTTGCTTGTTTTTTTCAGTAGTCACGTATGGATATGATAGTTGGACTATAGAGAAAGCTGAGCATGGAAGAATCAATATTTTGGAACTGTGGTGTTGGAGAAGACTCTTGAGAGTCCCTTGGACTGCAGGGAGATCAAATTAGTCAATCCTAAATGAAATAAGTCTTGAATGTTCATTGGAAGGACCGATACTAAAATTGAAACTCCAAAACTTTGGCCACCAGATGAGAAGAACTGACTCATTGGAAAAGACTCTGATGCTGGGAAAGATTCAAGATGGTAGGAGAAGCAGACGACAAAAGATGAGATGGGTGGAAGACATCACCGACTTGATGGACATGAGTTTGAACAGGCTCTGGGAGTTGGTGATGGACAGGGAAGCCTGTCATGCTGCAGTCCCTGGGGTCACAAAGAGTCTGATATGACTGAGTGACTAAACTGAACTGATGCTCCACCCTTCTTTATGTGGATTCCCCCACCTGTATCCTCTTGTACATAGCATTCTGGTCCTTACTTAAGCTCTTCATTCATTAGTTCTTGGACTATGAGAAGAATATCACCTCCCAGCTGAGCCCCAGTTCTTCTCATCCCATGCAAGCTGCTAAGTCGCTTCAGTCACGCCTGACTCTTTGTGACCCTAAGGGCTGTAAACTGCCAGACTCCTCCATCCATGGGATTCTCCATGCAAAAATACTTGAGTGGGTTTTAGTGCCCTACTCCAGGGAATCGTCCCAACCCAGCGATCAAATCTGAGTCTCTTAAATCTCCTACATTGACAAGTGGGTTCTTTGCCACTAGCATCACCTGGGAAGCCCAATGTCATGGCCTTCTAGACTGCTGTGTTGCACTCCACAACACAGGACAGCTGCCTCCCAAGCCACCATATCCAGGGTTACTCAGAGGTATATCCTCTCAGCGTTGGGCACAATGTCACTTTACTGAGTACTAGGCTGCCTCTGCTCACCCCTCATCTACATTACCCACACAGCTTTTGGGTAGAATCCTGAGACTTGGAAAATCAAGAACAGACAGCCAGGCCCAGGACTAGGGCCTTTGGGCACCCAAGTCTTTGACTTCACTAGAGAGGAGAAAAGAGGAGAAGTGGAGTTTAGAAGGATACCCTAGGCCATGGACTTCCCAGGTGACACTAGTGGTAAAAAAAAAAAAAAAAAAAAACCCTCACCTGCCAATGCAGGAGAGATAAGAGACACAGTTTTGATCCCTGGGTCAGGAAGATGCCTTGAAGTAGGAATGGCAACCCACTCCAGTATTTCTTGCTTGGAAAATTCCATGGAGAGAGGAGCCTGTTAGGCTACAGTTCATGGGGCTGCAAAGAGAGGGACACCACTGAGCGACTGAGTACACACACAACGATAGGTCATAGCTCAGTGACATAGTCATAGCTCAGTGACTTTGGGTCCCTTAGCAATTTGAGTAATAATTTCTTTCTCTTTCCTTGGAAGCAATACTAAACCCACAAATCTCATTCTCTAGCTTTTTTATTACATATTTCAAAGTAATGATAAAGTGTGGAAGACTTAAATGCAAAAGTAAAACGCTAGCAATAGGAGGGGGAAAGAGTTGGACTCATTCTGTCATTCCATGTCTGACTTCCTTGTTTCAAGGAGGCATGCCAGAAACTGAGGGCAAATGTCACTGAGAAGGTTTTTCATGATTCTTTAATAATTAAATAATGACTGAGTGCCTTACACACATTTCAGGCTCAACTCCTCGCTCCTGCAGGAATTTTCTTGGAAACTCAAAAGTCTGGTCTTTGATATGCCCCATTTAAGAAACTTTCTGAGGCCTCCTTGCAGTGCATCAAACAGCTGAGTAATACTTGGAGCATGAAGGGATCTGTGAGATGACAAGGAATAGAGAATCAATAAGAAAGATGTTACAGGGAAGGAAAGTAAACAACCTAATAAAGGGATTCAAGGCAGGCAAAACCTCCTGGAGTATCACATGGAAGACTGGACCATTATATAATAACATGGACCAAGGAAAGTGAACAACACCCAAGACACCATCCCAGCAGTTCCTCTGCAACTTGCAGCTAGCCTGAGCCTTGGGTGTGCATCCAGCTGTGGTTGGCGAAGTTGGTGATCTGGAGTACATGGAAGGAGAGGAACTCTTCTGCAGTCAGATGATGGGATCCTAGAACCTCGTGCTGGCCGTGATGGACTGCACAGAAGCATGGCCGAGAGGAGATACCCCATGTCCAAGGTCAGGGGCAGCAGTCAGGAGGAGATACCCCACACCTGAAGTCAGGAGCGGTGGCCAGGAGGAGCAACCCCACTTCCAAGGAGTGGTGGCTGCACAGGCACAGGAGAGCCAAGAGGACCTACTCTACATTCAAGGTCAGGAGGGGCAGCTGTGAGGAGACACCCCTTGTCCAAGGTAAGAGAAACCCAAGTAAGACAGTCGGTGTGTGAGAGGCATCAGAGGGCAGACACACTGTAACCATAATCACAGAAAACCAATCAATCTGATCACATTGACCACAACCTTGTCTAACTCAGTGAAACTAAGCCATGCCATGTGAAGCCACCCAAGATGGGTAGGCAATGCTGGAGAGGTCTGACAGAATGTGGTCCACTGGAGAAGGGAATGACAAAGCCCTTCAGTATTCTTGCCTTGAGAAACCCATAAACAGTATGAAAAGGCAAAATGATAGGATACTGAAAGGGGAACTCACCAGGTTGGTAGGTGCCAAATATGCTACAGGAGATCAGTGGAGAAATAACTCCAGAAAGAATGAAGGGATGGAGCTAAAGCAAAAATAATACCCAATTGTGAGATGTGACTGGTGATAGAAGCAAGGTATGATGCTGTAAAGAGCAATATTGCATAGGAACCTGGAATGTTAGGTCCATGAATCAAGGCAAATGGGAAGTGGTCAAACAGATGGCAAGAGTGAACTTCGACGTTCTAGGAATCAGCAAACTAAAATGAACTGGAATGAGAGAATTTAACTCAGATGAACATTATATCTACTACTGCGGGCTGCAATCCCTTAGAAGAAATGGAGTAGCCATCATGGTCAACAAAAGAGTCTAAAACACAGTACTTGGATGCAACCTCAAAAACAACAGAATGATCTCTGTTCGTTTCCAAGGCAAACCATTCAATATGAGAGTAATCCAAGTCTATGATCCAACCAGTAATGCTGAAGAAGCTGAAGTTGAGCGGTTCATTGAAGAACTACAAGACCTTTTAGAACTAACACCCCAAAAAAGATATCCTTTTCATTATAGGAGAGATGGAATACAAAAGTAGGAAGTCAAGAAACACCTGGAGTAACAGGCAAATTTGGCCTTGAAATATGGAATGAAGCAGGGCAAAGACTAATAGAGTTTTGCCAAGAGAATGCACTGATCATAGCATACACCCTCTTCCAACAACACAAGAAAAGACTACACATGGACATCACCAGATGGTCAACACAGAAATCAGATTGACTATATTCTTTGCAGCCAAAGATGGAGAAGCTCTACACTCAGCAAAAACAAGACTGGGAGCTGACTGGCTCAGATCATGAACTCCTTATTGCCAAATTCAGACTTAAATTGAAGAAAGTAGGGAAAACCACTAGACCATTCAGGTATGACCTAAGTCAAATCCCTTATGATTATACAGTGGAAGTGAGAAATAGATTTAAGGGCCTAGATCTGATAGATTGAGTGCCTGATGAACTATGGACAGAGGTTCCTGACATTGTACAGGAGAGGGGATCAAGACCATCCCCATGGAAAAGAATGCAAAAAGCAAAATGGCTATCTGGGGAGGCCTTACAAATAGCTGTGAAAAGAAGAGAGGCAAAAAGCGAAGAAGAAAAGGAAAGATACAAGCATCTGAATGCAGAGTTCCAAAGAATACCAGGAAGAGATAACAAAGCCTTCTTCAGTGATCAATGCAAAGAAATAGAGGAAAACAACAGAATGGGAAAGACTAGAGATCTCTTCAAGAAAATTAATGATACCTCAGGGAACCCATGCAAAAATGGGCTCAATAAAGGACAGAAATGGCATGGAACTAACAGAAGCAGAAGATATTAAGAAGAGGTGGCAAGAATACAAAGAAGAACTGTACAAAAAATATCTTCCCGACCAAGATAAAAATGATGGTGTGATCACTCACCTAGAGCCAGACCTCCTGGAATGTGAAGTCAAGTGGGTCTTAGAAAGCATCACTATGAACAAAGCTAGTGGAGGTGATGGAATTCCAGTTGAGCTATTTCAAATCCTGAAAGATGATGCTGTGGAAGTGCTGTACTCAATATACCAGCACATTTGGAAAACTCAGCAGTGGCCACAGGACTGGAAAAGGTCATTTTTCATTCCAATCCCAAAGAAAGGCAATGCCAAAGAATGCTCAAGCTACCGCACAATTGCACTCATCTCACATGCTAGTAAAGTAATGCTCAAAATTCTCTAAGCCAGTCTTCAGCAATACTTGAACCATGAACTTCCTGATGTTCAAGCTGGTTTTCAAAAGGCAGAGGAACCAGAGATCAAATTGTCAACTTCCCTGGATCATGGGAAAAGCAAGAGAGTTCCAGAAAAAAAGTCTACTTCTGCTTTATTGACTATGCCAAAGCCTTTGACTGTGTGGATCACAACCAACTGTGGAAAATTCTGAAAAAGATGGGAATACCAGACCACCTGACCTGCCTCTTGAGAAACCTATATGCAGGTCAGGAAGCAACAGTTAGAACTGGACATGGAACAACAGACTTGTTCCAAATAGGAAAGGCAGTACTGTATATTGTCTCCCTGCTTATTTAACTTATATGCAGAGTACATCATGGGAAACACTGGGCTGGAAGAAACACAAGCTGGGATCAAGACTGCTGGAAGAAATATCAATAACCTCAGAGATGCAGATGACATCACCCTTATGGCAGAAAGTGAAGAGGAACTAAAGAGCCTCTTGATGAAAATGAAAGAGGAGAGTGAAAAAGTTGGCTTAAAGCTCAACATTCAGAAAATGAAGATCATGGCATCTGGTTCCTTCACTTCATGGGAAATAGATGGGGAAACAGTGAAAACAGTGTCAAATATTATTTTAGGGGCTCCAGAATCACTGCAGATGGTGACTGCAGCCATGAAATTAAAAGATGATTACTCCTTGGAAGAAAAGTTATGACCAACCTGGAAAGCATATTGAAAAGCAGAGACATTACTTTGCCAACAAAGGTCCGTCTAGTCAAGGCTATGGTTTTTCCAGTAGTCATGTATGGATGTGAGAGTTGGCCTGTGAAGAAACTGAGCACCGAAGAATTGATGCTTTTGATCTGTGGTGTTGGAAAAGAGTCTTGAGAGTCCCTTGGAAGGCAAGGAGATCCAACCAGTCCATTCTAAAGGAGATCAGCCCTGGGTGTTCTTTGGAAGGAATGATGCTAAAACTGAAACTCCAGTACTTTGGCCACCTCATGTGATGAATTGACTCATTGGAAAAGACTCTGATGCTAAGAGGGATTGGGGGCAGGAGGATAAGGAGACAGCAGAGGATGAGATGGCTGGATGGCTGGATGGCATCACCAACTCGATGGGCATGAGTTTAGTGAACTCCGGGGAGTTGGTGATGGACAGGGAGGCCTGGAGTGCTGCAATTTATGGGTTCCCAAAAAGTCAGACAGGACTGAGCAATTGAACTGAACTGATAACTGAAAGAAGGGCTTTCCTGGTGGCCCAGTGGTGAAAAATCTGCCTGCAATACAGGAGACTTGGCTTCTATCCCTGAGTTGGGAAGTTCCTGTGGAGGAGGTCATAGCAATCTGCTCTAGAACTCTTGCTTGGAGAATTCCATGAACAGAGGAGCCTGGCAGGCTACAGTCTATGGGGTTGCACAGAGTTGGACACGACTAAAGCAACTAAACAGCAACATATAACTGGATGAACATGGCCCCACCTATGAAAGGAATGATAGAGATGGTTACACAGGTTACACATATTCCAAAACCCCTTCCCCCGGACCAGAATCTTCTCTCCAAAATCAGAGAGATTAACTGAGATTGCACCGAGGATACTTTGCCTGAAACTAGCCTGGTGTGCAGATTGCAAGGGCATCCTATAGGTGCATTACTCTCTTCCCCCAGGTCCTCCCTAGAACCTCTCCACCCTGCAGTGCCCAGGCACAGGTGTCTTTCCACCTGGGATCAGCGTATCCAGTGTTCTTACCCCATGGCAGAGTTCCTTGAAGAACAGAGGCAGCAGGAGCAGCATTGAACCTCTTAGGTGAAGGATGCCTCCCCAGGCAAGCTGCCCTCAGAACTCAGAAATGGTTCCTCTCTCAACCCTCTTGTCCTCTCTTCTGACTTCCCTAGGCACACCAACACACAAACCTCTCCCTCTGCCCACTTCCCTGCCAGAGAAATCCTACAGATTCTAGCAGTCATAGGCCTCCCACATGATCTCTCACTTGCTCTCCATTTCTCCCTTTATCTGGTTTCCAAATTTTCTTCTGCTTCTGTCTGCAACCTCCTGATCCCTATTGCATTGAGGTGTTAGTCACTCAGTTGTGTCCTATCTTTGTGATCCCATGGACCATAGCCCACCATCCTCTTCTGTCCATGGAATTCTCCAGGCAAGAGTATTGGATTGGGTTGTCATATCCTTTTCCAGGGCATCTTCCCAACCCACGGAATAAACCTGGGTCTCCTTCATTGCAGGCAGATTCTTTACCAGCTGAGCCACCAAGAAAGCCCTCTATTGCACCCACTTCTGGCTTATGACAACATCTGTAGTTGTGTCCTGGTTGGAATACTTATTGTCTTTTGGCCTTAGAGAAATCATGTCCACAGTTGGTTTTTCAATGTCGTCATCTGTGAGGAGTGATCAGTGATGCCCAGTGGTCTTTCCTTGCAGCTTCCTCACCCATTATACTTCTGTGGTCTCCACCTCTTGTGTGCCTCCTGGCTCCCTTTCCCTTCTTCTTAGTCTTCCCTGTCTTTCTCTGCTTCAGTTTAAGTTAAGTTCAGTTCAGTCACTCAGTCGTGTCTGATTCTGTGTAACCCCATGAGTCGCAGCAAGCCAGGCCTCCCTGTCCATCACCAACTCCCAGAGTTCACTTAGACTCGAGTCCATCGAGTCAGTGATGCCATCCAGCATCTCATCTACCGTCGTCCCTTCTTCTCCTGCCCCCAGTCCCTCCCAGCATCAAAGTCTTTTCCAGTGAATCAACTCTTCACATGAGGTGGTCAAAGTACTAGAATTTCAGCTTCAGCATCATTCCTTCCAAAGAACATCCAGGGCTGATCTCCTTCAGAATGGACTGGTTGGATCTCCTTACAGTCCAAAGGACTCTCAAGAGTCTTCTCCAACACCGCAGTTCAAAAGCATCAATTCTTAGGCACTCAGCCTTCTTCACAGGCCAACTCTCACATCCATACATGACCACAGGAAAAACCATAGCCTCGACTAGACAGACCTTAGTCGGCAAAGTAATGTCTCTGCTTTTGAATACACTATCTAGGTTGGTCATAACTTTTCTCCCAAGGACTAAGCGTCTTTTAATTTCATGGCTTCAGTCACCATTTGCAGTGATTTTGGAGCCCCCAAAATGAAGACTGACACTGTTTCCACTGTTTCCCCATCTAGTTCCCATGAAGTGATGGGACCAGATACCATGATGTTCATTTTCTGAATGTTGAGCTTTAAGCCAAATTTTTCACTCTCTTCTTTTACTTTCATCAAGAGGCTTTTAGTTCCTCTTCACTTTCTGGCATAAGGGTGGTGTCATCTGCATATCTGAGGTTATTGATATTTCTCACTGCAATCTTGATTCCAGCTTGTGTTTCTTCCAGTCCAGCGTTTCTCATGATGTACTCTGCATATAAGTTAAATAAGCAGGGTAACAATATACAGCCTTGACTTACTCCTTTTCCTATTTGGAACCAGTCTGTTGTTTCATGTCCAGTTCTAACTGTTGCTTCCTGACTTGCATACGGATTTCTCAAGAGGCAGATCAGGTGGTCTGGTATTCCCATCTCTCTCAGAATTTTCCACAGTTGATTGTGATCCACAGAGTCAAAGGCTTTGGCGTAGTCAATAAAGCAGAAATAGAGGTTTTTCTGGAACTCTCTTGCTTTTTCCATGATCCAGCGGATGTTGGCAATTTGATCTCTGGTTCCTCTGCCTTTTCTAAAACCAGCTTGAACATCAGGAAGTTCACGGTTCAAGTATTGCTGAAGCCTGGCTTGGAGAATTTTGAGCATTACTTTACTAGTGTGTGAGATAGGTTGGTTATAACTAAGCTAAACAATATAAAGGAAGTTTTATTTAATTCCAAAATAACTAATTTCTTTTTTCATCAATGAATGTTTAATTTTATTGAGAGTTTTATTTGACAAGTAGTGAGGTGACTCAGCTACTTCACTTTCACTTTTTACTTTCATGCATTGTAGAAGGCAATGGCAACCCACTCCAGTGTTCTTGCCTGGAGAATCCAGGGATGGCAGAGCCTGGTGGGCTGCTGTCTATGGGGTCACACAGAGTCGGACACGACTGAAGTGACTTAGCAGCAGCAGCAGCAGTGAGATGATCAGATGTTTCACTTTTGCCCCTTTAATCCATTTACGATCACATAAATGGATTTTCTATTTTAAGTTGTTCTTGTACTCTTAGTAAAAATGCTATTGGTATATTTAAGTTTTCTTCAATTCTTAAGTGAAATTGAATAATAGCTACTGGGTGTTTGGTATCTGTTTATTTTGTCTTTAAATGTTCTTGTTGGGTTGCTGAATTTTTTGTGCTGTGATATTCTAGCCTCATAAAATGACTTCAGAAGTTGTCCATTATTTTGTATATCTTGAAACTGGGCATCGTTAAGTGCTTAAGGTCTTTTGGATTAGTTAGCAAGTTTACCTCCAGTTTCAGTTTTTATGGCAACTGATATCCTTTAACTTTATTTTTCTTATGTCTTATTTGACTCATTTATAATTTTCAATAAAAATTTCCATCTCACTTTTATTTCAAATGACCTAAATGAGGTTGTACAAAGTTTCTCTTATTTTCATTCTTAATTATATCCATTAGCATCCACTTATTAAACCCCAGTGTTCTTTATTTGTGCAGTATCTTTTTATCATTCCTTCCAGTTTACTTATATATATATATATATATATATATATATATATTTTTTTTTTTTTTCAAAAAAGCTGTCTGTTTCTAATTTGGTAGTTTCTATCAAAAATGTTTTAATTTCTATTTTAATGATGTAGTCTTTATACTTACTTCTTTTCTTCCTCATATTTTGATTCATTTATGGTTCTTTTACTTGCTTCCTGAGTATATGTCTAAGTTACATATTTTCAATATTTCTTTTTCTCTACAAATACATTTTAAGCTATAAAATGCTTATAATTCTACTTGGTTTCATGACACCATTGTGGATTATAGAATGAGGATAGATATTACAAAGAATGCATACTACCTTACAAAAAATATAGTCAAAAGATTCAAAACATACTACAAGTAACTGTACTACCTTGAAGAATTTTAAAATCATTTACAAGTAAAATTAAGCAAAAAGAAAAATTAGAGAGGATAATAATTTGATTATTACACAAGAAACACTGTTACATAGGTGAAAATAATCAAGCATCAGTTTTCAATCTTGAGGTTACTGAAACTGCAAGTCTCACAATGAAATAACTGAGCAAAGTAGAAAGAAATTTCTGATAGAAACCCCAAAATAATTAACAAAATCCCAAAAGACTTATTCTAAATTCAAACCATGCACAAGATAAATTCTAAAGGAAAAGTAACTATAGTTTTAATTTTTGATACATATTATGGTATGACTGCTTCCTTCTTGCTCCACATAATTTCATTTGAGCCTAACCAGTTTTGACCAACGGCTTCCCAGGTAGCTTTAGTGATAAAGAACTCACCTGCTAATCCAGGTGAGTCTAGAGATGTGGGTTCGATCCCTGGGTTGGGAAGATCCCTTGGAGGAGGGCATGGCAACCCACTCCAATATTCTTGTCTGGAGAATCCCTTGGGCAGAGGCACCTGGCAGGCTACAGTCCACAGGGTCACACAGAGTTGGACACGAAATAAGTGACTTAGTATGCACACATGCATTTTGACCACAAGTACTTACTGTCTGTGACCAGTTTCTTTAAGAAGAAATCCCCCTCCCCTGGTGCACTCTGGGGTTGTCCCACAATTACATTCACAGATCCCTATTTTGTTAAACTTCTTGCCAAAACTGAAAATTAACTGGAAACATGTGACAAGAAGATGTAGCTTTAGATAATGCAATCTTCCTAAGTATGAAAATGGTGGAGGGAAATCACCTAGAACTGATTTTTTAATACATTTGTATAAATGAGAGAAGTGTTCAATTTGCTTCTATTGAAAGCTCTAATCATCAGGTGACCTTCCTGTATTTCCTCCAAAGAAGTCTGAGTTACAATTTAATGATATTACATTAAGCAGTGCCAATTTAATAAAATGTTAATCAAAGATATAAAGTAACATTAATTCCTATTATAACTGCATTCAATAGTCAAGCAACAGAATCTCATCTTTCAATCTGAACATATTGTTCTTTCCTCAAAAGTGCAGGAAAAAGGGGAGAAGCTATCCAGGCTGTCCAATATGATCAAACAGTTTGCCTGTGTCTAACTTCATTCACCTATTCAGCAGTTCTTTAATCTTCCAAGCCCACCCACACAGCCAGTCCCTTCCTGTAGCTGATTTTCAGGAGGTTTATATATTTCAACTCTTTTCTTTCCAAACCTAATTCTGAAGTTCAGTGGTACTTTCTCTCTGAGGTCTCATTGTTTTTCAAGGAGATTTCCATTTAGGTAACAATTTCATCCATGGGAATTTATGAAGCCAGTGTTGTCCACAGTAATGGTACAAAAGGTCTCTTTCCATACTAATCCAGGTTGCTCTTATCACTGCCCTTATATATTATTGGATTATCTTCAGAATCTCCAGCATCTTAAATAATTATTTCTAAGAGCACCTTTGTGATGCTTCCATGATCCTACCAATGAGTACATTTAGCACCTACCTTTTGAAACCTGTGAACAAGCTTCCCAGCCCTACCTTCTGTGGCCTCAGTCACTGAGTGTCATGGGCCCTTACAGTCATAGCTAAACCGACCTCAAATGAGCCCACACACTCAAAAGCAGTATGCAGTATGCTCCGAGGCCTTCAAAGTGCTAATTCCAAATGAAAATCCATATCTTTCTCCTCACTTCTGATGTATTTTAAGGAGTTTTGAGTTATGCTAACTACATTTTAGAATACTGCTATATAACAAAATTATCTGCATGATGGAAATATTCTATTCTGTGATTTAATGGTACAATGTTTAGTATAATTTTGGAAAGAACAATCCTAGTGTTTAAACAAAATAATAGCTTTTCAATTCTATCCACATCCTTATGGCTTTTTGTGTTTTAAATTTGTCCAGCTTGCAGATAAGCTGGACTTTTCCCTCATGTCTGAATCCTGTAGACGTTGTTGAGCCCAGACTGAACACATTTACATGCTGCCTACAAGGCTTCATTTAAGGAGTCTGAAATCTCCATCAGAGCACCCTACCCTTCTTTACCTACACTACCCAGTCCATGATAGCTTTATTCTATGGCTAAAGGTTATGGCTTCGTAATTCTTTGCACTGTTTTAAAGTACAGCAGAAGGTGAAGTGGCCATTGCATAGTCTGACTTCTCATTAGCCTGGGTGCCTTTTCTCTGAGAATCTCCAGCCAGAATAACTGACTCTTCTTAACAGGCTCATGGAGGTTTTTGAGGGAAAATATTTGAATAGAAGATTTAATACTTTATATTTTTAATTAATATTAATTCAGCTCTTCCATACATTTCTAATTTAAATTTTTCTTTCACTTCTACCCCATGGAATTTCTTTTTGCTTTTCTTAGTTTATACCATAATATGCAGACCCACAGAGTAAGTGCTATTCCTGTGGCACACACTTGTGTAGGCCTTCTCAACTGTTCATATACTTTATTAACTTTAGAAATGGCAACCCACTCCAGTACTATTGCTTGGAAAATCCCATGAATGGAGGAGCCTTGTAGGCTGCGGTCCATGGAGTAGCAAAGAGTCGGACACGACTGAGCGACTTCACTCACTCACTCACTTGTTAATACACTTAAAGGAAATGGCAATCCACTCCAGTATTCTTGCCTGGAGAATCCCATGGACAGAGAAGCCTAGTAGGTTACAGTCCACGGGGTCGCAAAGAGTCGGACACGACTGAGCGACTTCACCTTTACCTTAGTGGATTAAAAAAATGTTTTCTTAATAATTTTAGGTTTAACAAAAAGGTGCGAGATAGTTTGGAAAATTCTACGATTTCCATAGTGTTAACACCCTACATAACTCTGGTAAATTTGCCAAAGCTAATAAATTAACATCTGTACATTATCATTAAAGTGCAAATTTGTTCAGACTTCACCAGTTTTACCACTATTTTCCACAAGCCATTCCACACTAATAGTGTAAAGACTCTTTCAAATGTCTCATGCCTCCAAGACAAGGTCCTGTCTTACTGGTGAAAAGTAGAATGCGAGGGTAGGAATGAAAAGGTGAAATTTTACTTCCTATTGCTCCAAGTTCCTAACAACAATTTCCTGTATTTAACAATAAATATCCTAAAATTATATCCCTAAAGCATAGAAAACACACACCTTGAATCTAGAGGTAAGATTTCTGCAGACCTAAGGGCAACAAATATCCATCCACCGAAATACAGGTCAGCTGCTCAAGTGAGCTGTTATCTAATTGCTGCCTGAGGGCTGCTCCTGTGTGCAATCTTATACAGTTTGAGTGGTGGCTGCAATACTTAAAGATGCTAAGCCAAGCAGAGGAACCTGAAGCAAATGAGTAGGCCATGATATTACTGTATGTGTGCGTGTGTGTGTGTGTTTAATGCACTGGTATTAACCAAGCAATAGACATTAACAAGGCATCTAAAAATGACAAGAACACTTTGATTTACTTGTTTATGCATTTGCTCATTTATTGAGTTCCTTCTGCTTGCACCCATAACAGTCCTTTAGTGTCTCTTCACCAATGAAATTGTCATCCTCTATCCAATCTTATCCAAAACCTGGAAATGAGTTTGTGGACCATTTTAACTCAGAAACCTGATTGGCTTAATTTTGTCTAGGATTCATGGATTCTTGAAATTGTAAAGAATCTTAAACTTCATTTATAAGAAACATTTTTCCAGCAAAAATTTACCTGCCTCTCCAGTCATTTGGACACAGAAAGACAAGCTTCTGAAACAGACTGATTGGCAAACCCATTGTATTTTTGCCTTATTGCCCCTTCCATCCACACCACATGTTTTGGATTTCATTTTTCTGATGTTATTTTTATAGATTTACTGCTTTTTTGCTGTTGTCTATTTTTAGGTGGCTCCAGTGGTAAGGAATCCAACTGCCAGTGCAGGAGACACAAGAGATACAAGTTCAATCCTCAGATTGGGAAGATCCCCTGATGGAGGAAATGGCAACCCACTCTAGTATTCTTGCCTGAAAAATCACATGAACAGAGGAGTCTGGTAGGCTACTGTCCATAGGGCCACACAGAGTCGGACATGTCTAAAGCAACTTAGCACACACACATGAATGAACTGAACACACACATCCTATCTTAAAAAAAAAAAAAAAAAAAATTTTGAAGTATAGCTGATTTACAGTGTTGTCTTTAATTTCTGCTGTGCAGCAAAATGACTCAGTTATACATAAATGTATATACATTTCCATTATGGTTTACCACAGGATATTCAATGTAGTTCTCTGTATTATTGTTTCTTATTCATCCTATATGTATTAGTTTAGATCTGTTCATTCCATACTCCCTGTATCTTTTAAGAGCCATATAATAAGATTCATCTAATTATTGTATCCGAATACAGCAGATGTATGTCCAGAAATATCTGGATTTCAAACTCTTTAAGTGCCAAGTTATATTTTGTTATTTTCTTGCATCCGTTGTTGAGGGCTTCCCTGATAGCTCAGTTGGTAAAGAATCTGCCTGCAATGCAGGAGATCCCAGTTCGATTCCTGAGTCAGGAAAATCTGTTGGAGAAGGAATAGGCTACCCACTTCAGTATTCTTGGGTTTCCCTTGTGGCTCAGGTGGTAAAGAATCTGCCTGCAATGGAGGAGAACTGGGTTCTTTCCTTGGGTTGGGAAGATCCCCTGGAAAAGGGAAAAGCTACCCATTCCAGTAGTCTGGCCTGGAGAATTCCATGCAGATTTCCATACATTGCAAACAGTTGGACACAACTGAGAAACTTTCAGTAAAACAATAAATTCAATGGTTGAGGAAACAGCTATCATTCTGTTTATTATTATTCATAGGCAATTTTTTTCTCTCCAAAGATTTTCATCTTTTATTTTCTATTCTCTGTTTTTTGGAAGTATAATTGACGTATAAGGTTTTATTGCTTAAAAGTGTAGAATACAGTGATTTGACATTTTTATACATTATGAAATGGTCATCACAATAAATCTAGTTCCCATTCATCATCATCTGAAGTTATTACAATGCTATTGACTATATTGCCTATTCTGTGTATTATGCACCAGGGACTTTACCCATTTCCCTATCAGTGAAAGTTAGATCAGTGGCTTCCTTAGTGGCTCATCTGGTGAAGAATATGCCTGCAATGTGGGAGACCTGAGTTTGATTTCTGAGTTGGGAAGATGCCCTGGAAAAGGGAATGGCTACTCACTTCAGTATTCTGGCCTGGAGAATTCCATGGACTGTATAGTACACACAGTTGCCTGAGTCAGACATGACTGAGCAGCTTTCACTTCCATATCTTCACTTGTGTAATTAATGCTGTAATAAACATTGGTGTAGATATATCTTCAAATTTCTGTTGTCATTTTCTTCAGGTAAATACCAAGAAGTGGGTTCCTGCATCCTATGGTAGTTCTATTTTTGAACAACTTTCATACTGCTTTCCATAGTGGCTGCACAAATTTACATTCTTATGAACAGAGAATGAATATTTTCCTCTACACCCTTGCCAGCACTTGCTTTATTTTGGTTTGGTTTTTGCCTTTTTAATAATAGCCATTCTAAGAGGTCTGAGGTGATATCTCATTGTGGGTTTTGCTTTGCCTTTCTCTAATGATTAGAGATGTTGAGCACTGTTTCCTGTGCCTCTTAACCAGAAAGGAAAATGTCTGTTCAATTTTTTGCCCATTTTTCAGTCATATTGTTTTTTATTTTGTTGTATGTGTTCTTTCTATATTATGGAATTTAACCCCTTATCAGATATATGATTTGAAAATATCTTATTCAATTAAGTATGCTGTTTCTTTATTTTATTTTGTTGATAGTTTCTTTCTCTTGTCCGAAAGCTTTTCGCGTGATATAGTCTTCTTTAGTTTTGTTTTTGTTGAGGAGATAGATTTTTTTTAAATGCTGCTAAGATCTATGTCAAAGACCTGACTCCTGATGCTTTCTTCTGAGAGTTTCATGGTTTCAGTTTTTACATTCACATCTTTAATTCATCATGAGCTTATTTTTGTAGAGGTGTATGGTAATGGTCCAGATTCACTCTGCATGTAGTTGTCCAGTTTACCAACACTAGTTATTGAAGAGATTGCCCTTTCCCATTGTGTATTATTGATCTCTTTGCCATGGATTAATTGACCATGCGTAAGTTTATTTATGGGCTTTCTGTACCTTTGTACTTTTTTTTTCTTTTCTAATTTTAATTGTATTTTTATTTTATTTTATTTTACTTTACAATACTGTATTGGTTTTGTCATACATCAATGTGAATCCAACTTTTGATTTATCTGTTTGTTTTTGTGCAAGTACCATACTATTTGATTATATAGCTTTGTAGCATGGTTTGAAGTCAAGATGCATGACACCTTCAATTTTGTTCTTCTTTCTGAAGTTTGCCTTTGCTATTCAGGGTTTTTTTGTGGCTTCATACAACTTTTTATTCAGTATTATTTATTCCAGTTCTGTGGAAAGTGTTACTGGCATTTTAATAGAGATTACATTGAATCTATAAATTGCTCTGGGTAGTTTGTAATATTTTAATGCTATTAATTCTTCCAATCAATATGCAAGTTATTTTTTCCATTTATAGGCATGCACACATGCTAAGTCGCTTCAGTCATATCTTTGAAACTCCGTGGACTGCATCCTGCCAGGCTCTTCTGTCCATGGAATTCTCCAGGCAAGAATACTGGAGTGGGTTGCCATGCTCTCCTCCAGGGTATCTTCCTAGCCCAGGGATCAAACCCATGTCTCTTTCATCTCTTGCATTGGCAGACATGTTCTATATCAGTAGCACCACCTGGGAAGCCCATTTATAAGTATACTTTGTTTTATTTTTTTTTTATACTTTGTTTTATTATGCTTTGCCTTTGTTGTGCTTCACAGATACTGCATTCTTTACAAATTGAAAATCTGTGGCAACACTGCACATCGCAATGCTATCAGCATCATTTTTCTAACAACATTTTCTCACTTTGTGTCACATTTATTAATTCTCAAGTGTTTCAAGCTCTCTGATAGCAAAAAGGTTATGAGTTGCTGAAGACTCAGATAATAGTTATCAGTTTTAAAAACAAGCTGTGTTAAATGAAGATATGTACATTTTTATATAAATAATGCTACTGCACACTTAATAGATTACCATATAGTATAAATATAACTATTACATGGACTTGGAAATAAAAAATTATGTCACTGGCTTTATTGCTCTATTTGCTTTATTGAGGTTTTCTAGAACTGAACTCGCAGTGTCTCCTAGGTGTGCTTCTATTCGTTCATATTTTTGTAGTTGGAAAAGATGTTTCAAGGATTTCAGTTATTTTAAATTTATTGAGACTTGATTTGTGGCCTAATATGTAACCTTTATAGGGAACATCCATGTGTACTTGAAAAGAGTATATATTCTGATTTTGGATGGAGTGTCCTGTATATATTTATTAACTCAGTCTAGCTAAAATCTCTTTCAAAGTCAGTTTTCCCTTACTGATTGCCTGTCTAGATGATTTATCCATTACTTTAAGTGGAGTGTTAAATTCTATATTATCATTGTGTTAATGTCAGTTTCTCTTTTTTTGTCTGTCTAATGTGCTCTGTATATTCAGGTGCTCCTATACTTAGTACATACATGTTTACAAGTATTTGATTCTCTTGGAGGATTGATCCCTTTATCATTATGTAATGCACTTTTCTGTCTTTTACTATAAATTTTGTTTTAAAGTGTATTTGTCTGATGAAGCTATTGCTACCCTGGCTTTTAAAAAAAATTTTTACGTTACATTGTAATATAGTTAATTAACAATGTTGTACTAGTTTCAGTTTGCTGTACATCATTTTCATGAAATATCTTTCTCCATCCTTCATTTTCAGCCTATATGTGTCTTTAAATCCAAAGTAAATCTTTTAGGTAGTATATATCTGCATCTTTTCTTTTTAACCCAATAAGCAACCCTATGTCTTTTGATTGGAGCATTAGATAGGTATCTTTATGACCATTACATTGAACTCTTTATCTGGTAAATCACTTATCTCCATTTTTTTTTTTAATAAGGTGTCTTTTTATTTGTTAGAACATATTTGTTTGTTGTCTTTTCATTTTGCCCAACTATTCACATTTTCCCTATATATTAGGTAATCAACTGTGTCTCCTGGTCTTGAAGGAGAGGCCTTATTTAGCAAGGCTTCTGTGGGAAGAGCAATCCAATCTGGTCATCAGAACCAGGCACTGCTTGTACTCTGTGTGGTCTGTGTACTCTGTGTACTACAAGTAAATCTTATAGGTAGTATATATCTGCATCAGATAAAGTTTTACTCTGCGTGGTCTGTGGGTACCCTCCAATTGTGTTGTGGTTTCTGTAGATGTGATGGTGGGAAGAGCTGTCCTTGATGAGGCTGGGTATGCAGCATAGCTAAGACTGCTATGGGTGCACTGGTGGGCAGTGAGGAGCACCTGTCCTGTCCTAAGCCTTCCTCTAGGTGTAATGGGCCAGGAGCCACTTTCGATGGGTACAGGTTCTGGCTCAGACTGCCTGTTTGGTGTGTTAAGACAGGAGCTACTTTGGAGGGGCACAAGAACTAGCTAAGACTGCCTTCTGGGTGTGATAGGGTAGGAGGCCCTGTAGAAGATCACTAGCTGGGTACGTGTAGTATGGATTCACAAGAAAATGCTAGGACCTATGGTGATTCATGTTTAGGTTTAACAGAAAACAGCAAAATTCTGTAAAGCAATTATCCTTCAATAAAAATATATTTTTTTTTAAACTCAAAAAAAAAAAAAAGCTAGGACCAGGTGAGTAGTGCTAGCAAGGTTGGCAACAAATGTCAGAAAGGCATCCACCAGAATTAGGTCAAGTAGATAAAGAGAGAATTTTCTAAAATGGTGCCAACTGGCACTTTGGCTCCCAGTTGTTGCTGTTCAGTTGCTCAGTCACGTCCGACTCTTTGTGAGCCCATGGAGTGCAGCATGCCAGGCTTCCCTGTGCTTCACTGATTCCCAGAATTTGCTCAAACTCATGTCCATTGAGTCAGTGATGTCATCCAACCATTTAATCCCCTGCCACCCCTTTCTCCTCCTGCCCTCAATCTTTCCCACCATCAGGGTCTTTTCCAGTGAGTTGTCTTTTCACATCAGGTGGTCAAAATATTGGAGTTTTAGCTTCAACATCAGTCCTTCCATTGAATATTCAGGGTTGATTTCCTTTAGGATTGATGAGTTTTATCTCTTTACAGTTCAAGGGACTTCTAAGAATCTTTTCCAGCATCATCAATTCTTTGGCTCTCAGCTTTCTTTATAGTCCAACTTTCACATGTGTACATGATTACTGGAAAAAAATATAGCTTTGACTATATGGACCTTTGTCTGAAAAATGATGTCTCTGCTTTTTAATACATTGTCTAACTCTGTCATAGCTTTTCTTACAAGCAACGAGTGTCTTTTAATTCCTTGGCTGAAGTCACCATCTGCAGCAGTTTTGGAGCCCACGAGAATAAAATCTGGCACTGTTTCTATTGTTTCCCCATCTATTTGCCATGAAGTGATGAGATCGGATGCCATGATCTTCATTTTTTGAATGCTGAGTGTTAAGCCAGCTTTTTCACTCTCCTCTTTCACTTTATCAAGAGGCTTTTTAGTTCCTCTTTGCTTTCTGCCATGATGGTGGTGTCATCTGCATATCTGAGGTTATTGATATTTCTCTCAGCAATCTTGATTCCAGCTTGTGCTTCATCCAGCCTGGCATTTTGTATGATATGCACCACATATAAGTTAAATAGGCAGGGTGACAATATACAGCCTTGACATACTCCTTCACCAATTTAGAACCAGTCCATTGTTCCATGTCTGGTTCTAACTGTTGTTTCTTTACCTGCATACAGGTTTCTTGCAAGCAGATAAGGTGGTCTGATATTCCCATCTCTTTAAGAATTTTCCACAATTTGTTGTGATCTACACAGTCAAAGGCTTTAGTATAGTCAATAAAACAGAAGTTTTTCTGGAACTCCCTTGCTTTTTCTATGATCCAACAGATGTTGGCAATTTGATCTCTGGTACCTCTGCCTTTCTGAAATCTAGCTTGAACATCTGGAAATTCTTAGTTTACATACTGATAAAGCCTAGCTTTCAAGATTTTGAGTGTTACATTGCCAGCAGTGAAATGAGTACAATTGTCCAGTAGTTTGAACATCCTTTGGCATTGCTCTTCTTTGGAATTAGAATGAAAATTGACATTTTCCTGTTCTGTGGCCACTGCTGAGCTTTCCAAATTTGTTGGCATATTGAGTGTAGTATTTTTTTTTAAATTTATTTATTTTTTTAATTACAATACTGTATTTGTAGTATTTTAACAGCATTATCTTTTAGGATTTGAAGTAGTTCAGTTGGGATTCCATCACATCTACTAGCTGCCTTCATAGTAATGCTTCCCAAGGCCCATTTGATTTCACATCCCAGATATCTGACTCTAGCCGAGTGATCACATCATCATGGTTATCTGGGCCCCATAGAAAAGGTGCTGCACCTTTGACATTCACCCTAAAATTAGTCAATAAATCTCCTTCTTTTATGGCCCAGGCGCTGTGCCTAGACCAGAGCAAGTGAGTTTGTGTGCAAGGTCCTTAAAAGGTGAGTCTATGTTTGCTATACCCCTCCTGCTTTCTTGGATGTAAGTTTCCCTGGTTTGCAAAGCCAAATACTGAGGAGGCTAAGTCTTCCTGCAAGTCCTCAAGACTGAGGTGCTCAATGTGAAGTTCCAAAGCCTCCCTTCTTAGGGAGGACCTCTGTGTTTGTGATATCAACTCCATTTATGGGTTGCTGTGTGAAGGCTGTGGGTCTTGACTAGACTGCATCTCACCCCTTCTATCCTAGACCTGTTCTTTTTCTTTCATTTGTATCCTTAGCTGAGGAAGAGACGTTCTACTAATTTTTAGGTAGTTCACAGGGAGATTATTCTAAATGCAGTTATAGTTTTCATGTATGGGGAAGGAAGTGAGCTCAGGATTTTCTTACTGTCATCGTCATTCTGTCCCCTTTTCTATTCTTTTCTCATGGAACATTTTGTAATTAGTCTCAGAAATTTCATTTTGTAGTGTGAATATCTCACAATCACTTATTTATTGAAGTGAAACATGACTCACAAAGTGACCATTTTAAAGTGTACAATTCAGTGGAACTTAGTACCACACAATATTGTGCAGCCACCAGCTCTAACAACTTATAAAACATTTGTGAAGGTGAAAGTTGCTCAGTCATGTCTGAGTCTTTGCAACTCCGTGGAGTATACAGTCCATGGAAATCTCCAGACTAGAATAATGAAGCAGGTAGCTGTTCCCTTCTCCAAGGGATCTTCCCAACTCAGGGATCAAGCCCAGCTCTCCTGAACTGCTCTCTTTACCAGCTGAGCCAACAGAGAAGCCTATAAAACATTTGTATTACCCCCAAAAAATAGCCCACATTCATTAGGTAGTCGCTACTTATCAATGGATTTACCAATTCTATATATTCCATACATGTGGAATGAGACTATATATGTCTTTTGGTATCTGGCTTCTTTCATTTAGCATGCTCTTGAGGTTCATTCACATAGTATCAGGTATACTTCCCTTCCTTTTTAGGGTTGAATATTATTCCATTGCAGGTATATATACCATATTTTGTTTATCCATTTATTCATTAATGGACACTTGGATTATTTCTTCCTACTCATCATCGTCAATAGTGCTACTATAAGCATACTTATACAAATATTTGTTTGAAAATCGGTTTTCCATTGTTATGGGGACATATCTAGAAGTGGAATTGCTGGGTCAAATAGTTAATATTTATCTTTTTGAGGAACTACCAAAATGTTTTCAATAGCAGCTGTATCATTTTACATTTCTACCAGCAATATATGAAGGTTGAAACTTTAAGTAGATGATAGAAGGATAGATGATAGATAGATAGATAGATAGATAGATAGATAGATAGATAGACAGATAGGCAGATGACACCCAGGTGGATGGTAGAAAGTGAAGAACTAAGAGCCCCTTGATGAAATTGAAAGAGGAGTGAAAAAGTTGGCTTAAAACTCAGCATTCAAAAAATGAAAATCATATCATCTGGTCCCATTATTTCATGACAAGTAGATATGGAAACAGTGACAGACTTTATTTTCTTGGGTTCCAAAATCACAGCAGATGGTGACTGGAGCCATGAAATCAAAAGACACTTGCTCCTTGGAAGAAAAGATATGACCAACCTAGACAGCATGTTAAAAAGCAGAGACATTACATTGCCAATGAAGGTCTGTATAGTCAAAGCTATGGTTTTTTCAGTAGTCATGTATGGATGTGAGAGCTGGACTATAAAGTAAGCTGAGCTCTGAAAAATTGATGCTTTTGAACTGCAGTTGGAAAACACCCTTGAGAGTCCCTTGGACTGCAAAGAGATCCAACCAGTCCATCCTGAAGGGAATCAGTCCTGAATATTCATTGGAAGGACTGATGTGGAAGCTGAAGCTCCAATACTTTGGACACCTGATGCTAAAAATTGACTCATTTTCCAATGAGACCTTGATTCTGGGAAAGACTGAAGGCAGGAGGAGAAGGGGATGACAGAGGATGAGATGGCTGGGTGTGATCACTGACTCGATGAGCATGAGTTTGAGCAAGATCCCAGAAATTGGTGATGGACAAGGAAGCCTGGCATGCTACAGTTCATGAGGTTGCAAAGAGTTGGACATGACGGAGTGACTGAACTGCGATAGATATACTACATTAGAAGTTGGTGGTGGTGGTGGTTAGCCACTAAATACTGTCTGACTCTTTTGTGACTCCATGGGATTTCCCAGGCGAGAACAGAATGGGTTGCCATTCCCTTCTCCAGGGGATCTTAATGATCCAGGGATCAAACTTGGATTCCCTGCATTGAAGGAGGATTCCTTAATGCTGAACTACCAGGGAAGTCCATATGAGAAGTAAAAATGAATAAAATTTTAAAATATATACTTTAACATAAGAAAAATAAAGTGAGTATTAAAATATATCTTTATTAAGTTAATATTCAAAAACTACAATGTGAATAGGGGCTTTGTAGCCTTGAAGCTCTTAAAATATTTTTGCAATTCCTCTGACTTAACAGTAGACACCTGTATTTTCATATCTGCTTCCAAATATAATCTAATGCAATATTATATGTCAGATAGTCTCTGGAAAGCAATGAACACTAAAATAATATTTTGGTATTGTTTTAAGAGTAGCTTTTAACCTATGGATCCTCTGAAAGGGTGTCAGAAATCCACAGATGTCCAACACACTCTGAAAACAACTCACTTAGATCTAGTACTTCTTTAAGTGGTATGTAAAGGTAAAATGGAAAAAAATACAAAAAAGCAAAATGGCTGTCTGTCTGGGGAGGCCTTACAAATAGCTGTGAAAAGAAGAGAGGCGAAAAGCAAGGGAGAAAAGGAAAGCTATAAGTATCTGAATGCAGAGTTCCAAAGAAAACCAGGAAGAGATAAGAAAGCCTTCTTCAGCGATCAATGCAAAGAAACAATGTAGGATACAGGATGCATGGGGCTGATGCACAGGATGATTCAAGTAGAGGATGTGGGGTGGGAGGTGGGAGGGGGCTTCGGCATTGGGAGATTGTGTTCACCTATGGCTGATTCACGTCAATGTATGGCAAAACAAATACAGTATTGTAATTTAAAAAATAAATAAATCTAAAAAAAAAAAAAAAGAAAGAAACAGAATGGGAAAGAATAGAGATCTCTTCAAGAAAATTAGAGATCTCTTCAAGAAAATTAGAGATACCAAGGGAACAATTCATGCAAAGATGGGCTCGATAAAGGACAGAAATGGTCTGGACCTAACAGAAGCAGAAGATATTAAGAAGAGGTGGTAAGAATACACGGAAGAACTGTACAAAAAATATCTTCATGACCCAGAAAATTATGATGTGATCACTAATCTAGAGCCAGACATACTGGAATGTGAAGTCAAGTGGGCCTTAGAAAGCATCACTATGAACAAAGCTAGTGGAGGTGATGGAATTCCAGTTGAGCTATTCTGAATCCTGAAAGATGATGCTGTGAAAGTGCTGCACTAAATATGCCAGCAAATTTGGAAAACTCAGCAGTGGCCACAGGACTGAAAAAGGTCAGTTTTCATTCCAATTCCAAAGAAAGGCAATGCCAAAGAATGCTCAAACTACCGCACAACTGCACTCATCTCACATGCTAGTAAAGTAATGCTCAAAATTCTCCAAGCCAGGCTTCAGCAATACTTGAACCATGAACTCCCTGATGTTCAAGCTGGTTTTAGAAAAGGCAGAGGAACCAGAGATCATATTGCCAACATCCGCTGGATCATGGAAAAAGCAAGAGAGTTCCAGAAAAACATCTACTTCTGCTTTATTAACTATGCCAAAGCCTTTGACTGTGTGGATCATAATAAACTGTGGAAAATTCTGAAAGAGATGGGAATACCAGACCACCTGACCTTCCTCTTGAGAAATCTGTATGCAGGTCAGGAAGCAACAGTTAGAACTGGACATGGAACAACAGACTGGTTCCAAATAGGAAAAGGATTACGTCAAGGCTGTATACTGTCACCTTGTTTATTTAACTTATATGCAGAGTACATCATGAGAAATGCTGGACTAAATAGAAGAAACACAAGCTGGAATCAAGATTGCCGGGAGAAATATCAATAACCTCAGATATGCAGATGATACACCCTTATGGCAGAAAGTGAAGAGGAACTAAAAAGCCTCTTGATGAAAGTGAAAGAGAAAAGCTAAAAAGTTGATTTAAAGCTCAACATTCAGAAAACAAAGATCATGGCATCTGGTCCCATCACTTCATGGGAAATAGATGGAAAAACAGTGGAAACAGTGTCAGACTTCATTTTTGGGGCTCCAAAATCACTGCAGGTGGTGACTGCAGCCATGAAATTAAAAGACGCTTACTCCTTGGAAGAAGGATTATGACCAACCTAAATAGTACATTCAAAAGCAGAGACATTACTTTGCCGACTAAGGTTCGTCTAGTCAAGGCTATGGTTTTTCCTGTGGTCATGTATGGATGTGAGAGTTGGCCTGTGAAGAAGGCTGAGCGCCGAAGAATTGATGCTTTTGGACTGTGGTGTTGGAGAAGACTCTTGAGAGTCCCTTGGACTGCAGGGAGATCTAACCAGTCCATTCTGAAGGAGATCAGCCCTGGGATTTCTTTGGAAGGAATGATGCTAAAGCTGAAACTCCAATACTTTGGCCACCTCGTCCAAAGAGTTGACTCTGGAAAAGACTCTGATGCTGGGAATGATTGGGGGCAGGAGGAAAAGGGGACGACGGAGGATGAGATGGCTGGATGGCACCACAGACTCAATGGACGTGAGTCTGGGTGAACTCCGGGAGTTAGTGATGGACAGGGAGGCCTAGCGTGCTGCAATTCATGGGGTTGCGAAAAGTCGGACACGACTGAGTGACTGAACTGAACTGAAAGGTAACATACCTTCTTTCAAAATTAGAATTTTTCTAAAATGACACATTCTCCTAAGTAAGTATTCTCATTACCCTGAGATAACCAAAGGCAGAATAAGTACTTGATTCTTCCCGTGTATTTACCAATGTACAAGAGAATAAGCTTTTTATATACGTTCCTGTGTGACTAATGGGTTAGTTTTTGCATTACTGAAAATTCATGAATTTCAGCATGTTGAAAGTGTTTGAATCTATCCTAGCCATTGTTTCTCTTGAGACTTAAAATGATGGGATCCTTTTCAAGGCAATTGTGTATGAATCCTTTCAACATTCTTTTATCACTGAGCTTTCAATTAATCTTCTGACATGACAAAATTGTTACAGACCCGTGTAGACAAAATTGTTACAGATCCTTCCTGTTCCAGCCTAGAAATTATCTGTTTCTTCAGATAATCTGTTTCTTCAGATTATCTGTTCTGGTTTCATTTTGTGAGAAAGTATTATATGGAAGCCACAGTCCTGTCTTTATTTCTGGGTTTTTCAAGTGGTCAGAACATGTTTTTCTTCCTATTAATGAGTTCATATCTATACCTTTGAGTTTAGAGCCACAGAGGTTTATTCATCTATCTCACATCAACTTGCCTTCTCCTACATACACAGAAAATCCTGGTTCCCAATGAATCAACCCAATTGTGAACTCAACTAATCCTATTATACACTATATATTATCCACTTGCCCCATTATACGGTATATCTCAATAGCCTATACACACATGATAGCCTTCAGTTCAGTTCAGTCACTCAGTCGTGTCCAACTCTTTGCAACCCCATGAATCACAGCACGCCAGGCCTCCCTGTCCATCACCATCTCCTGGAGTTCACTCAGACTCACAGTAGTAATGCCATCCAGCCATCTCATCCTCTGTCATTCCTTTCTCCTCCTGCCCCCAATCCCTACCAGCATCAGAGTCTTCCAAGGAGTCAAATCTTTACATAAGGTGGCCAAAGTACTGGAGTTTCAGCTTTAGCATCATTCCTTCCAAATTCATTCCAAAGAAATTCTAATCTCCTTCAGAATGGATGGGTTGGATCTCCTTGCAGTCCAAGGGACTCTCAAGTCTTCTCCAACACCACAGTTCAAAAGCATCTATTCTTCGGTGCTCAGTTTTCTTCACAGTCCAACTCTCACATTCATACATGACCACAGGAAAAACCATAGCCTTGACTAGATGGACCTTAGTTGGCAAAGTAATATCTCTGCTTTTGAATATGCTATCTAGGTTGTTCATAGCTTTTCTTCCAAAGAGTAAGCGTCTTTTAATTTCATGGCTGCAGTCACCATCTGCAGTGATTTTGGAGCCCCCCAAAATAAAGTCTGATACTGTTTCCACTGTTTCCCCATCTATTTCCCATGAATTGATGGGACCGGATGCCATGATCTTTGTTTTCTTAATGTTGAGGTTTAAGCCAACTTTTTCACTCTCCACTTTCACTTTCATATCCCACATTGAAAGTCAGAAAGGGCGGCAGTGAGGAGGTATCCTTTGTCAAAGGTAAGGAGCAGTGGCTGTGCTTTGCTGGAGCAGCCGTGAAGAGATACCCCATGCCCAAGTTAAGAGAAACTCAGGTAAGATGGTGGGTGTTGCAAGAGGGTATCAGAGGGCAGACACACTGAAATCATAATCACAGAAAAGTAATCAATCTAATCACACTAGGACCACAGCCTTGTCTAACTCAGTGAAACCAAGTCATGCCCTTGGGGCAACCCAAGACAGGAGGGTCATGTTGGAGAGGTCTGACAGAATGTGATACACTGGAGAAGCAAATGGCAAGCCACTTCAGTATTCTTGCCTTGAGAAGCCCATGAACAGTATGAAAAGGCAAACTGATAGGATACTGAAAGAGGTACTCCCCAGGTCAGTAGTTGCCCAACACACTACTGGAGATCAGTGGAGAAATAACTCCAGAAAGAATGAAGGGATGGAGCCAAAGCAAAAACAATACCCAGCTGTGGATGTGACTGGTGATAGAAGCAAGGTCTGATGCTGTAAAGAGCAATATTGCATAGGAACCTGGAATGTCAGGTCCATGAATCAATGCAAATTGGAAATGGTCAAACAAGAGATGGCAACAGTGAACATCGACATTCTAGGAGTCAGTGAACTAAAATGGAATGGAATGGGTGAATTTAACTCAGATGACCATTATATCTACTACTGCAGGCAGGAATCCCTCAGAAGAAATGGAGTAGCCATCATGGTCAACAAAAGAGTCTGAAATGCAGTACTTGGATGCAACCTCAAACACGACAGAATGATCTCTGTTTGTTTCCAAGACAAACCATTCAATATCACAGTAATCCAAGCCTATGTCCCAACCAGTAAGGCTGAAGAAGCTGAAGTTGAACGGTTCTATGAAGACCTACAAGACCTTTTAGAACTAACACCCAAAAAAAGATGATCATCTTAGAATAACAATAAAAACCAATACCTCCAACAATATGATTATTGAAAACAATTTAAGATTTGTTTTCTGACCTTAGTTTATATATCTTGGGTATAAAAAAATTGTACTTTAGAGCAGCTTGAAGTCTGATAGCTCAAGAAAGTCTTTTTCCAAATATCAGTGATAATACTGGACAAAATTTTCAAGACCATCCATTTCAAAAATCTGGGCAATGACCAAAGGCACACAGATTGAGAAGCGCTTATTCTAGAACTACCTAAAAATCCTCAGCAAAAATACTGAGGACAATATAAAATGGAGTTGTCCCCTTCCTTTATTTGATTTGATGATGCCATAGGTTGAGAATCAGCAGTCTTGCTGTCACCATAAGGATATACCTGATTCAGAGCTCCATTGAGAGGCCCATGCCCAGAGAGGATGTAGGAAACAACACCATTGGTGGCAAAAGTCAAAGGTCAATATTACAGCTGCCCGAGGCTGCAATGCTGGTTGAAGCAAAGAAGAGAGCAATCAATATTTAATAGACACCTGGGAAGTGGGAGGTTTGGAAACTGCACCCATAGTCTGGAAACTGCACTAAGGAGTGACCAAAGAGGACCGCAATTAACTACTTTTCCCTGGCCAAACATGACGCCTTGCACAAAGGAAAAGTAGAAACCACAGCAGATTTGTAAACTGCTTGAGTAGTAAATCAGTAAAATGTAACTGTGGACTGGAAGTCTACAAACATTCCTTCAGCAAAAGGTGAAAGTGTTACTGGTTAAAGTTAAAAGCACAACTGCTGACTAATCATTGTTCACTAATAAGCTATATTGATGTAGAAGTGACTCCCAGGAAACTAGGAAAAAGAAATAAAAATGAAAGAAAGACAGGAGGGTAAAGAGGAGAGGAGAGAAATGGAGGAAAAGTAGGAGGAAGGGCGCAGGGAGAAGGGAAGAAATTAGATCTATTTTTAAATTTATCTTTTAATTGGAGGATAATTGGTGGCTCAGAGAGTAAAGAATTTGCCTGCAATGCGGGAGACCTGGGTTCGATCCCTGGGTTGGGCAACCCCTGGAGAAAGGCACGGCAACCCACTCAAGTATTCTTGCCTGGAAAATCCTCATGAACAGAGGAGCCTGGCAGGCTACAGTCCATGGTGTAGCAAAGAGTTGGGTGTGACTGAGTGACTAAAAACACAGAACACAACTGCTTTATAATGTTCTGTTAGTTTCTGTTGTACAATAATGTGAATCAGCCATAAGTGTATATATATATATATATATATATATATATTAATTCCCTCCCTCTTGAGCCTCTCTCTCCCCTCCCATTCCCCCCAACTAGGCTATCACAGAACACCAGGCTTTACTCCCTGTTTTATACAGCATCTTCCCAGTAGCCATGTATTTTCCTCATGGTAGTGTATATATGTTAATGCTACTCTCCCAATTCATCACACCCTCCCCTTGTTCCTCCTACCCTGCTGTGTCCACATGTCTGTTTTCTACATCTACATCTCTACTCCTTTGCTGCAAATAGGTTCATCTGCACCATTTTTCTAGATCCCGTATATATGCATTAATATGTTATGTTTGTTTTAGTCTTTTGACTTAGTTTACTCTTTTTAACAGGCTCTAGGTTCATCCACCTCACTATGACTGACTCAAATTCTTCCCTTTTTATTTCTGAGTAATATTCCACTTGCTGCTGCTGCTAAGTTGCTTCAGTCGTGTCCGACTCTGTGCAACCCCATAGATGGCAGCCCACCAGGCTCCGCCATCCCTGGGATTCTCCAAGCAAGGACACTGGAGTAGGTTGCCATTTCCTTCTCCAATGCATGAAAGCGAAAAGTGAAAGTGAAGTCACTAAGTCACGTCCAACTCTCAGCGACCCCATGGGCTGCAGTGTACCAGGCTCCCCCATCCATGGGATTTTCCAGGCAAGAGTACTGGAGTGGGGTGCCATTGCACTTGCAATGAGACTTATTTTCTTTAATGAGACATCAGTGGCTACAAACTGCAAGGCAGTCAAAATTGACAGAATTAGCCAGAGCATGTAAATAAAGAAACAACAAAAAGTGCAAGAATCAAATAGAAACAATAATGGTGACTTTATTAAAAGAACCTCAAATTAGAAACAAACCAACAGTCAAACAGTGGATGGATAACACACACACACACACACACACACACACACACATGTATAATTTCATGTATGAATATCATATTCATACATGGAATTCTATTGAGTATATTAAACAATAAAAAAGGACAGATACTAGTGCACTGATAAGCAACATAGATGACATAACCATAAGCTAGGTGGGGAAAAGTGACAGCTACAAAGAGCATATACAATTTGTTTCATCTTAATAAAATTACAGAAAGGACAAATCTAAACAACTAGCATAAGACATGTGGTAGCTGGTATAATACATAGTTGGTAATGGTTTAAGTGCAAATAGGTTTGAGGAGTATTGGGGTAATGAAAATGTTTCATATCTGGATTGTGATCATGTTTACATAGGTTTATATATTTTTCAAAATAATGGGCATGTACATCTAAAATAGATGTATTTTATTTTATATAAATTATACATCCATTGTTAATTCAATTTTTGTAATGAAGCAGAAAAAAAAAAATGTGACCAGTGAAAAGGGCACAGGTTGAGAAAGTAAATTTTGTCAACTTCAAGAAAGTAGGAATAACCTTGGTTGCTTTCTCCCCCACCAGTTTATAAGTTGAATGACTATCTCATATTCAGGGCTTAACAAATATTACTTGATTGGTGAATGAAATCTTCCCTGGTGGCTCAGAAGGTAAAGAATCAACCTGCAATGTAGGAGACCTAGAGTCAATCCCTGGGTTGGGAAGATCCCCTGGAGAAGGGAATGGCAATCCACTCCAGTATTTTTGCCTGGAGAATCCCATGGACAGAGGAGCCTGGTGGACCACAGTCTGTGGGGTCACAAAGAGTTGGATGCGACTCAGTGACTTACACTCACGCAGTGAATGAAACTTAAAGGAACCAACATCTAGGCAGGGATATCTCAGAGCCACTCTCTGGGGGACTTGCCTTCCATACACATCCTTTACTTTGATCCTATCCTCATCCCTCTTGCTCTTACCTTAACCATTCAGTGATATATTTGGCCCATTGCCCTTCGTAAATGGTCTGCACTCTTTCTCTCTTTGTGTTTGGAATAAGTTTGAAAGAACTGACTAAATGTATTTAGTGACATAAGCCAGAAAGAAAAACACCAATACAGTATACTAACGCATATATATGGAATTTAGAAAGATGGTAACAATAACCCTGTATGCGAGACAACAAAAGAAACATAGATGTGTAGAACAGTCTTTTGGACTCTGTGGGAGAGGGAGAGGGTGGGATGATTTGGGAGAATGGCATTAAAACATGTATAACATCATATAAGAAACTAATCATCAGTCCAGGTTTGATGCAAGATACAGGATGGTTGGGGCTGGTGCACTGGGACGACCCAGAGGGATGGCATGGGGAGGGAGGTGGGGGAGTGTTCAGGATGGGGAACACGTGTATGCCCATGGTGGATTCATGTTGATGTATGGCAAAACCAATACAATATTGTAAAGTAATTAGACTCCAATTAAATAAATTTAAATTTAAAAAAAAAGAAAATAAGTGTGATAAAGAGCAAAGTTATATTGTTTCTGTAAGAGTTTAGATAAAAAGTGAGATAGCTAAAGAAGTATGGAATTTCTTGCCTACATTTAAAAAAGGAGGAGAAAAAAGCATTTAAGCAAAAAGAGGACCATCAGAGTTTCCAATAACAACAATGATGTCAGAAATGACTATAATGAGAAGTCTGTCAATATGACACCAAATCCAATTTGGATAAGGTTGCTTTGTTTTAGTTTGATTTTCATTGAGCACTTTGCATGTAAGCAAGTCAACTTTGTCATGGCCATTGTCCCAAAGGAGCTTAAATATTAGAAGATGCACAAAGACCTAAGTAGCTGTAATTTAGGGAAAGAAGTAACGTATACTTGTAGCAGAGCACAGTTGAAGCACTGTCTGGATTCAGACCAGGGAGAGACTCCTTCCTACTTATGGATCAGGGAAGCCTTCTGGAGGATATGACATCAGAAAAGAGCTTTGAAGGTTGAGTACTACTAAGAAAATTGAGATTAAAAGGAAGATATTCCATGCAGAGTTACAGAAATTAAGATAGCTTGTATTAACAAATTGTTATAAAGTAGAAGCAGAAAAAAAAAAACACGCGAGAAGAGAAACAGTGGCATCACTATGTTGCCCTAGGCTTCTGGGCTGTTGGGTACTCATTCAGATTGGTAAGGCGTGGTGAAGAATCCAGTGGGATGTCTTGATATGAACTGTGAAACAAGAGAAATGGGGAGAAATTCTAAATAAGATGGAAATGGTGATTGAGGAAGGGAAGAGAGGTCAAGAGAAGAAAGCTAAGAGAAGTAAAAATGAAATGGAATATAAAATAAGAAATTGGAGAGGAGAAAATACAAAAAAAAAAAAAAAAAAAAAACCTCACCAGTGCTTCCTAATCCATAATGCAAGGATCATCAAAAGCATTAAGGGCACTATTACCGCCAATGAGATCAAGTTCATGGAAAGATGATGCCCTGTGAATATTAGAGAGACACCTAGATGTCATAATAAACCCACTGCCAATTTTGCTCTATTGATTTGCCTACCTTAGCATACAAACTAGGCATGCTGCTGCTGCTGCTGCTAAGTCGCTTCAGTCATGTCTGACTCTGTGCGACCCCATAGACAGCAGCCACGAGGCTCCCCGTCCCTGGGACTCTCCAGGCAAGAACACTGGAGTGGGTTGCCATTTCCTTCTCCAATGCATGAAAGTGAAAAGTGAAAGTGAAGTCGCTCAGTCGGACACGACTGAGCGACTCCATGGACTGCCGCCCACCAGGCTCCTCCGTCCATAGGATTTTCCAGGCAAGAGTGCTGGAGTGGGGTCCCATTGCCTTCTCCACAAACTAGGCATAAGTCCCATCAATTATCTTATTTAGTCACTTTATTCTCATACTTGTTGGGAAGGATTCTTCATCTCCCCACAAAGCTCTTATATCTGAGTGTCCCTCATATTCCATTTCTGCATTTCTGTAACCATCTCTATTAATTCCTTCTTAATATCTCTCTCACTTAGTTCTGGCATCATCAAACTTTCTTTTGCCCTTTTACACATCTGTGGCTGTTTCATGTCAATGTATGGCAAAACAAATACAGTACTGTAATTTAAAAAATTAATTAATTAAAAAATAAAAAATAATAAAAGCAAAAAAAAAAAAATTCCATCTTACTTACCCCAGTAGAGAAAGATGTCCTGGTTTCCTAGACTGCTATGCCTCACCTGGCAAGAAAAGCCAGTTGCCTCCTCAGCATTCACATGCATGATCATGTGAGGATCCCATCAACGTTGGCCAGAACATCACCTTGCTGAGTTCCTGGCTGCTCCTCTTCACCCCACATCCACATCAACAAAACAGGCTTTGGGTAGAAGCCAGAAATATGGAATGGTGGAAAGGAGCAAGACTTATATAGAAAGATCTTAGAAAAGGGGGGTGTACCAACCTTTCCTCTGGAGATACATCTTGCCTGCATTGAGGAGACCCAAGAGAAACTGGGGACAGATGTTGCTGATGAGTTTCTGCACTGTTTCCTTGATGCCTTCATACTGATGGATTAGATCACAGACACTCTGGACCCCACTCTTACCCTCTGGAGATGGTACCCATGACATGGTTTGGAAACTCAAGAAATCTGATCCTAAAAGCTGCCTGAAAAAAACCCTTTTGTGGTTTCCCTAGAATGCAGCTCACAGCCAACACTCACCTGTAATTCAGAGGGATCTGGGGAGAGGGAGGAAGAAGAAAGAGAGGTTAATGAAAAAAAAAAAATGAGAGGAACTATATGGGAACCCGAGACTTTTAAAAATTGGAGCAAGGAGATGGTTTTATAAGTGTATAAGGGTGAGTCAATGATATATTCAATCAAGAACAGGGAAGAGAAGAATTGGTGGGATTGAGAAAAAGCCAAGAACTGAGGGTTTGATTTGAATAAGTTGGGGGGTAAATGATAAGTGAGGTTCATGGTATAGGTTAGGGGAGAGTGAAGAGGAACTCATGTGAGGGAAGGGAGAGTGCAACATTCCTAGGTGCATGAGATGAATCATAATGGTTGTTGGACTATGGACGTAGACTTAAGGAAACTGAGTAGAAGAAGAGATCATAGTTTAAGGGAGTCAGGTACAGAGTGGGACAGTTGTGTGCCTCTGGGTTTTAAGCCACAGAAGGGAGACCACCAAAGAAAGATTTGAAAAACACACGAGAAAAACAGAATTCTGGGAGAAGCAAGAGTGTAGGAAATCTTGAATAGTCAACATCTGGAATAAACCCCAAGAAATTTATACATGAAGGTTTTTATGGTGGGATAGAAAAAATAGAAATGGTCCAGAAAAGTGTTTGTTTCTAGGAAGAGAAGAACCTTCTGAAATAAACCCTTAATTGAATGGATTGAACTTACATTCAAATTTCAGTTGTCTGGCATAATCTTGAATCTCCCAAGTTAATCCAATCAAATAGACATGGAATAGCAGCTCCAGGTTTATCATCTCCTCATTGCTGAAGTTGCCCTTTGGCCAGGGGTACAGAAAAGTTACTGCACCTGTTTTACTCTCCCAGCTGTGAGTCTGCAGCTCACCCAGCCAAGCAGAGCCCTGATTATGTGCCCCTGAATGGTTGGCAAAGGGTGAGGTCTGAATAAGATAGAATGAGATGTAGTCCTGGACTCCTATGATGGTATATGTTCAGGTAGTTTAAGGAAAAGTAAGGCAAATAGAAAGGATACAATATGGAGATTCAACTAGTTAACAGAAAGAGAGAAAAGTTACAGTTAGCCTAAAGATGACATTTTTCCTGACCCAGGGCCCCACCTTCCTTTGAAAAAGTAAACTAGATCTAGAGACAGGAATGCTCAGATTGTAAGCATTCTGGTACCCTTAGAATCCAAATCCATCTTGGAAAGGTCTGCTACACTTTAACCACATCCACTTGATTAATGACAGACAGACATTTTTACCATCTACATTGTCCCTGTCTGAGAGAATAGCTAGCAAAGCAAGATGCAGAAAAAGCATGTCATTTGCAGATGTTTCTCTCTCTCTTTGCTCTCAAGAAACCAACCCATTAGTATCTCCACTCTAACTTCCTTCTTCTGTCAACTTGCTGTTCTCCCCACCATCACTGACTGTAATAAACTTGCTGTTTCACTCAACCTTGGGCCTCCTACTCAGTCTCTCATCTCCTCTCAAGCTCTGATCTGAGGTTATTATCTGCTGTCTGAATTCCAGCCATTCTTCTTACCACTAGCCTTCATTCTGTGTTCTTTTACTCAACTGCTGTGGACAAAGTTGTTTGTGACACTGCAAGGTTTTGTCCCCTCTCTGGGATTTTCATCTTATCACTCAAATGAAGAACAGAAACTGCACTGCTTCCCCAGGTCTTGCCTGTTTTAACAGATCACGTTTCTTCCAGTTTCTCCACTCAATTCTGTTTATATTCCATCATGTTTACTCCTCTGGGCATCAGTTCTACTCTATTCCTTTCAAAAACCCTCAAAGTATTCTCTTTTTCATTCCCCTCTTCTTTTTCCACATTTCTCATTAAAAAAAAAAAATTACTGACTTGTTTATAAACTGCAAAGCATGTTTTCTCAGATCTTCTATGCTTTCACCATACAATTGTGTAAACTATGGCCAGTTTTCCATGATACTTAGAGTTGACATTGTAACCACCCAGAGTGTATTCTACCATGAAATATATAAAGAATAAGGCTTCCTCTTTTTATTTTACTTCAATCTGTATAATGCAGTCTAAGTCCATCCATGTCTCTACAAATGACCAAATATCGTTCGTTTTTATGGTTGAGAAATATTCTATTGAATGTATGCACCACATCTTCTTTATCCATTTGCAGAGCAGGAATAGAGATGCAGATGTTGAGAATAAACATATGGACATAGGGTGGGGAAAGTGGTAGGATGAATTGGGAGATGCGATTGACATATATACATTATTATGGCTAAAATAGATAGCTAGTGGGAACCTACTCTACAGCACAGGGAGCTCAGCCTGGTGCTCTGTGGTGACCTAAAGTGGTGGGAAGCGTGGGTAATATAATATGTGTATGCAAATAGCTGATACAATTGGTTGTACAGCAGAAACTAACACAACATTGTAAAGCAGCTATGAAAGTGAAAGTGAAGTCACTCAGTCATGTCCGACTCTTTGCGACCCCACGGACTGGGGCCTACCAGGCTTCTCCGTCCATAGGATTCTCCAGGCAAGAATACTGGAGTGGGTTACCGTTTCCTTCTCCAGGCTATACTCCAATTAAAAAAAAAAAAAGAAGAAGAAGAAGCCTTTCTATTGAATTAATTCATATGCACACTCACCAAAAAAAATCACTCAACAAATTTTTAGTACCAAGTGTTTTAGTAGGTATAAGAACATACAGAGATTGACAATGCATTCATGCCTATCAAGGAACTATAAACTACAGAAGTGTATAAAACCAAAATTAAAACTCATTGTTATAACTGCCACTTGATTGGCTAGAATTCCAGATACAAGCTTATTCAGAACAACAGTTGTGTGGTTTTAGGAACTTATAGCTGATACAATGCTATATTTTCATTAAACTTTCCCCCAGGGCCTAGAGAAAAACCATAATTCTCCCACTCTTTTCTAACTGGGTCAGGACCATGTGACTGAGTTCTGGTCGATGGAATGTGCTGTGCTAGAGCTGTAAGCCTCGTCTAGGCCCTACCACATAAACTGTTACATCTGATTATTTTGCCATGCAGTGCCAGCCTGGAGATCATCTGTTCCATGTGGAAGAGATACAAGCAAGGAAAGGCTTCCTGCTTTCCATGGAGTGTGCCAGAATGAAAAATATATTTTGTTGTGTTTAGTCTCTGAGGTTTTCAAGGATATTTATAACTATAATATAATCTAATTATGCTTGTCAATATTATAGAGCCCAGTACCTACTATCCTTTCCTACCTCCTGAATTCAAATCCAAATGAGATAAAGATAGAGTCTCTCTCTCTGTCTCTCCTCACATGCACTGAGTAAAGGTCATTTGAAGATATATCAGGAAGGTGGCTATCTACAAGCAAGCCAGGAAAAGAGCCTTCACAAGAAATCAAGTTGTCTTGTATTGCTAGTCTCAAGAACTGTGAGAAAGTATGTCTGTGGTTGAAGCCACCCAGGTTGTGTGTTTTCCTCTGCAGCCCAGGCAGACTAACATACTTACCTAGTCCAAGAAGTGCTAGAAAGCCTCTAAGCAACCCCCTCCGCAAGGGTCTGGTCAAGGCAAGGGATGGAGGAGGAGACCGGAACTGACATTTGGGAGAGCAGCTTGACTCCAGAGGCAAAGAGCAGAAAGAAGCTGCTGAGACATATCACAACCCAGTTTCTCAGCTGGACTCACCCATGAGCTAATTCTATTTCCTATTTTCACAGGAAAGAAGAGGACTGAGAAAAGAAACAAAAAAGTATTTAAGGACTTCTCCTTCAGAGGAATTAGAAGGTGTCATCCAGCTCCATGATAATAATATTCATTCAATCGTCTAAACAGAAAACTAGTAATGCACACTCTTTGCAAACCTCTCTCTCCTGACTAACTCCTCACAATCACCACTGCATTTCTCTCCATAATCTGTAAAATCTGCCTCTTTATCTCTAACCCTATTATCATTTAGTCCTTGCTTTCATCATGTGTGACTCAGGTCATTGCTATAATCCCTTATCTGGACAATGCAATCCAAATCCTCTCCCTCTCTGTTCAGATTTCTGATTCAGAGTTGCTATGTAAAATGCACACCTGATCTTGTCAAACTCATAATTAAAATATTTCATTTGCCTTCATGAAAAATAATCCAAACTCCTACATATGCCAATATTATACACAAAGGCTCATATTTTAATATATCATTCCCCAAGGAAAAGGTTGGAGGAAGTGGAAGAAGTAGGATTTGCGAGAAAGAAGGGAAACAGACTATTTGTACCAGTGAACAATTATGAACAGAGATCCAAGATCCTGAAAACCTCCAATAGGGAGAGAAAGAGGAAGTTATATAGGCCCTCTAGATACACATGGTCCCCAAAGAATAACCTGAGATGGCTGGAACATCTCCTGATTAGAATCTAGCCTGTCTGAGGGCCCTGGCTTTCCTGGGGGTGTCAGTGCTCTTCCTCTGTCACCAACCTTCCCCAGGCTCCCTCTTCTCACCCTATTGGTGCTCAGGTTACAGATGTGCTTATGCTCACTTTTGCCTGGGCTCTTACCTGGCCCTCCACCAAACTCACATCAGTGAGTGGTTCCCCCCTAGAGATCACTGTCCTCAGCACTCCACTGTTGTGCGTCCACCCCACAGTGTCACACTCTACTCCATCATCCCCTCTCTGCCAGCAGAAACCTCACCCTCTGCCCACTTCCCTGCTCAAGAAAACCCGCTTTCTCAGAGCCACATGCCTTTCCCTGAACTTTCATTTCCTCATCAGCACTTCTTCATGCGATTCTCTCCCCTTCCTGGCTCCCAGCAGCAGTCTCTGCTTCTGTTCTGGGTCCTCCTGCCTCTCGCATCTGCAGCAGTGAGAAGAGTCCCATCCTGAGATCTAGGATAAATCCCTTACTAGAATGCATTGATTTCTGTCTTGTGTCTTAGTTTCTCCCACTGTAAAATGATTGAACTAAAATAATTTTATATTCTCCAGTTCTGTTTCAATTTTAACATTCTTTGACTTGGTCTGTGTTCATATTCATTTTTATTTACATAGTCTTTTCCTTCTCTGCCTCCTGGTCCTCATTTCTTACTTACTTTATTATAACTCCATAATGTTCTCTGTTTACCTTTAATCTGAGTCCCTAGGGTCCCATCTCTATTTTATCACCACTCCTCCCTAATCTCCCTATTCATTCTTTCTAAACTCTGCTCACCACTTCAGTTAAATTTTAAAGCCTAGAGTATTTCCACATTACTTGACCCTTCAATTTCCATGCTAAAAATGTGCATGACAAGTAAGATGCTTTTTTGCAAGATTGAAGCCAGGAAAGAACAACAACAACAAAAATCTACTATAAAAAATGTAGATATCCTGGATAAACTATAATTTTACAAATTATTTATACAACATATTCTCACCTCATAAGATTAAAGAAATTGTCCAGAAAACAATCAGATGAGACATTGAAAATTGGAGCTAGAAATGAACATTAACACTTGGACTTCCCAAGGCGTTGTCAAGGGTTGATTCCCAAGGGCTTTGGATACAATAGCTGTACAGATGATGAGGTAAAGTCTTGAGACCTCCAAAAAAGATACAAATTGGGCATGAGACTTTCTATTACATCCTCAGTAAGACTGGACCACAAAAAAATCCACCCTACTAAACAGGAAGATAAAAAGAAATCTTGTGGTTACCTTATGCTCTGGCTAGAAAAATTTAAATTATTCTTAGAAAAACATGATCACAGGTTTTCCTTCACATGAATTTAACGTTAAATAACATTCACTCAATTTGGAATGCCCAATTCAGGAAATTAATATTAATAAGTGGTTCTAGGCAAGAAAGGATGAATAGAGTGCAGAGAATTTTTACTACAGTGAAAATTCTCTTTACAATATTAAATGAAGGATACATTCATCCAAACCCATGCAATATACAACACCAAGAGTGAATTCTGGTGTAAGCTATGGACTTTGGGTGATTATGATGTGTCAGTGCAGATATCTTTGGTTAAAAAAAAATATGCCATATGGAAAGTGATGTTGATGATGGTGAGGATATGATTACTACTACGACTACTACTAAGTCACAGGATATGATTATGTGGGGGCAAATTGTATGCTTTCCTCTCAATTTTCTTGTAACCCTAAAACTGCTCTAAAACATCGTTTTAAAACAAATTTTAAAATTTACATTGGTAGCAATAAATCGTGAAACCAAAAGGAGTTCTTCTAAGCAATCAATAAAAAAGAAAAACAAATCTGATAAATTTATGCTACAGCCAGACTGGATTATCTTTTCATGTTTCCTGGAATGAGTGCAACAAATTGCTATCATAAGAGGCAATCAAAAAGCATGCAACTAAACATGTAGGGGATATACTATTAGAGGTATGTCTATGTTAATTTCAAAATTATCTTATTTTTCTGGATAATATATTTCTGGCATTTGTCAATTTTTTTAAAAACTGAGGTTTACTGTCATTTCTCTCATGTCTCATAAGTATTAGCTATCTTACAACAGCAACAAAGAAATGGTTCTAAGCTGGTCACTTGGCAGAAGCAAAAAAACAAATTCTAGGGATCCAAAGGTAATACAGTCTTCTTTTGTCTACCTTACTCTTTAGTTCTCTTCTGTTGCAATTTGATGACAATCTTTGGTGTTGCATTTGGATTTCTTTTTCTTTTTTGTGTTTGTCTATTATAGATTTTTGATTTGTAGTTACCATGAGGTTTTCACATAGTAGCCCCCAGAGCCCCTCATTTATTTTATGTACACACACACACACACACACACACACACACACACACACACACCGTTTGTTTTAAGTTGCTGATCTCTTAATTTCAAGTACATTTCAAGCATCCTGCATTTGTACCCTCCCTTCTCGCAGTTACTGGTTTAAATGTTTGTGTGTAGGTGATTTTCTATCTCACTGTATGTTTGCCGTTTCCAGTGAGGTTTCCCATTTCATTACTATTTTGTTTCTAATTGTGGCCTTTTCTTTTCTGCTTATAGAAGTTCTTTTAGCATTTGTTGTAAAGCTTGTTTGGTGGTGCCAAATTCTTTTAGATTTTACATGTATGCTTTCTGTATGCTTTTACTTTCTCTGTAAAATCTGAATGAGAGTCTTGTTGTATAGAGTATTTTTATTTGTAGGATATTCTTCCTTATCTCATTTTGTCTAAATTTCTACTTGCATTTTGATATGTGTGGAAGGTTAGTTATGTTTCTTGACCTGGGAGAAGTGGCCTTCTATGGCAGATGCATTATATGTTCCATAAGTACACTACCCTCTCATCACCCAAGGGCCAGGCACCAGCTGATGCCAAGGAAAGTTCTGATCTGTGTTCGCAGAACTTGGTTCTGCAGCTTGCTGGTTTGTAGGGGTTTTGCTTCTGATGTCTGCCCTAAGATGTGTGAGGCTGGTCTAGACCCTTTTGCAGGTTTCCTGATGGGAGGGACTGGTGCCTACCCCTTGGTGAATCGAGCTGAGTCTTTGCCCTCTGGTGTGCAGGGTTGCATCAAGCAGCAAGGCTAGAAGTGCCATGGGCTCAAGAAGTCTATAAGCAGCCTGTCTGGGGATGGATGAAGCGGCATTCCTCTCATGTTGGTTGTTTGGCGTGAGACATCTCAGCAATGGAACTTACAGGCTGTTGGGTGGGGTCAAGTCTTAATGCCAAAATGGTGGCTTCCAGGAAAGCTCATAGATGAATATTCTTTAGTACCTCCACCACCAGTGTCCCTGTCCCCACACTGGGCCACAGCTGCCCCCACCTCCCCATGAGACCCTCTAAAACCAATTGGCCAGTCTGGCCTGAACCCCTATGAAGTCACTGCTTTTTCCCCTTGGGTCCTGGTGTGCATGAGACCTTGCATGCACCCTTCAAGAGTAAAGTTTCTGTTTTCCCCAGTCCTACGGAGCACCTGCATTCAAGCCCCACTAGCCTTCCAAACCAAATCCTCTGGAGCCTCTTCCTCCCAAGGCCAGATCCCCAGGCTGGGCATCCTGATGTGGAACTTAACACTTTCTCTCCTGCAGGAGAACTTCCGTGATATAATTGTTCACCAAGTTGTAGGTTTTCCACTTGGGGAATGTGGCATTTGATTATGTCACGAGGATGCCCTCCCTACCATTTTGTTGGGTTTCTTCTTTTATGTTTTTGGATATAGAATATCTTTTTGGTACTTTTGGTAGTCTTTTTACTGACGGTTGTTCAGCAGTTAGTTGTGATTCTGGTGTGCTCCTGACAGGAGATGAACTCAAGGCCCTTTTACTCTGCCATCTTGTTAAGGTCCCACTGAGAGGCTAATACATACATTGCCCATTAAATGCTGAATGTTCAGTTTCCACAATAGACCCTGGTAGACAGAAGGCAGCCTGGGTAGGGAAACCAGCGTCAGCAAAGCACTTAGACATGAAACAACATAGCAAGACTGAGGATGATAGTTCATATATTAATTCATTCTTCATTTTCACAATAATTTTTTCTCTATAGTTATAACAAAAGTTCCAGAAGCCTTTGCTAATTATTTTCTGCATTGAACTTATTCTTCTAAACTACAGGCACCAACCCTCCATTTTATTCAAAATGAGTGAGAATATATGGTAAAAATTTACCCCAACTTTCTATGTATCTTATAGATCTTCTTTGCTTTTCATGTGTAAGCTAAACCTCCTTAGTAGATTCAATGTAGAAAAATTACTTTTTGTACTTTAGATTTATCTCAGTGAAATGAATTATTAAATATTTCACTCTATCATTTTCCTAGTTTACCATAATTTTTTTCAAATTAATTAATTTTTAAATTGGAGAATAATTACTTTGCAATACTGTGATGTTTTTTGCCACACATAGACATGAATCAGCCACGGGTGCACATGTAAATAGCAATTTCATATAAATTTAAGATGATGATTACATTTGCTTCCTTGCCTTAGAAAATTTATAGGTAAAAATGAACTTATATACAGATAATATGGGTGCTATTGGCAAAATTTTTATTTACTCTTAGCAAAAATAAATAATGCATATATGTCAATACAATGAAAAAAATAAAGAGTTAGAGATAAACCTTTCGTAAACCAAAAATATTAACTTTAAACTGATACTTAGCTAACATCCTGGATTAGTTAGGATCAAATTTGACTCCAAATAACAGAAAATTAAAATGGAGAAAATATCTTTAAAAAAGATACAGTTATTTAAAAAAGAGATAAATTTCTCTGTGAAAACACTAGAAGTAAGTAATTCAGGTTTGTTCTGTCATTTCATTGTCACGGAGTTGGTTCCAGTTTCCTCTTTTGCTTTGAGGGTTTTTTTTTTTTTTTTTTTTTGTATTTTTGTTTTGCTTTGTTTTGTGTTGTCCTTTACCATGCTTGATCCTCACTCTAAAGGCAATCCCATTCTGTGAAATGGATGCCAGAGGTCCATTTATCAAACCCATATTATGCTGACAATAAAGAGAAAGGAAAAAGCTGAGCACATTCACCACCCTCCAATACTTCAGATCCCTTTGCAAAAGTTGTCAAATCACATTGATTTGAGAGCACAGTCACATAACCACAACCAATTAAAAAGGTGCTAAGAGATATAATATTATTCTGCCCAGCTAATGATTAAGCAGTTGATTTATTCTGGAGGAAGTGCAAAATAGATTTCAAGAAAAAATCAGTGGTCTTTTCCATATAGCACCATTTGGCAATTCAACTGTCAATTTAGGGACGTTAACAGTTTCCCTTAAATAGGTCATCTGGATATAGGTCACTTTTTCAAAGACCATGAATGTTTTACTTATGACAAAATTAAGGCTCATTCTCATTTTACATATTTCCCTTTCTCAATTTCTGTCTAGTATTCTCTCTGAAGTTTAATTAGCTGTGCATTGGGAATGGACAGAGCTGTAGGGAGGCCAACAAGTGCCTTTATATTAGAGAAGAGCCAAATTATATCTTGAGAAGAGTCTTGGTCCTTGCTACAAGTAGTACCAGCCTCCTGGAAACAAACTTGAGATTCAAACAGGCAATGAGCGATCTCCAAAAGTTACAAGAAATTGCCAATTGCAAATTCCACCTACAACTCCACTGATTAAAGTTACTGCCCTGCATTTATCAGATTATATAAAACTGTCATACATATGGTGTATATTAGAGTAACAATCTAAAAGTTTCTGTTGCTGAAAAAGATTCAAATTAGTTCAACATAAACAATATTTATGAAACACTTATAGTCTACTCAATTCTGTAGGTTATGTAAGATTTTCTATTGAATTTTCCAGAGCATCAAAGAACTGCACAGGTGAACCAGATCCTATGTGCTGCATAGAGTTATTTTCCCCATTTAATTTTTAATGTATTTTAGACTGACATGCTAATCCTACTTTTAGACTACAAACCAACAGGCCTTTGAACCTCATGAAATTTACTGAAAGAACTTTCCTAAGAACATTGTTCCCTGAACCAAACAGTTTCTTCTCTATGGAAACTGATGAAAGAAATTTCCTTGGGGCCTCAGGACCAGGAAGAGCCGTGTCTTTAATGAACAATATATTTGTCTGTTTCTTCTAGGCTCTGTGACTTCGTAATTGATCACTCTTACTCATCATGTAGTCCACTAATAATCCATGACCCACATATAGCCTGTGCATAAGATGCCGTGACACTTTCTTTTGTAAGTTAATCTTTCTTGAGATTAGCTTGTTTTACTGGCCACATATTCCCTTGGATTCTATTTCCATATTATAGCTGATATACTTTTAATATTATGTGCATGTTTTATAAGCAATTTTTAATTATTTTTCGAGCTAACAAGTTACTGTGAATTTAAGTAGTATGATTTGAAGGCCTGGAAATTTCAGTATTAAGTACTTGAAGCTTTGTTTTAATCTCTACTGCCACCAAATGGTAAGATATAGAAATTTATCCCTATCTAGAGCCTTTGTGAAAGTGTGAAAGTGCTAGTTGTTCAGCCATGTCCTACTTTTTGCCACCCCACGGACTCTAGCCTGCCAAGCTCCTCTGTCCATGAAATTCTCCAGGTGTGGGTATCCATTCACTCCACCAGGGGATATTCCCAAACCAGGGTTCGAACTCAGGTCTCCAGCATTGGCATATGGATTCTTTATCATCTGAGCTACCAAGGAAGCCCTATTTATAGACTTTAATGATTGCAAAAACCTTAACTTTTTAAACCAGAGAGCCTTGAGGTTGCAGATATTTCAATACTTTTCTTATATATAAAAGTATTTTATTGCATAGTTTTGCTATGAAGTGAAATCACCCAGTCGTGTCCAACTCTTTGTGATCCCATGGACTCTACCAGGCTCCTCTGTCCATGAAATTCTCCAGGCAAGAATACTGGAGTGGGTTGCCATTTCCTTCTCCAGGGGATATTCCCAACCCAGGGATTGAAATCACATCTCCTGCATTGCAGGGAGACACTTTACTGTCTGAGCCACCAGGGAGTTTGCTATAAAACTAACAATATTGCATAGTTTTGTATTTGTTTTCCCTGTCAAGATACTACCTATTATGAAACCCATTATCCTAATTCAAAATGTGGTGCTGGAGAGGGCTCTTGGGATATCCCTGACCAGCAATGAGATCAAGTCGTAAAGGAAGGACTGATGGTGAAGATGAAGCTCCAATACTTTGGCCACCTGATGCAAAGAGCCCACTCGATGGAAAAGATCCTGACTCTGGAAAAGACTGAAGGCAAAAGGAGAAGAAGGCATCAGAGAATGAGGTGGTTGAATGGCATCACCAATTCAATGGACATGAGTTTGAGCAAACTCTGGGAGATAGTGAAGGACAGGGAGGCTTGGAATACTGCAGTTCATGGGGTCACAAAGAGTCAGACACAACTTCGAAACTGAACAGCAAATCCAAATTCAGTCTCTATTCTATACAGTATCATTAAACATTTTCCAACTGTTATTTTGTTGTGTTTTGTTTTGCCTTTAGAATTATTAGTGCATTGTTGAATTATTCTCCATTTATGGTTCATGGATATCATTTAGTCTGAGCAGACTTCCTCTATAAATGGATTGATTGATTGACTTATCCCCATTCTCTTCTCTTCCCCACATTCTGACTGTTTTATCCTTCTGTTTCTATATGTTATTATAAAATGTGATGCTGTTTCTGATGAAAGTAATTGTAAACAACACAACCAGATAGGAAAATATAGCATGTTTATTGCTTGGAAGAATTAATATTGGTAAAATGACCACACTACCCAAGGCACTGCACAATTTCAATGCAATCTCTATAAAGTACCAATGGCATTTTTTCATGAAGCTAGAACAAATAATTTCAAGTATGAAAACATCAGTCAGTTCAGTTCAGTTCAGTCGCTCAGTCATGTCCAACTCTTTGCGACCCCATGAATCACACCACAGAAGCCTTCAAATAGCCAAAACAGTCTTGACAAAGAGCTGGAGGTATCTATGTTCCTTGATTTCAGTGACGTGAAAGTGAAAGTATCAGTCACTCAATTGTGTCCAACTCTTTGCGACCATGTGGACTGTATGTTGTGTGTCCTCTGTCCTTGGGATTTTCTAGGCAAGAATACTGGAGTGGGTTGCCATTTCCTTCTCCAGGGATCTTCCCAACCCAGGAATCAAACCCCGGTCTCCAACACTGCAGGCAGATTCTTTATTGTGTGAGTCACCATAAGAAGCACTCTTGACTTCAGAATACATTCCAAAGCTATGGTAATCACAACAATACAATATCGACACAAAAGGAGACACACAGATCAACGGCACAGAATAGAGGCCCCAGAGTTAAACCCGTGGTCGACTGATTTATTACAAAGGAAGCAAGAATATACAATAAGGAAAAGGCAGTCTCTATAATAAGTGGTGCTTGGAAAGCCAGGTAAATGTAAAAAAAAAAAAATGGAATTAGAATATTGTCTCACATCATACACAAAAATAAAATGGAATAAGACCTAAATATGAGACTAAAACCTATAAAACTACTAGAAGAAAAACAGGATGAACACTCTTTGACATAAACTGTAGCAATATTTCCTTTGTTTCCTAAGACAATGGATACTAAAGCAAAAATAAACAGACAGGACCTAATTAAACAAAATTTTTTGCACAGAACAGGAAACCATAGACAAAATGAAAAGACAACCTACCCTAAATGGGAACACTTACTTGCAAATGACATGACCCAGTGAAGTGTTAATCAGAATACATAAACAGTTCATACAACTCAGTATCATTAAAATAAACAACCCAATTTACAAAAAAATAGGAAGAAGACCTAAACAGATATTTTTCCCTAAAAGACATACAAACTAGCAAGGCAAAAATTTTCAGCTCAGAACACAGTGGTGATCTTTCTCTCCCCCACTACTTTATGCTTAATTTGTTCCTGATGCAAGATAAGTGCTTAATAATTATCTGTTGAATTGATCAATGAATCCTAAAATAACTGAAGTCTCTCCATGGATATATCAACTCACACTGCCAATTTGGCTCATTAGTCATAAAGAGTCTATCTTCACTATTTACCAATTCTGCAGGTGCTTATTTATCTGTCTGCTAAAATTTATTTTTAATGCTCAAGTAAACACAATGCTTTCACAGTCATTCATGGATGTGTGCAGAGTGGTATGAAATATCACCTGCCTCACAAGTTCCCAGATGAGAAAGGTGACTCCCTGCATTTTTATTTCAGTCCTCCAACTGTAAACATATGCTTTCCACCATCTTCTTAGCCCACATTTCCTGTGTATCTGTGCCCTTTGATGGTGATGTTGCTGTTTAAAATAGTCCTAAGGCAAAGTGTTGAAGTGTTGTCTGGTGTTCCTAAGCACAGAAAGGTTGGGACATGTCTTAGGAAGAAAACACACATGTAGATAAAGCTTTGTTCAAGTGCGCATTGCAGGACTGTGAGCCATGAGTTCAGTGTTAATGAATCAACAGTGCAGTAAATCCTGGAAAACAGAAGGAAATTCACTGATTTGTAAGTGGAGCCACTCCAGAAAGCGTTAAAGTAACATCCACAATGTTATGATGAAGCTATTGAAGAGATGGGGAAAGAGCTTGATTTGTGGATTCATGAGGTGTGACTGGTTTTTTGTTTGTTTCCTTTCTTTCTTTGTTTTTAAAAGTATAGTGGACGGCACAGTGGTATGGCTGAAAGTCAAAGAAATTTATTATAGTGTTACCCAAAACCAAGAAAAGATTAAACACTTCTTGGCTGGTATTTTATAATTAAGAAATACTGTATATAATTAATAGATTATTTTGAAATATATATATATGCGCAGAATCACACATAAAGCTATGTATTTATTAGTTCACAAAAAATGTGACTAGAAGCTCATTGGAACCAAACTCTGCATTTGCCCTAGAAGCAATGGCTCAGTTTTCACTAAATCAGCATTTCCCGTAAATTTAACACAACATCATGAATAAAAAGAACATGTTTTATGTAATCTCCTTGCCTTGATCTCACTTCAGTCATGAGGATCAATACCCCTGTTCTTTTTGCTTGACTTTTCTTTTCTCTTCAGGGAAATACTCCCACCAGTATTTCTCAGGCATCACTCATGTAAGTGCTCCTGGAATTTAAAGGCAACTATGAACCCCTTCTGATTTTGCTAAATGCAAATTATGATTCATGAAGTCTAAGAAGAGATCCAAGACCCAATATTTATAACAATTTCCAAGATGATAATTCTGGTTCTCATCCATGAACCACCCTGAAAATAAGGGTCTGTATTCTGCCTTCCTCTTTTTGTTTAGAATATTTGGAGCAACACTTCATCCTTATAGGTCTGTAGAGTTAACTAATTAGAACTGTCAGAGGCAAAACTCTGTTTCTCCTCAGGAGCTCAGAGAAATAACTAAGGAACTAGAAAATTTTGAAATTTCTTGGTCAAGTGAGAAAGACTTTAGTCAGAAGAGCATCAAATGTCTCAACTACTACAAAGATAGCAGGAAAGAAATTGATGTTTAAAAGACTATAAAATTGAAATAAATTTAACACAGATTTTTATGGATAACATATCACACACAAGTAAGATATTTTGCCAAGGATGCATATAGTAAAACATGTGAACTTTCTTCTCAAGAGCTTAAAAATTAGAAGGGGGAAAAAAGAGCTAGACAGTGGCCACAAAGGATCTGAAGTGAGGAGGAGATTTACCAAAGTCCAGTTAAATTTTGCTGGGAATTCAGACAAGGCAGAAACAGCTTCCACTGGTGAATCAGGAAAGGCCCTTTGGATGAAGTGACATCTGAAATAAGCCTAATGATCCACTCACATTTGAATACATGAAGGATATTAGGACTGTGTTCCATTCAGAACTTAAATTATGAATTTTTAAGTCTCAAACCTAGGTTAGAACAACAAATCCTGCAAAATTACATTTGTTATTGCTTATATTAACAACTGATCATTCAGCAGAAAAAAAAGCATCATCTAAAGAAGTTGTACAAAGAGAGTGGAAAGACCATCATCACCGAGTTCTATTTAGATATGTCCTGGGTTCCTGGGCTGCTGGGATCTCATTCCAAAGGGAGAAGTCTGTTTGAAGGTTTACAGCAAGTCCTGATGAGAACAGAGATTGAAGTCATTCTACATGAGGTGGAGGTGAGAAATGAGGGGCAAGAAGGAAAAGGGCTGGGAGGAGAATGAGAAGAGAGAGAGAAAAACAGGTGGGCAGGCACGTGGGAACTGGAGGGAAGGCAGGACACAAAGAACTCACCAGCTCTTCCTAAGCTGAAAGACAAGACCAGCCAGGAGAACCAGGGATACAATCACTGCCAAGATGATCCAGCCAGGGGAGCTGTGATGATCTGTGGACGGGGTACACACAAGAGTGTCTTCTCAAACCCACCCACTGCTTTGCTGCATTTCCATGCTTTTCCTTTATTATTCAAGTGTCTGCCTCAACAATCTCCTCCTTCCCTATTTCTCCTCTTATCCCTCCTTAGAGATGACTCCATCTAACCTCCTTCCTATATCTATGGGGCTCTCATTTTCAACTCCCATATTCCTTATTTTTATTCCTATTGGGTCTGGACTGCCTAGAATCCCCAATTGTTCACCTGGCTCTTTAGTCTGCTTGAGGACCACCTGTCCCCATCCCAGTGGGGCCCCAGTTTTTCCTCACCCCAGTAGAGGATGATGTCCTGGCCTCCCTAGACTGCTGTGCCTCACCCGGCAACTCAGGCCAGATGCCTCACTGGCTTCCACATCCAAGGAAACCTGAAGATACCACGTCCCATCAGCGTTAGGCAAGACGTCACTTCTCTGAGTGCCCTGTTGCTCCTGCTCACCCCGCATCCACATCACCCAGATGGGCTTTGGGTAGAAGCCAGAGGCGTGACAAACCAGCGTCAGATGGCCAGGGCCAGGACTGGGGCCAGGGGAGAGCCAGGCCTCGGGTCGTACTGCAGAGGATAGGGAAGATAGTCAGATGAGGACTCCAGTACAGATTCAGAGGTTCAAAGCTTCATGTCAGTTTAGATGGACATACTTTTCCCACTGTTAGCAATCTGTCAACCAATATCCCCTCCCCCACTTGGCTCTTTGTTAGCAAGAAGAGAAGGTATGATTTTTATAACAGAAAATTTGTGGAGGATCGGTGCAGGTCTGACCTTGTCTCTGGAGATATGCCTTTCCTGCATCAAGAAGACTCAAGAGGAAACGTGGGCAGGTGTCACTGAGCAGCTTGTGTATTATTTCCTGGGTGCCTTGGTACAAATTGAATAGTGCGCAGACAAACTCAGCCCTATTTCCACCCTCTGGAGAGGGTACCCATAAATTTTTCTGGAAGCTTAGGAAGTCTGATCCTTGATAACCAACTCGTACAAAGCCTACTGAGGCATCTCTGATGTGCATCTCACAGCCACCTGCTACCTGCAGTTCAAAGGGATCTGAGGAAGAAGAGTTCTAAATTAGAAAAAGAAGGAATAAGAAAAATAAAATAAAATTAGTAATTAAAAGATGATAGAAGCATAAGGGAGGATTTTAGAAAATTTGAGGGACTAGAGCAAAATTTAGTTTGATTGGAGGTTCAGAGATTGGGAACTGATAGTAGTTGGAGATGCAGAAAGAGGTGAATGACATGAGGGGCAAAGTAATTGAAGAAGGCATTGTAAACTATGTGGGTAAAAAAATAAGGAAGGACTTAGTGTGAGAGATTTGGGATTATAGTAATGTAGGATAAGTGGAACACTGTAGGTTGCACTGAATATACAGACTGATCGCTAAAGCAATTGAATGGGGGATAAAATCACACTATAATAAGTGAATTAAGGAATGAGGAAGACGAGAGTGTCTAATAAGGCTCAGAATTGATGGAGGTTGCTTATTAGATAAATAAGAAACTCATTCACACACACACACACACACACACACACACACACATCATAACTTGCACCATATCCCCAACCCCCATTGAGGGAATTGAACTTACATTCAAGTTGCCATTGAATGGCATGGTTGGAAAGTGCCTGACCAAGTCTAATGAAGAATGTATGAAGTATGTTTTCCACTTCTATCAACTCCTCATCGCTGAAGTTGCCTTTGGACCAAGGATGCAGGTAAATGACTGTGTCAGAGTTGTTTTCCCAGGCATGAGTCTGCAAATCATCCAACCAAGCTGAGCCCAGATTTTGTGTAAAGAATCGGCTATAAAATGATGAGATCCGAATGATTTGGAAGGTGACTGGCTCCTGGAAGTCTGGGAAAAGAACCAAGAGAATGAGAAGGGGAATTGGGAAGGAGAGAAAACAGAGAAAGAAAGGTGCCAAAGAGAGGAAACTCGGAATTTAGGGGGAAAGCAAGATACCTCAGCAAACATTTGGCTGCCCCAGGGACTCAAATAGACTAGACAACCTTCAAAAGAGCCATGGACCTGGAGTCAGTGATACAGGAATGAAACTAGGCTGATATTCCTAATCTCTAGGTTGGGAAAATCACTCCATACACACATGCATACCACACATTCACACCAGCTCAAACAGGTGGATGTGCCTGCCTGCATGCATGCACATACACACACACACACACACACACACACACACACACGTACATACACACATGTCTTTTTGAACAGAATTCTTACCGTCCTCATTGTCACCACATGGGAGAAGAGTCAGGAGCAATACAATTTGCAGAAACAGCATCTCATTTGCAGATGTTCTTTCTCTCAGAAATGTCAGTCTTTTGATTTCTGTTCTAAACAAACCTACCCCACAACACCTCTATTCTGACTTCCTTCTCCTACCAACAGGCAAAACTTCCCTTTAGTCAACATCTGAAAAAGAAAATTCTGCTCCTTCCCTAAACCCTGGGCCACCTACTCAGACACTCATTCCCCTTCCAGTTCTGACAGTCCTCTCTGACTTCCAGCTTCTCTTCCTGTCGCCAGATTCCAGTTGCCTTTGGAACTGGTGTACATCAGAGCATCAGAAATGCTCTGATCTGTTCACCTTCCCCTGGTCTAACTGCTATGGACCAAGCTTTATATGGCACTGAAAAGTCAATGGATAGAAGTCACTTTTCCCCTCATTCATATAATAAAACCATGAAACTAAATGTCTTCCTAGCGACCTAGCTAATGTTCTCATGCCCCTGCCCTTCTCTGTCATACAGTCCTCCTTTTGTGTTTTTGAATATCTTCTCAACTATTCTCTTCCTCTTTCTTACCCTCACCCCGCCTCATTCACATCTCTGACTTCTTATTGGTTGCTTTATTAGCTTTTTCAAAATTCCTTATGATTGCTTTGAAAAAAAAAAAAACAGTATAAACTGACACCAATTCATCATTCTTAGGGAAGAATCAAGTATGTAGACAGTAAACAGTCAATGGTTGCTAGGGGCTAGGCAGTAGGAGACAAGGAGTTGTAGCAGTTGTATTCTTAGGGCAGTGAAACTATACTAAAATATACTTTCACGGTGGATATATGTCATTATATATCTGTCCAAACCCATAGAATATACAACACCTTTGTTATACTTTGGTGATAAAGATGTTACTTATCAATTCTGGCTGATAATGATGTGTCGATGTACGTTCATCAGTTGTAACAAATGTATCAGTCTGGTGGGGGATGTTGATGGTCAGGGAGGGAGTGTCCTTGCGGGTGCAGGAGCTATATGGTAGCCTGTGATTTCTACTCAATTTTGCTGTGAACCTAAAACTGCTCTACACATTGTCTTTGAAAAAATGTGTTTTTTTTGGTATTTAAAGTCAATTAAATATGTATTTTCAATAGAACATACAGGAAAACCATAACTTATAAGCAGAACTGTGAGTACTGTGAGATGAAAAGTGATCACACTGTGATAAGGATTCTTGTAGTCTCACATTTCTAAAGGAGAAGATAGAAATTTAACATTAACTGAATCTCCTCGCTGCACCAGGCTTTGATCAGGGAACTTTGTCATGCACCCTGAGTTTTCCAAATAACTCATTAAGTCTAGTATGCAATAATTGAGGTCCCATATATTTCTAGATATGATCTTTTAGATTATGACTAAAAGAAATGCTCTGATCTTGTCATACATCAACATGAATCCACCACAGGTATACACATGTTCCCCATCCTGAACCCCCCTCCCTCCTAAGTAATTAACATCCAATTAAAATAAATAAATTTATATTAAAAATAAATGCTCTGATCTGCTTGCCACTTCTCAGAAAACTTCAGATTCTCAAAAATAACTAATGAGTTGAGTCAGTTTCAGAAGTGTTTCTGACCACTTTAAGCAGTTCAGTCTGTGAGTGATTGCAGGACTTCTGAAGAGACACAGAACTAAACCTCATTGGGGATTTTTAGCCTTTTGTTGAATTCGTCAAAGAACTATTTTTCTTATAGATTCAAGAGTTATCTCTTTGGTCCTATTAGGTACTAGATGTGCAGTGATAATGCTGGTAATATTAGAAATCAGCAAAGTTGAGTTTTATTCTTATAGCACTTCTTATCTGCCAGCAGAAAGTATCTCTATTCTCCCAACAACCTTAAAGTAGGTATTATTAACTTTTTCAGTTTTAAAAATGAGGAAAAAAGGGGTTTGCTAAACTCAATAAAATTTTACAATTGCTGATTTGTGGAGTTAGAATTTAAACCCAAGGTTTTCTGACTTCATGTTCTTCTATAGTATTATCAACCCTGAAAAACTGCACTTGAGGTTCCAACTTTTCAGTACACTCAGAATCATGAGACATAAGTAGCATACATATCTATGGGTATGAGAGGAGCAGAGATGAACTCACAGGGTGGTGATCAAAACTGATCTTTTTTTTTTTTTTTCTTAAGAGGAAATGCTGTTCTTCCTAAAAAAAAAAAAAAAAGTATATGTTTTAAATGTTCTGAAAGAGCAAGTAAGTGTGACAATACAGAATACACCCCCTCTTCTTTGGGAGGTGAGCTATCCCTCAGGGCATATGTTGATCTTATTCTCCCTTTGCTTTTTCACACTCAATAGACTTTTCCCCCTTAAGTAAAAGTAAGGAAACTACATTCTTGTTTCTTTATGCTGTTATCCTGGATATCAGAACAAAAAACAAATCATTTATTATACTTCATAAAATTAAAGAAAAATCAATCATAAAATTAGATTTTTAATGATAAAATAAAATCTTCATATTTTACAAAAATATTTAAAAAATTTTATCTAGTCTTTTCACTATAAACACTTTTTCTGCAAGCAGTTTCACCACACAACAAGTTGTTCATACACCAATTTAGGCATTAATGATAAAAACTATAATTCAGCACAGTCTTCAATAGCATTAATTATTGATTCTTTAGCTAATTTAGATTAAATGGCTTGTTCTTGAGTGCTGTATTTACCAAATGTATCAAGCAACATTTGAAGTTGGAAGCAAAAGAATAAGATTTCTCCTGTCTCAAAAAAATAACCATATGATTCCTGATGAACATGGTTCTTGAAAATGGTTATTATTTTTCGCTCTTTTATAGTGGGGAACATGGTGTAGACAGAATTTTGGTGTTTGGCACAGAATCTAGCCGAGATAATTTGGTGAAATATTAGGTCTGGACATAGGATGGAAAATTTAAATATAATCTAGATATATGCTTCCAACTATATGCACTACATTTATTGATAAGAAACAGCTACATCCCTCCTCTGTTTGCTTTACTTCTAGGAAATTGAAAGTGACTTATGGCAGATTTATATATATATATATATATATATATATATATATATATATACACACACATATATATATATATATATAAACAACTTGCATCCAATATTAGATCCTGAGTCCTTAATATTGACTTTGTGAAAGGAAATATCACTGCTCCCTCTAAGATATACCCTAATACAACTATAACTATGAAGCTATATATTTTGTTTTCAGATATTTTTGCATTTTTACTCTTCACAATGAAATATTTTTACAATTTTATTGATTTTTCATATTTCATTATCTTCTTTTTATCTTTTTCACTGTGTTCTTTTCTTATGGCAAAATTGTCTCATGGCCAATTAGTTGTGCAACAAAACTGCTTGTGGCAAATATTCTTCTGGCAAAAAATATCTAGAATCTAAAAAATATATACAGCTCAGGAAAGGTGCGTGACCCGCTTTGGGTGAGAGTGAGTTAGTGGCAGGACGTTGAGTAAAACTCAGGCCTCGGGGCCCCCGCTCTCCATCCATAGGGCCCCCTCTGAACACAGGGGACACATGCACTTCTGCGCGGCTCAGGCAGAGCTGCGAGGCTGGCGTCTCCCACAGGCTGGGGAAAGGATTCCTAGGAGAACTGTTTTCTAGAGCTGCTTTTTCTGCATCCTGCTCTGCATTTTCATGTTCCCAATTAGTATTAATTGAGGGAGGCATGAGGAGAAAGTTGGGGCCTCCCCAGAGCTCCCTGCTCCTCAACTCAGGCAGAGAGAGGCCCTTGCAGAAAAAATGATAATCACTGAAGTTTGACAATCACTAAAGTTGAGGTTCTGCTTCATTAAGCAGGCACAGCCTCTCTTGGGAACAGTTCCCTGGACTCACCCTTTGGTTTCCCCAGCTAAACTAAACAGCTTGTTGGACTTCTTGTTAACAGACATGTTAGCACATTGCTCTGTTCCCCTGAGTTGCTCAGAAGAAAAGTTTTGTGGAAGGATTTCCTTAGCTGCATAGATCTGACTCTCATGCTTCCCTATGGTATATCTTGGTATTCCCCCTTCAAACAAGGGGTTCAGGCAGTAATAATTCAGTGGTGGACTAAAGCTCCTCCTCTTGAGCAAAGGGAGCTGGAAGGACAAGCCTGGGCTGACTAGGGAAATGGAAGTTCAGTGTCACTGCCTGAGATCTGAGTGAGAAGGAAGAGAAAATCTGACTTGTTTTAGATACACTGCTCAAAGATTTCCAGGCTTATTTTGTACTGTCAGCCCTCTAAACAGAGGTGTCCATGCAGTCTGGACTCCTCTCCATATACAGAATTCCTACAGACCCCATACCATGGTACAGCACTTTCATATTCAGTAAGCACTCTCCCACTTCAGCAGCACCTCTCCACTGAGGCAAGACAGGACAGGATACATGTGATTATTCGTAGGAACCTGGTGTTCTAAAAGCCTACCTGAAGCAGAGACTGCCTTCACTGGTAGGGGGATTTCTAGTCCTTATTAGTGACAGGTGAAATGACGTTCAAAATTGCTTTATGCTTCAGCCCATGGAGACCAAGCATCAGTAATTTACTGGGTTGGCCAAAAAGTTTGTTCAATATTTTTCCAAAAGATGTTACAGGGGGACCCAAATGAACATTTTGTTCAACACAACAATTTGATATGCTTACGTTTACCACCAGCAATTTAGTAGTAATAGCAATAATGGATGGAGAGAAAGGCATACAAGAGGACATAAATGGGTTACATAGTTAGAGATCACAGGTTCACAAAATGTTAAAATTCACCATTATTCTGATTTTACTTTCATTGAACTGTGGCTTCTGGATCTACTAAGAGATTCACCCTTGGACTCTTAAAGTACACAGTTTCTATGTGAAACAGAGCAGAAACAGAAGAGTCATTACTTTATCAGGGGTCTCAGATTCCATCCTAATTTCACCATATGCTCTTCCCCTCACCATTGGCAGAAGTTTCTAGTTAGGTTACACAGTTATTCAGTCCTTAGTTCCTGGTCCTCAATCCATATGCTGACTAGTCTTGTTGACTCTTTTGATGAGGGTACTGAATTATACTACCTGTTCAGAATCCACCCTTGCCTATATCTGACACAAGTAAGCAGGTATCCTGGAATGAGGAATATTCTTTCCTTCTTCACGTTAGTCCAGCAACTTCTGTTTAGCCCTAGCAAGAAGCAGACCCAGCATTCTTGAAATATCAAAGAAGACACCAAGAAATCATCTCTAATCCTATATTTTCAAACAAAAATATAGCATTAAAATATGTTTACCATTCTAGATGGATACTAATTATTGAACCCATTGTCTCTACCTATCTTATATTAGTCCTTTATATAAAATATCCCCTTCCCTCCCCCTCACCTATGTACAAACACTAGATCCATCATTTTTGCTGTGATCTCAGGCTAGTGGGATCCTCAGGCTCCTCAGAAATGTAAATTTGCATATTCACTATAGTGGGCATTCAGTAGACAGTATTATTGTTATTACTACTAATTTGTGGGTGGTAAACATATGGCAGATATATAGAATCTACTATATAGATATATAAAACAAAGTAGAAAACAGGCTGAAATAGAAAGTGGAAATGGGGAGACCCAAAGCCCTGGCCACTCCCTGTGCCCTGCCCTCTACCCTGTCTCCACAACAAGTTCCTCTGCTGAGATGACTCAGTTCTGCTTTCTCACTTTTTCAGATGAAAGAACTAAGGGCAAAGGAGGTGACATGAGCTACCAAAGACGAACAGCTCGTTAAGGACTAAGATAAGACCAGAGCTTTCAGACACAGGCCATTCTGTGGATCAGGAATATTTTTATAAAACTGTTTCCAACTGTGCTTATATAAAAATGAAATTAGAAAAGTTCCTGAACTTGAGTTTAACCCCAGATCCACTCTAGTGGGCTGAGTGACCTTGGCAAGACTTCCTCAGCCTTCTTCTGTCCTTCTGCCAAATGAGAGTAAGGAGTGAGTAACCGCCCACATTCCTTCCTGCTTAGCAAGTTTGGTTACATGATTGCAATTCTTCTTAAATAAAGCAGGATCTGAACTACATTCAGATGGAAAAGATCTGAATATCCAGCACAGAGAGGAAAAGGTTTTGGTCCAAATTTCAGTTTTTATACTTTTTGACTATATGATCCTGGCCAAGAAAAGACAGTAACTACTGTCTAACCTCACTTTTGTCTTTTAAAAATCTGCAACAAAGGGTTCTAAAGGTCAGATGAAATAACACAGATTGAATGTTCAACACTTAATTTAGGCAGAGGCTGAGCAGTTTAGTGGTTAGAACATGGAATTGTTCTAACCTGTCTGACTGGGAATATTAATTCTAAAACTTTCTTGCTGTGGGACCTTACCCACCACATTTAACTTACCAGTGACTCAGTTTCCTAATCTGTACAATGAGGGCAATAATAGAACCTTGAAGGTGAAGGTGAAGTCTCTCAGTAGTGTCCAACTCTTTGCGACCCCGTGGACTGTAGCCTACTAGGCTTCTCCATCCATGGGATTCTCCAGGCAAGAATACTGGAGTGGATTGCCATTTCCTTCTCCAGGGGATCTTCCTGACCCAGGGATTGAACCTGGGTCTCCCACATTGGAGGCAGATGCTTTAACCTCTGAGCCACCAGGAACACCCACAATAGAACCTTAGGCACTATATGTTAACTCAGGACTTCCCTCATAGCTCAGTTGGTAATGAATCTGCCTGCAATGCAGAAGACCCGGGTTTGATCCCTGGGTCAGGAAGATTGCATAGAAAAGAAAATGGCAACCCATTCCAATATTCTTGCCTGGAGAATTCCATGGACAGAGGAGCCTGGAAGTCTACAGTCCATGGGGTTGCAAGAGTTGGACGTAACTAACTAAACCACCATCCCCCTCCCCCAAACGTTAACTCACTGTCACTTCAAAGACTTCCCATATACATTTCTGCAGTGGGAATTTCTTTCCTTAAGAATGCTTAGTTTAACATGCTTCACAAACAATTCAAGTGAAACATTTCCTTTTGATCTAATTGTGCAAAATAAACTTTGCGTGAGGCAAGGAGTGCTCCCAGCTTTCATGAAGTCTACACTATTCTCCTAAATTAAAAATTCAGTACTCACTTCCACTGGCCTGCTAAGTCTACTACTTTTTTTTAAGGTGAGAAAATATCTTTTGTTGAGGTATAGTGCACAGAAAATATTATATTAGTTTCAGGTATACAGCATAGTGGGCTTCCCTGGTGGCTCAGATGGTAAACAATCCACCTATAATGCGGGAGACCTGGGTTTATTCCCTTGGCTGGAAAGATCCTCTGGAGGAGGGCATGGCAACCCACTCCAACATTCTTGCCTGGAGAATCCCCATGGGCAGAGGACCCTGGGCTACAGTCCACCACATTGCACAGACTCAGACATGACTAAGCAACTAAGCATAGCATAGCATACACCATAATTTGACCTTTTTGTGTTAAGTGAAACAATCACCACAATAAGACTAATTACATCCATTAGTATATGAGAAAATACATTTATGTTGTTGGTTAGTCACGAATTCACATCCGACTCTTCAGCCCCATAAACTGTAGTATACTGGGCTCCTGCATTCTCTACTGTCTCCCAAAGTTTGCTTAAATTCATGTCCATTGAGTTGGTAATGTTATCTAACCAGTCCATCCTCTGCAGCCCCCTTCCCCTTTTGCCTTCATTCTTTCCCAGAATCAGGGTGTTCTCCAAAGAATGGGTTCTTCATATCAAGTAGCCAAACTATTGGAGATTCAGTTTCATCAACAGTGCTTCCAATGAATATTCAGGGTTGGTTTCCTTTAGGATTGACTGGTTGGTTCGCCTTACAGTCCAAGGGACTCTCAAGAGTCTTCTACAGCACTACAGTTCCAAAGCATCCATTTTTCAGCACTCAGCCTTCTTTATGGACCAGCTCTCACATCTGTACATGATTACTGACAAAACCATAGCTTTTAGTATACAGACTTTTGTTTGTAAAGTGATGTCTCTGTTTTTTTATATGCTGCCTAGGTTTGCCATAGCTTTCCTTTCAAGGAACAAACACTTTTAATTTCATGGCTGCAGTCACTGTCTGCAGTAATTTTGGAACCCAAGAAAGTAAAATCTGTCCCTGCTTCCACTTTTCCCCCTTCTATTTGCATGGAGTGATGGGATCCAATGCCATGATCTTAGTTTTCTGAATGTTGAGTTTCAGGTCAGCTGTGGGGAAATTAACAAGATGGTACCAGTCAGTCTCTCTAGTACCACACTCTCAACAGCATCTCACCTCATTTTCGGTAATCAATGATTTCACACAGTTATATAGCAGCTGAAATCACTTATAGCAATGCACACGCAGGTCAGGAAGTACTCACTTGGCTATGGGCTACTTTTGTTCTTTAGGTATATATAAGCTTCACCTAGAAAAGCTCTTCCAGATGTTCTTGAACTTCAAGATGTTCAAACTGATTTAGAAAAGGCAGAGGAAAGAGAGATCAAATTGCCAACATCCATTGGACCATAGAAAAAGCAAGAGAATTCAGAAAAAAAAAAACATCTATTTCTATTTCATTAACTATGCTAAAGCCTTTGATTGTGTAGATCACAACAAGATGTGGAAAATTCTTGAAGAGCTGGGAATACCAGAACACCTTACCTCTGTCCTGAGAAATCTGTATGCAGGTCAAGAAGCAACAGTTAGAACCAGACATGGAACAACAGACTGGTTACAAATCAGGAAAGGAGTATATGAAGGCTGTATAGTGTCACCTTGATTATTTAATTCTATGCAGAGTACATCATGAAAAATGTTGGGCTGGATAAAGCACAAGCTGGAATCAAGTTTGCCGAGAAAAAGATCAATAACTTCAGATATGCAGATGACACACTCTTATGGCAGAAAACAAAGAGGAACCCAAGAGCCTCTTGATCAAGGTGAAAGAGGAGAGTGAAAAAGCTGCCTTAAAATTCAGCATTCAAGAAACTAAGGTCATGGCATCTAGTCCCATCACTTCATATCAAATAGAAGGGGAAACAATGGAAATAGTGACAGAGTTTATTTTCTTGGGCTCCAAAATCACTGCAGATGGTGACTACAGCCATGAAATTAAATGATGCTTGCTCCTTAGAAGAAAAGCTATGACCAATCTAGACAGCATATTAAAAAGCAGAGATATTACTTTGCCAACAAAGCTCTGTATAATCAACATTGTGGTTTTTCCAGTAGTCATGTATGGATGTGAGAGTTGGACCATAAAGAAGGCTGAGCACTGAAGAATTGATACTCTTGAACTGCGGTGTTGGCAAAGACTTTTGAGAGTCCCTTGGTTTGCAAGGAGAACAAATCAGTCAATCCTAAAGGAAACCAAGCCTGAGTGTTCATTGGAAGTACTGATGCTAAAGCTGAAGCTCCAATACTTTGGCCACCTGATGAGAAGAGCCTGCTCTTTCACAAAGACCCTGATGCTGGGAAAGATTGAAAGCAGGAGGAGAAGGGGACCACAGAGGATGAGATGGTTGTATGGACATGAATTTGAGCAAGTTCTGGGAAATGGTTAAGGACAGGGAAGCCTGGCATGCTACACTCCGTGTGGTTGCAAAGAGTCATACATGACTGAGAGACTGAACAATAAGGAAAAAACCCTGAAGTTTTGTGTTGTGTTATGTTATATCTGCAGCTACAACTGCTGTGCCAGCCAGGAGAGAATAAACATGTTGTAGTTCCTATGGCTTTTTGCATTTTCTTCCAGCCTCTTAACTTGCACCTTGTCTACCATAGGTTCAGTGAACTGTGTGCACAGTAGATACATTAAGACAACTGACGCTGTGAACAGGATCAGCAATGCACCAGCTTTTTCGCTCTCCTCTTTTATCCTCAATAAAAGGTCATCTAGTCCCTCTTTACTTTCTGCCATTAGTGTGGTATCATCTGCACATCTTACATTATTGATATTTCTTTTGGCAATCTTGATTCCAGCTTGTGATTCATCCAACCTGGCCTTCTGCATGATGTACCCTGCATATAAGTTAAATAAGCAGGGTGACAATATACAGCCTTCACATGCTCCTTTTCCAATTTTGAACCAGTCCTTTTTTCCATGGACTTCCCTGGTGGCTCAGACAGTAAAAGCATCTGCCTATAATGCTGGGGACCCGGCACGGTTTTAATTGTTACTTATTGACCAGCATACATGTTTCTCAGGAGATAGATAAGGTGGTCTGATACTCCCGTGTCTAAGAATTTTCCACAATTTGTTGTGATCTGGCAGAAAGTGAAAAGGAACTAAAAAGCCTCTTGATGAAAGTGAAAGAGGAGAGTAAAAAGTTGGCTTAAAGCTCAACATTCAGAAAATGAAGATCATGGCATCCAGTCCCATCACTTCATGGGAAATAGATGGGAAAACAGTGAAAACAGTGTCAGACTTTATTTTGGGGGCTCCAAAATCACTGCAGATGATGATTGCAGCCATGAAATTAAAAGATGCTTACTCCTTGGAAGGTAAGTTATGACCAACCTAGATAGCATATTCAAAAGCAGAGATGTTACTTTTCCAACAAAGGTCCTTCTAGTCAAGCCTATGGTTTCTCCAGTGGTCATGTATGGATGTGAGAGTTGGACTGTGAAGAAAGCTGAGCACTGAAGAATTGATACTTTTGAATTGTGGTGATGGAGAAGACTCTTGAGAGTCCCATGGACTGCAAGGAGATCCAATCAGTCCATTTTAAAGGAGATCAGTCCTGGGTGTTCTTTGGAATGAATGATGCTAAAGCTGAAACTCCAGTAGTTTGGCCACCTCATGTGAAGAGTTGACTCATTGGAAAAGACTCTGATTCTGGGAGGGATTAGGGGCAGGAGGAGAAGGGGATGACAGAGGATGAGATGGCTAGATGGCATCACCGACTCGATGGAGGTGAGTCTGAGTGAACTCTGGGAGTTGGTGATGGACAGGGAGGCCTGGCGTGCTGCAATTCATGGAGTGGCAAAGAGTCGGACACGAATGAGTGACTGAACTGACTGACTGACTGACACAATCAAAGGCTTTAGTGTAGTCAATGAAGTGGAAGTAGATATTTTTCTGGAACTCCCTTGCTTTTTCTATGATTGAATGGATGTTGGTAATTTGGTCTCTGGTTCCTCTGTCTCTTTGAAACCCAGCTTGTACATCTGTAAGATTATGTTTAGTGTACTACTGAAGCCTAGCTTGAAGGTTTTTGAGCATAACCTTGCTAGCAGTGAAATGAGCACAATTGTACAGTAGTTTAAACACTCTTTGGTCTTGCCCTTCTTTGGGATTGGGGTGGAACTGACATTTCCCAGTCCTGTGGCCATTGCTGAGTTTTCCAATTTTGCTGACATGTTGAGTGTAGCTTTTTAACAGAAGCATCTTTTAGAATTTTAAATAACTAAAATCCTATTTAATTTATATGGAATTCCATCACTAGCTTTATTCATAGTAAGGTTTCCTGAGGCCCACTTGACTTCACACTTCAGGATGTCTGGCTCTAGGTGAGTGACAATTTTGTGATTATCCAGGTCCTTAAAGGACTTCCCTCATAGCTCAGTTCATATAGAATCTGCCTTCACTGCACAAGATCCTGGTTCAATTCCTGGGTCAGGAAGATCCACTGGAGAAGGGATAGGCTATCCACTCCAGGATTCTTGGGTTTCCCTTGTGGCTCAGCTGGTAAAGAATCTACTTGCAATGCAGGAGACCTGGGTTCAGTCCCTGGGTTGGGAAGATCCCTTGGAGAAGGGAAAGGCTACCCACTCCATTACTGGCCTGAAGAATTCCATGGACTGCATAGTCCATGGGGTTGCAAAGAGTCAGACATGATTGAGTGACTTTCATTTTCAAGATTTTCTTGTATAGTTCTAAACCTCTTCTCTTCTATTAGGTGATAACAATTTCTGTCCTTAATCGTTCCCATCCTTTCATGAAAGTTTCCCTTGACTCGATGGAGGTGAGTCTGAGTGAACTCTGGGAGTTGGTGATGGACAGGGAGGCCTGGCGTGCTGCGATTCATGGATTTCTTAAAGAAATCTCTAATCTTTCCCATTCTATTGTTTTTCTCTATTTCTTTTCATTGTTCATTTAAGAAAGCCTTCTTAACTCTCTTTGCTATTTTCTGGAACTCTTCATTTACTTGAGTATATCTTTCCCTCTCTCCCTTGTCTTTTGCATCTTGTCTTTCTTTCCTCAGCTATTTGTAAAGCCTTCTCAGACTTTGCCTTCTTGCACTTCATTTAATTTGGGATGGTTTTGGTCACTGTGTCTTGTACAATGTTATAAACCTCTGTCCACAGTTCTTCAGGCACTCCATCAGATCTAGTCCCTTGACTCTGTACATCATCTAGACTGTATAGTATAAGGGATTTGATTTAGGTCATACCTGAATGGTCTATTTGTTTTCCCTTCTTCCTTCAATTTAAGCCTGAATTTTTCATTAAGGAGCTCATGATCTGAGTCACAGTCAGCTTCAGGTCTGCTTATATATTTATAAGTAATAATATTTTATGTTACTATGGTGCAGCCACAATAGTTAAATGTCTTTTTTTAAAACTGTTTTAAAAAAATTATTTTATATTGAAGTTGTTAATTAACAATATTGTTTTAGTTTTAGTGTACAGCAAAATTAGTCAGTTATGCATTTACATATATCTCTTCTTTTTCAAATTATTTTCCTATTTAGGTTATTATAGAGTAGTGAATAGAGAATTCCATGTGCTACATAGTAGGTTCTTGGTGGTTATCTACTTTAAATAGAGTAGTGTGTGCATTTCAGTCCCAAACTCCAATATGTTTCTTCCCCAACCCTTTGCCCCTTTCTTCTCTAAGACTGTGAGTCTGCATCTGTTTTGTCAATAAGTGTCTTGCATCATTTTCTTAGATTCCACATATGAGCAATATCACATTATATTGTCTTTGTCTGGTTTCCTTCACTTAATACGAAAATCTCTCAGTCCATCCATGTTGTTACAAATGGCACTATTTCATACTTTTTAATGGCTGAGCACTTTATCATTGCATAAATAGACCACATCATCTTTATCCAATCATCTGTCAGTAGATATTAACTAACTTCCATCTCAGTTGTTGTAAATAATGCTGAATTAACATGAAAGGCAATGCAAAATAATGCTCAAACTACTGCACAATTGCACTCATCTCACACGCTAGTAAAGTACACTAGTAAAGTAATGCTCAAAATTCTCCAAGCCAGGCTTCAGCAATACATGAACCGTGAACTCCCTGATGTACAAGTTGGTTTTAGAAAAGGCAGAGGAACCAGAGGTCAAATTGCCAACATCCGCTGGATCATGGAAAAAGCAAGAGAGTTCCAGAAAAACATCTATTTCTGCTTTATTGACTATGCCAAAGCCTTTGACTGTGTGGATCACAAGCAACTGTGGAAAATTCTGAAAGAGATGGGAATACCAGATCACCTGACCTGCCTCTTGAGAAATCTGTATGCAGGTCAGGAAGCAACAGTTAGAACTGGACATGGAACAACAGACTGGTTCCAAATAGGAAAAGGAGTACGTCAAGGCTGTATATTGCCATCCTGCTTATTTAACTTATATGCAGAGTACATCATGAGAAATGCTGGACTGGAAGAAACACAAGCTGGAATCAAGATTGCCAGGAGAAATATCAATAACCTCAGATATGCAGATGACACCACCCTTATGGCAGAAGGTAAAGAGGAGCTAAAAGCCCTCTTGATGAAAGTGAAAGAGGAGAGTGAAAAAGTTGGATTAAAGCTCAACATTCAGAAAACGAAGATTATGGCATCTGGTCCCATCACTTCATGGGAAATAGATGGGGAAACAGTGGAAACAGTGTCAGACTTTATTTTCGGGGCTCCAAAATCACTGCAGATGGTGACTGCAGCCATGAAATTAAAAGACTCTTACTCCTTGGAAGAAAAGTTATGACCAACCTAGATAATATATTCAAAAGCAGAGACATCACTTTGTCGACTAAGGTCCGTCTAGTCAAGGCTATGGTTTTTCCTGTGGTCATGTATGGATGTGAGAGTTGGACTGTGAAGAAGGCTGAGCACTGAAGAATTGATGCTTTTGAACTGTGGTGTTGGAGAAGACTCTTGAGAGTCCCTTGGACTGCAAGGAGATCCAACCAGTCCATTCTGAAGGAGATCAACCCTGGGATTTCTTTGGAAGGAATGATGCTAAAGCTGAAACTCCAGTACTTTGGCCACTTCATTTGAAGTGTTGACTCATTGGAAAAGACTCTGATGCTGGGAGGGATTGAGGGCAGTAGAAGAAGGGGACAACTGAGGATGAGATGCCTGGATGGCATCACAGACTCGATGGTCGTGAGTCTGAGTGAACTCCAAGAGATGGTAATGAACAAGGAGGCCTGGCGTGCTGCGATTCATGGGGTCGCAAAGAGTCAGACACAACTGAGCAACTGAACTGAACTGAACTGAACATTAGGGTGCATGTATCTTTTCAAATTATGGTTTTCTTCTGAGTAAATATCCAGAAGTAGGATTGCAGAACTGTATGGTAGCTCTATTTTCAATTTTTAAAGAACCTCCATGCTGTTTTGCATAGTAGCTGTACCAGTTTACATTCTCACTAACACATAGGATAACTTCTTTTCTACACATCCTATTCAGCATTTATTATTTGTGGACTATTGGGTGATGGTCATTCTGACTGGTGTGATGATACACATCTCACTGTATTTATTTGACTTTCTCTAGCAATTCAAATAATTTCTTATTATTAGTAATGCTGAGTGTCTTTTCGTGTGTCATTTGTCCATTCCATACACTGTATGCCTTCTTTGGAGAAATGTCTGTTTAGATCTTGTGTCCATTTTTCAAATGCGTTGTTTGTTTCTTTGGTATTAAGCTGTATGAGTTATTTGCATAGTTTGGAGGTTAAACTCTGTGGGTCACATCATTTGCAAATATTTTTTTCTATTCTGTAGGCTGTCTTTTCATTTTGTCTATGGGGTTTTTTTTGCTGTGCAAAAGCTTTTAAGTTTAATTAAGTCCTTTTTGTTTATTTTGTCTTTATTTACATGTCTCTAGGAGACAGATCCAAGAAGATACTGCTGAAATTTACAGCAGAGTGTTCTGCCTATATTGTCCTCTATGAGTTTTATATTATCTAGTCTTATGTTCAGGTCTTTAATACATTTTGAGTTTATTTTTTCGAGTGTTAAAGAATGCTCTAATTTCATTTTTTAGCAGGTAGCTGCCAAGTTTTTCCCACAAAACTTACTAAAGAGACCATCTTTTCTCCATTATATGTCTTTCCTCCTTCATTACAGATTAATTGACCATGGGTGCATGGGTTTATTTCTGGACTTTCCACGTTGTTTAATTGACCTATATGATTTTGTGCCAGTACCATTGATGACTGTGGCCTTGTAGTATAGTCTGAAGTCAGGGCAGCTGATTTCTCCAGCTCTCTTTTTATTTCTTAAGATTGTTTTGGCTATTCAAGGTCTTTTGTGTTTCCCTACAAACTTAATATTTTTTGTTTTGGAATAATCCATTGGCAATTTGATAGGGATTGCATTGAATCTGTAGATTGCCTTGGATAGTATAGTTATTTCAACAATATTTATTATTCAAATCTAAGTATATCTTTATATATACTATATCTTTCTATCTGTTCATGTCATCTTTGATTTCTTTCATCAGCATCATATAGTTCTTGGAGAACAGGTCTTTTGTCATCTTAGGTAGGCTTAAGGTTCCTAAGTATTTTATTCTTTTGATATGATGGTAAATGGGATTCATTAATTTCTCATCTTTTGTTGTCAGCATATAGGAATGCTAGAAATTTCTATGCATTAATTTTGTATCCTGCAATTTCACCAAGTTTTTTGATGAGCTCTAGTACTTTTCTGGAGAAGGAAATGGCACCCCACTCCAGTACTCTTGCCTAGAAAATCCCATGGATGGAGGAGCCTGGTGGGCTGCCGTCCATGGGATTGTGAAGAGTCAGACTCAACTGAGTGACTTCACTTTCACTTTTCACTTTCATGCATTGCAGAAGGAAATGGAAACCCACTCCTGTGTTCTTGCCTGGAGAATCCCAGGGACGGGGGAACCTGGTGGACTGTCGTCTATGGGGTCGCACAGAGTCAGGCATGACTGAAGCGACTTATCAGTAGCAGTATTTTTCTGGTAGTGTTTTTATAATTTTCCATTTATGGTATGTCATCTGCAAAGTGACAGTTTTGCTTCTTCTTTTCACTTTGGATTTCCTTCAGTTCTTTTTCTTCACTGCTTGCTATGACTAGGAGTTCAAAAACTATATTGAATAAAAGTGTTGAGAGTGGAATTCCTTACCTTGTTTCTGATCATAGAGGAAATGCTTTCAGCTTGTCACTGCTGAGTATGATGTTAGCTATATGCTTGTCATATCTGGCCTTTACTATGCTGAGGTATGTTTCCTCTATGCCCACTTCCTGAAATAGCTTTTTTTTTTTTTTTAATCATAAATAGGTGTTGGATTTTGTCAAAGCTTTTTCTGCACCTATTGAGAGGCCATGATTTTTTTAATTTAAATGTTAATTATCTATTTTTTCACAGCACTGGGTCTTCATTGCTGCATGAGGGCTCTCTTCAGTTATGATGAGTGAGGGCTACTCTCTAGTTGCCGTGTGTGGGCTTCTCACTACAGTGGCTTCTTCTCTTGCAGAGCATGGAGTCTAGGCATGCGGGCTCAGTTGCTGTAGTGCATGGGTGCAGTAGTTGTAGCTAGCAGGCTCTAGAGCAAGGCCTCATTATTTGTGGCACATGGGTTTAGTTGCATGTGGAATCTTCCTGGAACAGGAATTGAACCCGTGTCCCCTGAATTGTCAGGAGGATTCTTAACCACTAGACCACCAGGGAAGTACAATCATATAATTTTTACTCCTCAGTTTGTTAATGTGGGGGCTTCTCTTGTGGCTCAGCTGGTAAAGAATCCACCTGCAGTGCGGTAGACCTGGGTTCAATCCCTGGCTTGGGATCCCACAGAGAAGGGAACAGCTACCCACTCCAGTATCCTGGCCTGAAAAATTCCATGGACTGTGTAGTCCATGGGGTTGCAAAGAGCTGGACATGACTGAATGATCTGCACTTCACTTTGGCTAATGTGGTGTATCACACTGGTTTACAGTTACTGAAGAATATTTGCATCACTTGGATGATTCCTATTTGATCATAGTGTCCGATTCTTTTAATATATTGTAAAATTTGGCTTGCTAGTATTTTGTGGAGAAGTTTTGCATCTGTGGTTATTAATGATGATGGTGGTTGTTTAGTCACCAAGTCTTGTCAGACTCTTACAACCCTATGGACCATAGCCTGCCAGACTTCTCTGTCCATGGGATTTTCCAGGCAAGACTACTGGAGTAGGTTGTCATTTCCTTCCCCAGGGTTATGATTAATGATATTGGCCTATGGTTTCTTTCTTTCTTTCTTTCTTTCTTTCTTTTTTTTTGTGGTATATGTATCTGGTTTTGATATCAGAGTGATTGTTGCCTCAGAATGAGTTTAGGAGTGTTCCTTCCTCTTAGATTTTTCAAAACAGCTTTAGAAAAATAGATGTTAACTTTTTGCTAAATGTTTTATAGAATTTTCCTGTGAAACCATCTGTTCCTGGACTTTTGTTCACTGGAAGTTTTTAAATAAATCACTGTTTTAATTTAAGTACTTGTGATTTGTCTTTTCATATTTTCTATTTCTCTCTGTTTGGGTCTTGGAAGGTTGTATCTTCCTAAGAATCTGTCCATTTTTTCCAGGTTGTACAATTTGTTGGCTATAGTTGCTTGTGATAACATAGTAGTCTTTTATAATCCTTTCTATTTCTGTGGTATCCATTGTAACTTATCCTTTTGTGACTAACATTGAGTCCTCTCCATTTTCTTGATAAGTCTGGGTAAAAGTTTATTAACTTTGTTTATCTTTTCAAAGAACTGACTTAATTTCATTAATATTTTCTACTGTTTTCTTCATCTCCATTTCATTTATTTCTGTTCTAACCTTCATAACTTCTTTCCTTCTGCTAACTTAGGGTTTGGTTTGTTCTTTCACTAGGTACTTTAGGAGTAAGGTTAACTTGTTTGCTTGGGGTTTTTCTTGTTTCCTGAGATAAGATTGTATTGCTATAATCTTTCCTCTTAGAACTGTCTTTTCTGTGTCCCATAAGTTTTGGATTGTCATGCTTTCGATTTTATCTGTCACTAGGTAATTATTTTTTCCCTCTTTGATTTCTTCAGTGATGTTTAGTGGCCAATTGTTTAGCCTCCACTTGTGTGTGTGTTTTAGTATTTTTCTTTGTAGTTGATTTCTAATCTCATCTCAGAGTGTTGTGGTTAGGAAAAAAATGCTTGATATGATTTCAATTTTCTTAAATTTATGAAAGCTTGCTTTCTGGCCTGTCATGTGATCAGTCCTAGAGAATGTTCCATGTGGAACTGAGAAAAATGTATATTCAGCTGCTTTTGGATGCAATGCTCTATAAATATCAATTAAGTCTATTTGGTTTAAAATGTTAGTTAAAGCCTGTGTTTCCTTACTGATTTCCTGTCTGGTTGATTTGTCCATTGATGAATGCAGGGTGTTACTATCCTCGGCTATTATGATGTCGATATCCATTTCTCCTTGTATGGTTTTAGTTTGTGTCTTATAAACTGAGGTGTTTCTATATTGTGTGCATCCATGAATATCAAAAATTGTTATATCTTCTTGGATTGATCCCTTGATCATTATGCAGTGTCAAGAAGCATTTAACAGGAGGCTTCCTGTGCGATGTTTTGGATCTGTCAGGAATTCTCTGTTCCTTATTAATTCCTGAATATTCAGGAATTAATAGGAGAGGCAAGCCTCTCCAGGGGGCTGAGGAATCCAGGCATTTCCTTCCTTAATTTTTCTATATGGTGATAAGTATCCTCTTCCTTTTTACAAAACATAGAGGATCCATAGTAAAGAGAGAGGGTTGTAAATATTCACTTTTACCATATGATTAGAATATTGTTTTAAGTTACTGGACTTTTAATTTCAAATGCATTTCCAATAGCCTACATTTGTGCTATCCACTTCTTACCATTACTGGCTTTGATATCATATTTGTGTGCATATGTTTGTCTTTACTGGTGAGCTTTCCCAAAATTCCATTCATAATTTTCTTGCTTCAAATTGTGGCATTTATTTTTCCTCTTAGAGAATTCCCTCTAGCGTTGTTTCAATCCTAGTCTGGCGGTGTTGAATTTTCTTAGCTTTTTTTGTTTGTAAAAGTTTGGTTTCCTTTTTTGAATTTAATGAGAGTCTTGCTGGGTAGAGTATTCATGGTTGTATTGATAGTGCCTTCCCTTTCGTCACTTTAAAAATATCACCACTCCCTTCTGGCTTGTAGAATTTCTGTTGAAAAATAAGCTGATAACCTTATGGGAGTTCTCTTGTGTGCTATTTGCTGCTTTTCCCTTGTTGTTTTAATATTTTTTCTTTGTCTTTAACTTTTTTCAGTTTGATTATTATGTGTCTCAGGGCTTTCTTCTTTGGGTTTCTTGCCTGGGACTCTGCATTTCCTGTACTAGGATGACTGCTTCCATTTCCATACTGGGGAATATTTCAGCTAATATCTCTTCAAATATTTTCTCAGGTCCTTTCTCTTTCTCTTTTCTTCCGGGACCCCTATAATGAAAATGTTGGTATGAATAATGTCGTCCCAGAGGTCTCTTAGTCTGTCCTCATTTCTTTTCATTCTTCTTTCTTTATTCTGTTTAGTGGCAATGATTTCCACCATTCTGTCCTCTAGATCGCTTATCTGTTCTGCCTCAGTTCTTCTACTATTGACTCCTTCTAATGTGTTTTTCATTTCATTTATAATACTATTCATCTCTGTTCATTTTGCTTTTTAGTTCTTCTATGTGGTTGTTAAACACTTTTGTATATTCCTGATCGATGCGTCCATTCTTTTTCTGAGATCTTAGATCATCTTTATTATCATGACTCTGATTTCTCTTTCAGGTAGATTGCCTATCTCTACTACACTTAGTTGTTTTTCTGCAGTTTTATATTGTTTCTTCATCTGGGACATGTTCCTCTGCTGTCTGCGTCATTTTGTGTAACTCTCTATGATTACAGTTTCTTTCAGCAGCCTGCAGGGTTGTAGCTCTTCTAGATTCTGCTGCCTGTCCTCTGGTGAATGAGGCTGTCTATGAGGTTTATGCAGGTTTCCTGGTGGGAGGGATGTACCCACTCATTGTGGGTGGAGATGGGTCTTGTCCTTATTGTAGGCAGGGCCATGCCTGGGGTTATGTTTATTATCAGGCAGCAGTTTATTCAGGAATACTTTAAGCTGCCTGTCTACTGCTCGGTGTGTTTCTGCCCTGTTGGTTGTTTGGTCTGAAGCATCCCAGCACTGGAGCTTACAAGCTATTTGTTGGGGTCAGGTCTTGGTGAGAAAATGGCAACCTCCTAGACAACCCATGCTAGTGAATTCTCAACAGAACCTCTGCTGCCAGTGTCCCTGCTCTCACAGTGAGCCACAGCTGCCCCTTATCTCTACAGGGCACCCTCCAATACTAAATGGGAATTCTGACCTAGTTTCTTATGAACTCACTACTTTATTCCCTGGGTCCTGGTAGATTTGAGACCCTGTGTGCATCCTCCAAGAGTATAGTTTCTCTTTCCCCCAGTCTTGCACAATTTATGCAGTCAATCCCCACTGTCCTTCAAAGCCAGATTCTCTGGGGACCCCTCTTTCTGTTACCAGGCCCTCAGGCTATGAAGATCAACATGAGGTTCAGAATTTTCACTCCCATGGACGAACTTCTTTGGTATACTTATTTTCCAGTTTGTGAGTCATCCACTTGGTATGATAGGATTTTATTTTATCATGATTGCACCCCTCCTACCATCTCTTTGTGGCTTCTTCTTTGTCTTTGGATGTAGTGGTAATCAGAAAAAGAGCTCAATTCTTGCACGGATTTTTTTAAAGATGAAGCTCATTTCTTAAGTGCTCAATGTGTGACTCTTAAAATGTGTATTTATGCAAAGTGAGTTATCTTTTACCATACAAAGCTGTATGGAATTTGCGAAAATTCTAGTTGTCCAGAGGACACAATGTTCCTGAGATTGAATTCGAAAGCCCTATGATCAGGGCTGCAGAGTTGAGAAAAGTTGTTTGAGAAATAGCGCTACTCTGATTTACTTTCCTGTACCCAACATCCTGCCCTAGAAGGACTTCTGCTGAGTGCTAGTCATACCCAGCAACCCCAGGGAAAACAGCAAGGAGCACCTGGGAAGCCAGCATTTCTAGGAACAAAAGTTATTTGTAGGGAGTGTACTAGAGATTAAAGGACACTGAAAAAGAAGCTACAAGACTTAATGGCACCTGCAGTCAAGTAATGGTCAGGTATGGTGTAGCACGGATAAGGGAGGCTGAAGCAGAGGACTCAGAGAGGACTTTGACCATTCCTATGTGAGATCTATTAGATGTAGGAAGAAAGCTCTTAGTATATTAGGACAGATCTCTTTTCTCCATCCTCATCCCTAAAATATTTTTCAGTAACTTTAGAAGACCACAGATTACTAAGACTATAAGGGGCTCTGTAGGACATCTATTCAAAATTCATTTTAGAAGATGAGAACTAGTTGAGGTAAAGACAGGAACAATGGCTAGGCTCAATTTTCATTTTGAGTTAATGTCAAAGCAAGTTTAGAAAGCCAGTTCCCAAAGAGAATATGTTTTATGGTACAGTATTGGCCTTCATACCAACATCAGAGAGTCCTGACTTCATCAGTTCACACAAACAGACATATACACACTTTAGAGACTTCATAGTGCATAATTCCTTCTGGGAATATTTACTCAGAATGCACTGTGCCTACTGTGATGCGCTATCATTCTGGACTTTGAGGGATTCTTCCCAGAGTATTCACATTTCTTTCTTCTCTCACCTCTTCCCCCTTCAGCCTATATAACATTCAGCCTTTACTGCATTCCTGAATTCCAGAGAGGCTCTATTAAGGAACTTACCTGTCATATTTCAGAAAAATATGTCTCCTTTTCCCATAGTTAAATACACCTGATGATTGGATACAAGGGATATGGTATAGGTGGATGATTTAAAGTCATAGGACATTTCATTTGGACTGTAAGAAGAGCATAAAAATTTCTTATCTCTTTTGATTCCTTGTGGGGTATGTGGGAAAATATCCTGTGGTCTAAGATGCTGGTGTCACATTCTGCACAATCAAAATCGTGCTGGACAGTAAATCAGGAAACTTGGACTCTTAACTCTGTTAGCAATGGACTGTGATGTTATGCAAACCACTTCTGCCTTCTGGTCTACAGTTCCTCTTTTAAAAAGTGAGATTACTTAGTTAAATAACGTGCAAGTTATTTTCAGTGTCATATGTTCTATACTCTTGAATTTGGCAAAATTTCTGAAGAAAAGAATATTGAAGTGGCTAATATCACTTTTTCCATCCTTCCTAAGAATCATGGTTTATGTCATCCATATGTGGATTTCTAGATTTTCTTCTTTGCTGATTTTATTACCACAGGACTCCTGTGAACTCTTTCATTCCTTGGGGACACCCAGTGCATCTGTCTTCTCATCATGGCAGGGAACTTGTTTGTCACTGTCCTAGTTCAGGCAGATTCTAGATTAGCCATGCTCATGCACTTCTTCATCAACATGCTCTCCTCCTGGAAAATCTGATATGTCAGTAAGAAGATATGTCTACAACCATGCACTTATAAGCAGAAAGGTACAGATATGACTAATGGGAACCACTTGGGTGGCTAGTTTCTCAGCTATGCTTATGCCAGCCAGTCACATAATCAGTCCGCCTTCTTCTTTGAAAGAGGGGTATGAAATACATAGTTATAAAATTTAAAATATCCAGTTTTCAGCAACAACAATATCAAATATGAGACATGCAAAGAAACATAAAGTTTGACCTACACAGAAAAAAAAAGTGGTAACTAGAAATTGTGTTTTTTTTTTTTTTTTAACTTTATAATACTGTATTGGTTTTGCCATACATCAACATGAATCCACCACGGGTGTACATAAGTTCCCACTCCTGAACCCCCCTGCCACCTCCCTCCCCATACCATCCCTCTGGGATATACCATCCCTCTGGGTTATCCCAGTGCACCAGCCCCAAGTATCCTGTATCCTGCATCAAATCTAGACTGGTGATTCATTTCTTATATGATATGATACATGTTTCAATGCCAAGAATGCAAACTAGTACAGCCACTATGGAGAACAGTGTGGAGATTCCTTGAAAACTGGAAATAGAACTGCCTTATGATCCAGCAATTCCACTGTTGGACATACATACAGAAGAAACTAGAATTGAAAGAGACACATGTACTCCAGTGTTCATCGTAGCACTGTTTATAGTAGCCAGGACATGGAAGTAACCTAGATGTCCATCAGCAGATGAATGGATAAGAAAGCTGTAGAAATTGTTTCTTAAAAAGCATGAATATGGAGCTTCATAGAAAAATATTTTAAATTATATATTATAAATATGCTTAAGAATTAAAGGAAGTCATGATAATGGCTTTGATATAAAATATAAAAAAATTTTAGGATTATTTTTAAAACTAAGTGAAAACTCTGAAGCTGAATAATCCAATAACTGATAGTACAAATTTACTAAAAGACTCACAACAGTATATTGAGCTCACAGAGGAATCAATAAACTCAAAGATAAACTAATTGAGAGTATTCAGTATGAGGAACAGAGATAAAAATATAATAATAAAAATAAACTTCTCTCCAGAGACCCCTGTGACATTATCAAAAATAGCACTAAATATTGATAATGAGAATCTCAGAAGGAGAGGAAAGAGGGAAGGGGGAGAAAAAGATACTTGGAGAAATAAAGCCAAAAGCATTTCAAATTTGAAGAAATACATGAATCAATACATTCAGGAAGCTAAATAAAGTCCAAGTAAGATAAACTCAAAGAGATTCATATCTAAACATATGATAATCAAACTATTAAGAGCCAAAAGATAGAATCTTATAAAGCAGGAAGAAAGAAGCAAATCATTACATACAATGGATCCTCAATATGATTAAAAGCTTATATACTATCAAAAACCATGGGGATTAGAAGGCAGTTAGATGATATACAAAGTGTTGACAGGAAAAGATTTCCAACCAACAATTCTACCTTGCTTATACTTCACCAACTAAGAATTTCTGCCTTATTTATATTTCAAAGTAACTTTTCAAACAAAGGAATTTATTAACAGATGAATAAAGATTTAGACAAATTGTCCCTAGAAAGGATGAACTATAAGAAATACTAAAGATTAGAGAAAATTAATTAAATTAATGAAAAAGCAGAAACACAACAGATAAAGTTGAAAAAAATAAATCCTTTAAAAGTGTCAGCAAAACTGAGAAATCTTTAGTTAGACTGGCAAAGGAAAAAGAGAGAAAATATCAAATTACTAAAATTAGGAATGGAAAAGCAAATATTACTATTGACCTTAAGAAATTAAAAGGATTGTAAGGAAATACTTTAAAATTTTTATGTCAACAAATTATACGACATATAAATGAAGTGGACAAATTCCTAAAAAGACACAAATTGCTAAAATAGATTTAAGAAAAATAGCACATATGAATAGATCTAAAACAACAACAAAAAAGTGAATTACTAATCAAAAAACTTCCCACAAAGTAAAAAAAAAAAAAGTTTAAGAATGTTTAATGGTGAATTCTACCAAATGTCCAAAGAATTAGTATGAAACCTTCACAAACTTTTCAAAAAAATGAAAATGAAGGAATTTTTTTTTTGACTCATTGTAGGAGGTCAGTATTATGTTAATATCAAAACCAGGAAAAGACGTGACAAGGAAACTATAAAACGGCATTTATCCTTCTGCATATGGACACAAACACAAAATTTCTCAAATATTACAAAACAAATTCAGCAGTGTATAAGGATTATACATCATAATCAAGTGCAATTTAACCCAGGAATAAAAGATTGCTTTAACATATGAAATTCAATCAATGTAATACACTATTAATAAAAGATAAAACTTCAAAATAATCTCAATAGATGCAGAAAAAAATAAAAGCAGCTTATTCTTCTCAGGTCATGACCTGATAAAAGATCAGCTTTCATTCCAATTCCAAAGAAAGGCAATGCCAAAGAATGATCAAACTACCACTCAATTGCAATCATCTCACACACTATCAAAATAATGTTCAAAATTCTCCAAGTCAGACTTCAACAGTACATGAACTGTGAACTTCCAGATGTTCAAGCTGGATTTAGAAAAGGCAGAGGAAACAGAGATCAGATTGCCAACATCCATTAGATCATTGAAAAAGCAAGAGAGTTACAGAAAAACATCTACTTCTGCTTTATTGACTATGCCAAAGACTTTGATATGTGGATCACAGCAAGATGCGGAAAATTCTTAAAGAGATGGGAATACCAGATCACCTCACCTGCCTCCTGAGAAATCTGTATGCAGGTCAAAAAGCAACCATTAGAACTGGGCATAGAACAACAGACTGGTTACAAGTTGGGAAAGGAGTATGCAAGGCTGTATAGTGTCACCCAGCCTATTTAACTTATATGAAGAGTACACCATGGGAAATGCCAGGCTTGATGAAGCACAAGCTGGACTCAAGACTGCTGGGAGAAATATCAACCTGAGATACACAGATGACACCACTCTTATTGCAGAAAGTGAGGAACTAGAGAGTCTCTTAATGAAAGTAAAAGAGGAGAGTGAACAAGTTGGCTTAAAACTCAACATTCAAAAAATAAATATCATGGCATATGGTCCCATCACTTCACGGCAAATAGATGGGGAAACAATGGAAACAGTGAGAGACTTTATTTTCTGGGGCTCCAAAACCCTGCATATGGTTACTATAGCCATGAAATTATAAGATGCTTGTTCTTTAGAAGAAAAGCTATGACCAACCTAGACAGCATTTTAAAAAGCAGAGACATTACTTTGCTGACAAATGTCTGTCTGGTCAAAGCTATGGTTTTTCCAGTAGTCTTGTATGGATGTGAGGGTTGGACTATAAAGAAAAATGAGCACAGAAGAACTGATGCTTTTGAACTGTGCTGTTGGAGAAGACTCTTGAGAGGCCCTTGCACTGCAAGGAGATCAAGCCAGTCAATCCTAAAGGAAATGAGTCTTAAATATTCATTGGAAGGACTGATGCTGAAACTGAAACTCCAATACTTTGGCCACCTCATACAAAAAACTGATGCATTGGAAAAGACCCTGATGTTGGGAAAGATTGCAAGCAGGAAGATAAGGGATGACAGAGGATGAAACAGTTGGATGGCATCACAGACTCAATGGACATGAGTTTGAGCAAGCTCAGGGAGTTGGTGATGGACAAGGAATCCTGGCATGCTGCAGTCCATGGGGTTGCAAAAAATCAGACATGACAGAGTGACTGAACTGACTGATTATTCTCAGGTACAGAAGTTCATACATTTCTAGACCCTAAAAGAGCTTACTGTAATCATAAATTTGAATTCTTAAACCCTCTTTTGCTCCTTTACAGTGGGCATCTAACCTCTCAAGCATTCTTTGCTGTCTACTCAACAAGCAATCAAACTAGTTCTATTCATTGTGTTTTTATATTTCAGATAAGATATATTTTCATCTCTGTAAGTTATACTTGGGTGTTTTTTCTATCATCTTGTAATCACTTCATCGTGCTTACGTTTTTCTCTGCTTTCTTGATCATACAAAACATATTTATAACGAGTATTTTAATGTTCTTTACTAATTCTCTCACTGCCATCTTTAAATATATTTCTAATGAATAATTTTCTCCTGCTTTAGATTGTATTTATTCTGCATCTTTAAATGCCTTGCAACTTTTACTTAGGTGTCAGAAATGTAGATTTCATGTGCTTTGTATTTTGTTCTGGTGTGCTGTTGTTTTATTGATTCAATCTTTTCAAGCCCTTATAAAAATGTTTTAAGATGCTCCAGAGCAGTTTTTAAGCTACTGCTGATTTATTATTATTACTAAGGGAAAGTCTTTCCACTTTGGCTGCTAGAAGCACACTCTTTCTGTGTGAACTTTAGAAAGTATTTGATTTATCACTTCTACAAGATGTTAATTTCTTCTAATGGGAGTGCAGACGGGTACTCTGCCAAAGACTTCATGGAATCCCTTTGCTGATATGTAGAGCTCACTCATTATACTAATTCCTTTCTAGTTTAGTTCAGTTCAGTCACTCAGTCATGTCCAACTCTTTGCAACCCCATGAATCGCAGCACGCCAGGCCTCCCTGTCCATCAGCAACTCCTGGAGTTTACTCAAACTCATGTCCATCGAGTTGGTGATGCCATCCAGTCATCTCATCCTCTGTCATCCCCTTCCCCACCTACCCTCAATCCCTCCCAGCATCAGTCTTTTCCAGTGAGTAAATTCTTCACATGAGGTGGCCAAACTACTGGAGTTTCAGCTTTAGTATCATTCCTTCTAAAGAACACCCAGGACTGATCTCCTCCAGAATGGACTGGTTGGATCTCCTTGCAGTCCAAGAGACTCTCAAGAGTCTTCTCCAACACCACAGTTTAAAGGCATCAATTCTTCGGTGCTCAGCTTTCTTTACAGTCCAACTCTCACATCCATACATGACTACTAGAAAAACCATAGCCTTGACTAGAGGGACCTTTGCTATCTAGGTTGGTCATAACTTACCTTCCAAGGAGTAAGTCTTAATTTCATGGCTGCAATCAATAACCATCTGCAGTGGTTTTGGAGCCCCTAAAAAATGAAGATTGACACTGTTTCCACTGTTTCCCCATCTATTTGCCATGAAGTGATGGGACCAGATGCAATGATCTTCATTTTCTGAATGTTGAGCTTTAAGCCAACTTTTTCACTCTCCTCTTTCACTTTCATCAAGAGGCTTTTTAGTTTCTCTTCACTTTCTGCCATAAGGGTGGTGTCATCTTCCTATTTGAGGTTATTGATATTTCTCCCAGCAATCTTGATTTTAGCTTTCTGGTTAACTTCTCTGAAAATATCCCTTTCATCTGCTGTGAACTCCAGTCTCTGTCTCACTATCTCAGTGAGACTGCCTCATATTCCCTGTCTGTCAAAAATTTCAATAACTAAAGTTCTAACATGTAGTACTTAAAGTATTTTAAAAATATTTCCATCTCACTCCATCATGATCACAGAATAGCCCTGGGGCTCTTGCCACATCCATTACCAAGGCAGTGATTACCAGCGTACTGCAAGGGGAGCCATGGAACAGATTGTGCTGTGAATCTAGCCCCTTCAGCTCTGGCCCAGACTCCCACCAAGACAGCAATTGTCATCACTCCTCAGGATAAGCAGCCACTCACGCCAAGGGTCCAGCCCCAACTCCTCTGGCTGCAGCCCACACTTCAACAAGGTGAGCACCATCATGCTGTGGAAGAAGGCATTGCCTATATCAGGCTTTGAAATTAGCCTTGCTAGCTTTAGTTCTACCTTCCATCAAGGTGCTGGCCATTAGTATGGCCAGGGAAAAGCCACAACCTCTGTTTGCTTCAAATCCAACTTACCCAAAGCTACTGGGTACACACAGACTGCATAATGAGATTCCCACACAAAGACTACCTGCATAGGTATGTCCAGGATAGGTTACTGTTTCATCTGATTTCATAGAGATAATGAAATTCAAGCAAAATGAAAAGACAATATGTTTCAAATGAAAGAATAAAATGAAACCTCAGGGAGAAAAACTGCAATGAAATGAAGATAAGGAATTTACCTGATAAAAATGGCAAAGCAATGTTCACAAAGATATTCACTAACCTTAGTTAAGGAATAAAGAACAGAGCGAGACCTTCATCAGAGAATTAGAACATATAAAAAAGAAACAGAGCTGAGGAATACAATAACTGAGAAATCTGTATGCAGGCCAGGAAGCAACAGTTAGAATTGGACATGGAACAATAGACTGGTTCCAAATAGGAAAAGGAGTACGTCAAGGCTATATATTGTCACCTTGTTTATTTAACTTATATGTGGAGTACATCATGAGAAACGCTGGACTGGAAGAAACACAAGCTGGAATCAAGATTGCCAGGAGAAATAGCAATAACCTCAGATATGCAGATGACACCAACCTTATGGCAGAAAGTGAAGAGGAGCTAAAAACCTCTTGATGAAAGTGAAATAGGAGAGTGAAAAAGTTGGCTTAAAGCTCAACATTCAGAAAACGAAGATAATGGCATCCGGCCCCATCACTTCATGGGAAATAGATGGTAAACAGTGGAAAACAGTGTCAGACTTTATTTTTGGGGGCTCCAAAATCACTGCAGACGGTGACTGCAGCCATGAAATTAACAAACGCTTACTCCTTGGAATAAAAGTTATGACCAACCTAGACAGTGTATTCAAAAGCAGGGACATTACTTTGCCAACTAAGGTCAGTCTAGTCAAGGCTATAGTTTTTCCTGTGGTCATGTATGGATGTGAGAGTTGGACTGTGAAGAAGGCTGAGCGCCAAAGAATTGATGCTTTTGAACTGTGGTGTTGGAGAAGACTCTTGAGAGTCCCTTTGACTGCAAGGAGATCCAACCAGTCCATTCTAAAGGAGATCAGCCCTGGGATTTCTTTGGAAGGAATGATGCTAAAGCTGAAACTCCAGTACTTTGGCCACCTCATGTGAAGAGTTGACTCACTGGAAAAGACTCTGATGCTGGGAGGGATTGGGGGCAGGAGGGCAAGGGGACGACCAAGGATGAGATGGCTGGATGGCATCACGGACTCTATGGACGTGAGTCTGAGTGAACTCCCAGAGATGGTAATGAACAGGGAGGCCTGGCGTGCTGCAATTCATGGGTCGCAAAGAGTCGGACACAACTGAGCGACTGAACTGAATTGAACTGAGAAAGGGGCTTTCCTTGGTGATACAGTGGCTAAGACTTCACACTCCCAATGCTGAAGCCCTGGGTTCAGTACCTGCTCAGCAACTAGATCTCAACATGCCGCAAAAAAAAAAAAAAAAAAAGATTCCTCATGCCATGACAAAGACTGAAGATCCTGTAAGCTGCAATTAAGACCTATTGCAGTCAAGTAAATATTTTTCTTTAAAAAACAAACACCATTTGTTTAATTTGTCATTGTTGTTCAGTTGTTATGCCATGTCTAACTCTTTGCAACCCCATAAATTGTAGCATGCCAGGCTTCCCTGTCCATCACTATCTACTGGAGTTTGCTCAAACTCAAGTACATTGAGTCAATGATGTCATTTAACCCTCTCATGTTCTACCACCCCCTTCTCTTGACGTCAGTCTTTCCCAGCATCAGGATCTTTTTCCAATGGGTGAGCTCTTAGTTCAGTTCAGTTCAGTCACTCAGTTGTGTCCGATTCTTCCTGAACCCATTAAATGCAGCACAGTTCATGTATTGCTGAAGCCTGGCTTGGAGAATTTTGAGCATTACTTTACTAGCATGTGAGAAGAGTGCAATTGTGTGATAGTTTGAGCATTCTTTGGCATTACCTTTCTTTGGAATTGGAATGAAAACTGACCTTTTTCAGTCCTGTGGCCACTGCTGAGTTTTCCAAATTTGCTGGCATATTGAGTGCAGCACTTTCACAGCATCATCTTTCAGGATTTGAAATAGCTCCACTGGAATCCCATCACCTCCACTAGCTTTGTTTGTAGTGATGCTTTCTAAGGCCCACTTGACTTCACATTCCAAGATGTCTGGCTCTAGATTGGTGATCACATCATCATGATTGTCTGGGTTGTGAAGATCTTTTTGTACAGGTCTTCCATGTATTCTTGCCACCTCTTCTTAATATCTTCTACTTTTGTTAGGTCCAGACCATCTCTGTCCTTTATTGAGCCCATCTTTGCATGAAATGTTCCCTTGGTATCTCTAATTTTCTTGAAGAGATCTCTAGTCTTTCCCATTCTATTGTTTTCTTCTATTTCTTGGCATTGATTGCTGAGGAAGGATTTCTTATCTCTTCTTACTGTTCTTTGGAACTCTCCATTCAGATGCCTATATCTTTCCTTTTCTCCTTTGCTTTTCGCCTATCTTCTTTTCACAGCTATTTGTAAGGCCTCCCCAGACAGCCATTTTGCTTTTTTGCATTTCTTTTCCATGGGGATGGTCTTGATCCCTTTCTCCTGTACAATGTCATGAACCTCATTCCATAGTTCCTCAGGCACTCTATCTATCAGATCTAGGCCCTTAAATCTATTTCTCACTTCCACTGTATAATCATAAGGGATTTGATTTAGGTCATACCTGAATGGTCTAGTGGTTTTCCCTACTTTCTTCAATTTCAGTCTGAATTTGGTAATAAGCAGTTCATGATCTGAGCCAAAGTCAGCTCCTGGTCTTGTTTTCATTGACTGTATAGAGCTTCTCCATCTTTGGATGCAAAGAATATAATCAATGTGTTCTCGGTGTTGACCATCTGGTGATGTCCATGTGTAGAGTCTTCACTTGTGTTGTTGGAAGAGGGTGTTCGCCATGACCAGTGCATTTTCTTGGCAAAACTCTATTAGCGTTTGCCCTGCTACATTCCACATTTGAAGGCCAAATTTGCCTGTTACTCCAGGTGTTTCTTGACTTCCTACTTTTGCATTCCAGTCCCCTAGAATGAAAAGGACATCTTTTTGGGTGTTAGTTCTAAAGTTCTTGTAGGTCTTCATAAAACCGTTCAACTTCAGCTTCTTCAGTGTTACTGGTTGGAGCATAGACTTGGATAACTGTGATATTTCATGGTTTGCCTTGGAGACAAACAGAGATCATTCCATCATTTTTGAGACTGCATCCAAGTACTGTATTTCAGACTTTTTGTTGACCATGATGACTACTCTATAACTTCTGAGGGATTCCTGCCCGCAGTTGAGCTTCAGCTTCAGCATCAGTTCTTTCAATGAATATTCTGGGCTCATTTCCTTTAGGATTGCCTAGTTTGATCTCCTTGCAGTCCAAGGGACTCTTAAGAATCTTCTTCAGCCCCACAGTTCAAAAGCATCAATTTTTTGACACTTAGGCCTCTTTATGGTCCAACTTTCCCATCTATACGTGACTACTGGAAAAAACAGTTTTGACTATATAGCCCTTTGTCAACAAAGTAATGTTTCTGTTTTTTAATATGCTATCTAGGTTCATCGTAGCTTTACTTACAAGGAAAAGCATCTGTAAATTTCATCAGTGCAGTCACCTTCTGCAGTGATTTTGGAGGCCCATCCCCCACAAATAAAATATGTCACTGTTTCCACTTTTCCTTCATCTATAAATTGGTGAATAAATATTTGATTTTTCAGATGGTATCTGTAAAAGTCATTATGTAAACTCATGGAAGTAAAGGTGGAGTTTTAAGGCTTGGGAAGAGATATGTGGAGAGATTCAGAACATAACCTAGCAGATCAGATTGCATGATTATAATTGTATTACCCACATATTAGTCTATCACACAACTAAAAAGTTGTAAAACATGAATGCTCATGAATGCTTGTACCATAGACTATTATTGTTGTTCCTCTGGCTTTTCACATTCCTTTATGCATTGCTCAAAGGTTAACGAAAGATACAAACAAAAACAAAACAAAAAACACTAGGATATCCTCTTTCCTTCCTCAGTTTCCATCTCTGAAGTTTATGCAGTTCACAGGTTATTTGTTCATAGAATGCTACAATTGTGAAATCTAAAGACAGCAGAAAGTCTGTAAGAAATGACATCCCAGTTATACACTCATTTTTGTTATTTCATTGCTTATTAGACTCTTTTAATATACTATTGTAACCAGAGAATAGTTTAATGTGAATTTTGAAAAAAGACATCAAATAAACTAAATGGAAGCTCATTTTTTTGTAGAAAGTCACTGGTATCTGTCCTTTCTTTTCAATAATCTAGGGAAGATTTTCTTTAAAAATCAATTTTTCAAAGATGTTGACAGAGAGAGAGGCTGGTATAACTGGAGTCTTGAAGAATGACAGCAAAGATCAGATTTAAGGACTGAAGGAAAGTTGTGGAGTGTTCACATGCAGGTCACAAAGGTTTTACTCTGCTTCTTCTTAACTTCATACAGATGAAAAGATCTCCAATCAAGTGTCTAGCTCAAGGGTAGGGATAGGATTAAAATCTTGTAAATAACTTCCTTGAGGATTTAGCTAATACCCCAGTTATTCTTTCTTGCAATTCTCTGTTGGACTGACTCAAGATAGATGAGAGAGTTTGTGGAGTTGGAGAAAAACAATTAAATGCCGTTCTACATGTGTGTGCCACTGGTTTCATATCCTCTATTTGAAATGAGGTTGAAAGTTTGTTCTCTATTGCTGAACTCAGCCAATATAGTTTTTAGATCTTCAAGCTTCCTGGAATTCTTCCTCTTTGGTGAGATGTGGAAAAATTCATCCTCTCTACTCTCCCTCATGAGTCATAAGTGACTCAAAAGAGTGAGTTCAGAGAGGTTACAGACACTTAGCATCAAATTCTTATCCCACTTGACTCAGAGATCTTGTCAGTGGATCCCGACTAAAATGTACCTGTTGGCAGTTCCCAGCAGGCATCCTCAGGGTAGCAGAAATTTCCAAATGAGATGATTACTGACTTGGAGTCTCTATTTCCAGCTATACCATTTTCATAGGCTACCAACAGGGATTTAATAGCAGCTACCACTGCTTCTAGCAATTTTCAAATGTGCACAACAGTTCTTCCTAATAGCTGCTGAATCCCTGGGTTTCTTGCACATAGTCTACTCAGTGCTTCTTCTTAAATAAACATTTCTTCACAGGGTGATGGCGAAGTCCTCAGCCTTGTTGTTGCATAACTCTTTAAAGAAACCTACTTAAATACTTTTGAGATTTTGGAATAGAAATAAATCTGAACAATACTGTAATCACATTTGTTTACATAATTGTTGTAGACTTAGGAACTGCCTTTTAATTTTCATCCATTTGAAGATACTTTTCCATGATGTTTAACTGAGTGATTCCTTTTGGATAGAGTTTAACTCATGTCTCCAATAAACTTAGTAAGAAACATATTCCATTTCAAAGATTTGGTTCATGTGTGTGTTAGTCATTCAGTTGTATCCAACTCTTTGCGACCCCACAAACTAGCCCACCAGGCTTCTTTGTCCATGGAATTCTCCAGGCAAGAATACTGGAGTGGATTGTCATTCCCTTCTCCAATTTTGTTCATGCATGGAAGTAAATAGCCCTGGATATCTTTTAATTCCATATTTAGAGAAAAATATACAATTGGAATTTAAATTGAGACACTTGGTCTCTGGGCAAGTTTCCATAAATGCCATGTTGACTTCATTCCCAAATCACTAGGTCCACACTACTCTAAAAGTGGCTTTCCTGGATTTTCCAGTATAATCAGGCTGCTGCTGCTGCTGCTGCTGCTGCTGGTAAGGCTCTTCAGTCATGTCCGACTCTGTGCAACCCCATAGACGGCAGCCCACCAGGCTCCTCTATCCCTGGGATTCTCCAGGCAAGAATACTGGAGTGGGTTGCCATTTCCCTCTCCAATGCATGAAAGTGAAAAGTGAAAGTGGAGTCGCTCAGTCGTGCCCAACTCTTAGCAACCCCGTGGACTGCAACCTACCAGGCTCCTCCGTCCATGGTATTTTCCAGGCAAGAATACTGGAGAGGGGTGCCATTGCCTTCTCAGGCACCACCCTAAATATGCCTTAAGAACAATATGAAGCATAGGTTTCAGTTATATTTTCCAGCAATTGCTATAGGAAATCAGTGCCAATTTCGATATTTACATTCTTTAAGATGCTATGAGAAGAAAATTCTCAGGTGTCTTCATCCCCATTGCTCCTGTCTCTAACCTCAAAGTGGGAGAAAGAGAACAAAAAATATTGCACTGTATTAAAGAAAAGAGAAAAGATATTTTGTGAAAAAGATACTGTATATCATAGGTAGAGTTAAAAGCACTTTTAAAAACTGGTGGTGTTTTTCAGTTGCTAAGTCATGTCCAACTCTGCAACTCCATGGAAGTACAACAGGCTTCCCTGTCCTTCACCATCTCCTGGAGTTTGCTCAAATTCATGCCCACTGAGTTAGTAATGCTGTCTAACCCTCTCATCCTCTGCCACCCATTTCTTCTTTTGTTTTCAATGTTTCCTAGGGTCAGAGTTTTTTTCCAGTCAACTCTTCACATCAGGCAATCAAAGTATCGGATTGCCAATGATTATTCAGAGTTGATTTCTTTTAGAGTTAATTAGTTTGATCTCCTTGCAGTCCAATCTTAATTCACTATAATTATTAGTGAATTTTAATAATGCATTAAAAATGCAGTATCTCAAAAAAATATTTCTGATATGTAATTTAAGAAACACTTCTGAACTGAAAAAGAAATGTGTATATTTGATATAATTAAAGCAGCTGTTAGAGATATTTAAACTTCAAAGTTACTGTGTAATATAAAAATTAATAAAATATTACTACAAACTTCACTGGGCCATAGGGTGCCCAGATATTTAATCATATATTATTCTGCTTGAGTCTGTGAGGGTGTTTCTGAATGAGATTAACATTTGAACTGATAGACTAAGAAAAGTAGATTACCTTTCCCAATGAAGATCATCCTCATTAGATCCTTTGGTGTGAAGAGAGCCTGAGTGAGACAGCATACTCTCCCTCTGCCTATTGATCAATTGGCACATTAGTCTTCTCCTGCCTTGAGATTTGGACCTGCCCTGGAACTTGCATCTTAAGCTCTCCTCGTTATCAGGTCTTTGGATTTGTACTGAAATTATACCATTGGCTCTCCCAGGGCTTCCCTGGTGGCTCAGTGGTAAAGAATCTGCCTGCCAAATGCAGGAGATGCAGGAGACTTGAGGTTCATCCCTGGATCAGGAAGATTCCCCTGGAGTAGGAAATGACAACTACTCTAGTATTTTTGCCTGGAAAATATCATGGACAGATCATGGCATCCGGTCCCATCACTTCATGGGAAACAGATGGGGAAACAGTGTCAGACTTTATTTTGGGGGGCTCCAAAATCACTGCAGATGGTGACTGCGGCCATGAAATTAGAAGATGCTTACTTTTTGGAAGAAAAGCTGTGACCAACCTAGATAATATATTCAAAAGCAGAGACATTACTTTGCCAACTAAGGTCCGTCTAGTCAAGGCTATAGTTTTTTCTGTGGTCATGTATGGATGTGAGAGTTGGACTGTGAAGAAAGCTGAGCACAGAAGAATTGCTGCTTTTGAACTGTGGTGTTGGAGAAGACTCTTGAAAGTCCCTTGGACTGCAAGGAGATACAACCAGTCCATTCTGAAGGAGATCAGTCCTGGGTGTTCTTTGGAGGGAATGATGCTGAAGCTGAAACTCCAGTACTGTGGCCACCTCATGTGAAGAGTTGACTCATTGGAAAAGACTCTGATGCTGGGAAGGAGTGGGGGCAGGAGGAGAAGGGGACGACTGAGGATGAGATGGCTGGATGGCATCACGGACTCGATGAACGTGAGTCTGAGTGAACTCTGGGAGATGGTGATGGACAGGGAGGCCTGGCGTGCTGCGATTCATGGGGTTGCAAAGAGTCGGACACGACTGAGCGACTGAACTGAACTGAACTGACTGAGTACACATATACCATTGACTCTCTTCTTTCTCTAGGTTACCAATCGAAGAATTTGAGGCTTCTCAGCCTCCATAATTGTGTGAGCCAATTTCTTACAATAAATCTCTCTCTCTCTCTAATATATTTAATAATATTTAAATTATTACTGGAGCATAGATGATTTACAATATTGCTTTACTTTCTACTGTACAACAAAGTGAATCAGTTACACATATAAATATGAATGAGGATGAGTGTTAGTCACTCAGTCATGTCTGACTCTTTGTGACCACACCCTTCTCCAGGGGATCTTCCCTGGCCCAGGGATTGAACCTAGGTCTCTGGAATTTCAGATAGATTCTTTACTGTCTGAGTTACCAGGGAAGCCCTTACACATACATATATCCACTCTTTTAAGGTTCTTTTCCCATATAGTATGGGAATACAGAGTATTCCCAATACAGAGTATTGAGTAGAGTTCCCTATGGTATATAGTAGTTCTGTATTAGTGAACTGTTTTGTAAATAGCAGTGTGTATATGTCAACCTCCATCTCCCAATTTATCCTCATTCCTCCTTTCTGCCTTGGTAGTCATAAGTTTGTTTTTAAAACTGTGACTATTTCTATTTTGAAAATAAGTTAATTTGTACCATTTTTTTTAGATTCCATAAATAAAAAATGTGATATGATATTTGTCTTTCTTTGACTTATTTCATTCAGTATGACAATCTCTTGGTCCATTCATGTTGCTGCAAATAGAATTTTTTCTTTCTTTTTATGGCTGAGTGATATTCCATTGTATATATTTGCCACATCTTCTTTATCCATTCCTCTGTTGATGGGCATTTAGATTGTTTCCATGTCCTGACTGTTGTAAATAGTGCTTCAATGAACACTGGGATACATGGATCGCTTCAAATTATGGATTTCTCTTGATACGTGCCCAAGACTGGGATTTTTGGATCATATGGCAACTTTTAATTTCTTAAGGAACCTCCATTCTGTTCTCCATAGTGGCTGTACCAATTCTCAATCCCACCAATAGTGTAGGAGGTTCCCTTTTCTCCATGATCCCTGTAGAATTTATTGTTTGTAGATGTTTTTGATGGTGACCACTCCAATCTGCACTCATCTCACATACTAGTAAAGTAATGCTCAAAATTCTCCAAGCCAGGCTTCGGCAATACATGAACAATAAACTCCCTGATGTTCAAGCTGGTTTTAGAAAAGGCAAGAGGAACCAGAGATCAAATTGCCAACATCCGCTGGATCATGGAAAAAGCAAGAGAGTTCCAGAAAAATATCTATTTCTGCTTTATTGACTATGCCAAAGTCTTTGACTGTGTGGATCACAAGAAACTGGAAAATTCTGAAAGAGATGGGAATACCAGACCACCTAACCTGCCTCTTGAGAAATCTGTATGCAGGTTAGGAAGCAACAGAACTAGACATGGAACAACAGACTGGTTCCAAATACGAAAAGGAGTACGTCAAGGCTATATATTGTCACCCTGCTTATTTAACTTCTATGCAGAGTACATCATGAGAAATGCTGGACTGGAAGAAACACAAGCTGGAATCCAGGTTGCCGGGAGAAATTTCAATAACCTCAGATATGCAGACGACACCACCGTTATGGCAGAAAGTGAAGAGGTGCTAAAAAGCCTCTTGATGAAAGTAAAAGAAGAGAGTGAAAAAGTTGGCTTAAAGCTCAACATTCAGAAAACGAAGATCATGGCATCCAGTCCTATCACTCCATGGCAAATAGATGGGAAAACAGTGGAAACAGTGTCAGATTTTATTTTGGGGGCTTGAGAATCACTACAGATGGTGACTGCAGCCATGAAATTAAAAGACGCTTACTCCTTGGAAGAAAAGTTATGACCAACCTAGATAGTATATTCAAAAGCAAAGACATCACTTTGCCGACTAAGGTCCGTCTAGTCAAGGCTATGGTTTTTCCTGTGGTCATGTATGGATGTGAGAGTTGGACTGTGAAGAAGGCTGAGTGCTGAAGAATTGATGCTTTTGAACTGTGGTGTTGGAGAAGACTCTTGAAAGTCCCTTGAACTGCAAGGAGATCCAACCAGTCCATTCTGAAGGAGATCAGTGCTGGGATTTCTTTGGAAGGAATGACGCTGAAGCTGAAGCTCCAGTACTTTGGCCACCTCATGTGAAGAGTTGACTCACTGGAAAAACTCTGATGCTGAGAGGGATTGGTGGCAGGAGGAGAAGGGGACGACCGAGGATGAGATGGCTGGATGGCATCACGGACTCGATGGACGTGAGTCTGGGTGAACTCCGAGAGATGGTGATGAACAGGGAGGCCTGGAGTGCTGCGATTCATGGGGTCGCAAAGATTCGGACACGACTTAGCAGCTGAACTGAACTGAACTGAACTGAGAAAACAGACATGCAAACTACAAATCTGGGAACAATATTCACAATACATATCTTGAAAACAATTGTAAACTATTCAATACACACGAAAAGCTACTGGCGTTCAACAAGTTAAAAATGGTTTTGTTAAAATGAGCAGAAGATTAGAACAATTTAGTTGAAAAGTTATCTGGCCAGTTGCTCGGTTGTGTCCAACTCTTTGCAACACCATAGACTTCAGCCTGCTAGGCTTCTCTGTCCACAGAACTTTCCAGGCTAGAAAACTGGCATGGGTTGCCATTTCCTACTTCAAGGGATCTTCCTGATCAAGGAGCAAACTCACATCTCCTGTGTCTCCTGCTTTGACAGGCAGATCTTTACCACTAGCGCCACCTGGGAAACTCCTAAAAGATACATGAATAGCCAACAAAACATATGAAGTAACTGGAAAACATATGAAGTAACTGATGAGGTTTTTCTGACACATTCATTTTAGAAAGCATTTGGGCAACATCTTCTAAAGTTAAATATGTCTACCTAGACAGGTAAGAGAGAGGAATGAAAATCAGTGTCCACAAAGGTCTTTGACAAAATATCTTCATGGAAGGTTTATTTATAATAACAAACACTTGGCAACAAATTAAATGCATATCAACAGATAAATGAGCAAACGTATTTTTCTTTTGTAAGGGAATCCTACAAAGCAATAAAAAGAAAAAAGTATTGTGACTATATATATATATATATATATATATCTTATGGGTAGATTATTTATATACATAATGGAATACTATTCAGTGATGATAAAGAAAGAAATCACTTCTTGTAACAACTTGAATGGACCTTGAATATACTATGCTCAGTAAAATAGGTCAGACAAGGAAAGAAAATGCTAAATGATCTCACTTTTATGTGGAATCTAAAAGGCTGGATGCATAGAAATAGAAAGTGGAATGGGAAATACTAGTCGAAGAGTATAAATATTCAGTTATAAGAAGATGAATCTCTTCTGGGGATATAATACACAAAATGGTGAATATAATAAACATCTGTATTGTATACTTGAAAATTGCTGAGAGAGTGTGTCTTAAATGTTCTCAACACCCACACACACACACACACATATCCTCACAAAGGTTATTACTTGAGATAATGGAAGTGTTAACTGACTTCAGTATGGTAATCATTTCATAATATGTAAGTGCACTAAATTATCATTTTGTACACTATAAACTTACATATCTCATATGCCAATATACTTCAGTACAGTTGGAAAAAAAGTCAACCCTGTGTTATCTCAAGGTAGGGAATCAACTAGAAAGTGGCATAAAATAATCTGCAGGTGACAATATTACTTTATTTCTTGATTGCTGTGATGGTTAAATGAGTGAATGTATTTGTAGAAACTCACAAACAACTTGCACTTAGAATATCTTAATTTTATTTAGGTAAATTATTATTTAATTTAAAAGTAAGATGAACAAAAATATAAACATAAAAGGCAAATTGAGACTTACCCCCAAACCAACATTACTAAAAGCAAATCAACAAAATATATTCAAGGAACTCAAAGTATGTTATTAAAAATTGTGCAAGAGAAAATGAAAAAGAACAACTTTTTCTGACAGTCCTAATATCAGGAGAACAAAACATTAAAAAAAAAAAAATCCAAAGGTAACAGCTTAAAAATCAATTGACCAATCCAAGAAAATCAGCTAAAAAGGAAAAGCATACAGTTTCCAGTTAAGAGTTGAATATACCCCTGCAGATCATCACAGAGCACCTGGCTGGGCTTCCTGAATTATAGAGCAACTTCTCATCCACAATCTGTTTTACACATGGTAATGTATATAGATCTATGCTACTTTCTCCATTCGTCTAGAGGGATGAGGCAGCCTCAACAGGGAGGTGATATATGGCTGATTTGCTTTGTTGTATTGGCAGAAACCATCATAACATTGTAAAGTGATTTCCTCCAATTAAAAAATAAATTGATAAAAACAGTTAAATACATCCTAATGACAACACAAGAGGGAGCCCTACGGTTACAAAATTAGGAATACCAGCCTCCTGTTCTAAGAGTACAAGAAAGTCAGTTTCACAGAAATATGAATCCAGAAAAAGAGTATGTTTAGATCCCATATAAAGTTATTACAGGAAAAAGCCAAGCAAAGCAACATTGCTACAGGAAATAACTGTGCCTTTGCAGTGAAAACCAAGCTGCACTGTGCAGATTCTATTTCAAATAAAGGATCTGTTGCCTCAGCTGATGGCAGTGCTGTAGGTCCGCAGGCTTAGCTGTCTGCCTCTCCGGGCTTTCTGACAGCCCAACCAAATAACATAGACACCTCAACCAAATAACCGTCCTTTCTGTAGCAGCCACCCTCAGACACTATCACAGTTTGATAAACCCTTGGCCATATTGGCCCAACCCAGGACACCTCTACAGAGCTCAGCATCAGACCAGCTGCTGCTGACACTAGGAATGCCTTTAGCTCGGCTTCTCTCCCTGCCCAGTGCATGCCCCTCATTCCACAGGCATTAACTCCAAGCACTTTTAAATACATATTCTATATTCCAAGGGGGCTTAGAGTATGCTTCCCAGGGAACACAACCTGCAAAAGCATGAAAGACTACTCATAAAATAGGTGAAAACTAAAAAACTATTTCAAAATAAGCTAAAAAATACAATAAGTGATAAAAGATATAAAATAACAACAAAGGTCAGAATTCAAAATAATTTTGTTATGTGTGGTTGGAAAAACAGATGTTTATGGAAACAGGAACATTAGGAAGCAACTAGAAATGAAAGAAAAACATTTATTTCATCAATGAATCTAAACCTGGAGAAAAACAAGACTGAATAAACATGCTGGAAATAGTAGATGTGAATAGAGTGAAAAAATAGAGAAAACAATAAAAATAATTCTAGAGAATATATTTTCTAGAATTCCGTTGTTACTAAAAGTTTGTGACCAGGCAAGTGCTAATACATGATATTAAAAGTTACAGTGCTTTTTTCTGCTGGAGAAAAAGGGAAGTGTAACGACGTGTTAGTAATGCCATACTTTTGACCCACTTATGTTCACTTTGCGATAATTTATTGACATAAAATTATGATTTGTACACTTTTCCGCCAAGGTGTTTTGTTTCCATAAAAAGGCAATTATAAGATAATGTTCTTTCATGAATATGATTTATTTTAAATGAGGATATCAATGTCAATATTTTCTGTTCTATGCACTTCCTGTTTGTTTGTTTGTTTGTTTTCTTTCTGAGAACTGTTTGTTTTTATGTTTTGATCAAGTCTTCTTCAGATGTCTGGCAACCCTTCGTTGTTCACATGCATCCCAAACTAAGGCAATAAAAAAGTGCGATTAAAAGCTCTCTGTATTTAAGTGTTCCTTGTGAACTGATGGAGAAGACAATGGCACCTCACTCCAGTACTCTTGCCTGGAAAATCCCATGGGCGGAGGAGCCTGGTGGGCTGCAGTTCACAGGGTCGCCAAGAGTTGGACACGACAGAGCGACTTCACTTTCACTTTTCACTTTCATGCATTGGAGAAAGAAATGGCAACCCACTCCAGTGTTCTTGCCTGGAGAATCCCAGGGATGGGAGAGTCTGGTGGGCTGCCGTCTATGGGATCGCACAGAGTCGGACACAATGGGCTCCATTATAGGAGAGTCAGGCAGAGAAATGTTATCTATTTAGTTGAGGTAGCCTCTAACTTCCAGGCACCTCTTGCAGAAAGATATTCTTCTATTTCCTAACGAAACTGTTTAAAACTGGCTGTCAATCTCCTGGGATTTGAGCGTGGGAAACAATCTGAGGATGCTCCAGGTTACAAGAGCACTCACATCCAAGCCTCTGTGTTCAGTATAGCTCCTCACATTTGCCTCAGATCTGCTTTATATCTTTAGTCCAGAATTCCCTAATTTAATTGCCATAAAACAAAACCTCCACTCCTACTACCAAGAAACATAAGCCATGCAACTCAAATGGCAGTCTGCTGTCCAGTGCCAATCTATGAACTCTAAGATGGGTATATGAATTGAATGTGAGTACTAAGCAACTTTTATAGAATTTTATATTATTGAAGCATCTAATGAGTGGACATACCTCTTTGAAGAAGAGAATATGAAATTTTATTTTTTCATTTCATTTTTATAATTATTCATTTTTATTACATTTTGCTGAAGTATTGGCTTGTAATCAAATGGAAAAATAAAACTAACTGGTCCCTCATGGCAGATGATTTGAGAAGCTCTGGTTGAGAATCTGGGTTCCTTGAAGTGAAGTGAAAGTGTTAGTGGCTTCAGTCATGTCCAACTCTTTGAATCCCCATGGACTGTACGCCCACCAGGCTCCTCTGTCCTTGGGATTATCCAGGCAAGAATACTAGAGTGGGTAGCCATTCGCTTCTGAGAATTTCCTGACCCAGGGAACAAACCTGCACCTCCAGCATTGCAGGCAGGTTCTTTATGGTCTGAGCCACCAGAAGACTTTAAAGCAATCTTACTCATTTTGTGTCCTCCAAGAATCTCAGTTGTGAGGATGATGGTCAGACACTGTTCTGTGCTGTGGATTGTTTGCTTTTAGTTGATTTTGCACTTTGTATTAGTCTATTTTCAGCACTCTCTCTTCTCCTTGGAACTCTTTTTTTTTTTTTTGCTTCTATATATTTCTTTAATATCTTCTGTGTGTTACCCTTTCCTGTTTGACTTATGAATATATGTGTGTGTGTGTGTGTGTGTGTGTGTGTGTATATATATATATATATATATATATACACATACATATATTACTCCTGCTATAATTTTGGTAAGTTTACGGATAGAATAGAGAAAGCAACAGTATCCCACTCCAGTACTCTTGCCTAGAAAATCCAATGGATGGAGGAGTCTGGTAGGCTGCAGTCCATGGGGTCGCTAAGAGTCGGACATGACTGAAGTGACTTAGCAGCAGCAGCAGCAGGGGGTAGACTGTTGGGCTCCCTGGTAGCTCAGTTGGTAAGGAATCCGCCTGAAATGCAGGAGATCCCTGTTTGATTCCTCGGTTGAAAAGGTCCACTGGAGAAGGAATAAGCTACCCACTGCAGTATTCTTGGGCTTCTCTTGTGCCTCAGCTAGTAAAGAATACACTTGTAATGTAGGAGACCTGAGTTCAATCCCTGGGTCGGAAAGATCCCCTAAAGAAGGGAATGACTACCCAATCCAGTATTCTGGACTGGAGAATTCCACGGACTGTATAGTCCATAGGGTCACAAAGAGTTGGACATGACTAAGCAACTTCTACTTTCTTTTCACTTTCAGGGGTAGAATATGTATGTTCAATCCCAAAAGGTTTACCTATAATTTTAAAAACTAGATTCCATGACAAAATTATTAAGTCAGTACTGCTGCTGCTGCTGCTGCTACTGCTGCTAAATCACTTCAGTTGTGTCCAACTCTGTGCGACCCCAGAGATGGCAGCCCACCAGGCTCCCCCATACCTGGGATTCTCAAGGCAGGAAACAGAGGGTAGTCTGGCTTATATTTCTCAAGATCTATACTTCCAAGGTGGTTCCCTCTGTTTTAGCTTCTTTTCTGTTTGCTGGTCTCTTCAGTGTCTCTCCAGTTTTCTGCCCTGACACAAGGGGGATGGTGGTGGACACTTTTTTTTTTTTTTTTTTTTAGGCTCACTTGTTCAGTCATGCTGTGAGGGGAGAGGGATGCTGCAAACAAATAACACTGGCATGTGCTCACAGTGTCCCATCATCACTGTTTATCATCAGTGCTGTATAGATGTAGAAGTCTTGAGGCTACTGTAAAAATAAAACTGAAAACTAGAAACAGGAGGCTGAAGTCCAAATCCTGAGAACATCAGAGAACTCCTGACTCCAGGGAACATTAATCTATAGGAGCTCATCAAATGCTTCCATACCTACACTGAACCAAGCACCACCCAAGGGCCAAGTTCCAGAGCAAGACATACCATGCAAATTCTCCAGCAACACAGGAACTTCAATATACAGGCAGCTCAAAGTTACTCCAAAATCATTGACATCTCATAACTCATTACTTGACACTTCATTGCACTCCAGAGAGAAGAAATCCAGCCTCACCCACCAGAACACTGACACAAGATTCCTTAACCACCCTACCCATAGTGAGGAAACCCCATAATAAAGAGATCTCCACAAACTGCCAGAATACAGAAATGCCACCCCAAATGCAGTAATATAACCAAGATGAAGTGACAGAGGAATACCCAGCAGGTAAAGGAACAGGAGAAATGCCCACCAAACCAAACAAAAGAGGAAGAGATAGGAAATCTACCTGAGAAATAATTCCAAATAATGGTAGTGAAAATGATCCAAAATCTTGAAATCAAAATGGAATCACAGATAAATAGCCTGGAGACAAGGGTTGAGAAGATGCAAGAAAGGTTTAACAAGGACCTAGAAGAAATTTAAAAAAGAGTCAATATATAATGAATAATGCAATAAATGAGATCAGAAACACTCTGGAGGCAACAAATAGTAGAATAATGGAGGCAGAAGATAGGATTAGTGAAATAGAAGATGAGCAAGTGAGTGAGTGAAGTCGCTCGGTCGTGCCCGACTCTTTGCAACCCCATGGACTGTAGCCTACCTGGCTCCTCCCTCCATGGGATTCTGCAGGCAAGAGTACTGGAGTGGGTTGCCATTTCCTTCTCCAGGGGATCTTCCCAACCCAGGGATCGAACCCAGGTCTCCTGCATTCCAGGCAGACGCTTTAACCTCTGAGCCAGATAGAATGGCAGAAATAAATTAAGCAGAGAGGAAAAAGAAAAATGAATTAAAAGAAATGAGGACAACCTCAGAGACCTCCAGGAAAATATGAAATACTCCAACATTCGAATTATAGGAATCCCAGAAGTAGAAGACAGAAAGAAAGACCATGAAAATACTTGAGGAGATAATAGTTGAAAACTTCCCTAAAATGGGGAAGGAAATAATCACCCAAGTCCAAGAAAACCAGAGAGTCCCAAACAGGATAAACCCAAGGCAAAACATCCCAAGACACACATTAATCAAATTAACAAAGATCAAACATAAAGAACAAATATTAAAAGCAGCAAGGGAAAAACAACAAATAATGCACAAGGGGATTCTCATAAGGAGAACAGCTGATCTTTCAATAGAAACTCTTCAGGCCAGGAGGGATGGCAAGACATACTTGAAGTGATGAAAGAAAATAACCTACAGCCCAGATTACTGTACCCAGCAAGGATCTCATTCAAATATGAAGGAGAAATCAAAAGCTTTACAGACAAGCAAAAGCTGAGAGAATTCAGCATCACCAAACCAGCTCTCCAACAAATCCTAAAGGGTATTCTCCATACAGGAAACACAAAAAGGGTGTGTAAACCCAAACCCAACACAATAAAGTAAATGGCAACGGAATCATACATCAATAATTACCTTAAGAGTAAATGGGTTGAATGCCCCAACCAAAAGACTGATTGGATACAAAAACAAGATCCCTATATATGTTATCTACAAGAGATCCACCGCAAAACAAGGGACACATACAGACTGAAAGTGAAGGGCTGGAAAAAGATATTCCATGCAAATAGAGACCAAAAGAAAGCAGGAGTAGCAATACTCATATCAGATAAAATAGACTTTAAAACTAAGGCTGTGAAAAGAGACAAAGAAGGACATTACATAATGATCAAAGGATCAATCCAAGAGAAGATATAACAATTATAAATATATATGCACCCAACATAGGAGCACCATAATATGTAAGACAAATGCTAACAAGTATGAAAGGGGAAATTAACAATAACACAATAATAGTGGGAGACTTTAATACCCCACTTAAACATATAGACAGATCAACTAAGCAGAAAATTAACAAAGAAACACAAACTTTAAATGATACAATAAGCCAATTAGACCTAATTGATATCTATAGGACATTTCACCCTAAAACAATGAATTTCACCTTTTTCTCAAGTGCTCATGGAACTTTCTCTGGGATAGATCACATCCTGGGCCATTAAAACTAGCCTTGATAAATTCAAAAATATGAAATCACTCCAAGCATCTTTTCTGACCATAATCCATTAAGATTAGATGTCAATTACATAAGAAAAACTATTAAAAATTCCAACATATGGAGGGTGAGCAACTCGCTTATGAATAACCAACAAATCACAGAAGAAATTTTAAAAAAATCAAAATATACATAGAAATGAATGAAAATGAAAACACAACAACCCCAAACCTGTGGGACACTATAAAAGCAATGCTAACGGGAAAGTTCATAGCAATACAGGCATACCTCAAGAAACAAGAAAAAAGTCAAATAAATAACGTAACTCTACACCTACAGCAACTAGAAAAGGAAGAAATGGATAACCCCAGGGCTAGTAGAAGGAAAGAAATCTTAAAAATTAGGGCAGAAATAAATGCAAAAGAAACAAAAGAAACCATAGCAAATATCAACAAAGCCAAAGCTGGTTCTTTGAAAGAATAAATAAAATTGACAAGCCATTAGCCAGACTCATCAAGAAACAAAGGGAGAAAAATCAAATCAATAAAATTAGAAATGAAAATAGAGAGATCACAAGAGACAACACAGAAATACAAAGGATCATAACAGACTACTATCAGCAATTATATGCCAATAAAATGGACAACGTGGAAGAAATGGACAAATTCTTAGAAAAGTACAACTTTCCAAAACTGAACCAGGAAGAAGTAGAAAATCTTAACAGACCCATAACAAGTATGGAAATTGAAACTGTAATCAGAAATCTTCCAGCAAACAAAAGCCCAGGTCCATATGGCTTCACAGCTGAATTCTACCAAAAACTTTGAGAAGAGCTACACCTATTCTGCTGAAACTATTCCAGAAAATTGTAGAGGAAGGTCAACTTCCAAACTCATTCTATGAGGCCACCATCACCCTAATACCAAAACCTGACAAAGATGCCACAAAAAAGAAAACTACAGACCAATATGATGGAAATAGATGCAAAAATCCTTAACAAAATTCTTGCAATCAAATCCAGCAACACATTAAAAAGATCATACACCATGACCAAGTGGGCTTTATCCCAGGGATGCAAGGATTCTTCAATATCCACAAATCAATCAATGTAATTCACCACATTAACAAATTGAAAAATAAAAGTCATATGATTATCTCAATAGATGCAGAGAAGGCCTTTAACAAAATTCAACATCCATTTATGATAAAACTCTCCAAAGAGCAGGAATAAAAGGAACATACCTCAACATAATAAAAGCTATATATGACAAACCCACAGCAAACATTATCCTCAATGGTGAAAAATTGAAAGTATTTCCCCTAAAAGTCAAGAACAAGACAAAGGTGCCCACTTTCACCACTACTATTCAAAACTTCCAGTTCTGGAATTTTTGGCCACAGCAATCAGTGCAGAAAAAGAAATAAAAGGAATCCAAATTGAAAAAGAAGTAAAACTCTCACTGTTTGCAGATGACATGATCCTCTACATAGAAAACCCTAAAGACTCCACCAGAAAATTACTAGAGCTAATCAGTGAATATAGTAAAGTTGTGGGATATAAAATCAACACATAGAAACCCCTTGCATTCCTATACACTAATAATGAGAAAGTAAAATAAGAAATAAAGGAAACAATTCCATTTACTATTGCAACGAAAAGAATAAAATACTTGGGAATATATCTACCTAAAGACACTAAAGACCTATATATAGAAAATTCTAAAACACTGATGAAAGAAATCAAAGAGGACACTAGTAGATGGAGAAATATACCATGTTCATGGATCAGAAGAATCAATATAGTGAAAATGAGTATACTACCCAAAGCAATCCCTATGAAGCTACAGATTCAACGCAATCCCTATGAAGCTACCAGTGGTATTTTTCACAGAGCTAGAACAAATAATTTCACAATTTGTATGGAAATATAAGAAACCTCGAATAGTCAAAGCAATCTTGAGAAAGAAGACTGGAACTGAAGGAATCAACCTGCCTGACTTCAGGCTCTACTATAAAGCCACAGTCATCAAAACAGTATGGTACTGGCACAGAGACAGAAATATAGATTAATAGAACAAAATAGAAAACCCAGAGATAAGTCCACACACCTATGGACACCTTATCTTCGACAAAGGAGAAAAGAATATACAATGGATTAAAGACAATCTCTTTAACAAGTGGTGCTTGGAAAACTGGTCAACCACTTATAGAAGAATGAAACTAGAACACTTTCTAACACCACACGCAAAAATAAGCTCAAAATGGATTAAAGATCTAAACATAAGATCAGAAACTATAAAACTCCTAGAGGAGAACATAGGCAAAACACTCTCTGACATAAATCACAGCAGGATCCTCTATGATCCACCTCCCAGTATACTGGAAATAAAAGCAAAAATAAACAAATGGGATCTAATTAAAATTAAAAGCTTCTGCACAAAAAAGGAAATTATAAGCAAGGTGAAAAGACAGCCTTCTGAATGGGAGAAAACAATAGCAAATGAAACAACTGACAAACAACTAATCTCAAAAATATACAAGCAACTTATGCAGCTCAACTCCAGAAAAATAAACGACTCAATCAAAAAATGGGCCAAAGAACTCAATAGGCATTTCTCCAAAGAAGACATACGGATGGCTAACAAACACATGAAAAGATACTCACCATCACTCATTATCAGAGAAATGCAAATCAAGACCATAACGAGGTACCATTTCACACCAGTCAGAATGGCTGCGATCCAAAAGTCTACAAGCAATAAATGCTTGAGAGAGTGTGGACAAAAAGGAACCCTCTTACACTGCTGGTGAGAATGCAAACTAGTACAGCCACTATGGAGAAAAGTGGAGATTCCTTAAAAAATTGCAAATAGAACTGCCTTATGACCCAGCAATCCCCCTGCTGGGCATACACACTGAGGAAACCAGAACTGAAAGAGACACGTGTACCCCAATGTTCATTGCAGCACTGTTTATAATAGCCAGGATACGGAAGCAACCTAGATGTCCATCAGCAGACGAATGGATAAAAAAGCTGTGGTACATATACACAGTGGAGTATTACTCAGCCATTAAAAAGAATACATTTGAATCAGTTCTAATGAGGTAGATGAAACTGGAGCCTATTATACAGAGTGAAGTAAGCCAGGAAAAAAAAAAAAAAAAAACACCAGTACAGTATACTAACACATATATATGGAATTTAGAAAGATGGTAATGATAACCCTGTATGCAAGACAGCAAAAGAGACACAGATATAAAGAACATACTGCTGGACTCTGTGGGAGAGGACGAGGGTGGGATGATTTGGGAGAATGGCATTGAAATATATATACTATCATGTAAGAAAAGAATTGCTAGTCTAGGTTCGATACAGGATACAGGATGCTTGGGGCTGGTGCACTGGGATGACTCAGATGGTATGGGGAGGGTCGTGGGAGTGGGGTTCAGGGTTGGGAACTCATGTACACCTGTGGCAGATTCATGTCAATGTATGGCAAAACCAATACAGTATTTTAATTAAAAAATATAATATCAATAATTAACAGAAGACTTTAAATATCAGCAAGGAATTATCTATAAAAGTAAATATTCCATTCTAAAAAAATTGGGGTAATAAATGACAATTTCAAACTCAGGAAGAACAAAACCACAGAATAAATTGGCCAATGTTGTAATATAGTAACTGAAAATGCCTTAATTATTTAACTAGTAAGAATGAACATAATACAAAAAGCGTTAATCCAAAAATTGAAATCTGGAAAACAAAAATGGAAATAGAGGTAGTAAATTAAAAATATGATAATGTTATTGACAATTTTATACCTTTTGATTTAACAATCTAAATAAAATTAATGGAGAGAATACAGTTACATTTTACCCTGTAAATGGAGGTCATACATGAAATGTGAACTTCAGTTTTAATCATTAAGCTTTAAAATAATATTGGTAAGTAACAGCATGTAGAGAGGACTGCACACAAGGAGCAGAGTTCAGTTCAGTTCAGTCTCTCAGTCATGTCCGACTCTTTGCGACCCCATGAATCGCAGCACACCAGGCCTCCTTGTCCATCACCAATTCCCAGAGTTCACTCAGACCTACATCCATTGAATCAGTGATGCCATCCTGCCATCTCACCCACTGTTGTCCCCTTCTCCTCCTGCCCCCAATCCCTCCCAGCATCAGAGTCTTTTCCAGTGAGTCAACTCTTCGCATGAGGTGGCCAAAGTACTGGAGTTTCAGCCTCAGCATCATTCCCTCCAAAGAAAACATCTGTTAATGAAGATTAACCCTACTGTGTAATGCAAGAGATAGAAAATACAAAAATCACAAAGAGACAAACGTCAGGTTAATTGTGGGGAAATGGCAATGAGAGCTGAAAACAACAGGAATGTATATTCTGTGATACCCATTCAGGGTAGGCTGGTTTCCCTGGAGATGTTGATGATAGGGATTTCTGGACAGGAGAGAGGTAGGATGAGGTAAATACCCAAGGCATTCACTGTCTTATACATTCAGATGGCAAATTTGAAACTTCTTAATAAATTTAGTGTAAAAGACCACAGAGACATCTTTTCATCCTGAGGCAGGATTGACTGTTTATTATTTCTTGTTCATTTATATAGCATATCTTTTAATTGCATAAGTAGTGGTTCAAAGGAGTGATCAAAAAGGCATTGAGAAACACCATTTCTTGAGAGCCGAGGAAATAAAAGGTCTTTGGAGAAATGTATAAAGTCTTATTTAATATGTTAATGCAGACATATTCTGTGCTGCTTTACATATTACATATGCTTAAAAAAATTTTATCCATTAGATGCAAAAAGAAAAAAAAAGCTTAGTGAGGTTAAAAAAAAAAAAAGAAAATCATATTATCCCTATTTTCTATATTTTTAGATTCAGAGAACATTTATAGCTATATGAAAGTCATGACCTAACCAGTGTCAACCTAAAATCTTTTAATTACTAGTACAGTAACAATTTACCACATCGTGTCACATTCCTAGATCCAAAGTGCCTTCTGACCCAAGCACCTCATTATAAACTGAACACAGTCCTTAACAAAAAAGACCATAAAGATTTTTGGCAAACAAGCCAAACATAAGGAAAGAGATAATGGTTGTTAAGACAGTTTTGAGAACCATAAATCTGGGAAAAGAAGAGTAGGAAAGTTATGTTTTAGTGACAGACACTTTGCTATCTCCCTTAATCTTTGCAATAACCTTGAGATAAGCATGTACCAAGACCGCTTTACATAAAAAACATTAAGGCCCCACAATATCAAACAATTCATCCAAGGCTATACAGTTATACAGATAAATAGATTAGAAACTTTTATGACTTAAACAGTTAGTGATACATTTGTCCCAAGTGTGTGTGTACTGTTTGAAAAGTGTTTTAATTATAAAGTCTTAGTAGAAACCCCCTTCTTCACAATCATTTTCCGAATGGCCAGCTGTACATCTTTGTTCCTGAGGCTGTATACCACAGGGTTCAACAGTGGGGTGACGATGGTATAGGTCACTGTCACTAGCCTGTCTTTGCCTGATGTATTAATATGTTTGGCTGAGGGTCTCAGGTAGACAAAGAAGCACAGCCATAGTGGATGATGACCACAATGAGATGAGAGGCACAGGTGGAGAATGCTTTTCGCTTGCCTTCAACTGATGGTATCTTCAAGATAGTAGAGACAATAAATCCATAAGAGATGCAGATGAAGATCAAGGGCACAATAAGTACTAAGACTCCACAGATAAAGATGATGAGTTCATTAATGTCATTTCCAGCATAGGCAAGATGAATGACTGGTGAAATATCACAAAAGTAATGGTTGATCTTGTTGGAGCCACAGAAAGGGAGGCTAAAGACCAAAGTTGTTCCCAACAGAGATATTAAGAAACCACTAACAATGCAAGTTGATATTAGTTGTCCACATACCCTCCAGCTCATGAGAATGGGGTAGTGCAAAGGCTGACAGATGGCAGCATAGCGATCATAGCACATCACTCCCAGAAGCAGGCAGTTGGTGACAGCAAAACCAAGAAAGAAGTACATCTGTGAATCACAACTCACAAAGGACAGTGTCCTGAACACAGAGAGCAGATTGATAAGCATCTTGGGCAGGATGACAATTGTGTAGAAGATCTCAGAGGTAGAAAGGACACATAGAAAGAAGTACATGGGTGTGTGGAGGCTGTGATCCAAGCAGATGACTGAGATGATGGTGATGTTTCCACCCAAGATGATCAAATAGAGGAAGAGAAAAATCACGAAGAGGACAAGCTGCAATTCCCCAAGACTGGAGAAACCCAGCAAGAGGAACTCAGTAACACAGGAGGAATTAGCCATGGAGAGTTGATCCTACAGAATAAAGTCAATATGATCAGTCCATAGACCGCTGGAGGTGAGAAATCAAGGAGACTTACCCTTCATAAAGTAGCCATTCTGGGTATGAAAGAGAAACAAGAGAATTGTAAAGTAGCCAAATATTATACTAAATTAAAATGTACCCACAGTGATAACTTTCTGCTAATGATTTTAACAGTGAAGCTGGGGACACGTGTTTACATATAAGGTACAAATGCTTGCTCAAATAAAGCCTATCCTTCAGGCTTCGAAGACTTACATAGTCCCAACTTGCAAATATATAGTTTCTGTTTAGGTGTGTTTTTTTAATATATATAATTTAATTCTGAAATATTCTTTATCTATAATAATTATTATTTCAAGTGTTCATAGTTTCATTCATATTAATACATGTATTCTCTAAACAATAGCACCAATATCTGGAAATCTACCTCCCATTTGCTTTCAATACATTCCTCATCTAGGGCAATATCTATTGAACTGTTTTGTGTTGCTTATCCTTAGAATAGAGTTTCCTTTCATTGCTAATCACATACCCCATTTTCATGCAGTTTTCATTAAAATTAATTTGAATTAGAACTACAGATGCTGTCTTGGAACTAGTTTTATAATTTTGCTACTTACTCTTATAGGACATTAGGCTTGAATTTCCTCTTAGAGAAAATGAGTAATAGAATAATTAAATTTTGCTTCAGTATTCATTGGTTGCCCACTTGGTTTTATATCTTATCCTTGATATACCTGACTTGGAAACCCAACAGTCTATTGTTCCTAGTTCTGTCTCTAAATTTTTAAGCAGGGAGGCTCAGATACATTCCCTAAGGTTTCTGATACAGTTCTTATTGTTGGTACTAGATTATATATATTTTTTTAATTAAAACACTCTTATCCTCTCCCACTTCACACTTAAGTCTGTTCCTTTATCTGGATTCTCTAACCTAACAAAACTTTTCAAAATCTTCTTAGTCATCCATGTTGTAAATTTCTGAGGAATAATTAAACACTTGAAAATTCTCATCCTCCAATTTGTTTTGATCTGCAATACTTCTAGGATCCATTTCTTTTCCTCTGCCAGAAATCAGCTCTTACCTGAACTATTACCCAGAGTTTTATGAATGGGATCCCAGGATTCCACCTGGTCCCACTCTAAGCCAACTTCCACAATAGTTTTCTTTCAATAGGACAAATTCTATCCTATTAATAAGCTCAATAATTCACAATTATCAGTAAAGTTAAAGCAACTGTATTTTGTGTTTCATATTTTCTCAAATGTATCTTTCCACTCGTAACTTCCACCACATAATCCTTTACTTTATCATTGAGAAAATGCATTTAGGCATTGAGAAAATTTGAACAGCCATGTCATTTTTCATATCATCGCCTACATCTGGAAATAGTCCATGCTTTATATTTATCATTTTCCTTCTTTTCTTTTGAGGAACTTCCTTAAATTCCCATCTAAAATAACACATGCTCATTGATCCTTCCTCCAACTTCCTAATCATGTTTTATAGCTTTCTCTGCATTTCCTTAGCAATCACTAGAATCTTACTTCCTTTGCCACTAGTATTATATATTCATGTTTATCTCCAAATATAATAACTTGCCTGAGACAGAAAATGCATCTCAACACTTACCATGGTGTCTAGTATATACCAGTTACTTGAAAATTTGTTGAAACAACAAATGACCAATGATTTCAGTTTCTTTTCTAAATTATTTCAAAGCTCAAAAGGTAGATAGCATTTATTTTGATAGATTTTCTACACTTGTTCCACTGATAATTTATCATACAATATTAACCTTCTGCTTCAAACATTTTGGATAAAAAATCTAACAGTTATCTAAATGCAGACACAAAACATACATTAAAAATTGTTGTCTCATTTTCTTTTCTAATTACCAAGTGATTTTCTCCATTATCTGCTTAACCAAACTTCCCCATTTTAATTTTAAAAGCACTTTATTGATGGCTTTAAAGTCTTTTAAGGGCTTCCCTCATGGCTCAGCTCGTAAAGAATCCATCTGCAATGTGGGACACCTGGGTTTGATCCCTGGCTTGGGAAGATCCCCTGTAGAAGGGAAAGTCTACCCACTCCAGTATTCTGGCTTGGAGAATTCCATGGACTGTATAGTCCAAAGGGTCACAAAGAGTTGAACATGACTGAGTGGCTTTCACTTCAAAGTTTTTTTAAGAATAACACTATTTCTATTATGATTTAATCTTCTGCATAGACAAATATTTAGCAAAATTTTGAAATAGGATTAAAATCAAAAGCTTTAGATCTTCTTTTGTTATCTTTGAATTGCCTTATCTGTAAATTTTATAAGAAATACACATTGTGCTTTTGACCAGAACAAAGACTCTTCTATTATTCTTCCTAAGACACCATCTCTACATTTTCAATTTCCTGGTTTCTTTGCTTTGAGTATTTTTTCTTTCATAGGATCTTCCTCGGAAAGAAGAGTGACTAGCTATCCAAAGCAAGATGGAGTTTCTGAGAAGAAAGAAACACCACATTACTCAATGGCTATTCCATGACACTCCCCTGCCAACCTCTGCAATATGTCATCTACTTTTTCAAACTCATCCTGGGGACCTACGTGGGAAATGAAGTTTGAGAATAATTTATTATGGAAAAATTTGGATACACTTAACCTGCTTCCCTTGTAGCTCAGTTGGTAAAGAATCCGCCTGCAGTGTAGGAGACCCAGGTTCGATTCCTGGCTTGGGAAGATCCCCAGGAGAAGGAAATGGCAACCCACTCCAGTATCTTTGCCTGGAAAATCTCATGGACAGAGGGCTGCGGTCCATGGGGTCGCAGAGTCAGGTACGACTGAGTGACTAACTAACTAACCTGCTTTAAGATTCTGCATAAAATAGTTGGCCAATAGAAGATAGTGTTGTAATATTGGAAAGGAAGATATTATAGCTTCCCCCCACCTCCTCGCAAAAAAAAAAAAAAAAAAGCTTTTGGAAAGATGAAAGGAGGGGAAAAGAAAAGAAAAAGGGGGTAATTAAGCTGTCTTCACAAATGGAAAAAGTAAATTGATCTCTTATTATCTTGCTCAATCACTCTTTGACACCTGTAAGATAAAGTTAATACCCTTCAGTTCAGTTCAGTTCAGTCGCCCAGCCGTGTCCGACTCTCCGCGACCCCATGAATCACAGCACTCCAGGCCTCCCTGTCCATCACTGTTTCTCGGAGTCCACTCAGACTCATGTCCATCGAGTCCATGATGCCATCCAGCCATCTCATCCTTGGTCGTCCCCTTCTCCTCACGCCCCCAATCCCTCCCAGCATCAGAGTCTTTTCCAATGAATCAACCCTAAGCATGAGGTGGCCAAAGTACTGGAGTTTCAGCTTTAGCATCATTCCTTCCAAAGAAATCCCAGGGTTGATCTCCTTCAGAATGGACTGGTTGGATCTCCTTGCAGTCCAAGGGACTCTCAAGAGTCTTCTCCAACACCACAGTTCAAAAGCATCAATTCTTCAGCATTTAGCCTTCTTCACAGTCCAACTCTCACATCCATACATGACCATCAGAAAAACCATAGCCTTGACTAGATGGACCTTAGTTGGCAAAATAATGTCTCTGCTTTTGAATATACTATCTAGGTTGGTCATAACTTTTCTTCCAAGGAGTAAGTGTCTTCTAATTTCATGGCTGCAATCACCATCTGCAGTGATTTTGGAGCCCAAAAAGTAAATTCTGACACTGTTTCCACTATTTCCCCATCTATTTCCCATGAAGTGATGGGACCGGATGCCATGATCTTCGTTTTCTGAATGTTGAGCTTTAAGCCAACTTTTTTGCTTAAATACCCTTACTTTGGTTAAAAAGATAAATAATTCTCTTCCATATCTACATTTATAACTTTATACTTTAAATATACAACACACTGGAATTGCACTGACATACTTACAGTTTTCCATATATAACATCATATTTCAAGATGTCATGCTGAGAGAGGGAGAGAGGGAGATCTCAGACTTCAATTTCTTTTTGCTTTCATCTGTGATCCACTCATGCTTCACACTTTTTAAAAGTCAGTAGTTATTGAACTTTCTCTAATCTGTCTAAGGAGGGTTTATTGTATCTTATATATTTAAAGATTGTTTCATGTGTCCTCACAAAATACTCAGCATGTTATATCCAAATTATTTCTTCCTGATTTTTTCTCTAATGGATTTGACAGACTCAAAAATAAAAACTACAACTTTTCCCTATGTATCCTCAAAACAGAGCCCAGTGAAAAACGACCTACTGTATAGCACAGAGAACTATGTTTACTACTCTGTAATAACCTAAATGGGAAAAGAATTTGAAAAAAAAAAAAAGGAGATATATGTATATGTATAACTGAATCACTTTGCCATACACCTGAAGCTAACACAACATTGTTAATCAATGATACTACAATATAAAATTAAAAGTGAAAACAAAACAAAAAAATCAGAGTTCAATGTTCAAATAAATTAAATATATGGAATATAAGGGCTTAATGAGCAAAAAAATGAAACAGTCCATAAATGAATTAGCAGTGATTTCAGTTAGGACTCTTGACATCACCTTGATCCCCTTTGCAAAGCCATTGCCTCCTAAGTAAAAATACTTTCTGTGTTTTTCATATGGTTCATAGTCTGCTTAAATTTTTGTTTTCTTTCTTTCTAATATGGTATCCCTATATTTTCCTCCATCCAGCTACCCTTTCTAACATTTGATCACCTTACTATTTTCCACTATTAATAACTGGGGAAAAATATCACTGACTCCAAAAAACACCAAAAATTTTTGTATTTGTTGTACATGTAAATGACTAGATTGTCACTGCTCTTCTCAACAGAAATTTCTAAAAATTTAAAAAAAATTCACATTCCTTCTAATCAGAGTTTATTACCCAGTGATATGCAGGTGTCTTCATTCTCAGATATATCCTCAAAACATCTATGATTTCTGGGTATTATTTGCCAAAATTACATTCCCTGTCATCATGCCCCCAAGTTTTTCTTCCACTTTCTACAAACTCTTTGAACCAGTATAAAGTATACACTGTTTCACAGGAAAAAATGTCATGTTACCTTATTCATGGGAAGTTCAGCTATTTCCTCAATACATATCACCAGTTGTCTTTCCTTTTTACATTAACCATGACTTCAGAACTTTGGTTGCTATTGAGATCTTCATCCTCCTAGGGATCTAATTACCACACTGTGCCCAATTCTTATCATAACTTCCCCAATTAGTAAGTAAAACTATGGTAATACACTAGGAAAATTAATTGGTCATAGAAAAGACCTTTTCTAATATACCATGGAAGTTAGTTGGTTTCATCCTAGAAATTCTCTGGGGACTAAGAGAGGTGGAGGTTTTCTTGGTCACATTGTTAAAACAGACATAATGTAAATATCTTCTTTAAGTTTCCCTACCTCATGACTAATTTTTTCTCAGTTTGGACAAAAAGATCCTTTTCACATTCTCATTTCTGAAATCTAGAAGAGAGGAAGAAAGTTACAAAGAATACAGGGAAAAATATTAGAGTAGCAGGGGCAATATAAGTCTTTCGGACACGTGGGAAACTTTTTTCCCTGGGATATAATGTGAGCATGATAAATATTTATTTAATGAAAAGAAAATAGAGCAACCTAGATGTCCATCAGCAGACGAATGGATAAGGAAGTTGTGGTACATATACCCAATGGAATATTATTCATCTATAAAAAGAATGCATTTGAGTCAGTTCTAATGAGGTGGATGAAACTGGAGCTTATTATACAAGGCGAAGTAAGTCAGAAAGAGAAACACCAATACAGTATATAAATGCATATATATGGAATTTAGAAAGGTGGTAATGATGACCCTATGTGCAAAACAACAAAAAAGACACAGATATAAAGAACAGACTTTTAGACTATGTGAGAGAAGGTGGAGGTGGGGGCGATTTAAGGGAACAACATTGAAGCATGCATATTACCGCATGTAAAACAGATGACCAGTGCAAGTTTGATGCATGAAGCAGGGCGCTCAAAGTTGGTGCTCTGGAGCAACCCAGAGGGATGGGGTGCAGAGCGAGGTGGAAAGGGGTTTCAGGATGGGGGGACACATGTATACCCAGGGCTGATTCATGTCAATGTATGGCAAAAACCACCACAATACTGTAAAGCAATTAGCCTCCAATTTAAATGAATTAATTAAAAAACAATGTGTGGATTGTGGAGTAAAATGTGATAGTGCATGTTTTAGATTTTAGCTGAGACTTATCCTTTAGAAGAACTTCCCCTTAACTTCAGATTGTATATTTATTCCCTGTGTCAATGAACCCAGACTCATGGACTACAAATGAGGCAAGCACTGGACATCCATGGAAGTCTCTTTGAGAGGTTCATGTAATCTACTCTGGTATAAGTTATATCAGAGAAGCTACAGGGATGGAACAGTAGGAAGTTTAAAGGTATTCAGTAAGAACTTAATGAATAGAACTTGATGGCTTCTCCTTCAGTTGTGTCAGAGATTGTGACCATGGTTAGATCTTTAATAAATGCTTTGCTGAGAAGATTGATCAATAGGCTTTACCTTTCTCTAGACATACAAAAGATTAAAAATAGCCACATTTTTAAAATAGTTCTCACCTGGAGAGATGCTGTATTGCCTCGTTCTCCTGAAACTACATAGGCTGAATGACTACTTTGATAACCATATTGCAGCAAAAGTGAGGTTCCAATGGTTTATAAACTCTGAGCTCTAGACTCTGAAGCTTCCTACTTTAGCTTCCTACTTTAGCTTCCTACTTCAGCTTCTTACTTCCTACAAAACAACTTCCTTCTGTCTTATGAAACATCCATTTTTGTACCCTAGCCACCATGTTCTGAGGAAGCCCAAGCAGCACTTGGAGAATCCACATGATAACAAACCAAGGGTCTCAGTCAACAACCTTAGATAAGCACACAGTCAACAGTCAGCATAAACTAACCAGCCACATACACGAACAATTGTGTGAATGGATCTTTCAACCCTAGTTAAGCCACCCAAGGTGACCTCACAAAGAGTAGATACCAGCTGGAGCCCTGCCAAAACTGTAGATTTATGTGCAAAATAAGTAAGTGTTGCTATTTTAACAGCAAAAGTTATCAGTAATTTACTATGCAGAAAAAAAAATCAGAATTTGGTGTCAAAGGCACAGTGATGATGTAATAAGAACTTTAAAAGTGTGGCATTGAGTTTCAAACAGGAGATTCTGTAAAGGCTTAAGAAATCTGTCACTGAAAGGTGGAACAAGCTTGAAGCAACTCTTGGTAAATATTTGAAGGACAGAGAGGAAATTGCTTTCATACTCTGGTGAAAAGGGGATATGTATATGCTTTGTTGAAAAGTTGGATGGCCCATAGCTCAGTAAATGTAAAAACACTTTGTAAGTTCATGGAGCTTCCTTTGGTAAACTAGTAGGAAGATTATAGAAAGTGAAAATCTATGATAAAACATAAAAAGGAAGAAATGAAAAAAGAAGGCACCATTAAGTTTCATAGAAGAATTTAGAGAAACTCTAGAGAACCTAGAATGCGCTGGGATTGAAAAAAAAAAAAAAAGTAAAATTGTTTCTCATTCCATCCCCAAAGTCTTCCAGCAGTTTCTCACAGTAATAAATGGCCTCAGAAAAAGATCAAATTCAAGTGTTTTAGGAGACTATCATCTCAGAGTAAAGATCTGAAATATCTCTGTAAGACTTTTTGTTATAATTTAGAAACACTAAAGTCCATGCCAATTAAGGTTTCCAAGTATCTGAAGGGCATAAATCCTCTAAGTTAATGGATGTTTTTTTTTAAAAATATCTTAATAGAAACAGTCTTTGGGACTCTGTGGGAGAGGGAGAGGGTGGGATGATTTGGGAGAATGGCACTGAAACATATATAATATCACATATGAAATGAATCGCCAGTCCAGGTTAGATGAATGAAACTGGATGCCTGGGGCTGGTGCACTGAGATGACCCAGAGGGATGGTACAGGGAGGGAGGAGGGAGGGGGGTTCAGGATGGGGAACACATGTATACCTGTGGCAGATTCATGTTGATGTATGGCAAAACCAATACAATATTGTAAAGTAATTAACTGCCAATTAAAATAAATTTATATTTAAAAAAAGAAATCATCCTCATAGGTAGCCAAAATTAAGAAAGAAATGTGAGTTTGACTTTAATCAAATTAATTTTATGAACAGAAGCAAAAAATACCTTTTCCTTTTAAAGGAATTGTATTACTTTTTGTTAAGGTTGAGGGAGAGAGACAATAAAAAATGGAAATAGATATTAGGATTCCCAACCTTTTATATGGAGTAATGAGACTGAGAAAACTACCCACCTGAAAATATTGTCTTATGCATAAGGAAGAATAATCAGAGGATGGGAAAAAGACTTCTCAGGTTAGAATAGAGAGATGTGGAGAATCATTCCCAGGACATAGACTAATCCTAATCAAGGTCAACACTTGAGCAGTTGGATTTCAGGATTTTTACAGACCAGTGACCACTGTGTGCTTCATTTCCTCCTTTTTCAAAAGGAAGGGTCAGCTGTGGTCCACTGGAGAAGGGAATGGCAAACCACTTCAGTATTCTTGCCTTGAGAACCCCATGAAAGTGGAACTCCCCAGGTCAGTAGGTGCCCAATATGTTACTGGAGAACAGTGCAGAAATAACTCCGGAAAGAATGAAGGGATGGAGCCAAAGAAAAACAATAACCAGTTGTGCATGTAACTGGTGATAGAAGCAATGGTCGATGCTGTAAAGAGCAATATTGCATAGGAACCTCGAATGCCAGGGCCATGAATCAAGGCAAATTGGAAATGGTCAAACAAGAGATGGCAAGAGTGAACGTTAACATTCTAGGAATCAGTGAACTAAAATGGACTGAAATGGGTGAATTTAACTCAAATGACAATTATATCTACTACTGCGGGCAGGAATCCCTCAGAAGAAATGGAGTAGTCATCATGGTCAACAAAAGAGTCCAAAATGCAATACTTGGATGCAGTCTCAAAAATGACAGAATGATCTCTGTTCATCTCCAAGGCAAACCATTCAATATCACAGTAATCCAAGTCTATGCTCCAACCAGTAACAATGAAGAAGCTGAAGTTGAACGGTTCTATGAAGACCTACAAGACCTTTTAGAACTAACACCCAAAAGATGTCCTTTTCATTCTAGGGGACTGGAATGCAAAAGTAGAAAGTCAAGAAACACCTGGAGTAACAGGCAAATTTGGCCTTGGAATGTGGAATGTACCAGGGCAAAGGCTAATAGAGTTTTGTCAAGAGAATGTACTGGTCATAGCAAACACCTTTTTCCAACAACACAAGTGAAGACTCTACACATGGACATCACCAGATGGTCAACACCAAAATCAGATTGATTATAGTCTTTGTATCTCTATACAGGCAACAAAAACAAGACCAGGAGCTGACTGTGGCTCAGATCATGAACTCCTTATTACCAAATTCAGACTTAAATTGAAGAAAGTAGGGAAAACCGCTAGACCATTCAGGTACGACCTAAATCAAATCCCTTATGATTATACAGTGAAAGTGAGAAATAGATTTAAAGGCCTAGATCTGATAGATAGAGTGCCTGATGAACTATGGACAGAGGTATGTGACATTGTACAGGAGACAAGGATCAAGACTATCCTCATGGAAAAGAAATACAAAAAGCAAGATGGCTGCCTGGGGAGGCCTTACAAATAGCTGTGAAAAGAAGAGAGGTGAAAAGCAAAGGAGAAAAGGAAAGATAGAGGCATCTGAATGCAGAATTCCAAAGAATAGCAAGAAGAGATAAGAAATCCTTCCTCAGCTATCAATGCAAAGAAATAGAGGAAAAGAATAGAATGGGAAAGACTAGAGATCTCTTCAAGAAAATTAGAGATACCAAGGGAACATTTCATGCAAAGATTGGCTCAATAAAGGACAGAAATGGTCTGGACCTAACAGAAGCAGAAGATATTCAGAAGAGGTTGCAAGGATACACAGAAGAACTGTACAAAAAGATCTTCATGACCGGGATAATCATGATGATGTGATCACTCATCTAGAGCCAGACATCCTGGAATATGAAGTCAAGTGGGCCTTAGAAAGCATCACTATGAACAAAGCTAGTGGAGGGGATGGCATTCCAGTTGAGCTATTTCAAATCCTGAAAGATGATGCTGTGAAAGTGCTGCACTCAACATGCCAGCAAATTTGGAAAACTCAGCAGTGGCCACAGGACTAGAAAATGTCGGTTTTCATTCCAATCCCAAAGAAAGGCAATGCCAAAGAATACTTAAACTACTGCACAATTGCACTCATCTCACATGCTAGTAAAGTAATGCTCAAAATTCTCCAAGCCAGGCTTCAGCAATACATGAACCGTGAACTTCCAGATGTTCAAGCTGGTTTTAGAAAAGGCAGAGGAACCAGAGATCAAATTGCCAACATCCGCTGGATCATGGAAAAAGCAAGAGAGTTCCAGAAAAACATCTATTTCTGCTTTGTTGAATATGCCAAAATTTTGACTATGTGGCTCACAATAAACTGTGGAAAATTCTGAGAGATAGGAATACCAGACCACCTGACCTGCCTCTTGAGAAACCTGTATGCAAGTCAGGAAGCAACAGTTAGAACTGGACGTGGAACAACAGACTGGTTCCAAATAGGAAAAGGAGTATATCAAGGCTGTATTTTGTCACCTTGCTTATTTAACTTCTATACAGAGTACATCATGAGAGACACTGGACTGGAAGAAGCACAAGCTGGAATCAAGATTGCCAGGAGAAATATCAATAACCTCAGATATGTAGATGACACCACCCTTATGGCAGAAAATGAAGACGAACTAAAAGCCCCTTAATGAAAGTGAAAGAGGAGAGTGAAAAAGTTGGCTTAAATCTCAACATTCAGAAAACGAAGATCATGGCATATGGTCCCATCACTTCATGGGAAATAAATGGGGAAACAGTGTCAGACTTTATTTTGAGGGGCTCCAAAATCACTGCAGATGGTGACTGCAGCCATGAAATTAAAAGACGTTTACTCCTTAGAAGAAAAGTTATGATCAACCTAGATAGCATATTTAAAAGCAGAGACATTACATCGCCGACTAAGCTCCGTGTAGTCAAGGCTATGGTTTTTCCAGTAGTCATGTATGGATGTAAGAGTTGGACTGTGAAGAAGGCTGAGAGCCGAAGAATTTATGCTTTTGAGCTATGGTGTTGGAGAAGACTCTTGAGAGTCCCTTGGACTGAAAGATCCAACCAGTCCATTCTAAAGGAGATCAGCCCTGGGATTTCTTTGGAAGGAATGATGCTGAAGCTGAAACTCCAGTACTTTGGCTACCTCATGTGAAAAGTTGACTCCTTGGAAGTCTCTGATGCTCGGGAGCATTGGGGGCAGGAGGAGAAGGGGACGACAGAGGATGAGATGGCTGGATGGCATCACTGACTCTATGAACGTGAATCTGAGTGAACTCCCGGAGTTGGAGGAGGCCTGGTGTGTTGCAATTCATGGGGTTGCAAAGAGTCAGATATGACTGAGCGACTGAACTGTACTGAACTGTTGCAATTGTCCTATGCTTACCTTATCGTTGTAGTTTAGGTGTGTCAGGAGCAGACAACCTGCTCCTGACACACTTAAAAATTCCCTTAGAATTTTAAATCAGAAAAAACTTCACTTAAAGCAGCTCATATAAATAAATAAATAAATAAATAAAATCATATGTGTATGGATTTTATTTAGATCACAAGACCCTGGACCTTGAGAGAACTAATCAGCTGCTGCAATTGGTTAAGGGTTTGGCCTTGGAAAGAAGGTAAGCATATTTTGCAATGGTAAGGATGTAAACATGGTATGATAAAAGGGAAGACTATAAAATTAAAGATAGTTACAAGTATTTTGAGACTTTCCCCAATGAAGAAATGTGGTGTTTCCCTTGAGTATCACAATTATGACTGCTTATGGTTTCTCAAGTGGTGTTAGTGGTAAAGAACCCACCTGCCAATGCAGGAGAAGTAAGAAACACAGGTTCAGTCCCTGGGTCAGGGAGATCCCCTGAAGGAGGGTACAGAAATCCACTCCAGTATTCTTACTTGGAGAATCCCATGGACAGAGGAACCTGGTGGGTTATGGTCCATAGGATTGCAAAAGAGTCTTACATGACTGAAGTGACTTACCACAGCACACATGGTCCCTGTAATGACAGCTTGACCAATGAAATATGCAATAATGGTGCTATGCCTTAAAAGACTATGAGTTCCCACTTCCTGAATTTTAAATATTTACTCTTTGATTTCAGTTGCCAGGCTGTGAGAAATTCTGAGGAACTCCATGAAGAGGACCACATGGATAAAAATGAGGCTCCCAATTTACAGTCTTAGATCACCATCTGATCATCTATCAGCACCATCTTGTCAGCCGTGAATGAGGCCCATCTTAGAAGTGGGTCCTTCCATGTAGTCAAGCTGCTTAATTGATTGTATGGAACAGGAACAAGGCATCCTCAAACTCTCCCCAAAGTAGAGATTTATGAGCAAAGTAAATGATTACTGCTGTTCTAAATCACTAAGTTTGGGAGAGGGGGATACATATTAGTATACTTTCACGTGTAGTTTTAAGTGTTCCATTTAGCTAGATAGAGCAGATAATTATTCAAACATAATTGAGAGACATTTATCAGTAGTCTACATGCTGCATACTATATCAAGGAAATAGATAATAATGCGAAAACTTAATACATGGGTACAACAAAGCACTTCTTCCCATATTCTGACAATCTGGTAGAGGAGATACGATATAAACATAACTACCTAAACAGTTCATAACAGAGTAAGAGTCATAAGAGAGGCCTAAATTTTTATTGCACTTTGAAGAAAGGAAATATCTTATGAAATAAGTAACAATAAAGTGGTACTTTGATAAAGATAGGATTATATATAAAAAGCTTCCCTGGTGGCTCAGAGGTTAAAGCGTCTGCCTGCAATGTGGGATTATATATGGGTAAAAGGAAGTAATAGCCCTTTTGACTGAGAAATTCTTCAGTTTCTAGATTAGCACAGACCCCATCTCCATGAAGATTCCACCTTAGAAGCACTAAATGGATGGGTCTGATGTCCACAGGTTTACCGTTTATTGTATATTTATGTAATTTAAAAGTACAATATGAATGCAATTAATCCATAACTAGTGTGTAAGAGTGACCAAGGTGGCCCTTCTTCCACCATTGCAAATTATTTTATAAAAGAAAAATCATGCCCCTAATTATATGATCATATCCTAAGAGGTTAATAGACAGTATATATAAACAGCCCATACAACTCAACATCAAAAAACAACAACCAGATTAAAATATGGGCAGAAGAACTAAATAGACTTTTTTTTCCCAAGGAAGACATGAAGGTAGACAAGAGGTGCATGAAAAAAATGCTCAATACCACTAATCACAAGGGAAATGTAAATGGAAAACACAATGAAATATTACCTCACACTTGTCAGAATGTCTATTATCAAAACAACTAACAAATGCTGGTGAGGATGCAGAGAAAAGGGAGCCCTCATACACTGTCAGTGGGAATGTAAATTGGTATAATCACTGTGGAAAGCAGTATAGAGGTTTTCAAAAGCTAAAAGAACTACCATATGACCCAGCAATTCCACTCTTGGGTGTACATCTTAAAGATACAAAAACACTAAGTCAATCAGATGCAGGGACCCCAATGCTCACTGCAGAACTGTTTACAATACCCACAACATAAAAGCAACTTAAATGTTAATTGATAGATCAACATTGAGATATATATATATATATGCAATGGAATATTACTCAGCCACAAAAAAAAACAAATATTATCATTTGCAGCAACATGGACCTATTTTGTTAAATAAAATAAGGACAGAGAAAAACAAATACTTGATTTCACTTACACGAGGAAAATAAAAAGTAAAACAAACAAATGAAACAAAAGAAATAGAATGACATATACTGAACACCCTGGGGTTCTCCAAAGGAGAGGCAGGAGAATAAACAGACAAAATAGGTAAAGGGGGTTCAGTTCTGTTCAATTACTCAGTCGTATCCAACTCTTTGTGACCCCATGGACTGCAGCACACCAGGCTTCCCTGTTCATCACCAACTCCTGGAGCTTGCTCAGACTCATGTACAATAAAATAAATGTCATGTACACACAGTCAATGATACTGTAACATGTTTGTGCAGTGATAGATGATAACTGGACTTATTTTGGTGATTATTCCCTAAAGTATATTGAATCACTGTGTTGTACACCTGAAATGATACAATTTTGTATGGTAATTGTAACAACAACAATAACAAATAGGAACTGAGAAACTATTGCCAGACAAAGTAATACACAGGAGGATTTCCCCAAAAGTAATGGCCAGCATTACATTTCAGAGGTATACAAATGAGCTTGTTTTATTTCAATTTTTATATTTATTTTAATTACATTAGAAAATTTGAGTATATCAAGCCTTGTAATTAAATATTAATGCGAGGATTTAGCTAAAATTGGTATGCATGTTTAAAAGAAAGTCGATTTGAACAAAAATGCTGGATGAGTAAAAATATTATTAAGTTAAATTAAAATGCTTATAAAATATAAGATGACAAGATATATAATTTATTATTTACAGATATGAAGAATGAGGTTCAGATAGGGTACATTATTGGCCCACAGACACACAGTTTTCAGGACAAGACACAAATTATATTTTCAAACTTTCAGTTCTATATTGTTTGAAATAAAAATTTGTGAGTCTCTTCCCTTTACAGGAATCTCAATGGATAGTTTATTAAGTGATATTTTAAATATTCAGACTGAAGTTATACACATTCTTTCATGATACCTCACTCCATCCCTTTATGAACAAAAGCATCATTTGATTAAATGACTGGACAGCTTTGTTAAGAACATAAGTTTCTAACAGAAGTAAGCTAAAGTATTGCCATGGAAATAAAATAGGAATTAGGAGTATTTCTGTGTTTGACTCCTATCCTTCTCCTGAAGGAAAAAAATTTTCTTCAGCGCAGAGTAGTGTCAATGAGAAAATAGAGGAGAAAACCAGAGTCCAATACACAGATGAAGAGTCCTAGACTGACATTCTGGCCATTGCGATGAAGCCTTCAAGTGAGCACTGGCCCCTACTATTGGCACTAGATTCATTTTGTAAAGTGTTGTCTGGAGGGTCTGGAAGCCTCTTGTAATCCTACCTCTCTCCACATTTAAAGAACTATGTTTCCAGGGAGATCAAGAACAAGTGAGTCAAAGCCTTACAAGATAGGAGGAAAACCAGACTAAGAATAACTAAAGACCTGTGTTAATTTTAGCTGTTCTGCTTACTACTGTTTTGAAGTTCTTGAAGTGATTCAAAGGAGACAGGATGAGACTGTGGAAATGAGGAAGGAATATGAGTGAAAAACTCATAATCCACAAAACTGATAGGATTTAGTAGCTGAGCCAATGTGTGGTGTAAAAAGAAGAAAAAAAAAAAAAGAGTCATGAAGTCATTTTCAGGTGCTTGGCTGCCTGAATGGATGAGATGAGCTGACATTCACCAAGACAGGACATGAAGGTGGCTGAGCGATCTTGGCAGCAAAAGATGGAAGGATGGACAAGGAAATTCAAAATACAAACATCTCTTTGGTTCCAGGCATTATACAAAGAACAGTGCTGACAAGGTTGTGTTTAATATAAAATCTGTGCCTTCAGGAAATTCAAATTCATTGTACAGAGAGATAAAGAAAATGTGTTATGTTGACCTCTTTCTCTGCCTCCAACTCTCCTAGCTCTTTCTGGCTTCAGAGTTTTTGTATATGTTGTCCCTTAAATCTGAAAGAATCTACCCAAATAATCCATTTTACCTGGTGACTCCTACTTATCCTTCAAATTATAAGTTACCCATCAATTTCTCAGAGAAGTAATCTCCATACCATTCAATTTGATTTATTTTATTATCTACCCTTCCCCCAACATGTATGGTTTTTCTTTAAAAAGGACAGTTCAACCTGTGGTAAATTATTTTCCCCTGAATTTACCTCTTTAATGAGACTGTTTCAAACCAGAATATAGTTCTAGAGGGCAAAGACCACACATATTTATTTACTGTTGATTTCCAGAAGCTAAAATAGTATCTGGTAATATTAAGCAATGAATAAACATTTGTTGAAATAATAAAAGGTATAATAAAAATAGATCTTGATGATTGTAAGAACACAAGGCAGACTCTACTATTAAGGGAAGATTGCAATAAGGAAGCAAGGAAGGCTTTAGAGAGAAATTGAGAGAGCCATTCAGACTATCTTGAAATATGCAATTTACATAGAGTAGAGGAGCTATCCCACAGAAAAGAAGAGGAAACATAGCAGAATACAGAATGGCACTTGGAGGATAATCAAATAGGGCACAACTAGACACATATGAGAAATGGATAGTAATCATGTTAGAAACAAAAATGTCAGAGAGACAGACAGAGACTAGGTGATAAATTCTTGCTAACAAAGGATTCTTGGCTTTGTCTTGTAGAGCAAGGGAAGTCATTGAGGGTATTTTCATGGATTTTCTGGTCATTAGGGCCTTCTTGCTCTTTATAGTGTTAACATTGACTCAACACTTTTTACTTAGATTACCTGAGATTCTTCAGCAATTATGCAATCTTAGTAGGTTCCTGGAAGAGAAGCAACAGATACGATGTGCAGGGAATGAACGTGGCAGAAAGACAGGAAAGTACAGGAAGGATATGCATACACATAGGAAGGAGACTCCATAGTGAGGCTCCAAACGCAAGCAAAGGAACACCATAACAATCTTATGGAAAAGCAAAGACATTTCAAAATGTGGGTTGAGGTGGATGGATCAGGAACTGAAAAGGGTTACTAGGGTTTTCTCAAGCATGGAGAGTACCAAAATTGCCTTAGTTTTTTCATGAAAGGCAGAACTGAGAGTAGGGGGCGAGAGAGTAGTAAGATTATCTTCTACTGTTCCAAGGAACTGGACAGTGTTGTTCTAAAAAAATAAAATAAAACAGCCAATTGTTAATTATTTTACCAGCAAAATGGGTTTATTTGGGAATAATGGAGAATTGCCATTTGAGACAAGCTTGCTTTAGCGAAAGCCATAGGCAAGTCTAACAATTAAAACAAAAAGTTAAAGGTTACTTTATAGAGAAAAGTGAGGGAATTGAGAAGAGTTGTTTTGAATGAAAGTCAGTTGAAACAAAGTGAGAGTTTGGACAGTGCAGCATTTCCCTTTGCCTGCATTGCTTCTGGGAGAGGAAAATTATTCCTGTTGAGGTCTGTTATTGATGTCTTCCTGGTGAGGGTTGTAATGAAGTCGAGTTGCAGTGTGCAAGGTTTCTCTCTGGCCTTCTAACTCCCTTTTAAATGAGGTATCCTTTATTATGTTTCACAACAGCTTGGGTGTATATTTGCTCTTATCAGTTGATATAATTGTTTTTGAATAATCAATCTATTTCATAGCTGTGAAACATAATGAAATTTGTTCTAGAAATGAGTAATTGTTTCCCACATCAGCACAACCTTCTCAGAGTATCACTGATGGCAGAAAGTCGAAATATTTTAACATCTTTAATCCTCATTCTCTGACTATGTAAATATTCTCATGTTACAGTATGCTCTACACTTGAGAAAAATGTGAAAGTACACATATTACCTGACACATAAAAGGTCTACAGTTAACTGAATAGCTAAAATTTGGCTCCTTAATTAATAGAATATGAAGTATGGGTCATTGCTCTTTGAAGGGCTGATTTGAATTCCTTATTTCTCAGGCTGTAAATCATTGGATTGAACAACGGTGTGAGGATGGTATAAGATACAGATATTAGGGTGTCTTGACTTGAAGAGTAATTGGATTTGGGCCTTAAGTAGATGAAAGAAGCACAACCATAATGAACAGTTACCACAATGAGATGGGAGGCACAGGTAGAGAAAGCCTTGTATCTTCCAACAGAGGATGGGATTTTTAGAATGGCAGAGATGATGAGGACATAAGAGACCAGAATAAGTAACAGTGGAATAATCAAGACAAACACACCAAGCACAAATATGACCAACTGATTGAGATAAGATTGGTGAGATGCTAGCTTGAGGACTGGAGAGACATCACAGAAGAAGTGATGGAGCTGGTTGGAGGAGTGGAATGGCAGATGAAATATCATGGAAGTGGTGGCCAGTGAGATTATGAAGCCACAGGCACAGGCAGCAGCCACTAGTCCCATGCACACCCCAAAACCCATGAGCACTGTGTAGCGCAGAGGGTTACAGATGGCCACATAGCGATCATAACCCATGGCTGCCAGCAGGAAGGAGTGAGAGCAAATGAGGAAGAGGAAGAAAAACATCTGGATGGCACAGCCTAGAAAAGAAATGGTCTTCTTCTGGGCCAGCAGGTCAACCAGCATCTTGGGTACAATAACGAAGGTGTAACAAGTCTCAGAGCAGGAGAGGACACCAAGGAAGAAGTACATAGGGGTGTGGAGGCCTCTGTCCAACACAATGGTAGAAATGATGATGGCGTTGGTGCCCAGCATGAACAAATACACAAGCAGGAAGACAACAAACAGCAGCCGCTGCAGCCCAGCCAGAGATGAGAAGCCGAGGAAGACAAACTCTGTCACTAAGGTCTCACTGGCCCACTCCATGGCCACTGCTGTACAGGAGAGCCAGAGCCAGAGCCACAGGCCCGGATCCAGGGATGGAAAAAGGCATGGGGAACTCAGCACAAAGTCTGCAGGTGGCAGGCATCTCCAGATGTTTGATGGAATTCATTCATTCCCTCCAAAATAGTCTGCCAAAATAAGAATTAAGGATAAATATGGAACAGAATAACTGACAACCAATGCGTAGAATTTTCCCAAGGCTATGAATACATTATCTCTCCAGGCAAGGATTAAAGATTTGCCTAACAGTTTTCTCTTGTTTCTTATTTCTGGATTATTGTGGTTTTCTTGCTCACCAGAAGCCCAAGAAAGTCAACCCTTCAAAAGTGAAAAATATTGTTAACTTCAGCTATCTGAACTTGATCAGAATGTGGAATAAAAGAATGAGAAATGTTCAGAAACAGTATGTGAACTTCAGTTTATCAACCATAAAATTGGAAGGAAAAAGAAGAATTAGATGATCTCGGAGCAAAAGGGTGAAGGGATCTGTACTTTTTGACAACTTATTATATGCTAAAATATAATGGTAAAAATAGCATATACATTTTGCCAACTATTAATTACAATTTTATATCAACATCCAAAACAGTAAGAAATCAGAAGAAAAGCCTTTAATGTTGTTTCTAACAATAAGAAGAGACAAATTAGAAACATTCTGGAAATTCTGAAACTAGAGCAGTGGGCAAGGATGGAACAGAAAATAACGTTAGTTTAAACAAATATTTGTCTTTTTTTTTTTTTTTCAGAAAAAAATAGTCATCAGGGTGGTTAAAAAAAAAATCAAGACATTGGCTTTGTGGCATTTTGTACCACACTTCATTTTTCTAGAGAAAGAGAAAGAGTTTTGCAAAAATGGCCATGAAGTTGTCACAGAGAATGAGAAAGAAAGGTATAATTGGGCAGTTTTCTGGGTTCCAACCCTCGAAATAAATCGTAGGCTTTATTTATTTTGTATCTTGCTATGTTAATATGTTCTTTTTGAATAATCTGACTACTAAGCATAGTTTGCAAATTGCTAGAAAAGATTATTTCTAGAGTCATTCTAATATCAGATAATTTTTTTCATGGATGTGTTTACCACTAACCAAGCCTAAGAGATAAGAAAGTATTCTCTGGATGCAAAATCATCTAGCATTTATTGACTGTATCCAGTCTTTGTGTATGTACTTTTAGTATATTTATATACTTATGCATCATTTTGTGCTGAAGGATTATTTGCATCTGCTCTCAAAAGTTTTTTTCAATATTTTTAGTCAATAGTAAATGTTAGCTTTCTAAACACTAAGTAAAATGATTAAAAATTTCTGAAACACCTATTACTAGAATTTGGAGAATATAATTTTACTCTTTCTTAATCACTAGAGACTGGTCCTAAAATGTGTAGGTATAATTATTGTTTTCCTGAAATTAGTATTAGGATATTCACATAAACTAGTTTTAAATCTCTTTAACACAAACAATTGGAATTTTCAGTGACTGCAACTTTAAAGATAACTATAAAGATATTTCTATTACATATAAATGCAAAGGGTGTATATACCAAATACCACTAGTGCTACCTGGGAAGATTATATCCTCTATATGTATAATAAGCATTTGTTTTCTATATAAAGAAAAGCAAACTGATGAAATAGTTTCTCTATATAATACCTCCACCTCGACAAATGGACTTCTGATCATTTCAAAACATTGATGGAAATACAAATTTACAGTCATTGCTTATCCTTGTCTTACCAATTTCCAAATTTTTTTCTGAATCTTCTTTCAACTAATTCACATGCAAACCCACTGTATACCCTCACTTCACTGAGTATGAACTGCAGACTATAGAAGTTAGAATTACCTGATTCTTAAAGAGTATCTATATTTACCCAATACCATAAAACACAGCTGTTAGGATTATTTGTCCCTCAGACCCATAAAGGTAGCTGATTTCAGTTAGGTAGATTTTTTTCATACTATTATTAGTACTATAACCCCACAGTCTAAATGAGATGTGTGATTGATGCATTTGTTCTTTTCATGGTGCATGGAGATCCAACGGCACAGTATATATGAGAAGACATCAAAGACCATATGAGAAGACATCAAAGACCACTACAGTGTGTTATATCAGTACTAGAGATAGAAGGCAATGGCATCCCACTCCAGTACTCTTCCTTGGAAAACCCCATGGACAGAGGAATCTGGTAGGCTGCAGTCTATGGGGTCACGAAGAGTAGGACATGACTGAGTTACTTCACTTTCACTTTTCACTTTCATGCATTGGAGAAGGAAATGGCAACTCAATCCAGTGTTCTTGCCTGGAGAATCCCAGGCAAGAGGTGGGGGAGCCTAGTGGGCTGCTGTCTGTGGGGTTGCACAGAGTCAGATACGACTAAAGTGACTTTGCAGCAGCAGCAGCAGGGATAGAAAAATTTCAAGAGCAGAAGAAGAATAAAAATATCTTCCAACCAAATACTTATAGGCTATAAAATTAAGTTAAAAGATCCTTCAGTTTGGAGTAAGAAGATCTATATTTTAGGTCTAGCATTCTGTGACTTTGGGCAAAATTCTTAACTTGGATATCAATCTCCTTATTTTAAAATTAAGTGAAAGTGGAAGTCTTTCAGTTGTGTCCAACTCTTTGCGACTGCAAGGACTATACAGCCCATGGAATTCTTCAGGCCAGAACACTGGAGTGGGTAGCCTTTCCTTTCTCCAAGGGATCATGCCAACCCAGGACTCCCGCACTGTGGGTGATTCTTTATCAGCTGAGCCAGAAGGGAAGCCCAAGAATACTGAAGTGGGCAACCTATCCTTTCTTCAGTGGATCTTCCTGACCCAGGAATCAAACCACAGTCTCCTGCATGGCAGACAGATTCTTTACCAACTGAACTATCTTGGAAGCCTTTGAAAGAGACAGGGAAATAATTGTAATAAACTGTTAAGATGCATGTAAAGTATTTAAACAGAGACTTCTACAGAATATCCTATGGAAAGAAATTTTATTTAAGGTAGCAGTTGAGTACTGGCCCTTAATAGCATTTTCAACTCATGGACTCCAAGATTCTCTAGGTAGAAGAACTTGAAAGTCCCCTTATAATATTCTAGAGTTTATAGATAGAATTCAGGTTGTGATCCTTAGAGCTGACACTTTCCCATCCTACTTTCTGACTCCTTAGATACCCCCCAGGGATTTATGTAATTTAGATTAAAAAATGACTCAATATTTGAGGTTACCATGTACATTTTAAAAAGGAGCAAATTCACAAATTTTTCAGGTGTAAAATATTTTGAGACTTTCAAATATATATCTTATGGAAGGCAATAGCTAACTGAGATAAATTGTGTAGGCAGCCTCAGATAATAAAGAAATTTTATTTTCATATTCTTAAGTACACATGAATATCCTGAATTTGACATTTTAAAGTGGAGTTTAAGTATAGTTTTCAGTTATAGTTTAAAACATACAACTATGAGTAGACAGCAGAAAGAATATTAAGTATTTGTTTCATTTAATCCATGAGTCAATCAACCTTAAAAATAATAAGAATGGAAAATCTACTAAGAGCATAAATGATCCAGTATAATAGTCATGAAGAAAAACTCAGAGAACTATGCCCAATCATTCTTAGTACCTGGAATTAAAAACAGCTCCTGGTTCTCCTTCTTAACCTTGCCACTTACCAGAATTTCAGTGAGGTCCAGTGTCCATAATACTACCCTTTGCCAAGGTCTAGACCCCACAAAACCCTTAGACTAACCAGATCAATATTCTCACTGCTTAGCAAGTACTTATTAATATATCTCCTTTCAACTCAGAAACACATGTTCAGTATCTGGAATCCCAGGAAAGTAGACTCTAAATCAAAGTCTAGAACCTGAGGAAATAGCAGAAGAGACTGCCTCTGCCTTGAGATAGAAGGTCTCTGCATCACAAGTAGCATCCACTATCCATCAGGTATCTATTTGTCCAGCCAAAGTCACAATCTTGAGAAGTTCTGGTTCATGCAATTCTTAGAATCACATAGGATGTTGATCATTAGAAGCATATACTCTGATTATTGGCCTCCTGAGGCTTGATCTACTGCCCTGAAGACCTTGTCTTGGAGTTAATTAGAAGCCAAATTTATTTTGGAAAAATAATGTTGCCAATTTCTCAAAGGAACCCTTAGTTGAGAAACCTGGGGAGCAGGAGCCTTGAATGTAATGAGCTCACATTTGCACTGAATATTCAGTATATGTGTGAGAGATTATGAAAAAGAACTGTGGTGTTGGAGAATACTCTTGAGAGTCCCTTGGACTGCATGGAGATCCAACCAGTCCATTCTAAAGATCAGCCCTGGGTGTTCTTTGGAAGGAATGATGCGAAAACTGAAACTTTTGCCACCTCATATGAAGAGTTGACTCATTGGAAAAGACTCTGATGCTGGGAGGGATTGGAGGCAGGAGGAGAAGGGGAGACAGAGGATGAGATGGCTGGATGGCATCACTGACTCGATGGACGTGAGTCTGAGTGAACTCCGGGAGTTGGTGATGGACAGGGAGGCCTGGCATGCTGCGATTCACGGGGTCGAAAAGAGTCAGACATGACTGAGCAACTGAACTGAACTGAACTGATGAAAAAGAAATCACTGCAACTTAGTCTGTAATGCAGCAAATCATGGACATCTTTTCACTGAATTTCAAGTCAGTATACTGGTGTATTTATCCAGGGACTATGATCATTAGTGTGTATATGAATCAAAGGAGGCCTTATTTACAAATTCATCTTATCAGGTTAGTGTCCATAGAAATTTAATCAGGAGCACTGGGTGTTTTTCAAAAGCTTGAGTTTTAACAAATACCCTAAATCTAGTTAAGAATATATTTAAATTGTTATCTTTTCTTATCTATTGTTTATACTAGAATAAATAAAGCTGTCAGTTTTATCAGTTGAGTTCAGTCCCTGAATCACTTCCTACTCTTTGCGACCCCATGAATCGCAGCACACAAGGCCTTCCTGTCCATCACCAACTCCCGGAGTTCACTCAAACTCACGTCCATCGAGTCCGTGATGCCAATCCAGCCATCTCATCCTCTGTGGTCACCCTTCTCCTCCTGTCCCCAGTCCCTCCCAACATTAAAGTCTTTTACAGTGAGTCAACTCTTCACATGAGGTGACCAAACTACTGGAGTTTCAGCTTTAGCATCATTCCTTCCAAAGAACACCCAGGACTGATCTCCTTTAGAATGGACTGGTTGGATCTCCTTGCAGTCCAAGGGACTCTCAAGAGCCTTCTCCAACACCACAGTTCAAAAGCATCAATTCTTCAGTGCTCAGCTTTCTTCACAGTCCAACTCTCACATCCATACATGACCACTGGAAAAACCATAGCCTTGACTAGATGGACCTTTGTTGGCAAAGTAACATCTCTGCTTTTGAATATACTATCTAGGTTGGTCATAACTTTTCTTCCAAGGAGTAAACGTCTCTTAATTTCATGGCTGCAGTCACCATCTGCAGTGATTCTCGAGCACAAAAAAATAAAGTCTGACACTGTTTCCACTGTTTCCCCATCTATTTACCATGGAGTGATGGGACTGAATGCCATAATCTTCATTTTCTGAATGTTCAGCTTTAAGTCAACTGTTTCACTCTCCTCTTTCACTTTCATCAAGAGGCTTTTTAGCTCCTCTTCACTTTCTGCCATAAGGGTGGTGTCATCTGCACATCTGAGATTATAGATATTTCTCTCAGCAATCTTGATTCCAGCTTGTGATTCTCCCAGTCCAGGGTTTCTCATGATGTACTCTGCATATAACTTAAATAAGCAGGGTGACAATATACAGACTTGACATACTCCTTTTCTTATTTGGAAGCAGTCTGTTGTTCCATATCCAGTTCTAACTGTTGCTTCCTGACCTGCCTATAGGTCTTTCAGGAGGCAGGTCAGGCGGTTGGGTATTCCCATCTCTTTCAGAATTTTCCACAGCTTATTCTGATCCACAAAATCAAAGGCTTAGGCATAGTCAATAAAGCAGAAATAGATATTTTTCTGGAACTGTCTTGCTTTTTCCATGATCCAGCGGATGTTGGCAATTTGATCTCTGGTTCCTCTGCTTTTCTAAATCCAGCTTGAACATCTGGAAGTTCACAGTTCACACGTTGCTAAAGCCTGGCTTGGAGAATTTTGAGCATTACTTTACTAGTGTGTGAGATGAGTGCAATTGTGCAGTAGTTTGAGCATTCTTTGGCATTGCCTTTCTTTGGAACTGGAATGAAAGCTGACCTTTTCCAGTCCTGTGGCCACTGCTGGGTTTTCCAAATTTGCTGGCATATTGAGTGCAGCACTTTCACAGCATCATCTTTCAGCATTTGAAATATCTTAACTAGAATGCCATCACCTCCACTAGCTGACATAGAAAACCCCAAAGATGGCACCAGAAAATTTCTAGAGCTAATCAGTGAATGAAACTAAGCCATGCTGTGTGGGGCAACCCAAGATGGACGGGGCATGGGGAAACGCCTGATAGAAGGTGGTTCTCTGGAGAAGGCAATGGCAAACCACTTCACTATTCTTGCCTTGAGAACCCCATGAACAATGTGGAGAGGCAAAAAGATAGGACAGTGAAAGATAAACTCCCCAGGTTGATAGGTGCCCAAAATGCTACTGGAGATCAGTGGAGAAATAACTCCAGAAAGAATGAACAGATGGAGCCAAAGCAAAAAACAATACCCAGTTGTGGATGTGACTGGTGATAGAAGCAAGGTCTGATGTTGTAAAGAGCAATATTGCATAGGAACCTGGAAAGTTAGGTCCATGAATCAAGCCAATTGGAAGTGGTCAAACAGGAGATGGCAAGAGTGAATATCAACATTCTAGGAATCAGTGATCTAAGATTCACTGGAATGGGTGAATGTAACTAAGATGATGATTATATCTATTACCGTGGGCAGGAATCCTTTAGAAGAAATGGAGTAGCCATCATGGTCAACAAGAGTCCAAAATGCAGTACTTGGATGCAATCTCAAAAACAACAGAATGATCTGTGTTCGTCTCCAAGGCTAATCATTCAATATCAGAGTAACCCAAGTCTATGCCCCTACCAGCAAGACTAAAGAAGCTGAGGTTGAACAGTTTTATGGAGACCTACAAGACCTTTTAGAACTAAGACCCAAAAAAGATGTCCTTTACATTATAACAGACTGGAACACAAAAGTAGAAAGTCAAGAAATACCTAGAGTAACAGGCAAATTTGGCCTTGGAGTACGCACTGGTCATAGCAAACGCCCTCTTCCAATAACACAAGAGAAGATTCTACACATAGACATCACCAGATGGACAATACTGAAATCAGATTGATCATATTCTTTGCAGCCAAAGATGGAGAAGCTCTATACAGTCAGGAAAAACAGGACCAGGAGCTGACTGTGGCTCATATTATGAACTCTTTATTGCCAAATTCAAACTTAATTTGAAGAAAGTGGGGAAAACCACTAGACCATTCATGTATGACCTAAATCGAATCCCTTATGATTAACAGTGGAAGTGACAAATAGATTTAAGGGACTAGATCTTATAAACAGAATGCCTGATAAACTGTGGATGCAGGTTCCTGACACTGTACAGGAGACAGGGATCAAGACCATCCCCAAGAGAAAGAAATGCAAAAAAGCAAAATGGCTGTCTGAGGAGGCCTTATAAGAAGCTATGAAAAGAAAAGAAATGAAAAGCAAAGGAGAAAAGGAAAGATATACCCATTTGAATGCAGAGTTCCACAGAATAGCAAGAAGAGATAAGAAAGCCTTCCTCAGCGATCAATGCAAAGAAATAGAGGAAAACAATAGAATGGAAAAGACTAGAGATCTCTTCAAGAAAATTAAAGATACCAAGGGAACATTATTGCAAAGTTCGGCTCAATAAGGACAGAAATGGTAGGGACCTAACAGAAGCAGAAGATATTTAGAAGAAGTGGAAAGAATACACAGAAGAACTGTACAAAAAGATCTTCATGACCCAGATAATCATGATGGTGTGATCACTCACCTAGAGCCAGACATCCTGGAATGTGAAGTCAAGTGGGCCTTAAGAAGCATCACTAAAAGCAAAGCTAGTGGAGGTGATGGAATTGCAGTTGAGCTATTTAAGTCCTAAAAGATGATGCTGTGAAAGTGCTGCACTCAACAGGCCAGCAAATTTGGAAACTCAGCAGTGGCCACAGGACTGGAAAAGGTGAGTTTTCATTTCAATTCCAAAGAAAAGGAATGCCAAAAAGACTCAAAGTACTGCATGATTGCACTAATCCCACATGCTAGTAAAGCAATGTTCAAAATTCTCCAAGCCAGGCTTCAGCAACATGTGAACCCTGAACTTCCAGGTGTTCAAGCTGGTTTTAGAAAATGCAGAGGAACCAGAGATCAAATTGCCAACCTCTGCTGGATCATGGAAAAAGCAAGAGAGTTCCAGAAACACAGCTATTTCTGCTTTATTGACTATGCCAAATCCTTTGACTGAGTGGATAAGAATAAACTGGAAAATTCTTCAAGAGATGGGAATACCAGACCTTGCTGGGAGAAATATCAATAACCTCAGATGTGCAGATGACACCACCACGATTATGGCAGAAAGTAAAGAGGAACTAAGAGCCTCTTGATGAAAGTGAAAGAGGAGAGTGAAAAAGTTGGCTTAAAGCTCAACATTCAGAAAACGAACATCATGGCATCTGGTCCCATCACTTCAAGGCAAATAGATGAGAAACAGTGGAAACAGTATTAGACTTTATTTTTTTGTGCTCAAGAATCACTGCAGATGGTGACTGTAGCCATGAAATTAAAAGACGCTTACTCCTTGGAAGGAAAGTTATGAGCAACTAGACAGCATATTAAAAAGCAGAGACATTTGGCAAAACAAATACAGTATTGTAATTTAAAAAATAAATAAATTTAATAAAAAAATAAAATATATTAAAAAAAAAAAAAGCAGAGACATTACTTTGCCAACAAAGGTCCATCTAGTCAAGGCTATGGTTTTTCCAGTGGTCATGTATGGGTGTGAGAGTTGGACTATAAAGAAAGATTAGTGCAGAAGAATTGATGCTTTTGAACTGTGGTGTTGGACAAGACTCTTGAGAGTCCCTTGAACTGTAAGGATATCCAACCAGTCCATTTTAAAGGAGATCAGTCCTGGGTGTTCACTGAAAGGACTGATGTTGAAGCTGAAACTTCAATACTTTGGCCAACTGAATGAATGCCTTGACTCATTAAAAAGACCCTGATGACTCATTTCAAAAGACTCTAAAAGGTTGAGGGCAGGAGGAGAAGCCGATGACAGAGGATGAGACGGTTGGATGGTGTCACCATGTCAATGAACATGAATTTGGCTAAACTCTGGGAGTTGGTGATGAACAGAGAGGCCTGGCATGCCACAGTTCATGGAGTCGCAAAGTGTCAGACGTGACTGAGTGACTGAACTGAACTGAACTGAATCAGTATTATAGAAAAGTCACAGGATATAAAACTAATAAACAGAAATCACTTGCATTCTTATACACTAACCATGAAATCTCAGTGGAATGGAGGAAACAATCCCATTCATCATTGCAACAAAAAGAATAAAATAAAGAATAAACCTAGGAATAAACCTACTTAAAGAGACAAAAGACCTGCATGCAGATTATAAGACACTAATGAAAAAAATCAAAGATGACATAAATGGATGGAAAGATATGCCATGCTCTTGGACTGAACTAATCAATATTGTGGAAATGACTATACTACCTAGAGAAGTTTACAGATTCAATGCAATCCTTGTCAAACCACCAATGGTATGCTTCACAGAACTAGAACAAAAATGTTATAATTTGTATGGAACCACAAAAGACCCTGAATAGCTAAAGCAATCTTAAGAAAGAGAAATAGAGATGAAAGAATCAACCTTCCTGACTTTAGACTATACTACAAACCTACAGTCATCAAGGCAGTATGGTACTGGCACACACACACACACACACACACACAAAAAAAAAAAAAAAAAAAAAAACGACAGATAGATCAATTACATAAAATAAAAACCCAGAGATAAACCCATGCACCTATGGGCACCTTATCTTTGACAAGGGAGGCAAGAGTATACAATGGAGAAAAGACAGTCTCTTCAGTAAGTGGTGCTGAAAAAACTGGGCAGCTACATGTTAAAAAAATGTATTAAAAATGCAATTAGAACATTTTCTAATGCTATACACAAAAATAAACTCAAAATGGATTAAAGACTTAAATGTAAGACCAGAAACTATAAAGGTTTTAGAGGAAAACATAGCCAGAATACTCTCCGACATAAATCACAGCAAGATCCTTTGACTCATCTTCTAGGTAATGAAAATAAAAACAAAAATAAATAAATTTGACATAATTAAAGGTAATCAATTCTGCACAGCAGAGCAAAGTAGAAACAAGGTGAAAAGACAACCCTAGGAATGGGAGAAAATAATAGCAAGTGAAACAACTGACAAAGGATTAATCTCTAAAATACACAAGCAGCTCATGCAGCCCAGTATCAGAAAAACAAACAACCCAATCAAAAAGTGGGCAGAAGACATAAACAGATACGTCTCCAAAGAAGACATACAGATAGCTAATAAACACATGAAAATATGCTCAACATTGCTCATTATTAGAGAGACACAAATCAAAACTACAATGAGATATCACCTCACACTGGTCAGAATGGCCGTCATCAAAAAAATCTACAGCACCACAGGAGCATTGGTTGGCCCTGAACAGTCGCCTCCCTTCCCCTCCGCCACTCACTGGAGGCAGGAAATGCAGCCACACCCTCGCCGGTCACACACTGCACGCCTGGTGCTAAACCATTCATGTAGGACCTGCTTCTGGGTCGGCTTTTGTACTCAGCAGAGCAGCTTCCTCACTGCAATCTATTGAAAGTCAGCCCTTGACACAGGGTTTGTAAGGGAAAAAAATAAATTTAAAAAAAAAAAAACGAATAAAAGAATTCAGAAGAGGAAGAAACACTTTTAAGAAAAAAAAATATTGTTTTTAAAAATCTACAAGCAATAAATACTGGAGAGGGTGTGGAGAAAATAGAACCGTCTTGCACTGTTGGCAGGAATGTAAATTGATACATCCACTATGGAAGACAGTATAGAGATTCCTTAAAACACTAGGAATAAAACCAGCAAGTGAAAAGTGAAAGTGAAAATCACTCAGTCGTGTCCGACTCTTTGTGACCCCATGGATTATACAGCCCATGGAATTCTCCAGGCCAGAATACTGGAGTGGGTAGCCTTTCCCTTCTTCAGGGGATCTTCCCAACCCAGGGATCGAACCCAGGTCTCCCACACTGCAGGCAAATTCTTTATGAGCTGACCCACAAGGGAAGCCCCATATGACCCAACAATTCCACTACTGGGCATGCACCCTGAGGAAATCCACACTGAAAACAACATATGTACCCCAATGTTCATTGCAGCACTATTTACAATAGCCAGGACATGGAAGCAAAGTTGATGTCCATTGACAGATGAATGGATAAAGAACCTATGCTGTATATATTATATATATACAATGGGCTATTACTTAGTCATAAAAAGGAACACATTTGAGTCTGTTCTAATGCAGTGGATGAACCTAGATCCTATTATACAAAATGAAGTAAGTCAGAAAGAGAAAGACAAGTATCATATATTAATGCATATATATGGAATCTAGAAAGATAGTACTGATGAACTTATGTGCAGGGCAGCAATGGAAACACAGACATATAGAACAGATTTGTGGGCACAGTAAGGGAAGGAGAGGGTGGGGTGAATTGAGAAAGTAATATTGAAACATATATAACCACATATAAAATAGATACCCAGTGTAAATTTGTTGTATGACACAGGGAGCTCAAACCCAGTGCTCTGACAACCTAGAGGGGTGGAATGGGGAGGGATGTGGGAGGAAGGTTCAAGAGGGAGGTGACATTTGTATACCTATAGCTGATTCATGTTGATGTATGGTGGAAACCTACACAATATTGTAATTATCCTCCAATTAAAATAAATAAAGTTTTAAAAATTAAAAAGACAAAACAAAAAAGAAAATGAAGGAATAGCTCAGAATATCTTGAAATATGCAATTTATATAGAGGAGAGGAGCTATTTCACAGAGGAGAAGGAACCCAAGAAGAAACATAGGAGAATACAGAATGGCGCTTGAAGCACCAGCAAACAGTTGATTAGCATCAGAGGGCTTAACTAGGCCCATATGAGAAATGAATAACAATAATCTTAGAAATAATAATGTCAGAGTGGTAGGCAGAGAATCGTGATAAATTCTTGCTAACAGAGGCTTCTTGGTTTATTCCATAGGGCAAGGGAACTCATTGAAGGTATTTCCACAAATTTTCTGGTCATTAGGGAAGATTAGCTTTCCAACTTATTATATTGTCTCAAAATCTTTGTTTAGATTACCTGAGATATTTCAGCAATTATGCAATGTTAGTCACTTCCTGGAGGATAATCAATAGGTATGATGTACAGGAATGAGCATGCGGGTAAAGAAAGGAGAGTACAGGGAATAATTGCATGCAACTAGGAAGGAGACTCCATAATGAGGCTGTAACCTCAAACAAAGGAGGAACAAAATGATCCCAAGGAAAGCATAGACATTTCAATACGTAGGTTGAGGTGAGTGGATCAGAAACTGAGAAGGGCCACCAAGGACAGCTACAGAGTGTTGTGTTCATGAAAGAAAAAGTTGTAAGGAGGAGAGGTAAGGGGAGACAATCAAATTATCTTCTATTTTTCCATGGAACTAGATGGTGTTGTCCTAAAAATAAAACAGCCAATTATTCTACTGGCATAATGGATTTATTTGAGAACAGCAGAGAACTGCAATTTGGGGTAAACATGTTATAGCAAAAACTATAGGCAAGTCTAAGAAAGAAACGAGAGAAGCATTACTTTGTTGAAAAAAAAGTGGAAGTTGGAAGGGGTTGTTTTGAATGGAATTACACTGAAGGTCCATCTAGTAAAGGCTTTTTCCAGTAGTCATGTACTGATGTGAGAGTTGGGCCATAAAGAAAACTAGCACCAAAGAATTGATGCTTTTGAACTGTGATGTTGAAGAAGACTCTTGAGAGTACAGAGATCCAACCAGTCAATCCTAAAGAAAACCAGTCCTGAGTATTCACTGAAAGGGCTGATGTTGAAGCTGAAACTCCAATACTTTTGCCACCTGATGAGAAGAACTGACTCATTTAAAAGACCCTGATGCTGGGAAAGATTGAAGGTGGGAGGAGAAGGGAAAGGGGACAACAGAGGATGAGATGGCATCATCAACTAGATGAACATGAGTTTGAGTTAGATCCAGCAGTTGGTGAGGGACAGGGAAGTCTCGTGTGCTGTAGTCCATGGTGTTGCAGAGTCAGACATGACTGAATGTCTGAACTGACTGACACTGAACGAAAAAGAGAGTTTAGAAAGAGGAGAACTTTTCTTGATGGGGTCTGTAGTTGATGCTTTTCTATAGGGGTCTGTAACTGATAAGCATGCAATGTATGAGGACTCTCACTTCAGGCCTCCAGCTCCAATTTAGCTGAGATTTCCCTCCTACACTGTTTATGAGAATGTGAATTGGTACATCTACTATGGAGAACAGTACGGAGGTTTCTTAAAAAACTAAAAATAGTGTTATAAAATGATCCTACAATTCTACCTCTGGATATACATCCAAAGAAAACCAAAATATAAAAAGATACATCCATCACAATGTTCATAGCAGCACTATTTATATAGCTAAGATATGGAAGCAACATAAATATCCATTTAATAAATGTGTATAGAATATGTGGTATAAATAAATTATATAATGTAATACTACTTAATTATAAAAAAGAATGAAACAATGCTATTTTCAAAAAATTGGATGGACCTAGAGATTATTATACTAAGTGAAGTAAGTCAGACAAAGACAAATATATGAGCTCACTTGTATATGGAATCTAAAAAGAAAAAAAGAAAAAAAAGACCCCAATGAACTTACTTACAGAACAGAAACAGACTCAGATACAGAAAACAAACTTAAGGTTACGAAAAAGAAAGGGGATGGATAAATTAGGAGGTTGGAATTAACATTTACACAGGTCTGTATATAAAATAAATAACCAACAAGGACCTACTGGATAGAACAGAGAACTATCAATATTTTATAATAATCTATGTAGGAAAAGAATATGGAAAAAAAAAGTGTGTGTGCTTAGTCACTCAGTTATGTCTGAATCTTTAGACCTCATAAACTATAGCTTGCCAGACTCCTTTGTTCATGGGTTTCTCCAGGAAAGAATACTGGAATGGGTAGCCATTCCCTTCTCCAGGGGATCTTCTTCCTGGAGGAGGGCGTGGAAACCCACTGTAGTATTCTTGCCTGGAGAATCACCAAGGAGAGAGGAGCCTGGCAGGCTACAGTCCATGGGGCAGCAAAGAATCAGACACAACTGAATGACTAAGCACAACACAGTGAATATATAAATACATATACATGAATCAATTTGGTATACACTTTAAATTAACACAACATTGTAAATCAACTATACTTCAATGTAAAAATGAGGCTTCTTCAGAATTCCCTAGCAGGCCAGTGGTTAGGACTCCACTCTCTCACTGCCGAGGGCCTGTGTTCAATCCCCAGTTGGGGAATTAAAATCCTCCAACCTGTAAAAGGAGTATGTCAAGGCTGTATATTGTCACTCTGTTTATTTAACTTATATCCAGAGTACATCATGAGAAACGCTGGGCTGGATGAAGCACAAGCTGGAATCAAGATTGCCAGGAGAAATATCAGTAACCTCAGATATGCAGATGACACCACCCTTATGGCAGAAAGTGAAGAGGAACTAAAGAGCCTCTTGATGAAAGTGAAAGAGGAGAGTGAAAAAGTTGGCTTAAAGCTCAACATTCAGAAAACGAAGATCATGGTATCTGTTCCCATCACTACATGGGAAATAGATGGTAAACAGTGGAAACAGTGTCAGACTTTATTTTTGAGGGCTCCAAAATCACTGCAGATGGTGACTGCAGCCATGAAATTAAAAGACGCTTACTCCTTGGAAGGAAAGTTATGACCAACCTAGAGAGCATATTGAAAAGCAGAAACATTACTTTGCCAACAAAGGTCCATCTAGTCAAGGCTATGGTTTTTCCAGTAGTCATGGATGGATGTGAGAGTTGGACTGTGAAGAAAGCTGAGTGCTGAAGAATTGATGCTTTTGAACTGTGGTGTTGGAGAAGACTCTTGAGAGTCCCTTGGACTGCAAGGAGATCCAACCAGTCCATTCTAAAGGAGATCAGCCCTAGGATTACTTTGGAAGGAATGATGCTAAAGCTGAAACTCCAGTACTTTGGCCACCTCATGCGAAGAGTTGACTCATTGGAAAAGACTCTGATGCTGGGAGGGATTGAGGGCAGAAGAAGAAGGGGACTGGATGGCATCACTGACTAGATGGACGTGAGTTTGAGCAAACTCCGGGAGTTGGTGATGGACAGGGAGGCCTGACATGCTGCAACTCATGGGGTCACAAAGAGTTGGACACAACTGAGCGACTGAACTGAACTGAATTGAACCTTATAGTGAAGTCAAAAAATCAAATTTTTAAAGTGAGGTTTCCTTTATTCTATTTCACAATTTGAATTATCTTTACTCACCTCTGTTGATGTATATACTTTCGAGTAATCAAACTTTATAGCAGTAAAATATAGTGATGTTTGTTCTTTAACTGATTGATTCTTGCCCTCATCTGCACAGACCTCTTAGAGTATCACTGATGGTAGTAAGTCAAACTATCTTAACTTCTCTGAGCTTCATTCTTCTAATACGCAAAATATTCTTATGGTAGTGTGTTCTACACTCAGTTGAGAAACTGCATGAAAGTGCACATATTACCTGTCACATAAAAGGCACACAATTGACTGAATAGTGAGAACTTGGCTCTTTAATTAACAAGACATGAAGTTTGGGTCATTGTTCTTTGAAGAGCTGATTTGAATTCCTTATTTCTCAGGCTGTAAATCATTGGGTTGAACAATGGTGTGAGGATGGTATAAAACACAGATACTAGGGTGTCTTGACTTAAAGAGTAATTGGTTTGGGCCTTAAGTAAATGAAAGAAGCACAACCATAATGAACAGTTATCACAATGAGATGAGAGGCACATGTAGAGAAGGTTTTGTATCTTCCAACAGATGATGGGATTTTTAGAATGGCAGAGATGATGTGGATGTAGGAGACCAGGATAAGTAACAGGGGAATAATCAAGGCAAATACACCAAGCACAAATATGACCAACTGACTGAGGTAAGAGTGATGAGATGCCAGCTTAAGGACAGGAAAGATGTCACAGAAGAAGTGGTGTAGTTGGTTGGAGGAGTGAAAGGGCACGTGAAATACCAAGGATGTGATGATCTGTGCGACAGTAAAGCCACAGGCACAGGCAGCAGCCACTAGTCCCACACACACCCCATGCCCCATGAGCAGTGTATAATGCAGAGGGTCACAGATGGCCACGTAGCGATCATAACCCATGGCTGCCAGCAGGAAGGAGTGAGAGCAACCTAGAAAAAGGAAGGAAAACATCTGGATGGCACAGCCCAGGAAGGAGATGGTCTTCTTCTGGGCCAGCAGGTCAACCAGCATCTTGGGTACAATGACGAAGGTGTAACAAGTCTCAGAGCAAGAGAGGACACCAAGGAAGAAGTACATGGGGGTGTGGAGGGCTCTGTCCAGCACAATGGTAGAAACAATGATGACATTGGTGCCCAGCATGAACAAGTACACAAGCAGGAAGACAACAAACAGCAGCCGCTGCAGCCCAGCCAGAGATGAGAAGCCGAGGAAGACAAACTCTGTCACTAAGGTCTCATTGGCCCACTCCATGGCCACTGCTACACAGGAAAGCCAGAGCCAGACCCACAGGCCAGGATCCAGGGATGGAAAAAGGCATGGGGAGCTCAGCACAAAGTCTGCAGGTAGCAGGCATCTCCAGATGTTTGATGAAACTCATTCATTCCCTCCAAAATAGTCTGCCAAAATAAGAATTAAGGCTAAATATGGAACAGAATAATTGACAATCTATGAGCAGACTTTTCCCAAGGCTATAAACATATTATCTCTTAAAGGAAGGAATAGGAATTACCTGATTTTTTTCTGTGTATCTTAATTACAAATTATTGTGGTTTTTTGCTCACTACAAGCCCAAGGAAGCCAACTCTCCAAAAGTGAAAAATATGGATGGTTAACTTCAGCTATCTGAACTTGATCAGACTATGGAATAAAGAATGAGTAGTGTTCGGGCAGTATGAGCCAAGGGTGGAACAGATAACATTAGTTTAAGCAAATATTCTTTTTCAGGAAAATGAGAGTCACTAAGTTGGTACTTGATGCCATTAATAGAGAAGCATTTATATTAAAAAAAAAAAAAAAACAGAAAGACTCGTTAACTGTGGCATTTTGCAACACTCTTCACTTTTCCTATTACGCACATGATTGTTCTAATTCACTTCAATCATGTCCAACTCTTTGAAACCCTATGGACTATAGACCCCAGGCTTCTCTGTCCATAGGATTCTTCAGGCAAGAATACCTGAGTGGGTTGCCATGCCCTTCTCCAGGGAATTCTCTCAACCCAGGAATCAAACCCATATCTCTTATATCTCCTGCACTGGCAGGCGGGTTCCTTACCACCAGTGCCACCTGGAAAGCCCACTATAGGTGCCTCAAAGAAATACAGAAAAATAGAATGTTGCAAAAATAGACAAGAACTTGTTACAGAGTGTGAGAGAGAATGGGAAAATTGAGCAATTTTCCAAATTTCAACCCCTGACATAAATCATAAGTTATATCTTTTATATATTGATATGTCAATAAGATTCCTTTTGAATAATCTGTTGCTGAACACAGTTTGAAAACTGCTAGAAAGGGTTATTTGTAAAGTCATTTTTAGGTCTTATATCAGAAAGTTTTTCCCAGGTGTGTTTCCCACTGACCAAGCCTAAGAAGTAAGAAAGTATTCTCTGGATGCAAAATAACCTAGCCTGTATTGGTTGTGTCTAAGTTCAGTTCAGTTCAGTAGCTCAGTCGTGTCCAACTCTTTGTGACCCCATGAATTGTAGCACGTCAGGCCTCCCTGTCCATCACCAACTCCCGGATTTCACTCAGACTCACATCCATCGAGTCAGTAATGCCATCCAGTCATCTCATCCTCTGTCATCCCCTTTTCTTCCTGCCATCAATCCCTTCCAGCATCAGTTTTTTCCAATGAGTCAACTCTTTGCATCTGGTGGCCAAAGTACTGGAGTTTCAGCTTTAGCATCATTCCTTCCAAAGAAATCCCAGGGCTAATCTCCTTCAGAATGGACTGGTTGGATCTCCTGATGAACTATGGACTGAGGTTCATGACACTGTACAGGAGATAGGAATCAAGACCATCCCCAAAGAAAAGAAATGCAAAAAAGCAAAATGGCTGTCTGAGGAGACCTTACAAATAGCTGTGAAAAGAAGAGAAGCGAAAAGCAAAGGAGAAAAGGAAAGATATAAGCATCTGAATGCAGAGTTCCAAAGAACAGTAAGAAGAGATAAGAAAGCCTTCCTCAGTGATCAATGCAAAGAAATAGAGGAAAACAACAGAATGGGAAAGGCTAGAGATCTCTTCAAGGAAATTAGAGATACCAAGAGAACATTTCATGCAAAGATGGGCTCAATAAAGGACAGAAATGGTTGTGTCTAGTGCTTATTGCATCTGCTACCACTTTTTTTTTTTTTTTTTTTTTGCGCTTTCCTAGTCAATAGCTAAGACCCTAAGTTAAATTATTGGAAATTTCTGAGGTTCATTGTGTGTATTGCTAGAATCTGAAAGTAATAAGTTTTGTTCTTTCTTAATTATTAGAAACTGGTCCTAAGCTTAGTAGGTATAATTATTCATTTATTTGAAGTTAGTATTAGAATACTCACATACACTTGTTTTAGAGCTCTTTAACACAAATAATAGACAATTTTTCATCCTGTAACCAAAAATATATTTCTGTTATATATAAGTATAAAAAATGTGTATACTATGTTTATCCCCATTATATACATATATACATGTATACTAGTTATATGCTTTCTGTATCAAGAAACACAAACTAATGAGACAGTTTCCCTATAGAATGCTTCTACTTTTACAAATGAATTTCTATCTATTCCAAGAAACTGAAGGAATCTCAATGGTGATCATTGTTTATCCTTGTCATATCACTTTCCCAAGATTTTTCTGGATCCCCTTTCAACTAATCTATGTTTAATCCCCATTATGAATCTTAAGTAGGCCCCAGAAGTTAGAATGACTTCTAACTTAGAATGATTCTGAGATAATGCCTGTTATCGACCCACTATCCCCCACCCCCCACCCCCCAAAAAGAACCTGGACTACTTGTCTCTCAGATTCATGAAGGCAACTGATTTCAGTTAAGTGGATTTTTATCTACTGTTAGTATAATCCTATAATCTGAATGAGTTAGATGATTGATATATTTGCCTTTTCATGGTGTATGGAGACCCACTGGCACAGTGTATCTGAGAAGGCAGGCCCCTCTGCTCAAGGGTGTATGGAGACCCACTGGCACAGTGTATCTGAGAAGGCAGGCCCCTCTGCTCAAGAAGACATCAAAGACCTCCGCAGTGTGTTATATCAGTACCAAGAATAGAAAGACATACAAGCAGAAGAATAAAAATATCATCCAGCCAAATACCTGCTGGCTATAAGATTAATGTAAAAGATCCCTTAATTTGGATTGAGATCTACATTTCCAATCTAGTTTTGTGTGACTTTGGGCAAAGTTCTTAGATATTCAGTCTCTTTATTTTGAAATTAAAGATAACAGGGCATTAACTGTAATAAACAGTTAGGGTACATAGAATGTACTTAAACAGAGGCTCCTTGCATGATATTACACAGAGATTTTATTTAGGCTAGCAGTTGAGTACTGACCCTTACCAGTCTTTTCAACTCATGGATTCCAAGATCCTCCAGGTAGATGACTTTGCAAGTCCCCTTATAATATTCCAGAGCCTATAGATGGAATTCAGGTTATGATCCTTGGAGATGACACTTCCCCACCTTTATTTTTCTAAGCCGTTAGATACTCCACAGGGGTTTTATGTAGTTTAGATTTAAATAGTGATTCTGTATTTGAGGATAGTGTGTACCTCAAAAGAGAGAATATCTATATATTTTTAAGATGCAATACTTTTGAGATATTCAAATATTTATCTTTAGGGAAAATATCAATCAATTAACTGAGAGAAATTATAGACAGTCACAGATAGCAAAGAAGTGAATTTTTATATTCTTAAGTACACATGAACACCCTGAACTTGCCTTATTAAAATGAAATTTAAGTTTCAGTTTTCGATTATAGCTAAAATCATACACCTATGAGTAGATGGAAGAAAGAGAACTTGAGATTTGATAAGTATTATTTCATTTGATCCATAAGCCAGTCATACTAAAAAACAAAAGAAAGAAAAAAGAGAGAAAGAAATAAAAGAAAGAAAGAGGAAGAGAGATAGAGAGAAAGGAAGGAAGGAAACAAAGAAGAAAGTGAGAAAGAAAGAAGGAAAATCTAGTGGGAACAAAAATGATCCAGAGTAATCATCAAGAAAAATTTAGAAAATTATACAGATATAGAACTATACTATACAGTATAAAACTATACTATACATGTTAGTTTTATAAAACTCACACGTTCACTCCTAGTACCTCAGTTAAAAGCAGACCCTGGTTCTCCTTCTTACCCCTGCCACTTGCCAGAATTGCAGTGGGGGAGGTCATAAGCACTACCCCTCACCAAGATCTAGACCCCACAAAGCCCCAGACTAACTAGATCATTATTCCCACTCTCGAGCAATACCTACACTGCTCTCCTCTTCTCAACTCAGACAAAAGCAGCTATTCAGTATCTGGAATCTCTTAGGAAAGGAGATTCTTAAGCCAGAGACCAGAACCTGCGAAAATAACAGCAAAAGAGAGTGAATCTGCCTTCAGACAGAAACTCTCCTCTATGTCAAGAGAAGTAATCTCCTCTAACAGGAACCTGTTTGTCCAGCCAAAGTCACAATCTTGAGACGTTCTGGTTCATACAGTTCTTCGAATCACATGGGATGTGGTTATTAGAAGCATTCACTATGATCACTGGACTCCTGAGGCCTGATCTACTACCCTGAAGACTTTTCCTTAAGGTTAATTAGAAGTCAAACTTATGCTAAAAAAAAAAAAAAAATGTTGCCAGTTTCTCAAAGATACCCTTAGTGAGGAAACTGGGAGCAGCAGCTGTGAACATAATTAGCCCACATCAGAATTGGATGTTCAGTCTATCTCTGATGGATTCTGAAAAAAAAGAAAGAAAAAATCACTGCAATCTGATCTATAATGCTGAAGACCAAGTGGCCATTTTTTCATATAATTTTAAATCAAAATATTAGCATATTTATCTAGCGATTCTCAAATTTAGTGTTTATAAGAATAAAAGGAGGGCTTAATTACAAATTTATATTTTCATATTCTTGTTCATAAAAATTATAGTCAGGAAAATTGGGATGATCCAAAAAAATCTAAATTTTAAACAAGTAGTTTTGTATTTAATGGAGCGTTATCATTAATGCTTGTTATCTTACAAATAACGCTCAAAGTTTAAAATAAATGAAGTGTGTGGATAAAAAAAATTATATTAACCTTTTGTAATAAGTCAGCAGTGGCCACAGGACTGGAAAAGGTCAGTTTTCATTCCAATACAAAGAAAGGCAATGCCAAAAAGGCTCAAACTACCCGCACTGTTGCACTCATCTCACAAGCTAGTAAAGTAATGCTCAAAATTCTCCAAGCCAGGATTCAGCAATACATGAACCGTGAACTTCCAGATGTTCAAGCTGGTTTTAGAAAAGGCAGAGGAACCAGAGATCAAATTGCCAACATCCACTGGATCATCGAGAAGGCAAAAGAGTTCCAGAAAAACAGCTATTTCTGCTTTATTGACTATGCCAAAGCCTTTGACTGTGTGGATCACAATCAACTGTGGACAATTCTGAAAGAGATGTGAATATCAGACCACCTGACCTGCCTTTTGAGAAACCTGTATTCAGGTCAGGAAGCAACAGTTAGAACTGGACATGGAACAACAGACTGGTTCCAAATAGGAAAAGGAGTACATCAAGGCTGTATATTGTCACCCTGCTTCTTTAACTTATATGTGGAGTACATCATGAGAAATGCTGGGCTGGAAGAAGCACAAGCTGGAATCAAGATTGCCAGAAGAAATATCAATAACCTCAGATATGCAGATGACACCATCATTATGGCAGAAAGTGAAGAGGAACTCAAAGCCTCTTGATGAAAGTAAAAGAGGAGAGTGAAAAAGTTGGCTTAAAGCTCAACATTCAGAAAACTAAGACCATGGCATCCGGTCCCATCACTTCATGGCAAATAGATGGGGAAACAGTAGAAACAGTGTCAAACTTTATTTGAGGGGGCTCCAAAATCACTGCAGATGGTGACGACAGCCATGAGATTAAAAGACGCTTACTCTTTGGAAGGAAAGTTTTGACCAACCTAGATAGCATATTGAAAAGCAGAGACGTTACTTTACCAACAAAGGTCCATCTAGTTGAGACTATGGTTTTTCCAGTGGTCATGTATGGATGTGAGAGTTGGACTGTGAAGAAAGCTGGGCGCCGAAGAATTGATGCTTTTGAATTGTGGTGTTGGAGAGGACTCTTGAGAGTCCCTTGGACTGTAAGGAGATCCAACCAGTCCATTTTAAAGGAAATTAGTCCTGGGTGTTCATTGGAAGGACTGATGCTGAGGCTGAAGCTCCAATACTTTGCCCATCCCATGTGAAGAGTTGACTAATTGGAAAAGACCCTGATTCTGGGAGGGATTGGGGGCAGGAGGAGAAGGGGACAACAGAGGATGAGATGGCTGGACGGCATCACTGACTCGATGTACATGAGTTTTGGTGAACTCCTGGAGTTGGTGATGGACTGAGAGGCCTGGCATGCTGCGATTCATGGAGTCACAAAGAGTGGGACATGACTGCTACTGAACTCAACTGAATAATTATATTAGCCTTCTGTAGGTTGTAAAGAATACACCTGCAATGCAGGAGACCTAGGTTCAATCCCTGGGTAGGGAAGATCCCCTGGAGAAGGGAAAGGCTACCACTCCAGTATTCTGGCCCGGAGAAGAGCGACTGAACTGAGCTGAACTTATAATCCATGGAGTAGCAAAGAATCAGACACGACTGAGCAACTTTCACTTTTTCACTTTCTGTAGGTTTAATTTAATAATATCATAAAATACATTTTTCCAGTTTAAATGTATAGTTTAATGAGTTTTGACAAATGCATATATCTGAGAAACAACCACCCAGTAAGGTTACAGATCATTTCTTCAACCCAGAAGAGTTTGCTTCTATTTTTGTGGTCAGTTTCATCAAGTCCTGGCACAAGAGAAATAGTAACCTTGTTTTCTATTGATACAGGTTGCTCTTTTCTAAAATTTAATATAAATGGAAACATGCAGATTACTCAGGTTTGCCTCATTTTTTTTTCACCTACCATGTTTTGGAGACATATTGTTTCATAAGAATATTCAATTTTTTGTTAATTAATATGGTTGTTGGTTAAAGTATCCCATTTATTAATCATCATGATTTGTTCACTTGTTGAGCTGTTTAAAGACATTTAGATTATTTCCCGTTTGAGGCTAATAGGAGGAAAACACCTATGAATATTAGTTTCTATGTCCTCATGTAGACATATGTTCATTTATGTTTGATGAGTACCCATAACTAGAAAGGTTTTTAGTTGTTTGTAAACTGCCAAATCATTTTCAGAGAGGTATCATGATTAATTCCTATCAGCAATGTATTCCTATATCTGTGTTTTCACATCTCAGCTAACTCTTGGTGTAGTCAGTCTTTTAAATTTCTTAAATCTGATATTTTACTTCAATTTGATCAGCTGCTTTTCTTGAATATTAATTACATTGATCATTTTTCATGTGCTTTTGGCTATTTGTACATCTTGTTTTGTGAAGTATGTATTTCAAATGTTTTATTATGTGTTAATTTTTGCTTGTTTTTCTTTTTTGCCTTTTATTCAGATTTTGATCTGAATATGAGTGCTGTATTAGATATATATTTTGCAAATATTTACTCCTAATATATGGTTTATTTTTCTATTAATCATGCCTTTTTTAAATTGGACACAGCTTTACACTTCTGTGTCAGTTTCTGCTGTACAGCAAAGTGAATCAGCTATTTGTATATGTGCGTTAGTTGCTCTTTGTGACCCTATGGATTGTAACCTGCCCTGCTCCTCTGTTCATATAATTCTCCAGGCAAAAATACTAGAGTGGGTATCCATTCCCTTCTCCAGATGATTGTCCCAGCCCTGGGATCAAACCCAGGTCTCCTGTGTTGCCAGTGGATTCTTTACCATCTGAGCCACTGGGGAAGCCCTCATATATCCCCTGTTTGGGGGGTTTCCTTCCCATTTAGGTCACCACAGAGCATGGATTAGAGTTCTCTGCGTGATTCAGTAGGTTCTCATTAGTTATTTATTTTATATGCAGAATCAAGAGTGTTATATGTCAATCCCATTCTCCCAATTCATCCCATCGCCTATCCCCCCTTGGCATCCGTAAGCTTGTTCTCTACTTCTGCATCTCTGTTTCTGCTTTGCAAATAAAATCATGCCTTCTTTGGGCAGTTTTAATAAAATATAATTTTCATACCATAAAATATACACTTTTGAAGTGTACAGTTCAGTGGTTTTTAATATATTCACAGAGTTGTCCAGTCATCAAATTTATGTAATTGCAGATTTGCAGATGTTTTTAATATTCAGTTCAGCTCAGTTTAGTCACTCAGTCTTGTCCAATTCTTTGCGACCCCATGAATTGCAGCACACCAGGCTTCCGTGTCCATCACCATCTCCCAGAGTTCATTCAAACTCACGTCCATTGAGTCGGTGATGCCATCAGCCATCTCATCCTCTGTTGTCCCCTTCTCCTCCTGCCCCCAATCCCTCCCAGCATCAGAGTCTTTTCCAATGAGTCAACTCTTCACATGAGGTGGACAAAGTACTGGAGTTTCAACTTTAGCATCATTCCTTCCAAAGAGCACCCAAGACCGATCTCCTTTAGAATGGACTGGTTGGCTCTCCTTGCAGTCCAAGGGACTCTCAAGAGTCTTCTCCAACATCACAGTTTAAAAGCATCAATTCCTTGGTGCTCAGCTTTCTTCACAGTCCAACTCTCACATCCATACATGACCACTGGAAAAACCATAGCCTTGACTAGATGGACCTTTGTTGGCAAAGCAATGTTTCTGCTTTTCAATATGCTGTCTAGGTTGGTCATAACTTTCCTTCCAAGGAGTAAGCATCTTTTAATTTCATGGCTGCAGTCACCATCTGCAGTGATTTTGGAGCCCCCAAAATAAAGTCTGACACTGTTTCCACTGTTTCCCCATCTATTTGCCATGAAGTGATGGGACCAGATGCCATGATTTTCGTTTTCTGAATGTTGGGCTTTAAACTAACATTTTCACTCTCCTCTTTCATTTTTATCAAGAGGCTTTTTAGTTCCTCTTCACTTTCTGCCATAATGTTGGTGGTGTCATCTGCATATCTGAGGTTATTGATATTTCTTCCAGCAATCTTGATTCCAGCTTGTGCTTCTTTATTGATATAGTCTAAATTATCATTATTTTTCTTATTATTCTTTTTACTTTATCCTGTCTAATATATGTCTACTTCAAGCTGCAGACTATCTCCTATGCTTTATTATGAAATGTATATTTTGACATTTTCATGAATAACTTTTCAATCCTCATTTAAATTCTTTGACAACTTATTGAAAATGTATTGACCTTATATTTACAGTACTATTTCCATCGTGTACATTGTGTTACATTAACTCATGTGTCTTTACGTTTTCATTTTTAATATAAAAGCATAAGTTGAAGATTAACAATCACTCATATTCCTTACTATCCCAGAGGTAACCATTATTATCATTTTTATGATTTTCTTTCAGTGTCAGCATATCTCTTTAATTGAAGTAAAATTGAACCACTACATTAGTTCCAGGTGTACAACATAGTGAGTTGGTATTGCTCTACAATACAAAACAGTTACTATATTAGGTCTAATTACTGTTACCATACAAAAATATTACAGCATAAATAACTATATTCCCTATGCTGTATATTTCATCCCATGACTCATTTATTTTGTTACTGGAAATTTGCACTTCTTGATCTCTGTCACTTATGCCAAATCTCTATTCTTGTCCCAGTACCAGTTGGTCAACATTGTGATAGAGTATGCATTGAAATCTGAGTCATCTATTTCTAAATTGTGCTTATATATAGAAAATGTTTTATCTATTCTAAATTATTTTGGTTATTTTATGTGTTCTGAATTGCCATATAAATTTTAGAATCAACTTGTTGATTTCTAGAGAAAAGCATACTGGGCAGGAGGAAAAGGTGATGACAGAGGATGAGATGGTTGGATGGCATCACCAATTCAATGGGCATGAGTTTGGGTAAACTCTGGGAGTTGTTGATGAACAAGGAGGCCTGATGTGCTACGGTTCATGGGGTCACAAAGAGTTGGACACAACTGAGCGACTGAACTGAACTGAATTGATGACCTAGCAATCCCACTCCTAGGCACATACCTTGAGGAAACCAAAAATGAAAAAAAGACATGTATCCCAATGCTCATTGCAGCACTATTTACAGCAGCTAGAACATGGAATCAACCTAGATGTCCATTGACAGATGGATGGAAAAAGAAGTTGTGGTACAAATATACAGTGGAATATTAGTCATAAAAAGGAATGCATTTGAATCAGGTCTAATAAGGTAGATGAACATACAGCCTATTATACAGAGTGAAGTAAATCAGAAAGAGAAAATCATACACTAATGCATGTATATGGAATCTAGAAAGATGGTACTGATGAAGTCTTGCAGGGCAGCAATGGAGAAACAGACATAGAGAACAGACTTATGGACACAGAGGTGGAGGGGAGGAAGGAGACGGTGAGTTGTATGGAGAGAGTAACATGGAAACTTACATTACCATATGTAAAATAGGTAGCCAATGGGAATTTGCTGTTTGACTCAGGGAACTCAAACAGGAGCTCAATAACTATGTAGAGGGGTGGGATGGGGTGGGAGATAGAAGGGAGGTTCAAGAGGGAAGGAACATATGTATACCTATGACAGATTCATGTTGATATTTTGCAGAAAACAGTAAAATTTTGTAAAGCAATTTTCCTTCAATCAAAAATACATTACAAAAAAAAAAAAAAAACAAACAAACACTTTCTCTGTTTAACATAGGTATTCTTCCAAGGGAGCAAGCGTCGTTTAATTTTCTGGATGCAGTCACCATTCACATTGACTTTGGAGCCCAAGAAAATGAAATCTGACATTGTTTCTGAATTTTCCCCATTTATTTGCCATAAAGTGATAAGACTTTTATTGTTCTTCATATATTCTGAATGCAAGAAATCCTCTGCCTGATATGTGTTGCTAATATTCTCTCCCAGTCTGTAATTGGCCATTTCATATTCTTAATGGTTTCCTTCAAAAACTAAAATATGTTACTGTTAATATTTTGATAAAATCTAACCTATTATTATTTTTCTTTTTTGGTTTGCACTTCTGTGTTCTTTCTAAGAAAACTTGACTACATTAGCATCACAAACAATTTCTCTTAGAAGTTTCATTATTTTAATGTTTATACTTAGGTATATAATCCCTTCTGAGTTAATTTCCTATATGAAAATTTCTATATTTATTTCTTTACATGAGTATATCTATTTTCTGACATTACTCAATGCAAAGATTTTTCTTTCTACATTGAATTGTCTCACACCTTTGTTGAAAATCAATTGACCACATCTATGTAGATTGAGACTTATTTTTAAGTTTTGTTAAATCAGTTAGTGGCATTTACTGATATCTAGTTTATCCTTATGACTAAGGCATGTTTTTTGCTTCTTTGTTGACTATCCCAAGTTTTATATGATGTTTTCTGAATCTAGCTAGTTGGATCTCAAACATCTCCCAACTGAAAGTGAGTTATAGGAACTGTGTAACTTTGACTCCTCATAGGTCATTGTTTAATCTTGTGGAGTTTCACATTATGCCTAAGCATTTCAGTATGCAGCTCATTATGAAAAGGTATCCACATGGATATTTTTAAAATTCTTCCTCTAAATTGACCCAACTCCTTGGTATTTTATGCCACAAAGTATAGCTGCTTTAGCCTCCCCAAACTCATTTCACTCTCCTTAGCTCAGCAGTACTATTGTGCTTTCCTTGGATTCTTTCTGTAAAATGGAAATAGTATTACCTTGGGTTTCCTAGGTGGTGCAGTGCTCAAAGATCTGCCTGCCAATGAGCAAGACACAAGAGACGTGGGTTCAACCTCTGGGTCAGGAAGATTCCCTGGAAGAGGAAATGGGAACGCACTCCAGTATTCTTGCCTGAAAAATTCCATGGGTAGAGGAGCCTGGTGGGCTACAGTCCATGGGGTCACAAAGAGATGAACATGACTGACTGAGCACATGTTGTCTTACCTGATGAGATTATTATAGACAAGCTAATGAATAGATAATGATAGCTGCATAGTGAATATTCAAAAAACTGCTATTAGTATTAGATTTGCAGTATGAAAGATGAGTAGAAAGGAAGGCTTAGTGTTATAGCCCTTCAGCCCTATAGAGCTCAATTTAAATAATTCTTGCTCCTTAATATCTGTCTCTTTCTCCACAAAAGTCAGATAAACACTGGAACAACAAGACTTCTTCTTTTTATTAGCCCATATCACACATACATCAATTGAAAACCTTATATTTCTCATAATTAGAAATTAAAACAAGAAATCTATGATTTCTTCTCTCTTTACATAAAACAAAACTCTTGAATTCTTCAGAAAGAGGAATATTCCTGGAAGGAATAGATGTCTAAGGGCAGTTTGACAAGTCTGAGGCACACTGTTTTTGCTACTGGATGTGAAAATCATACTACCCTTTATTAATGTTACAGCACCTTGTAATTACCCTCTCTTAGCTTTCTTTGTCTTCTAGAATTCTCTTTTCTCTGTCTCTCGCTCTCTTGCTCTCTCTCTCCATCTTCCTCTCTAAATACTAAGTTATTTTCAGATAGAAGACAGTATACTGTTTTAAACTTTCTAAGAATAAGGAAATCACCTGAAACAATTGCAAAATATCCACAGGCTCCATGTCAATGTTTCTAATTCAGGGTATCCTGAACAGAACCCAGCAATAGGCATCTTCACATACATTTCAGAAGGCACAAGTCTATGTGGTCCAAAAACTACTGTTATCATGTTCTATGCCATCCTCATCTTTGTGAAGTCTTCCTTGTCAAAACAATTATCAAGTACCTGGAACATCATTAATATTTAAAACATACTGATTTAATAAATGAGTTAGTGGATGTATAGATGAATGTCACATTGAAAATGTATTTAAGAGATGAATCTAGCAGATAGAGATGTGCAGAAAAATAATTTGTGCTCTCTTAGAATGCAGACATAACTAAGACACATAAAGCAAGAGAGACAGAGAAAATACTATCTGGCTTATTCTATTAGCAAACTTGAAGGAGAAAGAGGAGACAACATGAAAATTTTTTTAATGGCATTTACTTAATTCTTCAAAAGAGTCCATTTATATCCAGATTATATAAGGCTAATTATTGATTAAGGGCTTATTAGCAAGTGAAAACTTGAGTCAAAATAAATTATATATGAAAAAACATAGTATTCAAACTATATATCTCCTATATAAATCAAGTAAAAGAAATAATTTATTTGATTTATTTTTACAAGTTATATTAATGCCAAGAATCCAAAGGAGTAGCTCCCTCAAAGGCATTTATCCCCTGGAGTACCCTAACTCTATAAGATCCAAGGATTTGTTGGAGCTTCTGCCATCAGGAACACAGAGCAGCTAAGACTGCATCTGTCCACTTAGCTCTAGCTCAGCTAGAAAGCAGAGGTTTCTTTCATCTTTAAAGGCTAATCTTAGTGCCTAGATTTTTCTCCAGTCAGTTCTGGGAAAATATACTGCATGATGTTCTCACAAATTTCTCCATTTCTCTCCTTCTTTATACTTTGATGGGATATACAGGATAAAGAAAACAGATTGTGCCAGAACTCTGTAAGTGCTTCATTTGTATTATAGTTATAGGACAACTCTTTTCTTTTAGCAATATCATCTTTCCATCAAATTGTACAAATATATTGGGAATCAAAGAAAGATTCAAAGGCAGAAGGGCTGGTGAGAACCATGCACAAGTGCAGTGGGTCATAGGATCAACATCCAGAGAGAAACACAGGGACAGAAACCGTATGTGGAAGGCAGAGATCCAGCTGAAGAAAGTACAGTCTGAATATGGAGAAAGACTAAAGTTGGAAAAATATTTTAAAATACAAAACAAAAATGGGCTTCCCTGGTAACTCAGCTGGCAAATAATCCCCCTGCAATGGAGGAGACCCCAGTATAATTTCTGGGACAGGAAGATCCCCTGGAGAAGGGATAGGATACCTACTCCAATATTCTTGAGTTTCCCTGGTGGCTCAGATGGTAAAGAATCTGCCTGCAGTATGGGAGACCTGGGTTTGATCCTTGGGTTGGGAAGATCCCCTGGAGGAGGGCATGGCAACCCATTCTTGTATTCTTGTCTGGAGAATCCCCACAGACAGAAGAGCCTAGCAGGTTGTAGTCCATGGGGTTGCAAATAGTTGGACATGACTAAGCAACTAAGCACATATGCACACAAAACAAAAATATTCTTAAAATGATTTAAGTTAGGACAAATAATAAGGAAATGCCTGAAGAGCAGGACAGATATATACTTTAGCAAAAGGGGGGAAAATGTATCTGATGTATTGAAGGTGGAAGAATAAAAGTTAGGCATAAATGGAAGTGTGAAAAATGCTGCCTGTGTGAGGATCACAGGGAGTAAAGAATATATTGATCAATTTCCTATTCCAGTGGTACATAAGCACACAGTACAAATGAAATATTGAAAATATTAAAAAAAAAGGATTCTGGTTAATTAGAAGATACAGTCTTGGTGTGTATAGTTTAGGATACTTGGGATACAATCTCACCTTTGCTGTTAAGTAGCTATGCAACCTAGATCTTCACATTTTACTTTTTGGGACTCCATTTCTTTATAACATGAAGGGGTTGAACTAGATACTAAGAGCTAGCACATCAAATACTAATGTCAGTTAGAAGCATAGCTGTGAACATTTGGTACTCACAAAAATGTTTTGTTTCTGCTATCATTATTACTACCATTTCAGATGAAAACCTGAGACACATGAAAGCAATTTCTACAAGGCCATAAATCTAGTAGGTGACAAAGCCATGTTCCCAGTCTAGGCAGTCTAGCTCCATAGCCTGCACACTTCTGGCTTCACTATGCTTACATTCCAGCAAATGATCCCAGAACAAACTGACAGACAAAGTAATTGCACAAAGTAATCAAATCTCAGAACGACTCAACAAAGCCTTTTAGGAGATAAATATTAACATGGGGTTTTGAAGGACTGATGAACATGAATTGTGATGGTTAAAGAATTGTGAGGAAAGAAAAGCATTTTTTTTATTGGCAAAGATAGAAATTTATGATGTGTGATGACTGTAGACTAGCTAAAGAGTGATAAAAATGATAAAATCTGATAAAATGACCTGAGATAGTGATTAGAACAGATAATTCAAGATAATCATGGGGAAATAAGAGAACTAAGAATTTAAGAGGAAAATAAGACCCATAAAGGGATATGATAATTTTATTCCAATAACAAGAAGGCTGTCTTTTTTTTTTTAAAGAATGAATTTTCTTGTATCTTCAATGAACAAATCAAGACCAAAGAGTGGAAGTTTTAAGGAGCCATAGTTCATCTTACAGTAAGGAGACTGGCCAATTAAGCCATCTAGCAAGAGAACAGTCTGCTTTGTGAGGTAATAGACTCCTTATAACTGGAACTTGACTACTGTGATAGGAAAACACATATTTAAAAGGCTTATAGACTTAGGTGCAGATTAGGAAAGAAGACTCCAGTTCAGTTCAGTCACTAAGTCGTGTCCTACTCTTTGTAATCCCATGAACAGCAGCACACCAGCCCTCCCTGTCCATTACCAACTGCCGGAGTCCACCCAAACCCATGTCCACTGAGTCAGTGATGTCATCTAGCCATCTCATCCTCTGTGGTCCCCTTCTCCTCCTGCCCCCAATCCCTCTCAGCATCAGGGTCTTTTCAAATGAGTCACTGGTGTAAAGGTTTTAGAATTATGTTATTTATGAATCAAATCACAGGTCTCCCACAGAAAATGGTGAGGCTTTTTCTGAGAACATTATGGAGGCATCAGAGATTGAGGCAGTGGTTAAGAAAGTGAAGGTGTCAGCCCAAGAACGGCATCCTCTGAGCATGACTTGAGCTTTAGCTAGATTCTTAATCCCAAATTACCATGACAAGAGAAACCCTAATATATGAGGTCATTCTAAGCCCATCTCAAAGGTTTCACAACTAATCATGAGCAAGTAAATCTCAACACTTCAGTATATGTAAGCAAACATTATTTGTCTCAAGTATACGAGGGACTAGAGAAATGACTTTTCAATTGTTTTTTCTAGTTCATACTTTCATAAAATTACTTTGAAAATAGGTGATTTCCAGGACTGTCACTCTCATGTGGGTTAAGCAAATGGTTTAATCTTTTTGAAATTCAGTTTCCATAAACTCACAGGTTTAGATGAGAGGACTTTAAGATCGCCTCTTGATTTAGCACATTATGTATGAAGCTTCTATGCCTATAAGAAGATAGAGAAATGGAAACAACTTACAAAAATGAAAATAATGTCTTCAGATATCATTGAACTGGGGATTTTCTTATGCCACTACTCCTCAAGCCTACTGCCTTCCCCTTACCCCTTGATCAATGTGCTTAACTTGTTTGTTACTCATTTTTTCAGATCAGTATTGTCAATTTTGTAGAGAAACACAGACATGGTCTATTCCAGGGCATTCATTTTTGTCAAATTCATTCTGTTGCCTGTTGCAGAATGTCTGAGTCTGATTTGCAGTGACCAATGAAAAGGCAGAACCAGAGCATGATCACCGAGTTCATCCTTATAGGCTTCTCTAATCTGGGGGATCTGCAGATCCTTCTCTTCTTTATCTTCCTCCTGGTCTACCTGACCACTCTGACGGCCAATGCCACCATCATGACGGTCATTCGTCTGGATCGGGCTTTGCACACTCCTATGTACTTCTTTCTCTTTGTCCTCTCCTGTTCTGAAACCTGCTACACCTTGGTCATTGTACCGAAAATGCTGACCAACCTGCTTTCCACAGCTCCAACTATTTCCTTGTCTGGGTGTGTGGCCCAACTCTATTTCTTTGTGGGCTTGGCTTGTACCAACTGTTTCCTAATTGCTGTAATGGGCTATGATCGCTATGTTGCCATCTGCAACCCTCTCAACTACCCACTCATTGTCAGCAGAGCCACCTGCACACAGCTGGTTTTAGCCTCAAGCTTCTGTGGTTTCCTGATCTCTGTGGTTGTCAACGTCCTGGTGTTTAGTGTACCTTTCTGTACCTCCAATCGGATCAACCACTTCTTCTGCGACATTTCCCCTGTCATAAAACTGGGCTGCACAGACACCAACCTGAAGGAAATGGTTATCTTCTTCCTCAGCATTCTGGTGTTGCTGGTTCCCTTGGTGCTGATCTTTATCTCCTACGTCTTCATCGTTTCCACCATCCTCAAGATTTCCTCAGCAGAGGGGCAGCGTAAGGCCTTCGCCACCTGCACCTCCCACCTCACGGTGGTCATTGTCCACTATGGTTGTGCTTCCTTTATCTACTTGAGGCCCACATCCCTGTACTCTTCAGATAAGGACCGGCTTGTGGCAGTGACCTATACAGTGATTACCCCACTGCTTAACCCTCTTGTCTATACCCTGAGAAATAAAGAAGTAAAGACAGCTCTGAAAAAGGTTCTCAGTAGGTACTTGCTTTCCAAAACTGTATGAATTGCTAAATTAGGAAAATTATATTCACGAAAGTATCCAAGATAGGATGCCAATAAACATAATTTTTGTTTAAAAAAGAAAACAAGGAAGAAGGTAGTGTTATTTTTATTGGAAAGACCTTTCTGTTTGCCCTCTATTCACTGTAGAGGTTGTACCATTTGGACTCCAGAAAGTTATGTAAATGTGGCAACTTTCAAAGACCCAATCCATGTTATTACTGAACGTTTAAAATGCCAGTTTTCTCATAAATACTATAAATACTATAAATACTGCGTTATTTTTCTGAGAATGCCCAGTCTGCTAATATTCTTCCTACACTGAAGGAAACAGTAGAGAATGTTAAGTGTCTGAATGCTTCAGTATATTTTTTGAGGTAAAAGCAATATTTACAATAAAAATTATAAACAAAAAGAATAATTCATTTATGGAGAGATGAGGAGGGATTGAAGTTCCATGAGGCTGATAGTAAAGCAGAAAACATGGATTTTGGAATCATACAGAACTAGCTTTGAATATTGATTTGAATCTTTGTCCAGCCAAATGCCATGGGTCAGACTTAACCTCTCTCATGGTCAGTTATTCCCTATGTAATGTGACATCTTTAATGCCTTCTCATTTGGCCTTGGTAAGAACTAAAGAAGTTAATAGATGCAAAACAATTTGGTGCTCTTCTGATAGAAAGCATTAAAAATTGCTAGTTTTTTTCCCACCTCCCTTCATTTTCCTTTCTTTATTCCATAAACTAGGATTGCAAGAATGTCAGTTGCAATGTGAAATTGAGTTGACCATCCAAGAGTTCTTTTGTGAATCTGCCAATATGAGCAAAGTATTAAACTAGGAATTGTAGGAAAAGAGTAATAAACTATGGTTCCCTCTTTCTTTCATGCTTCACTATAAGAAATAACCAAACGATAATCACCTATATAGGTGGATTACACTTATTTGCATGACTACTTTTGTGGATTTTGTTAAAGATGTGCCTCAATAAAGCAACATAATTTTATATGAACCTAATTCCTTAAGTGTTCATTTCTCACCCTTCAAATTGAGCAACATGTAATAGGAGCTCTTACTTGGGTATGTGGAGGGGGTAAAAGTTGAAGGGTCACATAACATAGATCTAAAAACAAGTTTCCTGTGTGAGCATGTACCTATAACTTAAACTATATAAAATGAAAATAAATAAAACATTGTTTACAAAAGAATTAAATCAGGAAATGCCTTATGGTATATACAGCTTGTCTTTTTATGACTGACTTATTTCACTTAGGGAAGGGAGAGTTGTTATTTAATGGTTACCATTTCAGATTTGAAAAATGGAAGCGTTCTGGAGATCTGTTTTATAACAATATGAATATAGTTCATACTACTGAACTACACACATAAAAGTGGATAAGATAGAAAATTTAATGTTTAAGTTTTTCTTACAATAAAAATAGATCTTTCTATGTGTCAGCAGGTTATGGTATGGTTTGCTGTTCTGAGCTGGGCTCAACATGGTAACTCTGCTTCAAATTTCACATTCGTTGGATTTGACCATTTTGGATAGGTTGGAATTAGATTTGCATCAGTTATTTTCATTCTAGATACCAGGTCTAAAAGGACTGGGAGAATTCATCTAATGCTGGTAGCAGAAAACCTGCAATGCATTTTAAAAATTAATTTATTTATTTTAATTGGAGGCCAATTACCTTACAAATTGTTTTTGCCATACAAATGGTTTTTGCCATACATTGACATGAATCAGCCATGGGTGTACATGTGTTCCCCATCCTGAAACCCCTCCCACCTCCCTCCCAACCCCATCCCTCAGGGCCATCCCAGTGCACCAGCTCTGAGTGGACTGGTGATTTGTTTCACATATGGTAATATACATATTTCAGTGCTATTCTCTCAAATCATCCAACCCTTGCCTTCTCCCACAGAGTCCAGAAGTCTGTTCTTTACATCTGTGTCTCTTTTGCTGTCTTGCATATAGGGACATTGTTGCCATCTTTCTAAATTCCATATATATGCACTAATATACTGTATTGAGGAGAAGGCAAAGGCACCCCCTCTCCAGTACTCTTGCCTGGAAAATCCTGTGGATGGAGGCGCTTGGTAGGCTGCAGTCCATGGGGTCGCTGAGTCGGACACGACTGAGCAACTTCACTTTCACCTTTCACTTTCACACACTGGAGAAGGAAATAGCAACCCACTCCAGTGTTCTTGCCTTGAGAATCCCAAGGATGGGGGAGCCTAGTGGGCTTCCATCTATGGGGTCGCACAGAGTCAGACACGACTGAAGTGACTTAGCAACAATAGCATACTGTATTGGTGTTTTTCTTTCCGACTTACTTCACTCTGTATAATAGGCTCCAGTTTCATCTACCTCATTAGAACTGACTCAAATGCATTCTTTTTAATAGCTGAGTAATATCCCATTGTGTATATGTACCATAGCTTTCTTATCCACTCATCTGCTGATGGACATCTAGGTTGCTTCCATGTTCTAGCTATTGTAAACAGTACTGCAATGAACATTGGGTACACATGTCTCTTTCAATTCTGGTTTCCTCAGTGTGTATGACCAGCAGTGGGATTGCTGGGTCATATGGCAGTTCTACTGTCAATTTTTTAAGGACTCTCCATACCATTCCATAGTGGCTGTACTATTTTCCATTCCCACCAACAGTGTAAGAGGGTTCCCTTTTCTCTGCATCCTCTCCAGCATTTATTGAAAAAATCTGCAATACATTTTTGACCAAGTGGCTCAGATGGTAAAGAATCTATCTGTAGTACAGGAAACTTGGGTTCAATCCTTGGGTCTGGGAGATCCCCTGGAAAAGGGAAAGGCTATCACTTCAGTATTCTCGCCTGGATAATTTCATGGACAGAGGAGACTGGTAGGCTACAGACCATGGTGTCTCAAAGTCAGAAAAAACTGAATGGCTAACAATACTTTGAAACTGGCAAACCATCCTTCTGCCTGTACTTCATTGTCTAACATAAATCCCAGTCAGTTCAGTTCAGTTGCTCAGTCATGTCTGACTCTGTGCAACCCCATGAACTGCAGCATGCCAGACTTCCCTGTCCATCACCAACTCCCAGAGCTTGCTCAAACTCATGTCCATCATGTCAGTGATGCCATCCAACCATCTCATCCTCTGTCGCCCCCTTCTCCTCCCACCTCCAATCTTTCCCAGCATCAAGGTCTTTTGAAATGAGTCAGGTCTTTGATTCAGGTGGCCAAAGTATTGGAGTTTCAGCTTCAACACTGGTCATTCCATTGAACACCCAGGACTGATCTCCTTTAGGATGGACTGGCTGGATCTCTTTGTAGTCCAAGGGACTCTCAAGGTCTTCTCGAACACCACAGTTCAAAAGCATCAATTCTTCAGCTCTCAGCTATTTCTGTGATCCAAATCTCACATCCATACATGACTACTGAAAAAAACCATAGCTTTGACTAGATGGACCTTTGATGGCAAAGTAATGTCTCTGCATTTTGATATACCAGGTTGGTCATAGCTTTTCTTCCAAGGAGCAAGTGTCTTTTAATTTCATGGCTTCAGTCACCATCTGCAGTGATTTTGGAGCCTAAGAAAAGAAAGTCTGTCACTGTTTCCATTGTTTCCCCATTTACTTGCCATGAATTGATGGGACCAGATGCCATAATCTTCATTTTTTGAATGTTGAGTTTTAAGCCAGCTTTTCACTCTCCTCTTTCACTTTCATCAAGAGACTCTTTGTTGCTTCTTCACTTTCTGCCATACTGGTGGTGTCATCTGCCTATCTGAGGTTATTAACATTTCTCCAGGCAGTCTTGATTCCAACTACACTTCATCCAGCCTGACATTTTGCATGATGTACTCTACATATAAGTTAAATAAGCAGGGTGAAAATATACAACCTTGATGTACTCCTTTCAAAATATGGAACCAATCCATTGTTCCATGTTGGTTCTAACTGTTGCTTCTTGACCTGCATACAGATTTCTCAGGAGGCAGATAAAGTGGTCTGGTATTCCCATCTGTTTAAGAATTTTCCACAGTTTGTTGTGAACCACACAGTCAAAGGCTTTGGTGTAGTAAATAAAACAGTTGATGTTTCTCTGTAACACTCTTGCTTTTTTGATGATCCAATGGATGTTGGCAATTTGATCTCTGGTTCCTATGCCTTTTCTAAATACAACTTGAACATGTAGAAGTTCTTTTTCACATACTGTTGGAGCCTCACTTGAAGGAAGCTTTGCTAGCATGTGAGATTAGTGCAATTGTGTGGTAGTTTGAACATTCTTTGGAACTATCTTTCTTTGAGATTGGAATGAAAACTGACCTTTTCCAGTCCTGTGGCCACTGCTGAGTTTTCCAAATTTGCTAGCATATTCAGTGAAACACTTTCACAGCATCATCTTTTAGGATTTGAAGTAGCTCAACTGGAATTTCATCATCTTCACTAGCTTTATTCATAATGATGCTTCCTAAAGGCCCACTTGACTGTGCATTCCAGGATGTCTGGCTCTAGGTGAATGATCACACCACCGTGGTTATCCAGGTCATTAAGATCTTTTCTTGTGTAATTTTTCTGTGTATTCTTGCCACCTCTTCTTAATATCTTCTGCTTATTTTAGGTCCATATCATTTCTGTCCTTTAGGTAGTTCCATCTTTGCATGAAATGTTCCCTTGAAATCTCTAATTTTCTTGATGAGATCTCTGGTCTTTCCCATTTACTTTGCATTGGTCACTGAGGAAGTCTTCTTTATTTTTCCTTGCTATTTTTTGGAACTCTGCATTCAGATGGGTATATCTTTCTTTTTCTCCTTTGCCTTTAGCTTCTCTTCTTTTCTCAGATATTGTCTCCTCGGACAACCATTTTCCCTCTTTGTACTTCTTTTTCTTGGCATTAAATCCCAAAATCAAGCCCCAAAATCTGTGGTTGCGAATTATACTCTGCATCTAAAAGCAGCAACTACAAAGTCACAGGGCAGAAGGGAAAAAGAGCTATTGCTGAAGATTTAATCTACAACAATGAACTATGACCCAACAATTCCACTGCTTGTGTAGACTAGATTAAAAAGAGTCATATGTTGCTAAACTTGCTGGGGTTGGGTAGTATCAGTTTTCTAACTTTTTTCCTATCTCAATATGTTTTTAAATGAAGATTTAACCTTTCTTCAAATGTGGTGAGGACAACATATCAGGAAGCAATTGCCATTGGAAAGATAGTTAATTGCACACAGTTCCCAAGAGAAGATAGGACATGCCATGCTTAGGACAAAAGAGTGTAAGAGCCTGAAAAAGCAGACAAGTAGGCTTCCCAGATGGCTCAGCAAGTAAAGAATTCAGCTGCAATGCAGGCGACACAGGTTCTTTCCCTGGATCAGGTAGATGCCTTAGAGAAGGAAATGGCAACCCACTCTAGTATTCTTGCTTAGAAAATCCCATGGACAGAGGACCCTGAGAGACTACAGTCCAAGAGATTCACAAAGAGCACATTAACTCATTAGGGGCTATGGGCTCTGGATTGATTAGTTTGCATACAAAAGACTTGCTCTAAAGAAAGTCCTTTGTTATCTCCAGGAACTGGAAAATTCTAACCCTAGTTAGGAAGAGGAGTCCCTCCTTGATAATTGAGACTCCAAAAGGCCATCAAGGCTGATCAAAGGAGTCAAATATCTGACAGAGAACCTAGAAAATATAGTTAATATGCAGTATTATGTCAGTATTCTAAATCTTTTGCCTTTGTATATAAACTTTACAGTCAGTCTTGATATCCCACAAAATAACTTGCTGGAATTTTTACTGGGATTGCATTAAATCTACAGATCAGTCTGAGAAGAACTGACATCTTAACAAAATTCAGTCTTCCTATCCACATAGACTATTTCTTCATGTATTGAGATTGTCGACTACAAATTGGCACTTGCCAAGAGCATTGCCAGTATCTGAACAAGGGCATTTGCCATCTGCCTCTGTGGAGGCTGAATCCTGTCTTGCGATACCTGGTGACCTTAACACCTCTGAGGGAGTTCAGGGTGAAGAGAGGCACTCTGTTCTTTAGGGAATCTTGTGGAACATGTCTTTAGATATTTTCAGGAACTGATTTCATGATCCTAATCTTTACATTTCTTGATATCTAGAAAAGCACTTAATCCCTTCTTTGGTTCCTCGTGACTAGCATAAAATCTTTGTAAAATGAGTGTTTAATTGCATTGAACTACCTTGAACTACCCCCTACCCCAAAGTCACATATTGATCTTCCCCCACTGCATTTTTGGAGCAGTCTCTCAAAACTAAGTGAGGTGCTGTATCCAGGGCTGCAATCCTCATTTTGCACCAAATAAAACTTAACTCACAACTCTCAAGTTGTGCATCTTTTTTTAGTTGACAAGATCTTTAATATCTTTCACTAATATTTTATAATTTTCCTCATAAAGGTCTTGTACATATTTTGTAATTTATCCTTAAGCATTTCTATTTTTAGCTGCTAATATAAATGATTTGTATTTTTAATTTCAAAGTCCAATTGTCTATTGCTGATATATAGAGGAAAGTGAACTTTTGTATAGCAATGTTGCTATAATCTTGCCTTTTAGTTTCAGGAGGGTTTTATGTTTTTGGTTTTGGTTTGTTGTGGGGTTTTTTGACTGTTTTTGCCTATTCTTGAGAGTTTCTTTGTAGGCTATCATGTCATCTATGTAGTCTTGTACATCTAAGTACATCTAAGTACTCTTGCTTGGAAAATCCCATGGATGGAGGAGCCTGGTGGGCTGCAATCCATGGGATCATTAAGAGTCAGACACGACTGAGCAACTTCACTCTCACTTTTCACTTTCATGCACTGGAGAAGGAAATGACAACCCACTCCAGTGTTCTTGACTTGAGAATCCCAGGGATGGGGGAGCCTGGTGGTCTGCCATCTATGGGGTCGCACAGGGTCAGACACAACTGAAGTGACTTAGCAGCAGCAGCAGCAACAGCATGTTATCTATGAAGAGAGACAGTTTTATTTCTTCTTTCTTTTGATTTTTTCCTTCTGTTTTTATTTTTATAATTTCTATATTGCTGTTTTCCAGAAGCTGAATCTGGATTTGTATCTGACAGATTCTTAGAGGCCCTACCAATTTAGATGTTCTATACTTTAAATCCAGAGCTGAGGTTTCTTGAGTTAAGTGATGATGCAATTTTGAGATGAAAATCAAAATGAGGGCCTACCAATTACAACTTCTCATAAGTGAATCTATTTTCACCACCCCGACCATATCTCCTATCAGCCTTTAGGCAGTTCTCATCAGAACCTCCCACAGTGAGCTAAAAGATGGGCTTAATTCTGTTTTATGTTTATCTTCAGGTGTCATTTCTCAGAGTCCCAGCTTAAAGTAGATCTAGTGTTTGACTCCCTATTTTGGTGGGTCTTGAACCTTAATTTCTGTCTGCCTCATCCTGTGATTCCCTCGTATCACAGGATTTGTAATTCCACCCAGATAAATAAATGTCCTTGGTGTAAAAGACATTTTTAGTACTTCATTTTTCTCAGGATTCTTACTTTCTCTTAGATTATGACCTAGAAGTTCCTACAATGCTTTCAGCTGATAAATATGCATTAAGGAAATTTTTTAAATATTCCCCAGCAATTTCAGTTGTTTTCAGAAAGAGCATTTGTTTAAATAACCAGAGTAGTCAATAGAAGAAATAGAAATTCTCAGCGATCCTCTTCAGTCTTTTTTCCTTGAATATCTTAGGTTTAGTCATTCAGTAGTTTCTACTTAGCTTTCTTATTCTCAGTATTTTTATTCACAACTCATTAGTCAAATCTTAGCCCTGGTTACGTTTAAGAAGATATTCACTGTGAGGTGCTCAACTTTCTAGCTATGCTGTCTCTTCACTGACACATGCTTCAGTTCAGTCTCTCAGTCATGTCTGATTCTTTATGACCCCATGAATCACCGCACACCAGGCTTCCCTGTCCATCGCCACCTCCTGGAGTTCACTCAAACTCACATCCATTGAGTCAGTGATGCCTTCCAGCCATCTCATCCTCTGTCGTCCCCTTCTCCTCCTGCCCCCAATCCCTCCCAGCATCAGAGTTTTTTGCAATGAGTCAACTCTTCACATGAGGTGGCCAAAGTACTGGAGTTTCAGCTTTACCATCATTCCTTCCAAAGAACACCCAGGACTGATCTCCTTTAGAATGGACTGGTTGGATCTCCTTGCAGTCCATAGACTCTCAAAAGTCTTCTCCAACACCACAGTTCAAAAGCATCAATTCTTCAGCGCTCAGCTTTCTTCATAGTCCAAATTGAAGAAAGTAGGGAAAACCACTAGACCATTCAGGTATGACCTAAATTGAATCCCTTATGATTATACAGTGGAAGTGTGAAATAGATTTAAGAGACTAGATCTGATAGTGTGCCTGTTGAGCTATGGACTGTGGTTCATGACACTGTACAGGACACAAAGATCAAGACCATCCCTGTGGAAAAGAAATGCAAAAAAGCAAAATGGCTGTCTAGGGAGGCCTTACGAATAGCAGTGAAAAGAAGAGAAGTGAAAAGCGAAGGAGAAAAGGAAAGATATAAGCATCTGAATGCAGAGTTCCAAAGAATAGCAAGAAAAGATAAGAAAGCCTTCCTCAGAGATCAATGCAAAGAAATAGAGGAGAACAAGAGAATGGGAAAAACTAGAGATCTCTTCAAGAAAATTAGATACAGTATTGTAATGTAGAATAAAGTATTAAAAAAAAAAAAAAAAAGAAAATTAGAGATACCAAGGGAACATTTCATGCAAAGATGGGCTCAATAAAGGACAGAAATGGTATGGACACATGCTTCAGTATGCCTCTTATTACACAGTTTTGCAACCCTGCTATATCAGATGGATTCATGTAATTTATTTATCTTTGTATCACTGTGATATCTAACAGTGCTTTCCAAAGCACAGCACTCAATGAATGGTCACTGAATAAAAGTCATTCCCTTACAATAATTCCTTTAAGGGAACTAATAAATCCAGTTATTTGACTTTTTATTCAGTATATGCTTTTTCCAGTAGTCATATGCATCTGACAGTTGAACCATAAAGAAGAATTGATGCTTTTGAATTGTAGTGCTGAAGAAGGCTCTTGAGAGTCCCTCAGACAGCAAAGAAATCAAACCAGTCAATCCTAAATGAATCAATACTGAATATACATTGGAAAGACTGATGCTGAAGCTGAAGCTCCAATACTTTGGTCCCCTGATGCAAAGAGCCAACTCATTGGAAAAGCCCTTGGTGTTGGGAAAGACTGAGGGCAGGAGGAGAAGGGGATGACAGAGGATGAGATGGCTGGATGGCATAACTGACTCAATAGACATGCATTTGAGCAAACTCTAGAAGATAGTGAAGAACAGAGAAGCATAGCATCCTGTACTCTGTGGGGTTGCAAAGAATCAGACATGATTTATTGACTGAACAACAAATTGGGTATAGAAGCAAGACACAGCCTACCAGTGTAATCCCCCAAAGTGCCAAACATAGTTACCATTCACCAACCCTTGCCTTAATGTCTTATGCTTTATCAAATCAACCTTCAAGTGAATCTGCAGGTTGGTGAGCTTGGTTTCTCTTGGCATATCAGTGTTTTGTAAACTTTCTATCTGAAAGCAACTCCCTTATTCTTATTTACATTTTTCATGCTTTGCTCAAATAGAATTTTTTTCAATCTATATTATTCTCTTCTGATATTAGATAAGATGGTCTTGTCCAAGTTTAGTCATTTATCTTTTGCTTTAGCTCTCTTTGTCTCAGAGGGCCCCAGTTCTTGGAATCCCAGAAGGCTATAAATACTCTCCAACCTAATTACAGACTATGAATTGACATATGAATAGAGACTGGGCTAATTTCAACTTCTTATTTAAGACTTAAAAAGGTTAAGTGTCCAAATAAACCCATTATGAAGTGTTTCAGCACGGTTTTTCCCAATCATTTACCCCTTTAGGACAGATGACATTACTTTTACAAATAAACTTCTACTGCTGCTCTTTCCACGTTCAAAAGACCTACAAGACTGTGAGTCCTCAAAATCAAAGTCATATGTCAACTTCCTTGATCATTTGAATGTAGGTGGGTAAGTGTAATCTCTCTATCAGTTACTACCTGAAGAAGAAACTGTTTTCCACCAAGGATTTCAGATTTGAATGCATTTGCATCATAGTTTTTAGTATTATGAAAAAGATTTTATACCAGAGTCAATTTTTCTAACAAAAATATATGCTATTTTTCTTAAAATAAAAAAGCTTTATACTCCTATTGAGTCTGCATACACACATAAATTGAAACATATATACACATATACCATGCCCTATATGAAATTTTAAAACTGAGAAATCAAGCAATAAAAGTAACTAGGGGGCAGGAAAGCTCATCCTCATAGGTTTATTTAAAAAAATAATTGGGGGAATAATAAAAATATTATGAATTATATGGACTATAGTAAAAAGCAAAGAACACATTCTAGATAAAAATCATAGTAGATGAAAAACTAAAGGAGAATTAAAGGAGAAGCTAGGGGAGAATTTAAGAATACCATTATTTGTTATTATGTTTTGTTTAGAGTCTATTATGTGTCCCGAACTGTGGTGGAGGCAGCAGATCATTTGGGATATATTGTTATGGGTCCCTTTCCCTAAAGAAACAATCTGCAGAGGATATGATATAGATAAATGGATGATAGTTAGATAGATAGACAGATAGATAGATAGAAAATAAGAGGTATAAATTAATTCTAAAAATACAACAGATGGTATCTAACCCATACTCCTTACCAGTATGATTTTAAGATCTCTAAGTGTTATGAAGAGAATGAGCATTCATATGGATTCTAGTAGCCAGAGACGGTGCATTGAAAAACATGGGACATGACAGGGATTTGGATATAGAAAACAACAAGCTATATAAGTATGTGAAGCAGCATGAGAGAAAATATAAAGCAGTAATATGATTGGGGCCAAGAGGGAAGGCTTCCTTAAATATAACTAAATTCTTATTTGAATTACTGAAAGAGAAGCTGATGATTTAGCAGGAAATTGAAAACAGTCTGATTCACAAAATTGTGATAAAATTAAGCAACATCTTCTTGTTTTTTCCCATCTTTGAATCTTTGAATGTACTTACCATATCTTTGACTTACCAATTTTCTTATTCCCTTTGTTCTTTTTTTTTTCATGCTCCTAATCTAAGGCATAAAAATTATAAATTTCAAGTATAATATTTGATAATTTAAGAACATTAGGTAATTAAAATTGGACTATTCTAGAAAATTCAGGAAGAGTAAAATGAGTTTTACTTGAACAAGTAGTGTGAGATCATGCTTTAGTCTCTTGGAAAAAGTGTTGGGCAGATACTCTTCCAGCAAGGTAAAGAATAGACTGCATAAAATGTGATAGGAAGGAAGTGGTTTAAATGTTAGAAGACATACAGTGATATATGTCAATTATATCTTAATAAAACTGGGGAAAAGAATTTTGAAAATACATAAAAAGTAAATGTAAGGAAATAAAACTACCCATGATTGTCCTATTTCTGGAAATAACACAAGTAATATTTTATTTCCTTCCAACATTCATCTCAATATACTTATGTGTATTTTATATATATTAGAGATGGTATAGAAATAAAATGTGATTCTACTTTAAAATACAAGTTAGAAGACTTGGATTCTGGTACTGGCTCTATTATTTCAGCATATTATTTATTACTTTTATATTCTATTGAGGTCAAAAAAATTTAGCCCATGGGAGAAAAAAAAAAATTTAGCCCATGATAAACTAGAAACTATACTACATGCTAGGTATTCAGCTATTAATAAAAAATATTACCTTTGCCTATTAAAAGTTTATAATCTAGAGAAAGTTAAACATATAAGGAGATGAGCTCAACTTCTTACGTTGAATGCAGAGATAAAAATGTTCACAGGTCACTCTGCTCAGGAGAGGGTATTTAGTGCCCCTGCATTAGCTACAGAAGGGAGACAACACACTTGTGCTATCAACTGGGTTGTGAAGGACAAACTGAGGTAGCTTACATAAAACGTCTTGTTTTCTGCCATGTCTGATGCAAAGAAAAAGGGTTACATTAGCAGGAATGTGGAGCTATCTAACTGAAGGAAACCTGCCAGGATGAATAGTGAATGCACCCAGTGTGTCACATCAAACAACTCTTTGTATTTTATAGCCATCAAAGTAGCTAAGAAGTTTGATGATGTTGAGTGCTGCGTGTAGTAAATCTGATTTCTCCTGAATTTTTGAACCTGACTCTCAAAATTGAAAATGACTAGGGCTCTGGATGACTTAAGACTATAAGATAATGTGAAATCCCTGAGATGGTCTCTTCCTTCACCTTAACACTTTTTGGCTATTGAAGACTCAAGGTGCATTCCTGTTGCTCCCTTCCTTCCTTCCATTATCCTAGCTTCTGTCTTCCTACTGACTCTATACGTTGTCTATGCTAGTTTGATTATGACGGATACTGAGCATCAAAGTAGCTGCACTGGTATAAAAATGAAAAAAAAAATTTGATAGAGAATAAAAAAATAGATGAAGATTTTTGAATATGGAAACTTCAGAACAGAAATATTTTCAAAATTGTAACAGGGATAGTGCAGTATCAAGAACAGGAGATATGGAAACCAAAGGATACATGTAAACAATGCAAATAACATAAGCCCATGGATGAGGGTATCCACCAAAGTTGCCTAAGAATTTTCTCTTTGTCATCTCAAAAGCCTTGAGTACCATAGTGCTTAACAAGTTAGAAATAAAGATGAAATTAAAATGGATTTTTGTTAGTTACAAAATAGATATTGATCATATTTTGCAATAAAATTGTTTACACATGATAACAACCTCTCCCTAAATGAAAGCACTTATTATTAAATTACACTATATAAAATTAAGTAAAGGAAACGTTTAGTAAGTTCCTGTTTTTGTTTTTGTTTTTTTTTGCTTTCAACAGGCTATTACAACTGCTTCCTTTCATGTTTTAACTGAACTATGAACTGGTAGAAAATTGTCAAGGGTGTGATACGGAGAAAGAGTTGGAGAAATGGTGCGTTTCCAGAGGCAAATTTGCCACCACGAAGTGGCTGATCAGTCTCTGAAAACAAAAGTGCCATAAATAGCCTCATTCATAAGGGAATATTAGAAATGAGTTTACTAATCACAGAATGAGAAATCCCCTTTTTTCTTCAATCACCACTCCTATTGCAGCTCCTCTAACATGCTTTCTGACATATCAAATGATGACTTGGATTGTCTGTTCTCAGACAAGAATTGTCACTGAACTTTAAAAAAATATCAATCCTTAAGCTTGCTTTTGTTATCATAGCTGTCCACTGGTTGCATTTTGGTCACTGACTTGTGCTTTCTCTACCTGCCCCCACCCCAGACAGGCCATCTACTGTGACTGCCAGTTATCAGAGGACAGGTTATCAATAATCAAGCTATCAATAATCTTCTGGACAAACAGATGTTATAAATGGCATGCTGAATTCAGAAATGTGAATGCTTTTAAAGTAATTGTTTTAAAATAATAGCATTATTTTTGGAAGTAGCAAGTTTTTCTTGTGTTTGGGTAGTAGCTAAAAAGAGAGGGAAATATTCTAGCCTACATAAAAGTGAAGTATATTTATCAAATTTTAAAAGCTTATTGTTAAATATTTAGAAAATATATCAGAAAGCAAACACAATCAGCTCTAATCTTATTATAAATATGACTTTGTGTCTTGCTTTTCCTCTTATTATACTAGAATTTTCTAATGTTCTTATATACTCTTTGGTAATATCACATGGTTGCCTCTTTCAATCTTTGTATATTTCTATAATAAAGCTAATCATTCTCCTATTTTGGAGGGTAATATTTTTAAATTATCAAAAGGAATATCTATGTTTAGACAGGTTGAGAGAGAGAGATCTTTCAATACTCTAGGTCTGAAAATATAATCCTTAAAAAGAAGGCATTAGGGGAATAGTCTTTGTATAAAGATACTTATCATTTTCTCTCTCCAAACTCATTCACAAAAGGAAGTTATTCAGATGCAAGGTTTCAACAGAACCGCTGTGGTTACACAGTTCATCCTGGTGGGTTTTTCTAACCTGGAGGAGCTCCAAGTGCTGCTTTTTGTCACCTTCCTCCTTCTGTACTTGACCATCCTGATGGCCAATGCAACCATCATGACTGTTATCTGCTTCAGCAGGACTTTACACACTCCCATGTATGGTTTCCTGTTCATCCTTTCCTTCTCTGAGTCTTGCTACACTTTTGTCATCATCCCTCAGCTGCTGGTCCACCTGCTTTCAGCCACCAAGACTATCTCTTTCATAGCCTGTGCCACCCAGCTCTTCTTCTTCCTTGGTTTTGCATGTACCAACTGCTTTCTCATTGCTGTGATGGGATATGATCGCTACGTGGCAATTTGCCACCCCTGAGGTACACACTCATCATGAACAAAAGGCTAGGTTTGGGGTTGGTATCTCTGTCAACAATCACAGGTTTCTTTATTGCTTTGGTGGCCACCAATCTCATATGTGGCATGCATTTTTGTGGCCCAAACAGGGTCAACCACTATTTCTGTGACATGGCACCAGTTATTAAGTTAGCCTGCACAGACACTCATGTAAAAGAACTAGCTCTGTTCAGCCTCAGCATCCTGGTAATCATGGTGCCTTTTCTGCTAATTCTCATATCCTATGGCTTCATCGTTAACACCATCCTGAAGATCCCCTCGGCTGAGGGCAAGAGGAAAGCCTTTGCCACCTGTGCCTCACACCTCACCGTGGTCTTTGTCCACTATGGCTGTGCCTCCATCATATACCTTCGGCCCAAATCCAAGTCTGCTTCAGACAAAGACCAGTTGGTGGCAGTGACCTACACAGTGGTTACCCCCTTACTTAATCCTCTTGTCTACAGTCTCAGAAACAAGGAGGTGAAGACTGCACTGAAAAGAGTTCTGGGAATGCCTGTGGCAACCAAGTGATCTAATGAAAACTTGCAAAATTAACTAGAGAAGTCATACAGGTCAAAGGCATGAAAATTTCTTTGTCTCTTCATCAGTTCAATCATGATATGGATATTATTTCCAATGACTAAGACCACTGTTGCCTTTTTCTTTTCTCCTATTTCAGAACTGCAAATCAATCTACATGCTAAATTATCTGATGCCTATTCCTTTTTGTAAAGATGCATGTGACAAAAAGAGAAAAACATAATATTTTTTTCAAGGGAAAACACAATACTCAAAATGAAAGTTGGCTAAAGATTGCTTGTCTAGTTAGATAGAGAGAATGGGATGTGAAATTATTAGAAGCATCCTATCTAGGAGGCCAGCATTCACCATATAGCACCATGTATCAGGTTCTATAAAAAGCAGAAAAATCAAGATGAATAAATTGATAATTTATGGAGGTGTAAAAGTGAGTAGGTAGAAAGATAAAAAATGAAAATAAAATGATGAATCAGATCTAGTAAAAGAATTTGAATAAAGAATCATGTATGCCAAAAGGACAAATATGTATGTCTTCTGGAAAAAAAATGGAATAAACAACTTGAGAATAAAGAAAAGGAACTAGATTTTAAATGAGGAACAAGATTTCAATTCAAAGAAAATGGATTTTTCAGTGAAAAAACATTGGTTGATGTTATCAACATAGTAGATTTTCTTCAAAATTTAATACTAGAATTTTATTCTGTTAGTAATTAAATATATTTCACTTTTCATTTGTAGTTTTCCTTTGTTTTTATAATGATTTTTTTCCAGTTGATTCGTTTTCTTTTTTAATAATGAACTTAAGCAATAATAACATCTTTACATTTGCTAATACAGAGGAACATAATTCTATGAAGAGGCAGAAGTGGCCCTAATATTTCAATTAACCAACTCTACAATGGTCATAATGCAAAACTTACATGTATCTACTATTTTATTGTAACATTTGAGCAGCAAATCCTAAACAATTGATTTTAAATTTCAACTCTATTGATTTCAAGCCATATGATTTGAAATAAAACATTTCAAATTATTGAAACCGATGTGCCCTAAATTTTTTATCTAGACAACTGAGATTTTTTTGAATGAATATGTGGATTATATAATGAGAACAGTGTTTCTTGTTGGGAGAATCTATTGCTATGAATTAGACCCTTTATCTAGCCCATGAAGTGAAGTGAAGTCACTCAGTCGTGTCCGACTCTTTGCGACCTCATGGACTGTAGCCTACCAGGCTCCTCCCTCCATGGGATTCTCCAAGCAAGAGTACTGGAGTGGGTTGCCGTTCCTTCTCCAGAGGATCTTCCTGACCCAGGGATTGAACCCGGGTCTCCTGCATTCCAGGCAGACGCTTTAACCTCTGAGCCACCAGGTCAGCCTTATATTACAAAAATATGTAATTTGTTAAAATTATAGTGCATCACACAAAGTAAAAACTATGCTACTGTTAATTATGTGACTGAAACTTATATGCTAATAAGGAAAATGTTCTTATAATGCAAATGGACCAGCATCCTCTATTCCCTCTATAAGGCATGCTGGCTGATTCCCATGGCACAATAAACACTCATGACTATCAGTTTCTAGTGTACCTGCTGCATATTTCAGCTCTCACAAGTTAAATCACATATGTTTGTTCTCAAGACCGTCTATGATGGTTGTATTCATTATAGTACTTACTCAACTTGAGATATATAATTCTGTACCAGGTAGTCTGGGGAAAAATGATGCAAAAAAGGTTTACATATTTCTAATACAAGGTTGAATGTTTTGGAAAGATTAAATATGAGGAAAAAATCATAGAATAAAACAAAATCATAAAAATCTAGAATCATTATTTAGATTTTAGATTATTTTGCAAGTGTTTCTAAGTTCCTGTTCATCAAGAGAGTGGGATGATTTGGGAGAATGGCATTGAAACAAGTACAATATCATATAAGAAATGAATCGCCAGTCTAGGTTTGATGCAGGATACAGGATGCTTGGGGCTGGTGCACTGGGATGACCCATGGAGATGGTATGGGGAGAGAGATGGGAGGGGGTTCAGGATTGGGAACACGTGTACACCCATGATGGATTTATGTTGATGTATGGCAAAACCAGTACAGTATTGTAAAGTAAAATAAAGTAAAAAAAAACAAAAAAACCTATGGCCCATCTTATACTAGATGTGCTCTGAAGAACTCCAATCATGTAGTCTATTAATAAAATACCTTAACTCTAAATGAAAATATTTAAAAATATTTATGCATTTAAGAATTTTGAATTAAATTTTTAAAATATTTAAGATTAAATTCAACAGTTGAGGTGGGAGACATGTACATAAAAACTATCAAACATTGTTGAAAAATTAAACAAAATTTTAATAAATGAAGAGGTATCTATGTTATGGATTGGAACACTCAATGCCATTAGCTCAGAGCTAACTCTGAGCAAATAGATCTATAGATTCAGGATAATTCCTATCAACTCCCAGAAGATTTTTTCTATAAAAATAGACAAACTAATCATAAAATGTATATAGAAAGGAATCAAGATAGCCAAAATAACTGTGGGGGATAAAGTAAAATGTATAATGTATGCTTTCTGACTTCAAAGCTTAATCTAAATATTCAGTAATATAGAAAATATCACACTTGTCTATAGTTAGACATATAGACAATGGGTAGAACTGAAACTCAGAAAATATACACTTCAAAAGGCACCATTATGAAAACATAAAAGAACATTGCACATAGATAAAAATATATTTTTCAAAACATACAGATGGGCTTTGTACCCAAAATAAACAAATAATGTTTACAATTGAGTAATAAGAGAAACATGGCATTTAAAAAAATGGGTGAAGACTTTCAGTAGCACTTCTGTCGTGTCTGACTCTTTGCAGCTCTATGGACTGCAGCCCTCAGGGCTCCTCTCCGTGGGATTCTCCAGGCAAGAACACTGAAGTGGTTTGCCATGCCCTACTCCAGGGGATCTTCCCAACCCAGGGATCAAACACATTCCCTTATGTCTCCTACATGGCAGGCGGATTCTTTACCACTAGCACCACCTGGAAAGCCCGACTTTTGGTAGATGTTTCATCAAACTATCTTAGTACATAATAGATATATGAAAACGCATTTAAAATCATTAGTAACTCAGTTGTGTCCAACTCTTTGTGACCCCATGGACTATAGCCTACCAGGCTCCTCTATCCATGGAACTTCCCAGCAAGGACACTGAAATGTGTTGCCATTTCCTTCTCCAAGGGATCTTCCCGACTCAGGGATCAAACCTGGGTCTCCAGCATTGGCAGGTGTATTCTTTACCACTGAGCTGCCAGATAGAACTAAAAGGTGCTGGGAGGGATATAGAGAGACTGAAACCTTCACATATTGATGTGGGAGTGTAAAATTATGCATATTTTTGTAAACAGTTTGACAACTTCGTCTACAGGTAAGAAAAACTTCAGTTCAGTTCAGTTCAGTTCAGTGACTCAGTCGTGCCCAACTCTTTGCGACCCCATGAATCACAGCATGCCAGGCCTCCCTGTCCATCACCATCTCCCAGAGTCCACTCAAACTCATATCCATCGAGTCAGTGGTGCCATCCAGCCATCTCATCCTCGGCCGTCCCCTTTTCCTCCTGCCCGCAATCCTTCCAAGCTTCAGAGTCTTTTCGAATGAGTCAACTCTTCGCATGAGGTGGCCAAAGTATTGGAGAATAAACTTAGCAAATGGCATTTCTAGGAATACATCAAAGATAAGTGAATACTATCTACACAAATACTTTCATGTGAAGGTTCATAATAGCATTACTCATAATGGATAAGATAAGGAAATGGTCTATCAATGTATAAAAAAATTTATGGATTAAAAAAATCAGGTATGGCCATAAAACTGTATACTATTCAGCAATAAAAAGAAATGAAATATGGTACCTACTACAACAGAGATTGCCTCCAAAAACATTCAGTTCAGTTCAGTTCAGTCGCTCAGTCATGCCCGACTCTTCGCGACCGCATGAATTGCAGCACGCCAGGCCTCCCTATCTATCACCATCTCCCAGAGTTCACTCAGACTCAGGTTTATCGAGTCAGTAATGCCATCCAGCCATCTCATTCTCTGCCGTCCCATTCTCCTCCTGCCCCAATCTTTCCCAGCATCAGAGTCTTTTCCAGTGAGTCAACACTTCACATGAGGTGGCCAAAGTACTGGAGTTTCAGCTTTAGCATCATTCCTTCCAAAGAAATCCCAGGGTTGATCTTCAGAATGGACTGGTTGGATCTCCTTGCAGTCCAAGGGACTCTCAAGAGTCTTCTCCAACACCACAGTTCAAAAGCATCAATTCTTTGGTGCTCAGCCTTCTTCACAGTCCAACTCTCACATCCATACATGACCACTGGAAAAACCATAGCTTTGAGTAGACGGACTTTCGTCAGCAAAATAATGTCTCTGCTTTTGAATATACTATCTAGATTGGTCTAACTTTTCTTCCAAGGATTAAGCGTCTTTTAATTTCATGGCTACAGTCACCATCTGCAGTGATTTTGGAGCCCCCAAAATAAAGTCTGACACTGTTTCCACTGTTTCCCCATTTTTTCCCATGAAGTGATGGGACCAGGTGCTATGATCTTTGTTTTCTGAATGTTGAGCTTTAAGCCAACTTTTTCGCTTTCCTCTTTCACTTTCATCAAGAGGCTCTTTAGTTCTTCTTCACTTTCTGCCATAAGGGTGGTATCATCTGCATATCTGAGGTTATTGTTATTTCTCCCGGCAATCTTGATTCCAGTTTGTGTTTCTTCCAGTCCAGCATTTCTCATGATGTACTCTGCATATAAGTTAAATGAGCAGGGTGACAGTATACAGCCTTGACATACTCCTTTTCCTATGTGGAACCAGTCTGTTGTTCCATGTCCAGTTCTAACTGTTGCTTCCTGACCTGCATACAGATTTCTCAAAAGGCAGGTTAGGTGGTCTGGTATTCCCATCACTTTCAGAATTTTCCACAGTTGCTTGTGATCCACACAGTCAAAGGCTTTGGCATAGTCAATAAAGCAGAAATAGATGTTTTTCTGAAACTCCCTTGCTTTTTCCATGATCCAGCGGATGTTGGCAATTTGATCGCTGATTCCTCTGCCTTTTCTAAAACCAGCTTGAACATCAGGAGTTCACGGTTCACATATTATTGAAGCCTGGCTTGGAGAATTTTGAGCATTACTTTACTAGCATGTGAGATGAATTGAACTGTGCGGTAGTTTGAGCATTCTTTGGCATTGCCTTTCTTTGGGATTGGAATGGAAACTAACCTTTTCCAGTCCTGTGGCCACTGCTGAGTTTTCCAAATTTGCTGGCATACTGAGTGCAGCACTCTCACAGCATCATCTTTCAGGATTTGAAACAGCTCCACTGGAATTCCATCACCTCCACTAGCTTTGTTCATAGTGATGCTTTCTAAGGTCCACTTGACTTCACATTCCAAGATGTCTGGCTCTAGATGAGTGATCACATCATCATGATTATCTGGGTCTTGAAGTTCTTTTTCGTACAGTTCTTCTGTGTTTCTTGCCACCTCTTCTTAATATCTCTGCTTCTGTTGGGTCCAGACCATTTCTGTCCTTTATCGAGCCCATCTTAGCATGAAATATTCCCTTGGTATCTCTAATTTTCTTGAAGAGATCTCTAGTCTTTCCCATTCTGTTCTTTTTCTCTATTTCTTTGCATTGATCGCTGAAGAAAGCTTTCTTATCTCTTCTTGCTCTTTTTTGGAACTCTACATTCAGATGCTTATATCTTTCCTTTTCTCCTTTGCTTTTCACCTCTTCTTTTCACAGCTATTTGTAAGGCCTCCCCAGACAGCCATTTTGCTTTTTTGCATTTCTTTTCCATGGGGATGGTCTTGATCCCTGTCTCCTGTACAATGTCATTATGTTAAGTAAAAGTAGGTAAGTACAAAGGACTACCATATCTATGCAAAATGCCCAGGAAAGAGAATTCTGTATCAACAGAAAGTGGACTAGTGGGATGGGATGGGAATAAGAGGGAATTTGACTGCAAATATGCTAATAATTGGATAACCACGATGGTGTGGTTATTCACCTAGATTAGAGTCAGACATCCTGGAATGTGAAGTCAAGTGGGCCCTAGGAAGCATTACTATGGACAAAGCTAGTGGAGGTGATGGAATTCCAGCTGAGCTATTTAAAAACATAAAAGAAGATGCTGTTAAAGTGCTGTACTCGATATGCCAGCAAATTTAGAAAACTCAGCAGTGGCCACAGGACTGGGAAAGATCAGTTTTCATTCCAATCCCAAAGAAAGGAAATGACAAAGAATGTTCAAATTACCATACAATTGTAGTCATTTCACATGCTCAAAAGATTATGCTCAAATCCTTCAAGCTAGCATTCAGGAGTATGTGAATTGAGAACTTCCAGACATATAAGCTGCCTTTAGAAAAGGTAAAGGTACCAGAGATCAAATTTCCAATATCCACAGGATCACAGTAAAAGCAAGGAAATTCCAAAAAGACATCTACTTCTGCTTCATGTTTCACTGACTATGCTAAGGCTTTTGACTGTGTGGATCACAACAAACTGGAAAATTCTTAGAGATGGAAATACCTGACCACCTTACCTACCTCCTGAGAAACCTCTCAGGAGAAGAAACAGCAGTTAGAACCGGACCTGGAACAATGAACTGGTTCAAAATTGGGAAAGGAGTACATCGAAGCTGTATATTGTCACTCTGTTTATTTAACTTATATGCAGAGTACATCATGCAAAATGCAAGGCTGGATAAAGCACAAGCTGGAATCAAGATTGCCAAGAGAAATATAAACAACCTCAGATAGATCCCCTGGGGAATGAAATGACAACCAACTCCAACACTCCAACACTCTTGCCTAGAAAATTCCATGGATGGAGGAGCCTGGTGGGATACAGTCCATGGGGTCACAAAGAGTCAGACATGACTGAGCAACTTCACAACTTCATAGATACGCAGATGACACTATCCTTATGGCAAAAAGGGAAACAGAACTAAAGAGCCTCTTGTTGAAGGTGAAAGAGGAGAGGGAAAAAGCTTGCTTAAACTCAACATTCACATTTGGTCTCATCACTTCATGGCAAATGTGTGTCTGTTAGCCACTTAGTTGTGTCCGATCCTCTGTGACCCCATGGACTGTAGCCCACCAGGCTCCTCTCTCCATGGGATTCTCCAGGAAAGAATAGTGGATTGCATTGCCATTCCTTCTCCAGGGGATCTTCCTGACCCAGGGATCAAACCCAGTTCTTCATTGCAGGCAGATTCTTTACCATCTACTATGGGGAAGTCCCTTTCACGGCAAAGTAGATGGGGAAAAAGTGGTAACCGTGACAGGTTTTATTTTCTTGGGCTCCAAAGTTACTGTGGATGGTGACTATAGCCAAAAAATTAAAAGAAACTTGCTCCTTGGGATTTCTTCCAAGCTATGACAAACCTAGACAGCATATTAAAAATACAAAGACATCACTTTGCTGACAAAGGTTCATATAGTCAAAGCTATAGCTTTTCCAGTAAGCTCCAATAATTTGGCCACCTCATGTGAAGACTTGAGCTGATTCATTGAAAAAGACCTTGATGCTAGGGAAAATTGAAGGCAGGAGGAGAAGGGGATGACAGAGGATGAGATGGTTGGATGGCATCATCGCTGACTCAATGGACAGGAGTTTAAGCAAGCTCTAGGAGATGGTGAAGGACAGGGAAGCCTGGAGTGCTGAAGCCTATAAGGTCACAACAAGTCAAGAGTCACACGCAAATGAAAACTGAACAACAACAACAAATATACAAGAAAACTATTTTCTTAAGTGACCAGAATCATCCCTTCTACCTTTTATTTTCTCTTCATTTACTCATCTTCATCTGTATTTATAGATACATGTACAGTTCTTGTGCTTAATTTAAAGCATGGTCTGTTGAAAGAGTAGTTGAATTCTTACACATAAACTGCCTTTAGAAAAAACATTGCATGTGAATTATGAGACATGAAAAGCAAGACAAATTGAAGATGAGATTGCAAGAGCATTTTCTGTTGTAAGAAAGAAAGAAAAAAATATAGGCTATCTTTGATTTTCTAGTCTAGCAAGAGTAAATAAACATAAATACTTGATAACTGGGGAAAACAAGAATTTTTTATAATTTATTTTTTAATTGATGGATAACTGTTTTACAGAATTTTTCTGTTGTCTATCAAATATCAACATGAGTCAGCCATAGGTGTATATATGTCGCCTCCCTCTTTAACCTCTCTCCCATCTCCCTCCCCATCCTACTCCTCTAGGTTGATACAGAGCCCCTGTTTGAGTTCCCTGAGACATAGAACAAATTTCCATTGGCTACCTACTTTACATATGGTAATGTAAGTTTCCATGTTACTCTCTCCACACATCTCATCCTCTCCTCCCATCTCCCTGTGTCCATAATTCTGTTCTCTGTATCTGTTTCTCTATTACTGTCCTGCAAATGAATTCATCAGTACCATCTTTCTAGATTCCATATATATATGCATTAGTATATGATATGTATCTTTCTTTCTCTTACTTACTTCACTCTGCACAATAGGCTCTAGGTTCATCCACCTCATTAGACCCAAATGCATTCCTTTCTGTGGCCAAGTAATATTCCATTGTGTATATGTATCACTACTTCTTTATCCATTCATCTGTTGATGGACATCTAGATTGTTTCCATGTTCTGCCTAGTGCAGATAGTGTTGCAATGAACATTGGGGTACATGTGTTTTTTTTAATTTTTGTTTCCTCAGGATATATACCTAGGAATGGGATTGCTGAGTCATATACAGTGCAAAAGGGTTCCCTTTTCTCCACACCCACTCCAGCATTTATTGTTTGTAGACTTTTTCAGGGTGGCTACTCTGACCAGTGGAGGTGATATCTCATTGTAGTTTTGATTTGCATTTCTCTATTAATGAGCGATGTTGAGCGTCTTTTCATGTATTTGTTAGCCATCTGTATGTCTTCTCTGGAGAAATGTCTGTTTAGGTCTTTTTCCCACTTTTTGATTGGGTTGTTTGTTTTTCTGGTATTGAGTTGTTTGGGCTGCTTATATATTTTAGAAATTAATCTTTTGTCAATTGTTTGATTTGCCATTATTTTCTCCCATTCTGAGGATTGTCTTTTCACCTTTTTCGTAATTTCCTTTGCAGGGAAAAAGCTTTAAAGTTTAATCAGGTCCCAGTTGTTTACTTTTGCTTTTATTTCCATTACTCTGGGAGGTGGGTCATAGAGGATCTTGCTTTGATTTAATGTCATTGAGTGTTCTGCCTATGTTTTTCTCTAAGAGTTTCATAGTTTCTTGTCTTACATTTAGGTCTTTAATCCATTTTGAGTTTATCTTTGTGTATGGTGTTAGAAAGTGTTCTAATGTTATTATTTTACAGGTAGCTGTCCGGTTTTCCCAGCTCCAATTATTGAAGAGACTATCTTTGTCCCATTGTATATTCTTGCTTCCTTTGTCAAAAATACAGTACTCATAGGTGTGTGAGTTTATTTCTGGGTTTTCTATCTTGTTTGATTGGTCTATATTTCTGTTTTTATGAAAGCACCATATTGTCTTGATAACTGTAACTTTGTAGTGATCTGATGTCAGGAAGGTTGATTCCACCAACTTCATTCTTCTTTCTCAAGACTTCTTTGACTATTCAGGGTCTTTTGTGTTTCTATATGTATTGTTAAATTTTTGTTCTAATTCTGTGAAAAATGCCATTGGTAATTTGATAGGGATTACATTGAATCTGTAGATTATATTTGGTAGTATATCATTTTAACAATATTGATTCTTCTTACCCAGGAACATGGAATATCTCTCCATCTGTTTATGTCATCTTTGATTTCTTTCATCAGTGTCTTATAATTTTCTGTATACAGTTCTTTTGTCTCCTTGGGTAGGTTTATTCCTAGATATTTTATTCTTTTGTTGCAATTGTGAATGGGATTGATTCCTTAATTTCTCTTTCTGACTTTTCATTGTTGTTAGTGTATAGAAATGCAAGTGATTGTATTGATTTGTATCTTGCAACTTTGCTAAATTCACTGATTAGCTCTAGTAGTTTTCTAATAGTATCTTTATGGTTTTCACAAGTGAAGCCATCTGGTTCTACTGCTACTGCTAAGTCACTTCAGTCGTGTCCGACTCTGTGCAACCTCATAGATAGCAGCCCAACAGGTTCTCCCATCCCTGGGACTCTCCAGGCAAGAACACTGGAGTGGGTTAGCATTTCCTTCTCGAACGCATGAAAGTGAAAAGTGAAAGTGAAGCCACTCAGTCTTGTCTGACTCTTAGCAATCCCATGGACTACAGCCTAGCAGGCTCCTCCACCCATGGGATTTTCCAGGCAAAAGTACTGGAGTGGGCTGCCATTACGTTCTCCATCTGATCCTAGGCTTCTGCTTTTTGGGAGACTTTTTTTTTTTTTTATCACAATTTCAATTGCAGTGCTTGTAATTGGGTTGTTCATAAGTTCTATTTCTTCCTGGTTCAGTATTGGAAGATTGAACTTTTCTGAAAATCTGTCCATTTCTTCTAGATTAACCATTTTATTGCCATATAATTGCTCATAATAGGCTCTTATAATCCTTTGTATTTCTGCATTGTCTGTTGCAACCTCTCCTTTTTGATTTCTAATTTTGTTGATTTGATTCTTCTCTTTTTCTTGATGAGTCTGGCTAAAGGTTTGTCAATTTTGTTTATCTTCTCAAAGAACCAGCTTTTTGTTTTATTAATCTTTACTATTATTTCTTTCATTTACTTTTCATTTATTTCTGCTCTGATCACTGTGATTTATTTCTTTCTGTTAATTTCAGGGTTTTTTTTTTTTTCTTTTCTTTCTCCAGTTTTGTTTTTGGTTTTGTTTTTTTTTTTTTTTGGTGGTAAAATTAGATTACCTATTCAATTTTTTTTTCTAAAACAAGAATATTTTCAGTCATACAGTCCCATTAAGTAATATTATCTTAAATTACAATTATTTTTCTTAATCTATACCAACTTCCTCCCAAGTTCCAAAATATAGAAACAAAAATCATTTAGAGTTTTTTTTTTTAAATTCAATATGCTAACATTCATCTGGGGGAAATCTATTTTTGATCAAGGATTAGGAAAAAGGTGGGGGGGTAGTAATATAAAACACATTGGAACATAACAGAGTAAACTTAAAGACTTGAAAAAAATCAAATCATGAATGTATTTCATAAATTTCAGCACATGACATCTCTAAAACAAAATATAACAAAAGAAAATAACAAAAATAGCCTCAAACAGATGAAAATTCTAGCAACATTAACCAACATTAATTAAGTGTAATAAAACAAAATGGAGAAATACTTTAAAAGAACTATATAGAAAGTGATATACATAGAAGAATGATAATGCAGATCCAGTATTTATAGTAGTGGAGTCTCTATAAAACAAATTCAATTATTTAAAACTGCTAAGAAATTTTCCCTGAAATAAAATATCTGCATCTATATATTGAAATCATCTGTCATACTTTAACTCTATTCATAGTCATGACAAAAATACTGATCATTAACAATAAAAAGAAAATCATGTGGAAATCATATTTCTTGGCAGCAATACAAAATGATGATAAAAAAAAATGGAAATTGTGAAGAAATTGAAAGAAGGAAGGTTTCAAGGAGGAATTTATTATACAGCCATACTAAAGTCTTATACTAGGGATTTGGGAATAGTTGCAAGCACGATAAACTAACATACACTACAGGAATCTGGAAACCAGTAACTTTTTTTGATGAAGCCATTAGTTGAAGAGATCCATTCACCATGATATGTCTTTTGGCCAAAAGACTAGTGGTGGACATAAAATACATATACCTAACCATAGATCTGAGCAGGATATGTACCTGAAAAATAAAAAGTAACACATTAAAAATTAATAAATGAAGAAAGAAATGGTGAAAAAGGTAAAGTTTATTTATTGCTGCATAAATAACATGATATTCAATAATTATCACTTAAAACTGATCAAACAAATAGTGAATGCCTAAGAAAAAGAGACTAAGATTAAATAAATAAATAAATATATATATATATATATTCTCAAAGCAGAATTTAATTCTATGCATTATATGACACATTCGTAACAAAATGATTCAAAAAGCCAGAAAAGTGAAGAGAAGGGAAATTATACCCAGCACAAGCAAATCAGAAAAAGCGAGGATTATGTTGTTGATGTTTGACAACTTAAAATTAGGGCCAAGAACATTAGGTTAACAACAACAGAAACAATGACAAAAGATATTTCCAATGGTAAAAGTTATGATTCACAATGAAATCATGATAGATGTGAATTTATGTGCCCTCAAACACAGGTGCATAGGAAGCAATAAGAGATTTACAAGGAGAAACAGATATATCAATAATGGGTAACTTTAATAAACCATTATGATGAAAACAGATCAACAAGAAATACATAACTAACAATTTGGGAAATATAAATAGAAAATGTAGTAAAGCATATCTTATAGTTACATACTGAACTTTGTATATAATAAAAGAATATGTTCTTTTCAAGGCACACAGCGTACATATAAAAATTGGCTATTGAGTCAAAATGAAAAAAATGCCAAACAATGTCATAGTACAAACTTACTTCCTAATACTACATTATAAACCATTAATGGATGACAAGGAGTCAGACACGACTGAGCAACTGAACAACAACAAAAATTGATGATAGCAAAATGCCTCCTCCATCTGACAATTTTATAATACTATTAAATAATTGTTGGATCAAAGGAGAAAAGCAAAATAAAATAAGTTTTATAAAGTAATATCAATTGTATTCTATGTATTATAAATTTAAAGCACTGATTAGAGAAAAATCTACACATATAAATTTTTAAAGTAAAAGTTATAAGAAAATGTCAGAAATATTGTAAAGCAAAAGATGCTCAACATCACTCATTATCAGAGAAATGCAAATCAAGACCACAATGAGGTACCATTTCATACCAGTCAGAATGGCTGCGATGCAAAAGTCTACAAGCAATAAATGCTGGAGAGGATGTGGAGAAAAGGGAACCCTCTTACACTGTTGGTGGGAATGCAAAGTAGTACAGCCACTATGGAGAACAGTGTGGAGATTCCTTTAAAAATTGCAAATAGAACTGCCTTATGACCCAGCAATCCCACTGCTGGGCATACACACCAAGAAAACCAGAATTGAAAGAGACACATGTACCCCAATGTTCATTGCAGCATTGTTTATAATAGCCAGGACAAGGAAACCACCTAGATGTCCATCAGCAGATGAATGGATAAGAAAGCTGTGGTACATATACACAATGGAGTATTACTCAGCCCTTAAAAAGAATAAATTTGAATCAGTTGTAATGAGAAGGAATGAAACTAGAGCCAATTATACAGAGTGAAGTAAGCCAGAAAGAAAAACACCAATACAGTATACTGACACATATGTATGAAATTTAGAAAGATAGTAATGATGACCCTGTATGTGAGACAACAAAAGAGACACAGAGGTACAGAACGGACTTTTGGCCTCTGAGGGAGAGGGAGAGGGTGGGATGACTTGGGAGAATGGCATTGAAACATGTATACTATCATGTAAGAAATGAAGCACCAGTCTATGTTTGGTACAGGATACAGGATGCTTGGGGCTGGTGCACGGGGATGATCCAGAGAGATGATATGGGGTGGGAGGTGGGAGGGGGCTTCAACATTGGGAGCTCGTGCACACTTGTGGCTGATTCATGTCAATGTATGGCAAAACCAATACAGTATTGTAATGTAGAATAAAGTAAAAATAAAATTAAAAAAATATTTTCAAAATATTGATTAAAAAACTTTATGCTTATTCATCACTGGGTGTTCAACATCAGCAGTATTAAAATCCAAACAGAGTAGATTAGAGATAAGAGAAATGAAGACCTTGTGAAGAAAACACTATATAGGAGTAAAAATAGCACAAATCCACATTCTTATCTTAGCAGCATTTCTTTAAGTAAATAATTAAATCTTTTTATATCTTAATTTTCTTTTCTGAAATTAGGGATATTATGAGGATTAATTGACAGCAATGGTAACCCCCTTCCATGGGCCTCCCTTGTAGTTCTTTGCTTTTTGACCTTTTGTTGGTGAAAAGAATGACCTGTGCTTATCCATCCTGCACCCTAGCTTTGGTGTCAATGAAGAGGAGTATGTTTTGAGAAATGACAGAGCAATGGACTGGTATATTACAGCACTTTCTATACTTGGACACTTGAAAAACTTTCTCTAGCTATCAGAATAGTGTAAAAACAACTTTGTCAAGAAAAGGCTTAAACTGACTGTTTATCAATCAATTCATTCAGAAAAAGACATGAAAGCAATGTTCAGTGTGTTTCTACCATAAATTCTGAACCTGAAGAAATTCTCTAGAGAACAAAGCAGTAACTATGGAAATAAATTGAGAAGATTTAAGACAAAGAAACAACACGAGATCCATCTTTGTATTCAGTGAACAGCAAAACTAGGATGTGACTGTAGGTGACAAAAAAGTCAGCTGTGTTTCCTTCTCAGGTATATTTGGGGCAAATAGAGATGTAGTGGTCAGACATGATGGGAAGTTCTACAGAAATGGAAACTCTGAACTAGAAAGCAGCTGCAAACAGAGAAAGAAATAAAGGTCCAGAAACGATTGGTGATTAACAAAGCTGAAATTTTTGATAGGCATTGATTTCTCAATGAAAACCTGTGCCAAAGAAAGATCAGTACAAAGGGACTAGTTCAGAGACTCAAGGGTTTCAGAAATAAGCTCCTCAAAATCACTTGCCAGGATGAGAGTTCTATATTTGATACTGAAAAATATAATATTGGAAACAAGAATATAGGTTCAGTTCAGTTCAGTCTCTCAGTCGTGTCCGACTCTTCGCAACCCCATGAATCTCAGCATCCCAGGCCTCCCTGTCCATCACCAACTCCCCGGAGTTCACTCAGACTCACGTCCATCGAGTCGGTGATGCCATCCAGCCATCTCATTCTCGGTCGTCCCTTCTCCTCCTGCCCCCAGTTCCTTCCAGCATCAGTCTTTTCCAATGAGTCAACTCTTCGCATGAGGTGGCCAAAGTACTGGAGTTTCAGCTTTAGCATCATTCCTTCCAAAGAAATCCCAGGGTTGATCTTCAGAATGGACTGGTTGGATCTCCTTGCAGTCCAAGGGACTCTCAAGAGTCTTCTCCAACACCACAGCTCAAAAGCATCAATTCTTCGGTGTTCAGCCTTCTTCACAGTCCAACTCTCACATCCATACATGAACATAGGAAAAACCATAGCCTTGACTAGATGGACCTTAGTCGGCAAAGTAATGTCTCCGCTTTTGAATATACTATCTAGGTTGGTCATAACTTTTCTTCCAAGGAGTAAGAGTCTTTTAATTTCATGGCTGCAGTCACCATCTGCAGTGATTTTGGAGCCCAAAAAATAAAGTCTGACACTGTTTCCACTGTTTCCCCATCTATTTCCCATGAAGTGATGGGACCGGATGCCATGATCCTTGTTTTCTGAATGTTGAGCTTTAATCCAACTTTTTCACTCTCCTCTTTCACTTTCATCAAGAGGCTTTTTAGCTCCTCTTCACTTTCTGCCATAAGGGTGGTGTCATCTGCATATCTGAGGTTATTGATATTTCTCCCGGCAATCTTGATTCTAGTTTGTGTTTCTTCCAGTCCAGCATTTCTCATGATGTACTCTGCATAGAAGTTAAATAAGCAGGGTGACATATACAGCCTTGACATACTCCTTTTCCTATTTGGAAACAGTCTGTTGTTCCATGTCCAGTTCCAACTGTTGCTTCTTGACCTGCATACAGATTTTTCAAGAGGCAGGTTAGGTGGTCTGGTATTCCCATCACTTTCAGAATTTTCCACAGTTGCTTGTGATCCACACAGTCAAAGGCTTTGGCATAGTCAATAAAGCAGAAATAGATGTTTTTCTGGAACTCTCTTTCTTTTTCCATGATCCAGCCAATGTTGGCAATTTGATCTCTGGTTCCTCTGCCTTTTCTAAAACCAGCTTGAACATCAGAGAGTTCACGGTTCACGTATTGCTGAAGCCTGGCTTGAAGAATTTTGAGCATTACTTTACTAGCATGTGAGATGAATTGAATTGTGCGGTAGTTTGAGCATTCTTTGGCATTGCCTTTCTTTGGAATTGGGATGAAAACTGACCTTTTCCAGTCCTGTGGCCACTGCTGAGTTTTCTTTTCTTCTCTAGATTACTCCATTCTCTTACACAAAGGCAACCTTGCTTCCAGCATAGCCCTGGCTTCCCCCTCCTTTTCTCTAATGTGGGCAGTAGCTACTAACCACTACTCTTCACATCTGAGTCTTAGGATTTTTATCTACTATTCAATTAATTATGTGATCCACCTATAATCTCAGTAGACTAGATCAGCAAGGCTATTTTGATATCTTTTATCTATTGATATTAAGAACAAAAATATTATTTAACATCCCTAGTGTCTTTCTCCTTTTCAAAGCTAAAAAGTTTTACTTTGATCTGCATCTTATACAAACTACACAAAACTCTAGTTTTTTATGTCATAGCTTTATATGATAGCTATAAAGTTCTAGGCAATTTGAATATAAGACCACCAACTTTTCCTGCCACTCGCTGTACACAAAGATATTTTTCATCTTTAATTTTATGGAAACATAGACTTATTTACAGATAAAAGGAAATTGTTTAAATTTTGAGAGCACAAAGATTCAAGACTTGTTCTAAAAACTCCAAATAAAACTTGGTAATTCTTAAAGAAGCACTAAAAATTATTATTTCCTTATGTTAATTTTCCTGAAACATCTAGAGTTGTACACACTGAACACTGAGAAGACAGTGAAAAAGAGGAAAATGATTATTTTCATGTTTTATTCTAATATTTAGATAATTGTATTTTATTAATATGATATTTTTATAAAACTTGTAATTATTAAATTACAGAAGTAATCAGTAAAATACAGTAAATATATCTACTAAGAAAAAAATACAACAGCAGTGATGTCATAGCTTGTATAGCATAAAACTAAAACAGAATAAGTCATAAGTAAGCAGCTTTTACAGTATCATAATAATCCTGTTTCAAATGAACCTCGAATTCAGTTTGTGAAGCCCAGACAATGAACTAGCTAGGAGCCATAATTCTTCTTTCTTCTATCAAAAATAACTGCATTTATATCCTAATTTTGTGGAATTAGTCTGCAGTTGCCAGATAAATTACAAGATGTCCCAGTAAATTTTAAATTTGAATAAACATTAATAATGACTTTAAGAGTTCCCAAAATACCATGTAGGATATACCAAAAAATGTATTTGTTGTTTATTGGGAATTTAAATATAACTGTGAATCCAGATATGAATGTTGTTTTCATGCCTGCTGAATCTCCTAAGTCTCAACCAAAACCCTTGGTTTACTGCTGTGCTTAGTTACTCAGTAGTGTCCAACTTTTGCGATCTCATGGACTGTAGCCCACCAGGCTCCTTGGTCCATGGGGATTCTCCCAGCAAGAATATTGAAGTGGGTTGCCATGCCCTCCTCCAGGAGATTTTCCCAACCCAGGGATCAAACCCAGGTCTCCCTCATTGCAGGCAGATTCTTTACCATCTGAGCTACCAGGGAAATCCCTCCTTGTTTACTACCTTAGCATAAAAGGGCTGAAAATTCAAGTTTCCATGAGCTCATTTTGGGAAGCTGGTTTTCCTATAATTATAGCTATCTAATCGCTAAGTTGTGTCCTACTCTTTGTGACCCCATAGACTGTAACTCTTTGTGACATCATGGAATATAATCCTCTGTCCAGAGATTTCCCAGACAAGAATACTGGAATGAGTTGCCATTTCCTTCTCTGGGGGATCTTTCCAACCCAGGGATCAAACCCACGTCTCCTGCAAGGGCAGGCAAATTCTGTACTGCTGAGTCACCAAGGAAGTCCTTTCTATAATTAGTTCTCATCTAACCTCAGATAGTCAAACATTCAAATAGTCTGTGCATTCTACCACCAGTGAGGATGCTGCTATTCATTCCCATTATGATGAGAGTGCATGAGTCAATTAAGAAATCAATTAAACACTGCAAGACTGTGACTCCAATATTAAATTCTGATATGGTTGTATTCATAATATTGTATTAGATAATTGAGGGGAGTACAAATAAATAATTTATGAGAGCTCAGCATTAAATTCTATTTCTTTAATTATATTTACTCTCACCTCAAATGATAATACCTCAGCAAATAAACTGTCTAGTTCAGACTCTGGTTATGCAGTATACTGCTATTGCTGTGCTTAGTCAGTCAGCTGTGTCCAACTCTTTGTGACCCCATAGACTGTAGCCCACCAGGCTCCTCTGTCCATGGGGATTCTCCAGGCAAAAATACTTGAGTGAATTGCCATTCCCTCCTCCAGAGGATCTTCCCAACCCAGGTATCAAGCCCAGGTCTCCCACACTGCAGGAGGATTGCTTACAGTCTGAGCCCATGCATCATGGAGTACAGGTTTAATTCCCTCATGCTATGTGTTAGGCCCAATGCCCTAAGTTTGCCAGAGTTTGTTTGGTTTTGTTTTTGTGACCAAATAGGTTTTAGAAAGAAATGATCCTTCTATGCTGTTTTAAGGCCGCCTCATCTTCTCATTCACAGGTTCCTTTTCTAAAACTCATTTTCAGCACTCAAAAATCCCTAGCCAATTCCTGTTAGTTGTCCTCTTGGATGGTCAGCCTCCCCTACTTTTAAATATATATGCATGTATATATATTTACACACACACACACACAGAGTCTTCTTACTTAGTGTTGAAACAGGTGTCTAACATCCAGGCTACAAATGCCATATGGATCCATAGCCTCTTAGGAACCAGACCACAGAGCAGGAGGTGAGTGGCAGGCAAGCGAGGAAAGCTTCATCTATATTTATATAAGCTCACTGAAGCTCTGATCACCACCTGAGCTTGACTCCCTGTCAGATCAGTGGTGAGGTTAGATTCTCATAGGAGCTTGAACCCTACTGTGAAGTGTGCATGTGAGGGACCTAGGTGCAAGAAAACAAACTCAGGGTTCCCACTGATCCACATCATGGTGAGTTGTGTATATATTTCATTATATATTACAAAGTGCATGTCAATGTATGGAAAAACCAATACAGTATTGTAAAGTAAAATAAAAATAAATAAATGAATAATGAAAAAATAATAGAAATATTGTGCACAATAAATGCAATGTGCTTTTGAGTTATCCCAAAACCATCCCCACCTCCCTCCCTCAGGTCTGTAGAAAAATTGTCTTCCACAAAACCACCTGGTGCAAAAAGGTTGTGGACTGCTGTGCTAAAATATTAAGAAAGTATTATAGATCAGTTGGACTTCCCATGTGGCTCAGTGGGTAAAAATACACCTGCAATTCAGGAGACACAGGAGACCTGGGTCAGGAAGAGCCTCTGGAGGAGGACATGGCAACCCACTCCAGTATTCTTGCCTGGAGACTCCCGAGAGCAGAGAAGCCTGGCAAAGAGTCGGGTACAACTGAAGTGACCGAGCAGCAGCAGCATTATAAATCAGTTACTAAAAATATATATAAATTAATTAAAAACTGAAGAAAAATAATGTTTTCACTCCCCTCATGAACTAGTCTACTCATCTGGTCATTTTATGATTAATAGCAGAAAAAAACAACATAAGATAAAATATTAAGAATATTTGTGAATAGTAATAAAATATTTTGCAAATTCAATTGGTTCTCACTAAAAATTAGTCTGTAGTCAAGTTTCACACATTGGTATCAAATAAATGTTTATACTCAAAAAGCATTTAGGACCAAATTTACTCAAAAAGAAAAAAATATATATCAAATCCTGATCCATAGCTACTGGTATCCTTTCTATTTTTTTTTATTTTTATTTTTTTACTATATTTGTTTTGCCATACATTGACACAAATCAGCCACAGGTGTTCACGGTCTCCCAATGTCAAAGCCCCCTCCCACCTCCCACCCCACATCATCTCCCTGGATCATCCCGTGCACCAGCCCCAAGCATCCTGCATCCTGCATTGAACACAGACTGGCACTTCGTTTCCTTTTAAAAAAATGTCTTCACATGGTTTATTGCATACATCATAATACAATGAGCACATCTGTCACTGAAACAGCACAGTCCTGATTCATATGCACAGTTATGACTCTCAGAAGCATCTTTTACACTTGCGTCTCTACATAGTGTACTATATGCACTGGAATGGGGTGAACACATGCATTCACCGCAGTAACACTACTCTGAAGCAACAAGCAATATGTACTTTTAGAGACATCTTTTATGCATGTGTCTTTTTAAAACATTTGGGTAAGAAATACATACCATGAAGTCTAAACTTGTGACAGATTTTCAAGTGTATTAAGAGTTAAGGGTACAACAGAACCCTAAAAATTTTTTATCTTGTATAACTGAAACTTTGTGCCCATTGAACAGAAACTTTCCACTTCAAGTCAGAAGCTCCAACCCCTGACTGCTTTCTACTTTCTGTTCGTATGAGTTACATTTCTCCCAGCAGTCATTTCCAACACAATAATTTCAGGCAGATTAAGATAGGTAGCTATTATGTTTTCAGCTTAAGTTGATAGGAAACATCACATGAACTAAAAATTCATTTGGAAGAACGCTCTATATAATTGAAAGATTAATTCAAACACTAAGATCCACAGAAATAACTCTTCTTTGTCTAGATACAGACTGATTCCCCCCTTATGTGTCATTTAACTTCTCACTTAGGTTAAATTGTGCAGCCAGGATGAATCTTCTGTCCTTGTTTTAATTCAGTCCTTTCTCAGTTTACATAGTAATCAGTGAAAATGTCTCTTTATTGACCTCTTAAATTCACTGTCTATATTAGACTCAGTTATGCCTTGCTAATATGACAATATTATAGCTCATCCCTACCAAAAACTCCTCTCAGTATCAAAAATAAAACATCCCTAAAGTACGAAATGAGTGAACTGGGTCATCAGCTTTGTTTACAGATTGGCAAGGGGAAATTCCCTGGCAATGTTGAAAATTAGAGCTTGTGTTCTTTCAGATCTCTGTTTGACACAGTTTTGTGCTTTCATGTTAGTTGTTGAGGAGTGAAAACATGTTATTTCAACTTTAGGCAAAGTTGTACCTCATTTGTTTCATTTTTTTTTCTTTTGACCTAATGTCTGCACCTGGCATCATAGAGTTTGAATATGAACCTGCTGATATATATTTTTATGGTTCAATGATGCTACTGTGGATCAGTGGGAAACTCTCTACAGTTTTTACTGGCTTAAAGTCATTTCAGTAATGACATGAATATATTCAAACATTAAGCCCTCACAATCCTTCTATACATTAAGGATTAAATAGACAACTAATTATAAAGCCTTGAATATATGAAACTGGTAAAAAATCAAATACTAGGAAGGCAAATCCTAGAAGAAAACTTAATGAGAGTTTATATGAATAAGGATATGGATTAAAGTAATACAGATTCAGCTAAGTATATCTGAGAATGTATACAGATAAGGTAGGAGGACTCAGAAAAAGAGAACCAGATATGGCTTTCTGGATATTAGAGAAGACATTTTTTACCTAAGCTATCTTATGATCTAAGCCTGGCCACAATTCTTGCCCTTGAAGAGGTCTCCATAATAATAACCTTAAGGGAACTAAAGAACAAAGTGCAAATGGGCAAGAGAATAACAATAGCAAGGATAACACATCAGTTGTAAAGATTCCCAGTTTGTTTCTGTTTTGCAGAATTTAAACCCCATTAGACACTCAACCACCAGATCAACTGAAACCTAAGGGATGATAATACTGACCTTTTCTGATGTTTGTGACTTCAATCAACTAAAACTTGAGCTCCGTCAATCACCTAAGTCCATTTATGAATGTACATGTACTCTTAGCTTAAAACTTCCCCGATTTTGCTGCTCAGGGAGATGCTGCTGTGGGAAAGATCCCTGGTGTTCTCCTTACTGCCTGAGAGTAATGAATACTCCCTCCTCCCAATCTTCATTTTGTTTGTGTCTTTTGGCTCAACACCCACCAAGAGTCAAACCTAGTGTTTCAAATAACAAGAAGAAAATTCTACTTATTGTACCATGGAATTTTTAAATCTTTATCTTTTGTATCTTTTTCTAAAATTCTTAAGCACCATGTCTTTCTAGAAATCATCACTTTTTAACTTTTGAGAAGCTGACATTGCTTGAGCAATTATACTATCATTATGATGTATTTATTTTGTTACTATTATTAAAAGTTTATATTATGGCATTCATTACAGTTATTATACAAAAATCCTTAGTATTTAATATAATTAGTAGAAATATCAGAATATATGTCTCAGAATATTTACTTTGCATAGTTAATTCTTCTTTCTAATATATTTGGCTAATTCATTTAGTATGCCACTATCTAGGAGGCATATTAAAAAGCAGAAACATTACTTTGCTGACAAAGATCCATCTAGTTAAGGCTATGGTTTTTCCAATAATCATGTATGGATATGAGAATTGGACTGTAAAGAAAGCTGAGCACTGAAGAAGTGATGCTTTTGAACTGTGGTGTTGGAGAAGACTCTCGAGAGTCCCTTGGACTGCAAGGAGATCCAACTAGTCCATCCTAAAGGAAATCAGTCCTGAATATTCACTGGAAGAACTGATACTGAAGCTGAAGCTCCAATACTTTGGCCACCTGATATGAAGAACTGACTCATTGGAAAAGACCTTGATGCTGGGAAAAATTAAAGGTGGAAAGAGAAGAAGACAGAGGATGAGATGGTTGGATGGCATCATCAATGCAACAGACATGAGTTTGAGTAGGCTTCAGGGGTTGATGATGGACAAGGAGGCCTGACATGCTACAGTCCATGGAGTCGTAAAGAGTCAGACACAACTGAGTGACTGAACTGAACTGAGATTTGCTATAGCTTTTTTTCCAAGGAGCAAGCATTTTTAATTTCATGGATGCCATCACCATCTGCACTGTTTTTGGAGCCCAAGAAAATAGTCTATCACTGATTCCATTGTCTTCCCATCTATTTACCATGAAGTGATGAGACCAAATGCCATGATCTTAGTATTTTGAATGTTGAATTTTAAGCCAGCTTTTTACTCTACCATATAACTACCATATGAACCAGAATTTCACTCCTCAGTATATTTTAAAAAAAAACTAATTTGAAAAGATGAAAGAAAGTAAAGTCGCTCAGTCATGTCCGACTCTTTGCAAACCCATGGACTGTAGCCTACCAGGCTCCTCCCTCCATGGTATTCTCTAGGAAAGAGTACTGGAGTGGGTTGCCATTTCCTTTTCCAGAGGATCTTCCTGACCCAGGGATCAAACCCGGGTCTCCAGCATTCCAGGCAGATGCTTTAACCTCTGAGCCATCAGGGAAGCCCAACATGTACCCCAATGTTCACAGCAGCATCATTTACAATTGTCAAGGTATGGAAGCAACCTAACTGTCAAACAACAGATGAATGGAGAAAGATGTGGTACATATACACAATGGAATACTACTCAATCTTAAAAAGAATGAAATTTTGCCATTTGCAACAACATGGATTTAGAGAGTATTATGCTAACTGAAATATTGGACAGAGAAAGACAAATACTGTGAGGCACCACTTATATGTAGAATCTAAAAAACACAACAAACTAGTGAATAAAACAAGAAAGGAGCAGGTTCACAGATATTGAGAACTATCAGCTAGTGGCTAGTGAAAACTACAAGCTGGTGTCTGGCTACCAGTAGGGGGTGGGTGGGAAGGTGGGCAACATGAGGGTGGGGAAGTGGGAAGTACACACCACTGAGTGCAAGACAGATTCAAGGATGTGTCATACAACAAAAGGAATATAGCCAATATTTTGTGATAACTTAAGTAGAAAATAACCTTTAAAAATTGAAATCAAATTAAGGCATCATCAGCACTGCAATCCCTCTGGAAAAAGAAAAAGAACAGAGTAGTAAGTACATCATGCCTCTGTACGGAGCATCCCTGCAAAAGGTACCTGAGATTGTACAAATGCTCATGGAAGCTATGACGCTCCTGCAAGCAACCTTGTGGGTAGCAGACTGTTGACAAGTGGAAGCATAAACTAGAGAGGAAAAAACAAGATGCTACTTGGTAACTGATTCTGAAAGACTGCTCTATGAGCAGAGGTGAAGTGCACTTTTAGTAAGAGTAAGTCTGCACCCAGTAAGCAGATAAGGATCACTGCAGTTTGGAGCTAGATAAAATTATGCCCCATTTTGTAGTCATCTAATGGCGAGACCAGGCTTCCCTGGTGGCTCAGTGGTAAAGAATCTGCCTGTAATGCAGGAAACATGGGTTCCATCCCTGGGTCAGGAAGAGTCCCTGGAGAAGCAAATGGCAACTCATTCCAGTATTCTTGCTTAGGAAATTCCGAGGACTGAGGAGCCTAGCAAGCTACAGTCCATGGGATCACAAAAGAGTCAGATGTGACAGCAACTAAAGAGCAACAGTGGTGAGACCAGACAGTATTTGTGTTTACGGACTCATGTCCTTTTACCTAAAAAGTGCTACACGTTAATTCAAAACTCTGCAATGACTTTCAGTCATAATGTTGTGACTCATAGGCCACCATTATGATGTGACTTCAATTCAGTGGCCTCATCTTCTACTATGTTCCTCATCACTTACTCCAGTACAGTTGTGCTGGATTTAGAACATTCCAATGTGTGATGTTGTTCTTATTTGTGCTCCCTTGCCTTGGGATGTTCTTCCCATAAATACTACATGGCTTGTTTCTTGTTCTTGCTTTAGGTCTCTCCTCAAAAGCCATCTTCTTGAGTGCCACATTCTGTCCATCATCTTTAAAATAATAGCCCATTTTCCCTTTTGATCCCCTTCCCTCAATTCATTCCTCAGTTAGAGCATAAGTCAGTTCAGTTGCTCAGTTACATCTGACTCTGTGACCTCATGAACCACAGCACATCAGGCCTCCCTGTCCACCACCAACTCCCACAGCTTAACCAAACTCATGTCCATCGAGTTGATGGTGCCATCCAGCCATCTCAACCTCTGTCGCCCTCATCTCCTCCTGCCCTCAGTCTTTCCAAGCATCAAGGACTTATCAAATGAGTCAGCACTTCGCATCAAGTGGCCAAAGTATAGGAGTTTCAGCTTCGACATCAGTCCAATGAGCTCCCAGGACTGATCTCCTTTAGGATAGACTGGTTGGATCTCCTTGCTGTCCAAGGGACTCTCAAGAGTCTTCTAGAATACCAAGTTCAAAAGCATCAATTCTTTGGCACTCAGCTTTCTTTATAGTCCAACTCTCACATCCATACATGACTACTGGAAAAACCATAGCCTTGACTAGATGGACATTTGTTGGCAAAGTAATATCTTTGCTTTTCAATATGCTGTCTAAGTTGGTAATGACTTTCCTTCCAAGGAGTAAGCGTCTTTTAATTTCATGGCTGCAGTCACCATCTGCAGTGACTTTGGAGCCCAGAAAAATAAAGTCTGACACTGTTTCCACTGTTTCCCCATCTATTTGCCATGAAGTGATGGGACCAGATGCCATGATCTTAGTTTTCTGAACGTTGAGTTTTAAGCCAACTTTTTCACTCTCCTCTTTTACTTTCATCAAGAAGCTTTTTAGTTCTTCTTCAGTTTCTGCCATAAGGGTGATATCATCTGCATATCTGAGGTTATTGATATTTCTCCTGGAAATCTTGATTCCAGCTTGTGCTTCTTCCAGCCCAACATTTCTCATGATGTACTCTGCATAGAAGTTAAATAAGCAGGGTAGCATTATACAGCCTTGATATACTCCTTTTCCTATTTGGAACCAATCTGTTGTTCCATGTCCAGTTCTAACTGTTGCTTTCTGACCTGCATACAGGTTTCTCAAGAGGCAGGTCAGGTGCTCTAGTATTCCCATGTCTCAGAATTTTCCACAGTTGCTTGTGATCCACACAGTCAAAGGCTTTGTCATAGTCAATAAAGCAGAAATAGATGTTTTTTCTGGAACTCTCTTACTTCTTCCATGATCCAGCGGATGTTGGCAATTTGATCTCTGGTTTCTCTGCCTTTTCTAAAACCAGCTTGAACATCTGAAAGTTCATAGTTCACATAATGCTAAAGCTTGGGGGAGAATTTTGAGCATTACTTTACTAGCATGTGAGATGAGTGCAATTGTGCGGTAGTTTGAGCATTCTTTGGCATTGCCTTTCTTTGAGATTGGAATGAAAGCTGACCTTTTCCAATACTGTAGCCACTGCTGAGTTCCAAATTTGCTGGCATATTGAGTGCAGCACTTTCACAGCATCATCTTTTAGAATTTGAAATAGCTTAACTGGAATGCCATCACCTCCACTAGCTTTGTTTGTAGTGATGCTTCCTAAGGCCCACTTGACTTCGCATTACAGGATGTCTGGCTCTAGGTGAGTGATCACACCATCGTGATTATCTGGGTCGTGAAGATCTTTCTCGTGTAGTTCTTCCGCATATTCTTGCCACCTCTTCTTAATCTCTTCTGCTTCTGCTAGGTCCATACCATTTCTGTCCTTTATTGTACCCATCTTTGCGTGAAATGTTCCCTTGGTATCTCAGATTTTCTTGAAGAGATCTCTAGTCTTTCTCATTCTATTATTTTCCTCTATTTCTTTGTATTGACCACTGAGAAATACTTTATCTCTTCTTGCTATTCTTTAGAACTCTGCATTCACATGGGTATATCTTTCCTTTTCTCCTTTGCCTTTTGCTTCTCTTCTTTTCATAGATGTTTGCAATTCCTCCTCAGACAACCATTTTGCCTTTTGCATTTCTTTTTCTTGGGAATGGTTTTGATCACTGCCTACTGTACATTCGACCTCAGTCCATAGTTTTTCAGGCACCCTGTCTATCTAATCCAGTACCTTTAATCTATTTGTCACTTTCTGTATAACTGTTAGATATTTGATTTAGGTCATACCTGAATAGTCTAGTGGTTTTCCCTACTTTCTTCAATTTAAGTCTCAATTTGGCAATAAGGAGTACATGATCTGAGTCACAGTCAGCTCCTGGTCTTGTTTTCACAGACTGTATAGAGCTTCTCCATCTTTGGCTGCAAAGAATATAATCAGTAGCATATATCATGACTTTACATATAATTCTTTTATTTATTTGTTTTCTGTCCCTCCTGCCCTCTACCATGTAAGTTCTATGTGTAATGGTATTTTACTCTTGGATCTCTGCTATATCATAGCATCAATCACATGGTAGATGTCCCATAATTGTTTGTTGAGTCTGCAATGTAGTGCTTACAGCATAGATTTTGAAGCAAAACTACCTGTAATACTTATTAGTTATGTGGCCTATATATCCTATGGGCCTATGTATCCCTATGAGGCTTCCCTTATGGCTCAGCTGGTAAAAAAATCAGCCTGCAATGTGGGAGACCTTGGTTTAGATCCCTTGGTTGGGATGATCCTCTGGAGAAGGGAAAGGCTACCCACACCAGTATTCTGGTGTATTCTACCCACTCCATGGAATTCATGGAGAATTCCATGGACTGTAGAGTCCATGGGGTCACAAAGAGTCATACATCACCAAGCAACTTTCACTTAGTCACTTATGTATCCTCTTCTATAAAATGGCAATAATAGTACCTAGCTCAGGATTGCTCTGAGAACTCCATGAGTTAATATGTATAAAGTGTGTAAAAAAGTGTTTAACCTACTACATACAGGTTCCACTTAAGTGTATTTTATCATCCAGTCAGCTTTAACCATAAAACGGGTACTTTTCTCATTGGCTGTAGTAACTGAGCTAATGCTCAAGTTGTGCTCATCCCATTATAGATAATGGGATGATTGACTTGCATTATGTTTTTTGACAGTGGTGATCACACCTAGCTCAGGATTATGGAAAAGGGAATAGAACATAGGCAAACTTATAAAGTAGGCTTTGGAGATTGGCTATTCAGGAAGAATGATGAACCAAAGAGAATAAACTTGTGATCTTGAAAAACTAGTAAAATGATGAAATTACAGAAGAAAATAAGAAAAGTGAAATGATTGGTGAAGAAAATTTCTAAACTAGTTTTAATTCCCTAAGAGTAAATCCCATGTCCCTAAGATCTATAGTAGATACTGTCTGTGGTTTGCGTGAAGAGACTTTTAACAATACCTCTCCCCTTGAGCACTGCTCCCAAGCAAGCGCTGTGTGAATATCTTTTTTCATCTGCTAGTGAGAAAACTGAAGGCCTGGATCCCCGTTTCAGTTTATGTTGCTCCATTTACTCAAATCTTTCCATACTCAGCTTACTTCATTCATTACGCAGAAGATTCCAGATAAACATTCTCCAAGCCCATGATTTGTCAAGGGCATTATGGTCTCAGTGTTTTTCTGACTTTGGACCCCAGCATATTCTGATTCATTCAGTCCTACTGCAGTCTGCCTCCAACAATTAATGTTATTCCTAGAGAAATTTACCAACAACCAAGAATAACACCTCCATCTCTTTTTCCAAACCCATCTCCTATTACTTCTACTGCATTTGTGTACACAACAGAATACAGTAAGGCCCAGGTCTGCACTGTCAGCAAAACAGGTTACCTTCTTGGTCTTATAGCTTGCAGGACAGTATTACCCTTAATTGTGGAAAAACCCGCCCCAGCGTCTAGAACATTAAGTCCAATCTTCCAGGGTTTCATCCAGAATGGTATGGTAACAGAAAGAACTAGATGACATCACTAAGTGATTAGGAGACACTTTATTTTTTTTTTGCTTTTAAATACTAGATCCTCACTCAGGAGCTCAGACTAAATTACCCAGCCCAAAAGTTTATACTACAGTGATGACACAGAGCTTTTCTGGCAATCTCATGAACCGATATTTTAAACTTTCCCAAATCCTGTTGAGCTGGTATTTCTGGCAATGTGATCATATGTTCACCTCTCAGGGCTCTTTTTGAACCCAGCTATAAGAGTTTTATTGATGGGTGCATATGTGCAGGCATCCTAGATCCATCTTCTTCTGGAGATATATTTTGTGTCTCACCCAAATTTATGCACACTTCTCAACTATAGCACTTTGTTGAAAGTAGAATTAAAATGCATTAAGGTATTGTGTTCAAGAACCTAGAGTTTCCTGAAAGTCACTAAATACAACATTCATCCTTCCCTAAGAGATTCCCTGGGGATCATTCAAATGCAATAGCAGTGAAATCCAGAGTAGCACGTTATGGTAAACTGGACTTGTCACTCACAGTATGAAGGACTCTGACAAGATTTTCCCAAAATCTCCTCCCTCATTCCTAAGGTCTTATCTTGACACATTATAAAGACAATAACTTAAAGAAATGAGAGAGCTGACAATGGCCATTTACCATCTTTGCACAATATCAATGATTCACCAAAAAAAAAAAAAGATTCACTTACATCTTTCAGTGACACTAGAAGTGCACTTCAGAAACATATTAGTACCTGAAAATCTGTGCCTAATACGATAGAGACTGCTGACTTTAAGGTCTCGTCTAGCTAGTCAAAGCTTATATCATTTGTTGATTCAACAAAATTTTTTTTTAATCATTCCCTTTATATCAGGCTATTTGTACCCAATCTAGGCACTAGCATACAAATTTCATTAACACAGATAAAATTTATGATGTCACAGTGCTTAAATTTCCGATGAAAATAATAGTAAATACATAAAAATAAATGAGATAGTTTTTGATAATTCAGTATTGGAGCAGTATGTGCTACTTTAGCTAAACTTTTAAGGAAAGACCTCTCTATAACATTTGAGCTTAGAGCTGGAAGGTGTCCCAAAATAATCCATGTAAGATCTGAGTGAAGAATGGTCCAGATGGAGGGGAAAATATGCATAATAGTGCCTTGAAGTGAAGTGAAGTCGCTCAGTCGTGTCCGACTCTCAGCGACCCCATGGATTTCAGCCTTCCAGGCTCCTCCATCCATGGGATTTTCCAGGCAAGAGTGCTGGAGTGGATTGCTATTTCCTTCTCCAGGGGATCTTCCCGACCCAGGAATCAAACCCGGGTCTCCCGCACTGCAGGCAGACGCTTTACCGTCTGAGCCACCAGGGAAGCCCAATAGTGCCTTAAGTCAAAAGAATTTTGGTGTTAATAAAAGATAGAAATAAGTCTAGTGTCAAAGAAGCATAATATCCAGTAGGGGAAAGATTAGAAGTGGGACCAGAGAAGTTAGCCTGATCCATATAAGTTCAAGAACTATGGTGACCAAAACATTAGGGTAGTGGGGAAAAATTATATTCAAACAGGAGATAATCAGAACTATACTTAAATTGCACACCTGAGTTAGATACTGAAAGTTTCCTACTTGCACATCTTCATTTTGATAGAGAAGGACCTTCTACCATGTGATGGAACTTCATTATTTATTGCGCCAAAAACCCTTTAAAATTCTGCCTTCCTCTCTGAAATCTGTGGCTGCCTCTAGATAAGCTGTTTTTATACCTTCTGCATTCAGAAAGTGATAAACTCTCAATACGGAAAGGACTGACTTCAATATGTTGCTCATGTGTAAGAGTACAGCTTGGATAAGTGATCATGGGACACTTGGGAATGCCCCATATAGAGCATTAAGTTCCCACTAAAAAAATCTATGCAATCTGCTCAATTACTCCATCCAAGGGAAGACGTCAACTGGACATCAGCATGAGAGCTACACCTTAATAGCTTTCTGACCTCCAACAAACTCATCAAATGAATCTCAATTAAAGCAATTAGATAATTTTAATATCCATATTAAAAATTAAGAGGACAATAAAGTATATGTAATAATAATAACAATAAATCAAAATTCTAAAGAAAATAAATGTAACTAGGCTGGCATCTGATCAATGCATCCCCTCCTTGCTTGGCTTTGTCCATAAAAATAATTCTCAGTCTCCATGTTCCGTTCCTAACTTCCAAAAATATGAATGTATCCCCTGAATATGTGTATCCACAAAGACATATATAGTAATACATAACCTCAGAGAGGTAGGAATGTCAGTCCCACCTTACCCTCTCTTTGACAGTAGAAAATCTCATGTGTTATTATTTTCTTTAAATATCTCTGAAGACGCATAAACACCATGACAGCAATGAAGTCTGAAACACTTAGCTGCCTCCTTCACCTTTGGTGGGGAGACAGACAAAAAGTTTTAATAAGAACATAGCCAAATGATGCAGAGAAGCCAAAAAGGAAAGAGATTAAGACAATTTATTTGACAATACATTTATTTAGGTCAGTATTTATTGAGAAAGATCTCTCTGAGGACAAATGAGCTACATAATTTATGAGGCCAGTACAAAATGAAAATGCAGTATTTCCTTCAAAAATGAACAGGATTTTGAGATGGCAACAACTTACCTGCCCACAATCTGCCATGAACCAGGTGAGGCACAAATACAAACACATAAATCTTGCTTTCAAGCAAATGAGAGAAAAACACAAAAATTTTTAAATTACTGTTTGGAGTCGGAAGAGGTGAGTGTATTCAGGAAGAACAGTCCAATTTGGGGTATAAAGAAGAGCTTTCCCCTGGACTATCCAGGGAAGTTCTTCAGAAAGAGGCATTTGAATTAAAATTTGAAGGATCAACAGTGATGAACATGTGGCTGAAGTAGGAAAGATATTCTGGAAGATGGGAGGGGAAAAACAGATTTCAAAAGAGTGCTGGTCAGGTCTCTGACAGAGCAAATCACTTTGGCAAAATCATGCTTTGTTTAGAGCTATGAATCATGTTTAAACAGAAGCAGAACGGGATTTTATGTGGAAGGTAAAACTAACAACACTAGAGTTGATTTAGTCTGGCTTTCCATTTCTTTAAGAGTTTGTTTTTGATCCATGATCCCTGTGCCAAGCAGAGTTGATGTCCTGAATTCCTGGGGTCTTGGGTTTTGGCTCCTGTAGGAAAGGCAGCGTGGGAGATAGAGAAGACATCCTGATTTGAGCTGTGGGAGGAAAAGAAGATCTCGGTCAGATAAGGGAAATCAGAGAAAGGAGAAAGGGAGAAAAAAGAATAAGCTGATAAGAAACTGAAGAGACAAAACAAGATAAGACTCACCTCTGCTTTTTAAATGATGAATCAACTATAACCAACATGACCAAGGTAACTATTACAATTAAGCAGATCAGCAACGAGAAGGAGTATCCACCTAGGTGGGGGATAAAACAAGAAAATCAATCTATAAAATGCTTTCTCTTCTACCACAGTTAATGCTTCTCATTTTAGAGTGGTGGGAACTCCCCAGAGTTTTAATCTGTCTGAGAGTCCTCATTTCAATTCCTCCTGAGTCTGTGTCTCTGGTCTGTCCACTTTTTCTTACATCACATCACCAGGTCCTTCTTTTTTTTCTCTCTAGTACCTCTAATCCTCTTCTTGCATTTTCTTAAAATTCAACTGCTGTCATGCTCCACCCTTCTTTCCATGGATTCCGCCACCTGTATCCTCTTGCACATAGCATGTCTGGCCATTTTTCTAAGTTCCTCAATCATGAGCTGTTTTTACTATGAGAAGACTATCACCTCCCAGCAGAACCCAGTTCTCTCTCACCCCAGTGGATGATGATGTCCCGGCCTCCCAGGCTGCTGTGCTTCACCTGGCAACTCAGGCCAGCCGCTTCCTCAGCAGCCACATCCAGGGTTACTTGGAGATACCAAGTCCCATCAGCATTGGGCAGGACGTCACCTCGCCGTGTCCCTGGGTGCTTCTGCTTGCCCCTCATCCACATCACCCATATGGGCTTTGGATGAAAGCCAGAGACATGGCACACCAACAACAGACGGCCGGGCCCGGGACTGGGGCCTTTGGACACCCACGCCTCTGGCTTCACTAGAGAGGAAAGAGGAGGAGAAATAGAATTTAGGAGGGCACCCTAGGATACAGCTTAGTGACTTAGGGTTCCTTAAGGAGTTTGAGTAATCACTTCTTTCTCTTTTCTAGGAAACAATTCTAAACCCAAACATCTCACCCTCTAGCTTCTTTTTATGTGTTTCAAAAGGTTGATAAAGAGTAGAGAACTCAAATACTGGTGTTGAAACACCAAGAATAGGAGGAGAGAAAGAGTTGGGCTCACCTTGTTTTTCCAGTTCAGACTTCCCTGCTTCAAGGATTCCTGCCAGAAACCGAGGGCAGGTATCACTGAGAAGCTTCTGCACAATTTCTTTAATAACTCGGTAGTGGTTGAGCACCCTACAGACATTCTCAGCTCGACTTCCTGCTCCTGGAAATGGCTTCCAGGAATTTTCTTGGAAACTCAGGAAATCTAATCCTTGATATGCTCCACTTAAGAAGGTTTCCAAAGCCTTCCCGGTATGAATTAAACATCCAAATGATACCTGGAGCTCAAAGGGGTCTGCGGGTAGATAAAGAAGAGAGAATCAATATGGAAAAAATTACAGGGAAGGAAAGTAAACAACTTAGAGACTTAAAGGAAGGAAAATTTTCTGGGGGATCACATGGAAGGCCAGAGGTGGGAAAGGAAAAGGGGAGGAAATTTGTGGGAAGAAAAATTTGAGATAATAAAGGTATTTTGAAATAATTAAGGGGAAGGGCTAGACAGAAGGCTCTTAGAGAAATAGAGGACATCAACTGAAAGAGCAGACTGGGGAGTGGTTAGGTACAGGCAGAACCTTGTAAACATGGAAGAAAGGAGGGTAGATTCTTGGTTGGGAAAGGCTGACTCTGAGGCCAGGGTGCTGGGCAGAAGATCAAGAACAGACAGTTATTCAAGGTCTAGAACCTGATGGTATTTTTACAGGTGTTAGAGCTATGTGTATTGGGTGGGAGAGGTAGAGTGGGAGTGGTGGTAAAGGGTCAGCAGAAGAGGGACAGTGCCCAAAAGGAGACAAGGAACAATGTCAACGTCCACATTCTTTCTATCCTTTGAAAGATGGCCAGAGCCTTCCAGTGAATATTCTCTTGGAATAAGGAACTCACATTCAAACTGAAACTGACTGGCATAGGCCTGCACTTCCCGTGGAAAACTGTGGAAGTACAGCTGCAAGAGTGCTTGTATGTTCTTCAGCTCCTCTTTGCTGAAGTTACCCTGGGACCAGGGCCTCAGAAAGCGGATGGTGGCCAAGACACTATCCCAGCCATGAGTCTGCAGCTCGCCCAGCCAGCCGGAGCCCTGGGTCTTCGTCCAGCTGTGGTTGGCAAAGGAGGAGATCTGTATCAAGCGGAAGGAGGGGGATTCTTCTGCAGCCAGATGATGGGGTCCTGGAACCTGAGGACCTGAGAGAGGGAGTGAAAGCATGGGAAAAGTTGGCCCCATAGAGGAGAGGATGCACGGAGATGGTTACACAGGTTGCACGTTTTCCCATAGCCTCTGCCTCTGGGCCAGCATCCTCTCCCCCAAATCAGGCAGATTAACTGAGACTATGACAAAGAATACTTTCCTTGGAACTAACATGATATGCAGACTCCAAGGGCATCCTGTAGGTGCATTACTCCCTTCCCCTAGGTCCTCCCCAGAACCTCTCCACCCTGCAGTTCCCAGACAAGGGATCTTTCCACCTGGGATCATCTTACCCACTGTGCTTGCCCCATGGCAGAGAAGTCCCTTGAAGAGCAGAGGCAGCAGAAGCAGCATTGAAGCTCTCTTGGGTGAAGGATGCCTGCACAGGCAAGCTGCCCTCAGAACTCAGACACAGTTCCCCTCTCTACCCTCTCACCCTCTCATCTGACTTTACTTGGTACACCAACACACAAACCTCTCCCTCTGCCGACTTTCCTGCCAGAGAAACCCTACAGCCCCTAGCAGTCACAGGCCTCCCACACGGTCTCTCACTTCCCCTTCAATTCTTCCACTCTCTGACTTCCTGATTTTCTTCTGCGTGTGCCTATGCCCTCCTGACCCCCTCTACTGCAGCCAGTCCTGGCTTCTGAAGAAAGTCTATGGTCTGTGATTTGGCTGGAATACTTAGCATCTTTTAGCCTTGGAGAAATCAAGTCTATACTTGGGTTCTCAATGTCTTCCTCTGTGAGAAGAAGTGATGAAAGGTGATCAGTGATACCCAGTGGCCTTTCCAGCAGTTTCCTCACCCCTCATCCTTCTGTGGTATCCTCCTCCTGTATGCTGCTTGGCTACCTTTCCCCTTCTTCTTGGTCTTTCCTGTTTTTCTCTACTGACTTCTTTCCCCCTGGAGTCAACACACTCCTCTCACTTGACTTTCTTGTTCCACCTCATCTCAGTCCCCTTCGTCCTTTCATTCTCCTCTTCTCAAAATCATTGCCAGAAAACACTAGACATTTTGAGTGTAGCTGTTAGTCTACAGGCAAACTTCATTCATCATCCACAATGAAAAAGAAGCAGTAGTGACCGTACTGCTTCTTAGTAGTGACAATTATATCAGATAATCTATAGAAAATGCCCTTTTGCTCAGTTTTCCTGGTCAGACTAGTTGTCACTGTTGAAGGGTCTATGTCTGAGTTTAACCTGGAAATGGTGAGCTGGGAGGCAAGTAGATTTCCAGTCATGTTGTGTGAGTGGGTCTGTGGGAAGTATCCAGGGGCCCTGGAACTCATCCTTACCCCAAATGAGTTGAGTGTGTCTACTGACGGTGAGCAAGCTTGGCTCTGGGTATGAAGGGTGGGCATGGCCTGGGAACACAGGTGTCCTCTTTGGTGGTTGTTGACAAGAGAAGAGCTTTATTGGAGGCAGGAAGTGACTCTAAGGGATTGTAGTATGCATGGGAGAATTAATTATTGAGTTGAGTCTCTATTTTGTTTCCTTTCATTGACATTTTCTACGGCAGCCTGAAAGCAGTTGAAACATCTTTCCACTGTTTGGTCATTCATTTAATTAGTGCCTGCTTGGTGCCAAACAAATTTGCCAGACACTTAGGTTCAGAGAAGAAATTTATTTGGAGAAAACAAAACAAAACCCAACTAAAAAGTCAACTTTTACTATAAAGCTTACTGAATCGTGATCATAATTGTGGAAAAAGATCCACACTCAGTCTCATCCTGGTATTGTTCTGAATTCCAAAGATGACCGAAAAAAAAATTTTTCACAGTTTTAGATACATACTGGCTACTTAAAAAGAAGAGAATGACACAGGCTTCAGACTCCTCATGTGTGATGCTATGGGGGACTATTTCAGAACTCTGAGGTAATTAGATAATTCTAAATTACTCTATTCAGGCAAATTATCATTCCCCCATGAAGGCAAAGTTAAGCCATATTTGAACCCTCAGGAAGTCAAACAATATACCACACAACTTCCTTTATGAAACTGAGTAAAACCAAAAATTTGCCTCCGAGTTGAACCGTCAAGAAGTCTAAGCACTGAAGAGCTGATGCTTTCAAACTGTGGTGCTGGAGAAGACTCTAGAGAGCTACTTAGAAGGCAAGAAGATCAAACCAGTCAATCCTAAAGGAAATCAACACTGAATATTCATTGGAAGGACTGATGTTGAAGCTGAATCTTCAATACTTTGGCCATCTGATGCAAAAAAGCCAACTCATTGAAAAAAACCCTGATCCTGGGAAAGATTGAGGGCAGGAGGAAAAGAGGGTGACAGGGGATGAGATGGTTGGATGGCATCAGCAACACAATAGTTATGAGTTTGAGCAAATTCCAGGAGATGGTGAAGGACAGGGAAAACTGACATGCCGCAGTCCATAAGACCACAAAGATCCAGACACAACTTAGAGACTGGACATCAACAACAACAGAGAACTCAAGAAATGACACGAGAATATTGATATAACGTGATTTTCAAGAGCTTCCCTGGTGGCTCAGTGGTAAAGAATCCACCCGCCAATGCAAGAGACACAGATTCAATTCTTGGTCAGGGAAGATCCCCACATGCCATAGAGGAATCAAGCCTGTGTGCCAAAACTACTGAGCATGTGCTCCAGAGCCCAGGATCTACAACTACTGAGCCCATGTGCCACAAATACTGAACAGAGTGCCCTAGAGTCAGTGCTCTGCAATAAGAGGGACCACTGCAATGAGAAGCCCTTACTTGCTGCAAGTAGAGAAAAGCCCACACTGCAATCAAGACCCAGCACAGCCAAAAATATACACATAAATAAAATTATTTTAAAGTTACTTTTAAAATATATAGTTAAATCTAAAAGAGTGTTTAAAATGAACTTGCAAAATTTAACACATTTGTTTACTGTTTCAGAAAAAATAATAATATTCAAGGAATTAAATTTCATATTAATTCATCAAAATCTGAGAAGAGAAATGAAAAGAAAGGAGAGAAATAAGGATTACTGTACCTCAAATTATATTTTGTTTATCATAAGAGCACAATATAAAATAGAGTCAGTTAGAAAAATCATTTCAATCATGTTTATAGAAAACTGCATTAAATCAAGGTAGCAGAGAGCACATTTAGCTCAGATGTCTAAAGCAATTAAAATATTTTAAAATGTATGTTAATAAAAGATGAATGAATCCATTATCATGTTGGAAAATAAGCGATCCAACTGTTGAAGAGAAATTTTAAAGTCCTTCTAAACTGAAAGCAAATGAAATGATTCAAAATCTGCAGATCAAAATATATGCAGAAGCAAAATAATACTAATATAAGAGGATGTCTGCAAAAACTATAAATATAAATGAAAATTTAAAAAAATTTAACTAAGTAGATTATTTACTACCCCTAATTTTACCGACTTTTAAGCTACAAGACATTTTGTCATATGACAATAATCCAAGAACTTCTCTCTTAGCAGAATGACATGTTTACCCGGGGAGACAATCTAGCCTGAAAACAGGCAACAGGCACTATTATTTACAGGAGTAGCAGATCAGGGATTTAGTGCCTTTCTGCCTTAGACCTAAGGCAAATATCACCTCCTTTGTTCTTTCTACAAACTGAAGAATCAGCTGCATCACCTGCACAGAAAAGCAGAGGAGGTCAGGGGTAAATTTTGAGTAGCATCCTCCCAGTTCTACAGAGAGAGCAGGTAGATTTTTAACATTTGTTTTCAACTTTACCTGAAAAAAATGAAGAATAGGATCCTAATTCTTTTAGGTAAAGAATAATGAAAGGAGTAATTTCCTGAGCACAAGTAAAGCACATTAGAAAGTTAATGCTAAAACAGGTGGAAGATGCCTGGGAACTTATAGGAGAAAAGTGGACTTTAGAGCTTAAGGACCAGAGAAAAGAGACAAAATGGGAGATGTTAGTAAACTCTGATTCTCTAAGTCATCCTGAAGAACTGTCTCATTTTTCAAGCAACTGAAGGATTTTAAACATGGGAGTTTTGTGATTAAAATGCCTTTTACGAAAATTCTCTAAAGCCCAAGGAGATTCACTAGAGATTGTACTAAAGAATGATGAAACCATGATGGCCCATGATTGTAGTGACCTGGACAAAGGCAGTAGCAATGAGAATGGAGAGAAATGGAAAAAGCAAAGATATGTTGGAGATCATCAAGAGTATTCAAACAAAGTGTGACCAGGAGGGGAGAAATAGGGCCTTTTGTGAAGGCAGGCAGCACAAGTCTGGGGAGGATGGCATGGAGATGCACAGTTCAGATTGGTTCATGTTCGAGTAAGCCTCCAGATGGAGGTACTCGGGTGTTTCATGGTGCATGGATTGTTGCAAGGGGGTGCTATGGATGACACAGAACCTGCCAAGAACATGATGTTGAGGGCCAAAATCTATCAAAATTTGATAGGTTTTATCTGCCTACCAAAACAAATGAAAAATATGGAGACAGATATCCTCTATTTTTGGAAAAAATCAAAAGGTGGGTTTTATTCTCAGCCAGTGAAGAAGGGAACACAGTAGATTCATGCCTCAAGAACTGTGCCTTCCCCCATGAGACGTCCAGGGTTTTAAACAAGGCAAGGGCTCTCAGTCAGGAGTAGGCACTGAGGAACAAAGGTGCTAGGATCTTTATTTCTTCCTCTTGCCTTGTTTCAAAGACAGTCATGTACCGGTATCAAAGTGAAAGTGAAGTTGCTCAGTCATGTTCGACTCTTTGCAACCCCATGGATGGTAACCTACAAGGCTCCGGGGTCCTTGGGATTTTCCAAGCAAGAATACTGGAGTGGGCTGCCATATCCTTCTCCAGGGGATCTTCCAAACCTAGGGATCGAACTCTGGTCTCTTGCATTGCAGACAGATGCTTTACCATCTGAGCCACAGGAACCCAGTAATTGAGTCTGGCTGTTCAATGACCCTAAGGCCTAATTTTTGATATGTAAATACTAAGGGGAAGTGTATTATAAGGGTAAACATCAAAACAGGATGTATTTAGCATAGAGTCAAAAGAAAAAATGTGAGTTGTAGCTCCTTCAGAGTTAGGGGGCAGAAAAGCAAATTTAGTGACAGACATTCAGAGTTAGGAGGCAGAAAGGCAAACTAACTTAGTTACAGACTTGCAGTGTCAGAAGCAGTTATTTATTTTAAAATTAAAAATTTGGAGTGTTCAGGTTTGCTCACTGTTCTCTTTATCTTCTTTGTTCTCAGGAAAGTGAAAGAAAAACTCATTCCTCTTTTTTCTTTTCTTTTCACTGTAACAATCAGTTCAGTTCAGTCTCTCAGTTGTGTCCAACTCTTTGCGACCCCATGGACTGCAGCACGCCAGGCCTCCCTGTCCATCATCGACTCCCGGAGTTTACCCAAACTCATGTCCATTGAGTCGGTGATGCCATCCAGCCATCTCATCCTCTGTGGTCCCCTTCTCCTCCCACCTTCAATCTTTCCCAGCATCAGGGTCTTTTCAAACCAGTCAGCTCTTTGCATCAGGTGGCCAAAGTACTGGAGTTTCAGCTTCAGCATCAGTCCTTCCAATGAATATTCAGGACTGATTTCCTTTAGGATGGACGGGTTGTATCTCCTTGCTGTCCAAGGGACTCTCAAGAGTCTTCTCCAACACCACAGTTCAAAAGCATCACTTCTTCAGTGCTCAGCTTTCTTTATAGTCCAACTCTCACATCCATACATAACCACTGGAAAAATCATAGCCTTGACAAGACGGACCTTTGTTGACAAAATGATGTCTCTGCTTTTTAATATGTTGTCTAGGTTGGTCATAACTTTCCTTCCAAGGAGTAAGCATCTTTTAATTTCATGGCTGCAATCACCATCTGCAGTGATTTTGGAGCCCCCAAAATAAAATCAGCCACTGTTTCCACTGTTTCCCCATCTACCTGCCATGAACTGATGGGACCAGATGCCATGATCTTCTTTTTCTGAATGTTAAGCTTTAAGCCAACTTTTCAACTCTCTTCTTTCCCTTTCATCAAAAGGCTCTTTAGTTCTTCTTCACTTTCTGCCATAACGGTGGTGTCATCTGCATATCTGAGGTTATTGATATTTCTCCTGGCAATCTTGATTCCAGCTTGTGCTTCTCCCAGCCCAGCGTTTCTCATGATGTACTCTGCATAGAAGTTAAATAAGCAGGGTGACAGTATACAGCCTTGACGTACTCCTTTTCCTATTTGGAACCAGTCTGTTGTTCCATGCCCAGTTCTAACTGTTGCTTCCTGACCTACAACACTGCAACAATGGTACTATAGAAAGAACTGTAGATGGCATGTAAATCTGTCCCTCACTTTCAAATTATATTTTTAGGTTAAATTAATAAGTATCTGTGCCATAGAAAATGTTCAGGTCTCTTGAATATGTTCATTTATTCATTCTTTGCTCAACTCATTTTTTATTGAGAACTTAACTATATACCAGGTATTTCACTAAGAGCTGAGAAAGAGAAGGGAATGGAAGGAGGAATATAATTCTTGTCTTGGTGGAGTTTACTGTGAATATCAATGAATATATAAACACAGTAGTCATAAACACTGAATTTAGAAGTACACAATGCATTGATGAGAAATTACAAGAAACATGGACAAAGAGAGATCAAGGAAAGATTCCCAGAAAGTGACAACACACGTGCATTCTGGGGGAACAGAGGCGTTAGCCTGGGAAAGAGACCACAGTCCATGCAAACACCTGGTATACGTACCAGAGACTATGTCCCATCTGAGAAACTGAAACAGCCACAATTCACATGTGTTTCACAATACACCATTTCTCAAATATCATTAAAATCCTCTTCTATATTTCAACTATAACTTCCTGAAAGAAAGTGAAAGTGAAGTTGCTAAGTTGTGTCTGACTCTCAGAGACCCCATAGACTGTAGCCTACCAGGTTCCTCCATCCATAGGATTTTCCAGGCAAGAGTACTGGAGTGAGATGCCATTTCCTTCTCCAGAAGCTCTTCCCAACCCAGGGATTGAACCCGGGTCTCCCACAGTGTAGGCAGATGCTTTACTGTCAGTGGACAAAAAACACTTGCACTTGATTATGCACTGAATCCCATAGTGTACACTAGTAAAATTTGCACCAGGTTTCCATTTGGCAACCCACTCCAGTACTCTTGCCTGGAGAATCCCATGGAAGGAGGAGCCTGGTAGGCTACAGTCTATGGGGTCACAAAGAGTCGGACACGACTGAGCAACTTTACTTACTTACCTACTTACTTACTTACTTACATTTAGGTAACATAGTCAAAGGGCCGGAGAAGGCAATGGCACCCCACTCCAGTACTCTTGCCTGGAAAATCCCATGGATGGAGGAGCCTGGTAGGCTGCAGTCCATGGGGTCGTTAAGAGTCGGACACGACTGAGCGACCACTTTCACTGTTCACTTTCATACACTGGAGAAGGAAATGGCAACCCACTCCAGTGTTCTTGCCTGGAGAATCCCAGGGCCAGAGGAACCTGGTGTCTATGGGGTCACACAGAGTCAGACACGACTGAAGTGACTTAGCAGCAGCAGCAGTCAAGGGGCTCTTCATCTGCTAATCACTCATAGTAGCCTACAGCATCTGCAAGTCTCAAATAGTAATGAATGTGTCAGAGCACATCATTCTGTTCATTTATGAAGTACCAGGTGTGCTGGACAGCCAACAGTTTCAGAATGATGGGCTTTTATGTTACATCTGCGTAACACAGGGACGTCCTCCCTCACCCTCACCATCTTATGCAGCTGTGATCTAAAGCTCACTTATGCTACACCCACCACATTCAGGAGACCTCCAAAGCTCTTTTTCTTTAATTGAAGTGTAGTTGGTTTACGATGATTTGCTCATCTCTGCTGGAGAAGGCAATTGCCTTCTAAACATTCAGTCAGGCTTATGCTGAAGTTTTTGCTTCTGTTCCTGACACTAAACCCTTAACTAAATGGGAATATTCAGAACACGTCCTAATACCATGAAGACTAAGAGGTGCTGCAACAGTCTTGACCTCCTAATTTCTCTAGCATGGGGAACTTCCAGAATGGTGGAGTGAGGATCTTGGCTAACTCTCTTCCCCCAACAAATGATAAAACTGGTCAATATTTTACATTGAGTCTCTGGAAATGGATCCAAGTTATACAACAAATTGAAAAGTGTTGAGAAAAAACACTTGAACTTGGAGTAAGCACAGTACAGTTCTACTAGGGCCGGGAAGTCCATGAAAATGAGACGCTTCCCTGCTGAAGGTGGCTAACTTGATTTAGAGAGAAGTAGAGAGAGCACCCAAAACCAGAGCATCACTAACCTAGCAAACGCGAAAGAAAAGAGATGTGGCAGTTTAACTTCCCAGTTGACCTGGAGGGTATAACATTGGATGGAGCAACAAATCTTCAGACTAGCCGGAAAATTTAAAAAGATACCTATGTGTATGATATGACTAATCTGCCACATATCCCTAGCCATCTGGAAGCATGCACATGTAAGAAACACTGAATGATGGTCAAAAGACCAGAAACAACCAGCTTCAACATTCTGCAGGTCCCTAGATGAAGATGAGGTTTGTACACATGCTGTGAGAAGAAACAAAAAGGACAGGAAGGAAGGAGGAAAGAAAGAAAAAAAGTTAACAGAGACACCTGTGAGTGAATACTGTGGGAGAGTTAGACTGTATGGATTAGGCCACCCAGGCAAGTCATTAAACAAACATATGAAGAAACAAAGAATGACAGGAACAAAGAGTAACATGGGGCCATCAGAACCCACACACCGTCTATTAATATACTATCCATTTTTCAACAACAAAAAAAGGAAGCATGAGAAGAGGAAAGTGTGATGATTATACACAAGGGAAAGAAAGAAAGAAAGAAATCAATAGAAATTGTCTTTCATGCTGCTCTAGTGTTAGACATAACAGAAAAACTTCAAAGCTATAAAACAATGAACATTAGATGTTTGTTTAAATAAATAAGTTTAAAGACCATGTTTAAGAATTAAGGAGAGTATGACAAAAATGATGCAACAAATAGAGAATATCATTAAAGAGATTTTTTTAAGTAAATCAAAAATTTGAAACTGTATAATAAATTCCTAGTAGGACAAAATGTAAGTATACCAAAATCAATTATAGTTCTATATGCTAACAATTAAGAATCCAAAAATGAAGTTAGGAAAGCAATTTCACTTACAAAAGGCTCAACAGAATAAAATACAGAGGAACAAATTTTAATAAAAGAACTGCAAGACATGTACACTGAAAACTAAAAAGGAGAAATTAATGTTGTAAGAAGGAAACTTTTCATGCACTCACAGTACCATCAATAAATAATAAATAATAAATAAAATGAATGTCATAAATTTTTGATTCTAAGTATATTTGCTGCATGCTGGTTATAGTGAAACTAAACCATGTATAGGAAGCCCCTTTTATTCCAAAATTGGTAAGATTTTTTTCATCAATATATGTTTAATTTTATTGAGGGTTTTATCAGACATATAGTGAGATGATATAGACAATCACATTAATGGATTTTCTTGTGTTATTCTTACATTCCTAGTAAAAACTCTACATGTAGTGTCTAAATTTACTTAAACTCCTGAGTGAAATTGGATAATAGCTATTGGATGTTTCATTTATTGGTTTGCTTTGGTTGTTTGCTTTCTTTATCTTCAAGTCTTGTCAATTTGCTAGGTTTTTGTGTTGTGATATTCTAGCCTCATGAAATGACTTCAATTTTTGTTTTCCATTACTTTATATATCTTAAAACTGATCATTATTAAGAGCCTGAAGCTTTATGGATTAGTCAGTTTTGCCATCAATTTCAATGCTTATGGTAACTAGTGCACTTAAGGGATCTCTTTCTCTTGGGTCTTATTTGAATCATTTATAATTTTCAACAAAAATTTTCATCTCATTCTGATTTCAAATGACCTAAAATGAAGTTATACATAGTTTTCTCTTACTTTAACTCTTAGTTGTATCCAGTAGCATCCACTTATTAAATCACAATGTTCTTCATTTTTGTGTTATCTTGCTTGTCATTCCTTCCTGAGTTTATTTTAATATTATTATTAAAAAAAAAGATGTCTGAGCCTCATTTGGTAGTTTCTATTATGCTTTAATTGCTATTTTAAAGATACAACATTTATACAAACTTCCTTTCGTCTTCACTTTTCAATTTATTTTATGGTTCTTTTACTTGTTTCCTGAGTGAATGTCTAGGTCATTTATTTTTAATATTTCTTCTCTATAAATACTCTTGAAGCAATATATTGTTCTGTAAATGTACCATTATGGTCTATAGACATACATAGGTACTAAAGAAAATGCATACTGCCCTACAAAAAACAATATATAGTCAAAAGACTTAAATGGCATGTACCAAACATACTGCAAGTAATTGTACTAATTTGAAGAACTCTAGAAACATTCACAAAATGAAATAAAGCAAAAGTGTTGGGGAAGAAAATCATTTTACTATTCCACAAGAAATCACGCTGTTACATGGGTGAGATAACCACACACCAGTTTCAATTTTGAGGTTACTGAAACCACAAGTCCCAACAATGAATTGAGCAAAGCAGCAAGAAATTTCTGACAACAACCCCACAGCAATTAAAAAAACCACAAGATTTCTTCCAAAATAAAATCATGCAGAAGATAAATTCTAAAAAGAAAAATATTTAGCCAGCTTTAATTTTTTGGCACATAACATGATATTACTGATACTGGCATCACTGATGCAATGAACATGAACTTGGGCAAACTCTGGGAGATGGTGAGGGACAGGGAGGACTGGAAAGCTGCCATCCATGGGGTAGCAAAGAGCTGCACACGACTGGGCGACTGAACAACAACAAATGGTATGATTATTTCCTCCTTGCTTGCTTACTGTTTGCAGTCAGGCCTCCTTTCAGATGAAATTTCCCGCCTGCTTCACAGAAGAGGGGGAACATTCCCCTGGGGCTGTCCCACAATCACAGTCACAGATCCCCCTTTGTTAACCTTCTTGCCAAGCCTAAAAATTCCCTGAAATAAATGACAAGTTGTCACCTTAGACAAGGAAATCTTTCTGCATAAGACAATGATGGGGAGAAATCACCTGGAATTAATTTAAAATGGTATTTTTGAACACACTTATATGAATGTAAGGAGGTGTTCAATCTGCTGCTATTGAAAACTCTATATTATCCAGGTGACCTTCCTATATTTCCTCTGAAGAAGTCTGATTTGCAACTTTAATGATGTTAGAATAAACATTGCCAATTTAATAAAATGTTAACCGAATGTACAAAGTAACACCAATTCCCATTATAGCTACCAGCATTTAATAGCCAACCAACTACTTTTGAGATTGCATCCAAGTACTGCATTTCGGACTCTTTTGTTGACTATGAGGGCTACTCCATTTCTTCAAAGGGATTCTTGCCCATAGTAGTAGATATAATGATCATCTGAATTAAATTTGCCCATTCCAGTCCATTTTAGTTCACTGATTCCTAAAACATCTCCTGTTTGACCACTTCCAATTTGCTTTGATTCATGGACCCAACATTTCAGGTTCCTAGCCAATATTGCTCTTTACAGCATTGTGGGGCCCTAAATGGGAAACCTTAAAAAGAAAGGGGCTAGCTTTGTAGTCAGAAACTAAGATGGTGCCTGGTGGAAGAGATGGGGGCATGGTCTATGTTGTTTGTCAAAATTTTTTGATTGGCTCTCTTGATTTCCGTGCACATAAACAGTGTGTGATCTCCAGAGACTCCTGTTATAATGAAGGCACATGACTATTTGATCTTTAACGTGATTGGTGCAACTATGGAAAGTCCCTCCTAAACGCCCCCCGCACCCCCCACCCCCCCGCTTGCTTATATAAGCTGGGAGTTTGCGGCAATAAAGTGGAACTGCTCAGACAGAATCTGATTGTCTGTCACAATCAGATTGGCTGGGTTGGTGGACAGCAGGCTCACCTCTCCTCGGGACCCCTCGGCTTTGCTGAGGGAAGTTCCACTGCCTCTCTGTCTCTGCGGAGCACCCCGCACAGCATCAGACTTTATTTCCATCAATCACATCCACAACTGGGTGTTGTTTTTGCCTTGGCTCCGTCTCTTCATTCTTTCTGGAGTTATTTCTCCACTGATCTCCAGTAGCATATTGGGCAGCTACCAACCCAGGGAGTTTATCTCTCAGTGTCATATTTTTTTGCTTTTCAGTGTTCATGGGGTTCTCAAGGCAAGAATACTGAAATGGTTTGCCATTCTCTTCTCCAATGATTTTAATTGGAGGTTAATTACTTTACAATACTGTATTGGTTTTGCCATACATCAACATGAATCCGCCACAGGTATACACATGTTCCCCATCCTGAACCCCACTCCCTTCTCCCTCCCCGTACCATCCCTCTGGAACGTCTCAGTGCACTAGCCCCAAGCATCCAGTATCGTGCATCAAACCTGGACTGGCTATTCGTTTCACGTATGATATTATACATGTTTTAATGCCATTCTCTCAAATCATCCCACCCTCACCCTCTCCCACAGCGTCTAAAAGACTGCTCTACACATACATCTGTGTCTCTTTTGCTGTCTCGCATACAGGGTTACCATTACCGTCTTTCTAAATTCCATATATATGCATTAGTATACTGTATTGGTATTTTTCTTTCTGGCTTACTTCACTCTGTATAATAGGTTCCACTTTCATCCACCTCATTAGAACGGATTCAAATGTATTTTTTTAACGGCTGAGTAATACTCCATTGTGTATATGTACCACAGCTTTCTTATCCATTCATCTGCTGATGGACATCTAGGTTGTTTCCATGTCCTGGCTATTATAAGCAATGCTGCAATGAACATTGGGGTACATGTGACTCTTTCTATTCTGATTTCCTTGGTGTGTATGCCCAGCAGTGGGATTGCTGGGTCATAAGGCAGTTCTATTTCCAGTTTTTTAAGGAATCTCCACACTGTTCTCCATAGTGACTGTACTAGTTTGCATTCCTCCAACAGTGTTAGAGGGTTCCCTTTCTCCACACCCTCTCGAGCATTTATTGCTTGTTGACTTTTGGATCCCAGCCATTCTGACTGGCGTGAAATGGTACCTCATTGTGGTTTTGGTTTGCATTTCTCTGATAATGAATGATGTTGAGCATCTTTTCATGTGTTTGTTAGCCATCTGTATGTTTTGTTTTGTGTTTTTTTGAGAAATGTCTATTTAGTTTTTATATATCCCCCATGGCTTTCTGTGATTCAAATGTGTCTAGCCCACAAATTACTCAGACCTTCTCTTCATGTCTGATTCTTGGTCCAGCCCAGCTGGAACCCCGACACACTTGACTGCTGACTGCACCGCTTCACTTAGGGAGTCTGGAGGCTCCATCTCCTCCACACACTACCCTACTCCATCCTCACCATCCAGTCCATGATAGCTCATATTCTATGGCTAAGATGACTGTTTCCTAATTCTTTGCACTATTTTGAAATACAGCAGAAGGTGAATTGGCCACTGTGTAGGCTGGTTTCTCATTAGCCTGAGTACATTTTCTCTGAGCATCTCCAGCCAAGGTATTTGATACTGCTTAGGTTCATGAAGGCTTTCAATGAGAAATATTTGAAGAGAAGATTTAATACTAGAATTCATCTTTTATATTTTTCATTCCTGTTAAATCAACATCTTGTCCATGTATTTCTAATTTAAATTTTTATTTCACTGTTCATACTCCAGGAAATTTATTTTTAGTTGTTCTTAGTTTATATCATAGAGTGTAGACCCTCAGAGCAAGTGCTGTTTCTTATGGCAAGTTCTTGTGTAGACCTTCTTACCAGTTAATATATTTTATGAACTTTGGCTGCTTATTTTGGTTTTATTATTTGGTTATTTGGACTTCATATCCAGCATATCACACTGCATTTAATTATCATGTCTCTTTAGTCTTCTCCAATCTGTGACAGCTTCTCCAACTTCCCTTGTTTTCAAAGACCTGAATGATTTTGAAGAGCACTGGGCACATATTTTGTAGAATTTTCCCACTTTGGATTGTCTGATATTTTCTCATGATTAGTTTGGGGTTGCAAGTTTGAGGCAAGAATATAACAGATGTGACAATCCCTTCTCATCACACCATGATAGTAGCACGATTTATGACTGGCAGTGATAATCCAGATCACTCAACTAATGCTGTGTCTGCCAGGTTTTGCCACCCAGGTTACTACATTACCTTTCACACTCTATGAACTGGAAATGAGAAACTAAGTTCAGCCCACATTTAAGGCAGAGAATCAAACTCCACATCCTAGAAGGGGAGTTCCTACACAGAGAGTCTGAGATTTTTCTGTAAGGAAGACTTACCTTTTCCCCCATTTTTAATTTATTTATTGCATATCCTATTTGTGTCGAATCATGTTTGTTTAATTTATGCTTTTAATTTTACTAAGATTTTTAGGACCTCCTGTCACCTCTTCTAACCACATCATTGACCACTCACTAACTTTTCCTTGTAAATCAGCTCTCCAAGTTGAGGCCACTTAAAGATCATCAGAAAGGATACATGTCCCCCAGTGTTCATTGCAGCACTGTTTACAATAGCCAAGACATGGAAGCAACCTAAATGTCCATTGACAAAGATATATTATGAAAATACTAACCAAAAGGAAACTGGCATGTTTATACTAAGATATGACAAAGTAGCCTTAGAGAAAAGGAAACATTATAAGGTGTAAAGAAGAAAATGCATAACAAAAATAGCTATAACATTTCAAACATTTACACATCTAGGAAATATATCTTCAAAATTATAAAGCAAAACTTGATTTTTAACTTTTTTAAGTATAAGAATGATGGTGAGTTCTTTTAATGTTCTTGTAAGTAAAATAGAAAAAGCAAATCTACAAGTATGCATAAGTTTTGAACAACACAATTAATAAACAAGATAATTTATATATTTATTTTTTAATTTACCAACAGAAAAACGTGTATACTTTTATGTACATATACATTTATTCAGATGAATGGGTAAAAAATGAGGTATATCTAAACAGTGAAATATTATTCAGGCTTTATGAAGAAAGAAATTTGCAACAGCATGAATTACCTAGAAGGCATTATGTTTAGTGAAAGAAACTAGTCACAGAAGGACAATTACTGTATGATTCCACTTATATGAAATATCTAAAATAGTGAAATCCACAGAAGCAGGGAATCAGATGGTAGTTTCCAGGGACAAAAGAGGGAAAAAAGGAAACTGACTTCTAATGGTATATAAATGGTATATAAATTTCTGGCTAAGTTCTAGAGATCCACTGTATAATACCTATAGTTAACAGTATAGTGTTGTGCACTTTAAAATATGCTAAGAGGATAGATTTCATGTTAAGTGTTCTTACCAAACAAAACAAACACAAGGGAACTATGGCAACTTTTTAAAGTAAGAATATATTTAGTACCCTGGCTGTGGTGATGATATATCATGGATGCAAGCATGTGTCCAAACTCATAAATATATCAACTTTAAATTTTTAATATATCAGCTATATCTTAATAAAGCTAAATGTATGACGTGTTTTCTTTTTCCATGAAGCAATGTGAATAAATTTCAAGTGTTTAAAATCATGCAAAATGTTTTCTGACAAGTGGAATTAAACTAAAAATCAATGATGAAAAATATAACCAAAAATTCTTCCATGTCTGGAAATTCAGAAATACAAATTCTAAATAACTAGTGTGTCCAAGTGGTCATTAGAAAATGTATTGAAATGATAAAGACAATATGTTATATCACACTTTCTAATATTTCTAATAAGTAGCAAAAGCCATGCTTAAAGCAAATTATTAGCCTTAAAAGTGTATATAAGAAAATAATGGCTGCAAATTAACATCTACATCAAGAAATCAGTAATATAATTCAATGTTATGATTTATAATAAAAAGCATATATGGATGATATTGGTCCCCATTTCTGACCAGAATTCCTAGAAACCTTGGAATTTCCTAAATGTTGAGAATAATCAAGTCATATTTTGTTAGTTAATGAGGTAATTTTGGAAAGCCCCTAGAAAACCTAAAGATGAAGGGAGTTGTCAGTGGAGAAAACCATGTGACTGGAGGATTGGAACTTTCAGTCTCACACCTTGACATTTGGGGAGAGAAGAAGGAGTGACTGAATTAATCCTGATAGCAAATGATTTGATTAATTTTGCCTGTGTAGCTTCCATAAAAACCCAAAAGAATGATGTTTGGGGTTTTCCTGGTGACTCAGCTAGTAAAGAATTTGCCTGCAAGGCAGGAGACCTGGGTTTCCTCCCTGGGTTGGGAAGATCCCCTGGAGGAAAGCATGGCAACCCACTTCAGTATTCTTGACTGGGGAATCCCCAGGGACAGAGGAGCCTGGCTACGGTTCAGGGGGTTGCAATAAAGTCAGACATGACTGAGTGACTAAGCACAGCACATGGTGTTTGGAGAGCTATCAGTTTGGTAAAAATGTTGAAATACAGGAGAATAGCTTGCTTGAAAGGGCATGGAAGCTCCACAACCTAAACTCATATCTTTCCCTATGTATCTTCCATTTTGCTGTTACTGTTCTTTTGTAATATGTAATCTAATAAGCAAACGTTTCTCTGAATTCTGTGAGTCACTCTAGGAAATTAATCAAATCTAAGAAATCTAAGAATGGAAACATATTAATAGACATTAACATGACAAAAAGATATCATGCACAAGCCAATGGTAAATTAGAAATTTGAATAACTTGGAAAACTTTTTTTGATTTATTTTATTGCAATATAGTTAACTTTCAATGTTAAAATCTGCGGTATAGCAAAGTGATTCAGTTATATATTTAATTATATATTAATATATACATTCTTTTTTATATTCTTTTCCTTTATGTTTATCACAGGATACTGAATACAGTTCTTTGTTTTATGGGCATTATTGTTTATTCATTCTATATTTTAGTGTGCATCCAATAATCCCAAAGTCTTAGTCCATTCCTCCCCTATCCCATACCCCCTTGGAAAGTACAAGTTTGTCTTCTATGTCTGTGAATATGTTTCTGTTTTATAGATAGATTCATTTGTGTCATATTTGAGATTCCATATATAAAAGTGATATCATATATTTGTCTCTCTTTCTGAATTACTTCACTTAGTAGGATAATTCCCTAGATCCATCCATGTTGCTGCAAATGGCATTATTTCATTGTTTTTTATGACTAAATAGTATTCCATTATATATATGTACCATATGTGTGCTATGGGGTTGCACAGAGTCAGACATGACTGAAGCGACTTCGCAGCAGCAGCAGCAACCCTTTGTAACCCCATGAACTATAGCCTGCCTATCTCCTCTGTCTATGGAATTCTCTAGCAAGAATACTGGAATGAATTACCATGCTTTCCTCTAGGAGTTATTCCCAATCCAGGGACTGAATCCACATCTACTGTGTCTCATTCATTGTAGGCAGATTCTTTACCTGGGAAGTCCATGGCAACTCTGTTTTAGTTGTTTTCAGGAACTTCCATATTGTTTTAAATAATGACTGTACCAATTTGTATTCCCAGCAAAAATGTATGAGGGTTTGCTTTTCTCTACACTCTCTTTCTCCAGCATTTGTTATTTGTGTTTTTGTTGTTCTTGTTGTTTTTATGATAGCAATTCTGACTAGTGTGAAGTGGTAGCTCATTGCAGTTTTGATTTGCATTTCTTTAATTATTAGCAATTTTCAGCATCTTTCTGTATGCTTCTTGGCCATCTGCATGTACACAGCCTTTTAAAACATAACATACCAAAGTTGACACAAAAAGAAATAGAAAACTTGAAAAAAGTTTTATTTTTTAAAATTAGTTGTGAAACTTAAAATTTTTCCTCCAAAAAAATTTTTAATATGAAAAATAAAATAAAATAATAAAAACTGGAGGATAGAAACATAGGAAAGATGTCTCAACTTATGAGGTAAAAATTCTCAATGAAATAATTCTTGAGAAAATTATAAGAATTTTTAAAAACTAAACATTTTAAATAAAATATTAGCAAACTGAATCCATATACTATATTACAAACAGAATAAGTTTTAGAAACACACTTTTGTTTTGCCATTTGAGACTCTGTAAGTGTGATTTATGGCTTTAAAAGTAAAAGAAAGATATAAACAATTTGTTATCTCAAGAAATGCAGAATAAGCCCCTAGCCATTCATAATATAATAACAAAAAACATTTAGCAATTTTGAAAGAAAGTATCCTTAATCTGATAAAAAGTATACATGAAATATTATAGAAATTATCATAACTAATATTAATGCTTGAGTAATTTTTATTCAGGGAAAAAGATGAGAATGCCAGCTGTCAGTTCTATTCATCAGTGTACTGACATTCATAATGAATACAATTTGACAAGAAAATTCAATAAAAGATAGCATGAGGATTGAAAGAAGTAACAGAAATTTTATTTAAAGTTGTCATAAAAGTATGCACAGAAAATCCAAAAGGATCCACAGATAAAATATTAAACTTAATAAGTCAATTTAACACAGATACTGGCAAGAAAGGCAAAATATTTTTAATATTTCAGTATATTAAGAAAAACATCACACAAACACATACACATGCCTACATACAAAGCCCTCATATTTTAAGACTTAAGACTTATTTCTGAAAGTCACTCATCCAGAGATCATAGTTAAACTCATGAGTAAATTAACATTTTCCAAGGTCATGTTTTTAGAAGAAAGTCATAAGTTCAAGAAGCCACCTCTGAGGAAGGCTGACATGGGGAATGGAGGAGAATGAGAAGAGTAAAGAAAACAGAGGAAAGATGTAAAAGGATACGACAGTTGTTGCAAAACACCAGAAAGCAGAATAACATCAGAACTTTTAAGCAAATAAAACTCTTAGTTGTTTTACAAAGAAAAAAAAATAACTCCTTGTGCTCATTAACTAAAATATCCAGAGGTAGGTAAGTCTACTGATCTGCTCTTTGATTGTTATATTTGAGAACCTTATTCTTGGGCCAGCTTCACCCATTGAACAAAATTCTATATCAACTTTGAGGAAGAGAGTTCCTCCTTTTCCAAACACCAAATATAACTATAGACTTCCATGAGGTCAGATCAGCAATTATTCCAACCAAGTTTTGCAGGAAGAGGTGAAATGCTGTTCATTATCTCAGATCTTGGTTTTCATCTGGGGGTCAATCTTGCCCCCTAGGGACATTTCAAAATATCTGAAAATATATTTGGTTATTACAACTGGGAAGGTGCTATTGGCATCTAGTGAATAGAGGTCAATGATACTGCTAAAAATCCTACAGTCCAATGAACAAGCTTCTATATCAAAGAATTATTCAGCCCAAAGTGTCAGAAATTTAGGGCTTGTGAAATCTTTAGACAAGAGGTTCTTAAACTTAAGAGTACATATAAGAAACCTAAAAAACCTATTAGGAAACAGAATTCTGGTCCCCATTCCAGGATTTTTTTTTCATTAGGTTTAGAGAATGGAAGCCTGAAAATCTCTTCTTCTAACAAGCTCACAGGCACTACTGCTGCAGCTGATTCATAGTCCACACTCCAAGAAACACACTGATGAGGGCCCTGGCCTTAGCAGAGGGTGCACTGAAGCGCACCACAGCATACTTATCCTGTAAGAGTGGTTGGAGTTGGAGTTTAATGCATCCTGGAGAAACAACCAGCTATGCTAATAGAGAGGAGGAAAAAATGTGTTTTTAGTCATTCCCTAACCTGCCCGAATCCTCAAGTCCACATCATCCCAAAATATTCAGGTGGCAGAACTGCTTCCAGTACCCCTGGCTTCTCCAAAACTCCTGCTTTCTCTAACCTCCTTTCCCAAGTTCTACAAAAAATATACTCATATTCTATACCATCTGCTGTTTTAATTAAAATGAGTTTGGAGTTTTTAAAATGGAACATCAGGACTTTCCTGGTAGTCCACCAGTTAAGGCCCCATGCTTCCAATGCAGGAAGTACGTGTTACATCCCTGGTAAAGGAACTATGATCCTCCATGCCAGATGGTATGGCCAAAAAAAAAAAAAAAGAGTTTCTATAAAACTATGAAGTAGGCAAAAAAAAAATTAAAATGTAAAGAAAAATCAGAGATAAAATTGACATGATAAAACAAAGATATCAAAGTCCCTGAGAGCAAGGAAAGTCCTCTTGACTCATTTGCTTGAATATTTGACAACCCACCTGCACATTACCCCTTCCACATCCTGCCTGTCATTCATTCTCACTGAACAATGGTGAACAAGATATTTCTCTGGTGAATTTTTATAGGCAAACTATAGTTACAGTATGGGCACAAGTAGTCTTCTTCAGAAGTGTTCAGGGTAGAAATATGGAGAGTATGACATATTTTGGTAAGAGGAAAATTCAGAATATTAACTAAAGAGGAAAAAAAGGAGATGATTTTGGGAAAAAAAGTGTTAATGTGGCAACCAACTCAGATTATTTTACTAAACAAACACATACATAAGAGATCTTGCCTAAGATTCACTTACAGCAAGCCTTGCAAAGAACTTTCTGTCAAAGAACTCATAAGAAGGAAAAGAAAAACATAAAGAACTGCAATGTTCTGGGTAAAGAGGAAAGTAGATCTCTGCATGACATCAGTCAAGAGATGGTTACTTCTACTGTCGGACCAAGGAAGGCTCCCTGGAGGAAGAAGGAGCTCAGCTTCTCCAAGAGAGAAAATCATCCAAGCAGATACAATGAAATTAAGTTAAAATGCTGGTCATCTCTGAAAATATAATTATCTTGGCATAACTGCAGCTAGCTCACTTTGACAAATGATATATCAGTAGAAGGAGTGACAAAAAATGCTATAAAATAAGAAGCCAAAGTGATGTCACAATTTAGTCTTGCACATCATTTCATTTAGTCTGAGATACATTCTTTCTCACACTTCACATCTGAAATCTGTGTGGATTCTACTAGTGATATTGTATTATAATGTACACTTTTTATTGTTTTTGCACCAGTATATAAATTATGATTTATCTAAAGCTTATTGGAAGACTGATTTGATCAAATATGATGGTTATTTGATGAAATTTAGTGAGATTGACTCCTGGGCTGTCAACCTGAGTTTCTGGGCTCCTGAGTAATTGCTCCAAATGGGAAAGGAGACATAGTCAGGGTTCACAAAATAGTCTGATATGACCTGTTAAGAACACAAGCAGTGGGACAGAAAAGGACAAATTATGACATTGCTTAATGTGGAATTTTAAAAATGATACAAATAAATTTATCTACAAGTAGAAATACAGTTACAGTTTTTATACAACAATCTTATGGTTACTAGGGAGAGGGAGTGAAGGATAAATTGGGAGATTGGAATTGACATATACACATAAATATATATAAAAGAGATAATTAACAGGGAACCTACTGTGTATCACAGGGAATTCTACTCAATACTCTGTAATGATATATGTCGGAATTTCTATTCCCACATATTCTATTCTAAAGAGAGTGGATATAGGTATAACTCATTCATTTTGCTGTACAACAGAAAGTAACACAATATTTAAATCAACTATATTCTGACCAAAAAAATTTTTAATTAAATAAAAAAGAACAAAATTACTCTACGTAGATGTTTGTATAGCTATGTTCATGGCAGTATTCACACAGCCAAACAGTAGAATCAATTCAAGCTTCCATTGGCAGATAAATAAATAAAATTTGTTATACAGTCTTAAAAAGGAAAGAAATTGTAATATGTGTTGCTACATGAATGAATGATGAGGACACTGTGCTGCGTGGAATCAGGCAGTCACAAAAAGAAAAATAGTGATGATTCCTCTTATAAGAATTACTTAAAGTAGTCAGATTTCTATAGGCAGAAAGTAAAATGAAAGTTGCCAAGGGATGGAAGAGCAATGAATGAGGAATGGGACTTAAAGGGCACAGACATTCAGTTTTCAAAATGAAAAGAGTTCTAGAGATTGGTTGCATACATCGTGAAGGTACTCAATCCTACTAAACTTTATGTTTAATATGACTAATGTGGTTAGTTTTATGTCATGTATATTTTACCATAACTTAAAAAAATAGATTTACATAAAAACGTGAGTTGGGCAGAAAGGGGAAGAGTTCTGATGGAAATACTGAGACTAGAATGATGTAGTAGACTAAATGGAGGGAAAGAGTGAGAGAATGGACAGAAAGGAAAGATTGAAAATAAAAACTCACCAACGCCTCCAAAACCATAATGCAAGACATATCAAGAGGATCAAGGAGGGCACTATTATTGCCACCAATATCAAGCCAATGTGTGTGGGGTGTCCTGGCAATATGGAGAGGACACAAGGATGTCACTTCAAACCCATTCACTAATTTGCCTGGCCTCCTTGCCCACCTGAGTGCCAGCACCCCCATTACCTTCTTATGAGCATTGCTGGTTCCCTTTCTCTTATTCCCAGATGTCAGATAGTCTCAGCCACCCTTAGTCTCTCCTTCTTGCCCCATCCCACCCAGTCTATAGTTTTTCATTCTTACCTATTCTATACCTTAGATCATTATTTTCATTCCTGCAGCACTGTAGTCCCAGAAATAAACCTCAACTTCTATCTCTCTCTCTTTGCCTCTCCCTTCCTACCTCTCCCTCTGTCTCTCTTTCTTCCTCATCTCCCTCCGTCTCTCCGTATCTCACCCATCAAATCCCTTCCCTTCCCCAGGCCCTCTCTCTGTTCTTGAGGACCATCTTCTCACATCCCCAGTTCCTTCTCACCCCAGTACAGGATGATGTCCTGGTCTCCTAGACTGCTGTGCTTCACTCGGCAACTCAGGCCAGCCACCTCCCCAGCCGCCACATCCAGGGTTACTCGGAGATACCAAGTCCAGTCAGCACTGAGTATGATGTTTTCTTGCCGAGTACCAGGCTGCTCCTGCTCACCCCTCATCCACATCACCCGCACAGGTTTTGGGTAGAATCCTGAGACGTGGCAGACCAGCAGTAGGCGGCCAGGCCCAGGAGTGGGGGCCACTGGACAGCCAGGCTTCAGGCTTTACTGGGGTAGGAAGGGGTAGAAAGAGTATCAAGTTATGTCTCTAATCTAGAGCATACAGAGTCAGAAACCCACAAGTGCAGACAGTGACCTCTTCCACTTCATTGGAAACCAAATAATGTATTGATTAAACCCCTCTCTTCACAGATACCTCCTACTCTTAAATTTAAAGGTGGTGGGAGGTGAAATAGGAAAGTCTTGGAGAGAAAACAGGATTAACCTTGCCTGTGCAGTTCCGCCTTCCCTGCATCGAGGACCCCTAGGAGATATCGGGGGCAGGTTTTTGAGAGGAGCCTGTCTATGATACCCAAGATGCCTTGGTACTGAGTAATGAAAACACAAAACCACTGCGCCTCGCTGCCTCCCTCTGGCTCAGGCACACATGAATGATTCTTGATGCTCACGAAATCCAGTCCTTCAAAACCTGTTCTCAAGAAGCTTTGTATGGCCTTCCCAGAATGCAGCTCACAACCTGCTATGCCCTGAATCACAAATGGGTCTATAAAGAAAGAAAACAGAGACATGGTGATTTTAAAACACACAAGAAAGAAGGAGATGGGGAAAGGACATGGGACTTTGGATTTGGATGGAGAGAAAAGTCAAAGATATGAAATGACGACCCAAAACCCAGTTGCTGTACTCAGAGACTTTTCAGAAAGATGAGCATTCCAGAGAGGTATGCATGTTGTAAACGGTGGAGACGGGCTCTTGTAAGGAAGTTGGGTGGGCAAGAGGAGAGAAGAGGAGCAATGTGTGATGGAGTCAGGAGTACAGCACTCCAGGGTAAAGGGGAGAGTTACACTGAGAGAAGAGACCAGGCAATCGCTGCTTGAGCAATGGATTGGAGAAGTCACACTTTAGTTCACTCAGGCACAAGGTAGGAAAAGGAGCTTGTTCCTTAGGATCTGAGAGAAGCAAGCTATGCACAAACAAACCAGGAGGTGGCTACAAAAGAGGAATTTCATCCAACACAGAAGAGTGCAAGAAACAGGAAGAATCTGGGATACTTGGTGGAGGTATGGAGTCAGAGTGGGAGAATATCCTGGAGGGTTATATGCACACACTTGGGTAAAAAGGGAAGGAGAGGACATGATCGGAGGAAGTCTGAATCAAGAAAGAGAAAAGTCATCGTGAATCTCCCCAGTTCAGAGGACTGTACTCACATTCAAACTGGAATTCACTTACAATATCCTGCACTCCCCGAGTGAACTCAATGAAGTAAACTCGGAATAGTTCCTCCAGCTCAGCCACCTCCTCATCACTGAAGTTGCCCTTCGACCAGGGCTTCAAAAAATATGGCAGTGCCTGAGTCACTGTCCCAGCCATGAATCTGCAAATCGTCCAACCAGCCTGAGCCTTGATTTTGAGTCCAGGTGCTGTTGGCAAAGGTCGAAATCTGGATGAGATGGAAGGAGGTTGGCCCCTGTAATGCTGTGGTGGTGGAAGGATAGGAAGAGTGAGGAGAAAAAGAGAATTAGGATGGAAAAGAACCCAGAGTCTGAATAACAACATAGAGGCTTACCCACTCCTGGCTCCAGCCTCAACATCCAGAACTGGGGAGAGGGCGGGAGACAGGAGAGCCCGGACCCTTATTGCTGATGCAGCTTGTTTTTGTCCAGAGCCCCTCACCTGGGCTGGGAACAATGAGAGTTACTCTTACCATCCTCACTGTCACCACCTGGGATGATAACTGTTAGCAGTAGAAGTGGCAGAAGCAGCATTTCAATGGGAAGTAGAGCTTCTGACTCTCAGAATTGGCGTTTGATCTCTAATTCAGCAAACTTTTTTCTCACTACTCTTATAATAACTTCCTCTCTCTTCCAACTGACAAATCTCTGACCTACATTGCACATCACAGAAAAACTTTCCTCCCGCTCATTTGGGCTCCCACCCTGCCTCTCATTTCCACTCTAGTCCTTCACTTGTAGATTTTATTTTCATGTCTCTGACTTTCAGCTGTTCTTTTTCATATTTATTACCTTGGAAAAGCTACCATGTGATGTTGAAAGGTTATTTCACCTCCCCAATCCTTTATTTCCTCATCTGTGAAATAAGAGGGTAGTATTAAACAATTGCTCAGCTTCTACTCTGTTTTAATCTAGAAAAGTTACATTGGTTTATCCATCCAATTTAACCACCCTCCGCACAGCCCATCTCCTCTGGCACTCTGTCATTATCTCTTGCAAGTGTCTAAATGATCCCTCTTTTTATCACATCTCTCTTGCCTCATCTAACTTTGCATTCTCCTTTGTGTGTTAGAGTGTATGTGTGTGTGTGTGCGTCTGTGTGTGTGTCTGTGTGAATGTGTATATGTTTGTGTGTGAACAATAATTTACATGCAGGAAACTCATTTAAAACATTTATTTTTGCTAGGAATCAAATTCCAGAATTAAATTTGATGCATACTGCAGTTTATAATCTAAGCAAAATTGTCTTATACCATAGTAATTTTGAGATCAAAATTATATTTACTATTAAACCTAGCAGGACACTGTGATATTCTCTTAGGCACAGAAGCTTTTCTGTCTCTTGTTCCTTGATTATAGGAAATAGGTTTCATGTGGCCTCCTTTCTGTTTCCTGAATTTCAACAGGTAGATTTAAACAGTTACTAATGAGGGAAAGTAACAGATGCTTGTTCTTTGAAAGAAAACGTATAATAAACCTAGACAGCATATTAAAAAGCAAAGACATCACTTTGCCAACAAAGGTCCCTGTAGTCAGAGCTATGATCTTTCCAGTAGTCATGTAAAGATATGAGTTGGACCATAAAGAAGGCTGAGTGCTGAAGAATTTCTGGCTTTGAATTGTGGTGCTGGAGGAGACTCTTGAGAGAGTCAAACCAGGTGATTATAGAGGAAATCAACCTTGAATATACATTGAAAGGACTGATGCTGAAACTAAAGCTTTGGCCACCTAATATGAAGATCCAACACATTGGGAAAAACCCTGATGCTGAGAAATATTGAAAGCAAAAGGAGAAGGGGCAACAGAGAATGAGATGGTTATATAGCATCACTGACTCAGTGGTCATGGATTTGCACAATCTCTAGGAGATAGTGGAGGATGGAGGAGCCTGGCATGCTGAAGTCCATGAGGTCACAGAGTCAGACAAGACTTAGAAACTGAACAACATCAATCAGGGAAGGACAGAATGCAGAAAGAAGAAGCAATCAAGAAACATTAGAGCAACCTTTGGAAAAGTTCCTCTTCAAAGAGGCTACAAAGGAATCTTGGAGTTCATTTTCAGGAAATAAGGCCATCACCACAGATGGAGGATGGTTACTCCAGTCTGAACACAAGATTCCAGGAACATTGTCCTGTTACCTCACCCCCAAACAGGAAAGTCACACACCCTGCCATCCTCCCCCAGATTTTGCCTATAAAATCTTTTTACCCCAAACCATCAAAGAGTTTGATTTTTTTGAGTACTAGCCACTGATTCTCTTTGCTTGGCCTTGTTTAAACCTTCCTCTGCTTCAGACTCTTACAATTGTCCTATTTTGCTTCAGGCACATGAACTTGTGTTTGGTAACAATTCTGGCAAGCCATCCTGGACTTTGTGCCCATAAATCTCTATGGCCCCTCTTTCTCGTCTCATCCCTCATGCCTCATCTCTCTAACCTCACATTATCCATTCTTGTGTGAGTGTGTGTGTATTACTGTGTGTATGTGTGCATTGATAATCATGTACATGCAGATATTTAAAGCACTGCTCTATCTGGCCCAAATCTCAGAATTAAATGTGATAAATATCACAGTTTGTAACATGAGCAAGATTCTCTTAAACCATAGGAATTTTTTATTTTGAAAATTACATTTACTACTGAAACTGAGCAGGACATTGATACCCTCCTGGGCACAAAAGCTTTTCAGTCCCCTGTCTCTTATTTGTAAGAAATAGACTTCATTCAGCCTCTTTTACCTCCCTGAGTTCCAAAAGGCAGATCCAAACAGTTGCTAATCAGGGAAGGGAGGGAACACAGAAAAAAGAAGAAGCAACCAAGAAATAATAGGGCTTGGGGCTGGTGCACGGGGATGATCCAGAGAGATGATATGGGGTGGGAGGTGGGAGGGGAATCAGGATTGGGAGCTCGTATACACCCGTGGCGGATTCATTTCAATGTATGGTGAAACCAATACGGTATTGTAAAGTAAAATAAAGTAAAAATAAAATTTAAAAAAAAAGAAACAATAGGGCAGCCTTGTGAAAGGGTCCTGGTTTCTCCTCAAAGAATGGACATAACAAAATCTTTGAGTTCTTCCACAGGAAATAGGCTACCAACTTAAGTGGAGGATGGCAACTTCAGACTGACCCTAAGAGTCTGGAACATCACCTTGTTACCTCATCACTAAGCAGAAGTCACACATCCTCCAGCCCTCTCCCAAAATTTTGCTTATAAAATCTTTTTTCCAAAACTCTCATGGAGTTTGGGATTCTGAGCATGAGCCGCCTGCTCTCCTTGCTTGGCCTTGCAAAAACCTTCCTCTGCTCCAGAGTCTATTTCCGTTTGTTTGGCCTCACTGTGCCTCAGGTACCTGGACTTATGCGCAATAACATTTTTGGCGAGACAGCCAGGAGTCTGTGCCCATGGCTGGTCAACCAGAAGTAGCCCCTTCCCTGAGTCCCTAGCAGGTGTTGGGGCTCACTTTGCTCAGAAAACTGGAAGGGACTCTCTATGATAAGTACCAGTCACCCCACAACAAAGGCTGTTTGGATTCAAGAAACATCTGAAACTACAGTCCACTTTCAGTGCCACTTGAGGTTAAGTTGCTCCAGCTAACACTGGGAAATCCCTCCACTCCATCTGGACTATTTCCCTGACAGGAACTGAGCCACTCAGGTCTCCCTCAGAGCCACTCTGGGTATTTTCTGTTTCAAGAACTGGGCCAGTCTATTTGAGGTCTCCATCGGGGTGTGAAAGTAGACTTCTGAGACTACATGTCCTCTGGTTTTCTGTCTGTATGACAGTAACTTATTTGTTACCATGTTTGCTGTTTGTGTGTGTGTGTGTGTGTGTGTGTGTGTGTGTGTGTGTGTGTGTATCAGTATTTGCACTGGCCAGCTGAGATGAGTTTGTTTAGTAACAGAGCTCTCTATTGCATTGGGCTTCACCTGTGTCAAAGCATTGGTTGGGATTTTCCCTTTTGGACTAGCCTTGGTCATTCATTCATTCAGCTTTGTCTCTGATGGGGCATTCATTGGGAATATCCCTTTCAGGGACTGGAGAACTGCAACTCTCAGAGACCTTTCTGCATTGCTTTGATTTGTTATTTGGCTGTGAATAATTTAGTGTGGGTGATTAGAGCTCTGTTTCATCTTGTAAGATATTCTTGCAAAAATCAAAGAGATCTTCAGCTACACTCCCAGGAAAAGGAATTTGTATTTCTCTCCCTTTGTGCCTTGATGTAAATGTTCTCTCAGAGTTCTCAGGAACACTTATGCACATCATCTCTAATTCCGAAGACTCAAGGGAAAAAATGAAAGAGTTCAGGAGTCTTTTTTATAACTCAGGCAGAAAAGCTATGAGATCTCTGGTTCTGTCTTCATGTGAAAATTAACTCACAAACGAACTCTAGTTAATGAACTTAAAAGTAAGCACTTGCAAATTAAATGCCTCTAAATATTTAGAAAATTGATGAGAATGAATTCAGATCCATGGGATCTGGGAAGTATTCAGTACTAAATCAGTTCTTGTATAGAAACATGCTTAAACTTGTTCAATTAATATAGTCATGTCTTTAGAATCATTGATGTTAAGTATCAGATTAGCCAAAAGTCCCTTCCGTTTTTAAGTAAAAATAAGAGACACTTTTTATTTTCATTTTTACCAAGACCTTTATTAAACAACATATTCATTTTGTTCCACTAGTATCTGCCATTTTAAAGCCAACTTCATAATTCCATCTTCCTAAAACTTTTATCTTCTTAAACAAAGAACAGTTCTAGGTGCCATTTACAGTCTTCCAGCGAATTGAATTTTTCCATTAGGGAATTTTGTAAAGATCAAAATAAATGGAAATCCGAAGGTACAGGGTCTGTTGAATACAGAGGATAAATCAGAACTTTCCAGGCAAGCTGTAGCAGGTTTTACCTGGTCATTAAAGAAACAAGCAGTCTTGTGTTATCCTGATGGAAGATTATGTGTTTCCTGTTGACTAATTCTGGATGCTTTTTGTAGAGTGTTGCTTTCAGTTGATATAATTGGGATCAGTACTTGTTGTAATTAATTATTTGGTTTTCTAGAAGAAGTTTGTAATAGAGGACTCCCTTCCAATCCCAGAGCATCGCTTAATTTGGATGAACAGCTTTGTTGATTATGTTGGATCATTACACTGGTCTCATAAACTTTTGCTTTCCACATTATTGTACAGTATTCATTTGTCATCACCCATCACAGTTTGTTTTAAAAACAAAATGTTTTCATTGCTGCAACATAGAGAACCACATGCAGAAATACAGTCAAGAATTTTCTTTCACTTAACTGATGTGATGTGGAATCCAAATGTCAAAGCAATTAACATAGCCAAGCTGACCCAAATGATTTTCAGAGCTTCACTTGGGTATTTTGAGTATGCTGGCTATCTCCCAGATTGAATAACATTTATTGTCCTCAGTTAATGTCTCAATTTTATCACTATCTACTTCAAATGGTCTGCCAAACTGTGGAGCATTAGCCAGTGAAAAATCTCCAGCATGAAACTATACAAACCACTTTTGACACATTCAGTCAGTCACAATACCTTATCCATATACTGCACAAATCTTTCTTTTTTTTTTCAGTTGTATTATCTTTCTTGAAGTAATAAAGCATAATATGACAAAAAACATTGCTTTTTCCATCTTTAATATTCAATGACTACACAAAACTACACCAATTTTGATAAGATTTTTAATGCACACTGATATGACTGATTGTGATATACTGTCACATTACAATCTAACAAAATTGTTTCAAGTGAAGTTAAAGATAACTAAGTGCTATCTGAGCCATCTTATGGACAAAAAAAAAAAAATGACTATTTAGCCAATCCAATATAATTCTGCTATTGTACCTAGCTTTATTAGACCTTATATCTGTTGCAAACATATCAGAGAGAAAAATAACCTGTTATGATGATACTGGCTTCCCTGGTGGTTCAGACGGTAAAGCGTCTGCCTACAATGTGGGAGACCCAGGTTCAATTCCTGGGTAGGGAAGATCCTCTGGAGAAGGAAATGACAACCCACTCCAGTACTCTTGTCTGGAGAATCCCATGGACGGAGGAGCTTGGTAGGCTATAATCCATGGGGTCGCAAAGAGTCGGACACAACTGAGCTACTTCACTTTCTTTCTTTCTTTCTTTTTCTTTCTTTCTTTCTTTCAGTCTTTCTTCCTTCCTTCCTCCCATCCTTCCCTCCTTCCTTCCTTCCTTTCTTTCTTTCTTTCTATGATGATACTGTGAGTGCATGCTAAGTTTCTTCAATCATGTCTGACTCTTTGTGACCCCATGGACTGGAACCCACCAGGCCTCACTGTCCACAGGATTCTCCACACAAGAATACTGGAGTGGGTTTCCATGCCCTCCTCCAGAGGATTTTCCTGACCTAGGGAGCAAACCTGCATCTCTTACATGTAGTACCACTAGCACCACCTGAGAAGCCCTATGATGATACTAAATCAATGCAAATGATGCAAGAGCTAAACTCTATAAGAGGTAAACTCTATAAGAATAATTATGTTTTGGAATGTCTATCTGAAACAACCTCTCCACATATTTTGTAACTTGAAATTTTGGAGTTGTGTGGTAAGGTAAAGTATTTTAAAAATTGAGTCTTAGTTATACATGATCAATGTACTCATGTACCTATGTTATGTTGCATGAGATGCTATGTATCTTGGGGATCAGGAAGGACACTCCATCAAAGTTTACCCATTTTTAGCAGGCCAGTCAAAAGCAAATGTTTCAGAGCCCTGGTCAAGAACTTAGATTTGGACAAGAGAAATGATGGTAAATAGGCATCAGTTCAGTTCAGTCACTCAGTTGTTTCCGACTCTTTGCGACCCCATGAATCACAGCATGCCAGGCCTCCCTGTGCATCATCAACTCCCAGAGTTCACTCAAACTCACGTCCATCATGTCGGTGATGCCATCCAGCCATCTCATCCTCTGTTGTCCCCTTCTCCTCCTGCCCCAATCCCTCCCAGCATCAGAGTTTTTGCAGTGAGTCAATTCTTCGCATGAGGTGGCCATAGTACTGGAGTTTCAGCTTTGGCATCATTCCTTCCAAAGAACAGCCAGGACTCATTTCCTTTAGAACGGACTGGTTGGATCTTCTTGCAGTCCAAGGGACTCTCAAGAGTCTTCTCCAACACCACAGTTCAAAAGCATCAATTCTCTGGCGCTCAGTCTTCTTCACAGTCCAACTCTCACATCCATACATGACTACTGGAAAAACGATAGCCTTGACTAGATGGACCTTTGTTGGCAAAGTAATGTCTCTGCTTTTGACAGAGGTTGGTCTTAATTTTCCTTCCAAGGAGTAAACGACTTTTAATTTCATGGCTGCACTCACCATCTGCAGTGATTTTGGAGCCCCAAAAATAAAATCTGATACTGTTTCCACTGTTTTCCCATTTCCCATGAAGTGATGGAATCAGATGCCATGATCTTCATTTTCTGAATATTGAGCTTTAAGCCAACTTTTTCACTCTCCACTTTTACTTTCATTAAGAGGCTTTTGAGTTCCTCTTCACTTTCTGCCATAAGGGTGGGTGTCATCTGCATGTGTGAGGTTCTTGATATTTCTCCTGGCAATCTTGATTCCAGCTTGTGCTTCTTCCAGCTCAGCGTTTCTCATGATGTACTCTGCATGTAAGTAAATAGGCATGACTTGCTGTACAAAGATGGTTTGGAGCTCAAAGAAGAAGAAAGGCTCTTATTGTTGCTGTAAAAGACAGGGTAAGTGGTATGAAGACAGCAAGGAATTTTACTGTCTAGGACTTTATTGAATAGCTAGATCACTCCCAAATAAAATAAGATGCTGAAATATTAATTAACAAAAATTGGTTTCTCCTTGCAGAGAAAATAAGGGACTATTGATGTATATGTTTGTTGTCATCCTGAGAGATTCTCTACAAGAAAGTACATGTTTCAGAAATTACTGTTGGTATTTATGTTTAGCAATCTACAGAATGTTAATGTGAGAGACAGATCATAATTGCTTACTTCTTAGTACTCACTGCAAAGTTGAGGAATCTAATTTAAACATTTAAATAAAGGTATTAAATAAGGGAAACATTTCAGTATGCAAGGAAAGTTTAATTCATGTATTCAATAAAAGAAGGTATGAGGAGTGGAATTACATTACATTTGGTTAAAGGGGCAAAGGACAGTTTCGTCTTAGAGCTGGTTGCTCCTGAATGGAAAAAGTAACGAACAAAGGGGCAAAGTGACATGGGTAGAGAAAGTTGTAGAATGTTTGTGAAATGGAACACTGACAAGGAGCCCATGATCAAGACTCCCTAAGATTCGATTCAGTTTAGTTGGATAAGTGGATTTTGTTGAGAGTTGGCTGACACAATATTGGATTTGGTTTCTTGTTAAAAGAACAGTTTTCTCAGAAAGCTGCTTTTGAGAAAAGATTGTATGAGTCTCTTTGCCTTTAAGTGATCTGTATTTGCTTTTGAAATCTTTTCACTTTGATTAAGTAAATAAGTATCATTTTGCAGATTCTAAAATTGACCTCTGGCTAACTGAGATGCTTCAGCCAGGCTCCTCTGTCCACGGGGATTCTCCAGGCAAGAATAATGGAGTGGGTTGTCATGCCCTCCACCAGGGTATCCTCCCAACCCAGGTATCAAACCCAAGTCTCCAGCATTGCAGGCAGTTTCTTGACCCTCTGAGCCACAAGAGAAGCCCATTGCAGGCAGTTTCTTGACCCTCTGAGCCACAAGGGAAGCCCAAGAATACTGAAGTGGGCAGCCTATCCCTTCTGCAGTAGATCTTCCTGACCAAGGAATCAAACCAGGGTCTCCTGCATTGCACCAGATTCTTTACCCGTTGAGCTAGCAGGGAAGCCCATATGACAAGGGAAACATTGTCAAATGAATGATAAGCCTGCTCAGGTTATACTGCATGAGTAAATTCTATTAACACAGATATTCTAAAAATTACGTAAAATTCCTAAAAATCTGGTATGTCCTGATAAAATGTTACCAGTCATGATTCTGGTTGTTGAAGTCAAGTATCTTTATGGATTGCATTGCAGTCAGGTATTTAATTTTGGTTTTTAAATCTCTCTGTCATTTAAAGACAATTACTGTACTCTGATGCTTGTTGTCAAAATGCTTCATCTTCAAGAAGGAAGGAAATTCGACAAGTACATGTTTTGAATAAATTTTAAATTATCTTACAAAACTAGGCAAGAAACTAAAGAATCCTATTGGAAAACCTGGTAGCTTTAAAAGATGCTAAAAAAGGATTAGTCTTCCCAGGTGGCACTAGTAGTAAAGGACCTGACTGCCAATGCAGGAGATATAAGATTTGTGGGTTCAATCCCAGAGACAGGAAGATCCCCTGGAGAAAGGGCATGGTTAACCCACTCCAGTATTCATGCCTGGAGAATCCCATGGATAGAGGTGTCTGATGGACTGCAGTCCGTAGGGTTGCAAAGAGTTGGACACAACTGAAGAGACTTCAGCAATGAAAGGATTAGTTATTGGTAAACTGGTGAATACGGCTATAAGGTCATGGCTTTTTGTCATTACTCATGTTGACCTAAGTGTTCAAGATATAGGGAAGCCCTTCCCCTCAAGCTATTATGACTCACAGCAATTGGGTAAATTACCACTTCTATGGGTAGAATTGAAATGTTATTCTTTTCTCTCTGTCTGGTCCCTCCAGAAACTGGACCATTGGGTTCTGAGCAGCCTTCTCAAATGAATGGGAAGGACTAGTATGGGCATGTGCAGGAATCCTGCTATTTGGGGGAACCCTAGTGGAGAGAAATCCATAGAGGAAGAATCTGATGGCAGGACATGGATTTTCTGACCATGAGAGGTCTTTTTAGAATTCAGTTTGAGACTCCTGAGGAGTTCCACCACAGCCAGCGTGCAAGAGTTCATGTGGCCAATAGAAATAGACCAGACTTATTTGAGAAGCAAACTATTGTTGATTTAGTTGTGTTTGATGGAGATGAAGATAATTAGAAGAAAAATATTATGTTTCAATATATATTAAATCTCAGTTCTGTTGAAGTTCTTGTGGTAACCACACTTTTGTCCTAATACTCGGAAGAAAAAGAAAATTACCTAGTAGCTTTATCACAGAGTATTGAAACAGAGCAGGGTCCTATAGTCCTTTCCCCTCACCACCACCCATGTCCTCCACATGCCTTTTGTCTATAGAAAAACTTTAGCCAAAAAAATGAGTTTAAACAGAGAAGTGATAAAATGCAGAAGGGAAACAGTTCAAGGAGACTAAATGGTAATACATTGGCCATTAAGCATAGTCAGGGACCTTTAGTTCCTCTTCAAGGGTTATAGATAATATTCTGAGCCATATCCTTTGAGCTGTCTTAAAGATACTGAAGTCCTCACTTGGTGGAAGAGGTTAACTACATGATGACCAGACTGTAACTATGGCAAAAGCTGCCACAATTTCGAGAACTGGCCTCAAGGAAATGGAACAAACTAACCCTGGAACTGAAGGTTAACTGTAGTTAACACAACCCAAATGACGCTGGTCAGACCACTACATGACTAATTTCAAGATGACTTTGAAATCAGAGCTGATTGTGCTGTTTCTACATATGGTTATCACCTTTTGCCTAAAAGCTCTTCCCCACTGGTTTTCAGTGAGGAGATTTGCCTTTGGACAGGAGTCTGCTGTCCCCCTAGTTGCTGGCATCTGAAATACAGCAAATTCTTCTTTCCATCAACTGTGCCACTTTCTTGACTTTTGAGTGGTGAGCAAGATGGACTCAGCTTTAAGTAACAGTATAAATAACTATATATGACATTGTTTTTTATAGTTTATTGCCAAAAATACATGTACAATGCTTGTGTGACAAATGCATATAATAGATAAAATTTATAATTTCAAAAATGTTTAGCTATGAGCATATCTTTGAGTTTCTTCACAGTATCTTATCAGTTTCCTCCTAATGTGAATAACTAGGTAAATATAAAGGAGGCCTAGCACCAAGGAACATGGACTACACCTAAGGAAAAGGCTGACTCACTCTGGCATTGAAGGATGGATATTTTGATCATTAATGTTTTCAATTGAAAGTCATGCAATTAAAAACAACAAGATGGGGATATCTGTACATATTGAAGCATGGGGAAATCATTTGGGGTTATTCATGGCTTAATTTAACCTTTACTGTTAAAGGTGGCCTGTTTTGTGACCTTTCAGACAGGCATTGTACATCTGCTTTGGTCGCTGAGGAGAGAAATGCATTTGAGGTCAAAATAGAGAAACTGTGGTTCAGACATACAGGGTAATAACAGGTCAAAATAGAGAAACCGTGGCTCAGACATACAAGGTAATACTAGGTGGTCATTTTGGATGTGATTTCGGACATGTTCCTGTATTGCTGAGTTTTCTGATCTGTATTGGACTAGGGGTTGCCACTAGCCATTCTCAAAGCAGTGTCTGCTGGCAGCTGGTAGCTGATACCCCATGTGTTGAAGGTTTCTTCTTATAACAATTATGCTTTTAAATAATAAGAGTCTGTAGCAGTTGTAAACAGGAAAAAAAGAAAACATGTGTGGCGGCCAGTAACTTCTACTGTGTATATGTTACTACCACATTAAAAGTTAAAATCTACTTAGGTAAAAGACTGGCTATGTCTCCCTAAGGTGCTGGATACAGATAAGGTTTTGTCTTCCCAAAGTGCTGGCTTCAGACTAGGCTTTAAATTTATTCTCCTGAATTCTTCTGGGAATGAGATCTGTTTTACCTATTAAAGTTAGTTCGAATGGGGTCTGTTGCACCAAAATGCTGGACAAAGGGATAGATGCTTAGCTATACCAGACTCAGATTCAGGACCTAGAACTTGGGAATATTTCTAACTCAGTGTCCATTCCCCAAACTGAGGCAAGACTATGCCCCATTTTAGCAGGAAGTACTCAGAGTGGCCGTATTCCCAGTTCCCTGAAAGATTTAAGGAAATTTGAAAGACAAGAGAGAACTGAAACCAAGTCCTCCTACATCTGAGTTTTCTGTTGCTTTTATTAGTAACCTCTATACCAATACATGTTCTCTTCAACATTGAGAAGTAGCAAAGAAAAGGAGGCATTGAAACTAAGCAGCACCTATGAGACCATCCTGGGTGTGAAAATCTATCTGTCCCACAGTCTATCTATCTTTCTTGTCATACTAATTACATTTTTTTAACTTTATTTTTACTTTATTTTACTTTACAATCCTGTACTGGTTTTGTCATACATTGACATGAATCCGCCACGGGTGTATACGAGCTCCCAATCCTGATTTCCCCTCCCACCTCCCACCCCATATCATCTCTCTGGATTTTTTTTTTTTAGCTCCTTGACCCTCTCTCAGTTCCAAAAAGCAGATTCAAACAGTTGCTAATTAGGGAAAAAGAGAGAATGCAGAAACAGAGGTCAAATTAAAAAACAATAGTACAGACAGGGAAGAGTCCTGATTCCTCCTCAAGGTATATACATAAAATCTTTGAATTTTTCTGAAGGAAATAAGGCCCAACCTAGGTTGTGGTTGTTGTTGTTGAGTCCCTAAGGTGTGTCCTAACTCTTTTAGATCTCATGAACTGCAGCACGTCAGGCTTCCCTGTTCTTCATTATCTCCTGGAGTTTGCTCAAATTCATGTCCATTGAGTCAGTGATGCCATCCAACCATCTCATCCTCTGCCACTCTCTTCTCCCTTTGCTTTTTGTCTTTCCTAGCATCAGAGTTTTTCCAATGAGTCAGTGGCCAAAGTACTGGAGTTTCAGCTTTAGCACCAGTCCTTACAATGAGTCTTCAGGGTTGATTCCCTTCAAATTCTCAGGCTTGATATCCTTGCTGTTTCAGTGACTTTCAAGAGTCTTCTCCAGGACCATAATTTGAAAGCATCAGTTCTTTAACACTCAACCTTCTTTATGGTGCAACTCTCACATCTGTACTTGACTACTGAAAAAAACTGTATCTTTGGCTATATGGACCTTTGTCAGCAAAGATCTCTGCTTTTAAATATATTGTCTAGGACTGCATAGTTTTTCTTCCAAGCAGCAAGTGTCTTTTAATTTCATGGCTGAAGCCAGTGATTTTGGAGCCCCCAAAATAAAATCTGCCACTAGAATTTCTTGGTTCACATACTGCTGAAGCCTAGATTGAAGATTTTGAACATTACCTTGCTAGCATGTGAAATTAGCTCAACTGTTTGATATTTTGAGTATTCTTTGGCATTGTCTTTCTTCTCCATCTAGATGGAGAATGTAACTTCAGGTTGAGCACAAAATTCCTAGAACATCACCCTTGCTGATGTGTATCTCAGATTGGGATTTGAACCCATACTCTGATACTTGAACCCAGCCAAAATCCATGGTACCTGATTTCATGACCTAATGAAGCTCAGATTCATCATAGAAAGAATTCAGTGAAAGACAAAGTGATAGGTAAGAAGTGGATTTATTAGATCCTGAATGGAGCACACTCCACAGACAGAGTGTGGATAATCACAGAGGACAAGTACAGCCGCAAAATGCACAGCGGTTAGTTTTTACAGGCTGGCTAACTTCATATGTTAATGAGTGGGAGGATTATTCCATCTACTGGGGGAAGGAGTGGAGATTTCCAGGAATTGGGCAATGGCCCACCTTGGAACTGTCATGGCCCCTCTGAGTGTCATTTAGCTTGCTGATTGAGGATCAAAGTCTAGTCTTGTCTGTCACCTTGGTCCCATTTGATTCTGATTGGTTTATGCTGTGTCCTTGGGTGATGTCATTCTTTCAAAAGTTGTACCCTGCCACTTTCTCTCCTATTACAGTACCTTACCACCAACCAATCCAAAGACAGTCACAGACCCCTCTCCCAATTTTGCTGATAAAAATTTCCCCCAAAACTGTGAGATAGTTTGGGGGTCTTAAGCATGAACCTCCTATTCCTGTTGCTTGGCCATGCATAAATCTTTCTCTTCTCCATACTCTGACATTTCAGTTTCTTTGGCCTCTGTGTGCATCAGGCATGGATTTGTGTTTTCTAACAGTGCTGGTAAATGACTTCTTTTCAGTAGCTCTTGATCTTTCGATCTACAGACCTTGGCACAGAGTTCCTAAAACCTTGGAATTTCCTAAGTGTTGAAAGCAATCAAGATACCTTTTTCTAGTTACTGAAATTTTAAAAAGCCCTGTATAACCTAAAAATGGGCACTGATTGTCAGTGAACACAATTATGTGATTGACAGGTTGGAACTTTTGGTCTTTCCCTTGACATTCAGGGAGAGAATAGAGACTAAAGTTAAATTAAACCTATAGTCAATGATTTGATCAATTTGCCTCTGTAATGAAACCTCCATAGAAATCCAAAAGATGGTTTATAGAGAGCTTTTGATTTGGTGAGCACATTGAGATACAGGAGAGTAGCATACTTAGATGGAGAAGGCAATGACAACCCACTCCAGTACTCTTGCTGGAAAATTCCATGGGCAGAAGAGCCTGGTAGGCTGCAGTTCATGCATTCACGAAGAGTTGGACATGACTGAGTGACTTCACTTTCACTTTTCACTTTCATGCATTGGAGATGGAAATGGCAACCCACTCCAGTGTTCTTGCCTGGAGAATCCCAGGGATGAAGGAGCCTGCTGGGCTGCCATCTATGGGGTCACACAGAGTCGGACATGACTGAAGCAACTTAGCAGCTGCAGCAGCATATTTAGGGTGGTATGGAAGAACCAACACCTTACCACATGTCTTACCTGATCCATCTGGCTGTTATTATCTTTTTATAATAGGTGATTTAATAGGTACCTGTTTCTCTCAGTCCTATAAGCTACTCTATAAATTTAATCAAATCTAAGAAGAAGGTCAAAGCTTTGGGTTTTCTAGTAGTCGTGTGTGGATGTGAGAGTTGGACTATAAAGAAAGCTGAGCATCGAAGAATTGATGCTTTTGAATTGTGGTGCTGGAGAAGACTCTTGAGAGTCCCTTGGGCTGCAAGAAGATCCAACCAGTCCATCCTAAAGGAAATCAGTCCTGAATGTTCATTGGAAGGACTGATGTTGAAGCTGAAGCGCCAATATTTTGGCTACCTGATGTGGAGAACTGACTCATTTGAAAATAGCCTGATGCTGGGCAAGATTGAAGGTGCTAGGAGAAGGGCCAACAGAGGACTCAATGGACATAAGTTTGAATAAGCTCCAGGAATTGGTGATGGACGAGGAGGCCTGGTGTACTGCAGTCCATGGGGTTGCAAAGAATCGGACACTACTGAGAGACTGAACTGAACTAAAGAAGAAGGTTATAGGAACTTCCAGTCTATTGTGACTGATAAGTTTGATTGCCCCCACCACAAAACTTGTAGGTCTTGAAACTGGGTGAGATTCTGTTGGAATCACGGGCATGGAGGCCTTTCTGCTCCCCCATTTCCTGAAGGCAAGATTCCAGACATTATGACTTTCCCTGAGATCCAAAGCATGGATTTGAACAGTTGCAGGGGAGGGGCAGCCAAGAAATCACTGTATATGAGATTAAAGAGACCAGAAAATCTCATCAAGATCCTTGTTCAGTCATACACTCCTTTCCTACTCCTTGCAACCCCATCTGTTGCAGCCTACAACAACATAGACCAGATATGTCTGCAACATAGACCAGAACCTGCCCCATGACTCGAGGGTGTGGCAAACTGTGCCTTGATTGTCCTAGTAAGCAAACCAAAGGGACATTCTTAGGGCAGGGCATGCTCTCTGCTCCATTTCACTGCCTACACGTGTGTCCATACCCATGGAAACAAAACAAGATATTTCTGACTAACAGCAGAGCCTTGGCTAATAAAACTCCCCAGTATAGCTACTCCCTAATGATATCATGTAACTTCTGCCAATAGGAGCCATTTTGTCTTCCTGCCATGAAGAGTAGGAAGGCCCCCTGACTCCTTGCTTGCCAAATTATATGTGTCTGTCTTTTCATTACATGCTCATCCCCATTTCAGGTCTTTCTCACCCACTGTGCTGGACGCATCACCCATGGACTACAGCATGTCAGGTTTCCCTGAACTTCTCCGTGTCCCAGAGTTTGCTCAAACTCATGTCTATTGAGTCAGCGATGTCATTCAACCATTTCATGCTGTCTTTCCCTTCTCAAGTCTTAAACCTTTTCCAGCATCAGCATTTTTTCTATTGAATCAGCTCTTCTCATTAGATGGCCAAAGTATTGGAGCTTCAGGGTCAGCATCCTTTGAATATTCATGGTCGATTTCCTTTAGGATTGATTGGTTTGATCTCCCTGAAGTCCAAGAGACTCTCAGGAGTCTTTGCCAACACCACAGTTCAAAAGCATCAATTCTTCAGCACTCAGCCTTCTTTATGGTCCAGCTCTCATAGCCGTACATGACTACTGGAAAAACCTTAGCCTTGACTATACAGACCTTTGTCAGCAAAGTGATGTCTCTGCTTTTAATATGCTGTTTAGGTTTGTCATAGCTTTTCTTCAAAGGATCAAGCATCTTTTAATTTCATGGATGCAACAATCCTCCACAATGATTTTGGAACCCAAGAAAATAAAGTCTGTCACTGTTTCCATTGTTTCCCCATCTATTTGCTCTGAAGTGATGGGATTGGATGCCATGATCTTTGTTTTTGAATGTAGAGTTTTAAGCCAGCTTTCTCACTCTCATCTTTCACTTTTATCAAGAGGCTCTTTAGTTTCTCTTTGCTTTCTGCCATTAGAGTGGTGTCATCTGCATAACTGAGGTTATTGATATTTCTTCTAGCAATCTTGATTATAGCTTGAACTTTATTCAGCCTGGCATATTACATGATGTACTCTGCATACAAGTTAAATAAGCAGCGTGACAATATACAGCCTTGATGTACTCCTTTCCCAGTTTGGAACCAGTCCATTTTTTTCATGTCTAGTTCTAACTGTTGTTTCTTGACCTACATACAGGTTTCTCAGGAGGCAGATAAGGTGGTTTGGTATCACCATCTCTCTTGAAAAAATTTCCACAGTTTGTTGTGATCCATACAAAGGCTTTAGTGTAGTCAGTGAAGCAGAAGTAGATATTTTCTGGAATTCTCTTGCTTTTTCTATGATTCAATGTATTGACAATTTGATCTATGATTCCTCTGCCTTTTATAAATATAGTTTGTACACCTGAAAATTCTCAGTTCATGTACTTTTGGAGCTTAGCTTGAAGGATTTTTACTATTACCTTGCTAGTATGTGAAATGAGTGCAATTTTGCAGTAGCTTGAATTGCCTTTCATTGGTATTGGAATAAAAATGACCTTTTCCAGTCTTGTGGCCACTGCTGAGTTTTCCAAATTTGCTGGCATATTGAATGCAGCCCTTTCACAGCATCATCTTTTTTTTTAATACTTTATTCTACATTACAATACTGTATTTGTTTTGTCATACATTGACATGATTCAGCCACAGGTGTACATGATCTCCCAATGCCAAAGCCCCCTCCCACCTCCCACCCCATATCATCTCCCTGGATCATCCTATGCACCAGCCCCAAGCATCCTGTATCCTGTATTGAACATAGACTGGCGCTTTGTTTCTTACATGATAGTATACATGTTTCAATGCCATTCTCCCAAATCATCCCACCCTCTCCCTCTCCCTCAGAGTCCAAAAGTCCGTTCTATACCTCTGTGTCTCTTTTGTTGTCTCACATAGAGGGTCATCATTACTATCTTTCTAAATTCCGTATATATGTGTCAGTATACTGTATTGGTGTTTTTTCTTTCTGGCTTATTTCACTCTGTATAATTGGCTCCAGTTTCACCCATCTCATTAAAACTGAGTCAAATTTATTCTTTTTAAGGGCTGAGTAATACTCCACAGCATCATCTTTTAGAATTTGAAGTAGGTCAACTGGAATTCCATCACTTCAACTGGTTTTGTTCATAGTGATGCTTCCCAAGGTCCAGTTGACTTCACACTCCAAGATGTCTGGCTCTAGGTGAGTGATCACACCTTCATGATTATCCGGGTCATTAAGCTATTTTTTGTATAGTTCTTCTGTGTATTCTTGCCACCTCTTCTGAATATTTTCTGCTTCTCCTAGATTCTTACTGCTTCTGCCCTTTATTTTGCCCATCTTTGCATGAAATGGTCCCTTGAAATCTCTAATTTTATTGAAGAGATCACTAGTCTTTCTTATTCTATTGCTTTTCTTTATTTCTTTGTATTGTTCACTTAGGAAAGCTTTCTCATCTCTCCTTGTCATCTTTGGAACTCTGCCTTCAGATGGGGATGTCTTTAAGAAGCTGAAAACATGAAACATGAGAAGAGATTAAGGGAGTGTAAATCATGCTCACACCTTAACCTTCCCGAAGACTCCACATTTGACCCACTGTTATAAAACACTCATCAAGGTCTCTGAGTTGAGACACACAGATTCTGAAGACAGAAGCTCAATATGTCTCCCTTTGCCTGGAAAAGCTGTCTTTTTCTATTCACCCAAAGCTCTGTCTTTGAGATTTCTTCACCAGTGTTCTGAGAGGCTGAGTTTTCAGTAACAGTCTGAACACTTAACCTGGGGAATCTGATGTTATCTCCAGATATATGGTGTCAGAAATGGGCTGAGTTATAAGATGCCCAGCTGACCAAAAGTGTTGTTTATTAGATGTATGGAAAGCCCCCTACCTCACACACTGGATCTTGGTGCTCAAAATCCTTGTATCACAATAGAATAAATGCAAAGAGAATAGAAGGAAGGACATGATAAACAAAATGATATGATCACAGAAAAAAAAGTTAAAACTTAGCTTTTGAAAAATTTATAAAATTGATCATCTCCTGTCAATATCAGAAAGAGAACAGAGAGAGAACACCAATTTATAAGATCTGTGTTTAAAAAAAAAAAGGGACATATGTAGTTATGAACCCCATAGACATTAACATGATTTAACAAAAAGAAGGTATTATGCACAAATCAGTAGTAATTTGGAAATCTCAAAAATTGGACAAATTTTGTTAAATCAAAATTTACCAAACTTGACACAAAGAGAAACAGACAATTTGAAAAGAGCTATTTTTGTTTTTAAAAATAGTTAAATTTAAAACTCTCTCTTCAAAAATAAGAAAACAAAAAATTCCAACATAAACCTTAACTGCTTAATTTTACCAAGTATTTATTTTAAAAATAGATATATCATAGAAGCTTTCTCTGAGAATAAAAATATAGGAAAGATTTCTTGATTTGTTTTATGAGGCAAAAAAAAACTCTCAATACCAATACTTGACAAAGAAATTTTAAGAACAGAAAAACATTATAAATAAAACATTAGGAAATTGGATCCACATAATACATTATAAGTAAGTTACATAAACAAAATTTTGTTTTACCTTTTGAGAATTTATGTGTGACTTAAAACATTAAAAATAGAAAAGATATAAAACATTTTTTCATCTCAAGAAATTCAGAATAAGCTTTTAATGAATTCAATAATCATCCATAATAAAAATGTTAATAAAAATTTAATAACTCTGAAAGAAAGTATTCTTAATCTGAAAAAAAGTCATCCATGATATACTTAGAGCAATTACCATACCTAATATTGTTGTTTTTCAGTTACTCTGTTGTGTCTGACTCTTTGCGACTGCGTGGACTGCAGCACTCCAGGCTTCCCTGTCCTTGACTATTTCCAGGAGTTTGCTCAAACTCATGTCCATTGAATCAGTGATGACATTCAACCATCTCATCCTCTGTTGTTTCCTTCTCCTCTTGCCCTCAATCTTTCCCAGCATCAGGGTCTTTTCAAAAAAGTGGCTCTTTACATCAGGTGGCCACAGTATTGAACTTCAGCTTCAGCATCAGTCCTTCCAATGAATTTCAGGGTTGATACCTAATATTAATTGTTGGAATATTCTTATCCAGTAAAAGTAAAAGATGGGAATGTCATCTGTCAATTATATGCACTAGTTCAGAGTCAATGCCATTGGACAAGAAAATGCAATAAAAGGTAGCAAGAGGAAAAATTGAGAATTTTCATATTTAGAGCTATTATGAAAGTATGAATAGAAAATCCAAAAGGATTTACAGATAAAATATTATATTTAAAAAGTTAACACACATACTGGAAGCAAGGACAAAATATTTTAACATATTTCTATATATTAGAAAAAATGAAACTAACACATACACATGCACAAAAACTCTTATATTAAAAAAGAGTTGAAGAGCTCTTGTATTGTGAGACTTAAGATTTATTTTTGAAAGTCTTTCATCTACAGGTCATAGTTAAAGTCATAAGTAAATTAACATTTTCCAAAGTAAGGAAACTTAGGGAAAACAACACAAGACCAAAAAACCACCTTTAAGAGATGATGACTTGAAGGAAGGAGGAGAAATAAGAGGAGTGAAGAAAACAGAAAAAAGCTATAAAAAAGATATGAAAAAGCTGTTACAAGACATCAGAAAGCAAAATAATATCAGAATTTTTAAGCAAGTAAAAATTCTAGCTCAGTTTTTAAAAGAAGAAATAAGATTGTTGTGCTCATATAACTTAAATATCCAGAGGCAAGTCAGCCTCCAGATCTTCTCTTTGGCTCTGTTTATCTTGTTTTATTTCTGAACTTCATTACTGGTCCAGCTTTAACTACACAACAAAGTTTAACAGCAACTTTGAGCTTAGAATGAATTATATTATCCAGATGAAGAGTCCTTTATTCAACCACCGAATATAAGCTATAGACTTCGGTTAGGTTAGAGCACCAATTATTACAACTAAGTGATGAGAAGGGAGGTGAAATGCTGTATATTATCTTAGACCTTAGCCCTTATCTGGTGTCTGTTTACTATCCAGGGACATTTGGAAAGGTTTGAAGATCTATTTGGTTTAATATAACTTGGGGAGAAATTATTGGCATCTTATTACAGAGGCCAGTTCAGTTCAGTTCAGTCATGCAGTCGTGTCCGACTCTTTGTGACCCCATGGACTGCAGCACCCCAGGCCTCCCTGTCCATCACCAATTCCCAGAGTCCACCCAAATCCATGTCCATCAAGTCAGTGATGTTATCCAACCATCTCATCCTCTGTCATCCCCATCTCCTCCTGCCTTCAATCTTTCCCAGCATCAGAGTCTTTTCTAATGAGTTAGTTCACATCAGGTGGCCAAAGTATTGCAGTTTCAGCTTCACCATCAGTCCTTCCAATGCTGCAAAACTACCAGTGCATTGAACAACTTTTCATAACAAAGAATTATTCGGCCCAAAGTGTCAGTAGTCCAGGGCTTGAAAAATCTTTAGACAGGGTGTTCTTAAAATTAAATGTGCATTCAAATAACCTAAAAGTCTTATGAAAACACAGCATTATAGTTCCCATTCCAGGATTTTTTTCAATAGGTTTAGACTTGAGCTTGAAAATTTCTTCTTCTAACAAGCTCACAAGTACTACTGCTACTGCTGTTTCCTAATCCACACCCACAAGAAACACAAACTAATCAGGATCCTGGCCTTAGCTGAGGGTGCAGTGAGGCATAGAACAGCATGCCTACCCTGTAAGATGAAGTGGTGTTTAATGCAAGCTGGAGAAAAAACCAGATGTACTAATGGATCAGAGAAAAAAAAATATGTCATTTGAAAAGTCATTTCCTACCCTGCTCAAATCTTGACATCTGTATTATCCTAGCATGATGGGGGTGGCAGAACTGTTTCCAGTAACCCTGGCTGCTCCAAAACTTCCACTTGCTCTAACCTCCCTTCTTAAATCCTACCAAAAAAATGTACTTAGAATCTCTTCTCTCCTTTCCTGTTGTATTTATTAAATAAGCTTAGATTTTTAAAGTGAAGTTTCTAGAAAATTGTAAAATAAGCAAAAGGATGAACAAACATAAGTAGAAGTCAAAAATATGATTCAATATCAAAGGTATCACAGATATCAAAGATAGCACAGATAGCAAAGTCCCTGAGAGCAATAAAAACCTCTTGACACTTTCCTTAAATATTTAACAAACATCTGCACCATTACCCCTCACCTATTTCAACTCACATTGAGAAATATGATCCTTTTCTGACAAATAAATTTTTACATAGTTTACATGCAAACTACACATACTGTATGGGCACACTGATTTTCTCCAGAGGAATTCAGAGCAGAAACAAGGAAAGCATGTTATTCTTGGCTATGTGGAAATATTTTCGTAAGAGAAAAATATCGAATATCAACTAAAGAGGGGAGAAAAAAAAAAGGAAAGGTGATTTGGGGGAAGGGGATTTGAGATAATTATATCAACTCAGATTATGTTATTAAATAAATACATAGGTAAGTTAAAGATCTTGCCTAGAACCCATCTAGAATATGTCCCTCTCTAAAGGAACGTATAAGTAGAAGGAAGATAAAAACAAAAAGAACTGCAGTGTTGTGGATTCAGAATACTGTGGACCTGAGCATGACATCAGTCAAAGGAGGGCTATTTCCATTGTACCATTAAGGAAGGTTTCCTGGAGAAAGTAGCTTGTTTGCTGACCCTCATGGTTAGAAAATCAGCCAGGCAGACAGAGAAATTATGTTAAAAATGCTCAGCATCTCTGAAAATATAATTACTTGGCATAATTATAGTTAGCTCACTTTGACAAATGGTATTACAGCAGAAAGGGCATCTTTTTGGGGTGTTAGTTCTAAAAGATCTTGTAGGTCTTCATAGAAACGTTCAACTTCAGCTTCTTCAGCATTACTGGTTGGGGCATAGACTTGGATTACTGTCATACTGAATGGTTTGCCTTGGAGATGAACAGAGATCATTCTGTCGTTTTTGAGACTGCATCCAAGTATTGCACTTAGGACTGTTTTGTTGATTATGATGGCTACTCTATTTCTTTTGAGGGATATCTGCCCGCAGTAGTAGATATAATGGTCATCTGAGTTAAATTCACCCATTCTAGTCCATTTTAGTTCACTGATTCTTAGAATGTCGACATTCATTCTTACCAACACTTGTTTGACCACTTCCAATTTGCCTTGATTCATGGACCTGACATTCCAGGTTCCTATGCAATATTGCTCTTTACAGCATTGGACCTTGCTTCTATCACCAGTCACATCCACAGCTGGGTATTGTTTTGCTTTGGCTCCATCTCTTCATTCTTTCTGGAGTTATTTCTCCACTGATCTTCAGTAGCATGTTGGGCACCTACTGACCTGGGGCGTTTCTCTTTCAGTATTCTATCATTTTGCCTTTTCATACTGTTCATGGGGTTCTCAAGGAAAGAATACTGAAGTGGTTTTCCATTCCCTTCTCCAGTGGACCACATTGAATCAGACCTCTTCACCATGACCCGCCCGTCTTGGGTTGCCCCACGGGCATGGCTTAGTTTCATTGAGTTAGACAAGGCTGTGGTCCTAGTGTGATTAGATTGACTAGTTTTCTGTGAGTATGGTTTCAGTGTGTCTGCCCTCTGATGCCCCCTTGCAACACCTATCATCTTACTTGGGTTTCTCTTACCTTGGGCGTGGGGTATCAATTGTGTGGATCACAATAAACCATGGAAAATTCTGAAAGAGATGGGAATACCAGACCACCTGACCTGCCTCTTAAGAACTCTGTATGAAGGTCAGGAAGAAACAGTTAAAACTGGACCTGGAACAACAGACTGGTTCCAAATAGGAAAAGGAGTACATCAAGGCTGTATATTGTCAGTTAAATAAGGCTGCTTATTTAACTTATATGCAGAGTACATTATGAAAAATGCTGGACTGGAAGAAACACAAGCTGGAATCAAGATCGCCACCAGACATCTCAATTACCTCAGATATGCAGATGACACCATCCTTATGGCAGAAAGTGAGGAAGAACTAAAGAGCCTCTTGATGAAAGTGAAAGTGGAGAGTGAAAAAATTGGCTTAAAGCTCCACATTCAGAAAATGAAGATCATGGCATCCGGTCCCATTACTTCATGGGAAATAGATGGGAAACAGTGGAAACAGTGTCAGACTTTATTTTGGGGGGCTCCAAAATAACTGCAGATGGTAATTGCAGCCATGAAATTAAAAGATGCTTACTCCTTGGAAGAAGAGTTATTACCAACCTAGATAGCATATTCAAAAGCAGAGACATTACTTTGCCGACTAAGGTCCGTCGAGTCAAGGCTATGGTTTTCCTGTGGTCACGTATGGATGTGAGAGTTGGACTGTGAAGAAGGCTGAGCGCTGAAGAATTGATGCTTTTGAACTGTGGTGTTGGAGAAGACTCTTGAGAGTCCCTTGGACTGCAAGGAGATCCAACCAGTCCATTCTGAAGGAGATCAGCCCTGGGATTTCTTTGGAAGGAATGATGCTGAAGCTGAAACTCCAGTACTCCGGCCACCTCATGCAAAGAGTTGAATTGTTGGAAAAGACTCTGATGCTGGGAGAGATTTGGGGCAGGAGAAGGGGACAACAGAGGATGAGATGGCTGGATGGCATCACTGACTCGATGGATGTGAGTCTGAGTGAACTCCGGGAGTTGGTGATAGACAGAGTTGCCTGGCATGCTGCAATTCATAGGGTTGCAAAGAGTCAGAGATGACTGAGCGTCTGAACTGAACTGATTACAGCAGAAACAGAAAAAAAAAAAAATTCAAATAAGCAAAAGAGATGTCACCATAAAGTTGTATACATCATTTCATTTATTACAAGGTACATTTTTTCCCACATCTCACATCCAAGAAATCTGAGCAGATCCTAATATTAATATAGTCTTATAATATATGAGCAACTTTAATTCTGTTTTTGATCTTACAATCTACAGGAACTCTGATTTGATCAGATGATTATTTGATGAAATATGATGAAATTGACTACTGGGTTGACCACTTGAGTTTATGGGTTCCTGGGTACTTATTCCAAATGGAAAAGGAGATGGTGATGGGCTCACAAGATAGTCTGATATGACCTGTTAAGAGCACAAGCAAAAAAATCACCCTGCATAAAAGATATTTCACACCATGTTCATAGCCAGCACTATTCACAAGAGCCAAAAGGTGGAATCAAACCATCTGTCAATAGGCAAATTAATTTATAATCTAAAATGCATTACATAATCTTAAGGAAGAAATAATTTCTAATATGTGCCACCACATGAATGAATTATGAGGACATAATGCCAATTGAAATAAGCCAGTCCCCAAAAATAACAATGATGATTCCACTTTTAAGATTCATATAGAGATTAATATAGAGAGAAACTAGAATGGTGGTAGCTAGGGCATGAGAAGTGTAGTTTAACTGGCATAGACTCTAAGTTTTTCAGGATGAAAAGAGTTCTAGGTTTTGGTTGCACAGTGTTAAGGTACTTAATTCTACTAAACTGTACATTTAAAAATGACTATAATGTGGTAAATTTCATGTCATGCATATTTTACCACATTTAAAAAATACATTTACACAAAGATGGGAGTTGAAAAGAAATGGGGAAAGGGTCTGGTGGAAATATTGAAGCTAAAGTGATAGATAAAATGGAGGGAAAGAGTGAGAGGATGGACAGAAAAATAAAACTGAATGAAAAACTCACCAGCGCCTCCAAAACCATAATGCAAGACAGATCAAAAGGATGAGGGAGGGCACGATTATTGCCACAAATATCAGGCCAGTGGAGGTGGGGTGTCCTGGCAATTGAGAGAGGACACAGGGATATCTTCAAACCCATCCTCTGTTTCTCTTGGCCTTCTTGCCCACTTGAGTGCCAGCACCTCCACTACCCGCTTCTGACACACGGGCATCTCTGGTTCCCTCTCTCATATTCCTGGAAGGTTTATACTCACAGCCACATTTTATATCTTTCTCTCATCCCATCTCACCTAGTCTACATTCTTCTTTCTTACCTATTCTATACCTTAGATTAGCTAATTTCATTCCTCTGACACTGTTGTTCCAGAAATAAATCTCAACCTGACTCTCCATCTCTGTCTCAGTGTCTCTCTCTATTTTCTCTCCCACCCTCTCCCTCCCTCTCTCATTCATTAAATCCCTCACCTTATCCAGGCCCTCCCTCTGTACTTGAACCACCTCTTCCCATCCCCAGTGAGTCCCCAGTTCCTTCTCACCCCAGTACAGGATGATGTCCTGGTCTCCTGAGACTGCTGTGCCTCACTCGGCAACTCAGGCCAGCCGCCTCTCCAGCCGCCACATCTAGTGTTACTCGCAGATACCAAGTCCAGTCTGCATTGGGCATGATGTCTCCTTGCTGAGTGCCAGGCTGCTCCTGCTCACCCCTCATCCACACCACCCGCACAGGTTTGGGATAGAATCCTGAGACGTGGCACATGAGCAGTAGGCGGCCAGGCCCAGGAGTGGGGCCACTGGACAGCCAGGCCTCCAGGCTTCACTGGGGTAGGAGGGAGCAGTAAGAATGTCAGACTATGACTCTAATCCAGAGCATAGAGACTTAGAAACTCACAAGTTTGGATAGTGACCTCTTCCACTTCTTCGGAAACCAAATAATTTAATAATTAAAACACTCTCCTTTTAGGTACTTCCCACTTTTGAATTTAAAGAAGATGAAAGGTGAAACAGAAAAGTCTTGGGTAGAGAACAGGACTAACCTTGCCTCTGCAGTTCTGCTTTCCCTGCATCGAGGACACTCAGGAGATATCGAGGGCAGGTTTCTAAGAGGAGCTTAGCTACAGTATCACAGATAGCTCGGTACTGAATGATGAGTGCACAGAAACGCTGGGCCTTGCTGCCGCCCTCTGGGGCAGGTGCACACGAATCGTTTTTGATGCTCATGAAATCCAGTCCTCCGCTCCCCTTCAAGAAGCTTCCTATAGCCTTCCCAGGATGCAGCTCACAACCTGCTATGCCCTGGATCACAAAGGGGTCTGGATAGAAAGAAAACAGAGACAAAATTATTTTTTAAAGCACACAAGAAAGAAAGAGATGGGAAAAGGACATGGGTTTTGATGGAAAGGTCTGACATGCGAAATGACTCAAAAAAAAAAAAAAGCCATATTCAGAGACTTTTCAGAAAAAAAGGAATATTTGGGAGAGTTACACATGTTGTAAATGGTGGAGACGTGTTCTTATAAGGAATAGGGTGGTCAAGAGGGGAGTCAAAGTACAGCATTCCAGCCTGAAGGGGAGAATTACACTGAGAGAAGGGATCAGGCATAAGGTACATGAGGAGACAGATTGGAGGGATTCATTCATTCAGGAATAGGGTAGGTAAAGTGAGGACTTATAGCTTGGGGTTTGAGAAAAACAAGTTATGCACAAACAAACCAGGAGATGTTCACAAAGGAGGAATTTCATCTATGGCACAAGAGTTCAAAGAACAGGAAAAATCTTGGATACCAGGTGGAGGTATGGAGTCAGGGTTGGAGACTACTCTAGAGAGGTATATGCATGCAGAGAGCATCCCCAGTTCAGAGGATTGTACTCACATTCCAACTGGAATTCACTGATGTGGTCCTGCACTTCTTGGATAAATCCAATGAGGTAGACTCTAAATAGTTCCTCCAGCTCAGCCACCTCCTCCTCACTGAAGTTGCCCTTGGACCAGGGCTTCAGGAAGATGGCAGTGCCTGAGTCACTGTCCCAGCCATGAATCTGCAAATCATCCAACCAGCCTGAGCCTTGATTTTGAGCCCAAGTGCTATTGGCAAATGTTGAAATCTGGATGACCTGGAAGGAGGTTGGCCCGTGGAATGCTGTGGTGGTGGAAGGATAAGAAAAGTGAGGCAGAGGAGAATTAGGATAGAATGAAAAGGAACCCAGAGTATGAACAATATAGAGCCTGAAACAGTTCCCCACCTCAAGGCTTCTGGCTCCATTCCCAACCTCCAAAACACAGGAGAGAGCTGGAGATAGAGAGCCCAGGCCCTTAGTGGTAGGTGCAGCATCCTTTTATCTGGAAGCCCTGAACCTGTGCTGGAAACAGCCGGAGTTACTCTTACCATCCTCATTGTCACCACCTGGCGCAGTAACTGCTAGCAGTAGCAGTGGCAGCAGCAGCATTTCAATAGGAAGTAGAGCTTCTGACTCTCAGAATTTGTATTTGAGCTCCAATTTCAGCAAACCTTTTTCTCACTACTTTATAGTGACTTCCTCTCTCCCTCAACTGACAGATCTCTTCTGCACACACATTGTTCATCACCGAAAAACTGTGCTTCCCACGACTCTGGACTTTTACTCTGTCTCTCATTTCCTCTCCAGCTGACGACTTGTAGATTTTGTTTTAATGTCTCTTGTCCAAATGATCTCTTTGATCTCAGTTTCCTTCATATTTATTACCTTGGAAAAGTTACCATGCAACGTTGAAAGGTTATTTCACCTCCCTACTCCTTTATTTTCATATCTGTTAAACAGAAAAATAATATTAAACAACTGACCAACCTCCATTCTGTTTTTAAATATTTTTTATTTATGCCTGTGCTGTTTTCTTTGCTACATGCAGGCTTTCTCCACTTGTGGTGAGAGGAGTCTACTCTCTAGTTGCAGTACACAGGTTTCTCATTGCTGTGGCTTCTCCTGTTGCTGAGCACAGGCTTTTTGGTTTGTGGGCTTCAGTAGTTATACATCAGAGGCTCTAGATCATGAACTCAGTAGCTGTGGCATGTGTGCTTATTTGCTCCAGAACATGTGGGATCTTCCCAGATCAGGGATGGAACCTGTGTCCCCTGCATTGGCAGGCAGATTCTTAACCACTGGACCACCTAGGGAAGTCCCCAGTCTTTTTAAATCTAAAATTCCTTTGGTTTATCCACCCAACCTGAACTCTGTGTCCATGGCCACTCTCCTCTAGCACTTTGCCATTACCTCTTCCCAGTGTTCTCAATGGCCTCTCTTTTTTTATATCAGCCCTCTTGCCTCATCTCTCTAATCTCACATTCTCCTTACTATATGTGTGTGTATGTGTTTGTGGATGGGTGTGTTGACAATCATTTACATGCAGGAAAATCATTTAAAACTCTTATTTACCATATTTGATTCTGGAACCCAAGTCTCAGTCCCTGGTTTGGGAACATTCCCTAGAGGAGGAAATGGCAACCCACTCCAGTATTCTTGCTTGGAGAATCACACGAACAGAGGAGCCTGGTGGGCTACAGTCCATAGGGTTGCAAAGAGTCAGACACAACTGAAACAACTGAGCACAAGTACATCAAAAATATACCTATAAATTGAGTAATTGCCATAGAGTATCTGCTGAACACTAACACACACTTAAAACAAAAATGCCCTCACAACCAGGAAAGATGAAAGAAAGAAAAGAAAGAAAGAGTAATCAAAAAAGGGACCAACAACCCTGATGGGATGCTGAATATGAATATGAAGGGAGGTCCCTACACTCAGAAATAGAAAAAAACCCATCAACTGGGACAGAAAAGGGTCAAAGAACACAGTGGATGATCTGTGAAAAGCAGGACAAATAAGTTAAACTTCACACATGATCTACACCGCACCTCTGCACATTCCAGCCTGAATCAAGAGTTGTCTACTTCAAAGAAGGACCAGTTGCTAGAAAATGGGGTTGGGAGTATAGACCCAGGGAGGGGACAGATACTAGCTAAAAAGACAGCCAGGAGAGAGGGGAGTAAGGAGCTCCACAACTGGGAAAGTCTGTGAAAAAGCGCCGGACACCAGAGAAGCACGATATCATTGTTGAATGGTGCACTAGGGATATAACTGCCATTACAACCCCTTCCACCACCTGCGAATCTCTTTGGCATCCATGGGTGCTGAGAGAGGCTTCCTGCTGAGAGGGCCTTGCCCACCCCACGGGCCAGGGTCTCCACTGGCTGCGAGGGCTCCAGAGGCCTGAGCACCACCCATTCCAAAGCCTTCTTGGAAATCGGTCATGGGCATTTCCTGAGAAAGATCCACTGATATTGGCAGAGACTGAGTGCCAAAACATGGGGTTGAGAGAACTGATTGAGGAAAAGGAATACTGTTGGCTGCATGGACACAGCAGAGGCAACAGCAGGGCGGGGGTGCATGGCTAAGAATGCCCCTAGAGGAAGCGAGATCTGCCTTGAAATAGATGTACCACTGTAGAGAGGCACACAGGCAGGGCAGTGCTGGCACTATCCCCACATGCCAGCTCCTACCTCCATGGGCACTGGGAGGCACTTCCACCAGAGCAAGCCACCACAGGTGGCTACAGTCCTGTCTGAGTGAGTAATTTTGCCCCAAACAGCTGCTGCTTTCCCTCCCTCTTGCCTGGACAGGGAACAAGTGTCTGAGGGCAGCAGACATGCAGAAATGGAGTCAAAACCCAAGCTTAGCCACATGAGCAGTGTGACTTAGAAGAGGAATGGAAATCTTTCTGTACAGTTTCACAAGCCACATACAAAATCCCTGAGATAAGCTAGGTAAAGCCTGTATGTGTGGAATACCTGAATAGATGTGAGTATTCCTACAACTGAAACCAGTCTTGCCTTCAGAGCAGTGGACATAGGGAGCAAATATATGCAGGAATTAGGCCAGATCAGAGTCTGAACTGGCCCCACAATGCCCACAGCAGGTCTAGAGAACTACCTACAGGCACTGAAAGGATTTCTGGGAGGCAGTGATTGATTCTGGACCACTGTGGGAACAAGATCCCTGACAGTGTGAATTCTCAGGAATTCCCAGGAAAACACTCTTATTAGTAGTATTCTTCTTTGTATTTGTTTCATTTTGTCCACTTGTTGCTGTTGTCACTTTTATTGTTTTTTATCTTTTATTTTTTTATTTTAATATATATGTTTCTTATTTTTATTTAACTTTTTTAAAATTTTTTACTTTGTTGGATTTTTGGGTTTTTTTTCCTGTTTTTCCTGCCAATATAACAGATGAAAATACAGACAAAAATTCTCAACAAAGTACTAGCAAACTCAATTCAATAACACATTAAAAGTATCAGACACCATGATCAAGTAAAATGTATGTCAGGGATACATGGATTTTTCAATATACAAAATGAATCAATGTGATAAACTGTATTAACAAATTGAAGAATAAAAACCACATGATCCTCTAAATAGACACATAAAAAGTTTCAACAAAATTCAATACCAATTTATAATTAAAAAAAAAAAAACTCCAGAAAATGAGGATAAAGGGAAACTGCATCCATATAATAAAGTCCGTATGTGACAAATCCACACCAAATATTATACTCAATGGTGAAAAACCAAAGCATTTCCTCTAAGATCAGGAGTAAGACAATGGTATTCACTCTCACCATTATTATTCAATGTAGTCATGGAAGTCCTAGTCATGGCAATCAGAGGAAAAAAAAAAAAAAAGGAATCTAAATTGGAAAAGATGAAGTAAAAGAGTCATCGTTTGTAGATGACAAAATACTGTACATGGAAAAACCTAAAGATTCCACCAGAAAACCACTAGGGTTAATCAATGAACTTAGTAATGTTGCAGGATACAAAATAAGTACACAGAAATTTCTTGCATTCCTATATGCTAACAACAAAGGATCAGAAAAAAAAATTAAGGAAACAATTTCATTCACCACTGCAAAAAAAAAGAATGAAAATCCTAGGACTAAACCTACCTAAGGAAGTAAAAGACCTGTATGCAGAAAACTACAATACACTGATTTAAAAAATCAAGACAATACTAAGAGATGGAGAGATATATGATGTGCTTGGATCAGAAGAATCAATATTGTGAAAATGACTATACTACCCAAAGCAATCTACAGATTTAATATAATCCTTATCAAATTACCAGTGGCATTTTTCACAGAGTAGACCAAAATGTTTTCAATTTGTATGGAAACACAAAAAACCCTGAATAGCCAAACAATCTTGAGAGAAAAAAAAAGGAAATGAAGACTCAGGCTTCCCAACTTCAGGTACTATAAAGTTACAGTAAACAAGATAGCACGATGCTGGCACTAAAGCAGAAATACGTGTCAACGGAATGGATAGAAAGCCCAGAGATAAACTATGCACCTATGGCCACTTAATCTATGACCAAAAAAGGCAAGAATATACAATGGAAAAAGACAGTCTCTTAGTTAAGTGGTGCTGAGAAAACTAAACAACTACATGTAAAGAATGAAATCTAACACTTCTTAATACCATACATAAAGATAAACTCAAAATGGATTAAAGAGCTAAATGCAAAACCAGAAACTATAAAATTCTTAGAGGAAAACATAGGCAGAACGATCTCAGACATAAATCACAGCAAGATCTTTGACCCACCTCCTGAGTAATGTAAATAAAAGCAAAAATAAATAAATAGGCCCTAATTAAACTTAAAAGTTTTTGCACAACAAAGGAAACTATAAACAAGATAAAAAGACAACTCTAACAATGGGAGAAAATAATTGCAGATGGAGTAACTGACGAAGGATTAATCTTCAAAATACAAAAGCAGTTCACGCAGCTCAATATCAGAAAAGCAAACAACCCAATCAAAAAGTGGGCAGAAGGCCTAAACAGACATTTCTCCAAAGAAGATGTACTGATGGCCAACAAAAATGAAAAAAATTCTCAATGTTGCTCATTATTAGAGAAATGCAAATCAGTACTACAATGAGGTATCACCTCAAACTGATCAGGATGACCATCATCAAAAAAATCTACAAACAATAAATCCTGGAAACGATGTGGAGGAAAGGGATACTCTTGCACTGTTGGTGGGAATGTAAATTGATACAGCCACTATGGAGAACAGTATGGAGATTCTTAAAAACAAAAACAAACAAACAAAAAACAACTAGGAACTACCATATGATTCAGCAGTTCTACTACTGGACATATACCCTGAGAAAACCATAATTTAAAAGACAGATGTACCCCACTGTTTATTGCAGCACTATTTACAATAGCCAGGACATGGAAGTAACCTAAATGTAGTTGAACTGAGTCTGTTATATAGAACAAAGTAAGTCGGAAAAAGAAAAACAAATATCATATATTAACACATATATATGGATTCTAGAAAAATGGTACTGATGAACTAATTTTCAGGGCAGGAATAGAGACCAACACATAGAGAACAGACTTGTGGAAATAGGAGGGGAAGGACAGGGGGATGAATTGAGAGAGTAGGTTTGAAGCATATATATATCACCATATGTAAAATAGATAGCTAGTGGAAAGGTGCTGCGTAACACAGGGAGCTCACCCAGTGCTTTCTGACAACCCTGAAGGGGTGGAACGGGGATGGGGTGGGGAGGGCATATATGTATACTTATGGCTTATTCGGGTTCTTTGTGCAAAACCAATACAGTATTGTAAAGCAATTATCCTCCAATTAAAAATACATTATGAAAAAGAATGGAAGAAAATGTTTGCAAAAGAAGCATTGACTTCCCAGAGCGGGTGATGGTTGAAAGGTAATAACGTGGACTGGAGCTCAGTTCTGGAACCATGTCTCAAGGGCTGGGTGAGGAAGGTGAGCAAGGTACCCGGGGCCTGTCTCCCTACCTTTTCGGAGCCCTGACCCCCAGCCCTGTCTCCTTCGCTGTGACACTGTGGACCCATCTATGGGACAGGAGACTTTGTACCTCGCATTTGCCGGGCTCTGCGGAGACCGCATGTTTCTGCAAGCCTCTGCCCAAGCTCCGTCGCCAAGGAGCCCGAGGAGGGCGGCCTGGGGCTTGAACATTTGACGTCATGTTTTTGCTGTTGTTTAACATCATTTTATAGCGAGGTTGGGAGTTTGACGTGCTTCCTGAGGGGACCTTTCCCTGGTCTCCGCCTCTCGGGGCCCCATTCCACCCACTGTGCTCTGCAGCAGTGGCGTGTGGGGCAGCACTGATGAATCCAGCTCAGGGCTGTGTGACTTTTGAGGATGTGTTCCTGTACTTCTCTTGGGAGAAGTGGGAGCTGCTAGAGGAAGCTCAGAGACTCCTGTACCTTGATGTAATGCTGGAGAACTTTACACTTGTGTCATCGCTGGGGCTTGTGGTTTCCAGGTCTCATGGGGTTACTCGGCTTGAGCCAGAGGGGAGCCTGGGGTGTCTGAGGAGGCAGACACTGCTCCAGTCATAGCAGAGAAGACCTGGAGGAGGCCTGGCCTGGTTGTTGGCCCAGAGTGGCAGGTGTGGCTGCAACTTCTGAGCACCGGGTTCCTGTGAGCCGGCCAGAGATGAGAACTCCCCAGGCTGAGCCTTCCACCCACACCGCTCACCCCTGCGACATGCGTGGCCCAGTCTTGAAAGACAGTTTGGTTCCTGGCTGAGCCGCCGGGAACTCCCAGCAGGTGAATCATGGGGAGAGACTTTCAGTGTGGTGTAAATCGCGACCAGATGCAGAAGTGATGGAATGGAGTTTTCAGAAGAGAAAATCCAGGCTTCATTTTAAAGCATTATGGATCATGTGCATCAGAGATGGCCTTCTTTTGTAGGAAAGGTGGAGAGAACTTCTGGGCCAGCACCCAGCCTATCACCATGGGGAAAAACCACGAGGGCATGTTGCGAGCTTTTTCTCTGCTGTCATTTCTAAGAGGTCCTTTTGGGTATTGGGTTTCCATTGAGCCAGAAAGCACAACTGAGGCCATAAAGCCTTCTGTTTCTCAGCAGCCCTTGTCACAAGGAATGTTGATCCAGGGTCAATTGACTCTGGGACTCTGGTTTGCAGCAAACTATGAATTAGAAATGCAAAAAGATCCCTTGAGCCTAGGGACAGTTTCCCACAAGGAGAGTCTCCTCAGGAGGCTGGACTGTGAACACAGTGATATGAGGACGGGTGACAGTCTGCACTCCAGCAATTATTCTAGCAATCCTCCAGAAGATGCTTTTCATAAACAGAACTCACATGCACTGGGGAAAGTATCTATGATCTAAGCAGAGAATCTCTGCAAGTGAAAGAAATGTGGGGGAGGCTTCAACAAATATCAATGTGCCTTTCTCATGAGGGTGGGCCCGAGTCAGCACGTGAGGATTTATGCTCAGCACAGCCACATAGTAGTCAGACTCATGCAGCAACAGCACATTCAGACTAAGCAGTCTTATGAATGCAAAGAATATGGGAAAGTGTCTTGTGTCTGCTCTGCATTTGTCCCAAGTAACATTTCCCGTTCCAAAGACAGCCATACTTTGATTGCAACGTGTTTGGGTACACCTTTGTGACAGCTGTTTTTCACTCATTATGTGAGGGTTCTCACAGGAGATGTACCGACAGGAGAGATTCACACAGGAGTGCACCAAGTACAGTGAATGTGGAAAAGCCTTCACTCACTCTTATTTGTCTGGCCTGGGACCCACGCTGGAGAAAAACTCTTTGAGTGTAAGAATTGTAAGAAAACGCCGCAGGAAGAAAAAGCCACCTCTAGGGACCGTTAGTAAAAGGCCTTTATTGGGTGGTCGCTCCCGGGCAGAACTCCCGGGGGCAAGCGAGGAGGGAACAAGGGGAGTCTGCAAAGCATGAGGGGGTGAGGAAGGGGTTTTTATAGCCAGGGCTGGCATTCAAACCCGGTTCTTCGGGCTGTAGCGGTGATTGGCATTTTGGGGCTCCGTGCCAGCGCCTGATTGGGTCAGGATACAGGGGGCGGGTCCCTGGAAGTTTGGTCCACCCCCGGTTCCTGTTTGGGCGTTGGCCGACTGTCGGGCTTGTCCGGGCTGGTCCGGGGCATGTCTCGACATGCCGACCTCTCATCCCGGCCTTTTGATATAGGAAAAGGGGCGCCGATTCTCTCTGGCTACTTCCTGCTGAACAGGGGCGACGAGGGGTAGGGTGCGGCCGGGATGACAGGAGGCGGACGTCTGTTAGTTTGGTCACAAGTCATTTGTCGGAAGCCCTTGGTACTGCTGTCGCAGTACCATCAGTTGGACCGTGTTGAGCCATTGTTTGATAAAGGCCAAAAACTTATTTAGGATACAGGGCCCGAAAGTCAGGAGCAGCAGGAGGATGATGAGTGGTCCCATTAGGGAGGATAGTAGAGTTGTCAGCCAGGGGAGCTCTGGAACCAGGACTCGAACCAGCCCTCCTGTGCCTCCCGTTCTCTCTTTCTGCATTCGAGTCCTTCTGTTACCTTGGCCATGGATTCCCTCACCACCCCCGTATGGTCAGCATAAAAGCAACATTCTTCCTTGAGGGCTGCACAGAGGCCCCCTTGTCGTAGAAAACCCAGGTCTAGTCCTCGCCTGTTCTGTAGCACCACCTCTGACAGGGAAGTTAGAGATTTTTCTAAGGCCATCATAGACTTCTCTATTCGGGCAATGTCTTCATCGTCAGAGGCTCTTAGGGAGGTCAAACCCTGGCTTTGCATGGACAGGGATGCAATCCCGGTGCCCATTCCTGCTGCTCCCAGGACAAATAGGGTTGCCAGAGTGATGGCCGTGACAGGTTCCCTTTTTTGCCGTGAGGGCTGGGCTCCCCCATCCCAAAAATTGTATAGTACCTCTTCAGAATGGTATAGGATTTTGGGTGATTAGGTCGGGCCTATTTACCACCCATTTCCACCCTCCGTCATTAGATGTCACGCAGTCCCAGGACTTACAGTAGCAGCTCACCAGTCCCCCACAGCGTTTGATGTTTCCCTTTTCATGTCCCGGGCACGCATAAAAGCCCACCTTTTGGAGGTAGGCGCGGGTCCACCAGGTTTCAGTCAGCTGTTGTAGGTGGAAGTATAGGTCGGGCCATCACGTATTTTGTGGGTGGGTACCTGTGGTCCGGTTGAGTTCTTCATAGGTCTCTCCATTTTTTAAGATCCAGGTTATCTGAAAGGGCTGGTGAGGACTAGAGCAGCCACTCCCATCCAGGGCCCAAAGCACTCCCAAGGCCGCCCACACTATTATTTGTAACCCGTGTTGGGTTTTTGCCGCATTGTGGGATTGGGGGCAGGGATTCCAGGTAGGGATCAACTCGGTGAGCCCTGCAGGAGTGGGGCAGTAAGAGTGGTTCTGGGGCCCGGTCAGGGTTGAGGCTGTCAAGGTGCCCCAAGGGAATAGCACCACAGGAGTAGAGCGCAGATGGCTAGGTAAGCAAGGGCCAGTGACAGCCGATGTGTAAATGACCAGTTTTGGGGAGCTATGGCCACCAATCCAATGGCAAAGAGTATGGGCAGAACTGTGATTGCCAGTAGCCACAGCAGATGGTACCAGGCAAATATCGGATAGGGTCGTGTTTGTTCCTGGTGGAAGACGGTGTCTTGATTATTGTAAGATTGGTGAAAGAGGGGTTTGGGTAATGGTTATTTCGGGATCTGGGGAAGGGGGGTCCGGCTGATGGTTAGCTTGGTTGGGCCAGTAAGGACAGAGCGGTAGGATCCTCTCCTTTCTGGGTCAGGTTTGGGGAAACCTGGGGGTGCGGGCTTAAGTCGGGTCAGGTGATACCAGGGGTCGTGTCCCAGGAGTTTAGCTGCCGTAGGAGTGGTGAGGATTACCGTGTGGGGTCCCGTCCAGCGGGGTTGTAGCAGGTGAGGATTGAGAGTTTTTAGCAGTACCTGATCTCCTGGGGCCAAAGGCCGGATCGGCTCTTTGTCGTCCGCCGGTTGCGGCAAGACGTGGTCAGCGTGTTCTCTCAGCAAGGACCGTAGGAGGGAAAAGAGAGGGGAGGTACCCCACGAGTGGGGGAGTCTCTCCCTCCGAGAGGTAGGTTAGGAGAAATGGCCTTCTGTAAAGCAGCTCGAAGGGGGTCAAACCTGTCTTTGAGTGAGGCGTGGTGCGCACAGTGAGCGCCAGAGGAAGGAGGTCGACCCAGGACAGCCGCAACTCCAAAGCAAGTTTGGTCAGGTGTGTCTTGATGATCCCATTCACCCACTCTACCTTGCCCGACGATTGAGGCCGGTGAGGGATGTGGAGATGCCAGGCGATGCCCAAGGCTGCAGCCACCTGCTGGGAGATCTGTGAGATGAATGCAGGCCCATTGTCAGACTGAAGGGAGTTAGGTAACCCAAATCTGGGAATGAGATGGGTTGTTAAGACCTCTGCCACCACCTCCCGCGGTTTCTCGGGCAGTGGGGAAGGCCTCAACCCAACCTGAGAAAGTGTCCACTAAGACCAGCAGATAGCGGTGACTTCGGTGTCTAGGCATGTGAGTGAAGTCTATCTGCCAGTCCTGCCCAGGCAAGTGTCCCCTGAGTTGGTGCGTGGTTTGAGGGGCCTAAGTCCTCCCTGAGGAGAGGTGGAGGCGCATGTCAAGCAAGACCGATGAACCTCGTATACCGCATGCCTAAGATGCCAGGGGGCAAAGATGGGACCAAGGAAAGAAAGGAGGGCCCTAGGTCCGATGTGCAGAGTGTTATGGATTTGGGATATGATGTCCTTTGCCTGGTGTTCAGGGAGTACCGGTTTGCCATGGAACAATATCCATCCCAACGGGTGTCTCTGAGCCCCCTCCTGTGCCAGCAAGGCTTTGGCCTCTTTGTCAGAGTATTTGGGACTGAAGGTGGATCTCAAAGCCAGCAAGGGCTCGGGGGCCTGTTGTAAGGCAATTTGTTGAGCCACTTGGTCAGCCATGTTGTTGCCCAAGGCAACTGAGTCATGATTACTCTGATGTCCTTTACAGTGTATGATAGCCACTTCTACGGGTAAGGATAAGGCGTCTAACAATCGAGTAATGTGGGAAGCATTGCAGATGGGGGATCCTTTAGTGGTCAGGAAGCCCCGCTCTTTCCAGATTGCCGCGTGGGAATGGGCAATCAGGAAAGCATATTTAGAATCGGTGTAGATGTTGGCCCTCTTTCCTTTTGCCAAATGTAAGGCTCTAGTTAAGGCTGTTAATTCTGCCTTTTGGGAGGTCGTCCCTGGAGCCAGGGGCTGGGCCTCTAGGAGTCCCCGAGTGGTAACCACAGCATAGGCCGCCCTCCGGATCCCATCAGAGTCTTGTTTCGAACTTCCATCCACGAACAGTGTCAAATTGGGGTTTTGTAAGGGCTTGGCGAACAAATTGTGAGGCAGCTGCATGAGGGACTCAAGGGTCTCAATGCAGGAGTGAGCTGAGGGTTCCATAAAGGGAAGAGAAGGTAATGACGAGAGAGGATTTAGTTGCGGAGAACGATCCACAGAAACTTGTGGGTTATCTAGGAACACCAGATGGAACTGCTGGAGCTTAGAAGCACTGAGATCGGAAAGATATCTGGAAGCTAAAAGGTCATTTAGGCGATGAGGTGAAAAAAAATGGTCAGAGGTTGACCGTGGATTAGCTTTTTGCATCTGCATACAGCGTGGCTGCTGCCGCTAGTGCTCGCAGACAGGGAAACCATCCCCTGGCTGTGGGGTCCAGCTGTTTAGACACGTAAGCAACAGGCAGCAGCTCAGGGCCTACTGGTTGTATCAGGGCTCGAAAGCTATTCCCCCTTTTCATCCGAATATAGATGGTGTGGATAGTTTGGGTTTGGGAGAAAGAGAGGAGGCGAATCCAGTAAAGTGGAGCGTAACGCATGAAAGGCCTGAGCTACCACGGCAGGGAAAGATAGTGGTCCTGTGGGAGTCTCTTTAGCTGCAGCATACAGAGGCTTGGCCAGCGTGGCGTAATTCGGGACCCAGTGTCAGAAAAATCCGGTCAGTCCTAAGAAAGATAATATCTGGTCTCCGTTAGTTGGAGGGTTAAGGGACCGGAGGAGGCTACACCGGTCTGCAGTCAGGGCCTTAGTTGTGGGAGTAATCTGAAGGCCTAAATAGACCACAGAGGTCTGAGTCAGTTGAGCCTTGGATTGTGAGGCCCTGTAGCCCTGAGAACCGAGGAAATTAAGAAGAGTCGCAGTGTGTTGTCTAGAAGTCTCTTCCGAGGGGCTGCAAAGAAGCAAGTCATCTACGTATTGGAGGAGAGTATTGGGGCGAAGCGAGCACCTAGTCAGGTCTCGGGACAAAGCTTGTCCAAAATAATGGGGACTATCTCTGAATCCCTGAGGGAGTACAGTCCAGGTGAGCTGAGTGGTCAGCTGGGTGTCCGGATCAGTCCAGGTGAAAGTGAAGAGAAACTGGCAATCAGGATGAAGTGGGATGGTAAAGAAGGCATCCTTAAGATCAATAACAGTAAAATGAGAGGTTCCGGGAGGAATGGAGGAGAGGAGAGTGTAAGGGTTAGAGACAAGTGGATGGGCGGGGACCACCGCTGCGTTGATCAGGCGGAGATCCTGCACCAGCTGGTAGTCTCCGGAGGACTTCCGGACAGGAAGGATGGGTGTGTTACAAGGGGAGGTTGTGGGGATTAGGAGACCCTGTCCCATGAGACGGTCGATGATAGGCTTTAGTCCCTTAAGGCTATGGTTTGACAAGGGAAATTGGGGTCGAGCTGGAAAAGAGGTGGGAATCTCTTAGCCGAATGAGGACTGGAGGGTGGTGCCGAGCCACCACCGGAACTCAGGTGTCCCAGACCTCAGGACTAACAAGAGGAGTCAGGGGGTCTGCGAGTAGCATCAGGAAGGCCCCCGACGTGGGAGCCGATCCAGGAGTCAGGTGGAGGGTGGCTTTTAGCTTAACGAGTATATCTCTCCCCAAAAGCAGGGTAGGGCAGGAAGGAATAACTAAAAGGAGTGAGTGAACATGCAGGAATCTAATTGACAGGACAGTGGTTGGGTTTGGAGAGGACATGAAGGTCGCCGTCAATTCCCATAACCGAAATCTGGGAAGGATGAAAAATGCCCCCAAAGGAAGGAAGAACCGAATAGGTAGCCCCTGTATCAACCAGGAAGTTGATAGACTTACCTGCTACCTGGAGCGTTACCCTGGGCTCGGCTTGGGTGATCGGAGTCCCCGAGTCTGGGCGGTATCAGTCTTCATCGAAGCTCAGCAGCTCCAAAGCCGGAGTAGGGCCGGAAGCCTCCCTGGGGCGCTCTGGTCCCCTGCCCCTAGGGGTCAGGGCCCAAGAGGCCTGGGGAGAGTCGCTGGCCCAATGTCCTCGTTGTTTGCACAGCGGACATGGCTTGGATGGAGGGCGCGGGTTGGGGCATGCCTTGGCCCAGTGTCCTTCTTGGCCGCACTTGAAGCAGGCCCCCGGAGGGGGCTTTTGGGACCCCGAGCCCGCAGCCGGCTGCAGGGTCTCCACCAAGGCTTGGGTTTGCTGATTAAAGAGGTTTGCCTGCTGGTTGAGGAGGTTAGCCTGAAACTCGGCCTTCTGTTTAAGCCTTGCCTTTCGGCTGGCCTCAGCAGTTTCCTCACGGGCATTGTAGACTTTAAATGCCGTTTTTACCAGATCTCGGATAGGGGTCTGAGGGCCATCCTTAGCCTTGGCCAGCTTTTTCCGGATATCAGGGGCAGACTGAGAGATAAAACGACTGGCCAAGGTGGCTGCCCCTATGGGGGATTCAGGGGACAGCCTGGTGTATTGAATGAGGGCCTCAGTAAGCCGATTGAGGAACATAGCTGGATTTTCATCAGGCCCCTGAGTCACCTCGTCCAGCTTAAGGAAATTTACAACCTTATGAGAGGAAACCTCCATCCCATCAATAAGGCACTCTATCATATAGCGTACTCGCTGCTGGCCACCAACCCCCTCCTGATAGTTCCACTCAGGATCAACGTCAGGGAGCCACCTGAGCCCCCAGGGGGCGCTCGGGAGAGAGACTGGCAATGTGCCTCTGATCGGCCTGAGCTCTGGCTGCTGTCCAGATGGCCTGCCTCTCTTCTGGGGTGGTGGAAGACCCCAAAATAACATAGATGTCCTGCCAGGTCAAAGCATAGGCGTGAGTCAGGCCCGTGAACTGTTTGATATACTGAGTAGGGTTGGAAGAGAAAGATCCCAGCTTGGCCTCAATCTGGGCCAGGTCCTGGAGGGAAAAGGGGACATGGACCTGGGCTAGGCCCTCAGCTCCGGCCACCTGTCGCAAGGGAAATAGCGAGGCTGGGGCAGAAGAAGGAGGGGTGGAAGAAAGGGGTTCCTGTGGGCTGCTGTGAGAGCAAGTGTGGGAACTAACCGGAGAAGGTGGCGGGGCCACTGACGGGAGGGGAGGATAAAGAATAGGACCAGGCGTTGCTGGAGTCGGTGCTGGGGGAGGAGCCTCCAGGGCAGGCGCAGAGGTTGGAGTAGGCGAGGTGGAAGGAGTGGGTGGGGCAGAGGAGGTAGGAGCCAGGGTGGATGCGTATGGAGGAGGAGCGGTCAGTTCTTCTGGAGGAATAGTAAAAGCCGAGGCTTCGGAGGAGGAAGGAATGGGCTTGGCCTGTGGGGGAGGGGAGGGGGAGCCATAGTGAGCAAAATCTGATTAGGGGCACAGGTAGTGCATAGGGTAGAGGCGGGAGCGCAACGCCCAAAGGCCTGGACATAAGGGACCTCAGACCATTTTCCCGTTCTCCGGCAGTAATTATCTAAATCACGGAGGACGTTAAAGTCTAATGTCCCTGCGGCCGGCCATTGTGAGCCATTATCTAGAGAATACTGAGGCCAGGCCTGCGAACACAAAAAAAAGTAAGCTGTTTGGGGCAGATATATCCCTTTAGTCCCAGGGTCCGCAGATTAGCTAACAGGCACTCCAAGGGAGTGGAATACTGGGGGTTGGGTTTGGAGGCTGTCGATCCCATGGTGACCACGTACAGCGGAGGCGAACCTCGGTATCCAAACGTCTTTGGACACCCTGAGGGAAGCCAGAGGTCCAGGCAGCCGGTCGGAACGTCTTCCTCACGGACTGCCGGACCGAAGGAGGCCGGGCCGGAGGTCCATGCAGTCGATCGGGACGTCTCCCTCACGAACTGGTGACCTGGGGAGGGGGCCGAAGCCGGAGGCTGGAGGCCGGCGAAGCCAGAGGTCTATCAGTCGCTAGGGACGTCTCCCTCACGAACTGATGACCGGGAGGGCCCAGTAAGTGCACACCTGTTACAGGGCCCTAGGAAGTGGTCGCCAGGGGAGGGCAGGCCCCAAAGCCGAAGGGACTTACCCCGTATTCTGCCGTCCGAGAGGTTGGTCAGTCGCCTAGGTCCGGGGCTACCGCGGCGGTGGAGCTCGAGGGGGACCTCAACGGCAAGTGCCGGAGGCCCTCACCTCGAGCCCCACGTTGGGCGCCAGATGTAAGAAAACGCCGTGGGAAGAAAAAGCCACCTCTAGGGACCGTTAGTAAAAGGCCTTTATTGGGGGTCACTCCCAGGCAGAACTCCCGGGGCCAAGCAAGTGAGGGAACAAAGGGAGTCTGCAAAGCATGAGGGGGTGAGGAAGGGGTTTTTATAGCCAGGGCTGGCATTCAAACCCGGTTCTTTGGGCTGTAGCAGTGATTGGCGTTTTGGGGCTCCGTGCCAGCGCCTGATTGGGTCAGGATACAGGGGCCGGTCCCTGGAAGTTTGGTCCACCCCGGTTCCTGTTTGGGCGTCGGCCGACTGTCGGGCTTGTCTGGGCTGGTCCAGGGCATGTCTCGACATGCCGACCTCTCAAGAATATCAGAGAGCCTTTCGTTATAGCTCCTCCCTGATTCCACATGAAAAGGCTTACAGGAAGGAGAAACCCCGTGAATCCAGTGAATGTGGACAGTCCCTCCACCTTCATTCATCCCTGACCAAACCTCAGAGTGTTCATATTGGGGAGAAACCTGTGAGCATAAGAAATGGATGAAAGCCTTTTACAAGTGGACTTGTCTCAGGCACTGTCAGAGAACTTACACTGGAGAAAGACTTTTTGAATGTAACTTCTGGGGAAAATCTTCTGAAAAGAGGAAGCATCTTACTCTGAGGAATTATACCAAAGTGAAATAAGTGTCCATATGCTGTGAGAAAATCTTCTGAGGCTAGTCATCACTTATTTTTTTAATCATTTTTAATACTTTCTAATGAGATGGATGAAACTGGAGCCAATTATACAGAATGAAATAAGCCAGAAATAAAAACACCAATACAGTATACTGACACATATATATGGAATTTAGAAAGATAGTAATAATGACCCTCTATGTGAGACAACAAAATAGTCTTCACTTATTGTCATCAGAAGAAGCATCTAGGAAATGGATCCACCCTAGGACATTGCATCTGAGAATTTATAAAGGAGAGAGAAACAGTGGCTACTGTGCAATTTCAAAGATCTTCAACCGTAGCTCTACCTTTACTGAACACTGAAAAAGCAACCACAGGAATATTTAAAAAAACAAAACAAGGGAGAAAGAAAAATATCAGTAGAGGTAACAGGCAAAAAAATGTATTTATGACTTTTTCTCGTTTTCCTGAGAAACCTATGACAATTTATTGGCTGTTTTTGTTGTTGTTGTTGGGTGGCAGGGAAGGTATTTGAGAGATGAACACCTGAATTTATTTGCACTGTGTGCTACACCACACCAGGAAAGCCAGAAGCTTGAGAACAACTCAGCAAATGTTACTTGTAACAAAACATTGTCTTAGGTGATGCCTTGATTTATGAAAAATTGTTATCTAAATTTATAATCTAAGAACATTAAGGACACATTTATGAACAGGTACATTTTACTTTACTACTTAAAACTATTTAAAGCTTCATTTTTATTTTATTTATACATTAATTACTGAGATATTCAGTTTCAGTTCAGTCACTCAGTCATGTTCAACTCTTTGAGACCCCATGAATCACAGCGTGCCAGGTCTCCCTGTCCATCACCAACTCCCAGAGTTCACTCAAACTCATGTCCATCGAGTTGGTGATGCCATCCAGCCATCTCATCCTCTGTCGTCCCCTTCTCCTCCTGCCCCCAATCCCTCCCAGCATCAGAGTCTTTTCCAACAAGTCAACTCTTCGCATCAGGTGGCCAAAGTATTGGAGTTTCAGCTTTAGCATCAGTCTTTCCAAAGAACACCCAGGACTGATCTCTTTTAGGATGGACTGGTTGGATCTCCTTGCAGTCAAGGGACTCTCAAGAGTCTTCTCCAACACCACAGTTCAAAAGCATCAGTTCTTCGGTGCTCAGCCTTCTTCACAGTCCAACTCTCACATCCATACATGACCGCTGGAAAAACCATAGCCTTGACTAGACAGACCTTTGTTGGCAAAGTAATGTCTCTGCTATTGAATATGCTATCTAGATTGGTCATAACTTTCCTTCCAAGGAGTAAGTGTCTTTTTTTAATTTCATGGCTGCAATCACCATCTGTAGTGATTTTGGAGCCCCCAAAAATAAAGTCTGACACTGTTTCCACTGTTTCCCCCATCTATTTCCCATGAAGTGATGGGACTGGATGCCATGATCTTCGTTTTCTGAATGTTGAGCTTTAAGCCAACTTTTTCACTCTCCTCTTTCACTTTCATCAAGAGGCTTTTAGTTCCTCTTCACTTTCTGACATAAGGGTGGTGTCATCTGCATATCTGAGGTTACTGATATTTCTCCGAGCAATCTATTCCACCTTGTGCTTCTTTCAGTCCAGTGTTCCTCATGATGTACTCTGCACAGAAGTTAAATAAGCAGGGTGACAATATACAGCCTTGACGTACTCTTTTTCCTACTTGGAACCAGTCTGTTGTTCCATGTCCAGTTTTAACTATTGCTTCCTGAACTGCATATAGGTGTCTCAAGAGGCAGGTCAGGTGGTCTGATATTCCCATCTCTTTCAGAATTTTTCCACAGTTTACTGTGATCCACACAGTCAAAGGCTTTGTCATAGTCAATAAAGCAGAAATAGATGTTTTTCTGGAACTCTCTTGCTTTTTCCATGATCCAGCAGATGTTGGCAGTTTGATCTCTCGTTCCTTTGCCTTTTCTAAAACCAGCTTGAACATCTGGAAGTTCATGGTTCATGTACTGCTGAAGCCTGGCTTGGGAATTTTGAGCATTACTTTACTAGCATGTGAGATGAGTGCAGGTGTGCGGTAATTTGAGCATTCTTTGGCATTGCTTTTCTTTGGATGGGAATGAAAACTGACTTTTACCTGTGGCCAACGCTGAGTTTTCCAAATTTGCTGGCATATTGAGTGCAGCACTTTCACAGCATCATCTTTCAGGATTTGAAATAGCTCAACTGGAATTCCATCACCTCCACTAGCTTTGTTCATAGTGATGCTCTCTAAGGCCCACTTGACATCACATTCCAGGATGTCTGGCTCTAGGTGAGTGATCACATCATCATGATTATCTTGGTCATGAAGCTCTTTTTGTACAGTTCTTCTATGTATTTTTGCCACCTTTTCTTAATATCTTCTGCTTCTGTTAAGTCCATACCATTTCTGTCCTTTATCGAGAGCATCTTTGCATAAAATGTTCCCTTAGTATCTCTAATTTTCTTGAAGAGAACTCTAGTCTTTCCCATTCTGTTGTTTTATATATTGAGATACAATTGACATATAACATTGTGTGCATCTAAGATGTGCAACATATTTATCTGACACATTTATACTGTAGTATGATCACCATTGTCGCATTAGTTAGCCTCTGTTGTACCACAGAAATATTATCTGTTCTAGTGGTGGGAACAAATGAGAATATCATCTCTTGGCAAGTTTAATGTTTGTAATATAGTTTTGTTGTCTGTAATCCCTGTGTTTTATATTAGATCTCTAGGACTTATTTGTCTATGAGTTGTAAGATTATACTGCTGAGCATCATCTCTCCCATCCACTGACCTCACTCCCGGTCTTTGGTACCATCACTGTAATTTTTTCCAGTTCAGTTTTTGGTTTTACTTTGCCTTTTCCACATATAAGGGATGTTATACAATATTTAACATACATCACTTAGTATAATGTCCTCAAGGTCCATGTGTATTGTTAAAAATGGCAGGTTTTCCTTTTTCTCAGGGATGAATAGTATTCTATTGCTGGTATATATAGGTTTTATTCATGTATCCATTGATAGACATTTTGGTTGTGTCCACATCTTTGTTACTGTGAACTATAATAAACATGGGAGTGTTTATTAAAAAAGAGAAGCAGTTGACAAAGAATTAATCTCAAAGGATATAAGCAAATCATGCAGCTGAAAATCATAAAAACAAACAACACAGTTAAAAAATGACAGAAGACCTAAATAGACATTTCTCCAACGAAGACATACAGATGGCCCAACAAACACATGAAGATATGCTCTACAACACTGGTTATTAGAGAAATGCAAAGCAAAACTGTAATGACATATTACTTCACACTGGTCAGTATGGCCATCATCAAAAAAAAATCTACAAACAATAAATGCTAGAGAGGTTTAGAGAAAAGTGAACACTTATGTACTGTTGGTGGGAGTATAAATTGGTACAGCCACTATGGAAAACAGTATGGAAGTTCCTTAAAAAACTAAAAATAGAACCACAGTATGACCCAGCAATCCCACTCCTAGGCATATATCCCGAGAAACCATAATTCAGAAAGATACATTTGCCCTCAGTGTTCATAGCAGCACTCTTTACAATACTCAGGACATGGAGGCAATTTAAATGTCCATCAAAAGAGGAATGGATTAAGAAGATATGAGGGCTTTCTTGATGGCTCCTGGTAAAGAATCCACCTGTTAATCCAGGAGACATGGGTTCAGTCTCTGATCCAGGAAAACCCCACATGCTGCAGAGCAGCTAAGCTCGTGGGCCACAACTGTTGAGCTTGTGTTCTGGAGCCTGAGAGCTGCAATTACTGAGCCCACATGCTGCAAACACTGAAACCCACACACACTAAAGCCTGTGCCATGCAACAGGAGAAAACCCTGCAATTAGTCCACACACGGAAATGAGTAACCCCCATTACTGCAACTAGAAGAAAGCCCTCACAGCAGTGAAGAACTAACATAGCCAAAAAAATTAATAAATGAAGTAAAACAGAATCAGAAAAATAAATATCACATATGAACACACATATATGGAAGTTAGAAAAATGGTAAAGATGAACATGTTTGCAAAGCAGAAATAGAGACACAGAGGTAAAGAACAAATATATGGATAGCAAGAGGGAAAGTGGGTGGGAGCAACTGAGAGATTGGGATTCACACATATACACTATTAATACTGTATATAAAATAGATAACTAATGAAAAACCACTGTATAGCTCAGGGAAATCTAATTAATGCATTGTGGTGGCCTGGATTGATAGGAAGTCCTACAGGGAGGGAATCTATGTCTATGTATGCTGTTTCACGTTGCTGTGCAGTAGAAACTAACACGACATTGTACAGCAACCATACTCCAGCTTTTAAAAAACAGAAATAGAACAAACTTGGAGATTCCCAGTTTCTCCTCAAAGAATATATATTACAATATCTTTGAGCACACTGGCAGAAAATAGGACCAGCACACCAGATGGAGAATGTCAACACAGGCTGAGTAAAAGATTTGGGTACACTCCCTGTTACCTCACCACCAAAAAGAAGAAAAGTCTCACACCCTGCAGGCCTCTGCACAAATTTTGCCTATGAAAACATTTCCCTCAAAACCACAAAGAAGTTTGGGATTCTTGAGCACGTCATCCATTCTTCTTGTTTGGCACTGTATAAACATATCTCTGCTCCAAACTCTGATGTTCAGGATTGTTTGACTTCGTTGTGCCTTAGGCACATGAACTTGTGTTCAGTAACAGTTTTGGCAAGTCATCCAGAACTCTGTACCCAGAGCAGGTGAGTCAGAAGTAGCCCCTTTCCTGAGTTCCCAGCAGCTGTTGGGGCTCATTTTGCTGCAGGCATCTGGAAGGAATGTCCCTGGCAGGTGCCAGTAACCCCACACCACAAGACTGTTTGAAGCCAAGAAATGTCTGGAGCCTGAGTCCACATTCAGTGTAACTTGGGGCTAAGTTGCTTCATCTTACACAGGCTGGGAAATCCCTCCATTCCATATAGGCAACTTCCTTGCAGGAACTGAGTCACTCAGGTCTCCCTGAGAGCCACTCTGGGTGGCTCTGGGTATCTTCTGTATTAAGAACTGGGCCAGTCTGTTTGGAGGCCTCCATCTGGGAGTGAGAGTGGAATTTTTAGGTTACATCTCCTCTGATTTTCTGTCTATATGACCACAGCTTATTTGTTACCATATTTGTTGTTCATATGTGTGTGTGTGTCAGTACTTGCATTCACCAGTTGGGATGTCTTTGTTGAGTAACAGTTCTCCCTATTACATTGGGCTGCACTTGAGGCAGAGCATTGGTTGGGGGTTTTCCTTTTGAAGTAGCCGTGGTCATTCATTCAGCTTCATCTCTGATGGGGGCATTTGTTTTTCTGGGGCCAGGGAACTGCAATCCTAGGAAAACTCTCTGCATTGCATTGGTATGCTGTTTGGCTATGAATAATTAGGTGTGAGTGATCAGATCTCTATTCCAGCTTGTAGTTCCCCTACAAAAAAATGGGAATCTTTACAAAAAATTGGGATATCTCTACAAAAAATGGGGGGATCTTCAGCTCTGCTTCCATGAAAAAGAATTGGTATTTCTGTCCCCCTGTGTCTTGATGTAAATGTTCTATCAAAGGTGTCAGGAACACATCTTATCTAGGCCATCTCTAATTCCTAACACTAAAGGTAAAAAAAGAGAGACAGGATGGGGGAGGCTTTTTTAAACTCAAGCACAAAAGCTGTGAGATCTCTGGTTTTGTCTTCACATGAAAATTAGCTTGCAAATGACTTCTAGTTAATAGACTAAAAGTTAGTGCATACAAATTAAAAATTTCCACATATTTAAGAAATTGATCAGGATGACTCTTAGGTCCACATGATCTAGGAAATATTCCATACTGAATCAACATACTTTGATTAATATAAACATGTCTCTAGAGTCATTGCTGTTAAGTGTAATATTGCTGTTGTACCTAGTTTTATTAGAGATCAAACAAAACTTTATATGATTTGCAAATATATCAGCAAGCAAAATAACGTGATATGATGAAAATGGTGGTGGTTTAGTCACTAAGTCGTGTCCAACATTTGCAGTCCTATGGACATAGTTCATCAGGATCCTCTGTCCATGGATTTTCCAGGCAAGACTACTGGAGTGAGTTGTCATTTCCTTCTCCAGGATCTCCTGACCCAGGAATCAAACCTGCATCTCCTGCATTAACAGGCAGATTCTTTACCACTAGTGCCACCTGGGGCACCCCATAATAAAAATGTTGTTCAGTCACCAAGTCGTGTCCAATTCTTTGTGACCACATGGACTGCAGCACGCCAGGCTTCCCTGTCCCTCATCACCTCCTGCAGTTCACCCAAATTCATGAAGTTAATGCAAATGAGATGAGAGTGCTTCTAGGTAAATGCTATAGAAACAAATTATGCTTTGGAAATGTCTATCTAAAATAATATTTCCAGATATTTGATAACTTGAAATTTTAGGATTCGGTAGTAAGGTAAGAATGTTGAGAACTGATGTCTCAGTCCTAGAAGAACCATGGGATGCCATGTACTATGAATACCAGGAGGATGCTCCACTAAAGTTAGACCATTTTTGGGAGGCCAGTCAACCCTGAATGCTGCAGGACTCTGGTTGGGGACCTAAATATGGACCAGAGAAATAATAATAATAGGCATGACTTGCTATATAAAGAAGGTATGGAAATTTAGAAACAGGGAAGCAATATTGTTGGTGTAAAGGACAAGGTAAATGGTAGGAGAACAGGATGGAATTTTACTGTCTGGGTTGCTTCTGGACCCAGATGTAGTAAAATGATGTAAGTTTATTGAATAGATAGATCACCCAAATAAAATGTTACTGAAATATTAACTAAAACATTGGTTTCCTTTTGAAAAGAAAACAAAGGACTATTAATGAATATGTTTAATACCACCTCTATAAGAAAGCACACGTTTTCAGAAATTACTGTTGCACTTACATTTAGCAATCTACAGAATGCTAGTAAGAAAGACAGTTCATAACTGCTTCTTAGTTTTCACTAGGAAGTTCAGGAATCTACTTAAATATGCAATTAAAGGTAGTAAATAGGGAGACATTGCAATATGCCAGGAAAATTAGATTCATGTTTTGAATAAAAGAAGACACAAGGAATGGAATGACATTTAGTTAAAGGAAAAAAGGACAATTTTTCCCTAGTGCTGGTTGTTTCTGAATGGAAAGAGCCAAAGTAATAAGGACCAAAGTGATATGGATAAACCTGTAGAAGGTTTGTGAAAGGAAACACTGAGAAGAGTTGTCCTTGATCAGGATTCTCTAAGACTGGATTGAATTTAGTTGGGCAAATGAATTTTGTTGGGATTGGGCTTTGGCAAGACTAAATGTGATTTCTCTGTTGAGAGACTAGCTTTCTTGGAATGCTTCTTTTGATAACAGATTGTGTGAGTTTCTCTGTCTTTAAGTGATTTGTACTTGCCTTTGAAATCTTTTCACTTTAATTAAGTGAATGAGTATAGTTTGACAGATTCTAAATTTTGACCTCCAACTAATATTGAGATGCTTCAGAGGAATTCTGAGGCATCTCAGAGAAATTCTGAGGCATCTCAGAGAAATACTGTATTAACCAGGAAAATCTGGTAAATTAAATTATATGGGAGTATGGTCAAGAAATGATGAGCCTTCTCAGATTATACTGTATGGATAAGTATTATTAACACAGATATTCTAAAAATTACATGAAATTTGTAAGAAGTTGTTAAGTCCTCATAAAATGTTACCAGTCATAATTCTGATTATTGTAATCAAATTTCTTTACCAATGACATTGTAACTAGGCATTTAACTGTGGACTTAAAGTCTTTCTGTCATTTAAAGACAGATATTGTTGCACTCTGATGCTTTTGCCAAAGTGCTTCATCTTGAAGTAGACTCATAGAAAGGAACTTTTGACAACTACAAGTCTCTGATAAGTTTTAGATTATACCACTGAATTAGGTAAAAAGTTAAAGAAACGTGGGGAAACCTGATGGCCTCATAAAAGTTATTAAAAGAATTAGTTACTGAGTGAACTGGTGAATATGATCATAATGTTAATCGGGTATTTTGTCTGGAATATTGTTACTTTTGATCTATGTTTTCCAGATAAAGGAAGCCCTTCCCCTCAAGCTACTATGACTTACAGCGATTAAGTAAAGTAGACCTCTATGGGTAGAACTGAAATATTGTTCTTTTCTCTCTGCCTTCTCCCTCCAAAAATTGGAGAGTGTTGGGTTCTGATCAGCTTTATCTGGTGAATGTGGAAGACTACCTTCTGGCCTGTGGGAGACTCTTGCTGTCTTGGGAATTCAGTCTGAGACTCCTGAGGAGTTCCACAACATCCAGTGTGGAGGAGCCTATGTGGTCAATAGACTGGACTTATTTTGGAAATAAATTAGTCTTGATTTGGCCCTGTTTAATGGAGATAAGGGTAATTAAATATAAGAATATAGTTTTGATACATATTAAATTCTAGTTTTGTTGAAGTTACTATGTTAAGCACTCTTTTACCCAAATAGGAAAAAAAAAAAAAAGTTATCTACTAGAGTTAGCACAGAGTATAGCTACTCATGATGTATAATATTGCTTGCTTTAAGTCTGTTGCCAATATCACATGTATAATGCTTATGTGACAATGATGTATACAAATGGGTAAAATGGGTATATATAAAATCTTTCCCTATTAACATATCTCTGAGCTTGTTATCCGATCACTTTTCCAAAATGTGAATAACTAAGTAAATATAAAGGAAATCTAGCAAAAAGATACATAATCTTCCCCTGGGGCAAGTAGTTGAATCACCTCAACTTCAACAAATGCATATTTTGATCATCAACATTTTCTATTGAAAGACCTGTAATCAAAAGGGGAAATCTGTACGTACTGAAGTAAGGGAATTAGTCTGGCTTGTACAATGCTTCATTTCAGTTCAGTTCAGTCTCTCAGTCGAGTCTGACTCTTTGCGACCCCATGAATCGCAGCACGCCAGGCCTTCCTGTCCATCAGCAACTCCCCGAGTTCACTAAGATTCACGCCCATCGAGTCCATGATGCCATCCAGCCATCTCATCCTCTGTCGTCCCCTTCTGCTCCTGCCCCCAATCCCTCCCAGAGTCAGAGTCTTTTCCAACAAGTCAGCACTTCACATGAGGTGGCCAAAGTACTGGAGTTTCAGCTTTAGCATCATTCCTTCCAAAGAAATCCCAGGGCTGATCAGAATGAACTGGTTGGATCTCCTTGCAGTCCAAGGGACTCTCAAGAGTCTTCTCCAACAAAACAGTTCAAAAGCATCAATTCTTCGGCGCTCAGCCTTCTTCACAGTCCAATTCTCACATCCATACACGACCACAGGAAAAACCATAGCCTTGACTTAGTGGGCAAAGTAATGTCTCTGCTTTTGAATATGCTGTCTAGGTTGGTCATAACTTTCCTTTGAAGGAGTAAGCGTCTTCTAATTTCATGGCTACAGTCACTATCTGCAGTGACTTTGGAGCCTCAAAAATGAAGTCTGGCACTGTTTTCACTGTTTACCCATCTATTTGTCAAGAGTGATGGGACCGGATGCCATGATCTTCGTTTTCTGAATGTTGAGCTTTAAGCCAACTTTTTCAGTCTCCACTTTCACTGTCATCAAGAGGCTTTTTAGCTCCTCTTCACTTTCTGCCATAAGAGTGGTATCATCTGCATATCTGAAGTTATTGATATTTCTCCCAGCAATCTTGATTCCAGCTTGTGTTTCTTCCAGTCCAGGATTTCTCATGATGTACTCTGCATAGAAGTTAAATAAGCAGAGTGACAATATACAGCCTTGATGTACTCCTTTTCCTATTTGGAACCAGTCTGTTGTTCCATGTCCAGTTCTAACTGTTGCTTCCTGACCTGCCTACAGATTTCTCAAGAGGCAGGTCAGGTGGTCTGATATTCACATCTCTTTCAGAATTTTCCACACTTTCTTGTGATCCACACAGTTAAAGGCTTTGACATAGTCAATAAAGCAGAAATAGATGTTTTTCTGGAACTCTCTTTCTTTTTCCATGATCCAGCCAATGTTGGCAATTTGATCTCTGGTTCCTCTGCCTTTTCTAAAACCAGCTTGAACATCAGAAAGTTCATGGTTCACGTATTGCTGAAGCCTGGCTTGGAGAATTTTGAGCATTACGTTACTAGCGTGTGAGATGAGTGCAATTGTGCAGTAGTTTGAGCATTCTTTAGCATTGCCTTTCTTTGGAATTACTCTGCCATTAAAAAGAATACATTTGAATCAGTCCTAATGAGGTGGATGAAACTGGAGCCTATTATACAGAGTGAAGTAAGCCAGAAAGAAAAACACCAATACAGGATACTAATGCATATATATGGAATTTAGAAAGATAACAATAACCCTGTATGCAAGACAGCAAAAGAGACACAGATGTATAGAACAATTTTTTGGACTTTGTGGGAGAGGGCAAGGGCAAGAGACACAGATGTATTTTGGACTCTGTAGGATGATGTGGAAAAATGGCATTGAAACACGTATATTATGATATGTGAAACAAATTGCCAGTCCACTTTTGATGCATGATACATTATGCTCAGGGCTGGTGCACTGGGATGACCCAGAGGGATGGTACGGGGAGGGAGGTGGGAGGAGGGTTCAGGATGGGGAATACATGTACAGCTGTGGTGGATTCATGTCAATGTATGGAAAAACCAGTATAATATTCTAAAATAATTAGCCTCCAAATAAAATAAATAAATTTATATTAAAAAAGATAATTTAAAAAATCATCCAGAGAGTGGAATTATGTTCAAAATGTTCAGCAGCTCTGCAAATACAATTATCTCAGCATAATCATAGTTAGTTCATTTTAACAAATCACATTTCAGCAGAAACAAACAGACAAAAACTTTAAATAAGAAGTCAAAGTGATAACACTGTGAAGTCAAGTACCTCCTTTCATTTATTTTAAGGTATATTCTTTCTTACATATCACGTCTACAAAATCTCAGTGGATCCTACTATTGATATTGTCTCATAAAAACAATTTTATTTATTTTTCTGCTAGTGCATAAATTATTATGCATCTTAAAGCCTACAAGAACACTGATTTAATCAAATGTGATGGTTATTTGTTGAAATATGATTAAATTGAAACTTAGGCTGACAACTTGAGTTTCAGGGTTCCTGGATACTCATTCCAAATGGAAAAGGAGACATGGTCAGGGCTCACAAGATATTCTGATATGACCTGTTAAGAACAAAAAAAAATTGTTCTTCTTGAGAGATATTTGTACACCATGTTCACAGCAGCATTATACACAAAAGCCAAAGGTGGAATCAACCCAACAGTCTATTGAGAGATGAGCAGATAAACAAAACAGCTATTAAAAGGAAAGAAACTCTAATACCACCTAACTCTAAATCCACCACATGAATGAATGAAACTCTAAGTCCACCACATGAATGAATTATGAAGATATAATGTTAAGTAGAATAAGCCATTAGCAAAAACAAAACACAAATGATTTCAATTCTATGAAGTACCATGGGTAGATAGATTCACATAGACAGAAAGTAGAATGGTGATTGCCAGGGCCTGAGGGAGCAAGGGTTGGGGAATGTGACTTAATGGAAGAGACTTTTAGTTTTTCAAGATGAAAAGAGTTCTAGAGATTGGCTGCATAAAACGTGTATGTACTTAACACAACTAAACTACACATTTTTAAATGGTAGTGCAGTAAGTTTTATGTCATATATATTTTACAACTATTTTTTTAAACTTAGATTTACCTACAAATGGGATTTGGAGAAGAAAGGAAAATGATCTAGTGGAAATATTGAGACTAAAGCGACATAATAGTAATAGATAAAATGGAAGGAAAGGGTAAAAGGATGAACAGAAAAGAAAGATTAAAAAATGAAAATTCACCAGCACCTCCAAACCATAATGTAAGACATATCAAAAGGATCAAGGAAGGCAGTATTATTGCCACAAGTATCAAGCCAATGGATGTGGAGCACTCTGGCAATTGGGAGAAGACCAAAGAATATCACTTCAAAGCCCTTCTCTAGTTCTCCAGGCCTTCCTGCCCACCTGAATGTCAACACAGCCATTACCTATTCTGATGCATGGGCATCTCGGTTCCCTTTCTCATATTCCCAGAGGTCTCATACTCACAACCACCCTTAGTCTCTCCTTCTTGCCACATCCCACCCAGACTACAGTCTTTCATTCTTATCTACTGTGCAGTTTAAAACAGCTATTTTCATACCTCTGGCACTATAGTCCTAGAAATAAATCTTAAACTTCGACTATTTCTCTGTCTTCCTGAATCTCTCTCTTTCCTCCCTGTCTTTCCTTTCTCCATGCTTGTCTTCCTCCCTCCATCCTTCTCTTATCCATCAAATCCTTTCCCTTCCTTTGTCCCGCTCTCTGTTCTTCAGGACCATCTCCTCCCATCCCCAGTCGGGCCCCAATTCTTTCTCACCCCAGTACAGGATGATGTCCTGGTTTCCTGGACTGCTGTGCTTCACTCGGCAACTCAGGCCAGACGCCTCCCCAGCTGCCACATTCAGGGTTACTCGCAGATACCAAGTCCAGTCTGCATTGGGCATGATGTCTCCTTGCTGAGTGCCAGGCTGCTCCTGCTTGCCCCTCATCCACATCACCCGCACAGGTTTTGGGTAGAATCCTGAGACATGGCACACCAGCAGTAGGCAGCCAGGCATGGGAATGGGGCCACTGGACAGCCAGGCCTCAGGCTTCATTGGGGTAGGAATTAACAGTAAGAATGTCAGATTATGACTCTAACTCAGAGCATAGGAACTCAGAAATTTGGACAGTTACCTCTTCCATTTCCATGGGAACCAAATCATTTATTGATTAACCCCTCTATACTTAGGTACTTCCCACTTTTGAATTTAAAGGAAGTGGTGGGAGGTGAAATAGAAAAGTCTTGGAGAGAGAACAAGACTAACCTTGCCTCTGCAGTTCTGCCTGTACTGCATCGAGGACACCCAGGATATCGAGGACAAGTTTCTGACATGAGCTTCTCAATGATATTGGAGATGCCTTGATACTGAGTCATGAGTGCACAAGATTTCTGCCTCCTGCTCCCACTGTCTGGTGCAGGCACACAGGAATGATTCTGGATCCTCACAAAATCCAATCCTCCTAAAGCTCATCTCAAAAAAACTTCTATGGCTTTCCCCAGAATGCAGCCCACAGCTTTCTATGACCTGGATCCCAAAGGGGTCTGTGTAAAGGAAAACAGAAGTGAACTTATTAAAATGCAAACAATGAAGAGAAGGATAAGGAAAAGGCATAGGGCTTTAGTTTTCAGTGGCAAGAAAGGTCTGTTGTAAAATAATAACTCAAAAATAACTGCAGTATTCAGGACTTTTCAGAAAGAAGAGCACTGGGGAGAGATGTGCATATCATAAATGGTACAGTTAGGCTCTTTTAAGGATGTACAATAGTCAGGAGAGGAGAACAGGGAAATGTGTGATGGAGTCAGAAGTGCAGCATTCCATGGTGTAGGGAATGGTTACATGTAGAGAAGGAACTGGACAACAGATGCTTGAAGACATTGATTAGAAGAGTAGGAAGTCACACTTTACATCACTCAGGCACAGAGTAGAAAAAGGAGGCTCTTTCTAGAAGTTCTAGAGAAACAAGTTACATGCAAGCAAACCAGGAAACGGCTACAAAGGAGGAAATTCATGTGTCACACAAGAATGCAAGAAATAGGAAGAATCTGTGAGACTGGGTGGACATGTGGAGTCAGAGCTGGAGACTATTCTAGACAAGTGTGTACACGCAGTTAGAGAAAGAGGAGAAAGGAAAGTAATAGCCTGAACCAAGGGAGAGAAAAGTCATTGAGAGTGTCTTCAGGTCAGTTGACTGTACTCACATTCCAATGATAATTCACTAATGTGGCCCTTCACTTCCGGATTCACATCGGATTCCTGGGTGAATCCGATGAAGTAGATTCAAAACAGGTCCTCCAACTCAGTCATCTCCTCATCACTAAAGTTGCTTTTGTACCTGGGCTTCAGGAAAATGCCAGTGTCCGAGTCACTCTCCCAGCCATGAATCTGCAAGTCATGCAACCAGCCTAAGCCTTGATTTGAACCCAGGTGCTTTTGGCATAGGTCAAAATCTGGTTGAGATAGAAGGCAGTTGGCTCCTGGAACACTGTAGAAGGGTAAGAAGAGTGAAGAAAAATGTAGAATCAGGATGGAATGAAAAAGCACCCCGATTCTGAACAACAATATAGAGCTTGAAACAATTTCCTGCCCCATATGCCTCTGGCTCCATCCCCAGCCTCATGGATAGGAGAGAGGCTGGAGACATCATGGTAGGTGCAGCATGCTTTTATGCAGAAGCCCTGCATCGGTGCCGGGAGCAGCCAGAGTTACTCTTACTGCCCTCATGGTTACTACCTGGGATGATGAACACTAGTAACAGAAGTGGTAGAAGTAGCATTTCTTTGGGAAGTAGAATTTCTAACTCTCAGAGCTGGTATTTAATCTCTAATTTCAGGACACTTTTTCCCCCAGAATTCTAAAGTGACTTCATGTTTTCCCCCAACTGACAAATCTCTGGCCCACGTTGCACACCACAGAAAAACTGAATCTCCCACTGCTCTCTAGACTCCCACTCTGCCTCTCCTTTCCACTCCTTGGTCTCAGCCTCCTTTATAGTTACTACCTTGGAAAAGCTCCCATGTGATGTTGAAAAGTTATTTCACCTTTCCAATCTTTTATTTTCATATCTGTTAAATAGGAGGCTGTTGATGGGTGGGGCTGTGTTCCCTCCTTGCTATTTACCTGGGACCAAACTATGGTGGAGGTAATGAAGATAATGGCGACCTCCTTCAAAAGGTCCCATGCATGCATGCAGTGCTACACTCAGTGCCCCCAACCCTGTAGCAGGCCAGCGCTGACCCATGCCTCCACCAGAGTCTCCTGGACACTTACAGGCAAGTCTATGTCAGTCTCTTGTGGGGTCACTGCTCCGTTTTCCTGGGTTCTGGTGCACACAAGGCTCTGTTTGTGCCCTTCACGAGTCTGTTTCCCAGTCCCTCAGACTTAGACTGAAGAAAGTAGGGAAAACCACTAGACCATTCAGATATGACCTAAATCAAATCCCTTACAATTATACAATGAAAGTGAGAAATAGATTCACAGAGTTAGATCTGATAGACAGAAATAATACGCCTGAAATAATATGGGTGAAGATTCGTGACATGGTACAGGAGGCAGGGATCAAGAACATCCCCAAGAAAAAGAAATACAAAAGGTAAAATGGTTGTCACAGCTATTTCACAAATAGCTTTGAACAGAAGAGAGGTGAAAGACAAAGGAAAAAAGGAAATATATGCCCATTTGAATGCAGAGTTCCAAAGAATAGCAAGGAGATTAAGAAAGTCTTCCTCAGTGATTAATGAAAAGAAATAGAGGGAAAAAATAAAATGGGAATGACTAGAGATCTCTTCAAGAAAATCTGATATACCAAGGGAACATTTCAGGCAAAGATGGGCATAATAAAGGACAGAAATGGTATGGACCTAACAGAAGCAGAAGATATTAAGAAGAGCTGGCAACAATACACAGAAGAACTATACAAAAAGATCTTCATGACCCAGATAATCAAGATGGTGTGATCACTCACCTAGTCATACATCCTGGAATGAGAAGTCAAGTGGGCTTTAGGAAGCATCAATACAAACAAAGCTAGTGGCGGTGATGGAATTCCAGCTGAGTTATTTCAAATCCTAAAATATGATGCTGTGAAAGTGCTGCACTCAATATGATAGCAAATTTGGAAAGCTCAGCAGTGTCCACATGACTGGAAAATGTCAGTTTTAATTCCAGTTCCAAAGAAGGGCAATGCCAAAGAATGCTTACACGCTAGTAAAGTAATACTCAAAATTCTCCAAGCCAGGCTTCAACAGTATGCGAACCATGAACTTTCAGATGTTCAAGCTGGATTTAGAAAAGGCAGAGGAACCAGAGATCAAATTGCCAACATCTGTTGGATCATCATAAAAGCAAGAGAGTTCCAAAAAAACATCTACTTCTGCTTTATTGACTACACCAAAGCCTTTGACTTTGTGGATCACAATAAATTGTGGAAAATTCTGAGAGAGATGGGAATACCAGACCATCTGACTTGCCTCTTGAGAAATAGGTATGCAGGTCAGGAAGGGACAGTTAAAACTGGACATGGAACAACAGACTGGTTCCAGATTTGGAAAGGAGTACATCAAGGCTGCATATTGTCACTCTGCTTATTTAACTTATAGAGTACATCATGAGAAATGCTGGGATGGATGAAGCACAAGCTGGAATCAAGATTGCTGGGAGAAATATCAGCAGTCTCAGATATGAAGATGACATCACTATTATGGCAGAAAGTGAAGAAGAACTAAAGAGCATCTTGATGAAAGTGAAAGAGGAGAATGAAAAAGTTGGCTTAAAACTCAACATTCAGAAAGCTAAAATCATGGCATCTGGTCCCATCATTCCATGGTAAATAGATAGGAAACAGTGGAAACACTGACAGACTTTATTGGGGGGGGCTCCAAAATCACTGTAGATTGTGACTGCAGCCATGATATTAAAAGACGCTTGATCCTGGGAAGAAAAGTTATGACCAATCTAGACAGCATATTAAAAAGCAGAGACATTACTTTGCCAACAAATGTCTGTCTACTCAAGGCTATGGTTTTTCCAGTAGTCATGTATGGATATGAGAGTTGGACTATAAAGAAAGTTGAGTGCCAAATAATTGGTGCTTTTGAACTGTGGTGTTGGAGAAGAGTCTTGAGAATCCCTTGGACAGTAGGGAGATCCAACCAGTCCATCCTAAAGGAAATCAGTCCTGAATATTCATTAGAAGGACTGATACTGACGTTGAAACTCCAATACTTTGGCCACTTGATGTGAAGAACTGACTCATTTGAAAAGACCTTGATGCTGGAAAAGATTGAAGGCAGGAGGAGAAGGGGAGGACAACCAAGGATGAGATGGTTAGATGGCATCACTGACTCAATGGACAGGAGCTTGAGTAAACTCCAGGAGTTGGTGATGAACCAGAAAACCTGACATGCCACAGTCCATGGGGTCACAGAGTTGGACACAATTGAGCGACTGAACTGAACTGAAATAGGATGCTAATATTAAACAAGTGCTCAGCTTCCAGTCTGTTTTAATCTAAAAGAACTCCTTTGGTTTGTCTACCTATGTCATTCTCCCTCCCCACTGCCTTTGTCCCTCGGAACTTTGTTATTACCTCTTCGCAATGTCTCACTTGGCCCTCTTTCTTATCTCATTCTTCTTACCTGGAGTCTTTAATTCCACATTATAGTTTCTGAGAATGGGTATGTGTTGATCACACAGCTTTTCTATATTTAATTCTGGAACCCAAATCCCAGAATTAAATATGATAAATAGTTTATATTCTGAGCGAAATTATCTTACACCATAGAAATTTTTGAGGTTGAAATTATATTTACTACTGGTATATGACCTTCCTTTCAGTCGCTCTTCACCTCTAGCATTTTCAGTAACTAATCTTCATGAGACAAGTAAACAGGTGTTATGATATGTGCAGCTTTACCCAAGTCTAAGATAGCTCATTAGCAGTAGAACTTCCTTCTCCTTTTGTAATATCTCATAATATTTACCTACATTTTGCTCTTTCTTATCAACAAATAAAGTATTGCTAGGTGAGAAAGGAAGCAGGCTTTTTTTTTTTTTGCCAAAAGTTCAGCAATGTTTGTCCTAAAGGTGATTTTTAAATATTCTCTTTATATGCCTTTAGCAAGTCTTAACAATATATTTAGCATTAACTGGAGAAATGTTTGGACTCCAATCACTATGTTAGTTTCAAGGATAAATATTGGTTTTCTCCATTAAGGAAAAAAACATTTCAATTGCAGATATATATAATCTAGCAGTGGATAAGGACATGGCTACCCACTCCAGTGTTCTTGCCTGAAGAATCCCAGGGACAGGGGAACATGGTGGGCTGCCATCTATGGGATCCCACAAAGTTGGACACAACTGAAGCGACTTAGCAGCAGCAGTATCTAGCAGAAGTGTGGTGTAAGAAGAGGTTTTCACCAAGTGATATTTGCTACATAGATAATAAATACAAAATAAGTAATGTAACATTCTTTATTCCTAGAAATAAATCAAATAGACTTCATCCTTCAATACTCAAAGTCCCTCAAGCTAGGCTTCAACAGCACATGAACCAAGAGCTCTCAGATGTGCAAGTTGGATATAGAAAAGGCAGAGGAACCACAGATCAAATTGCTAACATCTGTTGGATCATAGATAACAGAAAGAAACAAGGGAAACCTAGAAAAACATCTACTTCTGCTTTATTGACTACACTAAAGCCTTTAGCTGTGTGGAGTAGAAAAACTGTGGAAAATTCTTCAAGAGATGGGAATACCAGGCCATCTTACCTGCTTCCTGAGAAACCTGTATGCAGGTCAAGAAGCAGCAGTTAGACTTGGAAAAACAAACTGGTTCAAAATTGGGAAAGGACTACGTCAAGGATGTATATTGTCAACCTGCTTATTTGACATCTATGCAGAGTACACCATGTGAAATACTTGCCTGGATAAATCTCAATCTGGAATCAAGGTTGCCAGAAAAAATATCAACAACCACAGATAAGCAGATGATACGACTCTAATGGCAGAAAGTGAAGAGAACTAAAAAGCCTCTTGATGAGAACAAAAGAGGAAAGTGAAAAAGCTGACCTGAAACTCTGTATTCTAAACCTAAGATCATGGCAACAAGTCCCATCACTTATTGGCAAATTGTTGCCATGGTTCAGTTGCTCAGTTGTGTCTGACTCTTTGCAACCCGATGGACTGCAGCACACCAGGCTTCCCTGTCCTTCAGCATTTCCCAGAGCTTGCTCAAACTCATATAAATTGAGTTGGAGATGCCATTTGAACATCTCATCCTCTGTCACCCCCTTCTCCTCCTGCCCTCAATCTTTCCCAGCATTGGAGTCTTTTCTAAAGAGTTGGCTTTCGTATCAGGTAGTCACAATATTGGATCTTCAGCTTCAGCAACAGTCATTCCAATGAATATTCAGGATTGATTTCCTTGAAGATTGACTGGTTTGATTTTCTTGCTGTCCATGGGACTCTCAAGATTCTTCTCCAAGATCACAGTTGAAAAACATCAGTTCTACAGCACTCTGCCTTCTTTATTGTTCAACTCTCATACCCAAACATGACTTCTGAAAAATCATAGCTTTGACTCTATGGACCTTTGCTGGTAAAGTAATGTCTCTGCTTTTTAATATGTTGTATAGGTTTGTCAAGTACTGCATTTCAGACTCGTTGACTCGTTTGTTGACCAGATGGCTACTCTATTTATTCTAAGGGATTCCTGTCTGCTGTAGTAGATATAATGGTCATCTGAGTTAAACTCACCCATTCCAGTCCATTTTTCCAATCAATATCATGGTAATCCAAGTCTATGCCCCAACCATTAATGCTGAAGAAGCGTAAGTTGAAAGGTTCTATGAAGACCTACAAGACCTTTTAGAACTAACACACTAAAAGGATGTCTTTTTCATTATAGGGGACTGGAATGCTAAAGTAGGAAGTCAGGAAACACCTGGAGTAACAGGCAAATTTGGCCTTGGAATATGGAATGAAGCAAGGCAAAGACTAATAGAGTTTTGCCAAGAAAATGCACTGGTCATAGCAATCACCCTCTTCCAATAACACAAGAGAAGACTACACATGGATGTCACAAGATGGTCAACACCAAAATCAGATTGATTATATTCTTTGCAGCCAAAGATGGAGAAGCTTTATACAGTCAACAAAAACAAGACCAGGAGCTGACTGTGGCTCAGATCATGAACTCTTTATTACCAAATTCAGACTTAAATTGAAGAAAGTAGGGAAAACCGCTAGGCCATTCAGGTATGACCTAAATCAAATCCCTTATGATTATACAGTGCTAGTGAGAAATAGAATTAAGGGCCTAGATCTGATAGAGTGCCTGATGAACTATGGAATAAGGTTCGTGACAATGTACAAGAGACAGGGATCAAGACCATCCCCATGGAAAAGAAATGCAAAAACGCAAAATGGCTGTCTGGGGAGGCCTTACAAATAGCTATGAAAAGAAGAGAGGTGAAAAGAAAAGGAGAAAAGGAAACATATAAGCATCTGAATGAAGAGTTGCAAAGAATAGCAAGAAGAGATAAGAAAGCCTTCTCCAGCAATCAATGCAAAGAAATAGAGGAAAACAACAGAATGGGAAAGACTAGAGATTACTTCAGGAAAATTAGAGATACCAAGGGAACATTTCATGCAAAGATGGGGTCGATAAAGGACAGAAATGGTATGGATCTAACAGAAGCAGAAGATATTAAGAAGAAGTGGCAAGAATACACAGAAGAACTGTAAAAAAAAAAAAAAAAGATCTTCATGACCCAGATAATCACGATGGTGTGATCACTCATCTAGAGCCAGACATCTTGGAATGTGAAGTCAAGTGGGCCTTAGAAAGCATCACTACGAACAAAGCTAGTGGAGGAGATGGAATTCCACATGAGCTATTTCAAATCCTGAAAGATGATGCTGTGAAAATGCTACACTAAATATGGCAGCAAATTTGGAAAACTCAGCAGTGGCCACAGGACTGGAAAAGGTCAGTATTCATTGCAATTCCAAAGAAAGGCAATGCCAAAGAATGCTCAAACTACTGCACAATTGCACTCATCTCACATGCTAGTAAAGTAATGCTCAAAATTCTCCAAGCCAGTCTTTAGCAATATGTGAACCATGATATTTCTGATGTTCAAGCTGGTTTTAGAAAAGGCAGAGTAACCAGAGATCAAATTGCCACCATCTGCTAGATCATGGAAAAGGCAAGAAAATTCCAGAAAAACATCTATTTCTGCTTTATTGACTATGCCAAAGCCTTTAACTGTGTGGATCACAATACACTGTGGAAAATTCTGAGAGAGATGGGAATACCAGACCACCTGACCTGCTTCTTGAGAAATCTGTATTCAGATTAGGAAGCAACCATTAGAACTGGACATGGAACAACAGACTGGTTCCAAATAGGAAAAGGAGCACATCAGGCTCTATATTGTCACCCTGCTTATTTAACTTCTATGCAGAGTACATCATGAGAAATGCTAGACTGGAAGAAACACAAGCTGGAATCAAGATTGCCGGGAGAAATGTCAATAACCTCAGATATGCAGATGACACCACCCTTATGTCAGAAAGTAAAGAGGAACTAAAAAGCCTCTTGATGAAAGTGAAAGAGGAGAGCTAAAAAGTTGGCTTAAAGCTCAACATTCAGAAAATGAAGATTGTGGCATCCCACACTTCATGACAAATAGATGAGTGGAAACAGTGTCAGACTTTATTTTGGGGAGCTCCAAAATCACTGCAGATGGTGACTGCAAGCATGAAATTAAAAGATGCTTACTCCTTGGAAGGAAAGTTATGACCAACCTAGATAGCATATTCAAAAACAGAAACATTACTTTGCCAACAAAGGCCCATCTAGTCAAGGCTATGGCTCTTCCAGTAGTCATGTATGGATGTGAGAGTTGGACTGTGAAGAAGGCTGAGCACCGAAGAATTGATGCTTTTAAACTGTGGTGTTGGAGAAGACTCTTAGAGTCCCTTGGACTGCAAGGAAATCCAACCAGTCCATTCTGAAGGAAATCAACTCTGGGATTTCTTTGGAAGGAATGATGCTAAAACTGAAACTCCAGTACTTTGGCCACCTCATGTGAAGAGTTGACTCTTTGGAAAAGACTCTGATGCTGGAAGGGATTGGAGGCAGGAGAAGGAGATGACCAAGGATAAGATGACTGGATGGCATCACTGACTCGATGGACGTGAGTCTGATGGAACTCTGGGAGTTTGTGATGGACAGGGAGGCCTGACGTGCTGTGATTCATGGGGTCGCAAGGAGTCGGACACGACTGAGCGACTGAACTGAACTGATAGGTTTGCCATAGCTTTTCTTCCAAGGAGCATGGCTGCAGTCACCATCTTCAGTGATTTTGGAGCCCAAAACATAAAGATTGTCAGTGTTTCCACTTTTTCTCTATCCATTTGCTCTCAAGTGATGGGACCAGATGCCATGATCTTAGTTTTCTGAATGTTGAGCTTTAAGCCAACTTTTCACACACTTCTTTCACTTTCAAGAGGCTTTTTAGTTCTTTTCCACTGTTTGCCACAAGGGTAGTGTCATCTGCATATCTGAGGTTATTAATATTTTTCCTGGCAATCTTGATTCAAACTTGTGCTTCATCCAGCCCAGCATTTCTCATGATGTATCATTAAGTGGCAATATACAGCCTTCTCACACTTTTTTCCCCCAAATTTCAACCAGTTTTTGCTCTCTATCTGGTTCTCACTGCTGCTTCTTGACCTGCATACAGTTTTCTCAGGAGGTAGGTCAGGTGTTCTGATACTCCCATCTCTTGAAGAACTTTCCACAGTTTGTTCTACTCCACAGGGCCAAAGGCTTTAGCGTAGTTAAGCAGAAGTAGGTATTTTTCAGGAATTCTCTTGCTTTTTGTATGATTCAGTGGATGTTGGTGATTTGATCTCTGGTTCCTCTGCCTTTTCTAAACCCAGCTTTTACATCTGGAAGTTCTAGGTCCACATACTGTTGAAACCTAACTTGGAGAATTTTGAGCATGACCTTGATAGCATGAGAAATGACTGCAATTGTATTAGTTTGAAATTCTTTGGCATTGCCCTTCTTTGGGATTGGAATGAAAACTGGCATTTACCAGTCCTGTGGCCACTGCTGAGTTTTCCAAATTTGCTAGCACATTGAGTGCAGCACTTTCACAGCATCATCTTTTAGGATTTGAAATAGTTCAGCTGGAATTCCATCACCTCCACTAGCTTTGTTCGTAGCAATGTTTCCTAAGGCTCACTAGACTTGCCACTCTAGGATGTCTGGCTGTAGGTGACTGATCACAGCTTTTGGTTATCCAGGTCATTTTTGTGTAGTTCTTCTGTTATTCTTGCCACTTTTCTTAGTATCTTCTGTTTCTGTTGGGTCCATACCATTTCTGTCCTTTATTGTGCTCATCTTTGCATTAAATTTTCCCTTGGTATTTTTATTTTCTTGAAGAGAACTCTAATCTTTCCCATTATATTTTTCCCTCTATTTCTTTGCATTGTTCGCTTAGAAAGGTTTTCTTATCTCTCCTTGCTCTTCTTTAGAACTCTGCATTCAGATGGGTATATCTTTCCTTTTCTCCTTTGCCCTTCACTTTTCTTCTTTTCTCAACTATTTGTAAGGCTTCCTCAGACAATCATTTTTCCTTTTTGCATTTCTTTTTCCTGGGCATGGTTTTGATCACTGCCTCTTGTATAAGGTTACAAACCTCTGTCCATAGTTCGTTAGGCACTCTATCTGTCAAATCTAATCCCTCGAATCTATTTCTCACTTCCACTGTATACTTGTAGGGGATTTGACTTAGGTCATACCTGAATGACCTTGTGGTTTTCCCTACTATCTTCAATTTAAGTCTGATAGTTGCAATAAGGAGTTCATGATCTGAGCCACAGTCAGATCCCAGTCTTGCTTTTGCTGCCTGTATAGAGTTTCTCTATTTTTGGCTACAAAGAATATAATCAATCTGATTTCAGTATTAACCATCTGAAGTTGTCCATGTGTAAAGTCATTCCTTGTGTTGTTGGAAGTGTTTCTTTGCTATGACCACTGCATTCTCTTGGCAAAACTCTGTTAGCTTTTGCACTGCTTCATTTTGGACTCCAAAGCCAAACTTGCCTGTTATTCCAGGTATCTCTCAACTTCCTACTTTTGCATTCCAGTCTCCTATGATGAAAAGGACATCTTTTCTTGTGTTAATTCTAGAAGTTCTTGTAGGTCTTACAACTATTCAACTTCAATTTCTTTGGCATTAGTGGTTGGGGCATAGATTTGGATTACTATGATACTGAATATTCTGTCATTTTTGAGACTGCACCCATATACTGCATTTCAAACTCTTTTGTTGACTATGAGGGCTACTCCATTTCATCGAAGGGATTCTTGCCCACACTCTTGCCCATTTGAATTAAATTTGCCCTTTCCAGTCCATTTTAGTTCACTGAGTTCTAAAATGTCAGTGTGCATTCACCATCTCCTGCTCAACTTCAGATGGTCAATACTGAAATCAGATGGATTATATTCTTTGTAGCCAAAAATAGAGAAACTCTATACAGTCAGCAAAAGCAAGACTGGGCTCTGACTGTGGCTCAGATCATGAACTCCTTATTGCAACTATCAGACTTAAATTGAAGATAGTAGGGAAAACCACTTCCAATTTATCTTGATTCATGGACCTAACGTTCCAGGTTCCTATGCAGTATTGCTCTTTACCTCATCAGACTTTAATTTCACCACCAGACACATTCACAGCTGGATGTTTTTTTCCACTTTGGCTCAAACTTTTCATTCCTTCTGGAGATACATCTCCGCTCTTCCCCAGTAGTATATTGGGCACCTACTGTCCTGTGGTGGAGAAGGAAATGGCAACCCACTCCAGTATTCTTGCCTGGAGAATCCTATGGACGGAGGAGCTTGGTGGGCTATAGTCCACGGGTCGCAAAGAGTCGGACAAGACTTCACTTTCACTCACTGTCCTGTGAACTCCATCTTTAAATGTCATATCTTTTTATCTTTTCATATTGTTCATGGTATCCTCAAGACAAGAATGCTGAAGTGATTTACCATTCCCTTCTCCAGTGGACAACATTTTGTCAAAACTCTCCACCATGACTCGTCCATCTTGGGTGACCCTACATGGCATGCCTCATAGTTTCATTGAGTTAGATAAAACTGTTATCCATGTGATCAATTTGGTTAGTTTTCTGTGACTGTGGTTTGCATTTTGCCTGCTTCTGATGGATGAGGATAAAGGCTTGTGGAAGCTTCCTGGTGGGAGGTACTGACCATGATGAAAACTGGGTCTTACTCTGATCGGCAAGGACATGCTCACTAAATCTTTAATCCAATTTTCTGTTGATGAGTGGGCCTAAGGCCAAACTATGGTAGGGGTAATGGCAACCTCCTCCAGGACTTATGCCAGCATGTTGCACATCCCAGGACTACTGCACTCAGTGTCTCTGGCCTGGGGAAGACCAATGTTCACCCACAACTCTGCCAGAGACTCCCAAACACTCACAGGCAAGTCTGGTTTCGTCTCTTGCGGGATTAGCACTCTTTTCTCCTGGGTTCTGGTGCACACAATGTTTTGTTTGTGCCTTCCAAGAGTCTGTTTACCCAGTCTTGTGGAAGATCTGTAATCAAATTCCACTGGCCTTCAAAGGCATATTCTTTGGGGGTTCTTAGCCCCTCTGCCAGATCCCCAGATTGGAAAATTTCTTGTGGGCCCCAGAACTTTCACAGCGAGAAAAAACTGTTGTTAAATTTGTTATAGCAGAATTCCTTTTGTTCTTCAGTTTGTGTGTCATAGGCTCAGGTGCTCTATTCAGTTCAGTCATTGAGTCATGTTCAACTCTGCAAACCCATGGACTACAGCACGTCTGGCTTCCCTGTCCATCACCAACTACTGAAGCTTACTCAAACTCATGTCTATCAAGTCAGTTATGCCATCCAACCATCTCATCCTCTATTGTCCCCTTCTCCTCCTGCCTTCAATCTTTCCTAGCATCAGGGTCTTCTAATATGAGTCAGTTCTTTGCATCAGGTGGCCAAAATACTGGAGCTTCAGCTTCAGCATCGGTCCTTCCAGTGAATATTCAGGATTGATTTCCTTTAAAATTGACTGGTTTGATTTCCTTGCAGTCCAAGAAACTCTCAAGAGTCTTCTATAACACCACAGTTCAAAAGTATCAATTCTTTGGTGCTCAGTTTTCTTTATGGTTCACCTTTGACATCCTTACATGACTACTGGAAAAATCCGAGCTTTGACTAGCACTGCTGACACCTTTGTCAGCAAAGTAATGTTCTGCTTTTTAATATGCTGTCTAGATTGGTCACAGATTTTCTTACAAGGAGCAAGTGTTTTAATTTCATGGTTTCAATGACCATCTGCAGTGATTTTGGAGCCCAAGAAAATAAAATCTCTCACTGTTTCTATTATTTCCCCAACTATGTGCCATGAAATGATTGGACCAGATGTCATGATCTTAGTTTTCTTTTTTTTTTTATCTTATTTTTTATTTTTTTATTAAATTTAATTATTTTTTTAATTACAATACTATATTTGTTTTGCCCTACATTGACACGAATCAGCCATAGGTGAACACAATCTCCCAATGCCAAAGCCCCCTCCCACCTCCCACCTCATATCCTCTACTTGAATCATCATGTGCATCAGCCCCATGCATCCTGCATCCTACATTAAACATAGATTGGCACTTCGTTTCTTACAAGAAAATATACATGTTTCGTTGCCATTCTCCCAAACCATCCCACCCTTTCCCTCTCGCTCAGAGTCCAAAAGTCCACTCTATACTTCTGTGTCTCTTTGTTGTCTCACATATAGGGTCATCATTACTGTCTTCTAAATTCCATATATATGTCAGTATACTGTATTGGTGTTTTTCTTTCTGGCTTACTTCACTCTGTATAATCGGTTCCAATTTCATCCATCTCATTAGAACTGAGTCAAATTTATTCTTTTTAAGGGCTGAGTAGTATTCCATTGTGTATATGTACCACAACTTTCTTATCCAATCATCTGCTGATGGACATTTAGGTTGCTTCCATGTCCTGGCTATTATACACAGCACTGCAATGAACATTGGGATACATGTGTCTCTTTCAGTTCTGGTTTCCTCGGTGTGTATGCCCAGCAGGGGGATTGCTGGATCATAAGGCAGTTCTATTTGCATATTTTTAAGGAATCTCACACTGTTTTCCATAGTGGCTGTACTAGTTTGCATTCCCACCAACAGTGTAAGAGGGTTCCCTTTTCTCCGCATCCTCTCCAGAATTTATTGCTTGTAGACTTTTGGATGGCAGCCATTCTGACTGGTGTGAAATGATACCTCATTGTGGTCTTGATTTGCATTTCTCTGATAATGAGTGATGTTGAACATCTTTTCATGTGTTTGTTAGCCATCCGTATGTCTTCTTTGGAGAAATGCCTATTTAGTTCTTTGGCCCATTTTTTTATTGGATCATTTATTTTTCTGGAGTTGAGCTGTATAAGTTGCTTATATGTCTTTGAGATTAGTTGTTTATCAGTTGTTTCATTTGCTATTGTTTTCTCCCATTCAGAAGGCTGTCTTTTCACCTTGCTTATCGTTTCCTCTGTTGTGCAGAAGCTTTTAATTTTAATTAGATCCCATTTGTTTATCTTTGCTTTTATTTCCAGTATACTGGGAGGTGGATCATAGAGGATCCTGCTGTGATTTATGTCGGAGAGTGTTTTGCCTATGTTCTCCTCTAGGAGTTTTATAGTTTCTGGTCTTACATTTAGATCTTTAATCCATTTTGAGTTTATTTTTGTGTATGGTGTTAGAAAGGGGTCTAGTTTCATTCTTTTACAAGTGGTTGAACAGTTTTCCCAGCACCACTTGTTAAAGAGACTGTCTTTACTCCATTGTATATTCTTGCCTCCTTTGTCGAAGATAAGGTGTCCATAGGTGTGTGGGTTAATCTCAGGGCTTTCTATTCTGTTCCATTGATCTATATTTCTGTCTTTGTGCCAGTACCATACTGTCTTAATGACTGTGGCTTTGTAGTATGGCCTGAAGCCAGGCAAGTTGATTCCTCAAGTTCCATTTTCCTTTCTCAAGATTGCTTTGGCTATTCGAGGTTTTTTGCATTTCCATACAAATCTTGAGATTATTTTATCTAGTTCTGTGAAAAATACTGCTGGTAACTTGATGGGAATTGCATTGAATCTGTAGATTGCTTTAGGTAGAATACTCATTTTCACTATATTGACTCTTCCTACCCATGAGCATGGTATATTTCTCCATCTATTAGTGTCCTCTTTGATTTCTTTCATCAGTGTTTTATAGTTCTTGATATATAGGTCTTTAGTTTCTTTAGGTAGGAATATTCCTCAGTATTTTATTCTTTTCGTTGCAATGGTGAATGGAATTGTTTCCTTAACTTCTTTTTCTACTTTCTCATTATTAGTGTATAGGAATGCAAGGGATTTCTGAGTGTTGATTTTATATCCTGCAACTTTACTATATTCATTGATTAGCTCTAGTAGTTTTCTGGTCGAGTCTTTAGGATTTTCTATGTAGAGGATCATGTCATCTGCAAACAGCGAGAGTATTACTTCTTCTTTTCCAATTTGGATTCCTTGTATTTCTTTTTCTGCTCTGATTGCTGTGGCCAAAACTTCCAGTACGATGTTGAAGAGTAGTGGTGAAAGTGGACACCCTTGTCTTGTTCCTGACTTTAGGGGAAATGGTTTCAATTTTTCGCCATTGAGGATAATGTTAGCTGTGGGTTTGTCATATATAGCTTTCATTATGTTGAGGTATGTTCCTTCTATTCCTGCTTTCTGGAGAGTTTTTATCATAAATGGATGTTGAATTTTGTCAAAGGCTTTTTCTGCATCTATTGAGATAATCATATGATTTTTATTTCTCAGTTTGTTAATGTGGTGAATTACATTGATTGTCTTGCAGATGTTGAAGAATCCTTGCATCCCTGGGATAAAGCCCACTTGGTCATAGTGTATGATCTTTTTAATGTGTTGCTGGATTCTGATTGCTAGGATTTTGTTGAGGATTTTTGCATCTGTGTTCATCAGTGATATTGGCCTGTAGTTTTCTTTTTTTGTGGTATCTTTGTCAGGTTTTGGTATTAGGGTGATGGTGGCCTCATAGAATGAGTTTAGAAGTTTACCTTCCTCTGCAATTTTCTGGAATAGCTTCAGTAAGATAGGTGTTATCTCTTCTCGGAATTTTTGGTAGAATTCAGCTGTGAAGCTGTCTGGACCTGGGCTTTTGTTTGCTGGAAGATTTCTGATTACAGTTTCAATTTCCGTGCTTGTGATGGGTCTGTTAAGATTTTCTATTTCTTCCTGGTTCAGTTTTGGAAAATTGTACTTTTCTAAGAATTTGTCCATTTCTTCCAAGTTGTCCATTTTTATTGGCATATAATTGCTGATAGTAGTCTCTTATGATTCTTTGTATTTCTGAGTTGTCTGTCGTGATCTCTCCATTTTCATTTCTAATTTTGTTGATTTGATTTTTTTCTCTTTGTTTCTTTTTGAGTCTGGCTAATGGTTTGTCAATTTTATTTATTCTTTCAAAGAACCAGCTTTTGCTTTGTTGATTTTTGCTATGGTCTCTTTTGTTTCTTCTGCATTTATTTCTGCCCTAATTTTTAGGATTTCTTTCCTTCTACTAACTCTGGGGTTCTCTATTTCTTCCTTTTCTAGTTGCTTTAGGTGTAGAGTTAGGTTATTTATTTGACTTTTTCTTGTTTCTTGAGGTATGCCTGTATTGCTATGAACTTTCCTCTTAGGACTGCTTTTATAGTGTCCCAAAGGTTCTGTGTAGTTGTGTTTTCATTTTCATTCGTTTCGATGCATATTTTGATTTCTTTTTGATTTCTTCTGTGATTTGTTGATTATTCAGAAGGGTGTTGTTCAGCCTCCAAATGTTGGAATTTTTAATAGTTGTTCTCCTATAATTGAGATCTAACCTTAGTGCATCATGGTCAGAAAAGATGCTTGGAATAATTTTGATTTTTTTTGAATTTATGAAAGTTAGATTTATGACCCAGAATGTGATCTATCCTGGAAAAGGTTCTGTGTACACTTGAGTAAAAGGTGAAATTCATTGTTTTGGGGGTGAAATGTCCTATAGATATCAATTAGGTCTAACTGGTCAATTGTATCATTTAACGTTTGCGTTTCTTTGTTAATTTTCTGCTTAGTTGATCTGTCCATAGGTGTGAGTGGGGTATTAAAGTCTCCCACTATTATTGTGTTATTATTAATTTCCCCTTTCATGCTTGTTAGCATATGTCTTACATATTGCAGTGCTCCTATGTTGGGTGCATATATATTTATAATTGTTATATCTTCTTCTTGGATTGATCCTTTAATCATTATGTAGTGACCCTCTTTGTCCCTTTTCACAGCCTTTGTTTTAAAGTCTATTTTATCGGATATGAGTATTGCTACTCCTGCTTTCTTTTGGTCTTTATTTGCATGGAATATCTGTTTCCATCCCTTCACTTTTAGTCTGTATGTGTCCGTTGTTTTGAGGTGGGTCTCTTGCAGGCAGCATATATAGGGATCTTGTTTTTGTATCCATTCAGCCAGTCTTTGCCTTTTGGTTGAGGCATTCAACCCATCTACATTTAAGGTAATTATTGATAAGTATGCTCCTGTTGCCATTTACTTTATTGTTTTGGGTTTGGGTTTATACGTCCTTTTGTGTTTCCTGTCTAAAGTCTATCCTTTAGTATTTGTTGGAGAGCTGGTTTGGTGGTGCTGAATTCTCTCAGCTTTTGCTTGTCTGTAAAGCTTTTGATTTCTCCTTCATATTTGAATGAGATTCTTGCTGGGTACAGTAGTCTGGGCTGAAGGTTATTATCTTTCATCACTTTAAGTATGTCTTGCCATTCCCTCCTGGCCTGAAGAGTTTCTATTGAAAGATCTGCAGTTATTCTTATGGGGATCCCCTTGTGTGTTATTTGTTGTTTTTCCCTTGCTGCTTTTAATAATTGTTTTTTGTGTTTGGTCTTTGTTAGTTTGATTAAAATATGTCTTGGGGTGTTTCGCCTTGGTTTATCCTGTTTGGCACTCTCTGGGTTTCTTGGACTTGGGTGATTATTTCCTTCCCCATTTTAGGGAAGTTTTCAACTATTATCTCCTCAAGTATTTTCTCATGGTCTTTCTTTTTGTCTTCTTTTTCTGGGACTCCTATAATTCGAATGTTGGAGCGTTTCATATTGTCTTGGAGGTCTCTGAGGTTGTCCTCATTTCTTTTAATTCGTCTTTCTTTATCCCTCTCTGATTCATTTATTTCTACCATTCTATCTTCTATTTCACTAATCCTATCTTCTGCCTCCGATATTCTACTATTTGTAGGCTCCAGAGTGTTACTGATCTCATTTATTGCATTATTCATTATATGTTGACTCTTTTTATTTCTTCTAGGTCCTTGTTAAACCTTTCTTGCATCTTCTCAGTCCTTGACCCCAGGCTATTTATCTGTGATTCCATTTTGATTTCAAGATTTTGGATCATTTTCACTATCAGTATTCGGAATTCTTTCTCAGGTAGATTCCCTATCTCTTCCTCTTTTGTTTGGTTTGGTGGGCATGTCTCCTGTTCCTTTACCTGCTGGGTATTCCTCTGTCTCTTCATCCTGGTTATATTGCTGCATTTGGGGTGGCTTTTCTATATTCTGGGAATTTGTGGAGTTCTCTTTATTATAGGGCTTCCTCTCTGTGAATGGGGTTATATCAGTGGCTTGTCAAAGTTTCTTGATCAGGGAGGCTTGTGTTGGAGTTCTGGTGGGTGGATCTGGATTTCCTCTCTCTGGAGTGCTGTGAAGTGTGAAGTAATGGGTTATGAGACGTCAGTGGTTTTGGAGTATTTTGAGTTGCCTGTGTATTGAAGCTCAGGGGCTTGTTCTTGTGTTGCTGGAGAATTTGTGTGGTATGTCTTGCTCTGGAGCTTGTTGGCCCTTGGGCAGTGCTCAATTTCAGTATAAGTATGAAGGCGTTTGATGAGCTCTAATTGGATAATGTTCCCTGTATCCAGGAATTCTTTGATGATCTCAGGATTTGGAATTACGCCTCCTGATTCTGGTTTTCAGATTTATTTTTACAATAGCCTCATGATTTCTCCATCTATTCAGCACTAATGTTAAAACATCTAGGTTAATGATGATAGGTTTCTCCACCTTGAGGGTTGTCCCTAGAGGATCAGTGAGTTACTTGGAGAAGAGAGGAGGGAGGGAGTAGTTAGAGGTGAGTGGAATGGGATGAGGTGGAATCAAAAGAGGGAAAAGCAAGTTAGCCCGTAACCACTTTCTTGTGTGGGCTCCGAAGTCTGGACCGCTCAGAGGTGGTCACAGAGTTATACATGGAAGAGGAGAGGAAGGAAGTAGATAGAGGTGGACAGGAAGATAAAAGAGGGAGATGGGAAGGAGGGATACAGATCCGGTCAGTGACCAGTTCCCTTAGAGTTCTCCTCCTTCTGGAACACACAGAGATTCATAGAGTTGGGTAGAGAGGGGGAGGGGGAGGGAGGAGACAAAAGCCACCTGGTGGAGAAAAGAGAGATTCCAAAGGTGGAGAGAGTGGTCAAGCCAGTAGTCTTGCACTCATGTAAAACTGGGTACTGAGGATTAGGTTTTTAAAAGTACAAAATTGGCAACAAATACCAAAATGCCAAGATTAAAAATCTGGAGTATAGGTTGGATTTTCAAAGATAGATTATTGAAGAGAAGAAGAAGAAGGAGAGAGAAATTAAAAAAAAATAGAGAAAAAGAAAAAATAGAATAAAAGACTCCAGAATTATTAAAAGACAACTCCTCCACCAATAAGACTATATACGGCATTTGCTTAAACGATAGGGTTTTTTTTTTTTTTTGAAAAGTAATATTAGGTTATAAAAATAATAACTAGAAATATAGAAGACTTAAAAATTTAAACAAGTTTAGGGAAAAAATGATGAAAAGAAAAGGATAAACAAATTTAAAAGGAAAAAAAATAATTTTTAAAGAAAGAAAAAAAATTCTTAAAAAAAAAATCACACTTCCACATCATCCCCCCACCAAAAAAATTTTTTTGATCATAAAAGTAGTAACGGTGTATCTGGTGCTTTCTCTGTCGTTGAGGATTGTGTGGGGTCGCTACCAAGGCAGTTCCCTCTGTTTGACTTCCTCTGTTTGCTGGTCTCTTCCGTGTCTGATTTCTGTCTTGCCACAGGGAGGGTGGTGGTGAGCTCTGCACAGGGCTTGCCCCTTCCCAATCCGCAGGATAACCGTGTGGGGCCTGGCCTATGTTTCATGCAATTCCCCAGTTTAAGCCGCTCAGGATTGGTGCTCAGGAAGTCCCCTCTGGGTGCCGGGTTTGGTTCCAAGTCCGAGTGGCTAGGGAGTTTGGTGCGCACTATTGTTGCGTCTTCTGGGCTTTCCGGGTCACTCAGTTTTCTGGGATCTCCGCCGGGGCTCTTTCTCAGGCAGATGATGACTATTCAGAGACCCCAGAAGTCTCAATAAAGAAGCCTGCTTGCAATTTGGTAGGTAATGTCTCTCTTGAGCTGCGATTGCCCCTTTCCAGCACTTAAGGCTCTGGCTGCCTGTCGCCGGTGGGGGATGGTCTGCAGCCGGCTATTTCCAATCCGTCCTTTGTTCTGTGCACGGGCCTGTCAGTGTCTTATGTTCGGGCGTTTCACATGTTAGTTATCCCCCAGTCTGGTTTGCTAGTCCGGGATAATTCGTTCTATCCACGCGCAGACCTGATTCTGGCCCCGTTATGCCCCAATTCTCGAGAAAAGCCCTGCAGCCTACGTCTCCCGTAGCCCAATTCTTAGAAAGCACTGTCACTGGCGCGATCCTCCCTGCCCAAGCCCCACTGCTGTCGGGCGCAGGCGTTTGTGCTGCTTATCCGCTGGGGGTTATACTGTTGAATTTGTAATCTGTTGGTTTTAATTATTTATTTATTTTTCCTTCCTGTTATGTGCCCTCTGTGCTTCCAGGGCTCGCCCCATGCACAGCTGTGAGAAAGTTCCCTAATTTTAGGGAACCTCTCTCTTTAAGAGTCTCTTCCTGGGACAGGATTCCCTTCTCGTGCCGGGGTTCCCTCCCTACTTCCTTTGTCTCTATCTTCGTTCTTTAAAATAAAATAATTCCTACCTGGTTTTGAAGCCAATGATCTGCTTTGCTGGATGCCTGATGTCCTCTGCCAGCAGTCAGAAGTTATTTTGCGGAATTTGCTCAGCGTTGAAATGTTCTTTTGATGAGGTAGAGAGGGAGAAAGTGTTCTCCCCATCCTATTCCTCCACCATCTTTTTTCCCTCTCTTAGTTTTCTGAATGTTGAGTTTTAAGCCAATTTTTTTCACTCTCTTCTTTCACTTTCATCAAGAGTCTCTTTGGTTTCTCTTCAATTTCTGCCATAATGGAGGTGTCATCTGCTTATCTGAGGCTCTATAGTGAGGCCAATGGTGACCTCCTCCAAGAGGACTTATGCCACACACTGTAACTCCCAAGACTGCTGTTTCCAAAGTCCTTGTCACCATGACAGGTTACTCCACTGCCTCCACAGGTCTGGCTCGGTAGCTATGCAGGTCAATGCTCCCTGCCCTAGGTCCTGGTGTACACAGGTCCCTTTTGCTCTCTCTAAGTGTCTCTGGAGGATGAAGTTTATTTTAAGTGCAATTGTGCCACTCTTACAATCTTGTTTCAGGTTCTCCTTTGCCCTTGGATGTGGGGTATCTTTTTTGGTGGGATCCAATATTCTGTCTATGCTTTTTCAGCAGCTCGTTGAAATTTTGGTGTTCTTGCCAAGAAGATGAATGTGCATCCTTCTACTCTGCCATCTTAACAGTATGAGATGGCAAATAGAGAGGGAAATAGAAGTGGAAACAGTGAGACATCTGTGTGTGTGTGCTCTAAAATCACTGCATAATGTCACTGCAGCAATGGAATTAAAAGAAGCTTACTCCTTTGAAGGAAAGCTATGACAAACTTGTACAGTATGTTAAAAAAAAAGAGAGAGAGAGAGAGAGAGATATCACTTTGCCAACTAAAGTCCACATAGTCAAAGCTTTGGTTTTTCCAGTAGTGATGTACAGATATAAGAGTTGGACCACAAAGAAGGTTGAGCACCGAAGAATTGATGCTTTTGAATTGTGGTGCTGGAGAAGACTCTTGAGAGTTCCTTGGACTGCAAGGAGATCAAGTCAGTCAATCATAAAGGATATCCACCCTGAATATTCCTTAGAAGTACCAATGCTGAATCTGATGTTCCAATAATTTGGCCACATAATGTGAAGAGCTGATGCACTGGAGAAAAAAAAAAAGCCCTGATGATGGGAAAGACTGAAGACAAAAAGAGGAGAGGCAGCAGAGGATGAGATGGTTAGATAACATCATCAACTCAATGGACAGGAATGTGAGTAAAATTCAGGAGATAGCAAAGTAAAGGGAAAACTGGCATGCTGTAAAGTCCCTGGGATTACAAGGAGTCAGACATGACTGAGTGATTGAACAACAAATCCTAGCCATTGTTTCTTGAGGCTTAAACTGTCCCAACTGTGACATGGGAGACTTTTCACACCCAGTCATTTGTGAATTCTTTCAACACACCTTTACCTTATGGCATGCAGAGCTCCAAAGAACAGCAAGGAGAGATAAGAAAGCCTTCCTCAGCAATCAATGCAAAGAAATAGAGGAAAACAACAGAATGGGAAAGACTAGAGATTTCTTCAAGAAAATTAGAGATACCAAAGGAACATTTCATGCAAAGATGGGTTCGACAAAGGTCAGAAATGGTATGGACCTAACAGAAGCAGAAGATATTGAGAAAAGGTATCAAGAATACACGGAAGAACTGTATAAAAGGATCTTCATGACCAAGATAATCATGATGGTGTGATCACTCAACTAAAGCCAGACATCCTGGAATGTGAAATCAAGGGGGTCTTGGAAACCATCACTATGAACAAAGCTAGTGGAGGTGATGGAATTCCAGTTGAGCTATTGCAAATCCTGAAAGATGATGTTGTGAAAGTGCTACACTAAATACGGCAGCAAATTTGGAAAACTCAGCAGTGGCCACAGGACTGGAAAAGATCAGCTTTCATTCCAATCCTCAAAAAAGGCAATGCCAAAGAATGCTCAAACTACTGCACAATTGCACTTATCTCACATGCTAGCAAAGTGTTAGCAAAATGCTCAAATTTCTCCAAGCCAGGCTTCAGCAATATGTGAACCGTGAACTTCCAGATGTTCAAGCTTGTTTTAGAAAAGGCAGAGGAACCGGAGATCAAATTGCCAACACCCACTGGAACATCAAAAAAGCAAGAGAGTTCCAAAAAATATCTATTTCTGCTTTATTGACTATGCCAAAACCTTTGACTGTGTGGATCACAATCAACTGTGGAAAATTCTGAAAGAGAAGGAAATACCAGAGCACCTGACCTGCCTCTTGAGAAACCTATATGCAGGTCAGGAAACAACAGTTAGAACTGGACATGAAACAACACACTGGTTCCAAATAGGAAAAGGGTTACATCAAGGCTGTATACTGTCACCCTGTTTATTTAACTTATATGCAGAGTACATCATGAGAAACGCTGGCCTAAAAGAAGCACAGGTTGGAATCAAGATTGCCGGGAGTAATATCAATAGCCTCAGATATGCAGATGACACTACCCTTGTGGCAGAAAGTGAAGAGGAACTAAAAAGCCTCTTGATGAAAGTCAAAGAGCAGAATGAAAAAGTTGGCTTAAAGCTCAACATTCAGAAAATGAAGATCATGGCACCTGGTCCCATCACTTCAAGGGAAATAGATGGGGAAACAGTGTAAATAGTGTCAGACTTTATTTGGGGGGGCTTCCAAAATCACTGCAGATGGTGATTGCAGCCATGAAATTAAAAGACCCTTACTCCTTGGAAGGAAAGTTATGACCAATCTAGATAGCATATTCAAAAGCAGAGACATTACTTTGCCAACAAACATCCATCTAGTCAGTGCTATGGTTTTTCCAGTGGTCATTTAAGGATGTGAGTTGGACTGTGAAGAAAGCTGAGCACTGAAGAATTGATGCTTTTAAACTGGGGTGTTGAAGGAGACTCTTGAGAGTCCCTTGGACTGCAAGGAGATCCAACCAGTCCATTCTGAAGGAGATCACCCCTGGGATTTCTTTGGAAGAAATGATGCTAAAGCTGAAACTCCAATAATTTGGCCACCTCATGCAGAGTTGATTCATTGGAAAAGACTCTGCTACTGGGAGGGATCGGGGGCAGGAGGAGAAGGGGACAACAGAGGATAAGATGGCTGGATGGCATCACCGACTCGATGGACATGAGTTTGAGTGAACTCTGGGAGTTGGTGACGGACAGGGAGGCCTGGTGTGCTGCAATTCAAGGGGTCATGAAGAGTCAGACATGACTGAGTGAATGAACTGAACTGAACTGAACTGATGGCAAAGATGTTTCAGAGTCTTGAAGAATCTTTATGCCCCAACTAGACATCAGCCATTTCTTCAAGGTGCTTTGGTTCCTTTAGTGTGAACATATGTCAAAGCCATAATGTGAGCACTAAGCCGGTTTTGTGACTTTTAAGTGATCAGGACATTTTTTAAGCCTAAATATTATAATTTTTAAATTATACTTGTATTTCAAATTTAAGAGTACAGAGTTTAATATTACATCTATCTCACATCAACTTCTCTAGACAGAAAATCTTGGTTCCAAGTGAATTAACACAACTATATAATCACCTAAACTATATATTATCCACCTGTCCACCACTACTCTATATAGTATCCACCTGTCCCACTGTATGCTATATTTCACTAGCCTATACAAACATGATAGTCTTACAATAACAGTAATAACTCTACCACCAGGAATAAGTTTTCAACAGGGATCCACTAGAACAAGCCATTCTCTCAAGGAACTCATAAGTAGAAGGAAAAGAAAAGGAACTGCAGTATTCTGGGTACAGAGTAAAGTGAATCTCTGCACAATACCAGTCAAGGGAGAGTTACTCTCACTTTAACAGTAAGGAAGGCTATCTGGAGAAACAAGCTGCTCAGCTGACCCTCGTAGTTAGAAAATCATCCAAATAAAGAGAGTGAAACTATGATAAAAATGCTCAGCAACTCTGCAAATACAGTTACGTCAGCATAACTATAGTTAGTTCAATTTGAAAAATGATATTTCAACAGAAGCAAAAAAAAGTTTTGAATAAGAAATCAAAGGCATGTCACCATGAAGTTGTGTACATCATTTCATTTATTCCAAGGTATATTCTTTCTCACAAAACACATCTATGAAATCTGACTGGATCCTGCTAGTGATATTTTCTCATAATAACAATTTTCATTTATGTTTCTGCTAGGGTATAAATTATGATTTATCTTACAACCTACAGGAACAATGATTTGATCAAATGTGATGATTATTTGATGAAATATGATGAGACTGACTCCTAGGCTGACAACTTGAGTTTCAGGGTTCCTGGATACTTATTCCAAATGGAAAAGGAGACATGGTCAGGGCTCACAAGATATTCTGATATGACCTGTGAAGAACATAAGCAAAAAAAAAATTGCTCAACTTAAGAGATATGTGTACACTATGTTCATAGCAGCATTATTCACAACAGCTAAAATGTGAATTCACCCAAGTGTCTGTTGAGAGATGAACAAGTAAACAAAACAACATTTAAAAGGAAAGAAATTCTAATACAGGCCACCACATGCATGAATTATAAGGACATAATGCTAGGTGGAACAAGTCATTCACAAAAAACAAATGATTTCATTTCTATGAGGTACCTAGAGTAGACAGATTCATATAGACAGAAAGTAGAATGGTGGTTGGCAGGGCCTGAGGGAGAAAGGATTGGGGAAAGTGGTGTAATAGGCATAGACTTCTAGTTTTTCAAGATGAAAAGAATTCTAAGGATTGGCTGCATAAATGTGAATGTACTTACTACTAAACTGTATGTGTAAAGTGGCTAATGCAGTCAATTTTCCATGGTGTATTTGACTGCAATTTTTAAAAAGTAAATTTACCTACAGATGGGAGTTGGGGACAAAAGGGAAATGTTCTAGCAGAAATTTTGAGACTAAAGAGTTGTAATATTAATAGATAAAAAGGAGGGAAAGAATAAAAAGATGGACAGAAGAAAAAAAGAGAATAAAAATGAAAACTCACCAGCGTCTCCAAAACCATAATGCAAGGCCTATCAAAAGGATCAAGAAAGGCACTATTATTGCAACAAGTATCAAGCCAATGGATGTGGGGTGTCCTGGAAATTGGGAGAAGACAAACGAATTTCACTTCAAACCCATTCTCTAGTTCTCCAGGCCTTCTTGTCCATCTGAGTTTCAGCCCCATCATTAACTGCTTCTGATGCGTGGGCATCTCAGGTTCCCTTTCTCATATTCCCAGAGGTCTTATACTCACAGCCACCCTTAATCTCTCCTTCTTGCTGAATCCCACCGAGACTACAGTGGGATTACTACTGTAGTAGTGAAGACTACTTCATTTTTATCTATTGAACAGCTTAGATCAGCTATTTTGATACCTCTGGCACTATAGTCCTTGAAATAAACCGCAAACTTTGTCCCTCTGACTCTCTCTCTTTCTGTCTCCCTGATTCTCTTTCCTCCCCGCCTATCCTCTCTCCATGCCTGTCTTCCTCCCTCCATCCTTCTCTCACCCATCAAATCCCTCCCCTTCCTGTGTCCCCCTCTCTGTTCTTGAGGACCATTTCCTCCCATTCCCAGTTGGGCCCCAGTTCCTTCTCACCCCAGTAGAGGATGATGTCCTTGTCTCCTAGACTGCTGTGCTTCACTCGGCAACTCAGGCCAGCTGCCTCCCCAGCTGCCACATTTAGGGCTACTTGGAGATACCAAGTCCAGTCAGCATTGGGCATGATGTCTCCTTGTTGAGGGGGCCAGGCTGCTCCTGCTCGCCCCTCATCCACATCACCCGCACAGGTTTTGGGTAGAATCCTGAGACATGGCACACCAGCAGTAGGCGGCCAGGCCCAGGAGTGGGGCCACTGGACAGCCAGGCCTCAGGCTTCACTGGGGTAGGAAGGAGCAGTAAGAATGTCAGATTTTGACTCTAATCCAGAGCATGGGGACTCAGAAACCCACAAATTTGGAATGTTGCCTCTTCCACTCCTATGAGCACCAATGACTTATTGATTAATTATTTCTCTATTTAGGTACTTCTCACTTTTGAATTTAAAGTGGTGGGAAGAGAAATAGAAGCATCTGAGAGAGAGCATAAGGCTAACCTTGCCTCTGCAGTTCTGCTTTCCCTGCATCGAGGACACCCAGGAGATATCGAGGACAGGTTTCTGAGAGGAGTCTCTCAACGATATCGGAGATGCCTTGATACTGAGTCATGAGTGCGCAAAACTTCTGCCCCCTGGTGCCGCTGTCTGGTGCAGGCGCACAGGAATGATTCTGGATCCTCACAAATTCCAGTCCTCCTAAAGCTCCTCTCAAAGAGCTTTCTATGGCCTCCCCAGAATGCAGCTCACAGCCTGCTATAACCTGGATCACAAAGGGGTCTGTGTAAAGGAAAACTGAGACAAGTTATTAAAAAGCAAACAGGAAAGAAAGAGATGAGAAAAAGGCATAGAACTTTTTATTTTAATGGCGACAAGTTGAGAGGTGAAATTGTTGACATAAATCAATTGCAGTATTCAGGACTTTTCAGAAAGAGCACTGGGGAGACATATGCATATTATCAATGGTGGGGTTAGGTGGTTTTAAGGCTGTAGAGTGGGCAAGAGGGGAGAGGGGCAACGTGTGATGGATTCAGAAGTGCAGCATTCCACGGTGGAGGGAAGGGTTACATGTAGAGAAGGAATCGGGCAGCAGATGCTTAAGGACATCTATTGGAGGAGTAGGAAGTCACACTTAAGTTCACTCAAGCACGGAGTAGGAAAAGGAGGTTCTTCCTTGGGGTTTTAGAGAAACAACTTCCATAGACACAAACAAGAAATAACCACAAGAGTGATCATGTACACAGAACAGAGCAGAAGAGAGCAAGAAACAGGAAGAATCTCAGATACTGGGTGGAGGTATGAAGTCAGGGTTGAAGGCTACTCTGGACAAGTGTGTACATGCAATTGGATAAAGAGGGGGAAAGGGGACCATCATCAGAGGGAGCAGTAGCCTGACACAAGAAAAGAAAAGTCACTGAGAGTCTCTCCAGATCAGAGGAATATACTCACATTCCAACTGGAATTCATTGACTCGATCCTGGACTTCCCGAGTGAATCCAATGAAGTAGGCTCGGAAGAGGTCCTGCAGCTCAGTCATCTCCTCATCACTAAAGTTGCCCTTGGACCAGGGCTTCAGGAAAATGGCAGTGCCCGAGTCACTCTCCCAGCCATGAATCTGCAAGTCATCCAACCAGCCTGAGCCTTGATTTTGAGCCCATGTGCTGTTGACAAAGGTTGAAATCTGCTTGAGATGGAAGGAGGTTGGCCCCTGGAACACTGTAGTGGTGGAAAGATAAGAAGAATGAGGGGAAAATGTGGAATCAGGATAGAATGAAAAAGAACCCAGAGTCTGAACAACAATACAGAGCTTGAAGCAGTCCCCTGCCCCCAAAGCTTTTGGCTCCATCTCCAGCCTCCAGAATAGGGGAGAGGGCTGGAGACAGCAGAGCCTAGACTGTTAGTGGTAGGTGTGGCATTCTTTTATCCAGAACCCCTGCACCTGTGCTGAGAGCAGCCAGAGTTACTCTTACCATCCTCATTGTCACCACCTGGGAGGATAACTCCAAGTAACAGAAGTGGTAGAAGCAGCATTTCACTGGTAAGTAGAACTTCTGACTCTCAGAGCTGGTATTTGATCTCTAATTTCAGCATTTTTTTTTTCAGTACTCTAAATTCACTTCCTCTCTTCCCCAACTGACAAATCTTTGACCCACATTGCACATCTCAGAAAAACTGTGCCTCCCACAGCTCTGAACTCCCACTCCACCTCATTTCCATTCTTTGGTCTTCATCTCCTTTATACGTACTACCCTGGAAAAATCTCCCTTGTGATGATGAAGAGTTATTTCACCTTCCCAATCCTTTATTTCCACATCTATTAAAGAAGAGGGCAATACTAAACAAATGCTGAACTTCCAGTCTCTTTTAATCTAGAAGTGTTCCTTTGGTTGGTCCACCTATCTCATGCTCTCATACAGCAAATATAGCACTGACAGTGAGGCAGCAGTAACAGAGAGGGAGTGCAGGTAGTCCTGGAGAGAATACCAAATGGACCCGTGTGAGTGGCCACAGTACCTTGGTGTACATTCACAGAGAGACCTCCTCTGAGAATGGAGATGCACAGGGGAAAGGGAGAGTCTGAGAACCCCAGCCCCCATTTCAGGGAGTCAGATACTGGGACAGTGAACCTGTGCTCTCTCTACCATCTTTATCATCACCATTAGTATCTCCTGCTTGGCTAATACTTGGCTAAAGGCACTGACAGACTCACTGGGGCACGAAGATGATGTCCAGGAAGCATGGTACTCAGAGCTTGATCTTTACTCCACACTAACACTATAAAGTCTCCTCTGTCAATGGCCCATGGTACCAAAGAGAAATCCTGAGTGGAAACAAATTATTTCAAAATCTCAATTACTTCAATCAAGAGGATCAGTAAACAAGACCTTACTTTACTGGTGAAAATTAGACTGAGATGGTAGAGATAAAAAGGTGAAAATTTACCTCTGATTCCCTTAAGTTCCCTTCAAAAATAAATACAAGTACCTTAAAGTCTCCTCCAAGATCAAGGAAGACACACACCTCAGGTCCAGAATTAAGATTTCTGCAAGCCTGAGGACACCAGAAGACGTTCCACTGAAGTACAAGGCAGTTGCCCAAGTGAGCTGGTATCTAATGGTTGCCTGAGGACAGCTACTGAGCAATCCTACACAGTCTGAGTGGCGGTCACAGTATCTAAAGAGTATTAAAACTACATACACATGGAGTATGGATGTGAGAATTTCTTGACAAACAAAAACAGTTAAGCCATGTAAGAAAACTAAAACCAACTTATTTCATAAAAGTAAGTGAAACTCAAGCTAGGATTGTTTCATAAATGGCTCTGACAATCATAAAAGAAACAGAAGTCAACAACCTAAAAATGGCAACAGAAACTTCTACTGTAGTAACCAACCATGTAAATATTAATAACTTCCTCATTTCTACTCTAAGTCATTCTGTAATTTCATGACCCTGAACTTCACATCAATCTTTCAATTTGGAATCTCCCCATTTGTGAATTGTTTTTATATCTACAATAAATTCTTACTAAATATTACTCACTGATTTGGCGCTTTTAATTTTCCCATTTCTGGATTCTGAGCATATTGATAAACTAAACAAAGGAAACTCAAGCAACTGTGTAGCCTGTGCTATTACTTTTGTTTTAATGTTGTAATTTAAACCATGTGTCAAAAGTTAACTTCTAGATGTCCAAGCTGGATTTAGAAAAGGTAGAACCAGAGATCAAATTGTTAACATCTGCTGGAACACAGATGATGGAAGGGAACTCCAAAAAAAAAAAAAAAAAGTATTAAAACTACATACACATGGAGTATGGATGTGAGAATTTCCTTCTGTATCATTGAGGGTTTCCCTGTAGCTCAGCTGGTAAAGAATCCACCTGCAATGCAGGAGACCTGGGTTTGATCCCTGGGTTGGGAGGATCACCCGGATAAGGGAAAAGCTACCGTCTACAGTATTTTGGTCTATACAGTCCATGGAGTGGCAAAGGGTCGGACATGGCTGGGCAACTTTCACTTTCTGCTTCATTGACTATCCTAAAAGCCTTTGAATGTGTGGATCACAACAATTTTTCAAAAATTCTTCAAGAGATGGTTTGAGAAACCTGTATGCAGGTCAAGAAGCAACAGTCAGAACCAGACATGGAACAACAAAGTGGTGAAAACTGGGAAAGGAGTACATCAAGCCTGTATATTGTCAACCTGATTATTCAGCTTCTATGCAGAGTACATCATACAAAAAGCCAGGCTGGATGAAACACAAGCTGTAATCAAGATTGCCAGGAAAAATATCAATAACCTGAGATGTGCAGATGACACTACCCTTATGGAAAAAGCAAAGTGCAACTAGAGAGTCTCTTGATAAAGGTGAAATAGGAGAGTGAAAAGGCTGGCTTAAAACTCAATACTCAGAAAACTAAGATCATGGCCGTGTGGAGGAGCTGGAAGGCTTTGAGCAAATACTGAAATGTATTTGCTCCACTCACCACGAAGGTTGGAAGCTGGAATGAGCATAACAAAGGGGTATGAGTGTTCACTGAGTGCCTGAGGCTGGGAACGGATATCGAAGGGTTATACGCCTGGCCTTGAGGCATTTGAAGGCTTCCTTCTGGCCTCCTGTTTCTGGGAGCAAGGACTATTGTTTCATGATAAGACTCCCTTTAGAGTTTCGCCAAAGCTATGTTATGTCTTGGGCAGTGGGAACTGTATTTTATATTTGAATGCTTTGATGTTTATCGAGAAAGGCTACATGCAAGTCTGCTTTATGCTCTGTTCCCTGAGACCATAAAACTGCAGCTGGATAATACATTTTGTCAGTCCACCAGAGTCTGTCCCTGAGTGTTCCTTTCAGAGGTCAGTTCTCCGAGCCTTACAGCGTGCCCAACATAGGGCTCGAAGCAGCAGACTAGTTTTGAAAAAGGACCGCACTCCTGCAGAAGCGAGGTAAGCAGGATAGGACATCAGACAAGTAAGATTCCTTTTGTTTATCTCATGCATCATTTCTTGAAACAATACGGGGTTAATCTGCCTGAAGAGCAGTTAACTGTCTGTTACCAGATAGTCAGTAAAAACAATCCATGATTTCCGGAGGAAGAAACCTTAGATTTACAGACTTAGACCAGAGTAAAAAATAATGTTTTAAAAGCTTATCGACAGGGGCAGTCCAAAGATGGCAGAGGAATGGGATGGGGAGACCACTTTCTCCCTCACTAATTCATCAAAAGAATATTTCAAAGCTGAGTAAATTCCAGAAAACAACTTCTGAATGCTGGCAAAGGACATCAGGCATCCAGCAAAGCAGATCATTGGCTTCAAAAACGGTAGGAAAAAATATAAAAGACGAAAAAGAGACAAAGGAGGTAGGGAGGGAGCTCCGTCTGGGAAGGGAATCCTGTCCTGGGAAGAGGCTCTTAAAAATAGAGGTTTCCAAACACCAGGAAACATTCTCACAGCCAAGTCTGTGTCGAGCCTTGGAAGCACAGAGGGCAACATAATAGGAAGGAAAAATAAATAATTAAAACCAACAGATTATGAGACCAACAGTAAATCCCCCAGCAGAAAAGCAGTGCAGACGCCTGCATCCACCACTAGCAAGTGGGGGTTGGGCAGGGAGGAGCAGGAGGCGCAGGCGGCAGTGCTTTCTAAGAATCGGGCCGCAGGAGACACGGGCTGCAGTGCTTTTTGAGAATCGGGCCATAAGGCCCAGCACGTGGCCAGAACGAACTAACTTGGGCTAGCAAACCAGACTGTGGGATAGCTACCATGCAAAACGCTCGAACATAAGACACCGCCAGGACCACGCACAGAACAAAGGATGGATCGGAAAGAGCCGGCTGCAGATCATCCCCCTTTGGTGACAGGCAGCCAGAGCCTTAAGGGCTGGAAGGAGGCAATCGCAGCCCAAGAGAGACATTACCTACCAAATTGCAAGCAGATTTCTTTCCTAACTAAGACTTCTGGGGGCTTTGGACAGTCATCATCTGCATGAGAAGGAGTCCCAGTGGTACTTCCAGAAAACTGAGCAGCACGGAAAGGCTGTAAGTCGCAGCAATTGTGCTTGCCAAACTCCCTATCTACTCGGACCTGGGAAGGGCACAAAACGCAGCCCCAACCAAATCTGCACCTCGAAGGGCTTCCTGGGTGCCGAGCCTGAGTGGCTTAGACCGGGGAGGTACATGAAGCCTAGGGCTGGCCTCAGACGGTTACCCACAGAGCAACGTAGAACCTGAGCGGTGTGCGCTGTGAGCAAGGGCAAGCCCAGCGTAGAGTCCACCACCGCCCTCCCTGTGTCAAGACGGAAATGAGACACGGAAGAGACCAGCAAACAGAGGAAGTTAAACAGAGGGAACTGCCTTGGTAGTAACCCCACACAGCCCACAATGCCAGAAAAAGGGCCAGGTATACTTTACTACTTTTATGATCAATCATTCTTTTTTTTTTTTTTTTTTGAGTTGATGTGGATGCATGATTGTTTTTTCTTTTTCTTTTTAATTTTTTTATAATGTTATTTTTCTTCTTTTCTTTTTCATCTCCTTTTTTAACTTTCTTAAATTTTCAAGTCCTCTATTTCTCTAATTATTATTTTTATAACCTATTATTACTTTTCAAAAAAAAGATCCTATTTTTAAAGCAAATGCTGTATAGAGTCTTTTTGTGGTGGATGTTGTTGTCTTTTAATAATTCTGGTGGCTTTTTTTTCTTTTTCTCCTTCTTTTTCTTTTCTTTAATATTGTATTTTTGAAAATCCAATCTCTACTCCAGATTTTTAATCTTTGCATTTTGGTATTTGTTGTCAATTTTGTACATTTAAAAACCTAATCTTCAGAACCCAATTTTACCTGAGAGCGAGATTACTGGCTTGACAACTCTCTCCTCCTTTGGACTCTCCTTTTTCTCCACCAGGTGGCCTCTGTCTCCTCCCTCCCCTTCTCTCTACCCAACTTTGTGAATCTCTGTATGTTCCAGAAGGTGGAGAACACTCAGGAACTGGTTACTGGTTGGATCTGTCTTCCTCCTTTTCATCTCCCTCTTTTATCCCCCTGGCCACCTCTGTCTACTTCCTCCCTCTCCTCTTCCCTGTATAACTCTGTGAACACCTCTGAGAGGTCCAGACTGTGGAGCGCACATAAGGAAGTGATTACTGGCTAGCTGGCTCTCTCCTCTTTTGATTCCACCTCATCTCATTCCAGTCACCTCTAACTACCCCTTCCCTCTTCTCTTCTCCATGTAACTCAGTGATCCTCTGTGGGTGACCCTGAATGTGGAGAAACCTTTCATCTTTAACCTAGATGTTTTAACATCAGTGCTGTATAGATGGAGAAGTCCTGAGGCTACTGTAAAAATAAAACTGAAAACCAGAATCAGGAGGCTTAAGTCCAAATCCTGAGAACATCAGAGAATTCCTGAATACAGGAAACATTATTCAATAGGAGCTCATCAAACGCCTCCATACCTACACTAAAACTGAGCACCACACAAGGGCCAACAAGTTCCAGAGCAAGACATACCATGCAAATTCTCCAGCAACACAAGAACACACCCCTGAGCTTCAATATACAGGCAGCTCAAAAATACTCCAAAACCATTGACATCTCACAATCCATTACTGAACACTTCACAGCACTCCAGAGAGAAGAAAGTCAGCTCCACCCACCAGAACTCCAGCACAAGCCTCCCTAATCAAGAAACCTCGACAAGCCACTGATACAACCCCACACACAGTGAGGAAGCTCAATAGTACAGAGAACTCCACAAATTCCCAGAATATAGAATGGTCACCCCAAACGCAGCAATATAACCAAGATGAAGAGACAGAGGAATACCCAGCAGGTAAAGGAACAGAAGAAATGCCTACCAAACCAAACAAAAGAGGAAGATATAAGGAATCTACCTGAGAAAAATTTCCAAATATTGATAGTGAAAATGATCCAAAATCTTGAAATCAAAATGTAATCACAGATAAATAGCCTGGGGTCAAGGATTGAGAAGATGCAAGAAAGGTTTAACAAGGACCTAGAAGAAATTTAAAAAAAAAAAAAAAAGTTAACATATAATGAATAATGCAATAAATGAGATCAGAAACACTCTGGAGGCAATGAATAGTAAAATAATGGAGGTAGAAGATAGGATTAGTGAAATAGAAGATAGAATGGTGGAAATAAATGAATCAGCAAGGAAAAAAGAAAAACGAATTAAAAGAAATGAAGACAACCTCAGAGACCTCCAGGACAATATGAAATGCTCCAACATTCGAATTATAGGAGTCCCAGAAGAAGAAGACAAAAAGAAAGACCATGAGAAAATACTTGAGAAGATAATAGTTGAAAACTTCCCTAAAATGGGGAAGGAAATAATCACCCAAGTCCAAGAAACCCAGAGAGTTCCAAACAGGAAAAACCCAAGGTGAAACACCCCAAGACATATATTAATCAACTTAACAAAGACCAAACACAAAGAACAATTATTAAAAGCAGCAAGGGAAAAACAACAAATAACACACAAGGGGATCCCCATAAGAATAACTGCAGATCTTTCAATAGAAACTCTTCAGGCCAGGAGGGAATGGCAAGACATACTTAAAGTGATGAAAGATAATAACCTTCAGCCAAGACTACTGTACCCAGCAAGGATCTCATTCAAATATGAAGGAGAAATCAAAAGCTTTACAGACAAGCAAAAGCTCAGAGAATTCAGCACCACCAAACCAGCTCTCCAACAAATGCTAAAGGATATTCTTTAGACAGGAAACACAAAAGGGGCATATAAACCCAAACCCAAAACAATAAAGTAAATGGCAACAGGATCATACTTATCAATAATTACCTTGAACATAAATGGGTTGAATGCCCCTACCAAAAAGCAAAGACTGGCTGAATGGATACAAAAACAAGATCCCTATATATGCTGCCTACAAGAGACCCACCTAAAAACAACGGACACACACAGACTGAAAGTGAAGGGCTGGAAAAAGATATTCCATGCAAACACAGACCAAAAGAAAGCAGGAGTAGCAATACTCATATCCAATAAAATAGACTTTAAAACAAAGGCTGTGAAAGGGACAAAGAAGGCCACTACATAATAATTAAAGAATCAATCCAAGAAGAAGATGTAACAATTATAAATATATATGCACTCAACATAGGAGCACAGCAATATGTAAGACAAATGCTAACAAGCATGAAAGGGGAAATTAACAATAACACAATAATAGTGGGAGACTTTAATACCCCACTCACACCTATGGACAGATCAACTAAACAGAAAATTAACAAAGAAACGCAAATTTTAAATGATACAATAGACCAGTTAGACCTAATTAATATCTGTAGGACATTTCACCCCAAAATAATGAATTTCACCTTTTTCTCAAGTGCAAATGGAACCTTTTCCAGAATAGATCACATCCTGGGCCATAAATCTAACCTTGATAAATTCAAAAAATTAAAATAATTCCAAGCATCTTTTCTGACCATAATGCACTAAGATTAGATCTCAATTACAGGACAACAACTATTAAAAATTCCAACATTTGGAGGCTGAACAACACCCTTCTGAATAACCAACAGATCACAGAAGAAATCAAAAAGAAATCAAAATATGCCTAGAAACGAATGAAAATGAAAACACAGCGACACAAAACCTGTGGGACACTATAAAGCAATGTTAAGAGGAAAGCTCATAGCAATACAGGCATAAATCAAGAAACAAGAAAAAAGTCAAAAATAAGTAACCTAGCTCTACACCTAAAGCAACTAGAAAAGGAAGAAATAGAGAACCCCAGCATTACTAGGAGGAAAGAAATCTTAAAAATTAGGGCAGAAATAAATGCAAAAGACACAAAAGAGACCATAGCAAAAATCAAGAAAGCAAAAAGCTGGTTCTTTGAAAGGATAAATAAAATTGACAAACCATTAGCCAGACTCAACAAGAAACAAAGAGAAAAAAATCAAATCAATAAAATTAGAAATGAAAATGGAGAGATCACAACAGACAACACAGAAATACAAAGGATCATAAAAGACTACTATCAGCAATTATTTGCCAATAAAATGGACAATGTGGAAGAAATGGACAAATTCTTAGAAAAGTACAACTTTCCAAAACTGAACCAGGAAAAAATAGAAAATCTTAACAGACCCATCACAAGCATGGAAATTGAAACTGTAATCAGAAATCTTCCAGCAAACAAAAGCCCAGGTCCAGATGGCTTCACAGCTGAATTCTACCAAAAATTTCGAGAAGAGCTAACACTTATCCTACTCAAACTCCTCCAGAAAATTGCAGAGGAAGGTAAACTTCTAAACTCATTCTATGAGGCCACCATTACCCTAATACCAAAACCTGACAAAGACGCCACAAAAAAGAAAACTACAGGCCAATATCACTGATGAACATAGATGCAAAAATCCTTAACAAAATTCTAGCAATCAGAATCCAACAACACATTAAAAAGATCATACACCATGACCAAGTAGGCTTTATCCTGGGATGCAAGGATTCTTCAACATCCACAAATCAATCAATGTAATTCACCACATTAACAAATTGAAAAATAAAAGTCATATGATTATCTCAATAGATGCAGAGAATGCCTTTGACAAAATTCAACATCCATTTATGATTAAAAAAAAAAAAAACTCTCTCCAGAAAGCAGAAATAGAAGGAACATACATCAACATAATAAAAGCTATATATGACAAACCCACAGCAAACATTATCCTCAATGGTGAAAAATTAAAAGCATTTCCCCTAAAGTCAGGAACAAGACAAGGGTGCCCACTTTCACCACTATTATTCAATATAGTTCTGGAAGTTCTGTCCACAGCAATCAGAGCAGAAAAAGAAATACAAGGAATCCAAATTGGAAAAGAAGAAGTAAAACTCTCACTGTTTGCAGATGACATGATCCTCTACATAGAAAATCCTAAAGAATCCACCAGAAAACTACCAGAGCTAATCAACAAATATAGTAAAGTTGCAGGATATAAAATCAACACTCAGAAATCCCTTGCATTTCTATACACTAATAATGAGAAAACATAAAAAGAAGTTAAGGAAACAATTCCATTCACCATTGCAACGAAAAAAAATAAAATACTTAGGAATATACCTACCTAAAGAAACTAAAGACCTATATATCGAAAACTATAAAACACTGATGATAGAAACCAAAGAGGACACTAAAAATGGAGAAATATACCATGTTCATGGATCAGAAGAGTCAATATAATGAAAATGAGTATACTACCCAAAGCAATCTACAGATTCAATGCAATCCCTATCAAGTTACCAGCAGTATTTTTCACAGAACTAGAACAAATAATTTCAAGATTTGTATGGAAATACAAAAAACCTCAAATAGCAAAAGCAATCTAGAGAAAGAAAAATGGAACTGGAGGAATCAACTTGCCTGACTTCAGGCTCTACTACAAAGCCACAGTCATCAAGACAGTATGGTACTGGCACAAAGACAGAAATATAGATCAATGGAACAAAATAGAAAGCCCAGAGATAAATCCACACACCTATTGACACCTTATCTTCCACAAAGGAGGCAAGAATATCCAATGGAGTAAAGACAATCTCTTAACAAGTGGTGCTGGGAAAACTGGTCAACCACTTGAAAAAGAATGAAACTAGACCACTTTCTAACACCACACACAAAAATAAACTCAAAATGGATTAAAGATCTAAATGTAAGACCAGAAACTATAAAACTCCTAGAGGAGAACATAGGCAAAACACTCTCCGACATAAATCACAGCAGGATCCTCTATGATCCACCTCCCAGTATACTGGAAATAAAAGCAAAAATAAACAAATGGGACCTAATTAAAATTAAAAGCTTCTGCACAACAAAGGAAACTATAAGTTAGGTGAAAAGACAGCCTTCTGAATGGGAGAAAACAATAGCAAATGAAGCAACTGACAAACAACTAATCTCAAAGAAATACAAGCAACTTATGTAGCTCAACTCCAGAAAAATAAACGACTCAATCAAAAAAATGGGCCAAAGAACTAAAGGCATTTCTCCAAAGAAGACATACAGATGGCTAACAAACACATGAAAAAATGCTCAACATCACTCATTATCAGAGAAATGCAAATTAAGACCACAGTGAGGTACCATTTCACACCAGTCAGAATGGCTGCGATCCAAAAGTCTATAAGCAATAAATGTTGGAGAAGATGTGGAGAAAAGGGAACCCTCTTACACTGTTGGTGGGAATGCAAACTAGTACAACCACTATGGAAAACAGTGTGGAGATTCCTTAAAAAATTGCAAATAGAACTGCTTTATGACCCAGCAATCCCCCTGCTGGGCATACACACCGAGGAAACCAGAATTGAAAGAGATACTTGTACCCCAATGTTCACTGCAGCATTGTTTATAATAGCCAGGACATGGAAACCACCTAGTTGTCCATCAGCAGATGAATGGATAAGAAAGCTTGGTACATATACACAGTGGAGTATTACTCAGCCCTTAAAAAGAATAAATTTGAATCAGTTCTAATGAGATGGATGAAACTGGAGCCGATTATACAGAGTGAAGTAAGCCAGAAATAAAAACACCAATACAGTATACTGACACATATATATGGAATTTAGAAAGATAGTAATGATGTCCCTGTATGTGAGACAACAAAAGAGACACAGAGGTACAGAACGGACTTTTGGCCTCTGAGGGAGAGGGAGAGGGTGGGAGGATTTGGGAGAATGGCATTGAAACATGTATACTATCAAGTAAGAAATGAAGCGCCACTCTATGTTCGATACAGTATACAGGATGCTTGGGGCTGGTGCACGGGGATGATCCAGAGAGATGATATGGGGTGGGAGATGGGAGGGGGTTTCAGGATTGAGAGCTCGTTTAAACCCGTGGCAGATTCATGCCAATGTATGACAAAACCAATACAGTATTGTAAAGTAGAATAAAGTAAAAATAAAATTTAGAGGAAAAAAAAAGCTTATAGACGGGGGGTAAAATTCCCTCACAAAGGTGGGTAACTTGGTCTCTTTTATGGACCATTATGGAACAATTAGATGGCTTGGGAGGAAATTTAAAGGTTGAAACTGTTCGATCTCTGCATGAATATGAATTAGAAGAGAAAGATCTATCAGAAATTTTAAATCAGAAAAATGTAATGCTAGGGCAGATTACTGACAAACAAGAGTCACAGATGCTGAAAGCAGTTAAACAATCAACTTTACCAGAGGTCCCTGATTCGCCTTCACCTTGCTTTTCGCGAGCTCATATTAACAAGCCTCTAACACCGGCTTTTTGCCCGCTGCGACACTTTCCATTGCTGCTACTGCTCCCCCGGTTCGTAGCATTCCTCAATCAGGACATGCCTCTTCGTGCGTGGGCTTTTCCAGTCCTATTTAATACTCCTCAACCTGGACATAATCAGTGGCAATCACCTGATTTTTGTTTGCTCACACAATTCAAAAAGGCATGTACGCTGTATAGACCTATCTCACCCTACTGTATGGAACTTCTTGGGGGCTAGGCGGATCAGTGGCTTCATGCAGATTTTTTTACACTTGCTAAAATGGTTATGACGACTCCACAACAGCTACTACAGTGGCAAATGTGGGTCACGGATAAAGCCAAATTAATCTTGCAAGAACAGCAAAGCAAGGGAAACCCTGCTGGACTAAATTTTGAAATTCTCACCAGCACTAAAGCTATGGCTGAAACTGCTGTGCAATTACGATTTGTGCAGCCGCCCATATTATACTGGATTTTAAAAATAGCTATCAAAGCATGGGCTAAAATCGACAGTTCCACCTCTGATAGATCCTTTGTAAAAACATTGCAGGGACCAACTGAAGAATATGCTCAGTTTATTAGTAAGTTGAAGGAGGCCATTGATCGCAGTCTTAAGGATACATCTTTGTGAAAAATCATTTTGAAACAACTGGCTTTTGATAATGCTAATAAAGATTGTCAGGCTATTATCAGACACATTAGGGAGCAAGGAGGAATTATGGAGTATTTGAAAGCTTGCCAGAATGTGGGGACAATTCAACATAAAGCTAAAATAGCTGTTTTAAAAACCTTAAATGCTTCCCCAAAAGTTTAAAGTTAAACGTTTTAATTATGGCAAGCCGGGACACATGCGGAAACAGTGTCGCTTGCCTTGGCAAACAGGTCTTTCTCCTGACAAAGGAGGGGCTATTAAAATTAAGCCCCCCAGCCTCTGCCCAAGATGTAAAAAGGGGAATCATTGGCTAAATAAATACCGCTCTAAATTCAATAAACAAGGTAATGCCTTACCCATCCAAACACCTCCTCTGGGGAAACTAGAACAAGGGCTCTTCTATAGCCCCATTAAACAAGGAGGGCAACCAAATATTACTGAATTAACAGCAGCTACCAGACATAGTACATGTGTAGACATTCCTGCTCCCTGAGATATGAAATTATTAATGGTAAATAATCCTATGAAAATCTTAACTGGATATTTTGGCCCTATACCAAAAAATACTGTAGGCCTCCTGTTGAGATGAAGCAACAGCACCATGCATGGAATAATTGTACATACTGGGATCACTGATGAAGATTACACAGGTGAAACTGCAGTAATGTTACATGTGACTCACAACTTGTATTTACAAAAGGGTGACAGCTCAGCTATTGCTATTACCCTATGTGCCCCCACTTAATAAAAGGGTAGATACCAGAACAGGTGGCTTTGGGAGTACCAACATTACTGAGCCCTTTCTACTATTATAAAAGAAATCAATAGGCTCATGTTAAAATTAAAAATCAGAGGAAGAACTTTTTAAGGAATATTAGACACTAGGACAGATGTCTCCATCATAAGAACAGAGGAATAGCCTTCGGATTGGCCTACGGTTTTAGCCTCTCACCAACTGGTGGGAATAGGAACTGCAGATGCAGCCCAAACAGGTTAGTTCATCTTATTACAAGCCCTGAGCCCTGATCAATTAGTCGCTTACATTAAACCGTACATTGCCCCATTACCATTAAACTTATGGGGAAGAGACTTTCTACAAGCTCAAGCGACTATACAATTGAATGAACCTTTTTCTTAGGAATCACTGAGATAAAGTTAGAATGGAAGTCTGATAAACCTATCTGGACAGCTTAATGGCCCCTATCAAAAGAGAAACTGTCCACTTTGCATACCTTGGTGGCTGAATTACTACAACAAAATAGAATCGAAACTACTCAATCGCCATGGAATTCACCAGTTTTTGTTATCAAAAATAAATCAGGTATATGGAGAATGCTAACAGATTTAAAGACTATCAACACTATAATGATTCCTATGGGAACATTACAACCAGGACTCCCAAGCCCTGCTATGGTCCCTAAGGCCTGGGCTAATATTATTATTGATCTAAAAGATCACTTTCTCACTATACTCTTACATCCAGAGGACAGGCAACGCTTTGCGTTCTCATTACCCTCTATTTATAATCAATCTCCTGTTCAACGGTATCAATGGAAGGTCCTGCCCCAAGGTATGATGAACTCCCCTATGGTCTGTCAATTGATTGCTGACAAAAATCTGCAGCCCATCAGACAACAATTTCCTGAGGTACATCTCATTCATTACATGGATGACATTTTATTGGCTTCTCCCTCAGAATCTCAATTAAATTTATTAGGCAATGAGGTCACAACTAATTTAACTAATCATGGGCTACTAATAGCAAAAGATAAATTACACCACTACTCCCCTTTTAAATATCTCGGATATTTTATGGACGGCTCCACCATAAAGCCACAGAAACTTTCTATCAGACAGGGTAATTTACAAACACTTAATGTCTTCCAGAAACTTCTCGGCGATATTAATTGGCTACGACTTACCTTGGAGATTCGCACATATGCTTTTCAAAATTTATTCACATTACTAGAAGGTTCCTCTGATTTGAATAGTCCCTGACAAATTACCCCTGAGGCTGAGAAAAAAATCACAATTAGTGGAACAGAAGATTCAACAAACATTTGTATACTGTATTAATTACAATTCCCCCTTTCAGATATATGTTTTTGATACCAAGATATCTCCTACAGCCATTATACTACAGGATAACCACCCTATTGAATGGGTATATCTCCATTCCAAACAGACTAAACACGTTGTTTCCTATATAGACTTAATAGAGAAAATCATTTTTCTTGCATGCTCTCGCTTATGCACCATAGCTAGATATGACCCTACTAAGATTTACCTACCTTTGGAAAAAACAGAAATTGATAATGCTCTCCAGGTGTCCACTATCACTAGTCCCCAGGGGACTAATCCTAGAGGCTTACAAACAAATGAATAATGGCAAGCTGATTTTACACATTACAAACTGCCCCCTTTTAAATTTTTATTTATAGTCATAGATACCTTTTCTGGCTTCATTTGGGCAGTTTCTTTCACCACCAAGACTACTAAAGCTGCCATCACAGCCCTTCTACAATGTTTTTCAATGATGGGGATCCCTGCTGCCATCAAAATGGACAATGGTCCTGCTTTTACAGCCAATGCTTTTCGTGATTTCATACGTCAATGAGATATTTGCCATCTTACTAGCATCCCATACTAATCTCAGGGCCAAGCCACCTTTGAACAGGCCCACCGTACACTCAAGCTCGTTCTTAATAAACAAAACAGGGGGAATAAGCTAAGGGACCCCTATGGACCTAAAGCCATCTTGCCTATAGCCCTTCTAACAATCAATTATTTTAATTTGCCTCTACACAGTCAGGAAACATGAGCAGAGCAGCATTTTTCTGATTCATCCTCGCCTATGCCTGAACAAACTGCTGTTTGGGTTAAATGTCTTGATCAATGGCAGCCAGGAACACTTAAGTTCCTAGGCAAGGGATATTGTCTTGTCATTTTAGATGATGGAACCGAACAGCGGATCCCACTCAGAAGAGTCAGAAGACGATGAGGCCTTGCTCCACACCTCCCGACCAGTAACAGCACTAAAAAGGAAATTGCAACAGATGACATTGAAAGACGACAAGAAAATGAAACATCCCTGACGAAATGTGCCTTTTCCTACCTGGGTGCAAATGAAAAATCTGTCAAGATGAGCTGAGGATCCTCTATTGATGACCAACAGTGAGGTAACACCGGAAAAAAAAAAAAACTGTTGCTGGCCATGATGGCCGTTTTAACCTGTGCTTCTGGGGTAAGTGGTCATTACCACTTACCACTTACCACTTACTTTTAGTCCGGCAAAGGACTGACTTATGGGTTCCAGTTAAGATCTCTGAACCCTGGTCAGACTTCATGTTATTGTCTTTTATTCTGAGAGAATCCCTAAAAAGAAGTAAACGCTTTATTGGCTGGATCATAGCTGCTATAGTGGGTATTATTTCAGTTGTCACCATTGGTACAGTTTCTGGAATGGCACTGTATGATTCTATTCAAAATCATGATTTCATTACTGCCTGGGAAAAGAATTCTCATGATCTCTGGGCCCACCAAGTTCAGATAGATCAACAAATACAAATACCCTTAGATGACCTACAAGCTGCCCTTATGTATGTGGGGAATGATCTGCATGCTTTACAGATACAATTGAAGCTATGGTGTCACTGCAATTTCACTACTTTCTGTTTGACCAGTATGCCATACAATGCCACTAAATATCCTTGGGAACAAATAAAGTTACATCTTTTAAGTTCAAACTCAAACACTAGTCTAGATATAGAAAAACTGAAGCAACAAATCACGTCTACCTTCAACAACATTCCCCCTGTGTTATTTAACACTGACTTCTATAATACACTATCCGCTAGTACTTCCTTTCTAAATCCAAAAAATTGGGTACCCCATACGATGGCTTCTTATGTGCTGATCTTTTTATTGTTTGTTATTGTTTTTATATGATTCCAAACATTATGTGATCGAGCCACTGCCACCCAAAAAGCAAGAGTAAAAATAGCTGCAACAGTCCTTGCTCTTAAGGAAAAAAAGAAGGAAATGTGGAGGAGCTGGAAGGCTTTGAGCAAATACTGAAAATGTATTATTTGCTCCTCTCATGATGAAGGTTGGAAGCTGGAACGAGCATAACAAAGGGTTATGAGCGTTCACCGAGTGCCTGAGGCTGGGAACGGATAATGAAGGGTTATATGCCCAGCTTTGAGGCATTCGGAGGCTTCCTCAGACCACTTGTTTCTGGGAGCAAGGACTGCTGTTTCATGATAAGACTCCCTTTAGAGTTTCGCGAAGCTATGTTATGTCTTGGGCAGTGGGAACTGTATTTTTATGCTTGAATGCTTTGATGTTTATCGAGAAAGACTACGTGCAAGTCTGCTTTATGCTCTGTTCCCTGAGACCATAAAACAGCAGCTGGCTAATACACTTTGTCAGTCCACTAGAGGCTGTCCCTGAGCGTTCCTTTCAGAGCGCGGTTCTCTGAGCCTTACATGGCCCCATCACTTGACAGCAAATAGATGGGAAAAATGGAAACAGTGGTAGTTTCATTTTCTTGGGCTCCAAAATCACGGTGGAAGATGACTGCAGCCACAAAATTAAGACACTTGCCATGGAAGAAAAGCAGTGAGAAACCTAGATAGCATATTGAAAAGAAGAGACATCACCTTGACAACAAAGGTCTGTATGGTCAAAGTTATGGTTTTCCAGTAGTCATATATAGATGTGAGATTTGGACCATGAAGAAAGCTGAGTGCCTAAGAATTGATGCCTTCAAACTGTGGTGCTGAAGAAGACTCTTGAGAGTCCCTTGGACAGCAAAGAGATCAAACCAGTGTATCTTAAAGGAAACCAACCTTGAATATTCATTGGAAGGATGGATGCTGAAGCTGAAGCTGAAGGTGAAGCTGAAGCTCCTACTCTTGGCCACTTGATGTGAAGAGTCGACTCATTGGAAAATACCCTGATGCTGGGAAAGATTGAGGGCGAGAGAAGAAAGGGGGCAACACCAGATGAGGTGATTGGATAGCATCACTGATTAAATGGACATGAGTTTGAGCAAACTCCAGATTTATGATGAACAGGGAAGCCTGGTGTGCTGCAGTCCATGAGGTCACAAAGAGTCAGAAAGGACTGAGAGACTGAACAACAACAATGTACGGATGTAAGAGTTGGACTGTTCAGAAGGTTGAGTGACAAAGAACTGGTGTTTTCTAACTGAAGGGCTGAATAAGACTCTTGAGAGTTCCTTGGGCTGCAAGGAGATCAAACCAGTCAGTCTTAAAGGAAGTCAATCCTGAATATTTATTGGATAGACTGATGAAGAAGCTGAAGCTCTAGCACTTTGGCCACCTGATGGAAGGAGCTGATGAATTGGAAAAGACTCTGATGCTGTGAAAGATGGCAGGCAAAAGGAGAAGGGAGTGGCAGAGGATGAGATGATTAGATAGCTTCACTGATTCAATGGACGTGAGTTTGAGCAATCTCCAGGAGACAGTGAAGGACACTGAAGCCTGGCCTGCTGCAGTCCACGGGGTCACAAAGAGTCAACACAACTTAGCTATTAAACAACAACATCAAATCCTAGCCATTGTTTCTCTTGAGACTCAAACAGTCCCAGTTATGATATGAGAGTTTTTTCAACCCAAGTGCTTATGAATCCTTTTATCATACATTTATCATTGAGCTTCCCTTTACCTTCTGGTATGGCAAAGGTGTTCCAGACTCTTGGAGAAACTTCTTGCACCAAACTAGAAATCAGCCATTTCTCAAGGTACTTTGGTTCCTTGTAGCGGGAAAATATTATGTGAAAGCCTTAATCGGAGTTCTAAGCCTTCATTTTAGGGTTTTTAAGTGGCCAGGACCCTTTTTTAAGTCATAGTATTATGATTTTTTTAGTTATATTTACAATTCAGTTTAAAACTACAGAGTTTTACTGATTTACTCACATCAACTTTTCCATATAGAAAAATTCTGGTTTCCTGTGAATCAACCTAATTATATACTCACTTAAACCTACTATATGCTATATTCCATACTATCCACCTGTCTCACTACACACCATATCTCACCAGCTTATACACACAAGATAGCTTTAGAATAACAATAAAAACACTACACACAAAAAACATGATTTGTTCCAGAGATCCACCAAGAGCAAGCTCTTCTCTCAAGGAACTTATAAGTAGAAAGAAAGGAAAACCAATAAGAACTGTAGAGTTCTAGGTATGAGTAAAGTGGATCTATGCAAGATACCAGTCAAGGGAGGGTTACTTCCACTGTAGCACTAAGGAAGGCTTTCTGGAGAAACAAGCTGCTCAGCTAACTATTATAGGCAGAAAATCATCCAAGCCAAGATGGAGACATTTTGTTAAAGATGCTCAGCAGCTCTACAAATACAATTATCTCAGCATAATTACAGTTAGTTCAATTTGAAAAATTATATTTCAGCAGAAGCAAAAATAAAAAGTTTTAAATAAGAAGTCAAAAGCATGTCACCATGAAGTTGTGTACATTATTTCATTTATTCCAAGGTATGTTCTTTCTCACAAATCACATCTATGAAATCTGAATGGATCCTACTGGTGATATTGTCTCATAACAATTTTCATTTATTTTTCTGCTAGGGTATAAATTATGATTTATCTTACAACCTACAGAAACAATGATTTCATCAAATATGATGATTATTTGATAAAATATAATGAGATTGATTCCTAGGCTGACAACTTGAGTTTCAGGGTTCCTGGATACATATTCCAAATGGAAAAGGGACATTCAGGGCTCATGAGATATTCTGATATGACCTGTTAAGAACACAAGCAAAAATTGCTCTTCTTAAGTGGTATTTGTACACTATGTTCATAGCAGCATTATTCACAAGAGGCAAAAAGTGACTGTTGAATTAACCCAAGTGTCTGCTGAGAGATCAACAGGTAAACAAAACCATCTTTAACAGGAAAGAAATTCTAATACAGATCACCATATGAATGAATTATGAGGACATAATGCTAAATGTAATAATCATTCACAAAAAGGCAAATGATTCCACTTCTAGAGATACCTAGACTATAGAGATTCATATAGACAGAAAGTAGAATGGTGGGTGACAGGGCTGAGGGAGCAAGGATTGGGGAAAGTGGTTTAATGGGCATAGACTTCTAGTGTTTCAAGATGAAAAGACTTCTAGAGATTGGCTGCATAAAATGTGAATGTACTTAAGACTACTAAACTATATGTGTAAAAATGGCTAATGCAGTAAATTTTCCATGATGTAATTTACTGCAATTTTTAAAAATAAATTTACTTACAGATGGAATTTGGGGAAAGTTTCTAGTGGAAATATTGAGGCTAAAAAGGCATAATATTAATAGATAAAACAGAGGAAAAAATACAACAATAGACAGAAAAGAAAGATTAAAACTGAAAACTCACCAGCGTCTCCAAAACCATAATACAAGGCATATAGGCAGGATCAAGGAGGGCACTACTATTGCCACAAGTATCAAGCCAACGGATGCGGGGTGTCCTGGCAACTGGGAGAAGACAAAGGCATATCACTTCAAACCCATTCTCTAGTTCTCCAGCATTCTTGCCCATCCAAGTTTCAACACCCACTTTTGTGCTTACCTGCTTTTCATGATTGGACATCTCTGATTCCCTTTCTCATATTCCCAGATGTCATGTTCTCACAGCCACCCACAGTCTGTTCTTCTTGCCCCATCCCACCCAGTTTATAGTCCTTCATTCTTACCTATTTCCTGCCTTAGTTCAGCTATTTTCATTCCTCTGGCACTGGAGTCCCAGACATAAATCTCAGACTCTCTTTCTTTGTCTCTCCCTTCCTACCTCTGTCACTCTTTCTTCCCCCTCTCCTTCCCTCCCTCCTTAGCTTATCCATCAAGTCTCTCCCCTTCCTCAAGACTGCCCTCTGTTCTTGAAGACCACCTCCTCCCATCCTTAGCTGGGCTCCAGTTCCTTCTCACCCCAGTACAGAATGATGTCCTGGTCTCCTAGACTGCTGTGCTTCACTCGGCAACTCAGGCCAGCCACCTCCCCAGCTGCCATATTCAGGGTTACTCAGAGATACCAAGTCCAATCAGCATTGGGCATGTCTCCTTGCTGAGTGCCAGGCTGCTCCTGCTCACCTCTCATCCACATCACCTGCACATGTTTTGGGTAGAATCCTGAGACATGGCACACCAGCAGTAGGCGGCCAGGCCCAGGAGTGGTGCCACTGGATATCCAAGCTTCAGGCTTCACTGGGGTAGGAATTAACAGTAAGAATGTCAAATTATGACTCTAATCCAGAGCATGGGGATTCAGAAACCCACAAATTTGGATAGCTGCCTCTTCCACTCCTATGGGAATCAGATCATTTATTGAGTAAACACCTCTCAATGTAGGTGTTCTCCAATTTTGAATTTAAAGAAGGTGGTGAGAGGTGAAATACAAAAGTCTTGGGGAGAGAACAAGACTAACCTTGCTTCTGCAGTTCTGCTTTCCCTGCATCAAGGACACCCAGGAGATTTCGAGGACAGGTTTCTGAGATGAACTACTGAACTGAACTGAACTGATTGTGAACAGTGCTTCTATGTACTTCCATGTACAAATATTTCTTTGAACATCTGTTTTCAGTCATTATGGGTATTACACTTAGAAGTGGAATTGCTGAGTGAAATGATTAGCTCACTGTCTTATTTTGTGTAATATTCAGCTTTCCATAGCACCTGTACAATCTTACATTCCCAAAAGCAATGTGTGAGGGATGGAATTTTAAATGGGTGGATAGATACATACATATATAATAGATGCATACTATATTAGGAGTAAAAAATAACATTTTAAAATACACATTATTTATTCAAAATAAAAATAAACTAATAGTAATAGAGAATTTTTAAATGCTTTTTGCAGTTCTCTTAAACATCTGACGTAGTAGAACACAGCTATATTTTCATATCTTCTCCCAAATACAATCTGATGTCCTATAGTCTCTGGAAAACAATATACACTCAAATAACTTCTTGGTGTTGGTATAAAAATAGCTTTGAACTCATGTCAGGAGCAAGCCAAGTATCCCTGAACACACCTCAAGAACAGCTTACCTAGATCTGGTACTTCCTTAAGGGATGTGTGAAGGTATCATGTCTTCTAAGTTAGAATATTTCTAAAAAGTTTCATTTTAAATAACTATCTCATTACCCTGAGGTAACAAAAGGCAGAATGAGCACTTGATCTTTATATATATATATATATATATATATATACCAATTTTCAAGAGAATGAATTGCTTATACGGCTTCCTAGGAGAACAATGGGTAAGTTTTTGCATTATTGAACACTCATGAATTTCAGCATATTAAAAATATTTGAATCTATCCTGGCCATTGTTTTTCTTGAGGTTCAATCTGTCCCAGCTGTGACATGGGAGCCTTTTGAAGCCAGTCACTTATGAATCCTTTCAACATACCTTTATCATTGAGCTTCCCTTTACCTTCTGGTACAGCAAAGTTGTTCCAGACTCCGGTAGAAACTTCCTACCCCAAACTAGAAATTAGCCATTTCTTCAAGATGCTTTGGTGACTTTCAATGGGAAAATAATATGTGGAAACCATAATCTGAGTCCTAAGCATTGGTTTGGGGGATTTCCACGTGGCTAGGACCTTTTTCTAAAGCTTAAATATTATGATTTTTAAGTTATACTTGCAATAAATATATTTCATACTTTTACGTATACTTCAAGTTTAAAACTACAGAGTTTTATTTATCCATCTCATATCAATTTCTTTTCTCCATAAAGAAAATCCTGGTTCTCAGAGAATCAACACAAATGTACTCACCTAATTACACTATACACTATACTCTATACTATCTACCTGTCCCACTGTACACTCTATCTCACTAGCCTATAAACACATGATAGTCTTAGAACAACAATAAAAACTCTACCACCAAAAATATGATGTGGGGTAATTTAAGATTTGTTTTCTTACCCTACAATGTATCCCCTGGAGAAAAATAAATTTTTATGCTTTAAATCACCCTGACTTCTGGTGTGTTATAAACTTTATAAGCAGTTATTCTCCTTGCTGCATTTTGCTTTAATTTTTAGTAGTTAAAACTCCTGTTTGTTCAATCTATCATGTTATTAAATGTCAGTGTGGAGCAGGACATCCTGAATGTCAGAGTTAGGAGCTCAGCAAGTCCTTTCTCCAAATATTGATAATAATAGTTGGACAAAATTTTCAAAATAACCTTTAGATTTCTAGAAAATCACCAAAGATATGGAACAAAAGCTATTCAAAGAACTACCTGACTATCAGCAAGAGCAATGGGAGGGGCAACTTCACATGGGGTTGTTTCTATGCTTTCCTTGACTTCTGGATACAGATATTTGGCAACCTCTTTGATCTCCAAACTCCTCCAAGAACCAAACACAATTTAAGCCCCACCCAAATCACTCACAAGCACCAGATCTCATCTTTATTGAATCTTCTTGTCGTTAGCAAGCACTTGGTTTGCAATTTTAGGAAGCTATAGCCGATATAATGTTACATGTTAACCATATTTTTTTTTGCCTGAGTGAGTGAGTGAGTAAAGTCACTCAGTCGTGTCCGACTCTGTGCGACTCCATGGACTGTAGCCTATAGTAACCTATTTTTAAAATGCCTCTGTTTTTCTCTCTTGTAATTGACTCAAGGCCATGTTCCTGAGTTCTGAGCAATGAAATGCACTGTGCTGGAGATGTAGCTTCCTCCAGGCCTGCCCATGCAGGCAGTGGCGCTGATCATCTTGCCATGAAGTGCATTCCTGGAGGTCACCTGTTAGGAAATGTTTAACAGGAGGATTCCTATGTGTGCTGTTTCTCATAAATCATCTGTTCCTTATCAGTGGAATGGCAAGCTGCTCCCAGGACTAAGGTCATTATATGAAACAGGCTTGAATCTCCTTCAGTAAACATTCTCTTTACAACAAAACTGCTTAATCTCAATCCTCTTTCCTGAGATATGGGATTGTCTCCTGACCTTGTAACCAATATTAATCCCTTGTTCCCTTGGCAATGGTTGTTGTATGTTTGGTTTCCTGATCTTTATCATTGTCAAAAGAAATTTCTTGTACAACAGCCTATATATATACTCACAGAAAGATCATCATAGCACCTTTGCTCCATCAGAGCTTGTGTCCCTGTGTCTTTCTTTCTTTCTTTCTTTCTTTCTTTTTCTCCCTCTGTCTCTCCAGCGAATTCTCTGGAGTGTAGAAACCCGTCGTGCTCACTCTCCTGCCCGGGCTTCCAAGACCCCCTTGAGAGGGTGCCCTGTGCCTTTGTGAGCGATGCAAGCCCTTTGTCAAGGTCTTTATTGGTTCTCTGCATAAACCAGGGAATATCAGCCTCTTTCTCTCTTTCACTTTCTTATCGTCATCTCTGGACCACCAGGTTCCGGTCCACTAAAGGACCCCAACAGTCACCTCTTACAGATGGCAGATACAGGAAAAAAGGGCTGTCTGGCCTATATGAGGTTTGCTTGCATGAGAAATATACCTTGTTGTCTTTAGCCGCTAAGAGTCTCAGATTTATTTATAACTGCAGCACAACTAGCTTTACTGGTTAATATTGTTACCAAGCCAAACTTGGCTCCACTTGTCCAGTCCAGAGTAAAATCAATCTACTGGCATTGAGTGATGGTGAAGGAAAATACAGCATTTATTGCAAGGTGCCCAGCATGGGACCAAGCAAGGAGAATGGGCAACTCATGCTCAAAAGACCTGAATTCACTGCAGACTTTCAAGGAAAGATTTTTTAAAGACTGAATGAAGGAGAAGGTCTCCAGGTGCATGATCAGCTTGTGCACACCATTCTGATGGGTTGATGATGAGGTAACTGTGTGGTATTTCAGCCGTTAAAATCATCAACCTCTGGTTCTAACTAGTCTGGGATTTACCTGTTGGTGGTCAGCCTGCAGTTAACTTCTTTCACCTGAAAAGGTTTTAGTACCTGCAAAATAGCAAACGGATATGGTTTGGAATATTATCTAGGTCCCTTGAGGAGGAATTAAAGGTTGTTGACTTTGTTTTGTAGCTAAACTATAATATTATCTTGTCACGCTTGACTATTTTCCTTTGTTTCTGCATTTCCTCACTTCTGCAATTAAGTTTGCCCTTGGGAATTCAGAGAAGGCCTAGGAGGGGAAAGCTTTTCTACAGACAAAAAGCAGAGAACACTGGATTTGTTCCCAGAAAGGCCTTTCAGGGTCCTGCTCAGTTACCATATTATAGAACCCAGTAACCAGTGTTCTTTCCCTTCTCCTGAATTCAGAACCAAATGAGATACAGATATAGAAGATAAGATGTGTGAATCAAATTGTCAATTTAATTTCTGATAAACTTCCTGAGAATTTTCCTTAAATGTGTAATCCAAGTAATCTTGCTGGCATTGAAAATTGAAGTGGTCTTACTCACTCTTATAAACTGTTTTTGGTCAAGCCCCAAAATCCATAATGTTGAAGCCCTGACTTCCTGTGTGGCTATATTTAAAAAATGAAGCCTCTAAGAAACTATTGATATGAGGTTAAATAATGTCCTGAGTGTGAAAACTTTTAAGAAGACACACCAGAGAACTCTCACCTTCTCTCTCTCCCTCTTTCTCTTTCCCTTTCTCTCTTTCTCCTATCCCCCACCCCCTGCTCACCACATGCACTGAGGAAAGGTCACATGAGGACATATCAAAAGGTGGCTGTCTATAAGCAAACCAAAAGGAGAACCTTCACCAGACTTCTCAAGAATTGAGAAAAAATATGTCTGTGGTTTTATGTAACCCAGGTTGTGTGTTTTGCTATGCAGCCTAGACAGACTAATACACTCACCTAGTCCAGGCAATTCTGGAGAATCTCCAAGCCTGAGGATCTGTTTCTGATCAAGTCAGGGGTAAGAGGAGAGACCAGAGCTGACAGTTCTGAGAGCAGCTTGGCTCCAGAGACAAAGAGCAGGAAGAACCTGTTGAGACATATCACAAACCCAGTTTCTCTCCTGGAGTCACCAATGAGCTAATTCACTCTATTGTCATGGGAAAGAATAGGAATAAGAAAAAAACAAAAATGTATATATATATAAGGAAAATAAGATGGTATCAGCTCTACCCCTGACATGACAATGCCCATCCACTCATTCAAACAGAAATCTAGAAACCTGCATTTTTGAAAATGTATCTCTCCTTTATTCCTCACAGTCACCATGGCATTTATCTCCATAAGCTATAAAATATGCCTTTTCCTCTCTAACCTCACTATCATTTAGTTCTGCTTTCATCACATGTGACCCAGGTCAAGGCCGCAACCCCTTGTCTAGACAATGCAATCCAAACCCTCTCTCTATCTTTTCAGCACTACGGTCATCATTGCTACCAAAAAAAAAAAAAGAAAAAAAAAGGCAAACTTCATCATGTCAAGCTCATGCTATTAATAGCTCATTTAATTTTATAAAAAATAATCCAAACTCCTATATGTGTCAGTCTTATACACAAAGGTTCATATATTAATGTATCATTACCCAAAAAAAAGGGGGAGGAGGTGAAAGGAGTGAGATGTGCAAGAAGGGAAACCGACAGACTATTTATATCAGGGAACATTTATGAACATGTATCCAAGAGTCTGAAATCTGTATGCAGTGGAACAAGGAAAGAAGGAGGTGGTTATATAAGCTCTCTAGATACACATGAGCCCCACAGAATAATCTGATATGGATGGGACATCCTAATTAAAGTCCAACCTGGAACTTCCCTGGTGGTCCAGTGGTTAAGAATCCACCTTGCAAGGCAGGAGACATGGGTTCAATCCCTGGTCAGGGAACTAAGATCCCACATCTTGCAGAGCAACTAAGCCCACACACCACAACCGGAGAGTCCATGCACAGCAACAAAATATCCCACATGATGCAGTGAAGACCTACATGCCACAAGTAAGAAGCGAGGTAGCCGCATAAGTAAATAAATATTAAAAAGAATGCATCCTGCCTGAGCGTCCTTGCCCATCGTTGGGGATCCCAGTGCTCTTCTTCTGTCACCAGTTTTCCCCAGGCTCCCTCTGCTCGCCCCATTGGTGCCTAGCCTCCAGTGTCCTCATGCTCACCTTTGCCTGGGCTCTTACCTGGCCCTCCACCAAGCTCACATCAGTGGGTTGTTTAACCGCTAGAGATCACTGTCCTCAGCACTCCCGCTATTGTGTGCCCACCCCACAGTGTCACACTCTACTCCATCATCCCCTCTCTGCCAGCAGAAACCTCACCCTCTGACCACTTCCCTGCTCAAGAAACCACACTGCCTCCCATAACACATGCCTTTTACCGGTCTTTCATTTCCCCATCAGCACTTCTTCAAGTGATTCTCTCCCCTCCTGGCTCCCAGCAGCAGTCTCTGCTTCTGTTCTGGGTCTTCCTGCCTCTCACATCTACAGCAGTGGGAAGAGTACCACCCTGAGATCCAAGATAAACTTTTTACTAGAATACACTGATTATTGCCCAGGGTCTCAATTTCTCCCACTTGACATTCTCCAATTCTGCTTCAACTCTAACATTTTTTGACTTGGTTTGTATTTACATTTACTTTTATTTACATAGTCTTTTCTTTCTCTACCTCCTGGGCCTCTTTTCTCTGGTTCTATAATATTCTTTATTTACCTTTAACTCGAGTCCCCTGGGTCTCTTCTCTCTTTTATCATCACTCTTCCCTATCCATTCATTCTAAGTGCTGCAGACCACCTTGGCTAAATTTTGAAAGCTAAAGCATTGACTTATCACTGGACTTTAAGTTTTCCTTCTGTAAATATATTAACAACAGGCAAAATGCTTTTTTGTAAAATAAAACCCAATAAATGAATAAGAAAAAACTACCACAACACAGAGGTATATCAGGTAAGCTATAGCTTTGTAAATTATTAATACATGCATATGCTGACCTCAAAAGATAAATAAAATCTTTAAGAAGGATTGCAAGTAAGACATTGAAAATAAGAGTGGGAAATGGAAGCTGACACTTTGGCTTCCCAGCGCATTGTCGTGAGTTGGTTCCCAAGACTTATGTCTATAGTAGCCACATGAATGAGGAGGCAGTGTCTTGAGATCACCCCCCTCGCAAAATGCAAGTTGTCATGGGACTTTTAGGGGTTTCCCAGGTGGGACTAGTAGTAAAGAACCCACCTGCCAATGTACAAAACATAAGAGACGTGCATTTGATCCCTGGGTTGGGAAGATCGCCTGGAGGAGGGCATGGCAACCCAATCCAGTATTCTTGCCTAGAGAATCCCACGGACAGAGGAACCTCAAGGGCTACAGTCTGTAAGGTCACAAAAAGTTGGACACAACTGAAGTAACTTAGCATGCACGCATGCATGGGACTTTTAGTACACCCTCAGTGAAATTGGATTAGGAAAAAAGAAAAGCCACCCATATGAACAGGGAAATAATAAGAAAACTTATGGCTGCCTTATGCTTTGCCTAGAAATTTTTTAAATTATTCTTATGAAACTTCTTAGTCACAGGTTTGCTAACATGAGTTTGGCATTGAAAATATCTATTTAATTTTTAATGCCCAATCTAAAATTTTAATATCTTCCCCACCCAGAGATCAAACCCATGTCTTTATGTCTCCTACATTGGCAGGCAGGTTCTTTACCACTAGTGCCACCTGGGAAGCCCAGATGCCATTATACACTTGCCCAAATCCGCAGAAGGCACAGGTGATACTAGAGGGAAAGAACCTGCCTGCTGATACAGGAGATGGAAGAGATGTGGGTTCAACCTCTGGGTTTGAAAGATGCCCTGGAAGAGGGCATGGCAACCCATGCTAGTTTTCTTGCCTAGAGAATATCATGGACAGAGGAGCCTGGCAGGCTACAGCTCACTGGTATGCAAAGAGTTGGACATGATTGAAGTGACTGAGCCTGCACAGAATGCACAATACCTTTTCTAAACAACCAATTAAAAAGAAAATCTATTCTGATCAACTGATGCTAGACAACAGACTGAATTACTTTGCCATGCTCTCTAAGTAAGATGATAATTTTTAAATTTTCTTATTTTTTTGGATGATATATTACTTCTGGTACTTTTTCAGCTTTTTTAAAAGCGAAGTACAGTTCACATAAAACTGTATGTGAATCACAGGCATATGATATAGTGATTCAGAATTTTTATGTTATACTCCATGTGCTGTTATTATAAGATATTGGCTATACTCTCTGTGTTGTACAGTATATCCTTGTTTCTCAGCCTTTTAAAATAAAAAAGTCATTGTCATTTCTGTTGTGTCTTTTAAATATTAAGTATCTAATAGCTAATTAGATAATACTGCCACTGGTTTCGGACTGTTCACTCGGCAAAAGTAAACACAAAACTCAATTCTAGGGATCCATGATCAACACAATCTTCTTTTTTTCTAATATATGCTGTCCTTGCTTTATGCAATTTCAATATATAAAGGTTTCAGTTACCATGGTTTATTTAAATAATGCCAAATCCCCAACAACATGGCTCAAATTTCAGTTGCCACAATACATTAAATACTAGTAATTGAATAAAGCACAAACTTTACTAGCAGCTCTTCATTCTGTGAAAGACAGTGGAAATAATAAATGTGCAATCAGTAACCAATGACATCAGTGATCAATTACAACACTCCTTTCAAAGTTTGTCAGTGACTATTAATTCCATGGACAGAGAGCAAATTGTGTACAGTTGGCGCTTGAATACTGTGATTTGGGCTACATGGATCCACTTACAGGTGACTTTTCTTTTTTTCAGTTAATACAGTCTACAGTGCTACATGATCAGAGGTCAGTTGAATCTGCACATGTAGAACTGTGGTTTTGGAGGGCCAACTGTAAAGTTATACATGGATTTTCAACTGCAGAAAAAAGTTGGCCTCCTAACTCCAGATTGTTTCAGAGTCAACTGTACCTACATTATTTCCTTGTATTCCAATAATAAATCCATGTGACATTTATATGGACAAAAATAGAAAAAAGCAATCAGCCAACATAGATGAAAATGAAAATGCTAGAAGTGAGATTTGAATTGAATATAAATGAAGCCATAGGAGATATAGCAGACCTGGAAAATGTTGATACCGCCACTGGTTGAGAAATTATAGATATGAACCTAAAGGAATTTAGTGAAGGCAAACTTATGAACATCAATGAGGAAAATAATTGTGTCAAAAGGATGAAGGTGTCCCAAATTAAGTGATGCCTACAGAAAATTTCACATGTGAGGAACCCTCAATGTATCAGAAAGTCAGTGTTGCCAAAACTTCCAGAACTATATTGAACAGTAGTGGTGAAAGTGGGCACCCCTGTCTTGTTCCTGACTTTAGGGGAAATGCTTTCAATTTTTCACCATTGAGGATAATGTTTGCTGTGTGTTTGTCATATATAGCTTTTATTATGTTGAGGTACGTTCCTTCTATTTCTGCTTTCTGGAGAGTTTTTATCATAAATGGATGTTGAATTTTGTCAAAAGCCTTCTCTGCATCTATTGAGATAACCATATGACTTTTATTTTCCAATTTGTTAATGTGGTGAATTACATTGATTGAATTGCGGATATTGAAGAATCCTTGCATCCCTGGGATAAAGCCCACTCGGTCATGGTGTATGATCTTTTTAATGTGTTGTTGTATTCTGATTGCTAGAATTTTGTTAAGGATTTTTGCATCTATGTTCATCACTGATATTGGCCTGTAGTTTTCTCTTTTTATTATTTGTTTTTAGTTTTTTGAGTGTTGTTGTTTTTTTATTTTATTTTTACATTATTCTACGTTACAATACTGTATTGGTTTTGCCGTACACTGACATGAATCAGCCACAGGTGTACACAATCTCCCAATGTCGAAGCCCCCTCCCACCTCCCACCCCATATCATCCCTCTGGATCATTCCATGCATCAGCCCCAAGCATCCTGTATCCTGTATTGAACATAGACTGCCGCTTCGTATCTTACATGATAGTATACATGTTTCAATGTCATTCTCCAAAATCATCCCACCCTCTCCTTCTCCCTCAGAGGCCAAAAGTCCGTTCTATACCTCTGTGTCTCTTTTGTTGTCCCACATATAGGGTCATCATTACTATCTTTCTAAATTCCATATATATGTGTCAGTATACTGTATTGGTGTTTTTATTTCTGGTTTCCTTCACTCTATAATCGGCACCACTTACATCCATCTCATTAGAACTGAGTCAAATTTATTCTTTTTAAGGGCTGAGTAATACTCCATTGTGTATATGTCCCACAGCTTTCTTATCCATTCATCTGCAGATGGACATCTAGGTTGTTTCCATGTCCTGGCTATTATAAACAATGCTGCAATGAACATTGGGGTACATGTGTCTCTTTCAACTCTGGTTTCCTCGGTGTGTATGCCCAGCAGGGGTATTGCTGGGTCATAAGGCAGTTCTATTTGCAATTTTTTAAGGAATCTCCACACTGTTTTCCATAGTGGCTGTACTAGTTTGCATTCCCACCAGCAGTGTAAGAGGGTTCCCGTTTCTCCACACCCTCTCCAGCATTTATTGCTTGTAGACTTTTGGATCGCAGCCATTCTGACTGGTGTGAAATGGTACCTCGTTGTGGTCTTGATTTGCATTTCTCTAATAATGAGTGATGTTGAGCATCTTTTCATGTGTTTGTTAGCCATCCATATGTCTTCTTTGGAGAAATGCCTATTTAGTCCTTTGGCCCATTTTTTTATTGGATCGATTATTTTTCTGGAGTTGAGCTGCATAAGTTGCTTGCATATTTTTGAGATTAGTTGCATGTCAGTTGCTTCATTTGCTATTGTTTTCTCCCACTCAGAAGGCTGTCTTTTCACCTAACTTATAGTTTCCTTTGTTGTGCAGAAGCTTTTAATTTTAATTCGGTCCCATTTGTTAAGTTTTGCTTTTATTTCCAGTATACTGGGAGGTGGATCATAGAAGATCCTGCTGTGATTTATGTTAGAGAGTGTTTTGCCTATGTTCTCCTCTAGGAGTTTTATAGTTTCTGGCCTTACATTTAGATCTTTAATCCATTTTGAGTTTATTTTTGTGTGTGATGTTAGAAAGTGATCTAGTTTCATTCTTTTACAAGTGGTTGACCAGTTTTCCCAGCACCACTTGTTAAAGAGATTGTCTTTACTCCATTGTATATCCTTGCCTTCTTTGTCAAAGCTAAGGTTTCCATAGGAGTGTGGATTTATCTCTGAGCTATTTTGTTCCATTGATCTATATTTCTATCTTTGTGCCAGTACCATATTGTCTTAATGACTGTGGCTTTATAGTAGAGCCTGAAGACAGGCAAGTTGATTCCTCCAGTTCCATTCTTCTTTCTCAAGATTGCTTTTGCTATTCGAGGTTTTTTGTATTTCCATACAAATCTTGAGATTGTTCTAGTTCTGTGAAAAATGCTGCTGGTAGCTTGATAGCGGTTGCATTGAATCTGTAGATTGTTTTGAGTAGTATACTCATTTTCACTATATTGACTCTTTTGATCCATGAACATGGTATATTTCTCCGTCTATTAGTGTCCTCTTTGATTTCTTTCATCAGCTTTTTATAGTGTTCGATATATAGGTCTTTAGCTTTTTCATGTAGGTATATTCCTAAGTGTTTTATTCTTTTCGTTGCAATGGTGAATGGAATTGTTTTCCTTAACTTCTTTTTCTACTTTCTCATTATTAGTGTATAGGAATGCAAGGGATTTCTGAGTGTTGATTTTATAGCCTGCAACTTTACTATATTCATGGATTAGCTCTAGTAGTTTTCTGGTCGAGTCTTTAGGGTTTTCTATGTGGAGGATCATGTCATCTGCAAACAGTGAGAGTTTTACTTCTTCTTTTCCAATATGGATTCCTTTTATTTCTTTTTCTGCTCTGATTTCTGTGGCCAAAACTTCCAAAACTATATTGAATAGTAGTGGTGAAAGTGGGCACCCTTGTCTTGTTCCTGACTTTAGGGGAAATGCTTTCAATTTTTCACCATTGAGGATAATGTTTGCTGTGTGTTTGTCATATATAGCTTTTATTATGTTGAGGTACGTTCCATCTATTCCTGCTTTCTGGAGAGTTTTTATCATAAATGGATGTTGAATTTTGTCAAAGGTCTTCTCTGTATCTATTGAGATAATCATATGACTTTTATTTTTCAATTTGTTACTGTGGTGAATTACATTGATTGATTTGCGGATATTGAAGAATCCTTACATCCCTGGGATAAAGCCCACTTGGTCATGGTGTATGATCTTTTTAATGTGTTGTTGGATTCTGATTGCTAGGATTTTGTTAAGGATTTTTGCATCTATGTTCATCAGTGATATTGGCCTGTAGTTTTCTTTTTGTGGTGTCCTTGTAAGGTTTTGGTATTAGGGTAATGGTGGCCTCATAGAATGAGTTTAGAAGTTTACCTTCCTCTGCAATTTTCTGAAAGAGTTTCAGTAGGATAGAATTTAGCTGTTCTCAGAATTTTTGGTAGAATTCAGAAGCCATCTGGACCTGGGCTTTCATTTGCTGGAAGATTTCTGATTACAGTTTCAATTTCCATGCTTGTGATGGATTCAGTACAGGATACAGGATGCTTGGGGCTGGTGCACAGGGATGATCCAGAGAGATGATGTGGGGTGGGAGGTGAGAGGGTGTTTCAGGATTGGGAGCTCGTTTAAACCTGTGGCAGATTCATGTCAATGTGTGACAAAACCAACACAGTATTGTAAAGTAGAATAAAGTAAAAAATAAAATTAAAAATATAGTAATAAATAAAAAGTAAAACAGAAAAAATTAAAAATAAAACAAACAAAACAAAGTCAGTTTAATTGGAAACTGATCCACTCTTAGAAGGAATTATGAAATTTCACCAAGGCTCAGAAAAGGTATTCCGTATCTATAAGTGATATGATGAGAATAAGGCAAGCATGGCTAAACTAGCTCTAGATAAATATTTACAAGAAAATAAAACATTTAAATTCTGGACATTTCTATCATTTTCAGTGGTGCTGTTGTTCAGTCATTCAGTCACGTCCAAGTCTTCGAAACCCCATGGACTGCAGCATGTCAGGCTTTCCTGTCCTTCACTATATCCCAGAGTTTGCTCAGAATCATGCTCATTGAGTTGGTGATGCCATCCAACCATCTCATCCTCTGCTGCCTTCTTCTCCTTTTCCTTCAGTCTTTACCGGCATCAGGGTCTTTTTCACCTGAATTGGTTCTTATCAGGTGGCCAAAGTACTGGAGCTTCAGCTTCAGCATCAGTACGTCCAATGACTATTCAGGGTTCATTTCCTTTAGGATTGACTTTTGATCAAATCCTTTTGGATTTGACTTTTGACTTCAAATCAAAAAAGGATTTCCTTTTGATCTCCTTGTTGTCCATGGGACTCTCAAGAGTCTGCTCCAGCACCACAGTCTTTTCAGTGTTTTCACTATTGTTCTCTGTTTCAGTGTTTTCAGTGACAGTGTGCTAAAGTAATACTAGTGTTACTATTTTTTGCAACTTCTCTATACAGTTGACCCTTGAACACCATGGTTTTAAACTATGTGAGTCTGCTTTTACATGAATTCTTTTCAATAAATATGTACTACAGCACTTCACAATCCACGGATATTGAACCACACAGATATAGAGGGCCAGCCTCTGCACAGTTTTACACAGATTTCATGACCTCAACCCCTACATTGTTCAAGGATCAACTGTGTATTTATAACCAAAAATAAGAAAATTTTTAATGCTTTGACTAAAAATGTTAAAGGTGATGGAATGACCCTAATTTTCCCATTGATAATTTAAGTCTTTTGCTTGGTTTCACCTTGCCATGATCATTTTTAGAGCCCCACACTATCATGAAAAGAAAAAACTGATTTCACATTGTAAAATTTAGACTCAATATTTAAAAATTATAAGTTACTAACATTCATAATATCTTCTTTTTGACATATCATTTTATTTTTTTCTTTTAAGAATGCCTTAATCCCCTGAAGTTTAGGAGGAATTAATTGCATTGGATTAGGATTATAATATCAGTCTCTTTATGGTATCAATTTACTGAATATAAAGCCAAACAACTACTAAGTCCATCAATTTAAAGGATATTTTTAGAAGTATACATTTGACCTGTTTCTAAAACCCATAATTTTATCCATATCTTCAAGATTTCCTATTAAGTATTGAAGATTATCACAAATTGAATTCTTAATCCCATGATGACATTAGCACCTCATCTTATATTTAACAATGATTTTCATTTTCTATTTATTTATATTTTCAGTACATTCAAGTGTCTTTTTGGAAACTGAAAATGATAGTACCATTCTTGTATGAAATTTTTAAAGCTATTTAAAAATAAGCTTTTGCTATATCTTTTGCTATCAAAATTTTAAAATTAATGTGTATAGATCAAACTATATAGAATGCCATCAAAAATTTTTAAGTATTTTAAGATGCTTGTCAATTATATTTTCCACACAGGGTGGTAATATCATATACCTGATGTTTTAAATCGTTTTTGTCTGTATTCAGCTTTTGTAGCTATGTATGATTTATATAATTCCTTTCCAGTCATTTCATGTACTAAGCTAGCCTTTCAACACACACACACACACACACACACACACACACACACACACACACACAATGTTTTATGTATTAATAAATACATAAATCTAATAATTATGTTTTACCTTGCTCATATCTGAGATGATATCATCAAATCTTAGTGGAAAATAGTGAGCGTTTCTTACCTTTTTTAAAATTGCTTGATTTGGACTTCCAGTGGTGCTCCAGTGGTTCAGACTCTGTGCTCCCAATGCAATGGGACTGGGTTCAATCCTGGTCAGAGAACTAGGTCCCACATGCCATAACTAAGACTTGGTACAGCCAAATAAATAAATATTTTAAAAATTTTAAAATTGCCTGACCTATAACATCTACCATAATTTTAATTGATCATTTCATATTTTATCCCCTAAATAATGTGCTGCTATATTATTTGTTGCAAATGTTAGTCTTCTGCATAAATGTTCTATCATATTGATAGTGCTGGCACAATTTATCTAATGTCTGCCAAGTGAAGAGAATGCTAGTACATTTTCTTGGATGGTGCTCTGAACACTTGATTTTGTCCTATCAAACATTCAATAATGAATATGATGTATTCATTTACAGCATGTCAATATTTTCAAAATAGTCATAGTCCCACAGCACTTATAGTTTCATAATTGATCATATTTCATTTTTGAATATTTATTTTGTATTCAAACATTGTCCTTTGCTATTAACATGATAACTCTGCTGATCATTTACTCATTTCCTTTATTAGATAATTTTTTCATCACTAAAAGATTTTCAGTGTAAATTTTAAAATAATAATAAAGCAATACATATATGATTTTAAAAACAGAATCTAGTCATTTTTCACCAATTGAAAAAATTGTTTCAATTGATGTTCAGAACCTCTTATCTTTTCTTTATATATATATATATACATATATATGTATTTATATACTGACTATACTCACTGTAGTCACTATACTGAGTGGTGAACACCACTAAGCCATAAAAAGGAATGAAATAATGCCATTTGAAGCAACATGGAAAGAACTAGAGATTGCCATCCTAAGTGAGGTAAGTCAGAAAAATGAAAATCAAACATCATATGATATCACTTACATGTGGAATCTAAAAATGACTGAAATGAATGTATCCACAAAGCAGAAACAGAATCATAGACATAGAAAACAAACTGTAGCTGCCAAGGTGGAGAGATGGAGTGGTAGGTCGGAGTTAGCAGATATAAGCTTTTATTTAGAGAGCTCTCCATTCTATGTATAAAACGAGGTCCTACTATATAGCCCAGAGACATAGGCAATATCTTATAAAAATATTTTTAATATTGCATATATATGTATAACTGAATCACTTTATTGTATTGCAATAAGTAACACAACATTGTAAATCAACAATACTTCAATTTAAAAAAGAAGAATTTATTTTTTTTTAAAGCGTCCTCTTTTCTTAATCTTTTACTGAGGATTCAAAAATGTACCCAATCATACAGTTCATTGATATATCACAAATAGAACACATCTATATTATGCAATTCAGATCAACAAGTAGAATATCACTAGTACCTAGGAAGACTCCATATGTCACTCCTTACTGCATCTCTCATTCCTAAACATAACCACTATTTTGACTTTTAACATGATAATTAGTTTTTCTCTCCCACTATAGTATCTTCTGCCTAAAGAATATGCTTCAACATTTCCTTTTCTGATGACAGATTGCATCACTTTGCTCTTGTCTAAAACTAAGAAAAGTATTTACCTTCAGTTTTGATGGATAGTCTCATTGACTATAGAATTCTGAATTTTCAATTTCATTGTCTTAGAACTCTAAAATGGAGAAGACAATGGCGCCCCACTCCAGTACTGTTGCCTAGAAAATCCTATGGATGGAGGAGCTTGGAAGGCTGTAGTGCACATGGTCGTTGAGGGCTGGACATGACTGAGCGACTTCACTTTCACTTTTCACTTTCATGCATTGGAGAAGGAAACAGCAACCAACTCCAGTGTTCTTGCCTGGAGAGTCCCAGGGACAGAGGAGCCTGGTGGGCTGCCATCTGTGGGGTCGCACGGAGTCGGACATGACTGAAGTGACTTAGTAGAACTCTGAAAACAGTATTGCATGCAATTCTGGCCTCCACTGTTTTCTTTGAGAAGTAAGATGCTAGTTTAGTGATAGAAAACTAGTCTCTAGTCTCTGGTTATTATTAAAATATTCTCTTTGGTTTTGGTTTTCGGTAGTTTTACTGTGATGTACCTGGTATGATTATACACAGGAGGTGAATAGATTCACAGATTAGATCTGGTAGATGAGTGTCTAAAGAACTTTGGATGAACTTTGTAACATTGAACAGAGGCAGAAACCAAAATCATCCTAAAGAAAAAAGAAATGCAAGAAGGCAAAGTTGTTGTCTGAGGAGGCTTTACAAATACCCGAGGAAAGAAGAGAAGTGAAAAGCAAGGGATACAGGGAAAGATATGCTCAAATAAATGCAGAGTTCCAAAGAATAGCAAGCAGAGAGAGATAAGAAGGCCTTCTTAAATGACCAATGCAAAAATAAGAGAAAACCAATAGAATGAGAAAGATTAGAGAGCTCTTCAAGAAAATTGGAGGTAACAAGGGAATATTTCATGCAAGGATCAGCATGATAAAGTACAGAAATGATAAAGACCTAACAGAAGCAGAAGATATTAAGAAGCAGTGAGAAGAATACACATAAAAACTATTAAAAAAAGACCTTGATGACTCAGATAACCATGATGATGTGATCACTCATCTACAGTCAGACATCCTGGAATGTGAAGTCAAGTGGGCCTTAGGAAGCATCACTATGAACAAAGCTAGTGGAGGTGATGGAATTCCAGCTGAGTTATTTCAAATCCTAAAAGATGATGCTGTGAAAGTGCTGCACTCAATATGCCAGCAAATTTGGAAAACTCAGCAGTGTTCACATGACTGGAAAAGGTCAGTTTTCATTCCAGTCCCAAAGAAAGGCAATGCCGAAGAAAGCTGTATGCAGATCAAGAAGAAACAGTCAGAACTCGATATGGAACAATGGGCTGGTTCAAAATTGGGTAAGGAGAGTGAAAAGGCTGTATATTTTCACCCTGCTTATTTAACTTCTATGCAGAGTACATCATGCAAAATGCCAGGCTGGATGAATCACAAGTTGGGATCCAGATTTCCAGGTGAAATGTCAACAACCTCAGATATGTAGATGATACCACTCTAATGGCAGAAAGTGAAGAGGAACTAAGGAGTCTCTAGATGAAAGGGAAAGAGGAGAGTGAGAAAGCTAGCTTAAAATTCAACTTTCAAAATACTAAGATCATGGCATCTGGACCTATCTCTTCATGGCAAATAGAAGGGAGAAAAGTGGAAGCAGTGACAGATTTTATTTTCTTGGACTCAAAATCACTGGAGACAGTGAGTACACCCATGAAATTAAAAAAAAAACACTTGCACCTTGGAAAGAAAACTATAACAAATCTGGACAGTGTGTTGAAAAGAAGAGACATTACTCTGCCAACAAAGGTGCATATAGTCAGTCCATATGATTTTCCAGTAGTCATGTACAGTTGTGAGAGTTGGAACATAAAGAAGACTGAGTGCTGAAAAATTGATGCTTTCAAATTGTGGTGCTAGAGAAGACTTGTGAGAGTTCCTTGGACTGCAAGGAAGTCAAAAACTGTTAATCCTAAAGAAAATCAGCCTTGAGTATTCATTGGAAGGACTGATGCTGAAGTTGAAGTTCTAACACTTTGGCTATCTGATGAGAAGAGCCAACTCTTTGGAAAAGACCCTAAGGCCGGAAAAGATTGAATGCTGGAGGAGATGGGCGTGACACAGAATAAGATGGTTGGATAGCATCATTGACTCAACACGAACTCCAGGAGCTGGTGGAGGACAGAGGAGCCTAAACTACTACAGTCCATGGGGTCGCAAACAGTTGGATATGACTTAGTGACTGAACAACAACACTTGTTATGACATTGTTGTTGTTTTTGTCATTTTCTCCTTCTACATTGGAATTCTTGATCCCATTTTTCTATTATGGGGAGTTCTCAACCATTATTTCATCTCTACCGTTTTCTCCATCTCTTCAGTCATTTTGTGACCAGCTATGCATATATTTGACCTTTATATGGTATTTCCTCAGCTGCATACTTTGTCTTTTCTGTATTTTCTACACTTTGTTTCTTCAAAATTCATTCTAGACATATTTTTCTAATCTATCTTCCAGTTCACTAATTCCATCTTTACTGAAGTCTTATCTGATATTATATTCATCCATTTTTTAGCTACTGTCATTTTATTTTTCTATTACAGAATTTTCATTTGCTTCTTTCTATATAACTTCCATTTATCTGCCAAAACTCTCAATCTTGTTTTTGCCTTCTTGAATGTGTTAAGCCTACTCATTTTAAAGTCTGGGCCTGATTACTTCATTATCTAGGATGCTAGTAAACCTATATCTGTTGCCTGTCTTGTTCTCTGTACTGTTATAAAGAAAGATTATTCATTTTGCCGTGTCTCTATGTTTCTCTGTATTTGGGTTTTGTTTTTGTTTTATTTTTTAATATAAATTTATTTATTTTAATTGGAGGTTAATTACTTTACAATATTGTATTGATTTTGCCATACATTAACATGAAACCACCACAGGTTTACACATGTTTCCCATCCTGAACCCCCTTCCCTCCTCCCTCCCCATACCATACCTCTGGGTAGTTTCAGTGCACCAGCCCCAAGCATCCAGTATCATGCATCAAACCTGGACTGGCAAATCATTTCATATATGATATTATACTTGTTCTTGTTTTAAATTTTGTTTTTTGGTGTTGATCATTTACACTTCAAAAGTATACAGAAATCTCAGGCTTAGGAAAATGTTACCTTCCCCCAAAATTATTTGTGGGTATTGACAATAAAAAATCACCTTATTAATTTTAGAAATTACAATAAGCTGAAACTTGGTTACAGTCTCTGCAGAGTTACACTCCTTCTCATCTACACTGACTCCAGATGCAGCCCTTTAAGACTGTAACCCAAAGTTCAGGCCATGATACATTTAAAGATTTGCAAGTCTGCTGAAAGCTTTGATGAGCTTCTCGGTGTGTTTTCTGTTTGTTTTTCTAAGAAAAAAATGGAAAATTTTATTCAAGCCAAATTTGAGGATTATAACCCAGAAAAAGTTCTCAGAAAGTTCTGAGAACTGTTTCACCCATTGGAAGTCAAGGCACCATTACAGAAGATTTTGGAGACCAAAGAATGTGGATTAAATGATGTATTATTGACAGTTTACATGATCCAGATCTAACTGTCATCCTGCTGGGACTTGTGACCCCTTACAAGATCAAGAAGGAATGAATACTTGCTGAGTACTGTGGAGTAAAATGCATATTTTATGGCAAGACAAGAGACATTAAACATAAAAATGTGTCTCTGCCTTTTGGCCTCCTACTGTGCATTGTATATGTGCAATATATATTGACCAAATATTGCCCATTGTCAGAAATACTTGCTCAACCATAAACAGCAACATTCTCCTAACATCAATAAACAACTCTTTAAAATATAACTTTTTCAGTGTTTTCAGCACCTCTCATGGAATCAGAAGATGCTTGTAGTGGAAAAGCAGCCCAACTATAAGACTCATTCTGTGAATTTCTGTTTTCTCCTAGATATTAAGCCAGTAATTTATTTCTCCTTTGTTAGTTCCTCAATGTCTTGAGGCAGATTTTATTTCATATTCTCTTGATTTTTTTTTACTTCTCTTTGACAAAAGAGTTGGTTCAAATTGGATAGTCCCCCATTCCTAGAAGCAGAAGGCTTCTGAAAAAGTGAGTGTTAGTCACTTAGCCATGTCTGACTCTCTGTGACTCTATGCACTGTAGCCTGCCAGGCTCCTCTGTTCATGAAATTCTCCAGACAAGAATACCATTCCCTTCTTCAGGAGATCTTCCTGACCCAGGGATTGAGCCCAGGTTTCCTGCACTGAAGGCAGATTCTTTACTGTCTGAGCCACCAGGGAAGCCTTTAAATTGTTTATTAATAAAACCTACCATCTTTCCAAGTGTACACCTCAATTTCTGTCTCAGAAATCCAGGCAACAACAGAGCTGGAACAAACAAGTTGAGAGTCTATAATGGGAAGTGACCCCTGAGCTTCTATATAAAATGTGTGAGTTCAAGGTGAATTTCTTCACAAGTCTCCTTTACTGTGAAGCCAGTTCAAAATAATATAGTAAAGGAACCAAATTTGGGATAACTTATCTAAGAACCCCACCTAGTCCAAACTGAAAACAAGGGCAAAAACTGATACAGATGTTTTAAAACAGACCATATCTAACAGTCTCTGGTTTCTTTAACAGATTCTTTGCCTCAGCCATTCATCCAGAAGCAACCTGATTGAAGGCCATTGTTCATAGAATTTCATTCACATTTTCTTAAGATTTGCTTTGTGGCCTGTGTTTTCAACACTGACTTTGTGAGGTCTGTGTGTTTATTTAAGGCTTAGCAAGTAAATCTCTACGTCCACAGAAATGCACCCTTGCTCATCAGATGCTGTGGAGCCACCAGTGTACCCCCTTCCAAGATAAGCATGCGTGTTTTCTCAGTCTCAAGGACTGTTGGCTGCTGACAGCTCACAGATATGCTCCTCTCCGGGAAATGCCTACACTGGAAAAGGTGATCTGGCCAAGGGAGCATCCCTTCCCTGCAGAAAGCACATATAAATGTGTAGTAAAAAGTATGCCACATTACCTCACTTTAGGAAGTCTCTGAAGGGTCTTCCTAGCTCCAGAAGTCTCTGTGAGTTTGATTAGATCCTCTACTGAATCTGCAGCACAGTTCAGCCTCACCCTCTCCTCAGTCCTGCTGTTGCTGAGAACACCCCCAGCAAGCCTCCTTTACGCACCTGAGCTTGTTTCCTTAGAAACTTACCTAGGACACTCATCTGTATGAAAAATAGCCACTTGAACAAAACCATCCTAAGTAGCAGCAACCTAGCACAGTAAGCTCAAGTGGACACTAGAAGAAAAGTCCTTCTAGAGCCTGTCCAGGCCACAACAATAAAAAGGCTACACAGCATACAAAAACCTCTATGTTGGGACTGGATAAAGAAAAAGTGAAAGTGAAGTCGCTTAGTCATGGCCCACTCTTTGCGACCCCATGGACTGTAGCCTACTAGGCTCCTCTGTCCGTGGAATTTTCCAGGATATAATACTGGAGTGGACTCCCATTTCCTTCTCCAGGGGATCTACCAACCCAGGATCAAACCTGGATTACCCGCATTGCAGACAGCCGCTTTACCATCTGAGCCACCAGGGAAGACTTGTAGCCCATATGTAGAGTGGAAAATTGCTCAGCCATTAAAAAAAAAAGGCAAAATAATGTCATTTATAGCAACAGGGATGGACCCGAGAATGTCATAATGAGTAAAATGTCAGACAGAGAGACAGCATACGATGTTGCTTGTATATGAAATCTAAAAAATGGTAAAAATGAACATATTCCCAAGATGCAAATAGAGTCACAGATGTAGAAAACAAACTTACTGTCACCAGGTGAAAGGGGAAGGAATAATCTCGGAGACTGGGATTGACATATGCATATTGCTAAGAATACACAGAAGAACTGTACAAAAAAGATCTTCATGACCAAGATAATCACGATGGTGTGATCACTCATCTAGAGCCAGACATCATGGAATGTGAAGTCAAGTGGGCCTTAGAAAGCATCACTACAAACAAAGCTAGTGGAGGGGATGAAATTCCAGTTGAGTTATTTCAAATCCTGAAAGATGATGCTGTGAAAGTGTTGCACTCAATATGGCAGCAAATTTGGAGAACTCAGCAGTGGCCACAGGACTGGAAAAGGTCAGTTTTCATTCCAATCCCAAAGAAAGGCAATGCCAAAGAATGCTCAAACTAACACAATTGCACTCATCTCACACACTAGTAAAGTAATGCTCAAAATTCTCCAAACCAGGCTTCAGCAATATGTGAACCATGAACTTCCAGATGTTCAAGCTGGTTTTACAAAAGGCAGAGAACTAAAGATCAAATTGCCAACGTCTACTGCATCATGGAAAAAGCAAGAGAGTTCCAGAAAAACATCTATTTCTGCTTTATTGACTATGCCAAAGCCTTTGACTGTGTGGATCACAATCAACTGTGGAAAATTCTGAAAGAGATTGGAATATCAGACCACCTAACCTGCCTCTTGAGAAATCTGTACGCAGGTCAGGCAACAGTTAGAACTGGATATGGAACAACAGACTGGTTCCAAATAAGAAAAGGATTACATCAAGACTGTATATTGTCACCCAGCTTATTTAACTTATATGTAGAGTATATCATGAGAAACACTGGGCTGGAAGAAGCACAAGCTGGAATCAAGATTGCTGGGAGAAATTTCAATTACCTCACATATACAGAAGACACCACCCTTATGGGAAAAAGTGAAGAGGAACTAAAGAGCCTCTTGATGAAAGTGAAAGAGGAGAGTGAAAAAGTTGGTTTAAAGCTCAACATTCAGAAAACGAAGATCATGGCATCTGGTCCCATCACTTCATGGGAAATAGATGGGGAAACAGTGGAAATAATGTCAGACTTTATTTGGGGGGCTCCTAAATCACTGCAGATAGTAACTGCAGCCATAAAATTAAAAGACACTTACTTTTTGGAAGGAAAGTTATGACCAACCTAGATAGCATATTGAAAAGCAGAGACATTGGTTTGCCAACAAAGGTCCGTTTAGTCAAGGCTATGGTGTTTCCAGTGGTTATGTATGGATGTGAGAGTTGGACTGTGAAGAAGGCTGAGTGCTGAAGAACTGATGCTTTTGCGGTGTTGGAGAATACTCTTGTGAGTCCCTTGAACTACAAGGAGATCCAACCAGTCCATTCTAAAGGAGATCAGCCCTGGGAATTCTTTGGAAGGAATGATGCTAAATCTGAAACTCCATCTCATTAGAACTGATTCAAATTTATTCTTTTTCAGGGCTGAGTAATACTCCATTGTGTATATGTACCACAGCTTTCTTATCCATTCATCTGCTGATGGACATCCATGTGAAACTGGAGCTGATTATACAGAGTGAAGTAAGCCAGAAAGTAAAACACCAATACAGTATACTGACACATATATATGGAATTTAGAAAGAGAGTAATGATGACCCTGTATGTGAGACAACAAAAAGACACAGATGTATAGAACGGATTTTGGCCTCTGGGAGAGGGAGAGGGTGGGATAATTGGGGGAATGGCATTGAAACATGTATACTATCATGTAAGAAACGAAGTGCCAGTTTATGTTAGATAGAGGATACAGGATGCTTGGGGCTGGTGCATGGGGATGATCCAGAGAGATGGTATGAAGTGGGACGTGGGAGAGGTTTTGAGGATTGGGAGCTCGTGCTCACCTGTGGCTGATTCCTGTCAATGTATGGCAAAACCAATACAGTATTATAAAGTAAAAATAAAATTAAAAAATAAATAAAGCTGAAACTCCAGTATTTTGGCCACCTTACGCGAAGAGTTGACTCATTGGAAAAGACTCTGATGCTGGGAGGGATTGGGGGCAGGAGGAGAAGGGGACGACAGAGGATGAGATGGCTGGATGGCATCACCGACTTGATGGACATGAATTTTAGTGAACTCCGGGAGTTGGTGATGGACAGGGAGGCCTTGTGTGCTGCAATTCATGGGCTTTCTAAGAGGCAGACACGAATGAGCAACTGAACTGAACTGATGTATAAAATAAATAATTAATTAGAAACTGCTAAATAGCACAGGAATATACTCAATACTCTATAATGACCTATATGGGAAAAGAATCTAAAAGAGAGTTGACTATATGTATACATAGAACTGACTCACCTTGTGATACACCTGAAACTAATGCAATATTGTAATCAACTATACTACAATAATTTTTCAATTTAAAATTTCTTTAAAAGCCCATGTTAAACCACATAAGCCACTGCATACTAGCAAGATCAAAACCTCATGTTGTCATTCCCTAATTTCTAACTCCAAATGTTTCTCATACATTAATTTGTTTTCCATTTCTGTAATGATTTTTTCCTTCATGTTTATCTTCTAACAAAGGCCCCAGTAACCTTTATTGACTATGCCAAAGCCTTTGACTGTGTGGATCACAAGAAACCATGGAAAATTCTGAAAAAGATGGGAATACTAGACCATTTGACCTGCCTCTTGAGAAATCTGTATGCAAGTCAGGAAACAACAGTTAGAACTGGACATGGAACAACAGACTGGTTCCAAATAGGAAAAGGAGTACGTCAAGGCTGTATATTGTCACCTTGCTTATTTAACTTATATGCAGAGTACATCATGAGAAACGCTGGACTGGAAGAAACACAAATTGGAATCAAGATTGCTGGGAGAAATATCAATAACCTCAGATATGCAGATGATACCACCCTTATGGCAGAAAGTGAAGAGGAACTAAAAAGCCTCTTGATAAAAGTGAAAGAGGAGAGTGAAAACTTGGCTTAAAGCTCAACATTCAGAAAACGAAGATCACAGCCTCTGGTCCCATCACTTCATGGGAAACAGATGGGGAAACAGTGGAAGCAGTGTCAGATTTTATTTTGGGGGGCTCCAAAATCACTGCAGATGGTGACTGCAGCCATGAAATTAGAAGACGCTTACTCCTTGGAAGAAAAGTTATGATCAACCTAGATAGCATATTCAAAAGCAGAGACTACTTTGCCAACTAAGGTCCGTCTAGTCAAGGCTATGATTTTTCCAGTTGTCACGTATGGATGTGAGAGTTGGACTGTGACGAAGGCTGAGTTCTGAAGAATTGATGGCTTTGAACTGTGCTGTTGGAGAAGACTTTTGAGAGTCCCTTGCACTGCAAGGAGATCCAACCAGTCCATTCTGAAGGAGATCAGCCCTGGGATTTCTTTGGAATGAATGATGCTAAAGCTGAAACTCCAGTACTCTGACCACCTCATGCAAAGAGTTGACTTCCTGGTAAAGACTCTGATGCTGGGAGGGATTGGAGGAAGGAGGAGAAGGGGACGACCGAGGATGAGATGGCTGGATGGCATCACTGACTCGATGGATGTGAGTCTGAGTGAACTCCAGGAGTTGGTGATGGACAGGGAGGCCTGGCATGCTGCGATTAATGGGGTCTCAAAGAGTCGGACACCACTGAGCGACTGAATTGACTGAACCGAACTGAACCTTCATTAATTCTCTTCTGAATTAAACCTATTATCCTAAACCATGGACATATATTGACCTTCCATTTTATTTAAAATGAGTGAAACTCTGTGCTAAATGTTATTCCAACTTTGTTTATAAGTTACAGACTTTTCTTGGTTTTAAGTTGTAGCTCTTAGTTCAACACAGAGAAAGTTCCTTTTTCTATTTTGGATTTGTCTCAGTGAGATGAATGATGAAATATTTCTCTCTACCCTTTTCCCAAGAGTTCATGCTGATATCTAACATGTTTCTTTTCATATAAATTTTGGAATGACTACTTGCATTTTCTCCTTTACCTTAGAAAACATATAGATAAAAATAAAATGACATGCAGGTAATATAGATGTTATTGTGAAAAATTTAATTTAGCCTTAGCAAAAAAATTTTTTTAAATAAAAGTTGTCAACCTTTTTTTTAGGCAGACAAAGTCTTGTTTTATTGAATGAGTGACCTGCATAATTGCCAAGGCCACTGTGCACAAACAAGGAGAGTAGAACCTATTTCTTGGTCTCTTCCTCCTTGGACAGAACCTTGATGACTTCCTCCTTCTTGGCCTGGAGCCCCTCTTCAAAGACCTTTCTGCTTCTCTAGATCTGAAAGGCCTAAGCCTGGTGGGCATGAAGCTTCTTACAAGCGTTGTCCACCTTCAGCTTATGGATATGTTCTGTGAAAACACACTTGATTTTGAATTTATCACCCATCACTTTCAGGCAGAGGCTATGATACATATGGCAGTCATTATTCTTAGATTTGTGGTATTTTCTGAGTAGTCTGTGTGCAATTCTCATCCTTCTCATCCTCTTCATTTAGGTTACCTTATTCAGCATTGGATACCCTTTCACATACCTATGCCCATATGCCTACCCTTTCAGCAGCCCAAGGTGTTTTATCCAGCTTCAAGCATCAGCTTCTGGATCTGCTGATGGCAGTTGGCACTGGATATTTCGTTAGTCTCACTGGGGTCCAACCAGCTCTTTTTCTTGCACTGGCACACACTGAAGCCTGAGCATGATCATGGCTGTGGCCACAGTGGCAAAAAGGAAAGCCAAAGTTATCAACTTTTCACTGATATTCAGGCAACACCCTAGATCAGTTAGGATCAAGTTCGACTGTACGTGACAGAAAATTCAGATTAAAAAATCTTTAAAAACATGCAGTTATATTTCTTGTGAAAAGACGAGAATCACGCAGTTCAGTGTTGTTATGACATTTCATTGTGTGGAGGATTTGGTTCCAGTTTCCTCTTTTGTTTGGAGGGCGTGGGGTTTTGCTTTTTTGTTTTCTTTAGGTCTTTACCATGCTTGGTCCTCATTCCAAGGGTCATCCTGTTCTCTGAAATGGTTCAAGAGTTTCTTTCATCAAATTCTCCTTTGAGTCAGCATAAGGAAAAAGGAATATGACAAGCATACTCACCCCACACTGCCTCAGTTCCACTTTGTGGTAGCTGTACACTATGTTGCACAGACCGCAGGCACATAAACACAGCCAGCTAAAAGATTGCCTAAGAGGTGCAGTCTTATTCTGCTGGCTATAATTGGGAGCTGATTTATTCTTGAGGAAGTACAAAATAGATTCTTGGAGATAATCACTAGTCTCTTCCTTATAACTCTGTTTGGCAGTATCTATCTATTTAGGTACTAAATGTGTAGTTAGTAACTTAAATAGGTCATCTGGAAATATCACTGTTCAAAAACCGTGGATGTTTGTCTCAGGACAATTTATACCCAAATTAGGGCTCATACTCAGTTTAAATATTTCTCTTTCTAAAGTCTTTGGCATTGTCTATGAAGTGCAATTGGTTGCATATTAGAGTTGGACAGAGTTGTTGGAAGGTCAAGAAAAGCCTCTGTATTAGAGCAGAACCAAATTATGTTTTGAGAAGAATATTGGTCCTCACTACAGATACTATCAGTCTCCTGGGAGCAAACCTGAGAGCCAAACAACTGTCCTGGAGTAAGTATCTAAAAGCCACAAAAATTTCCAATTGCAAATTCCATCTGTATTATTATTAATCCACTGATAATTAATGTTATATCTCTGCATTTAACATAGTATAAAACTGTTGTACACAGGTGCATGTTAGAGTACATAACCTAAAAGTCTGTGCTGATAAAAAACATAACTCAAACTATTTCAACCTAAACAATATTTATGGGACTTACAGTCTACTCACTCATGTAGGTTATGCAAAACTTGTCGTTGAGTTTTCCAGAATATCAGAGAGCTGCTCCCATGGACCAGATCCTGCATGTTGTGTAAAAATACTTTGCCCATTTCTGTTTTTTCAGGCTGACATGATTACCCTGCTTTAAGAAACCTAAACATGCCTGTGAATCTCATGAAATTTACTCAAAGAATACACCTTGAGAACATCTTTTACTATATCAAATACTCTCTCCTCTATGAGAACTAATGAGAGAAATTTCCTTGTGGCCTCTGTACACAAGAAAGGTGAAGAAGTTTTGTGCATGTTTTTGTAAGTAATTTTCAATTATTTTTAGATATAAAAGTTATTATACATTTAACTTAAGCTTGAGTTTTTAAGCTGTTTGATGATGTGGAGGCCTTTAAAGTAAAACAAGTGTTAGTTGCTCAGTTGTGACCTGACTCGTTGTGTCTGACTCAATGTGACCCTGTGGACTGTAGCCGGTCAGAATCCTCTGTCCATGGAGTTCTCCAGGCAAGAATACTGGATTGAGTAGCTATTCCCTCCTCAAGGGAAATTACATCATACAGGGAACAAACCCAGATCTCCTGTATTTCAGGCAAATTCTTTACTCTGAGCCTAACACTTCTAATTTTTGAATAACTAAGATGTTGAAGCTGTTTTCATTTATATTGCCACCCAGTGGTAAAATACAGAAATTTTTCTCTATCTGTATCTTTGCTGATTACAAAAACCTTGACATTTTCTTTTTTTTTTTTAATACTTTATCCTACGTTACAATACTGTATTGGTTTTGCAATAAATTGACATGAATCAGCCACAGGTGTACACGATCTCCCAATGCCAAAGCCCCCTCCCACTTTCCACCCCATATCATCTCTCTGGATCATCCCCGTGCACCAGCCCCAAGATTCCTGTATCCTGTATCGAACACAGACTGGTGCTTCATTTCTTATATGATAGTATATATGTTTCAAGGCCATTCTCCGAAATCATCCCACCCTCTCTATCTCCCTCAGAGGCCAAAAGTCTGTTCTATACCTCTGTGTCTCTTTTGTTGTCTCACATACAGGGTCATCATCACTATCTGTGTTTTTTGGGGGTTTTTTATTAAATTTATTTATTTTTTTAATTACAATACTGTATTTGTTTTGCAATACATTGACACGAATCAGTCATAGGTGAACACAATCTCCCAATGCCAAAGCCCCCTCCCACCTCCCACCCCACATCCTCTACTTGAATCATCCTGTGCATTAGCCCCATGCATCCTGCATCCTACATTGAACATAGATTGGCGCTTCGTTTCTTACTAGAAAATATACATGTTTCATTGGCATTCTCCCAAACCATCCCACCCTTTCCTCTCCCTCAGAGTCCAAAAGTCCACTCTATACCTCTGTGTCTTTTTGTTGTCTCACATATAGGGTTATCATTACTGTCTTCTAAATTCCATATATATGTGTCAGTATACTGTATTGGTGTTTTTCTTTCTGGCTTACTTCACTCTGTATAATCGGTTCCAATTTCATCCATCTCATTAGAACTGAGTCAAATTTATTCTTTTTCTGCATCTATTGAGATAATCATATGATTTTTATTTCTCAGTTTGTTAATGTGATGAATTACATTGATTGACTTGCGGATATTGAAGAATCCTTGCATCCCTGGGATAAAGCCCACTTGGTCATGGTGTATGATCTTTTAATGTGTTGCTGGATTCTGATTGCTAGGATTTTGTTGAGACTTTTTGCATCTATGTTCAACAGTGATTTGGCCTGAAGTTTTCTTTTTTGTGGTATCTTTGTCAGGTTTTGGTATTAGGGTGATGGTGGCCTCATAGAATGAGTTTGGAAGTTTACCTTCCTCTGCAATTTTCTGGAATAGCTTCAGTAAGATAGGTGTTAGCTCTCCTCGGAATTTTTGGTAGAATTCAGCTGTGAAGCTGTCTGGACCTGGGCTTTTATTGCTGGAAGATTTCTGATTACAGTTTCAATTTTCGTGCTTGTGATGGGTCTGTTAAGATTTTCTATTTTTTCCTGGTTCAGTTTTGGAAAATTGTACTTTTCTAAGAATTTGTCCATTTCTTCCAAGTTGTCCATTTTATTGGCATGTAATTGCTGATAGTAGTCTCTTATGATTCTTTGTATTTCTGAGTTGTCTGTCGTGATCTCTCCATTTTCATTTCTAATTTTGTTGATTTGATTTTTTTCTCTTTGTTTCTTGATGAGTCTGGCTAATGGTTTGTCAATTTTATTTATCCTTTCAAAGAACCAGATTTTTGCTTTGTTGATTTTTGCTATGGTCTCTTTTGTTTCTTCTGCATTTATATCTGCCCTAATTTTTAGGATTTCTTTCCTTCTACTAACTCTGGGGTTCTCTATTTCTTCCTTTTCTTGTTGCTTTAGGTGTAGAGTTAGGTTATTTATTTGGCTTCTTTCTTGTTTCTTGAGGTATGCCTGTATTGCTATGAACTTTCCTCTTAGGACTGCTTTTATAGTGTCCCAAAGGTTCTGTGTAGTTGTGTTTTCATTTTCATTCATTTCGATGCATATTTTGATTTCTTTTTGATTTCTTCTGTGATTTGTTGATTATTCAGAAGGGTGTTGTTCAGCCTCCAAATGTTGGAATTTTTAATAGTTTTTCTCCTATAATTGAGATCTATCCTTAGTGCACTATGGTCAGAGAAGATGCTTGGAATATTTTCGATTTTTTTGAATTTATCAAGGTTAGATTTATGACCCAGAATGTGATCTATCCTGGAAAAGGTACCGTGTGCACTTGAGTAAAAGGTGAAATTCATTGCTTTGGGGTGAAATGTCCTATAGATATCAATTAGGTCTAACTGGTCAATTGTATCATTTAACATTTGCGTTTCTTTGTTAATTTTCTGCTTAGTTGATCTGTCCATAGGTGTGAGTGGGGTATTAAAGTCTCCCACTATTATTTTGTTATTATTAATTTCCCCTTTCATGCTTGTTAGCAATTGTCTTACATATTGCGGTGCTCCTATGTTGGGTGCATATATATTTATAATTGTTATATCTTCTTCTTGGATTGATCCTGTAAGTATGCTGTATTGGTGTTTTTCTTTCTGGCTTACTTCACTCTGTATAATCAGCTCCAGTTTCATCCATCTCATTAGAAGTGAGTCAAATTTATTCTTTTAAGTGCTGAATAATACTCCATAGTGTATATGTACCACAGCTTTCTTATCCATTCATCTGCTGATGGACATCTAGGTGGTTTCCATGTCCTGGCTATTATAAACAGTGCTGCAATGAACATTGGGGTACATGTGTCTCTTTCAGTTCTGGTTTCCTCGGTGTGTATGCCCAGGAGTGGGATTGCTGGGTCATAAGGCAGTTCTATTTGCAATTTTTAAGGAATCTCCACACTGTTTTCCATAGTGGCTGTACTAGTTTGCATTCCCACCAACAGTGTAAGTGGGTTCCCTTTTCTCCACATCCTCTCCAGCATTTATTGCTTGTAGACTTTTGGATCGCAGCCATTCTGACAAGTGTGAAATGGTACCCCATTGTGGTCTTGATTTGCATTTCTCCAATAATGAGTGATGTTGAGCATCTTTTCATGTGTTTGTTAGCCATTCGTATGTCTTCTTTGGAGAAATGCCTATTTAGTTCTTTGGCCCATTTTTTGATTGGATCATTTATTTTTCTGGAGTTGAGCTGCATAAGTTGCATGAATATCTTTGAGATTAGGTGTTTGTCAGTTGCTTCATTTGCTTTTTCTCCCATTCTGAAGGCTGTCTTTTCACCTTGCTTATAGTTTCCTTTGTTGTGCAGAAGCTTTTAATTTTAATTAGATCCCATTTGTTTATTTTCGCTTTTATTTCCAGTATACTGGGAGGTGGATCATAGAGGATCCTGCTGTGATTTATGTCGGAGAGTGTTTTGCCTATGTTCTCCTCTAGGAGTTTTATAGTTTCTGGTCTTACATTTAGATCTTTAATCCATTTTGAGTTTATTTTTGTGTTTGGTGTTAGAAAGTGATCTAGTTTCATTCTTTTACAAGTGGTTGACCAGTTTTCCCAGCACCACTTGTTAAAGAGATTGTCTTTACTCCATTGGATATTCTTGCCTCCTTTGTGGAAGATAAGGTGTCCATAGGTGTGTGGATTTATCTCAGGGCTTTCTATTTTGTTCCATTGATCTATATTTCTGTCTTTGTGCCAGTACCATACTGTCTTAATGACTGTGGCTTTGTAGTAGAGCCTGAAATCAGGCAAGTTGATTCCTCCAGTTCCAGACTATCTCAATAGATGCAAAGAAGGCCTTTTACAAAATTCAACATCCATTTATGATAAAAAAAAAAAAAACTCTCCAGAAAGCAGGAATAGAAGGAACGTACCTCAGCATAATAAAATCTATATATGACAAACCCACAGCAAACATTATCCTCAATGGTGAAAAATTGAAAGCATTTCCCCTAAAGTCAGGAACAAAACAAGGGTGTCCACTTTCACCACTACTATTCAATATAGTTCTGGAAGTTTTGGCCACAGCAATCAGAGCAGAAAAAGAAATAAAAGGAATCCAAATTGGAAAAGAAGAAGTAAAACTCTCACTGTTTGCACATGACATGATCCTCTACATAGAAAATCCTAAAGACTCGACCAGAAAAATACTAGAGCTAATCAATGAATATAGTAAAGTTGCAGGATATAAGATCAACACTCAGAAATCCCTTGCATTCTTATACATTAATAATGAGGAAACAGAAAAAGAAGTTAAGGAAACAATTCCATTCACCATTGCAACGAAAAGAATAAAATACTTAGGAATATACCTACCTAAAGAAACTAAAGACCTATTATCGAAAACTATAAAACACTGATGAAAGAAATCAAAGAGGACACTAAAAGATGGAGAAATATACCGTGCTCATGGATTGGAAGAGTCAATATAGTGAAAATGAGTATACTACCCAAAGCAATCTATCTATTCAATGCAATCCCTATGAAGCTACCAGCAGTATTTTTCACAGAACTAGAACAAATAATCTCAAGATTTGTATGGAAATACAAAAACCTCAAATAGCAAAAAGCAATCTTGAGAAAAAACCTTGACATTTTCAACCAGTGTTTTGATACTGCATATATTTTGATTCTGTTCTTAGACATACAAGTACTTTATACAATATTATATATTTTTCCCTGAGGAGAAACTACTCATGGTGTAAACCCATCACCCTAACTCTTTCATTAAATATTTTCCAGTGTTTATTTTTCTGTGCTGTGTTTTGTCTTTGAAATCTTAAGTACAGATTTTTAAGTTAATCATTCTCCTCCATTATGGTCTCATGGACATCGTTTATTCCAGCAGTCTTTCTCTTTGAAATATTTGATTCATCTGTTTATCCTCATAGCCTTATCTTTCCCACATTCTAATTATATAAATATGTTATCCTGTTAGGTATTCTTATAAAATGTACTATATTTGATATGTACAACTTTAATTTCCACAAATGGTATTACACTGTATATACTTCACCTATTAATATTATTTCATTCAGCACTTTTTTAAGATCTTCCCATACTACTCTGTGTTGAGTCTGTGGTCTCTACTTGCTACCTAGAATCCCATAATAGAGACGAACATCTATAATACTCTCAACAATTCACTACCATAAAAACTCTGAGATAAACATCTCTACATATGTTTCCTCTTGAAGCTAGGTAAATATTTTCCATTACTCATAATCAGAAGTAGGATTTCAGGGTCAATATGAAAGTCATTAGACAAGTTACTACAGCAAACTCTACAGAATTACCTCATCACCATCATTTCATAGGAATTTACATTACTGGGTTGTCCAGATTGTTCTTTCAGGTTTTCCATGACATTAAAAACCCAAACAAATATTTTGGTCAACTCAAATATTTCAGATCCCTGCAAAAACTGGGCTGCTGCAGCTTTTTAATTTTGCAAATTAAATGGTATAAAATGAGATCTAATCTTAATTTGCATTTCTGCAGCTATTAAAGTTCAATTTAATTTCAACAAAAGTATTATATGTGTTCATTATTAATGTAATTCATTCAGCACTCTTTTAAAAAGTTTCCTATACTATTCTCTGTATATATGTACAAAATACATATATGCATTTTTTTTCAAAATTTCAAATACATCCTTCAAGTTTTTGCCCACTCATTTTGTTGGATATATATGTTATTGACGAGAAAGTCTTACTTTTAGAAAACAAAATTCAACAGTTTTTACTTTTAAATTAATCCTTTTGGGTGGGGTGGGGGGTGGTGGGGGAGAAAAATCAATATACCTTGTGGCACAGAAGAAACAATATGCAAATGGTGGTACACTTATGTCACCCCCACTCCTCCTGGACATGCCCATTCTTATCCCCCAAGAAGTGGCAAACCCAGGACCACTGCCCAGCAGGACCTAGGTTAGTTACAGGCTCTGATAGGAACTAAGCCCTTAGGAGTCAAGGGTGGGAAGGAGAGACACCAGCACTTAGGCCCCTTAAGGGTCCACTAGTTAACTAGTCATATATATGGCAAGGGAGGAACAACCCACCATAGGCCAGTTCTCCCAAGGTTCTAGAGTTTCAAGTCTGAAAATCTAATTTAAGAAATAATTCTACACTAACAGTATGGCCCTAATATTCTGCCATATTATATACTATTAACTTTATAGTATTATATTCTGCATTTAAGACTTTATTCCATTGTGAATAAAACTTCACTCTTCTATTTCAAAAATGATTTACACCTACATAGTCATTTATTCTTCCACATGATATAAAAAATGTTTATTAAGTACCTAGAAAAAATTCACTTGGAATTTTAACTAGGAATTTACTGAAGTTATAGAATAATTTAAAGAAAATTGTAATTCCTTGTAATAATAACTTCTTCCATTCAACTTATATTAATTAGGAATACTCTCATGATGTTTATAATTTTTAGAATTTCTCTGCAGAATACTGTCATATTCTCTCTTTATCTGATTTTTAGCTATTTTATAGTTTTTTTATGTTATTATAAATGGTAAAGAATGTGAAGTCGCTCACCGATTCTTTTTGACTCTTGAGAGTCCCTTGGACTGCAAGGAGCTCCACTCTCTCTGAAGGAGTTCAACCGTGGGATTTCTTTGGAAGGAATGATGCTGAAGCTGAAACTCCAGTACTTTGGCCACCTCATAAGAGCTGACTCACTGGAAAAGACTCTGATGCTGGGAGGGATTGGGGGCAGGAGGAGAAGGGGAAACAGGATGAGATGGCTGGATGGCATCACGGACTCGATGGACATGAGTCTGAGTGAACTCCAGAGTTGGTGATGGACTGGGAGGCCTGGCATGCTGCGATTCATGGGGTCGCAAAGAGTCGGACATGACTGAGCAACTGAACTGAACTGAACTGATAGTTGAGGTACAATGTCAAACAAGTAATAGGTATACAATACAGTGGTTCACATTTTTTTTTCATTTCCATTCCATTTATTTATTTATTGGCCACACCGGGGGTATGTGGGATCCTTCTTTCCTAACCAGTGATTAAACCCATCTCCCTAGTAATAGAAACAAACTCTTAACCAATGGACTGCCAGGGAAGTCCCCATTTCCATTAAAGGTTAAATTCCATTTATAAAATATACAAAATTTACACAATTACATTTATAAAATGTATAAACTCATTTTATGAAGTAGGGGCTATATATTCTTTGTGTTGTACAATAGATCTTTATAGCTTATTTTTAATTTATTTATTTTAAATGAAGAAAAGATGAATATTTTTAATGATAAAAGGTACAATTCACAAAGAAGATAAACATCATAAACCATTAACACTTAACAACAAAGAAACAGATACATAAACCAAAAATCAGAAGAAACATAAAGAAAAGGAAAATATAATCATAGTGAGACATTAACATTTCTCTGAGAATAATTTATCAAGTGCAGAAAAGATAAGAATAGGAGCATCTTGAATGAGGTCATTAATAATTTAAATATAATAGATTTTTATTTAATTAACTTATATTAATTATATCCTACACAAATATATTTAAAAATTTTCCTTTCATATATCATTATTAGATGTACATAGGATATTTAGAAAAATGGGCAAAAAGATAAGCATTACTAAATTTCAAGAACAATTCATTTGTGTGTGTGATTCAGTTATACATATATACATTTGTTATTTTTGAAATTATTTTCCATTATAGGTTATTACAAGATATTGCCTACAGTTACTTGTGCCATACAACAAACCTTTGTGGTTTGTTGCATATCTATTTTTTAAACTAGAAATCTAGCATTCTAATCATACTAAGTCAAACAAATAGAGTCAAAATATCATTAATTTTTAAATTAGGGAATAATTCATAATTTTTCTAAAATATATATATTATACTTATTATTTATATATATACATACAAAAGCTTTTTTACTATGCTTGATAAAGGCTTAAGAAAGAACATCAAAAAATTAAGAGAGCTGTATAAATTGGAAAACATGAACTAAATGAAATGGGAGCACTGAATATGAAATTTAGAAAGTGAAACAAACTAAATAAGGTAAAAGGTCCTCATACAGTCCAGTTGCTTTTAAAAATGACTGCTTACTAGAAACATATCTGGAGCTCTGGCAAAAAAAAAAAATTAAATTAAAAAGCCATACCTGGGCAATTGTATTTTTTTAATTCCAAGATAATTCTGATATGCATCTGGATTTTGAAAAGTGATTACAGGTTTTTCTATTAAATGGTAGTTCGGGTGATATAGAATTCTATAATTTTTCTGTTGACCATGATACAGTGGTATTAAGTGAGTAATAATTACATAATCACAATAGTAAAAGATGTTTATCAGCTTTCACAGCCAATGGCCAAGCAAAACATAAAAGATAAGAACAATTGCAAGCCATAACAGGAACATGATTAGCCTAACAATATAAAATAATTACATACAATTTGGGGGTCAAGCAGAGTGAGGTGGTAAGTGTAAATGCATACATGCACAGTTTTCATCTGCTCACTCAGTCTATGTCTTTTCGTTGGTGCATTTAATCCATTTACTTTTAAGGAAATTATCAATATGTATGATTCTATTACCATCTGCTTAATTGTCTTGGGTTCATTTTCTGTAGGTAGATCTTTTCCTTATATTGTTTTTTGCCTAGAGAAGTTCTTTTCTCATTTCTTGTAGAGCTGGTTTGGTGGTGCTGAATTCTCTTAACTTTTGCTTGTCTGGTAAGCTTTTGACTCCTCCATCAAATCTGAAGGAGAGTCTTGATAGGTAGAGTATTCTTGGTTGTAAGATCATCCCTTTCATCGCTTTAAATATGTCATGCCATTCCCTTCTGGCTTGTACAGTTTCTGTTGAGAAGTCAATTGATAGCCTTATGGGAGTTCCCTTGTATGTTATTTGTCATTTTTCCTTGGCTGCTTTTAATATTTTATCTCTGTCTTTAATTTTTGTTAGTTTGTTGACTATGTATCTGAGTATGTTCTTCCTTTGATTTATCCTGTGTGGGACTCTCTGTGCTTCCTGGACTTGGTCAATTATTTCCTTTACCATGTTAGAGAATTTTTCAGCTATTATCTCTTCAAGTATTCTCTCAGGTCTTTTCTCTCTCTCTTCTGCTTCTGGAATCCCTACAATGTGAATATTCATGCATTTAATGTTGTCCAAGAGGTCTCTAAGGTTGTCTTCATTATTCTTCATTCTTTTTTCTATATTCTGTTCTGCAACAGTGATTTCTACCATTCTATCCTCCAGGTCATTTATCTGTGCTTCTGCCTCAGTTATTCTGCTATGGATTCTTTCTAGTGTTTTATTGATCTGTTTATTCTTTAGTTCTTGTAGGTCTTTGATAAACATTTCTTGCATCTTCTCAATCCTGGCCTGTTTTCTTTTTCTGAGATCCTAAATCATATTCACTATCATTATTCTCCCCAGGTCGGTAGGTGGCCAATATGTTGCTGGAGATCAGTGGAGAAATAACTCCAGAAAGAATGACGAGATGGAGCAAAAGCAAAAACAATACACAGTTGTGGCTGTGACAAGTGATGGAAGCAAAGTCTGATGCTGTAAAGAGCAATATTGCCCAGGACCTGGAATGTTAGATCCATGAATCAACGCAAATTGGAAGCAGTCAATCAGGAGATGGCAAGAGTGAACATCAACATTTTAGGAATCAGTGAATTAAAATGGTCTGGAATGGCTGAATTTAACTCAGATGACCATTATATCTACTACTGTGGGCAAGAATCCCTTAGAAGAAATGGAGTAGCCATCATAGTCAACAAAAGAGTCCAAAATGCAGTACTTGGAAGCAATCCAAAAATAAAAAAAAAAGAGTGATCTCTGTTCATTAGCAGGGCAAATCATTCAATATCACAGTAATCCAAGTCTATGCCCCAACCAGGAATGCTGAAGAAGCTGAAATTGAACAGTTCTATGAAGACCTACAAGACCTTCTAGAACTAACACACAAAAAAAGATGTCCTCTTCACTATAGGGGACTGGAAGGCAAAGGTAGGAAGTCAAGAGACCTGGAGTAACAGGCAAATTTGACCTTGGAGTACAAATGAAGCAGGTCAAAGGCTAACAGAGTTTTGCCAAGAGAACTGATCATAGCACACACCCTTTTCCAACAACACAAGAGAAGACTCTACACATGGACATAGCCAGATGGTCAATATCAAAATCAGATTGATTATATTCTTTGCAATCAAGGATGGAGAAGCTCGATACAGTCAGGAAAAAGAAGGCCAGGAGCTGACTGTGGCTCAGATCAGGAACTCCTCATTGCCAAATTCAGACTGAAATTGAAGAAAGTAGGGAAAACCACTAGACCATTCAGGTATGACCTAAATCGAATCCCTTACAACTGTACAGTGGAAGTGACAAATAGATTCAAAGGACTAAATTTGATAGACAGAGTGCCTGAAGAACTATGGACTGAGGTCCATGACATTGTACAGGAGGCAGTGATCAAGACTATCCTCAAGAAAAAGAAATGTAAAAGGCAAAATGTTTGTCTGAGAAGGCCTTACAAACAGCTATGAAAAGAAGTGAAGCCAAAGGAAAAGAAGAAAAGGAAAGATATACCCATTTGAATGCAGAATTCTAAAGAACATCAAGGAGAGATAAGAAAGCCTTCCTCAGTGATCAATGAAAAGAAATAGAGGAAAACAATAGAATGCAAAAGATTAGACATCTCTTCAATAAAATTAGAGATACCAAGGGAACATTTCATGCAAAGATGGGCTCAGTAAAGGACAGAAATGGTAGAGACCGAAGAGAAGCAGAAGATACTAAGAGGAGCATGCAACAATACACAGAAGAAGTATTCAAAAAGATCTTCACGACCCAAGTAATCATGATGGTGTGATCATTCATCTAGAGCCAGACTTCCTGGAATGCAAGTCAAGTAGGCCTTAGGAAACATCACTGCAAAGAAAGCTAGTGGAGGTGATGGAATTCCAGTTGAGCTATTTCAAATCTTAAAAGATGATGCTGTGAAAGTGTTGCAGTCAATATGCCAGCAAATTTGGAAAACTCAGCATGACTACAGGACTGGAAAAGGTCAGTTTTCATTCCAACCCCAAAGAAATGTAATGCCAATGAATGCTCAAACTGCCGCAAAATTGTGCTCATCTCACACGTCAGCAAAGTAATGCTCAAAATTCTCCAAGCCAGGTTTCAACAGTACGTGAACTGTAAACTGTCAGATGTTCAAGCTGGTTTCAGAAAAGGCAGAGGAACCAGAGATCAAATTGCCAACATCTGCTGGATCATCGAAAAAAACAAGAGAGTTCTGAGAGTTGCATTATTGACTATACCAAAGCCTTTGACTGTATGGATCACAACAAACTGGAAAATTCTTCAAGAGATGGGAATACCAGGCCACCCGACCTTCTTCCTAAGAAATCTGTATGCAGGTCAAGAAGCAATAGTTAGAACTGGACATGGAACATATGACTGGTTCCATATTGGGAAAGGAATCCATCAAGGCTGTATATTGTCACCCTGCTTATTTAACTTAAATGCAGAGTACATCATGAGAAATGCCAGACTGAATGAAGCACAAGCTGAATTCAGGATTGCTAGGAGAAATATCTATACCCTCAGATAAGCAGATGACACCACTCTTAGTGGTAGAAAATGAAGAAAAACTAGAGTCTCTTGATGTAAGTGAAAGAGGAGAGTGAAAAAGTTGGCTTAAAACTAAGCAGTCAGAAAATGAAGATCATGGCATCTGGTCCCATCACTTCATAGCAAATAGATGAGGAAACAGTGGAAACAGTGGCTGACTTTATTTTTCTGGGCTCCAAAATCAATGCCGATGGTGACTGCAGCCATGAAATTAAAAGATGTTTGTTCCTTGAAAGAAAAGCTATGACCATTCTAGACAGCATACTAAAAAGCAGAGACATTACTTGACCAACACAGGTCTGTCTAGTCAAAACTGTGGTTTTTCCAGTAGTCATGTATGGATGTGAGTGTTGGACTGTGAAGAAGGCTGAGCGCTGAAGAATTGATGCTTTTGAACTGTGGTGTTGGAGAAGACTCTTGAGAGTCCCTTGGACTTCAAGGAGATCCAACCAGTCAATCCTTAAAAGACATCAACCATGAACATTCACTGGAAGGACTGATTTTGAAGCTGAAACTCCAGTACTTTGGCCCCCAGATGAAAAGAGCCAACTCACTGAAAAAGACCCTGATGCTGGTAAAGACTGAAAAGAAAAGGAGAAGGAGGCAGCAGAGGGTGAAATGGTTGGATGGCATCACTGATGCAATGGACATGATTTTTAGTCAACTCCAAGAGTTGATGATGGACAGGAAAGTCTGGTGTGCTGCAGTCCATGGAGTGGCAAAGAGTCAGACATGACTGAGCAACTGAACTGAACTGATAATTATTCTGAATTCTTTTTTCCAGAAGATTGCCTATCTCCACTTCATTTAGTTGTTTCTCTATAGTTTTATCTTGTCCCTTCGCCTGGGATGTAACTATCTGCTTTTTCATGCTGATTAACATTCTGTAATGTGGTTTGTTTTGTTTGCTGTGGGACTGTGGTTATTCACGCTTCTTCTGTCTGCCCTCTGATGGAGGAGGCTAAAAGGCTTATGCAAGCTTCTTGACAGGAGGGACTGGTGGTGAGAAACACTGAGTCTTGCTCTGATGGGAAGGGTCTTGCTCAGTAAAGCTTTAATCCAGTTATCTGCCAATGAGTGCAGTGGCACTCCTTCCCTGATTCCCCCCCGACTCACCCTCACCCCCGACGAGGTGACTGAGCACTCAGTCTACCGGCTCTATGGTCAGGTTAATGCTGACCTCCAAGAGTGTTTATGCGAAAGGAGACCCTCCCTGACAGCTGCTGCCAGTTCCCCTTTCTCTGATGTGTGCCCCTGCTAACCCACACTTCTACAGGAGGTCCTCCAATACTAGCAGGTAGTTTTGCTTCAGTTTCCTGTGGAATCACTGCTCCTTTCCTCTGAGACTTGGTGCACACAAGGTTTTGTTTCTGCCCTCCAATCCTGAAGTCTGTTTCCCGCAGTCTTAGGGAAATCTTACAATCAAATCCTGCTTCTGTGCTTCAAGGTCAGATTCCCGGAGGATTCCCAGTAGCTTTATTGGGTCCAAAGAATAGCAAGAAGAAATAAGAAAGCCTTCTTCAGTGATCAGTGAAAAAAAAAAAAAAAGAGGAAAACAACAGAATGGGAAAGACTAGAGATCTCTTCAAGAAAATAAGAGATATCAAGGGAACATTTCATGCAAAGATGGGCTCGATAAAGGACAGAAATGGTGTGGACCTAACTAAAGCAGAAGATATTAAGAAGAGATGGCAAGAATACACAGAACTGTACAAAAAGGATCTTCACAACCCAGATAATCACGATGGTGTGATCACTCATCTAGAGCCAGACATCTTGGAATGTGAAGTCAAGTGGGCCTTATAAAGCATCACTATGAACAGAGCTGGTGGAGGGGATGAAATTCCAGTAAAGCTATGTCAAATCCTGAAAGATGATGCTGTGGAAGTGCTGCACTCAATATGCCAGCAAATTTGGAAAACTCAGCAGTGGCCACAGGACTGGAAAAGGTCCGTTTTCATTCCAGTCCCAAAGAAAGGCAACGCCAAAGAATGCTCAAACTACCGCACAATTGCACTCATCTCACACACTAGTAAAGTAATGCTCAAAATTCTCCAAACCAGGCTTCAGCAATACGAAAACTGTGAACTTCCTGATGTTCGAGCTGGTTTTAGAAAAGGCAGAGGAATCAGAGATCAAATTGCCAACATCTGTTGAATCATGGGAAAAGCAAGAGAGTTCCAGAAAAACATCTACTTCTGCTTTATTGACTATGCCAAAGCCTTTGACTGTGTGGATCACAATCAACTGTGGAAAATTCTGAAAGAGATGGGAATACCAGACCACCTAACCTGCCTCTTGACAAATCTGTATGCAAGTCAGGAAGCAACAATTAGAACTGGACATAGATCAACATACTGGTTCCAAATAAGAAAAGGAGCACGTCAAGGCTGTATATTGTCACCCTGCTTATTTAACTTCTATGCAGAGTACATCATGAGAAACGCTGGACTAGAAGAAACACAAGCTGAAATCAAGATTGCTGAGAAAAATATCAATAACCTCAGATATGCAGATGACACCACCCTTATGGCAGGAAGTGAAGAGGAACTAAAAAGCCTCTTGATGAAAGTAAAAGAGAAGAGGAAAAAGTTGGCTTAAATCTCTACATTCAGAAAACCAAGATCATGACATCTGGTCCCATCACTTCATGGGAAACAGATGGGGAAACAGTGGAAACAGTGTCAGACTTTATTTTTGGGGCTCCAAAATCACTGAAGATGGTAATTGCAGCCATGAAATTAAAAGACGCTTACTCATTGGAAGAAAAGTTATGACCAACCTAGATAGCATATTGAAAAGCAGAGACATTACTTTGCCGACTAAGGTCCGTCTAGTCAAGGCTATGGTTTTTCCAGCAGTCATGTATGGATGTGAGAATTGGACTGTGAAGAAGGCTGAGGACAGAAGAATTGATGCTTTTGAACTGTGGTGTTGGAGAAGTCTCTTGAGAGTCCTTTGGACTGCAAGGAGATCCAACCAGTCTGTTTTGAAGGAGATCAGCCCTGGGATTTCTTTGGAATGAATGATGCTAAAGCTGAAACTCCAGTACTTTGGCCACCTCATGCGAAGAGTTAACTCCTTGGAAAAGACTTTGATGCTGGGAGGGATTGGGGGCAAGAGAAGAAGGGGACAACTGAGGATGAGTTGGCTGGATGGCATCACTGACTCGACGGACGTGAGTCTGAGTGAATTCTTGGAGTTGGTGATGGACAGGGAGGCCTGGCGTGCTGCGATTCATGGGGTCAGAAACAGTAGGACAGGACTGAGCGACTGAACTGAACTTATTGGGTCCTCAGGCTGGGAAGCCTGACATGGGGATCTGAATCTTCACAACAGAAGGAGAACTTATTTGGTATTATTGTTCTCCAGTTTGTTGGTTACCCACCATTGGATATGGGATTTGATTTTATTGTGATTGTGCCCATGCTACCATCTCATGGTGACTTCTTCTTTGTCTTTGGTTGTTCAACAGCTAGTTGGGATTTTGGTGCTCTCACAGGAGGAGATGAGTACATGTTCATCTGCTCCATCATCTTGAACCAGAAGAAATAATACTTTTTGTTTAATTTCTCTTTTAATCACTCCTTAATTTCCTTACCTTGCTGGATTAACTAGAACTCTTAATATTCTATTGAATGGTGAAGATTAAAGCAGGCAGAAAACTTGTACTTGATTTTCCCTGGAATGCTTTTAAACATTCACAATTGAATTGACCTCATGTAGGCTATGTGTATTAATAGCTACATTTGACAATACAGTGGAAATTTCCTTTTGTTCTGAGTTAGTAATGTTTTATCAGAATAGACATTTAAAGGTATCAAATGCTTTTTCTATAACTCTGGAGATGATTATATGGTTATATTTCCTTAATTTTTTAAAGAAAGGGATTCTATCAAACGATTTATTATTGGTAAATAAATTTTCCATTTGCTGGATAAATGCCACTTCACGTGGTGCTGGTTTCTGTTTGCAAGTATTTTATTTGAGTCTATATAGAGATAGTTTCTAGATAAATATGCATAAATGAGATTTGCAAATAGCTACTAGTTTAAGTTTTTTTTCTTTTCCAGAAAAAAAAAAAATCTTGCTGGCTTTGATATAATGAAAAAATTGCCTCCTAAAATCAGTTGCAATCATTTTCCATCTTTTTCTCTACCTAGAACAGTGTGCATTCAGTACAATTACCTGCCATTCCCTATAGTCTGGATTTAGGTCTTGCACAACTAGTAACAACATTAACTACTGTTTATTTTCCTTAACAGTTACTTATATGTTCATATAATCTTCCTTTACTGGGAGTTTTTAAAAATAAAATTTTATCTAAAACAAATATGTTGATATAAGTTATACACAGCATTTTCTTATTTTAACTTCTGTATTATGTAGTAATATGTCTACTTTTCTGAAACTTACTACTCTTTTCATTAGCTCTGAGAGAGGTTTTAATGTTTTTATTAATTTTCTCAAGCAGTGTGTTCCTTAAGTGTTGTGCCACCTTCATCAATTTTTTTTCTTTTTCTTTTTCAATTTCTATGGTTAAATTTTTATTGAACCTGTTCCTATAGCTTTCTCAATTAAAATATTAGCTTGTATGCTTTGGTCTGTCTTATTTACAAATAAATAACTTTAAATCTGTTAACCTTCTATATGTATCACTTTAAAATCATGTATAAACTTCTACATAATTTTTTTTTCATGTAGAAAAAGATGGGCACCCACCTATGCACAAACAATGCACTGTAATAAGACTGCAAAAACTAATCCTTAGTGATCACTGTTTAAAAATCCAGAAAAGCAGAAAGTAGAAAGATATGAGTGAAGATGGTCCATCTCTAAGTTCCATATTAAACACTGAGGCATTGAATGTATGAATCACCACAGAAAACTGAACAAAGCATAAATCAATCACTTCTGAAACTTATAGACCACAACAATTATCAGATTGACCAAAGAATGTTTCTAGATACCAAACTAGAGTCATACAGAAAGTAGATTTCAAAGCAAGAATGGCTAATACTAATTTCCTAGAAACGTGATATACACTAGTTTTTCCTTCATTCTTGCTCAAATTCCTCCTAATCTGTTACTCCTGCCTAGGATGAAACATATTTTTGTGTGCAGCTTTGGCCAGGGATCTCTTAAGAAAAAATTCTCTTTCCTATGTTTCCTACAATTGTAAATCCCTGCACTCACAAATTCTATTTAATCCTTCTTTGCAGCACTAATATATTTCCTGTAAACTTGCAGGTTGCTCTTGACTTGATCAGTTAAGCTTCCTCTCACATGTGTGAATATGAAAAATACTTTTAATTCACCACAATTAAAATAATAACTAAATATACATAATTAAATGATTATAAATAATAAGCATAAATATTTTTAAGTGTGATGATGCAATGATGTGTTATATCTTCTCTCATTTACAACGCTGATAACAGCCAACTGGTCACATGCCTGGGTTTCCTTTAAAAAATAAAGAATCTTATACATGCCATTATATATGAAATTAATTGCCAGCCCAGGTTTGATGCATGATACTGGGTGCTTGGGGCTGGTGCACTGGGACAAACCAGAGGGATTGTATGGGGAGGGAGGAGGGCAGGGGGTTCAGGATGGGTAACACATGTATACCTGTGGTGGATTCATGTTGATGCATGGCAAAACCAATACAATATTGTAAAGTAATTAATCTCCAATTAAAATAAATAAGTTTACATTAAAAAAGAAATTTAGAACAAAATTAAACTCTAATTAATAAAATACTAACATACACTTTCACTATTCAACACAGTTTGACACTTTAACATCTCATCTTCCAACTTGTTCAAGTTACTTTTCTATCAACTAATCAGGAGATAGACGTTAGGTGGGTGGGACACAATAATTCAGAGTTTTACATGTTTTCACAGTGGACCCTGTTTGTCATCCTTCACTTACTCACTTCAGTGGTCTGCTTACTAATTTAGACAATACAGCCAACTCTTCCCAACTGTGAAATGCAGATTTTTCAACTTCTATTTTCTTCCCAGTGTAATTACAAACCTGCTTCACATTTTTTAAATTAATTAATTTATTTTATTGGAAGATAAGCACTTTACAATACTGTAATGGTTTTTGCCATACACCAACAAGAAATAGATTTAAGGGCCTAGATCTGATAGACAGAGTGCCTAATGAACTATGGACAGAGGTTCATGACATTGTTCACGAGACAGGGATCAAGACAATCTCCATGGAAAAGAAATGCAAAAAGTAAAATGGCTGTCTGGGGAGGCCTTACAAATAGCTGTGAAAAGAAGAGAGGCAAAAGCAAAGGAGAAAAGGAAAGATATAAGCATCTGAATTCAGAGTTCCAAAGAATAGCAAGAAGAGATAAGAAAGCCTTCTTCAGCAATCAATGCAAAGAAATAGAGGGAAAGAACAGAATGGGAAAGACTAGAGATCTCTTCAAGAAAATTAGAACTCTGTGACCACCTTTGAGAGGTCCAGACTGCGGAATGCACACAAGAAAGTGGTTACGGGCTAGCTTGCTCTCTCCTCTTTGATTCCACCTCATCTCATTCCAGTCACCTCTAACTACCTCCTCCCTCGTCTCTCCTCCAGTAACTCAGTGACCCTCTGGGGTGACCCTCAAGGTGGAGAAACTTATTATCTTTAACCTAGATGTTTTAACATCAGTGCTGTTTAGATGGAGAAGTCATGAGGCTATTGTAAAAATAAAACTGAAAACCAGAATCAGGAGGCTTAAGTCCAAATCCTGATATCATCAAAGAATTCCTGAATACAGGGACCATTATCCACTAGAAGCTCATCAAATGCCTTCATACCTACACTGAAACTGAGCACCACCCAAGGGCCAACAAGTTCCAGAGCAAGACATACCATACAAATTCTCGAGCAACACAAGGACACGCCCCTGAGCTTCAATATACAGGCAGCTCAAAAATACTCCAAAACCACTGACATCTCATAATCCATTACTGGACACTCAAAGCATTCCAGAGAGAAGAAAGCCAGCTCCACCCACCAGAACTCAAACACAAGCCTCCCTAATCAAGAAACCTTGACAAGCCACTGATACAACCCCACACACAGTGAGGAAGCTCAATAATAAAGAGAACTCCACAAATTCCCAGAATATAGAAAGGCCACCCGAAAAGCAGCAATATAACCAAGATGAAGAGACAGAGGAATACCCAGCAGGTAAAGGAACAGGAGAAATGCCTACCAAACCAAACAAAAGAGCAAGAGATAGGGAATCTACCTGAGAAAGAATTCCGAATGTTGATAGTGAAAATGACCCCAAATCTTGAAATCAAAATGAAATCACAGACAAATAGCCAGGAGTCAGGGATTGAGAAGATACAAGAAAGGTTTAACAAGGACCTAGAAGAAATAAAAAGAGTCAACATTTAATTAATAATGCAATAAATGATATCAGAAACACTGTGGAGGCAACAAATAGTAGAATAACAGAGGCAGAAGATAGGATTAGTGAAATAGAAGATAATATGGTAGAAATAAATAAATCAGCAAGTAAAAAGAAAAACGAATTAACAGAAATGAGGACAATCTCAGACACCTGCAAGACAATATGAAACATTCCAACATTCTGAATTACAGGAGTCCCAGAAGAAGAATACAAAAAGAAAGACCATGAGAAAATACTTGAGGAGATAATAGTTGAAAATTTCCCTAAAATGGGTAAGGAAATAATCACCCAAGTCCAAGAAACCCAGAGAGTGCCAAACAGGATAAACCCAAGTGAAACACCCCAAGACATATATTAATCAAATTAACAAAGACCAAACACAAAAAACAATTATTAAAAGCAGCAAGGAAAAACAACAAACAACACACAAGGGGATCCCCTTAAGAATAACTGCAGATCTCTCAATAGAAACTCTTCAGGCCAGGAGGGAATGGCAAGACATACTTAAAGTGATGAAAGATAACAACCTTCAGCCAAGATTACTGTACTGAGCAAGGATCTCATTCAAATATGAAGGAGAAATAAAAAGATTTACAGACAAGCAAAAGCTGAGAGAATTTAGCACCACCAAACCAGCTCTCCAACAAATGCTAAAGGATAGACTTTAGACAGGAAATACAAAAAGGGCGTATAAACTCGAACTCAAAACAATAAAGTAAATGGCAACAGGATCATACTTATCAATAATTACCTTGAACGTAAATGGGTTGAATGCCCCAACCAAAAGGCAAAGATTGGCTGAATGGATATGAAAACAAGATCCCTATATATGCTGTCTACAAGAGACCCACCTCAAAACAACGGACACATACAGACTGAAAGTGAAGGGCTGGAAAAAGATATTCCATGCAAATAAAGACCAAAAGAAAGCAGGAGTAGCAATACTCATATCCGATAAAATAGACTTTAAAACAAAGGCTGTGAAAAGGGACAAAGAAGGCCACTACATAATGATTAAAGGATCAATCCAAGAAGAAGATATAACAATTATAAATATAAATTCACCCAACATAGGAGTACCGCAATATATAAGACAAATACTAACTAGCATGAAAGGGGAAATCAATAATAACACAATAATAGTGAGAGACTTTAATACCCCACTCACACCTATGGATAGATCAACTAAACAGAAAATTGACAAAGAAATGCAAACTTTAAATGATACAATAGATCAGTTAGACCTAATTGGTATCTATAGGACATTTCACCCCCAAACAATGAATTTCACCTTTTTCTCAGGTACTCATGGAACCTTACCAGGATAGATCACATCCTGGGACATAAATCTAACCTTGATAAATTTAAAAAAATCGAAATTATTCCAAGCATCTTTTCTGACCATAATGCACTAAGGTTAGATCTTAATTACAAAAGAAAAACTATTAAAAATTGCAACATTTGGAGGCTGAACAACACCCTTCTGAATAATCAACAAATCACAGAAGAAATCAAAAGAAATCAAAATATGCACAGAAACGAATGAAAATGAAAACACATCTACACAGAACCTGTGGGACACTATAAAAGCAGTGCTAAGAGGAAAGTTCATAGCAATACAGGAATACATCAAGAAACAAAAAAAAAAGTCAAATAAATAACCTAACTCTACACCTAAAGCAACTAGAAAAGGAAGAAATAGAGAACTCCAGAGTTAGTAGAAGGAAAGAAATCCTAAAAATTAGGGCAGAAATAAATGCAAAAGAAACAAAAGAGACCATAGCAAAAATCAACAAAGCAAAAAGCTAGTTCTTTGAAAGGATAAATAAAACTGACAAACCACTAGCCAGACTCATCAAGAAACAAAGAGAAAAAAGTCAAATCAATAAAATTAGAAATAAAAATGGAGAGATCACGACAGACAACACAGAAATACAAAGGATCATAAGAGACTACTATCAACAATTATATGCCAATAAAATGGACAACTTGGAAGAAAGGACAAATTCTTAGAAAAGTACAACTTTCCAAAACTGAATCAGGAAGAAATAGAAAATCTTAACAGACGCATCACAAGCATGGAAATTGAAACTGTAATCAGAAATCTTCCAGCAAACAAAAGCCCAGGTCCAGATGGCTTCACAGCTGAATTCTACCAAAAATTTCGAGAAGAGCTAACACCTATCTTACTGAAAGTATTCCAAAATTGCAGAGGAAGGTAAACTTCCAAAACTATTCTATGAGGCCACCATCACCCTAATACCAAAACCAGACAAGGACACCACAAAAAAGAACACTACAGGCCAATATCACGGATGAACATAGATGCAAAAATCCTTATCAAAATCCTAGCAGTCAGAATCCAGCAACGCATTAAAAGATCATACACCATGACCAAGTGGGCTTTATCCCAGAGATGCAAGGATTCTTCAATATCCGCAAGTCAATCAATGTAATTCACCACATTAACAAACTGAGAAATAAAAATCATATGATTATCTCAATAGATGCAGAAAAAGCCTTTGACAAAATTCAGCATCCATTTATGATAAAAACTCTCCAGAAAGCAGGAATAGAAGGAACGTACCTCAACATAATAAAAGCTATATATGACAAACCCACAGCTAACATTATCCTCAATGGTGAAAAATTGAAAGCATTCCCCCTAAAGTCAGGAACAAGACAAGGGTGCCCACTTTCACCACTACTCTTCAACATCGTACTGGAAGTTCTGGCCACAGCAATCAGGGCACAAAAAGAAATAAAAGGAATCCAAATTGGAAAAGAAGAAGTAAAACTCTCATTGTTTGCAGATGACATGATCCTCTACATAGAAAACCCTAAAGACTCGACCAGAAAACTACTAGAGCTAATCAATGAATATAGTAAAGTTGCAGGATATAAAATCAACACAGAAATCCCTTGCATTTCTATACACTAATAATGAGAAAGTAGAAAAAGAAGTTAAGGAAACAATTCCATTCACCATTGCAACGAAAAGAATAACATACTTAAGAATATACCTAACTAAAGAAACTAAAGACCTATATATCGAAAACTATAAAACACTGATCAAAGAAATCAAAGAGGACACTAAAAGATGGAGAAATATACCATGTTCATGGATCGGAAGAGCCAATATAGTGAAAATGAGTATACTACTGAAAGTAATCTACAGATTCAATGCAATTCCTATCAAGCTACCAGAAGAATTTTTCACAGATTCAGGCTCTACTACAAAGCCACAGTCATTAAGACAGTATGGTAATGGCACAAAGACTGAAATATAGATCCATGGAACAAAATAAAAAGCCCTGAGATAAATTCACACACATATGGACACCTTATCTTCAACAAAGGAGAAAAAGAATATACAATGGAATAAAGACAGTCTCTTTAACAGGTGTTGCTGGGAAAACAGGTCAACCACTTGTAAAAGACTGAAATTAGATCTCTTTCTAACACCACACACAAAAGTAAAGTCAAAATGGATTAAAGATCTAAATATAAGACCAAAAACTATAAAACTCCTAGAGGAAAACATAGGCAAAACATTCTCCGACATAAATCACAGCAGGATCCTCTATGATCCACCTCCCAGTATACTGGAAATAAAAGCAAAAATAAACAAATGGGATCTAATTGAAATTAAAAGCTTCTGCACAGCAAAGGTAACTATAAACAAAGTGAAAAAACAGCCTTCTGAATGAGAGAAAACAATAGCAAATGAAACAACTGACAAACAACTAATCTCAAAGGTATACAAGCAACTTATGCAGCTCAACTCCAGAAAAATAAATGACCCAATCAAAAAATGGGCCAAAGAATTAAATAGGCATTTCTACCAAGAAGACATACGGATGGCTAACAAACACATGAAAAGATGCTCAACATCACTCATTATCAGAGAAATGCAAATCAAGACCACAATGAGGTACCATTTCACACCAGTCAGAATGGCTGCCATCCAAAAGTCTACAGGCAATAAATGCTGGAGAGGATGTGGAGAAAAGGGAACCCTCTTACACTGTTGGTGGGAATGCAAACTAGTACAGCCACTATGGAAAACAGTGTGGAGATTCCTTAAAAAAATGCAAATAGAACTGCCTTATGACCCAGCAATCCCAGGACATGGAAACAACCTAGATGTCCATCAGCAGATGAATGGATAAGAAAGCGGTGGTACATATACACAGTGGAGTATTACTCAGCCCTTAAAAAGAATAAATTTGACTCAGTTCTAATGAGATGGATGAAACTGGAGCCGATTATACAGAGTGAAGGAAGCCAAAAGAAAAACACCAATACAGTATACTGACACATATATATGGAATTTAGAAAGATAGTAACAATGACCCTCTATGTGAGATAACAAAGGAGACACAGAGGTTTAGAACGGATTTTGGTCTCTGAAGGAAAGGGAGAGGGTGAGATGATTTGGGAGAATGACACTGAAATATGTATACTATCATATAAGAAACAAAGCGCCAGTCTATGTTCAATACAGGGTACAGGATGCTTGGAGCTGGTGTACTGGATGATCCGGGAGATGGTGTGGGGTGGGAGGTGGGAGGGGGCTACGGCATTGGGAGATCGTGTATACCTGTGGCTGATTCATGTCAATGTATGGCAAAAGCAAAACAGTATTGTAGAGTAAAATAAAGTATTAAAAAATAAATAAATAAATAAACTTACCTAACTTCAAAAAAAAAAGAAAAGAAAAGAAAATGAGAGATACCAAGGGAACATTTCTTGCAAAGATGGGCTCAATAAAGGACAGAAAGAGTCTGGACCTAACAGAAACAGAAAATATTAAGAAGAGGTGGCAAGAATACATGGAAGAACTGTACAAAAAGATCTTCACCACCCAGATAATCATGATGATGCGATCACTCATCTAGAGCCAGACATCTTGGAATGTGAAATCAAGTGGGCCTTAGAAAGCATCACTACAAACATAGCTAATGGAGGGGATGGAATTCCAATGGAACTGTTTCAAATCCTGAAAGATGATGCTGTGAAAGTGCTGCACTCAATATGCCAGCAAATTTGGAAAACTCAGCAGTGGCCACAGGACTGGAAAAGGTCAGTTTTCATTCCAATTCCAAAGAAAGGCAACACCAAAGAATGCTCAAACTACCGCACAATTGCACTCATCTCACATGCTAGTAAAGTAATGCTCAAAATTCTCCAAGCCAGGCTTCAGCAATACGTGAACCGTGAACTCCCTGATGTTCAAGCTGGTTTTATAAAAGGCAAAGGAATGAGAGATCAAACTGCCAACATCTGCTGGATCATGGAAAAAGCAAGAGAGTTCCAGAAAAATATCTACTTCTGCTTTATTGACTATGCCAAAGCCTTTGACTGTGTGGATAACAATCAACTGTGGAAAATTCAGAAAGAGATTGGGAATACCAGACCACCTAACCTGCCTCTTGAGAAATCTGTAAGCAGGTCAGGAAGCAACAGTTAGAACTGGACATGGAACGACAGACTGGTTCCAAATAGGAAAAGGAGTACTTCAAGGCTGTGTACTGTCACCTTGTTTATTTAACTTATATGCAGAGTACATCATGAGAAATGCTGGACTAGAAGAAACACAAGCTGGAATCAAGATTGCCGGGTTAAATATCGATAACCTCAGATATGCAGATGACACCACCCTTATGGCAGAAAGTGAAGAGGAGCTAAAGGGCCTCTTGATGAAAGTAAAAGAGGAAAGTGAAAAAGTTGGTTTAAAGCTCCACATTCAGAAAACGAAAATCATGGCATCCGGTCCCATCACTTCATAGGAAATAGATGGGTAAACAGTGGAAGCAGTGTCAGACTTTATTTTTGGGGGCTCCAAAATCACTGCAGATGGTGACTGCAGCCATGAAATGAGAAGACACTTATTCCTTGGAGGAAAAGTTATGACCACCCTAGAGAGTATATTCAAAAGCAGAGATATTACTTTGCCGACTAATGTCCGTCTAGTCAAGGCTATGGTTTTTCCAGTGGTCATGTATGGATGAGAGAGTTGGACTGTGAAGAAGGCTGAGCAACGAAGAATTGATGCTTTTGAACTGTGGTGTTGGAGAAAACTGTTGAGAGTCCCTTGGACTGCAAGGAGATCCAACCAGTCCATTCTAAAGGAGATCAACCCTGGGATTTCTTTGGAAGGAAAGATGCTAAAGCTGAAGCTCCAGTACTTTGGCCACCTCATGTGAAGAGTAGACTCACTGGAAAAGACTCTGATGCTGGGAGGGATTGAAGTCAGGAGGAGAAGGGGACGACGGAGGATGAGATGGCTGGATGGCATCACTGACTTGATGAACATGAGTCTGAGTGAACTGTGGGAGATGGTGATGAACAGGGCGACCTGGCGTGCTGCAATTCATGGGGTCACGAAGAGTCGGACATGACTGAGTGACTGAACTGAAGGGAACATGAATCAGCCCCGGGGGCACATGGGCCCTCCCATCCTGGACCCCCTTACCCCTCCCCCCACCACCCCATCCCTCTGAGTTGTCCCAGAGCACTGGCTTTTGAGTGCCCTGCTTCGTGCACTGAAATTGCACCAGTCATCTGTTTTACATATGGCAATATACATGTTTCAGTGCTCTTCTCTCAAATCGTCCCACCTTCACCTCCCACAGATTCCAAAGTCTGTTCTTTACATTGGTGACTCTTTGGTCCCTTACATAAAATATTGTAATTATCATCTTTCTAAATTCCATATTATGTATTAATATACAGTATTTTTATTTATTTTTCTGACTCACTTCATTCAGTATAATAGGTTCCAGTTTGATCCACCTCATTAGAACTGACTCAAATGCATTCCTTTTATAACTAATATTTCATTGTGTATATGTACCACTATTTCCTTATCATTCATCCGCTGATAGACATTTAGATTGCTTCCATATCCTAGCTATTGTAAACAGTTCTGCAGTGAACACTGGGGTACATGTGTCTCTTTCATTTCTGGTTTCCTCAGTATGCATGCTCAGCAGTAGGACTGCTAGGTCACATGGCCGTTCCATTTCCAGTTTTCTAAGGAATCTCCACACTGTTCTCCATAATGAATATACCAGTTTACATTCCCACTAACAGTGTAAAGGGCTCCCTTTTCTCCATACCCTCCCCAGCATTTGTTTGTAAACTTTTTGATGGAAGCCATTCTGACTGTCATGAGATGATACTGAAATGGATTGCCATTTCCTCCTCCAGGGAGAGACATTTTCATGACAGCCATTCTGACTGAAGTGAGATGATACTATATTGTGGTTTTGATTTGCATTTCCCTAATAATCACCACAGATGGTGATTGCAGCCATGAAATTAAAAGACACTTACTCCTTGGAAGAAAAGTTATGACCAACCTAGACAGCATATTAAAATGCAGAAACATTACTTTGCCAACATAGCTCCTTCTAGTCAAAGCTATGGTTTTTCCAGTGGTCATATATGGATGTGAGAGTTGGACTGTAAAGAAAGCTAAGCACTGAAGAATTGATGCTTTTGAACTGGGGTGTTGGAGAAGACTCTTGAGAGTCCCTTGGACTGCAAGGAGATACAGCAAGTACATTCTAAAGGAGATCAGCCCTGGGTGTCCTTTGGAAGGAATGATGCAAAAGCTGAAACTCCAGTACTTTGGCCACCTCATGCAAAGAGTTGACTCCTTGGAAAAGACTCTGACACTGGGAGGGATTGGGGGCAGGAGGAGAAGGGGACGACAGAGGATGAGATGGCTAGATGGCATCACCAACTCAATGGACATGAGTTTGGGTGAACTCTGGGAGTCGGTGATGGACAGGGAGGCCTGGTGTGCTTCAATACATGGGGTCACAAAGAGTCGGACATGACTGAGCAAATGAACTGAACTGAACTGAACTGAACTGATGGCAAAGCTGTTCCAGAGGCTTGAAAAATATTTCTGCCCCAACAGGAAATCAGCCATTTCTTCAGGGTGCTTTGGTTCCTTTAGTGCGAAACTATGCCAAAGCCATAATGTGAGCACTAAGTCTTGGTTTTGTGGCTTTTAAGTGGTCAGGACAGTTTTTAGGCCTAAATATTATGACTTTTTAATTATGCTTGCAATTCAAGTTTAAGATTACAGAGTTTAATATTACATCTATCTCACATCAACTTCTCTAGACAGAAAATCACGGTTGCAAATGAATTAACACAACTATATAATCACCTAAACTATATACTATCCACCTGTCCACCACTACTCTATATACTATCCACCTGTCCCACTGTATGCTATATTTCACTAGCCTATACAAACATGATAGTCTTACAATAACAGTAATAACTCTACCACCAGGAATAAGTTTTCAACAGGGATCCACTGAGGACAAGCCATTCTCTCAAGGAACTCATAAGTTGAAGAAAAGGAAAAGGAACTACAGTGTTCGGGGAACAGAGAAAAGTGAATCTCTGCACAGTACCAGTCAAGGGAGAGTTACTCCCACTCTAACAGTAAGGAAGGCTATCTGGAGAAACAAGCTGCTCAGCTAACCCTCATAGTTAGAAAATCATCCAAATGAAGAGAGTGAAATTATGTTAAAAATGCTCAGCAACTCTGCAAATACAATTACCTCAGCATAACTATAGTTAGTTCAATTTGAAAAATGATATTTCAGCAGAAGAAAAAAAAGAAGTTTTAAATAAGAAGTCAAAGGCATGTCCCCATGAAGTTGTGTACATCATTTCATTTATTCCAAGGTATATTCTTTCTCACAAATCACATCTATGAAATCTGAGTGGATCCTGCTAGTGACATTGTCTCAAAATAACAATTTTCATTTATGTTTCTGCTAGGGTATAAATTTTGATTTATCTTACAACCTACAGCAACAATGATTTGATCAAATGTGATGGTTATTTGATGAAATATGATGAGATTGACTCCTAGGCTGACAACTTGAGTTTCAGGGTTCCTGGATACTTATTCCAAATGGAAAAGGAGACATGGTCAGGGCTCACAAGATATTCTGATGTGACCTGTTAAGAACACAAGCAAAAAATGCTCAACTTAGATATTTGTACACTGTGTTCATAGCAGCATTATTCACAACAGCTAAAATGTGAATTCACCCATGTGTCTGTTGAGAGATGAATAGGTAAACAAAACAACATTTAAAAGGAAAGAAATTTGAATACAGGCCACCACATGCATGAATTACGAGGACATGATGCAGGTGGAACAAGCCATTCACAAAAAGACAAGTAATTTCATTTCTATGAGGTACCTACAGTAGACAGATTCATATAGACGAAAGTAAAATGGTGGTTGGCAGGGCCTGAGGGTGAAAGGATTGGGGAAAGTGGTTTAATGGACATAGACTTCTAGTTTTTCAAGGTGAAAAGAATTCTAAGGATTGGCTGCATAAATGTGCATGTACTTAATACTACTAAACTATGTGTAAAAATGGCTAATGCTGTCAATTTTCAATGATATATTTTACTGCAAGTTTAAAAAATAAATTTACCTACAGATGGGAGTTGGGAACAAAAGGGAAATGTTCTAGCAGAAATGTTGAGACTAAAGAGAGGTAATATTAACAGATAAAAAGGAGGGAAAGAATAAAAGGATAGACAAAAATAAAAAGATTAAAAATGAAAACTCACCAGCGTCTCCAAAACCATAATGCAAGGCATATCAAAAGGATCAAGGAGGGTACTATTATTGCCACAGGTATCAAGCGAATGGATGTGAGGTGTCCTGGAAATTGGGAGACGACAAAGGAATGTCACTTCAAACCCGTTCTCTAGTTCTCCAGGCCTTCTTGCCCATCTGAGTGTCAGCACCATCATTAACTGTTTCTGATGCGTGGGCATCTCAGGTTCCCTTTCTCATATTCCCAGATGTCTTATACTCACAGCCAACCTTAATCTCTCCTTCTTGCTAAATCCCACCGAGACTACAATGGGACTACTACTGTAGTAGTGAAGACTACTTCATTATTATCCATTGTACAGCTTGAAAGTGAAAGTGAAGTTGCTCAGTCATGTCCGACTCTTTACGACCCCATGGACTTTAGCCCACCAGGCTTGTCTGTCCATGGGATTTTCCAGGCAAGAATACTGGAGTGGGTTGCCATTTCCTTCTCCAGGGGATCTTCGCCACCCAGGGAATGAACCTAGGTCTCCCGCATTGCAGGCAGATGTTTTAACCTCTGAGCCACCAGTCTCAAAATCTGTCCCTCTGACTCTCTCTCTTTCTGTCTCCCTGATTCTCTTTCCTCCCCGCCTATTCTCTCTCCATGCCTGTCTTCCTCCCTCCATCCTTCTCTCACCCATCAAATCCCTCCCCTTCCTGTGTCCCCCTCTCTGTTCTTGAGGACCATTTCCTCCCATTCCCAGTTGGGCCCCAGTTCCTTCTCACCCCAGTACAGGATGATGTCCTGGTCTCCTAGACTGCTGTGCTTCACTCGGCAACTCAGGCCAGACGCCTCCCCAGCTGCCACATTCAGGGTTACTCGGAGATACCAAGTCCAATCAGCATTGGGCATGATGTCTCCTTGCTGAGTGCCAGGCTGCTCCTGCTCGCCCCTCATCCACATCACCCGCACAGGTTTTGGGTAGAATCCTGAGACATGGCACACCAGCAGTAGGCGTCCAGGCCCAGGAGTGGGGGCCACTAGACAGCCAGGCCTCAGGCTTCACTGGGATAGAAAGGAGCAGTAAGAATGTCAGATTATGACTCTAGTCCAGAGCATGGGGACTCAGAAACCCATAAATGTGGACAGTCGCCTCTTCCACTCCTATGGGGCACCAAATGACTTACTGATTAATCATTTCTCTATTTAGGTACTTCTCACTTTTGAATTTAAAGAAAGTTGTTGGAGGAGAAATAGAAACATCTTGGAGAGAGCATAAGACTAACCTTGGCTCTGCAGTTCTGCCTTCCCCTGCATCGAGGACACCCAGGAGATATCGAGGACAGGTTTCTGAGAGAAGCGTCTCAATGATATTGGAGGTTCCTTGATTCTGAGTCATGAGTGTGCAAAACTTCTGCCCGCTGCTGCCACTGTCTGGTGCAGGCACACAGGAATGGTTCTGGATCCTCCAAACAAACAGTCCTCTTAAAGCTCCTCTCAAAGAACTTTTATGGACTCCCCAGCATGCAGCTCACAGCCTGCTATGACCTGGATCACAAAGGGGTCTGTGTAAAGGAAAACTGAGACAAGTTATTAAAAAGTAAACAGGAAATAAAGAGATGAGATAAAGGCATAGAACTTATTTTAGTGGCAACAAGTTGAGAGGTGAAATTATTGACATAAAATCAATTGCAGTATTCAGGACTTTTCAGAAAGAGCACTGGGAATGGTATGCATATCATCAATGGTGGATTTAGGTGGTTTTAACGATTTAGAGTGGGCAAGAGGGGAGAGGGGCAACATGTGATAGAGTCAGAAGTGCAGCATTCCATGTTAGAGGGAAGGGTTACACGTAGAGAAGGGATCAGGCAGCAGATGTTTGAGGACATCAATTGGAGGAGTATAAAGTCACACTTAAGTTCACTCAAGCACAGAGTAGGAAAAGGAGGTTCTTCCTTGGGGCTTTAGAGAAACAACTTACATAGACAGAAACAAGAAATAACCACAAGAGTGGTCATGTACACAGAAGAGAGCAAGAAACAGGAAGAATCTCAGATACTGGGTGGAGGTATGGAGTCGGGGTTGAAGGCTACTCTGGACAAGTGTATACATGCAATTGGATAAAGAGGGGGAAAAGGGACCATCATCAGAGGGAGCAGTAGCCTGACACAAGAGAAAGAAAAGTCACTGAGAGTCTCTCCAGATCAGAGGAATATGCTCACATTCCAACTGTAACTCATTGACTCGATCCTGGACTTCCTGGGTGAATCCAATGTGGTAGGCTCGGAAGAGGTCCTGCAGCTTAGTCATCTCCTCATCACTAAAGTTGCCTTTGGACCAGGGCTTCAGGAAAATGGCAGTGCCCGAGTCACTCTCCCAGCCATGAATTTGCAAGTCATCCAACCAGCCTGAGCCTTGATTGTGAGCCCATGTGCTGTTGACAAAGGTTGAAATCTGCTTGAGATGGAAGGAGGTTGGCCCCTGGAACACTGTAGTGGTGGAAAGATAAGAAGAATGAGTGGGAAATGTGGAATCAGGATAGAATGAAAAAGAACCCAGAGTCTGAACAACAATACAGAGCTTGAAGCAGTCCCCTGCCCCCAAAGCGTCTGGCTCCATCTCCAGCCTCCAGAATAGGAGAGAGGGCTGGAGACAGCAGAGCCCAGACCCTTAGTAACAGGTGTGGCATTCTTTCATCCAGAACCCCTGCACCTGTGCTGAGAGCAGCCAGAGTTACTCTTACCATCCTCATTGTCACCACCTGGGAGGATAACTCCAAGTAACAGAAGTGGTAGAAGAGACATTTCACTGGGAAGCAGAACTTCTGACTCTCGGAGCTGGTATTTGATCTCTCTTTTCAGTATTTTTTTTTTCAGTACTCTAAATTGACTTCCTCTCTTCCCCAACTGACAAATCTTTGACCCACATTGCACATCTCAGAAAAACTGTGCCTCCCACAGCTCTGAACTCCCACTCCACCTCATTTCCATTTTTGGTCTTCATCTCCTTTATACGTACTACACTGGAAAATCTCCTTGTGGTGCTAAAGAGTTATTTCACCTTCCCAATCCTTTATTTCCACATCTATTAAATAAGAGGGCAATACTAAACAAATGCTGAACTTCCAGTCTCTTTAATCTAGAAGTATTCCTTTGGTTGGTCCACCTATCTCATGCTCTCATACAGCAAATATAGCACTGACAGTGAGGCAGCAGTAACAGAGAGGGAGTGCAGGTAGTCCTGGAGAGAATACCAAATGGACCCGTGTGCCTGGCCACAGTACCTTGGTGTACATTCACAGAGAGACCTCCTCTGAGAATGGAGATGCACAGGGGAAAGGGAGAGTCTGAGAACCCCAGCCCCCATTTCAGGGAGTCAGATACGGGACAGTGAACCTGTGCTCTCTATACCATCTTTATCATCACCATTAGTATCTCCTGCTTGGCTAATACTTGGCTAAAGGCACTGACAGACTCACTGGGGCATGAAGATGACGTCCAGGAAGCATGGTACTCAGAGCTTGATCTTTACTCCACACTAACACTATAAAGTCTCCTCTGTCAATGGTCCATGGTACCAAAGGGAAAACCTGAGTGGAAACAAATTATTTCAAAATCTTAATTACTCCAATTAAGAGGCTCAATAAACAAGATCTTCATTTACTGGTGAAAATTAGACTGAGATAGTAGAGATCAAAAGGTGAAAATTTACCTCTGATTCCCTTAAGTTCCCTACAAAAATAAATACAACAAGTACCTTAAAGTCTCCTCCAAGATCAAGGAAGACACACACCTCAGGTCCAGAAGTAAGATTTCTGCAAGCCTGAGGACATCAGAGGACCTTCCACTGAAGTACAAGGCAGTTGCCCAAGTGAGCTGGTATCTAATGGTTGCCTGAGGACAGCTACTGAGCAATCCTACACAGTCTGAGTGGCGGTCACAGTATCTAAAGAGTGTTAAAACTACATACACATGGAGTATGGATGTGAGAATTTCTTGACAGACAAAAACGTTTAAGTGAAGTAAGTTAAGTGAAGTCATTCAGTCGTGTACGACTCTTTGCGACCCCATGGACTGTAGCATACCAGGCTCCCCCATCCATGGGATTCTTCAGGCAAGAATACTGGAGTGGGTTGCCATTTCCTTCTCCAGGGAGTCTTCCTGACCCAGGGATCAAACTCGGGTCTCCTGCATTGGAGGCAAGTGCTTTAATCTCTGAGCCACCAGGGAAGCCACCAGGGAAAACCATTAAGCCATGTAAGAAAACTAAAACCAACTCTTTTCACAAAAGTAAGTGAAATTCAAGGTAGGTTTGTTTTGTAAATGGCTCTGACAATCATAAAAGAAACAGAAGTCAACAACCTAAAAACGGCAAGAGAAACTTCTACTCTAGTAACCAGTCATTGTAAAAATTAATAACTTCCTCATTTCTACTCTGTAAGTCATTCTGTAATTTCATGCCCCTGAACTTCACATCAATCTTTTAATTTCGAATCTCTATTTGTGAATTGTTTTTATACCCACAATAAACTCTTACTAAATATTACTCACTGATTTGGTGCTTTTAATTTTTCCATTTCTGGATTCTGGGCATTGATAAACTAAACAAAGGAAGCTCAAGCAACTGTGTAGTCTGTGCTATAACTTTTGTTTTTAATGTTGTAATTTAAACCATGTGCCAAAAGTTAACTGCTAGCTGTCCAAACTGGATTTAGAAAAGGTAGAAGAACCAGAGATCAAATTGTCAACATCTGCTGGAACACAGACAAAGGAAGGGAACTCAAAAAAAAAAAAAAGTATTAAACTACATAAATATGGAGTATGGATGTGAGAATTTCCTTCTGCACCATTGAGGGTTTCTCTTGTGGCTCAGCTGGTAAAGAATCCACCTGCAATGCAGCAGACCTTCATTCAACCCCTGGTTTGGGGAGAATCAGCAGGAGAAGGAAAAAGATACCCTCTCCAGCATTTTGGCCCATACAGTCCATGGGGTGGCAAAGGGTCAGACAAGCAACTTTCACTTTCTGCTTCATTGACTATGCTAAAGCCTTTGACTGTGTGAATCACAACAATTTTTCAAAAATTCTTCAAGAGATGGTTTGAGAAACCTGTATGCAGGTCGAGAAGCAACAGTTAGAACCAGACATGGAACAACAAAGTGGTGAAAACTGGGAAAGGAGTGCAACAAGCTTGTATATTGTCAACCTGATTATTTAGCTTCTGTGCAGAGAACATCATACAAAAAGCCAGGCTGGATGAAGCACAAGCTGTAACCAAGATTGTCCGGAGAAATATCAGTAACCTGAGATGTGCAGAAGACACTACCCTTATGGAAAAAGCAAAGTACAACTAAAGAGTCTCTTGATAAAGGTGAAATAGGAGAGTGAAAAGGCTGGCTTAAAACTCAATATTCAGAGAACTAAGATCCTGGTAGCTTGTCACATCACTTGACAGCAAATACATGGGGAAAAATGGAAACAGTAACAGATTTCATTTTCTTGGGCTCCAAAATTACTGTGGACAATGACTGCAGCCACAAAATTGAGACTCTTTTGCCCTTGGAAGAAAAGCAATGACAAACCAAGACAGCATATTGAAAAGAAGAGACATCACCTTGACAACAGAGGTCTGTATTGTCAAAGTTATGGTTTTTCCAGTAGTCATATACAGATGTGAGATTTGGACCATGAAGAAAGCTGAGTGCCTAAGAATTGATGCTTTCAAACTGTGGTGCTGAAGAAGACTCTTGAGAGTCCCTTGGACAGCAAAGAGATCAAACCAGTGTATCTTAAAGGAAACCAACCTTGAATATTCATTGGAAGGATGGATGCTGAAGCTGAAGCTGAAGCTCCTACACTTTGGCCACTTGATGTGAAGAGTCGACTCATTGGAAAATACCCTGATGCTGGGAAAGATTGAGGGCGAGAGGAGAAAGGGGCAACACCAGATGAGGTTATTGGATAGCATCACTGATTAAATGGACATGAGTTTGAGCAAACTCCAGATTTATGATGAACAGGGAAGCTTGGTGTGCTGCAGCCCATGAAGTCACAAAGAGTCAGAAAGGACTGAGAGACTGAACAACAACAATGTACAGATGTAAGAGTTGGACTGTTCAGAAGACTGAGTGACAAAGAATTGGTATTTTCTAACTGAAGGGATGAATAAGCCTCTTGAGAGTTCCTTGGACTGCAAGGAGATCAAACCAGTCAGTCTTAAAGGAAGTCAACCCTGAATATTTATTGGATAGACTGATGATGATGAAGCTGAAGCTGCAGCACTTTGGCCACCTGATGGAAGGAGCCAGTGAATTGGAATAGACTCTGATGCTGGGAAAGATGGAAGGCAAATGGAGAAGGGAGTGGCAGAGGATGAGATGATTAAATAGCTTCACTGATTCAGTGGACATGAATTTGAGCAATCTCCAGGAGACAGTGAAGGACACTGAAGCCTGGCATGCTGCAGTCCATGGGGTCACAAAGATTCAACACAACTTAGCTATTAAACAACAACATCAAATCCTAGCCATTGTTTATCTTGAGACTAAAACTGTCCCAATTATGATATGAGAGTTTTTTCAACCCAGGCGCTTATGAATTCTTTTATCATACTTTTATCTTTGAGCTTCCCTTTACCTTCTGGTATGGCAAAGGTGTTCCAGACTCTTGGAGAAACTTCCTTCTCCAAACTAGAAATCAGCCATTTCTCCAAGGTACTTTAGTTCCTTGTAGTGAGAAAATATTATGTGAAAGCCTTACTCTGAGTTCTAAGCCTTCATTTTAGGGTTTTTTTAATGGCCAGGACCTTTTTAAGTCTTAATATTATGAGTTTTTATTTATACTTGCAATTCGAGTTTAAAACTATAGAGTTTAACTAATTTACTCAGATCAACTTTTCCACATAGAAAAATTCTAGTTTCCTGTGAATCAACCTAATTATGTACTCACTTAAACCCACTATATGCTATATTCCATACTATCCACCTGTCTCACTACACACCATATCTCACCAGCTTATACACACAAGATAGCTTTAGAATAACAATAAAAACACTACACACAAAAACATGATTTGTTCCAGAGATCCACCAAGAGCAAGCTCTTCTCTCAAGGAACTTATAAGTAGAAAGAAAAGAAAACCAATAAGAACCGTAGTGTTCTGGGTATGAGTGAAGAGGGGCTATGCAAGATACCAGTCAAGTGGGGGTTACTTCCACTGTAGCACTAAGGCTTTCTGGAGAAACAAGCTGCTCAGCTAACCATTATAGGCAGAAAATCATCCAGGCCAAGATGGAGATATTTTGTTTAAGATACTAAGCAGCTCTTCAAATACAATTATCTCAGCATAATTACAGTTAGTTTAACTTGAAAAATGATATTTCAGCAGAAGCAAAAAAAGTTTTAAATAAGAAGTCAAAGGTATGTCACTATGAAGTTATGTACATCATTTCATTTATTCCAAGGTATGTTCTTTCTCACAAATCACATCTATGAAATCTGAGTGGATCCTGCTAGTGATATTGTCCCATAACAATTTTCATTCATGTTTCTGCTAGGGTATAAATTATGATTTATCTTACAACCTACAGGAAAAATGACTTGATCAAATGTGATGATCATTTGATAAATATGATGAGATGTTTCCTAGGCTGACAACTTGAGTTTCAGGGTTCCTGGACACTTATTCCAAATGGAAAAAAAAGAAATTCAGGGTTCATGAGATATTCTGATATGACCTTTAAGAACGCAAGCAAAAAACATTGTTCTTCTTAAATGACATTTGTACACTATGTTCATAGCAGCATTATTCACAAGAGGCAAATAGTGACTGTTGAATTAACCCAAGTGTCTGCTGAGAGATCAACAGGTAAACAAAACCATCTTTAACAGGAAAGAAATTCTAATACAGGCCACCACATGGATGAATTATGCGGACAAAATGCTAAATGTAATCACCATTCACAAAAAGGCAAGTGATTCCACTTCTAGAGGTACCTAGACTATAGAGATTCATATAGACAGAAAGTAGAATGGTGGCTGCCACGGTCTGAGGGAGCAAGGATTGGGGAAAGTGGTTTAATGGGCATAGACTTCTAGTTTTTCAAGATGAAAAGACTTCTAGAGATTGGCTGCATAACATGTGAATGTACTTAAGACTACTAAACTATATGTGTAAAAATGGCTAATGCAGTAAATTTTCCATGATGTAATTTACTGCAATTTTTAAAAATAAATTTACCTACAGATGGAAGTTGGGGAAAGTTTCTAGTGGAAATATTGAGGCTAAAAAGGCATAATATTAATAGATAAAAGAGGGAAAAATAAAACGATGGACAGAAAAGAAAGATTAAAACTGAAAACTCACCAGCATCTCCAAAACCATAATGCAAGGCATACAGAAAGGATCAAGGAGGGCACTATTATTGCCACAGGTATCAAGCCAATGGATGCGGGGTGTCCTGGCAACTGGGAGAAGACAAAGGGATATCACTTCAAACCCATTCTCTAGTTCTCCAGCCTTCTTGCCCACTCGAGTGTCAACACCTACTTTTGTGCTTACCTGCTTTTCATGATTGGACATCTCTGATTCCCTTTCTCATATTCCCAGATGTCATGTTCTCACAGCCACCCACAGTCTGTTCTTCTTGCCCCATCCCACCCAGTTTATAGTCCTTCATTCTTACCTATTGCCTGCCTTAGTTCAGCTATATTCATTCCTCTGGCATTGGAGTCCCAGACATAAATCTCAAACTCTCTCTCTCTTTCTTCTACCTCTCCTTCTGTCACTCTTTCTTCCCCCCTCCTTCTTTCCCTCCATAGTTCATCCATCAAGTCTCCCCTTCCTCAGGACTGCCCTCTGTTCTTGAAGACCACCACTTCCCATCCCCAGTTGGGCTCCAGTTCCTTCTCACCCCAGTACAGGATGATGTCCTGGTCTCCTAGACTGCTGTGCTTCACTTGGCAACTCAGGCCAGTCACCTCTCCAGCTGCCACATTCAGGGTTACTCGAGATACCAAGTCCAATCAGCATTGGGCATGTCTCCTTGCTGAGGGCCAGGCTGCTCCTGCTCGCCCCTCATCCATATCACCCGCACAGGTTTTGGGTAGAATCTTGAGACATGGCACACCAGCAGTAGGCAGCCATGCCCAAGAGTGAGGCCACTGGACAGCCAGGCCTCAGGCTTCACTGGACTAGGAAGGAGCAGTAAGAATGTCAGATTATGACTCTAATCCAGAGCATGGGGATTCGGAAACACAAATTTGGACTGTTGCCTCTTCCACTTCTATGGGAATCAGATCACTTATTGATTAAACACCTCTCAACTTAGGTGTTCTCCACTTTTAATTTAAAGAAGGTGGTTGGAGGTAAAATAGAAAAGTCTTGGGGAGAGAACAAGACTAACCTTGCTTCTGCAGTTCTGCTTTCCTGCATCGAGAACACCCAGGAGATATCGAGAACAGGTTTCTGAGAGGAGCCTCTCAATGATATTGGAGGTGCCTTGATCCTGAGTCGTGAGTGCACAAAACTTCTGCCCCCTGCTGCTGCTGTCTGGTGCAGGCACATAGGAGTCCTTCTGGATCCTCACAAAATCCAATCCTCCTAAAGCTCCTCTCAAAGAGCTTCCTATGGCCTCCCCAGAATGCAGCTCACAGCCTGCTATGACCTGGATCACAAAGGGGTCTGTGTAAAGGAAAACTGAGACAAGTTATTAAAATGCAAACAATGAAGAAAAGGTTGAGGAAAAGACATAAGCCTTTCGATTTTAGTGACAAGAAAGGTTTGAGATGTGAAACTCAAAAACCAATTGCAGTATTCAAGACTTTTCAGGAAGAAGAGCATTGGTTAGAGGTATGCCTATCGTAAACGGTGGGGATAGGCTCTTTTAAGAATGTACTGTGGGCAAGAGGGGAGAAGAGGAGCAATGTGTGATGGAGTCAGGAGGGCAGCATTCCAGGGTGAAGGGGAAGGTTACACTGAGAGAGATTAGGCAGCAGATGCTTGAGGATATGAATTGGAGGATGGGGAATTCATACTTTAGTTCATTCAGGCACACAGTAGGAAAAGGAGTTTTTCCTAGGTTTTGAGAGTGGCAAGTGACATACATGCAAAACAGGAATCAGCTACAAAGCAGGAACATCATTTATTACACAAAAGTGCAAGAAATGGGAAGAATCTGGGATACTGGGTGGAGGTAAGGAGTCAGGGTTGGAGACTACTCCGGAGAGCTGTCTGCATGCAGTTGAGTAAAGAGGGAAGGAGTAGACCATGATCAGAGGAAACAGTAGCCTGCCCAAGGGAGAGAAAAATTGAGAATCTCTCCAGGTCAGAGGACTGTACTCACATTCCAAATTAAACTCACTGACATGGTCCTGTGCAACCTGAGTGAATCCAATGAAGTAGGCTCTGAAGAAGTCCTGCAGCTCAGTCATCTCCTCATCACTAAATTTCCCGTTGGACCAGGACTTTAGGAAAATGGTAGTGCCCAAGTCAGAGTCCCAGCCTTGAATTTGCAAATCATCCAACCAGCCTGAGCCTTGGTTTTGAGCCCAGGAGCTGTTGGAAAAGGTCCACATATGGATGATACGGTAGGAGGTTGGCCACTGGAACACTGTGTTGGTGGAAGGTTGAAAAGAATGAGGAAATATGTAGAATCAGGATGGAATGAAAAAGCACCCAGATCAGAACAATATACAGCCTGAAACAGTTCTCTCCCCAAGACATCTGGCTCCATCCGCAGCCTCCAGAATAGGGGAGAGAGCTGGAAACAGCAGAGCCCAGACCCTTAGCAGTAGGGGCGGCATGCTTTTATCCAGAACCCCTGCACCTGTGCTGGGAGCAGCCAGAGTTACTCTTAACGTCCTTATTGTCACCACCTGGGAGGATAACTGCTAGCAATAGAAGAGGTAGAAGCAGCATTTCACTGGGAAGTAGAACTTCTGACTCTCAGAGCTGGTATTTAATCCCTTATTTCAGCAAACCTTTTTTCAGTACTCTAAAGTGACTTCCTCTCTCCCCTAGCTGCAAAATCTTTGACCCACATTGCGCATCTCAGAAAAACTGTACCTCCCACAGCTCTAGACTCCCACTCTGCCTCTCATTTCCGTTCCATGAACTCAGTCTCCTTATACTTACTACCTTGGAAAAGCATTTTTCCAAGGTAGCAAATGGTGATGAAAGGTTATTTCACCTTCCAAATTCTTATTTCCACATCTTTGAAATAAGAGGGTAATATTAAACAATTGCTCAGCTTCCAGTCTCTTTAATCTAGAATACCTTGGCTTCTCTACCTATCTTATTCTCTCTCCCCATTGCCTTCTCACTGCCGGCACTTTGTCATTACCTCTTCCCAACATCTCAATGGTCCTTCTTTCTTATCTCATTCTTCTTACCTGGCTTTTTAATTACATGTTACATTTTTTGAGTGTGCATGTGTTTTAAAAATCACTATCTTTTTACGTCTGATTCTGGGACCTACATCCCAGAGTTAAATATAATAAATAGTTTATAATTTGAGCAAAATTCTCTTACACCACAGGAATTTTTGAGGTTGAAAATTACATTGGCCAATGGTGTGTGACCTTTTTATAGTAGCCCTTCTCCTCTACTACTTTCAGTAACCAATGTTCATGAGACAAATAAAACTTCAGAAATTAAGCCCCAACTTGAGGCCAAGTCAAAATAACTTTTTGTAGTAGGCTCATTAACAGTAGAACTTCCTTCTCTTTTTGTAGTATTTTATAATCTCCATCTATATTTTGGTCTTTCCTATTACTAAATAAAGCATTGCTTTGTCAGCAAGTAACTTGGCACTTTTTCACCAAAAGTTCAGAGATGTTTGTCTTAAGATGTCATATACTATGTCCTCTTTATATACATTTGGCAAGTTTTAACAGTACATTTAGAATTCACTGGAGAAATGTTTGGACTGTAATCAGTATGTTGGCTCTCAGGATAATTCTTGTTTTTCTCCACTCAGGAAAAATATTCCAAATTTGTGGATATATATCATCTACATTTTGAGTGTAAGGAGAGGTTTTCACTAAGTCATCTTATTTACATAGATAAGAAGATACAAAATGAGTAATAATACATTCTTTTTCCTCAAAATAACATGGACTTCATCCAAGATTTTCACTACCTAATTATAAAATCAAGAATTAAAAATTCCAAAGTAAGGAAGTTTGAACAATATTCCCAGAATACAGTACATCATATAATCTCATTCACTTTTTCTGTAACAATCACAGACAACAGCATTCACACAACATTAACTGCCTGTACATCATGATATTACATCGTTGTTTGTTCCTTGTACGCTTTGAGTTGGACACTCAAGATTCAGTTTGTACAACATACTATAGATTCATTGGCAAGAGCAAATTTTATGTGTGAGCATAACCAGTAGGTAATTCTCTTATACAACAAATATAGCACTGACAGTGAGGTAGCAGTAACACAGAGGTAGTGCAGGTAGCCTTGGAGAAAATACAAGATGGATCAGTGTGAGTGGCCACAGTACCTTGCTGTACATTCCCAGAGAGACCTGCTCTGAGAATGCAGACACACCATAGAGAGAGAGATTCTGAGAATCCCAGCCCCCATTTCAGATACCAGAAAAGGGAATCTGTGCTCTTGTACTGTTACCATCTATATCTCCTACTTGCCTAAAACTTGGTTAAAAGTATTGACAGACTCACTGGGACATGAAGATGATGGCCAGGAATAAGGGCCCTCAGAACTGAATTTTTGTTCCACACTAATACTATAAAACACAGCCCAGTTATCTTGGGCTCTCCTAGTGGCTCAGATGATAAAGAATTTGCCTGCAATGCCGGAGACCAGTGTTCAGGTCCTTTCTCAAAAGCCCATGTTGCCAAAGCAAAAACCTGAGTGGAAACAAATATTTCTGGATCTCAGTTATTCCAATCAAGAAGCCCAGAAGACAAGATCCTGTCTCTACTGGTGAAAAGCAGAGTGAAAGGGTAGCGATGAAAAGTAAAAATTTACCTCTGATTCCCTTACGTTCCCTAAAATAACAAATACAACAAATATCTTACAGTCTACTCCAAAAGCAGGAAAAACATACACCCTGGGTCCAGAATTAAGATTTCTAAGCCTGAAGACAACAGAGGACGTTCCACTGAAGTACAAGGCAGGTGCCCAAGTGAGCCGGTATCTAATGGTCGCCTAAGGGCAGCCACTGTGTGCAATCTTATACAGTCTGAGTGGTGTTCACAGTATCTAAGAGTATTAGTATTAACTACAAATGGAGTCTGGGTTTGAGAATTTCCTGATGAGACATTTAAACCATGTAAGAAAAACTCAATCTGGCTTATTTCAATAGTGTAAGTGAAATTCAACCTAGATTATTCTTTGTAAATGGCTCTGACAATCATAAAAGAAACATAGTCATCTTCCTAAAAATGGCATGAGACACTTCCACTGTAATAACCAATCACTGTTAAAATTTATAATGTCCTCATTTTTACTCTGTAAGTCATTCTGTAAAATCAGGTCCCCAAGCTTCACATCAGTCTTTGAATTTGGAAGCTCCCTGTTTGTGAACTGTTTTTATATCCACAATAAACTCTTATTAAATATTACTCATTTATCTGGGGGTTTTAATTTCTATATTTCTGGGGTTTTGTCAAGATGTTACACTGAACAAAAGAAATTGAAGCAAATGAGTAGCCTGTGGTATTACTTTTGTTTTTAATGTTGTGATTTTAACCAAGTGCTAATAGTTAACAGTAGATCTGAAAGTGACCAGTATATTTTCACCCACTTATTTATATATGCATTCATTTTTTTAACAAGGATTTATTGGATGCCTGCTGTTTGCACATGTAATATCTCTACACTACCTCTTTACCACCCAAATTGTCATCACCCACCCCAACTTACGGTTTCCTTCATGGTTCAGATCGTAAAGAATCTGCCTGTGATGTAGGAGGCATGGGTTCGATCCTTGGGTCTAGAAGTTTCCCTAGAGAAGGAAATGGCAACCAACTCCAGGATTCTTGCCTGGAGAATCCCATGGACAGAGTAGTCTGGTGGGCTGTAGTGCACAGGGTCCAAAGAGATGGACACGACTGAACACTAACACATCCCACATTATGACAAACTTGAAAGTGAATTCACAGACTCCCTTTAGCTCAGGAACATTGCTTGGCTTAGTCTTGTCCAGGATCCATAGATTCCTTTTTTCCTGAATATATATATCTTACTGAAGTATAATTGACTTACAATGTTTCATATACACAGCAAGATGATTCAGTTATACATATACATATATATTATTTTTGAAATTATTTTTCATTATAGGTTATTACAGATATTTACTATAATTCCCTGTGCTATACAGTAAACTTTGTTGCTTGTTGCATATCTATTTTTTTTAAATTAGAAATCTAGCATTCTACTCATACCAAGTCAAACAAGTTTTCCATAGCAACTGTACAATCTTATATTCCCACAAGCAATGTGTGAGGGATGGAATTTTAAATGAGTGGATAGATACATACATATATAATAGATGCATACTATATTAGGGGTAAAAAATAACATTTTAAAATACATATTAACTATTCAAAATAAAAATAAATTAATTATAATAGAGAAATTTAAAATACTTTTTGCAGTTCCCTTGAACGTCAGAATTAGTAAAACACAGCTATATTTTCATATCTGCTCCCCAATACAATCTGATGTCCTATAGTCTCTGGAAAACAATATACACTCAAATAACTTCTTGGTGTTGGTATAAAAATAGCTTTGAACTCATGTCAGGAGCAAGCAAGTGTCCCTGAACACACCTCAAGAAAACGTACCTAGATCTGGTACTTCTGTAGGGGATGTGTTAAGGTATCATGTCTTCTAAGTTAGAATATTTCTAAAAAGTTTCATTTTAAATAACTATCTCATTACCCTGAGGTAAACAAAGGCAGAATGAGTACTTGATCTTTATATATATATATATATATATATATATATATATACACCAATTTTCGAGAGAATGAATTGCTTATACGGCTTCCTAGGAGAACAATGGGTAAGTTTTTGCATTATTGAACACTCATGAATTTCAGCATATTAAAAATATTTGAATCTATCCTGGCCATTGTTTTTCTTGAGGTTGAAACTGTCCCAGCTGTGACATGGGAGCATTTTGAAGCCAGTCACTTATGAATCCTTTCAACATACCTTTATCATTGAGCTTCCCTTTACCTTCTGGTACAGCAAAGTTGTTCCAGACTCCAGTAGAAACTTCCTACCCCAAACTAGAAATTAGCCATTTCTTCAAGATGCTTTGGTGACTTGCAATGGGAAAATAATATGTGGAAACCATAATCTGAGTCCTAAGCATTGGCATGGGGAATTTTCAAGTGGCTAAGAACTTTTTTCTAAAGTTTAAATATTATGATTTTTTAATTTATACTTGAAATAAATACTTTTATGTATATTTCAAGTTTAAAACTACAGAGTTTTATTTACCCATCTCATATCAACTTCTCTTCTCCACAAAGAAAATCCTGGTTCCCAGGGAATCAACACAAATGTACTCACCTAATTTCACTATACACTGTACTCTATACTATCTACTTGTCCCACTGTACACTCTGTCTCACCAGCCTATATACACACGATAGTCTTAGAACAACAATAAAAATCCTACCACCAAAAATATGATGTGGGGTAATTTAAGACTTGTTTTCTTACCTGACAGTGTATCTCCTGGAGACAAATAAATTTTTATGTTTTATATCACCATGACTTCTGGTGTGTTACAAACTTGATAAGCAGTTATGCTCCTTGTTGCATTTTGCTTTAATTTTTAGGAATTGAAACTCTTGTTTGTTCAATTTATCATGTTATTAAATATCTATGTGGAGCAGGACATCCTGAATGTCAGAGTTAGGAGCTCAGCAAGTCCTTTCTCCAAATATTGATAATAGTAGTTGGACAAATTTTTCAAAATAACCAACTTTAAATTTCTAGAAAATCGCCAAAGATATGGAACAAAAGCTATTCAAAGAGATACCTGAACCTCAGCAAGAACAATGGGAGGGGCAACTTACATGGGCTTGATTCCATGCTTCCCTTGACTTCTTGATACAGATATTGGCAACCTCTTTGACTTCCAAACTCCTCCAAGAACCAAACACTATTTAAGCCCCACCCAAATCACTCACAAGTACCAAATCTCATCTTTGTTGAATCTTTTTTCATTAGCAAGCACTTAGTTTGCAATTTTAGGAAGCAACTGAAGGAGATCAACCCTGGGAATTCTTTGGAAGGCATGATGCTAAAGCTGAAACTCCAGTACTTTGGCCACCTCATGCAAAGAGTTAACTCATTGGAAAAGTCTCTGATGCTGGGAGGGATTGGGAGCAGGAGGAGAAAGGGACGACCGACAATAAGATGGCTGGATGTCATCACGGACTAGATGGACGTTGAGTCTGAGTGAACTCCGGGAGATGGTGATGGACAGGGAGGGCTGGCGTGCTGCGATTCATGGGGTCGCAAAGAGTCGGACACGACTGAGCGACCTAACTGAACTGATAGCTGATATAATGCTACGTGTTAACCAGATTTTTGCCTAGTAACCTGTTCTTAAAATGCCTCTGTTTTTCTGTCTTGTAATTGACTCAAGGCCATGTTCCTGAGTTCTGAGCAATGAAATGCACTGTGCTGGAGATGTAGCTTCCTCCAGGCCTGACCATGCAGGCAGTGGCGCTGATCATCTTGCCATGCAGTGTCATCCTGGAGGCCACCTGTTAGGGAATGTTTAACAGCAGGATTCCTACCTGCTGTTTCTCATAAATCATCTGTTCTTTATCAGTGGAACGGCAAGCTGCTCCCAGGACTGAGGTCATTATATGAAACAGGCTTGAATCTCTTTGAGTAAACATTCTCTTTACAGCAAAACTGCTTAGTCTCAATCCTCTTTCTTGAGATATGGATTGTCTCCTGACCTTGTGACCAATATCAATCTCTTGTTCCCTTGGTAATGGTTGCTGTATGTTTGGTTTTCTGATCTTTATCACTGTCAAAAGAAATTTCTTGTACAACAACCTGTATATACTCATAGAAAGATCATCAAAGCATCTTTGCTCCATCAGAGCTTGGGTCCCCGTGTCTTACTTTCTTTCTTTCTTTTTCTCTCTCTCTCTGGCTAATTCTCTGGAGCATAGAAACCAATGCTCACTCTCCTGCCCAGGCTTCCAAGGCCCCCTCGAGAGGGTGCCCTGTACATTTGCGAGCAATGCAAGCCCTTTGTCAAGGTCTTTATTGGTTCTCTGCATAAACCAGGGAATATCAGCCTCTTTCTCTCTTTCACTTTCTTATCATCAACTCTGGACCACCAGGTTCGGTTCCACTAAAGGACCCCAACTGTCACTCATTACAGATGGCAGATACAGGAAAAAGGGCTGTCTGGCCCTACATGAGATTTGCTTGCATGAGAAATATACTTTGTTGTCTTTAGCCGCTAAGATTCTCAGATTTATTTATAACTGCAGCACAACTAGCTTTACTGGTTAATATTGTTACCAAAGCAAACTTGGGTCTACTTCTCCAACACACAGTAAAATCAATCTACTGCCATTGAGTGATAGTGAAGCATTTATTGCAAGGTGCCCCGTATGGGACCAAGAAGGAGAATGGGCAACTCATGCTCGAAAGACCTGAACTCACTGAAGGCTTTCAAGGAAAGATTTTTTTAAAGACTGAATGAAGGAGGAGGTCTCCAGGTGCATGATCAGCTTGTGCACACCCTTCGATGGGTTGATGATGATGTAACTGGTTGGTAGTTCAGCAGTTAAAATCATCAACCTCTGGTTCTAACTAGTCTGGGAATTACCTGTTGGTGGTCAGGTGGCAGTTAACTTCTTTCACCTGACAAAGGTTTTAGCATCTGCAAAATAGCACACGGATATGGTTTGGAATATTATCTATGTCCCTAGAGGAGGAATTAAAGGTTGTTGACTTTGTTTTGTAGCTAAATTATAATATTATCTTGTCATGGCTTCCCTGGTGGCTCAGAAGGTAAAGTGTCTGCCTGCAGTGCAAGAGACCCTGGTTCGATTCCTGGGTCGGGAAGACACCCTGGAGAAGGAAATGGCATCCACTCCAGCACTCTTGCCTGGAAAATCCCATGGACGGAGGAGCCTGGAATGCTGCAATCCATGGGGTCGCTGAGGGTCAGACACGACTGAGCGACTTCACTTCACTTCTTCACTTCATGCTTGACTATTTTCCTTTGTTTCCACATTTCCTCACTTCTCCAATCAAGTTTCCCTTAGGAATTCAGAGAAGGCCTAGGAGGGGAAAGCTTTTCTACAGACAAAAAGCAGAGAACACTGGGTTTTTTCCCCAGAAAGGCTTTGCAGGGTCCTGCTCAGTTACCATGTTATAGAACCTAGTAACTAGTATTCTTTCCCTTATCCTGAATTCAGAACCAAATGAGATACAGATATAGAGGATAAGATATGTGGATCAAATTGTCAATTTAATTTCTGATAAACTTCCTAGAGAGTTGTCCGTAAGTGTGTAAACCAAGTAATCTTGCTGGCACTGAAAACTGAAGTGGCCTTACTCACTCTTATAAACTGTTTTTGGTCAAGCCCCAAAATCCACATGTTGAAGCCCTAACTTCCTGTGTGGCTATATTTAAAAAAGAAGCCTCTAAGAAACTATTGATAATTGAGGTTAAATAATGTCCTGAGTGTGGGAACTTCTAAGAAAAACCAGAGAACTCTCACCTTCTCTCTCTCCCTCTCTCTCTTTCCCTTTCTCTCTCTTTCTCCTATTCCCCACACCCGCCCCCACTCACCACATGCACTGAGGAAAGGTCACATGAGGACATATCAAAAGGGTGGCTGTCTATAAGCAAGCCAAAAGGAGAACCTTCTCCAGACTTCTCAAGAATTGTGAAAAATGTCTGTGGTTTTATGTAACTCAGGTTGGTATTTTGCTATGCAGCCTAGACAGACTAATATACTCATCTAATTCAGGCAATTCTGGAAAATCTCCAAGTACCTCCACCTAAGGGTCTATTTCTGATCTAGTCAGGGAATGGAGGAGAGACCAGAGCTGACAGTTCTGAGAGCAGCTTGGCTCCAGAGACAAAGAGCAGGAAGAACCTGTTGAGATACATCACAAACCCAGTTTCTCTCCTGGAGTCACCAACGAGCTAATTCACTCTATTGTCATGGGAAAGAATAGGAATAAGAAAGAAAACAAAAATATTTAGGGGAAATAAGATGGTATCAGCTCTATCCCCTGACATGAAAATGCCCATCCACTCATTCAAACAGAAACCTAGAAACCTGCAGTTTTTGAAAATTTATCTCTCCTTTACTCCTTCCCATGGCATTTGTCTCCATAATCTATAAAATATGCCTCTTCCTCTCTAACCTCACTATCATTTAGCTCTGCTTTCATCACATGTGACCCAGGTCAAGGCCGCAACCCCTTGTCTAGACAATGCAATCCAAACCCTCTCTCCATCTTTTCAGCACTACGGTCATCATTGCTACAAAAAAAAGCAAACTTCATCATGTCAAGTTCATGCTATAAATATCTCATTTATTTTCATAAAAATAATCCAAACTCCTATATATATCAGTTTTATATGCAAAGGTTAATATATTAATGTATCATTACCCAACAAAAAGGGTGGAGGAGGTGAAAGGAGTGAGATGTGCAAGAAGGGAAACCGACAGACTCTTTATATCAGGGAACATTTATGAACATGTATCCAAGAGTCTGAAATCTGTATGAAGTGCAACAGGAAAAGAAGGAGGTGGTTATATAAGCTCTCTAGATACACATGATCCCCACAGAATAATCTGATATGGATGGGACATCCTGATTAAAATCCAACCTGGGACTTCCCTGGTGGTCCAGTGGTTAAGAATCTACCCTACAAGGCAGGAGACATGGGTTCAATAGCGGTCAGGGAAAGATCCCACATCCTGCAGAGCAACTAAGCCCACACACCACAACTAGAGAGTCCACGCACAGCAACAAAATATCCCACATGATGCAGTGAAGACCTACATGCTACAAGGAAGAAGCGAGGTAGCCACATAAGTAAATAAATATTAAAAAGAATGCATCCTGCCTGAGGGTCCTTGCCCATCGTTGGGGATCCCAGTGCTCTTCCTCTGTCACCAGCCTTCCCCAGGCTCCCTCTTCTCGCTCCATTGGTGCCTAGCCTCCAGTGTCCTCATGCTCACCTTTGCCTGGGCTCTTACCTGGCCCTCCACCAAGCTCACATCAGTGGGTTGTTTAACCGCTAGAGATCACTGTCCTCAGCACTCCACTGTTGTGTGCCCACCCCATAGTGTCAAACTCTACTCCATCATCCCCTCTGTGCCAGCAGAAACCTCACCCTCTGACCACTTCCCCACTCAAGAAACCACACTGCTTCCCATAACACATGTCTTTTACTGGTCTTTCATTTCCCCATCAGCACTTCTTCAAGTGATTCTCTCCCTTCCTGGCCCCCAGCAGCAGTCTCTGGCAGGCTACAGCTCATGGGTATGCAAAGAGTTGGACATGATTGAAGTGACTGTGCATGCACAGAATGCACAAAACCTTTTGAACCAACCAATTTAAAAAGAAAATCTATTCTGATCAACTGATGCTAGACAACAGACTAAATTACCTTGCCATTCTCTCTAAGTATGATGATAATTTTTAAATTTTCTTATTTCTTTGGATGATATATTACTTCTGGTATTTTTTCAGCTTTTTAAAAACTGAAGTACAGTTACATAAAACTTTATATGAATTACAGGCATATGATATAGTGATTCAGAATTTTTATATGTTACACTCCATTTGTAGTTATTATAAGATATTGGCTAAAACTCTTTGTGTTGTACAATATATCCTTGTTTGTCAGCCTTTTAAAATAAAAAGTTATTGTCATTTTTGTTGTGTCTTTTAAATATTAAGTATCATAGCTAATTCTTTTAAAGGTTTCAGACAGCTCACTTGGCAAAAGTAAACACAGAACTGAATTCTAGGGATACATGACCAACACAATCTTCTTCTAATATATGCTGTCCTTACTTTATGTAATTTCAATATATAAAGGTTTCAGTTACCATGATTTATTTAAAGAATGCCAAATCCCCAACATGGCTCAAATTTCAGTTACCACAGTATATTAAATACTAGTAATTGAATAAAGCACAAATTTTACTTGTAGCTCTTCATTCTACGAAAGACAGCGGAAATAATAAATGTGTGATCAGTAACCAGTGACATCAGTGATCAATCACACTTCTTTCAAAGCTTGTCAGTGACTATTAATTTCATGCACAGATAGCAAATTGTGTACAGTTGGCACTTGAATAATGTGATTTGAGCTACATGAGTCTACTTATAGGTGACTTTTTTCTTCAGTTAATACAGTCTACAGTACCACATGATCAGAGGTCAGTTGAATCTGCACATGTAGAACTGTGGTTTTGGAGGGCCAACTGTGAAGTTATACATGGATTTTCGACTGCAGAAAGAGTTGACCCCTAACTCCAGATTGTTTCAGAGTCAACTGTACTCACATTATTTCCTTGTATTCCAATAATAAATCCATGTGACATTTATATGGACAAAAATAGAAAAAAGTAATCAGCTAACATAAATGAAAATGAAAATGCTAGAAGTGAGATTTGAATTGAATCTAAATGAAGCCATAGGAGGTATAGCAGACCTGGAAAATGTTGATACCGCCACTGGTTGAGAAATTATAGATATGAACCTAAAGGAACTTAGTGAAGGCAAACTTATGAACATCAATGAGGAAAATAATTGTGCCAAAAGGATGAAGATGTCCCAGATTAAGTGATGCTTACAGAAAATTTCACATTTGAAGAATCCTCAGTGTATCAAAAAGTCAGTGTTAATTGGAAACTAATCCATTCTTAGAAGGAATTATGAAATTTCACCAAGACCTAGAAAAGATATTCCATATCTATAAGTGATATGATGAGAATAAGGCAAGCATGGCTAAAATAGCTCTAGATAAATATTTACAAGAAAATAAAACATTTAAATTCTGGACATTTCTATCATTTTCAGTGGTGCTGTTGTTCAGTCATTCAGTCACGTCCAAGTCTTCGAAACCCCATGGACTGCAGCATGTCAGGCTTTCCTGTCCTTCACTATATCCCAGAGTTTGCTCAGAATCATGCTCATTGAGTTGGTGATGCCATCCAACCATCTCATCCTCTGCTGCCTTCTTCTCCTTTTCCCTTCAGTCTTTACCGGCATCAGGGTCTTTTTCACCTGAGTTGGTTCTTAATCAGGTGGCCAAAGTACTGGAGCTTCAGCTTCAGCATCAGTACTTCCAATGAATATTCAGGGTTGATTTCCCTTGGGATTGACTTTTGATCAAATCCTTTTGGATTTGACTTTTGACTTCAAATCAAAAGGATTTCCTTTTGATCTCCTTGTTGTCCACAGGACTCTCAAGAGTCTTCTCCAGCACCACAGTCTCTTTTCAGTGTTTTCACTATTGTTCTCTGTTTCAGTGTTTTCAGTGACAGTGTGCTAAAGTAATACTAGTATTACTGTTTTTTTCAACTTCTCTATACAGTTGACCCTTGAACACCACGATTTTAAACTTTGTGAGTCTGCTTTTACATGCATTCTTATCAATAAATATGTACCACAGCACTATACAATCCACAGATATTGAGCCACAGATATAGATAGCCAGCCTCTGCACAGTTTTATACAGATTTCATGAACTCAACCCCCACATTGTTCAAGGATCAACCGTGTATTTATAACCAAAAATAAGAAAAATTGTAATGCTTTGACAAAAAATTTTAAAGGTGATGGATGATCCTGATTTTCCAAATGATAATTTAAATCTTTTTGCTTGGTTTCATCTTGCCATGATCACTTTTAGTGTCCCACACTATCATGCAAAGAAATAACGGACTTTACATTGTAAGATTTAGACTCAATATTTTAAAATTATAATTTATTGGCATTCATAATATCTTCATTTTGACATTTCATTTTATTTTTCTTTAAAGAATGCCTTAATCCTCTGAAGTTTGGGAGGAATTAAGTGCATTGGATTAGGATTATAATATCAGTCTCTTTGTGGTATCAATTTACTAAATATAAAGTCAAACAACTACTAAGTCCATCAATTTAAGGGATATTTTTAGAAGTATATATTTGGCCTGTTTTCTAAAAACCCATAATGTTATCAATATCTTCAAAATTTCCAGATAAGTACTGAAGATGACCACAAATTGAATTCTTAATCCTATGATGACATTAGTACTTTATCTTGCATTTAACAATGATTTTAATTTTATATTTATTTATATTTTCAATACATTTAAATGCCTTTTTAGAAACTGAAAAGTGATAGTACCATTTTTGTATGATATTTTTAAAACTGTTTAAAAATAAGCTTTTACTATATCTTTTGCTATCAAATTTTTAAAATTAATGTGCACAGATCAAAGTACATAGAATGCCATCAAAATTTTTTAAGTATTTTAAGATGCTTGTCAATTATATTTTCCACACAGGGTGATACTATCATATACCTGATGTTTCAAATCATTTTTGTCTGTTGCTTTTATAGCTATGTATGATTTATATAATCCCTTTCCAATCATCTCATGTACTAAGCTAGCTATTCAACACACACACAAAGTAAATGTTTTATGTATTTATAAATACATAAATCTAATAATTATATTTTACCTGGCTCATATCTGAGATGATATCATCGAATCTTAGTGGAAAATATTTAGCATTTCTTATGTTATTTAAAATTGCTTGATTTGGACTTCCCTGGTGCTCCAGTGGTTAAGACTCTATGCTCCCAATGCAAGGGGCCTGGGTTCAATCCCTGGTCAGAGAACTAGGTCCCACATGCCATAACTAAGACTTGGTACAGCCAAAGAAATAGATATTTTAAAAATTTAAAAATTGCTTGATCTATAACATCTACCATAATTTCAATGGATGGTTTCATATTTTATCCCCTAAATAATGTGCTACTATATTATTTGTTGTAAATTTTAGTCTTCTGCATAAATGTTCTATCATACTAAAGTGTTGGTATAATTTACATAATGTCTGCCAAATGAAGAGAATGCTAATCCATTTTCCTGGATGGTGCTCTGAAAGCTTAATTTTGTCCTATCAAGCATTCAATCATGTATATTATGTATTCATTTACAGCATGTCAGTATTTTCAAAATAGTCATAGTCCCACAGCACTTATAGTTTCATAATTGATCATATTTCATTTTGAATATTATGTATTCAAACATTGTTAAGGAGTTTTAACTTCCTTTTGCTATTAACATGATAACTCTCCTGATCATCTACTCATTTACTTTATAGATAATTTTATTATAACTAAAAGATTTTCAGTATAAATTTTAAAATAATAATAAAGCAATACATATAGGATTTTAGAAAACAGAATTTAGTTATTTTTCACCAAATGAAAAAATTGTGTCAATTGAAGTTATATATACATATATATATAGAGAGAGAGAGAGAGTCAGTATATATACATATATATATAGTCAGTACATATATACTGACTATACTCACTGTATTCACTATACTGAGTGGTGAACACCACTAAGCCATAAAAAGGAATGAAATAATGCCATTTGCAGCAACATGGAAGGAACTAGAGATTGCCATACTAAGTGAAGTAAGTCAGAAAAAGAAAATCAAACATCATATGATATCATTTACATGTCGAATCTAAAAATGACTTGCCGGGAGCCAGTGTGAGGAACTCCGCCCATGGCAAAGGTCATGAGGAAGGAAGCTTGGCATACGAAAAGGCGTGATCAAGCCTTAGGAAACCCTCTGTTCCCGAGCATCTACCCCCAAAACCAGAGTCTGTTTTATGCTCTCACCTACACCTCTGACTTTACGGGGGTTCTTCCCCCATCACCATTTCTCTTGGAGAAGGAGTTAACTTGCAACTCCAGTTAATAAAAATTCCTGGGCTTGACAAGAGTGTTTCAACTTATGAACTCCTCTGAAGGTCCTTTAGCCTGCCTGAGCAGGTTCATCTGGCCACATGTGATTGTTTACAGCCTCCCAATCATGAGAGGCAGGAGATGTTTTAGACTTACTAAAGGCAAATTCTTTGGGGAAGTTAGAAATTATTAGTATAGTGGATTGGTTATGAATTATTTTGGTGAAGAGTTTTTTTCATTTGTCGTGCCAATAATTGCTGCTAATTCCCTTCCCTGGGTAGGACAAGGGTGTCTCTCGTCAAACCACTCTGCTGGCAAACTAGCTTGTATGAGAGGATTATCCATACTCCTGCCAAGCACATGATTGTTTACTACCTCTCAACCATAAACAGCACAGAGAGTTTGGGAGTATTTTGAGAGTCTTAATTAGCATAGGGCTTTTCTCATTGTTGAGTCAATGATTGCCACCAGGCCTCCATATCCTTAGACACCTGGGAATATATTAATCAATGTATTTGGAATATAGAAAAGGAAATATAGTAGTTTTTGATGTTAGCAATACTAGACTTTTTGAGTTAATGAATTTTCTCTTTGTTACAGATCACTGTACTTTGTTACAAATCACTGTGTCCTTGCTATGTAAAAATGTAACTTTATCACTATCTTAAGACTAAATAGATCTTAAGGGGAACATTGGTGAAAGGTTTTTATTTGTTGGGCTGATGTTTGCTGTTTAATCTCCATATTCTTTGCCTTTATAATAAATATAACTAGCATATAGGAGAAATAAATATTAACCTTTAAGATTGATAATGTTAACCTTGAGTTAAATAAATTCCTTTCTTGATTGTAACTCACTACACCCTCACCCTACAGGAATCCAACTTTATTTGAAGGGTGATGCCTGGTTTAAGAAAAAACACCCTTGGAAAAAACAAGTTTTTTTCTTATCAGAAAGACAGGGTTGTAAATGTCAGCAGGCCTCATGGCCATAAGATGATGTAAAACCCCTAAGACCGTTTTTTTTTTTTAAGGTAAAGTACCTGTTTTTGATAAAGGTCAGGACTGCTGACACCACGTGACTCTGTATTCATCCCTATGTGTAGCAAAAGGTATATAAGCAAACCTAAAAATAAAAATTGGGATCAGTTTCTGGAAAAACTGATTCCAAATGGTGTTTCTTTCTTGCTCCCCATTTTTCTGGCTGAATTACCAAGTTATTCAGCCTCCTTTTTCCACTAATATTTCCTACTACACTATCCATTTCTAATCTCTCTATATATCTGTACTTAAAAATGGATTTTTCAAAGGATGCTGACTCGGTATCACCTTTGAATCACCCTGGATCCACTGGGACTGGACCCCGACAATGACTGAACTGAATGTATCTGCAAAGCAGAAACAGAATCATGGACATAGAGAACAAACTGTAGCTGCAAAGGTGGACAGATGGAATGGAAGGTTGGAGTTAGCAGATATAAGCTTTTATTTAGAGAGCTCTCCATTCTATAGAGAAAACAGTTCAGTTCAGTTCAGTTCAGTCGCTCAGTTGTGTCCAACTCTTTGCAACCCCATGAATCACAGCACACCAGGCTTCCCTGTCCATCACCAACTCCCAGAGTTCACTCAGACTCGCGTCCATCGAGTCAGTGATGCCATCCAGCCATCTCATTCTCGGTCGTCCCTTTTACTCCTGCCCCCAATCCATCCCAGCATCAAAGTCTTTTCCAGTGAGTCAACCCTTTGCATGAGGTGGCCAAAGTACAGGAGTTTCAGTTTTAGCATCATTCCTTCCAAAGAAATCCCAGAGCTGATCTCCTTCAGAATGGACTGGTTGGATCTCCTTGCAGTCCAAGGGACACTCAAGAGTCTTCTCCAACACCACAGTTCAAAAGCATCAATTCTTCAGTGCTCAGCCTTCTTCACAGTCCAATTTTCACATCCATACATGACCACAGGAAAAACCATAGCCTTGACTAGATGGAGCTTTGTTGGCAAAGTAATGTCTCTGCTTTTGAATATACTATCTAGGTTGCTCATAACTTTTCTTCCAAGGAGTAAGCATCTTTTGATTTCATGGCTGCAGTCAACATCTGCAGTGAGTTTCAAGTCCAAAAAAAACAAGTCTGACACTGTTTCCACTGTTTCTCCATCTGTATCCCATGGAGTGATGGGACCGGATGCCATGATCTTCATTTTCTGAATGTTGAGCTTTAAGCCAACTTTTTCGCTCTCCACTTTCACTTTCATCAAGAGGCTTTTTAGCTCCTCTTCACTTTCTGCCTTAAGGGTGGTGTCATCTGCATATCTGAGGTGATTGATATTTCACTTGGCAATCTTGATTCCAGCTTGTGTTTCTTCCAGTCCAGCATTTCTCATGATGTGCTCTGCATAGAAATTAAATAAGCAGGGTGACAATACACAGCCTTGATGTACTCCTTTTCCTATTGGAACCAGTCTGTTGTTCCATGTCCAGTTCTAACTTGTTTCTGGTCTCCATACAGATTTCTTAAGAGGTGGGTTAGGTGGTCTGGTATTCCCATCACTCAGAATTTTCCACAGTTTTTTGTCATCCACACAGTCAAAGGCTTTGGCATAGTCGATAAAGCAGAAATAGATGTTTTTCTGGAACTCTCTTGCTTTTTCCATGATCCAGTGGTTGTTGGCACTTTGATCTCTGGTTAACCAGCTTGAACATCAGGAAGTTTATGATTCACGTATTACTGAAGCCTGGCTTGGAGAATTTTGAGCATTACTTAACTAGCATGTGAGATGAGTGCAATTGTGCGGTAGTTTGAGCATTCTTTGGCATTGCCTTTCTTTGGAATTGGAATGAAAACTGACCTTTTCCAGTCCTGTGGCCACTGCTGAGTCTTCCAAATTTTCTGACACATTGAGTGCAGCACTTTCAAGCATCATCCTTTAGGATTTGAAATAACTAACCTGAATTCCATCACCTCCACTAGCTTTATTTGTAGTGATCCTTTATAAGGCCCACTTGACTTCACATTCCAAGATGTCTGGCTCTACATGAGTGATCACACCATCCTGATTATCCAGATCTAGAAAATCTTTTCTGTAGAGTTCTTCTATGTATTCTTGCCATCTCTCCTTAATACCTTCTGCTTCTGTTAGGTCCAGACCATTTCTTTCCTTTATCGAGCCCATCTTTGCATGAAATTTTCCCTTGGTAGCTCTAATTTTCTTGAAGAGATCTCTAGCTTTCCCATTCTGTTCTTTTCCACTATTTCTTTGCATTGATCGCTGAAGAAGGCTTTCTTGTCTCTTCTTGCTATTTTTTGGAACTCTGCATTCAGATTCTTATATCTTTCCTTTTCTCCTTTGCTTTTCACCTCTCTTGTTTTCACAGCAATTTGTAAGGCTTCCCCAGACAGACTTTTTGCTTTTTTTGCATTTCTTTTCCATGAGGATGGTCTTGATCCCTGTTTCCTGTACAATGTCACAAACCTCATTCCATAGTACATCAGGCACTCTGTCTATCAGATCTAGGCCCTTAAATATACTTCTTACTTCCACTGTATAATCATAAGGGATTTGATTTAGGTCATGCCTGAATGGTCTAGCGGTTTTCCCTGCTTTCTTCAATTTAAGTCTGAATTTGGTAATAAGGAGATCATGATCTGAGCCACAGTCAGCTCCTGGTCTTGTTTTTGTTGACTGTATAGAGCTTCTCCATCTTTCACTGCAAAGAATATAATCAATCTGATTTTAGTGTTGACCATCTGGTGATATCCATTGTACATTCTTCTCTTGTGTTGTTGGAAAAGGGTGTTTGCTATGACCAGTGCATTTTCTTGAAAACTCTATTAGTCTTTTCTCTACTTCATTCTGCATTCCAAGGTCAAATTTGCCTGTTACTCCAGCTGTTTCTTGACTTCCTACTTTTGCATTCCAGACCCCTGTAATGAAAAGGACATCTTTTTGGGTGTTAGTGTGTTTTGTTTTTTTTTTTCCTACTTTACAATACTGTATTGGTTTTTCCATACATTGACATGAATCTGCCACGGGTGTACATGAGCTTTGACTCCTGAAACCCCTCTCGCACCTCCCACCTCACATCATCTCTCTGTATCATCCCCATGCACCAGCCCCAAGCATCCCGTATCCTGTACTGAACATACACTAGCACTTCGTTTCTTACATGATAATATACATGTTTCAATGCCATTCTCCCAAATCATCCCACCCTCTCCCTCTCCCTCAGAAGCCAAAAGTCCGTTCTATACATCTGTGTCTCTTTGGTTGTCTCACAACAGGGTCATCATTACTATCTTTCTAAATTCCATATATGTGTGTCAGTATACTGTATGGGTGTTTTTCTTTTTGGCTTCCATCACTCTGTATAATTGGCTCCAGTTTCATCCATCTCATTAGAACTGATTCAAATTTATTCTTTTTAAGGGCTGAGTAATACTCCATTGTGTATATGTACCACTGCTTTCTTATCCATTCATCTGCTGATGGACATCTAGGTTGTTTCCATGTCCTGGCTACTAAAAACAATGCTGCAATGAACATTAGGGTACATGTGTCTCTTTCAATTCTGGTTTCCTCGGTGTGTATGCCCAGCAATGGGATTGCTGGGTCATAAGGCAGTTCTATTTGCAATTTTTTAAGGAATCTTCACACTGTTTCCATAGTTTGCATTCCCACCAACAGTGTAAGAGGGTTCCCTTTTCTCCACACTCTCTCCAGCATTTATTGCTTGTAGACTTTTGGATCGCAGCCATTCTGACTGGTGTGAAGTGATACCTCGTTGTGGTCTTGATTTGCACTTCTCTGATAATGAGTGATGTTGAGCATCTTTTCATGTGTTTGTTAGCCATCCGTATGTCTTCTTTGGAGAAATGCCTATTTAGTTCTTTGGCCCATTTTTTTATTGGATCGTTTATTTTTCTGGAGTTGAGCTGCATAAGTTGCTTGTATATTTTTGAGATTAGTTGTTTGTCAGTTGCTTCATTTGCTATGTTTTCTCCCACTCAGAAGGCTGTCTTTTCACCTTCCTTATAGTTTCCTTTGTTGTGCAGAAGCTTTTAATTTTTAATTAGATCCCATTTGTTTATTTCTGCTTTTATTGTTCTAAAAATTCTTGTAGGTCTTCATAGAACCATTCAACTTCAGCTTCTTCAGCACTACTGATTGTTGCATAAAATTGGATTATATATAAAACATGGCCCTACTATATAGCCCACAGATATATATTCAATATCTTATAATAAATATTTTAATATTGCATATATATGTATAACTCAATCACTTTATTGTATCAAAATAGGTAACACAAAATTGTAAATCAACTGTACTTCAATTTTAAAAAGAAGGAAGAATTTATTTTGTTTTTTAAAAACATCCTATCTTTTCTTAATCTTTTGACTGAGCATTCAAAAATGTACCCAATCAAACAGTTTATTAATATATCACAAATAGAACACATCTATATTATGCAATTCAGATCAACAAGTAGAATATCACTAGTACCTAGGAAGACTCCATATGTCACTCCTTACTGCATTTCTCATTCCTAAACATAACCACTATTTTGACTTTTAACATCATAATAAGATTCTCTCTCCCACTGTAGTATCTTCTGCTTAAAGAATATGCTTTAACATTTCCTTTTCTAATGACAAATTGCTTCAGTTTGATCTTGTCTAAAAATAAGAACAGTATTTACCTTTAGTTTTGATGGATAGTCTCATTGACTACAGATGTCTAGATTTTCAATTTCATTGTCTTAGAACTCTGAAAACAGTATTGCATGCAATTCTGACCTCCATTGTTTTCTTTGAGATGTCAGATGCTAGTTTAGTGATAGAAAACTAGCCTCTAGTCTCTGGCTATTGTTAAAATATTCTCTTTGTTTTTGGTTTTCCGTAGTTTTACTGTGATGTACGTGGTATGATTATACACAGGAGGTGATGAATAGACTCACAGATTAGATCTGGTAGACGAGTGTCTAAAGAACTTTGGATGGAACTTTGTAACATTGTACAGAGGCAGAAACCAAAATCATCCCAAAGAAAAAGAAATGCAAGAAGGCAAAGTAGTTGTCTGAGGAGGCTTTACAAATACCTGAGGAAATAAGAGAAGTGAAAAGCAAGGGATACAGGGAAAGATATACTCAAATAAATGCAGAGTTCCACAGAATAGCAAGCAGAGAGAGATAAGAAGGCCTTCTTAAATGACCAATGCAAAAATAAGAGAAAACCAATAGAATGAGAAAGATTAGAGAGCTCTTCAAGAAAATTGGAGGTAACAAAGGAATATTTCATGCAAGGATCAGCATGATAAAGTACAAAAATGACAAGGAACTAACAGAAGCAGAAGATATTAAGAAGCAGTGAGAAGAATACACATAAAAACTATTAAAAAAAAAAAAGACCTTGATGACTCAGATAACCATGATGGTGTGATCACTCATCTACAGTCAGACATCCTGGAATGTGAAGTCAAGTGGGCCTTAGGAAGCATCACTACAAACAAAGCTAGTGGAGCTGATGGAATTCCAGCCGAGTTATTTCAAATCCTAAAAGATGATGCTGTGAAAGTGCTACACTCAATATGCCAGCAAATTTGGAAAACTCAGCAGTGTCCACATGACTGGAAAAGGTCAGTTTTCATTCCAGTCCCAAAGAAAAGCCATGCCAAAGAAATCTCTATGCAGATCAAGAAGAAACAGTTAGACTCGATATGGAACAATGGGCTGGTTCAAAATTGGGAAAAGAGAGTGAAAAAGCTGTATATTTTCACCCTGCTTATTTAACTTCTATGCAGAGTACATCACGCAAAATACCAGGCTGAATGAATCACAAGTGGGAATCAGTATTTCCAGGTGAAATGTCAACAACCTCAGATATGTAGATGATACCACTCTAATGGCAGAAAATGAAAAGGAATTAAGGAGTCTCTAGATGAAAGGGAATGAGGAGAATGAGAAACCTGGCTTAAAATTCAACTTTCAAAATACTAAGATCATGGCATCTGGACCTATCTCTTCATGCCAAATAGAGGGGAGAAAAGTGGAAGCAGTGACAGATTTTATTTTCTTGGACTCGAAATCACTGGAGACAGTGAGTACAGACATGAAACTAAAAACCACTTTCTCCTTGGAAAGAAAACTATAACAAATCTGGACAGTGTGTTGAAAAGAAGAGACATTATTCTGCCAACAAAGGTCCATATAGTCACTCCGTATGATTTTTCCAGGAGTCATGTACAGTTGTGAGAGTTGGAACATAAAGAAGACTGAGTGCTGAAGAATTGATGCTTTCAAATTGTGGTGCTGGAGAAGACTTGTGAGAGTTCCTTGGACTGCAAGGAGGTCAAAAACTGTTAATCCTAAAGAAAATCAGCCTTTTATATTCATTGGAAGGACTGATGCTGATGCTGAAGCTCTAACGCTTTGGCTACCTGATGAGAAGAGCCAACTCTTTGGAAAAGACCCTAAGGCCGGGACAGATTGAATGCAGGAGGACACGGGGGAGATACAGAATAAGATGGTTGGATAGCATCATTGACTCAATACGAACTCCAGGAGCTAGTAGAGGACAGAGGAGCCTAAACTATTACAGTCCATGGGGTCGGAAACAGTTGGATATGACTTAGTGACTGAACAAAAACACTTGTTATGACATTGTTGTTGTTGTTGTTGTTCACTTTCTGCTTCTTCATTGGAATTCTTGATTCCATTTTTCTATTTTGGGGAAGTCTCAACCATCATTTCATCTCTACCATTTTCTCCATCTCTTCAGTCACTTTGTGACCAGCTATGCATATATTTGACCTTTATATGGTACTTCCTCAGCTACATAATTTGTCTTTTCTGTATTTTCTACACTTTGTTCCTTCAAAATTTATTCTAGACATATTCTTCTAATCTATCTTCCAGTTCACTAATTCCATCTTTAGTGAGGTCTTATCTGATATTATATTCATCCATTTTTTAGCTACTATCATTTTATTTTTCTATTACAGAATTTTCATTTGCTTCTCTCTATTTAACTTCCATTTAGCTGCCAAAACTCTCAGTCTTGGTTTTACCTTCTTGAGTGTGTTAAGCCTACTCATTTTAAAGTTTGGACCTGAATACTTCATTATCTAGGATGCTAGTAAGCCTGTATCTGTTGTCTGTATTGTTCTCTGTATTATTCTAAAGAAAAATTATTCATTTTGCCATGTCTCTATGTTTCTCGGTATTTGGGGGTTTTTTTTGTTGTTTTAAATTTTGGTTTTTAGTGTTGATCATTTACACTTCAAAAATATACAGAAATTTGGGGCTTAGGAAAATGTTACCTTCCCCCAGAATTATTTGTGGGTATTGACAATACAAAATCACCTTAATTTATTTCAGAAATTACAATAAGCTGAAACTTGGCTACAGTCTCTGCAAAGTTACACTCCTTCTGATCTACACTGACATCAGATTCAGCCCTTTAAGACTGTAACCCAAAGTTCAGGCCATGATACATTTAAAGATTTGCAAGTCTGTTGAAAGCTTTGATGAGCTTCTCAGTGTGTTTTTTGTTTGTTTTTCTAAGAAAGAAATGGAAAATTTTATTGAAGCCAATTTGAGGATTATAACCCCAAAACAGTTCTCAGAGAATTCTGAGAACTGTTTCACACGTTAGAAGTCAAGGCACAGTTAAAGAAGATTTGGGAGACAAACAAATGTGTATTGAACGATGTATTATTGACAGTTTACATTATCCAGATCTAAGTGTCATCCTGCTGGGACTTGTGACCCCTTACAAGATCAAGAAGGAATGAACACTTGCTGAGTACTGTGGAGTAAAATGCATATTTTATGGCAAGACAAGAGACATTTAAATATAAAAATTTGTCTCTGCCTTTTGGCCTCCTCTATGCCTCCTACTGTGCATTGTATATGTGCATTATATATTGACCAAATATTATCCATTGTCAGAAATACTTGCTCAACCATAAAAAGCAACATTCTCCTAACATCAATAAACAATTCCCAAGATATAGCTTTTTGAGTGTTTTCAGCACCTCTCATGTAATCAGCAGATGCTCGTAGTGGAAAAGCAGCCCAACTATAAGACTCATTCTGTGAATTTCTGTTTTCCCCTAGATATTAAGGCCGTAATTTATTTCTCTTTGTTAGTTCCTCAATGTCTTGAGGCAGATTTTATTTCATATTTTCTTGTGTTTTTTTTTTTTTACTTCTCTTTGACAAAAGAATTGGTTCAAATTGGATAGTCCACCATTCTTAGAAGCAGAAGGCTTCTGAAAAAAGTGAAAGTGTTAGTCACTTAGCCATGTCTGACTCTTTATGACCCTATGCACCGTAGCCTGCCAGGCTCATCTGTTCATGAAATTCTCCAGACAAGAATACTGGAGTGGGTAGCCATTCCCTTCTCCAGGGGATCTTCCTGACTCAGGGATCGAGCCCAGGTTTCCTGCACTGAAGGCAGATTCTTTACTGTCTGAGCCACCAGAGAAGACTTTAAATTGTTTATTAATAAAACCTACCATCTATCCATGTGTACACCTCAATTTCTGTCTCAGAAATCCAGGCCACAAGAGAGCTGGAACAAACAAGTTGAGACTCTATAATAGGAAGTGACCCCTGAGCTTCTATATAAAATGTGTGAATTCAAGATGAATTTCTTCACAAGTCTCCTTTATTGTGAAGCCAGTTCAAAATAATATAGTAAAGGAACCAAATTTGGGTTATCTTATCTAAGCTCGCCACCTAGTATAAACTGAAAGCAAGGGCAAAAACTGGTACCAATGTTTTAAAATAGCCCATATCTAAGAGTCTCTGGTTTCTTAACAGATTCTTTGCCTCAGCCATTCATCCAGAAGCAACCTGATTGACGCCATTGTTCATAGAATCTCATGCACATTTTCTTAAGATTTGCTCTGTGGCCTGTGTTTTCAACACTGACTTTGTGAGGTCTGTGTGTTTATTTAAGGCTTAGCAAGTAAATCTCTACTTTCAGAGAAATGTACCATTGCTCTAGCAGAGGCTGTGGAGCCACCAGTGTACCCCCTTCAAGATCACGTATGTGTTTTCAGTCTCAGGGAGGGTTGGCTGCTGACAGCTCACAGACATGCTCCTCTCCTGGAATTGCCTTCATTGGAAGAGGTGGTTTGGCCAAGGGAGCATCCCTTCCATGCAGAGAGCACATATCAAATATGTGAGTAAAAAGAATGTCACATTACCTAGCTTTAGGAAGCCTCTGAAGGGTCCTCCTAGCTCCAGAAGTCTCTGTGAGTTTGATTAGATCCTCTACTGAATCTGTAGCACAGTTCAGCCTCACCCTCTCCTCAGTCTTGCTGTTGCTGAGAGCACCCTCATTAAGCCTCCTGCACGCACCTGAGTGTGTTTCCTTCGAAACTGACCTAGGACACTCATCTGTATGAAAAAATAGCCACTTGGACAAAACCATCCTAAGTAGCAGCAACCTAGCACAGTAAGCTCAAGTGGACACTAGAAGCAAAGTCCTTCTAGAGCCTGTCCAGGCCACAACAATAAAAAGGCTACACAGCATACAAAAACCTCTATGTTGGGAATGGATAAAGAAAAAGTGAAAGTGAAGACGATTAGTCATGGCCCACTCTTTGTGACCCCATGGACTGTAGCCTACCAAGCTCCTCTGTCTGTGGAATTTTCCAGGCAATAATACTGGAGTGGATTGCCATTTCCTTCTTCAGGGGATCTTCCCAACCCAGGGATCAAACCTGGATCTCCCACACTGCAGATAGCCACTTTACCGTAGAGCCACCAGGAAACTCTTGTAGCCCATATATAGAGTGGAATATTGCTCAGCCATTTAAAAAAAAAAAAAAAGAGCAAAATAATGTAATTTGTAGCAACAGGGAAGGACCCGAGACTGTAATACTGAGTGAAATGTCAGACAGAGAGACAGCATACAATGTTGCTTGTATATGAAATCTAAAAATGGTAAAAATGAACATATTTGCAAGATGCAAATAGTCATAAATGTAGAACTTACTGTCACCAAGTGAAAGGGGAAGGAATAATCTGGAGACTAGGATTGACGTATACATATTGCTAATACACAGAAGAACTGTACTAAACGATCTTCATGACCAAGATAATCATGATGGTGTGATCACTCACCTAGAGCCAGATATCCTGGAATGTGAAGTCAAGTGGGCCTTAGAAAGCATCACTACGAACAAAGATAGTGGAGGTGATGGAATTACAGCTGAGCTATTTCAAATCTTGAAAGATGATGCTGTGAAAGTGTTGCACTCAATATGGCAGCAAATTTGGAAAATTCAGCAGTGGCCACAGAACTGGAAAAGATCAGTTTTCATTCCAATGCCAAAGAATGCTCAAACTACCACACAATTGCACTCATCTCACACCCTAGTAAAGTAGTGTTCAAAATTCTCCAAGCCAGGTTTCAGCAATATGTGAACCATGAACTTCCAGATGTTCAAGCTGGTTTTAGAAAAGGCGGAGGAACCAGAGATCAAATTGCCAACATCCACTGGATCATGGAAAAAGCAAGAGAACATCTATTTCTGCTTTATTGACTATGCCAAAGCCTTTGACTGTGTGGGTCACAATAAACTGTGGAAAATTCTGAAAGAGATGGGGAAACAACAGTTAGAACTGGACATGGAACAACAGACTGGTTCCAAATAAGAAAAGGAGTACATCAAGGCTGTATATTGTCATCCTGCTTATTTAACTTATATGCAGAATATATCATGAGAAACGCTGGGCTGGAAGAAACACAAGCTGGAATCAAGATTGCCGGGAGAAATATCAATCACCTCAGATATGCAGATGACACCACCCTTATGGCAGAAAGTGAAGAGGAACTAAAAAGCCTATTGAGGAAAGTGAAAGTGGAGAGTGAAAAAGTTGGCAAAAGATCAACATTCAGAAAACAAAGATCATGGCATCCGGTCCCATCACTTCATGGGAAATAGATGGGGAAACAGTGTCAGACTTTATTTTTGGGCTCCAAAATCACTGCAGATAGTAACTGCAGCCATGAAATTACAAGACGCTTACTCCTTGGAAGGAAAATTATGACCAACCTAGACAGCATACTCAAAAGAGATACATTGCTTTGCCAATAAAGGTCCATCTAGTCAAGGCGATGATTTTTCCAGTGGTCATGTATGGATGTGAGAGTTGGGCTGTGAAGAAAGCCGAGCACTGAAGAATTGATGCTTTTGAACTGTGGTGTTGAAGAAGGCTCTTGAGAGTCCCTTGGACTGCAAGGAGATCCAACCAGCCCATTCTAAAGGAGATCAACCCTGGGTGTTCTTTGGAAGGAATGATGCTAAACCTGAAACTCCAGTATTTTGGCCACCTTACACAAAGAGCTGACTCACTGGAAAAGACTCTGATGCTGGGAGGGATTGGGGGCAGGAGGAAAAGGGGACGACAGAGGATGAGATGGCTGGATGGCATCACCAACTCGATGGATGTGAGTCTGAGTGAACTCTGGGAGTTGGTGATGGAAAGGGAGGCTTGGCGTGCTGCAGTTCATGGGGTTGCAAAGAGGCGGAAATGACTGCACAACTAAACTGAACTGATGTATAAATAGGTAATTAGTTAGAATCTACTAAATAGCACTGGAATATACTCAATACTCCATAATGACCTATATGGGAAGAGAATCTAAAAAGAGTTGCCTATATGTATACATAGTACTGACTCACCTTGTGATACACCTAAAACTAACACAATATTGTAATCAACTATACTACAATAATTTTATAATTAAAAACTTCTTTATAAATCCATGTTAAACCACATAAGCCACTGCATACTAGCAAGATCAAAACCTCACGAACCTCATGTTGTCATTCCCTCATTTCTAAATCCAAATGTTTCTCATACATTAATTTGTTCTCCATTTCCATAATGATTTTATCTTCCATGCTTACTTTCTAATAAAGGCCCCAGTAAGCTCTATTGATTATACCAAAGCCTTTGACTGTGTGGATCACATAAACAGTGGAAACTTCTGAAAGAGATAGGAATACCAGACCACCTGACCTGCCTCTTGAGAAATCTGTATGCAGGTCAGGAAGCGACAGTTAGAACTGGACATGGACCAACAGACTGGTTCCAAATAGGAAAAGGAGTATGTCAAGGCTGTATATTGTCACCCTGCTTATTTAATTTCTATGCAGAGTTCATCATGAGAAAAGCTGAACTTGAAGAAACACAAGCTGGAATCAAGATTTCCTGGACACACATCAATAACCTCAGATATGCAGATGACACCGCCCTTAAGGCAGAAAGTGAAGAGGAACTAAAGAGCCTCTTGATGAGAGTGAAGGTGGAGAGTGAAAAAGTTGGCTTAAAGCTCAATATTCAGAATACGAAGATCATGGCATCTGGTCCCATCACTTCATGGGAAATAAATGGGGAAAGAGGGGAAAGAGTGTCAGACTATTGTGGGGGGGTGGGGGGCTCCAAAATCACTGCAGATGGTGATAGCAGCCATGAAATCAAAAGACGTTCCTTGGAAGAAAAGTTATGACCAATCTAGATAGCACATTCAAAAGCAGAGACATTACTTTGCCGACTAAGGTCCATCTAGTCAAGGCTATGGTTTTTCCTGGGGTCAAGTATGGATGTTAGATTTGGGCTGTGAAGGCTGAGTGCCAAAGAATTGATATTTTTGAACTGTGGTGTTGCAGAAGACTCTTGAGAGTCCTTTGGACTGCAAGGAGATCCAACCAGTCCATTCTGAAGGAGATCAGCCCTGGGATTTCTTTGGAAGGAATGATGCTAAAGCTGAAACTCCAGTACTTTGGCCACCTCATGCGAAGAGTTGTCTCATTGAAAAAGACTCTGGTGCTGGGAGGGATTGGGAGTAGGAGGAGAAAGGGACGACAAAGGATGAGATGGCTGGATGGCATCACTGACTCGATGGACATGAGTCTGAGTGAACTCTGGGAGTTGGTGATGGACAGGGAGGCCTGGCATGCTGCGATTCATGGGGTTGCAAAGAGTCGGACATGACTGAGTGACTGAACTGAACTGAACCTTCATTAATTCTCTTCTGAATTAAACTTATTACCTTAAACCATGGACATCAATTGACCTTCCATTTTATTTAAAACGAGTGAAACTGTGTGCTTGAATGTTATTCCAACGTTGTTTATAAGTTACAGACTTTTCTCAGTTTTAAGTTGCAGCTCTTCTCTGAGTTCAACACAGAGAAAGTTCCTTTTTCTATTTTAGATTTATCTCAGTGAGGTGAATTATGAAATATTTCTCTTTACCATTTTCCCAGAAGTTCACGCTGATATCTAACATGTTTCTTTTCATATAAATTTTGGAATGACTACTTGCATTTTCTCCTTTACCTTAGAAAACATATAGATAAAAACAAAATAACATACAGGTAATATAGATGTTATTGTGAAAATTTTAGCCTTAGCAAAAAAATTTTTTTAATCAAAGTTGTCAACCATTTTTTTATAAGGCAGACAAAGTCTTGTTTTATTGAATGAGTGATCTGCATAACTGCCAAGGCCACTGTGTACAAACAAGAAGGGTAGAACCTATTTCTTGGTCTCTTCCTCCTTGGACAGAACCTTGATGATTTCCTCCTTCTTGGCCTGGAGCCCCTCTTCAAAGACCTTTCTGCTTCTCTAGATCTGAAAGGCCTAAGCCTGGTGGGCATGAAGCTTCTTGCAAGCGTTGTCCACCTTCAGCTTATGGATATGTTCTGTGAAAACACACTTGATTTGAATATATTACCCATCACTTTCAGGCAGAGGCTGTGATATGTATGGCAGTCATTATTCTTAGATTTGTGGTATTTTCTGAGTAGTCTGTGTGCAATTCTCATCCTTCTCATCCTCTTTATCTAGGTTACCTTATTCAGCATAGGATACCCTTTCACATACCTGTGCCCTTATGCCTACCCTTTCAGCAGCCCAAGCTGTTTTATCCAGCTTTAAGCATCAGCTTCTGGATCTGCTGATGGCAGTTGGCACTGGATATTTCGTTAGTCTCAGTGGGATCCAACCAGCTCTTTTTCTTGCACTGGCACACACTGAAGCCTGAGCATGATCGTTGCTGTGGCCACAGTGGCAAAAGGAAAGCCAAAGTTATCAACCTTTCATTGATATTCAGGCAACACCCTAGATTAGTTAGGATCAAGTTCGACTGTAAGTGACAGAAAATTCAGATTAAAAAATCTTTAAAAACATGCAGTTATATTTCTTGTGAAAAGATCAGAAGCAGGCAGTTCAGTGTTGTTATGACATTTCATTGTGTGGGGGATTTGGTTCCAGTTTCCTCTTTTGTTTGGAGGGCGTGGGGTTTTGCTTTTTTGTTTTCTTTAGGTCTTTACCATGCTTGGTCCTCATTCCAAGGGTCATCCTGTTCTCTGAAATGGTTCAAGAGTTTCTTTCACCAAATTCTCCTTTGAGTCAGCATAATGAAAAAGGAATATGACAAGCATACTCACCCCACACTGCCTCAGTTCAACTCAGCTGTACACTAAGTTGAATAGACCCCAGGCACATGACCACAGCCAGCTAAAAGGTTGCCTAAGAGGTGCAGTCTTATTCTGTCGGCTATAATTGGGAGCTGATTTATTCTAGAGGAAGTACAAAATAGATTCTTGGAGATAATCACTAGTCTCTTCCATATAACCTATTTGGCAGTATCTATCTATTTAGGTACTAAATGTATAGTTAGTAACTTAAATAGGTCATCTGGAAATATCACTGTTCAAAAACCGTGGGTGTTTGTCTCAGGACAATTTATACCCAAATTAGGGCTCATACTCAGTTTAAATATTTCTCTTTATAAAGTCTTTGCCATTGTCTATGAAGTACAATTGGTTGCACATTAGAGTTGAACAGAGTTGTAGGAAAGTCCAGAAAAGTCTCTGTATTAGAGCAGAACCAAATTATGTTTTGAGAAGAATATTGGTCCTCACTACAGATGCTATCAGTCTCCTGGGAGCAAACCTGAGATTCAAACAACTGTCCTTGAGTAAGTATCTAAAAGCCACAAAAATTTCCAATTGAAAATTCCATCTGTATTATTATTAATCCACTGATAATGTTCTTTCTCTGCATTTAACATATTGTAAACTATTGTACACAGGTGCATGTTGGAGTACATAACCTAAAAGTCTGTGCTGATAAAAAGCATAATTCAAATTATTTCAACATAAATAGTATTTATGGGACTTACAGTCTACTCACTCATGTAGGTTATGCAAAACTTGCCATTGAGTTTTCCAGAATATCAGAGAGCTGCTCCCATGGACCAGATCCTGCATGTTGTGTAAAAATACTTTGCCCTTTTTTTTTTTTTTCCGGCTGACATGATTACCCTACTTTAAGAAACCTAAACATGCCTGTGAACCTCATGAAATTTACTCAAAGAATACTCCTTGAGAACATCTTTTACTATACCAAATAGTTTCTACTCTATGAGAACTAGTCAGAGAAATTTCCTTGTGGCCTCAGGACCAAGAAAGGTGAAGTTTTGTGCATATTTTGTAAGTAATTTTCAATTATTTTTAGATATAAAAAGTTATTATGCATTTAAGCTTGAGTTTGTAAGCTGTTTGATGATGTGGAGGCCTTTAAAGTGAAACAAGTGTTAGTTGCTCAGTTGTGTCTGACTCGTTGTGACTCTGTGGACTGTAGCCCACCAGGCTCCTTTGTCCATCGAATTCTCCAGGCAAAAATACTAGATTGAGTAGCTATTCCCTTCTCAAGGGAAATTTCATCCTGCAGGGAACAAACCCAGATCTCCTGTATTTCAGGCAAATTCTTTACTCTGAGCCTAACACTTCTAATTTTTGAATAACTAAGATGCTGAAGTTGTTTTAATCTCTATTGATACCCAGTGGTAAAATATAGAAACTTTTCTCTATCTGTATCTTTGCTGATTACAAAAAGCTTGACATTTTCAACCAGTGTTTTGATATTGCAGATATTTTGATTCTGTTCTTAGACATACAAGTACTTTATGCAATATTATATATTTTTCCCTGAGAAGAAACTACTCATGGTGTAAACCCATCACCCTAACTCTTTCATTAAATATTTTCCAATGTTTATTTTTCTGTGCTGTGTTTTGCCTTTGAAATCTTAAGTACAGATTGTTGAGTTAATCATTCTCCTCCATTATGGTCTCATGGACATCATTTGTTCCAGCAGTCTTTCTCTGTGAAATATTTGATTCATCTCTTTATCCCCATAGCCTTATCTCTCCCACATTCTAATATATAAATATGTTATCCCATTAGATATTCTTATAAAATGTACTATATTTGATATGTAAAACTTTGATTTCCACAAATAGTTTTATGCTGTATATACTTCATCTATTAATATTATTTCATTCAGCACTCTTTTAAAGATCTTCCCATTCTACTCTGTATGGAGTCTGTTGTCTCTACTTGCTACGTAGAATCCCATAATAGAGATGAACATATATAATGTTTCCAACGCTGCACTACCATAAAAACTCTGAGATAAACATATCTACATATGTTTCCTCTTCAGTTCAGTTCAGTTCAGTTGCTCAGTCGTGTCTGAATCTGCGACCCCATGAATCGCAGCACGCCAGGCCTCGCTGTCCACCACCAACTCCAGGAGTTCACTCAGACTCACGTTCACTGAGTCAGTGATGCCATCCAGCCATCTCTTCTTCTATCGTCCCCTTCACCTCCTGCCTCCAATCCCTCCCAGCATCAGAGACTTTTGCAATGAGACAACTCTTCCCATGAGGTGGCCAAAGTACTGGAGTTTCAGCTTTAGCATCATTCCTTCCAAAGAAATCACAGGGCTGATCTCCTTCAGAATGGACTGGTTGGATCTCCTTGCAGTCCAAAGGACTCTCAAGAGTCTTCTCCAACACCACAGTTCAAAACCATCAATTCTTCAGCACTCAACCTTCTTCACGGTCCAACTCTCACATCCATACTTGACCACAGGAAAAACCATAGCCTTGACTAGACAGACATTAGTCCGCAAAGTAATGTCTCTCTTTTGAATATGCTATCTAGGTTGGTCATAACTTTTTTCCAAGGAGTAAGTGTCTTTTGATTTCATGGCTGCAGTTACTATCTGCAGTAATTTTGGAGCCCCCAAAATAAAGTCTGACACAGTTACCACTGTTTCCCCATCTATTTCCCATGAAGTGATGGGACCAGATGCCATGATCTTTGTTTTCTGAATGTTGAGCTTTAAGCCAACTTTTTCACTCCCCTTTTTCACGTTTATCAAGAGGCTTTTAGTTCCTCTTCACTTTCTGACATAAGGGTGGTGTCATCTGCATATCTGAGGTTATTGATATTTCTCCCGGCAATCTTGATTCCAGCTTGTGTTTCTTCCAGTTCAGCGTTTCTCATGATGTACTCCGCATAGAAGTTAAATAAGCAGGGTGACAATATACAGCCTTGATGTACTCCTTTTCTTATTTGGAACCAGTCTGTTGTTCCATGTTCAGTTCTAACTGTTGCTTCCTGGCCTGCATACAGATTTCTCAAGAGGCAGGTCAGGTAGTCTGGTATTCCCATCTCTCTCAGAATTTTCCACAGTTTATTGTTATCCACACAGTCAAAGGCTTTGGCATAGTCAATAAAGCAGAAATAGATGTTTTTCTGGAACTCTGTTGCTTTTTTCATGAGCTGGGTAAATATTTTCCATTACTTATAATCAGAAGTAGGATTTCAGTGTCAATATGAATGTCATTAGACAAATTACTACAGCAAACTCTCCAGAATTACCTTATCACCATCAGTTCATGGGAATTTACACTTACTGGGTTGGCCAAAATGTTCTTTCACATATTCCATGACATTAAAAACCAAAACAAATATTTTGGTCAACTCAGTTATTTCACATCCCTGCAAACACTGGACTGCTGAAGTTTTTAATTTTGCAAATTAAATGGTATAAAATAAGATCTTATATTAATTTGCATCTCTGTAGCTATTAAAGTTAAACTCTAATTTCAACAAAAGTATTATATGTGTTCTTTCTTAAAGTAATTCATTCAGCGCTCTTTTAAAAGTTTCCCATATTATTCTCTGTATATATGTACAAAATACTTATATGCATTTTTTTTCAAAATTTCAAATGCTTCCCTCAAGTTTTTGCCCACATATTTTGTTGGATATATACGTTATCCTTGGAAGAAAAGTTATGACCAACCTAGATAGTATATTCAAAAGCAGAGACATTACTTTGCCAATAAAGGTCCGTCTAGTCAAGAATATGGTTTTTCCAGTGGTCATGTATGGATGTGAGAGTTGGACCGTGAAGAAGGCTGAATGTCGAAGAAATGATGCTTTTGAACTGTGGTGTTGAAGAAGACTCTTGAGAATCCCTTGGACTGCAAGGAGATCCAACCAGTCCATTCTGAAGGAGAACAGCCCCGGGTGTCCTTTGGAAGGAATGATGCTAAAGCTGAAACTCCAGTACTTTGGCTACCTCATGTGAAGAGTTGACTCATTGAAAAAGTCTCTGACACTGGGAGGGATTGGGGGCAGGAGAAGAAGGGGATGACAGAGGATGACGTGGCTGGATGGCATCACTGACTCGATGGATGCGAGTCTGAGTGAACTCCGGGAGTTGGTGATGGACGGGGAGGCCTGGCGTGCTGCAGTTCATGGGGTCGCAAAGAGTTGGACACGACTGAGTGACTGATCTGAAATGAACTGAACTGAGGAGAAAGTCTTAATCTTAGAAAGCAAAATTCAACAATATTTACTTTTAAATTAATCCTTTTGTACTGCGGGGGGAGGGGGGGAGGAAGCATCAATATACCTTGTGGCACAGAAGAAACAATATACAAACGGGGCCACACTTATGTCACCCCCTCCTCCTGGACATGCCCATTCCTATCACTCAAGAAGTGGCAAACCCAGGACCACTGCCCAGCAGGACCTAAGTTAGTTACAGGCTCTGATAGGAACTAAGCCCTTAGGAGTCAAGGGTGGGAAGGAGAGACACCAGCACTTAGGCCCCCTTAAGTGTACACTAGTTAACTAGTCATGTATATGGCAAGGGAGGAACAACCCACCATAAGCCAGTTCTCCCAAGGCTCTAGATTTTCAAGTCTGAAAATCTAATTTAAGAAATAATTCTGCACTAACAGTATAGCCCTAATATTCTGCCATATTATGTACTATTTACTTTCTAGTATTATCTATTGCATTTAAGACTTTATTCCATTGTGAATAAAACTTCAATCTTCTATTTCCAAAATGATTTAGACCTACATAGTCATTTATTCTTATACATGATATAAAAAAATAAGTTTATTAAGTACCTAGAAAAATTCACCTGGAATTTCAACTAGGAATTTACTGAAGTTATAGAATAATTTAAAGAAAGAAAATTATAATTCCTCGTAATAATAACTTCTTCCATTCAACTTCTATTAATTGGAAATACTCTAATGATCTTTATAGTTTTTAGAATTTCTCGGCAAAATACTGTTATATTCTCTCTTTATCTGATTTTTAGCTATTTTATAGTTTTTGATGTTATTATAAATGGTAAAGAAAGAAAGTGAAGTCACTCACCAATTCTTTGTGACCCAATGGACTGGAGCCTACCAGGCTTCTCTGTCCATGGATGGTATCTTATTGTATTTGTTTTTGTTTATTACTTTTATTTTTTAAAGTTTGTTTATTTTTAATACTTATTTTGTGTCAACATTCTTTGCTAAATTTTCATGTGAGTTATAATGATTCACTTTTTATTCCATAAGTTTTATAGGTAGAAATTTTATCATCTGAAAGAATACCAGTTCTCTAGAAATCCTTTCAGTTTACATTTGTTCATTGTTAGATAATTCCTGAGTTCTTTTTATTCCCAATATTTTACTTATATATAATCATATAATCTTCAAATAATACTTTTTAATTTTAATTTTATTTATATTGAATTATAGTTGATGTACAATATCATACAAGTAATAGGTATACAATATAGTGATTCACGTTGTTTTTTTCATTTCCATTCCATTTACTTATTTATTTATTTATTGGCCACACCCGGGGGCATGTGGGATCCTTCTTCCCTAACCAGGAATCAAACCCATATTCCTAGTAATGGAAATAAGCTCTTAACCATGGGGAAGTCCCCATTTCCATTAAAGGTTAAATTCCATTTATAAAATATACAAAATTTACACAATTACATTTATAAAATGTATAAACTCAATTTATGAAGTAGTGGCTATATTCTTTGTCTTGTACAATATATTTTTGTAGCTTATTTTTTAATTTATTTATTTTAAATGCAGCAAAGATGAATATTTTTAATGATAAAAGGTACAATTCACAAAGAAGATAAACATCATAAACCATTAGACACCTTAACAATAAAGAAACAGATACATAAACCAAAAATCAGAAGAAACATAAAGAAAAGAAAAAAATATAATCATAGTGAAACATTAACATTTCTCTGCAAATATTTTATCAAGTACAAAAAGATAAGAATAGGAGCATCTTGAATGATGCCATTAATAATTTAAATATAATAAATTTATATTTAAATGACATATTAATCATATCCTACACAAATATATTTAAAATTTTGCATCTCATACGTTGTTATAGATGTACATAGGATATTTAGAAAAACTGGCAAAAAGATAAGCATTACTATATTTCAAAAACAATTCATTTGTGTGTGTGATTCAGTTATTCATATATACATTTGCCAATTTTGAAATTATTTTCCATTATACGTTATTACAAGATATTGCCTGTAGTAACTTGAGCCATACAACAAACCTTTGTAGTTTGTTGCATAGCTATTATTTTAAACTAGAAATCTAGCATTCTAATCATACTAAGTCAAACAAGTGGAGTCAAAATGTCATTAATTTTTAGTTAGGGAAAAATTCATAAGTTATCTAAAATATATGTATTAAACTTATTATTTATATATAGGCATACAAAAGCTTTATTACTATGCTTGATAAAGGCTTAAGAAAGAACATTTAAAAAATAAGAGAGCTATATAAATTGGAAAACAAGAATTAAATGAAATGGGAGAACTGAATATGAAATTTAAAAAGTGAAACAAACTAGAAAAAGGTAAAAGATGCTCATACAGTTCAGTTGCTTTTAAAAATGGCTGCTTACAAAAAGCTGATTCTTTGAAAGAATAAATAAAATTTACAAACCATTAGCCAGACTCATCAAGAAACAAAGAGAGAAAATCAAATCAATAAAATTAGAAATGAAAATGGAGAGATCACAACAGACAACACAGAAATACAAAGGATCATTAGAGACTACTATCAGCAATTATATGCCAATAAAATGGACAACGTGGAAGAAATGGACAAATTCTTAGAAAAGTACAACTTTCCAAAACTGAACCAGGAAGAAATAGAAAATCTTAACAGATCCATCACAAGCATGGAAATGGAAACTGTCATCAGAAATCTTCCAGCGAACAAAGGCCCAGGTACAGACAGCTTCACAGCAGAATTCTAACAAAAATTTCGAGAAGACCTAACACCTACACTACTGAAACTCTTCCAGAAAATTGCAGAGGAAGATCAACTCATTCTATGAGGCCACCATCACCCTAATACCAAAACCAGAAAAAGGACGCCACAAAAAAAGAAAACTACAGGTCAATATCACTGATGAACATAGATGCAAAATTCCTTAACAAAATTCTAGCACTCAGAACCCAACAACACATTAAAAAGATCATACACCATGACCAAGTGGGCTTTATCCCAGGGATACAAGAATTCTTCAGTATCCACAAATCAATCAATGTAATTCACCACATTAACAAACTGAAAAATAAAAGCAATATGATTATCTCAATAGATGCAGAGAAGGCCTTTGACAAAATTCAACATCCATTTATGATTAAAAAAAAAAAAAAAAAAAAAACTCCAGAAACCAGGAATAGAAAGAACATCAGTTCAGTTCAGTCACTCAGTCGTGTCCAACTCTTTGTGACCCCATGAATCACAGCATGCCAGGCTTCCCTGTTCATTACCATCTCTCGGAGTTCACTCAGACTCACGTCCATTGAGTTTGTGATGCCGTCCAGCAATCTCATCCTCGGTCGTCTCCTTCTCCTCCTGCTCCCAATCCTCCCAGAATCAGACTCTTTTCCAAGGAGTCAACTCTTCTCATGAGGTGGCCAAAGTACTGGAGTTTCAGCTTTAGCATCATTCCTTCCAAAGAAATCCCAGGGTTGATCTCCTTCAGAATGGACTGGTTGGATCTCCTTGCAGTCCAAGGGACTCTCAAGAGTCTTCTCCAACACCACGGTTCAAAAGCATCAAATCTTTGGCGCTCAGCCTTCTTCACAGTCCAACTCTCACATCCATGCATGACCACAGGAAAAACCATAGCCTTGACTAGACATACCTTTATTGGCAAAGTAATGTCTCTGCTTTTGAATATACTATCTAGGTTGGTCATAACTTTTCTTCCAAGGAGTAAGCGTCTTATAATTTCATGGCTGCAGTCACCATCTGCAGTGATTTTGGAGCCCCCCAAAATAAAGTCTGACACTGTTTCCACTGTTTCCCCATCTATTTCCCATGAAGTGATGGGACCAGATGCCATGATCTTTGTTTTCTGAATGTTGAGCTTTAAGCCAACTATTTCACTCTCATCTTTCACTTTCATCAAGAGGCCCTTTAGCTCCTCTTCACTTTCTGCCATAAGGGTGGTGTCATCTGCATATCTGAGGTTATTGATATTTCTCCCAGCAACCTTGATTCCAGCTTGTGTTTCTTCCACGTCAGCGTTTCTCATGATGTACTCTGCATAGAAGTTAAATAATCAGGGTGACAATATACAGCCTGGACGTACTTCTTTTCTTATTTGGAACCAGTCTGTTGTTCCATGTCCAGTTCTAACTGTTGCTTCCTGACCAGCATATAGATTTCTCAAGAGGCAGGTCAGGTGGTCTGGTATTCCCATCTCTTTCAGAATTTTCCACAGTTTATTGTGATCCACACAGTCAAAGGCTTTGGCGTAGTCAATAAAGTAGAAATAGATGTTTTTCTGGAACTCTCTTGCTTTTTCCATGATCCAGTGGATGTTGACAATTTGATCTCTGGTTCCTCTGCCTTCTCTAAAACCAGCATGAACATCATAACTCAACATAATAAAAACTAATATGACAAACCCATAGCTAACATTATCCTCAGTGGTGAAAAATTGAAAGCATTTCCCCTAAAGTCAGCAACAAGACAAGGGTGTCCACTTTCACCACTTCTATTCAATATATTTCTGGAAGATTTGGCCACAGCAATCAGAGCAGAAAAAGAAATAAAAGGAATCCAAATTGGAAAAGAAGAAGTAAAACTCTCACTGTTTGCAGATGACATGATCCTCTACATAGAAAACCCTAAAGACACCACCAGAAAATTACTAGAGCTAATCCAGGAAAATAGTAAAGTTGCAGGATATAAAGTCAACACACAGAAATCCCTTGCATTCCTATACACTAATATTGAGAAAGTAGAAAAAGAAATTAAGGAAACAATTCCATTCACCATTGCAACAAAAAGAATAAAATACTTAGGAATATATCTACCTAAAGAAACAAAAGACCTATATATAGAAAAACTATAAAAAGCTGATGAAAGAAATCAAAGAGGACACTAATAGATGGAGAAATATACCATGTTCATGAATTGGAAGAATCAATATAGTGAAAATGAGTATAATACCCAAAGCAATCTACAGATTCAATGTAATCCCTATCATGCTACCAGCGGTATTTTTCACAGAGCTAGAACAAATAATTTCAATTTGTATGGAAATACAAAAATCTCAAATAGCCAAAGCAATCTTGAGAAAGAATGGAACTGGAGGAATCAACCTGCCTGACTTTAGGCTCTACTACAAAGCCACAGTCATCAAGACAGTATGGTACTGGCACAAATACAGAAATATAGATCAATGGAACAAAATAGAAAGCCCTGAGATAAATCCACACACCTATGGACACCTTATCTTCCACAAAGGCAAGAATATCCAATGGAGTAAAGACAATCTCTTTAACAAGTGGTGCTGGGAAAACTGGACAACCACTTGTCAAAGAATGAAACTAGATCACTTTCTAACACCACACACAAAAATAAACTCAAAATGGATTAAAGATCTAAACATAATGTCAGAAACTATAAAGCTCTCAGAGGAGAAAATAGGCAAAACACTCTCCCATAAATCACAGAAGGATCCTCTATGATCCACCTCCCAGACTACTGGAAATAAAAGCAAAAATAAACAAATGAGACCTAATTAAAATTAAAAGCTTCTGCACAACAAGGGAAACTATAAGCAAGGTGAAAAGACAGCCTTCTGAATGCGAGAAAACAATAGCAAGTGAAACAACTGACAAACAGCTAATCTCAAAGATATACAAGCAACTTATGCAGCTCAACTCCAGAAATATAAACGAACCAATCAAAAAATGGGCCAAAGAACTAAAGGCATTTCTCCAAAGAAGACATACGGATGGCTAACAAACACATGAAAAGATGCTCAGCATCACTCATTATCAGAGAAATGCAAATCAAGACCACAATGAGGTACTATTTCACACCAGTCAGAATGACTGTGATCCAAAAGTCTACAAGCAATAAATGTTGGAGAGGGTGTGGAGAAAAGGGAACCCTCTTACACTGCTGGTGGGAATGCAAACTAGTACACCCACTATAGAGAAAAGTATGGAGATTCCTTAAAAACAGCAAATAGAACTGCCTTATGACCCAGCAATCCCACTTCTGGGCATACACACCAAGGAAACTAGAATAGAAAGAGACACATGTACCCTAAAGTTCATTGCAGCACTTTTATAATAGCCAGGACATGGAAACAACCTAGATGTCCATCAGCAGATGAATGGATAAGAAAACTGTGATACATATACACACTGGAGCATTACTCAGCCCTTAAAAAAATAAATTTGAATCAGTTCTAATGAGATGAATGAAACTGGAGCCGATTTTACAGAGTGAAGTAACCCAGAAACAAAAACACCATTACAGTAGACTGACACATAAATAATGGAATTTAGAAAGATGGTAATGATGACCCTGTTGTGAGACAACAAAAGAGACACAGATGTATAGAATGGACTTTTGGATTCTGAGGGAGAGGGAGAGGGTGGGATGATTTGGAAGAACTGTATTGAAACCTGTATACTATTATGTAAGAAACGAAGCGCCAGTCTATGTTCGATACAGGGTCTTGGGGCTGGTGCACAATGATGATCCAGAGATATAATATGGGGTGGGAGGTGGGAGGGAGATTCAGGATTGGGAGCTTGTATACACCCGTGGCAGATTCATGTCATTGTATGGCAAAACCAATACAGTATTATAAAGTAAAATAAAGTAAAAATAAATTTTTAAAAGAAATGCAAACCTAAACAAAAATTAAAATTAAAAAATAAAAATGGCTGCTTACTAGAAACATATCTGGAGCTCTAGCCAAAAAAAAAAAAAAAAAAAAGCCATACTTGAGCAATTTTTTTTTTTTTAATTCCAAGATAATTCTGATATGCATCTGGATTTTGTAAAGTGATTACAGGTTTTTCTATTAAATGGTAGTTTTGGTGATATAAAGTTCTATAAGCTTTCTGTTGAACATGATACAATGGTATTGTGAGTAATAATTATGTGATCACAATAGTAAAAGATGTTTATCAGTTTTCACAGTCAATAGTCAAACAAAACATAAAAGATAAGAACAATTGTGAGCCATAACAGGAACATGATTAGCCTAACAATATAAAATAATTACATACAACTTGGGGGTCAAGCAGAGTGATGTGGTAAGTGTAAATGCATGCATGAACAGTTTTCATCTGCTCACTCAGATGCAGATTAACCCATTTTGGTTGGTGAAATTAACCCATTTACATTTAAGGAAATTATCAATATATGATTCTATTACCATCTTCTTAATTGTCTTGGGTTCATTTTCTGTAGGTAGGTCTTTTCCTTATATTGTTTTTTGCCTAGAGAAGTTCTTTTTTGCATTTGTTGTAAAGCTGGTTTGGTGGTGCTGAATTCTCTTAACTTTTGCTTGTCTGGTAAGCTTTTGACTCCTCCATCAAATCTGAAGGAGAGTCTTGATAGGTAGAGTATTCTTGGTTGTAAGATCATCCTTTTCACAACTTTAAATATGTCATGCCATTCCCTCTGGCTTGTACAGTTTCTGTTGAGAAGTCAATTGATAGCCTGATGGGAGTTCCCTTGTATGTTATTTGTCATTTTTCCTTGGCTGCTTTTAATATTTTATCTCTGTCTTTAACTTTTGTTAGTTTGATGACTATGTATCTCAGTATGTTCCTCCTTTGATTTATCCTGTGTGGGACTCTCTGTGCTTCCTGGACTTGGTCAATTATTTCCCTTACCATGTTAGAAAATTTTTCAGCTATTATCTCTTCAAGTATTTTCTCAGGTCCTTTCTCTCTCTCTTCTGCTTCTGGAATGCCTACAGTGTGAACATTCATGCATTTAATGTTGTTCAAGAAGTCTCTAAGGTTGTCTTCATTATTTTTTATTCTTTTTTCTATATTCAGTTCTGCAACAGTGATTTCTACCATTCTGTCTTCTAGGTCATTTCTGTACTTCTGCCTCAATTATTCTGCTATGGATTCTTTCTAGTGTTTTATTGATCTGTTTATTCTTTAGTTCTTGTAGGTCTTTGATAAACATTTCTTGCATCTTCTCAATCCTGGCCTGCTTTCTTTTTCTGAGATCCTAAATCATATTCACTATCATTATTCTTCCCAGGTCGGTAGGTGCCCAATATGCTGCTGGAGAGAAATAACTCCAGAAAGAATGACGAGATGGAGCAAAAACAAAAACAATACACAGTTGTGGCTGTGACAAGTGATGGAAGTAAAGTCCGATGCTGTAAAGAGTAATATTGCACAGGAACATGGAATGTTAGATCCATGAATCAAGGCAAATTGGAAGCAAATTGCTGCCAGGAGATGGCAAGAGTGAACATTGAAATTTTAGGAATCAGTGAATTAAAATGGTCTGGAATGGCTGAATTTAACTCAGATGACCATTATATCTACTACTGTGGGCAAGAATCCCTTAGAAGAAATGAAGTAGCCATTATAGTCAACAAAAGAGTCCTAAATGCAATACTTGGATCAATCCAAAATAGAAGAAAATAGAATGATCTCTGTTCGTTAGCAAGGCAAACCATTCAATATATCAATAATCCAAATCTGAGCCCCAACCAGGAATGCTGAAGAAGCTGAAATTGAACAGTTCTATGAAGACCTACAAGACCTCCTAGAACAAACACCCAAAAAAAGATGTCCTCTTCACTATAGAGGACTGCAAATCAAAGGTAGGAAATCAAGAGACCAAGAGTAACAGGCACATTTGACCTTGGAGTACAAATGAAGCAGGTCAAAGGCTAACAGTTTTGCCAAGAGAACTGGTCATAGCAAACACCCTTTTCCAACAACACACGAGAAGACTTTACACATGGACATCACCAGATGATAAATACCAAAATCAGATTGATTATATTCTTTGCAATCAAGGATAGAAAAGCTCTATACAGTCAGGAAAAAGATGGCTAGGAGCTGACTGTGGCTCAAATCAGGAACTCCTTATTGCCAAATTCAGAGTGAAATTGAAGAAAGCAGGGAAAACCACTAGACCATTCACGTATGACCTAAATCAAACCCCTTACAACTATACAGTGGAAATGACAAATAGATTCAAAGGACTAGATTGGATAGAGTGCCTGAAGAACTATGGACTGACGACTATGACATTGTACAGGAGGCAATGATCAAGACCATCCCCAAGCGGAAAAAAAATGCAAAAGGCAAAATGTTTGTCTGACAAGGCCTTACAAACAGCTATGAAAAGAAGCGAAGCCAAGGGAAAAGAAGAAAAGGAAAGATATATCCATTTGAATGCAGAGTTCCAAAGAATATCAAGGAGAGATAAGAAAGACTTCCTCAGTGATCAATGAAAAGAAACAGAGGATCCTGCTGTGATTTATGTCAGAGAGTGTTTTGCCTATGTTCTCCTAAAGGAGTATTATAGTTTCTGATCTTATGTTTAGATCTTCAATCCATTTTGAGTTTATTTTTGTGTATGGTGTTAGAAAGTGATCTAGTTTCATTATTTTACAAGTGGTTGACCAGTTTTCCCAGCATCACTTGTTAAAGAGATATTCTTTGCTCCATTGGATATTCTTGCCTCTTTTGTCAAAGATAAGGTGTCCATAAGTGTGTGGATTTATCTCTGGGCTTTCTATTCTGTTCCATTGATCTATATTTCTGTCTTTGTGCCAGTACCATACTGTCTTGATGACTGTGGCTTTGTAGTAGAGCCTGAAGTCAGGCAGGTTGATTCCTCCAGTTCCATTTTTCTTTCTCAAGATTGCTTTGGCTATTTGAGGTTTTTTGTATTTCCATACAAATCTTGAGATTATTTGTTCTAGTTCTGTGAAAAATACCGCTGGTAGCTTGATAGGGATTACATTGAATCTGTAGATTGCTTTGGGTAGTATACTCATTTTCACTATATTGATTCTTCCAATCTATGAGCATGGTATATTTCTCCATCTATTAGTGTCCTCTTTGATTTCTTTCATCAGCGTTTTATAGTTTTCTATATATAGGTCTTTTATTTCTTTAGGTAGATGTATTCCTAAGTATGTTATTCTTTTCGTTTCAATGGTGAATGGAATTGTTTCCTTAATTTTTCTACTTTCTCATTATTAGTGTATAGGAATGCAAGGGACTTCTGAGTGTTGATTTTATATCCTGCAACTTTACTATATTCCTGGATTAGCTCTAGTAATTTTCTGGTCAAGTCTTTAGGGTTTTCTATGTAGAGGATCATGTCATCTGCAAACAGTGAGAGTTTTACTTCTTCTTTTCCAATTTGAATTCCTTTTATTTCTTTTTCTGCTCTGATTGCTGTGGCCAAAACTTCCAGAACTATGTTGAATAGTAACAGTGACAGTGGGCACCCTTGTCTTGTTCCTGACTTTAGGGGAAATGCTTTCAATTTTTCACCATTGAGGATTATGTTTGCTGTGGGTTTGTCATATATAGCGTTTATTATGTTGAGGTACGTTCCTTCTATTTCTACTTTCTGGAGAGTTTTTATCATAAATGGATGTTGAATTTTGTCAAAGGCCTTCTCTGCATCTATTGGGATAATCATATGACTTTTATTTTTCAATTTGTTAATGTGGTGAATTACATTGATTGATTTGTGGATATTGAAGAATCCTTGCGTCCCTGGGATAAAGCCCACTTGGTCATGGTGTATGATCTTTTTAACGTGTTGTTGGGTTCTGAGTGCTAGAATTTTGTTAAGGATTTTTGCATCTATGTTCATCAGTGATATTGGCCTGTAGTTTTCTTTTTCGTGGCATTTTTGTCAGGTTTTGGTATTAGGGTAATGGTGGCCACATAGAATGAGTTTGAAAGTTGACCTTCCTCTGCAATTTTGTGGAAGAGTTTCAGTAGGATAGGTGTTAGCTCTTATCGAAATTTTTGGTAGAATTCAGCTGTGAAGCCGTCTGGACCTGGGCTTTTGTTTGCTGGAAGATTTCTGATTACAGTTTCAATTTCCATGCTTGTGATGCGTCTGTTAAGATATTCTATTTCTTCCTGGTTCAGTTTTGGAAAGTTGTACTTTTCTAAGAATTTGTCCATTTCTTCCACGTTGTCCATTTTATTGGCATATAATTGCTGATAGTAGTCTCTTATGATCCTTTGTATTTCTGTGTTTTCTGTTGTGATCTCTACATTTTTATTTCTAATTTTATTAATTTGATTTTCTCCCTCTGTTTCTTGGTGAGTCTGGCTAATGGTTTGTCAATTTTATTTATCCCTTCAAAAACCAGCTTTTGGATTTGTTAATTTTTGCTATGGTCTCTTTTGTTTCTTTTGCATTTTTTCTACCCTAATGTTTAAGATTTCTTTCCTTCTACTAACTCTGGGGTTCTTTATTTCTTCCTTTTCTAGTTGCTTTAGGTGTAGAGTTAGGTTATTTATTTGACTTTTTTTTTTTTTTTTTTTGTCTCTTGAGGTATGTCTGTATTGCTATGAACTTTCCTCTTAGTATTACTTTTATAGTGTCCCACAGGGTTTTGTGTTGTTGTGTTTTCATTTTCCTTCGTTTCTATTCAAATTTTTATTTCTTTTTTATTCCTTCTGTGATTTGTTGGTTATTCAGAAGCATGATGTTCAGCCTCCATATGTTGGAATTTGTAATAGTTTTTCTCCTATAATTGAGGTTTAATTTTACTGCATCGTGGTCAGAAATGATGGTTGGAATCATTTCAATTTTTTTGAATTTATTAAGGTTAGATTTATAGCCCAGGGTTATGCGAGACAGCAAAGGAGACAAAGATGTATAAAACGGACTTTTGGACTTTCAGGGAGAGGGAGAGGGTGGGATGATTTGGGAGAATGACATTGAAACATGTATACTATCGTGTAATAAATGAATCGCCAGTCTATGATTGATGCAGGATACAGGATGCTTGGGGCTGGTGCACGGGGAAGATCCAGAGAGATGATATGGGGTGGGAGGTAGGAGGGGGTTCTGGATTAGGAACACATGTACACCCGTGGCAGATTCATGTCAATGTGTGGCAAAACCAATACAGTATTGTAAAGCAAAATAAAGTAAAAAAAAAAAAATTTTTTTAAGTAGACAGAGAAAAAAAAGAGAAAGAAAGAGAGGAAAACAATAGAATGGAAAAGATTAGACATCTCTTCAAGAAAATTCGAGATACCAAGGGAATATTTCATGCAAAGATGGGCTCAGTAAAGGGCAGAAATGGTACGGACCTAAGAGAAGCAGAAGATATTAAGAAGAGCTGGCAACAATACACAGAAGAAGTATTCAAAACAGATCTTCATGACCCAAATAATCATGATGGTGTGATCACTCACCTAGAGCTAGACATCCTGGAATGTGAAGTCAAGTGAGCCTTAGAAAGCATCACTGCAAACAAAGCTAGTGGAGATGATGGAATTCCAGTTGAGCTATTTCAAATCCTAAAAGATGATGCTGTGAAAGTGTTGCACTCAATATGCCAGCAAATTTAGAAAACTCAGAGTGACCACAGGACTGGAAAAGGTCAGTTTTCATTCCAACACCAAAGAAAGGCAACACCAAAGAATGCTCAAACTACCGCACTATTGTGCTCATCTCACACACTACTAAAGTAATGCTCAAAATTCTCCAAGCCAGGTTTCAATAGTATGTGAACCATGAACTTCCAGATGTTCAAGCTGGTTTTAGAAAAGGCAGAGGAACCAGAGATCAAATTGCCCACATCTGCTGGATGTGCCCACTTCAAAAAAGCAAGAGAGTTCAAAGAGAGTTACTTTATTGACTATGCCAAAGCCTTTGACTGTATGGATCACAACAAACTGGAAAATTCTTCAAGAGATGGGAATACCAGACCACTCAACCTTCCTCCTGAGAAATCTATATACAGGTCAGAAGCAACAGTTAGAACTGGACATGGAACACATGACTGGTTCCATATTGGGAAAGGAGTCCATCAAGGCTGTATATTGTCACCCTGCTTATTTAACTTAAATGCAGAGTACATCATGAGAAATGCCAGACTGAATGAAGCACAAGCTGAGTTTAAGATTTCTGGGAGAAATATCAATACCGTCAGATAAGCAGATGATACCACCCTTAGTGGTATAAAGTGAAAAAGAACTAAAGAGTCTCTTGATGTAAGTGAAAGAGGAGAGTAAAAAGTTGGCTTAATATCAAGGCATCTGGTCCCATCACCTCATGGAAAATAGATGAAGAAACAGTGGAAACAGTGTCTGACTTTATTTTTGTGGGCTCCAAAATCACTGCAGATGGTGACTGCAGCCATGAAATTAAAAGATGTTTGCTCCTTGATAGAAAAGCTATGACCAATCTAGACAGCATACTAAAAAGCAGAGACATTACTTTACCAACAAAGGTTTTTATAGTCAAAACTATTGTTTTTCCAGTAGTCATGTATGGATGTGAGAGTTGGACTATAAAGAAAGCTGAGTGCTAAAGAATCAACACTTTTGAACTGTGGTGTTGAAGAAGACTCTTGAGAGTCCCTTGGGCTTCAAGGAGATCCAACCAGTCAATCCTAAAGAACATCAACTGTGAACATTCACTGGAAGGACTGATTTTGAAGCTGAAGCTCCAGTACTTTGGCCACCAGATGAGAAGAGCCAACTCACTGACAAAGATCCTGATGCTGATAAAGATTGAAAAGAAAAGAAGAAGGCAGCAGAGGGTGAGATGGTTGGATGACATCACTGATGCAATGAACATGATTTTTAGTTAACTCCAGGAGTTGATGGTGGACAGGAAAGCCTGGTGCACTGCAGTCCATGGGGTGGCAAAGAGTCAGACATGACTGAGCAACTGAACTGAACTGATAATTATTCTGAATTCTTTTTTCCAGAAGATTGCCTATCTCCTCTTCGTTTAGTTGTTTTTCTAGTTTTATCTTGTCCCTTCACCTGGGATGTAACTTTCTGCTTTTTCATGCTGATTGATGTTCTGTAATGTGGTTTGTTTTAGTTGCTGTGGGATTGTGGTTATTCATGCTTCCCTGTCTGCCCTCTGATGAAGGAGGCTAAGAGGCTTATGTAAGCTTCTTGATGGGAGGGACTGGTGGTGAGAAACACTGGGTCTTGCTCTGATGGGAAGGGTCTTGCTCAGTAAAGCTTTAATCCAATTATCTGCTGATGAGTGTGGTTGCACTCCTTCCCTTATCCCTCACCCCTTGAGGTGACTGGAGCCCTCAGTCTACAGGCTCTATGGTCAGGTTAATGGTGACTTCCAAGAGTGTTTATGACAAAGGAGATCTTCCCAGACAGCTGCTGCCAGTTCCCTTGTCTCTGTAGGGTGCCCCTGCTAACCCACACTTCTACAGGAGGTCCTCCAATACTAGCAGGTAGTTTTGCTCCAGTTTCCTGTGGAATCACTGCTCCTTTCCTCTGAGACTTGATGCACACAAGGTTTTATTTGTGCCCTCCAAGCCTGAAGTCTGTTTCCCGCAGTCCTATGGAAGTCTTATAATCAAATTCTGCTGTGCTTCAAGATCAGATTCCCTGGGGATTCCCAGTCCCTTTATTGAGTCCTCAGGCTGGGAAGCCTGACATGGGGATCTGAACCTTCACAACAGTGGGAGAACTTCATTGATATTATTGTTCTCCAGTTTGTGGGTCACCCACCATTGGATATGGGATTTGATTTTATTGTGATTGTGCCCATTCTACCATCTCACTGTGGCTTCTTCTTTGTCTTTGGTTGTTCAACAGCTAGTTGTGATTTTGGTGCTCTTGCAGGAGGAGATGAGTACATGTTCATCTACTCCATCATCTTGAACCAGAAGAAATAATACTTTTTGTTTAATTTCTCTTTAATCACTCCTTAATTTCCTTACCTTCCCGGATTAACTAGGACTCTTAATATTCTATTGAATGGTGAAGATTAAAGCAGGCAGACAACTTGTATTTGATTTTCACTGGAATGCTTTTAAACATTCACAGTTGAATTTACCTCATGTAGGCTATGTTTATTAATAGCTACATTTGACAATACAGTGGAAGTTTCCTTTTGTTCTGAGTTAGTAATGTTTTCTCAGAATGGACATTTAAATGTATCAAATGCTTTTTTCTATAAATTTGAAGATGATCATATGGTTATATTTCCTTAATTTTTCAAAGAAAGAGATTCTATCAAGCGCTTTTTTATTGGTAAATAATTTTTCCATTTGCTGGATAAATGCCATTTCATGTGGTGCTGGTTTCTGTTTGCAGGTATTTTATTTAACTCTATATAGAGATAGTTCCTAAATAAATGTGCATAAATGAGATTTGCTATTAGCTACTAGTTTAATATTTGTTTTTTCTTTTCCTGGAAAAAAATCTTGCTGGCTTTGATATAATGAAAATATTTCCTCCTAAAACCAGTTACAATCGTTTTCCATCTTTTTCTCTACCTAGAATAATGTGCATGAAGTACATTTACCTGCCATTCCCTGTAGTCTGGATTTAGGATATGCACAACTAGTAAAAACGCTAACTGCTTGTTTATTTTCCTCAATAGTTACTTATATGTTCATATTTTCTTCCTTTACTGGGAGTTTTTAAAAATAAAATTTTATCTATAACAAATATGTTGATATAAATTATACATAGCATTTTCTATTTTAACTTATGTATTATGCAATAATATGTCTACTTTTCTAAAACTTATTACTCTTTTCATTAGCTCTGAGAGCTCATGTTTTAATGTTTTTATTAATTTTCTCAAGCAGTGTGTTCCTTAAGTGTTGTGCCACCTTTATCTATTTTTTGTTTTTTTTTTTCATTTTTCTATGGTTAAATTTTTATTGATCATATTCCTATATCTTCCTTAATTAAAATCTTAGCTTATATGCTTGCTTTTGGTCTGTCTTATTTACAAATAGATAACTTTAAATCTGTTAATCCTTCTATATGTATCACTTTAAAATCATGTATGAACTTCTACATGAACTTTTTTTTTTTCATGTAGAAAAAGATGTGTGCCCACCTATGCACAAACAATGCACGGTAATAAGACTGCAAAAACTAATCCTTGGTGACCACTGTTTAAAACTCCAGAAAAGCAAAAAGTAGAAAGGTATGAGTGAAGATGGTCCATCTCTAAGTTCCATATAAACACTGAGGCACTGAATGTGTGAATCACCACAGAAAACTGAACAAAGCATAAATCAATCACTTCTGAAACTTATAGACCACAACAATTATCAGATTGACCAAAGAATGTTTCTAGATACCAAACTAGAGTCATACAGAAAGTAGATTTCAAAGCAAGAATGGCTAATACTAATTTACCAGAAACATGATATATATTGGCTTTTCTTTCATTCTTGCTCAAATTCCTCCTAATCTGTTTCTCCTGCCTATAATAAAACACTTTTGTGTGCAGCTCTGGCCAGGGATCTTTTAAGAAAAAATTATCTTTCTTATGTTTCCCAGAATTGTAAATCCTTGCACTCACAAATTCTATTTAATCCTTCTTTGCAGCACTAATATATTTCCTATAAACTTGAAACTTGCTGTTGACTTGATCAATTAAGCTTCCTATCACATGTAAGAATATGAAAAAGATTTTTAAATTCACCACAAACAACTAAAATAATCAAAACTAAAGAATACATAATTAAATAATTATAAATAATAAGCATAAATATTTATAAATGCAATGATGCAATGATGCATTAAATCTTCTCTCATTTGCAAAGCTGACTACAGCCATCTGGTCACATGCCTGGATTTCCATTAAAGAAATAAAGAATATTATACATGCCATTATATATGAAATGAATCGCCAGTCCAGGTTTGATGCATGATACTGGATGCTTGGAGCTGGTGACTGGGACGACCCAGAGGGAGGGTATGGGGAGGGAGGATGGAGGGAGGTTCAGGATGGGGAACATGTGTATACCTGTGGTGGATTCATGCTGATGTATGGCAAAACCAATACAATATTGTAAAGTAATTAACCTCCAATTAAAATAAATAAATTTATATTAAAAAAGAAATTTAGAACAAAATTAAACTCTAATTAATAAAATACTAACATACACTTTTACTATTCAACACAGTTTCACACTTTAACATCTCATCTTCCAACTTGTTCAAGTTACTTTTCTATCAAGTAATCAGGAGATAGAACTTAGATGGGTGGGCCACAATAATTCAGAATTTTACATGTTTTCACAGTGGACCCTGTTTGTCATCCTTCATTTACTCACTTCTGTGGTCTGCCTACTACTTTGGACAATACAACCAACACTTCCCAACTGCAAAATGCCAGGTTTTTCAACTTTTATTTTCTTTCCAGTGTAATTACAAACCTGCCTCACATTTTTTAAATTAATTTATTTTTTTGGAATATAAGCACTTTACAATATTGTAATGGTTTTTGCCATACACCAACATGAATCAGCCCCGGGGGCACATGGGTCCTCCCATCCTGGACCCCCTTACCCCTCCCCCCACCACCCATCCCTCTGAGTTGTCCCAGAGCACTGGCTTTTGAGTGCCCTGCTTCGTGCACCGAAATTGCACCAGTCATCTGTTTACATATGGCAATATACATGTTTCAGTGCTCTTCTCTCAAATCATCCCACCTTCACCTTCTTCCACAGATTCCAAAGTCTGTTCTTTACATTGGTGACTCTTTTGGTCCCTTACATAAAGGATTGTCATTATCATCTTTCTAAATTCCATATTATGCATTAATATACAGTATTTTTATTTCTTTTTCTGACTCACTTCATTCGGTATAATAGGCTCCAGTTTCATCCACCTCATTAGTACTGACTCAAATGCATTCCTTTTTATAACTAATATTTCATTGTGTATATGTACCACTATTTCCTTATCATTCATCTGCTCATAGACATCTAGGTTGCTTCCATAGCCTAGCTATTGTAAACAGTTCTGCAGTGAACACTGGGGTACATGTGTCTCTTTCATTTCTGGTTTCCTCAGTATGCATGTTCAGCAGTAGGACTGCTAGGACACACAGCAGTTCTATTTATAGTTTTTCTAAGGAATCTCCACAGTGTTCTCCACAGTGACTATACCAGTTTACATTCCCACCAACAATGTAAAGGGCTCCCTTTTCTCCACACCCTCCCCAGCATTTGTTTCTAAACTTTTTGATGGCAGCCATTCTGACTGTCATGAGATGATACTGGAATGGATTGTCATTTCCTCCTACGCGGAGGGACATTTTGATGATGGCCATTCTGAATGGAGTGAGATGGTACTATATTGTGGTTTTGTCTTGCACTTCCCTTATAAATCACTGAAGATGGTTATTGCAGCCATGAAATTAAAAGACGCTTCCTCCTTGGAAAGGAAGTTATGACCAACATAGATAGCATAATAAAAAGCAGAGACGTTGCTTTGCCAACAAACCTCCATCTAGTCAAAGCTGTGGTTTTTCCAGTGGTCATGCAAGAATGTGAGAGTTGGACTGTAAAGAAAGCTGAGCACTGAAGAATTGATGCTTTTGAACTGTGGTGTTGGAGAAGACTCTTGAGAGTCCCTTGGACTGCTAGGAGATCCAACCAGTCCATTCTAAAGGAGATAAGCCCTGGATGTCCTCTGGAAGGAATGATGCTAAAACTGAAACTCCAGTACTTTGGCCACCTCATGCGAAGAGTTGACTCATTGGAAAAGACTCTGATGCTGGGAGGGATTGGGGGCAGGAGAAGAAGGGAATGACAGAGGATGAGATGGCTGGATGGCATCACCAACTCGATGGACATGAGTTTGGGTGAACGCCGGGAGTTAGTGATGAACAGGGAGGCCTGTGTGCTGTAATTCATGGGGTCACAAAGAGTCGGACACGACTGAGCAAATGAACTGAACTGATGGCAAAGCTGTTCCAGGGTCTTGAAGAATCTTTCTGCCTCAACTAGAAATCAGTCATTTCTTCATGATGCTTTGGTTCCTTTAGTGTGAAAATATGTCAGAGCCATAATGTGAGCACTAAGTCTTGGTTTTGTGGCTTTTTAAGTGGTTAGGACATTTTTAAGCCTAAATATTATGATTTTTTAATTATACTTGCAATTCAAGTAAGATTATAGAATTTAATATTACATCTATCTCACATCAACTTCTCTAAACATAAAATCTTGGTTCCAAGTGAATTAACACAACTATATAATCACCTAAACTGTATACTATCCACCACTACACTATATACTATCCACCTGTCCCACTGTATACTATATTTTGCTAGCCTATACAAACATGATAGTCTTATAATAACAGTAATAACTCTACAACCAGAAATAAGTTTTTGACAGGGATCCACTGAGAACGAGCCGTTCTCTCAAGGAACTCATAAGTAGAAGAAAAAGTAAAGGAACTACAGTGTTCTGGGAACAGAGAAAAGTGAATCTCTGCACAGTACCAGTCAAGGGAGAGTTACTCCCACTCTAACAGTAAGGAAGGCTATCTGGAGAAACAAGCTGCTCAGCTGACCCTCATAGTTAGAAAATCATCCAAATAAAGAGAGTGAAATTATGTTAAAAATGCTCAGCAACTCTGCAGATACAATTACCTCAGCATAACTATAGTTAGTTAAATTTGAAACAATGATATTTCATCAAAGCAAAAAAAAGCTTAAAATAAGAAGTCAAAGGCATGTCACCATGAAGTTGTATACATCATTTCATTTATTCCAAAGTATATTCTTTCTCACAAATCACATCTATGAAATCTGGGTGGATCCTGCTTATAATATTGTCTCATAATAACAATTTTAATTTATGTTTCTTGTAGGGTATAAATTATGATTTATCTTACAACCTACAGGAATAATGACTTGATCAAATGTGATGATTATTTGATGAAATATGATGAGATTGACTCCTAAGCTGACAACTTGAGTTTCAGGGTTCCTGGATACTTATTCCAAATGGAAAAGGAGACATGGTCAGGGATCACAAGATATTCTGACGTGACCTGTTAAGAACACAAGCAAAAATTGCTCAACTTAAGAGATATTTCTACACTATGTTCATAGCAGCATTATTCACAACAACTAAAATGTGAATTCAGCCAAGTGTCTGTTGAGAGATGAACAAGTAAACAAAACAACATTTAAAAGGAAAGAAATTCGAATACAGACCACCACATGCATGAATTATGAGGACATAATGCTAGGTGGAATAAGCCATTCACAAAAAGACAAATGATTTCATTTATGAGGTACCTAGAATAGACAGATTCATATAGACAGAAAGTAGAATGGTGGTTGGCAGGGCCTGAGGGAGAAAGGATTGGGAAAAGTGGTTTAATGGGCATAGACTTCTAGTTTATCAAGATGAAAACAATTCTAAGGATTGGCTTCATAAATTTGAATGTACTTAATTAAACTATATGTGTAAAAATGGCTAATGCTGTCAATTTTCCATGATGTATTTTACTGCAATTAAAAAAATAAATTTACCTACAGATGGGAGTTGGGGACAAAAGGGAAATGTTCTAGCAGAAATGTTGAGACTAAATAGATGTAATATTAATAGATAAAAAGGAGAGAAAGAATAAAAGGATGGACAGAAAAAAAATTAAACAATGAAAACTCACCAGCGTCTCCAAAACCATAATGCAAAGCACATCAAAAGGATCAAGGAGGGTACTATTATCGCCACAAGTAGCAAGCGAATGGATGTGGGGTGTCCTGGCAATTGGGAGAAGATAAAGGAATGTCACTTCAAACCCATTCTCTAGTTCTCCAGGCCTTCTTGCCCATCTGAGTGTCAGCACCATCATTAACTGCTTCTGATGCGTGGGCATCTCGGGTTCCCTTTCTCATATTCCCAGAGGTCTTATACTCACAGCCACCCTTAATCTCTCCTTCTTGCTGAATCCCACCGAGACTACAGTGGGATTACTACTATAGTAGTGAAGACTACTTCAGTTCTATCTATTGAACAGCTTAGATCAGCTATTTTTCATACTTCTGGCACTGTAGTCCTAGAAATAAATCTCAAAGTCTGTCCCTCTGACTCTCTCTCTTTCTGTCTCCCTGATTCTCTTTCTTCCCCGCCTATTCTCTCTCCATGCCTGTCTTCCTCCCTCCATCCTTCTCTTATCCATCAAATCCTTCCCCTTCCTGTGTCCTCCTCTCTGTCCTTGAGGACCATTTCCTCCCATTCCCAGTTGGGCCCCAGTTCCTTCTCACCCCAGTACAGGATGATGTCCTGGTCTCCTAGACTGCTGTGCTTCACTCGGCAACTCAGGCCAGCTGCCTCCCCAGCTGCCACATTTAGGGCTACTTGGAGATACCAAGTCCAATCAGCATTGGGCATGATGTGTCCTTGTTGAGAGCCAGGTTGCTCCTGCTTGCCCCTCATCCACATCACCCGCACAGGTTTTGGGTAGAATCCTGAGACATGGCACACCAGCAGTAGGCGGCCAGGCCCAGGAGTGGGGCCACTGGACAGCCAGGCCTCAGGCTTCACTGGGGTAGGAAAGAGCAGTAAGAATGTCAGATTATGACTCTAATCCAGAACATGGGGACTCAGAAACCCATAAATGTGGACAGTTGCCTCTTCCACTCCTATGGGCACCAAATGACTTTGATTAATCATTTCTCTATTTAGGTACTTTTCACTTTTGAATTTAAAGACAGTTATGGGAGGAGAAATAGAAACATCTTGGAAAGAGCATAAGACTAACCTTGACTCTGCAGTTCTGCCTTCCCTGCATCGAGGACACCCAGGAGATATCGAGGACAGGTTTCTGAGAGGAGCGTCTCAATGATATTGGAGGTTCCTTGATTCTGAGTCATGAGTGCACAAAAATTCTGCCCCCTGCTGCCACTGTCTGGTGCAGGTGCACAGGAATGATTCTGGATCCTCCAAACATCCAGTCCTCCTAAAGCTCCTCCCAAAGAGCTTCCTATGGCCTCCCCAGAATGCAGCTCACAGCCTAATATGACCTGGATCACAAAGGGGTCTGTGTAAAGGAAAAATGAGACAAGTGTTAAAAAGCAAACAGGAAATAAAGAGATGAGAAAAAGGCATAGGACTTTTTATTTTAGTGGCAACAAGTTGAAAGGTGAAATTATTGACATAAAACCAATTGTAGTATTCAGTATTCAGTGCTCTCAGAAAGAGCACTGGGGAGAGGTATGCATATCATCAACGGTGGGGTTAGGCGGTTTTAAGGATGTAGAGTGGGCAAGAGAGGAGAGGGGCAATGTATGATGGAGTCAGAAGGTAGAGAGAAGGGCTACATGTAGAGAAGGGATCGGGCAGCAGATGCTTGAGGACATCAATTGGAGGAGTAGAAAGTCACATTTAAGTTCACTCAAGCACAGAGTAAGAAAGGAGGTTCTTCCGTGGGGGTTTAAAGAAGCAACTTCCATAGACACTAACAAGAAATAACCACAAGAGTGGTCATGTACACAGAAGAGAGCAAGAAACAGGAAGAATCTCAGATACTGGGTGGAGGTATGGAGTTGGGGTTGAAGGCTACTCTGGACAAGTGTGTACATGCAACTGGATAAAGAGGGGGAAAAGGGACCATCATCAGAGGGAGCAGTAGCCTGACACAAGAGAAAGAAAAGTCACTGAGAGTCTCTCCAGATCAGAGGAATATACTCACATTCCAGCTGGAACTCATTGACTCGATCCTGCACTTCCCGAGTGAATCTAATGAGGTAGGCTCGGAAGAAGTCCTGCAGCTCAGTCATCTCCTCATCACTAAAGTTGCCCTTGGACCAGGGCTTCAGGAAAATGGCAGTGCCCGAGTCACTCTCCCAGCCATGAATTTGCAAGTCATCCAACCAGCCTGAGCCTTGATTGTGAGCCCATGTGCTGTTGACAAAGGTTGAAATCTGCCTGAGATGGAAGGAGGTTGGCCCCTGGAACACTGTAGTGGTGGAAAGATAAGAAGAATGAGGGGAAAACATGGAATCAGGATAGAATGAAAAAGAACCCAGAGTCTGAACAACAATACAGAGCTTGAAGCAGTCCCCTGCCCCCAAAGCTTCTGGCTCCATCTCCAGCCTCCAGAATAGGGGAGAGGGCTGGAGACAGCAGAGCCCAGACCCTTAGTAATAGGTGCAGCATGCTTTTATCCAGAACCCCTGCACCTGTGCTGTGAGCAGCCAGAGTTATTCTTACCATCTTCATTGTCACCACCTGGGAGGATAACTCCAAGTAACAGAAGTGGTAGAAGAGACATTTCACTGGGAAGCAGAACTTCTGACTCTCGGAGCTGGTATTTGATCTCTAATTTCAGCATTTTTTTTTCAGTACTCTAAATTGACTTCCTCTCTTCCTCAACTGACAAATCTTTGACCCACATTGCACATCTCAGAAAAACTGTGCCTCCCACAGCTCTGAACTCCCACTCCACCTCATTTCCATTCTTTGGTCTTCATCTCCTTTATATGTACTACCCTGGAAAATCTCCCTTGTGATGATGAAGAGTTATTTCACCTTCCCAATCCTTTATTTCCACATCTATTAAAGAAGAGGGTAATACTAAACAATTGCTGAACTTCCAGTCTCTTTTAATCTAGAAGTATTCCTTTGGTTGGTCCACCTATCTCATGCTCTCATACAGCAAATATAGCACTGACAGTGAGGCAGCAGTAACAGAGAGGGAGTGCAGGTAGTCCTGGAGAGAATACCAAATGGGCCCGTGTGAGTGGCCACAGTACCTTGGTGTACATTCACAGAGAGACCTCCTCTGAGAATGGAGATGCACAGGAGAAAGGGAGAATCTGAGAACCCCAGCCCCCATTTCAGGGAGTCAGATACGGGACAGTGAACCTGTGCTCTCTATACCATCTTTATCATCACCATTAGTATCTCCTGCTTGGCTAATACTTGGCTAAAGGCACTGACAGACTCACTGGGGCACGAAGATGACGTCCAGGAAGCATGGTACTCAGAGCTTGATCTTTACTCCACACTAACACTATAATGGCTCCTCTGTCAATGGCCCATGGTACCAAAGGGAAAACCTGAATGGAAAATTATTTCAAACTCTCAATTACTCCAATCGAGAGTATCAGTAAACAAGATCTTACTTTACTGGAGAAAATTAGACTAAGATGGTAGAGATAAAACGTGAAATTTTACCTCTGATTCCCTTAAGTTCCCTACAAAAATAAATACAACAAGTACCTTAAAGTCTCCTCCAAGATCAAGGAAGACACACACCTCAGGTCCAGAATTAAGATTTCTGCAAGCCTGAGGACACCAGAAGACGTTCCACTGAAGTACAAGGCAGTTGCCCAAGTGAGCTGGTATCTAATGGTTGCCTGAGGACAGCTACTGAGCAATCCTACACAGTCTGAGTGGCGGTCACAGTATCTAAAGAGTATTAAAACTACATACACATGGAGTATGGATGTGAGAATTTCTTGACAGACAAAAACGTTTAAGTGAAGTAAGTGGTTGCTCAGTCGTATATGACTCTTTGCAACCCCGTGGACTGTAGCCTACCAGGCTGCTCCATCCATGGGATTCTTTAGGCAAGAATACTGGAGTGGGGTGCCATTTCCTTCTCCAGGGGGTTACCGACCCAGGGATCGAACCCGGGTCTCCCGTATTGGAGGCAGACGCTTTAACCTCTGAGCCACCAGGGAAGCCACCAGGGAAAACATTTAAGCCATGTAAGAAAACTAAAACCAACTTATTTCACAAAAGTAAGTGAAACTCAAGCTAGGTTTGTTTCATAAATGGCTCTGACTATCATAAAAGAAAAAGAAGTCAACTACCTAAAAAATGGCAAGAGAAACTTCTACCATAGTAACCAATCATGTAAAAATTAATAACCCTCATTTCTACTCTGTAAGTCATTCTGTAATTTCATGCCCCTGAAATTCACATCAATCTTTTAATTTGCAATCTCCCTATTTGTGAATTGTTTTTATATCCATAATAAACTCTTACTAAATATTACTTACTGATTTGGTGCTTTTAATTTTTTCATTTCTGGATTCTGGGCATGTTGGTAAACCAAACAAAGGAAACTCAAACAACTGTGTAGCCTGTGCTATAACTTTTGTTGTTAATGTTGTAATTTAAACCATGTGCCAAAAGTTAACTTCTAGATGTCCAAGCTGGATTTAGAAAAGTAGAAGAACCAGAGATCAAATTGTTAACATCTGCTGGAACACAGATGAAGGAAGGGAACTCAAAAAAAAAAAAAAAAGGCATTAAAACTACATACACATGGAGTATAGATGTGAGAATTTCCTTCTGCATCATTGAGGGTTTCCTTTGTGGGTCAGCTGGTAAAAAATCCACCTGCAATGCAGGAGACCTGGGTTTTATCCCTGGGTTGGGAGGACCACCTAGAGAATGGAAAAGCTACCCTATCCAGTATTTTGGTATATACAGTCCATGGGGTGGCAAAGGGTTGGACATAGCTGAGCGACTTTCACTTTCTGCATCATTGACTATGTTAAAGCCTTTGACTGTGTGTATCACAGTTTTTTGAAAATTCTTCAAAGATGGTTTGAGAAAACTGTATGCAGGTTGAGAAGCAAGAGTTAGAAGTGGACATGGAACAACAAACTGGTGAAAACTGGGAAAGGAGTATATCAAGCCTGTATATTTTCAACCTGATTATTTAGCTTCTGTGCAGAGTACATCATATAAAAAGCCAGGCTGGATGAAGCACAAGCGGTAATCACGATTGCCGGGAAAATATCAGTAACCTAAGATGTGCAGATGACACTACCTTTATGGAAAAAGCAATGGCAACTAAAGAGTCTCTTGATAAAGGTGAAATAGGAGAGTGAAAAGGCTGGCTTAAAACTCAATATTCAGGGGTAGACCTAAGATGGTGGAGGAATAGGATGGGGAGACCACTTTCTCCCTCACAAATTCATCAAAAGAACATTTCAATGCTGAGTAAACTTCACAAAACAACTTCTGAATGCTGGCAGCAGACATCAGGCGCCCAGAAAAGCAGATCATTGTCTTCAAAAACAGGTAGGAAAAAATATAAAAGACGAAAAAGAGACAAAAGAGGTAGGGAGAGAGCTCCGTCCCGGGAAGGGAGTCTTAAAAAGAGAGAGTTTCCAAACACCAGGAAACACTCTCACTGCAGAGTCTGTGGTGAGCCTTGGAAGCACAGAGGGCAACATAACAAGGAGGAAAAATAAATAAATAATTAAAACCAACAGATTTGGAGCCCAACGGTAACTCCCCAGTGGAGAAGCAGCTCAGACGCCTGCATCTGCCACTAGCAAGTGGGGGCTGGGCAAGGAGGCACGGGCTGCAGTGCTTTTTAAGAATCAGGCCAGAATGCCCTGAGTATAACCAGAGCAAACTAACTTGGGCTAGCAAACCAGACTATGGGATAGCTACCACGCGAACAGCTCTAACATAAGACATCGCCAGGAATGCACACAGAACAAAGGATGGAACAGAATTAGCCGGCTGCAGACCATCCCCCTCCTGTGACAGGCAGCCAGAGCATGAAAGGCCAGAAGGGGGGCAATCACAGCCCCAGAGAGACATTACCAAACTGCAAGCAGGCTTCTTTGCTAACTAAGACTTCTTGGGGTACTAGACAGTCACCATCTGCCCCCGAAGGGGTGCCAGTTACTGTACACCCAGAAAACTGAACAGCATGGACGGGAAAGGTGATAAGTCACAGTGACTGTGCTCGCCAAACACCCAAGCCGTTCAGACCTGGGAAGGGCACAAAATGCAGGCCCAACCGAGTCTGCGCCTCTGAGGACTACCTGAGTGCCTGAGCCTGAGCGGTTGAGACTGGGGAGGTGCATACAGCCCAGGGCCAGCCTCAGAAGGTTCCCGGTGGAGCAACCTCTGAGCGGAGTGCACCGTGAGCAGGGGCAGGCCCAGCGTGGCTGAGACACTAGGAGCACATGCCAGTGTTATTTGTCTGCAGCATCCCTCCCTCCCCACAGCGTGACTGAACAAGTGAGCCTTAAAAAAAAAAAAAAAGTGTCCACCACTGCCCTCCTTGTGTCAGGGTGGAAAACAGACACTGAAGAGACCAGCAAACAGGCTAAAACAGAGGGAACTGCCTTGGAAGTGACCGGTGCAATAGATTAAAACCCTGTTGTTAGTACTGACTACAAAGGAAGGGGCCTATAGATCTTGAGAAATATGAGCTGGTCCAAGGAACTATCCAAAAATGAACCAACCCTACACTGCCCACAACACCACCAGAGAAAGTCCCAGATATACCTTTACTATTTTTATGATCATTCTTTTTTGTTATTTGTTTTTTTTTTTTTTCTTTTTCTTTTTTTTATTTTAACATTTTGTAATTTTTAAGTTCTCTATTTCTCCTTTAATTTTTATTTTTATAACCTACTATTACTTTTCAAAAAAGACCATATTTCCAAAGCAAACACCATATATATATATATATATATATATATATATATATATAAGGGCTAGCAAACCAGACTATGGGACTACCTGAGTGCCTATATATATATATCTGTGTGTGTGGTTGTTGTGTTTTTTTCTTTTTAATAATTGTTGTGACTTTGTTTTTTTTCTTTTCTTTCTTCTTCTTCTTCTTTTCTTTAATATTGTATTTTTGAAAATCCAACCTCTACTCTAGATTTTTAATCTTTGTTTTTGGTATTTGTTATCAATTTTGTACCTTTAAAAACCCGATCTTCAGTGCCCATTTTTACTTGAGAGTGATGTTACTGGCTTGAGGACTCTCTCCTCCTTTGGACTCTCCTTTTTCTCGACCAAGTTGTCTCTGTCTCCTCCTTCCCCCTTCTCTTCTCTACCCAACTCTGTGAATCTCTGTGTGTTACAGACAGTGGAGAACACTTAGGGAACTGGTTACTGACTGGATCAGTGTCTCTCCTTTTATTTCCCTCTTTAATCCTCCTTGCCACTTCTGTCTCCGTCCTCCCTCTTCTATTCTCTGTATAATTCTGTGAACATCTCTGAGTGGTTCAGATAGTGGAGTGCACATAAGGAAGTGATTACTGGCTAGCTTGCTCACTCCTCTTCTGACCCTACCTCATCTCATTCCAGTCACCTCTAACTACCCCCCTCCCTCTTCTCTTCTCCATGTAACTCAGTGAACCTCTCTGGGTGTCCCTCAATGTGGAGAAACTTTTCATCTCTAACCTAGATGTTTTATCATTGGTGCTGTGTAGATGGAGAAGTCTTGAGGCTACTGTAACAATAAAACTGATAACCAGAAGCAGGAGGCTTAAGTACAAATCCTAAGAACATCAGAGAACTCCTGACTCCAGGGAACATTAATTGATAGGAGCTCATCAAATGCCTCCATACCTACACTGAAACCAAGAACCAACCAAGAGCCAACAAGTTCCAGAGCAAGACATACCACGCAAATTCTCTAGCAACACAGGAACACACCCCTGAGCTTCAATATACAGGCAGCTCAAAGTTGGTCCAAAACCACTGACATCTCATAACTCATTACTAGACACTTCATTGCACTCCAGAGAGAAGAAAGCCTGCTCCAGCCACCAGAACTCCAAAACAAGCTTCCCTAACCAAGAAACCTTGACAAGCCACTGATACAACCCCAACCAAAGTGAGGAAATTCCATAATAAAGAGAACTCCACAAACTGCCAGAATATAGAAAGGCCACCACAAATGCAGCAATATAAACAAGATGAAGAGACAGAGGAATACCCAGCAGGTAAAGGAACAGGAGAAATGCCCAACAAACCAAACAAAACAGGAAGAGATAGGGAATCTCGCAGACAAAGAATTCCGAATAATGATAGTGAAAATAATCCAAAATCTTGAAATCAAAATGGAATCACAGATAAATAGCCTGGAGTCAAGGAAAGAGAAGATGCAAGAAAGTTTTAAAAAGGACCTAGAAGAGATAAAAAGAGTCAATATATAATGAATAATGCAATAAATGAGATCAGAAACACTCTGGAGGCTACAAATAGTAGAATAACAGGCAGAAGATAGGATTAGTGAAGTAGAAGATAGAATGGTAGAAATAAATGAATCAGAGAGGAAAAAAAGACAAATGAATTAAAAGAAATGAGGACAATCTCAGAGACCTCCAGGACAATATGAAACACTTCAACATTCGAATTATAGGAGTCCCAGAAGAAGTAGAAAAAGAAAGGCCATGAGAAAATACTTGAGGAGATAATAGTTGAAAACTTCCCTAAAATGGGGAAGGAATAATCACCCAAATCCAAGAAATCCAGAGAGTGCCAAACAGGATAAACCCAAGGCGAAACACCCCAAAACACATATTAATCAAATTGACAAAGATCAAACATAAAGAACAAACATTAAAAGCAGCAAGGGAAAAACAACAAATAATGCACAAGGGGATTCCCATAAAGATAACAGCTGATCTTCCAATAGAAACTCTTCAGGCCAGGAAGGAATGGCAAGACATACTTAAAGTGATGAAAGAAAATAACCTACAGCCCAGACTACTGTACCCAGCCAGGATCTCATTCAAAGATGAAGGAGAAATCAAAAGCTTTACAGACAAGCAAAAGCTGAGAGAATTCAGCACCACCAAACCAGCTCGTCAACCATTGCTAAAGGATGTTCTCTAGACAGGAAACACAAAAAGAGTGTATAAACCAGAACCCAAAACAATAAAGTAAATGGCAACAGGATCATATTTATTAATAATTACCTTAAACATATATGGGTTGAATGCCTCAACTAAAAGACAAAGACTGGCTGAATGGATACAAAAACAACACCCCTATATATGTTGTCTACAAGAGACCCACCTCAAAACAAGGGACACAAACAGACTGAAAGTGAAGGGCTGGAAAAAAGATATTCCATGCAAACAGAGACCAAAAGAAAGCAGAGTAGCTATACTCATATCAGATAAAATAGACTTTAAAACAAAGGCTGTGAAAAAGAGATGAAGAAGGCCATTAAATAATGATCAAAGGATCAATCCAAGAAGAAGATATAACAATTATAAATATATATGAACCCAACATAGGAGAACCACAATATGTAAGACCAATGCTAACAAGTATGAAAGGGGAAATTAACAATAAAACAATATAGTGGGAGACTTCAGTACCGCACTCACACCTATGGACAGATCAACTAAACAGAAAATTAACAAAGAAACACAAACTTTAAATGATATAGACCAGTTAGATGTAACTGATATCTATAGGACATTTCATCCTAAAACAATGAATTTCAACTTTTTCTCAAGTTCTCACGGAACCTTCTCTAGATAGATCACATCCTGGGCCATAAATCTAACCTTGACCAATTCAAAAAAAAGTGAAATCATTCCAAGCATCTTTTCTAACAATAATTTACTAAGATTAAAGCTCAATTACAGGAGAAAAACTATTAAAAAAATCCAACATATTGAGGCTGAACAACACGCTTCTGAATAACCAACAAATCACAGAAGGAATCAAAATATGCATAGAAACGAATGAAAATAAACACAACAAGCCAAAACCTGTGGGACACTATAAAAACAGTGCTAAGGGGAAAGTTCATAGCAATACAGGCATACCTCAAGAAACAAGAAAAACTCAAATAAATATTCTAACTCTACACCTAAAGTAACTAGAAAAGGAAGAAATGAATAACCCCAGAGTAAGTAGAAGGAAAGAAATCTTAATAATTAGGGCAGAAATAAATGCAAAAGAAACAAAAGAGACCATAGCAAAAATCAACAAAGCCAAAAGCTGGTTCTTTAAAGGGATAAATAAAATTGACAGACCATTAGCCAGACTCACCAAGAAACAAAGGGAGAAAAATCAAATCAATAAAATTAGAAATGAAATTGAAAGATCACAACAGACAACATAGAAATACAAAGGATCATAAGAGACTACTATCAGCAATTATATGCCAATAAAATGGACAACGTGGAAGAAATGGACAAATTCTTAAAAAGTATAACTTTCCAAAACTGAATCAGGAAGAAATAGAAAATCTTAACAGACCCATCACAAGCACGGAAATTGAAACTGTAATCAGAAATCTTCCAGCAAACAAAAGCCCAGGTCCAGACGGGTTCAGAGCTTAATTCTACCAAAAATTTAGACAAGAGCTAACACCTCAGTTCAGTTCAGTTCAGTCGCTCAGTCGTGTCCGACTCTTTGTGACCCCATGAATCACAGCACACCAGGCCTCCCTGTCCATTACCAACTCCCCGGAGTTCACTCAGACTCACGTCCATCGAGTCTGTGATGCCATCTAGTCATCTCATCCTCTGTCATCCCCTTCTCCTCCTGCCCCCAATCCCTCCCAGCATCAGAGTCTTTTCCAGTGAGTCAACTCATTGCATGAGGTGGCCAAACTACAGGTACTGGAGTTTCAGCTTTAGCATCATTCCTTCCAAAGAAATCCCAGGGATGATCTCCTTGAAAACAGACTGGTTGGATCTCCTGGTAGTCCAAGGGACTCTCAAGAGTCTTCTCCAACACCACAGTTGAAAACCATCAATTCTTCGGTGCTCAGCCTTCTTCACAGTCCAACTCTCACACCCATACATGACTACTGGAAAAACACAGCCTTGACTAGACGGACCTTAGACAACAAAGTAATGTCTCTGCTTTTGAATATGCTATCTAGGTTGGTCATAACTTTTCTTAAAAGGAGTAAGCATCTTTTAACTTCATGGCTGCAGTCACCATCTGCAGTGATTTTGGAGCCCCCAAAAATAGTGTCTGACACTGTTTCCACTGTTTCCCCATCTATTTCCCATGGAGTGATGGGACCGGATGCCATGATCTTCGTTTTCTGAATATTGAGCTTTAAGCCAATTTTTTCACTCTCCTCTTTCACTTTCATCAAGAGGCTTTTGAGTTCCTCTTTACTTTCTGACATAAGGGTGGTATAATCTGCATATCTGAGGTTATTGATATTTCTCCCAGCAATCTTGATTCCAGCTTGTGCTTCTTCCAGTCTAGCGTTTCTCATGATGTACTCTGCACAGAAGTTAAATAAGCAGAGTGACAATATACAGCCTTGACGTACTCCTTTTCCGATTTGGAACCAGTCTGTTGTTCCATGTCTAGTTCTAACTGTTGCTTCCTGACCTGCATACAGATTTCTCAAGAGGCAGGTTAGGTAGCCTGGTATTCCCATCTCTCTCAGAATTTTCCACAGTTTATTGTGATCCACACAGTCAAAGGCTTTGGCATAGTCAATAAAGCAGAAATAGATGTTTTTCTGGAGCTCTCTTGATTTTTTGATGATCCAGCAAACATTGGCAATATGATCTCTAGTTCCTCTGCCTTTTCTAAAACCAGCTTGAACATCACGAACTTCATGGTTCATGTATTGCTGAAGCCTGGCTTGGAGAATTTTGAGCTAACACCTATCCTACTCAAATTCTTCCAGAAAATTGCAGAGGAAGGTAAACTTCCAAACTCATTCTATGATGTCACCATCATGGTAATAATAAAACCTGACAAAGATGCCACAAAAAAGAAATCTACAGGCCAATATCACTGATGAACATAGATGCAAAAATCCTTAACAATATTCTAGCAATATTAATCCAACAACACATTAAAAAGATCATACACCATGACCAAGTGGGCTTTATCCCAGGGATGCAAGGATTCTTCAATATCTTCAATTAAATCAATGTAATTCACCACATTAACAAATTGAAAAATAAAAGCCAAATGATAATCTCAATAGATGCAGAGAAGGCCTTTGACAAAATTCAACATCCATTTATGATAAAAACTCTCCAGAAAGCAGGAATACAAGAAACATACCTCAACATAGTAAAAGCTATATATGACAAACCCACAGCAAACATAATCCTCAGTGGTGAAAAATTGAAAGCACTTCCCCTAAAGTCAGGAACAAGACAAGGGTGCCCACTTTCACTGCTACTATTCAACATAGTTCTGGAAGTTTTGGCCACAGCAATCAGGGCACAAAAAGAAATAAAAGGAATCCAAACTGGAAAAAATTTAAAACTCTCACTGCAGATGACATGATCCTCCACATAGAAAACCCTTAAGACTCCACCAGAAAATTACTAGAGCTAATCAATGAATATAGTAAAGTTGCAGGACATAAAATCAATACACAGAAATGCCATGTATTCCTATACACTAATAATGAAAAAGTAGAAAAAGAAATTAAGGAAACAATTCCATTTACCATTGCAATGAAAAGAATAAAATTCTTAGGAATATATCTACCTAAAGAAACTAAAGATCTATATATAGAAAACTATAAAACACTGATGAAAGAAAACAAAGAGGACACTAATAGATGGAGAACTATTCCATGTTCATGGATCGGAAGAATCAATATAGAGAAAATGAGTATACTACCCAAAGCAATCTACAAATTCAATGCAATGCCTATCAAGCTACCAGTGTTACTTTTCACAGAGCTAGAACAAATAATTTCATGATTTGTATGGAAATACAAAAAACCTTGAATAGCCAAAGCAATCTTGAGAAAGAAGAATGGAACTGGAGGAATCAACCTGCCTGACTTCAGGCTCTACTACAAAGCCACAGTCATCAAGACAATATGGTACTGGCACAAAGACAGAAATATAGATCAATGGCACAAATAGAAAGCCCAGAGATAAATACACACACCTATGGACACCTTATCTTTGATAAAGGAGGCAAGAATATACAATGGAGTGAAGACAATCTCTTTAACAAGTGGTGCTGGGAAATTAGTCAACCACTTGTAAAAGAATGAAACTAGAACACTTTCTAATACCATTCACAAAAATAAACTCAAAATGGATTAAAGATCTAAATGTAAGACCAGAAACTATAAAACTCCTTGAGGAAAGTATAGGCAAAACACTCTCTGACATAAATCACAGCAGGATCATCTATGATCCACCTCCCAGAATACTGGAAATAAAAGCAAAAATAAACAAATGGGATCTAATTAAAACCTTCTGCACAAAAAAGGAAATCATAAGCAAAGTGAAAAGACAGCCTTCAGAATGGGAGAAAATAATAGCAAACGAAACAACTGACAAAGAACTAATCTCAAAATTATACAAGCAACTTATGCAGCTCAACTCCAGAAAAATAAATGACCCAATCAAAAAGTGGGCCAAAGAACTAAATAGACATTTCTCCAAAGAAAACATACAGATGGCTAACACATGAAAAGATGCTCAGCATCACTCATTATCAGAGATAGGCAAATCAAGACCACAATGAGGTACTATTTCACATTAGTCAGAATGGCTGCAATCCAAAAGTCTACAAGCAATAAATGCTGGAGAGGATGTGGAGAAACGGGAACCCTCTTACACTGTTGGTGGGAATGCAAACTAGTACAGTCACTATGGAGAACAGTGTGGAGATTATCTTAAAAAACTGCAAATAGAACCGCCTTATGACCCAGCAATCCCACTTCTGGGCATACACACTGAGGAAACCAGAATTGAAAGAGACATGTGTACCCCAATGTTCATCGCAACACTGTTTATAATAGCCAGGACATGGAAGCAACCTAGATGTCCATCAGCAGACGAATGGATAAGAAAGTTGTAGTACATATACACGATGGAGTATTACTCAGCCCTAAAAGAATACATTTGAATCAGCTCTAATGAGGTGGATGAAACTGGAGCCGATTATACAGAGTGAAGTAAGCCAGAAGAAAAACACCAATACAGTATACTGACACATATATATGGAATTTAGAAAGATGGCAATGATAACCCTGTATGCGAGACAGCAAAAGAGACACAGATGTATACAATGGTCTTTTGGACTCTGTGGGAAAGGGAGAGGGTGGGATGCTTTGGGAGAATGGCATTGAAACGTATACTATCATGGAAGAAAAGCATTGGCAGTCTAGGTTCGATACAGGATACAGGATGCTTGGGGCTGGTGCACTGGGATGACCCAGAGAGGTGATATGGGGAGGTTGGTGGGTTGGGGATTCAGGGTTGGGAACTCATGTGCTCCTGTGTCAGATTCATGTCGATGTGTGGCAAAACCAATACAGTATTGTAAAGTAAAAATAAATTAATTAAAAAATTTTTTAAAAACCTCAATATTCAGAAAACTAAGGTCATAGTACCTGGTCCCATCTCTTGACAACAAATAGATTGGAAAAAATGGAAACAGTGACAGATTTCATTTTCTTGGGCTCCAAAATCACTGTGCACGATGACTGCAGGCACAGAACAGAGACACTTGCCCTTGGGAGAAAAGCAATGACAAACCTAGACAGCATATTGAAAAGAAGAGACATCAGTTTGATGAAAAATTCTGTATTGTCTAAGTGATGGTTTTTCAAGTGGTCATATACAGATGTGAGATTTGGACCAAGAAGAAAACTGAGTGCCTAAGAATTGATGCTTTCAAACTGTGGTGCTGAAGAAGACTCTTGAGAGTCCCTTGGACAGCAAAGAGATCAAACCAGTGTATATTAAGGAAAACCAACCTTGAATATTCACTGGAAGGATGGATGCTGAAGCTGAAGCTGAAGCTGAAGCTGAAGCTCCTATGCTTTGGCCACTTGATGTGAAGAGTCGACTCACTGGAAAATACCCTGATGCTGGGAAAGACTGAGAGCAAGCAGAGAAAGGGGCAACACAGGATGAGATGATTGGATAGCATCACTGATTAAATGGACATGAGTTTGAGCAAACTCCAGATTTGTGATGAACAGGGAAGCCTGGTGTACTGCAGTCCATGAGGTCACAAAGAGTCAGAAAGGACTGAGAGACTGAACAACAACAATGTACGGATGTAAGAGTTGGACTGTTCAGAAGGTTGAGTGACAAAGAACTGGTGTTTTCTAACTGAAGGGCTGAATAAGACTCTTGAGAGTTCCTTGGGCTGCAAGGAGATCAAACCAGTCAGTCTTAAAGGAAGTCAACCCTGAATATTCATTGGATAGACTGAAGATGAAGATGAAGCTCCAGCACTTTGGCCACCTGATGGAAGGAGCTGATGAATTGGAAAAGACTCTGATGCTGGGAAAGATGGCAGGCAAAAGGAGAAGGGAGTGGCAGAGGATGAGATGACTAGATAGCTTCACTGATTCAGTGGATGTGAATTTGAGCAATCTCCAGGAGACAGTGAAGGACACTGAAGCCTGGCCTGCTGCAGTCCACGGGGTCACAAAGAGTCAACACAACTTAGCTATTAAACAACAACATCAAATCCTAGCCATTGTTTCTCTTGAGACTCAAACTGTCCCAGTTATGATATGGGAGTTTTTTCAACCCAGGCGCTTATGAATCCTTTTATCATACATTTATCATTGAGCTTCCCTTTTCCTTCCGGTATGGCAAAGGTGTTGCAGACTCTTGGAGAAACTTCCTTCTCCAAACTAAAAATCAGCTATTTCTCCAAGGTACTTTGGTTCCTTGTAGTGGGAAAATATTATGTGAAAGTCTTAATCGGAGTTCTAAGCCTTAATTTTAGGGTTTTTAAGTGGCCAGGACCCTTTTTTAAGTCTTAATATTAGGATTTTTTATTTATACTTGCAATTCGAGTTTAAAACTACACAGTTTTACTCATTTACTCTCATCAACCTTTCCACATAGAAAAATTCCAGTTTCCTGTGAATCAACCCAATTATGTGCTCACTTAAACCTACTATATGCTATATTCTATACTATCCACCAGTCTCACTACACACCATATCTCACCAGCTTATACACACAAGATAGCTTTAGAATAACAATAAAAACACTACACACAAAAACATAATTTGGGCCGGAGATCCACCAAGAGCAAGCTCTTCTCTCAAGGAACTTATAAGTAGAAAGAAAAAGAAAAAAAAAAAAACAATAAGAACTGTAGTGTTCTGGATATGAGTAAACTGGATCTATGCAAGATACCAGTAAAGGGAGGATTACTTCCACTGTAGCACTAAGGAAGGCTTTCTGGAGAAACAAGCTGCTCAGCTAACCATTATAGGCAGAAAATCATCCAGGCCAAGATGGAGACATTTTGTTTAAAATGCTCAGCAGCTCTGCAAATACAATTATCTCAGCATAATTACAGTTAGTTCAATTTGAAAAATTATATTTCAGCAGAAGCAAAAAAAAAAGTTTTAAATAAGTCAAAGGCATGTCACAGTGAAGTTGTGTACACCATTTCATTTATTCCAAGGTATGTTCTTTCTCACAAATCACATCTATGAAATCTGAGTGGATCCTGCTAGTGATATTGTCCCATAACAATTTTCATTCATGTTTCTGCTAGGGTATAAATTATGATTTATCTTACAAACTACAGGAACAATGACTTGATCAAATGTGATGATCATTTGATAAAATATGATGAGATTGTTTCCTAGGCTGACAACTTGAGTTTCAGGGTTCCTGGATACATATTCCAAATGGAAAAGGAGAAATTCAGGGCTCATGAGATATTCTGATATGACCTGTTAAGAACACAAGCAAAAATTGCTCTTCTTAAGTGATATTTGTACACTATGTTCATAGCAGCATTATTCACAACAGGTAAAAAGTGACTGTTGAATTAACCCAAGTGTCTGTTGAGAGATCAACAGGTAAACAAAACCATCTTTAACAGGAAAGAAATTCTAATACAGATCACCACATGGATGAATTATGCGGACATAAAGCTAAATGTAATCACCATTCACAAAAAGGCAAATGATTCCACTTCTAGAGGTACCTAGACTATAGAGATTCATATAGACAGAAAGTAGAATGGTGGCTGCCAGGGCTGAGGGAGCAAGGATTGGGGAAAGTGGTTTAATGGGCATAGACTTCTAGTTTTTCAAGATGAAAAGAGTTCTAGAGATTGGCTGCATAAAATGTGAATGTACTTAAGACTACTAAACTATATGTGTAAAAATGGCTAATGCAGTAAATTTTCCATGATGTAATTTACTGCAATTTTTTAAAAATAAATTTACCTACAGATGGAAGTTGGGGAAAGTTTCTAGTGGAAATATTGAGGCTAAAAAGGCATAATATTAATAGATAAAACAGAGGGAAAAAAATAAAACGATGGACAGAAAAGAAAGATTAAAACTGAAAACTCACCAGCGTCTCCAAAACCATAATGCAAGGCATACAGAAAGGATCAAGGAGGGCACTATTACTGCCACAAGCCAACGGATGCGGGGTGTCCTGGCAACTGGGAGAAGACAAAGGCATATCACTTCAAACCCATTCTCTAGTTCTCCAGCATTCTTGCCCATCCAAGTTTCAACACCCACTTTTGTGCTTACCTGCTTTTCATGATTGGACATCTCTGATTCCCTTTCTCATATTCCCAGATGTCATGTTCTCACAGCCACCCACAGTCTGTTCTTCTTGCCCCATCCCACCCAGTTTATAGTCCTTCATTCTTACCTATTTCCTGCCTTAGTTCAGCTATTTTCATTCCTCTGGCACTGGAGTCCCAGACATAAATCTCAAACTCTCTTTCTTTGTCTCTCCCTTCCTACCTCTGTCACTCTTTCTTCCCCCTCTCCTTCCCTCCCTCCTTAGCTCATCCATCAAGTCTCTCCCCTTCCTCAAGACTGCCCTCCTTTCTTGAAGACCACCTCCTCCCATCCTTAGCTGGGCTCCAGTTCCTTCTCACCCCAGTACAGAATGATGTCCTGGTCTCCTAGACTGCTGTGCTTCACTCGGCAACTCAGGCCAGCCACCTCCCCAGCTGCCATATTCAGGGTTACTCAGAGATACCAAGTCCAATCAGCATTGGGCACGTCTCCTTGCTGAGTGCCAGGCTGCTCCTGCTCACCTCTCATCCACATCACCTGCACATGTTTTGGGTAGAATCCTGTGACATGGCACACCAGCAGTAGACCGCCAGGCCCAGGAGTGGTGCCACTGGACATCCAGGCTTCAGGCTTCACTGAGGTAGGAATTAACAGTAAGAATGTCAGATTATGACTCTAATCCAGAGCATGGGGATTCAGAAACCCACAAATTTGGATAGCTGCCTCTTCCACTCCTATGGGAATCAGATCATTTATTGAGTAAACACCTCTCAATGTAGGTGTTCTCCACTTTTGAATTTAAAGAAGGTGGTGAGAGGTGAAATAGAAAAGTCTTGGGGAGAGAACAAGACTAACCTTGCTTCTGCGGTTCTGCTTTCCTGCATCGAGAACACCCAGGAGATATCGAGGACAGGTTTCTGAGATGAACTACTGAACTGAACTGATTGTGAACAGTGTTTCTGTGTACTTCCATGTACAAATATTTCTTTGAACATCTGTTTTCAGTCATTATGGGTATTACACTTAGAAGTGGAATTGCTGAGTGAAATGATTAGCTCAGTGTCTTATTTTGTGTAATATTCAGCTTTCCATAGCACCTGTACAATCTTACATTCCCAAAAGCAATGTGTGAGGGATGGAATTTTAAATGGGTGGATAGATACATACATATATAATAGATGCATACTATATTTGGGGTAAAAATTAACATTTTAAAATACACATTATTTATTCAAAATAAAAATAAGCTAATAGTAATAGAGAATTTTCAAATGCTTTTTGCAGTTCTCTTGAACATCTGACGTAGTAGAACACAGCTATATTTTCATATCTGCTCCCAAATACAATCTGATGTCCTATAGTCTCTGGAAAACAATATACACTCAAATAACATCTTGGTGTTGGTATAAAAATAGCTTTGAACTCATGCCAGGAGGAAGCAAGTGTCCCTGAACACACCTCAAGAACAACTTACCTAGATTTGGTACTTCTGTAAGGGATGTGTGAAGGTATCATGTCTTCTAAGTTAGAATATTTCTAAAAAGATTCATTTTAAATACCTATCTCATTACCCTGAGGTAATGAAAGGCAGAATGAGTACTTGATTCTTTCCATATATTTACCAATTTTCGAGAGAATGAATTGCTTATACGGCTTCCTAGGAGAACAATGGGTAAGTTTTTGCATTATTGAACACTCATGAATTTCAGCATATTAAAAATATTTGAATCTATCCTGGCCATTGTTTTTCTTGAGGTTGAAACTGTCCCAGCTGTGACATGGGAACCTTTTAAAGCCAGTCACTTATGAATCCTTTCAACATGCCTTTATCACTGAGCTTCCCTTTACCTTCTGGTACAGCAAAGTCGTTCCAGACTCCGGTAGAAACTTCCTACCCCAAACTAGAAATTAGCCATTTCTCCAAGATGATTTGGTGACACTCAATGGGAAAATAATATGTGGAAACCATAATCTGAGTCCTAAGCATTGGTTTGGGGGATTTCCAAGTGGCTAGGACCTTTTTCTAAAGCTTAAATATTATGATTTTTAAGTTATACTTGCAATAAATATATTTCATACTTTTACGTATACTTCAAGTTTAAAACTACAGAGTTTTATTTATCCATCTCATATCAACTTCTCTTCTCCACAAAGAAAATCCTGGTTCCCAGGGAATCAACACAAATGTACTCACCTAATTTCACTATACACTATACGCTATACTATCTACCTGTCCCACTGTACACTCTATCTCACTAGCATATAAACGCATGATAGTCTTAGAACAACAAAAACCCTACCACCAAAAATATGATGTGGGGTAATTTAAGATTTGTTTTCTTACCCTATAATGTATCCCCTGGAAACAAATAAATTTTTATGCTTTAAATCACCCTGACTTCTGGTGTGTTACAAACTTACAAGCAGTTATTCTCCTTGCTGCATTTTGCTTTAATTTTTAGGAGTTAAAACTCCTGTTTGTTCAATCTATCATGTTATTAAATGTCAATGTGGAGTAGGACATCCTGAATGTCAGAGTTAGGAGCTCAGCAAGTCCTTTCTCCAAATATTGATAATAATAGTAGGACAAAATTTTCAAAATAACCTTTAGATTTCTAGAAAATCACCAAAGATATGGAACAAAAGCTATTCAAAGAACTACCTGAACATCAGCAAGGGGCAACAAACATGGGGTTGTTTCCATGCTTTCCTTGACTTCTGGATACAGATATTTGGCAACCTCTTTGATCTCCAAACTCCTCAAAGAACCAAACACAATTTAAGCCCCACCCAAATCACTCACAAACACCAGATCTCATCTTTATTGACTCTTCTTGTCATTAGCAAGCAGTTGGTTTGCAATTTTAGGAAGCTATAGCTGATATAATGCTACATGTTAACCATATTTTTGCCTAGTAACCTGTTCTTAAAATGCCTCTGTTTTTCTGTCTTGTAATTGACTCAAGGCCATGTTCCTGAGTTCTGAGCAATGAAATGCACTGTGCTGGAGATGTAGCTTCCTCCAGGCCTGCCCATGCAAGCAGTGGCGCTGATCATCTTGCCATGCAGTGCCATCCTGGAGGTCACCTGTTAGGGAATGTTTAACAGGAGGATTTCTACTTGCAGTTTCTCATTAATCATCTGTTCCTCATCAGTGGAATGGCAAGCTGCTCCCAGGACTAAGGTCATTATATGAGACAGGCTTGAATCTCCTTCATTAAACATTCTCTTTACAACAAAACTGCTTAGTCTCAATCCTCTTTCTTGAGATATGGATTGTCTCCTGACCTTGTGACCAATATTAATCCCTTGTTCCCTTGGTAATGGTTGCTGTATGTTTGGTTTTCTGATCTTTATCATTGTTGAAAGAAATTTCTTGTACAACAGCCTATATATACTCACAGAAAGATCATCATAGCACCTTTGCTCCATCAGAGCTTGGGTCCCTGTGTCTGTCTTTCTTTCTTTTTCTCCCTCTGTCTCTCTGGCAAATTCTCTGGAGTGTAGAAACCCGTCGTACTCACTCTCCTGCCTGGGCTTCCAAGACCCCCTTGTGAGGGTGCCCTGTGCCTTTGTGAGCGATGCAAGCCCTTTGTCAAGGTATTTATTGGTTCTCCGCATAAACCAGGGAATATCAGCCTTTTTCTCTCTTTCACTTTCTTATCGTCAACTCTGGACCACTAGGTTCCGGTCCACTAAAGCAGTCACCTCTTACAGATGGCAGATACAGGAAAAAAAGGGCTGTCTGGCCTACACGGGGTTTGCTATATGAAAAATATACTTTGTTGTCTTTAGCTGCTAAGATTCTCAGATTTATTTATAACTGCAGCACAACTAGCTTTACTGGTTAATATTGTTACCAAACCAAACTTGGCTCCAACTTGTCCAACTCACAGTAAAATCAATGTACTGGCATTGAGTGATGGTGAAGGAAAATACAGCATTTATTGCAAGGTGCCCAGCATGGGACCAAGCAAGGAGAATGGGCAACTCATGCTCAAAAGACCTGAATTCACTGCAGGCTTTCAAGGAAAGATTTTTTAAAGACTGAATGAAGGAGAAGGTCTCCAGGTACATCATCAGCTTGCACCCTTCGATGGGTTGATGATGACGTAACTGGGTGGTATTTCAGCAGTTAAAATCATCAACCTCTGGTTCTACTAGTCTGGGAATTACCTGTTGGTGGTCAGCCTGCAGTTAACTTCTTTCACTTGACAAAGGTTTTAGCACCTGCAAAATAGCACACGGATATGGTTTGGAATATTATCTAGGTCCCTTGAGGAATTAAAGGTTGTTGACTTTGTTTTGTAGCTAAACTATACTATGATCTTGTCACACTTGACTATTTTCCTTTGTTTCTGCATTTCCTTTCTTCTCCAATTAAGTTTGCCCTTGGGAATTCAGAGAAGGCCTAGGAGGGGAAAGCTTTTCTACAGACAAAAAGCAGAGAACACTGGATTTGTTCCCAGAAAGGCCTTGCATGGTCATGCTCAGTTACCATATTATAGAACCCAGTAACCAGTGTTCTTTCCCTTCTCCTGAATTCAGAACCAAATGAGATACAGATATAGAGGATAAGATATGTGGATCACATTGTCAATTTAATTTCTGATAAACTTCCTAGAGAGTTTTCCTTAAGTGTGTAATCCAAGTAATCTTGCTGGCACTGAAAATTGAAGTTGCCTTACTCACTCTTATAAACTGTTTTTGTTCAAGCCCCCAAATCCATATGTTGAAGCCCTAATTTCTTGTATGGCTATATTTTAAAATGAAGCCTCTAAGAAAGTATTGATATGAGGTTAAATAATGTCCTGAATGTGGGGAATTTTTAAGAAGAGACACCAGAGAACTCTCACGTTCTCTCTCTCCCTCTCTCTCTTTCCCTTTCTCTCTTACTCCTATACCCACGCCCTGCTCACCGCATGCACTGAGGAAAGATCACACGAGGACATATCAAAAAGGTGGCTGTCTATAAGCAAGCCAAAAGAGAACCTTCACCAGACTCCTCAAGAAGTGAGAAAAAATATGCATGTGGTTTTATGTAACCCAGGTTGTATGTTTTGCTATGCAGGCTAGACAGACTAATACACTCACCTAGTCCAGGCAATTCTGGAAAATCTCCAAGTACCTCCACCTGAGGGTCTGTTTCTGATCAAGTCATTGGATGGTGGAGAGACCAGAGCTGGCAGTTCTGAAAGCAGCTTGGCTCCAGAGACAAAGAGCAGGAAGAACCTGTTGAGACATATTACAAACCTAGTTTCTCTCCTGGAGTCACCAATGAGCTAATTCACTCTATTGTCATGGGAAAGAATAGGAATAAGAAAAAAAAAATATTTAGGGGAAATAAGATGGTATCAGCTCTACTCCCTGACATGACAATGCCCATCCACTCATTCAAACAGAAATCTAGAAACCTGCATTTTTGAAAATGTATCTTTCTTTTATTCCTCGCAGTCACCATGGCATTTGTCTCCATAATCTATAAAATATGCCTCTTCCTCTCTAACCTCACTATCATTTAGTTTTGCTTTCATCACATGTGACCCAGGTCAAGGCCACAACCCCTTATCTAGGCAGTGCAATCCGAACCCTCTCTCTGTCTTTTCAGCACTATGGTCATCATTGCTACAAAAAAAAAAAAAAAAAAAGCAAACTTCATCATGTCAAGCTCATGCTATTAATAGCTCATTTAATTTCATAAAAAATAATCCAAACTCTTATATATGTCAGTTATATACACAAAGGTTCATATATTAATGTATCATTACCCATCAAAAAGGGTCGAGGAGGTGAAAGAAGTGAGATGTGCAAAGAAGGGAAACCAACAGACTATATCACGGAACATTTATGAACATGTATCCAAGAGTCTGAAATCTGTATGAAGTGGAACAAGGAAAGAAGGAGGTGGTTATATAAGCTCTCTAGACACCCATGATCCCCACAGAATAATTTGATATTGATGGGACATCCTGATTAAAGTCCAACATGGGACTTCCCTGGTGGTTCAGTGGTTAAGAATCCACCTTGCAAGGCAGGAGACATGGGTTCAATCCCTGGTCAGGGAACTAAGATCCCACATCTTGCAGAGCAACTAAGCCCACACACCGAAACTAGAGAGTCCATGCACAGCAACAAAATATCCCACATGATGCAGTGAAGGCCAACATGCCACAAGGAAGAAGCGAGGTAGCCACATAAGTAAATAAATATTAAAAAGAATGCATCCTGCCTGAGAGTCCTTGCCCATCGTTGGGGATCCCAGTGCTCTTCCTCTGTCACCAGGCTTTCCCAGGCTCCATTTTCTCACCCCATTGGTGCCTAGCCTCCAGTGTCCTCATGCTCACCTTTGCCTGGATTCGTACCTGGCCCTCCAAAAGCTCACATCAGTGGGTTGTTTAACTGCTAGAGATCACTGTCCTCAGCACTCCACTATTGTGTGCCCACCTCACAGTGTCACACTCTACTCCATCATCCCCTCTCTGCCAGCAGAAACCTCACCCTCTGACCACTTCCCTGCTCAAGAAACCACACTGCTTCCCATAACACATGCCTTTTACCGGTCTTTCATTTCCCCATCAGTACTTCTTTAAGTGATTCTCTCCCCTTCCTGGCTCCCAGCAGCAGTCTCTGCTTCTGTTCTGGGTCTTCCTGCCTCTCACATCTACAGCAATGGGAAGGGTACCACCCTGAGATCCAAGATAAACTTTTACTAGAATACACTGATTATTGCCCAGGGTCTCAATTTCTCCCACTTGACATTCTCCAATTCTGCTTCAACTCTAACATTTTTTGACTTGGTTTGTATTTACATTTACTTTTATTTACATAGTCTTTTCTTTCTCTACCTCCTGGACCTCTTTTATCTGGTTCTATAATATTCTTTATTTACCTTTAACTCGAGTCCCCTGGGTCTCTTCTCTCTTTATCATCACTCTTCCCTATCCATTCATTCTAATTGCTTCCCACCACCTTGGCTAAATTTTGAAAGCTAAAGCATTTCCTTATCACTGGACCTTCAGTTTTCTTTGTGTAAATATATTAACAACAGGCAAAATGCTTTTTTGTAAAATAAAACCCAAGAAATGAACAAGAAAAAACTACCACAACACAGAGGTATATCAGGTAAGCTATAGCTTTTTAAATTATTAATACATGCATATGCTGACCTCACAAGATGAATAAAATCTTTAAGAAGGATCGCAAGTAAGACATTGAAAATAAGAGTGGGAAATGGAAGCTGATGCTTTGGCTTCCCAGGGCATTGTCGTGAGTTGGTTCCCAAGACTTATGTCTATAGTAGCAACATGAGTGAGGAGGTAGTGTCTTGAGATCACCCCCTCCCAAAATGCAAGTTGTCATGGGACTTTTGGGAGCTTCCCAGGTAGGGCTAGTAGTAAAGAACCCACCTGCCAATGTACAAAACATAAGAGACATGCATTTGATCCCTGGGTTGAGGAGATCCCCTGGAGGAGGGCATGGCAACCGAATCCAGTATTCTTGCCTAGAAAATCCCACGGACAGAGGAATCTCACGGGATACAGTCTGTAAGGTCACAAAAAGTTGGACACAACTGAAGTAACTTAGCATGCACGCATGCATGGGACTTTTATTACACCCTCAGTGAAACTGGATCAGGAAAAAATAAAATCCACCCATATGAACAGGGAAATGATAAGAAAACTTATGGCTGCCTTATGCTCTGCCTAGCAAATTTTTAAATTATTCTTATGAAACTTCTTAGTCACAGGTTTGCTAACATGAGTTTGGCATTGAAAATATCTATTTAATTTTTAATGCCCAATCTAAAAATTTAATATCTTCCCCACCCAGAGATCAAACCCATGTCTTTATGTCTCCTACACTGGCAGGCAGGTTCTTTACCACTAGTGCCACCTGGGAAGCCCAGATGCCACTATACACTTGCCCAAATCCGCAGAAGGCACAGGTGATACTAGAGGGAAAGAACCTGTCTGCTGATACAGGAGATGTAAGAGATGTGGGTTCGACCTCTGGGTTGGAAAGATGCCCTGGAAGAGGGCATGGCAAGCCACACCAGTTTTCTTGCCTGGAGAATCTCATGGACAGAGGAGCCTGGCGGGCTACAGCTCACTGGTATGCAAAGAGTTGGACATGACTGAAGTGACTGAGCATGCACAGAATGCACAAAACCTTTTCTAAACAACCAATTAAAAAAGAAAATCTATTCTGATCAACTGATGCTAGACAACAGACTGAATTACCTTGACATGCTCTCTAAGTAAGATGATAATTTTTAAATTTTCTTATTTTTTTTGGATGATATATTACTTCTGGTACTTTTTCAGCTTTTTTAAAAAACCATAGTACAGTTCACGTAAAACTGTATGGGAATCACAGACATATGATATAGTGATTCAGAATTTTTATGTTATACTCCATGTGTAGTTATTGTAAGATATTGGCTATACTCTCTGTGTTGTACAATATATCCTCGTTTGTCAGCCTTTTAAAATAAAAAGCCATTGTCATTTCTGTTGTGTCTTTTAAATATTAAGTATCTAATAGCTAATTAGATAATACTGCCACTGGTTTAGGACTGTTCACTCGGCAAAAGTAAACACAAAACTGAATTCTAGGGATCCATGATCAACACAATCTTCTTTTTTTCTAATATATGTTGTCCTTGCTTTATGCAATTTCAATATATAAAAGTTTCAGTTACCATGGTTTATTTAAATAATGCCAAATCCCCAACAACATGGCTCAAATTTCAGTTGCCACAATACATTAAATACTAGTAATTGAATAAAGCACAAACTTTACTAGCAGCTCTTCATTCTGTGAAAGACAGTGGAAATAATAAATGTGCAATCAGTAACCAATGACATCAGTGATCAATTACAACACTTCTTTCAAAGTTTGTCAGTGACTATTAATTCCATGGACAGAGAGCAAATTGTGTACAGTTGGCGCTTGAATACTGTGATTTGGGCTACATGGATCCACTTATAGGTGACATTTCTTTTTTCAGTTAATACAGTCTACAGTACTACATGATCAGAGGTCAATTGAATCTGCACATGTAGAACTGTGGTTTGGGAGGGCCAACTGTGAAGTTATACATGGATTTTCAACTGCAGAAAAAGTTGGCCTCCTAACTCCAGATTGTTTCAGAGTCAACTGTACTCACATTAGTTCCTTGTATTCCAATAATATCCATGTGACATTTATATGGACAAAAATAGAAAAAAGCAATCAGCCAACATAGATGAAAATGAAAATGAAAATGCTAGAAGTGAGATTTGAATTGAATCTAAATGAAGCCATAGGAGATATAGCAGACCTGGAAAATGTTGATACCGCCACTGGTTGAGAAATTATAGATATGAACCTAAAGGAACTTAGTGAAGGCAAACTTATGAACATCAATGAGGAAAATAATTGTGTCAAAAGGATGAAAGTGTCCCAGATTAAGTGATGCCTACAGAAAATTTCACATTTGAGGAACGCTCAATGTATCAGAAAGTCAGTGTTGCCAAAACTTCCAGAACTATATTGAATAGTAGTGGTGAAAGTGTGCACCCTTGTCTTGTTCCTGACTTTAGGAAAAATGCTTTCAATTTTTCACCATAGAGGATAATGTTTGCTGTCGGTTAGTCATATATAGCTTTCATTATGTTGAGGTACATTCCGTCTATTCCTGCTTTCTGGAGAGGTTTTATCATAAATGGATGTTGAATTTTCTCAAAAGCCTTCTCTGAATCTATTGAGATAACCACATGACTTTTATTTTTCAATTTGCTAATGTGGTGAATTACATTGATTGATTTGCAGATACTGAAGAATCCTTGCATCCCTGGGATAAAGCCCACTTGGTCATGGTGTATCTTTTTAATGAGTTGTTGGATTCTGATTGCTAGAACTTTGTTAAGGATTTTTGCATCTATGTTCATTAGTGATATTGGCCTGTAGTTTTCCTTTTTTATTATTTGTTTTTAGTTTTTTGAGTGTTTTTTTTTAATTTTATTTTTACATTATTCTACGTTACAATACTGTATTGGTTTTGCCGTACATTGACATGAATCAGCCACATGTGTCCACTATCTCCCAATACCGAAGCCCCCTTCCCACCTCCCACCCCACACAGTCTCCCCGGATCATCCCGTACACCAGCCCCAAGCATCCTGTATCCTGTATTGAACATAGACTGGCGCTTCGTTTCTTACATGATAGTATACATGTTTCAATGTCATTCTCCCAAATCATCCCACACTCTCCCTCTCCCTCAGAGGCCAAAAGTCCATTCTATACCTCTGTGTCTGTTTTACTGTCCCACATATAGGGTCATCATTACTATCTTTCCAAATTCCATATATATGTGTCAGTATACTGTATTGGTGTTTTTCTTTCTGGCTTACTTCACTCTGTATAATCAGCTCCAGTTTCATCCATCTCATTAGAACTGATTCAAATTTATTCTTTTTAATGGCTGAGTAATACTCCATTGTGTACATGTACCACAACTTTCTTATCCATTCATCTGCTGATGGACATCTAGGTTGTTTCCATGTCCTGGCTATTATAATCAGTGCTACAATGACATTGGGGTACATGTGTCTCTTTCAATTCTGGTTTCCTTGGTGTGTATGCCCAGCAGGGGGATTTCTGGGTCATAAGGCAGTTCTATTTGCAATTTTTAAGGAATCTCCACACTGTTTTCCATAATGACTGTACTAGTTTGCATTTCCACCAACAGTGTAAGAGGGTTCCCTTTTCTCCACATCCTCTCCAGCATTTATTGCTTGTAGACTTTTGGATAGCAGCCATTCTGACTGGTGTGAAATGGTACCTCATTGTGGTCTTGATTTGCCTTTCTCTGATAATGAATGATGTTGAGCATCCTTTTATGTGTTTGTTAGCCATCCGTATGTCTTCTTTGGAGAAATGCCTATTTAGTTCTTTGGCCCATTTTTTGATTGGATCGATTCTTTTTCTGGAGTTGAGCTGCATAAGTTGCTTGTATATTTTTGAGATTGTTTGTCAGTTGCTTCATTTGCTATTGTTTTCTCCCATTCAGAATGCTGTCTTTTCACCTTACTTATAGTTTCCTTTGTCGTGCAGAAGCTTTTAATTTTAAAGAGATCCCATTTGTTTATTTTTGCTTTTCTTTCCATTATACTGGGAGTTGGATCATAGAGGATCCTGCTGTGATTTATGTCGGAGAGTGTTTTGCCTATGTTCACCTCGAGGAGTTTTGTAGTTTCTGGTCTTACATTTAGATCTTTAATCCATTTTGAGTTTATTTTTGTGTGTGGTGTTAGAAAGTGATCTAGTTTCATTCTTTGACAAGCGGTTGACCAGTTTTCCCAGCACCACCTGTTAAAGAGATTTTTACTCCATTGGATATTCTTGCCTCCTTTGTCAAAGATAAGGTGTCCATAGGTGTGTGGATTTATCTCTGGGCTATTTTGTTCCATAGATCTATATTTCTGTCTTTGTGCCAGTACCATACTGTCTTAATAACAGTGGCTTTATAGTAGAGCCTGAAGACAGGCAAGTTGATTCCTCCAGTTCCATTTTTCTTTCTCAAGATTGCTTTTGCTATTCGAAGTTTTTTGTGTTTCCATACAAATCTTGAAATTATTTGTTCTATTTCTTTGAAAAATACTGCTGGTAGCTTGATAGGGATTGCATTGAATCTGTAGATAGCTTTGGGTAGTATACTCATTTTCACTATATTGACTCTTCCGATCCATGAACATGGTATATTTCTCCATCTATTAGTGTCTTCTTTGATTTTTTTTCATCAGTGTTTTATAGTTTTTGATATATAGGTCTTTAGTTTCTTTAGGTAGGTATATTCCTAAGTATTTTATTCTTTTCGTTGCAATGGTGAATGGAATTGTTTCCTTAACTTCTTTTTCTACTTTCTCATTATTAGTGTATAGGAATGCAAGGGACTTCTGAGTGTTGATTTTATATCCTGCAACTTTACTATATTCATTGATTAGCTCTAGTGGTTTTCTGGTGGAGTCTTTAGGATTTTCTATGTAGAGGATCATGTCATCTGCAAACAGTGAGAGTTTTACTTCTTTTCCAATTTGGATTCCTTTTATTTCTTTTTCTGTTCTGATTGCTGTGGCCAAAACTTCCAGAACTATATAGAATAGTAGTGGTGAAAGTGAGCACCCTTGTCTTGTTCCTGACTTTAGGGGAAATGCTTTCAATTTTTCACCATTGAGGATAATGTTTGCTGTGGGTTTGTCATATATAGCGTTTATTATGTTGAGGTATGTTCCTTCTATTCCTGCTTTCTGGAGAGTTTTTATCATAAATGGATGTTGAATTTTGTCAAAGGCCTTCTCTGCATCTATTGAGATAATCATATGACTTTTATTTTTCAATTTGTTAATGTGGTGAATTACATTGATTGATTTGTGGATATTGAAGTATCCTTGCATCCCTGGGATAAAGCCCACTTGGTCATGGTGTATGATCTTTTTAATGTGTTGTTGGGTTCTGAGTGCTAGAATTTTGTTAAGGATTTTTGCATCTATGTTCATCAGTGATATTGGCCTGTAGTTTTCTTTTTTGTGGCATCTTTGTCAGGTTTTGGTATTAGGGTAATGGTGGCCTCATAGAATGAGTTTAGAAGTTTACCTTCCTCTGCAAATTTCTGGAAGGGTTTCAGCAGGATAGAATTTAGCTCTTCTAGAAATTTTTGGTAGAATTCAGCTGTGAAGCCATCTGGACCTGGGCTTTCGTTTCCTGGAAGATTCTGATTACAGTTTCAATTTCCATGCTTGTGATGGGTTCAATACAGGATGCAGGATGCTTGGGGCTGGTGCACGGGGATGATCCAGAGAGATGATATGGGGTGGGAGGTGGGAGGGGGTTTCAGGATTGGGAGCTCATGTAAACCTGTGGCAGATTCATGTCAATGTATGACAAAACCAATACAATATTGTAAAGTAGAATAAAGTAAAAATAAAATTAAAAACTAATAATAATAAATTAAAAATAAAACAGAAAAAAATTAAAAATAAAACAAACAAAAGAAAGTCAGTGTTAATTGGAAACTGATCCATTTTTAGAAGGAATTATGAAATTTCACCAAGACCTAGAAAAGATATTCCGTATCTATAAGTGATATGATGAGAATAAGGCAAGCATGGCTAAAATCGCTCTAGATAAATATTTACAAGATAATAAAACATTTAAATTCTGGACATTTCTATCATTTTCAGTGTTGCTGTTGTTGTTCAGTCATTCAGTCACGTCCAAGTCTTTGAAACCCCATGGACTGCAGCCTGTCAGGCTTTTCTGTCCTTCACTATATCCCAGAGTTTTCTCAGACTCATGCTCATTGAGTTGGTAATGCCATCCAACCATCTCATCCTCTGCTGCCTTCTTCTCCTTTTCCATTTAATCTTTACCAACATCTTTTCACGTGAGTTGGCTCTTATCAGGTGGCCAAACTCCTGGAGCTTCAGCTTCAGCATCAGTACTTCCAATGACTATTCAGGGTTGATTTCCTTTAGGATTGACTTTTGATCAAATCCTTTTGGATTTGACTTTTGACTTCAAATCAAAAGGATTTCCTTTTGATCTCCTTGTTGTCCATGGGACTCTCAAGAGTCTTCTCCAGCACCACAGTCTTTTCAGTGTTTTCAGTATTGTTCTCTGTTTCAGTGTTTTCAGTGACAACATGCTAAAGTAATACTAGTGTTACTATTTTTTTCAACTTCTCTATACAGTTGACCCTTGAACACCATGGTTTTAAACTATGTGAGTCTGCTTTTACATGAATTCTTTTCAATAAATATGTATTACAACACTACACAATCCACGGATATTGAACCACACAGATATAGAGGGCCAGCCTCTGCACAGTTTTACACAGATTTCATGACCTCAACCCCTACATTGTTCAAGGATGAACTGTGTATTTATAACCAAAAATAAGAAAATTTTTAATGCTTTGACTAAAAATTTTAAAGGTGATGGAATGACCCTAATTTTCCCATTGATAATTTAAGTCTTTTTGCTTGGTTTCACCTTGCCATGATCATTTTTTAGAGTCCCACACTATCATGCAAAGAAAAAACTGACTTTACATTGTAAAATTTAGACTCAATATTTAAAAATTATAATTTATTAACATTCATAATATCTTCTTTTTGACATATCATTTTATTTTTCTTTAAAGAATGCCTTAATCCCCTGAAGTTTGGGAGGAATTAACTGCATTGGATTAAGATTATATCATTCTCTTTATGGTATCAATTTACTGAATATAAAAGCCAAACAGCTACTAAGTCCATCAACTTAAAGGATATTTTTAGAAGTATACATTTGGCCTGTTTTCTAAAACCCATAATTTTATCCATATCTTCAAAATTTCCTAAGAAGTATTGAAGATTACCACAAATTGAATTCTTAATCCCATGATGACATTAGCACCTCATGTTATATTTAACAATGATTTTCATTTTTTATTTATTTATATTTTCAATACATTCAAGTGTCTTTTGGAAACTGAAAATGATAGTACCATTCTTGTATGATATTTTTAAAGCTATTTAAAAATAAGCTTTTGCTATATCTTTTGCTATCAAATTTTTAAAATTAATGTGCATAAATCAAACTATATAGAATGTCATCAAAAATTTTTAAGTATTTTAAGATGCTAGTCAATTATATTTTCCACACAAGGTGGTAATATCATATACCTGATGTTTTAAATCGTTTTTGTCTGTATTCAGCTTTTGTAGCTATGTATGATTTATATAATTCCTTTCCAGTCATTTCATGTACTAAGCTAGCTATTCAACAAACACACACACACACACACACACACACACACACACACACAATGTTTTATGTATTAATAAATACATAAATCTAATAATTATGCTTTACCTTGCTCATACTGAGATGATATCATCAAATCTTACTGGAAAATAGTGAGCATTTCTTACCTTTTTAAAATTGCTTGATTTGGACTTTCAGTGGTGCTCCAGTGTTTCAGACTCTGTGCTCCCAATGCAATGGGACTGGGATCAATCCCTGGTCAGAGAACTAGGTCCCACATGCCATAACTAAGACTTAATACAGCCAAATAAATAAATATTTTAAAACTTTAAAAATTGCCTGACCTATAACATCTACCATAATTTTAATTGATCATTTCATATTTTATCCCCTAAATAATGTGCTGCTATATTGTTTGTTGCAAATGTTAGTCTTCTCATAAATGTTCTATCATATTGATAGTGCTGGCACAATTTATGTAATGTCTGCCAAGTGAAGAGAATGCTAGTACATTTTCTTGGATGGTGCTCTGAACACTTGATTTTGTCCTATCAAGCATTCGATCATGAATATAATGTATTCATTTATGGCATATCGATATTTTCAAAATAGTCACAGTCCCACAGCACATAGTTTCATAATTGATCATATTTCATTTTTGAATATTTATTTTGTATTCAAACATTGTCCTTTGCTATTAACATGATAACTCTGCTGATCATTTACTCATTTCCTTTATTAGATAATTTTTTCATCACTAAAAGATTTTCAGTATAAATTTTAAAATAATAATAAAGCAATACACATAAGATTTTAAAAAACAGAATCTAGTTATTTTTCACCAATTGAAAAAATTGTTTCAATTGATGTTCAAAACCTCTTATCTTTTCTTTATATATACATATATATATATTTATATACTCACTATACTCACTGTAGTCACTATACTGAGCGGTGAACACCACTAAGCCATAAAAAGGAATGAAATAATGCCATTTGAAGCAACATGGAAGGAACTAGAGATTGCCATACTAAGTGAAGTAAGTCAGAAAAAAGAAAATCAAACATCATATGATATCATTTACATGTGGAATCTAAAAATGACTGAAATGAATGTATCCACAAAGCAGAAACAGAATCATAGACATAGAAAACAAACTGTAGCTGCCAAGGTGGAGAGATGGAGTGGTAGGTCAGAGTTAGCAGATATAAGCTTTTATTTAGAGAGCTCTCCATTCTATGTATAAAACGAGGTCCTACTATATAGTCCAGAGACATATGCAATATCTTATAAAAAATATTTTTAATATTGCATATATATGTATAACTGAATCACTTTATTGTATTGCAATAAGTAACACAACATTGTAAATCAACTATACTTCAATTTAAAAAAGAAGGATTTTTTTAAGCGTCCTATCTTTTCTTAATCATTTTACTGAGCATTCAAAAATGTACCCAATCATACAGTTCATTGATATATCACAAATAGAACACATCTATATTATGCAATTCAGATCAACAAGAAGAATATCACTAGTACCTAGGAAGACTCCATATGTCACTCCTTACTGCATCTCTCATTCCTAAACATAACCACTATTTTGACTTTTAACATCATAATTAGTTTTCTCTCCCACTGTAGTATCTTCTGCCTAAAGAATATGCTTCAACATTTCCTTTTTGATGACAAATTGCTTCACTTTGCTCTTGTCTAAAACTAAGAAAAGTATTTACCTTCAGTTTTGATAGATAGTCTCATTGACTACAGAATTCTAGATTTTCAATTTCATTGTCTTAGAACTCTAAAACGGAGAAGGCAATGGCACCCTACTCCAGTACTGTTGCCTGGAAAATCCTATGGATAGAGGAGCCTGGAAGGCTGTAGTCCATGGGGTCGTTGAGGCCTGGACATGACTGAGCGACTTCATTTTCACTTTTCACTTTCATGCATTGGAGAAGGAAACAGCAACCCACTCCAGTGTTCTTGTCTGGAGAATCCCAGGGACTGGGGAGCCTGGTGGGCTGCCGTCTGTGGGGTCGCACAGAGTTGGACACGACTGAAGTGACTTAGTAGAACTCTGAAAACAGTATTGCATGCAATTCTGGCCTCCACTGTTTTCTTTGAGAAGTCAGATGCTAGTTTAGTGATAGAAAACTAGTCTCTAGTCTCTGGCTATTATTAAAATATTCTCTTTGTTTTTGATTTTTCCATAGTTTTACTGTGATGTACCTGGTATGATTATACACAGGAGGTGATGAATAGATTCACAGATTAGATCTGGTAGACGAGTGTCTAAAGAACTTTGGATGGAACTTTGTAACATTGTACAGAGGCAGAAACCAAAATCATCCCAAAGAAAAAGAAATGCAAGAAGGCAAAGTAGTTGTCTGAGGAGGCTTTACAAATACCTGAGGAAATAAGAGAAGTGAAAAGCAAGGGATACAGGGAAAGATATACTCAAATAAATGCAGAGTTCCACAGAATAGCAAGCAGAGAGAGATAAGAAGGCCTTCTTAAATGACCAATGCAAAAATAAGAGAAAACCAATAGAATGAGAAAGATTAGAGAGCTCTTCAAGAAAATTGGAGGTAACAAGGGAATATTTCATGCAAGGATCAGCATGATAAAGTACATAAATGATAAAGACCTAACAGAAGCAGAAGATATTAAGAAGCAGTGAGAAGAATACACATAAAAACTATTAAAAAAAAAAAAAAAGACCTTGATGACTCAGATAACCATGATGGTGTGATCACTCATCTACAGTCAGACATCCTGGAATGTGAAGTCAAGTGGGCCTTAGGAAGCATCACTACAAACAAAGCTAGTGGAGCTGATGGAATTCCAGCCGAGTTATTTCAAATCCTAAAAGATGATGCTGTGAAAGTGCTGCACTCAATATGCCAGCAAATTTGGAAAACTCAGTAGTGTCCACATGACTGGAAAAGGTCAGTTTTCATTCCAATCCCAAAGAAAGGCAATGCCAAAGAAAGCTGTATGCAGATCAAGAAGAAACAGTCAGAACTCGATATAGAAAAATGGGCTGGTTCAAAATTGGGTAAAGAGAGTGAAAAGGCTGTATATTTTCACCCTGCTTATTTAACTTCTATGCAGAGTACATCATGCAAAATGCCAGGCTGGATGAATCACAAGTTGGGATCCAGATTTCCAGGTGAAATGTCAACAGCCTCAGATATGTAGATGATACCACTCTAATGGCAGAAAGTGAAGAGGAACTAAGGAGTCTCTAGACGAAAGGGAAAGAGGAGAGTGAGAAAGCTGGCTTAAAATTCAACTTTCAAAATACTAAGATCATGGCATCTGGACCTATCTCTTCATGGCAAATAGAAGGGAGAAAAGTGGAAGCAGTGACAGATTTTATTTTCTTGGACTCAAAATCACTGGAGACAGTGAGTACAGCCATGAAATTAAAAAAACACTTGCTCCTTGGAAAGAAAACTATAACAAATCTGGACAGTGTGTTGAAAAGAAGAGACATTACTCTGCCAACAAAGGTGCATATAGTCAGTCCATATGATTTTCCAGTAGTCATGTACAGTTGTGAGAGCTGGACCATAAAAAGACTGACTGCTGAAGAAGTGATGCTTTTAAATTGTGGTGCTGGAGAAGACTTGTGAGAGTTCCTTGGACTGCAAGGAAGTCAAAAACTGTTAATCCTAAAGAAAATCAGCCTTGAGTATTCATTGGAAGGACTGATGCTGAAGTTGAAGTTCTAACACTTTGGCTATCTGATGAGAAGAGCCAACTCTTTGGAAAAGACCCTAAGGCCGGAAAAGATTGAGTGCTGGAGGAGATGGGGATGACACAGAATAAGATGGTTGGATAGCATCATTGACTCAACACGAACTCCAGGAGCTGGTGGAGGACAGAGGAGCCTAAACTACTACAGTTCATGGGGTCAGAAACAGTTGGATATGACTTAGTGACTGGACAACACCACTTGTTATAACATTGTTGTTGATTTTTTTCATATTCTCCTTCTTCATTGGATTTCTTGATCTCATTTTTCTATTATGGGGAGTTCTCAACCATTATTTCATCTCTACCATTTTCTCCATCTCTTCAGTCACTTTGTGACCAGCTATGCATATATTTGACCTTTATATGGTATTTCCTCAGCTGCATAATTTGTCTTTTCTGTATTTTCTACTCTTTGTTTCTTCAAAATTCATTCTAGACATATTCTTCTAATCTATCTTCCAGTTCACTAATTCCATCTTTACTGAAGTCTTATCTGATATTATATTCATCCATTTTTTAGCTACTACCATTTTATTTTTCTATTACAGAATTTTCATTTGCTTCTTTCTATATAACTTCCATTTAGCTGCCGAAACTCTCAGTCTTGTTTTTGCCTTCTTGAATGTGTTAAGCCTACTCATTTTAAAGTCCGGGCCTGATTACTTCATTATCTAGGATGCTAGTAAACCTATATCTGTTGCCTGTCTTGTTCTCTGTACTGTTCTAAAGAAAAATTATTCATTTTGCCGTGTCTCTATGTTTCTCTGTATTTGGGTTTTGTTTTTGTTTTATTTTTTAATATAAATTTATTTATATTAATTGGAGGTTAATTACTTTACAATATTGTATTGGTTTTGCCATACATTTACATGAAACCACCACAGGTATACACGTGTTTCCCATCCTGAACCCCCTTCCCTCCTCCCTCCCCATACCATACCTCTGGGTAGTTTCAGTGCACCAGCCCCAAGCATCCAGTATCATGCATCGAACCTGGACTGGCGATTTGTTTCATATATGATATTACACTTGTTTTTGTTTCAGATTTTGTTTTTTGGTGTTGATCATTTACACTTCAAAAGTATACAGAAATCTCAGGCTTAGGAAAATGTTACCTTCCCCAAAACTATTTGTGGGTATTGACAATAAAAAATCACCTTATTAATCTCAGAAATTACAATAAGCTGAAACTTGGTTACAGTCTCTGCAAAGTTACACTCCTTCTCATCTACACTGACTCCAGATGCAGCCCTTTAAGACTGTAACCCAAAGTTCAGGCCATGATACATTTAAAGATTTGCAAGTCCGTTGAAAGCTTTGATGAGCTTCTCGGTGTGTTTTCTGTTTATTTTTCTAAGAAAGAAATGGAAAATTTTATTCAAGCCAAATTTGAGGATTATAACCCAGAAAACGTTCTCGGAAAGTTCTGAGAACTGTTTCACCCATTAGAAGTCAAGGCACCATTACAGAAGATTTTGGAGACCAAAGAATGTGGATTAAATGATGTATTAGTGACAGTTTACACGATCCAGATCTAACTGTCATCCTGCTGGGATATGTGACCCCTTACAAGATCAAGAAGGAATGAACACTTGCTGAGTACTGTGGAGTAAAATGCATACTTTATAGCAAGACAAGAGACATTAAATATAAAAATGTGTCTCTGCCTTTTGGCCTCCTACTGTGCTTTGTATATGTGCATTATGTATTGACCAAATATTGCCCATTGTCAGAAATACTTGCTCAACCATAAACAGCAACATTCTCCTAACATCAATAAACAACTCTTTAAAATATAACTTTTTCAGTGTTTTCAGCACCTCTCATGGAATCAGAAGATGCTCGTAGCGGAAAAGCAGCCCAACTATAAGACTCATTCTGCGAATTTCTGTTTTCTCCTAGATATTAAGCCAGTAATTTATTTCTCCTTTGTTAGTTCCTCAATGTCTTGAGGCAGATTTTATTTTATATTCTCTTGATTTTTTTTTTTTACTTCTCTTTGACAAAAGAGTTGGTTCAAATCGGATAGTCCCCCATTCCTAGAAGCAGAAGGCCTCTGAAAAAAGTGAGTGTTAGTCACTTAGCCATGTTTGACTCTTTGTGATGCTATGCACTGTAGCCTGCCAGGCTCCTCTGTTCATGAAATTCTCCAGACAAGAATACCATTCCCTTCTCCAGGAGATCTTCCTGACCCAGGGATTGAGCCCAGGTTTCCTGCACTGAAGGCAGATTCTTTACTGTCTGAGCCACTAGGGAAGCCTTTAAATTGTTTATTAATAAAACCTACCATGTTTCCATGTGTACACCTCAATTTCTGTCTCAGAAATCCAGGCAACAACAGAGCTGGAACAAACAAGTTGAGAGTCTATAATGGGAAGTGACCCCTGAGCTTCTATATAAAATGTGTGAATTCAAGGTGAATTTCTTCACAAGTCTCCTTTACTGTGAAGCCAGTTCAAAATAATATAGTAAAGGAACCAAATTTGGGATAACTTATCTAAGCTCCCCACCTAGTCCAAACTGAAAACAAGGGCAAAAACTGATACCAATATTTTAAAATAGACCATATCTAACAGTCTCTGGTTTCTGTAACAGATTCTTTGCCTCAGCCATTCATCCAGAAGCAACCTAATTGAAGGCCATTGTTCATAGATTTTCATTCACACTTTCTTAAGATTTGCTTTGTGGCCTGTGTTTTCAACACTGACTTTGTGAGGTCTGTGTGTTTATTTAAGGTTTAGCAAGTAAATCTCTACTTCCACAGAAATGCACCCTTGCTCATCAGATGCTGTGGAGCCACCAGTGTACCCCCCTTCAAGATAAGCATGCGTGTTTTCTCAGTCTCAAGGACTGTTGGCTGCTGACAGCTCACAGATATGCTCCTCTCCGGGAAATGCCTACACTGGAAAAGGTGATCTGGCCAAGGAAGCATCCCTTCCCTGCAGAAAGCACATATCAAATATGTGGTAAAAAGTACGTCACATTACCTCACTTTAGGAAGTCTCTGAAGGGTCCTCCTAGCTCCAGAAGTCTCTGTGAGTTTGATTAGATCCTCTACTGAATCTGCAGCACAGTTCAGCCTCACCCTCTCCTCAGTCCTGCTGTTGCTGAGAACACCCCCAGCAAGCCTCCTGCACGCACCTGAGCTTGTTTCCTTAGAAACTTACCTAGGACACTCATCTGTATGAAAAATAGCCACTTGAACAAAACCATCCTAAGTAGCAGCAACCTAGCACAGTAAGCTCAAGTGGACACTAGAAGCAAAGTCCTTCTAGAGCCTGTTCAGGCCACAACAATAAAAGGCTACACAGCATACAAAAACCTCTATGTTGGGACTGGATAAAGAAAAAGTGAAAGTGAAGTCGCTTAGTCATGGCCCACTCTTTGCAACCCCATGGACTGTAGCCTACTAGGCTCCTCTGTCCGTGGGATTTTCCAGGATATAATACTGGAGTGGACTGCCATTTCCTTCTCCAGGAGATCTACCAACCCAGATCAAACCTGGATTACCCGCATTGCAGACAGCCGCTTACCATCTGAGCCACCAGGGAAGTCTTGTAGCCCATATATAGAGTGGAAAATTGCTCAGCCATTAAAAAAAAAAGACAAAATAATGTCATTTGTAGCAACAGGGATGGACCCGAGAATGTCATAATGAGTAAAATGTCAGACAGAGAGACAGCATACGATGCTGCTTGCATATGAAATCTAAAAAACGGTAAAAATGAACATATTTCCAAGATGCAAATAGAGTCACAGATGTAGAAAACAAACTTACTGTCACCAGGTTAAAGGGGAAGAAATAATCTGGGAGACTGGGATTGACATATACATATTGCTAAGAATACACAGAACTGTACAAAAAAAGATCTTCATGACCAAGATAATCATGATGGTGTGATTACTCATCTAGAGCCAGACATCATGGAATGTGAAGTCAAGTGGGCCTTAGAAAGCATCACTATGAACAAAGCTAGTGGAGGAGATGGAATTCCAGTTGAGTTACTTCAAATCCTGAAAGATGATGCTGTGAAAGTGTTGCCCTCAATATGGCAGCAAATTTGGAGAACTCAGCAGTGGCCACAGGACTGGAAAATGTCAGTTTTCATTCCAATCCCAAAGAAAGGCAATGCCAAAGAATGCTCAAACTAACACAATTGCACTCATCTCACACACTAGTAAAGTAATGCTCAAAATTCTCCAAACCAGGCTTCAGCAATATGTGAACCATGAACTTCCAGATGTTCAAGCTGGTTTTAGAAAAGGCAGAGGAACTAGAGATCAAATTGCCAACGTCTGCTGCATCATGGAAAAAGCAAGAGAGTTCCAGAAAAACATCTATTTCTACTTTATTGACTATGCCAAAGCCTTTGACTGTGTGGATCACAATCAGCTGTGGAAAATTCTGAAAGAGATGGGAATATCAGACCACCTAACCTGCCTCTTGAGAAATCTGTACGCAGGTCAGGCAACAGTTAGAACTGGACATGGAACAACAGACTGGTTCCAAATAAGAAAATGATTACATTAAGACTGTATATTGTGACCCTGCTTATTTAACTTATATGTAGAGTATATCATGAGAAACACTGGGCTGGAAGAAGCACAAGCTGGAATCAAGATTGCTGGGAGAAATTTCAATTACCTCACGTATACAGAAGACACCACCCTTATGGGAAAAAGTGAAGAGGAACTAAAGAGCCTCTTGATGAAAGTGAAAGAGGAGAATGAAAAAGTGCCTTAAAGCTCAACATTCAGAAAACGAAGATCATGGCATCTGGTCCCATCACTTCATGGGAAATAGATAGGGAAACAGTGGAAATAATGTCAGACTTTATTTGGGGGGCTCCCAAATCACTACAGATGGTGACTGCAGCCATAAAATTAAAAGACGGTTACTCCTTGGAAGGAAAGTTATGACCAACCTAGATAGTATATTCAAAAGCAGAGACATTACTTTGCCGACTAAGGTCTGTCTAGTCAAGGCTATGGTTTTTCCTGTGGTCATGTATGGATGTGAGAGTTGGACTGTGAAGAAGGCTGAGCGCCAAAGAATTGATGTTTTTGAACTGTGGTGTTGGAGAAGACTCTTGAGAGTCCCTTGAACTACAAGGAGATCCAACCAGTCCATTCTAAAGGAGATCAGCCCTGGGAATTCTTTGGAAGGAATGATGCTAAATCTGAAACTCCATATCATTGGAACTGATTCAAATTTATTCTTTTTCAGGGCTGAGTAATACTCTATTGTGTATATGTACCACAGCTTTCTTATCCATTCATCTGCTGATGGACATCCATGTGAAACTGGAGCTGATTATACAGAATGAAGTAAGCCAGAAAGTAAAACACCAGTACAGTATACTGACACATATATATGGAATTTATAAAGAGAGTAATGATGACCCTGTGTGTGAGACAACAAAAAGACACAGATGTATAGAACGGATTTTGGCCTCTGAGGGAGAGGGAAAGGGTGGGATGATTTGGGAGAATGGCATTGAAACACGTATACTATCATGTAAGAAACCAAGCACCAGTTTATGTTCGATACAGGATTCGGGATGCTTGGGGCTGGTGCACGGGGATGATCCAGAGAGATGATATGGGGTGAGAGGTGGGAGGGGGTTTCAGGATTGGGAGCTCGTGTTCACCTGTGGCTGATTCATGTCAATGTATGGCAAAACCAATACAGTATTATAAAGTAGAATAAAGTAAAAATAAAATTAAAAAATATATAAAGCTGAAACTCCAGTATTTTGGCCACCTTACGCAAAGAGTTGACTCATTGGAAAAGACTCTGATGCTGGGAGGGATTGGGGGCAGGAGGAGAAGGGGACGACAGGGGATGAGATGGCTGGATGGCATCACCGACTTGATGGACATGAGTTTGAGTGAACTCCGGGAGTTGGTGATGGACAGGGAGGCCTGGCGTGCTGCAATTCATGCGCTTTCAAAGAGGCAGACACGAATGAGCAACTGAACTGAACTGAGGTATAAAATAAATAATTAATTAGAATCTGCTAAATAGCACAGGAATATACTCAATACTCTATAATGACCTATATGGGAAAAGAATCTAAATAAGAGTTGACTATATGTATACATAGAACTGACTCACCTTGTGATACACCTGATATTAATGCAATATTGTAATCAACTATACTACAATAATTTTTCAATTTAAAATTTCTTTAAAAGCCCACGTTAAACCACATAAGCCACTGCATACTAGCAAGATCAAAACATCATGTTGTCATTCCCTAATTTCTAATTCCAAATGTTTCTCATACATTAATTTGTTTTCCGTTTCTGTAATGATTTTTTCCTTCATGCTTATCTTCTAACAAAGGCCCCAGTAACCTTTATTGACTACGCCAAAGCCTTTGACTGTGTGGATCACAAGAAACCATGGATAATTCTGAAAAAGATGGGAATACTATACCATTTGACCTGCCTCTTGAGAAATCTGTATGCAGGTCAGGAGGCAACAGTTAGAACTGGACATGGAACAACAGACTGGTTCCAAATAGGAAAAGGAGTACGTCAAGGCAGTATATTGTCACCTTGCTTATTTAACTTATATGCAGAGTACATCATGAGAAACGCTGGACTGGAAGAAACACAAATTGGAATCAAGATTGCTGGGAGAAATATCAATAACCTCAGATATGCAGATGATACCACCCTTATGGCAGAAAGTGAAGAGGAACTAAAAAGCCTCTTGATGAAAGTGAAAGAGGAGAGTGAAAAAGTTGGCTTAAAGCTCAACATTCAGAAAACGAAGATCACGGCCTCTGGTCCCATCACTTCATGGGAAACAGATGGGGAAACAGTGGAAGCAGTGTCAGATTTTATTTTGGGGGCTCCAAAATCACTGCAGATGGTTGACTGCAGCCATGAAATTAGAAGACGCTTACTCCTTGGAAGAAAATTATGACCAATCTAGATAGCATATTCAAAAGCAGAGACTACTTTGCCAACTAATGTCCGTCTAGTCAAGGCTATGGTTTTTCCTTTGGTCAAGCATGGATGTGAGAGTTGAACTGTGAAGAAGGCTGAGCGCCGAAGAATTGATGCTTTTGAACTGTGGTGTTGGAGAAGACTCTTGAGAGTCCCTTGGACTGCAGGGAGATCCAACCAGTCCATTCTGAAGGAGATCAGCCCTGGGGTTTCTTTGGAATGAATGATGCTAAAGCTGAAACTCCAGTACTTTGGCCACCTCATGCAAAGAGTTGACTCCTTGGTAAAGACTCTGATGCTGGGAGGGATTGGGGGAAGGAGGAGAAGGGGACGACCGAGGATGAGATGGCTGGATGGCATGACTGATTCGATGGATGTGAGTCTGAGTGAACTCCGGGAGTTGGTGATGGACAGGGGGCCTGGCATGCTGTGATTAATGGGGTCGCAGAGTCGGACATGACTGAGCGACTGAACTGACTGAACTGAACTGAACCTTCATTAATTCTCTTCGGAATTAAACCTATTATCCTAAACCATGGACATCCATTGACCTTCCATTTTATTTAAAATGAGTGAAACTCTGTGCTAAATGTTATTCCAACTTTGTTTATAAGTTACAGACTTTTCTCGGTTTTAAGTTGCAGCTCTTCTCTTAGTTCAACACAGAGAAAGTTCCTTTTTCTATTTTGGATTTGTCTCAGTGAGATGAATGATGAAATATTTCTCTCTACCATTTTCCCAAAAGTTCATGCTGATATCTAACATGTTTCTTTTCATATAAATTTTGGAATGACTACTTGCATTTTCTCCTTTGCCTTAGAAAACATATAGATAAAAATAAAATGAGATACAGGTAACATAGATGATATTGTAAAAATTTTAATTTAGCCTTAGCAAAAAAAAAAATTTTAATCAAAGTTGTCAACCTTTTTTTAGGCAGACAAAGTCTTGTTTTATTGAATGAGTGATCTGCATAACTGCCAAGGCCACTGTGTACAAACAAGAAGGGTAGAACCTATTTCTTGGTCTCTTCCTCCTTGGACAGAACCTTGATGACTTCCTCCTTCTTGGCCTGGAGCTCCTCTTCTAAGACCTTTCTGCTTCCCTATCCGTAGATCTGAAAGGCCTAATCCTGGTGGGCCTGAAGCTTCTTACAAGCGTTGTCCACCTTCGGCTTATGGATATGTTCTGTGAAAACACACTTGATTTTGAATTTATTACCCATCACTTTCAGGTAGAGGCTGTGATACATATGGCAGTCATTATTCTTAGATTTGTGGTATTTTCTGAGTAGTCTGTGTGCAATTCTCATCCTTCTCATCCTCTTCATTTAGGTTACCTTATTCAGCATTGGATACTCTTTCACATACCTATGCCCATATGCCTAACCTTTAGGCAGGCCAAGGTGTTTTATCCAGCTTCAAGCATGAGCTTCTGGATCTGCTGATGGCAGTTTGCACTGGATATTTCGTTAGTCTCACTGGGGTCCAATCAGCTCTTTTTTCTTGCACTGGCACACACTGAAGCCTGAGTATGATCATGGCTGTGGCCACAGTGGCAAAAGGAAAGCCAAAGTTATCAACTTTTCATTGATATTCAGGCAACACCCTAGATCAGTTAGGATCAAGTTCGACTGTAAGTGACAGAAAATTCAGATTAAAAAATCTTTAAAAACATGCAGTTATATTTCTTGTGAAAAGATGAGAATCACATAGTTCCGTGTTGTTATGGCATTTCGTTGTGTGGGGGACTTGGTTTCAGTTTCCTCTTTTGTTTGGGGGTGTGGGGTTTTGCTTTTTTGTTTTCTTTAGCGCTTTTCCATGCTTGGTCCTCATTCCAAGGGTCATCCTGTTCTCTGAAATGATTCAAGAGTGTCTTTCATCAAATTCTCCTTTTAGTCAGCATAAGGAAAAAGGAATATGCCAAGCATACTCACCCCACACTGCCTCAGTTCCACTTTGTGGTAGCTGTACACTACATTGCACAGACCGCAGGCACATAAACACAGACAGCTAAAAGGTTGCCTAAGAGATGCAGTCTTATTCTGCTGGCTATAATTGGGAGCTGATTTATTGTAGAGGAAGTACAAAATAAATTCTTGGAGATAATCACTAGTCTCTTCCATATAACCCTATTTGGCAGTGTCTATCTATTTAGGTACTAAATGTGTAGTTAGTAACTTAAATAGGTCATCTGGAAATATCACTGTTCAAAAACCGTGGATGTTTGTCTCAGGACAATTTATACCCAAATTAGGGCTCATACTCACTTTAAATATTTCTCTTTCTAAAGTCTTTGGCATTGTCTATGAAGTGCAATTGGTTGTATATTAGATTTGGGCAGAGTTGTCAGAAGGTCGACTCTGTATTAGAGCAGAACCAAATTCAGTCTCCTGGGAGCAAATCTGAGATTCAAACAACTGTCCCAGAATAAGTATCTACAAGCCACAAAAATTTTCAGTTGCAAATTCCATCTGTATTATTATTAATCCACTGATTATTAGTGTTATCTCTCTGTGTTTAACATAGTATAAAACTATTGTACACCAGTGCGTGTTAGAGTACATAACTTAAAAGTGTGCGGTGATAAAAAAACATAATTCAAATTATTTCAACATAAACAATATTTATGGGACTTACAGTCTACTCACTCATGTAGGTTATGCAAAACTTGCCATTGAGTTTTCCAGAACATCAGAGAGCTGCTCCCATGGACCAGATCCTGCATGTTGTGTAAAAATACTTTGCCCATTTCTGTTTTTTCAGACTGACATGATTATCCTACTTTAAGAAACCTAAGCATGCCTGTGAACCTCATGAAATTTACTCAAAGAATACTCCTTGATAACATCTTTTACTATATCAAACAGTTTCTCCTCTATGAGAACCAGTGAGAGAAATTTCGTTGTGGCCTCAGGACCAAGAAAGGTGATGAGATTTTGTGCATGTTTTTGTAAGTAATTTTCAATTATTTTTAGATATAAAAATTTATTATGCATTTAAGCATGAGTTTGTAAGCTGTTTGATGATGTGGAGGCCTTCAAAGTGAAACAAGTGTTAGTCGCTCAGTTGTGTCTGACTCGTTGCGACCCTGTGGACTGTAGCCCACGAGGCTCCTCTGTCCATGGAATTCTCCAGACAAGAATACTGGATTGAGTAGCTATTCCTTTCTCAAGGGAAATTTTATCATGCAGGGAACAAACCCAGATCTCTTGCATTTCAGGCAGATTCTTTACTCTCTGAGCCTATGTGAAGTGAAGTGAAGTCACTCAGTCGTGTCTGACTCTGCGACTCCGTGGACTATAGCCTACCAGGTTTCTCTGTCCATGGGATTCTCCAGGCAAGAATACTGGAGTGGGTTACCATTTCCTTCTCCAGGGAAACGTCCCAACCCAGGGGTTGAATCCAGGTCTCCTGCATCATAGGCAGACGCTTTAACCTCTGAGCCACCAGGGAAGCCCACTTTAATTTTTGAATAACTAAGATGCTGAAGCTATTTTCATCTCTATTACCACCCAGTGGTAAAATATAGAAAATTTTCTCTATCTGTACCTTTGCTGATTACAAAAAACTTTGACATTTTCAACCAGTGTTTTGATATTGCAGATATTTTGATTCTGTTCTTATACATACAAGTACTTTGTACAATATTATATATTTTTCCCTGAGAAGAAACTACTCATGGTGTAAACCCATCACTCTAACTCTTTCTTTAAATATTTTCCAATGTTTATTTTTCTGTGCTGTGTTTTGCCTTTGAAATCTTAAGTACAGATTGTTGAGTTAATCATTCTCCTCCATTATGGTCTCATGGACATCATTTGTTCCAGCAGTCTTTCTCTGTGAAATATTTGATTCATCTGTTTCTCCCCATAGCCTTATCTTTCCCACATTCTAAAATATAAATATGTTAACCTGTTAGGTATTCTTATAAACTGTACTATATTTGATATGTACAACTTTAATTTCCACAAATGGTATTATGCTGTATATATTTCACCTGTTAATATTATTTCAATCAGCACTCTTTTAACGATCTTCCCGTACTACTCTGTGTTGAGTCTATTGTCTCTACTTCCTACCTACAATCCCATAATAGAGATGAATATCTATAATGCTTCCAACAATTCACTACCATAAAAACTCCGAGATAAATACCTCTACAAACGTTTCCTCTTCAGTTCAGTTCAGTCGCTCAGTCGTGTCCAGCTCTTTGCAATTCCATGAATCTCAGTACGCCATACCTCCCTGCCCATCACCAAATCCCAGGGTTCATTCAGACTCATGTCCATCGAGTCCGTGATGCCATCCAGGCATTTCATTCTCTGTCGTCCCCTTCTCCTCCTGCCCCCAATCCTTCCCAGCATCAGAGTCTTTTCCAATGAGTACACTCTCCGCATGAGGTGGCCAAAGTACTGGAGTTTCAGCTTTAGCATCATTCATTCCAAAGAAATCCCAGGGCTGATCTCCTTCAGAATGGACTAATTGGATCTCCTTGCAGTCCAAGGGACTCTCAAGAGTCTTCTCCAACACCACAGTTCAAAAGCATCACTTCTTAGGCACTTAGCCTTCTTCACAGTCCAACTCTCACATCCATACATGACCACAGGAAAAATCATAGCCTTGAGGGGCAGTCCTAAGATGGCTGAGGAATTGGACAGGGAGACCACTTTCTCCCTCAGAAATTCATCAAAAGAACATTTCAACACTGAGTAAATTCCACAAAACAACTTCTGAATGCTGGCAGAGGACATCAGGCACCCAGAAAAGCAGATCATTGGCTTTAAAAACAGGTAGGAAAAAATATGAAAGACAAAAAAAGAGACAAAGGAGGTAGGGAGGAGCTCTGTCCCAGGAAGGGAGTCCCATCCCGGGAAGAGACTCTTAAGAAGAGAGGTTTCCAAACACCAGGAAACATTCTTGCTGCCAAGGCTGTGGCGAGAATGGAAGGACTGGAGTGCGTTACCCTTTGGAAGCACAAAGGGCAACATAACAGGAAGGAAAAATAAATAAATAATTAAAACCAACAGATTACAAGCCCAACAGTAACTCCCCCAGCAGAAACGTAGCACAGACGCCTGCATCCGCCAATAATAAGTGGGGGCTGGGCAGGGAGGCGTGGGAGGTGCAGGCTGCAGTGCTTTTAAGAATCGGGCTTTGGGAGGTGTGGGCTGCAGTGCTTTTTAAAGAATCAGGCCAGAATGCCCTGCACATGACCAGAGAGAACTAACTTGGGCTAGCAAACCAGACTGTGGGATAGCTACCACGTGAAACACTCCAACATAAGCCAGCACCAGGACCGCACACAGAACAAAGGACCAAACGGAAATAGCCAGCTGCAGAACATCCCTCTCTGGTGACAGGCAGCCAGAGACTTAAGGGCTGGAAGGGGGCAATCACACTGCCCAAGAGACATTACCTACCAAAATGCAAGCAGACTTATTTGTTAACTAAGACTTCTGGGGGCTCTGGACAGTCATCATCCACCTGAGAAGGAACGCCAGCAGTACACCCAGAAAACTGAGCAGCAGGGAAAGGCCATAAGTTGCAGCGACTGCACTCGCCAAACTCCTGAGCTACTCGGACCTGGGAAGGGCACAAAACGCAGGCCCAACCAAATCTGCACCTCTGAGGGCTACCTGAGCACCGAGCCTGAGCAGCTTAGACCAGGGAGGTGCATGAAGCCTAGGGCCGGCCTCAGATGGTTCCCTGGCAGAGCAACTTAGAGACTGAGTGGTGTGCTCCATGAGCAGGGGCAAGCCCAGCGTGGATGAGACACTTCAAGCACATGCCAGTAATATTTATTTGCAGCTTCCCTCCCTCACCACAGTGCGACTGAACGAGTGAGCCTTAAAAAAAAAAAAAAACTGTCCACCACCGCCCTCCCTGTGTCAAGATGGAAATCAGACACTGAAGACACCAGCAAACAGAAGAAGTTAAACAGAGGGAACCACCTTGGAAGTGACCCCACACTACCCACAACACCAGAGAAAGGGCCAGATATATCTTTACTATTTTCACAATCATTCTTTTTTTTTTTATGTTGATGTTGTCGTGTGATTCTTTTTTTTCCCCCATCGTTTTTTTTTTCTGTAGATATTTATTTTATTTTATTTTATTTTGTAAATTTTATTTTTCCTTTATTCTACATTACAGTACTGTATTGGTTTTGCCATACATTGACATGAATCAGCCACAGGTGTACATGAGCTCCCAATCCCAAAGCCCCCTCCCACCTCCCACCCATCTTCGTCTTTTTTTTAACTTTCTTAAATTTTTAACTCCTCTATTTCTCTAATTTTTATTTTTATAACCTACTATTATTTTTTCAGAAAAAAGACCCTATTTTTAAAACAAATGCCACATATAGTTTTTTTGTGGTTGATGTTTTTTAATAATTCTTGTGGCTTTGTTTATTTATTTGTTTGCTTTTGTTTTAGTTTTTCTTCTTCTTCTTCTTTTCTTTAATATTGTATTTTTGAAAATCAAATCTCTACTCAGACTTTTAATCTTTGCTTTTTGGTATTTGTTGTCAATTTTGTACATTTAAAAACCCAATCTTTGGTACCCAATTTTACCTGAGAGCAACATTACTGGCTTGACCACTCTCTCCTCCTTTGGACTCTCCTTTTTCTCCACAGCATTGCCTCTGTCTCTTCCCACTCCCTTCTAGTCTCTACCCAACTCTGTGAATCTCTGTGTGTTACAGACGGTGGAGAACACTCAGAGAACTGGTTACTGGCCAGATTTGTCTCCCTCCTTTTCATTTCCCTCTTTTATCCTCCTGGCCACCTCTGTCTACTTCCTCCCTCTCCTCTTCCCTGTATAATTCCGTGAACACCCCTGAGCGGTCCAGACTGTGGAGAGCACGTGAGGAAGTGATTACTGGTAAACTTGCTCTCTCCTCTTTTGATCCCACCTCATCTCATTCCAGTCACCTGTAACTACCCCCTCCCTCTTCTCGTCTCCATGTAACTCAGTGATCCTCTCTGGGCGACCCTCAATGTGGAGAAACCTTTCATCTTTAACTTAGATGTTTTATCATCAGTACCGTATAGATGAAGAAGTCTTAAGGCTATTGTAAAAATAAAACTGAAAACCAGAAGCAGGAAGCTAAAATCCAAATCCTGAGAACATCAGAAAAATCCTGAATCCAGGGAACATTAATCGATAGGACCTCATCAAACACTTCCATACCTACACTGAAACCAAGCACCACCCAAGGGCAAACAAGTTCCAAGGCAGGACATACCATGCAAATTCTACAGCAACACAGCGACACTCCCCTGAGCTGCAATATACAAGCAGCTCAAAGTTACTCCAAAACAATTGACACCTCATAACTTCATTACCAAACTCTTCATAGCACCCCAGAGAGAAGAAATCCAGCTCTACCCACCAGAACTCTGACACAAGCTTCCCTAACCAAGAAACCTTGACAAGCCACTGATACAACCCCACACACAGTGAGGAAACTCCATAATAAAGAGAACTTCACAAATTTCAGACTATAGAAAGGCCACCCCAAATGCAGCAATATAACCAAGATGAAGAAACAGAGGAATACCCAGCAGGTAAAAAAGCAGGAGAAATTCCCACCAAACCAAACAAAAGAGGAAGAGATAGGGAATCTACTTGAGAAAGAATTCCAAATATTGATAGTGAAAATGATCCAAAATCTTGAAATCAAAATGGAATCACAGATAAATAGCCTGGAGACAAGGGCTGAGAATATGCAAGAAAGGTTTAACAAGGACCTAGAAGAAATAAGAGTCAATATATAATGAATAATGCAATAAATGAGATCAGAAACACTCTGGAGGAAACAAATAGTAGAATAACAGAGGCAGAAGATAGGATTAGTGAAATAGAAGATAGAATGGTAGAAATAAATGAATCAGAGAGGAAAAAAGAAAAATGAATTAAAAGAAAAGAGGACAACCTCAGAGACCTCCAGGACAATATGAAATGCTCCAACATTCGAATTATAGGAGTCCCAGAAGAAGAAGACAAAAGACCATGAGAAAATACTTGAGGAGATAATAGTTGAAAACTTCCCTAAAATGGGGAAGGAAATAATCACCCAAGTCTAAGAAACCCAGAGAGTTCCAAACAGGATAAGCCAAAGGCAAAACACCCCAAGACATATATTAATCAAATTAACAAAGACCAAACACAAAGAACAAATATTAAAAGCAGCAAGGGAAAAACAACAAATAACACACAACGGGATTCCCGTAAGCTGCAGATCTTTCAATAGAAACTCCTCAGGCCAGGAGGGAATGGCAAGACATATTTAAAGCGATGAAAGAAAATAACCTACAGCCCAGACTACTGTACCCAGCAAGAATCTCATTAAAATATGGAGAAATTAAAAGCTTTACAGACAAGCAAAAACTGAGTGAATTCAGCACCACCAAACCAGCTCTCCAACAAATGCTAAAGGATATTCTCCATACAGGAAACACAAGAAGGGCATATAAACCCAAACCCAAAACAATGAAGTAAATGGCAATAGTATCGTACTAATCAATAATTACCTTAAATGTAAATGGGTTGAATGCCCCAACCAAAAGGCAAATACTGGCTGAATAGATACAAAAACAAGACCCCTATATATGCTGCCTACAAGAGACTGACCTCAAAACAAAGGACACATACAGACTGAAAGTGAAGGGCTGGAAAAAGATATTCCATGCAAACAGAGACCAAAAAAAAGGAGGAGTAGCAATACTCATATCAGATAAAATAGACTTTAAAACAAAGGCTGTGAAAAGAGATAAAGAATGCCACTACATAATGATCAAAGGATTAATCCAAGAAGAAGTTATAACAATTATAAATATATATGCACCCAACATAGGAGCACCACAATATGCAGGACAAATGCTAACAAGCATGAAAGGGGAAATTAACAATAATAGTGGGAGACTTTAATACCCCACTCACACCTATGGACAGACCAACTAAACAGAAAATTAACAAAGAAACGCAAATTTTAAATGATACAATAGACCAGTTAGACCTAATTTATATCTATAGGACATTTCACCCCTAAAACAATGAATTTCACCTTTTTCTCAAGTGCTCACAGAACCTTCTCCAGAATAGATTACATCCTGGGCCATAAATCTAACGTTGATAAATTCAAAAATATCAAAATCATTCCAAGCATCTTTTCTGACCATAATGCAGTAAGATTGGATCTCAATTACAGAAAAAAAATTATTAAAAATTCCCACATATGAAGGCTGAACAACAAGCTTCTGAATAAACAACAAATCACAGAAGAAATCAAAAAGAAATCAAAATATGCATAGAAATGAATGAAAATGAAAACACAAGAGCACAAAACCTGTGGGACCCTATAAAAGCAGTGCTAAGAGGAAAGTTCATAGCAATACAGGCATACCTCAAGAAACATGAAAAAAGTCAAATAAATAACCTAACTCTACACCTAAAGCAACTAGAAAAGGAAGAAATAGAGAACCCCAGAGTTAGTAGAAGGAAAGAAATCCTAAAAATTAGGACAGAAATAAATGCAAAAGAAACAAAAGAGACCATAGCAAAAATCAACAAAGCCAAAAGCTGGTTCTTTGAAAGGATAAATAAAATTGACAAACCATTAGTCACACTCATCAAGAAACAAAGAGAGAAAAATCAAATCAATAAAATTAGAATGAAAATGGAGAGATCACAACAGACAATACAGAAATACAAAGGATCATTAGAGATTACTATCAGCAATTATATGCCAATAAAATGGACAACGTGGAAGAAATGGCAAATTCTTAGAAAAGTACAACTTTCCAAAACTGAACCAGGAAGAAATAGACAATCTTAACAGACCCATCACAAGCACGGAAATTGACACTGTAATCAGAAATCTTCCACAAAGGAAAGCCCAGGTCCAGATGGCTTCACAGCTGAATTCTACCAAAAATTTAGAGAAGACCTAACACTTATCCTACTCAAACTCTTCCAGAAAATTGCAGAGGAAGGTAAACTTCTAAACTCATTCTATGAGGCCACTATCACCCTAATACCAAAACCTGACAAAGATGCCACAAAAAAAAGAAACCTAAAGGCCATTATCACTAATGAACACAGATGCAAGATTCTCAACAATATTCTAGCAATCAGAATCCAGCAACACATTAAAAGATCATACACCATGACCAAGTGGGCTTTATCCCAGGGATGCAAGGATTCTTCAATATCCACAAATCAATCAATGTAATTCACCACATTAACAAATTGGAAAGTAAAAGCCATATTATTATCTCAATAGATGCAGAGAAGGCCTTTGACAAAATTCAACATCCATTTATGATAAAAAGTCTCCAGAAAGCAGGAATAGAAGGAACATACCTCAACATAATGAAAGTTATATATGACAAACCCACAGTAAGCATTATCCTCAAGGTGAAAAATTGAAAGCTTTTCCCCTAAAGTCAGGAACAAGACAAGGGTGCCCACTTTCACCACTACTATTCAAGATAGTTCTGGAAGTTTGGGTCACAGCAATCAGGGCAGAAAAAGAAATAAAAGGAATCCAAACTGGAAAAGATGAAGTAAAACTCTCACTGTTTGCAGATGACATGATCCTCTACATATTAAACCTTAAAGACTCCACCAGAAAATTACTAGAGCTAATCAATGAATATAGTAAAGTTACAGGATATAAAATCAACACACAGAAATCCCTTGCATTCCTATACACTAATAATGAGAAAGTAGTAAAAGAAGTTAAGGAAACAATTCCATTCACCATTGCAAAGAAAAGAATAAAATATTTAGAAATATATCTGCCTAAAGAAACTAAAGACCTATATATTGAAAACTATAAAACACTGATGAAAGAAATCAAAGAGGACAGTAATAGATGGAAAAATATACCATGTTCATAGATTGGAAGAATCAATATAGTGAAAATGAGTATACTACTCAAAGCAATCTACAGATTCAGTGCAATCCCTGTCAAGCTACCAGCAGTATTTTTCACAGAGCTAGAACAAATAATTTTAAGACTTGTATGGAAATACAAAAAACTCGAATAGCCAAAGCAATCTTGAGAAAGAAAAATGGAACTGGAGGAATCAACCTGCCTGACTTCAGGTTCTACTACAAAGCCACAGTCATCAAAACAGTATGGTACTGGCACAAAGACAGAAATATAGATCAAAGGAACAAAATAGAAAGCCCTGAGATAAATCCACACACCTATGGACACCATATCTTCGAAAAAGGAAGCAAGAATATACAATGGAGTACAGGCAATCTCTTTAACAAGTGGTGCTGGGAAAACTGGTCAACCACTTGTAAAAGAATGAAACAAATCACTTTCTAACACCATGCACAAAAATAAACTCAAAATGGATTAAAGATCTAAATGTAAGACCAGAAACTACAAAACTCCTAGAGGAGAACATAGGCAAAACACTCTCTGACATAAATCACAGCAGGATCCTCTATGATCCACCTCCCAGTATACTGGAAATAAAAGCAAAAATAAACAAATGGGATCTCTTTAAAATTAAAAACTTCTGTATAACAAAGGAAACTATAAGCAAGGTGAAAAGACAGCCTTCTGAATGGGAGAAAACAATAGCAAATGAAACAACTGACAAACAACTAATCTCAAAAATATAAAAGCAACTTATGCAGCTCAACTCCAGAAAAATAAACGACCCAATCAAACAATGGGCCAAAGAACTAAATAGGCATTTCTCCAAAGAAGACATACGGATGGCTAACAAACACATGAAAAGATGCTCAACATCACTCATTATCAGAGACAGGCATATCAAGACCACAATGAGGTACCATTTCACACCAGTCAGAATGGCTGCGATCCAAAAGTCTATAAGCAATAAATGCTGGAGAGGATGTGGAGAAAAGGGAACCCTCTTACACTGCTGGTGGGATTGCAAACTAGTACAGCCACTATGGAGAACAGTGTGGAGTTTCCTTTAAAAACTGCAAATAGAACTGCCTTATGACCCAGCAATCCCGGTGCTGGGCATACACACTGAGGAAACCAGAATTGAAAGAGAAACATGTACCCTAATGTTCATTGCAGCAGTTTTTAATAGCCAGGATATGGAAGCAACCTAGATGTCCATCAGCAGATCAATGGATAAGAAAGCTATGGTACATATACACAATGGAATATTACTCAGCCATTAAAAAGAATACATTTGAATCAGTTCTAATGAGGTGGGTGAAACTGGAGCCAATTATACAGAGTGAAGTAAGCCAGAAAGAAAAACATCAATACAGTATACTGACACATATATATGGAATTTAGAAAGATGGTAATAATGACCCTATATGTGAGACAGCAAAAGAGACACAGATGTATAGAATGGACTTTTGGCCTCTGAGGGAGAAGGAGAGGGTGGGATGATTTGAGAGAATGGCATTGAAACATTTATACTATCATGTAAGAAATGAAGCACCAGTCTATGTTTGATACAGGATACAGGATGCTTGGGGCTGGTGCACTGGGATGATCCAGAGAGATGATATGGGGTGGGAGGTGGGAGGGGAGTTCAGAATTGGGAGCTGGTATACACCAGTGGCGGATTCATGTCAATGTATGGCAAAACCAATACAGTATTGTAAAGTAAAATAAAGTAAAAATAAAATTTTAAAAATAATAATAATAAATACATAATCACAATAGTAAAAGAATTTTATCAGTTTTCACATTCAATAGCCAAATAAAACATAAAAGATAAGAACAAATATGAGCCATAACAGGAACATGATTAGCCTAACAATATAAAATAATTACATACAATTTGGGAGGTCAAGCAGAGTGAGGTGGTAAGTGTAAATGCTTACATGCACAGTTTTCATCTGCTCACCCAGTCTATGTCTTTTCGTTGGTGCATTTAATCCATTTACATTTAAGGAAATTATCAGTATGTATGATTCTATTACTATCTTCTTAATTGCCTTGGGTTCATTTTTTCTGTAGGTAGGTCTTATCCTTATATTGTTTTCTGCCTAGAGAAGTTCTTTAACATTTGTTGTAAAGCTGGTTTAGTGGTGCTGAATTCTTTTAACTTTTGCTTCTCTGGTAAGCTTTTGACTCCTCCATCAAATCTGAAGGAGAGTCTTGCTAGGTAGAGTGTTCTTGGTTGTAAGATCTTCCCTTTCATCACTTTAAATATGTCATGCCATTCCCTTCTGGCTTGTACAGTTTCTGTTGAGAAGTCAATTGATAGCCTAGTGGGAGTTCCCTTGTATGTTATTTGTCATTTTTCCTTTGCTGCTTTTGATATTTTATCTTATCTCTGTCTTTAATTTTTGTCAGTTTGATGACTATGTATCTGGATATGTTCCTCCTTTGACTTATCCTGCATGGGACTCTCTGTGCTTCCTGGACTTGGTCAATTATTTCCTTTACCATGTTAGAAAAGTTTTCAGCTATTATCTCTTCAAGTATTCTCTCAGGTCCTTTCACTCTCTTCTTCTTCTTCTAGAATCCCTACAATGTGAATATTCATGCATTTAATGTTGCTCAAGAGGTCTCTAAGGTTATCTTCATTATTTTTCATTCTTTTTCTATATTCTGTTCTGCAGCAGTGATTTCTACCATTCTGTCCTCCAGGTCATATATCTGTGCTTCTGTCTCAGTTATTCTGCTATGAATTCTTTCTAGTGTTGTATTCATCTGTTTATTCTTTAGTTCTTATAGGTCTTTGATAAACATTTCTTGCATCTTCTCAATTCTGGCCTGCTTTCTTTTCTGAGATCCTAAATCATATTCACTATCATTATTCTCCCCAGGTCGGTAGGTGGCCAATATGTTGCTGGAGATCAGTGGAGAAATAACTCCAAAAAGAATGACGAGATGGAGCAAAAGCAAAAACAATACACAGTTGTGGCTGTGAAAAGTGATGGAAGTAAAGTCTGATGCTGTAAAGAGCAATATTGCCTAGGAACCTGGAATGTTAGATCCATGAATCAAGGCAAATTGGAAGCAGTCAACCAGGAGATGGCAAGAGTGAACATCGACATTTTAGGAACCAGTGAACTAAAATGGTCTGGAATGGCTGAATTTAACTCAGATGACCATTATATCTACTACTGTGGGCAAGAATCCCTTAGAAGAAATGGAGTAGCCATCATAGTCAACAAAAGAGTCTAAAATGCAGTACTTGGATGCAATCCAAAAAAAAAAAAATAGAGTGATCTCTGTTCGTTAGCAAGGCAAACCATTCAATATTACACTAATCCAAGCCTATGTCCCAACCAGGAATGCTGAAGAAGCTGAAATTGAACAGTTCTATGAAGACCTACAAGACCTTCTAGAACTAACACCAAAAAAAAAAGATGTTGTCTTCACTATAGGGGACTGGAATGCAAAGGTAGAAAGTCAAAAGACCTGGAGTAACAGGCAAATTTGACCTTGGAGTACAAATGAAGCAGGTCAAAGGCTAACAGGGTTTTGCCAAGAGAACTGATCATAGCAAACACCCTTTTCCAATAGCACAAGAGAAGACTCTACACATGGACATCACCAGATGGTCAATACCAAAATCAGATTGATTATATTCTTTGCAATCAAGGATGGAGAAGCTCTATACAATCAAGAAAAAGAAGGCCAGGAGCTGACTGTAGCTCAAATCATGAACTCCTTATTGCCAAATTCAGACTGAAATTGAAGAAAGTAGGGAAAAACACTAGACCATTCAGGTATGATATAAATCAAATCCCTTACAGCTATACAGTGGAAGTGACAAAAAGATTCAAAGGACTAGATTTGATAGACAGAGTGCCTGAAGAACTATGGACTGAGGTCCATGACATTATACAGGAGGCAGTGATCAAGACCATCCTCAAGAAAAAGAAATGTAAAAAGGCAAAATGTTTGTCTGAGAAGGCCTTACAAAGAGCTATGAAAAGAAGTGAAGCCAGAGGAAAAGAAGAAAAGGAACGATATACCCATTTGAATGCAGAATTCTAAAGAACATCAAGGAGAGATAAGAAAGCCCTCCTCAGTGATTAATGAAAAGAAATAGAGGATCCTGCTGTGATTTATGTAGGAGAGTGTTTTGCCTATGTTCTTCTAGGAGTTTTATAGTTTCTGGTCTTATGTTTAGATCTTTAATCCATTTTGAGTTTATTTTTGTGTATGGTATTAGAAAGTGATCTGAAAAGTGAAAGTGAACTCGCTCAGTCATGTCTGACTCTTTGGGACCCTATGGACTGTAGCCCACCAAGCTCCTCTGTCCATGGGATTCTCCAGGCAAGAGTACTGGAGTGGGTTGCCAATTCCTTCTCCAAGGGATCTTCCCAACCCAGGGATCAAACCCAGGTCTCCCGCATTGCAGGCAGAAGCTTTAACCTCTGAGCCACCAGGGAAGCCCGAGAAAGTGATCTAGTTTCATTCTTTTTACAAGTAGTTGACCAGTTTCCCCAGCACCACTTGTTAAAGTGATTGTCTTTACATGGAGTCATGTATGGATGTGAGAGTTGGACTATAAAGAAAGCTGAATGCTGAAGAATCAATGCTTTTGAACTGTGGTGTTGGAGAAGACTCTTGAGAGTCCCTTGGACTTCAAGGAGATCCAACCAGTCAATCCTAAAGAACGTCAACCATGAACATTCACTGGAAGGACTGATTTTGAAGCTGAAACTCCAGTACTTTGGCCCCCAGATGAGAAGAGCCAACTCACTGAAAAAGAGCCTAATGCTAGTAAAGATTGAAAAGAAAAGGAGAAGAAGGCAGCAGAGGGTGAGATGGTTGGATGGCATCACTCATGCAATGGACATGATTTTTAATCAACTCCAGGAGTTGGTGATGGACAGGAAAGCCTGGTGCACTGCAGTCCATGGGGTGGCAAAGAGTCAGACATGACTGAGCAATTGAACTGAACTGATAATTATTCTGAATTCTTTTTTCCAGAAGATTGCCTATCTCCGCTTCATTTAGTTGTTTTTCTAAAGTTTTATCTTGACCTTTCACCTGGGATGTAACTTTCTGCTTTTTCATGCTGATTAACATTCTGTAATGTGGTTTGTTTTAGTTGCTGTGGGATTGTGGTTATTCATGCTTCTTCTGTCTGCCCGCAGATGGAGGAGGCTAAGAGGCTTATGCAAGCTTCTTGATGGAAGGGACTGATGATGAGAAACACTGGGCCTTGCTCTAATGGGAAGGGTCTTGCTCAGTAAAGCTTTAATCCAATTATCTGCTGATGAGTGTGGTTCCCTGATTTCCACCTCCCCACCCCACCCCCCAGGTGACTGAGCCCTTGGTCTACAGGCTCTATGGTCAGGTTAATGGTGACCTCCAAGAGTGTTTATGCCAAAGGAGACCTTCCCAGACAGCTGCTGCCAGTACCCCTGTCTCTGTAGTGTGCCCCTGCTAACCCACTCTTCTACAGGAGGCCCTCCAATATTAGCAGGTAGTTTTGCTCCAGTTTCCTATGGAGTCACTGCTCCTTTCCTCTGAGACTTGGTGCACACAGGTTTTATTTGTGCCCTCCAAGCCTGAAGTCTGTTTCCTGCAGTCCTATGGAAGTCTTATAATCAAATTCTGCTGTGCTTCAGGGTCAGATTCCCTGGAGATTCCCAGTCTCTTTATTGGGTCCTCAGGCTGGGAAGCCTGACATTGGGGATCTGAACCTTCACAACAGTGGGAGAACTTCTTTGGTATTATTGTTCTTCAGTTTGTGGGTCACCCACCTATTGGATATGGGATTTGATTTTATTGTGATTGTGTCCATTCTACCATCTCACTGTGGCTTCTTCTTTGTCTTTGGTTGTTCAACAGCTAGTTGTGATTTTGGTGCTCTCACAGGAGGAGATGAGTACATGCTCATCTACTCCATCATCCTGAACCAGGAGAAATAATACTTTTTGTTTAATTTCTCTTTTAATCCCTCCTGATTTTTCTTACCTTGCTGGATTAACTAGGACTCTTAATATTCTATTGAATGGTGAAGATTAAAGCAAGCATGTAACTTGTGTTTCTAAAACTATTAAAAATAGTTTATTTTAGTAGATTAAGTATTACTCTCTTTATTTTTTCTTTTTTTTTTTAATACTTTATTCTATGTTACAATACTGTATTTGTTTTGCCATACATTGGCATGAATCAGCCACAGGTGTACACGATCTCCCAATGTCGAAACCCCCTCCCACCTCCCACCCCATATCATCTTGCTAACCTCAAAAAATAAATAAATAAATAAATATTTTAAAATAAAAGATTAAAGCAGGCAGACAACTTGTATTTGATTTTCACTGGAATGCTTTTAAATATTCACAATTGAATTTACCTCCTGTAGGCTATGTGTATTAATAGCTACATTTGACAATACAGTGGAAGTTTCCTTTTGTTCTGAGTTAGTAATGTTTTATCAGAACGGACATTTAGATATCAAATGCTTTTCCTATAACTCTGGAGATGATTATATGGTTATATTTCCTTAATTTTTTAAAGAAAGGGATTCTATCAAACGATTTATTATTGGTAAATAATTTTTCCATTTGCTGGATAAATGCCACTTCACGTGGTGCTGGTTTCTGTTTGCAAGTATTTTATTTGAGTCTATATAGAGATAGTTTTTAAATAAATGTGCATAAATGAGATTTGCTATTAGCTACTAGTTTAATATTTGTTTTTTTCCTAGAAAAATCTTGCTGGCTTTTGATATAATGAAAATATTGCCTCCCTAAAATCAGTTGCAATCATTTTCCATCTTTTATCTACCTAGGACAATGTGCATGAAGTACAATTACCTGCCATTCCCTACAGTATGGATTTAGGACCTGCACAATTAGTAAAAACATTAACTACTTGTTTATTTTCGTTAAGAGTTACTTACATGTTCATATTTTCTTCCTTGGAGTTTTTAAAAATAAAATTTTATCTATAACAAATATATTGATATAAATTATACACAGCATTTTCTTATTTTAACCTCTGTATTATGCAGTAATATGTCTACTTTTCTAAAACTTATTACTCTTTTCATTAGCTCTGAGAGAGGTTTTAATGTTTTTATTAATTTTCTCAAGCAGTGTGTTCCTTAAGTGTTGTGCCACCTTTATCAATTTTTTGCTTTTCTTTTTTTTTTTCACTTTTCTATGGTTAAATTTTTATTGATTTCATTGCTATAGCTTCCTCAATTAAAATCTTAGCTTATATGCTTTTTGTCTGTCTTATTTACAAATAACTTTAAATCTTTTAATCCTTCTATATGAATCACTTTAAAATCATGTATGTACTAATGTGGGGCCCCAAGTGGAGAAACCTCTATGGGCATAAGAGTAACATGCTAAGCTTGGGCTTAAAGAAAACACACGCATTGCGGCTAGAAGCTAAAATGGCGCCTGCAGGAAGGAGTGAAGGGATGGTCTATGTTGTTTGTCAAAATTTTTGATTGGCTCTCTTGACTTCCCCTGCACGTGGACAACCACGTGATCACCATAGACCCCTGTCATGACGTAAGCACATGGTAATCTGACCTTTAACTTGATTGGCAGAACTATGGAAAGTCCCTTGCAAAACTCCCCTGCTTGCCTATATAAACCAAGAGCTTATGACAATAAAGCAGAACTGCTTAGACAGAACCCCTGTCGAGTCTGGATTGTCTCTCAATTGCGGAGGGACTGGGTTGGCAGACAGCAGACTCACTTTTCCTCGGGACCCCTGAGCTCTGCTGAGGGAAGTTCCACTGCCTCTCTCTTTCTGCGGAGCGCCCCCGCATACTTCTACATGAACTTTTTTTTCATGTAGAAAAAGATGTGCACCCACCTATGCACACACAATGAATGGTAATAAGACTGCAAAAACTAAGCCTTAGTGACCACTGTTTAAAAATCCAGAAAAGCAGAAAGTAAAAGGTATGAGTGAAGATGGTCAATCTCTAAGTTCCATATTAAACACTGAGGCACTAAATGTATGAATCACCACAGAAAACTGAACAAAGCATAAATCAACCACTTCTGAAAGTTATAGACCACAACAATTATCAGATTGACCAAAGAATGTTTCTAGATACCAAACTAGAGACATACAGAAAGTGGATTTCAAAGCAAGAATGGTGAATACTAATTTCCTAGAAACATGATATACATTGGTTTTTCCTTCATTCTTGCTCAGATTCCTCCTAATCTGTTACTCCTGTCTATGATGAAACATATTTTTGTGTGCAGCTTTGGCCAGGGATCTTTTAAGAAAAAATTCTCTTTCCTATGTTTCCCAGAATTATAAATCCCTGCACTTACAAATTCTATTTAATCTTTCTTTAAGCAGCACTAATATATTTCCTATAGACTTGCAGCTTGCTGTTGACTTGATCAGTTAAGCTTCCTCTCACATGTGTGAATATGAAAAAGGTTTTTTTAATTCACCACAAACAATTAAAATAACTAAAGAATACATAATTAAATGATTATAAATAATAAGCATACATATTTATAACTGTGATGATGCAATGATGCATTAAATCTTCTCTCATTTACAAAGCTAACTACAGCCACCTGGTCACATGCATGGATTTCCTTTAAAAAAAATAAAGAAAGAATCTTATACATGCCATTATATATGAAACAAATCACCAGTCCAGGTTTGATGCATGATACTGGATGCTTGGGGCTGGTGCACTGGGATGACCCAGAGGGAGGGTATGAGGAAGGAGGAGGGAGGGGGGTTCAGGATGGGTAACACGTGTATACCTGTGGTGGATTCATGCTGATGTATGGCAAAACCAATACAATATTGTAAAGTAATTAACCTCCAAATAAAATAAATAAATTTATATTTTAAGAAAAGAAATTTAGAACAAAATTAAACTCTAATTAATAAAATACTAACATACACTTTTACTCTTCAACACAGTTTCACACTTTAACATCTCATCTTCCAACTTGTTCAAGTTACTTTTCTATCAAGGAATCAGGAGATAGACATTAGGTGGATGGGCCACAATAATTCAGAAGTTTACATGTTTTCACAGTGGAGCCCGTTTGTCATCCTTCACTTACTCACTTCTGTGGTCTGCCTACTAATTTGGACAATATAACCAACTCTTCCCAACTGTGAAATGCCAGGTTTTTCAACATCTATTTTCTTCCCAGTGTAATTACAAACCTGCCTCAAATTTTTTTCGATTAATAATTTATTTTATTGGAAGATAAGCCCTTTACAATATTGTAAAGGTTTTTGCCATACACCAACATGAATCAGCCATGGGGGCACATGGGTCCTCCCATCCTGGACCCCCTTTCCACCTCCCCCCACCACCCCATCCCTCTGAGTTGTCCCAGAGCACTGGCTTTTGAGTGCCCTGCTTCATGCACTGAACTTGCACCAGTCATCTATTTTATATATGACAATATACATGTTTCAGTACTATTCTCTCAAATCGTCCCACCTTCACCTTCTCCCACAGATTCCAAAAGTCTGTTCTTTACATTGGTGACTCTTTTGCTCCCTTACATAAAGGGTTGTCATTATCATCTTTCTAAATTCCATATATATGCATTAATATACAGTATTTTTATTTCTTTTTCTGACTCACTTCATTCTCTATAATAGGCTCCAGTTTGATCCACCTCATTAGAACTGACTCAAATGCATTCCTTTTTATAACTGAGTAATATTCCATTGTGTATATGTACCACAATTTCCTTATCATTCATCCGCTGATAGACATCTAGGTTGCTTCCATATCCTAGCTATTGTAAACAGTTCTGCAGTGAACACTGGGGTACATGTGTCCCTTTCATTTCTGATTTCCTCAATATGCATGCTCAGCAGTAGGGCTGCTAGATCACATGGCAGTTCTATTTCCAGTTTTTTAAGGAATCTCCACACTGTTTTCCATAGTGACTATACCAGTTTACATTCCCACCAACAGTGTGAAGGGCTTCCCTTTTCTCCACACCTTCACAGCATTTGTTTGTAAACTTTTGATGGCAGCCATTCTGACTGTCATGATATGATACTGGAATGGATTGCCATTTCCTCCTACGGGGAGAGACATTTTGATTATGGCCATTCTGAATGGAGTGAGATGATACTATATTGTGGTTTTGACTTGCACTTCCCTAATAAATCACTGCAGATGGTGACTGCAGCCATGAAATTAAAAGACGTTTCCTCCTTGGAAGGGAAGTTATGACCAACCTAGACAGCATATTAAAAAGCAGAGACATTACTTTGCCAACAAAGCTCCATTTAGTCAAAGCTGTGGTTTTTCCAGTGGTCATGTAAGGATGTGAGAGTTGGACTGTAAAGAAAGCTGAGCGCTGAAGAATTGATGCTTTTGAACTGTGGTGTTGGAGAAGATTCTTGAGAGTCCCTTGGACTGCAAAGATTCCAACCAGCCCATTCTAAAGGAGATCAGCCCTGGGTGTCCTTTGGAAGGAATGATGCTAAAGCTGAAACTCCAATACTTTGGCCATGATAAGAGAGTTGACTCCTTGTAAAAGACTCTAACCCTGGGGAGGGATTGGGGGCAGGAGGAGAAGGGGACAACAGAGGATGAGATGGCTGGATGGTATTACCAACTCGATGGACATGAGTTTCGGTGAACTCCAAGAGTTGGTGATGGAGAGGGAGGCCTGGTGTGCTGCAATTCATGGGGTCACAAAGAATCGGACACGACTGAGAGAATGAACTGAAATGAAATGAACTGATGGCAAAGTTCTTCCAGAGTCTTGAAGAATCTTTATGTCCCAACTAGACATCAGCCATTTCTTCAAGGTGCTTTGGTTCCTTTAGTGTGAAAATATGTCAGAGCCATAATGTGAGCACTAAGTTTGGTTTTGTGACTTTTTAAGTGGTCAGGACACTTTTTAAGCCTAAATACTATGATTTTTTTTTATTATACTTGCAATTCAAGTTTAAGATTACAGAGCTTAATATTACATCTATTACATATCAACTTCTCTAGACAGAAAATCTTGGTTCCAAGTGAATTAACACAACTATATAATCACCTAAACGATATACTATCCACCTGTTCACCACTACTCTATATACTATCCACCTGTCCCACTGTATACTATGTTTTATTAGCCTATACAAACATGATAGTCTTACAATAACAGTAATAACTCTACCACCAGAAATAAGTTTTCAACAGGGATCCACCAAGAGCAAACCATTTTCTCAAGGAACTCACAAGTAGAAGGAAAAGAAAAGGAACTGCAGTGTTCTGGGTACAGAGTAAAGTGAATCTCTGCAGAATACCAGTCAAGGGAGAGTTACTCTCACTCTAACAGTAAGGAAGGCTATCTGGAGAAACAAGCTGCTCAACTGACCCTCGTAGTTAGAAAATCATCCAAATAAAGAGAGTGAAATTATGTTATAAATGCTCAGCAACTGTGCAAATACAACTACCTCAACATAACTATAGTTAGTTGAAAAATGATATTTCAGCAGAAGCTGTGGGATGGGAGGTGGGAGAAGGCTTTGGCATTGGGAGATCGTGTACACATGTGTCTGATTCATGTCAATGTATAGCAAAACCAATACAGTATTGTAAAGTAGAATAAAGTATTTTAAAAAAATCAAAGGCATGTTACCATGAAGTTGTGTACATCATTTCATTTATTACAAGGTATATTCTTTCTCACAAATCACATCTATGAAATCTGAGTGGATCCTGCTAGAGATATTGTCTCATAATAACAATTTTCATTTATGTTTCTTCTAGGGTATAAATTATGATTTATCTTACAACCTACAGCAACAATGATTTGATCAAATGTGATGATTATTTGATGAAATATGATGAGACTGACTCCTAGGCTGACAATTTGAGTTTCAGGGCTCCTGGATACTTATTCCAAATGGAAAAGGAGACATGGTCAGGGCTCACAAGATATTCTGATGTGACCTATGAAGAACACAAGCAAAAAAAATGCTCAACTTAAGAGATATGTGTACACTATGTTCGTAGCAGCATTATTCACAACAGCTAAAATGTGAATTCACCCGTGTCTGTTGAGAGATGAACAAGTAAACAAAACAACATTTAAAAAGGAAAGAAATTCTAATACAGGCCACCACATGAATGAATTTTAAGGACATAATGCTAGGTGGAACAAGTCATTCACAAAAAGACAAATGATTTCATTTATGAGGTACCTAGAGTAGACAGATTCATACAGACAGAAAGCAGAATGGTGGTTGGCAGGGCCTGAGGGGGAAAGGATTGGGGAAAGTGGTGTAATGGGCATAGACTTCTAGTTTTTCAAGATGAAAAGAATTCTAAGGATTGGATTCATAAATGTGCATGTACCTAATACTACTAAACTATATGTGTAAAAATGGCTTAAAGCAGTCAATTTTCTATGATGTATTTTACTGCAATTTTTAAAAATAAATTTACCTACAGATGGCAGTTGGGGACAAAAGGCAAATGTTCTATCAGAAATTTTGAGACTAAAGAGATGTAATATAAATAGATAAAAGAAGGGAAAGAATAAGAGGATGGACAGAAATAAAAAGATTTAAAAATGAGAACTCATCAGCATCTCCAAAACCATAATGCAAGGCATATCAAAAGGATCAAGGAGGGTACTATTATCGCCACAAGTAGCAAGCGAATGGATGTGAGGTGTCCTGGCAATTGGGAGAAGACAAAGGAATGTCACTTCAAACCCATTCTCTAGTTCTCCAGGCCTTCTTGCCCATCTGAGTGTCAGCACCATCATTAACTGCTTCTGATGCGTGGGCATCTCGGGTTCCCTTTCTCATATTCCCAGAGGTTTTATACTCACAGCCACCCTTAATCTCTCCTTCTTGCTGAATCCCACCGAGACTACAGTGGGACTGTCACTGTAGTAGTGAAGACTACTTCATTATTATCTATTGTACAGCTTAGATCAGCTATTTTCATACCTCTGGCACTGTAGTCCTAGAAATAAATGTCAAACTCTGTCCCTCTGACTCTCTCTTTCTGTCTCCCTGATTTTCTTTCCTCCCCGCCTATCCTCTCTCCATGCCTGTCTTCCTCCCTCCATCCTTCTCTCATCCAACAAATCCCTCCCCTTCCTGTGTCCCCCTCTCTGTTCTTGAGGACCATTTCCTCCCATTCCCAGTTAGGCCCCAGTTCCTTCTCACCCCAGTACAGGATGATGCCCTGGTCTCCTAGACTGCTGTGCTTCACTCGGCAACTCAGGCCAGCCGCCTCCCCAGCCGCCACATCCAGGGTTACTCGGAGGTACCAAGTTCTATCAGCATTGGGCATGATGTCTCCTTGCTGAGTGCCAGGCTGCTCCTGCTCGCCCCTCATCCACATCACCCGCACAGGTTTTGGGTAGAATCCTGAGACATGGCACACCAGCAGTAGGCGTCCAGGCCCAGGAGTGGGGCCACTAGACAGCCAGGCCTCAGGCTTCACTGGGATAGAAAGGAGCAGTAAGAATGTCAGATTATGACTCTAGTCCAGAGCATGGGGACTCAGAAACTGATAAATGTGGACAGTTGCCTCTTCCACTCCTATGAGCACCAAATGACTTATTGATTAATCATTTCTCTATTTAGGTACTTCTCACTTTTGAATTTAAAGAAAGTTGTTGGAGGAGAAATAGAAGCATCTTGGAGAGAGCATAAGACTAACCTTGGCTCTGCAGTTCTGCCTTCCCTGCATCGAGGACACCCAGGAGATATCGAGGACAGGTTTCTGAGAGGAGTCTCTCAATGATATCAAAGACGCCTTGATCCTGAGTCATGAGTGCACAAAAATTCTGTCCCCTGCTGCCGCTGTCTGGTGCAGGTGCACAGGAATATTTCTGGATCCTCCAAACATCCAGTCCTCCTAAAGCTCCTCTCAAAGAGCTTTTGATGGCCTCCCCAGAATGCAGCTCACAGCCTCCTATGGCCTAGATCACAAAGGGGTCTGGGTAAAGGAAAACTGAGACAAATTACTAAAAAGCAAACAGGAAAGAAAGAGATGAGAAAAGGCATAGGACTTTTTATTTAAGTGGCAACAAGTTGAGAGGTGAAATTATTGACATAAAATCAATTGTAGTATTCAGGACTTTTCAGAAAGAGCACTGGGGAGACATATGCATATGATCAACAGTGGGTTAGGTGGTTTTAAGGATGTAGAGTGGGCAAGAGGGGAGAGGGCAACGTGTGATGGAGTCAGAAGTGCAGCATTCCATGTTAGAGGGAAGGGTTACACGTAGAGAAGGGATCAGGCAGCAGATGCTTGAGGACATCAGTTGGAGGAGTAGGAAGTCACACTTAAGTTCACTCAAGCACAGAGTAGGAAAAGGAGGTTCTTCCTTGAGGTTTTAGAGAAGCAACTTCCATAGACACAAACAAGAAATAACCACAAGAGTGGTCATGTACACAGAGGAGAGCAAGAAACAGGAAGAATCTCAGATACTGGGTGGAGGTATGGAGTCAGGGTTGAAGGCTACTCTGGACAAGTGTTTACATGCAATTGGATAAAGAGGGGGAAAGGGACCATCATCAGAGGAAGCAGTAGCCTGACACAAGAGAAAAAAAAGTCATCGAGAGTCTCTCCAGATCAGAAAACTATACTCACATTCCAAGTGGAACTCATTGACTCGATCCTGCACTTCCCGAGTGAATCCAATGAGGTAGGCTCGGAAGAGGTCCTGCAGCTCTGTTACCTCCTCATCACTAAAGTTGCCCTTGGACCAGGGCTTCAGGAAAATGGCAGTGCCCGAGTCACTCTCCCAGCCATGAATCTGCAAGTCACCCAACCAGCCTGAGCCTTGATTTGGAGCCCATGTGTCATTGACAAAGGTTGAAATCTGCTTGAGATGGAAGGAGGTTGGACCCTGGAACACTGTAGTGGTGGAAAGATAAGAAGTATGAGGGGAAATGTGGAATCAGGATAGAATGAAAAAAGAACCCAGAGTCTGAACAACAATACAGAGCTTGAAGCAGTCCCCTGCCCCCCAAAGCTTCTGGCTCCATCTCCAGCCTCCAGAATAGGGAGAGGGCTGGAGACAGCAGAGCCTAGACTGTTAGTGGTAGGTGTGGCATTCTTTTATCCAGAACCCCTGCACCTGTGCTAGGAGCAGCTAGAGTTACTCTTACCATCCTCATTGTCACCACCTGGGAGGATAACTCCAAGTAACAGAAGTGGTAGAAGCAGCATTTCACTGGGAAGTAGAACTTCTGACTCTCAGAGCTGGTATTTGATCTCTATTTTCAGCATTTTTTTTTCAGTACTCTAAATTGACTTCCTCTCTTCCACAACTGACAAATCTTTGACCCACATTGCACATCTCAGAAAAACTGTGCCTCCCACAGCTCTGAACTCCCACTCCACCTCATTTCCATTCTTTGGTCTTCATCTCCTTTATACGTACTACCCTGGAAAATCTCCTTCCCAATCTTTTATTTCCACATCTATTAAAGAAGCGGGTAATACTAAACAATTGCTGATCTTCCAGTCTCTTTTAATCTAGAAGTATTCCTTTGGTTGGTCCACCTATCTCATGCTCTCATACAGCAAATATAGCACTGACAGTGAGGCAGCAGTAACAGAGAGGGAGTGCAGGTAGTCCTGGAGAGAATACCAAATGGGCCCGTGTGAGTGGCCACAGTACCTTGGTGTACATTCACAGAGAGACCTCCTCTGAGAATGGAGATGCACAGGGAAAAGGAGAGTCTGAGAACCCCAGCCCCCATTTCAGGGAGTCAGATACGGGACAGTGAACCTGTGCTCTCTGTACCATCTTTATCATCACCATTAGTATCTCCTGCTTGGCTAATACTTGGCTAAAGGCACTGACAGACTCACTGGGGCACGAAGATGATGTCCAGGAAGCATGGTACTCAGAGCTTGATCTTTACTCCACACTAACACTATAATGGCTCCTCTGTCAATGGCCCATGGTACCAAAGGGAAAACCTGAGTTGAAACAAATTATTTCAAAATCTCAATTACTCCAATCAAGAGGATCAGTAAACAAGATCTTCCTTTACTGGTGAAAATTAGACTGAGATGGTAGAGATCAAAAGGTGAAAATTTACCTCTGATTCCCTTAAGTTCCCTACGAAAATAAATACAGCAAGTACCTGAAAGTCTACTCCAAAATCAAGGAAGACACACACCTCAGGTCTAGAAGATTTCTGCAAGCCTGAGGACACCAGAGGACCTTCCACTGAAGTACAAGGCACTTGCCCAAGTGAGCTGGTATCTAATGGTTGCCTGAGGACAGCTACTGAGCAATCCTACACAGTCTGAGTGGCGGTCACAGTATCTAAAGAGTGTTAAAACTACATACACATGGAGTATGGATGTGAGAATTTCTTGACAGACAAAAACGTTTAAGTGAAGTAAGTTAAGTGAAGTCACTCAGTCGTGTACGACTCTTTGCTACCACGTGGACTGTAGCCTACCAGGATCCTCTGTCCATGGGATTCTCCAGGCAAGAATACTGGAGTGGGGTGCCATTTCCTTCTCCAGGGGGTTCCCAACCCAGGGATCGAACCCGGGTCTCCCGCATTGGAGGCAGACGCTTTAACCTCTGAGCCACCAGGGAAGCCACCAGGGAAAACATTTAAGCCATGTAAGAAAACTAAAACCAACTTATTTCACAAAAGTAAGTGAAACTCAAGCTAGGTTTGTTTCATAAATGGCTCTGACAATCATAAAAGAAACAGAAGTCAACTACCTAACAATAGCAAGAGAAACTGCTACTGTAGTAACCAATCATTGTAACTCTGTAAGTCTTTCTGTAATTTCATGCCCCTGAACTTTTCACATCAATCTTTTAATTTGGAATCTCCCTATTTGTGAATTGTTTTTTATATCCACAATAAACTCTTACTAAATATACTCACTGATTAGGTGCTTTTAATTTTTCATTTCTGGATTCTGAGCATGTTTATAAACTAAACAAAGGAAACTCAAGCAACTATGTAGCCTGTGCTATAAAATTTGTTTTTAATAATGTAATTTCAACCATATGCCAAAAGTTAACTCTAGATTTACAAGCTGATCTGATTGTGAACTGTGTTTTATGTTCCTCCATGTACAAATATTTCTTTGAACATCTGTTTTCAGTCATTATGGGTATTACACCTAGAAGTGGAATTGCTGAGTGAAATGATTGCCTCAGTGCCTAATTTTGTGTAATATTCAATTTTCCATAGCACCTGTACAATCTTATATTGCCACAGTGTATGAGGGGTGGAATTTTAAATGAGTGCATAGATACATACATATATAATAGATGCATACTATATTAGGGGTAAAAATTAACATTTTAAAATACACATTATTAACTATTCAAAATAAAAATATACTAATTATAATAGAGAATTTTAAAATACTTTTGCAGTTCTCTTGAACATCTGACTTAGTAAAACACAGCTATATTTTCATATCTGCTCCCAAATACAATCTGATGTCCTATAGTCTCTGGAAAACAATATACACTCAAATAACATCTTGGTGTTGGTATAAAAATAGCTTTGAACTCATGCCAGGAGGAAGCAAGTGTCCCTGAACACACCTCAAGAACAACTTACCTAGATCTGGTACTTCTGTAAGGGATGTGTGAAGGTATCATGTCTTCTAAGTTAGAATATTTCTAAAAAAGATTCATTTTAAATAACTTTCTCATTACCCTGAGGTAATGAAAGGCAGAATGAGTACTGGATCTTTCCATATATTGACCAATTTCCGAGAGAATGAATTGCTTATACGGCTTCCTAGGAGAACAATGGGTAAGTTTTTGCAGTATTGAACACTCATGAATTTCAGCATATTAAAAATATTTGAATCTATCCTGGCCATTGTTTTTCTTGAGGTTGAAACTGTCCCAGCTGTGACATGGGAGCCTTTTGAAGCCAGTCACTTATGAATCCTTTCAACATGCCTTTATCACTGAGCTTCCCTTTACCTTCTGGTACAGCAAAGTTGTTCCAGACTCCGGTAGAAACTTCCTACCCCAAACTAGAAATTAGTCATTTCTCCAAGATGCTTTGGTGACTTTCAATGGGAAAATAATATGTGGAAACCATAATCTGAGTCCTAAGCATTGGTTTGGGGGATTTTCAAGTGGCTATGACCTTTTTTCTAAAGCTTAAATATTATGATTTTTTAATTTATACTTGAAATAAATATATTTTATATTTTTATGTATACTTCAAGTTTAAAACTACAGAGTTTTATTTATACATCTCATATCAACTACTCTTCTCCAAAAGAAAATCCTGGTTCCCAGGGAATCAACACAAATGTACTCACCTAATTTCACTATACACTATACGCTATACGCTATACTATCTACCTGTCCCACTGAACACTCTCTCACTAGCCTATATACACACGACAGTGTTAGAACAACAATAAAAACCCTACCACCAAAAATATGATGTGGGGTAATTTAAGATTTGTTTTCTTACCCTACAGTGTATCTCTGGGAAACAAATAAATTTTTATGCTTTAAATCACCCTGACTTCTGGTGTGTTACAAACTTTATAAGCAGTCATGCACCTTGTTGCATTTTGCTTTAATTTTTAATAATTGAAACTCCTGTTTCTTCAATTTATCATGTTATTAAATGTCTATGTGGGCCAGGACATCCTGAATGTCAGAGTTAGGAGCTCAGCAAGTCCTTCTTCCAAATATTGATAATAATAGTTGGACAAACTTCTCAAAATAACCAACTTTAGATTTCTAGAAAATTGTCAAAAATATGGAACAAAAGCTATTCAAAGAGCTACCCTGAACCTCAGCAAGAACAATGGGAGGAGCAACTTAACATGAGGCTGTTTCCATGCTTTCCTGATTTCTGGATACAGATATTTGGCAACCTCTTTGACCTCCAAACTCCTCCAAGAACCAAAAACTATTTAAGCCCCACCCAAATCACTCACAAGCACTAGATCGCATCTTTGTTGAATCTTCTTTTCATTAGCAAGCACTTAGTTTACAGTTTTAGGACGCTATAGCTGATATAATGCTACATGTTAACCAGATTTTTTGCCTAGTAACCTATTCTTAAAATGCCTGTTTTTCTCTCTTGTAATTGACTCAAGGCCATGTTCCTGAGTTCTGAACAATGAAATGCAGTGTGCTGGAGATGTAGCTTCCTCCATGCCAACATGCCATGACCATGTTGGCAATGGCAATGATCATCTTGCCATGCAGTGCCATCCTGGAGGTCACCTGTTAGGGAATGTTTAACAGGAGGATTCCTATGTGTGCTGTTTCTCGTAAATCATCTTTTCCTTATCAGTGGAATGGCAAGCTGCTCCCAGTACTAAGGTCATTATATGAAGAAGGCTTGAATCTCCTTCAGTAAACATTCTCTTTACAACAAAACTGCTTAGTCTCGATCCTCTTTCTTGAGATATGGGATTGTCTCCTGACCTTGTGACCAATATTAATCCCTTGTTCCCTTGGCAACAGTTGCTGTATGTTTGGTTTCCTGATCTTTATCATTGTCAAAAGAAATTTCTTATACAACAGCTTATATATATACTCAAAGAACGATCATTAAAGCATCTTTGCTCCATCAGAGCTTGGATCCCATGTCTTTCTTTCTTTCTTTTTTTTTTCCTCTCTCTCTTTCTGGCTAATTCTCTGGAGCATAGAAACCCGCCATGCTCACTCTCCATCCCAAGCTTCCAAGACCACCTTGAGGGGGTGCCCTGTGCCTTTGTGAGTGATGCAAGCCCTTTGTCAAGGTCTTTATTGGTTCTCTGCATAAACCAGGGAATATCAGCCTCTTTGTCTCTTTCATTTTCTTATCATCAACTCTGGACCACCAGGTTCCGGTCCACTAAAGGATCCCAACAGTCACACTCTACAGATGGCAGAAAAACAAAAAAGGGCTTTCTAGCTTACATGAGGTTTGCTTGCATGAGAAATATACTTTGTTGTCTTTAGCCGCTAAGATTCTCAGATTTATTTATAACTGCAACACAACTAGCTTTACTGGTTAATATTGTTACCAAACCAAACTTGGATCTACTTGTCCAAGTGGCAATAAAAATCAATCTACTCACATTGAGTGATGGTGAAGCATTTATTGCAAGGTGCCCAGCATGGAACCAAGCAAGGAGAATGGGCAACTCATGCTTGAAAGACCTGAACTCACTGAAGGCTTTCAAGGAAAGATTTTTAAAGACTGAATGAAGGAGAAGGTCTCCATGTGCATGATCAGCTTGTGCACACCCTTCTGATGGGTTGATGATGAGGTAACTGTGTGATCTCAGCATTTAAAAATCATCAGCCTCTGGTTCTAACTAGTCTGGGATTTACCTGTTGGTGGTCAGCCTGCAGTTAACTTCTTTCACCTGACACAGGTTTTAGTACCTGCAAAATAGCACATGGATATGGTTAGGAATATTATATATGTCCCTTGAGGAAGAATTAAAGGTTGTTGACTTTGTTTTGTAGCTAAACTATACTATTATCTTGCCATGCTTGACTATTTCCTTTGTTTCTGCATTTCCTTTGTTTCTGCATTTCCTTACTTCTCCAATTAAGTTTGCCCTTGGGAATTCAGAGAAGGCCTAGGAGGGAAAGCTTCTCTACAGACAAAAAGCAGAGAACACTGGGTTTGTTCCCAGAAAGGCCTTGCAGGATCCTGCTCAGATACCATAGTATATAACCCAGTAACCAGTGTTCTTTCCCTTCTCCTGAATTCAGAACCAAATGAGATACAGATATAGAGGATAAGATATGTGGATCAAATTGTCAATTTAATTTCTGATAAAATTCCTAGAGAATTTTCCTTAAGTGTATAATCCAAGTAATCTTGCTGGTACTAAAAATTGAAGTGGCCTTACTCACTCTTATAAACTGTTTTTGGTCAAGCCCCAAAATCCATATGTTGAAGCCCTAACTTCCTGTGTGGCTATATTTAAAAATGAAGCCTCTAGAAACTATTGATAATTGAGGTTAAATAATGTCCTGAGTGTGGGAACTTTTAAGAAGACACACCAGAGAACTCTCACCTTCTCTCTCTCCCTCTCTCTTTTTCCTTTTTCTCTTTTCCTATCCCCCACCCTCCGCTCACCAAATGCACTGAGGAAAGGAAACATGACATATCAAAAAGGTGGCTGTCTATAAGCAAGCCAAAAGAAGAACCTTCACCAGACTTCTTAAGAATTGTGAAAAAATGTCTGTGGTTTTATGTAACTTAGGCTGTGTGCTTTGCTATGCAGCCTACACAGACTAATACACTCATCTAGTCCAGGCATTTCTGGAAAATCTCCAAGTACCTCCACCTGAGGGTCTGTTTCTGATCAAATCAGGGGATGGAAGAGAGACCAGAGATGACACTTCTGAAAGCAGCTTGGCTCCAGAGACAAAGAGCAGGAAGAACCTGTTGAGACATATCACAAACCCAGTTTCTCTCCTGGAGTCAACAATGAACGAATTCACTCTATTGTCATGGGAAAGAACAGGGATAACAAAAAAAAAAAAATATTTAGGGGAAATAAAATGGCATCAGCTCCACCCTCTGACATGACAATGCCCATCCACTCATTCAAACTGAAAGCTAGAAACCTGAATTTTTTGAAAATTTATCTCTCCTTTACTCCTTAGAGTCACCATGGCATTTGTCTCCATAATCTATAAAATGTGCCTCTTCCTCTCTAACCTCACTATCATTTAGTTCTGCTTTCATCACATGTGACCCAGGTCAAGGCCACAACCCCTTATCTAGACAATGCAATCCAAACCCTCTCTCTATCTTTTCAGCACTATGGTCATTGTTACAAAAAAAAAAAAAAGCAAACCTCATCATGTCAAGTTCATGCTATTAATAGCTCATTTAATTTCATTAAAAAAATTCCAAACTCCTATATATGTCAATTTTATACACAAAGGTTCATATATTAATGTATCATTACCCAACAAAAAGGGCTGAGGCGGTGAAAGGAGTGAGATGTGCAAGAAGGGAAACCAACAGACTATTTATATCAGGGAATATTTATGAACATGTATCCAAGAGTCTGAAATCTGTATGAAGTGCAACAGAGAAAGAAGGAGGTGGTTATATAAGCTCTCTAGACACACATGATCCCCACAGAATAATCTGATATGGATGGGACATCCTGATTAAAGTCCAACCTGGCAATTATAAACAACGCTGCAATGAACATAGGGGTACATGTGTCTCTTTCAATTCTGGTTTCCTCAGTGTGTATGCCCAGCACTGGGATTGCTGGGTCATAAGGCAGTTCTATTTGCAATTTCTTAAGGAATCTCCACACTGTTTTCCATAATGGCTGAACTAGTTTGCATTCCCACCAACAGTGTAAGAGGGTTCCCTTTTCTCCACACCCTCTCCAACATTTATTGCTTGTAGACTTTTGGATCGCAGCCATTCTGACTGGTGTGAAATAGTACCTCACTGTGGTCTTGATTTGCCTTTCTCTGATAATGAGTGATGTTGAGCATCTTTTCATGTGTTTGTTAGCCATCCGTATGTCTTCTTTGGAGAAATGCCTATTTAGTTCTTTGGCCCATTTTTTGATTAGATCATTTATTTTTCTGGAGTTGAGCTGCATAAGTTGCTTGTATATCTTTGAGATTAGCTGTTTGTCAGTTGTTTCATTTGCTATTGTTTTCTCCCATTCAGAAGGCTGTCTTTTCACCTTGCTTATAGTTTCCTTTGTTGTGCAGAAGCTTTTAATTTTAATTAGATCCCATTTGTTTATTTTTGCTTTTATTTCCATTATACTGGGAGGTGGATCATAGAGGATCCTGCTGTGATTTATGTCGGAGAGAGTTTTGCCTATGTTTTCCTCTAGGAATTTTATAGTTTCTGGTCTTACATTTAGACCTTTAATCCATTTTGAGTTTATTTTTGTATGTGGTGTTAGAAAGAGATCTAGTTTCATTCTCTTACAAGTGGTTGACCAGTTTTCCCAACACCACCTGTTAAAGAGGCTGTTTTTACTCCATTGTATATTCTTGCCTCCTTTGTCGAAAATAAGGTGTCCATAGGTGTGTGGATTTATCTCAGGGCTTTCTATTTTGTTCCATTGATCTATATTTCTGTCTTTGCGCCAGTACCATACTGTCTTAATGACTGTGGCTTTGTAGTAGAGCCTGAAGTCAGGCAAGTTGATTCCTCCAGTTCCATTCTTCTTTCTCAAGATTGCTTTTGCTCTTAGAGTTTTTTTGTATTTCCATATAAATCTTGAGATTATTTGATCTAGTTCTGTGAAAAATACTGCTGGTAGCTATATCGGAATTGCATTGAATCTGTAGATTGCTTTGGGTAGTATACTCATTTTCACTATATTGACTTTTGTGATCCATGAACATGGTATATTTCTCCATATATTAGTGTCCTCTTTGATTTCTTTCATCAGTGAGATGTCCATCAGCAGATGAATGGATAAGAAAGCTGTCGACATATACACAATGGAGTATTACTCAGCCCTTAAAAAGAATAAATTGGACTCAGTTCTAATGAGATGGATGAAACTGGAGCCGATTATACAGAGTGAAGTAAGCCAGAAAGAAAAACACCAATACAGTATCTGACACATATATATGGAATTTAGAAAGATAGTAATGATGACCCTGTATGTGAGACAACAAAAGAGACACAGAGGTATAGAATGGACTTTTGGACTTTGAGGGAGAGGGAGAGGGAGAGGGTGGGATGATTTGGAAGAATGGCATTGAAATAGGTATACTATTATATAAGAAATGAAGTGCCAGTCTATGTTCAATACAGGATACAGGATGCTTGGGGCTGGTACACGGGATGATCCAGGGAGATGATATGGGGTGGAAGGTGGGAGGGGGCTTCGACATTGGGAGATCGTGTACACCTGTGGCTGATTCACATCAGTGTATGGCAAAACAAATACAGTATTGTAACATAGAATAAAATATTTAAAAAATAAATAAAATTTTAAAAAGAAGAAAAAAAGTTCAACCTAGGACTTCCCTGGTGGTCCAGTCGTTAAGAATCCACCTTGCAATGCAGGAGACATGGGTTCAGTTGCAGTCAGGGAACTAAGATCCCACATCATGCAGAGCAACTAAGACCACACACCGAAACTAGAGAGTCCATGCACAGCAACAAAATATCCCACATGATGCAGTGACGGTCAACATGCCACAAGGAAGAACCGAGATAGCCATATAAGTAAATAAATTTTAAAAAGAATGTATCCTGCCTGAGGGTCCTTGGCCATCATTGGGGATCCCAGTGCTCTTCTTCTGTCACCAGCCTTCCCCAGGCTCCTTCTTATCACCCCACTGGTGCCTAGCCTCTAGTGTCCTCATGCTCACCTTTGCCTGGGCTCTTATCTGGCCCTCCACCAAGCTCACATCAGTGGGTTGTTTGACTGCTAGAAATCACTGTCTTCAGCACTCCACTGTTGTGTGCTCACCCCATAGTGTCACACTCTACTCCATCATCCCCTCTGTGCCAGCAAAAACCTCACCCTCTGACCACTTCCCTGCTCAAGAAACCACACTGCTTCCCATAACACATGCTTTTTACTGGTCTTTCATTTCCCCATCAGTACTTCTTCAAGTGATTCTCTCCCTTCCTGGCTCCCAGCAGCAGTCTCTGCTTCTGTTCTGGGTCCTCCTGCCTCTCACATCTACAGCAATGGGAAGGGTACCACCCTGAGATCCAAGATAAACTTCTTACTAGAATACACTAATTATTGCCCAGGGTTTCCATTTCTCCCACTGTAAAATGACTGCACTAAAAGAATTTGACATTCTCCAATTCTGCTTCAACTCTAACATTTTTTATTTCGTTTGTATTTACATTTACTTTTATTTACATAGTCTTTCTTTCTCTACATCCTGAACCTCTTTTCTATGGTTCTATGATATTCTCTATTTACCTTTAACCTGAGTCCCCTGGGTCTCTTCTCTCTTTTATCACCACTTTTCCCTATCCATTCATTCTAAGTGCTGCCCATCACCTAGGCTAAATTTTGAAACCAAAAGCACTGCCTTATCACTGGGCCTTAAGTTTTCTTTGTGTAAATATATTAACAACAGGAAAAATGATTTTTTTGTAAAATAAAATCAAAGAGAACACTAATAGATGGAAAAATATACCATGTTCATGGATCAGAAGAAACAATATATTGAAAATGAGTATACTACCAAAAACAATCTATAGATTCAATGCAATCCCTAACAAGCTACCAGCAGTATTTTTCATAGAGGTAGAACAAATAATTTCATAATTTGTATGGAAATACAAAAAACCTGGAATAGCTAAAGCAATCTTGAGAAAGAAGAATGGATCTGGAGGAATCAACCTGCCTTACTTCAGGCTCTACTACAAAGCCACAGTCATCAAAACAGTATGGTACTGGCACAAAGACAGAAATCTAGATCAATGGAACAAAATAAAAGCCCAGAGATAGATCCATGCACCTATGGACACCTTGTCTTTGACAAAGGAAGCAAGAATATGCAATGGATTACAGAAAATCTTTTTAACAACTGGTGCTGAGAAAACTGGTCAACCACTTGTAAAAGGGTGAAACTAGAACACTTTCTAACACCATGCACAAAAATAAACTCAAACTGGATTAAAGATCTAAACATAAGACCGGAAACTATAAAACTTAGAGGAGAACATAGGCAAAACACTCTCCGACATAAATCACAGCAGGATCCTCTATGATACACCTCACAGAATATTGGAAATAAAAGCAAAAATAAACAAATGGGACCTAACTAAAATTAAAAGCTTATGCACAAAAAGGAAACAATAAGCAAGGTGAAAAGACATCTTTCTGAATGATAGAAAACAATAGCAAATGAAACAACTGACAAACATCTCAAAAATATACAAGCAACTCCCACAGCTTAATTCCAGAAAAATAAATGATCTAATCAAAAAATGGGCCAAAGAACTAAATAGACATTTCTCCATAGAAGACATACGGATGGCTAACAAACACATGAAAAGATGCTCAACATTATTCGTTATCAGAAAAATGCAAATCAAGACCACAGTGAAGTACCATTTCACTCCAGTCAGTATGGCTGCGATCCAAAAGTCTACAGAAATAAATGTTGGAGAGGGTGTGGAGAAAAGGGAACCCTCTTACACTGTTGGTGGGAATGCAAACTAGTACAGCCACTACAGAGAACAGTGTAGAGATTCCTTAAAAAACGGCAAATAGAACTGCCTTATGACCCAGCAATCTCAGTGCTGGGCATACACATCGAGGAAACCAGAATTGAAAGAGACACGTGTTCTCCAATGTTCATTGCAGCACTGTTTATAATAGGCAGGACATGGAAGCAACCTCAGATCAATTCAGTTCAGTCGCTCAGTCGTGTCCTACTCTTTGCGACCCCATGAATCACAGCACACTATGCCTACCTGCCCATCACCAAGTCCCGGAGTTCACCCAGACTCACGTCCATCAAGTCAGTCATGCCATCCAGCCATCTCATCCTCTGCTGTTCCCTTCTCCTCCTGCCCCCAATCCCTCCCAGCATAAAAGTCTTTTCCAATGAGTCAACTCTTTGCATGAGGTGGCCAAAGTACTGGAGTTTCAGCTTTAGCATCATTCCTTCCAAAAAAATTCCAGGGTTGATCTCCTTTAGGATGAACTAGTTGGATCTCCTTGCAGTCCAAGGGACTATCATGAGTCTTCTCCAACACCACAGTTCAAAAGCATCAATTCTTCGGCGCTCAGCCTTCTTCACAGTCCAACTCTCACATCCATACATGAGTACTGGAAAAACCATACCCTTGACTAGATGGACCTTAGTTGGTAAAGTAATGCCTCTGCTTTTGAATATGCTATCTAGGTCATAACTTTTCTTCCAAGGAGTAAGAGTCTTTTAATTTCATGGCTGCAGTCACCATCTGCAGGGATTTTGGAGCCCTAGATGTCCATCCACAGATGAATGGATAAGAAAGCTGTGGTACATTAACAAATTGAAAAATAAAAATCATATGATTATCTCAATAGATGCAGAAAAAGCCTTTGACAAAATTCAACATCCATTTATGATAAAAACTCTCCAGAAAGCAGGAATAGAAGGAACATACCTCAACATAATAAAAGCTATATATGACAAACCCACAGCAAACATTATCCTCAATGGTGAAAAATTGAAAGCTTTTCCCCTAAAGTGAGGACCAAGACAAGGGTGTCCACTTTCACCACTACTATTCTATATAGCTCTGGAAGTTTTGGCCACAGCAATCAGAGCAGAAAAAGAAATAAAAGGAATCCAAATTGGAATAGAAGAAGTAAAACTCTCACTGTTTGCAGATGACATGCTCCTCTACATAGAAAATCCTAAAGATTCCACCAGAAAACTACTAGAGCTAATCAATGAATATAGTAAAGTTGCAGGATATAAAATCAACACTCAGAAATCCCTTGCATTCCTATACACTAATAATGAGAAAGTAGAAAAAGAAGTTAAGGAAACAATTCCATTCACCATTGCAACGAAAAGAATAAAATACTTAGGAATATACATACCTAAAGAAACTAAAGACCTATATATCGAACACTATAAAACACTGATGAAAGAAATCAAAGAGGACACTAATAGATGGAGAAATATACCATGCTCATGGGTCGGAAGAGTCAATATAGTGAAAATGAGTATACTACCCAAAGCAATCTACAGATTCAGTGCAATTCCGATCAAGCTACCAGCAGTATTTTTCACAGAACTAGATCAAATAATCTCAAGATTTGTATGGAAATACAAAAAAAAAAACTCGAAGAGCAAAAGCAATCTTGAGAAAGAAGAATGGAACTGGAGGAATCAACTTGCCTGACTTCAGGCTCTACTACAAAGCCACAGTCATTAAGACAGTATGGTACTGGCACAAAGACAGAAAAATAGATCAATGGAACAAAATAGAAAGCCCTGAGATAAACCCACACACCTATGGGCACCTTATCTTTGACAAAGGAGGCAAGAATATACAATGGAGTAAAGACAGTCTCTTTAACAGGTGGTGCTGGGAAAACTGGTCAACCACTTGTAAAAGAATGAAACTAGACCTCTTTCTAACACCACACACAAAAATAAACTCAAAATGAATTAAATTTCTAAATGTAAGACCAGAAACTAAAAAACTCCTAGAGGAAAATATAGGCAAAACTCTCTCCGACATAAATCACAGCAGGATCCTCTATGATCCACCTCCCAGTATAATGGAAATAAAAGCAAAAATAAACAAATGGGATCTAATTAAAATTAAAAGCTTCTGCACAACAAAGGAAACTATAAGCAAGGTGAAAAGACAGCCTTCTGAATGGGAGAAAACAATAGCAAATGAAACAACTGACATACAACTAATCTCAAAGATATACAAGCAACTTATGCAGCTCAACTCCAGAAAAATAAACGAACCAATCAAAAAAACGGGCCAAAGAACTAAATAGGCATTTCTCCAAAGAAGACATACGGATGGCTAACAAACACTTGAAAAGATGCTCAACATCACTCATTATCTGAGAAAGGCAAATCAGGACCACAATGAGGTACCATTTCACACCAGTCAGAATGGCTGTGATCCAAAAGTCTACAAGCAATAAATGCTGGAGAGGATGTGGAGAAAAGGGAACCCTCTTACACTGCTGGTGGGATTGCAAACTAGTACAGCCACTATGGAAAACAGTGTGGAGATTCCTTAAAAAACTACAAATAGAACTGCCTTATGACCCAGCAATCCCACTGCTGGGCATACACACCGAGGAAACCAGAATTGAAAGAGATACATGTACCCCAATGTTCACTGAAGCACAGTTTATAATAACCAGGACATGGAAACAACCTAGATGTCCATCTGCAGATGAATGGATAAGAAAGCTGTCGACATATACACAATGGAGTATTACTCAGCCCTTAAAAAGAATAAATTGGACTCAGTTCTAATGAGATGGATGAAACTGGAGCCGATTATACAGAGTGAAGTAAGCCAGAAAGAAAAACACCAATACAGTATACTGACACATATATATGAAATTTAGAAAGATAGTAATGATGAATCTCTATGTGAGACAACGAAAGAGACACAGAGGTATAGAACAGACTTTTGGCCTTTGAGGGAGAGGGAGAGGGGAGAGGGTGGGATGATTTGGGAGAATGGTATTGAAACATGTATACTATCATGTAAGAAATGAAGCGCCAGTCTATGTTCAATACAGGATCCAGGATGCTTGAAGCTGGTGGACGGGATGATCCAGGGAGATGATATGGCGTGGGAGGTGGGAGGGGGCTTTGTCATTGGGAGATCGTGTACACCTGTGGCTGATTCATGTCAATGTATGGCAAAACAAATACACTACTGTAATGTAGAATTAAAGTATTAAAAATAATAATAAAAATTTAAAAAAGCAAAGCTAAAAAAAAAAAGATGTGGTACATATACACAATGGAGTATTATTCAGGCATTAAAAAATTCATTTGAATCAGTTCTAATGAGGTGAATGAAACTGGAGCCTATTATACGGAGTGAAGTAAGCCAGAGAGAAAAACACCAATACAGTATACTAACGCATATATATGGAATTTAGAAAGATGGTAACAATAACTCTGTATGTGAGATAGCAAAAGAGACACAGATGTATAAAAGAGGCTTTTGGACTCTGCGGGAGAGGGAGAGGCTGGGATGATTTGGGAGAATGGCATTGAAACATGTATAGTATCATATATGAAACGAATCACCAGTCCAGGTTCAATGCATGATACTGGATGCTTGGGGCTAGTGCACTGGGATGACCCAGAGGGATGGTACATGGAGGAAGGAAGGAGGGGGGTTCAGGATGGGGGACAGGTGTATACCTGTGGCAGATTCATGTTGATGTATGTCAAAACCAATTCAATATTGTAAAGTAATTAACCTCCAATTAAAATTTAAAAAATAAATAAAAGCCAAGAAATGAAGAAGAAAAAACTACCAGAAGACAAAAGTATATTAGGTAACCTATAGCTTTGTAAATTATTAATACATGCATATTATTAATCACCTCACAAGATGAATAAAATCTTTAAGAAGGAATTCAAATAAGACATTGAAAATAAGATTGGGAAATGGAAGCTGACACTTTGGCTTCCCAGGGCATTGTCACGAGTTGGTTCCCAAGACTTATGTCTATAGGAGCCACATGGGTGAGGAGGTAATATTTTGAGATCACCCCCTCCCAAAATGCAAGTTGTCATGGGACTTTTGGGGGTTCCCAGTTAGGGCTAGTAGTAAAGAACCCACCTGCCAATGTACAAAACATAAGAGACCTGTGTTCGATCCCTGGGTTGGGAAGATCCCCTGGAGGAGGGCATGGCAACCCAATCCAGTATTCTTGCCTAGAGAATCCCACGGACAGAGGAATCTCATAGGCTACAGTCTGTCAGGTCACAAAAACTTGGACACAACTGAAGTAACTTAGCATACACGCATGCATGGGACTTTTTACCACACCCTCAGTGAAATTGGATTAGGAAAAAGAAAATCCACCCATATGAACAGGGAAATAATAAGAAAACTTATGGCTGCCTTGTGCTCTGCCTAGAACATTTTTAAATCATTCTTATGAAAGTTCTTAATCACAGGTTTGCTAACATGAGTTTGGCATTGAAATTTTCAATTTAATTTAATCTAAGAATTTAATATCTTCCCCATCCAGAGATCAAACCCATGTCTTTATGTCTCCTATATTGGCAGGCAGGTTCTTTACCACTAGTGCCACCTGGGAAGCCCATATGCCACTATACACTTGCCCAAATCCACAGAATGCACAGGTGATACTAGAGGTAAAAAACCTGCCTGCTGATACAGAAGATGTAAGAGATGTGGGTTTGACCTCTGGGTTGGGAAGATGCCCTGGAGGAGGGCATGGCAACCCACGCCAGTTTTCTTGCCTGGAGAATCTAATGGACAGAGGAGCCTGGCGGGCTACAGCTCACTGGTATGCAAAGAGATGGATATGATTGAAGTGACTAAGCATGCACAGAATACACAATACCTTTTCTAAACAATCAATTGAAAATCTAGAAAGAAAAACATCAATACAGTATACTGACACATATATATGGAATTTAGAAAGACAGCAATGATGACCCTGAATGTGAGACAACAAAAGAGACACAGAGGTATAGAACGGACTTTTGGACTCTGAAGGAGAGGGAGAGGGTGGGATGATTTGGGAGAATGGCATTGAAACATGTATACTGTCATGTAAGAAACGAAGCACCAGTCTATGTTCAATACAGAATACAGGATGCTTGGGGCTGGTGTATGGGATGATCCAGGGAGATGATATGGGGTGGGAGGTGGGAGGGGGGTTTCAGGATTGGGAGATCGTGTACACCTGTGGCTGATTCATGTCAATGTATGGTAAAACAAATACAGTATTTTAATGTAGAATAAAGTATTTAAAAATTTTTTTAAAAAGAAAGAAAATTTATTCTGATCAACTGATGCTAGACAACAGACTGAATTACCTTGCCATGTTCTCTAAGTAAGATGATAATTTTAAAATTTTCTTATTTCTTTAGATGATATATTACTTCTGGTATTTTTTCAGCTTTTTTAAAAACTGAAGTACAGTTTACATAAAACTGTATATGAATCACAGGCATATGATATAGTGATTCAGAATTTTTATATGTTATACTCCATTGGTAGTTATTATAAAATATTGGCTTTACTCTGTGTTGTACAATATATCCTTGCTTGTCAGCCTTTTAAAAGAAAAAGTTATTGTCATTTCTGTTGTGTCTTTTAAATATTAAGTATCATAGCTAATTGTTTTAAAGGTTTCAGATAGTTCACTTGGCAAAAGTAAACACAGAATTGAATTCTAGGGATCGATGACCAACACAATCTTCTTTTTTTCTAATATATGCTGTCCTTGATTTATGCAATTTCAATATATTAAGGTTTCAGTTACCATGGTTTATTTAAATAATGCCAAATCCCCAACAACATGGCTCAAATTTCAGTTACCACAGTATATTAAATACTAGTAATTGAATAAAGCACAAACTTTACTAGTAGCTCTTCATTCTATGAAAGACAAGGAAATAATAAATGTGCAATCAGTAACCAATGACATCTGCCGGGGTCCAGCCCCCGTGGATCCAGGGAATTTGAAGCAGGGATGGCGTTGGCGAGGAAAGACATTTATTTATTTATTTATTTATGTAAGATTAGATTAGGAAGAAATAGTGTAGTAGGAAAATTTAGTGGAGAAAAGAGACTGAATAACTTGGCTTACATGGAAAACCAATAAAGTTCCAGACAAGGAACTTGCACCATCTATGTTGGTCCACCAGCGCCCATTTGAATATCAGAGAGTGCCCCACCTTGGGCTCTCTCTTTTACGGATCTTAGAAGCCAGGACAAGTAAGTAGACATGGCGAGCCTCCATGCCCCAGATGGGAATTCAGCTGAAAAGGGGGAGAAAAGAACGACATGGGGAAGCCCAGCATCGGTGCAAGATTCCAAAGACTTGACTTTCAAAATATGCTTATATACCTCAAGTTGTACATAAAGAAATAATGGAATATGCAGAGTTATTCAGGGGTAGCAGTCTTGACCCTCATTGAGACAAGGCTTTCTTTGTGCATACCCTCCCATATACAAAAGGTCTCAGGTGGTTTACATTATCTTCTGGCCAAGAGGCCTGTTAACATTTTTATGGCTCTCTTCCTGGATAATTGTCTATCAAACCAGAAAACTCCTTTTCCCTAGAAATGTTTCTTCTTTACTCTGCATCACCCTCAAAGTACTAAATAATGTTACATTCCTGTAGAACAAAGGTTCAGTGGGTTATAACAAAGAATGCACTCAACTCAAAGATCTAATGTTGCTAATACCAGGTCCACTACTTGTTTTTCTATATATCAACTATATCTAAAAATAGGTGAGGTGAAGTCATTCAGTCATGTCAACTCTTTGCGACCCCATGGACTGTAACCTACTAGGCTTCTCTGTCCATGGGAGTCTCCAGGTAAGAATACTGGAGTGGATTGCCACTTCCTTCTCCGGGGGATCTTCCTGACCCAGGGATAGAACCCGGGTCTCCCACATTGGAGGCAGATGCTTTAACCTCTGAGCCACCAGGGAAGCCCTATCTAAAAATAAAAGATACGAAAATTTGTCAGCAAGTATTGGCTTAACAAATGAAACCTTTAATCAGTCCTATTCTAATGATTTTGACTCCTCGGAAGCCCCTACATTCCTATAATGTTTTAAGCTTCCTATGCCTCTCACAGTCGGGAGCCCTCAAACAATCACATGTGCAGCTGTACGAGTCCTGCAGGCAGGCTAGAAAGCCATCAGAGGGGTTTTTGGATTGAAAGACTCGTATTATGCCCAGGAGACTTATTATATAAAAGCTCTAAATTAATTTTTTTCCAGAAAATTTGGTGGGGGAACAGCCCCCTGTAAATGACAGAAGAGTAGATGGAAAACGTAACACAGTAAAGCAGGCACACTCTGGTCTTGAGGGGGTGGATGCTCAGGAAATTCCAGGGGGAACCCCTGAAGCCTGATCACATCCTCGCGTTTTGTCAGGCTTCCTTCCGCATGACCTTGTCACTTCCGCATGACCTTGTCACGGGTGGGATTTGTCACGCTGGCTCCCGGTAGACATCAGTGATCGATCACAAAACTTCTTTCAGAGCTTGTCAGTGACTATTAATTCCATGAACAGAGAGAAAATTGTGCACAGTGGGCACTTGAATAATGTGATTTGAGCTACATGAGTCCACTTACAGGTGATTTTTTTTTTTTTCAGTTAATACAGTCTACAGTACCACATGATCAGAGGTCAGTTGAATATGCACATGTAGAACTGTGGTTTTGGAGGGCCAACTGTGAAGTTATACATGGATTTTCGACTACAGAAAGAGTTGGCCCCTAACTCCAGATTGTTTCAGAGTCAACTGTACTCACCATCATTTCCTTGTATTCCAATAATAAATTCATGTGACATTTATATGGACAAAAATAGAAAAAAAAGGAATCAGCCAACATAGATGAAAATGAAAATGCTAGAAGTGAGATTTAAATTGAATCTAAATAAAGCCATAGGAGATATAGCAGACCTGGGGAGTGTTGATACCGCCACTGGTTGAGAAATTATAGATATGAACCTAAAGGAACTTAGTGAAGGCAAACTTATGAACATCAGTGAAGAAAATAATTGTCAAAAGGATGAAGGTGTCCCAGATTAAGTGATGCCTACAGAAAATTTCACATTTGAGGAACACTCAATGTATCAAAAAGTCAGTGTTAATTGGAAACTGATTCATTCTTAGAAGGAATTATGAAATTTCACCAAGGCCTAGAAAAGCTATTCCATATCTATAAGTGATATGATGAGAGTAAAGCAAGAATGGCTAAAATCGCTCTAAATAAATATTTACAAGAAAATTAAACATTTAAATTCTGGACATTTCTATCATTTTCAATGTTGCTGTTGTTGTTGTTCAGTCACATCCAAGTCTTTGAAACCTCATGGACTGCAGCATGTCAGGCTTTCCTGTCCTTCACTATATCCCAGAGTTTGCTCAGACTCATGCTCATTGAGCTGGTGATGCCATCCAAACATCTCATCCTCTGCTGCCTTCTTCTCCTTTTCCCTTCAGTCTTTACCAGAATCAGGGTCTTTTCACCTGAGTTGGCTCTTATCAGGTGGCCAAAGTACTGGAGCTTCAGCTTCAGCATCAGTACTTCCAATGAATATTCAGGGTTGATTTCCTTTAGGATTGACTTTTGATCAATCCTTTAGGATTTGACTTTTGACTTCAAATCAAAAAGGATTTCCTTTTGATCTCTTTGTTGTCCACAGGACTCTCAAGAGTCTTCTCCAGCACCACAGTCTCTTTTCAGTGTTTTCACTATTGTTCTCTGTTTCAATGTTTTCAGTGACAGTGTGCTAAAGTAATACTAGTATTACTGTTTTTTTCAACTTCTCTATACAGTTGACCCTTGAACACCACGATTTTAAACTTTGTGAGTCTGCTTTTACATGAATTCTTATCAATAAATATGTACCACAGCACTATACAATCCACAGATATTGAGCCACAGATATAGAGAGCCAGCCTCTGCACAATTTTATACAGATTTCATGACCTCAACCCCCACATTGTTCAAGGATCAACTGTGCATTTATAACCAACAATAAGAAAAAATTTAATGCTTCACAAAAAGTTTTAAAGGTGATGGAATGATCATAATTTCCCATTGATAATTTAAATCATTTTACTGGGTTTCACCTTGCCATGATCATTTTTTAGAGTCCCACACTATTATGCAAAGAAAAAACTGATTTTACATTGTAAGACTTAGACTCAATATTTTAAAATTATAATTTATTAACATTCATAATATCTTCTTTTTGACATTTCATTTTAATTTTTCTTTAAAGAATGCCTTAATCCCCTGAAGTTTGGGAGGAATTAAGTGCATTGGATTAGGATTATATCATTCTCTTTATAGTATCAATTTACTGAATATAAAGCCAAACAACTATTAAGTCCATCAATTTAAAGGATATTTTTAGAAGTATACATTTGGCCTGTTTTCTAAAAACCCATAATTTTATTAATATCTTCAAGATTTCCAGATAAGTATTGAAGATGATCGAAACTGAATTCTTAATCCTATGATGACATTAGCACCTCATCTTGCATTTAACAATGATTTTAATTTTATATTTATTTACATTTTCAATACATTCAAATGCTTTTTAGAAACTGAAAAGGGATAGTACCATTCTTGTATGATATTTTTAAAACTATTTAAAAATAAGCTTTTACTATATCTTTTGCTATCAAAATTTTAAAATTAATGTACACAGATCAAAGGATATAGAATGCCATCAAAATTTTTTTAAGTATTTCAAGATGCTTGTCAATTATATTTTCCACACAGGGTGGTACTATCATATACCTGATGTTTCAAATCATTTTTGTCTGTATTCAGCGTTTGTAGCTATGTATGATATATATAATTCCTTTCTAATCATCTCATGTACTAAGCTAGCTATTCAACACACACACAAAATAAATGTTTTATGTATTTATAAATATATAAGTCTAATAATTATGTTTTACCTGGCTCATATCTGAGATGATATCATCAAATCTTAGTGGAAAATATTTAGCATTTCCTACACCATTTAAAATTGCTCAATTTGGACTTCCCTGGTGCTCCAGTGGTTAAGACTGTGTGCTCCCAATGCAAGGGGCCTGGGTTCAATCCCTGGTCAGAGAACTAGGTCCCACATGCCATAACTAAGATTTGGTGCAGCCAAAGAAATAAATATTTTAAAAATTTAAAAATTGCTTGACCTATAATATCTACCATAATTTCAATGGATGGTTTCCTATTTCATCCCCTAAATAATGTGCTACTATATTATTTGTTGTAAATGTTAGTCTTCTGCATAAATGTTCTATCATACTGATAGTGTTGGCATAATTTACATAATGTCTGCCAAATGAAGAGAATGCTAATACATTTTCTTGTGTGGTGCTCTGAATGCTTGATTTTGTCCTATCAAGCATTCAGTCATGCATATGATGTATTCATTTACAGCATGTCAATATTTTCAAAATAGTCATAGTACCACAGCACTTATAGTTTCATAACTGATCATATTTCATTTTGAATATTTATTATGTATTCAAACATTGTTAATGAGATTTAACTTCCTTTTGCTATTAACATGATAACTCTGCTGATCATCTACTCATTTCCTTTATTAGATAATTTTTTCATCACTAAAAGATTTTCAGTATAAATTTTAAAATAATAATAAAGCAATACATATAGGATTTTAGAAAACAGAATCTAGTTATTTTTCACCAATTGAAAAAATTGTGTCAATTGATGTTATCTATCTATCTATCTATCTATCTATATATATATATATATATAGACTATACTCACTGTAGTCACTATACTGAGTGGTGAACACCACTAAGCCATAAAAAGGAATGAAATAATGCCATTTGAAGCAACATGGAAGGAACTAGAGATTGCCATACTAAGTGAAGTAAGTCAGAAAAAGAAAATCAAACATCATATGATATCACTTACATGTGGAATCTAAAAATGACTGAAATGAATGTATCTGCAAAGCAGAAACAGAATCATGGACACAGAGAACAAACTGTAGCTGCCAAGGTGGAGAGATGGAGTGGGAAGTTGGAGTTAGCAGATATAAGCTTTTATTTAGAGAGCTCTCCATTCAATATATAAAACAAGGTCCTACTATATAGCCCAGAGACCTATATTCAATACCTTTTAATAAATATTTTTAATATTGCATATATATGTATAACTGAATCACTTTGTTGTATCGCAATAAGTAACACAACATTGTAAATCTACTATACTTCAATGTAAAAAGAAGGAAGAATTTATTTTATTTTTTAAAAAGCGTCCTATCTTTTCTTAATCTTTTGACTGAGCATTCAAAAATGTACCCAATCATACAGTTCATTGATATATCACAAATAGAACACATCTATATTATGCAATTCAGATCAACAAGTAGAATATCACTAGTACCTAGGAAGACTCCATATGTCACTCCTTACTGCATCTCTCATTCCTAAACATAACCACTATTTTGACTTTTAACATTATAATTAGTTTTTCTCTCCCACTGTAGTATCTGTTGCCTAAAGAATATGCTTTAACATTTCCTTTTCTGATGACAAATTGCTTCAGTTTGCTCTTGTCTAAAAATAAAAACAGTATTTACCTTCATTTTTGATGGATAGTCTCATTGACTACAGATTTCTAGATTTTCAATTTTATTGTCTTAGAACTCTGAAAATAGTATTGCATGCAATTCTGGCCTCCACTGTTTTCTTTGAGATGTCAGATGCTAGTTTAGTGATAGAAAACTAGTCTCTAGTCTCTGGCTATTATTAAAATATTCTCTTTGTTTTTGGTTTTTGGTAGTTTTACTGTGATGTACGCGGTATGATTATACACAGGAGGTGATGAACAGATTCACAGATTAGATCTGGTAGACGAGTGTCTAAAGAACTTTGGATGGAACTTTGTAACATTGTACAGAGGCGGAGACCAAAACCATCCCAAAGAAAAGGAAATGCAAGAAGACAAAGTAGTTGTCTGAGGAGGCTTTACAAATACCTGAGGAAAGAAGAGAAGTGAAAGGCAAAGGATACAGGGAAAGATTTACTCAACTGAATGCAGAGTTCCAGAGAATAGCAAGCAGAGAGAGTTAAAAAGGCCTTCCTAATTGACCAATGCAGAAATTAGAGAAAAAAATAGAATGAGAAAGATTAGAGAGCTCTTCAAGAAAATTGGAGGTAACAAGGGAACATTTCATGCAAGGATCAGCATTATAAAGTACAGAAATGATAAGGACCTAACAGAAGAAGAAGATATTAAGAAGTCGTGAGAAGAATACAACGAAAAACTATACAAAAAGACTTCAATGACTCAGATAACCATGATGGTGCGATCACTCATCTACAGTCAGACATCCTGGAATGTGAAGTCAAGTGGGCCTTAGGAAGCATCACTACGAACAAAGCTAGTGGAGGTGATGGAATTCCAGCTGAGTTATTTCAAATCCTAAAAGATGATGCTGTGAAAGTGCTGCACTCAATATGCCAGCAAATTTGGAAAACTCAGCAGTGTCCACATGACGGGAAAAGGTCAGTTTTCATTCCAGTCCCAAAGAAAGGCCATGCCAAAGATATCTGTATGCAGATCAAGAAGAAAGACTTAGAACTCGATATGGAACAATGGACTGGTTCAAAATTGGGAAAGTACAGTGAAAAGGCTGTATATTGTCACTCTGCTTATTTAACTTCTATGCAGAGTACATCATGCAAAATGCCAGGCTGGATGAATCACAAGTTGGAATCAAGATTTCCAGGTGAAATGTCAACAACCTCAGATATGTAGATGATACCACTCTAATGGCAGAAAATGAAGAGTGCCAGGGTCCAGCCCCCACAGGATCTAGGGGAACCTGAAGGGAAAATGGCATCAGCAGATGATTTAGAGAGAGATAAGGAAAGAATATTGTAGATAAGAAAACAGAGGCGAGAAAGAGGCTGATATTCCTTGGTTCACATAGAAAGCTAATAAAATCTTATAAGCCCAGGCAGAAAAGTGAACGCAGAAGCCTCTGTGTTCCAAGGGATCAGCCTGAAATAGAAAGTAAGAGAGAAAAAAAGAAAAACACGTGGTGACTAAGCTTCTTGGAGCGAGGCCCAATAGCTTTATTTTTAAGGGTACTTTTATACCTTGTCTTATACATAGAAGGAAGTGAACTATGCAAAGTCATACAGAGTCAGCCCAAACATTACATCTGTTTTGTCTTTATCAAAACCAGATTTTTTTTTTTTTGCAAACCTTTCCCATAGACAATGTTTTGCACATTATCTTTTGGCCTTGGAGGCCTGTGGACATTTTATGACCCTCTTTTGATAAAGGCTGCTCAACCAGAAAACTTATTTTCCCTCAAAGTGTTTTTTTCTTTATATTTCTAATCTATGCCAACCTCAGAAAGTATTAAACAAGTTGCATTTCTCACGGAGCTAAAGTGCAGTGAGTTACAAGAAAGAAACAATTAGCTCAAAAGTGTGATTGGTTAATTTCAAGGCTACACTTGTTTTTCTTACTTTCCAACTATGTTAACTAATGCACTCCCAGGTGCACAGTGGATAAGAGATATGGGAACTTAGCAACAAACATTGGCCCAATAATGAAATCCTATGCCAGCACTACTCTAATAATTTTTAACTCTAAAAGGCTCTATGTTTTAGGCTTTCTGTGCCTCTCATAGTAGGGAGGCTGTAAATAAACATATGCGTAGCTGCAAGAGTCTGGATATGCCTGTCAAGCAAGCTGGAATGCTAACAGAGGGATTTTCACTGGAAACATTCCTCTCATGTCCAGGAGACTTATTAGCTACAGCCCTAAGTTCATTTTCTCCAGAGAAAGGTGGTCAGGAATAGCCCCCTGTTAATGTCAGAGGAGTCGGTAAATGTCATGAAATAGTAAAACAGACAGATTCTGGTTTTGGGGTAGATGCTCAAGAAAGCCTAGGAAGCCCCTTGAATTTTGAAGCCTTGCTTAACAGTTCTCTTCCAGAAGACCTTGTCAAGGGTGGGATCTCCCATGGTGGCTCCCGGCAGAAGAGGTACTAACGAGTCTCTAGATGAAAGGGAGTGAGGAGAGTAAGAAAGCTTTCAAAATACTAACATCATGGCATCTGGACCTATCTCTTCATGGCAAATAGAAGGGAGAAAAGTGGAAGCAGTGACAGATTTTATTTTCTTGGACTCCAAATCACTGCAGACAGTGAGTTCAATTCTGTTCAGTCGCTCAGTCATGTCTGACTCTTTGCGACCCCATGAATTGCAGCACGCCAGTGCTGTCCATCACCAACTCCTAGAGTTCACTCAGACTCACATTCATTGAGTCAGTGATGCCATCCAGCTATCTCATCCTCTGTCGTGCCCTTCTCCTCCTGCCTCCAATCCTTCCTAGCATCAGAGTCTTTTCCAATGAGTCAACTCTTTGCATGAGGTGGCCAAAGAACTGGAGTTTCACCTTCAGCATCATTCCTTCCAAAGAAATCCCAGGGTTGATCTTCAGAATGGACTGATTGGATCTCCTTGCAGTCCAAGGGACTCTCAAGTGTCTTCTCCAACACCACAGTTCAAAAGCATCAATTCTTCAGCGCTCAGCCTTCTTCACAGTCCAATTCTCACATCCATACATGACAACAGGAAAAACCATAGCCTTGACTAGACGGACCTTAGTCGGCAAAGTAATGTCTCTGCTTTTCAATATATTATCTAGGTTGGTCATAACTTTTTCCCAAGGAGTAAGCATCTTTTAATTTCATGGCTGCAGTCACCATCTGTAGTGATTTGGGAGCCCCCAAAATAAAGTCTGACACTGTTTCCACTGTTTCCCCATCTATTTCACTTGAAGTGATGGGACCGGATGCCATAGTCTTCATTTTCTGAATGTTGAGCTTTAAGCCAACTTGTTACTCTCCTCTTTCACTTTCACTAAAAGGCTTTTAGCTCCTCTTCACTTTCTGCCATAAAGGTGGTGTCATCTGCATATCTGAGGTTATTGATATTTCTCCTGGCAATCTTGATTCCAGCTTGTGCTTCTTGCAGTCCAGGGTTTCTCATGATGTACTCTGCATAGAAGTTAAATAGGAGGTAACAATATACAGCCTTGATGTACTCCTTTTCCTATTTGAAACCAGTCTGTTGCTCTAACTGTTGCCTTCTGACCTGCATACAGATTTCTCAAGAGGCAAGTTAGGTGGTCTGGTATTCCCATCTCTCTCAGAATTTTCCACAGTTTATTGTGATCCACACAGTCAAAGGCTTTGGCATAGTCAATAAAGCAGAAATAGATGTTTTTCTGGAACTCTCTGGCTTTTTCCATGATCCAACGGATGTTGGCAATATGATCTCTGGTTACTCTGCCTTTTCTAAAACCAGCTTGAACATCAGGAAGTTCACAGTTCAAGTATTTGCTGAAGCCTGGATTGGAGAATTTTGAGCAGACAGTGAGTACAGCCATGAAACTAAAAACACTTGCTCCTTGAAAGGAAAACTATAACAAATCTGGACAGTGTGTTGAAAAGAAGAGACATTACTCTGCCAACAAAGGTCCATATAGTCACTCCCTATGATTTTTCTAGTAGTCATGTACAGATGTGAGAGCTGGACCATAAAAAGACTGAGTGCTGAAGAATTGATGCTTTCAAATTGTGGTGCTGGAGAAGACTTGCAAGAGTTCCTTGGACTGCAAGGAGGTCAAAAACTGTTAATCCTAAAGAAAATCAGCCTTGAGTATTCACTGGAAGGACTGATGCTGAAGTTGAAGCTCTAACACTTTGGCTATCTGATGAGAAGAGCCAACTCACTGGAAAAGACCCTAAGGCCAGGAAAGATTGAGTGCAGGAGGACACGGGGGAGACACAGAGTAAGATGGTTGGATAGCATCATTGACTCAACTCCAACTCCAGGAGCCAGTGGAGGACAGAGGAGCCTAAACTATTACAGCCCATGGGGTCGGAAACAGTTGGATATGACTTAGTGACTGAACAACAACACTTGTTATGACATTTTTGTTGTTTTTGTCATTTTCTCCTTCTTCATTGGAGTTCTTAATCCCATTTTTCTCTTTTGGGGAATTCTCAATCATTATTTCATCTCTACCATTTTCTCCATCTCTTCAGTCACTTTGTGACCAGCTATGCATATATTTGACCTTTATATGGTATTTCCTCAACTGTATACTTTGTCTTTTATGTATTTTTTACTCTTTGTTCCTTCAAAATTCATTCTAGACATATTCTTCTAATCTATCTTCCAGTTCACTAATTCCATCTTTAGTGAGATCTTATCTGGTATTATAGTCATCCATTTTTTAGCTACTTTCATTTTATTTTTCTATTACACAATTTTCATTTGCTTATCTCTATATAACTTCCATTTAGCTGCCAAAACTCTCAGTCTTGTTTTTACCTTCTTGAATGTGTTATACCTACTCATTTTAAAGTCTGGGCCTAATTACTTCATTATCTAGGATGCTGGCAAACCTGTATCTGTTGTCTGTATTGTTCTCTGTATTGTTCTAAAGAAAAATTATTCATTTTGCCTTGTTTCTATGTTTCTCGGTATTTGGGTTTTGCTTTTGTTTTATTTTTTTATATAAATTTATTTATTTTAATTGTAGGTTAATTTACTTTACAATGATCCAACATCCACTGGATCATTGAACAGCAAAAGAGTTCTAGAAAAACATCTATTTCTGCTTTATTGACTACACCAAAGCCTTTGACTGTGTGGATCACAACAAACTGTGGAAAATTCTGAGAGATGGGGAAGACCAGACTTGCCTCTTGAGAAATCTGTATGCAAGTCAAGAAGCCACAATTAGAATTGGACATGGAACACATGACTGGTTCCAAATAGGAAAGCGAGTACGTCAACACTATATATTGTCATCATGCTTATTTAACTTATATGCGCAGTACATCATGAGAAACTCTGGGCTGGATGAAGCACAAGCTGAAATCAAGATTGCCAGGAGAAATTTTAATAACCTCAGATATGCAGATGACACCACCTTATGGCAGAGAGTGAAGAAGAACTAAAGAGCCTCCTGATGAAAGTGAAAGAGGAGAGTGAAAAAGTTGGCTTAAAGCTCAACATTCAGAAAACTAAGATCATGCACCTGGTTCCATATGGCAAATAGATGGAGAAACAGTGTCATATTTTATTTTGGGGAGTTCCAAAATCACTGAAGATTGTGACTGCAGCCATGAAATTAAAAAATGCTTACTTCTTGGGAGAAAAGTTCTGAACAACCTAGACAGCATATTAAAAAGCATGGTGGGGGTGGTCCTAAGATGGAGGAGGAATAGGACAGGGAAACCACTTTCTCCCCCACAAATTCATCAAAAGAACATTTGAACACTGAGCAAATTCCACAAAACAACTTCTGAATGCTGGCAGAAGACATCAGTCACCCAGAAAGGCAGACCATTATGTTCAAAAGGAGGTAGGACAAAATATAAAAGATAAAAAGAGAGACAAAGAGGTAGGGATGGGAGATCCATCCCACGAAGGGAGTCTTAAAAAGAGAGAAGTTTTCAAACACCAGGAAACACTCTCACTGGCAAGTTTGTGGGAAGGCTTGGAACCTCAGAGGGTAACATAACTGGGAGGAAAAATAAATAATTAAAACCCACAGGTTATGAGCCTAAAGGCAACTCCCATTGGAGAAGCAGCTCAGACGCTTGCACTCACCACTAGCAAGTGGGGATTGCACAGGGAGGCGCGGGCTGCATTGCTCAGGGTAAGGACTGGGCCTGAATGCCAAGAAGGCAATCTGAGGGAACTAACTATAGATAGCAACCCATACTGTGGGATAGCTATCCTGCGAAAAGCCCTAACCTAAGACACCACCAGGCCTGCTCACAGAATAAATGACTGAGCAGAGCTAGCTTTCTGCGGACTGACCCATCCACCACTGGAAACAGGGGCAATCGCGGCCCCAGAGGCATTATTTATCAAACTGAAAGCAGGCTTCATTGCTAACCAAGACTACTTGGGATTCTGGACGGCCAACATCCACTGGGAGGGTCGCAGCCAGAAATCAGCTTCCCAGAGAGACACACAGCACACCTGAGAAGGTGCGCCAGTTGTGCACCCAGAAAACCGAGTGGCAGGGACGGAGGGGTGATAAGTTGCAGTGACTGTGCTCTCCAAGCACCTGGTCACCTGAGCTCCTCGGACTGGGGAAGGGCACAAAATGCAGGCCCATTCAAGTCTGCGCCTTTGTGGAGTACCCAAGAACCTGAACCTGAACGGTTTCGACCTGGAAAGTGCACGCAACCCAGGGCCAGCCTCAGACAGTTCCCGGCAGAGCAACCTAGAGCCTAAGCAGTGTAAACAGGGAAAGCACACACGCTGTAAGCGGGGCAAACCCAGTGTGGCCGAGACACTGGGAGCACTCCCACAGATGCCAGTGTTATTTGTTTCCAGTGTTCCTCCCTCCCCACTGCACAATTAAACAAGTTAACCTAAAAAGTGTCCACACCACCACCCCCTTGTGTCGGGCCTGAAATTAGACACTGAAGAGGCCAGCAAACAGAAGAAGCTAAAATAATCAGAGGGAACCTCCTTGGAAGTGACAGGTACAATAGATTAAAACCCTACAGTTAGCACTGACTACATAGGAAGGGGCCTAGAGATCTTGAGAAAAGTAAGTTGGATCAAGGAACTATCTGAAAATGAACTGACCCCACACTGTCCACAACAACACCAGAGAAAGTCCTAGATATATTTTCACTATTATCATTTTAATTAATTTTTTTTATTTTTAAGTCCTCTATTACTCCTTTAATTTTCATTTTTATAAACTACTATTACTTTGCAAAGAAAAAGACCCAATTTTTAAAGCAAACCATGTGTGTATGTGTGTGTGTGTGTGTGTGTGTGTGTGTGTGTATATATATATTTAAAATAATTTTATGACTTTGCTTTTCCCTTTAATATTGTGTTTTTGAGAATCTAACCTCTACTCTAGATTTTTAATCTTTGCTTTTGGTATTTGTTATCAATTTTGTACCTTTAAGAACCCAATCTTCAGTACTCATTTTTACCTGGGAGTGAGATTACTGGCTGGATTGCTCTCTCCCCCCTTTGGACTCTCCTTTTTCTCCACCAGGTCGCCTCTATCTCCTCCCCTCCCACTTTTCTTCTCTACCCAACTTTGTGAATCACTTTCTGTGTTCTGGGTTGTTGAGAACACCTAGGGAACTGATTCCTGGCTGGATTTACCACTCTCTTTTTGATTCCTACTTTTATCCTCTTGGCCACATCTGTCTACTTTCTCCCTCTTCTCTTCTCTGTGTAACTCTATGAACATTTCTGAGGGGCCCAGACTGTGGAGAGCACATAGAGAAGTGATTACTGGATAGCTTGCTCTCGCCACTTTTGTTTCCCCCTCTTCTCCTCCTGGTCACCTCTATCTCCCTCCTCCCTCTTCTCTTCTCCATGTAACTCTGTGTACCTCTCCAGATGTCCCTCACTGTAAATAAACTTTTCATCATTAACCTAAATGTTTTATCATCCATGCTGTATATATGGAGAAGTCTTGAGGCTACTGTAAGAATAAGACTGAAAACCAGAAACAGGAGGCTTAAGTCCAAATCCTGAGAATACCAGAGAACTCCTGACTCCAGGGAACATTAATCAATAGGAGCTCATCAAACACCTCCATACCTACACTGAAACCAAGCACTACCCAAGGGCCAACAAGTTCCAGAGAAAGACATACCACACAAATTCTCCAACAACACAGGAACATAGCTCTGAGCATCAATATCCAGGCTGCCCAAAGTCACACCAAACCCACTGATATCTCAAAACCCATTACTGGACACTTCATTGCACTCCAGAGAGAAGAAATCCAGCTCTACCCACCAAAACACTGACACAAGCTTCCCTAACCAGGAAACCTTCACAAGCCACACATCCAACCTCACCCATAGTGAGGAACCTCCATAATAAAAAAGAACCACAAACTACCAGAATACGGAAAGGCCATCCCAAACACAGCAATATAAACAAGGTGAAAAGGCAGAGAAATATTTAGCAGGTAAAGGAACATGATAAATGCCCACCAATCAAAACAAAGGAGTAAGAGATAAGGAATCTACCTGATAAAGAATTCTAAATAATGATGTGAAAATGATCCAAAATCTTGAAAATAAAATGTAGTTACAGATAAATAGCCTGAGACAAGGATTGAGAAGTTGCAATAAATGTTTAGCAAACACCTAGAAGAAGTTAAAAAGAGTCAATATATAATGAATAATGCAATAAATTATATCAAAAACACTCTGGAGGGAATCAACAGTAGAATAACGGAGACAGAAGATAGAATTAGTGAGGTAGAAGATAGAATGGAAGAGATAAATGAAACAGAGGAGAAAAAAGAATTAAAAGAAATGAGGACAACCTCAGAGACCTCTGGGACAATGTTAAATGCCCCAACATTCAAATCATAGGAATCCCAGAAGAAGAAGACAAAAACAAAGTCCATGAGAAAATAACTGAGGAGAAAATCATTGAAAACTTCCATAAAATGAGGAAGGAAATAGTCACCCAAGTCCAAGAAATCCAGAGAGTCCCAAACAGGATGAATCCAAGACGAAACACCCCCAAGACACATATTAACCAAATTAACAAAGATCAAACACAAAGAACAAATATTAAAAGCAGCAAGGGAGAAAACTATAAATAACACACAAGGGGATTACCATAAGGATAACAGCTGATCTTTGAATAGAAACTCTTCAGGCCAGAAGAGAATAGCAAGACGTAAAGTGATGAAAGAAAATAACCTACAGCCCAGATTACTGTACCCAGCAAGATCTCATTCAAATATGAAGGAGAAATCAAAAACTTTACAGGCAAGCAACAGCTGAGAGAATTCAGCACCACCAAACCAACTCTCCAACAAATGCTAAAGGATCTTCTCTAGACAGAAAACACAGAAAGGGTGTATAAACTCCAACCCAAAACAATAAAGTAAATGGCAATGGGAGCATACTTATCACTAATTAAATGTAAATGGGTTGAATGCCCCAATCACAAGACAAAGACTGGCTGAATGGACACCCAAAAAAAGACCGCTATATATGTTGTCTACAATAGACCCACCTTGAAACAAGGGACACATACAGACTGAAAGTGAGGGGCTGGCAAAAGATATTCCATGCAAATAGAGACCAAAAGAAAGCAGGAGTAGCAATACTCACATCAGATAAAATAGACTTTAAAACAAAGGTTGTAAAAAGAGACCAAAAAGACACTACATAATGATCAAAGAACCAATCCAAGAAGATATAACAATTATAAATATATATGCACCCAATATAGGAGCACTGCAATATTTAAGGCATATGCTAACAAGTATGAAAGGGGAAATTAACAGTAACACAATAATAGTGGGAGACTTTAATATCCCACTCACACTTATGGATAGATCAACTAAACAGAAAATTAACAAGGAAACACAAACTTTAAATGATACAAAAGACCAGTTAAACCTAATTGATATCTATAGGACATTTCACCACAAAACAATGAATTTCACCTTTTTCTCAAGTGCAAATGGAATCTTCTCCAGGATAGATCACATCCTGGGCCATAGACCTAGCCTTGGTAATTTTTTTTTTTTTAATGAACTCATTCCAAGCATCTTTTCTGACCACAGTGCAGTAAGATTAGATGTCAGTTACAGGAGAAAAACTATTAAAAGTTCTAACATATGGAGGCTGAACAACATGCTGCTGAATAACCAAAAACTCACAGAAGAAGTCAAAAAGAAATCAAAATGTGCATAGAAATGAATGAAAATGAAAACACAACAATCCAAAACCTATGGGATATTGTAAAAGCAGTGCTAAGGGGAAGCTTCATAGCAATACAGGCATACCTCAAGAAACAAGAAAAAAGTCAAATAAATAACCTAACTCTATGCCTAAAGCAACTAGAAAAGGAAGAAATAAAAAACCCCAGGGTTAGTAGCAGGAAAGAAATCTTTAAAATTAGGGCAGAAATAAATGCAAAGGAAACAAAAGAGACCATAGCAAAAATCAACAAAGCCAAAAGCAGGTTCTTTGAGAAGTTAAATAAAATTGACAAACCACAAGCCAAATTCATCAAGAAACAAAGGGAGAAAAATCAAATCAACAAAATAAGAAACGAAAATGGAGAAATCACAACAGACAACACAGAAATACAAAGGATCATAAGAGACTACTATCACCAACAAAATGCCAATAAAATGGACAACTTGGAAGAAATGGACAAATTCTTAGAAAAGTGTAACTTTCCAAAACTGAAACAGGAAGAAATGGAAAATCTTAACAGACTCTTCTGTGCTTAATCACAAGCACAGAAATTGAAACTGTAATCAGAAATCTTCCAGCAAAAAAAGCCCAGGACCAGATGGCTTCACAGCTGAATTCTACCAAAATTTAGAGAAGAGCTAACACATATCGTACTCAAACTCTTCCAGAAATTTGCAGAGGAAGGTAAACTTCCAAACTCATTCTATGAGGCCTCCATTACTCTAATAGCAAAACCTGACAAAGATGCCACAAAAAAAAAAAAAAACTACAAGCCAATATCTCTGATGAACATAGATGCAAAAATTCTTAACAAAATTCTAGGGAACAGAATCCAACAACATAGTAAAAAGATCATACATCATGACCAAGTGGGTTTTATCCCAGGGATGCCAAGATTCTTCAATATCCGCAAATCAATCAACATAATACACCACATTAACAAATTAAAAAATAAAAACCATATGATTATCTCAATAGATACAGAGAAAGCCTTTGACAAAATTCAACATCTGTTTATAATAAAAACCTCCAGAAAGCAGGAATAGAAGGAACATACTTCAGCATAATAAAAACTATATATGACAAACCCACAGCAAACATTATCCTCAATGGTGAAAAATTGAAAGCATTTCCCCTAAAGTCAGGAACAAGACAAGGGTGCCTACTCTCATCACTACTACTCAACATAGTTTTGGAAGTTTTGGCCACAGCAATTAGAGCAGAAAAAATAAATAAAAGAAATCCAGATTGGAAAAGAAGTAAAAATCTCACTGCTTGCAGATGACATGATCCTATACATAGAAAACCCTTTAGACTCCACCAGTAAAATACTATAGCTAATTAACGAATATAGTAAAGTTGCAGGATGTAAAATCAACACACAGAAATCCCTTGCATTCCTATACACTAACAAGGAGAAAACAGAAAGAGAAATTAAGGAAACAACTCCATTCACCATTGCAACAAAAAGAATAAAATACTTAGGAATGAATCTACCTAAAGAAACAAAAGACCTATATATAGAAAACTATAAAACGCTGGTGAAAGAAATCAAAGATGACACAAATAGATGGAGAAATATACCATGTTCATGGATCAGAAGAATCAATGTAGTGAACATTAATATACTACCCAAAACAATCTATAGATGATTGAATGCAATCCCTATCAAGCTACCAACTATATTTTTAGAGAACTAGAACAAATAATTTCACAATTTGTATGGAAATGCAAAAACCTCAAATAGCCAAAGCAATCTTGAGAAAGAACGATGGAACTTGAGAAAGAAGAATCAACCTGCCTCACTTCAGGCTCTACCACAAAGCCACCATCATCAAGACAGTATCGTACTGGCACAAAGACAGAAATCTAGATCAATGGAACAAAATAGAAAGCTCAGAGATAAATCCACGCACCTATGGACACCTTATCTTCGACAAAGGAGGTAAGACTCTACAATGGGGAAAAGACGATCTTTTTTTTTTTTTTTTTTTTTTTTTTGCTTACCCTTGTATTTTGAGTTCTTACCTTATCATATGGACATGTTTATTAAATAAATAATTGAATGAGTACAACCTATGTACAAAAGAGATCCTGTCTACCAGTACACAATGACCTCTCTAAAACACTCCTCCATACCAAATTGTTTAATTAAGACAATCTTTTTAACAAGTGGTGCTAGGAAAACTGGTCAACCACTTGTTAAATAAAAGAAAGAAAGAAACTAGAACACTTTCTAAAACCACACACAAAAACAAACTCAAAATGGATTAAAGATCTAAATGTAAGGCCAGAAACTATAAAACTCCTAGAGGGAAACATAGGCAAAACACTTTCCAACATAAACCACAGCAGGATCCTCTATGACCCACCTACCAGAATACTGTAAATAAAAGCAGAAATAAACAAATGGGACCTAATTAAAATTAAAAGCTTTTGCACAACAAAGGAAACTATAAGCAAGTTGAAAAGACAGCCCTCAGAATGGGAGAAAATAATAGCAAATGAAGCAACTGACAAAGAATTAATCTTAAAAATATACCAGCAACCCTTCAGCTCAAAAAAAAATGACCCAATCAAAGAACGGGCCAAAGAACTAAACAGAAATTTCTCCAAAGAAGACATACGGATGGCTAACAAACACATGAAAAGATGCTCAACATCACTCATTATCAGAGAAATGAAAAACAAAACCACAATAAGATACCATTTCACACCAGTCAGAATGGCTACGATCCAAAAGTTTACAAGCAATAAATACTGGAGGGTGTGAAGAGAAAAGGGTACTCTCTTACACTGTTGGTGGGAATGCAAACTAGTACAGCCACTATGGAGAACAGTGTGGAGATTCCTTTAAAAACTGGAAATGAACTGCCATATGACCCAGCAATCCCACTGCTGGGAACACATACTAAGGAAACCAGAATTGAAAGAGACACATGTACCCCAATGTTCATTGCAACACTGTTTATAATAGCCAGGACATGGAAGCCTCCTAGATGTCCATCAGCAGATGAATGGATAAGAAAGCAGTGATACATATACACAATGGAGTGTTACTCAGCCATCAAAAAAAATTATTTGAAATGAGGTGGATGAAACTTGACCCTATTACACAGAGTGAAGTAAGCCAGAAGAAAAACACCAATACAGTATACTAGCGCATATATATGGAATTTAGAAAGATGGTAACAATAACCCTTTATGCGAGACAGCAAAAGAGAAACAGATGTATAGAACAGTCTTTGGACTCTGTGGGACAGGGCAAGGGTGATTTGGTTTGGGAGAATGGCATTGAAACATGTATATTATCATATGTGAAACAAATCACCAGTCCAGGTTCGATGTATGATATAGGGTGCTTGGGGCTGGTGCACTGGGATGACCCAGAGGGATGGGAGGGGGAAGGGGGTGGAGGGGGTTCAGGATGGGGAACACATGTACACCCATGGCGGATTCATGTCAATGTTTGACAAAACCAATACAATATTGTAAAGTAATTAGCCTCCAAAAAAAAATAAAAAAAGAATAAAACAAAAAGCGAAGATGTTACTTTGTCACCAAAGTTCCATCTAGCCAAGGCTGTGATTTTCCAGTAGTCATGTATGGATGTGAGAGCTGGACTATAAAGAAAGCTGAGTGCTGAAGAATTGATGCTTTTGAACTGCGGTGTTGGAGAGGACTCTTGCAAATCCCTAGGACTGCAAGGAGATCCAATCAGTCCATCCTAAAGGAGATCAGTCCTGAGTGTTCATTGGAAGGACTGATGTTGAAGCTGAAACTCCAATACTTTGGCCACCTGATACAAAGAGCTGACTCATTTGAAAAGACCCTGATTCTGGTAAAGATTGAAGATGGGAGGAGAAGGGGACGACAGAGGATAAGATGGTTAGATGGCAACACCAACTCAATACACCTGAATTTTGATGATGGACAGGGAGGCCTGGTGTGCTGCAGTCCATGGGGTCACAGGGAGTCAGACACGACTGAGCAACTGAACTGAACTCTTAATAACAGTACCAGTGAAAAGCAGGTCAAAGAAACAGTGTCCATCATGAAGTCAAAATTAGTTCTTCTCTGCAACAATTACTCCTTCTCTGCAACAGTTACCCACTGTCAATGTCCATTCCACAGTCTTGCAGAAAAAGGGTGATGATCATTCTGCTTTGTCAGATGAATCTTTCTGGGAGTGTCTGCCATTGATGCCAGTGTTCCAATGTAGCTTTGTCTTCTTTTTGTTTCTCTTTGGAAAGTGTCTACTTTGCACCTGTAGACCTACTAGATCAAGTCCACTGACTCAAGACTTGATATTTCTAACAAGTTCTGCTACCTGTCCCTAAACCACCCTGAATAATTAGGGCCTACATTCCACCTTCTTCTTTCTGTTTAAACACTTGGGGCAAAACTTTCACACCAATAGGCTTCCAGAGTTAGATAATAAGAATGGTCAGGGGCAAGTTTGAAGGTTCATCAAAAATTAAAATTAGAGCTGCCTTATGATATGGCAGTCCAACTCCTGGGCATGTACCCAGACAAAACTCTAATCCAGAAAGACACATGAACCTCTATGTTCAGAGTAGCACTACCTACAATAGCCAAGATATGGAAACAACCTAAATGTCCATCAACAGATGAATGAATAAAGATGTGGTACATGTATACAATGAAACACTACTAGAACATAAAAAGAGAATGAAATAATGCAATTTGCAGTAGCATGGATGGACCTACAGCTTATCATACTGAGTGAAGTGATTCAGAAAGAGTAAGAGAAATATGATGTGATATCTCTTATGTGTGGAATCTAAACTATGACACAAGTGAATTTATCTACAAAACAGGAACAGACTCTAAAGCACATAGAATAGATTTGTGATTGCCAAGGGGGAGATGGAGCAGCAAGGGATGGACTGGGAGGTTCAGTTCAGTTCAGTCGCTCAGTCGTGTCCGACTCTCTGCAACCCCATGAATCACAGCATACCAGGCTTCCCTGTCCATCACCAACTCCCGGAGTTTACTCAGACTCACATCCATCGAATCAGTGATGCCATCCAGCCATCTCATCCTCTGTCATCCCGCTCTCCTCCTGCCGCCAATCCCTCCTAGCATCAGAGTCTCTTCCAATGAGTCAACTCTTCGCATGAGGTGCCCAAAGTACTGGAGTTTCAGCTTTAGCATCATTCCTTCCAAAGAAATCCCAGGGCAGATCTCCTTCAGAATGGACTGGTTGGATCTCCTTGCAGTCCAACGGACTCTCAAGAGTCTTCTCCAACACCATAGTTCAAAACCATCAATTCTTCAGAACTCAGCCTTCTTCACAGTCCAACTCTCATATTCATACATGACCACAGGAAAAACCATAGTCTTGACTAGATGGACCTTAGTCGGCAAAGTAATGTCTCTGCTTTTGAATATGCTATCTAGGTTGGTCATAACTTTTCTTCCCAGGAGTAAGCGTCTTTTAATTTCATGGCTTCAGTCACCATCTGCAGTAGGAGCCCAAAAAAACAAAGTCTGACATTGTTTCCACAGTTTCCCCGTCTATTTCCCATGAAGTGATGGGACCGGATGCCATGATCTTCGTTTTCTGAATGTTGAGCTTTAAGCCAACTTTTTCACTCTCCTCTTTCACTTTCATCAAGAGGCTTTTGAGTTTCTCTTCACTTTCTGCCATAAGGGTGGTGTCATCTGCATATCTGAGGTTATTGATATTTCTCCCAGCAATCTTGATTCCAGCTTGTGTTTCTTCCAGTCCAGCGTTTCTCATGATGTACTCTGCATAGAAGTTAAATAAACAGGGTGACAATATACAGCCTTGATGTACTCCTTTTTCCTATGTGGAACCAGTCTGTTGTTCCATGTCCAGTTCTAACTGTTGCTTCCTGACCTGCATATAGGTTTCTCAAGAGGAAGGTCAGGTGGTCTGGTATTCCCATCTCTCTCAGAATTTTCCACAGTTTATTGTGATCCACACAGTCAAAGGCTTTGCCTTGGTCAATAAAGCAGAAATAGATGTTTTTCTGGAACTCTCTTGATTTTTCCATAATCCAGTGGATGTTGGCAATTTGATCTCTGGTTCCTCCGCCTTTTCTAAAACCAGCTTGAACATCAGGAAGTTCACGGTTCACATACTGCTGAAGCCTGGCTTGGGAGTTTGGGATTAGCAAATGCAAACTACTGTTTATAGAATAGATAAACAAGGTCTTGTTGCATATCAGAGGAAACTATATTCAGTAAACCATGATAGAAGTGATATGATGATATAAGCTGTATTCAGTAGACACGATTCCATGTGACAAACCATGATGGAAAAGAATATGAAATATATTAATTAATATAATAATATATTAATATATTATAAATAAAATATATGTAATATGAAATATATTCCTTCTCATATTCTTTTATATATTCTTGTACATATATATATATATATAACTGAATCACACTGCTCTAGAACAGAAATTCACACAACATTGGAAATCAACTATACTTCAGTAAAACAAATTTTTTAGAAAAGAGCAATCAACGGAAAATTGCATCTGTTTCAACTCAAAGAAATCACTAAATAACTAAGAAAGTGCAAAATTTCTTGTCAAAGTGAGACTTCTAACCAGACAAGCATCAGATGCCTTAACACAACAAAGATGGCAGAAAGGAAAAGAGTTGTAGAAGACTATAAATTTGGTGCAAATTCAACACAGACTTTTACTGAGAGCATAGTGCATGCAGTAAAGACAATTTGACAGGGATACAAATAGTAAAAAGATGTGGATGTTGCTGTCAAAAAGCTTAAAAATTAGAAGGGAAAAGGAACTTAAATAGCCACAACAAAAGGTCTAAAGTGAGGAGAAGATTTAGCAAAATCCAGTTAAATTGTGATAGCACTTTAGATGAGGCAGAGACAGCTCCCGCTTGTGAATCAGGGAAGGTCTTCTTCAGGAAGTGGCATCTGAAATAAGCCTGATGGTCTATTCACATCTAAATACATGAAGAGCCCTTGGACTTAATTCCATGCAGGACTTAAATTATAAATTTTAAAGCTTTATAACACAGGATAGAAAAATAATTCTGCAGAATTATTTAGCTTATATTGATCATTAAGTAGAAATAAACAACAACAAAAACAGATATACAAGGAAAGTATGTATAACTCTCCTTGTATGTATGTATGACTGTCCTATGTCTACATGTGTCCTGAGCTCTTGAGCTGCTGGGATCTCTTTCCAAAGGGAGAAGAGTGCTTGGGGGTTCACAGTGTGTCCTGATGAGAATAGAGATGGAAGTCATTCTACATGGGATGGAGGTGAGAAGGAATGGGCTGATAGATAAGAAGAAAGGCGCTGGGAGGAGGAAAACTGAGAAAAGGGAGAGGAAAAAAAAGATGGGCAAGCAAGTGGAGACTGAGGGGAAGGGTAGGAAAAATGGACACAAAAACTCACCAGTGCTTCCTAAGCCAAAATGCAAGACCTGTTAGGGGTACCAGGGGCACAATCACTACCAAAATGATCCAACCCACAGAGCAGTGGTGATCTGTGGATGGATGTGCACACAAGGGTGTCCCCTCAAACAGACCCACTGTTTTACTGCATTTCTGTGCCCTTCATTTGTTACTCAAGAATCTGCCTCAACAGTCTCCTTCTTCCCTGTTTCCTCTCCTATCTCTCATCCAAAATGACTCCATCTAACCTCCTTCCTATATCTATGGGGCTCTCACTGTCAACTTCCGTATTTCTTATTTTTATTCCTTTTGCATCTGGAGTCCCTAGAATCCCCAAATTTTTCATCTAGCTCTCCTGCTCTGCTTGAGGGCCACCTATTCCCATCCCAGCAGGACTCAAGTTCTTCTTCACCCCAGTAGACGATGATGTCCTGGCCTCCTAGACTGCTGTGCCTCACCTGGCAACTCAGGCCAGATGTCTCACTGGCTTCCACATCCAAGGAAACCCGAAGATACCATGTCCCATCAGCTTTAGGCAAGACATCATTTTTCTGAGTGCCCTGTTGCTCCTGCTCACCCCGCATCCACATCACCCAAATGGGCTTTGGGTAGAAGCCAGAGGCAGGACAAACCAGCATCAGATGGACAGGGCCAGGACTGGACCAAGGGAGAACCAGGCCTCTGGTCTTACTGCATAGGACAGAGAAAATAGTCAGATGAGGACTCTAGTACAGACTCAGAGGTTCAGAGCTTCACATCATTTTAGATGGACATACGTTTCCAGTCGTTAGCAGTCATCACCCATTATCCCTCCCCTACTTGGCTCCTTGTTAGGAAGATGAGAAGGTGTTATTTTAGAACAAAAAAATTGTGGAGAGAGCGTGCAGGACCGACCTCAACTCTGGAGATATATCTTTCCTGCTTCAAGAAGACCCAAGAGGAAACATGGGCAGCTGTCACTCAGCAGCTTATGTATTTCCTGGGTGTGTCCATAAAAGCTGAATAGTCTGCTGACCAATGTGACTTGTCTGGAAGCTCAGCAGTTCTGATCCTTGATAAGCAAACCACACAAAGTCTATTGAGGCTTCACCAGCATGAAACTCACAGCCTTCTGTTATCTGTATTTCAAAGGGATCTAGGGAAGAGGAGTTACCAATCAGAGAAAATAGGACATTAAAAGGAAAAAGTGAATCAAAAGATGATGGAAGCAGAAAGAAGAAGTTTAGAAGATTTGAGGAAATGAAACAAGATTGGCTTGATAAAGTTTCAAAGAAAAGGAAATTAGTGGTAGTTGGAGATTGAGAAAGAGATGAATGGCATGAGGAGAAAGTATTTGAAGAAGGCAATATAAAGGATGTGGATAATAATAATATAATAAGGAAGGACTTAGCGTGAGACAGTGGGAAGTATAATAATCAAGAGTGAGTGGAATGCAATAGGTTATATTGAGTGTGTAAATAGAGACTGCTGAAGAGACTGAATGAGGAAGAAAGTCACACTTTAAGGAGTCCATCATAGAGTGAGGAAACTGAAGGTATCTAGTCAGAGTCGAGTGAAATGGGCTGTCACAGGTGACCACTGTTGGAATATAATAAACCACAAGCCTGCAGTCAATGAGAGGGAAATGTATAAGTAAGTAGCAGAAGTCTTGAACACTGTGGGAAGACAGGGTCTGGATTACACCTCTTGCCCAACTGCTGTTCTATGGTAGGGAGAGGTAAGGTTCAGAATTGAGTGGAAATTGATTGGAGGATGTATATTAGAGAAATAAGAAACTCAGAGATACACACACACACACCTCACACTGTATCCCCAATCCCCTGAGGGAACTGAACTTACATTCAAGATGCCGTTGATTGACATTGTTGTGAAATACCTGTAAAACTATAGTGAATCTCCTGTGAGATACACTTTGCAGTTCCATTAACTCCTCAGTGTTGAAGATGCCCTTGGACCAAGGCCAAAGGTAAATGACTGTGTGAGAGCTGCTTTCCAGCCATGAGTCTGCAAGTCACCCAACTAAGCTGAGCCCAGACTTTGTACCCAGGAATGGTTGTAAAATCATAAAATCCAAATGAATTAGAAGGAGATTGGCTTCTGGAAGGGACAGTGAGAAGGAGAGAGAATAGAGAAAGAAAGGTACTAAAAAGGAGAAACTTGGTATATAATAGAAAAGGCAAGCCATCGATATCTCAGTGGACATTTGGCTGCCCCAGGGTGTCAAGAGTTAGTTATATGCAGCCTTCAAGTGAGCACAGAGACCTGGAGTCAGGGATACTTAAAATGAAACTGGGCTGATAACTCTCAGTCTCCAGCTTGGGGAAACCATTACACAGGCACACATGCACGCATGTGTGGGTACACACACACACACACACACACACACACACACACCTTCCTGGATAAGAGCTCTTACCCTCTTCATTGTCACCACCTGGGAGGAGAGCAAGGAACAATGAAAGTCACAAAAACAGCATCTCATCTGCAGATGTCCTTTCTCACAGAAAAGTAGGTCTTTGATTTCTGTTCTAAACAAACCTACCCCAAAACACCTCTGTTCTGACTTTCTCTTCCTGCCAACAAGCAAACCTTTCTTTTAGTCACTGACTGAAGAAAGAAAACTTGCTCCTTCCCTAAGCCCTGGACCACATACTCAGATATTTATTTCCCTTCCACTTCTGATACTCCTATCTGGATTCCACTTTCTCTCCTTGTCACCAACATCCATTCTGCTCACCTTTCTATAATTTAACTGCTCTGGACCAAATCTTGTTGTAAAGTCAATGTATTTGTAAGGCCTCTTTTCTCATTCATACAATAAAAGAATGAAACTAAACATCTTCTTAACATCATGTCTAATATTCTCACGCCCCTGCTCTTTTCCATCAGTCTTTCTCTTGCTTTTCTGAATATTTCCTCAAATATTCTCTTCCTCTTTCTCACCTTCACCCCATCTCATTCATATCTCTGACTTTTCTTGTTTCCTTTATTAGCTTTTTTCAGAATTCCCTATGAGTTCTCTGAGAAACAGTATAAAATGACACATATTCTTCATTATTCTTAGGGAATAGCCAGTAGCCATCACAAAGACCACAGGAATATTGAAACATGTAAAGAAAAAACCTCCTCTATTTGACCTATATTGACATATATTCACTTACCAAAGAATCATTTAGCATCTGCCTGAAACCAAACATCTATTACACCTGTGAATTGTGTTATGTAGTGGCTGAAAATACAATCACTTTTTTCAAGGACATTTTATGGGGAGAGAGGTGAGAGGGGGTTCAGGATTGGGAACTCATGTACAGCCGTGGCAGATTCATGTCAATGTATGGCAAAACCAATACAGTATTGTAAAGCAAAATAAAGTAAAAATAAAAATTAAAAAAATTATCAATATTAAAACAATTTTTAATTAAATCTTCTTACTAAGAAATAAAAGGATGAAGTAAAAATAAATAAAAATAAATTCCTTGGGGAAAAAAATCTAAAACAAGAATTGTAAATCTTGGAGTCCTGGGACTTATTATGAAGTATAAACTCTAAACAAACAACAACAAAGAAAAACAAAAGCAGCCTCCTTGAAACCTTTGCCAAAATGGTGGCCCTTATCTGTTTTGTTTACCAACAGGATCTTGTCTTCAGAGGTTGCCTTGAGGTATTTTATCTATAGCCTGTTTAAAAACTTGTTTCACTGAGTAAATCTGAAGATCTAATGGACTTTATTCGATGATTCATGAATTAGGCAGCATTCTTTCTAGCAGCTGGAAGGGTACACAGAGGAACAGTATAAAATGGAGGGTTTTTATAGGAAGAAAGGTGGTGCAGAGGAGCAATTGTCAAAAAGAAAAGAAAGGGTTATTTTAAGGCAGGATGTATTTTTGAAGGGAAAGGAATGGCAAGAATTTTATCATGTAGATTGCCTCTTCTTCTGGAAGGTGGAGAGGGTCTACCTGAAAGATTATCTCATCAGTGCCAATTCAAAATTACAAAATGGTTGATTATGATTACATTTCTGATAAAGGCCAAAACTGCAGTTAAGTTAGATATTGAATCAAGGTTTGAACATTCTTTCAACTGCCCTTCTCTGAGACTGTAATGAAAACATCCTTTCCAGACCTGTGGTCACTGCTGAGTTTTTCAAATCTACTGACATATTGAGTGCAGCACTTTAACAGCATCATCTTTTAGTTAACAATTCAGCTGGAATTCCATCACCTCCACTAGCTTTGTAGTACTGCTTCTTAAGGTCCACTTATATGTGGGTCAACAGTGAGAACCTTACATGAAACAGCTAACTGGTTCAAAATTAGGAAAGGAGTACCATAGACTGTATATTGTCACCAAGTTTATTTAACTTATATGCAGAGTACCTCATGCAAAATGTCAAGCTAAATGAATCACAAGAAGGAATCAAGATTTCTGGGAGAAATATCAACAAGCTCAGATATGCAGATGTCACAATCCTAATGTCAGAAAGTGAAGAGGAACTAAAGGGCCTTTTGAGGAAGGTGAAAGAGGAGAGTGAAAAAGCTGGCTTACAACTCAATATTCAAAAACTAAAATCATGACATCTGGTCCCATCACTTCACGGCAAATAGAAGAGGAAAAAGTAGAGCAGTGACAAATTTTACTTTCTTGGGCTCCAAAATCACTGTGGATGGTGAATGCAGCCATGAAATTAAAAGATGTTTGCTCCTTGAAAGGAACGTTAAAACAAACCTAGACGGCATGTTAAAAAACAAAGACATCACTTTGCTGACCAAGGTCTGTATAGTCAAAGCTATGGATTTTCCAGTGATCATGTACAGGTGTGAGAGTTGGACCACACAGAAAGTTGAGCACCAAAGAACTGGTGCTTTCAAATTGTGGTGCTAGAAAATACTCCTGAGAGTCCTTTGGGCAGCAAGGAGATCAAAACCAGTCAATCCTAAAGGAAATCAACCCTGAATATTCATTTGATGGACTGATACTGAAGTTGAAGCTCCAAGACTTTGGCCACCTGATGCAAAGGGCTGATTCACTGGAAAAGACCCTGATGCTGGGAAAAATTGAAGGCAAAAGAAGAAGGGGTGACAGAGGATGAGATGGTTAAGTAGCATCACCAACTCAATAGTCATGAGTTTGAGCAAACTGTGGGAAATAGTGAAGGACAGGAAGCCTAGTGTCCTGTAGCCCATTGGTCCCAAAGTCAGACCCGACTTAGCAACTGAACAACAAAAAAAAAAAAAAAACCTTACTTGATGAAATGAGAAACTTTAGAGTGGGGGTTTTTTTGTTGTTTTTTTGTTGTTTTTTTGGACTAAAGTACATGCTAATAAGTATGATGTTTACACAAAGGATCCTGCTGTAAATCTGTTAATGATGTAAAAATTAATAAACAAAAACCTCAATTAATTAAAGTCAGGAAACCCAAAGTGGGGATTCTAAGGAATTTCACATGGCTCACCATGATTGCAGATGCCAAATTACAATTCTCTGTTCTTCCTGAATAAACCCATCTTGTCTGGGGATATATTTGGTCATCTATTTGTTTTAGGTCAACACATAATAAGAAACTAGTAATAATATGTGGGAAGTAAAGTGAATAGAATATTCTGGCGTTATTTATACAAGATTCTCTTCTTATTGGTCTTCCCTGAATGTTCCATGCTTGCTTTATCATATGCTGCTCTCGGCTGGAAATGCTGATTTCCCTCATTCATGGTGTTTATAACTATTTGAAGTGAAGTGAAGTCGCTCAGTCGTGTCCGACTCTTTGCGACCCCATGGACTGGCTCCTCCGTCCATGGAATTTTCCAGGCAAGAGTGCTGGAGTGGATTGCCATTTCCTTCTCCAGGGGATCTTCCCGACCCAGGAATCGAACCCAGGTCTCCTGCATTGCAGGCAGACGCTTTACTGTCTGAGCCACCAGGGAAGCATTATAACTATTTAAAGTCTCTTAAATATTTGTTTATGCTACTTATCACCTGTATAGATGCATTTAGGCTATTTATTTTATTATCTCTTGGTATATAACTAATCAGAAATTATCTTGAGCTAATTCAAAGAAGAAAGCTTTTTGGAAAATTAATATTAGAAAATAGAAACCCAGAAGAGCTTCACTGGAATATTTGTAATTTTTAAAAGCTGGATAAGCAAAATCACAACTTTTCTTGAAACCATCACAATACTGAAGTATCAGGGCCACCAATTAACCCAAGTCTTAAGGAAAGACAGATTCTTCCAAGAAAATAAGAAAGGCAAATCCTTGTTTATTTTGGACAGATACCAGATGCTGCACAAGACAGTAAGAATAATTCAGCTAAAACTGCCTAAAAGCTAGTGTGAATATATAGAACCCTTAGGATCCAAAGACAAGGGAAATTCACTTTTTTCCATGTACATCACCAAGGGCTCCTGAAAGACTGGAATCAAGTATATAGACCAGAGAAATCCTTCCTCACAGTACAAGCCTGAGATCTGAGAAAGGCAGGAAGTCCCAACCAGATCTTGCCCCGCTATCTCCCAAGCAGAAAAGGAGGGAGGCTGGGAGCATGGGAGGGGGAAGGGAAGAAAGTTCTATTGTCTTCAGAACATGAGTGAAGACACAGCAGCTGGAGGAAGGAGAAAAGTGGAGAAAGGACACTAAAAGAGCCTGTCTTCACCTATTAGAGATTCCATCCTGCTGAGAGCAATGTGGGAACACTTAGAAGGCCCAAGTCCCTTAAGAATAAGACAGAGCCAGATTAAGATAATGTCCCTACTTCCTCTTCCAAACAGGTGAGTGAGCAAGGAGTAGTAGAAAACTTCCGCTGATGCAAGAGAGGCAACAGTGTAACCATAAATCTTCTTTAAGAACCTCACAAAGGAACTTCCCACTGATGCAAGAGAACAAAGGAAATACCAAAGCCTGCAAGCCTGCAAGAGAACCAGGAAAGGCATTTCTCCCCTGCTTTTTAAATATGAGGGCCCACATTTCTATTTGGTGCTGGACTCCAAAATTGAGTAGCCACCAGTGATTATACCATTCACTGTAGACTGGAGAAAAAGCAAGGAGGAGGCAGTTTGAGTTTGGGTGGGAAGAAGAGGAAGAAGCGTTAACTACCTGAGGAATGGAGGCTGGCAACAACAGGTTGGGAGCAGGGCAGAGAGACCAAGGACATAATAGATGGAGGAGGAGAGGAGGAAGCCCCGAAGAGGAAGAAGAGGGGAGGAAGGAGGAGCAAGAAGAAAGAGGAGGAGAGTGGCAGAGGCTGGGACGGGGAGAAAGAAGGAGAGGAAGATGAGAGGGAGGAGCAGGAGGAGGATTGGAAAGAGAAGTGGAGCAGAGCCGCTGATTCTTCAACTCAGCTTCTGCGGGCAACACTGGTCCTAATCAGGGAGCAGGAAGCAGCTGATACTTGAGTTGTGGCCCCACTGTGGACCTGCAGCTTCCCAGGAGCTCCACTCCTGAGCATACACTCAGCTATGGTGGATGAAGGACAGCTCGGAAGGAGGACAAAGGATAGGGTTTTCTCAGGAGCTGACTGAGAAATACTGAGAAATGGAGGAGCTGAGAAAAACCAGAATTGGAAGCCAAACTCAAAGGATAACGTGGGGGCAGGGGTGAGATGACTGTGACCGGGGGGTGGGGGGTTGGGGGGGGAGGGAGAAAAGAACTAAGAGATCTGCTCCTGGACCAGAAAAACCTAGAAGAGAAATCTGGGCATGTTGGGCTATACCTTGATTATAAATCAAGTTGGTTGGATATCCTAGGGGAGTCCGGTATTCTTCCCTGGGTCACCAGACCTCCCTGAGGATCCTTCTTGATTCATTGGTCAAGACTTAAATCATTGGTGCTTAGGCCACCAGCAAACTCATTCTTCCTAACAATTGTCTCTTGGTGCTCCTCCATACACAATCTAGCTCTTTAATTCCGTCCCCTCAGGACCCAGGTGTGAGCTCCCCTCCCTACACTATCTCACAGGCTTATCCTACATCTCCTCCCCACCAAAAGAAACCTGAGCTTCCCTGCTAGAGAAATCCACTGCCTCTTACAATGATGTGCCTTTTACTGGCCTCATTTTCCCTCCCACTCTGCTTCAAGATTCCCCTTCACTTTTCTGGCTTCGTGCATCTGGTCTGTTTGCTTCTCACCCCTCACAGCAAATACTTTGCACTCCTGGTGACTCAGATGATAAAGAATCTGGTTTCAGTGAGGGAGACCCCAGTTTGATCCCTGAGTCAGGAAGATCCCCTGGAGAAGGGAATGGCTGCCCACTCCAATATTCTTGCCTGGAGAATTCTATAGACAAAGGAACCTGGCCAGCTACAGTCCACAGGGTGGCAAAGAGTCAGACACGACTGAGTGACTGTCACTTTACACTTCAAAAGGAGCTTTGGACTGAGAGAAAGATAAACTCCTGGATAAACACTTGCTGGATATAGCAGTATATTGGAGTGATCATAGCATTCTGGTCTTAGTTTCTTTATCTGTAACATGATTAAGTGAAAAGAACTGAATATGTCCAGCGACACGTTTGGCTCCAACATTTTGTGCCTTACTATGCTCCTACACCTTCTGACCAGTGTGTTCGCCTCTTTCACTACTCTGCGTCTCCCTCCTCTCTCATTCTTCTGTGTCTTCCCTCCATTCCCCACTAAGCCTTTATCTCAACTCTTGGTCGTCCACTCCATCTTTTCATAGTCCCTACCCTACAACCTAATCTCACCTTTCTTTCCGAGTCATTTTCAAATCTAAAGCATTGTTTTATCATGTGATTCTTGGATTCCAGTGTTCAGTTCAGTTCAGTTCAGTCGTTCAATCTTGTCCGACTCTTTGTGACCCCAGGGACTGCAGCACTCCAGGCTTCTCTGTCCATCACCAACTCCCAGAGTTTACTCAAACTCATGTCCATTGAGTTGCTGATGCCATCCAACCATCTCATCCTCTGTCATACCCTTCTCCTCCCACCTTCAAATTTTCACAGCATTAGGGTCTTTTCTAATGAGTCTGTTCTTCATATCAGGTGGCCAAAGTATTGGAGCTTCAGCATCAGTCCTTCAAGTGAATATTTAGGAATGATTTAACTTAAGATGGACTGGTTGGATCTCCTTGATGCCCAGGGGACTCTCAAGAGTCTTCTCCAGCACCACAGTTCAAAAGCATCAATTCTTCAATGCTCAGCCTTCTTTATGGTCCAACTTTCATATCCTTACACGACTACTGGAAAAACTATATCTTTGACTATATGGACCTTTGTCAACAAAGTGATGTCTTTGCTTTTTAATGCACTGTCTAGGTTTTTCATATCTTTTCTTCCAAGAAGCAAGCGTCTTTAATTTCATGGCTGCAGTCACCATCTGCAGTGATTTTGGAGCCCCCCAAAATGAATTACATCACTGTTTCCACTGTTTCCCCATCTATTTCCTGTGAAGTGATGGGACCAAATGCCATGATCTTTGTTTTCTGAATGTTGAGCTTTAAGCCAACTTTTTCACTCTCCTTTTTCACTTTCAAGAGGCTTTTGAGTTCCTCTTCACTTTCTGCCATAAAGGTGGTGTCATCTGCATATCTGAGGTTATTGATATTTCTCCCAGCAATCTTGATTCCAGCTTGTGTTTCTTCCAGTCCAGCGTTTCTTATGATGTACTCTACATATAAGTTAAATAAGCAGGGTGACAATCTACAGCCTTGACGTACTCCTTTTCCTATTTGAAACCAGTCAGTTGTTCCATGTCCAGTTCTAACTGTTGCTTCTTGACCTGCATACAGATTTCTCAGGAGGCAGGTCAGGTGGTCTGGTATTCACATCTCTTGAAGAATGTTCCACAGTTTGTTGTGATCCACACAGTCAAATGCTTTGGCACCGTCAATAAAACAGAAGTAAATGTTTTTCTGGAACTCTCTTGCTTTTTTGATGATCCAGTGTATGTTTGCAATTTGATCTCTGGTTCCTCTGCCTTTTCTAAACCCAGCTTGAACATCTGGAAGTGCCATGTAGGACCAACCAAGACGGACGCGTCATGGTGGAGAGTTCTGACAGAACGTGGCTGACTAGAAAAGGGAATGGCAAGCCATTTCAGTACTCTTGCCTTGAGAACCCCATGAACAGTGAAAGTGAAAGTGAAGTTGCTCAATTTTGTCCGACTCTTTGCGATCCCATGAACTGCAGACTACTAGGCTTCTTTGTCAGTGGAATCTTCTAGGCAAGAGTACTGGAGTGGGTTGTCATTTCCTTCTCCAGGGGATCTTCCCAACCTAGGGATCAAACCTGGGTCTCCCAAATTTCAGGCAGACGCTTTACCCTCTGAACTATCAGGGAAGACCCCATGAACAGTAAGAAAAGGCAGAAAGATAGAACACTGAAAGATGAACTCCCCAGGTTGGTAGGTGCCCAATATGCTACTAGAGATCAGTGGAGAAATAACTCCAAAAAGAATGAAGAGATGGAGCCAAAGCAAAAACAACACCCCGTTGTGGATGTGACTGGTAATGGAAGTAAAGTCCAGTGCTGTAAAGAGTAATATTGCATAGGAACCTTGAATGCATGAATCAAGGCATATTGGAAGTGGTCATACAGGAGATGGCAAGGGTAAATACTGACGTTTTAGTAATCAGCTAACTGAAATGGACTGGAATGGGTGAATTTAACTCAAATGACCATTATATCTACTACTGTGGATTCCAGTATATAAATACATAAAACACCATTATGGAGTCTATTTCTAGAAAGATGGCACACTACATAGCTCCAAAAGATCCAGAATTCAAGATAAAAAGTGTCTTTTAATTCTTTTTTAAATACATAGCTGCATTCATGAAGAAATAAGGGAACCAAGCATAGAAGAAATGGAAACCCAGAAATGCGAACAGGAAATGATGCTTGAGCATGAAAGACAACATGTAGGTTCTGTAAGGATCTGGCTATTGTGGTTAATTGTATCAGGAAACAGGGCCTTAATACCAGACAAATAAGGTGAAATTTGCAACTGAGTTTCCTCCTATACAGTCTTCTAAGTGACAAGATGGACTAGAAAGAATCCATTAATTAATCCAGGGAAAAAAAGTTTGCCTGGCTATGTATTCACTGAATATTGACTTGTTTGATTCTCATTCTGAGAATTGCTAATCACAAATCTGATACTAGAGATCAAAAATATTTCTCATGTGTGATTCTAAAAGCACAATCCAATCAATTAAAACAAAATGTGGGCTGTGTCACTTGCAGGATCTTAGTTACTGGGCCAGGGATCAAACCTGAGCCTTGGGCTTGAAAGGGCCCAATCCTAACCACTAGACCATTAAAGAATTCCCAATGTTTAATTTCCCCAATCCAAAATTACAAGACATAGAAAGAAAGAATTCAGCAAAAGGAAAGTTGTCGGGCAAACAAATATGTTAGATCCCTCAAGAAATCACACATAAATGAAATTATATTAATATTTTAAAAGCTTAAAGATATGAAAAGAAGTAATATCAGCAGAGAAAGAGACATCAAAAAACACCAGGCATACTAAGCCTCTAAAAATAACTATTCTAAACACTATAATTAAAATATTGACACATGTATTCAGCAACCAATAGAAAAAGCAATTTTTAATTATTTCTATATTGGGAAAGCTAAAGAATTTCCTATAGCACCATGCAGAGTTAAAGAGCTGTTGAATATGAATGAAGAAGTTAAGAGTGATGAAAACTAACATGAAATCTAGTATAAGTCTAATAGGAATTTCATTAGAGACAAAGCAAGTAATGAGAAGAGGAAATATTTAAAGAAATAATGGCTGAGAGTTTTGTAGAAATAATGAAAGGGATAAATCTTTAGATTCAGGAAAAAGAAAATCTCCATGGCATATTAATAAACTTGACAAGTAATGTTCATTTACACAGTGAAGAAAACAACAGAAAATTGTAGGCAACTTGAGAGTATAAATCCATTTAAAGTTTCTTTCTTCTAGATTTCAGTTATATCTTATAATTCAACTAGTATTTAATAAATACCAAAGGATGTGCTGAACACTAAGATGAGGAAGAGTAAAATACAGAAGATCATACTCTAGAGAAAGAAATATGTAAACCAACCATAAATGTAGAGAGTGATATTTCTCTTATGAGAGAAAGTACAGGAATGAATGAATCTTAGTAAATCAATTTTATCTATATCTGAACTGCTTACATGGTCCTGCTCACTCCAGAACCCACAACACTGGCTGCAATAATCATGTAGGACAGAGGCAGTGAACCTGTATATCCATGAGGATATTTTAAGTGGTTTTTAATTCAGAAATTGATGAAGATATCAAGGTTTGAGGCTGAACCTACATGATGAACACCTATATAACACCTCGCCTGTTAGATATCAACTTTAACTCCTCCCTAAGAACCTGATGAGAATCTTAAACAAAGCACATTTTCTTGGTCAACTGCTTAATGGCTCTTAGCTGTTTCAGCAATCACTACATAAGGAGGATAATAGCACATCTATTGGGTGCCTTTTCTTGTACTGATTGCATTTAATACTTTTTTCCCCCATTTTATTCTGAGGACTCTTATATTCAGATAGAAAGCAGATGAAGACATCTTTTGCTATATACTTACTCAGAGTTCTCCTTAAGAGTATCCTCTACAAAAATATTTTAAGAAAACTTTGATTTGTCCCTAATATTTTCTGCAAATGCTAAGTTTTTACCTATTATCCTGTAATGCTCATTTGCTTATTTACTTGTCTACTTTGCTTAATACCTAATCATCTAAAAGAAGACTCTGCCAACACTGGATGTATTTATTAGCTTGTTAGTGTTGCCATAAGAGGTATCACAGACTGGGCGATTTGAAAGACAAATATTTATTTCTCACTGATCTAGAGGCCAGAAGTCCAAGGTCAAGGTGTCAGCAGGTTTGGTTCCTCCCACGGGCTCTCTCTTTAGTGTGTAGATGGCCATCTTCTCACATCAGTGTCCCCACACCATCTTTCCTCTATGCACACACATCCCTCTTGACTCTCTGTGTCTCCAAATGTCCTCAACTTGTAAGGATACCATTCAGATTTGGTTAGGGTCCACCTAACAGCCTTGTCTTAATTTAATTGCCTTTGTAAAGGCCCTCCCTCCAAATACAGCTGTGTTCTGAAGCACTGGTTATTAGCGCTTCAACCATGTTTAGAGAGACACAGTTCAGCCAATAACACTGGACATATTCACTTTCAAAATCCTCTTCACTTTACCTCTTTCACTTTTAAAAGTCTTATTGACTTTCAAATGTAATTTTTAACAGAAGTCATAGATATGCAGACTTCAGACACTCTTGCTATGGCTTCTGAAAGTAACCTCTATCTTCAAAAAGGTTATAATTTTCTACTGTTTTCTTGTTCATAATTGTTGCCCAAGTGTTTATGTTTACATTCAAATAGACAACTCTGTTTTCTAAAATGTGGAGATGTCTGACTTTTATTTATTAAGCCTGAAGGTCAACATTATATTTTCCTTTCTTTTCACAAGATACACTTAAAGAAGATGAGAAAAATAGGAAGACTCATTCTAGTGGTTATCAAGATTTATTGCAAACTGGAGTAACCAAGATCAATTTACTACATTGCACTGACAAACGGATAGATTTATGCAAGAAATGACCAGAATAAGGAGTCCAGAAACTACCCATAATACATATGGACACTTAAACTACAATACAACTGGTACTGCATGAGGTGTTATTAATCAATTAAATAACACTGAAAAATACAATTTTACCCCTATTTCATACTACACACAAAAATCAAGTCCAGGTATAGTATACATATTTGCATTTAGTAAAAAGGAAAATAGTTAAGCTTCTCAAAGATAAAATAGTACACTGATTGGCAAAGTCAAATCCTTAGACCAAGAGAATCAGCATCATCTGGAAATTATAATTAAAAAATTAATCCTTAGGACTTTTCCCAGACCTAATGATTCAGAAACTCTGAAGGTAGGTCCCAACAAGCAATATTTGCTTTAAAAAGCCCTCCAGATGATGCTCTGTCCACTCAACTTTGATCACCATAGATTAAGAAAAATATCTCATAATCTTCGGGTTCACTTTAATTCAGTTCAGTTGTTCAGTCGTGTCCGACTCTTTCCGACCCCATGAATCGCAGCACGCCAGGCCTCCCTGTCCATCATCAACTCCTGAAGTTCACTCAGACTCAACGTCCATCGAGTCAGTAAAGCCATCCAGCCATCTCATCCTCTGTCGTCCCCTTCTCCTCCTGCCCCCAAACCCTCCCAACATCATATCTTCTCCAGTGAGTCAACTCTTCATATGAGGTGGCCAAAGTACTGGAGTTTCAGCTTTAGCATCATTCCTTCCAAAGAACACCCAGGACTGACCTCCTTTAGAATGAACTGGTTGGATCTCCTTGCAGTCCAGGGGACTTGCAAGAGTCTTCTTCAACACCACTCTTCAAAAGCACCAGTTCTTTAGCTCTCAGCCTTCTTCACAGTCCAACTCTCACATCCATACATGACTACTGGAAAAATCATAGCCTTAACTAGACGGACCTTTGTTGGCAAAGTAATGTCTCTGCTTTTGAATATGTTATCTAGATTGGCCATAACTTTCCTTCCAAGGAGTAAGCGTCTTTTTTTTTTTTTTTTTTTTTTTTAAATTACGATACTGTATTTGTTTTGCCATACTTTGACATGAATCAGCCACAGGTGAACACAATCTCCCAATGCCGAAGCCCCCTCCCACCTCCCACCCCACATCCTCTACCTGAATCATCCTGTGCTCCAGCCCCATGCATCCTGCATCCTGCATTGAACATAGATTGGCGCTGGCTACAATCACCATCTGCAGTGATTTTGGAGCCCCAAAAATATAAAGTCTGACACTGTTTCCCCATCTATTTCCCATGAAGTGATGGCACCAGATGCCATGATCTTTGTTTTCTGAATGTTGAGCTTTAAGCCAACTTTTTCACTCTCCTCTTTCACTTTCATCAAGAGGCTTTTTAGTTTCTCTTCACTTTCTGCCATAAGAGTGGCATCATTTGCATATCTGAGGTTATTGATATTTCTCCCAGCAATCTTGATTCCAGCTTGTGCTTCTTCTTGCCCAGTGTTTCTCATGATGTATTCTGCATAGAAGTTAAATAATCAGGATGACAATATACAGCCTTGATGCGCTCCTTTTCCTATTTGGAACCAGTCTGTTGTTCCATGTCCAGTTCTAACTGTTGCTTCCTGACCTGCATATAGGTTTCTCAAGAAGCAGGTCAGGTGGTCTGTTATTCCTATCTCTTTCAGAATTTTCCAGTTTATTGTGATCCACACAGTCAAAGGCTTTGGCATAGTCAATAAAGCAGAAATAGATGTTTTTCTGGAATTCTCATGCTTTTCCCATGATCTAGCAAATGCTGGCAATTTGATCTCTGGTTCCTCTGCCTTTTCTAAAACCAGCTTGAACATCAGGAAGTTCACATTTCGTGTATTGCTAAAGCCTGGCTTGGAGAATTTTGAACATTACTTTACTAGCATGTGAGATGAGTGCAATTGTGTGGTAGTCTGAGCATTCTTTGACATTGCCTTTCTTTGGACTGGAATGAAAACTGACCTTGAAATGAAATGAAAATGTCACTCTCCCATACACACACACACACACACACACACACACACAGCTAAAACCTTAAACTGTTACTTCACAAAACAGTGTATATAAATGGCTCAAAGGCATGTGAAAATATGTCAAGTACCATTAGCCATCATGGAAACATAAACCAAAAAATTTGGATACACTATACCACCATTAGAAAGGTTAAAGTTTAAGGGGTAAATACATCAATGTGAGTGACAATGTTGAGAAGATGAAAGGTAGATTGGTATAATCACTGTAAACTTGTTTGCCACTTATCTATTAAATGTAAAAAATACATATAAACCAGGCTCAGCAATTTCATTTGTATGTCTATTTCCAAGAGAAAGGGCTGTTTATGTTTGCAAAAGACATGTATACAAGTGTTCAAAGCAACATTATTCAACATAACTAAAATCTGGAAACAATGAAAATGTCCATCCACAGTAGAACAGCTAAATGGTAGTACAGTCACATAATGGAATACTACACAGCAATGGAAAATAATGAATTACTGCTATATGTTACAACATGAATAAATCTCACAAAAACAATAGTGACTGAAAGAAGGCAGACAAAAAATAGGTCTTACAATATGACCCTAGTAACATGAAATTCAAAAACAAATCTAAACTCTGGTCATAAAAATTAGAATATTTGTTGTCTTTAAAAAGATATTGAATAAAAAATGGATGTTGACTGGGAATTAGAAGCATGAGGGAGAAAAATTCTATGGGCTGAAAATATTCTATACCAGGGTAGTGAATTATGCTTAGATTCCCTCCAGAAAGCAGACCTAACTCTGGAGAGGAGAGAACATCAAAGTAAACTATATTGAAACAAGAAATGTTATATATAACATACTATCTATAATGCTAAGATGAAGATATGGAAAATGTGAGAAAAGAACTAGACTTGCAGATTCATGAGATGATGACCAGTTTTGGTTTGTTTGTTTTTACTTGGCTGGGTCAAGCCCTAGTTGTGGCACACAGAATCTTTTCATTCCAGCACCCAGGCTCTCTAGTTATGGTGCATGGACTTAGCTGCTCCATGGCATGCGGGATCTTAGTTCCCTGACCAGGGGTGGGACACATGAAACCCATGTTCTCTGCATTGCAAGGCATATACTCAAAAATCCGTAAGAATGTGTTCTATGTAATCTCTTTGCCTTGACCTCACTTCAACCTCAGGATCAACGTTCTTGCTCTCTTTTCTTGATCATCTTCTTTTCTCTTCAGGGACACACTAGCACTACTACCTCTCAGATGTCACCCATATCAGTGCTTCTCAAATTTGAATGCATTCATAAACCCTGCTGATTTTGCTGAAATACAAATTGTGTTTCAGGAAGTCTCAGCTGAGGTCTAAGATTCTATATGTCTAACAAGGTGATAACTCTGTTCCTTATCACTGAAACATTTTAAATAATATGAGTCTACATTCTGTCTTCTGCTTTTTATTTAAAATACTTATAAATTAATTTGTTCAATCGCTCTCATGTTCAATTCTTTGTGACCCCACAGACTGCAGCAGGCCCAGGCTTTCCTGTCCTTCCCTGTCTCACTATTGTTCAAACTCATGTTCGCTGAGTCAGTGATGCCATCCATCCATTTCATCCTCTGTCATCCCTTTCTCTTCCTACACTCAATCTTTTCCAAGATCAAGGTCTTTTCCAATCAGTACACTCTTCGCCTCAGGTGGCCAAAGTATTGTCGCTTCAGCTTCAGCATCAGTCCTTCCAATGAACATTCAGGATGGATTTCCTTTAAGATTGACTGGCTTGATATCCTTGCAGTACGATGGACTCTCAATATAAAGAAATATTTTCATTCAAATTAATCTCTAGAGTCAAAAATAAGAATTGTCAAGTATAAAACTGTGGTTCTCCTCAAGGGCTCAGAGAAATGACTAAAAACTAAAACCACTAACTGCAGTCTCTTGGCCAAGTGAAAAGACTTTTAACCAGAAGAGCACCAGATGTCTCAACTACTACAAAGATGACAGGAAGGAAAAAAAATTTTTTAAGATCATAAATTCAGAATAAATTCAACCCAGGTTTTTACTTACAACATACTACATACAGATAAGACATTTTGCCATAGATACAAATAGTAAAAAGACATGGACTTTGTTCTCAAGAAGCTTATAAAATAGAAGGGAAAGGGAAATAAATCGCTACAACAAAGGGTCTAAAGTGAGGAAGATTTTAAAAAGTGCAGTTAAATTACAATGGCAGTTCAGACGAGGCAGAGACAGCTTCCACTTGAGAATGAGAAAAGACCCTCTGGAGGAAGTAACATCTGAAATAAGCTTGATGATGCATTCACATTTGAATACATGAAAGATCCTAGGACCTTATTCCATTCAGAATTTAAAATCCCCAACACAGGTTAGAATGACAAATTCTGAAAAAAATGCATTTAGCTTAATTGACAATTGATCATTAAGCAAAAAACACAACTAAAAACTCTCTGTAAGGAGAGTGGAAAGGCCATCATCACCCAAGTCTGTTTCGATGTGTCCTGAGTTCCTGGGCAGCTGGGACCTCATTCCAAAGGGAGACTAGAGCTTGGGGATTCACGGTGTGTCCTAATGAGAACAAAGATGGAAGTTACTCTACATGGAGTGGAGGTAAAACAATGACTGCTAAGAAGGAAGAGGTCTGTATACTGTATTGGTGTTTTTCTTTCTGGCTTACTTCACTCTGTATATAAAGCTCTCAAAAAAAAAAAAAGAAGAAGAAGGAAGAGGTCTGGAAAACTGATGAGAGAGAGAAGAAAAAGGATGGACAGAAAAATGGGGACTTGAAAAGGGGCAGGAAGGATGCACACAAAGAACTCACCAGTGCTTCCAAAGCCAAAATGCAAGGCCTGCCATGAGCACCAGGGTCACAATCACTGCCAAGGCGATCCAGCCCACAGAGCTGTGATGATCTGTGGACAGGACACACAGAGATGTCCTCACAAACCCACCCACTGTTTTCCTGCATTTCTGTGCTCTTCCTTTGTTACTGGAGTGTCACCTCACCCTCTCCTTCTTCCCTGTTTCTTCTCTCATCCCTCCTTCCTCTAACCTCAAGATTTCCCTGTCTTTAGGGTTCTCATTTTAAACTCCTATATTTTTTATTTTATTTTAATTCCTTTTGGGTCTGGAGGCCCTAGAATCCACAGTTTTTCATCTGGCTCTCTTAGTCTGTTTGAGGGCCACCTATTCCCATCCCAGTGGGGCCCCAGTTTTTCCTCACCCCAGTACAGGATGATGTCCTGGCCTCCTAGACTGCTGTGCCTCACCCGGCAACTCAGGCCAGATGCCTCACTGGCTTCCACATCCAAGGAAACTTGAAGATACGATGTCCCATCAGCGTTAGGCAAGACATCATTTCTCTGGGTGCCCTGTTGCTCCTGCTCACCCCACATCCACATCACCCAAATGGGCTTTGGGTAGAAGCCAGAGACGTGACAAACCAGCGTCAGTTGGCCAGGGCCAGGACTGGGGCCAGGGGAGAGCCAGGCCTCGGGACGTACTGCAGAGGACAGGGAAGATGGTCAGATGAGGACTCTAATGCAGACCCAGAAGTTCAGATTTTCCCATCAATTTAGATAGACACACTTTCCCACATTGACCCTGGCCTGATTCCTCAATCAGGAAGATCCTCTGGAGAAGGGATAGGCTACCCCTCCAGGATTCTTGGGCTTCCCTTGTAGCTCATCTGGCAAAGAATCCACCTGCGATGCAAGAGATCTGGGTTTGATCTGACCTGGGTTGGGAAAATCCCCTAGAGAACGGGAAAGGCTACTCACTCCAGTATTCCGGCCTGGAGAATTCCATGGACTATAACAGACCATAGGGTTTCAAAGAATCAAGTACAAGTGAGCAACTTTCACTTTTCCATATCTAGGATTGTCACCCATTATCCCCTCTACCTCTTAGTTCCATGTTATGAAATGAAAAGGTGTGATTTTAGAACAAAATGTTTGGAAAAGGGTGTGGAACTAACCTTGTCTCTGGAGATATGCCTTCCCGGCATCAAGAAGACCCAAGAGGAAACGTGGGCAGGTATCACTGAGCAGCTTGTGTATTGTTTCCTGGGTTCCTTCAAACAAATTGAATAGTCTTCTGAGGACTTGAGCCCTCCTTCCACCCTCTGGAGAGGACACCCATGACTTGTTCTGAAAGCTCAAGAAGTCGGATCCTTGATAAGCAATCCGCATAAAGCCTACTGGGGCTTCCCCAGCATGTAACTCACAGCCTTTTACTATCTGTACCTCAAAGGGATCTGGCAAAGAAAATTAGAGAAAAGAGGGCATAAAAATATAAAATTAATCAAAGGATGATGGAAACAGAAGGGAGAATTTCAGATGATTTGAGTAAATGAAGCAAGATTGGTTTCATCAGATAATCAGAGAAAGGGGAATTATTGGCAATTGGGAATATAGGAAGAGATGAATGACATAAGGAGGAAGGTAAAATATTTAAAGAAGGCAGTGTAAATTATGTGAGCAAGAGAATAAAGAAGGACTTAATGTGAGAAAATGGGAGTTAAAATAACCCAGGATGAATGAAATGCAGTAGATAACACTGAATATATAGACATAGATGCCTAGTTGGAAACTGGGGAAAGGGGCTGTTGCAAGGGACCAATGATGCAAGATAATAAAGCACAAGCCTGCAGTCAATGAGAGAGGAGTCTGTAAATAGCAGAAGTCTTGAGCCTTCTGAGAAATCAGGGTCTGGATTATACCCTCTGCCTAAAAGGATACAATTGCAATTCTATGGCGTGGAGAGTTAAGTTTCAGAATTGACTGTAGGCTGTTTCTTAGAGAAATAAACTCATTAAAACCCGCACACCCCTTACCATATCCCCAGTCCCTGTTAAGGAAAATGAACTTACATTCAAACTGCCATTTCCTGGCAAGGCTGTAAAATGCCTGAACAAATCTAATGAAGCTCATGTGAGAAAAATTTTGCAGTTCCATCAACTCCTCATTGTTGAAGTTGCCCTTAGACCAAGGCCACAGGTAAATAATAGTGCCAGAGTTGCTCTTCCAGCCATGAGTCTGCAACTCACCCAACCAGCCTGAGCACAGAATTTGCACCCAAGAACTGTTGTGAAAGGATAAGACACAGATGACTTTGAAGGAAACGGACTCCTGAAAGCCTGTGGGAAAAGAACAAAGACAGTGAGGAGGGGGCGTTGGGAAGGAAATTGGAGAATGAAAGGTGCCAAAGAAAGGAAACTCAGAATCTAGATGAAAGGCAAGATATCTCACCAGACACATGCCTGCCCCAGGGCCCTATGGGCTATATATGCATATAATCTTCAAAAGAGCACAGGAGTCTGGGTCAGGGATACTCAGAATGAAGCTAAGCTGATACTCTCAATCTTCTGGTTTGAGAAATAACCCCATACACACACAGGTATGCACATGCATGCGCACATAAACACACACATTCACACACACATACACCTACCTTCTGGAACAGAGTTCTTATTCTTTTCATTGTCTCCACCCACGAGGAGAGCCAGGAGCAATGGAAGTTGAAGAAACAGCATCTTATTTGCAAATGTGTTTTTCTCTCAGAAAAGTTGGTCTTTGATATCTGTTCTAAGCAAACCTACCACACAACACCTCCACTCTAACTTCCTTCTCTTACCAATGAACCTTCCTTTTATTCACTATCTGAAAAAAAAAAAAAAAAAAAAAAATCTGCTCCTTCCCTAATCCCCAGACGGCCTACCCAAATGCTCATTTCTCTTCCAGTTCTGACTCTATTCTCTGGCTTCCAAGTTCTCTCCTTGTCACCAGCTTCCATCCTGTTCATCTTTCCCAGTCTAACTGTTATGGACCAAGTCTTATGTGTATTGAAAAGTTAATGTACCAGTAAGGACTTTCTCAACCATGAAATAAAAGCATGAAACTAAATGTCTTCCCAGGAACCTGCTTAAAGTTCTCATGCCACTGCTCTTTTCAGTTACTCTGTCTTTCTCTTGCTTTTTTTAAGTATTTCCTCAAATATTTTCTCCCCCTTTCTCACTCCAACCACCTCATTCACACCTCTGAGTTCTCACTCATTGCTTTACTAACTTTTTCAGGATCCCCTATGATTTCTCTGATAAACAGTATAAACTGACATGTATTCTTCATTATTCTTAGGGAGCACCAAGTAGCCATCACAGAGATCACAGGAGCATTGCAACATAAAGAAAGCCCTCCTCTGTTTGACTTGCATTGACATGTAGTCACTCATCAAACAATCACGTAGCACCTGCCTGAGAACAAGCATCTGTTACACTTGTGAATCATGTTACACACAATGCAATAACCTCACTCAAAGACTTTTAGATTCCTTGGGGGATAAAACACTGAAACAAGAATTGCAAATCTTGCTGTGCTGAGACTTATTATAATGTATAAACTGTAAACCAAAACACACACACACACACACACACACACACACACACGGCATTCTTGAAACAACATTTTCCAAAATGGTGACCCTTAACTGTTTTGTTTGCCCAACAGGATCTTGACTTCAGAGATTGTCCTGAGGTGTTACATCTATAGCCTGTGTGGAAAAGAAAAAAAAGTTTTAACTGAGTAAATTTGAAGATCTTCTGGCTTTATTCAATGATTCATGAATTGGACAACATCTCATCTAGCAACTACAAAGGCACTCAGAGAAACAGCATAAAATGGAAGGTTTTTATAAAAAGGGCAGGTCAGGTGAGCTATTTATCAACAGAAAAGATTATTTTAGACCAGGACAACTTCTTTTTGAGGGGAAGGGAATAGTGAGAATTTTATCATGAAGATTGCCTCTTCTTCCTCTGGAGGATGGAGAAGGCCTCACAGGGAGATTATCCCATTGGTGCTGATCAGAAAATTACAAAATAGTTGATTAAGATTACATTTCTGGTGAAGGATGGAAATGCAGTTAAGTCAGATATTGAGAGTGCCTGGTAAGTGGTAGGTGCTTAGTGAATATTTTTGAGTGTTGGCATAATATGATGCAGGCATCAAATGATATTGTACGTTATAGTGATCTTCAACATAAAATTATTCAAGACATCAGAAAACATTACTTACCCCTACTTGATGACATGAAAAACTTTAGAGTTTTACTTCAGATTAAAGTATATGCTAATAAGCATGAAGTTTACAGAAAGGGTCCTGCTGTAAATCTCTTATTAATGATGTAAAAAATAATAAACAGAAATCTCAATTAAATAGAGTTGGGAGACCCAAAGTGGGGACTCTCAAACTTTCACATGGGTCACCATGATTGCAGATGCCAAATTGCAATTATCTGCTCATCCAGAATAAAACCATCTTGTTTGGGGATATATGTGGTCATCTACTTGTTTTAGGTCAACACATAATAAGAAGCCACTGAGAATATATAGGAAGTAAAGTTAATAGAATATAATGAAGTCATTTATCCAAAATTATTTTCTTACTGGTCTTACCTGAATGATTCATGCTTGCTTTATCATATGCTGCTCTCTACTGGAAATGCTGATCTCCCTCATTCATGGTGTTTGTACCTGTCTGAAGTCACTTAAATATTTGTTTATGCTACTTATTACCTGGATAGATGTATTTATGCTATTTATTTTGTTAATTCTTAGTATATAAGCAAACAAAAGTTATTTCAGGCTAATTCAGGAAGAAATTTTTTTAATAAGATTAGAAAATAAAAAGCTAGAAAAAGTTTCATTTGAATATTTGTAATTTTTATTTTTTTATTTTAATTTTATTTTTACTTTATTCTACTTTACAATGCTATATTGGTTTTGCCATACATTGACATGAATCAGCCACAGGTGTACACGATCTCCCAATCCTGAAACCCCCTCCCACCTCCCACCCCATATCATCTCTCTGGATCCTCCCCATGCACCAGCCCCAAGCATCCTGTATCCTGCATTGAACATAAACTGGTGCTTCGTTTCTTACATGATAGTATACATGTTTCAATGCCATTCTCCCAGATCATCCCACCCTCTCCCTCTCCCTCTCCCTCAGAGGCCAAAAGTCCGTTCTATACCTCTGTGTCTCTTTTGTTGTCTCACATACAGGGTCATCATTACTATCTTTCTAAATTCCATATATATGTGTCAGTATACTGTATTGGTGTTTTTCTTTCTGGCTTACTTCACTCTGTATAATCGGCTCCAGTTTCATCCATCTCATTAGAACTGAGTCAGATTTTGAATATTTGTAATTTTTAAAAGCTGGACAAGCAAAATCACAGCTTTTCTTGAAACCACCACAGCACTGAAGTATCAGGACCATCAATTAACCCAGAACTTAAGGAAAGACAGATTCCCCCAAGGGAATACGAGATGCAAATCCTTGCTTGGGACAGATGTCAGATGCTACAGAAGCCAGTGAGAATAATTCACATAAAATTTTTATAAACTCCTAAAGGCATGAGTATCTACACACTGAGAGTTACAGATAAGGGAAAGTCACTCAGTCGTGTCTAACTCTTTGTGACCCAGTGGACTACCAGACTCCTCCATCCATGGGATTTTCCAGGTAAGAATACTGGAGTGGGTTGCCATTTCCTTCTCCATACAGATAAGGGAAATTCACTTTTTTCCATGGACCTCACCAGGGTCTCCTGAAAGATTGAAATCAAGGATATAGGCCAGAGAAATCCTTCCTCACAGTACAAGAGTGAGATCTGAGATAGGCAAGAAGTCCCAACCAGATCTTCTCCACTATCTCCCACACAGAAAAGGAGGGAGGGTGGGAGTGTGGGAGGGGGAAGGGAAGAAAGCTCTGTTGTCTTCAGGACATAGGTGAAGACACACAGCAGCTGGAGGAAGGAGAAAAGTGAAGATGCGACACTAAAATAGCCTGTCCTTAATTTTTAGAGGTTCCATCTTGCCAAGAGCAAGGTGGAACACTTAGAAGGCCTAACCCCCAAAACTGAAAGAGTAGGCACCTGCCTAAGAATGAGACTGAGTCAGGATAAAAATAACGCTCCTGCCTAGTCTCCAAACCGGATGAGCCAGCATGGAGTAGTAGGAAATTTCCACTGCTGCACAAGAGGCAACAGTGTGGTCATAACTCTTGAAGCACCTCACAAAGGAAATACCAAAGCCTGTGAGTGAAGCAGACATTAAGAAAAATTCTCTATCCACATTGAACAAAGTAATGCTAGAGGAATTTGAAGACTGTTAAAACAACAACAAAACATGAATCTGGTTGACACCTAATTGACAGAAATCTACATGCTCAGTTTTCACAAAATTCTATTTCAAGACCAAAAAATTAAACAAAAACACTGTTTACTTCAGTGTCTCGTACACAATATGATTGCATTTTAACCAGGAGTTATTAAACACACTAAAAAGTCATGAAAGTAAAGCATCCAGGAAACTAAGATAGTCTGCACTTGCCGTAAGATTTCCTTTGCCTTAGAGACAGTGACTCTAACCAATTAAAGCAGACAAACAAACCAAAACACATACACACACACACACACACACACTAAACAAACATAGCTTGAAAGACAGAAAGAGAGACAGAGAACGAAGTTGACTTCAAAAGAAAAAGAAAAGATTTATGTCTTAGAACCATTGAAAGCCCTTTTTCCCTGCTTTTTACATATGAGGCCCCATACTTACATTTTGTTCAGTTCAGTTCAGTCGCTCAGTCGTGTCTGACTCTTTGCAACCCCATGGACTGCAACACGCCAGGCCTCCCTGTCTATCATCAACTCCTGGCGTTTACCCAATTGAGTCGGTGATGCCATCCAGCCATCTCATCCTCTGTCATCCCCTTCTCCTCCTGCCTTCAATCTTTACCAGCATCAGGGTCTTTTCAAATGAGTCAGCTCTTCGCATCAGGTGGCCAAAGTACTGGAGTTTCAGCTTCAGCATCAGTCCTTCCAATGAACACTCGGGACTGATTTCCTTTAGGATGGACTGGTTGAATCTCCTTGCAGTCCAAGGGACTCTCAAGAATACTGGGCCCCAAAACTGTGTAGCCACCAGTGCTTATATCCTTCACTGTGGACTGGAGAAAAGCATGGAGGAGGCAGTTTGAGTTTGGATAGGTAGAAGAGAAACAAGAGTTAATTAACTGAGGAATGGAGTCTGGGACCAACAGGTGAGGAGCTGGGCAGACTCACCAGGGGACATAACAGGTGGAGGAGGAGAGGAGGGAAGCTCAAAAGAGGAAGAGGATGAAGGAAAGAGGAGGGAGGCAGAGGCTAAAAGTGGGGGAGGAGGAGGAAGAGGAAGCTGAACGTGAAGAGTGGGAAGAGGACTGGAAAGAGAAGTGGAGCAGAGCCCCTGATTCTTCAGCTCAACTTCTATAGCAGAGTTGATCCTAGTCAGGGGGCAGGAAGCAGCTGGTAATTGAGTCGTGGCCCCACCATGGATCTGCAGTTTCCCGGCCACTCCACTCCTGAGCATAAACTCAGCTATGGTGGATGAAGGACAGATCTGAAGGAGGAGAAATGACAGGGGCTTCTCGGGAGAGGCCTAAGGAATTCTGAGAACTAAAGAAGCTGAAGAAAAGCAAAACCGGAGGTCAACTTCAAGGCTAAAGTGGGGCCAGAGGGAAGGTGACCATGACCTGAGGGGGAAGGGGGGATTGGGAGAAAATAAGGTGGTCATATAGGTCACTGATAACTATGTGCTCCCTGGACCAAGAAACCCTGGAAGAGAAAACCAGAATAGGTGAGATAAACCCTAATTAGAATTCACATTGACAGGATACTAGGGAGTCAAGTATTCTTCCCTGAGAGACCAGCCCTCTCCGGGCTCTTCCCTCTTGATTCACTGGTGCTTAGCCATCAGAATTCTCCTGTTCTTTCTAACATCTCTTATTTAGTACTCCTCCAAACATCAAACACCATCACAACTCTTGAATTCCTTCTCCTCAGGACCCATCATAGGCTCATCTCTCCTCATCACAGGCTCATCTTACTTCCTTCTCCCTGCCCAAAGAAACCCCAACTTCCCTTCTAGAGAAATCCACTGCCTCTTATACCAGTTTATCTTTTACTGACCTCATTTTCCCTCCCACTCTGCATCAAGTTTTCCCTTGTGTTTTCTTTTTTCAAGCATTTGATCTGTGTGCTTCTCACCCACCCCACCCCACCCCCTGCCACAGAAAATATTTTCCCAAAAGGAGCTTTGGACTGAGAGTCAAGATGAACTCCTGAGTGGATACCTGCTGGACACAGTGTATTGGAGAAATTATATCAGCATTCTGAGTTCAGTTTTCTTATCTGTAAAAATGACTGAGTGGAAAAAAAGCTGAGCGTTTTCTAATATGAAATTTGACTCCAACGTTTTTGGTCCTTACTGGACTCCTGCTCTTTCCCACCTGTGTGTTCTCCTCTTTGCTATTCTACTCTTTCCTTCTTTCTCACTCTTCTGTATTTTCCTAGTCATTCTCCACTAAGCCTTTATCTCAGCCCCCCAGTCCTCTTCTCCATCTTATTGTCCCTATCCATTCAATCCAATTACAGTATTCCTTCTAACTCACTTTCAAATCTAAAGTGTTGTTTTATCACATGATTGTTAGATTTCTGTGTATAAGTTCATGAAACACAGTTATGAATTCTTTATTCTTTTGTTAGAAATATTTTTCAACAAATGCTGGTACTATTTTTTTTTAATTTTTTATTTATTTATTTGACTGCACTAAGTCTTGGTTGCCTTGCATGGGCTTTCGCTAGTTGCAGCAGGTGGGGGCTACTCATTGTGGTGGTTTCTCTTCTCGTGGAGTATGGGCTGTAGGTGTGAAGACTTCAGAAGTCGCAGTGCACGGGCTCAGTAGTTGTGGCACATGGTCTTAGTTGCTCTGTGGCATATGAAATCTTCCATGACCAGAGACTGAATGCATGTCCCCTGCACTGGAAAGCAAATTCTTATACATTGTGTCACCAGGGAAGTCCACAGTTATGGATTCTATTTATGGCAAGATGGCACATTGTGTAACTTGAATAGACTAAGAAATTCAAGATAAAAAATGTCTTTTCATTCTTTTTTGAATACATAGCTGTGCTCTTGATGAAATAAAGGAACCAAACAGAAAAAAAAAAAAAAGGAAACCCAGAGATACAAACAGGAGATGATGCTCGGGCATATAAGACATCCTGTGTATTCCCTCGGGGGTGGGCTATTGTGGTTACTTAGATCAGGAAGCAAGGACTTCCCTGGCAATCCAATGGTTAAGACTCTGTGGTCCCATGCATGGGGAATGAGTTTGACCCCTGTTTGGAGAACTAAGATCTCACATGCTGCACAGATAGCCAAAAATAAAAAAGGAGAAAAGGCCTTGAGATTTTGCCTCAAATAAAGTGAAATTTGAAACTAAGTTTCCTGCTATACACTGGTCTCATGACAAAATTGACTAATATCTACCTAACTGTCAGGGAAGGAAGTGTGGGTGGCTGGGTATTCACTGAATATTGGCTTGTTTGCTTGCTTCTCATTCTGAGAATTACTAATCACAAGTCTAAGACTGGCGCTCAAAAAAATTCTCCTTGTGTGATCTTAGAATACACAAACCAAAAAATTAAAAGGTAATTCCAAGTTCGTGATATCTCTGTGACACTTGGTGAATGAAAATTCTGGGGGGCCTACCTGCTTGTGGGATCTTAGGTCCCAGGCCCAGGACTGAACCTGGGCCATGGGCAGTGAGAGCACCAGTCCTAATCACCACACTACCAGGGAATTCCCAACACTAGGTAAAATTTAAAGCAAAGTTTATTTTGAGAACACTCAACACAGTCTGTAAAAAATTCCTACACATAAAGCCTTTCCTAATATGAGTGCATAATCCAAACTTACAGGATACAGAGAGAAATAATTCAGCATGAAGAAAGTAGACAGACAAACAAATAAAGGCTAGATCCCTCAAGAAATAACACACTGAAGAAATTGTATTTTTAAAGCTTAAAGATGTGAAAAGAAACAACACTGGAAGAGAAAGCCACATCAAAAACATCAAGAAGATTAAGCTTCTAGACATGAATATTCCAAATACCATAATTTAAAACTTGATTCATGGATTAAGCAAAAACAAAGAAAGCAATTTTTGAATATTTCTAAATTGAGAGAGCTGAAGAATTTTTTTATAGCACAAGACAGAGCTAAATAGCTGTTGAGTACAAACAAAAAGTTAAGAGATATGAACACTAACATGAAATCCAAGATAAGTCTAATAGGAAATTCATTAGGAGACAAAACAAGTAAGGAGCAGAGGAAATATTTGAAGAAACTGTGGCTGATAATTTTACAGAATCAATAAAAGGCATAAATCTTTAGATTCAGGAAAGACAAAAGCTCCAAAGCACATTAATAAATTTGAAAAACAATGTTTATTTTTCATAGTGAATAAAGCAACACAGAATTGTAGGCAGCTTAGAATATAAATCAATTTAAACCAAAGTTCTTTCCTTTAGATTTCCATATGTCTTAATTCAATCAGTATTTAATAAACACCAAGGGACATGCTAAACACTAAGATGAGAAATGGGAGAATACAGAAGCTCTAGAGAAAGAAACGGGTGAAGCCACCATAAATGTAGAGTATTTCCCTTGTGCGAGAAAGTACAGAGATGCAATGAGCCTCATTAAGTCCTCACTGAGTCATTTTATCTGTATTTGTGCTGCTTGCATGGTCTTGTTCATTCAGAGCCCCAAATACTGGCTACAATAATAAAGCAGAAACAGTGAGATTGTACATCCATGAGAATATTTCAAGTGGCTTTCAGTTTGGAAACTGATGAAGATATGAAGATATTTGAGACTGAACCTACATAATGAGCACTGTGTAAAACACCTGGCATGTTAGATAGCAACTTCTAACTTCTCTACAGGAAACTGATAAGAATCTTGGACAGTCAGAGAACATTTTTCTTGGCCATTTTGCTTACTGGATTTTACTTGTTTCAGCAATCACTAGGTAATATGGATAATAGTTAACACATTTATTAGGTGCCTATTCTTACACCAACTTCAATTAATACTCTTTTTTCCATTTTATTTCTGAGGACACTTATAATCAAACAGGGGACTTACCTGGTGGCTCAGATAGTAAAGAATTTGCCTGCAGTGCTAGAGACCCAGGTTCAATCTCTCGGTTGGGAAAGACCCCTGGAGAATGGAATGGCACCCCACTCTAGTATTCTTGCTTGGAAAATTCCATAGACTGAAGAGCATGGTGGGCTACTGTCCATGGGGTCACAAAGAGTCGGACACTACTGAGTGACTAACTCTTTCATGATCAGATGGATAGTAGGTGAAAATGTTTTTTGCTCTACGCTTACTCAGAATTCTCCTTAAGAGCATCCTCTATAAAAACTGTTTTAAGACAGTTGATTTTAATATGTTCTGAAAATTTTAAGTTTTTAACTATTATTCTATAAAGCTTATGTGCTTGTTTACTTGTCTACTTTGCCTCATGACTAATAATCTAGAAGAAAATTTGGCCAACACTGCATGTATTAGTTTGCTAGTGTTGCCATAACAGTTACCACAGACTGGGTGACTCAAACAACAAAAATTTCTTTCTCACTGATCTTGAAGCCAGAAGTCTAAGGTCAAGTTGTCAGAAGGTTTGGTTTCTCTTGAGGTCTCTCTCTTCAGCTTATAGATGGCCTTCTTCTCACATCAGTGTCTTCACACCATCTTTTCTCTGTGCATGCACATCCCTTTTGACTGTGTATGTGCAAATCTTCTCTTCTTGTAAAGATACAAGTCAAATTATATTTGGGACCTCCCTAATAGCCTCATCTTCATTTATTTACCTTCTTAAAAGGCCCTATCTCCAAGTACAGCTGCATTGTGAGACACTAGGCATTAGGGGCTTAAATATATGAATTTTAGGAATACACGATTCAGCTCATAACACTGGATATATTCACTTTCAAAATCTTGTTCACTTTACTTCTTATTGAGTTTTTTCTTAATTTTTATTTTTACTTTATTTTGCTTTACAATACTGTATTGGTTTTGCCATATATTGACACGAATCTGCCACAGGTGTACATGAGTTCCCAATCCTGAACACCCCTCCCACCTCCCACCCCATATCATCTCTCTGGATCATCCTCATGCACCAGCCCCAAGCATCCTGTATCTTGTATCGAACATAGACTGGCAATTTATTTCTTACATGACAGTATACATGTTTCAATGCCATTCTTCCAAATCATCCCACCCTCTACCTCTCCCTCTCCCACAGAGTCCAAAAGTCTGTTCTATACATCTGTGTCTCTTTTGCTGTCTCGCATAGAGGGTTATCATTACCATCTTTCTAAATTCCATATATATGTGTTAGTATACTGTATTGGTGATTTTCTTTCTGGCTTACTTCACTCTGTATAATAGGCTCCAGTTTCATCCTCCTCATTAGAACTGATTCAAATGTATTCTTTTTAATGGCTGAGTAATACTCCATTGTGTATATGTACCACAGCTTTCTCATCCAATCATCTGCTGATGGACATCTAGGTTGTTTCCATGTCTTAGCTATTATAAACAGTTCTGCGATGAACATTGGGGTACAGTGTCACTTTCAATTCAAGTTTCCTCAGTGTGCATGCCCAGAAGTTCTGGTTCTTTGAAAGGATAAATAAAATTGACAAACCATTAGCCAGACTTATCAAGAAACAAAGGGAGAAAAATCAAATCAACAAAATTAGAAATGAAAATGGAGAGATCACAACAGACAACACAGAAATACAAAGGATCATAAGAGACCACTATCAGCAATTACATGCCCAAAAAGTGGACAATGTGGAAGAAATGGACAAATTCTTAGAAAAGTACAACTTTCCAAAACTGAACCAGGAAGAAACAGACAATCTTAATTGAAACTGTAATCAGAAAACTTCCAGCAAACAAAAGCCCAGGTCCAGACAGCTTCACAGCTGAATTCTACCAAAAATTTAGAGAAGAGCTAACACCTATCCTACTCAAACTCTTCCAGAAAATTGCAGAGGAAGGTCAACTTCCAAACTCATTCTATGAGGCCACCATCACCCTAATACCAAAACCTGACAAAGATGCCACACAAAAAAAGAAAACTACAGGCTAATATCACTGATGAACATAGATGCAAAAATCTTTAACAAAATCCTAGCAATCAGAATCCAACAACACATTAAAAAGATCATACACCATGACCAAGTGGGCTTTATCCCAGGGATGCAAGGATTCTTCAATATCCGCAAATCAATCAATGTAATTCACCACATTAACAAATTGAAAAATAAAAACCATATGATTATCTCAATAGATGCAGAGAAGGCCTTTGACAAAATTCAACATTCATTTATGATTAAAACTCTCCAGAAATCAGGAATAGAAGGAACATACTTCAACATAATAAAAGCTATATATGACAAACCCACAGCAAACATTATCCTCAGTGGTGAAAAATTGAAAGCATTTCCCTAAAGTCAGGAACAAGACAAGGGTGCCGACTTTCACCACTACTATTCAACATAGTTCTGGAAGGTTTGGCCACAGCAATCAGAGCAGAAGAAGAAATTAAAAGGAATCCAAACTGGAAAATAAGAAGTAAAACTTATTGACTTTCAAATGTGTATGTGGAATTTTTTTTTTTACAGAAGTGTCATAGATATCCAGTCTTCAGAGACTGTTGGCATGGCTTAAGAAAGTAACCTGTAACTTCCAAAATGTCTATAACTCTGTATTGTTTCTTATTAATAATTGTAATCCCAGTGTTTACATTTAAATAGACATCTTTGCTTTCTAAATTATAGAAATAATTCTGAATTTTCTTTTTCTGACTTTTCTTCATTAAATATAAAGGAAAACAATACATTTTCTTTTGAAATATAGAAAGTAGAAAGAGTTACTTTATTGGTGATCAAGGTTTATAATAAACCTAGAGTACACTACATTGCACTGACATGAGGATAGCCATATAGAAAAAAGGATCAGAATAAGGAATCCAAAGACAGACTTATGTATATACAGCTGGGTTCCAAGGGGTTGCAAATAGTCAGACATGACTTCACATCAGAACAATATATATATAGGGACACTTAAATTACACCATAATTAATACTTCATATCAGTGTTATTAATAAATAACTAACACTGAAAAATGCAATTTTACCTCCATGTCACACCACACACAAAAGTCAAGTCTAAGTATATTGTATTGTGTGTTCAGTCTTGCCCAACTCTCTGTGGCCCCATGGACTGTAGCCCATCAGGCTCCTCTGCCCGTGCAAATTTCCAGGCAAGAATACTGGAGTGGGTGTCGTTTCCTACTCCAGGGGACCTTCTCAGCCCAGAGATCAAACCTACATCTCTTGTGTCTCCTGCACTGGCAGGCAGATTCTTCACCTCTAGCACTACTACTAGCTTTGACTAGTCTGTCTAGTCAAAGCTATGGTTTTTCAGTAGTCATGGATGAGTGTAAGAGTTGGACCATAAAGAAAGCTGAGCACTGAAGAACTGATGCTTTTGACCTGTGGTGTTGGAGGAGACCCTTAAGAGTCTCTTGAACTGCAAGGAGATCAAACCAGTCAATTGTAAAGGATATCAGCACTAAATATTCACTGGAAGGACTGATGCTGAAGCTGAATCCCAATACTTTGGCCATCTGGTGTGAAGAACTGACTCATTGGGAAAGACTCGAATGCTGGAAAGATTGAAGGCAGGAGGAGAAGGGGATGACAGAGGATGAGATGGTTGGATGGCATCGCCGATTGGATGAACCTGAGTTTGAGCAAGCTGCGGGAGTTAGTGATGAACAGAAAAACATGGCGTGCTGCAGTCCGTGGGGCAGCAAAGAATCGGACATGACTGAGCAACTGAACTGAACTGAGCACCACCTGAGAAGTCCCAGGTATAATGTAGATATAAATATAAAAGGTAAAGTAATTAAGCTTCTCAAGGATAAAATAGTAAAATGCTTTGCAATGTGGGATTCCCAGATGAGCGGAATCAGCATCATCTGGAAGTCATGAGAAATTAAGTCCTTAAACCTTTTCCCTGACCTAAAGAATTAAAAACTCTGGAGGTTTGTCTCAACAATATGCACTTTAAAAGTGCTTCTAGATGATTCTTATGTCCACTCAAGTTTGAGAACCAGAGACTGAGACTGTTTCAGCATGACCACCAGGTCTGGGTAAATGATTTACAAGAGTAGAATAAAATAATCATAAATAAAAATATCAATGAACTGCAATCCATTAATAAGGAATACTTTTCATCAAAATGCAACTTGAAGACAGTGAAAAGTATCCAGAGACGGGTAGATATGCTCACAATCCATATTAAACAAAAGACTAGTATAAAAACTTATAAAGAACTTCAATTCAGTAAGTTAAATATTCAGTATGGCAGGAAAAAATGGTGGTGTGGTCTCTTCCTCACCACACACACACACATAGTTAAAACCTTAAACTGGTACTCCACAAAAGTGTATCCAAATGGTTAATAGGAATATGAAAAGATGTTAAATACCATTAGTCAACAGGGAGAAATGAAACAAAATAACAATTGGATGCACTACACATCCATCAGAAAGTTAAAATTAAAAGTGATTGAGGACGCTAATAAGATGGAAGGCAGATTGGTATAAACACTATGAAAATCTGTTTCTCAGTGTTTATTAAATATGAAAAGTGTATATAACCTGTGAACCAGCAATTTCATTTATATGTATATACCCAAGAGAAAGGAGTGTTTATGTTCACAAAAGATGTGCAAAAAAGTGTTCAGAGCAGCATTATTCAATATAGCTAAAATCTAGACATAATTCAAAGGTTTATCTATAGTAGAACAGGTAAATTGTGGTATATACACACAATGAAATACTACATAGCAATGAAAAACAATATATTACTGCTACGTGTAACAACATGAATAAATCTCACAAAAATAATGTTGGGGAGGTGGCCCTAAGATGGCAGAGGAATAGAACGAGGAGACCACTTTCTCCCCATAAATTCATTCAAAGAACATTTGAACGCTGAGTAAATTCCACAAAACAACTTATGAATGCCGGTAGAGGACATCAGGCACCCAGAAAAGCAGCCCATTGTCTTTGAAAGGAGGTAGGAAAAATATAAAAGACAAAAAAAGAGACAAAAGAGGTAGGGATGGAGTCTTGAAGAAGAGAGAAGTTTCCAAACACCAAGAAACACTCTCACTACCGAGTCTGTGGCGAGCCTTGGAACCACAGAGGGCAACATAACCAGGAGGAAAACTAAATAAATAATTAAACCCCACAGATTATGTGCCCAGCGGTAACTCCCCAGTGGAGAAGCAGAACAGACACCTACATCTGCCACTAGCAAGCGGGGGCTGGGCAGGGAGGCACGGGCTGCATTGCTTAGAGTAAGGACTGGACCTGAATGCCCCAAGGGCAATCTGAGGGAACTAACTTGGGCTAGCAAACCAGACTGTGGGATAGCTACCACGCGAAAAGCCTTAACCTGAGACACTGCCAGGCCCACTCACAGAACAAAGGACTGAGCAGAGCTAGCCGGCTGCATCCCCTCCTGTGACAGGCAGCCAGAGCCGGAAGGGGGCAATCATGGCCCCAGAGAGGCATTATCTACCAAACTGCAAGCAGGCTTCACTGCTAACTAAGACTTCTTGGGATGCTGGATGGTCAATATCCACCTGAGAAGGTGTGCCGGATGTACACCCAGAAAACCGAGCAGCAGGGAGGAGGGAGGCGATACGTTGCAGCAGTTGCACTCGCCAAACACCTGGTCACCTGAGCTGCTCGGACCTGGGAAGGGCACAAAACGCAGGCCCAACCGAGTCTGCGCCTCTGAGGACTACCTGAGTGCCTGAACCTGAGCGGCTTAGACCTGGGAAGTGCATGCAGCCCAGGGCCGGCCTCGGACAGTTACCGGCAGAGCAACCTAGAGCCTAAGCAGTGTGAGCAGGGAAAGCACACCCACCGTGAGCGGGGCAAACCCAGTGTGGCTGAGACACTGCGAGCACACGCCAGTGTTATTTGTTTGCAGCGTCCCTCCCTCCCCACAGCACGACTGAACAAGTGAGCCTAAAATGGTGTCCACCACCGCCCCCTTGTGTCAAGGCAGAAATTAGACACTGAAGAGACCAGCAAACAGAAGAAGCTAAACCAGAGGGAACCCCTTGGAAGTGACAGGTGCAATAGATTAAAACCCTGTAGTTAGTACCGACTACATAGGAAGGGGCCTATAGATCTTGAGAAATATAAGCCAGATCAAGGAACTATCTGAAAATGAACTGACTCCACACTGCCCACACCAACACGAGAGAAAGTCCTAGATATAGTTTTACTATTTTTACTATCTTCCTTTATTTTTTTATTTTTTTACTTTTAAGTCCTCTATTACTCCTTTAATTTTCATTTTTATAACCTACTATTACTTTGCAAAAAAAAAGAGAGAGAGAGACCCTATTTTTTAAAGCAAAAGTGAAAGTGAAGTCTCTCAGTCGTGACCAATTCTTTGTGACCCCATGGACTGTAGCCTACCAGGCTTCTCTATTCATGAGATTTTCCAGGCAAGAATACTAGAGTGGGTTGCCATTTCCTTCTCCAAACTTCATTTTATATATATATATATATACATATATATATATATATATACACACACACATACATACACACACACACATATACATACATACATACATATACATATGTATATAATATATATATACACATACATACACATATGTATATAATATATATATACACATACATACACACACATATACATACATACATATACATATGTATATATATTATCATTTTGTGAAATTTTTTTCTTTAATATTATATTTTAAAAACCCAACCTCTACTCTAGATTTTTAACCTTTGCTTTTTGGTATTTGTTATCAATTTTGTACCTTTAAGAACCCAATCTTCAGTACCCAGTTTTACTTGGGAGCGAGATTACTGGCTTGACTGCTCTCTCCCCCTTTGGATTCTCCTTTTTCTCCACCAGGTCGCCTCTATCTCCTCCCTCCCCCTTCTCTTCTCTACCCAACTCTATGAATCTCTTTGTGTGTTCTGAACAGTGGAGAACACTTAGGGAACTGATTACTGGCTGGATCTTTCTCCTATTGATTCTCCCCTTTATCCTCCTGGCCACCTCTGTCTCCTTCTTCACTCTTCTCTTCTCTCTGTAACTCCATGAATACCTCTGAGCGGTTCAGACTGTGGAACGCACATAAGGAAGTGATTACTGGCTAACTTGCTCTCTCCTCTTTTGATTCCACCTCATCTCATCCTGGTCACCTCTATCTCCCTCCTCCCTTTTCTTGTCTCCATGTAACTCTGTGAACCTCTCTGGGTGTCCCTCACTGTAGAGAAGCTTTTCATCTTGACCCTAGATGTTTTACCAATGGTGCTGAATAGATGGAGAAGTCTTGAGGCTACTGTATAAATAAGACTAAAAATGAGAAGCAGGAGGCTTATGCCCAAATCCTGAGAAAACCAGAGAACTCCTGACTCCAGGAAACATTAATTGACAGGAGCTCATCAAATGCCTCAGTACCTACACTGAAACCAAAGCACCACTCAAGGGCCAACAAGTTCCAGAGCAAGACATACCATGAAAATTCTGCTGCAACAAAGGAACACAGCCCTGAGCTTCAATATACAGGCCCAAAGTCACTCCAAACCCACTGACATCTCATAACTCATTACTGGACTCTTCCTTGCACTCCAGAGAGAAGAAATCCAGCTCCACCCACCAGAACACCGACACAAGCTTCCCTAACCAGGAAACCTTGACAAGCCACCCGTACAACCCCACCCACAGTGAGGAAACTCCACAATAAAGAGAACTCCACAAACTGCCAGGATATAGAAAGGCCACCCCAAACACAGCAATAACAACAAGATGAAGAGACAGAGGAAACCCAGCAAGTAAAGGAACATGATAAATGCCCACCAAACCAAAGAAACGAAGAAGAGAGGGGGAATCTACCTGATAAAGAATTCCGAATAATGATAGTAAAAATGATCCAAAATCTTGAAAACAAAATGGAATCACAGATAAATAGCCTGTAGACAAGGATTGAGAAGATGCAAGAAAGATTTGACAAGGACCTAGAAGAAATAAAAAGAGTCACTATATAATGGATAATGCAATAAATGAGATCAAAAACACTCTGGAGAGAACAAATAGTAGAATAAAGGAGTCAGAAGATAGGATTAGTGAGGTAGAAGATAGAATGGTAGAAATAAAGGAATCAGAGAGGAAAAAGAAAAACGAATTAAAAGAAATGAGGACAATCTCAGAGAGCTCTAGAACAATGTTAAACCTCCCAACATTCAAACCATAGGAGTCCCAGAAGAAGACAAAAAGAAAGACCATGAGAAAATACTTGAGGAGATAATAGTTGAACACTTCCCTAAATGGGGAAGGAAATAATCACCCAAGTCCAAGAAACCCAGTGAGTCCCAAACAGGACAAACCCAAGGTAAAACACCACAGTTCAGTTTAGTTCAGTCACTCAGTCGTGTCCGACTCTTTGCGACCTCATGAACTGCAGCACGCCAGGCTTCCCTGTCCATCACCAATTCCCAGAGTTCACCCAAACTCATGTCCATCGAGTCAGTGATGCCATCCAGCCATCTCATCCTCTGTCATCCCCTTTTCCTCCTGCCCCCAATCCCTCCCAGCATCAGAGTCTTTTCCAATGAGTCAGCTCTTTGCATGAGGTGCCCAAAGTGTTGGAGTTTCAGCTTTAGCATCAGTCCTTCCAGAGAACACCCAGGACTTATCTCCTTAGAATGGATCTCCTTGCAATCCAAGGGACTCTCAAGAGTCTTCTCCAACACCACATTTCAAAAGCATCAATTCTTCGGCTCTCAGCTTTCTTCACAGTGCAACTCTCACATCCATACATGACTACTGGAAAAACCATAGCCTTGACTTAGATGGACATTTGTTGGCAAAGTAATGTCTCTGCTTTTGAATATGCTATCTAAGTTGTTCATAACTTTCCTTCCAAGGAGTAAGCGTCTTTAATTTCATGGCTACAGTCACCATCTGCAGTGATTTTGGAGTCCAAAAAAGACAAAGGCTGACAGTGTTTCCACTGTTTCCCCATCTATTTCCCGTGAAGTGATGGCACCAGATGCCATGATCTTCGTTTTCTTTTCACTCTCCTCTTTCACTTTGACCAAGAGATTTTTAGTTCCTCTTCACTTTCTGCCATAAGGATGGCGTCATCTGCATATCTGAGGTTATTGATATTTCTCCCGGCAATCTTGATTCCAGCTTGTGCTTCTTCCAGCCCAGGGTTTCTCATGATGTACTCTGCATAGAAGTTAAATAAGCAGGGTGACAATATACAGCCTTGATGTGCTCCTTTTCCTATTTGGAGCCAGTCTGTTGTTCCATGTCCAGTTCTAACTGTTGCTTCCTGACCTGCATATAGGTTTCTCAAGAGGCAGGTCAGGTGGTCTTGTATTCCCATCTCTTTCAGAATTTTCCACAGTTTGTTGTGATCCACACAGTCAAAGGTTTTGACATAGTCAATAAAGCAGAAATAGATGTTTTTCTGGAACTCTCTTGCTTTCTCCGTGATCCTGCGGATGTTGGCAATTTGATCTCTGGTTCCTCTGCCTTTTCTTAAACCAGCTTGAACATCTGGAAGTTCATGGTTCACATATTGCTGAAGCCTGACTTGGAGAATTTTGAGCATTATTTTACTAGTGTGTGAGATGGGTGCAATTTTGTGGTAGTTTAAGCATTCTGTGGCATTGCCTTTCTTTGGGACTGGAATGAAAACTGACCTTTTCCAGTCTTATGGCCACTGCAGAGTTTTCCAAATTTGCTGGAATAATGAGTGCAGCATTTTCACAGCATCATCTTTCACAATTTGAAATAGCTCAACTGGAATTCCATCCCCTCCACTAGCTTTGCTCGTAGTGATGCTTTCTAAGGCCCACTTGACTTCACATTCCAGGATGTCTGGCTCTAGGTGTGTGATCACACCATCGTGATTATCTTGGTCGTGAAGATCTTTTTTGTACAGTTTTTCTCTGTATTCTTGCTACCTCTTCTTAATATCTTCTGCTTCTTTTATGTCCATACCATTTCTGTCCTTTATCGAGTCCATCTTTGCATGAAATGTTCCCTTGGTATCTCTAATTTTCTTGAAGAGATCTCTAGTCTTTCCCATTCTGTTCTTTTCCTCTATTTCTTTGCACTGATCTCTGAGGAAGGCTTTGTTATCTCTCCTTGCTATTCCTTGGAACTCTGCACTGGGCCCAAGACACATATTAATCAAATTAACAAAGATCAAATGCAAAGAACAAATATTAAAAGCAGCAAAAACAATAAATAACATACAAGGGGATTCCCATAAGGATAACAGCTGATCTTTGAATAGAAACTCTTCAGGCCAGGAGAGAATGGCAGGACATACTTAAAGTGATGAAAGAAAATAACCTACAGCCCAGATTACTGCACCTAGCAAGGATCTCATTCAAATATGAAGGCAAAATCAAAAGCTTTACAGACAAGCAACAGCTGAGAGAATTCAGCACCACCAAACCAGCTCTCCAACAAATGGTAAAAGATCTTCTCTAGACAGGAAATATAAAAAGCGTGTATAAACTCAAACCCAAAACAATAAGGTAAATGGCAATGGGATCATACTTATCAATAATTACCTTAAACGTAAATGAGTTGAATGCCCCAACCAAAAGACATAGACTGGCTGAATGGATACAAAAACAAGACCCCTATATATGTTGTCTACAAGACACCCACCTCAAAACAAGGGACACATACAGACTGAAAGTGAAGGGCTGAAAAAAGGTATTCCATGCAAATAGAGACCAAAAGAAAGCAGGAGTAGCAATACTCATATCAGATAAAATAGACTTTAAAACAGTATAATATATAGCAATAAAAAATAATGTTACTGCTGAATGTCACATCATGAATAAACCTCACAAAAAAAATGTTGAATGATAGAAGACAGACACAAATAAGTCTTACTGTATGATTCTAGTAACATGAAGTTCAAAAACAGAATCAAAATTAAACTCTGGACATAGAGATCTGAATATTTGTTATTTTGAAAAGACGTTGACTGCAAGTGGAGCCATGAGGGGCTGAAAATATTCTTTATCAGGGCTAAGGGTTGTGTCTGATTCCTTCCAGAAAGCAGATCTAAAATAGGAAAGGTGAGAAAGTCAAAGGACACTGCAATGACAAAGGAAGCTTTATAGGTAAGACTTTACTTAGGGACATAATACCAGGTATTAGGAGTGGGACACTTGGCAAGTACAAACAATGGTGTATTATCAGAGTGGTCACCAGTCTGGAAAACTAGGCTTTGATCCCACTGGAAGCCTCTGAGGAATTCCACAGACCGTGGCTCAGGGATGTAAGCCTGAGGGCTACGAGGGTAGCACATATCCATGACCTGACTCATGTCCCCGAAGAGCCATGTTCCCCTGTGCACCAAGGAGTTTTCATTCCCCCACACTTGCAGTTTGAGCATCCAAACATGATAAGCAGCTGCTCACAGATGTCGCAACCACATCACAAGAAAAGCCTTAGTGTAAAAATGCAGATGATCAACAGTGCAGATGATGTTAGGTTCTCTAACCAGTTGTCATCTTAGCAATGGCTGGGGAAAAAATACCAGGCTGAGAAGAGGTGAAGCATAAGAAGTGTCTGACACTATCTGATTTTTCTGAGCAAACAAAAAATTTATTCACAAGATCAATCAATTTTTTTCATAGGAAAACTTACAATATACCAGTCTGGTCAGTAACTGTTTATCTCCCAGTGACATCTAGTGGTGAAATATGAACATTCACAAGATTGAGTTTACGGCTTTTAAGGGTATCTAAAAAGAAATTCCTCAGTAAATTCTATGTAGCCTAGTTTCACTCCATTCCGAATCAAAAGCTCAGTACCTGATGTATACAGACAAATGCAGTGAAAGCTATTCATCTGTTGAGACACTTATTTTAAACCACCACTTCAAGAAGAGCAGGCAAACTCACTTTGTTACCGTGTAAGTAACTATCAGTACATTAATGTGGGGAGCTTTGTAATAAGACTTGGCTGTAAGTAGAGACTTTTATCTGACTTTGGGCTAATTCCCCATATTTTTCCCATGGTTACAATCAGCCTTAAATGTGATCTCTACATTGCATTTGTGATCTAAAAATCCTAATTTCTCCTGCTTTGGGGAGTCATTCTAGTTAAATTTTTTAAGTAAAATAGCTATGAGAAAGTATACCAAGTAAATTCCTTTAAGCCAATTTAATTCCATTATTCTAAAATCACAGTTAAATAGTTTCCCAATTTTATTTATATATTTATTAGAAGCATATTCATTGGGATCAATTTTTCATATGAAAAAATTACACATGGTAAAAACTGTAAAGTCATGTAAAAAATTGTAAAAAAAAAGTCAAATGTTAAACATTACCTGTAAAAGTATTGCTTTTATCAGATTTTCTTTTTTTGTAGCCATTATTTCTACCAAAATGCTTTAATGACCTAAGAGAAGGGATAGTTACTAGAGCCGGGGATGAGAAAAAGTCATACAGAGTTGACCAATTTGAGAGGAGCAATGATCTTTATTTGAGGGACAGAGCCAGCTCCAGCTAGGCCCACAAGTCAAATATATTTATAATACTAGTTTTAAGCTCTTCTGTTAATTCCAATATCTGCGTTTCTATGAATATGTTTCTTTGGTTTGTTTTTGTGGCCCATATCTCACAATGCTTCGTGATATACTAGACATTGTTTATAGATAGCAATAGAGATATAATTGCACAACTCTTTGCTTTATATTTATTTCCAAGAATGTGAAATCTCTTTCCAACATGTGACTATTATAGAGGTGATTATTCATATAATCACTATGTGAATCATATTCATATATCACTATGTAGCAAGTTAATTTTAGCCTAAGGAAGCAGTTTTTAATATTGACTTCATCTCTGGTTAGCCTTCCTCCCAGTGCCAGAGCTGTCGCTATCCAAGACTAATCTCTTTGATCTTATCAATACACCAAGACTGAGCTCACATGCCACAACTACTGAAGCCCTCATGCTCTGAGTCCTGGAGCCTGGTGGAAGTCAGATTTCAGTTTCATCACTTTGAATCCAAGGCAGACAGCCCTTTTTTCTAGGCACCTAGTATCTCCTCTAGTCTCATGTATTCTCTAGACTAGGTCCACTATCACTGTCCTTTACCCAGCAAAACAGGAAGGGTAAGCCAGGGAGGACTGTTATTCCAAGTAAATTATCACTACAATTGACAATCTTCAAGACTGCAGTCTCTCCAACATGTTCCCACTATTGTTACTCTTTCATCTGTCTCAGTCTTGGCAGGCTTTCCTCTCCAATGCTGCCTCCAGAAACTGCCATTTCTTGATAGTCATGTATAAAGAGCTCTTCTCTCTAAAAATCAGTCCATCTGGGGTTTTAATACACCCACCTCTCTTCAATAGTTTCATAAATAAGTACAAGTTCTATAATATCTAATTTTTTGGTGTTACCATGTGAACAAAGATTTTTTACATCCTCTCATATCCTAGTCAGAAAATTGTTTATTGTATTTAAATTGTAGCCAAATAGTGAAGGAAATTATAGTTTCTTTATCTATAACTTATCTGGCTCTTTCCATAATTATCTCCTCCTAGGTAAAAGGAAAAGAAAGAAGAAAAAAACGTAGTTCTGTTAAAACAGTGTGGGATCAAAAATTCCTTTTTTTCTGTCATGAGGCTAAGAGAGCCTATGATAAAAATATAAACCAGATGGGATATATACTCTGGGTCTATGATTCACAAAAGTTAAAATATGTCTAACTGCTCTCCTTCAAATGGAAACAAACAAACTATGTAGAAAATGGAAAGAAAAAAAAAGTAAAAGACCACCAAAATTTTTTTTAAATATTAACAGGGTTGAAGGGAGAATAGCAATATGATAGTAGTGTGGAAAATTAGATACTGCTACTGTTGAAAAGGTAGATGAACCAGAGATCAAATTGCCAACATCCACTAGATCACTGAAAAAGGAAGAGAGTTCTGGAAAAACATCTATTTCTGCTTTATTGACTATGCCAAAACCTTTGACTGTGTGGATCACAAGAAATGTGGAAAATTCTTCAAAAGATGGGAATACCAGACCACCTGACCTGCCTCTTGAGAAACCTATATGCAGGTCAGGAAGCAATGGTTAGAACTGGACATGGAAAAACACACTGGTTCCAAATAGGAAAAGGAGTACGTCAAGGCTGTAGATTCTCACCCTTTTGCTTTCTTAACTTATATGCAGAGTACATCATGAGAAACGCTGGACTGGAAGAAACACAAGCTGGAATCAAGATTGCTGGGAGAAATATCAATAACCTCAGATATGCAGATGACACCACCCTTATGGCAGAAAGTGAAGAGGAACTAAAAAGCCTCTTGATGAAAGTGAAAGAGGAGAGTGAAAAAGTTGGCTTAAAGCTCAACATTCAGAAAACGAAGATCATGGCATCTGGTGCCATCACTTCAAGGGAAATAGATGGGGAAACAATGGAAACAGTGTCAGACTTTATTTTGAGGAGCTCCAAAATCACTGCAGATGGTGATTATAGCCATGAAATTAAAAGACGCTTACTCCTTGGAAGGAAAGTTATGACCAACCTAGATAGCATATTCAAAAGCATGTTACTTTGGCAACAAAGGTCCATCTAGTCAAGGCTATGGTTTTTCCAGTAGTCATATATGGATGTGAAAGTTGGACTGTGAGGAAAGCTGAGTCCCGAAGAACTGATGCTTTTGAACTGTGTTGTTGGAGAAGACTCTTGAGAATCCCTTGGACTGCAAGGAGATTCAACAAGTCCATCCTATAGGAGATCAGTCCTGGGTGTTCTTTGGAAGGACTGATGCTAAAGGTGAAACTCCAATACTTTGGGCACCTCATGCCAAGAGTTGACTCATGGGAAAAGACTCTGATGCTAGGAGGGACTGAGGGCAGGAGGAGAAGGGGATGACAGAGGATGAGATGGCTGGATTGCATCACCAACTCGATGGACATGAGTCTGAGTGAACTCCAGGAGTTGGTGATGGACAGGGGAGGCCTGGCGTGCTGCAGTTCATGGGGTCACAAAGAGTTGGCCATGACAGAGCGATTGAACTGAACTGCTGCTGCTGCTAAGTCGCTTCAGTTGTGTCTGACTCTGTGCGACCCCATAGACGGCAGCCAACCAGACTCCTCTGTCCATGGGATTTTTCAGTCAAGAGTACTGGAGTGGGTTGCCATTGCCTTCTCTGAGATACTAGGAAGAAGCAAATAAATTTCTAGAAATAGACAACCTACCAAGACTGAATCATAAAAAATATAAAATTGAACAGACCAATAACAACTGAGACTGAATCAGTAATCAAGAACCTCCACAAAAAAAAAAAAAGAAAGAAAGAAAGAAACCCTCTGATAAATTCTACCAAAAATTTATAAAATAATTAACACTAATTTTCTCCAACTCTTCTCAATATTTGAAGAGGGAACACGTCCAAGCTCATCTTATGAATACATTATTCTGACACAAAAGGCAGAGAAGGACACTACAAGAAAAGAAAACCACAGGCCAGTATCTCTTATAAACATGGATACAAAATTCCTCAACAAAATAAGAACAAACAAAATTCAAAACTGTGTTAAAATAGTACTACACAGGGCTTCCCTGGTGACTCAGTGGTAAAGAATCTGCCTGCCAGTGCAGGAGACATGGGCTTGATCCCTGGTCCCAGAAGATCCCACCTGTAGGCCTGTGCACCACAACTACTGAGCCTGTGTTTTAAGACCAGCAAGCTGCAACTACTGAGCTCATGTGCTGCAACTACTGAAACCCTCACACTCTGGAGCCCATGCCCCACAACAAGAGAAGGCATTGCAATAAAAAGCCGGGGCACCAAAAGGAAGAGTGACCCTCACTAGCCACTACTAGAGAAAAGCCCAAGCAGCAACAAAGACCCAACACAGCCAAAAATAAGTAAACAAAATTATTTTTAAAAAAAGAATATTGCACATGATCAAGTGGGATTTACTCCTAGAACACAAAGATGGTTCAACATACACAAATGAATATGATACACAACATTAACAAGATAAAAATTGAAAATTGTATGATTATCTTAATAGATTCAGAAAAGGCCTTTGACAAAATTCAGCAATCTTTCATGATAAGGAAAAAAACTCTCAGTAAATTAGATACAGATGGAATATACCTCATAGTAAAGGTAGTGTATTACAAATCAACAGCTAAAATCATGGTCAGTGTTGAAAACCTGAAAGCCTTTCCTCTTTGATTAGGTACAAAACAGAGATACACACTCTAGCCATTTTAAGTCAACATAGTACCTGAAGTTTTCTGGCCAGAGCACCTAGGTAAGGAAAATTTAAAGGCATCTTAATTAGAAAAGAAGTAAAACTGTTTCTATTTGCAGATGACAATCTTATACATAGAAAACCCTAAACACTCAACCAAAAAACTGGAACTAATAAACAAATTTAGTAAAATTGAAAGGTACAAAAATCAGTATACAAAATATCAGGCCAGTCTTCGTGGAGAGTCGCCGCGGTTTCCTGCTTCAACAGTGCTTGAAGGGAACCCGGCTGCTCGTCCCCCGCACCCCAACCCCGGCCGGCCACGCAGAGCCAGCCCTCGTCACCACTTGACAGCGCCCTCCAACCAGCCCAAGGTCCCCGCCGCCGGTCCAGTGCCACTCAGCCATCGCCGCAGCCACCACCACCGCCCCTTTGCAGCCGCCCACCATGACGACTGCATCCCCCGCAGGTGCGCCAGAACTACCACCAGGACTCGGAGGCCACCATCAACCGCCAGATCAACCTGGAGCTCTACGCCTCCTATGTCTACCTGTCCATGCTGTACTATTTTAACTCTGATGATGTGGCTTTGAAGAACTTCGCCAAATATTTTCTTCACCAGTCTCATGGGGAGAGAGAACATGCTGAGAGATAGATGAAGCTGCAGAACCAGCGAGGCGGCCGAATCTTCCTTCAGGATATCAAGAAACCAGACCGTGATGGCTGGGAGAATGGCTGAATGCAATGGAATGTGTGCTGTGCTTGGAAAGAAATCTGAATCAGTCACTACTGGAACTGTACAAACTGGCCACTGAAAAAAATGATCCCCATCTGTGTGATTTCATTGAGACTCATTACCTGAATGAGCAGGTGGAAGCCATCAAAGAATTGGGTGACCACATAACCAACCTGTGCAAGATGGGGGCCCCTGGATCGGGCATGGCAGAGTACCTCTTTGACAAGCACACCCTGGGACACAGTGAGAGCTAAGCCTCAGGCTGGCTTCCCACAGCCACACAGGTGACTTTCCTGGTCACCAAGGCAGTGCATGCATATTTGGGTTACCTTCATCTTTTCTATAAGTTGTAACAAAACATCTACTTAAGTTACTAGATCACTTTCTAACACCACACACAAAAATAAACTCAAAATGGATTAAAGATCTAAATGTAAGACCAGAAACTATAAAACTCCTAGAGGAGAATATAGGCAAAACACTCTCCTACATAAATCACAGCAGGATCCTCTATGATCCACCTCGTAGAACGCTGGAAATAAAAGCAAAAATAACAAATGGGATCTAATTAAAATTAAAAGCTTCTGCACAACAAAGAAAACTATAAGTAAGGTGAAGACAGCCTTCTGAATGGGAGAAAACAATAGCAAATGAAGCAACTGACAAACAACTAATCTCAAAAATATACAAGCAACTTATGCAGCTCAACTCCAGAAAAATAAACGATCCAATCAAAAAAATGGGCCAAAGAACTAAATAGGCATTTCTCCAAAGAGGACATACGGATGGCTAACAAACACATGAAAAGATGCTCAACATCACTCATTATCAGAGAAATGCAAATCAAGACCACAATGAGGTACCATTTCACACCAGTCAGAATGGCTGCAATCCAAAAGTCTACAAGCAATAAATGCTGGAGAGGATGTGGAGAAAAGGGAACCCTCTTACACTGCAAACTAGTACAGCCATTATGGAAAATAGTGTGGAGATTCCTTAAAAAATTGCAAATAGAACTGCCTTATGACCCAGCAATCCCACTGCTGGGCATACACACCGAGGAAACCAGAATTGAAAGAGACACATGTACCCCAATGTTCATTGCAGCGCTGTTTATAATAGCCAGGACATGGAAGCAACCTAGATGTCCATCAGCAGATGATTGGATAAGAAAGCTGTGGTACATATACACAATGGAATACTACTCAGCCCTTAAAAAGAATAAATTTGACTCAGTTCTAATGAGATGGATGAAATTGGAACTGATTATACAGAGTGAAGTAAGCCAGAAAGAAAAACACCAATACAGTATACTGACACATATATATGGAATTTAGAAGACAGTAATGATGACCCTATATGTGAGACAACAAAGAGACACAGAGGTATAGAGTGGACTTTTGGACTCTGAGGGAGAGGGAAAGGGTGGGATGGTTTGGGAGAATGACAATGAAACGTGTATATTTTCTTGTAAGAAACGAAGTGCCAATCTATGTTCAATGTAGGATGCAGGATGCATGGGGCTGATGCACAGGATGATTCAAGTAGAGGATGTGGGGTGGGAGGTGGGAGGGGGCTTCGGCATTGGGAGATTGTGTTCACCTATGGCTGATTCGTGTCAATGTATGGCAAAACAACTATAGTATTGTAATTTAAAAAAATAAATAAATTTAATAAAAAATAAATAAATAAATAAAAAGACCACAATGAGGTACCATTTCACACCAGTCAGAATGGCTGCGATCCAAAAGTCTACAAGCAATAAATGCTGGAGAGGATGTGGAGAAAAGGGAACCCTCTTACACTGCTGGTGGGAATGCAAACTAGTACAGCCACTATGGAAAACAGTGTGGAGATTCCTTAAAAAATTGCAAATAGAACTGCCTTATGACCCAGCAATCCCACTGCTGGGCATACACACCGAGGAAACCAGAATTGAAAGAGAAACATGTACCCCAATGTTCATTGCAGCACTGTTTATAATAGCCAGGACATGGAAACAACCTAGATGTCCGTCAACAGACAAATGGATAAGAAAGCTGTGGTACATATACACAATGGAGTATTACTCAGCCCTTAAAAAGAATAAATTTGAATCAGTTGTAATGAGATGGATGAAACTGGAGCCGATTATACAGAGTGAAGTAAGCCAGAAAGAAAAACACCAATACAGTATACTGACACATATATATGGAATTTAGAAAGATAGTAATGATGACCCTGTATGTGAGACAACAAAAGAGACACAGAGGTATAGAACGGACTTTTGGCCTCTGAGGGGGAGGGAGAGGGTGGGATGGTTTGGGAGAATGGCATTGAAACATGTATATTATCATGTAAGAAATGAAGTGCCAGTCTATGTTCAATACAGGATACAGGATGCTTGGGGCTGGAGCACGGGGATGATCCAGAGAGATGATATGGGGTGGGAGGTGGGAGAGGGTTTCAGGATTGGGAGATCGTGTACACCTGTGGCTGATTCATGTCAATGTATGGCAAAACCAATAGAGTATTGTAACGTAGAGTAAAGTAAAAATTAAAAAAAAAAAAAAGAAAAGAAAAACAATGTCAGATGCATTTCCAAATATTAACAATGAACTCCTGGAAAAATAAATTAAAAAATAATCCCATTTACAATAAAATTTAAAAGAATAAAATTCTTGGGAATAAATTTAACCAAGGAGGTTAAAGGTCAGTATATTCAGGTCCATGAGACACTTGAGCCATGAACTGACACTCTGGCTAAGTGGCCAGAACCCGCAGCTCCTCCCCTGCAGCAGAACACACATTCAGTGCAGGGCATCCCTGACTCATCCGGGACATTGTGGGGCCCTAAATGGGAAACCTTAAAAACAAAGGGGCTAGCTTTGCGGTCGAAAACCTAAGATGGCACCTGGCGGAAGAGATGGGGGCAGGGTCTATGTTGTCTGTCAAAGTTTTTTTTTTGTTTTTTGTTTTTTTTTTTAATATGGAACGCTTCACGAATTTGCGTGTCATCCTTGGGCAGGGGCCATGCTAATCTTCTCTGTATCGTTCCAATGCACATAGACAGTGTGTGATCTCTATAGACTCCTGTTATAATGAAGGTGACAATTTGACCTTTAATGTGATTGGTGCAACTATGGAAAGTCCCTCCTAAAACCCTCCTGTTTGTCTATATAAGTTGGGAGTTTGCAGCAATAAACCGGAACTGCTTCGACGGAACCCCTGTCGCGTCTGATTGTCTCTCGCTCGCCGAGGGGCTGGGTTGGCGGACAGCAGGCTCACCTCTCCTCGGGAACCCTCGGCTTTGCTGAGGGAAGCTCCACTGCCTCCGCTCTTTCTGCAGAGCGCCCCCGCAGGACATGAGGATCCAGAATTGGGGGCTCTCTGGTGGACAAAATATTTTGAAACCCTGGAGAAGAAGAAAATTCTAAACAGCAGATGAAGGAATCTTTTGTCAGTGACCACAATGGAACAATCATGCTGGAAATCATTGAGGGCTTGGACTTGCCTACACTCCTCATCTTAAACAGAGGGCTCAGGATCATTTTCTCACAGCACTTATCTTTTTCTTCACACGTTTGGAGAACATGATTCTTCATTGACTTTGCTTTCTTAATAGTTCCCCTGGTAACAATTTTGACCATTTTCTCTACATTTGTTCTCCTTGAGCATCTTGTAATTATCTTTGGGGCCAGGCTGTTCTATAAAATATGCTGCAAGAAAACTGGATATGTCAGAATGCATGTCTGGAAAATTCTTGAAAGTCAGTCTGGATTCAGAATACATTCCAGGCATCTCTTGTTTTCATGTAATTGACAGTGCATTTACTGCTGTTGCCATTTTGGCTATAGACTTCCATGTTTTCTAGAAGACGTCCCAAAATCTGCCTCTATGGGATAGGAGCAATGGATTTTGAAATAGGAGGATTTCTTTTGAGGACTGCAATGATTTCTCCAAAGATTAGATGAAAATATACAAACGGTCCAGATTTTATTTTATGAAGTTACTGTACTCTGGCCATTAGTCTTCCTAGGAATGGGATGATTAACTGTTATAAGACCTGTAGGAGCTCAGGAACATTTAACTGAGTATCGAGTTCAACGGAACATTTCCTTTACCTTAATAGTTGTGAAATTGATACCATCACAGCTTTTGATTACTTTTCCCCTAAATAAACCCTCGACTGTGGCCATCAGCATTACTGTATTATACCAACTAGCCTTGGTTTTACCCCATTGAAGAGATTAATTTTGTATGGCACAGGGGTTGGTTTACTAAATGCCAACAGAGAAAAAAATAACCTCTACCTTGTGGTATATCACAGTACTCATGGCTAGTGTTCAAACAGGATCATATGAACTTAAAAAGAAATCATTTATCAAAGACTGGATAAAAGTAGCATATAATCTGCTGACATCTATTGGCCTCTTTATATCACTTTACATAGTTCAGGTAAATGTAGAAGTAGCATCTTAAAAAACGGACAGCTTAGCCTTTTATATCTGGGTAATTGCTTCTTACCTTCTTACCTGATCCTCCTTAGTAGTTTAATATTGGGTGATATAATTTTGAGTTTTGCCAAATTTCTAATTAAGGGTACAGTATTACCATGTTCTTGGAAATTTATTCCATCACATGCTGCAAATAAAAAGCAATCAGAATATCTACTCTCTGAAGCTGAAAGAAAACCCACTCTTTGTTTAATCACAGCAATGAACAGAAACAAATTAATTTTTTCTTGCTGTCAAATGTAACAATGACAAAATCAACCTGTTAGTACATACATTACATAGAAGTACATTGTGGGCTTTATTTGTGCTCAACCTCTGTATGTTTATCAACTGTTTAATTATATATGCACTGCACTTGCAAGACAAGACTATAAAATCTTGGTGATCAATAGGGGTAGAATATGTTTTGAACAATATTATTTTAATGAGGAAGAGAAAACATAAAATGTGAAGAAAATAGGACTTTTGAAACCCAACGTTAACTATAACTTATTATAAAATTGTTTCATTACTACTCTAACAGTAATGATGCTTAATATTTCAAATGTATCTCAACACTATGTAAAACAAACCAATACAGAAGAAACAAAGCCTTGTGACTTGTTAGGATATATAAATTCCAATATTTTAAAGAAACTGTTGTGTTTACAGTTGTGACACTAGAAGATTAAAGGAGTGAGAAGGAGGATTTTTACTTTCCATCTTATATTACCTATTATGAGTCTGTATTTTTGTAGTATGAATCACTTTTATAATGTTTACATTAAAAATCTCAATTGTGAAGTTGTAAAAAAAATTATAAGACATTGGTAAAAGGAACTGAAGACAAAAATAAATGGAATGATAATCCATATTCATAGATTGGAAGAATTAATAATGTTAAAATATCCATGCTACCCAAGATAATCATTAGATCTTGTGAAATCCCTATCAAAATTTCATTGGAATTTTCATAGGAATACAACAAACAATCCTAAAATTTATATAAAGCCACAAAACACTTTGAGTAGTCAAAGCAAACTTGAGAAAGAACAAAGCTGGAGTCATCACACTTCCTGATTTCAAACTACATTACAAAATTTTAGTAATCAAAACAGTATGGCATTGGCATAAAAATAGACACATAGATCAGTGGAATAGAATAGAAATACCAGTAGTAATTTCATGCATATATGGTTTACTAATTTTTGATGAAGGCACCAAGAATATACAATGGGGAAAGGATAGTCTCTTCAATAAATGGTGCTGGGATATCTACATGCAAAAGAATGAAACTAGATTTCTATATTACACTGCCCATAAAAATCAACTAAATATCAATTAAAGATTAGGATGTAAGACCTAAAACTATTAAAACCACAGAATAAAACAGGGATAAGCACCTTAACATTGGTATTGACAATAATTTATTTTAATATATTATTACTGGTAAAAAATATCAATAACTTCAGATATGTGGATGATATCACTCTAATGGTAGTAAGCGAGGAGGAAATAAAGAGCCTCTTGATGAGAGTGAAAGAAGAGAGGAAAAAAAATGGCTAAAAACTCAACATTCAAAAACAAAGATCATGCCATCTGGTGCCATCACTTCATGTCAGACAAATTGGGGGAAAAGTGGAAACAGTGACAGATTTTATTTTCTTAGGCTCCAAATCAATGAGGACAGTGACTATAACCATGAATTTAAAAGACTCTTGCTCCTTGAAAGGAATGCTATGGCAGTGTATTAAAAGCAGAGATATCACTTTGCCAACAAAGGCCTATATTGTCAAAGCTATGGTTTTTCCAGTAGTCATGTATGCATGTGAGAGTTGGACCATTAAAGAAGGCTGAGCACTGAAGAATTGATGTCTTTGAATTGTGGTGGTAGAGAAGACTCTTGAGAGTCCCTTGGACACCAAGAAGATCAAACCAGTCAATTCTAAAAATTCATCTGGTATATTCATTGGAAGGACTGATGCTGAAGCTAAACCTCCAATACTTTGGCCACCTAATGTGAAGAGCTAACTCACTGAAAAAAAATCTGATGCTGGGAAAGATTTAAAACAAAAGGAGAGGAGGGTAGCAGAGGGTGAGATAGCATCACCAACTCAATGGACATGATCTGAGCAAATTCTGAGAGATAGTGAAGGACAGGGAAACCTGGTATGCTGCAGCTCATGGGGTTGCAAAGAGTTGGACACAACTTAGTCACTGAACAACACCAATGGCACCAAAAGCAAAGGCAACAAAAGCAAAAAAAAATAAACAACTGGGACTACATCATCTAAAAAGCTGTTAAGCAGCAAATGAAACCATCATCTAAATGAACATACAGCCTATGGAACGGGAGAAAATATTTGCAAAGGATATATTTAATAAGAAGTTATTATCCAAAATATACAAAGAACTCATACGACTCATAAGCAAAAATAACAATCAATTAAAAATAGGCAAAGAACCTGAGTATATATTTTTCCAAAGAAAACATGTATTTTAAAAGTTCCTCAAGTTGACTCATCATCAAAAAAAATAAAATTAAATTTTGTTTAACCACAGGACCTGCAGTAACCTTTAACCCATGAAAGCACATGTCTTGATTTGCAGCCCATAGAGTCACATGTAAATTCCTGATATGACTTCTCCAGCAATGACTGGGATCAGCAGTTCTATTTGCTTGCTTCCCAGTGCCTTCCTCTTTGTTGTTGTTCAGTCACTCAGTCATGTCCGACTCTTTGCCACCCGGTGGACTACAGCATGCCAGGCTTCCCTGTCCTTCACAATGTCCTGGAATTTGATCAAGCTCATGTCCATTGAGTCTGTGATGCCATTCAACCATCTCATCCTCTGTCACCTGCTTCTCCTACTGCCTTCAATCTTTCCCAGCATCAGGGTCATTTCCAGTGAGTCAGCTCTTTGCTTCAGGTGACCAAAATATTTGAGATTCAACTTCAGCATCAGTCCTTCCAATGAATATTCAAGGTTAATCTCCTTTAAGATTGACTAGTTTGATCTCTTTGCAGTCCAAGAGACTCTCAAGAGTCTTCTCCAACATCACAATTCGAAAATATCAATTCTTTGCCACTCAGCCTTTTTATCCGTACACGCTTTCACATCCGTACATGACTATTGGAAAAACCTTCCTCTAGTTTTCCCCTTAATATGACCCTAGAGGGGCTTTCCTGACTCCCACTTTTTGGTTCTAATTGACCAGTCAGCCTTAACCTGGGAACCCCAAAGCATGCCACCCAAAGACCCTAATAAAGGCATGTACCCCACATCTGGCTCTCTGTCTGCACCCTACCTTGACCTTCTGATGTGGTCCCTCTGCTGCTGCTGCTGCTGCTGCTGCTGCTGCTGCTGCTGCTGCTGCTGCTGCTGCTGCTAAGTCACTTCAGTCCTGTCTGACTCTGTGTGACCCCATAGATGGCAGCCCACCAGGCTCCCCCGTCTCTGGGATTCTCCAGGCAATAACACTGGAATGGATTGCCATTTCCTTCTCCAATGCATGAAAGTGAAAAGTGAAAGGGAAGTCGCTCAGTCGTGTCCGACTTTTTCGCGACCCCATGGACTGCAGCCTACCAGGCTCCTATGTCCATGGGATTTTCCAGGCAAGTATACTGGAGTGGGGTGCCATTACCTTCTCCGTAGTCCCTCTAGGCTTGCCAAATACCTCCAGGACCTGTGAGTAGTAAACCTCTATTTCAATTTCTCTCCTGGTCTGTTGTTGAACATCAGCTCACCTTATGCTCCACTTAACAAGGGCAAACAAAAAAAAAATCATAACAAAATACATATTATGGAACATATTCAGCTTTTAAAAAGAAAGAAATTCTTCCATTTGTGACAGCATAGGTAAGCATGGAAAGCATTATGCTAAATCAGCCAGATAAAAACGAGACAAATACTGAATGGTATCACTCATGGTGGAATATTTTTATAAAAAGTCAAGTTCATAGCAAAAGTTATTAGCAACAGAGTATAAATGATGGTTACCAGTAACTATGAGATGAGGGAATGAGAAGTTGGTAAAAGAGTACAACCTATGAATTATAAAATAAATAAAGTCTAAGGATCTAAGGCAGTATACAGTGACTAGAGTTGATAATACTATATTGCATAATTGAAATTCACTAAGATAGTAGAACTTGGCCCTCTTACCTAAAAAGATAAAAATGTGAGGTGATGTATGTGTTAATCAACTCAGTTGTGGGAAGACTTTCACAGTATATATGTACATCAAATCATCATGTTTTACACTTTAAATACATTATAATTTTGTCAAGCAAAGCTCAATGAACCTGAAAAAAAAGTTATCTGGGTCTGTATAAAATTCTACATCTAAAAATTAGGAAGTACATGAGCTTCTCAAGCATACAACAGGGAGGGAGGAGGGAGGGGAGTTCAGGATGGGGAACACGTGCATACCTGTAGTGGATTCATGTTGATGTATAGCAAAACAAATACAATATTGTAAAGTAATTAACCTCCAATTAAAATAAATAAATCTATATTTTAAAAAAGAATCAAATATATAAATGGCTATGTTCTAAGGCATAAAGTCCCAATACTTTTCAATGAACAGGTAGCTTATAAAATCTGTTCACATTCTCTGACCATAGCATCACTTACTTAAAGTTAATAACAAAAAAGTAAGTGCTTAAATTCTGTTGATTACTGGAGATTACAAGTGAAATGACATAAAACACACAAGACATTCGAGACGTACAGGAAACACACACACACACACTCCGGCCGGAGGAAAAGACTGCGCAAATAATTGCGGTTTATTATTATATAGCCCCCTAGGCAGAATTCCAGACTGCATGAATAAGACTTTTCAGTACAGCACAGGTGCATACATGTTATCATACAGCAAGGGGAGTGAAATCTCTGTTTACTGCAAGGTCTGTCCAGAGCCCTCTTCTCTCCTTTTATCAAAAGAAAGGAATGCTCCCTCGTTAGCAAGGGACTATTAAACTCAAGGCTGTGTCCAGACTCCTTGGCAGAACGCCTCGCTTGCCAGCATGTTCAGCCTTGAGCAGAGAGAACCGCTTGCATGCATATCTCCGCTTTCCCTATTGTGGCTGCATTAACCCTTCATCTCCCCCTTTTTTATTTTATTTAAGCCCTCGAGACATTTGTATTGATGTTTTGTAGAGCAAGGCGTAAAGCTGTAGGCGGCCAACCTCCAGCCTCGCCAGCCCCTCTCACGGCTGTGCCTGTCTTGGGTTGCCCTCCTCTGAGGGTCTTACCCGTCTTTGGCTATCCAGCCACCTCTTGGGGGCTAGGCAGAATCTCTCTAGATGATGGGCATCTAGAACTTTTTTTTATTTATATGTCTCGGTTTTCTTTAACAAATTGTAGCATGGTCTGGATCTTTTTGCTTAGTGTTTTACTTGTTTTCCTTTTTGTCATCATTGGAAGGCTAGAATAGCAACACAACATAGAAGTAATATAAACACAGTGTTCCCAAAGGTAGTCCCAATTAGTGTGGATACATGCCCTAATGGATTTAAGGTATTCAATCTTTCTTGAAGACTTTTAACAAATCAGATCCCACAATGTCAGGCAAAGTCTTGTTAAAAGTAGACAAAATTTGTCGTTCTAGGTCCATACTTTTTGTAGTGAGATTTTGATGTCCAGTCAAAGATCGTTTTACTTTTTCCATTTTTTACTCATGTTAAATGGTATAGGTGTTATACAAAATTGAGAAATTTTAATCACATTTTAACATACTTTGTGTAGATAAAACAGTTAATTGATCTCCAAGCCAGGAAACGGTGTGTTGAAGATTGAGCACGTCAGTAGCAAGTTGTGCATCTAAATCTCACTGTTGTTGCCATAACAAATGAGAGTCTTTATGCCAGTCCCGAACAAAATCAGCTGTTTTAATTTTTTGGTGTAACGCAAGACCTGTTACAGCTGCTGTTGCAGTTACTGACGCGACTGCTAGAATCGAAGCAATGACCACACCAAGCATACGTCGAGATCAGTGTAGCAAAGTCTGTACAGGGCTACTAGATGAGAAGTAGCAAAAAGAATCTGACCATGGCCGAGTCAGATTTATAGGCAACCATACTTTTGTCCAAGCTTTAACAATTACTAATGAGAAATTGGAGTTATAGGCTCATCTTTCAAATTTTTTTCACCAAGACTGATTTACACATTGAGTTAGGTTACAATAATCACATGACACAGACCCCACAGTATCATTTCAAGTCCAATTTCCATATAACAATGCAAAAGGATATTTTACACATGCCATTGCAGAATAAGATTTATTAACATGTAACTTAACATGGAATGGATCCAAAGAGTCACCACTATCCAAACTATAATTTCCTGACCAGATAGTGAGATTACCAGAAACTGTACATAGTTTCCAAGTAGCTCCTTGAATGTGTGGATATCCTTGCAATTGTAATTGAGGAGGGACAAGTGCAAATTGCTGCCATTTAACTGTTTCATTACCATTGCCCATTAAAGTGCCATTTGCACGATGCCACCTAAGAGATTTATTTGACCATTTTTTAAGAATTGCCCATGATCTGGACTCCAATCTACAATGATAGACTCCGAATAATTCATGACTTCAAAGGGTCGATGACCTCAGCAACGTTCCTTCCAAAGATTCTAGAGAAGGAACAAAAAGTTAACAGGACATAGCGACATGTGTTTTCCATTACGAATGTCTAACGATTTTGTCGAGGTGTCAAATCCCCTGGTGGAAACAAGCACAGTAAAAGTAGCAAAATGGTAGTCATTATACTTTACCCTCCATGTATAATAGGAATGATGAGAATGTTCCTTGGTGGACAGACAAAAGGGGTGTCCTCCTATGCATAAAGGAATACCTCCCACTGCAATGGTCAAGTTACTAATATTATGTTGTTGTTTATGATGAGATAGTTGTTCTATTCCCCTGCAAGCTGGCGGGGGAAAGAAGGCAGTCTCATTAGTACATACCTGCACTTCTGGTTCCCCCAGGAAACTGCTCTTACTAATGGGGGATTAGGTGTATATGCCCAACATGTATGACTACTTGCCAATACACCAATTATCTGACATGTCACCACCACCATCATGACAAGCAAAAGATTGGTAAGATTTAGAGGTTGTCCCGCCTTCATTAACGTCTTCTCTGCTTCCTGGGTCAACTTTTTTCATTTGACCCCACGTAGGAGGTGTTGCTTCCTTGTACAGAAAGTAGAGCTTCTCTGCATAGTAAGCTCTTCGAATTTTTGAACCAAGGGATCAACCATTGTTGATTTTAATCAATCTCGCTGGGGTCCAAAACCTGTAATTATTAACAGAAATGAAAGCATACCCTCGTCCCAAATATATTAATGATGCTGAGATCCAACCTTTCTCTTTATCTTTATACCAAATAGGCGTATTCAAGATCTTCTTATCCTCTTCTTTCCCTTGAAAATGCAACTCTGCTGCTGATAGATTTCCCTTGCTCCAAACATTCAAAAAATTTAGGGTAAGTAAGGTTTTATTCAGAATGTCTTTAGGTTTCATAAATCTCTCCTGTTCCCCCTTTTTATTTTGTTTTAAGATATTTATGCAAGGTATGATTAGTTTTTTTAAATGATAGCTTGTCCTTGACTATTATAAGGAATATCAAAAGTATGAGTTATATGGTATTGAGATAAAAAGTGAGCTAATTTTGCAGATTGGTAGGCAGGTGTATTATCAGTTTTTAATTTAATTGGTAATCCCATAACTGCAAAACAAGATAACAAATGAGTAATAACAGCATCAGCCTTTTTAGAATATAATGTAGTGGCCCATTGAAAATGTGTGTAAGTGTCTATAGTATGATGTACACATTTTTGTTGTCTGAAAGAAGAAATGTAAATTACATCCATTTGTCATATCTGATTTGTTTGTAGTCTTTTTACATTGACACCTGGTGGGGTAAGTGGCAAAGCAAAGGGTGCATATATGGAACAAGAACGAACAATATTTTGAGCTTGTTTTTGAGTAATAGCATGAGATTTCTGTAACCCTTTGGAGTTGGTATGTTGTAAGAGATGGTTTTGTTTTGTTGTTTTTATAGGATAAAGTAAGGCATCAATTGTAGCATTTTGAATGATAAGGGCCCAGGAAGGGCAGAATGTGTATGGATGCGAGTAAAGGAAATTAGCTCTAAACGTTGTAAGAGCAATTGTTGTATTTGGTAAAACAATTTATCAATAGCTGTTTTAAGGGTCATTGGAAGGGAGACATGGGGAAGCTGTAAGCAAGAGAGAACAGCGTATCGAGAATCTGAAACAATGTTAATAGGAAGTTGGGGCGGACTGTACAGAAGAAAATGAGTGGGGGAGAACCTTGGAACTTTTTGGAGTCTAATATCTAGCAGTATTTTTATTGGCATCTGTAAAAATAGTGGGTCTGTTAACTGGAACATCTGAAATTGGGGATTGAGATATCATAGAGTTAGTCTGGAGAAAATCAATCAATTTAGATGACAGATAATGATTAGAAAACGAACCAGGATATGAGGCAAGAGAAATTGCTAGTTTTCATTAAATTGCAAACATCGAGATATCTGAGCAGTGGTTAACTGAGTAACAATCTGATAGGGTTTATATCTTGATAATTGTAAAGTACGATGGCGACCTTTTTGTATAAGGAAGGCTAATTTATCTACATATGTAGTCAATTTTTTAGAAAAACTGTTAGGTTAAAAAAAAAACCATTTTATTATTTTTTTTAACATAGTCAGAGTCTATTATCCCAGGGATTATGGTTAAACCTTTCAAAGCTGCACTGCTATGGCCTAATATCAAGTCAAAAGTGCCTTTAGGCAGTGGTCTAAAACATTTGTTTTTAATTTGTAAATGCCTCCTCCTGGTGACAAAAGAACATTTTTAGCTAGTGGCAAATCAGCAGCAGCATTTTTGAAGTAGCAGACCGTAAATCTGAAATCATCATTTGAGGTCTTTTAATGAGGCACTGACTGGTAACTGTTGTTGGGAGGGAACAGGGTTAGGGTAAGTGGGATGGCAGGAGTTTTTGGTATTGTTTCTGGGCCCCAAGGAATTTAGGCCCACAAGATAGTTTTTCGGTATTGGGTTGCCCATATTGTCTGTTTTAGATCTGCATTTATTAGTCCAATGAAACCCCTTTTGCTCCGATGGCAAGGTCCAGGAGGAGTCTTATTTTTCCCAGCAAGGGATCTGTCTTAGGAATAGCACCTTGATCAGCTTTTAATTTCTAACACTCTCTTTTCATATGACCAGGGTTTTTACAATGGAAGCAGTTACCTCTCTTATGTGGTTTTATAGCCTTGGCTAAGGCTGCAGCAAAAACATTAGCCTGATGCTCTGTCCCCCTACTCCTGAGCAGGCTCTGATATATTCAGCTATAGATGCACCCTGTCCTTTTAATGGTCTCAGTAAACACTTGCATTCAGGATTTGTATTTTTAAATGCTAAAGTTTGTAATAATATCTCTGAAATTTCATCTCTCCCTACAGCTTGTTTCATAGCTACCCTCAGTCTTGCTAGAAAATTAGTATATGGCTCATTGGGGCCTTGCATTGTTGTAACAAAGGAGGGCTGGGCATGGCCAGTAGGCACCACACAGTGCCATGCTCGTAAAAAAAAACCTGGCCGACTTGTTGTAAGTCTTTTTTTTTTTTAATATATTTATTTTTTGAATTACAATACTGTATTTGTTTTGCCATACATTGACACAAATCAGCCATAGGTGAACACAATCTCCCAATGCCGAAGCCCCTCCCACCTCCCACCCCACATCCTCTACTTGAATCATCCTGTGCATCAGCCCCATGCATCCTGCATCCTACACTGAACATAGATTGGCGCTTTGTTTCTTACAAGAAAATATACATGTTTCATTGCCATTCTCCCAAACCATCCCACCCTTTCCCTCTCCCTCAGAGTCCAAAAGTCCACTCTATACCTCTGTGTCTCTTTGTTGTCTCACATATAGGGTCATCATTACTGTCTTCTAAATTCCATATATATGTGTCAGTATACTGTATTGGTGTTTTTCTTTCTGGCTTACTTCACTCTGTATAATCGGTTCCAATTTCATCCATCTCATTAGAACTGAGTCAAATTTATTCTTTTTAAGGGCTGAGTAGTATTCCATTGTGTATATGTACCACAGCTTTCTTATCCAATCATCTTCAGAGTATTGAGCCTGTTCTCTTAAAGCCCGATACAGGCCCTCTCCCATTAGCTTGTCCTCGAGAGGCCCAAGGAGATTTTGTCTCTCATTAATCTGAGCCTGTTTTTTAGCTTTTTTTTTTTTTTTTCACCAGCTACGAAGTTGCAACCATTGAGAACCCTCCAAGACAGCTTGGGCAACAAATTTTCAATCTAACGGAATGATTAATTTGCTTTTTTCCAATGACTCTAGCATAGCCAAAACAAAGGGAGACTGAGGACCGTACTGTGCCATTGTAGCTTTAAGATCTTTAAAAAATTTATATTTTAAAGGAGTGTATTGACCATTTATCACACTGTCATCTTGTTGTCTCTGGATTTTGCTCCTCCTTACGGGATTTCCACCACTCCTGGAATAAATGAGTCATTTTTTAAATCTCTTTGCCCCCTCTGACGAAACAGAAGAAGCCTCCGAATCCAATTCTGAACTATCAGATGTTTCATCATTTACAGGAGGAGGCTCATTTGCATCCTTGCCTTCAGGCAATGCAGACGTCCCACCAACGTCTGACACATCTTCATAAATTACTTCTCCCCTCCTTGAAGCATTAGATTTAGTTTCACTATCAGTAGAAAGCAAGGTCAACGCCTGTGTTATAGCATTACACAAAGTCCATAACTTTAAAGGGATCACATTACCCTTTTGATGTTGCTTTTTAATTCCTTTTGAATTATATTCTATTTTTTCAAATTTAACTTTAACTTAGTTTGATACTGAAACCAATGACAATGTTGCTCCACCAAGCAAAAGAGCTCATTCAATCGACCAGTTAAGATCTTAACGCCTATGGAGTGGAGAAGTCCTTTGACTAACTCCATATATTGTGCCCGTAATGATGATGATACCCTGCCTGCCAGGGTGAGGAATTTCCCATGATTTTCCCGAAAGTTCCCCTGCTATGGATTTTAAAATCCCCCGGGGTTACTCACCCTTTTGGTTTCACTTAAGCCCCACGTTGGGTGCCAGTTGTTGATTACTGGAAATTACAAGTGAAATGACATAAAACACACAAGACGTACGAGACGTACAGGAAACACACACACACACACTCCGGCCGGAGGAAAAGACTGCGCAAATAATTGCGGTTTATTATTATATAGCCCCCTAGGCAGAATTCCAGACTGCATGAATAAGACTTTTCAGTACAGCACAGGTGCATACATGTTATCATACAGCAAGGGGAGTGAAATCTCTGTTTACTGCAAGGTCTGTCCAGAGCCCTCTTCTCTCCTTTTTATCAAAAGAAAGGAATGCTCCCTCGTTAGCAAGGGACTATTAAACTCAAGGCTGTGTCCAGACTCCTTGGCAGAATGCCTCGCCTGCCAGCACGTTCAGCCTTGAGCAGAGAGAACCGCTTGCATGCATATCTCCGCTTTCCCTATTGCGGCCGCATTAACCCTTCAAATTTCCTTATACTTGGTTTACAAACCTACTTCTGGGGAATTTATTAGTCAAAAGAGAAAATATGCTGAAAATTTTTTAAAAACTTAAGACCAAAGAACAATAACAATATTGCACATCAAAACCTGTGAGATGTACAGTTTTACTGTCCGGTTTCTGAAGGTAGATTCTATGTAAATTAGATTAATATTTTTCTTTGTTGCTCAAATCTTTTATACCTATGCTGATTTTTTCGGCTACTGTACTTACTAATAATTACGAGAGTTGTATTGAAACCTCCCTTGAAAGTCCATCAATTTTTGAGTAAAGTGGTATTTCAAGAGAAATCTGTAGACTTTAAAATGTTTGTATTGGAACAAGGAAACACTGAAATTTCGTGAGCTGGATGACCTGTTTAAGACATTGCCAATTGCCTGGACATGCTTTGGTTGTGGTAACAGGAACTTGCAAGTTTGCAGGTCCTGGACAGGAGGTTGAGTGAAGGTCAGCCATGAGAACCCAGCTTGAGTGAAATTTCCTGAAAAAAAAGGAGTGACTATATATAATGGTCTGAATTTTGGATGACAATGGCCTTATTGTCAGCACGGAAAAGCAGAGATCCAAATTCCCAAGTCAGAGTCTGAATCCCAAAGGCAGAAAAACAGGATAGTAGGGATTAGATACAATAGCAATGACCTGCTACCTTGGAGAGTAATCTGGGTACCAAATATCTTTACATGTGCCATTATGAGCTGAATGTCATCACAAACAAAAATCTGGCTGATATGCAAGGCTATACTGTGTGTTGCCTTGTTCCCATGTAATGAATGCATAGAATGTCATCCAGGACAATATAAAAGAAGCTATTTCCATGTCTGATAAATACCATGATAGTGATAAGACAACAGCTGCGAGGCTCATGTTTAACATGACTAGGTTCACATTCAGGAAATTCACGCTGAAGCACAACAAGAGTGTTACTGACTTTTCAATTAACAGCAGATGGAGCCAGAAATTTCTGTGAGCCACATCTCATTAAATCTCCAGGAAACTGGGATTACTCTCTGCTAAGAAGCTCCTAATGTCTTTCTTTTTGAATTTACACATAACTTTTTAACAGTCAGCACAGCAAAAGTGCACATCTGAAAAATATAAAGCCTCAAATCTTCCTCTCTCCTGTTGCATGAAATCTACATCTATTTAAACTACTGATTTTGGGTTTAAAATAAAGGTCTGTCATCTATGGACTGAATGAGGGTAACCCCTCTTTGTATCCTTGTTTCCTGGGATGCTGGTGGTTCTGCAGAAGGGCATCAGTTATCTGTCATTCACTGCACATCAGCAATTGCTCTTCTGGAAGGACAATTAAATGATTGTTGTGTTCTTAGTGGGATGAGCAGACACACCTATGCAAACATCTGGCCCAAATGAAGATAATATGTAGTGTCCTTGGGGGACTTCCCTGGTGGCTCAGATGGTAAAGCATCTGTCTACAATGTGGGAGACCCGGGTTCAATCCCTGGGTCGGGAAGATCCCCTGGAGAAGGAAATGGCAATCCATTCCCGTACTATTGGCTGGAAAATCCCATGGACAGAGGAGCCTGGTAGGCTACAGTTCATGGGGTCACAAAGAGTTGGACACGACTGAGTGACTTCATTTATTTATTTTTTTATTTTGGGGGAAAAAATAGGGCCCAAATGATAGCAGCACTGAAGAATTTGCTTTAGAAGGTTTAGAAAACCACACCTGCCCACCCAAAAACCTAGATGAAAACATAGCTGTCCTGATAAGTGCTATGTCATGGATGTACATCTTACTATGCAGCAATTAGAAACAACAAATGATATGTACATGTAGCAGTAGAGACAAATATTAAAACAATGTTTAGGGGAAAAAGGTAAGAAAGGTAAGAGATAGACAGAGATGACAGATATATCAAACACCATTTGTGAATTTTTTTTATTTTATTTATTTATTTATTTTAATTGGAGGCTAATTACAATATTGTAGTGGGCTTTGTGCCATACCTTGACATGAATCAGCCATAGGTATACATGTGTCCCCCATCCTGAGTCCCTCTCCTAGCTCCCTCCCCATCACATCCCTCAGGGTTGTCCCAGTGCACCGGCTTTGAGTGCCCTGCTTCATGCATTGAACTTGGACTACTGATCTATTTCACATATGGTAATATACATATTTCAATACTATTCTCTCAAATCATCCCACCCTCACCTTCTCTAAAACACATGCACACAGAACAATGCTTAAGGACATAAATAAACAAAAAGTTACCTATGAAACACTTGAAAATAGTTACCTATGAATGAAATTGGGAGTGGAGTTGGCTAATGAGATTAAAGGCAGTAAATCAGTTAAACAAAAAAATTCTTTCCCAGGCTAAGCATGCAAATATGCCATCGACTAAGGAATATAACTAACTCGACCATCTGTAACTGAAGTCCAACAGACAAATACAATTCCATAATAAGACATTTGCAAGGTGTCACAGAAACCATGAATGAGAATTGCTATGTATACAGGATCTAGAATTTCTATGCTATCTGTGGTATGCAATAAATATGTGGAACTGTGAAGGAAGTGCAAGCTGAGTGCAGATTCATAGTTTCATACTTCAAAGAGGTATGAACAGAGAAACATTAAAATTAGATTTAAGGACTTTCAACTCAACTAGCTTAATTAAATTTTTAAAAATAGATTTCACTGTAATAACACTAGCAGCTGTGTCCTAAATAAATGGTTTTATTTTTTCAATTACATTCTTCTATAAAGTGTGATTTATCTTTTCAATACTATTCTGAAAATTTTCTAAATCTGCTCATTTGGTTGTGTTTTCTTTCTTGGTAAAAATAAGACAAATATGAATTCTGATTATATCATACATTTACCATAAGAATAGTAGTAAGAATAGGTAAGAAAGGTTCCCAAGTCCATCTATATCACCACCTAAGACTACCATTCAATCACTTATAGCCCAAATTAATTGTAAACCATGACAAATTTTTACCAAAAACAGGTATAATGAGGAATGTTCTTTATTCTCTTCGTACTTTGGATCATCTGTGCCCTGGAGAGCTACAGTTAACAAATAGATAGTTACCCTGTTCCAGGGGTCAGCAAATTATAGCCTGTGGTCTTATTCCAGCCTGTCACCTCTTTTTGAATGGCCCATAGACTAGGAAGGCTTTATGGCCTCTTGGCCAGCAGTGTCACCCAGATATTCTATCTGATGCTCCTTGGCCAGCCCAAGATGCAAGACAATGGTATCCAGGCCAGGGTAGGAGGACCATGACTTGCCTGCAGGGTACTCAAGGGTCTTGAGTCCACAGCTTTCCAGCCTTTCTTGGGTTAAATGATACTCCTGGGAGATGACAACTTGAAAAAGTTGAAGTTAGTTGGCAGAATATTGCTGCTCCCCCATTTTTTAATTGTTCTTATGGAGAATTGAACATATACAAAAAAGACAGAATGGCATGATGAGCCTAATTGGACCCACCCCCTCCTCCTTTGGGCTTGGCCTGCTCCTCTACACCCTCACTCATGTTCTGAACCAAATCCAGGCACCTTATTCTTTTATCTATAGGCATTTTGAAGTGTATCACAATACCACAACCACACTTAAAACAATAATTATCTGCTTCCATTACACATCCAGTGTGTTAAAGAAAATAATTTTTGCACTTTTAGATGATTGGAGGGAAAAATAATAATATTTCATAATTCATAAAAGTATACAAAATGCATATTTTAATATTATAAATAAAGTTTTATTAGGACACAGGTGAACTCATTCATTTCTTTCCTATGGTTGCTTTTGTGTCACAGAAGCAGGATTGAGCTGTTGCAACTGAGACAATACAGCCCACACAGCCTGAAATATTTACTATCTGGTCCCTTACAGAAAAAAAAATTTTTTTTTGACAGTCTTTGGCCTATTCTATAGTCTCAATCACTCCTAGCCTTGCAAGGAACTCTGCTTATGCCGCAGCCCTGCCTAGAATTATATGAGCAGACTAATATCTTTGGTCACAAGCCACCTCCAAGATGGAAGCCCTTGCTGATAAGGACCTTCATAGTGATGTCAGCTAAAAGACTCTGCAGCCACCAGAGGGAACAACTGTCCAGGACACACTGTACTCATGATTGAAAATGCTTTTTTTTTTTTTTAATTTTTGACTCAAGACAGTCAAGACTCTAGTCCACCCTTCTCACACACATCCGGAGTCCAAAGATGGGCCAAGGCCATTTTGGCTACTAATGGTATTATGCTAACAATCTCTTCAACCTTCACATAATACAGCAGTGTCTATATTTCCAGAATTTTTGAATACCTTATAGAAGTGACGAATCTGTCTGAATATCCATATGATTGATTCTATAATGTCAAAAACTTTTGAGATTCAATAATTTTACACACTTAACTGGCCCAATCCCCTGCCTTGCTAAACACTAGGAAGCTCTGTTAGTCCAGAAAGCACTTTAAAAGACTTCAGAGAGAATTAGTGGTCTCTCGGCTAATCCTGGAAAATGAAGCATGATCTTAGCTGAAGCCCTTGGACGTGAGCTCACATTATGTCAGCACTGTTCTTAATATTCTGTGACTACATAAGCTTTGTTGACTGAAAAAAATGCAGAGTGTGAGAGTGCATTGTGAGTTAAGTTTTATTTGTGGTAAAATGAGGCCTATAGCCCAAGAGGCAGCATTTCAGATAGTTTTTACTGCTTCAAAGAGTCAGGGAGTAGGAGGAATTATTATACATGTGATTTTGGTGAAGGGTGAATGCATGCAATCAAGCACATGTTTTTGCAGAAAGTTGCTGCTAGCCACAAGTAGCAGCATCACCACGAAAGATTTGAGTACTTTTCTAGATATGAGGAGCTGTAAGAATTGGGCTCATAAAATCTTCTCCTGAAAATATTTATCTGAAGGCCTACTATGCCAGTTTTTCCCAGGACACAGTACTTCTTTCCTGATCCCTGAACTCCTTTCAGAGTGTGTGAAAGGTCAGCAGCTTGCAATATACTTGTAGAGGCAGAGGGGAAGGGCCAATTTGTAGTTGACACTTTCTACCAATATTTGATGCCCTTTTATGCTTTCCATTCTACCATCCCCTTCACTTAGTTAGTCTTTTTTAATATAAATTTATTCATTTTAATTGGAGGTTAAGTAATCTTTTTTTTAATATTTATTTGTTTGGCTTCCTGGAGGTGAAGGGGCTCCTCTAGCTGTGCACACAGGCTCCAGACTACAGGCTCAGTCATTGCAGCTTAGTTGCCCATCAGCATGTGAGATCTCAGTTCCCAACCAGGAACTGAACCCTTACTCTCTGCATCATTGCAAGGCAGATTATTAACCACTGGACCACCAGGGAGGTCACCACTCATTTAGTCTTAAGCATGTGACTTTTACTATTACCATGGGATACAGCTTTTAATAGCAAGAATATTTTTTTCTTATAGCATCTCCTTCATGTGGCTGCATGATGAAGTCAGTGATGAATGAGATGAATAAGTGTTTTAGGCAATAAGAGATTTCATTACAAGCAATGGAGTGTTACAAAACTGTTGGAAGGTGGAGAGAACAGTCTAGGCTGAGAATTGCAGAAATGACTCCCAGGATGTTTTAACTTGGACCAGGATTTCATTTAATCAGGTATGATAATGTGACAGACACAGAGACGATTGCCTCTGCTGGAAGAAATTACTACTTACAATTCTCAAGAGAAGGGGGCATACCACATCATGCAAGTCCACATCAGATAAAATCAAGAGCAGTCACAAGAGAGAAGGAATAAGGGGACAGCATGGGCACAAGACTCTATTGTGATTTCCACAGGAAAGGCAAGGCAGGGCAAAGTAAATAGTTTAGATTGGGTTATTTGAATAATTTCAGCGAGTTATGAGTTATAAATGTGCTTCCCTGGTGGTTCAGTGATAACAAACTCTCTTGCCAATGCAAGAGACATAGGTTCGATCACTGGGTTGTGAAGATCCCCTGCAGAAGGAAAAAGCAACCTCCTCCAGTATTCTTGCCTGAGAAGTCCCATGGACAGAGGATCTTGGCAGGCTATAGTCTGTGGGGGTCACAAAAAATCAGATATGACTTAGCTACTAACAACAATAAAAACAAAATGAGTTATAAGGATGGTCTCCAGTTATTTGGTGAGAGTTGGATCATAAATAAGGGTGAGAGCCAAAGAATTGATGCTTTCAAATTTTAGTGCTAGAGAAGACTCTTGAGAGCCCTTTGGAGAGCAAGAAGATCAAACCAGTCAATCCTAAAGGAAATCAACTCTGAATATTCATTGGAAGGACTGAAGCTGAAGCTCCAATATTTTGGTCACCTATTGCAAAGAGCTGACTGGTTGGAAAAGACCCTGATACTAAGAAAGATTAAAGGCAAAAGGAGAAGGGGGCAGCAGAGGATGAGATGGTCAGATAGCATCACCAACTCAATGGACATGAATTTAAGCAAAGTCTGGGAGATAGTGAAGGACAGGGAAGCCTGGCATGCTGCAGTCCATGGGGGTTCCAAAGAGCTGGACACAACTTAGTGACTGAACAACAACCAGTTGTTTGGTACCTGGTCTTGGGCTGATTAAGGGTAGGGGAAATATTGACTTGGTATGTGAGAGTTAGTAATGGAGGTGGTTGGAATATGTGATTTGGATTTGCTGGATGGCATCACTGACTCGATGGACGTGAGTGTGAGTGAACTCTGGGAGTTGGTGATGGACAGGGAAGCCTGGCGTGCTGAGATTCATGGGGTCACAAAGAGTCGGACGCAACTGAGTGACTGAACTGAACTGAACTGAACTGAACCTACATAGTGAAAGGTTTGCTTAAAGGAGAGTTTACTATCTCAAGGAATTAGTTATCCCTGGGAGGGGCAGTCTCTCCTTGACAGGTAAGGACCTCAAGATGCCAAAGCATTATAAAATATAGAAAATTTTGAAAACATGATTAGCACACTGGACACTTTACAACTGAGTCATGGTGGTGATTAAGGGGAAGAAGGGATCTTTAATCTACTGAATTCAAATCCAAGTTCAGTACAGTGGTTGTAATCCAGGAAGCTGGAGTTAAAGAGATTCTTCTATCACTGCTAACAACAGCTACTGTCTATGAACACAAAGGTTTGGAGAATGGAAACTGGAATACAGAAAAACCTTACATCTCCACAACTCTATTTGCCAGTGAACAGAAATGAGGTAGGAAAAGCTCTTTATTTATTCCTGACTTCCAAAGGTCACATAATGGAACTCCTCTTCCAGACAAGATGGAAAAACAAGAACCATATTTATTCTGGCCTCACACAACTAAAAAAGTGGACAGGGGAGGGAGGTGGAAGGAGGGTATAAGAGGAAGAGGACATATATATACCTATGGTTGTTTCAAGTTGATATATGGCAAAAAAAAATCATAATATTGTAAAGTGATAATCATACAATTAAAAACAAAATATAAAAAAGTGGGAAATCTATATGAAACAACAATGTTTGGACATTGACCATCAGGCAGCACAGGGCAGCAATCTCTGAAACAGAGGAATAAGCAAGGTGAGTCAATTACTCCAGTTCATTTCTTGAAGAGAGCTTTTAAGCTGCATCCAGGGAAAGGGTTACACATAGAGCCTGGCAATCTCCCTGAGTTGAGCATGCAGAGTTAGTAATTCAGAAAGGCCAAGGGCTCCCCTTGTGATTCAGCTGGTGACGAAACTGCCCGCAATGCAGGAGACCCTGGGTTGGGAAGATCCCCTGCAGAAGGCAAAGGTACCCACTCCAGTATTCTGGCCTAAAGAACTCCATGGACGCTATAGTCCATGTGCAACAAGGTGGTCATATTTCACAGGGCAGAGTTGCAGACAGGAAAAAGCTGCACAGAGAAGTCCACAGACTTGGAACCTCTCTAGTACTTCAGTACTTCTGCAGAAGGAAATGGCAACCCACTCCAGTATTCTTGCCTGGAAAATTCCAAGGACAGAGGAACCTTGGCATGTTATTATCCATGGGGTTGCAAAGAGTAGGACACAGCTTAGCAAATGAACAACAGTACTTCAGTAAAGAGTTAAGATGGCATTATTTAAAGCAGTGAGTCAAAATTAACCCCAAAGTTTGCACTGATCCTACCTAACAACACTTAAAATCAAACCTCTAAAGGATCAGGAAAATCTCCAAGTACTTTGTTTTAACCCAAAACAAAGTTCAAATGAAGTAAATAGGAAAAGGACATTAATGAACAGATCAAAAATTGATAACACTCTAGCCTGACTAGTCAGTAAAAAAAGAAGAAAAGAGGAAAGAAACGAATTAACAATAACAGAAAGAAAATAGATGACACAACTACAGACCTTATAGATGTTAAAAGATCAATAATGGAATATTACAAATTACTTTATGGCATAAAATTTAACAACTCTGAAGAAATGAATAGACTCCTTGAAAAACATAGACCACCAAAGTTCACTTAAAATGAAAGAGATCAGCTGAATAAGTTTATTTCTATCAAAGAAAGTTTAGCTACAAATATAGGTAAAAAACCTTCCCACAAGTGTCACATGAGTACATCTAATTAGTAAAATCTAATTTACAAACTCACCTAGAGCCAGACATCTTGGAATGTGAAGTCAAGTGGGCCTTAGAAAGAATCACACGAACAAAGCTAGTGGAGGTGATGGAATTCCAGTTGAGCTGCTCCAAATCCTAAAAGATGATGCTGTGAAAGTGCTGCACTCAATATGCCAGCAAATTTGGAAAACTCAGCAGTGGCCACAGGACTGGAAAAGGTCAGTTTTCATTCCAACCCCGAAGAAAGGCAATGCCAAAGAATGCTCAGACTACCACACAATTGCACTCATCTCACATGCTAGTAAAGTAATGCTCAAAATCCTCCAAGCCAGGCTTCAGCAATACGTGAACCATGAACTTCCAGATGTTCAAACTGGTTTTAGAAAAGGCAGAGGAACCAGAGATCAAATTGCCAACATCCACTGGATCATCAAAAAGCAAGAGAGTTCCAGAAAAATTTCTGCTTTATTGACTATGCCAAAGCCTTTAACTGTGTGGATCACAAGAAACTGTGGAAAACTCTTCAAAAGATGGGAATACCAGACCACCTGACCTGCCTCTTGAGAAACCTATATGCAGGTCAGGAAGCAACAGTTAGAATTGGACATGGAACAACAGACTGGCTCCAAATAGGAAAAGGAGCACATCAAGGCTGTATATTGTCACCTTGCTTATTTAACTTCTATGCAGAGTATATCATGAGAAACCCTGGGCTGGAAGAAGCACAAGCTGGAATCAAGATTGCTGGGAGAAATATCAATAACCTCAGAAATTCAGATGACACCACCCTCATGGCAGAAAGTGAAGAGGAACTCAAAAGCCTCTTGATGAACATGAAAGTGGAGAGTGAAAAAGTTGGCTTAAAGCTCAACATTCAGAAAACAAAGATCACGGCATCTGGTCCCATCACTTCATGGTAAATAGATGGGGAAACAGTGGAAACAGTGAGAGACTTTATTTGGGGGGGCTCCAAAATCACTGTAGATGGTGATTGCAGCCATGAAATTAAAAGATGCTTACTCCTTGGAAGGCAAGTTATGACCAACCTAGATAGCATATTCAAAAGCAGAGATATTACTTTGCCGACTAAGGTCCGTCTAGTCAAGGCTATGGTTTTTCCTGTGGTTATGTATGGATGAAAGAGTTGGACTGTGAAGAAGGCTGAGCGCCAAAGAATCGATGCTTTTGAACTGTGGTGTTGGAGAAGACTCTTGAGAGTCCCTTGGACTGCAAGGAGATGAAACAAATCCATCCTAAAGGAGATCAGTCCTGGGTGTTCATTGTAAGGACTGATGCTAAAGCTGAAACTCCAATACTTTGGGCACCTCATGCAGAGTTGACTCATTGGAAAAGACTCTGATGTTGGGAGGGATTGGGGGCAGGAAGAGAAGGGGACAACAGAGGATGAGATGGCTGGATGGCATCACTGACTCGATGGACATGAGTTTCAGTGAACTCCGGGAGTTGATGATGGACAGGGAAGCCTGGCATGCTGCAATTCATGGGGTCGCAAAGAGTCAGACACAATTGGGTGGCTGAACTGAACTGAATTTACAAAGTCTAGCTGCAAAAAGTTTAAGAAATGTAGTTTTTGCCTTTCTACACTTTGCCATATAAGAAGGTATCATAGAAAAATTTAGCAAGCCACTCTGCATTTTGGATAAAGTGGGGTTTTTTTCGCTAGATTCCAACGATAGGGAAAACAAAAGAAAAATAACATTTCTACCCCTCCCCCAAATATATATGTATTTTTCTAACACTTCCCTGCTGGCTCAAGTGGTAAAGCACCTGATTGCAATGCATGGGACCTGGGTTCAATCCCTGGGTCTGGAAGGTGTCCTCTAGAAAGGAATGGCTACTCACTCCAGTATTCTGCCTGAAGAATTCCATGAACAGGCTACAGTCCAAGGAGTCGCAAAGAGTCAGACATGAATGAGCAACTTTCACTTTCACATTTGAAAAACTCTAGAGTGAACTGCAATTGATCATTAGATTTGGAGCAAGGGAGCCAACACATACACACACACCAGGAAAGCTAACAATGGGCCAATGGGTTCCAGGAGGCTGAGGAATGGAGCTGCCCAAATAGTCCAAAGAGTTAGATACCAGGAGTAAGAAAGATGTGCTGTGATAGCAAGGGACAGCCATGTATTAAGATTTAAGTTGTTTAGGATAATGACCAAGAGGAAAATTATGCAAAATTTTGGGTACAGTTATTATCAGATTTCGGAAAAGGCAATGGCACCTCACTCCAGTACTCTTGCCTGGAAAATCTCACAGATGGAGGAGCCTGGTAGGCTGCAGTCCATGGGGTTGCTAAGAGTCGGACACGACTGAGTGACTTCACTTTCACTTTTCACTTTCATGCATTGGAGAAGGAAATGGCAACCCACTCCAGTGTTCTTGCCTGGAGAATCCCAGGGACGGGGGAGCCTTGTGGGCTGCTGTCTATGGAATCTTACAGAGTCAGACACGACTGAAGAGACTTAGCAGCAGCACCAGTATTATCATTTATATTCTGTTGCCTTCTTTTAGATAATACTATTTCATATTAACTTGTTATTGTCATCATAGTTCATCATACTATGTTACAAAAGATGTCATCAATTTAAGTACATCATTATTTTAGGTACCACTAGGAAAGGAAAAGCACTGCCAAATGAACACAGTATTTTTATCATTTCATATTCTAACCTGTATTTTTTATTTCTTTTAAAACTCTCTACATATAGATATTATTTATTCTTGTCAATAAACCAAAAAATTAAGATTAAGGATTGTTAAAGCTTTATAAAGTTGTCTTAGCTCTTCCTAGTCACCTTTAATGGACTTTCCTGGTGGCTCAGACGGTAAAGTGTCTATCTACAATGCAGGAGACCTGGGTTTGATCCCCGGGTCAGGAAGATTCCCTGGAGAAGGAAATGGCAACCCACTCCAGTATTCTTGCCTAGAAAATCCCATGAACAGAGGAGCCTGGTGTCCATGGGGTTGCAAATATCTGATTTATTTTATTCATTAACTCCTTGTTCTGTGAAAGTAAAAGTCGCTCAGTCGTGTCTGAATCTTTTTGACCCTATGGACTACACAGTAGCATATACAGCTACATGGACTTAACAGAGACTCAGGTTTCTTCCACCTCATTGCTCTGTTAATTACTGTCAGGCTTCAACATGAAATGCTGCACTGGAGTGGGTAGCCTATCCCTTCTACAGCAGGTCTTCCCAACCAGGGAATTGAACCCAGGTCCCTTGCATTACAGGCAGATTCGTCACCAACTGAGCTATCAGGGAAGCCATATGTTCTATGGTTTGCCCTTAACAAAGGCTTCTAGGTGCCTCCTCAAATTCATTAATAACAAAATCGGATATTTAGCTAAGCACATTATCACCAAAACTAAATACATGCCCCAGTTTTGCTTGTACATTTGGTTGGTGTGCTTCTGTGACTATTTACCAAGAAGCAGCGAAAGGGTCATGGATGTGTCTTACTTCTAAGAATTCACCTTAAAGTAGGGAGCAGGGAAGAGGTCTTCTCCTTCCTCCAGGAGGCTACCCAGAAATGTATCATGATGAAACAGTCGCATTTCACATTGAAGCCTGACAGTAAGTAGAGCAATGAGGTGGAAGAAGCCTGCATTTCTGTTAACTTCTTATGTTAACCTTTGAGTGCCTACTTCTGGACTTCTATTATGTGAAAGAGAAATAAACTTTTCCTTTGTTTCAGTCCCCGTTATTTGAGCTGTTTATGCTTTAAGCAACTGTGAAGTGAAGTGAAATCGCTCAGTCATGTCCAACTTTTATGACCCCATGGATGACTGTAGCCTACAGGCTCCTCCATCCATGGGATTTTCCAGGCAAGAATACTGGAGTGGGTAGCCATTTTCTTCTCCAGATCTTCCCAACCCAGGGAATGAACCTGGGTCTCCTGCATTGTAGGCAGATGCTTTACCATCTGAGCCACCAGGGAAGTCCAAATCCTAATTCATGCTTGCTTCAGGTCTTTACCACAACAAAATACATATAAAGAGATATAAACGTTTACTTTGTTTCAGCTCCCTTATTTGAGTTGTTTATGCTTTAACCAAGCACACCTAACCCTAATTAACATTTGCTTCTGTGTTTTTTGCTGAAACGAAATGCATATACGCCTACATGCCTATAAAACAGATGCAATGATCATTATTAAACATACAGCCTCACATTCTGATGCTCTTATTTTAAAAAAAAATACAGTCTCAATCAACTCCAGAAAAATAAATGATCCAATCAAAAAATGGGCCAAAGAACTAAATAGGCATTTCTCCAAAGAAGACATATGGATGGCTAACAAACACATGAAAAGATGTTCAACATCACTCATTATCAGAGAAATGCAAATCAAGACCACAATGAGGTACCATTTCACACCAGTCAGAATGGCTGCGATCCAAAAGTCTACAAGCAATAAATGCTGGAGAGGATGTGGAGAAAAGGGAACCCTCTTACACTGCTGGTGGGAATGCAAACTAGTACAGCCATTATGGAAAACAGTGTGGAGATTCCTTAAAAATTGCAAATAGAACTGCCTTATGACCCAGCAATCCCACTGCTGGGCATACACACCGAGGAAACCAGAATTGAAAGAGACACATGTACCCCAATGTTCATTGCAGCACTGTTTATAATAGCCAGGACATGGAAGCAACCTAGATGTCCATCAGCAGATGATTGGATAAGAAAGCTGTGGTACATATACACAATGGAATACTACTCAGCCCTTAAAAAGAATAAATTTGACTCAGTTCTAATGAGATGGATGAAATTGGAACCGATTATACAGAGTGAAGTAAGCCAGAAAGAAAAACACCGATACAGTATACTGACACATATATATGGAATTTAGAAGACAGTAATGATGACCCTATATGTGAGATAACAAAGAGACACAGAGGTATAGAGTGGACTTTTGGACTCTGAGGGAGAGGGAAAGGGTGGGATGGTTTGGGAGAATGGCAATGAAACATGTATATTTTCTTGTAAGAAATGAAGCGCCAATCTATGTTCAATGCAGGATGCAGGATGCATGGGGCTGATGCACAGGATGATTCAAGTAGAGGATGTGGGGTGGGAGGTGGGAGGGGGCTTCGACATTGGGAGATTGTGTTCACCTATGGCTGATTCGTGTCAATGTATGGCAAAACAAATATAGTATTGTAATTAAAAAAATAAATGAATTTAATAATAAAAAAGAGTGGAATTTCTGAATTGAGAAGTCTGCAAATTTTTTATGTGAAGATATTTTATCAAATAGCTTCCCAAAAGGCTGCTTTTAAAAATCATATATGTGGTACTCTCCCTCATTGTTGTCAGTCTGCTATGATAGAATGGATATTTCATTTTTACTTTAATTTCCTTTTCTGTGACTATTAATAAGGATGATTATCTTTTCTTATGTTTATTAGCCATTTTAGATTTGCTCTTTGTGATTTATCTATTCAGTCTTTGCCAATTTATTGCTTGAGTGTTAAACATTTTCTCATAAACTTATACTTTTCTCAGCATTTATGTTAGCTAATGTTACTTGTATTTTGCAGTTTAGATATTCCCCCAACCTAAAATTGATTTATGTCATCTACTGTCATACAAACTTTTATTTTTTTAACATGTGTATATTTTATAGTTTCCGAATTCATATTTTGGTTTTAAAAAATATTCAAAACCTCAGTCTTTACTACATCTGGAATTTATTTATATTTATTTTATGAGGGAGAGTTCCAATATTATTTTTTGTAGATGAGAAGCCAGTCTGCTCATTATTTTTTCCAGTGATATAAAATAATAGCTCATATATTCCCATATAAACTGAGATCTATTTCTTACCTTTCTATTCTACTCCTCTATTTAACTGTTTGTTGATTTTGTTACCTTAATATAATGCTGACAGAGAAGATGCAGTTTAGCCCCTTGGGTAACAAAAGAGTTCATGGGTTTGTTCAAGGCATAGCTGGTCTGCAGTCACCAGACAAGCTGAAAGCCTTTCTCCAGGCCACAGGTGAGGGCAGGCAGAGAGAGTGAGACTCAGCAGAAAGCTCTAGGCAGAAGATAAACCTAACAGCATAGGCCATGTGAGCATCCGAAGAGAGGATGGGGCACTGGGAGGGGCAAGAAGCCTTCAGAGTGCTGGTTTCCATGGGAAGGTAGTTGCCAGGCCGAAGGTGCAAGGTTACCGAGTGTCCATGAGCTCTGGGCACGTGGCGGGCAGCAGCCCACAGGGTGCCTTCTCACCCACTCCGCTGACCTGACCTCCAGAAGTTGGAAGCTACAGGAGAGCAGCTTCCTCCAACACTACCTCTCCAGGGTGCTCTACTGAAAAATTGTTTAACATTGTGCTAACTCTGAAGAAGAAATGATTAAAGGAACTTCACCAATTATCAGAGTATAAAATGAAGCATGACTTAAGGGTCAATAAATTGACTTTCAGCACAGCACTCAATAAGGAACACAATATCCATAAAGAGAATAAACATTCTGAAATGAATTCAAAGGATTTTCTGAGATATTTTGAGCTCAGCATTTAAAGGAAGGAGTCAAAATTTCCTGGAGAATAAACATTTACTTCCAAAACAAACCAAAGTTGCTTAAAAATGAACCAAAGCTATGGTAAATTATGCTGAAGCATTCCGAAAAAGATTTCAGAAAAGACATTAACACACATGCCTGAAAACAGTAGACCAATGGGATTGTTCGGAAGCTAGACACTGCTCGAGGAAGCTAAGCTGAAGAGCGTCCCCTGAGGTCAATGGTACCAAAAACTGTGAACAGGTGCTACGTTTTTAAAAGCATTGTGGATTGCCACACATTTGTACACATTGCTTCTCAAAGCATTTATAAGATTATCTATCTTTGTCCACTTGTCTACCATAACAAAATACCATAAACTGGGTGGCTTAAAAACAATAGAAATGTTTCTCTCACAATTCTGGAGGCTGAGAACTACCGGATCAATTGAGTCCACTTCCTGGTTCGTAGACCCCATATTCTTGCTGTGTCTTGCTTCGCAAGTGGTGGAGGAGACAAAGACCTTTTTAATTATTTATACCGGAGTATAGCTGATTTGAGCTTTCCTGGTGGCTTAGAGGGTAAAGCGTCCGCCTGCAATGCGGGAGACCCAGGTTCAATCCCCGAGTCAGGAAGATCCCCTGGAGAAGGAAATGGCAACCCCCTCCAGTACTCCTGCCTGGAAAATCCCATGGAAGGAGGAGTCTGGGAGGCTGCAGTCCTTGGGGTCACAAAGAGTCGGACACCACTGAGTGACTTCACGTTTATAGCTGATTTACAATGTTGCATTAGTTTCAAGTGTACAGCAAAGTGATTTAGTTATACATATACATATTATTCTTTTTGAGATCTTTCCCATATAGATTACAACAGTGTATTGAATAGAGTTCCCTATATATATAGGGAACAATATATACGTGTGTGCTATATATAGATAAGGACCCTTTTTATAAGGTCACTAATCCCATTCATGAGAGCTCAGACCTCATGGTTTAATCTCCTCCCAAAGAACTCACCATCTAAAACCACCACCTTGGGTATTCGGTTTTCAACAGAGGACACAGGACATAGACATTCAATCTGTAGCATGACCAAAACAGACATTAGTATCTCCTTTGGCACAGGAACAAAGTGAGTGAATAAAGAGGAGATCCTTTTCTCCTGATCCAGTGCACTTGTTGGTTCACCTCAGTGGATCTCTACTTCCTGCTTTCAATTTCCCCTCTCCCTAGAGGGACTTCCCTAACTAACCTCAAGCCAATATTTCATTTAGCATTCTGAGGAATCTGTTGCATAGCAATGTACAGTACTTACAAACAGTGATTCTCTAACTGAACATCAGAATTAACTCTGGGTGTGTGTGTGTGTGTGTGGGTGTGTGTGTGCCAAGTCTTTCAGTCACGTATGACTGTTTGTGACCCCATGGACTGTAGCCCACCAGGATCTTCTGTCCAGTGAATTTTCTAGGCAAGCATACTGGAGCGGGTTGCCATTTCCTACTCCAGGGGATCTTCCCGACCCAGGGATCGAACCCATGTCTCTTGCACCTCCTGCGTTGGCAGGCAGATTCTTTACCACTGACCACCTGTGAAGCCCCCAGAATCACCTGAGGGCTTGATAAAACACAGATGACTGGGCCCCACTCCTGTGATTTCTCATTTAGTCGAGTTCATTGGCAGGGGGTGGCCCAACATAATTTGCAACTTTCCAGGTGATGAGGCTACAGGTTAGGAAACCAGTTTGGAAACAACGGATTTAGAAACTAGCTGCATTTCCACACACATCCTAGGTTTTATCTGCAAGTCCAACACAGAAGATGCCAAATCTTAATTTTCTCAAGCAAAGACTTTACAAGCTTAGTCTTTTTCTGGATGTTCAAGGGACTTGAGTGCCAAGCAACTACTTCCCTGGTAGCTACAGATGATTTTATCTTGACCGTCAAATTTCTTCATATCGGGAAAGGCTGCTGTTCCTCTACGTTTCCTGCTTCTTTTATCTAGGCTAAGAACAGAGCAGACAGCTGGGCCAACCACTAGCACTCATGCCTGTCCAAATCGGTTCAGCCCAGCTCCTGTATAGTCTCATTTAATAGCTGTAAGTGGGAGAATCTGTCTCCATCCGCTCTGAAAAAAACAATTGGCCACGTGAGAGAAATATCACTACCAAAAGTAGCTTTTTCTACATCATATATCCACACTATGATTTCTCCTCTTTAATCAAGTTACATGAAGTAAAAACTTGAGACACCTCTGTTTCCTACAACCTAACTTTCTTAGAAAATATCTCTTTTGTAAATTCAGGTTCAAAATAGAAGCTAGGTTCTGAAAGTGAAAGCATTAGTCACTCAGTCATGACCAACTCTGTGTGATTCCGTGGATTGTCTCCTCTGTCCATGGGATTCTCCAGGCAAGAATACTGGAGTGGGTTGCTATCCCCTTCAGGGGATCTTCCTGACCCAGGGATCAAACCCAGATCTCCTGCATTGTAGGAAGACTCCTTACCATCTGAACTACCAGAGAAGGTTCTAAAATTCTCAATGTATCATTCAGGACAAATTTTTTATGTCACAGACACAAACTGGGAAACCTAGTGTCATCTAGCAGAGGCATATTTGGAGTATCCCACATCCCAAAAAGAGCTGACTTAAAACTCAACATTCAAAAACTAGATCATGGCATCTGGTCCCATTATTTCATGGCAAATAGATGAGGAAACAGTGGAAACAGCAACAGACTTTATTTTCTTGGGTTCCAAATTGTGGTGGTTTCACACTGAATAATATTCAAACACACAGTATTATGACAGCTAGCACAGGGAGAGCATTCAGAGAAGCAACTCCCCAAGAACTTGCTGAGCACATATTTTATTGGTAACCTATCTTGTAATCTTTAACTCAGCTCAGGAAAGCAAGACAGAGACTAGAATTCAGGGATCAAGGAGGCTTCCTCCTGGAGGTCTGGAGGTAATCATATAAGAGTCATAAGAAAAGGTCTTTGAAGATAAGGGGGTTTGTTCTGTGTACAGAACAGCATCTAGCTAATACTGACGTGTCAATCCAAACGTCTGAATTAAGGGTGGGGAGAGCAAGCAGGGAAGAGGGAATGAGTATTAAATTCCAGGAGATATTTTTGAGGAATCAGTAAAACATGTTTCCCACACAGAATCACTGCAGATAGTGACTGCAGCCATGAAATCAAAAGATGCATGCTCTTTGGAAGAAAAGCCGTGACAAACCTAGACAACGTATTAAAAAGTAAAGACATTACTTGCCAACAGAGGTCCGTCTAGTCAAAACTATGTATGGATGTGAGAGCTGGACCATAAAGAAGGGTAAGTGCCGAAGAATTGATGTTTTTGAACTGTGGTGTTGGAGAAGACTCTTGAGAGTCCCTTGGACTGCAAAGAGATCAAGCCAGTCAATCCTAAAGGAAATCAACCCAAAATATTCATTAGAAGGACTGATGCTGAAACTGAAGCTCCAATATTTTGGCTGACTCGTTAGAAAAAAACCCTGATGCTAGAAAAGATTGAAGGCGGGAGGAGAAGGGGACGACAGAGGATGAGATGGTTGGATGGCGTCACTGACTCAATGGACATGAGTTTGAGTAAGCTCCAGAAGATGGCGAAGGACAATGAAGCCTGGTATGCTGAGCAACTGAACTGAACTGATAGGGTCACAAAGAGTCAGACACGACTGAGCAACTGAACAACACCCCACATATTTAAAGGTTTCTGTCAACACGCTAATATAGGCTTGTTCACATATAATGCTAGACCTCTGTTTTTCTTGAAAAAAGGTGGGTTACAGCCAAGCCAGGGTCTTACTTTATACTTCACAAGTAACAGTTGCAATTGCTTCCTTGGAACAGGAAAAGTATCCTCCAGTTGACTGCATATTCCATCATTCAAATAATGACCACACACAGTTACACTGCAGCCTTTATCTGCTTGTCCCTGAGAGGTTTCTGAGTTTGCACTTCTTTTTTTACAGAACTACTTGGACATATACACTTGTAGTATACTAAAAGAAAAAAAAAAACTTAAATCCTCTTAGATAAAATGTTCAAAGTGTGTGACAAGAGCTGCCTGTTCTCTGCTTCTTCAAGGTAGTTCTCTTTCACCCTCAAATTATGAGGGCTAAAGCCTTGAGATCCTGAAGTCCAGACAGATAGGTGTAGGGAGGAGAGTCATGGGATATCTTGATAGCGGCTGTGAGAGAAAACAGAGACCATTAAGGAAAAGGGAAGAGGAGAAAACGTAGGCAGAAGGGTTGAGGCAGGGAGGAGATGGAAAGGAGAGACTTACCGGTGCTTCCTAAACCAGAAGACTAAGCCTCCAACAAACAGAAGGACGAACACCAGTATAACCAGGACAATAATCAAGTCCCTGGAGACACGGTTCCCATCTGTGTGGGGGAATACAGGATATGTCTCAGTCTGGGAATCTGTATTAGGTCCCCTACTAAAGCACATATGAGCATGCCAGATGCTTATTTCTTGTCCTGTTTAATGTGTCCACTTGTATCCCTCTGAAGTCTTTAGACGCCCCATCTTTTCTTGGGGTCTGGGCATCTATAATTCGGTTCACTTCAGCATATGCTAGTACTCATATGGAGGAAGGCACTCATTTCACAACTAGTCCAAACCTGAGTCTAAATCCAGTTCTTCCACTTTCTAATGATGAGACTCAAGGCAGTTTGACCTACCTTAGCCTCAATTTCTCATCTGTAACATGAAAATAATAGTATCTGCTCAAAGGAGAGTTGGGATGATTGTTCATACATACTCTGCTGTATGCAGAGTATTCAGCTGACACCAAGAAAGCACTCAATAAACCACAGCTATCTTTGTTACCCTGCCTTTCAAAGTCCCCAGTTCCTCTTCTGGGGAGGAAATCTTCCTGGGATTCTGTACTTGCCACCTATTTCTGGATCTGTGGGGATTTTAGTCTGTTCTTTCTTGTATATGGAACACCTTGTCTCAATCCTTTTGAGTTCAGATCTTTATTCCTCCCCTTTGAGAATCCCCTCCTTCGATCACTCCTGGCTGGGGCTTCTTTTCCTCCATCCTAGGTGTGTCATTTCCCTCCCCTTCCCTAGGCCCTCCCTCTGTGCTTGAGGACTATCACCTCCCATCCAGAGCTGGGCCCCAGTTCCTTCTCACCCCAGTACAGGATGATGTCCTGGTCTCCTAGACTGCTGTGCCTCACTCGGCAACTCAAGCCAGCTACCTCCTCAGCAGCCACATCCAGGGTTACTCGCAGATACCAAGTTGAGTCAGCATTGGGCATGACATCTCCTTGCTGAGTGCCAGGCTCCTCCTGCTCGCCCCTCATCCACATCACCCACACAGGTTTTGGGTAGAATCCTGAGACGTGGCACACCAACAGCAGACGGTCAGGCCCAGGACGGGGGCCACTGGAAAGCCAAGCCTCTGGCTTCACTGTATTCAACAGAAGAATGAGACATCTTAAAGTGAAGACTCCGCATCAGAGGCTCTGGACTTCACAGCAGGCTCATCAGTCCTACATTTCTACTTCTGGAGATGAACTCCCACCATTTCAATCCGTTTGTATTAGCTTCTCCAGGAAAGCCTTCCCCGATCCCCATTCCCTTCCCTGATCCAGTCTCCGGTAAATGCCCCTACTCTGTACTCCCGGAGCACCCTGTGTTCAGCTATAACATACGTAGCATGTTCCTAAGTGTTAGTCACTCAGTCGTGCCTGACTCTTTGCAACCCTATGGACTACATCCCACCAGGCTCCTCTGTCCACGGAATTTTTCAGGCCAGAATACTGGAGGGGGTTGCGATTTCCTTCTCCAGGGCATCTTCACAACCCAGAGGTCAAATCCGGGTCTCCTGCATTGTGGGCAGACTCTACCATCTGAGCCACCAGGACACTGCTTTAACTGTTCATCTGCCTTCTCCTCTCCCTCCTCAAGTACAGATCCTGACTGACCCCCAGGGTTTACTTAATTCAATTCATGGAACCCACAAGGTACCTAGTTAATGTTTGTGGAATGCGAAAATACCCTCACACCTTATCCATCCCCTCCTCTTACTCTTACCATGATGCTTAAAGGGATGTGAACCCTGGAATGAAAACCCAAGATGGAGCCCCAGAGTGGAATGGAGGGCAGGGAGTGACAAAGGCAGGCTGACCTTGCTTCTCCAGCTCGGACTTCCCAGTCTGCAAGAGGCCTCTGACAAACTCGGGGCAGATGTCATGGAGGAGCCAGTGCACCCGTTTCCTTGGTCCCTTGGTCCCCATTGAGCACCTTGCAGACCGTCTCGCTCCAAGGAGGGGCATCTGGGGCTGGCACCCAAGACATTCCTTGGAAACTCAGGACATCCCTTCCTTGAAATGCTGCGCGTAAGAAGCTTTCTGAGATGTTCCTCAGGAGTAACTCACATCCTCCAGATACCTGGATCTCAAAAGGATCTGAGGAGAGGAATGGAAAGAGATCTATGAAGAGCTTAGAAGAATGAAAGGAGTTGAAATTGGTGTGAGGGTTATACTGGGGACCCCAAAGTTCATGTAAATGAAAATGGGTGACCTGCAGCAGGATGAACAAGGGGTATTTTGAGGACTCAAGCTGGGACCTCTCAGGCAGAAGTGGGACTCAAAAGGAAGAGAGGAGACAATGATGTGGGGCCAGAACCTCCCAGCTGGGCTTCAGCATCCACTCTCTCCCCTGGGCAGCTGTCCACGATCCCATCCCTCAGCTCACAGTCGCCGCTCAGCATTTTCGCGAATTCCCAGATGTCCCTGGTGAAGCTGCTGCGATAAACCTGAAATGTATGCTGCAGCTGCTCCCACTGATGGTCGCTGAATGTGCCCTGAGACCAACGATTCAGGAAGCGGATGGTGCTCGACTCATTGCGCCAAGTATAGAGCTGCAGCTCCCCCAGCCACGCGAGGCCGTCCGTGCGCGTCCAGCTGCGATTGGCGAAGGAGGAGATCTGGAGGCTGCGGAAGGGGAAAGACGTTTGCGGGTCTGGAGAGAATACAGATCGGAGGTGCCGGGGAAACGGGAGGGAGAGCACAGAAGGGAGAAGGAAGAAAAAAAGAAAGAAAGAAACAGTTAGGTTTGGGAGGAAAGGGTGATGTCTGCTAGCTCTGAATCGAGCTCGATCTCCGGGGGCCAAGCAGCTGGAGGCAGGGAGTAACAGGTTCTCAGGCTGGTGCATCAATCTCCCGGCTTTCCAAGGTGCATCAGTCTCCGCCCGCCCGCCGCGATCGTCGGCCCCTTTCCCTGCTCGGCTCCCTCTCTCCGCCCTCCGCCTGGATCCACTCATTCTCAAAACTCCTCCAAATCTTTGGAAGCCTCCAGAAAAACGGAAACAGCAAGCACCCCACGTCCTAGCTCTGCTCTCGGACGAATCTCCGCCCCCACCTCCAAGGCCCGCCCTCAGTCCTTCCCCAAAGCCCACCCACACACCCCGGGTTTCCCGGACTGCCAAAAGCTTGAACTTGAGCCTGTTGCTGGCCAATTCTTAAGCCTAGACGCAGGCAGGACTCCCATTCTGGCTATCCTGGGACTTGCTTCCAACCCCCTCCAGTCCAGGGATCCCCTTTTCATCTGCCAGACGGTCCCTCTTGTTAGGTATCTGAGCTGCAAAGAGCTGTGGTCACAGCCACTCACTTAAGTATCACGTTTCTCACAACCGTCTTGTCTAAATCTCTTTTTCCAACGTAGAGTACAGATAGTATGTGGAAAAACATTTTACAACTACTATTTAAGTTTTTAAAACAGGACATAAAGTTGTATCTATGGTATAACGTCTACCATGTTTTTTAAAACAAAGTTTTGAGTGGGAGGCAAGCAATGGATGGATGTCTCTAGGCAAAGAGATTATGGAAGATTTTAATTTGTTTTACATTTTTTGTTTTCCAAAATGTCTAGGAGTGCAAACATCATGTTAATGATAAAATAACAAGAGACTTCTCTGGTGGTCCAGTGGTTAAGACTCCACCTTGCAATGCAGGCGGTGTTGGTTGGATCCCCGATCAGGGTGATCTCTGGTGATTTCAGCCTGCAACAGCTCCCAAAAGGGCTTGGATTCCGAACCAGAAATTGAGGTTGGTTTCCAGCGGTGAGAACACCAGAGCCTAGCCAGTAGACTAGTGGTCAGTGACAAGGGCCCTGGCCTTCAGCTTTGCAGAAAAGAATTCCCGCCAAGGAAGAAAGTAGTGAAGCAAGCACAGTATTTACTGAGAGGAAAAAAGCACAGTACAATAGGGAGACTACGACTCAAGGAGAGAAAGTCACTGAGTCACAGCCTCCTGGCGGTTTGAATTACTTTTACAGGGCGGGAATTTCTTCCAGTTTTCTTTCGGCCAATCATTTTAATTTGCCTGTTTCACAGTCCATATTTGGTATATTTCAAGATCCTCCCATGCGTGCTCATGCATCTTTTAGCCAAGATGGATTTTACTGAAAAGCCATCTGGGTAGAACATTCCTTGACATAACTTTCCTTTGGCCTCTAAGGAGCCTTCTCTGTGCATGTGTGGTCTGGGAGGTCTTCTGACTTTGAGAAATATGTGCTCTGGGCAGGGCCCAGCATCCTCTCTGCTGTTAGGGAAATTAAATAAATAGTCTTAGCCAGTATATTGTCACCTAGGTTATTTAACTCATATGCAGAGTACATCATGAGAAATGCTGGGCTGGATGGAGCACAAGCTCCAAGATTTCTCTCGGCAAGATTGCCGAGAGAAATACCAACAACCTCAGATTTGCAGATGACACCACACTTATGACAGAAAGTGAAGAAAAAATGAGCCTCTTGATGAAAGTGAAAGAGGAGAGTGAAAAGTTGGCTTCAACAGTCAGAAAACTAAGATCATGGCATCTGGTCCCATCACTTCATGGCAAATAGATGGAGAAACAATGGAAACAGTGACAGACTTTATTTGGGGGTTGCTCCAAAATCATTGCAGATGGTAACTGCAGCCATGAAATTAATTTTTCCTTGGAAGAAAAGCTATGACCAACCTAGACAGCATATTAAAAGCAGAGACATTACTTTGCCAACAAAGGTCTGTCTAGTCAAAGCTATGGTTTTTCCAGTGGTCATATATGGATGTGAGAGTTGGACTATAAAGAAAACTGAGCACCGAAGAACTGATGCTTTTGCACTGTGGTGTTGGAGAAGAGTCTTGAGAGTCCCTTGGACTGCAGGGAGATACCAGTCCACCCTAAAGGAAATCAGTCCTGAATATTCATTGGAGGGACTGATGCTGAAGCTGAAACTCCAATACTTTGGCCACCTGATGTGAGGAACTGATTCATTGGAAAAGACCCTGATAGTGGGAAAGATTGAGGGCAGGAGGAGAAGGGGATGACAGAGGTTGAGATTGTTGGATGGCATCACCGACTCGGTGGACATGAGTTTGAGTAAACTCCAGGAGCTGGTGATGGACAGGGAGGCCTGGCATGCTGCAGTCCTCGAGGTTGCAAAGAGTCAGACACAACTGAGTGACTGAACTGAACTGAACTGAGTTAGGCTTCAGAGACAAAGCAGCGCAGGCCTCTGACCTTGCTTCTAACCTGCCTGGACACTGCCCTAACTAGGTGTGTCTGGAAACGACTGGAAGTGACTGCCTGCTGTGAGTGCAAGTCTTACAGTACCCTAGATAAGATGGGGGAGTAATCTTGAGATTGTTGAGCCCCTGGAGGGGGCCTGGCCCATCAAGCCCCAAGCTTAGCAACAATTCCAAGTTTTACATGACAAAACAAACAGCATTAACATGAAACCAGAGCTACACATTGATGATGATATCAGTTTGTGTCCTGGGATTATAAACAGGAACCCCGACCTGCAATCTTTGAAGTCTCACCCATGGAAGGGACTCCTTGCCTGGGACCTTTTCCCAATTGGGACTCCAGATGTGCTGTGTCATGGGACTTCCCAGCACTGTTTGAGTCTGGATGTTGGTCAAAACCCAGTTTGGTGATGTATCCTCTGCTGTTTCTATTTCTCTTTTCTCTTAATTTTAGTATATTGAAAGTAAGCTAGATAATTCTCTGATAAATATTTGTTTGTATATATACTTATTTGTATATAAAGAGTGGATGATTTTGTTAACAAATTCTTTGAACCTGAGACGAAAGTGAAAACTTTTGGCAAAACACCTCCTATTCTTGTCTTGGAGTTTCAGTTCACAAGGAATGAATCTCCAATCGCTTTACCCTGGCAGGCAGGGGGAAGTCATCTAACCCCTACCTCAGGGGACAAGCCCGCATGCCACAACTGCTGAATGAATCACATGCGCTCTGGAGCCCACAATGTACAACTAGAGAATCCTTGGACTGCAATGAAAGATCCCACATCACAACAAAGATCCAGTGCGCTGCAAGTAGGATCTGATGCACATGGCCAAATAAATGAATAAAATATTAACATAAGCGCTGGTTTTCTCAGCTCTACATTGACAGGATTGGACTGGGTTGGCTAAAAATTTTCAAGCTTTAGTATCCCAAGATCCTTCCATCTCACTGTCCCCATCCCCAACCTCTCTTTCCTCCTGCCATGGTCCCTGAATCCACTCCTCCAATCTTTCTGTCTTCACTCCCTCCTTCTAGGAGACTCTCTTCCTCCCATTCCATCTCCCACCTGGCCTCTGCCTGCTCATTTTCCCTCTGCCTCTTCACTCTCCAAATATGAGCTTCTGTTCTAAGGAACAGAGACAAGATTATGATGTGTTTCTGAGCAGCCAGCTCTCCAGTTCAGTTCAGTCACTCAGTCGTGTCCGACTCTTTGCGACCCCATGAATCGCAGCATGCCAGGCCTCCCTGTCCATCACTAACTCCTGGAGTTCACACAGACTCACATCCATCGAGTCAGTGATGCCAAACAGCCATCTCATCCTCTGTTGTCCCCTTCTCCTCCTGCCCCCAATCCCTCCCAGCATCAGAGTCTTTTCCAATGAGTCAACTCTTCGCATGAGGTGGCCAAAGTACTGGAGTTTCAGCTTTAGCATCATTTCTTCCAAAGAAATCCCAGGGCTGATCTCCTTCAGAATGGACTGGTTGGATCTCCTTGCAGTTCAAAGGAACTCTCAAGAGTCTTCTCCAACACTACAGTTCAAAAGCATCAGTTCTTCAGCACTCAGCCTTCTTCACAGTCCAACTCTCACATCCATACATGATCACAGGAAAAACCATAGCCTTGACTAGATGGACCTTAGTCGGCAAAGTAATGTATCTACTTTTGAATATGCTATCTAGGTTAGTCATAACTTTCCTTCCAAGGAGTAAGCGTCTTTTAATTTCATGGCTGCAATCACCATCTGCAGTGATTTTGGAGCCCCCAAAAGTAAAGTCTGACACTGTTTCTCCATCTATTTCCCATGAAATAATGGGGCAGGATGCCATGATCTTCGTTTTCTGAATCTTGAGCTTTAAGCCAACTTTTTCGCTCTCCTCTTTCACTTTCATCAAGAGGCTTTTGAGTTCCTCTTCACTTTCTGCCATAAGGGTGGTGTCATCTGCATATCTAAGGTGACTGAGATTTCTCCCAGCAATCTTGATTCCAGTTTGTGTTTCTTCCAGCCCAGCGTTTCTCATGATGTACTCTGCATCAAGGTTAAATAAGCAGGGTGACAATACACAGCCTTGATGGACTCCTTTTCCTACTTGGAACCAGTCTGTTGTTCCATGTCCCGTTCTAACTGTTGCTTCCTGACCTGCATACAGATTTCTCAAGAGGCAGGTGCAATGAAGCCTAGCAGTTCAGAACTTCCGATCACAATGAGAAAGAAAGTCCCCTTTGGTGAGTCAGAACCAGGACAGCACCTGGCACCTCCTGCCCCCTTCTTTTATCCAGTCCATCACACTCTCCTCTATTTTACCTCTTTTGAAATATCTCTTGCATGTGTCCACTTGTCTACATTTCCACCTCCACCACCATCCATTCTTTTGCCTCATCTTCTGAAATAGCTTTCTCAGGATACAAGATTGTGTGCAATCTGACCTTGGTCTGCCTTTCAGCATCATCTCTTACTCTAGTCTCACTAATTTTGTCCTTAACCCAGCGGACATGCTTTCAGTTCCTCTAATATGCAAACCCTCTTCCTGCCCAAGGTCTTTGCACAAATAGTTCTCTCTGCATGGAAATCTCTTGGCCCCCTCTTCCCCACCACCTCTTACAACACAGATTTTTTTCCTTCCTCCTCAGATCTCAGCTCGAAACTTCTTTTCTCAGAGGAGTTCTCCAGGCCTCCCATGCCGTGTGAACAAAGGCAGAAGAACTAGGTCAGCCCCACCTCCACTCCTTGTACACCAGCTAGCTTTGTAAACCTTTCCTCCCAGTACATACCAGAGCTTGCAATTATAGAAGTGTTCACACATCTGTCTCTCTGTCTTTTCCTTAATCCACTAGAGAGTGGCCAGAATTCAAAGATCATGTTTTCTTCTTGTCAGGCGAGTGCATGCTCCTCGGTTCTGTCTCATCACAACAAAGATTTGAAGTGATGGACATTAAAGCCCTCGATGCGTCACAGCTCTCAGGTCTTAAGCAAACCATGTTATAGCTCTTAGACAAATCAGTGTTACAGCTCTATTTTATTTAGAAGATAACAGGAGAATCCATCCTTGAAGTGTGAGGGCATGTCAACCCAAAGATGCGAAGAGAAGAGAGTGGAGGAGCATGCCAGCGTGCAGGGAAGAGAGAAAGAAAGAGAAATAACACAGGCATGCACAGGGAAGAGAGAGAGAGAAAGCGCTTTGGCTCCTCCTTTTAAATGTTTTTTCCTCTCCCTGGGCCTGCCCTATGGAAATTGGGCTTAGCCAGGAGTGCTGTTTGTTCTACCTGAGGTCTTCACTCTGGTCCTCAGACCTTCCTTTGACATTCCTTTGTTCTATTTTCGTGGGCTTTTCCCGTCCTTGCCTTTTAGCCACCGCCATTTTGGACTCCTGTTTCCTATTCTCAGTTCAGTTCAGTTCAGTCGATCAGTCATGTCTGACTCTTTGCGACCCCATGAATTGCAGCACGCCAGGCCTCCATGTCCATCACCATCTCCTAGAGTTCACTCAGACTCACACCCACCGAGTCCGTGATGCCATTCTGCTGACCATCCTCGGTCGTCCCCTTCTCCTCCTGCCCCCAATCCCTCCCAGCATCAGAGTCTTTTCCAGTGAGTCAACTCTTCGCATGAGGTGGCCAAAGTACTGGAGTTTCAGCTGTAGCATCATCCTTCCAAAGAAATCCCAGGGCTGATCTCCTTCAGAATGGACTGGTTGGATCTCCTTGCAGTCCAAGGGACCCTCAAGAGTCTTCTCCAACACCACAGTTCAAAAGCATCAATTCTTCAGCACTCAGCCTTCTTCACAGTCCAACTCTCACATCCATACATGACCACAGGAAAAACCAGAGCCTTGACTAGATGAACCTTAGTCGGCAAAGTAATATACTATCTAGGTTGAATATGCTATCTAGGTTGGTCGTAACTTTCCTTCCAAGGAGTAACCATCTTTTAATTTCATGGCTGCAGTCACCATCTGCAGTAGGAGCCCAAAAAATAAAGTCTGACACTGTTTCCACTGTTTCCCCATCTATTTCCCATGAAGTGATGGGACAGGATGCCATGATTTTCATTTTCTGAATGTTGAACTTTAAGTCAACTTTTTCGCTCTCCACTTTCACTTTCATCAAGAGGCTTTTGAGTTCCTCTTCACTTTCTGCCATAAGGGTGGTATCATCTGCATATATGAGGTTATAGATATTTCTCCCGGCAGTCTTGATTCCAGCTTGTGTTTCTTCCAGTTCAACGTTTCTCATGATGTACTCTGCATATAAGTTAAATAAGCAGGGTGACAATATACAGCCTTGACGTACTCCTTTTCCTATTTGGAACCAGTCTGTTGTTCCATGTCCAGTTCTAACTGTTGCTTCCCGAACTGCATACAGATTTCTCAAAAGGCAGGTTAGGTGGTCTGGTATTCTCCCCTCAAGAGATAGAAGGCCCAATTCCTTGGGATTAGGAGCGTCGAGGTCTTTTGGCTACTTTCTGCTGAGTTGGGAAGGCGAGGGGTGTTGGGTCTCTCCCTCTTTCTGGTCTCAAGCCTCAGAGTCCTTATAGTGTGACCATCTAAGGGTGAGTGATATTTTTCATGGTCAGCTGTAGTTTTGTATCTTTGTTGAACTGGCACTGCATGTTGTAACTTGTTGACCTCAGCAGAGACAAAACAGGTTAGACAATTGATAATACATGGAACAATTATAAACAGCATCAACATGGCATAACAAGGACTAGAAGGCGCATTAGCCAATACTAGATTCCCATTACTAGGATGGCTCAGTAAGTGTTAGTCGCTCAGCTGTGCCCGACTCTTTGCGACCCCATGGACTGCAGCCATCTGTCCATGAGATTTTCCAGGCAAGGATTCTGGAGTGAGTTGCCATTTCCTTCTCCAGGGGGTCTTCCCAACCCAGGAATTGAACCCCAGTCTCTTGCACTGCAGGCAGATTCTTTACCAACTGAGCTGCAAGGGAAGCCCAGGGCCTGTCCAAACAGATGGGGGCTATCTCTCAACCCCTGAAGTAATACTGTCCAAATCATCTGTTGGTGTTTTTATCCTGGGGCCTCCAAGCCCCTCCTTATTCAGAGATCAGAAGATTTATCTCCTACCTGTTTTGGAGTACAGTCTCTACCACGCTGTGTTGGCTCTTTAGAGCTATCCTGAGAAATCTTGTCTCCAGAAACCAGATTTTGGGGGTTTTCATTAGAATGGCACTCATTTGTAGTTCTGAATAGGTATATGAGATCTCCCAGGGGCTCACAGGTGTATTGAGTGTCCTTTTCTGTTTTCTTCCATGGCTTGACTCATGAGTAGTGAATCCAGGAATCATGTCCTGGTACCTTGACTGCTGTGGGGGTAAATAGTATTACAGGGTAGGGCCCTTCCATGTGGGCTGGAGTTGAGCCTTTGGGGACCCATCTTTCCAGACTTTAATTAGGACTTGAGTCCCTGGAGCATATAGTGGTGACTCCTTAGAATCTTTTGAGTCCTGGTTCATACCCCCACAGCTGTGTATCCTGTTGGAATTGCCCAATGGCAATTGCCCAATGGCATTGCCCAATGGCAATGGTATAAGACTGGAGGGTATAAACCCTTGGATCTAGGAAGAGGTCATTGACATAAACAAAAGGACTCCCATATAGTATCTCATAAGGACTAAGACCAGCCTGCTTCTTAGGGGCAATACGGGTGTGGGGGAGAGCTATTGGTAAAGCCTCCTTTCATCCCAGGGAGGTCTCCTGGGTTATTTTAAGAATTGGTTGGCTCTTTCTACTTTTCCTGAAGACTGAGGCCTCCAGGCACAGTGGAGATGATAAATAATGCCCAATGCTTTAGAGACCCCTTGGGTGACCTTAGAAGTAAATGATGTTGCATTGTCACTTTGTAATGACCAGGGCAGACTAAATCTTGGAATGATTTCATGGAGCAGTTTTTAACCACCTCCTCAGCTGTCTCAGTCTGGGTGGGAAAGCCTTCAATCCATCCTGTGAAAGTATCTATCATGACTAATAGGTATTTATACCCTTGAGAAACTGGCATCTGGGTGAAGACCATTTGCCAGTCCTCTCCTGGGTAGGTCCTGCATCATTGGATGGGCTGGGCCAGCTGGGGTCTTCGAGCTCCTTGTGGGTTGTTTAATTGGCAAGTGGGACAAAAGGAGACCACTTGCTTTATAGTTATTTGGAAGCCTGTTCCTCTGAAGGACCTTTCTAGTAATCTTTCGAGTGCCTTTTCTCCTAAATGTATGGTGGCATGTAAGGAGTTAACCAACTTCCATTGGAGGTTCCCAGGCAGAAAAAGGAGTTCCTCCTTTTGGAATCACCCCATATGATCTTCTTGAAAGCCCTCACTCTTAGCTTTAAGAGTCTCACCTTCAGTATATGGAGTTTCTGGCAAATTAGTCTGGAACTAGAGTGACAACCCCTATTAGGTCATTGTTCTGTAATGCTGCTCTCTTAACTGTCTGATCAGTTACCTGGTTCCCTCGTGACACTTCTGTGCTCCCTTTTTGGTGTCCTTTACAATGGGAGACTGAAACCTTGGTGGGTAGATGGACTGCCTCCAAGAGTGTAAGAATTTGATCACCATATTTGATTAGGAATCCTTAGGTAGTCTAGTGGCCCCTTTCTTTCCAAACAGCCCCATGTCCATGTAGCACCAGAAAGGCATACTTGGAGCTCAAGTCAAGACTATGAGCTCAGCTAATTGGGCTGAAGTACCTGGTAGCAGAGGCTTAGCCTCTATGGTCTCAAAATTGGAGACTACTGCATACCCAGCTCTTTTTTTTTCCATCTAAGACAAAGTTGCTTCCATAGGTGTACCAGATTTCTCCAGGTCTGGTCAGAGGATCTTCCAACAGTCTCTTTCAGGTTTTGTCCAGTGGCCCAAGGTTTCTAGACAAGAGTGAAAGGGGAGAGAGCCCTCGGGGATAGGCAGGAGGGTGGTTGGGTTAAGAACCTGACAAGAGGATATAGTGAGTCCTGGATTTTCCATCAGCATTACTTGATATCTGAGACATCCGTAAATGACCTTTTCCATTTAGGAGTTGTTTTACTTGGTGGCTGGTAAAAATAGTTTGCCCCCAAAGGAGAGTTTTTAAGCTGATCTTCAATCATGATTGCAATAACTGCAAGATTTTGAAGGCAGGGGGGCCAGCCTTGGGCGGTTGGATTGAGCCTCTTGGATAAGTAAGCTACAGGCTTGGGCTCAGATCCCAACCTTTGAGTTAACACTCCCAAGGCTATTCCCTCTCTTTCATGGATATAAAATTGGAATGCTTTTTCTGGGTCTGGCAACCTCAAGGCAGGTGCCTGAGTTAAGATTTGTTTTAGTGTAGGCTCTGCCTTCTTTTGAAGAGTTTCCCATATCAGTGGGATTGAATCATCCTGTCCCTTTAAGCTTTCATATAAGGGCTGGGCAATCAGACCATAGTTGAGTATCCAGATTCTACAATAGCCAGTTAGCCCCAGGAAAGCTCGCAATTGTTTTCGAGTCGTGGGGGAGGGCAACTGGAGGATTCCTTGTACACGATCAGAGGACAGCCTCCTAGACCCGTGTGTAATCTGAACTCCCAGGTAAGTGATCTTTGTCTCAACCATCTGTGCCTTAGCATGGGAGACTTTATATCCCCTTTCTGCCAAAAAAGTTTAGACCCTGAATTGCATGTTTTTGGGCATTTTCCTCATCTGGAGAGCAGATTAGTAGGTCATCTATGCATTGTAATATTTTCCCATTAGGTCCCAGGTCCAGATCTAGGAGATTCAGGCTAAGGGACTGTCCAAACAGGTGGGGGCTATCTCTGAACCCCTGAGGTAATACTGTCCAAGTCATCTGTTGGTGTTTTTCTCTTGGGGCCTCCCACTCAAAGGCAAAAGGATATTGGGATTCTTTAGCCAGTGGTATGAAAAAAAAAAAAGCATCTTTGAGATCCAAGACTGTAAACTTGCACTGGGTGGGATTTCTCCCAAGATTACATAGGGATTGAGTACTGTGGAATAAAGGGGGACTACAGCTTCATTTATGATCTGGAGATCTTGAACCATTCACCAGGTTCTGTCCTTTTTCTTTACTGAGAGGATTGGGATGTTACTTGGCAAATTGGTGGGGACCAATAGCCCACAAGCAAGGAATTTATTTATTAAAGGCTATAGTCCCTCCCAAGCCTCTCTTTTGAGGTGATATTGTTTCCGGTTGGGAAACCAAGTGGGATCTCGGAAGACAATAATGACAGGTTCAGCTTGGTGGGCTCGTCCAGGAATTCCCTGGTCCCACACCTGGGGGTTAATTTTGTCCTCCCATAGTTTTTGGTTTCTCTCTATTGGAGAAAGTATAATGAGTTCTCAGTAGTAACCAGGATCTGTAGGGCTCTAGGGGCTGAAAAGCTTCCCATTACAAGGGCAGTCCCCAGTTTAGTGAGTATGTCTCTTCCCATTAAGAGAGTAGGACACTCAGGGACCACCAGAAACTGGTGGGAAAATATTTGTCCATCCCAGCAACAAAGAAGTGCCTGGGTGAATCTTTTTAATAGTTGTTTTTCCTGTAGCACCCAAAATGGTACAGGTTTGGGAGGAGAAGGTTCCAGAGCAGGAGATCAAGACAGAGTAGTTAGCCCCAGTGTCAACCAAGAAATTCTCGGACCTACCTGCCACATCCAGTTGCACCCTTGGCTCCAGCCCCACGATGATTATCTGTGACAGGCAGGCTGGCTGGAGCAGGCCGCCTCAGTCCTCTTGAACCATTGTGACTGAAGGCTTGGCACTTGACCTTGAGGCTCTTGGGCCCCAAGAGCAGAGTGCCGCCCAGTGTCCCAGTTAATGGCATTTTTAGCAAGCCGTTTTAGGAGACTGTCATGGTTTGCACACTCTTTGTCCCAATGCTCCGCCTGTCTACAGATTAGGCATTTGCCTTGCGCCTTGTCCTTTAAGGAATCAGGGTGTGCCATAGGGCTTCCCTGGAAGGCAGCCAGCATCTGGGCATGCCTTGTCTCTTTCCTTCTCTCCCTCTTCTGGGCCTTGGCCTCCTTCTCCTGTTCTCTGTATTAAAAGGTATTGATGGTTGTCTGGATCATCTCATCTAAAGAGGCAGCAGGGTCCTGCTGCTGTAGATGTTGTAACTTAATTCTGATATCTGATGCACACTGGGACAGGAATTTGTCCTTTAAAATCACCTGTCCCTCGTAAGAGTCTAAGTCTAGATTGGTAAACATTTGGAGGGCCTCTTTTAGCCTTTCCAGAAAGGCAATGGAGTTCTCACTGGGCTCCTGAGTTATTGCTAAGACTGGGGACAGTCCCACAAGTAATAGGCTTCCTTCTGTTTCCATGGGTGGACTTCCTTTGGGGTGAGTCTTTCTGAAGCTTATCCTACCCAGTACTGTTGCAACCTGAGAGCCAGGCATCCCCAGGTCAGGGCACAGATCCCCAGGCAAGCTGAGGCATGACAGCCTCCTAGAGATAGGATCCCCAGGCAGGCGTGATGGCCTTCTGGGACCCCTGGGACTGGCAAATCCCCAAGCAGGATGATGCATGACAACTTTTTGAGGACCAGATCCCTAGGCAGGTCAAGGCAGGTTGACCTCTTGGGACCCCCTGACTGCAGTTGTGTGTCCCCAAGATCTCCAGTGTGACCAGCGCTGGGTAGGATTAAGGGGTTGGATATTTCCCGCCCAAGGCCTGCTGTTTTCTGGTTGTCCCGCCAGAGGATTGTAGAGGCAATATTGTGGCCCTGGATGGACCGGAGGAAAGTAGCATGAAATGGCAGGGAAGGAGGCAGAGCACAACCTTTGAAAGAATGACATAGTACAAGGGCATAACGCAAACAATTAAAATCAATTGGGTCCAACATGACAGATCAAATTCAAGTAAACCTTAATCCCCAATCTATAAGCCAACAGACACACCCAGAGGTGACAGAACAGCTCCAGTTCAGTTCAGTTCAGTAGCTCAGTCATGTCCAACACTTTGTGCCCCATGAATCGCAGCACGCCAGGCCTCCCTGTCCATCACCAACTCCAAGAGTTCACAGATTCACATCCATCGACTCAGTGATGCCATCCAGCCATCTCATCCTCTGTTGTCCCCTTCTCCTCCTGCCCCCAATCCCTCCCAGCATCAGAGTCTTTTCCAATGAGTCAACTCTTCGCATGAGGTGGCCAGAGTACTGGAGTTTCAGCTTTAGCGTCATCCTTCCAAAGAAATCCCAAGGCTGATCTCCTTCAGAATGGACTGGTTGGATCTCCTTGCAGTCCAAGGGACTCTCAAGAGTCTTCTCCAACACCATAGTCCAAAAAGCATCAATTCTTCAGCACTCAGCCTTCTTCACAGTCCAACTCTCACATCCATACGTGACCACAGGAAAAACCATAGCCTTGACTAGATGGACCTTAGTCGGCAAAGTTATGTCTCCACTTTTGAATATACTATCTAGGTTGGTCATAACTTTCCTTCCAAGGAGTAAGCGTCTTCGAATTTCATGGCTGCAGTCACCATCTGCAGTGATTTTGGAGCCCCCCAAAATAAAGTCTGACACTGTTTCCACTGTTTCCCCATCTATTTCCTATGAAGTGATGGGACAGGCTGCCATGATCTTTGTTTTCTGAATGTTGACCTTTAAGCCAACTTTTTCACTCTCCTCTTTCACTTTCATCAAGAGGCTTTTGAATTCCTCTTCACTTTCTTCCATAAGGGTGGTGTCATCTGCATATATGAGATTATTGATATTTCTCCTGGCAGACTTGATTCCAGCTTGTGTTTCTTCCAGTCCAGCATTTCTCATTATGTACTCTGCATAGAAGTTAAATAAGTAGGGTGACAATATACAGCCTTGATGGACTCCTCTTCCTATTTGGAACCAGTCTGTTGTTCCATATCCAGTTCTAACTGTTGCTTCCTGACCTGCATACAGATTTCTCAAGAGGCAGGTTAGGTGGTCTGGTATTCCCATCTCTTGAAGATTTTTCCACAGTTTATTGTGATCCATACAGTCAAAGGCTTTGGCATAGTTCAATAAAGCAGAAATAGATGTTTTTCTGGAACTCTCTTGCTTTTTCCATGATCCAGTGGATGTTGGCAATTTGATCTCTGGTTCCTCTGCCTTTTCTAAAACCAGCTTGAACATCAAGGAGTTCATGGTTCATGTATTGCTGAAGCCTGGCTTGGAGAATTTTGAGCATTACTTCACTAGTGTGTGAGATGAGTGCAATTGTGTGGTAGTTTGAGCATGCTTTGGCATTGCCTTTCTTTGGGGTTGGAATGAAAAGTGACCTTTTCCAGTCCTGTGGCCACTGCTGAGTTTTCCAAATTTGCTGGCATGTTGAGTGCAGCACTTTCACAGCATCATCTTTCAGGATTTGAAACAGCTCCACTGGAAATCCATCACCTCCACTAGCTTTGTTCGTGTGATGCTTTCTAAGGCCCACTTGACTTCACATTCCAGGATGTCTGACTCTAGATTAGTGATCACACCATCATGATTATCTGGGTCATGAAGATCTTTTTGTACAGTTCTTCTGTGTATTCTTACCATCTCTTCTTAATATCTTCTTCTGTTAAGTCCATACTATTTCTGTCCTTTATCGAGCCCATGTTTGCATGAAATGTTCCCTTGGTATCTCTAATTTTCTTGAAGAGATCTCTAGTCTTTCCCATTCTATTCTTTTCCTCTATTTCTTTGCACTGATCACTGAAGAAGGCTTTCTTATCTCTTCTTGCTATTCTCTGGAACTCTGCATTCAGATGCCTATATCTTTCCTTTTCTCCTTTGCTTTTCGTCTCTCTTCTTTTCACAGCTATTTGTAATGTCTCCCCAGACAGCCATTTTGCTTTTTTGCATTTCTTTTCCATGGGGATGGTCTTGATCAGTGTCTCCTGTGCCATGTCAGGAACCTCAGTCCATAGTTTTTCAGGCACTCTATCTATCAGATCTAGGCCCTTAAATCTATTTTTCACTTCCACTGTATAATAAGGGATTTGATTTAGGTCATACCTGAATGGTCTAGCAGTTTTCCCTACTTTTTCAATCTGAGTCTGAATTTGGTAATAAGGAGATCATGATCTGAGCCACAGTCAGCTCCTGGTCTTGTTTTTGTTGATTGTATAGAGCTTCTCCATCTTTGGCTGCAAAGAATATAATCCATCTGATTTCAGTGTTGACAATCTGGTTATGTCCATGTATAGAGTCTTCTCTTGTGTTGTTGGAAGAGGGTGTTTGCTATGACCAGTGCTTTTTCTTGGCAAAACTCTATTAGTCTTTGCCCTGCTTCATTCTGCATTCCATGGCCAAATTTGCCTATTACTCCTGGTGTTTTCTGACTTCCTACTTTAGCATTCCAGTCCCCTATAATGAAAAGGACATCTTTTTTGGGTGTTAGTTCTAAAAAGTCTTGTAGGTCTTCATAAAACCATCAAGTTCAGCTTCTTCAGCATTACTGGTTGGGGCATAGACTTGGATAACTGTGATATTGAATGGTTTGCCTTGGAGATGAACAGAGATCATTCTGTCATTTTTGAGATTGCATCCAAGTACTGCATTTCAGACTCTTTTGTTGACCATGATGGCTACTCCATTTCTTCTGAAGGATTCCTGCCAGCAATAGTAGATATAATGGTCCTCTGAGTTAAATTCACCCATTCCAGTCCATTTCAGTTCGCTGATTCCTAGAATGTCGACGTTCACTCTTGCCATCTCTTGTTTGACTACTTAAACGTGGATGGCTGTGACCCAGCACACTAAGTGAGGCCGAGAGGAGTTACCCCACATCTGAGGTTGGGGCAGCGGCCAAGAGTGCCAGGCTGAGATGGAGCAAGAACAGCCGAGAGGAGATACCCATGTCCGAGGTCAGAGGTGGCGGCCAAGAGGAGCTACCCTGCCTCCGAGGTCAGGGGTGGTGGCTGAGAGGAGCTACCCCACGTCCGAAGCCAGGGGCGGCCAGGAGAAGCCACTTCGTGCCAGAGGCCAAGGGTGGTGGCCCTGAGGAGCCACCCCACGCCTGAGGCCAGGGACGGCCGCCAGAAGGAGCAACCTGAGGAGTGGTGGCTGTGTGGGTGCAGGAGGGCCTAGAGGAGCTATCCCACATTGAAGGTCAGGAAAGACTGCGGTAAGGAGATACCCCTCGTCCAAGGTAAGGAGCAGCGGCTGTGCTTTGCTGGAGCAGCTGTGGAGAGATACCCCATGCCCAAGGAAAGAGAAACCCAAATAAGAGAGTAGGTGTTGCAAGAGGGCATCAGAGGGCAGACACACTGAAAACCATACTCACAGAAAACTAGTCAATCTAATCACACTAGGACCACAGCCTTGAACAGCTCTAAGGCACTGTCAAAAGACAGAAGAGTGGGTGGTTTCCCAGTGGCTTAGATGATCCTCCCACTCATTGGCATATGAATTCAACCCACTGGCAAAAACCTAGCCAGGCCACATTCCATGGCCCGAGCCCACACTCTAAAGAGTGGCTTCTCTCTGAATCCTAACAAATCCACTTCTTACTTACCGCTTTGTCTCTCAACAAATTTTTGCAATGAGACATCAGAGCCTGAGTTTCATTAGGTCCTGAAGGCAGGCATCTTGGGTTTTGGCCAGGCTCAAGTCCCGGGAGAAAGCTGAAGGACAGGAGGAAAAAGCAGTGGGGAAAACGTGCCAAGGAATCCCCTTCATCCTGCTGGAAAACCTGCTAAATTCCTGACCTGTGCTCATGGTTTTCATTGGCCTGATTCCTGGCACAGAGAAGAGTAAGGACAGAAGAACCCCCACCAGCTTGGGTAACAGCTACTGGGACCCAGCAGATAATGCTTTTGGGACATACCAAAGAGTAGCCTCTCCAGGGTCCCTCAGTTGCATCCACTGCTGCCCACCTGTTCATGGCAGATTCAAGGAAACAAGAAACGAGAGATTGTAAAGGAATTAAAATTTTGTTAGACATGTCCCTCCAGTCATAGAAGCGAGGATCTCCTTCCTTAACTGGAGGTCTTCTGGAATCTGAGGCTGAGCTGTGTGAGCTTTCTTCTGAGTTTGTTTTTCGCTGTCCTGGTTTCCAGCACTATAGGCCTCATCAGTTCCTTTGTGCTCGGTTTTCTTCGTGTTCTGCTTCTACCACGGGAGCTTTTGCTGAGTTGGGCTTCTGCTGTGCTTGGCCTCCTCCTTGCGGGGTGTGCTGAGGCTGTTTCAGCCAGGTTAAATCTGAGTCACGGCACCATAGATGTCAGGCTTGTGTATGCTCTTCAGTTCTGTCTTATCACAACAAAGATTTGCAGTGATGGACATTAAAGCCCTTGGCGCGTCACAGCTCTTAGGTCTTGGACAAACCGTGTTATAGCTCTTAGACAAATCAGTGTTACAGCTCTATTTAGAAGATAACAGGAGAATCCATCCTTGAAGCAAGACAGCATGCCAACCCAAAGACGTGAACAGAAGAGAATGGAGGAGCATGCCAGCGTGTGGGAGAGAGAGAGAAAGAGAAATAGCGCAGGCATGTGCAGGGGAGAGAGAGAGAGAGAAAGCGCTTTGGCTCCTCCTTTTAAATGTTTTTTCCTCCCCCTGGGCCTCCCTATGCAAATTGGACTTAGCCAAGAGTGCTATTTGTTCTACCTGAGGTCCTCAATCCAGTCCTCGGACCTTCCTTTGACCTTCTTTGTTCTATTTTCACGGGCTTTTCCCCTCCTTCTCTTTTAGCCACCGCCATTTTGGACTCCTGTTTCCTAGTCTAACTACCTAACAGCAGCAGCAGCAACATTCCCATTCTGTCGACATTAACGTTTCCATCTTCCCTCACTCTGCCATAGTAACAGCCCTAGAAAGAATAGACTTCTGCTCCTGCTTCTGCTGGCATCTTGGACTAGCCTTTCCCAGCCTGTCTTATGATGCTTAATGTTGCCCCAAAACTTTTCAATAAAGTGGAAATTTTATTTCTGTTATTTGAAGTAAGAGGACAAGTGATTAAACCGGAATACAAAATTGTCTAAATAGTGGATAGAAGCCTAGAGGGGAGGGAAGCTGTGAAGCTGGAAGTAAAAGGAAAAATAGTAATATACGAATCATGGAACAATATCCAACTTTGCATTCTTGAAATTTCCAATCTCCCTTTTAGAATTGGCACAGTTCTATTTAGTTTATTTGCATCTTAAAATTTTCAAGTGCTATCATCCTTTCAGAAATAAATACAAGAACTATTTTTATCAACAACAACAAAATAAAAGCAGCATAGCATTAAGTAGTTAGGATTGGAAATAAATATATTTTTTCAAAAGTCAGATGAGTCAGATAGATTTTTAGCTATTCCAGGTTTCATGGCTTTCCTCTGGGAAGAGACTCATGGAATCATGGAAGAACCTTATGGGGGCAAGATTTATGCTCACATACTAGAGGTCAGAAAACCAGAGCATAGCAAGGTGGTGATTTACTCAGGTCCTCAAAATCAGTCCATGGTAGGGAGAAGTCAGCCATAGTACCCTTCATGTTGCCCAGGAACTGGCTGCAATCCATGCACCTAGATTAGTCATCTCTCTGATTTCTACAGGATTTCTGGCTCCCAAGAGCTTTCTACATTTGATAATACATTTGAACGACAGAAATGGTATGGACCTAATAGAAGCAGAAGATATTAAGAAGACGTGGCAAGAATACACAGAAGAACTGCACAAAAAGATCTTCATGACCCAGACAATCATGATGATGTGACCACTAATCTAGAGCCAGACATCTTGGAATGTGAAGTCAAGTGGGCCTTAGAAAGCATCACACGAACAAAGCTAGTGGAGGTGATGGATTTCCAGTGGAGCTGTTTCAAATCCTGAAAGATGATGCTGTGAAAGTGCTGCACTCAACATGCCAGCAAATTTGGAAAACTCAGCAGTGGCCACAGGACTGGAAAAGGTCACTTTTCATTCCAACCCCAAAGAAAGGCAATGCCAAAGAATGCTCAAACTACCACACAATTGCACTCATCTCACACACTAGTAAAGCAATGCTCAAAATTCTCCAATCCAGGCTTCAGCAATATGTGAACCATGAACTTCCAGATGTTCAAGTTGGTTTTAGAAAAGGCAGAGGAACCAGAGATCAAATTGCCAACATCCACTGGATCATGGGAAAAGCAAGAGAGTTCCAGAAAAAAACATCTATTTCTGCTTTATTTACTATGCCAAAGCTTTGGCTGTGTGAATCACAATAAACTGTGGAAAATTCTGAAAGAGATCGGAATACCAGACCACCTGACCTGTCTCTTGAGAAATCTGTATGCAGGTCAGGAAGCAACAGTTAGAACTGGACATGGAACAACAGACTGGTTCCAAATAGGAAAAGGATTACATCAAGGCTATATATTGTCACCCTGCTTATTTAACTTATATGCAGAGTACGTCATGAGAAACTCTGGGCAGGAAGAAGCACAAGCTGGAATCAAGGTTGCTGGGAGAAATATCAATAACCTCAGATATGCAGATGACATCACCCTATGGCAGAAAGTGAAGAGAAACCCAAAAGCCTCTTGATGAAAGTGAAAGAGGAGAGTGAAAAAGTTGGCTTAAAGCTCAGCATTCAAAAACAAAGATCACGGCATCTGGTCCCATCACTTCATGTGAAATAGATGGGGAAACAGTGGAAACAATGAGAGATTTTATTTTGGGGGCTCAAAAATCACTGCAGGTGGTGATTGCAGCCATGAAATTAAAAGACGCTTACTCCTTGGAAGGAAAGTTATGACCAACCTAGATAGCATATTCAAAAGCAGAGACATTATTTTACCAACAAATGTCTGTCTAGTCGAGGCTATGGTTTTTCCAGTGGTCATGTATGGATGTGAGATTTGGACTGTGAAGAAAGCTGAGCGCCAAAGAATTGATGCTTTTGGACTGTGGTGTTGGAGAAGACTCTTGAAAGTCCCTTGGACTGCAAGGAGATCCAACCAGTCCATTCTAAAGGAAGTCAGTCCTGGGTGTTCTTTGTAGGGAATGATGCTAAAGCTGAAACTCCAATACTTTGAGCACCTCATGCGAAGAGTTGACTCATTGGAAAAGACTCTGATGCTGGGAGGGATTGGTGGCAGGAGGAGAAGGGGATGACAGAGGAGGAGATGGCTGGATGGCATCACTGACTCGATAAACATGAGTTTGGATAAACTCCTTAAGTTGGTAATGGACAGGGAAGCCTGGTGTGCTGCAATTCATGAGGTCTCAAAGAGTCAGACATAAACTGAGCAACTGAACTGAACTGAACTGAACAGAACTGAAAGAGCTTTTATGTACACCATTTTGTTTCATCCCGATAATAACTGTGAGAAATAGGGATCATTAGTCTTATTTTGTAAATGAAGAAACCAGGTCAAAGAGAGAACAATTCGATCCACAATAATGATTCAGAGTCTGCCCTAGAACTCAATCCTCTAACTCCTCTTTCTTTGCCCCTCATGATTGCTTTCTGAGGCTGCATGTCCTACTCTAAGGATGTGGTTAAGTGATATGATGGATATGGTTTCTGCTAACCTTGAGAGTCTATGATCCAAGGTCATCACAGCTAGAGAATGGAATAAGGATTTCTTGAGTGGAAGTGAGGTTGACCTAGAAGTCAAGAATCAAAGATGATTTGACTGAAAATAATCACAAATATAATTGGTTATGGACTAAGTAATCAGAAACCCAAGTATCATGAAGGCTTTGTGAGATCCCTCTTTCACCTCCCCCACCCCAACTCTCTTCCCAGTGAGATATATAATGGGAACTTACTGCTTGCTGCTGATTTTACCATACTGTTTGCTTCAAGGTCAGCTCTCTCTGTCTGATGTATACTGATTGGTTCTGATCACCACATGTTGATTTCCTTAGTTCTCTTTTTACTTCTGGAAGTACTTTTGATTCTCTTTTACTCTTAGCATTACTGTTCAGTAGGCTGGCTTGGTTCAAGTTTCTGAATAATATTTCCCCACTGATCTCAATAGTGCTTTCATTTACTCTTACTGATTTATGTGAATCACATGCACATATTACAACCTGAAACTGACTCATTTATTTATCTTATTTTCAGGATCTGTTTCCTCTGTCTTTCTCAGTACTGTATCCTCACTGGGTACACCACAGACTAGAACACTGTAGATACTCAATAAATATGTTAAGTTAAAAAAAAATTGCCAAGCACATTTTCTAGGTCTGCAGCTATTCTAAGCACTTTACAGTCACTGTCTTACTTAATCCTGGTATCCACAAGGTATCTTACTGGTTTCATTCACCTAGAATAGTCCCTGGAACAGTTTTCCACAGATGTCCACAAGATATCTTACTGGTTTCATCCACCTAGAATAGTCCCTGGGACAGTTTTTAAGCACTCAAGTATTTTTCAAAAAAAAAAAAAAAGAAGGTAAGTAGTATTAATCCATATTTTATTTCTGGGGGAAAATTGAAGCACAGAGATTTCAAAGAACTTCTCATCAGCTTGTAAATATTGACTGTAGGAGTCTAACTTAAGTGTCTTCCCAAATGTCATGTTCCTTGCACTCATACTACCCCCAGGGTAATGTCATGTTCCTCATATTACCCCCAGGGATCATCTGAGTATGCTGAGGGTGGGAGAGTGGTTAAGGTGGGAAAAGTAATTTAGAGTGAGGGAGAGCCAGGAGCTTCAGGACTAAAGATACTTGGAAAACCTGCTTTCAAGAGAGAATCAACCTAAAGTATATGTAGACAGAGTATTGCTGACTGAAGAAAAACACACAACCTAACAGTTACATGTTTTATGGACTTTACTGAGAACTATAGCCCAGGAGACAGTCTGTCAAATAGCTCTGAGAAGAGGTAAGAAGTCAGGATATATATGAGTTTTGCTCAAAAATAATTAATCAAACATCAAAGATAACTGTTAATCACAAAAAAACAGACATCTAGTCAGTGATTTTAGTGCTTTCCCATGTGTGGGAAGATGCAAGAATCTAGACACACTGAAATTATTCATTCGAGATGCATCTTAACTATGTAGGGCCAGTATTTTCTTTCATCCTGAATTCCCTGAGGGTGCACCACTGGGGGATTGGGGGGGGTGTCTGCAATAATCCATGGCTTAATGGCAGCCATATTGTTGTTTATTGGAAAAGCAGACAACATTTTTTTGTTGCAGTTGAGGGTGATTGTGCACTATGTGTAGGTGAAAGTCAGAGACACAGGGATAGAGAATATTGTGAGGGAGGATGGAATGGAATATAAGAATGAAACTGCAGCATCCATTACATAATATTCAGGCTAACATAGCAGCAGAGTGTCCAGCAAGCATCACTAGAGAAGGTAGAAGGCTTGGGAGTTTCAGACACTGTGAATATACTCTATTCTCAGCAGAGAAGAATTGTGCACTGTATGCTATGATCATGCAGCAGAGTCAAAGAATCTAAAAATTAGATTCAAAGGTTTCCATACCAGGTGTGTAAATCGACAGTGCATGGATACTGTGCACAGTATCCTACTTGCACAGTAAATTGAAATAAGCATTATATATATCAGACAGCAATCCAGATCTAGGTCTGACCTAGCAGTTCCTCTCCTGAGTGCCTATATAAATGCATGCCTGTTGTCTCAGAAAGGCAGCAGTGAGCACTGACTTGAAACAAGATCTTAGTCCTCTGCCCAGGAATTAGACCTGAGCAGCCTGAGTGAAAACCAGAACACCTAACTGCTAGTCTACCAGGGGCTGGAGGCTAGAAGCAGAGTTCCCCTGGCTCTTGCCCATTCAATTCACTGAAAAATGAATTTCTCAAGAAGACAAAAACTGCAAAAACAGGTTCGTAGTTTATTATTAGAGGCACAGTACAACAAGTAGAAGAGTACACAGAGAAGCAATTTAAGACACAAGACAAGGCAGAGATACACAGCTAGAGTGTCTCCCTTGCCTCAAGGATGGGAAATAAGTGACTTATCGATCTTTTACTCAACAGGGTTTAGCCCCTCTCTGTCTCTACCATGCTGTCTGTTATCTTTAAGTGTCCACAGAAGACAATCCCCAGTTCCTGTTGTTATTTTCAGCCCAACGTGGGAACAGGAGGTTGATTGTAAATATCTAGCCTAGAGACCACTTGCCTCCTTACTCAAGAAATGCAAATAGGAGGGTAGATGTGAATGCCAAGACTGGAGCTCATCTACATCCTGCCTCACCTGGGTATACCATGAGACATGATCATAGCAGTATTGTTTGTAATGATCCCAAACTGAAATTGTGTTTGTTTAACAACTCAAGTGCATTTATACTTCCTTACATAGACCGTAGCCCACCAGGCTCCTCTGTCCGTGAGATTCTCCAGACAAGAATACTGGAGCCGTTTGCCATTTCCTTCTCCAAGGGATCTTCCCAACCATGGAATCAAACCTGGGTCTCCTGCTTGGCAAGCAGATTCTTTATCACTGCACCACCTGGGAAGCCCCTTGTAATGAATGACCCCAAACTGAAAATGTGTTAATTTAATAACGCAGAGTGGTTGTACTTCTTTAGATGGAACCTTTACATTTTTCTTTATTTTGGAATAATCTTTTGATGAATCTTCCTCCATTATATTTGCTGTTTTCTTCTAGACTTACAATTGGCTATGTGTTGGAGTTTCTTATTCTCTATCATCTCTATGGCTAATTTTTATGCTTTCCTCCCTTTTAATTTCTCTTAGTGCGTTTTGGGTAATTTCTTTAGAGCTATCTTCTATTTCACTAAGTTTACTTTCAATCATCTCTGTTCTGTTATTTAATTTGTACATTGACTTGTCAATATTGGAGACTTATTTCTCAGTTCTCAGAGATTTACTTGATTTATTTTAATCCTGTTCTTTTATTGTGCTGTCCTATTTTTATTATGGTTTCTGTTCTTTCTTTTAGCTTATTAAACATTTTGAGCAGACTTATTTTATCTTTCACATTATTTTATTATCTTTAATTAGTCGGATGTGAGTTTTCTTTTATGTCTACTGTTTCTTTTACTAATGCGATTTGTATTTATTGTGTCCTCATTGCCATGGAGGGTTTTTTTTAAATTAATGTTTTATATATTTTTCTCCACAGAAGTCCCATCTGACCTAGATTAGGGAAATCCATATAATGGTTCCAGATCAGTTCTTGTGTTAATTCTTAGCAAGTAGTTCACACTCCATGCAAACAACAAAATATCAAGGCCTCAAACCAGTGCATATCACAAGCATGGGGTTTTAATTATTCCAGGATATTTTTTTACTATTATACCCACAGACCTAGTAGGGCTTCCCTGGTGGCTCAGAGGTTAAAGCGTCTGCCTCCAATGCGGGAAACCCGGGTTCGATCCCTGGGTCGGGAAGATCCCCCGGAGAAGGAAATGGCAATCCACTCCAGTATTCTTGCCTGGAGAATCCCATGGACAGAGAAGCCTAGTAGGTTACAGTCCACGGGGTCGCAAAGAGTCGGACACGACTGAGTGACTTCAGCCCCCTCACCCCTCACAGACCTAGTAAGTTTTTTTCATCACTTCTCAGAACCAGTGGGCAGGGTTTTCTTGCACACTAGTCATAAGCTTTTCATCTGTTAAAGGATACAGTTTTATTCAGGGGGCCTCTTTTGCAGAGCCCCACCTCCCACTGGTCCAAAGGCAAAGTGTTTGATTCCCATAAGAACAAGAGAAATGCAGCCCCCAGCACCTAGGAATAACAGTTCAGTTCAGTGGCTCAGTCATGTCTGACTCTTTGCAACCCCATGAGTTGCAGCATGCCAGGTCTCCCTATCCAACACCAACTCCAGGAGCCCACCCAAACTCATGTCCATTGACTCAGTAATGCCATCCAACCATCTCACCCTTCGTCCCCTTATCCTCCTGCCCTCAATCTTTCCCAGCATCAAGGTCTTTTCAAATGAGTCAGCTCTCTGCATCAAGTGGCCAAAGTATTGGAGTTTCAGCTTTAGCATCAGTCCTTCCAATGAACACCCAGGGCTGATCTCCTTTAGGATGGACTGGTTGGATCTCCTTGCAGTCCAAGGATCTCTCAAGAGTCTTCTCCAACACCACGGTTCAAAAGCATCAATTCTTCGGGACTCAGCTTTATTTATAGTCCAACTCTCACATCCATACGTGACCACTGGAAAACCATAGCCTTGACTAGATGGACCTTTGTTGGCAAAGTAATGTCTCTACTTTTGAATATGCTATCTAGGTTGGTCATAACTTTCCTTCCAAGGAGTAAGCATCTTTAATTTCATGGTTGCAATCACCATCTGAGTGATTTTGGAGCCCCCAAAATAAAGTCTCTCACTGTTTCCACTGTTTCCCCATCTATTTGCCATGACCAGGACATAAATGAGCTGCCACTCTGTCACTTCACTCTTCTATTATGAACTTAGCATTTCTCTTTGTTACAGCCAAGCTTGAGCTTGACTGCATAGTCTATAATCTTTAGGTTACATTTCACTCAGCATTTAAAGTTTTTGACGTATGTGTTGAGATGAGTGAGCAGTCTCTATTACCTTACTCTGCCTTGTCACCAGAAATGGCCCACTATGATGTTTGTTATTACTCTGAGCACCCTGACAGGAGAGGAGTTTTTACAATTGCATCTTGTCCAGAAGAGGTAATTCAAAATGTGAAGGGTCTGAAATTATCAAAATGAAAAACAATCTAGGGGACTGTGGGTCCCCAGCCAATGTTTAAAGATCTGTCATAAGAAAATGGAAATTCACTCAGTTCTCAGTGGCTTTGGGGGTGGCATTAGGTCCAGTGTGTGAAAGTTACCAGAAGACAAAATTTAGATCAATGCAAGAATGAGCAAAGTTCATAGCTGTTAAAATTATCCAGTAAGGATAGTTTGACTTTGAATTTGCTTTTGCCATAAATTTACAGTCTAGATTTTATTTTTGCTAGAGGACTGAAAACTGTATATTAATATATTAAGAATAGTCTGGGGTTTTTTGTTTTGTTTGTTTTAATAAACTCTGCCAATAAGGATGTTCATACTGGACTTTGCTGGCCATCTGCCAAATACACTGAATATGTTGAAGATATTTTGAGCATTTTTTTCAGTCTGTCAGGCGTGTCCAACTCTTTGTGACCACATGGGCTGCAGCACACCAGGCTTCCTTGTCCTTCACCATCTCCCAGAGCTTGCTCAAACTCATGTCCATTGAGTCAGTGATACCATCCAACCATCTTGCCCTCTGTCACCTTCTACTCCTGCTTTCAATCTTTTCCAGCATCAGGATCTTTTCCAATGAGTCAGTTCTTCTCATCAAGTGGCCAAAGTACTGGAACTTCAGCATTCATTCTTCCTATGACTATTCAGGGTTCCTTTAGAATTGACTGGTTGGATCTCTTTGCAGTCCAAGGGACTCTCAAGATTCTTCTCCAACACCACAGTTCAAAAGCATCAATTCTTTGGCACTCAGCCTTCTCTATGGTCCAACTCTCACATCCATTGGGCTTCCCTTGTGGCTCAGCTGGTAAAGAATCTGCCTGTAATGAGGGAGACCTGGGTTCAGTCCCTGGGTTGGGAAGATCCCCTGGAGAAGAGAAAATCTACCCACTCCAGTATTCTGGCCTGGAGAATTCCATGGACTGTATAGTCCATGGGGTCACAAAGAGTCAGACATGACTGAGCAACTTTCACTCACATCCATACGTGACTACTGGAAAAAACATAGCTTTGACTAGGCGGACCTTAGTCAGCAAAGTAATGTCTCTTCTTTTTAATATGATGTCTAGGTTGGTCATAGCTTTTCTTCCAAGGAGCTTTTAATTTCATGGCTTCAGTCACCACCTGCAGTGGTTTTGGAGCCCCTCAAAATAAAGTCTGTTGCTGTTTCCATTGTTTCCCCATCTATTTGCCATGAAGTGATGGGACTGGATGCTATGATCTTCGTTTTTTGAACGCTGAGTTTTAAGCCAGCTTTTTCACTCTCCTCTAGCACCTTCATCAAGAGGCTCTGTAATTCCTCTTCACTTTCTGCCATAAGGATAGTGTCATCTGCATATCTGAGGTTATTGATATTTCTCCTGGCAATCTTGATTCCAGCTTGTGCTTCATCCAGCCCAGCATTTCACATGATGTACTCTGAATGGAAGTTAAATAAGTAAGGTGACAATATGCAGACAGCCTTAAAGTATTCTTTTCCCAATTTGGAATCAGTCCATTGTTCCATGCCCCATTCTATCTGTTGCTCTGGTAGTCCCTCTCTTTAAGAATTTTCCAGTTTGTTTTGATCCACACAGTCAAAGGACTTAGCATAGTCAGTGAAGAAGCATTCATGGGATTCTCCAGGCAAGAATACTGAAGTGGGTAATCATTTCCTTCTCCAGGAGATCTTCCTGACCTAGGGATTGAACCTGGATCTCTGGCATTACTGACAGATTCTTTACTGTCTGAGCCACTGGGGAACACTTTTGCAATAATGGAGTCTTGTAATTATAATGTCCTTTGGTTTTGTGACAAAATTCTAATCCTGTGACCTCAATTTCCATTGTCTGTGATTCAATTAGCCTGGATATCTAAGCTTATAGCTTAGACATATTAAGAAGTCATTAACCACCAGTAAAATTGAACAAGGCTCATAGAGTACCAGAAGATATCTTAAAACATGCTATTGACCAGAGAGCTATTAATATGTCTTTTGTTACCCAAACGTTATTGGCTGGAGACATACAAATACATTTTTAGAGAATGATGCAATTAACATCACCGTGAGAAGTTGTTAGAGCTTAAAATTGATTGAGGGTTCATTAAGAAATTTATGGTTGTCATTATCACTCACATTTTGTTCCATTAAGCTTTTGTTTCAATCTTGTGCATATTATAAACACAAAATTTTTGAAAATGATGCATCGTGAAATTTTGAATGAAGAATTTTTCAGTGAATATTATGCAGATACTTTTTTGATTGTTCGAGAGACATATATACTAGTGTTTCAGAAGGTGATAGCTTTTCAGAATATAGTTCTGAGTCAGACAAATGAATATTAGACGAACAAAAGACAAAAAAGAAAAACCTTAGTGATAAATTCTGATACAGAAAGTGGAAATGAAATGGTGCTGGAAAATGCTCCTTACTTCTATAGAGGAGTGGATTGGAAAAACATTTCACAAAAATTAGATGACTTTACAGGTATGTCAAGTGAAACGATCGAATGCAATAACCTGCAAAGTGCTTTAGGGAAAGTAACATGTCAACCAAGGTTCAAAGCAATGAGCGAAACAAACTTAGGAGAGTGAAACAACAGAATTAATTTTGGGCTGGACAATATAAATATCCATAAATTCCAGACACTAGTTTCTGCAGCAATCCGCTGGTCAATAATGAGTTAGTGGCTGCTTTCTCACAGTTCTCAACTTCAAAGGAGCACCTACTATTTTCTAATGGTCCCTCAGTTCAGTTCAGTTCAGTTCAGTCGCTCAGTCGTGTCCGACTCTTTGCAGCCCTGTGGACTGCAGCACACCAGGCTTCCCTGTCCATCACCAACCCCCGGAGTCTACCTAAACTCATGTCCATCAGGTCGGCGATGCCATCCAGCCATCTCATCCTCTGTCGTCCCCTTCTCCTCCTGCCCCCAATCCCTCCCAGCACCAGAGTCTTTTCCCATGAGTCAACTCTTCACATGAGGTGGCCAAAGTACTGGAGTTTCAGCTTCAGCATCATTCCTTCCAAAGACACCCCAGGGCTGATCTCCTTTAGGATGGACTGGTTGGATCTCCTTGCAGTCCAAGGGACTCTCAAGAGTCTTCTCCAATACCACAGTTCAAAAGCATCAGTTCTTCGGCTCTCAGATTTCTTCACAGTCCAATTCTCACATCCATACATGACCACTGGAAAAACATAGCCTTGACTAGATGGACCTTTGTTGGCAAAGTAATGTCTCTGCTTTTCAATATGCTATCTAGGTTGGTCATAACTTTCCTTCCAAGGAGTAAGCGTCTTTTAATTTCATGGCTGCAGTCACCATCTGCAGTGATTTTGGAGCCAAAAAAATAAAGTCTGACACTGTTTCCTCTGTTTCCCCATCTATTTGCCATGAAGTGATGGGACCAGATGCCATGATCCCTTGGTGACTCACAAGTCACAAAGCAGATGCCTTTGAAAAGTAAGCATGATGTAACAGACACATAGCTACAACTGACATGTGTTGTTTCTTTTAACATATGTTGCCAATATCTATTGAATCATTCATTATTTTCATTTCCTTCTCCCCTATCCCATCTCTCTCCCTCTCCCATCTTTCCCCCTCTTCTCTCTTCCTGGCTGCTGTACATCTTCACCCACACAGAGCAAAATCATCTCCTTCCTTTCCTACTTCTTCTCCCTTCCTCTTTCTTATCCATCATTTCCTCCCCCCTTGCACTTCAGCTCCTGAGACGATTATTCTCCCTCATTCCAAATGTAAATGTGCCTGTAGTATTCTAGGGATTCAGAGCACTATCCAGGAGCTTTTTTTAAAAAGCTTTTTGTGCTTTTCCCATGACTGCTCTGGCCATACCCTCTTTGGTCAGTTTCTTTTTATTCACAGTGTAGGCTTTAGGGAAGGTGAAAAGTCAGCCAAAGTTCAAGGCAATGAGTGAAACTAATTTAGGGAACTGAAGTATCCTCTTCCTAATGCTTTAATTGCAAATATTTCTTGAGCAGTTTCTACACACTATCACTACAGTAACCATTTTACATGTTTTTTTTTCTCTCTCTTTTGAATCTCACAACAGCCTGATATATTAGTTACTCTTTTAATCACTTTGTACAGTTAGAAGTGCAGAGTAACTTGTTAAAAGTTATGCAGTTTGAGGTGGCACAGATGAGATTTGAGCCCAGAGTCAGGTTCTTAACTACTCAAGAATTCAGTCTTGACCAGAGGTGGGGGAAGTGGTGAAGGGTCTTACTCCTTTGTCTTATCCACTGCTATACTTGAAGTGGTTTGGTATATTCAAAGTAAGGCCAGATATCCCTGCATTCAATACTGTGCTTTTCAGCCCACTTTGTGTAATGACACTAAGAGAAATTAAGCAGCAAGATCTGATTAGCTTTCCTTATATCACCTTATGGCAGAAAGTGAAGAGGAACTCAAAAGCCTCTTGATGAAAGTGAAAGAGTAGAGTGAAAAAGTTGGCTTAAAGCTCAACATTCAGAAAAGGAAGATCATGGCATCCTGTCCCCTCACTTCATGGGAAATAGATGGGGAAACAGTGGAAACAGTGTCAGACTTTATTTTGGGGAGCTCCAAAATCACTGCAGATGGTGATTGCAGCCATGAAATTAAAAGACGCTTACTCCTTGGAAAGAAAGTTATGACCAACCTAGATAGCATATTCAAAAGCAGAGACATAACTTTGCCGACTAAGGTCCGTCTAGTCAAGGCTATGGTTTTTCCTGTGGTCATGTATGGATGTGAGAGTTGGACTGTGAAAAGGCTGAGCACCAAAGAATTGATGCTTTTGAACTGTGGTGTTGAAGGAGACTCTTGAGAGTCCCTTGGACTACAAGGAGATCCAACCAATCCATTCTGAAGAAGATCAGCCCCGGGTGTTCTTTGGAAGGAATGATGCTAAAGCTGAAACTCTAGTATTTTGGCCACCTCATGAGAAGAGTTGACCCATTGGAAAAGACTCTGATGCTGGGAGGGATTGGGGGCAGGAGAAGAAGGGGATGACAGAGGAGGAAATGGATGGATGGCATCACTGACTCAATGGACGTGAGTCTGGTGAACTCCGGCAGTTGGTGATGGACAGGGAGGCCTGGCGCGCTGCAATTCATGGGGTCGCAAAGAGTCAGACATGACTGAGCAACTGAACTGAACTGAACTGATATCACCTTTGGGCTTCCTTGGAAGCTCAACTCATAAAGAATTCACCTGCAATGCAGGAGACCTGGGTTCGATCCCTGGGTTTGGAAGATTCCCTGGAGGAGGGCATGGTAACTCACTCCATTATTCTTGCCTGGAGAATCCTCATTGACAGAGGAGCCTGGCAGGCTACAGTCCAGCGGGGTGGCAAAGAGTTGGATACCACTGAGCCACTAAGCACAGCATATATTACTTTTAAAAACAGAAACACAGAGAACTAAGAAAGTCTAAAAAAAGAGCTAAAATCCAACTTCTCCATTTTATGGGAAAGTCATTTAACATTTCTGAATCTCAGGTTCCTCCTTTATGAAGTGAATATTTTATGTGAGTTTCTGTTGGAGATTAGATAAAGTGTTTACATTTCTGGCACATAGTAGATACTTGGTATCTTTTAGTTGAATCTTAATCCAATTTCTTCTAGTAACACACTCCCTTCCTCAACATGGGCAGACCCATTCCAGGTAATTTCAAATCATCCACCAATTCTAACGTTTAATTCAGAAATGCCTCTCACCACCACCTCTCACCCCCTCAATCTCAGTTAACTGCTAGTTGCTTTTCCTGTAGACCCTTGTGTGTGGCCCTTTTATGGTCCTCGTCACACAAACACTGTCTACCTAGCAGGCTCCCAAACTAGTCTTGTGAATTCAAGTCTTCTCTTTCAAAACTGCCTAGTGTGAACTTAACACACTAGGTTTTAGGTTTAAAACAAAACTGAGAGAAACATACAGCAATTTCCCATAACCTACTACCCCCCACATATGCATAGCCATTATCAATATCATCCATATGAGTGATACATTTCTTACAACTGATGAAACTACATCGACACATCATTATCACTCAAAGTCCATAGTTTATCTTGGGGATTACTCCTGTTGTTACACATTCTATGGATTTGTACAAACATAGAGAGACATGAATACATCATTATGTTATTGTACAGAGTATTTTCTAAAACTCTTCTGTGCTTCTGCCTATTCCTCCCTCCCCTCACTTCCAACTTCTAGTAATCACTGATCTTTTTACTGTATGCTTAATTTTGCCTTTTCTAGAATGTCACATGGTTGGAATCACACAGCATGTAACCTTTTCAAATTGGCTTCCTTCACTTAGTAATGTGCATTTAAGCCAAGTCTTTTCGTGGCTTAATAACCCATTTCTTTTTAGCGCTATATAATATTCTGCCATCAGGATGTACCACAGTTTACATATCCATTCACCTACTGAAGGACATCTTTATTGTTTTCAAGCTGTGGTAATTACAAATAAAGCTGTTATAATGATCTGTGTGCAGGGTTTTGTGTGGGCATATGTTTTTAACTCCTTTGGGCAAATTTCAAGGAGCTCAGCTGCTGGATCATAAGGTAAGAGTATGTCTAATTTTGAAAGGAACTGCCAAACTATCCTCCAAAGTGGCTATGCCATTTTGCGTTCCCACCAACAATGAACGAGGATATCTACTGTTTCCTACATTTGTCAGCACCTGGTATTATCAGTGTTCCAGATTTTGGCCATTCTATTGGGTATGTAGACATATTTTGTTTTCAGTGGTAATATGAAAGGAGTTGCTCGGATGAGTCAATTGCTATCACATGCTTCTCATACAACCTGCAAGAATTCAGAGGGCAAATATTTGCTTGCTCTTCTCAGATTTCCTCTAAAACAGTGTTTTGCAAGCCAGAATGGACAGTTCATTAAAACCTGTGAAATTAATTGAGTCACTACAAGTATTTTTGTTTTAATGAAATAGACTAGACTGGGGTCAGTTCAGTTCAGTTCAGTCACTCACTCGTGTCTGACTCTTTGCGACCCCGTGAATTGCAGCACGCCAGGCCTCCCCTGTCCATCACCAACTCCCAGAGTTCACTCAGACTCACATCCATCGAGTCAGTGATGCCATCCAGCCATCTCATCCTCTGTTGTCCCTTCTTCTCCTGCCCCCAATCCCTCCCAGCATCAAAGTTTTTTCCAATGGGTCAACTCTTCGCATGAGGTGGCCAAAGCACTGGAATTTCAGCTTTAGCATCATTCCTTCCAAAGAAATCCCAGGGCTGATCTCCTTCAGAATGGATTGGTTGGATCTCCTTGCAGTCCAAGGGACTCTCAAGAGTCTTCTCCAACACCACAATTCAAAGGCATCAATTATTTGGCGCTCAGTCTTCTTCACAGTCCAACTCCCACATCCACACATGACCACAGGTATATATATATAAAGCAGAAACTATCAGAGTGAATCAAAAATAGCAAAAGTAAATCTTGTCTTATGAAATAATTTTATGTACTAGTACAAAACAGAAAAGTTGTTTTTTTGTTTTTTTAGTGAGAATCCCAGGCAAAAGTTTGAAAGTCATCTTCAGAAAAGCCTAGGTGTCAAGAGAGGGGACCATAATGGAGTAATGGAGCTTTCCTGGTGAGTCAGTGGTAAAGAATCTGCTTGCCAATGCAGGTGGTGTGGGTTTGATCCCTAGGTTGGGAAGATGGCCTAGAGAAGGAAATGGCAACCCACACTAATACTCTTGCCTGGGAAATCCCATAGATGGATCTTAGTATATATAAACTACAGTTGTTAGTATTTGGGGGCAGTTTCTACATGCCAGGATGATATGAAGTTCTTTACATGAACTTTTCTTATGGATCCTGCAACAGTCCTATAAATTAGGCTTTGTCCCTTTTGCTTAATTGTCCCATTGCTACCAGTTTGACACATACCTATACTTTGTTATAAAAGAATAAAATTAAAAAGCATAGAAGTCATGACTGTAAGATCTTTGTAAGATTCTGGATTCTTTGTAACTTTACCACAGGTCCTTGTAGTGAATAAGAATAAACTCATGAAAATAAAAAAACTAGAAGGCTCACTGTTCTTGTCTTTTGGAGTAGAAAGAAAAGGAGAAATTGCATTAATCTTACCCATTTGGGTAGCCAGATTTCCTGGGAAAAATGGTCATGGGATACACTAGTATGTCTGTGTGTATATATATATATATTTGGGTGTGTGGGTGTGTATACACACACACACACACACACACACACTAGTGTATATATATATAAAATAGTAATCAGAGCCAACTCCTCAGCACAAGAAAAGTAGGCTGGATGGCTGCACCAAGGGGCTATTAAAGGAAGGAATACATCAGCCTGTCCCCCATCCTGAGAAAAAAACTCTGAGGATTCTAGAAAGTGTCTTGTGACTCTTTATATTGACTCATATAATGACTCATTTCTATTTAAAGTAACACTGCCTCCTTCAGTGTCCTTTTCCTTTCTCAAATTACTTTTAAAAATACCCCAGGCTTACTCTGCTCAATATTGCGGCAACCTGGATGGTAGCAGAGTTTGGAGAACGGATACATGTACATGTATGGCTGAGCCCCTTCCCCATTGACTTGAAATTATCACAACATTGTTAATCGGCTATATCCCCATACTGAGTAGAAAATGACGCCCCACTCCAGTATCCTTGCCTAGAAAATTCCATGAGCAGAGGAGCTTGTGGGCTACAGTCCATGGGGCTGCAGAGTCAGGCACTCAACTGAGTAACTGAGCAAACATACCCTAAAACAAAATAAAACCTTTTTTAAAAAATATCTGAAGCTTGGCTGGGATTCTTCTTGGTCTTAAACTTTAATCACTTGAGTCCCAATTTTTCTTAGTATCCCTCTTCAGAGACTGAAAAGTTATAATCTTACATGCAAATCCTGCTTCCCTTCTCTCCCTGGCTCTGCCATTCCCTGATCTGTTTAACCAGGGTTTGCCCAAGACTAGAACTATGTTTATTATTTGGCTTTCAAGTTGTGGTATTCCTAATGATTCCTGGTACTGTTTCAGCTGCAGCAGCATAAAATCAAGCATTTTCAGAAAGTCAGCTATAATGAATCTGAAATCTGTTCATTTCCCTTTAATGTGGCTGGTCATTTTGAATATGATAACCAATGAACCTTTGCATTCCTCCAACACTAAAATTTTATGATTTTATAGATTATGGCTATAATCTTGTCTGTGTGTGATTAGCTTTGGAAGAATTTTTTAACGTAGAGTTTTCTGTTCTTCAATTTTTATTAGTAGAATTTCAAATATCATTTTTGGGATGTCTAGTATTCGCAATAGTTGGCGCTATTTGTTCCTAATTTTACCACTTTTATATTTGTCCACTTAAAGACTTATTTAACACTTGTAACATACAAATTTTTGCAAGATCTTTCTTCTGTTTTGAACTCCTTGCTTCACTTGTGATGAACAGCTGGCATGACTCCAATGCCTTCTGCGCCATGACTTCCCCAGGGCATCTTTTGCTAGCTCCATCAGAGGAGAAAGATTATCTTCTGAAAATCTTGTGTTCTTCTGTCTATGGCCATACCACCCTGAACGTGCCTGATCTTGTCTGAAAATCTTGTGTTCTTCTGACCACTGGGAGAACCCAAATCTACTTTTCACCATTCAAAAAGAGTGTATTTACCCCCACTCTATATTTGGTGTCTCTAAACAGGTCCCTTACTGTGATATAACTAGTCATCAATATTTTGGATTCAATCTTTTAGCAGCCTTTGATAGACAATTCTTATTTAATTTATTTAACCTGATTATTTATCACAGGACTATTACATCATGTGAAATGCTGGGCTGGATGAAGCACAAGCTGGAACCAAGATTGCCGGGAGAACTATCAATAACCTCAAATATGCAGATGACACCATACTTACGGCAGAAAGTAAAGAACTAAAGAGCCTCTTGATGACAGTGAAAAAGGAGAGTGTGGCTTAAAACTCAGCATTCAAAAAACTAAGATCATGGCATCCTGTCCCATCGTTTCATGGCAAGTAGATGGGGAAACACCAAAATCACTGCAGATGTTGACGCAGCCATGAAATGAAAAGACGCTTACTCCTTGGAAGAAAAGTTATGACCAATCTAGACAGCATTTTAAAAAGCAGAGACATTACTTTGCCAACAGAGGTCCTTACAGTCAAAGCTATGGTTTTTCCAGGAGTCATATATAGATGTGGAAAAGGGCAATGGCACCCCACTCCAGTACTCTTGCCTGGAAAATCCCATGGATGGAGGAGCCTTGTAGGCTGCAGTGCATGGGATCGCTAAGAGTCGGACACGACTGAGGGACTTCACTTTCACTTTTGATTTTCATGCATTGGAGAAGGAAATGGCAACCCACTCCAGTGTTCTTGCCTGGAGAATCCCAGGGATGGCAGAGCCTGGCTGGCTGCCATCTATGGGATTGCAGAGTCGGACACGACTGGAGTGACTTAGCAGCAGGAGCAGCAGCATATACAGATATGAGAGTTGAACTATAAAGAAAGTTGAGCACCAAAGAATTGATGCTTTTGAGCTGTGGTGTTGGAGAAGACTTGAAAGTCCCTTGTACTGCAAGGAGATCAAACCAGTCAATCCTAAAGGAAATCAGTCCTGAATATTCATTGGAAGGACTGATGCTGAAGCTGAAACTCCAATACTTTGGCCACCTGATGCAAAGAACTGACTCACTGGAAAAGACCCTGATGCTGGGAAAGATTGAGGGCAGGAGGAGAAGGGGATGACAGAGGATAAGATGGTTGCATGGCATCACCAACTCAATGGACATGAGTTTGAGCAAGCTCCAGGCGCTGGTTATGGACAGGGAAGCCTGGCATGTGCTGCAGTACTTGGGGTCACAAAGAGTCGGAACAACTGAGTGACTGAACTGAACTGATAGACAATTCTCTTTAAGCCTTTAATAAAACAAAAATCTATATAAAATAAGTTATCTGGACATGGAGACTTGGGTAAATTTTTTTCAATAAATATTTAATGATCACTGAGTAGACCCTTAGTTCCATTTCCCACCAAACAAGGCTCTTAAGTGAAGTTCTTCTCCACCCCTAGATACCGACTCCCTCCATCTTGACATCCTAATTCACCCTCAGAACTCTCATTTTAACTCCCTCCTCTTCCTCACCATTTTTTTAAAACTCTCCACCATAGAATCCCAACAACAGTCAGACAAGCCCTCATCTAACCTAGATAGCCTTGCCTACTGTTGACGCTATAATTGTTTTCACTGAACACATCTCTCCTCACTAGAAACTAAGCTCCATGAAGGTGTTATTTTTTTATCTTTTTTTTTTTTCATTGCTCTATATCCCAGCATTCAAAACAGCATCTGGAACTTTGATTTGAAAAATTAGGTGAAGGACTTCCCTGGTGGCCCAGCGGTTATAACTCTGTGCTTCCTCTGTAGGGGGCATGGGTTATAAAACTTAGTTAGGGAACTAAGATCCCACATCCCACATGGTGTGGCCAAACACGAAAATTAATTTAATGGAATTACTAGTTGGTATTTAAAAACAAGTGCACCTCATTGACCAAAAGGTATAGCCCCAGAAAATTTAGTTAAAAATGAGTTAAAGAATATCGAATGCTAGTTTCACACTGTCTCATGTTGCTATTATGAATTTCAGATTGATCTTGAGTTGCAAGGTTTCATTTTTGCTTTAGATTATGCTGCTTTACAGTTTCTCCACCAAGCTGCTAATGGTCTGGAAGCAAACATTCATATTTAGAGAAAAAAATGTATAAAAGAACTTAGTGGTTTATTCATTATAGGAAAAGTGGACAATTATCATCTAATATAATTGTTTGGTAACTACCTGATATTTTAAGCTTTCTAATGTCTGGTTAAACTTATGAGAAGTTAAAATGATCATAACAAAGGAAGTCAACACTCCCATTCAAATCACAAATTAGCAAAATAGATATATGGGCAAAATATGTAGAAAAAAATCATCTTTTTGCTTTTTTCAAAGCTACATATAAATATTAAAAACCAGATTTGCATTATATATGTAAATTGTAAAAATCGAGGCACATATTTCATATTAGAAAGAGCATTAAGCCTGGGTTTTAAAATTTCTGGTTACCAACCAAAAAGCTGCAGTAGATTCAGAAGAAACACAGTCTATAAGAAGCTATGACAAGGTAAAAAAAAAAATTATTGTCTAATTCAGGTCATGTGCCACAGGAGGACATTAGCAGTGTGTCTGTTGTCTGGTTGTTTAGCTTTATTGTGCTACAAACTGTGAGGAGCTGAGGCAACCGTGATGCTTAAGAAAACCTAGAAGACCACACTGGAAACCCTTGTCTTATTAGTACAAGTTCATGTGCCCAATGTACAATGAGTCCAAAAACCTAAACTTCGGAGTTTAGAGAAGAGAAAGGTTTATTTCAGGGCCGTGCAAGGAGGTGGGTGGCTCATCCTCTAAAAGGCAGCAAGTTCCCCTAAACATTTTGGTAAAGCATATTTAAAACCCAGATGAGGGAGGGAGGTTGCAGGGTATGTGATCAGCTCAAACACAGTTCTCTGACTGGCTGAAGGTGAGGTAACAGGATGATGTCACAGGGGCTAACATTATCAGTCCGAAGTACGAGGAGGCCTGGGCCTGTGTGCTCGTGGTCACCAAGTAGTTAACATCTTCCATTTGTTGGGGTGTGGGAGTCACATCTGTAAAACTGTTCAAGAAATGTGCATCAAATAAACTTATCTAGGTACTCCAGAGAAGAGCTAAAGCAGAGGCTGTGGGGAAGGCCTGTCCTGGGAAGGCCCCAAAGGGTCCTGGTCGGCTACAGTCTCAACGCCAAGTCGAACTTGTTCTGGCTGTGTCAACTTGGACAAGGCTCTTCACTTCCTTGAATCCCAATTTCCTCATCTAAAAAGTGGGGACAATTAATATCTCCTCAGAGTTGTGATGTTTCTTTGGTTTGACCATAATGTTGCATGTATTTGGTTCATTATCATCAGCTAGACAAAAATACTTAACATGCCCTCAGCCAAGTTCCTGCTTCTTGCCCCTCCCCAGACCCATCCTATGCCAGTTTTCTCATCTTAATCAATGTCACTTTGGTTCTTATTTAAAAAAAAAAAAAAAAAACCTTTGGAATCACCATTTGACAGCTTTCTTTTTGAAGCCCATCAGGAAACCCATCAATTTAACCTTTAAATATATATCCAACATCCTACCACTTCTCATCACCACCACTACAACTCCTCTGGTCCATATCACATCTCTTTTTACACTGGGACTGTTTCAGTAGTCTCTTCACTAATCTCTCTCTGCCTCAGTTTTGCAACCTATACTTCTTAATTTAACCAGAAAGAAGCTTTTAAAGAATGTCAAATCATAGTGCTTATCTGCTCAGAACTATCCAATGGCTCTGTTTTCACTCAGAGTAGAATCCAGAGCCTGAACCCTACAAGGGCCTGAAGGATCTGGTCCCCTGCCATATTTCTCTGGCTCAAATTCTTTTCTTTTCTTTTTTCCCCCTTAGTCTATGCATTGGGTTTAAAAAATTTTTTCTACTTATTTGGCTGCATCAGGTCCTAGTTATAGCATGTGAGATCAATTCCTGACTAGCGATCAAACCTACATTGGAAGCACAAAGTCTTAGCCACTGGACCACCCTTGCTCACCTTCCTGCCTCTTTTCTCCTCACTCACTTGGCAATAGTCACACTTGGGCCTCTTTGTTGTTCCACAAAACCACCAATCAAATTCTCACTTCAGGACGTTTTGCACTGTGTTTTTCACTGCCTGGAATGGTCATTCCCCTGTTAGAAAACCGAATGCAGTAGAGTAAAAATGAAATTTAATTGACTTTATTCAATGGTTCATGAATCATGCAGCATCCCATCTAGAAAACAGAAAGGTACTCCAAGGAGTTGTACAAAATGGAAGGTTTCTACAGACGGAAAAAGGGAGGATAATGAAATTACTGGCAAAAGAAAAACTGCTCTAGGTAAGGTCATCCTCTTTTGCAGGCAGGGAAAGTCAGTAGCCTTTTTATGCAGATTACTTCATGTTGACTTACAGAAAAATGCACAACATGAGAATTGTGAGTTTCAGTTTTACTCAAGATGTTACTGAGGATGATAACCAAAAGCTAGGGAGACTATCTCAGTGGCTCTGAAGAAATTGCTCCCAAAGGTAGGAGTTCAGTTCAGTTCAGTTGCTCAGTCGTGTCCGACTCTTTGCAACCCCATGAATCTCAGCACACCTAGCCTCCCTGTCCATCACCAACTCCCAGAGTTCACTCAGACTCACGTCCATTGAGTCAGTGATGCCATCCAGCCATCTCGTCCTCTGTCGTCCCCTTCTGCTCCTGCCCCCAATCCCTCCCACCATCAGAGTCTTTTCCAATGAGTCAACTCTTTGCATGAGGTGGCCAAAGTACTGCACTTTCAGCTTTAGCATCATCCTTCCAAAGAAATTCCAGGGCTGATCTCCTTCAGAATGGACTGGTTGGATGTCCTTGCAGTCCAAGGGACTCTCAAGAGTCTTCTCCAACACCACAGTTCAAAAGCATCGATTCTTTGGCGCTCAGCCTTCTTCACAGTCCAACTCTCATGTCCATACATGACCACAGGAAAAACCATAGCCTTGACTAGATGGACCTTAGTCGGCAAAGTTATGTCTCTGCTTTTGAATATGCTGTCTAGGTTGGTCATAACTTTTCTTCCAAGGAGTAAGCATCTTTTAATTTCATGGCTGCAATCACCATCTGCAGTGATTTTGGAGCACAAAAAAAAGTAGAGGAGACAGTATATACATGTATATATGATTTTTGACTGGGCTTCCCAGGTGCCTCAAGTGGTAAAGAATCTGCCTTCCAATGAAGGAGACATGAGTTAGATTTCTGGGTTAGGAAGACCCTGGAAGTGGACATGGCAACTCACTCCAGTATTCTTGTCCAGGAAATCCCAAAGACAGAGGAGTCTGATGGGCTACAGTCCATAGGGTTACAAAGAGTGGGACACGACTTAGTGCACACACACACACACACACACACCCCCCCACACACGATTTTTGACTAGAGAATATGTGTAGTCAGTCAATCATCTTGGTAACAGACAAAATCTAGGCACAAAGACAAGCTATCAAAAGTTAACAATTCTAATAATTTTTCTACGTGTGTGTCAATGAAAATTCAATTATCATGTTAAGAAGAAAAGAGGGAATCTTATTCAAGCCAAACTGAAGATCATAGCCTGAAAGACAGATGCTCAGAAGTTCTGAGGAAATGTTTCACCCATTAGAAGTCAAAGGCATGGTCATATACATTTTTGTGCACCAAAATGACCCTCAGATATTTTACATAATATATACAGTCCAGGTAAGTGCATACAGAGCAAGCAGTAAGTCACTTCAACCCCCTACAGAGTTGGGAAATAATGTTATTTTTTAAGTGCTTACATCCCTAGCATCAGAGAGGGGGAAAATGATCTTTGCTGTTGAGCAGGCACTCTCATCTTGGAAGAGGTCTGGTTAATGTGTAAGGCAGATGCTCAGTGCACTTTAGAGAGGAAGGCAGAAGACACAAACACACACGGAGAAAATTTTATGTTTGAATTTTCTTGCCCTGTCTTAAAATACAGATTTTATTTCATCATACTGGAAAATGCAAGAATCTGGGTTCATTAAAATTCTTTCTGGAATATACATCTATCTAAGGAGGCTGCTTGTCCAAAGCACAGAGGACCTCATCCTGTTATTGTCTTAATTTCCTCTCAAAGGAAAGAGGAAATTAAGTTTCTGCACTGTTGGTCAGTGACTTAGGTTTACAACTAAATCCTTGTAGAATTGGTGGTGAGCAACAGTCTTTGCTATTCTTTGTTCATACTCACTAGTACTGATCAGGAAATTTCAGATTTTATTTAAAGGTAGCATTCCTGGTAGAGGTTGAAGCTGCAGTTAAGTCTTGGTTTGCTATCATGAGAACAAAGGACTTCATTTGAGGTCTGCTATTTCTTTAACACCCCAGATATCATCATTATTAACATCACATTACATGAAGCGCCATCTCCTTCCTGCCACTCCTCCTCCCTGTAGGTTTTTCTCCCTATACTGCTTTACTTTTCTTCATAATATGTATAATTACCTGATGCCATGTTGTATATTTACTTACTCAACTGTTCATTGCCTGCCACTCAGCATAAGAATGTAAGCAAGCAACCTGAGCTCATTAAATGTGCTAAGTTCACTCTTGTTCACCTAGCACTCGAACATTACAAAGCAGTCAACAAAATATTTGTTGAATAAACTTATTCAACAAATGAAATGTTAGATTTTTTTTTCCCTTGATCAGTCATAAATAATTGTTGAAGGTTAAAAATAAAGGCTTTCACTTTGTGAAATGTGAAATAAGATTGAGCCACTTATGCCAAGGGATTTTAAAATGTAACCAAGAGGGACTTCCCTGGTGGTCCAGTGGCTAAGACTCCAGGTTCCCAATTCAGGGGCCCCAAGTTCAATCCCTGGTCAGGGAACTAGATCCCACATGCTGCAACTTAGACCTGCTGCAGTCAAAATGAAGAAATAAATAAATATTTTTAAAAAATGTAACCAGAAGGTCATTAAGGTGGTGAACGTTATGCACATTCTCAGCAGGTAGGAGGAACTATAAACAACTGAAGTGAGCCAAACCACAAATATTCCAAGGACTCTGCAAGAACACCTGCAACTTGTCACACAAATGAAATTTTACCTCCCTATAGTGATAATCTTGGCAATCAATCAAGTTTAGACAAGACTAACTTTTGCCTCCAACTCTTGTAAGGCACTTTCCTTCTCTGCCTTCAAGAACCTCTGGCTTGTATTCCTCAGCAGGACACTATTTAGGTTGCTACCTGAATCTATGTGTCCTGAATTGCAATTCTTTGTTCCCAAATAAATGTTCTTTGCTTGATTATTGCCCCCTATCTTTATTTAGGTTCACAACTTTTATTAAGTGTGAAAAATTAACAAACAGATGCTTCAATTAAATAGAGTCAGGAAGCCAGAAGGGGAAGCTCTCAAGCCCCGCAAGGATAACAAGAGTTCAACAGGAAGAGGAAAGATCCCTCTTTTTCCTGGCAAGGACTCAGCCAATAAAAAGCCATTGACTCTTTGTTTACTTTGGCTCTCCCAACTTTCTGTTCCCTCTATAAAAGCATTCTCTTTCCCTATCTGCTCATGGGCTACAGACTCCAAACTGCAATTCTCTGCTGATCCCAAATAAACCCATTTCACCAGAGAAATATCTGGCAGTCTACTCATTCGCATGCGTGCACACTTAGTTGTGTCCAGCTGTTTGCAGCCCCATGAACTGTAGCCTGCCAGGCTCCTCTGTCCACAGGATTTCCAGCTAAGAATATTGGAGTGGATTGCCATTTCCTTCACCAAGGGATCTTCCCAACCCAGGGACTGAATCCACGTTTCCTGCATTGGCAAGTAGATTCTTTACCACTGAGCCACCTGCGATTCCCTCTAACTCCAGGTAATTAGTATCAGAATTGAACTGAATTATGGGCCACCTTGCTGGTAACAGAGCTGGAGATGTTGGAAAGACATCATGTATTTGATCAATATGAGAAAAAAAAAAAACCCATACAGATGCATTGTAATATAATATATTATTGAATCCAAGAAATGCATGGTCATGAGGGTAAGTGCTTACATAAATCTGAGGGATTTAGGTATAGTTTCCAGACCTAGCCAGTGGTTCTTGGAAGATATTTATGTCCTAATCCCAAGAATGTGTGATTATTTTAGGTTACATGGCAAAGAAGAATTAAAGTTGCAGATAAAATTAAAGTTGCTAATCAGTTTAGTTCAGTTAAGGCTCCTCTGTCCAGGCAAGAGTACTGGAGTGGGTTGCCATACCCTCTCCAGGGGATCTTCCCGACCCAGGGATCTAACCTAAAGCCTCTTATGTCTCCTGCATTGGCAAGTGGATTCTTTACCATTAACACCGCCTGGGAAACCCTCAAAAGTCTAAAGGTGTCATCTGATGGATGCTGTGGTAGATCTGCTTTAGAGAATGAGTTAATAATATCTCATATTAAAGTCTCATTTCAGCCAAGCCTTTAGAAAACTTATGGTTGTAGAACATCTAAATCTGCTTATTATGTCCTTCAAAGCATGATGTGTGCTTTATTGTACTTCTCTTAAAAAGAAAGTGAAGGTGCTCAGTCATGTCCAACTCTTTGCAACCCAGTGGACTGTAGCCTACCAGGCTCCTCTCTCCATGGGATTCTCCAGGTAAGAATACTGGGGTGGGTTGCAGTTTCCTTCTTCAGGGGATCTACCTAACCCAGGGATCAAACCTGGGTCTCCCACATTGCAGGCAGAGGCTTTAACCTCTGAGCCACCAGGTAAGCCCAAAATGGTTAATGAGAGCTGAAGATTAATACTTGAAAGTGAACAGGATAATTGGAAGTTAACCAGACATCATTTTGGTTTTCTTCATTTGTTCTGAATGCTTCAGAAGAGAAATGCTGGATTTTCCTAATAAGCAATATTTGAGACATGTTATTCTTTAATTTTTTTCTCAGGTCTAGTTTCAAAGCATACTGAAATAGTACAAGAAAGATCAATAAATGCTGCATAGCATACAAACTGTAAAAATTCAGCAACAGGAAGATAGTGAACAATAAAGAAGCCTTCTCAACAAGAAAAAAGTGTCAGTAATTTCCCCTAAGATGTTCTTGTTCAGAAGAAACATTCTCAGAGGAATAGGTGTGAATATGCAGTGAGTTTGGTCATCCCAGGTGGCGCTAGGGGTAAAGAACCCTCCTGCCAAAGCTGGAGATGTAGGAGATGCAGGTTCCATTCCTGGATCAGAAAGATACGCTGGAGGAGGGCATGGCAACCCACTCCAGTATTCTCGCCTGGAGAATTATGGAAGGAGCAGCCTGACAGGCTACAGTCCCCGGGGTCACAAAGAGTTGGACACGACTGAAGCGATGCAGGCTGCACAAATACAGGAGGTGAGCTTGGGAAGAACTTCATTTGGCATGCTGTCCTTAGAGAATGTACTGGAAGAGAAATCCCTCATGTGTGTGCGTGTGTGCATGCAAGCACGCACCCAGTATGGCAGCGCTTCCTTCAGAGCTTTCATTTCACCCAGCACTAGAGTTCTCATTAGTGAAAAAGCCTATAAATGTACTGAGTTTAAGAAAAAGTGTAGTCGCATTCCACCGTGGTAAGTAGAAGAGACCTGTACTGTAAAAACAGAGACGGTTTTCGTCTGAATCTCAGATCTCATTGTGTATCAGAGAACAACTTTTTTTTTTTTTGGGGGCAATCTTTCAGGGAGAGGGCAACCTGGCAGAAACACTAAAAAAAAGTACTGAAGAGACAAAACACTTTCTTAGGCCATTGAGAAGGATAATTGCAAATTCTCTGCTGATGTCAGCTAGTTTATCCAAAAAAAAAAAAGAGTGGGAGGCAGTTTGACCCAGGACTCTAGGTGTTGGTTCTGTTTGAGCTAAAGAAATTGGTCAACAATGGAAATCCTTCTCAGTATCTCTTCCCCACACACCCTTACCACTGTTACTCACTCAGCTTCCACTACTTGGCCAAAACATCAGCGCTGTCATTTTTTCAGAGTTCCACTCTCCTTTCCTTCTTTTCTTTCTTTTGGCCATGCCCATAGCTTGTGGGACCAGGGATCGATCTTCTACAGTAGAAGCATGGAGTCTTAACCACCAGACCACCAGGAAGTCCCACACTCTCCTTTATATGTTCTCATATCTGCATGGACTATATTTGTGATTGTAGTACCATGACCACCACTTGCTTCAACCTCCAGTTCTTTCACCAAACTCTTGATCAGCTGGGCTTCCCTGGTGAATCCGATGGTAAAGAATCTACCTGCAATGCAGGAGACCTGGATTCCATCCCTGGGTAGGGACAATCCCTTGGAGAAGGAATGGCTATCCACTCCAGTATTCTTGCCTGGAGAATTCCATGGACAGAGGAGCCTGGAGGGCTGCAGTCCATGGGGTGACAACTGGACACAACTGAGTGACTAACATGTTTGATCAGCTCCTTCGTTCTCTTGTCCTGGATTCAGGAGCTAGAATTTAGATTCTTTATCACTATGTATAATGTTCCTCTCTATGCATTTCATTTTCACTTGAAAGTGAAAGGATTGGATTAGTTAAAGTTGAAGTCACCTCTCACTCTTTCATAACTGGGGTTAAGCCTTGCTGACTCCCTCCTACTGGGAATTCCCTGAGGTTACACACTATCTTCCCAGGTGATTGATAAATCTAACTGAAGAAAGGGTTCCTGGGAAAAGACACTCTACAGTAGAAGGGAAAGCAAGAACAATTTTACTAAAATGGGAGATGCTGCTTTTTCAATTGTTGTTCAGTCTCTCAGTCATGTCTGACTCTTTGGGATCCCATGGACTGCAATATGGCAGGCCTCCTGTCCTTCACCATCTCCCAAAGCTTGCTCAAACTCATATCCATTGAGTTAACAATGCTATCCAATCATCTCATCCTCTGCTGCTTCTTTCTCCTCTTGCCTTCAATCTTTCCCAGCATCAGGGTCTTTTTCCAGTAAGTCAGCTCTTCACATCAAGTGACCAAAGTATCGGAACTTCAGCTTCAGCATCAGTCCTTCCAATGAATATTCAGGGTTGACTTCCTTTAGGATTGACTGGTTTGATCACTGTGCTTTTGAAAGGTTGCTGCTGACCCACAAAAAGACATCGGGATTCTTGCCCTCCAGAAGAGAAGAATTCAATCCAGGGCCAGAGATGAGGCTTGATCACGCAGAGCTTCAGTGCAATAGAGTTTTGTTAAAGTAGAAAAGGGACAGAGAAAGCTTCTGACATAGACATGAGAAGGGGGCAGAAAGAGTACCCCCTTGCTAGTGTTAGTAATGGAGTTATATACCTTTTAATTAGTTATTACAGTGAATCAAAAGAATGTCTTGTTTCTGAAAATTTTACCAGACCTACTCCCACAATTTACATTTTAGGATAACAAGATTAGAATTTAACAACAGAAAGATCCTGCAGACCCACTCCCATAACATACATTCTAAGATATCAGGATTAGTCAGAAGGTTTGCAGAAAGAGAAACTGTCCTCCAGCTGGATACATTGTTGTTGTATAATTCCTAGTACAGAATTTAACTCCTTATTACCAAATTCAGACTTAAATTGAAGAAAGTAGGGAAAACCACTAGATCATTGAGGTATGACCTAAATCAAATCCCTTATGATTATACAGTGGAAGTGAGAAATAGATTTAAGGACCTAAATCTGATAGATAGAGTGCCTGATGAACTATGGAATAAGGTTCATGACATTGTACAGGAGACAGGGATCAAGACCATCCCCATGGAAAACAAATGCAAAAAAGCAAAATGGCTGTCTGGGGAGGCCTTACAAATAGCGGTGAAAAGAAGAGAGGTAAAAAGAAAAGGAGAAAAGGAAAGATATAGGCATTTGAATGCAGAGTTCCAGAGAATAGCAAGAAGAGATAAGAAAGCCTTCTTCAGTGATCAGTGCAAAGAAATAGAGGAAAACAGCAGAATGGGAAAGACTAGAGATCTCTTCAAGAAAATTAGAGATACCAAGGGAACATTTCATGCAAAGATGGGCTCCATAAAGGATAGAAATGGTATGGACCTAAGAGAAGCAGAAGATATTAAGAAGAGGTGGCAAGAATACACAGAAGAACTGTACAAAAAGATCTTCACGACCAAGATAATCATGATGATGTGATCATTAATCTAAAACCAGACATCTTGGAATGTGAAGTCAAGTGGGCCTTAGAAAGCATCACTATGAACAAAGCTAGCAGAGGTGATGGAAGTCCAGTGGAGCTGTTTCAAATCCTGAAAGATGATGCTGTCAAAGTGCTGCACTCAATATGCCAGCAAATTTGGAAAACTCAGCAGTGGCCACAGGACTGCAAAAGGTCACTTTTCATTCCAATTCCAAAGAAAGGCAATGCCAAAAATGCTCAAACTACCACATAATTGCACTCATCTCACATGCTAGTAAAGTAATGCTCAGAATTCTCCAAGCCAGGCTTAGCAATACGTGAACTGTGAACTCCCTGATGTTCAAGTTGGTTTTAGAAAAGGCAGAGGAACCAGAGATCAAATTGCCAACATCTTCTGGATCATGGAAAAAGCAAGAGAGTTCCAGAAAAACATCTATTTCTGCTTTATTGACTATGCCAAAGCCTTAGACTCTGTGGATCACAATAAACTGTGGAAAATTCTGAAAGAGATGGAAATACCAGACCACCTAACCTGCCTCTTGAGAAATCTGTATGCAGGTCAGGAAGCAGCAGTTAGAACTGGACATGGAACAACAGACTGGTTCCAAATAGGAAAAGGAGTACGTCAAGGCTGTATATTGTCACCCTGCTTATTTAACTTATATGCAGAGTACATCATGAGAAATGCTGGACTGGAAGAAACACAAGCTGGAATCAAGATTGCTGGGAGAAATATCAATAACCTCAGATATGCAGATGACACCACCCTTATGGCAGAAAGTGAAGAGGAGCTCAAAAGCCACTTAATGAAAGTGAAAGAAGAGAGCGGAAGAGTTGACTTAAAGCTCAACATTCAGAAAACGAAGATCATGACATCTGGTCCCATCACTTCATGGGAAATAGATGGGGAAACAGTGGAAACAGTGTCAGACTTTATTTTTGGGGGCTCCAAAATCACTGCAGATGGTGACTGCAGCCATGAAATTAAAAGACGCTTACTCCTTAAAAAAGTTATGACCAACTTGGATAGTGGCTTCCCTGGTGGCTCAGATGGTAAAGCATCTGCCTGCAATGCGGGAGACCCGGGTTCGATCCCCGGGTTGAGAAGATCTCCTGGAGAAGGAAATGGCAACCCACTCCACTACTCTTGCATGGAGAATCCCACGGACAGAGGAGCCTGGTAGGCTACAGTCCATGGGGTCGCAAAGAGTCGGACACAACTGAGCCACTTCACTTCACTTCACTTCAACCTAGATAGTATATTGAAAAGCAGACACATTACTTTGCCGACTAAGGTCCATCTAGTCAAGGCTATGGTTTTTCCTGTGGTCATGTATGGACGTGAGAGTTGGACTGTGAAGAAGGCTGAGTGCCAAAGAATTGATGCTTTTGAACTGTGGTGTTGGAGAAGACTCTTGAGAGTCCCTTGGACTGCAAGGAGATCCAACCAGTCCATTCTGAAGAGATCAACCCTGGCATTTCTTTGGAAGGAATGATGCTAAAGCTGAAACCAGTACTTTGGCCACCTCATGCAAAGAGTTGACTCATTGGAAAAGACTCTGATGCTGGGAGGGATTGGGGGCAGGAGGAGAATGGGACGACCAAGGATGAGATGGCTGGATGGCATCACTGACTCGATGGACGTGAGTCTGAGTGAACTCTGGGAGATAGTGATGAACAGGGAGGCCTGGCGTGCTGGGGTCGCAAGAGTCGGACACGACTGAGCAACTGAACTGAAGTGAACTGACAGAATTTAAACTGAGTTGTGTAATTGAGACTAAGGAATGCACAGGGGAAGAAAAACCTTTTTCCTTTTTCCTCCTTGAGAATTCCAGAGCCCTAATCTCCACTTCAAGAACCCCAAACCCCTTTTTCCACCTTGGGTACCCTGAATTTCTTATCAATCTGCCTAGGAATTGGCTCTCACTTTCCAAGGGACTCTCAAGACTCTTCTCCTACACCACAGGTCAAAAGCATCAATTCTTTGGCACTCAGCCTTCTTCATGGTCCAACTCTCATATCCATACATGACTACTGGAAAAACCATAGCCTTGACTAGATGGACCTTTGTTGGCAAAGTAACATCTTTGCTTTTTAATATGCTGTTTAGGTTTGTTATAGCTTTTCTTCCAAGGAGCAAGCATCTGTTAATTTCATGGCTAAGTCACCATCTGCAGTGATTTTGGAGCCCAAGAAAAAAAATCTGTCACTGTTTCCATTGTTTCCCCATCTAGTGTCGATGAAGTGATGGGATCGGATTCCGTGATCTTAGTTTTCTGAATGCTGAGTTTTAAGCCAGCTTTTCACTCTCCTCTGGCACCTTCATCAAGAGGCTCTCTAGTTCCTCTTTGCTTCCTGCCATCTGCATAGCTGATATATCTGAGGTTATTGATATTTCTTCTGGCAATCTTGACTCCAACTTGTGCTTCATCATTTTGAATGATGTACTCTACATATAAGTTAAATAATCACTAACCTTAAAATAATGAGGTTATCCTGGATTATCCAGGTGTGCCCAGTATAATCACAAGAATGCTTAAAAGGAAGAGGAAGGCAGGAAACGGACAGGCGGCAGCACAAGGACACAGCCACCACTGCGGGCTCTGGGGCCGGAAGGAGTGGCCGTGAGCCATGGCACAGAGATGGCCTCTAGATGCTGAAAAGGGAACCCTCCCTCTAGAAGGAACACGACCCTGCTGACAACTTCCTGCAGTCTACCCAGTGAGACTCGTTTCAGACTTCTGACCTTTTGATCTACACATTGATACAATATTGTATTTTGAGCCACTCATCTGTGCCTACCTTCAACATGGGCTCATATTGTCTATTCCTATAACTTATAGCCCTTTTAAAGTCATGCTGCTGCTGCTAAGTCACTTCAGTCATGTCCAACTCTGTGCCACCCCATAGATGGCAGCCCACCAGGCTCCTCCGTCCCTGGGATTCTCCGGGCAAGTATAGTGGAGTGGGTTGCCATTTCCTTCCCCAAAGCATGAAAGTGAAAAGTGAAAGTGAAGTCACTCAGTCATGTCTGACTCTTAGCGACCCCATGGACTGGTGGTCTGGTGGTTAAGATTCCATGCTTCCACTGTAGAGGATCGATCCCTGGTCCCACAAGCTATGGGCATGGCCAAAAGAAAGAAAAGAAGGAAAGGAGAGTGGAACTCTGAAAAAGAGACAAGGCTGATGTTTTGGCCAAGTAGTGGAAGCTGAGTAACAGTGGTAAGGGTGTGTGGGGAGGAGATACTGACAGAAGGATTTCCATTGTTGACCAATTTCTTTAGCTCAAACAGAACCAATACCTAGAGTCCTGGGTCAAACTGCCCCCACTCTCTTTTTTTTTTTTGGATAAACTAGCTGACATCAGCAGAGAATTTGCAATTATCCTTCTCAATGGCCTAAGAAAGTGTTTTCTCTCTTCAGTACTTTTTTTTAGTGTTTCTGCCATGTTGCCTTCTCCCTGAAAGATTGCCAAAAAAAAAAAAGTTGTTCTCTGATACACAATGAGATCTGAGATTCAGACGAAAACTGTCTCTGTTTTTACAGTACAGGTCTCTCCTACGTACCAAGGTGGAATGCGGCTACACTTTTTCTTTGTGACCCCATGGACTGCAGTATCCCATGCTTCCCTGTCTGTCACCGACTCCCAGAGCTTGCTCAAACTCATGTCCATTGAGTCAGTGATGCCATCCAACCATCTTATCCTCTGTCATCTCCTTCTCCTCCTGCCTTCAATCTTTCCCAGCATCAGGGTCTTTTCTAATTAGTCGGCTGTTCACATCAGTGGCCAACCTACTGAAGCTTCTGCTTCAGCATCAGTCCTTCCTGTGAATATGCAGGGTTGATTTCCTTTAGGATTGACTGGTTTGATCTCCATGCTGTCCAAGGGACTCTCAAGAGTCTTCTCCAATACCACAGTTCAAAGGCATCAGTTCTACAGCCCTCAGCCTTTTTTATTGTCCAGCTCTCACAACCATACATCACTACTGAAAAAACCTCACTTTGACTATGTGGACCTTTGTAGGCAAAGTCCTGAACCACTTACACTGCCCATTTTCCCACTGCAAAACTCCAACTTTCTCTAGATCTGCACTATTCAATATGGTGGATTATCTCCAGGTGACTACTGGGATGTGAAATATGACCAGTTGAACTGAGATGTGTTGTAAGTATAAAATACATATGACACTTCAAATTTTTAAATATACAAAATAAGATAAAAATCTCCCACCAATTTTTAAAATATTGATCGCACACTGAAAGTTTCATATTTTAGATACATTGAGTTAAATATATTAAAATTAATTGTACCTGGTTCTTTTTAAAGAAAGGTAATACCAAGAAATGCTCAAACTACCACACAATTGCACTCATCTCACATGCAGTAAAGTATGCTCAAAATTCTCCAAGCCAGGCTTCAGCAATACATGAACCGTGAACTCCCTGATGTTCAAGCTGGTTTTAGAAAAGGCAGAGGAACCAGAGATCAAATTGCCAACATCTGCTGGATCATCGAAAAGGCAAGAGAGTTCCAGAAAAACATCTATTTCTGCTTTATTGACTATGCCAAAGCCTTAGACTCTGTGGATCACAATAAACTGTGGAAAATTCTGAAAGAGATGGGAATACCAGTCCACCTAACCTGCCTCTTGAGAAATCTGTATGCACGTCAGGAAGCAACAGTTAGAACTGGACATGGAACAACAGACTGGTTCCAAATAGGAAAAGGAGTACGTCAAGGCTGTATATTGTCACCCTGCTTGTTTAACTTATATGCAGAGTACATCATGAGAAATGCTGGGCTGGAAGAAACACAAGCTGGAATCAAGATTGCTGGGAGAAATATCAATAACCTCAGATATGCAGATGACACCACCCTTATGGCGGAAAGTGAAGAGGAACTCAAAAGCCTCTTGATGAAAGTGAAAAAGGAGAGTGAAAAAGTTGGCTTAAAGGTCAACATTCAGAAAACGAAGATCATGGCATCTGGTCCCATCACTTCATGGGAAATAAATGGGGAAACCGTGGACACAGTGTCAGACTTTATTTTGGGGGGCTCCAAAATCACTGCAGATGCTGACTGCAGCCATGAAATTAAAAGATGCTTACTCCTTGGAAGAAAAGTTATGATCAACATAGATAGTATATTCAAAAGCAGAGACATTACTTTACCGACTAAGGTCCATCTAGTCAAGACTATGGTTTTTCCTGTGGTCATGTATGGATGTGAGAGTTGGACTGTGAAGAAGGCTGAGTGCCAAAGAATTGATGATTTGAACTGTGGTGTTGGAGAAGACTCTTGAGAGTCCCTTGGACTGCAAGGACATCCAACCAGTCCATTCTGAAGGAGATCAACCCTGGCATTTCTTTGGAAGGAATGATGCTAAAGCTGAAACTCCAGTACTTTGGCCACCTCATGCGAAGAGTCAACTCATTGGAAAAGACTCTGATGCTGGGAGGAATTGGGGGCAGGAGGAGAAGGGGACGACGGAGGATGAGATGGCTGGATGGCATCACTGACTCGATGAACGTGAGTCTGAGTGAACTCCAGGAGATGGTGATGGACAGGGAGGCCTGGCGTGCTGCAATTCATGGGGTTGCGAAGAGTCGGACACGACTGAGTGACTGAACTGAACTGAACTGCTCCTTGGAAGAAAAGCTATGACAAACCTAGACAGCATATTAAAAAGTAGAGACAGTGCTTTGCCAACAAAGGTCTGTCTGGTCAAGGTTATGGTTTTTCCAGTAGTCATGTATGGATATGAGACTTGGACCATAATGAAGGCTGAGTGCCAAAGAATTGATGCTTTTGACCTGTGGTGTTGAAGAAGAGTCTTGAGAGTCCCTTGGACAGCAAGGAGATCAAACCAGTCAATCCTAAAAGAAATTAACCCTGAATATTCATTGGAAGGACTGATCCTGAAGATGAAGCGCCAAGACTTTGACCACTTGATGTGAAGAGCTGAATCACTGGAAAAAGACCCTGATGCCAGGAAAGATTGAGGGCAGAATGACATCACCGACTCAATAGACATAAGTTTGAGCAAGCTCTGGGAGATGGTGAAGGACAGGGAAGCCTGCCATATTGCAGTCCATGGGGTCCCAAAGAATCAGACATGACTGAGAGAATGAACAACAACCAAGAAGCACCATCTCCTGTTTGTGTAATTCTTCTTGCTTTCCCTTCTACTGTAGAGTGTCTTTTCCTAGGAACCCTTTCTTCAATTAGATTTATCAGTCACCTGGGAAGATAGTGTGTAACCTCAGGAATTCCCAGTAGGAGGGAGTCAGCAAGGCTTAACCTCAGTTACAAAAGAGGTTAAAAAATAGTAATAATAAATGAAAATGAAATGCATAGAGAGGAATATTATACATAGTGATAAAGAATCTAAATTCTAGCTCCTGAATCCAAGACAAGAGAACAAAGAAGCTGATCAAAAGTGTTAGTCGCTAAATTGTGTCCGACTCTTTGTGATAGCAGGACTGTAGCCTACCAGGCTCCTCTGTCCATGGAGTTCTCCAGGCAAGAATACTGGAGCAGGTAGCCAGTCCCTTCTCCAAGGGATCCTCCCTCTCCAGGGATGGAATCCAGGTCTCCTGCACTGCAGATGGATTCTCTACCATCTGATTCACCAGGGAAGCCCAGCTGATCAAGTGAAAGTCACTCAGTCATGTCCGACTCTTTGCGACCCCATGGACTATACAGTCCATTGAATTATCCAGGCCAGAATACTGGAGTGGGTATCCTTTCCCTTTCCCAGGGGTTCTTCCCAACCCAGGGATCAAACCCAGGTCTCCCACATTGCAGGCAGATTCTTCACCAGCTGAGCCACAAAGGAAGCCCAAGCATAAGTGAAGTCGCTCAGTCATGTCCGACTCTTTGCGACCCCATGGACTGTAGCCTACCAGGCTCCTCTGTCGGTGGGATTTTCCAAGCAATACTGGAGTGGATTGCCATTTCCCTTTCCAGAGGATCTTACCAACCCAGGGATTGAACCCAGGTCTCCCACATGGTAGACAGACGGCTTTACCATCTGAGCCACCAGGGAAGTCCAAGCCCAAGAATACCGGAGCATAAAGAAATGGGTAAAAGAACTAGAGGTTGAAGCAAGTGGAGGTCATGGTACTGCAATCACAAATATAGTCCACACAGATATGAGAACACAGAAAGGAGAGCATGGGATTTTCCTGGTGGTCCAGTGTGGTTGACTCCATGCTTCCACTGCAGGGAATCGATCCCTGGTCCCACATGCTATGGACATCGCCAAAAGAAACAGAAAAGAGTGTAACTCTGAAAAAGTGACAGGCCTGATGATGGGCCAAGTAATGGAACAGTGGTAACAGTGCTCTAGGTATCTGGACAGGAGATACTGAGGGGTCTCCATGGCTGAGCAAGTTCTTCAGCTCAAATAGAACCTAAAGTCCTGGTTCAAACTGGCCCCACCCCGTTTTTTTTGGTAAACTAACTGACATCAGCAGACAATTTGCAATTATCTTTCTCAATGGCCTAAGAAAGTATTTTCTCTCTTCAGTACTTTTTCAGTATTTCTGCAAGGTTGTCTTCTCCCTGAAAGATGGCGGGGCGTGGGGGGGTGTTCTCTGCTAGACAGTGAGATCTGATACTCAAATGAAAACTGTCTCTGTTTCTATAGTACAGGCAGGTCTCTGCAGTACTCACTGAGGGTGCAATGTACTGAAACATTTTCTCAAACTCAGTACAGTTATAGGCTTTTTCACTAATGAGAACTCCAGTGCTGGATGAAATAAAAGCTCTGAAGGAAGCACTGCCACACTGTGTGCACATACACCCACACACACACACATATATATGGGATTTCTCCTCGAGTACATTCTCTAAGAACAGTATGCCAGTTGAAGCTCTTCTCAAACTCACCACATGCATGCATGCATGCTAAGTCACTTCAGTTGTGACCCCATGGACTGTAGCTTGTCAGGCTCCTCTGTCCATGGGATTCTCCAGGCAAGAATACTGGAGTGAGTTGCCATGCCTTCCTCCAGGCGATCTTCCTGACCCAGGGATCAAACCCACATCTCTTACATCTCCTGCTTTGGCAGGAGGGTTCTTTACCACTAGAGCCCAAAGTGAAGTGAGTGAAAATCGCTCAGTCATGCTGAGTCAGCTGGGCATCCAGCTCACTGCAACCCCATGGACTGCAGCCCACCAGGCTCCTCTGTCCATGGGATTCTCCAGGCCAGAATACTAGTGTAGGTTGTCAAGCCCTCCTCCAGGGAATCTTCTCAACCCAGGGACTGAACCCAGGTCTTCCAAACTGCAGTTGGATTCTTTACCATCTGAGCCACCAGGGGAAGCCCTAGGCAGCCCAAACTCACTGCATATTCACACCTATTCCCCTGAGAATGTTTCTTCAGGACAAAAAATAAATTAGGGGAAATTACTGATACATTTTTATTGGTGAGAAGACTTATCATTCACTATCTTCCTGTTGCTTAATTTTTTTCCAGTTTGGATGCTGTGCATCACTTATTGACTTTTCTCATACTGCTTCAGTACCCTTGGATACCCTGGAAATATTCTACAACTATACGCCTGAAAAAAAAAAAACATGCCTCAAATATTGGTTATTAGGAGAATGCAATATTTCTCTTCTGAAGAATTCAGAATAAAGGAAGAAAACAAAAATGATAGCTGGTCAACTTTCTTTTATACATACATAAATATACATACATATATATATATATATACACACAAGAATGTTTTATTTTAATTATAGTAATTTCCCAAGTGAGTGAATTTTTTGGAATCAAATAGTTACATGTCATCTGGTAGATATAGTCGCAATTATCTACAGACTGTCCAAGATCAACCTTCTCAACCATCTTTAAATGACAGTAAACTGTGTACCAAATTAAAAAGAGTAATACATAAATTCATGCTTACCAACATGTTTGCACATATCCCAGGGTCAAAGGCATATACCAAGAAGAACTACATGATGTTCAAGGTCATTCTAATGATTCATTTGTGTATTAGACTGCTAGGGCTGCAATAACAAAATACCACATATTGGGTGGCTTAAACAAATGACATCTATTTTCTTACTATTCTGGAGTCTAGAAGTCAAGCAAGATCAAGGTGCTGACAGGATGGGTTTCTGGAGAGACCTCTCATCCTGGCTTGCAGATGGCTGCCTTCTTGCTGTGTCCCTGAGTAGCCTTTTCTCTGTATGTGTGCCTCTCTGGTGTCACCTCCTCTTCTAAAGAGAACATCAGTTATATTCGATTAAGACCCAACACTTACAACCTCACTTAACCAAAATTACTTTTTAAAGCCCTATCTCAAAACAAAGTCCCATTGGGTGAAGGGACTTCAACATATGAATTGGATGGGTTGGGAGAGGGGTACAAAAATTCAGTTCCTGTGCTTTGGAGGAGGTAAAAGAAATACAGAGATAGTTGAACCTCATTTCAAGTCTCATTGTATTTCTGGAGAATATTGCTAAAAAGATGTGAAGGACCTGCTATTTAATCCCTGAATATAAGAGTGGTGGTGGGTTTAGGGGAGTATTGTTTTGGAGAAAAAAGAACTCACCAAGACACAGCGAAAGTGAAATTTGCTCAGTCGTGTCTGACACTTTGAGAGCCCATGGACTATACAGTCCATGGAATTCTCCAGGCCAGAATACTGGAGTGGGTAACTGTTCCCTTCTGCAGGGGATCTTCCCAACCCAAGGAGACCCTGTAGATTCTTTACCAGCTGAGTCACCAGGGAAGCCCAAGAATACTGGAGTAGATAGCCTATCCTTTCTCTAGTGGATCTTCCCAACCCTGGAATCAAGCGGGGTCTCCTGCATTGCAGGAGGATTCTTTACCAGCTGAGTTACCAGGGAATCCCCTGAGAGTAAATCAGGGTCTGCTCTAGAGATAATATGAAGTATTGCTAAGATTTTTATTTACTTTCTTAGGGTAGCTCTAGGGAACTTTATCTGATATACATGAGAATCTTAATTATTGAATCCTATAGGTTATACAAGGTTTACTAGGAAGACAAGTCATTACAACATGGAAATACCCACTAAAAACTAACCAGTTTAAGCATTAGTAAACACTCAAGGCTCACTTTCTATTTAATTATTGTTGTTCAGTCATCAAGTCATGTCCAACTCTTTGCAACCCATGGACTGCAATACTCCAGGCTTCCTTGTCTTTCACTTTCTCGGGAGTTTGCTCCTGGAGCTGGCTCATACAGACTCTCAGAAATGGTGGACATGTGCCTTTCCAACCCCACATTCAGAATGTGGGGAATCTATAAGAAGCAATTGGGAAACACTATAAACCAGATCTCTGTTTCTTTGACAACTGGTTGTTCAAGTTTTACCAGCAAATCATTGAACTGATTCATGGCCTTTGAATCAGTATCACTGCTGAGTCATTTGTTGTCTGTTGTTCAAAATAAAAATTCAATGTAAACAAAGGGCAGCATGAAACTCAGTATCCTGCAAAGGATGTTAGATTTTATGACATTGCTGAAAGTGGTGTTGTGCTAATATCCATGGCATACACACTTGCTGTTGCTTAGTCACTAAGTTGTGTCTAACTCTTCTGCAATGCTATGAACTGTAGCCTGCCAGACTCCTCCATCCATGGGATTTCCTAGGCAAGAACACTAGAGTGAGTTGCCATTTCCTTCTCCATGGTCAACTTTTAATTATCCATTATCACTGTCTACTTTTAACTGTTAACCTTCAGCTTTCGTTAACCATTTCTTTTTAAGAGAAGCACAATAAAGCACACATCATGCTTTCAAGGACATAGTAAGCAGATTCTAGAAGTTCTACAACCACAAGTTTTCTGAAATCTTGGTTGAAGTCAGACTTTTATATGAGATATTATTAACTCATTCTCTAAAGCAGATCTACCAGGTCATCCATCAAATGACACATTTTAGGCTTCTAAGGGCTTCCCTGGTGGCTCAGATGGTAAAGAATCCATCTGCAATGCAGGAGAACCGGGTTCAATCCCTGGGTTGGATTGAACCCCTGGAGGAAGGCATGTCAACCCACTCCAATATTCCTGCCTGGACAATACAATGGACAGAGAAGCCTGGCAGGCTATAGTCACAAAGAGTTGGACACTACTGAGTGATTAAGCACAGACTTCTGAAGGGCTTCCCAGGTGGTGCTAGTGGTAAAGAATCCACTTGCGAATGCAGGAGACATAAGAGACATAGGTTCAATCCCTGGGTTGGGAAGATGCCCTGGAGAGGGTATGGCAACCCACTCCAGTACTCTTGCCTGGACAGAGGAGCCTGGCAGCCTATGGTCCATAGGATCACAAAGAGTCAGACGTGACTGAAGCGATTTGGCACACAGACTTCTCAAATCTTTTTCTCACATTTTTTCTCCTTTTGGGGTGTGAAGGGAGGATGGCATACCAAATTACTTTATTTGAAGGAATGGTACTAAGGAAAGAACTTAAGTAGGTATAACCCAAACACAGATGCACTGCCTTGATGACCAGGGAAGTCATCCCTGTGACTACGGGAAGTCAGCTTAAGGCTTAGCTCTCAATATCACGGTTTCCCAGTATGTGCTTGTCAAAGAGATACTCTGCCACGGCAGACTCGGGGGACCTCCATCTGGCACAGGTTGGTTGCATGGTCACCCAGTTCTTTGTCGGATTTCATCTGCTCATTCAGGTAATGAGTCCCAATGAAGTCACACAAATGGGGGTCATTTCTGTCAGTGGCCAGTTTGTGCAGTTCCAGTAGTGACTGATCCACACTTTTTTCCAAATGTAGCACACATTCCATTGCATTGTGCCCATCCTCCCAGTCATCAAGGTCTAGTTCTTTAATATCCTAAGGGAAGGTTCAGCCACTTTACTGGTTCTACAGCTTCATTAGTTTCTCAGCATGTTCCCTCTCATCACAAGATTGGTGAAGAAAGTACTTCAAAAGTTCTTCAAAGCCACATCATCACAGTCAAAACAGTATGACACAGACGTAGCAGGCAAACAGCTCCAGTAGGATAGTTGATGCCATCCTCCGAGTCCTGGCAGTAGTCCAGGCAGCATCTGCAAGAGGATGCAGTCATTCTGGCAGGTGGCTGAGAGGTGGAGGTGGGGGCCTAGAGTGGGTAGAGGGCTCTGGGTGGGTGGTGGTGAGGGCTGACTCTGAGCAGCTGGCCAAGGCACGGGACGAGCACCAAGTTCTGTCCAAGCACTGTTGAAGCAGGAAATTGTGGCAATTCTCCAAAAAGATTGCCTCTCTCATGGTTTTTTGAAACAAGTAAATGACTAAGTAAATGAAAAGTAAATGACTAAGTTAAAGTTGCCATGCTCAGTCACTCAGTCGTGTCTGACTCTGAGGCTACATGGATTGTAGCCCATCAGCCTCATTTGTCCACGGAGTTTAGCAGGCAAGAATATTGGAGTAGGTTGCCATTTCCTTCTCTAAAAGTTTCTATCAGTTCAGTTCAGTTCAGTCGCTCAGTCGTATCAGACTCTTTGCAACCCCATGGACTGCAGCACGCCAGGCCTCCTGTCCATCACCAACTCCCAGAGCTTACTCAAACTCATGGCCATTGAGTCAATGATGCCATCCAACCATCTCATCCTCTGTCGTCCCCTTCTCCTCCTGCCTTCAATCTTTCCCAGCATCAGGATCTTTTCCAATGAGTTCTTCAAATCAGGTGGCCAAAGTATTGGAGTTTCAGATTCAGCATCAGTCCTTTCAATGAATATTCAGGACTGATTTCCTTTAGGACGGACTGGCTGGACCTCCTTGCTGTCCAAGGGACTCTCAAGACTCTTCTCCAACACAACAGTTCAAAAGCATCAATTCTTTGGTGCTCAGTTTTCTTTATAGTCCAACTCTCACATCCATACATGACTACTGGAAAAACCATAGCTTTGACTTGATGGACATTTGTTGGGAAAGTAATGTCTCTGCTTTTTAATATACTGTCTAGGTTGGTCATAACTTTTCTTCCAAGGAGTAAGCATCTTTTAATTTCATGGCTGCAGTCACCATCTATAGTGATTTTGGAGCCCAAAAAATAGTCTGTCACTGTTTCCATTGTTTCCCCACCTATTTGCCAGGAAGTGATGGGACTAGATGTCATGATCTTAGTTTTCTGAATGTTGAGTTTTAAGCCAACTTTTTCACTCTCCTCTTTCACGTTCATCAAGAGGCTCTTTAGTTTGTCATCGCTTTCTGCCATAAGTGTGGTATCATCTGCATATTTGATATTATTGATATTTCTCCCAGCAATCTTGATTCCAACTTGTGCTTCATCCAGCCCAGCACTTTTCATGATGTACTCAGGATATAAGTTAAATAAGCAGGGTGACAATATGCAGCCTTGACACACTCCTTTCCCAATTTGGAACCAGTCTGTTGTTCCATGTCCAGTTCTAACTGTTACTTCTTGACCTGCATACAGATTTCTCAGGAGGCAGGTCAGGTTTCCATACTATGAATCAAAATAAAAACCACCTTAAAGTTTAAGATGTTAATTTAATTAACCATACTCAAAGTTGGTTTGTTTCATGGGTTTTAAACTGGAAATGCATAAAAGTAAGTATAAGTAGTTTAAAAGTTTAATCTTTTCCAGTGTTGTTTTGCTTAACAAATCTATTCTTCTTTCTTACTGTCACCACCTGACCTTAAGTAGATATACACTATCCACTTTAAACTCTTTAATAGAGCAAGACTGAGTGGGATACAGCCTACTCACACATTAATATTCTCCTTCTTTGTCTTTCCTTCTCTCTCTCAGATACACAATCACTCATCACTCACTCAGGTCAGGTCTACTGTCCTTATAGCCAAGAGTCAGCATCTCAAACCTGTAGAAACAAGAGATGGGCAGAGAATGTAAAGAAATATACAGAGTGAGAACCAAGTTGAGTGTATTGAGCATGGTACCAGAGGCTAGGGATATAAAGGCAAGTACAGTTAGATCTTACTGAAAAGGAAATGGGCTCAATAAGTCATATGACTGGCCCAAAGACAGTTGGCCAACAAGAGGCAGAGCTGAAATTCAAATGCCTAGACTCTTAAAAGCAGACAACCCTTCAAATGACCACCTTCAAAGGACCTACACTCTAGTAGGTAAAAGGGATTGATCAATACTGAAATGTGTTTTGTTTTGAGGAAAGGAGAGAAGGAAACTCACTTATCCTGAATAGGAGAGGAGAGTTGCTAAAGCTTCTTGGAAGATGGCTGGTTCTTCTAAGTTCTGAAAGACCAGCAACTATAGTAAGGTAAGAATTAAGGGAAAGTGCATTCTGGGCAAGGAGAACACAGAGAAGAATCAAATAGGGAACTGCAAATTTCACATTTCTGAGTCATATGTTCAGGAAGAGTACTGAGGAAGATAAAAGATATTGAGGTAGGGTACTTCCCTGGTGGTCCAGTGGTTAAGATTCTGTGCTGCCAATGCAGGGAACCCAGCTTCAATCCCTCATCAAGGAACGAGATCCCATGCGTCACAGCTAAAGATCCTGCATGCTACGACTAAGACCTGATGCAGCCAAATAAATAAACAAGTATAAATAAATAATTTAAAAGAAAAAAAATGATGCTGAGGTAAAAGGAGCCAGACTAGGGAGAAGGGGATGTCTGGAATGCCAACTCAGGAGTTGCAAACTGAAGGCTTTTAAGTGGGAGACATTGTGAGATATGTGGTTGATGACAGGCACACTGGTGGAAATGAACTGGATGCCCTGGAAAAGAAGTGAGACTGCCAGCTAGGAGGTCAGAGAAGTAAAGCAATAGCTCCTTTTGTGTGGCCCCGATTGGTCAAGTTCATCCTGCACAAGGACACAGGGGAATCTGTCACAGAAATAACAGAGCAGCACAGAGGCCAGTTCAAAACTATGATGTAAGAGACAAATGCTTCTACATGCCAAATACACCACAGCTAACCTTGGCTCTTTAGACTTAAGACTTTTTTTGCTCAGCTACAATTTAATGAAAGATTCTTAGATTATTCCAGTCTTCCTCCACTGCAGATTGTTCAACATTAAGGACTATAACTTATTTGTATCTATAAATCCCTCATTATGCACTGTACACACAGTAATTTACACATAAGTGCTCTGTTCAAGCTGTTTTAAAAATCCTTTAAGACACACAGATGGCTAACAAATGAGCACTTTCTATACACCATGTTCTAGGGACTAAGGAAACAGATTAGAACCATACTCTCATGGAGCTTATCTTCTAGTTTGAGAAATAGACAGTAAAGAAATATATAATATTTTCAAGAAATGATACTACTTTACATAGGGATAGAGTGATGAAGGCTCTAATTTTTCTTATAAAGGCTCTAGTTGAGATAAGGTGATAAGAGAAGGTCTCTCTGATGGGATGAATATTTGAGTAAAGCCCATAACAAAGGTACCTGAAACAAAGTATTCCAAGCAGGAGAGTGCACAGGGTGTTTGTGAAACAGCAAGAAAGCCAGGGTAGCTACAGCAGAAGGACCATATGGACAAGGGTAAGGCGATGAGATTAGAGAGGTGACTGGGGATCAAATCATGTAGGGACTTGGATATGAATTTCTTTAGGTATAATCGAAGATGAAATGTCATTTCTTCATGGTGAGTCCCATCTCAAGAAACACAAAGGAAGTAGGATTAGCTGTAGAAAATCTTAGAGGTAAATCTACTGCTCAAAGGCATTGAAAAACATTCTTTAAGTAAGCATGACTATTAGATTATTTATTTATTACTTGGAAATCTATCCACTGCCACCCTCCACTAAGAATCTTATTGCCTCCAATAAGACAATTTAGAACAGACTGGGGGAGGGGGGTAGAGTTCTGAAAAAACGGTTCAAAAATATCTTTCAAAAAGGTAATATTCCTGTTCTAGCAAAGGTAATATTCCTGTTCTGTCCTAGTCAATCCACTAAGATATGCTTTCTTTAAAAAAGACCAAGGCTTATCTTCTCCAGTCATGCAGGGTTCTACTTCTCATCACATATCAAGGGTCATTCCTGACTACTGTTTCCATGAGATGGGAAGGACTGGGGTCAGGAGGAGAAGGGAGACAGAGGAGGAGATAGCTGAATGGCATCACTGACCCGACAGACGTGAATCTGAGTGAACTCTGGGAGCTGTTTATGGACAAGGAGGCCTGGCGTGCTGCGATTCATGGACTTGCACAGAGTCAGACACGACTGAGCGACTGAACTGAACTGAACTGAACCTTCCAAACCTCAGATTCCTCCAATCACTCAACAGGCAGCATAAGAATTACATCAATCATGAATTACATTCCATGATTCCGGCACAAGGGGTATAAAAGATCTGCGATTGATTCTACTACAAGCAGTGTGCATAAATGCTGAGATTGCCCTGGAATGAGATGACAATTAATATATATTTCTCACACAAAGATGAAGGTCAGGCATTCTGTGTTACTAAATGCCCTATGAGCATGAGTTTCCCTGTCAACACTTTCTGCTGTCAAAGTGGCAAAACAGCAAAATACAAAAAGAAACAGCTTGAGTCAGAACAAGGGGAGAAAGGAGTTTGAGAATGGAAAGAGCCTGGAACAGAAGGAGATGTGAAAAGAGAAAGTACTCTGGAAGGAACTCATGGAGGGAGGAAAATGAAGAGAAACACACAGGAAGGTAGGACACACACTGATATCATTCTGCACTGTTGTTTACTTGTGTGTCTCTCCCCTCCTGGATTGGATTCCCCAGGATCTAGGTGGTTTCTGGTGGTGCATTCCCAGCATGGACCCCACTGAGCCCTGCTCACACTCAGCGCTAAATTGTTTGTGGAGGTATGAGAATGAAAGGATTGCTCTCTCTTCCCCCTTCTTTCACCACAAATCTTCCTGACTTCTATAAAACCTAGTTCTGCTATTTATTCGTTTCTATTCAACTTTTTTTTTTTCCATTTCCCGCTCTGTCCTGTAAGTCAACCCACGTGGGCGCCCTCTGTCGTATTATCAAAATGTGGCAGCCAGAGCCCAAAGGGGAACCGTCTATAACCAAGGCTGCCCTCCAGACTTAGGCAGAGACTACACAGAAACGGCATCAGAAAAAGGCAATTGCAATGATCTTAAGAGAAACAGAGAAGAAGTGAGCTGCAAGGCTACTGAAGGGGACTCAGACTTTTTCGTGCTTACAAACATTTGCTGTGACAGCCTTTTATCGGAGCTGTTGACATGCCTCACGGATTAAGGGCAGAGTGTTAAGAGAGGTTCTGTCTAGGACAGAAACAAGAAAAGGTACTCACAGGAGAAAGAAGGACAGAGAAGAATTCCAGGGCCTGGATGTGTGGGAGATAGACGAGAAGAGGAACTCAAGACCAGCTTGGAATTTTAAGGGATAATCTATAGGTGACTGGAGTTTATAAAGTAGCCTCAAGTATGGGACGAAGTGAAGGCCCCTGAAGGCGAGACAGAGTGAGGCCTCACCCGAAAGAGAAGTAGCAGAACGAAGACACACCACTGCGGCTACTCCACACCTGATGCCCCAGTGCAAGGCGCTTCCCTCACCAGCTTGGACCCACTGGCTTCCAAGAGTCCTCGCCGCAAGCTGGACCGCGGAGCCCTGAACTACAATACCCATAGTGCCACAGGCGCAGGCCGAGTAAACCGCCCTCCTCTGATCCCACTAGCCAATGGGTTTCGCCATCTTCCTCCGCCGCGCTTCTGGTTGCGTGTTCTCTTTGGCCCTCGGGGAATCCAAAGATGTAATGCTTACGGAAAAGCCTTAAGGCAGCGGTCCTAGGTGTAATGAAGGGATCGTCCATAGCATGGGTTCCGCTAACAGAACATGGGCTGTTAGGGCTAACGGATAGCACCAAACCTCTGCTTTTAGGCTCCTTTCCTACCTCTTCCGGGGCGGACCTCAGACCTTCAACACATGCGCACTGTGCTTCCTCCGCCCCTGTGATGGGGTGAGCCTAGGACATTTAGCACATGCGCACTTCACATTCCCTGGGACTGGCCTTGGACTTTCAACACTGGTACCCTTAGACAAAGACCTGACAGGCTGTCTGGTGTCTTTGGTTGTTTCCGTTGCTATGCTCAGGACATTGTATTTTGGGTAATGCTGTCTTTTTGTTGTTTTAACTTTCTCTTGTTTAATATCGGGAAGCAGCAATGAAGTGTTACTGAAAAATCCCTAAAGCTGGATTTGAAATAGGCACTTTGTAATGCACCAGCTTTGGGGTGTTGGGCCGGTCATTTATTCGCTGCTGGCAGGGTTGTATGCAAACTACTGGTGCCCACAGCCCTCCAGGTCCCCTAGGACTGTAGTTTCCGGGCCACTGTAAACTTCTAAGAGCAGTGCACCAGAAAATCAAATGACCGAGCTGAGCATTGGTGGAGCATCGTCGAATGCAGTGAAAGAAAGGAACTGGGAATGGGACGGCATTTGAGGGGCCAGCTAGAAGGAGAAATGGGGAAAGAAAAGTTTGGTTGGGTTTTCCCTCTACCAGCAATTGCTGATAATTCTCTATTTAAGTATCATCCCATCTGACTTTTCTCCATCCCTACTGTCATTCACAGATCAAGATCATCTCTTGCTTAAATTCTGTCTCCAGTCCCCAACCCCAACCCCTGTTGAACTATTCTAAACTGCAAACATGATTATTAAAATGTGTCATGACTTCTCTTTGCCGCTAAAATTAAGTGCCAACACAGTTCAGTTTAGTCGCTCAGTCGTGTCCGACTCTTCGCGACCCCATGAATTGCAGCACGCCAGGCCTCCCTGTCCATCACCAACTCCCGGAGTTTACTCATACTCACATCCATCGAGTCCGTGATGCCATCCAGCCATCTCATCCTCTGTTGTCCCTTCTCCTCCTGCCCCCAATCCCTCCCACCATCAGAGTCTTTTCCAATGAGTCAACTCTTCGCATGAGGTGGCCAAAGTACTGCACTTTCAGCTTTAGCATCATTCCTTCCAAAGAACACCCAGGACTAATCTCCTTTAGGATGGACTAGTTGTATCTCCTTGCAGTCCAAGGGACTCTCAAGAGTCTTCTCCTACACCACAGTTCAAAAGCATCAATTCTTTGGCGCTCAGCTTTCTTCACAGTCCAACTCTCATCCATACATGACTACTGGAAAAACCATAGCCTTGACTAGACAGACCTTTGTTGGAAAAGTAATGTCTGCTTTTGAATATGCTATCTAGGTTGGTCATAACTTTCCTTCCAAGGAGTAAGCGTGTTTTAATTTCATGGCTGCAATCACCATCTGCAGTGATTTTGGCGCCCCAAAAATAAAGTCTGACACTGTTTCCACTGTTTCCCCGTCTATTTCCCATGAAGTGAGGGGACAGGATGCCATGATCTTCGTTTTCTGAATATTGAGGTTTAAGCCAACTTTTTCACTCTCCACTTTCACTTCCATCAAGAGGCTTTTGAGTTCCTCTTCACTTTCTGCCATAAGTGTGGTATCATCTGCATATCTGAGGTTATTGATATTTCTCCTGGCAATCTTGATTCCAGCTTTGCTTCTTTCAGCCTAGGATTTAAGAAGGCTCTTCTTGTCTGGTCTCTTCCTTCTCCGCCAAGTCTTCTCTCACTCTTTGTTTGAATCATCTTCAAATACTTTTAATACAGGAGGCTTCTTCTTACCACCTGGCCTTTTTATGTGTGGAAACAATGTAATAAACATTCTGAACTATGCTGAACACAGTCCTGGCTTGGTTTCAAGCAGTGCCTTCCACCATTCTCTATCCACTCTCCCTTTTCCTCTCTGAAAGATTCTGTAGCTTTCTGTTTGTTTAGTTATTATAAGTCCAGCCTAGTGTAATGAGTCCACTTTAAAGCTTCAGTCTTACATCAAGTTTACATAGCTTCCTTACCCTCAGCACCAGCCAGCCTTCAGCCTGGGACACCATTTGGGGAATTGGTACATCTTGTCTTTTAATAGAACTCTCTCTTTTGCTAACTGAAGCTATTTGTTGTGTTGGAACCTGGAGGAAAGACTAGGGAGGGCCTAGGAGGAAGGGCAAAACGTCCTTTTCCCTAACTGGGAAAGTCATGGTAATCATCTGTTTGTTGTTTGACTCTCAGGCTAAAGCTGACTGATTGTGGATAACTTCCATTTAGAAGATGCCCAAATGCTAATGCTTATGGGCACATGGATTAGTTTCCTGGGAGCGCTCCCCATTGCACAATCCCCTGATGGGAAATCTGCTCCAGTCTAACTGCTTCCCACAAAGCCTCAGGTCCTGCCTTTGGCTGTATAATTAAGCTCCCCTGCTACTAGTCTTCTTGGGAGGAGGACCAGCAAGATGGCTCAAGCTCCATTGACTTTTCACACTGTTCTTTTGACTTACAGGAAATACATACATCCTGCTAAACCACATTGTACAAGTGACAGCTCTTTTCCAGTCAACCCTCATTCTTTACTCCAGTGATCACAGAGAATAGATCAGCAAGCCCATAGCAGATATCCAACCAGGGACTGAGATGCAGTCTCTCCTTGCCAAGCCACCAATTTCTAAGAGACCCCTCACTCTAAGGAAGTGAGGACAAAATGCACAGCACTTGATCCTCTGACTGGTGTTGGACACGTGACTCCATCAATCCCTTTCCCTTTCAACCTCCACACCATCTTCTATTTATTTCCTGGGGAGGTAGAGGATGGGGTACTGGGAATATAGCAGAACTGACTTACCACCTGTTGATGGTACCTTTTACTTTTGTGGCAAAATTGACAATCCCAGGGTACCGAATGAGTCTTGCTTAACATCCTGAAACAAGACAAAAACTGTCTCCTTTGCCCAGAATACTTGCCACATATTTCAACACCTTCTCTTTTTTTTCCCCTTTATCTGTGATTAGTTCCTTCTCATCTTTTACTATCAATGTATCAATGTAACTATCATCACAAAAAGAAATCCGAACACTGCCAAGCCTAAGGCAGCACACTGGTCTATCACCTCCAAAGGTCCTCTTGCCTCCCTCATCATAACATTTACCACATTATGTTCTAAATGACTCTCGACAGTACATCTTCCCCATGAGCCCAGGCACCACAACAGCTGGGACAGTGTCAGTTTTGTTCATCTTCATCTCATCGTCACTCACACACAGAAAGCACTACGTACATAAACAAAGGATTCCCAGGCTTTGGGGAAGAGCCTGTGTGGTTTGAAAGAGCCTAGGGTTGTGGGACTTTCCTGGTAGTCCAGTGGTTTAAAAAAAAAAAGGGTGCTCAGTTGTGTCCTACACTTTGGGACCCCATGGACTGTAGCCCACCAGGCCTTCTGTCCAAGGAATTTTCCAGGCAAAAATACTGGAGTGGGATGCCATTTCCCTCTCCATGTCCCGTGGTTAAGAAGCCACCTTCCAATGTGAGGGATGCAGATTCTATCCCTGGTCAGGGAACTAGGATTCCCACATGCCCGAAAGCAACTAAGCCCTCACTGAGCCCGCACTCTCTGGAGCTCAAGCTACACAACAAGGGAAGCCACCACAATGAGAAGCCCAAACACCACAATGAAGACCCAGTGCAGCCAAAATAACAAGTTTTAAAAATAGAAAAGAAAGAGCCCAGTCCTGCTACAGTGCCTCTGTCCCTGCTACTTCTACCTCCCTGAGAGCTGCTGTGCTCTACGCCTACTTTGTATATCAAGTTGTGTTGCTGGAACATCTCTGAGACATCTGAAGTGCTGTACTAAAATTTGCACTTTTATAAATTAGTTTTATTCGATCGACCAGCTATATAAGCATCAGCAAAGTTTGTAAAAGAGGAAATTGTGAGGCAGTCAAGGGTGGGGTGTTACCCTACACTTTTGACTCCATTCCTTACATGCCCAGAATTCCCTTCCCAGTTGTTTAGAAGTTTGAGTCTGCCCAGTAGGAGCTCCCTTCCCACTATTTATCTGTGGTGTAAGGAAACGATGGCTTCTCCTGTGACTACACTATAGTCTCTGGATGCAACATTCCTTCATACAAAACATTCTTAACTACCCTAGAAGAGCTGAGGGAGCTTTAAAGTGTGTCCTACCAGGGCCCTTCAGACCACTGGCAACAGGATGAAGGATAAACAAATTCCCAAAATAAGCATATACCTATGCGCGGACCCTAGAGTTCTCAAGAGGCTGAGCCATTCCTTCCCTCTCCCCTTTCCCTTCCTGTCCACGCCCCTGCAATGGAGCAGAAAGGAAAAGTTGTGCCGCAAGCCTATGACAAAGTGCCCCTTGGCTTTCAGAACCCTGACATGAAATATGATCTCATTTTTTAGGAAGTCAGTTCCAGACAAAAGATCCTCTTACTGTCCCACGCTCTGAATTGTCTACTCTCTCTTTTAAAATGGGGGCAGCATTTTGCCTGAAGCACCAAGTTCCTGGATTAACTAAAATATTAATTTATCCAGAATATCACATTCACCCATTTATCCAACAAATATATGTGGAGCAGTATTTGTATGCTTGTTTCTGGGTATACTACAGTAAAGACACAATTTCTGCTCTCAGGTTACAATCTAGTGAGGAGAAAACCAATTTCAGCACTAAGAACTATGACAGAGTTTTGCATCTATGGCCTGGAGGTGGTGGAAGTCAGGGAAAGCTTCCCAATAGAAATAACACTGATTTAGCCTTAAAGTAGAAATTAACCAAACAGGAAAAGGGAGGGAAGAGATGCAGGATAAACACCAAGTACAGAGGCTGAGAAATAACATAAGAAAACCCGCGCTAAGCACTGTTGGACACCACCCTAAGAGTTCAACAAGTATTACCTCATTAGATTGTCACAACAACTGTTTGAAATAGATAGTAGGCCCACTTGATAGATGAAGGAGTTAAAGTATAAGCTACAGATGAGGCATGAAAAGGTGAAGTAAATATATTGAACAAGATCACAGTTTACTTAATAAGTGATGTAACCTCATGGATGACAACCTGCCAGGTTCCTCTTGCCCTTTCCAGGCAAGAATACTGGAGTGGGTTGCCATTTCCTCCTCCAGAGGATCTTCCCAACCCAGGGATTGAACCTACATCTCTTCCACCTCCTGCATTGGCAGGCAGATTCTTTACCATTGTGTCATCTGGGAAGCCAATAAGTGATGAAGCCAAGACACAAATCAGGAAGTTTGAGTCCAGAACTGCTACCCTCCACCACCTTCTTACCTGGTATTTGGGGTTGATGAGCTGTCTTTCATAACGGAGTATAAGATTCATGGTAAAGCATACTTGAAAAATAAACTAGGTAGATAGGCAGGGAAGGGCCTTCTCAGGTGGCTCTAGTGGTTAAAAAAAAAAAAAAAAATCTGTCTGTGAATGCAGGAGACATAGGTTCAATCCCTGGGTTAGGAAGATTCCCTGGAGAAGGAAATGGCAACCCACTCCAATATTCTTGCCTGGGAAATCGTATGGACAGAGGAGCCTGGTGGGCTACAGTCCATAAAGTTGCAAAGAGTTTGACATGACTGGGCACACACAGCTACACAGGCAGGAAAAGACAACATGAATGAAAAGTTTATATACCACATTGGTGACATTTGGACTTTATCTTAAACGTAACAGGGATCCAAATGATGGATTTTGAGGAGTAAAGTGATCTGACTTATTCTCTCATTATTCCCAGATTTCTTATTTTATTTCAGAGACTAACTATAGAGGAGAAGCAGCCTTGAAAGAAAAGATATTTAAAATGAATTTGGATGTGAGAGTTTGAGATGTTTGTGTTACCGTTGAACAGTCAAGGAAGCAAGACAATGAGCAGTTACATTTAGGAGTGTGGAGCAAGGAATGAGATCTGAGTAAAGACACAAATTGGAGAACCCTGGCATACAGGTTGCCACTGAAACTATGAGAATAGATGAGAACACTCAAAGAGGATTTCAGAAGATAAGAAAACTGAGGGTGGACCCTGAGGAAATACCAAGCATACACAAAGATAATTGGATGCAAAGAGACTAAGGAGGAGCCAAAGTAGGAGGAAGATTGTGTAAGCATCTACCAAAACTGGGGCTTCCATGGAGGCTCAGCTGGTAATGAATTTGCCTGCAATGTGGTGAAGTGAAGTCACTCAGTCGTGTCCAACTCTCGCGACCCCACAGATAGTAGCCTACCAGGCGTCTCAGTCCATGGGATTTTCCAGGCAAGAGTACTGGAGTGCGTTGCCATTTCCTTCTCCAGGGGATCTTCCCAACCCAGGATTGAACCCGGGTCTCCCGCATTGGAGGGAGACACTTTACCCACTCAGCCACCAGGGAAGCTGGCTCAATCCCTGGGTCAGGAAGATCTCCTGGAGAAGAGAATGGCTACTCACCCCAGCCTTCTTGCCTGGAGAACTCCATGGACAGAGTTGGACACAACTGAGCAACTAACACTGCCAAAACTAAGGGGAGTTGGACTTCCCTGGTGGTCCAGTGGTTAAGAATCCACCTGCCAATGCAGGGGACATGGAATTGATCCCTGATCTGTGGTTTGAAAAGAAGAAAAGTGAAAGGCAAAGAAGAAAGGGAAAGATATACCCAACTGAATGCAGAGTTCCAAAGAATAGCACGGAGAAAAAGAAAGTCTTCCTAAGTGATCAATGCAAAGAAATAGAGGAAAACAACACAATGGAAAAGACTACAAATCTCTTCAAGAAATGTAGAGATACCAAGGGAATATTTCATGCAAAGATGGGCACAATAAAGAACAGAAATGGTATCGACCTAACAGAAGCAGAAGATATTAAGAAAAGGTGGCAAGAATACAAAGAAGAACTATACAAAAAGATCTTCATGACCAAGATAACCATGATGGTGTGATCACTCACCTAGAGCCAGACATCCTGGAGTGTGAAGTCAAGCAGGCCTTAGGAAGCATCATTATGAACAAAGCTAGTGAAGGTGATAGAATTCCAGCTGAGCTATTTCAAATGCTAAAAGATGATGCTATTAAAGTGCTGCACTCAATCTGCCAGCAAATTTGGAAAACTCAGCAGTGGCCACAGGACTGTAAAAGGTCAGTTTTCTTTCCAATCCCAAAGAAGGGCAATGCCAAAGAATATTCAAACTACTGCACAATTGCACTCATTTCACGTGCTAACAAAGGTCATTCTCAAAATTATCCAAGCTAGGCTTTAACAGTACATGAACTGAGAGCTTCCAGGTGTTCAAGCTGGATTTAGAAAAGGCAGAGGAATGAGAGCAAATTGCCAACACCCATTGGATCATACAAAAAGCTAGAGAACTCCACAAAAACATCTACTTCTGCTTCATTGACTACACTAAAACCTTTGACTGTATGTATCACAACAAACTGTGAGAAATTCTTACTTAAAGAGACGAGAATACCAGACCACCTTATCTGCCTCCTGAGAAACCTGTATGCAAGTCAAGAAGCAACAGTTAGAACCAGGCATGGAACATCAGACTGGAGAATGTCAAGGCTCTATATTGTTACCCTGCTTATTTAACTTATATGAATACATCATGCAAAATGCCAGGCTGGATGAAGCACAACCTGGAATCAAGATTGCCAGGGGAAATAGCTCCTCAAATATATAAATGACACCACCCTTATGAAGAAAGTGAAGAGGAATTAAAGAGTCTCTTGATGAAGGTGAAAGAGAGTGAGGAAAAAGCTGGCTTAAAACTCAACATTCAAAAAACTAAGATCATGGCATCCAGTCCCATCACTTCATGCCAGGTAGATGGTGAAACAATGGAAACATTGACAGACATTATTTTCTTGAACTCCAAAATCACTGCAGATGGAGACTGAAGCCATGAAATTAAAAGATGCTTGCTCCTTGGAAGAAAAGCTATGACAAACCTAGACAGCATATTAAAAAGCAGAGACATTACTTTGCCTACAAAGGTCCACAGAATCAAAGCTATAGTTTTTCCAGTAGTTATATACAGATGTGAGAACTGGTCAATAATATAGGCTGAGCACTGAAGAAATGAGGCCTTTGAACTGTGGTATTGGAGAAGACTTTTGAGAGTCCTTGGACTGCAAGGAGATCAAACCAGATAATCTTAAAGGAGATCAATCCTGAATATTCATTGGAAGGACTGATGCTGAAGCAGAAACTCCAATACTTTGGCCACCTGGTGTAAAGAGCTAATTCATTGGAAAAGACCCTGATGCTGGGAAAGATTGAAGGCAGGAGGAGAAGGGGATGACAGAGGATGAGATGGTTGGATGGCATCACTGACTCAATGGACATGAGTTTGAGCAAGCTCCAGGAGATGGTGAAGGACAGGGAAGCCTAGCATGCTATAGTCCATGGGGTCACAAAAATCAGACACTACTGAGCAACTGATCAAAAACAGCAACTGTGTTTGATTCCACATGCTGCAGAGCAACTAAGCCCAGCTACTGAAGCCCAGCACCCTAAAGCGCATGCTCTGCAACAAAGGAAGCCACCGCAATAAGTCCAAATCCCACAACTAGAGAGTGGTCCCCTTGCGCTGCAACTAGAGAAAGCACTCTTGCAGCAAGAAAGACCCAGCACAGCCAAAACTAAGTATTTTTAATTAAAAAAAAAAAAAAAACTAGGTGGAGCAAAGTGTTTCATGAAAGAATAACTGGTCAATTCTGAAACATCAGGATAGAATTTCAAAAGTGCATATATATTTGGGATGACGAGACTGTTATTGACTCTGGGGAAAAATGATTCTGTAGTAGAGATGGACATCAGATCAAAATGGGGTTAGAAGCAAGTGTGGGAGGAAGGAGGTGGAGATAAGCACTTTTCAAGAAACTCTGATGCAAAGGAGAGAGAACACAACATTGCAGAATGGGTTTTTCCTTCTTTTCTTTCTTTTTCAGATAAGAGAGACTTGGCTTGGTATATTAGTTTCCCATTGCTGCTGTAACAAATTACTACAAATGTCATGCCTTAAAAGTACACAAATTGCAGAGTGCAGTGTGGCAGAGTGTGGCAGGGGAGTACGCAAATTTAGCATCTTAACTTCTGGAAATCAGCAGTCTTAAAATGTTTGGCAAGACTGTGTACTTTTGAAGGTTCTAGGAAAGACTCTATTCCTTTGCCTTTTCTAACTTCTAGAGGCTGCCTGTATTCTTTGGTTTGTGGCCCCTTCCTCCATATTCAAAGCCAGCAAAGTAGCGTCTTCCAATCTCTGTCTTTGTCTCTTTCTCCCCACCGGCCTCTGCTTCTCTCTCTGCCTCTCATGTCACACTGCCTTTCTGTCTGACTGCTAAACAGATACTGGTGACTACATCTGGCCTGCTCAGATAATTCAGGATAATTTCTCCGTTTCAAATCTTTAACTTAATCGTATCTTCAAAATGTCCCTTTTACCATGTACGAGAACATATCCACATGTTCTTGAGGATTAGGATGGAACATCTTTGAAAAGACATTTCACAGCTCATCACTTTTGGCACACAGTGGTTGCTCAAAGTATTCAGTTCAATTCAGTTCAGTCACTCAGTCGTGTCCGACTCTTCGCGACCCCATGAACTGCAGCACACCAGGCCTCCCTGTCCATCACCAACTGCCGGAGTTCACTCAGACTCACGTCCATCGAGTCAGTGATGCCATCCAGCCATCTCATCCTCCGTTGTCCCCTTCTCCTCCTGCCCCCAGTCCCTCCCAGCATCAGAGTCTTTTCCAATGAGTCAACTCTTTGCATGAGGTGGCCAAAGTACTGGAGTTTCAGCTTCAGCATCATTCCCTCCAAAGAAATCCCAGCGCTGATCTCCTTTAGAATGGACTGGTTGGATCTCCTTGCAGTCCAAGAGACTCTCAAGAGTCTTCTCCAACACCACAGTTCAAAAGCATCAATTCTTCAGCTCTCAGCTTTCTTCACAGTCCAATTCTCACATCCATACATGACCACTGGAAAAACCATAGCCTTGACTAGACGGACCTTTGTTGGCGAAGTAATGTCTCTGCTTTTCAATATGCTATCTAGATTGGTCATAACTTTTCTTCCAAGGAGTAAGATCAAAGTATTATTACTGATAATAATATTTAAATGTATACACTGAAGAGATAGAGCCATCAGAAAGACATTACAAACATAGGAGAGGGAGAGAGACTCAGAGAGAGAGAGAGAGAAAGCAAGAACCCCTAGTCTTAAAGAGTTGTATCCAGAACACAGATAGAGGAAGAAACACTGTGGGTCCTGGACATTAAGTGAGATAATGACAAAAATTCTAATATATAATTCCATTCATATTTGTTTTTCTCCTTTATTCCTTTAAGTGTGCCTACACCAGTGAAGGACCATTGTTTGTCACTGCTTCAGCCTGACAAGCCCCCCACCACATACAGTCATGTAAGCTCCCCAAAATTTCACTTCTGACTGATCACTGTTTCTCCCAGACCTTCTGGCTTAGCCTCTTTTACAAAATGGATGCTCAATAAATATTTGGGAATGAGAAAATAAATGAACTAATGAAAAAATAAAGTAACAAACTTAAAGGACTGGGAGAATATTGATTTAGGGTGATCAAGATGGTTGATAAGGCTTCACAACTCCCAACAATGAAGACTTCTGCACAAAGGCCTGAAAGGAGTGAGCTTAAAGAACAGAAGGGGAGGAATCCCACACGCCACAACTAGGACCCAGTGCAGCCAAATAAATCAAAATAAACATTAAAAAAAAAAAAGAACACAATAGGAGGTGTTGCACGTGGAAAGGATTGTTCAGAGGTAGAAAAGAATATGGAAATGCAAGATGGCATGTTGGGCTCAAGTTTCCCTCCTTAAATACTGGCTGAGCTGATTGAGCAGATAATCAGTAGAGGATATTACAAGCCCCAAGAATGAGTTAGCACGGATACAAGATAAACTAAGAACTGCCGTAGGATTCTAAAAGATGTAATAACAGCACTACAATAGAAAGAGACTCGGAATTTTAAAAAAGAAACTCTATGTTGGGGTTTTGTTTTGTTTTTGTTTTTGTTTTTTTTAGTTTAAATGCCTGGTTCTAGAATTAATTTCTGCATGACCTTGAGCAAATTACACAATCTCTTTGCGCTTCAGTTTCCTGAGAGGATGAAGCCAGCTGATACAGGTAAAGCACTTAGCCCAGAAGCTACGTAAAGAAATAAGACAATAAATTGTTGCTATTACTGTCTCTTAGAGTTATTGTTTTAAATAAAATAACACATCAAAGCACCAAGGATAGTGTCTTAACGGAGGCTCAGTGAACTTTAATTTCCTCTCTTTCATATTAGAAATTTAAACTAAATGCTCTGCATAAAAATTTAAACTAAATGCTCTGTTAACAGGGCAGGAGAGGCTCTGGAAGCTGGGAAGCTTTTGAGATTCTGTTACCATCACCTAGGTGAGAAGATTCATATAGTAGTCAGGGGTGTCCAGAGAAACAGAACCAACAGGATTGTGTGTGTGTGTGCGTGTGTGCGTGTGCTATAGGAATTGGTTCACTGGATGACAGAAGCGAAGAAGTCTGATGATCTGCTATCTGCAAGCTGGACAGGTTTAATCCAGGGAAGCTGGCGGTTTCATCCAGCCCAAGTCCAAAGACCTGAGAACTAGAAGCACTGATATCCACAGAGAGGTGAAGATTGATGCCCCAACTTAAACTCAGTAAATTCTCTCTTCCCTTCACCCTTTTGTTCTTTCCAGATCCTCAGTGGATTGGATGCGTCCACCTGCACTGGTGAAGGCAATCTTCTTTATTTAGTCTACAGTTCAAAACTTAATCTTTTCTGGAAACACCCTCACAGACTTCCTCAGAAAAAAATTGCTTAATTTTATCTAGGCATCCTAAGAGGCTTCCCTGATAGCTCATTTGGTAAAGAATCTGCCTGCAATGCAGGAGACCCCGGTTTGATTCCTGAGTCGGGAAGATTCCCTGGAGAAGGGATAGGCTACCCATTCCAGTATTCATGGGCTTCCAGGATGGCTCAGCTGATAAAAAATCCACCCACAATATGAGAGACCTGGGTTTGATCCCTGAGTTGGGAAGATCCCCTGGAGAAGGGAAAGGCTACCCACTCCAGTATTCTAGCCTGGAAAATTCCAGTCCATAGGGGTCACAGAGTCAGACACAACTGTGCAACTTCCAGTTTCAGGCATCCTAAAGAATCCTCCAGCCAACTGCAAGTGCTGCAGGGGACACAGTTTGATCCCTGGGTTGGGAAGATCCCTTGGAATAGAAAACGGCGACTTGTTCCAGTATTCTTGTCTGAAAAATTCCATGGACAGAGGCCTGGTGAGCTACAGTCCATGGGGTCACCAAGAGTTAAACATACCTGAGCCACTGAGCATGAACATACACATACAGGCATCCCTTAGCCTGGTCAAGATGACACAGAAAATTCACCATCACGGCTCAGGACCTCCAGCATCCATGTAAGACACATGTGTTAGGAGCTAAGTGGTCAATGCATAACGCCTCCCTTTCCCCCACCTGTGTACATAGCAGGCCTCTCTTCTCCACCCAAGTTCTGTACCAGTGGAGATAGAAAAATGAGGCAGATGGCGACTTTCACCTTTAAAGCAGATAAAGACCGTACTGGAAGATATGGCACACCTAGTGTGCAGCCACCGTGGGCTTCCTAACATGAAGCTGGGTGTTTTTTAACTTGTGCTGCATAGTTTTTCGGATCTCAGTTCCCTAACCTGGGCAACATCATTGAAAACACGGAGTTCTAACCATCAGGCCTCGAGGAAACTCCCTTTATTAAAAATGAATGACTCACCACCCCATCATAATTATCCATGGAAAACTATAGATTTCTGACTTGTGGGGGTGTGCCTCTTTGAAATGTATGGAAAGAAGGTGGCTGCTCCCTGCACCTGGGAGAAAGGGAGTGAAAGCTGAGTAGACAGATGCCAGGAGTGTCAGTAAAAGGCTTCTGTCCTAGGAGAGAAGACATCAGGAATGTGGAGAAAGCATTCCCCCAATACCACACTCTGCTTCTTTTTTCCCCTTAGGCTTGCACACATCACCATTCAGGTCATCAGATGGTGGCCTGTCCAGTCTTCCTCAACACTATAGTGGGTGACACAGTGGAATTTCCCCTGAAGATCCTGGAAGGAGCTCAAACTGGCTGGCCTTTGTGACTCATTTCTGGGCCCTACCTCTCCAGAAATACATGAAGGACAATTCAACCTGCTTATCTTTGGCTGTCGGTTCAGAGAATGATGAATTGATCGGTCATTTCCTATAAGTCAGCAACATAACCAGGGGACATAAAAGAAACTGCCAAGTCCAGAGCTTCGCCAAAGACTCCTCAGCACCTCATCTAAAGTGAGTGAGTGTCAGCAATCAAACACAACCCCAATAAAGCATCAGCCTAGAGAAGGAGAAAAGGGTGTAAAAGACAAGAGATGGAGGAATCTAGTCTGACTGGGGAGATAAGACCAATATACCTGAATCAAGGAAGGATAACAGACATGGGCAAGAATGCTAATGGATACAGAATTTCTTTTGAGAGGGATGAAAATATTCACAAATTAAATTGTGATAATGTTTGAACAATCCCATGAATCTACAAAAAAAATTGAACTATATATATATATATATATATATATTGGCTGTGCCACACGACTTATGGGATCTCAGTTCCCCAACCAGGGATTGAACCTGGGCCACAGCAGTGAAATCCCAGAATCCTAACCACTAGACAACCAGGGAACACCCCTGAACTATATACTTTAAATGGGTAAATTGTATGGTATGTGAATTATACATCAATAAAGACAATTAATTTCTTTTTAAAAAGACACAGACCACTAGCTATAGTGGAATAGGAGAAGAGAGACCAGAATTCCAGCCCTTTACTTATTGTGCCAATAACTGTGACCTTGTTTATAGCTGCTCAGTTGCCCAGTCCTGTCCAACTCTTTGCAGCCCCATAGACTATTTCCTCTGGAGTTACTGAAAGGAGTTCAAACTGTCTGGCCTCCAGGCTCCTCTGCCCATGGGATTTTCCAGGCAAGAATACTGGAGTGGGTATTATTTTCTACTCCAGGATATCTTTCTGACCCAGGGATCCAACCTGCTGTCTTGCATCTCCTACATTTGCAGGCAGATTCTGTGTGACTTTGGTCACTTTCTTTTCTCACGCCTCATTTTCCTCACCTGTTTGTTAGATGAAGGCATTGGAGTAGATGACCTGTAAGGTTCCTGTCTTAGTTTCCTGGAGTTGTTGTAACAAATTACCACAAACTTAAAAAAACAGAAAGTTATTCTCTCACAGTTCTGGAGGCTCTAAGGCTGAAATCAAGGTGTTGTCAATACCACGCTCCCTCCAGAGGCCCTAGGCGAGAACGCATTCCTTGTCTTTTCTGGGTTTGTTCCTAGGCATGTGTCTGCATCTTTCTCTGCTCTGTCTTTCCACTTGGATAATCCAGTATAAACTCCTCTCAATATCCTTAATTAAATCAGATCTCTCGCCATATACGGTAGCATTCACGTGTTCCAAGTGATTGACATAGATATCTTGGGGGAAGGGGGGTAACTCATATATAGATCTTTGCAAGTTTATAGGAGAGTTGAGAGAACGAACTTGAGAACATTTTAACTGCTTTACATTCTCTAAACACCTCCTTCCTCACTTCCCTTCCTTCCTAGTTTGTATTTAAAATAACTTCCATCTGTATGGAATTTTATGGTTTGAAAAGTTATTATGCGTTTGTCAGCTCATTGCAATCCCATAAAAACCTGTAGATTTGTTATTATCACTATAATTTCATTTCAAATGAGAAAATGGAGGGTGAGAAAGATTAAATGATCTAACCAAGGTCACCCATGCTGGAAGGTACCAAGGTCACCCATGCTGGAAGGTGCCAGGGTTGGACTTCGGCCTTTGTCTTTGCCCTCCACATCCTTTGGTTCACATTCTACCATCACCTGCCTGAATCTTGGTACAGCATCAGGAGGTTCTAGACCAGGATAAGGTATATGCACTTGAAGTAAATTCAGTTCTCCCTATTCTTCCTGCTAAGCACAGCTGGAAATCCTGGACACTTCATATAAAATCAACATAGGAAGATCTGAAAGGTAGGAAGAAGAAGGCAGACTGGCAAGCGCTCTTGGAACCCAAAGACTGACATAACAAGAGCTCCTGGGTTTTCTTGCCTCATATATATCCTAGACTGGATGCTAGAAAACAACCTGGAAATGTCAACAGGCACAGTCAAAATGAAGTCCAAAGCAAAGCCTGCTTGCCAAAGGACAAGGAAAAACGCAATTCAGCAAGACAGAAAACCTTTGCACAATCACTGTCTTTTCCAGCCAAACACCATGGAAAGAAATCATGGTCCCACCTCCAACCCTATAGGGAGGTGGAGACCCTAGGCTCCAGTCATAATGAGTTACCCTTCCCCACACCCCATCCCTCATCAGAGCAGTATCAGAGGAGAGTGGGGGAGCCTGGGCTTTCATTCCTGCCCAGAGGTAGTGAGCTCCCCCTCCAGAGGTAATAAGACACCCTTCCCCCCTCTCTGCCAGAGTGTCAGAGGAGGCCACCTGGCAAGTGTGAAATCCCACATCCACCCTGCAATAAGGAGTGATCTCTCCCCTCTCCCCTGGGTGAACAAACGGGCCTGAGTGGAGAACGTGGACATTCATTTCTGCCCGGTGTTTGTGAGGTGATGCCCCACAACTAGCATGATGTCACAGGAACCCTGCTAAAACAGAAGATTTAAACACGAATCGGTGTCTCATTACACCAGAAACGTCCATTAGGCAAGCAAGATCATAAATCACACCAAGAACCAAGAAAATCTCATCTTAAATTTTAAAGACAATTGGCAGAGGCCCAAACCAAGATGATGCGGATATTGAAATAATCTGACAAGGATTTTGAAGAATCACAAAAATGTCTCAACAAACAATTTTAAAATAGAAAATCTCAGTGAAATAACTGAAGATATAAAGAAGAACCAAATGGAGATTTTAGAACTAGAAAATATAATTACCAAAATTAAAAACTCAATGGATAAGGTCAACAACAGAATGGAAGGGGAGGAGGAAAAGAATCAATGAACAATGAACTTGAAGATCAAACAATATAAATGACCCAAGTTGAGTCAATTATCCAAAAGGAGTAATTTGGGTGAAAAAAATACTTTCGTTCTCCTCTTGTGTTATCTAAATTGTTTGAAAATTAAGGTGAAAAGTATCAGTTCAGTTCAGTTCAGTCTCTCAGTCGTGTCCCACTCTTTGTGACCCCATGAATCGTGGCATGCCAGGCCTCCCTGTCCATCACCAACTCCCGGAGTTCACTCAAACTCACGTCCAACGTGTCGGTGATGCTATCCAGCCATCTCATCCTCTGTCGTCCCCCTTTCCTCCTCCCCCCAATTCCTCCCAGCATCAGTCTTTTCCAACGAGTCAACTCTTCCCATGAGGTGGGGCAAGTATTGGAATTTCAGCTTCAGCATCACTCCTTCCAAAGAACACCCAGGGCTGATCTCCTTTAGAATGGACTCGTTGGATCTCCTTGCAGTCCAAGGGACTCTCAGGAGTCTTCTCCAATACCACAGTTCAAAAGCATCAATTCTTCAGTGCTCAGCCTTCTTCACAGTCCAACTGTCACATCCATACATGACCACTGGAAAAACCGTAACCTTGACTAGATGGACCTTTGTTGGCAAAGTAATGTCTCTGCTTTTCAATATGCTATCTAGGTTGGTCATAACTTTTCTTCCAAGGAGTAAGCATCTTTTAATTTCATGGCTGCAGTCACCATCTGCAGTGATTTTGGAGCCCAAAAAAATAAAGTCTGACACTGTTTCCACTGTTTCCCCATCTATTTCCCATGAAGTGGTGGGACCAGATGCCATGATCTTCGTTGCTATCTAAATGTTAATTTCAAAGAATGTAGAAGAAATATTTAATAAAATTATATTATAAATGGAGGTAGTAAAGGGACTTAAAGGGAGGTGAGTTTTCTACACTTATCTCCAATTGACAATGTGAACACCAATGGATCTCCATGATGATGGAGTCATTCCATATCTTGATTTTAGGGTTGAATCTACTTGCATGATAAAATGCCTATACATATACTATATGCACACATTTGTTTCTAGGTCCATTTACTGGTTTTGATTTTGCACCATAGTTACACAAGATCAGCCACTGAGGGACCCTGGAGAACACTGGGTGAAAGATACATGAAACTTCTCTGTATTATCTTTGTAAATCGCTATGTATCTAAAATAATTTCGAAATGAAAAATTTTTAAATAAAAGAGGATTGAAGGCGCAACTTCACAGGCACTTAGGGAGTTCCCATTTCACTCTGGAGGCCAGATAACCTGGAGTGATAACCTTCTGAAGGGTTATCTGGTGCCCAGAGAACGGAACGTTCTGGACAGGAATCTTCAGTCAGACCCTCACCTTATCCTCAAGTGACATCACAAACCCTCAGAAGCCCCACCTACCACTCAGAAGCCTTGCCAGTTGAACTACATATAAGGCCTATGTTTGCTTTGGAAGCAGTTGTTCAACCTTGCTGAGCACTGATCTGCCTGTTCAGTTACACTGGAAGGATAACGGCCCCATGTGAACAAGTTCAACTGTTTGACCCTCGTTCCTAAGCTCTTACAGAGAGCAAGACCAATTCTCCTGGTGTTTTCTTGGTTGTGTGGGCAGTCTGCTTCTATCACACATCTCAGCTGTCTTTGAGAAACCTATGTCTTCCCCACAGTTTCCAGCCTTCTTACGGGACAAGCATACACTGACCACTACCATATCTGATCCAGCTTCCCTGGTCAAAGTCCTCTTCTTCTTTGCACTCCTGATGACTCTGGTCACTCTACTTATCCTAATCTGGAAGGTAACTAGAGACAAAGGCAACAAGAGCAGAGAACCAGACCAAAGAAAGGAGGCGACACTGCTGGCGTGAAGACCTATGATTCCTGGTGGAGACTCCACTGAGGTGAAGACCTGGAGGCCAAGAGGTGGACCACTGAGGGGCTGTCTTAATGGTAGAGCGTGGGAAAGAACTACTTCGGGCACTCCATCCCCCCTGCCAGATGCTCGCTTGGCCTCCTCCTCTATGACCACTTCCGCTATAATTCACATGCATTCTGCTGCTCTTTGTCTTCTCCAACTCCTGAATTTAAGTGTCTTCTCTACGTGGATCTTTCCAGACTGAAATTATAAATGGCTTTTGATCTTTGCATTAACAAATGAAAGGGAAAAACACATAGAAGATAAAAAATCACTTACAAAGCCCGAATTTTTAAAATTGGATATATGTTAACTCTGGGATACTGAAATTATTGGAAACTCATAGCATCTCAAACTCTACAATGAAACCATAGTGGAAGCTGAGTTCCAGAAGATCCTTAAAAAGGTCACCTACTCTGAATTCTAGGTAAAATTTCCCCTCCTCCTCACCTAATTCTGGGAATAAACAGTATTTCCTCTCAAAAAACAATTTGGAGCACCAAGTACTTTTTCTCTTTTCTTCCCCATCCTCCAACTTTGTGGGTTGGCAAATTTTTAAAGAGCATATTCTAAAACCATAATTTTGTTTGATTTTTAAGAATCTTTTCTGAATTTGGAACACATTAACTTCCTTTTCAAATGAAATCTAAATTAAAGCCACAATGTTTTGAAAACCCATACCCTCAGAAAATTAGGCTGGAGTACACAACGCCCGCCTTCTGGGTTGTGTCCTTTGGGTCTCAACCCATGGTCATTCATTCCCTTTCACTTTAACCCATAGAAATGAAGGAGCTTGCTCACTCGTTGCTGAGGAGAGGTCACTACGCTATCAGCCCCGAGAGGAGCCCACATGCGCCTCCCCTCACACCTGCTCCTCCAGTGCCTGGCAGCGGTGGTGTGTGTTTTGAGGGGTGACCAGCTTCAGCAGAGACGGATTACAGGTGCCCCGCAAACCCAAGGCCTCATGGCCAAGGGAGCCGCATCCCTCTCCCCTCTGGTAGAGCGGACCCTATATAGAGGCGGCTAACCTGCCCTTCAAGACGACTGTCACACTTTTTCTGTCCACCTTGCCTGCTTGGGAAGTAGGTGGGGGTGAGGAAGCATGGAGTGGAGTGGGAAGTGAGGTGAGTGGGGTTCTTACGCACCTCTTTTCGGGAAGGGACGATCCGCGAAAGGTCAGTCATGCCTCAGAGTTGGGAGAAAGATCTCACCACTCCTCACTGCCTCCAGATCTTTCTCTTCTATCCCGCAATGCCTTTATCCATCCAGCAGAGGGTTACTAAGCTCTTGATGTGTATCAGGCTCCGGACCTGGGAGCTCGGGATAGGAGCGCCTCCACAGCAGGATGGATGTTAACCAATGACTCACGGGGATGAACGCCTCATTATCAACTGAGAACAGTGCTCCGAAGAGAACGTGGCTTTGTGAGAGCGTGTATCAAAGGAAACTGACGTGGCCTGGGGGAAGGTTTACCTGAGGAAGTCACTCCCCAGCGGAGCTAAGAACTGAGGAGCGAGCGGGAGTTAGACGCCGCCGGGTGCGGGCGGAGGGGCACGGCCTTCTAGACAGAGGTCAGCGCGTGCAAAAGCCTGTATCAGCAGGCCTGTTGTAAGAACTGGCCAGAAAGACGGTGATTCTGGAGCACGGACACGGAACCTTATGGAGCTGGAGAAGTTTGTGGGACGGGATCTCACCACACCCCTGTGGGCAAAACTAGTCAGGATGATGGTGAGGGGGGTGGCTCAGTCCTCTCAAGTTCCTTAATTAACAGCGCTGTGCCTGATTACGAGACTCCTGGGCCAGGTCACTCCATGCTCCCCGGGGACTCGAAGTCACCCTCCTCCCATTTTCTTCTGCCCTCCAGGATCTCCTCCCCAAACTTCTCACTCACCCAAATCTCTTCCGCTTTATCCGAATTTGATTACGTGCAAATCACTCGGACTGCATTGTGAGCTTATGGCCACCTGATGGCAGCAGAGAGTCAGCAAATCTGGCCCCTGCGGCAACCCCCTCCTAGGCTGGGCGAGCCTCTCTACTTCACCCTCTGAGAGCTGGAATGTTAGTCCCTAAGAGACGATAATCAGGTTATTTACGATAATGGGAATCTCTTATCCAAATCTTCTGGGCTAGAAATTTCATAATTTTTTAGCATCAATTATGTGCTGGCTCTTAGCAGTATCTCTCTTCTGCTTAATTACACTATGAAAAGGACATTACGCCCACAGGTGGGAAGTTGAGTAAGGCTCAACTCCTAAACAGGCCAATTCTCTATCCAATGTCTCACAGCAGGGCCGGGTTATCTTTCCTCTCCCTGCTGCCTCCTGCATTCATTGAGGAATAAGACGTCTCTTGCTCAGAGGCATCTCTTCTTTCCCTATCAGAAGTCTCTTTGCTCCAAATTGCCACTAGCGTGAGTTGATATTGTGCCCTGCATCTTCCTCTGCTGTCACCTCCTCTGGCTTCTCCCCAGCACCTTCAGAGAGGTCTGTCTGCAACTCCAGGTCCTGCACTTGCAGGGATGAAGTCAACAAATCCCAACCACCATCGTACACCATAGTGAATACGCCATAGTGTAGGAGGTGGTGGTGGTCTCTAGCTCAGTCATGTCCGTCTCTTGGCGACCCATGGGCTGCAGCATGCCAGGTTTCCCTGTCATTCAAGAATTTGCTCAAACTCATGTCTATTGTCGATGATGCCATCCAGCCATCTCATTCTCTGTCACCCCCTTCTCCTCCTGCCCTCAGTCTTTCCTTGTGGGTAATAGGAACCAGAGGGGAAGGGTAGTGGGAAAAAGATAAGACATTGCTCCCTTCTGCAGGGAGTTTCTGAGCCGGTTAGGACTGAGGGCTTTCTCAATCACAGTGGCAGGCGGATTCTGAGAAAGGCCAGGGATGGGGTACTAGTGGAAAGTTTTAAGCATTCTGAAGCCTGGGGAACCCCTGTGGGCTAAATCAATCAGGGATGAGGGGCTCCCTGAAGCAGGGGAATTGTTAAGAAAATATATGGCTTGGATTTAGGAGTGGGAAGGAGCATGTGATAAACATAAGGGACAGTGAGTCAACCAAACAATGCATGAAGGGAAGCAATGGGAAATCAGGTCTAGAATAGAGTACCAGTCAGTGGAAAGGACCTTGAATGCCAGATGAGAGTGCTGGATTTCAACTAAGGGGGACCCAGTGAAAATTTCTGACAAGGGAAGTGACAAGTGAAATAAACATTAAACAAGATTACTCTGACATAGTCAATGAGTCAGGCAAATGGGAGGAGAGACTGAGTGGGAAGACCAGTAAAAATGCCAGCTGAGTAAAAAAAAACTTTATGAAATTTCTGGTACTTTCCTGTTTTTGTGACTTTGCTCATTCTATTCCTTCCACTTGAAATGCCCTTTTGTAAACCTTTCTCTGCTCAATAGTTTTTAAGGGAGAGTGGAATCCAGAGAGGTACATCCTAGGACTTGGTCTAAAAGCAGGCAATAGAGACGAGAACCTCTGCCTCCTCCCAATCTCCTGGCCCTGAGAGCTGTGGCAGGGGCTGAAACAGATGATGCTACAAGCTGTTTCCCTGGAAAAGTTTAAACTCTCGGAGCTGTCTTTCCAGGAGGATGTGCAGGTGGGAGTAGACGCCCCCCGCCCCCCGCCCCCCACCCCACCCCCACTGCTCTTTCTCCAGTCCATTAGGTGCGCTAACTGTTCCAGCCAACTGAAGCTCAAACACTGGGGATTCCCTAAACCAGCTAGAGCCTGGGAATCAGCTGCCACCATCTGGACTGAACCATGAAGCGTCAGCGTCAGAAGGGCCTTAGGCCATCCAGAGCCATACTCTCATTTTACAGAAGAGGCCCCTGATGCCCAGAGGGGAAGTGAGGGAAACAGCGAGTGTGGAAGAGAGGCCAGAGCAGGTCAGACCAGACAAGCGTAGGGTGAAACCTTAGCTCCCCCACTTCACACTAGCTCTGTATCCACAGCCAAATTATTTAAGCCAGTGGCTCTCAAAGTATGATCCTGGGATCCCTGGGGCTCCCCAAGACCCTTTCAGGAAATCAAAAGATTGAAACTATTTTCATAGAAACAGTAAATTCTTATATTCCTTTTACATTCTCATTCCCTCATGAGTTTTTGAGATGGTACATGACATGTCTTCTAGTAAGTCAAGAGTTAGAGAGATTCGCAAAACTGTGAAACAGTACTCTTCTTCCTCCTTTCTAAAATTGATCTATATTAACACGTAAGTTTGTTGTTATTTTATATGAATCAATAAGTTCTTGTTAAAGTTCAGTGTTAATTTCTAATATTGCAAACATGGATAAATATAACGTACATAAAGAAAAGTTCCTTGGAGTTCTCCATACTTCTTAAAAGTGTAAGAGGATAATGAAACTAAAAAGTTTGAGAAGTAGGAATTTAAACTCTCTAGGTCTTCATTTCCTTATCTATAAAATGGGCGTATTATCTCACAGGATAGTTTGAGACTAAAAGAAAAGGTACTCCAGATAAAATGCAAAACATTTGCTCAAGGTCTCCTGGTATTGTATTTCTTGAACAATGGCCTCTCCAACCTCACCTCACATCTGTTCTGGGAAAGTAAAGAATCTGCCTGCAATGTGGGAGACCCACATTCGATCCCTGGGTCAGGAAGATCCCCTGGAGAAGGAAATGGCTACCCACTCCAGTATTCTTGCTAGAAGAATTTCATGGACAGTGGAGCCTGGTGGGCTCCAGGGGGTCTCAAAGAGTTGGACATGACTAACACTTTCACTCCTTGGAAGAAAAGTTATGACCAACCTAGACAGCATATTCAAAAGCAGAGACATTACTTTGCCGACTAATATCTGTCTAGTCAAGGCTATGGTTTTTCCTATGGTCATGTATGGATGTGAGAGTTGGACTGTGAAGACGGCTGAGCGCCGAAGAATTGATGCTTTTGAACTGTGGTGTTGGAGAAGACTCTTGAGAGTCCCTTGGACTGCAAGGAGATCTAACCAGTCCATTCTGAAGGAGATCAGCCCTGGGATTTCTTTGGAAGGAATGATACTGTCACGCGAGTGTATGTTCCCCGGTTCTTTGTCTCGTCACAACAAAGATTTGGAGCAACGGACATTAGAGCCCTCGGCGCATCACAGCTCTCAGGTCTTGGACAAACCATGTTACAGCTCTTAGGCAAATCAGTGTTACAGCTGTATTTTATTTAGAAGATAGCAGAAGAATGGGAGAAAGAGAGAGAGAAAGAGTGCGTGAGAAAAAGAGAGAGAGAGAGACAAAGAGTGCGCGCACACACGCAGGGAGAGAAAGAGAGAAAGAGAGCTTTGGCTCTTCCTTTTATATGTTTTCTTCCACTTGGGCCCGCCCTATGCAAATTGGGCTTAGCCAGGAGTGCTGTTTGTTCCACCTGAAGTCTTCACTCTGGTCCTCGGACCTTCCTTTGACCATCCTTGTTTTTTATTTAGCCACCGCCATTTTGGACTCCATTTCCCTATTCTACCTACCTAACAATACTAAAGCTGAAACTCCAGTACTTTGGCCACCTCATGCGAAGAGTTGACTCATTGGACAAGACTCTGATGCTAGAAGGGATTGGGGGCAGGAGGAGAAGGGGATGACAGAGGATGAGATGGCTGGATGGCATCACCGACTCAATGGATGTAAGTTTGGGTGAACTCCGGGAGTTGGTGATGGACAGGGAGGCCTGGCGTGCTGCCATTCATGGGGTCGCAAAGAGTCAGACACAACTGAGCCACTGAACTGAACTGAACTGAACACTTACACACTTTCACTTCAGAGACCCTAGAGTCTGGGGATGAAGCATAGTGGTGTATAAAGATGCTATGCCACTGGAAGCCAGTGTCTGCAGGCATGAAGTCCCCTTGCATGCCTGAGGCAGATCCCCCATACCAAGGTCAGCAAACAAAGAGTGACAATTCTAGTAGATTGCCTTGAGCCACAGAGAGGGCCCAGAAACCTTTGTGCATCTGTAGTTCACCTCTGCCACCACCTGAGGGCAGCATGCCCCACAAGTAGAATAGCAGAGCCCACTCAGGACAAAAAAGCTTGGCGCTTTTAGAACAGAAAAAGTTACTTCAGAGATTGCCTCCTTTCAGAGAGTGTCTCCCTGAAACCTCTGCGACATTCCTCCAACAACTAGTAAGGGAGCTGACCTGCCAGAAAAGTCAGAGTTGCTCAGTCATGCCCAACTCTGGGACCCCATGGACTATACAGTCCATGCATGGAATTCTCCAAGTCAGAATACTGGAGTGGGTAGCCTTTCCCTTCTCCAAGGGATCTTCCCAACCCAGGGGTCGAACCCAGGTCTCCTGCATTGCATGCAGATTTTTCACCAGCTGAGCCACAAGGGAGGCCCCTGAAACCTCTGTCACATTCTCCAATAACCAGTAAGGGCAGCCAACCTGGCAACAGGGATGATAAACCATGCGGATGAAATTTGAAACAACCCTGAAGAGTCCCAGTGATCTGTTTTCAAGTAAAGATTTCAAAAGTCGTATTACCTCCTCAGTCCCCACTCTCATTTTTTGTTTGTTTGTTTGTTTTAGCATTTTATTTATTTAATACCCAAAACATTTTGTTGGGGTATACCCAATTAACAATGTTGAGACAGTTTCAGGTGAACAGCGAAGGACTCAGCCACACATATGCATGTATCCATTCTCCCCCAAGTTCCCCTCCCATCCAGGCTGGCACATAACATTGAGCAGAGTTCCATGTTCTATACAGTAGCTCTTTGTTGGTTATAGATTTTAAATATAGCAATGTGTACATGACCTTCCGAAAGTCCCCAACTTGTCAATGCTGGCTCCATAAGCCTGTCTTAATATCAATGAAAGCAAATGCTAGGAGTCATAAAATGGATTGCTGGACCCACTTGGCCACTGAGCCCCAGTTTCCTCATCAGTAAAGAAGAAAAAGCATAGCCATCTCATAGGATTATGAGGCTCGAAGGAGAATGATGTAAAGAATCTTTGTAAAGTCTGAGGTGCTATAAGCTTTTTAATAATTTTATATCTTAGGAAAAGCCAAATAGGTAAATCCAGGTGATGCTAGTGGAGAAGGAAATGGCAACCCACACCAGTGTTCTTGTCTGGAGAATCCCAGGGACAGAGGAGGTTGGTGGGCTGCCACCTATGAGGTCGCACAGAGTCGGACATGACTGAAGCGACTTAGCAGCAGCAGCAGCAGGTGATGCTAGTGGTAAATAACCCGCCTGGCAATGCAGGTGACATAAGAGGCACGGGTTCGATCTCTGGGTTGGGAATATCCCCTGGAGAAAGGCATGGCAACCCACTCCAGTATTCTTTCCTGGAGAATCCCATGGACAGAGAAGCTTGACAGGCTATAGGTCCATGGGGTTGTAAAGAGTCAAACACAACTGAAGTGACTTAACACACATTCATGATATAAGAGATAGATAGATAGATAGATATGTAAGTCTTTTTGAATATGTGCCAAAAATATATATATATTTTAAACTTGGATCAGAAAGGCCCAGTGACAGAGTAAGATCAAGTTCCTTAGAGTTTTCTGGGTCTCTTGATTTAATAGCTCTAGAAGACAACCATACAAATGTGACCTGAGAAGAATAGCACTTTTCCGTTAATAAGAATTAATACCTATGTAACACCTTATAGCTTACAAAGTAGTTTTGCTCACATTCCCCCAACTCCTGAGAACAGAGAGGAAGACATTCTCATTCATCTTTCATAGTTAGAAAACAGGCCCAAAGAAGTGAAGTCACTTGCTCAAGATCTCAAAGCAAGTCAGGGGTACAGCCAGACCCTCTGAGTCCAAGATTTGCATTCTCTCCACTGAGCAGCCTCAGAAGACTGGGGTGATGAAGGAATCACCACCTCCATCTCACATCTCAGACATGGCATGTGGGCAGCCCCATCAACAACCGCTTTGCAAGGACGACTTTGTCCAGCCTGAGGGCTCCTGGCCCCCACTTCCTCAACCTCTAGTAAATACAGGTGGCTTTTTCTTGAAATGCAAAATGGCATTACTCTTCAGTTTTAAAGACCTGCCACCACTGTTCTGAGCTCAACTCCCTCCTAGCACCCAGCCCAAACCCTCCCAGGCAGTTTCCTCACAGCACACAGCTGTGCAGATCTGAGCTGTGTGGCCCCCACACGAGCCACGTGGCAGCTGAGGGCACAGGGCAGTGTGGAGGTGAGGGGGGGAGCAGAGCCCAACAGAAGGCGGAGGGGAAAGGGGCCACAGTGAGGTGGAGACCACCTAGGACCAGAATCTGGAAGACTTTGAGCTAACTTCCATTTATTCCTCAGGGCTCTCAAGCAGATCCCTGAACCACCCTACTCCTTGGTTGCTTCATTCATACATACACCTTGTATATTCCCAAATATACCTTTATTCTGTGTATAAACACAAGGCAAAGGAAGGCCCAAGGGCTGCCAGACCTCTCTGTCTCAAGGAAGGCTTCATTTGATCTCCCCCACTGTAAAGTGAAAGTTGCACAGTCATATCCAACTCTTTGAGACCTCAAAGACTGTAACCTGCCAAGTTCCTCTGTCCATGAAACTGTCCAGGCCAGACTGGAATGGGTAGCCATCCCCTTCTCCAGGGGATCTTCCCAACCCAAGGACTGAACCCAGGTCTCCCATTACAGGCAGATTCTTTATCATCTGAGCCACCAGGGAAGGCCTGTCTCCCCAGATGTCTACCCTTAGCTTGTACTTTGTAATTCACACTAACATGTATTTCAGCCCATCACTTCTACTCTTAACCTGCATCCATGGATAGATTTTAGGGGGCAATGGGTTCTGGGAACAAACTGGAGAGGGTGATACATCTCACTAACCTCTAAGTGAATTTAGCATTTCTCCACTACGAGCCCCAGCAGGGTTAGCAGTGTGCTCCTGTCACTAACTGAAATCAGGATGCTTTCACATTCTCTCAGTTGCTGCAGGTCTCTTAAAATATTATTTGCACTCATCACAACTTGGAAATTATGGTAGTTATTACATCTGCTGCTAGATCTGGTTATTGAATGCCTTGTTAAAGACAGTGGTAGATTACTGACAGAAATTTGGTGTGTGTGTGTGTTTAACTCTTTTGATAACAGTATTTCAGTACAATTGGCTTCCTTCGTAATCTTGGGTGTTTCAGTGTGTGCATTTGGGAACATCGGCTTCACCAGACTGCCAGTGGAGTGCTGCACACAGAAAGGATCAGGCCCGCTGACCCCAGATGCTCCTCTGCGTTCTCAGGGGTGTCTGTGTCCAACCAGGCTCATAGCACCAAGCTCCCTGCACAGAGAGAGACAGTGGAGAGAGGGCAGAAGGGTGCAGTATCTCCTTTCTCCTACACTGACTTGCTATCTTGCTTAACTGTTACAAGAATTCAGAGAAGATGTCCGTATTGTGCATATTTTAAAGAGGAAGAAACAGAAGCTCACACAAGAAATGTGCAACAGCCCATCTCCTGCCCTCTGCCTTCAAAGGCTAAAGCTCTGCGGAGCCCCACCCCATGATAGTGAAGAGCTTGGCCTCAAGTCAGGCACAACCAGCTGTGTGACTGAGGGCAGATCACTCAACTTCTCTGAGTCTCCGAGTCCTCATCTCCACAGGGGGACAACAAAACACCCATCCCACAGGGCTTCCTGGAGGAGCTCCATGAAACAACATGTGTAAAGAGCTCAACATGGGCCCCAGATCCGCCGAGTGTACACTGGCTGCCATCACTGTCACCAAGAAGAGACTCAGTCATTACATCGTGGTTGCCTTACAGTCTATTTTAGAAATTATAGGCAACTTTCAGGCCACTCTCCCAAATCCAACTGCTCTTATCAGAAAGGGCTAAGAATTTGTTTTCCTTCCCTCTCAGCATCCATGACTTCTTAGCGGCCAAATGGCTCTTCCCCTTCTCTCCAGGGGAGGCAGTTGGGCTGAAAAAGATGAAAGCAAACGTGTCAGGGCCAGGAGGAGGGAGGATGGTGGCCGGCCGCAGTGCAGGTATCAGCAGCCCTGGGCTCGCCTGAGCAGCGCGTTCCTCCCAGAGATGAGCCCGCTGCGGGGTGCAGCGCAACGTCGTGCCATCCGTGTCTCCAAGTGCCTGCGTGTAATTTATTTTCTTGCAGGGTTGGGGGAGGTGGCCGAGGCTTCACAAGCTGTACCTGACAGATAATTACACAAAGACAAATTGTGCTCGGCCTTACCCGTCTCCGAGTATGGCAACCTCCAGACGCTGCGGGTGGTGGAGGGGGAGGAGGGGGCGAGGCGGGGGCAGGGGGCGTGGAGGAGCGGGAGGGGGGCGATGCTGAGCGCGACTGACCCATTATTCATCCACAGCTGGGCGGACAGTGGAGCCGGGAGGGACTGGGGCGGGCCCTGGCTGAAGCGCAAAGGCGTCTCTGGACTGGACTGCGTCGTGGCTCTCTTAGGCGATGACAGACGCAGGGACAGTCAGTACGCTCCCCGCGCCTCGTCCAAAGCTAGTTGCTCTATGAGAGGCCACATGCCAGACCCCCAGGGACCGTGCGGACCCGACACAAGGTGCTCTGCTGCGCCCTCTAGAGGGGAAGCCACCCAGAGCCTGGAGGGGTCCTAACTGGCGCCCCTCGTTCTGCTCTGGGAGCTGGTGGAAATTGCAGTTTCTCACGGACAGGGGGAGGGTCTCCTGTCTCCCAGACTCCCGCCTACATTCTCCCCACACCCACTATCTTCGCCCTTTTCCTTCCCCCTATCTTCCCCTTTTTCTTCTTCTTTCGATTAAAACTTTTCTGTTGCATGACAGGATTTTATTTTTAATGTACCCAGGAGGAAACGTGGAAGATAATGTATATAGCCTACGAACTTTCTAAACTTAAAATAAATTAATTAAATGGTGGTGATTTTCACTGTATTCTTATAATTATTTTATGTTGACCAGCATGAAAGCTAATAAAAATAAATCAAACCTATGAACATACTTTTTTTTTTTTTTTTAAGAAAGAGAGAAATGGACTGTTTAAGCCCAGGGAATCTTCCAAAGCTGAGGGACAGCTTTGACTCCCTCATCAATAAAACTAAAAACAAAACATTGTCCTCGTTCGATCATTTATTCGCCGGGCATCTATTGAGCATCAATGCAATGTCTGGCACCGAATGTGACATAGACTGGTCTGCATCCCCAAAGCGCAGAGCAGAATATGTGTGGCATATTGGGCTCACCAAGACTGAGTGACTGATGTCCTCTATCGAGGGGCAGGGAGAGCTCCAGTGAGGAGGCTTCTGTGATCGATAGTTCTCTCTTGGACCACGTTCTTTAGCACAGAGCCTGCCACACTCTTCCTCTTGCTGTATCTATATCGTGTATCTCAGTCTGTTGCTCGTTCTTCCCTAGAGCCTCCTCTGAAATCCCAGGTGAAGTTAGCAGCTCCTCCCACCCCATCTCATAGTAGAATTACCTGTGGTTGTGTCTTCCACCACCCGAAAGGCTGGAACCACTTTTTCGCTCTGCAGCCTCACAGCGCCCAGGGCAGGTACACCAGTATTACTGAGCTGAATGAGCCTCGCCTTCTCGGATCAGTCTCCAACAAGCTCTGCCATTCTCCTCCTGCCCTCTCTCCCCATCCTCCTCCTCCATTTGGGTCCTCTCCCTCTCTGTGCTGTGCCTCCTCCCTGTTCCTTTGTTCTCTTTCCTAAGATTGGTAACTGAGGAAAGGTTCCTCCTCCTTGTCAGGCCCATTCATTCTTCCGCCAAGCAGCCTGGGCCTGCTCCATTGATATCACTCCCTCCGCTTCTCAACCTTCCCTTGGCTCCTCCCTCTTTTCCCAGGGCTCTGGCAGGTGCTTTTAAGCCCCAGGCAGCCTCAGCAACATCCCCATTCCTGTGGGCGCACGTGCACACACACACATCCATGCCCTGATCCAGGCACACCCCAGTCCATACGTGCATCCCCATTCCCTACACAGATCTTGCTGTACATACACCTGCCCCCACACAAACACACACACCCGGGGCCTTCCTGCCTTTCCACAAGAAACCACTTTATCCTTTCCTGAGAAGGAGGAGGAGACCCCTTGGGCATAAACTACAAGTTCTTTGGAATAAGAAAGTCCAGTAAACCTCAGGGCACAGGGTCCTCAGATGACAGCAGGCTTGGAAGGATTCAGCAGTAAGGTTCAGGTCCCTCACAACACGGCTCCTCCTGACTCTCCAAATCACATGTCCTTGAGGCTCATAGACCACTGTCCCTGCTCAACCCCTGGTCCCGGCCCTCTCTTGTTCTCTTCCTCCAGGCCTGCTGGGGCCCTTCTGGCTCTTCCTGCCACTCCTTCCTCTCTCTCTGAGAGCCTTTCAACTTCCTCCACACTGAAGACATCACCTAAGGTGTCCTCAAGCTCTGGGCTTCAACCCCCACCCCTTCACTTTCCAACCTTCCCAGTCCCCACACTCTCTTCCTGAAGCTACACTTGCATCCCAGCCCAGCTCCTTATCCCCTGCTTCTTTCAGACACATCTGCCCCAAATGACTCTTGCTCCTTCTTCCCTGCCCCTCCTACCCTGACACTCCCTTCCATTCACAGGCTCCCCTTGTACAAAGCACCTTCCTGAATCTATGACCATAGAAGACAGTCTCCTACCTGGGATATTAGGGACAGTCTCAACCTCTAACAGAGAGTTATGGATTAGCACAGTTTGTGGATTTCCAAGCCCATCCGGTGCAACCTTTTAATTTTTTTTACAGATGAGAGAACTGAGGTTCAGAGAGGAGGAAAGGATCAGGAGCACACAGCTCATCCACCTGAATGTAAACAGCAAGCACTCACCGCTCACTCAGCGCTCACATCCTGCTATGCAGATGCCCGCATGGACACAAGTTCCATTGCCTGAACTGGTGGTGTTGATGGCGCAGTAAAGAAGTTGGAGGTGATGAAATCTCAGGGAATAATTCTGAAAGAGACAGGCAACTTCTACCTTCTTTCTGAGACTTGTGAATGAAACTTACAGTTGAGAAGATGGTCAAATAGCTGATTTAGTCAACCCTCACTGGGAGAAGATAATCCCAAGAGATGTCAGCCTGGCAGTCTCTGGATTTCAATCTCTCTATACTCTCTCTCTTTCTCTCTGTCCTAGAAGACTTTTGGCTTCAGGAAGGAAACACTTCAGGTGAATGAGGAGGAAATGCTCATTCTTGGAATCAGTCCTTTTGGGGGCGGGGGGGCTGCATGGGGTCTTAGTTTGGGGCACTCCGAATCTTTGCTCTGGCATTAGGAATCTTTAGTTGCAGCGCACAAATTTAGTTGCACCACGTGGGATCTAATTCTCTGACCAGGGATTGAACCTGGGACTCCTGCATTGGGAGCCCCAGTCTTAGCCACTGGAACATCAGGGAAGTTTCTTGGGATCAATCTGGATTTTTCACCCCCTGGAAACGATAGGCAGGGTACTGAGGATGTCTTCCTGTGGGCATAGGGACAGAGATTAGAACTGACTACGAAACTGAAAAGGGATATGCCAGAGGGGAAAAGCGCGGCAGAGGTGGCCGAGACCAGGAAAGGAGGGAGCCAAATTCCCCGGGCGAGGCTGAATTCAACGCGGGGAGAGATGACTGTTATCATCCCTGTATCCTCTTACCCCTCTCGTCTCCGGTCCCAGCACAAAGAAGAGAGGGATAGGGAGGAATCGAGGGAGAGGGAAGGAAACACTAAGTGAGGCTCAAAGAATATGAAGCCGAAAGACAGAGGGAAATGGGAGAAAAAGGAAACTGCTTAAGAAGCAAAAAAAGGCAGCAGAAAGAAGGGTAGAGAAAACGACCTGGCTTCCTCCGCTCTGGCTTCTGGCTCCCAGTGGCCGCTGGGAGGCGCCCTGCGCACCCCGCGCTCTCTCCCTGCTCCCTGCTCCCTACTCCCGGCTCCCCGCCCTCATGAACTCCCGGCTCCCGCCTCGCGCCTCGGCCCCGCCACACTCCAGCAGAAGCCATTACAGAGAACAAACTACCTTCTTGTCTCCGAGATGGGTCCCCGGGGCGGAAGGCAAATTGCCTGCCTCGTGCATAATAAACCAGGCGTGGAGAGGCGCACCGAGAGGCCCCGGCTGCTGGCGGGCAGAGGCAGCCTCGCGGTGCCCGCCGGGTCCGCAGCGCCGCCCGCCCCCACCGCTCCGGAGCCTAGAGTCCCTATCCCGGCGTGAGTGGCTGCACCTGCTACCCGGGAGGTCAAGGGCGCATGGGGATAGGTCTGGGAGAATCTCCAAACTCTAAACACCAGTTTGCACCCGTATGCTGATCGGCATCCAGTCCACAGACAAGTTTTTGACTGTTGGATGATCCCAGGAAAAGCGACACCAAGAGCTTCTGTCTTTGTCGGATCCCTTGCTTCTGCCTGGAACGCGTTTCTGCTTTTGAAAAAGCAGGCTTTCTCATACTTCCAGTCCCTGTCAGAGGGCAGCAGTTCTCGCTCTGTAACCCCTAACAGTTACAAGCAATGGCTTTCTTCTTTCTGCTAAGGTGGCACTGTGTTCAGATTCCTGGTTATCTAGCAGTTACCTCACATATTACATTTACGTGCATACAGGTCTCTGCTATTTGACTGCACATTTCTAAAGGGATGAAAGCTTTACTTACTTATCTGTATACCCCAGAGACTTAGCACTGAGGCACTGAATGAAACAATGAATGGGTGTAAAAAATGAAACTAGAGATCCAAATCAATTCATCACAGGTTCTTTTCCACGACTTACTACTGGCTTCCTGCAATTCTTGTTCTACTTTGAGATTCTATATAGGGCAGAGGAACTATACATAGATGTTACATATTGGGTGAACCTGAGACAGGAGGGAAGGGGGCAGACACAATCTTTGGGAGAATGACATAGCCACTGCTGCTGCTGCTGCTCCTGCTGCTGCGAAGTCACTTCAGTCGTGTCCGACACTGTGCGACCCCATAGACGACAGCCTACCAGGCTCCGCCATCCCTGGGATTCTCCAGACCCCATAGACGACAGCCTACCAGGCTCCGCCATCCCTGGGATTCTCCAGGCAAGAACACTGGAGTGAGTTGCCATTGCCTCCCCAATGCATGAAAATGAAAAGTGAAAATGAGGTTGCTCAGCCGTGTCTGACTCTTTCGAGACCCCATGGACTGCAGCCTACCAGGCTTTTCCGTTCATGGGATTTTCCAGGCAAGAGTACTGGAGTGAGGTGCCATTGCCTTCTCCAGCATAGCCACAGAACATGACAAAAACTGGTTGGAACCAACTAGGTCCAAGATGGTAGAAGATTTGACTTCCAGTGGACCTTGAGCCTCATTACATGCTCATTGTAATACATTAGCATGCTAAGTGATACACCCACCAGCACCATGACAATTACCAGGAAGACCATCAAAGATCAAAACAAGAGCAGTGGCCCAATTCCTGGAAATCTCTCCCCCTTCCTCAAAATAGTTGAAATAATCCTCCCATCTATTATTAGCCTATGAAATTATGTGCATGCTAAGTCATTTCAGTCATGTCTGATTCTTTGTGACCCTATGGACTGTAGCCCAACAGGCTCTTCTGTCCATGGAGATTCTCCAGGCAAGAATATTGGAGTGAGTTGCCATGCCCTCCTCCAGGGGATCTTTCCAACACAGGGATCGAACCCGTAGCTCTTATGTCTCCAGCATTGGCAAGCAGGTTCTTTACCACTAGTGCCACCTGGAAAGCCCAGCCTATGAAATTACCCAGCCCATAAAAACTAACCACCCCGTATTTGGGGGCCTCTCACCTTTGAAATGACTCTCTCTAAACAGATTGATTTCTTACCTATCACTTGTCTCTCACTGAACTCTTTCTGGGATGAGACATCAAGAACCTAGTTTCAATAGGTCCTGAGATGAGGTGTGTGATCTCAGTTAAAAGACTGTGGATTCAAGTCCCGGTCTGAGTTACATGATTTCCAGACCTCCTCAGGGGAGATTAGTCATCCTCAGAAACTGTGTAGGAAGAAGACATTAGTGGGGAAAGGAGTACATATGGAGCCTAGTCCTTGCCTGCAAGGAGCTCCCAGTCTCATGAGGAAGCCACTCAAATAAACAGTGACAAGCCAGTGTGCCAAGTGCATAGAAAGAAAAAAGCAGGGGAGCCAGAGTTTTTCCTGAGATAGGCCAACAATCACAAACCTGTCTGTGACTCTGGGTCCAGAGATAGGGGCACAGGAAAAGAGCACCCATGAGGAACCCATATCAAGACAGTGCAAGAGGTGAGAAAATCTCCAGGCAGGAGGCAAAGCCCAGGGGTTAGCTTAGAAAAGGTGAAGGGGATGAACAAGAGCGTTCTCTCTCTCTTTCAAGGAGAGAACCCATTCAAAGGAGACAGGAAATGGCATGGTCCACATGATGGGCAACTGTAAGTAGACTCACAAGTGTTCTCCTAAAATCCTAGAAATGGACTGAACCAGACATGAGGCTCAACAGAGGGGGCCACTTCATGGAGCCCTCGACTGACTTGTTAATGGGCTTGATTTTGTTCTGACCCTGACAGGGAGCCATGCATGGGATGATTTCAGGGACAAGAGTATCACATCAGATTTGCATTTTAGACGATTGTTTAGCAACCAAGTCAAATATGGATTAGACGGAATCAGGCTGCAGGCAGAAAGATCAGATGGAAGTCTCCTGTATTAAATCCAGACCAGTGAAGAAAGCCTGAACCAAGGCAAGCATAATGGGAATGGGGAGCAAGACTCAGCACCAGCAAGGAAGCAGGATCTGCAGGTCTTGGTGACTGATTGGATATGAGGCAGAAGGAAGGGGGAAAGGATAAGCTTGCTTCCCAAGGTTTTAGATTAAGTAAATGGATAAAAGGTGACTTTATCCAAGGAAGAAAAGGTGGATTTGTAGGTAAAGCATGTTGTATTTGAGGTTCTGGGAAAGTATTTAAAAATGTAGGGCCTGCAACTCTGAAGGAAGCTATGCTGGAGATAGAAAGTTGAGAATCATCAGTGTAACTCTAGTGACTTAAAGACAAAAGAATAGATGAGATTAACTTCAAAAGCCTGAGTAGAGGGAAGAAGAGGGTCCAAGACAATACACTGGATACTACCTGCATTTAAGGGACAGATAGAGGAAGAGCCTACTTCTGCTGAGAAGGAGTAGTCAGGTATAGGAGAATGTGAGGTGACATGCAAAGCAAAAGGGAGAGTTTTAGGCATGGTCATTAGTAGAGGTACTGGGAGGTACTGGGAAAGGCTTTAAAAGGGAGAAAAAAGATGGAGATGGATGGATGTCCTGCCTAACTTCTCCATCAAGGTTATCTCTGTTCTTCACAGTCTCTTTGCTGTTTTATACCCTCTAAGTTGTGGAGAACTAATAATGCAAATAATTCTTGTCCATAGAAATGCAAACAAGTTGTGTATAGTAGAGTGCAATTGCCTTGTGGACAAAAATTCATTTCAGAAGTCCTGGTTGACCTATCTAAGTGTGATATTTTGAATTTTCCTTTAAACCAGTTGAAACATATAACTGTAGCTCTCTCATTAATGATTAAATACAGTTTTTGACACAATTATCGTGTATTTGTCTGAAAATCATGATTAATTTTTGTTTTAAAAAATGATTCTAGTGGGATTGCCCTGCCAATCCAGTAGTTAAGGATCCACCTTGCTATGCAGGAGTGGATTCAATTCCTGGTTGGGAAACTAAGATCCCACATGCCTTGAAGCAACTGGAGCCCAAGTGCTGTGACCACTGAGTCTGTAAGCCACAACTGGAGAGTGGCATGAAAAAATCTCACATGACACAAGGAAGAACTCCGGAGCTGCAACTAGGATCCAAGGCAGCCACGTTGAAAAAAAATGATCCTAGGGACTGCCCTGATGGCCCAGTTGCTAAGACTCTGCATTCTCAGTGCAATGCACTGGAGTTTGCTCCCTGGTCAGGGAACTAGATCCCAAATGCTGCAGATAAGACCCAGGGCTGCCAAATAAATAAAACTTTTAAAGTGACACTATAACAGAAGAAAATACTGAAAAGTGACCATTGGATCTGATGACTAGAGCAAGATCCATTTGGAAGGTTTGGCAGGATCAGAAGATGGACTGTAGTGTGTTCAGAGGGTGAAATGATAAAAGCGGGGAAGTACAGACCTTGGATTTCCAGGAACTTAGCTGGGAATGGAAGGAAAGACTTTGGCTATTAGCTGGAGGGCACCATATTATGGAAAGGAAGAAGTTTTTTTTTGTTTTTTGTTTTGTTTTGTTTTGTTTGGTTTTTAACCGCTGGCACCACGATTCCTTTTTAAAGTGTCAATACTTTGGTAAGCTGTGCTGGGTATAATAACAATGACAGAGGCACAAATGGAGGGGAGTGTATTCAGGGGTGCTTCAGGATGACAGACTTCCCTGGTGGCTCAGATGGTAAAGCGTCTGCCTGCAATGCAGGAGACCCAGGTTCAATCCCTGGGTTGGGAAGATCTCCTGGAGAAATGGCAACCCACTCCAGTATTCTTGCCTGGAAAATCCCATGAATGGAGGAGCCTGTTAGGCTACAGTCCATGGGGTCACAAAGAGTCGGACACGACTGAGCGACTTCACTTCACTTCACTTTCACTTCACTTCACTTCGGGATGACAAGCAGGTTATCACTTATTTGTCATAGGAGTGGAGGTCTTCCCAGAAGAGAGAACTCCTGATTTGAGTCTTTAAATAGGAGTGAGTTGACTTTTTGTTTTTCTTTTTTTCCCCTGTAATTATGGAGGCCCAGGAGTCAGAGATGTTGCACTAAGTCCATGCCAAGTGTGAAGGAAACAAGTTCTGGTGGGAAAGAATTAGGGTCAAAACCTCCCATTCTTCCTCTTGCTACCGGTTTGCCATAAATATTACGCAGAAGCCAAGTGTTCTGAATGGAAAATTGGTGAGGAGCATTTGGAAATGTACTGTCCTGAAAATCCGTTGCTTCACTGCCACTAGGCTGGTATCCCTAGAAGATACCAGAATCATGGAATCCTAGTTGTTAGTGCTCTTAGTTTTCTTAGAAAAAACTCACAATTCAGTGCTCCAAATTCCCCTGATTTTTGACAGATAAAAAGTGTAAAGATGTTTCCCTGTCCTCAGGGAGCTCATCATCACTCATAGATCCCAGTTCCCTGATTCAGAGCACAACCAGCCCCACATGGTTAAACTCAAATGTTAGACTTTTGTCCTCCAACTACCAGAATTCCCAAAGTATCTACATTTGCCCAAAGGTTTTTCTACCTCCATGGAATTTTCTTTTCTCTCTCTCTCTCTCTCTCTCTCTTTTTTTTGGCCACATAGCTTGTGGGATTTTAGTTTCCTGGCCAGGGATTGAACCCTGGGCCCTTGGCAGTGACAGTAAAGAGTCCTAACCACTGGACCACCAGGGAATTCTCCTCCTCCCCATGGAGTTTCTAATCCCAGGCAAACCTGTGCCCAGCACTTGGGGGCTATGCCCTCCCATAAGAAAGGGACAATCCTTGGGACTTCCCTGGTGTTCCAGTGGCCAAGACTGTGGTCCCAATGCAAGGGCCGCAGGTTTGCTCCCTGGTCAGGGAATGATACCCCACACATCACAACTAGGAGTTCCATTGCTTCAACTAAAAATTCAGCAAGCAACAGTGAAAAATCAAAGATCCCTCACACTGCAGCTAAGACTTGGTACCGCCAAATAAATGAATATTTTTTTAAAGAGAAAGAAAGGGGAGGTTTTGAACAATGAGGTCTGTCTCTCTTTTCCTACCCTAGGGAGGGACTGCCCTTTTAAAGGATGAATTGGCATTCCAGCTTCATTTTGTGACATGTGATCAGACCAAAGGGACAGGCATCCGAAAAAAAAAAAATATTGCTTTAATAAATGAAGAGATTGTTAATAGTACTTTAGGTTATTAGGAGAGAGCTGGAGGCCTAGGGGCTCTGAAGCTGGAAGTTTCTTGGGTTTATTTGCTGAGCTTTTCTGAGCTGGCCCCGTGGGACCTGGGATGGAGAATGGGGAGTTCCCTTTAAGGCTTGGCTTCCAAGGCCCATCCTTCTGAACGTTGCACGTAATCACATTTATGAAAGTGCTTGGCACATTTACTTAATAAATGTTAGCTTCTTGAAGAATCTGCCTGCACCCTTTCCCCTAAATAGCTAGAACACTCCTCCCACTCATTAGCCTATGAAATTACCCGCCCTATGAAAACACAACCCCATGCCCTGGCCCTGCTCTCACCTTCTGGTCTGGCCCACACGCTGTCTGCGGAGTGTTTCTAAATAAACCCACTTCTTACCTATCACTTTGCCTCTGAATTCTTTCTGTAAGAAGACATCAAGAATCTGTGCTTCATTAGTTCCTGAGACTAAGTGTGTGATCTCAGTTAAGAGGCTATGGATTCAAGCCCCAATCTGAGTTGCACGTTTTCGAAACCAGACAGCTAACAGATCTTAAATCCTAGAAGCCAAGTCTGAAACACTGTGATGCTAGCCATTAAAAAATTCCAAGTAGGCCATTCCACACAGAGCATTCCAAATCTTGGGGGACCCTGAAGAATCTAGGTTGAGTTACCAGACCTGGGAACCCCTCTTATTCCATCTTCTAGGGATTATTCTCTGAGAATCTGGTATTCTCACTACAGTGGAGGGGTAGTACTCAGGGTCACTGGAAGGTTAAGGGGCCTCCACTTTCTTTGGGGAAGAGTCAGAAGATTCTGTCTGTACTTATTGACTGTAAGAAGGTGAAGGAACAAAGAGAACCTTACTGGGTTGAGGTTGAGAATGGTCCTTCACTAGTGGGGTGAAGTGGGTAAGGTTGTTTTCTAGCAGTTGTTCAAAACTCACTCAAAAGGGCAGATGTGGAAGAGTCAGGAAGCCATATCATAAGAGAAAATGAAGAATCAGAAATATTTAACTCGGAAAAGAGGAATGTCGGAAGGAGCACGACATCTTGACAACTGCATTTCAATATCAAAAGAGTTGTTTGGGAAAAGGGGGTGGTGACTATAGACAGCAGTGCCCTGAAGGCAGAATTACAGCACTGGGAGAAAACTGCAAGGAGGCAGATTCGTGCTCAGTGGAAGGAAGAAATGTCTTTTAATTAATCCTGCTGAAATAATAGAAAAACTTGGTTTCTTAAAAACGTAGTAATAATAAATTAACAATACTGCATGAGGAGCCTGGTGGGCTACAGTTCATGGAGTTGAAAAGCGATGGACATGGCTTAGCGACTAAACAGCAATAGCAATGTTTACATCTATTAGGCTGAACCATATAAAATTGCTGATGTTCGACCATTTCTGATCTGTGAAAACAGCAATCATATATGGCTTGATTTACTTCATTTTGCCATCTCAGAATAATTTCCGAAGTCCTTTCAATGGCCTACAAGTTCTCATGGATGTTTGATTCCATCTTTCTCTCTAACAAGATCTCCTACCACCTCTTTCTACTTTCCCTAGACAGATTCCTTGCTGAGCCTTAAATCATTTAAAGTCATTTCTTGCCTCAGGATCTTCACAGCTGCTGTTCCCTCTGCCTGGAATATTTTTTTTTCCAAGTTTACCTGTCCTCTTACAGAGGCTTTCTCTGACCACCCAACACAATCCATCCTTCCTGATCCCCTGTACTCAGTTCTGTGTCTCTCCCAAGTACTTACGTTATCTGACACACGCTTATCTGTTTATTGTCCCTCTCACATCATTATAACATCAGTGCCACAAGAGCAGGGACTTTGCAATGACCTATGCTGGAGCCCCCGGGGTTTGAAATAATGCCAGACATATGGGGAATGTTCGATAAATATTTTTGCATGAATGAAGGAATAATTTTTATCAGTGAGAAAATCGAGGCCCAAAAAGGTCAAATGATTTTCCCAAAGGCATCGAGCTGGTGCCTGGGAAAGCTGGAGGAAGCCCAAACATTCAGATTCCAAAGCCCAGACTCCATAAAAAGCCACCCTGTTTTCCAGTCCCCTGAAGGCCTTGACGCAAAGCCTGCTTGTCTCTGGGGCAGAATAGCGGCTCCTCCTTTGGGTTCGTAGTCGGCTCCAGAGATGACTTCAATTTTTGAGATTCTCTTCTCCACAGGTAAGCATGTATTTTTGTGAGGGCTCTGAGATAAGCAAGGTTTTGGTCATCCCTCAGGCTACAATATCACTGAGCAGTCAGACTAGGAGGACTGACATGAGACTATTTGCAAAAAGTTCCAACCGATGTCTCTTCTGGGGAGATGGAGCATTTATCTGAGTCTCCAAATATGAAATATTCCCCAGTTTGCAAATGAATGCAGGATGTGTTTGCATAGCGACCACCAAGAGAGCAGTATTATGTGGAGAGGAACAAAAAGACAAAGCTCTTGGTTCAGTTCTGGGAGCTGATGGCGCTGCTCTCCCCAGGAGGTCGCCTCTGTGTAGTTAATTACAATGAGTAAAGGAAATGGGAAAGTGAGTGCCGTGAAGTGATCCCCACCCCCTACCCGTTTCTGCTTTGCAGAGTGGGTCTTTTGGTTTTAGAACCTTGGAGACCGTAAAGACAGTCTCTGTCATCCCAGCTGGATGGGAACATTGCATCAATACCAGGCCACTGTTAGAGCAGCCAGGATCTTGTGCACAAGGGTAGGGGTTGGGGTATGATTGTAGGAGCAAGGTGTGTGGCACGCATGCTGCAGCGAGTGGCAATGGGTGGGAGTGGAATGCTAGAGTGTTAATAGACCCAAGTAATCAACTCACATTTGAATAGCTTCTAGCAGTTTACAAAGGGTTTTTGTATACCTCATCTCATTGAGTGTTCACAACACGGTACAGATAAAGAAAAGGCAGTTCGGAAAGATGTGCTGACCTGCCCTGAATCAGAGTTTAAGGAGACACTGCTGCTGCTGCTGCTAAGTCGCTTCAGTCGTGTCCGACTCTGCGACTGCGTAGACAGCAGCCCACCGGGCTCTGCCGTCCCTGGGATTCTCCAGGCAAGAACACTGGAGTGGGTTGCCATTTCCTTCTCCATCAAGAGTCCCTGCTGGGATGTTAACCTAAATCTTCTCATTCCAGAGGCCATGGTCTTTTACCCTTTGGCAATTGTTGACATCTTTTGTGATGTCTCTAAGGAAAAGGGGCAGAGGAGAAAGGGGTGTATGCTCACTGCTCTCCTTTCTCCAGGCTAATACAAACTAACATTTACTGAATACTCACTTGCTGGGAACTCCGCTAAGTACTTTATATGGGAAAAGGAACTACTAGTCCATTTCACAGGGAGGAGAGTGAGATGCAGAGAGATACAGTAACTTACTGTAGGGGAACAGAATTTGTCACCCTAAAATATGTTTTTTGGCATATTGTTTTAATCTGGGTATTTTCTGTGAAACAGTAGACTTGGGACGGGCTCTAAAGCAAGTAGGAATTGCCCTATTGTAAGAAACAGTCCATGGGGTCGCAAAGAGTCGGACATGATTGGGCAACGGAAGAACAAGAAACATTTACACCAATAAGGGAAACCTCCACGAGTCAGAGAGTCTCCCACCCTGTACTGGGAAGAGTAGGATGACCACATCTCTAGAAGTTCTTACGAAGGAAGAAGACAAAAGCTTAAGCCTGTATCATAATCACCCTTGTTTGCTGGGTGACTATAACTTTCCATAACTGGCTCTCCCCACCCTCAACCTCCTCTTTTGTCTTTAGCTGAGGATGGTATTTAAGGAAAGGGCTTTGGTCAAGTAAGCTACTCAGTTGTCCTGGATCTTTACCCTGTATACATGCTACTAATTTCTGGGTGATTTGCTCTTATTAATCTGCCTCATGTCAATTTAATTCTTAAACAAGTTTGAAGAACCTAGAAGGGTAGAAGAAAACTTCTCCATCCCCAACATTATCCAAGATGAAGCAGGAACAAACAATGAAGCTGTGTATCAATCAGGATAGGGCACAACAATGTCACAGTAACAAACAGCTCTAAAATGTCAGTATCTTAACAAAACAAACATTCACTTCTCCTTCAAACTGCATGTTCATCGTGGGTTGGCAAAAGGGTTCTGTTTCACATTACCACTCAGGGACCCAGGCCGAGAGGGACTTCCACTGAAGTTATACCATCTGGAATAAATGAGCTCCCGTTGCTATGGCAGGCAAAGAAAGAGCTGGAGGGTCTCACTAGCAATTAAATGCTTTGGTCTGGAAGTGACATGTCACTTCTGTTTACAGAACACTGGCCAAAACTAGTCAGGCTGGCCTTGCCCAATAGCCAGGGGACTCAAATAGAGGACTCAATATTAGTGAGTACTGGTAATGTCTGTCCGCCTGGCAGACTGACTTGAGAGCCCATGTTTTCATCACCATGCTATCCCACTTCATCAAGGATGGACTCCTCCAGGGTAAATTTCCTTTATGCATTATGTCGGTGCACTTGATTCCCTTCTCTCCGTCCCTGTATTCCTTTAGCACATATTGAGCAACTATATGCCAGGGACTGTGTTGGGTGATGAGCATACTAAACAAACAAACAAAAAGATATAAGATCCCTGCCTTCAAATGCCCCTATTTTAAGAGGAAAACACTGATGTGTTATACACAAAACCCTGTGATCAAAGCAATCAGTCACAAAAGAAATCGGTGAGATGTAGCCACCTGTCCTAAGACTTCCCAGGAGGGAGAGAAGGCGAGTACGTGATAAATCAGGCAGGGCTTCCTGGGAGAGATGGCCTTTGAGCTGGGCCATAACTATGGGTAAAATTTGCAATAAGAAAGTCAAAGGATTTGACTTTTTTTGCATTCCAGGCAAAAAGGAGCCTGGAAAAAGCATAGAGGCAGCAAAGTGCAGGGGTTACTCCAAACAAGGCATGATTCCCTTAGACTCTGTTGCAATGTTGGGTGAGTGGAAGGGAGGGCTGAGTGATCTAAGGTGATCTTGGAGGACTTTGAAGTTCACACTTTCGGTGTGAAAGTACAGACAGGAGCAGGTTTGTACCAAGGACAAGAGCTCCTGTTGTGAGGCAGAACTCTCAAGGAGAGAGCAGCTTGTTAAACTCTGCAGACAGTGGTGGTAAAGTGGCTGTTGGTGCCATTACTACTTGCCCTCAGGCTGGGAGTGACTTGAAGAAGGCCCTGGGCCCCTGCACGCGGGAATAGGTCTAATACAGGAGACAAGCTCTGTGGCCTAGATAGGAATGGATTCCCCCTAAAACTGAGTCCCCTTGCCAAGCTTATGATTAATCTCATCTAAAACTTTATTCTATTTCTTGTCCCACCCACCCCTGTTCCCTTAAGGATTGAGGAATATCAAAGAAAAGGGGGACTTGAAACTGAAGAGGACTGTGCAGGACCCTCCTAGGGGCCTGTGTCCCCCATTTCTTATTTGTCCTAGGCCTTCTCTGAGTTCTGAAGGGCAGACTCCAGCAGTTACTAATGAGGGAAGGGAGGGGACGTACAAACACAGGGAAAACAGTTAGGAAACAATAGTTTAGTGATGTAACAAGAGTCCTAGTTCCTCTTGAGGGACACAGCTAATAATCGGACACACTTCTTTGAGTTGTTCTGTGAGAACTAAGACTCCCCACCCAGGTGGAGGAGGATGACTACATGCTGACCACAGATCCATAGGCCCCAGACTGGTTGGAACCAGGAGGCTGATGATCAAGATTCCTGAAACACCACACTGTTATCTCCCACCAACCAAAAAGGTCATGCCCCCTACCACCCTCATTCCCCCAAATCTTACGCCTCAGCGGGCTAATAAGATGAACCTGAGACAAACCTATGTCTCCCATCTTCTTGGTTGGTGTCTTCTTTCTCTGCTCCGAACTCCAGTGTTTCAGTTTGGACCTAGGGCACACGAACTTTGGTGTGACAAGCAGCATGTGGCACCCTATACAGCTCACAGACTTGTCCCCATGTGCCTGCTGACCCTGGGGCTGGGCTCTGGGGATGCAGAGCCAAATAAAGTGCATCCCAAGCACACACACACAGCACAGGAGATACGCTGCCTAACACTACTTGGCCTAACAGAACGCACTTGGGCCTTCATGATTGCATAAACTTGCTTCTTCTTTTTTTTTTTTTTCCGTTCAGTCTCAACTATCATGCCATCTTTTACCTGTGCCAGTTAAACTTACCTGGCTGCAGACTCAAGATTCACACTGCGCGGGCCTCTCCTCCTCGTCCAGGCGTTCATCACTGAGCGCCCCGTGGACTGCCTACAGGCTCATGGTCCAGGACACACTTACACTGCAGTCCCCTCTGCGTCTTGCCCCTCCCTCCACAGTAGCTCTTGGTCGTGCTCTACAATCTTCCTAGAAATGGGCTGCATTCTCTCTCAAGTATTTTTTTTCAGCTCCTACGTCCCTATCTGACTGTCTCGTGTCCCTTGTGTACAAATAGGCTGCTGTGGATCATCATTGGTTTGCTGGACTCTTAACCAGATGAGGGAAATGTGTATGTTAGCTGCTCTGTCATGTCCGACTCTGCGACACTATGGACTGCAACCCTCCAGACTCCTCTGTCCATGGGATTCTCTAGGCAAGAAGATTGGAGTGGGTTCCCACGTCCTCCTCCAGGGGATCTTCGCAACCCAGGGACTGAACCCAGGTCTCCCACATTGCAGGCAGTCTCTACTGTTTAAGCCACCAGGAAAGCCTGGATGAAGGAAATAAATCCTTGTATTTCTTTTGTGATTTATAGTTTTCAAAAACATTATCTGAAAGCAGTTTTTTTTTTTTTTTTTGCCAGTTATCCTCTAACACTGCTGTGAAAAGAGCAAAGTAAAATCTCTGCAAATTCTACTAAACTTGGGGAATCCAGAATTTCTCAGCAGGATGGCCTGTGTGTGTGTACTGCTATACCATCTGTGTTTTCATTCTGTCTCACTTCAAGTTCAAAGGGCTAGTGACCCGGCAATTTTGAATTTTTACCCAAACCACTGCATTTTAAAATAAATGAAATCAGTCCTGTTCACCCTCACACTCCCAAATCCTTTGGGATTTGGATCCCAGATTCAGTCTCCCCTTTCTATCCCCATAATCAAATTTGGCACTGAACATTTGGATGCTGTGTTCCAAAAGCAGGGAGCCTCTGGCTGTTTGTCCCTGAACTGCCACAATTGGCCTCAGGCTTTTGCGACACTCACACACTGGTGAATAAAACGTGCTTGCCCCACGGCCTGGAGGTGACACAGATAGTCAGTCTCTGCCATCTCAATCCCAAAATCAATCTTCTCCTCCAACTCAGATCATTTCACCCCAAATCAGCCAAGCTTCTAAGTAACTAGAGCTGCTTGTACATTAAACACCACAAAACATGGTACTTTTTAAAACATTTATATTTATATATATAAAAAAATTAAATATATATAATATATAGTGTGTTTGAGACTAAAAATATAGTACATAATATTTAAAAAAAGGAAAATGAAAAAAGGCAGAATAGGAAAAGGTGTGAGGGACAGAAATACACATTGCTAAAAATCTACGATGGTTTGTCCTAACAAAAATAATATTTTTTCTCTTAATTATCATCATGGATCCATTTATTATCGGGGCTTGGGTGGAGAAAATTTAACTGGAGCCAGAAATGGAGGTTGTAATCCCAAGAAGAGTGGGGTTAGAAAATGTGACCACAGGGAGCCCTGGACCTCATTCTGGTGTGATGGGAGGCAGCCAAATCTCTTGGGTCACTATTGCTAGCAAGACTGTGTCAGAGTTTGATTGTATTGGCAACTTGGCTGCTCTCTTCCCCAGAGTCAGGGGTACTCCCAGGAGACAGCATCTAAAAATCTCCAGATGAAGAAGACCCCCACTGGCCCACCAACACTTGCTAAGGCCAGTGGTTGGGGACAGCAAAAGCCAGGATTAGGGGACAGGAGATTGGTAGGAATGAGTGACAGACAGCTCTATGCAAACGGAGTTATTATCATTACTGTTATTATTTTTAAGGGCAAGCTTGTACCAGAATAGCCCAGTATGGCCTGTGACTTCTGCGCAGCAATTATTCCTCCAGGGACAGGGCCTGGAGCTCCCTCACAGTGATGCAAGAAAATGTGATCCTCCCTCCCCACCGCCCTACCCCATCTCCTTAATTCTGAAACATCCCAAGCCACACATCCTCCCATCCTTTCCAGAAGCCCAGAGGTGGAGTGTGAGAACCCAGCTGATAAGTGAGGCCACCGCCTTTCAGAAAGAGGCTGGCGTCCAGGAAGGGAGCTGCAGTGGTAAAGGGGAGGCCAGGAGAAGGGGATGGGATATTTAAATGCTAATTTTATAGCCTCTTCACAAAAATAAATGCCTTTCCAATTACATCCCTTGGTCTGTGCACTTCAGTGGTCTGTTATCACCTCCTCACTGGTCCCACCAGAGTCAAAAGCTTCACTAATGCCTTTCAAGTGATTGCCCGCCATGCAGAAGGGCCTGGAGAGGCACAGAGCGGGTGACCTGGCTCATGGCATGCAGCACCAAGCTGGCAGAGAAGCCAGGCTTTCTGAGGCCTGGGCACTTTACATACAGCAGTGGGGACAGAATCACCCTCTCAGCAAAGAGGAAGTGATGTTACTGAGCCAGTTCAGCACAGCTGGGGGAGGTCTCGGCTTCAACACGGCTTTCTCCAAACTCGAGTGGCCTCTGTACAGTGGCAAATACACTGAGACGCCATCTGATTCCATCTGAGAAAGCCCAGGACGTGTGGCTCCTGACAGACAGCCGTCCATTTAATGAGAGGGTACCAGGGCAAAAGAGACTCCAGGGCAGTGTGCTCCATCTTGTCAAGCAGAAGAGGCTGCCCTCAAAATTATCAGAAAAACAATACTTCGACAAGGAGGGCGTGCAGTGCTTGGAGACGAGAAGGGTTGGGGTGAGATCAAACTAACCTCTTTCATCCCAAACAGGCAAGGTATCTGTGAGAGCATAGCACTGCTTTCCTTTCTGACGTTGGACTTTGCTTCATGCAAATATTGTGGCTAGACTTTGGTAGGGGAATCCCAGATTTAGGATGCAAGCTAGACCCTCCACAAGGAGACTGTGGGTCATTCAGAATCACAAGAACCTCTTCAAGACACAGAACTGAAGTCAATAACTGCTGGACTCCCTCCTCACTACCACCTGCCCTTCTGAACTGCTCCTGAATAGACAGGTTAGCTGTTCTCACACCTTGCCCTCTAGCTCAATAGACCTTACCCCGCAGGCATCCCCCTGCTCAGTGAGACCAGCTTTCTGGGCCATGGGAGTGCTCCAGAGGACGAGGGCAGAGTATGGCTGCTTCCATTTCTCCCCCACAGAGGTTACCTGGAACCTGGGGGCACAGTGAAGGAAACCCACCATGCCCTGCCTTGGCCGGAGACACCTCTGCAAACCCGTCAGGCTTCTGAGTGGGGAACAGCACAATGTCCAAAGGATACTCCCACATCAATTTCACCAAGGTTTAGGATATTCTTTTGCTGCTGTTTGAGATCAAGGGTTTTTACTGGAAACTCATTCACAACACTTCTGACAAGATGAAGTCCACAGTGAAAGCTTCTTTCAAGAGAAGAACCTTTCAACTTCCCCCACCCATCCACCTGTTACCAAATCCTTGTCAGAAATGGCAGGCCCTTCCACCTCACCAAATGAAAATATGCGGGTCAGACAATCTGAGGTTTGTACAATTCTCCCTTATCTTAAAGACTAGAAAATAGTGGGCAATGAACCTAGAGGTTAGGCCAAGGTCACTCAGTAAATGGCAGCTTTAGAACTGGGTCCCATGTCTCCGGATGCCTTGCTCTTCCCATCAACACTAGAATGTTGAAGGCAGTCAGGATCACCAAAGTGACCACATCAAGGGCCGTGCTCGAAGATTCCAGCCTTAGGTAAAAACCGCCCAAGCTCAAGGGCATCTGCCACGCCCCAGAAAGGCAATTCCATTGGCTTAACAAGTCAGTCCCCACTCAGACTCTGATCAGCCCAGAGTAAACAGAGTAGAGGCAGACCTGAATGCTGACGTTTCCCTGTGCCTTGCATGGTGTTCACGGGAAAGTAAGGTACCAGAAAAGTAACTCTATCTGGCTTCCGACACCCATGGTCCCTGCAGTGTCAGCTGAGTTACCGTGACCTCAGGGCCTCCTCCTCTTCACCTACAGAATGGACCCAGTACTGAAACCAAAAAGGAGGAAACAAGAGAATGTGGCCACACACTGAACAGAAGTCATTTGGAATGTTCCTGTTTAAAAAGCCACCATCTTTAGATTTTAACTGTTTCGATTAACCCATGGCTTCTGTGAAAAATCATCAAAATATGCCTGAATTTGCACAGGGACCTGCATCCTTATGGGACCATGTCACCAAACTCACAGAAAAGGACTGTGCAGGAAGGAGTCAGCTTTCAGGGATAAGGATGGAATAACGCGGTGAACCTATGAGGCCTCTGAAAGAGCCAGTCCATGGGACTTGCCCGTGCTGAAGTGGAGGAGGATGCAGACGCAGCCTGAGAGGCCAGAACTGGAGCTACAGGGTATGCGCAGTCCTTACTGCCAGGGGATAGCGAGGAATGTCACCCCACAGACCCATCTGCAAAGGTGGCGATGGCCCGTGGCTGATGAGCATGTAACTCATTAAAGCGAACATGACTAATGAATGGCGACCACGAGAAAGGGCAAAATGCAGTCTGGGAATTGTAACAGAGGACCCTCCCGTTACGGCTGAGCTAAGGGAAGAGCAGACCACGCTTCTTGGGAAGGGAAGGCCGGGGCAGAGGAGTGAGTTCTCTTTGGAGCGCCCGTTCTCTTTGGTCAGGAGGTGGCGGCTGAGAATATGGAATGCGTATGTGGGCGTGGTGCAGGTGTGTGTATGGAGGTGAGGGTGGGCGTGGGAGGCCTCGTGGGCCGCGGCTGCCTGCAGTGCCTTTCCGTGTGACCTTACCGGCTCAGCCCTTTCTCTTACTAGATCCCCTCGCCCGTCTGTCCCCTAAACTCTGCAACACTTGGTAGTGAGTTTGCGCTGACCATACCGGATCCCTGTGCAGCCACCCACACAGGGCCGGTCAACCAAAGCCGGACACTCAAGGCACTGAAAGTGGAAGAAAGAATCTGATTGGTCCGGGGGAAGGGGGCGGGGGGGGGGGAAGGGGCGGGGGGGGGGAGAATATGTAACAAACGAAAACCCGTCTAAAGAGAACATCTCCCACAGATGTCCCCCAGAAGGTGGCCTCTCTAACCAGCTGGTCAGCTCTGGGGTAGGACAGCAGAGCCTGACAGCCAGGCCCACTTCTGGCCCTATAGAGCCCATCGGGTGACAGGTCTCACCACCTGAATGTTTAAAAATGGATTCAAAGTGCTTCGAGATTGAAAGAGTAATGGAAGGTACTGGAAATCTGATAGAGAACAGGTTTCCCTTTTCCTTTCCACTGGGACTTGTATTTGGGTGGGGAGCTCCCTACAGCTTCTTTATATTTTTTTACCCCAAGTGAGGGTTTTCTGTTTTTAAATTGTGTTTTGTTGTCTTTGAAAAATAGCCTACAGCATGCCCATTCTCACCACCACTCCCCCAGGCAGGCTCATTAAAGCAGGAAGTGGGGTCTGCTGGGGAGGAGAGGGAGCTTGGATGGGGTCCCTCTAGCGTGGGTTCTGGAAACTGCCATGTAGCACGCTGCTGTCTTGCTGGTGGCTCAGGACGTGGTTCCTGACCTATCCTTCTCCATCACGACCCCCCGACCTATCCGGCTGGCCCAGCACAGAGGAGGAGGAAAGGACAGCGCTATGGGAGATTCCTGGATCCCTCGCAGGCAGAGAGACAGGGGTCCACAGTGGGCAGCCAAGATGACTTGGCATTTTAATCCCAGCTGAATGAGGGCTGGGTCTGAACTCGGTGCCAGGGATTTAAAAAAAAACAAATCCAAGGTCCCTTCTGCAGTTCTGAGGAGGGAGGGAGAGACGCACCCAAAGTGTGATGCGGACAACAGATGGGACGGGACGGGCAATCTATCTGTACCAGAGCCGCCCACCCCCGACACTCCGTGTCCCCTGGGCCAAAGCTTGCTCCTCCCCACAGGACGCCCTCTGTCCGCTCACGTGAGACCAGAGGGGCGGCAGAGAAAGGGAATGCTAAAAGTGGCCCCTCTGCTCTCCGCAACCTTCACTTTCCCAGTCCCCAGACCAGGACCAGGCAAGAGTGCAGGTCAGAAGAGACACATCCTCCCGAAGAAGAGGGGGAAGGGCAGGCCCAGGAGGCTGGGGCATGCACAGAGCACCATCCTCGGGACGGGGTGTTTCCGGGAGACCTGCTCCCTGCCTGCCGCGGTGGGAGGAGGAAGGCCGGTCCAGGACGGGGAGCAACAACGGGCAATGTCCCTGAATATCAGGGAACAGCTGTGAGAGCCTTCTCCTCTGCCCCGCAGAGATGCCCCGCCAGGCGCCGCCCACACATGCGTCTGCATGCGCTGCTGGAATCTCTGGCCGTAGTCCGAGTGCTGGGAGGTGTAGGAGAATCGCGTGGCGGTGGCGTACTTGCCGATGGGGGTCGTATGCCTCATATGGGGTCCGCTCCAGGCCGGACGGTGGGGCCTGGGGGTAGCCCAGCCGGTAGGTGGGGTACCCTGCTGCCCCGGGGAAGGGATGGGAATTGAACTTCTCATAGTTCTCGTAGGACAGCTGGCTGGCAGTGTCGTTGCCAGTGGGGGCAGCAGGACCCGGGGGCGTGGGCTCAGGGCCGTAGTCGGGGGCCGGGGCCCGGCTGTAGGTGTTGAGCTGGGCATAGCCGCTGGAGTGTGAGAGGCGGGAGGAGGGGCGGCCATCGAAGCGGGCAGGGCCGGGGGGCACGGTAGTCAGCATAGAGCACTGCCCTGGAAGACGGGCGGTCTTCGTGGGCACGCACGTTGTAGTAGCCATTGGTGGGGTCCTGGGTGGCAATGAGAGAAGAGGATGAGAAGGCGGGTTCCTCTTGGGGAGGGGGTGTGGAGTCTCATCGAGGCCCTTTGGGCCTCCTCTGGCTCTGCCCGGGTTCTCAGCCAATAAACTCTTCATCTCCTCTGTTCCCTCAGTAATCTCCTGACCCTTCCTCCGCACACCTGCCCTCACCTCCCTCTGCCCACCCCTGGGGCCCGTGATCCATGTACCACGCCCCTCCAGGGGACCCTTGTGTGCGGGCCCTCCCCAGTCCGCACCTTCATCTCATACTCCTCCCGGGTGTCGATGGTGTCACAGCGCAGATCCTGCTTTAGGTCCACGTCATCCTTGAAGGACTGCAGAGGAGCAGGAGCTGGGCATCAGGAGATGGATGCCTGCTCTCGCCCGCCTTGCCCACGCCATCCCCACACCCAGAGGCCGCCTGTTAAGAGGAAGGGTCTGGGGCAGGGGGCAGACTTGAACCCTGTGTCCTCTCCCCACAGAGACTCGGGAGTGTAGTGGCCAGAGATACGGGTTCTAGCACCAATTCTGTGATAATGTGCAGTGCCTGAGTATGTCCCTGCCCCTCTCTGGGGCTGCTCTTCATCCCAGCACTGAGGCAGTTGGGCCAGAGAACTTCCAGTTGGATCAAAAACTCTTGACACGCTGTTGCGGGGAGAATGGGGTGAAGGAAGCCTGTTGGGTCCCACCTGCCTGTCGTCTGCTGGGAGAAAATTAGCCTGGGGAGTGTGTGCATATTTGCATGTCTGTATGTATGAGAGTGTGTGGCAGGGAGGGGACGGGACCAAAGTAGGTCAACTGAGGGAGCAGAGAGTGGCAGTTTCAGTGACCTGGGGTGGGGCTGCTCCCAAGAGTGTGAAGAAGAGGGTAGGCCGGGCAGGAGCGGACGCTCACCGAGTAGATGGCCTTCATGACGCGGGTCGCCGTGGAGACGCTGGCAGTATCGTCCTCCCGGTCAGAATGCATCGTGAGTGGGTCCCGGTTCACGGTCTCCACTTTGATGTCCAGCTTCCTCAGGGTCACATCTTTGCGACCTGGGGACAAGGGCCGCAACCTGGACCCACCTGGCCTGGAGGGTGCAGCTGCCAATCCCTCCTCGCCCCTCCCAAGCCCTGCCCGTCAGAGACCCTCAGGAGGGCTGTGGCCCCAGCAGGGCCCAGACTCACTGCCTTTGCGGCGCCGGTAGAGAAAGAACACCAAGGCGATGAAGAAGAAGATGAGCAGGATGCCTGCACCAATGGTGGCCCCGGCGATGATGCCCACGGGTAACACCTCTTCAGATGTGGGAAAGAAGGGGGTGAGGATGAGGTCACACGGGGGATCTGAGCTCAGTGGTGGCTGAAGCTCACAACAGCCGAGCTCCAGGACCCTGGACTTTGCACAGGGTTACGTTTCAGCTGAGTTCAGTTAAAGTCAAGGTGGGATTTGAGAGGAAGTCTGCATTGTGTTTGGATTTAGACCTTCAACTTCATCAGAGTTGGGATCGACTTGACCCTGGCCGTGGTGGTCTGTCTGTCCGTCTCTTGCAGCCCACCTGCCTGGGAGACTTGTCTCTCCTTCCTGGGCTGGGTCTTGTCTGAGGTTGGCTGCCCCCAGACTTCCCCAGTGGCACCTGTGTTTCCACCTCTCACTGCCTTCCTCGTCCACACCACTGCGACTGCTCCATCTGCACCTATCCTCCCAGGGCTCAGGCAGTTCCGGTTGGATCCCCCTGCTCCTTGGAGATGAGAAGGACCCAGAAATCCTGCCTCCGGTTTCCTCTCCCTTCCTGTCTGTCCTGGATGGATCAGATCCATGCAGGGCTCTTCCCTTTCAGAACTGGTTCCTGCAGAGTCCTCCTTCCTCTTCCACTCTCTTCTTTCCCACCAACTCCTTGCTCTTGCTGGTGCCCTTAGCTAAGACAGACCTCCCTTGCCCCCGCCTCCCCCCCCCCGCCACAGTTACTTTCCCCCATCTCCCACATCAAATAGCTAGATCTTACTTAAAAAAAAAAAAAACTCTTCCTTATCAGAGTTGGGAGCTTCCAAGAAACTCAAAAGCATTGTCTCTTTTATCAGGCTAGAAATGCCTTAAGGGAGAGAATATGTGTCTCCTATCAGACTAAGTATTTATGAAAAGGTGCGTGTGTGTGTGTGTGTGTGTGCATGTGTGCACTCAGTCATGTCCAACACTTGCACCCCCGTGGCTGAAGCTTGCTAGGTTCTTCTGTCCGTGGAATTTTCCAGGCAAGCATACTGGAGTGGGTTGCCATTTCCTTCTCCAGGGGATCTGCCCAATGCAAGGATCAAACCTGTGTCTCCTGCATTGTCAGACAGATTCTTTACCACTAGCACCTCCTGGGAAGAGGTTGGGGAACCAAAGCTTCCTATTCTATGCCAAGTACTCCACGAATGTCGTCTCCTTTAATCCTCGTACCAACTTAGTGAAGTATGGAGAGTTACTGCCTTTACAGATCAGTTCATTTTTCTGCATCTGAAGTCATTTCTTGCCACTCTCTAGGTCCTCCACTAAACTGAAGGCTCCTGGATGGCAAGGACTGTGTTGGCTCCTAGTGCGGGGCCTGGCACACAGCAGATGCTCAGTGAATGTTTAAAAAAGTGAGTGGGTTTCCCCGCTGAGCACAGGACCAGGCTGTGGTGGGCCCAGGAGAGAGCAGTGTCTCTGAGCCATGCCCCTGGAGAGAAGAGGGAGCGGAGTCCCCAGGCCACCCTGTGCCCTGGAGACAGCCAGCGCTGCGGTTACCTCGCTCTTCCAGCTGGATGATGGCCGTGCCCGGGCCGAAGCTGTTCCAGGCAGTGCAGTTGTAGTGGGTCTGAAAGTCGGCCTCCATGACGTTGTTGATGGTGAGCGTGGACAGGACCCCACTGCCCGAGTTGGTCCTCTCCACCGTGTAGCGTTCCAGGGTCCCCACCTCCAGGAAGTTCTCCTTCCATGCCCAGGCCTGGGGTGGGGAGGGCAGGATGGGATGAGGAAGAGGCAAGTGGTGGAAACACCTGATCCACCACAAGACATAGCCATATCCTCACCCCGTGTGCCCTTCAGCCCAGACCCATACTCACCCTACAACAAGCCCAAGCCACCCCTGCTGCCTCCAACCCTGGCATCAAACCTCCCATCTAAGAGGAGCAGCAGCTCCCAAACATGCTCAAGACACATGCTGTGACCATTCAGATAAGAGTAGGGACCTGCTTTAACATGAGGATTCCTGGGGCTTAGCTCCTAAATATGACCCTCTAGGGCCCAGGCCCAGGAATCTATTTAGTGGTGGTTGTTGTTGAGGCAAGGGAGAGCAATTTGATTTGGGAAGCCAGCAGACCTGGAAGATGCTAGACCAGTGTCCCAAAGACACATCATTCCCAAGTTAGAACTCAGGCTTCTCTTATTGGGAGTCTCTATTTTTGTAACAACCCCAGCTGATAGAATGAACCGACATGTGGGAACAAGTCCTAGACAGACAGCCAAGAACCCTGGGCTCTTGGCCTGATCCTCCCTTTGAGCCCTGGGTGGCCGCCCCCTCCCATCTCTGGGCCTCAGTTTCCTTCACCTGTAAAAGGAGAGGACCAGGCTAGATAGAGTAGATAGTGCTCCAGCTTCCCTCCAGCTCTGATAGTCTGAGCTCTTAACTAAACGTATCTTCGGCCTCACCTTTAACCACCCCACAGCCAGCCCCGCATAAACCCACCCACCAGCTCTGGAGACCCATCCACAGACACGTATAAATGAGTGAGAACTGTCACTGGGAGGGGTCTCTCCCAGGTTCCTCCATCCCTCATACTCCAGGCTGGGGCATGCCCCCTCCATTGTGTCCCCTCCCTCAGAGTGGAGCCCCAGGGAGAAGGAGCCTCCGAGAACTGGCTCTTTTCCAGGGATCAGTCCTCCTAGCTCTGAAAGCGAGGCCCCCGGGGAGCCGAGCCGCCCGCTGCCCAGGCGGCCGTGGTAATGAAGTGTCCCTGGGCAGCCCTGGAGTTAGCCAAATGGTCATTAAATGTGATGAGGGGTTTGACGGTTAATGGTCACGGAAGGAATTAATGGCTCGTGGTGTGGGGGGAGAGGGAGGAGGTGGAGAGCGGCGGGCGGGGTGCTGGTAGGAGGAGAAAGGCAGGAGAAGGGAGGGGAGTTGGCAGCTGGGTGGGATGGAACTGATGGGGCAGGGCTGGGGCAGAGGGCAGAGGAGGTGGCAAGGAGGAGATGGGAAGGTTGAAGAAGGAGGAGGAGATGAGGAAGAGAGGAGTGAACAGGAGTGAAAGCCCAGGGGAACGAGCAGCACATCCAAGGAGACTTCACCAGGCCTTTCACACTAAGGCAACAGCAACCCTCTTCAGTAGGGATCACTGCTCCCATTTTATGGATGAGGAAACTGAGGTTCCAAAGACCAAGTAACTGGCTCAGGGTCATACAACAAGGAAGAGAGGAGGTGGCATGTGAGCCGGGAGAGGGACAGAGTCAGGGGATGAGAAGTGCAGGGCATAGGAAAGGCCTGGGAAAGCCGGAGGGGAGGCTGAGGCGGGTAGGGAAATAAGTGGCTGGCCCACTCACAATGCGGTCTGGCGGTGGCGTACTCCCGATAAAACACTCCACCTTGCCACCGTCGCCCCTGACGGCATACTGCACGGCCTCGCTGGAGATGATGGGGGGCCCTGCAAGCAAGAGGACAGGGTCAGGGCCAACTAGACCCTCCAGCAGCCCACCCCCAGGCACCCCCCCGCCTTCCTCAGGCCCCTCACCATTCACGTAAAGTGGCACCTCCCGCTCGGCCACTCCGATCCGAGGCACAATGGCCCGGCAGGTGTAGGTGCCGGCATCGGCCTGGGTCACCGACTTCAGCAGCAGCTGGTTGCTGTTACTCAGGACCTGGGCAGAGAGAGCAGCCTCGGGTGGGGAGCCAGGAGGCCTGGGCCCCTAGATCCGTGTGGGCCCCCGCATTGGAGGCATTGGAAAGAAAGCAGGAAGGGCCACAAGTGAATTCCCAGAAGGGAAGCAGAGTCCCGAATCTTATCTGGTCCATCCCTTGACTCTAAAGAGGTTAGCATTTAGACACAGCATCTCTGTAAGAGTGGGCAGACCTGGGTGGAGGTACATGAGGGCAGCTGAAGCTGCCACAATTTTTAAAAGAGGATGCAGCCACTGCTGGTGGCCTCTCCTAGTGTTTCTCTTGCCAAATGAGGCAGTTTCGCTCTAAAATCCCTCTTTCTGCAACTCTGGCCCAAACTCTCTCATATAGGTCTCTGCTGCTGCTGCTGCTAAGTTACTCAGTCGTGTCCGACTCTTTGCGACCTCATGGACTGTAGCCTACCAGGCTCCTCCGTCCATGGGATTTTCCAAACAAGAGTACTAGAGTGGGGTCCAGTGCCTTCTCTGATAGGTCTCTGCAGAGCTGTAGAATTCAGCCTTCTCTAGTGCATCACCCTGGCCGCTCGACCCTCCTATGCAGCATTCACTGACCAGGTATCTTGCCACAGCAGCGGCTCCAGTCCAGCCCCCTTCCCCCATCCCACCCACAGGTCACTGTCCCTCTGTCCCTCTCACTGCCACTGAAGCAGCCAGCTGTCTGCCAGTGAGGGGGTGGGGTTGACTGCAAGCACCGTCCTTCTCTTCCAAATCCAGAGAACTTGGAAATATCCCAGGTTCAACTTGAAAAAGAATGCTGTGCCCCCTGAGCCCCGCTCTTCCCAACCTGTGGCCAGGCTCCTACTGCCCAGGGTTCAGGAGAGGCGGAGAGCTTCTTACCATGTTTGAGTCCTTTTGGTCCAGGTGAGGGTGAGGGGGGATTCCCAACCCAGACACAGGTGAGGGTCACATCAGAGCCAATGTCTGTGGTCGTGGGTTTAGGGTCAACTACAATCCGAGGGGCAACTGAGGTAGAAAGGGAGAAACAGATCAGCAGGGTCCTGAGCTCATCGGGGTGGGGTGGTGAGGGGCAGTTCCAATCCTCCTCCTGCCCTGTCTCTCAGCCCCACAAAGCCTCCCCCACCCCACCCCAGGTCCCTTAAAACCCTTGCCCCTGCAGCTACTCACAGTGGACATTGACTAGAGTGCTGACATTGGTGCTCCCCACTTTGTTGTGAACCTCACAGGACACGGGCTCCGTGAAGAAGGAATAATCGACATTGGTTTCATAGCGACTCTCATGGGCATCTTCAATCAGGAAGCCCCCCTTGGCCCACCTGGAGGAGGCAACACAGCAGGGTCTGGCCTTGGAGCCCTCTCCCCAACATCCAGTGGCCTGTCTTCCCCAGTCCCCAACTTTGGACCTCAAGGGCCTCCCGGTATCCCTCCCCAGGGTGTGCCCCTGCTCCTTCCCTCCCCTCCTAACCTGTAGCCCAGGATCTCCGGGTTGGCCGTGGCCTGACACGTAAAAATGACGCGCTCACCCTCCTGCACCGTCTGGGGCTCAATAGACAGAGTCACCGTGGGAGGGTCTGCAAAGAAGAGGACGGCAGGTCAGGGTCTTTTCTGTCCCTCAAATTTTTCTTCTCTCTCTAGCATATACACTGAGACCTCACCCGTGTGGTGATCTGGGAATTTGAGTTTGCAGTGTACCAGCTCCAGTAAATAAGCTTTCCTCACCTTTATTCCAGGAGCCTCTAGGGGCCGGCTAGGGTGAGGACCAAGGATGATACCAAAGGGACAAATTAGTCAGACGGTGTAATGACCAACTGTGACCACTAGGCGTCAGTGTGGGTTCGCTAGGCTCACTAGCCAGGATGGGGGTGGGGGCGTCTCTCCAGTTGCTGCCCACACTTCCACTCTTCCCTGGGCAGTGGGAATTTATTGAGCACTTACCCAGTAGCATACTCCATGTGAGATGCTCTTACACTATATCTCACTTAACGCTCACAACCCTGAGAAGCAGGTATAGGTCATCACAATCCCTTATCTGAAACCCCTGGAATGAGATGTGTTTCAGAATTTGGAATTTTTCAAATGCTAGAAAGGTTATGGTGACCACAGACCATTTATTGTGTAAGACCCCCAGCAGAATCTGGGCAACATCCCATAGAAACACACATTAATAGTGAAATGTATGGCTATTCCAACTGAGTTATTAAATAAAAGACTACAAAGAGCTTCCGTTCAGGTTTTGCCACCCAATCACTTTTGGTTTGGAATTTCCGATAAGGAGCTGTAGGCCTGCGTTTTATTTTCTGCACATATTCAGAATTAGAAACTACGGCTCAGAGAGATTACGTCATTGCCCAAAGTCACAAGGTTTAAACCCGGGAACTGCCTGGCTCACAGCTGATGCCTCCTGTGCCAGCTCTCAAAGCCTACGGTTCAAAGCAGGAAATCGAAGAGGACAAAGGAACAGAGCATCTGTCCCGGGGGACCCTGGGGGATTCTGCTGTGCTTCCCAAAGGGTGCCACCCACAGGGTGCACGTTGACCCGCCCCACCCCCACCTCCCCCCTCCCCGGGACCCTGCTCACGGTGCACGTCGAGCTCAATGGACGTCTCCTTGCCACTCGGGATGGCCTCGTTCACGCTGCGGCAGGTGAAGACACGGCCGATGTCCAGGTCTGTAGGGTTGATGAGCAGCTGGCTAACGGTGGTCTCCCTCTTCCCATCCTTCAGCAGTTCCTGGGGTAGGAGGATGAGGTGGGGAATAAGGGTGGGAGACACAGTCAAGCTACAAGCCCCTTCCTCTGCTCTTGGGCTGACCCACGCAGAGCTATGTTTGCTGGAGGGGCATTTAATCTGAAGCTCTGCCCTTCCCCCAGCCCCTACCTCCTCCTCAGGTTTAGTGTTTGTTTGTTTGTTTGTTTTTTTAACTAATAGACTTTATTTTTTAAGAGAAGTTTTAATTTTACAGAAAAATTGAATAGAAAATAGAGTTCCCATATATCCTCCTCCCCAACCCCAGTTTCCTCTATTATTAACATCATGCACTAGTGTGATACATGTTACATCTGATACATAATACAAGGAATGACCCAACGTTGATACCCTATTACTAACTGAGGTCATAGTTTACATTAGAGTTCATTCTGTGTGTTGTATAGTTTTCTCCATCGTTTTAAGTCTCATTCCTGGAATTCCCTGAGTCCAACCCAAGCCCGTCCTTTTCTGGAAAGTCTTCCTTTGCTAATCCCAGCTCTCAGGACTCTCTCCAAGACTGAACATGTAGCCCTCACAGGCAACCTGTCAGCCACACTGCTCTGGTCACATCCGCCTTGCCTCTTAGGCACTGCTGTGCATAGCTCTCTCCTGCTAGACCATAAACTCCTTGAGGGCAGGGGAGGGACTCATAGGCTCAAAGTCTCATAATGGTTCCATGATGCCCAACCTGAGGTCCCCAGACAAGATCATAGGACCTTTGGGCTGTTTTCCAATGCTGTTAGCACACTGCCTAGGGGAAACCATAATATTAGGCAAAGCCCACAGTTTGACAGCAGTACAAGCATCTCGCTAGGCCTGATGTGGTACTGGAGCAGCACCAGTCCTGTGCAGCAACGCTGGCTTCCTCGGGCTGCTTCAAAGCTCCATCTTCAGTAAATGTGAAAAAGGAAGGGGCAGTAGATGACAAATGGCCACTGACCAATCAGCTTGTTTGGTTGCCAAAATATTTCAAAACATGTAACCATAGAGGGGAAAATGACAGGGCTCTTAGTGGTGAGAAAGTTAAGCACCACCGAAGCCAAACTGCTTGTCAAATGTGAACTGAAGGCCAGACAGATGTGAATTGTCCAAGGTGACACAGAGTGTCGAGGGCAGAGCAAATCCAGGCATTCCCTGGGGCCACACAGGTGGAAGGTCTGTCCCCTCAATGAGAAATGCCTCCTGCAGCATCTAGCAAGCAGCTGGGTACACCTGTGCCTGTCCCCAGCTGGCAAGAGGAGCTCCAAATAGGAGATCTGGATTCTAACTCCAGCTCCACCTCAACTTTGCCGTGTGATCCTGGGCAAGTCATTTGAGTCCTCTAGGCAACAGGTTACTCATCTATAAAACGTCCACATAATCTCTGCTTCCCCAAGCTCTTAGTTGTGCCGACTGGGAACATGAACCAACTAGAGGCTGGGGGAAGAAAGTTGAGAGGCTCGTTAGCAAGAGACTACATTCCAATCCAGGTATAAACCCCAGCTCTGCTGCATGTCAGCTGTGCGTGACCCTGGGCAAGTCACCCAACCTCTCTAAACAACAGTTCAGTCTTTCTGAGTTGGAAGTTAACAGCTAATTTGTGAAACTTCTGTGAGGATTAAGAGAGACTGTCCATAGACCTTAGCATGCACAGTGCCTGCGACACTATAGGTGCTTAATTAATGTAGCTATTCTTATTATTCTTAGCGTCTGCTAACTACTGAATGGCCCTGAGAATTCTCGTCTAGACCTCAATTTGCCCAGCTATTTAATGAGAGGATTGGACCACATGACTTCTAAGGCCTCTTTCCACATCTGTGTCCCCCCCTAGTCTGTGGTCAGATTCATGTGGGAAAGGAAAGGTGGCCTAGAAGGCGGCCTTCGAGGAGCTGGGGGAGCAGGCAGGGTCTCACCGTGCTGGCTACAGCACCCTCCTGCTGCGTCCCGTCCCGGAACCAGATGATGGTGGCGGCAGGCTTGGCGTTGAAGGCGCGGCATGTGAGGTTGTGGGGGTTCCCGCCTGCAGCAGGATCACAGGACCGCCGTCAATCCTGGTGTCCTCTGGGGGACTGTGGGGAAGAGCAGAGCAGAGTCAGTCCAGGACGTGGCCAACAGTGCCCTGATGACCGAAAGCCCTGCCCCTGGAGGCATCTCTCCTACCGCATGTCCACCCCTTGGTGGCGGGAGTGCCATCCTTACGCCCTAACTCACGATCACTAAATCTGCTGCTCCTGTGATCTGGGGGACCTGGCACAGAAAGGTGGCTACCTCCAACGCAGCTTCTTAGATCCATTTCCTCCTGTCTGCTCCTTTGCGCTGGCGCAGCTGGATGAGCCGCTCTATCACAGCAACCTCCCAAACGGACTCCCCTGCCTCCAGCCCCTGCTGGCCTCAACCTATCCATCATGGCTGGCAGGTTATTTTTTCTACAGATCAGCCAAGTCTGTACCACTTCCCTGTTCCCCCACCTTCCATGTCTACCAGCTGCCACGGGCATGAGTTGCAAGCTCTCGACCTGTGACCAGTGTTCCCCAGGTCAAGTCCTGCACTTCCCCACCTCTTCTTGTTTCTGCTCCCTTCCCTCACAGCTTCTCTGTGTCCATCCTGTTCACATCCCAGCTGCTGCACAGGGCCTTCCACACCACATCCCCCTCCTCAACCACCGCCTCTGTGCTTCCCAGCCAGTCACTCGAAGCTCCGAGCACCATCTATCAATAGTTGTCTTTGGGTTACTTATGAGGGTTATCCATGTCCCCTCTCCAACAAAACCATTATCCCTGGAAAAGCAGGAACTCCATCACATTAATATCTATAGTCTCCGGTGCCTAGAACATGACCAAAGCAGGCTCTGGCTAAATGCCTAAGGAATCGAATCAGTCAGATGTCTGAAATATTAACAGGAAATAGTTCCCTCTCCTATACCCACAGGCTTTGAAACACTCAGGTGAACCAGACTGCAAGTTCCCTGGGAGAAGGGGCTGCTTCTTTTTTCTCTTAAAGCCCTAAGATCTAGTGCAGAGGCTGGTTGATAACACATCCTTGGGGCTACTGGCGGAATAAGTAGTTGATGGGATAAAGACGGAAGGCTTTGATTATAATTTTGATATTTGGTCTACCTCATGTTCATCAGCCAGCAATGTGAAAGGGTTTCGTTTGCTTTTTGCCGGGAAGACCAGAGAAACGCAGAAGGCGCTTTCCAAGGAGCCCTTGAGAGGAGACCCTGGGGTGCCCATGAGGCCAGTCGTGGGCAGGGCTGAGAGTTTATGAGATGACGGTCTCCATTTTTGGGGTTTCCGGGGAGAGGAACCTCTTGCAGCCCACCCCAGCACTTTGCTCAACTGTGCACGCAGAGTGGGAGGGTGGGGCCAGCCCAGAACCTAGAAGCAGGCTGCCCAAGTTTCAAGTCCTGGCGCCTTTATTCGTCTGTCAAGTGACCTCGGGTGAGGCTGCCAGGTCAGTTTCTTCAACAGGGGCATACGATGCCCCTCCCCAGGGTCCTCGTGCAGGCTGGACCAGTGCGGCAGAGGGGCCGTCACGCGTGACATGTGCAATGTGGTCATGTTAGTGCTCGGACAAGAGCCAGCAGCACCTCCAGCTCCTGGCTGGCCAGTGATCTGCTTGCTGCATCCCGGGCTCGTCCTCTTTGCTCGCTAGTGTACATGGTTCCAATGGCAGATGGATGCAGATTGGCAAACGGGGTGGGAAGGAGAGAAAGGCAGAGAAATGGAGCTGCCACTCAGGCTCTCTTGGTCTGTGTGGGGCCCCTCTGGAGTCACACAGTGCTATCATATCCGAGGAGGATAGTCCTAGGTGGGCAGAAGAGGGGAAAGCTTCTTCTCCCATCAGCTTTCCCTTCCCTTGTAACACTGGTCCTCACCCTTTATTTAGGGAAAGACTGCCCACCTGCCACCGTCGTCACTAGCCCACCTTAGTATCTGGGGAGAAGAAAATACGGCCGTGGAGGTGTCTGCTAAGCTTGGTTAGACGGCATGTATCCAGGTGATTCTTTTTTTTAATTTGGCAGTTGTTTTCCAGTCCCTATGTCAGGTCCGACTCTTTGTGACCCCATGGACTGCAGCACACCAGGCTCCCCAGTCCTTCACTGTCTCCTGGAGTTTGCTCCGATTCATGTCCATTGACCTAGTGATGCCATGCACCTGTCTGGTCCTCTGCCACCCCCCTTCTCCTTTTGCCTTCAGTCTTTTCCAGTGAGTGAGGGCTTAGTTATGGCAGGCAGGATCTAGTTCCCTGAACAGAGAGAGGACCCAGGCCCCCTGCACCAGGAGTTTGGAGTCTTAACCACTGAACCACCGGGGAAGTCCCCACGAGTGTGTTTATGAGCACATTTTTAGGATTTGAAACTTAAATTTGTATATCAATATTTACGTGTCTGAGGCCTCAGTTTCCTTGGTTGTAAAATTTCAAAAAGCACTGACATCTGTTACACGACTGAGGCCTCAGTTTCCTTGTTTGTAAATTTTCAAAAAGCATTGACATCTGTTCCCCAGAGTTCCTATCAGGAGAATGAAAGGAGAGATCAAGGCTGTGAAACTGACTAAATTGTAACATGAGTGACAACATCTCCTCCACCCACTGACTGCTCACCAGGTGTCAGCTCACGCGCCTTGTGCATAGGATTTCATTGCATCCTCACCACAGAGTATATTTCATTAATCCTTTCGTGGTAAATACCATTGACTGCCCTCTACCCCCCGTTTACCGACAAGGCACTGAGGTCCAGACAGGTCAGGCCAGTGTGCTCAGAGCTCAGCGGCAGGGCTGGGACGAGGACTAGGCCTGCCGACCCAGAGCTGCGCTCATCACCACTGCACTCGAGGTTATTGCTGTGAATAATGAGGGAGCCGTGGATCTGTATTATGTCTGGGTCTGTCTGCCAGGGAGTGGGAGGCAGCTGCTCAGAGTCCTGCAAGGCCATTCTGTGGTCTGGGCTGGTCTGGGGGTGGGGGTTGACCACCGCGGGGTATAGCTGCAGGAGAGGGGATGTGCACACCGAACACAGCACGCTCTCCACTCGGTCCTGCCCAGTCTCTGAGCCCCGAATGAACAAAAGCTGTGTACAGGCAGGTGAGCAGAGGAAGGTGCACAAACTGTCCTCCACGTGGCTGCAGGAGGCAGGGTGTATGAGAGTTCCAGAGAGACGAGGAGGGGACAGAGTGAAGGGAAAGGAGTAGACGCATGCATCTTCCATCTCTTTCACTCTTGGGGCCTCAGCCTCCTGAAACACCCAGATAGGCTACAGAGATCCACATCCTCAACACCCTCCAGATAAGCCAGCCAGCTCCCTGCTCCTGTAGACCTACCTCCCTCACTGACTTGAAAGCTTTTTAGACAAGAGACTTCTCCACCAAGGGGTTCCCATTGATATTCTCCTCTTCCAGGAAGCCTTCCTTGATTGAACCAAGTTGCAGGATGTCATTTCTAAGTTCCTGTTACATATCTAGGGTCTTGGCTGGCCTTTACCCATCTTTCTCTATTTCTCCCTCTCTATGCTGGGGCAGGAAGGGGAAGGAACAGTATCAGGACCCCCCTTATTCAAATGGCAGTCTCCAGTCTGGAAGTAGCACCTTCCAGGACTTAAGCAGAGGCAGTTAGGGAGGAAAAAAGAAGAGATAAGGTCTCATAAGTAGCTCGTGTTCCCTTGGAATGCCTGGTCCAGCATGTGGGCTCATACCCGGTCCAGTGAGGAGGGGAAGTTGGTGCCTTAGCACTCCACACCTACCCCTGGTGGTTGGCTAACTGCTGCCCCCTAACCTCCATCCTGCTCGATGCTAATTCTCCCCATGTGTCTTCACCAGAGAGGAAAAGTGAGTCATCTACCAGCCTGGAGTGCTAGTCCTTCAGGGCCTTTACATCCAGAGAAACAGACTGCCGGGTCCCTCTGGTGCTCACTTATTCTGACACCTCACATCTGCCCAGACCTTCACAGTTTACAACTCCCCACTCAGGGAGCAGCAAAGCAGCAGTTGCTAAGAAAAGGCCGGCATCATTATGCCATGTTACTGATGAGAAAACAGATGACCAGAGGTCACGACCTCTTCAGGGTCATGGTGCCAGAATGGCCTGGGTCTTCTGACTCCCAGCCCAGGCCTCTTCCCGCCACGCTCGGATGACTTGTCGCGTCCTCACCCTTCTCCCCCAGCTAAGAATCTTCCTTGTGTTCAGACTCACTTAGCTCAGCTCCCCGCTCCTTCCTCCCATCCCTCCTGGGGGATCCCCCACTTCAACGATTTTGGGGTTGGGGAGAGAAAAGAGAGAGGGCAGGACAGATCAGATGGGAGCAGCAAAGGGAAAGGGATGGAGCAGATGACAAACAAAAGGGAAGGAAGAGGGTCATGGGCAGACAGAGCCAAGCCGGAGACAAGTGGAGCAGAGTCAGAGGCCCAGGCAGAGCACCAGAGCTTGAGGGAGACAGAAAGATGGATGGAGCTGGAGGTGCTGCCAGGGAGGTGGCGCAGCGGGTTGGGGGCGGGGGGGCGTGTCAGAGCTGGCCTCATTCCGGTACTGGGTCCTGCTTGCGTGCAGGAGAGGATCCCCTCATTATGCAAATGGCCCCGGGTGTTACCATAGAGGGACATCTGCTCTGTGCCCTGTGGGCGGCAGCCAGCAGGCTTCTTCAGAGACAAGCCACGCTCCAACGGCTCCTGCAGACTCAGCCAGGACCCCTGCCCCACCCCCTCCCCGTTTCTCAGCCCTCAAGGCCCTGCAGACTCAGCCAGGACCCCTGCCACACCCCCTCCCCGTTTCTCAGCCCTCAACCGCTCCCCAGTTCCCTGAGGAGGCCTGGAGGTGAAGTGGAGAAGGTGGGGTGAGTGCTGAGGGCAGGAACAGAGGCCAACAAGGGAAGAGGGGCTGAGTGGAGGGAAAGGACCGAAGGGAGCAGTTTCTGGGGCAGCTGCGAGGGAGAGGAAGGGAGAAGCTTCCAACAAGCCCATCTGCCAGGAGAGGCCTGGTCTCCATTGCCCCACCAGGCCCCCACTCTGGCAGGGGCAGTTTATGTCCTGAAGGCGGAGCCCAGTCCCTGCGAGGCCTGGGCACAGGCAGGGGCAGAGAGGATGCCAGAGCTCACACAGCCCACGTGTCCAGAATGGGTGCCCACGTGCCCATTTTTTCCCCTTCTATCTGAACTCGGCTTTGGAAGGAGTTTAAAGGATTGGGGGAGGGAAAGCAAGGGAGATAGTCGGACAGTACATGAGGCCAGGATCAGAAACAGAGAAGCTGGGAAATGCAAGAGGATGTTGGGGAAGCGGGGGACAGCCAGGACACCAAGGAAAGGAGACAGGAGGAGGTGGCAGGGCAGTGGCGGGCGGGGGGGTGGGGGGCTGGTGGTGCATGCAGGATGTTGGGGGTTATTACTGAGCACGGTGAGTTTTGCTCGCCGGGAGGCGCAGGGCGGCCTCCGTGGCCTGGCACTCGTAAGAGGCATCGTCAGAGAGCTCGGCGTCTGTGATCTCCAGGTTGTACTGCCCGGCCTCTGCAGAGCCCACGACGCGGTACCGTGGCCAGGCTGCAGGAAGAGAAAGGGCTAGCCCAGGTGAGCCCAGCCCAAGCCTGGTACTCGCCTGGACCGCCCTGCCCCGGAAGGGCGCATCCTCTCCCCACATCAGGGCCCAGGGGTCCCACTGGGAGCCAGCACCCCTCCTTCCACCCTCTCCTGGGGCCCAGGGGGCCCTTGACGGGAATGAGGTCCCCGTGCAGACACTGCGAAGTCACAGCCTCCTCCGCTGAGGCGGGGAGCCACAAAGCAGGACGAGATGGGGGAGAGCAGAAGGGGGAGCTGAGCAGGAGCAGATGAAATCTCCGAAGCTGTTTGCAGACAAATGTCTCTCATAATAATAGGAAAGAAAAGGCAAAAAAAAAAAAAAAAGGCCGACAGCAGGGAGAAAAGGAGAGGAAGAGGGGAGGGTGTGTGGGCGCTGGGAAATATAGGCCATTGCAGCTCAGACATGAGCTCACTGGGGCCAGACGGAAGCCCAAGGCGGGCGAAGGTCTCACCCTCACTCACCAAGGGAGGGATGCGAGAAGCAGGGTCCTGCCTGCGCCCCAAGGAGCCCCTCACCTGCAGGAGCCTCACCCAGCTGTGGCAGGCGCACCTCTGTGCTTCTCCAGTCCAGCCTTCTTCTCCCTCCTGCCTCCAGGCTCTCGTCCACCCCTCACATTCTGTCAGCTTTCGTGGTCCCTACCCTCAGCTTCCACTGCCTCCCTCTGTTCAGAGGCTATCGATTCTTCTCACTCCATATCTATTGATCTCCCTCTCTCCCAGTTTCTTTCTCTTTCCATCATCAATAGATCCACCAGCCCCTCTCTTTCCTTCATAGAGATTGCTCCATACAGACAAATTTCTCCTACCTGCTCTAATGCACAGAACCTGCAGCAAATAGTCTCAAGCCCTGGATAACAATGAGTGAAAATGCATAATCCCTCCCATGCTTTTACCATTACACTGCTTGACAGCGAGCAGTATGTTTTCACATATTCTCTCATTTGGTTCAAAACTTACAAACACTTTTATAAAGCTGGCAGACCTGCAGCTACTATGCCTATTTTACACAGCGGTAAACTAAGGCCCAGAGAGGTGAAGTGGCTTTCCTGAGATTACCTAGCTGGAAGGCAGCAGAGGCGGGTTCTGATTCCCTATCCACTCTGCCAGGCGGCCTTTCCAGAAGTATCTTTACTTACTTTGGAATAAAGGAGGGTTCCCCCTGTCCCCACCTTGACACATTATGTTTGTCTCCAAAGTGACTCCATAGTGCTTGTTAAATGAATAAGTGAGCGCTTAGGCTGAAATTAAAATGAATTTGTGGCCACAGAACAGACACTGCCTGGGCAGGGGGCAAGAGAGACGCTGGAGCAAAGCCAAGCTGGCAGGAAACACTTGCAGGACCTAGATGCTGCTATGTCCTCTCTTGGCTCTTGCAGGGGGCTCTGGAGCCTCCCAGCCCCTCCTGCTTGGCCTAGCTGCCTGCAGTTCCTCTCGTGGTGTCTGTCTGTCTAAGCTGTCCTATGTAAAGGTCTTTTGGTTTCCCTTGATTCCTTGAGTTTCCCTTGATTCCTTGGGCTTCCTGTTGGCCCTCTGTGAGCCAGTCTGCAACCCAGGAGGAAAGGCAGAGCTGTGGAGCTTAGACAGCGGTAGAGAGAGAGCTCGGGACAGGCAGAGAGACCGACTCACACAGAAGTGGGAGAGGGGAGGAGAGCCCAGAGAAGGAACGTGGTGGGGAACAAAAGGATGTTGAGTCCAGTACTCTTTGTTGGTGGGAGGAGGGAGGCCAAGATGGGGTAGGCTCAGTGCTGGGCTGCCCCACTCACCTTTGAGGCCCTGCCCCATGCCCAGTGCCAGCCCATCCTTGGTCCACTGCACGATCCCCGAGTAGTTGAGCAGCACGCAGGGGAGCACGGCCCGCTGTCCGGCCACCACGGTCTGGTCGGCTGGCTCCTGGCTGAAGCGGGTCTGGGTCCCTGTCAAAGCCAAAGTTGGCACAGGGTCAGGAGATGGGTGAGGAGAGGGCTGCACAAGAGGTCATGCCTCCCAGGCTTCCGCTCCCACCCCGCGGTGGCCCAAGGGCGAGGCAAGAGGCCGTGCCTCCCAGGCTTCCGCTCCCACCCCGCGGTGGCCCAAGGGCTGGACAAGAGGCCGTGCCTCCCAGGCTTCCGCTCCCACCCCGCGGTGGCCCGAGAGAGAGCCGCAGGCCAGGAAGCTGGACCCTCTGGTCCCCACCCCACATCAGCCCCAAACCTTTCCCTCCAAGAAGCCATGTGCTGGCCCTTGATTCTTCCTTCCCTCCACAGCCCATGGGACTGGGTTTCAGAAGCTGAGGCACTCAGCAAGCATAGAAAGTGGTGCAGTGTTATGTAAAGGCCTCAGAGACCAGGCTAGTCCAAGCCTCTCCTTGTTCAGATGAGGAGAGCGGAGAGTCAGTTTCCCAAGAGCACCCAGCGAGTTAAGGACAGAGCAGGACGCAAACCTGAGCCTAAGCACTTCAGGTCCTGGGCTCCTCCTCAACCACCTCGACCAGGGCTCGCCCATCCCCAGACCCACATCATTGGGTGACGAATCCAGAACACATGCCGCTGCTGATACCATAGTTGCCCGCAATCCCTGAGAGGTGAATATCCTACCATATCCCCGCTTGGATCTGTGTACATGAGCCCATGTACGGGGACACACGTGTGCAACTACGCCAACTGCAATTCCCCCTTGGACGCACCCAGCAAGTACATAACGGCATATTCTGTGGGACAGTCACGTCCACCTGTATGTGTATAAATAAGCTTCCTGGGTAGCTGGTGGCAGATCCCAAACAAAGGCGCTCTGAACCCACTTCCTGGATGCTTGTCCGGTCCTGTGTCCACCCCTTGCCCCCGAGCTCTGGAGGCATGAGCGCATACACACGGTGGACACACCAGCACACGCCCAGCCTCCCGCCCCGTGGGAGCTGACAGGGCCACGTGACTTCGTTCCACTCTCCCTCTGGCTGCCGGAGCCACACATGGCTGCCCGGCTGGCAGCTCGGCCGGGAGCATTTGATTAGAGAACTGCAGAGTAATTGCCTTTAATTGCGGAGCCTAAATGGAGCAGGGAATTGGATTTCGGGTTTCTTCTCCCCTCTGCCCCCCACTGCTCCCACCCACCTGCTCCAGCCACCGCTGGTCGGCGGTGGGCACTGCACTGTGACCGCCAGCTTCCCACGCTGGGCCCCAGGAGACAGAAGGGCTGCGGGACAGCACACGGAGAGGCCTGGGGCTTCCCACGCACGTCCCCAATCTGTCACACTCGGTAACCCAAATCAGTTTTCCCCTGGAACTCTGGGGACTCCTCCCCCTCTTTCCCTCCCCAGCTTCCAAGTCTTTTAGAGACCACAGTCCACAGATCCAACTCTTTCCTAATCCAGCTTTCCAAAATCTCTCTGATCCTCCATCACTCCTACTGAGTATGCAAAAGAATGGTCCCGTGTCCATTCCAAGACCTCCCTCTTATTCACCAGGAACAGGACTCTCATCTTCTCATCCCTCCCTTCTTCTTTTTGCTCCTCCAGCTCCATTTCTCACCTTTCCAAAACTGCCTCACCTTCCTGCTTCTTCCAGAAGTTCTCCTAGATTGATCTTTCAGTTCCCTGGGCAAACACAGCTTGTCCCACCTTTCAGCCTGGCTGTCACAGCTCTATCCATGGATTTTCTCTCTCAAGCTATCAGAGTCTAAGTCCATGCTTTTGTTTGTGGATAGAGGGTGGCTGTGGGTGGCAGTCTTTGCCTCCCTACCTGTTCCATTAGAATGGGAACCTCTCCACAAGGCCAAGGCCCACACTGTCTCTTCTCTCTGAATCTCCCTGGACATCTGGCATCCACATTGGTTGTTGCATATCAAGAAGACCAAGTGAGAAAGGGGCAGAGCTAGGAGTGGACTGATGGCCAGCATATGATTTATTATGACCAGGCAGCCTCTCTTGGTTAACTGTGTAAATCCAGTTTTCTGGGTCTGCAGGGTGTCAGGAAGTTAGAGACAGCAGCTCCCCGACTCTCCTGATCTGACATCCCATCTATGTCTTCTAAGGGGAAAGGAAAAGGCTCACCCATATTTCCTGGGATTAGGGTGGCAGGTGCTGATATCCTGGGGGAGAGGTGGGTCAGGTGAGCAGCCAGTATTATTAATTCAGGCATTGCCCTCATTATTATTCAAATTTATTCATATCATTGCGCATTTCCCTAATGCAGCTACAGGCTGCAAATTCTCCACACTCACGTTTCTCCTTCCCACGGCCCCCAGAGCCCAAGTCAAGGGCTCACGATAGAGTGGCTTGTGCACCCTGGCTCAGAGATGGGATTTATATTCACAGCTTTCCTGCATGGGGCCTGGACACCCTGATCTCCTGAGGACAGTGAGAAGCTGGTTCCTTGTCCACTGGAGGCAGCAGGATGGAGGCGGGAGGCCCTGGGAGTGCGAGTCAGAGATGGGTGGGCGTCTCGCCAGAGGGAGTGGTGTGACCTTGGCCTTGTCACTGCCCCTTCCCAGCCTCCTCCATGTGCTCACCTATACAGTGACAAGTCTGGGCCAAGGACTGCAAAGTCCCTTTGAAGAGTAGAGGTTTAGGAAACACTCAGGTTTGCGTAGTGCCTCTGCCACACACTTCCTACCAGTGTGACTGTGGCCAAGTTATTCTGAGCCTCCTTCTCTTTACTGGTGAACTGGGGGACAGTGACACCTACCTCGGACTGCTGGAGAGTTAAATGGGAAGAGGTGGATGATTTGCCTGGTACCTTCCTGGCGTGTGCTCTCTGAATGGTAGCTATGAGCTTATTTATCCTGGGCAGTTAGATAATCAGAGGGATGGATGGAAACCTGAGTAGTGACATGACAAAGACGACATCTGTCATTCTGGGGTTTTTGAAATACAGTTCCCTCTTGGTGTAGGCTTGGTTGAAGCAATTTAGTCTGAAGACAGGGGGATGGAAGTAATGACTTCCAAGAGAGTCCCGAGAGGAAGAGAAACAAAGGGTTTCAGGAGTTTAACTCACTGGAGAGGTCCTCTGGATCCTGAGCCTACAAAAGTGACAGGCAGTGTTGCCTGACCCCCAAACAGCCTCTGCAGCCAAGACAGTATCTAAGCCACAGTCCAGATGCCCATGGGTTGTCCTGACCTGGATCATGATTAGGAGAATGCCCTAAGCCTGCTGCGCCATGGCCAAGGCCCACTCACTCTTCTTTGCACACCCCAGGCTTCTGTTCTTGTCTTCACATCCTTATACAGGCCTTTCCTGGGCAGAACACTGCTCCCTCCCCTTCCCTTGGAATTCGAACAATCACCTCCCCCGTGAAGTCCTCCCTGCTTGCCCGAATGGCCTCAGAGCCCTCTGTACCCACTCTGTACCTCTGCTAGTGGGCAAGTCCATGCTGCACTACCCACGCCTGCCCTGCCCAGGGAGGACTCCTTGCGTCTGGACTGTGTCACTCAGAGCATCTGCCCCAGCACAGGGCCTGACTGCCAGGCACACAAAGGTGTTGTGAGTAAGTCTGTTGATTGATGGAGTGAGAATGAGCAAATGCCTGAATAAACAATCCTGCCCATGCAGCCCCATCAGGGAAGGAGGCAGATACCCCATTCTCCTGGTCAGGCCCATGGACTGCAGCAAAGGCAGGCAGGGCAGGAGAGTGGGAGGGCAGGACAGAGTTCTCCCTGCAGGCAGAGGAGTAAGAGTGCCGGGGGGCAGGCCCGGGGGCAGGGAATGTGGGGCAGAGCTGGGATGGGAAGGGGAACAGAACTCTGGAAGGTTCTGGTGCAGTGATGAGGGTGAGTGAAGAGGGGATATGGGGACTGCTGAGAAAAAAAGCCTAGAAAGTGAGCAGAGAGATATAGGCATCAACAGGCACAATAGGAAGGGCAGAGGTCGCTTTACAACTGAAAAGGAGGTACTGGGTATATGTCAAGAAGGCACCAGGAACTGGTACCAGTGGCCTCACAAGCATACACACAAATCGGAGAACACACACGTGCCTTGGAAGTCCTCCTGGCCTGGGTCTTCCACTGGCTGTGACATATGTGACCCAGAACGGAGTCTGCATTGGGACTGGGAGTGGGCGTGGGGGTGAAATGCCAGCCCAATTGCCACATCTACACGCTACTTCCAGGAAATACTAAAAATGCCAGGGAATGGTCTCATGTGGGATAGGGAGCCAGGTAGGAGGGGGATCAAGAAGGGCCTGAACACAAACAGAATGCTGACGACTGCCCAGCCTCGGAAGCAAAAGCAGTGCCCTCTAATAAGCAGCCTCTCCTGCCTGGCAGCTCGTCTGGGGCAAGTGCAAAGACCCATGTGTGTGTCTAAGTGAATTCCCTTCTGCTTCAGCCTGCTGCTTCCCTGTCTTCAGACACTAGCAGATGTTGGTGAGCTCTCAAGCAGCCATTGTGAAGGCAGGCAGAGAAGAAGTGTGCTGCACATGGGTGCACGGGAGCTCGCACACTCACAGACCCACAGGGAGCCTGGCAGGGGGCCGGTGATGCTAGGAAGCAGAGACAAAGACAGACACCCACCCGGCAGAGGGAGAGAGAAAGGAGAATGGAGGAGAAGCAGGAAGGGAAGAAGAGATCTTGGTTGGAAAGAGCCCAGGAAGAAAGAAGACACAAGTCCAGGGCAGAGACACAGGGAGACAAGTACCAGCAAAGATCTAGTGATACAAAGACCAAGGGGGGTCACAGAAACCCAAGGCAGGAGAGCAGGCAGGCTGAGGATGGCAGGCAGATGGGGACGCAGAGAAAGACAAGGACAGCAGGGCAGGGAGGCGATGGGGAGTGTGGTCACTGGGGGCCAGGGCCTCATCTCCAGATTGGCTCCATCCTTTAGACATGTTGCCACGAGGCTGGGGCATCTCAGACCCCAGTATTGTCACTAGGACAGGCAATTCCAAGGAGGCTCAGGCAGGGATTGCAGGCAGGTGAAGAGCTGAACAGGGTGGGGAGGGCAAGGGGAGCACAGAGGGACCTTGGGGAGAAATGAGAAGAGCGAAACAGGGGTGCCATAGGGCAGAGGCTGCTGGGCTCCTCCCTGATGTCCCCCAGCCCTCCTTCCTTCTGAGTTAACCCTGGGCCTCACCACCCTACCCTACAGCTCAAAGCACCTCTGGCCTTCATCTTGGGATGGTTCCTCCCCATTATTCTTCCTCCCCATTGTTTGAGCTTCTCGTTTTAGCACTTATCACAGCCTGCTTTGGATTAAAAGTTACTCATGTGTGTGTGTTTCTGCCTCTCCCACTCTCCTGGGAGCCCCTGGAGAACAGAGATGCTTGAATTTTCCTTTCTTGTGCCTTCAGAGCTAGCAACGTTCCTTCGTACTGCTAACTCCAGATTAGAAGACTGACTATGTACTGGGCGCCGTGGCACATGCCTGAGACACTGTCCGGCACAGCGGCGGTTATGGTTTCCATGTCAGAGTAAAGGGAAATAAGGAAGCGGCAGAGATGAGGATGACTCAGGACTTTTAGGCAGTATACTCCCTGGGGCTTCCCTGGTGGTTCCACCTGCAATGCGCAGACCCTGGTTCAATCCCAGGGTCAGGAAGAGCGCCTGGAGAAGAGAATGGCAACCTACTCCAGTACTCTTGCCTGGAGAATTCATTCCATGGACAGAGGAGCCTGGTGGGCTACAGTCCATGGGCTTGCAAAGAGTCAGACAAGACTGAATGGCTAACACACACACACACCCTGCTCTTGGTGCCATGCTGTGCCATAAGAATATCCAAGAAGCATTTCCTGAATGTATGGGACTCATGCCACCCCCACCCACCCACCACAACCACCCCAGAGAAATTCTGGTGCCCCCGACCTCTGCACTCATGTACTATTCTGATCTCCACTCTACACTCAGACCTGCATCGTAACTGTGTTTACCTCCCGGAAGGGCAATGCCCCCCTCCTCAGATCTGGTATGTACTCTGTAACCACTCAAGCTTTGCCCCACGTGCAGCCACCATCCATCAGAGAAGGCTTGGTGTAAATGTTCCTACGTGAACAGAGAGTGGGTCCAAAGCCTGGCAGGTCCATTACCAGCACCTAGAGGTTTCAGTCTATCACAAAACGCCATCCGTTAAGCCGCCAACACCCTGCAGCAGGAGTCGGGGGTCTCATACAGCCCCTGCTTATGGTGTGCCAGTCATTGTATCAGGCACCGCACTGAGATTAGTTTACTCAATGCACCCGACAACTTGATGTGGTAAGACCCATTATTAGCCTAACAAGGGCACAAGGTTCAAAGAGATAAGCAACTTCCTTCCAGCCACACAGCTGGGAAGAGTCTGGGCCACCAAGCACAGTGAGGGGCCAGGACACCTGGCTCTCCTGGAATGCCATCTCTCCAGCCTGGTTTCTCACCATCCCCTGGGCCTCTCAGCTCAGACTCTGGCCACTGTGCAGACTTGGGCCTCTCCGTCTTCCCTTGGCAGGGTCCCCTCGCTAGGACATCCACTCCTCTCTCTCAGCACCACATCACCCCTCCTTCCCCACCCTGAGCGTCCTGGGGTGACACTGCTTTCCAACCCAGCTGGCTCTCCACCTCCCTCCTCCGCACAGCACAGAAGAGGCCACCTGTCCCTATCTCTGCGTGTGAACACATTTGCTCCCACTGGGTGTGTTCCTGGGACTGGGGACCAGGCTTCCACAAAGGCCTTGCGAAGACAGTGAGATTTCCATCCCTTTAAAAGAAATTTGCTTTTTGGCCACCCCATGTGGCATGTGAGATCTCAGTTGCCTGACCAAGGATCTAACTGTGTCCCCTGCCTTGGGAGCAAGGAGTCTGAACCACTGGAGAAGTCCTTGAATCCCATTTAAAATATATATATATATATTTTTAATTTATTTTTTTAAATTTTTAAAAATTTATTTATTTTTTTAAAATTTTTTTACTTATTTGTCTGCACTGGTGAGATCTAGTCCCCTGACCAGGGGTCGAGCCCAGGCCCCCTGCACTAGGAACTTGGAGTCTTAGCCACTGGATCACCAGGGAAGTCCCTGAATCCCATTTTTGACTGAAAACTAGGAAGTGATCTCTACATCTACCGTAGAGAGGCTGAAAATGCTGACGGATTCTCAGACACAGTTGTGTATGTCTTGTGCACACATGTACGTATAAGTCCATATGTTCACTGGTGCTCACACGCACACACAAACACACACACCCTCTTGCACCTCTGCATTCAAGTACACTGCACGGGCACATGGACGTTGGTGGTCATGTTTCCGGAGCCTTGCCCGCCAGGCCAGCTGGGAACCAGAGAGGGAGTGGGGCCAAGCACAGGAGCCTCCAAGGGAGCCGGGCTGCAGGAGATGGGGGTGGCGGAGGCCAAGCCCTGTCTCCCTGGATTTATCAAACGAGCAGTAATGAACCCCCTGGGCCGGAGCAGTCCCCATGCTCACCACTCCAGATCGCTGCTGGTTCAAAGGGAAGCCTTTGATTCACACCGACAGCTTTCAGATGGAACTAAATCTCTCCACACTCCACTCTTTCTCCTGCCACCCTCCCTCTGCCCTCACATCTTTGCTCTCCCACCCTCCCTCAGGCTCTCTCCCCCCTCCCCAGCCATCCCCTCTCCTTCTCTATGAAAAATACAACAGTCAGAGAGGGCCCCTCCCCTTGGTTGGATTCTCTCATGGAGAAAAGAGGATTGGATTCTCTGGGCTAGGCCAGCAAAAGGGAGAGGAGAGAAGAAAGAGAGATTTGCACTTTTGATAGAGGCAAGAAGGCAGGGGGAGAAGGGAGGAAGGGGGGTTGCGGAGAGAGAAAACGCAAGCAAGAGCAAACGCTGGCGGCGCAAAGACATGGAACCTAGCAGAAAAGACAGATCCTGGCTGCCCCATAGCGGACACATAGAGGCAGAGAGAGAAGCAGGTTCAGGACCCTTGGAAGAGAAGCTGCCAGGGAGGGAACTACATCTAGCTGACTGGCATGAGGGGTGTGGGTCTGCAGACTCTGCTTTATACAAGGCCCAGCCTAGAATCCAAGTGTCCAAACGTGATGTGACCCAGTGACTGTAAGCCCCTTCTTGGACAAGTCAGGGGTCAGGGGTCAGAAAACTGCACTGACTTGCTTCCAGCAGGTAATCTCGGGCTTGGCTGTGAGTAGAGGTCTGGTGATATAGATATCAGAAGGATGCCCCATGCCAAGTTACTAAGCATTCAAAGACTATCATCGCCCCGACCTGCTGCCCACCAGCATTTACCATACCAAAATGCTTTGCCTACACTTCACAGTTTGAAGTGGAAAAGACCCAGTGGGCAGCACAGGCCTGAGGAACAGATGTCTCAACTCCAACTTCACCCTCTTCCCATGTTTGGTCCTTTCTCACCCCACAAGGTCAGAGCCAGAGGCAGAAGAACCAGTTTCCCTTCCCTCCCTTCAACCAGCTTGGCCAAGCCACCCTGATGTCTGTCTCCAAGGCTGGAGTTTGGTAGGGACAGCTGAAGGGGAACCTTTCCAGGGACCAGATGGGCTTTTACAAGTGGCCACAATCTGGCCTGGTTTCCTTGCATTGAACAGACAAGAGACTGGCCGCAGGGCTGGTATTCATGGAGACAGGACACAGGAGTTTATTGGTCTGGGCCAGCATGTTAGTCACTGCAAGAGGCAAGAACAGAACCTTGAAAGAGGCCAGGGGAACTGGCCCAGTGCTGCCTGCTGGGAGGGACACAGTACAATGGGCCAGAAGTCAGGAGGCAGGGGCTTTCCGGGCTTGGCTCCACCCCACTCAGCAGCAGGACTTTGCAGGGTAGGGAGAAGGGGTCACTTTACTTCCCTGGGTCTCAGCTCTTTGTAACGAGCAGGGGGAAAGTACTAGGCTCTGAGGGACCTCTCTCGCTCTGAGGTTCTAAGATTCTACTGCATCCCCTGCTCTTCTGGGGCTTCAGGTAGACCTTGCTGACATTTCTAAGGACTCAGCCCAGTGCTCTGGACTGTGAGAGAGAGGTCAGCACATCTGGGGCCATCCTGGCCTTTCTGTCCAGCAGGCATGTGGAAGGAAGGCTGCAAGTTTATGACATTAAGACAGCAGCAGAGAAAGGCCAGTCTTTGGTTTCCTTCCAGTAGGTTCATGGTGGAAAAAAAAAGAGAGAGATGATAAGAGGGCAGGCAATCCTGGGTCTCCAAAGTGACCTGCCAGCCCAGACCCACTCACAAGGATGTTGAGCTCCTGAACTAAAAAAGAGGGGCAGATATGGCTGGGAACACTCTCCCAACCTTGCTGTATTTGGCCGGCCAGCCCCCTCTGCCCTGCCAGCCTGAGGCACCTGGGCCAGACTTGATCTGACAACTTTATGCAAATGTGCCCTGGCAAGGGACCCTGAGAATGTTCTATGGGAAGGACAACAGCATTGCAAGCCCAAGTGGGGTTGGCTGGAGCAGGTATGACAGGCGGGAGGAGAAAGTGAGGAGGGTGGCAGGGGTGGTGGATGGTCTACTGAAAAACTGAATTTCAATCTGGCTTCAGTGGGCGAGGAAGGACAGTGCAGGAGAGAGGAGGCAGGTGGCCGGCAAGGACTTCGCTCAGAGAGAAGACGGAGGGTAAGATGGAGAAAGACAGCAAAAGGCAGGGAGAGAGGGAAGCAGAAGAGAGAGCTGAAGAGGACAGTCACAAAGTCAGAGAAGGGACAGAGGATAAGACAAAGAGACAGAAAAGAGAAAGAGAATGTTAAACTAGACAGAGAATCTGAAGGCTGGTGCTGGAAAGGACCTTAATCACCAGTTCAGAATTTGAAGAAGCTTGGGGTCAGTAAAAGGAAAAAGGTATCTGGGGGAAGCATGCCCCCAAACTTCTGGTGGCAGCCTCCAAGTTACAGAGGGCTCCTCTCCCCAGGGTCAGGGTGCAGCCCCAACTCTCCTCATCTTGCGATGATGATGGGGGCAAGATGGGGGTGGGGGCGGTGGTCAGCAATCTTTACCTGGGCACTCTGCCTTCCCTAAAAGAAGTTGGGGAAGCAGCAAGGGAGAAACTGGAGAAGCTGGGAAGACGTCATTTGTAAATGGGGAGTGAGAGTCAGGAAAGGTGTAACAACCATCTGGGAGAGGGAACCGAGGGAACCAGGGATGGAGATAGGAAATCCGAGAAGGGGCAGGGGCAGCAGAGGCCCCTGGGGGCTGTGCAGGCAGATGGGCGGGGAGATCTGGGGCGGATTACCACCCTCTGGCCTCAACTGAAGGACGTGAGCATTTAGGTCAAAGTAAAGGAGTGAAATCCTTGAGAAATGGAGGGGATTCTGGAAAGGATTAGCCCAGGTCGGGGAGGAGGAGGGATGAGGTGGGCTGGATCTGAGGTAATTCCTAAGGCAGCCCCAGAAGGCCCCAGTGTCTACCCACAAATGAAAGGGGGCCCGAGTCACTGCCCCCCCCCCTAGGAGCCCTTAGGGGGCCCAAGTACCTGCTCCCTCCCCTAGGATCCCCCAGGGGGCTAGTGTATCTTGGCCCTGGGCAGCAGTGCGCCCACCGGGGGAAGCCAGCATGTCTCCTGTCAGCCACCTACCATCCCCGGGGAAACAAGAAGTCCATCCTGGGGTCTGACCCCATTCCCTCCTCCCACCGTGAACCACTTCCCTCTGGCTCCCCCTTAGGCAGGGAGGCACAGAGGCCCCTCCAAGTTCCCCTCTGAAAGCGCCCTGGCTTGCTTTAACATTTTTAGTTACCATGTTATGAATACGGCTTCAGAATACAATCTGAGAGTAGCGAGAATTGTACCCCTGAGGCCCCGTGGCCGGCTTGAAGCCCAGGAAGAAATGCAGGCTGGCCCCCCCCTCCATAGAAGTCTCCTGGCACTTTTAGGAACAGTTGCCAGAATGGAAGTGAAAGTGTTAGTCACTCAGTTGCGTCCGACTCTTTGCGACCACCCGTGGACCGTAGCATCCCAGGTTCCATGGGATTCTCCAGACAAGAATACTAGAATGAGCTGCCATGCCATTCTTTAGGGGATCTCCTGACCCAGGGATCAAACCCAGGTCTCCTGCATGGCAGGCAGATTTTTACCATCTGACCCAACAAGTTGCCAGAATAAATAGCCTTAACTCTGAGAAATCCAGAAATGTGAAGGCTGGGGCAGCAGAAAGGAGGGCATTCTCCTCTTTAATCGGAAACCAAAAGAGCCAGAAGGAAATATGGGTCTTCTGAGCCCCAGTTCAATTCCTGGGTTGGGAAGATCTCCTGGAGAAGGGATAGGCTACCCACTCCAGTATTCATGGGTTCCCTTGTGGCTCAGATGGTAGAGAATACGCCTGCAATGTGGGAGACCTGGGTTTGATCCCTGGGTAGTAAAGGTCCCCTGGAGGAAGGTAGGCATGGCCACCCACTCCAGTATTCTTGCCTAGAGAATCCCTATGGACAGAGGAGCCTGGCAGGCTACAGGGGTCACAAAGACTGAGTGACTAAGCACAGCACAGAGACCAGACAGGACCTCTTGTAGACACTTCTCCATTGCTAAGTTTAACGACCTTTGTTATATTTTTGCATCAACTCATACTCCACCCACCTCAAAAGTAAAGAATAAAAAGAAAGAAAGAAATAGCAGCAGGTCAGACCCAGGTGTTAGACCTTAATCAGGAACCCTTGAGCACAGGGGACTCTGCAGATTCTCCAGCACTTCCAGACGGACTACCTTACTCTGAAAGTCAGGTGAGCAACTAACCTGGGAGAGCATGGGGCTCTGACGAGTGGCCTTGACCTTGGCTCTGTACTAGTGCCTCTGAGAAAGGCTGCCTTGGCAGACATGCATCACGCCCATAACAAAGGCGCATCCCCAGGCTCCATCACTGAGCCTTCCTTACAAACCCCTAGAATGAACATTAATGACTGTGGCTCCCAGCGGAGCAGATTTTTTTATTCACATAAGAACTTTCTAGTAGCACTTGGCAATGAGCTCCTTGTCACTAGAAGTATTCAAGATAAGGGTGGATGACTACCAGACAGCAATGTTCCAGAGGGCTCTGGATAATATTTAAGATCCCTTTCAATTCTGGTTCTTTATGATTCTATTCACACACCTCATATCTTATTTTGGACACACACCTATCAAATAATCAATTTGTAACAGTTCAATCAAGGTGGACTGAAATGATTCGCAGAACTGAAGTTTAAAAGAAGGAATTCTAAACAGAGCCATTTGCAGAGGGGAAAAAAACAGTTCAAAAAACCCATCTAGGCTGGCAGTCAAGGATTAAGTAAGACTTTGGTCCCATGGCAAATAACCATGAAACTTCAATGTTTCGTGTAGTTTGAGACCTGCAGTTTATTCTGTAACTAACTATATTGTATTTTATTCTCGCTCCTTTTTCACATGAAGAGATTGCCAACTCCTAGAAGTGACAGATATGATGTTGGTTGTGTTTGTCCCAGAATGTGCTTTGCACACAATAGGTGCTCAATTAATGTTTACTGTATGATTATCTGAATGAATGGATAAAGCACCTGTACCCAGAGGAAGTCAACTCAATTCGACTTTCATTCATTCATGTAACAAGCATTTTAGGAATGTCTACTACCAACCGGCCCTGGGCTCTGGGATGCAAAGCGAACACCTGGCTTCCATTCGAATATCTGGGCAAGATGGCACGATGAGGGTCCTGATGGAGGGACATCAAGGAAAGAGCACTACATCAGTGAATGCTTCCCATGTCTGACTTCCACCCCGGTCTGCCCTTGGGCTGAGACCCCTGTCTTGCTGCCCTTTGTTACTTCTCAGTCCTTTCTACATCGTACTGGTTCAACATTGTAGACCCTGCTTGGTACACGGTAGGTATCCAGTAAACACTCATTTACTGATTGGAACTGCCTTGAGTCTTGAGGACAAGATGGATTTCAACAGCCAGAGTGCTGGGGGAAGGGCGTTCCAGACAAAAGGAACAGCGTGAGCCAAGTCATGGAGACATAAAAGACCAGCAAGCAGTTGGAAGTGGCGGGAATTTAAGCAGATAAAGAAATTAGAACCAAGGTCATATCTCTTTAAAAATTAAACAGTTTCTCCTTCTGGGCATTCCTGTCTCTGCCCTCCAGAAACTTCTAGGCTGTTGAGAAAGACTGGGGGCATGACATAGAAAGAGGTCCAGATTCAAGAAGACAGAAATAGAAGTTAGGGCTGATCCAGGCTGCACAGACTCACCCTGTGTCCACCTGGTAAGATTTGGGGATGGGCTTAGAAGGATCCAAAGGACCAAGGTGTTGCTATTTGAAGGTGGATGGTGTGTGTGAGACTGTGTGCTCGGTGTGTCCTTGATTGCATTCACGTGTCTAGTGAGCTTTTGTGTGTTAGTGCTCATCTACATACAAGTGTTGGTAAGTAGCCACCCAAACGGAGAATGGGGCACTTTCTGCCTATAACTAGGACATTCGGGGCTTTTCCAATTAATCTCCATTAAAAAGATTTCCCGCAAAGGCGCTTCTAGAGGCCCCAAGTTGGGGTCATCTGGATCAATCCTGCATAAAGTAAAAGCAGCTCCGACTGGCAGCTCAATCGATCCATCTAACTTGGTTCATTCTACACATGCAAGGGGCACGGAATGTTAATTTGCTGCGGGGAGCTGAGGGAGCCCAGCAGTGGAGGCTCTGTAATTAACAGCTGGAGGAGCAGGGTCTCAATACGGTGGCATCCAATTGCAGCAGCCAGCACAGGGGAGGGAGCACCCACAGGTAGGTCTTCAGTGCTGATAAACACTGGTCTCTCTGTCTGCTCCTGATCTTTCTTGTTCTGCCTGACTCAGTTTGCCTGCCAAATGAAACACAAATGCCCCAAGAACAGAGAAACCCAGGAAAACCAAATCATTCATCTAACTTCTGTTGGAAGTTTACAGAATATTGATGGGAAGACCTGGTGCTGACGACCAAGGCAAGACTCCATGGAGAGATCTTCTCTTCTAGGCCCTGAACACTGGGGACTGCTCCCCAAAGCATGTGAAAGCCAAAGCAGGTCTTTGGTCTTTTGGTCTCATTCCCATGAAGGAGGCAGAAATTTAGCAGAAAGGGGAGAGCACCCTACATGTACAGCCACTCCAACATCTAGCAGGTCAACACCTGCTCCCATTCAGTGTCTGCTACAAATCTTTCAAATTCCTGTTCTCCAGGCAGTCTTCCCAGAGGGGTTTAGAAAAAAGTTTTGATCTTCCTCTCTCATCCCTTTCAAACCAGCCCCTCTGGCTTGTGCCCTCATCAGCTTCTCCCATGTGCTCATGCCCTTTTCAACTTTTCTGCTACAAAATTTCTATAAGAATTTTACTGACCTGGAGACACCCAGCCCTGCTCACTTGTCTCTCTGTCCTATGTTCTGTGTCGGCCTCAGGACAGCCCAGATGTCAGAGGAGAAGCCAGGAACACGCCTGATGGATGCACAGACATCCATTCAGATACAGGAGAAACCCTGGAGAAAGCAGCCTGCCTCTCCCTTCATGCTTTCTCTCTGCATCTCTGATTCTTTCTTTCCCTTTTTGATCTCCCTGTGTTGCCCCCCAGGAAAATGGAGAGTTGGAAGCAGGGGGAGTCCTCTCCTTCCTCCACCTCTGTTGTCCCCGGTCTCTGCAATAACCTAATGATTTCTCATTTAGCTGCCTAGCCCTCGATGGGGAGAGGCGCCCTTTGATTGCTTGTGACACCAATCTCACAACAAATTTAGCACCTCGTTTCCTGGACGAGCCAATATTCCTCCTCGATTATCTCCCTGTGAGAGGGACAGGGTGCCATGCATTCCAACGAGTAGCTTATGCCTTGCCTGGGTATCAGAGTCAATCAAGCTCACAGCTCTGGGAAGGAAGGATGGAAGGGTGGGGTGGGAGAAGGGTCTCATGGGAGCACAGGAGAGCTCCAAGAGCAAGAAAAAGACAAGGAGGATGATGGAGAATAAATAGAAGCCTCTGGAAACCTGGCTCTCAGCAGCTTACGTGCAGCTTCTGAGATGGGGATGGGAGTGGTGTGACCTTGACTCAGATAATTCTGGAACTTCCTTTCTAAGCCATGCCCGAGACCCTGGCATTTCATCCAGCCACCCTCTAGATCTTGGTGTGGGGCTAACAGAGGGAGGAAAAGGATGCCCTGGAGTCACTCTATGAAACAAGGGACAAATAATCACTTCTGGACTCCAGGCCCCCCACTCCAGCATTCCTCAATCCCTTGTGTCCCATGGAAATGACTTTCCTGAACAAAATCATTTGCTCCCAGCTGGGATCTGCCCCACATGTCTGATCAGGGAGATGAAAAGAAATTTCTCCAGCCCAAGAGGCAGTGAGTTGGAAGGATGGGGTGGGAGATTCTCTGAAAGGAATCTATGGAGAAGGAAGGGCAGGCTGAAATCAGAGCCACAGGGGACTTCTGACAGGACCCTAGAAAATGGATCAAAAGAGAAGCAGGGAGGGGAGTCATGAAGAAATATTACTTCAGGGTAAGAGGGGAAATGAGGGGAGGCCAGAGAACCAGGAGAACCCCACTGGAGACAGAGGGCCCCAAACGTGTGCCCACAGAAGTAAAAAGCCTGAGCTAGGTAGGCAGTGTGCAGGGAAAGGAGTGGGGTGGGCGCGTATGGCAGGGAGATGGAGAAGGAGGGGCAAAGGATGAAGATGCCTAGGACATGAGCCGCAAGGGGACAGGAGTATCACGCAGGATGCAGGACACCTGCCAGGAGAGGCGGAAGGAGGTGCTGAAGAGGAAGGAGGAAGGGGCTGATCGCCAGGAGGGAGAGCAGATGGTTGCTGTCATTAAACGGATTCCAGTAAGTCCAGGATGCCTTAGACAGCAGAGACAGGCTTGGGTAAGCAGTGGGAGGGGGAGTCAAGAAGCAGAGCCTTGGAGGAAGCCCCACACTGACCTGTACGATTCCACATCTACCCACATCAACCCTCCTGATTCCTCCTTCCACACTAACCTCAGGCAGGAACCTCTAAACCAGCATCAACCCACACATTCATACCAATCTGAACCTGTCCTAACAATCATTCTAACCCCAAATCTGAACTAGAACATGAGCTTTTAGAAGGCAACGCATCTCAGATTCCCTCAGGGTCTGGTCAGCAGAAGTGATGAACGGATGTTTATTGAATATACGAACACAGAAACCAAATCTTTACCCCGGCCCCTAACAGTCACCCCTGTTTCAAGCCTGACCTCCCTGCTTACCCCACTGCCCTGCTGTGCACTAGTCAACTCTAGGCCCCAGCTCTCACTCTCTTCCTACCACAACCCTAAAGGCCATGTTCTTAACTACAGTTTCACTTCATTAACTATAATCTGCTTTCTTTTTTTAATCTCCCTCCACACCTCTGGGTAGGTGGTTCAAATTCATCTGGGCAATCAAGGGTAGAGACAAATAAAAGACAACAACTCCACCTGGAGGCCAAAACAAGGTGGGAAGGTAGCCCTGAATTCTCAGGCTAATCGTGGATGTTTCCTTCTCTGCCTGGAACTTTCTGCCCCAGAGTCCTAGAAAGTGGGATGGAACACAACTGTGAGGTTCCAGGCAAAGGAACCTAATGCTTGAGACCCCAGGAAGATCTGAAGAGGCAGTGTGAGCAGAGGGAAATATGACAGAGAATAAGTGAGTGGGCTCCAGGTCAGGAAGCAGAGACCCTACATCTATCTCCTGCTGACAGCTGCGACCCTGGGGTCACTTGCCGGGACACAGAGCACAGGATGCCTTCATGGAGGGTCCACGGGAAGCCCCACAGCAGGGAAGGTGCTGGGAGGGTGCCAGGATGCTCCCGAGACTTCACCTATTGGCCCCCTGACTCTGCAACAGGGAACAGGTCCCTCAGGGCTATCCTTCCTCCAAGGAGCAAGGCTTTCTCCATCTCTCAGGACCCGTGGTCACAGTGCCTGGGAGAGGAGCTGAGTACTCTGCTCTTGTTGTAGCCAAATCTGATTATGGGGAAGTGTGATGGATGAGCTGGGTTTGGATCCCCCAGCTCAGGGAGTGGGAGGATGGAGTTAGCCTGTCACTCTCCTCAGGGGGATGAAGCATCAGTCCCTGATGTCGTCTGGGATGTGCACACCTCTGAGATGTCTCCCTAACCAAGATTCCTGGGAGATCTGTCTCCAACCATGTCTTGACAGAAAGACCTCTGACTGAAACACCTGCACCAGCTCCCTGGGCTCTGCAGAAAGCCGGGTGGGGAACTCCGGTGCGAGAATCCCCAGCCCTGGGTGAGACTCAGTGCCTCCGGCCAGCTGCCGCCTCTGCGGGGGCCACTTTGAGGGAGGGAGTGGAAAAGCCTGCCTCTGCACGGCTGGGGCCTCCAGGCATTTCTCAGTGACAGCCATGGGCCTTGGAAGCCTGGGGCAGGGCAGGCAGGGAGGAGGGAGAGCGATGGTACAGAATAATAATGAAGGATTTTTAATAACTCGTCAGCTATGGTGTCAGCTCAACAGCAGTGGCAGCACAACCCGTTGGGAAAACTTTGTGAGGAATTGTCTTCCTGGGAAGTGGAGGAGTCACAAGGGCTGAGGGCGAGAAGCGTCCTCCTCATCCCCGGCCACACAGAGCTCTGAGTTAGCGTCCAGCCAGTGCAGTGGTACAGGGTGATGTGCAAACAGTCACAAAGCCCCAGGCCTGGCCCTCTGGGAGCTTCCACTCTGGGCCAGACCCATGGGTCACAGCCAGGGCTGAGGACAGGAGCAGTCTATGATGTCACTGCAGAGCACAGGCAAGCCACCCTCCAGGAAAACACAGCCCCCAGCTTAATTTCTCCAGTCAATCAGCTGGAAGGCAATTACACATTTATCAAAGGGCTCCTTCTCTTTACCTAATAATTCACTAAGGACTTGTTTGAAGTAGGACTGTCATCAAAGACGCTGTTAGCGAAAGCCCTGGTGACCATCTTCCCCTCATTTTTCAGATGAGGAAACTGAGGTCCAAAGAGGTTGCAAAGACAGTTGGTGGCTGGGCAGGACTCCTTGAAATGAGAGATCCGGGTCTCCAAAAAATAAATATGATTTTATAAAAATAGAATTTCCATATATTTTTCCAGGGCCAGCTGCTACAGAGAGGGCAGTACCCTGGGACTCCAGTGTGTCAAGGGCAGCTACTTTTTAGGTGGGAGCCATGGGGGAACTTGGGGTAACCCATCATAGCGATTATATGCCTTCTCTTTTCCTCAGATCATTCTCGGAAGTCTTCCTGGAAGCAATGGCTATGGATGTGGGCTGAGAAATGGAGAGATTTCTCAAGCCCTTGCAGTGATAGGTACAAAAGGGTTTAGTGACATAGATAGAGGGGAATATTTGAGGTCTATAAAATGCCTTGGAAAAGAATGAAAAGATGAGCGTACTTAAACACATGTGAAAGTCACAGAGGCTGACGTGTAGAGCTCAGAACAGTTCCAGTCCTTAGGAGGTCAAGGACCCTAAAAGTTTATTGGCTCTGAGCAGACCACCAAAGACAAGGCAGGGTTTCCCCTCCAAGTCCAAAGTGGTGAGCTAGCTGGGCTCCCCTGGAAGCTGGAAGCCCTGGCAGTTTGCAGAGAGCACCCCACACTTCCCTCAATCCTAAAATCCAGCAAAAGGGTGGGTGGGTGTCAAACCCTCAGTTGCCTTCACTTTAGGCCACAGTGCTGGGGTTGGGGGACTCACACGTCTATCCCATCCAATCCCAAGAGCCCTGGGGACTGCAACATCTCTTCATCCCCAGACCGGTCTCACAACAGTCATTTAACCAGGGTTTGATGAATGAAGAAAGAAGTGCTGGGGGCTTTTGATGAGATGATAAATAAAGGTCTGAAAGCGGGAGGTGGGGTGTGGCAAGGCGAGGGCATCTCCACACCCTTGAAGAAGGCCAAGACTCTTTTAGAAAGAGAAACTAAGGCACCCAAGGAGTAGACATGCGTTCCAGATGAGAAGTCCTGAAATGAAAGCCAGCAGCCAGCCCCACAGCCCCAAGCTCAGGCTGCCAGGCCCCCTGCCCAGCCAGCCGTTCTGCAAGATGTAAAGTGCTATCTAAACGTGATGCATTATTAACACTTTAGAAATCATATTTCACAGTCGCCTGGATGAAGCTGGGAAATGAATTCTTCTTCCTGGTCTCTGGCAGGGGAATGATCTTTGGAGCCAAATGTGACAGCAGTGACATGTGACTAGGGGCCAAGAGAGGGCAGTTGGGGGTCGAGGCCATGGGCGCCCATGCCCAGCAGGTCCTGGGGGCTCTTCTTCCACCTGGAGCCTCAAACTAAACACTCTACCCCAGGCAAGGCAATCAAGCTGACCCCTCCCTCTCCCACTTGATCAGCCTTTCAGATCAACCACTCCGCCAGGAGTCCCTGGCAGAAGGCAGAGCCTGTGACCCAGCCCCTCACCCCAGGACATGCTGAGCACCTCCTCAGGTGCAGGAGGGGTTACGGAGGGTGGAGGATGCTCCAGTCCGATGATGAGGCAAGTACTCAGGGGCAGATCTAGAAGGATGGCGGGCCCTATGTCACCAGTGCAGGGGCTTCACAGAACAAGAGGGCTCAGGGCAGGTGGGGGAAGGAGTGCGATGAGGAGTTAGGACGAGTGTCCTGGGCGGGGTGAGAGGCCTTCCAGCAGTCCCAGAGGTGGAAAAGAGAGCCGTGATGACAAACAGGGAGGTGTTTCACCCAATTGGGCTGGAAGGAAAGGAGTGGGCAGGATAGGGGGTGGGAGGAGTGTGTCCTGGGCAGAAGGGAGGAAGCAGGCAGTGAGCTGCATCCTGTCCTTATTGGAGAATCACAGGCCATGAAATGGGGAGGGAGGAGGGGGATGAGGGGAATCCTGACTGCAAAGACCAGCACCTACTCATCAGTAAGAAACCAGAGGACCTCCCAAAGTGAGTGTGGGAGGGGAGAAGATGTCAAAGTGACTACCATTCCCCCATCCCAGGACCCACCCTGGTCTTCCATGAGGGTGCTGGGCTCTTGCCCGTGTGCTCCACTAGCCATGCACGAGGCTTGTCATTAGGCACGGGGAACAGACAAACCGATTTTCAATTAAAACCTTATCTACGGGGTGCAAAGATATAAAGGCGGGTGGGTTTGATTCTTCTCTGAGGCAGCCTTCAATATTTGCAGTGCCTGGAAGGAGACAAAGGGAGGGTGCCCAGGCAGCCCTGGCGACATATAAATTCTGCTCATAATTACATGACTTTCAACACCATGATATGCCAATAAAGTATTTGCAAGGCACACAAATTAATGGCATGTTGGCATTCCCAAGACAGTGCTTGGACAGCCAGGGCACCGGCAGGGGCTGCCGCTCCTGCCTAGGAGGTTGGAGGAGCCAAAGTTGCTGACACAGACCCCCTCCTCGGTCCTTCATCAAAGCTGACCACTCTTCAGGTCCCCCAGACTGGCCAGTTTCTCTCTCTTGGAACCCCCACCCTCTCCCCTGCTCTGTTAGGGCCGCAAAGGTAAAGGATTTAAGTTGTGTTTCTTCCAGAAGGAAGTGGACAAGCGCCTGAGGGGGTGAGGCGAGAGGTGCTGCAGTGCTGTGAACAGCTGCTGGGGATGACAGCAAATGTCAGGCTCTCACAGTTCAGGAGCAGTTCCCTCCCTCCCTGAGTGTGGTCGTTCCTCAGCTCCCTGCTTCTTCGGGCCCCTTCCCGCTCCCTCCTTCTCATTCATCAGAGGGAAAGGCAGACGGCAGGGTGGCAAGTCCTTGGGGCTTTGGTTGCACTGAGTGCCAGCTCAGAGCCCCTGTTTCATTAGTGGTCAAACAGGGATAGTGGATGGACCAGGAAAGGGGTCAGCAGGAAGCTCCCTCTGTATATCCGCCTCCCTTACACCCCACTTCCACCCACCGTTTAGGCAGTAAACTTGTCAGCACGAGGAACTTCATCTTCCCCATCTCTCTCTCTCTCTCTGTCTCTCTCGTTTCAATATTCCCTGGCATGGTCTGCTCTGCAGGAGTGGAAATTCAATAAAATAAATATTTGTTGAATTGAATAGAATGGAGGAAGATAGATGAACAAGGAACTCTCACAGCAGTTTGGTGGGAGCAGGTTTTAGTAGAGGGAGTAGCAAAGAGTGCATCAGCTGGAAATCAGAAGAACTGGCTTGAACTCCAGCTCTGTCGTTTACAACCAGGGAGATGGTGGTGGAGCCAGCACTCCTGCCCAGGCCCCCGAAGCCTCATCTACAAAGAGCAGGTGTTGGACAGCAGATCCGTGAGAAGACCTCCAACCCCGAGGTGGTAGGAGGATGGGGAGTGGGCTCGAGAACCACCGTAAGGAAATGTCACGAGGAGCTCCTGGCATGGGCCTGGGTTGGCCATTGCCACAATGCTTAGCACTCAGCATGCAGTTTGGAATAAGCAAAAATTAAATAATAGCAATAATGATGCTTCCAAAGGCATCCACGGGCAACTTGTTGGTGAGACTGCTGATAACTTCTGTGGAAGAATTTCTGTCAACTTGAAGCTGTCTGCCCCTGGTTTCACCCTCACTCCCCCTCAGCTCCAACCCATTCCCAACACTTTGACAGTCCATGGGGTCACAAAGAGTTGGACATGACTGGATGAGGAGGGGTGGAGGTTGGTGATCAGGAATACTATCAGAGGTATCACTTAGATAGATATCACTTAGATTTGAAAAATGGAAGGTGTTTACAAGATTTGAAAAATGGGAGGTGTTTACAAGGTTGGTGATCAGGAATACTATCAGAGGTGATATTACTTAGGTATCACTTAGATTTGAAAAATGGGAGGTGTTTACAAGCAGATCCGAAAGATCTGCTGGAGAAGGGATAGGCTGCCCACTCCAGTATTCATGGGTTCCCTTGTGGTTCAGCTGGTAAAGAATCCACCTGCAATGTGGGAGACCTCGGTTCGATCCATGGGTTGAGAAGATCCCTTGGAGAAGGGAAAGGCTACTCACTCCAGTATTCTGGGCCTGGAGAATTTCATGGACTGTATAGTGCACGGGGTCACAGAGAGTCAGACACAACTGAGTGACTTTCACTTAAAAGTAGGTAAGAGGGGCACTAGGGTGAGGGTGGAGGAATTCCTCCAGGCAGAATGTAAAGGTGAAAAAGGGTTCAGAGGCAAGGATTTTGGGTGAACTCTGATCTGCAAGTGGTCCTTTTTTTCTTTTTGACCACACTGCGTGACTGAAGGATCTTAGATCCCTGACCAGGGATCGAACCCATGCCCCCTGCAGTGGAAACATGGAGTCTTAACACTGGACCACCAGAGAAGTCCTTCTGTAAGTGGTTCTGATGAGGAAGGGAGACAAAGAGAGAAAGAGAAATGCGGCAAGGGAGGCAGGCTGGGGCCAGATCATAAAGAGATTTACCTGCGGGACCAAGACTTTGGATTTTAACACAGTGGTTGAGAGGAGTAAATGAAGAATTAGATAAAATACTCTGCCAGTCATAGGGGAGGGTGGCACAGCAGGGAGCTGCAGCCCTGTTCCTGGAGAGAGAAATTATAAGGATGTAAAACCAAGAGAGTGGGTAAAGAGAAATGGAATAGATTGGAAATACATGAAATACAGAAGGAGCTAGCATCAACAGGACTTAATGGTTGGGAAAATGTGGTAACTAAGGAAGGGGAAGGGAAACCATGGTCAGCTTGGGGAACCAGACAGCGGGTGAGGGCCATTATGGGAATCCTGGTGGTGGTGGTGGGGATAGCCTGGCAGCCCTCCAAGGTCATTCTAAGGAGAATGAACCTGACCCTGTTGATGATGGGAAGCCACTGAAGGGTGGATTTTAGGGAAGTGACTCTTGCATTCACTCCAGGGGAAGAGTAAGCAAGAGAGGAGAATGAGTTAGGAGAAGGGAGGGAGACGAGAGTCGGCCTCCACTCTGCGTCCCTCCAAAGAGGAGATGAGATGAAGTCACGTGGAGCGACAGTCACCCTAGCTGCTGGCATTATTGTGGCTATGATTTGTTTATTGGTAGTGTCAATAGTTGTGAGGATTATACGAGGTATGCATACATGCTCAGTCGCTTCAGTCATGTCTGACTCTTTATGACCCTTTGGACTATAGCCCCCAAGCTTTTCTGTCCTTGGGATTCTCTAGCCGAGAATACTGGAGCGGGTTGCCATGATCTCCTCCAGGGGACCTTCCTGACCCAGATCAAACCTGTGTCTTCTGCACTGCAGGCAGATTCTTGACTGCTGATCCACCAGGGAAGCCCCTGTATGAAGTATACACACAGTAAATACTTTAAAATATTAGTCATTGTTATTATTTCGTTAACATCAACTCTGTCATCCATAGATATTTGTTGAGTGGCCATGAACGAATAATAGTAGAAGCTCATCGCCTGTGACTGTAGATGACCACAGCTGAAAAAAGGAGCTGAAAGCCAGGTTCTCACATCTCCCTGGCTTCAGGAAAGGCCGCGGGAAGGGGAGAAAACAGAATAAGCACAGGCACAGGGTGGAAGGATCGAGAAGGCACATAGTGTGTGAGCGAACTTTACAGCTGCCGGGGGGCTGTCCACATGCTCCTTGCTCTCCGCTCGCCAGGGCCTTCCATCAGCAGAACAGAGGAGGACACTCTTCAGCCAACACTGAAGGCTGAGAGGAGGGAGCCTCTGTTCTGAGCAACAGTGAGAAGATGTTCATTCTCCCCAACAAGGTTTATGCTGAAGCAGGAGAAACGGAGGGCAGACATGAAGAAGGACTTCCTGCTCTTGCGTTTTCAAGAAATCAAGAACAGGCAAGATTTTGGAAAAAGTGTAAATAGTGAGACTGAGGAAGGATCAAATGGGCAGCAGTTATCGGACTGCATTCTTCAGAATCACAGAATTTTAGAGCTGGAAAAAACCACTATGAGCTGATCTAATCCAATCTTCTTATTTCACAGATGAAAAACCTAAGACCCAAAGAGGTGAAGTGAATCCTCCAAAGTCAACAGCAAAGCCAGGACATAAACTCCGGTCTCTCTAGACTCCTAATCAGGTGCCATCTCCGCCTCTCCCCTCCCCAGTTCCCTGCCACCATAAATATTCCTTGAACACTGAACACTCTGTACTGCAGTGCTGAGTGGCCTCTCAAGATTAAGTGATTCCTTGCTTTCATAAGCGATATTCTCCTGTATTTCTGTGGGCCTCTAAGTCCTCTGTCTGGTATTTCTGACCTCTGGCAAAAGCCTGGGATGGAGGGAGCTGGGACTGACCCTCTGTTCTCACTAGGAGGCTGCCAGTGCCTTGGAGGGCAGTGCTACCATCTAAGGTGCAGAAACACGAGGGTGCAGAAGTCCTTAAAACTCAGGAATCGCTGGTCGAATGTTCTAGAAACACTCTCCAACCATTCACATACACAGACAATCCCCCCACCTAATATCCACCTCCAGACACTGATTTGTGGCTTTAAATCTGAAAAACTGCCAAGCCGTTGGTCCTCATCCAGGGATTTCTAGGAATTATTCACCAGCACTTGGGACCAGTTCAGTCCACATAAGCCGTGGACTCCAACCCTGGGTCACAAACGAGCAGTAACTGCTGTGATCTCGGCATCATCAACCTCATTTCCTTAGGCCTTCTGCTGACCGACCCTGCAGTTTCCCCATCCTCATCTAATTCAGGCACTCATCCCAGGCATTTTCTCTCTTAGCTCATAACAGGTACCGTGAACACTCCTACAAAGGTCTCAATCCTTTCCCTCCCTCTCCATGCCGACTCCCTTGGTTGAAGTCTTTGACTTTGCTCCCCAGGACGATTGCAATAACCTCCTAATTGGCTCCTCTGCTTCCAGCTTGCTCCCCTTAAATCTGTTCTCCACACAGTTGCTAGAATGATCTTTCCAGAAGACAAATCTGGTACCATCACCCTGTGTAAACCCTTCAGTGACTCCCCAGTGACTTCAATGAAGTTCAAATTAGGTTAGGTCCTGCCTGACCTAGCTGCTATTTACTTTAGCCTCATCTTCTGCTCTCTCCAATGTGCACTTTACTTTCTAGAAATCTCAGATGTCAGAGGTTTCTGCACACTGACCTGCCTCCCACTCCAGCCCTCCACCTTTGCACACTCCCCTCCCTACCACTTGCCTCACTCTTCGGCAACCTTCAGGAGGCAGTTCAGGCTTCATGCCCCCAGGAACTTACTCTATCTAACCCCTCAGCCTGGGCCTAGACCCCACCCCGAGCTCCGATATTGCTTGTGCACCATATGATTACATGAAGCACTGAAGTATAAGCTCCTTGAGGATACTATATTTTTATTTATTTTAATGAACTTTTATTCTTCAGTTATTAGGTGTACTGTTTTATAATTGTCAGTTTCTTTGGGGTGGTTGATGTTATCTTTCAGATCTTCTCTGCTGTATTTATTTATTTTCTTTATTTTTGACTGTGCTGAGTCTTCACTGCTATGTGTGGGCTTTTTCTAGCTGTGGAGAGTTGGGGCTGCTCTCTAATTGTGGTGCGTGGGCTTCTCACTGGGATGGCTTCTCTTGTTGCGGAGCAGAGCCCTAGAGCCTGTGGGCTTGCTCTGCAGCATGTGAGATCTTCCCGGACCAGGGATTGAACCCATATCCCCTGCATCGGCAAGCAGATTCTTAACCACTTAACCACCAAGGAAGGCCAAGGATGCTGACTTTTTAGTTCATCCTAATTATGATCTTGGAAGTCTGGCTCTTAGATGCTCAACAGCTGTTGAATTCAAAAGGTGAAGTTTCTTCTCCCTTTCCACTTCCCACACCACCTTGTCCTGCAAATATTTTATTCATTCTTCCCCATCCCTTGCTAATCCAAGTGTTTCTTCCTCTCAAATGCAACCCAAAGGTCCCCTCCTCTAGGAAGCCTTTCTGAAGGAGTCCCACCTGATTGCTTTGCTTCTCTTGGTATCTCGGAACTCAGCTTGGGCCACATCCTTTAACATCTTTCCCTTACCTTCTACTTCTCCCTTAAAAGTAAGCTCTACCCCTTCCAAACTGGACTGGTTGTTCTTCCTCACAGTTTAACACTTTACACGCTCTTGGCCAACATCATACTATTGCTTAGCCTTGCAACTCCTCCAGCTGAGGGTGGCAAGGACATTGAGCCCTGCCTGTGGCAGCACCCAGCCACGAACTTCCGACACAGGTACTTGGCTGCAGTTGTCAAGGGCCTGTGTTGAACTGCCAGCTTGCATGTTTTATGTTATTTTTGTATGTGGGCAAAGGTGCATGTTCCCTTTTCCTTCGGAGGTGTTTTGCTTCACCTTCCAGTGTCCCAGTTGGGACACTATCTCTGAGATCCTCCCCACTTTGATTCTCTGTGATGCTGGAGCTGTGAGTTCACTGAGGGCAGGAACTAGGTCTATTTCTTCCCCCATCGCTTCAGCACCATGAAGACTCAAAAACGTCCTGCTGAATGAAAGCATCCTTGGGTCTTTGTTTTTTTCCTCCTTTTTCCTGTTAAGGGAGGCAGTATGGCACATCTGCTCAACATGTTGACTCAGTAATGGACTCTGCTGCTCAACCTGGGGCAGCGGGCTTGCCTTCTCTGTGCCTCAGTTTCCCCACTTGTAAAATGGAGATAATATTAGTATTTCCTCATAGGTAGTAAGCCCAAGGTAAGCTGTTGTTATCATCATCATCACTGTTATTTCTATTATCCTTACCCTATCCTTCTTCCTTCCATCTCAACGTGGTTTTTTTTGATATCTCGCCCTCTTTATTTGTTTGGATGCTATTGTTACTGTTGTTCATTTGCTAAGTTGTGTCCACCTCTTTGTGACCCCATGGACTGCAGCACAACAGTCCCTCACTATCTCCTGGAATTTGCCCAAGTTCAAGTCCATTGAGCTGGATGCTATAGGTCTCATCAACACCAAAGGAACTCAAGGACTGCTGATCCAGAAGTCAAAAGAATCTTGCTTTAAGCCAAACTCTTGAGTTCCAGAGATCTCCTGGAAGTAAGAGAATGATGATGCAAGAACAAGAAAAGGGGACGGGTCAGGGCCAGAGGGGAGCAGCAGGAGACAAAGTCCTGGGCAGAGGCCAGGAAACTGGCGTAACTAGAGCAGATTATTTTCTGTGGGAAGCAGACTGTGGAAAGCTCCAAGAAATCAGGGAGGGGGCATGGATTATGAGACATTTCACAAGAGACCCAAACTCTGGCACCAAAGCCCTTCCCTGCGTGGGTCAGAGCAGGTTATCATCAGCATGGCTGAGCCTTTGGCAGCCCCGGGAATGGTGTGCACATTGGACCAGGGATTTGTGAACTTGGTTCTGGCCCCAACTCCATCCTTGGGATAATTATGCAAACTGAGGCAAGGCTCACATCTCTGAGCCTCATGATAAAACAGTTAGCCTGATGATAAAACAGGGATAACAGAAAGATGTTGGCAGAGCTGTTTTGAGGATTAAATGTGCTCTGTAAATGATAAAGCACCACCCACCTATCAGCCATCATTTTTATTAAGGCTGTATCTACATGGCCTAGTCATCCAGAAAATGTACCTGATAACTGAGGCTCAAGTACCTTTTTAAGCCTCATTTATTTAGGCCAAATAGGTTCTCAGTTATCAGGAGACAGAAGATCCTCGGCGAACATTTACGACTCCTCTGCCCAGCCTGACCTTTCCCTGAAGCCCCATTCCCTACCCTGTGCCCCTCCCTAAGTCAGATGCAGGGGCCCTTGTCAGCACTTTCCACACATATCATTACAGCTGTCAGCCTGTGTTGTTCTCACCCACTGACCAAAGGAGCTGAGTCTTTCTCATACCCTCCCTGGTGCCTGCGCCAGTGCCTGTCACAAAGCAGGCATTCAACCCTGATTTTCTTTTTTTCAGATTTTTTAATTTTTAAAATCTTTATTGGAGTATAGTTGCTTTACAGTGTTGCAAAGTAAAATGTTTACTTTGCTGTACAGCAAAGTAAATCAGCTATACCTATATCAGATATACGTATATCCTCTCTTTTTGAATTTACTTCCCTTATAGGCTCAACATTGATTTCTTGAATGAGTAAATAAATGGGGACACAGAATTCTTACTGAGGCTATGCTACAACCCTCTTTGCAGCTTCTAACCCTCAGCTCTTCTCTCTGGAGTCACATAAAATGAATCTAGTTCTCTTCCATATGACAGTCCTTTAAGCACGTGAAGAGTTATGACATGCCCCAGAGTCTCCTCTTCTCATGACCAAACATCCCCAGTTTCTTAAACTGCTATTTCCTCTCCACGGGCATCAGCATACAAACGGGCTACATTTTCTCCCCTTTTAAAACTCTTTGGATCCCATACCCAGTTCCCTTTTTCTGCTCTCCTTTCGAGTACCTGTAATGCACACTTCTCCCACTCTGTCACGAACTCACATCAGAACTGTTCTGGTCAAGGTCACCAGCAACCTCCAAGTTGCTACATCCAACATTTATCTTCCTCTTAGCCCTTATCTTGCTTGATGGATCAGCAGGAATTATTACAGTCAGCAATCCCTCCCTTAGCTTGCAGTACCCCACACTCACCTGGTTCCCTTCCTGTTCCGCGGCCCCATCCATAGCCTCCTGGGCTAGTAACTCCTCATCTTTCACTGGGAGTCACCAAAGGTCCCACGGGCGTGTCCTTGGCTGCCTTCCCGCTCTATTCACCCCCCTCAGTGAATTCATCCAGTTATATAATTTAAAATACCATCTCTACACTGGTATTCTAGCAGTTCTGCCCAGCTCTGATCTCTCCTTCACACTCCAGCCACACCTGTCAAATCTGCTTATTTAACATGTCCAACTGGATGTGTAATTGGCATCTCAGACTTAACATGTCCAAGACTGAGCTCCTGATCTTCCACTCCCAAACCCAATCCTCCCAGTAAATGACAACTTCATTCCTCTGGGTTCTCAAGACAAACTTCAGAGTCACCCTGCACTCTGCTTCTTCTCTCTCCCCTGCACCCAATCTAGCCGCGAATCCTGCTAATTCCAGAGAAGGACCACTCCACGAGGCCTCCATTGGTACCACTGCTGCCCAAGCCATCATCTTGGGTCTGGATTACTACGATAGCCTCCTGAAGGGTCTCCTGCCTCCACCCTTTCCTCACATAGTTCACTCTTAACAGCAGCCAGAGTGACTCTGTTGAAATAGAAATTATGTCACTTCAGCCCAAAACCTGCCACTGACTTTCCATCTTATTCAAAGTAAAAACCCAAATCCCTGGGATTCCTTCAAGGTTCTTGTCCTGTAATAATCTGTCTGGTCTTTATCCTGGGTTCCTGGGACAGGGATTCTAAATTCTTGGGATTTCCCCAAATGATAAGAGAGTCTTTGTTATTCATAGTGGGCATTTGGACCCTACCTGGCTTTATGCTGATGATGGGGCTGGTCTTGCTGGAAAGACCAACCATGTGGGTCTTTGGGCTGGGGCTTTGGGCCACTGATATCAGCCAGACCTGACCCACTCACCTCCAAAGAGAGGGTGAGGCTGGAGACTGGAGCAATAGTAAACAAACAAACAAAAAACTCTTGGGGAGCTTCCTGGCTGGGGAATACCTCGATGGGAGGGTGTCCTATCCTCTGCCAGGAGGGTGATGGCCTCATTCCACAGGGGGAAGACACAGGTCTGCACCTGGGACCCTCGCAGGCCTTGCCCCATGTGTCTCTTCATTTGGTTGGCCCTGATTTCTATCCTTTAATAATAAAACTGGGGACTTCCCTGGCAGGGGGGTGCAGGCTTGACCCCTTATCTGGGAACTAAGCGCCTACCTGCTGTGGTCAATAAGTAAATAAAACCCCAAACTTTAACTACGTATGGCACCTTCTTGAATTCTGTGAGCTCTATCAAATTATTGAAACTGAAGGAGCTCTGGGGACCCCTGAATTTACAGCCAGTTGGTCAAAAGTATGGGCATTCTATCACTTCTTTTAGGTCTTTCTCAATTATCACCTTCTGAGTAAGTTCTTCCCTTAAAATTCTACTTAAAGTTGCACCACTACCCCAGCACATCCTGGATTCCCTTTCTCTTGCTTTATTATCCCCATAGCACATATCAATATCTAATTTACAATGTATTTTACCTGCTAACTTATTTACTGTCTCTCTTCCTACATGAACCTTATACAAGCCATGAAGACAGGAATTTTTGCCTCTGCTTTATTCATTGCTGTGTCCTCACCCTTTAGAAAAAGTGCTTGGTACTTTAAAAATACTGAATGGATAAATGAATCTGTTATGGTTTCCAGAAGCTTTACCACTGTCCCTTAGGGAAACCCAGTATGTCCACTTCCTACCAAGTGGGTGTCCGGAAAGGATGGAAGCTCTTCTGGCATGGACTTCCCAGTGCATGCAGAGGACTGTCCCCTCCTCCACGGAAGATGTGACAGTAAGCCCTGAAGCGGTAGGCTGGGGTATTACCTGCCTGCCTTTCAAGGGAGGCAGAAGTGGGTTTACCTCCTGTTCTGCCACTTTTTTCATACCTGCCTTTTACATCATGCTTCCTATATACGGCACTTATCAGGCCTTGCAGACTTTGCTTGTTTCCAAAAAGCAGGGGCCATGGCCACTGTGCTCACTTTTATAAGTCGAGCATGTAACACATCCCTGGCATCAGACTGGCACCCAGTTCACATCTGCTAAATGAACGAATGAATATTCAAGACATCAAGCTTGTGATTTTGTGTGGATTGCCTCACTGAATCCTCAACAGCTACCATTATGAAACATATTATTAACCCCATTTTACAGACAGAAATGTGGAGTCTAAGAGAACTTAAGTAACTTACTTAATTCCTAACTTGTCTAGGAATCTGCAGTGCTAGAATGGAAAAATAAAATTGAACACTGGCTCTTTTTGGCATCAAAGGGCAAGGAGCCCAGCCTCAGTGCTATATACTGCCTCAATGGTAGTGTAGCTGTAGACAAGTAAAGCCACCCTCTGAATCTCAGTTTCTTTTATCTGCAAAATACAACTGCAAAAATTAGAGGAACTGAACGTATGTAAAGTGCTTTACCATACAACTGCTATGTAGATGGTAGCTATTAGTAACAATTATGACTCTCATGACTCTCCAGTGACGTGAAGTTGCCTTAGCCCTTTTGTCATCCACACCGTGGCTCTCCATTCACCTTAAGCTAGTCAGTCATGGGCACCTTTCCTTACCTGGGAGTGAGTACAAGGGGTCCTCACAGGAAGCCCCCACTGGCCAACAAGCATTGGCTGCCAGAAGCCCCAGCCCCTTAGGTGCCCCAGAGCTGGTACTGGCAGAAGTATGGGGAGTGCAGGGGAAGACGCCGCCCCTCCGTACTGTGGCTCCCAGCCCCAGCTCCTCAGTGCTCTCCAAAGGCACATTTTCTGCTCTGTTTCCCCCTCTCCCTCCTCCCTAAGCAGGGAACCAGGAAAGCGGAAGCCTCCTCCACAGCTTTGGGAACAGCACTGCCATGAGGTATCCAGGCCAGGCGAAGAGCATGAGGAGAAGGGACAGTGGGTGGAGAGACGAGGCATGTATTTGGGGAGCCCCGTCTGACTTCCCAAAGCTGCCCCTCGGGCTCCCCTGAACTATCGGTCTTCCCAGATCCCAGACACAGAGGCCTTTATGCCCTGAAAGGGAGCAGCCAGGCAGAAAGACAAAGGCCATATCTGATCCCGGCTGGGGTGGAGGCCACAGGTTGGGGGAAGGGAGGAGTGCAGAAGGGGCCAAGCAAAGGGTGGAGGTAAACAGGAGCATGGAGTGGAGGAGTGCTGGCCTGGAGATAGTATTCCTCTTCCTCCTGCTACGAGAGGGTAGATGAGATGCCAGTTGGTCACTAGGACACCTGGCAATTATGTCCCCATTTATTTATTTAGAAATCCTTTTAGAGTGTAGTATAATTGATTTACAATGTTGTTAGTTTCAGGTGTACAGCAAAATGAGACAGTTATATATATATCTGCTCATTTTTAAGATTCTTTTCTCATATAGTCCATTACAGAGTACTGAGTAGAGTTCCCTGTGCTATTCAGGAGGTCCTTATTAGTTATCAGTTTCATATAGTGGGTATATGTCAATCCCAATCTCCCAATTTATCCCTCCCTACTCACTATTTTTAGTTTTTCATGTTCACACACACACACACTTGTCCCTTGGGGAAGGGCCACACCACCACACATCCGCTCGCAGCCCTGGGCTTGCCTCTGGTCTCTGGTTTCTGAAGAGCTTTCTTCCTCTTCCTGGTCCTCACCCCACGCCTCCCTGCTGGCAGCCAGAGCTCTGGGAGTGCTGGGTAGTACAGCAAATTCTCTGAGCTTCTGTGAAGGCCCTTGAACTTTGTTCTCACTTTCCTTCCCCGAAAAGAAGCTCTGAAACTGACTGACTGTCTAAACCATCCCATCTCCAGCTCTCCAAACCCAATCCCTCCAACCATCCATTCAGCCTGCTGCCCCTAAGCATGATGGCTAAAATCCTAACACCAGCCTAGGGCTTCATAATGTACAAAAAGCACAGTAGGAGGCTGAGTTGTTCGCTGTCCTGCACATGGTCAGGTAATCTGGTTCTTCTGGGAGAGGATTAACATGAGGAATCTGAAGAAGGAGAGGGAGGTAGAGAGAAGTCAGCCTCCATTCCCCAGGGTCAGCCCCAACACTGCAGCTCCTGCCCAGGGGGAGTCTTCTCTAGGCACTCCCACCAGGGGCTCTACCACCCTTCCTGCCCCTTAGATTGGAGCCTCGGGACCTTCCTGCGGGACTGCTCTCTAGAGAGGCTGGGTTCCTCCCTCCCCCTCAATCCTTACCTCAATTTGATGGTCAATTCCAACTCCAAAATACTGTTTTGGAGGTAAACATCCCCTTTCCTGAGCTGTCACTCCCTTAGTTCTAACTCATATTCTCGCTCTCATGGACAAGCTCAATACCAGGACCACCTGGTGTGGTTGTCTGTGTACATGATACCCCTGGGCACGGTGCCACGTGTGCACATCCGTGCAGGTGAATGAGGGGCCTTGTCCACAGCCTTTAGGATTAGCTGTCCCTCCTTCAGGCTTCCACAGGGTCAGGGCTGCTCTCCAGCAAAACCCTCACCACAACTTACAACACAACACAACACCACACAACACAATGTGTGTTACCATCTACCTGTCACCTTCAGGAGTCTCTCTACCTTTGTATCCCAGTGCTCATAGAGTGCCTGGCACATAACAGCTGATCAGTAAATGTTTGCTGAATGACTATTAATATATTCTATATTCTCTCCCAGGCCCACACTCACCCCACTTCCATACTGCCCCCTAAAGTTTATTACTCTAGACACGAAATCGATTTATACCATGTATTGCTTAAATGCCTCCATCATGTCCCTGCTCTTTGCAATATAATCCAAAATCTTTTGCTGGACATCCAGAGCCATCCAAAACCAGATCCCTCTTCTCCTCCCCATCTTATCTCTGCCATGATCCCACAGCACACTCCGGCCCTCCTTCTTTGAAGAGACCAGCCCTTTATTTGTTTGGGGGGCAGGGGTAGAGGGGGACAGGCCACACAGCTTGTGGGATCTTAACTCCTAGACCCGGGCCTCAACGTGGGCCCTTGGCAGTAAAAGCGCAGAATCCTAACCACTGGATGGCCAGAGAATTCCCCAGGCCTTTTCCTTACTAGGGTTGGAGTTAAGGAAATGGCAGTTCCCATTTCTGGAATGTTCTTCCCTTCCATCTCAACCTGGGCAACTGCTCTCTGTGCTGTAAGATCAAACTCAATAACCACCTCCTCTGTGAAGCTCTCCTAACTTCCCAGACAAAGTGAGATACTCCTTTTATATTCTCCCCAGACATGGAAAAGAGGGATCCATAGTGACAGGGGTCTGGCTACATATTTGTTTGTTTGTTGTTTAGTCACTCAGCCATGCCCAGCTCTTTTGCTCCCCCATGGATTGTAGTCCACTGGGCTCCTCCATGCATGGAATTCTCCAGGCAGGAATACTGGAGTGGGTTGCCGTTCCCTTCTCTAAGAGATCTTCCCTTCCTTCTCCAGAAGATCGAACCATGTCTCCTGCATTGGCAGGCAGATTCTTTATCCAGCTTACTTCTCCCTCACAGCAATCTTAGACAGTAGACATTATCACTTCACTGAATATGGGCTCAAGAAGGTCACAAAACCAGTAAACGCTGGAGCCAAGGTCTGAGTCCCCATCTCTGGTCCTCTCCATCCCACCACCTCTTACTTCTACTGCAGGGGTCTCCGTCCTATGCTTTATAGCATACACTGTCTACAATTCTGTCTCTCCGTTTAGACATGCAGTTAGAGGTTGGGTCTTACATTTACATTCACTCTCTGCCAGCCCAGGAGTGGTTTCCTAGAAGATCTTCATTAACATGGCTAACTGAAGAAGTAAGTAAGTGAATGAATGAATGAATGAGGATTACATCACTCCTCCAGGCAGGAGCAGCCATGGGGGAACTGTCCAGGGTACAAGCAACACGAGGGACACCCACTCTCATGCTCTGAGCAGGACAGCCCCTTGTGCATCACCTGCCTCCTCTCTTCGGAGTTCTGCTCTATGAGCGAGTCATCAGCTCTCAAGGAGATGGCATGGTTGCCAAAAACAAAGCACCAAACACATCAAAACAAACCAAAAAACATAACAACAACACCCAGAGGCGACAAGCACGGCTCCCTATAAAGATAAAGACAGACACATCCATTGCCTTCTGGGACCTCCCTTTGAGACCGACACACCAACACAGGTAGCAACATCTAGGCCATTTGGAAAGGAGGCCTAGAAATAGAAAATCAGTACATAGCCAGACTGTATTTACATCACTGGCCCATTAGGAGATGTGAAGGAGTGGGGAGGCAGGGGAGCACGGCGCTCAGGCACAAGCACAAAGACAGCGGGCTCAGGAACAATCGGAGTGGTCGGAGGGAAAACAGCTTGAGGACTTGGTGTGCACGGGATGGAAGGCTGTAGGCATATGGCGACGTGAGTGCACGCTCGTCCCAGCCTCACCTCCCCAGCCTGGCTGGCTCCCGCAGCCCGCTCAGCACTGGCTGCCCTCCTGTCCGCCAGCCCGTGTCTCGGGCCAGTGCCACTAATTGTTTTCTCCACTGGCCAACTGGTGCGAATGAGAAGCCATAAAGCATAAAAGAAGCAAACAGCACATGCCGTGCGTCCAGCAATTTTACTGCTGGCAGTTTGATGCAGAAAAAAATAAAACAGGGACAGAGCTGCAGGGTCAGGGAAGGGAAGTCTATTTTCAGGTGCTTTTCCCTTGTCATGTGGAGCAGTCAGGGCTCCTCTTTGTGGGCAAATCCACTGCAAGCAAGGCACAGGCATTGTCACCATAGTCCAAACATTTACGATGCACGATAGGGCAGGCTGGGCCTGGAGAGAGGTGGTGACAGCATGGCAGAGTCTCGGTGCTGGAAGGGACAGTGAAGGTCGCTCTGCCCCCCGCTTCTCAGTCCGAAGTTCCCAGTCTGGTGTGCCCAGCATGTGGTCAGCCCTCCTGGGCTGCGGGGCTCTCTGCCTCCTGAAGCAGCTCTTTTTTGTTTGCTGGACAGCTCTGGCCATAAACTTTTTTAAAAAAGTATATGAAGCTCTTTCTAACTGTGGTGCTAGAGAAGACTCTTGAGAGTTCTTTGCACAGCAAGATCAAGCCAGTCAATCCTAAAGGAAGTCAACCCTGAATATTCATTGGAAGGACTGATGCTGAAGCTCTAACACTCTGGCCACATGTTGCAAAGAGCTGACTCAATGGAAAAGCCCCTGATGCTGGGAAAGATTGAGGGCAGGAGGACAAGGGGATGACAGAGGATGAGATGGTTGGATGGCATCACTGACTCAATGGACATGAGTTTGAGCAGACTCTGGGAGACAGTAAAGTGAGGCCTGGCTGCAGCTTATGGGGTTGCAGAGTCAGACATTACATAGCAACTGAACAACAACATGAAGCTCTTCCTCTCTGTAATGTCCACTTCCATTAATCCCAGCTCAGCTCCCTGAAGCCAGACAGTATTTCCTGAGAAGCTACTGCATCCTACGTGTCTAGATTGTGAAGTTAAAGCAATGAAGGAAACAAACTTCCTTGGAGTATTTAAATAAATTGGGCCAGTTAACTGTTTGCTCCATGTGACACAGGATTTTTCCCTTCTCCTCAGACCCTGTGGAACCCTATTTGTGTTCAGTTTTCAGTTTGTGAGTTCTCTGAGAGCTAACAGCAGTTTCTCTTGGGAATTCCTTGAAGTCTTGCAGTTAGGACTCCATGCTTCCACCAAAGGGCATGCGGTTCGACCCCTGGTCAGGGAACTAAGATCCTACAAGCCACTTACAGCCAAAAAAAAAAAAGAGAGAGAGAAATAGTTTCTCCTATTACACAACAAGAAGCACTCCTTGAATGAGGAATGTCAGAAAAGGACTGGAAGATGTCAGCCTTTTTCGTGTCACCCTATTAATTTTCTTCATCATGATGTTTATTATTAGTTGATATGTTCTTGTTAACTTACTTATTGGACTCACTCTCACAGCCATGAACCAGCTCATTCCAGACACAGCAGGGCAGAGCCTCACTGATCTCATCACTGCTGATCACCAAGGCCCAGAACAGCACCAGGCAGCAGAGACTCATGCCCAGATCTCTACCCCCTCAGGCAGCATCACCTCCCTGAGGAAGAAACAACGGCCTCCCACCCAGCCAGCCAGGCAGAGGAGAGGCTAACTCCAGGAGAGCCTCTCAGGAATGTTTGCAGCCACACAGTCAGCCCCCAATTCAAGCAGAGCTGCCAGCAGCTGGCTTGCTGGTCTGACCAGGCGTCTAGCTGACACACAGCTTGGGATGATTTCCTGGAGAGGAAATGGGAGTGAGTCACAGGGGGCCAATCAGTCAGGCACCCCCAGGCTCAGCCCTGCATCCCGCAGGCAGGAATCTGCTCTGGGCCTCGAAGAGAGAGGTGGGGAGAAGAGGAGCTAGGCCCTTGCTCTGGAGACCATGTTTCTAGGACATTTAGGACAGCAAGCCAACAGCTACCTGGGAAGCCAAAGTTCCCAGGTTCCGCCTGCAACAGCACATGAGTCCTGTGCTCCTAGTCAGAGAGCCCTTCCTAGAGGAGGAATACTGCAAACAAGGAAGGAGCAAAGGGGCTTGACAGCTAACAATTTAAACTAATGTCCATTTTAACACTGACGTATGCTGGGCACTCTGCTAACCACTTTATAGGCACCAATTCATTTAATGCTCACACCATCCTCAGAAAGAGATATGATTAACTCCTTTCACAAGTGGAGAAACAGAGCTTAGAGAGATGAAGTAACATGGCTAAGGGCCAACCAGAATTTGAACCCAGGTGTCAGGGACTTCAAATGTGAATTCATTGCTTCTTGTCATCAGAAGACCTCACGTCACCAGAAGGCCCCGTGTCATTAGCAGGCTTCACGGCCCCAGGGGGTCTCTTATGCTTCAGTGGCCCCGTGGCATCTTTGGGACTTTTCTATCACAAGAAAGCCAACTCTCAAGGGCAGAACTGAGACTGTACCTCCCCAGGACTCGTTAATGTCCAGTGCTCACAGAGGTCCCCTGCAGACCTGCCAAGGCTCCTCAGACACCTGACAGATCAAAGCCACACCATCTAGCCTGGGGGCCTTCATCACCCTCACCCCCAGCGTCCTTGGGCTTGTTTGACTGCCTTCATGGGTCTGCTCTTCCAGTCTTTCTCGTCCAGTCAGCCTGCTCTCCACCTCAAATTGCCTTTTCTCCTCCCCCTTCAGCCTTAGACCAGGGCACATGAAAGCCATCAGGAGTCCTTGGCATCATGAGACAAAGCCCTCACTGAGCCTGGAGGACATCTGCCCTTGCAGGCCGACCAAGTTTACACCAGGCTCCATGAACTCATCTCCTGCACACAAGCTGCACTTCTCGCGGGGGAACTTACCATTTCCTGCTCCCTGCGCCCTCTTACCCTCTTTCTTGCAAATTCCCATTCTCTGTGTCCCTGTTATCAGCTGAATTATATCCCCTGAATTTCCCCACCTAATGGGAAGAGCCGACTCATTGGAAAAGACCATGATGCTGGAAAAGATTGAGGGCAAGAAGGGAAGGAGGCGACAGATGAGATGGTTGGATAGCACCATTGACTCAACAGACATGAGTTTGAGCAAATCCCGGCAGATAGTGAAGAACAGGGAAGCCTGGCATGTTGCAGCCCATGGGATCGCAAAGACTTGGACACGACTGAGCGACTGAACAGCAACAACATTTCCTGTTGAAGCCCTAACAGGACCTCAGCATGTGACTGCTGCTGAAGACAGGGCCTTTAAAAGGGTAATTAAGTTAAAATGAGACCATGGGGGTGGGCTTTAATCCAATCTGACTGGTGTCCCCATGAGAAGAGGGAATTTGGATATGCAAAAGCTATGCCAGAGATGTGCCTACAGAGGAAGGACCACGTGAGGACATAGCAAGGAGGCAGCCTTCGGCAAGCCAGGCAGAGAAACCCATCCTGCTGACACCTTGACCTTGGACTCCCAGCCTCTATGACTGTGAGAAAATGAATTTCTCTTGTGAAAGCCACCCAGTCGGAGGTATTTTGTTACGGCATCTCTAGTACACTATTATACCCCTTCACCATTTGTAAGTACGGGTTACCCAACAGATGACCTTGTTACCTAAGCATGAAGCATGTTTCATCGTGCCCAGGTCTGCAAGGGAGCTGTGCGTTTTTCATCCTAACGCGTCTCCTTAAACCGCCTAAACTATCTGCCACTGCCCCTCAAATACCCCCAGCTGATATGCACACTCAGCACTACAAGTTCAACGCTGCATCTGCTTCAATGAGTCAAACCAGAAAAGAAGTCTGGAACAATGATTCGTAAGTGAATGAACACATATTTTGACATTCCGCACTCCAATTCTGTGCTCCAGGGGGAGCCCTCTGCATTGCAGTCTATGTTATTGGTGCCCCTTGTCTTGCAGTGTCAAGGCCCAAGATTTCTATCAAAAAAAAAACCAACAAATTTGGAATCTTTTTCAGATTACACACATGTGTACCACAATGTAAAATATCCAGGTAGCTAGATAACAGAGATCTGACAACTCTTCTATTTTAGGCATTGCTCAGGATCCTATTAGAGCCTGGGGGTTCACGGACATGAAGAATGCCAACCACTTGGCTATGAAATAGAATGGAAATTGGGAGAGGAAAAATCTATGGGAATCTGAGGCTCCGAGAAACAGAGAAGAGAAGGATGAAGAAAAACTTCATATTCTATCCCTGGAGCATCAGCTCCACAGTCCTAGTGACCATTTTTCAAGGACCAAACATGAGAAAATGGATTCTTTCTGCAACAGCAGGCTTTGAGACAACGATCAAACAACTTCCTGATTGGGGTGGTGGTAGGGATCAGCAACAAAGTGAGCGGCAAAGCAAGGAAGAAAAGGTACGGTGGAATAATGAGACCAAAAAGCTCACCATCTGGCCTGGAACCAGGGGGTGGTGTGAGAGAAGAAGACAGGTGATCACTCTGAAAGAACCACGATGCTTCCTGTAAAGCGGAGTTATAGGAACAGGGATGGGGTACTCCAAAAAGGGTGCAGAGAACCCCCCCCCAACCTCCTATCCTTGGCTGGGATGATTTGTAAAGAGACTGTGGACAACCAGTGAAAGGGTGCTTGGTCAGGGGCTGGGGGGGCCCTTGCATTTGGTAGAGCCGATGGATCTGGAGTTAAAGAAAGGGATATCCAGGGACTTCCCTGGTGGTCCAGCAGCTAAGACAGTGCTCCCAATGCAGGGCGCCTGGGTTTGACCTCTGGTCAGGGAACCAGATCTCATTGCCATGATTAAGAATTTGCATGCTGGACTTCCCTGGTGGCTCAGACGGTAAAGAATCTGCCTGCAACACAGGAAACCTGGGTTCAGTCCCTGGGTCAGAAAGATCCCCCGAGAAGCGAATGGCAACCCCCTCCAGTACTCTTGCCTGGAGAATTCCATGGACAGGAGCCTGGGGGCCTACTGTCCATGAGTTGCAAAGAGTCGGACAGGGCTAAGCAACTAACACGTTCACTTTCTTACTTTATGCTGCAACTACAGATCCCACACCAACACCCAGAGGAGCCAAATAAATAAATAAATACTGGTGGGAAAAAGAGAAAGGGATAACCAGGGTTCATCTAACACTTTCACTTTCTTACTTTATGCTGCAACTACAGATCCCGCACCAATACCCAGAGGAGCCAAATAAATAGATAAATACTGGGGGAGGGGGTGGGGGGGAGGGAGAAAGGGATAGCCAGGGTTCATCTCTCCTCAGACATTATGGGAAGGCTCTGAATGGACTTCCTTTTCCACACTCCACCCTTTGCATCCCATTCCTAAAGAAGGCAATTTAAAAATTCTGTCTTCAGTCCCCTTCTGACTCCTACTGATCCCGGAGATAATGGGTGGGGTCCTAATTCCCTAACAGTTCATCACACCAAATCCAACTTCATACACTCATTCGAGTACCACTATTTATCAGGCACTGGGGTTCTAGGGGAAAATCAATGGTGCCCTCAGAGAGCCTCCATTACACAACCAGCCCCCTGGCTATACCAACCTCATCTCCCTGTTCCTGGTCCCCCCCCTTTTCCCGTCCCCCACTTCCTTCTTCAGCCACACAGACCCAGCCTCCACCCCATCCTCTCCAGGCTTGTGTAAGGGGGCTTTATTCCCATGGTGAAAAAAACCTGCCCCTTCCCCTGACTTCTCCTTCCTACTCTAGTTCCCCAGCTGCCATTACAAGCCAAGTACTTAATACTCACTTTTACCCTGTCTTATTCTCATTTGCATGTTCTTAAGACTTTTCAGGCTTCTCTAATTGTTTCTCCAATCAAACAACGTTAAGTCATTCAGTCATATTTGACTGTTTGTGACTCCGTGGACCATAGCCTTCCAGGCTCCTCTGTCCATGGAATTCTCCAGGCAAGAATACTGGAGTGGGTTGCCATTCCCTTCTCCAGGGGATCTTCCCAGCCCAGGGCTTGAACCCAGGTCTCCAGCATTTCAGGCAGATTCTTTACGATCTGAGATACAAGAGAGGCCCAATCAAACGGGGGCCCTCAAAATGGGACTCTCCCCCTCTGGTTCTTTCCTCTCTGCCCACAGGGAGTAACCAATAACCAGGAATTCACTGCGAGGCCACAAAATGCTTCCAGGCGCTGAGTCCTTTTGACTCAACAGACTATCTATCCCGAGTACCTACTGCATACCCATGGGACTCCAATATTCTGTACTCTATCTTCTGATAAGAAAACTAATGGCCCTAAAAGATTTATCAACTAACCCACATTGAAACATGCTGAGTGACAGAAAGGATTAGGATTGGGGTCAGGTAGTCTCTTCTCATCCCCACACTGGCCCCAAGCCTAAAGACTAGGCTACCTGGGAAGTACCACAGTCCCCTGGCAGTCCAGGACGGTGTGTGTGTGTATGCACATGGAGTGGAGGAGAAAGAAAGGAACAAAGAGGAAGGAATATGAAGGCAAAGGAAGCAGGAGGAAAAGTATCTGCTGTCAAAGGCGTGTCACTGGAAGCAAAGGGAACCTTCCCGCATATGATTTTATATTACGGGAGACATCCTACTGTTTGTTTCCCATTACTGCCTTCAATTCCCTTTGCATTCAGGAGACCTGAAGCAAAGAACTGGCTTGTTGATTGGTTTGAGTTTAATTCATTTGTGTAATATCCCTGTTCAGAATGATATCTAATTAACACTTTTGTTGGGGGAATAAAACCTCCCATAATCATTAATGAATGGGGGAGGGGAGGGAAGCTTTCCCAGGCAGCAGCCTTGCGTCTACCAGGCTGTTTGAGGCTCCATCTTACAGATGTCTTAATAGTGGGATTATCACTCATTCTGGACCAGGACAAGCAGATGGAGCTGAAATTTGATGATGGGATGCTCAGAGCTGCATGAATCAACATTCACACCTAGTTCTGAGGACCTCGATTCTGAGTGCCAACTCCAGAGAGGGCAGTATAGCTAGATGGCCTCCACCAAGCAGAACGGGCACTTTCCAAGTCAGTGGGTGAAGTTCCAAGTATGACTCTACTTTTTGGTTGCGGCAGTTCCTCCAGGCTTTGCGAGGAGAAATAATACTTAGATTTGTGTATAATTTCACAGTTTTCAAAATGACTTTATAAGTGTTAGTAACCAACTCACTGGGAGCAGAGAATACCAACCTCATTTAACAGTTGAGGATAGTGAAGCGCAGAGAAATTGGCAGACTTGTCTAAGGTCACTAAGGCATACACAGCCAGGAGTTGAACCCAGATCTTCCAAGTCCAGAACCCTGGGCTTCGTGGGAAGCAGTCTCTGCTTGCAGGTTACTGGGCATGTGCCATTACTCTCCCATGAAGCTAACACCTTGTTGAGGATATAAGGAAGGCATTATGGGGAGGGCTTCTACAGCAATCACATAAATGGGATAATCTGAATGGCATTGCAGGGGAGGTCAACAACTTTCATAAGATTCTTGAAAGAGTCTCTGACCCAAAATCACAAGAGACAGCACCTTGTAGGGGCATCTCTGACCAAGCCTTCTGGTGTGACATACAGAGAACAACGAGCTGGGTTATTAACAGGAGGACCTGGGTTCTAATTCCACCGTTTCCAAACTGTTTAACCTCTCTGGGCTTCGGTTTCCATTCCTGAAAAATAGGGATAAAAACCCCTGTCCTGCCAACTATACAGAAATTTTGAGGATTAAACTACACAAGGAAAAGGGAAATGGTGGCTAGAAGGCAACAATGGGAAAGAGATTTTCAGTTTACCTTCTCACATTAAAAAAATGTTGTGCCATGTGCATTATCTGCTAAAAACATATTTAAAAATTTAACAAAAATACATTTGGCCTTCAGGTTATAGAGTGCTTTATACACACAATGTCACTTATTTCTCTCCACAGCCCTGCAAGGCAGAGATAATTTTCCCAATTGCACATGAGGCAACTGAGGCTCAGCCAGCTCAGATAAATTGCCCAGTGTCATGAACGTGACTAAATATTAGCAGTTCGAGGATTAAAATTCATATCTTTCTGATTTCAGTTTCCCTCCTTCCCTCCCTCCCTCCCTCTCTCTCTCTCTCTCTCTGTTCCCTACATTACAGGTGCTCACTCCATCTCATAAAAGCGCCCGTGTTAAGAGATAAACTTGATGTATACTGAAGGAGAGTAAATTTTACTATATTGCTACAGGAGGGCTAAAAGTTTCCCCATCATTATCTAAATATAGGACTCCCATAACTACTTGCCTTACAACCAACCCAAATTGTGCACTGGCAGGCTGAAGAATTATACATGTGCAGACACACAGACACACACACTTTGTTATAGCAAGAGGAGAGAGAATTAGGATGGGGATTGAAAAGGCACTCCCATGGTCTGGCACTGTAAGAGTACTGCCCAGGCAGCTTGGCAAGAATTGTTCATCCTGTCCCACCCCTAAAACGTACTCATCCTTGCCTCGCACAGTCTTTAAATACTTTGCTGTCGATTCATGTTAGGTTATTGTTTTTATTCTGCTGCCTACATGCCCTGTACAGGCTTATCCATGTCAGTGCCTTGGCTGAGAATGCAGGCCCCAGAGGGCAGGGGCTGGGCCATACGTATCCCTTTGTACTGCATCCACTCCGAGCCAGACACAATTATGGGCTTCATAAAGGTTTGAGCAGATGACCACAGAGATAAAGGTCATTTATTCTAACTTAAAGAGAAATGAAGCCTCCAGGTAGGGTAATTTTTATGACACGGTGCTGTGCAGGGGAACACGCACTAGTAGCTGGAGAAAGAGCACCGTCTGCATCCTGGCGCTACCTGGCCCCGGAGAAGGTAAATATCCTCTCTTGGTAACAATTTGTCCACCTATAAAATGGAGATGATACTTACTTCATGGGTCTGTAATGAAAACTGAAAGAAGGGTTTGTGAAACAGTAAGCCAAAAGGTGTTATATATGTGCTATTTAGGAAGAAAGAGAGAAAAATTAATGAAAAAAAGTCATCTGAGCTGACCCTGAGGTTTCTCAGGGGAAAACGCCTCCCGTGCTTTCCGCCCACCAGCGATGGAAACCCTCTTGTTCACTGGCTTCCCTGTGCTGGCACATTACTGGCAAATGGAATACACCAGAGATCTTTGCGATAGCTAGCTGCTACAATGGTAAGTTGGACTTTTATCCACCTTTGCAACAGCTAAAAGAAATAGCCCAAATTAACCTTCAATTCATTTAAGCTGCACTGGGCTACAGTCCATGGGGTGGGTCGCAAAGCCGGACATCACTTAGAGACTAAACCACCACCAACAACCCATTTCTACTCATTCTGGATGGGACATACATACACACAGTTATCTACACATTCCTCAGTGTTAGGGAGGGATTGTTCAAGAATAGACAAACTAGCAGACTTCCCTGGTGGTCCAGAGGTTGGGAACCCACCTTGCAATGTAGGGGATGCTGGTTCAATCCCTGGTCGGGGAACTAAGATCCCACATGCTTCAGAGCAACTGAGCCCACGCACCCCAACTAAACAATCTGTTCACCACATGGAAGGTCTCACATGATGCAATGAAGAGCTGACACAGCCAAATAAATAAATAAATAAATAAACACAATAAAATAAACCAGCTAGTGCAGACACTCTGAGGGGCCCAGGCGGGAGAGACTCTGATCAGAAGACAAATCAAGTCACAGTTCTTCCTGGACTGCTGTGGCTGGTTCTGCAGGCGGTGAAGGTCAAAGGTGAGCAGTAGAGTGAGAGAGGGCATTCCAGGTAGTGACAACGGTGGCTTGTTCCAAGCCTAGAGGCAAGAGTGAGCTGGCCTTCTGTTACGGACTTGGCAATGGTTGGGGGTGGGGTTGTGTAGGGGAATAGGAAGAAACTGAATCAGTAAAACCAGCAAGGGAGTGGAGTGAGAAGGCAGGAGTATTGCTCCTTTTGAAGTGGTCTCTGGATTATCATTTCTTCCCTGGGGGTACCCCTGCCCTGCCCCTACAATTGAGCTCCTATTAATTCTCTTTGATGGTCAAGCTTTCCCAGAGCACCCTAAAATGAAGTCAGTTGTCCTTGCTCTGAGCTTTCTGGCTCTGCTACTCACAGGGCAATATAGCCTCTACTGCCTTGCTCCAACAGGACACAAAGGTATCAAGAACCTCGTGTGTGCTAGATGCTTCCAACTGATCCACTCCTCCCCGCAGCCCTGCATTCAGTTCATTATCTCCATATCAGAGAAAGGCCTTAGAGCAGGGTAGGGAGTTGGCAGCAGGATCTCCAGGCCAGACAGATTGCAATCATTAACTACTCTGTCATGTCTCAGCTGTGAGACTTTGGACAAGTCACTTAACTTCTCTGTGCCTCAGATTCCTTCAGTCCAATGGGGATGACAAAATACCTGGACAACCAAAGATCATTAATGCATAAATGTACTAATGTTGTTCAGAAAGGTGCCTGGCACATAATTCATGCACAAGGGAACAGATGCTCAGAAATTTGCTCAAGACCTTAAAAGCTACACAGCTGTAATTCCATAGAGTGCTTCACTCCCTTGGATTTCCCTAAGTATACTGTCCCCATCTCCCCCTGGTTTACGTTAGAAACCACTCATGGGACATTTGTAGGCTCCCATTTGCCCCTCGTCCTCCACGGCACCTACAGGGTGTATGATACACGAGTGTAGATAAGTGAGTCCGGTGTTAGTATATGAAACTCGGCTCCTCTGATATCCAGCAGAACAGGAGTTGGGGGTACACTGGGGCAGCCTAAGGCTAGAGTTTCACCTGCCTCTGATTCACTTTAGTGCCTTTGAGATTTGAGGCAGAGCATCAGTACCAGCAGTGACCCTGGGCAGGGGAAAATATCCTATGCCGGGGAGAAGAAACCCTTGCCGCAGTTCCTTCCTCCTCGCTTCTCATGAGCTCTTTGGCTTTCTTAGCACATCCCCAAGAGGACAGCAGTCCACAAGGCCAACTGAGATAGGTGTGCCTCCTCCTACCACACCACCCGCGTCTGGCAATGTGCCCGCCCACCACCAGTCCGGGGAGGCCTGATTAATCCGGGGCAGAGGCGCCATCTGCCATCCTGCCCCTGACCCCAGCCTGGCCTCCTCCCACCCTTCACGCCACTGGCCATTCAGCTGGGTGAGGGCATTTCTTGAGCCCTCCCAACCTCCTCCTGTCTGGGAGGATGGAGGCATAATTAGTGCACTTCTCCTGGGGAGTGGGAGAGGCAGGGTGGCTCATTAACCCAGCCAGAAGTGCCTCTTCTGTGACTCCCTCCCTGCCCTCTCCTCTCTGCTCCTGGTTCCCTCTTCGGTGCCCTCCCCACTCTGGCCTCCCCTCCTCATTAACCTTTTTGCTCCTTTTTCTCTTCTGCACCACTCTTGGCTGTACCCCTCCCTCCTCATCTCACTGTTTCTCCTCTTCTTTCTTTGCCTATTTTTGCTCCCTGACCTTTCCTTCCTCCCATCCCCCAAGACCATCTTTTCTTGATTCTGGCCTCCCAGCTTCCGGTCTCAGCAAATTTCTCTGGACCACCTGCCCTTCCTGCTACATGCTCAACCTCAGAAGCCTTAATTCCTTGCCTCTCTTGTTCTTTGGGGCTTCCCTGGTGGCTCAGCTGGTAAAGAATTCTCCTACAATGAGGGAGACCTGGGTTCGGTCCCTGGGTTGAGAAGATCCCCTAGAGGAGGGCATAGCAACTCACTCCAGTGTTCTGGCCTGGAGAATTCTATGGACTGTGTAGTCTATGGGGTCACAAAGAGTCGGACACGACTGAGGGACTTTAACTTCTCTTCACTTGTTCTTTTGCTCCATTTCTTTCTTCTGCTTTCTTTCTTTTCTTTTCTTTCCTTTATTTCTCTGGCTGCCTCGGGTCTTACCTGGGATACTCGGAATCTTTGATCCTCACTGCAGCATGCGGGATCTAGTTCCCTGATCAGGGACCAAACCTGGGACCCCTGCTTTGGGAGTGCAGGGTCTTAGCCACTGAACCACCAAGGAAACTCATGTTTTCTTTCTCGGTCCACTTCTCCTATTTCTTTTTCGCCTTTTCTTACTGTGTCCCCTCCATTCTGGCTCTCTCTCCCCTTTTCCACTCAGTGCACCCACCACACTGAAAGAAAGGTGCGTTTTGAGGAATTTGTATACGTTCTGTCCTTTTTCTGGTGGGCAGGAGAGAATGGGGGGATTCTTGGGTGAGGACACTCATGACCTGTCTCATCCTAAGTGCTCTGTTCCGTTCACAACCCGCTAGCGAGTTCCCAACATGAAACACAGTGGCAGGGAAGGGCTTGTGGAGTCAGGACCACGGAGAAGAAACTCCACCGTGGCTTCTCCACCCAGAGGAGGCAGATACAAAGGGGCTTTCTGGAGGAGTTGTCATGGCCGCCTTGGTGGCAGGGTATCGGCCAGCCACACTCAGGCTGCCCACAGCTGCTGGGAGGACTGCTTTGCTTTTGGTCTTGTTTCCTCAGCTGAGGGCAAGCCATTCCAACCTTTGAGGAATCACTGTCACAGTTTTCGCCACACCGCCCTTGTTCCTAAAAATACAGCTGGTGGTGAGCTGCCTTTATTCTGGGGTCAGGGCGGACCCTGCAGAGCCTTGGAGGGATACTTGCTTAAAGAAAACATCCGGATTGCATCTGCTATGTCTGTTTCAAGTTTCTATCTACAAACCCGTATGATCTAAGCACTGGGTCCAAAAGCCTTTCCACACTCATCCTCCAGATCTGCCAGTTCCCTTGCTACTTATTCACAGTATCTTTTCAAACCACGTTGTCTCATGACCTCCCCGATGGTCCAGTGGCTCAGATTCTACACTCCCAAAGCAGGGGGCCCGGGTTCAGTCTCTGGCCAGGGAGCTTGATTCCACATGCCTCAACTGAGGTTCTTGCATGCCACAACTAAGTCTCTTGTGCAGCCAAATAAATAAATATTTTTAAAAGATATATTTAAAAAAACCCCTACTGTCTCCATTCTCTCCCTCCCTCCACCCTTTCCCACCTGTTTTTTCCAGATGATACTACACAGCAGGGACACCTTTTCCAAAACAGTAACTTAATATTCCTCCTCCCTCCCCCATTTTTCAAACAGAGACATTGCACTTCTTCCAGGAAGTCTTCCTGGATTGACTCTTTTATTTTTATTTTTATTTATTTATTTATTTTGGATTGACTCTTAAAGATGGAAGCTACCTAAGAAATTATTTAATTGCCCTTCAGTTTAGAATTGTTAAAGAGCTCACCTACCAATGCAGGAGACAAGAGACATGGGTTTGATCCCTGGATTGGGAAGATCCCCTGGAGGAGGAAATGGCAACCCACCCCAGTATTCTTGCCTGGAGAATCCAGTGGACAAAGAAGCCTGGTGGGCTACAGCCCATAGTGTCAAAAAGAATCTGATATGACTGAAGAGACTTAATACACACACACAATTTAGAATGAGGACACAGTGCCAGAGCAATTAAATGATTTGCCTGGTGCATACAGTATGGAAACACAAGGAGAAGACGCCCACGTTTCCTAACTCCTCCTCTTCTGCTCTTCCACTGTCCTGAAGCTGCCGTCTCCTCAGAGAAGGCAGAATAGCTGGCCTGGTCTGCTAGTAGGGGATTTCCATAACTGTCCCTTGTTGTCTATCCCCAAATACCTTTCCCTGTAGTCAGTCTCTGCTCTGTCTGAGATATGTGTTGTTGCTGCTAAGCTGCTAAATCACTTTAGTCGTGTCCGACTCTGTGCAACCCCATAGACGGCAGCCCACCAAGCTCCCCCGTCCCTGGGATTCTCCAGGCAAGAACACAGGAGTGGGTTGCCATTTCCTTCTCCAGTGTATGAAAGTGAAAAGTGAAAGTGAAGTTGCTCAGTCGTGTCTGACTCTTAGGGACCCCATGGACTGCAGCCTGCCAGGCTCCTCCATCCATGGGATTTTCCAGGCAAGAGTACTGGAGTGGGGTGCCACTGCCTTCTCCGATGTGTTGTTGGTCTTAAATAAAAATTTACTCAACTGTGTGCCTTGAAGGCAAGCAACCATACTGTATTTATCTCTGTTTCCTCAGCACCAAACAGTGCCTGGCACTCAATAATTGCTTGACGAACTGAAACTAACTGAAATGAAAACACACTATTGACCCTCTGAAGCAGCGGAGCCCTCACCCTCAGTAAGATGATGGAGGTTTTTGTTGACAAAGATGATAAAGCACAGCCATGTCCATTTGGGGTCAGCCCCCTCCTGTCACTCCCTATCACTCACAAAAGACAATGGGTAAACAATCACTTAGGGGTACAACTTGCACCTTCTACTGTTTTCCAAGGCCCAAAGAGAAAGGCATGGACTTCCAGGCCAGGAACTTAGCAATTGCTTGGCCCACTTCATGACTGCAAGCCAAAGCTGTGGAGAGGAAATTGTGGTAGCCACGGCTCCAAAAAGAACTCCAGAAGACACCTGTGGACCCTAGCATCATCTAGGGTGGTCACTCCTGGCTCCTCCTGGACCAAGTCCTAGGTTTCCCCTCACTTGCACCCGCACTGGGCACACCAGGATTAGAATCCACAGGAGGAAGCAGCAGCCTGGAAACAGGGCCCATGGCACTTCAGCAGAAGGCTCGCAGATGTTCTCACATTCTTCAAAGGGATACAGATGTGGACAGGCAGGAGAGGAGCCCAGCAGAGCAGTACTTGCCTGAACACTTGGATCCCCTTCCTCCCTTCCGATCAAGTTATTGGGCAATCGGTGCTGGAAGCTGTGTGGGGAGTTTAAATCTCAGAGCCTGGGATTCTGGCAGCTGGCAAAGCATTTGGGGCAAGTCCTGACTTTTGACTGTTGGGGACAGCCTATCGTTTGCAGAGCTCCCGGGGTGTGTTAAGGTCACATAGTCTAAATTCAGAGGAACTCCTCAGAAGCTATCTCAAAGTTAATAGGGAAAACTGAGTTCAAGGAATTTGGGTGGTACTTAGCTGTCATAGAAAGAGCACTGGAATGGGAATCAGCATTTCCAGCCCTGCAGCTTCGTGGCACTGGACTAGCCCCATCCCTTATCTGATCTTCAGTATCCTTATCCACGGACTAGGCACCTCCAGAACTGACATGCCAGAACACAGAAGGTGTTTACCGCAAGCTAAATGACTGAACCGATATAATTCTGAGACTCCCTTCCTCCAGATACTTACAAAGTTTTCCACACTGCTGGCATCCCACTGATCTCATTTGGATGATAATGGCCCCTTCAGCATCCTCCCTGCTTCTGACTTTCCTTCCGCACTTCCATTTGCCCAGAGATCTGACTGCAGCCTCTCAGACTTCATTATCTTGACCCACTTCTCAAGAACACACAATAGCTGCCTATGAGAATCCAGGTGCACAAGGCTTTAATAGCTGCCCACCAAGCCCCACCCCCAAGGCACCCGCCCACACACCTGGACTGGAATTTCTTTCTCCCCTTGCAATCCAAGCCCTGTCTCTTCCTTCTGCGCCCTGCTCCAGACTTACCTTTTTAAGGAAGGCTGGCCAAACCACACCGTCTATAACCACAGCCAGCATTACACCCAGTCCCTTCAGTATTTAACGCCTCAGGTTACGTTATATTTATCTGTAGTTTCTTATATATATATCTCTCCTGGTGAGTAGAGGTATAATTTACCCCTGAAGCCTGACAACGGCACAGAAAGGACTAAAGAAAACTCCCTTCATAAAGACCCCTCTCTCAGTCTTCCCACAGGTAAGAGAAGAAAGTTAAAAGCATAATAACTTTATATATAGACATGAAAGCAACAGCTAAAAGAGCCTCTGCTTTCACCTAGCCCAACTTCCTCACTAGGGGAGACTGAGACCCAGGGAGGTTAAGCAACTTGTTCAAAATCACACAGCTCATTCAGTAATCAGGAAGGAGACCAAGACAATGTCTTGTGCCCTGCGATCCTTTCGCCAGCTGACCGAAGTATCCAAACCAAGGGGTCATTTTGACACCATGCAGCCAGCTGAACTGTTTGGTGGAGAACCCACACTCAAGAGAAGTGAAAAAATCTGCACTTGCTACCCAGGAAAGAGATCTGATAGCAAAAGGCGATGTGCGGGTCTGAAGAACCAAAAAGGCTCCCTATTTCTGTCCCAAGAAAGAACGTAACAGCCCTAGAATGAAATCCAGGGTACAACACTTTGGACTGAATTTTTGAGGTTTTGGTGGAGCTACTTCCTTGATGCCAGCCCACTCTGGCCATTTTTAGGTTGCTGCTGAGGGCCAGAGCACCAACACTTAAGTGCCCTGGACAGATCCCAGAACGCACAGCCCACAGCCGCTAAGAAACAAGGTGTCCAGAGGCAGAGGGCCACGCCCCCCGCCTCCTCCACCCCACTGAGCACCGCTGCCTTCCCCTGGGGTCCCACCATCAGTGCTGGCGTAAACATTCGCATCTCAGTTATTGGTGCCACTGAGGAAGACTGGTGGTGTGGATAATGAAAAGTCATTTCTTTTGGCTTTGGAAAGCATGATAATGAATTTTTAGTGGCACCTAATTATGTTCCACTGAAGATAATATTAAAAAGTGTTTGCATTCTCTGAGCACATATTAAGTGATAGGGAGGAACAGAAGTGGTTAGCTGGAAGAGGAACCAGATTTTGAATTAAAATTTCGTTATGGGGACTTGCCAATGACCAGAATATTCATTCAACAGCTGTGTGTGTGTGGATTTGTGCAGGAGGCACTCTGTTTGATGCTGGGGAGAAGAGGGAAATTACAAATAGGAACAAGACACACTCTCCTCCAGTCTGGTGAGACAGGCAGAGGTAAACAACTCACTATGATTAAGACAGGATATAACTGCCAAATCAAGAAATTTAAGCAATTTGCTTTAGAAACTCAAAGGAAAGAACAGACTTTTGGAAGGAGCAGAGACGACTACTTAAGAGAGGGCACTAAAAGTACATCTTGGAGGCAAATGCAGATTTCAGAGGGCCTGGGGTGGGAAGAGCGGTCACTGGTCTGAATGAGCATGGAGGCTGAGATGTACGAGCAGTGCAGGGAACAGCGTGAGGAACAGCACTGATTCTCCCCTCCCCACCCAGTGCTGTGGGAAGAGACTGACTGATCTCCTCCTTTGAGCAAAACGAAATTCTGTAAACCCCCAAGATCTCTTTCAATGTTCTCCCTGCTCCACCATCATTTATTTCAACAAGATAGTTCTTGCTCATGCCCTACTAAAGCAAGTTCCTTTCCACTAGTTACTCCTTAGAGCTTTAAAAAGGGGGAAAAAAAAATCACCCTGGGAAAAATTCCTCTCCCAGTCCACAGCAATCTATTTTCAACCTCAGACCTACTCAATCCAGGTCTAATTTCTCTGGGATTCCCAGACCTGGAACTTTCCTTACAGGAGACGGTTAGGTTTGGGACCTCTCTCTTAGCCATCAGCCTCACTAAACCCTTCTAATTTGCTGCTGCTTTAAAACTGGGGAGGAAAAGATGGAGAGGACGCCCTCTCTGCCTCTCTGCCTCTTTCCCTTGCTCTGCGGTTACGCTCAGCAATGATCCTACAAGCCTGGAATTTGAGGAATTTCCTGCCCTGTGCTCCCTGGAAGAGCTGAGAGAGACCTAGCAATTAGGCCTGGAGTTTCCACTCCTGCCTTCCTCCACCCAGATGCAGTACCCTGAGTGAAGAGCTCGCTCTAAGGGGGCCACGTGGAGCTCAGTCTGGGACGTCTCCGTACCACAGGAACGCCATCCCGAGTCACCCGCAGTCCTTCCCAATCACCTAAAGAGTCCCTGCCAAAATGCTCTGCCTCCTTTTCTTGGCCCATCTTAAACTGTAGTCATAATAACACAGGACATACAGAGTTCATTCCTTCCTAAATCCACCCTGTTCTTCAGCAACCGTCCCAGGGTAACTCTGTCCCTCTTTTTTTTTTTTTTTTTTGCTTTCCCCCATCACAGGAGAGTCAGGAGCCGTACTTCGCCTCAGCAATTTTTCCTTCCCCTTCCAATCTGCCCCTCCCTGCCCTCCTCTCCCCCTTTCCCCCTTTGCCTGTATGTCATTATGTACTGACTGATTTGATCTGTGCCCTTGTCCAATGTCCTTTTATAGGCTGAAGGTCTTAGCTCTGCTCCCAGGCAGCATGTCTGTCTCTGGAACTTTCAGAAGGCTCTGGGCCTCTACTTCTTAGTTCAGGTCAGAGACCTGGGAATGGGAATGGGGAAGATGGTCTCAAGTCATTTATGTAAACCTTATGTAACTTCTTTGCTGCAGCAGCCAGAACTGCTGAAGCAAATTTCTCTTCCTAATCATGTTTTGTTCAGGCTAATATTAAAATGGGTTCATATTCCCTTGTCACACATCAATCGATGGCTGGATACCAGGTGCTGGGGCAAAAGCAGCCTGGGGTTTAAACACTGGCTACAAATAGTTCTCAAGCTGCCCCATCTACCAGCGTCAGCATGGCCTCCCGGGAAGGTAGGCATTTATGTGGGTTCCTGTCGTCTTTTTGCACTTCGTTTTTGTCTAGGTGTCCAGCTTTGTGGTTTCTTCCTCATTCTAGTCTTCTAATTTGTGACACTCCTTCCGTAATGCCCCATGTCACCCTGCTTTCACTGTTCCTCAATTCAAAGTACATTTCTGAATCTTTAATGCCCGTAAGTCCTGGAGAAATTATGATCAGTTGGAACTTTGCTTCCCCACCTCCATCTCTTTCCATATAGCACACACCCTCTCAGGTTCCATTCTCAGGTGGGCAGCCGTCTCTCTCCATCCTAGCTGCAGGACAACCCTGCCCTGTGGCCTCCCACCTGCCCACAGATGTCTCCTAGGGTTTCACGGTGTAAGTCCCCCTGGAACCCCCCAGTGCCTATACCCTGCTTACTCTCTCCCTGTTCTCGCTCTCAGGAAGTATTAAGTCTAGGAACAGCAGTGTAGCCCTTTGGGGCCTGAGATTTCAAGGCCTGGATTTTCTTTCCCCTCATTCCGACTCTGACTCTTGACAGTTCTCAACCAGATGACATTAAAACGGTAGTTTCCAGCTTCTCTTTCCTTCCCAATATGCTTAGTTCTTCTCAGCATATTCTAGCAGCCTCAGAAGGAGAAGACTCTCTGGTTAAAAAGGATATCAAAGCTATTCCAATACTTCAGTGGGAATGCTCACTATCTCCAGATTCCCTTCAACCCTCAAGATATTTGCCTTTTGAGGTTGAGAGTTGCTAGTTGCCAATTCCCTCCTCCCCAACCCCCCTTCACATTCCCTTCAAACAAAGCTTTTCTGTCAGGTTTTTGACCCTGATGAAGATTTTTAACTGGAATCCTTTTTACTTCTTCTTCTTCTTTCCCCCTTTCTCTCTAATTCTGAAGGATCTTTTGTCTTTTGAGCAAAAGAACTGAGAGACTGGGAGGGCTGCTGGGGTGTTTTTTTTTTTCTTCCCTCTTGTAAGTAATTGGGAAAGAGTTTTTTTTTTTTAGAAGGTAGGGGAAAAAACAATAAAAAGCTATTTTCTTTCTTAAAATAATTATTTTAATAGAAACAAAAGAGAAAGATCTTGAGAAGTGTGAAAAGAACTTTGAAGAGAAAGGACCCTGGAATGGTCACAGAAAAAGAGGGAGGGCTGGAGAGGAACATGAGAAAGAAGAGCTTAAAAGGGATTTAAGAAATGCACGCGCAGAAGGGGGAAAGGAGGAATATGACGAGTGACTGGAGGTGCACATTTCAGGACTGTGTACTTGCTGGACAGTTTCTCCAACTCATAGGTAATAGAAAGAACCAGAAGCCCACCCTGAGGCCATAAAGAGAACTCTCCTCTCCTTGCATACCGCGTACTTAGCAGTGCCTAGCACGTAATAAATGCTCAGTAAGTGCAGGGCTGAACAAAACAAGTTGGTTATGGGTGATTGTTTTTTGTTGCTTGTGTCTGTGCTTTCTTCTTCCTCCAGGACTCAATGAAAGGTTGACTGGGAGAAAAAGGGCCAGCCTCACATGACAGAGATCAGGTTGCGCCAAGCTAGGAAGTAGAGGTCACGTTTTGTCAACCTCTCCTTGTCTCACCCTACTACCTTCCCTGGGCTTAGCTCTCACCTTCTTCTGGCTGGGCGTCATGCATCCAACGAAACGCTATCAGCTCTCCATTACTCCCATATAGGCTTCTCACTCTGGGGATTATCCATGGAAAAATCTTAATCCCAGGCAGGTTGATTCCTTTTGCCACCCAGAATGTCTCGGTCTGTCAGTCTTGGTGTGAGCAGGGAATTAGAAACTCATTTAAATAGCCATCCAAGTCAACTCTAATAAGCAAAGTAAATCTGATTATTATCATCATGAACACCACCATGATGCATCCCAAAGTTAAAAAAATAAAAAAAGATTAAAAAGAAACAGGGGCGGAGTGTTATCTCTGTCAAGGCTCTCCCTCTACTGGGTCAATTGGGAGTTAACTGTATTTAGAGACAGACTTTAATCTGGGGGACTCAGCTCTTCATAACCTCTGCTCCATCTTTATAGCACCTCTAAAAGGAAGATTACAGACAACTTATATTATTTGTTACTTAAAATAGTAGCTGACATTTCAGTAGCTGCTAGCATATTGCGTGCCAAGCACTATGCTATACGTTTTATATATTTTAACTCATTTCATTTATTCATTACAAAAAGACCTGAGGCAGCACACACAGGGTCAATTATGTAAACAATAAATTGGGACTTCCCCGGTGGTCCAGTGGCTAAGACTCAGCATTCCCAACGCAGGGGGCCCAGGTTCGATCCCTGCTCAGGGAACTAGATCCCACATGCCACAACTAAGAGTTCCCACACTGTGACTAAGATCCAATGCAGCCAAATAATAACCAAATATGTTTAAAAAAAAAAAACAGTAAATGAAGAGATGACATGAGACACTGTGCACAGATGGTGATGCTTAGGCAAACAGGCAAAGAGAGTAAGCACTGGAGAAATAAACTGAGGGACAGGTGAAGTTATATACTAAATATTTGCCACAAGCTCCTCAGCCCTCATCAGAGAGGACCTGCAAGATTAGCCTTGAGCTTCCAAGCAGCATGTGCAGAGGAAAAAATTCAGAATTAGTGATGCAATCTACAGTACCCATAAAATAAACACTAACTGGTACCTTAGGAAAAGGACTACTACAGAACTTTCTTCTGTGGATTCCCATACAAGGTTCACTGTGATGTGTGGCACCATGTCCTGGGTAACGTCCCTACCATAAATAAAATAAGGAATTGCACAGGGCTGCCCCTTAGAACATTCCTCAGCGCAGGCTGATGGCACAGTGCCAAAGGCTCAGCTCAGTAAAAGCAATTCTTCGAGGGGCCCAAACCATTCAATCTCAGTCTGCCACTCTCTGATGGGCTGGCTTAGTCTAAGGATAAAATTGAGAGTATCTGGAGGAATGGACTGGAGGTGGGTGATAACAGTGGGTGGCAGGGTAGGGGAAGGCTATAGATATAAAACAGGACTCTTGCAACTTAGCTATTTTGGCCTTCAGTTCAGAACTGCATCCCGAGATGAGAGGAAGGAAAGAACATCACAGCCTTCTCTGATATCCAGGATTTCTTGGGAGGCATCTGAAGGTAGGGGGAGGCAGAACTCAAAAGATTATTTCCCTGAGGAGACAGGGCAAGGGGCCAGCCAGTTGTTGTGATGTCTAGGGTGGGAGAGAGGTGACTGAGTGAGACTCATTTAAAATACAAAAAGTACTCTGGCATTTTCTTTCTTTTTATTTCTGCCGAGTATACCTAACCCTCAAAATATCAGCTTAGCTTTTGGCCATCTTGAAGCTTGGGGAGATTAAGCCTGCTGGGAAAAAAAAATCCTAAGGAGCATTCAAAGAGGAATTAAAGGTAGAATTAAACACAGTTAAACAGCCCAGCAGAGCTCCCAGACTTCCCCCTCTGAAGGACGAGCCAGGCACCCCAGCATGCCAGAGACCCAGAGGGTGACACTCAGCACAGAGGCCAGCCTGCCCGTGAGATCTGCACCCCTTAACCTCGAAGTCCTCCAAGGGAACAAAGTCTGCAACTTAATTGTCCATCTAGCAATTTAGCATCCACAATTTCTTCTATCTGACCAAAGCGTTTTTTTCCCTACAAAGACTGTATTTTTCCTAATAGTGGAGGACAGAAAGCTTGTCCAGCCTGGGTCCAGGGAGCTGGCACTGGAGTGAGAGGGCAGTCCCCAATTAAAGGGAATAAGGTTGGAAGGAGGGTTGGGGCTCCCTAGCTGCTGCTTGGAAATCCTCTTGGTGAGTGAGGACAAGGATAAAGACGGGGGAGAAGGAGAGGCAGAGCAAGCTGGCATCTCAGGCCAAGTCCCCTGACAATGGGCAGGAGTCTGGAACCTGCAGCCTGTTACTTAATTATCTCTGAATGGTTTTTGTTCCTGGCTTTAAACATTTACCCCTATTGGGTTTTCACGGCTTCACAAGCTCTCTATCTCCTTTTCTTTGCCGTTGCCATGGCAACGACTCCAGGCGTACAACTGCTCTCTGATTTTAAATAAAAGTTGAGGTTTCTCTCTCTCTCTTCCCTCCCCGCCCCTCCCTCCTTCTCTCTCTTAGGATGGATGAGGTTTCTCTCATCCCCTCCCTTCCTTTCACCTTCCTCTCTGCCCTGCTCTTCCCCCACCCGACTCGGTTTCCTTATCCTCACCTCATTCTCTTTTCCTCCTTCCACCTGCCTCTCCTCTAAGCCCTCTCCCCTGTCATTGGGCTTCCAAAATGGCCCTAATCCCTTGGTTGCCATGACAGCAAGACAAGGCCCTTTAGGAGAGACAGGGGCAGAGGTCGAAGGATAAGGGAAGTTGGTGGGGGGGGCGGGGCTGGCGGGGGGCAGGGAGGTGATCTGTTGGTAGTCCCAGGACCAGTGTTACCCAAGAATCTCTGGGGACCACCACCTTCCTCTATGGGCCTCAAATCTTCTAGCAATTAATGGGCAATAGATTCCTTATCTATTCCCCACCCCCACCCCACCACCCCCAGCACCAAGAAAGGACTTTTGATCTGTGCAATTGGGAATGGTGGGGGAGGAGACAGGGAGGTCTGTGGAGATAAAGCAGTAGTTTTCCAAACTGCTGGGTGGCCTGTGTGTGTGTGTGTGTATGTGTGTGTGTTGCATGGGGGCAGGGCAGGGTAAAGGCGGAACTTCTAGTATCTGCTCTGGGGCAGTGAGTCACTTATATTCCTGAGTCTTGGTTTTCATTGGCAGCTTTCAAGGGCTGGATTAAATCTTTGATTTTTCTGTACTTTAAGGTGCCCAAGGACATCAGAGAAGTCTCAGCAGCTATAGCTGGTGGGGTTAGGGGCCGGGGTGAGGAGCGGGATATTTGAGGGAAGTGGGAGGTGAATCAGGTGCCTGAGACCCAAAAGAGTGGTCCTACAGCCTGGCACCACAGGGGTCTGCTTTTATCTGCTCAAGGCAGAGGTGGGATAGACCTCCCAGAAATCCTCATCACATGTTTCTAAAGAAAGTCAGGGCCTCCACTCACTCCCCATGAGTGGACTGTCCAAGTGGCTGTCTTTGCCAGCTACCCAGTCATTCCCTGGCCCCTCTGTTGGTAAGTCATGGTTTAAGTGGAGATCTAATCATTCCTAAAATGGTCTAGAGATTGAAATATTCTACTTACTCCTCAACAGCATAAACCATTCTCTCTTAATTGTATGATACGAGTCAAGGTTAAATACTTGGGTAAAGGGAGAAATAAACAACAATCTGGCATTTTAGAGAAAGCTATGGATTGGGGGTCAAGAAATCAAATCAAGACTTGATTTCCAGGGCTTCCCTGGTAGCTCAGCTGGCAAAGAATCTACCTGCAATGCAGGAGACCCCGGTTCAATTTCTGAGTTAGGAAGATCCCTTGGAGAAGGGATAGGCCACCCACTCCAGTATTCTTGGGTTTCCCCAGTGGCTGAGATGCTAAAGAATCTGTCTGCAATTCAGGAGACATGGGTTCGACCCCCAGGTTAGGAAGAATCCCTGGAGAAGGGAATGGCTACCCATTCCAGTGTTCTGGCCTGGAGAATTTCATGAACAGAGGAGCCTGGCAGGCTACAGTCCATGGTGTCACAAAGAGTCAGACACGACTGAGCAACTTTCACTTTTTCTCAGGGTGACTTTATCCCTGGGGCACCTGGAAATGTAAAGAGACATCTTTTATTGTCACACCAGCGAATGGAGAGTGTGACGCTACTAGCTCTAGTGAGTAGAAGCCAGGGATGCTTCTAGACATCCTGCACTACACAACAGCACCCCCTCTCCCTGCATGCACGCGCACACAAACACACCCACACATGCAAACACACCAAGCATTAGCTGTATCTATCTCAGTCAATTCATTTTCCCATTCAGAGCCTCAGTGCCCTCGTTTATAGATTAGTACCTTATACTCAATGATTTAGGTCACACACATTCCCTGAGTGCCCATGTCAGGCATCTTTCTAGGCACAGAGGGTGGAGCAAGTGCAAGATCAAGAGAGAAGGTCCCCTTGTCCCCAGAGGCTTTTCATTAACTCATCTTGACAACTTGAAATGAAACTGCACAAGGTCCCACAGAAAATCGGGAAGGAAGCTAGAATCTGAACCCAGGTCTTCAGACTACAAATCCAAGAGCTCTTCTCATCACTCCACACCACAAAATATTAGGATTCAATTCAGCAATAAGAGCTATCACATACTACTTAAGGCATCTCAGATACCTCTTCGAAGCATTCTACACAGATTATTTAATTCAGTCTTTATCACCACTCTACGATGCTGTTATTCTTCTATATCAAAGTAAAGGGACCTGCACAGGGTCATGATGGCAGCAGGTTCTGGATCTGAACCCAAGCAGTCTGAACTCCAGATCCTGCCCTTTTGCTCAGAAGCTCAAGAGTACTTCCGGGGCATCATCTGCATCATCTGTGAGTGCCAAGTCCCTTCAGTCGTATCCAACTCTTTGCAACACTATGGGCTGTAACCTGCCAGGCTCCTCTGTCCATAGGGACTCTCCAGGCAAGAATACTGGAGTGGGTTGCCATGCCCTCCTCCAGGGGATCTTCCTGACCCAGGGATTGAACCCATGTCTCTTATGTCTCCTGCATTGGCAGGCGGGTTCTTTACCACTAGTACCACCTGGGAAGCTAGTGACTCCTTGTTTTACAGATAAAAAAACCAAAGGCTCCAAAATAGCACATCACTTGCCCAAGAAAAGTCAGGATGAAAATCCAGGTCACCCAATCTAAGATCAGCTCAAATATACCCTTGAGCTCTCAATGTCTATAGTCCAGTTGGGGGAAGACAGTGGGAGGTGCATTATAAGAAACAAAGTCGGAAAGGGAAAGAGGATGTGGAAAAGTGGGAGAAACACCTAGTGGTCAGGATAAAGGAAAGAGGTGCCTCCAGATGGTGAAGGAGATAGCGGAGGAAGGAGGGGAAGGAGAGGGAGGGTGCTCAGAAAGAAGCAAGATGCTGAGCACAGAGGGAGGGGGCAGGCTAGGAGAGGAGGAGGCCCTGGTGGCTCAGAGGGTGAAGAATCTGCCTGCAGTGCAGGAGACCTGGGTTCAATCCCTGGGTCAGGAAGACTCCCTGGAGAAGGGAATGGGTGCCCACTCCAGTATTCTTGCTTGGAAAATCCTATGGCCAGGGAAGGTGGCGGGCTACGATCCATGGGGTCGCAAAGAGTCAAACACTACTGAGCAACTAACACTTTTCCGAAACCTCGGGTGGGCTTCTCTCTGTGCCTCGCCACCTATCAGCTGACTAGGCTGTCAAGATATCCAGACCCTTTAAACAACCCTGTCCCTCTGGCCGGGGAATGAGAACTTAGAATCTGTGACCCAGCCTCCAAATCCCCAACCCCGGTATCCAGGGGCTTCATGTGCTGCTTTTCCTAACAACCAGCCCCAGCCCTGAGGGAGGGGGCAGGAAGAAAGGACAGACCTTGAGACCAAAGCACCCAACACAGAACGCAGCACACAGGAGGCGCCGGGACCTGCCAGGCTCCCTCCCAGCTTCCCAGTTCCTCCTGGGGATTCTTCCAGGCTCGGCTCCTCTCTTCAAATCCATTTTACAAATGAGGAAAACAGGCCCAGAAGCTTCTCTGGGGGCCCTGGCCCTCACTGAGAAGGCCCAGGCATGACTTATGACAGAGGCTGGGGTTTGTTGTTTGTTATTTTTGTTTTGTTTTGAACAAAACAGAATCCAGGGCCTTGGGGAACTTGCAATCTGGTAGAAAACTGAAAGGTCAGTGCTTTAAAACTGAGTATAAACTAAGCCTGTGAAATGAGATAAAGGGAAGGTTAGTCAGAAAAGGCCCTTGGAGGAGGTAACCCTTTTGAGAATCAGATGCGGGAGGTGAAGGGTGAGGATGGAGAAGCTTACATAGTGCAGGCCTTAGGTCTTTACAGACTGAAATTCCTGGGCTCTCGCTCCTAGGAGAGGGCCCTGGTTTTCATTTTTCCCTTCCCCCCACAGCTCAGCTCTGGTCGGCCTCTGAGATGATTAAAACCAAAAGAATTTTAAATGCCTGGAATTCACTTTTCACCACTGATGCCATTTGCTTATTTTCTCTCTCTCCCCTCCCTTCTTATAATTTCTTCTCTTGGGAGAGCTATCTGTTTGCCTCACTCTTTTCTTCTGGCTGAGTTTGCTCTGCGATGATCCCCAGTACCCACCAGAAGACTTTGTTTTCATTGTGGGGAGGAGGAGAGAGGGGGTAGGGTGTCTCAGGCAGAAGGGAGGGAGGAGGGGAGGGTGGAGGGGCCTTGATCTTGCTGGCGAAAGTTCCCAGAAAAAGAAAGAAGAAATAGCTTTCAGGGAAAGAAATCCGCCAAATGTTTATGTTCCCACAAGACTCTGCGAAACCTTTTCACAGACCAAAGCTAAAGTTGAGGGTGAGATCAGAGCATGTTTCTTAAGGAACAAACTCTTATCAACAGGCATACACGAGCACCCACATCCTTGATCCAGGGTCCCCAACCTTCCCAGAGCAGGCTGGATCATCTCCATTCCCAAGACAGCAGACTCTGTGTGTGTGTGTGTGTGTGTGTGTGTGTGTGTGTGTGTGTGCAGGGAGAAGGGTACTTCTGCTGTCCTTACCCAGAGTCCAGACCAGATCTGAAAAATGTATAAAAGTTTGCTTCCACCTTGGTTCCTAAACAAACAATGTTTCTCCAGGGGCACCCCAACACTGGCTCTCTGAAATCAACACCTCTGGTTTTGGATCAAAAATCAAATCAGAGAGATCCAGGGCCTCATTCAGGAAGAAGCAGTCCTTTCTGTGAACTCCCCCCAGATGGCAAACAGTCAGAAAATGGTGCAGCCAGAATCTTGGAGATTATTACCCTTCTCATTTTATGATAAGAAAACAGGCTCAGGTCACCGCATAAGGCACACTTCCCGACAACCACAAATGGAGCTAAAATTCACAGCTAGACTCGCAACCCAGTGCCCCTACCATATTGCCTTCCTACCTTCCTACCGTAGAGCCTGGGAAACCAGGAGCCGAGACAGAAGCTACAAACCATCTGAGTGAGACTGGACACATTTAACCCTCTGGCACAGGGGCTCTGCTGCGGGTGCAGTGGGCAGTCTGAGGCGTAGAGGTCAGCAAAGGGGGATGTCAACCCTACCTGGAGCTGGATGTCAATAGCTCTGAGCTGGAAGTAGCCCTGGCCGAAACAGACAACTTCTTTGTGAAAAGAGAAATTGCACTGGGACAGAGTGACCTGGGCTGCCACAGCTCAACAGCACATCCCAGAAGTGGCACAGTGTGGAAATTTTGTGCCCTCCCTTACTGAGGAAGGTGAACACAGCACTCTCCCACCTTCATCAGCTTTTTAAAAATTAACTTGTTTGATGTGGTTTCTAAGGTCACGGGCTAGGTGCTTCCATGTGGTAATAACAATAGGAATAGCAACAGCAGGCACATCTCCCATTTGTTAAGCACCTGTCATATGCCAGGAACTTTGTTTACATATACCATCTACAGTCTTTCCAAGGTTCCCATCGACCAACGGAGAAACTGAGACTCAGATTATATGACAATTCCATGGTCTCATCGCTAGTTAATGGCACAAAGGTAGATAGGATCCAATTCTTTACTTTCTCAAGACCAAGCATTATGCTAGGGTGAAGAAAGAAAATTCAATATGGAGAGCCCCCCATTCTCCACCACGTCCTACAGACCAGCAGCCCTGCCCTCAGAGACAAGATGAACAGCAGTGCGGAACAGTGGTGAGTTGCTGGAACTTTGGGTTCCAATCAAGCTCTGCGTCTAACCCTCTGAGTAAACTCTACTGTCTCAGTCTTCTCAAATGCATCATCTGGACATCCTCCTCGACGTTTATCTTCAGGTTGGAAGCCCAAGGAAAGCCCCAAGGTTTGTGGTTATGCCGCGGCTGAGGGCCCAGCAGGAACAGTGCTTTCTCCTTCCCTTACCTCTTCTTCCCGGGTCACAGTTCTCCTCATCTTTGGAAGGGAGCATATTGTCAACTCCTGGCACAGCACCTGCAAGGTGTGAGTCTAAGTGCTAGGCCTTCCCTTTCTTCATCCAATCACCATTATGGACTGGTTATTCCCTGAGTGGGCTTCCCACGTGGTGCTATTGGTAAAGAATCCACCTGCTGGCCCGAGAGACTTAAGAGAGGCAGGTTCGATCCCTGGGTCGGGAAGATCCCCTAGGGGAGGGCATAGCACCCCCACTCCAGTACTCTCGCCTGGAGAATCCCAGGGACAGAGGAGCCTACTGGGCTATGGCCCATAGGGTTGCAAAGACCTGGACACAACTGAAGCGAATTAGCACACATGGCCCTGGGATTCAGCCCCAGCATGTATGTCCCGCTCTCCCCAGAAAAAGTTCCCAGGCCAAGTCCTGGGTCCTAAATGGGTGGTGGCCCTGCCCTTTCTTTCCCTGTCATCCTTTCTCACCGCTGCAGACTTCACTTCCCCGAATAGGGTCGATGAACTTCACCGGGACCATCTCTTGCTCCTCATCGAGTGTTCTGGTCACCAGCCTACACACACCTCCTGCTGTATCCCACCCTACCTCATCCCACCACCCCCCCACAATCAGGGAGGCCAAGGGAGCCAGCGATGTGGAGCCTCCCCCAGGGAGCATGACCGTACTCCCCGACCATCACCAGCAGAGCCTCCACCAGCCTGCTAGGCTGACCAGGGGTTCTGGGCCGGTGCTCCACTCAGCAATCCACACACCCGCTCAGTGCTGCTGCTTGACATCCCTTTCTTCCCCTCCCTTGGTCTCAGCACCCGCAGCCAGCTGCCCCACCTCCCTCCAGCATCTCTCTTCCCACTCTCCCCTTCTCTCCCTCTTCCTCCCCTCCCCCTTCTGCTGCGGGCTTGGAGCAGGAGGTTATGAAAATGAGCTGCGTGCCCAGGAGACTGTAATTATCTGCTAAGTGTGAAAGCCAGAGTGATTAATTAAGAGATAATAAAAAGAAAAGGAGGGCGAGAGGGGGGCCTCACGGCTTTGCTTTGATGATAGAACCTGAGGTGAGCCAAGCAATTAGGGGAATCTTTATCGAGAGTTAGCTATAATCCACAAATTATCAAGCACCAAATGCTCCAGGAGCAGGGCACATTTCACTCCTGCCTAGTGACAGACCGACAGACAGGGAAGGACAGCAGGAGGAAGGGGCCCAGGGAACATGCAGCTGGGGGCAGGGAGAGGCCCGGCGCAGTAGAGCGCGCGTCTGTGCTGGTGGACAGATTGTCCCGTGCCAAGCCACCGGGCAGCACTTCCAGGCCCTCGGGCTGTGGCTACCCTTGAAACAGGGTAGCAACCCCTGACAAAGGCAGGCTGCCCCCCAGGCAGGCTCCACAGCAGAGCCAACTCGGAACACCCCCACTGTCTCCTGCAGAAGCACCAGAGGGCAGGCCCCTGTCTCCCCCACAGACATGTCAGCTCCTCCTCTTTGAGGACTCACATTCTCCCCTGTCCTCAAGGGACCAGGAGCCACTGTAACACCATTCCTCTCCCCGCCTTGGCATGTGGGAGTATGTCACGCGGCTGGTGCGAATGCTACAGGGGCCACGACTTGACAAGCTCATAGCTCCTGGAGCCAGCAGCCCACAGGGCCCTAGCTGATAGCCCTCCCCCACCCGGGTCCCACTCTTCTCCCACCCAACCCTATTGTAAGAACAGTCTCTTCTTTCCCACTGGGTCCTGCCCTACCAGTCCTTCCCACTGGGGTCCATTTCCCTTTCTTGTCCCCTCCTGGAAACCTTCCCTAACTAATCCCACAGCTCCAGTATCTCTTTCCATCTTCTCCTGTGCAAATGTACAACAGGGTTCAAAATGCCCCCTAATTTAGATCTGTGTGTGTTTAGACCCTGCGGAAGATGGCAACCTGTCTCCTCTATTACAACTAGCTATCTGACAGCAGAAACCAAGCCTCCGCCCTCAAGTTCAAGCTTAGGGCTAAGAGTTTGCACTGATCTAATACAGTCTGGTCAGAGAAGGCACTGGCACCCCACTCCAGTACTCTTGCCTGGAAAGTCCCATGGATGGAGGCACCTGGTGGGCTGCAGTCCATGGGGTCGCAAAGAGTTGGACACGACTGAAGCAACTTAGCAGCAGCAGTAGCAGCAATACAGTCTGGTATCCTAGTCCACACTCCATCAGATTAGTAGGTCTCCAAAGGCAGACGCCCTATCCCTTCCTTTCTCTGCCCACACTGATGTCACTTGGGATCCACCCTGTCCACCCAGGCATGGATGGCTCGGTTGAGGACATCCCTGTGTGGCTTTCCTGGCAGCTCAGTGGTAAAGAATCCACCTGCAGTGCAGGAGACACGGGTTCGATCCTCGAGTCGGGAAATGCCCTGGAGGAGGGCAGGGCAACCCATTCCAGTGTTCTTTCCTGGAGAATCCCATGGATGGGGAGCCTCATGGATACAGTCCATAGCGTCGTGAAGAGTCGGACACGACTGAAGCAACTTAGCATGCACACACACACATACACACACACACACAATATGTGATTCCAAAAGGAAGATACTCCTGTTCTGAAGCTAGATCAGGTCCTGACTGTGGCCTAGGCTCACCTCTGCCATCTCCCCTGCAGGCCCCACTCTCCTCCAGGTACCCGGTGCTGCCCCAGATGCCAGAGCCTCTCTCAGCCTGGCCCCTGAGGAGGGGGGGAGGGAGGAGCCCTCAAGCCATCCACCAGAGACAATCGCCCGGTGGAGGACACCAGAGCCCAGAGCCCGACAGCCTCCAGCTGCTCTGAGCCACCGAGAAGGGGAAACTGGACCAGGAAGGGCATGGTGGCTCAGCCGAGTTCCTGGGAACACTACTGCTCTGATCCTGACTGGGGACACTGGGAAGATAGCCTCGGCGGTTTGTTGGGACGTAGACCTGCTCCCTAGAGACAACCTGCTCGACCTCAGCCGAGGCCTCAAAGACAGTGTCACCTCTGGCCTCTCTAGGCTTGCACTGAGAGAAAAAGGGGAAATGTTATTTTTCCAGGCATAAAGAATACTGGACTCTTACTCAGTTATAGTCTCATATAAGACAGCTTTTTTCTTTGTTTTCCATGGAAGAGCAGGAAGGGTTGGGGTTAGACACAAAGAAAAACTTTCTGCTTGCCAGGGATTAATTGATATGAAGATGAGCAGGCAGAGAGAGCAAATGAAATTCCCTTCTCTTCAGAAAAAGGACAAACACGGATGCAGCCAGGTTAATTCAAGTTGGTCCTGCCTAAAAAGAGAGATCTTGAGAGTCCAGAGGTGTTCAGATTCTTGCAGAATCATCCCTCCACCTTCACTCCTGACCCTAGGATCTATATTCTAGGAAGCCTGGTCTGACTGACCCTACCTCCTTCTTTGTTTACTCTGAAACTCCTCAGGATGGATGTGTGTAGTTTGCACTTGGAGGTGGCTGAAAGTGTACTCAGTTTTCTGGGGGTTCTTCTTTCCCCTAGTGGACAGGATTCCCTACATATACGGAGCAAACTTTTCCCATTTTATCAGAAAACTCTGAGGGCAGAGATGCTCTTCTCTGGCCCGTGGACTTGCCTCAACAGCCTGAGGCTCTGTACCCAGATCACGAATGGAGGGAGAGAGTGAGTCAGCTCATCATATTGCCTAAACAACCATTAGGCCTACATGAGTGTGAGAAAATGGCCTGCCCAGGGGTGGTCCTCCATTCCTCCCTGAAAACCATGACCCCAAGTAGGTCTACGATCCACCTTCTTTCCCAGATCTCACTTTGCTCATGATCAAACCTTCAAGCCAAAGCCAACAAAGCCTAGGCCCTGGCTAGCAGCTCAGTCAAAATGTTCCACCCCCCAAAGCCCCACCAAAAGAGAGCTGGGTTATGAGGAGTCACTCTTTTCATTTAAAAGAAGAAGGGAGAAGGCTGACTAAGGACTGACTGGCTCGGGCACGGAGGCATGTCTCCACCAACATACTGGCTAGTTGCTTTTCAACTCTGCAGCCAGCAGCTGTTGGCATGAGTGAACACTTGGAGGGGGTGAGATAGAGGTGGCTGGGAGCGTGGGAGGTGGTGGGAATAAGGCTGGGCAGGTTAGGCTTGGGGCCGAAGATGGGCAGGCTGGCACGCACTGCCCCTTCTCTTGTCACACAGCCTGCTTCTTCTTCTTCTTTAAAACAAACATATCGATGGTCCTGAATCAATGACCCATCCAGGCTCCGTTACACAACCAAGTCGGCTGAAAAGTGATTTCAGGTAAATGAATTCTATTTTTTCTTGCTTTCCATTAGAAAGCTGAAGCTCTATTTCCCTAGAGGAAACACATCCTCTAACACTTCAGAGTGCGGTCCAAGGACCAGCAGCATTGGCATCACCTGGGAGCCTGGTGCCAACACAGAAATCCTGCCTGACCCTAGATCTTCTGAATCAGAATCTGCACTTTTTAACCAGATTCCCTAGGTGCTTCACAAGCATGTTCAAGTTTGAGAATCACTGTTCTAACATACTGAGTTGAAACCTTGTGGAGAGATAGGGATTTAAACCTAAACCTTCTGGTCTTGCTAACTATGCATTGCCCAAGGAGTGCTTTCCCAGGGCTTAAAGTAGAGGTAAATGGTTGCTATCACTCCATTTAACAGATGAGGAAACTAAGGCTTACAAAGATGAAGAGCCCACTGAATTTTCAGAGCCAGGATCAGATCTAATTCTAAAGCAAGGTGCTTTCTATTTGCTGCCATCTCAAAGCTCCCACCGCACGGCACTCCAGAGACCATAATAAATTCAGGGATTACCAACATCACTGGCATGGTCCACACAGACTTATCTGTATTTGCACCATTATTTGTTCTTCACTCATCCTACTGATCTGCCTTGGACTATGAGCTGTAAAAAAAGCAGGCACTGTGCAATATGATTTACTGAAAAGCAACTGTGTTCTAAATACTGTTCCTTAACATCGATTCCTTCATTCAGTCCTCACAGCAACCTTCTAAGGTAGGTCTTATTGTCTCCATTTTATAGATGAGAAAACTGAGGCTCCAGTGAAATGACCCGGTCCTGCTCACGTGGGTGGCAGCCTCTCTGCCTTTCCCATAGGCCCTCTGGTCAGGAGGTCCCAGGGCACTTGAGGCGTTATCCAATTCCAAGGATGTGTTGAAAGAGACCAGGCTTAGGACACGACCCTGGTATGAAACCAAAGGCAACATGCACAGACCAAATCCCTTAGATATGGCTTGACAGGCTCTACGGGCTCCTCTCTCAATTTTCTGCACAAATGGAGAGCAGCAGCAGTGCAGATAATCCAGAAGTCATTTCAACTTGCTTTGCAATGCATTAATTTTTTTTTTTTTGCCAAGTCATATTTTCCCTTCTAATTATATTTGGCTCAAACTGACATTAAAATGAATTTGTATTCTCACTTCACCAACGGCCTGGTAAGGGAAGAAATCCCAGATGTGTGCAGGGTGATAGGCACATCAGTGTAGAATCAAACATCATCCAGGCAGTAGCCGACTGGGGATGGTGGCTGGAGAGCCGGCAGCGCTGGGAGCAGGATTATGGGAGAGGTGGTGGACAAAGATGGAGCGGGCTTCAGGGGCTTCTGGGAGTCCCCTCAAACCATCTCCACAGTGCGGTCAAGTGGATAGGTTTCCTAGGAGGTAGGGGCTGAGGCTCAGAGCAGCACACAGGGTTTGAGGTCAATTGCTCAGGGTCTGGGATTAAAACCCAGGAGTCCACTGGATGACTAGGGAATCACAATGAAGAAAACCCCAACTTCTCTCTGGGGCTTCACCTAACCAGTCTGCCTGCTCCCCGCTCCCTTGTCTCTCTGTCTCTCTGCCCCCATCTGCCCATCTCAGCTTCTTCCCTTTTAATAACCTCCCAGTTAAGTGAATCGAATGGGAAGAAGCAGTTAAAAGCACCTCATGGCTTGACAATGCTGGGTAATGGAGCGAGCAGGGCCCCAGGCTGTTCCTGGGAGAATTCAGGAAGGAGAGGGGGAAAAAAACTCAACCAAGGACAAAGTTAATTTAGAAATCAGCTCAGTAGGGTGGGAGTAGGGATAGGGAAGAGGGAACTGGACACAAGAGGTTGGGAGATCTGGGGAAAGCACGCTTTATATAAACTGCCTTTGTTCCTGGAAATCATAATCCTCGGGAGGGACCTCACTCACTCCTTCAGATTCCTCAGCTCCTTCCATCCGGAGCAGGGGGCACAATCAGGGATTGTCCGAGCTGGGATATCTTGAACAGCGCTGCATTCCAGAGGCTCCAGCCGCAGCCCCAGCCTCACATCTGTGGCTGTGCCCTCCCCTGCCAGGCGGCCTCTTCTACTCCCCACTCTCCAATAGCTAGACTTGAGCATTTTTCACATACCTCTCTTCCAGCGTTTATCTTATAGTATTGTCAATATATGTTTATACATCCATCTCCCACACCCGCCCCAGAGTGGTTCAAGGACAAGGACCAAATCTCACTTACCTTGGATCTCGGGTGCCTACATGCATGCCCCAGCCCAGTCCAGACATTAAAAACACACCAGCTTAGTGGGACACTGGCACTCACCCCTATGGCTCACTCCCATGGTGGGAATCTTCTTCAAAGGTTTCGATTTGAAAAGCCAGAGATGGCTTCCTTGAAGAGGTTTGAAGAATCTCCTAGGCTCAGCCCCCAAATGCACACACATCTCTGGCCACTGACCAGAGGAAATGGCCCAGGATTGACCCTGCATGGACTAAATAAATCCAGATTGGCCCTCTGATGAAGCCAGGTGGTTCCCCTAGACTCTGGGCAGTGCAGACCCAGCCCAGGTTCCCAGAGAACATAGGACAAAGAACCTAGGTATTCACCAAGCTGCAGCGCTCACCACTGAACTCTGCCTCCAGGCATCTTTATCTTATTAGACCTGAGGATTCGAAGAGAAAAAAGATCTCATCATTTCAAGCCTCCCCAACTCTGGTCATAGATCTGAGACTTCCCAAGGCGAACTGATTTTCTCTTAAGTTTTTTTGTTCATTTCTACCCAGTCAAACCCGACCATCTGCCCATTTCATTTTTTTTTTGCCAACTTAAGGAGCTGTAAACCTCAACAGTGGGCTTTCCAGGTGGCACTAGTGGTAAAGAATCCGCCTGCCCTTGCAGGAGACGCAAGAGATGGGTGTTTGAGCCCTGGATCAGGAAGAACCCCTGAAGGAGGGCATGGCAACTCACTCCAGTATTCTTGCCTGGAGAATTCCATGGACAGGGGAGTCTGGCGGGCTACAGTCCATGGGGGTCACAAAGAGTTGGACGTGACTGAGGGACTGAGCATACAGGGACACAAACCTCTACAGTGGCTCCAACAGATGAGGAGTTTAAGAGGAGAGGAGGGTTTGGTGAAGAATGAAGTAGGGATCACAAAGTTTTTAACACTTCCTTTGCTTTAAAAACAGAAATCCCTGTCTCTTCCTTCTTACAAGAGGGTCTCAGGCCTGGCATTTCCAAGCTTTTTTGGGTCAGGCCCCAGACTACTGTTCTGGATCACCTCCATTATTTCTCCCTAACCCAAATCCTCAGCTGCCACCAGCCTCCATGGACCTTGCGTATTCCGGCAGCAACACCTTGACTCGGGAAGTTCAGCCGGCCTGGTAATGCTCTCCCTCTTCCTGCCACATCCACATCCTGTCCATCCTTAGACCCGCTTCCTCCATGGAGCCTTTCCTGGCCTCTTCAGCCCACAGCAAGCTCCCCAGCTCTGACTGCGCACACTGCTCTCCTGGCACCAAATGTACCCAGCCTAGCATTACCTGGAACCTTTGCATATATTTGTACATCTTAGTTTCTTAAAGGGAAGGGACCATATGATATTGTGGGTTTTCTTTTTAATTCCCCATAATGCCTACATAATGTATGTTTCATATATAGTAATGTACATTTGCTGACTTGGAAAAACACAGAATCCTCCCCATTTTATGGAAGAGTAAACTGACACCTTCAGAAGCTAAGTAATTTGCGTCTAAATCACAAAGTGAGACCCTTAAAGGCAAAGGTAATATTTTATTCTTTTGGCAACACTGGTGCCTGGAACACAGTATAAGCACACAACACATTTCTGTGGGATAAAGGAACCAAGTCCGGACTCTCTTCCCACACAGTGAGGATGGACTCCTGCAACTGCTTCAGAAGGAAAGAAGAGGCAGAGAAGAAAAGCATCGCATGGCCAGTTGGGAAGAGGGATGTATGACTCCTGATCTGGCCTGGAGTGGGGCAGGCTACGGGAACAGCCCTGCCAGCACAGAGCACTGATACCTGCTGTCCCTTGCTGCCTCAAACCCACTCCCCATGGCCTTCTGGGAGATTCTTCCATCACCTTCCCAGAGTCAGGCCCCTGGAGGAAAGAAGCAGCAGCAGCAGCATCTCCTGGGAAACAAATGGGATTTGCTAGGGAGTACTACAGAGTTCCACCCTGGATTTAAGACCCTGAATCCTGAGGAAGCTGGCGGCTACAAGGCCCATTTATTTCAATATGATCCCAATTTTGTTAAATGGACTCAAGGAGGGCAGAGAGGAATGAGGCTTCAGCTCCCTGAGACTACAGAGGTTAATAAAAGTTGCTGGAGAAATTAAATGTGGAGGGGGAGAAAACTGGGAGCTTGGAGAGAGTTGATGCAGGGTGGGGGAGAGCAGGATGGAAAAAGAAAAATGCGATCTTCAGCAAAAAAGAAAGTCAGCTTTCATCCCAGGAGCTCAAAGAACTCGGTCAGGTTGCACTGTCTGTGAATCAGTGGGTGGGAAGGTGTAAGAGCTGGGACTGCAGGATAGAGACCAGAATCACACAATGGGGAACCTGAGGTTTCTAACTTTCTTAACCTTGTAGTGTGTGCATCTTCAGAGCAAGACAAGACACAAACTGGTGCCTTCAAAGACTCTTCAAAGGATGGCTGCCATGGCTGGCAGGGGACTGGGACACAGAACATGGCTGTATTCTCTGGTGAACGGATGGGCCGGGGGAAAGGGAGAGAGATCTGTTCATAGGTGTATGGGGGTGAGAAGCGGCTGTGTATGCAAGTGCGCAGGAGACCACGAGGGAATCTACACGTGTGCATGTGGACACACACACTGCAGAGTGAGAGCTGCATGCAGTGTGGAATGGGTGGGTGTGCCCATCCGTCTTCAGGGGCTTCCCTCTGGAATCATTCCTGCCTCCCACTCCAACTTCCCTGCTTGGGATCTGGTCCTGGCTCTGTCACTACTTAAACAGATCACGCTGGCCAATCTGCTTAACTTCTTTGTTTTTCTGTGTCCACTCACAAAATGGGGATAACTCCTAACAGGTTACTTTTGGTACTTAAAAGAAATTTTTTTAATTTATTTTTATTTTTGGCTGCACTGGGAGGCATGTGGGATCCCAGTTCCCAGATCAGGGATTGAACTCATGCCTCCTGTACTGGGAGCACAGGGTCTTAACCACTAGACCGCCTGGCAAGTCCTTACTGTTGGTATTAAATGAGTTACTAATGCAAGCAAAATACAAAGTAGGCTCTCCACAGAAGAGAACCACCTTCTCTCTTAGAATGGACTCATTTTCTCTCCTGACTCCTGAGACAGCTTCTCTTTGACATAACATTTCAGAACTGAGGACATGGCAGCCTCTTTCTCCTTTCCTGCTGACCACTGCCTGCCGCTCCCCTGCCCCCAATCCCAGCACTTTCCAGGTCAAAGCGTCTTCCAGGACAGGGCCAAGTACAGTGGCCTGGAGGCCTTGAGAAGAAACCAGGCAGGAGCTGGTAGGTGGGGAAGGGACATAGCCTTCCCAGCTCTGGACGCATGGACAGGAATGTCCCTATCCTTGGTTGGAAACCATCCCCAAAATTGGAATGATGGAGGCATTTGCCCCCTATCCCCTCCCCCAGCCCAACCTCCCCTTAGCAAGTCATTTCAACTCTCTAAGATTGTTTTATTATGTATTAAATGGGGGAAATAATAACTACACTGCCTGTATCATAGGACAGTTGTAATATATCTTCCAAATGAGACTGTACATGTGAAAAAGTTGCTAAAATTGGAACACACTATATAAATACAGGACTTCCCTGGTGGCTCAGTGGCTAAATAAATAAATAAATAAATCCACCTGCCAATGCAGTAGATGCAGCTTTGAACCCTGGGTGGGGAAGATCCCCTGGAGAAGGAAACGGCTACCCATTCCAGTATTGGGAAGCTTGGCAGCTCACAGTCCATGGAGTCACAAAAGTATCTGATGCAACTTAGTGACTAAATAATACAAAGTTAAAAAGACTCTACAAGTGGGAAGAAGAGATTTGCGGCAGCAGCAGCGTTATAAACCTCCTGCTCCTGACAGACAAGGAGTTCCCTTTCCCACTAAATAAAACAGATGGTCATCCAAGCGAGACAGCAAGATGCAGGTGGGCTAGGCGTCCCTGCTGAGCCCTGGGGGAGCAGGCTGAGCCAGGCACCAGGAGAAGCATGGAGCCACTGTGGGGAAGAAGAGCAGGAAGATGCCCTCTTTCCCCTCCAGAGCCACCTCAACCGAAGGGAGCCCACTGCACAGGCGCTTCTGGCGTGGAGGGTGCCCAGGGGACCCTGGGCTTTGTAGTAAAACAAAGAGTTTGAATCTGAAATCTAATACGCCAGGGATGGCCCAGAGCAAGTTAATTTAAACTGCCTTTGGCTTCCTCATCCTTAAAATGGGGGTAACATTTCCTTCACAAGGGTGTTGTTAAAAGGAATAAACAACAACGAGTGTGAAGAGCGCACAGCAGGGATTTGACAAGGTCACTTTGATGCTTTGGTTGGGAGACCACCTCTCCTACAGTCACTTTTCCCTACCCTAGGGCAGGCAAGGCCTGCCAAAGCAGATGGGAACACCAGACCCCAGCCTCTGTGTCTGACAGGGACTGGGCTGAGTTAGAAGCTGACTGTCTTGGTTTTCTCCCCAGGCCCCAACTCAGCACCCCCACCCCCTGCATGACTGTCCATAAGCCAGTCTTGCACGTTGCAGGGGTAGTTTCCAAGTTTGCGGCTCACAGACCTGTAAAGGCTGTGTGCAATTTGCAGCTGCAAACCTTTCCATTGGCCAAGTAAAGCCCTTTTACGGGACTTCCCTGGCGGTCCAGTGACTAAGGCTTCATGCTGGGACCCAAGTTCAATCCCAGATCAGGGAACTAGACCCTACTTGTTGCAATGAAGACTCTGCCGCAATCAAATAAATACAAAAATATAAACAAACAAACAAAAATTAAAAGTCATTTATGGGCTCTGTTATATTACCCAAGAAAAACCCGTTCAACACCCCAAAATGTAAGACAGAATCTCAGAATAGAGGATGGTTTTAGGAATTTGAATGAATTTCCATTTATGAGCACTTTCTCCTTTTCCTTCTGAGTTTTCCTTCAGCTCTGGATCAAGAAGGACCCTGTCCTGGCTCAGCATCTGTCCTTGCTGGCATGTAGTATCCCAGTCAAAGGAAGGTGGGGGCAGTACTTGAGGGGAGCTGGTTCCCCAACCATTAATACCGTCAAGATACCCAACCTGTCTAAACCTTGATTTCTCAGCCATGAAATGGGGATAATTACAGAGCCGATCTCAGGGGGCTGTTGTACAGATTAAATTAGATAATGCAAATAAAGTAGTTAGCACAAGGGCTCCATAAATGATCCGTATGATTTCCAGACTCTGAAATGCTGCCACCTCGGGGCTAGTGTTCCTCATTTCTCTTAAGAGCTTTGGCCTCTTCTCACTAGAATGCCAACCTCTTCCACTTGGTCCTCTTCTTCCCCAAACCCTTCCTAGGTCGCCAACCAAGGCTGGTTAGCCTCCCCTTCTGGGTCCTCCACAACCCAGTTCTCTCCACAAGAGGTACAAAGCAGAGGGGATGGAGCCCAGGATCAAGAATCTGGGCAGCTGGAGAGAGAAACCAAAAAGAGAAGGAGGAGCGGGAAAGGCAGCAAGCAACTGGGCTGCCCGTGTCCAGCCACAAAGTCCTAACAGAAGCACTGGCAGGGCCTGTCTTTCCAGACCCTGCTCCAAGCACCTCATGTGGATTAACACGCCGTTGCCACCCTATGAAATGTTATTTCTATCCTGACTGTACAGATGAGCAAACTGAGTCACAGAGAAAGCACACAGCTTGTTCAAGTTGACACAACTATCCAGTGGCCTGGGAGGAAAGGGGTTTAGCCAGGGAGCTGGACAGGAGTCTGTGATTTAACCACCATTTAATACTGCCTCCTTCCAACATCGTAGCGCTCTCACCGAGTCAATCAATTGATCAGATATTTAAGGGCACTTATTGCACACTTAGCACTGTGTCAGAAAGTGAAAGGATAAAAGAGAAATGAAGACTTAGTTCCCGAGGATATAAAGCTCTACAGGAGCTTCCATCAGAGCACTTGGCTCTCAGATCAAGATGGGGTGAGAGCCAGGGACAAAGCTGGGCTGCTTTATCCCTACCCACCAGAGAGCCAAGGGCAGAGGAGACAACCAACCATGAAACCACGGGAGCCAGCAGAAGGTGGGAGGACGAGACACCTTCTGCTCCTCTTCCTGATCCAGGATTTTCTGGGGTCCAGAGCAATAGCTGGAGGTAATGTTAGGCCCTGAAAATTGGGTTTACACCCTTCTCTCGGGGTCTGAGCGGAAGTCCAATCAAGGTCAAGGAGAGGGCCCAGGTATCCTGATTTCTGCCATGTCTCCCCCTGCTCTTTCCCAACCCCAAGATCCTGCTTTGGGTTAGAAATGTGGGCCATCTGAAGTGTGTGTGTGTGTGGGGAGGGGGGTTTGGGGGAGGAGGGGGCACGGTGAGAAGGGAGTCCATTCCCAGCTACTCTTCTTTCCAGACTCTTGTTCTCTGTCTGGATGTAGCTGTACTCAGGCAGTTGAATACTGGGAATTTAGGAGGCCCTGGGGCCTCTTCCCTTTACTCCTCACCACCTTGCCAAGTGGTGGCAGGGATGCCCAGGGGACATCTAGGGGCTGGAGGGACACATTTTCCCCCTACCCCCACCTCCACCCTCCCCTGGAGGCAGCTCCCGCCCCGAGCCGGCCTGTCATCCCACATTGCTCTGATTAGCTATAATCTTTCTTTTTCAATTTCTCCTCCCTGAGACTGGGGAGCGAGAAAATCTCCCAGAAAATGAATAAATATTTCAATTTTCAGCGCAATCAGTCTGAGGAGCCAGCGCATGATGGAAACGGGGGAAGGATAATGGTTTTCATTTAGATAAGATACAGAAAATTATTTAGTGAAAAATGAAGATTGATGAAGCCCATTGAAATTCTTTAAAACGCGATTTTTATTTCTCTGCCTAGGCTGATCGTTCCCTTCCTCTCTCCTCTCCGCTCCCCTCAATTCAACTGCCTTCTCCACCCACCTTCTCCGCACTTGCCCATCACCCTCCCTCAAATGTCTGGCGACCCACCTCAGTTTCTCCTCTCACTGCCCCAGTCCCTGCCTACAACTCCTTCTTTCTAAGGATGGAGGCAGAGGAGAGAGGCCCTGTCCCGTGAGCATCCCCATCTCCCCAGGTCCCTACTCCTTCCAACCTTGCCTCCCCTCCAGTCTCTGCTCAGTCTCCCAGGAACACTCAGGAGTGACTTCCTCTCCCCTCTGCTCTATCCTCTCCCTTTTGCTCCCTTTGGTAGCCCCCTCCCACCCCCAAATACTTTTGTACACTTTCATCAGGTCTTGCTTTCACCCCTGCAGGAGGATGGGCGATGGAAGCTCAGCCAACCCCTGACCCTTCCCCCACCAAGACGGAAAGGCACCCAGCACTTTTCTCTCGGACCCTTCCATCCAGCCTTAGTCCACATGCCTCTCTTGTTTGCGAACTGCAGCTTTTGTTCCTTGAAGCTTGTTCGTATCCATGTTGCTGACACATTAAGGCTGCAGGAAAGGGGCAGACTGCCGCTGGCCCCCAGCACATACCAGTACTGACCCAGCTGACCCCTCCCCCACCGCGGTGTGCCCTCCTCCCCTCCCCCTCCTCTAGCAGCCTAGCTGAACAAAGTCAGAACTTAAGTCATCCTCCCAACTTTCTGCCAAGTGGCTGGCTTGGCCTGCCAACCCCAGGACCAGGCCTCCTTTCCCCCAGCACCACTTCCACACCACTCACACTATGAACGTGGGCCCTACCCAAATGCTAAGTATGCATGTGTGTGACGCAGGGGGTGGGAGCCTTAGGGGACATGCTTGGAGGCCCACCCCCACCAACTCAGCTAGGCTTTGCCTTCAGAGCCAGGGAGGGCCAGGCCAGGGGGAGAGGGGAGGGGTCCAATACAACATCCCAGCCCTTAACGCACACCCACCAGGCCAGGAAGGGGATAGCAGGGCCCCGCCTGAGGGTGCTCCATGCCCAAAACTTTCCTCTTCCCAGATCCGCCCTCCCAACACAACCCAAGAGGAGACCACCTCCTCCATTTTGTTGCCTGAACATCTCCATAGGTATCTGCCTATAGGAATGCCTGTTCAAGTTTCTTTGTTTGCTGGAGGGTTGGGATTCACAGAAGGGTCTCTGTGTGTGGGTATATGTTGTGTCCTCGCAAATGCCCGACTGCATACGTGTACTGTGTCTATGAGTTGTGGTGTGTTTGGGTGCATGAATACACCGATATGGGGGAGGAATCTGTCTTCCTCGGATGTGTCAGTGTCTTTGTGTATATGTGTCTGTCTCCGTGTGGGGAATGCTCGCGGGTATGTCTGTCTCAGTAGGTGAATAGTCTGTCTCAGTGTCTAGGGCTGGGTTTTGGTGTTTGTATGTCAATCTCTGTGTGTCAGCTCCATCTTGGGGGTGGGGGTGGAGTTGAGGTTGGGGGGACGGCTAGCTCAGCAGGGTTAAGTCTTCCTTGGAGTCAGATCCAAGAGACAAGAATCCATCCACTGAGACCCCAGTAGGGGTTGAAGTCTGGGCCCTCGGTTTCTTCAGTTCCCCTGCCGCCTCCCAGCCTAGCCTTGGAATACACTAACATCCTCATCTCTTTCAACCTCTCCTCCATCTCCCAGGCTCTTCCCAGCCGGTCCCAAATAAAGCCTCGACATCGGTACTTTTCTGACCCGAGGGTGTTAGCCGCCCCCCACTCCTGCCGCCCCCGCGAATGGCCACTTCCATACCCAGCGGGCCCGAAGCTGCCTTTGGAACTCCACTCCCGACTGGGAGCCTCCGCGGGCAAGGGTTCAAATCCCCACCAGAGGCCCTGCGGCACCCCCCCCCTTCCTCTGGAGGGGGGCAGCCCCAGGCAGTCTGGAGCCGCGGCTCAGACTCAGCCACGCCAGGGGCTGGGCTGAAGGAGGGCCGGGATTCCCTCAGCTACATCTTCGGGAGCCTGGGTCCCCCGCTTTCCGCGCACCTCCGCCCCCCGAATCTGAGATCCCACCCTCTTCCCAGCCTTGCCCCCGCCGGGACCCAGGCGTCCGGACTCCGGGTCTCGGAGGGTGGAGATGAGTTGAGCTGCCAGAGGCTCCGGAAGAGACTTTGAGCGGTCGGATCCCTTTTTCACCCCGACCCCCGGCCCTTGTGGCCCCGATTCTCGGTTCTCCCGCGCAGCCAGAGGAAACAACTTGGGCAAATCAACGGAAAACTCCTCCTCGCCAGCCCCGGTTACTCCGCGCGGGGACCCAGCCCCCACCTCGTGGCGTCCCGACCCCCGGGGACCGGCCGCAGGCAGCCGAGCCCCTCGGCGTTCCCCGGGTCGGGGCGCACACTCCGGCCCCCGGGGGAAGCGTGAGGGGGAGCAAGGGCAGGAGCGGGCGGAGCGGGGGGCGGTGGGGAGCTTACCTTGGGAGAAAGTGTCGGAGAGAGTGAGGATCCAGACGAGGAGGCTCAGCATGCTGTCCTTCCGCCGTGCGCCCGCCCGCGGCTGGGGCCCGGAGTTGGCGAGGGAGCCGGAGGAGCGGGCTGGGGAGGAGGGGAGCCCGGGAGCCCGCCCCCCGCCCGCCCGCGCCCGCCCCCCGCCCCCGCCCCTGCACACTCACACGCACACTCACTCGCGCGCACAAACTCACTTCCCTTCCCTCCGCTTCTCTTTTATCTCTCCTTCCTCGCGGTCCCGTCTCTCTCTCTCTCCCCTCTCTCGCCCCCTTTCTTCCCCCTCGCCCTTTTATTATTTCTCGCCTCGAGCTTTATCTCTCCGGGCCTCTTTCGCTCTCTGCTCTCCCTTTCTCCCCCCTTGTCTTCCTTCCCTCTCTCCCTCCGTCCCTCCTCCTGACGTCTACTCTCCCTCCGACGGCGCCTCCCTCCACAGCCCTCCCCTTGCCCCCTAGTGCGCGCACTCACACTCACACCCCTCGCAGCCACTGAGATGGACAGAGCGCCAAGAGGGAAAGCGATGGAGGGCAAAGCGGGTAACAACGTGAGAGTCGCAGGCGCTGGGGCAGAGACGGCGGGACCTCTGCCCACCCGCACCTCCCTCCCATCTATATACACAGCCCTGGTCCCAGGCTACCGAACTAGGCAGTGGATTGGGGAGGCGGGGCATGGACCAGCTTTTAGCCCAGGGGATGACTGTGGTGGGGAAGGGTGTGTGATGTTTGTGTGTGTATGGGTGTGTGTAAGCGTGTTTGGGAGAGGAGGGGGTGGGTAGGCGGTGGTTCATGGAATCAAAAGCTTGAAATCCTTTTTTTTCCCCCTCTCTCTCTTGTTAATTCCACACCCAGAATCTAACCTCTGGATTCTCAAATTGGGAATTCTCAATTGACTAATGAATGCTGGAGGTGGGGAAGGAATCACTCCTCTTCCCACCTACTAAAGGCAAAGCTGGAGAATTCCAGCTGTTTCCTGTACTCGCCCCCTGGCGGAGGCCTCACCCAGCACACAGTGGGGCCAGGCTGTGTTGGAGTCCTCAGCTGGTGGAGGACAGGAGTAAATGACTCCTTCCTTTGTTCATCTTATCTTCCCCTCCGGAAAGAGAAGTACTCAACTGGAGGGCTTCAAATAGCGAAGAGGAGGGTAGCCACAGGAGGATCACCAAGCACAGAGTTTGAGATCCTTTGGGGTTGAGGGTTCTGGGTGCTGGGGAGAAGGAACTCCTGGTGAGATTGATGAACGCATTCAATAGAGGTCTCCTCTTAAAGAGACCAGCTTAACAACCAGCCTCTCTCCCAATCCCTAAGTAGATGCTTCTGCTCACAGGACTGGGGGTGCCTGAACCTCTGGGTCCTAGGCAATGAGCTGAGGATACATAACAGAAATCGCACATGAATTGCACAACTTTACAAAATTGGTCTAGAGAGGTCTCCACTTCTTTCCTCCCAGATCTTAATTCTCCTGGGTTCCTCATTACCCGCCAAGATTCTGGATTTCAGCCCCCGGAGCCAAGGTTCATGGCTCTTTGGTGCCCTCTGCTGGTTTGAGGCACTTATGATGCCTCTTTCTTCCACAGATAACTGCCTGACACGAGGCTGAATGGTACAGGCACATCCACATAGGAGGACACAGAAACACAAACTCATTCAGAAGCATTCTATGCACAGACCAGAGGGTCCTTCATATGTTCTAAAACACATGTGTACGGTCAAAACACACAGTTTAAAAATAAAGAGTATACCCAACCCAGAGAAATAGGAATAAATATAATCACAAATACATACAAACAGCCGCACACCACCATGCAGACACATAAGGGCTTTTAATTTACTCATCATTAATCTTGCATTTTGCAGATATTCTTCCATCTTGCATTCTTCGATGTTTGCTTATGTTCCAGTCATAATTTTAGGCCCTGGAGCTATAGCAATGAAAAACAAAAATATTTATTTATTATTTTTTTTTTTTTTACAAAGTCCCTCCCTCAGAGTATTCTATTCTGGAGAGCAGGAAGAGGCAGTAGAAAAATAACAGAAAACACAAGGTTGTAGTAAATGCTATGAGAGACAAATAAGGATACAATGAATAAGGAGTGGAAGGAAAGGAGAAATTGCTACTCTTTCCAGAGTCAGAGAAAGCTGCTCTGCTAAAATAACATTTAAGCAGATACCTGAAGAAATTGAGAGACACAGATAAGGTCTAAAGGGAGACTGTAGCAGGTAGGTAGAAACAGCAAGTTAATAGAAGGCCCCTGAGGAAGGGATGTTCTTGGAATATCGGTGAGATGGCCTTTTCTCCTTTTTATTCTGCATGGAAAGGAGGCCCATGGTGATACAATTTAGGAAAATTTTTGAAGAAAAAAATCCAGAGCCAAGGAAGAGAATATTCTTAGCTGAGTGAGTGCTTCCTGTCTACCTCCTCCTGTTCAGGTTTGATGGTGATTCTCAACGTGACGAGGGACTGGGTTATGAGAGCTTCACCTTTCCCTTGGCCTTTTATCTCACCTCGAAACCCCAGCAACAGAGAAGCCAAATTTCTCTAGATCCTTAACAGCCAAAGCAGTAATCTCAGTCCCCTCTCCTGGTCCCTTAGCTTCCCACCCTGCTTGCTCCCTTTAATCTCTGATTCTTACCAGCTCTGTTCACAGCAAACACAGTTCTCCAGACTCCCCTCTACAAAAGCCAGTCAACATTCCAGATGCTAGAGTTTAAGACCCCATCTCCAGCCAGGGGTCCTCAACACCAGCTGTGTATTAGATCTCCTGAGGGGCCTTTAAAAACACCAGTGCTTTGGCCTCACTCCCAAAGATTAATTGTTCTGTAGTGAATCCGCAAGCATCAGGATTTAACCTCCCCAGGTAATTCTGATGGGCAGCCAGGGTTGAGAACCAGGAAGCAAGCCCCTGCTTTCCAGGCATTGACCTAAGCAAAACCATACACCATGGGGTGCTGTGCACTCTTCCCTCCACCAGCAGTTCTGCTTCCTACTAATCCTGCTTCTTCCTCTCCTCCTTGTAAGGAGGACCTCAGTCAAGCTCTTGGAACTTTTCTCCATTCAACTGTGGTGTTGGAGAAGACTCTTGAGAGTCCCTTGGACTGCAAGGAGATCCAACCAGTCCATTCTAAAGGAGATCAGCCCTGGGTGTTCTTTGGAAGGAATGATGCTAAAGCTGAAACTCCAGTACTTTGGCCACCTCATGCGAAGAGTTGACTCATTGGAAAAGACTCTGATGCTGGGAGGGATTGGGGACAGGAGGAGAAGGGGATGACAGAGGATGAGATGGCTGGATGGCATCACTGACTCGATGGACGTGAGTCTCAGTGAACTCCGGGAGATGGTGATGGACAGGGAGGCCTGGCGTGCTGCGATTCAGTCAGACACAACTGAGCGACTGAACTGAACTGAACTGAATCTCTCTCACGGTAATGTTCACAATTCTAATTGGATTAACTGAGTCTACTGGAATTTAATCACATAACTTTCATCAAACTGGGTACATTATGGGGCTGAGTCTCCAGTATCTGATGGATGGTCTTGGAAGCAAAGCCTGTGTCTTTTCCATCAGACTAGACATAACCTCCCCAGGTCAGGGTATCTGCCTCCCCATCAAACTTGGGGCCTTTGTAGCAAGACCTAAGCATGTCCTCTCAGTCTGAAGCTCCCCAGGGGCAAGGAAGAAGCTGGGAACTCCTCTCCACAGCAAAGGTGCAGCAGAATATTTGGAAGCAGGACACATGTGCATAGAAACCACCCAAGGTGATCCTAATCCAGGTTCTGCCCCTTACTTTCCATGTTACCTTGGGTAGCTTATTTACCTCCCCTTTCTAATCCTTGATTTCTTCATCTGAAAGCAGAGATAATAATAGTACTTACTTTACGGAGTGGTTGGGAGGATTAAATGGGTCAATATCCACATAGCTCTTACAACAGTGCAGAGCACCCAGTGAGAAGTAAATGCTAGCTGTGATTAATTTCAGTTTGGGAGGTCCCCAAAGCAGGAACTTTTCCAGTCTTCCTCCAGCTGGATTAGTCTTCATCTCCATGCACAGGACCCTGCCCAGAGAGAAGTGTGCTGGTGTGGAGGTAGAGGAAGTAATCCCTAAGGATGCTACTTCACCCTGAAAAAAAAAAGGAGAGAACCAGCCAGAGGTTATATATGGAGTTAGTTCAGTTGCTCAGTCGTGTCCGGCTCTTCGCGACCCCATGAATTGCAGCACGCCAGGCCTCCCTGTCCATCACCATCTCCCGGAGTTCACTCAGACTCACGTTCATCGAGTCAGTGATGCCATCCAGCCATCTCATCCTCTGTCGTCCCCTTCTCCTCCTGCCCCCAGTCCTTCCCAGCATCAGAGTCTTTTCCAATGAGTCAACTCTTCGCATGAGGTGGCCAAAGTACTGGAGTTTCAGCTTTAGCATCATTCATTCCAAAGAAATCCCAGGGCTGATCTCCTTCAGAATGGACTGGTTGGATCTCCTTGCAGTCCAAGGGACTTGCAAGAGTCTTCTCCAGTACCACAGTTCAAAAGCATCAATTCTTCGGCGCTCAGCCTTCTTCACAGTCCAACTCTCACATCCATATATGACCACAGGAAAAACCATAGCCTTGACTAGACAGACCTTAGTCAGCAAAGTAATGTCTCTGCTTTTGAATATACTATCTCAGCTGGTCATAACTTTTCTTCCAAAGAGTAAGCGTCTTTTAATTTCATGGCTGCAGTCACCATCTGCAGTGATTTTGGAGCCCAAAAAAATAAAGTCTGACACTGTTTCCACTGTTTCTCCATCTATTTCCCATGAAGTGATGGGACCGGATGCCATGATCTTTGTTTTCTGAACGTTGAGCTTTAAACCAACTTTTTCGCTTTCCTCTTTCACTTTCGGACTGGAAAAGGTCAGTTTTCATATGGAGTTAAGTGAAATAGTAATAATTTTTTGAGCACAAAAGCAAAGAGATCAAGAGGTCAGGGAGTGAGAGGAAGGCAAATTATGACCATCAGCAGCAGAAGCCTCCCTGAGAGACGGAAATGAATTCTTTGTCTTAATGAGGGCTAAGAACAGCAGAACAATTCTATACATTGTGCTCTTTCCCCCAGAGGGGGTGGAGGACTATGTTCCTGCTGCTTACCAGAAACTCAAAAGGGAAAGGCGAAGATCCTGATTTTCAGCTTGGAAAATAATCCTGACCAGAAAGGAAACCCTGAGTCCCCGAGAGTGAGGAGCTGCTGGAGGTCACCGTGTCTCTCCCACTGCTATAGCGACTGTAGCCCAGAAGAGTGAGAGGAGCACCCCTTCTTCCAAAGCACCCCCAGCAAAGGGGCTTGCTTTCATTCCTGCTCCAGTTCTGTGTCTTAGAACCCAGGTAATAGTAAGTTCTTCCAGATATCAGGCCTTGGGCTTTCCTGCTGCTATACCAGTCTGTTTTCTCTTGTTCTCCTTTTCCTTAAGATGCTCAGCCTTGTTCAGTTCAGTCTCTCAGTCATGTCCGACTCTGCAACCCCATGGACTACAGCACGCCAGGCTTCCCTGTCCATCACCATCTCCCAGAGCTTGCACAAACTCATATCTATCGAGTTGATGATGCCATCCAATCACCTCATGTTCTGTCGTCCCCTTCTGCTCCTGCCTTCAATCTTTAACAGCATCGGGGTCTTTTCCAATGAGTTGGCTCTTTGCATAAGGTAGCCAAAGTATTAGAGCTTCAGCTTTAGCATCAGGTCTTCCAGTGAATATTCAGGACTTATTTCCTTTAGGATGGACTGGTTTGATCTCCTTGAAATCCAAGGGACTCTCAAGAGTCTTCTCCAACACCACAGTTCAAAAGCATAAACTTTTCGGTGCTCAGCTTTCTTTATGGTCCAACTCTCACATCCATCCATGACTACTGGAGAAACCATAGCTTTGACTAGATGGACCTTTGTTGGCAAAGTAATGTCTCTGCTTTTTAAAATACTGTCTAGATTGGTCATAGCTTTTCTTCCAAGGAGCAAGCATCTTTTAATTTCACGGCTGCAGTCACCCTGCTTTGAGATGTTTGAAAATTGGAGCAGAGACAGAGGACAGGCTTAATGGTGATGGGGAGAGATTCAGATCTGCACTGTGAGGGAAAGGGGAGGGGGCTGGGGGAGTGATGAAGAGCAACAGCAGCTGAAGTGCTCTGACCAACCCTTAGTGGTCCCTTGGGGGAGGGTGCACCAAGGAATTGGGCTCCTTGGATGAGGCATGGGTGTCAGAGGTTATCTGAGAGGGCACTGCTGCTATGGAAGCAAAGGGCTAAAGACTAGACTTCAGAAAGGACCATCTACTCAGGAGGAGTGTCCAAAATATTTAAGGAGAGATTTGGATAGGCTGAAGCTGCTCTCAGCCAGGGACATAGAAAGAATGACCTTGGCAAAGACAGGGTCCCAGGGTGTGTTTACCACACACCAGCCTTGCCTGTGAGCAACTGTGATCCATTCCTTCCCACCCATTTCAGCCCCCTCTTTCTCACTGCATCACATCCCAGCTCCAACGTGGGGGAGACAATTTGTGCTAAATGGGCCAGTTATCTCTTATTAGGTTTAATGAGGATTTCATTGCCTCAGCTCACAGGGATTGGAAGATTCCTGCTTCAAATGAGCAGCCCAGTTGAGGAGATCAGCTCAGAGAAAGAGGAGAGAGCCAGGGCTCAGGGGCCCTGGGCAGGGGCACAGAGGTGGGGAGTGGGTGGGGGTGTGGATTTGAGGAGGGGAGAGTGGGGAATAGATTTAATTAGGAAAAATGGAAAGAAATGTCAACTAATGACTCAAATGTCAAGCTCCAGAACTATATGAAGCCTCAAAAACATGAAGCCCCCTTCTCCTTTGAAATGGTGAAATGACAAAGCAAATTATAGTAGAGTAAGATAAGACTGGGATCAGAACCCAAGCCTCTTGCCTCTTAGGCCAGGATTCACTTGCGTGTGTATCTTGTTAACTTCAGCTCCCCATCCCTGCACCCCAGACCCATTGCAAGTGCTTTTATCAGCAAAGTCAACCCATAAGTCCAAAGAGCTCTGATCATAGCTCCGTAGCTTTGGTCTCCTGTAGGTATCTGAAAATCAGAGACTCAGCTAAGCAGAAGGGGGAGTTATGAAGGAGAAAGGAAGTGTCTCTCTCGTCTACCTTTGGCCCTTGCTTTTAGTTCCTTCGATCCTGTCCCCAAGTTCACAGTCTCCAGATTTTTAGCATTCCTTGGTGCTTCTTCAAAGACCTAAAACTTCCCATCATTAGATCTATTTAGTATCAAGACTGGCTGTGAGAATTATAGTTTATGTTTACATTCAAGCTAGACATGAGATCAAGCTGGCAGCTAAGATTATGGTCAGAAGTTATATTAAGGTCACTGAACAATATAGTAGGTTTAAGAGTAAAGTTGAATAAGGTTCACACGAGTGGAAATAGACAGTTAGGCTTACTTACCTTTCATTACATGCTTAGTCACTCAGTCATACCCACCTTTTCGTGACCCCATGGACTGTAGCCCGCAGGAATCTAACCCAGGTCTCCCACGTTGTAGGTGGATTCTTTACCATCTGAGCCACCAGGGAAGCCCCAACCCTTATTATGTGTGTGTGAACGTCACTCAGTCATGTCTGACTATTTGCAACCCCAGGGACTATACAGTCCATGGAATTCTTCAGGCCAGAATACTGGAGTGGGTAGCTGTTCCCTTCTCCAGGGGATCTTCCCAACCCAGGGATCGAACCCAGGTCTCCAGCATTGCAGGCAGAGTCTTTACCAACTGAGCTATCTGGGAAGCCTTACCTTTATTGTAAGAGGAGTCATTACTTTAAAGCAGAACCCTTAACTATGTCACTCCAGACAGGAAGGGTTAGGAGTTGGAGATTAGCTGACACAAACTATTACATATAGGATGGATAAACAACAAGATCCTACTGTGTGGCACAGGGAACTATATTCAATACCCTGTAATGAACCAGAATGGAAAAGAATATGAAAAAGAGTATATATATACATATATATATATATAATATGTATAACTGAATCACTTTGCTGTATAACAGAAATTGACACAACATTGTGTATAAACCATACTTCAATTAAAAAGAAAACAAAGTTGGACTTTGCTGGTAGCACAGTGGGTAAGAAGCCATCTGGTAATGTAGGGGACATCCCTGGTCAGGGAAGGTTCCACGTGCCTTGGAGCAACTAAGCCCATACACCACAACTGTTGAGCCCGAGCTCTAGAAGCCAGGAGCTTAAACATGAGCCTTTGTGCCACAACCACTGAAGCCCAAGCGCCCTAGACCCTGTGCTCCACAACAAGAGAAACCGCCACACTGATAAGCCCGCTCACCACAGTGAAAAGTAACCCCCACTTGCTGCAACTAGAGAAAGCCTGAGCAAAGCAACAAAGACCAAACCCAGCCAAAAAAAAAAAAACCACCTTACAGGATGTAGCCAAAGCTGTGCTTAAAGGGAAAATTAATAGCACTAAACAATTTAATCTTAATTAATAAAAATTTAAAAACACTAAAAAAAAAAAAAAAGTCACTCCAGCCCTCATAACCCCAGTAGGGGCTTGCAAAAGGTTTGGGTTAAGATTAATTAATTAGTAATTAGTTTGTTCACCCATTCATCCATCTCTTCATCTCATAAATACGTATTAAAAGCTTACTGTATGCCCAGGTACTAGGCTAAACACTTAGAACACAAAGATGACTAAAATGCACCCCTTGTTGAAGCCACAGTCTAGTGGGAAAGACCAACAGATAACTACAACTGAGTTGGGAGGTGCAGAGATAGAAATACGCCCATTTCCTTAAGAGTGCAAAGCATGAATTATTGAACTTAGCTTGGAGATGTCAAGTAAAGCTTCCTAGAGTTGAGAATTAGAATCTTCAAAGTCTGAAATAGGGCCTTAAATAAGATAGTTCCCCTCTCTGGGCCTCATGTCCTGTAGCTCTGCCAGCCCTGCAGTACAGTTAAATGTTTGTTTATACTAAGGAGGCAAAGGCTGTTCCCTAGAGATGCCTGCTGAGAGGTTCCATCGGGATATCTATAAAGTTGTTCTAGAAATGCTCCCTGTTTGAGAACTGCTTCTATTCCTCCTGAGATCCAGGGTCAGGGACCCATCTCCTGACTCCCTGCATACAACACAGTGGGCCTTCCTATGTGAGACAGCCATGCTCCAGGCCAAAGTATTCCTCCCTGATCCCACTAGCTTCCCAGCTTCTGTGCCAATAAACAGGCCTAGCAGTGACTGCCAGGCAGCGTCTGGCTGCTGGTTTTGGTGGTATTTCCTAAATGGACAGATGGAGAATGTTGATTTAATGTCCCTCCAGTGCCTCTATTCCCGCTTCCCAGACACAGCCAGCAATAAGGCCCTGGCACCTAGTCCTCTGGCAGGCATGGCAGTGCCCCTCCTCCAACAGCCTTCATCCCTGGGCCTCCAGTTTCCTCCAGCACCATCCCCAAATCCTCTCAACACAGAGCTTGAGTCCAGGCTCTGGGAATAGGCCTTTTGTTGTTGCTGTTGAGTTGCTAAATCGTGGCCGATTCTTTTGTGATCCTTTGCACTGTAGCCTGCAAGGCTCCTCTGTCCATGGGATTTCCCAGGCAAGTATATTGGAATGGGTTGCTATTTCCACCTCCAGGGGATGTTCCCGACCTAGGGATCAAAGCTGAGTCTCCTGCATTGCAGGCAGATTCTTTACCACTGATCCACCTGGGAAGCCCCATGGTCTAGGAGAAAGCAAATCCCCGTGAAAAGTTTGCCACTGATGTAAAAGAACAAAACAACAGAAACCTGGCTCCTCCGTTAGTGGTGCTTCAAGAGGTACCACCTGAGAGCAGGATGCTGTTTTCAGGGGATGAGGACGGGGAAAGGAGAGGCATTAGTCAAAAGGTACAAAGTTTCAGATACAAGAGGAGGTGATCCTAGAGAGCTGCTGTACAGCTTAGTACCTAGAGTTAACAGTGCTATATTGTACTCAAGCATTTGCTAGGAGAGTAAATCTTATGTTAAGTGTTCTTATCTCAAAATAATAATAATACATAAGAAGAGGCAGAAGGGCATTCCCCTGGTGGTCTAGTGGCTAAGAGTCTGCATTCCTAGTGCCGGCAGCCTGGGTCAGGGAACTAGATTCCGCAGCCACTACTAAGGGTTCACATGCCATGACTAAAGATCCTGAATATCGCTATGAAGATATAAGATCCCCGTACCACAGCTAAGACCTGGCATAGTCAAATTAATTCATGCTTTTCTAACAAAAAGAGACAGAAGGAAATTTTGGAGGTGATGGATATGTTTATGGTGCAGATACAGTGGTGGTTTCCTGGGTGTATACTTATTTGCAAACTCAACAAGTTGTATACATTAAATGTGTGCAGCTTTTTGTATGTTAATCATCCTTCACTAATGTGATTAAAAAGAAAAAGGACGGGCACCAGCTTCCATCCTGTTGTTTAAACCAAAGACTTGCTGCACTTGGCTGTTTCTTCTTTCTCCCCATCCACCCCCAGTCAGTCTCGAACTTCTGTCGGCTGCTATAAGTTATATCCAGTTCCTTCCACCTCCACTGTCACTGCCTCAGTCCTCTCCTGCCTGGACCACTAGCAACAGCCTCTTGGTGTCTGCTCAGTTCTGTTCTCTGCAGCTCTGTATGTCTGCAGCCCCAGTGGTCTTACTCAAGCTTAAACGGGATCACCTCATTCTCCTGCTTAAAACTCACTGGTGACTCTACAGCACCATGGATCAGACCCAGAATCTTCTCATCAGCTACCAGATCCTGCCTGGAATGGCTCTGCCTTGCCTCCCAGCCTCACTGCTTCTGACACTCCCTCTTACTCCCTATACTGACAGGCTTCTCTGAGTTTTTGGAACTGGCCACATACGGGTCATCGTCAGGGCCTCCACATGTCCTGTTCCCTTGCCTGCAATGTTTTTTCCACCCTGGCCCTTGCCCCTACCTCATCCCCTAGACCAAGTCCTGCTCATCTCTCAGACCTCACACTGAATGTCACTTCTCCATGGAAGCCTCTCTAATTCCTCCAAACAGGTTAGATCAGCTCATTATTGCCCTCAAGCACCCTCTATTTTCACTGGCAGCATTAATCACACTTGTAATTAGGTATTCATTGTCTGTTTCCCCTGTTGGATCCTAAGCCCTGTACAGGTAAGAGCCTGCCAGTACTGTTCGCTGCTGCCACCATAGTGCCTGGCACATAGTAGGCTGTTAGGACTGAGAAAGAGATATGTTCCCTATTTTGAACACTGGAAAGGATTTCTTGGAGTAGAGAGGATGCTAGTGTCCACGTAACAAAGTAGAGCCAGAGGGCTAGCAGTTAGACTCCAGGTGGAACTTCCCCACTAAGTAGGCATTTAGCAAGTTTCAGGAAATCATCCATGCAAGGTACCAGAAGAGCAAAAATGGCATGTTAGTTTATCTTCTCTTGTTCAGAGTGAGTATGTGTGTGGGAGACACATATTACCTTGGATGTGCAAAAAAAAAAAAAAAAAAAAAAAAAAAAAACCCAGGGAGCAGTGAACAAAGCTATAAATACAGCCGAGCATCGAGTGACATCACCTGAGCACAGTGCGGCGATTTATGGGCAAGTCACACGGCCCTAAAGTGTATTTATAACGGTGTAACAAACTAGTACTTCTCCCTGCCTGCCTACCCTCCCTCGTCCTCCTGTTCGATGGTGGCCAAAGTCCTGCTCTTCTCATGAAACAAGATGGCTGGGACAGGCCCCTGCTTTGGGGGTACCAGAGGCACTGAGGCGTGCGGGAGTTCTCTCCAAAACCATGCATTCAAAAATCTGCCGTGGTTCCCCATTTACTGATGAACTGTGGACACTTAAGACATGCAAAGCCGCCTTGGCTTTGGTTATCTTTGAGATCCATATATGGCCCTGGGTGGGGAAGAACCCCTGGAAGAGGGCATGGCAACCCACTCCAGAATTCTTGCCTTTAGAATCCCATGGACAGAGGAGCCTGGTGGACTATAGTCCATGGGGTCACAAAGAGTTGAATTCGACTGAGCACGGCACAGCTTTATTCACATCCGCCGTGTGGTCCCCAGTCTTCATTGAGTTTCCCCAAATAGCTCCTAGGTGTTCATCTCTCCATGTATTTGCTCATGCTTTCCCCTCCATGTGTTGTGTTTTTCTACTATAAATCTCCACTCAAAACTGCGCCTTTATTAGGCCCAACGCAGATGCAACATTTTCACTGAGATGCCCAGTACAAGATTCATTCCATTCGGTTCTCTCCTCCCAACCACTGACTCTGCATTCTCTGCTCCTTGAGGTCACCTGTTCACCGTGATAAACGTGCACCCACACATGTCTTGTTTCCAACTCAAATGGTGAGTCCCTGCTCCACACATCTTAGTTCCTTTCTCAAGGTCTGCTCCAGGTCCTGCCGCACGGCAGAAACAGAGAATGTTTGTTCTATCAAATATCTGTTCCTTCTGTGAACCTAGTCCCCCTTGAACATCTGCAGCCATGTCCAGTTAGAAGCTCTACTGGCACAACTTTCAATCCTCACATGACTAGGAAGGTATCAGCATCCCCTCTTCTGTGTAAGGTGGTTGAGGCAGAGAGAGATAAAGTAGCTTACCCAAGGTAAATAGCAAGTAAGCGTGACCATAGGATTCTCAATCAGTATGTCAAAATCTACCATGTTTTTCCTATTCCTGGAGACCTTGGGCTATCTGGTCTATAGTCTGGTTTCTATCTAATATCCCAGGATATGCATTCGCTTCTTAAAAGCACTGCACACAGCCAGCTAATAACCTGCCTCTTCACAACTGGTTACAGGGTCGCTTACTCAGGTGCTGGAGTCATCAGAATAAAGTTTGTTTTTGGGGGGCTGCACTGAGTCTTCATTTCCACACACAGGCTTTCTCTAGTTGAGACTTGTTGCTTATGGCTTCTCTGATTGCTGCACTGGGGCTTAGTTGCCCCTTGGCATGTGGGATCTTAGTTCCTGTAGCAGGGATTGAAGCTGTGTCCCCTGCACTGGGAAGCAGATTCTTAACTACTGGGCCACTAAATGAAGTGTTCTTTTGAGGGGGTTTGCCAGGAAATCACTGCTTTGAAAGAAGAAGTCCCAGGGCCTTTTTGTGTCCTGGGGACCTACCCCTCCCTACCTCATTTACGTGGGGGGAAGGAAAACCAAGAGTCAGGGAGAGAGAATGTGAGATAAACAGTCAGCTGGCAGCCAAGCCACCCACTGCCCAGGACCCTGGCTTTCCTCTGCATCTCCCTCCTCTGCTTCTGGATCTTCTTACCACCACCTCTATTCAGAGTCTAAATGGAAAGAGGGACTTTCCTGGGGGTCCAGCGGTTAAGACTGTGCTTCCAATGCAGAGGGCATGGGCTTGATCTCAGGGTGGAAATTAAGATCCCACATTCTGAGCAGAGGGGCCAAAAAATAAAAATAAAAAAGGAAAGAAAAGCAATGGTGAACTGAGATTCTCTTTCTCCCAAATAAACCATCAAATGTTTACCTCAGGGTAAGTGGGAACTAGAGGTTAACCAAGGTGGGTGGGGAGTAGGGTGTTGGTGGTGTAGTTCAGATAGGCTGGGATCTGAGTAATGACCTTAGGCAAGCGGAGACCAGGAAGTGTGGGCAGGTGATCGTGGGGGAAGCAAGCCAGAGCAAATCAGAAAAAGTATGTGTCTTCCCCAACTCATGCTCAGCTAGGTTACTAGCATGCGGCTTAAGGCACTGAATAAAATAAAAATATTTTCCAAGCAAAGTGATTTTGCTAAAAAATTTCTATTAATATTACAAATAATTCTTATCTCTTCTATTATTGCTCAGAATTGAAAAGTGATTACAAATGTTGCTGAGTTCCTATAAGTGTTTCCCCCAGCTCCACCTTCTCACATAGGCTATTTGCAACCCCATATTTGGCTGCAGAATCTGGCACATTCATTCCTCACACAAAGCGTGAAGTGAAAGAAGTTTGTCTTTGATGATCCGGTATCTTTCTTGAAGCATTATTTCACAATTTTGAGAGCTCTCTTTCTGCTCTAAACTTTCCCTGGTGAATGAGCTTATGCTAAAATGTGAAAGACTCCATATCCTCCCCTGACACCCCGGATATTATATAATATATATAAATTATAACCACTGGACCACCAGGGCAGTTCCTGGGGCAATGTTTTAACCAAGAAAAGGTATGTCTGACAGTGTATACTTGGTAAGGAGGCATTTTGAGGGTACTATAGAGAAATCTAGAGCCCATGAAATGACAACTTACGCAATAGTCTACAAGCAGAGGGAGAATTCCCATGATGTTAATGAAGCTCAGGACCTTCTAAGGCCCCGGGTGACATCCCATCTATGCTCCAGGGCTTTCATGTGGTTCTGCATAAAAAATTCAAGAGTAAGATACTGTAATCACAGTTGATTAAGTCTGCTGTTTTCTTTTCATTATTACTTTCCTCCACCCCGTCCATTCCCTGGTGGCTCAGATGGTAAAGCGTCTGCCTACAACATGGGAAACCCGGGTTCGATCCCTGGGTCGGGAAGATCCCCTGGAAAATAAAATGGCAACCCACTCCAGTGTTCTTGCCAGGAGAATCCCATGGATGGAGGAGGCCTGGCGGGCCACAGTCCATGGGGTTGCAAAGAGTCGGACACGACTGGGCGACTTCACTTTCACTTTTCCTCCACCCCACTTTCCCTCAGGTCAGGAGGTGGAGGAGTCACGGACATTCTGTGGGCCTGGCTAAGGGGAGACTGAGTAGGAAGTCCGTTTAGGTTGGATGAAAGTGTTTACGCAATACAGCTCTAATCAAGTGCATGCATGGTTATGTTAACCCTCTGGTATAAGGGGGGATTCTAGGAATGCTCCTGCGGTCTCCAAGCTGACTCAGGCAGCACTGGGGCGTGCAGATGCAGAACAAGAGGGTCGTGGTGGCGAGAACGTGTTCTCTAGTACCCAGACCTGGAGGCACAGAAAGCAAAAGCCAGTCCACGGAAGATTTTTCTACACCTGACGTGTAACGTGGCAAACGAGGGGTTCGGTCCTCACTGATGCTCTGTCAAAATGGAAGTTCTTTCCTGTCAGGAAAATGCCTGACGATGTAGCGTATAAATTATAAATATGTCATACAAAAATGTTTCCTGTGTGTTTTATATGAAATGATTAGATAGAAATTATTCTGACATTAGGAAGAGAATTGTAACACAAAACTCAGTTTATCCCCAAAGAGATACTGCACTAAGAGGAAGAGAATAGTTTTCTAAAGGCTCTGGGATTCTTCAATATCCCAATTAATAAAAAGGGTAACACATACGATTACAGTGGAGAAAGTTTTCAATTTCTTGACGATTTGATAAAGATAACGTAATAGATCACTACAATGAGGACAAGCAGGTTAATAATGACTGGTGTACTTTATAACAAATACTTAGGATTAGTTACAATACTTTGGCGACTTGATGTGAAGAGCTGACTTACCGGAAAAGATCCTGATGCTAGGAAAGACTGAGGGCAAGAGGAGAAGGGTGAGGCAGAGGATGACATGAGATGGTTGGATGGGATCGCTGACTCAATGGCCATGTGTTTGAGCAAACTCCCGGAAATAGCGAAGGACAGAAAAGCCTGGTGTGCTGCAGTCCATGAGTTGCAAAGCATTGGACAAGAGTTAGTCCACTGAACAACAACATAAAAAAACTCAAACTGTCCTGATATCTTACAGCTCAGTTATTTTTTTAAAAAGTATACAGATTTTTTGTCTTCCAAAAATAACAATTCTAAAATTATAAGTGGTATTATCAATATAATGGTCTTCCCAGGTGCTGCTAGTGGTAAAGAACCCACCTGCTGTAAGACCTCACGGCCTTTTCTCGGGAACCGTCGCCCCAAAGACCACAGTGACTCGGACTCGATGCAATCAGCAGGAGGATTTATTAGGGGCCGGCATGCCGGGGTTCGATCTCCCGTTCCCAGGAGTGAACCCCGAACACTCACCGAGGGGGATTTTTATGCAGAAAGATCAAAGACAACTGGGAATGAGATCAGAATGTAGGGAACAATGTGATAAGGGGGTCTGAGGATGAAGTGGAGACATTTGATTGATGGGGACGGTTTACAGATGATAGTAGAGACAGTTAATTGACCACCTGGCCCGGCGGTGCCTGGTACAGGGAAAGGCATTTTTGAGGAGAAGCCTGTTACACAGTGGAAACTAAGTCATTAGTTAAGAACAGATCAGTCAGGAGGCTCTGAGTCCTTGAGATAAGGGGGGAAAGCTATCTTCTATGCGGCACATTCTGCCTTTCAGGTTTTAACTTTTAACCCAGAAGTTTCCAGTGCCCTTCTCAGAAAGCACTAAATGAAGTTACATTCTTACAGAAAGACGAATACAATGATTTATAACAAAGAGAAATTCATTAACCCAAAGAGCCTTGTTTTTCTAACATCAAACTACTATAATTTTTTAAACCTAAAAATTCTAAAAGTTCTTCACTGCCAATGCAGGAGACATAAGAGATGTGGGTTCAATCCCTTGGTGGGGAAGATCTTCTGGAGGAGGGCATGGAAACCCACTCCAGTATTTCTGTCTGGAGAATCCTATGGACAGAGGAGGCTATTAGGTACAGTTCATGAAGTGGAAAAGAGCTGGACATGACTGAAGCAACTTAGCATGCATGCATACATTAATACAGCAATTTTAAAGTTGAAAGACATTTTTAAAGACTATTGATAATAAAAAGATAAATTTTGATCAACCATGCCAGAAGAAAACCGAATTATCCTTCTGCTCTCTCTATAAAAACATTACAGAATCATTATGGGGAATCAATCAAAGGGTATGCAGCCAAAAAAGTAGCAAAAAATATTAATGGGTGTGTCAGGCAGTTAATGAATAAAAATGATTATGTTTTTTTCTGGATTTTAACGATTTTGATTTGCCAACTTTTTAAAAGTTGTAACGTTATGAAACCTTTATTCATTTTTAACACAAATGTTCACTTCTTATCTACTTTTGCATTTATAATTTTGTATTCTTTTCCTTTATTAATGAAGCCCCCCAAAAAAAAACACAAAACAGCATCAACCTCCGGACCCCATAAAATAGGATTCATCTACGTCTACAGCATTGGTATTTTATTAATGCTGAATGGCGACACTTTTCCTAAAGTTTATTATGTGCCCGAATCATTCTAAGTGCTTTACTGTGAAATTATCTCATTTACTCCTCTCAATAACAACTTGTTTCCCCATTGGAAACTACTTGTTTTCTCCATTTTACAGATGAAGGAACTAAAGTCCCAGAGATGTAAGACAACCTGCCCCAGGTTGCTCAGCGGGGAGGCTGCAAAGCCTGGGTCCAACACAGTAACTTGTTTCCTGTATTCGCTGATCTGAACCCTGGTTCTCTCACCTCCCCTGGCCCCAGAGTGGAGAATTAAGTTCCCAGACTCCACCGCTTGTCTTAACACTCAGAGCCGCTGAGTATAAAGCTGGAAGACACACAGCCGACCGACGGCAGGAGAGTTCGGCTTTGGCCGCATGCTTTTCCCTACGCTCCGACAGCCCGCGACGCCGGCCTTGGCCACGGCCTTGGCCCCGGGTGGGCGGGGTGAGGCCGCGGGCGGCGGACGCTCGGCAGGTGGGACCGGCAGGCAGCCTGGGGCGGGCGCGCAAGGGGTGGGGGCGCAGGCTGCAGCCGCGGGGAGGAGATGCCTTCGGAACTCCGGCGTCTCCAGGGGCAGCAGCCAGCATGCAGCCTCCTCCCCACTTCATTAACTGGAAAATAAACTGGAGCCACAAAGACCTGGAGAAAGGAGAGGGCGCGCGCCCAGCTGCCGCGGGGCGAGGGGCGGAGGTGGCGGGAGGGGACCGCACCAGCTGAGGCTGCAATCAATCCCTGGCTGCCCAGCCCCCGCCCGCCGTCCCCTCCCCATCCCGGCAGCCGGTCCCCTCTGCTCCCAACGGCACCGGGGCATCCCTGGGAGCCGGAGACCTTCCCGGACCGGGGGAAAGTGCCCCTCAGAGTCACCCCTCCAAGCTGCGTGGGCACAATGGGCCGTCAGATGGCGGGGAGGGGGCGGGCGGCTATGCACTGGGCCCTCCTTGGAGCCAAACCTTCTGCTCCTCGAGCAGAACAGAGGGACATTGAGAGTGTGGAACTGGGGAAGGGCTGGCTCTGGGGAAAATGGGATTTTAAGAGAGAGAAATGAGAGACTGTGCCTTCCGCTCACTGCCCACCACCCCGCAAACACACGCAGACTCGGAAGGCTTCTCCTTCCTCTCTTCAGTGCTCTGCCCCTCTGCCTTCTCTCCCAGGACCCCCAGAGTTGTGCCGCCCTCAGCACCATCCCCCTCACCCCCTTGTCCCTGCTTCTCTTCTGAGCTCACCCCTTAGGAAAGCTGTCCTCCCTGCCCGCAGGCCAGTTCCCTTCTGCATCGGTTTGCTGTGGCTGCCACAGACCACATTTCCTCCTAGCGCTGCAGGCTAGAAGTCCCAAATCAGTGGGTCAGCAACTCTGGTTTCTTCTGAGGCGGCTCTCCGTTTTGCTCCCGGGGCCATCCTACGGTTTCCCTTAGTGCTTGTGTGTGTTCTAATCGCTTCAAATAAGGACACTGGCCGTGTTGGATTAGGGCCAACCATAACGATTCTTCCCTGGTGGCTCAGATGGTAAAGTGTCTGCCTGCAATGCGGGAGACCCGGGTTCAGACCCTCGGTTGGGAAGATCTCCTGGAGAAAGAGATGGCAACCCACTCCAGTATTCTTGCCTGGGGAATCCCATGGACGGAGGAGCCTGGTAGGCTATAGCTACAGTCCATGGGTTGGCAAAGAGTCGGACACGACTGAGCGACTTCACTTTCACATAAATATCTTACTTTAATTTAATTGCATCTTTAAAAGAATATATTTTTGGCTACATAGGGTCTTCCTGGCTTTCTGTGGTCACATCTGGGACCACTCTCCAGTTGCAGTGCTCTGGCTTCTCGTTGCAGGGGCTTCTCTTGCTGCGTAGCTTGGGCACTAGGGGCAGGCTTAAGTAGTTGCCCTGAAGCATGCAGAATCTTCCTGGCCTAGGGATTGAACCTGTGTCCCCTGCATTGGCAGGAGGACTCTTAACCACTGGACGACCAGGGAAGTCCTACTTGCTTCTTCAAAGACCTAATTTCCATATATAGTCACATTCTGAGGACCCTCAAACATGGATTTTGGGGAACACAATCTAGCTCTTACCACCCTCCTTGTCCAGTCCAGTCTACCACCAAATCTTGCAGATATCAGGGTTATCAAGGTTGCCCTAGACTTGACCCTGTAACATTCCCACACACAGCCCCACAAACACATCCTCACACCTCCCTCACACTACTTCGACACATTCAGGACCTCACAGAAGTACCTGGTCACACAGAGCCTAGTTAATATAACCCAGAACACAGGAATATCACCTTCCTGGTTGCAAAATCATATCTGGCTAGTCTTTCTGTTCAGTTTGGAGGCTGCCTGACACAGAATCACAGCTCTTCAGTTTCTTTGATCCTCTAAGAATCTCTTCCCCTCAAAATGTTCCAGTACCTTTATTTATTCATTTGTTTCACAGTTTTGTTGAGATATAATTGACATACAGCGCTGTATAAGTTTAAGGTGTACAGCATAATGATTTGACTTACGTACATGGCGAAATGATTACCACAAGAGTTCCAGTGAACATCCATCATCTCATATAGATACAGCATTAAAGTAGTAGAAAAAAATATTTTTTCCTTGCTCAGTACCTTTAAATAATTTATTTTAAATAGGTTCAAAGGTTTAAATAATGATATAAAAAGGAATGTATTGAGGAGTCTCATTTTTACCATCTTCATCATCCCTGCTCTCTGCCTCTCCCCCATTCCATCTCTTATAGGGAACTGGATTAATTTGCTTTCCAGTGCCTTCACAAGCCCATACAAATGCATGAGTTTATAGTCTTCTTTTCTTAGACAGCTTCCTTTGTGGCTTAGCTGGTAAAGAACCTGCCTGTAATGTGGGAGACCTGGGTTCCATCCCTGTGTTGGGAAGATCCCCTGGAGAAGGGAAAGGCTACTCACTCCAGTATTTTGGCTTGGATAATTCCATGGACTATATGGTCCATGGGGTCTCAAAGAGTCAGACACGACTGAGCGACTTTCACTTTTTCTTAGACAATGGTGTTCTCTTTTCTACTCCTCTCTTTTTCACCTAACAATATAGCCAGGAGATCTTCCCCATAGCTCTAAAGATAGCTTCCTCCCTCCCCCGCCCCCCCTTTAATAGCTTCATACTACTTCCTTATGTGGATATAACATGATTTATTTAACAAATCTTCTAAAGAGACACCCTTGGGTTGTTTCCAGTGTCTGTTCTCTTGAGAGGAGAGCCTTGAAAACCTCAACCAATTTACAGTTTTGTAATACCTGAGAAATGTAGGGGCCTGGAGGTAAGGCAGTGGGGTGGGCAGAAAGGATCGACCGGTGGCAGGAGGCATGGTCTCTGCCCTGGGGATGTTTTGAACCAGGAGAGCTGTAGCTGTTCTTCTCTGTAGGGTCTTCCTTATGAAACAGACTCTACAGAAGCTCACCCTGCACACGTTTCTTTGATGCTACATTGCTGACTCAAGATCCCTTAGATCAGTGATATATTGCTGTGTAATCAAATACCACAAACTTAGCAGTTCTAAGCAACATGCATTTATTTGCTTACAGTTGTGTAGGTCAGAAGTCTGGGCAGAAAGAAAAGGATGAAGCTGGAATAGGGTAATAGGAGTAGGTCGTTACTAGCCCAGGGGGTCTAGAGTCCAGGATGTAGGGAAAGTGTCCTGGGAAGTCTGTGAAAGTGAAAGCTGACTCTTTGCCACTGCATGGACTATACAGTCCATGGAATTCTCTAGGCCAGAATACTGGAGTGAGTAGCCTTTCCCTTCTTCCAGGGGATCTTCCTCACCCAGGAATCGAACCAGGGTCTCCAGCATTGCAGGAGGATTCTTTACCAACTCTAGGGAAGTCTGTACGGCTTTGTCATGGAGACTGTGAAGAGGTTCTCTGCTCAGTTCCTTGTGGTCGTGGGACTGAGGCAGTCAGCTCCTAGAAGCCAGCTCTCTCTATAGGCTAGTCACACTGCGAATATCCTCTTCTTTAAGGCCAGCAGGAGATTGTTTCTGCAGCTTTGAATCTCTTTTTCCAGTGAGGGCCCAGTTCCTTTATTAAGGGTTTTTTTTCTGATTAAGCAGGCTCAGGATAATCTGCCTTTTAATTAACTCAAAGTCAACCGATCTAGGACCTTAATTATATCCACAAAATCTCTTCACCAAGTTTGTGTCTGACCTGCCCTCATCACTGCCAAATTTGGTACCAACCAAGTCTCTTCTCCAGATACCCTTCCTGCACACAGGCCAGGCACCCAGGTCCCATCTTTTCCCTCCTTAGATGTCTCAGAATACTGCTGCCTTGGGGCTTCCCTGGTGAGTACTGAAAGGTCAGGCCAGCCGACATAGACACTTGACCACAAAAGACATCAGGCCAACACCGGCAGTTGGCCAACGCCCAAACAAGAACCGAGAGCAGACCAGACTTCCGGGGGGCCAACCCCTGTATCCTGGCCCAATCAGGTGCCGACACCGAGCCCTTGGACACCAACCACCGCTGTAGCCCACGCTTTTTCCCCCTATATGGGGAGACCTGGCTTGAACGCCAGCCCTGGCTATAAAAACCTCGCCCCACCTTGCATACCTCGCAGACTCCCTTCCCTTCTCCCCTCGCCCCCGGGAGTTCTGCCCGAGAGCGACCACCCAATAAAGGCTTTCATCAACGGTCCCTAGAGGTGGCTTTTTCTTCCCGCGGCGTTTTCTTACAAGTACCAGTGGTTTAAGAATCCACCTTGCAATGCAAGGGACATTGGTTCAATCCCAAGAGGATCCCACATGCCTCGGAGCAACTAACCCCAACTACTAAAGCCCAAGCACCTAAAGCCCGTGCCCTGTAGCCAGAGAGCCCCCTGCAATGAGGAGCCCACATACCTCAATGAAGAGTTGCCCCCACTCACTGCAACTAGAGAAAGCCCGTGTGCAGCAACGAAGCCTCGGCAGAGCTATAATAAATAAATCAAATTTGTTTATTTGTATTTATTTATAAAATTAAATAAAAATTTAAAAAAGCACAGTGTGTATCAGTTCGCCTTACCAAAAAAAAAAAAAAAAAAATAGTGCTGCCTTGTCAGGCCCACGCTAAATCCTATGGGATCAGGTTCAGCATTCACAGCATCCGTGACCAGCACTCTCGTGCCTCCCAGTCCTATTTCTTAATCATCCCTTAGAGCAGAGGCTCCGGACCCACTTGCCTGCCTGTTCCTCTTCCACTCCACCCCATCACCCCATTCTAGCTTGCACATCTTTATTTCTCCTGACCGCACTGCCTGGAATACCTTTTTCATGTCTCTCCACTGATTCTGCTCTTTTCCATTGCTAATATTTTCACTTAGTAAAATTTTTTTTTTTTTTTAAAGAGACTTCTAAGTGCTCTGGGGAGTCAGAGGTGCAAGTCATCTTCCAGGTCCTCAAGAAGTTTGCAGACGAGCAAGCAATAACAAAGCACCATGGTAAGTGCTGAGCTACCAGCAGATGTCAGCCTAGAGCACAGTGGGATAACAGAGGTGGAGTGCAGAACTCAACTTGGGGGTCAGGAAAGGCTTTCTGCAGGAGGTGGCTCTTGAGCCATGTCTTGAAAGTTGACTAGACGTGAGATGGGTGAAGAGAGGAGTTGGCTGGGCTTCATCTGGAGAGGAGCATGGGCTGACCTAGGTCTGTGAGCAAGGGGCATATTGAGAAAGGCAAGATACAAGGACAGCTTTGGCAGGAACTGAGATTAGAGAGGGTTTACCCAGCATCATAGAATTCATTGGAGATGTTGGATTTTCTTGACGGTGAGGGGGAGTTAGAAGGCTGGAAGCAGGGGAGTGATCTGTGTTGTAATAAGGATATTTAAAAATTAAATAATTTGTTGATATTTGGCTGCTCTGGATCTTTGTTGTTGCCAACAGGCTTTCCCCAGCTGCAACAGGTGGGAACTGCTCTCTAGTTGCAGTACAGGGGCTTATCACTGCCCCGGCTTCTCTTGTTGTGGAGGACAGGCTCTAGCGCACATGGGCTTCAGAAGTTGTGGCTTACTGGCTTAGTGGTATCTTCCCCGACCAGGGATCAAACCATGTCCCCAGCATTGGCAGGCGGATTCTTAACCACTGGACCACCAGGGAAGTACATAACAAGGTTACTAAACAGCAGGCTTGTGGTTAGAGAGCTTACTGCCTGCAGTGGGGAGAGGTCAGTTTGTAGATAAGAATGGTTAAGTTGAGATGGCAACAGACCAGGTTCCAAGCTCTATCTCCCCCAGGAAGCCTTCCTGGGGAGCCCTTCCCAGAACAATGATTGTGTCTGGTAGCAGCACTAGAAGTAATAGCAACTTAAATAATGACACATCCATCCTTGTAAATGATGGCTCTGTGAAGTAGGCAGTAGAGTTACTATTTCTATTTTGCAGACGAGGAAAACAAGGAAACTTATCCATAGCGTAGAAACAGCAGTGATGGACCCTGAACCCAGATTGTTAGAACCCCAGTGACATGTTATTGCCATTACAGCAAACTGCCTCTTGGCTTGTTTTGCATTTAAAGTCTTTTCTTAGTATCCAATCTGTTTAATAAAAATATACATTGTGTCTGCTGACTTGTACACAGTTCTTGGCTCCGTGGCTGCAATCAGTCAGTGTGAGTTAACGAAGAATCTGGTGGTTCTTGAAGGATCCTATGATATAGCTTCTCCAAGTTTAATTCATGAAATGATGGAACATTCATTCTGTCTTCATACCTTCTCCTAGTACCTAGTCCAGTGCAAGGTGAAAAACAGGCATTAGTAAACTTGTGTGGAATTTAAATGGGTGATGAGGAACATCACCCATTTAAAAGAGAAGTCAGGACTGTTTGTAGATTCTGCGAGGGAGGAGGGGCTGGGAGCCAGACTGGGTCTATGGGGATGGATGGGTGAATGGGACTGAGAGCCGCACCAACGGTCCCCCAGCCTGAGCAGACTTGGCAGCTAAGTTGAGTCTAAGTAGCACTTTTCTGGTAAGTGCTCTGTGGGGAGGTGTAATGTGTCTCTGTTTAAAATTAATTTTTCAGAATTGGAAGCCCCATTCTGAAAGGCAGTGCTCCCTTGGTGGCTTCTGGCAGGATTGAAAAGCCGTAACTTTGGAGAGAAACACAATAAACTAGAAATTTCCTCCCAGGTGAGCGAGAAACTGCCTCTCTCCTTTTGAAGAGAGCATTTTCCAGAACTTTACTCATCAAGTAGCTAGTTTTCAAGTCATTTCTTCTCTGTGTAAGTGAACTACATTCCAGTCAACTGTCTGTTCTCCTCTCTGATAGATGGGACAGAGGCATAGGCGACCCACACATACAGGAGAACACAAAAGTAATTTCTCTTTGGCTTGAGGCTGTGTTTCTGTATTTACATGTGAATGGAGTGGCAGCTGATGCTTTGAAAATGTGCAGTTCTTGCTGCCAACGGAGAAGTACCACTATAATAGTGGTCTCGCAAATGTTTGTCTAGGTGCTAGAGTTACAAAGATTTGTTCATTTAGTCATCCAATATTTACTGAGTACCTACTATGTCCTAAGTATTGTACTAGCTTTGGAGAAACAACAGTGATTTAAATAAAAGTGAAAGAAAGTGAAAGTTGCTCAGTCGTGTCCAACTCTTTGTGACCCCATAGACTATACAGTCCATGGAATTCTCTAGGCCAGAACACTGGAGTGGGTACCCTTTCCCTTCTCCAGGGGATCTTCCCAACCTGGGAGTCGAACTGGGGTCTCCTGCATTGCAGGTGGATTCTTTATCAACTGAGCTATCAGGGAAGAAAACCAGCTAACTAGCCAATCAGCACCCCCCTCCCCAAAGCCTCTGCATTTATCTTGGGGTAAATACACAATATTACAAATAAGTTATAGATAGGGACTTCCCTGGTAGTCCAATGGTTGAAAATCTGCCTTCCAATGCAGGGGACGTGGATTGGATCCCAGGCTGGTGAACGAACATCCCACAGGCTGTGTTGCGCTGTGTGTGTGTGTGCTTGGTTGTGTCCAACTCTTTGCGTTCCCACGGACGGTAGCCCACCAGTCTCTTCTGTCTATGGGATTTTCCAGGCAAGAATAGTGGAGTGGGTTGCCATTTCCTTCTCTAGAGGATACTCCAAACCCTGGGACTGAACCCACATGCCATGAGGCAACTAAACAACAGCTAGAGAGAAGCCCGGAAGATCTCGAGTGCTGCAACTAAGACTGGGCACAGCCAAAAATAAATAAGCAAATAAATATCATATTTAACAAAATAAGTCACAGACAAATAATTAAGTGTAGCTAAGGAGATAAATGGGCTTCCCAGGTGGAGCTAGTGGTAAAGAACCCTCCTGCCAGCACAGGAGACATAAGAGGTGCGGATTCAATCCCAGGGTCTGGATGATCCCCTGGAGGAGGGCATGGCAACCCACTCCAGTATTCTTGCCTGGAGAATCCCATGGACAGAGGAGACTGGCAATCTACAGCCCAGAGGGTTGCAAAGAGTCAGACATGACTGAAGTGACTTAGCATGCACGCAAGGAGATAAAGTGAAAAGAGGGAATAGAAAATGTTAGGGGAGGTTGCCCCGGCAAAGATGCATGGAAAAGATGCCACATAATGAAGAACTATAGGAGGTGAGGGAGTTAGATGTGCAGAAATCTGGGGAGAACATTCTAGAGAGGGCATAGCAAGTGCTAAGGCCATAAGGTGGGCACATGTCTACTGTGTCTGACAAACAGTGTAGAGAGAAGAGTATCACTTGAGCCCAGAGGGTGAGGAGACCCATCAAGGAACAGAAAGGAAAAGGTCAGAAATGCCTCAGCGATCATTGCAAAGACTCCAAGTTGTAATATTGATATGATATTGATATTTAACACTGTTATGATGCGTTGTGCTGCCAATGCAAGGTAGTGAGCAGAGGAATGATGATGATGTTGCTTGACATATTTTCACATGAACATTTTGGCAGCTACGGGGAAACAGGCAGAAGGAGGCATGCTGGGTGGTGGGCGGGGTGCGGCTCAGCAATCACGTAAGAGTAACTTGGACCAAGATGAGAGCTGAGGAGAGGGGCGAGAGTAGTCTAGATTTACTTAGACGGTAGAATGGATGTGATTCATTGGCAGATTACAAGTGGGGTGTGGGAGAAACCGCAGCGTCAAGGATGACTCTCAGGATCTGGTGGCTGCAAGGAGGAGGCGCTATTATTTCCTGAGACAGAGAAGAAGGCAGAAGCGGCAGGTCTCCATGGGGGACAGGGAAGGGCATGAGGGATGATCAGGAGCTTGGTTTTAAACATACTAAGTTTGAGGTGTGTTTCAGACACCCAAGTAGAGCTACCCAGTAAATAGTTGGCTAATGGAATCTAGAATTCAGGAGAGAATATTCTAAGCAGAAGATATAAATTTGGGAGTCATTAGCATATAGATGGTATTTAAAGTCATGAGACCAGATGAGATCACCTAAGATGTGAGTGAGTATAGATAAGAGAAGAGATCCAAAGATAGAACTGGAGGACACTCCAGTGTTTAGAGGTCAAGGAGAGAAAAGGGAACAAGCAGAGACTTGGAAGGAGAGTGGAGAGAAACACAAGGCAGTGAGGTGTGCTGGAAGCAACGGAAGAAGGAATTTCTAGCAGGAACGAGTGGTCAGCTGTGTCAAGGGCTGCTGGTAGGTCAAGATAACAGTGAAAATAAGGAAGTCCTGGGTGACCTTGATATCAGCCTTTTTTGGTAGAGTCAGGAGGGCTGAGGCCTGGCTGAAGTAGGTTCCAGAAAGAAGATGAGGAGAGACCTATAAGAAACAGTGAGTCCAGACAACTGTTTGAGAAGTTTCACTGTAAAGAAAAGGAAGGGGAAGTAGGATCAAGCTTTTTCCTTCAGACTGGGGAAATAAAGGTGGATATGGTAGAGTACTCAAGTTGCTTTAATTCTAAAAGGGGAGATAGACATATCAGCAGAAGTCATCACGTAGAGATGCTCATCTGGTTCCATAGCAATACTCTGTAGAAAAAGCTAAAAGCTCTAACCTAATATAAGGGGGAAAATTAATTAAAAAGAAGTCCTACATCAGGACCCACATGATAAGTGATCTTTATCTAGGGAAGAAAGAAGAAAATGATATTTTAGATAAAAAAGGAAGAAAGAATATAAGTCAAATCATGGAAACCTGAATTGGCTGTGGGGATCACAAAGAGATCGGCATTTCTGTCCTAGAAGTGAACTGCCTGGGTGTGACTCCCAGACTCTGCAAGATATGTGACCTTGGGCAAATTACTAAGCCGTTCTATGAATCTGTTTCCTTACCCATACAGTGCGGCTGCAGTGGTATTTGCCTCAGGGGGTTGTCACGAGGATGAAACAACAGTGTATGTGAAATGTTTGTTGAGTGTCTGGTGCATCATGTCAGTGTGTGTGTGCGCTCTGTCTTGTCTGACTCTTTGCAGTCCCAGGCTCCTCTGTCCACGGGACTTCCCGACCTAGAGGTCAAACCTGCATCCCCTGTGTCTCCTGCACTGCAGGCAGATTCTTTACCACGGAGCCATGGAGGAAGCATTGGTTTGTAGCAGATACTCCATAAATACTAGCTCTTGCAATACGGGTGCAGACAACTATGACTGAGATTGATACGACAGAAGACATCCCCAGCCAGACGTGGAGGGGCTTGTATGTCATCCTAAAGGTTCTGACTTTATTCTGGGGATGGCTGGCACTGAAGGCTTTTAGCCTGAGGAACAACACAATCTGATGAGTGTCTTTAGAGGTTCACTGGGGCTCCAGAAGATGGTTGTAAGGGGAATAGCAAAACCCTGGAGGCAGGATTCCCACGACCAGATTGTGTATCCTGGCTCCACACTCATCAGTGTGTGAGCCAGTTCTTTCCTTGAGCCTCATTTTGTTCATCCGGGAAGCAAACTTTACAAAATGCAAGCAAAGGGCTGCTTTGAGGAGTAAATAAATCATAGAATGAAAGTATCTAACCCTGGCTCATGAAACATAGTAGATACACAGCAAAAATTTGTTTTGATTTTGCTATGAGATGTATTATGTGTGAGGAGCAGAAGCTTGTCAATGCCCTCGTCCTTATGCCCTGTCCCACCAGGCCTAATCTCTTTTGCTTCTGGAAACACAGCTTCTTTCTCACACTCTCCTGTCTCACTCTTCCCACCTCTATAGCTGTCTGGTTCACCTCTGCTCAATGATCAGACCCTGATGGCCCTAAAGTGCCTGGCAAGTCCAAGGCCAGGGCCATATCCTCAGGGCTGGAAGGTGGGTAAGGAGAACCTCCGAGGTACAGCTTTTCCTTTACCTGCTGCCTGTTATCAGAGGACTGTTCTTCCACTGACCCTTGACGCCTGTAGCACATTTTGTCATCATTTCCCAGCATCCATGTCTCAGCTCCCCCAGTAGCTGGCATGCTTCCAGGAGGCCCAGAAGGTACCGGTAGAGATGTCTGAGGCCCCACCTCTCCCAGCACAGCCCCTCACTCAGGGTAGGGACTTGGTGTGGGATGAACTGAGTAAAGAGTTGACTGATGCTCCTGTGCAGCCTGCCAGGCTGCGAGTAAGTGTGAGCTGGTTGGATTATGAAAGATGGGAAATCGTGTGTTCAGTTTTAGAGTGGAGGTAAAGCCTCGAGGCGGCCCTGGGCTTACTCAGGCAGGGTGGACAGGGCTAGGACCTGTGGGGCCAGAGTGATCACCTTGATAAGCTAAACAGGCAACTCATGAACCTCATGATCCCCCTGAAAGCTGAAGAAGGCACGGAGCCGTGGCGGTCAGTGACAGTTCAGGGCCCTCCTTCCAGCAACGGGTTTGGGTCTCTACCAGTCAGCTTGAAGCATTCAGAGAAAACAGGCTGATTTACAGGATCTTTTCCTCCTGTTCGCTTGGCACCCGCTTGGGTGGCTGTGAGGCCACAGGAGCAGATGCTTCTCCAGTCTCTGGAAAGACAGGGGAAATCTGCGCCGCACCTGATGTTCCTCCCCCTCTTCCTGGGCCACTGGGAACCCATTCACTCTTCAGCATTCAGCTTCTTCTAGGATGTTACTGACGCTGAAGCTGACGTGCCAATACTTTCGCCACCTGATACGAAGAGCCAGCTCATTGGAAAAGATCCTGCTGCTGAGAAAGATTGAGGGCAGGAGGAGAAGCGAGTGGCAGGAGATGAGATGGTTGGATGGCTTCACTGACTCGATGGACATGAATTTAAGCAAACTCCGGGAGACCGTGAAGGACAGGGAAGCCCAGCGTGCTGCAGTCCATGGGTCGCAAAGTTGCATACAACTTAGCGACTGAATAGCAGGATATTACTACTACTTCTAGTGATAATGGAATCTGCAATAACATTAGCCAAGCAAGCTTCTGAGCACTCACCATGTGGCAGGCACAGTGCTAAGTGTATAACGTGGGTGATCTCACTCAATCCTCCAAAAACTGGTAGTTATCACTATTCTTGGTTACACTGTGCAGCGTGTGGGATCTAGTTTCCTGACCAGGGGCTGAACCTGTGCCCCCTACAGTGAAGTGTGGAGTCTTCACCACTGAACCAGCCGAGGCGTCCCCAGTAGTTATTATTAATATCCCCATTATTACAGTTGAAGAAATTAAAAGATAAAAAAAGTTTAGAAACTTGCCCACGGCTGCACAGCTAATTAAGTTCATAGAGTCAGAATTTGCACTTAGGGTAAGCCTTAGGGCTGTTCACAAGTATTTCCGTCTCTCAACCTGTTCCGTCTCTTTCTTTTTCTCCAGGTTGTCTCTGTCACACTCGAGCACGACTACTTGACTTCTCTGGCCAGTGAAAGGGGAGAAGCGACCCTCCTGGTCAGCAGCGCTAGGGGCCAGGGTGTGCTGTGCCCATTCTCTTCTTCCTCGGCCACAGTGTCCCTGGGGTGGCAGCGTCCCTGGGGGTGCTGTCCCACCAGCCTGGGTCCTGGCAGGAGGGTGGGATGGTGGGGTGAGGGACTAGAGCCCTCAGCTGAGCTGCAATAAGTCTTCGTGATTAACACTGAGACTGCAGGGCTGTTTGTTATCACAGCAACACTGTGCAGCCCGTCTTGACTGAGGTGGAGCCAGGCCTCTGTAAACAGTGAACACTCTTAAACCCCACGCTCTGGAGTCGTCCCCAGTTTCTCCAGCTGAGATAGCTATCGCTCCAATGGGATCAAGTAGCCCTCTAGCGTGACTTTGATCACATCGTGTGTCCATTCTTGTCTCCATCATTAGATTGAGCTCGCAGGGCACACTTCTGCATTTTTGGTTTCCTGGCACATAGCCTGGGACATGGTGGGTGTTAAGGACATTTCTCGCTGGGCAAATGTTTGTAGGAAAAGAACCCTGGGCACCGCAGTTATACTGAAACTCCAGGTAGCCAAGAAGTCTAGCCTACCTCTGACCCCACATTCCTGTGAGGTGACACTGGAAGATGTCCTCATCTCTGGGGACTCTGCCAGGTGGCCTGGCACCTGGGGATCTACCCAGCTGGCTAGCAGAATTTGTCCCGTCCTGTCCAGGCCGCAGCAGTAAATCAGCATGTGTGAGGAATTTACCCCACAGAGTGATCCTGCAGTGGCATGAATGAGTAATTTACAAAGCCCATTAAAGCTGCACAGAATTACTTATTTATGAGAACTTTTGACAGATCTGCGGCTTAATCATTTATCCCTCTGAACATTTAGCCAGGGTCATTGGTAAATAATTCACTTATTACACACTCTGGAGTGGTTTATGGTACTGTGACTTATGATCTCATGCGAGTACTCAGACGGGGAAGCTGGGATGGGAAAGCTGGGGAAGCGAAGGGCAGCTGAGGGTCCTCCCCCACATCCATGCTGGACCTTCTGGATCCAAGAGGAAGGCGTGCAGTTTCTCTAGCTGAGATAACTGTCTCTCCAATGGGCTTGAGTAGCCCTCCAGCATGCTTCAGTCACATCAGATGTTGATTGTTGTCTCCATCACTAGACTGAATTTGCAGGGCACACGTCTGCGTTTTTGATTTGCTGGCACAGACACTGGGACATAGAGGGTTTGAAATTTGCTCTAAGTCACACTGATGTTACCTTCAAAAGGATGTGAGTCTCTGGTCCAGTCTTTGGGGAGACAGTGAGGGAGGAAATACGTGTGTAGAGACTGGTCTAAAAATGTTAGGTCTTAGCTCCAGGCAGAGAATGGAGCTCTCCAGGGCTTCATGAGGGAAATCTAAATGCCCACTTGACATTCAAGACCCTCCAAGAACTGTTCCCAGAGAAGTCACTCCTTTCTCCTTCTTTTGCCTCAGCACTAGCGGCTGGGGCTCCTGGACAAGGCAAGTCTTGTCCTTCCTCTATGTGTTTGCTCACAGCGTCCCACCTGCCTGCATTGTCCTTCTATTCTCTTGTGTATCAGCTACTTTTCGTTCAGTTTTCAGCTCAAAGCCACCTCCTGGGTAAAGCCTTCCCAAACTACCTGAGCCATGCTTACCACCTCCGTGATGTTTTAAAAAACCTATAAAGTGCCAGACATACATTGAGTACCTCGCACGTGACACTGATTGGCCTATTTCCCTGGCTATGCTAGGTGTCCCCACAGGGCCAGGACTACTCAGCGTTAACTGAACAGGCCCCCTCTCTAGCTGGTCCAGACCCTGCCCCCTTCCTCCTCATCCCCGCGGAGTTAAACAATGTGGGCTGTTGTTGATGATGATAATAAAGAGGATGATACCACAAATGACTGTGATGTTGACTTCCTAGCATCCCACCTCTGCTCCCCTTCTCTCTCTCACACCTCCCACAGTCCCTGACGACAGTGGAAGCCTGCAGCCAGTCTTTAAGATTCTTTGTTTCCAGCTGGCACCGTAAGTGGAGAGAGAAGTGCCTGTTGGGCTAGAGAAGTGTGTTTGGATGGAGTCACTGGAAAGGAAGCAAGTAGAGGAAGATCCAAGTGCAAGTGTCATGCTGTACACTTTTTTGGTTTTTTTTTTTTGGCTATCCCGTCTGGCATGCAGGATCTTAGTTCCCCTCCTAGGGATGGGACCTACGCCCCCTGCAGTGGAAATGTGGAGTCTTAACCAGTGGGACGCTGCAGAACATCCCATGCTATACACTTTTATTGAAGATCCTTCCCAAGCCACACCTATCCCACCTGTGACCTTCTTCAAGACTCCGCAGGTTCCAAATAGGTTTCCGACGGTCCTGACCTTGAGGGGGTTAGCTGTCTTCCCAGGTTGAGGCCGCTTGAATGAGGCCTCCTGCCTTTACATCAGTCCCATCTTGCCCAACTAGATGACAAAGACTTCAGCAAGACACTTTCCCCTAGTCATTGATCTCCAGTGGGAAAAGAAAGGAGAGAATTTACTCTGCCCAATGCCTCTCTTGGAGAAGGAAACGGCAACGCACTCCAGTATTCTTGCCTGGAGAATCCCATGGACAGAGGAGCCTGGTGGGCTACAGTCCATGGGGCCGCAAAGAGTCGGACACGAATGAGCGACTGTGCTGCACTAATGCCTCTTGGGCACCAGGAAGTCCTTCCTAAAGTCTCATCTTAGGCAGTCTTGCTATGACGTTCAAGAGGGAAGTGTATGATATTAAACAGCTCATCTTTCAGGGAAGGAAACCTGGGCCTGCCTGAGATGAGTTAAAAGGATACCATCATTCCTGAACACAGAGCTCTCCTTCCTTCCTGAAACCTCTCTGGGCTTAGGGAATTATAAATTGGTCTCCAGTCACTCCCGCATTGTAGGCAGATGCTTTACCATCTGAGCTACCAGGGAAGCCAGTCACTGACTAGAGTGGACAGAATCACATAGTTTGTCTTCTATTTATTTTTATGGATTCCCATAACACTCATGTCCAATAGGTATTGTTGTTTTTAGTAGCTTCTGTTAGGAACCGAATTGTGTTCTCCCCAGATCTGTATGTTGGAACCCTAATTCCCAACGTGACTGCATTTGGAGATAGGGCCTATAAGCAGGAAAGTAATATTAAATGAAGATGTAAGGATGGGGTCCTAATCTGATAAGTCAAGAGACATAAGAGAGTTTTCCTCTCTCTTTCACCAGTGACTCCCCACACCTGCCCTCATCCCAGAGGACATGTGAGGACAAAGCAAAAAGCCAGGAAAGGAGGTCTCGTCAGAAACCAACTCTGAGACACCTCCGTCTTCGATTTCCCGCCTTCAGGACTGTGAGAAAATAAATGCCTGCTGTTTAAGACACCCAGCCCGTGTTCTGTTGTTACAGCCAGCCTGAGTGGACTGTGGCGGCTTCCGTTTACAGGCTGAGAGACGTGAGATGACTTGCTGAAAATCACCAAAGCCTAGGTGACTGTGAGGTCTTGAAATTAGGATCGGGTCCCAGTGGATGCACAGGATCCTGCTGAAGCCATACCAGGAGTGACACTCCAGAGCTGAGGCTCTGCGTCCAGCAGTCTCCCTGCTGACCCTCCGGTCACAGCGTGCCCCTCTCTGCTCTCTGCTCCAAACCCATCCCGTGCTTCCTGTTGTTCCTCCTGTCTTCTAGTTCTGGACCCTTTGGCGTCCATGTGTATCTTTATAATCTGAAGGCGCACATCAGATTCTGTGGCGCAATGCTGCCATCTGCTGGCCAGAGCCAACAGTCACTGCAGCCGCCAGGACAGTATTCTGTTTTGTTTTTGTTGTAGAACACTTATCATGAGATCTGCTGTCTTTAAAAAAAAAAATTCAAGTGCACAATACAATGTTGCTAACTCTAGGCATTATGTTCTAGACATCTAGAACTTACCTTGTGTAACTGAAGCTTTCTTTACTACTCTGTATCTCTCTTAACCCATGATCCCACCCAGCTCTCCCTCCTAATTCCAATCCCTCGAATTTTCTCCTGAAGGCAAGTAACTAATATGATAGGAGCCTGTTCAAAAAGAAAAAAAAAAAGGCAGACACAGAAAACTGTCCTCTTGGGTCTGAGGAGAAAACTGACTGCAAAAGGGAAAAGACAGCTAATTCCCAAGGGTAAGGTCCCCACAGTGTCAAGAAGCCCCCAAGTCCAGGCCAGGAAGCTGAGGGGAGTCTTGATGCTGTGGGTGTGGTGCCCTTAACAAGAGCACTGAAGACCTACCATGTGTCCAGACGAAGTGTGTGTGTGTGTGTGTGTGTGTGTGTGTGTGTGTGTGGCAGGGTGGTGGTGGTTGGGGGGGTGAGGTGGTGGTGGAGGGAGGCGGCGTGGAGGTGGGGTGGCGAGCTTCTGAAAAGGTTATAGGAAGATCAGGAACTGAACACGATCCTTTTCTTCCATGGAATGACAGCATCCTGTTTGCTGGTTTCTCTTAGGCAGGTTTTCATAACAACCTGAAGGGTGAGTAATCCCACACTCATTTGACAAACGAGGAAACCGAGGCTCAGAGAGTTTGTAACCCAGGAAATTGTGTGCATGAATGATATCAATCTACTTACCATAATGTGAGTGCTGGGCCTGGGATGTAGTTACGGGTATCTGACAGCTCTGATCCATCCATCCATGAGTGTGAAGTGTTAACATCAGTGTTTATGGGGATCGCACAGTCTCTGCTTCACAGAATCCCAGCCTGAGCGTCTCTGTGTGGTCACCCAGAGTCTACTTTACATGCACAAGAGGGGCTTGCTCCAGCTGGTTGCTGCTCTTCTGTGTCCCCTGAGAATCAAGAGGGATAAGTGTGAGCCCAGAGAAGGGTGCGGAGAGGAGAAATGATCAGGTGAGCCAGAGGAGAAAGGAGAGGGGAGGGCAGAGAGGGCATAGAAGGAACACAACCCTGAGGCAAAATACAGAGACTTTGAGTCTGAAGTCACCAAGCAAGCTGGGTCTTTGGGAAAATGTCTTCATCTATGAAGTGGAGATAATACCATTGTACCTATCTCACAGGACTCTTTTTGAAAGTTTATTGAAATAACAGAGTGAAACCCCTGGCTTCCATATTCAACTCAGAGTGAACCGCAAGCCCCCATGTTTCACTCATAGTCAGGCCCTAGTAAGTGTTTGTCGAATGTGAAGCCACAAGGAGTAGAGGGCTGACAGTGCCGCGAGTCTCCTGTGACTGTTGACTTAACATTAAGCCGCTCATCACCAAGAAGCACGACGTCTGATGAGCAGAGGCTCTGTACCTGTCCCAGCCCATTTCAGGAGCCGAGAGGTGCTCTTGCTCCCTCCAACTTTGCAGATGTAGGTTTTGCCTCATCCCCCTAGACTCATCAGCATTCACAGAAGCTATGGCTTATACACTAGACTGAAACAGGTCCTAATTAGTAGTTCCAGGAAATCACATGTTTTCCAGTGGGAGGAGGTAATTTTGGTAGTTTCAGATTCTAAAGAAGGACAGCGTGTCTTTGTGGATTTGCAACATGATGGAAGAGCCCTCAATGTGGAGTTAGGAAAGTCTAGGATTGGCTACAACCTGTGTTATCCTGAGTACACCTCTTTCTTCCTTAGGGCTTAGCACTTTTGTCTATGAACTGATGGTATGTCTAAGTAGGATGATCAGCTATTCTTGTTTACTTGACGTTGAGTTCCAGGGTGTGGGACTTTCAGTGCCCAAACCAAGAAAATCCAAGGCAAATCAAGACAAGTCAGTCACGCTGTTTATTAGCCCTGTCTTCTCTAATATTTTATGTCTGAATTGCTGGCTTAATTGATTCTACCTGTTTGCTCTTGTTTCTGTTTCCGAGGAAATGCTTTTGTTTACAGGAAATAGAATACTCAACTAACATTGGCTTTTGATCTGAGGGTACTTATGGTTTACAAACAAGCATTCTGGGCATAGGCAGCTCGTAGCATCATTAAGGATCTGGGCTCTTTCACCATCTTTGGCATCTTAGCTCTTCATTCTCATACCTGTCACCCTGAGGTCACAGGAGAGCTACCCCAACTTTGAGTATGACACAACTACTCAGGGGAGAAAGGAGGAAAATCAGTGGCACCAACTGCCTCTGTTACTTGAGGAAGCAAAGATTTTCCAGCAAACTCCTAGCAGATGTCTCCTTAGATTTTGCCAGCCACTTCTAGCTGCGGGAGAAGCTTTCCAACCTCCATAAGTGGAAGGCAGCAAGGAAGAAGCCATGGAGTACACCACCCTGATGGACATACATTCCCTAGCGTTGCTTTTCTTTCTTTGTTTAAAAAATTTTTTTGGCCATACCATGAAGCATGTGGGGTATTATTTCCCTATCCAAGGACTGAACCCATTCCCCCTGCACTGAGAACATGAAGTCTTAACCACTAGACCACTGGGAAAGTCCCTAGTGTTGCTTTTCAGAGAGCAGGAATGAGGACTAATGAGTAACTTGATATATATATATATATATATATATAGAGAGAGAGAGAGAGAAAGAGTTCTGAAAAGCAATAGGCTTTCCCTTGGAGTTTAGACAGAGGTGGGAATAACATGAACATTGTGAAGTTCAGAGGTCTGGGGTCAAGGGTGCAGAACAGAAGTGTGAGAAGGCCCTGAAATCAGCAATATATTTTGCTGGATTTGCTTGGAGGTGTATCAAGGGGAGATTCCCCAGCTGGCAAAAGCTGCAGAATCAGGGGGCTGTCACCTCTACGAAGCTCAAGGAAACGTGGCAGTGGTATCCGCTTCTTTCTTCATCCTCCCCAGAGGCTTTGGACCTTCAGGCACCCAGATCTATTCAGGCACATAGATATTGCTGAGTCATGAAAAGTAATACCTCTGTGCCTCCTCTCAGAAACTCAACCATTTCCTTACTCCATCAGAAATAGACTTGTGGGTTCTGCCCATTCCTGAACAACTGTGCTTGTGGGATCTCCATAAAGTACTGTTTCTATATCATCAGCGTGCTGCTTGTGCTGATGTTCAGCTGCGTCTGACTCTTTGCAACACTATGGACTGTAGCCCGCCAGGCTCCTCTGTCCATGGGATTTTTCAGCCAAGAATACTAGAATGGGTTGCCATTTCCCTCTCCAGGGGATCTTCCAGACCCAGGGATCGAACCCGTGTCTCCTATGTCTCTTGCATTGCAGGCGGATTCTTTACCTGCTGAGCCATCAAGGAATCCTCTGTCATCAGTATAGCTTTTGTTTATTGAGGGTCCACTCATGCTTGAGTCTGCACTAAGTTCTCGACTTAGAGGATCTCAGTCTTATTTAGGGAAGGGAATTTGCCACTATCCCTGAATTAAAGAGCTTCCCTGGTGGCTCAGATGGTAAAGAATCCATCCGCAATGTGGGAGACCTGGGTTCGATCCCTGGGTCAGGAAGATCCCTTGGAGAATGGCAACCCACTCGAGTATTCTTGCCTGGAGAATCCCATGGACAGAGGAGCCTGGTGGGTTACAGTCGTGGGGCTGCAAAGAGTTGGATATGACTGAGTGAGTAACACACACTGAATTAAAGATAGAAACAGTGGTTTGTACATGGCCTGCCCCAGACCGTATAATTCCACAGGTCAGCCTGACTCCACTGGCCTTTCCTTTCTTGTTGTAATAATCTGACTTTTAAGTGGGTCCCCCGGACCTTGTGAAATGTCCAGCACTGAGTACATGCATGAGTGAAATTGCTAATTTCCTTGACCAGTTCATCTCTTTTTTTCTGATTTCTGAAGACCTCAACTTTTTCTTAGAAAAGAGCATATTCTCAGTGTCTTTCAGAATGATGCCTGACCCATACTGACACGTATTTGCGGAATGACTGTTACATAAAGTAGATACTCATTTCCCCAGGCTTCCTGGTATTTGCACTGATAGAGAAAATGGATGTGTCAACAAGGATCTCTCATTCTTAGAGATTATTCGATTCAGTTCTCTACTTTTACAAGTGACAGACTGAGACCAGGAGAGATGAAACGACATGCCCAAAGCCCCTTCATGCTTGTGTGAGTGCTAAGTCACTTCAGTCGTGTCTGACTCTGTGTGACCTTATGGACTGGTGCCCGCCAGGCTCCTCTGTCCATGGGATTCTCCAGGCAAGAATGCCTGAGTGGGTTGCCATGCCCTATTCCAGGGAATCTTCTGAACCGAGGGACTGAACCCACGTCTCTAATGTCTCCTGCACTGGCAGGCTGGTTCTTTACCACTGGGGCCTCCTGGGAAGCCCCAGAGCTCCCATAGCAATTAGAAAGAACCTGGATTAGACTCTATTCCCAAGCAGCAGCGGTAGCCAGATGCAGCAATCCTGTCCTGGTGGGAGACCAGGAAGGGGCACCTAGACTTGGACACTTTCAGGTCAGATTTTAGCATCTGCTACTGGCTCCTGGTTTACTGTGGGGGACTCTGCTTCACTCTGAGATGCTTAATGCAGCTGTGCAGAAATCTAGCTTTGCTTTGGACTAAAATGTTGGTTTGAATCTCAGTTTTACCAGGAATGAACTTGAAGGTCTTGAGTAAGTTGTTTAAGTCTCAGTTTCCTGCCCTGGAAGCTGGACATAATAACAGCTATTTTAAAAAAATTAATTATTTATTTGGCTGTGCCAGGCCTTATTTGCAGTATGCAGGATCTTTAGTTGCTCCATGTGGGGTCTAGTTCCCTGACCAGGGATCACGCCTGGGCTCCCTGCACTGGGAGCAGAGAGTCTTAGCCACTGGGCCACCAGGGAAGGCCCAGCTCTCCGTCTTTGACACAGCCTCTGCCTATCGCCCTCCCAACTCTCCTACAATCTTCCACTTGGCTCAAATGTTACAGTGGGCAGTAGGCTGACCCGCTGAAATGCCCTGACATTTTGCTCTTGAAACTGGTGACCCTTTATGACTCCTGGGCAGAAGCTGGCCTGCTAATCTGATGGTAATTAACAGAGCCTAGAGATAAACTGCCAGGGACCAGGGGCCAGGGGAAAGGCATTGGCTATTTCCTCCCTTGCAGTGCTCTTCTGGTGTGCTGGAGCTGAATTAAGTTGATGGTTAAATAGCCAGGGATTTGGTAACAGTTAGTGGTTAAACTGTTGGTAGTTTGAAATCAACTGGTGCTGCTGTGTTTACACCATGCATGCTAAGCTGCTTCAATCTTGTCTGACTCTTTGCGACACTGTAAATTGCAAGGCTCTTCCATGGATTCTGGGATTCTCCAGACAAGAATACTGGAGTCAGCTCCATTTCCTCCTCCAGGGCTCTTCCTGATCTAGGGATCAAACCCGCGTCTCTTATGTCTCCTGCATAGGCAGGCAGGTTCTTTACCTTTAGCCCCACCTTGGAAGCCTGTTTACACCATGGGAATCAGCAAATACTACAAATGAAGATGTTATTTTCTCCTGTGGCCATTGGGCTACCACTGCATCACCAAACCCTTCTCCTCCTAAAACCCACTAGCTGGTGGAGGGACTACAGGATTCTGGGCTAGACACCTTGGTTACTACACTCACATTTTAGACAACTAATTCTTCAAATTATAGAGGTAATACAAAGTTGTTATGAAGCATCTGAATAACAGAGGACAAGTACAGCTGAAAAGTCAAGGCCTCACTCCATTTATCCCTTCTGTTTGCAGAGGTATCCACTTTCATTTTCTTTTGTGTTTCTCTAGAATTCTTTTGGGGTTGTAGAAGAATAGCTATATATGGAGTTTTATTGAATGGGCTGAACTTGAAACAAGAAACAGCTTCATTTTTCTTTTAGCTCTGCTGCTGCTATCCATCACATTATATAGAAGTTCTCTGACTTGCCCCTGAAGCTGACACAATAGCTTTCTGACCACTTTCAGGCATTGAAAAAATAGTCTAGTTTAGCTCAATTTAAAACTTAAGTGTCACATCCAGTTCAAAGCTTCTCCTTTCCGCAATCATTGGCTTGACCTGTGGCTTGGAAACCTGCAGTGAAAAAGGGGGCCATTCATTGTTCTTCCATCTCCTCCTCCTCCTAGGGCCAGAGGAAGAGCGGTAAAGTTCTTTTTACCCAGTGACTACTCTTTGTGATTCTCTCTTGGCTGTTACGGTTGCTCTACCTTCTCTGCTATGGCAGAAAGTTCCTGGGAGGCCTGTCCCAGGGGCCTCCTCACTGTCCAGTTCCCTGCTGGCTGACCCCTTGTGAGCCTCACTCAGGTCATGCTCCTATAGGTATAAACTGGAGCCTCTTACTGGTGGACTCCTTTCATCCCAGTGGGCAATCTTCTTGGATGGAATCGCACCAAAGTGGTTCTAGTATGGCTACTGTTCACAGCTTCCACTAGGCTCACTGGAAATTCATCAAAACCAGCCTTGACTCATTGAATGGTGGAAGTGCAGCTCGCCAAGCCACTGACCCCCTCTCCTCTTCCTTCTCTCATGTCCAGCTCCAGCCAGTGGTTCTTAGGCAGCAGTCATTTGCCCCGAACTCTCACACGACCTAGGTAACTCTCTTACCTTGGTCCTGCTGTGGTGCACCTGGGTAAGCATATGAGAAGCTGCAGCTCAGCAGGGTTTCAGTGAGACAGTGAGCAACCAGCCTCCCTTTCCTGTAGGCACTTCTGATCTTATGAATTATTCTTCCAGGGTTTCACCTATTGGCTTGTTTGAGAGGAAAAGAAAAGCACCCTAAAACTCTACTCATACGAGCAACCTAAACTTCCCTTTATGTTTCTAGTCCTTTCTCTGGCTGGGGTGGGGGATGGGTGGGCGGGGGAAGGGGAAAGCAGGTGGTCAGCTGCTGGGTGAGGGTTCAGGACAAGTTTTGCCATCCTTTCACAAGTTCAGCAAGTTGTGTTTGGCACTTCCCTTTAGAATGTAATCTTCAGCTTTGGGACTTGAGATGAAATTTGAAAACAGTCCATATAATTTCATTAAACAGAGGGGATTATTCTATGCATATTATTCTACTGTTTGCTTTTCTTGCTAAGCAGTATACTGTATCCTGAACATACTTTGAGTCATTAAACGTAGAGCTACTTCTTTTTTCTTTTCATTGCACTTTATTTTTCCTCTCACATTTCTCTTCTTTTCTTCTATCGTGTGTGTGTGTGTGAGCCATTTCATAAACCAGTATTTTTAGAACTGCCTAGTGCAGCAAGCAATATTTCTTCATTTTTAATAAAGGTTTTGCATTTTTAAACTGTCGTGGAGGGGCTTAAGAAAAGTTGGAGAATTTGAATATGCCTGTATTCCTTAGGGATATTTATTTTATCCAAAGTAGCACAGATCTTTAGAAACAGTTTAATACGTCATTGTCATGATGTACAATGATATACTTAATTGGTTCTCTGCTGGTGCGCTTTTAACTGTTTCTAGTTCTTCCCTAATGTAGACAGTGTTAGACTGAACTTCTGTCTGTCTTACAGTCTCATGCACTGACTCTCTGGCTTTTAGTAAGTAAGACATCATAATCCTTTTCCACAGAACTATTTTTAAGAAGCTACTTTGTAGCCAGAACACAGAGAGAAAGGGTAGAATCAGGACTTATGGGTTCCTGGAAAAGGACCCTTAAATGATGTTAATCCTGTTAATTTTCCTTTTCAGCAAGAATTCTGCAAGAATGGGCTCTGTATCCAGGCCATGGACCACTGATCTGAAGTCCGAATGAGGAACGTGCCCTTGAGCACTCAGTGCCTGGCATTCAGCAGGAGCTCACTAAGTGTCCGTTTACCCTGGAGCATAGGAATTGTGCACGCATGCTAAGTCGCTTTAGTTGTGTCTGACTGTTTGCAACTCCATGGGCTGTAGCCCACCAGGTTCCTCTGTCCCTGGGATTCTCTAGGCAAGAATACTGGAGTGGGTTGCCATTTCCTTCTCCAGGGATCTTCCTGACCCAGGGATCGGAACTGAGTCTCCTGCAGCTCCTGAATTGCAGGTGGATTCTTTGCCACCGACCCACCAGGGAAACCCAACATATGAACCGTCTCTGTATAATGACAGGCAGCTCAGGAACAGCTGTGCACATAAACACAACTCAGACAGATTGACTTAATTGTACCTTGTAAATCAGGCTTAGTTTCAGCATCATACTGGTCCCTGAGTCAGGTCTGCACAGCTCAGCACCTCTGGTAGGGTCATGGGACCTCATGAAGAACCATTGGCCCAGAGTGTAAATCCTTAGGGCACAAGGGAGGAGGTGCCCACACAAAATGTGACCAGACTATTACTTTTGGGGGCAAGCCCTAGACTAAGGCATATTTAAAGAAATAGCATCTGGTAGAAAAATGCAATTGAAAGTATCTCAAATGTTTCACCAGAAGACACATGTTCATACAATGCAGTCTTCTTTAGACATTCCTCTTAGCTTCAGTCCCTCTCCTTCACCAGGCAGTGGGTCTAGAACCAACTCCTCTCTTGTCCACTCTTCATATCCCAGAGTTCCCTGTGCACTTCTCTGCCCTTCTAGGCATCTCCCTATTACGGAGTTCTCCTTTCATGACCACACACACACACCCCCATACCCCCGCCCCCCACATACCCCTCCAGACCTGCAGACATTTTTACTACACCCTATTCCCTGGGAAATATAACTCACTCTGCTCACACAGACAATTGCGGCTTTTCTCCCAGCCATCAGCACCTTTGGGGATCCCAGAGAATACAATTTTCCACTGCTTTACACGATGAAGTGTGCATAGTAAAGGTGCTCCCCCTGGCTGTCTGGACCCTCACACCCCTCACCTTATCTTCCTCTGTTTGTGTGGTGGACACTCTCATTCGACCTTTCCTCCAAATTCTGTTGAGAAAGAAGCAGAGACACATCGAGGGAAATATTTCTGAGTGTGTTGAAATCGGAGCACAGGTGATTTCTGGAGGCTTGGGAACATGCATTAGTGTCTCTGTCTCAGGATCAACAGCACCTCTGCAGTGCTCATGGCTGGAGCCACCTGGGGAGAGTATAGCACTGGTTCAAAAGCAGTTCAGTTCAGTTCCGTCGCTCAGTCATGTCCGAATCTTTGCGACCCCATGAATTGCAGCGCTCCAGGCCTCCTTGTCCATCACCAACTCCCGGAGTTCACCCAAACTCACATCCATCGAGTCGGTGATGCCATCCAGCCATCTCATCCTCTGTCGTCCCCTTCTTCTCCTGCCCCCAATCCCTCCCAGCATCAGAGTCTTTTCCAATGAGTCAGCTCTTCGCATGAGGTGGCCAAAGGATTGGAGTTTCAGCTTTAACATCAGTCCTTCCAATGAACACCCAAGACTGATCTCCTTTAGGATGGACTGATTGGATCTCCTTGCAGTCCAAGGGACTCTCAAGAGTCTTCTCCAACACCACAGTTCAAAAGCATCAATTCTTCGGCTCTCAGATTTCTTCACATTCCAACTCTCACATCCATACATGACGACAGGAAAAACCATAGCCTTGACTAGATGGACCTTTGTCTGCAAAGTAATGTCTGTGCTTTTCAATAGGCTATCTAGGTTGGTCATGGGTACTGGATCCTAAAGGTGCACACTTTGGGGCAGGCGCTCTCGTAAAGGGAGATCTAAGCAGTGAATCTTTGAGGCTGTCACAGGGCTCCTATCAGTACTTTCCAGGGGTCCAAGAATACTGCCCATCCTAGGAGCGCATGATGCACAAGAGAGCAGAGCTCCTGAGGCTGGCAGCAGACTGACAGGTCCACTCACAGGAGACCCGGAGGCTCTTCTTTGGCAGAACGGAGTGGGCAAGCATGAGCAGGTCCTCTCCAGGGACAGTGAGATCCAACTTCAGGCGATCTGACCTGTGTGCTTGGGTGGGCTCTCCTGGTAGCCCAGAGAAGAGGCAGCTTGCTATAATTATTTTTTCTAAAATTATGTATTTAGAGCTGTGCTAGGGTCTCTGTTGCTGCACGTGGACTTTCTCTACTTGCAGCGAGCGGGGGCAACTCTGCCTTGTGGTGCTCAGGGTGCTTCTTGCGGGGGCTTCTCTTTTTGCAAAGCATGGGCTCCAGGGCGTGGGGGCTCAGCAGTTGCAGCACATGCGCTTGGTTGCCCCACAGGCGCTTGGTTGCCCCACAGCATGTGGGGTCTTCTCGTGTCCCCTGCAGTCACAGGTGGATTCCTGACCAGTTCTGACCATGCATATTGGAGGGCTGTGACTTCATGACACGTAAGAGTTGAGTGGATGGTATCTAACGTTTCCCATAAATCTCTCAGTTGATTTCATTTCCTTCTACTGAATCCCTATCCAGGACAGAGTAAAAACAAACAAACAAAAACCCGGGTGCTGGAAATCCAAGGGGCAGCTTATCTTTTGAGCAAATGTTTCATTTCTTCCACTATTAGTTATTGAATAGCAATGAAGCAACCTTTATGTTAGTTACAGGTAATGGAGCAGAGGATAATTTGCCTACAGTTTAACGAGGTGAAAATAGCTAATTAATTATTTTTTACTTGGAGTATTAACTACAGTTAAAGATCTTGATAAGCACAACCAGGATTTGTGAAGAATATATGGATCAGATATTACAGGGAAGTGGAAAGAACAGAGATGGTTTCTCATACAGGCTTCATTTGCTCCCTCTTTGGAAGTGAAGTCAGGAAAGTGGAAGTTGTAGAGTCTTGGAGGGCTCCAGAGGAGAGACATCCAGGACACAACCTCTGGCCGGCCCAGTGATGCCCATAAGTGTGGAATCTGGGAAGGGAGCATTGTGATGGGCAGATGGAACAGGGGTACCAGAGACATTTGGCTCTTTTTTTCTCTCTATGCTGGATAGGGATTCAGTAGAAGGAAATGAAATCAACTGAGAGATTTACGGAAAACGTTAGATATCATCCACCCATCTCTTCTGTGTCATGAAGTCACTGAACTACTTTCCCACAGTTCTCTAATATGGATGGTCAGAACTGGATCACTCAGAGGCCATGCGTCCAGTGCTTTTTCAGGGAGTCTACCCCTCTGGTGTCCAAAAGTCTCCCTCACCTGCTCTCATCCTGTATGGCCAATGGTTTGCCATGCTGTATCTGGACCATGGCTGTTGGGTAGATGCTCATCTATGTTTGCCAGTTTCTCTCTTGGTGTCCTTTGGATTCCTTTTTTATATGTATAGAACGGACTTTTGGCCTCTGAGGGAGAGGGAGAGGGTGTGATGATTTGGGAGAATGGCATTGAAACATATATGCTATCATGTAAGAAACGAAGCGCCTGTTCGATACAGGATGCTTGGGGCTGGTGCACGGGGATGATCCAGAGAGATGATATGGGGTGGAAGGTGGGAGGGGATTCAGGATTGGGAGCTTGTATACACCTGTGGTGGATTCATGTCAATGTATGGCAAAACCAATACAGTATTGTAACATAAATTAAAGCAAAAATAAAATTTTAAAAAAATTGATAAAGGAAAAATATAAAATGAATGACAGGAATATCACTGGTCATTCTTCCTGTCCTTAGGACCTCAGCAGGGGCTGGAGTGGCTAGATCCCCCAAGTCCTCACCCAGTGGTGACACTTCACCACATCTCTCTCTCCTCCCTGTTAGGTTCAGTTCTGGAATTTAAGCCCAGAGGAGATCATCCTCATTGCCACACGCTGGATGTAGCCCCACTGGAGCAGGGGATTGGAACAGGTAAGGCTCCCCAGGGAGCCATTCGAGGCTGAATGTGGGTCTCTGTGGCAGCAAGGAAAGCACAGGATTCACTGAAACCCTATGTGAAAACAGGAGAGGAACTGGTAAGAAAATAGGGCTCAGAGAGAGAATCTCAGAAACTCAACCATTAGGAAAATCAGAGGCCCTACATTAATAACAAAGTGATGCAATTTGTATGGGATTTTTCAAGGAGAACTCCATAGTTGGGGAGGAGCAGGAAGGGACAGAAGATGGCCAAGGGGAGCCTCAGCAGGAGGAGCGGACAGGCAACCAGATGCAGGGCTAAAGCACGCTCATTATTCAGTAACCTCAATTCTCCATCTGGCTTAGTCTTAAAATTAATCTGAATGTAGCAGCAGGGGGTGATGTGTCCGGGGGGCTGGATCTGGAACCGGCTTAATCTTTTCTCACAGCTCACACAGCAACGCCGAAGGGACAGACGCAGCAAGAGCTCGTCCGTGTCAGCAGAGGGCGCTCTTTCCTAACAGACGGGCCTGACTCGGGAAGACCGCGCTGAAGGAGGAAGGCTGAGCCAGAGTAAGAAGCCAGTTAGTCCTTTCTCTCAGCCGGAGGGGATCTCGGGTGTCTTATTCAGAGCAGGGACAGCGGCCACCTGTGTGGTGCAACTGGCGGGACTACCCGATGCTGGAATAGTCATAGACTTGGGCTCTTGTCTGTGCTGTGGCATTTATTTTATAAACAGGTGTTGAGTGCCATCCATGTGTTAGCTGTGAACATGGAAGAGATGGATGAAGAGGTGATATTTTACGGTGAATGAAAGAGTGGGGTCTGAAATACGGTGCTTGGGTTAGAGACCCAGGTCTGCCACTTCCTGTGTGATCCTGGGTAATGTACTTCATCTCTCTGGGCTGAGCTGCCTTCTCTAAGATGGCAAGGCTGAGAAGAGCGCTGACTCAGGGCTATTCTGGGGGTTAAATAAACTAACACGAATAAATTCTTTGAACACTGCTTGGCACACATAAGCTCCTGTTAAATGCTGGCTATTCGTCTTGTTCTCGTGAGGCTCATACTCTAGTGAGTCTGTCAAAAAATATTTATAGAGCACTCTACCATATTTCAGGGACTCTGTCGGATGCTGGGGATGGTGTGGAGAAGACAAATGTGATAGTACCTATACAGAACTTATCATCTAAATGGTAAAAATAAAAAACACTCTTATACATAAAACGGTTGAAATAGTTGGAAGGATTCGAAATGCTAGAAAGAAGTATGGGGCGTTACAGAGCTGCTGCCACTCGTGAGCTTGGGCAGGTCACCTCCTCTCTCTAGCCCTCAGTTTTCTTCATCTAGAAAGGGAAGGGATCAGCTGGATCAAAGGGCCTGGCTGGTGGCAGACTGCTGCCATCATGATAATGGTGTCCTCAAGTCCACCTGGCAGCTCAAAGCGTCCACCGTGGGGAGGCTCCACTGACTCATTGCACACACCAGCAGCCGCTATGGTCTCCCATGATGCCTGTAGGGTGAGCATTGTCTTTCCACCCACATAATGGGAATCTGTGACCAAGCTGATCTCTAAGATTTGTTCTTTTCTTAAAAACAAGTAATTTTTATTGGAGTACAGTTGCTTTATAATGTTGTGGGTTGCTACTGTACAGGAAAGTGAATCAGCTATATGTATATCCTCTCTTATCTGAATTTCCTTCCCATTTTAGCACAACACAGAACACTGAGTGGTTCCCTGTTCTATATGTATGGTGGGTTCTCGTTAGTTCTCTCTTTTATACATAGCATCAATAGTGTGTGTATGTCAATCCCAATCTCCCAATTCACCGCCCCCACCCCCGACCCTGCCCCCTTGGTATCCATATGTTTGCTCTCTACCTGTGTGTCTCTATTTCTGCTTTGCATGCAAAGATTCTAACTTCGATATTCAGAGTCTGTGAAAATGTCTTCCCTTTGGACTTTGCTAGTAGGTCTGGACGGAGAAGGTGATGGCACCCCCACTCCAGTACTCTTGCCTGGAAAATCCCATGGATGGAGGAGCCTGGTGGGCTACAGTCCATGGGGTCGCTAAGAGTCAGACACAACTGAGCGACTTCACTTTCACTTTTGACTTTCATGGATTGGAGAAGGAAATGGCAACCCACTCCAGGGTTCTTGCCTGGAGAATCCCCGGGAGGGGGTGCCTGGTGGGCTGCTGTCTATGGGGTCACACAGAGTCAGACACGACTGAAGCGACTTAGCAGCAGCAGCAGCAGCAGTAGGTCTGGAATCCCTTTGTTCTTTCTCTGTCAAAATGCAGTCGTTACTCGTGCAGGGTGTTATCTTTTGCTGTGATTTCAGTTGTGATGTGAGTTGCCTGGAGCCACAGGTTTTGTGGACATAGGCAGCATGAGTAGTGATGTCCTGGAGGACATCATAATAGAGGGCCTCTGGGTCCTGGCTGTTAGAGCTCAGCTGAAAGTGACACTGGCCGTCTGCTTCTGAGTGACAGCTGAACAATCAGCTGGGGCAGAAAGCCTTGAATGGACAAGGGCAGCTCTGGTTGAGATTTTCAGAGTTTCTGGTGGATCTGTCCTTTGTCTTAAAAACACTGTTGTCTGTATTGTCTGAACCATCCTCACGAAGCAGTGCAAAGCTCTGCAATGACATTTGTGTGAACAGAAGTTGGGCAGGATGATGGCCTTTTAGTGCTGGCAGTTACAGAGGACACCTAGTGTCCCCCCTTTCACTCACGCAGGTTATGTATGATCTTGGAGGGGCCAGTTCTCTCCAAGATGTCTCATACATCTGATAGATTAATTGCTTTGATCAAGTACAGGATACACGGGTAAAATCTGCTGGGGTTGCTGGTTGTTCTTAGTTATGAAAAGGAGACCATGGTACCCACTTTTTGTTGACCCATCTCAAAGCAGCCTTGATGTTCAGATTAGATGGCCAACTGCCTAGCAAATCAGCAAATCTTCTGTTTTTTCAAAATAGTTAAAAACTTTTTAAGTATAGTTTCTTTACAATGTTGTGCCAGCGTAAATCAATGAACCTTCTGAGCGTGCTCTGTACTGGTGCCTTCTGCCCATGGTGAAAGGTGTATTAAGGTATAATGACAGTGATCAGGGCCAATGGACTCAACAGTTCTGGCCTGAGCTTGGGAAAAGTGTGTCTTCCATGTTCTTAAGAGCCTCATCAGCCTATCTGCTCTTCAGACTCTCCATATACCTCCCAATGGGGTATTGGTAAACTAGGACTCACAGGGCTTCTTCCTTTTTAAAAGATACTTTATTTTTCATTTTTAGTTAATTTTTATTGGAGTGTAATTGTTTTCCAATGTTGTGTTAGTTTCTACTGTACAGCAAACTGAATCAGCCATATATATATCTATATATCTCCCCTCCCTTTTGGACTTCTGTAATAACGCAGGGAATTCTGCTTAATGAACTGTGGCAACCTGAATGGGAACAAACAGTGTTTCCTATCCTCTTATCAACCTTCAGAGGTTTCACCAACAAAGAGTCCCTTACTGGAGCATTCTGTGCCTTTTATGAAGTCAAGTTCAAACTTGCCTGTCCAACGTGTCTGTGTCATTTTGCTGATTGACGTCTGTATTTGTCAGCTCAGGATGTCATGTAGAATACCACAGACTGGGTGGCTTAAACAATAGAAATTAATTTTGTCACAGTTCTGGAGGCTGGAAGTCCAGCAGGGTTGGTTTCTTCTGAGGTCTTTCTTCCTGACTTGAAGGTGTCACCTTCTCATGCAGCCTCACAAGGCCTTTCATCTGTACAAACACACTCCTGGTGCCTATGCTTCTAAGGACACCAGTCATATTGGACTCAGGTCTCACACTTATGACCTCGTTTAACCTCAATTACCTCCTTAAAGACCCAGTCTCCAAATACAATCACACTGGGTTAGGGCTTCAATATATGAATGGGGAGGGACACACAATTCTGTCCATAATAGCCATAAGCACTCTGGGAGTTTTCTTTCTGTTTTTTTTTTCCCCTCTTGCTAAGCCAAAGTGGTACTGTCCTTTCCCTTATTTCCCACCTATTGAACTTTTACTTGCCCAATTTATTTTTAGAGAGAAAACATTTTTATTTTTATTCTTTATTCATTTTATTTTTGACTACACCACAGAGCATGCAAGATCTTAGTTCCCTGACCAGAGATCAAACCCACACCCGCTGCCGTGACGCACTGAGTCTTAACCACTGGGCCACCAGGGAAGCCCCTTATTTACCCAATTTAAATCTCCTCTACCAGCTGGGGAGACAGATCTTAGTGTGAACCCTAGCCCACCATCTCTAGCTAAAAGATTTTGAACAGTATATCTATGTCTTACTTTATAAAATAGAAAGAATGTAATCTTCTTTACATGTCTGTTCTGATGGTTAAAAGTCATAATGTTGGTAAAGTTACTCAACTCAATGGGAGCATTCAATAGGCCTCTAAGAGAACTAGTCTTAGTAATTTTATACAACTGTAATAAAATTCACCATCTGTAATGAAAGATTCTACTTATGTCAGAATACTGGCCTTCAGGAGGCATCTTTACATGTATGTGTCTGATTGTAGATTGTGAAATTCCCTCAGAGTGAAGAACTATGTCTGACTCATCTTTCTCTTTATATACCTTAGGCCATGCATACTGTAGTATTAATGCTACAATAGAAATTTCTTAATGACAGCTCCAAAGCATTTGCAGTTGGTAAGCCAGTTCTGAACACTGCAGTAGAAGTTTAGCACTGAAAACATTGCTTTCCCTTTGTCTATTCAGCTCAATTTGCTTGCAAAGTCATAAGGAACAGGAATCTATTGAAGAATGTCTTTCGCATTCTCTCCTTTTCATAGGGAGAAGGTAGGTCTGTTCAGCGCAGCTCCAGCATCTGAGAACAGAAACCACAGGTAGTTATGGCCAGCCCTGACACACACGGGCAGCTTAAGTTAATATGACCTCTGCAAAAACTGAGAAACAAGTTGCCTTTGCATAAGTTTCCTCTACTCAGCCTCTGGTTGCTTATTTTGTCATCCATGCTAGGAAAAAGAAAGGGAGAGAGGTGTTTTGAGATTGATTTTTCTTGGCTTGCTCACTGAAACCAGCTCTGAGTAGAAGTTCTCAGGAAGATTGAGGGCTGTGGGTTAGATATCTGATTACTTGGAAGGCAGAGTTTTAATCAGCTTCCACCTCAACACACCAAAGTGTCCTTTCGTGCAGAGTGGAAGTGTCGGTGATCAGTTATGGTGGAGGTCCATGTCCCCCATAGGGACTGTGTCCTGTGGGTTGAAGGGGTTCAACAGCCCACTCTGCAGTTTCCATGGGGCTTGGAGCTCACAGGTCTGAGCTAGTAAGGACTACACACAGACTCCCTGACCTAAGAGAGAAGAACCTCAGCCTCTGTGCTGATGGGAACTCTTTTCTAGGAGTGACAGTGATATAGGAAATAGGGGATAAACATGATGAAGAGAAACTGACAAGAGTCTAGACTCAAAGATAGTGACAAATGCTGCCCTTATCGATTGGAGGCAAGGAGCAAGGAAGGAAAGGAATGAAGAGAAGGCCACCAGAGCAAGTGAGAGAACATTGAAATCTGTGACAGAAATAGGACATGAGGAAGGGAACTAATTCTGCAGAAGAGACTTTTGATTCTAGATGTCTTAAGTTGGTGGTGCTAAGTGGTAAAGAGGGCTTTCCTGGTGGCTCAGGTGGTAAACAATCTGCCCACAATGAGGGAGACCTGGGTTGGGAAGATCCCCTGGAGGAGGGCATGGCAACCCACTCCAGTATTCTTGCCTGGAGTATCTCCATGGACAGAAGAGCCTGGTGGGCTACAGCCCATGGGGTCACAAAGAGTCAGACATGACTGAGTGACTAGGCACGGCACAGCGCAGTGGTAAAGAACCCTCCTGCCAACGCAGGAGACTTAAGAAGATGGAGGAGGGCAACACACTCTGGTATTCATGCCTGGAGAATACATACCATGGACAGAGGAGCCTGGCGGGCTACAGTCCATGGAGTGGCACAGAGTTGGACTCGACTGAAGTGACTTAACATGCCTGAGGTTGAGATGATTGAAATGCCTGAACAAAATTTCTGGTAGGGGAAAAGTCCTATAATCATGGAGCTCAGGAGAGAAGTTAGGGGAATATAGATTTTTAAATTCTTTGTATAGAAGCTGTAGTTAAAGCTCTGATAGTGATGGGATTCTTGAGAGCAGAAAGGCTAGAGGGAAGAAGCAGCCCCTAAGAAACAACCTGTCAAAAGGACAAAGAAGAAAAAGACAGGAAACTCGAGGCTGGGGTAAGACTGAGCCCGGAGAGACTTTAAGGGAGCTGGGGAGAGATTTGCTAGAAAGATGAGGTTACAGACTAAGTCAGTCACTGCAGAGAAGGAAAGAATGGGGAGTACTTTCAGCCTATTGCTGGGTTTTCCTGGTATCTCAGCTGGTAAAGAATCTGCCTGCAATGCAGGAGATGCTGGTTTGATTCCTGGGTTGGGAAGATCCCCTGGAGAAGGGATAAGCTACCCACTCCAGTATTCTTGGGCTTCCCTGGTGGCTCTGAGGGTAAAGAATCTGCTTGCAATGTGGGAGACCTGGGTTCAGTCCCTGGGTTGGGAAGATCCCCTGGAGGAGGGCATGGCAATCCCTTCCAGATTCTTGCCTGGAGAATCCCCATGGACAGAGGAGTCTGACAGGCATGTCCATGGGGTTGCAAAGAGTCAGACATGACTGAGCGACTAAGCATAGCACGGCACAGCACATCAGCCTGCTGTGGTTAGATATGACATGGTTATGAGTAAGTTTTAAACTGAGCGAATAGGAAATGAAGTTGAGAGGAGACTTTTCATAGGTTGAGTTGTACACTCCAGAAATTCATGTGCTGAAGTCCTAGCCCCTGTATCTCAGAGTGTGACTGTATTTAGAAATAGGACTTTTACAGAGGCAATTAAGTTAAAATGAGATTATTAGGGTGGGCTGAAATCCCAATGTGACTAGTGTCATAGTGGACACTTGGACACAGACACAAACAGAGAAGACCATTTGAAGACCACAGGAGGACCACGGCCATCTGCAAACCAAGGAGAGGAGCCGCGGAAGAAATCAACCCTGCCAACACTTCAGTCTTGGACTTCCAGCCTCCAGAATTGTGAGGGAGTACATTCCTATTGTTTAAGCCACCCAATCTGTGGTACTTTGTTGTGGCAGTCATAGTAAATGAGTACAAGACCAAATATAATTTACCCATCACTATTTTTTCTGGTTCCAAAGAAAAGCAGAATATCAGCAGCATGGAAGTTGATCACAGTGAATGCAGGCACCGTCCCTCTCAGGGCCAGAAATTAATGTGGGAACCTATAAGATCTCAAAAGGAGTAGTTTTCAGTTTGTCTGAATATTAGAATCACCTGGAGAATAAAGTGAATTAAAAAAATCTTAATTCTCAGACATCATGTCAGACTCTTAAAGAATTTGGATGGGGATCCAGGCATCCATTCCTTTTAAAGCTCCTCAGAGATTCCAATGTGCAGTCAAGATGGCACCAATGATCTTCTGAGATATGTGTCCACCACAGGTCAGGGAAACAGACAGTGTGTCTGAAACTCTCTCAGGCAGAGGAGGCCCAGCCATGCTGGGAAGTCCACAGGGCCCAGGAACTCTGTGAGACACAGAAGACTCCTGGGTTGGCCTGAGGACTGTACTTGGAAGACCCAAGGTATAAGTAACACTTTTAGGTGATACAGGACATACTCCTTTGCTCCCTAGAACGTAGTGAACTGCCTTTTTTTTTTTAAAGAAATATTTATTTGGCTGCACCAGGTCTTAGTTGCAGCATACGGGATCTATTTTTTTCAGGACTTGCGATTGCTGATTTTTGTTGTGGCAAAAAGATCTCTAGTTGCAGCATGATGTGGGATTTAGTTCACTGATCAGAGATCAAACCTTGGAGTCTTAGCCACTGGACCACCACGGAAGTCCCACTGAAGCCTTGAGAAGTTCAGTTCAGTCCCTCAGTCATGTCCGACTCTCTGCGACCCCATGAACTGCAGCACGCCAGGCCTCCCTGTCCATTACCAACTCCAGGAGTTCACTCAGACTCACTGTCCATTGAGTTGGTGGTACCATCCAGCCATCTCACCCTCTGCTGTCCCCTTCTCCTCCTGCCCCCAATCCCTCCCAGAATCAGAGTCTTTTCCAATGAGTCAACTCTTTGCATGAGGTGGTCAAAGTACTGGAGTTTCAGGTTTAGCATCAGTCCTTTTAAAGAACACCCAGAACTGATCTCCTTCAGAATGGACTAGTTGGATCTCCTTGCAGTCCCAGGGACCCTCAAGAGTCTTCTCCAGCACCACAGTACAAGAGCATCAATTCTTCAGCGCTAAGCTTTCTTCACAGTCCAACTCTCACATCCATACATGACCACTGGAAAAAACATAGCCTTGACTAGACGGACCTTTGTTGGCACAGTAATGTCTCTTTTTTGAATATGCTATCTAGGTGGGTCATAACTTTCCTTCCAAGGAGTAAGCGTCTTTTAATTTCATGGCTGCAGTCACCATCTGCAGTGGTTTTGGAGCCCCCAAAATAAAGTTTGACCCTGTTTCCACTGTTTCCCTATCTATTTGCCATGAAGTGAAAGAGGAGAGTGAAAAAGTTGGCTTAAAGCTCAACATTCAGAAAATGAAGATCATGGCATCTGGTCCCATCCCTTCATGGGAAATAGATGGGGAAACAGTGGAAACAGTGTCAGACTTTATTTTTGGGGGCTCCAAAATCACTGCAGATGGTGACTGCAGCCATGAAATTAAAAGACGCTTACTCCTTGGAAGAAAAGTTATGGTCAACCTAGATAGCATATTCAAAAGCAGTGATTTACTTTGCCGACTAAGGTCCGTCTAGTCAAGGCTATAGTTTTTCCAGTAGTCATGCATGGATATGACAGTTGGACTGTGAAGAAGGCTGAGCGCCCAAGAATTGATGCTTTTGAACTGTGGTGCTGGAGAAGACTCTTGAGGGACCCTTGGACTGCAAGGAGATCCAACTAGTCCATTCTGAAGGAGATCAGTCCTGGGACTTCTTTGGAAGAAATGATGCTAAAGCTGAAACTCCAGTACTTTGGCCACCTCATGCGAAGAGCTGACTCATTGGAAAAGACTTTGATGCTGGGAGGGATTGGGGGCAGGAGGAGAAGGGGACAACAGAGGAGGAGATGGCTCGATGGCATCACTGAGTTGATGGACGTGAGCCTAGGTGAACTGCGGGAGCTGGTGATGGACAGGGAGGCCTGGCGTGCTGCGATTCATGGGGTCGCAGAGAGTCGGATACGACTGAGCGACTGAACTGAACTGAACTGATGGGACCAGATGCCATGATCTTCACTCCCCTCTTTCACTTTCTTCAAGAGGCTTTTTAGTTCCTCTTCACTTTCTGCCATAAGGGTAGTGTCATCTGCATATCTGAGCTTCTTCCAGCCCAGCATTTCGCATGATGTATTCTGCATATAAGTTAAATAAGCAGGGTGAGAATATACAGCCTTGATGTATTCCTTTTCCTGTTTGGAACCAGTCTGTTGTTCCATGTCCAGTTCTAACTGTTGCTTCCTGACCTGCATACAGATTTCTCAGGAGGCAAGTCAGGTGGTCTGGTGTCCCCATCTCTTTAAGAATTTTCCACAGTTTTTGTGATCCACACAATCAAAGGCTTTGGCATAGTCAATAAAGCAGAAATAGATGTTTTCCTGGAACTCTCTTGCTTTCTTGATGATCCAGCAGATGTTGGCAGTTTGATCTCTGGTTCCTCTGCCTTTTCTAAAACCAGCTTGAACATCAGGAAGTTCACGGTTCAGGTATTGCTGAAGCCTGGCTTGGAGAATTTTGAGTATTCCTTTACTAACATGTGAGATGAGTGCAATTGTGCAGCAGTTTGAGCATTCTTTGGCATTACCTTTCTTTGGGATTGGAATGAACACTGACATTTTCCATTCCTGTGGCCACTGATGTGTGTTGCAAATTTGCTGGTATATTGAGTGCGGCACTTTCACAGGATTTGAAATAGCTCAACTGGAATTCCATCACCTCCATGAGCTTTGTTCATAGTGATGCTTTCTAAGGCCCACTTGACTTCACATTCCAAGATGTCTGGCTCTAGATGAGTGATCACACCACTGTGATTATCTGGGTCATGAAGATCTTTTTGTACAGTTCTTCTGTGTATTCTTGCCACCTCTTCTTAACATCTTCTGCTTCTGTTAGGTCCATACCATTTCTGTCCTTTATCGAGCCCATCTTTGCATGAAGTGTTCCCTTGGTATCTCTCATTTTCTTGAAGAGATCTCTAGTCTTTCCCATTCTATTGCTTTCCTCTATTTCTTTGCATTGATCACCGAGGAAGGCTCTCTTATCTCTCCTTGCTGTTCTTTGGAACTCTGCATTCATATGCTTATATTTTTCCTTTTCTCCTTTGCTTCTCGTTTCTCTTCCTTTCACAGCTATTTGTAAGGCCTCCCCAGACAGCCATTTTGCTTTTTGCATTTCTTTTCCATGGGGATGGTCTTGATCCCCGTCTCCTGTACAGTGTCACAAACCTCATTCCATAGTTCATCAGGCACTCTATCGATCAGATCTAGTCCCTTGAATCTATTTCTCACTTCTACTGTATAGGCATAAGGGATTTGATTTAGGTCATACCTGAATGGTCTAGTGGTTTTCCTACTTTATTCAATTTAAGTCTGAATTTGGCAATCAGGGGTTCATGATCTGAGCCACAGTCAGCTCCCAGTCTTGTTTTTGCTGACTGTATAGAGCTTCTCCATCTTTGGCTGCAAAGAATATAATCAATCTGATTTTGGTGTTGACCATCTGGTGATGTCCATGTGTACAGTCTTCTCTTGTTTTGTTGGAAGAGGGTGTTTGCTATGACCAATGCGTTCTCTTGGCAAAACTCTATTAGCCTTTGCCCTGCTTCATTCTGTACCCCAAGGCCAAATTTGCCTGTTACCCTAGGTATTTCTTGACTTCCTACTTTTGCATTCCAGTCCTCTATAATGAAAAGAACATCTTTTTGGGTGTTTTAAAAGGTCTTTTACGTCTTCATAGAACCATTCATCTTCAGCTTTCAGCATTACTGGATGGGGCATAGACTTGGATTACTGTGATATTGAATGGTTTGCCTTGGAAATGGACAGAGGACATTCTTTCGTTTTTGAGATTGCATCCAAGTACTGCATTTCAGACTCTTTTGTTGACCATGATGACTACTCCATTTCTCCAAGGGATTCCTGCTCACAGTAACAGATATAATGGTCATCTGAATTAAATTCACCCATTCCAGTCCATTTTAGTTCGCTGACTCCTAGAATGTCAATGTTCCCTCTTGCCATCTCCTGTTTGACCACTTCCAATTTGCCTTGATTCATAGACCTAACATTCCAGGTTCCTATGCAATATTGCTTTTTTACAGCATTGGATCTTGCTTCTATTACTGAAATTATCAGGAGGAAAAGCTGACAGGTGTGGACTGAGCAATAAATATATTATTTAATCTTTCCTCCAGCCTCTAGGAGAATCAATAATTGGTGGAAAAGAAGGAGAACCAATGCTTAGTAGATCAGTTTGCATGTTCACATTCAAGTTCAACTCTCATTTAACAAAATAGGAATTGACATGCCTACGTTACAGAAGAGGAAGTTGAAAGGCTCTGCAGTTAGAGAATTTTCCTAGAAAATACATAACTTGTAGAGTTGGATTTTCACTCCAAGTCTATATGACTAAAAAATTTTATGATATTGCCATCATATCATGTTTCCTCCCCAGTTAGGAAGAGTGGGTGAGGATGAGAAGTATGGTATAGACTTGTTCTGTGTTCTTAAGCAGGCATTACATTTCCCAGAATTGCCCTCCCCGGCACCATATGAGCTATTTTGTAAGGCTTGCAAGGTGGAAGCAAAGCAGTAGCTCTATTTTTTTTTTCTTTAAGATGTTTTAAAAATAAATAAAAATTTAAAATTAACTTTATTGGAGTATAGCTGCTTTGCAATTTCATGTTAGTGGTGGCTGTATTCTTTGCTCACTTGGCAGGACATAGCGGCATATGAGGCTCTGTTGTGGTTCTCTAGTAGCTCACTTTGCTGCTGGGCCACAATGGTAGAAATTACATGTCAGATCAGTGGCCTGTGGCTCATGGCCCAGAAACAGCTAACCAGTGGCAAAAAAGTGTCTCTGCCTCACTGCTCTGGGTCCTGGGGCCTTTGTCAGCCCCACAGCTATATTCCCTAATGTTGTGGGTCAGAGAGAGGTTGAAGGACAGTCCTTCTCCAAAATGGGCTGAGATCTTCCCCAGGGTGACATCATCATGATAAAACTGATACAAGATTGTGGGAGAACCTCTTCCCTTAGGCCTGGCAGTGAAGCTCGTGTGTCTCCTGTGTTATCCTGAATCCCAGGAGCTCTGATGGTTATGACAGAGTGAGACTCTGGAGATGACAGAGACAAAGGAGAGAAAAGGCCTCGGTGTTTCCACAAGTACCCCCTCCATCTCTCCATCTACTTGAGGGGGTTAGAGTAGGTAAACAGTTCATTCTTTTTTTTTCCCCCCTTCGATATTTATCTGTCTTGGCTGTACCCAGTTTTAGTTGCAGCATGTGGGCATGTGGGATCTAGTTCTCTGACCAGAGATCGAACCATGGCCCCCTGCTTTGGGAATGAGGAGTCTTAGCCACTGGACCACCAGGGAAGTCATAACAATTCATTCTTAATATCCGACAACCCCAGAGTCCTGATCTTCCATTCAGAAGAATCACCCCTAGAGCTCTTACGAGGAATTTTGGACAGCATTCTTCTGTGCAACCATTCTAATGTCGCATTTCCATGAATTCCACCTGGTGATCTTCCCAGCGCCCTTCAATACTTTATCACCATCACCACAAGTAACATCAGTAGCACCTAGGAGCTAGCTAGATATCTCATAGGCTCTGCATGTAAACTAGCTATGTGTGTTCTGCAGTCTCTGGTTCCTCCTTGAAACGTTCTCATGACCCCTCTAGCAACAGTAACTTTAGTTTGGAAAGTATTGGTTGACGTCAATCAATGGAAATGTACTTCTCATAGTGACATTTACCCACCCCTTAAAAAGATGGTCATGACCATTCCCAGCTGCACAGAATCACTGTCTCTCACAACAGTTCACTCCCTGGAAGTACCGAGTGCTCCTTCTCAGACCATTTCTCTGCCTGCTGTGTACCAGAATTCAGTGTTCTCTTACACTGAGAAGATATGAACAAGCATCTCTCAACCCCTTACCCCTGCTCTGGGTAGAGGATGGAATGGGACTCAGTGATGGCTCTAGACTTGGGGCTCAGCAGGTGAATACAAGGTATCACAGATTGATTTTCCAGGGAAGCAGACCCTGATATGGAAATTAACATATAGGAAACTTATAAAGGAGTGATCTCAGGATCAAAAATTGCCAGAGGGAGCAAGCTTGTAAGAGGGAGCAAGCTTGAATAAAGGGAAAGGCTGAAGCTGGCTCCCCTTTTAAAAAAAATGGGATATAGTTGCTTTATAATATTGTGCTAGTTTCTGCTGTACAACGAAGTGAATCAGCTATTTATATACACTTATCCCCTCCCTCTCCACCTCCCATTCCACTGATTTAGGTTATCACCTGAGCTCTCTGTGCTAAATCACAGCTTCCCACTAGCTATCCATTTTTTAAAAATATATATTTTTAATTGAAAGATAATTGCTTTACAATGTTGTATTGGTTTCTGCCAAGTAACACAAATAAGTCATAACTATATATATCCCCTCCCTTTTGAACCTCCCCATATCCCACCCCTCTGAGTCATCAGAGTGCCAGGCTGGGCTCCCTGTGTTATACAGCAGCTTCCCACTAGCTATCTATTTTCCACATGGTAGTGTATATATCCCAATCTCCCAGTTCATCTCACCCCTTCTTTTTGAAGCAACCTCCTTAGAGGTCTCTGGCAACTCCCTTAAATAGCTTGGACTATGGTGTTCTCTCCAAGTGGCCTTAAGCTGGAGTTAAGGGGCCTTGCTTCTACACCCCAGTGTTGATTGGCCATTGGATACATTACAATGGCAAAGAAAAGTGATGTTGAATACAGTGGCCAAGGCACTTTCCCAAGAGGGCTGATGACTGCAGGCTCTCTGCCAGTGGCAATAGCAACTCTCACCAACTGAGGGAGTGAGTCCTCCGTTCCTGACAGAGGACCTAGGCAGCGCATCACAGCATCCATCACACAAAATCAGAGTTGATTTTAAACATGTATCTATTACCTCCTTGCTTAGGAACACGTGATCTTCTGATACAAGAATTCATTTCAGGAACTGTGATTTCCCTAGGAGGTCAGGGTGGGCAGTGACAGTGACATTGCTGGGCAGTCTGGGGGCTTATTGGGTAGACCTGTGGGGGGGTCGGATACTGAAGGACATTGATCTTCATTGGAAGGGCTTTCCCAAGATCATAAATCCCTCTTTCTTCTCACATTTCCACACTTATCTCAAGCCCAATTGTCTCAAGTGTCTCCATGTTCTCACTTTCCCTCTGCTCCAGTCTATACTCTCTCTTCTGTAATGTTCCAGTTTTGTGAGTGATAGCTCTTCAGTTGTGTTCCAGCTGAGTGTTGAAAGGGCTCATTCTTCATTACCCCCACCTTTGTGGCCAGCTGATGGGTATCCCAACCTCATAATTATAGTAAACACGTGCTGCTTTGATTGGAAGGAGCAAGGATACAGGGATATGGAGGAATTATAAACTTTGAGATTATTGGAATATCATAACTTTCCCAGCTTTATGCACCAGTGGGAAATAGGACACCAAGAGGGCTGACCGGACCTATCTGCTTTCTTACTGTTTTTTTAAATTTTATTTGTTTATTTTTGGCTGTGCTGGCTTTGGTTACTGCACGTGCTTTTCTACAGTGGTGAGTAGGGGCTACTCGTCATTGCCATGCACAGGCTTCTAGGGGATATATACATATCCTCTCCCTTTTGAGCCTCCCTCCCTCCCATCCCTCCCACTCTTCTCGGTTATCACAGAGTGCCAGGTTGGCACTTTCATCAAGAGGCTCTTTAGTTCCTCTTTGCTTTCTGCCATAAGGGCGGTATCATCTGCATATCTGAGGTTATTGATATTTCTCCTGGCAATCTTGATTCCAGCTTGTACTTCATCCAGCCCAGCATTTCTCATGATGTATTCTGCATATAAGTTAAATAAGCAGGGTGACAATATACAGCTTTGACATATTCCTTTCTCAGTTTGGAACCAGTCTGTTGTTCATGTCCGATTCTAATTGTTGCTTCTTGACCTGCATACAGATTTCTCAGGAGGCAGGTCAGGTGGTCTGGTGTCACCATCTCTTTAAGAATTTTCCACAGTTTGTTGTGATCCACACAGTCAAAGGCTTTGGTGTAGTCAATGAAGCAGATGTTTTTCTGGAATTCTCTTGTTTTTTCTGTGATCCAAGGGATGTTGGCAATTTGATTTCAGATTCTTCTGGCTTTTCTAAACTCAGCTTGAACATCTGAAATTTCTCAGCTCATATACTGCTGAAGCCTTGCTTAGAGAATTTTGAGCATTACTTTGCTAGTGTGTGAGATGAGTGCAATTGTGTGATAGTTTGGCATTGCCTTTATTTGGGACTGGAATGAAAACTGACCTTTTCCAGTCCTGTGGCCACTGCTGAGTTTCCAAATTTACTGGGATATTGATTGTTGCACTTTAACAGCATCTTTTAGGACTTGAAGTAGCTCAACTGGAATTCCATCACCTCTACTAGCTTTGCTCGTAGTGATGCTTCCTAAGGCTCACTTGACTTAGGACTCCAGGATGTCTGGCTTTAGGTGAGTGATTACACCATTGTGGTTATTTGGGTGATGAAGATCTTTTTGTATAGTTCTTCTGTGTATTCTTGCCACCTCTTCATATATATATATATATATATATATATATATATATATATATATATGTCAGTACTCATGTCCCAGTTTATCTCACCTCCTCCTTTAGATGCAGTCTCCACAGAGGTCTCAGCCAACTCCCCTTGATAACTTGGACTGGGGTGTACTCTCGAAGTGGTCCTGAGCTGGAGTGAAGGGGCCCTGCTTCTATACCCCAGTAGTGATCAGCCACTGGATACATTACTATGGGAAAGGAAAGCGATCTTGAATACAATGGAGCGTGGGCTCTAGAGTCCGCAGATGGGCTGTAGGGTGCATGGGCTTCAGTAGTTGCAGGACTCAGGCTCAGTAGTTGTAGCCCCTGGTCTCTAGAGCACAGGCTCAAGTTGCTCTGTGGCATGTGGGATCTTCCTGGATCCTATAGTGCAGGGGCGTCTCCTGCACTGTCAGGAAGATTCTTTACCACTGACCCACCAGGGAAGCCCAGGACCTATCTGCTTTCAAGCAGAACCCTATTTCCAAGATCGAAACCGAAAAAGAATAAACAGATATATTAGCTTCCATCTTCTCAGCTCCAGTCTGGCAGACTGGTCCCTCTGATACTGATTACATGAGTCTGGAATTATTGGTTTTCTTCCTATAGTCTGTGACATTCTCATTCTCTCTCTGACATCTCTACACCAGAGTCTTTTTTTCCCTCTATTCCCAGAATGTGAAGCTCCTGGGGCTTGCTTCAGCCTTTTGCCAGAGCTCTGCCGTTTTTGCAGAAGCTGGAGTGAAGTTGGGTTTCTTACAGCCAGAAGAATCTGGTGCTTTAACTACTCCATAGACTGTGTGTGTATGTGTGTGGGTGCACATGTGCATGCTCAGTTGTATCCAACTCTTTGGGACCCCATGGATTGTAGTCTGTCAGGCTCCTTTGTCCATGGAATTTTCCAGGCAAGAATACTGGAGTGAGTTGCCATTTCCTTCTCCAAGGGATCTTCCTGATCCAGGGATCAAACCCATGTCTCTTGTGTCTCCTGCATTGGCAGGCAGTTTCTTTACCACTGAGCCACCTGGGAAGCCCATAGATAACTAGTATTTGAATATATATCTATACCTATATAACTGCACCACTTTGCTGTACACCTGAAACTAACACAATATCATAAATTAACTATACTTCAATTAAAAAAATGGGCAAGCAGCTATTTCTTAGAAGAAGCCTAAAAGGCTAACAAGAGCATGATAATTAGAAAAATGGAAACAAAAGTGCCAGTAAGATCTCTCTTTATGCCCACTTGATTGGCAAGATTTAAAGGGTTAATTAATTAATTGGCTAATTAATTAACTTATGCCAAAGATTGCTTAGTTGCAGGGTGGCTCAGTTAATAAAGCATCTTCCTGCAATGCAGGAGACCCAGTTTCAATCCCTGGGTCATGAAAATACCCTGGAAAAGGGAATGGCAACCAACTACAGTATTCTTGCCTGGAGAATTCCAAAGACAGAGGAGCCTGGAGGATACAGTACATGGAGTTGCAAGGGGTTGGACATGACTGAGGAACTAATACTTTCAGTTTTCAAAGGTTTCTTGGGATGTCAGATTAGGGGAATGGTCTTGCACTTCTGAGGGCAGTACCAATTTGGGGGACCACCTGGGATTACTTGTTGCATTAATCTCACTCTCAGATATATATTCAGAGAAATTCTCACACATGTCCTTGGTGGAACATGACAAAGGAAGTTAGTCGGTGTCTGCAGTAGAGACAAGATGGGGATAATCTATGTGTCCATCACTGGGGGATTAGATACAGACAGTGTAGTGGAATAATGTGCAGAAGTTAGGAGCAATGAATTAGATGTACACACAGTAACGTGCATAAATTAAACAAAAAATAGCACCAAAAGAAAAATGGAGCAACAGCATAGGCAAACAAAAAAATTAGGCTCCCCACAAATAATGCATGTAAGTGAAGATAACACATCAAATGCATCAGAATGGTTGGAGACCAAGGAATGAGAAGAGCACCTAGAGATACAAGGCTATGAGTAAGAAAGCTAGAGAAAATAGGTATGGCCCCTCTATGGGAGTGAGCCATGAGCTGAGGAGTGTGATTAACTCAGCATCCGAGGTTACAAAACAAAGAGGAAGGAAAACAAAAGAAACAAAAAATGAAGAAAGTAATAAGAGAAAATGTAGAGTGAAAAGGCAAATAGTTAATAAAATAAAATTTGTATCCAGTACAAAACCAAAACTCAACTATATGTTACATTAATACAACATTGTAAATCAACTGTACTTGAATAAAATAAATTTAAAGCAAAAACAAACAAACAAACAAAAACAAATGAAAAGCCCTATATGCTATATATAAGGGATATATCTAAAGGAAAGTCACTCAGAAAGTTAGAAGTGCAAGATTGGACAAAGACATATCAAGGCAGAAAACACTGAAGGAAAGTGGAAAAGGCTAAGATGTATGAGAAAGCTCTAAGCCTCATAAATCTTTGGAAGTAAATATCATGTCATCAAAATTAATACTTGACACATGGACTGCAGGAAATGGAAGGAGAAATAAATTTAATGACAATGACAATAACAAATGACACCTGTAGACCCGCAGTAGATCAAGCAGATTAAAAAGTAAGGGTGCATATGAATCAAATAATATGATTAATAAGAAATTCATAATAAATATACATTGACTCCAGTAACAAGGAATTCACTTTCTTTTAAGTACTCACAGATGATCTACCAAAGGTAGATCACAAAGAAAACCTTAACAAATTATAAATGCAATCAATTATTTTTAAAAATCACAAAATTAAGGGAAAATCCTTTCACTAGGCAACTAAAGAATTTGCTATTTTAAAACATTTTTGAGGTCAAAGGAGAAAATAAAACTGATATTACAGACTTGATAACAATTATAACCAAAACCCTACCTATCAAAACTTAAGAGACATGATTAAAATAGGTCTTTAAACAATTGGAAAAAGTACCAACAAGGAAAAATAAAAATAAATTAACTAGGCATAAATTAACTAAGAACTTAGAAAAATATCACCAAAACCAATGAAGATTAAAGCAGACATTAATGAATATATCAAACAGAAAACCCCAGCAGAATATATGATAAACTCAAAAGCTTTTCTATTAAAAAATAGATAAACCACTGAATAGGCTAATCAAGAAAGAAGGGACAATGAATTAAACATACATCTTTTGAAAACCTATATTAAACGGATGACTTTCTAGGAAAATATAAATTATCATTTTTTTTTCAAGAAGAGAAGGTTAAATAAACAGAACAATAATAGTGAAAAAATTGAGAACATTATTGGAGAGCCACATCTCCAAACATATCAAGCCAGATGGTTTCACTCACTAATATTTTTAGTCTTCAAGAAGATAAATTTAGTAGTATTTACATTTTTTTGAGCAATCACAGAGAAAGAAATCTTTCAAATTAATAAGAAACCAAAACAGCATTCATTCAAGCTTTTCAAAGAAGGTATAAAAAACTACAGACAAATCCTCATTATGAATACCCATGCAAAATCTTACATAAGATACTATCAAGTGGAATTCAGCAGGATATTAATATACATCACAACCAGGTAAGGCTGTGATAATTATTCATTATAAGGAGAACTGTTGACAAAGAAATATATCTTTTCAGTTTTATTCTTCCCATATCCACTCAGATTCAAAATTTAGTTATTAATTTCTAAAAGAAATCACTCAAATATTTTTTGAGATCTAGGCAACCAACTCTAGTATCCTTGCCTGGAGAATCCCATGGATAGAGGAGCCTGCCAGGCTAGAGTCCATACAGTCGCAAAGAGTCAGACATGGCTGGGAGACTAACACTCTCACTTTCAGGCATTACTGAAGTCTGGGGGACTCATAGATGGGTTACATCATGGAGTATGTGGCTTTTTCCTTTTCTTCAGTTTTCACACCCACATCTAATCAAGACACTCAGCAGAACAAAAGACCTCATGAATCAAGACTTTCCTGAGAGGACCGATCAAGATGGTGGAATAGTCAAACATGAAGGTTACCTCCTCCCACATTACATCAAAAACGTATCTACATGTGGAATGATTCTCACAGAATATATACTGAATGCTGGCAGAAAACCTCAGACTCTCAAAAGGCCAAGAAAATCTCTAAGTAACCCGGTAGAACGATATTCTCCTGAGACATTAGCTTTTGTGAAAACACACACACACACCTATAGTTTTTGTGAAAACAGACACACAGGAGATTAGTGTTAATGGAATGTTACTATTGTATTTTTAAATTTAATGAACAGTATAAAATAATATGTAGCTTGAAGTAAAATAAACTAAAATATACATATTCATTCATATATATTTATAAAACATTTTAGAATTATCAGAATATTAACAGGAGTACTTCTGAATGTTAAAATTTTGGCTGATTTTTCTTTTCTTTTCTGTATACTCTTCTTTTTATAATGTGTTTTATATTTGTAATTAAAAAAATATTTTAAAAAGAAATAAGAGCTACTTTCTTCCCAAGTCACTTGGAAACAAAATCAAATACCCACATTTTCTTTTGTCTGTTTTACATGCACATATTTTGTATGAGATGTAGGGCCCACCTCAATCAGTTCCTTGCTTGTTTCATCCCAGGAGCTGCTACATCTGCTCAAGGAGACAGTATTGGGATCCCCAGGCAGTTCTGGAAGAGACTGGAAAAGCCAGGACCGGGTCAAGGTGTCAGTACAGAGGGAGACATTCTTTGAGCTTGGCTTCTTTGGGAGCTGGGTTTTGTCCCAGATGCAGGCACAGTTGATGCTTTGGGTCAGAAGAACAATTTAGAATCCTGCTGAGAGGTCAAGTGAGCCACAGGTAAAGCATTAAGGTCTGTCCAGAGCCACTGGGTCACCCAGGGCTGGGAGGTCAAAAGTAGAGATTCTGAGGTCTACGGGCCTCCAGTTTCCACATCTTCAAAAAGAACTAGGCTAGAATGCTGTAGAGAAAAGGGAATAGGTGGTAAGGAGAGGAAGAGCCAAAAGGGATTGTACCGAAAAACTCATGGGGTCTTCCTGGAGAGGTGAGGTCCAGGATATGGAAGAGGGCCAACCCTGAGTTCCAGACCTCCCCTTTCATGGAGATCATTCAAAATCAGCAAGCGGTAGCAGGCCCTGGAGACTTCTTCCCAGATTTTGCTCTTCATCACAGATCTTTATGAATGATGAGTGTTTGATCTCATCCCAGCTCTGTAACTGGACTGGGTATTATTTCACTTTTCTGACAGAGATCATGAGCTTCAGAGAAGTTTGATGCTTATAGGGATGGTAAGTGGGGAGACAGGACTCAAGCTCTGTATAGCTGACACCAAATCCTGGATCCTTTCCAGTTCCCAAAGCTGATTCCATTTCCCTGAATGAGCCACAGGCCTTTAGATATTCCTAACACTGGACATTGGCTCAATAGTTCTAAAAGCTTCTTCTCACCACCTCTAGAAGGATGCCCCAGAAATTGGGGTGCTCCACCAGAGACATGATCTGGGGCTGGGCCTGAGGTAGCAGTCCCACTGGGTTCTGCTCTAGTCACAGGCTCGATAGAATCTTTGGGAAATGCAGTGGACTTTTTTACTTCTACCGTCAATTTGTGGCCTGGTTTCCTTGAAGACCCAGAGTCTTTCCGACATGCCTCACATTTCCACTCCCTGTCTCATTAGAATCCAGGGAAGGAAAAAGCACTTGCATCTTCCCTACCAAGCACTCCTCTTATTTGGGGATTTGTTTTGATGAGTAGAGGCATTTCAGGAGAGAGTACAGTAGAGCTGATGGGATTAGGTTAGAACATAGAACAATCTAATCCCATCAGCTCTAATCAATCTATATTGATTAGAACAATATAAGCAGTGTGACCTCAATTAAAATCAAACTGTGTAATTTTATGGTTTCATAATTACTTCCCTGGCATTATAGTCAAACTCATGGCCATGAAAATGCCAATATCTTGTCTTTTGAAGTGGCAGATACAGGCTACCAACAGAATGTGTAGGAGAGCCCTTTATAACTATTGACTGCCTAATATGAACTAATGGTGTTTTCCTGACCACATGCTAATGTAGAATGAGTGAGTGGTTCTGAAGGCAGCAGGAGCAACAGTGACTAGCAAGGTGAGTTGGAGGCAGCATAGAGAAGGGCCTTGAAGTAAAGTAAGCCTGTTCCCATTGACCAGGCCCCGCCATCACCTACTTCACACACTGCGCCTGCATCCTCATCACGCCCACAGTCAAAGGTCTCAACCTGCTCACATTCAGCCAGTGCTGCTTCTGTCCCATTGCACAGGGCTACCTGATAAATACAGGCTGGTCCTCTTCTGCCACTGGCAGATACAACATGCCTGCAGGCGTGTGCTTGGCTGCTCCACAGCCCAGCTCCCAGCACACCACAGCCACATCCTTCATGTCCCAGCCGTGCGTCACGCACGGTGCCCCAGTGACCTTCCTTTTCCACCTCCACTCACCCTTCACAATGGTGGGGACCATTCATCAAGTGTATTTTAGGTGGAAATTCTATGAACAGAAGGGGTCAGAGCACACTCAGAAATGTCCTCTTAGGGCAGCTTCCAGTGTTAAGAGAGGTTGTTTGATAGTGGTGGTGGTATGTGGTATGAAGCAGAGGACCTGCTAAATCAGGAATCACCAAGCTTTGCTCTATCCCATGCCATTACCATCTCCTAAAACACCCCCCCTACCTAAGGCCTCCACTCACCTGGGAAAAGGCCTTTCTTTCTGAAAACAAGGGAATACAGGCACATAGAGACTTATGGTTTGATTTTTATGAGCTCAAAAGACCTTAGAAAAAGAGGAGTCCAGAATCAGGTCTTTCCTAAAAATGGACAATGAGACTTAGACTAAAGAAAGGCCTAAAATAGGTCAATTGAGTTACTCAGTTTTCTTCTGCTGTGCTCTGTTGCTGACTTCACCAGTCACAGGCCCATAGTCTCTCTAGAGGAAAAGGATGAACACATCGCATGGACTGGTTAATCTCTATTTATTTATTTGTTGTTGTTGTTTTTATCTTTTGCTTCTTAAACTGGAGTAACTGTTTTTATTTATTTAAATTGAAGGATAATTATAATATTGTATTGGTTTCTGCTATACATCAATATGGATCAGCCATAGGTATACGAATGTCCCCTCCCTCTTAAGTCTGCCTCCTACCTCTCACCCTATCCCACCCCTCTAGGTTGTCACAGAACCCTGGTTTGCATTCCCCGAGTCATATAGCAAATTCGGCTATCTATTTCACATACATTAGTGTATATGTTTCCATGCTACTCTCTCCATTTGTCCCAACTTCTCCTTCTTGCCTACCCCTGCCCCGTGTCCATAAGTATGTTCTAGTCTGTGTCTAAACTGGAGTAATGTCTAAAGAGACTCTTGTTTCAGGTACATGAACACCAATGTTCATTGCAGCATTAGTTACAAAAGCCAAGACATGGAAGCAACCTAAATGTCCATTGACAGATGAATGGATAAAGAAGATGTGGTACATATATACAATGGCATATCACTCAGCCATAACAAAGGATGGAGTAATGTCATTTGCAGCAACATGGATGGACTTAGAGATTATCATGCTAAGAAATGTTAGAGAAAGACGGATATCATATAGTGTCATTTATACATGGAATCTAAAAAAAGTTACAAATGAACTTATCTACAAAACAGAAATAGAATCACAGATGTAGTAAACAAAGTTATGGTTATCAAATGGGAAAGTGGTGGAGGCATAAATTAGGAGGTGGGAATTAACATATTCACACTACTATACATAAAATAGATAACCAACAAGGGCCTACTGTAAAGCACAGAGAACTCTACTCAATATTTTGTAATAACATGTAAGGGAAAAGAATCTTAAAAGGAATATAAAACAGAATCACTGTGTTGTATGACTGAAATTAAAATGACATTGTAAATCAACAATGCTGCAATTAAAAAAATTTAGGGACTTCCCTTACAGTACAGTGGTTAAGACTCTGTGCTTCCACTGTCGGGGGTGTAGGCTCAATCTCTGGTCAAGCAACTAAGATCCTGCACATCATGTGGCTCAGCCAAATTTCTTTTTTAATTAATAATTTTTAAAAAATAATTAAAAAGAAACTCTTTTCTTTGGGATATCTAGCAGAAAGGAGGGATATAAGACTGAAGATGTCAGTGGTCAGCTCTGCCTGTCTGAGAAGTTAATGGAGAAATGCAGAGGAAAGAGCGGTGGCAGAGACAGAACCCTTTGCTAGTCACACATTAAGCCATGTGCATTCCTGACCCTTCCCACCAACTTTACTATTTTTTTCTGGCCCAAGCTTGTTTGTATAGGATTCCTGTCATTTGAAACAAAAATGCACCATTTTACACAGTCAATTACCAAGTTCATGACAAGGCCCCTATAAAAAGCTAAGTTTCTAAGAATTATAATGATGTGAATATGATTCTCAAAAATTAATAGCTTGAAAACGGCAAACATATGTAAGACTCTATAGAAACTGAATACATCAAACAACTTGCTTAATTTAATAGAAAAATAGAAACTGAACTTATCTTAAATATCTTAAATAGAAAATTCGCATTCTTTTCAAATTCCATTTATAGCATTTAGAAAAAATGTTAACTGTATGTTATTTCAAAAGATATTATTATAAATCACCAAATGATACAGGCCATATTCTTTGATAAAATTTAATATAGGGATAATAAAAAGTTTTTAGAAAAGAAATTTATAAGAATCTAAAAAGTATATAAATGAACTTATCTATGAAACAGAAATAGAGTTACAAATGTAGAAAACAAGTTTATGGTTACCATGGTTGGTAAGTGAGGGGAGGGATACATTTTAAGATTGGAATTGACATATACACACTGCTGTTGCTGCTAAGTCGCTTCAGTCGTGTCCGACTCTGTGTGACCCCATAGACGGCAGCCCACCAGGCTCCCCCATCCCTGGGATTCTCCAGGCAAGGACACTGGAGTGGGTTGCCATTTCCTTCTCCAATGCATGAAAGTGAAAAGTGAAAGTGAACTCGCTCAGTTGAGTCCGACTCATAGTGACCCCATGGACTGCAGCCTACCAGGCTCCTCCATCCATGGGATTTTCGCTACTATATATATAAAAATAGATAACTAATAAGATCTACTGTATAGCACAAGGAATTTGACTCAATACTCTGTAATGACCTCTATGGGAATATAATCTAAAAAAGAGTGGATATATGTACATGTATAACTGGTTGGGGCTTCCCAGGTGGCAAAGTGGTAAAGAACCTGCCCGCCAATGCAGGAGATGCAAGGGACATGGGTTCGATCCCTCGGTCGGGAAGATGCCCTGGAGGAGGAAATAGCAACCCATTCTGGTATTCTTGCCTGGAGAATCCCCGTGGACAGAGGAGCCTGGTGAGCTACAGTCCATGGGGTGGCAAAGAGTAGGACACAACTGAAGTGACTTAGCATGAATGCATGCACAATTGGTGCACCTTGCCGTACACTGGCAACTAACATGACATTGCATACCAACTATACTCCAGTAAAAATCTAAAAAAGAAACTAATAAAAGAGGATAAAAATCTATTCATAAGAAATTATTAAGTTTCAGGCTATAAAATTAAGTGAAACACAAATTTTACATACTTTGTAAATTAAACAAATGAAAATATTATACATCAAAATCTGTAGGGTGAGATGAAAGTGGTACTTAGAATAAACTATACAGTTTTAAATTCATTTATTAGGAAACAAAGATGAAAAATGAATAAGCATTAGATTAAGAAATTAAAGAACCACATAAACTGAAAAGGAAGAAAGAAATATTGCAGATAAAGGAGAAACAAATGAATCAGAAAACCAAAATTCAAATATATTTGAATAAAAAATTAAGCCTGGTTCTTTAAAAAGAGCAATAAAATTGACAAGCACATGGCAAATATGATTAAGAAAAAGAGATCACACAAACTAGAAATGAGAATAGAGCATAAATGCATATATAAAGGCCGTTTCAAAATTAGATGAGAATACTATGGACAACATTCTGTGATAAATTTAGGTATAATCGTCCAAATTATTTTAACAAGGAATAGAAAATTTGAAGACTAATAAAAAGATTTGACAGTGGAGGTCAGGATTTAAGAAGCTCAGAATGTTGTTTAGGTTAGTTCCAAAGACTTTGCAAATAGATAATTCCAATACAGTATTAAACTGCTGCAGAGGATAGAAAATATGGAAAACTTATGAAAACATTCTTATGAGGCAAACCTATCCCTGAAACCAAAATTAGTTCAAAAAGAAAACTCATAAATAAAGATGCAAACATTTGAAATAAATATTAAGGTGCGTGTAGCTGCTACCTATGATATAATGACTGAGAAAGGTTTATACAGGAATTCAATGATTATTCCATACTAAGAAACTTATTAAGGCACTACTCCACAATAATAAATTAAAGGGAAAATACTATATACACAGCCATCACTTTAAAATAGTGGCAAGGAGCAGTTTTTCAATTCTGTAGTTCTTGCCTAGAGTTTCATCTTTGCACCTACTCGCTGTGTGAATGTGGGTAAATTTCTTATTCTAAATATAATTTCCTCTTAGTAAAATGAGTTGTCAGTGGAGATTAAAAGATAATCCTAGTAAACTGTTGAATCTTAGAATCTGGCTTCTTCATGGGGTTTTCACTGTTTCCTTAAGTATTGACAAGGTTTGGTTGTAGCTCCTTGCTCGCTGAGAGCTCTGAATATGCAATCATCTTTGTCTTCTCTCTCCAAGCCTTACTTACCCCACTCCCAGGGCTGACTTGATCCTAGTGCAGTATCTATTTCACACCTATCTGATGGTGTAAGTGAAAGGGAAGCCGGAAGGCCAGTGATGCTGCTGTTCAGACCAGCGAGAAGGAGAGACAGGGAGAGCTGACAGCTTCTTTTGTCGAACTTCGATTCCTCGAGGGAGAGGAAAACCCATGGAAAGGACACACAAGCCCCTGTTCGGAATAAAGGCAACCAGCGTTCTGGAAGGAGGCTTTGGACTTGTCCTACCTGCGACGAGGAGCACCGCCACGTCACTGCGCTGGGCTCCCAGGCCGTTGTCGGCCTCGCAAGCACAGGTCCCAGAATGCCTTGCGCTCAGAGATAGGGTGAAGGAAGCTCCTCCTCCAAAGGGCGCCGAGGTGTTCCCCAGGGGAACGTTTTCATGGTAAAACCGGTGCAGAATCGGGGGAGATGCTCTCTTGTCCTCACAGCGAAGCTCCACCACGTCCCCAGTCAAGGCCTGGGCCCCAGGAACACCGAAGGTGAGGACGGGACGTGACACTGGAACTGATAAAGGGCGGTTCATGAGAGAGGGTCTCTTGTGCGGGCCCAGGCTTATAACCCACTCTCTCTATTCTCACGGTATCCACACAGTCAAGCCCTGGGGTTTCTTCCCACTAGCGCACCTTCGGATCTAACGCTGCAGAGACGGTTCCCTATGAAGCTTTGACAGTTTCCGGGGAGAAACTCTGAGGTCATGTGTCTGACCGAGCCTCATAGCCTGCTCCTGTCTCCCCTCGTCATCGTCCTTCAGCTCTTCTGACCCTGTTGTCGCTGCTCCTGCTGCCACCACCCTTGCAATAACAATCCTAGCATCGTAATGGCTTCCTAACCTCGTCACAGCCCTGATTCTTATCCTTGGAACATCCTCACTGTCACAGAAGGAAACCAGTTGCAGTTGGGACTCTCCGGCTAATTAGGAGAATTAGCTACTTACTCTCACAATTCACTGCCTCGCTTTGGATGAGGCCGTAGCAGTTGTCAGCTGTGCAGTAGTAGCGCCTGGGCATGGCTTTCCCGGATAACGGGGATCTCCAGCTCTGCTCTCTGGGAGCGCTGACTTTTCTGCCCCAGACACTCCCTTGTGTCCTCTCTGTGCCAAAACAACTTGGTTTTCCCGGTGCCTTGGGCCACAGAGCAGACAAGGACCAGCGTCTCCTCTTTAACCACCTGGTTCCTCTGGGGCTGTGTCTCCAGGAACACTCCAGACACCGGGATTCCTGTGTGGACGACAGGTGAGGGCATGATGAGAGGAGGATGGGGCTGGGATGTTGGACAGGGTCACTTTTTATGGGACTTGAAGATACACTCTTCTGCAGGTGCAGAAGGGTAAGGGCCTGGAATGGAGGCTTGTACCACCTGCTGAGCGTTATGGCAGGCGGAGCTGGTGGGATGTTTAGGAAGAGAAGTATTTTTTTTTTATCAGGGAGGGTACATGCTGAGGGCCCTCAGGTAGGCTCACCCTGCTCCTGAATGCTCTAAAAATTCCAATTTGCACTTCCTCCACACTCATTAGCCTTTGCTAATGACCACAGCCCTTAGTGATCTTGCTCCTTCCTGATCTCCAGATAAACTCAGGACAGCAGGAGTGATGGGAAGGGGACTGACAGGGGAATCCCCACCCACTGCCATCACTTATTCATTGCATGATCTTCATAGATTTATCTCTCTGATCCTCAGTTTTCTCAAAGGTAAAGTGTGGATAATCATACTAACTTCATAGCGTTCTTATGAAGATGAAACAGCATGCATGTACAAAGAACCTGTTACACTGAAGATGTCCAGCAAATGGGGCTGTTATTGGTACTACTCTCCACTGATGTGGCTGAGATAGGAAATGTAACTGATACCAGAGTGCCTGGGTTCAGATTCCAGCTGTGCCGCTTATTTGCTGGGTTCCCTTGGGGCAGGCGACCAAACAGCTCTGTGCTTTCAGTTCCTCATGTGTAAAGTGAGGATGACATAATATCCACTTTAAAGATAATTTTCACCTACTTCACAGGGTTACTCTGAGGACTAAATATAAAACTGCTCTGATCAGTGCCTTCCTAGTACTTGATAAACTTTCTACAAGTCTTCCCCTCTGCAAATATTTCTGAGCATCAGAGGGGTTCTGAATTGAATATAACAGCTTGGTTTCAGGTTAACATTTAGTAAACTTTTAATAAATGGTGAGGATTCTTATTGATATTTCTCACATCATCATTATCAGCATCATCACTTTGTTCCTTCATTGCTCTAGCTGGCTTAAATGTGCCTCCTAGTTGGGGGTCATTCTCTGCAGACAGAGAGCGTGATTTATCTCTTGGTTCACTGAGCATTCCTCAGTGCTAAGCATACATAAATGCTCCAGAGAGATTATTATGTTTTTAAAAATACTTTACTTTTTAAAAAATTATTTTTTAAACTATTTTAAAATAGATATGTATAAATTTAAATTTATAAATACATATGTATAAATTTACATATGTATTTATAAATTTAAATTTATTTATTTGGCTGCACTGTATTTTGTTGCAGCTTGTGAGATCTTTTAGTTGCGGGGTGGGTCAGATGATAAAGCATCTACCTCCAATGCAGAAGACCCGAGTTTGATCCCTGAATCAGGAAGATCCCCTGGAGAAGGGAATGGCAACCCACTCCAATATTCTTGCCTGGAGAATTCCATGGACGGAGGAGCCAAGTAAGATACAGTTTATGAGGTCGCAAAGAGTTGGACACGACTGATCGACTAATACTTCCACTTTCTATGGAATCTAGTTCTCTGACCAGGGATTGAACCTGGATCCTCTGCATTGGGATCATGGAGTCTTAACTGCTGGACCACCAGGGAAATCTTTTTTTTTTTTTTCTGGTAGGGAGAGCAGAACTATTGGGAGATGATGCCATGGTAGCAGTTAATAAAGCAGAGCCTGACTGAGTCATTGTAGCCCCCAACCACAGGCATAGAGGCAGCACAGTTGAAATGAAGAACACAGGTTTGAATGGGAACTACAGTTCTTCTCTGCCCACCCAACCTAGCAGCCCAGTACCAATGCTCACTTTGCACTTGTATATAGGACTGGTGACTCTGCTTTGAGACACTGTGAGATACTGTCCTTGCCTCACACCAGTAATAGCCTGAGTCTTCTTTCCATATTTCTGAGATCCAAAACTCTGGTGAGTCCCAGTCTGACCTCAGGGTGTAGCCACCCCTGTAGAAGGAGTAGCGAAGTTGGGTCTCTGATCTGTCTGCAGGGAGCTGGGTACCACAAGACAGGGTTTCTGAGGCTCCCTCAGTGGGTTGCAAGGGTCTGGTTGTCAGCTGAGGTACTGGAAACAGCTCTGGAGGGAAGAATTAAACAGAGGCCACCAGTCAGTGAGGTATGGAGTTCCTGTAGAGAAGTGCCTTTTCAGCCCCAGTGAGCAGGAAACAGACCCAGACTCTAGGACACAGAGCCACCCACCATTTCTCCCTTCCTGGGTGGTCTGCTCTGCTCTGCACCCCGCTCCTTCCACACAGGCCCTACTCCTTCCCAGTCTCATCCACTTAAACAGTGAGACCCTCACCTCGGACAGTGAGCCATACAGATCTTGTTTGTTCCGTGTCATCTATAAATAAGAACACTCTCCTTTTTGCCTTACAATAATAGGAGCCACTGTCATTGGGTCTTGCATTTGAAATGATATAGGTGTTATAATAAGTGGGTAGCCAAGCTCTCCATCTTTGTAGAATGTCAGTCTCTTTATTTTATTATTGTCTCTGCCAGAGCACCTCACTACCACCTGGTCTCCTTCATAGGCATAGTATGGCATATCAATACTCAGCCAGTCTGCAAAAGATGCAAAAATATCTATGATTCCAAGGCTCCTCACTCCCATCCCAGCCCTCTAGATTCTGTTCATAAGGCAGAGGGATAGTGCAAACTCATATACAGGAAGCTGGGCAGCCATATGTTCCTTGGGACCTACTGGCTTTCTTGGCTTCTTTGCTCAGCAAACGTGAGCTCTGTTTCACTTAGTGACATATTTTGTCTTCCACACATCCTAATAGCTTTATGTCTATTAAAAATATTTAATCCTTTTTTTTTTCCTGGGTGCCAATACTTTTCTGGAAAATACGGATTTAAAGCAGTTCCACTTAACATCCTCTAATATCCATTCAAGGTGACTTCGTATCCCTGTGGCAGCCATAATTAACCTTTGTTTTTGTCATTCCTTAGAGGCTCAGCCCAGGAGTACAATTCAAAAAGCTTCCTTTTGTCATTCTCCTTGGATGAAACAATCTGGGTCACTGAGATTATCAGCCCTGGGATCTACAGCTTCAATATTCATAATTCCCAACTTGGATGCTTTTTTCGGAGGCATCTGGATGATCCCTAAGAGAAGAGAAGTGAGCTCCTCTTCTTGCTCAGGTCATTGCCTCCTCATAAAAGAGTGTGGTCACTAGAGAGCGCACGAACAGCTTCGTGTTTTGGATCTGCCCCAGGAGGGAAAGCAAACAATACAGTGGAGAGGAGCAAGAGACTATTGCCTGAAAGTTTGTGCAGAGAGAAGGGGGAGTCAACCACCACCGTGCTCTGTGACTCAACCCTGCAGCCTTGGGCTTCTTTGGGGGAAAATTTTTTGGTTGACAGTGGAATTAGAAATTCAGGTTTAAAAATCAATTTGGAATTGTAGTTCAGTTCAGTTGCTCAGTCGTGTCCAACTCTGTGGGCCCATGGATTGCAGCACTCCGGGCCTCCCTGTCCATCACCAACTCCTGGAGTTTATTCAAACTCATGTCCATTGAGTTGGTGATGCCATCCAACCATCTCATTCTCTGTCATCCCTTTCTCCTCCTGCCTTCAATCTTTCCCAGGATCAGGGTCTTTTCAAATGAGTCAGTTCTTCACATCAAGTGGCCCATTTCAGCTTCAACATCCAGCCTTACAATGATGGACTGGTTGGATCTCCTTGCTGTCCAAGGGACTCTCAAGAGTCTTCTCCAACACCACAGTTCAAAAGCACCAATTCTTCGACATAGTACATTGGGATATTGTAGTACATTGGGATAAATTGCAGGGAAAATATTTGTTGTTCTGATGTAAAATCTAATCCCCGGTCTGAACTTTGGATCATTCCCCTTCAGTGTAAAGAGAGGCAGTGCCAGACATGAAGGAACAGAGTGGGAAAAGAGACTGCCCTTGAGAGGGTTTTCTTAGGCTGTCTGCCCAGCTCACCCCTTCAGCCATGAGTTTAAGGTGGAGGGAAGGAGTGCTAGGTCTCAGTGTCTTGTCTCATGATGTCAAGATCAAGTCTTCAAAGTGGGATCAATGAAAACTCCAATTCAAAAGACCCTTGCACCCCAGTGTTCACAGTAGCACTGTTTGCAATGGAAGCAGCCTAAATGTTCATTGACAGATGAATGGATAAGGAACATGTATATGTATATTAATATGGATGTACACGCATAATGGAATACTGTAGCTGTTGTTGTTCAGTTGCTAAGTTGTGTCTGACTCTTTGCAACCCCATGGAATGTAGCACACCAGACTTCCCTGTCCTCCACTATTAGTGGAATACTACTCAGTCATACAAGAGTGAAATAATGCCATTTGCAGCAATGTGGATGGACCCAGAGATGATCATACCAAGTGAAATAAGTCAGACAGAGAAAGGCAAATACTATATACCACCTATATGTGGAATCTAAAATATGTTACAAATGGACTTATTTATAGAACAGAAACCAACTCACAGACATAGAAAGCAAACTTATGGTTATCAAAGGCGAAAGGGGGAAAAGGATAAATTAGGAGTTTGGGATTAGTAGATACAAACTATTATATATAAAATAAACAACAAGTGTTTGCTGTATAGCACAGGGAAACATATTCAATATTTTGTAATAACTTATAATGAAAAAGAATGTATATGTATAACTGAATCACTGCTGAAAACCAGAATCTAACAAATATGTAAGCCAACTATACTTCAATTAAAAAAAATGCAAAGTGGGATTCATAAGGAAGTGGAGAAAAAGCTTTCATATTATGATAAACATTTTCTCATCTTTTAAATTTTCTGTTTTTGTTGTATTTTGCAACATTCACACTCAGTATAGGGAGCTATACTTATATAATTGGAGAAGTGAAAGGTGACCCATCCCAGTATTCTTGCCTGGGAAATCCCATGGACAAAGGAGCCTGGTGGACTACAGTCCATGGGGTTGCAAGAGTAGGACAGAACTTAGGGACTAAACCACCACCACCACCATATATATAATACATTAAAGGTACATGCTCAAAATTTTTTCCTGATAGAACAAAATGATCAAATAAGTTCAGAGATGACTACTCCATATTTTTTTAGCTACTTCAAAAGCCCCACCATTAGGCTAGGAGGTTGGAGTGGATGGTTGGAGTCATAAGTATTGATAAAGAAAAAGAAGTCTTAAGTCCTTCTGGAGACCAAAAGTTTTTCTCCTCAACATTGGGCAAGGTTTTGCTTCCCTGATAGCTCAGTTGGTAAAGAATCCACCTGCAATGCAGGAGACTTCGGTTTGATTCCTGGGTTGGGAAGATCCACTGGAGAAGGGATAGGCTACCCACTCCCGTATTCTTGGGCTTCCCTTGAGGGTCAGCTGGTAAAGAATCCACCTGCAATTCGGGAGACTTCAGTTTGATCCCTGGGTTGAAAAGATCCCCTGGAGAAGGGAAAGGCTACCCACTCCAGTATTCTGGCCTGGAGAATTCCATGAACTGTGTAGTCAATGGAGTTGCAAAGAGTCAGACATGACTGAGCGACTTTCACTTTCACTTCACTTTCAGTGAAGATTACAGAAATTAAAACTTAATTAAATATTTGAAAAATAAGATTTGTGTAGCCAACTTGGTAATATTGACAAGGGCTGGAGTTAGATAAGAAATGTGACTACAGGTTACACAGAGTCTGGAACAAAGATTGGACACTTTTCCCTGTTTACTTACAGACCCATTCCTTTGAGGGCTTCCCAGGTGGCGCTAGCGGTAAAGAACCAGCCTGCCAGTGCAGGAGACATAAGCAACTTGGGTTCAATCCCTGGGTCAGGAAGATCTCCTGGAGGAGGGCATGGCAACCCATTCCAATATTCTTGCCTGGAGAATCCCATGGACAAAGGAGCTTGGTGGGCTACAGTCCATAGGGTCACACAGAGTCAGACACAACTGAAGTGACTTAGCAAGCATGCATGCTATTCCCTTAAGGAAGGTACAATTATACATATGTACACATTATACTATAATTTCAGGGAGTTCACTGGATCCTATGAAGCTGATTCAGAGACCCTCTAATGTGTTAAGAACACTTTTGCTTCAATAACAAAATGTAATGTAATTTATATCACCAGATATAAAAGTACTAGATTTATAAGTATCACTTTCCATCCCTTTAGCAGGATAAATACTCTCTGAAAGGAATCATTAAAGAAGAAAGTGTAACTTTCCAGGTTAATATAAAAGTAAACTTTCTTTTTCATTACATTAGAATTTTAATTAAAAAAAGAAAAAACAAGTTAGACATGGGTAGTTTGCAATCCAAATATGAGACTGAGGGAAGTTCTTGTTTTTGCACAGCATCCCCTAGCCCACTGGTTTTCTATTATAAATATTTTCCATTACTGTCTCTAGTGCTTCTGGTGGAGGTGATGGAGCTCCTGTGGGTGAAACAAGGAGAACATTTTTCCAGTACTACATTGCATGATTTGCTTTCTCTTCATAAGTTAAATTCTTTCCTGTCCCAGGGCTTAATAGTAAAGGGAGAGGAATTCATTGCCTTGGAGTGTCAGGGTAGGGTCTTTTGACCATCAAGCAGGCAGATAGCAAAGATGAATGTGACATCGGAGAATTCCTGCCCTGCCTATGCCCAGGGTGAGACACTGGCCTCCTGCTCTCTTCACCCTAGTCCAAGCCCTGATCTCCAAAACCCTCACCTAAGAGGCTGGGGGAAGTGCCATCTTCCTTGCATAGCAGAATAACTATGGTTCCCAGAGATCTAAAAGAACAACACCACCAAAGGAGTAACTCACCTGATTGCATGCTGATAGGAGCTGTGGGGAAATAGAGTCAGAGAGGTTACTGCAAGAGCAGAATAAAGATCTTTTTAAAAAGGTTTTAACTCTCTAAAAATATTTCCAACAATTCTCTTTTCCCCTTTCCTCTATCCCTTCTTCCCTCTACCCCTACTCTCCCTTCCCTTCCATCCTCCTTCCCTCAGTTCCTCTATTTTCCCTCCTATCTCCCCTTCTTACCTTCACAACATTCCTGAAGAATGTTTGTTTGTAAGACAAAATGTTTGTTTTGTAAGACAAAACACTCTGTAAACATAAACCATCTCCTTTACCAGAAGTTGGTTATTTTGCAAGTAAATCCTCAGAAGTTTCATGACTTACTATCTCCTTTCCCACCTTCTCTCTCTCTCTTTTTTTTAAATACTTTATTCTACATTACAATACTGTATTTGTTTTGCCATACATTGACATGAATCAGCCACAGGTGAACACGATCTCCCAATGCCGAAGCCCCCTCCCACCTCCCACCCCATATCATCTCCCTGAATCATCCTGTGCACCAGCCCCATGCATCCTGTATCCTGTATTGAACATAGACAGGCGCTTCGTTTCTTACATGATACTATACATGTTTCAATGCCATTCTCCCAAATCATCCCACCCTCTCCCTCTCCCTCAGAGTCCAAAAGTCCGTTCTATACCTCTGTGTCTCTTTTGTTGTCTCATATAGAGGGTCATCATTACTATCTTTCTAAATTCCATATATATGTGTCAGTATACTGTACTGGTGTTTTTCTTTCTGGCTTACTTCACTCTGTATAATCGGCTCCAGTTTCATCCATCTCATTAGAACTGAGTCAAATTTATTCTTTTTAAGGGCTGAGTAGTACTCCATTGTGTATATGTACCACAGCTTTCTTATCCATTCATCTGCTGATGGACATCTATGTTGGTTCCATGTCCTGGCTATTATAAACAGTGCTGCAATGAACATTGGGGTACATGTGTCTCTTTCAGTTCTGGTTTCCTCGTGTGTGTATGCCCAGCAGTGGGATTGCTGGGTCATAAGGCAGTTCTATTTGCAATTTTTTAAGGAATCTCCACACTGTTTTCCATAATGGCTGTACTAGTTTGCATTCCCACCGGCAGTGTAAGAGGGTTCCCTTTTTTTCCACACCCTCTCCAGCATTTATTGCTTGTAGACTTTTGGATTGCAGCCATTCTGACTGGTGTGAAATGGTACCTCATTGTGGTCTTGATTTGCATTTCTCTGATAATGAGTGATGTTGAGCATCTTTTCATGTGTTTGTTAGCCATCCATATGTCTTATTTGGAGAAATGCCTATTTAGTTCTTTGGCCCATTTTTTTATTGGTTCGTTTATTGGAGTTGAGCTGCATAAGTTGCTTGTATATCTTTGAGATTAGTTGTTTGTCAGTTGTTTCATTTGCTATTGTTTTCTCCCATTCAGAAGGCTGTCTTTTCACCTTCCTTATAGTTTCCTTTGTTGTGCAGAAGCTTTTAATTTTAATTAGATCCCATTTGTTTATTTTTGCTTTTATTTCCAGTATACTGGGAGGTGGATCATAGAGGATCCTGCTGTGATTTATGTTGGAGAGTGTTTTGCCTATGCTTTCCTCTAGGAGTTTTATAGTTTCTGGTCTTACATTTAGATCTTTAATCCATTTTGAGTTTATTTTTGTGTATGGTGTTAGAAAGGGTCTAGTTTCATTCTTTTACAAGTGGTTGACCAGTTTTCCCAGCACCACCTGTTAAAGAGACTGTCTTTACTCCATTGTATATTCTTGCCTCCTTTGTCGAAGATAAGGTGTCCATAGGTGTGTGGGTTTATCTCAGGGCTTTCTATTTTGTTCCATTGATCTATATTTCTGTCTTTGTTCCAGTACCATACTGTCTTAATGACTGTGGCTTTGTAGTAGAGCCTGAAGTCAGGCAAGTTGATTCCTCCAGTTCCATTCTTCTTTCTCAGGATTGCTTTGGCTATTCGAGGTTTTTTGTATTTCCATACAAATCTTGAGATTATTTGATCTAGTTCTGTGAAAAATACTGCTGGTAGCTTGATAGGAATTGCATTGACTCTGTAGATTGCTTTGGGTAGTATACTCATTTTCACTATATTGACTCTTCTGACCCATAAACACGGTATATTTCTCCATCTATTAGTGTCCTCTTTGATTTCTTTCATCAGTGTTTTATAGTTTTTGATATATAGGTCTTTAGTTTCTTTAGGTAGGTATATTCCTAAGTATTTTATTCTTTTCGTTGCAATGGTGAATGGAATTGTTTCCTTAACTTCTTTTTCTGTTTTCTCATTATTAGTGTATAGGAATGCAAGGGATTTCTGAGTGTTGATTTTATATCCTGCCACTTTGCTATATTCATTGATTAGCTCTAGTAGTTTTCTGGTCGAGTCTTTAGGGTTTTTTTTTTTTCCTTTCAAATCCACTTTTATTTTCCTTTTTCCTCCTCACATACAGAACTTTTCCACACACTGAATTTCTTGTAGCTATAAAGTCACTTGATGTTGGTCAGGTACCATTTTATCCCTTAAAACTTTGCTGGCATCAAAATATGACAGTTAACCAGTGTTAAATCGATAAAATATTTACATAGCACAGCACATTAAGCTTTAAACACTTGGCAATTACACCACATAAAAATTGGACAAGACCCCCAACCTACATGTTCAGAATCAGGTGTTCACAGTCCCTATCTGGTGACTGTACATGGTTCAAAAGGCAGCAGAGGCAATAGGCAGTTACTCCGAAGGACATGGACCACTATTATCTGGAAGCACATTATGTTATCCCAGTGTCATGTACCACTCCACCTGTCTCCAAGGCGGTCTCATAATTCTGGAATGGCAGGTCCCGCTGATACAAAATGAAGACAGACAACACAACGTTTACTCTGTAGAGACATCCTGACTCCTACTATGCATGCATGGTGATCTTGAATGCAACTCGTCCTAAAAACCTGTCACGGTCATTCTGGGTTTTTAGGTTGGGTGATCCATCAATCTTGCACTCAACCATTACTTCTTTTACGTCACCATCACTACCAAAGCTGACCTGGACGGCAACTAGTGGCTGCAGGTAGCTCCCATGCAGTTTTTCCCATAATATGGAAAATATTTTAAATCTATCGTTCCATTGGAAGGATAAGTTGATAGAAATGCTGTGCTTTCACTCTTTGCAATACAGTCTATCCTTGGTTCTCCTTGAGGCTTTAATCCAATTATTCTGTTCATTTTCACAAGAATACAAGGCTTTCCTTCTTGGTAGCCAAATGTGGGATCATCCACACCACTGCATGCTTCAAGTAAGGCAAGAGGAAACTGACATGCTGTGTATTCTGGACCTTTCTGCTCAAAAAAGTTTACACAGGTACAATCTATGAGATTCTTCTGTTCTTCTAAGCCATATGGCTTTAGAAATTTCTTAAGGTCATAAATGTACCCTTGATAGGATTGTGAATCAGACAGGCTGAATGAAAAATCCAACGCCGAAACTGGTTTTGGAAAAACCATAAGTCCTGGACTAGGAATCTGGTCACGATATTTTGGAACCTCATCATTCAGAGTCTGAAGCATGGCCCACATTGTGAATGAAAAGAGTGCAGCCAGGGACCCATAAAAGACTAAGTAGAAGAGCAAGATCAAACCCCATCTTTTGGCGGTGCGCCCCAGGAATTCTCCAGTTGTCCGGTTGTAGATGAAGAGCTTCCACTCAGCCAGGCTCTGGTTGAAGGACTTCTTGTCTGTCTTCGTCATGGTGTGTGTGCCGATGGCGAGAGGAGAGGCGGCCGCAGGGGTGGAAGCGGCGAGGAGCGTGGAGGCGCGTCCCGGCACGAGCGGCGAAGCCTGGCGGCGGCGGCGGAAAGCAGGACGGCAGAGGAAACCTTCTCGCTGCGGTGAGCGCTCAAGCGGACTGCGCTGCGCCATGCCGAGCCGGGGCTGCCGCTCCGGCCGTGGGAGCCTCTCTTTAGGGTTTTCTATGTAGAGGATCATGTCGTCTGCAAACAGTGAGAGTTTTACTTCTTCTTTTCCAATTTGGATTCCTTTTATTTCTTTTTCTGCTCTGATTGCTGTGGCCAAAACTTCTAGTACGATATTGAATAGTAGTGGTGAAAGTGGACACCCTGGTCTTGTTCCTGACTTTAGGGAAATGCTTTCAATTTTTCACCATTGAGGACAATGTTAGCTGTGGGTTTGTCATATATAGCTTTTATTATGTTGAGGTACGTTCCTTCTATTCCTGCTTTCTGGAGCGTTTTTATCATAAATGGATGTTGAATTTTGTCAAAGGCTTTTTCTGCATCTATTGAGATAATCATATGATTTTTATTTTTCAGTTTGTTAGTGTGATGAATTACATTGATTGACTTGCGGATATTGAAGAATCCTTGCATTCCTGGGATAAAGCCCACTTGGTCATGGTGTATGATCTTTTTAATGTGTTGCTGGATTCTGATTACTAGGATTTTATTAAGGATTTTTGCATCTATGTTCATCAGTGATATTGGCCTGTAGTTTTCTTTTTTGTGGTGTCTTTGTCAGGTTTTGGTATTAGGGTGATGGTGGTCTCATAGAATGAGTTTGGAAGTTGACCTTCCTCTGCAATTTTCTGGAAGAGTTTGAGTAGGATAGGTGTTAGCTCTTCTCAAAATTTTTGGTAGAATTCAGCTATGAAGCCGTCTGGACCTGGGCTTTTGTTTGCTGGAAGATTTCTGATTACAGTTTCAGTTTCCATGCTTGTGATGGGTCTCTTAAAATTTTCTATTTCTTCCTGGTTCAGTTTTGGAAAGTTGTACTTTTCTAAGAATTTGTCCATTTCTTCCAAGTTGTCCATTTTATTGGCATATAATTGCTGATAGTAGTCGCTTATGATTCTTTGTATTTCTCTGTTGTCTGTGGTGATCTCTCCATTTTCATTTCTAATTTTATTGATTTGATTTTTTTCTCTTTGTTTCTTGATGAGTCTGGCTAATGGTTTGTCAGTTTTATTTGTCCTTTCAAAGAACCAGCTTTCTGCTTTGTTGATTTTTGCTATGGTCTCTTTAGTTTCTTTTGCATTTATTTCTGCCCTAATTTTTAAGATTTATTTCCTTCTACTAACTCTGGGGTTCTCTATTTCTTCCCTTTCTAGTTGCTTTAGGTGTAGAGTTAGGTTATTTATTTTTTTCTTGTTTCTTGAGGTATGCCTGTATTGCTATGAACTTTCCTCTCAGGACTGCTTTTATAGTGTCCCACAGGTTCTGTGTAGTTGTGTTTTCATTTTCATTCATTTTGATGCATATTTTGATTTCTTTTTGATTTCTTCTGTGATTTGTTGATTATTCAGAAGGGTGTTGTTCAGCCTACAAATGTTGGAATTTTTAATAGCTTTTCTCCTATAATTGAGATCTAACCTTAGTGCATTATGGTCAGAGAAGATGCTTGGAATAATTTCGATTTTTTTGAATTTATCAAGGTTAGATTTATGACCCAGGATGTGATCTATCCTGGAAAAGGTTCTGTGTGCACTTGAGTAAAAGGTGAAATTCATTGTTTTGGGGTAGAATGTCCTATAGATATCAATTAGGTCTAACTGGTCTATTGTATCATTTAATGTTTGTGTTTCTTTGTTAATTTTCTGTTTAGTTGATCTGTCCATAGGTGTAAAGTCTCCCACTATTATTATGTTATTATTAATTTCTCCTTTCATGCTTGTTAGCATTTGTCTTACATATTGCGGTGCTCCTATGTTGGGTGCATATATATTTATAATTGTTGTAGCTTCTTCTTGGATTGATCCTTTAATCATTATGTCGTGGCCTTCTTTGTCCCTTTTCACAACCTTTGTTTTAAAGTCTATTTTATCGGATATGAGTATTGCTACTCCTGCTTTCTTTTGGTCTCTATTTGCATGGAATATCTTTTTCCAGCCCTTCACTTTCAGTCTGTATGTGTCCGTTGTTTTGAGGTGGGTCTCTTGTAGGCAGCATATATAGGGATCTTGTTTTTGTATCCATTCAGCCAGTCTTTGCCTTTTGGTTGGGGCATTCAACCCATTTATATTTAAGGTGATTATTGATAGGTATGCTCCTGTTGCCATTTACTTTATTGTTTTGGGTTTGGGTTTATACGTCCTTTTTGTGTTTCCTGTCTAAAGTCTGTCCTTTAGTATTTGTTGGAGAGCTGGTTTGGTGGTGCTGAATTCTCTCAGCTTTTGCTTGTCTGTAAAGCTTTTGATTTCTCCTTCATATTTGAATGAGATCCTTGCTGGGTACAGTAGTCTTGGCTGAAGGTTATTATCTTTCATCACTTTAAGTATGTCTTGCCATTCCCTCTTGGCCTGAAGAGTTTCTATGTAGAGATCTGCAGTTATTCTTATGGGGATCCCCTTGTGTGTTATTTGTTGTTTTTCCCTTGCTGCTTTTAATAATTGTTATTTGTGTTTGGTCTTTGTTAGTTTGATTAGTATATGTCTTGGGGTGTTCCGCCTTGGGTTTATCCTGTTTGGCACTCTCTGGGTTTCTTGGACTTGGGTGATTATTTCCTTTTCCATTTTAGGGAAGTTTTCAACTATTATCTCCTCAAGTATTTTCTCATGGTGTTTCTTTTTGTCTTCTTCTGGGACTCCTATAATTCGAATGTTGGAGCGTTTCATATTGTCTTGGAGGTCTCTGAGGTTGTCCTCATTTCTTTTAATTCGTCTTTCTTTTTCCCTCGCTGATTCATTTATTTCTACCATTTTATCTTCTATTTCACTAATCTTATCTTCTGCCTCCAATATTCTACTATTTGTAGCCTCCTGAGTGTTTCTGATCTCATTTATTGCATTATTCATTAAATGTTGACTCTTTTTATTTCTTCTAGATCTTTGTTAACCCTTTCTTGCATCTTCTCAATCCTTGACCCCAGGCTACTTATCTGTGATTCCATTTTGATTTCAAGATTTTGGATCATTTTCACTATCAGTATTCAGAATTCTTTCTCAGGTAGATTCCCTTTATCTTCCTCTTTTGTTTGGTTTGGTGGGCATGTCTCCTGTTCCTTTACCTGCTGGGTATTCCTCTGTCTCTTCATCTTGGTTATATTGCTGCGTTTGGAGTGACTTTTCTATATTCTGGGAATTTGTGGAATTCTCTTTATTATAGAGCTTCCTCTCTGTGAATGGGGTTATATCAGTGGCTTGTCAAGGTTTCTTGATTAGGGAGGCTTGTGTTGGAGTTCTGGTGGGTGGAGCTGGATTTCCTCTCTCTGGAGTGCTGTGAAGTGTCAAGTAATGGGTTATGAGACATCAGTGGTTTTGGAGTATTTGGAGCTGCCTGTGTATTGAAGCTCAGGGGCTTGTTCTTGTGTTGCTGGAGAATTTGCATGGTATGTCTTACTCTGGAACTTGTTGGCCCTTGGGCGGTGCTCAGTTTCAGTATAGGTATCAAGGCGTTTGATGAGCTCTTATTGGATAATGTTCCCTGCATTCAGGAATTCTTTGAGGATCTCAGGATTTGGACTTACGCCTCCTGATTCTGGTTTTCAGATTTATTTTTACAATAGCCTCATGATTTCTCCATCTATTCAGCACTAATGTTGAAACATCTAGGTTAAAGATGATAGGTTTCTCCACCTTGAGGGTCATCCCTAGAGGATCGCTGAGTTACTTGGCGGAGAGAAGAGGGAGGGGGTAGTTAGAGGTGAGTGGAATGGGATGAAGTGGAATCAAAGAGGAAAAAGCCAGCTAGCCCGTAACCACTTTCTTGTGTGCACTCCAAAATCTGGACCTCTCAGAAGTGGTCAGAGTTATACATGGAAGAGGAGAGGGAGGAAGTAGATAGAGGTGGACAGGAGGATAAAAGAGGGAGATGCAAAGGAGGGCTACAGATCCTGCCAGTGACCAGTTCCCTGAGAATTCTCCACCTTCTGGAGCACACAGAGATTCATAGAGTTGGGTAGAGAAGAGGAGGGGAGGGAGGAGACAAAAGCCACCTGGTGGAGAAAGAGAGATTCCAAAGGGGGAGAGAGTGGTCGAGCCAGTAATCTCGCACTCATGTAAAAATTTAAGCAAGTTTAGAAAAAAAAAAAAAAGACGAAAAAGAAAAGAAGAAAAAACAAATTTAAAAAGAAAAAAATTTAAAGAAAGAAAAACAAATCTTAAAAAAATAAGATCATTCTTCCACATCATCCCCCCCAAAAAAAAATTGATCATAAAAGTAGTAACTGTATATCTGGCGCTTTCTCTGTCATTGTGGACTGTGTAGGGTCGCTACCAAGGCAGATACCTCTGTTTGACTTCCTCTATTTGCTGGTCTCTTCCGTGTCTGATTTCCGTCTTGACACAGGGAGGTTGGTGGTGGACTCTGCACTGGACTTGCCACCTCTCGCTCCTCAGGATAACCGTGTGGGGCCTGCCCTATGCTTCATGCACTTCCCCGGTCTAAGCTGCTCAGGTTTGGCGCTCAGGAAGCCCTCCAAGGCTCGTGCGCTATTACTGTGACTTCTGGGCTTTCCGGTAGGGTTGCTCAATTTTCTGGGAGCTCCGCTGGGGCTCTTTCTCAGGCAGATGATGACTGTTCAGAGCCCCCCAGAAGTCTCAGTAGCAAAGAGACCTGCTTGCAATTTGGTAGGTAATGTCTCTCTTGAGCTGCGATTGCCCCCTTCCAGCAGTTTAGGCTATGGCTGTCTGTCGCCGGAGGGGGATGGTCTGCAGCTGGCTATTTCCGATCTATCCTTTGTTCTGTGCGCGAGCCTGTCAGTGTCTTATGTTCGAGCATTTCGCGTGTTAGCTATCCCACAGTATGGTTTGCTAGACCAAGATAGTTGGTTCTAGCCATGCTCGGACCCGATTCTGGCCCCGTTACTCCCGATTCTCGAGAAAAGCCCTGCAGCCTACGTCTCCCACGGCCCAATTCTTAGAAAACACTGTCGCTGGCGCGATCCTCCCTGCCCAACCCCCACTGCTGTCGGACGCTGGTGTTTGTGCTGCTTATCCGCTGGGGGTTATACTGTTGAATTTGTAATCTGTTGGTTTTAATTATTTACTTATTCTTCCTTCCTGTTATGTTGCCCTCTGTGCTTCCAGGGCTCGCCCCATACACAGCTGTGAGAATGTTCCCCAATTTTAGGAAACCTCTCTTTTTAAGAGTCTCTTCCTGGGATGGGATTCCCTTCCTGTGACGGGGCTCCCTCCCTACCTCCTTCGTCTCTATCTTTGTCCTTTAAATTAATTCCTACCTGGTTTTGAAGCCAATGATCTGCTTTGCTGGATGCCTGATGTCCTCTGCCAGCAGTCAGAAGTTGTTTTGTGGAATTTACTCAGCGTTGAAATGTTCTTTTGATGAAGTAGTGAGGGAGAAAGTGTTCTCCCCTTCCTATTCCTCCGCCATCTTTTTCGTTCCCTCCACCTTCTCTTTTTAAGACTGATTTTTGTTTGTTTGGTTTTGTTTTGAGATACATTGCCTGCCTGGTGGCAACACACAAACCAGGAATGTTTGGGAAGAAAATGGAGGTGTCCTCTTGACACTGTTTCTCCTTTTCCCCCTATTTAGATCTAGTACTGTATTTGCATCCATATACAAGAGTCATGGCTTGGCTCAGAGGTAAATGCCTGCAATGCAAGAGACACAGGAAATGGTGGTTTAGTCCCTGGGTGGGGAAGATCCCCTGGAGGAGGGCATGGCAACCCACTCCCAGTGTTCTTGCCTGGAGAATACCATGGACAGAGGAGCCTGTGGGCTACAGTCCATGTGTTCTCAAAGAGTCGGACATGACTGAAGCAACTGAGCATGCATGCATAGGCCCACGAGTCATATTAATCAGCAAAAACACAATCTCATCTCTGGGTAGCAAGTATTGAAGCCACTCCAAAACCTAAGTCTAGGAAAGTTGGAGTTTAACCAAAAATGTGGTAATTTGAAGTGGAAGTGGGGTTGGCGGCAGAGGAGGATTTAAATGGGCTAGAAATAAAATTTATCCTAACAGAAAATTCCTTTGATGTCCTTTTAAGAAGCTTTCCAATTTTGTTAGAGATCAAAGTAGAAATGGTTATTAAACAAAGTGAGAAGGCATTAGTATTTAGAAAAGAAACTCAGAGTCCTTTGTTTTCCTGGGAACCCTGCTCATCAGTACTCATTTGCATATTATCTATTATTGGTCCTGAGTTAGAAACTGAAGCCCATTGCTACTAATCCCAGCAGAAAAAGAAGAGATTCTGAGTGCCCAGGTATAGGTGATTCTGCCATGTGTGTGTGTGTGTGTGTGTGTGTGTGTGTGTGTGGAGTCACTCAGTGGGGTCCAGCTCTTTGCTACCCCATGAACTGTAGCCCATAGACTCCTCTGTCCATGGGATTCTCCAGGCAAGAATACTGGAGTGGGTAGCCATTCCCTTCTCCAGGGAATCTTCCTGACCCAGGGATCGAACCCAGGTCTCCTGCATTGGCAGGCAGATTCTTTACCCTCTGAGCCATGAGGGAAGCCTGGTTTTGCCCTGGCTGTCCCCAAATCCTGCTGCAGCATCCTACCCACCAAGGACCAGAAGCAAAGGCCACAGGAACATGAGGCTGGAGGTGAGAAGTTCTCCCAGTGACTGGTGCAGCTCAGGTCCCAGAGCAGAATCCAGTCTATCCCCATGGACTGTGAAGCCAGGATTGGGCACTGTGTGGTTCAGGTTTTATTTTATAGAAATTAAAAAAAAAAAAGGAAGTAGGAAATCTCTTTGTTTGACAATCAGCATTGTCCTCACCCCCAGTCCCACATATGCTGAGAAAGTAAATAAGTAAGTGTTGTTCTTCTGTGTTTTTTTTTTTTTTTTTTGAGAAGAGTGGAGGCTGTGCTGGGTCTTGGCTGTGGTGTGTGGGCTCTAGAACACTTGGGCTCAATAGTTTCTGTGTGCAGGCTGAGTCGCCCTGCAGTGTGGGGGATCTTAGTTCCCTGACCAGCGATCAAACCCATGTCTCCTGCACTGAAAGGCAGATTCTTTTTTTTTTTTTTTTTTTTTTTTACTTTATTTTACTTTACAATACTGTATTGGTTTTGCCATACATTGACATGAATCCACCACGGGTGTACATGAGTTTCCAATCTTGAACTCCAACTCCCACCTCCCACCCCATATCATCTCTCTGGATCATCCCTGTGCACCAGCCCCAAGCATCCTGTATCCTGTATTGAACATAGACTGGTGATTCGTTTCTTACATGATACTATACATGTTTCAATGCCATTCTCCCAGATCATCTCACCCTCTCCCTCTTCCTCAGAGTCCAAAAGTCCATTCTATACATCTGTGTCTCTTTTGCTGTCTTGCATACAAGGTTATCATTACCATCTTTCTAAATTCCATATATTTGTGTTAGTAATGGTATTGTTGTTTTTCTTTCTGGCTTACTTCACTCTGTATAATCGGCTCCAGTTTCATCCATCTCATTAGAAATGATTCAAATGTGTTCTTTTTAATGGCTGAGTAATACTCCATTGTGTATATGTACCACAGCTTTCTTATCCATTCATCTGCTGATGGACATCTAGGTTGTTTCCATATCCTGGCTATTATAAACAGTGCTGTGATGAACATTGGGGTACATGTGTCTTTTTCAATTCTGGTTTCCTCAGTGTGTATGCCCAGCAGTGGGATTGCATTGAATCTGTAGATTGCTTTGGGTAGTATACTCATTTTCACTATATTGATTCTTCTGACCCATGAACATGGTATATTTCTCCATCTATTAGTGTCCTCTTTGATTTCTTTCACCAGTGTTTTATAGTTTTCTATATACAGGTCTTTAGTTTCTTTAGGTAGATATATTCCTAAGTGTTTTATTCTTTTCGTTGCAATGGTGAATGGAGAAAGGCAAATTCTTAACCACTGGACCACCAGGGAAGTCTCTAAATATTCTTCTTTACAGACTTGCTCAGATATGTGTGTTTTGATTAGAAATGCTCCTTAGAATGTAAGATGCCTTTGCCATGTAGCTAAGGTCCCTCTAGAGAAGCTGTCTAACTTGTTTTGACTCTGCAGTGACTGTTGATTTAATTCTGGGCCTGCTAAAATTCATATTACCTGAATTGTCTTTTTGAAAGAGAAATCCCTTTTACCACTCAGAATGAATAGTCTGTTATGCAATTCCTAATATTGTGACACCATGCTAACACCACATGGATGCTGCTCTTTGGAGATCTGGTTTACCATACGAAGAAATAATAAGCATTTGTTAAAAATGATGGTGGATTAGAATAGTATTAGATGGTATTATGTAGTCCAGGAACTCAGGAGGATACAAATTCTGCCCAACCCAAGTCATCTCTGCCCATGAGATGTTCCAGACAGATACAAGCAGAATGGAAAAAGTAATACACTCTGTGGCATTAACCTTGAGGTATTAGCCCCAAATTACTTTACAGTGATCTGAAGGGCTTTAACACCCACGGAACAGGTCACATCTGTCTCCTCACATTCAAAAGATCAAGAATCAATTTTGGAAGAGAGCTCTTGTATCAGGCTGGAAATAGACTCAAACTAGTCTTAAAGGAAGAGGCTTTAATGAAAGGACTGACTTATAGAGACGTGGATAGGGTTGAAATAACAAACTAAAGATGATGAGTCACCTCAAGGCCAATCACAGTGGGACACTGTTTCAGCCCCTGTACTGAAGAAGCAAGGGGAGGAAGGAGAGTTACAAAAGCCCAGTGTGAACTGGAGTCACCAAGGAGAGCCCACCAGGCAGAGCTCTGACTGTGGAGGATGCAGCTACTGCTGAAGATGAGGCACTGAAGCTGAGAAGGGGAGGGGATGCCCTGACTTCTCCCTGCTGCCCCTATCTCCCTTAGCATTCTCTCTTCTATTGACGGAGTCCAACTGCAAGTCAGTGGGGCTGACTGATGTAGTGTGCAGGGGTCAGCAAGCCAGGGCGCAGAGCAGCCAAGAAGGGTAGAGAACGAATCAGGGTGGGATGAAAGTGGTTCAAGTGGAAAATAACTTGTAGAGACCTAAATGGGGGGGGTATTATACTAGCATTAGAAGCTCCCTCCCAGCAAAACCTTTCTTTTTCCATGTTCTCCACTTTATGCTATCAGTGTGTGCATTGTTGAGATGAGACCAAAAAGACAATTAGGTGGGGCAAAACCTAAATATTCTTATCTTGTAAGCCATACAGGAAGGAATATTGACAATGGAATAAACACTTCACTAGGAATTTGTTGGTTCCTCCAAATGGCCCTTACACATAGACAGCAAGGATAGATGAAGAAAGAGGGAGACCACTCCAGATTGGTAGGTGGCAGGTTTAATAAGCAACAGAACTTATGAGGTTTGTCTTGAGAGTGGCCACAAGTAAGTGATTTTTGCACTCATCTATGACCTGCCTCTTGAGAAACCTGCAGGTAAGGGAAGCAACAGTTAGAACTGGCCATGGAACAACAGACTGGTTCCAAATAGGAAAAGGAGTATGTCAAGGCTGTATATTGCCACCCTGCTTATTTAAATTATATGCAGAGTACATCATGAGAAACGCTGGGCTGGAAAAAGCACAAGCTGGAATCAAGATTGCCAGGAGAGATATCAACAACCTCAGATATGCAGATGACACCACCCTTATGGCAGAAAGTGAAGAGGAACTAAAAGCCTCTTGATGAAAGTGAAAGAGGAGAGTGAAAAAGTTGGCTTAAAGCTCAACATTCAGAAAACGAAGATCATGGCATCTGCTCCCATCACTTTATGGGAAGTAGATGGGAAAATAGTGGAAACAGTGTTGGACTTTATTTTTGGGCTCTAAAACCACTGTAGATGGTGATTGTAGCCATGAAATTAAAGGATGCTTACTCCTTGGAAAGAAAGTTATGACCAACCTAGAGAGCATATTGAAAAGCAGAGATATTACTTTGCCAACAAAGATCTGTCTAGTCAAGGCTATGGTTTTTCCAGTGGTCATGTATGGATGTGAGAGTTAGACTGTGAAGAAAGCTGAGCACCGAAGAATTGATGCTTTTGAACTGTAGTGTTGGGGAAGACTCTTGAGAGTCCCTTGAACTGCAAGGAGATCCAACCAGTCCATCCTAAAGGAGACCAGTTCTGGGTGTTCATTGGAAGGACTGATGCTGAAACTCCAATAATTTGGCCACCTTATGCAAAGAGTTGACTCATTTGAAAAGACCCTGATGCTGGGAGGGATTGGGGGCAGGAGAAGGGGATGACAGAGGATGAGATGGCTGGATGGCATCACTGACTCAATGCACATGAGTTTGCATGAACTCCAGGAACTGATAATGGAAAGGGAGGCCTGCTGTGCTGCTATTCATGGGGTTGCAAAGAGTCGGACACGACTGAGTGACTGAACTGAACTGAACTGAACCACATTTTAAGAGTTTATTTAGAGGCTTTAGCTGGGTTCGGACATGTACCCTGTCCATATGATCTCAGTAATGCACTTCTGTCTCAAGGCTGTGTCCTTGAAAGTGGCTCCCACTGTGGGAACACAGAGAAGAGTGATGAGCCTACAATTGTCTGAGTCCAGTTCTTGGATCATTGACAGTCATGTGCTCTGATTACTTCCATTAACATTTTACCTTTGGAGACTGACTCTTACAATCTCATACAGCCTTTCTTGCACAGTGTGCCCTGAGTAGTCAGCAAGAGGTTTCGCCAGCTTGGACGTGGCTTGTTTGGCCGTTATCTAGCTGCACCAGAGTCAGATACCATGGCAGTAATAGAGGTACCTGTAAGAGAAAATACAAATCAAGATAATGATTACCATAAGTAGCAGTTTTTTCCACTAACAGTCCTATGATCCAAGTCATGGATTTATTAAGTCCCCCAGGGTAGGGTCAGATCACTCAGAGTGTTTACTTGTGTTTTTATATGGTTTAAAGATGATAACAGCATATCAGCTATGAACATACAATACTGTGGATCATGGCACAACTTTCACCTTGTGAGGCAATAATAATATCCAAGACCATTTTATTTTGGAGGGCAGCTTTTCTCTTCTATTGAGAGCATTTCAGGGTTCTCTAAGGACAGGCTTTTCTGGCTATTATTTAAGACTTGCTGGGTGAAGTTTGTAAGGAGTTATATATATGCTGTAATGTCCTCCAGACCAATGGAGGGAACAGACAGTGGCCACATGATTACAAAATGGAAAACAGAACCTGGCCACCTGACATTGAGGAGAATGAAATTGGTATCTAGGAACTTGACTTGGTTGTGCACTGGGGGAGGTGGTAGTCAGGCCTGAGGAGATGGTCTGAGGGCGAAATACGCCAGAACAGAACTCTTGCCTTCTCTCCTTTCTCAATATGGTGTATCCCATTCCAGGTATAATGTGTTACAAGTCCTGTTTGTAGCGGGGCAATAGGAGAGTAGGTCCCCCTCACCCAAGGCTGCAAAGTAACTCACTCATCCTGGTGGGACTGAGACAGAAAGACAGGAGTACAGCCATTTTGGAAAAAGACCAGGGAATGCCTTGACCCAAACAGGCCTTTAAACTAAAGAACAAAGGCCCTGGGTACCCAAGTCCTAGAGACAAAAAGCTAGGTTTGCAGGAATAGAAAAATTAGCTTTATCTCTGTTGCACTAACAAATATACTTAGCTGCCATAAAACAGGAAGTTCAGCTATAGATTTTAACCTTATCTGTTCCTGTACTTTCTTGGAGTAAAGTCTCATATATTTCTTTCCCCTCACAGAAGCACTCGCTCCCTATTCCTGAAAGCTACCCTGACATCACCTGCTTCAGATCAAAGAAATCTGATGATTTCTGGAAAGTGCCAGTGTTCATGAGACAGATTCTCCCTTTTGTTATAAAAGGAGCTTGCCCTTTCTACTGGGGGAGCTGGTTCTTTTATCTTTCTTCTGCCTTTTCTATTCTGCATAAGTTATTTCTTTTAAGAAAAAGCTTTACATGCCTTGGAATCTTGTGGAGACCATATTCATTTCTATGATATTGCTGTCCAAGATTCTGGAAAGGGCCCAGTAACAGATGTTCCATGGAAAATTCCAGAAGACAATTCCTTGCCCAGGTGTCATGGGGCTTGGTGTTCTCAGCAGCATAGCTCATTGATCCAGTGTCTGTTTCCCATGATTTCCATACCTTCAGAGTATTTGGTGCCTCAGCAGGCCCCCTCAGTCTAGTGTATGGGGCAGCAGGCCCTGCTGGTTGAGCATTCAAATGTATTAAAGCTTGGGACATGACTTTAGTCTTCTTGGCCGAGGTGGTTTTACCTGTTAGTAATTTAATCTGCCTGTTTTAATATTCTCTCTCTCTCTTTTTTAAATTAACCTGCAACTTGCAGGTGATAGGGGAGATGGAACCTCCATTTAATGTCAAGTTCTTTTTCTCAATCTTCCATACCATGACTTTTGAAATGTACCCTAAATGTCTGTTTGACGAGTGTGCCTGTATATGGTGCTGTTTCTTCAGTCATCTAATGGTAGCCTGGTTTGCTTGGCAATAGAAAAGAGCTTGAGTTAAGCTAGACACAGTTGCCAAACAAACCAAGGCATATTTAGAATCTTTGCTTAGAGGGAGGAGGGCAACCTGACCAATTTGTGAGTCCCTTACCTGTTGGAAACTCTGGGGGGCTGCTCCAGAATACATTGGCAGTTGTCTTGGATATTTTTAGAGCACACAAAAATGCTGTTACTATATTAGCCTAGTTGCTGTATTTTAAAGGCAGCCTGGCATCTTTGGCACTATGCCACCTTACCCAGACATTGTGGTGGGCACCCTTTTATGCACTAAATCTGCTGTATCTACTGAAGGGGCAGTTGCTAGGGCTTGTACCTAAGCTAGGGCATCAGCTTCCTAATCATCAGGGAGTGTCAGCCTCTTATGAGTTGGGATGTGGAAGACAGTGAGGATGGCCTAGGCTCTTGCAAACCCAAACGTCTTTCCCTTTCCACATCCCCTGACCAACAGGGGCATATGTATGATCATCCATCCCTGGGCTCTCTGTTATTCAAAGCAAGGGTTAATCACTATAGAAAAGCCTAACTATCAGTAATAGGGGTTAATGGCCCGGGTTCACGAGTGATCATCAATCAAACTGCTCAAGGCTAGCCCATTGGCTGCTGTGGTTTGTGTCTGTTTCCATGCAGCTGAGTAACAGGCAAGGCGGGAATTTTTTTCATTCTCTCTTTATAGGCTGCAGGGGCTACCACAGACATAGACAGTGTGGTATTTGGAGAATCTATAGTCACTAGTTTTCATTTCAGTCCCAAAGAAGGGCAATGCCAAAGAATGTTCAAACTACCACACAGTTGTACTCATCTCACACGTGCAAAGTAATGCTCAAAAATCTCCAAGCCAGACTTCAACAATATGTGAACTGTGAACTTCCAGATGTTCAAGCTGGATTTAGAAAAGCCAGAGAAAACAGAGATCAAATTGCCAACATCCACTGGATTCTAGAAAAAGCACAAGAATTCCAGAAAAGCGTCTACTTCTGCTTCATTGACTACACCAAAGCCTTTGACTGTGTGAATCACAAAACTGGAAAATTCTTCAAGAGATGGGAATACCAGACCATCTCACCTGCCTCCTGAAAAATCTGTATGCAGGTCAGGAAGCAACAGTTGGAACTGGACATGGAACAACAGACTGGTTCCTAATTGAGAAAGGAATACATCTAAGATGTATATTGTCACCCTGCTTATTTAATTTCTATGCAGAGTACATCATGAGAAACACCAGGCTGGATGAAGCACAAGCTGGAATCAAGACTGCTAGGAGAAATATCAGTAACCACAGTATGCAGATGACAGCACCATTATGGCAAAAAGAAAAGAGGAACTAAAAATTCTCTTGATGAAGGTGAAAGAAGAGAGTGAAAAAGCTAACTTAAAACTCAACATTCAGAGACCAAAGATCATGGCATCTGGTCCCATTACTTCATGGCAAATAGATGGGGAAATAGTGACAGACTTTATTTTCTTGGGTTCCAAAATCACTGCAGATGATGACTGCACTCATCAAATTAAAAGATGCTTGCTCCTTGGAAGAAAAGTTATGACAGACCTAGACAGCATATTAAAAAGCAGAGACATTACTTTGCCAACAAAGGTCCATCTAGTCAAGGCTATGGTTTTTCTAGTAGTCATGTATGGATGTGAGAGTTGGACCATAAAGAAAGCTGAGTGTCAAAGAATTGATGATTTTGAACTGTGGTGTTGCAAAGACTCTTGAGAGTCCCTTGAACTGCAAGGAGATCCAACCAGTCAATCCTAAAGGAAATCAGTCCTGAATATTCATTGGAAGGACTGATGTTGAAGGTGAAACTCCAATACTTTGGTCACCTGATGTGAAGAACCGACTCATTTGAAAAGACCCTGATGCTGGGAGGGATTGAGGGCCGGAGGAGAAGGGAACGACAGAGGATGAGATGGTTTGATGGCATCACGGACTCAATGGACTTGAGTTTGAGTAAGCTCCTGGAGCTGGTGATGGACAGGGAGGCCTGTTGTGCTGCAGTCCATGGGGTCGCAAAGAGTCAGACACGACTGAGAGACTGAAATGAACTGAACTGAATATCCACCACAAGGCCTGGTATCACCTGTGTTTTTAGAGACAGTGAACTGGCAGGTAGGGTGCTCCTTGGTTGAAAATAGGCTCCGTGTGTGTGTGTGTGTGTGTGTGTGTGTGTGTGTGTGTGTGTGCAAGCGCTTAGTTGTGTCCGACTCTGTGCTACCCTGCCAGAGCTCTGCAGCCAGCCAGACTCCTCTGTCCATGGAATTATCCAAGCAAGAGTACTGAAGAGTGTTGCCATTTACTACTCCAGAGGTTCTTCCTGATCCAGGGATTGAACTCATGTCTCTTGCATCTCTTGCATTGACAGGCAGATTCTTTACCATTGCACCACTCAGAAAATAGGCTGCTGCTTAGCTGAAGAGCAGGTTTGAGTTATGGCAGAGGTGGGTTGATGAAACATATTTTTAATCCACCCCTTGTTAGGAAGGGAAGTTCTTACTGTGTTCCTTTGTGAGCTGTACCTTAAAGGTTGCCATGTACACTGCTAGGAGCTGTTGCTCTGCGGGAGTCAGTCCGGTTCTTGTCCCCTTCCAGAGTCCTAGGGCACTCTCTCCTGTTGTCTCTGCCACAGCTTCCGGAGTCAGAGATACATCTTTTTCAGTAGCCTTGTTTGGGAGATGCCCAGAGCTTTAATTTTTTTCAATTAATATTTTTGCCTTCTCAAAGATGGCTTGCTGGGACTTCCATGGTGGTCCAGTGGCTAGGACTCCAAGCTCCCAATGCAGGGGGCCTGGGTTGGATCCCTGGTCGGAGAACTAGATCCCACATGCTGCAACTAAAGATCCCTTGTGCCACAACTAAGACCCAGTGCAGCCAAATAAATAACTGAAAATTTTTTTTAGAAAGGTAGCTTACTGTTCTGACCTCCAGCTCCCCATGTGCTTTCTGTTTACTATGCAGTATAAGTGACAGAGACTCTGGCCAGAGGGGGAGTAAAACTTTCCCCAAACACCAAATATCTGCAAAAAATTTCATTTCTTTTACATTCTTAGAGGTTTGTTAGGCTTGCATCTTATCAATAATAGCTCCTGGACAGTATGCATGTTAACAGAACAAACAACTCCTCAGAAAATCATGGTAGTGCCTGGGCAATGAGTTTTTTGCAGCTTTACTGCTAGTCTCTGTCTTGCAGATGTTTCAGCAAAATTTTCAGGGTGTCCTACAGCATATGTATGTCTTCACATGTGTTAACATTACATCATTAATATAATGGGCCGATTTTATTGACATGAGGAAGAAAAGGAGGGATGGATCTAGAGTTATCAGTCCATGACATGTTGTGGGGAAGTGCAGGTAACCTTGTGGAAGTACTTGAAAAGTCCGTTGTTGTCCCTTCCACATGAAGGCAAATTGGTTGCATTGTACATGACATGTGGGGTCTTAGCTCCCCTACTAGGAATCAAACTGGCACCCCCTGCCAGAGTGGAGTCATTGGAAGTGCAAAATCTTAACCACTAGACGACCAGAGAAGTCCTGCATAAAATAATTTTTGCATTATTCTTCAGATATAGAAAAATATCACATGTATGTAACATATAGTCATAGATAAATGCAACCATACACAGAAATTTAAACATAGACCCCCACATTTTTATTCAGAAACTTTAGCCATGAATCAGGTATCCACTTATATGACAAATTCTTTTTATTAGTATTTTGGGGAAAGACTTTTAAGATTGATGAATAATCTTATGGAGGCTGTGAATTATATTTTGGGCAAGGGAGCTTCTGTAGCAGTCTGTATTTCAAAAATTCTGTCCGCCTCTTTTTTTTTTCAGTCTTTGGATTGTGTTGGGCAGTGTTTTAGTTATTTCCTGAGATATTTATATTAATATTCAAAAGACAAGATAATGTTTACAACTTCACGTGGACAAAAAAGAATGCAAGTTTTCCTCCTACATATTTTAGGCTATATTTGTTTATTATCAGAAGTCTAGGGTACTTGTTATTTAAAATTTTCCTTTGTATGAGGGCTCAGATGGCAAGAGGAGCTCCATGCATTTTATTGTCAGTCATCATAATATACTCCCCTTTGTTCTGATCACTTTCACAGAGATTTTTACCTCTTAGCGTCCTAGTCAGGCTTTGTCATGAGCACGCGGACCTTAATCTGTGGCAACGTGTGCCCTTTTAGCTTTGTAAAGCAGCATGCTAAGGTCTCCAGATGATTATGCTCATCTGCCCTGTCTGCCAGCCCTAGGTTAGTGGGGCAGTGAACAGTAGCACATCTTTTCCTAACTTCAGCTCTCATCCCAACTTCCTAACTCAGGCTTCCTAACTCTAGTTGGGCATTGGTGGGCACAGAACTGCCCAAGTAGAGGCCATTCTACTGCAATAGCCATTCATTTCTCTTCTTTGCCACCGTGTACTCACTACGTGTAGTTTCTCAAATGTGTTAAAGCAGCTGGCATTTTCTGGGGACCCCTCTACTCAGTTTGCAGTCCACACAACACCTAACACAGGAGCCACCCTTCCACACATAGAGGTTGTTGGCCAACTCAGAATTTTCCCCATGGATGTCTATTTCCCAAGGCCACTTACTTTGATGTCCTGGCTGGCTCATCAATTGCTGGTTCACAAACTGGCCCCCATATACAGAGGGCAAGGAGAGACAGAGGAAAGAGGCAGATCACTCCAGATTGGTAGGCAGCAGGTTTAACAAGCAAGAGAACTTACTTATAAGGCTTGTCTTGGATGGCTACAAGATGAGTAAATTTCTGCACCTGAGAGGAAGGGTGGATAAGAATAAAGGTTAAAGTTTCACTAGAGCCTTAGAAAAACAGGCCCCTTGTCAATCTTAAGACAGACCTTTATCTCAAGAATGTGTAAGGGGCTCATATCTCAGGAATGCAGCCTCCGGAAGGCCCCCCACAAAAAAAAAAACCATCCCAGGAAATTAGTTTCCAGAAAAACAAGTCAGCAGTAAAATTGCAGCTCAGACAGACGTGTCGACCTGATAACAAATGAACCTATCCCCGAAAATGTCAAGACTTGAGCACCAATCAGATCGTTCCACCCTAGCTGTACCTGTTTGTGGTTTTTGTGCTTAAAAACTGCTTTGTAATGAATGTTCGGGGTTCGTTCTTCCCTGGTGGTGATCGAACCCTGGCGCGCCGGCCTAATAAATCCTCTTGCTGTTTGCATCAATTCCAAGTCTTGGAGATTCTTTGGGCGACGGATCCCTGCAAGGAGGCCGTGAGGCCTAACATTTTGGGGGCTCATCCGGGATCCCTCGCCCATCTCAGATCTCCTTGACTCCCGAGTTCGGAGGTAAGCTCGAGCTTTCTGTGTGTTCTTGTTGTGTTAACTCTGTTTTTACTTGGAACTGAGGTACCGCTCGCATGTCTGTCCAACTCTGGTTTTCTGAATTTTCTGAAATCTGCCAGGGAGGCAGATCTGTGACGATCCTTGGGGACGCCCAAGACGTCAATCTGGAAGGAGGGTTCAGTTTGACCCCCCTTCGTCCGATTCAGGCAGAGCCTCTGGCGGGGTTCCCATCTGTAGTTTCTTCTGTTTTTGGTCAGACACGTGGCGGCCATTCTCTCTTTCTGTTTTTGTCTTGTTTGTCTCTCTTCTAATTTGTCTTTCCTGTGGCACCCCCAGACGACTTGATGATGGGACAGACTGTGACGACCCCTCTGTCATTGACAACAAGTCATTGGACTGAAGTTAAGACCAGGGCACATAACCTATCAGTAAGGGTTAAGAAGTGAAAGTGGCAGACTCTGTGCTCAGTAGAATGGCCCAGCTTTCAGACAGGGTGGCCACCCGAAGGTTCCTTCTCCTCCAGAGCAGGTTAGCCTAATTAGGGCTGTAGTTTTTACCCCTGGACCTCACGGGCACCCAGATCAGATGCCCTATATTATGGTGTGGGAGGACTTGGTCCTCCCCCCCCAGCGTGGGTCCGGCCCTTTGTTCTTTCCACAGGAACAACGCTGGGACCCGCTGTGGGGATTCTCGCCTTGAAACCAGCAGAGAAAAAGGAAGAAAAAGCAAAAGCTCCTGCCAAAAGATATACCTGGATACTCAGACCAGTCTCCTGCTCCTGGACCCCCCTCCACCCTATCCGCCGGCACTAGTCCCCTCGCCGGACCCACTCCCCCGGCCCCAGCAACCCAGCCAACTGCTCCGTCCGAGCCTGCTCCAGACGAGGGGAGTTGGGCCCAGCGGCGGGGACGTGAAGCTGCCCGAGCGGCCACCCCAGAATCCTCTACCATCCTTCCCCTCTGGGAGTACGGCCCCCCGATAACCACGGAAATTGGCCGCTCCAGTATTGGCCGTTTTCCGCCTCAGACCTCTATAATTGGAAAACTCATAACCCCTCATTCTCTGACAATCCACAGGCATTGACTTCTCTAATAGATCCCTTGTTTTCTCGCACCAGCCCACTTGGGATGACTGTGAACAATTGCTGCAGACTCTTCTCACAACTGAGGAGAAGCAGCGGGTGTTACTAGAGGCCCGGAAAAATGTGCCTGGAGACGACGGGCACCCCACGGCACTACCCAATGAAATAGATGCTTGTTTTCCGCTGATGAGACCCAACTGGGACTACAATTCCCTGGCAGGTAGGGAGCACCTGAGGGTCTACCACCAGGCTCTGGTGGCAGGTCTCCAAGGGGCTGCGAGATGCCCCCACAAATCTGGCCAAGGTAAGAGAAGTGACTCAGGGATCCACTGAGTCACCGACCGTGTTTTTAGATAGATTAATGGAGGCATTTAGACAATTTACTCCCTATGACCCCATGTCCGAGGAGCATAGGGCAACTATAACAATGGCTTTTATTGATCAGTCAGCCTCAGACATCAGAAAGAAGCTGCAGAGACTAGATGGGCTACAAGGATTCTCCCTTCAAGATCTGGTTAGGGAGGCAGACAAAGTATTCAATAAGAGGGAGACAGAAGAAGGAAAAGAGGAGAGAAAAATAAAGGAACAAGATGAACGAGAGCTGGAGAGAGAAAGGAGACAAGAGAGAAACTTAAGTAAGATTCTGGCTATGGTAATTAGAGAGGGAAGAGGGAGAGATAGGGCTGAAGATAAAGACCGCAAGGGAGTAAAGCGGGGAATTAGACCACCTCTAGATAAAGACCAATGTGCATACTGCAAAGAAAAGGGGCACTGGCTCAGAGACTGCCCCAAAAGAAGAGGGAAGGCCCTCCACTCCCTACCAGATCCTAGCTCTCGAGGAAGAAGATTAGGGGAGACAGGGCTCAGACCCCCTCCCTGAGCCTAGGGTAACTCTCAAGGTGGAGGGGAAGCCTGTGCAGTTCTTGGTAGACACTGGAGCCCAACACTCGGTCCTGTTACAGTCAGAAGGGACGCTGTCTACAAAAAAGGCTTGGGTACAGGGCACTACAGGGTACCGGCAGTACCCATGGACTACCCGAAGAACAGTGGATCTCGGTGTGGGCCGGGTATCCCACTCGTTCCTTGTGATCCCTGAATGCCCCTACCCCTTGTTAGGACGGGACTTGCTCACAAAAGTGGGGGCTCAGATCCATTTCCACACTGAAGGTACCACAGTGACAGACGGGAAGGGGAGGCTGCTATAGGTCCTGACCCTAAAACTGAAAAATGAACACAGGCTGTTCAAAGCCCCTCCCCCCTCCTCTGAGGCCACTGATATGCAGGAATGGCTGACTAAAACCCCCTCTGGCATGGGCTGAGGTTTCAGGCATGGGGATGGCGGTCCGGCAGCCCCCAGTGGTAGTGGAAGTCAAGGACTCCTCTACTCCCATATCTGTCCGTCAGTACCCGATGAGCAGAGAGGCCAGAGACGGGATCTGCCCTCACATCCAGCAGCTCCTCAAATTAGGAATACTAATAAAGTGCCAGCCAGCCTGGAACACCCCTCTGCTCCCAGTCTGCAAACCCAGAACAGGCGACTACCGGCCTGTGCAGGACCTGAGGGAGGTCAACAAGCGGGTGACCAACTTACACCCCATGGTACCCGACCCCTACAACCTGTTGAGTACACTTCCCCCAGCCGAAAGTGGTATACTGTCTTGGACTTTAAAGATGCCTTCTTCTGCCTCCAACTCAGTCCCGTCAGCCAGCCTATTTTCACTTTTGAGTGGGAAGACCCCCTTATAGGACTCTCCGGACAGCTAACATGGACTAGGCTGCCGCAAGGATTCAAAAACTCGCCAACTATCTTTGACGAAGCCCTCCACCAGGACCTCGCACATTTCCGTGCCACCAACCCCCAGGTAACTTTGCTCCGATATGTAGATGACTTGCTCCTAGCCGCAGACACTAAAGAAGAATGCTGGAAGGGGACTGAGACCTTACTAATCGAGCTTGGATCTCTTGGTTACCGCACCTCCGCCAAAAAGCCCAGATCTGCCGGCAGCAGGTCAGTTACCTGGGGTACCAAATCAAGGACAGGAAGCGGTGGCTTTCAGAGGCTAGAAAAGAGACGGTGGCCAGAATACCAGCCCCTCAAAATCCTCGGCAAGTCAGGGAGTTCCTGGGTACTGCAGGATTCTGCAGGCTCTGGATCCCGGGGTTCGCGGAGATGGCCGCTCCCTTGTACCCCCTGACAAAGGGCAGTATTCCCTTTGTCTGGGGAGAAAGCGAGCAAAAGCTTTTGACAACATCAAGCGAGCCTTGTTGTCAGCTCCTGCCCTGGGACTCCCAGATGTAAACAAGCTGTTTCACCTCTATGTAGCAGAAAATAATGACATTGCCAAAGGGGTCCTCACTCAAAAGCTGGGACCATGGAATCGGCCTGTGGCATACCTGTCAAAAAAACTGGACCCTGTAGCTGCTGGCTGGCCAAATTGCTTACGTATAGTGGCAGCTGTGGCAGTTCTGGTGAAGGATGCTGATAAACTGACTTTGGGGCAGAACTTGGTCGTTACTGCGCCCCACACCTTAGAAAGTGTGATTCGACAACCCCCTGAGAGATGGCTGACCAACGCCAGAGTGACCCACTATCAGACGTTACTCCTGAACTCTGAACAGATCAAATTCACACCGGCGACTGGGCTTAATCCTGCCACGCTGCTACCAGACCCTGGCCAAGCCGAGGTGGTGCACAATTGCCAAGAGGTGCTGGCTGACGTACACGGGACCCGCAAAGATCTTTCCGACCAGCTGCTTCAGGATGCTGAGGTGACGTGGTATACGGACGGAAGCAACTTCCTCAAAGAAGGTAAGCACCAGGCCGGTGCCGCAGTGGTAGATGGGACTAGTGTGATTTGGGCGACTGCCCTCCCGCAAGGAACATCAGCCCAAAAGCCGAGCTAATAGCCCTCACAAAGGCTCTCCAACTGTCAGAAGGAAAACGGGTTAACATCTACACTGACAGTAGATATGCCTTTGCTACTGCACATGTGCATGGAGCCATATATCAGCAAAGGGGGCTCCTCACATCGGCTGGTAAAGAGATTAAAAATAAAGATGAAATCCTGGAGTTACTAACTGCTCTTATGTTACCGAAAAAGGTCAGTATAATCCACTGCCTGGGGCATCAGAAAGATCAATCTCCAGTGACAAAGGGAAACAACATGGCAGATCAGGTTGCGCGAGAGGTGGCAACAAGAAGCGAGATTTTGGAACTGCTAGTCACTCACTCTGAAAGCAGCCCCTTCCCACGACCTAAAAAGAAACAGGCTATAAATGCGGAAGAGGCTAAGAAAATGTTAGAGCAAATGCACCATTGGACTCATTTGAGAACTAAAAAGCTAGTCTCCCTTCTAAATAAGACAGGATGTGAGGTGCCGGGTCTGATCAAATTGGCTGACCAAATAGTCCAGAATTGAAAGCCCTGCCAGGAGGTAAATGCCAGCCATAACAAGACAAGCCAAGGTAAGCGGCTGCGCGGAGACAGGCCGGGGGGCTTACTGGGAAGTGGACTTCACCAAAGTGCGCCCCGCAAGGTATGGCAACAAATATCTGTTGGTTTTCATAGATACCTTTTCAGGGTGAGTAGAGGCTTTCCCCACCAAAAGCGAAAATGCATTAACAGTGGCCAAGAAGATTTTAGAAGAAATCTTCCCGTGGTTTGGGGCTCCAAAGATGATAAGGTCAGATAATGGGCCAGCTTTTTAGCGCCTAAGTAAGCCAGGAAGTAGCTAAGTTTCTGGGGACCAATTGGAAATTACATTGTGCCTACAGACCCCAGAGTTCAGGACAGGTAGAGAGGATGAACAGGACTCTAAAAGAGACCCTAATTAATTGTCCTTAGAGACTGGCGGTACTGACTGGACGGTGCTCCTTCCCTTAGCCTTGTTCCGAGTATGGAACACCCCCTTCCCTTTTCAGTCTCTCTCCTTTTGAAATTCTATACAGGGCTCCTCCCCCTATACTGTCACTCAGAGAAGGGTTTGATCCCCGCTGTTTTAGTAATGGTGATCTGTATGCCAGGCTTAAAGGACTCCAACTGGTTCAGAGAGAGGTGTGGACCAAGCTCGCTGAAGCTTATCAACCCAGCACCCCAGGAGAGGCCCACCCGTTCCAAGTGGGAGACTCGGTTTACGTCCACCGGCACCGGCAGCAGAACCTAGAGCCTAGGTGGAAGGGACCCTACATCGTCCTGCTCACCACCCCCACTGCCGCCAAAGTCGACGGAATTTCCTCCTGGATCCACGCTTCCCACGTCAAGACTGCTCCGGAACCGTCACCTCAGTGGAAGGCACACCGTACTTCTCACTCCTTAAAGCTCAAACTCTGCCGATCCCCGGGCTCCGCAGCCCTCCTCCTGATCCTCCCAACTGTGAATGCGTCAAATCCCCACCAGCCTCAACAACTGACTTGGCAAGTAGTTTCATGAGCGGGAAAGGTCATATGGTCTAGTACTAATATTGCACCACTAACCACCTGGTGGCCTGACCTTTACCCAGACCTCTGTCAACTGGTGGCAGGAGCCAGTTGGGACCTTAAAGGGTACTCTGACTTTCACGAAGCTCCCCAAACGTCTGCCTCTGGCAGCTGGGGACTTAATGGCAACTTTGATTGCCCAAACTGGGGGGGGCGGTGCACCAATCCAAAAGGAAGAAGTGTGCTGAGGACTCATACTCTGTATTTCTGCCCAGGGTTTCAGCGGGAACAAGCTTTAAACCATTGTGGGTGGGGGGGAGACGATTTTTATTGTCGTCATTGGGGTTGTGAGACTACGGGTGATGTCTACTGGGGGCCATCTTCCAACTGGGACCTCATCACGGTTGAGGCCAACTATACACACCACCAGGACGGAAGAAAACTTTTCCCTGAATGCAAGTCCTGGTGCAACCCACTCCATATCAAATTCTCTGAAAGGGCAAAACAAAAACAAACCACAGAATGGATCAGGGGTTTTTCGTGGGGCATAAGGCTATATAAAAGAGAAACCTCGGCCCATGATTTCAGGATTGAAATCCAAACTAAAAGAAGAGGGGAATGAGAGGAAGGGTGGATAAGAATAAAGGTTAAAGTTTCACTAGAGCCTTAGGAAAACAGGCCCCTTGTTAATCTTAAGACAGACCTTTATCTCAAGAATGTGTAAGGGGCTCATATCTCAGGAATGCAGCCTCCGGAAGGCTTTCCGGGGATGTTTACCCCCCTACAAAAAAAGAAAACCATCCCAGGAAATTAGTTTCCAGAAAAACAAGTTAGCAGTAAAATTGCAGCTCAGACAGACGTGTCGACCTGATAACAAATGAACCTATCCCTGAAAATGTCGAGACTTGAGCACCAATCAGATCGTTCCACCCTAGCTGTACCTGTTTGTGGTTTTTGTGCTTAAAAATTGCTTTGTAACGAATGTTCGGGGTTTGTTCTTCCCTGGTGGTGATCGAACCCCGGCGCGCTAGCCTAATAAATCCTCTTGCTGTTTGCATCGATTCTGAGTCTTGGAGATTCTTTGGGCGATGGATCCCTGCAAGGAGGCCGTGAGGCCTAACACACCCTTCCCCCAAATCTTTTTTTTTATAAACACACCATAACTGGGTTCAGTCTCTATACTGTCCAGATGCTCTCAACAACACATTGTTCTGTCAAGGCTAGGTCCTTGAAAACAGCTCTCACCGTAAGGACAGTGGGGGAGGAGGGGCACTTCAAACACAGAGGAGGGCGTGAAGAGCTTCTGATTGCCCAGGGCCAAGTCTTGGCTCAACTGCAGGTCACATTCTTTGATTACTTCCTCCAGTACAATTTTGGATCCAGATTCCCCAATGTAGCTCTTTTTAGCCTGAAGTCTTTGCGAATTTACAACTCCTTTTCCACAAGTCAGTCAACTCTTGAACACAGATTTGTGCATAAGAGTTGAAGCAAACCAGAGCTTCTCTAAGATACCAGGTACAGGCCTTTCTTTGTTAAATCTGTTTATGTTTGCAGCCTGTGGGTATGAGGAGGCTGGAGCGGGAAGCGTCTGAGGGCACAGCCTCCAGGCCTGCTTTGTCGAATATAGGGGAGAAGAGAGGGTAACAAAGAAATTCCGTCCGTATAGATACATGTACTTCTGCTTTATGTGTCTTTGACATTTCAGCCTCCAGGAGGCTGGCAAATAATTGTTCTGGTAAGCTTTCATTCAGAAGTAGATATATGAAGGTGAGTTAAGTCAAAGCAATGTTTGAGAAAGAACAAGATTAGGTGACAAAGATAGGAATAAATAACAGAATCAGAGTCAGAGAAGAAATGTGTCACTGGAATATTCCAACCATGAATCAAGGATTTAATAGTAAGACATGACAGTTAAGCAGCAGATGAACTGCAAACTTGATGGATATTCATTATTACATATACTTCTTTGAGATCTTGCTATAATATACATACAACTTATCCTCTCAAATGTACAAAGACACAAAGGTACAAGCTTTTTCAGACAACTTGGGAGCCTCAAAACTTTCATAAAAGATCCAGGAACATCAGATTAAGAGCCACTAGCCTACTGCTATGCAGCACAAAGGATTAGTTCCTGAAAAATACAGTTTTCTTAGTGAGTGGTAAAAGCTGCTCTTCTCTTTGTGAATTAGAATTTTGAGACATGAAAGGAAACCTGGTTTTCTTTTGCCAGGTTTGCTTTATCCAAATAAGAGAACATAGGACTTCTAAGGTTTCAGAGTTGCTATGGTTCCTGTTCTCCAGGGCATCCTTCATCCTTCCTGTTGAGGATGCCCAGATGGGAAAAAGATTTTTAGCATCTCTTAGCTGCATATCCTCCAGCTCCACATGCATCCTTTTCTCTATAGATGTCTTGATCCTCCCAGGTTGGATGAGGAAAGCCTCACTTAAAACCAGGAGAATAGGCAAATGTCAGAGGCAGTTGCTAGTATGACCTCACAGCAGTCATAATTAGAGAACAGGAGAGCTCATGTCTGTAACCTTTGGCAAAAGGTACTGGACAGTCAATGGCCATGGAAAGAGGGATCTGATATCTCTCTGTCTTATGGTACCACAGTACCCAGAGGTTTATAAGAACCAAGAGGAGGCGGAACTCATGAAACTGTATGAACACTGGGAGTTGAAGCTTGTGCAATTGATATGAAAGTGTTAGTATTTCAGTCATGGCTGACCCTGAGATCCCATGGACTATAGCCCACCAGGCCCCTCTGTCTATGGGATTCTTAAGGCATGAAAACTGGAGTGGGTTGCCCTTTCCTTCTCCAGAGGATCTTTCCAATCCAGGGATCAAACCAAGGTCTCCTGCATTGTAGGCTGATTTGTTACTGCCTGAGACACCATGGCAATTAGTATAGGCAGGACTTTTCAAAAGTTAAATCTTGCAGCACTCTGAGAAATTGTGTAAATGTTTACTTGTCTTGCCTCTATGTCTCTAGTATGGAGGAGATTGCCAGGAAAATGAAGAGTCATGAAGGCAGTGAGTCAATTCTCGTGAGAGGGAACCTTGTTTGGCAGGTCTGTCATACCTACTATAGCAGAGAGAATTGTGGATCTTCAAGGGGAAGATCCAATTAAGTCTGAAATAATCTGCTTTCATGTTCTAGGGAACTTTGAGCGGGAAGTAATCTTCCCCAGAATCTTTAGGCATACCATAGGCAACAAACTTTATGTCTGATATGTGTAGTCTCTAATGATGCGTTCCCTACAGTGGTCTGCTGTCTTCCACCTAACCCCACATCCCTGATGCTAATACCGAAATATTTTCAAAGTCTTTCTTTTTCCTTTGGAGTGGTGTCTCAAGGTCTAGTCCAGCCTGCAAAGGGTCAGCCTGGACTCTGTACTACCTTTGACTGGTAGTTGACTGCCATGATGTATTCTAGGTTATATTAGGTTATATTCTAGATTTGACCATTAGCCTGAAATAAATATGGAGACAGACGTGCACTCAGTGACTATGACAGGGTCATATTTATAGTAATATTCAATTTCTTCAACATTTTGATGTTCTTGCACTAATAGAAATTCCTGTCTTTCTCCAGGACTGAGGATGATCAGGAAAGGGTACAGGGACAAAGACAAATGCTCTGAGTCGGGTTCCAGAAGCAGATGTCATATTCATGTTGTCCAAGAAGATGAGACCATGTTGAACTATGGGGTAGCAAAGACCCAATTCTAAGAGTAGAGATACAAAAATCAAATTTAAACTGATGTTCAGGCCCCAGCTAGAAATTAAAAAAATTATGAAAGAAAAAAAAATCTCATTGGTTAAGGTAAAACATATAGTAAAAATAGTAAATTAATCACATATAAAGCTAGTAGGAAGATGAAAAAAGTCATAAAATCATCTATATCCATAATAAGTAGTTAAGAGATACACAAAATAAAAAGATGTAGAATGTAATGTCAAAAACAGTAAGTGTGTGTGTGGCAGGAAGTAAAAATGCAGGGTTGTTAAAATGCATTTGAACTTAAGAGATCAGCAAGTTAAAATAGTCATATTGCTATATATAAACTTCATGGTAACCACAAACCAAAGATCTATAATGATACTCAAATAAACAAGAGAAAGGAAGCCAAACATAACACTAAAGACAGTCATTAAACCACAAACAAACAAAAACCCACAAAAACAATCCCAAAACATTAACGAAGTAACAATAGGTGCATAGCGTGTGTTTTCAATTTTTATTTCTACCTGTTTGCTGTCAGTATGTAGAAATGCAGTTGGCCTTTGCACATTGACCTTGTATCCATTGACTGTACAGAACTCATTTATTAAATGTAGGAGGTTTTTTTTGTTTGCTTGTTTTTGCTTTTTTTTGTTTTGGTATATTCTTGGGGTTTTCTTTCCCAAATGGCTTCCCAGGCAGCTCACTGGTAAAGAATCTGCCTGCCAAGTTGGAGACCTGGGTTTGATCCCTTGTTTCGGAAGATCCCCTGGAGAAGGGAAAGGCTACCCACTCCAGTATTCTGGCCTGGAGAATTTCATGGAATACATAGCCCACGGGTCACAAAGAGTTGGACGCAACCGAGTGACTTTCACTTGGGAATTTTCTATATAGACAATCATGTGATTCACAAATAGAGACAGTTTGTTTTTTTTTTCCCCCTTCCAATTTGCATGTTTTCCCACCTTGACTTATTGCAGTGGTTAGAGCTTCCGGTATTCTTGAATGAGACTGATGTTTTTGTTCCCAGTCTTGGGAGATAAATACTGTCTTTTACTGTAGGGATTTCTAGATGCTCTTTACGAGGACAAGTCAACTATGTTGTTTAATTTCAATTTGTTTATAAAGATTTTGCTCTTTTTTTTTTCTGTTATTGATTTCTAGTTTTATTCTATTATGGTTGGAAAACCTATCATGTGTGATTTAGTCATTTCTGATTTGTTATGGTTTGTTTAATAACCCAGTAAATAGGCTATATGGTGAATGTTACATGAGTGTTTGGGAAATCTGTGTATTCTGTTGCTGGATGGAGAATTCTCTAAATGCTACTGAGATCCTGTTCATTGGTGGTGTCAACCAGTTCTTTATCTTTGTTTCTTTTCTGTCTAGTAGTTCTATCAGTTGCTGAGGGTGGATTTTTCAATTCTTCAAGTTATTGTGGATTAATTCTTATTAAAAAAAACAAATTTATTTACTTTTCACTGTGCTGGGTCTGAGTTGCTGTGCACAGGCTTTCTCTAGTTGCAGTGAGGAGGTTTCTCATTGTGATGGCTTCTCTTATTGCAGAGCACAGGCTCTAGGCTCAGTAATTGCTGGGCTTGGGCTTAGCTGCCCCACAACATGTGGGATCTTCCCAGACCAGGGATCAAACCTGTGTCCCCTGCATTGGCAGATGAATTCTTAACCACTGGACAACCAAGGAAGTCTCCCATGTTTCTAATATTTACTGATATTTATTTATTCATCTCAATAATTTATATGCTTTAAAAATGCTCTTTCACGTGTCATAGGTGTATACCTTTTACTGCTCTTTTAAAATTTCTCTGACCATTGTTATAGGTTTATGTCTTCATATGAACTTTAGAATGAGATTGTCTAGTACAAAAGACAAAATAGTTTTTTCATTTTTATTGGAATTACATTAAACTTACGTATAAATTATAAATGAATAACTGCATAAATAATATATGAAAAGTAGAAATAATTAAAATACATAAATAATTAAAATTACGATATTGAGACCCTGAGAATAGGGTTTGCATTATTATTTACATCTTACGTTACCTTACTCATGTGTTCTGCTATTTTTTTGCTTGGCTTATTCCTAGGTATATTATCATTACTTTTTCTATTTGTGAATGGGATCTTTCATTCCATTTTGAAAAAAGTCTGGCTTCCTTGAGTCTTTGTTGCAGCACATGGCTCTTCATTGTTGTGTGCAGTCTTTCTCTACTTGTGGCACAGGAACTTCTCTTGTTGCAGGACATGGTTTCTAGAGCACAGGCTCTCTAGTCGTGGCATGTGAGCTTAGTTGCCCTGTGACATCTTAGTTCCCCAAATAGGGATTGAACCCGCATCCCTTGCAGTGAAAGGTGAATTTCTAACCAATGGACCACCACGGAAGTCATTCTATTTTTCTCATTAATGGTAGGCCTGAACTATTTTAAGGCTTTTGATTCATATTGTCAAATTACTTAATAGAACAAATATTTGTTTAATTACATGTTCATTATCAAACAACTGAACTTGGAGTGAGAACCATTACATTAGTTTTCTTTTAAAATACTCTCAGTGATTTAAAAAAAAAATACTTTATTCTACTTTACAATACTGATTTGGTTTTGCCATACATTGACATGAATCAGCCACACGTGTCCACGATCTCCCAATGCTGAAGCCCCTCCCACCTCCCACCCCACACAATCTCCCTGGATCATCCCGTACACCAGCCCCAAGCATCCTGTATCCTGTATTGAACATAGACTGGCGCTTCATTTCTTATATGATAGTATACATGTTTCAGTGTCATTCTCCCAAATCATCCCACCCTCTCCCTCTCCCTCTCCCTCAGAGGCCCAAAGTCCGTCCTATACCTCTGTGTCTCTTTAGTTGTCTCACATACGGGTTCATCATTACTATCTTTCTAAATTCCATATATATGTGTCAGTATACTGTATTGGTGTTTTTCTTTCTGGCTTACTTCACTCTGTATAATCGGCTCCAGTTTCATCCATCTCATTAGAACTGAGTCAAATTTATTCTTTTTAAGGGCTGAGTAGTACTCCATTGTGTATATGTACCACAGCTTTCTTATCCATTCATCTGCTGATGGACATCTAGGTTGTTTCCATGTCCTGGCAAGTATAAACAGTGCTGCAATGAACACTGGGGTACACGTGTCTCTTTCAATTCTGGTTTCCTCGGTGTGTATGCCCAGCAGTGGGATTGCTGGTCATAAGGCAGTTCTATTTGCAATTTTTAAAGGAATCTCCACACTGTTTTCCATAATGGCTGTACTAGTTTGCATTCCCACCGGCAGTGTAAGAGGGTTCCCTTTTTTCCACATCCTCTCCAGCATTTATTGCTTGTAGACTTTTGGATTGCAGCCATTCTGACTGGTGTGAAATGGTACCTCATTGTGGTCTTGATTTGCATTTCTCTGATAATGAGTGATGTTGAGCATCTTTTCATGTGTTTGTTAGCCATCCATTTGTCTTCTTTGGAGAAATGCCTATTTAGTTCTTTGGCCCATTTTTTGATTGGATCATTTATTTTTCTGGAGTTGAGCTGCATAAGTTGCTTGTATATCTTTGAGATTAGTTGTTTGTCAGTTGTTTCATTTGCTATTGTTTTCTCCCATTCAGAAGGCTGTCTTTTCACCTTCCTTATAGTTTCCCTTGTTGTGCAGAAGCTTTTAATTTTAATTAGATCCCATTTGTTTATTTTTGCTTTTATTTCCAGTATATTGGGAGGTGGATCATAGAGAATCCTGCTGTGATTTATGTCGGTGAGTGTTTTGCCTGTTTTCCTCTAGGAGTTTTATAGTTTCTGGTCTTACATTTAGATCTTTAATCCATTTTGAGTTTATTTTTGTGTATGGTGTTAGAAAGTGATCTAGTTTCATTCTTTTACAAGTGGTTGACCAGTTTTCCCAGCCCCACTTGTTAAAGAGACTGTCTTTACTTCATTGTATATTCTTGCCTCCTTTGTCGAAGATAAGGTGTCTATATGTGTGTGGATTTATCTCAGGGCTTTCTATTTTGTTCCATTGATCTATTTTTCTGTCTTTGTGCCAGTACCATACTGTCTTAATGACTGTGGCTTTGTAGTAGAGCCTGAAGTCAGGCAAGTTGATTCCTCCAGTTCCATTCTTCTTTCTCAAGATTGCTTTTGCTACTCGAGATTTTTGTATTTCCATACAAATCTTGAGATTGTTTGTTCTTGTTCTGTGAAAAATACTGTTGGTAGCTTGATAGGGATTGCATTGAATCTGTAGATTGCTTTGGGTAGTATACTCATTTTTACTATATTGACTCTTCCAATCCATGAACATGGTATATTTCTCCATCTATTAGTGTCCTCTTTGATTTCTTTCATCGGTGTTTTATAGTTTTCGATATATAGGTCTTTGGTTTCTTTAGGTAGGTATATTACTAAGTATGTTATTCTTTTCGTTGCAATGGTGAATGGAATTGTTTCCTTAACTTCTTTTCCTGTTTTCTCATTATTAGTGTATAGGAATGCAAGGGATTTCTGAGTGTTGATTTTATATCCTGCAACTTTACTATATTCCTGGATTAGCTCTAGTAGTTTTCTGGTCGAGTCTTTAGGGTTTTCTATGTAGAGGATCATGTCATCTGCAAACAGTGAGAGTTTTACTTCTTCTTTTCCAATTTGGATTCCTTTTATTTCTTTTTCTGCTCTGAATGCTGTGGCCAAAACTTCCAGAACTATATTGAATAGTAGTGGTGAAAGTGGGCACCCTTGTCTTGTTCCTGACTTTAGGGGAAATGCTTTCAATTTTTCACCATTGAGGATAATGTTTGTTGTGGGTTCATCATATATAGCTTTTATTATGTTGAGGTACATTCCTTCTATTCCTGCTTTCTGGAGAGTTTTTATCATAAATGGATGTTGAATTTTATCAAAGGCCTTCTCTGCATCTATTGAGATAATCATATGACTTTTATTTTTCAGTTTGTTAATGTGGTGAATTACATTGATTGATTTGCAGATATTGAAGAATCTTTGCATCCCTGGGATAAAGCCCACTTGGTTATGATGTATGATCTTTTTAATGTGTTGTTGGATTCTGATTGCTAGAATTTTGTTAAGAATTTTTGCGTCTATGTTCATCAGTGATATTGGCCTGTAGTTTTCTTTTTCTGTGGTGTCTTTGTCAGGTTTTGGTATTAGGGTGATGGTGGTCTCATAGAATGAGTTTGGAAGTTGACCTTCCTCTGCAATTTTCTGGAATAGTTTCAGTAAGATAGGTGTTAGCTCTTCTCAAAATTTTTGGTAGAATTCAGCTGTGAAGCCGTCTGGACCTGGGCTTTTGTTTGCTGGAAGATTTCTGATTACAGTTTCAGTTTCCATGCTTGTGATGGATCTCTTAAAATTTTCTATTTCTTCCTGGTTCAGTTTTGGAAAGTTGTACTTTTCTAAGAATTTGTCCATTTCTTCCAAGTTGTCCATTATATTGGCATATAATTGCTGATAGTAGTCGACTTATGATTCTTTGTATTTCTCTGTTGTCTGTCGTGATTCTCCATTTTCATTTCTAATTTTATTGACTTGATTTTTTTTTCTCTTTGTTTCTTGATGAGTCTGGCTAATGGTTTGTCAATTTTATTTATCCTTTCAAAGAATCAGCTTTCTGCTTTGTTGATTTTTGCTATGGTCTCTTTTGTTTCTTTTGCATTTATTTCTGCCCTAATTTTTAAGATTTCTTTCCTTCTACTGACTCTGGGGTTCTTTATTTCTTCCTTTTCTAGTTGCTTTAGGTGTAGAGTTAGGTGATTTATTTGACTTTTTTCTTGTTTCTTGAGGTATGCCTGTATTGCTATGAACTTTTCTCTTAGGACTGCTGTTATAGTGTCCCACAGGTTTTGTGTAGTTGTGTTTTCATTTTCAATCGTTTCTATGCATATTTTGATTTCTTTTTGATTTCTTCTGTGATTTGTTGATTATTCAGAAGGATGTTGTTCAGCTTCCAAATGTTCGAATTTTTAATAGTTTTTCTCTTGTAGTTGAGATCTAACCTTAGTGCATTATGGTCAGAGAAGATGCTTGGGATAATTTCATTTTTTAAAATTTATCAAGGTTACATTTATGGCCCAGGATGTGATCTATCCTGGAAAAGGTTCCATGTGCACTTGAGAAAAAGTTGAAATTCATTGTTTTGGGGTGAAATGTCCTATAGATATCAATTAGGTCTAACTGGTCTATTGTATCATTTAAAGTTTGCGTTTCTTTGTTAATTTTCTGTTTAGTTGATCTGTCCATAGGTGTGAGTGGAGTATTAAAGTCTCCTACTATTATTGTGTTATTATTAATTTCCCCTTTCATGCTTGTTAGCATTTGTCTTATATATTGTGGTGCTATGTTGGGTGCACATATATTTATAATTGTTATATCTTCTTCTTGGATCGATCGTTTAATCATTATGTAGTGGCCTTCTTTGTCTCTTTTCATAGCCTTTGTTTTAAAGTCTATTTTATCGGATATGAGTATTGCTACTCCTGCTTTCTTTTGGTCTCTATTTGCATGGAATATCTTTTTCCAGCCCTTTACTTTCAGCCTGTATGTGTCCGTTGTTTTGAGGTGGGTCTCTTGTAGGCAGCATATATAGGGATCTTGTTTTTGTATCCATCCAGCCAGTCTTTGTCTTTTGGTTGGGGCATTCAACCCATTTATGTTTAAGGTAATTATTGATAAGTATGCTCCTGTTGCCATTTACTTTAATGTTTTGAGTTCAGGTTTATATGCCCTTTTTGTATTTCCTGTCTAAAGCCTATCCTTTAGCATTTGTTGGAGAGCTGGTTTGGCGGTGCTGAATTCTCTCAGCTTTTACTTGTCTGTAAAGCTTTTGATTTCTCCTTCATATTGGAATGAGATCCTTGCTGGGTACAGTAGTCTTGGCTGTAGGTTATTATCTTTCATCACTTTAAGTATGTCTTGCCATTCCCTCCTGGCCTGAAGAGTTTCTATTGAGAGATCTGCAGTTATTCTTATGGGGATCCCCTTGTGTGTTATTTGTTGTTTTTCCCTTGCTGCTTTTAATATTTGTTCTTTGTGTTTGATCTTTGTTAATTTGATTAATATATGTCTTGGGGTGTTTCGCCTTGGGTTTATCCTGTTTGGCACTCTCTGGGTTTCTTGGAGTTGGGTGATTATTTCTTTCCCCATTTTAGGGAAGTTTTCAACTATTATCTCCTCAAGTATTTTCTCATGGTCTATCTTTTTGTCTTCTTCTTCTGGGACTCCTATAATTCGAATGTTGGAGCGTTTCATATTGTCCTGGAGGTCTCTGTGGTTGTCCTCGTTTCTTTTAATTCGTTTTGCTCTTTTCCTCTCTGATTCATTTATTTCTACCATTCTGTCTTCTATTTCACTAATCCTGTCTTCTGCCTCTGTTATTCTACTATTTGTTGCCTCCAGAGTGTTTCTGATCTCATTTATTGCATTATTCATTAAATGTTGACTCTTTTTTATTTCTTCTAGGTCCTTGTTAAACCTTTCTTGCATATTCTCAATCCTTGACTCCAGGATATTTATCTGTGATTCCATTTTGATTTCAAGATTTTGGATCATTTTCACTATCAATATTCGGAATTCTTTCTCAGGTAGATTCCCTGTCTCTTCATCTTTTGTTTGGTTTTGTGGGCATTTCTCCTGTTCCTTTACCTGCTGGGTATTCCTCTGTCTCTTCATCTTGGTTATATTGCTGCGTTTGGGGTGGCTTTTCTATATTCTGGGAATTTGTGGAGTTCTCTTTATTATTGAGCTTCCTCACTGTGTGTGGGGTTGTATCAGTGGCTTGTGTTGGAGTTCTGGTGGGTAGAGCTGGATTTCTTCTCTCTGGAATGCTGTGAAATGTCTAGTAATGGGTTATGAGATGTCAATGGTTTTGGAGTATTTGGAGCTGCCTGTATATTGAAGCTCAGGGGCGTGTTCTTGTGTTGCTGGGGAATTTGCGTGGTATGTCTTGCTCTGGAATTTGTTGGCCCTTGGTGGTGCACAATTTCAGTGTAGGTATGAAGGTGTTTGATCAGCTCCTATTGGATAATGTTCCCTGTATTCAAGAATTCTCTGATGATCTAGGATTTGGACTTAAGCCTCCTGATTCTGGTTTTCAGATTTATTTTTACAATAGCCTCATGAATTCTCCATTTATACAGCGCTGATGTTAAAACATCTAGGTTAAAGATGATAGGTTTCTCCACCTGAGGGTTACCCCTAGAGGATCACTGAGTTACTCGGAGGAGAGAAGAGGGAGGGGGTAGTTAGAGGTGACTGGAATGGGATGAGGTGGAATCAAAAGAGGAGAGAGCAAGGTAGCCCGTAACCACTTTCTTGTGTGCATTCCACAGTTTGGACCTCTCAGAGGTGGTCACAGAGTTATACAGGGAATAGGAGAGGGAGGAGGTAGAGAGGGAGGAAGTAGACAGAGGGGGCCAGGGGGATAAAAGAGGGAGATGAAAAGGAAGGATACAGATCTGGCTAGTAACCAGTTCCCTGAGTGTTCTCCACCTTCTGGGATACACAGAGATTCATAAAGTTGGATAGAGAAGAGGAGGGGGAGGAAGGAGAGAGAGGCCACCTGGTGGAGAAAAAGAGAGCCCAAAGGAGGAGAGAGTGGTCAAGCCAGTAATCTCGCTCTCATGTAAAGTTGGGTACTGAAGATTAGGTTTTTAAATGTACAAAATTGGCAACAAACACCAAAATGTAAAGATTAAAAATCTGGAGTAGAGATTGGATTTTCAAAAATAAAATATTAATGTCAAGACAAAGAAGGAGAAAAGAAAAAAAAAGCCACCAGAATTATTAAGAGACAGCAACCTCCACCACAAAAGACTATATATGGAATTTGCTTTAAAAATAGGATTTGTTTTTTTTTAAAGTAATAATAGGTTATAAAAATAAAGATATAGAGGACTTAAAAATTTAAGAAAGTTTAAAAAAAGACGAAAAGAAGAAAAATTTTTTCAAAAAAATTAAAAGAATTCTTTAAAAAGAAAAAAAAAGAAAAAATCATGCTTCCACATCAACCCCCAAAAAAATAATAAAAAAAAATTGATCATAAAAGTATTAAAGGTATATCTGGCCCTTTCTCTGGCGTTGTGGGCTGTGTGGGGTCGCTACCAAGGCAGTTCCCTCTATTTGACTTCCTCTGTTTGCTGGTCTCTTCCATGTCTGATTTCGATCTTGACACAGGGAGGGCGGTGATGGACTCTACACTGGGCTTGCCCCTGCTGATGGCGCACACTATGTTGCTCTGTGGGATAACCATCTGTGGCCTGCCCTAGGCTTCATGCACCTCCCCGGTGTAAGCCACTCAGGTTCAGCGCTCAGGAAGCCCTCTGAGGCGCAGATTTGGTTGGGCCTGCGCTTTGTGTCCTTCCCAGGTCCGAGTAGCTAGGGAGTTTGGTGAGTGCAATTGCTACGATTTCTGGCCTTTCTGTGCTGCCCAATTTTCTGGGAGTACCACTGGGGCTCCTTCTCAGGCAGATAATGGCTGTGCAGAGCCCCCAGAAGTCTTAGTTAGCAAAGAAACCTGCTTGCAATTTGCTAGGTAATGTCTCTCTTGAGCTGCGATTGCCCCCTTCCAGCACTTAAGGCTCTGGCTGCCTGTCACTGGAGGGGATGGTCTGCAGCCGGCCATTTCTGATCCATCTTTTGTTCTGTGCGTGGGCCTGTCGGTGCCTTATGTTCAAGCGTTTCGCGTGGTAGTTATCCCACAGTCTGGTTTGCTAGTCCAAGTTAGTTCGTTCTGGCCACGCGCGGACCCGATTCTGGCTGTGTTACCACCCGATTCTCGAGAAAAGCCCTGCAGCCTGCGTCTCCCGCAGCCTGATTCTTAGAAAGCACTGCCACTGGCGAGTCCTGTTCCTCCCTGCCCAACCCCTACTTGCTAGTGTCGGATGCAGGCGTTTGCGCTGCTTATCCGCTGGGGATTTTCTGTTGGGCTCGTAATCTGTTGGTTTTAATTATTTATTTATTTTTCCTTCCTGTTATGTTGCCCTCTGTGCTTCCAAGGCTCGCCCCAGACTCAGCTGCGAGAATGTTTCCTGGCTGTTTGGAAACCTCTTTTTAAGTCTCTTCCCGGGACGGGATTCCCTTCCCGGGATGGGGGCTCCCTCCCTACCTCCTTTGTCTCTTTTTCATCTTTTATATTTATTCCTACCTGTTTTGGAAGCCAATGATCTGCTTTGCTGGATGCCTGATGTCCTCTGCCAGCATTCAGAAGTTGTTTTGTGGAATTTACTCAGCGTTGAAATGTTCTTTTGATGAAGTAGTGAGGGAGAGAGTGGTCTCCCCATCCTATTCCTCCGCCATCTTTTTTTCCTCTCCCTCTCAGTGATTTTTCATCTCAAATTAAACAGTACAAAGGCTTTCGCAGTGTTCTTAGTGCCTACCAACATGATCTAGTGGTCCAGATGTACTTTTCTGACCTCATCTCCTAATGCTTTTCCTTCATGCTCTCAACTTTAGCCACAGAAGACTTCTTGTTATTCTGTGAAACTACTCAACACACTGTTGTCTCAGGATCTTTGCACTGGGTATTCCCTCTTCTTAGAACATTGCCCCCTAGATTACCCATCCCTTAATTTTCTCACTTCTCTGCTTACAGGGCACCTTATCAGTGAGGCCTTGACTGACCAACTCACAAGGAACTGCAACTCTCTCCTCCATCTTGTTTTTTTTTTTTTAATAAAATTTGTCAATATATGAAATACTATATGCTATATTTGTTTACATTTTCTCTCCCAACTAGAATGTAAGCTCCACAAAGGCAAAGACCATCTTTTGTTTCCTCTTGTATCAGTCAGTTTAGTCCCTCAGTCATGTCCAACTCTTTGAGACCCCATGGACTGCAGTACACCAGGTTTCCCTGTCCATCACCAACTTCCACAGCTTGCTGAAACTCATGTCCACTGAGTCGGTGATGCCATCCAACCATCTTATTCTCTGTCATCCCCTTCTCTTCCTGCCTTATATCATACATGCCTAATAGTGCTTCCTAAGTGTAAATATTCAGCATCTGTGGAGAGAATGAATAATATCAATGTATGAAAGTGGTAGACTTTATTTTTGGGGGCTCCAAAATCACTGCAGGTGGTGATTTCAGCCATGAGATTAAAAGACTCTTACTCCTTGGAAGGAAAGTTATGACAGACCTAGACAGCATATTAAAAAGCAGAGACATTACTTTGCCAACAAAGGTCCATCTAGTCAAGGCTATGGTTTTTCCTGTCGTCATGTATGGATGTGAGAGTTGGACTGTGAAGAAAGCTGAGCGCTGAAGAATTGATGCTTTTGAACTGTGGTGTTGGAGAAGACTCTTGAGAGTCCCTTGGACTTCAAAGAGATCCAACCAGTCAATCTTAATGGAAATCAGTGCTGAATATTCATTGGGAGGCCTGATGTTGAAGCTGAAACTCCAATACTTTGGCCACCTGATGTGAAGATCTGACTCATTGGAAAAGACCCTGATGCTGGAAAAGATTGAAGGCAGGAGGAGAAGGGGACAACAGAGGATGAATGGTTGGATGGCATCACCAAGTCAATGGACATGAGTTTGGTTGAACTCTGGAATTTGGTGACGGACAGGGAGACCTGGCATGCTGTAGTTCATGGGGTCACAAAGAGCTGGACACGACTAAGCGACTGAACTGAATGAAAGTTTAGTTTTATTGCACTCTCAGTTTACTGACTCTGAAAGGAATTACACTTCAGCTTATCTCAAACTCCATATGTTACTTCAGATGGCTCTATACAGGGTGTCTGCTTTTTCTTTCTACCAGGGTGGTGTTCTGTGCCTAGAAAGGAGAAGAAAGCACAGTGCATGTGAATTGCTAGCAGAGAACAGAGTAGCAAGGGTGGAGTAAATTGGACTGGAGCCACAGATGTCAGCAGGCACTGCTGAAATAACTTCCTTTTCTCTACTCCCCAGGAAGCAAATGTCTGGATACAGAAGGAGTGCACGACTTCTGTGTTTCTGAATAAAGCTGCTATCGCTTCCCAGAAGGAAGAAGGGCATTTCTCATTTGGGAGAGGCCACGTGTGAAGGGGGAAGCTCAGGGACCCTGCAACCCCTCCACTTGTTCCCTCTGTGAACTGGAACAGAAAGTAGTCATGGTGATCTTGGAGCAAGGGTTGTTGTTGGGTCAAGACTGATAAATTACCAAAGCTGTCATCTAGAGACAGAAGCCACAGTTGTACCTTTTTCCTAGGACATACTTTTCATCAGGCAATTATCACTGCTTTCCCTTCATGGAAAAATATGGATTAAAAATTTGATGCTGAATACAGTGTCTTTATGTTTGCAAATTCCTAACTTAAAACATCTAAACTACTGCACTCAATCCAAATTAAAATATCCAAAATATATCAAGCTTAGATGGCTGCAAAACAATGTTCATCATTGAGGAATTAATCAAAATAAAAATAATGAAGTTAATTTTAGAGAATTGGTTAGTTTAATTATTTTACTTCAGAAAAATGAAATGTGTCACTATGTATGAAGTAAAAGTAATTTTTTGATGTAAAGATACCTGTTTGTTTTATAACTAAACAAACAAAACAAAAGTAGGTTATAATGCAGCATTAAAGTCTGATCCTATTACATGTCTTTGAAGAAATTACTGTTTAATTTCAACTATGTCAGCTAGTTAGTTTAGAGATTAGAAAAATTTTTCTTAGGAAGAAAACAGCTCTTTTATTAGAGAAAAATCCTTTAGTGTGCTCCTAGATTATGTTAAGAAATGCATAGCATTAAAACATATACATTACCATGTGTAAAATAGATAACCAGTGGGAATTTGCTGTGTGATGCAGGGAGCTCAAATCTGGTGCTCTGTGACAACCTAAAGAGGTGGAAGGGGTGTGAGGTAGGAGGGAGGTTCAAGAGGGAGGGGACATATGTATACCCATGACTAATTCATGTTGATGTATGGCAGAAACCAACACAATATTATAAAGCAATTAGCATCTAATTAAAAATAGATTAAAAGAAGCCCCAAGCAACAAAAACAATAAAAAGAAATGCATCACCTCCCCTACTTCCACCCTTAACACCACATCCAGATTTTAGTAGGTAAGATAATGAATAGTTGAAATTCTTCTGAATGTTAAAATACAAAGTTAAGCACTATGGAAAATAACTTTCAGTTTTCAAAAATATACAGCTATTTTTCTCATTGCTGGGTTAGAGAGTCAGAGACTATTCTTTCAGACTAGAACTTCCTTATATAGTGTCCATTCTCTATAGTCATATGACAAACACAGCATATATCCAGTATTTCACAGGCATTCACATCATTTGAAGTTTTGAGTCCTCAAAACAGCCTATAAGATGGGCAGAAGAAAACACTCTATTATCATTTGGTAAATGAAAAGATCGGATTCAAGACTTTCAATGACATGCCCCAAATCTCAGAGCTGGTAACTATTACAGAATGTTTGTGCATGTTTTAGATTTAGTAACTCAAATTTATTAGTATTAGAGCTGAACACATAGAGCTTAATTATTTCTCATTGGCTATCTCACAGATACATTTACAAATCCCCAAATCAATTTTTAAAAGTTTTGAGTATTGAATATATCATTTTGGATTGATAACACTTGATTGAATTATTATAGCTTAGTCCCAAGGTAACCGAAAGATAGAATTCATTCATTCAAAAATCTAAATATTAAATGATTACTTACTTTATGCTGAATTTTGTGATGGATGCTGACTCTCTGATTCATATGGGAAGAAGAGCCACAAACTCAAGAACATATGAACGTTAATATACAAAAATCAGTTCAGTTCAGTTCAGTTCAGTTCAGTTCACTTCAGTCGCTCAGTCGTGTCTGACTCTTTGCAACCCCATGAATCGCAGCACGCCAGGCCTCCCTGTCCAGCACCAACTCCCAGAGTTTACTCAAACTCATGTCCATCAAGTTGGTGATGCCATCCAGCCATCTCATCCTTGGTCGTCCCCTTCTCCTCCTGGCCCCAATCCCTCCCAGCATCAGAGTCTTTTCCAATAAGTCAACTCTTTGCATGAGGTGGCCGAAGTATTGGAGTTTCAGATTTAGCCTCGGTCCTTCGAAAAACACCCAGGACTGATCTCCTTTAGAATGGACTGGTTGGATCTCCTTGCAGTCCAAGGGACTCTCAAGAGTCTTCTCCAACACCACAGTTCAAAAGCATCAATTCTTCGGTGCTCAGCTTTCTTCACAGTCCAACTCTCACAGTGGTCATATATGACCACTGGAAAAACCATAGCCTTGACTAGACCGATCTTTGTTTGCAAAGTAATGTCTCTGCTTTTCAATATGCTCTCTAGGTTGGTCATAACTTTCCTTCCAAGGAGTAAGAGTCTTTTAATTTCATGGCTGCAATCACCATCTGCAGTGATTTTGGAGCCCCCAAAAATAAAGTCTGACACTTTTTCCACTATTTCCCCACTTATTTCCCATGAAGTGATGGGACCAGATGCCATCATCTTCGTTTTCTGAATGTTGAGCTTCAAGCCAACTTTTTCACTCTCCTTTTTCACTTTCATCAAAAGGCTCTTTAGTTTCTCTTCACTTTTTGCCATAAGGGTGGTGTCATCTGCATATCTGAGGTTATTGATATTTCTCCTGGCAATCTTGATTCCAGCTTGTGTTTCTTCCAGTCCAGCGTTTCTCATGATGTACTCTGCATATAAGATAAATAAGCAGGGTGACAATATACAGCGTTGACATACTCCTTTTCCTATTTGGAACCAGTCTGTTTTTCCATGGCCAGTTCTCACTATTACTTCCTGACCTGCATAGAGGTTTCTCAAGAGGCAGGTCAGGTGGTCTGGTATTCCCATCTCTTTCAGAATTTTCGACAGTTTATTGTGATTGACACAGGCAAAGGCTTTGGCATAGTCAATAAAGCAGAAATAGATGTTTTTCTGGAACTCTCTTGCTTTTTCCATGATCCAGCAGATGTTGGCAATTTGATCTCTGCCTTTTCTAAAACCAGCTTGAGCATCTGGAAATTCACAGTTCACATATTGCTGAAGCCTGGCTTGGAGAATTTTGAGCATTAATTTACTAGTGTGTGAGATGAGTGCCATTGTGTGGTAGTTTGAGCATTCTTTGGCATTGCCTTTGGGATTGGAATGAAAACTGACCTTTTCCAGTCCTTTGGCCACTGCTGAGTTTTCCAAATTTGCTGGCATATTGAGTGCAGCACTTTGACAGCATCATCTTTCAGGATTTGAAATAGCTCAACTGGAATTCTATCACTTCCACTAGCTTTGTTCATAGTGATGCTTTCTAAGGCCCACTTGACTTCACATTCCAAGATTTCTGGCTCTAGGTGAGTGATCACATCATTGTGATTGTCTTGTTCATGAAGATCTTTTTGTACAATTCCTCTGTGTATTCTTGCCACCTCTTCTTAACATCTTCTGCTTCTGTTAGGTCCATACCATTTCTGTCCTTTATTGAGCCCATCTTTGCATGAAGTGTTCCCTTGGTATCTCTAATTTTCTTGAAGAGATCTCTAGTCTTTCCCATTCTGTTGTTTTCCTTTATTTCTTTGCATTGATCGCTGAGGAAGGCATTCTTATCTCTCCTTGCTATTCTTTGGAACTCTGCATTCAGATGCTTATATCTTTCCTTTCCTCCTTTGCTTTTCGCTTTTCTTCTTTTCACAGCTATTTGTAAGGCCTCCCCAGACAGCCATTTTGCTTTTTTGCATTTCTTTTCCATGGGGAGGGTCTTGATCCCTGTCTCCTGTACAATGTCATGAACCTCCATCCATAGTTCATCAAGCACTGTATCTATCAGATCTAGGCCCTTAAATCTATTTCTCACCTCCACTGTATAATCATAAGGGATTTGATTTAGGTCATACCTGAATGGTCTAGTGGTTTTCCCTACTTTCTTCAATTTCAGTCTGAATTTGGCAATTAGGAGTTCATGATCTGAGCCACAGTCAGCTCCTGGTCTTGTTTTTCCTGACTGTATAGAGCTTCTCCATATTTGGCTGCAAAGGATAGAATCAATCTGATTTTGGTGTTTACCATCTGGTGATGTCCATGTGTAGAGTCTTCTCTTGTGTTTTTGGAAGAAGGTGTTTGCTATGATCAGTGTGTTCTCTTGGCAAAACTCTATTATCCTTTGCCCTGCTTCATTCCATATTCCAAGGCCAAATTCGCCTGTTACTCCAGGTTTTTCTTGACTTCCTACTTTTGCATTCCAGTCCCCTGTAATGAAAAGGACATCTTTTTGGGTATTAGTTCTAAAAGGTCTTGTAGGTCTTCATAGATCTGCTCAAGTTCAGCTTCTTCAGTGTTACTGTTTGGGGCATAGGCTTGGATTACTGTGATATTGAATGGTTTGCCTTGGAAACGAACTGAGATCATTTTGTCATTTTAGAGATTGCATCCAAGTACTGCATTTCAGACTATTTTGTTGCCCATGATGGCTATTCCATTTCTTCTGAGGGATTCCTGCCCACAGTAGTAGGTATAATGGTCATCTGAGTATACAAAAATATATGACCATTATTCCTATGATGCTTAGAGTCTAAGGCAGGAAGACAGATATTGAAAATTGTGATAAAGTGATTAAAGAGACATTATAGGGTGTTAGGAACAAATCCAATCTTGTAAACATTTTTGCTGGGCTTACAGTTTTCTGGGTTCTTGATTTCAAGTGACAAAAAATCCAACTCAATTGGCTAAGATAAAAAGGGAGAAAACATAAAAAAGGGTGTAATGGCTATTTTAGCTTGAGTTTTCTAGAAAATGGAACTGGAGGCAAGGATTAAATTGTTGACACTATTTGGGCAGTGAAAACAGAAGTGGACAAGGGCTTGGAAGAAGGGAATGAGAGCAGTGGAGATCTGAGATCTGGCAGTGGTCTAGTTCTAGTGAGATTCTGTCTCTGATTGGAGTAAATGATATCCACTAAAAGTATTAAGGTGGTTTATCCACCTCTGTACAACTGGCTCAGCTTCATTCCTTTTTATGGCTGAGAGGTATTCCATTGTATATATGTACTACATCTTCTTCATCCATTCATCTGTCATTGGACGTTTAGGCTACTTCTGTGTCCTGCCTGTTGTAAATAGTGCTACAATGAACACTGGGGGTACGTGTTCCTTTTTGAATTGTGGTTTTCTCCAGGGTATATATACCCAGTAGTGGAATTGCTGAGTCATATGGTAGTTTTGAGGCTTTAGAGAGAGGGGATCAGATCAGTTGCTCAGTCGTGTCTGACTCTGCAACCCCACGAATCACAGCACGCCAGGCCTCCCTGTCCATCACCATCTCCCGGAGTTCACTCAAACTCAGGTCCATCGAGTCAGTGATGTCATCCAGCCATCTTATCGTCTGTCGTCCCCTTCTCCTCTTGTCCCCAATCCCTCCCAGCATCAGAGTCTTTTCCAGTGAGTCAACTCTTCGCAGAGAGAGGGGATATATGTATGTAATTATGACTGATTTACATTATTGTATGGCAGACACCGGACTTCCCTGGTGGCTCAGATGGTAAAGCGTCTGTCTACAATGTGGGAGACCCGGGTTCAATCCCTGGGTGGGGAAGACCCCCTGGAGAAGGAAATGGCAATCCACTCCAGTATTATTGCCTGGAAAATCCCATGAACAGAGGAGCCTGGTAAGCTACAGTCCATGGGGTCACAAAGAGTCGGACACAACTGAGCAACTTCACTTTCTCACTTTTCACTTTCTATGGCAGAAACAAACACAACATTGTAAAGCAATTATCATCAAATTTTAAAAAATAGTTGAGAAGTATTGCTAGTTGATCCTGATAGTTTGCTTAATATTCGATACTGTGGTTTCCAATATTATAGCTCACTGACTGCCACCTTGATATTCTTTAGGCTGCTTTTTGGGAACTGGGAACTGCCAAGTCTTATCAAAACAAATCTACAAATGATTCTTTTGGACTCCTATTGAGAAGAACTAGGCCATGGCATATTCCTTCTATTATATGTTGAATCTTGTTTGCTTATATCTCACATCATGAGAGCACTTTATTTTTATTCAAATTCTGGGCCTGGATCCTTTATAGGCAGCTCCTATTATTATTTCAATTGTGAATCAGGTATAGTGTTTATGACACCCTGTGTTACCTCTCTTCACGGTGCACGGCTTCAGACATCTTTATACATTTTGACATTTGCTTTCCTCTTGGGGGCATATTTCTGAAATGCAATTACTGAATCAGAAAGAGATTGAATGGATCTTTTCACATATTGTAAAATGACTTTCTGAAAAACTACAATTTTCCAATACCACTCGTAATATGCTCATTTCCGAACAATCTACTATCACTGCAGTGTATCTTTATGTTAATTTCTGTTCATTTAACTGTATTGTGCCTGGAAAGATATTGAAATATAAATATCATGCCCTTCCTCTGGTTCCTCTTTCTATGTAGAGTTCATTGCTTGCTTTGCTCAGTGTCCAGGCCTGATCAAGGTAACAGGAACTAGGAGAAGCTGAGAAGGGAGTGATTGATTTCCAGAGAAAGAAAACATTACACACACACAAAATTCTGAGCAAAAGAGAGCAGAAGGCTAAAGATAAGAGAAAAGGAGATGAAAGAGGAGAGCTAGGGAAAACAGAGTGTTGAAAGAGATTTTTGAAAAGTTTTGGAAGGAATAGCTATTACGTTGAGTGCAATTTTGAGGAAGAAAGATATAGAAAAAAGATATGGAAGAAAAGTTCATTTTGTGTTGTGCAATGAAATTTCTTTTTAAATGTAGTTGGAAAAGTGATAACCTTCACCATGACACCCACACTCTTTGGCTTATGGCACAAATAAGTAGAAATGTATTCCCACTGAGTTATAATGGTCTCCAGAATACACCCTCAAATCTAAAACTATACTGTAGAGAAGATTGTAGTACCTTGATAATACTTATTGAGGAATTAAAGCAGTCTAGATCTGGGTATATTAGATATCTCACCAGAATTGCAGTGTTCAGTGAGTTCTTTCATATGAAGTCTTTGCGACCCATGGACTATTATTGCCTGCTAGGCTCCTTAGTTCATGGAGTTCTCCAGGCAAGAACACTGGAGTGGTAACTGTTTCCTTCACCAGGGGATCTTCCTGACCCAGGGATCAAACTGGGCTCTCCTGCATAGAAGGCAGATCTGAGCTACCAGGGAAGCCCTCATATGAAGTCTAAGCAACTCACATTACAGGTCAGACTTTTTTTAACCCAACTTTCTTCTAAATACAATTTTCTAGTAAATTAGGGTCTTTCCTAGAAGGAGAAGGGTTTTGGTAGCCCTTTGCCCTTCTCTACCATGTAAGACAAAGCCTTCTGGGGACTGAATGGCTGCTATGTGCACCATTAAATAAATATTAGAAACACGATTAAAGGATGTGTGCTACCATAAACAAGAGAAACTCATGGTAGAGGAATACAGTAAGTAGTGGTAAAAGCAAGAGCCTGAAGTTTACATGTTGATCAGTCTGCAATCTGCAATACTGCACATTGAGTGAGATTTCTGCAAGACCCAATAGATGCTTGCAATGCCTCGCATGAGTGGCACAAACTTGGCAACAAATCCAGGACGGCCCAGGATTTGGGAAGCTAAAGGTACTTTGTTGTTGTTGTTTGGTTGATAAGTTGTGTCCAACTCTTTGCGACCCCATGGACTGCAGCGCCAGGCTTCCCTGCTTTTCACTATCTCTTGGCGTTTGCTCAGAGTCATGGCTATTGAGTCGGTGATGCTATCCAAACATCTTATTCTCTGTTACCCCCCTTGTCTTGCCCTCAATTTTTCCCAGCATCAGGATCTTTCCAAAAGACACTGATGTTTTTCCATTTCCTACTTACTGTTCTTGGAGTCCTCAAGGCAAGCATACTGGGGCGGTTTGCCATCCCTCCTCCCATGGACCACGTTTTGTCAGAACTCTCCACGGTGACCTGTCTGTCTTGGGTGGCCCTGCACTACATGACTTAGAGCTTCATCGAGTTTCTCTAAGCCCCTTCGCCACTGTAGGCTGTGATCCATGAAGAGGAAGGGTACTTACTGTAGCAGTGATCTAAGCTTTGGAGAACAGTGACACCTGGTGGCACCAGTGAAGAAAAACGAACACAACATTTCCTCACTCACCAAGAGGCACAATACCGTCAGACATTCCTGGTAATGCATTTTCTTCAGGATTGTTACAAATCTCCAAATATAAAATTTTCTAAGGCAGATTTTGACAGACAAATCTGGGCTGAGCCAGACAAAACCACTCCTAAAGATGATTAGAGAAGAAGAAGCCACGAGAGCACAGTAAGAGCAGCATAGTATTACAGATGAGGATGAACTGTGAAATTGAAGGGACTGTAACAGACTCAGTGAGATTTTTAAAACCTCTTTTAAAACATCACAGTACTTTTCCAGAGTAGAAAATTTATGGGGACAAAAACTAAAATGTTGAGTTTTCAGCATTTCCCTCATCCTTGCCTTTTGTGAAAAATTCCTTGTTTGCACTGCTCTGTTGAGCTGGTCAATATAATCCAGTGAAGACTTACCTGCTAGTATAGTGGATAAGAATCTGCCTGACAATGCAGGGAACAGGGGTTCGATCCCTGGTCCAGGAAGATTCCACAGGCCACAGAGGAACTAATCCCGTGTGCCACAACTACTGGCGCCTGAGAGCCACAGCTACTGGAGCCCATGTGCCCAGAGCCCGTGTTCTGCAGCAAGAGAAGCTGCCGAGTGAGAAGCCCATGCACCACAATGAAAAGTAGCCCTTGCAGAGCAGCAAAGACTCAGTGCAGCCAAAAAATAAATAATTTAAATGAATAATCCAAGGACAATGTTAATGTGAATTTTAGAATTTATTGAAAGTGGCTTGAGGACTCATAAAATACTTTGTATATATTTACAATTAGATAGTTTTAACACATTGAGTAACACCAACAATAAAACCCCAAACAACAGAAGAAAAATCACAGAAAGAAAAAAGGTACTTCATAATGTAACTTTATATTACTGAAAATTTAGCAAGTATTTTTAAGAGGATTTTTATAGCTTGGTTAATTAAATTTTCTAGAAAGTTTCATCTGCATTTATAAGTTTAATGTACTATTTTCTGTTTTCTTTCCTAGTAAGTTGTCAGTCTAACAAAGCTTCTCATATATGTAAGTAATCACAAATCAAATAAATGGCTCTTAAAAGTATGGTGATTATAATGTTCTCCTCCATGATGCTTACAAACAGTAAAATTCTCTTATAACTTTCAACTTAAAGCAAGATTTCTATTAGACAAATTTTCCCTTAACCATGTAGTGGCTTGGCTTATTTAACTGGTCTTCCACAAGGTCTGACTAAGGAACTAGATGGTTGTGCCGTGGTTTCTCTTAATCCAGAGCATTATCGAGCTGGGCTGGTCAGATCCCATGCTGCCACTTATCATGCTTGCCCTATGTTTACCTGAAGAATCTTTTTATTAGAGGTCTGGTGCTCTGACATACTTGGTTATGATACTTGTTTCTCTAACAGTTCCCTGGTTCCCCTGCATTGAGTCCATCTGGAAAGTTGGTTGCTGGTTGTATTCCACTAGGTACTCTTATAAATAAGGTTTATGTTCTTGATGAATTTGGCTGTTCTATGGATTCTGTTCTTTATGATATAAAACAGAAAATTGACAGCTTATATAGATTGTTAAATGAAGAGAAAAATTAGAACAATGAAAAAAACACGAGTCATCACTTTCAGATTATCAGATTAAACCCATGGAATATTAGAAAAAAGGCACTGTCTTCAAGAAAATATGCCAGTTATTTGTAATATTTGAAGCTGTTTCCTGATTATAATGAAAACATTTTCTTAATTAGAAAATGTTTAGAGAATTAGGTGCTAAACACATATTCAAACTCAAATAAATACTGATTTTTTTTCTCATTGCCTCCAATTCAAAATCATTTACTTATTACACATTTAAAAAATTGAAACCTCATAGTTATTAGGCATTCAATATCCATATTATCTTTTTACATATTATAAATATTTTAAACACAAAATATTTAAAGATCATTTTTCAACATAGTAGAGAAATATTAATAATATGTTTTTGAACTTTACCGCATCAATTCTTACTTCTTTTTTACTGGAATAAAGCCCTTTAAAGAAACAGCTTAACATTTTGATATAATTTGGAGTGACTAAATATTAGGAATTTGATTAATTGCCATCATGGAAACCTTAAGTGGTGATGGTTTAAAAATGTTAGAAATTTGTTTTTCTTTCATCTAAAAGCAAAAATTGAGTCTTTTCAAAGAGGTTCACAAAATTTAATTGAATCATGCAGAGTCCCTACCACTTCAAGTTCTACCCTTCACTCATGATTTTATCTTCCTCCTGTTGAATTTGACATTAAATTTTTTTCAGTGTTTTGGGTTCCTTCTGGCTTTCTTTTCTGTCATGCTTAGCACATAGATTCCACCCTAACAGTTGTCTCAAGGTTGTAGCCACATGTTCCCATTTGAAATAGGCAGAAAGAAGAACAGAAAGCCTTCCCTGCTGAGTCAGCCTCATCCTCTTTGAGTTTTCCCAGAAGCACCACCCAACAACTTCTGCCTGCATACCATTGCCCAAAATGCAGTCGTATGACTACCTTTATCTGCAAAGGGAGTGGATGCAGAATCTGGATGATCATGTGGTCACATTATTGCCTCCTGTTGTTACTCAGTAAGGAGAGAGTCACTGTTTGGTGAGCATCCTGCAGTCTCTGCCATGCCCTGTCAATCACCTTGGCTTTATGGTGCAGGTGAACTGATATTGCATATGGGCAGATTTTGTTTGAGGTGTGGGGTATTGAGCTGCAGACCTCTAAGTTAAGTTTTCTCAAAACCATGAAGAATAAGTCAAACCTTGTTTTGCATACTCCATGCCAATAAATATTTCAAATCTATGCCCTATAAATGGGATAGTCTTGTAGCTCACTGTCCTTGAATTTATCCCAACAAAATTTCAAGTCTAACTTGAGCTTATGCTCACCCCTCAGCCACTGGTTCCCCATCAGATCTCTTTGCCATTAGATTGGATTCAACTAATTTCATTCCAAGTTCTCTTCATATTTTTAACTGGCAGGAATACAATTTTAATTGATATTTGCATAGCACAGGATTATAATCGGCATATCTTACATGTCAGCTTCTGGACCTAAAGCCATAGTTACTAGGGTCTTTCTAAGGAAAAGAGGAGACTTGAAAACATACAAAGGTAAGATATAGAAAAAGCTCAAGAAGGTAGGATGAGGGGCAAGAGAAGTAAGGAGATTGGAAAAGGCAGTTGGGGAAGAGATCAGGAAACTGGAAATCTAAGAAAAATAAAAAAATTTGGGAGTAGGCAGATGCTGTGATTAATGCACTTTGTGGAGAGACATCTCTAAAGGGGAGCTTTGGAAAGTTTTACTGTGTGCTGTATGTTACAATATCCATCATGCTTTATCACTCCCTACTCTTGCCACCTCCTTAAGAGACTGTCTATAAAGGTCTGTATTATTGTTTAATATTTTGGAGGGTTAAATTTCTGTATTTTTTGTAAGTGCCAAATTGTCAAAATGGATTTTGAGAGATAATAGAGACCCAGTTTATTGGGGTCACTAGTGTCCTGACTTGTATGTAGTACCCAACATCTGTTCTAGGAGTTTAGTGAGGACACAATTATGGGGTAGATTCCATAAATCTCCAGATAAGTTGTGGGAGACCTAATACTCATGGCTGATTCATGGCCAGAGATCTAGGCATTAGTAATATGATAGAAATTCTTTATTTTACCAAAACATGGAAGTGGGTTATAGATGACTGGGTGGACATCAAGAAATAAAAATTCTCTGTCAACAAACATTTATTGAACATGTATTTTATTTGAGATGTTATTCTATATATAGAACAAGAATGAAAAAGATAGAGAGCATTTCTTCTCCTAAAGAGCCTGAGGTACAACCCCAAGTCTCCTGCCAGGGCTATGCTTAAGACAAGGAAGTAAGGACATGGAATGTTGCTCTCAGACTTAGAGAAGTATGGAAGCCTTGAGAGATGCCAACAAGGAGAGGGATGATCTTGCCTGTAGGTCAGACGCATGACCAGATGTCTGCATGGATAGAAAGGAACTTCGGAGGACCAGATATGCAATATACGCCTTTCTGTAGTGTGTCCCCCACACAGCTGATCCTGAAATTACTCTCAGAGGTAAGTGCAAAGGGGAAATACTGGATTGAGTGAGAAAATTCTGATACATCTGAAGTTAATCTAAGTTGGCAAAATTAAGACTATTAATTTGGCTAGTTAATAGGCAGAATGGAGATTAGAGATAGAAATTAAATTATTAAAAATATGAGAAAACTACCATTTCTGTACATTTTAGTTTGTGGCTTATTCTTATTTTATTCCATATATCCAGTTACAATCTAATTGAACAGATTAGAAATCACTTTGGTGTCAGTATGTTTCAAGTATTGTCACCCTGTTTATTTAACTTCTATGCAGAGTACATCATGAGAAACGCTGAGCTGGAAGAAGCACAAACTGGAATCAAGATTGCTGGGAGAAATATCAATAAGCTCAGATATGCAGATGACACCACCCTTATGGCAGAAAGTGAAGAGGAACTAAAAAACCTCTTGATGAAAGTGAAAGAGGAGAGTGGAAAAGCTGGCTTAAAGCTCAACATTCAGAAAACAAAGATCATGGCATTTGGTCCCATAACTTTCTGGCAAATAGATAGGGAAACAGTGGAAACAGTGTCAGTCTTTATTTTGGGGGTTCCAAAATCACTGCAGATGGTGATTGCAGCCATGAAATTAAAAGACACTTACTCCTTGAAAGGAAAGTTATGACCAACCTAGACAGCATATTGAAAAGCAGAGACATTACTTTGCCAACAAAGTTCTGTCTAGTCAAGGCTATGGTTTTTCCAGTGGTCATGTATGAATGTGAGAGTTGGACTGTGAAGAAAGCTGAGCGCCGAAGAATTGATGCTTTTGAACTGTGGTGTTGGAGAAGACTCTTGAGAGTCCCTTGGACTGTAAGGAGATCCAACCAGTCCATTCTAAAGGAGATCAACCCTGGGTGTTCTTTGGAAGGACTGAGGCTAAAGCTGAAACTCCAGTACTTTAGCCACCTCAGCGAAGAGTCGACTCATTGGAAAAGACCCTGATGCTGGGAGGGATTGAGGGCAGGAGGAAAAGGGGACAACAGAGGATGAAATGGCTGGATGGCATCACCAACTCGATGGACATGAGTTTGAGTGAACTCCAGGAGTTGGTGATGGACAGGGAGGCCTGGTGTGCTGCGATTCATGGGGTTGCAAAGAGTCAGACACGACTGAGCGACTGAACTGAAGATTAGCATTTGGATTGACATCAAAATATATTCTAAAAGGTATTAATAGCCAGGATCATTAGAAAGTTTTTCACATGATTTTGAATTAAGTAAGTCTAGTATTAAACTCACTTTTATGTTGCTGACAATTTAAGGATTGCTGCAGATCTAAGAATGGAGTTTCAGTTATTCAGTGAGATTCACGTAAGCTCTACTAATAGAGTGAGGATTACATTTGTGGGAGTTTTAGAGATAGAGTTATAACCAAGTCTAGTGTAGGAAATGTCAATTATATGCTTGCTTTAGGACTGATATCTTGAGATCTGAGTATATATGAGATGGTTGGATGGCATCATTGACTCGATGGACGTGAGTCTGAGTAAGCTCCAGGAGTTGGTGATGGACAGGGAAGCCTGGCATGCTGCAGTCCATGGGGTTGCAAAGAGTCGGACACAACTGAGCAACTGAACTGAACTGAACTGAACTGAGTATATATGAAACACTTGCCTCCAATTTAAGGGTAAGAATGATGAGTGAGTGCCAGGTTTGAACTCCATCAGGGTTTGAATCAAGAGAAAAAGAGTCTAGGACTTTCCTGGTGGCACAGTGGATAAAAATTCGCGTGCCAATACAGGTGATATGGGTTCAGTTCCTGGCCCAGGAAGATTCCACATGCCTTGGAGCAGCTAAATCCATGTGCCGCAACTACTCAGGCCTGCACACTCTAGGGTCTGTGAACCACAACTAATGAGCCGCTATGCTGGAACTACTGATGTCCTCAGACCTAGAGCCTGTGCTCCGCAATAAGAGAAGCCAGCACAGTGAGAAGCCCATGCGCTGTAACCAGAGAGTAGCCCCCTGCTTGCTGCAACTAGAGAAAGACTGCATGCAGCAATGAAGATCCAGTACAGCCAAAAATAAGAAAATAAAAAATAAATATAGCAGCGTGTATATAAAAAAAGTAAAAAGTACAGATGCAGATGTTTACTTTATTGTCTTCTTGAGGATGTTAAAAGGCAGGATGTCACATAATTAAATATCCAATAAGTTGGAATCAAGTAGAGAGAGCAACTCAAGTTGCCTACTATGGGTTCAGGCTTAGAAGATCAAGAAATGGACTGATAAAAAATGGAAAAAGAAACAAGTCATGGGATAAAGGACCTCAGTGAGAAAGAGTTGGTGGAGTGGAAGGAGTTTCAGGAACTGGAAACTGTGTCAGAGGTTTGGGTGGTGGGTGGCATTTAATATTTTAGAGGAGAAGCAGTTCTGAGGAGTGACAAGGCTCATGGCATAAGACTGGAAGAGAGAAAAGAGGGAAGTTTCAGAAGATGAGGAGTTTAGGGAACTGAGATGAGGTTATCAGTAACAGGCTTATCCAGATGGGGGAGATGGGATGAGATTCAGGGGGTGGAGAAGCCAAAGCTGGGCAGAGACAGACAGTTGTCTGGAGAATATTGATATGTGACACATCAGAAGCTATAAGGTACTCTTTGGAGGTACTCCAATGAGGGATGAACTTCAGTTAATGTTTATTTGGCATCAAAGTGGACCTTCCTGCCCTTACCTCAGCCTCTTTGAGTAGATCCCAAAGTTCTAGTCTACAGGGGCTCACCATGGCCCATACTTGGGAGGAGATGATGTTATTTTTCCCTGTTAATTTTTTACTTACATTATTTTATTGCTCTTCTGCCAGTAACCTAAAGGGGAAGGGAGTCTTACAGTCTCCATAGCACCCTTCTTTTCACCAGTATGTCTATGGACTGTTACTAAGCTGTGGCCTTTATGAAAGTAGAGAACCATCTGGATTGCTCACCATTACATTCTCAGCATTTGGTGTGCAACTGGTTGTTGTATCAGTAGTTAAATGAGTGAACGGACGATTGTACTGGCTGCCAAAACCCATCACTGAGCCTTCACACGCACCCAAAATTCCATCTTTTGACTCTACTCCTTGTTCACATTGCCTTGTATGGGCTGAAGGATAGTGGCTGTAGGATTTCCAAGAAGGATAACTAGCAGAAAATACATGCTCTGTCAATTTGTGCTTGGCATAGTGAAAGGGAGATCTAAAGAGTTAATAGGATAGCAGATCATTCAGGAGAACCATAGGCATAGTTATGGAATACAGGGATACCTAATTTCATAGTGCTTCCCTTTATTTCACTTTGTAGATGCAGCACTTATTAAAAATTGCAGGTCTGTGGAAACCCTGAGTGGAGCAAGACTATCCATGCCATTTTTCCAAAAGCATTTGCTCACTTCATGTCTTTGTGTCACATTTTGGTAATGCTCATAATATTTCAAGATTTTCAACTTTAGTATATTTGTTATGATCTGCGACCAGTGATTTTTGATGTTACTATTAAAGTTGTTTTAGGGTTCCCATGTAAGACTGTGAACATTCAATGAGTATTGTGTGTGTTCTGTTCTGACTGCTCCACCAACCAATGTTCCCCCATCTCTTTTCTCTTTTGGGGCCTCCCTATTCCTTTAGACACACAACATTGAAATTAGGTCAATTAATAACCTTACAATGCTGTCAATTGTTCAAGTGAAAGGAGGAGTCTTATATCTCTCAGTTTAATCTTAATCTTTAGTCTTATAGCTCTCAGAAATGAGGAAGGTATGTCTAAAGCCAAGGAAAGCATGTCTAAAGTGAAGAAAGGCTGAAAACTAGGCCTTTTGTGCAGAAATCAGCAGGGTTGTGAATGTAGAAGAAAGCTTCTTAAAGAAAAAAGTGTTACTCCAGTGAACACACAAATGATAAGAAAGTGAAACATATTCTCCATATTACTGCTGATACAGAGAGAGTTTCAGTGGTCTGGCAGAACATCGAATCAGCTACAATTTTCCCTTAAGCCAAAGCCTAATCCAGAGCAAGGCCCTAACTGTATTCAATTCTATAAGGCTGAGAGAGGTGAGAAAGCTGCAGACACTGTCTGAAAGCTGGCAGAAGTTGGCTCATTAGGTTTAAGGAAAGAAGTCATTTCAGTAACATAAAGTATACAGTAAAGTAGTAAATGTGATTGTAGCAACTGCAGCAAGTTATCCAGAAGATCTAGTTAAAATAATTAATGAAGGTAGCTACATCAAACAACAGATTTTTTTTAATGTAAAAAAAATTACCACATTAAAAAAATTGAAGTTTAGTTGATTTACAGTGTTGCAGGCATATAGGTTTTTGTTGTTTATCTGTTTTATGTATAGCAGTGTGTATCTGTTAATCCCCAAATCGTAATTTATCCCTTCCCCTGCCCCACTATTCCCGTTGGTAACCATAGTTTGTTTTCTGTGAGCCTATGTCTGTTTTGTAAAGAAGTCTATTTGTAGGTTATCTTTTTAGGTTCCAAATATCATAATATATGATATCAATCATATATTTGTCTTTTTCTGTCCAAATTACTTCACTTAGTATGCTAATCTCTGGATCCATCCATCTTGCTGCAAATAGCATTATTTCATTATTTTTCTGGTTGAGAAATATTCCATTATATATATATATATATATATAGAGAGAGAGAGAGAGAGAGAGAGAGAGAGGCAGAGACAGAGACAGAGACAGAGAGACAGAGAGAGAAAAGACATATATACCATATCTTCTTTATCTTTTCATCTGCTGATGGACATTTAGGTTGCTTCCATGTTATAGCTATTGTAAATAGTGCTGCTATGAACTTTAAGGTGCAGATTTCTTTTCAAATTAGTTTTATCCAGATACATGCCCAGAGTGAGACTGCTGGATCATATAGTCTTGAGGTTAGTTGTGTCCAACTCTTTGTGACTCCCTGGACTGTAGCCCATCAGGCTTCTCTGTTCATGGGATTTCCCAGGTAAGTTGTCATTTCCTTCTCCAGGGGATCTTCCTGACTCAGGGATTGAACCCAAATCTCCTGCTTGGCAGGCAGGAGATTCTTTACCACTGAGCCACCAGGGAAGCTCCTTCTCCCTCCTTTTTAGGCACAGTTAGCGGATCATTTGGTAACTTTATTTTTAGTCAAAGAGCAGATTTTTTTATGTAGATGAAACGGCCTTATATTAAAAGAAGATTCCATCAAGGAATTTCATAACTAGAGAGGAGAACTCAATGCCTGGCTTCAGAATGTCAAAGAACAGGCTGACTCTTTTGTTAGAGGCTAATGTAACAGATGATTTTAAGTTGAAAGCAATGCTCATTTACCATTCCAAAATCCTAAGGCCTTTAAGAAGTATGATGAATCTATTCTTCCTATGTTTTGTAAATAAAACAACAAAACCTGAATGACAGCATATCTGTTTATAACATGGTTTACTGACTATTTTAAGTCCACTGTAGAGACTTATTATTCAGAAAAAAAAGAGTCATTTCCAAACATTATTGCATATTGGCAATACACCTGGTCAATCAAGAGCTCTCATGGAAATGTACATTAAGATTAACATTGTTTTCATGCCTGCTAATACAACATCCATTCTGCATACCATGGATTTAGAAGTAATTTTTACTTCCAAGTCTTATTATTTAAGAAATACATTTTGGAAGGCTATAACTGCCATAGATAGTTATTCTTTTTATGGATCTTGGCAAAGTAAATTGAAAACATTCTGGAAAGAATTCATCATTCTAGATACTATTGAAACATTCATGATTCAAAGGAGGAGGTCACAATATCAACACTAGTAGGAGTTTAGAAGAAGCTGATTCCAACTTTCATGGATGACTTAGAGGAATACAAGACTTCTGCAGAGGAAGTAACTATAGATATGACAGAAAGAGCAAGAGAACTAGAATTGAAAGTGGAGCCTGAAGATATGACTGAACTGCCACAATCTCATGATAAAAGTTGAGATGGCTGCTTATTGGTGAACAAAGAAAGTGGTATCTTGAGATGATATCTACTCCTGCTAAAGATTCTGTGAAGATTGTTGGAATGACCATACAGGATTTAGAATATTACACAAACTTAACTGATAAAGCAGTATCTTCAATTTTGAATGAAGTTCTATTGTGAGTAAAATGCTATTGAACAGCATTGTGTGCTACAGAGAAGCCCTTTATGAAGTCAGTCAATTGGGAGAACTTCATTGTTGTCTTATTTTAAGAAATTTCTGCAACCAGCAATCACCATCCTGATCAGTCAGCATCATCGTCGAAGGAAGATCCTCAACCAGCAAAAAGATTATGACTTGAAGAAGTCAGAAATTAGGTATTTTAAATTAAAGTTTGTGCATTTTAAAGACATAATGCTACTGTACACTTAATAGACTAAATTGTAGTATAAATATAACTCTTATATACACTGCTGCTGCTGCTGCTAAGTCTCTTCAGTCGTGTCCAACTCTGTGAGACCCCATAGACAGCAGCCCACCAGGCTCCGCCGTCCCTGGGATTCTCCAGGCAAGAACACTGGAGTGGGTTGCCATTTCCTTCTCCAATGCATGAAAGTGAAAACTGAAAATGAAGACGCTCAGTCGTGTCTGACTCTTCGTGACCCCATGGACTGCAGCGTACCAGGCTCCTCCGTCCATGGGATTTTCCAGGCAAGAGTACTGGATTGGGATGCCATCGCCTTCTCCTTATATACATTTCAGTTCAGTTCAGTCGCTCAGTCATGTCCGACTCTTTGCGACCCCATGAATCGCAGCATGCCAGGCCTCCATGTCCAGCACCAACTCCCAGAGTTCACTCAGATTCATGTCCATCCAGTCGGTGATGCCATCCAGCCATCCCTCCCAGCATCAAAGTCTTTTCCAGTGAGTCAACTCTTCGCATGAGGTGGCCAAAGTACTGGAGTTTCAGCTTTAGCATCATTCCCTCGAAAGAAATCCCAGGGTTGATCTCCTTCAGAATGGACTGGTTGGATCTCCTTGCAGTCCAAGGGACTCTCAAGAGTCTTCTTCAACACCACAGTTCAAAAGCATCAATTCTTTGGTGCTAAGCCCTCTTCACAATCCAACTCTCACATCGATACATGACCACAGGAAAAACCATAGCCTTGACTAGATGGACCTTAGTCGACAAAGTAATCTCTCTGCTTTTGAATATGCTATCTAGGTTGGTCATAACTTTTCTTCCAAGGAGTACATATCTTTTAATTTCAAGGCTGCAGTCACTATCTGCAGTGATTTTGGAGCCCCCAAAATAAAGTCTGACACTGTTTCCACTGTTTCCCCATCTATTTCCCATGAAGTCATGGGACCGGATGCCATGATCTTCGTTTTCTGAATGTTGAGCTTCAAGCCAACTTTTTCACTCTCCTCTTTCACTTTCATCAAGAGACTTTTGAGTTCCTCTTCACTTTCTGCCATAAGGGTGGTGTCATCCATATATCTGAGGTTACTGATATTTCTCATGGCAATCTTGATTCCAGCTTGTGTTTCTTCCAGTTCAGCATTTCTCATGATGTTCTCTGCATAGAATTTAAATAAGCAGGGTGACAATATACAGCCTTGATGTAGTCCTGTTCCTATTTGGAACCAGTCTGTTGTTTCATGTCCAGTTCTAACTGTTGCTTCCTGACCTGCATACAGATTTTTCCAAAGGCAGATTAGGTGGTCTGGTATTCCCATCTCTCTCAGATTTTCCACAGTTTATTGTGATCGACACAGGCAAAGGCTTTGGCATAGTCAATAAAGCAGAAATATATGTTTTTCTGGAACTCTCTTGCTTTTTCCATGATCCAGCAGATGTTGGCAATTTGATCTCTGGTTCCTCTGCCTTTTCTAAAACCAGCTTGAACATCAGGAAGTTCACGTTTCACATATTGCTGAAGCCTGACTTGGAGAATTTTGAGCATTACTCTACTAGCATGTGAGATGAATGCAATTGTGTGGTAGTTTGAGCATTGTTTGTCATTACCTTTCTTTGGGATCTGAATGAAAACTGACCTTTTCCAGTCCTGTGGCCAGTGCTGAGTTTTCCACATGTACTGGCATACTGAGTGCAGCACTTTCACAGCATCATTTTTCAGGATTTGAAATAGCTCTACTGGAATTCCATCACCTTCACTAGCTTTGTTCATAGTGACGCTTTCTAAGGTCCACTTGACTTCACATTCCAAGATGTCTGGCTATAGATGAGTGATCACACCATCATGATTATCTGGGTCATGAAGATCTTTTTTTGTACAGTTCTTCTGTGTATTCTTGCCATCTCTTCTTCATATCTTCTGCTTCTGTTAGGTCCATACCATTTCTGTCCTTTATCGAGCCCATCTTTGCATGAAATGTTCCCTTGGTATCTCTAATTTTCTTGAAGAGATCTCTAGTCTTTCCCATTCTGTTGTTTTCCTCTATTTCTTTGCATTGATCACGGAAGAAGGCTTTCTTATCTCTTCTTGCTATTCTTTGGAACTCTGCATTCAGATGCTTATTTTTTTCCTTTCCTCCTTTGCTTTTTGCTTCTCTTCTTTTCACAGCTATTTGTAAGGCCTCCCCAGACAGCCATTTTGCTTTTTTGCATTTCTTTTCCATGGGGATGGTCTTGATCCCTGTCGCCTGTACAATGTCATGAACCTCATTCCATAGTTCATCAGGCACTCTTTCTATCAGATCTAGGCCCTTAAATCTATTTCTCACTTCCACTGTATAAACATAAGGGATTTGATTTAGGTCATACCTGAATGGTCTAGTGGTTTTCCCTACTTTCTTCAATTTCAGTCTGAATTTGGTAATAAGGAGTTCATGATCTGAGCCACAGTCAGCTCCTGGTCTTGTTTTTGTTGCCTGTATAGAGCTTCTCCATCTTTGGCTGCAAAGAATATAATCAGTCTGATTTTGGTGTTGATCATCTGGTGATGTCCATGTGTAGAGTCTTCTCTTGTGTTGTTGGAAGAGGGTGTTTGCTATGACCAGTGCGTTCTCTGGGCAAAACTCTATTAGTCTTTGCCCTGCCTCGTTCCATATTCCAAGACCAAATTTGCCTGTTACTCCAGGTGTTTCTTGACTTCCTACTTTTGCATTCCAGTTCCCTATAATGAAAAGGACATCTTTTTTGGGTGTTAGTTCTAAAATGTCTTGTAGGTCTTCATAGAACTGTTCAAGATCAGCTTCTTCAGTGTTACTGGTTGGGGCATAGGCTTGGATTACTGTGATATTGAATGGTTTGCCTCGGAAACGAACAGAGATCATTCTGTCATTTTAGAGATTGCATCCAAGTCTGCATTTCAAACTCTTTTGTTGCCCTTGATGACTATTCCATTTCTTCTGAGGGATTCCTGCCCGATGTAGTAGATATAATGGTCATCTGAGTTAAATTCACCCATTCCAGTCCATTTTAGTTCGCTGATACCTAGAATGTTGACGTTCACTCTTGCCATCTCCTGTTTGACCTCTTCCAGTTTGCGTTGATTCATAGACCTGACATTCCAGGTTCCTATGCAATATTGCTCTTTACAGCATCAGACCTTGCTTCTATCACCAGTCACATCCACAGCTGGGTATTGTTTTTGCTTTGGCTCCATCCCTTCATTCTTTCTGGAGTTATTTCTCCACTGATCTCCAGTAGCATATTGGTCACCTACTGACCTGGGGAGTTCCTCTTTGAGTATCCTATCATTTTGCCTTTTCATATTGTTCATGGGGTTCTCAACGCAAGAATACTGAAGTGGTTTGCCATTCCCTTTTCCAGTGGACCACATTCTGTCAGACCTCTCCACCATGACTTGCCCATCTTGGGTTGCCCTGGGGGCATGGCTTAGTTTCATTGAGTTAGACAAGGCTGCGGTCCTAGTGTGATTAGACTGACTAGTTTTCTGTGAGTATGGTTTCAGTGGTTCTGCCCTCTTGCCACACCTACCATCTTACTTGTGTTTCTCTTACCTTGGGCATGGGATGTCTCTTCACGGCTACTCCAGCAAAGCGCAACCACTGCTCCTTACCTTGGATGAGGGGTATCTCCTCACCACTGCCCTTCCTGACCTGCAGTGTGGGATAGCTCCTCTAGGCCCTCTTGTGCCCACGCAGCCACCGCTCCTTGGACGTGGGGTTGCTCCTCCCGGCCGTCGCCCCTGACCTCAGGTGTGGGGTGGTTCCTCTTGGCCACCCCTGATTTGGACGTGGGGTAGCTCCTCTGGCTGTCACCCCTGACCTCAGGTGTGGGGTGGTTCCTCTCGGCCACCCCTGATTTGGATGTGGGGTAGCTCCTCTGGCTGCCGCCCCTTATCTTGGATGTGGGGTAGCTCCTCTCGGCCATTCCTGCGCTGTTGCAGCTTGGCACTCTCGGCCTCTACCCTGACCTCGGGTGCGGGGTAACTCCTCTTGGCCGCCGCCTTTTGGTATGGGATCCTCCCGGCTTCTGTCCCTGACTTTTGATGTGGGGCAGCTCCTCTCGGCCACGCTTAGTGCGTCGGTCGCAGCCGCCTGTGCTTATATACACTAGAAAGCTAAAAATTCCTGTGACTTGCTTTATTGCAATGTCCATTTATAGCAGTGTCTAGAGCCAAACCAACAGTATCTCTGAGGTATGCCTGTAGATCATTTGGTCAGGAAGACTCATTCCAGTCACTTTTTGCTGAGACAAGGATTTTCAACGTGTACCTATGTTATACAGGTTTGCCTTTAGAGCTGGGAGGTACTGAAGCCACAAGATGAGTCACTGGTGTGTGCTTCCTGGATGAGAGAAGGTGAAGACTGACATTCTGAGATGATTGTCAGAATGACTGGGGCTCTCTCAGGCTGTCTTTCTATAGTAATTGATCTACAAATTAGGATTAGGATCCTGGTGGGATTGGCTGTGTACATCTGTGCTGCTGTGCTATGCTTAGTTGCTCAGTCGTGTCCTATCCTTTGTGACGCCAGGCTCCTCTGTCCATGGGATTCTCCAGGCAAGAATACTGGAGTGCGTTGCCATTCCTTCCTCTAGGGTATTCTTCCCAACATAGGGTCGAACCCATGTCTCCTGCATTGCAGGCAGATTCTTTACCATTTGAGCCACCAAGGAAACCCAAGAATACTGGAGTGGGTAGCCTATCCCTTCTCCCTTCTCCCTGATCCAGGAATTGAACTGGAGTCTCCTGCATTGAGGCAGACTGTTTACCAGCTGAGCTATCAGGGAAGCCCATGTTCATCTGTGAACACCTGTAAATATAATAACATGCTTGATTCCTTCTGTTGCTCTCATTTGTTTACCTGCCTCCCTTCCCCATAGTGACCAGGATGAAGAGGAGCTCAGAACAGGGAAGATCCAGGACTTGGGATTCAGGGAATGTTAGCACAATCTTCAGGTATTTAAAAAAACTATTTTGTGGTACTTCTGAGGGGATAACAAGACTTACATATGGACATTTCCTGAAAGCATTTATTTTCAACTCATCATGAGAAAAATCTGAAGACAAGGTAAGTTGTTTCAGAAGACCTATAATTGCAGGTTTTTCTAATATGGTATCTTAATAGATTTCATTATTTATGGTTAGATGATTATTATTAATTATTTTCTTGTCACCAAGTCTCAAAATTGCAAAAAAATTCTAAAAACAGACAGGAAAAAGGTCCTAAGGCTTTCTTAAAATATCAGCATTGCCTCTGTCAGGCTGAGGGTCCTTGTGCATGCTAAGGGACAGGCAGGACACCTGGGCTGTGGCCTCCCTCAGGACATTACAAGTCTTTTTTTCTTTTTAATATAAATTTATTTTAATTGGAGGCTAGACCAACCTAGATAGTATATTCAAAAGCAGAGACATTACTTTGCCAACTAAGGTCCATCTAGTCAAGGCTATGGTTTTTCCAGTGGTCATGTATGGATGTGAAAGTTGGACTGTGAAGAAGGCTGAGCGCTGAAGAATTGATGCTTTTGAACTGTGGTGTTGGAGAAGACTCTTGAGAGTCCCTTGGACTGCAAGGAGATACAACCAGTCCATTCTAAAGGAGATCAACCTTGGGATTTCTTTGGAAGGACTGATGCTAAAGCTGAAACTCCAGTACTTTGGCCACCACATGTGAAGAATTGACTCATTGGAAAAGACTCTGATGCTGGGAGGGATTGAGGGAAGGAGGAGAAGGGGACGACAGAGGATGAGATGGCTGGATGGCATCACTGACTTGATGGACGTGAGTCTGAGTGAACTCTGAGGGATGGTAATGAACAGGGAGGCCTGGTGTGCTGCAGTTCATGGGGTTGCAAAGAGTCGGACACGACTGAGTGACTGAACTGAACTGAACTGAATTACTTTACAATATTGTATTGCTTTTGCTATACATCGACATGAATCCTCCATGGGTGTACTTTGTTCCTCATCCTGAACCCTCCTCCCACCTCCCTCCTCATCCCATCCCTCTGGGTCATCCCAGTGCGCCAGCCTTGAGCATCCTGTATCCTGCATTGAACCTGGACTGGCGATTTGCTTCATATATGACATTATACGTGTTTCAATGCCATTCTCCCAGATCATCCCACCTTCTCCCTCCAAAAGAGTGTTCTATACATCTGTGTCTCTTTTGCTGTCTCGCATATAGGGTTATCATTACCATCTCTCTAAATTCCATATATATGCATTAGTATACTGTCTTAATGGCCTCTCACTCCCCAGGTACCTGAAGTGAGAGATCCACGAGAAAGGAGAATGGCTGACGGCAGCCCAAAGAGTAGAGTGCACAGGGAGGAAGCCCAGTAAACGTGACTCTCCTGTGTGCATCCTTCCTGGCTGTCCATGTCCTGCTGGTAGAAGACTGGCCCTGGCTGTCCTTATGGCCTTGATATGCTGTCTGCCCAGGATACTTAAACCTGCTTTTCTGGACTTTCCTGGAATTGTCTTACAAAAGGGAATCATGGTGCAGAGGCCAAGAAGGTGTGCTCTAGAGGCAAGTGGACTTTGTTACAATTCCAACTCAGTCACTTACTTAAAAGCCGTGTGATTCTGATCAAGATATTTGGCCTTTGGGAAATAGTTGTTTTTCCTTCTTTCATTGAAGTATAGTTGCTGTACCATATAAGTTACTGCTGCTGCTGCTGCTGCTAAGTCGTTTCAGTTGTGTCCGACTCTGTGCGACTCCATAGACGGCAGCCACCAAGTTCCCCCCGTTCCTGGGATTCTCCAGGCAAGAACACTGGAGTGGGTAGCCATTTTCTTCTCCAGTGCATGAAAGTGAAAAGTGAAAGTGAAGTCGCTCAGTCGTGTCTGACTCTTTGCAACCCCATGAATTGCAGCACGCCAGGCCTCCTTGTCCATCACCAACTCCTGGAGTTCACTCAGACTCACATCCATGGAGTCAGTAATGCCATCCAGCCATCTTATCCTCTATCGTCCCCTTCTTGGACATGACTGAGCAACTGAACTGAACAGATTGACAAACATTTGGGTTGTTTCTAGTTTTTGGCTATTGTGAATAGGTCATTAAAAACATTCTTGTACAAGTCTTTTTGAGGACTTTTTTTTTTTAATGGGATATAATATAAATATCTAGGAATGTAAATTCTGGATCACCAGGTAGATGTGTTTTTAAATTTAGGAACTGCTGAACAGTCCTTTGAAGTAATTACACCAGTTTATACTATCACTAAAAATGTATGCAAGTTCCAGTTGGTTCACATCCTTACCACCATTTAATATTATCAGTTTTTAAAAACTATGAGCGTTCTGATAAGCATCTCATTACGTGCTTTACTGTGGTCTTAGCTTACTGGATGATTAATGAATAGTCTTAAGCATATTTTCATGTCTATATTGATCATTTGTATATTTTCTTTTGTCAAAACATGCTCAAAGAAAGATTTTGCTCAGTTTTAATTGGATTGCTCATTTTTACTTTTTGTAAAAATGAGTCTAGGTACATTTTCCCCCTATTCTGCCCTCTCTAGTTTTTCTTAATTGTGTCTTTTTGCAAACAAAAATTAACGTTGACAAGGTCTAATTTATCAGATTTTTAAATAAGCAGAGCATTTTGTGTCCTAAGAAGTCTCTTAGCACATCTTAGATTATGAAGATATTTTCCTGAGTTTTCATTCAGAAGTTGGACTGACTGTACTTTCTGTTAAGGAGTGTGACATATCTCAAGTTTTTATTTCTTTATGAAGAATAGGCATCTTAACAGTGTTAAGCCTATACTTCTACTTTCTAATTCTATTTATTTAGTCTTTAATTTCTTTTAGCAATACTCTGTAGCTTTTGGTATACAGGTATTGTATATATGATGTATGGATTTCATTAGATCATTTACTAGGTACTTAATGTATTTTGATGATATTGTAAATGATGTTGTTATAAATTTTTTTTTTTCCTTTTTGTTGTGCTGAGCCACTTGCAGGATCTTAGTTCCATGACCAGGCATTGTACCTGGACCCACAGTGGTGAAAGTGCTGAGTTCTAACCACTGGACCTAACCATTCTGTGAAATTTTATTTTCTGTTTTTTGGTTCCCAGTATATTGAAGAGCAACTGACTTTGTATTTTGACCTTGAATCCCCAGTATTGCTAAATTGTTAGTTCTAATAGTTTACATAGGGTTACTATGGACACAATCATGTAAAAAATAATAAAAGTTTTACTGATTTATTTTTTAAAATATGCATGCCTTTTATCATTTTTGTCATACTGAACGAAGGCTAGGACACTGGTACAATGTAGAATATAAGTGGTGGGGGAAGACTGTTAGATCAGCCTTCTGTACTTCTTTAAAATTATTGTTTATCTGCTTAAGGAACTTTTCTTTTTCATTTCTAGTTTACTGAGAATTTTTTGTATATTTTGAATTAGGTATTCAGATTAAATGGAGCTATTGAGAGGGTTCCACTCTCTGGGTCTTAGTCTCTTAGAGTTAGTGGGAATAAAGTTTCTATAGTTTGTGGGAATAAAGAGTACTTGAATTATGTTCCCTGAACCCCATATGGGTCATTCATGTGAGAGATTTGACTGGAGGAGAGAAGTGAACAGACCTTGGCAGAGAGAAGCTTCAAGAACTTTGCTGTTTGTATTAGTTGTCTTTTTTTTTTTTAATGAGAAAACTAAGGTCCAAAGAGATCCTCTAACTTGTTCAAAATCATACATGTTAACATAATAGCTGTTAATACTTGACATGGCTTTAGAAGAAGCAGCGTAAAGGCAAGATTTTAATGCACAGAGAAAGGTCAAAAGTGGGCATTTGTGGCCGCTACCTGACAAATCTACACAGAAGTGCACCCTGACCCAGAACTTTCCCTCCATGTTAGGATCATTACTTTGGGCCAGTTCATGCAAATCTGGGGAAGACCCACCTCAGTTACGTGCTGTGACAGAGTGTGTGGAATAGGTACCATAGTTGCTAGAAGAAATCAGGATCCAGTGTTCTGGCATCTCTGCCATTGCTGCATTGTGTGACCCCTGCCACTGTTATTTCACATCTATGGCTTTCAGTTTCCATTTGAAGAGAAAGGGCTTGAATTAGACCAGGAAGGAGACCTTAATGGATGGTTTATTTATAGGCTAAAAGCCATCATATGGTCCCCCTCAAAGAAGTAAAACAATAATGTATAAGCCACGGGAAGAGCTCTCTGACTCAAAAATTTCTTCTATTCTTCCCTTCTTTCTTTGCCTACTTCCAAAATATCAACAGTGTTTTCTTACCTACAAGACTAAACTTGGTCATTTTTTTGTACAGTAGGATAAAACCCCTGGACCTCTTGGTTTCTAAGTTTCCTTCCAGCTCCAATATTCAAATGATCTTCTCTTTGGTCCTTAGGTTTGAAATTCTTTCATCTAATTAAGGTCTGTTAGTCACTACACCAAGTTTGCTTATCAATGGGTAATAAAATGACCCATATGAGTTAATTCATATAGAACTCCTAGAAAAGTGTCTGGCATTTGTTAAGGGCTCTGCAACTGTTGCAGGAAGGGGGACCTCTTCCAGGACCCAAGGGTGGGCTCTTGTCTAACGCTTGGAAATGAGGTGTCCAATGAGACACATTAGCTGACAAAGCAAAAGACTTTGCTGGGAAGGGGTTTCCGATAGGATCATATGATTAACTGCTTAATAGAGGGTATAAGAAACTTACAGTGAAATCTGTTAATTATGAAAAGGTCAAAGAGGTCCAACAGGGACAAGATGAAAATTCTGCACTCTTCCAAAGAGATTAGTGGAGACTTTTAGGAAGTATATAAGCATGGATCCCTCCTCCTTTGAGGGACAGGTCCTTTTGGCTATGCACTTCATAACCCAGTCTGCCCTAGACATCATGTGCAAAATTCAGAAAGCAACTGCTGGGCCTCAAAGTCCAATGAGTGATTTGCTCCAATTGGCGTATTTGGTTTTCAGTAATAGGGATATGGCCCAAAGGCTGAATACAGAGAAATATGCAAAAGACCCAAATGATTGAAATGCCTTTGTCCCTCAAAGATCACCAGTTAGGAGACTGCCGTCTGGTGCTGGCAGACAAGGCCCACGGGTACCCGTACAAGGCCAGTGTATCCTGTGTGGACAAAAGGGGTGCTGGAGGAAGGATTGTGATTGATGTGTCCTTTGCAAACAACCAGGACATTGGCAGAGGGAATGCCCCAGATGCCAGGGAGCAATGGGGGCCCCTCAGCCATCAATAATTTTGCAATCAAAAGAAGACTAAGGGGACCTGAGGCTTAAAGTGGCTCTGCCTACAAATATCTACATAACTAATGTCCAGCCTCAAGCCATCATTGATGTGGCTGGCCATTTGATAGAATTTCTTACAGACACTGGTGCAGCCTTCTCAGTCTTAACCCAAAGGATTGGAAACCTTAGCAATCATAAGGAATATGTAATAGAGTTGTCAGAAAGAAACAGGGGCACAGTTTTCTGGAGCCCATTTTGTGCAGTGCTAATGATCAGTTTTGACATTTGCTTTTGTTTGTGCCTGATTGTCCCATTCCTTTAATGGGAAGAAATTTACTAACTAAGTTAGACACCACTGTTTCTCCGAGGGGCAAAGGAACCACCCTCCTTTCCAAATAGTTCTTATAGAAAGCAGAAAGGGACAGTTGAGATATACCTTAGTATACCCTGGAATATGTAATATCAAGGTTCCAGGCCTGGTCAAAGGTATCCAGCCAATGGTTACGAAACAAGATTTTTTTTTTTTTAATACTTTATTCTACATTACAATACTGTATTTGTTTTGCCATACATTGACATGAATCAGCCACAGGTGTCCACGATCTCCCAATGCCAAAGCCCCCTCCCACCTCCCACCCCATATCATCTCCCTGAATCATCCTGTGCACCAGCCCCATGCATCCTGTATCCTGTATTGAACATAGACTGGCGCTTCGTTTCTTACAAGATAGTATACATGTTTCAATGCCATTCTCCCAAATCATCCCACACTCTCCCTCTCCCTCTCCCTCAGAGTCCAAAAGTCCGTTCTATACCTCTTTTGTTGCCTCACATAGAGGTTCATCATTACTATCTTTCTAAATTCCATATATATCCAGCCAATGGTTATGAAACAAGATTCTAAAAAGCTGTAGTTCACCATGGGGGACATCAGTCTCAGATTCCCAGGTCTAAATTGAAAAAAAAAAATTGCTGAGCTGACCAAGAAGCAAAGAAAGCAGCTAAAATACCAACAGATAAAATACAAGCAGTTTTAATAGTCCCAGACTTGATAGAGGAAATGCCACAACCTTGCTATACCAAGGAGATTGGGGTAAAAATAGGAGGTTAATAAGTCAAGAGAGAAGCCATAGGATTATTTGGTATGCTATGTTAAACATAATCATTTGTAATTCTGATTATTGTAACCAATCTTTATTGATTACATTAGCCATGTCTTTTAAGTCTTTTGACATTTATACATATTTTTGTACCCTAGTGCTGGTTCAAAAGTGCTTTATTATCAAGAAAATTCATAAGAAAGCTAAGGAAACAGTTACAACAGTTTCACATCAAGATGATGGCTATGTGGGGATTCCAGCCCATATGGATTAAAACAAGGAGCTGCCCTGCCCTTAGGGCGCCTAGATCAGGTATCAGAGATTTTTATTCCCTGACAGGCAGGGTTGATGCCCCTACTCAGCCTTGAAGCAATTACAGAAAATGAACCACACCCCTTCTGCTTCCCATAAGAATATGGGAGTAAAATCTCTGAGGTGGGAAGTGAAACAGAGGTAAGCGTGCAGGGTACCACTGTTGAAATAATGACATAGCCCAGGATACAACATAAACAGATTAGAATCAAATGGGTCCAAGATGGCAGAGAAATCAATTTGAACTAGACCTTGATCCTTAATCAGCAAGCTAAATGACACACCCAGAGGTGCCATTACAGTTCCAAGGCACAATCAAAAGACAAAAAGTGGGCAGTGCCCCAACTTCTGGATCTCTCCAGAACTACTATCTGTCCTCAAAATAGTTGGAATAATTCTCCCACTCATTAGCCTATGAAATTACCCAGCCTATAAAGGCTAACCCACAACACATTTTGGGGCTGCCAGAGATGCCCTCTGAGATGGCCTAAACTCTGATTTGGAGTGTGTTTCTCGCTAAAAAGTCCACTTCTTCAGTTCAGTTCAGTTGCTCAGTCGTGTCTGACTCATTGCGACCCCATGAATCGCAGCATGCTAGGCCTCCCTGTCCATCACCAATTCCCGGAGTTCACTCAGACCCATGCCCATCGTGTCAGTGATGCCATCCAGCCATCTCATTCTCTGTCGTCCCCTTCTCCTCCTGCCCCCAATCCCTCCTAGCATCAGAGTCTTTTCCAATGAATCAACTCTTCACATGAGGTGGCCAAAGTACTGGAGTTTCACCTTTAGCATCAATACTTCCAAAGAATTCCCAGGGCTGATCTCCTTCAGAATGGACTGGTGGGATCTCCTTGCAGTCCAAGGGACTCTCAAGCGTCTTCTCCAACACCACAGTTCAAAAGCATCCATTTTTGGCGCTCAGCTTTCTTCACAGTCCAACTCTCACATCCATACATGACTACTGGAAAAACCATAGCCTTGACTAGACAAACCTTTGTTGGCAAAGTAATGTCTCTCCTTTTCAATATGCTATCTAGGTTGGTCATAACTTTTCTCCAAGAGATATGTGTCTTTTCATTTCATGGTTGCAGTCACTACCTGCAGTGACTTTGGAGCCCAAAAACATAAAGTCTGACACTGTTTCCACTGTTTCCCATGAAGAGATGGGACCAGATGCCATGATCTTTGTTTTCTGAATGTTGAACTTTAAACCAATTTTTTCACTCTCGACTTTCACTTTCGTCAGGAGGCTTCTGAGTTCCTCTTCACTTTCTGTCATGAGGGTGGTGTCATCTGCATATCTGAGGTTATTGATATTTCTCCTGGCAATCTTGATTCCAGCTTGTGCTTCTTCCAGCGCAGCATTTCTCATGATGTACTCTGCATAGAATTTAAATAAGCAGGGTGACAATATACAGCCTTGACGTACTCCTTTTCCTATTTGGAACCAGTCTGTTGTTCCATGTCCAGTTCTAACTGTTGCTTCCTGACCTGCATACAGATTTCTCAAAAGACAGGTTAGGTGGTCTGATATTCCCATCTCTTTCAGAATTTTCCACAGTTTATTGTGATTGACACAGGCAAAGGTTTTGGCATAGTCAATAAAGCAGAAATAGATGTTTTTCTGGAACTCTCTTGCTTTTTCCATGATCCAACGGATACTGGCAATTTGATCTCTGGTTCCTCTGCCTTTTCTAAAACTAGCTTGAACATCTAGAAGTTCACGGTTCAATGTATGGCTGAAGTCTGGCTTGGAGAATTTTGAGCATTACTTTACTAGCATGTGAGATAAGTGCAATTGTGCGGTAGTTTGAGCATGCTTTGGCATTGCCTTTGTTTGGGATTAGAATGAAAACTGACATTTTCTAGTCCTGTGGCCAGTGCTGAGTTTTCCACATGTGCTGGCATATTGAGTGCAGCACTTTCACAGCATCATCTTTCAGGATTTGAAATAGCTCAATTGGAATTCCATCACCCCCACTAGTTTTGTTCATAGTGATGCTTTCTAAGGCCCACTTGACTTCATATTCCAGGATGTCTGGCTTTAAGACAGTGATCACACCATCGTGATTGTCTTGGTCACGATGATTTTTTTTTTTTTATAGTTCTTCCATGTATTCTTGCCACCTCTTCTTAATATCTTCTGCTTCTGTTAGGTCCATACCATTTCTGTCCTTCATCGAGCCCATCTTTGCATGAAATGTTCCCTTGGTGTCTCTAATGTTCTTGAAGAGATTAGTCTTTCCCTTCCTGTTTTTTCCCTTTATTTCTTTGCATTGATTGCTGAAGAAGGCTTTCTTATCTCTTCTTGCTATTCTTTGGAACTCTGCATTTAGATGCTTATATCTTTCCTTTTTCCTTTGCTTTTGCCTCTCTTCTTTTCACAGCTATTTGTAAGGCCTCCTCAGACAGCCATTTTACTTTGTTGCATTTCTTTTCCATGTGAATGATCTTGATCCTTATCTCCTCTACAATGTCACGAACCTCCATCCATAGTTCATCAGGCACTCTATCAGATCTAGGCCCTTAAATCTATTTCTCACTTCCACTGTATAAGCATAAGGGATTTGATTTAGGTCATACCTGAATGGTCTAGTGGTTTTCCCTACTTTCTTCAATTTAATTCTGAATTTGGCAGTAAGGAGTTTATGATCTGAGCCACAGTCAGCTCCTGGTCTTGTTTTTGCTGACTGTATAGAGCATCTCCACTTTTGGCTGCAAAGAATATAATCAATCTGATTTCGGTGTTGACGATCTGGTGATGTCCATGTATAGAGTCTTCTCTTGTGTTGTTGGAAGAGGGTGTTTGCTATGACCAGTGCATTTTCTTGGCAAAACTGTATAGTCTTTGCCTTGCTTCATTCTGTATTCCAAGGCCAAATTTGCCTGTTACCCCAGGTGTTTCTTGACTTCCTATTTTTGCATTCCAGTCCCCTATAATGAGGAGAAGGCAATGGCACCCCACTTCAGTACTCTTGCTTGGAAAATCCCATGGACGGAGGAACCTGGTAGGCTGCAGTTCATGAGGTTGCTAAGAGTCGGACACGACTGAGCGACTTCACTTTCACTTTTCACTTTGATGCATTGGAGAAGGAAATGGCAACCTACTCCAGTATTCTTGCCTGGAGAATCCCAGGAACGGGGGAGCCTGATGGGCTGCCGTCTATGGGGTCGTACAGAGTCAGACACAACTGAAGCGACTTAGCAGCAGCAGCAGCAGCCCCTATAATGAAAAAAAAAAAAAATTTTGGGGGGTGTTAGTTCTAAAAGATCTTGTAGGTCTTCATAAAACCATTCAACTTCAGCTTCTTCAGCGTTACTGGTTGGGGTATAGACTTGGATTACCGTGATATTGAATAGTTTGCTTTGGAAACAAACAGAGATCATTCTGTCATTTTTGAGATTGCACTCAAGTACTCCTTACTCCTTGGAAGAAAAGTTGTGACTAACCTTGATAGCATATTCAGAAGCAGAGACATTACTTTGCCAACTAAGGTCTGTCTTGTCAAGGCTATGGTTTTTCTAGTAGTCATGTATGGATGTGAGAGTTGGACTGTGAAGAAGGCTGAGCGCTGAAGAATTGATGCTTTTGAGCTGTGGTGTTGGAGAGAAGACTCTTGAGGGTCCCTTGGACTGCAAGGAGATCCAACTAGTCCATTCTGAAGATCAGCCCTGGGATTTCTTTGGAAGGACTGATGCTAAAGCTGCAACTCCAGTACTTTGGCCATTTCATGGAAAGAGTTGACCCTTTGGAAAAGACTCTGATGCTGGGAGGGATTGGGGGCAGGAGGAGAAGGGGACGACAGAGGATGAGATGGCTGGATGGCATCACTGAATTGATGGATGTGAGTCTGAGTGAACTCTCAGTGTTGGTGATGGACAGGCCGGCCTGGTGTGCTGCAATTCATGGGGTCGCAGAATCGGACACGACTGAGCAACTGAACTGAACTGCATTTCGGACTCTTTTGTTGACCATGATGACTACTTCATTTCTTCTAAGGGATTCCTGATCACAGTAGTAGATATAATGGTCATCTGAGTTAAATTCACCCATTCCAGTCCACTTTAGTTTGCTGATTCCTAGAATGTCGACGTTCACTCTTGCCATCTCCTGTTTGACCTCTTCCAATTTGCCTTGATTCATGGACCTGACATTCTAGGTTCCTATGCAATATTGCTCTTTACAGCATCGGACCTTGCTTCTATCACCAGTCATATCCACAACTGGGTATTGTTTTTGCTTTGGCTTCATTCCTTCATTCTTTCTGGAGTTAGAAATCTCTTGTCTTTGGAATGTGTTTCTCTCTAAAAAATCCACTTCTTAGCTATCACTTTGTCTTTCACTAATTCTTTCTGCAATGAGACATCAAGAACCTGAACTTTATTAGGTCCTCAAACCAGGTGCTGTGGGTTTTGGCTGGGTTTAAATCCCAACCATGTGGATTAGAGTCCCAAGCAGGATTTTAGCTAGTTTTGAGTCCCAGACACGTGGGTTAGAGTCCCAAACTGGGTTTTGGCTGGGTTCTAATTCTGGCCATGTGGGTTTGAACCTGTTTGAGTCCCAGTTGAAGGTAAACAGTTTCACAGCTGTAAGTTATTTCCATTAATGTTTCTTTCACTGTGGCAGAAATTTATGGAGAGTTGTCCAAGTGTTGCACAAATTTATAGAATTGTTCAAGTGTTGCACAACATCTGGGGTAAAGATCCAAAGGAAAGAAGTGTCATGGTGTGGGTGGGGACATGGTCAGTTCTTAGAAACACTCTTCTGGGGTTTCACAGTTGGATCCTGCCCTGGGTGTGGTTCTTATTAATACATTGGTACTTTTCGCTTTGAGTGAGACTTGAGCCTTAAATGGACTTTGGCAGTTCCAGTTGTTAATATCAGAGCCTTCAAGATTGGATAGAACTTTTCAGATCTGAACCCCCATTGTTTGCTGAATAATCTGAAGGCAGGCATCAGGGAGGCTTTGTACAGTTTTCCATACAAGTGAAGCAAAAACATTTTGTTAGTAGCTGAAAGCTGCAACGAAAACCTCCATTATCTCCAGTGGATCTACAAGTCACATCATGCCCTAATGGGGTGAAAATGTATTGAATTTCTTTGGGTAGAAATTTCTCCCAAGATTTCCCTAGTAGCCAGTTGCTTTGCTTAACTGCAGAAACATGTAAATCTTGTTGATATTTTCTGTTATCCAGTAGAGAAGATAGTGTTCACTGTAGGCTTATTCTCACCAAACCACACTGACTTTCAGATCAAACACAAATTTTTTCTTATAAATCAGCAATGGTCAGAACTCAAAATTAAGATGTGATTGGTTATGAAGATAAAAAGAAAGTTTAAATTCTTTCACATCTGAGTTGTGGCATGAAAGTTTAATCTATCCTTCACATATGTCTAATACTGAAATGTAAAGTACCCAATATCAGACCATTCGTGTTTTCAAAACCAACATTCATTGGCATTAACCAGAGTTTTCATTTTGAATGGGAATCACATTATGATCAGCACGCCCTTTGTACCCTGTCCTTTTCTCCCCTGTGACCTGGATAGTGTTTTGGTCACCAGTATTTTGGTCTCCTGATGCAAACAGCCAAGTCATCGGAAAAGTCCCTGATGCTGGGAAAGATTGAGGGCAGAAGGAGAAGAGGGCATCAGAGGATGAGATGGCTGAATGGCATCACCAATGCAATGGACATGAACTTGGGCAAGCTCCAGGAGATGGTGAGGGACAGCGAGGCCTGGCGTGCTTCAATCCATGGAGTTGCAAAAGTTGGACCTGACTGAGTGACTGAACAGCAACAACCTGGATAGTAGTCATCTCTGCTGCAAACTTTGTTCTCCCAATGCCCAGTTTTACAGTACTCATCTCTTCTTATTTTCAAAGTGAACCTCTCTTCACAAAGCATTATTGAGTTGTTAAAGTTCAGTTTATTAGGTTTCTTCTTTTTCAGAAATTAATTTTATTATTTTTAGTAACTTACCCTTTATTGAATCATTTTGCTTTTCACCATTAAACAGAATCTGTAGGACATCGTCTAAAATTTCCAATCACTTTTAGGTATCAATAAGTAATCATCAACTCAAATAAAGAAAAAGAAAGGAAATAAAATGATAGGGAATTCCCTGGAAGTCCAGGGAACACAGAGTCTTGCCATTGTACCACCAGCAAAGTCCCCGTGTCATTTTGTTTTGAGTTGTATAACATTTATTGATTTGTTCATGTGAAGAGTTGACTCATTGGACTCATTGACTCTGTTTCTTCATGATTCAGTCTTTATAGCTTGTGTGTTTCAGGAATTTATCCATTTCTTCTGGGTTTCCTAATCCATGCATGCATACTAAGTCTCTTCAGTCATGTCCAACTCTGTGCAATCCTATGGACTGCAGCCTGCCAGGCTCCTCTGTCCATGGGATTCGCCAGGCAAGAATACTGGCATGGGTTTCCATGACGTACTCTGGGGGATCTTCCCAACCCAGGGATGGAACCCATGTCTCTCACATCTACCTGCACTGGCAGGCAGGTTCTTTACCACTAGCTCCAATCCATTGTCATATTATTGTTCATAGTAGTTTCTTATGATCCTTAGTATTTCTGTGATATTAATTTTAATGTCTTCTCTTTCATTTGTTTTTTTATTTATTTGAACCCTCTCTTTTCTTAGTCTAGCTAAAGTTTTGTCAGGTTTTATCTTTTTATAAAGCTAGCTCTTCGTTTCGTTGATATTTTCTGTTACCTTGCTAATCTCTATTTCACTGATTTTTTTTTTTCTGTGATCTTTGTTATTTACTTCCTTCTACTAACTTTGGGTTTAATTTGTTCTTTTTCCGGTTCTTTAAGTCCTAATATATGTTCTATTCTGGAGAACAATCTATATGCACTTGAGAAGAAAATTTTTTTTTTTCCTCTGTTAGGTTTTATTTGGTCTAATGTGTAGTTTCATCCAATATTTCCATATTGTTTTTCTTTATTGATGATTATCCACAGTTGAAAGTGGGATATTGAAGGGTATTATTATTATTAGTTATCATTGGCTGTGCTGTGCTGCATGGGGGATCTTAGTTCCCTGTCCACAGATCAGACCTGTGCCCCCTGCCGTGGAGGTGCAGAATGCTAACCACTGGACTCCTGGGGAATTGCTATTATTGTTTTGCTGTCTAATCTTTCTTTCGTATCTGTTATTTACACTATGTATTTAGGTGCTCTGATGTTGACTACATAGATACTTACAATTTCTATATACTTAAAAATTTATTGTTTTATTGAAGTACTGTGATGAGGCAGCATAGTGCAGTGACATCCAGTAACCCCTGGGAAACTTCCCAATCTGGGGCTGGTTCATCAGACAGCTCCTCTTGCTCTCTTTTCAGGGGTCACATCAGCTCAGCTCAGTTCAGTTCAGTTCAGTCGCTCAGTCATATCCAACTCTTTGCAACCCCATGAATCACAGCACGCCAGGCCTCCCTGTCCATCACCAACTCCCGGAGTTCACTCAGACTCATGTCCATCAAGTTGGTGATGCCATCCAGCCATCTCATCCTCTGTTGTCCCCTTCTCCTCCTGCCCCCAGTCCCTCTCAGCATCAGGGTCTTTTCCAGAGTCACATACTGACCTTTTATTCCTATATTACCAGAATAGGGTCTTTTTAAACATGGGAATATCTGTCTTTTAGAAGGACTAGGTTTAGGATCAGGGATGTCCAGCCAGCTTTGGAGCACAGAAAAACTAATGAAGGCATTAAGAAATGAGCTGACTTATCTGAGGAATCGCTCTATAAGCTACTTGCTTTGCTGTCATTTTTGATTTCCCATTTTAAAAAGGAACATGAAAGTGGATTAAGCAAGATTAAACTAGTTAAATATTTATTCAAAAAGGCAGAAATGAAAATTGATCATTCTAGCAAAAAGGTATAAATACTCTTTAACAGAACTACCCAAAAGGGTCAAAGTAACTTGTTTAAGGTCATATGGCTATTAAGTGACTGAATTGGAATTGTAACAAGGTTAGCTTCCCTCCAAAGCACAAGCACTTAGCCTTCACACTGTAATGCCTGTTTGTAAGTAGAGCTGTAGGAAAGTCCAGAAAAGCAGGTTTAAGTACCCTGGGCAGACAGCATATCAAGGCCATAAGGACAGCCAGGGCCAGTCTTCTACCAGCAGGACATGGACAGCCAGGAAGGATGCACACAGGAGAGTCACGTTTACTGGGCTTCCTCCCTGTGCACTCTACTCTTTGGGCTGCCGTCAGCCATTCTCCTCTCTCGTGGATCTCTCACTTCCGGTACCTGGGGAGTGAGAGGCCATTAAGACTTTGTCATGTCCTGAGGGAGGCCACAGCCCAAGTGTCCTCCCTGTCCCTTAGCATGCACAAGGGCCCTCAGCCAGACAGAGGCAACGCTGATATTTTAAGAAAGCCTTAGGATCTTTTTCCTGACCATTTTTACAAAGTTTTTGCAATTTTGAGACTTGGTGACAAGAAAATAATTAATAATAATCATCTAACCATAAATAATGGAATCTATTAAGATACCACATGAAAAAACACCTGCAATTATAGGTCTTCTGAAACGACTTACTTTGTCTCCAGATTTTTCTCATGATGAGTTGAAAATAAATGCTTGTAGGAAGTGTCCATATGTAAGTCTTTTTATCTCCTCAGGAATACCATAAAATAATTTTCTTCTAAAGACCTGAAGACTGTGCTAACATTCCCTGAATCCCAAGTCCTGGATCTTCCCTATTCTGAGCTCCTCTTCATCTTGGTCACTATGGGGAAGGGAGGCAGGTATACAAGTGAGAGCAACAGAAGGAATCAATGGTGTTATTATATTTACACGTGTTTACAGATGAACACAGGAAAGAGTAGCCAATCCCACCAGGATTCTGTTTTCTAGATCTAAAAAAAAAAAAAAAAAATCAAATGACCTGCCTTACTATAGAAAGGCAGCTTGAGAGAGCCCCAGTCATTCTGACAACCATCTCAGAATGTCAGTCTTCACCTTTTCTCACCCAGGAAGCAGACCACAGTGGCTCTCACTTGTGGGTTCAGTCCCACCCAGCTCTAAAGGCAATTCTGTGTAAGATAGGTGCATGCTAAAAACCTTGTCCCAACAAAAGTGACGAGAATGAGTCTTCCTGGAAAAACAGCCTATCCCATTATTATGGTTGTGGATATCTGATTGACTTAGTATCCTGTTAGCTGTTCAGACTGTCTTTTCATAATACAAACCCCAGATAGACAGAACACTTATTTCCTGCCAGGTTCTTCTCTTAGAGACCCTAAAGCCCCTGTCTCCCAGCCCATGTAAGACAGCGTGGGCATGATGGACAAGAGATGATGTTTCTTATGATTCTAAAGGCTCAGTGATCTTCTTTGGTTGCCAGTATAATTATTTATTCATTCACAGAGTCAACAATCATTTATTGCATGTCAAACACTGGGAATTCCTGGGCAACAGCTCAGGTGACTTCCTGTTCTCATAGAGACCACTAATAATTGACAGACTCAGTTATATTTCAGAGGGGTTTCATGCTGATGCTAAACCAGTTGAACTTGTAGCTTATCCTTCACTAGAGTACTCAGACAGAGTCTTCTGTACTCTTATGTTGTTATATACTGATGTTCTCCAGACAATTATCTACTTCCACACAGGCATCCCACTCCATCTCCCTCACCTGGGTAGACCTCACATTGATAACCCCTTCTCAATTCCCTAAATTCTTCAGCTTCTGAAACTTCTACTTTCACTCTCCTGACTGGAAACTTGTCATTGCCTGGAATGCTTCTCCTCTAAAACCATAAACACCACTCTCCAAATCTCTGAAAACTTTCCATGCCTTGAACTTTCTAACATTTTCCTTTCCCCAGCCCTCCTTAGTGAGATCCTCTCTCCTACCACTTATTTTTGTTCTCACTTTTCATCAGCCCATTTCCTGATATCTAAGTCTTGCAGGCCACTTGAGTTGCTTCCTCATTTTAAACTCCTGACTGTGTCAGACTCCCAATATACTTTTCTTATACAGCTCCAACTCTGAATCAGGCAGGCTGATAATCTTTCACCACCCCTCTGACTGCTGCTTGAAAGGAACTTGCAGCAGGGCATATTGATGCCGCTTAACAAATGCAAGTTTTTGGTCCAAAGCTTGTCTTTACCCAGGGGCCCCTTTCCTCTCAGGTGATTACATAAGACCCTTATCAACTTTCAGAAGCTTCCTGCCCAATCCAACCTCTCTGGCTCCTGTTAAGCAACTCACCCTCCATTTCACCCCCAAAACACTAGCAGATGTAGTGTCTAGATTCTACCTATTATTGCTGATATTTATCTTTATTTTCACCTCTGTCACATTTTTTTCCTTTCAGAAATCTGAAAATCATCTTAAATGATCATTTACTCCTCAAAGAGCAAAGTCTTCTTGTAGATTTTATAAGTAACTCTCTCTCATATCCATCCCTTCCCCTGGACCCCCTTACCATCCTGTTGATTTAGACTCTCTTCTGTACTTTCTGGACTGGTGCAGTGGTTTCTTCTTGAATCTTCTTGGCTCCAGACATCCCCCATCCCAATTCCCCCTCTACATTGCAGTCAGAATGAATGTTCTAAAATGCATGCTGCTGTGCTGTGTTAAGTCACTTCAGTAGTCTCCAACTCTTTGAGACTCAATGGACTGTAGCCTGCCAGGTTCCTTTGCCCATGGGATTTTCCAGGTAAGAATACTGGAGTGGGTTGCCATGCCCTCCTTCAAGGGATCTTCCCAACCCAGGGATTGAACCTACATCTCTTGTGTCTCTTGCATTGGCAGGTGAGTTCTTCACCACTAGCACAACGTAGGAAGCCCTCTAAAATGCATATGGTCCTTCATTTTCTTTGTGTGTGTATGTGTGTCCTTAGCATAGTGCTCTTTCTGGCCAAAAAGCTTCCTTTTTCTTTCTTCATGTTCTTGACTCTGTTAATAAAATACTATAGTCTGGAGAAAACTTTCATCTTTATTTTCTCTCCTTTTCTTTCACTTAATTTTCTGTATGAGTTGGGGAGAAATATATCTCAGTCTTGAAACTTGAGCTCTTTGGTGGATTTGTCTGCCTACGGGATATATGAAGTCTTTTCTCCTTCATGTGTGATCAGTAGGGCAGGTGTGACCCCTGAAGGATAAAGATAAAAGCATAGGGTCTTGGGTCCCAGTTGCAACCTAATGTAGATTCCTCAACAGTAACGCTAATATTCTGAGCCTTTTCTGAATTCTGTGTTTATTATTGCATCATTTCAGAATCTGCAGAAGGTAGAATGTGAGTAATAAGCATTTACAGAGCTATTTATAACTTTTCATCATCTGAATCCTACTAATACTTTTATATCATCTAGTGTTTTTAAAATTCAACATCAGTGTCTCCTGACATCTGACCACCACACAGGCTATGAATCAGTCATTCCATAGTAGTTCTTATTGCTTAAACAGGTAGCTCTCTTGCATTTGTCTGCATATGTACAACAAAGTCTTTTCTCATTCTGATTCTCCAATCTATTTATTCTTTAATTCCTGTTCAGCTGTCATCATCTCCCTGAAGTCTATTATTAGCCCCAAGTAAAGGTGATCATTTCTTCAACTGTGTTCCTGAAGTTTCTTATCCTTCTCTTTCTTATAGCTGTGTTGACATGCTATTACAATTAGTTCAGTTCAGTTCAGTCTCTCAGTCGTGTCTGACCCTCTGCAACCCCATGGATTGCAGCACACCAGGTTTCCCTATCCATCACCAACTCCTGGAGCTTGCTCAAACTCATGTCCATTGAGTCAGTGATGACATCCAACCATCTTATCCTCTGTCATCCTCTTCTCCTGCCTTCAGTCTTTCCCAGCATCAGGATCTTTTCCAATGAGTCAGTTCTTCACATCAGGTGGCCAAAGTATTGGAGTTTCAGCTTCAGCATCAGTCCTTCCAATGAATATTCAGGACTGATTTCCTTTAGGATGGACCGGTTTGAACTTCTTGCAATCCAAAGGACCCTCAAGAGTCTTCTCTAGCACCACAGTTTTAAAGTATGAATTCTTTGGGACTCGGCCTTCTTTATGGTCCAACTCTCACATCTGTACATGCCTAATGGAAAAACCATAGCTTTGACTTTAAGAACCTTTGTTGGCAAAGTGATGTCTCTGCTCTTTAATATGCTGCCTAGGTTTGTCACAGCTTTTCTTCCAAGGAGCAGTTCTGTTCAGTTCAGTTCAGTTGCTCAGTCATGTCTGACTCTTTGTGACCCCGTGTGATGCAACATGTCAGGCCTCCCTGTCCATCACCAACTCCCAGAGCCCACCCAAACTCATGTCCATTTAGTCAGTGATGCCATCCAACCATCTCATCCTCTGTCTTCCCCTTCTCCTCCTGCCCTCAATCTTTCCCAGCATCAAGGTCTTTTCAAATGAGTCAGTTCTTCATATCAGATGGCCAAAATATTGGAGTTTCAGCTTCAACATCAGACCTTCTAATGAACACCCAAGACCTATCTCCTATAGGATGGACTGGTTGGATCTCCTTGCAGTCCAAGGGACTCTCAAGATTATTCTCCAACACCACAGTTTAAAAGCATTAATTCTTTGGTGCTCAACTTTCTTTATAGTCCAACTCTCACATACATACATGACTACTGGAAAAACCATAGCCTTGACTAGACGGACCTTTGTTGGCAAAGTAATGTCTCTGCTTTTTAATATGCTGTCTAGGTTGGCCATAACCTTCCTTGCAAGGAGCAAGCGTCTTTTAATTTCATGGCTTCAGTCACCACCCACAGTGGTTTTGGAGCCCAAGAAAATAAAGTCTGTCACTGTTTCCTCATCTATTTGTCATGAAACAATGAGGCCAGATGTTATGATGTTAGTGTTTTTTTTAAGTTGAATTTCAAGCCAGCTTTTTCACTCTCCTGGTTCACCCTCATCAAGAGGTTGTTTAGTTTTTCTTTCCACCATTATTATGATTGAAGTATAGTTGATTTACAATGTTGTGTTAGTTCAACTGTATAGAAAAGTTATTCAGTTATACACACACATATATTTTCAGATTCTTTTCCCTTATAGGTTATTACAAATATTGAATATAGCTCCCTGTCCTATACTAACTGTTCCTTCTTGACCTGGATACAAGATTCTCGGGAGACAGGTAAGGTGGTCTGGTATTCGCACTTTAGAATTTTCCAGTTTGTTGTGATCCACACAAAGGTTTTAGCGTAGTCAATGAAGCAGAAGTAAATGTTTTTCTGGAACTCCCTGTCCATCATATCTTAGACTTAAGAACAACCTGATTTCATTGTGACAAGAACATGCTTCCATTCAGTTTCCAAAGATGGGCATAATCCAGGACAAGCACAGAAGAGCAGATCCATGTGCTAGACCCTCTACTTTGTACTGGAGAAGCTGGTTTGAGAGAAATAAATCAAGTTATATTTGCAAAGATTGGCACCTTGACTCTGGATTGGCATCCTGACTCTGGATTATGGTGACTTCAAGGGCAACTTTGGAATTATTCTATGATCTTTGGCCTCTATATTTTCCAGTCACTTCCATCTGGAAGGAAAGAATTGAAATTGGCTTATTAACCCCCACAAACCATACATGAGGATCAAGCATTGCTTGATCTTCTAATGTGAAATGGCCCTTATTCTTGGCACTTGCCTTTCCTTATGTGAGTTGTTTTCCTTTTTTATATAGTGAGGGGACTAAAGCAGAGCTCGATGGAGCTGGGATTACAGCAGAACCAAAGCATAGCAGTTTGGGATTTTTTGTTTGTTTTCTTTTGTTTTCATCATCTTTCTGCCAGTTCTGGCCACCTCCCTTCCTCTGGGGCATGCTGAATTCAGCAAGTCCAGCTCTATCAGTCCTGACCTCTGAGCCTATTGGTTTCTAGTCATCTGATAAAGCCTTTGCTGCAGACAAAACCTGCCCCCTTCCCTCCTCACAGCACACTTGCAACCAAAGCTGCATATTCCTGTTGTGGGACCTCCTTCCAGCCTTACATTTCAGTTCACTATCTTCAGCCATCTGGCACATGGCTCTATTTTTCTTCTTGATCTTTGGTAAGTATTTCTGCTCCTTTGGGTCCAGGCTTCAGAGTACTCTGGAACTTTGATTGGGGGAAGCCTTTCCTTGCCCCTCTGGTACAGATCTACGTATCTTTCAAGGAAAGTCTCTACTCTCCTTTCTCTATATCTGGTAATTATTCTAAATCCCCAAAGCCACTTAATCTGTACTCAGTTTATAATCCACCTTGATTACCAGAAAACTTTCTATTTCCCTATATTCACACTATCAATTCAGTAATAATTTATACTATTGCTTTTTAACACAAATTTTCCTCAATGCACTATTTATAAAAAGACAAATAAATGGACCATGGGTAACAGCAAGAAAAGGAAGTAGAACTGCAGAACAAACACCTTTCATTGATCATATTGATTCCTCTCAAATGTATTTCATGTGTTTCCCTAGTTTTTCCCAGTTTCTTATTGCTCAGATTAATTTAGAGTATTTTGGGACTTTGGAATCAAAGAGATCTGTATTTCAATTTTTGCTCTTTGATTTCTTAGCTGTCTGAATTTTGAAGTTATCATAGCCCTCAGAAATCTCATTTTCATCTATGAAGTAATGTTATGTTCCTCAGAGGTTTGTTAAGAGCCTTTACACAGATAAAAGAGTCTGCTAGGTCCCTTCCTTAATCAGTGACATCCATTTTAATTTTCTTGATGATCTAGTATACCACTAAAACCTACCAGTCTCTCAGTTGGGCATTTGTGTGTTCTATGCACAGTGCTTGTCACATTCCTAAACACCCATACACCCCTTATGCTACCTAGCAGATAGTCCCCCACCTCCTGCTGTGAAGTTACTATAGAATCTCTTAGGCTTATCTTCAGTTGAACCTCCTTCATGAGTCTTTCTGACCTGTGATACTCATGGTGATCAACCCCACTACAGAGTTCTCAAGTCACTTTGGGCTCTGTCACTTTCACACCTATCAGGCTCATCACATTCAGTTTCCTTTGCATATATACATTCTTTGTGTTCTTTATTAGACTTGTAGAGTGCTATGCATGATATCACCTTGAATTTTAGGCAATTGCTGCTGCTGCTGCTAAGTCGTTCAGTCATGTCTGACTCTATGCAACCCCATAGATGGCAGCCCACCAGGCTCTCCCATCTCTGGGATTCTCCAGGCAAGAACACTGGAGTGGGTTGCAGACAAACTCTGCATGACTTTGAGTCATGTTGTTGCAAAGCAAATATTTGGAAGAAAATATTCCAGGACAAGTCAATGAAATACATGGATTTGCCTAAAAGCTCTAGGCTGGAAGTCCAATGATACTAACTTCATTGGAAACATCCTATAAGATGGGGTGGTGTTGGGGGATGATGAGTTTTGCAGTTCAAAATACTGGGTTTCAGAGACCACTGATAGTCACAGGACTCTCTCTGTAGCATTTGCTGTTGTTCAGTAGCTAAGTCGTGTCTGTCTCTTTGTGACCCCCTGGACTGCAGCATGTCAGACTTCCCTGTCCTTCACCATCTCTCAAAGTTTGCATTAGGATGGAGCCTAATGAGTAGATGAGTCTGATTACACAGAGATCTTGTATAAAGAAACTCTGGTCGTTCAAAGATGTGCTGATACTTAAACCTGGAAGTTTGGAAATTAGCATAGGACTGCTTTCTGAGCTCTTAACCAGGTTGAGCAAACTACAGCCTGCAAACTAAGAATGGATATTACATTTTTAAACTGTGGGAAAAGTGAAAAGAATAATATTTTGTGACACATGAGAATGACATGAAATCTAAAGTTAATTGTTTATAAATAGAGGTTTATTTGAACACAGCCAGGCTTATTCATTTACATGTATATGGTTGCATTGACAGAGCTGATTGGTTCTAACGGAGACTGTATAGCCCATGAAGCCTAAAATATTTGCTGTTTGGCCTTTTACACAAAAGTTTGTTGACCATTGTCTAAATGCAGTGTCAATGAACACAGAAAAACACTGCTATTTTCCTCTATGTGAAAGGTTGCAGCTATGAACCATGAACGATGCTGGGATTCTTGGCCTCTGGAGGAGAGGCATTCAACCTGGGGCCAGTGATGAGGCTGGGTTGCCAGAGCTTTTTGTGTAATCAAGTTTTACTAAAGTATAAAAGAGATAGGGAAAGCTTCTGGCACTAACATCAGAAGGGGAAAACTTCCATGAGTAAAACATACTGATGTGTTGAGCCATTATGGGTTCTGAGTCTTTGGTGAACAGACTTGAAGAAAGGTAAATAAGGTAAGTACATTAGCATAGCTTAAAAAAAAAAACATTTCCAAAAGAAAAATGCATTGATTAGCTCTAGGTTTGAGAAAAGTTAAGTTCAGGTGGAACCAGGTGTTGTCATGGCAATACAGAATTTTAAAAGAACCCTCCTTTTAATTTTGTATAGAGAAGGAAAAAAACAAAAATTTGACACTGTAGTTTGTTTCCTCCACTTGGGGACCCCTAGCCTTCCTGCTGTTACCCTCACATATGCCTTTCAAGACATCTTTATCCTCCCCAACTGTGCATCTGTTGTGGAATCCGGAGTTGCAAAACATACCTCGGAGGACACTCAAGACAGTGGAGTACAGTTTATTACTCCAGCAGGTCCAAGGGGGATAGTTCCCAACAAGGACTCTGATGTTTCTGAGAATCTCAGGTTTATAACCCCCGCACCTCCGCTATGTGACTGGTTACATGTTAGCAACCTCTTTGTTGTATATGACTGAGTTTTACAACAAATAGGTGCTAGGAGAGCAAACAAGATGAAGGGTACAGGCAAAGCTTCTGTAACAAGCAGACCCCAAGATAAAGTGACTGAAATAAGAAGGAAGCGTATCCCTCTATCCCTTTAATGCATTAGTCCAGAGGCAGCTGAACCCTGAAGAGGGGTGGGGGACAATGATTATACATCAAGGGGGATATCTCCATTTCTATTCTAACATGGGCAGCTTGACCTCAACTACAACCTCCGTTTGTCATCTGTAAGGAGGGAAGTCTCCAGCAGACCTGGTTTTCACCAGCAACGGTTTTCTCACTCTTGGACAGGTTCAGTCCCAGTTCATAATCAGTCTTTAAGATGGATGACAGGCTTCAAGATGGAGTCGCTCTTGCTTCTCTCACACTGGCCCCAACACATCTTCCCAGAAGCCTCCAACATGTTTTCCTGTTGGACTCAGATACTACATCACCACACTTCTAGTTTAGGTGGTCATCACCGATCAATCTAATAGATTAAAATAGAAAATCAAATTTATCCATGCCTGGGGTAGAGCCAACATCAGATGGAAAGGGAACATGATAGGTCTAATTAGGCATGGTAGAATGGGCCTTTTGGGCTCTTAGTTTCCATGTGTTCTTTTAGGCTGGTCATTCTAGGAGGAGAGGGGGGAGAAGGAGAAGGTCTCAACAAGGTCTAACCTTGGAGTCTGTGCATTTACCTCTCTGTCCCACAAAGTTCAACAGAACTTTCTAGAGAGTTGTGATTTTGAACAAAGCCTTGGCAATTGACTTGATCTCATTCACTTCTTTCTCTCTTTCTTTCTTTTTTATTTGCTCAGGATTTTGCACTGGACCTGGACTTCTAGGTAAGATTTTTTGGGGTCCTAAGAGGGTGGACTTTCAGTTCTGGACAGTGGAAATTTTGATTTCCTGGGGCCAGGGAGAGAGGCTGTGGTTTAAAAGAGCCCCAGTAGATCTTCTTTCTGGTTTCCCAACCCACCAGTCTTATATGGGTAGATTTCCACTTCCAAAACTTAGATAAAATTTGAGTGGTTTATACTGCAAAGGGATTCCTCTCCATTTGGCCTGTGTGACCCAAGATGCTAGCCCAGCTCTAGCTCCATCATCAAACAAAGCAGATGGCTTTCTTTCACGCTCAGAAGACACCTCAACTCCTGGGAAATAAACATTCTTTTGCCCTTCTATATTCTACTATTTCCTGATCCCTCTGTCAATGTTAATGTGATCGATGAACTAGAAATGCACCAGCCTCTGTGACTTCATGGTTTCATCAGCAGAGTGCAGGCTGGATTTCAGTGGCTACTGGCTACCTCATAAAGGAGTCTTTCGGCAGAGCACAAACAGTTCAACTGAGCAGAGAATGGGGAGGCATAAAGAGAATTAGTCTATGGAAGAGGAAGCCTCTGATGGTCCAGAAATCAAGAGGACTGGTTGAGGATTATGAGTTTCTTTGACACTGTCTCTTCAGCCTATTCTTTCTCTTGATAGTAGAAGCTTTATGAGAGAGGGGCAGCTGCAAACTCTGCTATGAATGTGGAGGATCTTACACCCTGCTGGATCAATTTGCTTTCTTAAAGAAATGCTGCTTCTGGGTCCCAGTCCAATACTCCAGATGACCTGGGTTTTCTTCTATGGCCTCCAGGATTTTGTCTTGCTGCAAGTGCCAGGAGACAGCTGTTCTCTTTATACCCAGAAAGGGAGGAGTCACCCCAGGTCCTTGTCTCTCAAGCCCTCAGCTAATAAAGTAGGCTAAAATACTATCTAGGATACAACAGCCCTAATGAGCTCCTTTGTTCTTTTCTCTAGCTTTTAAATCTTCTCAGCCCTTCTTTTCCCTTTAGCTGCACTTCGTTGATACATATTCTCTTTCTCTCTCTTAAACATATTTCTTCTCTCCTACAATGTGATCTAGTCATTTCAATTCAGTTCAGTTAAGTCACTCAGTCATGCCCGACTCTTTGTGACCCCATGAATCGCAGCATGCTAGGCCTCCCTGTCCATCACCATCTCCCAGAGTTCACTCAGACTCACGTTCATCGAGTCAGTGATGCCATCCAGCCATCTCATCCTCTGTTGTCCCCTTTTCCTCCTGCTCCCAATCCCTCCCGGCATCAGAGTCTTTTCCAATGAGTCAACTCTTCGCATGAGGTGGCCAAAGTACTGGAGTTTCAGCTTTAGCATCATTCCTTCCAAAGAAATCCCAGGGCTGATCTCCTTCAGAATGGACTGGTAAGATGTCCTTGCAGTCCAAGGGACTCTCAAGAGTCTTCTCCAACACCACAGCTCAAAAGCATCAATTTTTGGCACTCAGCCTTCTTCACAGTCCAACTCTCACATCCATACATTGACTACTGGAAAAACCATAGCCTTGACTAGACGGACCTTAGTTGACAAAGCAATGTCTCTGCTTTTGAATATGCTGTCTAGGTTGGTCATAACTTTTCTTCCAAGGAGTAAGCATCTTTTAATATCATGGCTGCAGTCACCATCTGCAGTGATTTTGGAACCCCCAAAATAAAGTCTGACACTGTTTCCACTGTTTCTCCATCTATTTCCCATGAAGTGGTGGAACCATTACTCCATGGAAAAGGAAAACTTATTTAAAACCAGAATTTGAGGGCTTCACTGGTGGTCCAGAATTAAGATGCCATGCTTCCAATGCAGGGTGGTGGATTTGATCCCTGATTGAGGAAGTAAGATCCTACATGCCATGTGGCATGGCCAAATAAAAATAAAACCCAGAATTTTATAACTCAAAATAAAATAAAATAGCCTGTGCATGATCCTGATATCAAATATTTGCTAGAGCAAACAATAATGCCTATCCAAACTCTAATCTTAGTTACAATGATCCAGAAGTTATTTCTAGGTGACTTTCTTGAATTATATATATATGCCTTAAACTTCAGAGTACAACACTGGGAACTTTTCTTAGTTTTTATAGTTCAATTTTAATTTTTGTCTCTAACCTCCATTCCTCATGTCATTTTTCTCAAGAAATTATAGAAGAAGAGGGGAGAAACAAGAACAAATCAATAAATCAAATAGAAACTTCTCAATGCAGCTTAAAATCAACCAGGTCAGATGTCTTTCACCCAACTACTTCTTCTGGGGTTGATGCCAAGTTCTAAGGAGTTTGTGCAGAGTTGAGACAAAGTAGTCAGTAGAAATTTGGGTCTAAGAAATTGTATTTCATTCACAGAGGTGTATGAGTTGTAGGTGTATGTAGGCCATATTGTCATATACTGCTCATAGTCTGAAAGACCACAGGACACAAACACAGATCCAAAGATAGGGATATTAAGCCTGTTTTTCCAAGTTTCACCAAGGGCCAAATAAAAATGCAGTTTAAATAATAATAATAATAAAAGAGTGTAGCAGAACCAGAACTCAGAGATGGAGTCCTGGAGCTCCTCTTCCTTGTTTTCCCATTGACCCGTACTTTCTCACCCTTCAATTCTCCATATCTTGAAATTGGTAGTAGAATTCCAAGATGACTGCATACATGCCTGAGTACTCTCTGGGCCACTCCTAATCTGAAGCCAATATCTCATTTCTTTGCAGAGTCTCCTCCCAAAGTGCGACTGGTGAGAGGTCCCCGTCGCTGCGAAGGGCGGGTGGAAGTGGAACGGAATGGCGAGTGGGGCACTGTGTGTGACGACGGCTGGGACATGAAAGATGTGGAAGTGGTGTGCCGGGAGCTGGGCTGTGGAGCAGCCAAGGGGACACCCAGTGGTAATTTATATAAGCCCCTGGCAGATGGAAAACAAAAATCTTCATCCAAGAAGTCAACTGCAATGGGACAGAAGATGAATTGATTGATTGTGACCAAGTGGAAGACGTTTATGATTGCTCCCACAGCGAGGATGCAGGGGCAATATGTGAGAGTGAGTATGGCAGGACTCAAGGACTATATGCCAATTGCCCATACCCTGCATGACCATTCTTTGTCCTCTTTATCTTTATTCTCCACCATGAACTAATGGTTAACTGATTCCTTGTCCTTCACTTCTCACCCTTTCTCAACTGTGGACCCTGGAGACAAATATATCCTCATCTAGAACTGTTACTCCTCCTTGGTTGAACAGTAGCACTAGTGATAAAGAACCCACCTGCCAGTGCAGAGACTTAAGAGACATGGGTTCAATCCCTGGGTGGGAATATCCCCTGCAGGAGGGCACAGCTACCCACTCCAGTATTCTTGCCTGGAGAATCCAATGGACAGAGGAGTCTGGTGGGCTACACTCCATAGGGTCACACAGAGTCGGATATGACTGAAGTGACTTAGCACGCACACTTGGTTGAACTAATGATTTTCTCTTAGTTTCAATCTTAGTTTTTCTTTGTTTTAATCTATCCAAGAACCTGATTCTCTTCTTCCCACACACAAACATGCACAGATGTAATAACCACTAAACATTTGTATCTAAAGCTCAGTTAGAGTTATGGAGAAGAAATGAGCTCCCACAATATAATGTAATTTTATCAGCTCTCAAGGAGTCTATCATCTAGTTAGGTAGACAGGAGATGCTCATAGGAAACCAACACACAACAATTGTGTATGTATATGTGTGCATGAGTGCATGCTCAGTCGCTTCAGTTGTGTCTGACTGTTTTTGACCCTATGGACTGTAGTCTGCCAGTCTCCTCTGTCCCTGGGATGCTCCAGGAAAGAATATTGGAGTAGCTTGCCCTGTCCTCCTCCAGGGGATCTTTTCCACCCAGGGATTGACACCAGGAGGATTCTGAACCTACTGAGCCACCTGGGAATCCTATATATATACACATATTCATATACAACAATTATGTATATAGTATATATTTTATATATATATATATATATATATATATATATATATATATATAGACTAGTCCCTTAGCCAAATCACAGTCTAATTGAAAAGGACACAGACAATTATTAATGCATATAAAGCAAATATGAGAAAGGAATACAACAACAATTATATATATATGCAGTAGAAATTTGGGTCCTAAGAAATTGTATTTCATTCATATAGGTATCTGAGTCATTCCATGTAGCCCATGTTGTCATATACTGTTCATAGCCTGATAGACCCCAAGCCACAAGTCCAAATGTTGTCCCCCAGGTACAACAGACCTCTCCCCTGGAGGCTTGGCAAACTTAGATCTTCTTTATCACTATATCTCTCTGGGCTGAGAGGACTTGATGGCATTGCTTCAAGCCTATTAAATATAATCTTCTAGATGACAGCAATGCTAACTGTCTTGATCATCACTGTTTTCTGTGCTCATAAAACAGTACTAGGAACGTAGTATCCAGAAATTTGTTTCCTGATAAACTCTTCCCTTGTTTCCATACACAGTCCTCTATACTCCATGTCTAAGTCTTGGTTTCCTCAGAACTTACCTAGAGACTCTGTGAAGCCCATCTCCCACTCTCAACACATAGAATCTTCTAGACCCAGTTTTAGGGCTCTGAGACTTTGAGGCTCTGACTCTTTCCTTACTCAGTACTCTCTGTATTTCTTCTGAGCTAGGTTCCTGGACATGGGAAAATGTCATGGGAAGCAAAGATGGCTGAGAGTGGATCATTGACAATATTGAGAGAGAGAGTCAGGTTGTTAGCCCAAATTATATCTAGACATCTCCATGCTTTCAGTGCAGGGGAAACAGGTTCAATCTCTAGTCAAAGAACCACAATCCCACAGTGGCTAGAATGAAAACCACATTACAGAAAGTTAATCAAGATGAAAAGTCACAGGGTTATGTCTCAGATTAAGGGTCAAGATAAGGCCCCAGAAAAACAACTAGAGATAGGCAACGTTTCAGAAAAAGAATTCAGAATAATGATAGTAAAGGTCATAGGATCTCAGAAATAAAATGAAGAAAATGGAAGAAATGTTTACCAAAGACCTGTAAGAACTAAAAAACCAACAGAGATGAACCATACCCTAGAAGGAATCAGTAGCAGAATAACTGAGACAGAAGAACAGATAAGGGACCCGGAGGACTGCATGGTGAAAATCACTGCCACAAAACAGAATATAGAAAAAGAATGAAAACAATGAACCAGACTAAGAGGCCTCTGGGACAACATTAAACACACCAGCATTTGCATTATAGGGGTCCTGGAAGGAGAAGAGAGAGAGAAAGGACTCAAGAAAATATTTGAATGATAGATGAAAATTTCCCTAACATGGAAAAGAAATAGTTAAACAAGTCCAGGAAGTGCAGAGTCCCAGGTAGGATAAATTCAAGGAGGAACACAATGAGACACACACATAGTAATCATACTGACAAAAGTTAAAGACAAAGACAAAATATTAAAAGCAACCAGGGAAAAATGACAAATAAGTTATAAAGGAACTCCCATGAGGTTGTAAGCTGATTTCTCAACAGAAACTCTATAAGCAAGAAAAGAATGGTATGATATATTTTAAGTGAAGAAAGAAAAAACTGCAACCAAGAATACCTTACCCAGTAAGACTCTCATTCAGATTTGATGGAGAAATCAAAAGCTTTCCAAACAAGAAAAGTTAAGCGAATTCAGCACCACCAAACCAGCTTAACAACAAATGCTAAAGAAACTTCTCTAGGCAGGAAACACAAGAGAAGGAAAAGACATACACAACATAAACCTAAAACAATTAAGAAAATGGTAATAGGATCACACATATTGAAAATTAACTTAAATGTAAATGAATTAAATACATCAACCACAAGACTTAGGCTCATTGAGTGGATGAGAACATGTGCATGTATGCACTTACACTTACCACAGCACTCTACTTAACTCCCCAAAGTGTATGTAATTATTTTATATTGCTAGGTTAATCATGTTCCCATTATGGCTTGCAATTGTGGTTATCTTTTACTTTTTATCTGGCTATCGATTGTGAAACTAACACATCTTTTACTATTGTGATCATATAACTATGGCTGCTTAATACCATTGACAATTTTTCTGGTCAACAGAAAAATATAAGAATTCCATATCACTAAAACTACCTTTTAATAGAAAAACCCATAGTCACTTTTCAAAATCCAGATGTTCATTAGAATTATCCTGGTAATTTTTGAAAAATACAAATTCTGAAGGACTGCTTTTTGTCTCCAAAGCTCTAGATGCATTTCTAATGAGCCACCATGTTTAAAAAAACAACTGGATATATGATGACCATTTACTTTTATCTAGTCTGTTTCAATTTTTCTATTTCATGTTTAGTGTTTCATGTTTTAGTTTCATTTAGTTTATGTTTTCCAGTTTCTCCATCATTTTTTTGATGTTCTTTCTCAAGCATTTATCAAGCATGGTAGAAAAGCTTTTGTATACATATGTATATAGTTTGTATAATACATATATTTTAGAAAACATATGATTTTTTGCTTAGCTAAAACACTGATGACATTTTCACTTCACTTGTTTGACCTAATATGAATAGAATGCTAGATTTCTAATTTATATTCACTCAAAATCTTGACTTAGTTCCACATATTTTGGCTTCTAGGATTACTGCTGGCAATCTAGAAAGTTAATTATCTTAATGATTAAAAAAAAAAAAAAACTGAATGAGGCTTGAAAGTTCTAATGGAATTCTGAAAATATAAAGGGATACTATGTTGTTAAAAACAAACAGGGAGCTAACTTGTGATATAGTATTATTAACGGAAATACAGATTTTGTTAAATTTCACACAAAAATGCATGTAGATATATATATGCTATACTTTATTTGGCAGGAAGGTAATTACAAGACAAACTAAAATTTTATACAATGTATTTATTGATATGATAATTATAGCATTGTGCATCTTAATTCCTGTTAGAAAATATACTTTTGAAATAATCATATGAAGCACTTATTTGTACCACATCCAAAGGTAGCGATATTAAGCCTGTTTTTCCAAGTTTCACCAAGGGCCAAATAAAAATGCAGTTTAAATAATAATAATAAAAGAGTGTAGCAGAACCAGAACCCAGAGATGGAGTCCTGGAGCTCCTCTTCCTTGTCTTCCCTTTTGACCCCTATTTTCTCACCCTTCAATTCTCCATATCCCAAAAGTGGTAGAATTCCCAGAAGACTGCATACATGCCTGAGTACTCTCTGGGCCACTCCTAATCTGAAGCCAATATCTCATTTCTTTGCAGAGTCTCCTCCCAAAGTGCGACTGGTGAGAGGTCCCCATCACTGCGAAGGGCGGGTGGAAGTGGAACAGAATGGCGAGTGGGGCACTGTGTGTGACGACGGCTGGGACATGAAAGATGTGGAAGTGGTGTGCCGGGAGCTGGGCTGTGGAGCAGCCAAGGGGACACCCAGTGGTAATTTATATAAGCCCCTGGCAGATGAAAAACAAAAATCTTCATCAGAGAAGTCAACTGCAATGGGACAGAAGATGAATTGATTGATTGTGACCAGCTGAAAGACGTTTCTGATTGCTCCCACAGCGAGGATGCAGGGGCAATATGTGAGAGTGAGTATGGCAGGACTCAAGGACTATATGCCAACTGCCCATATCCTGCATGACCACTCTTTGTCCTCTTTATCTTTATTCTCCACCATGAACTAATGGTTAACTGATTCCTTGTCCTTCACTTCTCACCCTTTCTCAACTGTGGACCCTGGAGACAAATATATCCTCATCTAGAACTGTTACTCCTCCTTGGTTGAACAGTGGCACTAGTGATAAAGAACCCACCTGCCAATACAGAGAATTAAGAGACATGGGTTCAATCCCTGGGTGGGAAGATCCCCTGCAGGAGGGCACAGCAACCCACTGTAGTATTCTTGCCTGGAGAATCCAATGGACAGAGGAGTCTGGTGGGCTACACTCCATAGGGTCACACAGAGTTGGACATGACTGAAGCGACTTAGCACGCACACTTGGTTAAACTAATGATTTTCTCTTAGTTTCAATCTTAGTTTTTCTTTATTCCAGTCTATCCAAGAACCTGATTTTCTTCTTCACATACACAAGCATGCACAGATCTAATAACCACTAAACATGCGTATCTAAAGCTCATTTGGAGTTATGGGGAAGAAATGAGCTCCCAAAATATAATGTAAGTTTATCAGCTCTCAAGGAGTCTATCACCTTTAGGTAGAGAGGAGATGCTCATAGGAAACCAACACACAGTAACTGTGTATATATATGTGTGCATGAGTGCATGCTCAGTCGCTTCAGTTGTGTCTGACTCTTTGTGACCCTGTAGTTTGCCAGTCTCCTCTGTCCATGGGATACTCCATGCAAGAATACTGTAGTGGGTTGCCGTGCCCTCCTCGAGGGTATCTTTTCCACCCAGGGATTGAATCCAGCCAGGTCTCCTGAGTATCCTGCATTGCAGGTGGATTCTCTACCCACTGAGCCACCTGGCAAGGCAATATATATAGACACACACACACACACAACAATTGTGTATATATAATTGCTGTATTTCTTTATTCCATTCATATATTTGTTGTCTATGCATTAATTATTTTCTGTGTATCTATCTACTTTTCCATTAGACTGTGATTTGGCTAAGGGACTAGTCTATGTTTCTCTTTGTCATTGGTGACGAACAGTCACCAAATGTTTGTGCCCGATGCTGAGGTCTCATGCTTATTTCTGAGACAGATTCAGAGTTAGGAGCCCCCTTATGTGGGAAGGCTGTGTTCTTGCAGGGAGCAGAAACTTACTTAATCTTTCTTTTCCCACAGTTCCAGAGACCGTGAGGCTGGTTGGTGGCCCTGGGCGCTGCAAGGGCCGCCTGGAGGTGAAGCACCAAAAGCAATGGGGCACTGTGTGCAAAGCAGGCTGGAATCTCTCAGCTGCAAAGGTGGTGTGCCGGCAACTGGGGTGTGGGAAGGCCACACTGACCAAAAGATGCTGTAACAAGGATACCCAGGGCCAAGGACTCATCTGGCTGAGCAACGTATCATGTTCAGGACGGGAAGAAAACCTTCAGTATTGCCTTTCTGGGCTTGAGGGGAATAATAACTGCACCCATGATGAGGATACATGGGTTGAATGTGAAGGTAATGCCTATAAGTCCAGTAACTAGGTTTAATCATGAATTTGACTAAATAGAGTTCTATTCAATCAGTGTTTATAAAGAACTACTCTGGTAGCTGAGCTGGTAAAGAATCTGACTACAATGCAAGAGACTCTGTTTTGATTCCTGGGTCTGGAAGATCCCCTGGAGAAGGGATAGGCTACCTACTCCAGTATTCTTGGGCTTCCCTGGTGTGTCAGATGGTAAATAATCTGCTGGCATGTGGAAGACCCAGGTTCAATACCTGGGTTGGGAAGATCCTCTGGAGGAGGGCAGGACTCTTGCTTGGAGAATCCTCATGGACAGAGGAGCAGAGTCAAACAGGACTGAGTGACTAAGCACAGCACTCATGTATCAAATAATCATAGCAAAGATATTTAATTGTGCTGCTCATCAATTCTCTTGTTACAAAAATGGAGCTAATGATACTTGCCTTTGTATATGAAAATGCTTTAAGCAGTATTAAGTGCTAGATTTGTATAAACTATTATTATATTGAATTCTATGTAATAGGGATAGGACACACAATTCTATGCACTGTTGAAGTCTTCAATTAAAAATAAAAACTACTAGAAAGTCATTCACAATTATTAGACTTTTATAAAATAGATGGGAAAGCAAAAGGTCTTAGTTAAGGAAACAGACCTGGGGCACATGGATTGGAAACTAGAGCAAGGGCTATGATCACAGAAACACAGGAAGAGAGCTCCAAAAGTGTTGATGGGATTTGAATGAGGATGTAGATGATGTTTTTTTCTTCTTTCCATGTGCCACTCCATCCCCTGATCCTGAAGATCCCTTTAAATTGAGGCTGGTAAACGGAGACACCAGGTGCTCTGGGCGACTGGAGGTGCTGCACAAGGGCATATGGGGCTCTGTGTGTGATGACGGCTGGGCGAAAAATGAGGAGCAGGTGGTATGCCGGCAGCTGGACTGTGGAAAGCCAGTCTTTGTACCTGCCAAAGCACGGAGAAAGTTTGTCCCTGGAGACGGGCGCATCTGGCTAGATGATGTCCATTGCAAAGGGCAAGAGCAGTCCTTGGAGCAGTGTCAGCATAGGTCCTGGGGATATCATGACTGCAACCACAAGGAAGATGTGGTCGTATTCTGCTTGGGTAAGCCCTGTAGATTGGGTAGGCCCCATGGGGACTGGCATGGAGGGAGGTGAAGAAGCAGGTGGTGGGGTGTGAACTCTGAGGGTAAGGGTTATTCTGCTAGTGCTGTGCAGCTGCCCATAATTGTCACCTACTTGTGTTACTTCAAGGAATTACTTGGAGACTCCTAGTCATGGATAGAATGCTAATAGTTTAAAAATCCCATACCATACCGTTATTGAGTGTGGAGAACAAAAGAGGTTATGAAAATTATTGAATTGATACCTTATTTTAAACCTGAAGAGAGTAAGAGTCAGAGAAAATAAGCAACTTTCCAAAATCATAAAAATTGTTTTCAAATGATGGAGCAGAAGTAAAATGACCAGTCTTGGCTCAGGATTAGTTGACTTAAGAGGACCCCAGGCCTCAAACTGTAAGTTAAAACTGTAGAAGATGGTCCCACCCCCTTCTACCTATTGTCACTAGCTGGATTTCAAATTAATCTGTAGGAATGGGGCTGGGGAGGGGGCTCTTTGTGAATATCCATGAGCGTGCCTTTTCAGAGAAGCCAGGATTCCAGCTGTAAATTGTAGACCTCCCACTGTTGTTGGGCTTCCCTTGTGGCTCAGCTGGTAAAGAATCTGCCTGCAACGTGGAAGACCTCGGTTTGATCCCTGGGATGGGAAGCTCCCCTGGAGAAGGGAAAGGCTACCTACTCCAGTATTCTGGCCTGGAGAATTACATGGACAGTATAGTCCATGGGGTCGCAAAGAGCTGGACATGACTGAGCGACTTTCACTTTCACTTCACAGGAGGGTAAAGGAAGAAATCTTGTCCCCATATGAGTCAACGAATGCAAAGCATAGCCCTTGGGTGGCTGACTCAAGAGAGTCACAGCTCTGAAACCCAGCTTTGTGGCATGCAGTGTGGGATGTGGCATGCAGGGCTGCCTGGTTACATACTCAGGGAATTGTGTAAGAGCTGAGAGATGATCAAAATTATGAAGAGCAGCTAGTGACCAGAAAAGGAGGGCTTTAGTAATGGAAGACTACTGTTTGAGTCAAGTCTGCCATTCTGAGGCTAGTTATTCTTAGCTAATCAAAGGAGATACTTGCTCCATTTCTCTTGAAGAGTTTTGTGATTGTGGAGGGTGAGTAGTGCTAATATAAGTGAGTATGGTTTGTGACTCACATCGGAGGTGGTTGAATAAGTCTAGGGCGCTGAACTAGATTCTGATGTGGTTCATATCAGTGTGAGATAGGTATATGATTAGGATCTGGGAGGGTCTCCCTTTCCTATTCTGGAAACTCATCTTCTTTCTTGACCTCTTTGAGCTTGAATGAAATAATCCCTTCTTGACATGTCCGCATCCTTACTGTACATTCTTCTCTTTACAGAAGAGCAGCCTGACAATTGATGTTTGGCCTGACTCCGGCAGGGCCTGAGTGTCCTTTGCTTTCTCCCTGGTCTCCAATGGCTTAGTGCAAGCACTGGGCCTGCAGGCTCAGCTACCACTCCCTCAGCCCCTCAGCAAGAATCTGGGCACTCTTTGCTCTGAGCCAAGCACCCCCATCATCTCCTGGAGATATGAGTTGTTGAATTCTCTCTTGCCAAGGAAGATGGCCTCCCAGTCACCTGCTCCTCACTGGTGACCCTCTGGCATTGATTCTGGCCCCTCCTGCTTCTTTTCAACCAGCCTGGGATCCCCAGGTCTGTTCCTCTGACCACTACAGGACATTCTAAGAGCGAATCTACATGTCTGTAAAGAACAGGAAAGGAAGGAGACAACAAAAGAAACATTTGAAGAGGAATATGGTAAATAATGAGATGAAACTTGAGGGAAAGCTCTTTGAATGCTTTTTCTCAAGACTTTAATGCTTTTTCTTAACCTTTAATAATTAACATCTCACTAATTTTCTGTTGTCTGATAAAGCAAGACACATTTATTCAAGGGCAGAGCAGTATCCTGTAACCCTAGACCTTTTCATGACACTTGGAAAAGAAATATCACACCCTCTGAATGCCCATAATAAAATACCTTTGATGACTATCCATATACAACTTGCCAACATGGTGTGCATTTGTGCATGGTGTGCAAGAAGAATCCCACAAATGTGTTGTATTTTTCCCAAGGAAAAATGTATGAACCTGTGACTAGAAGGGAAAGGAAGAGATGCAGAAAGAATTTGGGGAAATCCATCGTTGTGCCTCATGCCAATCGGATGATATTTTAATTTTGTCAACTTAGATTTTAAGGTCTGTACGTCTGATGCAAGACAGCATGATACTAAGGAGAGAATCATGGCTTGGTTCTAAAACTGACAACTTCAGGCTCTGAGACTGAGTTGAGTACCTGTTATGTGTCTGAATTTATGCTTGCTAATAAAGTAGATCTCACAGTCTCAAGAGTTGCCTCTCTGTGTGATACGCTCTTTCTACCCAAGGGGAAAGCAGGTGTGCCAGTTTTACAGGGGTGGCCTTTCAGGTAGGATTAGGTAGAAGAGAACCTGCTGGCAGATGCAGTCATGTGTGTAATACAGCTCTCTCCTCTGGATGGAGAACTTTCTCTCTATTTCCTATCATGGGAAAGATAGGGAAAATTAGCTTCATAAAAGAGATGACCTAACGGACACTTTGGTATCTATCATGCCTACTCAAAGAGATTTTGCCTCTGTTTGATCAATTATCTCAGGTCTTCCTGATTTTCCTCACAGATTAGTATCATGTTCCCTAAACCATGTAATATCAATTGGGTTGGCCAAAAGTTCATTTGGGTTTTCCCATAACATCTTATGAACAAATCTGAATGAACTTTTTGACCAACCCAGCAGAATCTAGAGACCTGCTGAACTGCCTTGATTGAGTCATTGAAAAGCTCTTTTATCCTAAGTAGAGTAGAATTTACTCAAGGTTGGAATTTCACAAAAGAAACTTTGATTTCCCTTAAATTTTACATTAAAATTTCTTTTGTAAAATTCCAGCCAGTAAGATACCTGAGAACCAATCCTATAAAAGCAACAGCTGTTAGAGGAGGCCAAGTGATCCAAAAAAGCAAGAAGGCAAGACATGACAGAAGCCTAAAAGGTAGTCTTAGAGGTCTAGTTAGAATGTGTCATTAAAGAGGAAATTGGGAAGCTGAAGGACAAGGTTGACCCTAGCCTGCTAGCACAGTGCATGAGAAAAGTGTCCCCTGACCTGAGAATATGGCTGTTTATCTTGATTTCTGAATGGACATGTATAAAAATAGTATTTCCGAGTCTGAAGAAATTAGCATAGTGACAACGACTGAGTGCTGACGAACAGTCGTGTGTTTCTTCTTCCTGGACATGCCGCGAGTCTATCCCAGGTTTGTCTTACTAGAACGTGCTCCTGCCCTGGCAAGGCAGTGGAGTAAAGTGGAGCTCTGCATTCAATGACATTGTTACCCCTTGAGTATTTTAGGAGTTGCCGGTTGGCATATGCGTTATTCCCAAAGAACCTGTCCTGTAACTGGCATCTCCTGACCCTTGCCCCATTCCAGATTCTAGCAACTCCCAAACTGCTCAGCACACGCTTGCTCACTACACATTCCTACAGGATTGCTGGGCAGCCATGGGCCTCCAGGCCTGTGGAGCTGAAGCCAAACACCAAGCACGTACATAATCTCCAGTGGAGAGGGAGACACTTTTCTCCTTGACTGGAAATTTACCCTGAGGCTGCAACCGCCAATTGGCCCCACTCAGTCCCCATTTGGACTTGCTGCCTGGTGGTCCCAGGCTCCTCCAGCCACCAGGGCTGCCAGGTGTCCTTTAATCTCAGTGGGGCCACTCTCACAGCAGAAATGATTTATGCCACCTTCACATCAAGGCAGTTAACAACAGTGTGCCTTCTCCATGCTGTTTCTCTTCCTAACTGACTTGTTAGAGAAGACCCCAAAGTTCTAGGGGAGGAAAAACTGAGAAGATTAAAAGGAGCCTGGATATTTGAATGATTACGTGAATCTCTGAATGACTCATACTCTGTTGACCTGTTATGAATAAAAAATAAACATTATTTGTATTAAGTCAGTGAGATGTTTGAGTGGTTTTTACAACAGTTTAGTCTGACTAACAAAGATATAAATAGTATTTTAAAAAATCATTTGCATCATGGGGCTGATGCACAGGATGATTCAAGTAGAGGATGTGGGGTGGGAGGTGGGAGGGGGCTTCGGCATTGGGAGATTGTATTCACCTATGGCTGATTCGTGTCAATGTATCGCAAAAGAAATACAGTATTGTAATTTAAAATTAAAAAAAAATCCTGAAAAAAAAAAAAAAATCATTTGCATTCCTTTAAAGATCACCAGAAAAAATTTTCTGTTTTCTAAATATCATGCATTTATTTTTAATTAATTTTTAGTCACATATAGTTGGAGAAGGCAATGGCATCCCACTCCAGTACTCTTGCCTGGAAAATCCCATGGACGGAGGAGCCTGGAAGGCTGCAATCCAGGGGTTCGCACAGAGTCGGACACGACTGAGCGACTTAGCAGCAGCACTTGCTTTATAATGTCTTCAGTCTCTGCTGTACAGCCCAGTGAATCAGCTATATGTATACACGTATCCAATTTTTTGTACTTCCTTCCCATTTGGGTCACTACAGTGCACTGAGTAGAGTTCCCTGTGCTGTACAGTAGTTTCTCATTAGTTATCTGTTTTATACATAGCACTGTATATATGTCAATTTCAATCTCTCAATTCATACCATCCCCTTATTCTTCGCTTGGTGTCTATATGTTTGTTCTCAACACCTGTGTCTCTACTTCTGCTTTTCAAATAACTCTATCTGTTCCATTTTTCTAGATTCCACATGTAAGCACTATTATATGATAATTGATTTTCTCTTTCTGACTTGCTTCTCTCTGTGTGACAATCTCTAGGCCCTTCCATGTCTTTGCAAGTGGCAAAATTTCATTTTCCCCTACCCCAAATTTCTAATGATCATTTGATTTCCTCAAAGCGTCTAGATATCTAGTCAGTCAGTCAATCAGTTCAGTTGCTCAGTCATGTATGACTTTTGCAACCCCATGAATCATAGCACTCCAGGCCTCCCTGTCTATCACCAACTCCCGGAGTTCACTCAGACTCACATCCATTGAGTCAGTGATGCCATCCAGCCATCTCATCCTCTGTCATCCCCTTCTCCCCCTGCCCCCAATCACTCCCAGCATCAAAGTCTTTTCCAATGAATCAACCCTTGGCACGAGGTGGCCAAAGTACTGGAGTTTCAGCTTTAGCATCATTCCTTCCAAAGAAATCTCAGGGCTGATCTCCTTCAGAATGGACTGGTTGGATCTCCTTGCAGTCCAAGGGACTCTCAAGAGTCTTCTCCAACACCACAGTTCAAAAGCATCAATTCTTCAGCGCTCAGCTTTTTTCACAGCCCAAATCTCACATGCATACATGAACACTGGTAAAACCATAGCCTTGACTAGACAGACTTTTGATGGCAAAGTAATGTCTCTGCTTTTGAATATGCTATCTCAGTTGATCATAACTTTTCTTCAGAGGAGTAAGCATCTTTTAATTTCATGGCTGCAGTCACCATCTGCAGTGATTTTGGAGCCCTCCAAAATAAAGTCTGACACTGTTTCCACTGTTTCCCCACCTATTTCCCATGAAGTGATGGGACCATATGCCATGATCTTCATTTTCTGAATGTTGAGCTTTAAGCCAACTTTGTCACTCTCCACTTTCACTTTCATCAAGAGGAAAGTGAAGTTCCTCTTCACTTTCTGTCATAAGGGAGGTGTCATCTGCATATCTGAGGTTATTGATATTTCTCCCAGTAATCTTGATTCCAGTTTGTGCTTCTTCCAGCCCAGCATTTCTCATAATGTACTCTGCATATAAGTTAAATAAACAGGATTACAATATACAGCCTGGGTGTACTCCTTTTCCTATTTGGAACCAGTCTGTTGTTCCATGTCCAGTTCTAATCGTTGCTTCCTGACTTGCATATAGGTTTCTCAAGAGGCAGGTCAGGTGGTCTGGTATTCCCATCTCTTTCAGAATTTTCCACAGTTTATTGTGATCCACACAGTCAAAGGTTTTGGCATAGTCAACAAAGCAGAAATAGATGTTTTTCTGGAACTCTCTTGCTTTTTTCATGGTCCAGCAGACATTGGCAATTTGATCTCTGGTTCTTCTGCCTTTTCTAAAACCAGCTGAACAACTGGAAGTTCACAGTTAATGTACTACTGAAACCTGGCTTGGAGAATTTTGAACATTACTTAACTAGCATGTCAGGTGAGAGCAATTGTGCGGTAGTTTGAACATTCTTTGGCATTGCCTTTCTTTGGGGTTGGAACGAAAACTGACCTCTTCTAGTCCTGTGGCCACTGCTGAGTTTTCCAAATTTGCTGGCATACTGAGGGCAGCACTTTCATAGCATCATCTTTCAGGATTTAAAATAGCTCTACTGGAATTCCATCACCTCCACTAGCTTTGTTAATAGTGATGCTTTCTAAGGCCCACTTGACTTCACATTCCAGGATGTCTGGCATCTAGTATTCCATGCTAGTTAGGAAACATGAAATTTGGCCCACTCATTTTATTTTTACTATGAATTAACTATAATTAATTAATGTATTTTTATTTTGGTGGTCTTCTGAGTCCCCTTTTTTTCTCTAGAAACTATGCAAGGTGCTCATGGAGAATTCTTTGCCAACATTTTTAGTATATATCTTAAGACTTTTTTTAAGAATAATTTTTGGATCACAGTAAAACGAAATGGAAGGTAAGATTTCCCGTACACCTTTTGCCCTCACACATCCATAACTTTCCCCATTCTCTGCATTCCCAATAGAGTAGTATATTTGTTAAACACAGTGAAGCTACAGTGAAATATCATTATCACCCAAATTCTATACTTTGCATTAAGATTCACTTTTGATGTTGTTCTATGGGTTTGGATTGATTTATAAACATGTATTTCCTAATATAGTATCATACTGAAAAGTTTCATTGCCTAAAAATCCTCATTTATTTCTCACTCTCTTCCCACCCCTAGCAACCACTGATCCTTTTACTGAAAAGCTTTAACTTTTCCTCGAAAGTCATATAATTGGAATTGTACAATATATATGCTTCTCAGATTGATTTGTTTCACTTAGTGATATCTGTTTACGTTTCTTAATAGCTTGTTTCTTTTTATTACTAATATTCCATTGTCTGCATGTGCCAATTTTTTGTATCCATTTATCCACTGAATCCAATGTAGGTGCTTCCAACTTTTGACAATCGTGAATATAGCTGCTATAAACATCTGTGTGCAGATTTTTGTGTGGCCATAAGTTTTAAACTCTATCAGGTAAGTACTAAGGAGCATCTTATGACAATATAAGCATGATTTCTGTTTGTTTCCAAGGTAAACCACTCAGTGTCACAGTAATCCAAGTCTATGCCCAAGCCAGTAATGGTGAAGAAGCTGAATTTGAATGGTTCTGTGAAGACCTACACAAACTAGTGGAGGTGATGAAATTCCAGTTGAGCTGTTTCAAATCCTGAAAGAAGATGCTATGAAAGTGCTGCACTCAATATGCCAACAAATTTGGAAAACTCAGCAGTGGCCACAGGACTGGAAAAGGTCAGTTTTGTTCCAATCCCAAAGAAAGGCAATGGCAAAGAAAGCTCAGACTACCACACAACTGCACTCATCTCACATGCTAGTAAAGTAATGCTCAAAATTCTCAAGCCAGGTTTCAACAGTATATGAACCATGAACTTCCAGATGTTCAAGCTGGTTTTAGAAAAGGCAGAGGAACCAGAGATTGCCAACATCTGCTGGATCATTGAAAAAACAAGAGAGTTCCAGAAAAACATCTTCTACACAAGCCTTTGCCTGTGTAGATCACAAGAAACTGTGGAAAATTCAAAGAGATGGGAATACCAGACCACCTGACCTGCCTCTTGAGAAACCTATATGCAGGTCAGGAAGCAACAGTTAAAACTGGACATGGAACAACAGACTGGTTCCAAATAGGAAAAGGAGTATGTCAAGGCTGTATATTGTCATCCTGCTTATTTAACTTACATTCAGAGTACATCATGAGAAACTCTGGGCTGGAAGAAGCACAAACTGGAATCAAGATTACTGGGAGAAATATCAGTAACCTCAGATATGCAGATGACACCTCCCTTATGGCAGAAAGTGAAGAGGAACTTCACTTTCCTCTTGATGAAAGTGAAAGAGGAGAGTGAAAAAGTTGGTCTAAAGCTCAACATTCAGAAAACAAAGATCATGGCATCTGGTCCCATCACTTCATGGGAAATAGACGGAGAAACAGTGGAAACAGTGTCAGACTTTATTTTGGGGGCTCCAAAGCCACTGCAGATGGTGACTGCAGCCATGAAATTAAAAGACGCTTACTCCTTGGAAGGAAAGTTATGACCAACCTAGATAGCATATTGAAAAGCAGAGACATTACTTTGCAAACAAAAGTCCATCTAGTCAAGTCATGTATGGACATGAGAGTTGGACTGTGAAGAAAACTGAACGCCAAAGAATTGATGCTTTTGAGCTGTGGTGTTGGAGAAGACTCTTGAGAGTCTCTTGGACTGCAAGGAGGTGCAACCAGTCCATTCTAAAGGAGATCAGTCCTGGGTGTTCTTTGGAAGGACTGATGCTGAGGCTGAAACTCCAATACTTTGGCCACCTCATGTGAAGAGTTGACTCATATGAAAAGACTCTTATGCTGGGAGGGATTGAGGGCAGGAGGAGAAGGGGACGACAGAGGATGAGATGGCTGGATGGCATCAGTGACTCGATGGACATGACTTTGAGTGAACTCTGGGAGTTGGTGATGGACAGGGAGGCCTGGCATGCTGCGATTCATGGGGTTGCAAAGTGTTGGACACGACTGAGCCACTGAACTGAATTGAACTGATGAAGACCTACAACACCATCTAAAACTAACATCCAAAAAGATGTCTTTTTTATCACAGGGGACTGGAATACAAAAATAGGAAGTTAAGAGATACCTGGAGTAACAGGCAAATTTGGTCTTGGAATAGAAAATAAAGCAGGGCAAAGGCTAGTAGAGTTTTGCCAAGAGAATGCACTGGTCATAGCAAACACCCTCTTCCAGCAACACAAGAGAAAACTCTACACATGGACATCACTATATGGTCGACACCAAAACCAGATTGATTATATTCTTTTCAGCCAAAGATGGAGAAGTTCTATACAGTCAGCAAAAACACGACCCGGAACAGTGTGGCTCACATGATGAACTCCTTATTGCCAAATTCAGACTTAAATTGAAGAAAGTAAGGAAAACCACTAGACCATTCAGGTATGACCTAAATCAAATCCCTTATGATTATACAGTGGAAGTGATAAACAGATTCAAGGGATTAGATCTGATAGAGTGCACGAAGAACTATGGACAGAGGTCATGACATTGTACAGGAAGCAATGATCAAGACCATCTCCAAGAAAAAGAAATGCAGAAAGGCAAAATGGTTGTCTGAGGTGGCCTTACAAATAGCTAAGAAAAGAAGTGAAAGGTAAAGGAGAAAAGGAAAGATATACACATTTGAATGCTGACTTTCAAAGAATAGCAGGGAGAGATAAGAAAGTCTTCCTCGGTGATCAATGTAAAGAAATAGAGGAAAACAATATGATGGGAAAGACTAGAGATCTCTTCATGAAAATTAGAGATATCAAGGGAACATATTATGCAAAGATGGGCACAATAAAGGATAGAAATCTTATGGACCTAACTGGAGCAGAAGAGATTAAGAAGAGGTAGCAACAATACATAGAACTATACAAAAAGATCTTCATTACCCAGATAATCATGATGGTGTGATCCTTGGACTAGAGCCAGCCATCCTGGAATGTGAAGTCAAGTGGGCCTTAGAAAGCATCGCTACAAACAAAGCTAGTGGAGGTGATGGAATTCCAGTTGAGCTATTTCAAATCCTAAAAGATGATGCTATTAAAGTGTTGCAGTCAATATGCCAGCAAATTTGGAAAAGTCAGCAGTGGCCACAGGACTGGAAATTGTCAGTTTTCATCCCAGTCCCAAAGAAGAGCAATGCCAAAGAATGTTCAAGCTACCGCACAACTGCACTGATCTCACATGCTAGCAAAGTAATATTCAAAATTCTCCAAGCCAAGCTTCAACAGTACATGAACCGTGAATTTCCAGATGTTCAAGCTGGATTTAGAAATGACAGAGAGATCAAATTGTCAACATCCAAGGGTCATAGAAAGAGCAAGAGAATTCCAGAAAAACATCTACTTCTGCCTTATTGATTATTCTAAATCCTTTGACTGTGCAGATCGCAACAAACTGTGGAAAATTCTTCAAGAGATGGAAATACCAAACCACCTTACCTGTCTCCTGAGAAATCTGTATGCAGGTCACGAAGCAACAGTTAGAACTGGGCATGGAACGACAGACTGGTTCCAAGTTGGGAAGGGAGTATGTCAATGCTATATATTGTCCCCCTGCTTATTTAACTTCTACACAGAGTACATCATGTAAAATTCCAGGCTGGATGAAGCACAAGCTGGAATCAAGATTGTCAGGAGAAATATCAATAACCTCTGATACACAGATGATACCACCCTTATGGCAGAAAGTGAAGAGGCACTAAAGAACCTCTTGATGAAAGTGAAAGAGAGTGAAAAAGCTGACTTAAAACTCAACATGCAAAAAGTGAAGATCATGGCGTCTGGTCCCATCACTTCATGGCAAATAGAAGGGGAAATAATGGACACAGTGAGATTTTATTTCCTTGAGCTCCAAAATCACTGCAGATGGTAATTGCATCTGAAATTAAAAGATGCTTGCTCCTTGGGAGTAAAGCTATGACCAACCTAGACAACATATTAAAAAGTAAAGACATTACTTTGCTGACAAAGGTCTGTCTAGTCAGAGCTATAATTTTTCCAGTAGTCATTTATGGATGAGAGTTGGTTATAAAGAAGCTGAGCATCAAAGAATTGAAAGAATTGATGCTTTTGAACTGTGGTGTTGGAGAAGGCTCTTGAGAGTCTCTTAGACTGCAAGGGGATCCAACCAGTCCATCCTGAAGGAAATCAGTCCTGAATATTCACTGGAAGGACTGATGCTGAAGCTGAAGCTCCAATACTTTGGCCACCTGATGTGAAGAACTGACGCCTTGTAAGAGACCCTGATGCTGGGCAAGATTGAAGGCAGGAGGAGAAGGGCATGACAGAAGATGAGATGGTTGGAGGCATCACCTACTCGATGGACATCAGTTTGAGCAAGCTCCACGAGTTGGTGATGGATAAGGAAGCCTGACATGCTTTAGCCTGTGGGGTCACAAGGACTCGGACACGACTGAGTGACTGAACTGAACTGAAGCATGCCTTCCTGACTGCAGTTGATTGATACCAAAAGTAGGCTTATGTCCAAGCTGGATCAATCAACACTTCCTAGGAGAAATGAACTCTGATGAAAAGTAGTTTAGTTTCTCCAAATAACTGGGCTTGTAACAAATTAAGCTAGGAGCTGTGGATGGTCATTTTCCCCATAGATCAGAGAATGAGAGGAAATCCTTCCACAGAGAAATGAATGAACCAGATGCACAAAGAGGAGTAGAAATGAGAGACACAGAACAACATTTTAAATTTCTGGTTCTCTTCTTTTCCTGGACTCCAGCTCCATTCCTAGTCTTGAGATCTGTGACAAACAGTTGTAGATTTATAATATATGTATATTATTGGTATATATACTGATTTGTAATATATATTATAGCATACATATAATATATATTAAAAATTTATTGAATTATCTCATTTGTTTTTGTACTTCTAACCAAAATAACCCTAACCAATTTTCCTGTTTTTACTAAATAAAGTGATGATTTACCTGTCTTGTGTAAGTTTAGTCAGATGAGCCCATTTATCAGTAATGAATCAATTCTCACTGCATTTATAAAGTCAAGTTTATGGATCTAAAAGATGAGGGCCAAAATCATAACAAGTACCACTACAATGTGTTACCTTTGAGTGGTTCTGGCTGGCTTGCTGATCAATCAACTTGTTTAAAACAGGTGACATTTATAGCTCATGCCCTCCTTTTTAAAACACAGATGAACTGAGGTGTTGCCATCAGGATGGCAACATGGATCATTCCAGACTTCAGTCCTCATAAGAAGACCAACTCACCGCTATCCATAGATAAGATTTAATTATGAAAATCTCAGAACCTGGGAGTAAGATTGAAAAAGAACCGCCTAGGCCACAGAGACTGAGAGGGACTGCATTAGATGGGTAAAAGGAACAGTTCCATTTTGCATCACCCCTCCCCTAAGCTGCCACATTGCCACATTGAAAGATTTTCCCTGGGCCTGTGGTTTGTCCAGTAGGAAAAGAGATCCAAGGGGAACACCCTGCTCCCCAGCATTGCAAGATGCCTTGCAGGAGTTCCACTTGACTAATGAGATTCACTTAGATATTAAGTATTTCTTTATCAGGATCACCCAGTAATCTATTCAGTGAGAGAAGTCACCTAGACCTTAAGCAGTCAATAAGATAGAACCACAATTTGATTTGAATTCATGAAGATATTCCTGATTCAGGATCTAGAGCCAAAATGCTCATCAGAGATGCTTGGGAAACCAGATAATGTCATTTTTACCCTGTCCAAACCCATATTTTCCTCTTCTTGGGTTTCTTTTCTTCTCCTCTGAGATGATGGCATTATTTCATGGGGTTTAACACATGATGATGGGATAAGTGTGCCTAATGACCCAAGTCCAGGTGTTCTCTACAAACTAATTTTGGGCAGAGTTAGGATGTACCTTCTTGTTGAGGGTCATGGTCTGGGGCCATGTTCATTGCACTGGTCTGTGACCTGTTAGAAACCAGGCTGCACAGCAGGAGGTGAGCAGTGGGTGAGCAAGCAAAGCTTCATCTGTATTTATAGCCATTCCCCATTGCTCGCATTACTGCCTGAACCTCATCTCCTGTCAAATCATGGGCTGCATTAGATTCTCATAAGAGTGCAAACCCTATAGTGAACTGCGAATGTGAGGTATCTAGGCTGAGATCCCTTTTGAGAATCTAATGCCCGATGACCTGAGGTGGAACTGAAGCAGTGATTCTAGCCCTGGGGAGCAGTTACAAAAATAGATTATCATTAGCAGAGAGATTTGACTCCACAGAGACCATACTAAATCAATTGCTTGCAGATTCATATCAAAACCCTACCAGTGAGTGGGTTGCATCTGGTAGCTGCATCTGGTAGCAGGCATTATAGTGGCAAGTGAGTTGATGTACTTCAATTGTACAGCTGCATCTGGTGGCAGGCTTTAAGTCAGAATGCAACACTTCTTTTTGTCCATGTGTGGCCCTTATTATATTATTTACCACTTCCATTCGAGTCTCTTTCCCTCACTCTGAACTTGTCCCAGTCACAGGTTTGATAAGTCCACAAGCTAACCTTAGCCAAAATGAGTGAAAAATGAATGTCACTGGAGGGTCTCTTTGAAAGGGGGAAAGACCGAATGATGAGACAGCAGAAGACTCTATGACTGCCAACAAAAAGAAAGCTGCAATTAAAAGAAAATACCAAGAGTCCTACTTAAATTATGGGTTCATTGCAACACATTCTCTAAGCCCACTTTGTATAATAGGTGATGACTGGCTATCCAACGAAGCCATAAAATGTTCAAAACTGCTTCACTACACGGAGACCAAGCACCATGCCTTAAAAGACAAGTCTTTGGAGTTTTTCAAAAGAAAAAGAAACGTGAACATGAAGAACATAAGCAATTATCGAAGGTCACACTTCATCAAATGTGTCTTCACTGAGAGCATCATTCTTACTGGCTAACCACATTGCTAAAACTAAGAAGTCCTTTAGGGAAGAGTTGATCCTACCTGCTGCTAAGGATATTTATTGAGATCTTTTAGGAGAGGCTGAAGTTCGAAAGGTGGCATGTGTTCCTCTTGCAGCTAGCACCATCACTAGATGAACTGATGAAATAGCAGAGGATATTGAAGCACAATTGTCAGAGAGGATTAATGAGTCAACCAGGTTGCTGAGTCTACCAACATTCCTAACAAGGCAACAGTGCTTGTTTCTGTGTGATATACATATGTTTCAGGAGAATGTACATGAGGATACATTGTGTGCACTTTCGTTGCCAACCAGCACCGCAGCTGCAGAACTATTCCAGTCTTGGAATGGTTACATATCAGGAAAGCTGCACTGGTCGTTTTGTGTCGGTATATGCACCAACAGAGCAGCTACCATGGCCACCTGGTCTCACTACTCAGATCAAAGAAGCCACTTTTAAATGTGTGTCTATACACTGTCATGCATAGAGGAAAGCTGGCTAGCCAAAAAATGTCACCTGAACTTAACAACATTTTGAAGGATGCAAGTAAAATGACCAACCGCACTAAAGTACACATCCTTAACTTACATCTGTTCATGTAGCTCTGAGATGAGCTACATGTCTTCTCTTATACACAGAAGTGAAGTGGCTTCCTAAAGGCAGATCACTGGCCAGAGGTTTTGAGTTATGAGAGCTGCTGCAGAGATTTCTTTTAGAAGAACTGTCACCACTGGCAGCACATTTCAGTGACACAGAATGGGTCGCAAATCTTGCTCACTTGGGTGGCCCATTCAGCCTGCTCAACGAAGTCCATCTGTCACTTCAGGGCAGAACCGTGACTGTGTTCATGTCAGCAGATAAAGTGAAAAGCCAGACTGGAATTATGGGGGCACTAATTGAACTTTGGGGTTTTTGTCCTGTTTCAAATATTAGCAGAGATTTTGAAAGAGATTGAGCCAGGGCCTTCTTTCTCCCAGCTGGTTCATGATTATCTACCTCAGCTTTTAAAAGAGTTTGATTATTACTTCCCAACCACAAAAGATCCCCGAAGTGGGGAGAAATGGATTCTGCAGTCCATTTGTGAATAAGTCAACGGAATTGACTTTTTCTTTTCCGTGCTAGAAGAGGATCAACTGCTTGAGATCGCAAATGACAGTGGCTTTAAAAATGTGTTTCAGACAACTTCAGATGTCCATTCATTCTAAATTAAAGTTAAGTAGAATATCTTGTGAAAGTAAAGATGAAAGTCGTTCAGTTCTGTCTACTCTTTGTGACACTGTGGACTGTACCCTGCCAGGTTCCTCTGTCCATGGAATTCTCCAGGCCAGAATACTGAAGTGGGTAGCTGTTCCCTTCTCTAGGGGTCTTCCCAAGCCAAGGACCGAACCCAGGTCTCCACATTGAGGGTTTATTCTTTACCATCTGTGTCACCAGGACCTGCTGCTGCTTAGTCACTTTAGTTGTGTCCTACTGTGTGCGACCCTATGGACTGCAGCCTTCCAGGTTCCTCTGTGCATGGGATTCTCTAGGTAAGAGTACTGGAATGGGTTGCCATGCCCTACTTGAGCCACCAGGGAGACTGCTACAAAAGCATAGAAAAACCTGCTTCCATTTCCATTTCAGTGACACAGAATGGGTCTCAAATCTTGCTTACTTGTGTGACACATTCAGCCTGCTCAATGAATTCAATCTGTCACTTCAGGGGAGAATGCCAAAGGTTTTTTCTGCAGTTTTTTTTTTTTTTTTTGCATTGACAGCAACCAAAACGAGATTACAGAGTAGACTGGACATAGCAGCACACTTCAGGTGTCACTGTCTCCTATCACTCCCCAGATGGGACCATTTAGTTCCAGGAAAACAAGTTCAAGGCACCCACTGATTCTGCAGTATCTTGAGTTGTGTAACTATTTCATTATATATCACAATGTACTACTAATAAAAATAAAGTGTACAATAAATGTAATGCACTTGAATCATCCTGAAACCACCCCCCTCCCACAGTCTGTGGAAAACTGCTTTCCACGAAACAGATATCTTGTGCCAAAAAGGTCAGGGACCACTTGTCTAGGGCAGTTGTGTCAAATAGATACATAATACAAGCCACATATATAATTTGAAATTTCTTAGTAGCTAGATCAGAAAAAGTTTTTTTAAAAAGAACAGGCGGAATTAGTTTTAACAGTATGTTTTACTGAACTCAATTCACCCAAAATATTACCATTTAAAAGTTAATCACTATAAAATAATTAACCAGGTACTTTACAATCATTTTTTCCCCTCACTAAGCTTTCAAAATCCAATATGTAATTTATGCTCACAGTGCATCTCAGTTTGGACTAACTATATTTCAAATGCTCAAAAGACATTCGTTGTTAGTTTCTACGCTGTTTGATAGCAGGTGTAGACTCCACTGTTTCCTCTATACCTGTGACTACTTCAGTCATCACTAGTCACACTTCACTGTGTTTTGTTTATATATCTCTCTTCTCTTTTTATACTGTGGGTTCCTGACACTTAAGAAACACGCCTTAAGAAAAATTTCTGTAAATCCAGCATGCTGTATGGTTCACGGCACATGTTGCCATTTTCAGAGACCAGTAAGTAACACCCCTTTTTTACTCACTCCAGTTAGAAACAAACTGAGAGTAGCAGGAGTCATGTAGAGGGAATCAAACTTCAGCTTTCTAACCAAAAAAAAAAAAATTATCTGCAGGGAGTGGCTTCAGTTATGTGACCCCAGTGGGTTCTCTGATAACTCATGACTGTACTAGGTAAGTTTGCCATCTCAGCCACAGGGAGTCTGGACAGCCATGGGCCTCTGCAACAGGGACAGACTCCTTTTGTGTGGATGGTGGCAGATTAGAGCATGATGAAGCCTTCTAACTCAAAGAGAAAGCCCAGGTGGCACCAGGGCAGGCATGCACAATAGTTTCTCCTAAATTTGTCAATAAAATATTAATAAGTCACATCTCCTTGATACTATTCTTCTTGACATATGAAGAGAAAATCTCTCCTTTTATAAAAACAGAGGAATAGAGGAATAACTGTCCAGAGCAGAGATCCAATAAATAAATGAGTAATATTGATTGAAGAAAGTCAGTGATAATGCATATTTGTAGTACCCGGCCACAAATCTGTTGTGTGACTGTATTAGCTTTTACTATGCTAATTAACCATAGCAGTATCTCATGACTTACAGTGTAAACTTTTATTTCTTGCCTTGACTGAGGGTTTCCCTGATAATTCAGTTGGTAAAGAATCCACCTGCAATGCAGGAGACCCCGGTTCAATTCCTGGGTTGGGAAGATCCCCTGGAGAAGGGAAATGCTACCCACTCCAGTATTCTGGCTTGGAGAATTCCATGGACTGTATAGTCCTTGGGGTCACAGAGTTGGATATGACTGAGCAACTGGCACTGTCACTTTCAGACTAACTGAAGGTTGCAGGTAGTTGGGTTTTCCTGTGTTCCTCTGCCCTCAGCATGGTTTCGCTTTGGTTATAGGCTGAATTCAGGTTTTCTCTGTCATCTCATTCTAGGAAATAGGTTGAAGGAGCAGTGAAGCCAAACCATGCAACTGCAATTAAGTATCTGGATGCAGCAAATACTTCGTACATTTAAGTCCCTTTGGTCAATGCATGCCCCATAGCCAAGTCCAAAGCCAGTGAATTAGGGACATCCATTTCTCCCAAAGGATACTTGAGCAAATCACCTGACAATGAGAAAGCATATATAATTCTCTTACGGTAGGGAGCCAACGGAGGCAGTAATCCAGTCTACTACAGTGACTTGTAACAATTTTCTTGTCATCTATGGACCACACTTTCTTCACCCATAATATTTAGGAATGAAATTTCTTTTTTTTTTTTTGGACTGCATATCTGGGCCCTATAGCTCAGCCAAGTTGGTTAAAATTAACCAACACAGCTTCCCCAGCAGAAACTGGTGTTTGTTAGATATGACTCATCAGAACTGCAGACCTCTACTCTGCATGGTGGTGTGGTACTTCACTCTCTAAACTCTTGCATTTGTGTTCACATCACCTCTGTGCCCTCATTACTGCTCTATGGAGCAAAATATGCTGATTTTCCAATAGAAGCATCCTTTTGTGTAAATTCTTATTCTGCTGTTGGAGGTCCAGTGACAGCATTAATTTTCATATTCCTTTCCTTTCTTAGCAGTGTGCCCTTTCACCCAGTGCCCTCTTAACCTGCTCATATCCCCATTGACCTCATTAGAATCTTTGTGGGTGAGCTCATGGTTTTTCATTTCATCATAGTATTACATAACTTAAAGGTGTGTTCCACTTCTTAGTAGATATGTATGGGTTAATGTTATAAAAATAAACATGTTAGAACTTAATTAATAATGCCATTTTTAAACCCATGGAGAAAAAGGGACAGATATTTTCATCTGAAGAAAATATGAAGGCACACATATGAGTGCAGTGCAGAGTAAGCAGAAACATAGCCTTATGCTCTGAGTTCAGAGGGCTTCACAGTGCTCATTGAACTTTATGCCCTGTCCTGAAACTTTAAACTAGGCAAATTCATCCCTACACAGGCTTTCCCAAATCAATAAACAAAGCTGTGGCACACCTGTCTTGTTTGTGACAATTTCCTGGAGGCCTTTAGTCTAGTCCCAACATTTCTGCTTCTTCCCTCTAGCTTTGCACATCATTGACCATTTGTTTCTTTCTTTTCTGTCAGGCACCTCTGTCCATGGGATTCTCCAGGCAAGAATACTGGAGTGAGTTGCCATGCTCTTCTCCAGGGGATTTTCCCAACCTAGGGGTTGAACCTAGCCTCCTGCATTGCAGATTCTTTACCAACTGAGCCACCAGGGAAGCCCAAATATATGCCTATTCTTTTACAAGTTCATTTCTTATTTAGGTTATTATTAGACCATTTGTTTCTTTTCTTAATCTTCCTCTTTGCACTCGATACCTGGACTTGGATGTCATTACTGAAAAGCATCTTCCCATATCCCCTAATACTGTAGCTTCCACACATTCTTACTCCTACATACTCAAAGACTCAAGAAATGTTGAAAATTAAGATGGCTTATTCCCTTCTAATCCAGTCTGGGTTACATACAGGCTTCAAGTGTGGAGAACTGGTAGCCCCAAGGTGCTAAAGGAAGAAATGGGAGAGGTTACAAATATCCTAATTTTAGGTGAGGAGAGGAACAATATTACAAATGCCAGGGTTAGTGATAAGGGTGAACTTACCTCAAATGCCCAGAAGATAACTTGCATATGCATAGTTCCTGTATTTCACTTATAAATGTTTCCTAGTTTGTAATTTCCTATGATTTTATTTTTCAGTTGTTTCATGCCCACTTATTGGTACACTGTAAAAGTTTAAATATAGAAGCTAGTATCTTATAAACTGCTGTTGTTGTTCAGTTGCTCAGTCATGTCTGACTCTTTACGACTCCATGGACTGCAGCACTCAAGGCTTCCCTGACCTTCACCATCTCCCAGAGTCTGTTCAAACTCATATCCATTGAGTCAGTGATGCCATCCAACCATCTCATCCTCTGTCATCCCCTTCTCTTCTTGCCTTCAATCTTTCCCAGCATCAGGGTCTTTCCAATGAGTCATCTCTTCACATCAGGTGGTCACAGTGTTGGAGCTTCAGCTTCAGCATCAGTCCTTGCAGTTGATTCCATTTAGGGTTGACTGGTTTGATCTCCTTGCTCTCCAAAGGACTCTCAAGAGGCTTTTCCAGCACCATAGTATGAAGGCATAAATTCTTCAGGGCCCAGCCTTTCTATTGTTCAGCTCTTACCTCCATACATGACTACTGGACACTTGACAACCATGCATGCTAAGTTGCTTCAGTCTTGTCCAACTCTGTGCAACCCCATGGACTATAGCCTACGAGGCTCCTATCTCCATGGGGTCCTCCAGGCAAGAATACTGGAGTGGGTTGCCATACTCTTTTCCTGACCCAGGGATTGAACCCATGTCTCTTACATCTCTTGAACTGGCAGGTGGATTCTTTATCACTAGCACCACCAGGGAAACCAGAGCTTTGACTATATGGACTTTTGTAGGCAAAGTGATTTATAAGCTATCTTATATATAGATTGACCCTACAAACCACTGGTCTTCCCAGGTGACTTAGTGGTAAAGAGCTCGCTTGTAATGCAGGAGATGCTGGTTCGATCTCTGGGTCAGGAAGATTCCCCTGGAGGAGGGCATGGCAGCCCACTTCAGTATTCTTGCCTGAAAAATTCCATGGACAGAGGAGCCTGGCTGGCTACAGTCCATAGAATCACAAAGAGCTGGACACAACTGAAGAGACTGAGCTGCATGCACAAATCATCACGTGCAACGACTGTCACACATTACCCACAACTTGGGTGACTGTCCATTTGTCCCTGCCTTAGTGACACTTGTGTGTGTAGGGTGACTGCAGTTGAGGCTGCTGCAAGGCAAAAGGATGTGCTGATTAGATATGGTTGAGAAGACACACTTACCAAAGATGATAAACATGTCATTTGAATTTCATCAGGACTGAGGAGATGCCCATCACAATCAGAATCTGCCTCTGGGAAATTTACTTTGAGTTACCTGAGTTCTTAAAGAAGGCGCTGATGTATTAATATGCACTGTCTCCAAAATTTGGAAATAGAACCAAACTATAAACAGGAGTGTATTTAATCTTCTTGACCTCCAGAGCAGAGGAAATAGAGTGGCTCTCAGGAAACACTTGTTCCTTCTATTTCTGTACACATGTGCTTCCGATCATGTGACTTCTGATCCTGACTTCCTCAAACTTCTGACAAGCCACAGCCTCTTGACTCTAAGATGAATTCATTTTTTGATATGAGACTCCCTTCAGTTCCATGTCCACTCCCCAGCCTGGTCCTCATGTTGCTGAGGCTCCTGCTGTTGATCTGTGGTGAGTAGGACAACTCAGAGAAGGGTGTGGGATTCTGTCCCCTAGCACCCTGCCTTCTGAAGCTTTGGGGTTTCCTCAGGACTGAGTTTCTGCCCTGTGGTGGTCAGGTGTGCTCAGATCTTTACTCCCTATTGAGGGCTCAGAGCTGAGCAGAAAATCATAGATACTGGAGAGCCAGATTTTGGAAGAAAATTGCCATTTTACTTTTTATCTCATAGCAAGTGTTCACTTTCTGTCTTTCTTTCCTCTATTCATTCTGACTTTGTTCTTGGTGGTTTTGATAGCCACAAATATAATTCATACAACAAATTGGCCTGTTAGTCCCTTTCCCTTCTTATCATCAAAATGACTTCTCTATTTTCTTCCTTATGTTGTGTGTTAGTCACTCAGTTGTCTCCAACTCTTTGCAATCCTGTGGACTGTAGCCTGCTAGGCTCCTCTGTCCATGGAATTCTTTCTCTGGGCAAGAATACTGGAGTGGGTAATTATTTCCTTCTCCAGGGGATCTTCCTGATCCAGGGATCACCTGGGTCTCCCCACATTGCGGGAGATTCTTTACTGTCTGAGCCACCAGGGAAGCCTCCATCCTTCCTTGGCTTCCCCTATTTCTACCATCAAACCCCAGAACTTGTGATTACCAACAACTGTGCCACTTCCAAAGTCTTTGATTTCAGCATCTACCTTCCCATCCAATTACAGCATATTTCCAGCTCAGTTTGTCTAATGCTCCATATTCAACATGCCTTCCACACCCCAGTCTTACTTTTCCATTGTCAGTTACTACACTCCGTGTCCTCACTTCTCAGATTTCATCACAATACTCTCAGATACAGCATCACCTCTCTTCCCCATAGTGCTCTTCTGACTAATATCCTTTTCTGCATGCTTTACACCTGTGCCTGAGCAACTGAATGTGACCCGAAACAAAAGGCACAATCCTGCTGCCTTTCTTTCTTTCTAAATGTAGTACACCAATCTCATGTGGCTCTCAGAGGTGCCACACAATCCTCCTATTCTTTTGGAGTCAATGCTCTTCCATTCTTGATGACCGCTTCCTCGTACTCCCTCCTTTCTCCTCAAACTTTTCTCTTGTTGCTCTTAATTTAGAACACTGAGGAAAATAAAAGCAATCAAAAGAAAATTTCTTCATCTTTCCACTGCTGTATCTCTGCCCACCTCTGTATTTACATACTGTGCCTTTTCTCCCCCTATTATGGATATATTTTCCCTCATCCTATTGAAGGCAGGACTCTCCACTTGTGCACTGGGCCCAGACTCCCTGGCTCCATTGTCAAAATGTATCTCCATCCTGGGCTCTTCCTATAAAGATACAAATATGCTGTAATACCTTCTGTTTTAAAATCATAGAAATGTGACCTCCATTTGCTTCAATGTATCTCTTTATAGTTTTCAGTGAGTTGCTATCTTTACCTGGCATCCTCCTATCCTTTCTTTTTAAACTTCATTGTTAACTTTCTTTGTATTAAGATTCACTTTTTGATGTACTTTGATTTTTGACAAAGGTCTGGAGTCATGTGACTATCACCACAGTCAAAATACAGACCATTTCTATCACGTAAAAATTCCCTCAAGTCCTCAATCCCTTTAGAGTCAACTCTTCCTAACCCTTGTATATTGTTAAACAGTTTTAGGTCCTTATAGTTCTTCCTTATCCTTTCTTGATTCCACTTCAATCAATCTTTGCCTTTACCACTTCACTAAAACCACTCTGATTAATATCATCAACCACCTCTATGTTGCTTCACTCAGGATTCAACTTTTACTTCTCATTTTATTCAACATCTCAGATCATAGCTGACCATTCCAACTTCTGGAAATATTTTCCCACTTGACTTCTTAATATTACATTCTGTTGGTTTTCTTTCTAACTTAATACTGGATGCTTTACTGGTCTCAAAATGTTTGACTTTCCCAAGATTGGCATATACCATATAGACTTTTCTCTATCCATACTCATTTCCCCAAGTTATATACTTTAGTCATTTTATGTGCCATTTTAAAGACCTTTAAATCAAATTACTTATCCAACTTGATCTCACTTTGAGTACCTTGCATATATTCAACTACTATCTAACTGTCCAATATGTATTTTAATCTCAACATGTCCAAACAGATCCTTTGATTTACATGAACCACCACCACCATGGAACTTAACTTATTTCTCCCTATCATTCCTCCATTTTTGTAAACATCACCACCATTCTTCCTAGTATACTCCTAGATACACTTAATTCCTCTCTTTCCTCTATACTCTATATTCAATCCACAAGTAATTCTTATTGATTCTACCTCCAGACTTATACTGAAATTTGTCCCCATCACAGCACCAGTACTGCCTAACCCGAGCCATCATCCTCACTCTTCCAGACTAAATTCCCACTGATTTTCTCCCTGCTTTTCTTGCAAATCTGTAGTTCTTTCCACAGTGATTTTACAAATGGATATCAAGTCAGAACTGTCCATTGTCCCCAGTTACATCATGAATGAGATCAAAGCTATGACCAAGTCCACCAAGCCTTCTGTGACTGGCCCCTTCTTAATTCTCACACAAAAATATCAACCACTCTCCCCCTCAGCTAGACAGTTCCAGGTGCACCTGCCTTCTCATTCTGTCTTGGACAAGCATATTTCCTCTCAAGGTCTTCGTGTTTACTGTTTCTCTGCCAGGAATATTTTTTTCCCCAAATATTCAGAAGGCCTACTCTCTAATTTCATTCATGTTTCTCCTCAGTTGACATCTATCTAAATAATAAGACCATCCCAAGATACCCAAGATACTCTGAAACTTATTTTTCTGTTTTATTTTTCATATAGCACTGACCATTCTCTGAGATCATATTGCATATTTATTTATTTTTTTATTGAAGGATAATTGCTTTATATAATTTTGTTGTTTCTGTCAAACTTCAACATTAATCAGCCTATACTTATTTTATAATTGAATCTCTTCCACTATAATATAAATTCCTTAATGGAAAAGATTGTCATTCAAGGTCACTCCTGCAACCTAAGTGCAATGTACAAGGCCTGACATACAGTAAGCACTCAAAATTATTTGTTGTATGGATGAGTAAATAAAATGTAATTTTTATGCTAGCCCTCATTGATTCCCTTTTGTTACCAGAGGAACTAATTATTCAAATAAACATTTAATCAAAAACTATAGGTATCTCCAGACTAAACTGGGCTAAAATCAATAATAATAGCGACATAAAATTTACTGAATGCTGGATGAACTCCAGACATTCTTTCAAGCATTTTGTGGATATCAACTCATTTAACTTTCACAAAACTCTGTGAGGTAGGTTTATTATTATCTCCATTTTACAGGAAATTAAAGCACAGAGAGATAAAGTGTTTTTCCCAGAGTCACACAGCTCATAAGAGGAAGATTGAGGATTCACATCAACATCATCTAGCTACAAAGCCTACGTTTCCCCCAGAATTTTCCATTTTTAACCATATGCTATAATATTATGGTAAATTCTTGAGAGAGAAGAGACTCTTTGGAGAAATCTGAATGCTTTCTCTGGACCTAAGCCTCCTCCGTTCTGAAGTTGTCAAATAAAGAGGCATCATGTCTTGGGTATGACCCTGTCCACTCTCCTTGCTGATGAGTCAGCAAGTCTTTAGATCTGGGTCATCAGACTTTTGAGAGACAAGGTGAGGTTGAGGATGGAAGTCACTAAGTAGTTACAGAACAAAGACACCATTTCATAATCACAGATGAGAGAAGCTATTGGAAATTTTGATCACAAAACAGAACTGTGTGTCATTTCGTAGGCAGGTGATTGAAGTGGAATAGGGGAAAAGGAATAGAGAGAAAGGAGAAAGGAAGCAGGGCAGGAAAGGGATAGAAAAATAAAGTGATAAGGAGGGGAAAAGAGATGGACAGAGAGAAAAAGGAGAGAGGAAGGGCACAAGGAAAGGAAGGTGAGTTGCTGGGTAAATCCTCGGGGAGTTAAACTTTAGGTATGTTTGGGATTTGCCACCCTGTACTGACGAATCTCTGCTGAATTCTCTCCCAGCTCCACTCTGCGAATCAACTGGTGAGTCTCACTTCCTTTTTATTTTTCATGATCTGTGGGTTACTTGAGCTAGTGCAAGAGGTCTGTGGATTATTGCCTGGTATCTGGTATACAGATGACAGCAGCTCCTTTGGGCCCAGATTGCTTCTGTTTGCACCAGTCTCTGCACGTGACATGTATGTATTCTGCTGATAGAGCAGGTCTTGCTCTGATCTTCTTTAGACAGTCTTTTTACTGAGACCTCTCAGTTTAGGGAGGAGTGATGCTGTTTGCACAAGGAAGTCAGGGAGTGCTGAAGACTGATATCGCAAGAATCTCTGCTCTCTGCTGAAAGAGCTCCAAAGCCCCTGTGTATTCCCTAGTTGGGTGCACCACTAGAGGACTGAAGAAAATGCCAAAGTCATACCACCACAGAGAACAACATTATAGCCAATGCTTGAGGCACATACAAATTGTAGACTACTGCCTTCTTCCTATTTCCAGCCAGCCTCTGCAGCCACAACTGTTATCTCAGTGCAATTTCTCTCTCAGACTCTGGTTTGGTGAAGGTGAAGTCGCTCAGTCGTGTCCGACTCTTTGCGACCCGATAGACTGTAACCTACTAGGCTTCTCTGTTCATGGGATTCTCCAGGCAAGAATACTGGCGTGGATTGCCATTTCCTTCTCGAAGGGATCTTCCCAACCCAGGGATCGAACCCAGGTCTCCCGCATTGGAGGCAGACGCTTTAACCTCTTACTTTGCTCATAATTCAGTCTTACTTTTACCAGGCAAGGAGGGAAGGAAATTTCCCCACAGAAGAAAACTTCCACTAAAACATGAAGCTGAAGTTCCAATCCTTTGACCACCTGATGTGAACAGCTGACTCATTGGAAAAGACCTTGATGCTGGGAAAGATTGAAGGCAGAAGGAGAAGAGGGTGACAGAGGATGAGATGGTTGGATGGCATCACCGATTCAATGGATGTGAACTTGGGCAAATTCCAGCAGATGGTGAGGGACAGGGAAGCCTGGCATGCTGCAGTCCATGGAATACCAAATTGGACTTGAGTTGGCGACTGAAAAACAACAATACATTGAAGACTGCTGTCTTGTGCAGGTTTAAAAGAAGTTATCCTGCTATTCCAACACAGGCTTCATGTGCAACTAGGAAACACAGGACTTCCTATGCCCAGAAATACTCAGTTAATCAGCTGATGTTTGTCCAAGACTAACTCACACCTTGTGTTGATGCCATGATGCCTTGCGCCTGGCTCTACTTTTACTCTACAAGTGTGTGTGACTCATTGTAGCCTCAGAGGAAATTTAAAGCCTCATCCAGGATAAAGAATCAAAGCTTTGGCCACCAGGAATTTGCCAGGTAGTCTCTGTGACTGAGAATTTCTGAAACAAACTGAACTGCAAGACTGACCTTTGGACCTGTGCCAGCTGCTCTGTCAGTGCCCTACTCCATCTTTACCCCAGACCCATTCAAAAGACTGGGTTACAGTTGCCTCTTTAAATTCCCTTTCCCGCCCTTTCCTCTTCCCAAGACTGTTGCTCCTCAGTCCTCTGGGGACTACAATTTTCCAAGGAGAGAAAATGATTAAATGCACAGGGTATTCCATGCCTCAGCACAGGTAAACATTTTGCTACTGTGAAAGTGAAAGTTGCTCAGTCGTGACTGACTCTTTGTGACTCCATGGACTAGATAGTCCGTGGAATTCTCCAGGTCAGAATACTGGAGAGGGTAGCCTATCCCTTCTCCAGCGGATCTTCCCAACCCAGGAATTGAACTGGAGTCTCCTGCATTGCAGGCGAATTCTTTACCAACAGAGCTATCATGGTACCATGGTTGAACAGAATTGTTGAAAGTCCAGGGGTAAAGCATTCCAATAGGAAGGTTTGGAGATTATAGACAATGGACCAGGAATCACCCCTCAGTGATCTAGAACACTTAGCATTTTTACCTAAAAAGGAGACGAAGAGGCTTTTCTTAGGAATATTCTTAAAACTTCTCAAAGAACAGAGTCTCTGAAGGTTGGATAAACAAATGTCTGTGAGCAAATGCTATCAAGGCTTTTGATATTTCATGAACTGCTGCAACTGGGATAGATAAGGACGTAAGATGAAAGCAGAATACAACTTTACTCATCTTTAATTCATCCAGAAAAGAGCCTCGATGGCCAAAAAAGGATACATGGCTTCTGTAGGGGTTTGTATAGAGGTCCCAGAGCAAGGGACCTGGGCCACATGGATGTGTGGGTGCAGACTGTTTCTTGGCAAGTGCATGCTTGTTCCTTCAATTAGGAATAGCAATAAAATGGGCAGGAAAGAATAGTAAAGAAATCAAGTTCATCTGGGTATTTCCCAAACTGACTGATCTTCCATGTGTCATATTCTACCTCTGAAAGAGATAATGTGGGTCTGAGACATCAGGGAAAGGAGAATAGAAGAAAACAACAAGTACAACTTATCACAAGGATAAATGAAATATTTTTCCTAGAACTTCGAGCTTCGCCTTCTCCAATGCCAACTCTAGTGATAGTCATCAGTATCCCTGCATTGTCTCCGAGAGTGTTTTAAGTTCATGGATAGAAACTTCAAAGAGTAAGAGCCAGGTCAAAGGGAAGGGTTTGCCTTGTGGAAGGAAGTGACACTGTGTAGGGGCAGGATGTGAACAGTTGTGTGTGAGCAGTTGAAAGCCCAAGGGCCATGTCCAGGTGGGGTGGTAATGTGAGAAGTGATCTGTGTGTCCAATGGGCTGGTTCTTTGAGTCTTGCTGAGAACACAAAGTGCCTCTGATCAGGATCTCTGAGCTCCATTGTCCTAGAATATGCATTTATTTCTTCCCTCTAGAACTGTTTCTGATAGTCAGCCCCTCTCGGCCCATAGAGGGGAACACAATGACCCTGACTTGTAAGACCCAGCCCCCTCTACTGAAGTTGGATGCCAAGCTCCAGTTCCGCTTCTACAAAGATGGTCGGGCCCTACGGCTGGCCCAGGATAGTCTCCCAGAATTCCAGATTCCTGCCGTGCGAAAGGAAGACTCGGGGTCCTACTGGTGTCAAGCAAAGATAACATCTATCAAAGCCAAATTGAGCCGAAGAGTCCAGATAGAAGTTCACAGTGAGTGCCAGTGGGGACCTCCGCTGGGGTGGGCTGAGATGGGCAGAGACATGAGTCTGTTCTTCCCTGGCTATTGTGTTCTGCTCCTGCATGCATGGACGTTGTTTGAGACATGTACCTAAACTTCTCTTTATCAGAGTCATTAAAAAAAAATTTTTTTCCTTGATAATTCCTTAAACTTTTGGCTACATCCCACAGCATGTGGTGCTTTAGCTCCCCAACAAAGGATTGAACTCATGCCCTCTGCACCGAAAGGCAGAGTCTTAACCACTGGACCCCCAGGGACGTCTCTTTAACTTTTTTAAATAATAGTTTTATTGAGATATAATTCACATAGTGCAAAATCCACACATTTGAATTGTACAATTAGTTTTTAGGACATTCACAGTTAGGCAGCCTTCACCATGATCAACTTTAGACCATTTCCATCATCCCCAAAACAAATCCCTTATTCATTATCGGTCAGTCCCCATTCCCCCTCCTCTCTCCCTAGCTTTATACAGCCATCCATGTATTTTCTATCTCCACGGACTTTCCTATTCTGAACATGTCATATAAATGGAATCATATAACATATTGTCCTTTGTCAGTGGCTATTTTCACTTAGGCAATATTTTCAAGATTCCTTGATATTTAGATGTATCAATGTTTCATTCCCTTTCATAGCTGAATAACATTTCACCATATGGATATACTGCATTTTATTTATCAATTTATCAGTTGATGGACATTTGGGCTATTTCCACTTTTGACTATTATGGATAATCTGCTGTGAACATTCATGCACAAGTTTTTGTATAGGTATATGCTTTCAGTTCTCTTAGGTGTAGAACTAGGAGTTGAAGTGCTGAGTTATATGGTAACCAAACTGCCAGACTGACTTCCAAAGTGGCTGAACCATTCACTCCACCAGAACTATATGAGAATCTTAATTTTTACACATCATAAGGGATATTTTAATAGATGACACCATAAATGTCAAAGTGAGGCATGTGAAATTATCTCTTAATTTACTGGCAGTAAACTCGAATAACTTTCAACTTTTAAGACTTGATTGATTCAAACGAAAAGAATAGTATTTAAAATAGATGTTTAGAAAAAATCTTAGTATTTATTTTATCAGAGTTCTTAAGCAGTCTTCCCTTATTCTTGCTATTCCTGTTTAAGTAAACAAAAGAATGTTTAGAAAGACCTTACTGTATCTCATCATTGTGCTGGAGGTGTGGAGGAGAAAGCTGCATAATACATGGTTCCTGACTGTGAGAAGCTGACACTAGGCTGGCACCCAAAACAACTAGGTGGTCATGCTGTACAGGTTGACTATTGATAGAGACTGTAGAGAAGGGATAATCTGGCTGAGGTGGTAAGAGGAAGCTTTGAGGAAAAGGCTAAGGGGGAACGGCTTATGGAAGAGAAGTTGAGGTCTGACTTTGAAAGATAAAAGGGAATTGAAGGTGTTTTGTGATTCTGAACCATGTTATCCCCTATCAGGGTTGACATTTCTGACATTCTCTCCCACTCTCAAACGAAGAGGTATCCATGCTACTATAAGCAAATGTTAATACCTCCCGAAAGCTGATCTTTCCCAAACTTGCTCAAAACTCAACGCTGTGGACCTGGATCTCTATAAAAGCCACTGGATAGTTCATATGCCACAGGCCCTGTTCTAGTGCTTCCCACATGTTGTTTAATTAAACCTTGCAACTGTAGGGGGTAGCTACCATTATTTTCTCCATTTTACAGGTGGAAAATTGAGTCTCAGAGAACTTAAGTAATTCAAACAAGCAAGCACACACAAGAAGAGTTGGAATCAACATTCCAACCCAGGCAGTTTGCTTTGTAACCTAGACTTTTAACCACTATACTACTGTGCTTTGAAAAATGGGAGTTTCAGAGATCAGGGTTCTGGTAATCACACTGTTCTAGGCAGGAGAAGACACTGCATCCTCCATAGGAATATTATGGTGTCTTTCTTACCCTGCCATTATCAACCCAACCAGTGCCAATTCCAAATCGGCAGGACTCCTTACCTGCCCTTCATCCCACCTTTACATAAATTTTTGACTTGACTAGAGGCCTTTGCTTCCAGAACTGTCACAAGTACCCTGTCGCTGAAACCTTCCCTACTCAGGGCCTTCCTGTGTCATCTTGTATTCATGTAGGAGTCCCCATCGGTAACGTGAGCTTGGAGATACAACCTCCAGGTGGACACCTGATGGAAGGAGAGAAGCTGGTTCTTGCATGCTTGGTCACTGGGGGCACAGGAGATATCACCTTCTTCTGGTTCAGAGGAGCCCGGGGTTTAAGTCTGAAAACAAAGACCCAGCATTCACTGATGGCAACGTTTGAGATCCCTGTGGTGACAGAGAGTGACTCTGACCAGTATTACTGTGCAGCGGACAATGGCTACGGCCCCAGCCTCAGTGAGCTGGTGAGCATCACTGTCAGAAGTAAGTTCCACTGCCCTCTAGCTAGGCCAGCATGTCCCTCTGGGGCACCCTGAGAAAGTGCACTGGGGTTGAGCCTCTGCGGGCAGGGCTTGGGAGTGTGTCATGATCAGAGACCCCATGTGACAGTCTACTATCCCTCTCAGTTCCAGTGTCTCGCCCTGTCCTCACCATCAGGGCTCCTGCGGCCCAGCTGGTGGTGGGGCACATAGTGGAACTTCACTGTGAAGCTCAGAGAGGCTCTCCCCCGATCCTGTACCAGTTTTATCATGAAGATGTTGCCCTGGGGAACAGCTCAGCTCCCTTTGGAGGAGGAGTGTCCTTCAACCTCTCTCTGACTGCAGAAGATTCTGGAAATTACTACTGTGAGGCCAACAATGGCCAGGTGGCCCAGCGCAGTGAGGTGGTACCACTCAACATCACAGGTATAGCTTGAGTTGTGGAGCTGTTATGGTAAATGTTTCTTCTCAGCATCCTGGAAGAGTTTTGCTGACCTCACAATGTCTCTGGTGGGCATGCTACCAAAGATGAGGCTTTGCAGGTAGTCCTGTCCTGGGAGATGTATCCAAGGGGCCATGAGGACATCAAGGCTGGTTCCTCTCTTCTCCTCTCATCAGTGTGACAAGCTACAAGTCCTTAGGGTGCATACATAAATCCTACCTGCCCCAGGAAGAGCAGGAATGGCCTCAATCTATGCTCAAAATATCTTCACCCCAAACCCAAACCCTTCTCCTTGGCAGCTCATGTACAGGTCTCTTCCTTCAGTGCCTATGGAAGACAGAAATGAAGTTCTTACTTCAAGAGTCATTGAGTTGCTGCTTGGCATCCTTGCTCCCACTACTTTGGCGCTATTATTTTGCTGCTGGCTCAAGAGAAAAATAGGTTAGTATTTATAGATATTGGTATTTTGTTACTGTGATCTTTGTTTTCACTGAAGTAAGGCTAGATTTGTGACATCTATACTATCAAGGATGAATATATTCCATTAGCTACCTTGCCCACAGATCTGCTCACAGGCTCTCCCCTCAACTTTCCAGCACACAGGTCAGTATCAATTAAAGTAGTGAAAGTTTTTAGTAAAACACTTCAACCCCACATGTTATCAGTTGAGGTTAAGTTGATACCTTGAACTTCAGTGGTTTAATGTTTATACAAAAATGTAACTATTTAAAATAACTAATCAGCCACTGGAAGAGAAACACAATGAACAGTTCCAGTTATACTGACTATTGCCCAGTTAAAGTCAATGCACTAATTCTTATTTGCCTTAGAGTAGTCACATGTATTTTTCTTCCTGACATGCTCAACCACACATTCACACAGTCTGTTCATTGCTGTCATTGTCACTTTTCAGTTTAAATGTCATTTTCTCCAAGAGGCTTCACCTGGCCACACAGCCTACAATTCTCTTCTAGGTGGCTCAGCCAGTAAAGAATCTGCCTGCAATGCAGGAGAGCTGGATTCAGTCTCTGGGTTGGGAAGATCCTCTGGAGGAGGGCATGGCAACCCACTCCGATATTCTTGCCTGGAGAATACTCATAGACAGAAGAGCCTGAAAGGCCACAGTCCATGAGGTCACAGTCGTACACAACTGAGTTACTAAGCAAATCATAGACACATTCTTAATCAGAGTACCAATAGCTTTACACTTCATTTCAACTGATAATTACATATTTATTTGCATGTTTAATCTCAGGTTTCCTGTTCTTCATAGAGTAAGTTGGAGATGGGTCAAGAGAGAATGTGAGATTCTCATTTAAATTCCAAGATTTTCAGGTATATTTGGAAACCTCACCCCAACTGTAATGTGTCTATGGTAGTGCATTTTGTTATGACAAGACTAGGTAGGTTGAAAAATGAGTGTTAGTTGCTCAGTTGTATCCAACTCTTTGCAATCTCATGGACTGTAGCCCACCAGACTGCTCTGTCCATGGAATTCTCCAGGCAAGAATACTGGAGTGGGTAGTCATTCCCTTCTTTGGGAGATCTTCCCAACACAGGGATTGAACTCGGGTCTCTTGCATTGCAGGCAGATTCTTTACTGTCTGAGCCACCAGGAAGTGCTTTCAGGATTAGACTGTATGGTTGTAAAGCCAAAACCAAAAAGTGTTATAGGTGTGGGTACAGAGGCTTGGGCTCAAGTCCAAAGTTGATATTAACTGCTTTTGGGCAACTCATTTGACTATTCTGGACCTAAAGCTCTTCAACTATAGTAATGAAGGATCTGCCCAAATAATTGCCAGGATGTACTCTGGGCACAAAAGGAGCACCTTGCAGTGGGCATGCTAGAATAAGACACAGTCCCTGTGCAAGGACTGCATGAAAACTCTGAGAGAGTTTCTCCACTGACATGCATGTTCATTTGTTTGACTTGCAGGAAGACGTACAGCCAAGGATACAGTCAGGTGAGACCTCTGCTCTGTGTGCACTGATAAAATATAGATAAATCTATTAAAAATTTTTTGAATTGTTCTCTCTTGTGAGCTTTTCTCCATGATTTTATCATACCAAAAGTGCCACTTCACAGTTCTTCTACTGGTAACTTCATTTGCTATTCCTCTTTTATATATTAACTAATTAATTTAAATCCTCTCATCGTTCGTTCTAATCTATCTCTTTCACTAAATCTGCAGAATAAGAAAACTCTACTATATTGACCAGTTTCAAACATTTATTTGACCAATTAACCAATATCTGAGAGTATGTAGATCATTTTTGAGTTCTAGAAGTCATGAACACATGGAAAGACTCTGAGAGCTTTGAAGTATTTTAGAGTAGTTAAGATATACACACATTTCCAGAGAATAATCAACATACTGGAAAACCGTTGATGATGTTTCTTAGAAGATTAAAGGAGGAAGATATTTTTTAAAATTTATTTTTGATTTTATTTTATTGAAGTATAGTTGATTTGTGTTACTTTCAGGTGTATAGCACAATTATTCAGCTCTCTTAATATATTCTTTTTCAAATTCTTTCCCCCTTATACGCTATTACAAAACACTGAGTATATTTCCCAATGCTATACAGTAGGCCCTTGTTGATATAGAAGAGGAAAATATTTTAAAAATACTTTCATTGGGGAATATCAATATTTAGTAGATACATTTTTATAGCATGTTATTACTAATTTCATCTATTTGTAATTCTAATTACAAGTCAGATTTACTGAAAATTTTCAGTAATACATGCATATGCAAGACCATTATCTTTTCCTTCCTCAAGCTGCTTGTTCTGTGTAGCAACTGGTTTCCATCTGGAGTAAATAACTATTCTTTCATTCAGTATTTACTGAGAACCTATGATGCAAATAGCACTATTCTGGGTGTGAGTGATACCACAGAGAGCTGTCAGATAAGGACCTTACACTCCTGGAATATGTACTCTAGGGATGCTCTGCAATTTCCTGCTCACTGCAAGCGTAGAGCTTCGGCTTGTACCAGACAGCTGTGCTGATTGCTGACTTCTACATAAATTAGCATTCTCTCAGGACATTTCCTCCTTCAGGCTTCTCTCCTTCACTGTTTTACTCATGGTCCCAGGTAGTTATGTCGGAAACATCTGGGATTCTATCCCAGATAGATAACGCATGTTTCTGTGTTTGCAGGAGCATTCCTAGCCCTGTACCCCAAGAATCCACCTACTTCAACTCACAAGCCCCAGAGCAACCACATCTTGACTATGAAAATGGTGAGTCTTCCCAAATAACCTTGGCCAAAGTAGGCAGAGGGCCCTGGTGATGTCTATGAACCAAACCTGACTCTGCTGTGTCCCTGTCACCTCTACAAATCAGTGACTCCTCTGTCCTCATGGCTGTGATAGGTGGTAGGTACAGAGTGAATGAAATGTCAAGAAGAAGGGACTGTGTCATATAATGATGCTTCCTTCTTTCTCTTTCAGTGAATATTGTAAGTGGGGATGAGGTTTATTCTTTGGTGTATTGTGTGCAACAGGAACAGCCGTCAGCAGCAGGTGAGACATGAGAGAGTGAATTTGTCTCTTATTTTGCCTTTCCGGGAGCCAGGAGGATAATCAGTGACTGTGTATGGCAACGTGGCAGCTGGCACTGCTGCTTCTATCCTTGGAGTTGAATATGATCATTGCTATGCCTATCTGAAGATTGGCCTGTGGACTGGAAGCTGCCTTGAGTAGGTCCCAGTAATGATGCCAATTTGTGTATGTCACTCCCTGTCTGATGGCAGCCTTGGAAATGGTACCAACTCTGTATTCTCTATAGCACCCCAAAACAGTTGCCTAGTTGTCACTGTAGTCCCATCCTGTGCTTGATACACACAGAAATACTAAGAGGTATTGATGTCAGGAGGGCTTCCCTGGTGCTCAGTGGTAAAGAATCCACCTGCTAATGCAGGAGCTGCAGGTTCAATCCCTGGGTCAGGAAGATCCCCTGGAACAGAAAATGACCATCCACTCCAGTGTTCTTGCCTGGAAAAATCCCATGCACAGAGGAGCCTGATGGACTACAGTCCATAGGGTTGCAAAAGAGTCAGACACAACTTAGCAATTAAACAGCAACAACAAATGCTAGGAGGGACCATCTGGCCCTCACACTCGCATGTGCCAATTTTCCTAGCCATTTTGTGATGGCAGAAAAGTAAGACAGAAAATATCAATGGATACAAGTTACAGGAAATAGGAGAGGAAGAAGTCTTTATTAACATTAATTTAAGGAAGGACTCTTAAATTTTGTTTTCACAGAAGAACCCCCGGGGACACATCCTGGGGATAAGGTGAGTTAGAATTCTTGTTCTTTCTTCCTTGCTCTTTCACTACTTTTCCTGGGGACTGGGTCTCAAACTTCTAAAACTATGGCCACTTGGGAAAAACAAAAGATATCATCATCTATCTCCTATTTTATCTCCCCACACAATGGGAATAAAAACATCCAATTATAACAGTAAAGTGTCTTTTTACAAGACAATTCTAGAGGCTTTCATATGCATGTTTTTAGCAATGGATGTATGAAGGTTTGTAGCTAAACTGTAGTGCACGCTTAGTCTAAAAGTTCTATTGATTTGAAAATCTTTGTTCTGAAATAATGTTGAACAATGCATACATCACTTTGTGCTGTAAGGCTAGCCAAACAACATGTCAAAAACTAAATTGATACTGAATAAAATAAAACTAAGAGTGATTTTTGTCATTGAAAAATTGGTAATTTCTAAACACTCATCAATTAAAGACTTCATTCGATAAAGGACAGAAATTGTCTGGACCTAACAGAAGCAGAAGATATTAAGAAGAGGTGGCAAGAATACATGGAAGAACTTTACAAAAAGATCTTCAAAACCCAGATAATCATGATGATGTGATCACTCATCTAGAGCCAGACATCTTGGAATGTGAAGTCAAGTGGGCCTTAGAAAGCATCACTACGAACAAAGCTAGTGGAGGTGATGGAATTCCAGTTGAGCTGTTTCAAATCCTGAAAGATGATGCTGTGAAAGTGCTGCACTCAATATGCCAGCAAATTTGGAAAACTCAGCAGTGGCCACAGGACTGGAAAAGGTCTGTTTTCATTCCAATCCCAAAGAAAGGCAATGCCAGAGAATGCTCAAACTACCGAACAATTGCACTCATCTCACATGCTACTAAAGTAATGCTCAAAATTCTCCAAGCCAGGCTTCAGCAGTACGTGAACCATGAACTTCCTGATGTTCAAGCTGGTTTTAGAAAAGGGAGAGGAACCAGAGATCAAATTGCCAACATCCACTGGATCATGGAAAAAGCAAGAGAGTTCCAGAAAAACATCTATTTCTGCTTTATTAACTATGCCAAAGCCTTTGACTGTGTGGATCACAATAAACTTTGGAAAATTCTGAAAGAGATAGGAATACCAGACCACCTGATCTGCCTCTTGAGAAATCTGTATGCAGGTCAGGAAGCATCAGTTAGAACTGGACATGGAACAACAGACTGTTTCCAAATAGGAAAAGGAGTATGTCAAGGCTGTATATTGTCACCCTGCTTATTTAACTTCTATGCAGAGTACATCATGAGAAACACTGGGCTGGAAGAAACACAAGCTGGAATCAAGATTGCCAGGAGAAATATCAATAACCTCACATATGCAGATGACACCACCCTTATGGCAGAAAGTGAAGAGGATCTAAAGGGCCTCTTGATAAAAGTGAAAGAGGAGAGTGAAAAAGTTGGCTTAAAGCTCAACATTCAGAAAACGAAGATCATGGCATCCGGTCCCATCACTTCATGGGAAATAGATGGGGAAACAGTAGAAACAGTGTCAGACTTTTTTTTATTGGGCTTCAAAATTACTGCAGATGGTGACTGCAGCCATGAAATTAAAAGACGCTTACTCCTTGGAAGAAAAGTTATGACCAACTGAGATAGCATATTCAAAAGCAGAGACATTACTTTGCCGACTAAGGTCTGTCTAGTCAAGGCTATTGTTTTTCTAGTGGTCACGTATGGATGTGAGAGTTGGACTGTGAAGAAGGCTGAGCACTGAAGAATTGATGCTTTTGAGCTGTGGTGTTGGAGAAGACTCTTGAGGGTCCCTTGGACTGCAAGGAGATCCAACCAGTCCATTCTGAAGGAGATCAGCCCTGGGATTTCTTTGGAAAGAATGATGCTAAAGCTGAAACTCCAGTACTTTGGCCACCTCATGCAAAGAGTTGATTCATTGGAAAAGACTCTGATGCTGGGAGGGATTGGGGGCAGGAGGAGAAGGGGACGACTGATAATGAGATGGCTGAATGGCATCACGGATTCAGTGGATTTGAGTCTGAGTAAACTCTGAGAGATGGTGATGAACAAGGAGGCCTGGTGTGCTGCATTTCATGGAGTCGCAAAGAGTCGGACACGACTGAGCGACTGATCTGAACTGAATAATACAAAATTTCTTTCAGAAAATTGTAGAAACTTCAACTCTGCATGTGTGCAAATGGAGGAGGTGCTTTGTAGTTTTGTCTAGTGTGGTGTGGCAGCCAATTGTCTCAGAACAGACTTCAAGTCCTTGATAAACTCTAGCGACAGGCTAAATTTAGTTTATGAATACAAAATTCTGATGCCCTTAAAAGATTGTAGCCTATGGAATGGCCTAATAAAGGCCCATAAAAATGAAAGAAGGCTTTGCATACGTAGTTCAGTTTACAGCTCATCAGGAGCATGTCTGTAGCCCAACAATGGGATGCAAGCCCTTTGAAAATGCCTAGGGCTACACTCCCAGAAAGCTCTGTGTTCTGTGTTGAGTGGTGCACCATGGTAGGGTGTATCTAGGCTGATCAGAAAGAGAACCTGCGCAAAATATGTTCTATTTGTTTTCCTTGCTCAAGTTCTATCCATGTTCTATCCTGCTCAAGTTCTACCTTTGCTTCTAGGACTCCTCAGCCACATATTCCAGGCTGAAGAAGGCAGATATTACAGATATGGACTATGACGATGTTATGTAGAGTTACAGAAGATTCTGCTCTTGGAAAACCATCCATGACTCCAAGCCTCAGAACTGTTATGTCCTTCAGAGATCTTGGGAGAATTAGCATTCCAGTATGCCTCATCTGGGTGCTTTCCTCCATAAACTATTTCTGCATCTACTGTGAGGCACGGTTTGCTCAGGCTTTGCAGAGATCATCTAGAAGAGCCCACCCGAATTCAGGCATGGGGAAAACTTGGTTATTAGACCTTGATTCCTATTAGTTCTTTCAGGTGCAGGTCAAACTCTGCTCTAAATTCTTTTTATAAGTGGAAACAGGGTGGGAATAAAAGAACTTGAGATCTTGGAGGTAGTGAGACAGTGAAGCCTAGAGTGCATGAACCCAGGGTTAGTGATTTTGTGGGACCGCTCCATAAGAGAGCTGCATCCTTATTTTTTTTTTTTGGCAAGTGCTTTCTCTGAGCAGACAGTACAGAGCTCTAGCCATGTTTCTTATATTGATCATCCTGTTCCGCCATAAAATATGTGACTCAATGAATTTTGGAGTCACTATTACCAAACTAGAATTAAATCAAAGTTAGATAAAATTCTGTTGTGGTTGCATTCAGTTTTAATGACATATTTTATATGCACAAGCTAATCTTGATGCTGCCATATTTATAATGAGATACAATCTTTATAAGTTTCACTATATCCACGGTTCTATATTTGTTGCAGCTTCTAGAAGTTTTAAGAATACGTTTTCTTCCTTATTTCACACATTTTTGAAAATGTGATAATATGGTTTGAAGTCCATATTTTAATTTTAAAACAATCATAAGCTAACACATAAACTAAAACATTTAAAAAGTATATAATGTAAAAGTTAAAGTCTTCCCTATAAGTTAACACCACAAGTGGTACCCATTGCTAAAAGCTTAGCATTGTTAAAATCTTAACTCTGCAGATATTTTTCTATTTTTTTGTAGAAACACTTTTACATACATGTAAATATATTTAGAAGTACATATATTTAATAAATGAAGATCGTGGCATCTGGTCCCATCACTTCATGGGAAATAGATGGGGAAACAGTGGAAACAGTGTCAGACTTTATTTTTGGGGCTCCAAAATCACTGCAGATGGTGACTGCAGCCATGAAATTAAAAGATGCTTACTCCTTGGAAGAAAAGTTATGACCAACCTAGATAGCATATTCAAAAGCAGAGACATTACTTTGCCGACTAAGGTCCGTCTAGTCAAGGCTATCGGAGAAGGCAATGGCACCCCACTCCAGTACTCTTGCCTGGAAAATCCCATGGAAGGAGGAGTCTGGTAGGCTGTGGTCCATGGCGTCACTAAGAGTCAGACATGACTGAGCAACTTCACTTTCACTTTTCACTTTCATGCATTGGAGAAGGAAATGGCAACCCACTCCAGTGTTCTTTCCGGGAGAATCCCAGGGACTGGGGAGCCTGGTGGCTGCTGTCTATGGGGTCGCACAGAGTTGGACACGACTGAAGCGACTTAGCAGCAGCAGCAGCAGCCAGTCAAGGCTATGGTTTTTCTGTGCTCATGTATGTATGTGAGAGTTGGACTGTGAAGAAGGCTGAGCACCAAAGAACTGATGCTTTTGAACTGTAGTGTTGGAGAAGACTCGAGAGTCCCTTGGACTGCAAGGAGATCCAACCAGTCCATTCTGAAGGAGATCAGCCCTGGGATTTTTTGGAAGGAATGATGCTAAAGCTGAAACTTCAGCACTTTGGCCACCTCATGCGAAGAGTTGACTCATTGGAAAAGACTCTGATGCTGGGAGGGATTGGGGGCAGGAGGAGAAGGGGACAACCGAGGATGAGATGGCTGGATGGCATCACCGACTCGATGGACAAGAGTCTGAGTGAACTCCGAGAGATGGTGATGAACAGGGAGGCCTGGCGTGCTGCGATTCATGGGGTCGCAAAGAGTCGGACACGACTGAGTGACTGAACTGAACTGAACTGATATTTAATAAAATATCATGAAATATTTTAAAGTCTGTACTATTTTAAAAGGCTGTGTAGTATCCTATGATGATAAATCATATTTTTTTTTAGTTTAGTAAAATATGAATAACATAAGATTTACCATTTTAATCATTTTTGAGCTACCAGTCTTTTCTTTATTTTCCACTTGTCAAATTCTTTATTTTTTTCCTCATTTGTGTTCTATTTTTCTTGTTTAATTGCGATAACATTGGTTTATAATATTGTATACATTTTATATGTATGTTTATAATTTGACTTACATTTACACTACAGTGTGCTGACCATCAAGAGTTTAGTTTCAATCTATTACCACATAATTAGTTCCCTTACCCACTTTGCTATCTTTACCCCCTTCACCTTTGGTAACTGCTAATTTGTTCTTTGTATCTATGTGATTGTTTTTGTCTTGTTTTGTGAATAGTGTAAAATAGGAGTCCAGTTTCATTATTTTGACTGTGAATATCCAGCTTTCCCAACATCATTTATCGAAGAAACTGTCCCTTCTTCACTGAGTATTCTTCATTCTGCTGTAAACTATTAGTTGACCATACATGAATGAATATTTATGGGCTCTCAATTCTGTTTCATTTGTCTACGTGTCTGTTTTTATGTCAATACCATACTGTTTTTATTACAATAGCTTTGCAATATAGTTTAAAACCTGGATATGTGATGTCTTGATGTCTTCAGCTTTGTTCTTCTTTCTCAATATTGCTTTGGTTATTTGATTACTCTTGTAGCACCATATGAATTTTAGAATTCTTTGTTATCTTTTTGTGAAATGAGTGTCATTAAGATACTGATAGGGATTACATTAAATTTAGAGATGGCTTTGGGTAATTAACAATACTAATGCTTTCAATCTATGAACAAAGGATATATTCACATTTATTTATGTCTTCTATGTCTTACATCAAGGTTATACAATTTTAAATATATAGATCTTTCATCACTTTGGTTAAATTTATTCTTAAATATTTCACTGTTTTTAATGCTATTCTTTTCAGATAATTTGTAGTTAATGCATAGAAATGCAACTGATTTTGTCTTTATTTTTATTTTGAAACTTAACTGTATTTTATTATTTCTAGCAATTTTTGGGTAGATTTTCAGAGTTTTCTATATGTAAATCATGTCATCTGCAAACAAAAATTTACTTCTTTTGATTTGGATACTTTTAATTTATTTTTTGTTTTCTAATTGCTTTGGCTAGGACTTCTAGTATTAAACAGAATAGGAGTGATAGGAGTGGGCACTCTTGCTTGTTCCTGGTGTTATAGGAAAAGTTTCAACCTTTCACATTTAAGTATGATATTAGCTGTGAATTTGTCATTTATGGCCTTTATTATATGGAGGTACATTCCTTCTAAATACAATTTTGGAAGTTGTTATCATGAAGCATTTTGTCAAATGCATTTTCTGTGTCTATTGAGATAATTTTATAGTTTTAATATTTCATCTATTTTTGGGGTCCTTTAATGGACTGGAGCCTGGTGATTTGGAGTTGATGATAAGAAAGTAAAGAGAGAGAGAAAGAGGCTGATATTCCTTGGTTTGTGCAGAAAGCCAATAAACCCTTTGACTCAAGGCTTGCACTGCTCCACGCAGGCACCAGGCGCCCTCTCGAGGGGTGAAGGCACAGTGCGCCTTCACCAGAGGGTCTTAGAAGCCCAGGCAAGAAAGTGAGCTCAGTGAGCCTCTGCACTCCAGAGAATTAGCCTGTGAGAGAGAGACAGACAGACATGGGGACCCAAGCTCTGATGGAGCAATTGTATTTTATTCAACATTGTGTGGGTATTTACACTGTCTTAAGGTAGCTATTTTCAGCAGAGATAAAAATTGAAAGTCCAGATTTACAAATTATCATAAGGCAATACATCTCAAAGAGATAGAGGGTTGTAAATAGTTACTTTTACCTTATAATTCATAAAAGGAAGAGGGTCATAAATAGTTACTTATTACCATTTGGAAAAACTAATGAAGGAAATGCATTCATTCCTAAACCCCCAGGAGTAGTTTGGTACTCCACTTAATTCGTGAATATTCAGGAATTAATAAGGGACAGAGGATTCATGACAGATCCAAAACAGCACACAGGAAGCCTCCTGTTAAATGTTTCCTGACAATCTATTAAATTAATATGTTGCTGCACCACACCAGGCTTCCCTGTCCTCCACTATCTAGCAGAGTCTGTTCAAGTTCATTGAGTCAGAAATGCTATCTAACCATCTCAGCCTCTGCCACCCCCTTCTCCTTCTGCCTTCAATCTTTCCCAGCATCAGAGTCTTTTCCAGTGAATCTGCTCTTCACATCAGGTGGCCAAAATATTGGAACTTCAGCTTCAGTATCAGTCCTTCCAATGAATATTCAGGGTTGATTTCCTTTAAGATTGATTTGTTTGATCTCCTTGTAGTCCAAGGAGATCTCAAGAGTCTTCTCTAGCACCACGATTTGAAAGCATTCATTCAAATGCATGTTTCCAGGAATCTATTATTTTTCTATGTTGTCCAATTTGTTGTATTATAATTGTTTATAGTAGTTTCCTACAATCCCTTGTATTTATGTGGTATTAGTTGTAATGTATCATTTTTTCACTTACAATTTTATTTACTTGAATCCTCTTTTTCTTGTTTAATAGATTTGTCAATTTTGTTTACCTATTCAAGGAACCTGGTTTCTTATTGTCTTCTACTGTTTTCCTATTCTCTATTTTATTTATTTTTGCATGATCTTTATTATTTCCTTACTTCTGCTAACTTTGAACTTAATTTGTTCTTGTTTTTCTAATTCTTTGAGGTATAATGCTAGGATGTTCAATGAGGTCTTTCTTTCTTTCTTTCTCTTTAATTTAGGCATTTATAGCCATAACCTTTCCTCATTAAACTGTTTTTGCTGCATTCCCAAGTGATAGTGTGTTATGTTTTGATTTTATTTTGCCTAAAGATATATTTTTGACTTCCCTTTTGTTTTCTTCTTTGCTCCATTGGTTGTTCATAAATGTGTTATTTAATTTTCATGTATTTGTAAAATTTCAGCTTTCCCCCTGTGATTGAGTTCTAGTTTGCTATCATTACAGTAGGAAAAAAAAAAAAAACGATATAATTTATTTCTCTTAAAATTTGATGAGAACTTGTATTGTGGCCTACCATATTATCTAGCTTAGAAAATATTCCATGTGTACTTGAAAATGGTATAGCATTTTGTCTGCTATAAATAAAGCTTCTTTCTTTTGGTTTCATTTACTCAGAATTTGTTTTTTCATCCCTTTATTTTGTTCTGTGTGTATCTTTATAGTTGATGTGCCTCTCTTCTGAGCAGCTTATAGTTAAGCTTTGTTTTATTATCCATTCAGCCACTTGATTGAAGAATTGAATTTAAATTTATATAATTACAGATGTGTAAGAACTTACAAATGCCATCCCCTGTGGCTCATGGACAGACATCTTGATGGATTCTGTGATGCAGTTAGTAACACTTATGTCCCTTGGGTCCCCTCTGAGAGTGCTTTCTGACACTTTCTGAGTTGCTCCCCCACCACTGTCACACAGCACATTTAAATATTCCCCTTCAGTCTATCCAACATCTGAGTTTTTGCTCCAATAGTGTGTTGGAAATTCTCTGCTGGACTCCTGGATTTCCACAAGGCTCTCTTGTTCTTTGGTGAGTGTCTAAGATGGTGGTCTTAAAGGAAAGACAGAAGAAAATTCTTATTCTGCTATGATAATAATATCACTCTGGTCCAGTTTCTTTCTTCATGAATTTTAACTTCTAGTTCTTTTGCTACAGTCTGTGAGTTCATTTGTCTGAAAAGTACAAATGCAGAACTGTGAGGTGAATGAACTGAAAGCCTGTGATAGATAGTGAAGTAAGTCAGAAAGAGAAGAACAAATATCTTATATTAACACATATATATAATCTAGGAAAATGGTATTGATGAACCTATATGCAGGATAGGAATGGAGACACAGATGTGAAGAACAAGATTTTGTCTCCTGACTCAATATGGACTTTAAGTGTGAAACCCATAAAAATTATTTAGTGTAATATTTTATCCTCCACTCCTCCCCAGGGGAACAGTAATGTAATTTACATGTTTAACACTCTGTTTTCACTTCCTTTTTAAAATCTATAATACAGGAATTTCCCTTCTTACCTGTTTGGCTATGCATTTTAAAAATTAGGTAAAATTTATCCATCCCTGAGTGAATGTATGAATGCTTTTTCTGACTGGGGATTATACCTATGTGAACTGGGAAACAGTTGCTAGGAGAGCTTGTTAGAAGAGTGAGCAAAAACTTCTCAAGGGAAATCGAGATTAAAAGCCAGGATATAATTTAGATCTTAGTGCTTATTTATTTTTGTGACAAACTGATGTTTAGCTGCTGTAGGTGATGCTATTAAGGGATGGAATAGTCAATGACCCATGGTCCACTGTTATCAGTAATTGTCCTTCCCACATGGAAAGTCATAACCCATTCATCTTCTGGAAAATCCATGAACATACAATTAAAATAGAAAGCAGAAAGCTTCAGATTGAATTGTTTGATTCTTGGGGGCCCCTCTGCACCTGCCATCCCCAGGAGTCTAGGCCACTTACCAGGTGGTGTTTTTACACATGGAGGAAGGGCAGCTCCCTGTTGCAGATGCTACTCAGATATCTGTCAAGAGCCTCAGTGTGTCATCCTGTGCCTCTGTCTCCCCTCAGACTTCAAGATTAGGCTTACCTCTACTCCCCACCACAGGAACGGCAATGCCTTTTGTAGAAGGGGTTTATAGAAACTTTTACTAATAGTGAGGAAGCTGGTACTCTTTGTGAAGATGAAAAATTTGAGCTCTGTAAAACTTCAGTCTCTTAAAACAATCATTATCTGAAGCCAAAACTTACTTCTGCCCTCCTCTAATTGAGCAAATATGGGGATAACTCTTTTTAGAAGCTGGATCTCTGGAGCATCCTTTTTTTTTTTTTTAAAGTATTTGGTTGTGCTAAGTCTTAGTTGTGGTACACAGGATCTTTAGTTGCAGCATGTGGGGTCTAGTTCCCTTACCAGGGATTTGAGCCCAGGCCCTCTACATTGAGAGTGCTGAGTCTTACCCACTGGACCATCAGTGGGAAAATCCCTGGAATATCTCCATCTGTACATCTGCCAAGGAGGTAACAGAGAACAACTTTGAGGCATTCTTAGTCTGAATTCTGTGTTATGCTGTTTGGCCTATATAGGGCCCCAGTAGATTTCTTGAAATTAATTAATTGAATTGTAGAGAATCTGCTGGGCAGAGGGGTCTGTTTCTGCCTAAATAACATCTGTCTGTATAGACAACATCCATATTTCCACTAGCCAGTTCTTCTCCAGAAAGTCTCCAACAAACATTACCTCTGTGCATGCATGTGAAGTAGCTTCAGTCATGTCCGACTCTGTGATCTCATGGACTATAGCCTGCCAGGCTCCTCTGTCCATGGGATTCTCCAGGCAAGAATACTGGAGTGGGTTGTCATTTCCTTACCATTTCCATACCTATCAAGAGAGTCATATCATGTTGTCCAAAATAATTATAGTAACTATTAAAAGTACTACCACAGCTACTACCACACAATGATGATGAGCTTGCCAATGACTACTTCTATACCCATGTGACTGCATATATATTATATATAAAATTATATATATTATATAATTAATAATTATATAATATAATACATAATATATTAAATTATATATATTTATATATGTTATATATATATAATGACATTTAATCTGTCAGAGTGACCTTGTAACCCCACATTCAACCAGATGCATCCAGAGATTTCTGAAGTTTACCAGCCTAGAGAAGTTTACCTTGTCTATCCTAACTATTGGATGCTAGTAGTCAACTTCCTCAAATAGGAGATGCTATGTTTTTCCCTTCTTAGTTGTATTTCATGACAGTACTCTTGGTTTCAATTCTGGCATACTCCATCTTGGTTTGGCACTGTACTTTGTGTCCTATTCAAGATATTGAACAGAATTTGCAGAGGCTACTTTTGCTCTGCATCTGAGAAAATATCTTTATGTACATTACCACCTGTGGAATCTCCAAGTCAAGCATCTACATGGTTATGCCAAGAAACTTTTCTATCTATGCGTAAATCTGCTTTCCTCTGGTACCCGTGACCCCATCTTGCTGGTGGCTAATTATCTCTGCACAAGGGATTTTTAAAAATCTCTCACTTTGGTTCGGAGAAGGCAATGGCAACCCACTCCAGTACTCTTGCTTGGAGAATCCCAGGGATGGAGGAGCCTGGTGGGCTGCTGTCTGTGGAGTCACACCAAGTCGGACATGACTGAAGCGACTTAGCAGCAGCAGCAGCTCACTTTGGTTAACTTCCTCCCTCCCCCCACACAATTTCACTTTTGCTGTTACAGTCTTAAACATTAAGTTACCCTTCCTTCCACTGTACTACTTAGCTTCCTAATCTGGCTGCGGTCCCTAGTTTGCATCCAAGTTTCGGTGTGCTTTCAGTCTGTCTTTCCACAGGCAAATGCCTGCCATCTGTCAGATACAAAACAGCATCTAGGAATTTCCCTGATGGTCCAGTGACTAAGTCTCCACACTCCCTATGCAGGGGGCCTAGGTTTGGTCCTTAGTTGGGGAACTAAATCCCACATGCTGCAACTAAAAGTCCACAGCCACAGCTAAAAGATTCTGCATGCTGCAACTAAGATCTGATACAGCCACATAAATAAATATATATTTAAAAATCAGCACCCAGATGGAGCATGTCAATCATCTCAGAGGACTTGTTGCCACCATTGTGGTCCATCCACCTCACTATGACAATGATTGTCTCTAACAACTCATTATTTCTCCTTTCCACCTACAATACTCACCTTCACACAAACCGTGAATTTTATTCCACATCAGCTGTGGTAGCACCTTAGGAAATATTAATTTCCAACAAACAGGCTACATTTCTGTACAGGACATACTGGAATTAATGAAAGGTTGTGAATATTTTGAAAAACTTCCTCAAATATTGATGAAAACTTATACCTACCACTAACTCCTCCACCATCTTTTACTTTCTCCTCTCTCTACTCTCTTCCCTAATTTGCTTCCACACATCAAAATTCTATGATTTCTGGCTGGCCAAGAAGAGGAGGAATTATAGGCCAGCTAGGAACACTTCTAGCAGGTAAGGACTTGATGATCGACTCTGGTCTCAGGGAGAGAAACCTTACCCTGTTCGAAACACAAATAAACCATTTATGCAGATAGTTAAAGTAGCATTGGATGGCTTCTCTGATAGCTCACTTGGTAAAGAATCCACCTGCAATGCAGGAGACTCAGATTCGATTCCTGGGTTAGGAAGATCTGCTGGATAAGGGATAGGCTGCCCACTCCAGAATTCTTGGGCTTCCCTAGTGACTCAGCTGGTAAAGAATCCGCCTGCAGTGTGGGAGATCTGGGTTTGATCCCTGGGTTGGGAAGATCCCCTGGAGAAGGGGAAGGTTACCCACTCCAGTATTCTGGCCTAGAGAATTCCATGGACTCTGTGGTCCATGGGGTCACAAAGATTCGTACACAACTGAGCAACTTTCCCTTTCTTTTCACTTTCCTTTTAGCAATATATCATAAACATCTTTTATTCCTATAAAATATTCTTCTGAAGAGTCATTTTAATGGCAGCTTGGTAGTCTGTGTATAATTTATTTTCAAACTGCCTTTGTTGAGTGTTTTTAGCATTTTCTTATTACATGATTATAATGGCTCATAACATCACCTTTATACATCAGCATTTCCCAAAATAAAGCTACATTTATAGTGAATGATATTAAGTGTTCAGCTGAACAGATAACTTTGAGTCTATGATTATTATCTCACTATCAGTCAGTCTCCAGGTTACAAACATCTATTATTTTGTGATTTAAAGTTTCATGTTGCATAAGGTCCAAAAACATGACTTGCAGCTGCCTGGACACCCTAGCAGACTGTTCTATATAACATTTATGAGGACTACATATTATCAGGATGAGAATGATAGTAGGCTTTAACATGATGCATGCTTGTAGGGTATAGCCATATTAAGACCAGTCTGTGGTACAAAAAGCAATATGGTTTAGAAATAGAGAAGGGGACAATATTTGCAAGGATATAGAGTAAGAGCTTTGAATCTTAGTGAAAATATCATTCTACAAACTTAGAAAAATCTCACCTAAGACTTAGGGAAACCTCACCTAAGAAACCTGAGCCATTTTAATAATGGCCCTTCTATCTTAACGGAAGATTGAGAGACAATACTTCATAGTAAGACATCAAAGTGTTTAAAAGGCAGGCGATGGAACTGAACTGCCTGGGTTTGACCATGTTGATCTTGATGGCTTTTTTTCTGGTTTGCCTCAGTTGCATGAAAGGTAGAACTTGGATTTTATAAGTTTACTGAGTATTAAAAATGTTTGTGAACATAAAGCTCTTTGAATGTATTCAGCTTATTAATAACCATATATAAGTGTAAGCTATCATCAGCATTAAGATGTGGAATTTCTCTGCCATTGAGAGGATCATCTTTAATTTTCTTGGCATCTACAGAAAAGAAGATAGTGGTGAGACACTGACGAGCTCTTCTTCCTTTTTTGCTAATTGTGCAAAACTTACTTTGAAAAGTAGTTTTCATTTCCTGATCATGGAATTCAGCAGGTGGTTGTAGGAACATCTCAAATAGCTGAACCAGGCCTTCACACTGTTATGGTCATTGCTGATAATCTTTGGTGAGCTAACAGGAATTTAGAACTGATGTGGAAGCAGGATGAGATCTCCAGCTCCTGAAAGATCTAAGGATTTCTCAGAGCCCAGGGACCAATAGAAATGCTTGGGTCACTGCTTCCAGCTTAGATTTCAAAGCAAATGCAAAACAGTGGCCCCAGGAAAATCTTGTTGCAATACATCCTAATTCTAAATGGTCAGGGCAGGCCCCTTTACCATTTATTGATCATGAATGGCATGAATAAATGAATCTGTTTTATCTTAGATCTCAGAGAGTAATATGTTCTCATAAATAAAATTTTCATAATTTCAAAATTTCATAATGCTTAATACCTCTCCTTGAAAAGTATTTAGATAGTTATCAACAAGATTTTAGCTTAAAAGATGTATTGGGACCTGTAGCTAATGTTCCTTTGCTGAACTGTGGGCAATGGGGGAAAAGAGGGCTGCTGCCGAGAAGCAAGATTCTTTTTTCTACATTCAGTAGGCACTAAATTCGGTAAGTCCCTTACATATGAACCTTCAAGCTGTGAACTTCCAAAGGTGTGAATGTGTTAGGGGAAGCACACTGATTGAAACCGCCCACCCTGGCCAGGCACACAGTAACTATCTGCATGAGGTGTTTTATGACAAGAGATCCTAATAAGGAATATGGAACGAATAAGCCACCACCAACCGGAAGAGTTCGAGAAAGGTTGAAAGGAGACACCGCATGTCCGTCCACTTCCCAAAATCCTTCTCGCTAGCGTCCATCTTGGCTGAGTGATGCGTGTGCCACCGGGAAAGACTGAATTAGAATGATTGGCCAAAGACCACCCAGAAACTAATCCCATCACCATAAAACCCGAGACTGTGCCACGTGGCAGAGCAGTTCTCCTGGATTCCCTTACCCTACTGCTCTCCACCCCGGTGCCCTTTCCCAATAAAATCTCTTGCTTTGTCAGCACGTGTCTCCTCAGATAATTCATTTTCGAGTGATAGACAAGAGCCCAGTGTCAGGCGCTGGAAAGGGTCTGCTTTCCTGCAACAAATGTGCTTGCCCTCCATCTCCTATTGCTGATAATTCTTCAGAATGATCATGTGTCTATCATTGCTTCTTTGACCCTCTATCAGAAGTCAGCAAACTTTCTCTGTAAAAGGCCAGAGAGTAAATAGTTTAGGCTTTTCAGGTCTCTGTTGTAACTTTGTAAACTCTGTCATTATAGCAGAAAAGCCACTATGGACCATCTGTAAATGAATGGGCACAACTTTGTCTCAATTACACTTGATTTACCAGAACATGCAAGCTGATCAGCTCACAAGGCACTGCCTGCTAGTTCTGACTCTAGGCCATTATGCAATTCTGAATTTCTTCATATGTGTGATTCTTCTCTAACATTTGCATGAATAAAGATAATTTCCTCTTACTGCTTGATTTAGAACTGTGCTAAACAAAAGAGGTAAATGAAGACAATGTTTCATTCTATACACAGAAAATCCACATGAGCCAAGACTAAATTTGAGGAGCTGGAGAATTGTTCCCTTGCTTATCCAATGATAACCACTAAGTGGGAGGGTCTTTATGGGCTCTAATGAATTGTACTGGGATAAATAGATCCCTGTCTCACCTTTAACTGTGAGACATTAGTGGAACAGGAATGTATAGGGACACTTACAGGAGTTTTAGCTTTCCGCTTCCTCAGGAGCAAGCCTCATCTCTTTCATTCACTCTATCCTTTGAATAATTCTTAGTGACCGACTCAAAATTCTTAGTCAACCATAACCCAAGCCTGTGAAGGTGCTCATCATGAGCCCTTTCAATAGCATTTCAAACAATGACTTAGAATATTTCCTTCCTATCTTGGAAAGCATTATCCCTGGGAATTTTTTCCAGCTTCTGGGTGAAGACTCTAGTAATGGTTAAAAGATTGGCTTCATTGTAAGTCCCAGGGCCAAGTCCCCATGGGATGTAGTCTCCATCTATAAAGGAGAGCGAAATTCTTGAATTAACCTATTGTTACTGCAATGCACCTTTTCTGCTCTTCTAATTTTATTGAACAACAGATTGTCCTTCAATATTCAACAGAGGTAAGTCTAGTTTTCCACCTGTATTAGTCAGTAACAAACCACATGTTTTTCTCAAAATTAAAATTCTAAATTCCATAAGTTTCTTGTGGCATTTGGCTCTGGATTTACAGTGAAACCTCAGGAGGTATGACATCTCTTATATGACTGACCTTTCTTTCCTTACACTATACATCCAAATTCTGGTAATCATGGTGTAATTGGACAGTGGTAGGGAGAATATTTTCATTTGAGATATAGCTTAGTTCTTTACCTTGGGATCAAAATCCTCAACTACAATACTAAAATATAATGCAGATCTGACAAACACAAAACATAGTTTGGTACCATAAATAAGTGAAGACACAGTGTGGAAATTAGATAATCCATGACCAATCTAAAAAAAAGCAGCCCTCGGGGAGGACGTTTGTATTTGGTAATGAATTTTTTTTCCACAATTATTAGTCACGTAAGAACTAAACCTTGGATTTATTTTTTTAATTTATTTTTACTTTATTCTACATTACAAAACTGTATTGGTTTTGCCATACATTGACATGAATCAGCCACAGGTGTACACAGTCTCCCAATGCCAAACCCCCTCCCACCTCCCACCCCATATCAACTCTCTGGATCATCCCTGTGCACCAGCCCCAAGCATCCTGTATCCTGTATTGAACACATACTGGCGCTTCGTTTCTTACATGATAGCATACATGTTTCAGTGCCATTCTCCCAAATCATCCCACCCTCTCCCTCTCCCTCAGAGGCCAAAAGTCCGTTCTACACCTCTGTGTCTCTTTTGTTGTCTCATATACAGGGTCCTCATTACTATTTTTCTGAATCCCATATATATGTGTCAGTATACTGTATTGGTGTTTTTCTTTCTAGCTTACTTCACTCTGTATAATCGGCTCCAGTTTCATCCATCTCATTAGAACTGATTCAAATTTATTCTTTTTAAGGGCTGAGTAATACTCCATTGTGTATATGTACCACAGCTTTCTTATCCATTCATCTGCTGATGGACTTCTAGGTTGTTTCCATGTCCTGACTATTATAAACAATGCTGCAATGAACATTGGGGTACATGTGTCACCTTGGATTTAAAGTCATATCTTCCTCATTAAAGATTCAATGAATGGACAAAAAATTTTTGGAAGCATTTAAGAAGAAAGTTCTGAGAATTGAAATTGCTGGATCTCATTCTAGTAACCAGCTTATTCTGCAGTTATCCAGGCCACTTTGTGGTTCCACCTAGCTAGTTAAGAAGAAGGAACAGAATATGAATTTATAATATGGCATAGAGCCTTAAAAGATCAGAAGAAAGCATGAGCTATGGGAAAGCAAATGCCCACTAAGGACAATGGTCCCCTGTGTGATGTCACCAATGGAGAAAGCAAAGAAGTAGGAGCTTTAGCAGAATACTCTTTATCCATGTAAACAGTTATTCCCTGCAATGGACTGATTGTTTTAGTCAGTTACCCATTCACGTGTTAAAACCATCTTCCCAAAGTGATAACATTTGGAGGTAGGATTTTTGTAAGGTAAGGGTAGAGTCTTAATGAATGGGATTAGTGCCCTTATAAGAAGAGGTCAAAACTGGTTAGTTTTCTTCCTGCTGTATGAGAAAACTAGTCAGCAGTCTGCAACTTGGAAAAGGGGCCTCAGTAGAACTAGACCATGCTGGCACCAAGATAGGGCTTTCAGGCTCTAGAACTGTGAGAAATATTTGTGTTATTGATAGGCTCCCCTAGTTTATGATGGGGGCTTCCCTGATGTGAAGTTAAGGCTATTTAATCTGGCAACTTGGTGGCTCAGACAGTAAAGAATCTGCCTGCAATGCGGGAGACCTGGGTTCGAACTATGGGTTGGGAAGATTCCCTGGAGAAGGGAATGGCAAACCACTCCAGTATTATGGTTTATGATATTTTGTTAAGTGCTAAGTGAAGTCGCTCAAGCGTGTCCGACTCTTTGCGACCCCATGGACTGTAGCCTGCCAGTATCCTCTGTCTAGGCAATTTTCCAAACAAGAATACTGGAGCGGGTTGCCATTTCCTTCTCCAGGAGATCTTCCCAACCCAGGGATTAAACCCGGCTCTCCTGCATTGTAGGCAGATGCTTTACCATCTGAGCCACCAGGGAAGTCAGCCCAAATTGACTAAGTTATTCCCTCTGGAAAAATAAGATGCACGTCTGTCTGCCTAATGGGTTGCAACTAGCATTTTGTCTAAAGGTGAAGAGATTATCCCCAGTACCTTCTCACTGCCTAAGAGTAAGGGAGCAGGTTAGACATTAGATTCTCTGCAGAAATGAAAAGTCCAGTTCCCATCCCTCCCCTCTCTTTCAGACTGTCTCACCTTCTTGGCTCCTTCTTCTGTCTTTGAATGAAACAGTGTGATTCTCATACTCTAGAGAGAAAAGGCCTGGAAAACAAAGGCTACAATTTATGACAAAACTGGAAAAGAGTTTTGATTTCCACAAACGAAAGAAAAGAGGTATTTTGTGAATAACTCACAAGAGTTATCTTGTGAAAGGAGTTATTTTTACAAATGAAGTCTTAAACTTTCCTGTCCAAAATTGGCAGTTGTGAGTGACAATGGCAAATATTACTGTTACTGGGAGAAAATTATAAAGAAAGAAATAATAAAAATAGTAAGGGGACTTCCCTGGCAGTCCAATGGTTAAGAGTCTGAGCTCCCAATTCAGGGGGTCCAGGTTCGATTCCTGATCAGGGAACTAGATGCCACAAACCTCAACTGAGTTCACATGCTATAACAAAGGCTGAAGATCTCGTTGCATGCCACAGCTTAGACCTGGCACAACCAAAATAATAATAATAATAACAAAGATTACTGTCTTTGGTAAAATCGTCACTCCTGTGGAAGCTGGGCTGGATAGGAGACAGTGGTAGCAGAGTAGGTGAGAACCTCCTAGTGGAAACCTAGAAAGTGAAAGTGAAAATGAAGTCACAGTCGTGTCTAACTGTAGTCTACCAGGCTTCTCCCTCCATGGGATTCTGCAGGCAAGAGTACTGGAGTGGGTTGTCATTTCCTTCTCCAGGGGATCTTCCCCACTCAGGGATCGAAACTAGGTCTCCCGCATTCCAGGCAGATGCTTTAACCTCTGAGCCACCAGGGAAGCACCTAACCATACATCAAATACGAATTGAAGTCCTTGTGGTGTGACCATACAAGGGAGACATGGTAGATGATATATGCCTTGTTTTGAATGTCTTCTTTGCTGGGATTGCTTTTCACTAGGTCCTTTTCAGCAGGAACTCTAAGTTGCATTGTTCTGAAAACCATTGTGATCCCTCTTTTCAGAGCTGTTTCCCTGTCTTAGGCTGACATTTGGCACCTCTGGGCCCACTGACAGGTGCCTAGTGACCCTGGCCTCTCTTGAAAGACATAGTCCTTTTGCAGAGCCCAGATGCCCAGCTCTCATTTGTTTCTTAAGAGCCAGCAGGACCCTGGGGTCAGACTAGAGCAGCTCCTCAGAGCTCCAGATATCCACCATACAGAATGAAGACTCAGGACCCTACTGGTGGCAGGGAGAGACAGCAATTCACAGTGTCAGAAATCGAAGCCTCCAATCCTAAATTTATGAGCAGAATAAGTATTAGTGGAGCTAGGCACGGGGGATAATGTGAACACTGTGGCTTCATTGCTAGTCTTCTGTTTCTTTGTGGAATTCCTGTCTTTGTGGAAAATAGAAGTTGGACTAGAGACATTCTGCAGATTGCTGTTGGCATTTCATAAGAATAACAAATGCACTAAGCTCCTTATAATCTTTCTCTTTTTCATGAAAGTAATATCATCAATCAAATCTTCACTGATCACTCATTGTGTGCCCTGGCATTTAGCAGTGGGCTGGGACTTTAATTGTGATTCACACAGTCAGGTCAGGAAGCAACAGTTAGAACTGGACGTGGAACAACAGACTGGTTCCAAATAGGAAAAGGAGTACGTCAAGGCTGTATATTGTCACCCTGCTTATTTAACTTCTATGCAGAGTACATCATGAGAAACGCTGGACTGGAAGAAACACAAGCTGGAATCAAGATTGCTGGGAGAAATATCAATAACCTCAGATATGCAGATGACACCACCCTTATGGCAGAAAGTGAGGAGGAACTAAAAAGCCTCTCGATGAAAGTGAAAGAGGAGAGTGAAAAAGTTGGCTTAAAGCTCAACATTCAGAAAGCTAAGATTATGGCCCCTGGTCCCATCACTTCATGGGAACTAGATGGAAACAGTGTCAGACTTTATTTTTTGGCTCCAAAATTACTGCAGAGGGTGACTAAGGCCATGAAATTAAAAGACGCTTACACCTTGGAAAAAAAGTTATGACCAACCTAGATAGCATATTCAAAAGCAGAGACATTACTTTGCCAACAAAGGTCTGTCTAATCAAGGCTATGGTTTTTCCAGTGGTCATGTATGGATGTAATAGTTGGACTGTGAAGAAAGCTGAGCACCGAAGAATTGATGCTTTTGAACTGTGGTGTGAGAGAAGACTCCTGAGAGTCCCGTGGACTACAAGGAGATCCAACCAGTCCATTCTAAAGGAGATCAACCCTGGGTGTTCTTTGGAAGGAATGATGCTAAAGCTGAAACTCCATTACTTTGGCCACCTCATGCGAAGAGTTGACTCATTGGAAAAGACTATGATGCTGGGAGGGACTGGGGGCAGGAGGAGAAGGGGATGACAGAGGATGAGATGGCTGGATGGCATCACTGACTCAATAGACATGAGGTTGGGTGAACCCCGGGAGTTGGTGATGGACAAGGAGGCTTGGCATGCTGTGATTCATGGGGTCAAAAAGAATCAGACATGACTGAGCGACTGACTGAACTGGAGACCTTAAAAGGCAAGGCTCCTACTCTCCAAATGGCTCCATGTGCTGAACTGCAGCAGATATTTAGCTAAATGAAGTATCAGAGAAAGGAGAAATCAAAGTGAACAGGAGTGGTCAGAGGAGGGGTGACGATTTGTGTTGTCCCTTAGAATTGGGGATAATAGACGAAGTATTATTATATTAGGAGCAGTATCTTTTCAAGGTAGAATTGAGGCTACCAGTGACTCTCTTCATTCTATGCAAAAGGTGTGTCTGACAGTGACTCATCTAAAAAAGTGTTTCTTCTCTCATGGAGTGGATTCGTCACAGTTATTTAATGATTGCACCCCAAGAAATTAGCTAATCTGGGTCAAGTCATGCAAACATCAGTATTCACATACTTCAAGGATAATTACCATGGATTCCATAACATTGTGTACTTATTATATGTTACATAGACAATACCCATATTATGCCTTCTTGTATTAGAGAGTGAAATAAGTCAGCCTTCTGATCCCAGAGTTTTTCATAGTCAAGGTTCTCACATGTCATCTTCTATTTAGATAAAAGTCCCAATCTGTGATGTAAGCTAAGATACTCAGGTCCCTAAAGGACAAGAGATTAAAGGAGGAGATCTCATTCTTTTCTGCTCAGGGGCTGAAGGTATAGGAAACATCACATTTTCCTAGCACTGAGAAGCCACAGGAACCCGTTTGGGACAGGAGCCCAGCATTCTCCATCAGCAGACCTGGAGATCCCAGCTGTGAAGGGCCGCCATGCTGGCCAGTACGCCTGTGGAGCTGACAATGGCCACAATCCCATCCAGAGGAAGGTGATGAATATCCCTGTGAGGAGGAAGTTTCACGCTCATTCATCTCAGACAGAAACCCCCAAACCAAGAGCCAGGAGTCATGAGGAAATCCCAGGAGATCCCAGGGATCAGTGCTGTGGAGAACCAACAATTTGAGGATGGGTTTCCTTTACAAGTTAAACTGCTGACATCTTTCTTTTTTTTCATGGAAGAAAACACAAAGGGTGCTGGCTTGGCATTAGAAACAAATAAGATGAGAAGGACAAATGATCATGTCTCTAGACAATACCCAGAATTATATTTCCCCAAATTTCTAAAGATACTGTTGAGGAAACAACCTCTGCTAACGCTAGCGGGGATGAGGGAATGGAAGGAATACACGATGACCAAGAGCCAGGCTCTTTGCTGAGATCCTGGCATGGGAATTTGTGAGTCTAATGGGCATCACCAGCCCTCTCTGATAGCCCCACTTTGGGTTTGTTAATTCCAGCGTCTTGTCCTGTCCTCACCCTAGGTTTCCCAGGACCCAGACTGTCCTGGGGGTGTGGTGGAACTTTGCTGTAAGGTTTGAAGCTGCTCCCACATCCTCCCAGTCCTGTACTGGCTTTATCATGAGGGCATCAATCTGGGGAACAACTTAGCATCCTCTGGGGGAGGAGCATTTCTCAACCTCTCCCTGACCACTAAATATTCTGGAAACTACTATAAGGCCGACGGAGGCCTGGGGGTCCAACTCAGTGAACTGGTGCCACTCTTTGTCTCAGGTGGGTTGGTGGTCCCTGGATACAGAAAATGAAAGTGAAAGTCACTCAGTCGTGTCCAACTCTTTGCGACCCCACAGACTGTACAGTCAATGGAATTCTCCAGGCTAGAATTCTGGAGTGGGTAGCCTTTCCCTTCTCCAGGGGACCTTCCCAACCCAGGGATGGAACCCAGGTCTCCCACATTGCAGGCAGATTCTTTATCAGCTGAGCCACAAGGGAAGCCTAAGAATACTGGAGTGGATAGCCTACTCTTCTCCAGTGGATTCTCCCAACCCAGGAATCGAACCAGGGTCTCCTGCATTGCAGGTGGATTCTTTACCAACTGAGCTATCAGGGAATCCCCAGATACATGGATAGTATTATAATCAATGACTTTTTATTGGTAACACATGGGAACTTAAGAAAAGAGGTGGCAGTATCTAGGTGATGTTGGCTAAGTGGGAGGAGTTGGAGAAAATGAGCTCATTCCAAGTTTGACTGCTTTTGTTCTCTCTGCACTAACCTGAAAAGTACACACTATATTTAGATAAAATTACATGAATTTACATTTACCATTCCTGCACAATATCAGCAAGGATTCCAGGGCCCATTACTGATATAGATTGGATTTGAAAAAAGAGAGAGAGAGAGAGTGAGAAAAGAAAAAGAAAACCTTCAAAAACTTGCTCAATTATTTTTATGCTTCACAATTTTCTAAGGTTCCATGCAGAGGGCAATGTTGCTATATTACTAATTTTGCAATATGTCATTTTCCACTGCATGTAGTCACTTGAGACTAAAATCATTAATACATTCCTCCATGCTTGACTTTTAAATAAAAAGTCCAATTATTAAATGTAATTTAACAATTTCAATAGACAAAATTAGTTTATACTCAGTGGAGTAGGATATAATGAGAAGTTATATTTAAATAAATTAAAACAACTTAGTACAGTATTTTCTTTTATTTATCCATTTCTTTTCAGTTACCCTTCTCACTACAAAAACAGAGACTCCTTTATGAATTCATGAATTTATTTTACAGATCATAAGTGGCCAACTACATGTACATTTCTGGTGGTTGATACTGGGTATGGGTTGGGACTTCGACCAGAACAGTCAATTAGAGAGTGAACGTAAATGTGATCTGGATTCTCAGGTAGTGTGGTGGTCTCAGGGAAGGCCTTTTACATGTTGGCTTAGGCTTCCAAAAAATAAGTGTGATAGTGAATCTACAACATCTCATAAATTAACTTAAAAATTACCAGTATCACTTCCACCACAATTTCACTGGAAATGCAGCAGATGCTATCTCCTGCATTGATCTCTGGGTGGGGAGGATCCCCTGGAGGAGGACATGGCAAACCACACCAGTATTCTTGCCTGAAAAATCCCATGGAAGAGGAGCCTGGCAGAGCATGGTCTGTGGGGTCGAAAAAGTCAGATATGCCCAGATATGACTGGGCATTTGAGCACAATGCCCAACGCTTCCCAGGAGGCTCAGTGGTAAAGAATCTGCCTGCCAATGTAGGAGACACAAGTTCAATCCCTGGGTCAGGAATATCCCCTGGAGAAGGAAATGATAACCACTCCAGTCTTCTTGCCTGGAAAATACCATCGATAGAGGAGCCTGGTGGGCTACAGTCCATGGGATTGAAAGAATTGGACACAACTTACTGATTAAGCAATAACAACAGTGTCCACAAACTTGTCTGGATGCAAAGAGAGGGAGTATAGACTCTCAGTTCAGTTCAGTCTCTCAGTCGTGTCCGACTCTTTGCGACCCCATGAATCGCAGCACACCAGGCCTCCCTGTCTATCACCAACACTCAGAGTTCACTCAGACTCATGTCCATCGAGTCTGTGATGCCACCCAGCCGTCTCATCCTCTGTCGTCCCCTTCTCCTCCTGCCCCCAATCCCTCCCAGCATCAGAGTCTTTTCCAATGAATCAACTCTTTGCATGAGGTGGCCAAATTACTGGAGTTTCAGCTTCTAAATAAAGGAACTGTCAAAAATTTTACAACCATATGTATTTTTTAACTGAGGTATAGTTGGTTTACAATATTACATTAATTTCAGGTGTACAACACAGTGATTTGTTTTTGTTTTGCAGGTTATATTCCATTATAAATTATTACCAGATATTGAATATAATTCCTGTACTATACAGTAAATTTATTGTTTAACTATTTCATGTATAATAGCTTGCATATGTTAATCCCATACTCCTAATTTATCCCTCCCTCCCTCTCTTTCTTGTTTGGTATAGATTACTTTGTATTATTTTTTAGACTAGATGTATAAGTGATATAAATTCTCATGGTCAGACATTTCACTAAGTGTAGTATTCTCCAGATCCATCCATGTCACTGCAAATGGAAGCATTTTATTCTTTTTTATATCACATCCATATTTTAAACATCTCCACACACTCACCAACATGAATTCCAATCCATGCCTCCCAACCTCACAGCTGAGTCATGCAGTCATGTCTGACTGTTTGTGACCCCAAGGACTGCAGCACACCAGCCTTCCCTATCCACCATCAACTCCTGGAGCTTGCTCAAACTCGTGTCCATTGAGTCGGTAATGCCATCCAATCATCTCATGCTCTGTCATTCCCTACTCCTCCTGCCTTCAATCTTTCCCAGCATCAGGGTCTTTTCTAATGAGTCAGTTCTCTGCATCAAGTGGTCAAAGTATTGGAGTTTCAGCTTCAGCATCAGTCCTTCCAATGAATATTCAGGACTGATTTCTTTTAGAATGGGCTGGTTTGATTTCCTTGCAGTCCAGGATACTCTCAAGAGTCTTCTGCAACACCACAGTTCAAAAGCATCAATTCTTCGGCACCTAGCTTTCTTTGTGATCCAACTTTCACATCCATACATGATTACTGGAAAAAACCATAGCTTTGACTAGATGGACCTTTGTCAGAAAAGTAATGTCTTTGCTTTTTCACATGCTGTCTAGGTTGGTCATAGCTTTTCTCCCAAGGATCAAGGGTCTTTTGATTTCATGGCTGCAGTCACCATCTGCAGTGATTTTGGAGCCCAAGAAAATAAAGTTTGTCACTGTTTCCATTGTTTCCCCATCTATTGCCATGAACTGATGGGACCAGATGACATGATCTTCATTTTTGAACGTTGAGTTTTAAGCCAGTTTTTTTACTCTCCTCTTTCACACTTATCAAGAGGCTCTTTAGTTAATTTTGCTTTCTACCATAAGGGTGGTATCATCTGCATATCTGAGGTTATTGATATTTCTCTCAGCAATCTTGATGCCAGCTTGTGATTCACCAAGCCCAGCATTTCAATGATGTACTTGGCATATAAGTTAAATAAGCAGGATGACAATATACAGCCTTGACATGCTTCCTTTCCTTGTTTGGAACCAGTTCAGTGTTCCAGATTCTAACTGTTGCTTCTTGACCTGCTTACTAGAAGTATAAAAGCATGCACCTTTTATTAACCAACACATTCCTAAAGGTGTTGTGTTTTTAGCATTTTCAGCATAACTATTTCTCTTTGTAGTGTATTAGCTGTAAGTCTAAGGATCTAAAGAATTTCTCCAAATGATATATCATACTGATCCTCACTCATACTCTACTAGCCAAAAATGATTGCCAGTGACCAAGCTCTAGAGCCCTGCTGCATAACTGTTGTATCCATTGTCAAAAACAATGTGTCATATAATTAAAAATTAATTAAGAAGATAGACATCATGTAAAGTGTTCCTTCTATAATAGAAAAAGAAAGGAAGGGAGGAAGAAAGGAAGGAGGAAAGAAGAGAAAGGAAGAAGAAAATAAAGAAAGCATGATGGAAAACACACCAGACTCTTTTCAGCTCCTATGATACTATAGTTTAAGGAGAGAAAGGAACATCATACATGTTGAATCCTGCCCCCGGCCACAGGTGAGATGCCTTGCAAGGCCACAGAGGCAGAGCCAAGGTCATCTCTGAAGCTGACTGAGACCCACTGTAACCATTGTCAAAAGCTCTTGTTTATCAGTAGCAGGGTTCCTGACTCCTAGTTAGGCAAAGATGCCCATTCCAGGAAACACTCTATAGTCTCCCAACCAATCACTTAATGCCAACTTTCCAGCAGGAATTTTCTTTGTCTTGAGGCCACAAGAATTAGCTATTAACCCACAAAAACTGTCTGCTCTCCCTGGTCTGTCAGGAGGTTGGCCCACTGTGCTCACAGTGCCCACTTTATCTCTGCTCTTTATTCGTAATAAACTTACTCCTTTCTGCAGTACTTTGTGCCTGGAAATTCTTTCCCAACCTGTGCTTGGACTGCTTCAACAATGCAATCATATAAATACATACAGAAAAACAAAATTTCACAACCGTCATGGGGGAAAGAATAGAAAGACATTTGTTTAAAGAGGACTTCTTTCCCTTGTAGCCTCAGGATGGCCTCCTCAAAGAAGGGAAATTTGATCAGAGATTTCTCTGTTTCTAATATAAAAATGTCTTTGAATGATCATAACTTTCTATCCTACTGAGAATGGTCTGTCTCTATGTGTAGAGCACGCTTTCCGCAGAGGTGATATCAACCTCAAGGCAGCAAAAATTGGTCCTTGTAGAGGTGAAAAAAATCTTATTTTTTATGTATAAAGCATATATAATAAATACTTAAAGATATACAGCATATCTGTGCTATTGCTTCATACAGTAGGGAGGCAGTTAAAAAAATCTAAATAGTCCCTTTGGAATGTGCTAATGAAATAAATGTCAAGAAATCCTGGTCTAGAGTTTTTCATAGTTTCTTTAAAAAATAATTACTAAATGCTTGGTAGAGGCACAGGGGATAAGCACGGGCCCTTAAATGTTAGCTGAGGAAAAGACATAAAAGCAAGCAAGAAAACAGAGGAAATAATTACAAATTATGATAAATGCCGTGGAAAAAAGGGTACAGAGGCCTGAGATAGAAAGTAAGCAGCTGAGACCTCTTTGATTGAAAGGTTAGGGCTCTGGCTTTAAAAACAGAAGTTCTGCAGAATGAGGCCTAACACCTGGTCTTTTCTTTGTAAGGCAAAAGCCTAACTTACACTTTGTTTGCTGAGGCATCCACTTTAAAGAACTACTTTGAATAAACATGTTTCCAGCCAGTGAATAAAAAGGCAGCATGAAAGCCCATCCCCCAATCCCAGACTTTCTAGTTTTAGAGACATTGGTTGATTTTCATTACTGACAATCTGGGCTCCCCCAACCCCCCTTCTCTCTTCTTGTGCTTTAAATTCTGGCTTTTATGTGTTAAATTCACCAATAAAGGCTGAGCCCTCAGAAACACTAGACTCCCCACTCCCCGTCAATAAAAGCAGAACCCCAGGCCTTTGACCTCATAGTGTAGCCTCCAGGCGAGCCATGTGCTTTCCCAGATCTCTGAGTAATAAACTTTTCTTTTTCAAACTTTCTTCGTGCTTATTGCTGAGGGTTGTCAACTGCAAATTGGCACTTGCCATCTACCTCTATGAGGATCAAATCGTGTGCTGCTGTGGCTGCCAATTTTCAACACCCTCTGAAAGGAGTTCAGGGTGGAGATCAGAAATGAGGCACTCGGTGCTCAATGGGGGTGGGACTGGCTGGACAGGTCTTCAGATAGATATTTTTAGGAGCCGATTTTTGAGACTAATTCTTGTATCTGCTCATATCTAGAAAAGCACATGACGATGACTCTTCCTTACGACTAGGAGAAAGCTTCACGTGACTAGTAGAAATGTTCTGTGAAAATATACGCTTGATTGTAGATATCCCCACTTCACCAAAATCACATATATACTACTGACCTTTCCCCACTGCCTCTTTGGAGAAGTTTCTCAGAGCTATCTGACATACTGACTCCTGGGCTGCAGTCCTTATTTTGCCTCCCAGTAAAAGCTTAACTCACAATTTTCACACTGTGCTTTTTTCAAGTCGACAGGGTGTCTTGAGATCATAATCAGAACCACAGAGTTCTGCGCAGCCACACCACTGGTTATATAGGCTGGGTGTGTGAGGGCTAAGTCCCTTCAGTTGTGTCTGACCCTTTGAGACCCTATGGACTGGAGCCATCAGGTTCCTCTGTCCATGGGATTCTCCACTCCATGGAGTGGGTTGTCATGCCTTCCTCCAGAAGCTCTTCCTGACAGAGGACTGAACTTGTGTCTCTTATGTCTCCTGCATTGCCAGGCGTGTTTTTTACCACCAGCGTCACCTGGGAAGCCCAGTTATAGGCTGAGGTGGGCACAAAATCGTTTCTTATTTAATGCTTGTTCATTTACCTCCTAATTTGCTCAGATCTGGGGAGTTTAGGGACAGACCCTTTAGCTAGTCTGTGAATTAAAAAAAAAAAAGTCCTCTTCAAAACTGTCATGCCAATGTGTATTAGTTCAAAAGGTTTTCATGTCTGCTTTGACACTTTGATTCTTTGTGACTCACACTACAAATCATAGTGGGATACCACAATCTATATTAGGAGCCTCATGCAGAACCAAAAGTTGTATGAATTCAAAGTAATGACGAGTTTTCCATTTTAAAAAATGGAAAAAAAAGTTATTTAAATACTAGCAAATCCATAGCATGACCAAAGAACCCAGCACAACCTTGGAGACAATTCTAAGAGAGCCGAGCTGTTGAAAGATGACTGTCAACATCTGAAAATGCACAGCTGCCGGGGTTGAAATACAAACCTCTAAAAAGGTAGCTGTGTTACTTTTTCAGAACCCAAGGTGAAATGTGATTCTTTCACTTCCCCTTTTCTGATTCTTGCAGATCTCCTCTGAGTGCCTTCCTTCTGTTCTTTGTGGATGGGAAAAAAGCCCAGCTTTGGTGAGACCTCAGCCACGCCAGTTCCCCATGCTTCTGTGGCTGCTGCTGCTGCTGATCCTGGGTGAGTAGATGGGTTGGACTAGACAGTGGACTCTGTTCCTAATACCTGCCAGGGAAAAACCAAGGAGCTTCTGCTTCTGCTTCTACTCAGGGTTCAGAGACATATAGCAAATGTCAATCAAAAGAAAAATGTACAACGTAAATGTGAATTAAGGTTTATTCGGGAACCTAACTGAGGACCATCAACCAGGAGACAGTCTCTCAGATAGATCTGAGGAAATGCTCTGAAGAAGTAAGGCAGAAGCCAGGATATATATCAACTTTTTTGCTGGAAAAACATGTAGTCAAACATCAAAAGATCACTGCTAATCACAAAGAATGGGAATCTCAAGTTAGCAATTTAAATGCTTTTCGATGCATGGGAAGATGAAAAAGCTGAGCCATTTGAATTTTATTTTCTTAGTATGCATCTTAACTATCTAAGGATGAATAAATCCAAAGCACAGAATGTATTCTTTTTTTTTTTTTATCCCGAATTGTCCTTGGAGCCTATTGCCAGTGGGCAACCGCAGCAGCTAATGGCTTGATCCTTGTAGAACTAGAATAGCAAGCAACAGTTTTTTCCTTACAGTGCCCTTTGGAAGGCGTTTCATGATAGATTTTTCCCATGGTGCTAAGAACGCTTATTCCTATCTAAGGCAAAGATCTCCATGTTAGGCCATTCATGTCCTATATCTGGATTAGGCTCTGTTAGTAACTTAAAGTTCTCTGGACCATCTATCTTACTAATCTATTATGATCCAGGAAATGTTTTTCCTTGTTACTTTTCCCCATGTCTAGAGTTGCATGATTACAATTATTCTGTATAGAGTTATATGTGTAATCACTGTTTCAAGACTTTTAGCCATCATTAATTTTGTTGGAGGCTTCATTACACACATTAGGTAATTCAAGAGACAACAATTTAACAAAATAGACAGAATATAAGTAATAGAGCTAAGAACATTTATAGGATCAGATTAGAGCAGAAAGAGATACAAAGCATAGTTTGAAAAAAATAGAGAACAGATTAAAATGATTAGTATAACTAGGTATAACCTGGATCACAATAAGCCATAAAGTCCAGAGAGGGGCCAGCTGGAAAAGCCAAATTCTGGAGGATCAGTAGAGAGAAAAATATAAATGTTTCATATTTGTTTACAAAGGTATACATTATCAGTTGGTTGTAAGTCATAGTGTTAAAGGTTTTCTGGAAAACTAAGGATTAAAAGTCAGCAATACTTCAGAAAAACTATAAATTATAGGGACTTCCCTGGCAGTCAAGTGGTTAGAAGTTCACACTTCCAATGCAAGATGTGCAGGTTCGATCCCTGGTTCGGGAACTAAGATCCCACATGGTACATGGCAGTTGAATTAAAATATTTATTTATTTATTAGCTATTTAAGTCCCATAAATTGATTCTTATTGATCTGGATGAAATTATTTTTGTGTGTTTGTTTTGTAATTTCTTACCCAGTTCAGTGGTATGATCTAAAAGTCATCAGAAAACTTATTTGTTAAAAAGTCCTTTTGTGAATCTTCTTAAAGATCTTCATTTTGTAAAACCATCAGAGTAAAACAATGACTGTCTATAACAGACAACAGATTTTAAATGGCATGGTTAAATATCTGATTGCAATGTAACTGACAAAGGATATACAATATTTTGCGACATACAACATTTTGAGATAATAGAATGATGACTAATAACATTATACCAGGATATATCAAATTTTTAGAAATTTCATAGAGTTTTTGGAATCTCTATGTTAATGACATATATCCATATAATAAAACCTAAGCAGTTTTATCAGCACTTATTTGGAAAAGACCCTGATGCTGGGATTGAGGGCAGGAGGAGAAGGGGACGACAGAGGATGAGATGGCTGGATGGCATGACTGACTTGATGGACATGAGTTTGAGTAAACTCCGGGAGTTGGTGATGGACAGGGAGGCCTGGCGCTGTGATTCATGGGGTCGCAAAGAGTCGGACATGACTGAGCAACTGAACTGAACTGAACTGATTTGACAATATTTCCCATGTATTAATAATTTAACATACCCCATAGACCTAATTAGTTTAATGTCTCTCTTTATTTTGAAACATCTCAAAGTTAGCTAGAAGTCTAAAGAACTTCATTTGGAATTTGACTTCAGAAGTTCATCAAAGATATTAAAAGGTTTTTAACATATCTGGTTAAGTAGGACCATAGGTCACTGTGAAACAATTCTTATTCACCCAACTAAAGTGATAATAAAGATTTTAAAGGCAAATACAGACAGAAAGTCACAACAAATTACTTAAAAGTTAAAGAAACTTTACAATCCATTAACAAAAGCAGATCAGTATTCCAAAAACACTCTGTTCTCTGAACATAAAAAAAAAAAAATTCTAGCTTTGTACCAGCTTACTCTTAATATTTAAATTTATTTACTCAAATTTTATTTTAATCTTAGCCAGTCCTGACCATGCACAAAACTGTTTTGAAGCTCATTTCCCACAAACCTTCTATAACTTTCTTTATTGCTTTCAGATTTTGCCCAGGGATTTTTCTTACTATCTTTCTCTCTGGAATAAAATGACTATTGACTATTTTTTCCCATAACAAAATGAATGTCCATTCTTTATGCCCTTTTCCTTTTACACAAAGATATTGCCTTTAATAATTTTAGTACTTTAGATTATATGTACATTAGAATTCTTAACTTTTAAGTACCTTAATTTCTAGTAGACACTAAGAAGTAAGAAATGAACTGTCTTTTACATTAGCATTCTGTAGATTGGAAAACATAAATATTATTTATGATTCCGAAAAATTTGTGCTTTTATAGGATATTTTTAGTGTGGCACCAAAATTTTTATTAATAGTTCCAAGTATCTTTAGTTTCTCTGTAAAATGAAGCCTATATTTAGTAATCAATATTTCATTATTTTATTTGCAAATGATCTGATGTTTAATAAATTTTCCTCATTTGAATTCACTTAGAAAAATTCTAAAGTTTTAAGAAATCAAAAATCTGGAAAAATATTTTCAAGTAGATGTACCATAAAACACAATTATTTCTTAAGTGTTCACTTCAAGGTTCTTACCCCATTTGTACCTATTAAATTAATTTGTTTTCAACAGTTCTGTTTAGCTTACCCATGAAAACTTTATGAGACATGAGACCAAGTCAGCCATCACTCCAAGCTATTTTTATTGCTGATAAATTTTATAATATGATCTAATTTGAATTTTAGTAAACCTAAGTGTAATAAAAGTAAGATATATCTGTATTAATTAAACCAACAAACTTGAATGTAATACCAAATATTAATTTAATATCGAATATTTCCCAGATTGTGTGAATTTTAAATTCACTTGGGTAAGTTTCTAAAACATTTAATTTGTAAGTATTTACTTTTAAGTCAATTAGACAGAGATCTGTTGTTAATTTAATTTTGATAATATTATTTGAAGGTAAAGTTATATCATCTGTATAACATACTTAATTCAGTTTAGTCACTCAGTTGTGTCTGACTCTTTGCGACCCCATGAATTGCAGCACGCCAGGCTCCCCTGACCATCACCAACTCCCGGAGCTTTCTCAAACTCATGTCCATCAAGTCAGTGATGCCATCCAATCGTCTCATCCTCTGTTGCCCTCTTCTCCTCCAGCCTTCAATCTTTTATAGCATCAGGGTCTTTTCCAAGGAGTCAGTTCTTCATATCAGGTGGCCAAAGTATTGGAGCTTCAGCTTCAACATCAGTCTTTCCAATGAATACTCAGGACTGATTCCCTTTTGGATGGACTGGTTGGATCTCCTTGCAGTCCAAGGGACTCTCAGGAGTCTTCTCCAACACTGTATGTCGTTCAAAAGCATCAATTCTTCCGTGCTCAGCTTTCTTTATAGTCCAACTGTCACACCCAAACACAACTACTGGAAAAACCATAACTTTGACTAGAGTGACCTTTGTTGGTAAAGAAATGTCTCTGCTTTCTAATACACTGTCTAGGTTGACCATAGCTTTACTTTCAGGGAACAAGTGTCTTTTAATTTTATGGCTGCAGTTACTATCTACAGTAATTTTGAAGCCCCCCAAAATAAAGTCTCTCACTGTTTCCTTGTTTCCCATCTATTTGTCATGAAATGATGGGGCCAGAGCCATGATCTTAGTTTTCTGAATGTTGAGTTTTAAGCCAACTTTTTCAGTCTTCTCTTTCACTTTCCTCAAGAGGCTCTTTTGTTCTTCATTTTCTGCTGTAAGGGTGGTGTTATTTGAGTATCTGAGGTTATTGATATTTCTCCCAGCAATCTTGATTCCATCCTGTGCTTTATCCAGCCTGGCATTTCACATGATGCATTCTGCATACAAGTTAAATAAGCAGGGTGACAATATACAGCCTTGATGTACACCCGATTTGGAGCCAGTCTGTTGTTCCATGTCCAGTTCTAACCGGACATGCTCACAGATGTGTAATAGACATAACTGAGATTGCATAGCTTCATTTTAAAACTTTGTCATGAGGTATTATAATATAAAAGTGCCAATTTATAAATAAAAATTGTAAAAATTATTTGCTCAGATGATGAAGGCTTTTACTCTTTGTGGAAAAGCCTTTGAGATTTTTATCTGTCCTTGATAAATCCTTAAGAAGGCCATTAATTAGATTTTGGGTGAGAGGAACTTTCCAGCAGCTTGAGTTATTTTGTTTGCTTTTATTTTAGACAGGTAAAAAGTGGATTTATTTAGAGAGACACACATTCCACAGACAGAACACAGTCCATCTGAAAAGGCAAGGAAGGCAGTCCTGAAAGAAAGACACTGTAGAGAGTGTGGGCCATCTCAGGAGGCAAGAGTGCCAGCAGTTTGAGTTTTAAAAGGTCTCTAGTTTCCTCTTTTTCCCTCTTCAGCTTCAGATTCAATCTGATTGATTTAATTAGGCTCAGTCTCAGGTCACTGTGAGTTGTATTTTCTGATTTGTAGCCTTTTGAGGGACAAAGACAGTTGCTTTTAATTCCCCAAAGAATTGGTCTGCTGCCTAAATGATTTTTAAAAGTTGATTTGCCCAGCTATATCCAGCTATATTTTCTTTAATTTACTTTTTTAATATATGATATTCAGCTAAACTGGAAGTCAGGAGTTCTATATTCTAGAACTTTATGATTCAATTTATTATGTCTTCAAAAGTGTATACAAGATATTCAATAAGGATACTCTTTGTGAGGTGACAAGTTAAACATAGTAATCTATCCTAGAGAGAAAAAAATATTGCTTTTATTAGTCCCTGAATATTAGCCCCAGTTTTTACTTTATACTGTGTGGGCTCAGGTAACTCTATTGGTTTCTTTTAGTATGTTTAACTAATACTGCCCAAGGGGCAGATGTATATGCTCCATCTTATAATACAAGGCAAGGGAAGCATTGCTCAGAGATATAATGTCTATCCCACAGTACAGTTAGGCGAAAGAAATGTAACCATCTTATTGAAAGCTCATTCAGATACTCCAGTTTTTATAAGATTTCATCTCAGTTTTATAACTCCTATACCTTTAACTTCAGCCTCCCTTCATCAGGACCCCATCAACAAGTCTTGGTTTTAAAAGGAGTCCTGAAACTTTTCTTTTATCACCCTGGCCATTTAATCCATTTGTGTGTAAAAGGTTTTTGGGTTTCCAGTGAGGGCTCAAGCCCAGGGACACAGGCCCTTTTGTCAGTCTTGTCTTAACTTGATTAATTGATCTCACTGTTGTCCCAGGTAAATACTAGTCAGGTATCTCAAAATAATTTTCTTCCAGTCTTTAAATTTTGTTTTAAAACAGGAATAAGTACAGTGAACTACACTGTTGCAGGGACCAACTAGGGGGTCCCTTTGGTCTATCCAACCTCAGGTGATGTTAACTCAAAACCTTTGTTTTAATCCCATCAGCATCTGTTTTATTTATCTCATTTCCTAATAACCCTCTAAAGACTTCCATCCTGTTGATATAAGCCCTTTTAAAATTTCCACCTTGTTAGAAAGAAGTCTCTCGACTTTCCCCTCAGTTTCTTATTTCTCTGTTAATCTACCTAACTTATATTAACTAAGCTAATTTTTTATTAACATCTTTAAGGCTCATTGAAGGGAAGCTGAGACCACAAATAAAGCTTCCCCAAACAGTTTTTGTTTGTTCCTTTAAACTAAAGGAGATTTTAAGATTAGTTGTTACATATGTGTAGTATTTTTCATAGGCAACAATAGAACAACTCTTTAATTTCAGAGCTTTCTAAAAATTTACCAGTTTAGAAGTTTCTCCTATTTAAAGAATCCATTGTCTGGCCATTGATGAATAGTATCTCGTGAGCATGCTAAGTTGCTTCAGTTGTGTCCGATGCTTTGTGACCCTCTGGACTGTAGCCCACCAGGCTCCTCTGTCCATGGGATCTTTCAGGCAAGAACACTGGAGTGGGTTGCCATGCCCTCCTCCAGAGGGATCTTCCCTACCTAGGGATTAAATCCTCATCTCTTACATCTCCTGCGTTGGTAGGTTAGTTCTTTACCACTAGAGCCACCGGAGAAGCCCCGAATAGTATCTACGTACTGACTCAAACCAATAAGACACAAGAGGCATTCTAAGAAGAGAATGCAAAGGATGCAGCCTTCATGAGATACAGAGAGCTTATTTCTCCAAACAGCCTAAGAAATTAATGCCTTTGTTGTACAGGTAGACACAGCAAAGACTGAAATGACAAAGGCCCTTTTGGTCTAGGATACTCTCTCTTTTTTTTTTTCTTTCTTTCTTTTAACTGGAAGCTAATTAATTTACAATATTGTGGTGGTTTTTGCCATACATTCACATGAATCTGCCATGGGTGTACATGTGTTCCCCATCCTGACCCTCCCTCCCACCTCTCTCCCCATCCCATCCCTCAGGGTTATCCCAGTGCACCAGCCCTGAGAACCCTGTCTCAGGCATCGAACCTGGACTGGCAGTCTACTTCACATATGATAATATATATGTTTCAACGCTATTCTCTCAAATCACCCCACCCTCGCCTTCTCCCACAGAGTCCAAAAGTCTGTTCTTTACATCTGTGTCTCTTTTGCTGTCTTGCATATGAGGTAATTGTTACCATCTTTCTAAATTCCATATATATGTGTTAATATACTGTATTGGTGTTTTTCTTTCTGACTTACTTTGCTCTGTATAATAGGCTCCAGTTTCATCAACCTCATTAGAACTGATTCAAATGCATTCTTTTAAATAGCTGAGTAATATTCCATCATGTATATATACCACAGCTTTCTCATCCATTCATCTGCTGATGGACATCTAGGTTGCTTCCATGTCCTGGCTACTGTAAACAGTGCTGCGATGAACATTGGGGGTACATGTATCTCTTTCAATTCTGGTTTCCTTTGTGTGTATGCCTAGCAGTGGGATTGCTGGATTGTATGGTGGTTCTATTTCCAGTTTTTAAAGGAATCTCCACACTGTTCTCCATAGTGTCTGCGCTAGTTTGCATTCCCACCAACAGTGTAAGAGGATTCCCTTTTCTCCGCACCCTTTCCAGCATTTATTGTTTGTAGACTTTTGGATCGCAGCCATTCTGACCTGTGTGAGATGTTATCTCATTGTGGTTTTGATTTGCATTTCTCTGATAATGAGTGATGTTGAGCATCTTTTCATGTGGGCTAAGATTCTTTAAAAACAAATTTTCCCAAGAGCTGGCATAGTCAGACAAAATGACTGCTTGAAATCCCAGTTGATTCCATTGCCTGCCAAATGTACACCATATGCGTACCTTCCCATGACAGAGACTTAGCTCTCAAAACACAGAATAAAATTCCTAAGAAGCCCATTATATAGAAGTCCTATAGAAGTCCAGATATAACATTTACATCTCAAAGGCACAAGGAGAGAAATGCAAGTTCCTCCTGGAAGGGCTTTGTTACAACCTTTAAGGTCAGAATTTTGAAAATATGTTTTATCAGGCTGACTTTCTTCTAATCAGTCTTGAAATGTCAAAAGAAGCCTATCTCGACCACTTTAGGACAAGATTTCCAACTAAGCAAGTACCTATAAGGATAAATTCCATAGGGACATAAACAAGGCTGGAGTATTAGTTGGGGGCTGACTTTCTGAGGCCCTTCATTTCACCCAGTCTAGAAGGCTCAGTGTCTTTCAACCAGGCTCCCCCAGTACCTTTAAACTGGGGTCGGGGGAGGTGGAGGCTAGATCCCTATTATATACCACAGAATAAAACTCAGGACCATCAACCAATAATTGGGGAATCCAAGGGCCAGGAGGGACTCATCCAAGTTTGTCTAAGTTTACAAAGGAGAGGAATGGGCACAAGAGTCCTTGCTGGTATCAGGGCTTCAGCTCTTTGTAGAGTTCAGGCAAAGGAATGACGTCTGCTCTGGGTCCCTTTGTGATCACCAATACCATTGAATGAAAGAGAAGCTCACAATGTAAAATTCGAGTCAAGTTTTATTTATGACCTTATTGAGGACTATAGTCCGAAAGACAGCCTCTCAGATAGCTCTGAGGAACTGGTCTGAAGAAGTAAGGCAGGATCCAGGACATACACATGAACTTTTTTGGTGGGAAAACATGTAGTCAAGCATCAAAAGGTTATTGCTAATCACATGGAAGAGAAATCTCAATGATTTTAGTGCTTTTCTCTGTATGGGAAGAGTTAAGAAACTGGGGTCACTTGAAAATTTCCCTTAGATATGCATCTTAACTATCTAAGGAGCCAATATACCCAAAGCACAGAATGTCTCCTGTCTTTCTTTATCCTGAATTTCCTGCACAGTACACTGTCTGTGGGCAACAGTGGTGGCTAATAGCTTGATCCTTGTACAAACTGGAATGACAGGCAACATTTTTTCAACATTTTACACAAGAGATAGAAAATGAGCAGAGTTGGGTCGCAGGAGAACTAAAAGACTCTGCATACGACCAGCATGGCAAATCAATTATATTACCCCTTGGTTCCTCAACCAATTTTTTTTTCATTTTGTAGGAAATTTGTATGTTTCTTTCTGTCAAACCCTCTTTATATCCCTCACATAAATAATTATTTTCAAAACCTAGGTGACTAAGGGAAGATCTACTAAGAAATATGGCCCCCTTCTTGAGACTTGATGCCATAATTTACTCAGAGATTGTAAAAGGAGGAGGAACAATGTCCAAGAAATGAGGGGAGAATAAACCGTTTCTACAAGCCCTTCTCTACATTACCGAGTTCAGGCTAGAGAAGAGAGGGAAGGAATGAACTATGAAGCTGCTAAGAGATGAGCCAGGGTTGTGGATACAAGAGATTCATATTTATAAAGCAAAGTACAGCTATTCTTTTTTGTTTGTTTGAAGACTATGGGAATCATAGAAACGGGGCAAAGAAGTGGGAAGGAAAAACTAAAAAGTGGTGGTGGCTGTGTTATTGGAACATTTTTCAGATTGTCTAAGTGGAAAGGTTTGAAAAATTGTGCTCTGTGCTAATCTTTAAATCTTGGCTCCCTCACAGCTCCTGGAAGAGATCAATCAGGTCAGTTTTCCCTTTTCTCAGTTTCTCCCGGTCTCTGGGCGTTGGTCCTCCCAGCCAGCACTACCTGTCCCCATAAATGAGGCCTGTGGTAATGCGCCAACATCACTGGTGTTGCTACTCTGAGGTCACACCTGTTGCGGTAGTGGGTGAGCAAACCCTCCTCTGATCTCTCCTGTCTTCAGTTCTTTCCCTATTACTGAATGCCATAGTGTAGAAGGGAAGAAAATGTTTGCAGAAGGAACGACAGAGGCAGGAAACTGATGTTTAAAGATCCTCGGATCTAATCTCCTCTATTCCCTAAGGCCCCGCCCCCTGTATGTCCAAGCCCATGCCACTGTCAAAGAATTCAGAAATAGCTCCTATTCACAGAGGGAAATGCTATGGCCAAATCTTTATATAGTTCCAAAAGAAACTCATGTCACTGAACTGTTTCGATTTCTGGTCCCATTGGTCATTTGCAATTATATGCACAAATATGATTATGCAAGCAGTCCATGCCTCTTTGTTTAATCTTTTTGTGTGTGTCGTGTATCAATTGCTGACTATGTTCACCTTAGGTGGAGAGTTGAAAAACGTTGCCCTCCCCATAGAATCTAAAATTAAGCAAGGTTTAAAAGAATTGTAAGTGAAAAAGATCTTGCTCATTAAATATTAACAACCAAGGAGGAACTGGTTTTTCAGTCTAGAAACTACGTCTGAGGTATATACATCCCAGGTTCACTTTTATTTTGACAAGAATGTATAGGACAAGAGCTTTCAGAATCAGCCCACTTACAGGCCCTCAACTATAGCTCAGTCTTCACCCATCTGTAAATCATATCTCCTGAACTTTTCTGAGCCCATTCCAGGAACCTACAACCCCACTGCTACTGCTAAGTCGCTTCAGTCGTGTCCGACTGTGCGACCCCACAGACGGCAGCCCACAAGGCTCCCCCCGTCCCTGGGATTCTCCAGGCAAGAACACTGGAGTGGGTTGCCATTTCCTTCTCCAATGCCTAAAAGTGAAAAGTGAAAGTGAAGGCGCTCAGTCGTGTCTGACTCTTAGCGACCCCATGGACTGCAGTTTACCTGGCTCCTCTGCCCATGGGATTTTCCAGGCAAGAGTACTGGAGTGGGTTGCCATTGCCTTCTCCATCCACCCCCACTACCACTAGGTTAAAAAAAAAAAGAACAGATTCTGTATGAGGTATTTCTCCAAGTTAATACCTCCAAATGGAAGTATTACTCCATTTCCAATCCTGTCCCTAATAGGAATTAGTCCAGAAAAACTCCTAGTTGCAGCTGGGCCTTTCCCTATGTTCCACCCACCTCCCATTCACCTTCACCTGTCTTCATCTTCCCTATTTCCTCTTTAGGAATAACTCCAAAAGCTTTCCTTCTCCTCAACCCTCCATGGTCCACAAACTTCCACAAAGACAAAGTGACTCTCACATGCAGGGATTCCCTTTCTCCAGTCCAAGGAGACATATATTGGTATTATAACGGGAATTTGTTGAATAAAAAATCTGAAGAGATCCAAATAGACAAGACTGGATATTACAAATGCAAGACCCGAAGATCTTCTCTCAGTGACTCCATACATGTGGATTTTTCATTTGGTGAGAAAGGAAAGGGGTGGTCTCTGAAACTAAACCCCTGGGCAGTATGTCTAAGGGCTGGGGAACTGCAGGGAGCTTAGATAAGATTGTAAATAGGCATGAGAATATTTGATGTACTGACCCCAGTGGGGGATATAAGAGAATGTTGCAAGAGAATGCTGTCTTGTCCGTCTTTTCCATCCAGAGAAGTATAAGTCAGAAATCACCAGGTAAAATGGATTCAAGTCTGAAGAAAGATGAGGTATAAAATTTCTTAATATGCATGGGAATTGCTTAAGGACATTTTCTGGAAATGAGTCCATTTTCCTAGGATAAGGGAGAACTGGGTTTGGAGGACCATGTAGAAATGTTGATGGAGGGTATACAGGTGTACAGGTGGATGGAGGGTATTTCAGGTGTACAGGATCGTAGCTCTTTCTTCATGCACAGAAATGAGAGTTTGAAGAAAGAAGCATCAGGGAATAAACTGAGTGTATTCCTCTACTCTTTGCAGACAAGCTGATCCTTCAGGCTCCACACCCTGTCTTTGAAGGAGATGATGTTGTTCTCAGATGCCAGGCGAGAGAAAAAGCAAAAGAAATAAGTCTTTACAGAAATGGAACACTAATTCAATCAGACTTCACTCTAAAGTCAGTCTCCAGGAACAATGACACATATCATTGTACTGCTCTCCTGAAAGGCTTCTGGTCATGGACGAAAGAAATTTCAAAACATCTAACGATTCAAGTTCAAGGTAATGGCTGCCCTCTTGTGGGTAACAGGACTCAGCAGGGAACCTGTGTGTGATGATTTAGGGAGTGGCTTATCAATGGGGATTTCATGAAACGCCTCCTGTCCTAGGAGGGAGATGGGAGGTGATTCCACCTGCTTGGGTCCTTGTGTTCTACTGGCTGATGCTGAGTGCTCATATGCATCTTTCCAGGATCCCTGAGCTGTGCTACCCTGAGAGCTGTGTTTGTTCTTCTCTCTAGAGCTGTTTCCCCTCCTATGCTGATAGCCAGCCCCTCCTCACCCATAGAGGGGAGCCCAGTGACCCTGAAATGTGAGACGTGGCTCCCTCCACAGAGGTCACACATTCAGCTTCAATTCTGCTTCTTCAGAGGAGACAAGGTTTTGCAGAAATGCTGGAGCAGTTCTCCAGAGCTCGAGTTACCCACTGTGTGGAGTGAAGATGCAGAGTCTTACTGGTGCCAGGCAGAGTCAGTGACTCCATCTATCAGAAAAAGAAGCTTGAGATCCCAGTTATATGTGCAGAGTGAGTATTTATGGAGTTGCTCTTCCAGAGTCAGAGCTGGGGAGGTGAGAGCAGAGCAATGACATTTCCTGCTCCCTGGGACAGTGAACATAACCGAGAGAAGGTTTCTGCTATCGTGATATCCTTCTCACTTCAGGTTCAACACTGGCCTAATGTCCCTAGGACATTCTCTTCCATCTAACTCAGTTAATAACAATTGTTGATCAATTGCTGGGTCCTCACCCCTTTGAGGGTGACAGAGCCATGCAGCATATGTTCTCTCAAGAGTCACAGATAATTAGAAACACAGATGCAGTCTTTGGAGATCCCTATGCTTCTTCCATTTGTTGACCTAAATATAAGGAAATTAAACATGAACTGGTGTAATCAGAAAAAACATGGGAAGGTAGGGGTGAGACTGGAGAAGAGTCTTGAAGGATAGGATAGGGGTTTGAATTTCAGGATAGAAGTAATATTCTCAGGGTTCTGTTTCTTTTGAACAGAAGTAAGACCACTCTTATTTTGTGGTCATTGGTGCACCAAAGAGTCCTTAAGTATAGACATCCATAAAATGTGACTGCTATCAATATTAGGTTTAAGATGAAGAACCCGTCACCGCATCCTCCAAGGATGGGAACTGTTGTGTGTGCTGGGAGGGGTATTTGCTACCTTTATAATAACACACACAATTAATTCCCTGTTGCTCACGTTGGCCCACTGCATATTGTGTCTGTTGCTATTGACTTATTCGTGGCAGAACCAGCCTTCTCATTGATCCTGAAGTTTCTGCCATGAGAATCTTCATGTGTCATCTTGTGTCCTCCCAGGAATCCCTGTGTCTGATGTAACTCTAGAGATCCAGCCCCCCGGACGGGCAGCTTATTGAAGGAGGAAATCTGCTCCTTATCTGCTCAGTAGCCAAGGGTACAGGGACTATCACATTCTCCTGGCACAGAGAGGGCACAGTAAGAAGTCTGGGAACAAAGACCCAGCGTTCCTTGTCGGCGGTGCTGCAGATACTCACTGTGAAGGAGAGCGATGCTGGGAGATACTACTGTGCAGCTGACAACGTTCACGGTCCCATCCTCAGTAAACTGATCAGAGTCACACTGAGAAGTAGGTTCTCACTTCCTTCCATTCAGCCTCAGCTCACAAACCAGGGTTTAGCTTGTCAATTAGCCATGAAGGTCTTTGGAAGGAAGCAAAGCAATAGAGGTGTAAAGATTTAGAAGCTAACTAGTGAATAGCAAAGATGACAAAAGTTGAAGACACCTTATATCTTGTGGAGCAAACTGAAAACAGTAGTAGTGATGAAAGCAAAATCATCTAAGATTACTCTTCATGGTCCAAGCCATATATCTCTATTTAGGCTTCCCTGGTAGCTCAGTGGGTAAAGAATCTGCCTGCAATGCAGGAGACCAGGGTTTGATCCCTGGGTTGGGAAGATCCCCTGAAAAGGAACTGGCAATGCTCTCCAGTATTATTGCCCCAAAATCCCACGGATAAAGGAGCCTGGCAGGCTACAGTCCATGGGGTCATAAGAGTTAGACACAACTTTCTGGCTTACTTCAGTCTGTATAATCGGTTCCAATTTCATATACAGAGTGAAGTAAGCCAGAAAGAAAAACACCAATACAGTATACTGACACATATATATGGAATTTAGAAGACAGTAATGATGACCCTATATGTGAGACAACAAAGAGACACAGAGGTATAGAGTGGACTTTTGGACTCTGAGGGAGAGGGAAAGGGTGGGATGGTTTGGGAGAATGGCAATGAAACATGTATATTTTCTTATAAGAAACGAAGCGCCAATCTATGTTCAATGTAGGATGCAGGATGCATGGGGCTGATGCACAGGATGATTCAAGTAGAGGATGTGGGGTGGGAGGTGGGAGGGGGCTTCGGCATTGGGAGATTGTGTTCACCTATGGCTGATTCGTGTCAATGTATGGCAAAACAAATACAGTATTGTAATTAAAAAAATAAATAAATTTAATTTAAAAAAGAAAAAAAAAGAAAAAAAGAGTTAGACACAACTTAGCAACTAAACCACCACCAGCCTTCTTGAGTGTGGTTATGAGTCTGGCACAGCATCAGAGTCCTCTGACGACCCTTTTGTATCTTTCAGTTCCAGTATCTCGCCCTTTCTTCACCCTCATGCCTCCTAGGATGCAGGCTATGGTGGGGGATGTGGTGGAGCTTCACTGTGAGTCCCAGAGGGGCTCTCCCCTATCTTGTACCGATTTTATCATGGGAATGTCACCCTTGGAAGCAGCTCAGTTCCTTCTGGAAGAGCAATCTTCAAATTTTCTCTGACTGCAGAACATTCTGGAAACTACTCCTGTGAGGCTCACAATAGCCTGGGGGTCCAGCGCAGTGACAGGGTGATTCTCAGTGTCACAGGTGAGTAGGATATGCCTACAGCAGTTACAGACAAGAACAGAGTATGTCCTCTCCTTTAGGCTACTTGCTGGTGCGACATTCCATCAGACTCCTTGTTTGTCTGCCTCTACCTGAAAGTCCTGGGATTCTTTCTTCTGACTATACATTCAGGAATTTAGGCCATTCCAAATGTTTTTCCTATATTTACTGAAATGGTTATATGATCTGTATTCTTCACTTTATTAATGTGGCATATCATGTTGTCGGTGACAGAATGAAACACCAACACGGCCGAGTGGTTGGAATATTTTTCTTTATTCTGCTGCTTCTGCAGCTGTTTTATTTTATATCTTTTGTACAACAACCAGCGGGGCAAGTTGTCAAACACTATGATTCAGTGACTATACAGTGCGCAGGCTCGGGGCGAGATAATCTTTCCTTAACTTGTTTACTGCAGCTAAGACTTTTTCAAGGACTTCCTTATCAACTTAGAGTCCATTTGTCCAAGGACTGTTTCTTTTGAGGAAGCAGGTAAACATTCTTATATGCAAGCAATGTTCACTTTTCCTTGGGGCCAAACAAAGGACTCTTGGCTGAACATCTCGTTTGCAAGAATGTTTGATCCCTGACCGGGAGCCTTGTTTGCAAGAGACTTCCCAGCCTCCCTTATACTTTGTTCCCTACATCATGTTGACTGATTTGCAAATGTTGAACCATCCTTGCATACATGGGATAAGTCCCACTTGATCATAGTGTATGATCCTTTTAAAGTATTGTTGTGTTTGGTTTACTAATAGTTTGTTGATTTTTTGTGTCTATGTTATTTGAGATAATGGTCTATAATTTTCTTTGTCTGGTTTTGGTATCAGAATGCTGGCTTTGTAAAATGTCAGGAAGTATTCCTTTCTCTTCAGTTAAAAAAACTATTTTGAGAATAGGATTTAAATCACTTTTGACTAGTTGCTAGAATTTGCCCTGTGAAGTCATCTGATCCTGTGCTTTTTTATTCTTGGGAGTTTTTGACTATTGTTTTTCTCTTTACTAGTGATTGGTCATTCAAATTTCACTTTTATGATTCAGTCTTAGAAGGTTATATGATTCTAAGAATTTGTCCATTTATTCTAGGTTGCCCAATTTGTTGGCACATAACTGCTCATAATATTCTTATATAATCCTCTGTATTTTGGGACATTCATTGTTATACCTCTTCTTTTGCTTCTGATTTTATTTATCAAAGCTTTATCTCATTTTTCTTAGTGAATGTAGCAAAAGGTTTGTCAATTTTTTGCTTTTAATGTATATTTCATTTCTCTTCTAATCTTTATCATTTCTTTCCTCATACCGACTCTGGGCTTCATTTGCTCTTTTTCTAGTTCCTTTATGTGCGAAGTTAGATGTCTTTATGTCATTTTTTCATTGTCACTTGTCTTCATTTTTTCATTTCTCCTTTGCTGTCTTGTTTTGATCCAATAGCTGTTCCTCAGCATGCTGTGTAGTCTTCACATATTTATGATTTTCCAAATTTCTTTTTGTGGTTTATCTCCAATTTCATACCATTGTAATCAAGAAAGATGGTTGATACGATTTCAATCTTAAAGTCATTGAGGCTTGTTTTGTGTTCCAATACATGGTCACTCCTTGAGAAAGTTTCATGAGCAGCTAAATATGTGTATTGTACTGCATTTGAATGGAATGTTCTATATAAATTTATCAAGACTGCTTGGTCTAATGTTTCTTTTAAGGCTGCTATTTCCTTGTTGACTTTTTTGTCTGTATGATTTATTCATTATTGTAGATGAGGTGTTGTAGGACCCTACTATTATTGTGTTGCTCTCCATTTCTCCCTTTAGGTCTGTTAATAATTGCTTTCTATATTTGGGTGCTGCTATGTTAGCTACATATGTGTTTATCACTGTTTTATCTTCTTGGTGAATTGTCCCTTTTACCATTACATAATATCCATTTTTATCTTTTGTTACCTTTCCTGGTTTGAGGTTTTTTTCATTTAATATGAGTGTGGCTACACCCACTTTATTTTGCTTGCTATATGCATGGAGTATCATCTTCTATTACTCTGTCTAGCCACTCTATGTCTTTTGATAGGTGAATTCAATCCATTTACATTTAAGGTGATTACTGATAAAGGGAAACTTTAGTGCGGTCCATTTTATTTTTTACTGCTGTCCTTTTTATTTTCTGGTTGCTCTATGTCTTCCTTTTTTCCCTCTTAAGTGTTGCATGTCATCTTGGTTTTGTGGCTTTCTATGATATTTTTCTCAATTTCCCTTTTTTTTTTTTTTTTTTGTATCTCTGCTTTAGATTAATGTTATGTGGTTACCTTGCTGCTGCTGCTGCTGCTAAGTCGCTTCAGTCGTGTCCGACTCTCTGTGACACTATAGACGGCATCCCACCAGGCTCCCCTGTCCCTGGGATGCTCCAGGCAAGAGGGAGGTTGCATAAAAGCTCTCATTGATGTCCATTTTCTGTATTCTGGCCTGGAGAATCCCATGGACAGAGGAGCCTTGGTGGGCTACAGTCCACAGGGTCACAAAGAGTCAGACTCAACTGAAGCGCACACTGCTGGTAGCATTTTATTTTCATTCATCTATGTGAGTTCCATTCTTTCCCTCTTCCCCTCTTATGCTTTTGTTGTCTCAAATTATCTCTTTTATGTTGTGAGATTGCTACCAAATTGAAATAGCAATAGTTTTTTTTTCTTTTTTTTTTTTTTGCTTCCTCCTTTTACCTTTATGCTATAATAAAGTATTTAAAGCCTATTCTGAGTTGCAATTTTCTGATTCTATATATAACTTTCCTGAAAGTATTGTGTATTTTTGCCTTTTGTGTTTAGTAGAAAGCTTCTTTAAACATTTATTGTAAGCAGAACCAGTTTTGATGAATTTCCTTAGCTTTCATTTGTTTGGGAAGATATTTGTTTTTCCTTCACATCTGAATGATAACTTTTCTAGAAAAAATAGTCTCAAGTGACACTTTTTATTTTTCAGTATTTTGAGAATGTCACTTGATTCCTTCTTGTCCTGTAGAGTTTCTGTTGAGAAACCTGATCATAGGCTCATGGGGATTCTCATGTAGGTACAATCCTTTTTCCTCCTGGCTGCCTTAAAAATACTTTCTTTGTCATTGTCTTTTGACAATTTTGATATAATATGTCTTGTGCAAGGTCTTTTGGCATTGAGGTAATTAGGTGTTAGCTTCATGAATTTGTATATCCAATTTCTTTCCCAGATTTGGGAAGTTCTCAGCTATTATTTGTTTAAATATAACTGAGAGACTTCCCCTTTCCCTGTCTTCTCCTGGGATACCCCTTACTCTAATGTTGCCTTTCCTAAAAGAGTCATATAGCTTCTGGAGAATTCCTTCATTTTTAAATTATCTTACTTCTCCTCATATACTTGTAGCATTTCTAAATTTCTATCATCAAGCCTGCTAATTCTCTCTTTCATAGAATCTAATCTATTTCCAAAGCTTTCCAAGGCAGAAAGAAAGGGCGGGATGGGAGCCAGGGAGAGACTGGCACCTCTGCTTTGTTTCTTGCTGAAAGTTTGTGGACTCTGCTGCTGCAGGTTAAGGGGTTAAGGGGTAGGGACCAGAACTGGGGTCATGGGGAACCCATTAAAAACGAGTAAAGGATTTGAATAGGCATCTCTCCAAAGAAGACATGTAAATGGCTATTAAATACACACACACACACACACACACACACACACACACACACACACACACGCTCAACAATATTCATTATTAGGGAAATTCAAACCAAAAAATTCAAACCAAAAAAGCTACTATGAAATACAACCTCACACTCGTTAGGATGGATACTATACAATATAACAGAAAATAACAAGTATTGCCAGGATGTGGAGAAATTGGAATCCTTGTGTAATCCTTGTGAGGATCGCACCGTCACGGTTATTTTGGTCGTGACGATCTTTTTTTTTTTTTGTACAGTTTTTCTGTGTATTTTTGCCACCTCTTCTTAATATCTTCTATTTCTGTTAGGTCCATACCATCTCTGTCCTTTATTGAGGCCATCTTTGCTTGAAATGTTCCCTTGGTATCTCTAATTTTCTTGAAGAGATCTCTTCTCTTTCCCCTTCTATTGCTTTCCTCTGTTTCTTTGCACTGAACACTGAAAAAGACTTTCTTATCTTTCTTTGCTGTTCTTTGGAAGTCTACATTCAGATGGGTATATCTTTCCTTTTCTCCTTTGCTTTTCACTTCTCTTCTTTTCTCAGCTATTTGTAAGGCCTCCTCAAACAACCATTTTGCATGTCTTTTTCTTGGGGATGGTCTTGATCACTGCCTCCTGTACAATGTCACGAACCTCCATCCATAGTTCTTCAGGCACCCTGTCTATCAGATTTAATCCCTTGAATCTATTTCTCATTTCCATTGTATAATCATAAGGGATTTGATTTAGGTCATACCTGAATGGTGTAGAGGTTTTCCCTACTTTCTTCAATTTAAGTCTGAATTTGGCAATAAGGAGTTCATGAACTGAGCCACAGTCAGTTTCCAGTCTTGTTTTTGCTGACTGTATAGAGTTTTCCATCTTCGGCTGCAAAGAATATAATCAATCAGATTTTGGTGTTGACCACCTGGTGATGTCCATGAGTAGAGTTGTCTCTTGTGTTGTTGGAAGAGGGTGTTTGCTATGACCAGTGCATTTTCTTGGCAAAACTCAGTTAGCCTTTGCCCTGCTTACTTTTTGCACTCTAAGGCCAAACTTGCCTGTTACTCCAGGTACCTCTTGACTTATGCATCCAGTCCCCTGTGATGAAAAGGACATCTTTTCTGGCTATTAGTTCTAGAATGTCTTGTAGGTCTTCATAGAACCATTCAACTTCAGATTCTTCAACATTAATGGTTGGGGCATAGACTTGGATTTCTGTGATATTTAATGGTTGGGCTTCCCTGATAGCTCAGTTGGTAAATAATCTGTCTGCAATGCAGGAGACCCCAGTTTGATTCCTGGGTCAGGAAGATCTGCTGGAGAAGGGAAAGTCTATCCACTCCAGTATTTGTGGGCTTCCCTTCCAGTATTTGTGGCTCAGCTGTTAAAAATCCACCTGCAATGTGGAAGACCTGGGTTTGACCCCTGGATTGGGAAGATCCCCTGGAGAAGGGAAAGGCTACCCACTCCAGTATTCTGGCCTGGAGAATTCCTTGGACTGTATAGTCTATGGGGTCACAAAGAGTCAGACACGACTGAGTGACTTTAACTTGCCTTGGAAATGAACAGAGATCATTCTGTCATTTTTGAGATTGCACCCAAGTACTGCATTTCAGACTCTTTTGTTGACTATGAGGGCTATTCCATTTCTTCTAAGGGATTCTAGCCCAAAGTAGTAGATATAATGGTCATCTGAATTAAATTCAACCATGCTGGTCCATTTTAGTTCACTGATTCCTAAAATATCAATGTTCACTCTTGCCATCTCCTGTTTGACCACTACCAATTTACCTTGCTTGATTCATGGACCTAACATTCCAGGTTCCTATGCAATATTGTTTTTTACAGCATAGGACTTTACTTCCATCACCAGTCACATCCACAACTGGGTGTTGTTTTTGCTTTGGCTCCATCTCTTCATTCTTTCTGGAGTTATTTCTCCACTCTTCTTCAGCAGTATCTTGGGCACTTACAGACCTGGGGAGTTAATCTTTCACTGTCATATCTTTTGTGTTTCATACTGTTCATGAGGTTCTCAAGGCCAGAATACGGAAGTGCTTTGCCATTCCGTTCTTCAGTGGACCACATTTTGTCAGAACTCTCCACCCTGACCTTGTTTGTCTTGGCCCTACACAGCATGGCTCATGGTTTCATTGAGTTAGACAGGCTGTGTTCCATGTGATCAGATTGGCTAGTTTTCTGTGATTGTGGTTTTCATTCTGTCTGCCCTCTGATGAATGAGGAAAAAAGGCTTATAGGAACTTCTTGATGGGAGAGATTCACTGTGGGAGAAATTGGTCTTATTTTGATGGGTGGGGCCATGCTCAGTAAATCTTTAATCCTCCTTTCTGTTGATGGGTAGGGTTGTGTTCCCTTTCTGTTGTTTGGCCTGAGGCCAAACTGTTGACCCATACCTCTACCAGAGATGCCTGGACACTCACAGGCAAGTCTAGTTCACTCTCTTGTGGGGACACTGTTCCTTTCTCCTGCCTCCTGGCTCACTTGCACAAGGTTTTGTTGGTGCCCTCCAAGTGCCTGTTTCTCCAGTCTTGTGGAAGTTTTGTAATCAAATCCCACTGGCTTCAAAAGTCAAATTCCCTGGGGGTTCTCAGTCCCTTTGCAGGATCCCCAGGTTGGGAAATCTGTTGTGAGTCCTAGAACTTTCTTAACAGTGTGAGAATTTCTTTGGCAGTTTGTGTGTCATCTGCTCAGTGGCTCTATGGTGGAGCTAATGGCAACCTTCTTCAAGAGGGTCATGCCACACGCTGCATGATCCAGATCTGCTGCAGCAAGCCAGAGTCCCTGTCCCTGCAGCAGGCAACTGCTGACCTGTGCCTTCACAGGAGATACTCACACATTGAAAGTTAGCTCTGGTCTCTGTGGGGTTTCTGGGTCCTGGTGCACACAAGGTTTTGTTTGAGCCCTCTGAGCATCTCTGGCAGGTATGGAGTTTGATTCTAAATGTTACATAATCTTTGTGGGAATGTAAAATGATAAAATCATTATTGAGACCACTATGGAATTTTCTAAGAAAATTAAAAATAGAGCTACTATATGACACATAAATTCCACTTGCTGTTGTTCAGTCTCTAAGTCGTGTCTGACTCTTTGTGACCCAATAGACTGCATCACATCAGCCTTCTCTGACCTTCACTATCTCCCTGAGTTTGCTCAGACCCATGTCCATTGTGGCAGTGGTGCCATCCAACCATCTCATCCTCTGTCACCCCCTTCTTCTCTTGCCCTTAGTCTTCCCCAGCATCAGGGTCTTTCTCAATGAGTCAGCTCTTTGAATCAAGTGGCCAAAGTATTGGAGCTTCAGCTTCAGCATCGGTCCTTCCAGTGAATATTCAGGACTGATTTCCTTTAGGATTAACTGGTTTGATCTCCTTGCTTTCCAAAGTCTTCTCCAGCACCATAGTTTGAAAGAATCAATTCTTAGGTGCTCAGCCTTCTTTATGGTCCAACTCTCACATCTGCACACGACTACTAGAAAAGCCATAACTTTGACTATATGAACCTTTGTTGGCAAAATGATGTCTCTGCTTTTTAATACATTGTCTAGGCTTGTCGTTGCTATTCTTCCAAGGAGAAAGCATCTTTAATTTCGTAAATGCCATCACTGTCTGAAGTGATTTCAGAGCCCAAGAAAATGAAATCTGACACTTGTTTCCTCATTTTCCCCATCTATTTGCCGTAAAGTGATGGCACTGGATGCCATGATCTTAGTTTTTGAATGTGAGTTTTAAGCCAACTTTTTCACTCTCCCCTTTTAGCTTCATCAAGAGGCTCTTTAGTTCCTCTTCACTTTCTGCCATTTAAGTAGCATCATTTGCATATCTGAAGTTGTTGATATTTCTTCTAGCAGTCTTGATTGCAGCTTGAGATTTGTCTACCTCAGCACTTCACATGATGTCCTCTGCATATGAGTTAAATAAACAGTGTGATAATATACAGCCTCAATGTACTCCTTTCCCAACTTTGAACCAGTCCATTATTCTATGTCCAGTTCTAACTGCTGCTTCTTGTCTTGCATACAGGTTTCTCAGGAGGCAGGTAATATGGACTAGTATTTCATCTCATTAAGAATATTTCACAGTTTCCTTTGATCCACACAGTCAAAGGCTTTAGCATAGTCAGTGAAGCAGAAGGAGATTTTTTTTTTTTTTTAATTCCCTCTCTTTTTCTATGATCCAGTGTATGCTTGGGAGTTTCATCTCTTGTTCCTCTGCCTTTTCTAAATCCACCTTGTACATCTGGAAATTCTTGGTTCACATACTGCTGAAGCTCAGTTTGAAGGATTTTGAGCAAAATCTCACTAGCATGTGAAATGAGTGCAATTGTACAATAATTTGAACATTCTTTGGCCTTGCCTTTCTTTGGGACTGGAATGAAAACTGACCTTTTCCAGTCCTGTGGCCACTGCTGAGTTTTCCAAATTTGTTGGCATAATGAGTGCAGTGTGTTAACAGCATCATCTTTTAAGATTTGAAATAGCTCAGCTGAAATTCTATTACCTCCACTAACTTTGTAGGATGCTTCCTAATACCCACTTGACTCCACACTTCAGGATGTCTGGCTCTATGTGAGTGATCACACCATCATGGTTATCTGGGTCATTAAGACCTTTTTGTATAGCTCTTCTGTGTGTTCTTGCTACATTTTCTTAATCTCTTCTGCTTTCATTAAGTCCTTGCCATTTTCGTCCTTTATTGCGCCTATCTTTGTATGAAATATTCCCTTGGTAGCTCCAGTTTTCTTAAAGAGATCTCTAGTCTTCTCCATTCTATTGTTCTTCTGGATAGTCCCCCCTCCCTCCAACCCCCCAAAAAGAGAAAAATTTGAAAATATATCCTCACAAAGACATTTGTATACCCATGTACAGAACATTATTCATTATAGCTAAAACATGGAAACAACCCAAGTGGGTAATCAAAGTGTGGTATACACATGACATGGAATTTGTTCAGACTTATAAGGAAAGAAAATTCAGATTCATGCAACAACATGGATGAATCTTGAGGTTATTACGGTAAGTGAAATAAACCAGTCAAAAGTAGACAAATAATATATGATCCCACTTATATAGTATATTCAGAGTAATCAAAATCATAAGAACAGAAAGTAGGCTGATGTTTGTCAGGGGCTGGGGAGAAGGAGCATAGGGACTTATTGTTTAATGGGTATGTAATTTCAGTTTTACAAGGAAAAGGTTATGGAAATTGATGGTGCTGGTTTCACAGTGTTATGAAAGTATTTATACCACTTCACTATGCACTTAAAAGGTTTATGGTAGAATATTTTAAGGTATGTATATATATTTTACAGCAATACAAATTGAATAAAAATATAAGAAGTGGTGACACGGGTGAAAAGGCACACTGAGGTGCACAAGAATATAAAGACTTACCCCTGAGACCCTTAGCATTTGGCCCAAGTCATTGTATATTGTAAAGGATGTACAGAAGGGCAAAACCCAAGCCATCTGTTTGAATTTTACAAAAGCACCACTTAGCATTTCTACCCAGATGAGACCACTGGTGCCATCTGCCTTACAGCCAGCAGATGGTGCATTTTTGAGTTGAATTATCCCCATTTAACTGATTGCCTCCATTACCCCCTCCTTTACCCAATCTCAGATGCAAAGCTAAGCTCTAGATCCTTGCCAAACTTCTCTTGCCAATAAAGCCCACAGTTTATATCTAAAGCACTTGCACACAGACTGGTTTACCTGGGTTTCCTCACAACTTAACAGAAATAGCAATCTTACAGTTCACATTTCACATTAATTGATTATTGATTATTAATTCCATTTAAAACATAATGATTTTCTGTTTTTCTTGGCTTCCCTATTTCTATAATTACAAATTAAAATGGAAATCTTGCTTGCTATTGCTGTATCTGGATATTTTGGTGCCAAATATAATTTACTTACCACTTATTCACCAATTATTGATAAACTATTGCATGCCAAGGCAAAATTCTGCTGCTGCTGCTAAGTCGCTTCAGTCGTGTCTGACTCTGTGCGACCCCATAGACAGCAGCCCACCAGGCTCCCCCGTCTCTGGGATTCTCCAGGCAAGAACACTGGAGTGGGTTGCCATTTCCTCTCCAATGCATGAAAGTGAAAAGTCAAAGTGAAGTCATTCAGTCGTGCCTGACTCTTAGCAACCCCATGGACTGCAGCCTACCAGGCTCCTCCATTCATGGGATTTTCCAGGCAAGAGTACTGGAGTGGGGTGCCATTGCATTCTAGCAGTTGGAAATACAAAAATGAACAAAGAGTTAAGTCCTCATTCTTATGAAACTTACACTCTGTTGGGGGAATCAGATATATAACAATGATAAATAGATACATAAATAACAGATTGATAGATGTTAGTGCTAATACTAAGTAGAAAAAGAAAGCAAGGTAACTGAGTAGAGGATACTTCAAATAGGTATGGATGTCTAGGTTTAAAGCTAAGTCTCAGGAATTAATAATATGGAGCAACAAACCTTGTTTTTAGTAATTATTCCTCTCAGCAACAGTAGCTAGCATTTATTGAGTGCTTTACATACACGATTATTACTATTACCTCCATTTTACAAAGGAATAAACTGAGACTTGGAGAAAGTAAAATGTTTTAAAACATCTAGATCACAGGGCTAATAAAGGGCAGTGAAAGTGTTATTCACTCATCTGTGTCCGACCCTCTGTGACCCCATGGACTGTAGCCTGCCAGGTTCCTCTGTCCATGGAATTCTCCAGGTAAGAATACCGGAGTGGGTAACCATTCCCTTCTCCAGACCCAGGGATTGAACCTGGGTCTCCTGCACTGCTGGCAGATTCTTTACCATTTGAGCCACCAAGGCATGTAAGTTTAAATCCTGTCTCTGCCATTAATAAAGAGCAGAGATGGGATTTAAATTCAGATTTTCCTGAATTCCAAGCCCATGCTCCTACTACTGAACTACGATGAATATTTCCTTTATTAAATTATTTTGTACATACTTAACCAAGTTGGCTCATAAGCTGTGTTGCCTCTTTCAGTTCCAGTGTCTCATCCTGTCTTCACCTTCAGCCCTGCTGGGCTCCAGGCTGTGGCAGGAGATGTGTTAGAGCTCCACTGTGAGGCCCCAAAAGGCTCTCCCCCGATCCTGTACTGGTTTTATTACAAGAATGTCACGCTGGGGAGCAGAGAGTCCCCTTGGAGGAGGAGCATCCTTCAACCTCACTCTGATGGCAGAGCATTCCGGAAACTTCTCTTGTGGGGCTGACAATGGCCTGGGGGTACAGCACAGTGAGATGGTGATACTCAGCATCATAGGTAGGTTGGTGGTACCTGGACTATAGGTTACATTTATAGTCAATAAAATATTTCTCCAATAGACTGTACAAATCCTCCCAATGTCAAAGAGTTATTAACATGAAACCAAGGCTTGGGGCTTCTGGAGATTGGTACTGATTTCATGGGGACAAGGGAGGGAAAAGAAATAAATTTTAATGTTAGATTCTGACAATCACTTTCCCTGTGCTATTATTTTGAAAATTACAAATTATACTAGAAATGATTCCAACTGAGAAATCAGAACCTGGCAAAAACATGTCCTAATATATAGCTAGTCCCACACTTACATAGTTTTTGTCTGGATGAAATATATTTGGCACTGAACTCAAGTATAGATCTCTTCACTTAGGACCACCCGGTAACAAAACAACCCTTATCACTGAGGGAGTCACCGCAGGGCTACTGAGCATCCTTGGCCTTGCTGCTGCTGCTGCTCTGGTGCATTACTCAGGGCCCAAAGGAATTCAGGTACGTGGCTGTATCTCACTCCTTGATGTTGTGAATTTTGCCATTGCTATTACTATTTTGACTTGTGTAGTGCATCCTACAAAAGTTGATTATTCTTTTCCAAGTACTGATCACACAGATTGGCAGAGATAAAAAGGCAGGACAAATTTCTTAATGAAGTTGTTATTCCATGTGTTTCATTTGAGTTTTAAATAAGAGAGTTGAGTTTTGTTTCCATTTAAAAATTAGAAAGTTAAGTATTTACTGTTCCAACCTCAGTCCAAAGCTTAGTGAAAATAAAAAGAATGAAAGAGAAAGTCCTTCATCTGTAACAACAACAGAAATAAACAATAGCCATAGGAACAATCCATAAAATCATATATATTTAAATACTATTGAAATATAGTGATATTTAGATAAAATTAAGATATTCTGAGAGTGAAATTAAAATTTCAGTTTCTGATTGTTGCTATTATGTGTGTGTTAGTCGCTCAGCCATGTCCAACTCTTTGTGATCCTATGGACTCTAGCCCGCCGGGCTCCTCTGTCCATGGGATTCTCCAGGCAGGAATATTGGAATGGATTACCAGTTCCTTCTCCAGGGTATCTTCCCAACTCAGGGGTTGAATGGATCTCCCACATTGCAGGCAGATTCTTTGACATCTGAGCCATCAAGGAAGCCCCTTGTTGCTAGAAATTCAATTGATTTTTCTATATTGGTCTCATATCCTACAACTTTGCTAAACACACTTATTAGTTCTAGTATTAGTTTTGTCGATTTCATCAGATTATCTACACAGATGATCAAGTCATCTATGAATAAAGACAATTTTATGCCTTCCTTTCCAATCTCGATTCCTTTTATTTCTTTTTCCTTAGTGTACTGGCTAGAACCTCCTGTACAATGTTGAACACAAGTGTTAAGAGAACAGACGTCTTTGTTTTGTTCTTGAGCTTAGGGAGGGGAAAGTATTTGAACTTTCACCATTTACATATGATAATCTTAGCTGTGGATTTCTTGTAGCTACTGTTTGTTAGGCTGAAGAAGTCCCTACTAATTGTCATTTACTGACAGTTTTTATAGAACAATGACAAATGCTTTTTCTACACTGAGAAAATTATATGGTTTTATTTCCTAGTCTACTGATACAGATTCGGATTTTGAATGTTGAAGCAGCTTTGCATTTCTGGGGTTAGCCAAGTGAGGTTATAATTTTTGAATTTCATTTGCTAAAATTTTGTTAAGAACGTTTGCACCTATGTTCATAATGGATATTGGTTTGGTAGCTTTATTTCTTATTATTTCTTTTTCTGGCTGGATGTCAAGGTAATATCCATTTAGTTACAACCTCCAGAATCCTTCACTCCTCTTTGTCCATATATACATCCACATGGTATCATTTTATCTCTGCTTAAAGGATTTCCTTTTAACATTTCTTGTAGTATGAATTTGTTGGTGAATTTGATTGATAGTGTTGAAGTCTTCGATATCTGTACTGTTTTTTCTCCTACTTTATTGATTATTGAGAGAAGGATATGAAAATTTTCAACAATAACTTGGGTTTTTTCATTTTTTCTTGCAATCTTATCAGATTTGCTTCATGTATCTTGAAACTCTATTATTAGGTGCACAAATATTTATCACTGTTATGTGTTCTTGATGAAATGACCACGTTATCCTTTATGACTTTATGACCTTTTTATTCCTGGTGGTATCATTTAACCCTGAAACACTATTTGGTATTAATAAAAATTAATTAATGTTGTATTAACTATAGGGCTTCCTGGTGGCTCAGGTAGTAAAGAATATACCTGTAATGCAGGAGACCCAGGTTTGATTCCTGGATTGGGAAGACCCCCTGGAGAAAGGAATGGCTACCCATTCCAGTATTCTGGCCTAGAGAATCCCATGGAAAGAGGAGCTTATGTTAATATATTGATATCAAATAATATTTCAAGGTAAATTATACTACCAGGAATAAAAAGCTATAAAATTAATGTTGGGCTTCCCAGGTGGCTCAGTGGTAAAGAATCTGCCTGCCAAAGCAGGAGACACAAGAGACGTGGGTTTGATCCCTGGATTGGAAAGGTTCTCTGGAGGAGGAAATGGCAACTTCCTCCAGTATTGTTGCCTGGAGAAGCCCATGAACAGAGGAGCCTGGAGGGCTCCAGTCCATGCGGTTACCAAGAGCTGGACACAACTGAGCATGTATACATATAATTAATATGCTTGATATTTCTTTTTCCCACTCTTTAAAATTTTAACCTATTTGTTTTTCTATATTTAAAGCATACTTTTATAGATAGCGTGTGGTTAATTCTGTTTTTATCTAATATGGCAGTCTGTTTCTACTTTCTAACTTTAAAAACTTTGACCATTTACGTTAATATGGTTGTCGATACAGTTAGGTTCCTATGTCTATTATTTTCCTATTTGCTCTCTGCTTGTCTCATCTGTTCTTTGTTTTCCATTTCCTTTTTTTGTCTACCCTCCTGGGTATTTTTGTGATTCAATTTTATTTCCTTTGTTGGTTTATTAGCTATATAACTCTTTGTCTTGTTATTTTAGTGGTTATTTTAAGGTATATGGTGTACATATCTAAGTTATCAGTCTACTTACAAGTGGCATTGTATTACTGCATGTATAGCATAAGAATATTCTCATTGTGTACTCCATTTTTCCCTTCCCTGGTACATTGTTATTATTTTTGTAAACAATCAGTTATTTTAAAAAGAAGCTTACATATAGTTTAAAAATATATATATTTACTCATACAGCTAATACTTCAATGTTCGTCATTCCTTTATGTGTATCCATATTTTCATCTGATATCACTTTTTTTTCTGCTTAAAAGATTTTTGTAGGATGAGTCTGCTAGTGATGAATCATCTCAGCTTCTGTATGACTGTAAAAGTTTTGTTTTGCATTTATTTGTGAGAAATATTTGTACTGGCATAGACTTCTAAGTTGAAAAATTTTTTTTTTTCTTTCAATATTTAAAAGATGTTGCTGTACTGTCTTCCTGTGTGCATGGCTTCTGACAGGAGATCTGCCATCATCCTTGACTTTGTTCTTATGTGACTGCTTTAATTTTTCTCTCTGAATGCTTTTACATTGATCAGGAATCTTGGGATGTATGGACTGTTTAATTCAGTGCTTTGGGTGCTTATAAGGTTTCAAGACTTTATATTTGGAACTACTAATCATTTACTTTCTGTCTTTCTCAGTGGTATATCACGAATTCTCCTTTTCTATCAGGCCAAATGATTCTGTTCTCCTTTTTTTTTTTTTAGGGCTCATACTGAAAATCAAGCAAATAAATAATTGTATCTCAATTTAATGAAAACCATCTTAATGATGGGGGTTAAGCATGTCTTTTACTTCTACTTTCAGGTCAATCAATGGTCCTTTATCCTACTTCTTTGTATGAAAAATGGCATCATTTCACATCATTTTGTGACTGATATTTACACCTACCTAATATTTTTTCAAATGATATTATGTATACAATTTTACGTAGCACTAACCCTGATCAGTTCAGTTCAGTTGCTCAGTCATGTCCGAATCTGTGATCCCATGGACTGCAGCATGCCAGGCTTTCCTGCCCATCACCAACTCCAGAGCTTACTCAAACTCACATCCATTGAGTCAGTGATGCCATCCAACCATCTCATCCTCTGTCATCCCCTTCTCCTCCTGCCCTCAATCTTTCCCAGCATCAGAGTCTTTTCAGATGAGTCAGTTCTCCACATCAGTTGGCCAAAGTATTGGAGTTTCAGCTTCAGCATCAGTCCTTCCAGTGAATATTCAGGACTGATTTCCTTTAGGATGGACTGGTTGGATCTTCTTGAAGTTCAAAGGGCCTCTCAAGAGTCTTATCCAACACCACAATTCAAAAACATCAGTTCTTCGATGTTCAGATTTCTTTACAGTCCACCTCTCACATCCATACATGACTACTGGAAAACTATAGCTTTGACAAGATGGACCTTTGCTGGCAATGTAATGTCTGCTTTTTCATATGATGTCTACGTCATAGCATTTCTTCCAAGGAGTAAGCTTTTAATTTCATGGCTGCAGTCACCATCTACAGTGACTGTGGAGCCCCCAAGATAAAGCCTCTCACTGTTTCCATTGTTTACCTATCTATTTCTCGTGAAGTGGTGAGACCAGAGGCCATGATCTTCATTTTCTGAATGTTGAGCTTTAAGCCAATTTTTTTCACTTTCCTCTTTCACTTTAATCAAGAGGCTTTTTAGTCCTTCTTCGCTTTCTGTCATAAGGGTGGTGTCATCTGCATATCTGGGGTTACTGATATTTCTCCTGACAATCTTGATTCCAGCTTGTGCTTCATCCAGCTTGGCATTTCACATGATATACTTTGCATACAGGTTAAATAAGCGGGGTGACAATATACAGCCTCGACGTACTCTTTCCCAATTTGGAACCAATCTGTTGTCTCATGTGTAGTTCTAATTGTTGCTTCTTGACCTGCATACAGATTTCTCTGGTATTCTTATCTCTTTAAGAACTTTCCACAGTTTGTTGTGATCCACTCAGTCAAAGGCTTTGGCATAGTCAATGAAGCAGAAATAGATATTTTCTGGAACTGTCTTGATTTTTGGATGATCCAACATATGTTGGCAATTTGATTTCTGGTTCCCCTGGCTTTTCTAAATCCAGCTTAAATATCTGGAAGTTCACAGTTCACATACTGTTGAAGCCTGGCTTGGAGAATTTTGAGCATTACTTTGCTAGCATGTGATGAGTGCAATTGTGTTGTAGTTTGAACTTTCTTTGGCATTGCCTTTCTTTGGGATTGGAATGAAAACTCACCTTTTTCAGTCCTGTGGCCACTGCTGAGTTTTCCAAATTTGCTGGCACATTGAATGCAGCACTTTTACAGCATCATCTTTTAGGATTTGAAATAGCTCAACTGGAATTCCGTCACCTCCACTAGCTTTGTCTATAGTGATGCTTCTTAAAGCCCACTTGACTTCACATTCCAGGATGTCTGGATCTAGTCCGGTGATCACAACATCATGGTTATCTGGTCATTAAAATCTTTTTGTGTATAGTTCTGTGTTCTTGCCAGCTCTTCTTAATATTCTGCTTCTGTTCAGTTCAGTTCAGTTCAATCGCTCAGTCATGTCCGACTCTTTGCGACCCCATGAATCACAGCACACCAGGCCTCCCTGTCCATCACCAACTCCCGGAGTTCCCCAGATTCACGTCCATTGAGTCAGTGATGCCATCCAGCCATCTCATCCTCTGTCGTACCCTTCTCTTCCTGCCCCCAATCCCTCCCAGCATCAAAGACTTTTCCAATGAGTCAACTTTTGCATAAGGTGCTTCTGTTAGGTCCATACAATTCTTGTCCTTTATTGTGCCCATCTTTGCATGAAATGTTCCCTTATTATCTCTGCTCTCTTGAAGAGATCTCTAGTCTTTCCCATTCTATTGTTTTCCTCTATTTCTTTGCACTGATCGCTGAGGAAGGCTTTCTTATCTCTCCTTGCTATTCTTTGGAACTCTGCATTCAAATGGGTGTATCTTTCCTTTTCTCTTTACCTTTCACTTCTCTTCTTTTCTCAGCCATTTGTAAGGCCTCCTCAGGCAACCATTTTGCCTTTTGCATGTCTTTCTTGGAGATGGTCTTGATCACTGCCTCCTGTACCATATCACAAACCTCCGTGTCCATAGTTCTTCAGGCACCCCCTGTCTATCAGATCTAATCCCTTCAATTTATTTGTCATTTCCACTGTATAATTGTAAAGGATTTGTTTTAGGTCATATCTGAATGGTCTAGTGGTTTCCCTACTTTCTTCAATTTACATCTGAATTTTGTAATAAGGAGTTGTTTATCTGAGCCACTGTCAACTCCCAGTCTTGTTTTTGCTGACTATATAGAGCCTCTCCATCTTCAGCTGCAAAGAATATAATCAATCTTGTTTCGGTATTGGACATTTGGTGATGTCCATGTGTAGAATCTTCTCTGGGTTGTTGGAAGAGAGCATTTACTATGACTAATGCAAGGAGTCTAACCCTGATAGTACTCATCATAAAATCTACCATTCATTTGGAATCTATTATATGTGATTTTTTAATGTGTCCAATTTTGTGTCCATTTGACTTCAATTCAACCACTATTGCTGTAACTATATTGAAGATGAAGAAATGAAGAATTCAGGAAGCTAGCAACCTTTCCAGATTCATGTATACTTAGTAAGAGTCAGAGTTAGGGCATAACTGGGGTCTCCCTAGCCCTTAAGTCCATATTCTCTCCATTACATTTTTTTTTTTTTTAAAGTCACTCAGTCGTGTCTGACTCTTTGAAACCCCATGGACTATACAGTCCATGGAATTCTCCAGGCCAGAATACTGGAGTGGGTAGCCTTTCCCTTCTCCAGGGGATCTTCCCAACCCAAGGATTGAACACAGGTCTCCTGCATTGCAAGTGAATTCTTTACCAGCTGAGCCACAAGGGAAGCCCAAGAATACTGGAGTGGGTAGCCTATCCCTTCTCCAGGGGTTCTTTCCAACCCAGGAATCAAACTGGGTTCTCCAGCACTGCAGGCAGATTCTTTACCAGCTGAACTATGAGAGAAGCCCCCATTACATTTTGGTGACTTGTAAAATGCTGGTTGCACCTCCTACCTTAAAAAGTTACTTTTCTATATCATTGCCTGTCTGGATTTCACTTATTAATCAGTAATATACTAGACATGCAGACACAGGAACTTCAGTATTGCAGTTGATAATACTAAAAACAAAAACAGATTGCTGTCAGTACAACACCAAATAACACAAGAGAAGGAAAGATTACCAATCATTGTTTTATGTGGTCCATTTGGGCAGAGGCCCAGGAGTTTCTGTCCTCCACATTTAGGGGAAATTGCTGTTTTAAATGTCAAACATGATTAAGGAACTCTGAAAGGCTACCAATCAGAGGGCCTCTGCCTATCACAACTCAAAATCTTGCCTACTGTACTTCCCTCCAAGCAAAGTCTTCCTTCTCATTATTGACCAGTCTTCTCAGGGAAGAGCTCAGGCCTTCCAAATTCTTCTAAAAATGAAGAATTCTGCTCCTTAAGCTTGATTGTTTCTTCCAAGTTACCAAAAGGAGCAGTGTATTTATTAGCTCTATAAGTATCCTGGTAATGTCAGGCCCTCCAAACCCCAGTCTCCTTAGCTCTGTGATGGCCATGATAATAGTATCTACCTTATAGGCACTATGAGACAGTCTATGCAAACCGCTGAGCACAGTGCCTGGCCAAAATATCTCCAGTGAATATTAGCTTATATTATAAATAACCACATTTGGGGTCTGTTTTCCTTCAGGCAAATGAAGAGATAGTCTGACTCTCAGATACACCCAAAACTTAGTTAACCTGTCTACAAGTAAGAATATTTGTTGTTGATTGATGAGGTTACAATTCCAGAGGAGAGAGATACAGGTTAGGATTATGCTTACATGCCTTTAGTTTAACTCAGGACACCTGGTTCCCAAAGTCAGGGTCTGAAGGCATTAATCAGTCATTTTTTGTGGTATGTAAAGGTGGCTCAGTGGTAAAGAATCCACCTGCCAATGCAGGAGACACAGGAAACATGGGTTTGGTCCCTGAGTTGGGAAGATCCCAACCCTTGGAGAAGGAAGTGGCAACCCACTCCAGTATTCTTGCCTGGAGAAATCCCATGGACAGAGGAGCCTGGTGGGCTACAGTCCATGGAGTCTCAAAGAATTGGACATGACTGAGTGACTGACCACACACAAGCCTGCATACACCTACTTTGGGCAATAACCTTTGTTCTCTAAGCCCGATGAGACAGATACAGTGTGCATGTGTACTTAACTGCCCAGTCGTGTCTAACTCTATGACCTTTATGGATTGACTATGTGACTGTTATGGAGCCTCATGGACAGGTTCCTTTGTACATGGGATTTTTAGGCAAGAATACTGGAGTGAGTTGCCATCTCCTCCTGCAGAGGCTCTTTCTGGATTCAGGAATCAAACCCCTTTACTGCCTTGCAGGCAGATTCTTTACCCACTGAGCCAACAGGGAAGCCCAAGACAGATACAGCTGCTGCTGCTGCTAAGTCACTTCAGTCGTGTCCGACTCTGTGCGACCCCATAGATGGCAGCCCACCAGGCTTCTCTGTCCCTGGGATTCTCCAGGCAAGAATACTGGAGTGGATTACCATTTCCTTTTCCAATGCATGAAAATGAAAATGAAAGTAAAGTCACTCAGTCGTGTCCGACTCTTCACTACCCCATGGACTGCAGCCTACTAGGCTCCTCCATCCATGGGATTTTCCAGGCAAGAGTACTGGAGTGGAGTGCCATTTCCTTCTCCAGACAGATATAGAGTCATAGGTAAAAGGCAAAGGGCAGAGATGGGAAGCTTAGGAGGAGAGCTCTATTGGACAGGCCAGAAAGACTTCAATATTGCAATGTTGATGGAAATATTATATATTTTTAAGGCTGATGGAGTAGGCTTCCAGATTAGGTTTACATTTAATCATCAATTAGGTAATTGTCTTCCCTGGTGGCTCAGATGGTAAAGTGTCTGCCTACAATACAGGAGACCCGGGTTCAATCCCTGGGTTGGGAAGATCTCCTAGAGAAGGACATAGCAACCCACTCCAGTATTCTTGCTTGGAAAATCCCATGGATGGAGGAGCCTGGCAGGCTACAGTCCATGGGGTCACAAAGAGTTGGACACAACTGAGCGACTTCACTTTACTTCACTTCAGGTAATTGTCAATTTGTTTTTTAGTCCTTGTAGTACATAGTTTAATCTGTTCAGCTGTTTAACAAATCTTCATTAAATATTTTCAAACTTCTAAGCACAGGAAATACAAAAACAATTAAGATGAGTTTTGTACCTTCAAGTAACACACCCTTTCATGAAGCGGTGTTTGAGGCAAACACAGAAATTGATAATTACAATGCAATATGGTAATTTTAGTATAGCAGGGTTCTATGTGCATCAGGGGAAGCTCTGGAGGAGGAAGGATAAATTGGAATTAGGTGAAAGGGAAGGAAAGAAGAGATATGGAGAAAACAATATGCACCAAATGCTGTTGAAATGGACTTGCAAGGTCATAGATAAAGGAAGGTCTGACTACAAGAGTCTTATAGTCCCATTGAATCATACTTGTCAGTATTAATTTTAACCCCTCTCTAGGCCACAATCTCCCTTGTCTCCACCTCATGGGGCTGCGGTAAGAATAGAGAAGTGGGAGTAGGGTTAGCACTTGGCCTAGAGTTAAACATTAAGTTTAACTTAATGTTTCTGCTTCTGCTGTCTCAGTTACAAACTATGTAGAGTTCATTCTATTGATTGAATGACTGAGAATAATTGTGATTCTGCACAAACATCTCTTCAGATCTCACCTTCCTTCTCTATAACATGACCTATGGGGTGGAGCCAGATGTTCTCAAAGATTTGCCATAGCTGAAATCTAGGATGGATTTGACTTCTGGGAAAGGACATTCTAACATATAGCACGTTGTCCACACAGATCACTTATCATCAATGTTCCTTTGTTGTTTTTCAGAAAGACTTTCCACCACGAGAACACCTAGGTAAGGTTTCTGCTTCTGGTGCTGGGAGCCTTTTCATTTTATTTATGTTTCCAGGATAGAACATGAAACTATGTGCATTTAAAAGTATTTTACTGGATTTCCTATTAAAATTTTCAAATGTTTGGTGGGGAGGGATAAATTAGAACAGGATTGACACACACACATTACAATGTATATCAATAAGATAGATAACTAATAAGGACCTACTGTATGGCACAGGGAACTGTATAGCACAGGGACCTCTACTCAGTATTCTGTAATGGCCTACACACACACACACACACACACACACACACACACACACACATATATATATAATAACAGATTCACTTTTCTGTGAACCTGAAACTAACACAACATTGCAGATTATACCCCAATACATTTTTTTTTTTAGTTTCAAATTCTTATGACATAAATGTGGTACTGCAGATGGTGACTGCAGCCATGAAATTAAAAGATGCTTACTCCTTGGAAGGAAAGTTATGGCCAACCTAGATAACATATTAAAAAGCAGAGACATTACTTTGCAAACAAATCTCTGTCTAGTAAAGGCTGTGGTTTTTTCCAGTAGTCATGTATGGATGCGAGAGTTGGACTATAAAGAAAGCTGAGCACCAAAGAATTGATGCTTTTGAATTGTGATGTTAGAGAAGACTCTTGAGAATCCCTTGGACTGCAAGGAGATCCAAACAGTCCATCCTAAAGGAGATCAGTCCCGGGTGTTCATTGCAAGGACTGATGTTGAAGCTGAAACTCCAATACTTTGCCCACCTGATGCAAAGAGCTGACTCATTTGAAATGACCCTGATGCTGGGAAAGATTGAGGGTAGGAGGAGAAAGGGACGACAGAGGAGGAGATGGTTGGATGGCATCGCTGACTCAATGGACATGAGTTTGGGTAAACTCCAGGAGTTGGTGATGGACAGGGAAGCCTGGTGTTCTGCAGTCTGTCAAGTTGAAAGAAGTCAGACATGTCTGAGCAACTGAACTAAACTGAACTGAAATGTGGTTAGGAAGGCTACTTTCAATCATAGTTATGAATGAGCATACTTATACGTGGACTATAAAGAAGACTACGTGCCAAATAATTGATGCTTTTGAACTGTGGTATTGGAGAAAACTCTTGAGAGTCCCTTGGACTACAAGGAGATCAAACCAGTCAATCCTAAAGGAAATCAACCCTAAGTATCCATTGAGAGGACTGGTGCTGAAGCTGAAGCTCCAATACGTTGGCTACCTGATGTGAAGAGCTGACTCATTAGAAAAAAGACCTGAGGCTGGGAAAGACTGAAGGCAGGAGGAGAAGGGGAAGACAGAGGATGAGATGGTTGGATGGTATCACCGACTCAATGTACATGAGTTTGAACAAATTCCGGTAGATGGTGAAGTGTGGGGAAGGCTGGAAGGCTGCAGTCCATGGGGATGCAAAGAGTCAGACATGACTGAGCGACTGAAAAACAAAATACTTACTTATACATAGAATTAATGTTGTTTACTATCCATCCATCTTAATTTATCTTCTTGCATAAGTGTGCTCCAGCAGAGAACTGACCACTAAATGACATCATCTTTCTTAAGGCTTTATTTATTTATTCCCTTATTGTTCATTTTCCCACTCATACACTTATTCAGGAGACTATGATTGAATGCTTCAACTCACAATGTTAACTATGGAACAAAAATTAAATTGGAAAAAAATACTTTTCCTGAAGAGCTTTCATAGTATTTTACAGGAAAGGTAGATCATTATAATATGAGGTAGAAAACTGAAAGGGACCTTAAAAAATGACAAAGGCCAATTTCTGAGGGAATGTAGAAACCTCTGTTAATTCATGCTGAAGCATTTCAACTTTTGAAAATAATTTAAAAGATAGGTAAATACAAGTGTTTATTCTATCAAAAGGATCTTGAACTGTGGAGTCTTTGCCCTCTGACCTTGCCTAAGCTGGTCTTCTCTGTAATGTTGCCCTGGCTACATCTTGCATCATACTTCTGACATTTTCTCAAAAGAGCCATGCAGACTCTTAGAGTAAGCAGCCATGATATTTTACATAACCATGCTCAGCTCTTCCTGCATATTGATTTTCCTGAAATTCTATATAATCCACAAATACATTTCTCTTTTTCTCTCTCATCCCCTCATCATAGTTACAGTCCCAGGGAGTTTCAGGAACCTTCCAGAACCTTCAACACAAATCCTCAAGAGCCACCAGACCCAGTGGAACCACAGCCAGTGTACAACAATGGTGAGCACCTCCTAAGGGACAGAGAGCTCCAGGAATGAATCAGAGAGGGAAGAGAGATTGAGCAATAGTCCATGGTTCAGTCGTATTCAATTTTTAAATGATATTTCTGGCCCTATGTCAGGGATAGTAGGTGGTTATAAACTTGGTGACTGGAAGAAGAGTCTGTAGTGTGAGGTCTTGACTACAGACAACTGTAATCTATTCTTTCACAGTGAATCCTGGAGATAGCGACCTGGTTTATTCCCAGATCTGGAGCATCCAACATACAAAGGAAAATTCAGGTAAGACAAATTTGAAATAAGTAGAGGCAAGATGGCAGTGTTTTATCAGATCCAGCAAGGGAGTTTTGATCAAAGAGTAATCTCAAATATGAATCCAACATGAAAGACATTAACTATTCTTCTTATATTACAAATCCCATAATCATATCTATTCCTTCTTACTTGTGAATACTGCCGTCATTACCCCATAAATTCATTAAGGATAGATACTGTATTTCTTTGCTAATATGTCAATAGCATCTAGTGTTATGCTTAGAAAACTATAGGCCCCCTCAAATAGTTTTTTTCTTTTTTAGTAAATGAATGAAAATAATTACTAAATTAAGCCGTTTATTATCTAATGAGTAAAGAATTATAATTCTTTTAACTGTTCTCTTTATTTCCAATATTGTTCTCCTTTCAACCTTGGCTTTGATCCCTGGGTTCCTGGATTGGGAAGATCCCCTGGAGAAGGGAAAGTCTACCCACTACAGTATTCTGGCCTGGAGAATTTCATGGAACATATAGTCCATGGGGTTGCAAAGAGTTGGACACGACTGAGGGACTTTAAGTTTCCAACCTTCTAATAATCCGTTTCCAGCATGATCCCTCTGAGATTCACAATTGATCACATCATTGTCTACATTAACTGTCCTCAATGATTCTTCATTGTAAAGCATGGCCTTTGCCTCCCTCCATGCTTTTGTCCTTTGTCTAAGCTCTGCCTTATGTCCTTGCTTTAGCCATGTTAAACTCAGCATTTCCTTGATCAAACTGAGCTATTTTGTGCTTCTTATCTGCCTTGTGAAGAAAGCTGAGCCCCAGAGAATTGATGCTTTTGAACTGTGGTGTTGGAGAAGACTCTCAAGATTCCCTTGGACTGCAAGGAGATCCAACCAGTCCATTCTGAAGGAGATCAGCTCTGGGATTTCTTTGGAAGGAATGATGCTGAAGCTGAAATTCCAGTACTTTGGCCACCTAATACGAAGAGCTAACTCATTGGAAAAGACTCTGATGCTGGGAGGGATTGGGGGCAGGAGGAGAAGGGGACGACAGAGGATGAGATGGCTGGACGGCATCACTGAGTAGATGGGCATGAGTCTGAGTGAACTCCAGGAGTTGGTGATGGATAGGGATACCTGGCGTGCTGTGATTCATGGGGTCGCAAAGAGTCAGACACAACTGAGTGACTGAACTGAACTGAACTGAACTGAACTGAATGTTCTTGCCTCTAACTGGCCTTTAACCCTTAGTCACATTTCTAGGCATAATTCAATTATCACTACGAAACTCACAATGATTCCCACCAGCCCTCCATATCTCCAAACCTGAGAGGAACTGATTACTCTTTGGGGCAGCAGCATAGTTTAATATGCATTTTTATCTTGGTGCTTATAATACTTGTTGAATTTGTTTTTATCTCTATTTTTCTCCTTAATGGTAAGATTCCTGATCATATGCACTGAGTTTGTGTCATTTTTGCCTCCTCATAGATTACTAATGCTTAATAGGAGGTCATTATTCACTGAATATTTACTGGGTGGTTAAGTAAATAAAAGAAATCCGAATAGTCTCTTGGAAGGATAGGAGAAATACACACACTGAATTTTCTGTGTTAACGTTGCAAATCTTTGGCTTACTGGGAATTTTCTTTGTGATCTTAGAACCCCAAGCTGCTATTGGAGAAGCCTCTTCCAATTTCTTTGTGCAAAGTGAAATGAATCATATTTACTTCCTTCTCCCAAATGACCAATATAGACATTGTTGTTGTTGCTTAGTTGCTAAGATGTGTCCAACTCTTTGTGACGCCATGGACTGAGGCAGACGAGATTTCCCTGCCTTTCGCTATCTCCCTGATTTTGCTCAAACTCATGTCCATTGAGTTGGTGATGCCACCCAACCATCTCATCCTCAGTTGCCCCCCTTCCCCTCCTGTCCTCAGTTTTCCCCAGCATTGAGGTCTTTTCCAATGAGTCAGCTCTTCTCATCAGGTGGCCAAAGTTTTGCAGCTTCATCTTCAGCATCAGTCCTTCCAGTGAATAATCAGGACTGATTTCCTTTAAGACTGACTGATTTGATCTCCTTGCCGCCCAAGGACTCTCAAGAGTCTTCTCCAGTACCACAGTTTGAAAGCATTAATTCTTCAGTGCCCAGAGAAGAATTGCTTTATGATCCAACTCTCACATCTATATATGACTACTGAAAAAAAAAACATAGTTTTGACAAAATAGACCTTTGTTGGCAAAATGATGTCTTTGCTTTTTAATACACTTATCTAGGTTCATCACAGATTTTCTTCCAGGGAGCAAGCATCTTTTAATTTTACAGCTGCAGTCACCATCCCCAGTGATTTTGGAGCCCAAGAAAATGAAATCTGTCCCTGATTCCACTTTTCCTCTTTCTATTTGCCATGAAGTGATGGGACTAGATGCCATGATCTTCAATTTTTGAATGTTGAGTTTTAAGCCAGCTTTTTCACTTTCCTCTTTCAACTTCATCAAGAGGTTTTTAGTTCCTCCTCACTTTTCTGCCACTAAATGGTATCACCTGCATGTCTGAGATTGTTGATATTTCTCCAAGCAATCTTGATTCCAGCTTGTGAGTCATCCAGTCCAGCATTTTGTATGATGTACTCTGCATGTATGTTAAATAAGCAGACTGACAACATACAAACTTCCTGTATTCCTTTTCCAATTTTGAACCAATCCACTGTTCCATGTACAGTTCTAGCTGTTGCTTCTTGTCCTGCAGACAGGTCTCTCAGGAGGCAGGTAGTGTGGTCTGGTATTCTCATTTATTTAAGAATATTCCACAGTTTGTTGTGATCCACACAGTCAAAGGCTTTAGCATAGTCTATGAAACAGAAGTAGATGTTTTGTTGGAATTCCACTGCTTTTTCTGTGATCCAGCGTATGTTGGCAATTTGATCTCTGGTTCCTCTGCCTTTTCTAAATCCAGCTTGTACATCTGGAAGTTCTTGGTTCACTTACTGCTGAAGCCTAGCTTGAAGGATTTTGAGCAAAATCTTGCTAGCATGTGAAATAAGTGCTGCTGCTGCTGCTGTCGCTTCAGTTGTGTCCGACTCTGTGCGACCCCATAGACGGCAGCCCACCAGGCTCCCCCGTTCCTGGGATTCTCCAGGCAAGAACATGGGAGTGGGTTGCCATTTCCTTCTCCAATGCAGGAAAATGAAAAGTGAGAGTGAGATCTCTCAGTCGTGTCCGACTCTCAGCGATCCCATGGACTGCAGCCCACCAGGCTCCTCCATCCATGGGATTTTCCAGGCAAGAGTACTGGAGTGGAGTGCCGTTAAATTGTACAGTAATTTGAACATTCTTTGGCATTGCCTTTCTTTGACATTGGAACGAAAACTCACCTTTTCCAGTCCTGTGGCCACTATTAAGTTTTCCAAAATTGCTGGTATATTGAGTGCAGTGCTTTAACAGAACCATCTTTTAGGGTTTGAAATAGCTCAACTGGAATTCCATCACCTGCACTAGCTTTATTTGTAGCAATCTTTCCTAAGGCTCTCTTGACTTTGCACTCCAGAATGTCTGGCTCTAGGTGAGTGACCATACTGTCTTGGTTATCTGGGGGCATTAAGAGCTTTTTCGTACAGCTCTGTGTATTTTGTGTGGTGCTTCCTCTTCTTAATTTCTTCTGCTTCTGTTAAGTCCTTACCATTTTTGTCCTTTATTGCGCCTGTCTTGGCATGAAATGTTCCCTTGGTATCTCCAGTTTTCTTAAAGAGATTGCTAGTCTTCCCCATTCTCTTGTTTCCCTCTATTTCTTCACATTGTTCACTTTAGAAGGCTTCCTTATCTCACCTTGCTATTCTCTGAAACTCTGCATTCAGTTGAGTATATCTGTCCCTTTTTCTTTTGCTTTTATTTCTCTTTTTTTTTCTTAGCTATTTGTAAGGCCTCCTCAGACAATCACCTTGCCTCTTGCATTTGTTTTTCTTGGGTATGTTTTGGTTACTGTCTCCTGTACAGTGTTACAAACCTCCATCCATAGTTTTTCAGGCACTCTGTCTACCAGATCTAGTCCCTTGAATCTATTCATCACCTTCACTGTGTAATCACAGGGATTTGATTTAGGTCATACACGAATAGCCTAGTGGTTTCCCCTGCTGCTGCTGCTAAGTCACTTCAGTTGTGTCCGACTCTGTGAGACCCCATAGACAGCAGCCCACCAGGCTCCCCTGTCCCCAGGATTCTCCGGGCAAGAACACTGGAGTGGGTTGCCATTTCCTTCTCCAATGCATGAAAGTGAAAAGTGAAAGTGAAGTCGCTCAGTCGTGTCCGACCCTCAGCGACCCCATGGACTGCAGCCTTCCAGGCTCCTCTGTCCATGGATTTTCCAGGCAAGAGTATTGGAGTGGGGTCCCATTGCCTTCTCTGAGTGGTTTTCCCTACTTTCTTCAATTTGAGCCTGAATTTTGCAATAAGCAGCTGATGATATGAGCCACAGTTAGCTCCAGGTCTTATTTTTGAAGACTGTATAGTGCGCCTCCATCTTCAACTGCAAATATAATCAATCTGATTTCCATAATAACCATCTGGTGATGTCCATGTGTAGAGTCATCTCTTGTGTTGTTGGAAGTCATAGAGGTGCTGAATAGAGGTGGGAGGTGGAAAAGGCAGGGCTCTTCTGCTATAGTTGTGATGAACAGTGGAGAAAGAAAGATATTTTCAGGAAAGTCGTTCTGGACATTTTAAGGGCAGAGGAAAGGTTTTATTGTGTGTGTGTGAGGATAAGATACTTGGTCTGTGAGGGCTTGAAAGAATTCATCAGAGGAGACAGTTAGGAAATGAGTCAGCAGAGGGAAAATTGGTTTAGAATGCATTATGAGTATGTTGTAAGTTACAATATATTACCCACAGTTTAATAGTTTTCTTTCCTCTTCCAATTCAACAGCAAATTCACCAAGGAAACATTGGGAAGATAAGGTGAGTCACATTTCCTGGCTTTCTTTCCCCTCTGCTCTTCCTTACTTATATTTTGGTACTAACTGTTTGTGCTTTCTCCCTTCCCACTAGGAGCCCACAGTCATCTATTCAGATCTGAAGAAGGCATATCCAGATGACTCCACAGGGCATGCCAGCATTGGAGATAGTGACCTTGAAGATGCTGCAGAAAACTATGAAAATGTTCCATGCCTATTATCAGTGCATGACCGCTAGCTCTGTACCCACAGTGGCTCACAGAGACCCTGTGAAGTAGCCTGTCACTCTCTCGGTTATCTCCAGCCATACTTCTTTCCCTCCGGTGCTCAGCATCCCCAAAGACTGGACAATGGGGGATGTGAGACTGTGTGAAAGTTCTGCCAGCGTCCTTTGTGCTGAAGTCTGTGTGTTCTCTAGGAACACAGTGAGCAGCATTTGAGTAAATTCTGCAATCTTTTCACAGAGGGATACTTGTGAAGGCAAGGCAGGTAGCCCTTCAGCTCCTGGGCCTGTTAAAGGGGAGGGAAAAGCAGTCTAGCCAGGATCACAAGGAGGCAATCATCGAAAGTTGATCTGAGAGGGGTCAAAAGCTTCTAGGGTACTGTCTCTACATAAACAGTTTGTCTGCTCTAAACATCTTGTTTCCCTTTCCATTTCTGTTGGTAGTGTCATTGATGATTTTCTGTGCATGTACTTTGTTTCAGCTACCCACTGCAAATGACCAAAAGCTTTATTCTGTCCACTAATGTACTATTTCTTCATGAAATAATACATCAGTGTTAAGATTTTCGAAAACAACCCATTCTGTTTAATGGGCTGCTGCTGCTGCTGCTAAGTCACTTCAGTCGTGTCCAACTCTGTGCGATCCCACAGACAGCAGCCCACCAGGCTGCTCTGTCCCTGAGATTCTCCAGGCAAGAATACTGGAGTGGGTTGTCATTTCCTTCTCCAGTTTAATGGGCAAGAACTTCCAAACTGTCTGACTAAACAGTATTATGAACCAACTGTATTCTCTCAGAGTTCAGTGTGACCATTCTTGGAGATAGGACCTTTTAGGAGGTAATTACAGTGAAATGAGATTTTAAGGTTGGCCCCTAACTGAAGTGGACAGGTATCTTTGCAAGAAGAAGAGGAGACAACAAAGCCCGCTCTGTCTTTCTTCATGCACACAGAGGAAAGGCCATGTGGAGACAAACAAGAAGACAGGCACCTATAAAGCCAGAGGTGGCAGGAAGACAGATCTCAGCAGAAGCCAAGTTTGCCAGCACCTTGATCTTGGTCTTCTAGAACAAAGATAAAATAGATTTTCGATGTTTAAGCCACCAAGTCTGTGGTATTTTGTTGTGACAGCCAGGGCAGGCTAGCATAGATTTATACACAGATAGATGATAAATGATTGAGGATGATAATCATGATAGATAGATGACAGTTAGTTAGATACATAGATAAGATAGTTGCTGGTGTGTGACTGTGTTGTACACCCCAGCCCACACAGAATTTGTAGTCTTCAAGATACTTCCTCTCTCATAAGACCAAATATTCCTCCTACCAGTAGCAGCTCAATTTTACTGTTTAATTATTCAGCATCCACTATTTGATGTCCATAGAAGCATCAACACCAGTCTTGGAAAGTCATTAGAGCCAGTGATTCACATGACTCAGATGAAAAAGCTTAGTGTCAATCAAGAGCCCTCTTGAGCTGAGCTGGCAGAGTATGTGGACATGGAAGGTAATTAGCAGGCTCAAAGGAGGACAGCCTTTGCATTTCTCAGTGACTCCTAATCAATTCCTCAATTGACCGACAGGCTTTGGGTGTCTAACAATGAAGAATAAAACATCTTTTTAAGTATGTCAGAAAAAAATGGCAGAAACATTTTTATTCATATGTCCTGCTGAGGCAGAAAAGGAATTAAATTGCTAGCCTCTATTACCTAGTGGTATACTGATTTTTTTTTTTTTTCTGAAAACAAAAAAATCAGAATTTAAGAAAAGAAGCTAGAAGGTCATTGAGGACTGATGCACCTCAACTGATACAATTTATGGGCATTGTTGATTTTACACCAGCCATTGTTGATAACTGTAAGTAAATAATGCAACTACATTTTGTAAACTTGAAAATGACTCAAGCATAAAAGTACTGTGTGTTAAGTTTTATACTTACCCCCCCACCCCCACCCCACCCGTGTCAGAAGCTTAGACATCAGAAAGTATAAGATATATCAAAATACAAACTGACTTGAGACTTTTATCCTCAAGTAATGAATTCAACTGGAAGGATCATTGGGCTTCCCTTGTGACTCAGCTGGTAGAGAATCTGCCTGCAATTCGGGAAACCTGGGTTCGATACCTGGGTTGGAAAGAGCACCTGGAGAAGGGGCTTCACATTCATCCTGGAATGCCCAATCAAGCAGGCCTTAGGAAGTATCACTATGAACAAAGCTAGTGCAGGTGATGGAATTCCAGCTGAGCTATTTCAAATCCTAAAAGGTGTGGCTGCTAAAGTGTTGCACTCAATATGCAAGCAAATTTGGAAAACTCAGCAGTGGCCACAGGACTGGAAAAAGATCAGTTTTCATTCCCGTCCCAAAGAAAGGCAATGCCAAAGAATTAGCAAACTACAACACAATAGCACTCATCTCACACACTAGTAAAGCAAAGCTCAAAATTCTCCAAGGAAGGTTTCAACAGTACATGAACTGTGAACTTCCAGATGTTCAAGCTGGATTTAGACAAGGCAGAGGAGCCAGAGATCAAATTGTCAACATCCATTGGATCATTGAAAAAGCAAGAGAGTTACAGAAAACATCTATTTCTGCTTTATTGACTATGCCAAAGCCATTGACTGTGTGGATCACAACAAACTGTGGAAAATTCTGAAAGAGATGGGAATACCAGACCACCTAACCTGCCTCCTGAGAAACCTGTCTGCAGGTCAAGAAGCAGCAATTAGAACTAGACATGGGACAATAGACTGGTTCCAAATTGGGAAAGGTGTATGTCAAGGCTGCATATTGTCACCCTGCTTATTTAGCATACGCAGAGTACATCATGTGAAATGCCAGGCTGAATGAAGCACAAGCTGGAATCAAGATTGCTGGGAGAGATATCAATAACCTCAGATATGCAGATGTCTCCACCCTATGGCAGAAAGTGAAGAAGAACTAAAGAGCCTTTTGATAAAAGTGAAAGAGTAGAGTAAAAACCTGGCTTAAAGCTCAGCATTCAGAAAACTAAGATCATGGCATCCAGCTCTATCACTTAAGGGCAAATAGATGGGGAAACAATGGAAACAGGGAGAAACTTCATTTGGGGTGCTCCAAAATCACTGCAGATGGTGACTGCAGCCATGAAATTAAAAGACGCTTACTCCTTGGAAGAAAAGCTATGACCAGCTAGACAGCATGTTAAAAAGCAGAGACATTACTTTGCCGACAAAGGTCCGTCTAGTTAAAGCTATGGTTTTTCCAATAGTCATGTATGGATGTGACAGTTGGACTATAAGGAAAGCTGAGCACCGAAAAATTGATGCTTTTGAATTGTGGTGTTGGAGAAGACTCTTGAGAGTCCCTTGGACCGCAAGGAGATCCAACCAGTCCATTCTAAAGGAAATCAGTTCTGAATATTCATTGGAAAAACTGATGCTGAAGCTTAAACTCCAATACTTGGGCCACCTGATGTGAAGAACTGACTCACTTGAAAAGACCCTAATGCTGGGAAAGATTGAGAGCAAGAGGAGAAGGGGATGACAGAGGATGAGATGGTTGGATGCCATCACTGACTTGATTGACATGAGTCTGAGTAGGCTCCAGGAGAAGGTGATGGATAGGGAAGCCTGGCATGCTGTAGTCCATGGGGTCTTAAAGAGTTGGACACAGCTGAGCAGCTAAGTTGACTGACTTCAAGGTCATTTGCTGAGGGAAAAAAATGATCACCTTAAAGAGGAAATAAATATTTTTATTATGAAAGAGGGACTTAACATGTCTTGTTCTGTGTTAATAGGTACAATATGCAATCCATAATAATGTATGCCTGGCCTTTAGTGAGAGCAGGGAATCCAAGTCTGTGTCTAAGCCTAAATTTTGCTCCAAGTGTCTCCTCACTCTGAGTTCCAGAATGAATAAAAATATACAGGGAAAAGGGAACATGCCACTAGATCCAGCTGTGGAAGCCCATCTAAGAGTGGTGACAAAGCCAGGTTTTCTCTATTGACTTAATAGAGAAAAAAAAAATTCCTGAGGGCAAAAGACAGGGTTGAAGTAGCTTCCCATGGATAGTAAAGAGTCATTCTCCAGGAGTGCAAGCCAGAAGCACAAACAGCACCAAGGACAGCAATATCTAAGACGAAGAGAATCAGGAAATGCCAACAAGAAAGAGGGACATCAGAGGGGATCTAAGCCCATAGAATAGTTCCAAGTGTATGGAAGACCTTCCTCCCCTTATACAAGTCTTCAAATGGAAGGCAGATAGAGTATCTGTAAGTAGTTAGGGAGAGTCTAAGGAATATCTGGGAGATTCATGAAGAAATTTTGTTTCCAACTAGTTGGTAAAGAATCTGACTGCAATGCAGGAGACCCAATTTCAGTCCTTGGGTTGGGTAGGTCTTCTGGGAGAAGGGAGTGGCTATCCACTCCAGTATTCTTGCCCAGAGAATCCTTTGGACAGAGGGGCCTGGCGGGCTACAGTCTATGGGGTTACAAAAAGTAGGACACCACTGAGTAACTAACACTTTCACTTTCGGTCAAAAGGTAACAGTTGAGGCATTAGGATTAAAGACGTTATCATAATTTCTTTCTTTACATTCATTTTATTTGCTTATAAATGATTGAATAATTTATGTACAGTAAGTTGCACCCATTTAAAGTGTACAATTTGATGAATTTTGATAAATATATGCATTGGTGAAACCACTACCACAATCAAGATCCCAAATATCTCTATCACCTCCAGAGTTTCCTTATCCCCTAAGCAAGAGTTATTTCCCTCCACCTGTATCTTATATAATCACTGATTTGCTTTCTGTCACTGTAGATTGCAGTGTACTCTCTAAGGTTTTTACAGATAGAATCATAGAGTACACACTCTTTCGTGCCTGGCTTCCTTTGCCACGCAGAAAGATTCTGAGATTCATTCACATTGTTTTATGTATTCATAGTGTATATATTTTATTGCTGAATAAATATTCCATTATCCAGATATACCACTTTTGATTATCCATTTACCTCTTAATGGACATTTGGATTGTTTTCTTTGCTACAAAAATTCATGTACAGTTCTTTGTATGGACGTTTGTTTCCATTGCGTCTTTGTAAACACTTTGGAGTGTAATTGCTGGGTCACATAGTAGATTGATGCTTAACATTTTAGGAGGGTGCAACACTCTTTTCCAAAAGACTGTAACATTTTACACCTCCCAAAGCAGTGCTTGATAGTTACAGTTGCTTGACATCCTTGCCAATACTTGGCATTTTCCATCTTTAATTTTGGTTGCTCTAAGGAGTGTGCTCTAAGGACCCCACAGAGACTGAGACAGAACTGTGTTTGAGCATCTTGTGTGGAGGTACAGGTCAGTAGTGGACTGCCACAGGGACGGGGGCTCTAGGTGCAGCAGACTTTGGTATGGCATAAGCCCTCTTGGAGGAGGTCACCATTAACCCCACCATAGAGCTGCCAGAACTTACACAGGACTGGGAAATAGACTCTTGGAGGGCACAAACAAAACCTTGCATGCACCAGGACCCAGGAGAAAGGAGCAGTGACCTCAGAAGAGACTGACCCGGACCGGCCTGTGACTGTCCAGGAGTCTCCAGTGGAGGCGTGAGTGAGTGATGACCAGCAGCAGGGTTGGGGGCATTGAGTGTAGCAGTAGATGCATGAGATCTTTTGAAGGAAGTCACCATCATATTCATCACCTCCACCATAGTTTGGTCCCAGGTAAATAACAGGGAGGGAACACAGCTCCACTCGTAAATAGAAAATTGAATTAAAGATTTACTGAGCATAGCCCCACCCATCAGAATAAGACCCAGTTTTCCCCTCAGTCAGTCTCTTCCATCAGGAAGCTTCCAAGAGCCTTTTATCCCTCTTCATCAGAGGGCAGACAGACAGACTGAAAACCACAATCACAGAAAATTAACCAATCTAATCACATGGACCACAGCCTTGTCTAACTCAATGAAACTATGAGCCATGCCATGAAGGGCCACCCAAGACAGACAGGTCATGGTGGAGAGTTTTGACAAAATGTGGTCCACTGGAGAAGGGAATGGCAAACCACCTCAGTATTCTGGCCTTGAGAACCCCATGAACAGTATGAAAAGGCAAAAAGATAGGACACTGAAAGATGAACTCCCCAGGTCTGTAGGTGCCCTATATGCTACTGGAGATCAGCAGAGACATAACTCCAGAAAGAATGAAGAGACAGTCAAAGCAAAAACAACACCCAGTTGTGGATGTGACTGGTGATGGAACTAAAGTCCGATGCTATAAAGAGCAATATTGCATAGAAACCTGGAATGTTAGGTCCATTAATCAAAGTAAATTGGAAGTGGTCAAACAGGAGATGGCAAGAGTGAACATCGACATTCTAGGAATCAGCGAACTAAAATGGACTTGAAAGGGTGAATTTAACTCAGATGACCATTATATCTACTACTGTGGGCAGGAATCCCTTAGAAGAAATGGAGTAGCCATCATAGTCAACAGAACAGTCCAAAATGCACTACTTGGATGCAATCTCAAAAACGACAGAATGATCTCTGTTCATTTCCAAGGCAAACCATTCAATATAACGGTAATCCAAGTATATGCCCTGACCAATAATGCTGAAGAAGCTGAAGTTGAACAGTTCTATGAAGACGTACAAGACCTTCTAGAACTAACATGCAAAAAAGATGTCTTCTTCATTATAGCGGACTGGAATGCAAAAGTAGGAAGTCAAGAAACACCTGGAGTAACAGGCAAATTTGGCCTTGGAGTACGGAATGAAGCAGGGCAAAGGCTAGTAGAGTTTTGCCAAGAGAATGAACTGGTCAGAGCAAATACCCTCTTCCAACAATACAAGAGAAGACTCTACACGTGGACATCACCAGATGGTCAACACCGAAATCAGATTGATTATATTCTTTGCAGCCAAAAATGGAGAAGCTCTAAACAGCATAAAAAAAAAAACACACACACACACACACACACACACACACACACACACAAAAACCAGGAGCTGACTGTGGCTCAGATCATGAACTCCTAGTTGCTAAATTTAGACTTAAATTGAAGAAAGTAGGGAAAGCCACTATACCATTGAGGTGTGACCTAAATCAAATCCCTTAAAATTATACAGTGGAAGTGAGAATTGGATTTAAGGGATTAGATCTTATAGACAGAGTGCCTGATGAACTATGGACAGAGTATGTGACATTAACAGGAAACAGGCATCAAGACCATCCCCAAGAAAAAGAAATGCAAAAAAGTCAGAGGCCTTAAAAATAGCTGTGAAATGAAGAGAAGCAAAGAAGAAAAGGAAAGATATACTCATTTGAATGCAGAGTTCAAAAGAATAGCAAGGAGAGAAGAAAGCCTTCCTCAGTGATCAGTGCAAAGAAATAGGGGAAACAATAGAATGGAAAATACTAGAGATCTCTTCAAGAAAATTAGAGATACCAAGGGAACATTTCATGCAAAGATGGGCTCAACAAAGGACAGAAATTGTATGGACCTAACAGAAGCAGAAGATATTAAGAAGAGGTGGCAAGAATACACAGAAGAACTATACAAAAAGATCTTCATACCCGGATAATCACAATGGTGTGATCACTCACACTTACCTAGAGCCAGACATCCTGGAATGTGAAATCAAGTGGGCCTTAGGAAGCATCACTTTGAACAAAGGTAGTGGAGGTGATGGAATTCCAGCTAAGCTATTTCAAATCCTAAAATATGATGCTGTGAAAGTGCTGCACTCAACATGCCAGCAAATTTGGAAAACTCAGCAGTGGCCACAGGACTGGAAAAGGTCAGTTTTCATTCCAATCCCAAAGAAAGGCAATGCCGAAGAATGCTCAAACTACCACACAATTGCACTCATCTTATATGCTTGCAAAATAATGCTCAAAATTCTCCAAGCTAGGCTTCAATAATATGTGAACTGTGAACTTCCAGATATTCAAGCTGGTTTTAGAAAAAGAGGAAGCAGAGATCAAATTGCCAACATCTGCTGGATCATCGTAAAAGCAAGAGAGTTCCAGAAACATCTATTTCTGCTTTATTGACTACACCAAAGCCTTTGACTGTGTGGATCACAACAAACTGTGGAAAATTCTTAAAGAGATGGAAATACCGGACCACCTGACCCGCCTCTTGAGAAATCTGTATGCAGGTCAGGAAGCAACAGTTAGAACTGGACATGTAACAACAGACAGGTTCCAAATAGAAGAAGGAGTATGTCAAGGCTGTATATTCTCACCCTGATTATTTAACTTACATGCAGAGTACATCATGAGAAATGCTGGGCTGGATGAAGCACAAGCTGGGATCTAACCTCAGATATGCAGATGCTGCTCCTGCTAAGTCGCTTCAGTCGTGTCTGACTCTGTGCGACCCCATAGACAGCAGCCCACCAGGCTCCCCCCGTCCCTGGGATTCTCCAGGCAAGAACAGTGGAGTGGGTTGCCATTTCCTTCTCCAGTCCATGAAACTGAAGAGTGAAAGAGAAGTCGCTCAGTCATGTCTGACTCTTCAAGACCCCATGGACTGCAGCCTACCAGGCTCCTCTATGCAGATGACACCTCCCTTATGGCAGAAGGCAAAGAAGAACTGAAGAGCCTCTTGATGAAAGTGAAAGAGGAGGGTGAAAAAGTTGACTTAAGGCTCAACACTCAGAAAACTAAGATCATGGCATCTGGTCCCATCACTTCATGGCAAATAGATGGGGAAACAGTAGAAACAGTGGCAGAGTTTATTTTCCTGGGCTCCAAGGTCACTGTAGATGGTGACTGCAATCATGAAATTAAAAGAAGCTTCCTCTTTGGAAGAAAAGCTATGACCAACCTAGACAGCATACTAAAAGCAGAGATATTACTTTGTCATCAAAGGCCCACCTAGTCAAGGCTGTGGTTTTTAGTAGTCATGTATGAATGTTAGAGTTGGACAATAAGGAAAGCTGAGGGCCGAAGAATTGATGCTTTTGAACTGTGGTGTTGGAGAAGACCCTTGAGAGTCCTTTGGACTGCAAGGAGATCCAACCAGTCCATCCCTAAACAAATCAGTCCTGAGTCTTCATTGGAAGGACTGATGCTGAAGCTGAAACTCCAATACTTGGGCCACCTGATGCAGAGAATTGATTCATTTGAAAAGACCCTGATGCTGGGAAAGATTGAGAAAGATTTCACTGTGATTTGATTTTCTCAGTAATCAATGATATTGACTGTCTTCTCAATTCCCTATCAACAGTTTGTAGATCTTCTTTTCGGAAGTATCTATTCATACATTTTACCTTGTCTTTATTGGATTTTCTTATTATTGAGTTGAAAGTGTTTTTTTTTTTTTTAATTTCCTGGTCTAATTTATGTGTTGCAAATGTTTTCTCCATGTCTATATCCTGACCTTCATTTTCTTAATGGTGTCATTGAAGAGAAGTTTTTTGTTTGTTTGTTTTGATAAATTTCATTTAATCAACTTTCTCATTTTATTGGCAAGCTTTGTGTTTTTATACAAGAACATATACCCTGAAATCAAAAGATTCCTTCCTATTTCTTTTTCTAGAAATGTTATAGTTAGCCTAGGAGCCATTTAGAGTGAAAATTTTTGTGTGTATAGTATGAGGAAAAAATGCTCAGTTTCTTCCTGTGTATATCCACTTGTTCCAGGACTATGCTCTGAATAAGCTTTCTTTTGCCTCTTTATAATTTGAGTTCTTTGTCTTCTTATTACTGAGGTACTGAATTGTTTACTTATTTGGGGTATGTACACCTTCATCAGATACATGCTTAGCAAATATTTCTCCTGACATGTGACTTGCCTTTACAGTTTCTTAACTGTATCTTCCAAAGAGCAATCATCTTAAATTTGATGAAAATTATTTATCAGGTTTTTCTCTTATGATTCATATTTTGTGTATCCTGTTTTAAAACAATTTGCCTAACTGGATGTTATGAAGATTTTCTTCTACATTGTTTTTTTTTTTTTTAGAAATTTAATAGTTTTAGCTCTTGTGTTTAGAAATATGATGCATTTCAGGTTAACTTTTGTATGCATAATTAATTGAAAGTTGATGTTACTTTTTCCCCATACAGATATCCAATTGTTTCACCATCATTTCATGAAGGGAAAAAAACTAACTTTTTCTCATTGGATCACCTTGTCAACTCTGTCAATAATCAATTGGCCATGTAAATGGGGTCTACTTCTGCACTACTTTGTTTCATTGTTATTGCATATCTACCTATCTGAAAGAGTTTGTATGAGACTGATTATTTTTTCTTAAAGATATTTAATAGAACACATCAGAAGAAGCTGCTTGAATCTGGATTTTCTTTGTGAAAAAACTTTTTTATATATATAAGAAATTTAAGTTCTAAATAAACAAAGGATTATTCACACTTTTTTTTTTTTTGGTGTCTATTTTGGCAATGTGTATTTTTCAAGGAATTTGGCCATTTCATTTGATTGTCAAATTTGTTGGCATACCATTTTATATAATATTTTATTATCTTTTTACTATCTGAAGTATTTGTAGTGCTAGGCCCTCATTCCTAATATTGTTGGTGTATCTGTTTTCTTATTTTCTTGATCTGTTTAGCAGGAAGTTTCTAAATTTTGTTGATCTTTTCAAAGAATCAGATTTTCTCTTTATTGACTGACTATTTTTTTCTGCCTTCTATAGTGCTGAGTCACTGTTTCATTATTATTTCATTCCTCTGCTTATTTTGTGTGCAGTACTGAAGCAACTTAGCAGCAGCAGCAGTGATCTTGGAGGGAGAACAGTGAGTGTTCCTGAAGAGGGATCTTAGTTCCCGCACCAGGAATTGAATCTAGGTGTCATGTATGGATATGGAAGTTGGACTGTGAAGAAGGCTGAGTGCTGAAGAATTGGTGCTTGAACTGTGGTGCTGGAGAAGACTCTTGAGAGTCCCTTGGACTGCAAGGAGATCCAACTAGTCCATCTTAAAGGAGATCAGCCCTGGGATTTCTTTGGAATGACTGATGCTAAAACTGAAACTCCAGTACTTTGGCCACCTCATGAGAAGAGTTAACTCATTGGGAAAAGACCCTGATGCTGGGAGGGATTGGGGGGCAGGAAGAGACGGGGATGACAGAGGATGAGATGGCTGGATGGCATCACCAACTCAATGGACATGAGTTTGGGTGAACTCCAGGAGTTGGTGATGGACAGGGAGGCCTGGTGTGCTGTGATTCATGGGGTCTCAAAGAGTCAGACACGACTGAGTGACTGAACTGAACTGAACTAAGTCTGGATGAAAACCACTAACCTAACCACTAGACCTCCATGGGCTAGAGGCTAGAAAACAAAGTGATTCTGATTCTTTCCCCCGCTTGAAAGCAAAACTGTTTCAAGGAGGTGAAAACTGTAAAAACAGGCACAAAGTTTATCATTAGAGACAGCAGAATGCATGGGAGAGCAATCAGAGAAGCAGTTGATTTAGGTCAGAAGCTAGGCAGAAACACACGCTTGGAGAGGAGTGTGGGCATCCTGAGTGAAGAGTGCAGTAAAGAGGAGATTTAAATCGCTTTATATAGGACAGTCCTTCCGGGCCTTTGTTTACCCTTGGCCAATTATCTTGTTTCTTTTTCACGTCTGACTAGTCCTAGTGCTGCTGAAACTTGGCCCCTGTTCACTGGTGCCAAACAGAAATACAAAGACTGAGTTTTGGGTGAAGTAGAAAAGGGTAGCTTTTGAGAAGCAAAAGGGGCCACAGTGGCCTAATGCCCTCACGTTTGTGCGAGCCACCCTATAGTGAGGGGGGAGTTAGTGCTCAAGGAGCAGGGCATGATCAGCTCATGGACCATTCTGGGATTGGTTGGCATCAAGGTGAAGCTTCAAGCATCATCAACCCTCTGGTTTCAATCAGTCTATGTTCTTGTGGTCAGCAGTTTTCATCTGAAAGATATCTGCTTCCTGTAAAAACAACTTAAGAATGCTTGTCAGGCTTTATCTATATTTTTCAGGGAACTGGGAGTTCACTGATTCTGCTGTTTGGTGGATTTATAGTCTAATTTTTACCCGTTTCCCTTTCCTTGGTCATTAACTCTTGAATCAGCCTTTTACTTTAAAAAGACAAGGACACAGTGGTTTGTACATGGTTTTGATACTGATTTCTAATTTAATTGCACAGTTATTGGAGAACATTCTAGTATTCCAATCATTTCAGACCTATTGGGACTTATTTTATGACCCAGTAGTCTATCTAGGTGAATATACCCTGTACACTTGAAAATAATACATATTCTGCAACTTTGAAGTCTCCTATAAATATCAATTAAGTTGAGGAAGTTCAGAGTGGTATTCAAATTTTCTGCATCTTTATTGAGTTTTTGTCTAATGCTCTTTCAAGAGTTGAGAAAAGAATGCTAAAATTTCCTACTACCATTGTGGAATTACCAGTTTTTCCATTTTTTACCATCAATTTTTGCGTCACATATTTTGAGGCTCTCATACTAGATACATCAGTTCAGTTTAGTCGCTCAGTCGTGTCCGACTCTTTGTGACCCCATGAATCGCAGCACACCAGGCCTCCCTGTCCATCACCAACTCCTGGAGTTCACTCAAACTCATGTCCATTGAGTCGGTGATGCCATCCAAGCCATCTCATCCTCTGTCGTCCCCTTCTCCTTCTGCCCCCAACCTCTCCCAGCATCAGGGTCTTTTCCAGTGAGTCAGCTCTTCGCATGAGGTGGCCAAAGTACTGGAGTTTCAGCCTCTATACACATGAATAATTATGGTTTCCTGAAATTATCTCTTTTATTATTATGAAATTCTATTTTATCTCTAATAATCTGTCTTGAGGTCTGTTTTATCCAATATTAGTGTAACTGCTCCAGTTCTCTTATGCTGATTGTTTGAATAATATATGTTTTTCTATCCATATACTTTTGATCTATTTGTATCTTTATATTCCAAGTGTGTTTCTTGTAAGCAATGTATAGTTGGGCCTTATTTTTTAATTATTCAGATAATCTTTTTCCTTTCATTAGTGTTTAGACCACTAACATTTCATACAATTATTGACATAGTTGGATTTATTAATTTTATTTTTGTTTCTAATTTTTCTCTACTGTTTTTTTGTTCCTTTATTTCCCCCTTTCCTCTTTTTTATTATTCGTATATTTTTAGTATCTTATTTTTGTATGTTAAATATGGTAATTTTATCATCTTTTTAACTATATGTCTGTATTATTTTTGGAGGCTGATCTAGAGATTACAATACACATTCTTAATCTTTCCTGATCTACTTGAAATTCGTTTTCAACTTCTCCATAGAAAATGTAGAAAGTTTGAAACCATATAGATATCTTCATATCCCTGGCTCTTGAATTCTTTATGGTATATTTGTCACAGGTACTGTATTCACATATACTAGGATTTCTTTGGAAGGAATGATGCTAAAGCTGAAACTCCAGTACTTTGGCCACCTCATGAGAAGAGTTGACTCACTGGAAAAGACTCTGATGCTAGGAGGGATTGGGGGCAGGAGGAGAAGGGGACGACAGAGGATGAGATGGCTGGATGGCATCATGGACTCGACGGACGTGAGTCTGAGTGAACTCCGGGAGTTGGTGATGGACAGGGAGGCCTGGCGTGCTGTGATTCATGGAGTTGCAAAGAGTCAGAAACGACTGAGTGACTGAAGTGAACTGAACTGAACTTAAAAAAATCACATAAGTGATGGTTTTAATTTATGTTTTAAGAAGCCACACATATTCCAAATAGGTAGAAAATTGTAAACTTCTATTTTTCTACAGATATTTGCTGCTTTAATATTATTAACTTTTCCTGAAGATCCAAGTTTCCCTCTGATATCATTTTCCTTCAGTACTTAACATATTTCAACATTTTTTAATGCTCTTCTAAAACATGAGTTTAATAGTTTTATAGTATTGCACCATATAGGTATGCTCTAATGACCATTTTTCCATTTTGGATATTTGATTTTTTTTTCTACTCTTGTAAAAATTTTCAAATGTAATAATTTCTGTCTGCATCTCTGATTATTTTTTCACAATAAATTCTTATTAAGAAAAAGAATATAAAGAATATTAAAGTTCTTGATTCAATACAAATTTATATTTTATTTTTCCAGAAATGTACATGAGTTCCAACTTTGGATAGTGTATTTTTTTAACATATTTGAAAGTAGAAGTTATTTTTGATTGCTTACAGTTTATTTAGTCATTAGCAAAGTTGAATATCATTTCATGTGTTTGGGGTATTCTATTTTTCTAAAACCAATAGTCAGTTTGTGATAATATATTTATATTTCTTCCTAGAAATTGAAATCTTCTTTTTCTAGTGAACCATGTGGTTACTTTCAGGGGGTTTTTACCACTAGAGCCCCCTGGGAGGCCCCATGAACTAATGATAGATAGTAATCTTTTATTATGTATGATGTAGATATTCATTGTGTGTCTTTTGCCTTATACTTTTGCCCATGGTATTTTAATATGCCAAAGTTATCTAGTAGAATATAAAGATATATTCATTTATGAAAATGTTTGTTCTAGCCATGTGTAAAGGAAATGAACATCTGCTGAAACTTCTCTAAAATTTCTAAACATGAAACCAAAACCTGGCCTGAGGAGAAGAAAAACCTGTGCGTAATACAGAGGACAAGCCACTTCTTTAGTTGCATTCTTTAGGCAGAGTAGTGTCATGATGCTCAAAAATCTGAAAATTAGATGCCAGACAGAAATACTTAAAGCCAGGGATTCGTAACTGCAAACAACCTAACAGCAAGGGACAATTTCAGAATCATGGACTAAGGGTTACTCTTTAAAAGAACCATAGGCATGCTAAGTTGCTTCAGCCATATGTGACTCTTTATGAACCTATGGACTGTAGCCCACCAGGTTCCTCTGTCCATGAGATTCTCCAGGCAAAAATACTGGAGTGGGTTGCCATGCCCTCTTCCAGGAGATCTTCCTGACTGAGGGATCAAACCCGCAGCTCTTACATCTCCTGCATTGGCAGGTGGGTTGTTGTTGTTGTTGTTGTTGTTGTTGTTTTTGCCACTAACACCAGCTGGGAAGCCCTAAAAACGATAATCTTTGGGTATTCCATCTAGAGAACAGCTTCATTTTTCCAAAAGCAAGTCTGGTGAAATATGTATTAAAGCATCTGCTTTCGCCTGTGCTATGCACTTACAGGGGGACATACTCTTAATACGCAAACCAAAAGCAGTGACTTGTTCATGAATAAAAACCCATTCATATCAAGGATTATAACTTACAATGCAATAGCCTCTCACAGATCCCTTTGGCATTTTAGTTTCCTCCCTGTACTGTCTTTTTAATAGATGAAATCATATTTGCAAATTACCCTCCCTGACAATTGTAAATTCTTCTCTCTCTCCCCCTTGGATTGAAGGAAGTTCCCTCTTCTCTACTGCTGAATAATTAATGTTTAACAACTGCTATTTCTTCAACCCTTCAACTAGGACAGGACTGCTTTACATATGGTGTGAGGGGTAAAAAGGAACAGAGGAAAGTAAACACAAAAGGAAGAAGTAGTGGTTAGTAGGTTGCTGAGAAAGTTCTCAAAATTTTGCAAATTGAAAAGATTGGAAAATGAGCAATTCTGTGCAAATGTCTGGTTTTTTTTCTTTGACAGTTCCAGGAACAAGAAGAAGAAGAAGAAGAAGAAAAAAATTTACAACTTCTGTTCTTGCTTTATGATTTCCAAGCAAGGTTAGCTCTCTTTGTCAGTAAACAAGAAGAGTCATAAATATCTATCCGAGATATCCAAGCCTCTTCTCCCCTAATGCTGCAGGAGTGTGGCTTCTATTGCTTGAGGCCAAGGGAGCACTCATCTGTACTCTAATCGCCTGTCTGTCATTCTGTGCGACCAGGGTCTGTCTGTCTTTCTGCCCTAAAAGGCAACGCTACCTGCTGAGAAATGCTAATGAAGGGGAAGTAAGAGCTCTTCAGAGGGAAGGACGGGTTACACAGGGGGCTACTGATGGAACACCGTCCATGCCATCAGTTTCCCAGGGGTTTGGCAACTGAGAGGGGTCTTGAAAGCAAAAAGAATCTTATAGATAAATCTATGATCCATGTCCAGAATAAAGTAGTATTCTTGTGATCAACCTCTGCTTTCAATATCCAACACTGTCATTTAGTTTCAGCTTCAGATTAAGCAGGTGCCTTAAATATTTCAACCTTCAATGTTTTGTCCTTCAATCCATGATGGAAAGAAAGTCCCCTAACACTAACACTAACATGGTAAAGAGAAGAGCCTTGCTTTCCACACGTTTCAATCTACTGAAAGTAGAAATTGCTCTTTATTCATAAAATATTGACAGCACTCTTTGGTATCAGGGAGCATGGACCAAGTTATGTGACCTTAAATAGAAATGGGGAATTATTATTTAAGAAAAAAACAATTACTTTTAGAAAACAAACTGGCATCAGAAATTGGGATGCTGCAGGAACCTCGACACTAATTTGCCTCTGAAACCAGGCAGATGCCTCTACCAGTGACCTGTGTCCTTGGACAAGACACTCCACTTTCTTATTCTTCAGTTTCCTCAGATTAAAATGAGATTAATTTGTTTTTTCATAAGATTTTGTGATGATTAAATGAGTTAACATATTCAAAGGGCTTGGAACTATGTCTGAAATTTACTAAACATTCAAATAGTAGCTATTTTTCTTGCTATTGTAGTTGCTTATTTCAGTCTATTTGCCCACGTATTTTGATTTCTATTTTGTTTCTTTCATAAAAGCCCCACAGTCTGAAATTATCTTATTTATATAATCATTTATTTGTATAACATCTGCCATCTCTGCTAGTATGTAAGTTTCTTTACAACCTCAAGGACAATGGGAGTGTTGTTGTGTGCCCTGTTTGATGGTGCAGAGAACTCTCAGCTTGCTTCTTACTTGTACTCTGGAAACTGTAACTGTGTCTCATCTCCAGGGCTTATTCTATCTCCCTAGCTAAAGCTGCACTTCCCCTCCCCACCTCCCCCCCCCCCACCTACCGCCCCAAGGAGGGAACTCCTTGAGCCTCAACTGTAGGGATAAATCAATCAGAATTCACTTGGTTTAAAATCAGACTGACTGAGAAGACAACCATATATAACGCTTGAAGTTCTGCCCATTGGAAGGATTCCCTTCATCATTTTCTTTCAAGAACAATCCTAGTTGGGGTTGTAACGCTATAGTGGTTTACTTCCAATTAATTTTAGCATTTTGTAGAAAGTCATCATGAAACAGGCACTAGTTTTTCTTCTTTAGTTAACTAGTTATAAGGAACTCAACATGAAGCTGTAGATGTGGACTGAGAGAGAGGAGGAAATGAGGCAAAAGTTGCTTCCATAGCAACCTGAGCTACCAGCTCATACAACCTACTTATATCTGCTTGAATCCAGTCTCCCCACCCCCCTCCCCTTAAGGATATACACTATGATTATACAACATCAGGTGGCTCAGAGGTAAAGAAACTGCCTGCAGTACTGGAGATCCAGGTTTGATCCCTGGGTCGGGAAGATCCTCTGGAGTAGGAAATGGCAACCAACTCTAGCATTCTTCCCTGGAAAGAATGGGCAGAGGAGCCTGATGGGCTACAGTCCATGGAGTCACAAAGAGTCCGGCACAACTGAATGACTAACAGTTTCACTTTCAGTTCATGAGAAGTTCAGATCGTGTGGTCACTTGGTGTCCCACAGTTAAGCATTTGATTTCCAGTAAGACCATGTAGCAACTTTGATGTTACTTCTCAAAAGAAGAAGAGTTACCTGAAGAGCTATCTCCAGAAGAGGGTGTATAGTGTTGCTCTAAACTCTTGGGATCCTGTGTTGTAATTCTCCTTTCCTGGCTCTTCAGATGCCCCGTGCAACATTCTTACTCGCCACAGTCACTTCAGGCAACGTCAGGTCTTCTGGATCGTACCCCTCACACAGTTGAACAGCTTCCAAGGCAACTTGGACTCATTGCAGAGTGGCCTCTTGCCCTGGGCCTCCCTCAGAACTGACAGTCGTTCGGGCTACTCAGTGACTGGGTCAGAGGAGCATACTTAAATGTGAAAGACAGTGCCTCCAAAATAAAAACAAAAATGTACCAAACATTTTGCCTCTTCTTTGGTGATAAGAGGGGTGCAAGTTGCAATAATTTGGCTTTGACTCTGGCGATGTCCTGAAATGGGTGTGATGATATCATCTAACTTATAGCTTTGGGAGGAGAACATGAGCTACTTGGCACAATGAGTGGCACTGAATAGGGGCTTAATAATTATTAGCTCTTATGATGATGGAGGTGATGATGATTCTGTTTATTATTGTTACTATATTTGAAATTGCCGCAAGACTGCATAGTGAAGGCCTTTTCAGACCTTTAAAACCTTTCCTTCTTCCCACTCCTCACCACGGAACAATACAATAAACAGAGTCAAAAAGGAATAGAGACCACATCTGAGGTAGTCACAATTGTATTCATATCTCATAAAGAGCAGCTATCTAGTTCAAGAAGCCTGCTTAGATCTCCGCTGTAAAGTTACTGAACAGGAATTGCAATTAGAACTCGGAGACCAGCAGGGGGAGCTCTCACGCCCTGTGACGGTAGTGGAGCCTGACCAGGAAGAGAAGGAGAAAGTCTTTCTTCTGGCAAGACTCAGCAGCTAATGAAGTCCTGGAGTCTGTTTACTCTAGCCCTCTCAGCTTCCTTTCCATATGTAGAAGCATGCTCCTTCCCTTGCTGTATGAGGACTTACATGTGACTCACCATGGTTGCAGACCCTGAACTGTAATTCTTTCCTGATTCCGAATAAACCCATCTTTGCTGGAGAAGTATCTGGTGGCCTATTTGTACCAAGTCAACAGTACAAACTGGCGTTATATGTTCAAATCATTTCATATGTATTATATTCTTGTGAAGTCCTAGACTACTTTTTTTTTCTTTTTAGCAAGAAAGTGACAAGAAGTGAAGTATGTCCTTGGTCCATACTTGCTGAGTATATTTGGGTGAATGTGTATGCAGGGTAGGGGTGTGGGGACAGTCTGGAGAACTGCAATCTCCACCCCCAGGAGGACAAAGGCTTTTGGGTTTCTAAATACCAAACCCTCCGTAATTCTAGGAAGAATAAACACGACTTTATATGTTTCTTCTAGGAAAAATAAACACGACTTTATATGTTTCTGTACGCTAAGGCCTTCCTAATAGACAATCCAATTTGTTACTTTCAAAAAGGAATGAATACTTTCAGTTTAGAAGGTATGAAATGGAAATCAGTTCAGTTCAGTTCAGTTGCTCAGTCATGTCTGACTCACTGTGACACCATGGACCAGAGCATACCAGGGTTCTCTGCCCATCACCAAGTCCCAGAGCTTACTCAAACTCCTGTCCATCGAGTTGGTAATGCCATCCAATCATCTCATCCTCTGTCATCCCCTTCTCCTCCTGCCTTTAATCTTTCCCAGCATCAGGGTCTTTTCAAATGAGTCAGTTTTTTTTGTATCAGGTGGCCAAAGTATCGAAGCTTCAGCTTCAGCTTCAGTCCTTCCAATGAATATTCAGGACTGATCTCCTTTAGAATGGACTGGTTGGATCTCCTTGCAGTGCAAGGGACTCTCAAGAGTCTTCTCCAACACCACAGTTCAAAAGCATCAATTCTTCACTGCTCAGCTTTCTTTATGGTCCAACTCTCACATCCATATAGGACCACTGGAAAAACCATAGCTTTGACTAGATGGTCCTTTGTTGACAAAGTAATGTCTCTGCTTTTTAACATGCTGTCTAGTTTGGTCATAGCTTTTCTTCCAAGGAGCAAGCGTCTTTTAATGTCATGGCTGCAATCACCATCTGCAGTGATTTTGGAGCACCCCCCAAATAAGTCTCTCACTGTTTCCATTGTTTCCCCATTTATTTGCCATGAAATGGAATCCATTTGCCATGAAATGGAAATATCTCCTGCCATATCAACAAACAAGAAACAAGAAATATTACAAGTGATTTATGGCCTCCAAAAGTGAATGAAGACTGTGAAAACTGTATCCTCACCCTCAGTGGTGATTGCTGAGGAGTGGAGGTGGGGTGGGGATGGGGGGGTTGGGCATGGCTGGAATCAGCCCGTCTGCCACACCTGCCATTCCTTAAGGTGAATAAGGAAACAGGATTTGGCCCCAGATAGCTGAGGTGCATAAGAAAAAATGAATCCAGTGAGCCCAGAGGCTTGCATATTCCCACACATAGAATGCTGAATTCCTTAATAGCTTGATCTTGGATGTTCAGACTGCTCCCTTTGTTGCAAACTTGTATGAAACCTGATTCCTACTCCCACCTCCTTGGAGCAGTTTTCTCAGAGCTACTGAGATGATGGCTCCCTGGCTCAGAGTCCTAACCAAACATTCCTACCAAATAAAACAACTCTCTACTTTTAGGTTGTGACTGTATTTTTTTAGTTGACGAGGCAAAAGGCAGTGGTAGGCCTGGAATGAGACTAGGGGAAGGAAAAGAAACCGAGGCTTTGGGTCAAGGAGAGAGGTGGTCACCTGCTCCTGAACAGATGGCTCTCCTGAGTATCTCTCTCACACTGCTTCCAGGTTCTGTGTCCCAGAACATCCCAAGATCAATCAGCCATAGGCTCCACTACCGGGAGGGGCATCCTGAAAGTGTCCAGCAGTGATGGACACTGCTAAATGGACAATGATGGACACTAGCAGTGATGGACAGATGCTAAAACAGAGGACCCACCCTAGAGGCACTTTTGCAAGGAAGCCCTCCTGCCGCATGAGTGACATCACTGTCATCCACAGGCTTCAGTGCACTGAACACCACCTACCCATAGAGCTTGAACAGGACATATCCCAAGAAACTTGCAAGCCCTATGGAATCACTAGAAAACCTGGGGGTGGAGGAACTGGAGTGCATGTGACAGCAAGTCTGCAGAAAACTGCTTCAGCTAGAAACCCTTTTTTCTCATTGTTTTTATCAAAGCTACACTGTAACTAACTTTTAAGCCAAGGCCCCACCTCCCACCCCACCTCCTACCCCGGGCTCTCCTCATCTCCAGGCTTAGCACACCTTTCAAATCATTTGATCACACAATACATTGTTGGTTCTTTCGTACATCAAAAAGTAGAAATGAAGACTAAGTAATTAATAGAAAACCAGATCTTTTCCCTAGCTTCCTCTTCAGTAATCTTGCAAACTCTGTGACCAAACCAGCATCTAGAGGAAGATCACAAGATGTCAATGGGCCTGCACGCAGTGGGGGATGGTGATGACTCTGATCCTCGATCTCAGGGGTTAACTGCGATCACTTCTCTTTTTTCCTTTAAAACTTTCATGGTCCAACAGAGTCTTTGGAGATGGTTTTTGGGGGACACTGAGTCCCCTATCTTCCCCAGATTGCTGGCATTTTGATTAAAAGCACCTTCCCTTTTACCAACATCTTTCTTTCTTAAGGTTTTATTTTTTGAGCAGTGAGCAACCAGACCTAATTTGGTAATGCATACACTCTGGAGGTGAATGGAAACAATTTGGTGTACATTGAGTATGGGACAGACAGAGAGATATTCCTTTCTCTTATTTCATATACGTGTCAGGTACTAATTTAAATGTTTTTAGATAGCAACGTTTAATGGAGAAGTTGAGATTTCTGCTCAAGGTGAGGGAGAATCAGCCTTAGAGCATATGAGTGTGTTTGCAGGCTGTGGGCAGAGTCGAAACTACCTATAAAGAACCACATGGAGCATAAACAAGTGATAGATGAGAAGCAAGCTGTTGAGAGAAATCAAGTAAGTTTTTGATCTTACAAGGGAAATAGAAGATATGTCATTCTTTATGTCAGCTTCATTCAACACAACACAACTAGGAAGATATGACTCACCTGTATAACACAGCCCATGAGACTGTCCCTAAGCAATGCATGACAAGTCGTTTCAGCCACGTTCAATTCTTTGAGACAATATGGACTGTGGCCCACCAGGCTCCTCTGTCCACAGGGATTCTCCAGGCATGAGTGCTGGAGTGGGTTGCCACGTCCTCCTCCAGGGGATCTTCCCAACCCAGGGACTGAACTCACACGTCTTATGTCTCCTGTATTGGCAGGTGAATTCTTTACCACTAGCGCCACGTGGCAAACCCAAATAAGCAGTAGTTGAAATGAACACCCCCTCCCCCAACCAGAGACAGAAACTAGGGAGCTTATAATATTATATAATATCATTATAATCGAAAAAGCAAGAGAGTTCCAGAAAAACATCTATTTCTGCTTTATTGACTATGCCAAAGCCTTTGACTGTGTGGATCACAATAAACTGTGGAAAATTCTGAAAGAGATAGGAATAACAGATCACCTGACCTGCCTCTTGAGAAACCTATATGCAGGTCAGGAAGCAACAGTTAGAACTGGACATGGAACAACAGACTGGTTCCACATAGGAAAAGAGGAAAGTCAAGGCTGTATATTGTCACTCTGCTTATTTAACTTATATGCAGAGTACATCATGAGAAACGCTGGGCTGGAAGAAGCACAAGCTGGAATCAAGATTGCCAGGAGAAATATCAATAACCTCAAATATGCAGATGATACCACTCTTATGGCAGAAAGTGAAGAGGAACTCAAAAGCCTCTTGATGAAAGTGAAAGAGGAGAAGGAAAAAGTTGGCCTAAAGCTCAACATTCAGAAAATGAAGATCATGGCATCTGATCCCTTCACTTCATAGGAAATAGATGGGGAAACAGTGGAAACAGTGTCAGACTTTATTTTTTTGGGCTCCAAAGTCACTGCAGATGGTGATTGCAGCCATGAAATTAAAAGATGCTTACTTGTTGGAAGGAAAGTTAGCATATTCAAAAGCAGAGATATTACTTTGCCAACAAAGATCCGTCTAGTCAAGGCTATGGTTTTCCCAGTAGTCATGTGTGGATGTGAGAATTGGACTGTGAAGAAAGCTGAGCCCTGAAGAATTGATGCTTTTGTATTGTGGTGTTGGAGAAGACTCTTGAGAGTCCCTTCGACTGCAAGGAGATCCAACCAGTCCATTCTGAAGGAGATCAGTCTTGGGTGTTCATTGGGAGGACTGATGCTAAAGCTGAAACTCCAATACTTTGGCCACCTCATGCGAAGAGTTGACTCATTGGAAAAGACTCTGATGCTGGGAAAGATTAAGGTCAGGAGGAGAAGGGGACGACAGAGGATGAGATGGCTGGATGGCATCACTGACTCAATGGACGTGAGTTTGAGTGAACTCCAGGAGATAGTGTTGGACAAGGAGGCCTGGCGTGCTAGGATTCAAGGGGTTGCAAAGAGTTGGACACGGCTGAGCGACTGAACTGAACTGAACTGAATGAGATACCAAGTCTCACGTTTCTGGATGACTTTCGACTACTTTAGCTACATTGTTGATCTATATTTAAGCAAATCTATAAACAAGAGAACAATTTCACTTCCTTAGAACCCACTGCAGAGGAAATGGCAATTAGCAAATATCAGTGTCCTTGGCTTCCCCTTTTTAAAATCTTCTGGGCCATGCTTATTGATGTCACTGTGGACAGCCTCTGTCCTCAGATCCAAGCACAACTGTCAATTTCCAAGAGAAACTTCCTCGGATTCTCCTGGAACGGGATTCCATGCTACTATGGTTCTTGCTGCGGGTTCTAGGTGAGTGGGCACCACAGAGCAGAACCTGGATGGGATGGATTGCTCAGCCTCCTCAGAACACTCAGCTCAGATGCTCATAAAAACTTCCCTTGGGCTTTGCACTCAGACATCCTCTAGAGTTGGAAGGGACTGGGTGTACTTTACTTGGAATGTGGGCCCTTATCTTCTTAAATGAGCATTTAGCAGCATGTCAAATAAAAATGATGGCAACAGAAACGCTAATGCTTACTGAGTGCTCACCAGTAATTTTGTGCTCCTTGTGTATGCTCACTCGCTCAGTCATGTCCAGATCTTTGTAACCCTAGAGACTAGCCTGCCAGGATCCTCTGTACATGGAATTTTGCAGGCAAGAATACTGGAGCAAATTGACATTTTCTACTCCAGGATATCTTCCCAACCCAGGGACTGAACTTGCATCTCTTGTGTTTCCTGCATTCGCATGTGGAGTGCCACCTGGGCTCCTCACTAGCAATTTGCTTGTATTAAGTATTTTCATCTTACACTAACTACTACCAACTAGAATTTGTGTTAGAACTGAAGAATTTGTAAATCTGTTGTTCTTATATAATAATCCACACCAAAATGCCACATAAAAATAAATGGTGACAACAGGTGCCAAAGGTATTAGAATAGGTATTAAAAATCAACAAAATGAAAGTGATAGTTGCTCAGGTGCGTCCAACTCTTTGCAAAACCCACCAGGCTCCTCTGTCCACGGAGTTCTCAATGCAAGAATACTGGAGTGGGTTGCCATTTCCTACTCCAGGAGACCTTCCCCCAGGGAATCAAACCTCAGTCTCCTGCTTTGCAGGCAGATTCTTTACCATCTGAGCCACCATGGAAGTCCATATAAAACATCAATATCTATTCCTAAAATAAGTATTTTAGAAGACTACTTACTTAACAAAGAATGCCGTTCTAGATTGAAAGTCAATGTTCTACATAAAATTGCCATTCAAATTGGAGCTAGAATCAAGATGCTTGTTATCATTGTTATTTGTTGTAGTTTTTAAATTCTGCCAATACACTAACATTGGTAGCAAAAGTAAGAGGTGTACACATTGGAAGGCACGATTTTAAATATATTATTCATTCTTTATACATTCCCACCTTACTTATTTGGCACTCGCTTGTGTTACAAACTATACAGCTTCTATTCTTGATTATGTCATCTATGTGGTATGGTTAGAAGTCCATGCATATAAATTAATTAATTAGGAGGATTCAACATAAACATCCAAAACAGTGACATCCTTGAAAATTATCAAATACTACTTTCAGATTATAGTGAAGAAATTCCATCTAAAATAGCCATAAAAGTGAAAGAATAGGAGTGATAAAAATGTTTTTGACTTATAAAAGGAAATCTATAAAACTGTACAAAGAAAACGTCAATGAATGAAGACATACCATTAGTCTAGATAGGAACACTAAAGTAGAAATGTTATAAAGATGTCAGTCCTCCCCAAGTTGATTTATAGAGTCTATATAATTTCAAACAAGCTACCTGCAGAATTTTTCCTTATAACTCAATAAAATATTCAAAAATTTATCTGGAAAAATTTATTGGTGAGAATATCAAAGAATAGTTGTTTTTTTACAGAATAATGTTGGAGATCTAGTTCATAATATTTTAAAAACAGATTTTAGAACAATATGGAAAGATGCAGAGAATGCAATGGCAACCCACTCCAGTACTCTTGCCTGGAAAAGCCCATGGGTGGAAGAGCCTGGTGGGCTGCAGTCCATGGGGTCGCTAAGAGTCAGACACGACTCAACGACTTCACTTTCACTTTTCACTTTCATGCATTGGAGAAGGAAATGGTAACCCACTCCAGTGTTCTTGCCTGGAGAATCCCAGGGACAGGGGAGCCTGGTGGGCTGCCATCTATGGGGTCACACAGGGTTGGACATGACTGAAGTGACTCAGCAGCAGCATAGAAAGATGGTGTCATGAGTATAGGATATAAGTATAGGTCACTGGAAAATAACAGAAATCTAGAAATACATTTAGTTACATATTAGCTTAATTTATCATAAAGAGACATCATCACACAAGATATATTTACAGATTCCACTGTAAATTTTAAAATAAACCAGACAATTGAGATACGTGTATTTTTTAAATTCTGAGAAACATGTTGGAAAATGAGTTAAGGCTATATTGGATTTTTATACAGGTTATGTTCTTCTAAATATTGAAGTAGTAGAAAATTCTGATAAAATTTCATAAAATAAACTTTTAATATTTCTGCATTATGATAATAATATAACTATAACGAAAGTGAGTACAGCCTTTGGAAAATATTTGCAGTAAATAAGTCAGGGAGTTGAGATAGGATGCAAAGTATTCATATAAGTTGGCAAGAAAACTTGAAAATGTTTTGGGTAAATGGATAAAGATCATAATGATCTAAAAATTACTTCCTCCAGCAACTGCTTCCTTGACCATCAGCCACACAAAAGCACTGTCTGTCCCTAGAACCTAGCTGAGTCCCTGGCCCATATTTGGCATCAGTTAGTATTTCCCATATGAATGAATAAATCCATTCAGGAAATACAGACTAAAACATGGCAGTACAGTTTATAGTCATTAAATTTGCAACAATAACAACAACCCCAGAAGGCTAGATGCTAATTTCCCAGCGTGGGAAGATTGAGTGAAGTAGGTGTAGTTATACACTGCTCTTGGCAACAGAAGTGGTAAAGCATGTTTGGATCCATGTTGACCTAGTAATTCCAGGTCTGGGAATCTAAAATAAATGGGTAAGCGTGGAGAAGATAATATATACAATGATGATTTCATTATATTTATTATGATATAATATTGAAGTAATGATAGCAAGATTCTAAAAATATATCTTAACAAGTGCTAAAATTAGGTTAAGCAAATATACACACAAGAAAAATGTCTGGAAGGAAATAGTGAAACCTAATGAGCTGTGGAAGTGAAAGTACACATGGGCTGTTTTATTTTTTTAATATAAATAGTATCTAAATATTTGAAAAATGATGAGTTTTAATTCTGATAATAGGCTTAGCACTTTTACTCTGATGTATTCCTGTAATTTTGCAAAACCACCTAAATGATCTTTTTTATTCAGTAAGAGAGAAGTTCTATATTCACTTCTGTGTCCTTAAAAATTCTCTCTTCCCACTGTCATGGCCCTATCACACTGTGTTGTGATTCCTTATCAATTTAGCCTCTCCTCCACTAGACTGTAATTATCTTGAAGGTAGGGGCAGTGTTTTATTCTTGGTAAGTCTGATATTTAGACCCACTCCTGGCACAGTAATGTTGACCAAATGCTTGTTGAATGAATGGGTGAGTGAAGAAGGAAGTTGCCTCTACTGAGTACAAAGGGACAATCCCTCATATGAGGACTTGGTGAGATCAGACTTCTGCTAAACCCTCCTCTGGACACTTAAGTCAAACCAGAAAGCAGGTAGGGAAGCAGGTAGGGAGATCAGTGCTGAGGAAAGGAAGGGCTAGAGGTCTTTCTCCACTGTCCTTCCTGCCTCCATGCTATTCTAAACCAGCATCTGGGACTAAACACACACACACACACACACACACACACACACACACACACACGCACAAAACAGAACTGTTGAGTAGCCAAAAGGCTCTGATAACGAACTTGAGAAGGGTCCATCAGTTGTTTGGGTAGGGACAGGGTGACATAGAAAAGGCACAGAAAGGCAGAGGAAGTGTGAGTGTGCAGTGAGGAAGGATCCTTGAGCTGTGTTCATTTCTCACGTCTCTCTCTCTATCCCAGTTCCTGGCTGACGAGAGTCCTGTAAGTTCATCTCTGTTTCTTCTTCGTGACCTTGAAGTTATGGCCAGCACAGGAGCCTGGGAAGCTGCAGCCTTCTCCCCACAGCTGCAGGGACGTGTCCCCCTTTCCTCTAGCCCCAGTCATTCTAGTCCTTCTACCTCTCCGTTCTTGACACCTTCCTGCTCTGCTCTGCTGGCTCTTTGACCTCTTCTGCAGAAAGAGGAGGACAAACCCTGATAAAGAAAAGGCAGGCAAGGAGACAATGTCTTACCTGTCTGCAGGTGCACTAGGGCTCCTGGGTGGGGGAGCCCCACGTGGAAGTCCCTATTAGGAGCAGGAAGGCAGCTCTGAAAGAAATATTCACAGGCACAATCTCATTCAAATCTTTGATCCAGGCTCAGGACAAACTCTTGTCTTTTCCATCATTTTTACCTACAAACTCAGTGTTTCATACTGACCTTGTTTCAAGTTCTTATTTTCTTGTCTGAACAAGAATCAGAAGTGTTTTGGGTGTGGGAGAAGAAACTGCTTACTCATTTGCCTGATTCATTTCAGACAGTGATAAAGATTCATGAAAGAAAGTCCCAGAACTACCCCAGAGCAATGTGGGCTAATCATTTCCTTGGCAACTACCAAGCAGAGGGTGAGGGTTTTGGCAGCCTTCTCAAGCATAGAGCATGGTTTAGTAGAAAGACTATGGTCCTAAAATTTAGTGAATGAAGTTCAGATCCCACCTTTGCTGAATTCTAGTTCTGTAAAGTAATGCTCAAAATTCTCCAAGCCAGGCTTCAGCAATACATGAACCGTGAACTCCCTGATGTTCAAACTGGTTTTAGAAAAGGCAGAGGAACCAGAGATCAAATTGCCAACATCTGCTAAATCATCAAAAAAGCAAGAGAGTTCCAGAAAAACATCTATTTCTGCTTTATTGACTATGCCAAAGCCTTTGCCTGTATGGATCACAATAAACTGTGGAAAATTCTGAAAGAGAAGGGAATACCAGACCACCTAACTTGCCTCTTGAGAAATCTGTATGCAGGTCAGGAAGCAGCAGTTAGAACTGGACATGGAACAGCAGGCTGGTTCCAAATAAAAAAGGAGTACATCAAGGCTGTATATTATCACCCTGCTTATTTAACTTCTATGCAGAGTACATCATGAGAAATGCTGGCCGGGAAGAAACACAAGCTGGAATCAAGATCGCCGGGGAGAAATATCAATAACCCCAGATATGCAGATGACACCACCCTTATGGAAGAAAGTGAAGAGAAGCTAAAGGGCCTCTTGATGAAGGTGAAAGAGGAGAGTGAAAAAGTTGGCTTAAAGCTCAACATTCAGAAAATGAAGATCATGGCATCCGGTCCCATCACTTCATGGGAAATAGATGCGGAAACAGTGGAAACAGTGTCAGACTTTATTTTTGGGGGTCTCCAAAATCACTGCGGATGGTGACTGCAGCCATGAAATTAGAAGACGTTTACTCCTTGGAAGAAAAGTTATGACCAACCTAGAGAGTATATTCAAAAGCAGAGACATTACTTTGTAGACTAAGTTCTGTCTAGTCAAGGCTATGGTTTTTCCTGTAGTCATGTATGGATGTGAGAGTTGGACTGTGAAGAAGACTGAGCACCGAAGAATTGATGCTTTTGAACTGTGGTACTGGAGAAGACTCTTGAGAGTCGCTTGGACTGCAAGGAGATCCAACCAGTCCATTCTGAGGGAGATCAGCACTGGGATTTCTTTGGAAGGAATGATGTTAAAGCTGAAACTCCAGTACTTTGGCCATCTCATGCGAAGAGTTGACTCATTGGAAAAGACTCTGTTGCTGGGAGGGATTGGGGGCAGGAGGAGAAGGGGATGACTGAGGATGAGATGGCTGGATGGCATCGTGTACTCGATGGACGTGAGTCTGAGTGAACCTCGAGAGATGGTAATGAACAGGGAGGCCTGGTGTGCTGCAATTCATGGGGTCGCAAAGAGTCGGACACGACTGAGCAACTGAACTGAACTGAGCTGAACCATGGGCAAAATGGTCTGAACTTTCTGCATTCTAGTTCTGTGACCATCGGCAAAAAGGTCTGAACCTCCACTCATTTACATGCTTACAAATTAGACGTGATGGTAATGACCCCACAGGTATTTATGAGGCCTCAACCACCTCATATAAAGAGTGTAACAGGTGTCTGATGCCTAGTGGAAACTTGATTCATGTCAGGTTCCTTCCATCAGTCACCCAATCAGGAGCTGTGCTATCTTCCATTCTCTGTGGACCATCACAGTGATAACAATGACATGCAAAGCATCTGTCTATCCTGGAACAGAGAGAGCATGAGGAGCCTAAGAACGAAGATGGACTAGTAATTTCCTTTCAAACACTATTCAAGAGACACATGCTGGAAAGCACCAGTTGTTGTTCAGTCGCTGCTGCTGCTGCTGCTGCTAAGTTGTGTCCAACTCTCTGCGACCCCATGAATTGCAGCATGCCATGCTTCCCTGTCCTTCACTATCTCCGAGTCTGCTCAAATTCATGTCCATTGAGTCGATGATGCCATCCAACCACCTCATTCTCTGTCACCTCCCTTCTCCTGCCCTCAATCTTTCCCAACATCAGGGTCTTTTCCAATGAGTCAGCTCTTGCATTGGGTGGACAAAGTATTAAAGACTCAGCTTCAGCATCAGTCCTTCCAAAAATATTCAGAGCTGATTTCCTTTAAGAAATGCTATAACCTGAGCTTGAGTCCCAGTGACCCTGTGCACCCAGGAGTCTCTACAAGTGAGGGAGAAGAGGGTCAGACTTCAGAAATCACCTGCTCCTGAGCAAAGGATCAAATTCATGAGGAAAAAAGCAAAGCTGTCGTTGAATAGACTGTGCAAGCATAGGTTTTGTGCGGAAAGTGAGTGCAAGGTATCAACAGTCACACGGATGATGGAAAATCAGGGAATGAATTGAGTGTTTGCTGTCTGTTGCAGGCTGGCTGATTCTTTAGGTCCGTCGCTCTATCTTTGAGAAAGACGGAGTGATTCTGAAATGCTAGGGAAGGGAGGGAGGAGAATTGAATGAAATGTTTTACTACCAGGATGGGAAAAAACTTGTTGCTTTTACAAGGAATCAAGCTTTTAGCATACCAAAACCAGTCTCCAGAAACAGTGGCTTATATATTAATAACTGCACTGTTTTCTGGAGAATGTTATGTGTCTCTATGGGAAAGGATTTCAAACCTTGTAAAGATCAAAGTTCAAGGTAATGATTACACCCCAGGTATAGCAGTGAAAGTGAAAGGCATTCAGTTGTGTCTAACTCTGTGCGACTCCAGGGACAATAGCCTGCCAGGTTCCTTTGTCCATGGAATTATGCAGGTTAAAATACTGGAGTGAGTAGTCGTTCCCTTCTCCAGGGGATCTTCCCAACCCAGGGATGGAACCCAGGTCTCCTGCACTGCAGGTAGATTCTTTACCATCTGAGCCACCAGGAAGCCCAAAGGATCAGAGTTCAAGGTAATGACTATACTCCAGGTATAGCAGGGTTGGGTGCAAACAAGGCTGATCAAGGAGGAAGGAAAGAGAGGGTATGTTTACCAAACTTTGCTAGAAAGCCAGAGGTAGAAGCTGTGGTAATTCATTTGTGTCAGGGAGATGGGTGGTAATGTCATTGACTTGACTCTGTGCGATCTATTAGATAGTGCTGAGGACACAGATGAGTCTCTCCAGGTGTTCTGACCCTCACTGCCCTGAGATTTTATTCTCTTTAGAACGGTTTCCAGTTCTTGTGCTGATAGCCAACACCCTCTGGCCCACCAAAGAGAGTCCAATAACCCTGATCTGAGACTCTGCCCTTTTCAAAGTCAGAGGCCCAACTTCAATTTCATCTCTTCAGAGAAGTCTAGGACCTGGTGTCAAGCTGAGCAACCCCTCAAAGCTCCAGATCGCTTCCAGGTGAAGAGAAGACGCGAGGTCTTCCTGGTACGACACACAGACAGTGGCTTCCTGGGTCTGCAAACAGAGTCAGAGGTCCCAAATTCACATGTGGAGTGAGTTTCGGTGAAAAGGACATTGAGTCTGGAAAACAGAGGTAGAGCAGGGTGCTATTCAGACCTTAGATCCTTCTTTTCCCATAAGGTAGGAATGGGGGTCTGTTGTGAGAGAGATACTGATGCTATCTTGTGTCCCTCTCATTTATAATAGTGCTTTAAGACTGAAATGGTTTTCAAGAGACTTCAAGAACCAAAGAACCTTGGCAGGTATACCACATTCCTCTTGTAAAATAATCAGATAGATACTGTGTATGTGCTTAGTCATTTAGTCATGTCTGAGTCTCTGTGACCCTATGGACTGTAGCCCTCTAGACTCCTCTGTTCATAGGATTCTCCAGACAAGAACACTGGAGTGGGTTGCCATTTCCTCCTCCTGGGCAGATATACACTAGGTGCCTATAATTATGCTATAGAGGCTGTAAAAGGAGCTGACAGTCAGAGAATAGCTTAGCAGCAAATCCAACACAACAAGATTTGAAAGAACATAGAGACTCATTTTATATTGGGGCAATTAGAGAAGACAGTACTGAAGCAGAGGTCTTGAAGTAGGTCTGAAAAGATGGGAGAAAAGCAATTTATCATCTTGTGTGATGTCACCTTAAAGGAAGGCTAATATTTTCCATTTCCTTCCTAGTTCTCAATACAAGATTTCTACCCATTGTCACCAAACGCAAACCCAAGGACTTTTCCCTGGAACTGCCTACTCTGGCCCCCTAGAGGAATCAGACTACTGAAGTGAGCACCTTATGAGATGAGAAACGTCATGTGACTGAAGGCTGGGAAGTGAAGAACTTGCCTCTTATAGAAATATACTCAGAATTGACAATCACCATCTTCAAGTCTGTCTGCAAATATCTGTTTTCTGATCTTGCTCAAAACTGCCAATTCTATCTGCTGTCACGTTTAGGGTGATACCAGCCACTTCAGCTTTGATGTTCCCCAGAGTCAAGTCATATCTGCTGTCTCCTGTTTGCACAGGGATCCTGTGTCTTATGTCTCCATGGAAACTGCCCCAGAAGGCAGGTGAATTAAGGGAAGACACTGGTCTTTGTCTGCTCTGTGTCTGAAGTCACAGGGGAAACCACCTTTTCTTGGCACACAGGAGACATGAAGGAGAGTTTAGGGATGAAAACACGGCATTTCTAGGGAGCAGAGCTGGAAATACTGGTTATCACCGCCTTGTGGGGGATGCGGATAGGCTGGAGGGTACAACTCTACAGCTGACGACAGTTACGGCCTCATCCAGACTGAGGCAGGAAATATCCATGTGAAAGATGAGATCCCACAGTTCAAACAGAGGTTCTCAGATAAGGCTCAGGGATCCTATAGGATCGTGAGAACACTTTAAGGTGCTCATAGCAACCAGAGCTACGAAGAGCTAAACCTTTTCTGGCAAAAACAGACCTTCCAAAATAAAGAGCTTCCTTAGGGGAGCTACAAATCTGGTAGAAAAAGAAGATAGTAAGGTGGAAGACTTCCTGGTGGCTCAGACGGTAAAGCATCTTCCTACAATGCAGGAGACCTGGGTTCAATCCCTGGGTTGGGAAGATCTCCTGGAGAAGGAAATGGCAACTTACTCCAGTATTCTTGCCTGGAAAATCCCATGGATGGAGGAACTTGATAGGCTATAGTCCATGGGGTCACAAAGAGTTGGACACGACTGAGTGACTTCACTTTTCACTTTAAGGTGGAAGAGATAGTAAGGTGAAAGAACACTGCTGCAGTCAGCAAGCCAGAGAAAGGCTTCCTAGAATTCATCCTCATAGCGCTAGGGTAAATGCCTCTACACCCGTGCTGTTCAATACAGGGGCTGCTTGTCACATATGGCTGTTTATGTTTAAGTTGTTATCAGTTGCTCAGTAGTGTCCGATTCTTTGTGACCCTCTGAACTGTAGCCTTCCAGGCTCCTCTGTCCATGGGCTTCTCTAGGCAATAATATTGAAGTGGGTTCCCATCTCCTCCTCCAGGGAATCTTCCTGACCCAGAGATCAAATCCAGGTCTCCTGCATTGCAGGCAGATTCTTTACTGTCTGAACTACCAGGGAAGCCCAATGTTTAAATTAATTAAAATAAAAATACATTCTTTTATTCACACTAGCCACATTTCAAGTTCACAACAGCCATATGTAGGTAGTCTGCTGGGCAGCACAGATGTCGAACATTTCCACCATCACAGGAAGTTCTGTTGGACAGCCCTGCTCTAAGGATTAAATCTGGAATGTGGGAACAGAGTCAAGGGTAGGTGGTGAGATGTCAAGCAGAAAAAGACACCCTCTGACAGCCCATTTTCCCCTTCAGGTCCAATGTCTTGCCCTGTCCTCACCCTCAGAGCTCTAGGGACCCAGGCGGTGTCAGGGGAGGGGATGTGGTGCAGCTTCATCTGAGACCCAGAAAGACTCTCCCTCAATCCCATATCAGTTTTATCATGAAGATGTCACCCTGGGCAGCAGCTCAGGCCCCTTTGGAATAGGAGTGTCCTTCAACTTTTCTGACCACAGAACATTCTGGAAACTATTATTTGAGACTGACAATGGCCTGGGGGCCCAGTGGAGTGAGGCACCACTATTGAATATCATTACTTGAGCCAGGGCTATGGGATTCCCTTCTAGGGGAAAGACAAGTGTGCCAGTCAATGTGTGCTAAGTCATTTCAGTTATGTCCGACTCTTTGCGACCCCATGGACTATAACCCATCAGGTTCCTCAGTCCATGGGATTCTCCAGGCAAGAATACTGGAGTGGGTTGCCGTGTCCTCCAGGGGATCTTTCTGACTCAGGGATTGCACTCACATCTCTTATGTCTCCTGCATTGACATTGGCAGGCAGGGCTTTTTTGTTTTTGTTTTTGTTTTTTGTTTGTTTTGTTTTTTACCACTGAAGGGCATTTGGTTAAGATCAGGATTCCTCGGAAAGTAGCATTGACATACACACGCTATCTTGTACAAAACACATAGCTAGTGAAAAGTTGTTATATAATTCAGGAAGCACAGCCCGGCGGTCTGTGATGATGCAGAGGGCTGGAATGGCAGGAGGGGAGGGAGGGGGCCTCAAGAAGGAGGGGATATATGTATAATTATGACTGATTCATGTTGAACTGCTGTTGTAGCCACGCGTTCCGGGAAACAAACTCACTCGGAAGGACAATGCAGATAGTGGAGTGCAGTTTATTACACCGGCGGGCCCAAGGCAGAGTCTCCTCTTAGCCAAGGGCCCCTACCAGCATTTGTGAAAATCTTTTATACCTCATGTGTACGTGTCTGAACCCACCACTCCAAATTCCTTGAGACTTACATAAACCAAGGAAAATACAATTCCAGTAACCCCATCATTCATGTGCTATGTGCTCATGTGCTCAAACAGTCAAACAATTAGCCAATAATCAACAAACCCGAGGTTATACCCTGATAGATACAGAAAAATTCATGGGTTGTCTGGAGAAAGGGGTGATTAGTGTATGTTTTCTCTTGGGCGATGAGTAACCTAGATACGATCTTCAAGGTTCCCATGTCTGGAGAGAGTCTTATCCTTCTGTTGTTTTCAAAGGCACTAAACACAGAGTTCAGAGTCCATTGGAAAGGTGGCCGAGCATGATGAGCATGAACAGGCCTAAGATGGAGTCCAGGCCCTGTGAATTTCTTCTTCACTGCAGAAACCAATACAAGGTTATAAAGCAATTTTCCTCCAATCAAAAAATGAATTTAAAAAAATAAGTAAAAATAAAAAGGAAGAAGATTAGGGTTCCTTGGGAATTCCCTCGTGCCCCAGGGCCTATGTTTTCACTGCCGTGATCCACTTTCAATACCTATTTGGGGAACTGAGATTCCACAGACCACATGGCACAGCTGAAAAAGAAAGAAAAAATCTTTGAAATTCCTCAGTGACTTGTATGGGAAGCAGCAACTAGAGATTATGAAAGTTAACAGCCAGCCTCACACTAACCTGAGAGGAGTGGACTACACTTCGGGTCATCGGACAAATAACTGCACATCCACTTGACCTCTTCTAGCTAAGGCAGGACTCACTGGGACCGCTGTCGCATCCCCGCATCCCCGCCTCACACCCCCTCCCCCACAACATCCACAGGATTCCAGCCCAAGTCCCAGGCCTCTGTCCTCAGGGTTTACAGAGGATGAGGGCCACCTGCTGGCTGCAGTGACGGCGGTGGGGGCTGGGGAATCTCTGCTTGGTTTACTGGCAGCAGCTATTCTTTTTTTTTTTTTTTAACCTCAGGTTCCAGAGGAAGTCAGGTTTGTAACTTCTGCCTTGTTCTTTATTGCTCTCTCAGAAATGCTGCTTTGGTGGAGTAGACGGCACACAGGTAGCCAGGAAGCTGCCACCTAGTGGGTGAGACTGTCAGGTAAAGCAATTCAGCCCTCCAAGAAAGTACTGATTGCACATTTACATTTGTTTCTTCAATAAAACTCTGAAAAATAACTCTCAGTGAGAAACAATTTCCATGAAGATGCATAAACAGGGGAAAAACAATGGGGAGCTAGATTTTAAAAGAAAGAATCTGAGTAGTCTAACTACTATAGACTATGATGGGCTTTCCAGGTGGCACAGTTGGTAAAGAATCTGCCTGCCAATGCAGGAGACACAAGAGATGTGGGTTTGATCCCTGGAGTAGGAAATGGCAACACCCTCCAGTATTTTTGCTTTGAAAATTCATGGACAGAGGAACCTGTTAGGGTACAGTTCATAGGGCAGGAGAAGAAGAGGGCAGCAGAGGATGAGATGGTTGGATAGCATCACTAACTCAATGAACATGAGTTTGAGCAAACTCCGGGAGATAGTGAAGGATGGGGAAGCCTGGTGCAGAGCAGTCCATGGGTTCCCAAAGAGCTGGACATGTCTTAGCAACTGATAGCAACGATAGACTATAATACAATGGATATACTAAGTATAGTATCATTGATGTTTAATTAAAATATAACATGCTGTACTATGCATAATTATATATGATGATGTGTAATATAATAGAAAGATCTTTGAGCTGGAAGTAAAGAGATGAGTTCTAGCCACAGTTCTGCCACTTGTTGAGAACTGGACTAGGAGAGCCATACATCAGACAAGTGGCTGAAGATCTCATGTCCCTAAAGGATGTCTAGAAAATTTCAAAGTGCCTTACCTGCAGGACAAAGGAAGGGAGAATATAGACACCAGAAGGGTGAAGACTGCTGTGCCTGCTGAGGGTACCTATTAAAGTTCATATGGATTTAACCTAAGTATTCACTTTTTAAACCTTCCAGGCAAGATTGTATAAGTGAATCAGTGATGGCCAAATAATTAAAAATCCTCAAGGATTCAAAATTGTGGCTGCTTTAATTTCAAAATCAAATATGTACTGAATTTATGTCATAAGGTTACTCTGAACTGTTCCTACTTGGGATACAGAAAAGAACCACAACCTAGGACTGGAAGAAACCAGGTCAGAGTCACTACATGGTATTCACATGGGGATGTCATTCACTTTGCAGTCTATAGAGACGGCATCCCATAGCAATGAGCATGGCTCTCGAGCCAATAAATTTGGCTGCACAGCAGAATCAGCCATAAAATCAGCAAATATCCCAATCCAAACCCAGACTTACTGATTCTAATTTCTGGAAATGAGGATCAAGAAGCAGTGTTTGTATAGTAATCCAAATGCATAGAGATGTTGGGTTAGTTTGGGCTACTTAATAAAAAATGATAATAAAAATAATAGAAACAAAGATTGAGTGCTTACCATGTGGCAAATACTTCTATAATCACTTACCATGCAGTGTCTAATTAAATCTTCACTTTTTATTATTATTACTGTTTTCCTCATTTCACAAATTCAGAAACTGAGATACGGGAATGGTGAGTAATTTACCTAAAGTGACCCAACCACAGTGCACTATGCTATGCTCATAAAGAGCATGCCAAGGTCTCGAGAAGCAAGTGATTCACTTAGGTTACACAGCCGGTAGGCCAATCACTAAATTTTCTAGGTATAAAGCATGTACTATCTGCCCCTGGGAAGACAGGCATTTCATACTTTTCATTCATTCCACTAACATTTTAAGCACTAATTCAACCCCAGGCACTGCGCCAGGAGCTAGAGACACAGTGGAACAGAGCCAGGAGTCTATTGCCAAGGAACACACATGCAGCGGTCATGTGGAATGTGGGATGCTTACCTGAGTGTAAACTTCCTAGCACGGGGCCTTCCAGATCATCATCTATGGACATGTGGAACGAGTAGACTCCTCTTACGTCATATCCATCTGAGACAGAGCTTCCCCCTTGGAACTTGGAGGACACTCGCTTTTCTCTGCCTCACAGGATTAGGTTCTGGTGTCAGTACCCACAGGGGAGGCCTCTATGTCTAGTCCACCTTCTTGCGTTGGTTCATTTATTCAATATCTTGTGTGTATGTCCCATGTGCTAAAGATGCTGGCATTCTCCTTCTTATTTATTCAAAGCTCAAAATGGAAGATTTGGGAAATGATTCAAAAATGGAAATTTGGACATGCCATGTACTGTATCCCTCCCCCCTTTCTGGGACTAAGCTCAAACCATTTCCTCAGGAACAAGCCCTTCTACTACCCTCACCTTCTATCCCTGTCTGATTTCTACATCTTCACATTTCAGTTCATATGTCAATGTATCTGAGAAGTCTAACTCTCCTCGCAGCTCTGCTTTCAGAGATAATAATGAAATACCATAACTCTTGCTGATAATAATAGCCAGTTCTTACCATAACACTTTGTTCTTATGCTTGACAGATGTCAATTGATCATATAGAGTATTGTTTATGTATGAGGGAATTAAGCACAGAGAGGGTATGTAAGTTAGTCAATATCACACAGCTAAAAGTGACAAAGTCTAGTTTTGAAACTAGAATTCTGGCACCAGAATCTATACAAAGATGCTATAGATTTAAGACAATATTTTATGACATATTTTGGAACACAAAAAGAAACACTACTTAAATATAAACTAAAACCTCATGGTGATGGTAACTGATATACATTCACATAATGGCATCCCATTTTCTTCCTGTATATTACTACATTTTTTGTCTAAGATTTCATCGCTTTCAGAGTTTGAACTTTTTCTGAACCGCTTTGGTCAACAGCAATTCACAGGAATCTTTATTTTAGATGTGACAATATAATTGTGAGGTACATCAGAGACAATAAAACTTTGTTTAAAGTCCAAGATTCTTTTTTCCCCTGATTAAATCATGTGTTATTGAAAGTTAAGTATCTTTTCTGTGATATTAGCCCAACATAATAGAAAGAAAGATACTTACACAATTTGTATCTTTGAAGGAAATGATAATGAGCTATACTTTTAATTAACAATTCCAAACAACTGATTATTTTTCTCTGAACTTGATCTGGACTTCCCCAGCTTAGATTTGTTTTGGTCCCACCAGGCATCAGGAGTTGTCCTTGCTGGGCCTCCATGACATTGCCCGTGCACCAGATGACAGTCTACCAACCTTTCAAGACCCTGTGCCTTTCTGGGTACTGAATCCTCTGAAACTCTGTCGACATGTTAGCCCCCCTTGCCAGCCTTTCTTCCCCTCTTAATTGACTGTTCCCAAGACTGACACTTGTTTCTGTGCTTTCAGAAATCCTTCAGCTCAGGTCTGCAGAAATACCTCTATTCCAGTTCATCTGCCCCAGCCAGGGACCAGGAGCTTGTGTATGTCAATGGTGAATGAGTAAGGGCTATTAGGTAAGGTCTCCAGGTAAGGAAAGGTATGAGGAAAGGACCAACGAAATGAGGCTTGTAGGGATGTCCTTAACATACCAGGTTCTGCTAAGACTCAACTGCAGTGATCAAGGGAAGTATGCAGCATGTGGTTGGGAAAAGGTGTCTCTGTGAACCCTTGACCTCCACGTCCTGTCTAACCTTGTTCCCTTTTTTCAGTAAATCCAATGTGTCCGTGCATGGTTCATTCCCAGGTCTAGAGCACCCAGTAGGGACCGAAGGGTGCAGGTGAGCTTTGGGACAGTGCTTCTGTCTTTGCTGTAGCTCAGGGGTTAAGTGGGCTGCTGGACACAGCAGAGATTTCCAAAGCAGTAACTTCTGCCTCTTTACACTGATAGCAGTCATCACTCTGCACATAGGAAGAGAATGTGGGTCTCTCTCGATGGCCATATCTTTCAGAGCCTCTGTGTCTCTTGGAAAGAGACAGAAATCCTGGGGGATGAAGTTTAAGGACTGGATAAAAGAACTCCACCCTCCACACCCTCTTTTTAATTTTCTAATTTCTTCCCCAGCAGAGCACCTAGGAACACATCTGGGAAGCAAAGTGGTTCCACGTTCCTGGCTTGTCTTGTCCCAGTATTTATTTTCCTTCATGAAACATGTAGTTCAGTGTATGAGACACAGTAGTCCCTCAACAAAGCATTAGCTTCATTTCTCTTTATGAGTTTTTTCCTCCTCAAAATTCCTGTGTTGTCTCTTCTGAAGTGGAGAAAGGACAGTCCCCAGCATCCCCACTGAGTAGGTCTGAGCGTGAAAAGAGCCTGAGAGGAACCTGCAGTGAGACAGAACAGATCCTACAGGCATGTCTTGACCTTGACTCAGATCCTTGGTGTCTTGAAATACCCACCAGGATACCCATGTGCTTCTCTCCTAGGAGTCATCAATCATTGTTTCAAGGATAAGGATAATTATCTGTCAGGACTCAGCAAGGAAAACTCAACAGAAAAAAAACTAAAATCATGGCATCTGGTCCCATCACTTCATGGCCAATAGCCGGGGGAAAGATGGAAGCAGTGACAAATTTTCTTTTCTTAGGCTCCAAAATCACTGTGAATGGTGACTGCAGTCATGAAATTAAAAGATACCTGCTCCTTGGGAAGGAAAAAATACGACAATCCTAGACAGTGTATTAAAAAGCAGAGACATCACTTTGCTGACTAAGTCCATATAGTCCATGCGGCTTTTCCAGTAGTCTTGTATGGATGTGAGAGTTGGACCATAAGGAAGGCTGAGCACCAAAGAACTGATGCTTTCAAATGTGGTGCTGGAGAAGGTTCTTGAGAGTCCTTTGGATTACAAGGAGGGCAAGCCAATCAATCTTAAAGGAAACAATCTTGAATATTCATTGGAAGGACTGATGCTGAAGTAGGTAGCTGATGCTCCAATGCTTTGGCCACCTGATGCAAAGAGCCAACTCATTGGAAAAGACCATAATGCTGGGAAAGACTGAAGGCAAAAGGAGAAGGGGGTGGCAGGGGATGAGATGGTTAGATAGCATCACCAACTCAATGTGCATGAATTTGAGCAAACTCCAAGAGATAGTGAAGGACTTGGAAGACTAACATGTTGCAGTCCTTGGGGTCTTAAAGAGTCAGACATGACTTACAGACTGATCAACAGCAAGGAAAGTCAAGGCTAAGAAGTAACCCTAACCCAAAGTCAAAGCTAAGAAGTAACCCTAACCCAAAGTCAAAGCTAAGAAGTAACCCTAACCCAAAGTCAAGGCTAACCGTAACCCTAATTTTTTCTGAGGATACTAGAGAAGGTTGTGGGAATATCGTTCTCATGACCTGCTCATGACCCAGATCTTGTGTTTCCTTCAGGGATCAGGGTTGGCAGTTGGAGCCGTCTTTCCAGTTTTGTTCACCCCCTCACCCAGACTATACCATACTACAGTGAAGCCAGTATAGGGCCCTCAGCTGGAAGAACCAGGTCACAGACAGGACACGAGGGAGAGGGAACCTTCGTGAGCAGGGGCTGCCCCCAAATCCCCTGAGGGCGCCTATGCAGTCAGCACCTGCACACACAGAGTGAGCGGTAGCCTTGCACCAGGCCGGTGGCTTCAAGTCACAGACCCCCTTGGGGAAACTTTGCCACAATTCTTAGGTTTAACTGTGACAGAGGGCCCTCAGCTTGGCAAGCAGTGGGAGGAGATAACCTTTCAAGCATTTTACCATCAGGCAAGACCTTCTGGTATGCAAGTCATGTTCACTCATGGTTTGTTTTACTAGTTTACCCCATTTCTTCACTTTTAATCTTTTGACGTGCATTCACACCTTGATCATCATATTACTGATGATCATCATATCATCATCTACTTCATGAGGTTAGAATAAATCAACAAATTAAACATAATAATGTGGTGTAAGTAGTTCTAATTGTCATCAGAAAACTAGTTGCGAAAAACAAACAGTTACAATGACTCTGTGTCAATGGTGTATTTTCATGTTCATCTGCCTCTACTGCAACTATGTAGTCAGGCTACATTGTATTACATTAATGCAGCTTAATTACATGAGAAACTACCTTAAAGCCATTAAGTTCCTAGGTAAAGAGTTTCCCTCCTCACTCTGCACCTTCTATTTTTCATTCTCCCCTACCAAAACCCCAATTAATTCTTAATACTGTTTCTATCAATGGATTAACTTTCAACTTTACATAAATTTAAAAGAATAAAATAGACTTCCTTAGGCAATTTGAGTGGGAATATTCTTTCCAGAATCCATTTAATCCTTAGTCCTAGGGATTTTAAAGAGTTATGAAATGAGGTTTCCATAACATGAAATACAAAATAATTGAGACCAATGTAACTCTGCCATTACGGAAAGTTTATTACACTGTCTCTGAAGCACAAACCTGCCTCTCTCCTTTTACACCAAAATTTCCAGAGTCCATGGTCCCCCAAATACCACAGTTTGTCCTGTCCTCCTTGTCTCCACCTTCACTTCCTGCCATATACCACCATCAGACTCTTTGCTTATTGACGGGAAAAATTTAAATCTTTGAAATGGCTTAAATTTTTAAAAAAATTAAATCTTTGAAACATTTCCAGAAACTTTAGGCAAAGTAGGCAAGACATATATTTCAGGAAAATAAAGGGAAGAAAATAAATTCTAAAAAGAGGAATGGTGGGTCAAAACAGCCCCTGGTGTCTGCAGAGCTAATATGTCATAGACCAAAGGAAGGTTAAAAAAAAGAAAAGAAAAAAAAAAAAATCTGACAACTTCAGATGAAAACAAAACAACTTTAGGTTGAGGCATATGATGGTAAATTTTGTCAACAGGGCTAGGCTCAGAGATGCCAGTGTTGCTAGTAGAACATTATTTCTGGGTGTATCTGTGGAGGTGTTTGTAGAAGAGACTAGCATTTGAATCATAGACTGAGTAAAGACCCAGCCTCGTCAATGCAGGTGGGCATCACCTAACCTGCTGACGACCAGATCAGAACACAAAGGTGAAGAAAAGGCTGGAGCCAGGACATCCACCCTCTCCTGACTTCAGATACCAGCACTCCTGGCTCTTGGGCCTTCAGACTCAGATTGTTACACCATTGGCCCCCTGGTTCCCAGGCCTTCAGGTTTGGACTAGGACAATACTACTGGCTGCCTTGAGCCTCAAGCTAGCAGACAGCAGAGCATGAGACTTCTTAGTCTTCTCAACCATGTGCCAGTCCCTTTTGCTATATCTGTGCATATTCTACTGGTTAAAAGGTAACTGCAGAGACTTCACAAGGTGTTCTGGGCTAGAACCTTCTCTGTTTTTGGAAGAGAGGTGACATGGCAGGACAAAAAGACAAGATTTGGGCTGGATGGGAATGCTGATTGATTTGCTTATCTAACTTTGGGAAATTATCATCCTCTCTGAACCTCAGCTATCTTATCTATAAAGTGGGAGTAGTTGCTCTTATAGGGCTGTTATAAGATTGAGAACTTCTAAGAAATAAGTGCCTATTGTAAAGAAGGCATATAATAAGTAGTAACTTTAATATTTCGATTGCTGTTATCATCATTGTTATGGAAAGGACTGCTCCTTACAGACATCCCAAAATACAATTTATCAAGAGGTCTTTAGTGAGTTTTATCCATGTTACTGCTACCACCTTTTTCCAAACACAGGCAAATGCAAAAAACCCTACATACGCTCGTATAGTCTAATCATGGAGTAGACTACAGAAAGCCCTCTTCTCTTCTCCAGTCTTCAGATGATATTTCAGCCAGGGTTTTTGTTCTAGAACAGAAATCAGTTCTGGCTCACTTTTCAAAATGGGGATACTTAACTGAAAATATATTAGCGACTCAGAAAGTAGAATGACTAGGCTTAGGAAATGGATAGGAACAAGAGAGTAAGTGGCCCAAGCAGTAGAGACCACAGCAAATTTCATGCTACAGAAATGTGATCTACACACTGATCTGTGCACTGTAGCAACCCCATACCCTAATACCACCAGCTCAAGCTGCAAAGTCCTGGGGTAGAGGACTAACAGGCTGAGCAAGGGTAGCATATCTATCTCTTGACAGCACAGGAATGGGGGATGGAATAGTCTTGTTCACTGGGCTTTTAAAAGGAGACACTGCACTATTCCTCACCAAGACCAGGCATCAGGTGAGTCCACCTAAAAGGAAATCAAAGTGATGATAAGAACAGTGTGTTATACTCAAGACATCAAATAAAGCAAATGACAAGAGTCTGCTAGCACCACTAACTCAGTCATCTTAAAATATGACCAATTGACCCATATATATGTCCTACATATCCATGCAAATTACCTTTTTTTTTTTTTTTTTTTTTTTGTCCAAGCCCTATGACTTGCAGGATCTCAGTTCTCTGATCAGGGACTGAACCCAGGCCTTGGCAGTGAAAGTGCCAAATCCTAACCACTAGACCACCAGGGAACTTCCAAAATGTGTCTTTTTGATTAGATACAAATAAAGTTGCTACTGTGAAACAGACTACAGCAAGAATTATGACAGGCTAGAGAAGACGCACATTGAAGAACTTAATGAACTAAAAATAAAAGGCTGCACTTTAAAGAGGGCCTCTTTTAGTGTTCATAAATTAAATATTACCACTATGAAATGCAGCTACGTGCTCAATAAGAAACAAAAAGTTTCCTAGGTACAAGAACTTTCACAGAGGGTAAATCTATAAAAGAATGTTTCTTGAGGGCAAAAATATTGTGTTTCCTGAGGAGAATTAAGCATTGGCTAATGTTCAGGAAGTTGAAAATATGATTTAAGAGCTGAAAGGATAAGTGTGTGAATTTTTTAACCAATGCATGGCATTTTTACAGCAGTTTATAAAAGTGTAAAGATAAATACTACCACCACCTGGAATAAATATTTACTTCAATATATTTAAGAATTAATATGGAACTAAAAGTTTTGGTCCTGATGCTAATAGTGTATTGAGATAAATCACATCAGATAGTGCGTGCACGCATGCTCAGTCGATTTAGTCGTGTCTGACTCTTTGTGACCCACTGGACTGTAGCGCACCAGGCTACTCTGTCCATGAGATTCTTTAGACAAGAAGAATACTGTCCCCTCTTCCAGGGGATCTTCCCAACCCAGGGATCGAACCCACATCTCCTGTGTCTCCTGCACTGTAGGCAGATTCTTTACCACTGAACCACCAAGGAGAGCCATCAGATAGTAAATCTGTGTAACATATCACCTTAAAACTAATGGTTTACATCAACATACATTTATTTATCTTATGATTTGGCAATACAGCTACTTGGCCTGGGTTTATCTCGACAGCTGTCTCGGCCTAGGCAGTGCTCAACAGCTATTGGCTGGGTTCTCTTAAGCATTTCTGCTGTCATCTGATGATTGGGTTTGGGTTGTCTGGTTTAAGCAGTGAAGGCAGAAGCATGCAAAACCTCTTGAGACATTCATGATTTTCATATCATTGCTTCTGCCACTTTTTACTGGCCAAAGCAAGACGTTCGGCCATACTGTATTCAAGAGATGAAACAGATTCCCCTCTTTCATGAGAGAAGTTACCAAGTCACATTATAAGGTCACAGATGCAGGTTGGGGAAGAGTTTGTGGCTATTTTTGCATCTACCACAAGTCTTGAAAAGTTAATATGTGCTCAGTCGCTCAGTCGTATCCGGCTCTTTTGTGACCCTGCGGACTCTGGTCCACCAGGTTCCTCTGTCCATAGGATTTCCCAGGCAAGAATACTGGAGTGGGTTGCCATCATCTTCTCCAGAGGCTCTTCCCTTCCCAGGGATGGAACCTGCATACCCTGTGTCTCCTGCATTGACAGGTGGATTCTTTACCACTGAGCCACCTGGGGAGCCCAAAGTTGAATATAGCCTGGTCAAAATTAGTAAGAAAAACATAAATGTGCTCTTACGGTGGTCAGTGCTAATACTGAACTTATGATTTGCAATGAAAAGGAACTAAATTTGATCATTGCTCCATTCATAAGAAATCACTCTATGCTAAAGCAGAACACATCTCAAACTCAGTAATTAAAACCATATATATTATAATATACATAATATAATTAAATATAATATAATTAAATCCCATATATTCTTGGGATTAGGATCACAGAAAGACTAGCCATTTTACTTGATGAATAAGAGGCAGAGTACAGTTGTCATTCGTACATAAATTTTAGGTGACTTACTTGTGACATGATACCATAGAGAACTGAAAGAAACTCATTCATGTCATCGACCTTGGCTCCCCACCAAAGATTAGGTCAAATACTTGTTTTTTTAGTGGATGAGTCAATACATTTAAATCCTATTTCTCAGGGAAACAGTCATTAATATTATGTGCTGTGCTGTGCTTAGTTGCTCAGTCATGTCCAACTCTTGGTGACCCCATGGACTACATGTAGCCCGCCAGCCTCCCTCTGTCCGTGGGGATTCTCCAGGCAAGAAGGCTGGAGTGGCCTTCCTCTAGGGGGTCTTCACAATCCAGGGATTGAACTTGGGTCTCCTGCATTGCAGGCAGATTCTCTACCATTTTAGTCACCAGGGAATCCAAGAATACTGGACTGGGTAGCCTGTCTCTTCTCCAGGGGAACTTCCTGACCCAGGAATTGAACTGGGGTCTCCTGCATTGCAGGTAGATTCTTTACCAACTGAGCCACCTGGGAAGCCCCATTAGTATTATAATTACCCAAAATTGTGATCCCATTCACTGAAATCAGTTTCTAGAAATAAAAGGGATGACCCAAACTATATAACTCTAATTATGGAGTTGAAAAGTAAATTTAGAAACAAATGTCTGAAAATAAACTAACATGGTTAAATTGGCCTTTTCCAATGAACGTGATAGTCGAGCTCAAGAGTTTCAAATAGAAATAACTAAACAGTAAGGCAATGTAACAGTGAAAAACAAATATGGCAATGTAGGAATGCCAGAATTCCAAACATCTAAGTCTTTCTCCTGAATATGAAAACCAGTGTGCAAAGTTTCTACCCGTGATCAGAGACGCTTACATTTGCAAATAGCTATTTAACCTTGCAAAACAACAACACTAAATGTTGTGACCATTTGTGTTTTTTTCTTCCAGTTTTATGAAGATATAACTGACATGCAGCACTGTATAAGTTTAGGGCTTCTCAGGTGGCACAGCGGTAAAGAATCTCCCTGCCAATGCGGGAAATGCAAACATGCATTTGCATTGACCTCTGCGCTGGAAAGATCCCCTGGAGGAAGAAATGGCAATCCACTCCAATATTCTTGCCTGGGAAATCCCACAGACAGAGGAGCCTGCAGGCTACAGTCCATGCGGTCGCCTAAAGAGTCAGACCTGACTGAGTGACTGAACATGCACGCACATGTCATATGAGTTTAAGGTGGTACAGCATAATGATTTAACTTACATACATCATGAAATAATGATCACAAGGTTAGTAAACATTATTATCTGATTTAAGTGCAAAATTAAAGAAATAGAGGCACTTCTGTGGTGGTCTAGTGGTCAAGGTCCTGTGCTTTCAACCCTGGGGACATGGGTTTTGATTCCTGGTTGGGGAACTGAGATCCCACATGCTGTCTGTGATCTTAGATGAAAAAAAATTTGTCTCCTTTTGATGAAAGTTTGTATCTTTTGACTACTTTTATCCAACTCCCCCTCGCAAATCCCTCCCCCATCTCAGGTAACTACAAATCTGGTCACATTTCTATGCATTTGTTTGTTTTTGAAGTATAATTGACCTACAGTACAATTAGTGCCTGTCATAGAACATAGTGATTTGATGTTTCCATACATTTCAGAATGATCATCATGATAAACCTAGTTACCATCGGTTACCATACAAAGATATTACATAATTATTGATAATATTCTCCACACTGTTCATTTCATGCCTATGACTCATTTATTTTGAAACTGGAAGTTTGTTTCTTACCTTCCATCATCTATTTCTCTCCCCCACCCTCTTCCCTCTGTCAACCACTTTTTCTTCTCTCAATCTATGACTGTTTATGTTTAGCTACATTTATTCATTTGTTTTTTAGATTTCACATATAAGGGAATCATACAGTATTCATCTTTCTCTGTCTGACTTACTTCACTAAGCATAATACCCTCTGGATCCACCCATATTGTCACAAATGGCAAGATTTGATTCTTCTTTATGTCTGAGTAGTATTTCCTTGTGTGTTTATGTATCCATATATATATATATATATATAAGATGAACATACATACATATGCATAATACTTCCTTGTATGTATACATCACATAAGATTTCATTGTGTGTTTACACCAAGTCTTCTTCATTCATTCATCTACTGATGGTCATTTAGGGAATATTCACATCTTGACCAGTGAAAATAATAGTGCAGTGAACATAGGGGTCCATATGCCTTTGAATTAGCATTTTCATTTTCTTCAGATAAGTATCCAGAAACAGGGTTGCTGGATATACAGCAAATTCCCTGAGTTGTACAGCAAATTCCTACTGGCTATCTATTTTACATATGATAGTGTATATGTTTCCAGGCGACTCTCTCCATCCGTCCCACTCTTTCCTTCCCCCATCTCTGGTATCCTGTCTGTTCTCTATGTCTGTATCTCCATTGCTGCCCTGCAAACAAGCTCATCAGAATAAGATAATTAAACTTTTAATGCATTATGGCAATTGATTTTTCTCACACCTGACTTTCTTTACCCTACATTGCCTGCCTGACTTTCAGAGGTTTGGAATTCACACCCCCTTGAAACAGACTGCTGCTGCTGCTGCTGCTAATTCGCTCAGTCGTGTCTGACTCTGTGCGACCCCATAGACGGCAGCCCACCAGGCTCTCCCTCCCTGAGATTCTCCAGGCAAGAACACTGGAGTGGGTTGCCATTTCCTTCTCCAATGCATGAAAGTTAAAAGTGAAAGTGAAGTCACTCAGTCGTGTCTGACTCTTAGCAACCCCATGCACTGCAGCCTACCAGGCTCCTCCATCCATGGGATCTTTCAGGCACGAGTACTGGAGTGGATTGCCATTGCCTTCTCCATGATGTGCAGTTGCAGCTAAAAATGTGTAGCTACAGACAAAATTTAGAACCAAATGCATAGTTTAATGCTGCTTACCAGTGATGGGTGGCCTTATTTTAGTATCTAGATTTTTTAATTCTTTAATATACAGTCTGCCAGTGAATTGCTTGGTTTAGAAAATTAAAAAGTCCAACTAAAAGTTATGGTCTTATAATTTTTATTTTGCCAATTCTTTCTCAAAATGTTTTGGCCAATGAAAGTGAAGCAGTAAGAAAATTAATTTCTATACGTAAGCAAAATCAATAGATCAGTTTTTCACTTTCTCTCCCAAATAAGTAGGGGCCCCTAACATGTGTCATCCAAGATAAGAGTAGAGATGAAGGCCTTCCTTGTATATATGCAAAGGTTTAAACATTATAAATCAATCTAGTGAAATAGTAAAATATGTTTTTTTCCTTTTACTTTAGCAAATATGCCTTTATGATGACCTGCCAGTCTAGGTTCAAATATAAACTCCTTGGATCTTTGGAATTCCATACTGGAACATGGCACCATAAGAAACGCAAGCTATGGTTGCTGGTCCCAAGCCTGCAGCTTCCTCCTTCTCTTCCCACCCTCAGCTTCATCCTATAGCACAATGCATGTCAAAAGGAAATACCGAGACTCAATTGCAAGAGTTCCCAATGGCCAAAGCAGAAATATTTTAAGCAATGAGATAAAGTAGCATTAGATTATACCTAAAGTATAAAATGAATACACATGAGTTCATAGTGATATAAACAAAGATTGAATGAATGAATGAACACATAGAGACAAATCACTAAATAACGGGGACCAAAAGACAAATCTTCCTCACAAAAGTAGAACTTAACACCCTCTCAATCCCATTTCCTGAGTGTGGATTGGACTTAGGAACTTGCTTCCAAACACTAAAGGATGGAAAGGGATAAATAGTAACATTACATTGAAGAAAACTGGCAAACACCACCATAACCAAGTGACTGAGATAAACAGTACTTGCAATAAGACATGCTGATGTTGTGTATCCCTTGATATGAAGTGATGAGAAGCACACTGTGGCATACTTTCTGCAAACCCATAACCCTAGTCGAATCCTGAGAAAAACATCAGATAAACGCAGATGAAACAGCATTATAGGATATCTTGCCAATGATCCTTAAAGTTGTCAAAGTCATGAAAAACAAAGATTGAGAAGCTGTCACAGACCAGGGTAGACTAAGCAGAAATATCTAAACGTAATGTGGTATCTTAGATTGGATACTACAAAGAGAAAAAGGTGGCAAGAATACATGGAAGAACTGTACAAAAAGATCTTCATGACCCAGATAATCATGATGCTGTGAACACTAATCTAGAGCCAGACATCTTGGAATGTGAAGTCAAGTGGACCTTAGAAAGCAACACTACAAACAAAGCTAGTGGAGGTGATGAAATTCCAGTTGAGCTGTTTCAAATCCTAAAAGATGATGCTGTGAAAGTGCTGCACTCAATATACCAGCAAATTTGGAAAACTCAGCAGTGGCCACAGGACTGGAAAAGGTCAGTTTTCATTCCAATTCCAAAGAAAGGCAGTGCCAAAGAATGCTCAAACTACCGCACAATTGCACTCATCTCACATGCTAGTAAAGTAATGCTCAAAATTCTCCAAGCCAGGCTTCAGCAATACATGAACCGTGAACTCCTGATGTTCAAGCTGGTTTTAGAAAAGGCAGAGGAACCAGAGATCAAATTGCCAACATCCACTTGATCATGGAAAAAGCCAGAGAGTTCCAGAAAAACAACTATTTCTGCTTTATTGACTATGCCAAAGCCTTTGACTGTGGGGATCACAAGAAACCATGGAAAATTCTGAAAGAGATGGGAATACCAAACCATCTGACCTGCCTCTTGAGAAATCTGTATGCAGGTCAGGAAGCAACAGTTAGAACTGGACATGGAACAACAGACTGGTTCCAAATAGGAAAAGGAGTACGTCAAGGCTATATATTGTCACCCTGCTTATTTAACTTCTATGCAGAGTACATCATGAGAAACGTTGGACTGGAAGAAACACAAGCTGGAATCAAGATTGCCAGGAGAAATATCAAAAACCTCAGATATGCAGATGACACCACCCTTATGGCTGAAAGTGAAGAGGAACTAAAAAGCCTCTTGATGAAGGTGAAAGAGGAGAGTGAAAAAGTTGGCCTAAATCTCAACATTCAGAAAACACAGATCATGGCATCTGGTGCCATCACTTCATGAGAAATAGATGGGGAAACAGTGGAAACAGTGTCAGACTTTATTTTGGGGGGCTCCAAAATCACTGCAGATGGTGACAGCAGCCATGAAATTAAAAGATGCTGACTCCTTGGAAGGAAAGTTACAACCAACCTAGATAGTATATTCAAAAGCAGAGACGTTACTTTGCCAACTAAGGTCCATCTAGTCAAGGCTATGGTTTTTCCTGTGGTCATGTATGGATGTGAGAGTTGGACTGTGAAGAAGACTGAGCACCGAAGAATTGATGCTTTTGAACTGTGGTGCTGGAGAAGACTCTTGAGAGTCGCTTGGACTGCAAGGAGATCCAACCAGTCCATTCTGAAGATCAGCCCTGTGATTCCTTTGGAAGTACTGATGGTAAAGCTGAAACTCCAGTACTTTGGCCACCTCATGAGAAGAGTTGACTCATTGGAAAAGACTCTGATGCTGGGAGGGATTGGGGGCAGGAGGAGAAGGGGACGACCGAGGATGAGATGGCTGGATGGCATCATGGACTCGATGGAGGTGAGTCTGAGTGAACTCCGGGAGATGGTGATGAACAGGGAGGCCTGGCATGCTGCGATTCGTGGGGCCGCAAAGAGTTGGACACGACTGAACGACTGAACTGAACTAAACTGAACTGAAAGGAAAAAAATGGTAAAATCTGAGTAAAGTGTGAAGTTAAAATTAATGCATACATATAGAATCTAGAAATATGGTACTGCTGCTGCTGCTAAGTCGATTCAGTCGTGTCCGACTCTGTGCGACCCCCATAGACGGCAGCCCTCCAGGCTCTTCTGTCCCTGGGACTCACCAGGCAAGAGTACTGGAGTGGGTTTCCATTTTCTTTTCCAATGCATCAAAGTGAAAGTGAAGTCGCTTAGTCGTGTCTGACTCTTAGCGACCCCATGGACTGCAGCCTACCAGGCTCCTCCACCCATGGATTTTCCAGGCAATGGTACAGGTGAACCCATTTGCAGGGCAGGAATGGAGATGCAAATGTAGAGAACAGGCGTGTGGACACAGTGGGGAAAGGGGAGGGGGATGGATTGGGAATCGACATCTACACACACTACCATATGTAAAATAGATGGCTAGTGGGACAAAGCTACTGTACAGCCGAGGGAGCTCCGCGTGTGCTCTGTGACGACCCGAAGGAGTGGGGTGGGGGTGGGGGATGGGAGTAAGGTTCATGAGGGAGGGGATACCTGTATATATACGGCTGATTCCTTCATTGTACAAAACGTTGTAAAACAATTATACTCCAATAAAAATTTTTAAAAGGTAATATACCAATCAGGGTTTCTTAGTTTTGATAAATGTACCACTATAACATGAGACAATGGATGAGGGATACATAGGAAACTTCTGTAGTATCTCTGCAATTTTCTGTAGATCTAAGATTATTCCAAAATTTAAAATTCATTTTTAAAATGCAGAGTTTTATTTTTTCATACATGAAAAAGATCAGTTTCTTACATTGTCAGTAAATATAAATATAACTGTTTCTCATTAATATAAAATCTAAAAGTTGTTCTTAATTGTTTAAGCAACTGCCTAATAAATTGTGGTATTTGCTGATGTTTTGAAATGAAACTATAGTTATGATAACAACAACATGCATTTATAGCAGTGACTTAAACACAACAAAAATAGTACTTGACTTAAACTATGTAAACTTTTACATAGTGGTTGTCAATGTGATTTTGTGCTTGGAAATTTTTTGTAATGTCATAAATATAAAATTTTATTTGCTAATTGAATATCCCTCATTCATCAAAACTGATGCCAAAAACAAGAAAACAGATGTGATTTCAGCTTCCCCTCTACCCAGAATCAATAGTATTGAAGTACTTAGTGTAAAATACTTTTTGTAGACTATTGTATCAATTATAAAGTGCTTTCTAATTCATAGCCCTAAAATAATAATAGTGATTTATTGAATGCTTACATGGGCCTAGCACTGGGCCTTGAGTTTTACATCATTTTTGCATTCATACACACGACAATAGCAACATCCCCTCTGAAAGAAAGTGTTAGTCGCTCAGTCATGTCCAACTCTTTGCAACCCCATAGACTGTAGTCTGCCAGGCTCCTCTGTCCATAGGATTTCCCATCAAGAATCCTGGAGTGAGGTTGCCATTTCCTCCTCCAGGGGATCTTCCTGACCCAGGGATTGAACCCAGGTCTCCTGCACTGCAGGTAGTTTTTTTTTACTGTCTGAGCCACCAGGGAAGCCCTTTAAGTGAATATTATATTTATCTTGTTTTTACTAGTGCTGAATCTGAGACCTAAAGAGGTCAAGTGCTTGACCAAAGTCATACAACTAATAAGAGGTGGGGACAAGATCTGAATCCGTGCCTCACCCTTCCTGAGACAAATAGCGACAGTTGGAAGATGATAGGTCACAGAGTCACAGAGCTAGGTGATAAAGGACCTAAGTGCCACCTTGACACTCTTTATGTTCCCATGGTGCCTTGTGTCTATCAATACTTTGATCCTTACAACACTTTACAAAGTCTTTAAAGGAGATGCATTTTATTTATTTTGTGATACTTCCAAGGTCATGGACATTGCCTAGAACTGATGTCCAATACAATTCCTAATTAGAGAAACAACTGTATGTATATAGAAGAAACATCAGATTTGTTAAAAAGAAACTGCAACACCAAAATGGAATCACTTAAGCTAAGCCCCACCAAGACCTAATACCTAACTTAAGGCAGCTTCAGCCTCTCCCAAGAGTAAGTCTTGAACCAGTCCATCTGGAAATTCCTGGTCTAAGGTAATCTGCCTGGTAGGAACCTCTGCAGTCCCCCAGGGAAGCAGACTTTGCCTGATATAATTCACTTTTTTTTTTTTTTAACTTCGTTGTAACAGCCTCTTTCTACCCATAAAAACCTTCCATTTTGTACAGCTCCTGGCAGGGCCTTTCTACTTACCAGGTGGGGATGCTGCCAGATTCACAAATCATTGAATAAAATCAATAAGATCTTCAAAAAAAAAAAAAAAAGAGAGAAAATATATAGGCCATTCACCTAATTCATCCCATGTCTGTTATCTCCTCCTCCTAAGAAGGCCAGGGATCATTTAGTCACAGATACTATGAGTGTGATGATGACGGTGACGTGACTGCCTCCACCACTGGCCACGCTCATCTCTCCAGTCTACTTGGATGTCTCTTCCATGGGAAACTTCTCCTGATTCTCCAGAACTGGGCCAGATTTCCCTCCTTCTAAACTATCAGAGCACTTTTCATTCCACTTAACTTCCTGTTGGCTTTACTGTCTCCCCACTAGGATGAAAACTTATCGAGTTTGCTTACCACTATTCTCCTGGCACCTGGCACTATGCCTGAAAGGGAAAGTGGCTCTGTCGTGTCCAGCTCTTTGCAAACCCCTGGAATACAGTCCATGGCATTATCCAGACCAGAATACTGGAGTGGGTAGCCTTTCCCTTCTCCAGGGGATCTTCCCAATTTAGGAATCAAACCGGAGTCTCCTACATTGCACGCGGATTCTTTACCAGCTGAGCCACAAGGGAAGCCCAAGAATACTGGAGTGGGTAGCCTATGTCTTCTCCAGTGGATTTTCCCGACACAGGAATCAAACCAGGGTCTCTTGCATTGCAGTGGATTCTTTACCAACCGAGTTATACTTATGTAACTCATATATATTGGTCGAGAGATTCCTGTAGCAAATTTTGGATTCTAGGATCTTAAATCAAAAATTTCACAGTCCATTCTCCAGGAAGAGCACGATGGGGCTATAATTTATTCTTTGCAACCTTCTCAGATCAGTCTGTATCTTCATTTGAGACAAATGAACCAGGGTATTTTCATAAAGGTCAGACAAGGTGCAAGTTGTCTTATGATTCAGATACTTTGTCCTATATAGATGGTTATATGGAGGTGGCCCAGTAGAGTTTGTCAAGGGTCATTTCTGCATCAAACAGGAAGTTTCTGAACACTGGAATGATACAGCCACATCCTTGTATTATGTGGATCTCAACTGGATTGCAGTCTTACCTGATATCTGGTAGCAGAGAGGATAGGTTACAGTTTTCTCAGAAGACAGAGTCTGGAGGGTTCTGAAAATAAGACAACTAAAGCCTTGAGAAGCTATTCATACCAAGATATCCGAGCAGCTCTTAAATATTTTGATCAAATATTGACTTTCATCTTTGAGATTTTCTCACACAGGGTAATGTGCTATTTGGTATTTAAAAAAGGATTCCTCCACTTCCCCTTTTCACTTCATTAATTTGAGCAGTGGTACTCAGAGAGGAGACTTGTTGAACTCACTCCCTGGTGCTGGGAACTGGCTTGTCTCCTATGAGATGCTCCTCAGGATGCTGGAGGAGGCTTCCGTGCTGCTGTGGGCATCCTTGCTGGTCCTCGGTAAGTGGTGAGGGGACGTCTCTGCTCACTGGGAAAACTGAGTCTCTCCATAGGCAAACGGTTTCTCTGGGGTGGCTGCTGAAAAGAGATTTTACCCCCATTTAGAACAGCAGAAAATGAACAAAGGGGAAAGCTATCAATTTAATGGAATGATAGGGAAAAAAATTATTTCCAAAAATCTGTCCTCATTTGCTTTTAATTGCCTAATTGAAAAATTCCTTTTACTTCCCAAAAGTGGACTTATTTTTCTAAGTTAAAAAAATGACAATTAGATTTTGTTACCTCTCTAATCACAGATCACGAAGACCAGGAGTAAAAGATGAACTGACTCCCTGTGAAAGGATCATGTTCTGACCATGGGCTGATGTAGAATGATCTTCTGCTGAGAATAGTTACTTCTTTCTCTCTATTAAAAGATCAAATCTGTTCTAATGCTTGCAAAGAGCGTGAGAAGTTTTCCTTTCATTTTGCTTCCCTGCTTCTGTGTTACTTGCTAATATCTATCCAAATGAGACACTGAATCTCTAGTAGTTCACGCTTTGGGAAATAAAGACTAGCCGGTCATTTGTATAATGCATTTTGTTAAACGTGCTTGTCTTGTTCTCAGCTATATCTCCAGGCTCTAATTAAGAAGGGAAGAGCTATTAGTGTGACTGGCGCATTACAGGAACTCAGTAAATAAAGAATGAGTGGCCACATGTGGCATAGCACAGTGCTGGGCAATGAAGAGGATGCAGAACATGGAGGACATAGCCGCTGTCCTCAAGAACTGACACTCTGATAAGGAAATCAAGAGTATTTGACCTGGCAATACAAGAAAAGTATTGCACAATAGATTATAGGATAATACGTGATGATACTTAATTATTGCTGATAACCCTGTGTCAGATAGTCTTCTAAGAATATCTCATTGTATTAATGTATCTAATTCTTTAACAATCGAAGAGCTGGAACTGCTTTAAATCCTGTTTTATGGGTGAGGAAACTAAGGCAAAGAGATGACATCTTGCCTTAAGTTTCATGCAGCAGTTAAGTGGCAGAGTCAAGGTTCAGACCTCTAATTTGACAGTGTAGTTATGCTTTTAAACACTGCCCCATACTGCATGTCCAGTTGAGGATTTCATGTGAACTTGAATGAGAGGGGTTCTAAGTCAAAAGAAAAATGACGGTTCTGTGGCATGGAGGTATCTCAGAAGCCTTCATGGAAGAGGTAGAATTTCATTTGGGCTTTAATGCATGAGTGTAATTTGCTTTTGCTTCATACTGAGGTAGGAGAAAAACACTTCAGGCAAGAAGATAGCAAAGCTAAGCTTCAGCAGCAGCCATAGTTATGTTAAAAAATAATTCTAGCAACCCTTAACTGAAGACTTACTAATTTAACTCCTTAAAATAAGGCCATGAGGTCACTTTGATGGGCCTCATTATACAGATGAAGAAACTGAGTCTTGGAGGTTTTATGTAGCTTGCCCAGGGTCACAGAGCTAAAATTCAAACCTGTTTCCATCTGAGTCTGCAGCCTGAGACTCTGGCCATGACATCACCTTGTTTCTCCAGGGTGAGTGGATCTGGGCATGTTTTTCCTCCTTTTGGGTGGAAGTTGAAAGTGGCAGATGGGCTCTCAGGGTGAAATGGTTTAGGACTCATCGCCTTGTGCTGACACCTGACTCTTTACTCTCTTGCAGCAGCTCCAGTCAGTGGACCACTTGGTAAGTCCTTCTTTTCCTTTCTCTTTTATGTTTCTAGATGTCCTAAGAGCAACCCTGTATCTCACATATTTGTCAAAAGGGACCTTGTCATGCCCGCATCCTTTTCTTGAGAACCATGGGCAGGTAAAAACACGTCTTAGGACTCTGACCCTAAGTTTGTGGGTCACACTCCTGGACCAGACCCGCTGTTGTGCTGGATGATCTTGGAGGAGGACCTGGGATATATGTCACGGAATTCAAGGAGAAGGTGTGTTCCCGTCTGATGTGGGATTCTAGCTGATCTGACAGAATGCACAGCCTCCTGAGGTGGGGAGAATAGAAATAAACTATTACCTCAGTGGGGGAGGTTGAGGTGCAGACAACTTGCTGGCTTCTCCATATTTCCCCCAGTTTGATAAATCAGTTGCATGCTCATACTCAGCTGTTTCACTCATGTCCTACTCTGTGACCCCGTGGACTGCAACCTGCTCGGCTTCTCTGTCTACGGGATTTCCCAGGCTACTGGAGTGGGTTGCCATTTCTTCCTCCAGGGGTTCTTCTCCACCCAGGGATCAAAGCCATGTCTCCTGTGGCTCCTGCATTGGCAAGCAGATTCTTTACCATGAGTCAGCCAGGAAGCCCCTGACAAATCATTGCCCCTAAGCAAGTGCAACCAACTCATCCCAAACCTCAGGATTCTTTGTAGGTATTTCTCTGTTAATAAGCTCAGATCATGATGACTTTGAGCCCCTATCCTACTACTTAGCAGAAAGTCCAGGCCTCTTTGGGGAGCTGTTTCCAGGAATTTTGGCAGTCCCTGAGGATTCATTCAAGTCTCCTCTCTCCAGGGAGCTGATTATGGTCAGTTAACTCCAGCCAGCAGGAGCCACTGCCCCTTGATGCACAGTGTCCCGTGAAACTTCCCAGAAGAGTCTCCCCCTCAGTGCTGTGGATACAGACTTTTTCCCACAAATAACTGGTAGAAGATCATAATTTGGCAAAGCTTTCTTAAAAGTTCTATGATGGTGAAATAAAATACAGAGAGTGTCAGCCAGTAGACGTGGGTAATCTCAGAACCCACTGCCTCTGTCCCATCCTCAGAAAGACCTTGACAAGTTGTGTCTCCTCCCTGACCACAGGGCTGTCTGTATTAGCAGGGGCAGCTTACCTGGTGTGGCAAGGAATGAAGCTGTGTCCATCAAAGGAAGTTTTCCCTTGTCCCTAGAACAAGACCCACTGCCCAAGTCTCCATTTCCCCAATCCCAGGCTCTTCCCAGGAACATAGATAATGCAGATTCCTATTCTCTTCAAGAGAAACACAGTCCCATACCTGCTGGTGACGTAGTATATCTGCACAAACCTCTAAAGAAAGAGAGAGAAAAAAGATCTGCAGAGACACATGAATGTTTATATAACCAAACAGAACACTTAGTTTTCTTGCTTAAAACAAGCACTCAGGTCACTCTACAGTTTTTGCCCCCAGAGTATTTTCATTACATTTGCATATAATTCTAAGGTGTATTTGGGTGTATTTTTCTTATGGAAAAAGTTGAGAACAGATAAAGTCTCAGGGCTTCCCTGGTGGCTCAGCAGAAAAAAAAAAAAAAAAAAATCCACCTGCAATGCGGGAGCTGCAGGAGATGTGGGTCCAATCCCCAATCCCCAGGCCAGGAAGGCCCCCTGGAGGAGGACATGGCACCCACTCCAGTGTCCTTGCCCAGAGAATCCCACGGACCGAGCAGCCTGGAAGGCTACAGTCCATAGGGCCACACAGAGTCAGACGCGGCTGAAGGGACGCAGCACTCATGCATGAAGAGTCTCAAGCTTCAAAAAAAAGTAATTGCTTATCACCCTTAAATACAGATGGTCCTCCTTATCTGAGTATCAAATGTACTAAGATAAAAAGGCACTTAAGTGATTCCACTTAAAATTTTATGGTAAATTGCATATCCTCAACATTGAGATATTATTTTGAAAAAGATAATATAAATGGAAATAATTTACTTTGTTTTCCTCATCACAAAATTTAGATTACCATAGGCAATTTGTAGAACAAAATGAAGCAAATATTGATTTTATTTATTTATTTATTTTTTTGGTATTTGATCACAGTCACAGCTTCAGGAGCCACGACTGTGTGCAAAGCATGAAAGCAGGGGGTGGTGGTTGGGGGAGGAGTAGGAAACTCAAACGGCAGAGGAGCTGCCCTGCTATGCTTCTCTCCCTTCACCATAAAGGAAAATCCTTTCCCCAGAATCCTCACCTCTTAGTTCGCTCCTAGCTTTATTCTTCTGACATCTCCTTACTCAGAACTGTGTCACATGGCTGGGCAGTTAGTGCTTCCGTTTTTCAAACTTATCGGCGGGCAACAGGTTCAGCGGATGGGCACTGGGACTGTTTCAGAAGCCAAGCAAGTCTTGGCCCTATCACTGATTTCCCCTCTTCGGTTGTTAACAGATCTTGCTCTGCTCCACTTGTCAGTGACTTTGGAGGCATCAGAGCAGTGGTCTCACAGAACTTTTGCCATCTTCATGAATTACTGCATCTTTGACAGAATCTGAAGTATCACTTTAACAATCAATTTTCATTGTACATACCATGAAAGACTAGCCTGTCAAAGCATTGTTCTAGCCAGAGAGCAGCATTACAGGACCGAGAAAGTTTGCGTGGATATTTGTGAATAATTTGGTTTGCAATTACTTTTATTGTGTCAAAGATGGAAACTTTTTTTCCTATCCTCTTATGTTCATAATGGAGGATTTCAAATGAAACTGACAAACGACAGATTGGCAAGAGAAAAGAAAAATTTTTATTCAAAACTGCAGGAGTACATAGAAAAATACAACCTAAGGAAGCATTAGAATTCGGGAATTATGTAATATCTGGATTGGAAAGAAGGGGAGAAGGGCAAGAAGGTCACTTCGTCATTGCTGCTGTTGAGTTGCTCAGTCGTGTCTGACTCTGCGACTCCAGGTGCTGCAGCACACCAGGGTTCCCTGTCCTTCACCATCTTCCGGAATTTGCTCAAACTCCTGTCCATGGAGCCAGGGATGCCATCAAACCGTCTCATCCTCTGTCACTCCTTTCTCCTCTTGCCCTCAACCTTTCCCAGCATCAGGCAGGGTGTTTTCCAATGAGTCATCTCTGTGCATCAGGTGGCCAAAGTATCGGAGCTTCAGCCTCAGTATCAGTGCTTCCAATGAATATTCAGGGTTAATTTCCTTTAGGATCGACTGGAAGGCCACTTACTGGAAAACAAATAAGTTTTAGAAAAGATAAATAGGCCCTTAAAAGAATAGATGGGAGCTAAGCTAGCTTTGTCACAATGTCTGTTTAGGTGTGGTGTTGACTTTCAGCAGCTGGTGATAAGAGCTGATTGTTTATTTGCTCCTGGGGAGGTGATTTATGACAATTGACTGTTTTCACTGGCTTTGCTTTTAGACAGATAAGGGAATTCAGAATAAAAATGAATAAATAGAATCCTTTATCTTATGCCCTCAGTTCAGAATAATTTTTATGCCACAGTTGTACCTTCACCCATCAGTTACTAACTCTCACAACCTTGAAACAACAAAACTTAGAAAATAAATATTCAGATAAGAAAGAACCACAGTAATAACTGTGGGAAGTAAAGTTAAAACAAAATCTACCAACCCAGAAATCCTCTCCAGAAAGGTAAGAAAGAGAGCAAATGCTTTTAGTACTAAACAAGCATTAAATCAAATCCCTTACCATTATACCGGGGAAGTGAGGAATAGATTTAAGGGACTAGATCTGATAGAGTGCCTGATGAACTAGGGACGGAGGTTTGAGACATTGTATAGGAGACAGGATCAAGACCATCCCCAAGGGAAAAAAAAATGCAAAAAAGCAAAATGGCTGGCTGAGGAGGCCTTACAAATAGCTGTGAAAAGAAGAGAATCCAAAAGCAAAGGAGATAAGGAAAGATATACCCATTTGAATGTAGAGTTCCAAAGAATAGCAAGGAAAGATAAGAAAGCCTTCCTCAATGATCAATGTATGGGAGAAGGAAATGGTAACCCACTCCAGTGTTCTTGCCTGGAGAATCCCAGGGATGGAGGAGCCTGGTGGGCTGCCGTCTATGGGGTCACACAGAGTTGGACACGACTGAAACGACTTAGCAGCAGCAGCAGTGATCAGTGCAAAGAAATAGAGGAAAACTATAGAATGGGAAAGACTAGAAATCTCAAGAAAATTAGAAATACCAAAGGAACATTTCATGCAAAGATGGGCACAAAAGGACAGAAATGGTATGGAACTAACAGAAGCAGAAGATACTAAGAAGAGGTGGCAAGAATACACAGAAGAACTATACAAAAAGATCTTCATGACCCAGATAATCACGATGTTGTGATCACTCACCTAGAGCCAGCCAACCTGGAATGTGAAGTCAAGTGGGCCTTAGGAAGCAACACTATGAACAAAGCTAGTGGAGGTGATGGAATTCCAGCTGAGCTGTTTCAAATCCTAAAAGATGATGCTTTGAAAGTACTGCACTCAATATGCCAGCAAATTTGGAAAACTCAGCAGTGGCCACAGGACTGGAAAAGGTCAGTTTTCATTCCAATCCCCAAAAAAGGGTAATGCCAAAGAATGCTCAAACTACCACACGATTGCACTCATCTCACATGCTAGTAAAGCAATGCTTAAAATTCTCCACGCCAGACTTCAACAATGCATGAACTGTGAACTTCCAGATATTCAAGCTGGTTTTAGAAAAGGCAGAGGAACCAGAGATCAAATTGCCGACATGTGCTGGATCATCGACAAAGCAAGAGAGTTCCAGAAAAACATCTATTTCTGCTTTATTGACTATACTAAAGCCTTTAACTGTGTGGATCACAAGAAACTGTGGAAAATTCTTACAGAGATGGGAATACCAGACCACTTAGCCTGCCTCTTGAGAAATCTTTATGTAGGTCAGGAAGCAATGTTAGAACTAGACATGGAACAACATACTGGTTCCAAATAGGGAAAATGTACATCGAGGCTGTATATTGTCACTCTGCTTATTTAACTTGTATGCAGAGTACATCATGAAAAATGCTGGGCTGAATGAAGCGCAAGCTGGAAGATTGTGGGAGAAATATCAATAACCTCAGATATGCAGATGACACCACCCTTATGGCAGAAAGTGAAGAAGAACTAAAGAGCCTCTTGATGAAAGTGAAAGAGGAGAGTGAAAAAGTTGGCTTAAAGCTCAACATTCAGAAAATGAAGATCATGGCATCTGGTCCCATCACTTCATGGCAATAGATGGGAAACAGGGGCAGACTTTATTATTTTGGGCTCCAAAATCACGGCAGATGGTGATTGCAGCCATGAAATTAAAAGACACTTACTCCTTGGAAGGAAAGTTATGACAAACCTAGACAGTATATTAAAAAGCAGAGACATTACTTTATCAACAAAGGTTCATCTAGTCAAAGCTATGTTTTTTTCAGTAGTCATGTACGGATGTGAGAGTTGGACTGTAAAGAAAGCTGAGTGCCGAAGAACTGATGCTTTTGAACTGTGGTGTTGGATAAGACTCTTCAGAATCCTCTGGACTGCAAAGAGATCCAATCAGTCCACCTAAAGGAAATCAGTCCTGAACATTCTTTGGAAGGACTGATGTTGAAGCTGAATCTCCAATACTTTGGCCACCTGATGTAAAGAGCCGACTCATTGGAAAAGACCCTGGTACTGGGAAAGATTGAAGGCAGAAGGAGAAGGTGATGACAGAGAATGAGAGGTTGGATGTTATCACCGATTCAATGGATATGAGTTTGAGTAAACTCTGGGAGTTGGTGATGGACAGGAAGGCCTGGCGTGCTGCAGTCCACGGGGTTGCAAAGAGTCGGACATGACTGAGCAACTGAACTGAATTGAGTTGAAGCATTAAGGCAGAATACAATGCCCATCACAGGCAATCCACAAAGAGATGGCAAAGATAGAAAGGGATCTCTCATTCTGAAATGGCCAAGGAGATTCAGCCCATTACATCCATGTTTTCAAGATTAAACAATACTTAGTTCTCAAGCAGGAGGACTTGACAGCACCTTTTGCCACAAATTTAGTGTCAGTCGCTCTGTTGTCTCTGACTCTTTGAGACCCCATAGACTGCAGCCCAAGCTCCTCTGACTGTGGAATTCTCCAGGTAAAAATACTGGAGTGGGTATCCATTCCCTTCTCCAGAGGATCTTCCCGACCCAGGGATCAAACCCGAGTCTCCTGTACTTTGGAGGATTCTTTACCTTCTGAGCCACCAGGGAAATCCAATTTATCACTCTAGTTCTCTTTTATCCAGAGGAGAAATAACTGTTTCATATATTTATGTAAGAGACTTTTCAAGTGACTCAGTGGGTAAAGTATCTGCCTTTGATGCAGGAGATGTGGGTTCAGTCCCTAGATCAGGAAGATCCCCTGGAGGAGGGCATGGCAACCCATTCCAGTATTTTTGCCTGGAGAATCCCATAGACAGAGGAGCCTTCCAGGCTGCAGTCCACAGGGTCACATAGAGTCAGATACGACTGAAGCAACTTAGCTCGCACATATCTTTAGGTAAGACTGGAGGTACTATTGCATATTGGAGCAAGGTACACACCAAAGGTAAACTCTTACCCTTCCATGGTAAGGGGGAGTCAGGAGCCAGAGGAGCTATCCCCCTACATGGCTGCATTTCAAAAAGATGGCTCCTTCTCAAGAAAGATGGTTCTGAGTTGTGAGACAGGCAAGACACTTTTTAGCAATTATAAAGAATCACATATATTTGAAAGAAATTCTGAAGAAAAAAACAGAGAGAGAGTTGTTTCTCTTACTTTCAACAGGGGAATGAAACTTCTTCTTTTTAATTTGTATTTATGCTTACATTCTCCAGCTTCTGTCCATCAATAATTCAAAGATCTTGAGGCTTGATTTTATGCAAGGCCCACATTTTATTTTCATGAATAAGTATCTTTGAGGTGTGGGGATTTAGAAGCACCTAGTTCCCAGCACTCATACCCTTTGTAGTTATTTCAGGGTAATTCCCACTTCAGACGACAGTCTGCTCATAACAGCCCTACCGACTTCTTGTTGGTAAAAATACTACTTAGACTCTTTTCCATAAACGTGGAATTGACCCAAAATTCCTACACTCCCTCCCTCTATAATCCCTCACCCCACTTTGTGGCCTTGCCAGACAAATACTCATCTTAGAGAATTGCATGTAGCATGAAGAGTCTGGGTGGGAAGGAGCCCAGGAGGAATCTACTTGAGGATGTGGCCTGTTTGAAAAGGTAAGGGGTTTGGCAAGTCTCCCATCACTGATCTCCCGTGCTGAGTAGGTCCTGCTGGGGTTGCCCTCTGAAAAGCCAGTATTCTCCTTTAGACCACAGAGCAACTGCTGACACTCTTGAGTAAGACAGTCAGCAAATTTGAAACCTGGGAAAACAGCAGCCCGGCCACAGGTTCTTTCAGAGATTCTCCAAAGCCAGGTCTTCTGGTCCATTCCACACAAATTGCCTGGGTGGGGATGCAGGCACCTTCACCTCAGACTTATTTCTCTTCTCTCCAGCAACTGTACACAAATCCGTGATTTCCGTCCAGCCTCCGTGGACCACTGTCTTCCGTGGAGAGAGAGTGAATCTGACTTGCAGTGGATTTCACTTCTATGCACAAGAGAAATTACAAGGCTACCGTTGGTTCTCTGGGAAAGCACGTCCACGTGAAACTCCAGGAAATACCCTTGAGGTTCGTGATTCTGGACAGTACAGGTGCCAGGCCCCAGGCTCACTCCCAAGTAACCCTGTGCACTTGATCTTTTCCTCAGGTGAGAAAGTAGGTGAATCAGTGAAAACTTGGGAAGCGGTTTCAGTACATCTTAGCTCCCTGGATTTCCCAAGAAAAGTCTTCATTCTACTCTAAGCCTTGATCTTTCAGTTTCACATCCAACCTCCCGCATTGTCTATAGGTGTTTTTCAAACTACTATTGACATTAGAGTTTAAACGTCTAACATTAATCAGTAGACATCTTGCACATTTACATAATTAAAGGAAGGAGTTAGTTTTAGGGGATTAAGAAGTGAAGCTGTCTTAGGTCCTGTCTTTAACGTTATAGCCTCCTTTGGGAGAAATTGCATCTAAGTGAATGTACTGAGCACAAAATAGTAAAAAGTGCCCTAAAACAAGAATTCAGAGGTGGGAAATCTCCGGCTTCAGGCCTCGTGTCCTCACCTGTCTTAGGATTTGTCCCTTCTCCACTACTTTCCTGTCTAACTGGCACACTTATCTCTTCGTCCAGTTTTTCCTGTTCCAAAGATCTTCATTTAGAGCAGTGGACCCCACCTTTTTTGGCACCAGGGACCATTTCGGGGGAAGATAGCTCTTTCACGGAGTAGGGAGTAAGGGGATGGTTTGGGGCTGATCCAAGTACAGTGGGGCTCATGCTCCTATGAGAATCTACTGCTGCTGCTGCTCTGACAGGCAGCGGGTCTCAGGTGGTGATGGGAGTGATGGGGAGCAGCTGTAAATACAGGTGAAGCTCCGCGTGCTTGCCAGCTGTTCACCCCCTGTGGTGCAGCCTGGCTCCTGACGGGCCACTGTCCGTGGTCTGGGTGTTGGGGACCCCTGGTTTGATCGCTCCCCAGGCATTGGTCAGTAGGAGCAGGCCTTCAGTGCCGTCATCTCAGAGAGAAAGGGTGGAACTTGTCTCTAATCAGGATCTGTAGGGCATGAGAGGTTCACGAGTGGACCACATCCACTGTCTCTCGACGCTGGCTTTGTGTCTATGACCACAAACCCTCTGCCTGGTGCACTTCAATGCACTGTAACACTTCCTAGTGTATTTCTCCAAAAACGTCTTTGACAACTCCCGTTATCTAGTCAGCAGGTTGGTGCTGATCTTTGCTGTATTCAACGATGTCAGAGATTTTGGTCACGTCTCTCAGCTTTTCCTCTCCATGTTAGAATCCTTTTATTTTGAATCTGCCCTTGAATGATTAAATAGATGTGTCTAGGATTTATTTAGGAATTGTATCTGAAGCAAGTCACACTGATTTGGAAGGAGATGAATGAGCTTGGATCAGGAGACCTAATCCTGGGGAAGGAAAAGGAAGAAAAAGAAAAACTCTGCAATTCAGGAGACTCAGAGGAAAGAGTGCCCGAATGACAGTGTCTTATCTCTGTGTGATTTCCAGCCTCCCTCATCCTCCAGGCGCCATATTCTGTGTTTGAAGGTGATGAGCTTGTTCTGAGATGCCAGAAAAGGGGGAGAGACAAACTGGCTGTTGTGAAGTATACTTGGAATCGAAAAATTATTTCTGGTACTGATGAAAGCTTTGATCTTTTGATACCAAAAGCAAGTTTAAATAACAGTGGCTGTTACCAGTGCATTGGATTCTTGGAAAATGCTCATGTATTGAGAACAAGTGAGGCAAATATTCAAATTCAAGGTAAACCCTTCATTTCATACACATTTCCTTAGCACAGTCAGGGTGGGGTAAACTGGGCACCTGAGTGGGGATCTATAAGTAGTTTTTCTGTCTGTCTACTGATTTGTTTTGGTGTGCCTCACGGCTTGTGGGATTTCCTTAGTTCCCTGATCAGGACTGAAACAGGGCTCTCAGCAATGAAAGCACACTGTCCTTACAACTAGACCTCCAGGAAATTCCCTATGTAAGCTGATACCATAGCGAATGTGGGATAAATTTGTGATCTAAGTCCTCTAAGAGGTAGAGAAGTTGGAGTAATTTAACTTAAATAGTCCTGGGAAAGAAAAATGTAATAAAGGGGCCAATAAGTTTGTCTTGTTGGATGTCTGAAGTTTTCTGGAACCAAGAATCCAAGCCGGCCTCATACTGAGAGCTTGGTTTCCCTCTTCTCTTCAGAACTATTTTCACGTCCGAAGCTGGAAGTCACAGATTCCCAGCCTATAGAGGGGAAGCCTATAAACCTGAGCTGCGGAACGCACCTCCCACTGGAGCGGCCGGACACTCGGCTTCACTTTGTCTTCTTCAGAGACAACGGGGTCATGATTTCAAACCGGAGTGGGTCCCCGGACCTCCAGATCACAGCCATTTGGAGAGAAGACTCAGGATCATACTGGTGTGGTGCTGAAACAGTGACCGGTGGCATCCACAAACGCAGCCTCCCACTTCAGATTGATGTGCAGAGTGAGTGTTGGAGGGCCAGGCTGTGATGTCACCCCTGACTGCTCAGTCTGGCCCTGTGGGGGTAGGGACGGCCCAGCACAGAAGGATTTTGTCTGCCTGACAGAGGCTCCAGGCTTAGATCTCATGAGAAGTGAGGTACTATAATAAAAGAAATACAGGATTTTGCTTCCATCTATATTTCTCTAAAAACTTAGCATTTCTCTAAAATTCCAGCACCTTGAAATGACAGAAGTGATTCATGGAGGTAGATACAGAGTTGGGGAAACAAAATGAAAACAAGAAGCTAAATGCTTTGCTACTGAATCGACAGATTCTAGGATGTCAGGTCCTTGGGGAAACTGTTCGGAAAACACATAACCACGGAGGTGGACCTCAACTGGTAACAACAACCAGTGTAGTGTGTAAAGTGGAAGAGGAGGACATACATACATAGAAAGATAAATACAGGAAATATCGGCTTAAGTACCAAAGCAGGATGACTGGTGGAAAAGGATGTAGTCTAGGCCAAAGTAATGATAGCAACTATTGCTGTTATCTCTCTGGGATCAAAATAATTCAGACTAATAACTAGGAGCTGACATAAAACCCAAACACTTTTCTAAGGAGATTCAGTTTTTCTCTCCTGGAGCCTGTGTATCAGGATGAAAAGGTTAGTACATTTAGTGATGCTCTAGGTCTGAAATCTGCAGTCTCTGGGCTACAGGGCTAGCACCTGCAGAAGAGTGTATCTTCAAGCCCCATAAAAAGTGCCCTGTCCAACATCCCAGCCCCAGCCTCCTCCCATCATGCCCTCTCCTGTCGTCCTGTGTTCACGCAGGAATCCCTGTGTCTGGAGTGCTCCTGGAGACCCAGCCCCAAGAAGACCAGGTGGTTGAAGGGGAGACGCTGGTCCTTGTCTGCTCTGTGGCCAAAGGCACTGGGAACACCACGTTCTCTTGGCACAGAGAGGACACGAGAGAGAGTCTGGGGCAGAAAAGCCAGCGCTCCCAGAGAGTAGAGCTGGAGATCCCCGTTATCCGAGAGGGCCACACCGGGCGCTACTACTGCGCAGCTGACAACGGCTACGGCCTCATGCAGAGCGAGGCAGTGAACGTCACTGTGAGAAGTAAGGTTTAATCCCCATTGATCTTACTTATTCTCATATTTCGCAAATTAGGGGTGGACATAGCCAACACTATCTTTATGATTCTCCTTTTTAAATTTCTTTTCCACTTTGCCATCATCCAAGGTGATAGACACTTTCTTCCATTAAACATCAGTAATTCAGGTTGTAAGGAGGTACTCCAGTGAGCTAATGCTGTCCAGGAACCATTTCACCCCTTGGGGGTGATTTTGTGTGTTTTTATGCTGATCCATTGTTTTGTTGCTCTCCAAGAACAGCGTCATGTCATTAGTAGTGTTTTAGGGTAGGACATAGCTCCACCATCCTAAGTGTCAACTATGCTCTCCTTTCAGTAAATCATTGAATAGGACCGAAGATCTAAGGCATCATTTTACTTTGTTACTGAGGGTCTAAGAGTATCTTAGTACCAAATGGCATGCAAATTACAGAAACTTACAAGTACCAAGAGTAAATATAGAGACCCTAAATGTCCATAGAGGAGATAAGCCTTCCTTTGGGATTGCAGTCCTAGCTTATATCTCTCTATCCATTAATCTATCTCCAAGGAGTCATATAAAGTCAAGCCAGATTCCCACTCAGCCACTATGGCACTGAAGAAATGATTCCTATGGCGCTTCAATGCAGCCTCTATTTCAGGTTCACTTGCATCCTGGGCTAACTACAGGAAAGCAAAGATTTTCCTGCCTTCCTTTATATTTAACCCCCTTAGAGTTATCTCTACTCACTGTCTTCACTTCTATTTTCTTTCAGACCCGTCACTATCAGGCTTTCCTCACTCCAACAGATACTATTATACCTATTCATCAGATACTCCTTTTAAGTTTTTGTTGCTGGACCTTCATCACATTTTTCCCTGGAGTAGGAAACGGCACTGTACTCTGGTATTCTTGCCTGGAAAATCCCATGGGCAGAGGATCTTGGTGAGCTATAGCCCGTGAGCTAGGTGTCATTCTAGACCCTCCATCCTGAGTCTACCTGCAAGTCCAATAGCTCTGCTTTCAAAATATCACCAGAATATGACTAATTCCCACCACGTCCACTCCTACCACCTGATCCAAGCCACCTGGATGATTGCAATAATACTGTTTTGCTTCATCTGTGGTTCTCCACAGCCTGTTCTCAACACAGCATCGGAAGGAACTCTAAGCTGTAAATCAGATCATGTTTCTCTTCTGCCCATGGCTCCCTATCTCCTTCAGAGAAAGAACCAATGTCCTCTCAATATTCTACCAGGTCCTGGCTATCTGTTGGTCCTACTACTGTGACCTAATGGATCACCACCCCCCTTCTCCATCTGAACCACCAGGGCCCCCTGTCTCTTCTTCAAACCTTTCAGTCACATTCCACCACAGAGCCTTTGCAATGCTCTTCCCTGATATCCTCATACTCACTCCCCTGCTTCCTTCAGAACTCTACTCACCTTCTCAATGAGCCCTTCCCAGCCATACTATATGCAATGCAGCAGCTCTTCACCAAGGCCCTCCTTCTCCTGGCCCTTCTTGATTCTTCCTTGCAGCATGTGTCACCAACTCCCATACCATGTAGTCTTTGCTGTCTCCTTCCACACCCCCATGAGGGCGTCCCTGGTGGCTCAGATGGTAAAGAACCCACCTGCAATGCAGGAGACCTGGGTTCAGTCCCTGAATTGGGGAAGATCCCCTGGAGATGGGAATGGCAACCCATACCAGTATTCTTGTCTGGAGAATCCCCAAGGACAGAGAGCCTGGTAGGCTACAGCTCATGGGGTCACAAAGAGTCAGACATTACTGACTGACACTCTCAACAATTCTATACCTCCCATAGTAGCTTCATGAAGGTAGATCTCTATTTTGACTATTTGTTATAACAAGTGCCTATTCTACTGATCAGCTCATAATAAGCATTCAGTAAATATTTGCTGAGTGAATATACTTTGCATATATCACTTTTGCTTATCATAATAATAATCCTAGAAAAGAAAGATATCGTTATCTTCATTCTACAGAGAAGGAAAGTGAAACTCAAAAAGTTTGCTGATTTGCATTAGGTCACAAAGCTTCTACCTAACAGCCTGGATTTGAACCTCAATACAATCTTTTAGCGCAGAGATAGAAACCATTGTCAAAGTTTTGTGAAGAAGTACCACTGTCCACCATGCCAAATAAGCAGAGAGCTGTGCTGTTTATATTAAACCAGTCAGCCCTGACTGAGCCATAAACCTAAACAGTTCAGTTAGTGGCTCTGGCAAGGGGTTGCTATGCTAATGGCGCAGCTGCTCTACAATTTTCCCTTCAACTCCCTCGAGGCATGTCCCGTGATCAAGCAGGGCCTTCCCAGGTCAGAGGACCTGACATATCTTTCCCCAAATAGAAGCCACAGGAGAGTCTGCATCTCACTCTCAAAATTTCTTGAACAGTAATATTGGGTGTAATTCCCAGCAGAGAAAGGCAGAGACTAAGCCTGAAGTACCATTAAAATGACATTTCAAGAATCAGGTGGGCGAAGAGAAAAAGAGATTAGCAAAGCTGAAAGCTGCCCAAAGACACCCTCTGAAGAGTCTTGAACGCCCTAGAATCCAGAGTGACACTGAGGGTAGAAACATTGCTTCTCTAGGAAGGCTTTTTTTTTTCCGCTAATTGATTTTCTTTTAAATTTTATTGTAGTATAGTTGATTTACAGTGTTGTGTTAGTTTCAGGTGTATGGCAAAATGAGTCTGCTATACATATACATATACCCATTCTTTTTCAGATTCTTTCCCAATATAGGTCATTATGGAGTATTGGACTATATATATGGAGTACTGAGCTATATCCTGTGCTATACAGGACTTCCTGGTGGCCCAAATGGTAAAGAACCCACCTGCAGTACAGAAGACCCAGGTTTGATCTCTGTGCTGGGAAGATCCCCTGGAGAAGGGAATGTCAACCCACTCCAGTATTCTTGCCTGGAAAATTCCATGGACACATGAGCCCGAGGGCTACAGTCCATGGGGTTGTGAGAGTCAGACACAACTGAGCAACTAACAATTACCCTGTGCTCTACAGTAGGTCCTTATTAGTGATCTGCTTTGTATGTAGTAGTGTATATATGGGAGGGCATGGCAACCCACTCCAGTATTCTTGCCTGGAGAATCTCCATGGACAAAGGAACTTGGTGGGCTCCAGTCCACAGGGTCACAGAGTCAGACACAACTGAAGCAGCTCAGCATGCATGCACACTGTGCATATATCAATCCCAATCTTCTAATTTATCCCCTAGTAACCGTAAGTTTGTTTTGTACGCTTGTGCTTAGTTTCTCAGTCATGTTCGACTCTGCAATTCCATGGACCATGGTCCCCCAGGCTCCTCTGTCCATGGGATTCTCCAGGCAAGAATACTGGAGTGGGTAGCCATTCTCTTCTCAAGGGGATCTCCCAGACCCAGGGATCAAACCGGATCTCCTGCACTGAATGCAGATACATTACCATCTGAGTCACCAGAGAAGCCCAAATTCGTTTTACACTTCTGTAACTATTTTTGTTTTGCAGATAAGTTCATTTGTACCCTTTTTTTCAGACTCCACATATAAATGGTATCATGTGATGTTAGTCTTTCTCTGTCTGATTTACTGTACTCAACATGCGTCCAGGAAGACTCTTACACTGAAAAGTTTACTTACAGTCCCTGAAAGAGAATAATTGTGAATCTGTTGGTAATTCACACCTACATGTAAAATTTCTCATCTTTCCTTTTGAATTTTAAGGTCACTAGAATGAATCAGCATCCTCTGATACAGGCAGTGAACTGGTTCCTTCACACATGTAATTTCATTTTATTCTCACAACTGGTCTGCAGGGAAACAGATGATCTCAAAGTTTAAGCAGATTTCGAGGATTCAGTTGATATGCAACAGAACCAGAATGTCTTCTTTTTAATTTGTGGACCTCCTGCAAAATCTCTGTGCTTAGAAATGTCATATAGCATAGTAAATAGCATAGCAGGATAAAAACTCTGACGTAGCCTGGAGCACTAGTGCCAAGGTAGGCTGTCTTAGCTTGTGTTGCTGTAACAAGATACAATAGACAGGGTGACTTTAAGAGCAGGAATTTGTTTCTTACAGTTTCAGAGGCTGGAAGTCTGAGATCAGGACTGAAATCAGGATGCTGGCACGGTTAGTTTCTGGAGAGACCCCTCTTCCTTGCTTGCAGATTGCTGCCCTCTAGCTGTGTCCTCATGTGACAGAGTTGGGGAGAGAGTGAGAGAGATCTCTGGGATCTCTTCTTTTAAGGGCCCTAATCCCATCATGAAGGACCATTGTCACGGCCTCATCTAAACCTAACTACCTCTTAAAGGCACCATCTCCAAACCCATCTCACTAGGGTTAAAACCACTTCAGTTTATGAATTTTGGTGGAACACAGTTCAGTCCATAGAATGGGCTGAAGTTGGCTAAGGCAGTGCTGTGTGCATGCGTGCATGTGTGCACTCTCAGTTGTGTCCGACTCTTTGTGACCCCAAGGACTGTAGCCCACTAGACTCTGCTGTCCAGGGAATAGTCCAGGCAAGAATACTGGAGCGGGTTGCCATTTCCCACTCCCAGGGGATCTTCCCGACCCAGGGATTTAACCCAAGTCTCTTGAATCTCCTGCGCTGGCAAATAGATTCTTTACCATTGCGCCACCTGGTGCTGTGTGAAAGTGAGCCTAATGTGTGAAGGTGTCCCTGAAACTGGTCAAAGGGCCATGAAATTTCTGAGGGTGAGGGCATTAGAAAAGGCCCTGATGCTGGAAAAGACTGAAGGCAGAAGAAGGGGATGACAGATGATGAGATGATTGGATGGCATCACTGACTCGATGGACATGATTTTGAGCAAGCTCTGGGAGTTGATAATGGACAGGGAAGCCTGGAGTGCTGCAGTCCATGGTATTGCAAACAGTCAGACATGACTGAGCAACTATACTGAACTGAAGGCATAATGTAAGGGCAATGAATAAGAGATAATGCTTACATAGGCATAGCACTTATCATATGTTAAGAACCATTCAAAGCACTTTATTAACTCATTTTTATCCACCAACAATAGTACTGCTATAGTTACTATTACCTCCATTTTACAGATAAGAAAACTGACAAACAGGAAAGATTAAATAAAGGTTGCTGGCCACAAGGTAGTAAAAGAGGAATGACTCTAACCTAATAGCCTAATTTTAGAGTTTATGCCTTCCTTTTTGTTTCCATTCCACTTATAATGAGATATAATTAACATACAACATCATGTAAGTTTACAGTATACAATATAGTGATTTGCTGCATGTATATATTTCAAATTTATTATCACAAACTTAGTTAACACATCCATCACCTTAAACAGTTGCAATTTTGTGAGTGTATATGTGATAAGAACTATTATAATCTACTATCTTCAATTCAGTTCAGTTCAGTCACTCAGTCGTGTCTGACTCCTTGTGACCCCATGGACTGCAGCAAACCAGGCCTCCCTGTTAATCACCATCTCCCAGAGTTTACTCAAACTTGTGTCCAATGAGTTAGTGATGCCATCCCACCATCTCATCCTCTGTCATCCCCTTCTCCTCCCACCTTCAATCTTTCCCAACATCAGGGTCTTTTCAAATGAGTCAGTTCCTCACATCAGGTGGCCAAAGTATTGGAGTTTCAGCTTCAACATCAGTCCTTCCAATGAACATTCAAGACTGATTTCCTTTAGTATGGACTGGTTGGATCTCCTTGCAGTCCAAGGGACTCTCAAGAGTCTTCTCCAACTCCACAGTTCAAAAGGATCAATTCTTTGGTGCTCAGCTTTCTTTATAGTCCAACTCTTGCATCCATACATGACTACTGGAAAAATTGTAGCCTTGACTAGATGGACCTTTGTTGGCAAAGTAATGTCTCTGCTTTTTAATATGCTGTCTAGGTTGGTCTATCTTAGCAACTTTCAAGTATATTTACAATATGTTCCTAGCTATAATCACCATTGTATACATCACATCCTCCAGACCTACTCATTTTATAACTGGCAGTTTGTATCCTTTGACCACCTTCACCCATTTTTCCTACTCTCCACTCCCTACCCCTGGCAACCACCAATTCATTCTGTTTTTTTTTTTTTTTTTGAAAGATTCTATATATAAGTGAGATTATAAAATATTTATCTTTCCCTCTGTCTGACTTGTTGCACTTAGCATAATGCCCTCAGGCTTCATACAAGTTGTTGCAAATGGTGGAGTTTTCTTTTTATAGCTGTATAATAGTCTATCATATTCACATTCCATCATGATTGAATAGTGTGTGTTTGTTGTTGTTCAGTTGCTAAGTCATGTCTGACTCTTCTGTGACCCCCATGGACTGTAGCATACCATGATCCTCTGTCCATGGGATTTCCCAGGCAAGAATACTGGACTGAGTTGCCATTTCCTTCCATAGGGGATCTTCCTGACCTAGAATCGAATGTATGTCTCCAGCATTGGCTCGTGCTTTGTCACTCAGTCGTGACTGACTCTTTGAGACCAGTTGGACTGTAGCCCTGCATTGACAGGGGGATTCTTTACCACTGAGCCACCAGGAAAACCCTATATATACCACACTTTATCTATTCATACATCAGTGACATTTAGGTTGCACACATCTTGGTTATTGTAAATAATATTGCAGTAAACATGGGGATGCAGATATCTCTTTGAGATAGTAATTCTCTTTCCTTTGGATATGTACCCAGAAGTGGGATTGCTAGATCATATAATAGTTTTTGTTTTTTTGTTTTTTTGTTTTTTTTTAATTTTCTAGGAGTCTACATAATGGTTTTGATTTAGGTCATACCTGAATGGTCTAGCGGTTTTCCCTACTTTCTTCAATTTTAGTCTGAGTTTGGTAATAAGGAGTTCATGATCTGAGCCACAGTCAGCTCCTGGTCTTGTTTTTGTTAACTGTATAGAGCTTCTCCATCTTTGGCTGCAAAGAGTATAATCAATCTGATTTCGGTGTTGACCATCTGGTGATGTCCATGTGTAGAGTCTTCTCTTGTGTTGTTGGAAGAGGGTGTTTGCTATGACCAGTGCATTCTCTTGGCAAAACTCTATTAGTCTTTGCCCTGCTTCATTCTGCATTCCAAGGCCAAATTTGCCTGTTACTCCAGGTGTTTCTTGACTTCCTACTTTTGCATTCCAGTCCCCTATAATGGAAAGGACATCTCTTTTGGGTGTTAGTTCTAAAAGATCTTGTAGGTCTTCATAAAACCATTCAACTTCAGCTTCTTCAGCATTACTGGTTGGGGCATAGACTTGGATAACTGTGATATTGAATGGTTTGCCTTGGAAACGAACAGAGATCATTCTGTCGTTTTTGAGATTGCACCCAAGTACTGCATTTCGGACTCTTTTGTTGACCATGATGGCTACTCCATTTCTTCTGAGGGATTCCTGCTACAGTAGTACATATAATGGTCATCTGAGTTAAATTCACCCATTCCAGTCCATTTTATTTTGCTGATTCCTAGAATGTTGACGTTCACCTCTGCCATCTCTTGTTTGACCACTTCCAATTTGCCTTGATTCATGGACCTGACATTCCAGGTTCCTATGCAATATTGCTCTTTACAGCATCGGATCTTGCTTCTATCACCAGTCACATGCACAACTGGGTATTGTTTTTGCTTTGGCTCCATTCTTTCATTCTTTCTGGAGTTATTTCTCCTGTGATCTCCAGTAGCATGTGAAGTGAACTCGCTCAGTCATGTCAGACTCTTTGCGACCCATGGACTGTAGCCCACCAGGCTCCTCCATCCATGGGATTCTCCAGGCAAGAATACTGGAGTGGGTTGCCATTTCCATATTGGGCACCTAATGACCTGGAGAGTTCCTCTTTTGGTATCCTATCATATTGCCTTTTATACTGTTCATGGGGTTCTCAAGGCAAGAAGAGTGAAGTGGCTTGCCATTCCCTTCTCCAGTGGACCACATTCTGTCAGCCCTCTCCACCATGACCTGCCCTTCTTGGGTTGCCCTGCAGGCATGGCTAGGTTTCATTGAATTAGACAAGGCTATAGTCCTAGTGTGATTAGATTGACTAGTTTTCTGTGAGTATGGTTTCAGAGTGTCTGCCCTCTGATGCCCTCTTGCAACACCTACCATCTTACTTGGGTTTCTCTTACCTTGGACGTGTGGTATCTCTTCATGGCTGCTCCAGCAAACACAGCCACTGCTCCTTACCTTGGATGAGGGATATCTCCTTACCACTGCCGTTCCTAACCTTCAAAGTGGGATAGCTCCTCTAGGCCTTCCTATGCCTGTGCAGCCACAGTCCTCCTCAGATTGCTCCACCCGGCTGCCGGCCCTGGCCTCAGATGTGGGTAGCTCCTTCCAGCTGCCATCCCTAGCTTCGGGCTCGGGGTGGTTCCTCAGAGTCACCGCCTCTGGCCTTGGGCTTGAGGTGGCTCCTCCCAGCTGCTGCCCCTGGCCTAGATCTGATAGATAGAGTGCCTGATGAACTATGGAATGAAGTTCATGACATTGTGCAGGAGACAGGGATCAAGATCATCCCCATGGAAAAGAAATGCAAAATAGCAAAATGGCTGTCTGGGGGAGGCCTTACGAATAGCTACGAAGAGAAGAGAGGTGAAAAGCAAAGGAGAAAAGGAAAGATATAGGCATCTGAATGCAGAGTTCCAAAGAATAGCAAGAAGAGATAAGAAAGCTTTCCTCAGCAATGAATGCAAAGAAATAGAGGAAAACAACAGATTGGGAAAGACTAGAGATCTCTTCAAGAAAATTAGAGATTCCAAGGGAACATTTCACACAAAGATGGGCTCAATAAAGGAAAGAAATGGTATGGACCTAACAGAAGCAGAAGATATTAAGAAGAGGTGGCAAGAATACACGGAAGAACTGTACAAAGAGATCTTCACAACCCAGATAGTCATGATGATGTGATCACTCATCTAGAGCCAGACATCTTGGAATGTGAAGTCAAGTAGGCCTTAGAAAGCATCACTATGAACAAAGCTAGTGGAGGTGATGGAATTCCAGCTAAGCTATTTCAAATCCTGAAAGATGATGCTGTGAAAGTGCTGCACTCAATATGCCAGCAAATTTGGAAAACTCAGCAGTGGCCACAGGACTGGAAAAGGGCTGTTTTCATTCCAATCCCAAAGAAAGGCAATGCCAAAGAATGCTCAAACTACCGCACAATTGCACTCATCTCACATGCTAGTAAAGTAATGCTCAAAATTCTCCAAGCCAGGCTTCAGCAATACGTGAACCGTGAACTCCCTGATGTTCAAGCTGGTTTTAGAACAAGCAGAGAAACCAGAGATCAAATTGCCAACATCCGCTGGATCATGGAGAAAACAAGAGAGTTCCAGAAAAACATCTATTTCTGCTTTATTGACTATGCCAAAACCTTTGACTGTGTGGATCACAAGAAACCATGGAAAATTCTGAAAGAGATGGGAATACCAGACCACCTGACCTGCCTCTTGAGAAATCTGTATGCAGGTCAGGAAGCAATAGTTAGAACTGGACATGGAACAACAGACTGGTTCCAAATAGGAAAAGGAGTACGTCAAGGCTGTATATTGTCACCCTGCTTATTTAACTTCTATGTAGAGTACATCATAAGAAACGCTGGACTGGAAGAAACACAAGCTGGAATCAAGTTGCCGCTAGAAATATCAGTAACCTCAGATATGCAGATGATACCACCCTTATGACAGAAAGTGAAGAGGAGCTAAAAAGCCTCTTGATGAAAGTGAAAGAGGAGAGTGAAAAAGTTGGCTGAAAGCTCAACATTCAGAAAACGAAGATCATGGCATCGGGTCCCATCCCTTCATGGGAAATAGATGGGGAAACAGTGGAAATAGTGTCAGACTTTATTTTTTGGGGCTCCAGAATCACTGCAGATAGTGACTGCAGCCATGAAATTAAAAGATGCTTATTCCTTGGAAGAAAAGTTATGACCAACCTAGAGAGTATATTCAAAAGCAGAGACATTACTTTGCCGACTAAGGTCCGTCTAGTTAAGGCTATGGTTTTTCCTGTGGTCATGTATGGATGTGAGAGTTGGACTGTGAAGAAAGCTGAGCGCCAAAGAATTGATGCTTTTGAACTGTGGTGTTGGAGAAGACTCTTGAGAGTCCCTTGGACTGCAAGGAGATACAACCAGTCCATTCTGAAGGAGATCAACCCTGGGATTTCTTTGGAAGGAATGATGCTAAAGCTGAAACTCTAGCACTTTGGCCACCTCATGAGAAGAGTTTACTCAGTGGAAAAGACTCTGATGCTGGGAGGGATTGGGCCAGGAGGAAAAGGGGACAACAGAGGATGAGATGGCTGGATGGCATCATGGACTCGATAGATGTGAGTCTGAGTGAACTCCGAGAGATGGTGATGAACAGGGAGGCCTGGCGTGCTGTGATTCATGGGGTCACAAAGAGTCGGACATGACTGAGCGACTGAATTGAACTGAACTGAGAAGTCTACATATTGTTTTTCACTGTGACTACACCAATTTACATTCTCACCAACACTGTGCAAAGGTTTTCTTCTCTCCTTGACCTTACCAATACATTATTTCCTGTCTCCATTTTTTTAAGTTATAGGGAATAAAGTTTATTTTGATGAAAAGTGTAAAGCAAAATTAAAATTGTGTACATTAGTAACATAACTCAACATGCTTAATTTGGTATAAGTGTGACACATTTTCTTGCTTTCCTATGTTTTGCTAAATCACCATAACCTTTTTGTTGTTCAATCATTAAGTCATGTCTGACTTTGCATCCCCATGGACTGTAGCAAATCAGGCGTCAATATCTCCCAGAGTTTGCTCTGAATCAAGTCCATTGGATCAATGATGCTGTCTAATCATCTCATCCTCTGCTGACCCTTTCTCCTTTTGCATTCCATCTTTCCTAGCATCAAGGTCTTTTCCAATGAGTCAGCTGTTTGCATCAAGTGACCAGAGTATTGGAGCTTCAGCTTTAACATCAGTCCTTCCAGTGAATATATAGGCCTATTTCCTTTAGGATTGGCTCTGGTTTGGTCTCCTTGCAGTCCAAGGACACCATAACCTAGACTGCTTTATTAAACTAAGGCATGGAAACTTATTTTTACTCTTTTGCTTACTCCCTGATTTCAAACAATTTTATTTAAAAAAAAGCCATTGTAACAGGTGTGAGGTGCTACCTCACTGTGGTTTTGATTTGCATTTCCCTAATGATTAGTGATGTTGAACACGTTTTCCTGTGCCTGTTGGCTTTTGCATGTCTTCTTTGTAAAAATGACTATTCAGACCCTTTGTCCATTTTAAAATTATTATTTGAAGGGGTTTTTTTGGCTATAGAGTTGTATGACTTCCTCATATTATTACCAAGGACTTTTCCCCTATAATTTCTCCTAGGGGTTTTATGGTTTCTGTTCTTAAAGTCTTTAATACATTTCTAGTTAATTTTTGTGAGCGGTTTAAGATGGAGGTCCAGTTTCATTCTTTTGCATGTGAATTAGCAAGTTTCCGCAGCACCATTTATTAAGAGATTATCTTTTCCACTGAGTATTTTTGACTCCTTTGACAAGTGTTAGTTGATGATATATTCACAGGTTTATGTCTGGGCTCTTGATTCTATTCCACTGGCCCATGTTTCTGTTTTTATGTGAATGCCAATTTGTGTTGATTGTTCAAGCCTTGTTACATTGTTTGAAATCAGGAAGTGTAGAGCCTCCAGCTTTGTTCTTTCCTTGCAGGATCGCTTTAGCTATTTGGTGTCTTTTGTGGTTCCATACAATTTTTTTAAATTTCTATAAAAATGATGTGGAATTTTGATAGGGATTGCATTTAATCTGTTTGGCTTCAATAGCTTTGAACAATATGGACATTTTAGCAATATAAATTCTTTCAATTTACCAACATGGGATTTCTTTCCCATATATTTATGTCTTCATTTTTTTAACCATATCTTATAGTTTTCAGTATACAGATCTTTCATCTCCTTGATTAAGTTTGTAATCAAGAATAACGCTTTTATTGTTTTTGATGCTATTGAAAATAAGATTGTTTTCTTTTATTTCTTCTTCAGATAATCCCTTGTTGTTGTATAGAAGCACAACTGCTTTTTGTATTGATATTGTATTCTGCAACTCTATGAATTAGTTCATTGGTTCTAGCAGATTTTCTAGGGAGTCTTTAAGATTTTCTTTATATAAGGTCACATCTTCAAACAGAGACAATTTTTCTTCTTCCTTTCCAATTTTGAGGCCTTTTATTATTATTATTTTCTTGCCTGATTGCTCTGGATAGGAATTCTAGAACTATGTTGAATAAGAGTAGTGAGAGGGCACTCTGGCCTTGGAGAATGTATCTGATGAAAAAAATCAAAGTTCTCCAACAATTTAGTCTATTCCTTCTATCAGTCCCCCCTTCAAAGCACATAAGACTCCAGCTTCTAGGAGGAAGGAAACGGATGTCATTTGATTGTGGTGTCCCGGTACATTATTTTAATGGAGAGCAATATCAGAATTACCGTTGGTTCAACTAGCGCCCTGATCAGTGGAGATATTTGCTTTTCTTTCTCAGGCATGTTGCTGTTCCAAGTTAGATTCTGCCAAGTCATCCTTATAACATCTTTCTAGATGTCTAGGGGAAATTTCCAAATGACCAAATTACAAGAGTACAGAATGGGTAGACAACTGGTTAGACAGACAGATAGATGTAGTGTGTGTGTGCTCACTCAGTCATGCCCAGCTCTTTTCAACCCCATGTACTATATAGCCTGCCAGGCTCCTCTGTCCAGGGAATTTTCCAGGCAAGAATACTAGAGTGGGTTGCCGTCTACTGAAGAGATCTTCCTGACCCAGGGATTGAATCCACAACTCTTGTGTCTCCTGCTTTAGCAGGCAGATTCTTGACCAGTGAGCCATTTGGGAAACCATAGATGTCCCTCTGAATATTAATGTCCAAGTGAAGTCAGTGGGTCAGTGGAGGGAGCTGGCTTCCTTTTCTCCCCCTTTGCCACAATCCCCTCAGAGTCCAGCCTTCTGCCCCTGCGTGGTGAGTCACTTCCTGTCATATGCAGCCTCAGGACTGCGCTGCCCACAAGTGGAATCCTGCTTCCTGGGCCACACAGTCCTAGTCCAGTCCTCAACGGCCCCCATGGGTCCTTGTCTTTAGAGCCCTCCCTTTCCCAGGGCGCAGGACCCCTGCCAGGTCGAGGAGAGTTTCCAGGGCTTCGAGGCACCTCCAGGCTCTAGACGCCTCCCCTGAGGCTCACACACACACTTTTTCTGTCCAGGCATCCCAGGGATTAAAAGAGGCCTTGTTGCGGGAGGAACCACTGGGGGATCACTCAGCATTCTCCTGGCTGTGGCCCTGCTGTTTTACTGCTGGCACCAGAGGAAACCGGGTTTGTGTTCTCTCCTACCCTTTGCTAACCTCCACAACCTGCCCCTGCCTCAGAAACCCCATTATTGCAGCCTTGGAAACTGCCCCATTACCATTCTCCACCTCACCATCCCAGTGCTAATAGACAGGCTCACAGGCTTTCTTCAAAAGACAGTCTTCTTAACAGATGTCTAGTCTAATTTATGAAGCCTCGGGTGAAAGATGGGGAAGGAATACACATTTTAATGTAAAGTTTCAAGAACTTCAAACGGTTTCCTTGGATAGTTTCTCTGGTCCACACAGACTGGTCCACTAGATATTTCAGCCCATCCTACAGCCCCCATAAGTGGACAATCAAATAAAACGGAAAGGTCCTATGAAGAAATGACTGAGAATGGGAGCTGACTAATCTCTATCCTTCTTCCTCAGAGATGTCCTTGAGTCAAAGCATGGGACGAGCATCTTGTATTCCAATGGCTCCGCTCTCTACAGGTCAGGCTACTGGCTCCCCTCCACCCAGAGGAGAGAGTTTCTCCCACGTACTATCTATTGTGCTTCCAAAGCCTTCTTGCTTTAGCCCAGGTCAGGCTAGTTTCAGATGTCAGAAAATCTGGTGTAGAAGACATACATAAAAGCTTTTCCAGCTCTAGTGCAGTTACCCACATGCTTTAACTTTGTGTTTTGAGTGCATTCTCAGTCTCGTCCCACTCTTTGTGACCCCATGGATTGTAGCCCCCAGGCTCCTCTGTCCATGGAATTCTCCAGGCAAGAATACTGGAGTGGGTAGCCCTTCCCTTATCCAGGGGATCTTCCCTACCCAGGGATCGAATCCAGGTCTCCTGCATTGCAGGCAGATACTCTACTGTCTGAGCCACTAGGGAAGCCCAGCTCTGCGTTTTTAACTTAATTAACTCAACCCACCAGATCCTTCTGAGCACCTCCTGTGTATTCTGCACTGGGCTGGGTGTTCAGAGCTTTGGCCCTCTGACCAAAGTGTCCTTAACAAGCCTGAGGTGAAGTCTGAGGTTCTGGGCATAACCACAGATTCTTCTGGAAATCTACCTATAGCCCCACACTACTCTGCAAGAAAAACAATTTGGTTGTATTTAGTATTTCCTAAGGTATATCAACACAGCCTTGAACCCTAATCAAGTCTCTCAGATGTTCGCATATTCAACAGAGCAATGTGTAGCCCTGACCCCAGCAAGTTCTGTGCTTGGGTCAATTCTTTTCACGAGAATCCGAGACTGCACCCACATTCGAATCGACTCTGTTAGGCAGCACATGGGCTCCCTGGTAGCTCAGCGGGTAAAGAGTCCTCCTGCAATGCAGGTGACCCCAGTTTGATTCCTGGGTCGGCAAGTTCCCTGGAGACCTAGGCTGCCCACTCCAATATTCTTGTGCTTCCCTGGTGGTTCAGATGGGAAAGAATTCGCCTGCAATGCGGGAGACTTGGGTTTAATCCCTGGGTTGGGAAGAACCCCCGGTGCAGGGCAGGGCAACCTACCCCAGTATCCTTGCCTGGGGAATCCCCTGGACAGAGGAGCCTGGCGGGCTACAGTCATGGGGTCGAAAGAGTCGGACACAGCTGAGCCCTGCACAGCACAGCACACAGCGCAGGTGGTACATGCGTGTGAAATATTTGAGAATGAGCTCCCTCTGCTGACACAAATCTGCCTTTGTTTTATTTGCAGGAGACGGCTTTCAGGGAGACATAATCAGGTGAGGTCTCAGCCTTCTGGTTTCCCAAGAATAAAATATGCAGAACTGTGGGGCCACAAGATCAGGCCAAGTGATTTCTCTATGTGGCTCGATGCTCCCACTTTCACATTCTTTAAAATGGCCATAATCACAGCTTCTTAGAATCCTTCTAATAGTGTATACAATGGATTTTCCCACATAAATAGATCAGTTTCTTATTTCAAATTTACCCATTTCATTAAATGGATGATACTAAATGCTATAGATTTTCTAGGTTGGCACAAAATATATCTGGTACAAATTGTCCTATAGTTAGACCACGTATTACTATAACTGTATAAAATGATTGCTAGTCCTAGATTTTACAGTGGGGTCTCAGCTTCTAGTAATCCTCTTTTGTCCCAAATGTGCTTATTTATTCATCAAATTTTGTGTTTTTAAGTTCAGTTTGGTAAATGTGGTCTTGTTCTTCTATCTGTGTCGGTAATTCAGTCTTAGGACATAGTTAGGGTCTTGGATCATGGATTATGTCCAATTGCTTCTTGAATTATCCAGGCAGAATGCTGTGAAGATACTTCCTCCTGATGATGAGGCTGGGTTTTTGTTTTTTTTTCCTTTTACCAATTGAAAGTGACCATTCTATTTACGAGATGATCATTTCTATGAAGTCAAAGACTCTTCTGGCCTTGTTCTGCTGACTTCTCTCCACTCTTTTATTTTTTCTCTATTCCACTTTCATGTATAGTATAAGGTTCCAAGGATGATCAGTGTTTCTATGCCTTACAGGAGACCCCTGACTGTAGGCCCACGAGGACCCCTCAACCCCATGTGCCCTGCGCCTGTGGAGCTGCAGCAGTTGTACATCAATGGTGAGGACTCCCTGGCAGGAAGCTGCTCTGGGCCTGAGCCAGAGAGATACTTGTTTTGAGGCCTGGCAAAAGGCCCTGGTCTCCCTAAGCATCCCAGACGTTCACAGTAAACAACTGTTTACGAAGAAGCATCTGTAGCATACCCCACTGACTGGGGCTGCTTGCAAAGTGTTTTTTTTCTTCTTCTTCTTCTCAGTGCATCCCAGAGAAAGAGACTTGGTATATTCTGAGATCCAGATTACTCAGCCTGGGGCAGAAGGGGAAGGTACGTTACTGGGGAGAGATTGTGGCTTCAAATTGTGTTCATTCATTTGACACATGTTTGCTGAGTCTCCTTGAGTAAAGGGAGTGAATCAGTGATCAAGACATATTAAAAATCCCTACAGCAGTGCTTAGATTCTAAAGGAAGAGGACAGATACAGAAAGCTATGTAGCATCTTTCCTAGTATCAGAACAAAAATTAAACATTCTTCTAATAGACATTGTAATCATGAGGGTATATGTTCAAAGGTTACCTGAAAGTAATGAATGAATTATTGCAAAGCACCTACCATGTGATAAGAATATTTTCATTATAATATATAAATATTAACATTTGTAATATATATGCATTTAGTTACTTTATATAACAACCCTGTGTAACCCACATACTGAGCAAGCAAGACTCATGACTTACTTACAAAAATTTTCTGTCCCCCACTGTGTCTTTAAACTTTCTTCTGTGAGATATTTTCCTGGACACTCGGGTTGAAAATTCTGGGAACCAAAGGTTTTTCAACACACTCTCCATTCTCTTAGGTGATAGACAGTAGGTGGACACTTTATGTCATAGTCTCGTAGTCTCTTACTTAGTAAGTAAATAGAATGCCAAGTTTGAAGATGGTGAATCAGAACTTTCTCCTCTCCTAGAGCAGGCCAGTTTCAGAATGAAGCTGGCGATGGTGTGGGTGAGGGCGAGGACCAGGCCGAGTTGGCTTCTTCCCTATCTCTTGGGTTGACTTCCCCTAACTAGCCTGGGGAAAGGAGTGGGAAAAAAGTTAATTCAGCTGGTACTGTGGAAGCTGGCTTCTGCCTTCCTGCCTGGGTTGACAGATACTTAAGCAGGCACTCCCTCCTATAATGTATACATATGGTCTCTTGAGGTTTCCTGATGGAGCCCTCTTTTCTAAAGTTTGTTAGGCACAGCTGAGGCATTTCTAATTCCATGAGTTGTTTCTTGCCCCTTCACTGGCCTCACCTCCAATCAGTCACATCCAACTTCCTGCTGCTGGAGTCCCTTGGTACCTGGAGGCCTTATTGAACAGCACTGATGGTGACCACACTTCTGCTTGTTCTGTCTCCCATGTGGACCACAGCTGTACTTGGGGACACCTGAGAATTTCAGGTCCTAGCTGCCCCAGCAGATTTCTTTTGATCTCACCACTTGTTGTGAGTTAGAACTCTCAATGCTACTGATAAGCGGTGTTGAAATATTTTTTATTGTAATCTGCAGTAAGAAATACAAGCTGTGTAAAAAAAGAAAGAAATACAAGTTGCACTGTTAAGAAAGGTGAATGTGAACACATATATGCACACACATACACATACCTAAACCTAACGTTTTAGGAGATAATACTTAGTGTGATGCACTCAATTTTCTATTCTACTCAAATTGATTATTTTAATCAACTTTATGGAGGTATCAACAATATAAAATGTAATTCACCACTTTTAAATGCACATTCAAATTATTTCAGCAAATGTATCCATTCGCAGAACTACCACCACAATCACAGTGTGATGTGTGAACATTTCCAGAAGCCCAGAAAATCCTTTCATACTCCTTTGCAGTTAATCTCCCTCCAACTTCACCCTTGACAAATACTGATCTGCCTTCTGTCCTATAGTTTGCTATTCTATAATTTCACATAAACAGAGTCTTATATAATGCAATCCTTTTGTTTGGCTTCTTTCGCTTAACACAATGTTTTGAAATTCATCCACATTCTAGCATAAGTAGTTAACTATTTTTTTTGACATGTAAAAAGCTGTGTCTTTTAATATATAGAGCTCATGAGTTTAGAGAGGAATCAACACCAGAGAAACTGTTACCACCATTAAGGCCATAGGTACATGCACCATTTTCCAAAGTTTTCTTTCACATCCTTTATGATGATGATAATGATGATGTGTGGTAAGGACACTTAACATAAGATTTACCTTATTAGCTAATTTTAAGTATATAATAAAATATAGGTAGTGATTGGAGAAGGCAATGGCAACCCACTCCAGTACTCCTGCCTGGAAAATCCCATGGATGGAGGAGCTTGGTAGGCTATAGTCCGTGGGGTCGTGGGAGTCAGACACAACTGAGTGACTTCGCTTTCACTTTTTATTTTCATGCATTGGAGAAGGAAATGGCAACCCGCTCCAGTGTTCTTGCCTGGAGAATCCCAGAGATGGTGAAGCCTGGTGGGCTGCCGTCTATGGGGTCACACAGAGTCAGACACGACTCAAGCAACTTAGCAGCAGCAGCATAGTTAGTGACTGCAATATGTAGCTCAGTTGCTAAGTCGTGTCCAAATCTTTGCTACCCCATGAACTACAACATGCCAGGATTCCCTGTCCTCTATCTCCTGGAGTTTCCTCAAACTCATGTGCATTGAGTCAATGATGTCATCCAACCATCTCATCCTCTGTTGCCCTCTTCTCCTCCTGCCTTCAATCTTCTCCAGCATCAGGGTCTTTTCCAATGAGTCACTTCTTCACATTAGATGGCCAAATGATCAGAGCTTCAGCATCAGTCCTTCCAATGAATATTTAAGATTGATTTCCTTTAGAATTGACTAGTTTTATCTCCTTTTAGTCCAAGGTGGCTGGTTTTATCTCCTTTCAGTCCAAAGGACTTTCAAGAGTCTTCTTCAGCATCACAGCTTGAAAGCATCAATTCTTTGGCATTCAGCCTTCTTTATGGGCCAACTCTCATGTACATGACTACTGGAAACTATAGCTTTGACTAGATGTACCTTTGTTGGCAAAGTTATATCTCTGCTTTTTAATATGATATCTATGTTTGTCATAGGTTTTCTTCCAAGGAGCAAGTGTCTTTGAATTTCATGGCTGCAGTCATCATTGCACTGATTTTTGGAGCCCAAGAAAATAAAGTCTCTCACTGTTTCCACTTTTCCCCCTTCTATTTGCCATGAAGTGATGGGACTAGATGCCATGATCTTAGTTTTTTGAATATTGAGTTTTAGGCTAGCTTTCTCCACTCTTCTCTTTCATCTTCATCAAGAGGTTCTTTAGTTCCTCTTTGCATGCTGCCATTAAAGTGATATCATCTGCCCATCTGAGGTCAATATTTCTCCCAGCCATCTTTATATTCCAGCTTGTGCTTCATCTATCTTGGCATTTCATATGAGGTACTGTGCATTTAAGTTAATTAAGCAGAGTGACAATATATAGCCTAGATGTACTCCTTTCCCAATTTTGAAACAGTCTGTTGTTCTGTCTGGATCTAACTGTTGCTTCTTGTCCTACATACAGACTTCTCAGGATACAAGTAAGGTGGTCTGATAATCCCATCTCTTTAAGAATTTTCCGGTTTCTTGTGATCCACACAATCAAAGCCTTTAGCATAGACAATGAAGCAGAAAAATATTTTATTTTTGCAATTCCTTTGATTTTTCTTGGAGAAGGAATTGGCAACCCACTCCAGTACTCTTGCCTGGAAAATCCCGTGGACGGAGGAACCATCAGTCCATGCGGTCGTGAAGAGTCGGACACGACTGAGCAGATGTTGGAAATTTGATCTCTAGTTCCTTTCCCTTTTCTAAATCCAGCTTATACATCTGGAAGTTCTTGGTTCATGTACTGCTGAAACCTAGCTTGAATGATTTTGAGCATAATCTTGCTAGCATGGGAAATGAGGGCAATTGTACAAGAGTCTGAACATTCTTTGGCATTGTCCTTTTTGGGGATTGGGATGAAAGCTGACCTTTCCCAGTCCTGTAGCCACTGCTGAATTTTCCATATTTGCTGGCATATTGCAGAGAAAGCAATGGCAACCCATTCCAGTACTCTTGCCTGGAAAAACCCATGGACAGAGAAGCCTGGTAGGCTTCAGTCCATGGGGTTAGGAAGAGTCGGACACGACTGAGTGACTTCACTTTCACTTTTCACTTTCATGCATTGGAGAAGGAAATGGCAACCCACTCCAGTGTTCTTGCCTGGAGAATACCAGGGACAGGGGAGCCTGGTGGGCTGCTGTCTGTGGGGTTGCACAGAGTCAGACCTGACTGAAGCGACTTAGCAGCAGCAGCTGGCATATTGAGTGCAGCTCTTTAACAGCATCATCTTTTAGGATTTGAAATAGCTCAGCTGGAATTCCATCACCTCCACTAGCTTTGTTCATAGTAGTGCTTCCTAAGGTCCACTTAACTTCACACTCCAGGATGTCTGGCTCCAGGTGAGTGACCACACCATCATGGTTATCTGGGTCATTAAGAACTGTTTTTGTATAGTTCTTCTGTATATTCTTGCCACTTTTTCTTAATCTCTTCTGTTTCTATTAGGTCTTTGCTGTTTCTGTCCTTTATTGTGCCCTTCTTTGCATGAAATATTTCCCTTGATATCTCTAATTTTCTTGAAGAGATCTCTAGTCTTTCCCATTCTATTGTTTTCCTTTATTTGAATTGTTTCCTTTATTTGAATTGTTTCCTTTATTTGAATTGTTTCCTTAAGAAGGCCTTTTTATCTCTCCTTATTATTCTATGTAACTCAGCATTCAGTTGGGTATGTCTTTTCCTTTCTCCTTTCCCTTCTGCTTCTCTTCTTGCTATACAGTATATCTCCAGAATCTGTTCATCCATGATAACTCAAACTTTGTACCTTTTGAGCCTTACTTCTAGTTTCTTTTCCCCAAGCTACTTGTAACCACCATTCTACTCTGCTTCTATGAGTTTGAGAAAATACAGTATTCACCCTTCTGTATCTGGCTTATTTTTCTTAGCATAATGTCTTCCAGATCCAGCTGTGTTGTCACAAATGACAGGATTTCCTTCTCTCTTAAGGTGGAATAATATTCCATTGTATATGTGTGTGTATCATATTTCCATTTTCATTCATCCATCAATAAACTTTTAAATTGTTTCTATATCTTGCTGTGATCTATTCAAGATCCTGATTTCAATTCCTTTGGATATGTACTTAGAAGTGGAATTGCTGGATCATACTATAGTTTCATTTTTAACTTTTAAAGTAACTTCCATACAGTTTTCCATATTAGCAGTATCAGTTCACACTCTCACTGACAGTGTTCCAGAATTCCTTTTTCTCCACATCCTTGCCAACTCTTTTTATCTTTGTCTTTTTAATGATAGCCATCCTAACAGGTGTGATGTGATATCTCACTCTGGTTTTGATTCCACTGATGATTACTGATGTTGAGCACCTTTTCAATAACTGCTGTATGTCTTCTTTAGAGAAACATCTCTTCAGATCCTTTGCCCATTTTAAAACTGGGTTATTATTATTGTTAGTTTAGCTGTTGAGTTGCATGAATTCTTTATATATTTTGCATATGAATCTCTTATCTGATAATATGGTTTGCAAGTGTTTTCTTCCATCTTGTAAGTTGCCTTTTCAGTATCCTTGTGTCTAATAGAAATTTGAGTTGTAAGCTGATCCTGAACTTGGTTTACAAATGAGGTTGAAGACTTCTGCAAGGTCCCAAATCCAATGAAGACTAAGTCTTCTGTTTTACTATAACATTTGCTGCATATAGTGCCTATTGCTATATTTGACTAATGCATATCCTCTGAACACCTGCTTTGTCTGTCACTGATTTCTCAGCCATCCTCACTAATCAGTATCTTTTGAATGACAGAATTAGAATTGCTACCAATTTGATTGGGTTAATTGGGTGCTTTTTATCGAGTCACCTTGATCAGTTGCTGCTCTTCACACTCTGTCTTTGACATACTTGTCAAAATACCCTTGAAGCTGAGCACTCTATTGGTGGAGGAGTTATATTTCAGGCACTTTCTGTGTTGATGATCTGTAGCAATATTTCTTCACCAGTGCCTGAGTGTTTGCATGAAGCCCCTGAAATTGCATACAAAGTTCCTTGGATGTGTCTATTATTCCAGGGAGAGAGTACATAGCTTCTATTCAGTCATTAAAAGGATCTGTAACCCCGAAAGACCCATGGAAAAATATGATGAAAAATAGAATATCCCAGGATGTATCTTTTTCCCAGGCTCTATACCTCCATAAAATTACTATATAGTTCTAATGATTCTATCTGCTCTGAGATTCTTTATGTCTAATAAGGAGGATGTGAGAAATTATACCTGCTAAGTTTTCTCTTATAGTGGCTCCATCTCTAAGAAACACTGGCGATCAAATCAAAACCAGAACATGCTAATTTAAGACAGTTTTCTCCTCATGGCATACATTTAAAGGATTCTAGTGGGAACTTGCAGAACAAACAGGGGTTGGACTTTGCGATTGGTGAGATGGAGGTGCTATAAATTAAGAGAGGCAATAATTGATAGTAAGAGAGAAATCATCTCTTAACATCTGGTAAAGAAAGGGAATGAGGTTTCTCTTTGTGGTACTGAGGGAGAACTTTATAGATCAATGAAGCTTGCAAAGAACATCCAGAGGGTTGGGTTAAGAAATGGTAAAACAAGATCACATGTGTTGTGGGAGGTGTTAGGTGGCAGAGAAGAGAAAATGACAATCAATGCAGAAGGCCCAATGACTCCCAGATTCTGGGAAATAAGCTAGAAGACTAGGTTTGAAGTGGAACCAAACATTCATCACCCTGTGGTTTTCTTTTCTCCACAGCCAATACCTTCAGAACATCTCTAGAGGACCAGGTGAGTTTCATTTCCTGACTGTTTTCTTTCTCACTACTACCTATCACCCCACATTCCCTCTCCTTCCAGTTCTTCTTCTATCTTCTTTCCACTCCAGCATGTCTCAGTTGTCTACTCTGAAGTGAAGACACAGCTCTGAGATGATTCGGCTGGAAAGGTCAGCTCTAAAAATGAAGATGCCACGAAAAGTTATGAGAATATCCTACTTATATGACTTGTCTCTGATCCAAAGACCCAGCTTAGTGCAGTCCTTGAGGACTCTGGAGTGGCCAACTAGTTCCAGCTTTCCAGTTCTTCTTGCCCATGTGCAGTCACTCCAAGCACTTCTGATTCATCCAGAGTGAGGTGGTTATGGGAAGACCCCTCAGAGACTACACTGAAATGACCAAGATCCGCGGTCAAGAGAGAAGACCATATACCTTCTCTGAGCCTAACCTAATGTGCTCCTTACTGTCTGATGTCAGGAGAGGGAGAAAGACTGCTGTAGAAAAACAGAAGGACAAATTTTGGAGAATTGGGATTTGTACCTAGATAGAAAGGACTGAGTGAATCAGGTCTCTGTTTAATACATATTTGGCAACTCTCCCCATGGGGAATAGGTTGCATCAATTGGTTTCACTATGACTGGCTGCATGCATACTTCACGAGCAAAACACAGGTCCATCCCTCCTGCTTACACTGCCTGTCAAGATTCAGTTGCAGACAAAAGAATCCATTTCAAGTGGTTTAAAGCAAGATTGGTCATGTGAGCACCATTTCTGAAGCTGGATGGTAGGTATGTAAAGGGAGGCAGTAGAGCTTCTACTAGTCTCTTTGTATGCCTTAAATTCCGGTGATAAAAAGTTACGCATTGCCATTGTATACATGTACCACAGCTTCTTTACCCATATCACCCGTCAATGGATCTCTAGGTTGTCTCATGTCCTAGCTACAGTAAGTAGTGCTGCAAGGGACATCGGAGTACATGTGTCTTTGACAATTATGATTTTCTCGGGGTAGCCCAGTAGTGGGATTGTTGGGTCATATCGTAGTTTTGTTCCTAGTTTTTTAAGGAAAGTCCATACTGGCTGTAGCAATTTGTATTTCCACCAACAATGATAGAGGGTTCCCTTTTCTCCACATTCTCCCCAGCATTTATTGCTTGCAGATTTTTTGATGATGGCTGCTCTGACCAGTGTGAGGTGATATCACACTGCAGTTTGATTTGCATTTCTCTAATACTGAGCAATGCTCAGCATGTTTTCCTGTTTATTAGCCATCTGTATGTCTTCTTTGGACATTGTTCAGTCATAAAAAGGAACACATTTGAGTCAATGTTAATGAGGTGGATGAACCTAGAGCCTGTTATACAGAGTGAAGTAAGTCAGAAAGAGAAAAACAAATATGTAAAGTATGCAAAAGCCATATGTAAACTAGACAGCCAGTGCGAATTGTTGTATGATTGAGCGAACTCAAACCAGGGCTCTGTGACAACCTGGAGGGGCGGGATGGGCTGGGAGGGAGGTTCGAGAGGGAGAAGACGTGTGCACACCTATGGCTGAATCATGCTGATGTATGGCAGAAACTGACACAGTAGTGTAAAGCAATTATCCTCCAATTAAAAACAAATAAATTTTAAAGCTAGGGTGGAAGGGATAGTTAGGGAGTTTGGGATGGGCGTGTACACACTGCTATATTTAAAATGTATATCCGACAATGTCCTGCTGTATATAGCACGGGAAATTCTGCTCAATGTTATGGGGCAGCCTGGATGGAAGGGGAGTCTGAGGGGAGAACAGATACATGTATATATGTTGCTAAGTCCCTTTGCTGTCTAGCTGAAGCTATAATATGCATTAATATTGGTTATACTCCATACAAAATAAAAAGTTAAAAAAAATGTTAAGCACTCCCAATCTCCCTTACTCTGCTTTACTTTTATACCCCATAGCACTTATCACTTTAAAATATACCATACCATTTGCTTATGTACTATGCTTATTATATGTCAGTCCTCTAGAAAGTAAATTAAGGTCAACAGCCTTTATCTTTTTCATTCACTGACATATCCCAAGCACCTAGAACTATGCTTGATACATTGTAAGTGCTTAATAAATACTTTTGAATACCTGAATTACCTATTTCATTCTAAAAGATCTGCCATGACAGTTCTTTTAGAATGATGTGTGTGTGTGTGTGTACTTTTAGTATAGCTAGTAAAAACAATGCATCAAAGTGAATATGGGTTTTAAATCCAAAAATTTTAGTTCAAGACTTGAATTTGTCACTCATAATTTCTTAGATAAGTTACATACATTTTTTGTGTCTAATTTCCCTGTATGCAAAATGAAGATACTATGTACTTCATGGGCTTCATAAGTGGAAAGAACTGATAGCTTATGGTGAACGATGTTGGATTTGTGATCTTTGAAGAAGATTTAGCTTTGGGACCAGGCATCAGGCTTGATCACTCAAGAGCTTTTGTGTAGCAGAGTTTTATTAAAGTGAAAAAGGAACAGAGAAAGTGTCTGACACAGACATCAGGAAGGGGCCGGAGAGTGCCCCCATCCTTAGTCTTAGCAAGGGAGTTATATACTTTTTAATTGGTTATTACAATAAATAAAAAGGATGTCTCAAGGTTGTAAAGATCTTACTAGACCCATTTCCACAATATACATTTTAAAAGAACAGGATTAGTCAGAAGATTTTCAGAAAATAGAAACGTGTCCTCAAAGAAGGATACATTATAGTTATATAATCCTTACAAAGGAATGTAGAAAAAAACTTTTGTCCTTTCCGCCTCCTTGAGAATTCCAGACCCCTTTCTCCTCCTTGCAGACCCTGGACTTCTTATCAACCTGCCTAAGGATTGACTCTTTCAGAACCCACCTGCCAGTGCAGGAGACATGAGACGCGGGTTTGATCCCTGGGTCAGAAAGATCTCCTGGAGGTGGGCATGGCAAGCCACTTCAGTATTCTTGCCAAGAGAATCCCATGGACAGAGGAGCCTGGTGGGCGACGTCCAAAGGGTAGCAGACTCTGACACAACTGAGGCACTTGTATGACCTCTGTGACTACATTCCGAGTCAAGGCTTTTGTCCTTGCATTCCCTCTGTCTAATGCCTTTCCTGCTGATAACCACTAATTGTTTCCTCTCATCCTTTAGAGTTTACTCAAATGTTGTAATCTCCATAAAATCTTCCCTTATTACCTGTTTATGATACATCACTTAATCTTCATCAACTCCTCTTCTTATGCTGCTGCTGCTAAGTTGCTTCAGTCGTGTCCAACTCTGTGCAACCCCATAGATGGCAGCCCACTAAGCTCCTTCTTATGCTACCTCATATTTATCCAAAGCACTTTTGTCATCTGACATTCTAAATTTTTATTTGTTTATTATCTGGTTACCAAAAGTATAATTTATGCTGTATGTAAATAAGAATTTTATTTGCTTTGTTTAATAATATACCCTTAGTGCCTCTTTCAGAGCCCAACACATGGTAAGCACTTAGTTAACATTTATGAATTATGAGAATTATATAAAGCAATCAATGTAAGTGTCTGATAATGTGTCTTTTGCATATAAGCATTCAATACATATTAATTGTCAGTATTTAGTAAGCCACTGATTTATTTTCTAGGTCAGAAATATTTATTGTGCACTTAGTATACCAAACATAAAGATAGATCAGGAAAAAATGTTTCTCTTTAAGAAGTTTCCAGTAGAGAACAGACTGGATACAAGGGAAGGGGAATGAGAGGGTGGGACAAAGGGGAGAGCTGCATGGACACATTTACACTGCCAAATGTAAGATAGCGAACCAGCAGGGCTCCACCGTATGATCCAGGGAACTCACCAGGGCTCTGTAATAACCTAGAGGCGTGGAAAGGGCTGGGGGGTGCAAGGAAGGTTCACGAGGGTGGGGCTGTATGTCTGCCTATGGCTGACTCATATTGATGTGTGGCAGAAACCAACACACTATTGTAAAGCAATTACTCTTCAATTAAAAATAAAATTAAAAAGAATTTTTCCAAAGTAACGCACTGGAAGAGATAGATACATAAAGAGATAATTCTGGGAAAGTATGATTAGACGGAGCACTTAGCCCATGTGTTAGGGAAAGTAACATTAACAGCTGTAACAGGTGAACCCAGAAGACTCAGAAACTTTCCAAACAATTCATCAGTTTCTCCAGAGTGAAGGGTAAGGCTGCACTCCACCCAGACATTTGGGAACGTAGGTTGCTTACCTCTCGTGGTACTGGCATCTTCAGTGCTTCCAGCTCCTCTGCAAAAGGGGAGAGCATGGAAGGTCAGCCAAGAGACTTTAGGGCCCAGTCCTGAAAGTGGAATGCATTTCATTGCTCCCACAGGCCACTGACCAGAACTTAGCCGCAGTTTCCCTACCTAACTCAGGGGTGGGAAGAGGAATCCAGCTGAGGAAATCAGAGGACACAGATCTTGGGGACACCCCAGCTAGTCACTGCCCGACTCAACTAAGGGAAATTTTCAGGGAAATTTTTCTGGAAGAGATAGCACACAGTGAGCAAGAGAGTATTAACATGTAGGAACCAACCAGATCTGAGTTCAGATCCAGGTCACAGCTCATATCTATGTAACCTTAGCTGTTGTTCAGTTGCAAAGTTGTGACCAGCTCTTTGTGACCCATGGACTTGTCCATCACCAGCTCCTGGAGTCTGCTCAAACTCATGTCCATTGAGTCAGTGATGCCATCCAACCATCTCATCCTCTGTTGTCCCCTTCTCCTGCCTTCTACGTTTCCCAGAATCAGGATTTTTCCAATGAGTCAGCTCTTTGCATCAGGTGACCAAAATATTGGAGCTGGAGCTTCAGCTTCATCATCAGTCCTTACAATAAATATTCAGTGTTGATTTTCTTAGGATTGACTGTTAAGTTACTCAAATATCTCCTTAGAGATTAAAAATGAGAGTAGCAGGAGAACCTAATTCATAAACATGCTGTGAGGATTAAATATGTGGAGTCTTAAGCATAAAGCTTAAGACACAGTAAACATTTATTAATAAGAAATGTTAGCTGTCAGGAGGAGGAGAAAGGAAGGAACAGTAAGGAGAGGAAAAGGAAACTGAATTAGAAAACTAGACACAGAAAGAATGGGCTAGGAAATGAAGCAAAGGGCTTTGCTGCTGCTGCCAAGTCGCTTCAGTCGTGTCCAACTCTGTGTGACCCAAGAGAAGACCAGGGGTCCCCCATCCCTGGGATTCTGCAGGCAAGAACACTGGAGTGGGCTGCCTAGACAGACATAGATAACTGTGCCCAGGCATAAAACAGAAACATGTGTTCAGGAACTTATAAGCAGATTAGTATATGTGCAGAGTAAAAGTCTGCTTACTGGAAAATTGTGTCAGTCTGGAAAGGTAGCTATTTCAGTAACCTTGGCACCATAAGGAGATTTATCTTGTAACCATCAGGAACCACAGTTGATTTAGTCTAACAGCGTGTCTCAGATTTGTGTCCTTCAGAGAGATCTTTCTGGTGGCTGTGTCATAGCCAACTTCCTGGTGGGTGAGCCTGGTGACAGGGAGGGTGCTGAGGTCCTGTCACTGTAGTCTGGGTTAGAGGAACAGAGTAGAGCCACAGATGCAGTACAGGGGAGAGGCACAAAACTTGCTTTGTGAGAAACTCAGTAAAAGTAATTGATTGATTGGAAGTGAAGAAAGGCATCGAGGACAGCTCCCAGAGATTTGGCTCAGGCTGCCCAGGGGGACTATGATGCCACGGATGGAGACAAACTGGAGTATAATTCTTGGCAAACTTCTTGGCGAAACTGCAGCCTCACACAGTTGTGCTCAGTGTTGCATCTTATGTGCCAGGACTTTATTTGCCAAAAATCTTGTGGAAAATTTGAGATTCACGTCACGTCTCTCTCCTGCCCAATCGCTTTGTGGCCTAGTCTTTTCCTTTTCTTTACAAATTTGATTCGTTGCCTTCATTCTTGAGTTGTTTGAAAGTTTACCTAGATAATCACTATGATAATTCTGTCTTGTGTATTTGATGATTCTGCTCTGCTTGCCACCAGCCTTTGGTCTCATTAGCACCATCCCAGCTTCTTGCTTATTATATTTAATAAAATCTCTAAAGCTAAGCATGGCTTTGAGATAAGATGTAAAACAGCCCCTACCCAAATGTCAGCTCAAGAGTCTCAGAAAGAGGAACCCCAAGATAAATATATCATTTATGTTTATGCAAAATTGTGTTATGTCTTCAGACTTGCCAGAGGCATGGAAAAATAACACCTCAAAAATTTACATAAGCTGGAGGGGCAAGGGGAAAGCCTTAAACCAGTTGGCTTCTATTATTTTCTAGCTAAAAAAGAAAAAAAATACATAATTTTCATTATGAAAGGAAATCAGCTCATTTGCACAGGGCCTCCTTCCCTGAGAACACAGGAAGTCCAAGTTCTCTCCAAGAAGCTATTCAGGGTCATGAAGAGGGGGGCAAAGTTAGATTCAGGATATTATATAACTTTTACGACCCAGTGAAAAGTGAAAATGGAAGACTCCTTGTTTGAAAACCAAGAGAAGAAAAGTGATGCTAAAAGTACTAATATATAAATTTTTTTCTTTCTTCCATGGTCTCTCCCTCTTCTTGTCATGATTTTTTTTTATTTGCTATTTAAGGTCATCATAAATCATTAGCAATATAAAAGATCACCTTTATATCTTCCAATGTCAGCTTTAACTGGAAATATGAGATTATTTTACTCATATGTAGAATCACAGAAATTAGACAATTTGTATTTCATAGCTCATTCATGTGTATGCATTTTGTTCTTACAAGAAGAGTAGAAATTCCAAAAAAAAAAAAAAAAGCCTCTCACTTAAAATTTCGTTTCTTAATATAAGAACATTATGCCAATACTTTCTACTTGTGGATTACTGACAAGTAAGGAAAAACTGAAATACTGAGACTGTCTTGTCTTTCCTTTTCCATGTTATTTTCAACATACATGATTAACTGATATAGGGACGTACCATAAGAAAGGATACAATAGGGTTTCTTGGTTGTTCAGGTTTCTTAGAACACTACTTCCTTCTTACTGTGTTTGAATCAAGTTCTGGTTCAAATTGAAAGTGTGGCTTTTGGGGGCTCTTAGTTATTGATATAATGTTTAGTTTGTACTCCCTTTGAGTTTCCCTGAGCATGGTGGATCCAACTGGAATTCTGTGTTCATAGGGTATTTTAATTGCTATTTGCATTTAGGCAGCGAGGAAAGTGGATACACCTATTGTAAGTATCTTCTCTGCTCATGTGCTGACTCTATTGTTCCATCAGGCTTCATTTACAAAGCACAAATTTAAACATAAAGGTATTACAAATTTCAAGATGGCAACAGCAGAGCATTAAACCAAGCTCAGGGCCTTTAAACCAAGCTCAGGACTCTGTGTAACTGCACAGGTCATAAGCTCATGAAACCAGAAATAGTTTTGATGCTTCCAGCAAGTCATAAGTGGCTAGTCAGAGGTCTTCTCCAATGGACCTTCCAGAATCAAACAGGCCCAACATAAGTTCTAATTCTCTTTTCTAAATTCTTTCTAACTATTTGAACCCATCAGTGGAATGTGTGATCATGGTAGTGCTGGTATGAGAAGGCAATTGGATCTGAAAACCTTGGGCTGAAGGCAGCCTTGGTGAAAGAGTCACAGTGTGAACATTACCAAACACAAGTGCACATGCTCCATGAGCAGCAAGGCCAAAAAACTGAAACTTAAGAGTTTGGAGCAGAGAAAGATTTATTGCAGGGTCATTCAAGGAGATGGGTGGCTCATGTGCCCTCCTCCCAAACTCGAACTCCTCAAAGGGTTTCAGCAAAGAATTTTAAAGGCCAGGTGAAGGAGGGGGGTGACAGGTTACGTGACCAGCTTGTACACAGTTCTCTGATTGGTTGATGTTGAAGTAACGGGGTGGTTAATTTTATCAGTCCTTATGTTCTCATGATCACTGAGAAGTTAATGTCTTACATTTGGTGGCAGTTTTTAGCATCTGAAAAACTCAGGAAATACGCATGAGATACTAATACCTGGGTACTTCAGAGAGAAGCTAAAGCTGAGGATACGGGGGGAGGGGTCTGTTCTGGGTAAGCTCCAAAGGCTCCTGGTTGGTTACATGAATGAAAAAAAAAAAAAAAAAAGCTGAGTTCAGTGTGACAGGTTAATAAGCTTCATAACTGCCATTTATGCAGTATCTACTATATGCTTGTGATATACACTTTGCAAATATCTCATTTAATGTCAACAATAACTAGAAGGCAAGTATAATTTATACCAGCTTTATAAATGAGAAAACTGGGGCTCAAAATCTCCTCTGTCCATGAGATTCTCCAGGCAAGAATACTGGAGTGGGTTACCATTTCCTCCACAGAATCTTCCTGACCCAGGAGTTGAACCCAGGTCTCCTGCATTGCAGGCAGATGCTTTACCAACTGAGCTATGTGGGAAGCCCTATAAATGAGAAAACTGGGGCTCAAAATCCTGCCTAGTTTGCCAAAAGCCACCCAGAGGGTAACTGACAGCTAAGATTCAGCTTCATGTCCATCCAATTTGAATCCCAATGTTCTCCCCATACACCAAGCTTCCTCTCTGACCAATGATCAGTTTATACAAGGCAGATGGTGTATCGAGATGGCCAAGTTGGAAAAAAAAGTAAAACACAGAGAGAAGAGTCTTTGCACAGACATTGTAGGTTAGGTTCACCTTGGCAGGTCCAGCAAGTATTTTTAGATGGGGAGAGATTTCCTTGACCATCCCAGTGAAAGGTGCCTCTTTGGATTACCTTTTAAAATATAATCAGGTAGATAAATTAATAAGAAATAAAAATCAATAGAAAATGATGAATAGCACATATTCAGAGGTTGAATTAGGTGGAGGAAAAGGACATAGATTAGAGAACTAATAAAAGTTGGAAGGCTGGGGAGCTTTTGTTCTTTGCTACCTGTCTAAGGTAGCAAAGCCACAGCACATGAAAAGAATGTCCAGCACGCTAAGACAGAGGTTAAGGGCTGCAAAAAATGGTAGCAAGTATGCAAATTGACCCCTAGGGATGGGCAGCTTCCCTCAGAACCCTACAAAATTCAGTGGTAGATATCGGACATGTGCTTTCTTTGTTATCTCTGATGATGATGATCTAGTCGCTAAGTCATATCTGACTCTTGCAACCCAATGGACTGTAGCCTGCCAGGCTCCTCTGTCCATGGGATTCTCTAGGCAAGAATACTGTAGTGGGTTGCCATTTCCTTCTCCATTTCTTCTGTTATCTCTGACTGTTGCTCTTAGCAGACTCAGGTTGATGTAGACAGTACCTTCATGGAAATTGTGAAATATTCAAGTGTATTATTAATAAATCTTGTTATCCTAGCCAATAAGATTCAAACAACAAAACATACATTGACAGAAATACTCATGAATGCTAAAACATGAATGAGACTTGGAAACATACTGAGTGAAAGAAACCAGACACAAAAACCACATATTGTAAATCGATCTCTATGCTCAGAATAGGTAAATCTACAGAGAAAGAAAGTAAATTAGTTATCTGTTGCCTGGGCTGTGGGTGGGAATGGAGAGTACAGATGGGTGCCAAGTTCCTATTTGGGGTGGTGGAAATTTTTTAAAAATTAGATTGTGGTGATAAAGCAAGTCGATTATATCATTGAAAATTATACTTCAGTAGAGTTGTCAAATATGTATAGATTCATCCAGTGATTTTCAGTAGGTGATCATCACCACAAATAAAGACAATTTGGTAAAAAGGTTGTAGAGTAGAGAGTGCATATTTAAAAAACCACACATTTTGGTTTCAGGAAGATCTGAGTTTTTGATAGATTGGCACCAACCTACCTGGAAGGGTGGTGTTGTCTCCTTTATAAAGATAAAGAAGCCTGAGGTCAAGTTTGATAACGTGCTTGAAGTCATCCCTCTTGTAAGAAGAAGTGCTCTGAGTCTTTCTGGTAACACAGCCTGTGCTTCTTTACCTCTCTGTCACCACAGAACCATTGCCTGTTAGATTTTCCCTGTGGAAAATGACCTGATGGTAGCATTTAAAGTAAATCCTACCTTTCTCTAGATTTGTTTATGCTGCCAGCATTCCTTCTTCATCTTTATCAATCCTCTTTCATCACTGCATCTGAGATTTTCCCTCCAGCTGTTGATAGCCAGAGAATGGAGAGGTTCCAACCCTTTTTCACAATGATTGACAGAGCCCTTGAGCTACATGGTTTATCCAATGATCATGAGATTACAGTGGCTAATTCCTCACATCCTACTTTAAGTATGTCTCTTCTTTTGTCCTCCAAAAACTTCTAGTTTTAACCTGTACTGTTATAGAGAGTACATTTATTTATGGACTTCATAAAACCAAGTTTCCATTTCCTGCCACCAGGGACCCAGAATAGGTCCTTAGTAACTGCCTTTGAGATATAATCATTTGAACATGGAAAGTGTTGCTGCTACAGATGGCTTTCAGTTCAGTTCAGTTCAGTTGTTCAGTCGTGTCCAACTCTTTGTGACCCCATGAACCACAGCATGCCAAGCCTCCCTGTCCATCACCAACTCCCGGAGCCTATCCAGGCTCATGTCCATTGAATCAGTGATGCCATCAAACCATCTCATCCTCTGTCATCCCCTTCTCCTCCCGCCCTCAATCTTTCCCAGCATCAGTTCAGTTCAGTTCAGTCGTTCAGTCGTGTCCAACTCTTTGCGACACCATGAATCGCAGCACACCAGGCCTCCCTGTTCATCACCATCTCCCGGAGTTCACTCAGACTCACGTCCATTGAGTCCATGATGCCATCCAGCCATCTCATCCTCGGTCATCCCCTTCTCCTCCTGCCCCCAATCCCTCCCAGCATCAGAGTCTTTTCCAATGAGTCAGCTCTTCACATGAGGTGGCCAAAGTACTGGAGCTTCAGCTTCAGCATCATTCCTTCCAAAGAAATCCCAGGGTTGATCTTCAGAATGGACTGGTTGGATCTCCCTTGCAGTCCAAGGGACTCTCAAGAGTCTCCAACACCATAGTTCAAAACCATCAATTCTTTGGCGCTCAGCCTTCTTCACAGTCCAACTCACACATCCATACATGACCACTGGAAAAACCATAGCCTTGACTAGACGGACCTTAGTCAGCAATGTCTCTGCTTTTGAATATACTATCTAGGTTGGTCATAACCCTTCTTCCAAGGAGTAAGTGTCTTTTAATTTCATGGCTGCAGTCACCATCCACAGTGATTTTGGAGCCCCCAAAATAAAGTCTGACACTGTTTCCACTGTTTCCCCATCTATTTCCCATGAAGTGATGGCACCAGATGCCATGATCTTCATTTTCTGAATGCTGAGCTTTAAGTCAGCTTTTTCACTTTCATCAAGAGGCTTTTTAGTTCCTCTTCACTTTCTGCCATAAGAGTGGTGCCATCTGCATATCTGAGGTTATTGATATTTCTCCCAGCAATCTTGATTCCAACTTGTGTTTCTTCCAGTCCAACATTTCTCATGATGTACTCTGCATAGAAGTTAAATAAGCAAGGTGACAATATACAGCCTTGACATACTCCTTTTCCTATTTGGAACCAGTCTGTTGTTCCATGTCCAGTTCTAACTGTTGCTTTTTGACCTGCATACAGATGAGTATTGGAATTTCAGCATCAACATCAGTCCTACCAATGAACACCCATGACTGATCTCCTTTAGGATGTACTGGTTGGATCTCCTTGCAGCCCTAGGGACTCTCAAGAGTCTTCTCCAACAAGGGCAGTGGTGTATCTAGATTCCTATTCAAGTGTTAATGCCTGCTGAATCTCTTTATTGAATTGGTTAGGTCAGTCTCAGATAGATCTGGGATGAAGCCTGTTTCACTACTGCTTAAGAGTCTTCAGGCTTACAAGGTACTTGAAATTAAGGTATTTAATTTCTTTGAGCTTCAGTTTTCCTCATATATAAAATGAAGATGATAATACTGACCTGACAGAATATTGTCTCTGTTTTTTCACTGTTTAACTGTTTTAGTGTTGATGCAAACATTAAATAATATATACATTATACCTGGTGTGATGAGTTCAGAATAAGAGCATATCTACCACATTTTACTTTCTGAGACAAATCACAAATGATAAAAGGAGTTAAAAAAAAATCTACTTTGAGTGAAACTTTTGGGGGAGGAAAGGCTTTAACAATACAATTTTTTCCAAGCATATTTTGCCTTGGTATTTAAACTCTTGTAAAATTAACTCATGTATATATCAAGGAGAAAAAAAAAATCCATCTTTTTCTGATTCATTTATGCTTAACTTAGCAGGATGTTTCTGGAGAAGAGTTATTGAGTATCCAGGTCACTCCCTATCATCCTCCGTAAACTTCTATTACTTCTTTTTTCATCTTAAATTTGTAGATAAATTTTGTAAGATTTAAGGTCATTGTGTTGCTCTCTACAAAAAAATGATGCAACTCTCCATTTATCTAGCTTTTTTATGTCAATATATTTTATAATTTTCTTAAAGTACTACCGAATCAGGTCCAACTGCTCAAAAATCATTACTCAAGAGAAGCAAATGTGGTAGAAAGGAAAGTTGCTTTTAATCAGAATGTCAGCAGTCTGGGAGATGGTGGACTCAGTTCAGTTCAGTTCAGTTGCTCAGTCGTGTCTGACTCTTTGAGACCCCATGGACTGCAGCACGCCAGACTTCCTTGTCCATCACCAACTCTTGGAGCTTACTCAAACTCATATCCATCAAGTTGGTGATGCTTCCAATCATCTCATCCTCTGTCATCCCCCTTCTCTTCCCACCTTCAATCTTTCCCAACATCAGGGTCTTTTCCAAGGAGTCAGTTCTTCTCATCAGGTGGACAAAGTATTGGAATTTCACTTCAGGATCAGTCCTTCCAATGAATATTCAGGACTGATTTCCTTTAGGATTGACTGATTGGATCTCCTTGCAGTCCAAGGGACTCTCAAGAGTCTTCTCCAACACCACAGTTCAAAAGAATCAATTCTTCAGTTCTCAGCTTTCTTTACAGTCTAACTCTCACATCCATACATGACTACTGGAAAAACCATAGCTTTGATTAGGTAGACCTTTGTTGGCAAAGTAATGTCTCTGCTCTTTAGCATGCTGTCTAGGTTGGTCATAGCTTTTCTTCCAAGGAGGAAGTGTCTTTTAATTTCATGGCTGCAGTCACCATTTACAGTGATTTTGGAGCCCCCTCCACCCCCTCCACCCCCAAAAAAAATTCTGTCACTGTTTCCATTGCTTCCCCAACTACCTAGTTGCCATGACGTGATGGAACTGCATGCCATGATCTTAGTTTCCTGAAAGTTGGGTTTTAAGCCAGCTCTTTTACTCTCTTCTTTCACTTTCATAAGAGGCTCTTTAGTTCTTCATTTTCTGCCATAAGGGTGGTGTCATCTGCATATCTGAGATTATTGATATTTCTCCCAGCAATCTTGATTCCAGCTTGTGCTTCTTCCAGTCCAGCATTTCTCATGATGTACTCCGCATATTAGTTAAATAAGCAGGGTGACAGTACACAGCCTTGGCGTACTCCTTTCCCAATTTGGAACTAGTCTCTTGTTCCATGTTTGGTTTTAGCTGTTGATTCTTGACCTGCATACAGATTTCTCAGGATGCAGGTCGAGTGGCCTGGTATTCCCATCTCTTTAAGAATTTTCCACAGTTTGTTGTGATCCACACAGTCAAAGGCTTTGGCATAGTCAATAAAGCAGAAATAGATGTTTTTCTGGAACTCGATTGCTTTTTCTGTGATCCAGTGGATGTTGGCAATTTGATCTCTGGTTCCTCTGCCTTTTCTAAATCCAGCTTGAACATCTGGAAGTTCGCGGTTCATGTACTGTTGAAGTTTGGCTTGGAGAATTTTGAGCATTACTTTGCTAGCATGTGAGATGACTGCAATTGTGCATTAGCTTGAACATTTTTTGGCATTATCTTTCTCTGGGATTAGAATTAAAACTGGGCTTTTCCAACCCACTGCTGGGTTTTCCAAATTTACTGGCATATTGGCATCATCTTTTAGGATTTGAAATAGCTCAACTGGAATTCTATCACCTCCACTAGCTTTATTCGTAGTAATGCTTCCTAAGTCCCACTTGACTTTGGACTCCCAGATATCTGGGTCTAGGTGAGTGATCACACCATCATATTTATTTGGGTCATTAAGATCTTTTTTGTATAGTTCTTCTTGTATTCTTGCCACTTTTTCTCAATATCTTCTGCTTCTGTTAGGCCCATACCATTTCTGTCTTGTATTGTGCCCATCTTTGCGTGAAATGCTCCTTTGGTATCTCTAATATATATGTTATATCCATCTAGCTAACATGTCCTTTAAGGCCAGTATTTCCTTATTTATTTTCTCTTTGGATGATCTATTCATTCATGTAAGTGGAGCATTAAAATCTCCTACTAATTTTATTGCTTATTTCTTTCATTAAATCTGTTTAAACTTGCTTTATACATGTATGTTCTCCTATGTTGGATGCACAAATATCTATAAGTGTTATATTCTCTTGTTGGATTGACTCCATTATCATTATGTAATGTCTATCTTTGTCTCCTACTGCACTATTTGTTTTAAAGTCTATTTTCTCTGATATAAATACAGCTATCACTGCAGATGATGATTGCAGCCATGAAATTAAAAGATGTTTACTCCTTGGAAGGGAAGTTATGACCAACTTAGCATATTGAAAGGCAGAGACATTACTTTGCCAACAAAGTTCTGTCTCGTCAAGGCTATGGTTTTAGAAGTGGTCATATATGGATGTGAGAGTTGGACTGTGAAGACAGCTGAGTGCTGAAGAATTGATGCTTTTGATCTGTGGTGTTGGAGAAGACTCTTGAGAGTCCCTTGGACTGCAAGGAGATCCAACGAGTCCATCATAAAGATCAATCCTGGGTATTCACTGGAAGGACAGATGTTGAAGCTGAAACTCTAATAGTTTGGCCACCTCATGTGAAGAGTTGACTCATTGGAAAAGACCCTGATACTGGGAGGGATTGGGGGCAGAAGAAGAAGGGGACAACAGAGGATGAGATGGCTGGATGGCATCACCAACTCAATGGACATGAGTTAGGGTGAACTCCGGGAGTTGGTGATGAACAGGGAGGCCTGGCATGCTGTGATTCATGGGGTCGCAAAGAGTCGGACTCGACTGAGTGACTGAACTGAACTGAACTGATTCCGACTTTCTTTTGGTTTCATTTGCATAGACTACTTTCCCTTAATTTTGAGTCTGTTTGTTCCTGTCCTTACATCTGAAATGATCATCCTGTAGGCATTACATATATGGGTCTTGTTTTCTTGTCCAGAGAAGGCAATAGCAACCCACTCCAGTACTCTTGCCTGGAAAATCCCATGGAAGGAGGAGCCTGGTAGGCTGCAGTCCATGGAGTTGCTGAGTCAGACACAACTGAGTGACTTCACTTCCACTCTTCACTTTCATGCATTGGAAAAGGAAATGGCAACCCACTCCAGTGTTCTTGCCTGGAGAATCCCAGAGATGGGGGAAGCCTGATGGGCTGCCGTCTATGGCGTCGCACAGAGCCGGACACGACTGAAGCGACTTAGCAGCAGCGGCATTTTCTTGTCAGTCAGTCATTCTATGCATTTTGGTTGGAGCATTTAGCACATTTGAATTTAAAATAATTATTGATAGATATGGCCATATTGCCACTTTGCTAATCCATTCCTAGTTGTTTTCTGTAGTTCTTCTATAGTTCTCTTTTTCTTATCTTAAGCTTTTCTTTTTTAATAAACTATTCCAATTTTATATCATTTTTTACTCTTAAAGTGAATAATTGCTTATCAACAAAATTTAAATACACAAGCAAGTGAATTTATATGTTCAACAAAATTAAAATTACAATCATTCATGTGTTTCCAAGCAGGTTGGTTCTTGTAAACTTACCATGCCAAATTTACAACAGTAGGCTTTTCATCCTTTATAATTTTTAGAAATTTGAATGTTATCTTTCAGATTAGTTTCAAAGTCACCTTTGGTCTCTCTGCAAGTTTAAATTATGATTATTTTTAATTGACATTTAGTTGATTAACAATATTACATTAGTTTCTAGTATGCAACATACTAATTGAATATTTTTATAGATTATGCTCCCTTTACAGTTATTACAAAATAATGGCTACATTTTCCAACGCCATACAATAAAATTATTTATTTTATACATAGCAGTTTATATCTCTTACTTTATTACCCCTATCTTGCCCATCCCCCTTCCCTCTCCCTACTGGGAACCACTTGTTTGTTCTCTCTATCTGTGAGTCTTTCCCTGTTTTGTTATTTCTAAGTTTGTTGTATTTTTTAGGTTCCACATATAAGTGATGAGATATAGGATTTATCTTTCTCTGTTTGACTTATTTCACTATGTATAGTAAGCTCTAGGTTCACCTATGTTTCTGTAAATGACAGAACTTCATTTTTATCTTTTTGGTTGAGTAACATTCCATTATGTCAAAGTGAAAGTGAAAGTGAAGTTGCTCAGTCGTGTCCAACTCTCTGTGACCCCATGGACTAAACCCTACCATGCTCCTCTGTCCATGGGATTTTCCAGGCAAGAGTACTGGAGTGGGTTGCCATTTCCTTCTCCAGAGGATCTTCCCAACCCAGGGACTGAACCTGGGTCTCCAGCATTGCAGGCAGACGCTTTACTGTCCGAGCCACCAGGGAAGTTCCATCATGTCAGGGGAGTTTATAATTTCCTTGGTTCTGTCTTGCAGCAGCAAAAATTTGAAGCAAAAGATGGACCAGTGTTACAGCTTGGTATTACAGCTCAGTTTTATTTGGCAAGCAAAGGAAAATACATCCTCAAAGTGTGAGGGCAGACCAACCCAAAAGAAGTGCAGAGAAGAGAGTGAGAAGAGAGGAGAAGAAGCTCAACATGGCTCCTGTTTTTATATGTTTTTTCCTCCTCCCCCTGAGTCTGCCCTATGTAAGGTGGGCTAGCCAGGAGGGCCATTTGCTTCACCTTAGTTTCTTACTCTATTCCTTGGAACTTTCTTTATTTTATTTTTGCTGGCTTTCCCCTTTGTCTTTTAGCCACTGCTATTTTGGATTCCTTTTTCCTATTCTAACTACCTAACAGTTATAACAAATATATCATCTTCTTTATTCATTCATAGGCTGCTTTCATATCTTGCCTATTGTAGATAATACTGTTATGAACATTGAGGGTATATGTACTTTTTATTAGCATTTTTAAAATGTATATCCAGGAGTGGAATTACTGGATCATATGGTAGTTCAAATTTTAGTTTTTGAGAAGCCTCCATACTGTTTTCCACAGTGGCTGTACCAATTTGCATTCCTACCAACCATGTGAAAATAAGGGAAGCCAAAAGCAAAGGAGAAAAGGAAAGATATACCCATTTGAATGAAGAGTTCCAAAGAATACCAAGGAGAGATAAGAAAGCCTTCCTCAGGGACCAATGCAAATAGAGGAAAACAACAGAATGGGAAAGACTAGAGATCTTTTCAAGAAAATTAGAGATACCGAGGAACATTTTATGCAAAGATGGGCTCAATAAAGGACAGAAATGGTAGGGACTTAACAGAAGCAGAAGATATTAAGAAGTGGCAAGAATACACAGAAGAACAGTACAAAAAAGATCTTCATGACCCAGATAATCACGGTGGAGTGATCACTCACCTAGAGTCAGACATCCTGGAATGTGAAGTCAAGTGGGCCTTAGGAAGCATCACTACAAACAAAGCCAGTGGAAGTGATGGAATTCCAGTTGAGCTATTTCAAATCCTGAAAGATGACGCTGTGAAAGTGCTGCATTCAGTATGCCAGCAAATTTAGAAAACTCAGCAGTGGTCACAAGACTGGAAAAAGTCAGTTTTCATTCCATTCCCAAAGAAACGCAATGCCAAAGAATGCTCCAACTACCGCACAATTGCACTCATTTCACACGCTAGTAAAGTAATGCTCAAAATTCTCTAAGCCAGGCTTCAGCAATACGTGAACTATGAACTTCCAGATGTTCAAGCTGGTTTTAGAAAAGGCAGAGGAACCAAAGATCAAATTGCCAACATCTGCTGCATCATCGAAAAAGCAAGAGAGTCCCAGAAAAACATCTATTTCTGCTTTATTGACTATGCCAAAGCCTTTGACTGTGTGGATCACAATAAACTGTGGAAAATTCTGAAACAGATAAGAATACGAGACCACCTGACCTGCCTCTTGAGAAACCTACATGCAGGTCAGGAAGCAACAATTAGAAGTGGACATGGAACAACAGACTGGTTCTAAATAGGAGAAAGAATACGTCAAGGCTGTATATTTATCACCCTGCTTATTTAACTTAAGTGCAGAGTACATCATGAGAAATGCTGGGCTGGAGGAAGCACAAGCTGGAATCAAGATTGCTGGGAGAAATATCAATAACCTCAGATATGCAGATGACACCGCCCTTATGGCAGAAAGTGAAGAAGAACTAAAAAGCCTCTTGATGAAAGTGAAAGAGGAGAGTAAAAAGTTGGCTTAAAGAAAGAAAACTAGGATCATGGCCTCCAGGCCATCACTTCATGGCAAATAGGTGGGGAAACAGTGGAAACAGCGGCTGGCTTTATTTTTCTGGGCTCCAAAATCACTGCAGATGGTGATTGCAGCCAGGAAATTAAAAGGTGCTTATTCCTTGAAGGAACGTTATGACCAACCTAGATAGCATATTCAAAAGCAGAGACATTACTTTGTCAACAAAAGTCCATCTAGTCAAAGCTATGGTTTTTCTGGTGGTCATGTATGCATGTGAGAGTTGGACTATAAAGAAAGCTGAGCACTGAAGAACTGACGCTTTTGAACTGTGGTGTTGGAGAAGACTCTTGAGCGTCCCTTGGACTGAAAGGAGATCCAACCAGCCCATCCTAAAGGAGATCAGTCCTGGTTGTTCAGTGGAACGACCGATGCTGAAGTTGAAACTCCAATATTTTGGCCACCTCATGTGACTCTTTGGAAAAGACCCTGATGTTGGGAAAGATTGAGGGCAGGTGGAGAAGGGGACGACAGAGGATGAGATTGCTGGTTGGCATCACCAACTCGATCGACATGGGTTTGGGTAAACTCTGGGAGTTGGTGATGGACAGAGAGTTCTGGTGTCCTTCAGTTCATGAGGTTGCAGAGTCAGACACGACTGAGCAACTGAACTAAACTGAACTGAACCAACCATGTACAAGGGTTCCTTTTCCTCCATATCCTTGCCAACATTTGTTATTTGTGTTTTTTTGTTTTTGTTTTTTTGATGATAGCCATTCAGCTATGTGTGAGGTGATATCTCATTGTGGCTTTGATTTGCATTTTCCTAATAATTAATGATGTACCTGTTGTCCATCTGCATTTCTTCTTTGGAAAAATATCTATTGAATTCTTCTGCCCATTAAATTTTTCTTTTTTAATGTTGAGTTGTACGAACATATTGGATATTAACCCCTTATTGGTTACATTGTTTGCAAATATTTTCTCCTTTGACATGCAAAAGCTTTTCATTAGGTCCCATTTGTTTATTTTTGCCTTTGTTTCTTTTCCCTTAGGCAATTGATCCATAAAAATATTGCTATAGTTGATGTCAAAGAGTGTTCTGCCTATATTCTCTCCTAAGAATTTTTTCAGATCTTAATCCATTTTAAGTTGTTTTTTGGTATTTGTTTTGAGAAATTATACTAATTTCATGCTTTTACATGTAACTGTCTGGTTTCCCAGCACCACTTACTGAATTACTGAATTTACTCTCTTCCTGGTGGTTTAATGACTTTTGTTCTTTTTTTTAAACTGTTATATTTATGTTACTTTCTCTTTCTCTCATTCTGATTTGTTTGTTTGCTTTAGTATTTACTATAGGATAGCTTCATGGTTACCAGGACGCTTCATATAATAACAGCACTCTATTTTAAGTTGGTAGGAACATAAATTTGATCCTTAAAGCTCAACATTTTTATTTTCCTCATTACAGTTTATATCTTTATATCTTGTGTATCCCTTAAATAGTGATTATAATAGTTATTTTAACTACTTTTGTATTTTAATTTTTATACTAGATTTATAGGTGATTGAAGCACTACCTTTACTATATATTTATATTCTGTATCCATTTCCCATGACCCTGCAACAGGCCACTGTCAGTGCATGCCTCCACTGGAGACTCCTGGACATTCACAGGCAAGTCTGGTTTAGTCTTTTGTCGAGACACTGTTCCCTTCTCCTGGCTCCTGGCTCGCTTGCACAAGGTTTTGTTTGTGCCCTCCAAGAGTCTGTTTCCATAGTCCTGTGGAAATTTTGTAATTAAATCCCATTGGCCTCCAAAGTCAAATTCCCTGGGGTTCTTAGTCCCTTTGCTGGGGACTCCATATCCAGGTTGGGAAATCTGTTGTGGGTCCTAGAATTTTCTAAACAGTATGAAAATTTCTTAGTATAATTGTTCTACAGTTTGTGGGTCATCTGCTCAGGGGCTCTATGATGGGGCCCTCCCCATCATGGAGACTTCCCCCAAGAAGGCTTATGCCATATACTGCATGACCCAGGTCTGCTGCACCAAGACACCCTGTCCCCATGGCAAGCCACTGCTGACCCGTGGCTTTGCGGGGGATACGCAAACACTCAAAGGCAGGTCTGGCTCAGTCTCTGCAGAGTCTCTGGGTCCTGGTGCACAGAAGATTTTGTTTGAGCCCTCCAAGCATCTCTAGTGGTATGGGGTTTGATTATAAACAAGAATTTGCCCCTCCTACTGTCTTGTTGGGGTTTCTCCTTTGCCCTTGGATGTGAGGTATCTTTTCTTAATAGGACCCAACATTCTCCTGTAGATCGTTGTTCAGCAGTAAGTTGAAATTTTGGAGTTCTCACGGGAGAAGGTGAGCACACATCTTTCTACTCTGCCACCTTTACCTTCCCTAGGGTCTTGGTCTTGCTTATTTCGGACCTTATAGCATAGTCCCAGAGAGTGGACACATAGCTACTCTTGAATCAAACCTATTTGGAGCTTAACCCTGGACACCATTTTTCCTGGTGACTGGGGATTCCTTAAATCTCCTATGAAGCACAGTTGGGACAAAGATCATAATATGCTCCTGTCATCTTACACAACAAACTTAAGGCGACAGAGTAAGAAAGCTAAGATGCTCTTACTCTACTTCCCATCCCCCCCCCCTTTTTTGGTCCTTTCCAATCTCTTCCGAAGGATTGGAAGCCTAAGATGAGACTTATCACTTCCACTCCTACCCCTACACCCCCAACCCCTTCCCACCCTGTATGTTCAAGGCGGGTCGCCAGGCTTTGCCTTTCAGTTACTTTGCCCTTCACCTTAGGAAACATCACTAATAACAAAGCTAGTGGAGGTGACGAAATTCCAGTTGAGCTATTTCAAATCCTAAAAAGATATTGCTGTTAAAGTGTTGCACTCAATATGCCAGCAAATATGGAAAACTCAGCAGTGGCCACAGGACTGGAAAAGGTCAATTTTCATTCCAATCCTAAGAAAAGTCAATGCCAAAGAATGTTCAAAGTGAAAGTGAAGTTGCTCAGTCGTGTCCGACTCTTTGTGACCCTGTGGACTATAGCCCACCAGGTTCCTCCGTCCATGGGATTCTCCAGGCAAGAATACTGGAGTGGGTTGCCATTTCCTTCTCCAAGAATTGTTCAAACTATTGCACAAATGCACTCATCTCACAGGCTAGCAAAGTAATGCTCAAAATTCACCAAGCCAGGCTTCAACAGTATGTGAACCATGAACTCCAGATGTTCAAGCTGATTTTAGAAAAGGCAGAGGAACCAGAAATCAAAAGAGGCAGCATCCATTGGATCACACAAAAAGCAAGAGAGTTCCAGAAAAACATCTGCTTCTGCTTTACTGACTACACCAAAGCCTTTGACTGTGTGGATCACAACAAACTGTGGAAAATTCTTCAAGAGATGGGAATACCTGACCTGCCTCCTGAGAAATATGTCTGCAGATCAAGAAGCAACAGTTAGAATCAGACATGGAACAACAGACTGGTTCCAAATAGGAAAAAGAGTACATCAAGGCTATATATTGTCACCCTGCTTATTTAACTTATAAGCAGACTACATCATGGGAAATGCTGGGCTGGATGAAGCACAAACTGGAATCAAGATTGCTGGGAGAAATATCAATAACCTCAGATATGCAGATGACACCACCCTTATGGCAGAAATTGAAGAGAAACTGAAGGGCCTTTTGATGAAAATGAAAGAGGAGAGTGCAAAAGCTAGCTTAAAACTCAACATTCAAAAAGCTAATATCATAGCATCTGGTCCCCACACTTCATGACAAATAGATGGACAGGGAAGCAATGGCAACTGTGACAGACTTTATATTCTTGGGCTCCAAAATTACTTCAGATGGTGACTGCAGCCATGAAATTAAAAGACACTTGCTCCTTGGAAGAAAAGTTATGACCAACCTAGATAGCATACTAAAAGCAGAGACATTACTTTGCTGACAAAGGCCTGTCTAGTCAAAGCTATGACTTCTCCAATAGTCATGTATGGATGATAGTGTTGGACCATAAAGAAAACTGAGCACTGAAGAATTAATGCTTTTGAACTGTGATGCTGGAGGAGACTCTCGACAGTCCCTTGGACAGCAAGGAGATTGAATGAGTCAATCTTAAAGGAAATAAGTCCTGAATATTCATTGGAAAGACTGATGCTGAAGCTGAAACTCCAATTCTTTGGCCACCTGATATGAAGAGCTGATTCACTGGAAAAGATCCTGATGCTGGGCAAGATTGAAGGCAGGAGAAGGGGATGATAGAGGGTGAGATGGTTGGATGGTATCACCAACTCAATGCACATGACTTTGAGCAAGCTCCAGGAATTGGTGGTGAATAGGGAAGCCTGGCATGTTCAGTCCGTGGTGTTGAAAAGAGTGAGACATGATTGAGCAACTGAACTGATTGACTGGCTTACTATATATTTACCTTTTGCTGAAATATTTTCTTTCATATATATATATATATATATATATATATATATGAGAAGGCAATGGCACCCCACTCCAATACTCTTGCCTAGAAAATCCCATGGATGGAGGAGCCTGGTAGGCTGCAGTCCATGGAGTTGCTAAGAGTTGGACACGACTGAGTGACTTCACTTTCACTTTCCCTTTTACTTTCATGCATTGGAGGAGGAATGGCAACCCACTCCAGTATTCTTGCCTAGAGAATCCCAGAGATGGGGGAGTCTGGTGGGCTGCCGTCTATGGGGTCACACAGAGTCGGACATTACTGAAGCGATTTAGCAGCAGCAGCAGCAGCATATAAATATAAATATATAAAAACATATATATATATTAGAACTTAAACTTTCTTTTCTGTTTACATAAGTCCTTTTTACACTGCTTGTAAAGCCAGTATAGTAGTGAAAAGTCCTTTAGCATGTGCTTCCCTCTCCTTCTAGTCTAGATGATAACTTTTCTGGGTAGAGTATTATTGGTTGGATTTTTTTTTTAATTCTTTTGTTTCAGAACTTTGAATATATCACTTCACTCCCTTCTGGCCTGCAAAGTTTCTACTATATAATCTACTGATAATCTTATGAATGTCCCTTATATGTAACAAAATGCTTACTCTAGATGCTTTTAATATTTCCTCTTCATCGTTAACTTCTGCCATTTTAATTATAATGTGTCTTGGTGTAGTTCTCCTTGGGTTCATCTTAATTTAACCCCTGAACTTCCTGGATCTGGATATCTATGTCTTTACCCAAGTTAGGGAAGTTGCCATCCATTATTTTTACAAGACCTGGGCCATTTTCCTCTCTCTTCTCCTTCTGAGACCCCTATAAGTTGAATGTGTGTCCACTGAGTTTTGTCTTATAAGCTCCTCAAGCTCTCTTTACTTTTTATTTAATTTTTATTGCTCTAATTGGGTGAGTTCCACTGCCTTGTCTTAAAGTGGACTGCTGCTTTCTTATGTTTCATCCAGCCTGCTGTTGAATATGCCCAGTGTATTTTTCAGTTCAGTTTTTTATTCTTCAGCAATAATTTTTTTCTTTATTTCTATGAAATTGAAGAAGGACTTCAATTGAAATTTTATTCAGATTGCATCCAACACTATGTCATAATGTCACACGTTACATATGTCACAATGGTCTAAGAAATATCTTAAGGTATGTAATGTAATGGAGAAAGCAACGGCACCCCACTCCAGCACTCTTGCCTGGAAAATCCCATGGATGGAGGAGCCTGGTGGGCCGCAGTCCATGGGGTCGCTGAGTCAGACACGACTGGGCGACTTCACTTTCACTTTTCACTTTCATGCACTGGAGAAGGAAATGGCAACCCACTCCAGTGTTCTTGCCTGGAGAATCGCAGGGACGGGGGGCCCTCATGGGCTGCCGTCTATGGGGTCACACAGAGTCGGACATAACTGAAGCGACTTAACAGCAGTATGTAATGCAATAATCTTTACTGTATGGGAGTAAGACATGAAATGATAAAGACAAAAGTAACATTGCCTTTATTTGTTACTGTATTCATTCTTTCATGGCAATATCTTTACTTAAAATGACCTGTAATATAGTCTTAAGGATACCCTGTGCATAAGCTTTCACTGTTAAGATTTTTGTCCATCAATCTATGGCCTTAACAATGTCTTCACAATTATTTTCAGTTTATACTGATCCTCTGAGTCCACAGTTGAATACATTTGGTCATTGTCTTCTCTAGCTTCTATCTGTCAGCTGGCATTACCTGGCAAATCTCACTGGCACCTGGGAAGTAGTGATATGTAAAGAGTTCCCAGTTTTCAAATGTAAATATCCTTGGGTTTCTTTTGCTGTGTGCAGCAGATAGAAAATTGAAATCAGCAGTAATTTCTATTTGTCACTTTCTCATATTTTCCAACTTTTGTTGACATTTTTCTGTGTCTATTTATTCTTCTCCGCAGGTCAGTGAGCATTCTTATGACCATAACTTTGAACATTTAATCAGGTAAATTACTTACCTCTGTTTCATGAAGTTTTTTTCTTTCAAGGTTTTATCTGATTCTTTTATTTGGAATATATTTCTCAACTTTCTTTATTTGGCTTAACTTTGTTTTGATTTGTATACTGTAGATGTTTCAGCAGCCTCCCCCAACATTGAAGAGTGGCCTCAGGGAGAAGACAAAACTTATTATTCAACTGCTCCAACTCTTTGTCATCTTTCTAATCTTTGCATCTTCAAACAGTCTATTATATTTTTAAATGTTCCTAGTATTTGAGAATGTGCCTAGATCTCTCAGTGTTCCTAAGAGGAGTATCTCAGTACCTACCTTTAGGCTGTTTGGAAGCTAGAATTCAGGCAGCATCTTTTAAAAGTATGCAAATATGTACAGCTTTATGGGAATTTAACTTAAGTCCCACTAGCCAGGTGATCTGATGATGTACTCCAGGTTGCAGTGGCAAAAGCTGGGGCTTCAGACAGTGGTATAGGCTCTTTTAATTAAAATATATTTGACTTACAATATTACAGTGGTTTCTAGCATGCAACACAATGAAGAAAAATTTGAACATGAAGAGATGCTCAATTGCATAAATCATCAAGGACATGAAAATTAAAACTGCAGTAAGATAATCCCAGCATACTGGCTAAAATTTACAAGATTATAATACTAAAACTCTCATACACCAGTTGATAAGGTTGGAACTAGCACAACCACTTTCAAAAATAATTTAGCAGTACCTTCTAAACTGAGCTTTCTAAAATAATGTTATAAGCCAGGAATTCTATTCCCATGTATATGAGCAACAGAAATTTGAGCCCACATGTACCAGGAGACTGATACAAGAATATATGTAGTAGAGTTATTTGTATTAGCTTCAAAAACAAGTTAAAGCCCTTTGTTGCTTTGAGGTCTTCCTGATGGACTGAGATGGAATAATCTCTATTTACCATTATATGCTTTCCTTGTCTCAGAGTGAAGTAGGTAGGATGTAACATAATATTTGTAAATGATATGCATTTGTAGATATGAAATTAAATGGTCCCTTAAGGGATTCCTGGTGGCTCAGATGGCAAAGAATCTGCCTCCAATAAGGGAGACCTGGGTTCCATCCCTGGGTTGGGAAGATTCCCTTGGAGAAGGGAACAGCCATCCACTACAGTATTCTTTGAAGAAGGAAATGTCCACTCCAGTAAAATTCCATAGACAGAGGAACTGTTGGGCTACAGTTCATGGGGTCGCAAAGAGTTGGACACTACTGAACTGACTTCACACTCACTCTCTCACAATACTCTTGTCTGGAGAATTCCATGGACAGAGGAGCCTGGCAGGCTACAGTCAGTGGGATCGCAAAGAGTTAGACACGACTGAGCCCCTTTCACTTTTACTTTAAGAAGACCAGAATACAGACCCAGAAAGAAGAGGTGGGGAAAACTATTTGAAAATAAGAAACTAGCATTCCTCATGGCAGGTAATGTCAGTATTCCAGGTTGAAAACCTGACTTTAAAAAGTTATCCTGTCTGCGAGACAGCAAAAGAGACACAGATGTATAGAACAGTCTTTTGGACTCTGTGGGAGAGGTGGAGGGTGGGATGATTTGGGAGAATGGCATTGAAACATGTATAATATCATATATGAAATGAATCATCAGTCCAGATTTGATGCATGATACTGGATGCTTGGGGCTGGTGCACTGGGATGACCCAGAGGGATGGTACGGGGAGGGAGGAGGGAAGGGGGTTCAGGATGGAGAACAGATGTATACCCGTGGCAGATTTATGTTGATGTATGGCAAAACCAATACAATATTATAAAGTAATTAAGCTCCAATTAAAATAAATAACTTTATATTTTTAAAAAGTTATTGAAGCAATTCATATATATAGAAATTTAAACAAACAAAAAAACTGTATAGAAAGACATTGGAGAAGGAAATGGCAACCCACTCCAGTATTCGTGCCTTAAAAATGCCATGGACAGAGGAGTCCATGAGGTTACAGAGAGTCAGACACAACTGAGCGACTAAGCATATAGTATGTATGCTGCTGCTCCTGCTGCTAAGTCGCTTCAGTTGTGTCCGACTCTGTGCAACCCCATAGACGGCAGCCCACTAGGCTCTCCTATCCCTGGGATTCTCCAGGCAAGAATGCTGGAGTGGGTTGCCATTTCCTTCTCCAGTGCATGAAAGTGAAAAGTGAAAGTGAAGTCGCTCAGTCATGTCCGACTCACAGCGACCCCATAGACTGCAGCCTACCAGACTCCTCCGCCCATGGGATTTTCCAGGCAAGAGTACTGGAGTGGGGTGCCATTGCCTTCTCTGATAGCATGTATAGAAAGACATAAAATAAAATATCTTCTTCCATTCCATAGTTCTGAAAATATAACCACTATTTTAGGTTTATTTCCCAGGAAATAAGAAAGGATTCTTATATCAATTTATTTATACATGTACTCTATATTTTACATTTGAAGAAAAGTTATGGCCAACCTAGATAGCATATTCAAAAGCAGAGACATTACTTTGCCAACAAAGATCCGTCTAGTCAAGGCTATGGTTTTTCCAGTGGCCATGTATGGATGTGAGAGTTGGACTGTGAAGAAAGCTGAGTGCCGAAGAACTGATGCTTTTGAACTGTGGTGTTGGAGAAGACTCTTGACAGTCCCTTGGACTGTAAGGAGATCCAATCAGTCCATACTGAAGGAGATCAGCCCTGGGATTTCTTTGGAGAGAATGATGCTGAAGCTGAAACTCCAGTACTTGTGGCCACATCATGCGAACAGCTGACTCATTGGAAAAGACTCTGATGCTGGGAGGGATTGGGGGCAGGAGGAGAAGGGGACGACAGAGGATGAGATGGCTGGATGGCGTCACTGACTCGATGGACATAAGTCTGAGTGAACTCCAGGAATTGGTGATGGACAGGGAGGCCTGGTGTGTTGCAATTCATAGGGTCACAAAGAGTTGGACACGACTGATCGACTGAACTGAATATGAGTATAAATGCCAATCTACTCCCCATGTTTTTCTCTTCATCTTGATCAAGGCTGTTTTGTTTTCTTACATCTACAAGCTTATCTCATTCTTAATGTCTTCACGGTGTGTCATTATTTCGATGTATCAGAATATTCTTAAGCAGTCCTGTGTTTATTCTGGAGAAGGGAATGGCAACCCACTCCAGTATTCTTGCCTGGAGAATTGCAGGGACAGAGGAGCCTGGTAAGCTACAGTCCATGGGGTAACGAGTCGGACACAACTTAGTGACTAAACCACCACCATGTTTATTCAGTCCTATAATGTTTCTTCCAGTGTTTAGTTATTATAAATGATGTCATAATAAACATTATTTTAGAGCTATCTTCCATGCTTTCCTTAAGGTATTTTTCCAACAATAGAAATGTAGTATCAAAAACCCTAACATTTATTTTTATCACTTTAATCACAGGGCAGGAAACTTTGATTAGTAGTTAAAAATGGGAACTCCCACTTCCTTTTTCTAGTTTACTAATGCATGCTGCTCTTTGAAAAGCTATTTCACAGATGCCTTTCTTAGGGCTAGGGCAGTGCACAACTGTGAGATCAATGAGAAACGCGCTATTCCTGAGAAAGCTTCTCTTTTGGCCTCAGCCCTGGGCAGACCAAGTCTTCATGCTGCTGTGGGTGTCACTGCTGACCCTGGGTAAGTAGAACAGCTCAACATGGGCCCTGGGTCAGGTTAGGACAGCATCTCTCTACCACGGACCTGGCTTTTTGGAGGGCTCAGCCCCTGCTCAAAGATTCTTTCCTGCCTCGAGAGATTATGTTCTCTGACTTCACCATATAGCTCAGAGATTCTTCCTCTGAGGCTGCAAGAGTGGTCAGAGCCTCAGCTTTACAGAAAAGGAAACCACAGTGACCACAGCACTAAGGGATTGTTCATTCCTTTCCAACAAAATAATACTACATCATGAAGTGCAGCAAGTGTATTCTGTTTGCTTGTTCATACGGTCTCATTCAGATAAGACCTACCTTTCTGTCTGCAAAGGGGGTGTGTTTATTCCTTATGTGACAGTCCAAGGCTGTGGTGCTGGACATGGGAGGACAAGTATTCTAAGACAAAAGATGTCTCCTTCTTTCGCACACAAATGCAAACAATATCAGTGACTGGCAGTTAAAGAGCACAAAGAAGGGGCGATGAAGACAGGGACTCACAGGGGGAAGTGGGCAAGGCAGGGGAAAAACCTAAGATACTTGATATTTTTCTTTTCCCCCTCGGGTTTATTGAAGCATAATTGACAAATTAAAATTATATGTATTTAAGATGTGTAAGATGTCTTGATACACATATATTATGCAATAATTACTACAATCAGCTAGTTAGCATTCCTCTCACTTCACATAGTTTGTCACCTTGTGTGCGTGGAAAGAACACTCAGGATCAACTCTCTTAGCAAATTTCAACTTTACGTTATTATTAACTAGTCACGGTACTCTTCATCTTAAAATTGAAAGTTTGTTCCTTTGACCAACATGTCCTCAGTTCTCCTATAGCGTACTCACTGCTGGCAAATGCCATTTTAGTCTCTGCCTTTATGAGTTCAACTTTTTAAGATTGCACAAGTAAGTGAGATCATGTAATATGTGTCTTTCTCTGTCTGGCTTATTTCACTTAGCATAATGTCCTCCAGGTTTATCTATGTTGTTGCAATGTTAGGATTTTTTTCTTTCTTTAAAAATTGAATACTATTCCATTGCATATATATGTGTGTGTGTGTGTATACACATACTACCTTTTATTTATCCATTAAACAGAAGACAGACACTTAGATTATTTCAATATTCTATCTACTCTGAATAATGTTGTAATGAATATGGGAGTGCAAGAATCTCATTGTGATACTGATTTCATTTCCTTCAGATATATACCCAGAAGTGGGGTTACTAGATCATATGATAGTTTTACTTTTAATTTTTAGGAACTTCCAGACTATTTCTGCATTATGACTGTGTGAATTATATTCTTGCCAACAATGTACAAGGTTTCTTTATCAACACTTGTTATCTTTTGTCTGTTTGATAATCAGTTCAGTTCAGTTCAGTCACTCAGTCATGTCTGACTCTTTGATAATAGCCAATTTAATTAATGTGAGGTGTTATCTCCTGGTTTTGATTTGTGTTTCCCTAATGTTTGGGCATCTTTTATAAACTTTTGGAGATTTGTACATCTTCTATTGAGAATATCTATTCATATTCTTACCTACTTTTTAATCAGGTTATTTGTATTCTGCTGTTTATTTGTTAAAGTTCCTTAGACATTTTAACTCCTTATTGGATAGATGGTTTTCCTTTATTTTCTCCCATCTCATAGGTTGCTTTTTATATTGCTGATTATTTCCTTTGTTTGCAAAATTTATATTTTTGATGCAATCCCATTTGTTTTAGTTCTTATTTTTGTTGCCTATGCTTTTGGGGTCATACTGAAAACTCATGTCCCACGTCAATGCCAAGAAGCTTTCTCCCTGTGTTCCCTTTTAGCAGTTTTACAGTTTAAGGGCATATATTTAAGTCATCTATTTCAAATTGATTTTTGTATATGATGAGATACAAGAATCTGATTTTATTTGTTTTCATGTGGAAATTCAGTTTTCAGAGGGATTTATGGAAGGAACTGTTCTTTCCCCTTTGTGTGTTTTTTGGTACAGATTTTGAAGATCAGTTCAGTTCAGTTCAGTCACTCAGTTGTGTGTGATATTTTGCCCATAAACTGCAGCACGCCAGGCCTCCCTGTCTACCACCAACTCCCAGAGCCCACTCAAACTCATGTCCGTTGAGTCAGTGATGACATCCAACCATCTCATCCTCTGTCGTCCTCTTCTCCTCCCACCTTCAATCTTTCCCAACATCAGGGTCTTTTCAAATGAGTCAGCTCTTTGTATCAGGAGGGCAAAATACTGGAGTTTCAGCTTCAACATCAGTCCTTCTAATGAACACCCAGGACTGATCTCCTTTAGGATGGACTGGTTGGATCTCCTTGCAGTCCAAGGAACTCTCAAGAGTCTTCTCCAACACCACAGTTCAAAAGCATCAATTCTTCAGTGCTCAGCTTTCTTCACAGTCAAACTCTCACATCCATACATGACCACTGGAAAAACCATAGGCTTGACTAGACGGACCTTTGTTGACAAAGTATTGTCTCTGCTTCTTAATATGCTGTCTAGGTTGGTCATAACTTTCCTTCCAAGGAGAAGACATCTTTTAATTTCGTGGCTGCAGTCACCATCTGCAGTGATTTTTGGAGCCCACAAAAATAAAGTCAGCTACAATTTCCACTGTTTCCCCATCTATTTGCCATGAAGTGATGGGACCAGATGCCATGATCTTCGTTTTCTGAATGTTGAGCTTTAAGCCAACTTTTTTCATTCTCCTCTTTCACTTTCTTCAAGAGGCTTTTTAGTTCCTCTTCACTTTCTGCCATAAGGGTGGTGTCATCCGCATATCTGAGGTTATTGATATTTCTCCCGGCAATCTTGATTCCAGCTTGTGCTTCCTCCAGCCCAGCATTTCTCATGATGTACTCTGCATATAAGTTAAATAATCAGGTTAACAGTATACAGCCTTGACGTACTCCTTTTCCTGTTTGGAACCAGTCTGTTGTTCCATGTCCAGTTCTAACTGATGCTTCCTGACCTGCATACAGGTTTCTCGAGAGGCAGGTCAGGTGGTCTGGTATTCCCATGTCTTTCAGAATTTTCCACAGTTTATTTGAAGATCAGTTGACTATAAAAGTGTGGATTCATTTCTAGGCTCTCTGTTCTGATCTATTGATCTATATGTCGATTTTTATGCTAGTTTTGATTGTTTTTTTTTTATTGGAAAATTATTGTTCTACAATATTGTGTTGGCCTCTGCCATATAGCAACATGAATAGTTTTGATTATTACCACAGCTTTGTAATAGTTAGACGTCAAAAATTATGTTTTTTCCAGTTTTGTTCTTCTGGTTCAAAAAAAGGGGGTCTTTTGTATTTATTTGGGGCTTCCCTGGTGGCTCGCATGGTAAAGCGTCTGCCTGCAATGTGGGAGACCCGGGTTCAATCCTGGGTTGGGAAGATCCCCTGGAAAAGGAAATGGCAATCCACTCCAGCACTCTTGCCTGGAAAATCTCATGGACGTAGGAGACTGATAGGCTACAGTCCATGGGTCGCAAAGAGTCGGACAAGACTGAGCAACTTCACTTTCACTTGTATCTATTCAGATTTTTTCTTTGTGATTGCTATGGGACCAATATAAAAAATAAGAATTTAAATTAAGAAATTCATTTAAATCAAGTATTAAAACTCTATCCTTAATTGTCCTCCATTTTATTATAGATATCACAATTTACATACTTTTATATTGTGTATATATTAACAAATTATTGTAGCTATAGTTAATTTTTAGTACTTTTGTCTTTTTAAACTTTTTTTTGCTAGAGTTAAAAGTGTTTTATATACCACTATATAGGATTTTATGAATGTTTATTTCCCCTCAAACTTCATATATTAAAATTTTGATGCTGAAGGTGATAGTATTAGGAGATGGAGGGGCCTTTGGGAGATGATTATGTCATGAGGGCACAACCATCATAAAAGAGATTATTGCCCTTATAAAAGAGCTCAAAGATAGTACTGTTATGCTTCTTCCATGTGAGATTATAGTGAAGAGGTAGCTGTCTATGATGAAGTGGACTGTGCCAGAGAGAGTTAGCCAGTGTTACTAGCCTTCAGAACTTCGAAAAATAAATATCTGTAGTTTATAGGTTACCCAGTACATCACTTTTGTCATAGCAAATTGTATAGATTAAGACAGTGTTTAGCATATTCTGAATTTAATTATATTAATCTTCCTCAATTCATGCTGAAGTTATATCCTAATAAACTCATTATAAGCAGAAACTATCATGTCTAAAATGCATTTAATACACCCCACCTATCAAATATTGTAGCCTAACCTAGACCACTTTAAACATGCTCAGAACACTTCCTTAGCCTATAGTTGAGTAAAATCAGTTAACACAAAGCTTATTTTATAATAGAGTGTTGAATCCTTCATGTAATTTACTGAATACTGCACTGCAAGTGAAAAATACAATGACTGCATAGATACAGAATTGTTGTGTGTCTGTTGTTTACCCCTGTGATTACGTGGCTGACTGGGAGCACTAGCACACTGCTGGTGCCCAGCGTCACAAGAGAGTATCATGCTGTATGTTGCTGGCCCAGGAAAAGATCAAAATTCAAAGTCTGGCTTCTACCAAATGCATGTTGCTTTTGCACCATCACAAAGTTGAAAATCATAGGTCAAACCATCTGTATATTTATCTTTACTAGTGAGTTTACAATTTCATGTGTTTTCAAGTTGCTGCTGCTGCTAAGTCGCTTCAGTCATGTCCGACTCTGTGTGACCCCATAGACAGCAGCCCACCAGGCTCCACCATCCCTGGTATTCTCCAGGCAAGAACACTGGAGTGGGTTGCCATTTCCTTCTCCAATGCATGAAAGTGAAAAGTGAAAGTGAAGTTGCTCAGTCGTGTCTGGACTCCTCGCGACCCCATGGACTGCAGCCTACCAGGCTCCTCCATCCATGGGGTTTTCCAGGCAAGAGTACTGGAGTGGGGTGCCTTTAATTTCAACTTGTAGAACTTTTCGTGTGTGTATATATATATGTGTATATGTGTGTGTGTGAAAGTCATTTAGTTGTGTCTGACTCTTTGTGACCATGTGGACTGTAACCCACCAGGCTCTTCTGCCCATGAAATTCTCCAGGCAACAATACTGGAGGGGGTAGCCATTCTCTTTCTCTGGGGAATCATTCCAACCCAGGGATCAAACCCAGTTACCCTGCATTCAGGCAGATTCTTTACTGTCTGTGCTACCAAGGAAGCCCCATATACAAGGGTACATATAAGATTTTCTCTTAGTCTGTGACTTGCCTTTGGATCTGGGTCACAGAACTGCTTCAGCAACAGAACTCAGTCTGAGGTTGGTGGGCCTGCTACCAGGGGAATGGATGAGCATGGATTCCTCGGCAGAAGAGGCAGGTGGTAGGAGCATGGACAAGTGGGGCTAGAGTTGAGTCCACAGGAGAATGGGGCAGCTTTCAGTCTGTAGCTGAGATGATAGTCAGTGAGTCACCTCCTAGGGCATGTGCCTACCTTCTCAAAATGGCCCTTCTTTGGTATTGGGCTCCAGTGGGATTTTCTCTCCCATCTAGATCTCAAAGCTATCAGCTTTTGTTTATAGTAGGCTGCCAAAAATTTGCTTCTGTAAGGGAAAGACTAGAGACCTCTTATTCTACTATCTCGTTTATGTCACTCTCAACAAATGACATTCTCATTATGTCTGTGGGCAGGTGTTAAGTCTTTCACTTCACATGTATCAACTGGTTTGTTTTTTAACCAAAGTTGAAACTATTAGAATAAAATATATTTATTCATTTGTTCAACAAATTATTCAGTAACATTAATACACAGCATTATGTTAGATGCTAAGAATGATGAGAAGAAATGAAAGTGAAGGTCACTCAGTCATGTCCGACCTTTTGCAACCCCATGTACTATACAGTCTGTGGAATTCCCCAGTCCAGAATACTGGAGTAGGTAGCCTTTCCCTTCTCCAGGGGGTCTTCCCCACCAGGGATAGAATCTAGGTCTCCTGCATTGCAGGTGGTTTCTTTACCAGCTGAGCCACCAGGGAAGCAGATCATAATCTGCTGCTGCTGTTAAGTTGCTTCAGTCGTGTCCAACTCTGGGCGACCCCATAGACAGCAGCCCACCAGGCTCCCCCATCCCCAGGATTCTCCAGGCAAGAGTACTGGAGTGAGGTGCCATTGCCTTCTCCAAGATCATAATCTGCATATCCATAATTCAATGCACTAACTCTGTCTTCTCAAAACGTAGGGATCAAGCTTCATTAAAATAATGCTGGATCATTACTCACATTCTCCACCAAAAAACAAACAAAAAACTGATAATGCTGGTACTCATTATAACAAAGTCCAGAAGAAATATGTCAAGTACCCAGATACCTGTATTATATTGCCTAAAATATCTAGTTTATAACAGAAATATTAGACATGCATAGAAATAGGAGTTGGAACTGTATAGTGGGAATAAAGGACATTTGAAAAATGACCAGTAAAATTACCCTAGTAAAATTAGGTGATATCTCAGCAAAAAAAAACAGGGAGACCAAAAGGCAGAGGGAAACATTCAAGGTGTGCTAAGAAAAAAACCTATCAACCAAGAATTCCATCTTGAACAAAAATACCTTCTGAAAGATAGAGACAAAACAAAGATGCTCTCAAATCAGTAACAACTGAAAAATATATTAATAGACAATTGCCTCACAGGAATTACAGGAGGAGTTCTTCAGCTTGAATACTAGGGATTCCAGAAACTAGTTCATATTAACATTAACAAAGAAAAACACTTGTATATTTAATGCCATAAGAATAAAAGGCAGAAGTAATACAATTTTATTTTAATTGATGTGAAAGGAACTATGTAAAATCCTATGTGTGTCATGTGTTAGTACAATACAATATATAGCAATGTGATACCCATGTTAGTACATTTGCCGTTCAAAAGCACAAGCATGAGAGTAACTGTTCTGAGCAAAGGAAATGACTACAGATGGTACACAAGTGTACCAAAATATCTGAGAGGATTATATCATTAATCTAATCTGCATGACAATAATAAAAAAGGGAAAAGAATAAAGCTTTATATGGATGCTTTCTTGTATCCCTGGGACTAAGCCATGATTAATTAATGTAATCAGTGCATATATTTTTAAAGAGGAAACTCTAAATCTTTTTAAATATCTAATGGAGAAGCCATTTAGAAACGAAAGTACTAGAATATATTCAGTTAATGAAAAATAAACTTATAAAGGACTAAGAATTAAAAGTGTTAGTGGCTCAGTCATGTCCGACTCTTTACAACCCCATGGACAATAGCCCACCAGGCTCCTCTGTCCAAGGGTTTCTCCAGGCAAGAATATTGGAGTGGGTAGCCATCCCCTTCTCCAGGGGATCTTCCCAACCCAGTGATTGAACCTGGTTTACTGTAATGCAGGCAGATTCTTTACCTTCTGGAGGAATTAAAAATTTAAAAACTGTAAAACACAAAGGTAAATGCCAGGTGTATCACATCTATGTCAATAATACTAAGAGTGAACGAATGATATGGTCCAAATAGGAGGAAGAGAGTTTCACCTCATATGAAATAGACAAACCCTGATCTAAGTATATACTATGTAGAAGAAGCAGAGTGTATTTTTTATTATATTTTAAATTTAATTTTATTTATTTATTCATTTATTTTCAGCTGTGCTGGCTCTTTATTGCTGAGCATGGGCTTTTTTCTAGTTGTGATGCTTGGTCTTCTCATTTGCAGTGGCTTCTCCTCTTGTGGAGCACAGGCTCTTGAGTGCTGGCTCATTAGTTGCATAGCATGTGCTTAGTTGCCCTGAGGCATGTGGAATCTTCCTGGACCAGGGATCGAATCTGTATCCTGCGCTCTGGCAGGCAAATTCTTAACCACTAGGCCACCAAGAAAGTCTAGAAAGTGCACTTTAGATGAAAGATACTAAGAGTGAAAGTCCAAGTGTGTGATAGATACAACTGTGAATGACACCAACATGAAAAGAGGTTGTATAAATATTGTGCAAAATGCACTTGAAAACAAAAAATATTAATAGAGATATTGAGGGATATTATATCATTCCCAAAGTCTCAAATGTTATGGCTTGCATCTGAAGTGAAACCTAAAAAAAAAAATGGTGTAGCCTTTTCATGCCTCTGCTAGCAAATGAGGGAAACTAAAAATCAGTACCATGTCTATTGACCTTAACAGACGTTAAAGATGACTCACCAAACCTGATTTGAGGAGGAAAGAATAAAATTTGAAGTAGAGATGAATGAAATGGGGAGTGGAAAAATCATAGAAAAAAACCAGTGAATCCAAAAGTGAGTTCTATAGAAAAATTAACAAAATTGACAAATCTTAAGCAAGGTTGATCTAGGAAAAAGAGGGAATATTCAAATTTATACAGTCAGGAAGAATGAGGGATATTACTATGGACATTGCAGAAATAGAAAAGGACTATGAAAGAATTCAATGAACAAGTATATGCCAAAATCTAAGACGATTTACATGAGACACATAATTTCCCCGAAGGAAACGAATTATTGAAACTATGAAAAAAAAAAAAACAACCCCAAAACCAAAAATCAAAATAGAACTACAAAAAGTGAAGTGCTTAAGGAACTTCCCCGGTGGTTCAGTGGTTAAGAATCCCTATTCCAATGCAGAGGATAGGGCTTGGATCCCTGTTTGGGGAACTGTGATGCCAATGCCTCAAGGCAACCAGGCCTATGCACAGCAACTAATACCTGATATAGCCAAATAAGTATATAAATATATTTTTAAAAGGTGAAGGGTCTGAATTAGCAAACCAGAAAACACCCATAAAATAGACCTAGACCATAACTCTGCGTAGATGGCTTCTATACAAAGTTCTTCAAAAGTTTTCAACAATATACATTACCGTTGTTCACAAAGTCTTCTCAAAGGAGACAATACTTCACACTTATTTTGTGAGACTGTTACTACTATAATATGAAAAGTGAAAAGTTAACTACCAAAACAAACAAACAAACAAAAACTCAACCCTCAAAAACAAAAACTACACACCTGAGACTTTCCCGGTGGTCCCATGGCTAAGACTCTGAACTCCCACTGCAGGAGCCCTGAGTTCAATACCTGGTCAGGGAATGAGATCCCATATGCCACAACTAAGAGTTCACAAACTGCAGCAGAGGGGTCTTCCCATGAACTTTGACCCTCTTTTAACACTGATAAGGCTTCTCTCCAATGTGCATCCTTTCATGGATTCAAAGAGACTTGCAGTTTCTGAATGCTTTCTCACAGTGTTTACATTGATAGGGTTTCTCTCTGGTGTGAAATCTTTCATATGATTGAAAGCTTTTATGACTGTGAAAAGCTTTTTATATCGTTTACATAGGATTTCTCTCCAGTGTGACTCCTTTCATGGAATCAAAGAAAAATGTGGTATCTGTATGATTTCTCACAGTGTTTACATTGAGAAGACATAGGAAACAGCATTTTGTACTTAGGAAGCTCATGACATATAAGGGTCTTCATTCTACAAGGACAATGCACAAGATATATCTATGCAACAAGATTGCATGTAAACAATTGTTCAACAAAAGTTACCAATGATGGTAAAAGTGGATAGTAAGTTATATGCCAAATTGTTGGTAATGACTTCATGAAACAGAGGGACTGTAAGAGCTGGAGGGGGCAGGGATGGAGTGCAGGAAAGTGTAATAAAAAGGACCTCATAATTTGAAGCTATATGGAATACTCCAGAAATGGGAAGACGTCCTAGTATGGCACCAAAACAGAGGAGCAGGATAGGGTAATGGCCAGGAGTGTATGCATTGGGATCAAACAAGATGGGTTCAAATAAATGGGTTAAAAATTATATTCTGCCCCTCAGTTCAGTTCAGTCACTCAGTCGTGTCTGACTCTTTGTGATTCCATGGACTGCAGCATGCCAGGACTCCCTGTCCATCACCAGTTCCCCCAGTTTGCTCAAATTCCTGTCCATTGAGTTGGTGATGCCATCCAACCATCTCATTCTTTGTTGTTCCCTTCTCTTCCTGCCTTCAATCTTTCCCCTGCATTAGGGTCTTTTCAAATAAGTCAGTTCTTTTCATCAGGTGGCCAAACTATTGGAGTTTCACTTCAGCATCAGTCCTCCCAATGATTATTCAGGATGGATTTCCTTTAGGATGGACTGGTTGGATCTCCTTGCTGTTCAAAGGACTCTCAAGAATCTTCTCCAGCACCACAGTTTAAAAGCATCAATTTTTCACTGCTCAGCTTTCTTTATGTCCAATTCTCACATCCATACATGACTAAGGGAAAAATTATGGCTTTGACTAGATGGACCTTTGTTGGCAGAGTAATATCTCTGCTTTTTAATATGCTGTCAAGATTGGTCATAACTTTTCTTCCAAGGAGCAAATGTCTTTTAATTTCATGGCTACAGTCAACATCTTCAGTGATTTTGGAGCCCCCAAAATAAAGTCTCTCCCTGTTTCCCCATTTATTTGCCATGAAGTGATAGGACTGGATGCCATGATCTTAGTTTCCTGAATGTTGAGTTTTAAGCCAACTTTTTCACTCTCCTCTATCATTTTCATCAAGAGGTTTTTTAGTTCCTCTTCACTTTCTGCCATAAGGGTGGTGTCATCTGCATATCTGACGTTATTGATATTTCTCCCAGCAATCTTGATTTCAGCTTGTGCTTCTTCCAGCCCAGTGTGTCTCATGATGTACTCTACATATTAGTTAAATAAGCAGGGTGACAATACACAGCCTTGACGTACTCCTTTTCCAACTTGGAACCAGTCTGTTGTTCTATATCTGGTTCTAACTGTTGCTTCTTGACCTGCATACAGATTTCTCAGGAGGCAGGTCAGGTCGTCTGGTATTCCCATCTCTTTCAGAATTTTCCAGTTTGTCATGATCCACACAGTCAAAGGCTTTAGTGTAGTCAATAAAGCAGATGTTTTTTTCTGGAACTCTCTTGGTTTTTTGATAATCCAGCAGATGTTGGCAATTTGATCTCTGGTTCCTCTGCCTTTTCTAAATCTAGCTTGAACATCTGGAAGTTCACAGTTCACATACTGTTGAAGCCTGGCTTGGAGAATTTTGAGCATCATTTTCCTAGAGTGTGAGATGAGTGCAATTGTGCGGTAGTTTGAGCATTCTTTGGCATTGCCTTTCTTTGGAATTGGAATGAAAACTGACCTTTTCTAGTCCTGTGGCCACTGCTGAGTTTTCCAAATGTGCTAGCATGTTGAGTGCAGCACTTTTGTAGCATCATCTTTAGGATTTGAAATAGCTCAACTAGAATTCCATCACCTCCACTAGCTTTGTTCAGTGATGCATCCTAAGGCCCACTTGACTTCACGTTCCAGGGTGTGCGGCTCTAGGTGAGTGATCACACCATCGTGAGTACTGGGTTGTGATGATCTTTTTTTCTATAGTTCTTCTGTGTCTGCTTGCCACCTCCTCTTAATTCTTCTGCTTCTGTTAGATCCATACCATTTCTATCTTTTATTGTGCCCATGTTTGCATGAAATATTCCCTTGGTATCTCTAATTTTCTTGAAAAGATCTCTAGTCTTTCCCATTCTGTTGTTTTCTCTATTCATTGCATTGATCACTGAGGAAGGCTTTCTTATCTCTCCTTGCTATTCTTTGGAACTCTGCATTCAAATGGGTATATGTCTCTTTTTCTCCTTTGCCTTTCACTTGTTTTCACAGCTATTTGTAAGGCTTCCTCAGACAAATAGTTTGCCTTTTGCATTTCTCTTTCTTGGGGATGGTCTTGATCACTGCCTCCTGTACAGTGTCATGAATCTCCATCCTTAGTTCTTCAGGCACTCTATCAGATCTAGTCCCTTGATTCTGTTTGTCACTTCCACTTAACTGTCAGGGATTTGATTTAGGTCATACCTGAATGATCTAGTAGTTTTCCCTACTTTCTTCAATTTAAGTCTGAATTTGGCAATAAAGTGTTCATGATTTAAGCCATAGTCAGCTCCTGGTTATATTTTTGCTGGCTGTATAGAGCTTCTCCATCTTTGGCTGCAAAGAATATAATCAATCTGATATTGGTATTGACCCTTTGGTGATGTCCATGTGTAGAGTCTTCTGCCCCTACCAGCTATCAAACAGTTTTTCATCTGTAAAATGGGGATAATCATAGAATTTTCCTCATAGGGGTAGTGACAAGGTTACATGAAACAACATAGGTAAATATCTACCATATAGAATATACTCAAAAAATTATTTGCTGTTGTTCATCATTCAGTTGCTAAGTTGCATTCAACTCTTGTGACCCCATGGACAGTAGCACACCAGGTTCCTCTGTCCCCCACTGTCTCCCCACAGTTTGTTCAAACTCATGTCCTTGCTTTGACTATATGGACCTTTGTTGGCATAGTGATGTCTCTGCTAGCCTAAACAGTTTCTTGTCTGTAAAATAAGGACAAGCATCAAACTTTCCTCATATGGATAGTGAATAGATTACATGGAATGATATAGGCTGCATATCCACCATATAGAATACATGCAGAAAAATAATCGCTACTTACAGAACAATACAAAATCCATGGTGTTGAGGTTTCAGAAAATGGCAGAGAATGCATTGTCCTGATTATAACACTTAGGTTTGGATTACTTCTCCATCAGCCCCATGTGGACAGAGATAATATCTCTTTTTCTCACTGCTGGATTCCCATTGCCTTGTCCAGTTCCTAGATATGGTTAGACAAATTCCACAACTTCCTATTGAATGAATGACTCAAGTCTGTTCCTCATTGGAATGTGTAATCAATGCACAAAACCTGTCAGTTTTGCCTTCTCTGCCTCTTGATTACCCCTTTCTCAAGCCTGCATCCTCTCAAACCAGAATTGAAAGAGACACACGTACCCCAGTGTTAATGGCAGCACTGTTTACAATACCTAGGACATGGAGGCAACGTAGATGCCCTCAGCAGATGGGTGGATAAAGAAGTTGTGGTACATATACACAATGGAGTATTACTCACCTATAAAAAGGGGCCCTTTAGAGTCAGTTCTTATTTTTTTAATTAAATTTATTTATTTTTTTAGTTACAATACTGTATTTGTTTTCCCATACATTGACACGAATCAGCCATAGGTGAACACAATCGCCCAATGCCGAAGCCCCCTCCCACCTCCCACCCCACATCCTCTACCTGAATCATCCTGTGCATCAGCCCCATGCATCCTGCATCCTACACCAAACATAGATTAACGCTTCGTTTCTTACAGGAAAATACACATGCTTCACTGCCATTCTCCCAAACCATCCCACCCTTTCCCTCTCCCTCAGAGTCCAAAAGTCCACTCTATACCTCTGTGTCTCTTGTTGTCTCACATATAGGGTCATCATTACTGTCTTCTAAATTCCATATATATGTGTCAGTATACTGTATTGGTGTTTTTCTTTCTGGCTTACTTCACTCTGTATAATTGGTTCCAATTTCATCCATCTCATTAGAACTGAGTCAAATTTATTCTTTTTAAGGGCTGAGTAGTATTCCATAGTGTATATGAACCACAGCTTTCTTATCCATTCATCTGCTGAAGGACATCTAGGTTGCTTCCATGTCCTGGCTATTATAAACAGCGCTGCAATGAACATTGGGGTACATGTGTCTCTTTCAATTCTGGTTTCCTCAGTGTGTATGCCCAGCAGTGGGATTGCTGGGTCATAAGGCAGTTCTATTTGCAATTTTTTAAGGAATCTCCACACTGTTTTCCATAATGGCTGTACTAGTTTGCATTACCACCAGCAGTGTAAGAGGGTTCCCTTTTCTCCACACCCTCTCCAGCATTTATTGCTTGTAGACTTTTGGATCGCAGCCATTCTGACTGGTGTGAAATGATACCTCATTGTGGTCTTGATTTGCATTTCAATGATAATGAGTGATGTTGAGCATCTTTTCATGTGTTTGTTAGCCATCCATATGTCTTCTTTGGAGAAATGCCTATTTAGTTCTTTGGCCCATTTTTTTATTGGATCATTTATTTTTCTGGAGTTGAGCTGCATAAGTTGCTTATATATCTTTGAGATTAGTTGTTTGTCAGTTGTTTCATTTGCTATTGTTTTCTCCCATTCAGAAGGCTATCTTTTCACCTTGCTTATAGTTTCCTTTGTTGTGCAGAAGCTTTTAATTTTAATTAGATCCTATTTGTTTATCTTTGCTTTTATTTCCAGTATACTGGGAGATGGATCACAGAGGATCCTGCTGTGATTTATGTCGGAGAGTGTTTTGCCTATGTTCTCCTCTAGGAGTTTTATAGTTTCTGGTCTTACATTTAGATCTTTAATCCATTTTGAGTTTATTTTTGTGTATGGTGTTAGAAAGGGGTCTAGTTTCATTCTTTTACAAGTGGTTGACCAGTTTTCCCAGCACCACCTGTTAAAGAGACTGTCTTTACTCCATTGTATATTCTTGCCTCCTTTGTCGAAGATAAGGTGTCCATAGGTATGTGGGTTATTCTCAGGGCTTTCGATTTTGTTCCATTGATCTATATTTCTGTCTTTGTGCCAGTACCATACTGTCTTAATGACTGTGGCTTTGTAGTAGAGCCTGAAGTCAGGCAAGTTGATTCCTCCAGTTCCGTTTTTCTTTCTCAAGATTGCTTTGGCTACTCGAGGTTTTTTGTATTTCCATACAAATATTGAGATTATTTGATCTAGTTCTGTGAAAAATACTGCTGGTAGCTTGATGGGAATTGCATTGAATCTGTAGATTGCTTTGGGTAGTATACTCATGGTCTTCCAACCCATGAGCATGGTATATTCCTCCATCTATTAGTGTCCTCTTTGGTTTCTTTCATCAGTGTTTTATAGTTTTTGATATATAGGTCTTTAGTTTCTTTAGGTAGGAATATTCCTAAGTATTTTATTCTTTTCGTTGCAATGGTGAATGGAATTGTTTCCTTAACTTCTTTTTCTACTTTCTCATTATTAGTGTATAGGAATGCAAGGGATTTCTGAGTGTTGATTTTATATCCTGCAACTTTACTATATTCACTGATTAGCTCTAGTAGTTTTCTGGTCGAGTCTTTAGGATTTTCTATGTAGAGGATCATGTCATCTGCAAACAGTGAGAGTTTTACTTCTTCTTTTCCAATTTGGATTCCTTGTATTTCTTTTTCTGCTCTGATTGCTGTGGCCAAAACTTCCAGTACGATGTTGAAGAGTAGTGGTGAAAGTGGACACCCTTGTATTGTTCCTGACTTTAGGGGAAATGGTTTCAATTTTTCTCCATTGAGGATAATGTTAGCTGTGGGTTTGTCATATATAGCTTTTATTATGTTGAGGTATGTTCCTTCTATTCCTGCTTTCTGGAGAGTTTTTATCATAAATGGATGCTGAATTTTGTCAAAGGCTTTTTCTGCATCTATTGAGATAATAATATGATTTTTATTTCTGAGTTTGTTAATGTGATGAATTACATTGATTGACTTGCAGATATTGAAGAATCCTTGCATCCCTGGGATAAAGCCCACTTGGTCATGGTGTATGATCGTTTTAATGTGTTGCTGGATTCTGATTGCTAGGATTTTGTTGAGGATTTTTGCATCTATGTTCATCAGTGATATTGGCCTGTAGCTTTCTTTTTTTGTGGTGTCTTTGTCAGGTTTCGGTATTAGGGTGATGGTGGCCTCATAGAATGAGTTTGGCAGTTTACCTTCCTCTGCAATTTTCTGGAATAGTTTCAGTAAGATAGGTGTTAGCTCTTCTCGAAATTTTTGGTAGAATTCAGCTGTGAAGCCATCTGGACCTGGGCTTTTGTTTGCTGGAAGATTTCTGATTACAGTTTCAATTTCCGTGCTTGTGATGGGTCTGTTAAGATTTTCTGTTTCTTCCTGGTTCAGTTTTGGAAAATTGTACTTTTCTAAGAATTTGTCCATTTCTTCCAAGTTGTCCATTTTATTGGCATATAATTGCTGATAGTAGTCTCTTATGATTCTTTGTATTTCTGAGTTGTCTGTCGTGATCTCTCCATTTTCATTTCTAATTTTGTTGATTTGATTTTTTTTCTCTTTGTTTCTTGATGAGTCTGGCTAATGGTTTGTCAATTTTATTTATCCTTTCAAAGAACCAGCTTTTTGCTTTGTTGATTTTTGCTATGGTCTCTTTTGTTTCTTTTGCATTTATTTCTGCCCTAATTTTTAGGATTTCTTTCCTTCTACTAACTCTGGGGTTCTCTATTTCTTCCTTTTCTAGTTGCTTTAGGTGTAGAGTTAGGTTATTTATTTGACTTTTTCTTGTTTCTTGAGGTATGCATGTATTGCTATGAACTTTCCTCTTAGGACTGCTTTTTCGTGTCCCAAAGCTTCTGTGTAGTTGTGTTTTCATTTTCATTTGTTTCGATGCATATTTTGATTTCTTTTTGATTTCTTCTGTGATTTGTTGATTATTCAGAAGGGTGTTGTTCAGCCTCCAAATGTTGGAATTTTTAATAGTTTTTCTCCTATAATTGAGATCTAACCTTAGTGCATTATGGTCAGAGAAGATGCTTGGAATAATTTCAATTTTTTTGAATTTATCAAGGTTAGATTTATGACCCAGAATGTGATCTATTCTGGAGAAGGTTCCGTGTGCACTTGAGTAAAAGGTGAAATTCATTGTTTTGGGGTGAAATGTCCTATAGATATCAATTAGGTCTAACTGGTCTATTGTATCGTTAACGTTTGCGTTTCTTTGTTAATTTTCTGTTTAGTTGATCTGTCCATAGGTGTGAGTGGGGTATTAAAGTCTCCCACTATTATTGTGTTATTATTAATTTCCCCTTTCATGCTTGTTAGCAATTGTCTTACATATTGCGGTGCTCCTATGTTGGGTGCATATATATTTATAATTGTTATTTCTTCTTGGATTGATCCTTTAATCATTATGTAGTGGTCTTCTTTGTCCCTTTTCACAGCCTTTGTTTTAAAGTCTATTTTATCTGATATGAGTATTGCTACTCCTGCTTTCTTTTGGTCTTTATTTGCATGGAATATCTTTTTCCAGCCCTTCACTTTTAGTCTGTATGTGTCCGTTGTTTTGAGGTGGGTCTCTTGTAGGCAGCATATATAGGGATCTTGTTTTTGTATCCATTCAGCCAGTCTTTGCCTTTTGGTTGGGGCATTCAATCCATTTACATTTAAGGTAATTATTGATAAGTATGCTCCTGTTGCCATTTACTTTATTGTTTTGGGCTCGGGTTTATACGACCTTTTTGTGTTTCCTTTCTAAAGTCTATCCTTTCGTATTTGTTGGAGAGCTGGTTTGGTGGTGCTGAATTCTCTCAGCTTTTGCTTGTCTGGAAAGCTTTTGATTTCTCCTTCATATTTGATTGAGATCCTTGCTGGGTACAGTAGTCTTGGCTGAAGGTTATTATCTTTCATCACTTTAAGTATGTCTTGCCATTGTAAGACCTTGTGGCCTTTCCTTGGGAACCGTCACCCCAAAGACCACAGTGACTCGAATTCGATGCAATCAGCAAGAGGATTTATTAGGCCGGGCGCGCCGGGGTTCAATCTCCTTAGGAGGAGCGAACCTCGAACGCCAGTCATGAGGGACTTTTATACAAAAAAATCACAGGTAGGTGGGGATGAGGTCAGGATACAATGAAGTAGGGGCCATAGGTGAGGTGGAGACATTTGATTGGTGGGAAAAGTTTGCAGGTAATTAAGTTGAAACGGTTGGCTGATCACCCTGCGGCATTTGGTCAATTTTTACCCAGAAAAGTCCGACAGAGAGATACATTCTTGGGAGGGGGTTTCCTTGACCAGGTCATAAGTTATCTGTTAAGAATCGGTCAGGAGGCTCTGAGTCACCAGATAAGGAGTAAGCTATTTTCCTTGAGGCACAGCCTGCCTTCCGGGCTTAAATTTTAACCTAAGTCCTTCACCATTCCCTCCTGGCCTGAAGAGTTTCTATTGAAAGATCTGCAGTTATTCTTATGGGGATCCCCTTGTGTGTTATTTGTTGTTTTTCCCTTGCTGCTTTTAATAATTGTTCTTTGTGTTTGGTCTTTGTTAGTTTGATTAAAATATGTCTTGGGGTGTTTCGCCTTGGGTTTATCCTGTTTGGGACTCTCTGGGTTTCTTGGACTTGGGTGATTATTTCCTTCCCCATTTTAGGGAAGTTTTCAACTATTATCTCCTCAAGTATTTTCTCATAGTCTTTCTTTTTGTCTTCTACTTCTGGGACTCCTATAATTCGAATGTTGGAGTGTTTCATATTGTCTTGGAGGTCTCTGAGGTTGTCCTCATTTCTTTTAATTCGCCTTTCTTTTTCCCTCGCTGATTCATTTATTTCTACCATTCTATCTTCTATTTCACTAATCCTATCTTCTGCCTCCGATATTCTACTATTTGTAGCCTCCAGAGTGTTTCTGATCTCATTTATTGCATTATTCATTATATGTTGACACTTTTTATTTCTTCTAGGTCCTTGTTAAACCTTTCTTGCATCTTCTCAATCCTTGACCCCAGGCTATTTATCTGTGCTTCCATTTTGATTTCAAGATTTTGGATCATTTTCACTATCAGTATTCGGAATTCTTTCTCAGGTAGATTCCCTATCTCTTCCTCTTTTGTTTGGTTTGGTGGGCATGTCTCCTGTTCCTTTACCTGCTGGGAATTCCTCTGTCTCTTCATCCTGGTTATATTGCTGCGTTTGGGGTGGCTTTTCTATATTCTGGGAATTTGTGGAGTTCTCTTTATTATAGAGTTTCCTCTCTGTGTTTGGGGTTATATCAGCGGCTTGTCAAAGTTTCTTGATCAGGGAAGCTTGTGTTGGAATTCTGGTGGGTGGATCTGGATTTCCTCTCTCTGGAGTGTTGTGACGTGTAACGTAATGGGATATGAGACGTCAATGGTTTTGGAGTATTTTGAATTGCCTACGTATTGAAGCTCAGGGGCTTGTTCTTGTGTTGCTGGAGAATATGCGTGGTATGTCTTGCTCTGGAGCTTGTTGGCCCTTGGGCAGTGCTCAGTTTCAGTATAGGTATGAAGGCGTTTGATGAGCTCTAATTGGATAATGTTCCCTGTATTCAGGAATTCTTTGTTGATCACAGGATTTGGAATTACGCCTCCTGATTCTGGTTTTCAGATTTATTTTTAGAATAGCCTCATGATTTCTCCATCTATTCAGCACTAATGTTAAAACATCTAGGTTAATGATGATAGGTTTCTCCACCTTGAGGGTCGTCCCTAGAGGATCGGTGAGTTACTTGGAGGAGAGAGGAGGGAGGGAGTAGTTAGAGGTGAGTGGAATGGGATGAGGTGGAATCAAAAGAGGGAAAAGCAAGTTAGCCCGTAGCCACTTTCTTGTGTGTGCTCCGAAGTCTGGACCGCTCAGAGGTGGTCACAGAGTTATACTTGGAAGAGGAGAGGAAGGAAGTAGATAGAGGTGGACAGGAGGATAAAAGAGGGAGATGGGAAGGAGGGATACAGATCCGGTCAGTGACCAGTTCCCTTAGAGTTCTCCTCCTTCTGGAACGCTCAGAGGTTCATAGAGTTGGGTAGAGAGGGGGAGGGGGAGGGAGGAGACAAAAGCCACCTGGTGGGGAAAAGAGAGATTCCAGAGGTGGAGAGAGTGGTTAAGCCAGTAGTCTTGCACTCATGTAAAACTGGGTACTGAGGATTAGGTTTTTAAAAGTACAAAATTGGCAACAAATACCAAAATGCCAAGATTAAAAAACTGGAGTATAGATTGGATTTTCAAAGATAGATTATTGAAGAGAAGAAGAATAAGGAGAGAGGCATTTTAAAAAAAAAGAGAAAAAAGAAAAAAAAAGTAAAATATAATAAAAGACTCCAGAATTATTAAAAGACAACTTCCTTCACCATTAAGACTACATACGGCGTTTGCTTATATGATAGGGTTTTTTTTTTTTTTTGAGTAATATTAGGTTATAAAAATAATAACTAGAAATATAGAAGACTTAAAATTTAAGGAAGTTTAGTGGAAAAAAGGATGAAAAAGAAAAGGATAAACAAATTTAAAAGGAAAAAAATAATTTGTAAAGAAAGAAAAAAATTCTTAAAAAAAATCACGCTTCCACATCATCCCCCCCACCAAAAAAAATTTTTTTTTTTTGATCATAAAAGTAGAAACGGTGTATCTGGCACTTTCTCTGTCATTGAGGACTGTGTGGGGTCGCTACCAAGGCAGTTCCCTCTGTTTGCCTTCCTCTGTTTGCTGGTCTCTTCCGTGTCTGATTTCTGTCTTGCCACAGGGAGGGTGGTGGTGAGCTCTGCACTGGGCTTGCCCCTTCCCAATTCACGGATAACCGTGTGGGGCCTGGCCTATGTTTCATGCAATTCCCTGGTTTTAGCCGCTCAGGATTGGCGCTCAGGAAGTCCCCTCTGGGTGCCGGGTTTGGTTCCAAGTCCGAGTGGCTAGGGAGTTTGGCGCGGACTATTGTTGCATCTTCTGGGCTTTGCGGGTAGCTCAATTTTCTGGGATCTCCGCTGGGGCTCTTTTTCAGGCAGATGATGACCACTCAGATACCCCCAGAAGTCTCAACAAAGAGGCCCGCTTGCAATTTGGTAGGTAATGACTCTCTTGAGCTGCGACTGCCCTCTTCCAGCGCTTCAGGCTCTGGCTGCCTGTCGCCAGTGGGGGATGGTCTGCAGCCAGCTATTTCCAATCCGTCCTTTGTTCTGTGCACAGGCCTGTCAGTGCCTTATGTTCGGGCGCTTCGCGTGTTAGTTATCCCCCAGTCTCGTTTGCTAGTCCGGGATAATTCATTCTATCCACGCGCGGACCCGATTCTGGCCCCTTTACACCCCGATTCTTGAGAAAAGCCCTGCAGCCTACGTCTCCTGCGGCCCAATTCTTAGAAAGCACTGTCGCGGGCGCGCTCCTCCCTGCCCAGCCCCCACTGCTGTCGGACGCAGGCGTTTGCGCTGCTTGTCCGCTGGGGGTTATACTGTTGAATTCGTAATCTGTTGGTTTTAATTATTTATTTATTTTTCCTTCTTGTTATGTTGCCCTCTGTGCTTCTAGGGCTCGCCTCATGCACAGCTGTGAGAAAGTTCCCCAATTTTAGGGAACCTCTCTCTTAAGAGTCTCTTCCTGAGACGGGATTCCCTTCCCATGCCGGGGTTCCCTCCCTACCTCCTTTGTCGCTCTCTTAGTTCTTTAAAATAAAATAAAATAATTCCTACCAGGTTTTGAAGCCAATGATCTGCTTTGCTGGATGCCTGATGTCCTCTGCCAGCAGTCAGAAGTTATTTTGTGGAATTTGCTCAGCGTTGAAATGTTCTTTTGATGAGGTAGAGAGGGAGAAAGTGTTCTCCCCATCCTATTCCTCCGCCATCTTTTTTCCCTCCTCTAGAGTCAGTTCTAATGAAGTGGATGAAAGTGGAGCTTATTATACAGAGTAAAGTAAGTCAGAAAGAGAAAGACAAATACTGTATTTTAATGCATATGTATGGAGTTCAGAAAGACAGTACCGACAACACTACATGCAGGGCAACAAAGAGGCACAGATGGAAAACAGAGAACAGATTTTTGGATTCAGCGGAGAAGGTGAGGGTGGGATGGTTTGAGAGAATGACACTGAAACAGCTCCATCACCATATGTAAAATAGATGACCAGTGCAAGTTCGTGCATGAAGCAGGGCACCCACAGGCAGTGCTCTGGGACAACCCAGAGGGATAGGGGAGGGAGGGAGGGAGGCGGGAGGAGGGGTTCAGGATTTGGGGACCATGTGTACCTGTGGCCAATTCATGTTGATGTATGGCAGAAACCATTACAATATTGTAAAGTAGTTATTCTTCAATTAAAATAAATAATTTAAAAAGAACCCATATCCTCTCAAGTAGAGATACTTACTGATCTAGTACTTCTAATTAATTCACCGTTCAATAATCATTTATGAAACAGGTCTGATGAGTTTGACACTGTTATAAATTCTGTGTGATGTATAGTGAAAATAAGAAGTCCCCACTGTCATACAGATTCTATTGCAGAGAAGGGAAAGTGAAAAAAACAAGTGAGATGATTTCAGATAAATACTCTGAAGAAATTTAAGTATCACTATATCTTGCTCTGCCTTCTCTCCAGCCCTTCTGCTTTACCTCTTCCAGAGTGCTCCAATGCAGTTACAACTTTTAATCTTGTCACTCCTCCTCTTGAAACGTTTCCATGGTTCCCTGTTACTTTTATGATGAAACCATAGCTGCTTACCACTCATAACTTAGACCCTGTCTGCTTGTCCAATCTGATTTCCCTTAAATTCTGTACCTTCCAGAACCACTCTGCTACCCAGCTGAACACCCAGTGCTATTTCTTAATATCTGGGGCCTTTCTGTCTGGAATGTCCTCTCCATCATCTCTTGCCACACAGAAACACCTTTCCCTGGCTGACTCCTATGTTCTCATCCAGTTTTCTCAAGCATCAGTTCCTTTGCTACACACTCGCTCCCACACACAGACCCTACATATTGGGATGGGTGACCCTTCTGCCTTAATGATGTCCCCATGAGTATTTTTAGTATTTACACCCTGTATTATAATACTTTCTCCAGGTTTCTGTTTATCACACCTCCCAAATTAACTTCTTTCTATCAGATACTATTTTTAAAATTCATCTTAATAGTCCAAGCACAATGACCAATATACACAGACATTTGCTAAATTACTGTTATATTTTTAAAATAAATTTTAATGAAAAAATAATAAGTGAATCGGAAAAAAAAAAAAAAAACAAGCATTCCTTTTGTAAAGCCAAAGAATCTCTGCTCTGTGCTCATCTCTGGCTCTTTATATTTTTACAGCTCCTGTTGGTGGACAGTTGGGTGAGTTCCCCTTTCTTATGTTCTTCAGTGTTGCTGGATAAGAATGTCTAATAAATATGAAATACCTGTGACAATTGTCTGAGGATCTCTAATATCTCCTGTTTCTCTTGCTGACATCGACAAGGATGTGGAAGTGTTACCCGGTTTACTGGCATTGCCCTATGGCCTAGATGAGCTACATAGACATCCTCAGACCCTCCCCGGAAGAAGTAGCAAATGCTCAAGCAGCTACTGGCTGTCACTGGGTCCTGCACTTACTCCTATTGCAAACGAACCTCAGGTCACAAGGCAGGACATCTTAACCCCATGTCAAATGTTTAGGACTTGGGGATAAGAAGTTCTCCAGTCATCAAACCCAAAAAACTGCTCTGAAAACATCGCAGTGGGAATGTTTCATTCTCTACAGTTTTCTCTCCAGGAAATGTGTGGAAGAGAATAGAGCATCCAACAGATGGGCCCTTAAAAGGAAGAAATGCACAATAAGAGGAGATTGGGGGAGAAGATAAATTGTCTGTATCCTACATTGTTTAGAGTTCTGACTCTTCATTGACATTTGTTTGGATCAGAGGGTATCCTGGGTATTTGAAGACCCGTGAATAGCAAGAACTGTCTACAGCCTCTCTCCTGTCCCAAATCAAATGCATCAGTTTTTCACCCTCTTCTAGATCATCTCTGGATTCTAGCTAACACCTTGTCCATTCCTTGCTTTACCATGATTATCTGTGATGGACTTTTTATTTATTTATTTTTGATAGTGAAACAGTTAAGTGTTTATTAGGAGGAAAAAGGGTACAGTGCACGTGGATAGATACATGGGCAGACTCAGAGAGAATCGCTCCATCACTTACAAGGGGCATTTCTTCCTGGTTCCTTTTGGCCAATCATTTTGATTTGCCTGGTTCTGAGTCTGAATTTGGTATATCTAAGGATCCTCCCATGTGTGTGTACACATCTCTTAGCCAAGATGGATTGTGGTGAAGAGACCTACGTGTAGAGTGAGCATAACTCTTTTTTTTTTTTTTTTTCTGATAGGCAAGAAGTAAATTTATTAATATAGGATTCTTGTAAAAATGCAAACGGACAGGTGAGGGAGCTCTGTCATGAGGACTGAGTGGGTTACAGTTTTATAATGAAAAAGAGGGGAGAAGTCTTCTTCTTCAAGTACATGTAGCTTCAAACATAAGGCATACATCATTAGCTCCTCCTTCATATTAGGCAGAAAATTGTCTGACCCTATGAGGTCAAACTAGGCTTATCATATTAGTGGAAGTGTGGTGACGGGGCATATTTTGTGTTTTTTTTTTTATGGTTTTATAATTAAGCAAGCTTGCTTCATTGAACAATGTTCCAATAGCTTTCTTGGGCTATCATTAACTTGCAATGGCCTCCCAAAGTTTCCTAAGTTTCCTTCTCTATCTATAGTCCCCTACTAGGATCATCACTCTCTTTTGACTTTCAAGGAGCTTTCTAGTTGGGAAGGCTTTCTTGACTTTGAGAATGAGAAATATGTGGTCTTATCTTTATCTTTTTCTGTATATCATCTATAAAATGAAAGTGTTAAGCAAGTTAATCTCTCAAGCTTTTGTCAGTGCCAAAATCTTAATATGATTATCCTTTTTTGTGTGCAAAGTGCAAAACTGTGATTTTAACAACTCCTTGTGAAGTTCTTATGAGTTTATCAACATGATAAAGTGTCAGAGGATGACTTTTTCCAGAAGCCAATTCTATAACAAATTGACCAATCATTTTTCCTATTGACATTTGGCAGTGAATCTGGTATTGCAATCTTGAAATCTCTTTGCTCACTGCCGTCTCTTCAGCAATCACTTTCTCCTGGGTGAGAGCTCTGGTTGAAACAAAGCCATGAACAGTGGCCTTCCTGGGGATTCCTTGGGGATCCTCCAAAGTCAAGGCCTCTGGACTGTGCTTCATAAACCGCTGTGATGGGAACTGTAGGCCACTCCACCTCAGATTCTTTCTTTTTCCTCCACAGCAACTGAAATAAAATCTGTAATTTCCCTCCATCCTCCATGGACCACTCTCTTCGAAGGAGAGACTGTGACACTGACTTGCAAAGCATTTCAGATCAATGCACCACAGAAAATAAAATGGTACCGTTGGTATCTTCCTGGAGAAATACAATATGAGACAACAGAAAACACCTACGAGGTCCGTGAATCTGGAGAGTACAAATGCCAGGCCCAGGACTCACACTCAAGTGATCGTGTGGACTTAATCTTTTCTGCAGGTGGGAAAGAAATGAAAAAAAAGTTTAGGAATAATAAAGTGACTCAAAACCCAGCTGCATTTTCTAATTCAAAAGCTATAGAAATAGGGCCCAAGAATTTATATATTTTACAAGCTGCTCAGGTAAAAGAAAATTTGAGAAGCAACTTATATGAATGGTTTCTGAATCTACGTTTAGTTTGAGGCTTATAAAATTTATTTGGAATAAAAATCTATGTGAGGATTTATTAATATTTTATAGATAAGTAGACAGAAGATAGAGAGGGAGTAATTTCCATTTCTGTCCTAAAACCACCTATTTTGAATGAATTTGAGGCAATATCTTTCTAGTTATAATATAATGCTCTTTAATTTAGTGAACAAGAAACAGTATAGTAGCAAAGAGCTAAGAAAATGTTTAGCCTTTTGACCTGACAATTCTTCTCTTAAGAATTTACCTACTGAAATAGTCATTCATATATACAACCAAAATTGAAGAATCTTAAATGGTCAAGAAGAGAAAATTCATTAAATAAATTATCTTCCTGCCATTGAAGGAAAACGTTGCAGGTCATTGAAAACCAGGTTAAGGAATGATAGTGATGGCATAAGAAAGTATTCATAGTAAAGTAAGTGAAAAGCAAGTTATAAAGTGGATAAATATTTTAATTTTATAAAAAGAAATATATACAGACTCTTATATACATGCACATAGATAAAAGAACTGGAAAAATATATGACAAAAATCTGGTGAGTTGATAAGGTTAATTTGCATTTCTGTTTTAAGCATTTTCTCAAGCATATGTGTTCCTTTTAAAGCCAGGGGAAAAAGGGATTTCTCTGGTGGTCCAGTGGTTAGGACTCTGCGCTTTCATTTCAGGGAGCATGGATTTGATCCCTGGTTGGGGAACTAAGATCCCACGAGACATGTGGCATGGTCAAAAATAAATAAGTTAATTAAATAGATAAGATCAGAAAAAAGAAATGATGATTATTTTAAGCATCCTTTTCCCTAGTTCTCAGTCTTGTAAAGTCTTTTAGAATAATAGTGAAAAGAGGGGGAGAAAGAATCGGGAGAAACAAACAACTCCCTTGTGTTTCCTACAGCCAACCTGATCCTGCAGGCTCCATCTGATGTGTTTGAAGAAGACTCCGTGGTTCTGAGATGCCAAGCAAAGGCAAACATAGTACTAAATAACATGACATTGTACAAGAATGAAAAAATCCTGAAAATCCTTAACGAAACTTCTGACTTCCATATTCATCGAGCAAGTATGAAGGACAGTGGTGAATATTACTGTCGTGGAGCTACAGATACTCACTTGGTTTTTTCAAACAAAATTAAAATCGTAGTCCAAGGTAAAGCGTTCTTTATTTTGTGAAATAGGTTAGTCAAAATGAGGACTCCTGAGATTGTAGAAGATAAAAAGGGTGGTCTGAAATACTACTGAATCTCAGCTCAGGGAGCATTCCTACAAGGAACAGAGAAAGTACTACTGTGCTTTGGAGGATATTAGTAATCAAAGGCGGCATCTTTTCTGCCTGCTTTTGTATGTTCTGCTTGTGGGTGCTGAGGATAAACTGTGTTTTTCTCCAAAGCAGTTCCAAGCCTCACTTCCCCTGAGAAATATCGTGATCCTTCTCTCTAGAGCTGTTTCCAAGTCCTGTGCTGAAAGCCAGCTCTACCCAGCCCACTGAGGGGCACACAGTGACCTTGACCTGTGAGAGCCAGCTCTTCTACAGAGGCCAGAAGGCCAGCTCCTGTTCCGCTTCGTCAAACCATCCACGATGTCAGAATGGAAAATCTCCCCAGAATTCCAGTTCTCTCCCATACGGAGAGAAAACTCAGGGTCTTACTGGTGTGAGGCACGGAGAATGAATTCCCTTGTCCAGAAACGGAGCCAGGAATTACAGATACAGGTACAAGGTGAGTGCTAGTGGGTTCTGAGATTTTCCAGAATGGGGCTGGGAAGGGCCGGGCAGAATGGCACAGCAGTTTGTTTTTCTTTCAGTACTGTGAGACACAACTCGTTCTTTCTCCTCTGAAGTTAAGCTTCCTTGACATCATTTTTTTTTCTTCCTGGTGGGCCTATAGGCATGGGCTTTCCAGGTGGTGCTAGTGGTAAAGAACCGGCCTACCAATGCAGGAGACATAAGACCTGGGTTTGATCCCTGGGTGAGGAAGATCCCTTGGAGGGAGGGCATGGCAACCCACTCCAGTATTCTTGCCTGGAGAGTTCCAGGGACAGAGGAGCCTGGCAGGCTACAGTCCATAGGGTCACAAACAGTTGGACACAACTAAAGTGGCTGAGCACACACATGTACACTGTAGGCATAAACCACAGAGCCCTTTGATTGAGCTAGATGGATTCTACTCAGCCAGATGGATAGATTCTTAGAATGCTAGATGCCTGGAGGTGAGCACTTAAGAATAAGAAAACTAAAGGACAAGAGCTTGGGGAGCAAATATTTCTAACTGGATATATTTAAGGATGATGTTGTTCCCACTGGGCATCCCTTGTGGATCAGATGGTGAAGAATCTTCCTGCAATGCAGAAGACCTGGGTTCGGTCCCTGGATTGGGAAGATCCCCTGGAGAAGGGAAAAGCTGTCTGCTCCAGTATTCTGGTCTGGAGAAGTCCATGGACTGTACAGTCCATGGGGTTGCAAAGAGTCAGACACAACTAAGTGACTTTCACTTTCCCCTTATTCCCACTATTGCTTTTTCCTAAGTCTCTGAAACTTTATAGGTCTTCAAGCATGAATGCCACCCGATGGTCAAGTGCCTCTTCTGATTTATTTTGACCTACTGATATCTCATAGGAGCACTAGGAAGGATGCAGATCTGGGGTGCATGCTCTCCTGAGTGAGGAAACAGTAAAAGTGGTTAGCATTCTCCATCCATTTGCTCCCATTCCCAAGCAAAAGAGACGGTTCCATGTTTCTTCCAAACTGTCTGAAATTGAAAATGTTAGTTGCTCAGTCCTGTCCAGCTCTTTGTGACCCCACGGACTGGAGCCCACTGGGCTCCTCTGTCCATGGAATTCCCCAGGCAAGAATACTGGAGTGGATAGTCATTCCATTCTCCAGGGGATCTTTCCAACCCAGGGATCAAACCCAGGTCTCCCACATTGCAGGCAGATTCTTTACCATCTGAGTCACCAGGGAAGTCCTTGAAACTGTCTAGACATTAGGTATTTGATTTGGATTGGAAAACTGAGAGGAAGTGGAGAGGGTGTTACTCAACAGTTGCAACACAGTGATTTCTAGCATAGGATCTCTCTTTATGTTACTGATGGAACCCAAACCCCAAATCCTACTCCTTATCTGTTCCCAGGTATCTTCCCTTGTTCTTCAAGCCTCCAGGATGACTCAAAAAGGCATTACCCTTAGCCAGGATCCTAGTGTAAAACCATAACCACTTGGAGTGAAGAACACTTTCATCCCAGATTTTCCTATTTTAGGAGGACTGTCACAGGTCCACCTCCTCTGACCATCTAACTGACAGGCAGAAGTGTTAAGAAGTGCTTATTCCAGGGCAAGCTTGCTGTATATGTTAGTGATTGATTTCCAACAAAGCACTGAAGTTGTTACAGCTTCAGAACAAGTACCTCCAGTGCCAAGTCTTCCTGTCCTTTGCCATCCTCACCACTTCAGTGTTGGGCACTGGGTGTAATTTCCAGGATGACTAGCCCATGCTCTGTCAGGTATAGCATGAGGAGAGGCTGGGCATTTTATTCCTTTGGAATAAATGGTTCCTGGTGGCTCAGATGGTAAAGAATCTGCCTGCAGTATGGGAGACCCAGGTTTTATCCTTGGGTTGGGAAGATCCCCTGGAGAAGGGAATGACTATCCACTCCAGTGTTCTTGCCTAGGGAATTCCATGGACAGAGGAGCCTGGTGGACTCTAGTCCATGGAGTCACAAAGAGTTGGACAGGATTGAGCAACTAACACTTTCAATTTCAGGAACTGGCTCCACCAGTTCATTAGGAATTGAAATTCTCTCAAACCATTGTCACCCCAGCGCTTTCTCCCTCTTCTCAAGCAGAAATCTCAGTTCCACCCCAGGTCAACTTCCCATCAGGTCAGCAGACTTAGCCCTTCCCATTCTGTGACTCTTCTGTGTCTCATTCTGTGACACTCCAATGCCAAGAATTCCACATGTCATTTTTATTCATTTAGAAATTGTTTCTGACGTCCGAATACACTCCCACCCAGAGTTCGTGTTTGAAGGTCAGGAGCTGGTTCTCATCTGCTCAGTAAATGGAGTTCCAAGGCCCGTCACAGTCTCTTGGTACAAAAACAACGCAGACTGCGGAAGGACAGAGAGCTTCAAACTTCCTCAAAAACGAATGAATTCAAGGTCCCCGTGGTGCAAAACAGCGATGCTGGAGAGTATTACTGTATTGCCAGAAACGGTCACTTTTCCCTTGAAAGCAACTCAGTGATCATCAGTGTGAAAGGTGTGTCTGCCAACTATCATTTGCAGAATAGCTTTTCAAACTTTGTAAAGACCATGAGGTGGTTGAGTGGGAGTGGGTGTTGATTGTTGCCAATAATTTACTGCTATGAATAATCTACCAAAAGTTAGACTAACAGCAGGGGGATTTAGGGGTAGAATGGGTTGTGGGAGCTTTTGGAAACTCCTAGAAATGGAGAACAGAGAAAGTATTCAATGACTGGCATTCGTGTGGGATCTTCATATTTAAAATTTTCTTTTTAAATGAAATAGTTCCTGAACAAATAGAATTTTAGAGCTGAAATGATCTGGGACCATGTCTCTTGATAGGAGGGCCCTCTTTCTCTTGTAGTAGATCACCTTCTCTCTGCATCCTCACATAACCTTTCTCTCTGTCCTTGAAGAGAGAGAGGTCTCTGGTATCTTCCTTTCATATCTGTAAGGATGCCAGTCCTATCTGATTAGGGGATCAATCTTCTCTCATGACCTCATTTAACCTTTGTTGTTGCTCAGTCTGTAAGTTGTGCCTGATTCTTTGCAATTCCATGGACTGCAGCACGCCAGGTTCCCCTGTGCTTCACTATCTTCCAGAGTTAGCTCAAATTCATATCCATAGAGTCAGTGATGCTATCTAACCAGCTCATCCTCTGCCACTCCCTTTTCCTCTTGCCCTCAATCTTTCCCAGCATCAGAGTCTTTTCCAGTGAGTTGGCTCTTCGCATCAGGTGGCCAAAGTATTGGAGCTTTAGCTTCAGCATCAGTCCTTCCAGTGAATATTCAGGATTGATTTTCTGTAGAATTGACTGGTTTGATCTCCTTGCAGTCCAAAGGGCTCTCAAGAGTCTTCTCCAGCAGCACAATTTGAAAACATCAGTTCTTCAGCACTCAGTCTTCTTTATGGTCCAGTTCTCACATCCAAACCTGGCTGACTACTGGAAAAGCTATATCATTGATGACTATACAGACCTTTGTCAGTAAAGTGATATTTCTGTTGTTTGATATGCTGACTTTTAGGTTTGTCACAGCTTTCCTTCCAAGGAATAAGTGTGTTTTAATTTTATGGCTGCAGTTAGCATCTGCAGTGATTTTGGAGCCCAAGAAAAGAAAATATGTCACTGCTTCCACTTTTCCCCCTTCTATTTGCCATGAAGTGATGGGACCAGATGCCATGATCTTTGTTTATTGCATGTTGAATTTCAAGCCAGCTTTTTCACTCTCATCTTTCACCCTTATCAAGAGGCTTTTTAGCTCCTCTTTACTTTCAGCCATTAGAGTGGTGTCATCTGCATATCTGAGGTTGTTGATACTTCTCCTGGCAATCTTGATTTCAGCTTGTAATTCATCCAGTCTTGCATTTCACATGATGTGCTTTGCATATAAGTTAAATAAGCAGGGTGACAATATGTAGTCTTGTTGTACTCTTTTCCCAATTTTGAACTAGTCCATTGTTCCATGTCTGGTTCTAACTGTTGCTTCTTGATCTGCATACAGGTCCCTCAGGAGACAGGTAAGGTGGTCTGGTATTTCCATCTCTTAAAAAAAAAAAGTTTCATTTCTTTATGGCTGCACTGGGTCTTTGTTGCTGCATCTGGGCTTTCTCTAGTTGCAATACGGGCTACTCTTCATTGAAATGAGGGCTATTTTTTGTTGCAGTGAGCAGGCTTCTCATTGCAGTTGCTTCTTTTGTTATGGAGCATGGGATCTAGGTGCTTGGGCTCAGTAGTTATGGCAAACAAGCCTAGTTGCTCCATGGCATATGGGAATCTTCCTGGACCAGGGATGAAATGTGTATCCCCTTCATTGCAAGGTGGATTCTTAACCACTGGACCACCAGTGAAACCTGGTATTCCCAGCTTTTTAAGAATTTTCCACATTTTGTTGTGAACTTCCATCCATCATTCTTCAGGCACTCTGTCTACCAGATCTATTCATTACCTTCACTGTATAACCATGAGGGATTTGATTTAGGTCATACCTGAATGGCTAGTGGTTTCCCTACTTTCTTCAATTTAAGTCTGAATTTTGCAATAAGGAGCTCATGATCTGAACCATGGTCAGCTCAAGGTCTTGTTTTTGCTCACTGTATACAGCTTTACAATCTTCAGCTGCCAAGAATATAGTCAATCATGTAACCTTACTTATTTCCTTAAAGGCTCTATCTCCAAATGCTGTCATATTGGAGGTTATGACTTCAATATATGTATTAAAGAGGGACACAGTTCACTCCATAACACCATCCCCATTGGCTTTGAATAAGTGTCTCTATCTTGTGGGCCTCATCCTTCAACCAGTTCAGATACTATCATACCCCCTAATATGTCTGCAACATCTCTCTCTCTCTTTTCTTGACCCCCAGCATCTGTAGAACTCACCGCTTTTCTCTTTTCTTTCTTTATCCTTTGAGTCCCCATATGCTTGAGTTTCCAATCAATCATAGTAGTCCTCAAATAATCCCTCTATTCCAGGGTTATGGAGATATCTGTTGTTCCAATCAACAGTTAATTATTTTCAATAACCAATGTGCAAATCCATGTAGGATACGGCAACAGGTAGTAACATCAGTTACTCCATCCATGTAACTATGGTTACTACACCACCTCAAACTATCCTACCTCCTTTACCAGTATCTAACATCATCTTACCCTCAGTACAGTTAAGGTAGCTGTGGTAGTGACAGGAAAATAGCTTCGATAGGGCCCTGTGCTGTTTCCTTCAATGGTGACAAGCTCCAGTTCCCTTTTAAGGAGTCGATGTATTTAACTTTGGAACGGGAGTCAGGAGACAGACTTAGGTCCTGTCTGGCCCTGAAAACATCCTGATGAGTTACCACAGACAGATCTCCTAACCTCTTCTTGACTCAATTTTCTCACCTATAAATAGAGAGTGCCAGGCTGGATACATGGAGAATGTAGGAATGGAGACGATTCTAGAAGAGTATGTGAATGTTGTACAGAAAAGAGAAAGGGGTAGAGGCCTGAGGCCAATCCCAGCAAAGGGGAAAAGGAGAGCAGGGACTGACAGGAAGACTAAGAGTGTGGCTTGGGTGGGTGAGGGGACAAATCTTCCAAGTCATATGGTAGAGGGGAAGGGGCAAGGTAAATGGATCGATCTGATGGTAGCAAAATCAGAGATTTCTTCCCCAAGAACATCATTTCCCCTGGAAAATGGGAGTCAGGTCACCTAACAAGGGGAGATAGAAAAGGAGAAGGGCCAGGTCTGATGGAGAAGGAGAAGACCAACATGGAGAAGAGGAAAGAGCTGGGAGACGGTGGGCTGCCCCGAAAGCCAGTGGACATGAGACTGGACATTTCATTAACCACTGATTGACAGCTTCAGGAAGTGTCAGGGGCAACTGTTAACTAAGGTTTTTTCTCCCCTCAGTCCCTGTGTCTCAACCTGTCCTCACTCTCAGACCTTCTGGGACCTGGACTCTTGTGAGAGATAAGATGAGCCTTCAGTGTGAAGTTCAGAGAGGTTCTCTGCCCATCTGGTACCAGTTTTTTCATGAAGATGTGTTGCTTGAGAAGATAAAATCCGCTTCAATGAGAAAAATGCTCCATAGATTGTCTCCGACTGAAAAGCCCTTCGGAAACTACTACTGCACAGCTGACAATGGCCTTGGCCCTCGGAGGAGTGCGGCCGTGAGTAAGTAAGCCTCCCTATCGTTAGGAAGCCCAGGCTCTGTGAGAGACCCATACTTGGCCTCTATCCCTGACTGCTCCAGAAATGTGTTCCCACCTTCGAGTTTCACCTTCTTTTTCATCTGGCCAAACCAATGTCCTTCTCAACACCCCAGCTCACTGAGACAGCTCTCTGCTGCTTTTGAGGCTGGTTCCTTCAGCAGCTCGCGTGCCATTGTGCCCCTGGCTGCCTACAGAGCAGCTCTGTCTTTCCTGGACCCCAACCTTTGAGGAGTCAAGTGCTTCTCTTTTTGTCCTCTTGTCTTGTGAACGCCCCACATTCCTGATTTTCATACATTACACTGTCCCCTGTAGCCACAAAATCAGCTCTCCCTGAGGCAGAGATTTGTCTCCTGTCCCTTTCATATCAGATACTGATCATTTACAGTGTACAAAACCAAGTAAGATGTAAAGACAAGGAGCATGATTATAGTTACTCCAAATATGACCTTCTTTTAAGAAAATGTTTATCGGAGTATAGCTGAATTACAGTGTTATGTTAGTTTCAAGTGTACCACAAAGTGGATCAGTCATACATAAATATATACACATTCATTTTTAGATTCTTTCCCAATATAGGTCATTACAGAATGTTAAGTTCCCTGTGCTTTACAGTAGTCTTTATTAGTTATCCCTTTTATATATAGTAGTAATGTATATGTCAGTCCCGATCTCCCAGTCTATTCCCTCCCTCACTCCTTTACCCCCTGGTAACCACAAGCTTACCATAAGTAAACCATAAGCTTAATTCAACATAACCACATTGAGTAAGCTCTTTTAGAGTTGGTTAGGTAGCAATGTGCGAGGGGCTCAAATGGGGAAAAAGGCTGGCAGCAGATCAAGGGATAACCACTGTGAGCTAAGAGGAACTCACCTCTGCTTGCCTGATTTAAGGCCCTAAAGGTGAATGTCAGCTCAAAATCAAGTTAGATAGGTTTCAGTTGAGCCCTGAATCTCAGTTTTGTGTCATCTATGTGTGGCCAAAGTCCAAGCCCAATTTTAGGGAGCAGTGTGATTTGGATTTGTACAGATGGTAGAGTCCAGTCCTGGCTGGTCTTGGAAGCAACCTAGTTTCTCTTCTGTTTGGAAAAAAAAAAAAAAGAGCAAGGCTCGAGATAAGCCAGAATGCAGCCCCTCCCACAATAGATATGCAAAAGGTTTAAAAGGAAAGGATCAGGGAACCCTGGAAGGAGACATCAAATGAAAGAGATAGAGAAGCTGTGCTCCTGACATCCACAGACCCAAGGAATTTGGAGGCAGGATGTCATCATCAGATGCTCTCAGAGATGCCCAAAGTTCTATAGAATGGCTCCTTTACCCACCTCCTAAGTAATTACTTCATATATTCTGTATGCCAGACTATACTGACATCTAAGGATACAGAGACTAGACCAACACTGTAGGGGTGTTTAACAAAGTGAAACCAAGTGAGGGAGAGTTTTAAGCAAAAGACAGTAGAGGCCAAGGCAGAGATGGCAGAGCTGATATATGATGAAAGATAAGAACTGAGTCACAGCCCCTGAATTTAGCCACAAAGCACTGCAAAGGAAAGCGGAAGAACACAGATGAGAACCTGCTTTGATAGCCGGGTTTGACGGGTGCCTCACCATGTACTAGCTATGCAGCTTTAACCCCAGGGGGTCTCAGTCTCCTCAGTCTCCTCATCTGTGAAATAAAGGCAGTGATGATAGCTTCTCAGGATTGTTTTGATCATTAAACTGGTGTTTGCCTACATATGTTTATAAATAATATATGACAAATGCACACCAGACACATAGTTAAAAACATTATATCATGTGAGTGAGTGAGTGAAGTCGCTCAGTTGTGCCCAACTCTTTGCAGCCCCATGGACTGTAGCCTACCAGGCTCCTCCGTCCATGGGATTTTCTAGGCAAGAGTACTGGAGTGCGTTGCCATTTCCTTCTCCCATATTATATCATAAGTATCTATTATTATCACATTGTCATTACAATCACAAGCATGAAAAGTCAACTTTAATATATTGGTGGGGATAAAAATAAGATTGTATTGAGCAAAAGATCAGAGTGAGAAAAAATAGAGACAACGAGTCTTTTCTACTTCTATGAGTCTTTCCACAGAAAAGAACAGACATTGGGAACATTAAATGCAAATAGGGTTTTGTTTTGTTGTTTTACTAAAGGGGAGAGGATTAAACGCACCTAAGTGGTGTTTGGAAGAAGTGACTAGATACAGAGAATTTATATCTGGGACACATGGAGGTGAGCTCAGGGTCAAGAAAGAGCAGGATCCTCCTTGAGTTGGTGGAGGGGCAGCTTTTCCAAGGTCACCAGGCAGGGGAGAAGCAAGGAGCTGATGCAGGTAACAGTGTGAGTCTGCTGGCAGCAAAATAAGCGACTTATTCCTCAATAACATCAATTCCTCTGAAAAATAGGAGTGAGGTGACCTAACAAGGGGAGACAGGAGAGGAGAAGGGCCAGGTCTAATGGGAAAGGAGAAGGCCAACAAGGGGAACAGGAGACAGCCAGGGAGAAACCCAGGGGGCTCTGGGGTGCCCTGACGGCCAGTGCACATGAGACATTTCGCTAGCCACTGACTGACAGCTTCCGGAAGTGGGGGGAGCAACTGCTGACCAAGGTTGTTCTCTCCCTCAGTGCCCGTGTCTCAACCTGTCCTTACCCTCAGCCCTCCTGGAACCCGGATTCTTGTGGGAAATGAGGTGAGACTGCAGTGTGAAGTTCAGAGAGGGTCTTCGCCCATCCGGTACCAATTTTTTCATGAAGATGTGTTGCTCACAAAGATAGAAGCTACTTCATGGAGAACAAAGTCCTATAGCTTCTCTGTGACTGCAGAGCATTCTGGGAACTACTACTGCACAGCTGACAATGGCTTTGGCCCTCAGAGAAGTGAGGCCAGGAGCCTTTCCGTCACCGGTAAGCTCTGGATTCCTGCCAGTGACCCCCAGGCCCCTGGCCTTTATCCTTGTGGAAGTAAAAGTCGCTCAGTCGTGTGCAACTCTTTGTGACCCCATGGACTCTACAGTCCATGGAATTCTCCAGGGCAGAATACTGGAGTGGGTAGCCTTTCCCTTCTCTGGAGTATCTTCCCAACCCTGGGATCAAGCCCAGGTCTTCCACATTGCAGGCAGATTCTTTACCAGCCGAGCCACAAGGGAAGGCCGGCCGGTATCCTTGACCCCTCCAGAAGTGTGTTCCCACCTTCAAGTTTCCCCTGCTCCTTCCTCTGGCCAAACCTATGTCATTCTCATTACCAGGTTCTCTTGAGACAGCTGTCTGTTGCTTTTGAGCCTTGTACTGGAGCAACTCAGATGTTATCACACCCCTAGCTTCCTGCAGAGCAGCTCTCTCTCTCCTGGACCCCAACTCTGAGGAGCCAGATGCTTCTCTCTTTCTGTCCTCTTGCCTTACTAATCCACAGATCTCTGATTTTCATTGATTACATTGTTCCCCATAGCTACAAAATGAGTTCCCGGGGTCACTGAGTTGTCACTTGTCCCTTTCCTATCAAATACTCCTAGATGGTTCAGTGGTGAAGAATCCACCTGCCAAAGCAGGAGATACGGGAGGTGCTATTTTAATTCCTGGGTTGGGAAGATAGTCTGGAGTAGGAAATGGTAACCCTCTCCAGTATTCTTGCCTGAAAATATTCCATGGACAGAGGAGCCTGGTAGGCTGCAGTCCATGTGGTCACAGAGAGTTGGGCCTGAATGACCAACTGAGCACACAAGCACTGATCATTTACAGATACAAAACCATAAAAGATACAAAGACAGGGAACAGGATCATAGTTATACCAAAGATGTCCTTCTTGAGTAAGCACTTTTAGAGTTGGCTAGGCAGCAGTGTGAGAGGACACAGAGGGGGAGGGGGCTGGAAGCAGGGCAAGGGGCATCCACTCTGAGTCAAGAGGAATTCACCTCTGCTTGCTTGGCTTAAGGTCCCAAAGTCCATGAAGGTGACTGTCAGCTCAGTATGAAGTTAAAATGGTTTCTGTTGAGCCTTGAATCTCAGTTGTTGTTGTTGTTGTTGTTTTTTTTTTTTTTTTTTTTGCCATCTATGTGTGTCCCAACTTCAAGCCCAATTTTAGGGGGCAGTGTGATTTGTGCTCTCCTGAGGGCCAGTGGACATAAGACTGGATGTTTTACTAGTCACTGGTTAACAGCTCCAGGCAGTGGCAGAAGCAACTGTTGACTAAGGTTTTCTCTCCCTCAGTGCCCGTGTCTCAACCTGTCCTTACCCTCAGCCCTCCTGGAACCCGGATTCTTGTGGGAAATGAGGTGAGACTGCAGTGTGAAGTTCAGAGAGGGTCTTCGCCCATCCGGTACCAATTTTTTCATGAAGATGTGTTGCTCACAAAGATAGAAGCTACTTCATGGAGAACAAAGTCCTATAGCTTCTCTGTGACTGCAGAGCATTCTGGGAACTACTACTGCACAGCTGACAATGGCTTTGGCCCTCAGAGAAGTGAGGCCATTAACCTCTCTGTCATTGGTAAGCTCTGGATTCCTGCTAGTGACCCATCCCTGACCCAGATCCTTTTCATGCCAACTCCTTTCAGAGATTTTCATGGATCTTCCAGTTTCCTACCCCATCAACTTAATGCCCATCTCATTTCCTTCTCAAAGAACCATCTATCTGTGGGCTTCACTCCTCATTCAGCCTTCACTCAACCAGGCCCCTAAGATAGCTCAACACATCCCCCACTTTTACCAAATGAATTTATTTTCCCAAAAGTCCCTGGTGGCTCAGATGGTAAAGAATATGCCTGCAATGCAGAAGACCCAGTTTCCAGCCCTGGGTCAGGAAGATACCCTGAGTAGGAAATGGCAACCCGCTCCAGTATTCTTGCCTGGATAATTCCATGGACAGAGGAGCCTGGCTGGTTATAGGCCATGGGATCACAGAGTTGGACATGACTGAGAGACAAACATTTCTGTATTCTCAAATTATATTTTCATGCCCTGTGTGTTTAGTCTCCAAGCCAATTTCTCTTAATTGGATGCACAGAAGCATCTCATATCTCCCCATTAATACCTACATATTAATTTAGCTACAAATTCAGACATATGGACATATAGTGGGCAAGAGCTTACTTTCTCCAAAGGGTTCTGAAGTAGTTTAGACTCTTGCTGCTGCTGCTGCTGCTGTTAAGTCGCTTCAGTCATGTCACACTCTGTGTGACCCCATAGACAGCAGCCCATCAGGCTCCCACGTCCCTGGGGTTCTCCAGGCTGGAGTGGGTTGCCATTTCCTTCTCCAATGCATGAAAGTGAAAAGTGAAAGTGAAACCACTCACTCGTGAGTTGTGGTTCTCCACATTGGACTGGGCTGCCATTTCCTTCCAGTGCATGAAAGTGAAAAGTGAAAGTGAAGTCGCTCAGTCGTGTCTGATTCTTAGCGACCCCATGGACTACAGCCTACCAGGCTCCTCCATCCATGGGATTTTCCATGTAAGAGTACTGGAGTAGGGTGCCATTGCCTTCTCCAGTTCAGACTCTTATGTAGGTTTAAAGAGGGCTGAAAGTGAAAGGATGGGAGGAAATGGTGTCCTGGAAGCCAACTCACTGGTTTTTCTGGGGTTTCTGGGGTTTCTGTGATCTTTTGACTTAACCCAGTAATAACACAAGTGTCATTTCTTTGTATTATGGTTTTTACAGTTTTGTTGCAGTATGACATACATTTGTAAATGTATACGAATCATCAGTGTACAGTTCATGGTTGCCTATAGAACCATGAAAAAGTGACATTTTAGGAGCAAAATTGCTTCCGTTTACTCTTGGAATCTTCGTGTAGAAGAGAGTGAATGTTCAGTTTTCTTTTCAGAGAAGCAGAAAGAAAGACAGAGAAATCTTGAGTCAGATGTATAAGATCATTTTAGATAAGACACCCCCTTGATGTTCCTGGGGGTGAGGGTTTGCTAAGTAAATCCAGGGAATTGAAAAACAAAAAGAAGAAGAAGACAACATATCCAGATTCACAGAATAAGAACTGAGAGGTTTCTCAGAATTCAACTTATTTCTCAAAAACAGGTTATACTGATGCCTGATGAACTAGATACTTTCATTATTATCTACTCCTAGCCCTGCCATCTGTTTCCTTTCTCCTTCTGCCCCATTTTTTGTATTGCTCCAAAGTGCTTTCCATTCTCATTATTAAGACTCTATCTTATGACTTATCTTGCCTCATACTTTCTGCAAATTTCATCATTAACTGTCTTAGACTTTGGAATAGGACATCCTGTTCTGTATTTCAACGTCTGCCCCAACTGCCAGTGCATTATGGCTTGCTACCAAAGCAGTGCTTCTAACAAGTCTAATTAGCCAAGCAGCCTAACTGTAAGACACCTCACAAGCCACAGGCAAGTCTATACATGGAATGTTCTTAAACCAACTGCCTACCTCCAGTTCAACAAGTGGTTGCAGAGGGAGCAGGGTCAATTGGGACAACATGACATATAATGAACTACATTGAAGAAAACAGAACTACATTGAAGAAAATAGTTTTTCTAGGAATGATATACACATAGTGTACATGTAAAACATCTTGCTTGAGTTGCATGACATCAGTGTGGATAAGAATATCTGAATTCTAGCCCTAGTTGTGAAAATAGCTAGTTCATAATTTAGGCAACATTTTAAAATATTCTTTGTCTTACTGTTTTCACTTTCTCTTGAAAGTTAGATAAGACAGTAATTAGTGTCCCTTAAATCCACAGAATTCTGTGATTTGAGTTGGAATAAGAATCCAAAGGTGATGAATTCATGATTCTCTGAAATAAATGAGGTGAGGGTCCATGGGTGTCCCTTGTTTTTACCAGGAAAAGTGAAGGAGAGCATCACTTTGACAGAGTCTCATCATCCTTCAAGGTGGTGGAGAGGACTTAGGGAGTCACTTTTAGGGTTTGAGAAACAGGAATTAGTCAGAGTATGATGGTAACTACAAGCGTGGTCTGGTCAGAACTTTAAATTAGGCAAGTTCCTGTTACGGTCTGTGGTCTTAGGAACGCATGAGTCCATCTGGAGTCCTTATTACTGTGGTCCTATCTTGAAACTGGTCAGTCTGAACGATCGCTTGCTCCTTGACAGTTCTTGTTTCAGATCATAGTAAAACATGACCAAAGGAAGACACTGCCCCTATATAAACTGTTGAGTTAAGAGCTTATTTATGAAATGTAAATGCTCTGAGATTCAAACTCTAAAGCCTGAAGCTGAGCTATCGAGGAAAGTCCCAAGTCCTAAAGACATCCTCTTCCTCATGATCGTGTTTTATTTTCTTCTCAAATTAAATGTTATCTAAATCCCGTTTATTTCTTGTTTCGTGTGTATCTTCCTCAATACTAGAGTGTAAGCTTCATGAAAATGGATCCTTTTTAGTTTTGGTCTGCTCTGCATCCCTGTGCTTACTCGGTGTCTGGCACAAAGTAGGTCTTCAGTGAGTATTTGTAATTCCATGAACAAAAAGTCTTTCAGGTGAGATGAGGAAGAAAGGATTAGGGAGAAAACACTGGTTTTCACATCTGCTTATACCAACTGAACAAAAATAAATGAGCCTTAAATTAACACACAAATTGAGAAGCTTCACACTGAGCCATGCAGACTTTCTGACAAAATAATTTGTTTTGTGTGTTTTTTTTTTCTTTTGAGGGAATATGCCCCAAAGAGAAGACACGGAAATTTCGTGGGAATATAAACTGATAAGATATGCCCATTTTGAATTTATCAACACACACACACATACTCACACACACATACACAGAGCATTCTCAAGCAAATACGAGAGTCTGAATATAACTTTATTCACTGAAGTATAAGCCATAAACATAAGAAGTCTAATGTGGGAATTTTTGCTTCGATGCATTTAAAACTATAAAAGGGAGAGAGAAGGCAAAAAATTCTTAATACCTTTAAGAAGAAGAATTTTTTTAAGAAACAAAAAGTTTTCTGGATTTTCTTAATACAATTAAAGAAAATATGGACTTATGGACTCCAGGGGAGAAAAGTACAATGGGGAAATTAATGAGGTTAAAGAAGAGATGAATCTTATCAGAAAAGAAAAGAAAAACAAGAATATCTCTATATATCCATATCTCTATATATATATCAGAGCTCAGGAGAAAAACCAAAGAAAACAATAAAGTTATTTTAGAAATAAAATCCAAATTTGAAGGAGAAGGAATAAAATGCATACTTCTGAAATCTGTTAAAGGAATGGAGTTGTTATGAGAAAATAATATGGAACCCAAGGCAGAAAGACACAGAAAAGGCAAAAGGAAAAAGAAATTAAAATATGGAGATCAGACAATGAAGACCACAAGTGTCAATAATTAAGTGTCTAAAGAGAGAAACAAAACTCAGAGTTAATTAAAATTTTCTAAACTTGAAGAAAACTTGAGTATATAGATTAAAAGACATATCTTGATGAGGTTATTGATTTTCAAGGCTAAAAATATATATGTGCACATGCATGAGTGTATGTGTGTGTGTATGATCATGGCAAAAAAAAAAACAACAGTCATCTCAGAAAGAAAAGTGTTAAGTGGTCTTAGATTTTACATAGAAGTCAATACTAAAAGAGAGAAACAATGTGCAGGCTCACAGTTTCAGAGGAGAAATGAGAATTTTATCAATAACCTCAGATATACAGATGACACCACCCTTATGGCAGAAACTGAAGAAGAACTAAAGAGCCTCTTGAAAGTGAAAGAGGAGAGTGAACAAGTTGGCTTAAAGCTCAGGGCAAGGGCAGGATGATACGAAAGAATGGCACTGAAACATGTAAAATATCATAGGTGAAATGAATCGCCAGTCCAGGTTTGATGCATAATATAGGGTGCTCAGGGCTGGTGCACTGGGACGACCCAGAGGGATGGGATGGGGAGAACATGTACACTCATGGCAGATTCAAGTCAATGTATGGCAAAACCAATACAATACTGTAAAGTAAAATAAATAAATTAATTAAATTTTAAAACCCTCTCAACATTCAAAAAACAAAGATCATGGCATCCAGTCCCATCACTTCATGGTAAAGAAATGGGGAAACAGTGGAAACAGTGAGAGATTTTATTTTTCTGGGCTCCAAAATCACTGCAGATAGTGACTGCAGCCATGAAATTAAAAGACACTTACTTCTTAGCAAGAAAGTTATGACCAATCTAGATAGCATATTAAAAAGCAGAGACATTATTTTGTCAACAAAGGTCCATCTAGTTAAGGCTATAGTTTTTCCAGTAGTCATGTATGGATGTGAAATTTGGACTGTAAAGAAAGCTGAGCACAGAAGAACTCATGCTTTTCAACTGTGGTGTTGGAGAAGACTCTTGAGAGTTCCTTGGACAGCAAGGAGATCCAACCAGTCCATCCTAAAGGAGGAGATCAGTCCTGGATGTTCATTGGAAGGATTGATGCTGAAGCTGAAACTCCAATATTTTGGCCACCTGGTTCAAAGAGCTGACTCATTTGAAAAGACAGGAGGAGAAGGGGACGGCAGAGGATGAGATGGTTGGATGGCATCACCAACACAATGGACGTGGGTTTTGGTGGACTCTGGGAGTTGGTGATGGACAGGGAGGCCTGGTGTGCTGTAGTTCATGGGGTCACAAAGAGTCAGACATGACTGAGCGACTGAACTGAACTGATATCAAATCAAAAGACATTTTCAAATGTGCAAGGATTCAAAGAACTTAGTACTCGTTAACCCTTCTTGAAAAATTATTTGATGACAAACACTAGCCCAACAGAGATAAGAATCAATATAAAAGACTCAAAATGAAGAAACCATGATATGAAAAGTGAATACTGAATCTATTCACATCAGTAGGTCTCAGCCTTGGCTGCATATTAGATTGATGTTGATGTATGGAAGAACCATCACAATATTACAAAGTAATTATCTTCCAATTAAAATTAAATTAAATTAAAAAAGAGTCAACTAGGATATTGAAAAAGATTTTTTTTTTATGACATGTCACTAACAGAGTTTATTTTTTTAATTTATTTATTTATTTATTTTAAATTACAATACTGTATTTGTTTTGCCATACAATGACACGAATCAGCCATAGGTGAACACAATCTCCCAATGCCGAAGCCCCTCCCACCTCCCACCCCACATCCTCTACTTGAATCATCCTGTGCATCAGCCCCATGCATCCTGCATCCTACATTGAACATAGATTAGCGCTTCGTTTCTTACACGAAAATATACGTTTCATTGCCATTCTCCCAAACCATCCCACCCTTTCCCTCTCCCTCAGAGTCCAAAAGTCCACTCTATACCTCTGTGTCTCTTGGTTGTCTCACGTACAGGGTCATCATTACTGTCTTCTAAATTCCATATATATGTGTCAGTATACTGTATTGGTGTTTTTCTTTCTGGCTTACTTCACTCTGTATAATTGGTTCAAATTTCATCCATCTCATTAGAACTGAGTCAAATTTATTCTTTTTAAGGGCTGAGTAGTATTCCATAGTGTATATGAACCACAGCTTTTTATCCATTCATCTGCTGATGGACATCTAGGTTGCTTCCATGTCCTGGTAATTATAAACAGCGCTGCAATGAACATTGGGGTACATGTGTCTCTTTCAATTCTGGTTTCCCCGGTGTGTATGCCCAGCAGTGGGATTGCTGGGTCATAAGGCAGTTCTATTTGCAATTTTTTAAGGAATCTCCACACTGTTTTCCATAATGGCTGTACTAGTTTGCATTCCCACCAGCAGTATAAGAGGGTTCCCTTTTCTCCACATCCTCTCCAGCATTTATTGCTTGTAGACTTTTGGATAACAGCTATTCTGACTGGTGTGAAATGGTACCTCACTGTGGTCTTGATTTGCATTTCTCTGATAATGAGTGATGTTGAGCATCTTTTCATGTGTTTGTTAGCCATCCGTATGTCTTCTTTGGAGAAATGCCTATTTAGTTCTTTGGCCCATTTTTTTATTGGATCATTTATTTTTCTGGAGTTGAGCTGTATAAGTTGCTTATATAACTTTGAGATTAGTTGTTTGTCAGTTGTTTCATTTGCTATTGTTTTCTCCCATTCAGAAGGCTGTCTTTTCACCTTGCTTGTAGTTTCCTTTGCTGTGCAGAAGCTTTTAATTTTAATTAGATCCCATTTGTTTATCTTTGCTTTTATTTCCAGTATACTGGGAGTTGGATCATAGAGGATCCTGCTGTGATTTATGTCGGAGAGTGTTTTGCCTATGTTCTCCTCTAGGAGTTTTATAGTTTCTGGTCTTACATTTAGATCTTTAATCCATTTTGAGTTTATTTTTGTGTATGGTGTTAGAAAGGGGTCTAGTTTCATTCTTTTACAAGTGGTTGACCAGTTTTCCCAGCACCACCTGTTAAAGAGACTGTCTTTACTCCATTGTATATTCTTGCCTCCTTTGTCGAAGATAAGGTGTCCATAGGTGTGTGGGTTAATCTCAGGGCTTTCGATTTTGTTCCATTGATCTATATTTCTGTCTTTGTGCCAGTACCATACTGTCTTAATGACTGTGGCTTTGTAGTAGAGCCTGAAGTCAGGCAAGTTGATTCCTCCAGTTCCATTCTTCTTTCTCAAGATTGCTTTGGCTACTCGAGGTTTTTTGTATTTCCATACAAATCTTGAGATTATTTGATCTAGTTCTGTGAAAAATACTGCTGGTAGCTTGATGGGAATTGCATTGAATCTGTAGATTGCTTTAGGTAGAATACTCATTTTCACTATGTTGACTCTTCCGACCCATGAGCATGGTATATTTCTCCACCTATTAGTGTCTTCTTTGATTTCTTTCATCAGTGTTTTATAGTTTTCGATATATAGGTCTTTAGTTTCTTTAGGTAGGAATATTCCTAAGTATTTTATTCTTTTCGTTGCAATGGTGAATGGAATTGTTTCCTTAACTTCTTTTTCTACTTTCTCATTGTTAGTGTATAGGAATGCAAGGGATTTCTGAGTGTTGATTTTATATCCTGCAACTTTACTATATTCATTGATTAGCTCTAATAGTTTTCTGGTCGAGTCTTTAGGATTTTCTATGTAGAGGATCATGTCATCTGCAAACAGTGAGAGTTTTACTTCTTCTTTTCCAATTTGGATTCCTTGTATTTCTTTTTCTGCTCTGATTGCTGTGGCCAAAACTTCCAGTACGATGTTGAAGAGTAGTGGTGAAAGTGGACACCCTTGTCTTGTTCCTGACTTTAGGGGAAATGGTTTCATTTTTTCGCCATTGAGGATAATGTTAGCTGTGGGTTTGTCATATATAGCTTTTATTATGTTGAGGTATGTTCCTTCTATTCCTGCTTTCTGGAGAGTTTTTATCATAAGTGGATGCTGAATTTTGTCAAAGGCTTTTTCTGCATCTATTGAGATAATCATATGATTTTTATTTCTGAGTTTGTTAATGTGATGAATTACATTGATTGACTTACGGATATTGAAGAATCCTTGCATCCCTGGGATAAAGCCCACTTGGTCATGGTGTATGATCGTTTTAATGTGTTGCTGGATTCTGATTGCTAGGATTTTGTTGAGGATTTTTGCATCTATGTTCATCAGTGATATTGGCCTGTAGCTTTCTTTTTTGTGGTGTCTTTGTCAGGTTTTGGTATTAGGGTGATGATGGCCTCATAGAATGAGTTTGGCAGTTTACCTTCCTCTGCAATTTTCTGGAATAGCTTCAGTAAGATAGGTGTTAGCTCTTCTCGAAATTTTTGGTAGAATTCAGCTGTGAAGCCATCTGGACCTGGGCTTTTGTTTGCTGGAAGATTTCTGATTACAGTTTCAATTTCCGTGCTTGTGATGGGTCTGTTAAGATTTTCTGTTTCTTCCTGGTTCAGTTTTGGAAAATTGTACTTTTCTAAGAATTTGTCCATTTCTTCCAAGTTGTCCATTTTATTGGCATATGATGGCTGATAGTAGTCTCTTATGATTCTTTGTATTTCTGAGTTGTCTGTCGTGATCTCTCCATTTTCATTTCTAATTTTGTTGATTTGATTTTTTTCTCTTTGTTTCTTGATGAGTCTGGCTAATGGTTTGTCAATTTTATTTATCCTTTCAAAGAACCAGCTTTTTGCTTTGTTGATTTTTGCTATGGTCTCTTTTGTTTCTTTTGCATTTATTTCTGCCCTAATTTTTAGGATTTCTTTCCTTCTACTAACTCTGGGGTTCTCTATTTCTTCCTTTTCTAGTTGCTTTAGGTGTAGAGTTAGGTTATTTATTTGATTTTTTTCTTATTTCTTGAGGTATGCCTGTATTGCTATGAACTTTCCTCTTAGGACGCTTTTAAAGTGTCCCAAAGGTTCTGTGTTGTTGTGTTTTCATTTTCATTCGTTTCAATGCATAATTTGATTTCTTTTTGATTTCTTCTGTGATTTGTTGATTATTCAGTAGGGTATTGTTCAGCCTCCAAATGTTGGAGTTTTTATAGTTTTTCTCCTATAATTGAGATCTAACCTTAGTGCATTATGGTCAGAGAAGATGCTTGGAATAATTTCAATTTTTTTGAATTTATCAAGGTTAGATTTATGACCCAGAATGTGATCTATCCTGGAAAAGGTTCCGTGTGCACTTGAGTAAAAGGTGAAATTCATTGTTTTGGGGTGGAATGTCCTGTAGATATCAATTAGGTCTAACCGGTCAATTGTATCATTTAACGTTTGCGTTTCTTTGTTAATTTTCTGCTTAGTTGATCTGTCCATAGGTGTGAGTGGGGTATTAAAGTCTCCCACTATTATTGTGTTATTAATTTCCCCTTTCATGCTTGTTAGCAATTGTCTTACATATTGCGGTGCTCCTATGTTGGGTGCATATATATTTATAATTGTTATATCTTCTTGGATTGATCCTTTAATCATTATGTAGTGGCCTTCTTTGTCCCTTTTCACAGCCTTTGTTTTAAAGTCTATTTTATCAGATATGAGTGTTGCTACTCCTGCTTTCTTTTGGTCTTTATTTGCATGGAATATCTTTTTCCAGCCCTTCACTTTTAGTCTGTATGTGTCCGTTGTTTTGAGGTGGGTCTCTTGTAGGCAGCATATATAGGGATCTTGTTTTTGTATCCATTCAGCCAGTCTTTGCCTTTTGGTTGGGGCATTCAACCCATTTACATTTAAGGTAATTATTGATAAGTATGCTCCTGTTGCCATTTACTTTATTGTTTTGGTTTTGGGTTTATATGTCCTTTTTGTGTTTCCTTTCTAAAGTCTATCCTTTAGTATTTGTTGGAGAGCTGGTTTGGTGGTGCTGAATTCTCTCAGCTTTTGCTTGTCTGGAAAGCTTTTGATTTCTCCTTCATATTTGAATGAGATCCTTGCTGGGTACAGTAGTCTTGGCTGAAGGTTATTATCTTTCATCACTTTAAGTATGTCTTGCCATTCCCTCCTGGCCTGAAGAGTTTCTATTGAAAGATCTGCAGTTATTCTTATGGGGATCCCCTTGTGTGTTATTTGTTGTTTTTCCCTTGCTGCTTTTAATAATTGTTCTTTGTGTTTGGTCTTTGTTAGTTTGATTAAAATATGTCTTGGGGTGTTTCGCCTTGGGTTTATCCTGTTTGGGACTCTCTGGGTTTCTTGGACTTGGGTGATTATTTCCTTCCCCATTTTAGGGAAGTTTTCAACTATTATCTCCTCAAGTATTTTCTCATGGTCTTTCTTTTTGTCTTCTTCTTCTGGAACTCCTATAATTCGAATGTTGGAGCGTTTCATATTGTCTTGGAGGTCTCTGAGGTTGTCCTCATTTCTTTTAATTCGCCTTTCTTTTTCCCTCGCTGATTCATTTATTTCTACCATTCTATCTTCTATTTCACTAATCCTATCTTCTGCCTCTGATATTCTACTATTTGTAGCCTCCAGAGTGTTTCTGATCTCATTTATTGCATTATTCATTATATGTTGACTCTTTTTTATTTCTTCTAGGTCCTTGTTAAACCTTTCTTGCATCTTCTCAATCCTTGACCCCAGGCTATTTATCTGTGATTCCACTTTGATTTCAAGATTTTGGATCATTTTCACTATCAGTATTCGGAATTCTTTCTCAGGTAGATTCCCTATCTCTTCCTCTTTTGTTTGGTTTGGTGGGCATGTCTCCTGTTCCTTTACCTGCTGGGTATTCCTCTGTCTCTTCATCCTGGTTATATTGCTGCGTTTGGGGTGGCTTTTCTATATTCCGGGAATTTGTGGAGTTCTCTTTATTATAGAGTTTCCTCTCTGTGTTTGGGGTTATATCAGTGGCTTGTCAAAGTTTCTTGGTCAGGGAGGCTTGTGTTGGAGTTCTGGTGGGTGAATCTGGATTTCCTCTCTCTGGAGTGCTGTGACGTGTGGAAGTAATGGGTTATGAGACGTCAGTGGTTTTTGAGTATTTTGAGTTGCCTGTGTATTGAGGCTCAGGGGCTTGTTCTTGTGTTGCTGGAGAATATGCGTGATATGTCTTGCTCTGGAGCTTGTTGGCCCTTGGGCAGTGCTCAATTTCAGTATAGGTATGAAGGTGTTTGATGAGCTCTAATTGGATAATGTTCCCCGTATCCAGGAATTCTTTGATGATCTCAGGATTTGGAATTACGCCTCCTGATTCTGGTTTTCAGATTTATTTTTAGAATAGCCTCATGATTTCTCCATCTATTCAGCACTAATGTTAAAACATTTAGGTTAATGATGATAGATTTCTCCACCTTGAGGGTCGTCCCTAGAGGATCGGTGAGTTACTTGGAGGAGAGAAGAGGGAGGGAGTAGTTAGAGGTGAGTGGAATGGGATGGGGTGGAATCATAAGAGGGAAAAGCAAGTTAGCCTGTAACCACTTTCTTGTGTGCGCTCCAAAGTCTGGACCGCTCAGAGGTGGTCACAGAGTTATACATGGAAGAGGAGAGGGAGGAAGTAGATAGAGATGGACAGGAGGATAAAAGAGGGAGATGGGAAGGAGGGATACAGATCCGGTCAGTGACCAGTTCCCTTAGAGTTCTCCTCCTTCTGGAACGCTCAGAGGTTCATAGGATTGGGTAGAGAGGGTGAGGGGGAGGGAGGAGACAAAAGCCACCTGGGAGATTCCAAAGGTGGAGAGAGTGGTCAAGCCAGTAGTCTTGCACTCATGTAAATCTGGGTACTGAGGATTAGGTTTTTAAAAGTACAAAATTGGCAACAAATACCAAAATGCCAAGATTAAAAATCTGGAGTATAGATTCGATTTTCAAAGATAGATTATTGAAGAGAAGATGAAGAAGTAGAGAGAAATTTTTAAAAAAATAGAGAAAAAGAAAAAAAAGTAAAATATAATAAAAGACTCCAGAAGTATTAAAAGACAACTTCCTTCACCAATAAGACTATATACGGCATTTGCTTAAACGATAGGGTTTGTGTTTTTTTAAAGTAATATTAGGTTCTAAAAATAATAACTAGAAATATAGAAGACTTAAAAATTTAAGGAAGTTTAGGGGAAAAAAAGGATGAAAAAGAAAAGGATAAACAAATTTAAAAAGGAAAAAAAATAATTTTTAAAGAAAGAAAACGAAATTCTTAAAAAAAAAAAAATCATGCTTCCACATCATCCCCCCCAAGAAAAAAATTTTTTTTTTTGATCAGAAAAGTAGAAACGGCGTATCTGGCGCTTTCTCTGTCGTTGAGGACTGTGTGGGGTCACTACCAAGGCAGTTCCCTCTGTTTGACTTCCTCTGTTTGCTGGTCTCTTCCGTGTCTGATTTCTGTCTTGCCTCAGGGAGGGTGGTGCTGAGCTCTGCACTGGGCTTGCCCCTTCCCAATTCGCGGGATAACCGTGTGGGGCCTGGCCTATGTTTCATGCAATTCCCTGGTTTTAGCCGCTCAGGATTGGCGCTCAGTAAGTACCCTCCGGATGCCGGGTTTGGTTCCAAGTCCGAGTGGCTAGGGAGTTTGGCGCGGACTATTGTTGCAGAAGTCTCAGTAAAGAAGCTTGCTTGTAATTTGGTAGGTAATGTCTCTCTTGAGCTGCGACTCCCCTCTTCCCGCGCTTAAGGCTCTGGCTGCCCGTCGCTGATGGGGGATGGTCTGCAGCCGGCTATTTCCGATCCGTCCTTTGTTCTGTGCACGGGCCTGTCAGTGTCTTATGTTCGAGCATTTCGCGTGTTAGTTACCCCCAGTCTGGTTTGTTAGTCCGGGATAAATCGTTCTATCCATGTGCGGACCCGATTCTGGCCCCTTTACGCCCCGATTCTCGAGAGAAGCCCTGCAGCCTACGTCTCCCGCGGCCCAATTCTTAGAGAGCACTGTCGCGGGAGCGCTCCTCCCTGCCCAACCCCCACTGCTGTCGGAGGCAGGCGTTTGCGCTGCTTGTCCGCTGGGGGGTTATACTGTTGAATCTGTTGGTTTTAATTATTTATTTATTCTTCTTTCCTGTTATGTTGCCCTCTGTGCTTCCAGGGCTCGCCCCATGCACAGCTGTGAGAAAGTTCCCCAATTTTAGGGATTCCCTTCCCATGCCAGGGTTCCCTCCCTACCTCCTTTGTCTATAACTTCTGTTCTTTAAAATAAAATAAAATATTCCCTACCTGGCTATGAAGCCAATGATCTGCTTTGCTGGATGCCTGATGTCCTCTGCCAGCAGTCAGAAGTTATTTTGTGGAATTTGCTCAGCGCTGAAATGTTCTTTTGATGAGGTAGAGAGGGAGAAAGTGTTCTCCCCATCCTATTCCTCCCCATCTTTTTCCTCCCGAAAAAGATATTTTACTAAGCTCTCTCCAGACCAATTTAGTTCAGAATCTTTCAGATGAAGCTTCATAATCCTTTTTTAAAACACATCCTCAGTTGAAAAAGGTGACAAAGGTCCAACTAGTCAAAGATGTTTTTTCCAGTAGTTGCATATGAATGTGAGAGTTGGACCATAATGAAAGCTGAGCACCAAAGAATTGATGCTTTTGTACTGTGATGTTGGAGAAAACTCTTGAGAGTTCCTTGGACTGCAAGGAGATCCAACCAGTCAATCCTAAAGGAAAGCAGTCCTGACATTCATTGAAAGGACTGACGCTGAAGCTGAAACTCTAGTACTTTGGCCCCCTGATATGAAGAACTGACTACATTGGAAAAGACCCCGATGCTGGGAAAGATTGAAGGCAGGAGGAGAAGGGGACAACAGAGGATGGGATGGTTGGATGGCATCACTGACTCGATGGACATGAGTTTGAGCAAGTTCTGGGAGTTGGTGATGGACAGGAAGCCTGGTGTGCTGAAGTCCATAGGGTCACAAAGAATTGGACACAACGGAGTGAATGAACTTAACTGAACTGAAAACAGTTAAAAAAAAAAAAAACATGTAACAAAGAAAAATCAGTCAGAGGGAATAGAGGAAATTTTTAAAAAATGATTTTCTTCTTGTTTCATAATGGAGGACAAAAATTCACTTGGTAATTTAGAAAAATTAGTGGCAGATTCAAGAGTTTTCATTTTGCAAATAATTTCTGAATACTTTTATAGACTGCAACTCATCATTAATGGATTATAATTCACTAGCTGTCCATAAAAAATCAGTAAAGTGTAAGGTTCCCATAGGATAGAATAAGTAAATTCTTCAGACAAACAACTGTAAAGTTTAAGACTAGGAAAAGAGAAATAATAGGGAAAATAAGTCTGTGTGTTTATGTGTCTGCAACTGATCAGAGAGTGGGGAAAGGAGACTCATAAACCATGAGTGTAAGTGCAAATTGCTTGAAACTTTTTGAAGAACACATACTGTTATATATCATTATTTGAATGCTTGTGTCGCAGTTCCAGAAATCCCAGTTGTAAGAATTTATCCTAAGAAATGTATTGACAAAGCACAATGATATATATACAGAATTGTGCATAGAGCCTTATTCAAAATTAGAAAATGATAGCAACCTAAAGTTCCGTAAAGGGGTATTGCTTAAGTGTGTTACAGTAAATTCATACTGTGGGATGCTTTGTGGTTGTTAAAAATAACCAAACAATATTTACCCTAAAATATCAAATTTTAAATATAAAAGAGTTGCTTTTATGCATGTAAATTATACCTTAATAAACTTATTTTTTAAATGAGTGAGATAGATCCTTAAGTAATAACATAGAATGATGGTCATGATATTTTGCTAATTGGAAAAATCAGCTTGTAGACCAGTACATATCTTGTGCTCCCATGCATATATGTGGGTTTTTTACGCATTTATTTGTGTTGATAAGGCTGAGTGTTCCTACACATAGAAAAGATCTAGAAAGTGTCACTAAATTATCAACAGAGATAACCTCTGGAAAATAAAAATAGAGGAAATGGGAAAAGATTCTGATATCAACTAACTCTTTTTTGCTTTCAGTTCCAGTATCTCGCCCTGTTCTCACGCTCAGGGCTCCCAGGGCCCAGGCTGTGGTGGGAGACGTGGTGCAGCTTCACTGTGAGGCCCAGAGAGGCTCTCCCCCGATCCTGTACCAGTTTTATCACGAAGATGTCACCCTCGGGAGCAGCTCAAGTCCTTCTGGAGGGGGTGCTTCCTTCAACCTCATTCTGAAGACAGAGCATTCTGGGAACTACTTCTGTGAGGCCGACAATGGCCAGGGGGTCCAGCGCAGTTACACAGTGTCACTCAGTGTCAGAGGTAAGTGGACCCAACTACAGCACAACCAGAGACAGACCATCTCCCCCACCTTTCCCAGTAGCCGAGACTGGAGGTACCCCAGGGACACTTGCTGTGGGACATCATTGCTAGCCTGCTGTCTATACAGCCTCCATCTGAGAGTTCTGTATTCTACATTTTTAGGAACTTGAGCCTTCCTTTTGCTTGCTTTGCCTCTCCTGGTAGCAACACTGCAGCCATTGTGACCCAATGTATCCTAATGTAGGAATAAAGGCTTTTCAAATGCAAATTGCATCCTGGCCAACAATGGTCAGCAAAAAAAGTTTAAAAGAAATTATAAAATTCAACCTGTTTCAGTTCAGTTCAGTTGCTCAGTTGTGTCTGACTCTTTTGTCCATCATCACCAACTCCCGGAGTTCACTCAGACTCACGTTCATAGGGTCAGTGATGCCGTCCAGCCATCTCATCCTCTGTCGTCCCCTTCTCCTCCTGCCCCTAATCCCTCCCAGCATCAGAGTCTTTTCATATGAGTCAACACTTCGCATGAGGTGGCCAAAGTACTGGAGTTTCAGCTTTAGCATCATTCCTTCCAAAGAAATCCCAGGGCTGATCTCCTTCAGAATGGACTGGTTGGATCTCCTTGCAGTCCAAGGGACTCTCAAGAGTCTTCTCCAACACCACAGTTCAAAACCATCAATTCTTTGGTGCTCAGCCTTCTTCACAGTCCAACTCACATCCATACATGACTAGACGGACCTTAGCTCAGCAAAGTAATATCTCTGTTTTTGAATATGTTATCTAGGTTGGTCATAACTTTTCTTCCAAAGAGTAAGCATCTTTTAATTTCATGGTTGCAGTCAGAAGAGATTTAGTTGGGGTTTCCTCTATCTGTCAATCAATAATAAGGCCAACTCATTTCTTTCACGGGCTCATAAATTTTGCTCTAGCCTCTCCTGCCACTGTCCCAGGGCAGCTCAAATCCTCACCCTGAACTCTTGCTAAAAGGCTTCTCAACACCATTCTCCTGAATTCTCTCCTACCTGTCATTCAGCAGGAGCACTCTCTCCTACCTGGCCATCATGGGCTGGCCTCCTAGCCATGCTCACTTGCAGTGCAAGCTTGACACCACTCTCATAGTCTTCCACTCTACACTCTGTCATCATTCTATGACTGTAATGTCCATATGGATGACCCACTCAGCACCATGGCTTGTCACCCTTTCCACAACTCTCATCCACTCCCCTGTACACACACTACTCTCCAATTACCTGACCACAGCCTTCTATTCTTCTGCTTGTTTCTTCAACTCCTCTAATCACTCTTGTCCTCAGACCTCAACAGAATTCCCAGTTCATTAGCACCTTTACTTCCTCCCAGACAATCACACCCTTGGCTCCCAACCACCCTATTGGGTGTTTGTCTTTGTATCCATCCAGTAACTTATCCTTCCTCTTCCTAAGGTACAGAAGACTGCTTCTTGTAAAAGGTGAAAAATTTCCATCTCATTTCTATAATAGCATCCTTGCTTGCATTCTCAGACAATTTGAACAACTTTCTCTCTTAAGTCCCTTAACACCTGCTCTATAGGATCCTTCCTATTGTTTATCATGCTATATCTTCCCCTTGTCTAAGGGGGGGAACCCATTTGATCTCATTTATGCCTCCAGTTGGGCTTCCCAGGTGGTAAAGAATTTGCCTGCTGATGCAAGAGACACAAAAGACATGAGTTTGGTCCCTGGGTCAGGAAGATCCTCTATAGTAGGAAATGGCAACCCATTCCACCATTCTTTCCTGGGAAATTCTATGTACAGAAAAGCCTGGCAGTCTACAGTCCATTGGACCACAGAGCTGGACACGACTGAGCAACTGAGTACACACCCCTCCAGCCACTGTTCTCATATGACTAAATTTCCAAAAGAAGAGTCAGTTGCACAGGTTGCCTCCATTTCCTTTTATCCACTAGGATTAAACCTTGGTTTCTTCTGAACTTTATACCAAAATTATTTTTACAAAAGTCACCAATGACCTCCATGGCTTTAAATCCAATGGCCATTTTCCAATCCTCACCTTAGTTGACCTCTCAGAAACAGTCCATGTTGCTTATCTTTTTTTTCTTATGGAAACCATCCCTTCTTTGTCTTCAGTGACTTCACCATCTCCTGGATCTCCTTTCTCTGCCACTCCTTCTCAGTCTCCTTTACTAGCTCCTCACCTTATAGATGAACTAAGCATTGGTGTGTTCCAGAACTTTGTCTGGCACATATCCTCTTGTCTTATATATTAATATGTTCTTTCTCTGTGTGATCCTGGCTATGTCATCTATATAAGTGATTCTTAAACTTTTAACTACAAAACCTCCCACGTGAGTACATGCTTATGCCATATCTCTTAAAAGTTCATGACCTGAAACATCTCTAAAATACAAGGACTTCCCCCTAGACCTGGTTCTCCTTCAAGTATCCCCACTTCTGTGAAAGATACTTCCATTCATTCAGATACACAAGGCAAAAATCCAGGAGTCTTCCTTGACATTTCTCTCCCTTGTTCTCCATAGCCAGTTAATCATTAAGTCCTGTTGCTTTTCTTTTTTATAAATATTTCTCAGATCTTTTTTTTCTGTCTTTACTGCTACTATCATAGTTATATCTACCACCATTTCAATGACTGCAATGCCACTACTCCACTCTACTTCTAATAAATTTTCCACTCCAATTTTGTGCCATTACGATCTATTTTACACACTGAGATCAGAATTGTCTTTTTTTTTTTTTTTTTTTAAGACAGGTTTGATCATCTCATGCCTCTGTAGAGAGACACTTACAGATTTCCCATTGCTCTGTGAAGGATCAAAATCCATACCATGGCTTTGAAGCTCTGCCTAGATCTTCAGCCTCCTATTTCCTGGCAACTCTTCAAGTGCTTCCCATAGTGCTGTTGTTACCTTGTTTCAATAACACAAAAGCTCCATGTTCTTACCATCTCAGGGCCTTTGCACATGCAGTTTCTCCATCTGTGCAGTCTTCATTCCCTTTTTCACCTGATTAATTCAAATGTCACTTTGTGAGGAAGCATTCCCTGACTAACCCATATGAGATCAACCCCCAGTACTATACATTTCATAGCATCCTATTCTTTATATCAATAAAATAAAAATATTTGTATTTTTATTTAACTGCTCCTTAACATCTCATCTAGATTGTAGTCTCCATGAGAGGAGGGCCTGTGTCTTTTTACTATTGAATCCTCAGTACACTGTCCTGTTTCTAAGGCTTATTAATTGCTTAATTAATTTCTGATGAATAAATATAAAAATGAGCCAATAATTTGATCAATATCTATTCTCTTTGGGGTCTTATTTTTGATGCAGCCAAGGCTCAATTATGTCCCTGGCTATGTAAACAAGTCTTCTTTGTTCCTCATTTTCTATTGAACCGATTACTTCTTTTGACTACTCTGATACTTGAGTTTTAATTTAATCTTTATTTTCAGATTGCTCAAACATTTTTGAGATTGTGTATTAAGTACTCCCTGCTATTCTTTGGAAGTCTGCATTCAGCTGGATATATCTTTCCTTTTCTCCTTTTCTTTCGCTTCTCTTCTTTTCTCAACTATTTGTAAGGCCTCCTCAGACAATCATTTTGCCTTTTTCATTTCTTTTTTCTTGGGGATGGTTTTGATCACCACTTCCTCTACAATATTATGAACCACTGTCCATAGTTCTTCAGGAACTCTGTCTATCAGATCTAATCTCTTGAATCTATTTGTCAATTCCACTATGTAATCATAAGGGATTTGATTTAGTCATACATGAATGGTCTAGTGGTTTTCCTTTACTTTCTTCAGTTTAAATTTGAATTTTGCAATAAGGAGTTCATGATCTGAGGCACAGTCCACTCCTGGTCTGGTTTCTCCTGACTGTATAGAGCGTCTTCACCTTCAGTTGCAAAGAATATAATCAACCTGATTTCAGTATTGACCATCTGGTGATATCCATGTATAGAGTTGTCTTTTGTATGGTTGGAAGAGGGTGTTTGCTATGATTGTGTGAAATATCAATAACTTTAGATGTGCAGATGGCCCCACTCTTATGGCAGAAAGTGAAGAGGAGCTAAAGAGCCTCTTGATGAAAGAGAAAGAGGAGAGTGAAAAAGCTGGTTTAAAACTCACCATTTAAAAAACTAAGATCGTGGCATCTGGTCCCATCACTTCATGGCAAATAGATGGGGAAATAATGGAAACAGTGAGATACTTTATTTTTTCAGGCTCCAAGATTGCTGCAGATGGTGACTGCAGCCATGAAATTAAAAGACACTTGCTCCTTGGAAGAAAAACTATGACAAACCTAGATAGCATATTAAAAAGCAGAGACATTACTTTGCCAACAAAGGTCTGCCTAGTCAAAGTTACAGTGTTTCCAGTATTCATGTATGGATGTGAGAGTTGGACTATAAAGAAAGCTGAGCACTGAAAAATGGATGCTTTTGAACTATGGAGTTGGAGAAGATGTTTGAGAATCCCTTGGACTTCAAGGAGATCCAACCAGTACACCCTAAAGGAAATCAGTCCTGAATACTCATTGGAAGGACTGATGCTGAGGCTGAAACTCCAATACTTTGGCCACCTGATATAAATAACTGACTTATTGGAAAAGAACCTGATGCTGGGCAAGATTGAAGTCAGGAGGAGAAGGGGATGACAGAGGATGGGCTGGTTGGATGGCCTCACTGACTTGATGGACATGAGTTTGAGTAAGCTCCAGGAGTTGGTGATGGACAGGGAAGCTTGGTGTGCCACAGTCCATAGGGCTGCAAAGCATTGGCCACAACTGAGAGGCTGAACTGAACTGATTAAGTATTCCAAACTATATAACACTATATATATATGTAAAACACTACACAAATGATACTATTTCCTCAGATTTGAAGAAAGTATAGCTCAGTTCTTAGTGATATCACAAGGGCATTAAAAACTGAGAAAGATATTTTTCCATTTGAAATGTCTTTTCTATGGTGGAACACATTTAAACAATAGGAAATGATGGTTAACCCTTTTTCTTCCCTCAGTTCCAGTGTCTCATCCTGTCCTCACCCTCAGGACTCCCAGGGTCCAGGCTGTGGTGGGGGACATGCTGGAAATTCACTGTGAGACCCAGAGAGGCTCTCCCCTATCCAGTACCAGTTTTATCGAGAGAATGTAGCCCTGGGGAGCTGGTCGAGCCTCTCTGGAGGAGGAACATCCTTCAACCTCTCCCCTGACCACAGAACATTCTGGAAACTACTCCTGTGAGGCTGACAATGGCTTGGGGGTCCAGCGCAGTGAGGCAGTGTCACTCAGTGTCAGAGGTGAGTTGGTCCTGTCCACAAGCATCACAGCCAAGGGCTGACTGTCTTCGCTCCCTGGCCTCCGAAACAGAGCTCCAGGACTACTGTTTGCTGGATAACAGCCCAGGGTACTTCCCACCCACAGAATCTCTAACTGAACTCTGGGATCCTTACTGTGGTTACTGTTTAGGAGCCTTGACTTTCCCAACAGCACAGTTAAAGAAGTCTTCTTGAATGTGATTTTAAAAAAAAAAAACAAAAACCCTCAGTAAAAATGCAAAGGTTTTAAGAACATAGACTGCATTTTGATCTATGAATATGATACAAAAGGGAAACTAAAGAATTCTAAGTATAGGTTTCTCTGCTCCAAAAATGTTGGGCCAGATTTTCTTTCATTGACTCTCATCGAACCTTTACTCTTGAGCTTCTTTCACTACCAGGGATAAATATGTCTCACACATCTCCTTTAATCTTTAAGATGAAGAACTGAGTTATAAATAAGATCATTTTTATCTTCAGTTTGCAGAAGAGGAAACTGAAGCTTAAAGAGGGGAAGTAATTAGCTTACAGACACACAATGGTAAAACCATGTTGAAAAACAAGCCTATCTAACTCTTAATGTAAATCTACATTATGACACCTCTCATCCCTTTGATGCAATCTCATGCGTTAACAAGACTTTTTAATAATTATTTGAAAGAATACATAAACTTGCATTATAAAAAGAAATCAAATTGTACAAAAGGGACAATATGAAAAGTAAAGTTATCTTTCTACCTGCATGCACGCAGTTTCATACCTACATGCTTCCAAGACATAACCACCGTCAGTACTTGCAGGTGTATTTTTCTAGAAATATTAAAACATAAAGGCATAGAAATTTTACAAGTAGAATCATACTATGTGTATAGTTATGCAGCTGCATTTTTACTTAAAAATTTATTTTGGGTATCTTTCATGTTTTATAAGTGAGTTGATCAGATTGTCTCTAGTTTTTAGCAATTGCAAAAAATCTACAACAGAAGTATTTGTGCAGATATATTTGCAAATCCTTTTGTAAAATTACTTGTTTATTTATGTATATTTGGCTATGCTGGGTCTTTGTTGCTGTATGTGGGCTCTAGTTGCAGCAAGCAGGGGCTACTCTCTAGTTGTGGGAGCTCTCATTGTGGTGACCTGTCCTTTTGCATAGCACAGGCTCTATCTAGAGCACGCAGGCTTCAGGAGTTGTGGCCCACAGGCTCACTCACCCCATGGCATGTGGAACCTCTCCCAACCAGGGATCAAACCCGCATCCTCTGTGTTAGCAGACAGATTCTCAACTACTGTCATCACCAGGGAATCTCTCCTTTTCCTGAAGTATAGTTATTTTACAGTGATGTGTTAGTCTTTTTTTTTTTTTTTTGATTGATGGATAGTTTCTTTACAGAATTTTGTTGTTTTCTGTCAAACTTCAACATGAATCAGGCAGAAGTATACATGTATCTCCTCCCTTTGAACCTCCCCTCCTACCTCCTCCCTCCCTACCCCACCCCCTCTAGGTTGATGCAGAACACCTGTTTGAGTTTCCTGAGCCATACGTCAAATTCCTGTTTGCTATCTATTTTACGTATGGTAATGTAAGTTTCCATGTTATTCTTTCCATTCATCTCACCCTCTCCTCCGCTCTCCCCATGTCCGTAAGTCTATTCTCTATGTCTGTTTCTCCATTGCTGCCCTGTAAATAAATTCTTCAGTACCATTTTTCTAGATTATGTATATATGCATTAGAATATGATATTTATCTTTCTCTGTCTGACTTACTTCACTCTGTATAATAGGTTCTAGGTTCATCCACCTCATTAGAAATGACTCAAATGCATTTCTTTTTATGACTAATATTCCATTGTGTATATGTACCACAACTTCTTTATCCATTCATCTGTTCATGGACATCTAGGTTGCTTCCATGTTCTAGCTATTGTAAATAGTGCTGCAATGAACAATGGGAGACATGTGTCTTTTTCAATTTTGATTTCCTCAAAGTATATGCCTAGGAGTGGGATTGCTGGGTCATATCATTGTTTTACTGCTAGTTTTTTAAGGAATCTCCATACTATCTTCCATAGTGGCTGTATCAATTTACATTCCCACCAACAGTGCAAGAGCATTCCCTTTTCTCCATAGCCTCTCCAGCATTTATTGTTTGTAGACTTTTGGAGGACGGCCATTCTGACTGGTATGAGATGATACCTCATTGTAGTTTTGATTTGCATTTCTCTAATAGTAAGCAATACTAAACATCTTTTCATGTGTGTGTTAGCCATCTGTATGTCTTTAGAGAAATGTCTGTTTAGGTTTTTTCCCACTTTTTAATTGAGTTGGTTGTTTTTCTGGTATTGAGTTGTATGAACTGCTTGTATATTTTGAAAATTAATCTTGTGTCAGTTGTTTCATTTGACATTATTTTCTCTCATTCTGATGGTTGTCTTTTCAACTTACTTATAGTTTCCTTTGCTGTGCAAAACTTTTAAGTTTAATCAGGTCCCACTTGTTTACTTGTATTTTTATTTCCATTACTCTAGGAGGTGGGTCATAGAGGATCTTGCTTTGATCTTTGTCACCGAGTGTTCTGCCAATGTTTTTCTCTAAGAGTTTTATAGTTTCTGGTCTTACATTTAGGTCTGTAATCCATTTTGAGTTTGTCTTTGTGTATGGTGTTAGGAAGTGTTCTAATTTCATTCTTTTACATGTAGTTGTCCAGTTTTCCCAGCATCATTTATTGAAGAGGCTGTCTTTGCCCCACTGTACATTCTTGCCTCCTTTGTCAAAAATAAGGTACCCATAGGTGCATGGGTTTATTTCTGGACTTTCTATCTTGTTCCATTAGTCTATATATTTTTGTGCCAGTACCATATTATCTTGACAACTGTAGCTTTGTAGTACAATCTGAAGTCAGGAAGGTTGATTCCTCCAGCTCCATTCTTCTTTCTCAAGACTGTTTTGACTATTTGAGGTCTTTCATGTTTCCATATGAATTATGAAAGTTTTTGCTCTAGTTCTGTGAAAAATGCCATTGGTAATTTAATAGGGATCTTATTGAACCTGTAAATTGTGTTTGGTAGTATAGTAATTTTCACAATATTGATTCTTCCTACCCAGGTACATGGAATATCTCTCCATCTAGTTATGCCATATTTGATTTCTTTCGTTTAGTTCAGTTCAGCTTACTCATGTCCGACTCTTTGCGACCCCATGAATTGCAGCACGCCAGGCCTCCCTGACCATCACTAACTCCCCGGAGTTCACTCAGACTCAGGTCCATCGAGTCCATGATGCCATCCAGCCATCTCATCCTCTGTCGTCCCCTTCTCCTCCTGCCCCCAATCCCTCCCAGCATCAAAGTCTTTTTCAATGAGTCAGCTCTTTGCATGAGGTGTCCAAAGTGCTGGAGTTTCAGCATCATTCCTTCCAAAGAAATCCCAGGACTGATCTCCTTTAGAATGGACTGGTTGGATCTCCTTGCAGTCCAAGGGACTCTCAAGAGTCTTCTCTAACACCACAGTTCAAAAGCATCAATTCTTCAGTGCTCAGCCTTCTTCACAGTCCAACTCTCACATCCATATATGACCACAGGAAAAACCATAGCCTTGACTAGACAGACCTTTGTTGGCAAAAGAATGTCTCTGCTTTTGAATATGCTATCTAGGTTGGTCATAACTTTTCTTCCAAGGAGTAAGTGTCTTTAATTTCATGGCTGCAATCACCATCTGCAGTGATTTTGGAGCCCCCCAAAATAAAGTCTGATACTGTTTCCACCGTTTCCCCATCTATTTCCCATGAAGTGAGGGACCGGATGCTGTGATCTTTGTTTTCTGAATGTTGAGCTTTAAGCCAACTTTTTCACTCTCCTCTTTCACTTTCATCAAGAGGCTTTTTAGTTTTTCTTCACTTTCTGCCATAAGGGTGGTGTCATCTGCATATCTGAGGTTATTGATATTTCTCCCGGTAATCTTGATTCCAGCTTGTGTTTCTTCCAGTCCAGGGTTTCTCATGATGTACTTCTGCACATAAGTTAAATAAGCAGGGTGACAATATACAGCCTTAACGTACTCCTTTTCTCTCATTAGTGTCTTTTAATTTTCTGTGTACAGTTCTTTTGTCTCCTTAGGTAAGTTTATTCCTAGATTTTTAATTCTTTTTGTTGCAGTGCTGAATAGGATTGATCCCTTAATTTCTCTTTCTGATTTTTCATTGTTAGTATATAGAAACACAAGTGGTTTCTGTGTGTTGATTTTGTATCCTGAAACTTTGCAAAATTTACTGATTAGCTCTAGTAATTTTCTGATACTATCCTTAGGGTTTTCTATGTACAGTATCATGTCATCTGCAAACAGTGAGAGTTTTACTTCCTCTTTTCTGATCTAGATTCCTTTTATTTCTTTTTTCTTCTTTGATTGCTGTAGCTAGGACTTCCAGAACTATGTTGAATAATAGTGGTGAAAGTGAACACTCTTGTCTTGTTCCTGATCTAGGGAGAATGCTTTCAGTTTTTCACCATTGAGAGTAATGTTTGCTATAGGCTTATCATATATGGCCGTTACTGAGGTAGATTTTTTTCTATGCCCATTTTTTAAAGAATTTTAATCATAAACAGGGGCTGAATTTTGTCAAAGGCTTTTTTTTTGCCTCTATTGAGATTATCATATAGTTTTTATTTTCCAATTTGTTAATATGGTGCATCACATTGATCGATTTCTGTATATTGAAGAGTCCTTGCAACCCTGGAATAAACCCAACTTGATTATGGTGTATGAGCTTTTTGATGTGTTGTTGAAATTTCATTAAGGAGTTTTTCATCTATGTTCATCAATGATATTGGCCTATAGTTTTCTTTTTTTGTGTGTTGTCTTTATCTGGTTTTGCTATCAGGGTGATGGTGGCCTCATAGAGTGAGTTTGGAAGTGTTCCTTCCTCTGCAAGATTTTGAAAGAGTTTTAGAAGGATAGGCTTTAGCCCTTTTCTAAATGTTTGATAGAATTCTCCTATGAAGCCATCTGGTCCTGGGCTTTTGGGAGATTTTTTATTACAGCTTCAATTTCAATGCTTGTAGTTGGGTTGTTCATAATTTCTATTTCTTCTTGGCTCAGTCTTGGAAGATTGAACTTTTCTAAGAATCTGTCCATTTCTTCCAGGCTATCCATTTTACTGTCACATGATTGTTCATAATTGTCTCTTATAATCCTTTGTATTTCTGCATTCTCTGTTGTAACTTCTATTTTTTTCATTTGTAATTTTGTTGATTTGATTCTTCTCTCTTTTTTCTTGATGAGTCTGGCTAAAGATTTGTCAATTTTGTTTATCTTCTCAAAGAACCAGCTTTTAGTTTTATTAATCTTTACTACTGTTTCTTTCATTTCTTTTTCATTTACTTCTGCTCAGATCTTTATAATTTCTTTCCTTCTACTAATTTTGGGGTTTCTTTGTTCTTCATTTTCCAGTTGCTTTAGGTGTAAAGTTAGGTTGTCTATTTGATGTTTTTCTTGTTTCTTGAGGCAGGATTGTATTGCTATAAACTTCCCTCTTAGAACAGCTTTTGTTGCATCCCATACATTTTGAGTTGTTGTGTTTTCATTGTCATTTATTTCTAAAATTTTTTGATTTCCTTTAGATTTCTCCAGTAACCTGTTGGTTATTTAGAAATGTATTGTTTAATCTCCATGTGTTTGTGTTTTTTACAATTTTTTTTTTCTTGTAATTGAGACCTAGTCTCATAGTGTTGTGGTCAGAGAGGATACTTGATACAATTTCTATTTTCTTAAATTTATTGAAGTTTGATTTGTGACCCAAGATGTGGCCTATCCTGGAGAATGTTCCACGTGCACTTGAGAAGAATGTGTATTCTTCTGCATTTGAGTGAAATGTGCTGAAGACATCAAGGAGACCCATCTCATCTAATGTATCATTTAAGACTTGTGTTTCCTTATTAATTTTTTGTTTTGATGATCTGTCCATTGGTGTGAGTAGCATGTTAACATCTCTTAGTGTTATTGTGTTACTGTCAATTTCTCCTTTTATGTATGTTAGCATTTGTCTTATGTATTGAGGTGCTCCTATATTGGGTGCACAGATATTTACAATTGTTATGTCTTCCTCTTGGATTGATCCCTTGATCATTAAGTAATGTCCTTCCTTATCTCTTGCAATCTTCTTTATTTTAAAGTCTATTTTGTCTGATATGAGGATTGCTACTCCAGCTTTCTTTTGCTTCCCCATTTTCATGGAATATATTTTCCCCATCTTCTCACTTTCAGTCTGTAAGTGTCTTTAGGTCTGAAGTGGGTTAGACAGCATATATATGGGTCTTGTATTTTTACCCATTCAGCCAGTCTGTGTCTTTTGGTGGGAGCATTTAATCCATTAACATTTAAAGTAATTATTGATATATATGTTCCTATTGCCAATTTCTTAATTGTTTGAGGTTGATTTTGTAGATCTTTTTCTTCTTACCTCCTTAGGATGCCCTCCAACACTGTGCTGGTCTCTGGACCTGCTGTGGGGGCAGCTAAGATTCTAATTTGGTCCTACTCCTGTGTGTTCTTGCCTCCAATGTCCTCATCTATCAGAACTAGTGCATTTTCTTTTGTGGGTGCTCTCAATGTCCTTTTATATATTCCATAGACACAGAGTCTGCCTAGCTGATCATATGGATTTAATCTGCAGCTTGTACAGCTGGTGGGAAGGTTTTGGGTCTTCTTCCTTAGCCACACTGCTCCTGGGTTTCAGTTGTGGCTTTATTTCCACTTCTGATGTGGGTTGTCCACTGGGGTTTGTTCCTGAGGCTGTCCTGGAGGACTTCGGCCTGCCCCAGTCAGGGCTAGATGTGGAGGTGGTGCAGCCGCTTGGGTCACAGGGGTTCTGGCAGCACCAGGTACTCAAGGGAGTTGGCGGCTATGACAGCAGGAAATACAGTGCTCTAGAAGGCTATGGCAACCAGTATTGGCCAATACGTTCCAGTATTCTTGCCTGGAGAACCCCATGACAGAGAAGAGTTGGACTGGATACAACTGAAGCAACCTTTCGTGCGTAGATGCAAGATTTCCCGTCCCCCAACCCCACCTCACCCCCCCCCACCCCCCGCCCATGGCAGCTCCGCCCAGTGAGGGTTGAGTGTGAAGGTGGTGCAGCTGCTTGACTTGTGGGGACCCTGGCAGCACCAAGTGTGTAGGGGACATGGACTAGCTCTGCCACGGGAGTTATGGCCCTGTCAGAGTCTTTTTTCAGGCCTCTTGTAGCTGGCAGTCAGAAGGCCTCTTTGACTAGTCTTTCTCCATAGCTCTGCCTGTTCAGGCACTTTGAGGGCTCCCTTGCCTGGGGTCCTTCTCTGTTGTTTGGTGTGTCTGACACATAGAGGGACCCCTTGACTAGGTTCCTACTCTGTAGATCAGCATATCAGGAACTTTAAGGGATGCCCTAGTTCAGTTCGTCAGGCATTTGGTGGGCCAGCCTCTCTATTGTTTAGCTGCAGGTGCTGGCATGTAGGGAGAGAAAGGGTATGGTGATGACTCCACCCCTACGTGTGACTCAGCAGTATCACCTTGCTTCTGTGGCTGTCCGGCTTTCCTCCAGAGGCATTTCCCACCACAGTCTCCTCCCTCATATCCCCTCGATCCATTTCTCCACAGTCAACAGCAGCCCTCGCCCTGGGATTGCTTCACAATCCCTACACTTCAGCTCCCAGCTACTGTACCTTCCGGAGGGACCTGTGTCCCTGTCCAGGGTACATATGGCTGTGCCAAGGACTCTCTGATTCTCATTCCATTTAGGCTGCCACAGATCAGCTGTTTTCCTCTCAGCCTTAAATGTTTCTCCTCCAACTCAGACATTGCCCCAATCTGGGGATCAGACCTGTTTCAGTTCCCCCACCTAGGAGGGCAGGTCCAGTCCTAGTAACACTCCTGTTTTCCCCCTGGTTCCTTCATCCTACCGAGTTTCGTGTGGTTCTATATATTCTTTTCACTGGTCAGGTATTCCTGTCCTCTCTCAGCTGGTGTTTTGCATCCACTTCTGTGTCTGAAGTATATTCCTGATGTATCCATGGAGAGAGATGAACTCCATGTCCATCTCCGCCATCTTGTTCTCCAATGTTAGTCATGTTAGTAGCCCTAAAGAAAATAGTCTTATAAGTAGATTTGCTGGGTCAAAATTTAAGCGCATTCTCAATTTTGTCAATACTGCCAAAGCTCCATTCAAGAAAGTGTCTCAAATATGCGTTCCCACCAAGAGCCTATCAAGGTGCCTGTTAATCCACAAATCTATCATAATTATCTGCCTGTGTAAATCTTTGCTGGACAAGATTGTCCACACTCTGGACAAGAAGTGTCCTTAAATACCCAATCTGATGGGTATTTTGTTTGTAAACAGTTAAAAAGTAATGAGGAAGATAATATTTTTATATATTTATTGGCTATTTGAAGTTTCTAGTGGCTTATAGCTTTTTCACAGTTTCCTGTTGTATATTTTTGTGCATTGAAAGCTGTTTGTGGATTCAGGTCACTAACTTTGTCTGTCATGCATGTTTTCAACCCATTTTCCTAGGTCGCAAACTGACTTTTATTATTTGTTTACATTATTTTTTGTTCCTTTATAAATATGTTGGCAAGAGGACTTTGTATTGATTTTTGTTTTCCCCCAGTTCCAGTGTCTCGCCCTGTCCTCACCCTCAGGACCGCCAGGGCCCAGGTTGTGGTGGGCGATGAATTAGAACTTCGTTGTAAGGCCCAGAGAGGCTCTCCCCAATCCTGTACTGGTTTTATCACAATAATGTCACCCTGGAGACCAGCACATCTCACTCTGGACAAGGAGTGTACTTAAACCTCTCGCTGACTGCAGATCATTCTGGGACCTACTCCTGTGAGGCTGACAATGGCCTGGGTCCCCAGCGCAGTGAGGCAGTGACACTTTCTGTCATGGGTAAGTTTTCCATGCCCAGGCCACAGGGCATGAAGGACAAAAATGGCCTCCAAGGGTTCTATGAGTGCTCTCTAAATAGTTGACTAGGGTGGCGCTTCTCAGGAACAGGTACACAAAGCTGGAAGCATTCCAAGTTGTTATTTTCAGGAGTGTTTCTGAAAGCATGTAATTTGGATGGGAAAGGAGAGCCAAAGAGGACCACTGAATTTACTGTTTATCAGTTACTATCATCCATCCTGACCCTCAACCCTCTCATCAGCCACAGATACAGTCTTCCCCACAAAGAGAAGAGCCATTTCCTGTGCCACATCTATACCTGCTTAATCTCAAGAGCCCTTGGTTCGCCCTCTCTCTCCCAGGTGTCAGCTTCAGGGGTCAGGCAGTTCAAGAGCACAAGCCTCTAGCTCTGGCTCATGCCTGGCGTCTCCCCTCAGGGCCGACAGGGAGCAGAAGCAGCCTTATCGCCGCCAGTGTAGCCGGGGGCTGCTCAGCATGATGGCTATTGCTGCCGTGGCGCTGCTGTTCTACTGCTGGCTCCTGAGAAAAGCAGGTGGGTGATGCCCGGCTAACCTTCGCTTGAGTCCTTGTCCTTCCCATCTCTGTTCCTTTAGGCTCATGCTGCCTTTGGAACCACCCCCAAGCTCTCAAAAGCTCCTTTCTGCACAATTCCACAGCTCCTACCTTCCCCTCTAGATCCTCCAGAACTTGTCTTCTTCAAATGCCAAGTTGCCATAACAGCCCTTTTGGGTGGAAGTTGCTTTTACAAGATGTAGTTTATCCAACGTGACAAATTGCAGAGTATCTCCCTCTTTACCCTTGAAAGACTCCCAGGGAACAGGAATAGAAGAAGAAAAACTCTGAGAAATAGGAGCAAGAACAGAAATCAAATGAAATTTTGATAACATTAATTTTGTAAATGTAATTTTGTAAATTTTGTAAATGTAACTTATTAATTTTGTAAATCTACTTTCATAGTAGATACGTCTCTTTCCCCACATCCAGCTATTGACCGTTGTTCTTCACAAATCCCAGGTTAAACAATTATGGATTGTAGGCTACTCTTTTGCATTATAACTATAAACTTCTGGAAGCCAGGATAAGTAGTTTTTGCCCAATCTGCTACCTCCATTGTGAATTCAAAGCAAGGTTCACATTTTAGTGACAGTGACTTCTGGCAGGTTCTAGATGAGCCTCCTATGAGCTCTGCTCATAGGAAGACGTGTGAAGTCTTTCTTTCCTGGACTCAATGCTTCTCTGCTTTCCTTTCAGGAGGAAAGCCTACATTTGACTCCTCTAGGTAAGGCCTGGCTGTATTCCCATATTGTTAATGAAATGCCCACTGGATATAAAAATGAAATTGAATCTGGCTACTGCTAAGAATGGGGATTCCCTGGTGGCTCAGATGGTAAAGAATCTGCCCTCAATGTAGGAGACCTGGATTTGGTTCCTGGGTTGGGAAGATCCCCTGGAGGAAATAGTTACCCACTCCAGTATTCTTGCCTGGAGAATTCCAAGGACAGAGGAGCCTGGCATGCTATAGTCCATGGGGTCTTAAAGAATGGGACATGACAGAGGGACTAACACTTTCACTCACTGCTTCAAGCACAGTCACTGCTTCGAGCACAGTCACTACTTCATGTCACTGAGAAGGGTTATGCCAATTCCATGTTGCCACCTCCCTTGGGTTGTCTCAAGGCAATTTCCCAGACTTTCTCACCCACCAACTTAGCTAAATAGGTCTTTTTTTTTCTTTTATGCCTGTATGCTCAGTTGTGTCTGACTATTTGCAACCCCATGGACTATAACCGTCAAGGCTCCTCTGTCCATGGACTTCTCCAGGCAAGAATACTGCCATTTCCTTCTCCATTTTTTTTTCTTTCAGCAACTAATTGCTTTTTATTTATAAACTTACATTCTTGGTCCACTGTTGCCTAATTTGTGTGAGTGATCACCATGACCACAGAATCCATCCATTTCCTAACATGCTCTAAGGTTAATAAGCCTGGAAAGCTCTGATTAGATCATGGCCAGCCCAGCCTAACCAATATCTGTTGTGATGACAGTCAAGAAGATGAAGTCACAGAACTTGGCCATCCAGAGACACCTCTCTGCTAATAGGAGGTGGGGCCTGTGAAGAAGGGGCTGCCATCTTGGATTCCCAAGGTTGACTTTAGAGCCACACCACAGCTATTCCTGAGCAAGCTCATGGTAGCAACATCCAAACCATCCCGAGTTCCTCTGAGCCTTTCTAATTATGGATTTCTCTAAGATACTAATCTTTATGAAAGTATAGACTTTGGAGCCAGGTTTGAATCTTGACTCTTTCCTTTTCTAATTACATAGTCTTCAGCAAGTCATCTGTTAGAACCTCCATTTTTTCCATCTATAAAATAGAGAGAAAAACAGAATCAGCTTAATATTGTTATAGGTACTAGCACAGTGCTTAGTACATACCAGATATATACCATAAAGTCTGGATTAATATTATGACTTATAATTTAATAGTCCCTAACAATAGACTGTTTATTATACACTCATCTATGTTTCCAGGCTTGGCAACTATCCTGTAATAAAGACTTGCTAACAGGGACTGATCCTTAGAACTACTTTTCAGGATTTCTGGGAAACATCAATGTTTCTGTTTCATAGAATTCCTTCAGCCCCAGATCCCCAAGAGTCCACCTACTACAATGTACCAGGCTGGATAGAACTGCAACCAGTATACAGCAATGGTGAGGACTGAAGACCCTTCATTTGGGCAGGGACCTCAGGGTTGGTCTGGGAAGGGATGGGACAGGAAATGAGGAAGGGGCAGTGCAGAGGCTCAGAGGGCTCTGCTCCCTCTAGAGAATAAGCTATGACTGGGGAACAAAAAAGTAGCAAGACAAGGGGACAAGAATCTTAGAATCCTCTCAAGTGTCAACTTCTCTCCAAGTAAATCCTAACGGAGGAGAGGTGGTGTACTCGGAAGTCTGGAGTGTGAAGAATGAGAACAAACCCACAGGTAAGACCCAAGTACCCTTGATTTTGGTGGTTGATTGCTGTGTGTGGCTCAGTCTCCACCCCTTCAGTGGGTCTGGGCCAACCAGACATAGATGTGTCCCTTGCGCTGGGTCACTGGACTTCTTGAGTTATGCCCAGCTATATTACTGAGATTAACTCAAGCTTATTGTGCAGAATTGCTTTCTCCATTCTCTATGGATGGCCTCAGCATCATCTGAGTAATGAAACCATTGCCCTGGGCAGTCACTTAATCCCTCAGAGCTTCCATGTCTCCTGTCTGTGAAATAAGACAGGACTGTCTTCAATGCGTGTATCTATTTTTTACTGCTGCTGTGGCAAACAACCACAAGGGCTTAAACAATACTAGTTAATTATCTTACTGTGCTGTATATCAGATATCTAACTCAGGTCTCACTGGGCTAAAATAAGTGTCCACAGAGTTCCTTCCTGGAAGCTCCAGGGAAGAATATATTTCCTTGCCTTTTCCAGCTTCTAAAGGATATCCCTTTCCATGGCTCATGGTCCCATCCCTCTGTCTATAAAGCCAGCAATATGGCATCTATCTAACCATTCCTTCCATAGTCAGTGTTGCCTCTGATCACAGCTAGGAAAGGTTCTCAGATTTTAAAGTTCTCCTAAAATACCCCCTGCATAATCTAGGAAAATCTCTCCATTTCAAGGTCCTTCATCTTAATCACATATGCAAAAATCCCTTTCTCCATCTAGGGTCACGTATTCACAGGTTCTAAGGGTCAGGACGTGGACATCTTTGTGGGAGACGTTATTAAGCTAACCACACTCTTTCATATATTTATTGTAAGGACCACATAAGGAAGCAGATGTAGAGATGCTGTAGCAGCAACAGAATCTGAGCACCTTTTATGATGAGCCTATGCTAGATGTCTGGCTGCCTCATTATTTCTCCCTCCTGGCAGATGGTCTGCAGTGAACAATCCCAGCCTGGCTTCCTTCTGCAGGCAAAGGAAAGAACAACCTTTGGGGCTGTTCTAATTCTATTCTGAAAAAAATCTTCCATGTGATTTTAGCTATTCTGCTTCCCCCCACTTTTTTGATCCCTCTTATATAAAATCAAATGACGAACTGTATTTTTTGTTCTATTCTTGGTTCAGTGGCCTCTTGACCTCTAACATGAATGAATTCATTCACACTTATAATCCTCTTTGATGAGAGTATTGCTATTATCCCCACTTCTTAGATGAGGGAATGCAGGCAAAGAGACCTTAAATGACCAGCCTGAAGTCACAGAACAGTTTGTCTCCAGAATCCAACTGTTGGGCCAAGCTCTGCTTCTCAGGAGAGTTCCAAGGAGCCTTAGAATTCACTCCAAGCTAAAAGACAAAGTCCTGCTTGATGAATGCCATATTTCATTCCAGCTTTAAGAAAACATGGTAATAATAACAGCAACTTCTAGTATCACATCAACATGTGTTGAGCAGTTCTGATGTGCCTGGTACAGTTCTGAGTACTATAAATAGATGCTAAATTGTATGTGCCTTAAATATATACACACACATATTTATAGTTTGTTTGTTAATAGCCTTTAGAACTGTACCCTCACATTGGAATTGCTCAATGTATAACAGATATTAGAAATCACATGGACACACAACCCTATAGATATTATTCCCATCATACAGATGAGACAACTAAAGCAGGAGATACTGTGTGACTTGTCTAAGGCCACAGAGGTGGTACAGTTGTCCTGCAGCTCACTTTAGGTGGTCTGGATCTGGAATCTGCTCCAAGCTGGCTGCTTCTCCATAACGTGCATGCATGCTCAGTCAATGTCTGACTTAGTGATCCCATGGTCTGTAACCCACCAGGCTCCTCTGTCCATGGGGTTCTCGTGGCAAGAATACTGGAGTGGGTTGCCATTTCCTCCTCCAGGGGATCTTCTCGGACCCAGAGATCAAACCCACATCTATGCTGGCAGGTGGCTTCTTTACCACTGAGCCACATGGAAAGTCCCTCTCCATAATATCCACTATTAATCTATGATCAAAGCATAAACAAGACAAAAGTAGATTTCTTCCTTTTGAGAGCCCCTGGGGGAGCGCCACATGGGGAACAAAGAGTGTAGTGATGCTGCAGAGATAGCTTGTGGAAGCTGTGAGGCTTAGAAAAAGTTCAGTGGCTGTGCGGGCCCCATGGAGAAGGCTGTGGCTGGGCTGATGGCTTGGATACAAGTGGAGAATTGAGTTCACAGTTGAATGCTTCCCTTCTTTCCACAGCGGCCTCTGAACCAGAGCCTTTTAAGAACACGGTGAGTCCCATGCCCTGTGCACCCTCCCATCTCAGGCCCACTGATCTCTGGCCCTCACCTGTGTGCTCTTTCTCCCAGGATTCCTGCGTCATCTACTCCCAGGTGAAGGGGCTTCCACCGCAGCCTCTAAGCCCCAGTTCTTGGATCCACTGACTCCTCACAGATGAGTTCTCACAGCTGCAGACTGCTGCCTCAACCTCTGCACTCCAGAGCCATTCTTGTGGGGTGGGGGAAGGGACATCGAAGTGGGAAGATTTAAGCCACCCCAGGCCGCACCCAGCAGCCAGTGCCTCCAGTGCCCACACCCTCATCTGAACAAAAACACGGGCCCCAAGGGGCTCCTGTCTACTTCCAAATTGACAGCCCTGCCACATATCCCAAACAGCATATTTTTTTCTCAACCCAGGGCCCATGATGTTCCCTGGCTTCCTTATTGAGCTTGAGCTTCAGACATATCCCCACTATTCTTCCATGAGGATGACACCCGAGCTCTGCCATGAATGCAACCTGCTCTCAGTCAGTGCTTTCCTCAGTTGCCATCAGTCTGGTATGGCTATGGTGGGCTTTGCCGAATGCGATAGCACGCACCCATGAGACGTGTACACTGAATTTGCTATAGACCTCTCCATGGTGGGACTGCATTCCATACTCACCTGTGTGTCTGAAACTCTAAGCTCAGCATCTGACACCAGGGTAACGTCTCTCCTGTCCATGTAACAATATCTACCTGTCCAAGTATGTGGATTTCACACATTAGGACCTAGATCCTTCCTATCCTGCCAGAAGGAACCTAGCACAGTCATGGCCAGGAGGACAGGAGATGCAGATAGAATGCACATTGAAATATAGGAGGTGCTTTATTACTACTTGAATGAATGAATGAGGAAGATATTATGGATCATTATGATGTATTCTTACCCTCAAACTGGCATCTGATACAGTGTGCTTCCTAAGAAATTCAGGAAATAGGAAATAAATTCAGAGAAGGAGTTTGAGAGAGGAGAGATCTGTTCAAAAAGCAAGAAGGCTTCTCAAACTTCAAAGTGCTTATGGGTCACCTGGGGATCACAGAATCTTATTCAGTGGGTCTGGATGGAGGCTAAGATCCTGTATCTATAACAAGCTCCCATGTGATGCTGATGCTATGGATCCTAAGAGTCTACTAATCCTAGGAGTCTACCAAGTACCCAGACCTTGTAGGTTTTGGCAGAGGTCCATGGAGAAGCAGTGAAGGCTCTGTCTGTCCATTGCCCAACTCCATGGGGGCCACTGATACAGCTCAGATGATTCTTGCACTGTTTTTCCACCAGAACACCATCAGCTGCTGTTGCTTAAAGAACTTCTCTTCTATATGCTGGGATGCATCAGTCACCCTGGGTCTGGGAAAAAGTAGCTGCCACTATCTTTGTTTCCCTCACCCCAGGCCTCATATTTTTCCCATAAAGGGATTGAATACACTGTGAATAAATACACCCCCTTAGCTTTCTCCATTCAAAGTTGATGTGTCTCATCTCTGAGCCATGGGATGCTTTGTTCCATTTTTATGATGCCCATCACACCTTATCTTGATATCCACCCTCCAGTGGATTGTACAGAGGAAATCATTTCCAAGCCCCATTGCCTAGAATAAAACCCTTCGCAAGGAGTTCATGATACTTCTCCAACCCAGTGCTGCCCACTTCCCTCTCCAGGCTTTCCCACAGTCGTTCTCCACACCCTATTCTCAGTCACAGGGTGATCTTCCCCCACTTTTTAATATAGACTCTTTATACTTCCTCCATAGAAGGGCTTTCCCACTATTTGTATATCCTGGAATCCTGTTCATTCACCAAGCCCCAAGTCAAATGTCAGCCTTTCCTATAACTGATCTGTCTTCGGGATCCCATAGCATTTTTTTTTTTTTTGGCCACTTTGTTTTTTTAACTGAATGATATTTGTTTCACAGAACTTTGTGGTTTTCTGTCATACATCAACAAAAATCAGTCATAGATATACCTAACTCCCCTGCCTCCTGAACCTCCCTCCCATCTCCCTCCCCCCACCCCACCCTTCTGGATTGTTACAGAGCCCCTGTTTGAGTTCCCTGAGTCATACCTAGAGCCTATTATAAAGAGTGAAGTAAGTCAGAAAGAGAAATACAAGTATCATATACTGATGCACATACCTGAAATCTAAAAAGATGGTACTGATGAATTTATTTTCAGGGCAGCAATGGAGAAACAGACATAGAAAACAGACCTCAGGACACAACAGGAGGGGAGAAGGGAGAGGGTGAGATGTATGGAGATGGTAACATGGAAATTTATAATACCATATGTGAGATAGCCAGTAGGGATTTTCTGTGTGACTCAAAGAACCCATAGCACTTTCATACAGTGAAACTTGGAATCACTAATGGTTGATGTTTGGAGGGAACATAGTTTAATCTAAACCACTTCTCTAACTTTGTGGTTGGAAGTTGAGAACCAGAGAGGAAGTGTAACTAGCTGAGAATTAAGCAACCAGTTAGTGGCAAAGCGCACACTAAACTAAACCCAGGAGAGTGCTCTTTCCTCTACATGGTTCCTCTGCTACAAAGACATGTGCATTTTTGTGTCATCAGCAAGACTGAGTTCCTTAAAAGCAAAACCCAGGTGGCCAGCATGGTGCCTGGTATTCAACTGATGCTCAATGAATGGTTGTCAAATTGGATGTCTATCAAATCCCCTGACAAATAAATATCTCCTCCACAAATTCATTTATACCCCAGAGAAGTGCATACATGTCCTTCAATCTCAGGGCTTTTAAAATTTATATATATAATCTCAGTAAAAATCATTGTTATGAGATCCATCTATCAGTTTGAGATGAACGCTGTGTTTTGTTTAAAACCTGGGTGACCTGCAGGTATCTCAAGCATGACATAAAATCCAGTCTGTTGTCCCCATGAAATCTGCTCTCCTTCCTGTGTTCTCTTTCTTCCTTCCTTCCCTCCTCTCTTCCTTTTCTTCCTCCTCTCCTTCCCTATCTCTTCCTCCCTGCTCTCCCTTTCCCTTCTCCTTCTCCTCCCTTCCACCTTCTTCTTCTGCTCTTCCTTTGTCTTCTCTCTGCCCCTCTCTCTCTGTTTTTCATCGCCTTTTTTTTCTAGTTGTAGATAACACTCTATCTAATCACCCAAGACAGAAGATGCATAGCCTTTCCTGAGTCTCTACATCGAATTGGTCACCCAAGCCAGTTCAGTCAACTGTCTTTCCTTGGACACACCACACAGCATGCAGGATCCTAGGCCCCCAATGAGGAATCAGATCCGGGGGGCCAAGCAACAGAAGCACGGAGTCTTAATCACTGGACCACCGAGGAACTCCTGGTCAACTTTATTTTTGAACTATCTCCCCAGTCACATCTCCCTTTAGTGTCCACCCCTCCTGCCTTAGTACATGCCCTTGTCACCTGCCACCAGGACTGCATCGTACTCTTACAAGTGCTTTCTCCACTTCCAGATTCCCTCCTTGCACAGCCCCTCCCAACAGATGTGCCAGGATGCCCTCCCAACAGAGTTACTAGCATGATCTTTCTAAAACCCAGCTCCACTTATTACTCTGCTTGAAATCCTTCAGTCATTCAGAGTTCAGGCTCCATCATGGGGTATAAGGCTCTTCCTGACCTAGATGCAACTTACATTTACAGCTCTATCTCCCAATATCTCCTTTAACAGACTTGCCATGCATTCCTGCCACACAAACTTCTTTCCATTTCCTACACACACCACCTTCTTTTAAGTAATCATGACTTTTTCCCTTTTTTTCTATCAAAATCACTTATCCTTCAACACCTAATTCAAATGTCACCACTCAGTGAGGCCTCATTTCTCTCAATGGGTTTTCATAACCTATGTTTCTTATACTTCTTACAAAAGTGTGTGTGTGTGTGTGTGTGTGTGTGTGTGTGTGTGGCATGCACCGCCATATATTTCTCTCCCTAGACTACTTAAAGCCTATCTAGAGTTGAGTGTTGCAGCTAGTTCTAGTTTATAACCCTCCCATCATCCCCATATCAGCCTCAGTGCACAACGCAGAGCCTGGTGAATCACAGAGACTCAATTTATAGTGAATAAATGAATGTGCAACAGTATTGAATTGACTTTCCTCTTTCCCTCAGAATAACACCTAAAGCCTCAAAGCTGAGCTCAAAAGTTGATAGCAACTCACATGTGCTGCAGAGGAACTTTGACACAGTCCCACAGGATTGACTCTGAAGTGGCTGCATGACTCTTGAGCACCTCCCCGGCTTCTCACACCTCCTCTATCAGCTGTTGGTCAGAGTTCGTTGAAATGGGTGATGGAGGAGAAGATGGTGGTTGGTGAGGAGCAATGGGCATTTTACTTTCCCTCCCCACTCCAGCCAGGAGAAGACAGAACTCCACCCCTCACCTCACCACTCAAGGAGAACTGTTGATACTCAGGCAGAGAGCAGAGCTCAATGAGAGAGCATTTAAGAGATCTTGACATGAGTGCCCTAGGGCTTGGGGATGTTAGAGAGCACACTTTATTTCCCACTCTTGTAGTTTCCTCTCATGGGAAGAGAGTTCTATTAGCATCACACTTCTGGCCTCCAGTAGTTTTAGAAGGAGAGCACAGTCCAGCCCCTCTTTTTCATGGCCAAGAGCAACCCACAGGATTGCATGTTCCTCTCTGTTCTAAATTCTAAAGGGTCTGCCTCTACAATGGGATACTGACAGTTTCACAGGCATAACCCTGACCTCAGTGTTCTGCACAGGAGGCTTCAAACCTTGAGAAGCAAAATAGAGAATTCAGGGGAGCCAAATGCACAGCAAGAGATGAGGTTTCTGTTCCAGGCAGGGCAGACAGCTCTATGCTTTGGTGGTGTTTACCAGATATAGACTATGTGGGTTTCTTTTACTGTTGTTGGTTTGTTTTTTTTTTTTTTTAATGACAATGTTTGGAGCTGAGTTGGCTTTCAGGGGCTGAACTTGAGAGAGGAGCTCTAAGCCTCAGACTGCGTTGTTTGGTGGCAGGTCACTAGAGCTTGGGCAAAGTTTTGACCAGGGGCTGTAGGGCTGGGCGTGCGCCCATTGACCATTAAGCTATGGTGAGCAAGTGCACAGACTCTTCTGGTTGCAGTGGCCCCAGACATTGCTTGCACTATTCCTGTGGTTGTGAATTCAGGCAGCTGCTTCTGCTGGTCAAAGGTTCCAGTTTCTTCTGGCACTCAGGGGCAGAACCTCCCTCATACACATGCCGTGAACCTTCCCTCTATAGTCTAGGGCTCACAATCAGGCTGAAGTGCAAATGTGCAGAGAAGTTGATTCTGACAATGGCATATTGGAAGAAATGGAAATATTTTGCTCTTTTTCTCCTCTCCACGGTCCCCTGCCTAAATGCACTATTCAGAGATACAAAGCTTTATTTACATAACTTCTTTGAGGGCTCCTTGAGTGAAAAAGCAATTGATTTGTTGCAAAACTGGCAGGTTTGGGGTGCATGCATGCCAAGCTGCTTCAGTCGTATCCAATTCTTTGCCACCCTATGGACTGTAGCCAGCCAGGCTCCTCTGTCTATGGGATTCTCCAGGCAAGAACACTAAAGTGGGTTGCCATGCCCTTTCCAAGGGACAGGATCGAACCTGTCCCTTAGGTCTGCATTGGCAAGCAGGTTTTCTTTTGAGTTTTTTAAACCCACTAGCACCACCTAGCTTCACAAGAGGAGCCCCAAGTTAGGGCTGCTGATGCTGCTGCTGCTGCTAAGTCACTTCAGTCGTGTGACACAGTCACTTCAGTCGTGTGACACAGTCACTTCAGACTGTGTGACCCCATAGACGGCAGCCCACACGGCTCCCCCATCCCTGGGATTCTCCAGGCAAGAATACTGGAGTGGGTTGCCATTTCCTTCTCCAATGCATAAAAGTGAAAAGTGAAAGTGCAGTCGCTCAAGTTAGGGCTATACAATCTTAAATGTGTTCTTTCCCAGCCTCTCTCCTATCCCCTCTCCCTCTTGCTTCCCTGAGATTTTACTCACCCATAGTGTGATAGCTCACGAGCTTCTGCTTCAGGCTATCTTCTAGGTGAAAGTCAAGGGCACAGCAAAGCTAGCAGTCTGGAAAAGGGACTCATTTTTCCTTCAACAGAACGGTTTTTCTGAACAGCTATGGCTGTGGCCAAGCTTCAGTCATAAAACAGAATGTGTTCATCCAAGGCCTTTGGTGTATTTAAAGCCAGGGCAGTCTTTTCTGCTTTCAATGCAATGGCAGCTATTTCCATGTGTATCACAGAGCTTTGCAAGCTGTTCAACATTAGGGCCTTGCCAAGATAGGCAGGGCTGGGTCTACTGATCTAACCACAGATCAGCATTTTGACAAGGACACCAAACACTAGAGACATGAGCCTGAACTGCAGCCCTGTGCTGCCTTACAGAGCACAAGGGAGGACACTTGTCTCCACTATAGAACTTCAATTAACACAAAGACAGAACAAGGAGAATGCATCCCTGGGAGCCAGGGTTTTAGGCCCAGCTGCAAACTGAGAGATGACAACAGCAAGAACAACTCAGGACTAAACGAAAAGATCTGCTCACTGTCTCTGATTTTGGGGCCACAGACCCAACAAAGTTCATACTCGGTGCAGCTCTGAGAAGGTGGTGCTACCAGGCTCTAAAAAGGAAATTTTAAAATTCTTCAATGGAAAAGAAAGATGTCTCCTAGGTGAATTTTTACCCCTTTCCCAGGATGGTGAATTCATAGTTGCAAACAAATCTTAAGATTTATTCCATTTTAGTTTTGTGGTAGGTCACAAATTATAGACACTAAACTTTATAGAGATTTAATTCTGGTGAATCTTTTCTATCTACCCTCCATGATTCAGATACCAGTCTCTTTGGCAATGCTAAAAGCTAGACTCTTGGGACCCACTTATGTTGGGATAAATATTTAGGACCTTGATATTAACTTCTTTTCTAAAGTCACTAAGTGTAGGGTCAGTGCTATGATATTCTGACATGTCCTATTAACTCTCTGGATTCCTTTAAATAGTGTATTTGTCCACTCTGGCTGCTATAACAAAAATACCATAGACAGAGTAGCTTATGTACAGCAGAAATTTATTTCTTAGGGTGCTAGAATCTGTGAAATCCACAATCAAGGTGCTGAAAGATTTAGTATCTGGTGAGCATTTGCTTTTTGGTACTTAAATATGTCTTCACATGGCAGAAAGGGTAAAAAGAGCTCCCTGGGGTCTTTTCTTAAGGGCATCAATCCCCTTCATGAGGATCTCTGCCTGCATGACCTACTCACCTACCAAAGGCCCTCACCTCCTAATACTATTATATAGAGGAATAGGTTTCAACATATAAATTTGAAGGGGTCACAAGCATTCAGTATATAGCAAATTGTAAGGTACATAATCTATGATTTTGCCTTTGGATAGTTGGAGCATGAAAAATAATATTAGTAGTAATAAGTGATAACACATTAAACTTTAAAAGAATGTATGAGATAATTATTCTCAAAGGAAAAAAGAGCAGGAAAAAGCTCTTATTTACAGAAGACAACAAATAATAAATGTAGAAAAAATGCTGATATTAGGAAATCACCACTTTGCAATCCCATGATAACAATAGACTCAGGCAAGGATCACCCATGGATGTTAAAATTATTGGATGAGAGGTTGTTAGGAAAAAAGATCTACATGGTCTCAACTCATCTCTATCCACAGTACTTGCTAATCAAAAGGGGAATTTTACCTTTGCAATTGAGAGATCTGGCAGGGCCAGTCTTCACTAAGTGATCAAATGTGGCATCGCTAGTAATGGGGGACCCTGGGTGATCTCTAATGTGGTGCAATGGGAAGTCCAGTCTCCCTTTCACAGAGCTGTTATCAAAAAGGCTGACCGAGAACCTACGTGAGGAGACAAATTCAGAATGTGGGCCATTCTGTGGGAGATTCCTCAAAACTGCCAGTGTCACAAAAGATGAAAACAAAATAGCAGTGAGATCAAGGGAGACTGGAGAGACATGACAACCTCATAGGAACCTTGATTGGATTCTGGATCCCCAAAAAGCCGTAGGAGAAATTAGGGGAAATTGAATACGGGCTATATATTATTGATAATATTGAATCAATAACCTAGTATTATTGTATAAATATTTTAAAATATATTTTGAATGCTTTCAAATGATTCATGTGAAAGAAAGAAAGAGCACAAATGTGGCAAAAAATTTAATTGGTGAATGCAGGGAGGGCATACAGATTTTCATTGTACTATTCTCTTTTCCAGCTTTTCTGAGGTTTGAAAACTTTTAAAATAAATCAGGTTGGGGAGAAGCACTTTAGACACTTGGCATCAAACTGATAGATGCCCTGAGGTGCTGAGAGAACTCATCCAGCCCTGTGTGCCATCACTTCCCACTACTGGGGTCGTGAGAATCCTGTTTGGCTCAGGTATGAGACACGTTGGCCAAGGATAAAGCCACATAGGACACCAGGGATGATGACTGAGGCTTTTCATTTAAAATATTTTACTTTAGAATCCTTGAGAATTTAATTTTTGAACTGCCTTTCTTTCTTGAACATTTCCTAATGGGGTGGAGTTTGTTTTCAATATCAGAGTATCTTTGTGTTGGCATGTTATGATTGGAGAAGTAAATATCACCAACCTCCCTGCAGAACCTCTGATAGATGGTTAGGAAATATATATGAACTAACTGGTGATGGGTAATGGAGAAGAAACTCTCAGCTTCAGGTGCACTGTGAGCTGGAGTGGACTTTCGTTAGTCACTGTTCTGACCCATTTTGGAGCTCTCTATAAAACCCCAACTTCCCAGCTCTGTTCCCAGGAGTCTACACAGAGATGGAATATTTGGTTTGGGGGTACAGTCTCAAATAGATGGGATCAATAGATATTTTTTCTGTTGCCCACACTTGTAACTGACCACAGGCTTAATAGACAACAACAGTGAGCTGAACAAAAATCTAGGGAGCTTTAAGATTTTCTCTAAACACTCCCCATTCTTCCCCAGTTAGTGGATGATGGCCATTTGTCCACACATCTTCACTGACTATTCTGTCCAAATTCTAGGCATGGGATTTGTTCCCTATTTTATTCCTCTCTACCTAGGACCAGTGTGAGCCTGTAATCTAGGTAAGTGTGTCTTCTCTGAGTGCAGAAACTTTCCTTCAGGTGGCCTGTCTCAAGTTCCAGCCTGAGGAGAGGTAGTTAGCCACCCCATTTGGTTTTCATGCTTCAGCTTTATTAATAATTGCATTAAGATTCTCCAGAGAAACAGAGCTGGTAGTAGATCTATCTACTGTCTATCTATCTATCTAGAAGAGGGATTGATTTATTATAAGGAGTTGGCTCATGCAATCATGGAGGATGACAAGTCCCCAGTTTGCCAAATGCAAATCTGGGGAACCAGAAGAGCTGATGGTGTAATTCCAGTCCCAATACCAAAAGGTTAGAGACCTAGGAAGAGCCAGTATTTCAATTTGAGTCCAAAATTGGAGAAAAGTGGATGTCTCTGCTAGTCAGGCAGGAGAAATTCTCTCTTACTTGGAAGAGGGCCAGCCTTTTTTGTTCTTTCCAGCTTTCAACTGATTGATGAGGTCCACCCATATTAAGAAGGGCAGTCTGCTTTACTTAGTTGGCCAATTTAAATGCTAATCTCATTCAAAAACACCTTCACAGACATACCTAGAACAGTATTTGTACAACTGCCTAGGCACCACATGGCCCAATCAAGTTGTATATAAAATTTATCATCATCAACATAAAAGTGATCTACAGGCTACAATATATGTTTTGGTTTTCTTCTTAATTGGTTCAGAACTCTGACGGGGAAGAGTAGTGTTTCTTTGGGGGTGGGGGGTGGGGATATCCTCAAAGAGGAGAGATACCTGCCTGGCCTCCTTCACTTTGGTGATTAAAAGAATGCTAAGCATTTCAAAGATACACTGGCTTTCTCTTTCTGTTTTTGTCCTTTGCCCTTTCTCGAGGTCCATCATTCTCTTTGACATCTGGCTGACACACAAAATCTCCTGATTTAACTTCTATGTCAACTAGACAACTTTGCTGTCTTTCCCCTCTTCTGATCTCTTCTGATCAATACTACCCACTCAGGAGATATCTAACTCATAAGAATAGTTGTGATTTATTGAAGAATCGATAAATATAAGGCAGCATGCTAGGGCATTATGCTAGATATGGAAGCAACCTAGATGTCCATGGATAAAGATGAGATACATATATACAATGGAATACTAGTCAGACGTAAAAGGATGAAATAATGCCATTTACAGTAACATGGATGGTCCTAGAGATTATCATACTAAGTGAAGTAAGTCAGACAAAGACAAATATATGATATCATGCTTATGTGGAATCAAAAAAAAATGACACAAATGAAATTATGTACAAAACAGAAATAGATACACAGACATAGAAAACAAACTTATGATTAAAGGGGAAAGGGCATGGGGGAAGGATAAATTAAGAAATTGGAACAAACATATACATACTATTATATATAAAATAGATAACCAACAAGGATCTACTATACAGCACAGGAAAATATATTCAATATTTTGTACTAAACTATAAGGGAAAACAATCTGAAAAAGAATATATATGTATGACTGAATGGATTCTCCAGACATGAATACTGAAGTGAGTTGCCATGCCCTCCTCCTGGGGATCTTCCCAACCCAAGGATCGAACCCACGTTGCTTATATCTCCTGCACTGCAGGCAGATTCTTTACCACTAGCGCCACCTGGGAAGCCCCTTACAGATAATATATAACTGAATATATATATATGCACACACATACACACACATATATATTATATAACTGAATCACTTTGCTGTACCCCTGAAACTAACACAACATTGTAAATCAACTATACTTCAATTACATTTTTAAAATAAATAAATAGATAAATACATTTTAGCTATAAAAAGAAAAGAGCACGCACTAGTAAGCTGGAGCTAGCAGCTTCATAACTCTTCAGTGCATACTCTTTGCCTCTTCACCCAGGGTCCTTAGAGGGCTTCATGAATCATGACACCTGGAGTCAGAGGCCTGGCTCCTATGCAGTCTCCTACTGCTAACTATCCAGCCTCTCCAAGCTCTGTTTCCCCCACCTATAAAAGAAAAATAACAACAGCTGCTTGGCTGTGTTATTTATTGAAAGAGATAATGTTTGTATAGACATTGTGCAGGTGTTCTCAGAGCAGGTGGTGAGGTGCCTGTGTTCATTACACAGTTTGTGTTGCTATCTGTTTGCTGTTATTGGTCCCTACTCCATCATTACAGTGAAGCAGCTGCTGAACTGCCAAAAAGATACTCCAGAAGAAAATGGAAAAAAAAATGTTAGCCCTTTTAATGTGAAAGGAATGGGATAATTAGATGGGAGGTGTCAGAATACATGCCTTAGTATTTCAGGGACTGACCTATGTAATTTGGGTTTTATCTGATCATTTAGCACAGAAATAAAAGCAAGGGGGTGATTTTGCTAGATATACTCTCCCAGATCTCTTAGTAACAAAATATCATGTTGTTTGCTCACAAAAGAGCTTTGAATAAATTCTAATTCCTTGGGCCAGGGCCCAGAATATCCTGTAGCTCTAGGTTTACTGGTACCAGGTAGCTGAAGAGATCAAAGGCTGGTATGAAAGAGAGAAAATGAGAGTGCTTGGGTTGGTGGGTATTTCAAGGCTTTTTCTCCATGTTCCAGCTCTCAGCTTCCCTTTCTTCCTGACCATTACCATTCTCATTCACATCTCTCCTGTGCTTGTTCTACACTTCTGAACCTGCATGTCCTCTTAAGTCTTCAAGTGGAGAATCACAGTGCAAGCCCAATGGATAGGTCTGGTGCAGAGTTGACCATGTGGCCATGTCAATGAGACTGGGTAAGAATTAGAAGAAGAGATGAAAGAATAAGGTTGAAAGGAAGATATCCTTTACTCACCCATCTTCTGTTGGTCCAGGTTACCCTCTCTCCATCAAGGACACTTTACAGTGCCTTGGCAAAAATAGAATAAGTTCTATATGTGGAGGCAGGAGGAGGAGAACTTCTGTGCCCATAACCATGGAGTAACAGGGGTGTAGAGAAGGTCAGGGAATGGCTCAGGGGACCCAGAAGGACCAGGGATTCCAGGGCTGTGACTCAGAATTTGAGGGATGTGAGCGACCAGGGGGCAGTCAGTCTAATTATCAAATCTTATATTTGGAGGAGAACTTGAAGTTCAGTTCAGTTCAGTCACTCAGTCGTGTCTGACTCTTTGCGACCCCATGAATCGCAGCACGCCAGGCCTCCCTGTTCATTACCATCTCTTGGAGTTCACTCAGACTCACGTCCATTGAGTCTGTGATGCCATCCAGCCATCTCATCCTTGGTCATCCCCTTCTCCTCCTTCCCCCAATCCCTCCCAGCATCAGAGTCTTTTCCAATGAGTCAACTCTTCGCATGAGGTGGCCAAAGTACTGGAGTTTCAGCTTTAGCATCATTCCTTCCAAAGAACAAAACTCATCCACTATTAATACTTTTCTCATGCTTGATTCCCTCCACATTATCCTTCCTGAGACACCACCCAGCCTATGATGGAATATATCAAGGTACAGGAAGCTCAGCACTTCACATGGTCTGAAATTACAGAAGGTTGGAGGTGGAGGGAAGCCTTGAAACCAACTGGACCAGTGAATGTTGTGGTGGAAAATCCTCATGCTGCCTGTTAACCTTGCTCTCTGGAAGCCACCTCCCTGTAACTTTCACCTTTAAGGAGATTCTGCTCCTTGGACTTATTAACTAGATTGCTTCCTTCGAACAGCTGAGCTGGTGGAGCACACCAGTGTGGGAGAACCCCAGTTCTCCTTGCTGCCATTCTTTCGCCGGTTCACCAAATTTAATTTTGTGCCTAAAACTGAGTCTGGCAGCACACTAGGCACTTGGAATACATCAGTGAACACAATAGATCAAGACACTGCCTTCAAGAAGTTGACAGCCTAGCTGAGGAAAAGATATGAAACAATAAACATGATAATAAGTAAGAGATGTAGTAATTTAGAGGGTGGCATGTGCCATGGAGAAAGAAGATGTAGAGCAGAGTAAGGAGGATCAGGAGTGGCCAGCAGGCTGCAGTTTTAAGTAGGGTGGTCAAGGAAGTCCTCACTGAAAAGGTGACATCTGAACAAAGGCAGGATAGGTTCACTGGAAAGCTAATAGGCTCTCAAGGTAGGAGGATCCTTGGAAGAGGGCATAGGCTGCAAGGCAGTATTATATCTGACAAGTTTGAGAATAGATGGCAGGAAACAATGGTGGAGGTGGAGAGACCAGTTAGAAGGCTACTTCTTGGTCCAGGTGAGAGGTGATGATAGCATGATGGCTCAGACAAGGGGGGGGTGATCAGAAGGGTTGGGATACTAGATATATTTTGGACACAGAGTGCACAGGATTTCCTGAGAGTGTAGATGTAGAATATGAAAGAGGAAAAAAAAAATCAACATGACTTTGAAATAGTTGACCTGAGCAGCAAGAAGGATGACAACTCAGTCCTGAGCTGGAGAATGGTGGAAGTGAAACAAGTTTGGGGGAAAGATCAGGAGTTTAGTTTTGAACAAGTTGCATTTGAGATGTGTATTGGACATGTAAGTGGAGATGTCAAATAGACAGTCAGGGATGGAAGTCTGGGATAGAAAGAGAGATCTGGAGACAGACATGTGGGAGTCATTGGCATAAAGACAGCACAAGACCATCAAGGGAGTGCCCAGTGGCAGAGAGCTCCTTCAGGATCACTTCAGAAATTCACTTTGGTGGCCTGCCATGTTTTAGGATGGTCAAATGGTCACTGAGCACAACAATTTACTCCTCTCCTTCTCTAAATCCACCAAAATATTAATCTTTATCATTTACTGGTGATTGTCCTAATGGTTTGCATGTATTATCTTCAGTTCAGTCTCTCAGTCATGTCCAACTCTTTGCAAACCCATGGACTACAGCATACCAGGCTTCCCTGTCTATCATCAACTCCCGGAGCTTATTCAAACTCATGTCCATTGAGTCAGTGATCCCATACAACAATCTCATCCTCTGTCATCCTGTTCTCCTCCTGCCTTCAGTGTTTCCCAGCATCAGGGTCTTTTCCAATGGAGTCAGTTCTTCACATCAGGTGGCCAAAGTACTGGAGTTTCAGCTTCAACGTCAGTCCTTCCAATGAACATTCAGGACTGATTTCCTTTAGGATTGACTGGTTTGATCTCCTTGCAGTCCAAGGGACTCTCAAGAGTCTTCTCTGGGGGCAGCTTAAGATGGTGGAGGAATAGGACGGGGAGACCAATTTCTCCCCCACAAATTCATCAAACGAACATTTAAACACTGAGTAAATTCTACAAAACAACTTCTGAATGCCGGCAGAGGACAGCAGGCACCCAGAAAAGCAGCCCATTATCTTCGAAATGGAGAAGGCAGTGGCACCCCTCTCCAGTACTCTTGCCTGGAAAATCCCATGGATGGAGGAGCTTGGTAGGCTGAAGTCCATGGGATCACTAAGAGTCGGACGCGACTGAACGACTTCACTTTCGCTTTTCACTTTCATGCACTGGAGAAGGAAATGGCAACCCACTCCAGGGTTCTTGTCTGGAGAATCCTAGGGATGGAGGAGCCTGGTGGGCTGCCGTCTACGGGGTCGCACAGAGTCGGACACGACTGAAGTGACTTAGCAGCAGCAGCAGTAGTATCTTCGAAAGGAGGTAGGAAAAATATAAAAGACAACAAATGAGACAAAAGAGGTAGAGACAGAGCTCCATCTCAGGAAGGAGTCTTAAAAGAGAGACGTTTCCAAGCACCAGGAAACATTCTCACTGCCGAGTCTGTGGCTAGCCTTGGAGGCACAGAGGGCAACATAACAGGGAGGAAAAATAAATAATTAAACCCCACATATTACATGCCCAACAGTAACTCCCCCAGTGGAGAAGCAGCGCAGATGCCTTCATCTGCCACTAGCAAGCGGGGGCTGGGCAGGGAGGCACGGGCTGCATTGCTTACAGTAAGGACCAGACCTGAATGACCCGAGGGCAGTCAGAGTAAATTAATTAGGCTAGCAAACCAGACTGTGGGATAGCTACTACGTGAAAAGCCCTACCTAAGACACCACCAGGACCACACACAGAACAAAGGACTGAACAGAACTAGCCAGCTGCAGACCATCCCCCTCCAGTTCACAGGCAGCCAGAGCTGGAAGGGGGCAATCACAGCCCCAGAGAGACATTATCTACCAAACTGCAAGCAGATTTCTTTGCTAACTAAGACTTCTTTGGATTCTGGACAGCCAACATCCACCTGAGAAGGTGCACTGGTTGTACACCCAGAAAACCAAGTGGCAGGGACGGGGGGAAGCGGTAAGTCACAGTGACTGTGCTCACCAAACAACTCATCACTTGAGCTGCTCAGACCTGGGGAGGGCACAAAACGCAGGCCCAATGGAGTCTTCTCTGAGGGCTACCAGAGTGCCTAAACCTGAGCAGCTTAGACCTGGGAGGTGCATGCAGCCCAGGGACAGCCTCGGATGGCTCCTGGCAGAGCAACCTAGAGCCTGAGCAGTGTGGGCAGGGAGGGCACACGCGCAGTGAGCGAGGGCAGGCCCAGTGTGGCTGAGACACCGCGAGCACTCGCCAGTGTTGTTTGCAGCATCCCTCCCTCCCCACAGCGCGACTCAACAAATGAGCCTAAAAAAGTGTCCACCACTGCCTGCCTTGTGTCAGGCCGGAAATCAGATACTGAAGAGACCAGCAAACAGAAGAAGCTAAAACAGAGGGAATCGCCTTGGAAGTGACAGGTGCAACAGATTAAAACCCTATGGTTAGTACGGACTACATAGGAAGGGGTCTATAGATCTTGAGAAATATAAGCTGGACCAAGGAACTATCTGAAAATGAACTGACCCCACACTGCCCACAACAACACCAGAGAAAGTCCTAGGTATATTTTTACTATTTTTAGTATCATTCTTTAAAATTTTTTTTAAATTTTAAGTCCTCTATTATGCTTTTAATTTTCATTTTTATAACCTACAATTACTTTTTAAAAAGACCCTATTTTTAAAGCAAACTTCATATATATGTATTTAATAACTTTTGTGACCTTTTTCTTCTTCTTCTTCCTTTCTTTAATATTGTATTTTTGAAAATCCAATCTCTAGATTTTTAATCTTTGCTTTTTTGTATTTGTTATCAATTTTGTACATTTAAAAACCCAATCTTCAGTACCCATTTTTACTTGGGAGCGAGATTACTGGCCTGACTGAGCTCTCCCCCTTTGGACTCTCCTTTTTCTCCACCAGGTAGCCTCTGTCTCCCCCCTCCCCTTCTCTTCTCTACCCAACTCTGTGAATCTCTGTGTGTTCCAGACGGTGGAGAACTCTTAGGGAACTGATTATTGGCTGGATCTGTCTCTCTTCTTTTGATTCCCCTCTTTATCCTCCTGGCCACTTCTGTCTCCTTCCTCCCTCTTCTCTTCTCTGTATAATTCCATGAACATCTCTGAGCCGTCCAGACTGTGGAGCACACATAAGAAAATGATTACTGACTAGCTTACTCTCTCCTCTTTTGATTCCACCCCATCTCATTCGGGTTACCTCTAACTCCCTCCTCCCTCTTCTCTTCTCCATGTAACTCTGTGAGCCTCTCTGGGTGTAACTCAATGAGGAGAAACTTGTCATCTTTAACCTAGATGTTTTGTCAACGGTTCTGTATAGAAGAGAAGTCTTGAGACTACTGTACAAATAAGACTGAAAACCAGAAGCACGAGGCTTAAGTCCAAATCCTGAGAACACCAGAGAACTCCTGACTCCAGGGAACATTAATCGATAGGAGCTCATCAAACGCCTCCATACCTACACTGAAAGCAAGCACCACCCAAGGGCCAACAAGTTCCAGAGTAAGACATACCATGCAAATTCTCCAGCAACACAGGAACACAGCCCTGAGCTTGAATATACAGGCTGCCCAAAGTTACTCCAAAACCACTGACATCTCATAATTCATTACTGGACACTTCATTGCACTCCAGAGAGAAGAAATCCAGCTCCACCCACCGGAACACTGACACAAGCTTCCCTAACGAGGAAAACTTGACAAGCCACCCATACAACCCCACCCACAGAGAGGAAACTCCATAATAAAGAGAACTCCACACACTGTCAGAATACAGAAAGGACACCCCAAACTCAGCAATATAAACAAGATGAAGAGACAGAGGAATATGCAGCAGGTAAAGGAACAGAATAAATGCCCACCAAACCAAACAAAAGAGGAAGAGATAGGGAATCTACCTGATAAAGAATTCTGAATATTGATAGTGAAAATGATCCAAAATTTTGAAATCAAAATGGAATCACAGATAAATAGCCTGGAGACAAGGATTGAGAAGATGCAAGAAAGGTTTAACAAGGATCTAGAAGAAATAAAAAGAGTCAGTATATAATGAATAATACAATAAATGAGATCAAAAACACTCTGGAGGAAACAAATAGTAGAATAATGGAGGCAGAAGATAGAATTAGTGAAGTAGAAGATAGAATGGTAGAAATAAAGGAATCAGAGAGGAAAAAAGAAAAACGAATTAAAAGAAATGAGGGCAATCTCAGAGACCTCCAGCACAATGTTAAACGCCTCAACATTCGAATCATAGCAGTCCTAGAAGAAGAAGACAAAAAGAAAGACCATGAGAAAATACTTGAGGAGATAATAGTTGAAAACTTCCCTAAAATGAGGAAGGAAATAATCACCCAAGTCCAAGACACCCAGAGAGTCCCAAACAGGATAAACCCAAGGCAAAACACACCAAGACACATATTAATCAAATTAACAAAGATCAAACACAAAGAACAGATATTAAAAGCAAGGGAAAAACAACAAATAACACACAAGGGGATTCCCATAAGGATAACAGCTGATCTGTCAATAGAAACTCTTCAGGCCAGGGAGGAATGGCAGGACATATTTAAAGTGATGAAAGAAAATAACCTACAGCCCAGATTACTGTACCCAGCAAGGATCTCATTCAACTATGAGGGAGAAATCAAAAGCTTTACAGACAAGCAAAAGCTGAGAGAATTCAGCACCACCAAACCAGCTCTCCAACAAATGCTAAAGGATATTCTCTAGACAGGAAACACAAAAAAGGTGTATAAACTCAAACCCATAACAATAAGGGAAATGGCAACGGGATCATACTTATCAATAATTACCTTAAACGTAAATGGATTGAATGCCCCAACCAAAAGACAAAGACTGGCTGAATGGATACAAAACCAAGACCCCTATATATGTTGTCTACAAGAGACCCACTTCAAAACAGGGGACACATACAGACTGAAAATGAAGGGCTGGAAAAAGATATTCCATGCAAATAGAGACCAAAAGAAAGCAGGAGTAGCAATACTCATATGAGATAAAATAGACTTTAAAACAAAGGATGTGAAAAGAGACAGAGAAGGACAGTACATAATGATCAAAAGATCAATCCTAGAAGAAGATATAACAATTATAAATATATATGCGTCCAACATAGGAGCACCACAATATGTAAGACAAATGCTAACAAGTATGAAAGGGGAAATTAACAATAACACATTAATAGTAGGAGACTTTAATATCCCACTCACACCTATAGATATATCAATTAAACAGAAAATTAACAAGGAAACACAAACTTTAAATGATACAATAGACCAGTTACACCTAATTGATATCTATAGGACATTTCACCACAAAACAATGAATTTCACCTTTTTCTCAAGCGCACATGGAATCTTCTCCAGGATAGATCACATCCTGGGCCATAAAACTAGCCTTGGTAAATTCAAAAAATTTAAATCATTCCAAGCATCTTTTCTGACCACAATGCAGTAAGATTAGATTTCAATTACAGGAGAAAAACTATTAAAAATTCCAACATATGGAGGCTGAACAACACTCTGCTGAATAACCAACAAATCACAGAAGAAATCAAAATATGAATAGAAATGAATGAAAATGAAAGCACAACAACCCCAAACCCGTGGGACACTGGAAAAGCAGTGCTAAGAGGAAAGTTCATAGAAATACAGGCATACCTCAAGAAACAAGAAAAAGTCAAATAACCTAACTCTAGACCTAAAGCAACTACAAAAGGAAGAAATGAAGAATCCCAGGGTTAGTAGAAGGAAAGAAATCTTAAAAATTAGGGCAGAAATAAATGCAAAAGAAACAAAAGAGACCATGGCAAAAATCAACAAACACCAAAACTAGTTATTTGAAAGGATAAATTAAACTGACAAACCATTAGCCAGACTCATCAAGAAACAAAGAGAGAAAATCAAATCAATAAGATGAAAATGGAGAGATCACAACAGACAACACAGAAACACAAAGGATCATAAGAGACTACTATCAGCAATTATATGCCAATAAAATGGACAACGTGGAAGAAATGGACAAATTCTTAGAAAAGTACAACTTTCCAAAACTGAACCAGGAAGAAATAGAAAATCTTAACAGACCCATCACAAGCACGGAAATTGAAACTGTAATCAGAAATCTTCCAGCAAACCAAAGCCCAGGTCCAGACGGCTTCATAGCTGAATTCTACCAAAAATTTAGAGAAGAGCTAACACCTATTCTACTCAAACTCTTCCAGAAAATTGCATACGAAGGTAAATTTCCAAACTCATTCTATGAGGCCACCATCACCCTAATACCAAAACCTGACAAAGATGCCACACACACAAAAAAGAAAACTAGAGACCAATATCACTGACAAACATAGATGCAAAAATCCTCAACAAAATTCTAACAATCAGAATCCAACAACACATTAAAAAGATCATACACCATGACCAAGTGGGCTTTATCCCAGGGATGCAAGGATTCTTCAATATCCGCAAATCAATCAATATAATACACCACATTAACAAATGAAAAATAAAAGCCATATGATTATCTCAACAGATGCAGAGAAAGCCTTTGCAAAATTCAACATCCATTTATGATAAAAGCTCTCCTGAAAGCAGGAATAGAAGGAACATACCTCAATATAATAAAAGCTATATATGACGAACCCACAGCAAACATTATCCTCAATGGTGAAAAATTGAAAGCATTTCCCCTAACGTCAGGAACAAGACAAGGGTGCCCACTTTTATCACTACTATTCAACATAGTTCTGGAAGTTTTGGCTGTAGCAATCAGAGCAGAAAAAGAAATAAAAAGAATCCAAATTGGAAAAGAAGAAGTAAAATTCTCCTGTTTGCAGATGACATGATCTTCTACATAGAAAACCCTAAAGACTCCACCAGAAAATTACTAGAGCTAATCAATGAATATAGTAAAGTTGCAAGATATAAAATCAACACACAGAAATCCTTTGCATTCCTATACACTAATAATGAGAAAGTAGAAAAACAAATCAAGGGAACAATTCCATTCACCATTGCAATGAAAAGAATAAAATACTTAGGAATATATCTACCTAAAGAAATTAAATACCTATATATAGAAAACTATTAAACACTGGTGAAAGAAATCAAAGAGGACACTGATAGAGGGAGAAATATACCATGTTCATGGATCAGAAGAATCAATATAGTGAAAATGAGTATACTACCCCAAGAAATCTACAGATTCTATGCATTCCCTATCAAGCTACCAGCAGTATCTTTCTCAGAGCTAGAACAAATAATTTCACAATTTGTATGGAAATACAAAAAGCCTCTAATAGCCAAAGGTATCTTGAGAAAGAAGAATGGAACTGGAGGAATCAACCTGCCTGACTTCAGGCTCTACTACAAAGCCACAGTCATCAAGACAGTATGGTACTGGCTCAAAGACAGAAATATAGGTCAGTGGAACAAAACAGAAAGCCCAGAGATAAATTCATGCACCTATGGACACCTTATCTTCGACAAAGGAGGCAGAATATCCAGTGGAGAAAAAGACAATCTCTTTAACAAGCGGTGCTGGGAAAACTGGTCAACCACTTGTAAAAGAATGAAACCAGAACACTTTCTAACACCATAAACAAAAATAAACTCAAAATAGATTAAAGATCTAAACATAAGACCAGAAACTATAAAACTCCTAGAGAACACAGGCAAAACACTCTCCGACATAAATCACAGCAGGATCCTCTATGACCCACCTCCCAGAATATTGGAAATAAAAGCAAAAATAAATAAATGGGACCTAATTAAACTTAAAAGCTTCTGCACAACGAAGGAAAGTATAAGCAAGGTGAAAAGAGAGCCTTCAGAATGGGAGAAAATAATAGCAAATGAAGCAACTGACAAACAACTAATCTCAAAAATATACAAGCAGCTCATGCAGCTCAATTCCGGAAAATAAAACGACCCAATCAAAAAATGAGTCAAAGAACTAAATAGACATTTCTCCAAAGAAGACATACAGATGGCTAACAAACACATGAAAAGATGCTCAACATCACTCATTATCATTGAAATGCACATCAAAACCACAATGAGGTACCATTTCACACCAGTCAGAATGGTTGCAATCCAGAAGTCTACAAGCAATAAATGCTGGAGAGGGTGTGGAAAAAAAGGGAACCCTCTTCCACTGTTGGTGGGAACACAAACTAGTACAGCCACTATGGAGAACAGTGTGGAGATTCCTTTAACAACTGGAAATAGAACTGCCTTATGACCCAGCAATCCCACTGCTGGGCATACACACCAAGGAAACCAGAATTGAAAGGGATACTTGCACCCCAATGTTCATCGCAGCACTGTTCATAATCGCCAGGACATGGAAACAACCTAGATGTCCATCAGCAGATGAATGGATAAGAAAGCTGTGGTACATATACACAATGGAGTATTACTCAGCCATTAAAAAGAATTCATTTGAATCAGTTCTAATGAGGTGGATGAAACTGGAGCCTATTATACAGAGTGAAGTAAGCCAGAAAGAAAAACACCAATACAGTATACTAACACATATATATAGAATTTATAAAGATGGTAATGATAACCCTGTATGTGAGACAGCAAAAGAGACACAGATGTATACAACAGTCTTTGGACTCTGTGGGAGAGGGAGAGGGTGAGATGATTTGGGAGAATGGCATTGAAACATGTATAATATCATATGTGAAATGAATTGTCAGTCCAGGTTTGATGCAGTATACAGGATGCTTGGGGCTGGTGCACTCGGATGACCCAGAGGGATGGTATGGGGAGGGAGATAGACGGGGGGTTCAGGATGGGGAACATCTGTATACCCATGGAGGATTTATGTTGATGTATGGCAAAACCAATACAATATTGTAAAGTAATTAGCCTCCAATTAAAATAAATTAATTAAAAAAATTTTTAAAGAGTCTTCTCCAACACCACAGTTCAAAAGCAGCCCTTCTTCAGCCCTCAGCTTTCTTTATAGTCCAACTCTCACATCCAGATATGACTACTAGAAAAATCAAAGCTTTGTATCAACTTAGCCCATCCTTAAATAACCAGTGAAGGAGCTGAATTATGCCCGTTTTATAGATGATGATGACCAAGCCCTGCACACACAGTTGTCTAAGACCACAGAATGAATAAATGATGAAGCCAGGTTTCAAACTCAGGGAGCTAACTCTTAACTGCTATGTTATGGGAGTATGTGCTCCAGCAAATCTAAACTTTGGCACTAAAAATAAATTCAAAGAAGAAAAGCGATCCAAGATCCAAGAAAACATGGGACTTGGGTGTGCAATGAGAAAAATCTGAAGCTGACAACAGCATAGCAACCCTACAAAGCAATTGGTCCAAAGACAGAGGGTTCTGTGAAGATAGTATTTAGAAAGCAAGTCACCTCTACTGTACAGATTATACGAATAAGAACTCAAAGATCCTAGGCAGGTCTGAGTTAATTCTAGAAGATAAGATGAAGATATATGATTCTCCAATAACAACAACTAAAATGACAATTAGGAACCTTCGGAAAAATCCAGTATAAGAAAGTCATGGTTCTTTGGAGAAGTGTCTGTTTAGTTCTTTGGTCCATTTTTTGATTGGATGATTTATTTTTCTGGTATTGAGCTGCATGAGCTGCTTGTATATTTTTGATATTAATTCTTTGTCAGTTGCTTCATTTGCTATTATTTTCTCCCATTCTGAAGGCTGCCTTTTCACCTTGCTTAGATTTTCTTTCATTGTGAAAAATATTTTAAGTTTAATTAGGTCCAATTTGTTTATTTTTGCTTTTATTTCCATTACTCTAGGAGGTGGGTCATAGAGGATCCTGCTGTGATTTATGTCGGAGAGTGTTTTGCCTATGTTTCCCACTAGGAGTTTTATGGTATCTAGTCTTACATTTAGATGTTTAATCCATTTTGAGTATATTTTTGTGTATGGTGTTAGAAAGTGTTCTGGTTTCATTCTTTTACAAGTGGTTGACCAGTTTTCCCAGCACCACTTGTTAAGGAGATTGTCTTTTCTCCATTGTATACTCCAGCCTCCTTTGTCGAAGATAAGGTGTCCATAGGTGCATGAATTTATCTCTGGGCTTTCTGTTTTGTTCCACTGACCTATATTTCTGTCTTTGTGCCAGTACCATACTGTCTTGATGACTGTGACTTTGTAGTAGAGCCTGAAGTCAGGCAGGTTGATTCCTCCAGTTCCATTCTTCTTTCTCAAGATACCTTTGGCTATTAGAGGTTTTTTGTATTTCCATACAAATTGTGAAATTATCTATTCTAGTTCTGTGAAAAATACTGTTGGTAGCTTGATAGGGATTGCATTGAATCTATAGATTGCTTTGGGTAGTATACTCATTTTCACTATATTTATTCTTCTAATACATGAACATCATATATTTCTCCATCTATTTGTGTCATCTTTGATTTCTTTCAAAGAAGACATACAGTGGTTAACAAACACATGAAAAGATGCTAAACATCACACATTATCAGAGAAATGCAAATCAAAACCACAATGAGGTACCATCTCACGCTGGTCAGAATGGCTACTATCAAAATGTCTACAAACAATAAACTCCAGAGAGGGTGTGGAGAAAAGGGAACCCTCTTACACTGTTGGTGGGAATGCAAACTAGTATGGCCACTATGAAGAACAGTGTGGAGATTCCTTAAACAACTGGAAATAGAACTGCCATATGACCCAGCAATCCCACTGCTGGGCATACACACTGAGGATACCATAATTGAAAGAGACATGTGTATCCCAGTGTTTATCACAGCACTGTTTAAAATAGCTAGGTCATGGAAGCAACCTGGATGTCCATTGGCAGATGAATGGACAAAGTGGTACACACACACAATGGAATATTACTCAGGTATTAAAAAGAACACATTTGAATCAGTTCTAATGAGGTGGGTGAAACTGGAGCCTATTATACAGAATGAAGTAAGTCAGAAGAAAAAAACACTGTTATAGTATATTAGCACATATATATGGAATTTTAGAAAGATGGTAATGATGACCCTATATGTGAGACGGCAGAAGAGACACAGATATAAAGAACAGACTTTTGGACTCTGTGGGAGAAGGCAAGGGGGATGATTTGAGAGAACAGCATTGAAACATTGTGAAATATGTGAAATAGATCACCATCCCAGGTTTATGCATGAAACAGGGCACTCAAAGCCGGTGCACTGGGACAACCCTGAAGAATGGGATAGGGATGGAGCTGGGAGGGGGGGTTCAGGATGGGGTACATATACATCCATGACTGATTCATGTCAACATGTGGCAAAAACCACCACAATATTGTGAAGTAATTAGCCTCCAATTAAAATAAATAAATAAAATTTTTAAAAAAGTCATGGTTCGAATTTGGTGCAACCTAAAGTGTGGGATAATTGAAAAAATGACAGAGTGGAAGAAAAGAGGATTTCATTCATAGGACATTCTCCTTTGAGTACCCAAGGTTTATTTACATGTTACTTTTCTTTTTTGTGGGCTAATCACAGCACTTGGTTCTGCAATTGATAATGTTTACAGAATCATAATGCCTTAAATACTATTTAAAGGGTTTCAGTTTTCAGGATCAATCTAAAACATAGAACGCTTACTTATGGTTACTTCAGCATTTAGCTACTATAAACAGGCTCAGTATAAAAATGATAGTATGGCTGACAAAAATGTGGAGGAGGAGAGCAGAGGGACGTATACATGAACTGATTTCCTTGTTTTGTAAAATGGAAAATCAGTAGATTTTGTCCAACAATGACACACCAAGAAACAGAAGTGTCTCAGATGGTAAAGAATCTGCCTGCAATGTGGGAGATCTGGGTTCAATCCCTGGGTGGGGAAGATCCCCTGAGAAGGAAATGGCAACCCACTCCGGTACTCTTGCCTGGAGAATTCTGTGGACACAGGAGCCTGATGGGCTCCAGTTCATGGGGCTGCAAAGAGTCAGACACAATAGAGCGACTAACACACATATAACCACTGGAAAACCTAGTAACCTTACAAATCAAAACCAGCACGTAGAGGGGGCAGAGAGAAAGGAAGCCCTTCTAATGCCCTAAATTCCTTATCTTTCCTTCAAGGTAGTTAACAGATATTACTTAAAGTTGATAAATCAAGAATTTACACATTATTACATTATTTACATTTGTGTGCTAATATCCAGATGACTCAAAACAGAAATTACTCATTTCAGGAGTAAACATGGAGCAACAAGGAAGAGAAACGTTAGGGTTTTTTTTTTTTTTAATTGAATATCTTTATCTATTATTCTAGTTTTAATCATGAACATGTATTTTTTTAACTTTTTATATTATGTTAGAGTTTAGCCGATTAACAATGTTGTGATAGTTTCAGGTGGACTGCAAAGGAACTGAGCTATACATACACATGTATCCCTACTCTCCCGAACTCTCCTCCCATCCAGGCTGCCCCATAAATGAGCAGAGTTCCCGGTGCTATATAACAGGTCCTTGTTTAGCCTTTTTAAATATAGCAGTGTGTACCTGTCCATCCCAAACTTCCTAACTATCTCTTCCTCCCATTACTTCTCCCCTGGAAACCATGAGTGCACGAACATGTATTTTTACACACGAATATGTTTATTTAGCATGGAGGTGCATCCTAGTAATTACCGGCAAATTCAAAATTCAAAGTAAAGCCGCAGTTCTATCGCGTGACCACTAGATGTCACTGCTCTCTGGGCTGGTGCTAGGTCTGGGAGCAGGGTTCCCAGTAACAATCTGAGGGCTTGGACTGGGAAGGACAGAGGGAGGCAGCAGCTGGCAGCCAGTGGCTTTGCCAGAGGCAGGAGCTGGCACTCTGTGTATAGCCAGCAGTGCCTCAGACATGGGCAGCCTCAGGTTAGTGGGGAGCACACAACTCCCCTGTGTAATGAGGGTCCTTTTGGGGGCAAGGAATTCAGCCTTGCTGATAGAGGCACTGGGATGCAGAGGGACAAGTTGGTCCTGTCTAAATACAACCCATGGTCTTTCTGTCTCCACAGCCTCTGTGCACATTCTGCCCACGCACCGCCTAACACACACACACATGCACACACACGTCAGTGCAAGTAAGAGCTTTAGCAAAATGTTGGCACAGTCTGCACTTCAGGCAACTTGGGTCATATACTGCTGGAATCCTTGAACAAAAAGGGATGGTGGAACTTCAGTACTCAGACTCACCACCAGGAGGAGCTTTACTCACATTTAGATGAGTGTGTGGAAATGCTTTTAGATAAGTTGTTATAAAAAATAATTAGGGTAAGAATAAACAGTGATTTGAAAATTTTCATAGGTTGATACAAACAATTCAATAAACTTGTCAAACTTCCAAAATACACAGTATTCAAGGATTTATTTTGAATGCCGAAAAGATAGTTGTAATGTCAAGGGAATGATTTTATTATTCTCTTCTAACAACAAAATTTTAAGCAATTTCTGAATTTTTAAAAATTAAAACCTAAACCCAACGTAATGATTTTGTAATTTGGCGATCACTTTGTAGTGATTTAGTAATTACTGTCTTCCATTTCTCAAACAAACTCTGCCCTATTTCCAGCTCTCACAAAGGATGAAAAAAATATACCTGAGACTTGAGGCCAAGACTCCCAACTGTTCTCTCCTTCCTTCCGTTGGCAGCTGCCCCGGGGCCTGCAACCCATGTTTTCACAAAAGCTCTCAGCAGCTATTAAGCCTCAGGTTACACTACTATTAAGTTTCAGAGGTTACTGAACTTTATACCTTGCCTACTTTTGTATCCCTAGCTTATATTTCCTGAGCAAGGTATTGGACCATAAAGAAGGCTGAGCACAGAAGAATTGATGCTTCTGAACTGTGATGTTGGAGAAGACTCTTGAGAGTCCTTTAGACTGCAAGGAGATCCAACTAGTCAATCCTAAAGGAAATCAACCCTGAGTATTCATTGGAAGGACTGATGCTGAAGCTGAAACTCCAATACTTTGGCCACCTGATGGGAAGAGCCAACTTATTAGAAAAGACGGTGATGCTGGGAAAGATTGAAAGCAAGAGAAGAAAGGGACGACAGAGGATAAGATGGTTGGATGGTATCACCGACTCAGTGGACATGAATTTGAGCAATCTCCAGAAGATGGTGAAGGACAGGGAAGCCTGGCATGCTGCAGTCCATAGGGTTGCAAGAGCCATACATGACCGAATGACTGAACAACAACAACGAAGTATTAATAACATCCCCAAATCAAAGAGGCCCAGGAATAAGCAGGCACTAGGGAGCTGAGTCAGAGTCAGAGTCAGGGGAGAGGAAAGTCCAGTTAAAATGGCTGGGGAAAGCTTTAAAGGGGAAGAAAGACGTTAGGCCCTGGGCCCTGTGGAAGGGAAGGGACGGGGGTGTAGGCAGATCTGGGATTCCGACAGGAAGGCTGGCGAGATCACAGACACTGCTCAGGCTCTCAATCCACAGCAGGACCGGGAGCCACGATCATCAGGTCACTGGCCTCAACTGGAGAGAATTTTCAGTTTCCATCCTTCCTTTCAGGCCCTTGAAAACCACTAATCCTGTGTGGTGGGTGCACAGGGGCATAGAAACAGAACATCTGCAGGGCTCAGGTGACCAAAAGCAAGGCATGTGGTGGCTGTGTGGCCAGCGGGCGAGGCAGGTATCAGGTCTCCAGAGGCAGCTTCATTGTCTGCCGTGTTTTCTAGAAGAGCCAGTGATATAACAAGCAAGCATTCGAGCTTCAGAGCGAGATGTTCCACAACAGGAAGTGCTCAGTGAAAGAGAGGAAGCTGGAGGAAAAACGCACATCAAGAAAATACATAAAATATCCAAACGATCATTTAAAAACTGGGCTTCGGGTCTCTGAATCCCTGACATACGCTGGCAGCACCCTTCTCATGGGTTCCCACTTCCCCAGGCTCTCTCACCTCCACCTGCCTCTGTCCATTCTGGTAAAAGGGCTATTTAAAAATGAAAAACCAGAAACCAAAACTAAAAAAATTAAAATGTGACATTAAAATATTATCATGTGGACTTGAAGAAACATTTTCCTGCCCTTGGCATAGCTATGTAAGGGTACACAACACAAATTCCCATGCATCCCTTTGGGGTGAACTTGCTACTGTCACTTGAAGACAGTAAGCATTTTCTCAAGGGGAAAGTCAACTTTTTGATAATCAGTGACTTACTGTCTGAAGTCTCAAAAACTCCCCACTTGGATGCAAAAGGCTTTCACAGTATATATATATATATAAAATATATTAATATATACATATATAATTATATATGTGTAATATATAATATATAATTATATATTTATATTTATATAAATATAAATATAAATATATATTTTAATATATTATATAATATATAATATATTTATATTAATAGAGAAATACCTATACTTTATTCTTTGTGAAAAGCTATTTTTATAAGACTGACAATTCAAGTAATAAAATGAGTTCTTTCAAAAAATTAGAAAAAAAAAAAACGAACCCCTCAAGAAAAATGATGGGAAGCAGTCTCAGCCTGACGGAAGAACTCAGGATAGCCTCATTTCCACCAAGCAGGTACCAACAGAGCCACTAAAAGGCTGATGGCTTCTCGATGGAGAAATTTCTACTTTCCCTGTCTCACAACCAGACCATCATTCCAGTCTGGCCATCTACATACAATTGCAAAAGGGCCCTTGGGAATACTGTGGGAAGATGGTTGACTAGGACATAAATACCAGTGATCAATGTCTGTAAGAACAGCAGCTTGCCCCAGCACATATGAAAGAATTTATCACCCAAACAGACACAGGCTATACCATGTGAGGATATTACCAGTGTTCCCATGAACACTCAGCAAAGGAGCATGCCTGTATTAAAAGAAAAGAAGATTTGTAAAAAGACAGAGTAAAGCCAGAAGCATCCAGAAAGAAAGCTTCTGAGTAGGGCAATGGCAGAATGGGGAGGTAAGGTGGCTCAATTTCTCACCTGAACTGCTCCCTAGTCTTTGAACTGACATCCACAAACATACCAGAAAATTTGCCCTTGTGCTCTATATAAAGGAGCTGAGGAGTTGAGAAACTTTCAGCCTGATGAAAGAAAATGTACCAGTGCCCAGTATCTTCTAGAGAGGGCATGCATGTGTGTTTCTCTCAGCCAGGGGCAAGAGGTGAGAAGAGTGAATTTATTCATTCACTTGCTTTGTCAGCCATGATGGTGAAAAGGGTCAAAAGGGTTAGAGCTTCCTTGAAGCAGTGCATGCGTGCTAAGTCACTTCAGTCGGGTCTGACTGTTTGCGACCCCATGGACTGTAGCCCACCAGGCTCACTTGTCCATGGGATTCTCCAGGCAAGAATACTGGAGTGGGTTGTCATTCCCTTCTCCAGGAGATCTTCTTGACCCAGAGACGGAAGCAGTCTCCTGCATTGCAGACAGGTTCTTTACCGACTGAGCCACCAAGGAAACCCAGCACTACGGGGTAGGTGCAACTAATATATTCATGTTCTCATTTTAGAGAAAAGGGAAGCAGAGACTCAGTGAAGTTCAGCACCCTGCATGAGCTCACCCAGTTAGGATGTGACCTAGCTGGGCCTCTGCAGAGCCTGTACGGTCACCAGTTGGTCCAGAATACATGGGACCCACAAAACTGCTTCATCCTCAGGCTAAACAACCACCTCCCATCCTTGTGGGACATCAGACACCCCCCCTCATGTCTCCATAGGGACCATCCTGCCCCCACATGGAAACCCTAGGATTGTACTCAATGCTGCCATGCTGCCAGGGGCTCCCAAGTGAACCCAAAGGTCAGACTTCCTGAAGAATTTGGATGTATTATCGAACCCAACTTGGGTCTGCTCACCCAGGCACAGTAAAGCCTGTCTACTGACAGGGCTGTGCTGAAGGAAAGTGCAGCCTTTATGGTAGGCTGACAAAGAGTTTACTGAGCTAGACAAGTAGTTCAAGCCGCTAATGCTCAAACAGCCTAACCTTCCCAGTGGGTTTCAGGGGGCATTTTGAAAGACAAGGTGAAGGAGAGGATTTGCAGGATGTATGATCAGCTTATGCACAATTGTCTGACTAAGTGATGGTGAGATAACATGATGGTGTCGAGGAGTTAATGGTATCAATCCGTAAGCTCTAGTATGTCTGGATGCTACTAGCTCATGGTCATCAAGCAGTTAACATCTTCCATTTTGGTGGGCATTTAGCATTTGTAAAACAACTCAGGAAATTTGCACCAGGTACTATTATCTAGGTACTTCAGAGAGAGGTAAAGCAGAGTATGGGGGAGGGGTCCTGCTCGGCTCCAAGTCTCCCAGGGCTCAAGGTCACTTGATCCCAAGATAATTCGTGTCAAGTCACACAAAATCTACAGATGGTTGTTTGTAGGCAGGAAACCAGTCACGGAGGGGATGGTCGGTCATCGTGCATAACACTGGATTTCAGAGCTTAGGTTAGGTAGATCTTCCAGGGTGCATAGCATGTCCCTCCAACAGCACAGACTCAGGGCCTACAGCACAGGGCTCAATGGCCAGGAACCCAATTCCAAGGAAAGTCCTCAGGGCATTGCTGAGAAGGGCTATGCAGAAACTCTGTGCAGCTGATCTCTTCCCAATTCTGGAGAGCCTGCAGCAACGAGGCAGCCATGCTCCTCTTACTGATAGGCGCCTCTTTCACTTAATGAGAATTCTCTCGTGCTGCCCACACTCTCCGGGTCTATAAGGACCTTGGTAGTTCCTTTGTTCTTTTTGTTTTCAACATTTCTTTAGAACACAAGTTCTTATCTCAGGATCCCTGTAACTCTCTCCTGTATAAATAGGACCTCAGTCACAGTGGCACTTGTTATGAATGTCTCATATCCTTTTAACAGCTCTCTGTCCATGGCCTTTCTAAATTTATCACATTTGTTTCAAACAGCCTTATATCATTGTCATTCTCCTTCCTAGCCTTTATTAAGGCATGTTAGTTGACGGGCCTCATGCTTATGTTCTTGCCGGTTTGTTTTTTTTTTTTTAATATAAATTTATTTATTTTAATTGGAGGCTAATTACTTTACAATATTGTATTGGTTTTACCATACATCAACATGAATCCACCACAGATATACACGTGTTCCCCATCCTGAACCCCCCTCCCACCTTCCTTCCCATACCATCCTTCTGAGTTGTCTAAGTGCACCAGCCCCAAGCATCCAGTATCATGCATCTAACCTGGACTGGCGATTCATGTCATATATGATATTATACATGTTTCAATGCCATTCTCCAAAATCATCCCACCCTCTCCCCTCTCCCACAGAGTCCAAAAGACTGTTCTGTACATCTGTGTCTCTTTTGCTGTTTCACATACAGGGTTATCATTACCATCTTTCTAAATTCCATATATTGGGATTACTCAATCAGTCTACTGCCCTGACCCCTGGGTCTCCATTGGACACATTAAGCCCATGGCCACCTTTGACCTTTTCACAGTGATAAAGGCATAATTTTTTCCCTTAGTCTCTAAACAATTTGGAGCACAGCTCCTCTTTTCAAAAGAGCTTTAAGAACCTCCTGTGTATAGGATGAATAAACAAGAGGTCCTACTGTATAGCACAGGGAACTATATTCAATATCTTGTGATAAACCATAGTGAAAAAGAATATGAAAAACAATACATACATATAATGAATCACTTTGCCCCACAGCAGAAATTAACACAACGTTGTAAATGAAGTATCAGTTCAGTTCAGTAACTCAGTTGTGTCCAACTCTTAGCGACACCATGAATCGCAGCATGCCAGGCCTCCATCCATCACCAACTCCTGGAGTTCACTCAGACTCATGTCCATCGAGTCAAGGATGCCATCAAGCCATCTCATCCTCTGTTGTCCCCTTCTCCTCCTGCCCCCAATCCCTCCTAGCATCAAAGTCTTTTTCAATGAGTTAACTCTTCGCATGAGGTGGCCAGAGTACTGGAGTTTCTGCTTTAGCATCATTCCTTCCAAAGAAATCCCAGAGTTGATCTCCTTCAGAATGGACTGGTTGGATCTCCTTGCAGTCCAAGGGACTCTCAAGAGACTTCTCCAACACCACAGTTCAAAAGCGCCAATTCTTCGGCGCTCAGCCTTCTTCACAGTCCAACTCTCACATCCATACATGACCACAGGAAAAACCATAGCGTTGACTAGACAGACCTTAGTCGGCAAAGTAATGTCTCTGCTTTGGAATATGCTATCTAGGCTGCTCATAACTTTTCTTCCAAGGAGTAAGCGTCTTCTAATTTCATGGCTGCAATCACCATCTGCAGTGATTTTGGAGCCCAGAAAATGAAGTCTGACACTGTTTCCACTGTTTCCTCATCTATTTCCCATGAAGTGATGGGACCGGATGCCATGATCTTCGTTTTCTGAATGTTGAGCTTTAAGCCAACTTTTTCACTCTCCTCTTTCACTTTCATCAAGAGGCCCTTTAGCTCCTCTTCACTTTTTTGCCATAAGGGTGGTGTCATCTGCATATCTGAGGTTATTGGTATTTCTCCTGGCAGTCTTGATTCCAGCTTGTGTTTCTTCCAGTCCAGCATTTCTCATGATGTACTCTGCATAGAAGTTAAATAAGCAGGGTGACAATATGCAGCCTTGCCGTACTCCTTTTCCTATTTGGAACCAGTCTGTTGTTCCATGTACAGTTCTAACTGTTGCTTCCTGACCTGCATACAGATTTCTCAAGAGGCAGGTCAAGTGGTCAGGTATTCCCATTTCTTTCCGAATTTTCTACAGTTTATTGTGATCCACACAGTCAAAGGGTTTGGCATAGTCAATAAAGCAGAAATCGATGTTTTTCTTGAACTCTCTTGCTTTTTCCATGATCCAGCGGATGTTGGTAATTTGATCTCTGGTTCCTCTGCCTTTTCTAAAACCAGCTTGAACATCTGGAAGTTCATGGTTCATGTTTGCTGAAGCATGGCTTGGAAAATTTTGAGCATTACTTTACTAGCATGTGAGATGAGTGCAATTGTGCGGTAGTTTGAGCATTCTTTGGCATTGCCTTTCTTTGGAATTGGAGTGAAAACTGACCTTTTCCAGTCCTGTGGCCACTGCTGAGTTTTCCAAATTTGCTGGCATACTGAGTGCAGCACTTTCACAACATCATCTTTCAGGATTTGAAACAGCTCAACTGGAATTCCATCACTTCCACTAGCTTTGTTCGTAGTGATGCTTTCTAAGGCCCACTTGACTTCACATTCCAGGATGTCTGGCTCTAGATTAGTGATCACACCATCATGATTATCTGGGTCGTGAAGATCTTTTTTGTACTGTTCTTCTGTGTATTCTTGCCACCTCTTCTTAATGTCTTCTGCTTCTGTTAGGTCCATACCATTTCTGTCCTTTATTGAGCCCATCTTTGCATGAAATGTTCCCTTGGTATCTCTAATTTTCTTGAAGAGATCTCTAGTCTTTCCCATTCTGTTCTTTTCCTCTATTTCTTTGAATTAATCGCTGAAGAAGGCTTTCTTATCTCTTCTTGCTATTCTCTGGAACTCTGCATTAAGATGCTTATATCATTCCTTTTCTCCTGTGCTTTTCACCTTTATTCTTTTCACAGCTATTTGTAAGGCTTCCCAGATGGCCATTTTGCTTTTTTGTATTTCTTTTCCATGGGGATGGTCTTGATCCCTGTCTCCTGTATAATGTTATGAACCTCATTCCATAGTTCATCAGGCACTCTATCTATCAGATCTAGGCCCTTCAATCTATTTCTCACTTCCACTGTATAATCATAAGGGATTTGATTTAGGTCATACCTGAATGGTCTTGTGGTTTTCCGTACTTTCTTCAATTTGAGTCTGAATTTGGCAATAAGGAGTTCATGATCTGAGCCACAGTCAGCTCCTGGTCTTGTTTTTGTTGACTGTATAGAGCTTCTCCATCTTTGGCTGCAAAGAATATAATCAATCTGATTTCGGTGTTGACCATCCGGTGATGTCCATGTGTAGAGTCTTCTCTTGTGTTGTTGGAAGAGGGTGTTTGCTATGACCAGTGCATTCTCTTGGCAAAACTCTATTAGTCTTTGCCCTGCTTCATTCTGCATTCCAAGGCCAAATTTGCCTGTTACTCCAAGTGTTTCTTGACTTCCTACTTTTGCATTCCAGTCCCCTATAGTGAAAAGGACATCTTTTTGGGGTGTTAGTTCTAAAAGGCCTTGTAGGTCTTCATAAAACCATTCAACTTCAGCTTCTTCAGCGTTACTGGTTGGGGCATAGACTTGGGTAACTGTGATACTGAATGGTTTGCCTTGGAAACGAACAGAGATCATTCTGTCGTTTTTGAGATTGCATCGAAGTACTGCATTTTGGACTCTTCTGTTGACCATGATGGCTACTCCATTTCTTCTGAGGGATTCCGGCCCACAGTAGTAGATATAATGGTCATCTGAGTTAAATTCACCCATTCCAGTCCCTTTTAGTTCGCTGATTGCTTGAATGTCAACGTTCACCCTTGCCATCTCTTGTTTGACCACTCCCAATTTGCCTTGATTCATGGACCTGACATTCCAGTTTCCTATGCAATATTGCTCTTTACAGCATCAGACCTTGCTTCTACCACCAGTCATATCCACAGTTGGGTATTGTTTTTGCTTTGGCTTCATCCCTTCATTCTTTCTGGAGTTATTTCTCCACTGAATCTCTAGTAGCATATTGGGCACCTACTGATCTGGGGAGTTCCTCTTGAGGAGAGTGATAAAAGAGAAGAAGTCAGTTTGAGATTCTGTTAAAAAAAAAAAAAAAGAGGAAGGTCCCCTGTAAATGCAGATCAGAAATTGCCTGAATGAAAGAGTCACAGTCAATAATCGGGGTAGCCAGCCAAAGGTCCTGTAATAGGGTCAAGATAAAGTCTTCAAGGCAGGCTAGGATGAGAGACATAAGGCCAGGTCAGGCTGCCCCAGAGGAATAGAACCCCAGGAGTAGTGAACAGATAATATGGTAAGCAAGGGCCAGTGAAAGCCGAAATGTGAGCAGCCAGTCCTGGGGGGGCCGTGACAACCAGTCGAATGGTGAAGAGTATAGCCAGAGTTGCAATTGGCAACAGCTTCAGTGGATGAAGCCAGACAAGCACTGGACGGGGTGTGTCACTCACCGGGCGGGAGGCAGGGGTGTCTTAGTAATGGTGATCTTAGTAGGTCCCGAGGTTTTAGAGGTGTAAGTCTCTAGGGGTTTGGGAGAGGCAAGCCTTGTAGTGGAGCCCGCCTGAGCCATGTGATGTAGTACCACGGCTCATGTTCTCACAGTTTGGCTGCTGTAGGGGTGGTGAGGACCATCGTGCAAGGCCCAGTCCACTGGGGCTGAAGGGGTTGAGGTGTCAGCGTTTTTAGGAGAACCTGATCTCCTGGTGCCAAAGTGGGGGATGGGATCGCCTGGGCGTGGTCTCTGACAGGTTGAGGGAGGACACGGTCAGCATGTTCTCTAAGTAGGGACCTCAGGAGAGTGAAATAGGGCAAGTAAGTCCCTAGAAGGGGAGTTGGGGGATCCAGAAGGTTAGTTAGCAGATATGGCCTACCGTACAGCAGTTCAAAAGGTGTCAAACCCTTCTTGGCATGAGGAGTTGTCCGTATGCAGGCCAGGGCTGCTGGCAGGAGATTGACCCAGGAGAGAAGTTCTGCCGTTAACTTGGTCAGATGAGCCTTGAGGATGCCGTTAGCCCATTCTACTTTGCCTGATGACTGAGGTCTGTATGGGACATGTAAGTGCCAAGAAATGTTTAAAGCCTCGCCTATTTGCTGAGTGATTTGCGAAGCAAAGGCGGCCCCGTTATCAGACTGAATGGAGTTGGGAAGCCTGAACCGTGGGATGAGGTGTGTTAAGAGAGTGTTGGCAACAGTATCAGCTGTCTCCCGGGCAGTGGGGAATGCTTCTACCCATCCAAAAGGTGTTGACACAGACCAGCATATACTGGAAGGTCCGGTGTCTAGGCATGTGAGTAAAGTCTATCTGCCAATCCTGTCCCGCAGGTGTCCCCTCAGCTGGTGAGTTTCTTGTGGCGGCCTGAGTCCTCCTTGAGGAGAGGTCTTGGCACAGATTAGGCAGCATGATGGACTGCCTGAATGGTAGGTCAGAGATGTAACGGGGAAATGAGAGGGCTAAAGAAGGTCAAAAGTGTGTGGGACCCAATGTGTAAAGAGTCATGGATCTGGGTGATAATGGACATCACCTGTTTTTCGGGTAGGACTAATTTGTCGTGGAGCATGATCCATCCCAAGGGGTGTTTGGAAGTGCCCTCCTGTGAGAGGAGGGCCTCCATTTCAGCCTTTGAATAGTTAGGCGTAAGGGAGGTCTTAAGAAATAGTATGGGCAGAGGCCCCTGCTGTAAGGCTATCTGTCTGGCCACATGGTCAGCCTTGTTGTTGCCCAGGAAAACAGTGTCGTGAGTTGTCTGATGTCCTTTGCAGTGTAGGATGGCTACCTAGGTGGGCTGAGAGATGGCCTCCAGGAGCTTGGTGATTAAGGGGGCATTAGAGATGGGTGATCCCTTCGTGGTGAGGAATCCCCTCTCTCCAAATAGCTGAATGTGAATGTGCAATCAGAAAGGCATATTTGGAGTCAGCATAGATGTTAACCCATTTTCTCATTGCCAGGTGTAAGGCTCTAGTGAGTGCTATTAGTTCTGCCTTTGGGGAGGTAGTTCCCTCCAGTAGCGGGCGAGCCTTGAGGATGTCATCGGTGGTCACAACTGCATACTCAGCAGCTCGATGACCATTAAGGTCTCGTTTTGAACTGCTATATACAAATAGTGTGAGGTCTGGGTTTTGTAACGGAGTAGGAAAAAGGTTTGGGGCGGTTGGGTAAGAGTGTCCAGGACCTCTATGCATGAGTGAGGTCCTGTGTCTTTGCCTGAAGGACAGGTTGGAAACGAGGGGAGAGAAGATAAAGGGTTTATCTGGGAGCTGCAGCCCAAAGGAACCTGGGGGTTATCTAGAAAGACCATGTGGAATTGTTGGAGGTGAGAGTCGCTAAGGTCTGACAGGAATTTGAAAGCCAGGGAGTCAGCCAAGTGGTGTGGTGAGAATATACTTAGGGGTTGATCTAGAATTAGCTTTTTGCATCTGCATATAGAGAAGCTGCTGCTACCAGGGCACATAGGCAGGGGAACCATCCCTGGGCGGTGGGGTCTAACTGTTTGGAGATAAATGCCACTGGCAGCATTTCAGGGCCCACAGGCTGTATGAGGGCTCCAAAGGCTATGCCCCCTTTTTCATCAGTGTACAGGTGATAGGGGAGGTTGGGATTGGGCAGGAAGAGTGGGGGAAGAGGACAGCAGAGCTGAACAGATGTTGTAGAAAGCCTTCTGGAGATCCTAGCTAAGATGGCAGAGGAATAGGACGGGGAGACCACTTTCTCCCTCACAAATTCATCAAAAGAACATTTCAACTCTGAGTAAATTCCACAAAACAACTTCTGAATGCTGGCAGAGGACATCAGACACCCATAAAAGCAGATCATTGGCTTCAAAAACAGGTAGGAAAAAATATAAAAGATGAAAAAAGAGACAAAAGAGGTAGGGAGGGAGCTCTGTCCCGGGAAGGGAGTCCCATCCCGGGGAGAGACTCTTAAAAAGAGAGGTTTCCAAACACCAGAAAACATTCTTGCTGCCGAGTCTGTGGCGAGCCTTGGAACAGAGGGCAACATAACAGGAAGGAAAAATAAACAAATAATTAAAACCAACAGATTACGAGCCCAACAGTAACCCCCAGTGGAAAAGCAGCGCAGAGGCCTGCATCCGCCACTAGCAAGTGGGGGCTGGGCAGGGAGGCACGGGAGGTGCAGGCTGCAGTGCTTTGTAAGAATCGGGCTGTGGGAGGAGCGGGCTGCAGGGCTTTTTAAGAATCGGGCCAGAACGCCACGTGTGTGACCAGAGCGAACTAACTTGGGCTAGCAAACCAAACTGTGGGATAGCTACCACACAAAAATGCTCGAACATAAGACACCAGCAGGACCACGCACAGAACAAAGGACGGATCAGAAATAGCCGGCTGAACAACATCCCCCTCTGGTGACAGGCAGCCAGAGCCTTAAGGACTGGAAGGGGGCAATCACAGCCCAAAAGAGGCATTACCTACCAAAATGCAAGCAGGCTTCTTTGCTAACTAAGACTTCTGGGGGTTCTGGACAGTCATCATCTGCCTGAGAAGGCACGCCAGCAGTACACCCAGAAAACTGAGCAGCAGGGAAAGGCGGTAAGTTGCAGCAACTGTGCTCGCCAAACTCCGGAGCTACTCGGACCCGGGAAGGGCACAAAACACAGTCCCAACCAAACCTGCACCTCTGAGGGCTACCTGAGTGCCAGGCCTGAGCGGCTTAGACCGGGGAGGTGCATGAAGCCTAGGGCTGGCCTCAGAGGGTTCCTCGGCAGAGCAACTTAGAGCCTGAGTGGTGTGAGCCATGAGCAGGGGCAAGCCCAGCGTGAATGAGACCCTGCAAGCACATGCAAGTAATATTGTTTGCATCATCCCTCCCTCGCACAGCGACTGAACAAGTGAGCAAAAAAAAAAAAAAAAAAGTGTCCACCACTGCCCTCCCTGTGTCAAGATGGAAATGAGACACTGAAGAGACCAGCAAACAGAAGAAGTTAAATACAGGGAACCGCCTTGCAAGTGACCCCACACTACCCACAACACGAGAGAAAGGGCCAGATATGTCTTTACTATTTTTACGATCATTCTTTGTGTGTGAGTGTGTGTTGATGTTGTTCCGTGAATGTTTTTTCTTCTTTTCTTTTTCTTCTTCTTTTTAACTTTCTTAAATTTTTAAGTCCTCTATTTCTCTAATTTTTATTTTTACAACTTATTATTACTTTTCAAAAAGAAAAAAGACTCTATTTTTAAAAGCAAACGCCGTATATAGCCTTTTTTGTGGTTGATGTTGTTTTTTAATAATCATGGTGGCTTTGTTTGTTTGTTTGTTTTTCTTTTTCTTCTTTCTTTTCTTTAATATTATATTTTTCAAAATCCAGTCTCTACTCTAGATTTTTAACCTTTGCTTTTTGGTATTTGTTATCAATTTTGTACATTTCAAAACCTAATCTTCTGTACTCAATTTTACCTGAGAGCGAGATTACTGGCTTGACCACTCTCTCCTCCTTTGGACTCTCTTTTTTCTCCACCAGGTGGCCTCTGTCTCTTCCCTCCCCCTTCTCTTCCCTACCCAACTCTGTGAATCTCTGTGTGTTCTAGATGGTGGAGAACACTCAGGGAACTGGTTACTGGCCGGATCTGTCTCTCTTCTTTGATTCCCCTCTTTATCCTCCTGGCCACTTCTGTCTCCTGCCTCCCTCTTCTCTTCTCTGTATAACTCCATGAACATCTCTGAGTGGTCCAGACTGTGGAGCACACATAAGGAAGAGATTACTGGCTAGCTTGCTCTCTCCTCTTTTGATCCCACCTCATTTCATTCCAGTCGCCTCTAACTACCCCCTCCCTCTTCTCTTCTCCATGTAACTCAGTGAACCTCTCTGGGTGTCTCTCAAAGTGGAGAAACTTTTCATCTTTAACCTAGATATTTTATCATCAGTGCTGTATAGATGGAGAAGTCTTGAGGTTATTGTAAAAATAAAACTAAAGACCAGAAGCAGGAGACTTAAGTCCAAATCCTGAGAACATCAGAGAAATCCTGAATCCAGGGAACATTAAGCTATAAGAGCTCATCAAATGCTACCATACCTACACTGAAACCAAACACCACCCAAGGGCCAACAAGTTCCAGAACAAGACATACCACGCAAATTCTCCAGCAACACAGGAACACACCCCTGAACTTCAATAAACAGGCAGCTCAAGTTACTCCAAAACCATTGATGTCTCATAACTCATTACTGGACACTTCATAGCACTCCAGAGAGAAGAAATCCAGCTCCACCCACTAGAACTCCAACACAAGCCTCCCTAACCAAGAAACCTTGAAAAGCCACTGATACAACCCCACCCACAGTGAGGAAACTCCATAATAAAGAGAACTCCACAAATTCCCAGAATATAGAAAGGCCACCCCAAACGCAGTAATATAACCAAGATGAAGGGACAGAGGAATACCCAGCAGGTAAAGGAACAGGAGACATGCCCACCAAACCAAACAAAAGAGGAAGAGATAGGGAATCTACCTGAGAAAGAATTCTGAATATTGATAGTGAAAATGATCCAAAATCTTGAAATCAAAATGGAATCACAAATAAATAGCCTGGAGACAAGGACTGAGACGATGCAAGAAAGTTTTAACAAGGACCTAGAAGAAATTAAAAAGAGTCAATATATAATGAATAATGCACTAAATGAGATCAGAAACACTCTGGAGGCAACGAATACAATAATGGAGGCAGAAGATAGGGTTAGTGAAATAGAAGATAGAATGGTAGAAATAAATGAAGCAGAGAGGAAAAAAGAAAAACTAATTAAAAGAAATGAGGACAATCTCAGAGATCTCCAGGACAATATGAAACACTCCAAGATTCGAATTATAGGAGTCTCAGAAGAAGAAGACAAAAAGAACGACCATGAGAAAATACATGAGGAGATAATAGTTGAAAACTTCCCTAAAATGGGGAAGGAAATAATCACCCAAGTCCAAGAAACCCAGAGAGTTCCAAACAGGATAAACCCAAGGTAAAACACCCTCAGACACATATAATCAAATTAACAAAGACCAAACACAAAGAAAAAAGTATTAAAAGCAGCAAGGGAAAAACAACAAATAACACACAAGGAAATTCCCAGATCTTTCGATAGAAACTGCAGATCTTTCAATAGAAACTCTTCAGACCAGGAGGGAATGGCAAGACATACTTAAAGTGATGAAAGAAAATAACCTACAGCCCAGATTATTGTACCCAGCAAGGATCTCATTCAAATATGAAGGAGAAATCAAAAGCTTTACAGACAAGCAAAAGCTGAGAGAATTCAGCACCACTGAACCAGCTCTCCAACAAATGCTAAAGGATATTCTTTAGACAGGAAACACAAAGAGGGTGATACGTGAACCATGAACTTCCTGATGTTCAAGCTGGTTTTAGAAAAGGCAGAGGAACCAGAGATCAAATTACCAACATCCGCTGGATCATGGAAAAAGCAAGAGAGTTCAAGAAAAACATCTATTTCTGCTTTATTATCTATGCCAAACCCTTTGACTGTGTGGATCACAATAAACTGTGGAAAATTCTGAAAGAGATGGGAATACCAGACCACCTGACCTGCCTCTTGAGAAATCTGTATGCAGGTCGGGAAGCAACAGTTAGAACTGTACATGGAACAACAGACTGGTTCCAAATAGGAAAAGGAGTACGTCAAGGCTGTATATTGTCATCCTGCTTATTTAACTTATATGCAGAGAGTACATCATGAGAAACGCTGGGCTGGAAGAAACACAAGCTGGATTCAAGATTGCCGGGAGAAATATCAATAATCTCAGATATGCAGATGACACCACCCTTATGGCCGAAAGTGAAGAGGAGCTAAAGGGCCTCTTGATGAAGGTGAAAGAGGAGAGTGAAAAATTGGCTTAAAGCTCAACATTCAGAAAACTAAGATTATGGCATCTGGTCCCATCACTCCATGGGAAATAGATGAGGAAACAGTGGAAACAGTGTCAGACTTCATTTTTGGGAGCTCCAGAATCATTGCACATGGTGACTGCAGCCATGAAATTAAAAGACGCTTACTCCTTGGAAGAAAAGTTATGACCAACCTAGATAGCATATTCAAAAGCAGAGACATTACTTTGCCGACTAAGGTCCATCTACTCAAGGCTATGGTTTTTCCTGTGGTCATGTATGGATGTGAGAGTTGGACTGTGAAGAAGGCTGAACACCGAAGAATTGATGCTTTTGAACTGTGGTGTTGGAGAAGACTCTTGAGAGTCCCTAGGACTGCAAGAGGAACCAACCAGTCCATTCTGAAGATCAACCCTGGGATGTCTTTGGAAGGAATGATGCTAAAGCTGAAACTTCAGTACTTTAGCCACCTCATGCGAAGAGTTAACTCATTGGAAAAGACTTTGATGCTGGGAGGGATTGGGGGCAGGAGGAGAAGGGGACGACCGAGGATGAGATGGCTGGATGGCATCACGGACTCGATGGATGTGAGTTTGAGTGAACTCAGAGTGATGGTGATGGACAGGGAGGCCTGGCGTGCTGCGATTCATGGGGTCACAAAAAGTCGGTCATGACTGAGCAACTGAACTGAACTGAAACTCAAACCCAAAACAATAAAGTTAATGGCAACAGGATCATACTTATCAATAATTACCTTAAACGTAAATGGGTTGAATGCCCCAACCAAAAGGCAAATACTGGCTGAATGGATACAAAAATAAGATCCCTATATATGTTATCTACAAGAGACCTACCTCAAAACAAGGGACACATACAGACTGAAAGTGAAGGACTGGGAAAAGATATTCCACGCAAATAGAGACCAAAAGAAAACAGGAGTAGCGATACTCATTTCTGATAAAATAGACTTTAAAACAAAGACTGTGAAAAGAGACAAAGAAGGCCACTACATAATGATCAAAAGATCAATGCAAGAAAAAAGATATAACAATTATAAATATATATGCACCCAACATAGGAGCACCACAATATTAAGACAAATGCTAACAAGTATAAAAGGGGAAATTAACAATAACACAGTAATAGTGGAGGAATTTAATACCCCACTCACATCTATGGACAGATCAACTAAACAGAAAATTAACAAAGAAACACAAACTTTAAATGATACAGTAGACCAGTTAGACCTAATTGATATCGATAGGACATTTCACCCCAAAACAATGAATTTCACCTTTTTCTCAAGTGCTCATGGAACCTTCTCCAGGATAGATCACATCCTGGGCCATAAATCTAACCCTGATAAATTCAAAAATCAAAATCATTCCAAACATCTTTTCTGACCATAATACATTAAGATTAGATCTCAATTACAGGAGAAAAACTATTAAAAATTCCAACATATGGAGGCTGAACAACACTCTGCTGAATAACCAAAAATCACAGAAGAAATCAAAAAGAAATCAAAATATTCATAGAAACAAATGAAAATGAAAACACAACTACCCAAAACCTGTGGGACACTATACAAGCAGTGCTAAGGGGAAAGTTTATAGCAATACAGGCATACCTCAAGAAACAAGAAAAAAGTCAAATAAATAACCTAACTGTAGACCTAAAGCAACTAGAAAAGGAAGAAATGAAGAATCCCAGAGGTAGTAGAAGGAAAGAAATCTTAAAAAATAGGGCAGAAATAAACGCAAAAGAAACAAAAGAGACCATAGCAAAAAACAACACACCCCAAAACTGGTTCTTTGAAAGGATAAATGAAATTGACAAACCATTAGCCATACTCATCAAGAAACAAAGAGAGAAAAATCAAATCAATAAAATTAGAAATTAAATTTGAGAGATCACAACAGACAACACAGAAACACAAAGGATCATGAGACTACTATCAGCAATTATATGCCAATAAAATGGACAACGTGGAAGAAATGGACAAATTCTTAGAAAAGTACAATTTTCCAAAACTTAATCAGAAAGAAATAGAAAATCTTAACAGACCCATCACAAGCATGGAAATTGAAACTGTAATCAGAAATCTTCCAGCAAACCAAAGCCCAGGTCCAGACGGCTTCACAGCTGAATTCTACCAAAAATTTAGAGAAGAGCTAACACCTGTCCTACTCAAACTCTTCCAGAAAATTGCAGACGAAGGTAAATTTCCAAACTCATTCTATGAGGCCACCATCACCCTAATACCAAAACCTGACAAAGATGCCACACACACACAAAAGAAAACTAGAGGTCAATATCACTGATGAACATAGATGCAAAAATCCTCAACAAAATTCTAGCACTCAGAATCCAGCAACACATTAAAAAGATCATACACCATGACCAAGTGGGCTTTATCCCAGGGATGCAAGGATTCTTCAATATCCACAAAGCAATCAATGTAATTCACCACATTAACAAATTGAAAAATAAAAGCCATATGATTATCTCAATAGATGAAGAGAAGGCCTTTGACAAAATTCAACATCCATTTACGATAAAAACTCTCCTGAAAGCAGGAATAGACGGAACATACCTTAACATAATAAAAGCTATATATGACAAACCCACAGCAAACATTATCCTCAATGGTGAAAAATTGAAAGCATTTCCCCTAACGTCAGGAACAAGACAAGGGTGCCCACTTTCATCACTACTATTCAACATAGTTCTGGAAGTTTTGGCCACCTCATCAGGGCAGAAAAAGAAATACAAGGAATCCAAGTTGGAAAAGAAGAAGTAAAACTCTCACTGTTTGCAGATAACATGATCCTCTACACAGAAAATCCTAGACTCCACCAGAAAATTACTAGAGCTAATCAATGAATATAGTAAAGTTGCAGGATATAAAATCAACACACAGAAATCCCTTGCATTCCTATACACTAATTATGAGAAAGTAGAAAAACAAATCAAGGTAACAATTCCATTCACCATTGCAATTGAAAGAATAAAATACTTAGGAATATATCTACCTAAAGAAACTAAAGACCCATATATAGAAATTTATAAAACACTGATGAAAGAAATCAAAGAGGACACTAATAGATGGAGAAATATACCATGTTCATGGATTAGAAGAATCAATATATTGACAATGAATATACTACCCAAAGCAATCTATAGATTCAATGCAATCCCTATCAAGCTAGCAGCAGTATTTTTCACAGAACTAGAACAAATAATTTCACAATTTGTATGGAAATACAAAAAAACCTCGAATAGCCAAAGCAATCTTGAGAAAGAAGAATAGAACTGGAGGAATCAACCTGCCTGACTTCACGCTCTACTACAAAGATACAGTCATCAAGACAGAATGGTACTGGCACAAAGACAGAAATATAGATCAATGGAACAAAATAGAAAGCCCTGAGATAAATCCACACACCTATGGACACCTTATCTTCGACAAAGGAAGTAAGAATATACAATGGAGTAAACACAATCTCTTTAACAAGTGGTGCTGCGAAAACTGGTCAACCACTTGGAAAAGAATGAAACTAGATCATTTTCTAACACCACACACAAAATTAAAATGGATTAAAGATCTACACATAAGACCAGAAACTATAAAACTCCCAGAGGAGAACATAGGCAAAACACTCTCCGACATAAATCACAGCAGGATCCTCTGTGATCCACCTCCCAGAATACTGGAAATAAAGGCAAAAATAAACATATGGGACCTAATTAAACTTAAAAGCTTCTGCACAACAAAGGAAACTATAAGCAAGGTGAAGATAGCCTTCTGAGTGGGAGAAAACAATAGCAAATGAAGCAACTGAAAAACAACTAATCTCAAAAATACACAAGCAACTTATGCAGCTCAACTCCAGAAAAATAAATGACCCAATCAAAAAACGGGCCAAAGAACTAAACAGACATTTCTCTAAAGAAGACTTATGGATGGCTAACAAACACATGAAAAGATGCTCAACATCACTCATTATCAGAGAAATGCAAATCAAATTCACAATGAGGTCCCATTTCACACAAGTCAGAATGGCTGCGATCCAAAAGTCTACAAGAAATAAATGCTGGAGAGGATGTGGAGAAAAGGGAACCCTCTTACACTGTTAGTGGGAATGCAAACTAGTACAGCCACTATGGAAAACAGTGTGGAGATTCCTTAAAAAACTGCAAATAGAACTGCCTTATGACCCAGCAATCCCACTGCTGGGCATACACACCGAGGAAACCAGAATTGAAAAAGACAAATGCACCTCAATGTTCATTGCAGCACTGTTTATAGTAGCCAGGACATGGAAACAACCTAGATGTCCATCAGCAGATGAATGGATAAGAAAGCAGTGGTACATATACACAATGGAGTATTACTCAGCTATTAAAAAGAATTCATTTGAATCAGTTCTAATGAGATGGATGAAACTGGAGCCAATTATACAGAGTGAAATAGGCCAGAAAGAAAAACACCAATACAGTATACTGACACATATATCTGGAATTTAGAAAGATGGTAATGATGACCCTGTATGCGAGACAGCAAAAGAGACACAGATGTATAGAATGGACTTTTGGACTCTGTGGGAGAAGGAGAGGGTGAGATGATTTGGGAGAATGGCATTGAAACATGTATAGTATCATGTAAGAAACGAAGCGCCAGCCTATGTTCAATACAGGATATAGGATACTTGGCGCTGGTGCATGGGGATGATCCAGAGAGATGATATGGGGTGGGAGGTGGGAGGTGGATTCAGGATTGGGAGCCCATATACACCCGTGGCAGTTTCATGTCAATGTATGGCAAAACCAATACAGTACTGTAAAGTAAAATAAAGTAAAAATAAAATTTAAAAAAAATTTTCTGGAGGGAAAAAAAAGAAAAGAAAATATACATAAAAGTTTCCCTGGTGGCTCAGAGGTTAAAGCGTCTGCCTCCAATGCAGGAGACCGGGTTCAATCCCTGGTTGGGAAGATCCCCTGGAGAAGGAAATGGCAATCCACTCCAGTATTCTTGCCTGGAGAATCCCATGGACAGAGAAGCCTAGTAGGTTACAGTCCACGGGGTCACAAAGAGTCAGACACGACTGAGCGACTTCACCTCACCTCACCTCACCTCATATGTATAATATATAGTCACTGTAGCACTATAATCCACACAACCTAGTTAGAAGATGATATACTAAATAAAATGTTCATATCCAATAAAAAAGAAAGAAAGAAAGAAAGCCTTCTGGACCTCTGTTTCTGAAGTGAGCGGTCTTTTGCGGCTATGTAGAGGGGTTTAGCCAGTAAAGCATAGTTGGGGACCCAGTGCTGGAAGAATCTTGTCAACCCCAAAAAGGACAAGATTTGTTCTCCGGTGGAAGGGGGCAGAGGTCTTGGAGAAGGCTGAGCCTGTCAGTAGTTAGAGCCTTGGTTGTCAGGGTAATCTTTAGACCTAGGTAAGTGACAGAGGTCTGGGTGAGTTAGGCCTTTTGTTGAGATGTATGGTATCCTTTAGAGCTAAGGAACTTAAGGAGAATAGTGGTATGTGTCTGAGAGACAGGTTGTGAGGGGCTGCAAAGCAGAAGATCGTCCATGTACTGTAAGAGGACACTAGGGGCCAAAGGGCACATAGCCAGATCCCAGGCCAGAGCCTGGCCAAAAAAATGGGGGCTGTCTCTAAACTCTTAGGGGAGGACTGTCCACATTAGCTGGGAGAACTGTTGGGTTTCTGGGTCGGTCCATGTGAAAGCAAAGAGAAATTGGCAGTCTGGGTGTAAGGGAATAGTGAAAAAGGCATCTTTGAGGTCTATGACTGTAAAGTGAGTTGTACTACTAGGGATGTCAGAAAGCAAGGTACAGGGATTGGGGACAATTGGATGGGCAGGGATTACGGCCTCGTTTATCAGTCAAAGGTCCTGGACCAATCTGTAGCCACCAGAAGTTTTCTGCACTGGGAGAATGGGGGTAGTGCAGGATGAGGTCGTGGGGACTAGGAAGCCCTGGCCCAAGAGATGGTCTATGATTGGTTTAAGACCGTGTAGGTGAGTCTGAGAGATATGGAACTGAGGCAGGAAGGATCACATAGTTTAATCAGGACGGGGCGCGTGATAGGTTGCTACCAGAGGGATTTCAGTGTCCCAGATGCTAGGGTCGACAACTGGAGCTTCAGGGGGCAAAGGAGGAGTAGGGGCAAGGTGAGAGATTGGGAAAGTGAGAGAGGTAGGTGAATGGTGGTCCTAAGCTTAGCTAAATGTCCCACCCCAGCAGGGGAGTGGGGCATGAAGGGATTATCAGAAAAGAGTGTGTGAACAAGAAGTGATCAAGCTGACAGGGCTGTGGCCCAGTCTGCAACGGTCGTGAAGATGTGCCATCTATACCTACCACCGAGACCCAGGAAGGATGCAAGGTGCCCCTGAAGGAGGGAAGAACCGAGTAAGTAGCCCCCGTATCTATCAAGAAATTGATAGACTTACCCGCTACTTGAAGCATTACCCTCGGCTCGGCTTGGGTTATGGGGGTCCCCGAGTCTGGGCACCATCAATCTTCATCAAAGGAGAGAAGTTCCAAGGCAGGGTGCAGGGAGGAAATGTCCTTTTGGGAGCCCAGACCTTGGCCCGGTAAGGCCGAGGCCTGAGTCGCCGGTTGTTTGCAACGAGGGCACGGCTTTGTCTGGGGCTGAGGGTTTGGGTATTGGCGGGCCCAGTGGCCCTCATGACCGCATTTGAAGCAGGCTCCCCGTGGTGGCTTCTGGGGACCCAACTTTTGTCCCGTGGCCAGCCGTAGGGCTGCTGCCAGTGTCTGGGTGTACCCTCAAGGAGGTTAGCCTGGAGTTCGGCTTTTTGTTTAAGCCTTGCCTTGTGGCTGGCTTCAGCGGCTTCCTCTTGGGCATTATAAACCTTAAAGGCCATTTTTACCAGGTGTCGGAGGGGGTCTGAGGCCCATCCTCAGCCTTGGAGAGTTGTTGTTGTTGTTGTTTTCTGATGTCTGGAGCTGATTGGGATATAAAATGGTTGGCTAGGTTGGTGACCCCTGCTGGAGAATCTGGGGCAATCCAGGTATAGGTGGTGAGAGCCTCTGTCAGCCTGTTTAGAAAGGCTGTTGGGTTTTCATCGGGGCCCTGGGTTACCTCATCTAGCTTAAGTAGGTTTACCACCTTGAGGGAGGTGGTTTTTATTCCCTCCAATAGGCACTTTTCCATGTCCAAATGTTGACTCTTTTTCTCTGTCCCTCCTGATAGTCCCAGTCTGGGTCTATGTCTGGAATAGCAGCTGCTCCAGGTGGCCAGGCAGGGTCTGCTGGGTTAGCTAGATGTTTTTGGTCAGCCACCACTTTTGCCACAGCCCAAATGGCCTTTCTCTCCTCTGAGGTAGTGGTGGACCCCAGAATGACAAATACATCCTGCCAGGTGAGGGCATAAGACCGAGGCAGCTGAGTGAAGTTTTTGATGTAGTTAGAGGGGTTGGCTGAATAGGAGCCTAGCTGTTGTTAAATATGGGCAAGATGTTGGAGTGAAAAGGGCATGTGGACATGAACGAGACCCTTCAGGCCGGCCACCTGGCAGAGAGGAAGCAGGGAGCTGGTGGTAGATTGGCAGTGGTCTGGGACCTTGTGTGTGAGCTGACTGGTGAGTCAGAAAGGGGTGGGCAGGGAGGAAGGGGTGACTATTGAGGCAGAGCCAAGGGAGCAGCGAGAGGCGAGAGGCGTAGTCACAGGAGGGATGGGCTGTGAAGACGATGGGGGAGGGGTGGATATGGAGGAAGTTGGTGAGGGCGATAGAGGGGAAGTTGGTGTAAGGGAGGTTGGTGAGGCAGGGCACAAAGGAAGAGGTAGATATAGAAGTGGAGCCAAGGGAGTGGCGGGAGGCATAGTCACAGTGGGACTGGGCTGTGAGGACGATGGCCTTTTTGCTGGTGTAGGGAGAAGGCAGTGGCACCCTACTCCAGTACTCGTGCCTGGAAAATCCCATGATGGAGGAGCCTGGTGGACTGCAGTCCATATGGTTGCTAGGAGTTGGACACAACTGAGCAACTTCACTTTCACTTTTCATTTTCATGCATTGGAGAAGGAAATGGCAACCCACTCCAGTATCCTTGCCTGGAGAATCCCAGGGACAGGGGAGCCTGGTGGGCTGCCATCTTTGGGGTTACACAGAGTCGGACATGACTGAAGCGACTTAGCATTAGCATTAGGACTAGGAAGGGCCATGGTTAGAAGAATTTCAGAAGGATAACAGTGGGTATATAGGGTGGGATGGGAGCGCAACAGCCAGAAAGTCTGTACATAGTCTGTACCTCAGACCATTTTCCCATCCTCCGGCAGTAATTATCTATTTCATGGAGGATGTTAAAAATTTAAAGTTCTGGTTGGCGGCTATTGTGAGCTGTTATCTAGAGAATATTGGGGCCGTGCCTCAGAACCGAGGAAGGGAAAGCATTTGGAGTGAATTTCCCAGAGATATGTAGAATTCTGAGGCTGAAGAGTAAACATTCCAGTGGTGTAGACCAGAGTTGGTTGGCCTTGAGGCAGCCGCCCCCATAGCAAATACGAAACGAAGGTCTTGGACCAATTGGTAGTGGGGCTGGGAGCGGTCCAGTCAGGCGTCCCCGAATGGGCCATCCACCCAGTGAGGTGAGGAGAGGGCCACTCAGCCAAGAGAGACGTCTCCAAGTTGACTGGCACTGAGGAATAGCAGGCCTGGCCTGTGGAGGTAGAGGTCCGGACACAGCTGCGATTTAAAAGGACCGAGACACCCTAGGAATAATCGAAATGGGAGCAACACCCCCCCACCCCGAACCTGACTGATGGAACTTACCCCGTATCCTGCCAGACGGTTGGATGGTCCTGGCAATCTTGATTCCAGCTTGTGTTTCTTCCAGTCCAGCGTTTCTCATTATGTACTTTGCATAGAAGTTAAATAAGCAGGGTGACAATATACAGCCTTGACGTACTCCTTTTCCTATTTGGAACCAGCCTGTTGTTCCATGTCCGGTTCTAATTGTTGCTTCCTGACCTGCATACAGATTTCTCAAAAGGCAGGTTAGGTGGTCTGGTATTCCCATCTCTCTCAGAATTTTCCACAGTTTATTGTATAATCGTTAGGGATTCAATTTAGGTCATACCTGTATTGGTCTAGTGATTTTCCCTACTTTCTTCAATTTAGGTCTGAATTTGCCAATAATAGGACTTCCCTGGTGGTGCAGAGGTTAAAGTGTCTGCCTGCAATGTGAGAGACCTGGGTTCAGTCCCTTGGTCAGGAAGATCCCCTGGAGAAGGAAATGGCAACCCACTCCAGTATTCTTGCCTGGAGAATCCCATGGACGGAGGAGCTTGGTGGGCTACAGTCCATGGGTCTCAAAGAGTCGGACACGACTGCGCGACTTCACTCACTTAACTTTGCCAATAATAATAATTTGGCCCAGCTCAGGCGCTCCTTTCCACCTTCTGCGTGTGTGTTGTCCATCCTCCGCCACTGAGTGTGCTCCATCCAGCCCTGTGTCTCAGTTGCCCTGTTTTGTTTTGCCTGAGCCTCTCCGGACCTGCTCCTCTCAGACAGATATGAAGTATGCTCACTCTGAATCCCAAGTCTTGTCCCATGAGCTGCTTCAGTGAACACTGGTGCTTTACAAAAGTTTTACTTTTGTTTTAGGTTTGAAGGATTCATTAACAAAACAAACTGCTTGTCACACACCATAAACAATTTCAATGTATAATAGAGGATTAATGGAGTTAATTTCAATATACAGTCAATGAAAGAAGAAAAATAGAAACAATAGAGAAAAGTAACAGCACATACATCACAAAATTGGGGCAACCAACATGCAGACTTAGCTCTGGGAAGTCCTTCATTAACAACAATCTGGAGTCCCAGTTCGCAAAAGGTCCCAGGTGATGCATACATCCAATGGGCAAGACTACAAATTGCAGTTTCAGTTTCAGGGGCTCAGCTTATCAGTTTGCCAGCAAAAATAAGTTTGTGAGCAAAAATGTAGCTCTGATTTGACCTTAATCTTTTTACAATGCTGTTTGTTTCACTTTGTGAACCACGGGATTTTGTTAGACTCCTCAGGGTTGTTCAGACTTCCAGGGGCTAAAGAATTCCACGACTACTCCTTTCCTTATCTAAAGTGCCACCTGGCTTGCTGTGCTTGCAGGCAGGCACAGAATCCAGGCAGTGTCCAGGCAGGTCAGAAACAAGTTAGAGGCCTGGTCTCCTGTTTCTGAAGCATGAACAAGATTTCTCCCACAAGTGGAGCCAAACAGAAAGGATTCTGACAGCTCTGCTTCTGCAGCCTGGGGAAAGGACACCAGGTGCTCTCGCCAGTTACACCCTCCCCACTTGGTATCTTTAGTAGCTTCATCTCCATTGACACCTCTCTGCCTTCAAACTGCTAATAGTCAGCATCCTAAACATGACTGGATTTCTCTAGTGAATGATTTTCAAAGATGTATAACTCAAAAGGAAAAATACAAGCTCTTAATGGCCATTTGGGCACATGTTTAAACTTACTTGTAGTGGTAGAAATGCAAATGTAATATGTATCAGGAGCTATAAAATGTTCATGCCATCTGCTCTATTGCCCATATCTGGGAATAAATCCTAAGGAAAAACCCAAACATTGGAAACATTTTATGCTCCAAAGCTGTTCACAGTATTCTTTGTTAAAGACCTTTTTAGTTGTGAAAAACAATACTGGAAGAACATAACAATTAATGTATAGCTTAATGAATTATAAAGAAACATCCACATAAGCACCACTGGTCACTAGATAGAACACCCCTGCACCCCAGGAATCCCTGTGTCCCCTACAAATCACAAGGTTCCCATCCCTAGAGATACGCACTTCCTTGCTTTATTCCAGAATCAGGCATCCATGAACATGGTGAATTACTTCCCCTGTTTGGAGGGTTCACAAAAGTGAATGCACAGAGTTTGTGTTCTCTCCTCTCTGGCTTCACTCAACATTAAAAGAGCCTTTTCCTCATGTTCCTTGAAGCCAGGTGCATGCATCTGTGCAGACCAGGTAGTTATGAACAGAACCAAACATTACATTACCAAACTATAACATTCTTCCAGGTTATAGGAGTACGTGGAAGAATGTATGTAAGCTCCTAGCACAATGCCCAGTACGTGGTGTGGACTTAATACAGTTTCACTCTTACCTTCCGGCTATGACTGGGGTCTAACTGCATATTGAAACAGGATTCTGTCTGCTCCCACCCTCAGTACTGATCTGCTTCCTCTCCTGCTACCACTAATTCTTACCAGCATCCTGAAAGTGAGTTCTGCCGCTCTGGCCACCAGCAACAGAGCAGTCTCAGCATTTTTCTTCTGCTCTTCACACAGCTCCCACCCTCAGAGAATTCCTTAGGATGCTCTAGGAACAGGATAAAGCCAACCCAGGCAGAACCCACCCCTCTGTCTCCCACTCCTTTCTTCACTATAAACTTCATTTCAGCAATAGTTGTAGTGATTTAATGTAGTAATTAAATTTATATGATTTAATTAAATCATTAAGTAGTAATAGTTTAATCTGTATTGCAGAGGAAAAAGAGAGAAAATACTCAGACTTTTTGGACATCTTTTTCGAAGAAGTGGAGGTAAGAGAAAAAAATCTGGAAAATGGAAACAGATGAATGTTCAGGGTTGAAGCATAGGGATGGTGAGGAAGCAGGGAAGCTGCCTGCTGGAGAGGGGTAGTGGTGGGCAGGGTGGAACCTGAAGAAATAGCCCTGGTGCCTTTGGTTTTCTGTCCTTTAAGAAAATCACAGTTGTGAACCATCTGCTCAGTTTCCAGGGTCTTGTGCCCTTTTGCAAAGTGGGTCTTTTGTGATTGCCACTATTGTATATCAGGTTTCAGGGGGAAAGTCCTTGAAAATTCCTATAGGATAGGGAGCAGGCTTTATCGTGGAAACTTAGAAAAGCTGGCCAAGAAGAAAAGAGAGTGACCCTGGCTCTCTCATCGTCACTTGGAAAGGAGTGGCCAGACCTCAACAATTTGCTCGACACACAAATGGGAGTTGTGTTCCAGAGGAAGGACTCAGATTTCAGGTAATTCCCCCCTTCTTACAAGGCAAGCAGTGAAAGCGTCCTTGACAGTAAGGGGATAGGAAGCAAGAGCCTGCATTAAGTGCCAGAAATTTATAAGAGTTTTCTGGGGTTGCAAACAGCCTAGCACCAGTGTCTTGGGGAATGTGGGACATTTGTAAGCCCCTGTCCAACGGATAGAGTTCAGGACCTCATTGGACACTGACTGTGGGTGCAGACTCTCCAAATGCAAGTCCGGATTGTCACTGTGCTTCTGACCAGCTGGCTTAAATCAAAAGATCCCATGATCCCCTCTTTAGGTTCAATTAATTTGCTAGAGTATCTCACAAAACGCAGAGAAACATTTTACTTAGTAGGTTACCAGTTCACTACAAAAACCCATAACTCAGGATAAGCCAGATGGAAGAGATGCATAGGACAAAGTATGTGGGAAAGATGCATGGAGTTTCCATGATCTTGCTGGGCATGCCACTTACCCTGATTTCTTTGTTCATCAACCCAGAAACTCTCTGAACAAGTTTTATTTCATTTTGTTTTTACTGGAAGCTTCATCACATAGTCATAATTGGTTAAATAATTGATAGTAGGCAATGATTCAAGCTCCAGCCCCTCTCTCCTCCCCCAGTGTTGGGAGGCGGGACTGAGTCTCAGTGCTTCAATCACATGGTCTGTTTCACTGGAAACCAGCCCCAGGCTTAGGTGCTTTCTGAAACTCACCCCATTAACATAAGGCACCTTCTAAGCTCTCCAAATTTAGGAAATTCCAAGGGTTTTAGGAGCTCTGTGCCTGGAATGGGGATGAAGATTAAATATATACTTCTTATTGTAAATCATAATATCATAGTAATGCATGACTACAACAGACTGAAGCTAGTATCAGGCTGAAGTACAAAAATCGATCACTGACTCGATGGACATAAGTCTGAATGAACTCCAGGAGTTGGTGATGGACAGGGAGGCCTGGCGTACTGTGATTCACAGGGTCGCAAACAGTCGGACACGACTGAGCAACTGAACTGAACTGAACTGAACTGAATGGACTCTGAAGGCCAGTGGGGAAGAAAGCATTCACTTTTTAATGGGGTTGGCATCTCATATAATGGTGGCGGTAAGAACAAGACTTCTCTCTAAACAAATTCCCAAGAGGGATGCAGGGGCCTCTGTCTCATTATTAGTCTGTTTGTTCTCCAATTGTTCTTTCAGATGGTGAGGCAGTGGGAAGTATGCGTGCATTTAAAACTCCATACCAGAGATTGCAACACTAGAGGTGACCATTTATTCAGCTACCTCATTTTTTCTAATGCATGTGTGAAATAATTGCATTTTTTATTTTGTTACCTGCTTATTTCAGTCTTATGACCACAAATATATAGATGCATCTCATTTTCTTTATTGCATTTCACTTCATTGCATTTCACTTCATTGCATTTTACAAATACTATATTTTTTTTTTTTTACAAATTGAAGATTTGTGGCAATCCTGCATTAAGAAAATCTATCAGAGTTGTTTTCCCAATAGCATTATTTGTAACTTAATGTGTGTACATGGTTTTTAAAGGTATAATGCTGTTGAACCTTTAATAGCTATAGTATAGCGTAAGTATAACTTTTACATGCACTGGGAAGCAAAAATACTGTGTGACTTGCTTTGTTGCAGTGGTCTGGAACCCAGACCACAATATCTCTGAGGTATGTCTGTGTAATTTATTTTCCTTTTCCATTTGCTTTGATTTAATGGCTTTTCTTTCTGGTGAATGAAAAATCCAGTGTTTGTGAGAGCAAGTGAGTTACTGATGCGTATCTATTGATGCATTTTTTATTTCATTGTAAACAAGTTTCTGTGGCTCAAATTTAAAATGTAGAAACAAGCTTGTGGAAAACTTAGTATCTATGCTCAGTTATTTTCTATCCCCAAGAACAGTCTTACTTTTAGAAAAGAAAATTAGGAAAATGTGGTGCCATGAAGGGGCACTCCTGGAAGCCTGGTCCAGTGGTGGAGCCAAGTATTCATAAGAGAAGCATCTCCTGGAGAATGGATTCTGGAGAACAGTTATGTCTGTGGAGCATCTATGGCCTCACTGGGCACATCCAAAGGGCTTCACTTACTGAACCCAGAGACTCCTGAAGCAGGAACACATCTCCAGTGCTGTGACAGCTCACAGGCTCAGATAAGTTCAGATATTTGTCCAGAGCACTCAGATAATAAGTAAATGAGATTATTTTCAGACATAATAAGTAAATAAGATGTGGCACTAGGATGAGGCACTCAGGGAGGATTTATAACCTCAAGGACACTGGTCAGCACTTAAAAATGCTGGTCACTGTGTGTCCTTGGAATCAGGGTCACAACAATCCTCCCACAGCAACATGCTTCTAGTTGGGTCAGGAAGTTTCAGGAAGATTCTGAATATGGGAGAAAGAGTCCCCACACTGACCATCACAGGGTCAGTGCCCAGCAAGCCTCCTTGTTGTTGGGGAAAGAATTTGTTAATGAGACAGAGATGTCTAAGGTCCCTGGTCTGACACCTGTCCCCAGACTGAAGAGTCTTTTATAACAAATAAAAAACTTGTCATTTTATTCTGGACATCATCTTTGACTTAATTTTGTCAGCATGAGTGTATCACCAAAACGTCCATGTATTATTGAAATACTGCTGCAAATAACACAACTAACAAGGAATTAATCTCCAAAACATACAAACAGCTTATACAGCCTAATCTAAAACACACAGACAATGCAACAACAACCAAAAAAGGGTCAGAAGATCTAAACAGATATTTCTCCAAAGAAGACATATGGATGGCCAAGACACACATGAAAAGATGCTCAACATCGGTAATTATTAGAGAAGTGCACATTAAAACTACAGTGAGGTATCACCCCACGTCAGTCAGAATGACCATCATTTAAAAGTCTACAGGGGGACGAAAAAGATGGCGGAGGAATAGGATGGGGAGAACACTTTCTCCCTCACTACTTCATCAAAAGAACATTTCAAAGCTGAGTAAATTCCACAAAACAATTTCTGACTGCTGGCAGAGGACATCAGACATCCAGCAAAGCAGATCATCGGCTTCAAAACCAGTAACTCAGCGATCCTCTAGGGGTGACCCTCAAAGTGGAGAAACCTATCATCATTAACCCAGATGTTTTAACAATAGTGCTGAATAGATGGAGAAATCATGAGGCTATTGTAAAAATAAATCTGAAAACCAGAATCAGGAGGCGTAAGTCCAAATCCTGAGAACACCAAAGAACTCCTGACTCCAGGGAACATTACCCAATAAGAGCTCATCAAACGTCTTCATATCTATACTGAAATTGAGCACCACCCAAGGGCCAACAAGCTCCAGAGCAAGACATACCACGCAAATTCCCCAGCAACACAAGAACAAGCCCCTGAGCTTCAATACAAAGGCAGCTCAAAATACTCCAAAATCATTGACGTCCCATAACCCATTACTTGACACTTCACAGCACGCCAGAGAGAGGAAATCCAACTCCACCCACCAGAGCTTCAACACAAGCCTCTCTAATCAAGAAACTTTGACAAGCCACTGATATAACCCCCAAAACAGAGAGGAAGCTCTATAATAAAGAGAATTCCACAAGTTCCCAGAATATAGAAAAGCCACCCCAAACGCAGCAATATAACCAGGATGAAGAGACAGAGGAATTCCCAGCAGGTAAAGGAACAGGAGACATGCCCACCAAACCAAACAAAAGAGGAAGAGATAGGGAATCTACCTGAGAAAGAATTCCGAATACTGATAGTGAAAATGATCCAAAATCTTGAAATCAAAATGGAATCACAGATAAATAGCCTGGGGTCAAGGACTGAGAAGATGCAAGAAAGGTTTAACAAGGACCTAGAAGAAATAAAAAGAGTCAACATATAATGAATAATGCAATAAATGAGATCAGAAACACTCTGGAGGCTACAAATAGTAGAATATCGGAGGCAGAAGATAGGATTAGTGAAATAGAAGATAGAATGGTAGAAATAAATAAATCAGCGAGGGAAAAAGAAAGACGAATTAAAAGAAATGAGGACAACCTCAGAGACCTCCAAGACAATATGAAACGCTCCAACATTCAAATTATAGGAGTCCCAGAAGAAGAAGACAAAAAAGAAAGACCATGAGAAAATACTTGAGGAGATAATAGTTGAAAACTTCCCTAAAATGGGGAAGGAAATAATCACCCAAGTCCAAGAAACCCAGAGAGTGAGAAACAGGATAAACCCAAGGCGGAACACCCCAAGACATATTTTAATCAAACTAACAAAGACCAAACACAAAGAACAAATATTAAAAGCAGCAAGGGAAAAACAACACATAACACACAAGGGGATTCCCATAAGAATAACTGCAGATCTTTCAATAGAAACTCTTCAGGCCAGGAGGGACTGGCAAGACATACTTAAAGTGATGAAAGATAATAACCTTCAGCCAAGAATACTGTACCCAGCAAGGATCTCATTCAAATATGAAGGAGAAATCAAAAGCTTTACCAAGCAAAAGCTGAGAGAATTCAGCACCACCAAACCAGCTCTCCAACAAATACTAAAGGATAGACTTTAGAAAGGAAACACAAAAAGGACGTATAAATCTGAACCCAAAACATTAAAGTAAATGGCAACAGGTGCATACTTATCAATAATTACCTTAAATGTAAATGGGTTGAATGCCCCAACCAAAAGGCAAAGACTGGCTGAATGAATACAAAAAAAGATCCATATATATGCTGCTTACAAGAGACCCACCTCAAAACAACGGACACATACAGACTGAAAATGAAGGGCTGGAAAAAGATAATCCATGCAAATAAAGACCAAAAGAAAGCAGAAGTAGCAATACTCATATCCGATAAAATAGACTTTAAAACAAAGGCTGTGAAAAGGGATAAAGAAGGCCACTACATAATGATTAAAGGATCAATCCAAGAAGAAGATATAACAATTATAAATATATATGCACCCAACATAGGAGCACCACAATATGTAAGACAATTGCTAACAAGCATGAAAGGGGAAATTAATAATAACACAATAATAGTGGGAGACTTTAATACCCCACTCACACCTATGGACAGATCAACTAAACAGAAAATTAACAAAGAAACGCAAACGTTAAATGATACAATAGACCAGTTAGACCTAATTGATATCTATAGGACATTTCACCCCAAAACAATGAATTTCACCTTTTATTCAAGGGCACACGGAACCTTTTCCAGGATAGATCACATTCTGGGTCATAAATCTAACCTTGATAAATTCAAAAAAATTGAAATTATTCCAAGCATCTTCTCTGACCATAATGCACTAAGGTTAGATCTCAATTATAGGAGAAAAACTATTAAAAATTCCAACATTTGGAGGCTGAACAACACCCTTCTGAATAATCAACAAATCACAGAAGAAATCAAAAAGAAATCAAATTATGCATCGAAATGAATGAAAATGAAAACACAACTACACAGAACCTATGGGACACTATTAAAGCAGTGCTAAGAGGAAAGTTCATAGCCATACAGGCATACCTCAAGAAACAAGAAAGAAGCCAAATAAATAACCTAACTCTACACCTAAAGCAACTAGAAAAGGAAGAAATAGAGAACCCCAGAGTTAGTAGAAGGAAAGAAATCCTAAAAATTAGGGCAGAAATAAATGCAAAAGAAACAAAAGAGACCATAGCAAAAATCAACAAAGCAAAAAGCTGGTTCTTTGAAAGGATAAATAAAATTGACAAACCATTAGCCAGACTCATCAAGAAACAAAGGGAGAAAAATCAAATCAACAAAATTAGAAATGAAAATGGAGAGATCACGACAGACAACTCAGAAATACAAAGAATCATAAGAAACTACTATCAGCAATTATATGCCAATAAAATGGACAACTTGGAAGAAATGGACAAATTCTTAGAAAAGTACAACTTTCCAAAACTGAACCAGGAAGAAATAGAAAATATTAACAGACCCATCACAAGCATGGAAATTGAAACTGTAATCAGTAATCTTCCAGCAAACAAAAGCCCAGGTCCAGACGGCTTCACAGCTGAATTCTACCAAAAATTCCGAGAAGAGCTAACACCTATCTTATTGAAGCTATTCCAGAAAATTGCAGAGGAAGGTAAACTTCCAAACTCATTCTATGAGGCCACCATCACCCTAATACCAAAACCTGACAAAGACACCACAAAAAAGAAAACTACAGACCAATATCACTGATGAACATAGATGCAAAAATCCTCAACAAAATCCTAGCAATCAGAATCCAGCAACACATTAAAACGATCATACACCATGACCAAGTGGGCTTTATCCCAGGGATGCAAGGATTCTTCAATATCCGCAAGTCAATCAATGTAATTCATCACATTAACAAACTGAAAAATAAAAATCATATGATTATCTCAATAGATGCAGAAAAAGCCTTTGACAAAATTCAGCATCCACTTATGATAAAAACTCTCCAGAAAGCAGGAATAGAAAGAACATACCTCAACATAATAAAAGCTATATATGACAAACCCACAGCTAACATTATCCTCAATGGCGAAAAAAATGAAACCATTTCCCCTAAAGTCAGGAACAAGACAAGGGTGTCCACTTTCACCACTACTATTCAATATCGTACTAGAAGTTTTGGCCACAGCAATCAGAGCAGAAAAAGAAATACAAGGAATCCAAATTGGAAAAGAAGAAGTAAAACTCTCACTGTTTGCAGACGACATGATCCTCTATATAGAAAATCCTAAAGACTCGACCAGAAAACTACTAGAGCTAATCAACGAATATAGTAAAGTTGCAGGATATAAAATCAACACTCAGAAATCCCTTGCATTCCTATACACTAATAATGAGAAAGTAGAAAAAGAAGTCAAGGAAACAATCCCATTCACCATTGCAACGAAAAGAATAAAATACTGAGGAATATTCCTACCTAAAGAAACTAAAGACCTATATATCGAAAACTATAAAACACTGATGAAAGAAATCAAAGAGGACACTAATAGATGGAGAAATATACCATGCTCATGGGTTGGAAGAATCAATATAGTGAAAATGAGTATACTACCCAAAGCAATCTATAGATTCAAGGCAATTCCTATCAAGTTACCAGCAGTATTTTTCACAGAACTAGATCAAATAATCTCAAGATTTGTATGGAAATACAAAAAACCTCGAATAGCCAAAGCAATCTTGAGAAAGAAGAATGGAACTGGAGGAATCAACTTGCCTGACTTCAGGCTCTACTACAAAGCCACAGTCATTAAGACAGTTTGGTACTGGCACAAAGACAGAAATATAGATCAATGGAACAAAACAGAAAGCCCTGAGATAAACCCACACATCTATGGACACCTTATCTTCGACAAAGGAGGCAAGAATATACAATGGAGTAAAGACAGTCTCTTTAACAGGTGGTGCTGGGAAAACTGGTCAACCACTTGTAAAAGAATGAAACTAGATCTCTTTCTAACACCATACACTACACAACAATAAACTCAAAATGGATTAAAGATCTAAATGTAAGACCAGAAACTATAAAACTCCTAGAGGAGAACATAGGCAAAACACTCTCCGACATAAATCACAGCAGGATCCTCTATGATCCACCTCCCAATATACTGGAAATAAAAGCAAAAATAAACAAATGGGATCTAATTAAAATTAAAAGCTTCTGCACAACAAAGGAAACTATAAGCTAGCTGAAAAGACAGCCTTCTGAATGGGAGAAAACAATAGCAAATGAAACAACTGACAAACAACTAATCTCAAAGATATACAAGCAACTTATGCAGCTCAACTCCAGAAAAATAAATGAACCAATCAAAAAATGGGCAAAAGGACTAAATAGGCATTTCTCCAAAGAAGATATACGGATGGCTAACATACACATGAAAAGATGCTCAACATCACTTATTATCAGAGAAATGCAAATCAAGACCACAATGAGGTATTATTTCACACCAGTCAGAATGGCTGCGATCCAAAAGTCTACAAGCAATAAATGCTGGAGAGGGTGTGGAGAAAAGGGAACCCTCTTACACTGCTGGTGGAAATGCAAACTAGTACAGCCACTATGGAAAACAGTGTGGAGATTCCTTAAAAAATTGCAAATAGAACTTCCTTATGATCCAGCAATCCCACTGCTGGGCATACACACCGAGGAAACCAGAATTGAAAGAGAGACATGTACCCCAATGTTCACTGCAGCACTGTTTATAATAGCCAGGACATGGAAACAACCTAGATGTCCATCAGCATATGAATGGGTAAGAAAGCAGTGGTACATATACACAATGGAGTACTACTCAGACCTTAAAAGAATAAATTTGACTCAGTTCTAATGAGATGGATGAAATTGGAGCCGATTATACAGAGTGAAGTAAGCCAGAAAGAAAAACATCAATACAGTATACTGACACATATATATGGAATTTAGAAGGATAGTATTGAAGACCCTCTATGTGAGACAACAAAAGAGACACAGAGGTATAGAACGGACTTTTGGACTCTGAGGGAGAGGGAGAGGGTGGGATGATTTGGGAGAACGGCATTGAAACATGTATACTATCTTGTAAGAATGAAGCGCCAGTCTATGTTCAATGCAGGATGCAGGATGCATGGGGCTGGTTCACGGGATGATTCAGGGAGAGGATGTGGGGTGGGAGGTGGGAGGGGGCTTTGGCATTGGGAGATCGTGGACACCTGTGGCTGATTCATGTCAATGTATGGCAAAACAAATACAGTATTGTAATTAAAAATAAAAAGAATAAAAAAATAAAAGTCTACAAACAATAAATGCTGGAGAGGGTGTGGAGAAGAGGGAATCCTCCTACTTTGTTGATGGGAATTGTGAACTGTTACTGCCACTATAGAGAACAATAAGGAGGGTCCTTAAAAAAAAAAAACACACAACAACAACTAAAAATAGAGCTATCATATGCAATCCCACTCCTGGGTATATATCTGGAGAAAACTATAATTTGAAAAGATACATGCATTCCAATCTTCACTGCAGCATTAGTCAAGACAAGAAAGCAGCCTAAATGTCAATCAACAAAGGAATGGGTAAAGAAGGTGTGGTATGTATGTATACAATGGAATACTACTCACTCATAAAAAGTATGAAATAATGCCATTTGCAGCAACATGAGTGGACTTAGAGATTATCATACTCAGTGAAGTAAGCCAAAGGCAAATATTATATGATATTGTTTGCAAGTGGAATCTAAAAAATAAAATACAAATGTACTATTTACAAAACAGAAATATAAAAAACAAACTATGATTACCAAAGGGGAAACAGAAGGGATAAATTAGGAGGTTGGGATTAATATATACACATTACTATATACGAAATAGATAATTAATAATGAAACTGTGTACAGGCTATTGTGTTCCTGTCTTGTAAAACGCTGACTTGAGAGTTAATGATTGGTAAATGTGAAGATGTGGCATCTAGTCACAAAAACAAAGAATAGTTGGGCTAAGGAACTGGTGAGAATTTAGATTAAAACTCTTATTATTTAACTTACATGCAGAGTACATCATGAGAAACACTGGGCTGGATGAAGCACAAGCTGGAATCAAGATTGCTGGGAGAAATATCAACAACTTTAGATATGCAGATGACACCACCCTTACGGCAGAAAGTGAAGGAGAACTAAAAAGCCTCTTGATGAAAGTGAAAGAGGAGAGTGAAAATGTTGGCTTAAAACTCAACATTCAAAAAACTAAGATCATAGTGAGAGGAAGGGTGGATAAAAATAAAGGTTAAAGTTTCACTAGAGCCTTAAGAAGACAGGCTCCTTGTTAATCTTAAGACAGACCTTTATCTCAAGAATGTGTAAGGGGCTCATATCTCAGGAATACAGCCTCCGGAAGGCTTTCCGGGGATGTTTACCCCCAAAGAAAAAAAGAAAACTATCCCAGGAAATTAGTTTCCAGAAGATCAAGTTAGCAGTAAAATTGCAGCTCAGACAGATGTGTCGACCTGATAACAAATGAACCTATCCCTAAAAATGCCGAGACTTGAGCACCAATCAGATCATTCCACCCTAGTTGTACCTGTTTGTGGTTTTTGTGCTTAAAAACTGCTTTGTAACGAATGTTCGGGGTTCGTTCTTCCCTGGTGGTGATCAAACCCCAGCGCGCCGGCCTAATAAATCTTTTTGCTGTTTGCATCGAGTCCAAGCCTTGGAGATTCTTTGGGCGACGGACCCCTGCAAGGAGGCCGAGAGGCCTAACAATAGCATCTGGTCCCATCACTTCATGGCAAATAGATGGGGAAACAGTGTTGGCAGTGACAGACTTTATTTTGAGGGGCTCCAAAATCACTGCAGATGGTGACTGCAGCCATGAAATTAGAAGACGCTTACTTCTTGGAAGAAAAGTTATGATCAACCTACATAGCATATTCAAAACAGAGACATTACTTTGCCGACTAAGGTCCGTCTAGTCAAGGCTATGGTTTTTCCTGTAGTCATGTATGTATGGATGTGAGAGTTGGACTGTGAAGAAGGCTGAGCGCTGAAGAATTGATGCTTTTGAATTGTGGTGTTGGAGGAGACTCTTGAGAGTCCCTTGAACTGCAAGGAGAACCAACCAGTACATCCTAAAGGAAATCAGTCCTGAATATTCATTGGAAGGATTGATGCTGAAGCTGAAACTTCAGCTGAACTGAATACTTTGGCTACCTGATTCAAAGAAGTGACTCATTTGAAAAGATCCTGATGCTGGGAAAGATTGAAGGCATAAGGAGAAGGGGATGACAGAGGATGAAATGGCTGGATGGCATCACCGACTCAATGGACATGAGTTTGAGTAAGCTTTGGGAGTTGGTGATGGACAAGGAGGCCTGGCATGCTGCAGTCCATAGCGTCGCAAAGAATTGGACATGACTGAGCTACTGAACTGAACTTCCAAATAACACAATCACCAAACTCCCAGTTCCCCAAAAGATATTGATAAAGACCTGACATACATTTCTAAGTTGTTTTTCACAGGGAGTAGACTCCCTTCAGATGAAAACTGCTGACCCCAAGAACCAGAAGGTTAATGATGCTTGAAATATTGTCTAATGCCAACCAATCCAAGAACTGTCTGGGAGCTGATCATGCCCTGCTCCTTGAACACTATAAAACTCCTCACTACCCTTTTCAAGGTGGGTTACATGGTCTTCCAGGTATTAGCTCCTACGGCCCCTTTTGCCTGCAAAAGTAATTAAAGCTATTCTTTTCCACTTCACCCAAAACTCTGTGTTCATGTTTCTATTTGGCACCAGTGAACAGAGGCCGAGTCTCAGCAACAATAAGAATAGCATTGGTATTGTACAGCAATTGTACAGCACAGGGATATATGTGTATATACACAGGGATATATGTGTATATATGTGTATATACATTTTGTGTGTGTGTGTGTGTGCGCGTGCGCACGCATGAGCGTGCACGCACGCGTTCTGTGCTTAGTCACTCATTCATGTCCAACTCTTTGCAACCCCATGAACAATAGCCCTCCAGGCTCCTCAGTCCATGGGGATTCTCCAGGCAAGAATACTGGAGCGGGTTGCTGTTGGGGGCCAGTGTGAGGAACTCCGCCCTTGGCAAAGGTCATGAGGAAGGGGGCTTTGGCATATGCAAAGGCGTAATCAAGCCTCAGGAAACCCCTGTTCCCGAGCACCTACCCCAAAACCAGAGTACTTTATGGGGAGCTCTCCCCCATAATCATTTCTCTCAGAGAAGGAGTTAACTTGCAGCTCCAAATCAATAAAAATTCCTGGGCGTGACAAGAGTGTTTCAACTTACGAACTCTGAAGTTTCTCTGGCCTGCCTGATCAGGTTCGTCTGGCCGCATGTAATTGTTTATAACCCCCAACTGTGAGAGACACGAGATGCTTTAAAACTTTCTAAATACAGACTCTTTTGAGAAGTTAGAAGATTATTAGTATAGTATTATTGGGTTGGTTAGGAATTATATTGGTGAAGGGTTTTTTCATTTGTCATGTCAATAATTACTGCTAATTCCCTGCCCTGGGTGTGACAAGGGTGTCTCAGGTCAAACCTCTCTGCTGACAGACTAGCTTGTGTGACAACCTCTCAACCATACACAGCACAGAGAGTTTGGAGTATTAGCATAGGGCTTTTCTCATTTGATTGCCGCCAGGCCTTCATATCCTTAGGCATCTGGGAATATATTAGTCAATGTATTTGGAATATAGAAAAGGAAATATAGTAGTTTTTTATGTTAGCAATACTAGACTTTGAGTTAATAAATTTTCTCTTTTGTTATAGATCATTGAACTTTGTTATAAATCACTGTGTCCTTGCTATGCAAAAATGTAACTTTATCACTATCTTAAGATTAAATAGATTGTAAAGGGAACATTGGTGAAAGGTTTTCATTTGTTGGGCTGATGTTTGCTGCTAAATCTTCATATTCCCTGCCCTTATAACTAGCATATAGGAGATATAAGTATTAACCTTTAAGCATATAGGAGAAATAAGTATTAACCTTTAAGATTAATCATGTTAACCTTGGGTTAAGTAAATTCCTTTCTTGATTGTAACTCACTACACCCTCACCCTATAGGAATGCAACTTTATTTGGAGGGTGGCACCTGATTTAAGAAAAAAATCACCCCGGGAAAAATAAGTTTTCTGGTTAACTGACCGGTATCAGAAAGGGCCATAAAATGTCAGCAGACCTCATGGTCAGAAGATGATGTAAAAACTCATAAGACCTTTGTATAATTTTATATGAAGCACCTGACTGTGACAAGGGTCAGGTCTGCTGACCCCCTCGTGACTCTGCATTCATCCCTGTGTATAACAAAAGGTATAAAAACAAACCTGAAAAATAAAGAAATGGGATCAGTTCTGGAAAGACTGACTCCCCCATGTCATTCATTCTTGCTCCCCGCTTTTCTGGCTGAATTCCCATCTGATATGGGGGTACGCACCAAGCCTACTAACTCTGCCTGGGCTTCTAAGATCAGACCGGGGAGACCTCAGTGCCTCCTCTCCTTCGGGAGAACGGAAAGACGCCTGTGGCCTACGTAGGTGGTGATTAGTATTCCACTTAAACCAGTTATTCAGCCTCTTTTTCTCCACTAATTTTCCTACACTATCCGTTTCTAATCTCTCTCTCTATCTGTAACTAAATCTGTATTTTTCTAAAGAGGATGCCAACTCTGTCCCTACCTTTGAATCACCCTGGATCCACAGGGGCTGGACCCCGGCAGGTTGCCCTCCTCCAGGGAATCTTTCCAACCCGGGGATCAAACCCAGGTCTCCCACATTGCAGGTGGATTCTTTAATCTGAGCCACCAGGTAAGCCCAAGAATACTGGAGTGTGTAGCCTATCCCTTCTACAGGGGATCTTCCCAACCCAGGGATCAAACGGGGGGGTCTCCTGCATTGCAAGCAGATTCTTTACCAGCTGAGCCACACAGGAAGCCCATATATATATATATATATATATAAACTCATTCATTTTGCTGTACACTTGAAACTAACACAAAATTATAAATCAGCTATTGTTGTCATAAGGTCTCTCAGTCATGTCTAACTCTTTGCAGCACCATGGACTGCAGCATGCCAGGCTTCTTTGTCCTTCACCATCCCCAGAGTTTGCTCAGACTCAAGTCCCTTGAGTTGGTGATACCATCCAACCATCTTGTCCTCTGTAATCCCTTTCTCCTCTTGCCTTCTATCCTTCCTAGAATCAGGGTCTTTTCTAATGAGTCAGCTGTTCACATCAGGTGGCCAAAGTATTGGAATTTCAGCATCAGTCCTTCTAATGAATATTCAAGACTGATCTCCTTTAGGATTGACTAGTTTGACCTCCTTGCAGTCCAAGAGACTCTCAAGAGTCTTCTCAAACACCACAGTTCAAAAGCATCAATTCTTCAGCACTCAGCTTTCTTTATGGTCCAACTCTCACATCCATACATAATTACTGAAAAAAACCATAGCTTTAACAAGATGGACCTTTGTCAGCAAAGTAATATCTCTGCTTTTTAATGTTTTCTAGGTTGATCATACCTTTTCTTCCAAGGAGCAAGCGTCCTTTAATTTCATGTCTACGATCATCATCTGCAGTGACTTTTGAGCTCAAGAAAATAAAAATCTGTCACGGTTTCCATTGTTTCCCCATCTTCATGCCATGAAGTGATGGGATCAGATGCCATAATCTTAGTGTTTTGAAGGTTGAGTTTAAGTCAGCTTTTTCACTCTCCTCTTTTATTTTCATCAAGAGGCTCTTTAGTTCCTCTTCTACTTCAGTGAAAATTATATATGTGTGTGTGTGTGTGTGTGTATACACACACACACACATATATAGTTACAAATACAAATGAAATGTTCTGAAAAATTAGAGTTTAGGGGCATGAAGTGCTGAAGATAAGTCTGTGGACTTTGAGATTTTCTTACTGAGGAGTGAGTGTCTTTAGGAAATTAGCCAACACCCCTGAAAACAGAGCTGATAAAATGTACTTGGTGGAATCACCGAGGAGTTGTTAAGAGGAAGTGAGATGACATGTATTAGGATCTGAGAAAGGAGAGCAGGAAGAGGGGTCAACAGCAAGGAGGAGAGCAACAGACACTTATTGAGTGTTTATCTAATGATACAGAAATCATGTCTATTTTCAGACGAGGAAACTGACGCTTCAGAAGTCAAATAGCTTCAATTCAGTTCAGTCGCTCAGTCATGTCCGATTCCCACTGAAGGTAAACAGCTAATATTTGGCAGAACTGTTACCTGAACCTGATGCTAGTGCCCCACGTCCTTTCATGATACCAAGTGCCCTCTCAGAAACCGTGGTCTTGATCCTCCGCAGACTCTTACCAGCCCTTCCCTTCTCTAAGAAAGAAAGTGAAGTCGCTCAGTCGTGTCCAACTCTTTGTGACGCCATGGACTGTAGCCCACCAGGCTCCTCTTTCCATGGGATTCTCCAGGCAAGAGTACTGGAGTGAGTTGCCATTTCCTTCTCCAAGGGATCTTCCCGACCCGGGGATCGAACCCAGGTATCCCTCATTGTAGGCAACTGCTTTACCATCTGAGCCATCAGGGGAAGGTCCTTTCTCTAAACTTGCCCTCAAATATAGAACAGCTGTGGGCCTTCACTTTCACTTTTCACTTTCATGCATTTGAGAAGGAAATGGCAACCCACTCCCGTGTTCTTGCCTAGAGAATCCCAGGGATGGCGGAGCCCAATGGGCTGTCGTCTGTGGGGTTGCGCAGAGTCTGACACGACTGAAGCAACTTAGCAGCAGCAGCAGTGGGCCTTTGGGCAATTCTGGACCAGCCACCAGATGGCGACATTGCCTGGCTATGGTTCAGGCTGCCTCCCCTGGGAGGATAGGCGGAGGGATGTCTGTGGGGGTTGCCCGGTGCTGGGTAGTTTAATATGGTGATATTAACTTAGTTCTCCCAACAACTCTGGGAAACAGGGGTTATCTCATTTTATAGAGGAGGACTTTGAGGATCTGCCCATGATTATCCAGCCTGTGGTATCAGTAGGAATGGAATCAGTGTGTGTCTGTCTGTAAAGTCTTCCCTCCCAGCAGGCTGGGCTCCCAAAGACAAAGTCGTTCTGTGCTCTCAGGATACACAGCCCGGTGGGCAGGGTGACGAGCCTGGGGGTTGGGTGTCTACTGAAGAAGCAGCCTGGGTGAGGATTGTTTAGGCCTTCGCTTTGGTTATTGCAGGGGAGAGTTAGGTTTTAGGGTGGAATGAAGTACAGCATGGAAAATAGATGGGGAAACAGTGGAAATAGTGTCAGACTTTATTTTGGGGGGCTTCAAAATCACTGCAGATGGTGAGTGCAGCCATGAAATTAAAAGACGCTTAGTCCTTGGAAGAAAATTTATGACGAACCTAGATAGCATATTCAAAAGCAGAGACATTACTTTGCCGACTAAGGTCCATCTACTCAAGGCTATGGTTTTTCCTGTGGTCATGTATGGATGTGTGAGTTGGACTGTGAAGAAGGCTGAGCGCCGAAGAATTGATGCTTTTGAACTGTGGTGTTGGAGAAGACTCTTGAGAGTCCCTTGGACTGCAAGGAGATCCAACCACTCCATTCTGGAGGAGATCAACCCTGGGATTTCTTTGGAAGGAATGATGCTAAAGCTGAAACTCCAGTACTTTGGCCACCTCATGTGAAGAGCTGACTCACTGGAAAAGACTCTGATGCTGGGAGGGATTGGGGGCAGGAGGAGAAGGGGACGACTGAGGATGAGATGGCTGGATGGTATCACTGACTTGATGGACGTAAGTCTGAGTGAACTCCGGGAGTTGGTGACGAACAGAGAGGCCTGGTGTACTGCAATTCATGGGGTCACAAAGAGTCAGACACGACTGAGTGACTAAACTGAACTGAAAGTACAGCAGCCATGAAATTAGAAGACGCTTACTCCTTGGAAGAAAAGTTTTGACCAACCTAGATAGCATATTCAAAAGCAGAGACATTACTTTGCCAACAAAGGTCCATCTAGTCAAGGCTATGGTTTTTCCAGTGGTCATGAATGGATGTGAGAGTTGGACTGTGAAGAAAGCTGAGTGCCGAAGAATTGATGCTTTTGAACTGTGGTGTTGGAGCAGACTCTTGAGAGTCCCTTGGACTGCATGGAGATCCAACCAGTCCATTCTGAAGATCAGTCCTGGGTGTACTTTGCAAGGACTGATGCTAAAGCTGAAACTCCAATACTTTGGCCACCTGATGTAAAGAGTTGACTCATTGGAAAAGACTCTGATGTTGGGAAGAATTGGGGTCAGGAGAAGAAGGGGATGACAGAGGATGAGATGGTTGGATGGCATCACTGACTCGATGGATATGAGTCTGGGTGAACTCCAGAAGTTGGTGATGGACAGGGAGGCCTGGACTGCTGCTATTCATGGGGTTGCAAAGAGTTGGACATGACTGAGCGACTGAACTGAACTGAACTGAAAATACAGTGAAAACCACTCCTGTGGACCCCTAGGATGCTACTGCAGTGCAGACCCATGGACCACCCTGGGGAAGTCATCCACCTGTCTTGGGGGAGGCTGCCTTTTCCTCCTGGTAACAGTTGTCTGTGTTTTGGGGCAATGCTACATGAACATGTGTCTGCAGATTGAAATGTTAGATTCCCCCAGACAGTGATGTGTTAGAAACACCAGGAGCTGGCTTGTGAAAGCTGGCTTTATGCCTCTCTTCCCGAGTCTGCTCCGTGTGAGCATGCTGGTGGTTTGAAATGAGCCAGGGAGGGGATATCCACACCACAGAGACTGACAAATGCTAGAGACCAGTGCTTTCTCCTCCTGAAGAGGCAGCTGTTAAACAGTTCCCAGCACCATTATCCCCCGGGGAAAGTGGGTGGGAGCAGAGAGATGGACCATGGGGCCCGAGGGAACCTGTGGATTTACAGCTTCCATCTCAGGCTCACTCCAGGCCTTCAGTTTGAGAAGAGAGTAGATTCTCCTAAAGTGGACTTGTTGCACAATTGAAATTGCTCTTTTCTTCTCTCTTCCTGATTGTTGCTAAGAGCAAATAACTGAATATGAAACATGCATAAGCTGTGTCTCCACTGGAAGCAAGACGGTGGACGGGGACTGTGTCTTTGGGCCCAGCCTGTGATGGACAGTGCCTGGGTCTTAAAGAGGTGGGGTGCCCATAGGGGACAGTGGCTGTGGGGTGAACTGTGGGGAGATGGAGCATGCATGACGCTCTCCTCGGGACTCAGCAACTGCAGCAGATGGTGACTGGACAGGAAAGGAGGGCCCTGGCGACGTGGTCTTTACAAGTGTGCTCAGTAAATATTTGCTGACTTGAAATCGGTCATGGGTGCAGCTTAGCTGAAAGCTGTCTGTCTTGTTTAAGAACATGTGTGATATCCCAGCATTCTCCCAGGAGGGATGGGACCAGGGTGAGTCAACAGAACACCCACTGGGGGTAGGATGGGGCAGGGTCTCAGGGGGCCATGTGAGAGGGGACCATGTGGATTGACCCCTAAAATGGGGAGGTTTTTCTCAGTTCCCTGATCCTGCTGGGGCTGTCTCTCCCCTCTGTGTGAGCACATTTTCAGGGTTGTGAGTAGGGATCTGCCCCTTCCCTGTAGGGCAGTTGTTCTGAGCCCTTGGTGTGGGTAGAACCTTGTGCTTGGTCCAAATCCTTCTGGGTGGAAGACAGATGCTGAGAACTTGTCCAGTCAGGAACAAGAAGGGAAACTTTGTGATATACGAAGTCCAGGAGAAAGAGGCCCAACTGATGTGGTTCAAGTGAGAGTCACCTACAAACTGAGGTTGGGCTGGAGCCCCCCAAGAGCTGGGCACAAGATTGGAGTGGGAGCACTCCCTCTACCGGGGGAATCCTCCAGGTTTAAAAGGCAATGTAGTTGTATGTCTGATAGGATGGATGTTCAGACTAAGCAGGAAAGATGCTGTGAAAACTGGACCATGAGACTCTCTAGGAGGACAGTTCATTGCGTCAGGGGGTAGGGGCAGGTTCACCAGCCTGCAGCTCACAGACAGTGAGGGTCCCTGGGCCCTGCTGGGAGACCAACCAGCTGAGGCTTTGCAGGCCAGCAGGCTCTGCAGGTCTGGGGTGGGGTGGGAGATTAAGGCCTATTTGTGACTCAGTAAATGCTGAGGGAAGTGGTTGTGTTTGAGATCATCTTGATCTCAGAGATGGTTGAGATGCAGCCATGGGCCTTAGTTACTCTATCTGCAGTGTGTGAGGATGGTGAGAGGCTGCCCTGGGACAGTCCTGGCCTCCCTCCCTCTTATGTAGCTTCTCAAGGTTCGAAACCACCTCGAGTGGGAGATTCACTGCACCACGAGGAATTTATGGAAAGACTAGTGGTCTGAAAGAGCAGGGACCTGGTCTTAGGCCAGACTCTGCCATGGACTGACTTTTCCACACCTTGGGGTCCATAGTTAACCTCTCTGGAACCTCAGTTTCCTCATCTGAAAAATGGGAAGGTAATCACAACAGTACTTATCTGCCTCTCACAGGTGAAAGTGCTTTTGCACTGGAAAGTAACTAGATAGGTGGGAGGCATTGATGGTGGTTTAGCTCCTGGGTGCCCCTGAGGGGCTGGACACCAGGGGAAATGTCTGTAGATTCAGCAGGAAGAGGTGAAGTGGTGCCCTGTGTATCCAGGAGTCAGACTTCCCCCATCCTTAATCCTTTAGAATTCAGCCCAGGGTTGGGCTCCCACCTCATGGTCACAGACACAGGGGCCCATCTCAATTACTTCAGCAGAGGACCTCCCATCGCCCACCTTTGGGGGCCCCTCACCCACCAGAGAGGTCTTCCTCTTATGTTTAAAATGAAGCCAGGCAGCTCTGTGGGCAGTCAGGTTGGGGGCAGGGGACTGATGTTTATGCTGGAAAAACCCTAAATGTCACAATGAGAAGGATTTCCTGAGGCCCAGTACCCACCACACAAGCTGCTTATTCAGGACTTTGAAGTTTTGTTTTTGTTTTAGAAGAGCTTTCCTTTGTTACTGTCTGAGAAAGAAACGCCTGGCGCCTGGCGCCTGGCGTCATGGTCATTGGAAGGTCACGCCTGGGCTGGGCAAGGGTTCAACTGTTAACTGTTTCATGCCCAGACCTCCCAGTAGGTTGGTTCCCTGTTTCAGCCCCATTCTCACCCCACTCTCCTTCCTACCTGGCCCTCTGAGCTTGAGTCCTTGTGGTTTCTCTGGGAAGACGACACCACCCTCTGCCGTGTCCCCCGAATGCATGTTCCAGGTCAGTGGTTCTCAAATTTGGCTGCACACTGGGCTTATCTGAGTCATTAACAAAATCCTACGCCCTGGGCACAACCCCAGAGATTCTAATGTAATTGGCCCCAGGTCTGACTCTACCTTACTAGGCAATCATTCTCCTTATCTCTGAGATTCCAGGCATCTCTGGTCTGCTGAATGGTTGCCTCTCTGTTTCTCTTTGATATGACTGATACACTGAAGCAAAATACTTTTACCGTAGTTTTATAATTCCAGGGAAGAAGAGAACACACTCGCATTTACCTGGTTCATGAACATCTTAAATAAGAAGTCCAAAACCTAATTTCAGTCTACATGTCCAATGCCATCTTCAGCCACAACTTTACACTCTGTAATTTGGCAAATACAAACTCCAAAACTGTTTCCTTTTACCCATGTTCACCCAGCCCTTTCCCCACATCTGTGGCCTCACTCTTGTCGCTCCCTTGGTAACTCCTAAGCCCAGAGAAGAGCTATGGCTCAGCCTCTGCACCTCCTGACCTTCCTTCTGCTCTGAAATGGTTCCAACAGTTTCAAGCTCCTCACTCTCACACAGCCATAGTCAGAGGCAAACACCAGTGGGCAGCTTGGGGTAGGAGTTTCTCCTCTCCTTCCTTACTCTAGTCAGGATGGAAGTCATTTTCAGAAGCTCCCAGAAAACTTTTCTTACCTATTATTGGCCAGAATAGGGTCACCTACCCACCATGAGGCTTCCCTGGTGTAAGAAACGCCGCAGGAAGAAAGAGCCACCTCTAGGGACCGTCGATGGAAGCCTTTATTGGGCGGTCGCTCTCGGGCAGAACTCCCGGGGACAAGCGGGCGAGGAAGGGAGTCTTCGAGGTATGAGGGGTGAGGATGGGATTTTATAGCCAGGGCTGGCGTTCAAACCAGATTTTCTCATATAAGGTAGAAAGCGCAGGCTGCAGGGGTGGTTGGTGTCCAAGGGCTTTGTGTCGGCACCTGATTGGGCCAGGCCAGGGGGTTGGTCCCCGGAAGTCTGGTCTGCTCCCGGTTCCTGTTTGGTCGTTGGCCAACCGCCGGGACTCGTCCACGGCACTTTTCCGGGGCATGTTTTGACATGCCCGACCTCTCATCCCGGCCTTTTTGATATAGGACAAGGGGTGCCGGTTCTCTCTGGCTACTTCCTGCTGATTGGGGGCGACGAGGGGTAGGGTGTGGCCGGGATGACGGGGTGCCCGTCGTCATGTTTGTCACAGAACGTTTGTCGGAAGCTCTTGGTACTGCTGCTGCAGCATCATCAGCTGGACCGTGTTGAGCTGTTCCCTAATAAAGGCCAACAGCCTGTTTAAGATACAGGGTCCGAAGGTTAGAAGAAACAGGAGGATTATGAGTGGTCCCATTATGGAAGAGAGCAGGGTGGTTAGCCAGGGGGAGTTCTGGAACCAGGACTTGAATGAGCCTTGCTGGACTTCCTGTTCCCTCTTTCTGTGCTCCAGTCCCTCCCTTACCTTGGCCATGGATTCTCTTACCACCCCCGTATGATCCACGTAAAAGCAGCATTCTTCTTTCAGGGCTGCACATAGCCCCCTTGATGCAGAAAAATCAGGGACAGGCCTCGTCTGTTCCGCAACACCACCTCTGACAAGGATGTCAGGGACTTTTCCAAGGCCATCATAGACTTCTCTATACGGGTGATATCTTCATCAATGGCCTCTCTTAGGGAGGCCAGACCCTGGGTCTGCATGGACAGTGATGCAATCCCGGTGCCCGCTCCTGCTGCTCCCAGGGCGAATAGGGTCGCCAGAGTGACGGTCGCGACAGGTTCCCTTTTGTGTCAGGAAAACTGGGCTCCCCCATCCCAGAAGTTGTACAGTACTTCTTCAGAGTGGTACAGGATTTTAGGCATCACCGCCACTAGAACACAGAATTCCTTACTCTGGTTGAAAACAGAAGTGTGCAAGCACGGTGTCAGCCCGCTACGGGAACAAACCCACCAGCCCCCTGCCTCAGGCACAACCCATATTGTTGTATTAAGTCCAGTGAGGTTAGCAGTGGCAAAGTCCTTTTCCCCATATTTCTTTCATAGTGAGACCGACCTTACATTCTCCCCCAGCGACACTGAGGTGGATTTGAGCCGGTAGACAGGTTGTAAGACACATTTAAACCTACTGCCTCATAAAAGGGAGGATAAAGAGTATAGCAGAGCCAACAGGACTGGGTTACATCTGGGTCTGAGTGATTTAAGGCAACGTAGGCTTCCTTGATCATAGACCACAGAGGGTCCTGGCCTCCTAAAGAGTTGGTGGGGTCAGGGGGTCCATAGATCTAGGTGGAACTAAGGATGTGAGAGCCGTAGTGGTTGGATGGGAGATTGCAGTGGCCTTCTCAACCAGGTTTGGACCTATCTTTAGCTCTTTCTTGGTTAAACCTCACCCTTATTTGTGCATAATTGCATTTTTCCTCGCATCCCCAGTCCCTGTAGGGAGATATGGGTTTGGCAAATGAAAAGTTAAGCAGGTCTCGATTCCCTACCTCCCAGCGCCTAGGCCCATCATTAGAAGTTACACAATTACATGATTTACAATAATAGTCTTGTTCCCTCCCGCAAGTCTTCCAATTGTGTCTTTGGTGTCCCGGACATACCCAGAACCCCTGGTTTTGAAGAAAACCTCTTGCCCAGGCTACATCTACAGCCAGCTTAAGGTCAAAGTACAAGTCCGGCCACCAAGTATTTGGAGGATGTACCTCAGTGGTCGAGTTGAGCACCTCTTGCGTTATTCCATTCTGGAGCTTCCAGGTAATCTGAAAGGGCTGGTGAGGGTTGCAGCTGCCAACCCTGCCTAGGACCCACAGCGTTCCCAGGGCAGCCCATACTATCAGCTTAAGTCTGGGTTGGATACCTCACATTGCTCTGGAACCGGCAGGAGGGGGGTTCGGGTAATGACTAGTTTGGTCGGCCCCGTGAGGGTAGAGCAGTAGGGGCAATCCTGAGGGGCGGCTTGGGCTGGGGCTGCCTCTGTTTCAGAGAGACCCAGGGGAGCCTGTTTGAGCCGGGTCAGGTGGTACCAGGGCTCGTGTCCCAGAAGTTTGGCTGCCGTAGGAGTGGTGAGGATTACAGTATGGTGTCCCTTCCAGCGAGGCTGTAGCAGGCGGGGACTTAGGGCTTTTAGCAGTACCTGACCTCCCGGGGCCAGAGAATGAGTTGGCCCCTCGTCGTCCATCAGTTGTGGCAAGACCCGGTCTGCGTGTTCCCTCAGCAAACCTTGCCTGACGATTGGGGCTGATAGGGGATGTGGAGATGCCAAGCGATGCCCAGGGCCACAACCACCTGCTGGGAGATCTGTGAGATGAATGCAGGCCCATTGTCAGACTGGAGAGAGCTTGGCAACCCAAATCTGGGAATGAGATGGGTCGTCAAGACGATGGGGTGAGAAAATGGTCAGAGGTTGGCCATAAATCAGCTTTTTTAGCATGAGCGTACAATGTTGTTACCACCACTAGTGCCCGAGTCCCCACTGGCAAGGGAACCATCCCCTGGCTGTGGGGTCAAGTTGTTTGGATATGTAAGCAATAGGCAGCAGCTCGGAGCCGATTGGTTGCACTAAGGCTTCAAAAGCTATCCCTCCCTTTTCATCAGTATATAGATGGTGCAGATAGTTGGGATTTGGGAGAAAGAGAGGGGGGTGCAGTCCCGTCAGTCCTAAGAAGGACAATATCTGATCTCCATTGGCCAGAGGACAGAGGGACTGGAGGAGGTTACACTGATCTGCTGTCAGGGCCTTAGTGGTGGGAGTGATTTGGAGGCCTAGATAGACAACAGATGTCTGAGTTAGTTGAGCCTTAGACTGTGAGGCTCTGTAACCCTGGGAATGAAGGAAATTAAGGAGGGTTGCAGTATGTTGTCGGGAGGTTTCTTCCGAGGGGCTGCAAAGGAGCAGGTCGTCTACGTATTGGAGGAGGGTGCTAGGGCGAAGCAAGCACCTGGCCAGGTCCCGGGACAGGGCCTGTCCAAAGTAGTGGGGACTGTCTCTGAACCCCTGAGGGAGTACGGTCCATGTGAATTGTGTGGTCAGCTGGGTGTCGGGGTCAGTCCAGGTGAAAGCAAAGAGGAACTGGCAGTCGGGATGGAGTGGGATGGTAAAAAAGGCATCTTTGAGGTCAATAACGGTGAAACGAGAGGTTTTAGGAGGTATAGAAGAAAGGAGGGTGTAGGGGTTAGGGACAAGTGGATGGGCAGGGACCACTGCCGAGTTGATCAGGCGGAGATCCTGCACTAGTCGGTAGTCTCCCGAGGCCTTCTGAACAGGAAGGATAGGCATTTTACAGGGGGAAGTCGTGGGGATCAGGAGGCCCTGTCCCATGAGGCGGTCGATGATGGGTTTTAGCCCCCTGAGGTTAGGGGTAGACAAGGGAAACTGGGGCCGGGCTGGGAAACAGGTGGGGTCCCTTAGTTGGATGAGGACTGGAGGGTGGTGCCAAACCACCACTGGGACTCTGGTGTCCCAGACCTCAGGATTAACAGAAGAGGTTGGAGGGTCAGCAAGTAGCATTAGGAAGGCCCCTGATGTGGGAGCCGATCCTGGAGTTAGGTGAAGAGTGGCCTTCAGCTTAGCAAGTATATCTCTTCCCAAGAGAGGAGTAGGGCAGGAAGGGATGACTAAAAAGGAGTGGGTAAATAGGCAGGAGTCTAACTGACAGGATAGTGGTTGGGTTTGGAGCAGGCATGAGGGTTGGCCGTCACTTCCCATAACTGAAACCTGGAAAGGACGTAGAGTGCCCCTAAAAGAGGGAAGGACTGAATAGGTAGCTCCCATATCAACCAGAAAATTGATGGACTTACCCGCTACCTGGAGCGTTACCCTGGGCTCGGCTTGGGTTATTGGGGTCCCCAAGTCTGGGTGGTGTCAGTCATCGTCGAAGCTCAGCAGCTCCAAGGGGGTCAAATGAGGGCAGGAGGTCTCCCTAGGGCACTCTGGTCCCCGGCCCCTAGAGGTCGGGGCCCGAGAGGCCTGGGGACCATCACTAGCTCAGTGTCCTCGTTGTTTGCATCTTGGACACGGCTTGGAGGAGGCTGTGGATTGGGACACATCTTAGCCCAGTGCCCTTCTTGGCCACACTTGAAGCAGGCCCCCAGAGGGGGTTTTGGGGCCCCGAGCCTGCTGCCGGCCGCAGGGCCACTACCAAGGCCTGGGTTTGTTGATTTAGGAGGCTCGCCTGAAATTCGGTCTTTGCTTGAGCTTTGCCTTTTGGCTGGCCTCAGCAGTCTCCTCACAGGCATTGTAAACCTTAAAGGCCATTTTTACCAGGTCTCGAATAGGGGTCTGAGGGCCGTCCTCAGCCTTGGCCAGCTTTTTCTGGATGTCAGGTGTGGATTGGGAGATAAAACGGTTGGCCAAGGTGGCCACTCTGATGGGGGACTCAGGCGACAGCCTGGTGTATTGAACAAGGGCCTCAGTCAGCCAATTAAGAAACATGGCTGGGTTTTCGTTGGGCCCCTGAGTCACCTCATCTAATTTGAGGAGGTTTACAACCTTATGAGAGGACACTTCCATCTCATCAAGGATACACTCTATCATATAGTGTACCCAAGCAGCTGGCCGCCACCCCCTTCCTGGTAGTTCCAATCAGGGTCGGTGTCAGGAACCGCCTGAGCCCCCCAGGGGACACTCGGGGAGGGGGTTGGCATAGTGTCGTTGGTCGGCCTGAGCCTTGGCTGCCGTCCAAATGGCCTGCCTCTCTTCAGGGGTGGTGGTAGACCCCAGGATGACATATATGTCCTGCCATGTTAAGGCATAGGAGTGGGTCAGACCAGTGAACTGCTTAATGTACTGAGTGGGGTTGGAGAAGAAGGATCCCAGTTTGGTCTCAATCTGTGCTAAGTCTTGGAGGGAAAAGGGGACATGGACTTGGGCTAGGCCCTCAGCTCTGGCCACCTGTCGCAGAGGGAACAACGGGGCCGGAGGGAGGGGGATGAGAGGCCTCTGGAGGATTGCTGTGGAAACGGGTGTGGGAGCTAAACAGAGAGGGAGAGGGAATAATGGGGGGAGGGGGAGGGTACAGGATAGGGTTAAGGGCGGGAGGGGCCGGGGCCGGCGTCCAAGTCTCGGGGACAGAAACGGGGGGGTGAAGAGACCAGAGTGGAGGGGGTGGGGGCAGTAGGAGTGCTGTAAGGAAGTGGAGCCACCAGGTCTTCTGGGGGAACAGAGAAAGCAGGCGACTCAGGAGCAGGGGTTAATTTGGCTGAGGAAGGTGGAGCTGAGGGAGCTATCGTGAGTAGGATCTGGCTGGGAGCACATGTGTTGCATAATAGGGTGGGGCAAGAGCGCAACACCCAAAAGGCCTGAACATAGGGGACCTCAGACCATTTTCCCGTTCTCCGGCAGTAATTATCTAAATCACGGAGGACGTCAAAGTCTAGTGTCCCTGTGGCTGGCCAGTGAGAGCTGTTATCTAGAGGATATTGTGGCCAGGCCTGTGAGCAAAAAAAGTGAGCTGCTTGGGGCGAATGTAGCCCGTTAGCCATAAGGTCCGTAGGTTAGCCAATAAACATTCCAAGGGAGTGGACCAGTTGGGTTCGGGTTTGGAAACCGTCGATCCCATAGCGACCACGTGGAGGCGACCCCTGTCGTCTGAACGTCTTCGGGCGTGTCAGGGGAGCCAGCGTGGGACCTCAGAAGAGGCCGGGGGTCCGTGCAGCCGTTTGGGATGTCTCCCTCACGAGCCGAGAACCGGAAGCAGGCCAGAACCTGCCGTGGGAGGGCCCAGTAAGTGTGCACTGGTTACAGGGCCCTAGGAAATGGTCGCCAGGGAGGGAGGGTCCCAAAGCCGAAGGGACTTACCCCGTATTCTGCTGTCCGGGAGGTTGGTCAGCTGCCTGGGTCCAGGGCTACCGTGGCGGTGGAGCTCGAGGGGGGCCTCAACAGCGAGTGCCGGGGGCCCTCACCTCAAGCCCCACGTTGGGTGCCAGATGTAAGAAACGCTGCGGGAAGAAAGAGCCACCTCTAGGGACCGTCGATGGAAGCCTTTATTGGGCAGTCGCTCTCGGGCAGAACTCCGGGGACAAGCGGGTGAGGAAAGGGAGTCTGCGAGGTATGAGGGGGTGAGGATGGGGTTTTATAGCCAGGGCTGATGTTCAAACCAGATTTTCCCATATAAGGTAGAAAGCGCAGGCTGCAGGGGTGGTTGGTGTCCAAGGGCTTTGTGTCGGCACCTGATTGGGCCAGGCCAGGGGGTTGGTCCCCGGAAGTCTGGTCTGCTCCCGGTTCCTGTTTGGGCATTGGCCAACCATCGAGACTCGTCCACGGCACTTTTCCGGGGCATGTCTCGACATGCCCGACCTCTCACCTGGTAGCTTAGGTGGTAAAGAATTGGCCAGCAATGTAGGAGACCTGGATTTGATCCCTGGGTTGGAAAGATCTCCTGGAGAAGGGAAAGGCAACCCACTCCAGTGGTCTTGGGCTAGATAGTCCATGGGGTTGCAGTCAGACATGACTGAGTGACTTTCACTTTCACCTCTCATGATACCATGGGAATTTCCCCACCTACACCACATATACCAGATATCTCATCTTGCAGTAGGATCAGTCAGGGCTCTGTTAGTAAGAAAAGGGGAGGCTGTGGGGGAGGAAGTGGAAGTATTTTATTTCTCCACTCCTTCTGTGTCTTCCTTGGGGAACTAGTTATCTACATGTTTGATTCCCATTGTCAGTCCATTTTGCCCTAATTGCTCCCATCTTGTTTTCTATATTATTTTCTCATTCTGTCTTTCACATCACTGATGGGATTTCCTGTCATGTTGATGTTATTCTTTGCATTTTTAAAATTCTTCAAAATGATTTTCTCCGCAATTATTTTCTTCGCTGCCTCACCTCAACTCCCTTCATATTCTGTACTTTCATTGGCTTCATCAATCTTTTTTTGAAAACTGTTGTTTCTGTTCTTTATTTTGGAGGACCAAATATTTGTGTAGGTCTCTGCTAGCTTTTATTTTTTCCTTCCTGCTTTTCCATCTTTGACTGGAGTCTTTCTGTTTGCTCTGCTGTTTGCCGCGGCAGACCGCTGCCTTTGCCTTTGCGCTCCTTTGACCCTGCCTTCTGTCAGGGCCCTGAAGTCTGAGCACATGAGTTAGAGACCTATATGTAATGGCTTGTATTCTTCGTGTGGTCTCACAGCTGCCTGGTGAGGGTGGGAGGAGAGCATGGGCTCCGGGCAATGGGAGTTGGGGAACCCTGCCTGCTTCACTTGCTCTAGTTCGATGAAAACCACAGCGAAACAGTCGCCTCTGGGTGGGGTCTTCCTGTTACCCGAGGAGTGCCCGTGTGGCTCTGCTTCCTCTCCCCTCCTCCCCGGCAGCCTGGGCCGGCTGTGATGTGGCCTCCCTGTGGGTCACGGGCTTCTGTCTCCTCACCCCTCTGCCCCGTGTCTGCTGCCCTTCCCACCTGGGTCTCTTGTTCCTGGAATGGCATTTCTCAAACTGGTGTGTTTTATAGTCTTGAGCTGCTGCAAGTGCCCTGTTAGAATGTTTATATTTCTTGCTTTCATTTCAATAATAATCTGAGAGTTTAATAATCTGATAATGTATGTATGTATATATTTGGATCTTGCAGGTGGCCACCTTATAACAAAGGCATTTTCAGGACTGCATTTGCTTTTGTGTTAAAGAATCTTCATGGGGGACCAGATAATGGCACAGACCACCTGCTGGATGGTTCACATGGAGGAGACAGGTGGGAGGACCGGTCCTGAGGTGGGGCAGAGTGACAGCAATATCCTGTACTATTGATGCTGGCACCACTCCAAGCGCTGTGAGTCTGGTAACTCAGTGACTGCCCTCAGCTCTATGAGGGAAGGCCTGACAACGCCGTCTCACAGCTGAGAGGATGGAGGCACTGGGAGGTCGGAGCCTTTCTCAAGAATATGTATGCAGCTGGCAAGTGATGTGAGGCTGTGATGCAGGCACCTGGGCCCCAAAGCCTAATTTCTTACCCAGTAAGCTGTAAGGATCACGTACATTTGCCCAAAGGTTAATTCAGCTAAAACCAGTTTGCTGAAAGATAGTTGATAGAAAAATCCATTTTCTAAGTGGGCAAATCACAGGATGAACAAGTTGATGAATTTGATAAATTTATAAAATATTTGTTTCTATTAATTGTTAATAAAAATTTATTATTTGAATCAGATGGATACCAGAGCCTGTGAGAACTTTGGGGGAGAAAAGACCCCAGGGATCTGGCTTCAGAGTTGCCTCCCTGGCCTCAGTCTGCCAGTCCCTCTGCCTGTCAGTCTCATCTCTCTGCCGCCCAATCTCTCCTCTCAGGCTGTCTTGTGAACTGACTTCTCTCTCTGTCTCCAGCAGGGAGCTGGGTAGAGAGACATGGAACATTGCTTTAAGTGCTCTTAAGAAGAAATAATGAAAACTTGCCAGCTAAAATAACAGAAATCTTCAAAGCTGTTAAACCATTTTTTATCCAATATGAATTGGATAAAAAAATAAGTTTCTGGTAAATGGATAGATTTGATCACTTTGATGACTTGTTGATGACTTGATCATTCACTAAATTGGCATTACACAAATTGGCTCCCTTCTTCCCCTCAGTACCTCTCCAACAAGCACATCACATTCAAAGTTCCTGCTAGGTAGCTGTCAGGGACATGTCTGACTTGTGAAAAGAGTTATGGGGTTCATCTTTGTGGTACAAATTCATAAAAGTTCATTAGCAGTAATGTTGTAAATACCCATTATGAGTGCAAATACTCAATAAAGAACATTCTTATCCTGTGATTCTAGTGGCAAGTAAATAGATATCTGTTGAATGAAGACTTCAATAATGTCATGCTAATAATTTTTTTCAGGTGAATAAAGCAATTTTGCAGATCTATCATTTGTTACCAGGCAGAGTTTTGGTTAAAATGAGGTTCTGGTAAACAAAGACTTTAATCAAGTGTTGGTATAGTAAATGTATGTGAACTAGCATTTTTGTATTTAAGTTTAAAAAGTATTAAATATAGAACCTGATGTAAGCCTGCAGTTTTATTTCCTCTTAATGCCAACACCAATGGTTCAATTTCAGCAAAACCAAAACACCCATCATGTTATATTAGAGTTGCATGTTTCAGTCTGAATATGTTTGAATAATCATTGCCCCACTGTTTTGCTGCTTGGTTCTAATTTATTTTACATACATTGTTTTGGTTTATAATATAAAAATATAAGCATAAGACATTAATATAGAGTTTTATATTTATACATCTTCATATAACATAATAAAAATTAAATTAACACTGAATAATGAGAACTCTTTTCTCAAAAAAATCTTTTTAACTATAAAGCAAATTTTAAACTATTACACAAAATGAGGATAAAGGGATCTTTAATAAGCATGACACAAATACCAAACTGACCAAGTAAACCACTAAAGAAAGTACAAGAGAAGTTCATTTATAAATAAGGATGCAAAAATCCTAAATAAAGATATTGTCAAACACTATCACATTAAAAAATAATACACATTAACTGAGATTTATTCTAATATTGAAATAGTTTACTCTTAAGACATCTATTAAATTATTATTAATGTATTAAAAAAGAAAACCATATGCTATCTTCACGGGTGATAAGTGGAAAACAATAAAATTTAATACTTTATTCTTGGTAAAATTCTTGATAAAATATATGCGATAAAATAAGTCTAAATATATACTTCCTTAACATGATACAGCAGATATGCCTTACTCAAAACACAAAATCACGCTTAATGGAGAAACACTAGAAGCATTTATATTAGAGTTAGGAACAATATAAGGATATTCTTCATGATTGTTTAACATGGATTTGGAAGTATTAACCAATTCAATTAGATAAGAAAAGGGAATGAAGCATAAACATTGGAAAGAAGGAAGCAAAAGTTATAATCACTTGTTAACATTTTTATTTATCCCTAAATTCAAAGGGATCAAATGAAAAACTGTTACAAACAGTAGAGACATTGAATAACATGGCTTAATATATGATTCATATGTATTATCTTAATAAAATTAGAATGCACAAGGGGAGCAAGACCCTATATTTAATAACTAAAATGATGAAGAATTATTATTTCAATAAGATATGCTTTTTGACTTTTGTGAAAGCATGTATAATTTAATGAAAATATAAGAGTGTGTGAATTGAACTTTAAGAACCTATATAGTACATTTCCTGTGTCTACAATTAACTCTAGTATATGACAGAGTGCAAAAAAAAAAAAAAAAAAACCAGTTTACTTCTCTTTCCACCACTCCCCTCTACAATACAGCTGACCTTGAATCTTGTACCTACAGGTAGGTACAAGGGCCATTCTTTTATAATAGTCAAGGGCCATTCTTTTCACTGTTTATAGTGGTGAGCTGAACGAGAAACCCTGAAGGTCCTCCCCACAAGGCTCATCCTTCTCAGAGTCCCCAGGTTCCTCCCTGATCAGAGAAATCATCTCTTTCTCCCCACTATCCCTGTGCAGGTCCTGCCTGACCATAAGTATACCCTAATAGGGTTAAGAGGTTCACAGGTCCAAAGTGTGGCTGAAGGCTGAAGGCTTTCCTTCTCATATTTGGTTATTTAACTGGAAGAGCCACCATTTACCATCTGTGATGCGAGAAAATTTTGGTGGAAACTTGGGAGAGCAGCTCAGTGAGATTGTTCAGGAAGACCTAGGCTCTAGTCCTAGCTCCACCTTAAGGAGGGATCTTTGGGGGCCCAAGGGTAAAGGGGTGAAGGGATGGGACAGACCTTGCCAAGGTCCCCCTCATGCTCTGGTTATATCGTGGCCTAAGCATCACCCTGGGGTTCTGGACTTGTCCGGATCTTCTCGTAGATAGTGTGGACAGCCGAAGTACACTCAGGGTTATGTGAGTGGCAGTTGCCCTTCTCCGAGTCTTTCTACAATTCAAGCAGAGTTTAGGAGTTGTCTTGATCAATTTCTAAGCATCAAGTAGAAGGGTCAGTCAAGCTACATCTCTTTATGAGCTTCTTGTCTTCAGCCAGGTAGTTCTGGTTCTCAAGCCTGATAACTCCCCCAAAGACAGCTTCAGCACACACTCTCTCTTGAACATTGTAGGATCTTTGCACTTGCTCTGTCTTCTACCCAGGATACTGCCTCTCTCCCCACTCCAAGACCTCCATTTTGCTCACCTCCTCATTTCTTTCAGGGTCTATCTTCTTGGTGAGTTTTCCCCTGACAGCCTTAGTTAAAATTGCACACCACCTACCCCACCTCTCTTTTCTGCTTTATTTTCTCCTAACACATATCATCACCCAGAACTTGATGGTTTGCTTATTGGTTTGCCACTCTCTATCCCCTCAACCTAGAATATTCTATGAGACCAAGGACTTTTCTTGCTTTGTAGACTTTCATAGCTCATATAAAAACAATTCAGGGAACACAGTAGGTGCTCAACAGATATTTGACGGACTTTAATTTGTAAATCACTTTGCTCTCATTGCAAAAGTTGCTGTGGAAAGCTTATAAGTGTCAGATAAATATAAGCTATTATTACTGTAATCCTCATTTTATAAAAGAATAAACTGAGGCAGAGGGAGGGAAGTGATCTTCTAGAATTGGTCAAGAAGTCTTTGTCACAAACTCATTTTATGAAACAAAAACAGACTCACATAGAAAAATGAATGTATGGTTACTAAGGGGGAAGGGAGGATGAGACGGGATAAATTAGGAGTTTGAGATTAGTAGACACAAAATACTATATATAGAATGGGATAAACAACAAGGTTCTACTATACAGTATAGGGAACTATATTCAGTACCCTGTAACAAACCATAATGGAAAAGAATATGGAAAAGTATATGTCTATCTATCTAAAACTGAATCACTTTGCTATACACCAGAAACTAACCCAACATTGTAAGCCAACTACACTTCATTAAAAAAAAAGAAAGAAAGAAAGAAAGAAAGAAATCTGTGTCAGAGCCTCATATCCATTTCTCCAGACTCTTCTTTATGCCGCCCTCATCCTTTTTGCACTTAGCTTCCTGTCTCCTTAGGGCTTCCCTGATGGCTCAGAGGTTAAAGCATCTGCCTGCAATGCGAGAGACCTGGGTTTGATCCCTGGGTCGGGAAGATCCCTTGGAGGAGGAAATGGCAACCCACTCCAGTATTCTTGCCTGGAGAATCCCATGGATGAAGGAGCCTGGAGGGCTACAGTCCACAGGGTCACAAAGTGTTGGACATGACTGAGCGACTTCACTTCACTTTCTTGTCTCCTTGAAGGGAGTTTATTTTCTCCACCAGACTGGGAGCTCCCCAAGGGCAGAAACAGGTATCAGGGGCTTCAGCATGGGGCTGCATGTCTGGGTCAGATGTTGCCTCATCTGTTTCTCTATCCCAAAGTTACTCATTGTTCCCCTCCTGTGCTTCTCTGCAGGGGTATTAGGGTTTGGGTCACAATGAACAATTTCCTCAGGTCCCTGAGGCCCAGGCTAGGTTAGGACATAAACCAGGGGAACTGCCATGGGAAGTCACAATGTGGAGGGCCCTGGGGCAGCTGGGGACAGTGCGTGGAAGACGAGGCTGGGAACAAAGACACCCCTATTCTGCCTCATTTGCATGCTTCTCTGATGAGTCCATATGTCTCACTTTCCCCTACTATAATCTGCTGGAACTGGACCATATCCTGATGATTTGTGACTCAATCATCTAGCATTGTTCCCTCTTTGGGGAGGTCAAAAGATGAGAGAGGAGAGGACCTGGCCGTTGGCTACTCCTGGGCATCCCTGCTTCTCTTCTGCTCACCCACTTAGTCCAGTGGTTCTCAATGTGAGACCTCAGGTGTTCCTGATACAAGCTCTATTTGAGAATCATTGCTCTGGGAAGTCCCTTAGATGTCCTCTTTTTCCTCCTGTAATTGCTGTCTTCAGTTCTTCCCCACTGGTGAAATCATTCTATCTGTGACTGTAGCACCAATTTCCAACCAAGGGTCAGTAGCCAACATGAGATGCCCTCCTAGGAACACTTCATCAATGGGAGGGCATCAAAACATTTACCTAAAGATGTAATATTAGTGGTAGGATCTCAGGTAGGTAAGACAGAGAAAGACTTGAGGAAGACAAGGAAATGAGCTTTTCCTGGTACTCTTCAGCTTCTTAGGTCTGCTCTCAATCCTGGACCTGCTAGTGTGTTCCCCTTTTACTTCCTTGTGTCTTATATAGGTGATGGGGTCTGCCAGAACATTTACACTGTTCTGCTCTGCCAACCCTCCTTGGGTATTGGTGAAGATGTGATGAGGCTGTGGACATATGAGTGGAATATGCTCCCCATCAGTGGTTTCCTAACTTGGCACCTCAGCTCCCAGCATGCTGTGGGTAGCCAAGCACAGCAACCATATTGTCCAAAGCAAGGATTGGACCCAGAATGTGATAGGGAATAGAATACTCTGGATTTCTCCAGACTTATTGCCTCTGAGCACACAGTAGAACCGGTATGATTTGATTCCCTGGGACCCACCTTAAGGTGTCTCAGGAAGCTGATCTCTTCATAGGGAGAGTCTAGGCTGTTGGTCACACCAGTCTGAAGGTTAGTAGATTCCTCTGTGGGAAGAGCCTGGGGAGTAGCTTTCACGCCTGGAGCCTCTGGCAGGAGAGTGGACCCACCTATATACAGCAGATGCTCAATGAGAATGAATGGAATTGGAGGTGGCCCCTTGTAAGCCCTTGAGTGAGAGCAATCATTGCTCTCTGGATCATGGATCAGGTCCTAGACTCCTGTCTTGTCCTTGCTTTCCTCTGCTCTTCCTTTCTGGACATGCATGTAGCTCCTGCCCCCAGCATTGCTCTACCCCAGGCTTTTATCAAGAATGATTCACAGAAGAGATCAACGAGCCTCTATCTGCCCAGTGCCCTGCCCCCTCCCTGGGGTCTTGATCCACTCCTTTCCCCCAGATCCCCCTCATCCCAGCCCTCCCCTCAGGGTCTACCCAGCACCTGCCTCTCCTGGTCTGCATCTTCTTTCTTATCCAGATCCACACTCCGGCCCCTAGGCTCACCATCAGAACCATGAGAAGGATGCCAAGCCAAAGCCATTTGCTCTGAAGAGAACCTGGAGTCAAAGGCTGGTGTCAGATCTGCTTCGGTAAGGCCTGTTGGGCAGGCAATGGGGAGCAGGTGGGCCCCCCTGGCTCAGAGCCTGTGTTCTTGATGTGTTCGTCCTTGATGAAGCTCTGACAAGTTTCTTCCTTTCTAGTCTCTCTACACACTAACCACTATTACTATAATGTTTCATCACCAGACTTTCTGTCCGATCTCTGAACAGGACCCTCAGAGGCTTCCATCAGTTGTGTGTGACACTGTTCATACCGTTCACCTGCCTCTTTTCTCAGACTCCCAGAAGAAAAATACATTCTAAGAGGAGGAAGGGATAAAGGACACTGGGATAGACCTTAGGCTTGTTCTTTTCTCTGTTTGGGATGTCTTTTCTATAACCCCACAATAAAACTCTTATTCATCCTTCAAGGCCCATCTCAAGTGTTCCCGTATCTGTGATGCCTTTCCCAACTCAGGCAGCAGTTGCTCAACTTTTTCTTCCTTCCTTCCTCCCTCTTTCCATTTCTTCTTCCCTCTTTCTTTTCCTTCCTTCTTTCTTTCCTCCCTGCTTCCCTCCCTTCCACTCTTCCCTCCTTTCTTTCATACCAAAACCATATACTTTGTATTTTCTCCAACTTTATTGTTTAACATCTGTTTTTTTAAATTAATTTATTTTTTAATTGAAGGATGCTTGCTTTACAGAATTTTGCTGTTTTCTGTTTTTATATTTAGAAATTTACTCTTCCCCTTCTTTGAACTATCTTCTGATAATTACTGACATGTTTTGTGTCACACACATAACTGATATCTGATATTTGATATCACTGACATCTGTTACTGTGCTGTATCTCTTTGCAGATTACTTCTTTTCATTCTCACAAGAGCCTTGTGAAGTAGATACAATTATTATCCATATTATGGAAAAGCTATAAAAATTAAGTAACCTGTTCAAGTCTCACAATCAGCGTGTGGTGAAGCCCTCGCTGCGCTGTAAGTTGCTTGAGGACAGGGATTTATCTTATTTTTCACTGAGCCTTTCCCCCATCATCAGCACCCAGTAGGCACCCAGTTGTGAGGATTGAAATCTGAGTGAGTGAGGAAACGAGATGAAAGAGACCATTGAGACAAGAGCCCCACGTGAGCAAGTAGGGGTCAGGAGGGCATTGGTGGGATAAGGCAACTGCACTAGTAATTATACCTTTTAACACCGGTTGTTCCTGCTTTACACTCCTATGGAAAGCAGGGGACTTTTTCTTTCCCTAAGCATTTTACAATGCCACAGTCTGAGGCTCCTTTGTAAGGGTTCACACCCCATAACCCACCCCACTTAGTCCTTTTATGTAACCAAGGTGTTGCTCTAGGCTGAAGGGGAAAGTATAGTAATGGGATGTAGTGACCGCAGGTTCTCACACTGCTCGGAGGAGGGTTGAATGGTGGTTTATGTACTCAGAGGTGGTAACCATCCTTCGAAAGGACAAGTCTGGAATGCAGCAAAAATTGGGCATCTATCAGCCTGAATGCGCTACGCGAGTCCCACCCACCCAGGGTAAGGGCCAGAGCCTGGGTGACAGGAGTATTCCACAGTTGGGGGCAGGGTGCCCTGAGTTCCTTAGTCTTTATTCCTCAGATTTTTCTCCTCCTCTGCTCAGATCTGAGGTCTAATTCAGCCTCCCAAGCTCATTGATTTGGGGAAAGAAGGTGCACACATGCCAGTCTCACATTTATGTTCTGGGTGAAGCATTAGTCTCCGTAATTGGTTCAGTTTCTGGATCTGTAGGTTTCAAGACTGCAGTGATGCTGTGGCCGGTGGAGATGTTTTGGTTGCATCACATAAACTGCCTTAACATGTTCTTCAGTACCCCCTATTTTCTTTTGAGACTTACCAGCCTTGCCCTCCCCTAGTCTCTGCTGGCTCATTTTCATCACCTTCCTAGCTGATCACACTTACCCCTCCAGGGACAGATGTCCTCCAGGTATAAGGTTGCATTCTTCTCTTCTGCAGGGTTGCTAACCACACAGGTGAGGTGACTGTTGATGTGGCTGATAGGCAGGCTCAGTCTTAGGTTCCTGGAGTTGGGGGGTATCCTCTCTGCTCCAGGTGCCTGGGGAGGCCCTGGCTTAGCCAGGTCACTGTCAGGTTCCCTGTGTTTCCTGGGATCTCACATTCTAGACTGATGTTGCACCAGCCTGATGTGTTAGATGATGAACGAATCTGGATCTGGGGGTGGGGGATGGGATCTGGGGTGAGAGGGGACAAGAGAGAAGCTGAGCTTCAAGATTGGATGCCAGTCGGAATGTACCACCTTTTTCAGCACGTGATATGTCTGCATGAGATTTCGAACTGTAAGCCTGAGGAAGGAACCTACTCTCCCTGGCCTAAGAGGTTCTGATTCCCAGCCCACTGACAGCTTAACCTTCCATGCTCAGTTATGTCTATACAGGTAATTATCATGGAAGCCTGGAGCGAAACAGTGCATGGAGTCACAAAGAGTTGGATATGACAGTGACTGAACAACAACAACAATCTGATAATTATATAATTATAAGTAAATACATGATATATCAGTATATATGGTAACCATATATATTATTGTATATACAATAAATGAAACATGGGAAACACTGAGAATATACTGTAAGACATGTTTACAGCCTTGTTTTGTTTAAAGAATTAAAAACATTGATTATCTTCAAATGTTAAAGTAAAAATGTAAGTTTAGTAAACAGTGAAATAAAAGTGGATGCTGTATAATTTCCAAACTGCTAGAGAAGTTTGGATAAAAGAAAACTGTATTAATAAAACAAAAAGCAAGAAAAAAACTGATAAGAAACATTAAATAAGATGTCTAGAGTAGGTCCATACATGTAAAAAATTAAAATACATCTGAATGCATTATAGCCCCCTATTAAAAACCAAGACCCAAATTAGGTAAAACCAGCTATGTGTTATTTATATTAATGATACAGAAAGAACAAAAAGAGAGATGGAAAATAATAAATGAGGAAATGTCAACCAAATGATTGTCAGTGTGGCAACAGTCACTATAGACTGCTTTTATCTAAGATGAAAAACATTAAGCAGGGCAGAGATATTTTAGATTACTATGTACCTAGCAACATGATTTTGAAATGCATAAATCAAATCCACTAATACTACAATAGATGGTTTTACTATGGCAGATATAAATGGATTAGGAGGACAGGATGTAACATAGGTAAACACAGATGTTAATGGCCAGATGGCCAATCTGGTAGGTAACTCACTCTATGCTCAGTCCCACTTTCCTCACTGTCCTTGACTTTGTCTATTGAAGAATCTAGAAAGCAAAATTCTCCATTTCAGTCTTTCTTAACACTTGCACTTGTTCTGAGCAGTGAAGTAGGGGAAATTTGTTGCGTGAGAGGAAAAGTCTTCATTCCTGAAAAGAGAAAGCTTCAACACAAGAAAGATTATTCCCCCTGTCTTTATTTTTGTGCTATTTTTTTACTAGAATGACACCTAGAGAAACAGCTATCCTGTTTCAAACCAACAAGCACGAGAACAAAACCCATGTGCCAAGGATGGCAGGGCAGAAAGATAGAGTGAGCCTCCACCTAAGGGGTCAATGCTGAACAGACACATGGATGCCAGAGAAAGTTACCTCTTGACTTCTGATTATATGAGAAAAGTAAACCCTCATTTTCTTAAGCCTTTAAAAATCAAGCTTAATGCTAATTGAAGTCAAATATATTCCGAACTTACGTGCATAGATAACAATAAAAAGATTTGATCAGCAAAATCAAAGCTGATTAAAAAAAAGAGATCAATCAAAAGAAAAAATACTGCTAACTAAACACTTAAAGTTAGAAGTAAATGTCACTTAGAATGAGAATTGGACATAACTACAGATAAGTGAAGGGCTTCCCTGGTGGCTCAAATGGTAAAGAATCTGCCTGCAATGCAGGAAATGCAGGCTTGATCCCTGGATCAGGAAAATCCCCTGGAGATGGGAATGGCTACCCACCACAGTATTCTTGCCTGGAGAATTCCAGTGACAGAGGAGACCGGTAGGCGACAGTCCATGGAGTCGCAAAGAGTCGGACACAACTGCCCGACTAACACTACTACCACTAGAGATAAGAGAAGATGAAAAGTTATAAGGAAACACTGTGTGCAACTGGGTATCAATAGATTTGAAAATATAAGTGAAATAATGCTTTTCTAAGAAAGTGTTAATGATCAAAATCTTATCAAGAAGCAGCAGCAAACCTGAATACACTCATTGCCTTAGAAACACGGTCAAAGCTCTATCCTTATAAAGGTCATGAAGAGCATTTGGTTTCAGGGGTAAGTGTGACCAAGTGACCAAAAAAAAAAAACTCTTGTGCTATATACTTTGTCTCAGAGCTTGAAATGGCAAAATAGCTCCGTCATTCTGAAAGTACAGTTTAACTTTAATACTCACATCAGACAAGAATACCAAAACCAAAACAAGACAAAACACACAAATCCACAGTTTAATGTCAGTTTCAAACAGAGAATTTAAAATTCCTAAATTAAATATTAGCAAATATAATCACACAATACACTATGATCAAGTTGGATGTATTATAGGAATGCAAAGACAGTATAATTAGGAAACTTACTAATGCAGTTTATGCCATTAGCAGATAAAAAGAAAGCACAACACCTAACATTTACTGAGCAGGTATGTATTTCCAGACTTAGTTCCAAAGGCTTCACATGAGCTCATCTAATCCTCATAATAACCCTATAAAGTTACATGGATTAGCTGTGTCAGTAGAGTCATCTAGGGCAGGGGTAAGCAAAGGGTAAAAGACTGGACAGTAAATATTTTAGGTTTCATAGGCTGTATGGTCTCTTGAAACAACTACTTAACTTTGCCATTATAGGGAGAAAGCAACCAAATACAACATCTAAACAAATGGGTGTGTGGCTGTGTTCCAATAAAACTTTATTTATAAAGTCAAGTATTGGGCTAGATTTACCAATGGGTATAGTTTGCCAACACTTGATCTGCGGTAATTGTTAAAAATACAAATTTATGGGCTCTTCCCAAGACTCACTGAACATGTATCTAGGGAAAGTGATATTTTCACATCACTTTAAAAGATCTGATTTAATGAACAGATAACAATTTAAATGTAAAATCAAATGGAATGTCTATTACAAAGTGTCATGAAGCATAGATAGGTGTTAAGGCAGAGAATGCTCTTAAGCATTTAAAGTGTTCACTTGGTGTGTGGTTTTTATGAACTTTTGTTAAGCTCTTTTAATAGGTAAAGGAATATTAATTAAGATTGGATAACATAAAAATCCTAGACAAATTAGGTGCATTTCTATCATTTTCTTTAAAAATTGCTTAAATCTATTTGTTTAAAGGAATACTTCTTGAATACTTCTGTATAAAAGATCAGACAGATGCAAGAAGAATAAGGCATGGCCCCTGCTCCCAAAAGGACAGCAACCACACACAAATATCTGTAGTGCAAGGCAGAGAGAAATATGATCCATTAAGGAACTAGGAAAAAGAACTTGCAGACTTCAAAATGGACATACTCATTTAACAGGGATGAGAAAAGCCTTATTTATAGGATATGAAAATTCTGAAAGCCCATGAGGTAAGAGAGAGCGAGAGAGAAAGTCTGTACTTGAAGAACAATGTGTTTGGCTAGAAACAAAGCTAGAACACTGGCATTAACTGATGGTGGATCTCTCATGCTGTGATGAGTACTTAGTTCCGCAGCAATGGTAAGTAAGCAAGTATTACTGTAAAAGTCAATAAGGGAGCTGGTGAATTATCAGATAAGTTGGAAGTAAGACAGAAGGAAACTAGCTAGTAGCACTTCTACTTTTTCAAGCAACTCTTCTTTTGCTCCACCATTGTGCTTTTCATATGACTTGTTAGTCAAAGCACTCTGACCCTGGTTACATGCAACACAGCAGCACAAGCCCCAGGCCTTGACAATCAGAGTCTGTTATTTCCCCGGCCAGTGACCCATCTAGGGGTGATCCTGAGAACCCAGCCCAACTAGTAAGAGCCTCTCCCTAGAATCTCCCAGGTGAAGTGAGCCAGGAAACTCCCTTTGCTCTCTGGTTGAGTGGGGTGCATAGCTGCACAAAGCCACACTCCCAACCACTTGGAGAGGCCCAGGAGAAGAAAGGTGATAGGAAAGGAGGAGAGAGAAAAACTGAAAAAGAAGATGAGAGTGCACGTGTTTCCTGAATACAGAAGTGAGCCCCTGTCAGTTTTTCAGTTCCCATGAGCATGAGGAACAGAGGAACTCCTTTACTGATCTTGCTCCTACAGATCTAAGCTTCTTTTTTTAAAATCACAAAAACACTCTTATTGACTAATTTAAGTAGGCTTCCATTTCTTGATGCTTAAAGAGATAGGATGAATCTCTCTTGGTATGATGTCACTGAGAAAGCTATGTCAGGAATTTATCAGCCAAGGAGGAGAGAAAGGCAAGTTCAGGAATCAGAGGCTGGAGGTCAGGGAGCAGCTAATATGCTCTCTGTCTCTTATCAACAGAAAAAACCCAGCTTGGATAGTCAACCCAGTCAACCTAGCCTGTTCTCATAAGATTTCCACCCACCCACCCCCCCACTCCTCTCTGGCTCCCACACTAGGTGGGGTGTGCAGGGAATGTCTTTGAGATGGATATCTCCAGGAGAGCCAACAGTGTATGTCAAGAAGGAAAGGACCAGGTGGCAAGGAGAGGGGTAGAAAATTTGGAGCATGGCACATGGAGGAAAGTGTTGGGAAGCAAGGCTGAAGAGGCAGCCAGGGACCAGATTCTGTGCAGAGTTGCACTTCTTTTTCTGAGTGCCATTTATTCTGTGCAGAATGGGAATGGGGACTGTTTGGTGTTAAACAGGTAAATAGGAAGAGCACTACATTTTAAAGAAGATCAAAATATCAGCTGCATGGAGGGGGATTTGGAAGGCAGAAGAGAAGCCAGTCAGGAGGCTGATGTGATAACCCAAGCAGAGGTGGTGGAGGATGGAGGCAAAGACGACTGGTGAGAGAGAGCTCTGACAGGTTAGATATTCCTTCTCTGGACCTTCTTCTCGCTCTTTCCTGTATTTCTCCATTACACTGTCTGCCCAAGAGATCAGGTGTTGGGCTCCTTACTAGTCTGGGAGCTCCAGGGAGCAGGCGTTGGGTATTCCCTGGTATCTCCGACTTGTGTCTAGGACAAAACTTTGTCCTGAAATTTCTCTAACTGGACTTCAGATCAACTAGTTTAAAAGCATTTTACGTGATCAAAACTCCTATTTCGTGTTTTTTCTCCACCAAGTTTTGTTGTTTCAGTTTTGCTAACATCTTTTTGTCACTTAGGAACTTTTAAATCAACTTTCCCCAAAGCATGGAGTAATATTTTGTTTTCAGGAACAGAGTTTTTTTCTTGTTTCTTTTGGCAGCTTGCAGGACCTTTTCCTCAACCAAGGATTGAGCCTGTGCTCTTAGCACCTTTGACAAAGAAAGCACAGAGTCCCAATCACTGGGAATTCCCAGCAACAGAGAGAAGAAATCCAGCTCCACCTACAACAACACCCACACAGCTTCCCTAACCAGGAAACATTCAACCCCACCCACAGTGAGGAACCTCCACAATAAAGAGGAACCACAAACTGCCAACACAATAATAGTGGGGGACTTTAATACCCCACTCACACCTATGGATAGGTCAACTAAACAGAAAATTAATGAGGAAACACAAACTTTAAATGGTACAATAGACCAGTTAGACTTAATTGATATCTATGAGACATTTCACTCCGAAACAATGAATTTCACATTTTCCTCAAGTGCACATGGAAACTTCTCCAGGATAGATCACATCTTGAGCCATAAATCTAGCCTTGGTAAATTTTTAAAAATTGTAATCATTCCAAGTGTCTTTTCTGACCACAGTGCAGTAAGGTTAGATGTCAATTACAGGAGAAAAACTATTAAAAATTCCAATATATGGAGGCTGAACAACATGCTGCTGAATAACCAACAGATCTCAGAATAAATCAAGAAAGAAATGAAAATATGAATAGAAATGAATGAAAATTAAAACAAAACAACCCAAAACCTATGGGAAACTGTAAATGCAGTGCTAAGGGGAAGATTCATAGCAATACCAGCTTACCTCAGGAAATGAGAAAAAGGTCAAATAAATAACTTAACTTTACACCTAAAGCAACTAGAAAAGGAAGAAATGAAGAACCCCAGGGTTAGTAGAAGAAAAGAAATCTTAAAAATTAGGGCAGAAATAAATGCAAAAGAAACAAAAGAGACCATAGCAAAAATCAACAAAGCTAAAAGCTTGTGCTTTGAGAAGATAAATAAAATTGACAAACCTTTAGTCAGACTCATCAAGAAACAAAGGAGAAAAATCAAATCAATAAAATTAGAAATGAAAATGGAGAGATCATAAGACACAACACAGAAATACAAAGGATCATAAGAGACTACTATCAGCAACTATAGGCCAATAAAATGGACAACTTGGAAGAAATGGACAAATTCTTAGAAAAGTACAACTTTCCAAAACTGAACCAGGAAGAAATAGAAAATCTTAACCATCACAAGCACAGAAATTGAAACTGTAATCAGAAATCTTCCAGCAAACCAAAGCCCAGGACCGGACAACTTCACAGGTGAATTCTACCAAAAATTTATAGAAGAGCTAACATCTATCTTATTCAAACTCTTCCAGAAAATTGCAGAGGAAGGTAAACTTCCAAACTCATTCAAGGAGGCCACCATCACCCTAATACCAAAACCTGACAAAGATGCCACCAAAAAGAAAACTACAGGCCAATATCACTGATGAACATAGATGCAAAAATCCTTAACAAAATTCTAGCAATCAGAATCCAACAACACATTAAAAAGATCATACACCATGACCAAACTGGCTTTATCCCAGGGATGCAAGGATTCTTCAATATCCACAAAGCAATCAATGTAATACACCACATTAATAAATTGAAAGATAAAAACTATGTGATTATCTCAATAGATGCAGAGAAAGCCTTTGACAAAATTCAATATCCATTTATGATGAAAACCCTCCAGAAAGCAGGAATAGAAGGAACGTACCTCAACATAATAAAAGCTATATATGCCAAACCCTCAGCAAACATTGTCCTTAATGGTGAAAAATTGAAAGCATTTCCCCTAAAGTCAGGAACAAGACAAGTGTGCCCACTCTCACTACTACTATTGAACATAGTTTTGGAAGTTTTGGTCACAGCAATCAGAGCAGAAAAAGAAATAAAAGGAATCCAGATTGGAAAAGAAGAAATAAAACTCTCACTGTTTGCAGATGACATGTTCCTCTACAGAGAAAACCCTAAAGACTCCACCAGAAAATTACTAGAGCTAATCAATGACTATAGTAAAGTTGCAGGATATAAAATTAACACACAGAAGTCTCTTGCATTCCTATACGCTAACAATGAGAAAACAGAAAGAGAAAGAGAAATTAAGGAAACAATTCCATTCACCATTGCAACGAAAAGAATAAAATACTTAGGAATATATCTGCCTAAAGAAACAAAATACGTATATATAGAAAACTATAAAACACTGATGAAAGAAATCAAAGAGGACACAAGTAGATGGAGAAATATACTATGTTCATGGATTGGAAGAATCAGTATAGTGAAAATGAGTATACTACCCAAAACAATCTATAGATTCAGTGCAATCCTTATCAAGCTACCAATGGTAGTTTTCACAGAACTAGAACAAATAATTTCACAATTTGTATGAAAATACAAAAAAAACTCAAATAGCCAAAGCTATCTTAAGAAAGAAGAATGGAACTGGAGGAATCAACCTGCCTGACTTCAGGCTCTACTACAAAGCCACAGTCATCAAGACAGTATGGTCTTTCTGACAAAATGAGGTACCATTTCATGCCAGTCAGAATGGCTACTATCCAAAAGTCTAAAAGAATAAATGCTGGAGAGGATGTAGAGAAAAGGGAACCCTCTTACACTGTTGGTGGGAATGCAAACTAGTACAGTCACTAAGGAGAACAGTGTGGAGATTCCTTAAAAAACTGAAATAGAATTGTCATATGACCCAGCAATCTCATTGCTGGGCATAAACACTGAGGAAACCAGAAATGAAAGAGACATGTCTACTCCAACGTTCATCGCAGCACTGTTTATAATAGCCAGGACATGGAAGCAACCTAGATGTCCATCAGCAGATGAATGGATAAGAAAGCTATGGTACATATACACAATGGAATATTACTCAGCCATTAAAAAGAGTACATCTGAATCAGTTCTAATGAGGTGGATGAAACTGGAGCCAATTATACAGAGTGAAGTAAGCCAGAAAGAAAAACACCAATACAGTATACTAACGCATATATCTGGAATTTAGAAAGATGGCGATGATAACCCTATATGCATGACAGCCAAAGAGACACAGATGTATAGAACAGTCTTTTGAACTTTGTGGGAGAGGGAGAGGGTGGGATGATTTGGGAGAATGGCATTGAAACATGTATATTATCATATGTGAAACGAATTGCCAGTCCAGGTTCGATGCATGATACAGGGTGCTCAGGGCTGGTGCACTGGGATGACCCAGAGGGATGGGATGGGGAGGGAAAAGAGAGGGAGGTTCAGGATGGGGAACACATGTACACCCATGGCAGATTTGTGTCAATGTATGGCAAAGCCACTAAAATATTGTAAAGTAATTAGTCTCCAATTAAAACAAAACAAAACTTTTAAATCAGTTTTTGAAGCAACCAATAAGGACATTTCTGATATAACTGTATATTTCTAATAATCAATTTTTGCAGTATTTTACAATTGAAAGCTTTTTTTTTTTTTTTGTATACTCTTGAGTGAGTATAGCAACCCACTGTAGCATTCTTGCTTGGAGAACTCCACGGAGAGAGGGGCCTGGTGGGCTAGAGCCCATGAGGTCCCAAAGAGTCACAACTGAGTGACTAACACTTTTACTTTCACACTCTCACACTCCTGGGGAGCCTCTCAAGTGATCACTCTGTTAAAACTTTCACTGGCTGTTTCTCATGAGATATGTAGCATTAGACCCCATCCTGTATCCTGTACCTTCCCTCCACCAGCTGTGTGTGGGTCTCTAGAGTGGGTGGTGGAGTTCGGATGAGGATCAAGCCGATGAGGGAAGATCAGGTGGTCAGGCCTTACCTTGGTTCTGCTAGAGGTGGATTAACAGGAAGGTGACAAATCTTAAGCCATTTTTGGTTCTTATTCTAAATGAATACTTTTAAACAAACAAAAAGAAATTGTAGCTAGTTTTCCCTAAGATGTAATTTTTAAAATTTAGTTTTACATTTAGGGCATCAGAAGAGATGTAAAAATTTCTAAAAAAAAAAAAAAAAAAGACACACACACCAAAAATACCCTGAGTTTAGGCTAACTTACTTTAAATAAAGTGGTTGTTGGAATGCATGCTTGGGGCATAGTCCCACACCTTACCATATAAACAGAGTGTAAATGCTTCCTCATTTGATTTTCCTGAGTTGAATTTGATTTTTGCTGTATATAGTCCACTCATTTCCATGGTAAGATTCCTGATGCTCAAGAAAGCCATCTCTGTTAGGTTGAGTCTGTGCTTGTATATTTCTTCAAGATCATACCAGTCAGGATTAGGGGTCTGAGGTTTCCAGGAAACTAGAAGCTGTGTTTTCTCATCACTCTCAGGTTGCCAATTCCACTCAATCTCTCGGATGTTAGGATCCAAAGGGGAGGTCAGTGTCAGCTGGACAGACGTCCCCACAGTCCTTTCAATGTGCAGGAAGAGCTGGGGTATTTGACAGCTTGAGAATCTGATGATGGACTAGCTAAGTCTGGAGGAAGAAAGAAGCAGAGCAAACGTTATGCTATATCTGCTGTCTTTACATCACACTAATTTTACACTTATAAGAAGGTTATCTCCATTTTTACAGACAAGGAAACAAAACTGCAGAGGTAAACTTGCTTAGGCATTGGTCTTGCCTAGAAGTTGATAGCTTTGATTCAAGCACATGTCTGTCACCCTTCCAGACTCATGCTCTTTCCTTTTCTTGCAGCTTGTACCCAATATGGCCTTTGGTTTAATTCTAGGAAATAGAAACTGAAAATGTTGAAGTTGATGAGTAATAATACAATTTCCCCATTGCTTCTATACACTAAAAGAAAATCATTTCAGCTTTCTCTTATGATATCTTTTTTCCTCCTCAACCCATTGCTTTTTGGTTTCTGGCCACCACTCCTCTGAGATTGCTCTTGATTGAGATACTGATAACTACTTAAAATTAACAAATCCACATGTCATTAGTCAATCTGTCAGTCCTAGCCTTATGGGACCATCTTGTGGCATTTGATACATGACTACTCTTTCTTGAAACTCTACTTATTTGATACAAATTTTTACTCATTGGGCCCTCAGTCCACTTTCTTTCAATAAATGTTTAATGAGCTAGGCATAACTAAGATTGCCAGAGATACAGTGGTGAACAAGTGGACCAGATCCCTGCTTTCATGGAACTACCATTGTAGCCAAGTAGACTGCTGAAAAAGCAGGAGAAAGCACAAGGTTTTAGGTACTTGTAAGTGCTGTTAAAAAGGATGTGGCACAGATTTCATGGGGCATGGTCCCATACCTTACCATATAAACAGAGTCTAAATTCTCCCTCATTCGATTTTCTTGAGTGGAGTTTGATTTTTGCTGTATATAGTCCACTCATTTCTATGGTGAGATTCCTGATGCTCAAGAAAGCCATCTCTGTTAGGTTGAACATGTGAACTCCCTTCTCATATTTATGGAATTTTCTGTCTTGTGAAACACAGCCCAATGTGAAAATGCCTGATACTTTCCCAGCCACCTTTATAGCAGAGACAGCACATAACCTGGTCTCCTCCAGTCAGATGCACCTATTCAGGCTTCCAAACAGAAGCTACTGCATGGTGAGAGGAGGAGCACAGCATACGTGCTATTGACAATGATGATCATGGAAGCAGCCACCTGATTGCCCGAGGCAAGGGTGACAGCATTTCGGAAGCAAGTCAAGTATTCAGTCAGTGGGATGTAAGCTGTGGTGTCTGTGTCAGAAGTAACAGACCAGCTTCTACTGGACCAGTTCTGTTGTGGCTCCTGGATGAGTCACCTCAGGGCCTGGTCATCCGGATCCCTCAGGTCTGTGGACCACCTGCTCTCCTTTAATATGAATATTTAACTATCAGTTAACTTCTTAGACTTATACAGTCAAGAAATACAAGAAAAGAAAAAAACCTACAAAATCAACCCCAAACAATTAAGAAAATGGCAATAGGAATATACATATCAATAATTACTTTAAATGTAACTGGATTAAATGATTTTTAAATTTATTTTTAATTGGAGGATAATGCTTTACAATATTGTGTTGGTTCCTGCCGTACAACAACGTGAATCAGCCATAGGTATACACATATTCCCTTCCTCTTGAGCCTCCTCCCAATCCCACCCCTCACCCCAGCCCTTTAGACCATCACCAAGCACTGAGCTGAGTTCCCGGTGCTACACAGCTGCTTCCCACTTGCTATTTTACACAGGGTAATGTATATGTGTCAATGCTACTCTCTCAATTTGTCCCACTCTCTCCTTCCCCCACTGTGTCCATAAGTCTGTTCTCTATGTCTGTATCTCTACTTACCCTGCAAATAAGTTCATCAGTATAAATTTTCTTAGATTTCCATTTATATGCATATATATTTCCATATATCAACATTTACTTTTCTCTTTCTGGTTTATTTCACGGTTTGACAGGTTCTGTGTTCATCCACAGTCAGTTGATATCTGTTGCTTGTAACCAAGAATGCTGATTGACAATTAGAGATAATGTGATAAGATGGTTTAATGGATGTGTGGTTTAATGGATGTGTGAGGCATGGATGGTTTATTAAGAAAGTACCTTAAAAAGGTGTGACAGCTAAAGTGAGTTCTGATGATTAGAGGACAGAATGAATTCTTCCAGGCATACAAAGTTTCCAGCGTACAAAACATCGTGGTCTCCATGTGGGATGAATGGAGGACTGTGCCTGGAGCAGACTGAGTGAAGAAGAGATCTGAAGACAGACTGAGGCAGAAAGTCTTTGTAGGGTTTGTAGGTGGTTTGGATGGATTCTGATTGCCACAGGAAGCTGCCAAATGGTTTTCAGCAGGGTAATATGTGGTTTACATTTTTATTGATCACTGTAGAATACATACTGTGTGCATAATGGTTTATAGGAAGTCAAGAAGAGGAAAAGGGATTCCAGTTCAGAGGCTTTTGCAATAGGTTAAGTGAGAGAAGGATGGTGGTAGGGGATCAGGAGAAATGGGGAGATTCAGGAAATTTTGGAGGTAGAGTTATAGAGTGTTGATGGACTGGATGTCAGAAAGAAGGAAAAGAAGAATCAAAGATGACTTCTAGGTTTTTGGCTTAAACAACTGGGTAGATGGAGTGACATTTATTGAGCTGTAAATATCATTAAAGTCTGGGAAGGAGCAGGTTTGAGGTGAAGGTAGGCATAACACAAGAATTCAGCTTTAGACTTAACTTTGGTTTCCAAGAACAGATGTTAAATGGGCCACATAGATGGGTTAAGCCTGGGGGAGATGTCCAGGCTGGAAATGTGGCCCTCAGTTCAGTCATGCTACTTACAGCCATGGGATTAGCTAAAATCACCTAGGGATTAGGTGACTATAGCTAGGAAAGGAAAGCGGGCATAGCACTGACCACCAGAGGATTCAGGTCCCTTGGGAGAGGTGGAGAAGGAGCAGCCAGTGGGGAAGACCAGGTAAGTGCAGTGTCAGAAAAGCCGAAGAAGGGAAGTGTTTCAAGAAGGAGGGGTGGACAACTAGGGAAGCGCTACCGAGAGCTGAGGTCAGATTTCCTTTCATTCTTTTCTTTTTCTATTCTTTATACTTCCAAAATGCCTTTGTACTTCTCATCCCATTAGTACTCATCTCCTTAATACATATACTTCTTCTCTATTATATTAAAATAGTCAAATAATACCCATCCTGCTCTATTTCCCATTGCTCACCACCATCACAGCCAGAATGAAAATGTAGAACATTTGCTAGCCCACACTCCCTGCTCAGCCTTGTACTATTCTTACACCTCCCCTGCAACATTCTTCCAATTTGAAGGTTTCACTGACTTAGTCAAGTGTTCTGTTTCTAGAAAGTTATTAGATTTTCTCTGAAAATATGACATCTTTATTTCAAGAATCTTTGTTGTTGTTGTTGTTCAGTAGTCAAGTCATTTCTGACTTTTTGAGACCCATGGACTGCAGCGTACCAGGCTTCCCTGTCCCTCACCATCTCCCAGAGTTTTCTCAAGTTCATGTCTATTTAATCAGTAATGCCACTCAATGATCTCATCCTCTGTCATCCCTTTCTCCTCCTGCTTTCAATCTTTCCCAGAATCAGGGTCTTTTCCAATGAATCGCCTCTTCACATCAGGTGGCCAAAGTATTAGAGCTTCAGCATCAGTCCTTCCAATGAGTATTCAGTGTTGATTTCCTTAAGATTGACTGGTTGGATCTCCTTGCTGTCCAAGGGACTCTCAAGAGTCTTCTCCAGCACCACAGTTCAAAAGCATCAATTCTTCGGCACTCAGCCTTCTTCACAGTCCAACTCTCTCATCTGTACATGACTACTGGAAAGACCATAGCCTTGACTATACGGACATTTGTCGGCAAAGTGATGTCTTTACTTTTTAGCACACTGCCTAGGTTTTTCATAACTTTTCTGCCAAGAAGCAATTTTATGGCTGTAGTCACCATCCGCAGTGATTTTAGAGCCCAAGAACAGGAAATCTGTCACTGTTTCTGCCTTTTCCCCTTCGATTTGCCATGAAGTAATGGGACCAGATGCCATGATCTTGGTTTTTTTAATACCGAGTTTTAAGTTAGCTTTTTCACTCTCCTTCACCCTCATCAAGAGGCTCTTTAGTTCCTCTTCACTTTCTGCCATTAGAGTGATATCATCTGCATATCTGAGATTGTTGATATTTTTCCCAGCAATACTGATTCCAGCCTGTAACTCATCCAGCTTAGCATTTTGCATAACATGCTATGCATATAAGTTAAATAAACAGGGTGACAATAAACAGCCTTGTCATAGTCCTTTCTCAATCCTGAACCAGTCAGTTGTTCCTTACAAGGTTCTAACTGTTGCTTCTTGAAATGCATACAGGTTTCACAGGAAACAGATAAGATGGTCTAGTATTCCTATCTCTTTAAGAAGTTTCCACAATTTGTTATGATCCACACAGTTAAAGGCTTTAGCGTAGTCAGTGAAACAGAGGTAGATGTTTTTCTGAAATTATCTTGCTTTCTTTATGAAAACAAGAAAGTGAATCTTGGCAATTTGATCTCTGATTCCTGCCTTTTCTAAACACAACCTGAACATCGGAAATTTCTTGGTTGGCATCATGCTGAAGCGTAGCTTGGAGGATTTTGAGCATAACCTTACTAGCGTGGAAGATGAATGCAATTGTCCAGTGCTTTGAATATTCTTTAGTATTGCCCTTCTTGGGAACTGGGATGAGGATTGACATTTTCCAGTCCTGTGGCCACTGCTGGGTTTTCCAAATTTGCTGACATTGTGTGAAGTACTTTGATAGCATCAACTTCTAGGATTTTAAATAGCTCTGCTGAATTCCATCACCTCTACTAGCTTTATTGACAGCAGTGCTTCACAAGGACCACTTGACTTCACACCCCAGAATGTCTGGCTCTGGGTACGTGACCACACCATTATGGTTATTTGGGTTATCAAGTACATTTTTTCTGTGTATTCTTTCTATCTCTTCTTGATCTTACATTATCATCATCTATGCAGTTTAATTAGAATTGTTGTGTGGTTTTTTGCTTACCACTGTTTATTCTTCATCTTTCTTTACTGTTCCATGTGGGTTCTAAGTCGCTTCAGTTCTGTCCAACTCTTTGCAACCCTATGGACTGTAGCCCACCAGACTCCACTGTCCACGGGATTCTCCAGGCAAGAATATTGGAGTGGGTTGCCATTATCCTTCTACCTCCAAGGAATCGTCCTAATGCAGGGATTAAACTCATGTCTCTTATGTCTCCTGCATTGACAGGTGGGTTCTTTACTGCTAGCACCACATGAGAAGCCCACCTACTGTTAAGATTAGCTTCTTATTTGATGGACAACTTTTCTGAGGATTTTTCTCAAATAGGCTCTGTGAGTGATATACTCTCTGAATCCTTACTTAAGTGCTAATGTCTTTTCTTGTTTAGTCACTAAGTTATATACAACTCTTTTGTGACACTATGGACTGTAGCCCAACAGGCTCCTCTCTCCATGGGATTTCTCAAGCAAGAATACTGGAGTGGGTTGCCATTTCCTTCTCCAAGGGAATCTTCACAACCCAGGGATTGCACCTGAGTCTCCTGCATTGCAGGCGGATTCTTTACTGCTGAGCCAGCCAGGATGGCATTGAGGCTGAGTGGCAAAGATTGCTCTTCTATCCTCTGAGTAGCACACAGATGCCTTTTCACTGTCATCAAGCTTCCAGTTTGCAGATGAGAAGTCTGAATATTTTTTTTCTTTAAAATATTTTCCTTTGGAAACCTTTTGCTCTTTCTGTTATATTTCAAGAATTGTACCAGCATACTCTTAGGTACATGTTTCCCAGGTGGTGCTGATGGTAAAGAACCTGCCTGCCAATGCAGGAAATGCAGGAGACCTGGGTTTGATCCCGGGTCTGGAAGATCCCCTGGAGGAGAGCATGGCAACCACTCCAGTATGCCTGGTGTGCTACGGTCCATAGAGTGACTGACAAAGAGTCAGACATGACTGAAGCAACACATGCACTCACTCTTAGGTAGTTGTCTTTTTTGAGGTGAAATTCTCATACAATTAACACTTTGAAGAGTATGATTCAGTGGCATTTTGCATGTTCCCAATGTTGTGCAACTATTACCTCTCTCAACTTTGTTGATCTTTTCAAAAAACTAGCTTGTGGTTTCATTGATTTCACTGATTCAGTTACTCTTCTACATTCTATTTCATTTATTTCTGCACTAATCTTTATCATTATTGCCTTTTATTCTTCTGGTTTGGGGTTTAGTTTGTTCTTTTGATAGTTCCATAAGATATATATTTATGTTGTTGCTTTGAGATCTTTTAAAATTTTTTAATGTAAGTATTTACAACCAAAATGTAATGTAATGAGCAGTACTTTAAATACATTTATACATTTTTGTATGTTTTGCTTCATTTTCATTCATCACAAAGTATTTTCATTTCTCTTCTGATTTTTTCTTTGGCCTATTGGTTGAATAAGAGTATATTGTTAAATTTTCATGTAATTAAAATTTTTCCAGCTTTCCTTTGGTTATCAATTTCTACCTTTGGTTATCGATACCTACCTTGGACACAGTATGGTCTAAGAAGATAGTTTCTATAATTTTGAACATTTAAAATTTATGAAATTTTATTTCATGGTCTAACATGATTTACCTTAGAGAATGTCCATGTGCAATTAAGAAAAATGTGCATTCTGTTGTTGGGTAGAGTGTTCTATACATGTATTTTATAAATTTAGTTGGTTTAAAATATTGCCCATGTTCTCCATGATTTACTGATCTTTTTCTAGATGTTTTATCTGTAAATAAGGCATTGAAGTTTCCGAATTATTTTTGTAAAATTATTTTTCCTTTTAGTTCTGTCAATATTTGTTTCATAATTTGCAGACTGTTACTTGGCATGCATATTGCATGCTTGTTATATTTTCTTGATGAATTGACCCTTTATAGGTATAAAATGTCCAATTTTTGTTTCATAACTTGTTTACTTAAAATCTATTTTTCTGATATCAGAATAGTTACTCTAGCTCTCTTTTCACTATAACTTATATAGATCCCCCCACCCCCATTCTTTCCCTTTCATCCTATTTATGTCTTTATGTCTATAGCGAGTCAGGGAGTTTAATTTTTCAACTTTATTAAGCTTTTGAATAGCCAATAAAGTCACATAGCTAAAAGTTTAAAAGGCATAAATGATAAACTATGAAAAGACTTTCATGCCTTTTTCCTTTTCCCTATAACTTTTCAAAGATATTCTATCTCTATGTATAGAAAATATATACATAATTCCCCTTCTTTTACATGAATAACAAGTTATGTAATCTGCTCTGAACAGTGCTTTTTTTCCCCCTGATGATGTAGGTTAGTAATTATTTTATAACAGCACATAAATAACTGAGTTAATCTTTTGCATAGTTACATAGAATTTCCTGAATTGTTATTGATCCTCTTTTTTTTTCCCAAAGGGAGAACATTTAAATATTTTCCCCTTTTTTGACTTTTAATATATGAGTTATACTATTTTCTCTAATTTGTGACATTTTTTCTAACCATGTGGGCTTTTCAGGTGGCTCAGTGGATAAATAATCTGCCTGCAGTTTAGGAGAAGCAAGAGACATAGATTCGATCCCTGGGTTGGGAAGATTCCCTGGAGGAGGACATGGCAACCCACTTCATTATTCTTGCCTGGAGAATCCCACGGGCAGAGAAGCCTGGAGATCTACAGTCCATAGGGTAACAAATAGCCAGACACGACTGAAGCAACTGAGCATGGGGTCAAATCTATCAACTTTTTCTGTTTTTCAGAAGTTTTTGATTGTGCCCTTGTCTTTGTCATACTCAAGCCTTTCTTCCTCTTGGCCATTAAATAAATCATCTCATGATTGTTTCATTTTTATTGAAATGGTAAAAGTTAGTTTTGAGCAAAAATATTCTTAAAGTACTCTCTATTAACATGACTGAGGTAGTAATGGGACAACTAAACATATTTCTTCCTTGTCTCATAAATAGAGATTTTAGCTTTAGAGAGAGTGTGTTTGTGTGTGTGTGTGTGTTTTTAATAAACATTAATCTTACACAAGAATCTTTTCCTATTTCCAGCCAATTACCAATAATAATAGCAACTGACTTTAAGGAGTTATTATGAATTCTGCTAATTGTCTATCATTAGAAAGTATTTCATAACTACCTAGAAAAATGCTGCTGCTGCTGCTGCTAAGTCGCTTCAGTAGTGTCTGACTTTGTGCGACCACATAGACAGCAGCCCATGAGGCTCCTCCCCCGTCCCTGGGATTCTCCAGACAAGAACACTGGAGTGGGTTGCCATTTCCTTCTCCAATGCATGAAAGTGAAAAGTGAAAGTGAAGTCGGCTCAGTCGTGTCCGACCCTCAGCGACCCCATGGATCGCAGCACGCCAGGCCTCCCTGTCCATCACCATCTCCCGGAGTTCACTCAAACTCATGTCCGTCGAGTCAGTGATGCCATTCAGCCATCTCATCCTCTGTCATCCCTTTTTCCTCCTGCCCCCAATCCCTCCCAGCATCAGAGTCTTTTCCAATGAGTCAACTCTTCACATGAGGTGGCCAAAGTACTGGAGTTTCAGCTTTTGCATCATTTCTTCCAAAGAATACCCAGGGCTAATCTCCTTTAGAATAGACTAGTTGGATCTCCTTGCAGTCCAAGGGACTCTCAAGAGTCTTCTCCAACACCACAGTTCAAAATCATCAATTCTTTGGCGCTCAGCTTTCTTCACAGTCCAACTCTCACATCCATACACGACTACTGGAAAAACCATAGCCTTGACTAGACGGACCTTAGTCAGCAAAGTATGTCTCTGCTTTTGAATATGCTATCTAGGTTAGTCATAACTTTTCTTCCAAGGAGTAAGTGTCTTTTAATTTCACGGCTGCAGTCACCATCTGCAGTAATTTTGGAGCCCCCAAAATAAAGTCTGACACTGTTTCCACTATTTCCCATCTATTTGCCATGAAGTGATGGGATCAGATGCCATGATCTTCATTTTCTGAATGTTGAGCTTTAAGCCAACTTTTAACTCTCCTCTTGACGTATACTAATCAAACTAACAAAGACTAAATACAAAGAAAGAATATTAAAAGCAGCAAGGGAGAAGCAACAAGTAACATACAAAGGAAACTCCATATGTTTAATAGCTGACCTTTCAGCAGAAACTCTGCAGGCCAAAAGGGAATGGCAGGATATATTTAAAGTACTGAAAGGAAAAACCTACAACTAAGATTATTGTACCTGGAAAGGATCTCACTCAAAATTGATGGAGAAATAAAAAGCTTTCCAGACAAGCAAAAGTTAAGATAATTCAGTACCACAAAACCAACTTTACAACAAATGCTAAAGAGATTTATATAGTCAAGAAATACAACAGAAGAAAAAAAGATCTACAAAATCAACCCCAAACAATTAAGAAAATGGCGATAGGAGCATAAATATATTAATAATTACTTTCAATGTAAATGGATTAAATGTTCAAACCAAAAGACACAAACTGGCTGAATGGATACAAAAGCAAGATTCATATATATTATGTCTACCAGAAACTCACTTCAGACCTCAAGACACATATAGACTGAAAGTTAGAGGATGGGCAAATATATTCCATGCAGATGGGAAGCAAAAGAAAGCTGGAGTAGCAATCCTTATATCAGACAAAAGAGACCTTAAGATAAAGAATACTACAAGAGATAAGGAAGGACACTACATAATGATCAAGGAATCAATCCAAGAGGAAGACATAACAATTATACATATCTATGCACCCAACATAGGAGAAACCTCAATACATAAGACAAACACCAACAGACATAAAAGGAGAAACTGACAGCAACACAGTAATAGTAGGAGACTTTAACACACCACTCACATCAATGAACAGATCATCAAAACAGAAAATTAATAAGGAAACACAAGTCTTAAATGATATATTAGATGAGATGGGTCTCATTGACATCTTCAGGAAATTCCATCCAAATGCAGAAGAATACACATTCTTCTCAAGTGCACATGGAACATTCTCCAGGATAGACCACATCTTGGGTCATAAATCAAACCTCAGTAAATTTAAGAAAATTGAAATCATGTCAAGCATCTTCTCTGACCACAATGCCATGAGACTAGATATCGATTAGAAGAAAAACTGTAAGAAACATAAACATATGGAGATTAAACAGTGCATTTTAAAAATAACCAAGAGGTTACTAGGGAAATAAAAAACTTTCTAGAAAAAAATGACAGTGAAAACACAGCAACTCAAAACCTATGTGATGCAGGAAAAGCCGTTCTAAGATGGAAGTTTATAGCAATACCTCAAGAAATGAGAAAAACATCGAACAAACAACCTAACTTCACACCTAAAACAACTAGAAAATAAAGACCCCAAAATTTGTAGAAGTAAAGAACTCATGAAGACCAGAGCAGAAATAAATGAAAAAGAAATGAAAGAAACAATAGTAAAGATTAATAAAGATTAATAAAACTAAAAGCTGGTTCTTTGAAAAGATAAACAAAATTGACACAAATCTTTAGCCAGACTTGTAAAGAAAAAAGACAGCAGAATCAAATCAACAAAATTAGAAATGAAAAAGGAGAGGTTACAACAGACAATGCAGAAATGCAAAGAATTATATTATGAACAACCAAATGGCATTAAAATGGATAACCTGGAAGAAATGGACAGATTCTTTAAAAAGTTCAACCTGCCAAGACTGAAGAAAGAAAATATAGAAATTATGAAAAATTCAGTTACAAGCACTAAAATTGAAGTTGTGATCAGAAATTTCTCAAGCAAAAGCCCAGGACCAGATGGCTTCACAGGAGAATTCTATCAAACATTTAGAGAAGAGCTAATGCCTATCCTTCTAAAACTCTTTCAAAAATTGTGGAGGTAGGAACACTTCCAAACTTATTCTACAAGGCCACCATCACCCTGATACTGAAACCAGACAAAAACAGCACACAAAAAGAAAACTACAGGCCAATATCACTGATGAATATAGATGAAAAAATCCTCAACAAAATTTTAGCAAACAAAATGCTGCAACACATCAAAAAGCTCATACACCATGATCAAGTTGGGTTATTCCAGGAGTGCAAGGATTCTTCAAAATACTGAAATCAATCAATGTGATACATCATATTAACAAATTGAAAGATTAAAATGATAATCTCAATAGATGCAGAAATAGCCTTTGACAAAGTTTAGCATCCATTTATGATTAAAACTCTTCAAAAAATGGGTGTAGAAGAAGCCTACCTCAGTAAAGACCATTTATGATAAGTCTAAAGCAAACATTATTCTCAGTGGTGAAAAACTGAACGCATTTCCCCTGCAATCAGGAATAAGACAAGGGTGTTCACTTTCACCATTATTATTCAATAGTGGAATAATATAATACCACTTAATTATATAATTTTATTATTCCACTTAATTATATTAATTACATAATTAATAATAATATCTGGAAGTCCTAGCTAGAGCAATCAGAGAAGAAAAAGAAATGAAAGAAATCCAGATCAGAAAAAAAAAAAATTAAACTCTCACTGTTTGCAGATGACATGATATTGTATATAGAAAAACCCTAAAGATAGTATCAGAAAACTACTAGAGCTAATCAGTGAACTTAGCCAAGTTGCAGGATGCAAAATCAATACATAGATATCACTTGCATTTCTATATACTAACAATGAAAAATCAGAAACAGAAAGTAAGGAATCAATCCCATTCATCATTGCAACAAAAGAATTAAATATCCACCACAAGTGTACACCCATGGCAGATTCATGTTGATGTATGGCAAAACCAATACAGCATTGTAAAGTAAAATAAAGTAAAAAGAAAAAAAAGAAGAATTAAATATCTAGGAATAAACCAACCCAAGGAGACAAAAGAACTATACACAGAAAATTATAAGACACTAACAAAAGAAATCAAAGATAACATAAACATATGGAGAGATATTCCATGATCCTGGTAGGAAGAATCAATATTGTGAAAATGACTATACTACCAAATTCAGTCTACATATTCAATGTGATCTCTGTTAAATTACCAAAGGCATTTTTCACAGAACTAGAACTAGAACAAAAATTTCACAATTCATTTGGAAACACAAATACCCCAAATAGCCAAAGCAGTCTTGAGAAAAAGAATGGAGCTGGAAGAATCAACCTTCTTGACTTCAGATTATACTACAAAGCTATAGTTCAAGACAGTATGGTACTTTCACAAAAACAGAAATATAGACCAATGGAACAAGATAAAAGCCCAGAAATAAACCCCTGCACCTTATGGGTACCTTATTTTTAACAAAGGAGGCAAGAATATACAATGGGGCAAAGAGAGCCTCTTCAATAAATGGAGCTGGGAAAACTGGACAGCTACATGTAAATGAATGGAAGTAGAACACTTTCTAACACCATACACAAAGATAAACTCAAAATGGATTAAAGACCTAAATGTAAGGCCAGAAACTATAAAACTCTTAGAGGAAATCATAGGCAGAAGATGACATAAATCAAAGCAAGATCCTCTATGACCCACCTCCTAGAGTAACGGAAATAAAAGTAAACAAGTGGGACTTAAAAGTGGGACTTAAACTTAAAAGTTTTGCACAGCAAAGGAAACTACAAGCAAGGTGAAAAGATAACCTTCAGAACGAGAGAAAGTAATAGCAAATGAAACAGCTGACAAAGGGTTAATTTCCAAAATATATAAGCAGCTCCTACAACTGAATGCCAGAAAAACAACCAACCCAATCAAAAAGTAGGAAAAAGACCTAAACAGACATTTCTCCAAAGAAGACATACAAATGGCTAACAAACACATGAAAAGACGTTCAACATCACACATTATTAGAGAAATGTAAATCAAAACTATAATGAGACATTACTGCACACAGGTCAGAATGACCGTCATACAAAAGTCTACAAACAATAAACGCTGGAGAGAGTGTGGAGAAAAGGGAATGCTCTTGCACTAATGGTGGGAATGTAAATTGATACAGCCACTATGGAAGATGTTATGGAGATTCCTTTAAAAACTAGGAATAAAACCACCATATGACCTAGCAATCCCACTCCTAGGCATATACCCTGAGGAAACCAAAATTGAAAAAGACACACGTATCTCATTGTCCATTGCAGCACTATTAATAGCTAGAACATGGAAGAAACCTAGGTGTCTGCTGGGGTCCAGGCCCGGTGGATCCAGGGTGATTTGAAGGGGAGATGGATAGGCGAGGAAAAACTTATTTATTTAGAGATATAAGATTAGATTAGGAAGAAATAGGGATTGGAAGAAAGATGGCAGAGGAATAGGATGGGGAGAACACTTTCTCCCTCTCTACCTCATCAAAAGAACATTTCAACGCTGAGTAAATTCCACAAAATAACTTCTGACTGCTGGCAGAGGACATCAGGCATCCAGCAAAACAGATCATTGGCTTCAAAACCAGGTAGGAATTACTTTAAAAACGAAGATAGAGACAAAGGAGGTAGGGAGGGAACCCTGGCACGGGAAGGGAATCCCGTCCCAGGAAGAGACTCTTAAAAAGAGAGGTTCCCTAAAATTGGGGAATTTTCTCACAGCTGTGTATGGGGTGAGCCCTGGAAGCACAGAGGGCAACATAACAGGAAGGAAGAATAAATTAATAATTAAAACCAACAGATTATGAATTCAACAGTATAACCCCCAACAGATAAGCAGCACAAACGCCTGCGTCCAACAGCAGTGGGGGTTGGGCAGGGAGGAGCACGCCAGCGACAGTGCTTTCTAAGAACTGGGCCAAGGGAGACGTAGGCTGCAGGGCTTTTCTCGAGAATCGGGGCGTAACGGGGCCAGAATTGGGTCCGCGCATGGATAGAACGATTTATCCTGGACTAGCAAACCAGACTGGGGGATAACTAACACGCGAAACGCCCGAACATAAGACACCGACAGGCCCTCGCACAGAACAAAGGACGGATCGGAAATAAGCCGGCTGCAGACCATCCCCCACCGGCCACAGGCAGCCAGAGCCTTAAGCGCTGGAAGAGGGCAGTCGCAGCTCAAGAGAGACATTGCCTACCAAATTGCAACCAGGCTTCTTTGCTGAGACTTCTGGGGTCTCTGATCAGTCATCATCTGCCTGAGAAAGAGCCCCGGTGGAGCTCCCAGAAAATTGAGCGACCCGGAAAGCCCAGAAGACGCAACAATAGTGCGCGCCAAACTCCCTAGCCACTCGGACTTGGAACCAAATCTGACACCCGGAGGGGCTTCCTGAGTGGCTTAGACAGGGGAAGTGCATGAAGCATAGGGCAGGCCCCACACAGTTATCCTGCGGAACGAGAAGGGGCAAGCCCAGTGGAGAGCTCACCACCACCCTCCCTGTGGCAAGACAGAAATCAGACACTGAAGAGACCAGCAAACAGAGGAAGTCAAACAGAGGGAGCTGCCTTGGTAGCGACCCCACACAGTCTACAACGACAGAGAAAGTGCCAGATATACCGTTACTACTTTTATGATCAAAAAATTTTGGGGGGATGATATGGAAGCATGATTTATTTTCTTTTTTTTTTTTTAAGAATTTTTTTTTCTTTCTTTAAAAATTTTTCCCTTTTAAATTTGTTTTTTCTTCTTTTCTTTTTCATCTTTTTTCCCTAAACTTGCTTAAATTTTTAAGTCTTCTATATTTATATATATTATTTTTATAACCTAATATTACTTAAAAAAACCCTATCGTTAAAGCAAACGCCATATATAGTCCTATTGGTGGAGGAAGTAGCCTTTTAATAATTCTGGAGTCTTTTATTATATTTTACTTTTTTCTCTATTTTTTTAAAAATTTCTCTCTCCTCCTTCTTCTTCTTCTCTTCAATAATCTATCTTTGAAAATCCAATCTATACTCCAGATTTTTAATCTTGGCATTTTGATATTTGTTGCCAATTTTGTGCTTTTAAAAACCTAATCTTCAGTACCCAGTTTTACATGAGTGTGAGACTACTGGCTTGACCACTCTCTCCACCTTTGGAATCTCTCTTTTCTCCACCAGGTGGCTTTTGTCTCCTCCCTCCCCCTCCTCCTCTCTACCCAACTCTATGAATCACTGTGTGCTCCAGAAGGAGGAGAACTCTAAGGGACTGGTCACTGCCCGGATCTGTATCCCTCCTTCCCATCTCCCTCTTTTATCCTCCTGTCCACCTCTATCTACTTCCTCCCTCTCCTCTTCCATGTATAACTCTGTGACCACCTCTGAGCGGTCCAGACTTCGGAGTGCACACAAGAAAGTGGTTACGGGCTAGCTTGCTTTTTCCTTTTTGATTCCACCTCATCTCATTCCACTCACCTCTAACTACTCCCTCCCTCTTCTCTCCTCCAAGTAACTCAGCAATCCTCTAGGGACGACCCTCAAGGTGGAGAAACCTATCATCATTAACCTAGATGTTTTAACATTAGTGCTGAATAGATGGAGAAATCATAGGCTATTGTAAAAATAAATCTGAAAACCAGAATCAGGAGGGGTAAGTCCAAATCCTGAGATCATCAAAGAATTCCTGAATACAGGGAACATTATCCAATAAGAGCTCATCAAACGCCTTCATACCTATACTGAAATTGAGCACTGCCCAAGGGCCAACAAGCTCCAGAGCAAGACGTACCATGCAAATTCTCCAGCAACACAAGAACAAGCTCCTGAGCTTCAATACACAGGCAACTCAAAATACTCCAAAACCACTGACGTCTCATAACACATTACTTCACACTTCACAGCAATCCAGAGAGAGGAAATCCAGCTCCACCCACCAGAACTCCAACACAAGCCTCCCTAATCAAGAAACTTTAACAAGCCACTGATATAACCCCAAACACAGAGAGGAAGCTCTATAAGAAAGAGAATTCCACAAATTCCCAGAATATAGAAAAGCCACCCCCAAACGCAGCAATATAACCAGGATGAAGAGACAGAGGAATACCCAGCAGGTAAAGGAACAGGAGACATGCCCACCAAACCAAACAAAAGAGGAAGAGATAGGGAATCTACCTGAGAAAGAATTCTGAATACTGATAGTGAAAATGATCCAAAATCTTGAAATCAAAATGGAATCACAGATAAATAGCCTGGGGTCAAGGACTGAGAAGATGCAAGAAAGGTTTAACAAGGACCTAGACGAAATAAAAAAGAGTCAACATATAATGAATAATGCAATAAATGAGATCAGAAACACTCTGGAGGCTACAAATAGTAGAATATCAGAGGCAGAAGATAGGATTAGTGAAATAGAAGATAGAATGGTAGAAATAAATGAATCAGCGAGGGAAAAAGAAAGATGAATTAAAAGAAATGAGGACAACCTCAGAGACCTCCAAGACAATATGAAACGCTCCAACATTCGAATTATAGGAGTCCCAGAAGAAGAAGACAAAAAGAAAGACCATGAGAAAATACTTGAGGAGATAATAGTTGAAAATTTCCCTAAAATGGGGAAGGAAATAATCAGCCAAGTCCAAGAAACCCAGAGAGTGAGAAACAGGATAAACCCAAGGTGAAACACCCCAAGACATATTTTAATCAAACTAACAAAGACCAAACACAAAGAACAAATATTAAAAGCAGCAAGGAAAAACAACAAATAACACACAAGGGGATTCCCATAAGAATAATTGCATATCTTTCAATAGAAACTCTTCAGGCTAGGAGGGAATGGCAAGACATACTTAAAGTGATGAAGGATAATAACCTTCAGCCAAGAATACTGTACCCAGCAAGGATCTCATTCAAATATGAAGGAGAAATCAAAAGCTTTCCAGACAAGCAAAAGCTGAGAGAATTCAGCACCACCAAACCAGCTCTCCAACAAATGCTAAAGGATAGACTTTAGAAAAGAAACACAAAAAGGACGTATAAACCCGAACCCAAAACAATAAAGTAAATGGCAACAGGAACATACTTATCAATAATTACCTTAAATGTAAATGGGTTGAATGCCCCAACAAAAGGCAAAGACTGGCTGAATGGATACAAAAACAAGATCCCTATATATGCTGCCTACAAGATACCCACCTCAAAACAACGGACACATACAGACTAAAAGTGAAGGGCTGGAAAAAGATATTCCATGCAAATAGAGACCAAAAGAAAGCAGGAGTAGCAATACTCATATCCGATAAAATAGACTTTAAAACAAAGGCTGTGAAAAGGGACAAAGAAGGCCAGTACATAATGATTAAAGGATCAATCCAAGAAGAAGATATAACAATTATAAATATATATGCACCCAACATAGGAGCACCGCAATATGTAAGACAATTGCTAACAAGCATGAAAGGGGAAATTAATAATAACACAATAATAGTGGGAGACTTTAATACCCCACTCACACCTATGGACAGATCAACTAAACAGAAAATTAACAAAGAACCCCAAACGTTAAATGATACAATAGACCAGTTAGACTTAATTGATATCTATAGGACATTTCACCCCAAAACAATGAACTTCACCTTTACTCAAGTGCACACGGAACCTTTTCCAGGATAGATCACATTCTGGGTCATAAATCTAACCTTGATAAATTCAAAAAAATCGAAATTATTCCAAGCATCTTCTCTGACCATAATGCACTAAGGTTAGATCTCAATTATAGGAGAAAAATTATTAAAAATTCCAACATTTGGAGGCTGAACAACACCCTTCTGAATAATCAACAAATCACAGAAGAAATCAAAAAGAAATCAAAATATGCATCGAAATGAATGAAAATGAAAACACAACTACACAGAACCTTTGGGACACTATAAAAGCAGTGCTAAGAGGAAAGTTCATAGCAATACAGGAATACCTCAAGAAACAAGAAAAAGTCAAATAAATAACCTAACTCTACACCTAAAGCCACTGGAAAAGGAAGAAATAGAGAACCCCAGAGTAAGTAGAAGGAAAGAAATCCTAAAAATTAGGGCAGAAATAAATGCAAAAGAAACAAAAGAGACCATAGCAAAAATCAACAAAGCAAAAAGCTGGTTCTTTGAAAGGATAAATAAAATTGACAAACCATTAGCCAGACTCATCAAGAAACAAACGGAAAAAATCAAATCAACAAAATTAGAAATGAAAATGGAGAGATCACGACAGACAACTCAGAAATACAAAGAATCATAAGAGACTACTATCAGCAATTATATGCCAATAAAATGGACAACTTGGAAGAAATGGACAAATTCTTAGAAAAGTACAACTTTCCAAAACTGAACCAGGAAGAAATAGAAAATATTAACAGACCCATCACAAGCATGGAAATTGAAACTGTAATCAGAAATCTTCCAGCAAACAAAAGCCCAGGTCCAGACGGCTTCACAGCTGAATTCTACCAAAAATTTCAAGAAGAGCTAACCCCTATCTTACTGAAACTATTCCAGAAAATTGCAGAGGAAGGTAAACTTCCAAACTCATTCTATGAGGCCACCATCACCCTAATACCAAAACCTGACAAAGACATCACAGAAAAAGAAAACTACAGGCCAATATCACTGATGAACACAGATGCAAAAATCCTCAACAAAATCCTAGCAATCAGAATCCAGCAACGCATTAAAAAGATCATACACCATGACCAAGTGGGCTTTATCCCAGGGATGCAAGGATTCTTCAATATCTGCAAGTCAATCAATGTAATTCATCACATCAACAAACAGAGAAATAAAAATCATATGATTGTCTCAATAGATGCAGAAAAAGCCTTTGACAAAATTCAACATCCATTATGATAAAAACTCTCCAGAAAGCAAGAATAGAAGGAACATACCTCAACATAATAAAAGCTATATATGACAAACCCACAGCTAACATTATCCTCAATGGTGAAAAATTGAAAACATTTCCCCTAAAGTCAGAAACAAGACAAGGGTGTCCACTTTCACCACTACTCTTCAACATCGTACTGGAAGTTTTGGCCACAGCAATCAGAGCAGAAAAAGAAATAAAAGGAATCCAAATTGGAAAAGAAGAAGTAAAACTCTCACTGTTTGCAGATGACATGATCCTCTACACAGAAAATCCTAAAGACTCGACCAAAAACTACTAGAGCTAATCAAAGAATATAGTAAAGTTGCAGGATATAAAATCAACACTCAGAAATCCCTTGCATTCCTATACACTAATAATGAGAAAGTAGAAAAAGAAGTTAAGGAAACAATTCCATTCACCATTGCAACGAAAAGAATAAAATACTTAGGACTATTCCTACCTAAAGAAACTAAAGACCTATATATCGAAAAACTATAAAACACTGATGAAAGAAATCAAAGAGGACACTAATAGATGGAGAAATCTACCATGTTCATGGGTCGGAAGAGTCAATATAGTGAAAATGAGTATACTACCTAAAGCAATCTACAGATTCAATGCAATTCCCATCAAGCTACCAGCAGTATTTTTCACAGAACTAGATCAAATAATCTCAAGATTTGTATGGAAATACAAAAACCTCGAATAGCCAAAGCAATCTTGAGAAAGAAGAATGGAACTGGAGGAATCAACTTGCCTGACTTCAGGCTCTACTACAAAGCCACAGTCATTAAGACAGTATGGTACTGGCACAAAGACAGAAATATAGATCAATGGAACAAAATAGAAAGCCCTGAGATTAACCCACACACCTATGGACACCTTATCTTTGACAAAGGAGGCAAGAATATGCAATGGAGTAAAGACAGTCTCTTTAACAGGTGGTGCTGGGAAAACTGGTCAACCACTTGTAAAAGAATGAAACTAGACCTGTTTCTAACACCGTACACAAAATAAACTCAAAATGGATTAAAGATCTAAACATAAGACCAGAAACTATAAAACTCCTAGAGGAGAACATAGGTAAAACACTCTCCGACATAAATCACAGCAGGATCCTCTATGATCCACCTCCCAGTATACTGGAAATAAAAGCAAAGATAAACAAATGGGATCTAATTAAAATTAAAAGCTTCTGCACAACAAAGGAAACTATAAGCAAGGTGAAAAGACAGCCTTCTGAATGGGAGAAAACAATAGCAAGTGAAACAACTGACAAACAACTAATCTCAAAGATATATAAGCAACTTATGCAGCTCAACTCCAGAAAAATAAACGAACCAATAAAGAAAATGGGCCAAAGAACTAAATAGGCATTTCACCAAAGAAGACATACGGATGGCTAACAAACACATGAAAAGATGTTCAACATCACTCATTATCAGAGAAATGCAAATCAAGACCACAATGAGGTACCATTTCACTCCAGTCAGAATGGCTGTGATCCAAAAGTGTACAGGCAATAAATGCTGGAGAGGATGTGGAGAAAAGGGAACCGTCTTACACTGCTGGTGGGAATGCAAACTAGTACAGCCATTATGGAAAACAGTGTGGAGATTCCTTAAAAATTTGCGAATAGAACTGCCTTATGACCCAGCAATCCCACTGCTGGGCATACACACTGAGGAAACCAGAATTGAAAGAGACACATGTACCCCAATGTTCATTGCAGCGCTGTTTATAATAGCCAGGACATGGAAGCAACCTAGATGTCCATCAGCAGATGATTGGATAAGAAAGCTGTGGTACATATACACAATGGAGTACTACTCAGACCTTAAAAAGAATAAATTTGACTCAGTTCTAATGAGATGGATGAAATTGGAACCGATTATACAGAGTGAAGTAAGCCAGAAAGAAAAACACCAATACAGTATACTGACACATATATATGGAATTTAGAAGATAGTAATGATGACCCTATATGAGAGACAACAAAAGAGACACAGAGGTATAGAATGGACTTTTGAACTCTGAGGGAGAGGGAAAGGGTGGGATGGTTTGGGAGAATGGCATTGAAACATGTATACTTTCTTGTAAGAAATGAAGCACCAATCTATGTTCAATGCAGGATGCAGGATGCATGGGGCTGGAGCACAGGATGATTCAGGTAGAGGATGTGGGGTGGGAGGTGGGTGGGGGCTTTGGCATTGGGAGATTGTGTTCACCTGTGGCTGATTCATGTCAATGTGTGGCAAAACAAATACAGTATTGTAATTTAAAAATAAATAAATTAAAAAAATAAAAATAAATTTAAAAAAGGAAGAAATAGTATAGTAGGAAATTTAGGTGGAGAAAAGAGGCTAAATAACTTGGTTTATGTGAAAAACCAATAAAACTTCGAGACAAGAAGTTTGCACCATCTACATTAGGCCACCGGTGCCCACTTGAATATCGAAGGGTACCCTACCTTAGGTTCCCTTTGCATGGATCTTAGAAGCCAGGGCAAGTAAGTAGACGTGGTGAGCCTCCCTGATTCAGATGGGAATTCAGCCAGAAAAGAGGAGAAAAGAATGACATGGGGAGCGCAGTATTGGTGCAAGACTCAAGACTTTATTTTCAAAATCAACTTATATACCCCAAGTTGTACATAAGGAAATAATGGAATATGCAGAGTTATGCAGGGGCAGCAGTCCTGACCCTCACTGAGACCAGGCTCTCTTTTTGCATACCTTCCAATTCACAAAATGTCTCAGGTGGTTTACATTATCTTCTGGCCAAGAGGCCTGTTAACATTTTTATGGCTCTCTTCCTGGATAAATGTCTATCAATCAGAAAACTATTTTTCCCTAGAAGTGTTTTTTCTTACTCTGCATCACCCTCAAAGTACTAAATAAAGTTACATTCCTGTAGAACAAAGGTGCAGTGGGTTAAAACAAAGAAAGTACTTAACACAAAGATCTAATGTTGCTAATACCAGGTCTACTACCTGTTTTCTCTATGTACCAACTATATCTACAAATAAAAGAAAAGAAAATCTGGCAGCAAGTATTGGCTCAACAAATGAAACTTTTAATCAGTCCTAATCTAATGATTTTTACTCCTTGGAAGCCCCTTCACTCCTAGGATGTTTTAAGCTTCCTGCGCGGTCAGGAGGCTGCAAAAATCACATGCGCAGCTGTAAGAGTCCGGCAAGCAGGCTAGAAAGCCATCAGAGGAGTTTTTAGATTGAAACACTCTTATTATGCCCAGGAGATTTATTATCTAAAAGCTCTAAATTAACTTTTTCTGGAAAAAGGTGGTGGGGGAATAGCCCCCTGTTAATGTCAGAAGAGTAGATGGAAAGCATAACACAGTAAAGCAGGCAACTCTGGCTTTTGGGGGTGGATGCCCAGGAAATTCCAGGGGGAATCCCTGAAGTCTGATCACGCTCTTGTGTTTTGTCAGGCTTCCTTCCTTGTGACCTTTGCCATTGACAGATGAATGTATAAAGAAGTTGTGGTGTATATACACAAAAATATTAAGTTCAGTTGCTCAGTCATTTCCGACTCTTTGTGATCCCAGGAATCTCAGCATGTCAGGCCTCCCTGTCCATCACCAACTCCCAGAGTTTGCTCAAACTCATGTCCATTGAGTCAGTGATGCCACCCAACCATCTCATCCTCTGTCATCCCCTTCTCCTCCTGCCCCCAATCCCTCCCAGCATCAGGGTCTTTTCCAAGGAGTCAACTCTTTGCATGAGGTGGCCAAAGTATTGGAGTTTCAGCTTCAGCATCAGTCCTTCCAATGAATACCCAGGACTGATCTCCTTTAGAATGGACTGGTTGGATCTCCTTGAAGTCCAAGGGGCTCTCAAGAGTCTTCTCCAACACCACAGTTCAAAAGCATCAATTCTTCAGTGCTCAGCTTTCTTCACAGTCCAACTCTTGCATTCATACATGACCACTGGAAAAACCATAGCCTTGACTAGACAGACCTTTGTTGGCAAAGTAATATCTCTGCTTTTGAATATGCTATCTAGGTTGGTCATAACTTTCCTTCCAAGGAGTAAGTGTCTTTTAATTTCATGGCTACAATCACTATATTATTCAGCCATAAAAAGGAACACCTTTGAGTCAGTTCTAATGAGGAGGATGAACCTAGAACTTATTACATGGAGTGAAGTCAGAAAGAGAAAGATAAATATATTTTAAATGAGATGGCTGGATGGCATCACCGACTTGATGGACATGAGTTTGGGTGAACTCTGGGAGTTGGTGATGGACAGGGAGGCCTGGTGTGCTGCAGTTCATGGGGTCACAAAGAGTCGGACATGACTGAGTGACTGAACTGAACTGAACTGAACTGAATGCATATATATGGAATTTAGAAAAATGGCACTGAAGAATTTACTTACAGGGCTGCAATGGAGAGAGAAACAGATATAGAGAATAGACTTATGGTCATGGGGAGAGGGGAGGAGAGGGTGAAATGTATGGAAAGGGTAGCATGAAAACTTACATCATCATATGTAACATAGATAGCCAAGGGGAATTTGGTGTATGGCTCTGGAAACTCAAAGAGGGGCTCTGCATCAACCCAGAGGAGTAGGATGGGGAGGGATATGGGAGGGAGGTTCAAAAGGAAAGGGACATATGAATACCTATGGCTGATTCATGTTGAAGTTTGACAGAAAACAACAAAATTCTGTAAAGCAATTATTCTTCAATTTAAAATTTTTCAAAATATACATAACATAGAATTTACTATTTTAAACATTTGAAGTGCACTTATCAGTGTCTTAAGTATATTTACAATATTGTATAACTATCACTATTATCCATTTCCAGAGGAATTTTCCAGATATATTTAAATCTTTGGTCTTTGTAGAATTTATTTTGATACAAGGTATGTGATATGAATGTTTTTTCCCTTATGGCTAGCCAATTGTCTCAAAGTAATTTATTGTGTATTTTCTGAACTTACCATGACTATTTGTGTGCTGATACTCTGCTGCTTTAACACATGTAGTTTTATGATATGTTATAATATCTGGTAGATCTATTCCCTCAATTATGCTTATATTTCAGAATGTTTCTGAGTGTTCTTGTGTCATGATTTCCCATATAAACAATCTGGATTTAAAAACAAAAACTTTGTTGGTAATTTTTCACTAGGATCACATTTAATCTATAAATTAATTTAGGATAACCAATTTCTTTACAATTTAATCTTCCTATTAAGTGTAATATGATATGTTTTTCTATTTGTTCAGGCTTCCCTGGTGGCTCAGAGGGTAAAGAATCTGCCTGCCTGGGTTTGATCCCTGGGTCGGGAAGATCCCCTGGAAAAGGGAATTGCTACCTGCTCCAGTATTCTTGCCTGGAGAATTCCATGGACAGAGGAACCTGGCAAGCTACAGTCCATAGGGTCACAAAAAGTGGGACATGGCTGAGTGACTAACACTTTCACTTTCACTTTTTTCTATTTGTTCAATAATTATTCTGTGTGTTTCTATAGCATTTTATATTTTTGTCATGTATCTTCGATACATTTCTTATTATGTTTACATATTAGGCATTTTGCTTTCCTGAGGTCTTTCTGGTTATTAGTTATTGTGTAATATGTTCATTTATTTCTTTATTTAATTTTGTATATAACCTTTTTCCTGAATTCTATTATTTGCAAGAATTTTTCTATGGATTCTTTTGGATTTTTCAAGTAAAAATTAAATCATCTATATATTATGATAATACAATGCTCTTCTTTGAAATTTTATATCACATTTCTTTCTCTGGTCTGTTGAAATAAATTTCTAGGCCCATGACTGAGCCACTCCTGTCTGAGGTGCCATGTCAGCAAACCCAAACTTAAGTAACTTTCATATTCTTATAAATGTTCCCCTTGACAAGAAAATGAAATATCCAGTCAGTCAATCCCTAAACACCAGACCAGCTGTGGGCTCTACACTTATTTCTTGTTCCTTGTTTATTTTCTATTTTTCTCTTCCTTATTCATTATTCTTTATCCTATAAAAGCTTTCTGCCACTCATCCTATTTTGCAGTTTTCTGGACCCTTGGAAATGGAGAATGGCCACTTCATGAAGTATTAAGTAAAGTTGATCACCTAAGTTGCCTTTGTTAATCATATTTAACACAGATCTAACTGTATTAACTAGTATGTTATAATACTATTAAATATAGTGGTGAAGGTAGAATCATTTGTTCTGTAAACTTTGTTTATAATTAATCTATGAAACTACTGTGCCTGTTACCTTTTAAAGAGTAGACCTTGGACAATTTAGCCTATTTTTAAAATAAAGTAATGTGCTTTTATGATTTATATGAAAAACATATGTATTTGGCTCTTTGTCTATTACTCCTGGGACATAGCTCCTAAAGTCTTTGCAGCTTCCTACAAAAGCATTCCAGGGGTAAGTTATGACCAATCTAGATAGCACATTAAAAAGCAGACACATTACTTTGCCAACAAAGGTCCATCTAGTCAAGGCTATGGTTTTTCCAGTAGTCATGTATGGATGTGAGAGTTGTACTGTAAGGAATGCTGAGTGCTGAAGAATTGATGCTTTTGAACTGTGGTGTTGGAGAAGACTCTTGAGAGTCCCTTGGACTGCAAGGAGATCCAACCAGTTCATCCTAAAGGAAATCAGTCCTGAATATTCATTGGAAGGACTGATGCTGAAGCTTAAACTCCAATACTTTGGCCACCTGATGTGAAGAACTGATTCATTTGAAAAGACCCTGATGCTGGGAAAGATTAAAGGCAGGGGGAGAAGGGGATGACAGAGGAAGAGAGGGTTGGATGTCATCACTGGTTTGATGGACATGAGTTTGGATAAACTCCAGGGGTTGGTGATGGACAGGGAGGCCTGACATGCTGCAGTCTATGGTGTTGCAAAGAGCTGGACATGACTGAATTGAATATTGTTCCCAGTTACTGAATTAGCTCCAGAGCAACCAGGTGAAATGGTTATCTTTTGTTATTCCTAGCAAACCCCTTTCACACCACAACTGAAATTTATGATCAGTAGGTAACTTTGGAAAGCTCCTTGGGATGGGAGGGAAGCAAGCCTGATAGCAAGTTGAAACTTTCAGTCCCACGCTGTTATGCTGACAGGGGAGAAGGCCTAGAAACTGAGTTTAATCATCAGTGACCAGTGATTCAATCAATTCTGCCTGTGTAATGAAGTCCCCATAAAGACCCAAAAGGACAGGGCTAGGAGAGCTTCTGGGTTGGTGGACCCAAGTAGGTGTTTGGAGGGTGGCACTCCAGGAGAGGGCATGCAAGCTCAGTACCTTTTCCTACATGCTTGGCCTGATCCATCTTGTTCAGAAATTATGTTTTTAAATAATAAACCAGTGATCTAGTAAGTAAACTGACCTCCTGTTGTTCTGTAAACTGCTCTAGCAAATTAATCAAACCTGACAAGAAGATCATAGGAGCCTCTAATTTATAGCCAGTCTGTCAAAAGCACAGCTAACCTGGACTTGTTACAAGTGTCTGAAGTTGGGAGAGAATATGGGATTGAAACTTTAATCTGTGAGATCTGACAAGCTGATCTGACAGGAAGATAGTGTTATAACTGAGTCAAATTGTAGGAAGCCTAGGTGGTAACCAGTAAATGACAAAATTGCTTGGTGTGGGGAAAAGAACTCTACATCTAGCATCAAAAGTAGTTTGCTAGCATCAGAGAATAGAGGAGAAACACCGGAGTGTGTTTCCATAGCAGGTAATTCATCTGCTTAGATTTTTTTTCTCTTCTGGACTCAGTATTGGTAAATTATATTTTTTTAGAGCCACTGCATCTCAATTTTCAAGATATTTGCATAAAGTTAAGCAGAATAGAGGTTTGTTTTTTTTTTACTTTATTTTTTTATACATGGTTATTTATTGCTTTTAATTTCTTCTTTTGGGTATTTAGGTTTTCAAGGAAGCATTTTGAAGGACTGGAGACACAAGATCTAGCTTGTGTGCTACTGCTGGTGATTCATCGGTTTCATTTTCTTTCAGACAAAACACTGCAAGGCAATGTTTGGTGTTTTTGAAGAGAGAACTAAATCAGTAAAGAGAAAGCAAATAGTCAGAGATCAGGAAGAGATAGGAATGAGGGAATTTCCAGAGACTAGCAATTTAATGTGGAGAAGGCAATTGCACCCCACTTCAGTACTCTTGCCTGGAAAATCCCATGGACCAAGGAGCCTAGTGGTCTAAAATCTATGGGATCGCTAAGAGTTAGACACGACTGAGTGACTTCACTTTCACTTTTCACTTTTATGCACTGGAGAAGGAAATGGCAGCCTACTCCAGTGTTCTTCCCTGGAGAATCCCAGGGATGGGGGAGCCTAGTGGGCTATCATCTATTTGGTCACACAGAGTCATACACGACAAGCGACTTGACAGCAGCAGCAGCAGCAGCAGCAGCAGCAGCAGCAATTTAATGAAGACACTTTGCAAGAGCTCCATACAGCTGTAAAGCTTCAGTCAGTCAGTTCAGTCACTAAGTTGTGTCCAACTTTTTGCGACCCCATGAATCGCAGCATGCCAGGCCTCCCTGTCCATCACCAACTCCCAGAGTTCACTCAAACTCACGTACATCGAGTCAGTGATGCCATCCAGCCATCTTATCCTCTGTCATCCCCTTCTCATCCTGCCCCCAATCCTTCCCAGCATCAGAGTCTTTTCCAAGGAGTCAACTCGTCACATGAGGTGGCCAGAGTACTGGAGTTTCAGCTTTAGCATTAGTCCTTCCAAAGAAATCCCAGGGCTGATCTCCTACAGAATGGACTGGTTGGATCTCCTTGCAGTCCAAGGGACTCTCAGGAGTCTTCTCCAACACCGCAGTTCAAGACCATCAATTCTTTGGTGCTCAGCTTTCTTCACAGTCCAACTCTCACATCCATACATGACCAAGGGAAAAACCATAATCTTGATTAGGTGGACCTTTGTTGGCAAAGTAATGTCTCTGCTTTTGAATATGCTGTCTAGGTTGGTCATAACTTTCCTTCCAAGGAGTAAGCATCTTTTAATTTCATGGCTGCAGTCACCATCTGCAGTGATTTTGGAGTCCCCAAAATAAAGTCTGACACTGTTTCCACTGTTTCCCCATCTATTTCCCATGAAGTGATGGGACCGATGCCATGATCTTTGTTTTCTGAATGTTGAGTTTTAAGCCAACTTTTTCACTCTCCTCTTTCACTTTCATCATGAGGCTTTTTGTTCTCCTTTGCTTTCTGCCATAAGAGTGGTGTCATCTGCTTATCTGAGGTTATTGATATTTCTCCCAGCAATCTTAGATCTGTTTATTTGTGTGGTTGCAAGTTGCCTGACTCTTGAGTCTTTTTGTTTTTGTTTTTGTTTTTGCTTTTTTTGGTTCTCTCTCTCTTATATTTAAATAAAATTATTACATTATTTCTCTCAGGATACAGACAATATCATTTACATGACCAGGGAGATAAAGTTACAATTTACAAGAAAACTGAGAAAAATGACTAGAGAAAAATTGGTGCCACTATTTCTAGCTCCTGGCCAAGAGGAGCTACCCTGCAGCCAAGGCCAGGGCGGGCCAGGAGAAGCCACCCTGCACCCGAAGCCAGGGTCGGCGGCTGGAAGGAGCAACCCAAGGAGCTGTGGCTGCAAGGTTGCAGGAGGGCCTAGGGGAGCTATCTCATGTTGAAGGTCAGGAAGGGCATTGGTAAGGAAATACCCCTCATGCAAGGTAAGGAGCAATGGTTGTGCTTTGCTGGAGCAGCCGTGAAGAGATAGCCCATGCCCAAGGTAAGAGAAACCCAAGTAAGATGGTACGTGTTGCAAGAGAACATCAGAGGGCAGACACACTGAAACTATACTCACAGAAAACTAGTCAATCTAATCACACTAGGACCACAGCCTAGTCTAGCTCAATGAAACCAAGCCATGCCTGTGGGGCAACCCAAGATGGGTGGGTCATGGTGGAGAGGTCTGACAGAATGTGGTCCACTGGAGATGGGAATGGCAAACCGCTTCAGTATTCTTGCCTTGAGAAACCCATTAACAGTATGAAAAGGCAAAATGATAGGATACTGAAAGAGGAACTCCCCAGGTCAGTAGGTGCCCAATATGCTACCGGAGATCAGTGGAGAAACAACTCCAGAAAGAATGAAGGGATGGAGCCAAAGCAAAAACAATACCCAGCTGTGGATGTGACTGGTGACAGAAGCAAGGTCTGATGCTGTAAAGAGCAATATTGCATATGAACCTGGAATGTCAGGTCCATAAATCAAGGCAAATTGGAAATGGTCAAACAAGAGACAGCAAGGGTGAACATCGACATTCTAGGAATCAGTGAACTAAAATGGACTGGAATGGGTGAATTTAACTCAGAGGACCATTATATCTACTACTGCGGGCAGGAATCCCTCAGAAGAAATGGAGTAGCCATCATGATCAACAAAAGAGTCCAAAATGCAGTACTTCGATGCAATCTCAAAAACGGCAGAATGATCTCTGTTTCCAAGGCAAACCATTCAATATCACAGCTAGCCAAGTCTATGCCCCAACTAGTAGTGCTAAAGAAGCTGAAAGGTTGGTTTTATGAAGACCTGCAAGACCTTTTAGAACTAACACCCAAAAGAGATGTCCTTTTTATTATAGAGGAATGGAATGCAAAAGTAGGAAGTCAAGAAACACCTGGAGTAACAAGAAAATTTGGCCTTGGAATGAGGAATGAAGCAGGGCAAAGATGAATAGAGTTTTGCCAAGAAAATGCACTGGTCATAGCAAACACCCTCTTCCAACAACACAAGAGAAGACTCTACACATGGACCTCACCAGATGGTCAACACCGAAATCACATTGATTATATTCTTTGCAGCCAAAGATGGAGAAGCTCTATACAGTCAACAAAAACAAGACCAGGAGCTGACTGTGGCTCAGATCATGAATTCCCTTATTACCAAATTCAGACTCAAATTGAAGAAAGTAGGGAAAACCACAAGACCATTCAGGTATGACCTAAATCAAATCCCTTATGATTATACAGTGGAAGTGAGAAATAGATTTAAGGGCCTAGATCTGATAGAGTGCCTTTGATCTATGGAATGAGGTTCATGACATTGTACAGGAGATAGGGATCAAGACCATTCCCATGGAAAAGAAATGCAAAAGCAAAATGGCTGTCTGGGGAGGCCTTACAAACAGCTGTGAAAAGAAGTGAGGCGAAAAGCAAAGGAGAAAAGGAAAGATATAAGCAACTGAATGCAGAGTTCCAAAGAATAGCAAGAAGAGATAAGAAAGCCTTCTTCAGCAACCAATGCAAAGAAACAGAGGAAAACAACAGAATGGGAAAGACTAGAGATCTCTGAAAGGACGAGCCGTCCAACACGTGACCAAAACATCCGGCCAGCACCGGTAGTTGGCTGGTGCCCAAACAGGAACCAAAAAGCAAACTAGACTTCCGGGGCCGGCCCTGAAGCCCCGATCCAATCAGGGGACAACAGGGAAACCATAGACACCAATCACAGCTGTAGCCTGCGCTTGCTGCCTTAATGGGAAAAAAACTTGGCCTGTCCGCCAGCCCTCACTATAAAACCTTCCCACACCCCCTCCCCGCCTCGCAGACTCCCTTTGTTCCCTCATTTGCTTGCCCCCCAGGAGTTCTGCCCGGGAGCGACTGCCCAAATAAAGGCCTTTTACTAACGGTCCCTAGAGGTGGCTTTTTCTTCCCGTGGCGTTTTCTTACAATCTCTTCAAGAAAATTAGAGATACCAAGGGAATGTTTCATGCAAAGATGGGCTTGATAAAGGACAGAAATGGTCTGGACCTAACAGAAGCAGAAGATATTAGGAAGAGATGGCAAGAATACACAGAGGAACTGTATAAAAAAGATCTTCACGACCCAGATAATCATGATGGTGTGATCACTCATCTAGAGCCAGACATCTTGGAATGTGAAGTCAAGTGGGCCTTAGAAAGCATCGCTATGAACAAAGCTAGTGGAAGTGATGGAATTCCAGTTGAGCTGTTTCAAATCCTGAAAGATGATGCTGTGAAAGTGCTGTACTCCATATGCCAGCAAATTTGGAAAACTCAGCAGTGGCCACAGGACTGAAAAGGTCAGTTTTCATTCCAATTCCAAAGAATGGCAATGCCAAAGAATGCTCAAACTACCACACACTTGCACTCATCTCACATGCTAGTAAACAATGCTCAAAATTCTCCAAGCCAGGCTTCAGCAATACATGAACCATGAACTTCCAGATGTTCAAGCTGGTTTTAGAAAAGGCAGAGGAACCAGAGATCAAATTACCAACATCCACTGGATCATAGAAAAAGCAAGAGAGTTCCAGAAAAACATCTATTTCTGCTTTCTTGACTATGTCAAACACTTTGACAGTGTGGATCACAAGAAACTGTGGAAAATCCTGAAAGAGATGGGAAAACCAGACCACCTGACCTGTCTCTTGAGAAATCTGTATGCAGGTCAGGAAACAACAGTTAGAACTGGACATGGAACAACAGACTGGTTCTAATATGAAAAGGAGTACATCAAGACTGTATATTGTCACCCACTTATTTAACTTCTATGCAGAGTACATGACGAGAAACGCTGGACTAGAAGAAACACAAGCTGGATCAAGATTGCCGGGAGAAATATCAATAACCTCAGATATGCAGATGACACCATCCTTATGGCAGAAAGTGAAGAGAAACTAAAAAGCCTCTTGATGAATGTGAAAGAGGAGAGTGAAAAAGTTGGCTTAAAGCTCAACATTCAGAAAACGAAGATCATGGCATCTGGTCCCATCACTTCATGGGAAGTAGATGGGGAAACAGTGGAGACACTGTCAGACTTTATTTTTGGGGGCTCAAAATCACTGCAGATTGTGATTGCAGCCATGAAATTTAAAGACGCTTACTCCTTGGAAGGTAAATTAGCTGAGGCATTAGTTTCCTGACTAAGATCCATCTAGTCAAGGCTGTGTTTTTTCCTGTGGTCATGTATGGATGTGAGAGTTGGACTTTGAAGAAGGCTGAGCACGGAAGAATTGGTGCTTTCGAACTGTGGTGTTGGAGAAGACTCCTGAGAGTCCCTTGGACTTCAGGGAGATCCAACCAGTCCGTTCTGAAGATCAGCCCTAGGATTTCTTTGGAAGGAATGATGCTAAAGTTGAAACTCCACTACTCTGGCTGCCTCATGCGAAGAGTTGACTCATTGGAAAAGACTCTGATGCTGGGAAGGATTGGGGGCAGGAGGAGAAGGGGATGACAGAGGATAAGATGGCTGGATGGCATCACTGACTCCATATACGTGAGTTTGAGTGAACTCTGGGAGATGGTGATGGACAGAGAGGCCTGGCGTGCTGCGATTCTTGGGGTCGCAAAGAGTTGGACAGGACTGAGCGACTGAACTGAACTGATCCCTAGATCCTAATTCCTGAGTTCCAATTCTTTTTGTAGTGCAGCTTCTGGAATCCACTAGAACATACAGAAAAGGGCCAAATCCAACAATGTCTGAAAGGCTGATAAGAACAATATAAATGAGGTCATTTCCATCTCCAATGTATATGAAAACAGCCTGTGTGCCCTGCCTTAAGGGTACATGAAAAACACACCCATAAAACTTTCTTTTGCAAATTTTCAAGGAACTGAAATTAAATATGATGATATGACAGCATATCCTTTAAATGTCTTGAAAGTATAATGTTAAATGAAGGACAAGCACTCACTAAGTTCAATCAATATCAATTTTTAAAAGTATGAATCCAGTACTGCCTGAATCAGCTTTAATCCAGTATGCATTTACAGGAAAGAATTCTTGTTTTGTCACTGCTTAAGGAATGTAAAGAATACTGTGGCTAGAGCCACTGGGACCCACCCAGCTACCTGCCCTCCCCTCTCAAGTGGGACTTACATACACACAGCCTTGTTATTGTTGCTGTCAGTCTGTTTATAATTCGGCCGATGCCTGTTTGGGCAAGGCAGGAGCAGCTGCACTTTCTCTGGGGGACTTCCAGCCCTCAGTGGCTGTTTTGCGACTAAAATGCACAGACAGAGAGCAGATGGACAGATGGTTTCCTGTGTTGCCCTTGCCCTCCCACCTACACAGCTCTCTGAGAACACTGAGAGGTGCTGTGATGGCAGAACAGGGGAAGAGCTCTGGAAGCACAGAGGGGCCAGCCTAGATGTAACTGCATCTCAAAAAAAAAAAAAAAAATTTAGGAGAACCTAAACTGCTCACTGGTCGCACAAAGTCCATGACCTTAATGAGCTAATTTTAGCATTTGCTGACTAAAAAAAAGGAAGAAGAATTCAGATTGTGGAGGACACTAATGGAGCAGCTGTTTCCTTGCTGAAAAATGTAAATGAGATCATTTTCCTAGAGGTTGGGGGAGGGAAGAAAGGGTCAGAAATAGGGAGAGGAGAGTGGCTCCTTTTAAAAGCAGAGGTTTCCCTATCCCTGAATCAAGAGGTCAGAGTGGGGAGTGTGGGGAGTGGGGGCAGGAGGGTTCAGACAGTGAGGGCCGTGCAGCCCTCCTCAGCCTCTGCAGCCTGAGACAAAACAACGTCCTGGAGGCGGAGGTGGGTGAGGAGTGTAGGAAGGTGTGCAAGCTCTGTGTCACCACAATCCCTGTGATTCCAAAAGGAAAATCTTTTCTCTTTTTAACCTGCTGGATTATAATAAAACTTCAATTATGAAACAGTGAAACAATACTTTTCTCTTTTAAATGTCTCTTTGCAAATCTTTCATCAAGATAGAAAAGTATAACACAATGTACATGAGTATTCTGTGTCCCTTCGTCAGACACTGGTCAGAATGTGCTCTGTTTCATTTAATTTCCTAAATGACACATAAAGTTAGGTGTTCTTCTATCCATTTTACAAGTAAGGAAGTTGAAGCTCAGATAGGTAAAGCCCACTTATCCCAGGGTATATACGTTGGCTGAAGATTTTATGGCCAATATGGGGCAGGACCAGAATTTGTGACCCAATGGGTCTGACTACAGAGTTCAGCCTTACTTTGCACCACAAAAAGGTTGGGGTACAAAGTCAGGGGGCCAACTCACAATCCACACACAAGACAGCATCTGCAGCCTTATCCCAGCCTCCACGGAGTTGAAAACTGTAACCACACATAAAAGTCATCATCTGTAACCACACATAAAGGTCATCATATGAGAGGTCAGGATCCCACTTCCCCCACCTCCCCCAGCCCTACTACCCTCCACCTCTGCAGATGTCCCCACAGCTCAGATGTCCCTGAATATGGGGCAATGGGAGCTTCTCCCAGTCCCTCACTCATCCCACATGTCCCCCTCAGGCTGTAAGAAGAAGGAAGAAATTTGGGGGTGAGAGTGGGGGTAGGGATGGAGAGAAGGGCCTGAGATTGTGGAGATAGTTTTGCCAAACCAGAATCTGAAAATGAGACACTGCTCTAATCATTTCAGCAGCAGCAGCCCCACAAAGCAGGGCTAATAATTGCCTTTGAAGTAAGGGTTTGATGGTGATTTTCCCATCCTGAGGAACTTGCAGACATTCCAGAAAGGCCCTCATCCCTGTTTCCTCCCCTTCAACCCCTCAAAGAAGCTTGAGAAACAGGATGTTGGTATCAGGCAAGCTCCAGCTGCCCACCAGTCTTCCTCACATCTGACTCAGCCTCTCACCACCCTGTCCCAGGAGCAGCCCCACCTGTCCTGTTACTTACCAAAAATGAGACTGATTTGGAGAATCAGCATCTGGGTGGGGAGCCAGCGGCTGCATGAGTCCATGACTGCCTGCTGACTATGTTAGACCTCTGGCTCCTCCTCTGCTTGCTCCCCGCCCCTCCCCTCTTTGATCCTTTCGGCAGTAGAGTCTCTCCTTGCCTGATGAGTCAAAGCAGAAAGTAAAAAAAATTAGAGTTTTTATTTCCTGATAAAAATTATCCATGTTGATTATTTAAAATTTGGAAAATATAGAAATTTGTACAGAAGAATAAAGAATCACTTGTTATTACACCTCATAAATCTAACCATCAAAAACATTCTATTTTTTCCAGGTTATCATGATATTATTGACATGCAGTACAGGTAAGTTTAAAGTACACAACATGATCATGAGATACATGTATGATTGCAAAATAATTACCACAATGAAGATAGCTAATATCTCTCACCCCTCACATAATGACTGTGTGTGTGTGATGATAACATTTAGGACTGATTTATTCTCTTGACAAGTTTCAAGTATATAATGCAGTATTGTTACAGTCACCTTGCCATGCAGTAGATCCCCAGAGTTTATCCATCTTAATTAACTACTACAACTACTAAGTCACTTCAGTAGTGTCCGACTCTGTGCGACCCCATAGACGGCAGCCCACCAGGCTCCCCCGTCCCTGGGATTCTCCAGGCAAGAACACTGGAGTGGGTTGCATTTCCTTCTCCAGTTTTCCTTTAAAATTGGAGGAAGTTACAGTTCAGTACACACAGGAAAGTCATATCCAACTCTTTTAATTATCTAAAGTTTGTACTTTTTGACCAACATCTCCCCATCTGCCAGCCCAGACAATGACCATTCTACTGAGTTCAGCTTTTAGATCCTACATATAAGCGAGATCATGCAGTACTTGCCTTTCTTTGTCTGATTTATTTCCCTATCATATGGCCCTCAAGGTCCACCAAGTTCTCACAAAAGGCAAAACTTCCTGCTTTTTATGGCAAAATATTTTTGTTATCTGTTAATCCACCAATGGGCGTTTAGGTGTTTCCATGTCTTGACTGAAATGAACATGGAGTTGCAGGATGGGACAAATATGTCTTTGAGATCCTGATTTCATTTCCTTCAGATATATACCCAGAAGTAGAATTGCTGGATGATATAGAAGTTCTACTTTAAATTTTTGAGGAAGTTCTATACTGTTTTACATAAAGGCTGTACAAATTTACATCCCCACTAACAGTGACTAGAACTTCCCTGGGTAGCTCAGTGGTAAAAAAAAAATAAAAAAAAATCCACCTGCAATGCGAAAGACTCAGATTTGATCCTTGGGTCAGAAAGACCCTCTAGAGAAGGAAACGGCAACCCACTCCAGTATTCTTGCCTGAGGAATCCCATAGACAGAGGAACCTGGCAGTCTATGTACGGGGTTGCAGAAGAGTCAGACACAACTTAGCAACTAAACAGCAACAACAGTAGACAAGGATTTTCTTTTCTCCAGAGCCTCACCAATACTTATTGTCTCTTGTCTTTTTGACAATAGCCATTCTAACAGATGTGAAATGCTTTCTTATTGTAATTTTGATTGCATTACCCTGATGATTAGAGATGTTGAATGTCTTTCATGTACCTGTTGGCCATTTGTATGTCTTCTTTATAAAATGTCTATTCAGTTCCTCTGTCCATTTTTTTAATTGATCATAGGCACTCTTCTGGATGTTTGTCTGTGCATTTTGAAATATAATGAGAAAAAAGATTAACTTTTAGATAAAGTAGTAGTCTCCAAAGTGTGTTACCTGGAGATGATCCACGGAAATAGAAGAATAAAATAGAAGAATTTTCTATCTATATTTTTATTTACAATAAGAAAGAAGAACCCACTCATAGCACATAATAGAATTTCCTCGACACCCCAACTTGGTCTCTTTGTCAGTCACAGGTAAGTGAATTACCTCAAGAGAAATGCCAAGGTTGAGAGTGGCACTCTCATTTGCTGGGTCAGTTTCAGATGATTGCTCTTAAGGAGGCATGAACATCACTGAATTAACCAGAATAGAGTGGTTAAGGTAAGAAGCTCTCCTGACATGTGTGAACCAGAGAAAACACATGTAAGGGAAAGGACAAGAAGAAGACAGCTGACCCTCTCCCACACCTGATTAAGTTGTCAGCACATTATGAGGCAAAACTGATGACAGAATTAACCTGAACAAGAAACTCACCAAAAACTTAAATACAAATAACATGCTTGGAAATTTCCAAGTATAAATCTAGAAAGGAGTCTTGGAGGAGGAAATTTACATCTTAGCATCAAATTAGAAATAGTGTATGTATTGGTAAAATTTGACATTTGGGGATGGAGGGAAAATATTGGGAAAAAATTCAAAGTTGTTTAGGTCATGATGAGATCTCTCTTACTAGTTGCCAAGTATCTTTCTAACAGACACAGGTGTTTGTTGTAGTGTTGCTTTAAAATAGAAGAATAATGTAAATAATTTAAATGTCCTTGCTTTAATTTTGAAGTAAAAATTCAAACTCACAAAAATTCAAGAATACCCTATGAAATATGGATTTATCTCCACTACTGTTAATAATAACCTTACTATAAATGTATCTTGAGTCTTGAAGTATAAGCTAAGGTTGTATGAACCATCATGAACTGCAACTATTAAAATACTATTTATTTCATGGATATCTCATATTTTAGAGATTTTTTAATAGATTTTAACTTATAGTGTACGACTTTAAAAATGCAATTCACATTTAATAAGTATACATAGTGGGATTGCCTGCTTAAAACCTTTTGTCTTTCACAACCCTGCCATGAAAAGTTTGTAGAATACTCATATAGACTCTATTTCTTTACCTTCTCTACCTTTTAATGGTTTTGATGATAACCATCCTATTTTCAATTCTGTTAGTAGTTTTCTATAAATAAATAAAAATGAATTTGAACCTGTTTTTCCTCTTATCATCAATGCTATGCATAGAATGCTATTTCCTTTTCCATGTTCAATGAGAACTGAGTATGTTTCCTCTCTTTCTCCCAATTCTCAGTTTTGGTTGATATAATTTGAGGTTTTATATACAGTTTATATGGGTTTCCCACATGGCACAAATAGTAAAGAACCCGCTTGCCAATTCAGGAGACATAACAGACATGGGTTTGATCCCTGGGTTGGGAAGATCCCTTGAGGAGGGCATGGCAACTAACTCCAGTATTCTTGCCTGGAGAATCCCATGGACAGAGGAGCCTGGCAGGCTACAGTCTATTGGGTTTCAAAGAGTCAGACACGACTAAAATGACTTAGTAAGTACAGCACACACTCAGTTTATATAGTTATTGAATCTTGTTTACATTATGTCTTCTTTTTTCCCAAAAATTTAAAAATATTTATAAATTTACTTCTCTAGAAATTTGAGAGTAATGTGCTGAAGTGGGGCCAAGATCAAGTTGTTTTAAGAAAAAAAGAGGGTTCAGTGTCAGGATTTCATGTACTAAGACTGGAATTTAATCTAGAAAGTCTCAGGAAAGTGGGAGCCAAAGGCATTTCTACTGCTTACATTGTTCCCTCTATTTTAAAGCAGTGTAGTATAACTTCGGTCTGTCAGAAATACATTCGGCTGCTAGTGAGAGAGATGTAATCATGATGACCTAAATAAGTTGCAATCTTGTTTTTCTCTTGTTTTCAAATAAACTCTGTAAGAATCAATGCAGAGCAAGCCATGGTAATTCTATGAAGCACCAAGTTCCCAGAGTCCTTATATTTTTTATGTTCAGTGATGTTTGGTTTTCATTCTTGAGGTCACAGGATGGCTGCTGGAGCCCTAACCATCTTGTACAAGTTCTGGACATTGCAAAAAGAGAAGCAGGGAAGGGTAAGAGGCTTTTTCTCAAGTGCCACCCAGTGACTTCTGCTTGTATCTAATTGCCTTGCTCTGTATTAGTAAGGGGTCTGAGAAATGTCAATTTTTAGTTAAGCACATCACTACCACCAAATATATAGTTAGAAACAGAAAGGATAGAGAGTAGGTAGGCAACTAGCAGTTTCATCCATAATACCCATAAACGTGATTCTTTGAGCATTTATATGGCTTTGCTCCTGTTAAGGTAGTTCCCTAGAAGTAGAATTTTAAAATCAAAATACAATGTGCATTTACAAGACTGATATATTGTCAAATTGCTTCCCCAAAATGCTGTGCATGTTTACATTCCCACAAACAGTGTATGAGAGTTCCCATTTTTCCATAGCCTTGCCAGTATTGGCCATTATTAGCTTGACTGTCAGTTTGATATATGAAAATTGATATCTTTTTCACCTTTTATTTCCCGGATAACTGATAAATTTGAACATCTTTTTACAAGTTAACTTATTGACTTTTACAAATTGGAGTTTGTCTAGGCAAAATACTCTTCCAACTAAGTCACCCTTCACCCCCTCATCCAAACTACCCAAACCAAGACTAGGTTTGTAAAGAGTATTCAGAGCTAGAGATGTGTAGAAAGTTGATTGAGCCAATAAAGATAAGTTCTATGACACAGCGTCTGAAAGGGAAATTGAGTTTTATTCTGGAGAGTGAAATTCTAATGAGGAAGAAAAGGCCAAGGGAGATGCTTGTTAATCAGAGTCATAAGATCTGGGTGAAGAGAGAGACAGAAAAGTGATTGTTTAGTATGTTCTGGGAAGTTGTTGATTCAATTCCCATACTTGGCTCACAATGAGGATCTCTATCTGGAGTTACTCCTGATAGCAGTAGAAATGTCTGAGAAGACAAAGAAATTAGCTCAGTTCCTGCCAAAGGCTCGGTTGACTTATGGTGTTACAGAATCGTCCAGCCTGAATAGGGAGATTTTTTTTTTTTTTGGATTTTCTACCCAACATAAAAACCCCATGGCAGCAGCGGTAGCTAAGTTGTGTCAGTCGTGACCGACTCTGTGCGACCCCATAGATGGCAGCCCACCAGGCTCCGCCATCCCTGGGATTCTCCAAGCAAGAACACTGCAGTGGGTTGCCATTTCCTTCTCCAATGCATGAAAGTGAAAAGTGAAAGTGAAGTCGCTCAGTCGTGTCCAACTCTTCCCGACCCCATGGACTGTAGCCTACCAGGCTCTTCTGATCATGGGATTTTTCAGGCCAGAGTACTGGAGTGGGTTGCCATTGCCTTCTCCCTAAAAACCCCACATGTACTACCAATTAATGACACTCTGTCACTTGTCATTGAATAACTCAAAGATACAAAGTTTGTCTGTTCAGGCACCTCTTAAAATTCATGCTTGCATAACTCTTTTGTCAGCTTATTAAACATGCTCTGAAACACTTTTATATCCTAGAATGGTCAAAAGCCCTCCTTGGTCTTCAGTAACATTTGACCTCTACATCCCCATAGTCCCTTCCTGGAGCTTTCTCCATTGCTAAATCCCTCCAGCTATTTCAGATCGTCCCTATTTGCATTCCACCGAAATGATCCTGTTGAACTAACCATCTTATTGGCCTAATAACTTCACTGAACTTCTGGAGGCTGCATACAAGGAATTACACTGCATTGCCCCTGCCATCTTGTTGGCACTCCCCTCACTGTCTATCTCCTTTCAAAGCCAAGTTCTCCTGACAAGTGACTCTTCCCTTAAAGTGAGGTGACCAGCCTTTTCACTCCAATTGCCTGTCTCATGTCCTTACAATGCCTTTCTCAATCCTTGGAATTTTGGTGAATAAGATTTTCTCTATCTCATTATAGCTTCTTAGAAAAATATTTGTAGCCCCTTGCAAATTTTCTCTTACAAGTTGAGAAAGAGAAAACAAATCACAGTATTTATTTGTGGAACTGGGCTCCTCTGTCCTGTATAATATCACACTCCCTGTTTTTTATAATGATTAGAGAACTCCTCTGTGGGAACACTTTCAATAATTCTGTAACTTTTTGGTCTTTTATGTCTCTGGCCCTTTTCTTGGGTACATGAATTAATTGGCTTTCTCTATCCAACCCAAGTACAAGTCCCACTGCATCAGTAGAATGCTTGGTTTAAACTGGGAAATATGCAGCTGTTGGTTGATTGAATCTGGCAGCATTCAGTTTTAGAGATCTTATGCCACTCATCCTGCCTGTTCAGAGTCAGGAACCAGCCTGATATCATGCTCCTGCTCACTGGAAGAGAGTGGTTCTTCAGTGAGTGTGCTTTCTCTTACAAGAAGAACAGAGTAGTTTGTCTACAAGGTGTTTTAACTGTAGATATAAAACTACTCATCACTCTGACTCCCCTCATTTCTTGATCTTAATCTCTGGACTCCCAAGATGAGGTTTGCTTCTGGTGCAGTCTGAAGCACAAGACCCTCTCCTGATTTAGGTGAAACAAGTCGGTAGGATTTTTTTTTGCCTCCCAGGATCCAGGCAGTACTTTGATTACACAAATCTTCACCATATATATTAGGGCTTCTAGGTACTAAGGACAGGTGTCGTTCCTATGACAACTTCTTGCCTTCATCCCACAAACACAAAAATTAATGAGTGGATACTGTATATGTCAGTGCTTCATACAAATTTGGTCTGAGGCCTCTTCTGTGGTTAGAGGTGGGAGCTCTTTCTTCCCCTACATGGAAGGTTGCTTTGTAGAAATCTAGCTTTAGAGGTTCAACATACTTCCACCGGTCTCTAGCTGAATTAATGTCGCCTGCCTCCCATCCAACCCAATATTTTATAATATTGCTACTATCTCTTCTTCCTCCTCAAATTGTTCTATCAAGAACAATAATCTGGAGGCCCATCTAGTGAAGTCCAGGCCTTGTCTGGTCTGTAAGATCTCATTATAAATTCTCCTGCAATGCCATGGTCTAGTGAGCAATGCCCTCATCACTTTCATCATCTTACTAAGTAAATCTCTCTAATCTCAACACACGTGTAGAGGCCTCTTCTTCCTCTTGAGTAATATGTGGTCAGAAACCTAATAGGCAAGTCTTTCTGACTGTCACCATTAACAAACATCTGTGAAAATCCTTTCAGACATTGACTTCACAGAGAAAGAGGCCTTTGCAGCTTTAAACCCAGGTATGGTCTATAATGCCAGGTACTATAGACTTTCTTAAATCTCTGTCAGTTCTATGTCTCCAAAGCCATACTGTGGAATGCCTTCAATCACAGGCACTACATTTTTGCTAATGTTTCTTATTTCTGTTAACAGCCTACCTGATGGTTGTTCCCTTAGTTGCAAGAATCAGCTTCAGGAAACTCTTTTTCATTAGATGAAACATGTAGGAAGCCCATGTCAGCCCAGTGTTGGTCACAGGCCTCCTTTCCTTTCCAGGAAAGTTTCCAGTTTCTAAGGAATTGTGGTTCTATTAGATGAACACTAACTTTCAGATTACAGATTCAGGAGTAATTTGTTAGAATTTACTCACTCAATTATGCTCACAGGACAATATTTCAATGTGGGAGAATCAAATGTATCTTATTTAACATTTAATCATACATAGATATATGTTGCATGCATCTTCATTTGTCCTCTTGTCCCAAGTTCAACAAATGTTAAAACATAGACCCAGTTATGATGCATTTACCTACAAATACAAAAAGACTTAGAAATTGTGGTGTCTCTTTCTTCATGACAGGGTATTAAGGTAAGACAAAATTGCTTTTAATTTTGAGGGGGTATGTGGATATTTCTTGAATGATTAGACTCCTGGAAACTTTGTCAGAATCATCAATTTTTATGAGATTTATAATCTATTTTTCTTTTGCTTTCTGTTGTATGGGGCATCTATGGTAACTTCTACTTTCTTCTCACTACATCAGCAGGATGGAATCCCTGTGGTAGATAAGCACAATGGCAGATAAAATGAGATATGATCAGCAGAGTGGCTTAGATGCAAAATAGCTTAATTCCTATGGCTGGATGCAAACAGAGCAAGTCCATTCATAGGACAGCCAGGAAGCTTCTCTTTGGCAGAACTCAGCGGGCAGCTCTGAGCAGATCACCTGCAGGGACAATAGCATTCAACTTTAAGGGATCTGTGTGCTTGAGTGGGCTCCAAAAACAGCCCAGAGATCAGGGAAGAAGCAAATTATTTTGAGCAAATGTTTTATATCTTCCAACAACAATTAATGAACAGCTGTGAGGAAACAACTCTTGACCTAGTTATATAGGTGATGGAGCAAAGAGCAAACATCTCTGCCCTCAATTTGCCTATTGTCTAGTAAGGGAGAAATAATGCTAAAACTACGGATGCTGGTAGGCACAACTAGCATTTATGGACAGGATCAGGGATCAGGTATGAAAGAGAAGTTAAAAGAAGAGAAAAGGTCCTCCATACAAGCTTCATCTGTTCAGTTTTTGGAAAAGAAATAAGGAAAGCAGGTGTTTTCCAGTCTTGATGAGTTCCGTAGGAAAGCCATCCAGGACCCAGACTCTGGTCTGTACCACGGAAGACAGTAAATGTGAAAGCTGGCAGGGAACATTGTGATAGGCAGAGGGAGTTGAGGTGGCAGAGGCACCCGAGAGTCTCCCCATCTCACCCTGGATGGGTATGTGGTAGATGAGAATGCCATCAATACACAGATTTATGGAACTCATCAGGTCTCATCCACCCAGATCAGATCTTCTCTTCTCTATCATGGAACCATTCAGTTTCCCTTCCAGACCACATGTTCAATGCCTTTTCAGAGAGTTTGCATCTCTAGTGTTTGTAAGCCTTTCCTATCTGCTTTTGGCTGTGTGGCAAATGAACAGTCTTTCTATTTATGGACCATGACTTTTGGGTAGATAGTTGTTCATATTGGTTGATCTTTTTCTGCTTTCACCACTACCGCTACTCATTTTACTTTTAAAATAGCATTTTAAAAACAATATAAAAAGGAAAATCAGCTCTGATGAGCAGCATTAATATTTTTGTTACTGTTATTGTTGTCCTAAGAACCTCAGTAGGGGCTGGAGGGATAAGGCACTCTGTCCAATCATCACTCCATGGTTCCTTCCCCACATCTCTCCACCCTGTTGGGTCTAGTTCTGGAAGTTTTATTTTCATACACTGGCCAGAGTTCCACTGGAGCAGAATGACTGAAGTAAGTGGATCCCTGTGACAAGAAAAACATAATATTCACTGAGAGAGTGAAAATGAGAGAAAAGCTAGAAAGAAAAGATAGTTTTAAGAGAGGATCTCAGGAAAATTGTCAGTCAGGAAAACCAAAGTCCTTGTATGGATAATAAGGTGATTAAAAATTGCATGATTTTCAACATAGACACGGGGTAGAGGAGGAACAGGAAGAGGGCAGAGCATGGTCAAAGGACATCTCAGCTAAAGGAACAGGCAACTGGATGCAGTACTGAAGTGCTCTGGTCACTCTGTAATCACAGGTTTGATATAGATAAGGCTTGATATAGATAAGGGAAAAGTAGAAAGACAGAAAAAGATGTCATGTATATTAGTCAAGATTATCCAGAGAAATAGAATCAAAAGACTGTATATAGAGAGATTTATTTTAAGGAATTGGCTCAGTTCAGTTCAGTTCAGTTCATTTCAGTCACTCAGTCGTGTCTGACTCTTTGCGACCCCATGAATCGCAGCACGCCAGGCCTCCCTGTCCATCACCAACTCCCAGAGTTCACTCAGACTCACATCCATCGAGTTGGTGATGCCATCCAGTCATCTCATCCTCTGTCGCCCCCTTCTCCTCCTGCTCCCAGTCCCTCCCAGCATCAGAGTCTTTTCCAGTGAGTCAACTCTTCTCATGAGGTGGCCAAAGTACTGGAGTTTCAGCGTTAGCATCATTTCTTCCAAAGAAAACCCAGGGTTGATCTCCTTCAGAATGGACTGGTTGGATCTCCTTGCAGTCCACGGGACTCTCAAGAGTCTTCTCCAACACCACAGTTCAAAAGCATCAATTCTTCAGCACTCAGCCTTCTTCACAGTCCAACTGTCACATCCATACATGGTTTTTCCAGAAACCATAGCCTTGACTAGACGGACCTTAGTCAGCAAAGTACTGTCTCTGCTTTTGAATATACTATCTAGGTTGGTCATAACTTTCCTTCTAGGGAGTAAGCATCTTTTAATTTCATGGCTGCAATCACTATCTGCAGTGATTTTGGAGCCCCCAAAATGAAGTCTGACACTGTTTCCACTGCTTCCCCATCTATTTCCCATGAAGTGATGGGACCAGATGCCATTATCTTCATTTTCTGAATCTTGAGCTTTAAGCCAACTTTTTCACTCTCCTCTTTCACTTTCATCAAGAGGCTTTTAGTTCCTCTTCACTTTCTGCCATAAAGGTGATGTCATCTGCATATCTGAGGTGATTGATATTTCTCTTGGCAATCTTGATTCCAGTTTGTGCTTCTTCCAGCCCAACGTTTCTCATGATGTACTCTGCATATAAGTTAAATAAGCAGGGTGACAATAGACAGCCTTGCCGTACTCCTTTTCCTATTTGGAACCAGTCTGTTGTTCCACGTCCAGTTCTAACTGTTGCTTCCCTGACCTGCATACAAATTTCTTAAGAGGCAGGTCAGGTGGTCTGGTATTCCCATCTCTCTCAGAATTTTCCACAGTTTACTGTGATCCACACAGTCAAAGGCTTTGGCATTGTCAATACCTTATTATAAAAGCTGGCAAGTCTAAACTTTAGGGTAAATGATTCAGGCTGGAGAACCAGAGAAGATTTGTTGCTGTGGTTCAAATTCAAAGACTATTAGCAGGGAAGACACAGTCAATGTTACATTACCCTGTAGGGAAAGGAGCTTAGCTCAGATCAGTAACTGCACAGTTCAGAGGGACAACCCTGCTCTCCTACTCATCTGGAAGAAAATGTTCTCAGATCCTTGGAGAGAAAAGAGATCCCTTAAACTACAATTTGCATGTTTTTGGAGTAAACTTAGTTATAATTCACGCAACGGCATGGCTGTACACGTGTTTGTGTGTATGTGCGGGTGTGTGTAATGTGCATGCATGTGTGTGCGTGTGTCTTTTCAGAGGCTAGGGTTTTAGTAAAGTTAGTTTCCTCTAATCTCTGGAAGTCTACCTGGTACAGGTTGAGCTTTCTGGCCAAGCTGGGGAAATTTAAAGTGAGTGAAATCTGATATACGCTTTGTTCTGTTTGAATTAGTAATTTAGGCAAATAGGAGGCTGCTTTGTTTATATAGGGATAATGATGGTAACAGAAAAAGGAGAGAGAAAATATCATGCAATAAATGATAGCCTTGCAATATTATCCATGGGCCCAGGTAAACTAGATAAAATTGCTTCAGCCTTTCCCATGAAACAAAACCCATTTATTGCCAGATTACAGAGGTAGTGATAGCTTCTGCTTTCATTTCCTATGGGAAAAAATAATTCATCCCTTTCCCATCAAGCTCTATGTTGTAAAAAGGAAGTTGATATCTTGCAATATATTAATAGTGTGGCAAGAGAGCTCTAGAGGACATACAAGGAGCATGTCCTCTGGTCTGAAGCCAGAGAGAGGCATGAGGATGGGGACACTGTTCCAGGCATTCAAAATAAGGGGGTGGGGTAAGAGCTGAGAAAAAGTATGATGGCTTGGTGAACTCTTCTTCAGTTTCCTTAGCAATAAGGATTAGAGACAGTGAATATTTAATTATTGTTTTCTTACATCTGAAGATTATGACAATAAAATGAAATTACTGCATGTGAGGTGCTTAGCATAGGAACTGACATCTTATAAGCACTTGGTCAACTACCCTAGGGAGTAGGAGAGGAAAAAGTCAAGGCAAAGGCCCAGGTTTCTGGAATAGGTCATTGACTGAGAGTAGGAACCTAACAATAGTTTGGAGATTGAAGACAAAGAACGGGGCATTGGCCATGTTGTACATGACCCCCTAGTGAGATGCCTAGTAGAGAGCTGGATGCAGGGTCTGATGCTAAGCAGAGGGTGTGGGGTGGAGATATAGGAATTGGACAGTAGCAGCATGTGAATGATATTTGGAGCCTACAGAGTAGCTACCCTAGAGAGAGAATGAAAATGCATTACAGGGAGTCTGTGACAAAAACACTGGGAACACCGATACTGTAGAAAGCATTGAGATAGAGGAAGAGCAGCCAACAAGGAGCCTAAGGGGGATGGCAGAGGGGTATGAGGAGGCCTCGGGTATATAATAGCAAGGAAACCAAAGGAAAAGAGACTTTAGGAAAGACTTCCTGACTTTTATTAGGAAAGAAGAGTCAACAATGTCGAATGTTGGAGCAGCTGCTGGTTACCTTGCGATGCTCAAAGGAGTCAGGGTGAAGGGATGCTGAGGAGTGAGTCCCTTGGAGCAACTGTAGAAGTGGCTGTGATGTGGGAGAGGGAGAAACAGGACAACAGTTGGAGGTGCAAATTTAAGGGAGTGTTTAGAGGTGTACTGAGTATGGAGAAGGCAATGGCACCCCACTCCAGTACTCTTGCCTAGAAAATCCCATGGATGGAGGAGCCTGGTAGCCTGTAGTCAATGGAGTCATGAAGAGTCAGACACGACTGAGTGACTTCACTTTCACTTTTCACTTTCATGCATTGGAGAAGGAGGTGGCAACCCACTCCAGTGTTCTTGCCTGAAGAATCCCAGGGATGGGGAAGCCTGGTGGGCTGCCGTCTATGGGGTCGCACAGAGTCGGACATGACTGAAGCAACTTAGCAGCAGTAGCAGAGAATGTTTAAGGACTACTGGAAAGGAGTTAGAGGCATGAGTGAAGCATGCCATAGGAAGAGGGAAGTACATTAGACAGTAAAGTTCCTGATAAGGGATGAAAAGGAGGGGCTAAAAGCACAGGTGAAATTATTAACTTTAGACTCTAGGAACTCAGTGTCATTTGTTGGGGCAGAAAAGAAAGCTGGAACAGGTGTAAATAAATGTGGGTCAGTTAAAATTTAAGTGATAGGAATTTGAAGACATCACTTTTTCTTTTCCCAAAGAAAGTATTTTATTGCGTTTAAAATTTGGGGAGAAAGTTATTTACAAAACTATAAAACATGATAATCAAAACTTCTGAGTTGAAGTTTTGAGAAGTAGCACCTCATCTGGTCCTCCTCTCACTCACCAGAGAGATCAAGCATATCTAAGCCAACAAAACAAAGTTTCATCCTTTGTTGTTTCAAACACATGGTTGCAGAAGGCATCACTTTTTAAAAATGCGTTTGTTCATTTTTGTCTTTACTGTCTTTGTTGCTCCAAACGAGCTTTCTCCAGTTGTGGTGAGCAGGGGCTACTCTCTGGTTGCTGTAAGGGAACTTCTCATTGTGATAGTGTCTCTTATTGCAGAGCATGGGCTCTAGGGCACAGGGGCTTTAGTAGTTGCAGCTCATGGGCTCTAGAGTGTGGGCTCTGTAGTTGTGGCACATGGGATTAGTTACCCCAAGGCATATGGGATCTTCCCTGACCAGGGGTTGAACCCATGTCCCTTGCATTAGTAGGTGGATTCTTAACCACTGGACAACCTCAGAAGTCCAAGGCATCACTTTCTGACTTCTATTTGTGTTTCCTGATAAATAGGAGGCTCTTTCATTACCCAAGAGTGGCAAGGTAGAAAGGAGGATTGGAAGGTTATGAAAAAAAGTTAGTAGTATGATTAAAAAAAAAAAAAAAAAAAAGATGGGCTGTGGAACTCAATTACCTGGATTTGAATCTTGGTTCTGATACTTCCCAGCTGTGTGGACTTGATCATATGATTTAGTCTTACTATGTCTCCTTTTACTAATCTGTGAAACGAGGATAATGATAGCTATCTCACAGTGTGTTTTTGAGGGTTCAATGAATTTAAAGCATGTAGATTAATTAGGACACTACATGGCACATGGCAAACACTCAATAAATGTTAGCTGCTACTAATTCATATTATCTTTAAATATCTCATAAGCCACATAGCTGATTGCTGCGTGGTGTTAAAGATTGATTGAGGCTGCTGCTGCTGCTAAGTCACTTCAGTCGATAGTGTTAATTCATAATGACTTTGTCAAGGAAGGGTGATGATTCTTCCAGGCAACTTGAGTGTGGTACAGAAGTGGAGGTGAATTGGATCAATCTAGGATTTCCAAGTAGGTGAGAACATATTTTTATTCCAATTTATTTACTCATTTCCCCCTTGATCTACCACTATCTATGTCCTATGACAAATTTGTGCAGAATGGTTTAGCATGGAAATTTGCTAATAGTTAGATAAATACAATTCTTCCTCATGACTTTTCATCTGAATTATCGTGAGAAAGCTTTAACTCAAATTGTCAATATATTTCACCATCAATATCAATATTATAATCTTACAATGCCAGTTGTTATGGACTGAACTATATCTTCCCAAAATTCATATGTTGAAGTCACCCCAGTGTGACTATATTTGGAGACACAGCCTTTAAAGAGGTAATTTAAGGTTAAATGAGGTCATAAACGTGGGGTCTTAATCCAATATGATTGGCATCCTTATAAGAACAGGCAGGGATACTAATGATGTGTGCATGTGCAGGAGAAAGACCATGTGAAGACACAGAAAGAAGGTGACTTTCTGAAAACTAAGAATAGAGGTCTCAGGAAAAGCCAAACCTGCCAAAACTTTGATCTTGGACTTTCAGCTTCCAATACTGTGACAAAATTCCTATTGTTTAAATGACATTCTGTGGTATCCTGTTATGATAGACTTATCAGACTAATATACCAGTGTTACAGCATACCTCTATATAGTGGTAGGTATAAACTGAAAAATAAGAGCCTGCTCCCTGAGGAATATCCTTCTTGTTTGTAGATGGAAAAGTTCTTGTTGGCATTTTGTACCTCGGAGGGTATGAGAGAATATGCCTAGTTTTAGGTCATTTCTGCATTGCTTCAATCCCCCATATTCACTAATCCCATGGACTCAGGTGGCTACCTCAAGTGAGTGAACCAAGATATATACATGTCGGTTTCAGTCACCCTTACTGGAAAGGGGTTCTTTTGATGTGCATCAAAATTCATTCCTTATATTCCCATAGTCATTTCCCATAGTCATTTTTGTGGGGCCACATTCCATACAGATATCATAGTAGAACAGCTTTCCATTATACTTCTACTTGATTAAATGGCTAGACCACTAGCCATTCAACTAGCCATTCAAGTAGCCATTCAAGGCCACTTTCCTTGAATCAATAAAAAATCAAACTTGAACCATTTTATTTTTATTTCCTTCAATCAAGCTGTTGTCTTTCCAAGCAAGATGTCAGCTCTTCATCGTGGAGCTGCCATTCATAAAGCAAGCAGATTGTTGTTGGTCAATAGTTGCTCATAAGCCACTTGTCAGGTGGCCCAAGTGGCCATAGGATTTAGCACTTCCCAGGTGTTTCCAAAGTTAGGCCATGGGGGAAAGACTACACCTACTTATGAATTCTCCATTCTCTCCCCTAGTAGCATATTCATCTATAAATTATTTCCATTTTATTTTGGAACTCTTCTTGGCATTGTCCTCTCCGTTAGAATATTTCTCTGATATTGCTCAAGACATTTTGAGTATTTCAGTATAATTTTACAATTTTTAGTCATAAGAGCAATTTTATCTAGCATCCAATAGCAAGCTTGTCTCCCAAATAATTGCCTCTCAAATTTCTGGTCCAAAATCCTACCAGTCAGCAGTCACTTCTATGTATTATTCACTAACTATTTCCTTAAGCCCCTAGTCTTCCCTCAACATAGGGCTACTGTACAGAAAATCTGTCTGTGTTATCACTACAGTGTCAGCTACAAATTGGCATTTGCCATCTACCTCTACAAGAATTAAATCGTGCTGCTGTAGTTGATGACTTTCAACATCTACTGAAGGTATTTCAGGGTGGAGAGTAGAAATGAGGCACTCTGTGCTCTGGGAAAAACTGGCAGAACAAATCTTCAGATAGTTAGATATTTTCAGGAGCTGATTTTATGAGCCTAATTCTTGTATTTCTTCATATCTAGTAAAGCACTAAATTCCTTCATAGTTATGATTGCTCCTGATGATAGCAGAAAACTTTTACAAAAAATATGTGCTTGATTGCATGTACTCTCCCTTCACCAAAATCACATATATACTGATTTCTCCCTTCGCCACCCGTCCCCCAACCCCCATCCTTGGAGCAGTTTCTCAGACCTATGTGAGATACTATCTCCCTGGCTATAGTCCTCATTTGGCCCCAGATAAAACCTAACTCACAACTTTCACTTCGTACATTTTTTTAAGGTGTCACCAGCTAGACACCAATTGAGTATTAAAGTACTAATCTCTTTTAGCCTACCAGATAGTCTATGCCATTTCAAATGAATGATTTGTGGACCCAGGCAATCTTACTGTTTCTCACTTAGCATGTTCTCTCAATTTCGACTGAATGGTGTATGTACATATCTCTTCTATTTTACAGTATTCATAGGGGAATTATTTCCAACTCAGACATGATATTCATCCCCATGATATATCCAAGCAAAGGAGTCAAAACATTTTTTCATTGTATTTATTTAAACACTCTAATTTTCATCCAAACTGTCACCATAATCTCATCACCTGTTACTTTACGATATCCTCCAGTTGAACTGTAGCCCATATTAGGATTTTGTCAATCCGTTTTGGAATGACAGTTAAGTTTCAGAAATAGCATTTCTCTACTCCCTGGCCATGCTACCAGCACGTGTGCATATGCCCATGGGTCTCCTTTGGTCAATTTTTCTCTTGAATAGACAGTGGGATCATTGCCCCAGGTGCTTTGAGGTCAAATTTCTCATTCTAAACTTTGCTTTCTAGATTTTTAAATTTCTCCAAACTAGAGTGAATAAAGCAGATTTTTGGAGGTCCTTAACTGTTGTGGGACCAGCAGGGGTTCCCAATGGCCCATCTAACTTCCAAGAGAGCTACATTGACATTTTTTACACTATTAGAATCTGATTTATTCATCTCACTTCTTAAAAACCATTTAAAGATTTCCACCCTCCTAGGATGTTCCCTTGACTCTTCTTATTCACTTTCTCATTCTCTTGTAAATCACTCTAATTCTGTTCACTATCTGTTGTTTCAGCATAATTTCTCTTTTGGATCGCAATCCTGAGGCTAGCAGTTGTGGCTTGAAGTGTTTGGAATTCAACGTTGGCCCAGCACCAGGATACACCCTAGCATTCTCTATACTTTTTATTTTAGCTATTACAGATAACAATTACCAATGGATTGAATATCTAACTTTTTTCTTGCTACTTTGGATTCCCTCATGCATTCAATAAACCAGCTCTCCAGGAGTTGGATCCATCATTTCTGAATTGAATTGACAACTTCAACTTCTAATAACTGGATTGCAGCACAGCTGTAATTCCATACTACTGGTGACACTGAGGACATATAGGAATCAAAGATTTCTCATCCTTGGCTTCCCATTCTTAGTTTTCTCAAACCAAATGTTTCAGTGAGCAAAGACTGTTGCATGGAGCCCCTTTTCTGGCACGAACTGTGAGAGCCAGGCTCACTGTTAAAGTTAGGAGGCACTGTCCACACAAGAACACTCACACATCTGACACTAACTGCAAGTCCAGCCACCCTCAAGTTTTAATAGCTTTGTTACAATGACTCATGAACTCCTTTTTCCCCTTCTAAAAACCATTTTTATTTTTAGTTGTGGTGGTCACAGAACTCCTTTGGTACAAGGACTATGAAAATTTCATATTTTATGGCAAGACAAAAAATGTAAACATAAAAAAATGTTCCTTACCCTTCGGACTTCTCTCCTCTTCTGTGCATTGTGTATCTGCTTTGTGCGTTGGCCAAACCTTCCCATGAGCAGAAATACGTTTTCAGTCTTAAAGAACAACATTCTCTTAGTGCCAACAAGAAAATTCCTTAAAAGAAACATTGCTTCTTGATCTTATAAATGGTCACAATGACCCATCACTCTATACTTAAAGATCTGGATTTTGCAGATTGATATATGCAATGATATAAGTTGATATAATTTAATGCACAGCCCTCTGTCTCAGAAGCCCTTGTAACTGTGTTTTGATGTCTAATGGGCAGTACAGTTCTTGGAGCCTTATGAGAAGCTGTTCCCAGGTTATAACTCAACTTGGCTTGAATAAAATTTTCTACACAGGGAACTGTATTCAATATCCTGTGATAAACCATAATGGGAAAGAATATGAAAAAGAATATATACATTTCTATACAGCAGAAATTGGCATAACATTGTGAATCAACTATATTTCTAAGAAATAAAAAAAATTCTGCTTCTTTCTTAACTGATTTTTTTCATCAGAAGGACTCAGGACTCACAGACTCACTGAAGTCTATTATATTCAAGTGTTGGGTTAGTTGCACAGTTGTGTCTGGCTCTTTGCAACCCCATTGATTATAGCCCACCAACCTCCTCTGTCCATGGAATTTTCCAGGCAAGAATACTGGAGTGAGTAGCCATTCCCTTCTCCAGGAGATCTTCTCAAGCCAGGGATCAAACCCAGGTCTCCTGCACTGCAGGCAGATTCTTTACTATCTGAGCCACCAAGGAAGCCCCAAGATTACAGTTTATTACAAGGAAAAATACAGATTAAAATTAAGGAAAAATACAGAGGGCAAAGTTCAGAAAAATGTAGCATCTCACCATGGAGTCAAGATAGCATTACTGTTTCCAGCATCAATGTGTAACAATACACACAGCATGTCAACCAAGAAAGCGTGTTTGTGCAGATTCTCAGCATCAGGAAGAAAAGAGAGCTTAGGCCTATACATGCAAGGGCCTTCTTTTAATGGAAGAGGATAGCTTTATTTCTTTGCCAGGAAAAGGGGTATATAGCACACTCCTGCCTCTAAAAACTATGTGTCCCAACTTGGAGAGGACAGTGAGAAGTTTTACAGTAATGGTTCAAAGAGTATGTGATCAGCTCTTGGACTTTCTTCAGATGAATTGGTGGTAAGGTAAGTAGGAGTCTCCATTAACAACCTTCAGGTTCCAACTGGGGTCTACGTGCTTGTGGGCAGCATAACATCATTAATCATTAAATTCTCCCATCCGGAGGGAGTTTCAGTATCTGCAAAAAGCTAAAAAAATTATGTAAAATAGATAGTGGGAATTAGCTGTATAACACAGGAAGCTCAATTGGGTTCTCTGTGACAACCGAGAGGAGTGGGATGGGGTGGAAGTGGTAGGCAGGTTTAGGAGGGAGGGGACATATGTGTACTTATGACTGATTCACACTGTTGTATGGCAAAACCAATACAACAATGTAAAGCAACTATCCTCCAATTAAAAAGAAATTTGTAAAATGTCAAACAATATTTGTGTGTGTATCTGTAGATGGGGAACTAGGACCTTGTCCCAAGGCTACACTATTGTTTCTCTTACTGCTTTGTTTCCTCCTGGTCTCACATCCTTTTCTTTCCCTAATTAACAGCTGCTGGAATCTCAGGGAAGGTCATGGAAACTGAATGAAGGCCGTTTCTTGTAATCAAAGAAAAGGAGACACAGAAGGGCTTTGTGTCCAGAGGCTGCATGGGGCCCTGCTTGGTATCACTTTCAACAAATACCGACCTCCAAGTAAAAGGAGAGCACTGAATTAGGTGAAATACGGACATCGTTGGAAATGGGGTCCTCCAGGGAGCCACCAAAGAGCCCAATAATGACAGTTCTTTGCACAAGAACCTTTAAAGAGAGCTCCAGCCCTGTTCTGCTCTTTCAAGTGGCTGCTAGACTGCTAGCTTCACCATGAATTCAGGCTGTTATTTTTCAAAACTACAACGGAGGTACAGAGTAAAGGGTGGGACTGAGGCAAGTTAAAACCCGCAAAGCTTTCTGTTCTTACTGAGACTAAGCTGTTTTTCTTGAATATATTCCCCTTGGGTTGCTGCAAGCCATTGGTTAATTTTCTGAGTTCTGAAAAACTACTCTAATGTTAACAGATTTTCCTTAGTTGAAACCAAGATTTTTTTTTCCAAGTTAGGTTTTTTTCAATTAAACTTACAAAATTTATTGCTAGTTTTTCTTTCCTAGTGATATTTCCATAGATTCATAAATCACTTTTGTCTTTTCAAAATTCATCCTCATGGTAAACTGAAAGGAAGCTATTAAATGTCTTCTCTATCTCCACCCCTAGAACTGCAATTTGTGTTTTTAATACAATAATTTGGCTGTATCAAGAGGCTACATTTCTTATTTTTGTATCAGCTATAATTATATCTCTTTCATGAGATGCTTTTGTTTTTTCTTATCTGATTGTAACCCCAGAGGTTCCTTACCTTACATACTAAAAAGAAAATAAATACCAACAGATAAAAATTACAGGTTTTCTCAGTGCTTTTATGGAAAAGAGAATTTTGAAGGCTTTAACCCTACTGTTTTCTATACTTTACACTTTTACATGCATGTTGAATTATATTCTTTTTTTTTTGATGTCTGAGCTTTTATTTTTATTATATTCTTTTCTCTTCTTAAAGCTAAAGTTGTTCAGTGTTTATATATTCCCCCTTTAATGATCCATTGAAATCACCCATTATCCTGTTATTACTTTATGAAATTTTGTTCTTTTTAATTAAAAATATTTTTTAACAGTAAATCGATCTAGAGGATGAGGGAAAGAGAAACAGATGTTCAGAGACCAGCCTCCTGTGAGCCTGCTCCTAGAGCTGCTTGTTCCTCCCTATAACCCAGCCCGGTGTGGTTGTCTTGGGCGTAGCGGTCATGAAAAAGACAGTAGCTCAGAGCATGTACTCCAAGTCTTCCCCTTATCCTATCCCTTATCCTTCGGGTTTGCAGTATCCTCCCCACATCAGAAAACAGCCATCCTCTTTCTCCTCAGGCTTCTCACAGTCCTGACTTGAGTTTCTCAGAATCCACACTCTCCTTCCCTCCTGGGTATACCCATGTTTAAGGAGGGTATACCCATGTTTAAGGAGGGTATACCCATGTTTAAGCTGGCGCTGACAGCTTGTGAACACCTTGCCACAGCTTCCCAGGTAGCACTAGTGGTAAAGACCCCTCCTGCCAATGCAGGAGACAAAAGATATGCAAGTTCAATCCCTGAGTCGGGAAGATCCCCTGGAGAAGGGCATGGCAACCCCTCCAGCATTCTTGCCTGGAGAATCCCATGAACAGAGGAGCCTGGCGGGCTACAGTCCATGGGGTTGCAAAGAGTTGAACACGACTGAAGTGACAGCGCATGCACATGTAAGGTGGACAAGTTATTTAATCCTCTGGACATCCAGGATGCTTATTAATAAACTATGTGTAATTCTTAGACAATACGGTTATTCTAAGGGTTCAGTTCAATGTATTGTGGATTAATTGAAATGATGCATGTAAAGCCACATGATATTAGTAAATATTGCCAAACCTGGAGGCTATAGGGTCATAATACTGATTCCCAGCAAAAGTTAAATGCCAACTCTCCACTGGGGATGTGGAGAGTTAACACTTTGAATAAGAAATTGCTTTGCTCATACTGTCTTATGTAGGCAATCAACAAGTTGAAGTTTATGAAAAGTCAGAAAGGAAACTGGCTCATTGACTGTGGCTGGGAGAGAACCCAAGCCTAGGTCAGCTCCTTTTGTAAAGCCTGACCACAGGTTGACACTGGTGGTCAGGTCTGCCTGAGGCAGAGCTGTTAACCCAAGGAAACAGCTAAGCATAATAAGTAGGTGGGTATGAGGGTGGGATGTGTAGAAACACCAAGGTAGTCATAACTGCAGGGGATGAGGCCTATTTAACATAATGCCATACAAATCATAGACCATGATTATTTCCACATTTGTTCTCTATTTACTGAGTTCATACTGTAGGTACTGGAGACAAGATGAAAGGCTTTTCTCTTCAGTGGTGAGGCTGTCTCCTCGGAATAAACTTGTTGGCCAGAGGTCAAATAAGAACTGGTTTGCTAGCTCTACCCTGGAAGAATCATGTAAAAGGCCCCTAGAGCTCCAGCTTTTACTTTTCTCTTGCCTCTGTCCATTCTGATGATTTCTCAGTAGCTGCATAGGTGGCCGGATAAGGCAGTGGCACCCCACTCCAGTACTCTTGCCTGGAAAATCCCATGGATGGAGGAGACTGGTGGGCTGCAGTCCATAGGATCGCTACAAGTCAGATACCACTGAGCAACTTCACCTTCACTTTTCACTTTCATGCATTGGAGGAGGAAATGGCAACCCACTCCAGTATTCTTGCCTGGAGAATCCCAGGGACGGGGGAGCCTGGTGGGCTGCCATCTGTGGGGTCGCACAGACTCGGACACGACTGAAGCGACTTAGCAGCAGCAGCAGCACGGTGGCAGGCAGCCTGCAGTGAGGCCCTGCTCAGAGGACCCCCGCATCTACTGGGCCTCCTGGACCCTGGGATACAACAGCCTACTCCTTAGTGAGTGGCCTGGCTCCTGGTAAGGGAGGGAATTGTGTAGAGCCAGGCAGGAGAGTGGCTGACTTCTAGGAGAGCTCCTTGGAATCTGATGTCTTTGGTATACAAAAGGAGAAAAGCACTGTCTTGTAATTTGTGAATGTGTATTTTGTTTAGAGCTCTGGGATGAACAGAAAAGCAAGACTTGTCACCACCTTATGGGGGTGACAAGGCTTCCCTAGTGGCTCAGATGCTTTAGCGTCTGCCTGCAATGCAGGAGACCCAGGTTCAATCCCTGGGTCGGGAAGATCCCCTGGAGAAGGAAATGGCAACCCACTCCAGTATTCCTGCCTGGAGAACACCATGGACAGAGGAGCCTGGTGGGCTACAGTCCACAGGGTCACAAAGAGCCGGACATGACTGAGCAACTTCACTACGGAGGTGACAAGGCTGCAATGAGGGTACCATTTACCGGGTAGTTGAAGCTATTTTATTGCATTAGCAAAGAAGTCACTAGAATCTAGACTGTCTCTGTGTCTATTGGCAAGGAGGGAGGTAAGAAAGCCATTTGTCATTATGGGCTGCACACACAAAGAAATGGAGGCTGGATTTGCTGCATGAGTTCAGCGGTTCCTGTGGGTTGCACAATGTGGTATCAGGGTAAGAACAGTCAATAAAATTTTGTATTAACATGTATGATCATTTCTAGTTTTATATTATTTAAATACATGTTAAACTCAATTTTGTTTACTACCACAGCTTCCTCTAGTACCTTTTTTTTTCTCTTTAAAGATTAGCATCTTTGTAGATCTGAGTGCTTTGCGTTCCTTCGCTAAGTCTTTAAACTTCACCGCAGCTGGTGCTCAGTGTCAGCACCTGGGTGGGGTCTCCGTGAAGCCTGAGAACCGAGCCGCCTCTCTCCCCGGTTCCCTCCTTTTCAGCAAGTGGGGGGTCCGGCTGGACTGCTGTTTAACTCTCAGCTGGCCAGAAGCCCCTGTTCTGCTAAAACCCTCTAAGTTCTTACCTTCCCTTTTCCCAGGATAGGCAAGCTGGAGGATGAGCCTCCAGGAGCTGCTCAGATCCTGGTGATGAGACAGCAGTGCTAGGAGGGGAGCCCCTGGGAAGGTCAGAAACAGGGTGGGGAGCTGGTGGGAGCTCCTGCAGGGGAGAAGCCCAGGGCTGGGAGTGGGGAACCCTGGTGCCAGGTGTGGCTCTGCCCTGTGTGACCCAGGCCAGGTTCACCCCTGGGGAGTCTTCTGCTCTGTGACGGGGGTGGGGGTGGGGGGTGCTGGGAATGTCCCCTCCAAGACCCCTCAGAGTTGTCATGTTCTGGGATTTAGTGCCTCTCCCCAGCCGGCCTCTCCTGTGGGGACTTCAAGACCTCTGCTCTGTCTCTTCACCCCTGACAGGGACCGACAACTGGTGAACCTGTTTAGGCAGCACCTTCAAAGAGAAGAGCCCTGACCATCCTGTGGTCCCTCTCAGCTCTCAAGGAGAGAGGGGTGCTCCTCTTTAAGCATCCCCTTGGGAATCCAGCCTGGCCCTCTATTTTCTCTGCCTCTGCTCCTGAGAGGGGTCTCGGGACCCAGTGTCCTCAGACCACCTGCTGAAGGACATCACCTCCACCCCACACTGTATGAAAACTTGGTCCACAAACCACCCTCAGGAAAATATGCTACAGGCTGGGCCACTTAGAAGTGAAGTCGCTCAGTCATGTCAACTCTCTCTGACACCATGGACTGTAGCCTACCAGGCTCCTCGGCCCATGGGATTTTCCAGGCAAGAGTACTGGAGTGGGTTGCCATTTCCTTCTCCAGGGGATCTTCCTGACCCAGGGATCGAACCCTGGTCTCCCGCCTTCTGGACAGATGCTTTACCATCTGAGCTACCAGGGAACTTAGAAGCAGCTAACTAATAATTCTCCGGATCACAGATGGTGAGCTCTCTTGCTAACGCTTGTGGGAGTGACACAAACATTGCTTTGGCTAGAATTACCTGAGAAAATCTCTTAGGAAGATAACACATTGGAGCCTAAAATATTGTTCCAGAGTCCGACCAACTGCTCCATTTCCCCTTTTGGAAAAACAGGTGTTTCTGGAGCCCAGATTAAACGAGGCACTTATGGCTACTGCCCGCTGTTGTAAGAATTTTTTATTTAAACTTTAGAATAATTTTAATGTTTGATTCTCTTCAGTTATTTATACTCTTTTAAATATGTTATTAGGTTCAGTTTGCTGATATTTTGCTGATCATTTTGTGTCTGCATTTGTAAGATATATTGGTCTATAATTTTCTTGTGGTTTCCTTATCTGCTTTTGGTATCAGTGTAATATTATGCTCATAGAACAAGTTAGGAAGTATTCTCTTATCTGCTTTTAGTTCTAATTTTAGAAGAATTGGTGCTAATTCTTCTTTAACTGTTTGAGTAAAAATCATCAGTGTAATGACCTAGTCCTGGACTTCTCTTTGTTGGAATGTTCTTTTGGCTACTCCTTCAATCCTTTTATTTGCTCTAGGTTTGTTGTGATTTTATATTTCTTCTTGAGTCAGTTTTGCTCATTTGTATTTCTAAAAATTTGTCCATTTCATCTATATTATATAGCTTGCTGGTGTTTGTTCAGTTTCATTTCTATGATTAGTGATTTTTGTCTTCTATTTAATTTTCCTTTGTCAGTCCCACTGATGGTTTGCCAATTTTGTTGAGTTTTTTTTTTTTTTTATTCTGGTTATGTTGTTCCTTTTCATTGTTTTTCTATTATCTACTGAATATTTCATTTATCTCAACTCTAATCTGTATTGTTTCCTTCTATCTGTTAATTTTGGGTTTTGTTACACTTCTTTTTAGTTTTTTTTTTTATTTATTTATACTTGTCTGTGCTGGGTTTTTGATGCAGCACACGGGCTCTTTGTTGCTGTTCTTGGGCGTTCTCTAGTTGTGGTGGATGGGGCTACTCTCTAGTTGCAGCAGGCACGCTTCTCCTTACAGTGGCTTCTCTTGTTGTGGAGCGCAGGCTTTAGGGTATACGGGCTTCACTATTTGTTGCACATGGGCTCAGTGATTACAGCTCATGGACTCAGTTGACAGGGATCAAGCCTGTATCCTCTACATTGGTAGGTGGGTTCTCAACCACTGAACAACCAAGAAAGTCCGTTCATTTACATCTTTAAGGTGTAAACCTGAGATCTTTCTTCTTTTTAAATATATGCATTTACTGTCATAAATTACCCTCTGGCTACTGCCTCGTTGCATCCCATGTTTTGGCAGTTTTTCTTCCATTTTCCTACATCTCAGGATGTTTTCTTTTCTCTTTTTAAGTATAATTGACTTACAATATCATATTTCTTGCAGGTGTACAGCATAGTGATTTAATATATTACATTATAGTAAATTTTATATATTTGATCACCACAATAACTCTAGTTATCATCTGTCACCATACAATGTTATTGCATTATTCACTATATTCCCTATGGTGTATAATTCCATCCCTATAACTTAATTATTTATAACTAGTACTTTGTATCTAATTCCCTTTTCCTATTTCATTCATTGCCTCACCAATCTTGCCTCTGGCAATCACCAGTTTGTTCTCTGTATCAATGAGTCTGTATCTGTTTAGTTATGTTTTTTCATTTGTTTTGCTTTTTTAGATGCTACATATAAGGGAAATCAGGACATATTTGTCTTTATTTGTTTGACTTATTTAGCTTAAAATAATATCTTCTAGGCCCATTCATCTCATTGCAAATGTCAAGATTTTATTTATTTTTCTGTGCCGAGTAATATTCCATTATATGCATAAGCTACATTTTCTTTATCCATTTATCTATCAGTGGACATTTAGGTTGCTTTGTTATCTTGGCTATTGTAAATAATGCTGCAAAATAGTGAGTGTATCTTTTCAAATTAATGTTTTCATATTCTTCAGATAAATGCAGAGAAACAGAATTGCTGGATCCTGTGGTAGTTCTACTGTTAAGTTTTTGATGACACCCCATTCTGTTCTGCATAGTGGCTGTGCCAGTTTACATTTCCACCAACAGTGCCAAAGTGTTCCCTTTTTCCCTCATACTTGCCAACACTTGCTATTTCTTGTCTTCTGATAATTGTCTTAAAATATCTCATTTTGGTTTTAATTTGGACTTCCCTAATGATTAATGGGAACTTCCCCACTTGCTCAGTGGTAAAGAATCTGCCTGCCAATGCCTGCCAATGCAGGAGACAAAGTTTCCATCCCTGGGTCAGAAAGATCCCCTGGAGAAGCAAATGGCAACCCACTTCAGTATTCTTGCCTGGAGAATCCCATGGACAGAGGAGCCTTGAGAGCTGCAGTCCATGGGGTCTCAAAGAGTCAGACATGCCTTAGCAACTAAATGACAACAAAGAGTAGTGATTTGAACATTTGTCATGTGTCTACCGGCCATCTATGTGTCTTCAGAAAAATTTCAAGTCCTGCCCATTTTTTAAATTGCATTAAGTTTTTCATTTGATATTGACTTAAATGAGTTCTTTTCTAAATTTTGGATATTAATCTCTTATCAAATGTATCATTTGCAAATATCTTTTCTCATCCAGGAGGTTGCCTTTCCATTTTGTTGACAGTTTCCTTCACTGTGCAGAAGCTGTTTAGTTTAACATATTAATGATGCCATTTGTTTTTGTTGTTAGTGTTACCATCACCTGAGGAGACAGATACAAAAAAAAATATTGCTAAGAATGATGATAAAGAGCATACTACCTATGTTTTCTTCTAGGAATGTATGGTTTCAGGTCTAAATCTAGGTCTTAGATTTAGTCCATATTGAGTTTACTTTTGTATAAAGTAAAAGGAAATGGTCTAGTTTCATTCTTTTGCATGCAGCTGTCAAGTTATTTTCAGAATTATTTATTGAAGACACTGTCTTTCCCCATTGTATTTTTTTTTGCCTCTTCTGTTATAGACTAATTGATCTTACGGCTATGAGTTTATTTCTGGGCTCTCTATTCTGTTCTTTGGAACTATATGTCTATTTTTGTGCCAGTACCATATTGTTTTCATTATTTTAGCATTTTAGTATAGTTTGAAATCAGGGAGTATGGTGTTTCCAGCTTTGTTCTTCTTTCTCAAAACTGCTTTGCATATTTTTTTTTCTTTTGTGATTCCATACAAATTTTAGATTATTTCTTTGAAAATTACCACTGGAATTTCAGTTGAGATTGCAACAAATCTGTAGATTGTTTTGAGTAGTATGGACATTTTAACAATATTGTTTCTTCAAATCCATCAAAACAAAATTTTCTTTCCACTTATTTGTTCATCATCAATTTATTTCATCAGTGTCCTATACTTTTCAGTGTATAGTTCTTTTCCTCCCTTGGTTAAATTTATTCTCAGGTATTTTTTTGATGCATTTTAAAATAAAATTGCTTTCTATTTTCTCTCTGATAGTTTGTTAGTAGTGTGTAGAAATGCAATAGATGTCTTATATATAAATTTTTATCCTGGAACTTTACTGAACTCATTTATTAGTTCTAATAATTTTTAGTGGAGTCTTTAAGGTTTCCTATATATAGTATCATGTCATCTACAAGTAATGACATTTATTTCCTTCCGGTTTCTATTTTTTAATTTCCTTATCCAATGGCTGTGGCTAGTACTCCAAATACTATGTTGAATAAAAGTGGCTAGATTGAGTATCCATGTCTTGCTTCTAATCTCAGAGGAATGTTCTCCTTTGTCTTTTATTATGATCTTTTCTAAACAGTCTATTTTGTCTGATACAAGTATTGCTAACCCAGCTTTCTTTTCATTTTCATTTGTTTCTTGTAGGCAGCATATAGCTGGATCTTTTAAAAAATTCTTTCAACCACTCTATGTCTTTTGATTGGTTCATTTCATCTATTTACATTCAAAATGATTATTGATAAATATGTAATTATTGCCATTTTGTTGTCTTCTGGCTGTTTATTTGGTTTTTCTCTGTTCCTTTCTTCTTCTCTTGGCTTTTCCCTTCTAGTTTGATGATTTGTGTATGTGTGTGTGTGTGTGTGTTATGTTTGGATTAATCTTTTTAATATATCTACTGTACACATTGTTTGTTGTTACAATAATATACATAATTGTTTAAGTTGACAGTCACTTAAAGTTCAGGTGCATTCTAAAAGTACTACATTTTTTCTTCTCTTCCTCCAAATTTAATGTCTTTGATGGCATACTTTATATCTTTTAATTTTGAGTATATTTATTAAATATTTATTGAAGTTACAGTTGATTTTACTACTTTTTGTCTTTTAACTTTCATACTAGCTTTCAAGTGGCTGATCCATTGCCTTTACTACATATTTGCCTTTACTGGTGAGAGTCTTCTTTCTCATTTCTAGTTATGGCCTTTTCTTTCCTGCTTAAAGAAGACCCTTTAGAATTTCTTTAAAGCCAATTTATTGAGTCAAGCTTGTTTGGTTTTGCTTGTCTAAGAAACTCTTTATCTCTCCTTCAGTTCTCTTTAAAACAATTTTCATTTATTTATTTTTTGGCTGTTCTGGGTCTTCACTGCAGTGCACAGGCTTTGTCTAGGTGTGGTGAATGGGCCACTCTTTGCTGCAGTGTGCGGGCTTCTCACTGTGGTGGCATCTCTTGTGGAGCACAGGCTCTAGGTGTGTGGGCTTCAGTAGGCACAGCATGTGGACTCAGTAGCTGTGGCTTGCAGGCTCTGGAAAGTGGGCTCAGTAGTTGCAGTACATGGGCTTTGTTGTTCTGTGGTATGTGGAAACTCCCCAGTCCAGGGATCGAACCCATGTCCCCTGCATTGGCAGGTGGATTCTGTGCCATTAGTCACCAGGGAAGCCCTCTTCTTCAATCCTGGTTGATAACCTTGTCAAGTAAAGTATTTTGGTTGTAAGTCATCTTTTTTTTTGTTTAAATTCAGCACTTTAAATACATCATTCCACTCCCCTCTGGCCTACTGAATTTTCGCTGAAAATCATCTGATAGTCTTGGGGGGTCCTCTTGTATGTGACTAGTCATTTTTCTCTTGAAGCCTTTAAAATTCTCTCTTTATCTTTCACATTTGTCATTTTACTTAGGATCATGTTTTGTTATGAACCTCTTTCAGTTCATCTTGTTTGAAACTCTGTCATTCCTAGACCTGGATATGCATCTCCTTCCCCAGGTTAGGGAAGTTTTTACTCATTATTTCTTTAAATATTTTTTAACCCTTTCTCTGTCTCTTTTCTCCTTCCAAAACTCTGTAATACAAATGTTGGTACACTTGATATTTTCCCAGATGCCAAACTAAAAATTCATTAAAATTTTTTTTTGTTTGTTTTTGCTGCTTAATTATTTTCCAGATCACTCATCTATTTCTGTATCATTTAATCTACAATTGATTCCCTCTAGTGTATTTTTAATTTCAGTTGTTGCATTATTTAGCTCTGACTGGTTCCTTCTTACTTTTCCCAAATCTTTGTGAAATTCTTACTGTGTTCCTACATTCTTCTACCAAGTTCATTTAGTCTCCTTATGACCATTATTTTGAAGTCTTCATCAGGTAAATCACTTACCTCCATTTTATTAGGGTTTTTATTGCTGGAATTTTACTTTGTTGTTTTATTTGAAACATGTATCTCTGTCTTTTCATTTAGTTTGACTTTCTGTGTTTATGTCTATGAATTAGGCCAGACCACTCCCTCTCCTGGTCTTGGAGGTAGGTCCCATTTGTAGACTGTGCTAAGAGGCTTTGGCAGGTTGTCTGCAGCTGAAGTAGATGCCAGCGTGGAATATCCTGGGTTGTACCATACTGGGGCTGTCTTTGCAGGATGCCCAGGGCTGGAGGAAGCACAGGGTAGGTGGTTCCTGTAGTGTGCCATGCCAGTATTGCTCTCCAGAATGGCTGGAGTTAAAGCAGACATGGATTGGGGGTGGGGTCCCAGAGTATACCAGGGAAGGAGAGCTGTAGCAGGTGTCAGCACAGGCCAGGGTTTCCAGCATGCACTGAGCTGGGGCCATTCCAGTGGAGCTGCTACATGCATGCATGCTGAGTTGCCTCATTCATGTCCAACTCTTTGCGACCCGATGGACTGTAGCGCATCAGGCCCCTCTGTCCATAGGATTCTCCAGGCAAGAATACTGGAGTGGGTTGCCATTCCCTTTTCCAGGGGATCTTCCTGACCCAGGGTTTGAACCTGCATCTCTTATGTCACCTACACTGGCAGCTGAGTTCTTACCACTAGCACCGCCAGAGCTGGAGTAAGTGCAGGCCTGAGGGGAAGGATGGTCCTGGGGCACACTACATTGGGGCCACCTTGGAAAGATGGCTGATGCTGGGGCTGGCACAGGTTGGGAAAACCAAAGTGTACAGTGCTGGCCAACTTAGGGGAAGCTGTAGTTGGTTGGGGTCAAGTGCCTGGGATGTGCTTGGGTGACCTTGGCAGGCCAGTTTAGAGAGTTTGGACATATTGCCACCCATGCTATCAAAGGAAAGGAGAACAAAAATAGTACCATCTCATGCCTCCAACCCTGGAGAAAATTCCAGCTGTGCCCCACCCATTTGGCAGGTGTTCAACAGTTAGTAAATGGATTCCCTTTATGTATAGCCTAGGCAATTTTTTAAACCACTGTTTTATTATTGTGCCCCCAGGGTAGGCTAATCTGTGCATAGGCCCCTCAGTGATATTCCTTCTTATTGCATTTTTGCCACATTAGAAATGGGTTTCCTCATCATACCACATTTTCATTTTTTCCTACTAGGTGGTCACTCTATCACTTGTACAGAAGCTGTTCAATCAGCCTTTAGTTCTTCTTTAGGAAGAATCGCTCTATACAGATGTGTAGGTTCAGTATCTGTATGAGAGGAGGTGACTGCAGGGTCTTCCTACACTGCCATCTTAGGCTGAAAGCCTCCCACTGTTTCTTTCTTTTTTTTTTTTTTTTATTTCCCTTGTGTGTTTGCCTTTGATCCACAGGTTATTTTATTGTGTGTCATTTAAATTCCATGTATTGGTGATGTTTCTAGTCTTCCTTCTATTACTGAGTTCTAGCTTCATTCAAGGGTGGTCAGAGAAAATACTTTGTATGATTTGATTCTACTTAAATTTACTGAGCTTTATTCTGTGGCCTAATATAAGGTTCTGAAGAATGGTTCATCCACAGTTGAGAACAAATATATTCTATTGTTGTTGGATGAAGTCGTCTATGTGCTTCTGTTAGGGTGAGTTTGTTTTAGAGAGCATTGCTCACATCTATTTCCATACTTATATTTTTATGTATGCTCAGTCATGTCCGACTCCTTGTGACCTCATGGATTGTAGCCCACCAGCCTCCTCTGTCCATGAGATTTCCCAGGCAAGACTATTAGCGTGGGTTGCCATATTTTATATGTCAAATTGGCTGGGCCATGGCACCCACTTATTTGGTCAAAAATTATTCTTGATATCTTCATAAAGGTGTTTTTACGATGATATTGACATTTAAATATATAAAGTTGAGTAAAGCTTATTACCCTTCTTGGGCTTCTCTTCTAATAAGTTGAAAGCCTTAATACAACAAGGGCTGATCTCCTCTGAGCACAAAGAAATTCCCCCAACAGACTGCTTTTGGACTTAAGCTGCAAATCTTTTCTGAGGCTTCAGCCTTCTGGCCTACCCCATGAGCTTTTGGAAGCACCAATCTTCCACACTCACAAGAGCAAATTCCTTAAAGTAAATATATATATATATATATATATATATATACACACACACACACACACACACACACACACACATATATATAATATATTTACTATAAAGACATATATATATTTCTTTAAGTCATTAAATAAATATACAAACTTATAATTGGAATGTATGTTTGGAATAGACATACTCAGCAACTGGCAGAATCCTCACACTGGTTCCCTGACTTGTGAAGTGAGAGCTATTCTGGTATGAAAGGTAAAGTGAAAGCCACTAGAACCAACTCTACCTAAGAAAAGTAAACCATGAGTAATTCTGTGTTTGCAGAGGAACCTCACAGATTAGTGCCAAGAAATTAAAAGATGCAGGGGGTATTGATTCCCATTCCCAACCAAATTGCCTATTTTAACTGTGCAGAAGACAGATGGGTCTTGGAGAATGACAGTGAATTCTAAGAGTTAGGCTTGCTTACAGAGGACTGAGGTGGTGACTTGAACTATAGCTGCTGTACCAAATGTGGTTTCATTGCTTGACCAGATTAACTCATCCCCTGGTACCTGGTATGTAGCTAATGGTCTGGCAAATCCTTGTTTCTCCATCCCTGTTCAAAAAAATCACTGGAAGCAGTTTTCTTTCTGCTGTCAAGAGCAATAATTAAATATTTATTGTTCTATTTGAAGGTTATATCAACTCTCACCTGTATTGTTGCTGTTAAGCCATTAAGTCATGCTCAGTACTTTGTGACTCCATGAACTGAAGCACGCCATGCTTCTAGGTCCATCATTAGCTCCCAGAGTTTGCTTGAGCTCACGTCCACTGAGTCAATGATGCCATCCAACCATCTCATCTTCTGCTATCCCCTTCTTCTCCTGACCTCAATCTTTCTCAGCATCAGGGTCTTTTCCAATGCAACATAACTTGCAGGGATCTTGGTCACCTCCTTTTCTACAATATATCACACTGGCTCATTACATTGCTGATGTTGTGCTGATTGGACCTAATGAGTGAGTAGTTGCAACTACTCCAGATTTATTGGTTAAAACATATGTATATTAGAGTATGGGAAATAAACTTAACAAAAACTCAGGGACTTTCTACTTTAGTGAAACCTCTAGGGGTTTGATGGTACAGGGCAAGCTGAAATATCCTTTCTAAGGTAGGGGATACATTGCTGTACATCTGGTCCCTCCTACAAGCAAAACAAAACAAAACAAAAAACAGCCTAGGCACAATGTCTGAAAGTCTCTTTGGATTTTGGAAATAACTTGCTCCTCATTTGTATGTGCTACTCCAGCCCATTACCAGACAACCTAAAAAGCTATGAGTTTCTGAGTAGGCCCAGAACAAGAGAAGGCTGCGTGATAGGTCCAGGCTGCTGACCTAGCTTCTTTGTGTTCAAGTCATGTGAGTCAACAGATTTAATGGTGCTTGAAAGGGGTACTGATTGGAGACTTAGCAGCTCCCTATAAGTGAAGTCCCTCACGATTTGGAAGCACAGCCCTGTCATTGTGGATAATTATTCTCCTTCTAAGAAACAGAATCTGGCCTACTACTGGGCCTTAGTAAATATTGACACTTAACTACAGACCACCAAACTATCATGCTGAAAGCAAAGGAAATACAAAATGGGTTATGTAGCTATAAATACCAGCGACCATATTCAAGTTACAGAAATTAGAAGCAAGGACTGCAATTGTCATTTTTTTTTCTCATTTTGTTATGAGGACATTTGTGTGTGCAGTGTATATATTTATGTTATATATAACATCTTAAATATCTTTTTTCTTCCATCTTTTATTGTATAGTATAAGATATGCTAACTATGACATTAAACTAAAAACCATCTGCACAGCAAAATAAATGATCAACAAAATGAATAGGCAACATAAGAAATAGGAAAAAATATTTGCAAATCATATATCAGATAAAGGGTTAATATCTAAAATACAAACAAAGAACTCATACAACCCAGTAGCAAAAATATACAAATGATACATTTTTTAAAAGTACAAAGGAACTTAATAGACATTTTTCCAAAGAAGATATTCAAATGACTATTGGTATGTGAAAAGTTTCTCAATTACTAATGATCAAGGAAATTCAAATCAAAACCAGAGTGAGAAAACACCTCACATCTGGCCTATTAATGACTATTACCAAAAAGCCAAGTGATAGAAAGTGCTGCTGAGCAGGTGGAGAAAAGAGAACATTTGGTCAGAACGGTGGTGGTAAGGAGATAAACATCGTCCAAGGTAAGGAGCAGCGGCTGGGTTTTGATGGAGCAGCCGTGAAGAGATACCCCATGCCCAAGGTAAAAGAAACGAAGTAAAATGGTAGGTGTTGCAAGAGGGCATCAGAGGGCAGACACACTGAAACCATACTCACAGAAAACTAGTCAATCTAATCACACTAGGACCACAGCCTTGTCTAACTCAATGAAACCAAGTCATGCCTGTGGGGCAACCCAAGATGGGAGGGTCATGGTGGAGAGGTCTGACAGAATGTGGTCCACTGGAGATGGGAATGGCAAACCACTTCAGTATTCTCGCCTTGAGAACCCAATGAACAGTATGAAAAGGCAAAATGATAGGATACCAAAAGAGGAACTCCACAGGTCATTAGGTGCCCAGTATGCTACTGGAGGTCAGTGGAGAAATAACTCCAGAAAGAATGAAGGGATGGAGCCAAAGCAAAAACAGTACCCAGCTGTGGATGTGACTGGTGATAGAAGCAAGGTCTGATGCATAGGAACCTGGAATGTCAGGTCCATGAATCAAGGCAAATTGGAAGTGGTCAAACAAGTGATGGCAAGGGTGAACGCCGACATTCTAGGAATCAGTGAACTAAAATGGACTGGAATGGGTGAATTTAACTCAGAGGACCATTATATCTACTACTGCGGGCAGGAATCCCTCAGAAGAAATGGAGTAGCCATCACGGTCAACAAAAGAGTCTGAAATGTAGTACTTGGATGCAATCTCAAAAACGACAGAATCATCTCTGTTCATTTCCAAGGCAAAAAATTCAGCATCACAGTTATCCAAGTCTGTGCCCCAACCAGTAATGCTGAAGAAGCTGAAGTTGAAAGGTTTTATGAAGACCTACAAGACCTTTTAGAACTAACACCCGAAAGAGATGTCCTTCTTATTATAGAGGACTGGAATGCAAAAGTAGGAAATCAAGAAACACCTGGAGTAACAAGCAAATTTGGCCTTGGAATGCGGAATGAAGCAGCGCAAAGACTAATAGAGTTTTGTCAAGAAACGCACTGGTCATAGCAAACACCCTCTTCCAACAACACAAGAGAAGACTCTACACATGGACATCACCAGATGGTCAACACTGAAATCAGACTGATTATATTCTATGCAGCTGAAGATGGAGAAGCTCTATACAGTCAACAAAAACAAGACCAGAAGCTGACTGTGGCTCAGATCATGAACTCCTTATTACCAAATTCAGACTCAAATTGAAGAAAGTAGGGAAAACCACTAGACCATTCAGGTATGACCTAAATCAAATCCCTTATGATTATACAGTGGAAATGAGAAATAGATTTAAGGGCCTAGATCTGATAGAGTGCCTGAAGAACTATGGAATGAGGTTCGTGACATTGTACAGGAGACAGGGATCAAGACCATCCCCATGGAAAGAAATGCAAAAATAGCAAAATAGCTGTCTGGGGAGGCCTTACAAATAGCTATGAAAAGAATAAAGGTGAAAAGCAAACGAGAAAGGAAAGATATAAGCATCTGAATGCAGGATTCCAAAGAATAGCAAGAAGAGATAAGAAAGCCTTCTTCAGTGACCAATGCAAAGAAATAGAGGAAAAGAACAGAATGGGGAGGACTAGAGATCTCTTCAAGAAAATTAGAGATACCAAGGGAATATTTCATGCAAAGATGGGCTTGATAAAGGACAGAAATGGTCTGGACCTAACAGAAGCAGAAGATATTAAGAAGATATGGCAAGAATACATGGAAGAACAGTACAAAAAAGATGTTCACAACCCAGATAATCATGATGATGTGATCACTAATCTAGAGCCAGACATCTTGGAATGCGAAGTCAAGTGGGCCTTAGAATGCATCACTACGAACAAAGCTAGTGGAGGTGATGGAATTCCAGTTGAGCTGTTTCAAATCCTGAAAGATGATGCTGTGAAAGTGCTGTACTCAATATGCCAGCAAATTTGGAAAACTCAGCAGTGGCCACAAGACTGGAAAAGGTCAGTTTTCATTCCAATTCCAAAGAAAAGCTATGCCAAAGAATGCTCCAACTACTGCACAGTTGCACTCATCTCACATGCTAGTAAAGTAATGCTCAAAATTCTCCAAGCCAGGTTACAGCAATATGTGACCCGTGAACTCCCTGTTGTTCAAGCTGGTTTTAGAAAAGGCAGAGGAACCAGAGATCAAATTGCCAACATCTGCTGGATCATAGAAAAAGCAAGAGAGTTCCAGAAAAACATCTATTTCTGCTTTATTGACTATGCCAAAGCCTTTGACTGTGTGGATCACAATAAACTGTGGAAAATTCTGAAAGAGATGGGACTACCAGACCACCTGACCTGCCTCTTGAGAAATCTATATGCAGGTCAGGAAGCAAACAGTTAGAACTGTACATGGAACAACAGACTGGTACAGGAAAAGGAATATGTCAAGGCTGTATATTGTCACCCTGCTTATTTAATTTATATACAGGGTGCATCATGAGAAATGCTGGACTGGAAGAAACACAAGCTGGATCAAGATTGCCAAGAGAAATATCAATAACCTCAGATATGCAGATGACACCACCCTTATGGCAGAAAGTGAAGAAAACTAAAAGCCTCTTGATGAAAGTGAAAGTGGAAAGCGAAAAAGTTGGCTTAAAGCTCAGCATTCAGAAAATGAAGATCACGGCATCCGGTCCCATTACTTCATGGGAAATAAATGGGGAAACTGTAGAAACAGTATCAGACATTATTTTGGGGGTTCCAAAATCATTGCAAATGGTGACTGCAGCCATGAAATTAAAAGACGCTTACTCTTTGGAAGAAAAGTTATGACCAACCTAGATAGCATATTCAAAAGCAGAGACATTACTTTGCCGACTAAGGTCCGTCTAGTGAAGGCTTTGGTTTTTCCTGTGGTCATGTATGGATGTGAGAGTTGGACTGTGAAGAAGGCTGAGTCCCGAAGAATTGATGCTTTTGAACTGTGGTGTTGGAGAAGACTCTTGAGAGTCCCTTGGACTGCAAGGAGATCCAACCAGTCCATTCTGAAGGAGATCAGCCCTGGGATTTCTTTGGAAGGAATGATGCTAAAGCTGAAACTCTAGTACTTTGGCCACCTGGTGCGAAGAGTTGACTCATTGTAAAAGACTCTGATGCTGGGAAGGACTGGGGGCAGGAGAAGGAGACCGAGGATAAGATGTCTGGATGGCATCACTGACTCGATGGATGTGAGTCTGAATGAACTCTGGGAGTTGGTGATGGATAGGGAGGCCTGGCATGCTGTGATTCATGGGATCACAAAGAGTCGGACACGACTGAGCGACTGAACTGAGACTGAGACTGTACACTGTTGATGAAATTGTAAATTGGTGCAGTCACAATGGAAAAGTGCACGGATGTTTCTCCAAAAATTAAAAGAAAATTACCGTATAATCACCAATTGCACTTCTGGGTATCACACCCGGATTGAGGGCAGGAGGAGAAGGGGACAACAGAGGATAAGATGGTTGGATGCCATCACTTACTCAATGGACATGGGTTTGAGTGTACTCTGGGAGTGACAGGGAGGCCTGGCGTGCTGTGATTCATGGGGTCACAAACAGTCAGCCACGACTGATCGACTGAACTGAACTGATTTACAGTAGCCAAGACATGAAACCAACCTGTTTCTATTGACAGATGAGTGGATAAAGAAGATATGATGTATATTTATATTGCAATGAAATATATGCAGCCACATAAAAGGAGGAAATCCTGTCATTTGAAACAATATGGAAGAAAGTTGAGGGCTTGTGTTTAGTGAAGTCAGTCAGACAAATAAAGACAAACACTGTATGATTTTAATCATATGTGGAACCTTAAAAAAAAAACAACTTCATAGAAACAGAAAAAAAGATTGGTGGTAGCCAGAGTTGGGGGTGGGGGAGACAGGAAAAGTCCTGTAGTGGTCCAGAGACTGCCCTCCAATTTCTGTGGGCCTTGCATCTCAGATCTTTTGTTCTTCCTGGATTCCTCATCTCACTAGATTCTGTATTTCTCTCCCATATGGCACCTGCCCCCACTCCCCCCATCCCCCACACACATGCATGATCTGCTGCTGCAGATCAAAGTCCACTTCCTTTTATTTCACAAACATTGCCAGCGCAAGAACATTGTGTAAACTCTTAACTGACCAAAATGCTCTGTGGTTGGTATGCGTGTGTTTGTTTATGCCTTGACCCAGGATGGAGGGAACATTACGATTAGACTCCCTTAAAAAGTCCCTGGCATTTTATCAGCCTGGAATGTGTTTTGGCTGACCCTTTCCAGTGTCACTGGCCTCCAACCACATGACTGGTTCTTGTCTCCAGACCCATCTTTCCACCCTCTTCCACAGAAATAATTTCATAATCAAACAGTTACCAAAGAAGGAGCCCTTTCAGGAGAGAAATAGAGGACATAAGAGGGAGTAGTGGCAGATGAGACTGGCTCTGCATTATTATTCAGGTGACCAGAGGATGAGCTGTTTCTATTTTGACTCCAAAATAAGAAGCTTCTGACCACAGGCTGCACAGAGAGCCTTTGTAAGATATTTTCACATTACTTGCAGAGTAGAGGGGAAATAAAGCCTATGCTGAATAGTCTTGTCTGGGATGCTTCAGAGTAGTTTGGGGGAGGGGAGAGGCTAGACTGTAGGTGACATGCTAGAGGCCACACAGTGGGATGAGAGAGGGGCTGTGATGTTGGGGAGTAATTCTTGAATTTATTTCTTAAGTCCCTATCTCTATCTGTTGATTAGCTGCGTGACCTTTTATGGGTCACATAACCCCTTTAAGACTCATGTTTCACATCTGTAATACAGTTTTATACGCAGTGACTGACTTTCTTGACTGTGTGGGAGTGAAATCAAACCTACAGGCTATAAAGCCTCGAGTACTAGTTCCCAGGACAAGGTAAATATCAATATTTGCATTGGGGATATGAGGAGTTGACACTTTCCATCCAGAGCTTTGTAGCTGGGCAACTGACAGTTGACATTTATTGAAAATGAGAAAGGAAATTTGACTCACACTGAAGAGGGTAAGAACCGAAGACAACCACCATATCCAGGAAACGCTGGCCCAATCTTGCTATAAAAGCACGACTTCTGTGCTTCACCATATGTTGGCATTGATGATCAAGGCTGCTGGGGTAGAGCTATTGACTCAGGAAAGCAGGAAAGTGTGGGTGGATGATGCCTGTGGGGACTCCCCAGCACGATTCCAGGCAGGTCTTAAAGTGATGCTGTTTGTTCATGTAGTCTAGCATTATTTGTTCACTGCCTGCTGTGTTGCTGGGGTTTCAATGCTTATTCTGATTCAGCAAAGAAGATATTGGGAGTGCAGAGATGATCAAGTTCAATCCATCCTTCAAGGGGCTGACAGTCCAGGGAGAAACTCAAATAACCATAATAGAAAAAGAAAATCACTATACTGTTGTTTTACCCACAACAGTTGTGAGCCTAGGAACACCCCTTCACTGGCCTGAGTGTTCCATGATGTACCCAGAGGTAAAAAAGATGAAGGCAGTTGGCAGGTCACGGCAAGTTTGCCAATTGAGAACTGGTTTGAAGTATGTGTGCTTGGGAAGAAAACAGCACATGGTGACACAGAAGGGCAAAGAGCTCAGAATGTTTAAGATGGCAGAGGGATTCTCTGTTGCTAGAAACTAACCTTTGGAAGGAGTTTTTGCTTCATTTTAGCCTATCAGCCTGGTTTCCTCTCAGGGTCATCTTCTGAGAACTAATTTCTCAGCCAGTGGTAAGCAAATATAGTCACAGTTTCTGTACTTCTAGGCTTGGCTGGATGCCGTTGTTCTCTGTCGTCTGCAGCTGAGCAGGTCGCCTAACATGGGTCCCTGCTGGGCTTCCCAGCTTCTGGGCTGCATTTGCCTCCTGCAGCGTTAGGATTATGGTTCAAGTTTCCTGGGACTTGCATGGCAACAGAGTGGTGCCAGGATATAGATGGATTCTGACCATCTGAAGGGCTTTTAAGCTGCCAGGGCCTGGGAAGCTGAGCCACTGGGGGCAGCTGAGACAGTATGAGTCACTGGAATCCTCACTATTGAACCCACTGAGCTTCAGCTCCAGTTACTCTCATTCTCATCCTGTGTTCTAAAAGACTCACTCACTTCCTAGCATCAGTCTTGGAAAGCTGACAAACGAAGGGAGTGTTCCTTCTTTTCTTGCCCGTGGGGAATAGCTATTGCTCTGTAAACAAAGCTCTGGATCCACTGTTATTTAGCCTTTCTGAAAAAACTCCTCCAAAACCTATGGCGGGGTCCTTGTCCCGCTTCCAGATCTAAAATTTAAGGGAGAAATGAGCTTCCACCTTAGAAAAGAATCTGCAATCAGGCTGCCACAAAATTGGAGAAATACTTATATAGCTCATAAAGTATGTCTATTGCACCCACATTTCTGTTTTGGAAAATAGTTTTTCATAAAAAATGTTGTTTACTTAAACATGTAGTGGATTCATAACAGAATACCACAAACTGTGACTTAAAGTAGCACCCATTTAATATTTCTCAGGTCTGTAGGTAAGAAGTTTGACACATTTGGGTGAGTTCTCCGATCTGGGTCTCCGAAAAGCTGAAATCAGTGTTTCAGCCGGTAGCATTCTCATCTGAAGTTTGGGGTCCTTCTTTAAGCTCATTCTTATTGTTGGAAGAGTTCAGTTTCTTGTGGCCATAGGTCTTGCTACATGTTAACAGGAGATGACCTCCAACTCCTGGAGGCCATATTCAGGTACTTCCCCCAGGGGCCCCCTCCAACACAGCAGTGTAGAACCTCTCACGCTTTAATCTTTCTGTTCCTCTTTTTCCATCTGGAGAAAACTGTTTTTGAGAAATTCTTGTGAATATATTGCTGCTGCTAAGTTGCTTCAGTCATGTCCGACTCTGTGTGACCCCATGGACAGCAGCCCATAAGGCTCCCCCCGTCCCTGGGATTCTTCCAGGCAAGAACACTGGAGTGGGTTGCCATTTCCTTCTCCAATGCATGAAAATGAAAGTGAAGTCGCTCAGTCATGTCCGACTTAGCGACCCCGTGGACTACAGCGCACCAGGCTTCTCCGTCCATGGGATTTTCCAGGCAAGAGTGAGTACTGGAGTGGGGTGCCATTGCCTTCTCTGTGTGAATATATTAAGCCTTCTCAGTCATCTTCCTTCCTTAAAACTACATAGTCTAATCAAGAAGTATAATCGATCATGTTCACAGCTCTGGAAATTCAGTGAGAAATCATGGGAGCCAATAAAGAGACAGATAGCTATGTATATATATGATTTATATTTCTATTTGTATTTTAGGTTATGTTAAATATTCAACTTTTTTTATACACAGAACTACAGAATATATAGACTGTCCTTCCGGTCTTCCCTCTGCCACTCTCCTCCCAGTTGCACAGATGTGCTCAGGTACTTGGTACCTGACAGTGACTGAGGAATCCAGCTGCTCTCAACACGATGCAATGAATGTCCTAGTAAAGTCAGTAATGTGTTGAACATAAAGGTTCTGATGGGACCACAACTTCCTCCTGGGCAACGGAATATACAGATGCATGACTTTCTGGATATGAACCCTGTATCTGAAGTTGTCCCATGGTCTCTGGGGAGGAGTCCCTGTTAGGGGTGCTTGGTGGAGAAAGGGCACTGCCTGGGGAATACTGGTTATGCCTATGGCCTTGGTCAAGTAATAATAACAGTAATAGCTTTATTGAGTATTGTTTGGACCAGATTCTGTGCTCAAAGCTTTATAAAGGCTTATATTTTAGAAAGGAGGCCTCAGCAGCCATGCCAAACATGCAGGTGGTGTTTGCATGACATAATGAATGATGAACCGCTAGGTGTGAGGGATAAGCCTGGAACCTGTGAGAGTCTGTTTTTCCAGGAAGGCTTGGGATGCAAGCGGCAATTACCATATTTTTAAAAGATGATATTTCTTAGAATTATACTTAAGAGGAAGAACAGGATGTCAAGTGAAGCACATGGGAAGTATTCCCTTCAGCATAAAAAGCTGAAATCACAAATAAATCACACTAGGCAGAACAATTCCTATTATCCGTATCACTAAAAGTCATTTTATCACCTTCTGACTGGCAGGATCATTGTTATTCCTGTCGACTCCTCACAGAGTTTACATTAACAATTTATTAAAAACACAGGAAAATTGAAAGTGTTAAACTCTTAAGGAAATGCCAGCAATATTATCATCCTTGAAAGTGAAAAGTGAAAGTGAAGTTGCTCAGTCGTGTCCGACTCTTTGCGACCCCATGGACTATAGCCTATCAGGCTCCTCCGTCCGTGCTTAGGGGTACTAATAAACACCAACTGTGATCATTTTACCAAAAGAGTCATTCTGCCTCTGGAGTGGAAAAAAGCATATGAGTAGGACTGAGCTACGTCAGGAACATCTAACAGAAACACCACAGATCAGGGCCATGTTGCAGGTCTAACACAAAAGCAACGTATAAACAAGAGCTGAAAGCTGGAATGGTAGAGTAGGAGTTAAAGGGTAAGAAACACAGAACCTTGGCAAGCCAGCCCCACCTTAAATACACCTTAAATCACCAAAGAACCTGAAGACAGTGATAAACTGAATAACCTTATCAACCACAAACTGAAACCCAATCCAACTCTTAATTTGATTAACACCTTACCCCACACTGTCAAAAGCCTAGTAGAAAGCACACCTAGTTCCAAGCATAAGACTGTTTATCCTAATTGTATTTGCAAAACCCCCACAGATTTACCATCCAAGGTAATGCAATCACAGGGAAAAATTCTCATCACTTTCACAGGTGCCAAACAACAGAGAGTCAAAGGAAGAATACTATATAACAATGTGAGTCACCAGGAGCCTCTTAGAATTCTGCCTACCACAGTACAGAAACCACATATGTCAAAATCTAAGAAATATAGTAGACACATTAATTGGCTCCTCTTCCCATTAAGAGCAGAACAGATCCAAGTGCAACGGCTTTCAGGTTTGCTCCTCTATGTACTTAAAGACTATGGTTAATCCAAATTTTGAAACAAAATAGCAACCTTTGGCTTTTAGATAAATCCTTGGAACCAAACTTAAAAAGAATTTCAATAAAGATAAGAAATTATAGTTACATCTCTCTTTTACTACTTGAAAAATAACACTAGGTGATTCCTATCATTCATGAAAGTAGTTATTATTAAGTATTTCAGAGTGAAAGATTAATCATCAGCCCAATTATCATCCATATTTTATACTTCAACTAATTTAATTGCACATTTGAAATTTAAAGCTACAGTTACTAAATGTGGCATTTGCATACTATGACCCACCTAGATAGTATATTCAAAAGCGGAGACAGTACTTTGCCTACTAGGGTCTGTCTAGTCAAGGCTATGGTTTTTCCTGTGGTCATAAATGGATGTGAGAGTTGGACTGTGAAGAAGGCTGAGCGCCGAAGAATAGATGCTTTTGAACTGTGGTGTTGGAGAAGACTCTTGAGAGTCCCTTGGACTGCAAGGAGATCCAACCAGTCCATCCTGAAGGAGATCAGCCCTGGGATTTCTTTGGAAGGAATGATGCTAAAGCGGAAACTCCAGTACTTTGGCTACCTTATGCGAAGAGTTGACTTATTGGAAAAGACTTTGATGCTGGGAAGTACTGGGGGCAGGAAGAGAAGGGAATGACAGAGGATGAGATGTCTGGATGGCATTACTGACTCGATGGATGTGAGTCTGAGTGAACTCTGGGAGTTGGTGATGGACAGGGAGGCCTGGCGTGCTGTGATTCATAGAGTTGCAAAGAGTCGGACACGACTGAGCAACTGAACTGGACTGAATGGCATATAGCATGAGGTCAGCAGAGGACAATTTACATCAATAATTCATGGGCAACTTTTGGCCATGGGGCTCCAGAGACTCTTAGAGACCTGAAGGAAGTTTGCTAAAGTCTCTACAGTGAAGGAGAGTCTGGGGACACCAATGGGAGTACCTGTTGTATTGTGATTTGGACAGACTCTAGAGCCATTTCTTGTAAGGGGCCACATACAGAGTGGGCTGCTTTGTAGCACTAATGGGCTTCAGTAAAATTTCTAAACACATTATACATAGCTTTCAGAACCAAAAATGCCTAAAAGTTGTTGGGCTTTTTGTAATGCCATGAGTGCTGAAAGGGTCAATTGTTTCTTGATTGTGTCAGGAGTGGAGCAACCCTTGACTTCCTAAATAATTTTGAGAAACTTAACCAAAATGGAAGGATATTACACTGTGTGTAGAGCAATAGTCTAACTCTTTGTGAGCTCCTTTGTGAGGATCTGTAGGTCCTGAATGAGTATGTCAAATGAGTTAGTATTCTCTCTTCTGGGAATATATCTAAAAGTTTTGCAATCAGGATCTCGAAGAGATATCTGAACTCCCCTAATTGTTGCAGCATTATTCACAATAACCAAAATATGGAGACAACTCAAATATCCATCAATAGGTAAACAAATAAAGGAAATGTGAATACTTATTTTTAAGGCTGGAGTATTATTAAGACTTAAAAAGGATGAAATCCTACTACTTGGAGTAACATGGATGCACCTGTGAGGCATTATGCTCAATGAAATAAGCCAGGCACAGAATGACATACACTGCATGTTCTGGGCTTCCCTGGTGGCTTCAGATGGTAAAGAATCCACCTGCAATGCAGGAGACTCAAGTTCAGTTTCCAGGTTGGGAAGATCCCATGGAGAAGGGAATGGCTATCCACTCCAATATTCTTGCCTGAAGAATTCCATAGACAAAGGAGCCTGGTGGGCTACAGTCCGCAAAGAGTCAGACACAACTGAGCAAGTAACACTTTTACTTTCACATAGAGTTGCACAAGATGAATATGTTCCAGAGACCTGTTGTAAAATGGAGTGCCTATAATTAACAATAAAGTAAATTTTGTTAAGAGGCTAAATATCTCCTGTTAAACATTATTATGCACATGCATACATACATGCACACCCTAAAAGGACACAAGAAAACGTGGGAAAGTGATGAAAATGTTTATTGCCTGGGCTGTGGTAAAGATAACAAAAGTGTATACATGTGTTCAAACTCACCTATTTGTATTTATTGATTACATATAGTTTCTCATATCAATTATACTTCAGTAAAGCTGGAGTGAGGAGTCAGACATCAAAAATGGAATCATACTGTTTATCACATGGAAGCTTAAAACCCCTGTCCTTTCTTAACCCAAAGAAGGCTCTGGCTGCTCCTCAATGTGGGCTCTAACAGAACATTTCCAGCTAGAAGTCATGTATGTGCCCTTCCTCAGTCATGTAAATGCAGCGTCAACAGGGTCCTTCAGGACTTAGATTAATCAGAAAGGTGCTTTTCTCCTGCTTGAAAAAAGGCAAAGGTCAGTTGCTGAGAGGTGAGATAAAACCAGGGTCTATGGTGGCAGATGCACAAATGGGCCTGCTTAGCCTCCTGGCTGAGCCAGAGCCTGGGAAGTGGCCATGTGTGGACGGGAATGGCTATAGCAATGACTTCTTAGGGAATTGCCAGTAAGTGTGTCCAAGGGGTTCGTGTTCCCCCATTGTAGTGAGGCGCTCTGGAGCAGCTGCCCAGGAGCCTCTGCTTCCACCCCTATGCCTCATCCTTGGCATTTAGGGACAGCCTTGCCATCCTCCCCTCCCCCACAGACTGTGAGAGAATCATGAGCACCTTCGGACCATCTTTGCCACTTCACCTTCCTACTCCTGTCCTCGACAGTGAGACCTAGACTTCTCACCCAGGTGACTCTGTGATCACTGACTGGGGTTGCCTTGACACTGCCTAGCACAGCCGGAACCTCCTCTGCTTCAAGCCTGCTGCTTTCCCACATCTGCCATGTTGGGCTGGGGAGCAGTGGGGGCAGGAGGAGCTTTCGCTTGGAGGGCCCTGGTCCGATTTCTATGAGGAGGAGGGCACACAAGTGCCTTGAGAAGGGCAGCCACTTCTCATGACTCAGAGTCATCCACGGCTGCAACAGAACATGCACCTTCCTCTGCACACTGGAAGGAGTCCCTCAGCGGACAGAATGCCTCACTTGGAATGTCAACACATGGAACTGGGACAGGCTGACTTGGATTGCTCTTCCTCAAGACATTAGAGAGCCTAATATACTCAGAATCCTGTGGATACATAATAGAGGAAGCTGAAGCTCCGAGAGGGTTGGTGTGGACTTCTGGCCCCTCCTTTACTGATATGTGAGCACTGCGTCCTGAGACCACTTGGTCCAGTTGTGTCATGACTAGCTTGGCCCTTCCCATGCAGCAAATCTCATCCGTCTCTTCTCAGTCTGCCCCTCAAGGACCTATGTCAGGCTGTGCACCTCGTACTGAGGGCATGCTCTGTGGGGAGTATGATGAAAGCACAGATAAAACTGCCTCCTGGGCTAGACAAGCAGCAGGAAGATGTAGGATGTGGACAATAACAGACATTAAGGAAGAGCCTTAAATTTGGGACGAAACTAACCTGGATAGTCCAGGTAGAAAAGGGTGCTATGCTGATCCCACTGATGTAGGTCTTGAAGGTGACCCCTTCCGGGCCATATCAAGAGGAGCTGAAGGGACTAAAACGTTTCAACCCGAAGAAGCAAGCCACAAGACACTTCCCTCATGAAGTCTTTGTTGATTGCACCAACCAGAAGTGACCTCTCCCTCTTGTGAACTTCTTTGTATATTTTTTCCTACATAAAAGTTTCAGGTATTTTAGCTTTATAATGACACAGCTCCATATTAGATCTCTACCCATCAGTGTGAATGTGATTCTTCAGGGCATGGTTCCCCAGTGTTTTTTGAGCCTTAGGTCTAGAGACCTTTCAGATCTAAATTTTTAAGCCCAACTGTACTGACAGCTCCTTTTGTGTGTCTCAAATTCATCATACAATTCAATCAGTTCAAGATTGAGCACCTAAGCCTGATCTTCCGTGAGTGTCTCCTACCCTAGAAAATGATGCATTTTTACTATCACCCTTGACATCTTTTTCTACCTCAACTCCATAGCCAACTGATCAGTGAGTCTTCTCAATTTTACTTTCTAAATATCTGTTAAATACATTAATTTTACTAATGTCTTTTATCTGTTTTTTGCACAATATTTCCACTTCCTCTCTCTCCCTTATGTCCGTTAATTCTTCAAAATGTTTATTTTGCACTATAGGCTTGATTCCTTTCTTAATCTCTTTGAACAGGTAGTCCACACATACATCCTGATGAGGAAGTCTCCCTATAAATCAGTTTAGTATTTTTCCCAGCTTGAGTCTTTGTAAGTTTTGCTTATTTTTAAGGTAGTTTCTTGTCTCTGGTTGTAAGAATTCACATCCACCCCCATGCACAATGCAGGCCTGGATTCCAAATTCTCACACTACTCTCATGGAACAGGGCAAGTTTCAGCCCAGATACTGGTCTCCCAGAATAAAAGCCAGACACTGTCTTATACTAATTGTCAAAACCTCTCATCTAACTTTTCACAGCATCCCTACAAGTTCAAGGCCACACTAATATTTCATCCCCACTTATAGACATATAACTTAGGCCTCTAAGGGATATTTCTGGTTCTGATAATCCCTTGGGGCACAAGAATTTCAAATTCCACTCAGCTCTTCAATACTGAATTCCCTCTTGTTTCCAAATTTAAGTAGCATAATTTAAACATTTTAACTACATTTAATCAAGTCTGGGGCTTCCCTTGTGGTTCAGCTGGTAAATAATCCATTTGCAATGCGGGAGACCTGGGTTCAGTCCCTGGGTTGGGCAGATCCCCTGGAGAAGGGAAAAGCTATCCAATTCAGTATTCTGGCCTAGAGAATTCCGTGGTCTATATAGTCCATGAGGTTGCAAAGTGTTGGACACAACTGAGCTACTTTCACTTTTCAATCAAGTTTGGCTGTGTGATTAGAGTTTAAAGAGACGTTCCTGAGTTAATGTATCTTATTCCCTGGAGAATTCCAAAGTTTAATCATTGTTCTCCACATCCTCCAACATAGGGCTGAGACAGTCATTGCTTCAGGAAGAGACCAGAATCCCACTGAGGATGCAAATCTGTGTTTATCCTTTGACTTCCAAAATAGGCAAGAGCCGTATTTTATTGATAGAACAAAAGAGACGTGTGCTCCAAAATCAGACAGTAGACAAAACAAAAGAGTTCATTTGGCAAGTCACAAACTTAAAAGATGTCAGGTAAGACATCAGAGTGGTTTTATATATATACCTGGAAGTAAGTAATCATTAAAAATGCATTAAGGATGAGACTGTAATTAAAAATTAAAAGGAATGTGGTATGTCATTCCCTAGGGGCTCAATAGAAAATTTCTCTGTGGCAGGGTCGAGGAGCAAGCCAGGTGATAGGAATTCCAGATAAAATGAGCAGGAATGCAAATCAGAAGCAGCATGGGTCCCACTTGTCTGGTAGGATAGCTCCTGCTCCTAGGGAGTCATGTTTAGTGAATTGGGCCACATGTATTTGGACAATAAAGGGCTTGAAGCACTACAAGGCCCCATTTAGCTTGTGTTCCATGTTGGGGAGGTTCAGATGTTCTCAAGGGTTCTTATAAGGAAGATGAGGGGCCATAGGCCAGAGAGTGCCTGAGTTCAGAATAAGAAAGGTCAGCATACAGGGACCTCACTCCAGAGGAGACTGTGGCAGGGACCAAGGTCATCACCAGTGTTACCCACACTTGCTCCAGACAAGCAGGAATAGCCACATCCACAGAAGATGCAGCAGAAGTAGAGTGAGACCCAGACCAGGGCAAAGTTCCCTGGCAAAGGCCCACAAGGATCAGAGAGAACAGCCAAATAAACTGAGCTCTCTCCCTGACTCTGCAGGCACAGGGAAGCAGTGAGGAATAGTGAGGAGGATGGTGGTTGACTCTTTCTATTGTGGTGATCAAGCTCTTGAGTTCTCTGGGTGTGACAGCATTTAGGCTGCTGGTTGTTCCTCTCACAGGGCATTTTCATAAGTTCCCTTGGATGCCTCTCTGCTCCCATGCTGAGGATCTCACCTACCCTGTCATAGGTGACACTCTCCAGGACAGCCACCTATATCATTCTCTTTGGTTCTTGTGTTGGCTGGTCTGTTTCCATAGGCTGTCTTTGTTAGGAACCTATTGCTTCTCCAGATGCCCTTCTTGTCAAAGTTTTTTTAAGACCCTACTTCTAGTTGATTAAAAGCATGTTCATTTAGCTCATCAATGTGTTTGCAGTTTCTTTCCAGTTAGAAGCCAACAGCTGAACACTGCAGGCTGTTTCTACAGCATCTCATCCCTTCACTTTCTCAGGTGTAAATCAGACACCTGTCCTGTGCATCCCCAAGCTGCAGGGAACACACCTCCAGCTCTTAGAATGGTCTCACTGAAGCCTCTGTCACCATGTTGAGGTGAGAGGCAGGTACCCCTCAGATTAAAAGGGGACTTACGCAGCACAGCTCTCTCCAAAGCCATTCTCTCCCCCTTTATCTCCAAATCCTAACCTTATGTCTTCAGTTTGGGTGAGAGAGGGTTAAGAATCTCAAATGGGTTTTCCGAACCTTCTTTAAAAATTCTACAAATGAAAAAAGTATATGCCTAAGAAGTTTCATTACACTGTCCAAGTGCTAGAGAGGTTGTGAAGGTTCTTTTATTTGTTAATATAAATGTATTTTCCCCATTGGTTGGATGGCATCACTGATTCAATGAACATGAACTTGGGTGAACTCTAGGAGATGGTGAGGGACAGGGAAGCCTGGCATGCTGCAGTCCGTCCATGGGGTCATGAAGAGTCAGACATGACTTGGTGACTGAACAACAAGTTTCCCCATATGTTATTTTATTTATTTATTTATTAAATATTTACTTATTTGGCTATGCCAGGTCCTGGTTGCAGCATGCAGACTCTTTATTGCACCATGTGGGATCAAGTTCCCTGAGCAGGGTCAAACCTGGACCCCTTGCATTGGGAGTGTGGAGTCTAAGCAACTAGACCACCAGGGAAGTACCATGAAGTTTCTGAAAATGCAAGTGGAGGGCAAACAGATGTGATTTCAGCTGTGTGTGGTGACAGTTAGAGGGTACCACAGATGAAAAAGAGCTGACAGACTGGCTGTCCGCACTTCTCTAAACTGAGATTTGGTACTGCTTTCTCATTACATGGTGGATGCATGTCAATGTATGGCAAAACCAATACGGTATTGTAAAGTAAAATAAAGTAAAAATAAAATTAAAAAAAAAAGAAAACTATTTCACATCTCTAGGCCTCAGTTTCTTTTACTGTGAAATGCCCTGTCTCCCTGCTCAGAATGACATGATGTTGGGTGAGTAACAGTCTCTCCAAATTCAATAAAAGCTTTTGTTCCCTCTTGCCCCTTTCCCAGATCCTGGCTGAGTAACAATCCATCACACCATGCTGGTGCAATGGTCACCCTGGACCACAGGGCCACAAAGACCTGAAGATGACTTGGATAATCAAGGGCCCCCAGGAGCTGGAGCAGAAGAACCCTGGGACCAAGCTCTGAGTCTGCCCCTGAGCCAGCCCAACTCGTCTCACCTGTGTGGTCAATGACCATGAGGACCGGAAAACTGCCACCATAGACCTTGGGGAGCTCTGTTTGGGATCAAAAGCATGCCGAGCAAAGTGAGTGTGCCCACATGTAGACTCACTTTATCAATTCATATTTTTCTAGAAATTATCCATTTAACAAAAATTTAAAATTAAATAGACATTAATTAAGAACTACATTCTCTTAAGAGTTTCTCTAGTTATTATTGTTGCTTTGCTGTTTTAAATGTGAGATCTTGCTGAAAGGGTAAGTGATAAATTAGGTGACACTTCCAGCCCTGAGAGCCACAGGATCCCACTAACCAGTTTGTAGCCTGTCTTTCTGGGTGAAAAGCAAAAGCAATTTGGTAGCTCAGCTAGTGACAAATGGTGTATTGAGGGAGTATCTTCACCCTCCACATCCTCAACTACAATTTGGAAATGAGAGAAATAGGATGGGTATTTTAGAGGGATTATTTTTTACTTTTAGAGATTAAATAAAACACTATATATCTGGATCACAGGACAGATATCAAGGAAAATCTTATTCTCACATATGCCCATAACCAAAAGAATGTCAATCAGAAGGATGGTTAATAAGAAATGGGGCATAAAGAGAGATGAATGACAGAGGCAAACAAAATGCTCCATCAGGCTGGCAGAAGAATTCCATGCCCTGGGCGCTTAAGTCCTACCATGAAAATGAAGAGCTCAGAGGAGAAGGCCTTTGGAATCCACACCAGCATCATCTGCTCACCTGCCCCAACTCAGTGGTCCCCAAGTAGTCCAGTGGTAACTCGGCTTCCAGTGTAGCCTATCTTTGGGAAGAGGATGACTTGGTCAGGCTAACAGAAATATCCATCTGAGTTAGCAAGTATACTTACTACCATAAATTAATAAATAAACATTCTTATTTTGTTTAACCAGGGTCATTTCACATCTATTATCAAGATTTTGCACCACAAGGCAAAAGGGTGAAATAGAGGTTCTGGATTTTGGCTCAGGACCTACAATATCAGACTCTGAACCTTGGTGAACATGTTGAAGTACAGTTGATCTTTGAATCGTATGGGTTTGAACTGCTAGGTCCATAGGTACACGGTGATTTTCTTCAATAAATGTGTACAACAGTACACATGATCTGTGGTTGCTTGAACCAGTGGATGTGGAACTGTGAATACAGAGGGGTGACTATAAAGTTATATGGTGAAATTTTGACTGTTCAGGGAGTGGGAGCTCCCTATTTTGCTCAGGAGTCAACTGTAATGACAAACTGTAGGGTTTTGTCATTCATTCATTCCTTAGCTCAATCTATTAGAAACAAAAGACACATTGAGAAACAACTTGGAAAATACATTCACAGACTTTCTTTGCCATGTACATTCCCATTTGAATTTCATGAAGACTTCATGTAGGCCCAAGGTTTAAGTTCTCAAGCCTGAGCAAACATCTAATGAGAATTTCAAAACATAAGTGCACTGGGGTGACCCAGAGGGATGGGATGGGGAGGGAGGTGGGAGGGGGTTCAGGACGGGGAAAAAAAGTTAAAAATAAAACATAAGTGGTGCCCAGTTTCAGGATACAGTCCAAGCATCTGTTCATAAAAGTTCTCTAGCTGATTTAATGAACATCCTGCATTGTGAGCAATACATGGGGAGTGTCCATTTGGATCAAAACAAATCAGACCAAAGTTTTTGCTTTGCCTGAACTATATAGACTGATGTGGACCCGTTAGGGGTTATTTCAACAAAGATCCTGAAGCCATAAATCAATAAAATAGAAAGTGGAAATAAGCATAAGTTCGTTAGCTTGTTTAGATGATAAAGATCTTGTTGGCGTATATGTGGCTTTATCTATCTGAAGCATTTCTTATCATGTCACTTCACTGTTCAAAAATTTTAATAGATAATTTTTTTTAGTTAGTGTTGAAAAGAAACTAATGATACAGAAAAGGAGACAGACCACAGAAGTTAGCTACTGTTAAATTCTTGACATACTTACTGTTGGAATACTTCATGCCCACATAAACATAAAGTTTCATGGGAAACTTTCCATTCAAATATGTAAGGATATAATTAACTCTTCTTAGTACACAAATAGTATTCTATCATATAGAGAAAATATAATTTATTTCACCAGTATATAGGGGTCAAGAGCTTCAGAATCCACTCCAAGATTCCAATTCCAGCTCTGCCATAGATTAGTTATGTGACTTGAGTAAGTTCATTGATTTACCAGTGTAGCCATTTCCTGGGAATAATAATGGTATTTGCATTACAGGATGGCAGTTTATATTTTGAGGCCTCAATACATACTGTCTACAGCCCAGAATAACTAACTGTACCCTGTCACACTAGCTATGGAGAAAAATGGCACAGGGAGGAGAGAGGAGGCCACCAGAAAGAGTTTGCAGTTTTATATAGGGAGGTCAGTGTAGGTCTTACTGAGAAGTTCGCATCTATAAAAAGACTTGAAGGAGGTCAGAGAATGAGACATGGATACCTAGACGGAGAGAATTCTAGAGAGGAAGGAGCATGCATGGAGGATTGAAGGACTGGCAGGAAGCCCAGTGTCCTACAGTGAATTAAGGAAGGAGGGGTGTGTGGGAGAGGAGGCCAGCTGATACAGAATCTTCCAGATAAAGTGGAAAGTTTAAGCTAACAAGTAATGTAATGGGGCAGTTTTGAGCAACAAGGAATGTGATGCAACTTAGGTTTTAAAAAGATTCATCTGGGTGATAGTTTGAAAATCGGCATTAAAGAATTAAGGATAAAAGTGGGAGACTCTGAGGCCACTGTAATAATCCAAGTGAGAAATAATGATGAAATTGGACCAGGGAGGTGATAAGAGGCATTTTGCTATAAACATATTTTTCATATAGATATAGAAAAATAAGTATTCAACTATATTTAGAATGTTGAGCTATCAGTATTTTCTAATAGAGTGTGAAAAAGAAATGAAAATGAAGAAAAAAGAAGGAAGTTAAGGATGACACCCAAGTTTTATGGCCAGAACAAAGAGAAGGACTGAGATGACATTTGGAGGGATAAGAAACTGTACAGGAAGCGTGTTTGGGGAGTCTGAGTTTAAACATGTCAAGATGGAGATGCCTGTTATACATGCAAATGGAAATGTCAGATAAACAGTTGGATATTCACACTGTGGAGTTCAGGGGACAGATCACGTCTCTAAGTCCTTTTAACCAGATGAAGTCATATAGTCACAAGATTACTGCATGGCCAGAGCATCAAACAGAAATGAGTGTAGACAATGAAGCAAGGTGGTCTGAGTATGAACCTTGGTTATTCCACAATTTAGAGGTTGGAAAGATACTGATAAAGAAAACTACAGGGCAACCACCCAGTAGGTAGAAAATAGCAAAGTGAAAACAATATTTCCAGGAAATATATATCCACTGTGGCTGAGAACTTATGGGAATTGAGGATTGAGAACTGACCACTAAATTTAGCAATGTGGAGTTCCCTAGTGACTGGGAAAAGAGCAGACCCAGTGGAGATGCAGGGATATTGCATAACAAGAAAGAATTCAAGAGAGAAAGAAATGTCTTCAAGTAAAGTCAATATGCTCATGAAAACATGTTCAGCACGAATCATTTGAGAAATGCAATTCAGAACCACAATGAGATACCGCTTCATCAGCACTGGGATGGATACAACCTAAAAATAACAAGAGTTGGTGGAAATGCAGAGAAATTCCCACACACTGCTGGTGGAACTACAAAAATGGTGGTGGAAGATGGGAATGAAAGAAGTGGAGGAGAATGGAGTACAGGAAGATTTATGAAGGATAGCACAGTGGAAGTTGTTAACTGATTGGTTGTCCAGAATGACAGAGAAAGGAATCAAAATGAGTGAGATAATTATCCCCTGTGATCATGCCTATGTAAGCATGAGAACTTCTGTAGAACACTTAATATCTCTGGGTTTCAATTTTTCATTTGTACATTGGGGATTTCAGCATCACATAGTTCTCAAATGAAATTATGAATAATAATGAAAGGGAAGCTGACTTGAGGACAGAGATGCTGAAATCCACAATACACCTTGTATAGAGGAAGGAATTCCCATAAGACCCAAGAAGAAGAACTCTGCTCTAAACATCTCCTCTGAACCAGAGCACAGGACCTGTCATGGCATGTCTCCCACCCACATCTCCCACTCCATTGTCCTCTTAAGGAACAATTCCCCTTTCACCCACCAACTGCTCCATTCATCATCAGGATGAACTCATTCAAGTTGAGGCACTTGAGTCAGAACCAGAAACAGTGGAAGAGGAACAAATGGAAGATACTCTTTTCTGAATACTCCAGGATTCCAAGAACTTCACTGACCACATGGCAAAGGAAAAGATATAAATGCTGGAGTTACCTAGCCTTGAATTTAACAATTTGCTCTGCCACCAACTATTTTGGGATATTAGTTCCTTGTCCTACAAAATAGGAAAAGTAATTGCAACCCCATGGATTGTAGCCTACCAGGTTGCTCCATCCATGGGATTTTCCAGGCAAGAATACTGGAGTGGGTTGCCATTTTCTTCTCCAGGGGATCTTCCTGACCCAGGGATTGAACCTGGATCTCCTACATTGTAGGCAGACACTTTATCGTCTGAGCCACCAGGGAAGTCCAGGAATGGTAATACCTACTCTAAAAGAGTCATGTCAATGTATGACAAAGCCAATACAATATTATAAAGTAATTAGCATCCAAAAAATAAATAAATAAAAATTAAAAATAAAAGAGTTCTTATAAGAAGAAATAATATTTATAAAATCCATGGGACAAAAGCTGTTTCAGTATAGGCTTGAAATGTTGAGTTCCCTTCTCTTTCTTTTTTATCTTATGCTTTGGGTATCGAGGTGGGTGGGAGGGGGTCAATGGGTGGTCACATCTCACACTGCTTCTGGACTGATGGCCCTGATACCAGCCATGACTGGTCACCTAGGATTCCAGTGAGAGAAGTCATCTTCTTCCCTCTCTACCTTCTGTTCAGACTACCAATAAACAGGCTAGAAACAGCCTTATTAAGGGAACCTTGCTTCTCCCTTATCCAGCAGAATCCTAGCATTGCTTCTTATTACTCAAGATTTTAGTTCAGAACTTTCCTTTCTGAGGTCAGAAATGAAGAAGCTGAGATTGCTGAGCTGGGTGGGAAACCAAGAGATTCAAGAATGCAGGCCAGCAGACTAAAGGACACAGATCATAGTACCAGAATGAGTCCATTTCCAACTCAAGAGCTGGAACTGAAGGCAGGAGACAGAGGCTTTGAGGAGAGGAAGACCACCAGGAAGAGGAGAAGATCCCCTACAGTACGGTGGAGGTGACACCAAGTCCTCAAGCAATCCTGATTAGGCAGGATTGTTGGGGTTCATCACGTCCAGTTTTGCTTTGCTGTGGACTTACTACCAGAAACACCTTCAGTAGATGCTGTGCTCTGAGATCAATCTGCTGAGCTCCTGTGGGAGTTGAGAGGAAGAATAGCTCAGACAACTCACAAAGAGAGGTGCTTGTCTCTTTGGCACTGGCCTCCTAAAGCCATGACACCCTCCTGAGGGAGCTCCAGGTGAAGCAGGCAGGGAAGACTGATGGCCAACCCAAGTCAGACTATGGCAGCCAAATGGGTTATGTCAATTATGTTCAAAAATCTTAGATGTGGGAGAGGCCATTTCCAAATCTTTGGGTACACATAGACCATGTGACCTGGAAGGGGGTCTAGGATGGGATGGAAAGCTAGGATTCCAACAGGCAGGGACTGGAGTAAGGGGCAGGGAGGGAGCCATCATTTCAGGTGGAAGTATGTGAGTGAGCAAACGGGAGACAGACTAGCATCTGAGGCCAGCAGGTTATGGGGGATGAGGGTCAGTAGAAGAGGCAGGAGAGGGCTGGTTCACACCTTCCCAAAAGCTTCACTTCTCACAGCAGCTTCATTACAGTGTGTGTGTCAGGGGGGCGCTGCGGGGTAGCACACTCCACTTCCATTCTAATGACCCCACACACCAGGCAGGGATGCCCTGAAGCTGCTTTTCTATGAATACAAATCCCAACCTGGTCCTTCTGAGACACAGAAGGGGCCAGAAACAGTACAAATTCCTCTACCCACTCCACAGGAGGTGGATTTGAGGTCCACGAGCTGAAGCTGAGGTTAGTTAGTACTAGTGATAGGAACAAGGGCTGGACCACTGTATAATGTGCACCGGCTATCCCCCAGCACACATACCGACAAATAGACACACACACACAAACACACTGCCCGACATACCACTTTTGCCCTACATAAGGGGCAAAGGAAACCTCAGGCCAGTCCTTTAGTCCCACTACCCGTGCTGTCTCCACAGACGCCCAACTCAGCACCCAGCACCAAAGCCTAACCTTGTCCTCTGAAGTCTGGTCAACACCTTTACAGTGTCTCCTGCCTGGGCTTGAGTGCTCAGAAAGATACACACCAGTCACACAGCAGAGGCTGTGGGGATTATCATGTGCAGGAAGGTCCTCTTTGGGAAGTTTCAGGAGAAGACAGGCTGGACGCTGGGTCAATGATGAAAGAAGAGCTCTCGTCCTGCAGGGTGAGGATCTTGAGTGGGAAGACAGCTGGGGAAGTCGACCCAGGTTGTGAGAAGGCCACATGCACACAGGGACTTGAGGGCGGGAGGGTCACAGGGCAGCTGGAGCTGGACCAGAGCTGGGAGATGCAGGTGTCTGCAGGAATCAAGCTCCGAGTGGAGGTGTCCTAGTAGTTTTGATTCTTCTGCTTTCTCTGATTAAATTCTCTTCATGGCCTCCCTTTCTGGCTTGTAGACCTCACTGTAGACAGTACCAGACTCCTTTTCTTCTAAATGTTGTTTACCAACACCCTAGGAATTGAAGTCAGAGAGTTTCTAGAAAAGCTGAGAGAGGCCCTAGAGTGACCCAGAAGGAAGCAGTGCTGCTGACAAGAAATGCATGTGAATTCCCCAAAGTGACCAGCACTACACTGGCCCCAAGTTTTAAATTTTCTTAGTAAATACCACTGACGACCTGGAGAGAATCAAAGAGACAGCTGGGCCAGGAACAGCAGATGACTGGGTTGACAGACCCAGGAGATACACCCATGAGATCCCAGACTGGGCTCAGCTCCCTTTCTCACCTTGTGTGTGACCTCTCCAGACCCCTGCTGGCTCAGCTCCGCATACTGGATGCCACCATCATTGTCCCTCTCATCCTTCTGAAATTCTACACCTGCGTCATACACAGAATGGAGCTTGAACCTCAGCCTTGAAAGCATATACCTTCCTCCATGGCAATGAGCCCAAGGCGAAGCCCACACCCACCTTCCCCTTCTGCACTGATATTCCTTGAGCAGCAACATGCAGGAGGAAGGCAACCAAGGATTCAGTGGGGGAGGGGGTGGGACCTGGGGCAAGAAGCAGAAATGCAACCTGCCTCTTCTAGTCTTCATCTTCCTCTTCTTCACATAGGTCTTCCAAAGGAACAATCCGATTATGAGTATCAACAGCATAATCACGACAGCCACTATGATGCCTGACAGGGTCTTTTCGCTGTTGTTTTCAGGTGAATCTGTTTTCCTCACACAGAAAGAATAAAGAAAGTTAAGGCAAACAGAACTTGAGACACCCATTGCCGGGGAAAGATACAGAAGAGCAAGTGGAGAGGTCTGAAGCTATAGAGGAAGGGGCAAGGCAGTATCATTCATTCAAGGTCCTGAACTTCTGCTTGATGCCAGGGACACTGAGATAAACAATATCGGTCACCCTGGGGGAGGTGGAGAAAATACCAAAGTCTTCCAGCTAGACAGACAGCAGTGCAGTATAAGTTAACACCTTGAACACTGGTCTTCATGGAGGGCCTCCCAGAGGAGGTGATGCATAAACTTCACCTCTGAGGGAGGAGTAGGAGTTTACCAGATACTCAGGCTGGGCACAGCTTTCCAGCAAGGAGGAGACACAGCTCTGTCAAATCTGCAATTTGACGTGGGTTGCAATCATTCCCGATCAGCAGGCAGGAGAGGGACAGGGCAGGGACAAGCAGGATGAGGATGATCAGAGAGAAGACAGTCTCTTTCCAGAGGGTCTTGTGGGTCGTGCTGAGTGTTGAACTTTATCTCAGACTCCAGAATGGGACCAAGGGAAAGGTATCATGAGATTTTAAGTGATGCTGAGGTATCAGCTCCTACCAGCAGCTCATGGGCGATGGGTTAGAGGGGCTAGACTGCACACAGGATACCAGGTCATTTATTCACTCGGTGAAATACTGAGTGTGAATAGTAGTGCCAGTAACTTTGTTTGGTATAAGAATTCAAAGGAGAACAAGACATGTCCTTTGCCCTCAAGGTGTCCCAGGCTATGGAGAAGACAAACCCATCAACAGCATTGCTACTCAGCGTGGGGTGGCCATGGACTGTGCCTGAAAGTGGGTGATGCCTGAGGCAGGATGGTTACTGCAGCTGCAGTGTCTGTGCAACATGAGATTGAGGCATCTTTTGTTCAAACTTGATTCATAACAGAACTATAACCAAGTGCAGGACATTGGTTATATGCCCATGACCTGAGGGAAATCCTTCAATAGGAATAAGCAAGAAACTCTTGATTTGGGAGGTTTGATGGTAGAGGATACAGCATTTCCAGAGCCTCAGAAGCTTGCAACTTCAGGACATATTCAGGGAAGCCAAGCAAACAATTCAGTGTGAACTGTGTGAGGTAAGGCACATGGGCAGAGGAGCTTTGCAGCCCTGAATCCTGCAGGGAGTCCCTGGGTCAGACTCCTACAGATGATACAGACCAATCACAAAATCTGATTGCTTTTCAAAAGACTACAGTGGATGACACACTATGGCTAATGGATGAGTAGGAGAAGTGCTGGGAAGCTACTGCCCTGGACCAGACCTGACACTGCCCTGCAGCAGCAGGGAGGGAAGGAGCTCCCCAGAGGACAACAGGCAGGAAGGTGCAGGCAGCAAGGAGCATGGGTCAGGGGAGGGGTGAGCCCTCAGGGAAATACATCTCTAGGGAATGCTTTTGCCGCTGCAGCCCCAACTCTCTTGGCCTCCCAACACCACACCTGCTCTATCTCCAGGGCCAGCTGGGACTGAGAGTTGCTCATCTGGAGGTGAACCGAATTGATTTGCATCAAAACAAATTCCTTTTTTTCTTGGGGAAAAAAAGGGGTGGAGAGGCAGGCATGGACTTGAGAGACGGTTAATGCAGACATGAGCTGACTATACCTCCCAGGCTCCTGAAAGGGGTGACCTGGTAGGAAGGTGTTGCTAATAACATGGTGGGGAGAAAAGCCCAGAGCCCCTAGTTCTCAGAGTGCCCCCTCCTCTCTGGCAGATGCACTCACCAGAGACACAGACTTCTCCAAGGTCTAAGGTGGCAGTTTTCTGGCCCACCTGGTTGCTGACCGCACAGGTCAACCTGCCACTGGCCTGGCTCAGGGGCAGGCTCAGAGTCAGGTTCCAGGAGTTGGAGGGTAGTTCTGATGTCACTCTCTGCTCCAGCTCCTTGGGAAGGTCCTTGATCTCCCAGGTCACCTCCAGGTCCTCTGTATCCCCTGGGGCTGTGCACTCCAGAGTGGCATTGCACCAGCCTGGTGTGACGGATGCTGACTTGACAAGGATCTGAGGAAGGGGTACAGTTCCTGAGAGAAGAGGGAGAAAAGAATGGAGCTCACATGATTGGAGAACATCCCAGTCTGTACATTCTCATCCATTATCTCACTGAAACCCTGGTATTCTCCCTTTAATGACAGTGAATGCATTATATAAACAGAATTTGCCCAGTATTTAATACATAGCAAATGACAATAAAGAGGGGAGCCACTGAATTAAGCCATATATTTACGAGATTGTATGCATGTTGAGGAAGCGTTACACATCTCCAACAAGAAAATAAAGCCTGATCCCACCTCCCCAAGACCAATTATTTCTAAGAAAGTGGGGCTCCTTCTAGACGTGGAGGAAGTCTCAGACAGAAGGGCTAATCACAGATCAGGAACTTGGCCTCTTCTTCTGCTCAGATAATGCCTGAGATTTTATAGCCTATAGAGAAGAAGAGGCCTGATCAGACTTGGGACCCCAGAGAAAGGTTCTGTGCTCCCAGTAATGGAGACATGCAGTGGCTGTCTCCACTGTGGGAGATGCAGTGGCAGTTTCAGCTACAAATCGGCACTTGCTGTCTCCCTCTACAAGGGTCAAACCATGTGTTGCTGTAGCTGCTGGCCTTCACAGCCCCTTGAAGGAGTTCAGGATAGAGAGAAGAGATGAGGCACTCTGTGCTGGTGGGGAGAGCGGGGATGGCAGGGCAGGTCTTCAGATAGCTAGACAGTTTCAGGAGCCTATTTATGAGCCCAGTTCTGGTATCTTATCATATCTAGAAAAGCTCTAAAATCCTTGGTGATGACTATTCCTGGTGACTAGGAAAATTCTGGAGACTAGTAGAAAACTTCTGGAAAAAAATGTTTGTATTGCTTATATTCCTCATTCACCAAAGTCACACATACACTGACATTTCTCTCTCACTGGAGCAGTTTCTCAGAGCTATCTGGGGTGCTGTCTCCTAGGCTGCCATCCTCATTTTGCTCGAAATAAAAACTTACTTCATAACTCAAACATTGTGCTTTTTTTTTTTTTTTTAAGTCTATAGTAGTAACTAGGAGAATCCCAAGGATGGGGGAGCCTGATGGGCTGCCATCTGTGCGGTCGCACAGAGTCAAACACAACTGAAGCGACTTAGCAGCAGCAACAGCAGCAACTAGGAATGATAAGTCTGAGTCTGGTTAGAACATGCCACTGAACTTGAGAAGTGACATACTGATAAGCTGGTCATAGAAATCACATGGGAACCTAAAGCAGCAACAGTAACTCTCACAGCAGATATTTTCCTATGCAGGCAGGGACTTTCCGAAAAGAAAGTGTTAGCTAAGTGAGGCGTTCTGGAAGTGCTACCGTGTAACCACTCTCCTACATCTACCCCAGGCTTCTAGAGCTGGATTGCTGGAGTCTTTGTGAGTGAGGCTGGCCTTGGCCTTACATGGCGCTGAGTAAAAGAAGAGGCACTCAATACACATGAATTTCTGAATTATGGTAGGTGAATGCTGCTGCTGCTGCTGCTGCTGCTAAGTCGCGTCAGTCGTGTCCGACTCTGTGTGACTCCATAGACGGCAGCCCATCAGGCTCCTCTATCCCTGAGATTCTCCAGGCAAGAACACTGGAGTGGGTCGCCAGTGCCTTCTCCAATTGTAGGTGAATAATGGACCCCAAATACTTCCATGTCCAATCCTCAGAACCAATGACTATGATCGGTTACAGGGCAAGGTGGAATTAAGGTAAAAGAATTAAGGTGTTAATCAGCTGGCTTCAAAATAAGGAGATTGTTCTGGCTACCTGGTTGGGACCAGTGTAATCACAGGGGTCCTTAGAAATGGAACAAAGAAGAAGAAGAAGGAGATTAGAAGGATTAGACTGTGAGAAGAATTGGTCCCACTACTGCCAGCTTTGAAGGTAGAGGAAGGTGGTCATAGCCAAGTGATGTAAGCAACCACTAGAAGTGGGAAATACAAGTAAGTCAATTTCCTTCTGGGACCTCTACAGACAAACACAGTCCTGACAACAACTCGACTTCGGCCCAGTGAGACATATATCTGACTTCTTACCTAGAGCCTAGTAAGATAAAAAATCTGTGCTGTGTTCAGCCTCCAAATTAAAGCAGCGTTATAGCAGCAACAGATAAAAAATACACACATTAACTGAACCTAAACGTATAAAGAACAACAATTACTATGGCAATATAATTTTCCCAAATTTCCATTCTCCTCTCCCCAGACTCTAAAGTGGTTTTATCTCTGGAGTGAATCTCAACTCATCTCACCATTTTCAGTAAACCCAGTTACCCTAATTCAAGGGAGAAAATAACCTGAATGCTGGTGTCTGGAAGGGATCCTGAAAAATGGGGCCTGCCTGACACTCCTAGCTCAAAAGCAGGAGGGAAGACTTGGTGAGGAGGTGTCACTTACCATAGACAGTGAGGAGGAAGACCTGGGCAAATTCTCTTCCTCCAGGGAAGCTGGCTCGAGCCCGGTACTGCCCACTGTCCTCTCGGGTCAGGTTCTCAATTCTCAAGGACGTCACATTGGGCACATGGACCCTGTGCTGGTACCTGTCCTGGAGGCTGACCCAGGTTGGGGTGTCTGCCCCGCGGCGGACTCGTATGAAGACTCTATAGTTTGACTCAGGGCCAAAGCCCCATGAGACCTCCTCTGGGTCAGCTTCTTGCTTCTTGGTCACATGAAACAACACAGAACCTCCTCGGATCCCCTGCAGGGGAACATGGGCTCCAGAATCCTGAACTCCAGGATCAGGTGATACATAACTCTTGACCCCAGTGCAGCAGACACCTAGGGAGGAGGTAGGACACAGGAACCATAATTTTTTTTCAGTAACAATAAAGGAGAAAAGTACATAACCTAATTTTAAATGAAATTCATCCAATATACTCTACTGATTCTTAGGAGGCAGCCTAGTAAAGTGAATTTAAGCAATTTTGGAATTAAATCCTGGTTCTAGGGAATTGTTACCTTGAGGAGGTAACTTAAATTTTCTAATCTGGAGTTTCACCACCTACCTCATAAACTGAATGGGATCATGGGGCTTCCCTGATAGCTCAGTTGGTAAAGAATTTGCTTGCAATGCAGGAGACCTGGGTTCGATCCTTGGGTTGAGAAGATCCCCTGGAGAAGGGAAAAGCTCCCTATTTCAGTATTCTGGTCTGGAGAATTCCATAGACTGTATAGTCCATGGGGTCACAAAGAATCAGACGCAACTGAGTGACTTTCACTTTCACTTTCATGTATCAAAAGCACCTAGCAGATTTTCTGTCAAGAGCGAAGTGAAGTCGCTCAGTCATGTCCGACTCTTTGTGACCCCATGGACTGTAGCCTACCAGGTTCCTCTGTCCATGGGATTTTCCAGGCAATAATACTTGAGTGGATTGCCATTTCCTTCTCCAATAACTGTAGGATTAGCTTCTTAATTGTTGTCTTCTTGTGTTCACATCCTTTTGTAATGCCCTCCTCTGGTGAATGGGCCACATCTAGTGACTGGCTTCCAAGGAATATACTAGAGCAGACTTGATGGATGTCACTCAGTGATACTAGGATATACAAGACTGTGACTTCCCTCTTGCTTACACACACATCTTCTCTTTCACACTCTCTCTCTTGCTCACTCTGAGGAATCCAGCTGTCATGTTGTCAGCTGCCTGAGGAGGGGCCCACATGACAAGACACTGAGGGAGCCTCTGGTCAACATCTAGAGAGGAACTGGGACCCTCAGCCCGATAGCCACAGGAACTGTTTCCCAGCAGCAATCTCTCGAGAGATCTTGGAATCATAGCTTGCCCAGTGGACCATGGGCTGATGCAGCCCCAGCCCCAGCTAAGACTCTAACTTCAGTCTGGGAGAACTTGAATCAGAGGACGTAGCCCTGACCCACAGAAACTGTGAGACTGAGATTACACCCAGTGGTGTTTAAGGTACTACATTTTGTGGTGATTCATTACACAGCAATAGAGACCTAACACAAATATGAAGGCTGCTACCCTTCCTGCTCTTTCTAGGCAGTGCAGTAGTCAGGAAAATACAGGCTGTGCTGTGTAACAAATAGTTACAATACCTCAGGATCTTAAAATAAGGGAAGTCCATAGTCCCCACCACAGGTCCCCTGAGAGAGTGAGGGAGAGGCCCTGTCATACATGGAGGAAATGCCACCTCCTTGTAGCTGTATCCATGGAACTCACAGCATCCTCATAGGCTCCAGCCCCACAGCAGGAGGGGAGAGAGGAGAATCACACAGGGGTTTCACTGCAACTGTCCACAAGTAGTGTGCTCTCTGCTCATGTTTTTCAACCAGCACTCGTGACAAGGCCCTGGCTAACTGCCAAGGACTAGGATATGAGGGGGAGAGCAAGTGATCATTTAATGAGCTTTCCTGTCCCTGCCACCAAGACAACACTTCCCAGTCAGTCCCTGCCAGGCCACAGTGGGCCTTCCTCAGACACTTCTCTGGAAAGCTGTGGCCAGGAGGCAGGTTTGCTGCAGGGCCACCACCTCCTGAGCCCATGTTCCCTCCTCACACATAGGCCCAAGGGACCTGCTGCCCTCTACCCTTTCTGGGGTTGAAGTAGGACAGAACAGGATGACAGAAAGTCCCTTATCCTGAACAGATGATCAATCTGCTTCTTCCAATAGGTCAGGATGCACCTACTGGTCCCAGTTCCTCTCTAGATGTTGGCCAGAGGCTCCCTCTGTTTCTTGTCAGCCTTCCACAGTCCCAATCCTCTTTCCAGTTCAATAAATTCTCACCATTTCAGACCTGTCTCCCTCCGGCTGTACTTATTCTCATTCCTGGCTCTTACTGGAAGCAGAGAATAACTCACGCCAGTGTTCATATGCCTAAGGATTTCAGATATTTCTTTGTATTCATTTACTCAGTCATCTTCTCCAGGGCCTGACCTGGAGGTCAGGCCTTAGGAGGCATCTATCCAGGCTCCCCCTGTCACAGAAGAGGAGGTTCCCCAGGAGGTGAATCTGTCCTGGGTCACACAGGGCAGAGCCACGTCTGGCACCAGGGCTCCCCGCTCCCAGCCCAGGGCTTCTCGCCTGCAGGAGCTCCCACCAGCCCCCCACCCTGTCCCTGACCTCCCCAGGGGCTCCCCTCCCAGCACTGCTGTCACCAGGATCTGAGCAGCTCCTCCAACCTTCCTCTCTTGAGAAAGGGGAAGTAAGTATTTAGAGGGATTTAGCAGGGCAGGGACTTCTGGCCAGCTGAGGGTTAACCAGCAGCCTGTCCAAACTCCAAACTTGCTGGAAAAACAGGAACCAGAGAGAGAAGCTCAGCTCTGAGAGGGAGGGAGAACCCACCCTGGGGGGATGGTGAGCTGTTCTATGAGGAGGGTAGAAGAAGACTTGGAAAGAGAAGGAAGAGAGTGAGAGATGTGATCTACAAATGATCTAATCCTGAAGAAGAAGATAAAGCCAGGGACAGTGTGGTTACAAACAAGATAGAGATTATTTAAATATAAAATTGAATAGTTGCAAATCAATTTACAGTTTTGTCCATTTTCACTCTTTTTCTTTTATGTAATCTTCCAACCCCAGAGCCTATGGAGAAAACTCTAAATAACATAACTTATTTTCAAGTTACATAAAATTGAAGAGGAGAGAAGCTCTGTATTTTAATGTTACCTTATAGAGTTACATTACTGACAAAGAGGTAAGGTTTTATAAAGCTCATTCTTAATTCAAGACATCTGTTTATAAACAGTCTATAATTCATTAAATTTCACATAGTTCTTGAAAGTTCATTTTGTGGCTGGAATACTGAAAAAAATAATTAAAAATTTTTAAACTTTAATTAAAAATAAAAGCTTACTTGAATCATCCTGTGCATCAGCCCCTTGTGTTCACCTATGGCTGATTCGTGTCAATGTATGGCAAAACAAATACAGTATTGTAATTAAAAAAAAAAAAATTTAATTAATTAATTAAAAAATAAAATAAAAGCTTAAACGATAAAAGTGTTCTAACTTTCTCCAGAATTCATAACTCCTTGAGCATTAGTGTTTGCTCATTAGTTTTTAATTTTCTCACACAAAATCAGATAGTCTCCAGGAAGTCACGCACATAATTTGGGATTTGTCCAGTCTTTAGCTCACTTTTCACTTAACTCCGCATAGTTTTCTATGTCTCTTTCCCTTCTTTCCTCCTCTAGTTCTCCCACTTAAGAGCCCACATTACCAGTCTACACTTCTGTTCTTAGTTTCACCATATTCTTACAACAGGTGGTATACCGAAACCCTTAAATCTGAGAGACTGCTGTTCTTTTTACAAAAGCAGAATTTAATTTCATGTATTTAGCATCCTGCATCTTGACCAAGAAATCAAGACTACAATTGCTTCCTCCATCTCAGACACAGGGATCTAGTCGAACTTCTCCCCAGGACAGCTGCACAGACTGTCACATCCCCTGTGAGTTGTTCCCCAGCCCGTACAAGTCAAGGAGCCAGCTTCTTAGTCTCTCCCTTCTCTGCAGGCAGCTCCCGGCTCACCCAGCTTCACGTTTCTGCTGCAGAGACAGACTTACCTTCCTAGAAATGTTTTCCCTAATGTAGTGAAGGCTGCCTGAGCCCAGGTGTCTCAGACTCATCACAAGAAGATCATTTTGTTCTTCTTTTCACCCCAGGTCTCTAAACCAAAGGTTCTGCATTTGCTAAATAACTGCAGAGCTGTTTTGTCTTTTTGTTCACCAAGGACATAGGACATGGAAAGGGCACCCTCCCTGCCTACTCCAGAGGCCATCCCTCCCAGGAGCCCAGATCACTCACTGAGGAGGAGGCTGGTGAATCCCAGGAGCCTGGAGACCTCGCAGAGGTGGGGGTCTTCTGAGCAGGGCCCCATCACAGGCAGCCCTGTGAGGCTGCAGAGGAAACATCTAGGAGGAGCAGAAAGAGAGGAGGGAGGGAGCGGCACTCGTTTTCTCCACCCTTAGGCGGGGCTAACATGTTTTCATTCATGGGGTCACAAAGAGACACGACTGAGGGACTGAACTGAACATGTTTTAAATAGATAGCCCACCAGCCTGTACTAAACCACTCAGAGGTTTCCTATTAATTTCACCAGCACCTGCATTAAGACCTCAGCAAACAATTGCAGAGTAAATGTATAAATGTATAAACAACTCCACTCTGTTGCAGATACCCCAACCCTGTGGTCACATCAGCCTGGATAAACTCTGGAAAAAATTTCCCAGCATATCAGCCACTGTCCCATTCCACTATGTGGCCTCAAGCAAGTCACCTGAGTCCACTCTGTGCTTCCAGAAACTGCTCTGCTTCATCAGACAAGAGACTATCCAATACTACTTTATTCCCTCCAACCCCATCTAGTTAGGGAGGAATGAATCCTTTGGTCAGAAACCTCTGTAAGGAGTCAAAATCCAGGCATCTCGCCCTCTGGTCACTTTCGGGGTGATGAGGAGAGCAAGCCTCATATTTTTTCTCTACTCTTAGAAGTAATGTGAAGGCTGTGTGGGTCTGCTCCAGGGTTGGGGAGGGAAGAGGAGCCTAGAGAAACAGCAATGCAGCTACAGGCCAGGGTCACTGGGAGAGAGCCAGACAACAAATATTTCCAACATTCCATGCTGGCAGAACACCAGGGACTTTTTCAAAATCCAGATATCTAAGGTCAATTCAATATGTCAGCCAGCTATCCTGTGTAGCTGGAAAGCTAAATCTTTATCAACACCACCAACTTGTGTAGGTCTTATTACAAGTTTCAAATTTATAGATTTATGAAAGACAGATATCATTACAATCGTCCTCCTGTTTGACACATGTGGAAACAGGATCCAACGAATTTAGTGAATAAACCCAAGGTTGGAAAGTCAACACGTAGTATAGCATGGCCTGGGACCAGGTCCCTAACTTTCAGTCCACTGGCCTTTAGAGACCCACGTCCCTCTCAGTGCAATGAATCTCATACACAAGATAGTTTCAGCCCTTGAAAAGTCACATGATGGGGGAGGAAGACCTTGCTTGGCCCAGGGCAGACCCTCACCTTCCTTGCATCATTCCAGGCAGGAAAACTAAGATGTATGGCTGCATCTCAGCATCCTCTGAGATCAAGGCAGCCCTTGACCAATCACTGTTGTCTCCGCTTGCACTCAGTGTGTCACAAAGAGCCCAACCCAAACCTGCAAAGGCTGGTCTGAGAAACCGCAGTTGGTCTGTCTCCCAGGTCTGGCCCTCATTGTCTGTGACCTGCAGGCTAGTGGATCCTGCCCTACTTCCCTGGGCAGTGCACGCTGTCTTCCTAGGGTTCCTCATGGTCCAGATTTTATAAGGTCTTTTCATCTCTGTGGGGAAAGAGCAAACTAGCCAAGATGGCAGTGATCAGGCTCTCTTGCCACACAGCCTCTTGCCCCACATTTTGTAAATACATGTATGTAACAGTTGAGATCACTCATAGTGCTGTGCACACACATCACGATGTACCCGCTTGGCCACAGGCCACTTTTGTTCCATAAGCTTATGCTATGTCCACTGGATCGACCATGAGAGGAAAGACTATAGCGTGTCTGCTGCTACGACTGCCATGCCAGTCGGGAGAGAATAAATGTGTCTACAGTTCCTATGACCCTTTGAGCTTTCTTCCAGCTTCCCCACTCGTGCCTTGCCTACCCTGGGTTCAGCGAACAGTGAGATACAGAGAGACAGTCTCAACATCCTTTCTATCAGTCACACCAAGTTCATTACCTTTTAAACCTGAAGAAGCCCTGCCATCCCACCCGATGGAGAGTTTGCTCTCGCCCTGTGCTTGCGCCCAGCTCCTGGGAGGGCTGCCATCCAACCTGTTTGTCCATGACTCTCACCCTAGCCACAACATTCAGCTTCTTTCTGCTGGGCTTCCTTTACCTCTAAGATTCCCTAGTGATTCTTGGCTGGACTGGTTGCTGGCATCTCTCTTCTGTCCAGGAGGAGAGGACAGACCATGGTACCCAGCACAACCATCTTCCCACAACAGGCATTTGGACCACATTAATCTACCCCACAGGGAAGAGGTGAGCTCCTCAGATCCCTGCTCAGAGCCCCTGAGAACATGCCCACAGGATTTTGAAACCCACAGAGGGAAGGAGAGTCCCAGCAGATGCAGATAACTGGGAAAAACCTCCCCATTTTAGGGGGTCAAACCTCATCCTTTACGGGCCTAAGTAAGAACTCTATCGGCTTCCCACTTGCATACCTGCCCACTCCGTGGAGTAAGACCCTTTCCTTCCACTTACTGTTAAATGTCTCCTAATTCCAGATGCAGCTTGGATGGTGTCCTGGGAGTCTCCCCATCCTGCCCCAGATGAAATTAGGTCCTCTTGCCACTGGGCTCCAACAGCAGTTCAGCAGGACATTGGTACTGCTGATATAACCAGGCAACATTTGCTCTTGCCCTTCCCTTGTGATACAGAATGCAGTTCCTATGAACAGAGGCTGCAAGGAGACCCCACTCTCAGTCTGGTGCCAATGATGAATCAGCAGCTGAGAGTGGCGCCCTATTGACTCACCCTGATCCCAGCTCTCCTGTGAGGACCCTGGGGTCACATGCGCTCTTGAACAAGAGAGGCAGCTTTCAGCTAAGCAGCCCATGGCCCCTGTGACAAGTTTCCAGTAAGCAAATATTTCCTGAGCACACCTGAGTCTCTCAGCACTGCCACGGTCTTCTTTCTGTCCCAGTCACCATCTGCTACCGTCCCTGGGACCTGAGATGACCTTACCCAGCACCTTCCTTCTGACAGACACTTGGCCCCCGAGGACTCTGGGTGTCGTGTTCTGTGAGAAAAATGAAGGTGAGCTCCTCCATGGCCATATTTTCACAGACCTGTTCTAGTGGTGCTGAAAATTCATCCCAAGAACATCCACCCCTCACGAGGATAATCTGTAATTCCACAGTGCTGTCCTCAGAAATTCAAGTCTGAAAACTAAATTCTTACAGTATTCAAGAACCACCAAACTCTTGGAGACACACTCATGTTGACAAAATTAAAACAATGGTGACCTATAAAGTGGAATGTCAAGTTATTATAATAAAAATCTGAGGCTAGGTTCCCTTCCCAAGAACAGGCTCTCTCCCCAGCAATAAGGAGGTCTGCTGGGCACAGACCCCACAGTGTTCATGGAAGGGGCTTCTTTCCCCCTCATTTTGAAACTTCCTGATGCAACTAAAAACACTTTTCTGTGGGCAGATTGCTGTGACCCCAATTCTTTTAATGAGAACAGTGTGGAAAAAGGGAAAGAGTAATTTCACAGTGGATAAGCCTGAGGAACACTCCCTGAATTCAGCCAGGTGATGAAGGTCAGTATACGCTGTGGTATATCATGGTGATTGTATGTACCCTTGATATGATGCAATGAAAATAGCACTTTCTTCTGTGGTCCTTCTCCCCAAATCCCAACCCCCTGGTCTAATCATGAGAAAAACACTGGAAACTTGCCAACGGAGGGATACTTTACCAAACACCCAACCAGGGCTCCTCAAAATGGTCATGAGAAAAAAAGAACAGCTGAGAAACAGTCACAGCCCAGAGGAGCCCAAGGAGACACGGTGATTAAAAACAAGATGATGTCCTGAATGAGAGCCTGAAACAAAAGAGGACATTGGATAAAATGGAGAACATCTGAGTAAAGTATGAACTTTTTTTTAAAGCATATCAATCTTAGTTTATTAATAGAAACAAATGTTAGGAGTATAAGGTGCTGATAATGTTGCAGGAAGGGGGACCCCAGAGTCTGAGGGTGGCTCTCGTCTAACACTTGGAAAAGAATTGTCTGAGGAGACACATATGCCGACAAAGCAAGAGACTTTATTTGGGAAGGTGCACCTAAGTGGAGAGCAGCAGGGTAGGAGAACCCAGAGAACTTCTCTGCCATGTTGCTTGCAGTTTTATGGTGACAAGATTAGTTTCTAGGTTGTTTCTGGCTAATCATGCTGACTCTGGGGGCACCTACATCACTCAGTCAAGATGGATTCCAATGAGGAAGACTCTGGGAGGTTGGTAGGACAAACGAGCTAATGTATCCTCTCTGCTTTTGACCTTTCCCAACTTCTTTAAGCTGGTGGTGGCTTGTAGTTCCATGTTTCTCATCTCCTGTCATAAAGTAACTCATGCAAATGGTTACTGTGGTGCCTGGTCAGGGCTGGCAGTTTCAAGAGTTTCATCTAGCAATAATAGGGGAAAGTGTATATAAGGTATATGGGAACTCTCAGCACAATTTCCTGAATTTTTCTGTTAATCTAACGGATTTCTAAAAAAATAAATTTTACTAACACAAAAACTGCTACCTTCCTGAGCTCGTATCCCTTCTGGTTACAACTGCTCAAGAAAGGCATGTTCCTCACTATTTCCACCAAGGCCAGCAAGATCTATGCGTGACTCTCTTCCTCTATTTATATAGGAATACTTGCTTACAAATAAACCCTGTTCCCACTGCTGACGCTATGAAAGCAGAATTGAAAACCCCATTTGGTTTCTGTCCCCAGGCCTGGCTCACAGACACTTATACAACATTTTTTCAGCAGATGTTTCCTGAGCCCCTCCTAGATATCTGTCATGTGCTAGGTGCTCATAATGCACAGTAAACACAACATCCCCATCCCTTGTCTGGACAGAGGCCACACCACAGTGGGCAACAGATGCTAAACAAGGAAATACCTTATGTAGCTATCATGGCAGTTACAGAGAAGAGAAAGTACAAGGTACTGGGAGGGAAGGAGGGCACTTAAGGGGCAGGGAGGCCCCTCTGAGGAAGGGTGACTAAGCCAAGGCCTATAGATTCTGGTGGCCATGAGCTCCACGTGGCCAATCCCAGTGGGCTGATCCCTGTCTTCACCTTACTGACTTTTGGCACAGTTCACTGCTGCTTTTTCAAGAAACCTTCTTTACGTGGCTTCCTGGACACCAGAGTCTCCTGATTTTCACCCTGCCTCATTGGCCACTCCTTCTCAGCCTCCCTTATCTGACTATGACCTTCTGAGGTCCAAAACTTGTTCCCTGGACCACTTCCCTGTATACACAAATCTTTCGCTTGAACCCCAGACCCATGTATACAATTGCCAACTTGAAAACCCAGCGTGAAGGTCCTGTACATCACAAACTCCAATTGCATGCCTGAGTCCCCAAACTGCTTCTTCCCTGGTGGTCCTTCTCTCAGGAAATGGCACTGTTGATCACCATAGTGCTCATGCCAAATTCCTGGTTTTCACTCAGACTCCATGTCTGACCCATCAGAAAATGCTGCTACCTCTCCATAATATTTCATGGATCCACCCCCTTCTCCATCCTAAAGGCGATCAGTGCTGGGTGTTCAGTGGAAGGACTGATGTTGAAGCTGAAACTCCAATACTTTGGCCACCTCATGCAAAGAGCTGACTCATTTGAAAAGACCCTGATGCTGGGAAAGATTGAGGGCAGGAGGAGAAGGGGACGACAGAGGATGAGACGGTTGGATGGCATCACTGACTCAATTGACATGGGTTTGGGTGGACTCCAGGAGTTGGTGATGGACAGAGAGGTCTGGCGTGCTGCTATTCATGGGGTCGCCAAGAGACAGACACAACTAAGCCACTGAACTGAACTGAACTGAACCTCCTTCTCAACACTTCCTCCACTTCCACTGTAAGCTGGACTCTTGCTGGTGCCTCCCAACTCAGGCCCAGACCTTACCCTTGCTGTACCACATGCACAGCCAAAGTGAACCTTCAAACCATTGTCACTTCCTGTCCTTCTGCTGCTCCGAACACTATGTTGTTACTCATTCCACTTAGAGAGAAATTCAAGCTCTGATCTTGTCCTTCCAGGCTCCATGCCATTGTTCCCCAGGCCACCTTTCCCATCTCAGTTCTTCAGGTTCCATCAATCATTCTTCTCCAGCATGACAAGCCTTGTGGACTTTCCTCCAGTACTTTCGGTAGGCTCCCAGCTCAGGGCATTGGCACATGTCATATTCTCTGCCCAGAATGTCCTTCCACCTACTAACATGGCTCTCATTCACACTCACTCAGTGCTCTGTCAAAATGCCACTTTCCCAAAGAGGTCTTCCCTTGGAGTCCCATCTAAAATAGAAACCCTCCTGCCTTCCTCTGCTTGTTGTGTCCTCACACACTTGCCACCACCTGACGCTGCATATCTATTTTGTCATTTGTGGATTACCACTCTCCCCCTTAGGACGTGAATTCTTGAGGGCCAGGAATTTATTCATTTGACTCTCTTCTCTATCCCTAGCACTGAAAAAAATAGTAGACATCTCCTAAATATTCTTCAGAGGTTGAATAGCCTAATGGTTAAAAGTGTGGCTTCTGGACTCAGACCATTTGACTTGAAATGCCATAAGTTCAAATTTCCAGAAGTTAAAAAAAAAAAAGTTTAGAAAGACAGGAACTTGTACATTGCTGGTAGAGATGCAAAATGGTAGAACCCATATGGGACACAATTTTGGCAACAACCAATATGTGAAATAGAGAAGGCAATGGCAACCCACTCCAGTACTCTTGCCTGGAAACTCCCATGAACAGAGGAGCCTGGTAGGCTTCAGTCCATGGGGTCACTAAGAGTCGGACATGACTGAGCGACTTCACTTTCACTTTTCACTTTCATGCATTGGAGAAGGAAACGGCAACCCACTCCAGTGTTCTTGCCTGGAGAACCCCAGGGACGGCAGAGCCTGGTGGGCTGCCGTCTATGGGGTCGGACAGAGTAGAAGTAACTTAGCAGCAGCATCAAAGAGTAAAAATTCTGGCTGCATCTGCTCTGCAGTCCTATCTCTAAAATGGTTTTCTATGGTTGGCATTCATGCAAGATTATTTTGTTGAATTGTTTCTGAAATCAAATGATAGAACATAATCTAAAGATTTATCAATAGGGACACTTTAATTGTACTAAGAAATGTTCCCATGGTTGGATACTGCATGCCTGTAAGAATATCAGGAAGATATCAGAAAGCACTATAGACACTGATTGAAAAATTTGTGGAATATAACATTAAGAGAAAAGAGAAAAGTGTTGACATCTATATATATATGTAAAAATATATATATTTTATACGTATATGTTTTCTACATACATATAAAATATGTAAGCATACATATAAATGTATAATATATGTTATATATATATACATATAAAATATATACATAAGATATGTATATAATATATAATATATTCTACCACCAACTCTTCCTTATCCCTGACAATGCCAACCTATTTAGGTATGGTTAACTTGTGACTTACCCAGCATTTGTCTCTAACCTCAGCTTTAAAGTAACATAATCATTTCAGAGCAATGTCAGCAAAGTGCCCTCTGTGCCTCTCTACTGCTATTGAGGGCCACTTCCACTAGACAGATGGTCACATAGAACCTACCAGTAGGCTTCTCTACCACAGCTCTCACATAGTTAACTTAACAGGCTCATTGAGTCTGATAGGCAGAGTGCCTGAAGAACTATGGACGGAGGTTGGTGACATTGTACAGGAAGCAGTGATCAAGACAATCCCCAAGAAAAAGAAATGCAAAAAGGCAAAATGGTTGTCTGAGGAGGCCTTACAAATAGCTAAGAAAAGAAGAGAAATGAAAGGTAAAGGAGAAAGGACAGATATACCCTTTTGAATGCAGAGTTCCAAAGAACAGCAAGGAGAGGAAAAAAAAAGCCTTCCTCAGTGATCAACGCAAAGAAATAGAGGAAGAGAATAGAATGGGAAAGACTAGAGATCTCTTCAAGAAGATTAGAGATACCAAGGGAACATTTCATGCAAAGATGGGCTCAATAAAGGACAGAAATGGTATGGACCTAACAGAAGCAGAAGATATTAAGAAGAGGTGGCAAGAACACAGAAGAACTGTACAAAAAGATCTTCATGACCCAGATAACCACAATGGTGTGATCACTCACCTAGAGCCAGACATCCTGGAATGTGAACTCAAGTGGGCCTTAGGAAGTATCACAATGGACAAAGCTAGTGGAGGTGGTAGAATTCCAGTTGAGGTATTTTAAGTCCTAAAAGATGATGCTGTGAAAGTGCTGCACTCAATATGTCAACAAATTTGGAAAACTCAGCAGTGGCCACAGGACTGCAAAAAGACAGCTTTCATTCTACTCCCTACGAAAGGCATTGCCAAAGAATGCTCAAACTACCACACAATTGCACACATCTCACACACTAGCAAAGTAATGCTCAAAATCTTCAAGCCAGGCTTCAACAGCACGTGAACTATGAACTTCCAGAAGTTCAAGCTGGTTTTAGAAAAGGCAGAGGAACCATAGGTCAGATTGCCAATATCCGTTAGACCATCAAAAAACAAGAGAGTTCCAGAAAAACATCTATTTTTGCTATGTTGACTACGCCAAAGCTTTGACTGTGTGGATCACAACAAACAGTGGAAAATTCTCAAAGAGACTGGCATACCAGACCACCTGACCTGCCTCCTGAGAAATCTGTGTGCAGGTCAAGAAGCAACAGTTAGAACTGGACATGGAACAACAGATTGATTCCAAATTAAGAAAGGAGTATGTCTAGACTGTATTATTATCACCTTGCTTATTTAACTTATATGCAGAGTACATCATGTGAAATGCTGGGCTGGATGAATAACAAGCTGGAATCAAGATTGCTGGGAGAAATATCAATAACCTCAGATATGCAGACGACACCACCCTTATGGCAGAAAGCAAAAAGAACTAAAGAGCCTCTTGATGAAAGTGAAAGAGGAGAGTGAAACAGCTGGCTTAAAACTCAAAATTCATAAAACTAAGATTATGGCATCCGATCCCATCACTTCATGGCAAATAGATGGGGAAACAATGGAAACAATGAGAGATTTTATTTTGTGGGGCTCCAAAATCACTGCAGATGGTGACTGCAGCCATGAAATTAAAAGACGCTTGCTCCTTAGAAGAAAAACTATGCTGAATCTAGACAGCATATTAAAAGCAGAGACATTACTTTGCCAACAAAGGTCCATCTAGTCAAAGCTATGGTATTTTTCAGTCGTCATGAGAGTTAGACTATAAACAAAGCTGAGGTTTGACTTCAAAAAGACCAGGAAAGGTGAAGTCATCAAAAGCCAAAGAACTGATACTTTTGAACTGCGGTGTTGGGGAAGACTCTTGAGAGTCCCTTGGACAGCAAGGAGATCCAACCAGTCCATCCTAAAGGAAATCAGTCCTGAATATTCATTGGAAGGACTGATGCTGAAGCTGAAACTCCAACACTTTGGCCACCTGATGCGAAGAACTGACTCATTGGAAGAGATTCTGATGCTGGGAAAGATTGAATGCAGAAGGAGAAGGGGACAACAGAGGATGAGATGGTTGGAAGGCATCACCGACTCCATGGACATGAGTTTGAGCAAGCTCTGGGAGCTGGTGTTGGACAGCGAAGCCTGGCGTGCTGTAGTCCATGCAGTCACAAAGTTTCAGACACAACTGAATGACTGAACCGAACTGAAAGGTTTATCCAGAGACGTTTGAATCTTTTGCCTGTTAGTGCATTTGCTGGTTAAGAGTTAAATGAAGAAAAGAGTTGGTAAATAATAGATATCTTGCATTTGGGAAGGTTGTGGAGAAGAAACATTGACCAATATGACCATTTACTCTAGAGAATCCAAATAAGCGTCCACTAACTCCTCTTAGAAGAACATGGAAGCTTTTATCTGTAGTATATACAATAATCCTATTTCATGTTCACTTTAGCAAATCAAGTGATAGAAACTAGGCTATTGTCAGCTCAATATTAGTATTCTTGTATCTTGTTGAAATTTCTGATTTTATAATAGCGCTTAATAGAGTTTAAGCTTAGTTTTGAGATGTTTGAGACCTAGTATCAAGAATATCCATTTTTGAAACTGATGTGTCACCATGTCAAGATTGTATCAAACTGGAAAAAACACTGTTCTTCCCCAGTACTCACATTCATCTGGTTTGTGCAGAATGTAGCTTAATGAGCTACTGAAGAAATGTGAGTATATAGCTTAAGAAGATTAATGCTAATTAGGGAATGCCTCAGAAGATCAAACCATATTCCACAGCCCTGGTTAGCAGCTCAACCCCAGTTCTGCCACGGCTACGGCACTTCTGTAATCTAGGCGTGTGCTTGCTTTGCCTGACAGATGGCTCTGTTTGCTTCATTGAGAGCTAAGACAATAATAATTCCATTATTCTGGCCAAAAGAATATCAGCCTTTGGGTTTCAGCCAATTCAGTGTGTCTTCCTACCAGCACAACATATGAACATATATTGATTAGATTTTTAAGGAAATTGATACATCTGGAACAGTGTGGCTATCTGCAATGCCATATGCTCAGTCTTAAATATGATAAAACGGAAGCTGACTCACAGGTATAGATAATAGACTAGTGACTATGAGAGGGAAGCAGGTAAGGTAAGAACAAAATGGGGAAGAGGATTAAAGGTACAAATTACTAGGCATATTATTTTATAAGCTACAGGGATGAGATGTACAGCACAGCAAATATGGTTAGTATTTATAGTAATTGTGGAGGTCAAACAAATAGCCTAACTCTACAGCTAAAGCAACTAGGAAAGGAAGAAATGAAGAACCCCAGAGTAAGTAGAAGGAAAGAAATCTTAAAATTAGACCAGAAATAAATGCAAAGGAAACAAAAGAGACCACAGCAAAAATCAACAAAACCAAAAGCTGGTTTTTTGAGAGGATAAATAAAATTGACAAAACATTAGCCAGACTCATCAAGAAACAAAGGGAGAAAAATCCAATCAATAAAATTAGAAATGAAAATGGAGAGATCACAACAGATAACACAGAAATACAAAGGATCATAAGAGACTACTATCAGCAGTTACATGCCAATAAAATGGACAACTTGGAAGAAATGGACAAATTCTTAGAAAAGTACAACTTTCCAAAACTGAACCAGGAAGAAATAAAAATCTTAACTGACCATCACAAGAACAGAAATTGAAACTGTAATCAGAAATCTTCCAGTGAACAAAAGCCCAGGTCCAGATGGCTTCACAGCTGAATTCTACCAAAAATTTTGAGAAGAGCTAACACCTATCCTACTCAAACTCTTCCAAAAATTGCAGACGAAGGTAAACTTCCAAACTCATTCTATGAGGCCACCATCACCCTAATACCGAAACCTGACAAAGATGCCACACACACCAAAAAAAACTACAGGCCAATATCACTGATGAACATAGACGCAAAAATCCTTAACAAAATTCTAACAATCAGAATCCAACAACACATTAAAAAGATCATACACCATGACCAAGTGGGCTTTATCCCAGGGATGCAAGGATTCTTCAATATCCGCAAATCAATGTAACACACCACATTAACATATAGAAAAATAAAAGCCATATGATCATCTCAGTAGATGCAGAGAAAGCCTTTGACAAAATTCAACATCCATTTATGATAAAAAAAAAAAAACTCCTGAAATCAGGAATAGAAGGAACATACCTCAACATAATAAAAGCTATATATGACAAACCCTCAGCAACCATTATCCTCAATGGTGAAAAATTGAAAGAATTTCCCCTAAAGTCAAGAACAAGACAAGGGTGCCCACTTTCACTACTACTATTTAACATAGCTCTAGAAGTTTTGGCCACAGCTATCAGAGCAGAAAAAGGAATAAAAGGAATCTGAATTGGAAAAGAAGAAGTAAACGCTCACGGTTTGCAGATGACATGATTCTCTACATAGAAAACCCTAAAGACTCCACCAGAAAATTACTAGAGCTAATCAATGAATATAGTAAAGTTGCAGGGATATAAAATCAACACACAGAAATCCCTTGCATTCCTATACACTAACAATGAGAAAATAGAAAGGAAATTAAGGAAACAATTCTATTCACCATTGCAATGAAAATAATAAAATATTTAGGAATATATTTACCTAATGAAACAAAAGACCATATATAGAAAACTATAAAACACTGGTGAAAGAAATCAAAGAGGACACTAAGAGATGGAGAAATATACCAGGTTCATGGATCAGAAGAATCAATATAGTGAAAATGAGTATACTACCCAAAGCAATCTACAGATTCAGTGCAATCCCTATCAAGCTACCAATGGTGTTTTTCACAAAGCTAGAACAAATAATTTCACAATTTGTATGAAAATACAAAAAAAAACTCAAATAGCCAAAGCTATCTTAAGAAAGAAGAATGGAACTGGAGGAATCAACCTGCCTGACTTCAGGCTCTACTACAAAGCCACAGTCATCAAGACAGTATGGTACTGACACAAAGGCATAAATATAGATCAAAGGAACAAAATAGAAAGCCCAGAGATAAATCCACACACCTATGGACACCTTATCTTCGACAAAGGAGGCAAGAATATACAATGGAGAAAAGACAATCTCTTTAACAAATAGTGCTGGGAAAACTGGTCAACCACTTGTAAAAGAATGAAACTAGAACACTTTCAAACACCACACACAAAAATAAACTCAAAATGGATTACAGATCTAAACATAAGACCAGAAACTATAAAACACCTAGAGGAGAACATAGGGAAAACACTCTCTGACATAAATCACAGCAGGATCCTCTATGACCTACCTCCCAGAATATTGGAAATAAAAGCAAAAATAAGTAAATGGGATCTAATTAAAATTAAAATCTTCTGCACAGCAAAGGAAACTATAAGCAAGGTGAAAAGACAGCTTTCAGAATTGGAGAAAATAATTGCAAATGAAGCAACTGATAAAGAACTAATCTCAAAGATATATAAACAACTCCTGCAGCTCAATTCCAGAAAAATAAACAACACAATCAAAAAATGGGTCAAAGAACTAAACAAACATTTCTCCAAAGAAGACATACAGATGGCTAACAAACACATGAAAAGATGCTCAACATCACTCATTATCAGAGAAATGCAAATCAAAACCACAATGAGGTACCATTTCACGCCAGTCAGAATGCCTGCTATCCAAAAGTCTACAAGCAATGCTGGAGAGGACGTGGAGAAAAGGGAACCCTCTCATACTGTTGGTGGGAATGCAAACTAGTACAGCCACTTTGGAGAACAGTGTGGAGATTCCTTTAAAAATTGGAAATAGGACTGCCTTATGACCCAGAAATCCCACTGCTGGGCATACACACTGAGGAAACCAGAAATGAAAGAGACATGTGTACCTCAGTGTTCATTGCAGCACTGTTTATAATAGCCAGGACATGGAAGCAACCTAGATGTCCATCAGCAGACGAACAGATAAGAAAGCTGTGGTACACATACACATAGATTATTACTCAGCCAGTAAAAAGATTACATTTGGATTAGTTCTAAAGAGGTGGATGAAACTGGAGCCTATTATACAGAGTCAAGTAAGCCAGAAAGAAAAACGCCCATACAGTATGAGGTGAGGTGAAGTCGCACAGTTGTGTCCAACTCTTTGCGACCCCGTGGACTGTAACCTACTAGGCTTCTCCATCCATGGGATTCTCCAGGCAAGAATACTGGAATGGATTGCCATTTCCTTCTCCAGAGCATCTACCCAACCCAGGTATCGAACCTGGGTCTCCCGGGTTAGAGGCAGACGCTTTACCCTCCTAGCCACCAGGCAAGCCTATCCAATACAGTATACTATCGCATATATCTGGAATTTAGAAAGATGGTGATGATAACCCTGTATGCGAGATGCAAAAGAGACACAGAGGTATAGAACAGTCTTTTGGACTCTATGGGGGAGGGAGAGCATGAGATGATTTGTGAGAATGACATTGAAACATGTATATTATCATATATGAAATGAATCACCAATCCAGGTTTGATGCATGATACAGGATGCTTGGGGCTGGTGCATTGGGATGACCCAGAGGGATGGTACAGGGAGGGAAATGGGAGGGGGGTTCAGGATGGGGAACACGTACACAGCCATGGTGTATTCATGTTGATGTATGGCAAAACCAATACAGTATCGTAAAGTAATTAGCCTCCAATTAAAATAAATAAATTTATATTTTAAAAAGTAAAGCAATAAAGGTTGGATTGCTTTCAAATAGGTACTATTTGATGAATATTTATTTTACCACTAAGTGATACCTTATTTTATTTAATCATTACAATAATTAATGACCCCTGTCCCGTTAAGATCCTCATTGGGCTCATGAGAAATCAGAAGTTCAGGGTCGCACAACAGGGAAGGCAGGAGCCCAGTTGTGAGCACTCAGGATGAGAACAAGGTAGGAAGCGGCCTACAAGTTCCAGAGTGCTGTGCATCCATCAGCCCAGGCTGTCTCCAAACTGACCTGAGAGGCAGGAATGAGCCTGTCCACATTCTGTAGAAAAACAAGCAAGTAAAACAAAACAAAAACTGCTCACAGAGGAAATGAAGTGAGGATTGACAGGGAGACAGAGATATAGTTGGGAAAGCCAGTCTCCCCACCCTCCTCTCTGTGGTAGCTCCACTTCAGAGGTCTCTTATCTGGATCAAGAGCTCAGATCTGAGACATGGGATTCTCAAGGGTCCCCCATACCCAGTGATACCCACCATACTCTCAAGCCTTTACTATCTCCCACATGACTCTAAATCCCACCATGAAGTATTAACAATTCTCACCACCGTAATCATGAACAGGAACCCTCTACGCAGGTATCCCACTATGACTTCTCACCTGGGCTCATGTTGCCCAGAGACCTGACCCCTGATGCCTGAACCCAGGCTGTGTCTTTACATCTGAATTCAGGCTTCACCTTCAATCCACCCCCCACCCCCCATGCATCTAGTTCTAACCACACCTATAAGCCCCTGAAGGCAGTGTTAAAGGCGGAATATTTGTATCCTCACACAATTCATATGTTAAAGCCATAACCCACATTTTAGGAGATGGCCCTTTGGAAGATGATTACTTTATGATCAAGTCATGAGGGTAAAGCTCTCAGGATGAGATTAGTTCCCTCATTAGTAGAGGAGGAGAAAGCAGAGTTTTCCCTGTCCCTCATGTAAGGATACAGCAAGAAGACAGCAATCCTGGAAGAGGGGCCTAGCCAAAAAGACTTCAACCAGCAGCTTGATTTTGGACTTCACAGCCTCTAGGGGAAAGGTAATTTCTGTAGTTTATGCCATCCAATCTATGCGATTTTGAAATAGTCCTCTCAGAAGACCAAGCAGTAAGTCTTGGAGAGAAAAAGGAATGACTTCACGACCCACCAGAACAAGTTGCAACCAACTTTCAAAAATTCCTTAAAGCATCTTCCTTCCCAACCGTCTGGCTTCCCTGGTGGCTCAGAGGGTAAAGAATCTGCCTGCCATGAAGGAAACACAGTTTCTCTCCCTGGGTCAGAAAAATACCCCAAAGAAGGGAATGGCTACCCACTCCAGTATTCTTGCCTAGAGAATTCCATGGACAGAGGAGCCTGGCAGGCTATAGTCCACGAGCTCACAGAGTCTGACACCACTGAGCGACTAACACTTTTGCTTTCACTTTTCCCAGCTCTCCCACAGCACCTGAGCATTGGTGCCACCTGGCAGCTGAAGATCAAACTGTCTTACAGATTTCCTGAGTGTGTCTTCTAATATTAGGTCAACATTCAACAGATGTTTAACGTGTTCAAACTGTGTGCAACTGTTTGTCTTTGGGATACAGAAATGGGAGGAAAAGTCATTGTATTAGAGGAGTCCAAACTCCAATGGGGGAGAGATGGAAGCAGAAATCACTTCATTGTTGATTGTGCTACGGTACAGAGGCTTTTAAGAAACATTTTCTTTCACCAAAGATAACAAAGCAAATCGCGTGAAAACTGGAAAAAAAAAAGCAAGACGGCTTCTTGGAGGAGGCATGCAGGATGAGCTTCAGAAGGCAAGCGGAACACACAGCCATAAAGAGGTGAAGGGGTTACAGAAATCATAAGTGACACAGCTTGGGAGGCCTGTGGCCAGGGTGTCTATTCCTGACAGAGGCCACAGCAGGTACAAATTAGAGGAGACTGCTCCAACATGTGGCAATCAGGCTACGGGGTCTGCACGTGAGTGCTCTAGGGAGGATTTAGAGTTAACTTAAAAACAGGGGGAGGAGTCAAGATGGCAGAGCAGGAGGCAGGACAAGTAAGAACTAAACACAGGGTCTACAACTAAGCTCTGTGCATCCCAGTCTGAGCTGTGAATTGCCTGCTGCAGAGGTGGTCTAGGTGCTGGAAAGTAGAATTAGGAGTGTGGACCCAGGGAGGGGACAGCTGCTGGCTATGGAAAGACAGCCCGAAAGGACAGGAGTAAGCAGCTCCACAACCAGAAAAAAATGTGAAAAAAGCCCAGGACACCATAGAAATTAGACATCATTGTTGAGTGGCTTGCAAGGGGCAGGGCCACCATTACAACCCATTTCTCCACCTGCCAGCTTCTTTGGCCTCCCAGGCACCTAGAGGGCACTCATCTGAGCGAGCTGGCCTGCTCCTCAAGCCAAAGCCTCCTCCAACAGTGTAGGCTCTTGGGTCCTGAGCACCATCCATCCCATAGCCTCCTTGTGAATCTGCCCTGAGTGCCTCTGCCTGAGATGGAAATCCGTCAATGCAGGCAGGAACTGAACCCTAAAGTGTTGGGTTAATAGAGAGAATCTTGGGGAGTACTGCTGCATAAACACAACAGAGGGGATGGGAGTGAGGGGCTCCAGGGCTGGGAATGGCCCTGGTCTGCTTAGGAAATGAGGCTTTTAACTTTGTTTCTTTTTGATTGCTTTTGTAAGTCTGTTTTCTTCTATTTTTCCTTATCTTTTTATTTTCTTGTTTGTTTGTTTGTTTTGTTCTGTTCTGTTAGTTTGTGCCCATGCTAAGTTTGTATGTTGGTTTACATGCATGCTAAGTTGCTTCAGTTATATCCAACTCTGTGCAGTCCTATAGACTGGAGCCTGCCAGGCTTCTCTGTCAATGGGATTCTCCTGACAAGAATACCGGAGTGAGTTGCCATGCCCTCCTCCCAGGGGACCTTTCCAACCCAGGATCCATCCCACAATCAATGTCTACTTGCATTGGCAAGTGGGTTCTTTACCATTAGCACCACCTTGGAAGCTCTTTTATTAGTTTAGCACTTACTGATTGTTCTCATTTTTTTAAAATGTATTTATTTTTCAGTAAAGGATAACTGCTTTATAATACTGTGTTGGTTTCTGCCATACATCAGTATGAATCAGCCATTGATATACATGTCTCCTCTCTCTTGAACCACCTTCCTACCTCCCACCCCATCCCACCCCTCTAGGTTCACAGAGCCCCAGGGTGAGTTCCCTGAGTCATACAGCAAATTCCCACAGGTAATATATTTTACATATATGGCAGTGTATATGTAAAATAAAATGGCACCCCACTCCAGTACTCTTGCCTGGAAAATCCCATGGACAGAGGAGCCTGGTGGGCTGCAGTCCATGGGGTCGCCGAGGGTCGGACATGACTGAGTGACTTCACTTTGACTTTTCACTTTCATGCATTGGAGAAGGAAATGGTAACCCACTCCAGTGTGCTTGCCTGGAGAATCCCAGGAATGGGGGAGCCTGGTGGGCTGCCGTCTATGGGGTCACACAGAGTCGGACACAACTGAAGTGAGTTAGCAGTGTAGCATGTTTCCACGCTACTCTCTCCATGTGTCCCACCCTCTTCTCCCCCACCCCACTCCCGGTCCATTAAGTCTGTTCTCTATGTCTGTCTCGACTGCTGCCATCCAAATAGGTTCATCAGTGCCATCTTTCTAGATTCCATATATATGTGTTAATATACGATGTTTGTTTTTCTCTTTCTGACTTACTTCACTCTATAGAGTAGGCTCTAGGTTCATCCACCTCATTGGCACTGACTCAAATGTGTTCATTTATATGGTTAAGTAACATTCCAGTGTGTATATATACTACACTTTATCCATTCATCCATCAGTGGACGTCTAGGTTGCTTCCACAGCCTAGCTATTGTAAATAGTGCTGCAATGAACATTGGGGTACATGTGTCTTTTTGATTATGGTTTTCTCAGGGTATATAACCAGTAGTGGGATTGTTGGGTCATATGGTAGTTGTATTCCAGTTTTTAAGGGAAACTCCATACTGTCTTCCATAGTGGCTGTATCAATTTACATTCCCACCGACAGTGCAAGAGGGTTCCCTTTTCTTTGAATCTTCTCCAGCTTTCTTTGTAGATTTTTTGATGATAGCCATTCTGACTGGTTGTGAGATGAATTTCATTGTAGTTTTGATTTGCATTTCTCTAATAATAAGCAAAAATTCAGAGTCAGATACAACTGAGCGACTGAACTGAATAAAGAGCAATATTGAGCATCTTTTCATGTGTTTATTAGCTATGTGTCTTCTTTGGTGATATGTCTGTTTAGGTCTTTTGCCCACTTTTTGACTGGGTTTTTCTTTTTTCTGGTATTGAATTGCATAAGATGCTTGCATATTTTGGAAATTAGTCCTTTGCCTTTTGTTTCATTTGCTATTATGTTCTCCCATTCTGAGGGCTTTCTTTTTGCCTTGTTTATAGTTTTCTTTGCTATGCAAAAATTTTCCTTTAAGTTTAATTATAACCCACTGTTTATTTTTGTTTTTATTTCTATTACTCTAGGAGATGGGTCATAGAGTATCCCTTTGCTGTGATTTATGTCATAGAGGGTTCTGCCTGTTTTCCCCTAAGAGTTTACAGTTTCTGATCTTACATTTAGGTCTTTAATCCATTTTGAGTTTACCTTTGTGTGTGTTGTTAGGAAATGTTCTAATTTTATTCTTTGCACATAGTTGTCCAGTTTTCCCAGCACCATGTGTTGAAGAGACTGTCTTTTCCACATTGTACATTCTTGCCTCCCTTTTCAAAGACAAGGTCTCCATAGGTGCATTGGTCTATCTCTGGTCTTTCTATCTTTTTCCATTGGTCTATATCTCTGCTTTTGTGCTAGTACCATACTGTCTTGATGATTGGAGCTTGCTCCAATCTTATATCCCAAGATTGCTTTGGCTATTCAGAGTCTTTTGTGTTTCCATACAAATTGTGGATTTTTTTTTGTTCTAGTTCTTTGGAAAATGTCATTGGTAATTTCATAGGGATTGCACTGAATCTGTAGATTCCATTTGGTAGTGTAGTCATTTTCACAATATTGACTCTTGCAATCCAGCAGCATGGAACATGTCTTCATCTGTTTATGTTATCTTTTATTTCTTTCATCAGTGTCTTACAGTTTTATGTATACAGCTCTTTGTCTGCTTAGGTAGGTTTATTCCTAGATATTATATTCTTTTGTTACAGTGCTAAATGAGATTGAATCCTTAATTTCTTTTTCATTGTTAGTGTTCAGGGATGCAAGTGATTTCTGTGCATTAATTTTGTATCCTATGACTTTACTAAATTCATTGATTAGCTTTAGTAAATTTCTGATAGTATCTTTAGGGTTTTCTATGTATAGTATCATGTTATTTGCAGACAGTGAGAGTTTGATTTCTTCTTTTCCAATATGGATTCCTTTTATTTCTTTTTTCTTTTCTGGTTGGCATAGCTAAGACTTCCAAAACTATGCTGAATAACAGTGGCAAGAGTGGACACCCTTGTCTTATTCCTAATCTTAGAGAGAATGCTTTCAGTTTTTCACCACTGAGACTATTGTTTGCTGTGGGTTTATCATATATGGCCTTTACTATGTTAAGGTAGGTTCCTTCCATGACCATTTTTGAAGATGCATTATCATAAATGGGAGCTTACTTTTGTCAAAAGCTTTTTCTGCCTCTATTGAGATTATCATATAACACTGAGCAATGTGCATATAGTGAAGAGTCCTTGCATCCCTGGGATGAACCCAACTTGATCATGGTGTATGATATTTTTAATATGTTGTTGAATTCTGTTTGCTAGAATTTTGTTGAGTATTTTGAAACTATGTTCATTGGTGATATTGGCTTATAATTTTATTTTTTTCTGATGTCTTTGTCTGGTTTTGGTATCAGGATGATTGTTGCCTCATAGAATGAGTTTGGAATTGTTCCTTTTCTGCAATTTTTTGAAAGAGTTTCAAAAGGACAAGCATTATGCCATCTCTAAATTTTGATAGAATTCACCTGTGGAGCCATCTGGCCCTGGGCTTTTGTTTGGGGGAGATTTTTATCACTATTTCTATTCCAGTGCTTGCAATTATCTTGTTCATAATTTCTATTTCTCCCTGGTTGAATCTTGGGAGGTTGAACTTTTCTAAGAATCCGTCCATTTCTTCCAGGTTATCCATTTAATTGCCATATGTTTGCTCATAATAGTCTCTTTGTATTTATGCATTGTCTGATATAACCTCTCCTTTTTCATTCCTATTTTTTAAATTTGATTTTTCTCTCTTTTTTCCTTCATGAGTCTGGCTAGCGATTTGTCAGTTTTGCTTATCTTCTCAAATAACCAGCGTTTAGTTTCATTAATCTTGACTATCATTTCCTTCATTTCTTTTTCACTTATATCTGCTCTGATCCTTGTGATTTCTTTCTTTCTACTAATCTTGGGGTTTTTTTTTTTGTTGTTTGTTTTTGGTTCTTCTTCCAGTTGTTTTAAATGTAAATTTAGGTTGTCTTTTCTATGTTTTTCTTGTGGCAGGATTTTATTGCTATAAACTTCCCTCTTAAAACTGCTTTTGCTGCATCCCATAGATTTTGGGACATTCTGTTTTCATTGACATTTGTATCCAGAAAATTTTTTATTTCCCTTTTATTTCTTCAGTAACCTGTCCATTATTTAGAAACAAATGATTTAATTTCCATATGCTTGTGCTTTTTACATTTTTTTCCCTGTAATTTACATCTAATCTCATAGCATTGTGGTCAGAAAAGTTGCTTGATATTATTTTGTTTTCCTTAAATTTACTGAGGCTTGATTTGTTTTTCAAGTGTGATCTATCCTGGAGAATGTTCCATGTGCACATGAGAAGAAAGTGTATTCTTCTGCATTTGGATGGAATGTCCTGAAGATAACAATTAGATCAGTCAGTCGTGTGCGACTCTGCGACTCCATGAACTGCAGCACATCAGGCCTCTCTGTCCATCACCAATTGCCAGAGTTCACCCAAACTCATGTCCATCAAGTCGATGATGCTATCCAGCCATCTCATCCTCTGTCATCCCCTTCAGCCCTCAGTCTTTCCCAGCATCAAGGTCTTTTCAAATGAGTCAGCTCTTCACATGAGGTGGCCAAAGTACTGGAGTTTCAGCTTCAACATCAGTGGTTCCACTGAACACCCAGGACTGATCTCCTTTAGGATGAACTGGTTGGATCTCCTTGCAGTCCAAGGGACTCCCAAGAGTCTTTTCCAACACTACAGTTGAAAGGCATCAATTCTTCAGTGTTCAGATTTCTTTACAGTCCAGCTCTCACATCCATACATGACTACTGGAAAAACCATAGCCTTGACCAGACAGACTTTTGTTGACAAAGTAATGTCTCTGCTTTTTAATGTGCTATCTAGGTTGGTCATAACTTTCCTTCCAAGGAGTAAGCATCTTTTAATTTCATGGCTGCAGTAACCATCTGCAGTGATTTTGGAGCACCCCAAAATAAAGTCAGCCACTGTTTCCACTGTTTCCCTATCTATTTGCCATGAAGTGATGGGACCAGATGCCATGATCTTAGTTTTTTTCAGGTTGAGCTTTAAGCCAACTTTTTCACTCTCCTCTTTCCCTTTCATCATGAGGCTCTGTAGCTATTCTTCACTTTCTGTCATAAGGGTGGTGTCATCTGCATATTATGAGGTTATTGATATTTCTGCCAGCAAACTTGATTCCAGTTTGTGCTTTTTCCAGCCCAGCGTTTCTCATGATGTACTCTGCATATAAGTTAAATAAGCAGGGTGACAGTATACAGCCCTGATGAAATCCTTTTCCTATTTGGAAACAATCTGTTGTTCCATGTCCAGTTCTAACTGTTGCTTCCTGACCTGCACACAGGTTTCTCAAGAGGCTGGTCATCTGGTCTAATGTGTCACTTAAGGCTTGTGTTTCCTTATTAATTTTCTGTTTTGATGATCTGTCCGTTTGTGTAAGTGGGGCGTGAAAGTTCTTTACTAATATTTATCAGTTTCTCCTTTTATCTCTGTTAGTGTTTGCATGTGTACTGAGATATCCCTATGCTGCTGCTGCGGCTGCTGCTAAGTTACTTCAGTCGTGTCCGACTCTGTGTGACCCCATAGATGGCAGCCCACCAGGCTCCCCCATTCCTGGGATTCTCCAGGCAAGAACACTGGAGTGGGTTGCCATTTCCTTCTCCAATGCATGAAAGTGAAAAGTGAAAGTGAAGTCGCTCAGTCGTGCCTGACTCTAGCGACCCCATGGGTTGCAGCTCACCAGGCTCCTCCGTCCATGGGATTTTCCAGGCAAAATTACTGGTGTGGGGTACCATTGCCTTCTCTGGATATTCCTATGATGGGTGCATAAATATTTATAATTTTTAAGCTTCTTCTTGGATTGATCCTTTGATTATTGTGTAATGTCCTTCCTTAACTCTTCTAATGTTCATTATTTTAAGGTATATTTTGTCTGATATGAGAATTGCTGCCCTGGCTTTGTTTTGATTTCCATTTGAATGGAACATCTTTCTCCATCCTCTCACTTTCTGCCCCTTTGAGTCTCTCAGTCTGAAGAGGGTCTCTTGTAGATAGCATGCATATACATGGGTCTTGTTTTTGTATTCATTCAGCCAGTCTGTGTCTTTTGGTTGGAGTGTTAAGTCCATTTACATTTAAAGTAATTATTGATATACATGTTCCTACTGGAATTTTCTTGTTTTGTTTGTTTTGATAGGTCTTTTGCTTCTCTTGTGCTTCTGTCTATAGAAGCCCCTTTAATTTCTGTTGTAAAGCTTGTTTAAAGTGAAAGTCGCTCAGTCGTGTCCAATTCTTTGCCACCCTATGGACCTCTCCAGTTCACGGAATTCTCCAGGCCAGAATACTGGAGTGGGTAGCTGTTCACTTCCCCAGGTGATCTTCCCGACCCAGGAATCGAATCAAGGTCTCCTGGATTGAAGATGGATTTTTTTTTTTAACCAACTTAGCTATCAGAGAAGCCCTGATAAAGCTAGTTTGCTGGTGCTAAATACTCTTAACTTTTCCTTATCTGTAAAGTTTTGATTTCTCTCTCCATTAATTGTGAATGAGATTCTTGCCAGGTAAAGTAATCTTGATTGTAGATTTTTTTCCTTTTCAGTACTTTAAATATATCCTACCATTCCCTACTGGCCTGCAGAGTTTCTGCTGGAAGATCAGCTATTAATTGTATGGGGTTTCCCTTGTATATTACTTGTTGCTTTTTTAATATTAAAATTTCAGCTTTATTGAGATACAGTTGACATGAAACAGATTGAAAGTTTAAGGTGTTTAGTGTGATTTGATACACATATATATTGTGAAATGATTAAACAGTAAGTTTAGTTAACCCCACACAAGTGGTTTTCTTTTTAATATAATAGATTTAATTTAATTAATTTATAATAATCTTATACCCTATACAAATACATTTAAAATTTTGTATTTCATACATTGCTATTAAATGTCCATAGGTCATTTAGAAAAGATAAACATTACTAAATTTCAAAAAGTAGAATTTTTGTGTGTGTGATTCAGTTATACATATACACATATATTATTTTGGAAATTATTTTCCATTATAGGTTATTATAAAATATTGACTATAATTCTCTGTGCTATACAATAAACCTTTATTGTTTCATATATTATTTTTAATTTAAAAATCTAGTATTTTAGTCATACTGAATCAAACATGGAATCAAAATGTCATACATTTTTAGTTATGCAAAAATTCATATTTTCTAAAGATATATGATACATATTATTTATATGTATTCATACAAAAGCCTTTCTACTATACTTGATAAAGTCTTGAGAAAGAATTTTCTTTTAAAGAGATGGAAAAACTGGAAAACATAAATCAAATTAAATGGGAGCACTGAATACTGACTAGAAAAAAATGAAACAAACTAGATTAAAAAGATTCTCATATAGTCTAGTTGTTTTTAAACATGCCTGTTCATTGGAAACATATCTGAAGCTTTGGCCAAAAAATTAAAAAAGGAATACTGTGCATTTGTATTTTTCAAAAAATTCCAAGACAATCTGATATGCATCTGCATTTTAAAAAGTGATAACAGTTTTTTTCTATTAATTGGTAGTTTTGATGATATGTGCTGTGCGGTATTTAGTCACTCAGTTGCATCTGACTCTGTGAGCCCATGGAGTGTAACCCACCAGGTTCCTCTGTCCATTGGGGATTCTTCAGGCAAGAATACTGAAGTGGGTTGCTTTTCCCTCCTCCAAGCAATCTTCTCAACCCAGGGATCAAACCCATGTCTCCCACATTGCAGGTGGATTCTTTATTGTCTGAGCCACCAGGGAAGTCCAATACTGGAGCAGGTAGCCTATCCCTTCTCCAGGGGAACTTCCAGTTCCAAGAATCAAATCAGGTCTCCTGCATTGCAAGTGGATTCTTTACCAGCTGAGCTACCAGGGAAGCCATTTGATGATATAAAATTCTATTATTTTTCTGTTTACTAATTATGATACAATGGTATTAAGTAATAACTACATATTCACAATAGTAAAAGATGTTTATCAGTTTTTACAGTCTATAGCCAGACAAAAAATAACAGACAATTACAGTTGCAAGCCATAATGGAAACATAATTAACCTAACAATATAAAATAATTACATACAATTTGGGGGATCAAGCAGAATGATGTGGTAAGTGCATACATGTACACATCTTCATCTGCTCTGCCAGTATATGTCTTTTGGTTGGTGCATTTAATCAATTTACATTTAAGGTAATAATTGAGATGTATGATCCCATTACCATTTTTGTGATTGTTTTGGATTTATTTTCTGTAGGTATGTCTTTTCTTTCTCTTTCTTCTTGCCTAGAGAAATTCCTTTGGCATTTGTTGTAAAGCTTGTTTGGTTGTGCTAAATTTTCTTAACTATTGCTTCTCTGGAAAGCTTTTGATTTCACCAACAAATATGAAGAAGAGTCATGCTGAGCAGAGTATTCATGATTGTAGGTTTTTTCCTTTCATCCTTAAATATGTCGTGCCATTCCCTTTTGGCCTCTAGAGTTTCTATTGAGACATCAGCTGATAGCCTGATGGCAGTTCCTTTGTATGCTGTCTGCTGGTTTTCCCATGTTGCTCTTAATATTTTGTCTCTGTCTTTAATTTTTGTCATTTTGATTACTATGTGTCTCAGTGGGTTCCTCCTTGGTCTTATCCTGCCTGGGACTCTCTAGCTTCCTGGACTTGGTTGACTACTTCCTTTTCCATGTTACAGAAGTTTTCAGCTATTATCTCTTCAACTATTTTCTTATATCCTTTCTCTTGCTCTTCTCCTTCTGGCACCCTTGTAACATAAATGTGCTTGCATTTAATGTTGTCCCTCAGGCCTCTTAGATTCTCTTCATTTCTTTTTTCTGTATTCTATTCTATGGCAGTGATCTCCTCCTCTCTGTCCAGGTCATTTATTTGTACTTCTGCTTCCTTATTCTGCAATGGATTCCTTCTAGCATATTATTCATCTCTGTTTACTTATTCTTTAGTTCTTCTGGGTATTTGCTAAACATTTCTTGTATCTTCTCAATCTTTGCCTCTATTCTTTTTCCAAGATCCTGAATTATATTCACTATCATTATCCTGAATTCTTTTTCTGGGAAGCTGCCTAACTCTGCTTCATTTAGTTGTTTTTCTGGGGATTTATCTTGTCCCTTTGGGACATAACTTTCTGCTTTTCCATACTGATTAATCTTGTGCAATGATTGTTTTAGTCACTGTGGGACTGTGGTTCTTCTTGCTTTTTCTGCCTGCCCTCTGATGGGTGAGGTTAAGAGGCTTGTGTGAGGTTCCTAATGGGAGGGAACTGGTCTGGTGGGCAGCACCTTGCTGAGTAAAACTTTCAATCAGTTATCTGCTGATGGGTGGGGTTGAACTCCTGCCATGAGAAAACCCAACCCTTGAGTCTATAGCTCTGTCAGTTCAATTCAGTCTCTCAGTCATGTCTGACTCTTTGCGACCTCATGGACGGCAGCACGCAAGGCTTCCCTGTCCATCACAAACTCCCAGAGCTTGCACAAACTCATGTCTATCAAGTCAGTGATGCCACCCAACCATCTTATCCTCTGTCTCCCCATTCTCTTCCTGCCTTAAATCTTTCCCAGTATCAGAGTCTTTTCCAATGAGTCAGTTCTTTGCATCAGGTGGTCAAAGTACTGGAGCTTTAGCTTCAGCATCAGTCCTTCCAATGAATATTCAGGACTGATTTCCTTTAAGATTGATTGGTTGGATCTTCTTGCAGTCCAAGACACCCTCAAGAGTCTTCTCCAACACCAAAGTTCAAAAGCATCAATTCTTCAGTGCTCAGTTTTATTTATGGTCCAAGTCTCACATCCATACATAACTGCTGGAAAAACCATAGCTTTGACTAGACGGACCTTTGTCAGCAAAGTAATGACTCTGCTTTTTTTTTTTTTTAATTTAATTAAATTTATTTATTTTTTAAATTACAATACTGTATTTGTTTTGCCATACATTGACACGAATCAGCCATAGGTGAACACAATTTGTCTAGGTTGAGTACTTTGACCACCTCATGAGAAGAGTTGACTCATTGGAAAAGACTCTGATGCTGGGAGGGATTGGGGGCAGGAGGAGAAGGGGACGCCTGAGGATGAGATGGCTGGATGGCATCACAGACTCGATGGACATGAGTCTGAGTGAACTCGAGGAGATGGTGATGAACAGCGAGGCCTGGCGTGCTGCGATTCATGGGGTCACAAAGAGTCGGACACGACTGAGCGACTGAACTGAACTGAACTAGGTTGATCAAAATGTTACTTCCAAGGAGCAAGCATCTTTCAATTTCATGGCTGCAGTCACCATCTGCAGTGATTTTGGAGCCCAAGAAAATAAAGTCTGGCATTGTTTCCCCAACTATTTGCCATGGAGTGATGCCCCAAAACAGATGCCATGATCTTTGTTTTCGGAATGTTGAGTTTTAGGCCAGCTTTTTCACTCTCCTCTTTCACTTTTATCAAGAAGCTCTTTAGCTTTCCACTCTCTAATATTATCTTCATATCTGAGGTTATTGATATTTCACCTGGCAGTCTTGGTTTCAACTTGTAATTCATCTAGACTGACATTTCTCATGATGTACTCTGCATATAAATTAAATAAGCAGGGTGACAGTATACAGCCTTGGCATACTCTTTTTGTGTAGGTGGTTTTTTGGGGGATGCCCATGGGAATCCTCTCTGTTGATGACTGGGTTTATGTTTCTGTCTCGCTTGTTGTTTGAGTGAGGCTTCCTATACTGGGTGCTGCTGGAAATTGGGCAATGTTAGGTCTTGTATACAGGTGGAAGCCTTCATAGGAATTCTTACTATTTAATACTTTCTGGGATTTGGAGTTCTGTGGCAGTCAAGGGTCCTGGACTCAGCACTCCTGCTCCAAAGACCCAGGACTGGTCTCAGGCTGGAAAACCAAAATTGCACAAGTCATTTATTATGGCATTAATGGGGTTAAAACAAACGCACAAAAACAAAATGAGAAGCAAAAGACGAACCTCAGATAAATGGTACATACAAAGTCAGACATTAAAAACAAAAACAATGGAACACACACACACACACAAGAATACCAGAACAATCCAAAGAAAAGAAAGTACAAGAGAGTGACCTGGCAAACAAAGAAAACCAAAAATGATATAAACCAATTAAAAACAAAACTAAAACACAAACTAGAAAGCAAAACCAAAACTGAGTGCCAACTGAGGAATAAAGCAAAGAAAACTAAACAAACTAATAAACATGTTGAAAAAAAAGAAAGGAAGGAAAATAGAAAAGCAAAGTTAAATGGAAGTATATAAAAATAATACATATACATATATATGAAAAGTGAAAGTGAAGTCGCTCAGTCGTGTCCGACTCTTTGCGACCCCGTGGACATAGCCTACCAGGCTTCTACGTCCATGGGATTCTCCAGGCAAGAATACTGGAGTGGGTTACCATTTCCTTCTCCAGAGGATCTTCCCAACCCAGGGATTGAACCTGGGTCTCCCGCGTGGAGGCAGAGGCTTTAACCTCTGAGCCACCAGGGAAGGTATATATATATATATATATGTGTGTGTGTGTGTGTGTGTGTGTGTGTGTGTGTGTGTGTGTAAATGAATAACTACAGCAGGAAAAGAACAATAAGAAAAGCAAAACTAAGGAAAAAATTAAATTAGAAAAAAGATTTTTATTTTTATTTTTCTATTATTAAATTTATTTTTTTTAATTACAATACTGCATTTGTTTTGTCATACATTGACATGAATCAGCCATAGGTGAACACAATCTAAATAAAATTATATATTTTAAAAACCCCACAGAACTGCAAAGGCCAATACAGATGTAGAAGCATATGAAGGAAATAAAAAGTGCTATTTAAAAACAGTTCTCAAAAGCTTAAATATGCTAATAGTAACAATCAAATCAACAACCACAGCAACAGAGGAAGAAAAATCCAGAACCAACTGCAGAACAAATCAAAATATAAGAAAAATAATAGATGTTTTTCTCAGACATCATCTGCCAGCGTCCTATCCCTCGTGGGAGTCACAGTGCACCTCTGTCTCCCTGCGATGCCCTCCAACACTGGGCTGCTCTCTGGACCTGCTATGGGGACAGCTCAGACTCTAATGTGGTCACAGTGCTACGTATTCTTGCCTCCAAAAGGCATATCTGCCAGAGCTACTGCTTTTTGTATGTGGGGGCCTCGCATTGTCCTTTTATATATTCCATAGACACAGAGTCTACCTAGTTGGTCATGTGGATATAATCTGTAACTTGTACAGCTGGTGAGAAGGTTTTCAATCCTCTTCCTTATGCACACTGCCCCTGGATTTCAATTGTGATTTTAACTCCACCTCAGCATTTGGATTCTCTGCAGGAGTTTCCTCCTCAGGCTGCCCTGGAGGAGTTGCGTCTGACCCAGGGAGGACCTACAAAATGGACTATTGGGAAGAAATGGGTAAATTCTTGAAAAGGTACAGTTTTCAAAAAATAGAATCAGGAAGAATTAATAATATAAATAGACCAGTCACAAGTAATGAAATTAAATTTTAATTAAATATCTTTCAACAAACAAAAGTCCTGAGTCAGATGGCTTCACTGGTGAATTCTATCAAACATTAGAGAAAAACTAACACATATCCTTCTCAAATTCTTCCAAAAACTTGTAGAGAGGAGAACACTACCAAACTCGTTCACACTAATACCAAGGCCAGACAAAGATATCACACACAAAAAGATTACAAGTCAGTGTTAGAGACACAGTCACAAAAATCCTCAACAAAATACTAGCAAACTGAATCTGACAACACACTAAAAAAAAAAATCATACAATACAATCAAGAGAGATTTAAGCTAGGGGGCAAGGATTGTTGACTATATGCAGTTCAAGAGCTTTAGAATCCAACACTTAGATTTCAACTCCAGCTCTGCCACCTATTAGTTATGTGCAATTTTCTGGGAATAATAATGGTATTTGCATGATAGGATCGCAGTTTATTCTTTGAGGCCTCAATACCAACCGTCTTTAAACAACAGCCCAGAATAACTGTACCCTGTCACACAGCCCTGTGAAAGTACTATGGAGAAAAATAGAGCATTAAGGAGGAAAGAGGCCACCAGAAAGAGTTCGCAGTTTTATATAGGGAAGTCAGGGGTCTTACTGAGAAGTTAACATCTGAACAAAGACCTGAAGTAGGTCAGGAAATAAGACATGTGGATACCTAGAAGGAGAAAATTCTAGAGAGGAAGGAGCATGCACAGAGTATTGAAGGAATAGCAGGAAGCCCAATATCTTAGAGTGCATTAAGGAAGGAGGGGAGTGAGGAAGATGAGGTCAAATGATACAGGATCTTCCAGATAAAGGGAGCTAATGGCATAGTTCCAAGCTCATGAGTAATGTGATGCAGCTTAGGTTTTGAAAAGATTCATCTGGGTGATATTGTGAAAACAGACGCTAAAGTATTAAGGGCAAAAGTGAGAGATTCCTCAGCAACTGTGATAATCCAAGTGAGAAAGGATGACCCAATTGGATCAAGGAGGTGGTGAAAGGAGAAGCATTTTGTTATAAACATATTTTTTTCATATAGATACACAAAAATAAGTATTCAAATATATATAGAATGCTGAGATATATTTTTCTAATAGTGAAAAAGAAATGAAAATGAAAAGAAGAATGAAGTCAAGTATAAACCAAGGCTTTATGGTCAGAAATATTAAAAAAAAAAAAAAAGGAAGGATTGAGATGACATTTGGAAGGATGAGAAACTCTATAGGAAGAATGTTTGGGGAGTTTGAGTTTAAACATGTTAAGACAGAGATATCGATTATACCTGCACATGGAGATGTCAAGTAAATAGTTGGATATTCACACTATGGTGTCCAGGGATGGAGAGCATCTCTAAGTCCTTTTGCCACAGAAGGTCACAGGATTACTGCACGGCCAGAGCAACAGAAAAAAATGAGTGTAGACAGTGAAGTGAGCTCATCTGGGTATAAACATTGTCTATTCAAAAATTTAGAGGTTGGAATGATACTTACTGATAAAAAAACTTTGGAGCAACCATCCAGCAGGTAGAAAATAATGGTAACTGCAAAATGAAAATAATGTTTCCAGGAAGTATAGGTCCACTGTGGCTGAGAACTTATGGGAAATAAGGACTGAAAATTGACCACTGGATTTAACAATATAAATTCAGCATGGTGACCAGACAAAAGCAGACTCAGTGGAGAGGTAGGGGCAATGCATGGACAAAGGGAGAAAGAAATTGAGAGAAAGAAGTTTCTTCAAATAAGGCATACAAACTGTCAGTTCAACATGTTCAACATGAACAGTTTGAGAAATGCAATTCAGGACCACAAGCAGTTTCCACTTCATCAGCACTAGGATGGGTTAAAATAAAAATAAATAAATAATGACAGTTGGAGATGATGTGGAGAAATTCTCATATATTGCTGGTGGAAATGTAAAAGTGTTGCAGCTGCAGGTGAAAGATGGGAATGAGAGAAGAGCAAGTAGAGGAAGATTTAGGAAGGATAACACAACAGATGATAGTAACTGTTTGGGTGTCTGGAATGACAGAATAAAAATTAAAATGAGTGAAATTATTATACCCTCCCTGCGATTATGCCTACAACACTTACAACTAGGGAGAGTACTTAACATTGATAGACTTTAATTTTCCATTTGTATATTGGGGATTTCAGCATCACATAATTCTTGAATATTCATGAATAATAATGGGAAGGGAAGCTGACTTGAGAATAAGGATGCTGAAATCCACAACACTCATTGTATGAGAGGAAGGAACTCCCACAAAACCAAGAAGAAGAAGCATCTCTGCTTCAGGTGTCTCCTCTGAGCCAGAGGGCAAGACCTGTCATTGCATGTCTCCCACCCACATCTACCATCTCTTTGTCCCCCTAAGGAGCAATTCCACTTTCAGCCACCAGCTGCTTCATCCATCATCAGGATGAAGTCATTCCACATTGAGACACCTGAGTCAGAACCAGGATCCTTGGAAGAGAAGCAAATAAATGGAAGATAATCTCTGAATATCCAAGATTCCAAGGTCTTCAGTGACCATGTGGCAAAGGATAAGATATGAATGCCGGAATTATCTAACATTAGATTTAAGAATTTGCTCTGATACAAACTATATATTGTCCTGCAAAATAGGAACAGTAATATCTACTCTAAAGAGTTCTTATAAGAAAAAATAATATTTATAAAATTCATAGGACAAAACCTGCTTCAATACAGGCTTGGAATGTTGAGTTCTTTTTTTTTTTTTTTTTTTTTGTCTTATGCTTTGAGAACCGAGGTGGGTGGGGAGGGGGTCAATGGTGCGTCACTGCTTTTGGACTGATGGCACTGATACAGGCCATGACCGATCATCTGGGATGCCAGTGAGAGAGGTCATCTCTCTTAGCCTTCTGTTCAGCCTGAGCTAAACAGGCTAAAACAGCCTTATTATGGAAACTCTATTTCTTCATTATTTATGTACCACCCAGCAGGATACTAGCATTGATTCCTAATGCTCAAGATTTTAAGTCAGAATCTTGCTTTCTACAGTCAGAAATGAAGCAGCTAAGCTTGCTGAGGTGAAAGTGGAATCAAGAGACCCAGACATCTAGATCAGCAGACAAGGGACCACAAATCATAGAACTACAGTGAATCTTTCTCTGACTCAAGAGCTGAAACTCAAGGCAGGAAGCAAAGGCTTTGATGAGGTGAGAACCCTCAGGAAGAGGAGAAGCTCCCACACAATTCAGTGCAGACTGCCTCAGGTCATCAGGAGGCTGGAGGTGAGTAGGGAAGCCAAGCAGAGTGGTTGAAGGTCATCATGTTAATCTTGCTTCCTTGTGGACTTATTATTAAAAAACTTGTGTAGACTGCTCTGAGTCTCAGTCTGCTGAGTCCCTGTGCAAGCTAGGTGGAGGGTTGCTTACACCCTTCACAGAGAGAAGTGCTTATCTCTTGGCACTTGCCTCCTAAAGACACAGTACCCTTCTGAGGGAGATACAAGTGAGGTTAGCAGAGAAGAGTGATGACTAACCCTAGGCAAGCTATGGTAGGGGACTTGGTTTTGTCAGTGTGTCTGAAAAGGTCAGATGTGGAAGAGACCATTTCCAAATTTTAAGGAACATATAGAACAGGTGACCTGGAAGGGGGATTTAGGTTGGATGGTAGAATTCAAACAACAGGGATGAGAGGAAGGGACAGGGCAGGCATCACCATTTCAGGCAGAAGGATGCGAGTGAGCAAAAGGAGGCTGACTAGGATCTGAAGCCAGCAGGTTGTGGGGGCTGAACACCAGAAGAGGCAGGAGAGGGCTGGTTCAGATCTTCCTTAAACTTCACTGCTTACAGCAGCTTCATCAGAGTGTGTGCTGTGGGGGAGCACCCTGCACTTCCATTCTAATGACCCCCACCCCAGACAGGAAAGGCCTGAGGGTGCTTTCCTAAGAATATAAATCCAGCCTGGGTCCTTCTCTGAGACACAGAAGATTTGGAAAGGCTAGAAACAGTATAAATTCCTCTTCCCACTGCTCAGGAGGTAGATATGAGGTCCATGAACTGAAGCTGAGGTTAGTGCTAGTGATCAGGAACAAGGGATATGGCGCAGGGTATAATGTACACTGGCTACTCCCCAATGTACATACAGACACACACACACAACGCCCAACATGCAACTTTTACCCTACACAGGGTGCAAAGCAAAACTCAGGACAGTCCTTTATGGACTCCCACCAACCCATGTGGCTTCCATAGACTCCCAAATCAGCACCCAGCACCAAGGTCCTAACCTCTTCCTCCGTGGTCTGGTAAATATCTTCCACACAGTCCCCATGCCTGAGCTGATGTCCTCAGAAAGATACGCGCCACCACACAGGAGAGGCTGTGGGGATTATTATGTGCAGGAAGGTCCTCTTTGGAAAGCTTCAGGAGAAGAGGGGCTAGGCACTGAGTCGATGATGGAAGAAGAGGATTCATCCGGGAGGTGAGGATCCTGAGTGGCAGGGCAGCTTGGAGAGGTGTCAGAGGATGTCAGAAGGACACATGTACCCAGAGAGTTGGCGGCAAGACAGTCAGAGTAACAGACCAAGGGCAATTGGAGCCAAACCAGAGCTGGGGGAGGCACGTGCCTGCAGGAATCAGGCTGTGAGTGGAGGTGTCCTAAGAGTGCTGAGTCTCCTGCTTCCTCCATTAAATTATCTACATGGGCCCACTTTCTGGCTTGTGGACCTCACTGTAGACTCTGAAAGGCTCCTTTTCTTCTAAATATGTTCACCAATTACCTATGAATGGAAGATAGAGGGTTTCTAAAGAGCTGAGAGAGACCCCAGAGTGATCCACAATGAACCAACGCTGCTGATATGAACTGCATGTGAATTCCCCCAAAGTGACCACGTCCACATTGGCCCCAAGTTTGAAATGTTTTTATAAATACCACTGACCACATGGTGAGAGACAGCAGGGCCAGGAACAGCAGATGACTAGGTTGACAGACCCAGGAGAAAGACCTATGAGAGCCCAGGCTGGCCACACCTCCCAGTTCTCACCTTGTATGTGCCCTCTGCAGATGCCTGCTGGCTCAGCTCTGCATACTGGTCTCCACCATCATTGTCCCTCTGATTCTCCTGCAGTTCTATACCTGAGTCATACACAGAGTAAAGCTTGATCTTGGCCTTGAAAACATATACCTTCCCCCATGGCAATGAACCGCAAGGCCAAGCCTACACCCACCTTCCCTTTCCCCAGAGATAATCGTTGAGTAGCAAAATAAAGGAGGAAGGCAGCCAAAGGTTCAGTGGGGGAGGGGGTGGGATGTGGGGCCGGAAGGAGAAGTGAAACCTGCCTCTTCCAGTCTCTATCTTTCTCTTCTTCCCACGTGTCTTCCAAAGGAACAGTCCAAGTCCAGGGATCAACAGCATAACCACAACAGCTTTTATGATGCATGGCAGGGAGTCAGCACTGACCTGTCCATGTGAATCTGTTTTCGTCACACAGAGAGAATGAAGAAAGTTAAAGAAAGACACAACTTGTAATTCCCATTGCCAAGCGGAGATATAGAGAGAGGAGACAGTGAAGTCTGAGCGAAAGAGGAAAGGGTGAGGCAGTATCATTCGTTCACCCAGGTCCCGAGCTCCTGCTTGATGCCAGGGATGCTGAGAGGAGCAAGCTGGGGTCACACGGGGGAAGACTGAAAATACCAAAGTCTTCCAGCCAGAGAGATGGCAGTGCCACAGAAGTTTATACCTTGTACACTGGTCTTCAAGGAGGGCCTCCCAGAGGAGGTGATGCAAAAACTCAGGCTTGAGGGAGGAATAGGAGTTTACCAGACATTCAGGCTGGGCACAGCTTTCAAGAAGGAGTGGGAGTGGCTGTTTCCACTTTCACTTGTTTGTTCCATGACAAACCTCCAGCTCTGTAGGTTGCAATCACCCTAGACCAGTAGGCAGGAGAGGATAGAGCAAGGGCGAGCTGGGCAAGGAGAATCAGAGAGAGGAAGAGGCTCTTTCCAGAGGGTCTTATGGGTCATGCTGAGTGTTGAACTTTACCTGAAACTCGAGAATGGGACCAAGGGAAAGGTATCATGAGATTTTAAGTGATGCTGACATATCAGCTCCCACCAGCAGCTCAGGGGAGACAATTAGAGGTGCTTGACTGCACACAAGATACCAGGTCATTCATTCAGTGAAATATTAACCGAGCAGTGCTAGAAGCTTTGTTTGGTATAAGAATTAAAAGGAGAACAGGATAAGCCCTCAGCCCTCAACGTGTTTCAGGCTATGGAGAAGACAAACCCATCAACAGCATTGCTACTCAGTGTGGGGTGGCCATGGACTGCGCCTGACAGCGGGTGATGCCCGAGGCAGGATGGTTACTGCAGCTGCAGTGCCTGTGCAACATGAGATTGAACCACACTTTAACTCGATTCCTAATGTTACTATAACTCAGTGCAGGACATTGGTTACATGCCTGTGCCCTGAGGAAAATCCTTCAATAGCAATAAGTAAGGAAGTGAAAAACTCTTGACTTGCAAGGTTTGATGGTAGAGGAAGCAGCATTTCCAGAGGCTCAGAAACTTGCAATTGCCGGACACATTCAGGGAAGCCAAGCAAACAATTCAGTGTGAAGTGTGTGAGGTAAGGTACATGGGCAGAGGAGCTTTGCAGCCCTGAATCCTGCAGGGAGTCCCTGGGTCAGACTCATACAGATGATTCAGACCAATCACAAAATCCGATTGCTTTTCAAAAGACTACAGTGGATGACACACTATGGATAATGAATGAGGTAGGAGAAGTGCTGGAAAACTATTGCCCTGGACCAGACCTGACACTGCCCTGCAGCATCTGGAAGGGAAGGGGCTTCCCAGAGGGCAACGGGCAGGCAGGTGCAGGCAGCAGGCAGCATGGGTCAGGAGAAGGGTGAGCCCTCAGAGAAATACATCTCTAGTGAACGCTTTTGCTGTTGCAGCTCTAGTTCTCTTCGCCTCCCCCACACCACGCCTGCTCTGCCTCCAGGGCCAGCTAGGACAAGGAATAGATCATCTTGAGCTGGGTGGATGAGATTTTCATTAAAAACAAATCCCTGTTTCTTGAGGGAAATGTGGGGATGGAGGTGGGCTGGCACACGAGGTCTTGAGAGATGGTTAAAAGCAGACATGCTGTGGCTGTACCTATCAGACTCCTTTATCGGGTGACCCATTAAAAGGTGGGGCTAATAACATGGCATGGAAAAAGTCCATGACCCTCACCCCTGAGCTCTGACAGTGCCCCTCCCCTCTGCAAGGTGCACTCACCAGAGACACAGACTTCCCCCAGGTCTAAGGTGGCAGTTTTCTGGCCCACCTGATTGCTGACCACACAGGTCAAGCTGGCACTGAGTTGGCTCAGGGGCAGGTTCAGAGTCAGGGTCCGGGTGTTTGAGGATGGATCCAGGGTTATTCTCTGCCCCCTGGGAAGGCCCATGCTCCCCCAGGTCACCTCCAGGTCCTCTGTGTCCTGTGAGGTGGTGCACTCCAGGGTGGCATTGCACCAGCCGCGTATGACAGATGCGGATTTGACCAGGATCTGGGGAAGGGGTGCAGGATCTGGGAGAGAAGAAACAAAAGAATGGGGCTTACATGATTGGAGAACAGTTCAGTCTGTACATTCTCATCTATTATCTCACTGAAACCCTGGCATTCTCCCCTAATGATAGTGAACACATTTTACAGATAAAACACAATTTGTAGAACTAGAACAAATAATTTGACGATTTGTATGGAAATACAAAAAACTTCAAATAGTCAAAGCAATCTAGAGAAAGAAGAACGGAATTGGAGGAATCAACCTTCCTGACTTCAGATTATACTACAAAGCCACTGTTCAAGACCATATGGTACTGGCCCCTAAACAGGAATATAGACCAATGGAACAAGATAGAAAGCCCAAAAATAAACCCATGCACCTATGGGTACCTTATTTTTTAACAAAGGAGGCAAGAATATACAATGGGGCAAAGACAGCCTCTTCAATAAATGTTGCTGGGGAAACTGGTCAACCACTTGTAAAAGAATGAAACAAGAACACTTTCTAACACCATACACAAAAATAAACTCAAAATGGATTAAAGATCTAAACGTAAGACCAGAAACTATAAAACTCCTAGAGGAAAACATAGGCAAAACACTCTCCGACATAAATCACAGCAGGATCCTCTATGACCCACCTCCCAGAGTAATGGAAATAAAAGCAAAAACAAACAAATGGGACCTAATTAAGTTTAAAAGCTTTTGCACAATGAAGAAGACTATAAGCAAGGTAAAAAGACAACCCTCAGAATGGGAGAAAATAATAGCAAATGAAGCAACTGACAAAGAATTAATCTCAAAAATATATAAGCAGCTCCTGCAGCTCAATGCCAGGAAAATAAATGACCCAATGAAAAAATGGGCCAAATAACTAAAGAGTGAGCTGTAACAGCAAAAGCATTCACTAAAGAACTAAACTTCTTTCTCCAAAGAAGACATAGAGATGGCTAACAAACACATGAAAAGATGCTCAACATCACTCCTTATCAGAGAAATGCAAATCAAAACCACAGTGGGGTTCCATCTCACGCCAGTCAGAATGGCTGTTATCCAAAAGTCTACAAACAATAAATGCTGGAGAGGGTGTGCAGAAAAGTGCAAAACTTTTCTTACACAGTGTAAAAACCCTCTTACACTGTTGGTGGGAATGCAAACTAGTACAGCCACTATGGAGAACAGTGTGGAGATTCCTTAAAAAACTGGAAGTAGAACTGCCATATCACCCAGCAATCCCAGTGCTGGGCATACACACTAAGGAAACCAGAATTGAAAGAGACACATGTACCCCAATGTTCATTGCAGCACTGTGTACAATAGCCAGGACATGGAAGCAACTTAGATTCCATCAGCAGATGAATGGATAAGAAAGCTGTGGCACATATACACAATGGAGTATTACTCAGCCATTAAAATAATGCATTTGGATCTGTTCTAATGAGGTGGATGAAACTGGAGTGAAGTAAGTCAGAAAGAAAAACACCAATACAGTGTATTAACGCACATATATGGAATTTAGAAAGATGGTAACAATGACCTGGAGACGGTAATGGCACCCCACTCCAGTACTCTTTTGCCTGGAAAATCCCATGGATGGAGGAGCCTGGTAGACTTCAATCCATGGGGTCACTAAGAGTTGGACATGACTGAGCAACTTCACTTTGACTTTTCACTTTCATGCTTTGGAGAAAGAAATAGCAACCCACTCCAGTGTTCTTGCCTGGAGAATCACAAGGACAGGGGAGGCTGGTGGGCTGCCATCTACAGGGTTGCACAGAGTTGGACATGACTGAATTGACTTAGCAGCAGCAGCAGTAATGATGACCCTATATGTGAGACAGCAAAAGAGACACAAATGTAAAGAACAGCCTTTTGGACTCTGTGGGAGAAGGCGAGGGTGGGATGATTTGAGAGAATAGCATTAAAACATATATATTATCATATGTGAAACAGATTGCTAGTCCAGGTTCGATGCATGAGACAGGGTGCTCAGGGTTGGTGCACTGGAATGACCCTGAGTGATGGGATGGGGAGGGAGGTGGCAGGGGGTTCAGGATGGGGAACACATGTACACCCATGGCTGATTCATATCAATGTATGGCAAAAACTACTACAATATTGTAAAGTAATTAACCTCCAATTAAAATAAAATTTAATTTTTTTAAACTCACAATTTGCCAAATACTTAACACACAGCAAGTGACAATGAAGAGGGGAGCCACTGAGGTAAGTTGTATGTGATTTTATTAAATTGTGTGTATGTTTAGAAAGCCTTGATGATTTCCAACCAGAAAATAAAGCCTGATCCCACTTTTCCAATGCCCATTATTTCTAAGAAAATTGGGTTTTCTTAGAAGCAGTAGAAGTCTGGGACAGCAGGCCTAGTCCTGGATCAGGATCTTGCCCTTCTCTCTTACACAGATGATGCTTGAGATTGTATAGCCTCTAGAAGAAGACAGACACCTGGTCAGCACTGGGACCCCAGAGAAATGTTCTGTGCTCAGAGGGATGGACAAATTTGTGAGAGATGCAGGGGTAGCAACTACTATGAGGAGTCTGAGTCTGGTTAGAACATGCCACTGAACTTGAGACATGATATACTGATCAGTTGGTCATAGAAATCAAATGGGAACCCTAAGGCAGCAACAGTCAATCTCTCACAGCAGATATTTTCCTACACCGTTGGACTTTAGGGAAAAAAAGTGTTGACTAAGTGAGGGTATCTGGAAATGTTACAGAGTAACTTTTCTCCTACATCTACTGAAGGCTTCTAGTGCTGGATTGGTGGAATCTTTACATGTAAGGCTGGTCTTGTGCTGGCTCTGAGTAAAAGGAGGAAGAAGGTACAGACTACCCATGGATTTCTGAATTGTGATAGAAGAATAATGGACCTCAAATAAGTCCATATCCAATCCTCAGAACCTGTGACTATGTTAGGTTATGTGGCAAGGTAAAATTAAGGTAACAGATGGAATTAAGGCTGCTAAGTAGCTTGCTTTAAAATGAGGAGATTATTCTGATTACCTAAATGGGACAATGGAGAAGGCAATGGCAACCCACTCCAGTACTCTTGCCTGGAAAATCCCATAGATGGAGAAGCCTGGTAGGCTGCAGTCCATGGGGTCGCAAAGTCAGACACGACGGAGCAACTTCCCTTTCACTTTTTATTTTCATGCACTGGAGAAGGAAATGGCAACCCACTCCAGTGTTCTTGCCTGGAGGGTCCCAGGGACGGGGAGCCTGGTGGGTTGCCGTCTATGGGGTTGCACAGAGTCGGACACAACTGAAGTGACCTAGCGGTGACTTAGCAGATGGGACAAATGTAATCACAAGCGCCCTTAAACATGGAAGGAAGAAGATGAGGCCAAAGGGATAAGATATGAGAAGAATTGGTCCCAATATTGCTGGCTTTTAACATGGAGGAAGGTGATCCTGAGCCAAATAATATAAACAACCACTAGAAGGTAGAAAATACAAATAAATGAATCTCCTTCTGGAACCTCTAGGAACAACAGAGCCCTGCCAATACCTTGACTTTGGCCTGGTGAGACCCACGTGTGACTTCTGACCTGTAGCTCAGAAAGATAATAAATTTGCTTTGTGTTAAGTCTCCAGATTAAAGCAGCAACAGACAACTAATACATACATTAAGTAACTTGTACCTAAAAAGAACAATAATTGTTACGGCAATATCATTTCCCCAAATTTCCATTCTCTCCCAAAATACTAAAGTGGTTATATCCCTGGTATAAATCTCAACTCTTCTCACCATTTGCAGTAAACCACTTGCTTCCTAATTCAAAGGCAAAAGGAGTCTGAAGCTTGGTATCTGGAAGCGATCCTGAAAAATGGGGCCTGTGTGACATTCCTAGCACAAAAGAACAAGGGAAGCCACAGGGTGGAGCGTGGAGTGTCACTCACCATGGACAGTAAGGAGGAAGACCTGCGTATATTCTCTTCCTCCAGGGAAGCTGACTCGAGCCCAGTACTGCCCACTGTCCTCTCGGGTCAGGTTCTCAATCCTCAGGGATGCCACGTTGGGCACATGGACCCTGTGCTGGTACTTGTCCTGGAGGCTGACCCAGGTTGGGGTGTCTGCCCCGCAGTGGACTCGCATGAAGACTCTATAGTTTGACTCAGGGCCAAAGCCCCATGAGACCTCCTCTGGGTCAGCTTCTTGCTTCTTGGTCACATGAAACAACACAGAACCTCCTCGGATCCCCTGCAGGGGAACATGGGCTCCAGAATCCTGAACTCCAGGACCATGTGCTTCAGAACTCTTGACTCCAGTGCTGCAGATGCCTAGGGCATTGGAAACAGGAAATGTATTTTTTTTTCACTAACAATAAAGGATAAAATTATATAGCCTATATTTTAAACAAAATTCATCCAATATACTCCCTTGATTCTTAGGAGGCAAACTAGTAACATGATTTTGAAGCAATTCTACTATTAAATCCTAGTTCTAGTGAACTGTTACCTCAAGTAGGTGAGTTTAACTAATCTGCAGTTTCCTCATCTACATTATAAATTGAGTGAGATCATGGATCAAAAGCACCTAGCACACTTTCTATCCATACCAAATGTGTAACTGTAGGAGGAGCTTCTTAATTGCCCCCTTATGTTCACATCCTTACGTAGTGCCCTCCCCTGGAATGGGACTGTGTCTAGAGAGTGGCTTGAGACTAGACTAGAGCAGATGTGATGGACGTCACTCAGTGATCCTAGGTTATACAAGACTGTGACTTCCCTCTTGCTCACACTCTCTCTCCTTCACTTTCACTCTTGTTCGCTCTGAGGAACTCAGCTGCCCTGAGGAGGGGCCCACATGACAAGAAACTGAGGGTGCCTCTGGCCAACATCCAGGGAGGAAATGGTATCCTCAGTCCAATAGCCATAGGAACTGCCTCCTATCAACAATCCATGAGAGCTCTTGGGATCATATCTTGCCCATTTGACCCCAAGCTGATGCAGTCAAGACTCTGATTTCAGTCTTGAAGACCCAGAGCCAGAGGACTCAGCTGATCCAACAATAAGCCCCTGAACCACAGAAACTGTGAGATTATATCTGATGGTGTTTAAGGCAGTAAGTTTTGGGATAACACGTTACACAGAAATAGATACCTAATACAAATATGAAGACTGCCCTCCTTCCCAGCATCTTCCAGGACACGCTAGGCTGTGCTAGGTAATGAATAGTTACAGTACCTCAGTATCTCAGAACAAGCAGAGTTTATATCTCCTTTCACAAGTCCCCTCAGGGAGTGAGGAAAGGATCCTAACTCAAATGTTGGGGAATTTGCTACCTTGTAGCCACACCCAAGGAGCTCACAGCATCCACACAGGCTCCCAGCCCCACTGCAGAGATGGGAGACAGGAGAACCACACAAGAGTCTCACTGCATCTGTCCAGAAGTAGTGTGCTCTCTGCTCATGATTTTTGGCCAGCACTCATCACAAAGGCGTCCCTGATGGCTCAGAGGTTAAAGCGTCTGCTTCCAATGTGGGAGACCTGGGTTCAATCCCTGGATAGGGACGATCCCCTGGAGAAGGAAATGGTAACTCACTCCAGTATTCTTGCCTGGAAAATCCCATGGAGGGAGAACCCTGGTAGGCTATAGTCCATGGGGTTGCAAAAAGTCAGACATGACTGAGCAACTTCACTTTCACTTTCATCACAAGGCTAACTGCCAAGGACTAGAATATGAGGGGGAGAGCTAGTGATCAAGATGTCCTTGCTTATTTAAGTTATATGCAGAATATATCATGAGAAACACTGGGCTGAAGGAAACACAAGCTGGAATTAAGACTGCAGGAGAAATATCAATAACCTCAGATATGCAGATGACAAACACCCTTATGGCAGAAAGTGAAGAGAACTAAAGAGCCTCCTGATGAAAATGAAAGAGGAGAGTGAAAAAGTTGGCTTAAACCTCAACATTCAGAAAACTAAGATCATGGCACCCGGTCCCATCACTTCATGGGAAATAGATGGGGAAACAGTGAAAACAGTGGCTGACTTTATTTTGGGGGCTCCAAGATCACTGCAGATGGTGACTGCAGCCATGAAATTAAAAGACACTTACTCCTTGGAAGGAAAGTTATGACCAACCTAGACAGCATACTCAAAAGCAGAGATATTACTTTGCCAACGAAGGTCTGTCTAGTCAAGCCTATGGTTTTTCCAGTAGTCACGTATGGATGTGAGAGTTGGACTATAAAGAAAGCTGAGCGCCAAAGAACTGTGGTGTTGGAGAAGACTCCTAAGAGTCCCTTGGACTGCGAGGAGATCCAACTAGTCCATCCTAAAGGAGATAAGTCCTGGGTGTTCATTAGAAGGACTAATGTTGAAGCTGAAACTCCAATACTTTGGCCACCTGATGCAAAGAGCTGACTCATTTGAGAAGACCCAATGCTGGGAAAGATTGAGGGCAGGAGGAGAAGGGGACAACAGAGGATGAGATGGTTGGATGGCATCACTTACTCAGTGGACATGTGTTTGGGTGGACTCTGGGAGTTGGTGATGGACAGGGAAGCCTGGCATGCTGCGGTCCATGGAGTCATGAGTCAGACCACGACTGAGCGACTGAACTGAACTGAACTGTCCTTGTGACCCTGAGTTGTGACCAGTGGGCACATTTGCTGCAGGGCCACCAGCTCCTGAGCCCACCCTCCCTCTTCAGACATAGGCCCAAGGCATCTGACACCCTCTGCCCTTTCTGGGGACCAGGTAGGACAGAACAGAATGAGGGAATGTGCCCTATCTGAAAAGATGATTAATCTGCTTCTTCCAGCAGGTTAGGATTCATCTGCCATGATTGGTCTCAGGCTTCCACAGTCCCAATTTACTTTCCAGTTCAATAAAATCTCATCATTTCAGACCTGTCTCCCTCCTGCTGCTGCTACTGCTAAGTCACTTCAGTTGTGTCTGACTCTGTGTGACCCCATAGACGGCAGCCCACCAGGCTCCCCGGTCTCTGGGATTCTCCAGGCAAGAACGCTGAAGGGGGTTGCCATTTCCTTCTCCAATGCATGAAAGTGAGAAGTGAAAGTAAATTTGCTCAGTCATGTCCAACTCTTAGCAATCCCATGGACTGCAGCCTACCAGGCTCCTCTGTCCATGGGATTTTCCAGGCAAGAGTACTGGAGTGAGGTGCCATTGCCTTCTCCTCTGTCTCCCTGCTGCTGTACTTATTCTCATTTCTGGCTCTCACTGGAAGCCGGGAATAGCACATGCTAGTGTTCATATGCTCAAGGGTTTAAGATATTTCTTTGTATTCATTTAATGACTAATTCATTTAATCAGTCATCTCCTCCAGGTCAAGCTTCAGGGGGCATTTGTCCAGACCCCTCTTGTCACAGAAGAGGAAGCTTCTCAGGAGGTGAACTTGTGCTGGGCAAAGCCACACCTGGCACCAGGGCTCCCTTCTCCCAGCCCAGCACTTCTCCCCTGCAGAAGCTCCCACCAGCTCCTTCACCCTCTCCCTATCCTCCCTAGGGTCTCCCATCCCAGCACTGTTGTCTCATCACCAGGATCTGAGCAGCTCCTGGAGGCTCATCCTCCAGTTTTCCTCTCTTGAAATGAGGAAGCAAGTACTTTGAAGGTCTTAGCAGGGCAGGGATTTCTTGCCAGATGAGGGTTAAACAACAGCTCAGCCAGACTCCCCACTTGCTGGGGAAAAAAAAAAGAAAAACAGGAACCAAGGAGAGAGGAAGCTCAGCCCTCAGACTACAGAGAGGATCCACTCAGAAGGGAATAGTGAGCACACCTGTGAGGATGATAGAAGAAGACTTTGAAAGAGAAGGGGGAAAGAGCTATGTTCTAGCAAAGGTCTAATCCTGAAGGAGAAAAAGTCAGGGAAAGTGTAGTTAAAAACAAGATAGTGTAAAAGTTTACTTAAATGGTGTAAAATTAAAAGTAACAAATCAAGTTAAAACTGTGTCTGTTTCTCCCTCTCTCTATGTAATCTGCCAACCTGAAAGCTTATGGGCAAAACCCTAAATAACAGAACAGAGTTTCCACTTAAAAAATTGAAAAGTAGAGAAGGTCTACATTTTACTGTTGACATAGAGATTTCTTATTAAAAGGGGGTAATGTTTTGCAAAGCTCATTCTTAATTCAAGACATCTCTTTATAAACGGTCTCTAATTCATTAATTTTCATATAACTCCTACAAGTTCATTTAGCAGCTGGGATACTGAAACAAAAAAATCTTTCCAACTTTCTCCAGATTTCATAATTTAGTGGGCATTTCCTCATTAGTTTATATTTAATGTCCATATACATAATCCTATAATCTTCCAGGAAGTCATGTATGTGATTAGGGTTTTGTCCAGTCTTCAGTTTACTTGTCACTTGATTCCCCATAGTTTCTACATCCCTTTCTCTTCTCTTTTCCCCTTAGTTCACCCACTTCAAGAGCCCACATTACTAGTCTATAGTTCCTTCCATTGTTTCGCCATATTCTTACAACAGGTGGGTATACAGAAACCCTTAATCTTAAGAAGTTGCTGTTCCTTTTACAAAAGCAGAATTTCATTTCATTGTATTTAACATCCTTCATCTTTCCCAAGAAATCAAGACTACAGTTGCTTTCTCCATCCCAGACAGAGTTCTAGTCAATCTCCTCCTCCGAAGGACAGCTGCACCGACTCTCAGGTTCCCTCTGAGTTGTTCCCCAGCCCATCCAAGTCAAGGAGCCAGCTTCTTAGTTTCTCTCCCTCTCTGCAGGCAGCTCTGGGTTCTCCAGACTTCCCATTACTGTTGCAGAGACAGCCTTACCTCCCTTAAACGTTTCCCTTAAAATAGTGAAGGCTACCTGAGCTCAGGTATCCTAGACTCACCACAACCAGAAGGTCATTTTGCTCTTCTGTTCACCCCTGAACTCTAAACCAAATGCACTGCATTTGCTAAATAATTACAAAGCTGTTATTTCTTTTTATTCACCAAGGACATTAGGCACAGAAAAGGCACCCTGCCTCCCTGCTCCACCCAGAGGCCCTCACTCCCAGGAGCCTGGGCCACTCACTGAGGAGGAGGCTGATGAATCCCAGGAACCTGGAGGCCCAGCAGAGGTGGAGGTCTTCTGGGCAGGGCCCCATCTCAGTCTGCCTGACACCCTGTGCAGTTGCAGAGGAAGCATCTAGAAGGAGCAGAAAGAGAAGAGGGGTGTCACTCAAAGGGCACTTATGCTATTCTCCACCCCTAGGGCGGGGCTAGCATGTTAGTTCTGGTTTGCAGTCCACCAGCCTGTACTAAGCCACTCAGAGGTTTCCTATTACTGTTCCCAGCACCCACAGTAGGACATCAATAAACAATTGCAGAGTAAAATGCTGCACTGCTCCACTATGTTGGAGATGCCCATCCTGTGGTCATACCAGATGGTTAATCTCACCCTCCCCATACTAGCACTCCTTGGAATCCCCTTACCTGTTCCCCATGGGAACAGCTCAGCCCAGACAACCACGCTCATCCAAAGCAGCCTGTGGCCAATGCACAGAACGCACGCTATTTCAGCCAGGGTAGGCCACAAGTCTGCTGCTTTTGGTGTTGTCTCCTATGTCTTCATCCTATTTGGTGAGTTTGATTTTCCATAAGCTTCAACTGTCACTTGCCTAAGTAAGAAATTATGAGCAAAGGAACAAAGTTCCTTGAGTGTCATTTCCTGCATCACCAATGCAAATGTCGGCATTTATCTATTGCTTGCACCCTAACGGCTTTCCCTGCCTCATGGCTTTCACTAGTGCTGGGCATGTTCCCTACACACAGGCAAAGCCAGACCCCACAGGATCTGATGGGCTCTTGTCTGCATCCCACCCACCACTTCCCTTAAGACTCTGCCGGCCCTGTACGTGCTATCACAGAGGGGCAGGGAGAGATGTCTACACTCCCCTCCTAGGCACAGATCCAGCTGCCTCAGACTCACTGCTGCCTACTGAGGCTCAGGCTCTGGCCTCTTCTCTTGAGACTAAATACACCACACCAGAGAACTATCAAGTTCCACACCCCGCAGGAGGAGCCCCATCTATCTAACTCCTGGTCTTTAAAGGGAATGCCAAGTTATTGATTTGAAATAAAAGTCTGAGGACAGATGCCAAACAGAGACCCAAGACAGCCCCTTCCTGTGAACAGGGTCTCTCTCCAACAATAAGGTGGCTTGCTGGGCACAGACTTTACAATGGTTATCATAGGGGCTTTTTCTCCCTCATTCTGAAACTTCCTACTGAATTAAAACATGTTTTAATGGGAAGATTGCTGTGACCCCAAACCTTTTCATGAAAACCATAGAGAAAGAGAAGAAGTAACTTCACAGTGGATGAGCCTGGGGAATACTCCGTTCAGCCAGGTGATGAAGGTCAGCATCCTCCATGGTATGTCATGTTAGTAACATATACCATTGATATGATACAATGAAAACAGCATTGCTTCAGTGGTCCTCCACCCCAAATCCAAAACTCTAGGCTAATCATGAGAGAAACATTCAGTTCAGTTCAGTTCAGTTCAGTCGCTCAGTTGTGTCCAACTCTCTGAGAGCCCATGAACCGCCAGTATGTCAGGCCACCCTGTCCGTCACCCTGTCCATCACCAACTCCTGGAGTCTGCCCAAACTCATGTTCATTGAGTCGGTGATGCCATCCAACCATCTCATCCTCTGTCGTCCCCTTCTCCTCCTGCCTTCAATCTTTCCCAGCATCAGGATCTTTTCAAATGAGTCAGCTCTTCGCATCAGGTGGCCAAATTATTGGAGTTTCAGCTTCAACATCAGTCATTCCACTGAATATCCAGGACTGATCTTCTTTAGGATGGACTGGTTGGATCTCCTTGCAGTCCAAGGGACTCTCAAGAGTCATCTCCAACACCACAGTTCAAAAACATCAATTCTTCAGCACTCAGCTTTCTTTACAGTCCAATTCTCACATCCATACATGACTACTGGAGAAACTATAGCCTTGACTAGATGGACCTTTGTTGGCAAAGTAATGTCCCTGTTTTTGAATATGCTGTCTAGGCTGGTCATTACTAGGAGTTATGACCAAGGAGTAAACGTCCAAGGAGTAAACATTCCAAGGAGTAAACATCTTTTAATTTCATGGCTGCAATCACCATCTGCAGTGATTTTGGAGCCCCCAAAATAAAGTCAGCCACTGTTTTCACTGTTTCCCCATCTATTTCCCATGAAGTGATGGGACTGGATGCCATGATCTTCGTTTTCTGAATGTTGAGCTTTAGGCCAATTTTTCACTCTTCTTTTCTTTCATAAAGAGGCTTTTTACTTCATCTTCACTTTCTACCATAAGGGTGTTTGTCATCTGCATATCTGAGGTTATTGATATTTCTCCCAGCAATCTTGATTCCATCTTGTGCTTCTTCCAGCCCAGCGTTTCTCATGATGTACTCTGCATACCAAAAAAGCAGAGTGACAATATACAGCCTTGCCGTACTCCTTTTCCTATCTGGAACCAGTCTGTTGTTCCATGTCCAGTTGTAACTGTTGCTTCCTGACCTGCATATAGGTTTCTCAAGAGGCAGGTCATGTGGTCTGGTATTCCCATCTCTTTCAGAATTTTCCACAGTTTCTTGTGACCCACACAGTCAAAAGCTTTGATATAATCAATAAAGCAGAAATAAATGTTTTCTGGAACTCTCTTACTTTTTCCATGATCCAGTGGATGTTGGCCATTTGATCTCTGGTTCCTCTGCCTTTTCTAAAAGCAGCTTGAACATCTGGAAGTTCATGATTCACGTATTGCTGAAGCCTGGCTTGGAGAACTTTGAGCATTACTTTACTAGCATGTGAGATGAGTGCAACTGTGCGGTAGTTTGAGCATTCTTTGGCATTGCCTTTCTTTGAAATTGGAATGAAAACTGACTTTTTCCAAGCTTGTGGCCACTGCTGAGTTTTCCAAATTTGCTGGCATATTGAGTGCAGCACTTTCACAGCATCATCTTTCAGGATTTGAAATAGCTCAGTTGGAATTCCATCACCTCCACTAGCCTTGTTCATAGTGATGCTTTCTAAGACCCACTTGACTTCATATTCCAGGATGTCTGGCTCTAGGTGAGGGTGATTAACCACATCATTGTGATTATCTGGGTCATGAAGATCTTTTTGTATAGTTCTTCGGTGTATTCTTGCCACCTCTTCTTAATATCTTTTGCTTCTGTTAGGTCCATACCATTTCTGTCCTTTATTGAGCCTGTCATTGCATGAAATGTTCCCTTGGTATCTCTAATTTTCTTGAGGCGATCTCTAGTCTTTCCTATTCTATTTTTTCCCTCTATTTCTTTGCACTGATTGCTGAGGAAGGCTTTCTTATCTCTCCTTGCTATTCTTTGGAACTCTTTATTCAAATTGGTATATTTTCCTCCTTTGCTTTTCGCTTCTCTTCTTTTCACAGATATGAAACATTAGACAAATTAGTAACATTGACAAGTCCTAATTGAGGAAAATGTTACCAAATACCTTACAGACTCTCCTTAAAACTGTCATGAGAAAAAGGAACAGCCAACAAACTGTCAAGAGTCCAGAGGAGACCAAGAACACATGATGACTAAATGCAAGATGAGATCCTGGACCCTGGGTAAAAATTGAAGGACACTTGAATAAAGTACAAACTTTCAATACTTACCAACATTTCCATATTATAACACTGATATGTCATGAAGGTGCCTCTGTCCTTGGACTTCTCCAGGCAAGAATACAAGAGTGGGTTGCCATTTCCTATTCCAAAGGATCTTCTCAGCCTAGGCATTGAACTGACATCTTTTGTGTTTCCTGCACTAGCAGGCAGATCCTTTACCACTAAGCCACTTGGGAAGTCCTAACACTCGATGGATGTGAGTCTGAGTGAACTCCGGGAGTTGGTGATGGACAGGGAGGCCTGGAGTGCTGTGGATTCATGGGATCGCAAAGAGTCAGACACGACTGAGTGACTGAACTGAACTGCACTGAACAGAACATATTGTTATCACTCTATTAATTGCAACAAATATTAGGAGTATAAGATGTTGATAATGTTGCAGGAAATGAGACCCATGAAGGGCCCAAGAGTGGGATCTTGTCTAACACTCAGGCATGAATTGTTCAAGGAGACACATGTGCTGACAATGCAAGAGATTTTATTGTGAAGGTGCACTTAGGTAGAGAGCAGCAGGGTAAGGGAACCCAGAAGAACTGCGCTACATGGCTTGTATTCTTGGGTTTCATGATGATGTGAGTTTTTGGCCCTTCATTCTGATTCTGGGTCCTTCCTGATGGTGCACTCATCACTCAATCAAAGTAGATTTCACTGAGGAGGATTCTGGGAGGTTGGTAGGACATATGAATTGGTGTCTCCTTTCTTCTTTTGACCTTTCTCAAATTCTTCCAGTTGGTGGAGGCTTGTTAGTTCCAGGTTCCTCGCCAGGAGCTCCTGTCATAAAGTAGTTCATGTAGATAGTTATTGTGATGCCTGGTCAGGGTTTCAGTCAGTGTTTCCTTTTACAATAATAGGGAGACTGTATGTGGAGTATATGGCAACCCTCTGTACCATCTTGCCATTTTTTCTGTAAATCTAATATAGTTTTAAAAAACTTTTTTTCTTTTGTTAAAGTACTACTTGTCTTGAGCTTATATCCCTTCTGGTTACAAATGCTCATGAGAGATATTCAGGCATGTCGCTTATATCCCTTCTGGTTACAAATGCTCATGAGAGATATTCAGGCATGTCCCTCACCCTTTCCACAAAGGCCAGTGAGATCTATGCATGACTCTCTTCCCCAATATACACAGAAACACTTGTTTCCAGATAAACCCTGTTCCCACTGCTGACTGCACAAAAGCAGAATTGAAAACTATTTGGGTTGGACTCTGTCCCCAGGCCTTGCTCACAGGTGCTCACACAACATTCATCAAGTAAATGTTTACTGAGCCCCTCCTAGATGCCTGTCATGTGCTAGACGCTAACAATGTACAGTAAACATGACTTCTCTGTTTCTTATCTAGACAGAGGCCACACTACAGTGGGAAACAGGTGGTAAACAAGGAAATGCCTTATGCAGATATCATGGCAGTTACAGAGAAGAGAAAACACAGGGTGCTGGGAGGGGAGGAGGACACTGAAGGGGTACAGAGGCCCGTCTAAGGAAGGGTGACTAAGCTGAGGCCTATAGATTCTGGTGGCCATGAGCTCCACGTGGGCAAAACCAGTGGGCTTATCCCTGTCTTCATCTTACTGACTTTTGGCAGTTTCTTTTTCAAGAAACCTTCTTTACCTGGATTGCTGGACACCAGAGTCTTTAAGCAGGGCAAAGACTAATAAAGTTTTGCCAAGAAAATGCACTGGTCATAGCAAACACCCTCTTCCAACTACACAAGAGAAGACACTACACATGGACATCACCAGATGGTCAACACCAAAATCAGATTGATTATATTCTTTGCAGCCAAAGATGGAGAAGCTCTATACAGTCAATAAAAACAAGACCAGGAGCTGACTGTAACTCAGATCATGAACTCCTTATTACGAAATTCAGACTGAAATTGAAGAAAGTAGGGAAAACCACTAGACCATTCAGGTATGACCTAAATCAAATCCCTTATGATTATACAGTGGAAGTGAGAAATAGATTTAAGGGCCGCCTAGATCTGATAGATAGAGTGCCTGATAAACTATGGAATGAGGTTCATGACATTGTACAGGAGACAGGGATCAAGACCATCCCCATGGAAAAGAAATGCAAAAAGCAAAATGGCTGTCTGGGAAGCCTTACTAATAGCTGTGAAAAGATGAGAAGTGAAAAGCCAAGGATAAAAGGAAAGATATAAGCATCTGAATGCAGAGTTCCAAAGAATAGCAAGAAGAGATAAGAAAGCCTACTTCAGTGACCAATGCAAAGAAATAGAGGAAAACAACAGAATGGGGAAAGACTAGAGATCTCTTCAAGAAAATTAGAGATACCAAGGGAATATTTCATGCAAAGATGAGCTTGATAAAGGACAGAAATGGTATTAAGATATTAAGAAGGAGTGGCAAGAATACACAGAAAAACTGTACAAAAAGGATCTTCAAGACCAAGATAATCACGATGGTCTGATCACTCATCTAGAGCCAGACATCCTGGAATGTGAAGTCAAGTGGGCCTTAGAAAACATCACTATGAACAAGGCTAGTGGAGGTGATGGAATTCCAACTGAGCTGTTTCAAATCCTGAAAGATGATGCTGTGAAAGTGCTGCACTCAATATGCCAGCAAATTTGGAAAACTCAGCAGTGGCCACAAGCTTGGAAAAAGTCAGTTTTCATTCCAATTTCAAAGAAAGGCAATGCCAAAGAATGCTCAAACTACCGCACAGTTGCACTCATCTCACATGCTAGTAAAGTAATGCTCAAAATTCTCCAAGCCAGGCTTCAGCAATACGTGAACCGTGAACTTCCTGATGCTCAAGCTGCTTTTAGAAAAGGCAGAGGAACCAGAGATCAAATTGCCAACATCCACTGGATCATGGAAAAAGTAAGAGAGTTCCAGAAAAACATTTATTTCTGCTTTATTGATTATATCAAAGCTTTTGACTGTGTGGATCACAATAAACTGTGGAAAATTCTGAAAGAGATGAGAATACCAGACTCCCTGACCTGCCTCTTGAGAAACTTATATGCAGGTCAGGAAGCAACAGTTACAACTGGACATGGAACAACAGACTGGTTCCAGATAGGAAAAGGAGTACGGCAAGGCTGTATATTGTCACCCTGCTTATTTAACTTCCATGCAGAGTACATCATGAGAAACGCTGGGCTGGAAGAAGCATAAGCTGGAATCAAGATTGCCGGGAGAAATATCAGTAGCATCAGATATGCAGATGATACCATCCTTATGGCAGAAAGTGAAGAAAAACTAAAGAGCTTCTTGAGGAAAGTGAAAGAGGAGAGTGAAAATATTGGCTTAAAGCTCAACATTCAGGAAACTGAGATCATGGCATCGGGTCCCATCACCTCATGGCACATAGATGGGGAAACAGTGGCTGACTTTATTTTGGGGGCTCCAAAATCACTGCAGATGGTGACTGCAGCCATGAAATTAAAAGATACTTACTCCTGGGAAGGAAAGTTATGACCAACCTACACAGCATATTAAAAAGCAGAGACATTACTTTGTCCACAAAGGTCCATCTAGTCAAGGCTATGGCTTTTCCAGTAGTCATGTATGGATGTGAGTTGGACTCTAAAGAAAGCTGAGCACTGAAGAATTGATGCTTTTGAACTGTGGTGTTGGGGAAGATTCTTGAGAATCCCTTGGACTGCAAGGAGATCCAACCAGTCTGTCCAAAGGAGACAGTTCTGGGTGTTCAGTGGAAGGACTGTTGTTGAAGCTGAAACTCCAATACTTTAGCCACCTGATGCGAAGAGCTGACTCATTGGAAAAGACCCTGATGCTGGGAAAGATTGGCGGCAGGAGGAGAAGGGGACTACAGAGGATAAGATGGTTGGATGGCATCACTGACTTGATGGACATGGGTTTAGGTGCACTCCGAGAGTTGGTGATGTACACGGAGGCCTGGCACCTGGCATGCTGCGGTTCATAGAGTCACAAAGAGTCGGACACGACTCAGTGACTGAACTGAGTCGGTAATGCTATCACATTTTGAAAGCACGTTTTGAAACAAAAGCATCAGTTCTTCAGCACGCAGCCTTCTTTATGGTCCAACTCTCACCTCCATACATAACTACTTGAAAAACCACAGCTTTAACTATATGGACCTTTGTCAACAAAGTGATATCTCTGCTTTGCTTGTTTGTTTAATTAGTTAATTTATTTTAATTGAAAGCTAATTATTTACCACACTGAGGTGTTTTTGCCATACATTGACATGAATCAGCCATGGGTATACATGTGTCCCATGATCCCAAAACCCCCTCCCACCTTCCTCCCCATCCCATTCCTCTGAGTTGTCCCAGTGAACTGGCTTTGAGTGCCCTGATTCCTGCATCAAACTTGGACTGGTGATCTGTTTCACATGTGGTAATATGCATGTTTCAATGATATTCTCTCAAATCATCCCACCCTCGCCTCCTCCCACAGAGTCCAAAAGTCTGTTCTTTACATCTGCATCTCTTTTACTGCCTCATATGTAGGGTTGTCATTACCATCTTTGTAAATTCCATATATGTGTGTTAATATACTGTATTGGTGTTTTTCTTTCTGACTTACTTCACTCTGTATAATAGGCTCCAGTTTCATCCACCTCATTAGAATTGACTCAGATGTGTTCTTTTTAATAGCTTAGTAATATTCCATTCTGTCTATGTACCACAACTTTCTTATCCATTTGTCTGCTAATGGACATCTAGGCTGCTGCAATGAACATTGGGGTACACGTTTCTCTTTCAATTCTGTTTTCCTTGGTGTGTATGCCCAGCAGTGGGATTGCTGGGTAATATGGAAGTTCTATTTCCAGCTTTTTAAGGAATCTCCACACTGTTCTCCATAGTGGTAGTTTGCATTCCCACCAACAGGTTGATATCTCTGCTTTTTAATATGCTATCTAGGTTTGTCACAGTTTTCCTTCCAAGGAGCAAGAGTCGTCTAATTTCATGGCTACAGTCACTGTCCTCAGTGATTTTGGAGCCCATGAAAATAAAACCTGCCACTGCTTTCAGTTTTTCCCCTTGTATTTGCCAGGAAGTGATGAGGCTGGATGCCATGATCTTTGTTTCTTGAATGTTGTGTTTCAAGCCAGCTTTTTCACTCTCCTCTTTCATCTTCATTAAAAAGTTCTTTAGTTCCTCATCACTTTCTTTCACTGGAGTGGAGTCATATCTGAGGTTGTTGATATTTCTTATGGCAGTTTTGATTCCAGCTTGTGATTCCTCTTCACTTTCTGTCATTGGAGTGGAATCATATCTGAGGTTGTTGATATTTCTTATGGCAGTTTTGATTCTAGCTTGTGATTCATTCAGCCAAACATTTTGCATGATGCACTCTGCATATAGGGCTTCGTTGGTGGCTCAGCAGTAAAGAATCTGCCTGTAATGCAGGAGCCACAGGAGAAGCAGATTCGATCCCTGAGTCAGAAAGAGCCCCTGGAGGAGGGCATGGAAATCCACTCCAGTATTCCTACATGGATTCTCCAAGCAGGATTTCAGTCCTTAATCATGCCCATCCTTGCAATCAATGTTCTCTTGATATATCCCTATTTTCTTGAAGAGATCACTAGTCTTTCCCACTCCATTGTTTTTCTCTCTTTCTTTGCACTTTTCCTTTAATAAGGCCTTCTTGTCTCTCCTTGGTATTCTCTGGATCTCTGCATTCAGTTGGATATATCTTTCCTTTATTCCCTTGCCTTTCACATATCTTCTTTCCTCAGCTATTTGGAAAGCCTCCTCAGACAACTACTTTGCCTTCTTATATTTCTTTTTCTTTGGGATGGTTTTGGTTACGGCCTCCTGTACTATGTTAAAAACCTCTGCCCATATGAAATAGAGATTTCATATTCTAATAACCTTTAATAGAGTTTAATCTTTGTCTTAATCCGTTTGGGACCTACTGTTAAGAATATCCAGTTATGAAACTGACATGTCACTCTGTAATATTGTATCAAGTGGGTGTTTGCTATTCTGCAACACCAACATTCATCTGCCTTGTGCAGAATATCATGTTAATACAAAGTTTAATTAGCTAGTGAAGAAGAAATATGAGTAATTAGTTTAGACAGTAAATGCTAATTAGGAAATTACTCAAAAGCCTCCATTATATACAAGTTCAAGCCACATTTTACAGCCCTCTTTAGTAGTACAATCCAAATCCTATCAGGGCAACTGTACTTTCTGTAATTTAGGTACTGTACTTTCTGTAATTTGCTTTGCCTGAAAGAGCTCTGTTTGCTTCAATTGGTAGCTAGGAAAATAATAATTCCATTATTCCGGCCAAAAGAATATTAACTCTAGGGTTTTGGCCATTTCAGTCAATCTTCCTACCAGCAGAGCCTATGAACATACAAGGATTGTATTAAGGAAATTGAAGGATCTGGAAGAGTGTGACTATCTGAAATATCATCTATTCACTCTTTAAGAAAACAAATGAACAAATTTAACAAAACAGAAGAAGACTCACAGATATAGAGAATAGACTAGTGGTTATGAGAGAAAGAGGGTAAAGGGGAAGAACATGGTGGGGAAGGAGATTAAAAGGCACAAACTACTAGGCATATTATTTAATCATTTGCAAGGATATGATGCATATCACAGTAAATATGGTCAATATTTATAATAACTTTGGAGTATAGTCTATAAAAATATCAAATCACTGTGTTGTACATCTAAAACTAACATAATTCAATTACACTTCAATAAAGATAAAAGAAAAATTTACCTTTAACTCTGCTCCTTTCTCCTCTTCTCTCTTGTAGCATTAAGCAATCTTTTCTTAAAATCTGAGACAAATAATTGAGATTTCTCCAGAACAAAGGAAAGGAGCTGTGCAAACAAGGTACAGGAGTTTGCAACTTGTATGCATTCATTTCCTGCCTTTGTACCTGATGAGTTTGGACGTGCTCATCAGCAGTCAGAATTTTGACTTACCCAGGGGCAGATGCTGGCTGCAGTGTGCTGTTCCTTCTGTGGTGGATGTGTACAGTGCTGCCAGAAATAATTAGGCAGGGAGGGGTTGCGAGACATAGGAGAGAAGTCTTCCTTTAGATGTATTATGCAACTCAAATGATAAAATGCAAATCACTAGAAAGTGACTTTTGCATAGACCAATTGATGCATTTAAGAGTTTAAAATTAAAGTTTAAGAGTAATTGCAACTTAATATACAAATAAACTGTTAACTGCATGTTGTGTCCTCAATGTCCAAAGAATAAGGGAGAAAATGTATGCCAAAACTTTGGGAAAGGCTTTCCAACCCAGTTAATGTTCTAAGTCCTAATAGGCTAATTATGAATCCAAAGACATAACTCTTCCCAGGTTTCTTCAATGCCCTCTTTCAGTTGTAGGGTTCAGGAGGCTCATGGATAATGAACTATGTAAAATGCAGTTAAATTATTTAAGTATTTGCTTTTATGCACACACACACACACACACACACCTTTATGCCCTTAATTAAATGTGAACCAAATGCTCCGCTTATATCCTATTAGTTGGGTTCAGTGATTACTCCATCAAATTCTGGACAATGATAAGTCTATCAAATCTTTTCTCCTTTCCTTTTTAAATAATTTCATTAAAAACAATGTGTAACTGCATCATCCAAGACCCACCTTGTGAAATTGTTGGGAATATTGTGAGTCCACCAGTTTGTTAGACCATATCTTTGTCTGCATTCCTAACTCTCAAGATAGCCCTACCTCAGTTGTATTGCCTTTCAACATGTAAATAAATATGGTGGTGTTGACACTGAAACATGTATGCTATCATGTAAGAAGCGAAGCGCCAGTTTATGGTCAATAGGATATAGGATGCTAGGGGCTGGTGCACAGGGATGAACCAGAGAGATGATATGGGGTGAGAGGTGGGGGGGGTTTCAGGACTGAGAGCTGTGTACACCTGTGGCTGATTCATGTCAATGTATAGCAAAACCAATACAGTACTGTAAAGTAGAATAAAGTAAAAATAAAATTAAACAAAAAAATGGAAACAAAAAACTATTTACTGAACTTGGACTAAAGCCTCATGGGGGTAACAGGCAATGGAGATACAAGTGCTGCTCTCAGGCCATAATCTTCCAGCAGAAGGAATAATGGGACAAGGTACTTTTTATTTATTTTTGTGTTTTTTTGGATTTTAATATTATATTTTATATAACCATGTATATATAAAATAGTATTTTAACATGTAATCAACACAGCAAGATTATCAATGAAATATTTTACACTATTTTTTCTTTTTAATAAATTTATTTATTTATTTTAATTGGAGGCTAGTTACTTTACAATATTGTGGTGGTTTTTTCAATACATTGACATGAATCAGCCATGGGTGTACATGTGTCCCCCATCCCTAACCCTCCTCACCTCCCTCCCCATCCCATCCCTCTGGGTTGTCCCTGCACACCAGCTTTGAGTGCCCTATTTCATGCATCGAACTTGAACTAGTGATCTATTTCACATATGGTTATATACGTGTTTCAATGCTCTTCTCTCAAATCATCCCACCCTCACCTTCTACCACAGAATCCAAAAGCCTGTTCTTTATATCTGTGGGGGAAAATAGTACTCTTGAGGGGAGTCAACATCATTAACCATGGGAGCACAGAGTGGTCAAAGGAACAGTCTCAAAAACCTCAGAGACAAATGAGGCCTTGAGTTATATCTCAAGCAAGCGCCGGTATTTCAATAGGCTGATTTAGGAGTAGGGAAAGGGCACTCCTGAAGGATGAAGGAGCTTGAACTAAAGCCCAGAGAGAAGACTGTGAAGGAGGTCGAGTCTGCTGTGTGCGGGGTTCAAGGGAGAGGAGTGATGGTGTCTTGTGTGTCAAGAATCCCCTACATATGATTTTCACATTTAATATTTCTGAAATTAGGATACATCTTTGAATCAATTATATACTTACTAGTATAAAAATGTTCATGTTTCTAAACATCCAACAGATATAGATTTAATAATATACAGTAGATACTATTACTATTAATTGTAAGAAAATAAGAGAGGTTACCTTTGAAGAGAGTGGCTGTGGGAAACAAAGGTGGAAATGGTACTGACTTTCTCTTTAAAAATTTGTTTGGATTTTTAACAACATAGGTATATTATATGAGCTTTGTCATCAGGACTGTCTTCCACAGAGAATATAACACAAAGTGTTCTCTCTGTATCACTATTTTATTGAAAATTAAACCAATAAATGTTAGATTATTTTCTAATAAGTATTATTTGATGAATATTTGTTAGGCACTAAGGGATACATGATTTCATTTGATTCTTACTATACCTTGATGAGCTCTGTCCTGTTAATATCCTCATTGGACTCATGAGAGATCAGAGGCCAGGGTCACACAGGAGGGAAGGCAGGAACCCAGCTGTGAGCGTTGAGGGCAAGAACAAGATAGGAGGTGCCCTACAAGTTCCAAAGTGCTGTGCATCCTTCATCTCAGGCTGTCTCCAAACTCACCTGAGAGGCAGGAATGAGATGACCCACATTTTACAGGAAAAAAATAAATAAATAAAGCAAAGCAAAAACTGCTCCTAGTGGTAATGAAGTGAGGATGACAGGGATAGACAGAGATGTAATTGGGAAAGCCCAGTTCACTGTTGACTTGGGATCTTTTCTCAAGTCTTCGAAAGATATCCACTTCCAAGGATCAAACTAGTCTCTCAAGAGCTGGATATTTCCTCCTGAATGAACCCCAGCCACAGGAAGCCCCTGGGCCTCATCTGCCCTGCCTCAGACAATCTGCCTTCACTTCTCAGAGTCTGTCTCAAGGGGTGAGTCAGAGCTTCCACCTCCTCTCTGAGACTGATTCACCTCACAAGTCTCTTATCTGGATCAAGAGCTAAGATGTGAGGCACAGAATTCTCAAGGGTCCCTCATACGCCTTGGTACCTAGCTATTTTTCTAAATATTTTAACTTTCTTTTCAAGTTCAAAGTATTCGTTAACAAAATAAACTGCTTGTTATTACAAATAAGCAATTTTGATATTTGATAGAGAATTATCTAACTCACTTTCGATATACAGTAATTAAAAGAATAGAGAAATAGAAAGAGTAGAGAAGAGTAACAGCACATATGTCACCTAACTGGGTAGGCACTTCCAAACTCAAGCATTGCTGGGAAGTTTCATGTAACAGCGATCTGGAGTCCCAGCTGGGGAAAAGTCCTGGGCAGAGCATCCACTCCATGACTGAGAATTCAAATTGCCGTTTTTAGGGTTCCCACTTACAAAACCAGGTCACAAACTGACAGCATCATCGGTTTGAGACAAATTCCTGCTCTAGTTTCAAGTTAATCTTTTTATAATGATATTTGTCAAAGATCATGGCATCCGGTCCCATCACTTCATGGGAAATAGATGGGGAAACAGTGGATACACTGTCAGACTTTATTTTGGGGGCACCAAAATCACTGCAGATGGTGACTGCAGCCATGAAATTAAAAGACGCTTACTCCTTGGAAGAAAAGTTATGACCAACGTAGATAGCATATTCAAAAGCAGACACATTACTTTGCCGACTAAGGTCCGTCTAGTGAAGGCTATGGTTTTTCCTGTGGTCATGTATGGATGTGAGAGTTGGACTGTGAAGAAGGCTGAGCGCTGAAGAATTGATGCTTTTGAACTGTGGTGTTGGAAAAGACTCTTGAGAGTCCCTTGGACTGCAAGGAGATCCAACCAGTCCATTCTGAAGGAGATCAGCCCTGGGATTTCTTTGGAAGGAATGATGCTAAAGCTGAAACTTTGGTACTTTGGCCACCTCATGCAAAGAGTTGACTCATTGGAAAAGACTCTGATACTGGGAGGGATTGGGGGCAGGAGGAAAAGGGGCTGACCAAGGATGAGATGGCTGGATGGCATCAAAGACTAGATGGACGTGAGTTTGAGTGAACTCTGAGAGATGGTAATGAACAGGGAGGCCTGGCGAGCTTTGATTCATGGGGTCGCAAAGAGTCGGACACGACTGAGCGACTGAACTTCAAGTAAAAGGATTTTGTTAAGTCCCAGGTGTCGTTGGCCAAACCTCCTCCAGAGGCTCAAAAATTCCAAGAACTGCTGCCTATCTTATCTCTAGTGCCACCACTTGCACTCGCAAATAGGCATGTAATCAGGGCACTGTCCAGGCAAGTCAGAAACAAAGTCAGAAGGCCTGCTCACTTTCTTATCTCTGAAACCTGAATAAGATTACTGCCATTTAATTTCTCTACTACCACCCCCTGTCCCAGGACTGGAAAGATAAGTTTTCATTCCAACCCCAAAGAAAGGCAATGCCAAAGAATGCTCAAACTACCACACAACTGCACTCATCTCACAAGCTAGTAATGCTCAAAATTCTCCAAGCCAGGCTTCAGCAATACGTGAACCATGAACTTCCAGATGTTCAAGCTGGATTTAGAAAAGGTAGAGGAACCAGAGATCAAATTGCCAGCATCTGCTGGATCATGGAAAAAGCAAGAGAGTTCCAGAAAAACATCTATTTCTGCTTTATTGACTATGCTAAACCCTTTGACTGTGTGGATCACAAGAAACTGTGGAAAAATTCTGAAAGAGATGGGAATACCAGACCACCTGATCTGCATCTTGAGAAACCTGTATGCAGGTCAGGAAGCAACAGTTAGAACTGGACATGAAACAACAGACTGGTTCCAAATAGGAAAGGAGTGTGTCAAGGCTGTATATTGTCACCCTGCTTATTTAACTTATATGCGGAGTACATCATGAGAATGCTGGGCTGGAAGAAGCACAAGCTGGAATCAAGATTGCCAGGAGAAATATCAGTAACCTCAGATATGCAGATGACACCACCCTTATGGCAGAAAGCAAAGAGGAACTAAAAAGCCTCTTGATGAAAGTGAAAGAGGAGAGTGAAAAAGTTGGCTTCAAGCTCAACATTCAGAAAATGAAGATCATGGTTTCTGGTCCCATCACTCCATGGGAAAAATAGATGAGGAAACAGTGGAAACAGTGTCAGACTTTCTTTTGGGGGCTCCAAAATCATAGAAGATGGTGAATATAGCCATGAAATTAAAAGATGCTTACTCTCTGGAAGAAAAGTTGTGACCAACCTAGATAGCATATTCAAAAGCAAAGACATTACTTTGTCGAGTAAGGTCCATCTAGTGAAGGCTATAGTTTTTCCAGTGGTCACGTATGGATGTGAGAGTTGGACTGTGAAGAAAGCTGAGCACCGAAGAATTGATGCTTTTGAACTGTGGTGTTGGAAAAGACTCTTGAGAGTCCTTTGGACTGCAAGGAGATCCAACCAGTCCTTTCTGAAGGAGATCAGCCCTGGGATTTCTTTGGAAGGAATGATGCTAAAGCTGAAACTCCAGTACTTTGGCCACCTCATGTGAAGAGTTGACTCATTGGAAAAGACTCTGATGCTGGGAGGGATTGGGGGCAGCAGGAGAAAGGGATGACAGAGGATGAGATGGCTGGAAGGCATCACTGACTCAATGGACGTGAATCTGAGTGAACTCTGGGAGTTGGTGATGGACAGGGAGGCCTGGTGTGCTGCAATTCATGGGGTCGCAAAGAGTCAGACGCAACTGAGCGACTGAACTGAACTGAACTGACTGAACTGATAGTTCTAGAGCCTGTGAAGTTAAAGATCATGGTGCTGCTTTATGCCCTTGCTGGCAAAGTACTTCTTCCTGCCTTGCTGTCTCCTTAAGGAAGACAGCTCTGATATATCTCTCTCTTCTTATAAGGGCACTAACCCCATCCTTGGATTTCTACCCTCATGACCTCATTTTAAAGTATCTGCCTTCCCAAGAGACACTTCCTAGCACATTCCATCTGAGGTTAGGGGTTCCACATATGGATTTTGGAGAGATGCAATAATCACCCTTCACAGCAACCTCAGGGTGATATAGGAATGGTTAGAACTATGGAGAGGGGCACACTGATTTGTGGAGCATTAATTCAAACGTAAAAATGTGGCTGAGGATTCAGCAACTAAGGCTCAGGTCCCTGGATAATATGAGCCCAAGTGAGGAGTCATGGTGGGATATGTACGTAGGAGAGTTGATGTTTATGATTATGGTGGTAAGAATTACTTTGGAGTGGGATTTAGATCCTTTTGAGAGATCCTTTTAGGACAGGGGTTCAACTCAGTTCAATTCAGTCGCTCAGTCGTGTCTGGCTCTGCGAACCCATGGACTGCAGCATGCCAGGGCTCACTGTCTATCACCAATTCAAACTCAAGTCCACTGAGTCGGTGATGCCATCCAACCATCTCATCCTCTGTCATCCCCTTCTCTTGCCCTCAATCTTTTCCAACATCAGGGTTTTCCCAATGAGTCCATTCTTCACATCAGGTGGCCAAAGTGTTGGAGTTTCAGCTTCAACATCAGTCCTTCCAGTGAATATTCAGAACTGATTGCCTTCAGGAAGGACTGGTTGGATCTTCTGGCAGTCCAAAGAACTCTCAAAAGTCTTCTCCAACATCACAGTTCAAAAGAATCAATTCTTCAGCACTCAGCTTTTAAAAATAATAATTAATTTATTTTAATTGGAGGCTAATTACCTTACAATATTGTAGTGGCTTTTGCCATACATTGACATGAATCACCCATGGGCATACATGTGTTCCCATCTTGAATGCCCACCTGCCTCCCTCAACATCCCATCCCTCAGGGTCATCCCAGTGCACCAGCCCTGAGCACTTTGTCTCATACATCGGACCTGGACTGGTGATATATTTCACATATGGTAATATACATGTTTCAATGCTATTCTCTCAAATAATCCCACTCTCGCCTTTTCCCACAGAGTCCAAAAGTCTGTTCTTTACATCTGTGTCTCTTTTGCTATCTCGCATATAGAGTCGTCATTACCATCTTTCTAAATTCCATGAGTTCAGTTCAGTTCAGTTGCTCAGTCATGCCTGACTCTTTGTGACCCCATAAATCACGCCGCCAGGCTTCCCTGTCCATCACCAACTCCCAGAGTTCACTCAAACTCATGTCCATCAAGTCTGTGATGCCTTCCAGTCACCTCATCCTCTGTCATCCCCTTTTCCTCCTGCCCCCAATCTCTCCCAGCATCAGAGTCTTTTCCAATGAGTCAACTCTTCGCATGAGGTGGTCAAAGTACTGGAGCTTCAGGTTTAGATCATTTCCTCCAAAGAACATCCAGGGTTGATCTCCTTCAGAATGGACTAGTTGGATCTCCTTGCAGACCAAAGGGCTCTCAAGAGTCTTCTCCAACACCACAGTTCAAAAGTATCAATTCTTTGGCACTCAGCTTTCTTCACAGTCCAACTCTCACATTCATACATGGCCACTGGAAAAATCATAGCCTTGACTAGACGGACCTTTGTATATATTAGTTAATATACTGTATAGGTGTTTTGCTTTCTGACTTACTTCACTCTGTATAATAGGCTAAAGTTTCATCTACCTCATTAGAACTGATTCAAATGCATTATTTTTAATAGCTGGGCACTCAGTTTTCTTCCCTGGTGGCTCAGTGGGTAAAATATCTGCCTACAATGTTGGAGAACCGGGTTCGATCTCTGGGTCAGGAAGATCCCCTGGAGAAGGAAATGGCAACCCACTCCAGTACTCTTGCCTAGAAAATCCCATGGACTGAGAAGCCTGGTAGGCTGCAGTCCATGGGGTCACAAAGAGTCGGACATGACTGAGCGACTTTCCCAACAGCTTTCTTCATAGTCCAACTCTCACATCCATATATGACTACTGGAAAAACCAAAGCCTTGACTAGACAAACCTTTGTTGACAAAGTAATGTCTCTGCTTTTTAATACTATCTAGGTTGGTCATAACTTTTATTCCAAGGAGTGTCTTTTAATTTCATGGCTGCAATCACCATCTGCAGTGATTTTGGAGCCCCCAAAAATAAGGTCTGTCACTGTTTCCATTGTTTCCCCATCTATTTCCCATGAAGTGATGGGACCAGATGCCATGATCTTAGTTTTCTGAATGTTGAGTTTTAAGACAACTTTTTCACTATTCTCTTTCACTTTCATCAAGAAGCTCTTTAGTTCTTATTCACTTTCTGTCATAAGGGTAGTGTCATCTGCATATCTGAGGTTATTGATATTTCTCCTGGCAATCTTGATTCTGGGTTGTGTTTCTTCCAGTCCAGTGTTTCTCATGATGTACTCTGCATAGAAGTTAAATAAGCAGGGTGACAATATACAGCCTTGATGTACTCCTTTCCCTATTTGTAACCAGTCTGCTCTTCCATGTTCAGTCCTAACTGTTGCTTCCTGATCTGTATACAGATTTCTCAAGAGGCAGGTCAGTGGTCTGGCATTCCCATCTCTTTCAGAATTTTCCACCATTTGTTGTGATCCACATAGTCAAAGGCTTTGGCATAGTCAATAAAGCAGAAGTAGATGTTTTTCTGGAACTCTCTTGCTTTTCAATGATTCAATGGATGTTGGCAATTTGACCTCTGGTTCCTCTACCTTTCTAAATCCAGCTTGAACATCTGGAAGTTCATGGTTCACGTATTGCTGAAGCCTAGCTTGGAGAATTTTGAGCATTACTTTTCTAGCGTGTGAGAAGAGTGTAATTGTGTGGTAGTTTGAGCATTCTTTGGCATTGCCTTTCTTTGAAATTGGAATGAAAACGGACATTTTTCAGTCCTGTGACCACTGCTGAGTTTTCCAAATTTGCTGGCATATTGAGTGCAGCACTTTCACAGCATCATCTTTCAGGATTTGAAATAGCTCCACTGGAATTCCATCACCTCCACCAGCTTTGTTTGTAGTGATGCTTTTTAAGGCCCACTTGACTTCACATCCAGGATGTCTGGCTCTAGGCGAGCAATCACACCATCGTGACTATCTTGGTCTTGAAGATCTTTTTGTATAGTTTTTGTGTGTATTCTTGCCACCTCTTCTGAATATCTTCTGCTTCTGTTATGTCCATACCATTTCTGTCCTTTATCAAGCCCATCTTTGCATGAAATGTTCCCTTGGTATCTCTAATTTTCTTGAAGAGATCTCTAGTCTTTCCCATTCTGTTCTATTCCTCTGTTCTTTGCATTGATCACCGAGGACGGCTTTCTTATCTCTTCTTGCTATAAGGAAACTAATTTGTATTGTTTAAGTCATATAATCTGTGGTACTTTGTAATAAAACTCCAAGAAGACCAAGACGATCTGGAAGAAACAAAGCAAAGTCTCCATGGCCCATCGGTGTGACCTGCAAGCAGCACCTAGAGCTCCTCCAAAGCATCTGCCTCCCTCCCCACCTGCAGCACTTGGGTGTCATTGCCACCTGGCAACAGAAGATCAAACTGTCCTAGAGAGTTTCTGAAAGGATGACTTCCAACGTCAGGTATCCAACAAACATGTAATGAGTGTCAGATGTGTGCAGCACCACTGGAATGCAAAGACAGGTGGTAAAGTCAATGTACTGCTGCTGCTAATGTTGCTGCTAAGTCGCTTCAATCGTGTCCAACTCTGGCGATCCCATAGATGGCAGCCCACCAGGCTCCCCCGTCCCTGGGATTCTCCAAGCAAGAACACTGGAGTGGGTTGCGACTTCTTTCTCCAATGCATGAAAGTGAAAAGTTAAAGGGAAGTCCCTCAGTAATGTCCAACTCTTAGCAACCCCATGGACTGCAGCGCACCAGGTTCCTCTGTCCATGGGATTTTCCAGGTCAATGTACTAGAGGAGTCCAAAGTATAGTGGGTGAGCTGGAAGTACAAATCAATTTAGTGCCAATTGTATGTTCTATACCAAAGGCTCTTAAGCATTTTCTTTCAACAAGGAGGAAAAATAAAATATTTGAAGACTGAGAGAATTCAGAAAAGCCTTTCAGAGGAGGAAGGAGTACAGGGTGACCTGCAAAGAGCAAATGGACTTGGCCACCAGGAAGAGAAGAGGCTGCAGGAATGAGAAGAGATATAGCTCAGGAGTCTGTGGCTCTGTCTCCCTTCCTGACAGAGGCCAAAGTAGGTGTAAACTAGAGGCAACTGGTCCAACATGCTGTGGGCTTCAGTTTTCTGAGTCTGCATGTGGGTGCTCTGGTAATGTGAGAAATGGCCAAAGCAATGAACTTGGAGTTAATTTAAAAAGAAAAAGAGTCAGCTTCTTAGACATCAAAATTTACTAGGAACACAGGAGTCTGAGAGAGAAGGACGAAAGGGGAGTAAGTGAGCCCATTGTCTACCTAGGTTTTCTCCAGATTCCTCCTCAAATATCTCCAAGTAAGATTGGGAGTCTCAGGATAGAGGATAGCAGCAAACAGGACTGAGGAGTGGAGAACAGACTCTCTTCATGACCCCTTCCATCTGTACAACTCAGTGTGTGGAGGGCTGATGTGAATGGGAGGGAAGGTGACTCACAGGGACAGACCCTAAGAGGATGGACTTTGACAACAGGAGCCTGATGGCAAAAATGATGACCAGAGTTGGCAACAGTGAGTTCCTGGTAAACCATCCACACAGATCAAGACTCTGCTAGCCAAGAGGAAGGGTGTGGAGGAGCCCCACGTGCAGGGAGGCAGAGCAGATCAAGCAGACCGGTGGTGAGGCTAGGAGAGCAGGGCCTGCAGAGTCCAGGGAATGTGGACAGAGCCCAGTGTCACAGCCAGATCCACATGAGGAAACTACAGGAGAGCAGTGAGACTAATATCCTCCTATGAAGACTTTGGTCCTGATGGGTGTGAGTCTTCAGCCTCCATAGCAAATGAAGCCCTGAAATCAGGTCCATCTTTTCCACTTCTGTCCTCAGGCTTCCCTGAGTCCCTTCCGGGAGTGGGTGCTGAATATACATTTGCTGGGTGTGAGGATGACTCAACTTCCACCTGAAACAACCAGAGAATTCCTGAAACAGGAGTCACTGGAGATAAAGGACTCTGGCCTTCGAGCTAACTTTTCCCCAAAAGGAATTCCAGACTCGAGTCAGTGCTCAAAGGAGCCTGCCTGCTTTGAACTCTACTTCTCAGTCTGACAGTCACCCAGTTCCCAGAGGTTCTTAATGGCAAGGCTGCCTTCTCCCACCACCCCTGCCCTAACTCCATGAACACTACTACCGGGGTCCAGCCCCGGCTGGATCCAGAGATATCCGAAGCATGAACGGCCTCGGTGACTGAGATTCATAGATGTAGAGAGAGATAATGAAAGAACTTTGCAGTTAAGAAAATAAAGGAGAGAAAGAGGTTGATATTCCTTGGTTTACACAGAAAACCAATAAAGCCCCAGCACAGGACTTGCTCTGTTCACATAGGCTGCAGGCACCCTCTCGAATAGCTGAAGGTGCCCCACCTTGGGCACCTTCTCAAGTGGGTCTTAAAAGCCCGGGCAGGAAAGTGAACTCAGAGGGCCCCTGTGCTCCAGGGAGTCAACCTGAAAAGGAAAGAAAGAACAACACGGGAAGACCAAGCTTTGGTGAGCAAGGCCCAAAACTTTATTTTCAAAGGGAACTTTTATACCCTGAATTGTACATAGAGAATAATGGAAGAAGCAGAGTCATGCAGGGTCAGCAGTCCTGACCCTTATCGAGACCAGGCTTTCTTTCTGCATACCTTTCCATATGCAAAAGTTTTACATGATTTACATCATCTTCTGGCCAAGAGGCCTAACGTTTTATGACCCTACTTCCTGATAAAGGTTAGTTAGCCAGAAAATTTATTTTCTCTAAAGGTGATTCTTCTGAAGTCTGGCACCACTCCCTGAAAGCACTAGATAAAGTTGCATTCCCATAGGGCAAAGATGTGGTGGGCTATAACAAGGAAGGAATTTATTAACTCAAGGTTTAATGTTATTAATATCAAGGCTACTTACTTATGTTTCTATATATCAACTATATTAATTAATGCACTCCCAGGTACACAACAAAAGATATAAAAACTTGGTGGCAAGTATTGGCTCAACAATCAAACCCTTAACCAGTTCTATTCTAATAATTTTTAACTCCTTGAAAGGACATTCCTAGAATGTTTTAAGCTCCCTGTGCCTCTCGTGGTTGGGAGGCTGTAAACAATCACATGTGTAGTTGTAAAAGTCCGGATAAACCTATTAGGTAAGTTAGAAAGGTATCAGAGGGGTTTGAATTGAAACACTCTTATCATGCCCAGGAGACTTATTAACTAGAGCTCTAAGTTGACTTCCTTCAGAGAAAGGTGGTTGGGGACAGCCCCCATTAATGTCAGAGTAGTTGGTGAAATACATAAAGTAGTAAGACAGACAGATTCTGGTTTGGGGGTAGATGCTCTAGCAGGTCCAGGGGTCCCTCGAGTCCTGACTCACCTTTGCCCATCAGGTCTCTCCCTCATGACCTTTGTCATGGGTGGGATCTCCCATGCTGGCTCCCGGCAACCTACTTCATGCTTGCACCAGCAAGGCTAAGAACGAGGACCTGTGCGAGCTCAGGACAGGAGACTGCAAGTACAAATGAAGTGCCGGGTGTGCCTCATGCCTGCACATAGGACTTCATCCACAGATTCACTGAGCATCAGTTGAACGTTGCCCAGGTCTCCCAGAAAGCCAGGAGCAGGATGGAACACTCTGGAGCTCATTCTGGCTTTCTAGGACATCATCCCAACTGGTATTGTAGGTTTCTCCTCCTCCTGGGAGAGTCTGCAGCCACTCTCATGAGTTCCATCTATCCCTGGGCAGAAGGCTTACAAATGTCGCACATCTTAACTCCCTGGCACTGGGCTGCCTGCACTCCCAGAAGACTGTTATTATTTGCTTGTACCTAACTTGGACTGCAAGGAGATCCAACCAGTCCCTTCTGAAGGAGATCAGCCTTGGGATTTCTCTGGAAGGAATGATGCTAAAGCTGAAATTCCAGAACTTTGGCCACCTCATGTGAAGAGTTGACTCATTGGAAAAGACTGATGTTGGGATGGATTGGCGGCAGGAGGAGAAAGGGACGACAGAGGATGAGATGACTGGATGGCATCACTGACTTGATGGATGTGAGTCTGAGTGAACTCCGAGAGTTGGTGATGGACAGGGAGGCCTGGCGTGCTGCGATTCATGGGTCGCAAAGAGTTGGACACAACTGAGTGACTGAACTGAACTGAACTTGGACTCTTGAGGTCACTAATATGCCTGTCCCCTCTCCACCAAGGCTTCCCTCACCCATTGCTCTGTAAGAAGGGAGAATAACCTGGAAGCAAGGTCTTTCCTCTGAAGCACGGCTCCAATCTGTGCATCCAGCAAGTCACTGAGGCCCAGTCATTCCTTTTCATGTAATGATGAGAGAGCTGGATTCACCTCCTCTCCTCCCTTTGACAACTTCTCTAGGTGAGGTTTGTGGTTTTTTGTTTGTTTTGTTTTGTTTTGTTGATAAACTCTATTCCTTAATCATATGAATTTTCAGGAACTCTCTCTGAGAACTGACATACAGTAGTGGCAATGACAAAAAAAAAAAAAAACCTCTTTGAAAATTGGCATCAGATTATAGAACTGAGCAGTGGGGATACAACAGTGATTTTCTTAAAGGCAGAAAATCAAAGGTACCAGGGCTATTTCTTCAGACCCCCTCCACTCCACCCACCAGCACCCCTCCTCAGCCAGGCAGCTTCTCTGCTTCCCCACCACTCCTGCTTCCCACCCTGACATATTCATCTGGATCCAGTTTTCAAATTTTTTCACACTGCCTCAACTTCTTTGAAAAAAAAAAGTCCCCAAAGCCTGAATAATCACTTCCTCTGAAATATGGATTAAACCATTCCCATTTGTTATTTAAAGATACACCTTCTGAAATGTGAAGCAGCACCATCTTGTCAAAGAACAGTCTTATTCAAGAAGGAAGGATGGAAGACAGAGGGATGGGTTCCTCCTGGGTTGACTTCATCTTGTTCCTGGAAGAAAATCCTAAGGAACTCTCAACTCTGTGTGAGACAGAGAGAATAAAGCACTGGCACTGAGACTGCTCTGTCCTTGGTGGCCAGTGGGAGAGAATCTGGATTCAGGATGCTGGTAAGAGGTGGTGGTAGCAGAAATGCAAACAGATCAGCACTAGAGATGGGAGTCAGGAGAATCCTGTTTCAGAAATGGAGCAGGGCTCATGTCATACAGCGCAGTAGAGAATGACACTGTATTCAGTGCCCACCATGTGCAGAGCACTATGCTAGGAGCTTATTTATGTTTTCCCAAACAATCACTACAACTCAGCAGTTCTGCTCCTTACTACCTGGTCTACAGAAATGCATGCGCCTGTCTCCAGGGCACACAAGAGAAAGGTTCCTGTAATGTTGAGTGAAAGAAGCCAAAGAGGTAAGAACACAAACTATGTGGCTTCTCTTGTGTGAATCCCTTCATATGGCAAAGTAAATAACCATGCTTGTAGATGTCTACTGAGGTGGTCAAATAATGGAGAAAAGCAAGGAAGTACTTTCCTCAGGGGAAGGGGCACTTGTGGTTTGTAAGGGATGCTTGGAGACTCTTGGGGTGCCGGGGTGTTCCATCTCATGACCCATGGTGTTTATATTGAGTGGTGGTGATTTAGTCGGTAAGTCAGACATCATCCTTGCAGCCCCATGGACTGTAGCCTGCCAGGCTCTTCTGTCCATGGGATTCTCCAGGCAAGAGTACTGGAGTGGGCTGCCATTTCCTCCTCCAGGGGATCTTCTCAACCAAGGGACTGAACCTGTGTCTCCTTAGTCTCCTGCATGGTAGGCACATTCTTTACAACTGAATCACAGGGGAAGCCCCATCTCTTCTTGTACGTTATTCCTATTTTGGTTAAGAGGCCACATAGGAGCATGCCATGCACTCAAAACTTCACCTAGAAGCTATAAACCTGGGAAAACATTTATTCAATTCCCCAGGTTTTCCTCTGAAAATCTAAAGTAATTGCATTTCTTGTTTTGTGACCTAATCCTTCTTGTCCTTTGGCCTCAATTATATAATCTACACTGTTTATCCATAATCTTAAATTTACAGCATTCTTTCTGGTGGGTGAAACAACTACTATTTGTGGGCAAATATATTATTGAAACACATTCACATTTTTCATTAATTGTAAACACTGAAACAGTGGCTCACATTTTAAAATATAGACATGAGATGGAAGAAGGACTTAGTAGGTGCTTCTGCTCAGTATTTACCATCCCCAGGACCATTTTATTTTTTATTGAAAGTATAATGCTATGCAGAAATGTCCCTGGAATTCTGGTCTACTAGAACAACCAACTCATAATGAAAGAAATAGTTCATATTTAAAGGGTTCAAGTTAAAATAGGTATTTTTGTCAAACATCTATCAAGGATTTCACTAGTGGCATGAACAAGTCTAGAAACTCCTAAAATAGATAAATAACCCCCCCATTGTAAAAACCTTGCAGGTATATATAAGTTCAGCTATTTCTGGTGTTATTTAGATAATAAGTAAAGAAGATGAAACTCAGACATAACTCTCAAATCTTAAAAACTTGGCTCTTCCAGGACAGGAGACTATGGCACCAGCACATCTAGGGGGATTTATATTGATAACATGAAAGGCATTGGTCAGCACAGAGGCAGGTTAGTGTGTGTCCTCGGGATAAGGGTCATCAGCAAACTGACCTCCAGGGAAGTGTTTCTAATCTGGTAAGAAGTTTCCAGATACAGGGAAAATAGCTGCTTCCTGACCATCACACAGTTTATGCTGAGTGAGCACCCTTGCTTTTAGGGAAGGACTTTGTTCATGAGAAGGTGATGCTCAGGTCCATGATTAGCCACCTGTCCCAAGACAGGGAGTCTTTTATTATTAATGAAAGCTTGCATTGTATATCATTGTATATCTCTACATTGTATATCATTGTTGACATAATTTTTTCAACATCAATGTGTACCAAGGTTCTAAAAGTTTTGACTATTGTAAGAAGAGAATTTTCAGACTTGAATCACTGAAGGTGCTGTGCTTAGTTGCTCAGTCATGTCCAACTCCATGAACTGTTACCTACCAGTCTCCTCTGACCATGGAATTTTCCAGGCAAGAATACTGGAGTGGGTTGCCATGCCTTCCTCCAGGGGAATTCCCCAACCTAGGGAATGAACTCACATTTCTTGCATTTCCTGCATTGGCAGGCAGATTCTTCACAACTGAGCCACCTGGGAACCCTGTTGAAGTTGGGGACTCACCCATAAGCTGTGGTGAGATGGGAGCTCTCACAGTAGGTGGGCATAAGCAAGGGTTGAGAGCAGTGCCTCCACCAGGGGAGCATCTCAGGTCCAAGAAGCGATGTAGTTGGCATGACTGATAGGATGAATGTTAAGACTAAGATTAAAAGACCCTGTGAAAACTAAACTTGAAGATTCCCTAGGAGGACAGTTTACTGCCCCAGGGATGAGAGCAGGGTCCAACATTCTGCAGCTCACAGACAGTGAGAGTCCCAGGGCCCTGCTCAGAGACCAGTTGAGTCTTCTCAGGCTGACAGCCTTTGCAGGTCTGGATTGTAGCTGGAGATTCAGGCCTGTTCATGACTCATTGAGAGCAAGGGAGGTGACTGTGGTTGACCAAGGGCTGCCGTGTTACTCAGATGCTGCAGAGATACAGCTACAAAACCTGTGTTCCTTTGCCTGGGCTGATGTGAGAGAGGTGAGGCTCTGGGAAAGGCCTGGTCCTCCCTTCTTGTGGCTTCTCAGGGACTGAAACCATCTTAGTGTGGGAGAGTCACTGCACTGAGAGGAACTTGGATCCAAAAAGAAACTTGGCAGTGGGTCGGGGATGGGGAGGGTATCGGAGGCCTGGTCCTATTCGTGATTTTGTCAGGTACTGACTTTCCAGACCCTGGGCTTATCCATTAATGTCTTTGGAGCCTCAGTTTCCCCATCTGTAAAATGTAAGGTAATCGTATTTTTACCCATCTGTATCTCACAGGTGAAAGAATTTCATACTTTAGATATGTAGGAGGCATTGATGGTGATTCCACTGATCACAGGAAACACTTGTTATGTTGATTTATCAGGAATAGATTAAGCAATGTCCTCATTTATCCATATCAAACTTCTCCCATCCTTAAGCCTTTAGAACTAAACCCCAGCAGAGCTCCTATTTCATTGTCATGGACACAGAAGAGCATTTACTTAACCTGAGCACAGGACTTGTTGTCACTCATGGTTTCTCTGAGACTCAGCCTCACAAAGTGGAGATATCTTTAGTTGTCATACAGAACAATGTAGTTGTTTTATGTGTATTTTCCTACTATGGGAAATAAGCTAACAGCATGTTCAGATCCTAATGGCTTTTAAATCTACTTGAATCAGAGATTTCATATTCTTTCTTTAGATTCTATTGCCTTCAACTCTCTTTGATGTGATTTATTTTATCTTAAAGTCTTTAGCTGCAGACTACTCATACTCTTTAGCAGGATTTAGGGGAAAAAGATACACTAAACAGTGTATTTTAGGTCAAGGATTTTTTTGGTAGAGCTGAAGAAACAGCTTGGACTTTTTCTTGGACTTTCCTTGGACCTTCTCTTGGACTACAAGATTAAACTGCTGCCGCTGCTGCTAAGTCACTTCAGTCATGTCTGACTCTGTGCAACCACATAGACGGCAGCCCATCAGGCTCCCCTGTCCCTGGGATTCTCCAGGCAAGAACACTGGAGTGGGTTGCCATTTCCTTCTCCAATGCATGAAAGTGAAAAGTGAAAATGAAGTCGCTTAGTCGTGTCCGACCCTCAGCGACCCCATGGACTGCAGCCTACCAGGCTCCTCTGACAGTAGGAGTTTCCAGTCAAGAGTACTGGAGTGGGATGCCATTGCTTTCTCCAACAAGATTAAACTAGTCGATCCTAAAGGAAATCTGTCCTGAATATTCACTGGAAGGACTGATGCTGAAGCTGAAACTCCAATACTTTGGCCACCTGATGCAAAGAACTGACTCATTTGAAAAGACCCTGCTGTGGGAAAGATTGAAGGCAGGAGGAGAAGGGGACGACAGAAGATGAGATGGCTGGATGGCATCACCGACTCTATGGACATGAGTTTGAACAAGCTCTGGGAGTTGGTGATGGACAGGGAAGCCTGGCATGATGCAGTGCATGAAGAGTCAGACCTGACTGAGCAACAGAACTGAACTGAGGAAACAAATTCAAGCCCGAGATTCCAGAAATGACATCTGGAGTCACACCACAGAATAGAGTTGCTGAAAGAGCTGCTACCTTTGCTGTGAACAGAAACCCACAAGATGCCTGCTGTAATCATGCTCTCTCTCTCTCTCTCTCTCTCTCTCTCTCTCTCTCTCTCTCTCTCTCTCTCAGCATTCTATGCCATCAAAATAGATGCATCCAGCTTAGACCCAAATATAGCTCTGTCTCAAAGAAAAGTCTGTGAGCATAAAAACAATGGTGGAACTGTATCCATAATGAGCCTGAAAAATGTGATTTGAACTTTTCATCACTGCAGTGTAAAAAAGTGTACAAGCTCAGGAATGCCTTGAGATTTGGATTAACCAGTTCCAACTACCAATTTTGTCCTCAGAGACCCATTTTATACTTTTTTTTACCTCTCTCTTGTTTTTTTTCATAATGCAAGTTATCCCAAACCTTCTATAATCATCCTGTTTTACTGTCTCATACTCCCCCTACTTCTTTTCCATCCTTCATTTAATCCTCCACACTTGCATTCACACCTGCCCTGTTGGTTCAGTTCTTTCCTGGTTTCCATGAAAAAAAATTGAGTTGAGTCAAGAATGAGCTTATTTGCTGACATTACTATAAGTTTTACTCCAGTACCTTTGTCCCTTATTCTAATTATTTCTGTGAAAAAACCACCCCAACAGATATTCAGCCTCATCAGTACCCTTCCTGGGTGAAACTGTCCTAACTTATAGTGACAATGAACACAGTGAGATCCAAGGGTAAATGTGAGTGAGAACTGAATTAGTAGAAACAAAAAGAGTGTAGCTATTTCTTCCAAGAAGTATGCCTGTGTTGAGCAAGAAAAAGATGTATTAGGAACTGGGGAAAGTCAAAAGTTTTAGTAAGTTTTTGCTGTCTTTCATGGAAGAGGTTCAGTCATGTTTTCAAAAGAAAAGACAGGTGAGAGGAAGAAGTTGAAAACATGATACTAATGGGAATAATTGATAAAACAATGTGTCTGAGGGAGTAAGAGGCAAGAATATAATGAGGCCTATGGGGCATAAGCATATTAAATATTTCATGTCTAGAAGCATAAAGTTAAATACAAAAATGAATACTTAAAATGACAAGAGTCTTTTTAGGGAGATTTTCCTCTGGTGTCCTGAGGCCTGCATCACCTACTATTTGCCTCTACAGCCCTGTCCAACTCTTTGTGACCCCATGGACTATACAGTCCATGGAATTCTCCAGGTCAGAATACTGAACTGGGTAGCCTATCTGTTATCCAGGAGTCTTCCCCACCCAGGAATTGAACTGGAGTCTCCTGCATTGCAGGCGGATTCTTTACCAATTGAGCTATCAGGGAAGAGATGTTACGGGAGAAAAAGAAAAACTGAAAAGACATTTGAGAGAGAGGATCTCATAAAAATTAGCAGTCAGGAAAACCAAAGGCCTTTTTATGGATAACATAGTGATGAAGTTTGTATAGGACTTTTCAACATACACTCTGGGATAGGGGTAAAAGCAAGACAGACAACAGCTGTCCAAGAGAGCACCTCAGCTGGGGGAGCAGATAGGCAACCAGACACAGGGATAAAAGGCCCTTTTAACCCAGCATCCACATTTTCTATCTGCATGGCTTTAATATTAATTATATAGGTAGGTTAAAATAAAAGAAGAGAAACAGATACACCATGCAAACACTAATTCAAAGAAAGCTAGAATGGTTAAAAATCAGGGAATGTAAACTTCAGAAGAGAGAAGTTATCAACATCCATGATGCATGTCACATGATGAAGTGTTAAGTTCACCAACAAGTAATAACAATCCTAAATGTATGTACATCTAACAAAAGAGCTTCACAGTACAGAAAGGGAAAGCTCACAGAAATGGAAGGGAACACAGACCAATCCACAGTTATAGTAAGGCACTTTAACACTCCTACCTCAGTAACAGAACTAAGAGATGGGAAAAAATCAAAACTGGAAAAGACGTAAACATCACCAAAAATGACTTTGATCTAACTGGCACTAATAGAACAAACACCCTACCCAACAACAGACTACACTTCTTAAGTGCCTTTGGAAAGTTCACTAAGATATGTACTGAATCATAAGCAAACCTTGACAAGGGAAAACGATTGAAATGATAAAGCTTATTCTCTTGTCATAAAGGTATTTGACTGTAAACAATAATGAAAACAAAACTAAATAGCCAAAATCTTAGAAATTAAAGAAAGTGAAAGTCATTCAGTCATGTCCGATTCTTTGCAAGAGACACTTTGTGAAGCCATGGACTATACAGTCCATGGAATTCTCTAGGCCAGAATACTGGATTGAGGAGCCTTTCCCTTTTCCAAGGGATCTTCCCAAGCCCAGGGAGATCTCAGGTCTTCCACATTGCAGGTGGAATCTTTACCAGCTGAGCCACAAGGGAAGCCCAAGAGTACTGAGGTGGGTAGCCTATCCCTACTCCATTAAATCCTGACACAGGCAGTAATTGTCTACTGCATTGCAGGTGGATTCTTTACTAACTAAGCTGTCAGGAAAGTTAAAGAAGACTCTTCTAAATAATCAGTGGACCAAAGAGAAGTCTCAAATGAAATTAGAAAATATTTGCATTTAGTGAAAATGGAAATATAATGTATATTCTGTATATACATTATGCAATGTATAATGTATAATTGAAATATAAATTGAGCCCAAAATCATGGGCTTAACTTAAAGCAGTACTTAGAGAGATATTTATAGAATTAAAGGTTTAAATTAGGAAAGAAAACTACATATGATTAATACTTTAAACTTTAGAAACCAGAAAAAAATAAAAACAAAAGAAAAAAAAAAGCAGAAAAATGAAAAGAATAAATACAAGATCAGAAAACAATAAAACTAATAAATCTAAAAAGAGGTATGTACAGTTTTGTGGTATATTCAAAAGCATCGTGTATTCAAAAGCAGAGACATTACTGGATAGTATATTCAAAAGCAGAGACATTACTTTGCTGACTAAGGTCCGTCTAGTCAAGGCTATGGTTTTTCCTGTGGTCACGTATGGATGTGAGAGTTGGACTGTGAAGAAGGCTGAGTGCCAAAGAATTGAACTATGGTGTTGGAGAAGACTCTTGAGAGTCCCTTGGACTGCAAGGAGATCCAACCACTCCATTCTGGAGGAGATCAACCCTGAGATTTCTTTGGAAGGAATGATACTAAAGCTGAAACTCCAGTACTTTGGCCACCTCATGTGAAGAGTTGACTCATTGGAAAAGACTCTGATGCTGGGAGGGATTGAGGGCAGGAAGAGAAGGGGACGACTGAGGATTAGATGGCTGGATAACATCACGGACTCGATGGACTTGAGTCTGAGTGAACTCCAAGAGATGGTAATGAACAGGGAGGCCTGGCGTGCTGCAATTCATGGGGTCACAAAGAGTCAGACATGACTGAGTGACTGAACTGAACTGAACAGTTTTGTGGTGATGGTGGTTTAGTTGGTAAGTCACGTCTGACTGCTGCAAACTCATGGACTGTAGTCCATCAGGCTTCCCTGTCCACGAAATTTCCCAGACAAGAATACTGGAGTGGGTTGCCATTTCCTTCTCTGGGGAATCTTCCCAACCCAGGGATTGAACCCACATCTCCTACACTGCAGGTAGATTCTTTATTGCTAAGCCATCAGTAGTTTCCATATATATATTTAAATATAATTTAAAATCATAATTCATTGTGAAAATGGAAAGTTTTTACTTAGTTTGGAAACAAAAAAGATCTCCAATTAAGCCACTTCTATTCTACATTGTGCTGAATTTTCTATCTATCTCTTAAGGTAAAATTTTTTAAAAAGCTGCAAAGATTGGAAAGGGGAGGAGGAACCAATCATTATTTGTAGACAGCATGCATGTCTATGTAGAAAACTTTCTTGAACTAGTAAGGTTAGTAATACTACAAAAGGAAAGGTCAATGGAGGAAAAGCATACTTTTATATACTAGTGAGAGATATGAACAAAAATTTTAAGTTTTAATCCAATGTTGAGGGAGTCTGTGTGGTTCTTGAAGAAGTCTATGGAGATGGAGATTGATCTAGCAAATTTTGCATAGTTGACAAGAGGGTACAGCCAGGCGCTGGTGGAACAGAGCTCATTAGGCTTTGAGGGTTTATCCTGGCTTCATGTACTCACCTCCAGTTCCTGATCCATCTCTATTATCTTTCAATTAATATATTAAAATATGAATCATTTTTAATTAAAATCATGGCACTTCTTCCAAAGATTTCAGAGTATTTAATAATATCACCATGTACTTTAGTTAGGCCTTCCCTAGCGGATCAGCAGTAAAGAATCTGCCTGCTAATGCAGGAGATGCAGGAGATGAGGATTCGATTCCTGAGTGGGGAAGATCCCCTGGAGAAGGAAATGGCAGCCCACTCCAATATTCTTTCCTGGAAAATCCCCTGGATAGAAGAGTCTGGCGGGCTACAGTCCATGGGTTTGCAAAGAGTCGGAGATGACTAAGTGACTAAACAACAACAAAATAGTATGCATCTTATTTCCTGTGAAATGGTTCTTTCTTTTTCACTGTCCACTAACACACTGTCACTGGAAGCTCAGCTTCTAGAAATCTATAGAGGGTGGAGCTCAGTTTAGTATGTTTCCTGAAAATTCAGAGAAAAATTCTACTCTTCAGGCTTCTGGAAGATTAAAGTACTTTCAAGTCCTTAGAATCCTCCTTTTAACTTGTGATATGGGTGTGTGAGGGCTGGCCTTAGTAATAATTCACACAAACTAGAGAGTCAAGCCAGAGAAAATGAAAGGACTAAAGAAATGAAAAGACTAAAGAGACACACTTTGACTTTTTGCATTTATTTATTTTTATTTTTAATATAAATTATTTATTTTAATTGGAAGCTAATTACTTTATTGAGGAAACCAGAATTGAAAGAGACACATGTACCCCAATGTTCATCGCAGCACTGTTTATAATAGCCAGGACATGGATGTCCATCCTAGATGTCCATCAGCAAATGAATGAATAAGAAAGCTGTGGTACATATACACAATGGAGTATTACTCAGCCATTAAAAAGAATACATTTGAATCAGTTCTAATGAGGTGGAATTTTTTGCATTTAAACACTGAGTAAATACCAGGCTGCTTTGCTTGTATTGGGGTGGTAATACTGGTGTTGCAGAAAGGAAGAATATGTTTTGTAGTAGAAGACCACTTTCAGTATTTGTTCTTAGACCCAGGTAAAACAGCTGATACTACTTTAATCTCCACAAGAAAACAAAGAGTATGTACGTTGCCTAACTAAACATGTGATAAATACATTTCTTCATTATTTGCTTGGGGAGAAAAATCTATCTTCTTTTTCACTAAGTTAAATACAATACCAAGAGGAAACAGAAATGCTAATATAGACTGTGATGAGAAAGTGTAGAGGATATAAGAGGAGCATCTCCATTGGTCAGAGGCCAGAGAGACATGAGGATTTGGGAGCCTCTTCTAGACTGCTATTTCCTCTTGCATCTACCTCCATCAGTTTCCTCTGCACCTGAACAGGCTGGCAAGAAGCCTGCAATGGGGTTCTGCTCAGACAACCGCCACCTCTGCTGGGCCTTCTGGCTCCTGGGATTCACCAGGCTCCTCCTCAGTGAGTGACCTTGGCTCCCGGGAGGGAGGGATACTGAGGGGCGTGTTAGGCAGGATATCCTTTCCTTGTCTGACATCTTTAGTGAACAGAAGATAAAAACAGCTCTGTTATAATTTAGTAAGGAGAGTGTATTTGCTTTAGAGCCCTGGGGTGAATGAAAAAACAAAGTGACCTTGGGCTGTAGTGAGGCTGGGACCCTTAGCTAGAACAGCTTTAGCTGCATTAAGGGAAACATTTCCAAAGAGGTGAGTTGGCTTCAGCTGCAGTAACAAGGAGGCTAGTAATTGGGAGCTTCCTGGGCAGGAGGGACTGGAGGTGGGGGTTTAGCTCCAAGCAGATCATCACAGAGGAGAGGGCCTCTTAAAGTCTTTCATTTATCTCAAAAGAGCTTATGGATTTTGCATTTCCCCTTCTGAAAAAGTTTTAAAGATTCCCTTCAGGTAAAAAACTATCCAAGGAGGATGCCCTCTATAGATTCAAAGTACTCTCTTAGGGCAAAACCCTGAAAATAAGGAACATGTCTATCATTCAGGAATGACTGAACAATATGGGAAGTATCTGTACCATGGAATATTATAAAACCTTAAAAATGCATGTTTATCAGTTGGCGCAGAAGAATTTCCAATTTCCATGAGGTCAGATGCATGACTTTCCATCAGTAAGATGTAAAAATGTCTACATATTGAAACTCTAATCTTTTAAGAAACAGTAGCTGTTGATATTTGTAAATATCTGCATTTACACATGTTTATAAGAGTGTGGAGAAAATGAAGGAGAAATCATAATAATTAGCTAACTGGGGTATTTCATGGGGAAAAAGTTTACTGGGTGGGAGGTTAAGAAAAAGCAGATAGAATAAATAGATGAGAAAAAATGGAAACTAAAAGAAAAAAAAGAATCACGTAAAGAAAGATGTTGCTGTTACTAAGTCAATTCAGTCATGTCCAACTCTGTGCGACCCCATAGATGGCAGCCCACCAGGCTCCCCCATCCCTGGGATTCTCCAGGCAAGAACACTGGAGTGGGTTGCCATTTCCTTCTCCAATGCATGAAAGTGAAAAGTGAAAGTGAATTTGCTCAGTCGTGTCCGACTCAGCGACCCCATGGGCTGCAGTCTACCAGGCTCCTCCATCCATGGGATTTTCCAGGCAAGAGTACTGGAGTGGGGTGCCATGTATCTACAAATTTATGAAACATTATATCATTGCATGTATAAATTAAGTAAAAAGTAATACAAAAGAAAATTTATGAATTCTGGCAAATCTTGGAAGTTTTATCATTGTACTTTTTGGTGTTAATATCCTAGCCACTCAATGAACTTCCAATGAATGAAATGTAATAAATTGCAGAGCATTTGTAAAAGAGGATAACTGGAATTAGCAATGAGCATTGTAGTAAGGACTATATTTCATTTGATTAGGTTACTTTTATCTACAGTAATATGTTGACTGTCTTCACTTCTCCAGTGTTGCTTAACTGGAAAAATATGTTTGATATTATAGTTTTCTCCATAGGCCCTGGGACTAGAAATTCATAATTAAAAAATAAAAAGAGTCCAAAAGAGTTCTATACATCTGTGTCTCTTGGGAGGGAGGTTCAGGATGGGGAACATGTGTATACCTGTGGCGGATTCATGTTGATGTATGGCAAAACCAATAAAATATTGTAAAGTAATTAACCTCCAATTTAAATAAATAAATTTATATTTAAAAAGAGAGAGAGAGAGAGTCAGAACGTGAGGTAAAAGGGCTATACAAGGAGTCAGAGAGAGAGAAAACACTTGTTAAAATTTTTCAGTGGAGACTAAAGCCATCTCACCCAGAGAAGGAAAGCAGCTTTCTCAAGGTCACATAGGAACTGGAAAGGAGTCGTATTGGTTGCCCCCTTAACCCTAGCCCCCTTGGTACCAAATGAAATGGACATTTTTCAGTAGAATTTTGGTGATCTAGAAGAGGCATCAGGAGAAGGAATTTCAACCCTAAATTCCTCTACATATCAGGGCAGGAGAGTATTTGAAGAAATGATTCTGTGATGGTGCTGAAGTATTTGCCTTATCATTCTTAAAATCTTTAACCCTTTCCAGGACATTAGCTTGGAAGGAGAAGAGGGAAAGGAAGCCAGCAATTCACACTGCAATTTTCCAGAGAAACAAAAGCTGCTGGTGAGGACAGTTCTTGTCCTGTGGGGACCCTAACCATAGCAATCATAGCATTTACTCAGTGTATCACTGTATCTGCTGGTAGGACCAGGAGGAGAAAGAGTCCCTTACTTTGTGAGCTCTAGACAGAGAGACAACACAAAAATACAGCTGAGAGGGAATTATTGTAAGTTTCCTAGTGTGATGATGGAGGAACAATCAGAAATGTGGACAAAATTTTATCTTGATTATTGAGTTCTTAATTTTATATTATTAAAATAAATTTTTGCTCTCTCTTGCTTACAAACCTCTCATGGCTTCATATTTTTCTTCAAGATTAGATCTTTGGTAGATCACAAAGCTTTGCTGCCATCCTTCTCTTTCTGCATCTTCTTCCATCTTCCTCACAGCTGGGCTCACCATCCCTTTGGGGTGGATCCTCCCTGTAACCTGAGAGCTGAGCTTCCTCTCTCCCTGGTTCCCTCCTTTACAAAAAGTGGGGAGTCTGGCTGGTCTGCTGTTTAACTCTCAGCTGGCCAGAAGTTCCTGCTCTGCTAATCCCCTCTAATTACTTGCTTCCCCTTTTCCCAGGAGTGGGAAGTTGGAGGATGAGACTCCAGGAGCTGCTCAGATCCTGGTGATGGGACAGCAGTGCTGGAAGGGGAGCCCCTGGGGAGGTCAGAAACAGGGTGGGGGGTTGGTGGGAGCTCCTGCAGGGGAGAAGCCCTGGGCTAGGAGCAGGGAGCCCAGGTGTCAGGTGTGGCTCTGCCCTGTGTGACCCAGGCCAGGTTCACCCCCAGGGGAGTTTTCTCCTCTGTGACAAGAGGGACCAGAGAATACCCCCCAAGACTCCTCCAAGCTGTGACACTGTGGGATTTGGTGGCCCCACCCTGGCAGGCCTCTCCTGTGGTCCTTCGTGGCCTGTACTCTGTCTCCTCACCTGGTCCTGTCCCTTTCTGGGTCCCGCTAGGGATTCACAGTTGGTGAGCCTATTTAGGACACCTTCAGATGGGACACCTGGCCATGCTGTGGTCACTTTTAGCCCTGAAAGCAAGGAAGGATGCTCCTCTTCAAACCTCTCTTTGGAAATCCAGTCTGGCCCTCTGTTTTCTCTGCCTCTACTCCAAGGAGGGGTCTCAGGACCCAGTGTCCCCACGCCTCCTGGTGAAGGACATAACCTCATTCCTTACAGTATGTGGAAACTTGGTCTGCAAACCACCCTCAGCTGTGCTTTAAAAATCACTAACTGATAGCTTCAGCCAGAGGTTTGTAGTTCCTGTCTGTTTAGCATAAAATACCAGCTTCTTCTCCCTGTCCCCCACAGAATGACCCCCACTTGCCTCTGCACTTGGGGAGTAACTAAGGAATTGTTTAGATCACAGTTGCCCAGTGAAAGTCCCTTAGGAAGGTGTTACAGAAGACTGAAATACAGTCCTTCAGGAGGTCCAAATGGAGAGTTCCCCTTGTTGAAATAAAAACCTGTGCTTTGAACCACAGATTTAATATAGAACTTTGGTGTTCTTTGTTTTCCAAAAAATCTATATTTAAATGTTAGAGTAAATCTGAATGTGATGTTGACTGAGATATTAAGGAATGCTTTCATCTTCCCCATTAATTCATGAAAAACCAAGCAGTAACATTACCACCGATTCAAAGGAGGAAAAAAGACACCTAAACAGGCCATCAGGAATGCTAAAATGATTTATACTAATCTCCTGAATTCACATGTGTTTATAGTATTTGTGGCTATAGAGATGAAGGACCAGAAGGACACACATCACTAACACTGCTTACCTTTGGAGACAACACATTTTGAAACAACACATTTTACTTGAAATGACTCCATAAATCACATCATTGTTTTCCACAAACACATAATACCTTTATAATTAAAAAACAACTGACTAAAGAAATGAAAAAGAAGGCAACTAACAATCCACAATAAGTAGTCCAGAAGTAGAATCACATGTAGAATGGTATACAGACATTAAATGAGTCACTTCTTTGTGTACAGACCTAGAGTAGGCTCCTTGTGTGTTAATAGAACAGCCCATGGAAACATGCTCACATATGTGAAGATACAGGTATCTGTATGTATGTGCTTGTAAAAGCATAATTATCTCTGGACGGATGCACAGGAATCTGGTGATAGTGCCTGCTTGTGGGAAGGGAAATGGACAGTGGGAGTCAGAGATAGGCAGAAATTCCATTTTCACTCTATTTCCTTTTATTTAACCGTATGAAAGCATAATCCACTTAAGATGTTAAAATTAGAAAGCCACATGGTGTAATTAAAATATTATTTCCTCTTCCTTGAGTGGGGATAACAAACTCAAACTGCTGCCTTTGATGGGATATCCTGAGGATTATGAGACATTCAGTGTTTGATGGAGCTGCTGAAATGACAGAAATCATGTTCAGCGGCTGGACTAGCTCTTCCCTTGGTGGTACAAGCATCAGGTGATATCCAGCTGAATGTGGGACACAGTAATGGGAACTGAACATGTATTGCTGAGTCCTTTTATGATCACTTGGAGATTTTGTATAGCAAAGTTTTATTAAAGTATAATAGAGATAGGGAAAGCTTCTGAAATAGACATCCAAAGGGAACAGAAAGAGTGCCTGCTTGCTAACTTTTAGCAAGGAATTTTATGTCTGTTAGTTCAGTTCAGTTCAGTCACTCAGTCGTGTCTGAATCTTTGCAACCCCATGAGTCGCAGCACGCCAGGCCTCCCTGTCCATCACCAACACCCGGAGTTCACTCAGACTCATGTCCATCGAGTCAGTGATGCCATCCAGCCATCTCATCCTCTGTCATCCCCTTCTCTTCCTGCCCCCATCCCTCCCAGCATCAGAGTCTTTTCCAATGAGTCAAACCTTCACATGAGGTGGCCAAAGTCCTGAAATTTCAGCTTTAGCATCATTCCTTCCAAAGAAATCCCAAGGCTGATCTCCTTCAGAAGGGACTGGTTCGATCTCCTTGCAGTCCAAGGGACTCTCAAGAGTCTTCTCCAACACCACAGTTCAAAAGCATCAATTCTTCAGCACTCAGCCTTTTTCACAGTCCAACTCCCACATCCATACATGACCACAGGAAAAACCATAGCCTTGACTAGAGGACCTTAGTCGGCAAAGTAATGTCTCTGCTTTTGAATATACTGTCTAGGTTGGTCATAACATTTCTTACAAGGAGTAAGCATCTTTTAATTTCATGGCTATAGTCACCATCTGCAGTGATTTTGGAGCCCCCAAAATAAAGTCTGACACTGTTTACTGTTTCCCCATCTATTTTCCCATGAAGTGATGGGACCAGATGCCATGATCCTTGTTTTCTGAATGTTGAGCTTTAAGCCAACTTTTTCACTCTCCTCTTTCACTTTCATCATGAGGCTTTTTAGTTCCTCTTCATTTTCTGCCATAAGGGTAGTGTCATCTGCATATCTGAGGTTACTGATAGTTCGCCCAGCAATCTTGATTCCAGCTTGTGTTTCTTCCAGTCCAGCATTTCTCATGATGTACTCTACATAGAAGTTAAATAAGTAGGCTGACAATATACAGACTTGCCATACTCCTTTTCCTATTTGGAACCAGTCTGTTGTTCCATGTCCAGTTCTAAATGTTGCTTCCTGACCTGCATACAGATTTCTCAAGAGGCAGGTCAGGTATTCCCATCTCTTTCAGAATTTTCCACAGTTTACTGTGATTCACACAGTCAAAGGCTTTGGCATAGTCAATAAAGCAGAAATAGATGTTTTTCTAGAGCTCTCTTACTTTTCCATGATCCAGCGGATGTTGGCAATTTGATCTCTGGTTCCTCTGCCTTTTCGAAAAACAGCTTCAACATCTGGAAGTTCACGATTCACGTATTGCTGAAGTCTGGCTTGGAGAATTTTGAGTATTACTTTACTAGCGTGTGAGATGAGTGCAGTTGTGCAGTAGTTTGAGCAATCTTTGGCATTGCCTTTCATTGAGACTGGAATGAAAACTCACATTTACCGGTCCTATGGCACTGCTGAGTTTTCCAAATTTGATGGCATATTGAGTGTAGCACTTTCCCAGCATCATCTTTCAGGATTTGAAATAGCTCAACAGGATTTCCATCACCTCCACTACCTTTGTTCCGGGTTACGCTTTCTAAGACACACCTGACTTCACATTCCAGGATGTCTGGCTGTAGGTTAGTGATCACACCATCGTGACTCTCTTGGAAGAGAAAATCTTTTTGTATAGTTTTTCTGCATATATTGCAACATCTTCGTAATATCTTCTGCTTCTGTTAGGTCCATAACTGTTTCATAATTATACTACCTAGGAGTCACAAATCAAGGGTTTGGCAGGGACACAATCCCACTGAAACCTGTAAGGGGTATTAGCTTGGGCTATCACATAAGATACCATAGACTGAGCGATGGGTGTTAACTAACAGAAATGCATTTTCTCACTCTTCTGGTGGCTGAGAAGTTCTAGGTCAAGGTGCCAGTTGAATCAGTTTCTTGAAGAGACCTCTTCCTGGCTTGCAGATTGTCACCTTCTAGCTGTATTCTCACATGGCCTTTCTCACAATGAGAGTGTGGAGGGGGAGGGGAGAGAAAGGGAGAAGGGAGAGAGAAGGCTCTCTGATATCTCATCTTCCAAGGACACTAATCTTATCAGCCCAGGCCTAAGACCTCATCTAACCTTAATTTCTTCCTGCTAAGTTGCTTCAGTCGTGTCTGACTCTGTGCGACCCCGTAGACGGCAGCCTACCAGGCCGCCCATCCCTGGGATTCTCCAGGCAAGAACACTGGAGTGGGTTGCCATTTCCTTCTCCAATGCATAAAAGTGAAAAGTGAAAGTGAAGTCGCTCTGTCGTGTCCAACCAACAGCGACCCCATGGACTGCAGCCTACCAGGCTCCTCCGTCCATGGGATTTTCCAGGCAAGAGTAGTGGAGTGGGGTGCCATTGTCTTCTCCAATTTCTTCCTAAGAGACCCCATCTCCAAACACAGCTACACTGGTGGTTAAGACCTCAGCATATGAATGTGGGAGATCACTCATTCAATCCATAACAAGAGGAATCCACCCTTCCTTTGGTCTCGCTTCTAGTGTTTGCTGCGATCTTTGGTGTCCCTTGATTTTAGGCTCATGACTTCAGTATGTGCATATAGCATTCTCACTCTCTAGTCACATCATCTTCCCTCTTTGCATGTCTATGTCTGTGTCAAGATTTCCTCATTTTTAAGGACACCAATAATATCACATTAGGGCCCAACCTAATTACCTCATGTTAACTACATATGAACAAACTCTATTTCCACAAAAAATGACATCCTTGGGTACTAAGGATTAGGTTATCAACATATCATTTGGGGCGGACATGATTTGACCCAGGAAAGTTCTCCCTTACCTCATCCTCAAGAACACACCCTCCTGTGGGGTATACTAGTAATTAATTCTACAACCTCCCCTCACACGCACCATAGGGAATCATACTGAAGACCATTTGTATTTTTCCTCTTTATTAATAAATGTTATCAGATAGACCTTTAAAAAGAAACACAAAAATCACCTTGAAAGACATCACCAAAAGAAACTGCCAAATTTCACTGCCAGTGGCTGCCCCCTGGCTATGAAAATAAAATATGTGTAGGTCTCATTCAAGGGAGTGGGGGCGGTGAAAGGATGTAGGAACCAGATCTTAGGGTTTTGAATGAAAGTGCCTTCCTGTGGAGAGTGTTCAGTGTGCACTGGGGGAGGCATATTAAGTATCAGAGGGCATGTGGAAGGTTCACCTTTGGGAAAGACAAGGTGACCCAGGGATCTGGGTCTATAAGGCAGGTACCAACTGAAGAGGCCAGGGTGACCTGAAAGGGCGAACTAACCCACAGTAACTGAGGCCACATCCTATTTGGGGGCTTAGTCTGCCATTTGGATGAGACGGGTGGGTTTTTTCTCCATAGCCTCCAGCAACATGTCCAGGACCCTCCTTTCAAGGATACTAGGACCCTTGGGTGGTCTTTGAGTCTCTCTTTTGGTCTCCACAAGAGAGACTTAAAAAGAAGGTCCTGAGCAAGCTCAGCTCACCTGCGATGCTTTCCCTCCCTCTGCCTGCGCCCTGACACCAAGACACCTCTGCCCCATAACCAGGATTTCAGAGCTCAGCAACAATGTCACCCAGTGACAATGGCTACCTTGGTGTTGCTGCCTCACACTAACCTCTGTTCCATCGCTTCTACCATGGGCATGTCCCAAGCCCCTTGCATAGCATTCATTTAGGGATCCCAGGTCACTTTTTGGGGGACGTCCCTTCTTGTTGGGTGTATTTGGGGAGCAGGAGACAGCCCAAGTGTGAGGCAGTTACCAAAGATTGCTGTGTGCTCTTCCCTATCACAACTGGAGAAACAGGAGGATTCATGTGCCTTCTGTTCCAGGGAGAAGATCCACCAGGAGCAGCATCTCTTCAGCAATGGGTGCCACCCTCCCCTCCTCCCAGTGCATCGCACTAGGACAGGCTGAACTGATTGAGCCTCTACTGTCCCAAAATGTCCATGATCCTGTGTGCATAAAAAGAGGCGGGATTTTGGCGCTTGGAAGGAAGTAGAGTACCCCTCTGCTCCTTCCTTAAAATTGGGCACTTTTCCAATGGACGTGCTGGCCGTGGAATTTGTGTTGTGACTTGTTTAGAGAGAGCTGGCAGCACAGCCTCACCCAGCTCTTCTCAGTCAACATTCTGTGGGCTCTGTTGGGAAATCCATCCTGTCTGTAGGGTGTATGATCTGGAGGACAGCATGATGTCTGCACCAGTCCTCTTCCTGGGAGTCAGAGAGGAGTGAGGTGTGGAAGACAGGCACAGAGGACGAGCTGTTAAGAGGCAGAGGGGAGGAGGATGAGTGAATTTCTGTTTCCCTCTTGGACATTCCCCACTAATATAGGTTCTGAAGGTTGGGGCCTTGAACCCAAGGTGGTATGAAGCTCAGTGTGAGTGCTCTAGACCTGTGAGGAGAGCTGAAGGGACTGGAGCAAAAGCCTTAGTCTGACGATATGCCTGATTGAGTTAATATGAACTGAGTACAAAGAACTCTGCATTCAGATGCCTATATATTTCCTTTTCTCCTTTGCTTTTTGCTTCTCTTCTTTTCACAGCTATTTGTAAGGCTTCCCCAGACAGCCATTTTGCTTTTTTGCATTTCTTTTCCATGGGGATGGTCTTGATCCCTGTCTCCTGTACAATGTCACGAATCTCCGTCCATAGTTCTTCAGGCACTCTATCTATCAGATCCAGGCCCTTAAATCTATTTCTCACTTCCACTGTATAATCATAAGAGATTTGATTTAGGTCATACCTGAATGGTCTAGTGGTTGTTTTCCCTACTTTCTTCCATTTAAGTCTGAATTGGGGCAATAAGGAGTTCATGATCTGAGCCACAGTCAGCTCCTGGTCTTGTTTTGGTTGACTGTATAGAGCTTCTCCATCTTGGCTGCCAAGAATGTAATCGATCTGATTTCGGTGTTGACCATCTGGTGATGTCCATATGTAGCGTCTTCTCTTGTGTTGTTGGAAGAGGGTGTTTGCTATGACCAGTGCCTTTTCTTGGCAAAACTCTATTAGTCTTTGCCTTGCTTCATTCTGTATTCCAAGGCCAAATTTGCCTGTTACTCTAGGTGTTTCTTGACTTTCTACTTTTGCATTCCAGTCCCCTATAATGAAAAGGACAACTCTTTTGGTGTTAGTTCTAAAGGGCCTGTAGGTCTTCATAGACCCATTCAGCTTCAGCTTCTTCAACGTTACTTGTTGGGGCATAGACTTGGATTACTGTGATATTGAATGGCTTGCCTTGGAGATGAACAGAGATAATTTTGTTGTTTTGGGGATTGCATCCAAGTACTGCAGTTTGGACTCTTTTGTTGACCATGATGGCTACTCCATTTCTTCTAAGGGATTCCTGCCCGCAGTAGTAGATATAATGGTCATCTGAGTTAAATTCACTCATTCCTGTCCATTTTAGTTTGTTGATTCCTAGAATGTTGATGTTCACTCTTGCCATCTCCTGTTTGATCACTTTCAATTTGCCTTAATTCATGGATCTGACATTCCAGGTTCCTGTGCAATATTGTGCTTACAGCATTGGACCTTGCTTCCAAGAGCTGCTAATCAGATAAGAGAGAAACCTCAAGGCTGAGGGAGTTTCACCAGCCTCCTTTTCCACAATATGCATTTTTGAGATAGGATGGTACAAGGTCCATCACCCCTCTGGCCATAAAACTATTGACATGAATACCGATTGTTCAGCCCAAAGTTTGAGAAAAGAAAAAAGGTTAGACTTAGGCAGAACCATTTTGAAGAAAGGCAGATTGCAAAGCAAATACATAATTTCATTAACGTTGTTTAAGAAAAACATTTCCATCAGGAAAAAGAAAAACACATTAGCTCAAGCAGAACCAGGTGTCATCAACAGAGAATTAAAAGAAGCCTCTTTTAATTTTGTATAGAGAAAGAAAAAAAAAAAGTTTGCCACTTGCAGTTTATTTCCTCCTGCCGCTTGGGGACCTCTGGCCTTAGCATCTATTACCCTCTCAGTGTGGACCCTGGGTTCCACACTTCTTAGGAGTCCTGTATAACTTACTGGGGTTGTCATACCAAAATACTAGACTTTCAGTGACCTAGAAACAACAGAACTTTACTGTTTCATAACTGTATTAACTAGGAGTCAGAAATCAAGGGTTTGTCAGAGTCACGCTCCCTGTGAAACCTGTAACGGTGTATTAGCTTGAGCTATCACAAGAGCATAGACTGAGTGAAGTGAAATGAAGTGAAGTCGCTCAGTCGTGTCCAACTCTTTGCGACCCCGTGGACTGTAGCCTGCCAGGCTCCTCTGTCCGTGGGATTTTCCAGGCAAGAATACTGGAGTGGGTTGCCATTTCCTTCTCCAGTGGATCTTCCCAATCAAGGGACCAAACCCAGGTCTCTCACATTGTAAGCAGATGCTTTTACCGTCTGAGCCACCAGGGAAGTCTCTATAGACTGGGTGGTGGGTGTTAATTAAAGAAATGTATTTTCTCACTCTTCTGGTGGCTGAGAAGTTACAGGTCAATGTGCCAGTTGAATCAGTTTCTTGAAGAGACCTCTTCCTGGCTTGCAGATTGTCACCTTCTAGCTGTATTCTCACATGGCCTTTCTCACAATGAGAGTGTGGAGGGGAGGGGAGAGAAAGGGAGAAGGGAGAGAGAAGGCTCTCTGATATCTCATCTTATAAGGACACCAATCTTATCAGGCCAGGCCTAAGACCTCATCTAACCTTAATTTCTTCCTGCTAAGTTGCTTCAGTCGTGTCTGACTCTGTGCGACCCCATAGACAGCAGCCCACCAGGCTCCCCCGTCCCTGGGATTCTCCAGGCAAGAACACTGGAGTGGGTTGCCATTTCCTTCTCCAATGCATGAAAGTGAAAAGTGAAAGTGAAGTCGCTCAGTCGTGTCTGACTCTTAGCGACCCCATGGACTGCAGCCTACCACGCTCCTCTGTCCAGGGGATTTTCCAGGCAAGAGTACTGGAGTGATGTGCCATTGTGAGGCCCTTAAACCCAATTTACCTTCTTCTACTGATTCAGTCCTAAACAAGCGAGTACCAACTTCATTCCTGCTCAGGCATAGCCAAAATCCAGCAACTATACAGGTTCAGGATGGGAGACAGTGGCTGAGGGTTACATGCCAGGAGTTTCTCTCAAACCATTCACAGACTTAGTGAGCACTAGTTGACTATTGCTAACACCTCCTAGAAGGCCAGGGACAGAGGTAAACAAAAATGTCCCTGGAGCTCAGTCTAGATATTCTGGACACCCTTCCAGATATTATTAGGGGCTCCTCTTCTTCATAGAAGAGATGGTAACCACACTCAACTTCCCATGAAGTCCTTAGTTCTATGCCTGGTCCAGAGGGCTTACAAATGTCCCATTTCCCCCACCTCCTTGGCACTGGGCTGCCTGCATTCTCAGAAAACCCTTAAAAAACTGCTGATACCTAACCTGGACACTTAGGGCCTGTCTCCTTGCTGTCTAGCCTGCCCTAACCACATGTCCTGTAAGGAGGGAGAGTAATCTGGGAGCAGGGTCCTTCCCCTGAGCACAGACCCACTCTGTGTGTCCAGCAAATCATGGAGGCCCAGCCACTCCTTTCTCTGAGAGAAGAGGACCAGGGTCACATTCTTCTCCTCTTCTTGCCAACATCTCTTGGTAAATTATCTCAGTAAAGCCTGTTCTTTAACCACATGACTTTTCAGGAATTCTTCCTGAATTAGTGGTCATAACAAAAGACTTTTGACTTTTTCTCATGTCTCAACGTCTTTTTAAAAAATGTCTGAAAAGCCTGAGGTCTCTTCCTCTGAAATATAGATTAAGGCATTCCCATTTATAAAGATACACCTACTAAAATGTGAAGTGGCACCATCTTGACAATGAAGGCTGTTAGTGAAGAATGAGAAAGGGATTATACAGGGTTGGACTCCACCTGGATTGGCTTCATCTTTTTCTGGAAGAAAATCCTAAGGAAACTTCACAGGAGTTGGGGTTCTCTCTGTGATGAACAGAGAGAATAAAGCATTATAGCTGAAATTGCTCTGGTCCCTGGTGGCCAGAGGTAGAGAATCTGGATTCAGGATGCTGGTGAGAAGTGAACTAGAGAGCCTCTTGATGAAGGTGAAATAGGAGCGTGAAAAAGCTGGCTTGAAACTCAACATTCAAAAAATTAAGATCATAGCAACCAGTCCCATCATTTCATGGCAAATAGAAGGCAAAATTAGAAGCAGTGACAGATTTTACTTCCTTGGGATATAAAACCTTGCAGACAGCAAATGTATCCATGAAATTAAAAGTCACTTGCTCCTTGGAAGGAAAACTATGACAAACATAAATAGCATATTAAAAAGCAGAGACATCACATTGTCAACAAAGGCCCATATAGTATAAGCTATGGTTTTTCCAGTAGTCATGTACAGATGTGAGTGGTGGACCATAAGAGAGGTTGAGTATCAAAAAACTGATTCTTTCAAATTGTGGTGCTGGAGAAGAGTCTTGAGAGTCCCTTGGACAGCAAGGAGATCAAACCAGTCAGTCCTAACAGAAATCAATCCTAAATATTCACTGGAAGGACTGATTATGAAGTTGAAGCTCCAATACTAGGGCCATCTGATGTAAAGAGCCAACTCACTGGAAAGACCCTAATGCTCAGAAACATTGAGGGCAGGAGGAAAAGGGAGTGACAGAGGATGAGGTGGTTGGATGCATCACCAACTCACTCAATGACATGAGTTTGGGCACTCTCCAGGAGACAGTGAAGGACAGGGAAGCCTGGTGTGCTGCACTTCATGGGGCTGCAAAGAATTGAACACAACTTATCAACTGAATAATAACAACAACAAAACACTGAAACAGTGACTTATTTCAAAATATAGAAGTGAGTTGGATGAAGAATTTAGTAGGTGCCTATCTTCAGTATTTATCATCCTCAGGACCATTTTATTTTGTTAAGGAAAATTTGGTGCCTTGAAAGGATTCTCCTGGATTTCTGGAAAACAAACACATTCATAATGAAAGAAATATCTCATAGATGAGGAATTCAAAATATAACAAGTGTTTTGTTGAACATCTACCAGTGATTTCACTGATAGGATTAACAAGAGTCTATGTACTAAAACTACACACTACAAAATATAACATTAATCACTTAGTCATCTGCAACTCTTTATGACCCCATGGATTGTAGCCAGGCTTTTCTGTCCATAGAATTCTCCAGCCGAGAATAATGATGTTGGAAGCCATTCCCTTCTCCAGGGATCTTCCCAAGTTAGGGATTGAACCAGGGTTCCTGCCTTTCAGACTGATTCTTTACTGTCTATGCCACCAGAAAAGCCCAGTAATATCCACCCTCTTTTGAAAGCTCACAGGCTCAAATAAGTTAGGCAATTTCTTCCATTATTTAGATAATAAGTGAAGAAGATGAGACTCAGACAAAGTTATGTCAAAGTCCAAAAGCCCCACCTTTGCCCCAGAACAGGATATTGTGGTACCTGCATATCTAAGGAGGGTTTATATTGACGATGTGAAAGACACTGGTCAGCACAGGAGCCATGAAAATTAGCATGTGTCCCCGGGATAAGGGTCATCAGCAATTTGAACCCCAGAGAAGTAATTCCAGTGTGATAGAAAGTTCCAAAATATGAGGAAAACAGCTACTTCCTAACCCCAACACAGTCTGTGCCAAGTAAACACCCTTGCTTTGGGGGAAGGACTTTGTTCATAAGAAGGTGATGCTGAGGTTCATGGTCTGACACTTATCCTCAGATTGAGGATAAGTCTGAGTCTTTTATTAAAAATGAGTACGTTTGCATTTTACATCATTCTTGACACATTTTACATTTTACATCATTCCACATTTTACATCATTCTTGACATAATTTTTCAATTCAGTGTACCATCAAGGGTCTGAAAGTTTTGAATATTGTGAGAATATTTACAGACTTGAATTACTTGACGTTGTTCTTCTAAGGGGATGTGTATCTTAAGTGAATTATTAGCACCCCTGAAGCAAGGTTGGAAAGATCATGGTCATATTCCCACAGAAAATTTTACCCTGAGCCCTTGGGGACCAGAGTTTCTGTCAGAGGGGAAGTGCTTAGTGAAACTGTGCTGCCTGGGGGCAGTCGCCTGGGGGTTCAGTGACCCCAGCAGACAGAGACTGGATGGTAAGAGAAGTCCTTAGAAGTGCCCAGGCACAAGTGTGCTTAGTAAATATTTGCTGAGTGGAAACCAGTAATGGCTGACATGTTTAGCTTAGCCAAAATCTACTTGTCTTATCTGAGAATATCTATGATGCCCCAAGGTCTTCACAGGCAAAACTGGGACTAAGATCTTTCAAGACACCCACTCTCAAGCTCTGACACTGGACTTGCACCCGCCTGAGAATGGGGCCTTCTTGCCTCCCCCTCTTCACAGAATCTGGGTTCTGATTCAGAAAGGAAAAGAGACATGATTCAGAAAGGAAAAAGGGACAGTGACCTGGTTATATCGCAAAAGAGCTAGTTGCAATTTGCTGAAGCACGTATGAGAAAGCCTTCCTTAGCAATCAATGCAAAGAAATAGAGGAAAACAATAGTATAGGAAAGACCAGAGATCTCTTCAAGAAAATTAGAGATACCAAGGGAACATTTCATGCAAAGATGGGCTGAATAAAGGGCATAAATTGTATGGACCTAACAGAAGCAGAAGATATTAAGAAGAGGTGGCAAGAAAATACAGAAGAACTATACAAAAGATCTTCATGACCCAGGTAATCACAATGGTGTGATCACTCACCTAGAACCAGTCGTCCTGGAATGTGAATTCAAGTGGGCCTTAGGAAGCATCAGTACAAACAAAGCTAGTGGAGGTGATAGAATTCCAGCTGAGCTATTTCAAATCCTAAAAGATGATGTTGTGAAAGTGCTACACTCAATATGCCAGCAAATTTGGAAAACTCAGCAGTGGCCACAGAACTGGAAAAGGTCAGTTTGCATTCCAATCCCAATGAAAGGCAATGCCAAAGAATGCTCAAACTACCACACATTTGGACTCATCTCACATGCTAGTAAAGCAATGCGCAAAATTCTCCAAGCCAGGCTTCAGCAATATGTGACCCGTGAACTTCCAGATGTTCAAGCTGGTTTTAGAAAAGGCAGAGGAACTAGAGATCAAATTGCCAACATCCACTGGATCATGGAAAAAGCAAGAGAGTTCCAGAAAAACATCTATTTCTGCTTTATTGACTATGCCAAAGCCTTTAACTCTGTGGATCACAATACACTGGAAAATTCTGAAAGAGATGGGAATACCAGACCACCTGACCAGCCTCTTGAGAAACCTGAATGCAGGTCATGAAGCAACAGTTAGAACTGGACATGGAACAACAGACTGGTTCCAAATAGGAAAAGGAGTATGTCAAATCTGTACATTGTCACCCTGCTTATTTAACTTCATGCAGAGTATATCATGAGAAATGCTGGACTTGAAGAAGCACAAGCTGGAATCAAGATTGCTGGGAGAAATATCAATAACTTCAGATATGCAGATGACACCACCCTTATGGCAGAAAGTGAAGAAGAACTAAAAAGCCTCTTGATGAAAGTGAAAGAGGAAAGCGAAAAAGTTGGCTTAAAGCTCAACATTCAGGAAACTAAGATCATGGCATCTGGTCCCATCACTTCATGGAAAATAGATGGGGAAACAGTGGCTGACTTTATTTTGGGGGGCTCCAAAATCACTGCAGATGGTGATTGCAGCCATGAAATTAAAGATGCTTACTCCTTGGAAGGAAAGTTATGACCAACCTAGATAGCATATTCAAAAGCAGAGACATTACTTTGTCAACAAAGGTACACCTAGTAAAGGCTATGGTTTTCCCAGTAGTCATGTATGGATGTGAGAGCTGGACTATAAAGAAAGCTGAGCACTGAAGAACTGATGCTTTTGAACGGTGATGTTGGAGAAGACTCTTGAGAGTCCTTTGGACTGCAAGGAGATCCAACCAGTCCATCCTAAAGGAGATCAGTCTTGGGTGTTCATTGGAAGGACTGATGTTGAAGCTGAAATGCCAATATTTTGGTCACCTGATGCGAAGAGCTGACTCATTTGAAAAGACTCTGATGTTGGGAAAGATTGAAAGCAGGAGGAGAAGGGGATGACAGAGGATGAGATGGTTAGATGGCATCACTGACTCAATGGACATGAGTTTGGGTAAGCTCCAGCAGTTGGTGATGGACACGGAGGCCTGGCATGCTGCGGTTCATAGGGTTGCAGAGTCAGACATGACTGAGCAACTGAATTGAACTGAACTGAAGCACTTATGAGAGCCCAACTCCAGAGACCACCTAATTCATCTTAGGCAGGACAGGGTGGGTCCCAGCGTGGGGATGCATCTGAGCTGCATCTGGAAGGGTGAGCAAACATTTGATGGGATTGGGGCAGAGGGTTGGAGGAAAGGGTCTTACTCCAGGGAGTGGAACAGTGGCACAGAGTGGAGGCTGATTAGGGTTCTTTCCCAGGGCTGTAGGGATGGGAACTGATCCCTCAAATGGGGAAGTTTTCCCCATCTGCTCCTGTTAAGGCTCTCTATCTCTTCTGTGCCCCCACTGAGAGGGTCTCAAAGTCTTTGGACACATCCTCAGGGACTGTGAGTGAGATCTGTAGACGCATCCTTTTCCCTGTGAGGTGGAGTGTGTGGTCTGAATGCCTGAAATGGGTAGTTTGTGTTGGATGTTGTGATCTGTCTTCCCCAGCTGGAGAATGTAATCAGTCCAGATAAAGAAATGAGGATATTTTGTGATAAATGAAGCCCTGCAGAAAGCAGCAAATGTTGTAGTTGCAGCACGCGTGTGTGCTCGCTCATTCAATCATGTCCGACTCTTTGCAGCCCCATGGACTAAGCCCACCAGGCTCCCCTGTGCATGGAATTTTCCAGGCAAGAATATTAGAATGGGTTGTCATTTCCTACTCCAGGGGACTTTCTGGACCCAGGGATCAAACCCGTATCTTCTGCATCTCCAGCATTGGCAGATGAATTCCTTACCATTGAGCCACCTGGGGAGCCCACTGAAACTGAGGTACCCACAAACTGATGTTGGGCAGGAGCTCTCACAGGAGGTGGACACAGCAAGGGTGAGAGCAGACCCTCAACCAGGGAAGGATCTCAGATTTAAAAGGGGATGTATTAATAGTTATACAGAGTGAAGTAAGCCAGAAAGAAAAACACCAATACAGTATACTAACACATATTTGTGGAATTTAGAAAGATGGTAACGATAACCCTGTATGCGAGACAACAAAAGAGACACAGATGTACAGAACAGACTTTTTGACTCTGTGGGAAAGGGAGAGGGAGGGATGATTTGAGAGAATGGCATTGAAACATGTATAATATCATATAAGAAATGAATCACCAGTCTAGGTTCAATGCAGGATACAGGATGCTTGGGGCTGGTGCACTGGGATAACCGAGAGGGATGGTATGGGGAGAGAGGTGGGAGGGGGTTCAGGAGTGAGAACTTATGTATACCCATGGCGGATTCATATTGATGTATGGCAAAAACAATACAGTATTGTAAAGTAAAATAATAATAATAAAATTAGAAGGAAAAAAACAAAAAGAAAGTGAGGAAAAATTTTTTTAAAAATAGTTGGCATGACTGATGGGATGAATGTTAAGAGTAAGATGAAAAGACCCTGTGAAAGGGAGACTATGAGATTCCATAGGACAATTCACTGCCCCATAGATGAGGGCAGGTCCACCAGCCTGCAGCTCACAGACAGTGAGGGTCCCAGGGCCCTGCTGGGAGACCAGCTGAGGCTTCCCAGACCATCAGCCTTGGCAGGTCCAGCTTGTGGCTGGAGATTCAGGCCTATTTATGACTCACTGAGAGCAGAGGGAGGTGACTATGTTGACCAAGGGCTGCCGTGTGACCTAGATGCTGCAGAAATACAGTCACAGGGCCTCTGTTCCTTTGCCTGGGGTGATGAAAGGGAGGTGAGAGGTAGCCGTCACTCCCCCCCACAACTGCTCGATAGTTCCAGTCCTTTCCTCTTGTGGCTTCTCAATGTCTGAAACCATCTTATTGTGGAAGAGTAACTACACTGAGAGGGACTTGGATCCACAAGGAACCTTGGTGGGGTATTAGAGACTTGGTCCTATCCCGGACTTTGTCAGACACTGACTTTCCAGGCCCTGGGCTTATCCACTAATGTCTTTGGAACCTCAATTTCCCATCTGGAAAATAGAAGCTAGAACAGCTTTGGCTGCACTAGGGAAGTATTTCCAAGGAGGTGAGGCTGCTTCTGCTGCAGTAACAAGGAGGCCAGGAGAACCTGGAGCTGTGGGCAGTGGGGAAGCTCAGCTCCTTGCAGATCATCACAAAGGAGAAGGTACCTTAAAGTCTTAAATTTATCTCAAAAGGACTTATGAATTTTGTATTTCATTTCAGTGTCAATTTTCTTCTGCAATGCTTTAAAAATGTTGTTGCCGCTGCTACTGCTAACTCACTTCAGTCACGTCCGACTCTGTGCAACCCCATAGACGGCAGCCCATCAGGCTCCCCCATCCCTGGGATTCTCTAGGCAAGAGTACTGGAGTGGGTTGCTATTTCTTTCTCCAATGCATGAAAGTGAAAAGTCAAAGTGAAGTCGCTCAGTCGTGTCCGACTCTTAGTGACTCCACGGACTGCAGCCTACCAGGCTCCTCTGTCCATGAGATTTTCCAGGCAAGAGTACTGGAGTGAGGTGACATTGCCTTCTCCAACTAATTCACTAGTTTAGTATGGAATAAAATAACAGAGGCTTTGAATAAGTTAAACTGGCTAGTAACAACTAATCGGTTTTCTTTAGTGATTACTGTTCTTCTACGTAGGCAGAATAATTCATGGATAGTCTTTCTGGTCTATCTTCAACTATTCTTACACTACATTATCAATCAGGGACATCTTTTTACAGACATCTGAAGAGAACACAGGTAGTTTTACATAAGTTGAGTTTGTTATATCTATTTGTTATGACAGGGGATTTCTGACACAAAAATTGCTCACTGCACACTGAACCCCAGAGAAGTGCTGAAACAAGACAGCTGATGTCAAGAAGTATATGAGAGTGGGGTAGGGTGAGAAGTCCTGGATAAATTAAAAACTGGCAAGTATCTGCTGAAGAGTAGCCACTTTTTAGGGGGCATAAGAAAAACTGATGTCACCATTTTGGTCTCTTTAGAGAAATCCATTTATTGTTAAGAACTTAAGACCATTTACTACCATTCATGCTGCAAAATGCAGTAGTCACACTATTTCCAAAAGGATCCTAAAAACTATAGTGCAAAAGAAATCTAAGAAGATAAATAATTACAAAACCATCAACATTTTTCAAAGAAATGTGCTCTAAACAGTGACTTTTACAAAAAACGTGAATTTATTTTAAATGAAAAAGAAGTCTCTCTATGAAAGATTGAAGACTCATTTCACAGGTAACTTATACTGCATTAATGACATGATTAACAGTGTACAAATAGGGTCATAGACTTTTTTAATTAGATCTGAGTGATCAATATAAATAATGATGGGGGAGTGTTTGTATCCCAAACTCCGATATTCCAGCTTTGTGTCCCGTCCTGTTATTTAATTTGTAAAAGTCTTAACGACGCAGTGATTCAAGTTTTCGTAACTTCAATGATGTGTTAGAGGACAATGCATCTTGGTTTGAAGAATTTGTTGTATCTGAAGGCCAGAACAGTACTCGACCATGATGATTAAATACGTGAAATGATGGGTGATTCCTTAGTGTGTCAAATGTCTTAATGCCATCCTGTTTCACTATCTTTCTTGGCCCCTCGCCTGTGATTCCTGGTAGACTCTGTAAGAACAGTAGTGGGTGGTGATAGTGGAGTCTCCTTTTTTTCTTCCCAGCGAGCTATATGTAGTTTATTTTTAGTTATGAAGTGGCATCCATGTCTTTAAGCTCCCCTGCAATATGAACTATACTATACCATAACAGGTAACTGCAAAGGCCAGAAGTGTCTGAAGAACTATATCTATTGGCAGTGAATCATTTTCCTTTTTGTTAATCTCATATAAGAACGATGCTGCACAGTGGAAAAAGCTGCGTGGGCTAGGGCAAAGAGGCCGATGCCCACCAGCCCCTTCCATAGTGACGGCGCCATGACTCTGAAAGTGCAGCCCAACGAAAGAAGCGAAGCGCAGCAGAGCAGTTCCTTCCTCCACCGGTGGGTGTCCGAGCAACGCAGAAAGATGACGTCACGGAAGCCCTGGGCGCAAAGCGTCTCAGAGGTGGAAAAACAGAATAGCCGTGAGAAAGCCTAAACAGGAATGCTGGGGAAAAGGAGAAAAGGACAAGGAAAAAGGTCAAAGAATTAAAAATGTTACCTTCACGTAAAAACAAAAGCCTCCAGGATGATGCCTTCTATAGATTCCAAATACCCTTTTAAGTCAAAACCCTGACAACAAGGGCCGTGTCCATCATTCAGATATCATTGAGCAGTATGGGAGATATCTGTACAATGGAATGCTATAAAACCTTTAAAAATGCATGTATATCAGTTGGCTGGGAGGAATTTTCAGTTTCCATGAGGTCAGATGCATGGCTTTACCTCAGCATGATGTGAAAGGCGGTATATAATGCAAGCCTAATCTTTTAAATGTAACAGCAGACTTTGATATTTAAAAATACCTTTATCTCCACATGATGTTAAGAGTGTGAAGAAAATATAAGAAAAAGCCATAATAGATCACTAAGGAAAAACATTGCCGTGAGGATTGGTAAAGATTGTGTAAATACAATAAGTAGTTGAGGAAAAAAGGAAAGTAAAAGAAATAAAACATCTCTTAAAAGAAGAATGTGTATCAACAAATGTAAGAAACATTGCTTCATTTTAATTTTTAATATAAACTTATTTATTTTAATTGGAAACTAATTACAATATTGTATTGGTTTTACCATACATAAATGTGACTCCACCACAATTGTACACGTGTTCCCCATCCAGAACCCCTCCCACTTCCCTCCCCATACCATCCCTCTGGGTCATCACTGTGCACCAGCCCCAAGCATCCTGTATCATGCATCAAACCTGGACTGGCGATTCATTTCACATATGATATTATACATGTTTCAATGCCATTCTCCCAAATCATCTCACCCTCTCCCTCTCCCATAGAGTCCAAAAGACTGTTGTATACATCTGTGTCTCTTTTGCTGTCTCACATACAGGGTTATCATTACCATCTTTCTAAATTCCGTATGTATGTGTTAGTATACTATATTGGTTTTTTCTTTCTGGCTTACTTCACTTTGTATAATAGGCTCCAGTTTCATCCACCTCATTAGAACTGATTCAAATGAATTCTTTTTAATGGCTGAGTAATACTCCATTGTGTATATGTACCACAGCTTTCTTATCCCTTCATCTGCTGATGGACACCTAGGTTGCTTCCATGTCCTGGCTATTATAAACAGTGCTGCAATGAATATTGGGGTACACATGTCTCTTTCAATTCTAGTTTCCTCAGACATTGCTTCTTTAAATGTGCACAAATTAAATGCAAAGTAACAATTAACCAATACAATATTGTAAAGTAAAAATAAATAAATAAATAAAATCTGAAAAAAATAGGTTTTTTTGTTTCTTTAGGTAGATATATTCCTAAGTATTTTATTCTTTTTCTTTCAAAGGTGAATGGAATTGTTTGCATAATTTCTCTTTCTGTTTTCTCATTGTTAGTGTATAGGAATGCAAGTGATTTCTGTGTGTTGATTTTATATCCTGCAACATTACTATATTCATTGATTAGCTCTAGTAATTTTCTAGTGGAGTTTTTAGGGTTTTCTATGTAGAGGATCATGTCATCTGCAAACAGTGAGAGTTTTACTTCTTCTTTTTCAATCTGGATTCCTTTTATTTCTTTCTCTGCTCTGATTGCTATGGCCAAAACTTGCAAAACTATTTTGAATAGTAGTGGTGAGAGTGGGCACTCTTGTCTTGTTCCTGATATTAGGGAAATGCTTTCAGTTTTTCACCATTGAGGATAATGTTTGCTGTGGGTTTGTCATACACAGCTTTTCTTATGTTGAGATATGTTCCTTCTATTCCTGCTTTCTGTAGGGTTTTTATCATAAATGGATGTTGAATTTTGTCAAAAGCCTTCTCTGCATCTGTTGAGATAATCATATGGTTTTTATTTTTCAATTTGTTAATGTGGTGAATTACATTGATTGATTTGCAGATATTGAAGAATCCTTGCATCCCTGGGATAAAGCCCACTTGGTCATGATGTATGACATTTTTAATATGTTGCTTGATTCTGTTTGCTAGAATTTTGTTAAGGACTTTTGCATCTATGTTCATCAGTGATATTGGCCTGTAGTTTTCTTTTGTGTGGCATCTTTGTCAGGTTTCGGTATTAGGGTGATGGTGGCCTCATAGAATGAATTTGGAAATTTACCTTCCTCTGCACTTTTCTGGAAGAGTTGGGTAGGATAGGTGGTATCTCTTTTCCAAATTTTTGGTAGAATTCAGCTGTGAAGCCATCTGGTCCTGGGCTTCTATTTACTGGAAGATTTCTGATTACAGTTTCAATTTCTGTGCTTGTAATGGGTCTGTTAAGATTGTCTATTTCTTCCTGATTCAGTTTGGAAAGATGTACTTTTCTAAGAATTTGTCCATTTCTTCCAAGTTGTCCATTTTATTGGCATATAGTTGCTGATAACAGTTTCTTATGATCCTTTGTATTTCTGTGTTTTCTGTTGTGGTCTCTCCATTTTCATTTCTAATTTTATTGATTTGATTTTTCTCCCTTTGTTTCTTGATGAGTCTGGCTAATGGTTTGTCAATTTTATTTATCTTCTCAAAGAACCAGCTTTTGGCTTTGTTGATTTTTGCTATGGTTTCTTTTTTTTTCTTTTGCATTTATTTCTGCCCTAATTTTCAAGATGCCTCTCCTTCTACTAACCTTGGGGTTCTTCATCCATTTCTAGTTGCTTTAGGTGTAGAGTTAGGTTATTTCTTTGACTTTTTCTTGAGGCAAGACTGAGATCATAGCATCTGGTCCCATCATTTCATGGGAAATAGATGGGGAAACAGTGGAAACAGTGTCAGACTTTATTTTGGGGGCTCCAGAATCACTGCAGATAGTGATTGCACCCAGGAAGTAAAAAGACACTTACTCCTTGGAAAGAAAGTTATGACCAACCTAGATAGCATATTCAAAAGCAGAGACATTACTTTACCAACAAAGGTCCATCTAGTCAAGGTTATGGTTTTTCCAGTGGCCATGTATGGATGTGAGAGTTGGACTGTGAAGAAGGCTGAGCACTGAAGAATTGATGCTTTTGAACTGTGGTGTTGGAGAAGACTCTTGAGAGTCCCTTGGACTGCAAGGAGATCCAACCAGTCCATTCTGAAGGAGATCAACCCTGGGATTTCTTTGGAAGGAATGATGCTAAAGCTGAAACTCCTATACTTTGGCCACCTCATGCAAAGAGTTGACTCATTGGAAAAGACTCTGATGCTGGGAGGGATTGAGGGCAGGAGGAGAAGGGGACGACCGAGGATGAGATGACTGGATGGCATCACATACTCAATGAACGTGAGTATGAGTGAACTCCAGGAGTTGGTGATGGACAGGGAAGCCTGGCGTGCTGTGAATCATGGGGTCACAGAGAGTCAGATACGACTGAGCAACTGAACTGAACTTAAGCCTGTATTGCTATGAACCTTCCCCTTAGCACTGTTTTTACAGTATCCCATGGGTTTTGGGTTGTTTTGTTTTCATTTTCATTTATTTCTATGCATATTTTGATTTCTTTTTATTTCTTCTGTGATGGTTAGTTATTTAGTAGCATGTTGTTCAGCCTCCGTATATAGAAAACTATAAAACACTGGTGAAAGAAATCAAAGAAGACACAAATAGATGGAGAAATTTACCATGTTCATGGATCAGAAGAATCAATATAGTGAAAATGAGTACACTACACAAATCAGTCTATAGATTCAATGCAATTTCTATCAAGCTACCCATGGTATTTTTCACAGAACTAGAACAAATAATTTCACAATTTTTATAGATGTACAAAAAAGAACCTTGAATAGCCAAAGCAATCTTGAGAAAGAAGAATGGAACTGGAGGAATCAACCTATCTGGCTTCAGGCTTTACTACAAAGCCACAGTCATCAAGACAGTATGGTACTGGCAGAAATACAGAAATATAGATCAACGGAACAAAATAGAAAGCCCAGAGACAAATTCACGCACCTATGGACACCTTATCTTTGACAAAGGAGGCAAGAATATACAATGGAGAAAAGACAATCTCTTTAACAAGTGGTGCTGGGAAAACTGGTCAACCACTTGTAAAAGAATGAAACTAGAACACTTTCTAACACCATACACAAAAATAAGCTCAAAATGTGTCAAAGATCTAAATGTAAGACCAGAAACTATAAAACTCCTAGAGGAGAACATAGGCAAAACACTCTCCGACATAAATCACAGCAGGATCTTCTATGACCCACCTCCCAGAACATTGGAAATGAAATAAAAAATAAACAAATGGGACCTAATTAAACTTAAAAGCTTCTGCACAACAAAGGAAACTATAAGCAAGGTGAAGAGACAGCCTTCAAAACGGGGAGAAAATAATGGAAAATAAATTAACTGACAAAGAATTAATCTCAAAAATATACAGGCAACTCCTGCAGTTCAATTCCAGAAAAATAAACAACCCAATCAAAAAATGGGCCAAAGAACTAAACAGACATTTCTCCAAAGAAGACATACAGATGGCTAACAAACACATAAAAGATGCTCAACATCACTCATTATCAGAGAAATGCAAATCAAGACCACAATGAGGTACCATTTCACGCCAGTCAGAATGGCTGTGATCCAAAAATCTATAAGCAATAAATCCTGGAAAGGGTGTGAAGAAAAGGGAACCCTCTTACACTGTTGGTTGGAATGCAAACTAGTACAGCCACTATGGAGAACAGTGTGGAGATTCCTTTAAAAACTGGAAATAGAACTGCCATATCACCCAGCAATCCCACTGCTGGGCATACACACCAAGGAAACCAGAATTGAAAGAGACACGTGTATCCCAGTGTTCATTGCAGCACTGTTTATAATAGCCAGGACATGGAAGCAACCTAGATGTCCATCAGCAGATGGATGGATATGTGGTACATATACAGAATGAAATATTACTCTGCCATTAAAAGAATACATTTGAATCAGTTCTAATGAGGTAGAGGAAACTGGAGCCTATTACACAGAATGAAGTAAGCCAGAAAGAAAAACACCAATACAGTATACTAATGTGTATATATATACATATACACATATATGTATATATGTGTATATATATATATATACACATATATATATGTGTATATATGTGTATATATGTGTATATATGTGTATATATGTGTATATATGTGTATATATATATACATATTCCATATATATATACATATATATGGAATCCAGAAAGATGGTAATGATAACCCTGTATGTGAGACAGCAAAAGAGACACAGATGTATAGAACAGTCTTTTGGACTCTGTGGGAGAGGGAGAGGGTGGGATGATTTGGGAGAATGGCATTGAAATGTATATTATCATATGTGAAACGAATTGCCAGTGCAGGTTCAATGAATGATACAAGATGCTCGGAGCTGGTGCACTGGGATGACCCAGAGGGATGATATGGGGAGGAAGGTGGGAGGGGGGTTCAGAATGGGAAACGCATGTACACCCATGGTGGATTCATGTCAATGTATGACAAAACCAATGCGATATTGTAAAATTATAAAAATTAAAAATAAGATATAGTGAATAATAAACTCTTGCTAAAGCTTTGAAGCTTTCATTATTATTCATTTTGTGTTAATCTCCTACCACTTTGTGAACTTGCAATAAATGAAATTTAATAAATTGGAGAGCATTTGTAAAGCAGGACAAGAAGAATGAAAAAAATGAGCATTGTAGAAAGGTCTATATTCCGTTTGACTAGGTTACTTCTATCTACAGGAAAACGTAAGCTTTCTAAACTTCTCCAGTTATTTAGCTGGAAAAAGAGGTTTCATATTATACTTTCCTCAATAGGCCCTAAGGCTAGACATTCAGAATCAAGAAATAAAATAGAGAAGGTCAGAAAGTGAGACAAAGGGGGCACAGATGACAGAAACAGGGGAAAAGAACTTGTTAAAAATTTTCATTTGATACTATGGCATTCTCCACTCAGAGAAGGAAACTGACTTTCTCAAGAACACACAGAATCTAGGAAGAAGTGGCATTGGTTGCCCCCTTAACCCCAGCCCCTTAAGTACCAAGCAAAATGAATTCTTTCCAGAAGAATTTTGGTAAATTGGAAGAGGCTTCATGAGAAGGAACTTCACCCCTAATTTCCTTTACATTTCAGGGAAGGTTGGGGGTTGAAGGAGTGACTGTGTGATGGTGCCAAAATATTTCTCCTTATCATTAGAGTATCCTTAGACTCTTTAAACATTTCCTGGACATGAGTTTGGAAAAAGTGGGAAAGGAAGCAACCAATTCACACTGCAATTTCTCAGAGACACAGAAGCTGCTGGTGAGGACAGTTCTTGTCCTGTGTGGAACCCTCACCACAGCAGTAATAGCATTTACTCAACATGTCCCTGTATCTGCTGGCAGGACATGGAGAAGAAAGGGTCCCTGCCATCACGGGCTCTTGACACAGGCATGGAGACATGACAGCACAGACGTGCAGCTGAGAAGGAATTACTGTAGGTTTCCTAGTGTGATGATGGAGGAAGAGTCAGAAACATGAACAAAGGTCTACGTTAACTGCTAAGTTCTTAACTTTATATTTCTTAAATGAATTTTCACTCTGTCTTGCTTCCAAATGTACTTCTGGCTTTAATTTTCTTCTTCAGAATAAGATCTTTTTAGATCACAAAACTTTTGCTGCCTTATGTCTTCTTCTTGTCTGCTTTCATCTTCCTTACAACTGGACTCACCATCTGAGTGGGCTTTCCTGCTGGCTCAGAGGTAAGGAATCTGCCCACAACGTGGGAGACCCGGATTCAATACCTCAGTCAGGAAGATCCCCTGGAGAAGAGAATGGCTTGCCCACTCCAGTGTTCTTGCCTGGAGAATTCCATGAACAGTATTCCTGCCAGAGGAAGCTGGCAGACTAGTCCATGGGATCAAAAGAGTTGGACACGACTGAGCGACTGACACTTTTATTTTCAGCTTCTGGATGATCCTCCCTGCAATCTGAGGGCTGAGCCTCCTCTCTCTTTGGTTCCCTCCTTTCCAAGAAGTGGGGAGTCTGGCTGAACTGCTGTTTAACCCTCAGCTGGCCAGAAGCCCCTGCCCTGCTAAGTACTTATTTCCCCTTTCTCAGGAGAGGAAAGTTGGAGGATGAGCCTTCAAGAGCTGCTCAGATTCTGGTGGTGAAATAGCAGTGCTGGAAGGGGAGCCCTTGGGGAGGTCAGGGACACGGTGGGGATGCTGGTGGAAGCTCCTGCAGGGGAGAAGCCCTGGGCTGGGAGCAGGGAGCCCTGGTGCCAGGTGTGGCTCTGCCCTGTGTGACCTAGGCCAGGTTCACCTCCTGGGGAACCTCCTCCTCTGTGACAGTAGGAGCCTTGAAATATCGCCCCTAACTCCTCCAAGCTCTGATGTTCTGAGATTCATTCCTCCACAAAGACAGGCCTCTCCTGGGGGACTTCATGGCCTCTGCTCTGTCTGTTCATCCTACGCTGTCCTATTCCTATGTCCTGACAGACAGACAGGTAGCAAGCTTGTTTAGGGCACCTTCAAAGAGAAGACCCTTGGCCATTCTGTGGTCACATCTCAGCCCATCAAGAAGGAAAAGATGCTCCTTTTCAAGCGCCCTTTGGGAGTTTAGCCTGGTCTGGTATTTTATCTGCCTCTGCTCCCTGGTGGGGTCTCGGGACCCAGTGTCCCCACACCTCCGTGTGAAGGACTTAATCTCATCCCTCACAGTGTGGGGCAACTTGGTCTGCAAACCACCCTCAGCTGTGCTTTAGAAATCACTAACTGGTAGCCTCAACCAGAAGTTTGCACTTCCTGTCTGTTTAGCAAAAATACCACTTCCTTCTCCCTGCTCCCCACAGAGTAACTGTCCCCACAGTGATCCCTGCTTATGTCTTCTATTGGGGAGTAACTCAAACATTTTTTTGTTGTTGTTCATAATACCCAGTGAAACTTCCTTAGGAAAGTGCCACATTGAAGATTGAAATTCAGTCCTTCAGGAGGTCCAAATGCACAGTTCCCGCTGTTAGAATAAAGGCCTGTACTGTGCACCCCAGATTAAGTAAGCAATTATGGTTGATGTTTTTGTTTTCCAAAAAAAGTCATTTACTTTTTTAATTGTTAGTTTTATTTTTTTAATTTTATTTTTACTTTATTCTACTTTACAGTACTGTATCGGTTTTGCCATACATTGACATGAATCAGCCACAGGTGTACAGAAGTCTTCATTTAAGTGTTAGATTAACTCTGAATGTGATGTCACCTGAGGTGTTTTACCTTGCCTGTTAATTCATGGAGGAAAGTATAGTACACTACCACCAATTAAAAGGATGAAACAAAGACACGCCTATATAGGCCATCAGGAACACTGAAATGATTTTAAATTCAATCCCATGTGTTCACATGAGTTTATGGTATTTGTGGCTGCATAAATGAAGGCCCAGGATACTCATCAGTAACAGTGCTTACCTTTGGGAAAAGGTACACTTTGAAATTTTACTTGAAATGACTCCATAATGCACATAGTTTTTCTCGATAAACACATTATACTTATATAATTACAAGTAACCAACCAGAGAAAGGGAAACAACCTAACTCTCCATGAGAAGTAGTCCATAAGCAGAGTCATACGTGGAGTAGTATGCAGACATTAAATGAGACATTTCTATGTGTACAGACTGAGTGGGCTCCTGCTTGTGTTGTTGATAGAAAAGAAAAAGCAGAACAGCCCATGAGGAGCACTTTTATGTATGTGAAGATAGAGGTATCTCCATGTATGTACTTATAAACCCACATTAAGTCTGGATGGATGCCTAGGAAGCTGGTGATAGTGCCTGCCTCTGGGAAGGGAACTGGGCAATAGGAGTCAGAGATAGGGAGAGACTCCATTTTCAGTCTCTATTTCCCCTCTGTTTTAACCATATGAATGTGTAATCCCTTTACATTTTTAAATTTAAAAAGCCAGTTAGTGTAACTAAAATGCCATCTCCTCTTCCTTAAATGGGGTTATAATCTGAAACTGCCAGCGTGGCTGGCTTGTCCTGAGGCCTATGAGACACTGAGTATTTGATGGAGCTGCTGAAATGACCGAAATCATGTTCAGGGGGCTGGGCTGCCTCTTTCCCTGGTGGTGCCAGCTTCAGGTAAAATCCAGCTGATTGTGGAAATTCCACAGCTTGTAGGTCCTAATAACAGTAATACAGTAATGGGAACTGAACACGTATTGCTGATTTCTTTTATGTGTTTTCATACTCAATCCCACTGGAGCCTCCTGAATGCTTTCAATTATTTTCCAGTTGTTCATATGTGGAAACTCAAGGCTTAGACAATATAGGAACTTGCTAAATATCACTCTCAGGAAAGGGTGGATCTAGGACACAACAGGTAAGTTTTACTCTAGAGCTAACACCTCAGGGGTTTGCAGGACTCAAAGGGCCAACCTGTGAACCCTCAGTTCCACACTTCCTAAGGGTCCTGTATGACTTCCTAGGGTTGCCATAACAACATACCAAATACTAGATGACTTAAAAACAACAGAACTTACTGTCTTACAATTCTATTAACTAGGAGTCTAAAGCAAGGATTTGTCAGAGTCAGGCTCCCTCTGAAACCTGTAATGGTGTATTAGTCAGTTTGGGCTTCCATAATAAGATAACATAGACTGAGTGGGTGTGAATCAGCAGAAATTTATTTCCTTACACTTCTGGTGGCTGAGAAGTCCCTGATCAAGGTGCCAGTTGAATCAGCTTCTGGGAAGAGCTCTCTCCCTGGCTGTAGACTGCCACCTTCTGGCTTATTCTCGCATGGCCTTTCTCAGAATATGCCTGTGGAGGGGGAGGGGAAAGAAAGGGAGAAGGGAGAGAGGACGCTCTCTGATATATCTTCTTACAAGGACACTAATCAGGTCAGGGCCCTTCTCTTAAGACCTCATTTAACCTAATTGCTTCTTAAGAGGCCCTATCTCCAAACACAGCTCCCTAATAGGGAAGGGCACACATTCAGTCCATAACAGTGGGGATCCTTCTGGCTTCCTTCTAGCTTCTAGTGTTGGCTGACAATTGTGTTCCTTGACTTCTAGGTGCATCACTTCAATCCTCTGTCTTCACATGGTGTTCTCTCTCTCTTTACATCCTCCTCACTCTGCATGTCAGTGCTGTGTCCAGTTTCCCTTTCTTGTAAAGACACCAATCACATCATATTGGGGCCCACCCTAACTACTTCCTTTTAACTATGTATGCACATACCTTATTTCCACTTAAAATGACATAATTAGGTGCTAAGGGTTAGGGTATCAACATGTCTTTTCTGGGGGAAACAACTTGATCCAGGAAGTTCTCCCTTATCTCATCCTCAATAGCACACCCTCCTACTGGGGGACAATGGTAATTATATATACAAGCTCATACACACTTCAGGGAATCCTGCTGGAGACTACGTTTGTCTTTTTTTTTTTCTTTATTAATTAATGTTAACAGATACATCTTTTAAAAACACACACACAAAAAAATCATTTTGCAAAACATCACTAATTTTAAATCCTTCACCTCTCTCCCCTGGTGATAAAAAGGTTACATAGGAAGGTCCAAGAAGGAATTCAGAACCAGACCTTAGGGTTTTGAGACACTTAGAAGTTCCCTCCTATGAAGAGCACTGACAGTGTGTTGGGGAAGAGTGTTAGGTATCAGGTGTATCTGGAAGTTCATTGATATGCAAGACAAAGTGGCCTAAAGTTCAGAGTCTGTGAGACAGCTACCACTGAAGTGGCCAACTGTGACCTAAAAGAGGGGTCTCTCCCACAGTCACTGAGACTTCAGAGTATTTGGGGCCAAGACTGCCATTTAGATGAGACCCTAGAAGATGAGTGGTCTTTTCTCCATAGCTTCAACCACTATGTCCAAGACCCTCCTTTCAGGGATATTATGACCCTTGTGTGGTCCTTAAGTCTCTCTTGTGATCTCCATAAGGAAGATTTAAAGAAGGTCCTGAGCAAGCTCAACTCGCTTGTGATGCCTGCCCTCCCTCTGCCTGAATCCTGACACCAAGGCACCTCTACCCCATAATGAGGGTTTCAGGAGCCCAGTGACACTGCCATCCAGCAACAGCTGTCACTTTACATGCTGCTGCCTCACCCTAACCTCTGTCCCGCCACCTCTACCTTAGGGAAGTCCAAGAAATGTGCAAGGCATCTGCTTTGGGATCCAGGTCACTTTGTTGGCGGTCCCTTCTCATAGGGTGGATTTAGGGAGGAGGAGAGAACTCCCGGTGTGTTGCAAACATATACTGTAATGTGCTCTCACTCATCACAAAAGAGAAACAGGGGAACTTACGTGCCTTCTATTCCAGTGAGAAGATCTCCTTACCCATGGAGCCACCCTCCCCTCCTCCCAGCCAGCACATCCCCCTAGGGCAGATTCCTGGATTCGATTCCTCCCAACTGAAAAAATAAGATCCCCAAATACTCAAGGTCCTGTGGGCATAAAAGGGACTGTGGTTTTGGAGCTTAGAGAATATACTTCTGCTACCTCCTGACAACTGAGTCCAATGACTCAACTGGGCTTGATGACCATGAGATTTTCTGCAGACTTGTTTTGAGGAACCTGGTGGCACAGTCCCATCCAGCTTTCCTCAGTTGACCTTCTATATGTTGTGCTGGGGATTCCTTCATGCCTGCAAGGTGTATGCTCTGCAGGACAACATGGTGTCTGCACCAGACCTGTACCTACCCTGGGGTATCAGAGGAGTGTCAGGAAGGAAGGAAAAGACCAAGAAGAACTGGGTATGAGACAGACAGGAGGCTGATTAGTGAAGACCTATTACTCCCTCATATAGCCTAAGGAGGAAAGGATGTTACACTGACAACTGCCCACACTGATGCAAGTTTTGAAGGCCTGTGACTCTGGGTCTAAGCAGGAGCTGAGGGCCCTAGTCCTGTGAGGTGACCTGAAGAGACTGGACTGAAGGTCTGAGCCCAGAGGACATGCCTAATTAAGCAAGTTAGTGATTCAGTCAGATCAGTCTCTCAGTCGTGCCCTACTCTCTGTGACCCCATGAATCACAGCAAGCCAGGCCTTCCTGTCCATCAGGATCACCCAGAGTTCACTCAGAATCATGTTCATTGAGTCCGTGATGCCATCCAGCCATCTCATCCTCTGTCGTCCCCTTCTCCTCCTGCCCCCAATCCCTCCCAGCATCAGAGTCTTTTCCAATGAGTCAACTTTTTGCATGAGGTGGCCAAAGTACTGGAGTTTCCGCTTTAGCATCATTCCTTCCAAAGAAATCCCAGGGTTGATCTCCTTCAGAATGGACTCGTTGAACCTCCTTACAGTCCAAGGGACTCTCATGAGTCTTCTCCAACACCACAGTTCAAAAGCATCAATTCTTCGGCACTCAACCTTCTTCACAGTCCAACTCTCACATCCATACATGACCACAGGAAAAACCATAACCTTGACTAGACGGACCTTAGTCGGCAAAGTGATGTCTCTGCATTTGAATACACTTTCTAGGGTTAGTCATAACTTTTCTTCCAAAGAGTAAACGTCTTTTAATTTCATGGCTGCAGTCACCATCTGCAGTGGATTTGGAGTCCCCCAAAATAAAATCTGACACTGTTTCCACTGTTTCTCCATCTATTTGCCATAAAGTGATGGAACTGGATGCCATCATCTTCATTTTCTGAACGTTGAGCTTTAAGCCAACTTTTTCACTTTCTTCTTTCATTTTCATCAAGAGGCTTTTTAGTTCCTCTTCACTTTCTGCCATAAGGGTGGTGTCATCTGCATATCTGAGGTTATTGATATTTCTCCCGACAATCTTGATTCCTGCTTGTGTTTCTTCCAGTCCAGCATTTCTCATGATATACTTTGCATATAAGTTAAATAAGCAGGGTGACAATATACAGCCTTGAGGTACTCCTTTTCCTATTTGGAACCAGTTTGTTGTTCCATGTCCAGTTCTGACTGTTGCTTCCTGACTTGTATACAGATTTCTCAAGAGGCAGATTAGGTGGTCTGGTATTCCCATCTCTTTCAGAATTTTCCACAGTTTATTGTGATCCACACAGTCAAAGGCCTTGGCATAGTCAATAAAGCAGTAACAGATATTTTCCTGGAACTCTCTTACTTTTTCCATGATCCAGTGGATGTTGGCAATTTCATCTCTGATTCCTCTGCCTTTTCTAAAACCAGCTTGAACAACAGGGAGTTCACGGGTCACATATTGCTGAAGCCTGGCTTGGAGAACTTTGAGCATTACTTTACTAGCGTGTGAGATGAGTGTAATTGTGAGGTAGTTTGAGCATTCTTTGGCATTGCCTTTCTTTGGAATTGGAATGAACCCTGACCTTTTCCAGTCCTGTGGCCACTGCTGAGTTTTCCAAATTTGCTGGCATATTGAGTGCAGCACTTTCACAGCATCATCTTTCAGGATTTGAAACACCTCAGCTGGAATTCCATCACTTCCACTAGCTTTGTTCATAGTGATGCTTTCTAAGGCCCTCTTGACTTCACATTCCAGGATGTCTGGCTCTAGATGAGTGATCACATCATCATGATTATCTGGGTCGTGAAGATCTTTTTTGTACAGTTCTCCCATGTATTCTTGTCATCTCTTCTTAGTATCTTCTGCTTCTGTTAGTTCCAGACCGTTTCTGTCCTTTATCGAGCCCATCTTTGCATGAAGTGTTCCCTTGGTATCTCTATTTTCTTGAAGAGATCTCTAGTGTTCCCATTCTGTTGTTTTCTCTATTTCTTTGCATTGATTGCTGAAGAAGTCTTTCCTATCTCTTCTTGCTGCTCTCTGGAACTCTGCATTCAGATGCTTATATCTTTCCTTTTCTCTTTTGCTTTTTGCCTCTCTTCTTTTCACAGCTATTTGTAAGGCCTCCCCAGACAGCCATTTTGCTTTTTTGCATTTCTTTTCCATAGGGATGGTCTTGATCTGTCTCCTGCACAATGTCACAAACCTCATTCCATAGTTCATCAGGCACTCTATCTATCAGATCTAGGCCCTTCAATCTATTTCTCACTTCCACTGTAAAATGAATATAAAGAAATATCTGAAACACTTGTGCCTATGGACATTTCCATGACCGATTCTCTGCTTTCAGTGAGACTCAGGAATGGGGATAAGCACAGCAGAGGAAGGCAGAAGAATTTACCAGACTGGAGAGAGGACTGGATTCTTGGAGGTCAATTACCAAGCCAGGAGGATCCTGACCTTCTAATAGAACCAAATTGCTCTTCCTTTTAGGATAAGGTAGCACTTCCCTGGTCCTGCTTTGTTCTACCCTGGTTTCCAGAAAGGACAAAGGGTATCACTGCCTTGAAGCCCTTGAAGCATGTGTCTGCAGTAGGAGAATGAGTTCAGGAGATGTTGGTCCTAAGGGAAATGTGGCCTCTTGTCAGAGCTCTGCAGGAAAGTGACCGAGCAAGGCCCACTTCAGTCTCTCCAGGACTGACTGGGGATATGCTGTCTTGGTGGCAGTGACAGCAAAACTCACTAAAGGATCACTAGACTAGAGCTCAACATTCAAAAAATAAAGATCATGGCATCCGGTCCCATGATTTCATGGCAAATAGATGGGGAAAAATGGAAACAGTGACAGATTTTACTTTTGTGGGCTCCAAAATCATTGCAGATGGTGACTGCAGCCATAAAATTAAAAGATACATGCTCCTTGGAAAAGAAGCTAAGACAAACCTAGATAGCATATTAAAAGCAGAGACATTTCTTTACCAACAAAGAAATGTATCATCAAAGTTATGGCTTTTCCAGTAGTCATGTACAGATGTGAGAGCTGGGCTGAAAAGACTAAGTATCAAAGAACTGATGGCTTAGAATTGTGGTACTGGAGAAGACTCTTGTCCAAGAAGTCCCTTGGACAGCAAAGAGATCAAACCAGTCAATCCTAAAGGATATCTATCCTGAAGCTCCAATATTCTGGCCACCTGATGCAAAGAACCAACCTGTTGGAAAAGACCCTAATGTTGGGAAAAATTGAGGGCAGGAGGAGAAGGGAGGGACAGAGGATGAGATGGCATCACTGACTCAATGGGCATGAGTTTGAGCAAACTCCAGGAGATAGTGAAGGTCAGGGAAGCCTGGCATGCTGCCGTCCATGTGGTTGCAGAGTTGGACATGACTTAGCAACTGAACAAAAACAAGAACCAAAATTGGATATCAGACATTGTTTCAAATTCATTGTACTAGCCTGCCTGCCTAGAATCAAAGGTGTATACTATATAAATTTATTTAAAAGATGGGTTGTATCTGTTTCTCCTTTATTGTTACTAAGCAAAAGTTGCATGTCCTGTTTCCATTGCCCTAGGTGTCTACAACACTGGAGTCAGGAGTTCTGGAGCACATAGTTCTGAAGTTCAGGATTCTGGATTTGTTCCTCTACAGGGGATCCAAAGAGGTTCTGTGTTGATTCATGTGATCAAGAAGCAAGAAGCTGAACCAGAGGAGGTCTCATGGAGCTTTGCCCCTGAGTCAAACTACAGAGACCTGCGAGTCTGCCATGGGGCAGACACTCCCACCTGGGTCAGCCTCCAGCACAAGTAACAACAGAGGATCTGTGTGCCCAATGTGATGTCCCTGAGGATTGAGAACCTGACCCAAGAGGACAGTGGGCAGTATCGAAACAGGCTCAAGCCAGCTTCCAGGGAGGAATGGATCTTACCCAGGTTTTCCACCTCACTGTTAGTGGAAAGTGACACCTCCTCACCCCATCCCATGGCTTCCCTCCTCTGTGGTAGAAGTGTCACATATGCACTAATTTTCAGGATTATTTCCAGACACCAGCCTTCAGACTCTATTTTCTCCTTTGAAATTAAGGTAAGTGGATTTATTGCAAATGATAAACAGAGTTGTGATCCACCCCCAGGAATAAAGCCACCTCAGCATTTTGGAAGAGGAGAATGGAAATTTGGGGAAATGATATTGCCATAGCAATTATTGTTCTTTATAGGCCTGGATTTACTTAAATGTGTGCATTAGTTGTCTATTGCTGCTATCATTTAGAAGCTTCAGTTCAGTTCAGTTCAGTCACTCAGTCGTGTCCGACTCTTTGCGACCCCATTAATCGCAGCACGCCAGGCCTCCTTGTTCATCACCATCTCTCGGAGTTCACTCAGACTCATGTCCATCGAGTCCGTGATGCCATCCAGCCATCTCATCCTCGGTCGTCCCCTACTCCTCCTGACCCCAATCCCTCCCAGCATCAGAGTCTTTTCCAATGAGTCAACTCTTCGCATGAAGTGGTCAAAGTACTGGAGTTTCCGCTTTAGCATCATTCCTTCCAAAGAAATCCCAGGGCTGATCTCCTTCAGAATGGACTGGTTGGATCTCCTTGCAGTCCAAGGGACTCTCAAGAGTCTTCTCCAACACCACAGTTCAAAAGCATCAATTCTTCAGCACTCAGCCTTCTTCACAGTCCAACTCTCACATCCATACATGACCACAGGAAAAACCATAGCCTTGACTAGACGGACCTTAGTCGGCAAAGTGATGTCTCTGCTTTTGAATATACTATCTAGGTTGGTCATAACTTTTCTTCCAAAGAGTAAGCGTCTTCTAATTTCATGGCTGCAGTCACCATCTGCAATGATTTTGGAGCCCAAAAAATAAAGTCTGACACTGTTTCCACTGTTTCCCCATCTATATCACACATGTATTTATCATCTTACTGGGCTGCAGATCACAACTCAGACACTGGGTCTCACTGGGCCACAGACAAGATTTTGACAGGGCTGTGTTGTTTTGTAGAGGTTCCAGATTTATTTACTTGTATTTTCCACCTCCTAGTGGTTGCTTACATTACTTGGCTCATGACCACCTTCCAACACCTTCAATGCCTGCAATAATGGGACCAATTCTCATATTCTTATCCCTCTGACTCCTCTACTTCTTCCTTTTTCCACATTTAAGGACCTTTTTCTTTAAACTGGTCATTACACTAGGCCCATCCAGGTAGTCAACAATCTTCTTATTTTAAAGTCAGCTTATTAGCAGCCTCAATTCCATCTGCTACCTTAATTCCACTTTTCCATGTAACCTGACATAGTCACAGGTTTTGAAGATTGCACATGGACGTATTTGAGGTCAATTATTCACCTACCACAGTTCTGAAATCTAAGTGTAGTCAGTGCCTCCTCTCCTGTTACTCAGCACCAGTCTCACTCACAAAGAATCTACAAATCCAGCCCTGGAAGCCTTGGTAGATGGAGGAGAAAGATTACACTGCAACATTTCCAAAGAACCTCGCTTAGCCAATACTTATTTCCCTGAAATCTCTGCCTGAATAGAAAGTATCTGCTATGAGACAGCAGCTCTTTAAGCTTTAGGCCCCGATGTGATTTCTGTGGCAAACTTATCAGTGTGTCAATTCTCAAGTTTAGTGGCATGTTCCAACCAGACTCAGAGTCATCATCCTAGTTGCTACCACTGCACCTCCAGCAACTGGGTGTCCACTACTGGGAGCACAGGGTCTTTCTCTAGGCTCCCAGCACTGGACAGTGTCCTTCTTCTCGACAGGCTATGCAATCCCAGGCACTGTCTCAGCAGGAGAAGAGGACAAGGTCCTGATCTAGGAATGACCCTTGTGTTCCAGACTTCCTCCCTTCCAGGAGAAACCTCATTTTCTCAGAAATAATGGGTCTCATGGAGGTGGGACCAAGCTTTATTTTCTTATTGGAAATTTTTAAGGCTCCTCAGTCTAGTGAAACCAGATAGGGCTTAACTCAGTGGCTCTCTCTTTATTGTCACTTGCTATATATTAAGTATTGGGAAAATTGTTTTATCTGTAAAACATACGATGGTGGCATAGTTTCAATGAGATAATAGATGAGAATGTGCATACTGGAATATTTCTCAATCATGTGAGCTCCATTCTTTTGTCCATCTTCTCCCAGATCCTGTACCCATTCCACAGATCATGGTCAAGTCCACATCCATCACACCAGACTGGTGCAATGCCACCCTGGAGTGCACAGCCTCAGGGGACACAGAGGATCTGAAGGTGACCTGGGAGAGCAACGGCCTGCTCAGGAAGCTGGAACAGAGAGTAACATGGGGACGACCTTCCAACTCCTGGATGCTGTCTGTGAGCCTGCTCCTAAGCCAGCCCAGTGTCAGCTTAACCTGTGTGGTCAGCAACCAGGTAGACCAGAAAACTGTCACCTTAGACCTTGGAGAAGTGTGTGCCCATGGTGAGTGTACCTTCCAGAAGGGATGGGAACCCTGAGAGCTCAGGTAACACTGAGTCCTTGATGTTCAGGGCTTTTCTCCCCATTGTTTTAATAGCAATGCCTTTTATCTGGTTATTTCTTACAATAGACTGGGACACACATTCAAATTATTTTTGCTGCTAAATATCTTCACATCCATGCCCTACTCTAAATCCCTGTTCCCTGCAAGGCCAGATTGTAGCCTTACAATACCCCTCACCACTCCCATTCATTGTTCATGCATGATCTTCAGAAAAGTAAATCATATTGGATCATTTCTCTCTTCTCTTCACTGAGTTCACCCTCCAGGATTCCTCATAGGATTCAGGGGTCAAATGGGCCTCTGTCCATGAGTATGATCCGACACATTTAACCGTGAATTTCTTGCTTGTAGTTCATAGAATGTGCCCTGGTATTTCAACTCTGGATATGATGTTTCTCTATCATTAGTCCTTCTTCATTCTGTGTCTTTGATATCTGTCTTATTTTTTATGAGGATTCTCCACAATGACTACAGACTTGTGATCATGTGAACATGCATACACACGTGGCCCTACCCTAACAAGGGGCCCAAAATTCATTTAGTATTTTATGTGTGCCTTGAAATTTTAATAACTTTTAATCAATTTTTCTGATTGTTTTTACACAGAGACTGCACTGGTTCAGCCATCCTGCCCTCCAGCATCACCTCCTTTAAGAAGTTTTCCTTAGTCACCCCCGCAAGGGTAGTAATGTTTTGTTTATGCATTTCTCTCCTCCATCAAGTTCAAGTTCAAGTTCAGTCGCTCAGCCGTGTCCGACTCTTTGTGACCCCATTAATCGCAGCACGCCAGGCCTCCCTGTTCATTACCATCTCCTGGAGTTCACTCAGATTCACGTCCATCGAGTCCGTGATGCCATCCAGACATCTCATCCTTGGTCATCCCCTACTCCTCCTGACTCCAATCCCTCCCAGCATCAGAGTCTTTTCCAGTGAGTCAACTCTTTGCATGAGGTGGCCAAAGTGCTGGAGTTTCCGCTTTAGCATCATTCCTTCCAAAGAAATCCCAGGGCTGATCTCCTTCAGAATGGACTGGTTGGATCTCCTTGCAGTCCAAGGGACTCTCAAGAGTCTTCTCCAACACCACAGTTCAAAAGCATCAATTCTTCAGCACTCAGCCTTCTTCACAGTCCAACTCTCACATCCATACATGACCACAGGAAAAACCATAGCCTTGACTAGACGGACCTTAGTCGGCAAAGTTATGTCTCTGCTTTTGAATATGCTATATAGGTTGGTCATAACTTTTCTTCCAAGGAGTAAGCATCTTTTAATTTCATGGCTGCAGTCACCATCTGCACTGATTTTGGAGCCCAAAAAAATAAAGTCTGACACTGTTTCCCCATCTATTTCCCATGAAGTAATGGGACCAGATGCCATGATCATAGTTTTCTGAATGCTGAGCTTTAAGCCAACTTTTTCACTTTCCTCTTTCATGTTCATCAAGAGGCCCTTTAGCTCCTCTTCACTTTCTGCCATAAGGGTGGTGTCATCTGCATATCGAAGGTTACTGATAGTTCTCCCAGCAATCTTGATTCCAGCTTGTGTTTCTTCTAGTCCAACATTTCTCATGATGTACTCTGCATATAAGTTAAATAAGCAGGGTGACAATATACAGCCTTGAGGTACTCCTTTTCCTATTTGGAACCAGTCTGTTGTTCCATGTCCAGTTCTAACTCTTGCTTCCTGTCCTGCATACAGATTTCTCAAGAGGCAGGTCAGGTGGTCTGGTATTCCCATCTCTTTCGAAATGTTCCAGTTTCTTGTGATCCACACAGTCAAAGGCTTTGGGATAGTCAATAAAGCAGAAATAGATGTTTTTCTGGAGCTCTCTTGCTTTTTCCATGATCCAGCAGATGTTGGCAATTTCATCTCTGGTTCCTCTGCCTTTTCTAAAACCAGCTTGAACATCAGGGAGTTCACCGTTCACATATTGCTGAAGCCTGGCTTTGGAGAACTTTGAGCATTACTTACTAGCATGTGGGATGAGTGCAATTGTGCAGTAGTTTGAGCATTCTTTGGCATTGCCTTTCTTTGGAATTGGAATGAACACTCACCTTTTCCAGTCCTGTGGCCACTGCTGAGTTTTCCAAGTTGCTGGCATGTTGAGTGCAGCACTTTCACAGCATCATCTTTCAGGATTTGAAACAGCTCAACTGGAATTCCATCACCTCCACTAGCTTTGTTCGTAGTGATGCTTTCTAAGGTCCACTTGACTTCACATTCCAGGATGTCTGGCTCTATATTAGTGATCACATCATCATGATTATCTGGGTCGTGAAGATTTTTTTTGTACAGTTCTTCCATGTATTCTTGCCTCCTCTTCTTAATATCTTCTGCTTCTGTTAGGTCCAGACCATTTCTGTCCTTTATCAAGCTCATTTTTGCATGAAATGTTCCCTTGATATCTCTAATTTTCTTGAAGAGATCTCTAGTCTTTCCCATCCTGTTGTTTTTCTCTATTTCTTTGCATTGATCACTGAAGAAGGCTTTCCTATCTCTTCTTGCTATTCTTTGGAACTTTGCATTTAGATGCTTATATCTTTCCTTTTCTCCTTTGCTTTTTGCCTCTCTTCTTTTCACAGGTATTTGTAAGGCCTCCCCAGACAGCCATTTTGCTTTTTTGCATTTCTTTTCCATGGGGATGGTCTTGATCCCTGTCTCCTGTACAATGTCACGAACCTCATTTCATAGTTCATCAGGCACTTTATCTATCAGATCTAGGCCCTTAAATCTATTTCTCACTTCCACTGTATAATCATAAGGGATTTTATTTAGGTCATATCTGAATGGTATAGCGGTTTTTCCTACTTTCTTCAATTTCAGTCTGAATTTGGCAATAAGGAGTTCATGACCTGAACCACAGTGAGCTCCTGGTCTTGTTTTTGTTGATTGTATACAGCTTCTCTATCTTTGGCTGCATAGAATATAATCAATCTGATTTTGGTGTTGACCATCTGGTGATGTCCATGTGTAGAGTCTTCTCTTGTGTTGTTGGAATAGGGTGTTTGCTATGACCAGTGCATTTTCTTGGCAAAACTCTATTAGTCTTTGCCCTGCTTCATTCCGCATCCCAAGGCCAAATTTGCCTGTTACTTTAGGTGTTTCTTGACTTCCTACTTTAGCATTCCAGTCCCCTCTAATGAAAAGGACTTCTTTTTGGGGTGTTAGTTCTAAAAGGTCTTGTAGGTCTTCATAAAACTGTTCAACTTCAGCTTCTTCACCATTACTGGTTGGGTCATAGACTTGGATAACTGCGATATTGAATGGTTTGCCTTGGAAATGAATAGAGATCATTCTGTCATTTTTGAGATTGCATCCAAGTACTGCATTTCGGACTCTTTTGTTGACCATGATGGCTACTCCATTTCTTCTGAGGATTCCTGCCCGCGGTAGTAGATATAATGGTCATCTGAGTTAAATTCACCCATTCCAGTCCATTTTCATTCACTGATTCCTAGAATGTCGACGTTCACCCTTGCCATCTCTTGTTTGACCACTCCCAATTTGCCTTGATTCATGGACCTGACATTCCAGGTTCCTATGCAATATTGCTCTTTATAGCATTATATCTTGCTTCCTTCACCAGTCACCTCCACAGCTGGGTATTGTTTTTGCTTTGGCTCCATCCCTTCATTCTTTCTGAAGTTATTTCTCCACTGATCTCCAGTTGCATATTGTGCACCTAATGACCTGGGGAGTTCCTCTTTCAATATCCTATCATTTTGCCTTTTCATGGTGTTCATGGGGTTCTCAAGGCAAGAATATTGAAGTGGCTTGCCATTCCCTTCTCCAGTGGACCACTTTCTGTCAGACCTCTCGACCATGACCCGCCCATCTTAGGTTGCCCCACAGGCATGGCTTGGTTTCATTGAGTTAGACAAGGCTGTGGTCCTAGTGTGATTAGATTGACTAGTTTTCTGTGAGTATGGTTTCGGTGTGTCTGCCCTCTGATGCCCTCTTGCAACACCTACCATCTTACTTGGGTTTCTCTTACCTTGAGCATGGGGTAATTTTTCACAGCAAAGCACAGCTGCTGTTTCTTAACCTGAATGAGGGATATCTCCTTTCTCCCGTGTTCCTGACCTTCAATGTGTGATAGCTCCTCTAGGGCCCTCCTGCTCCTGCACAGCCACCGCTCCTTGGGTTGGTCCTCCCAGCTGCCGCCCCTGGCCTCAGGCTCGTGATGTCTCCTCAGTATCACTGCCCCTGGCCTCGAGCGTGAGGTGGCTTCTTCCAGCCGCCCCTGACCTCAGACGCGGGGTGTCTCCACCCCGGCTGCCCCTGGCCTTGGACTCGGGATAGCTCCACCCAGCCGCCGCCCTGACGTCGGATGCTGGGTGTCTCCTCCCGGCTGCCCACCCTGACCTCACACGTTGGGTAGCTCCTCCCGGCCACTGCCCCTGACCTCGGAGGTGGGGTGCCTCCTCCCGGCTGCCACTGACCTCGGACGCGAGATAGCTCCTCTCGGCCGTACCTGCGCTGCTGCAGCCTGGTATTCTAGGCTGCTGCCCCTGACCTCGGATGTGGGGTAGCTCCTCTTGGCCGCGCTTAGTGCACCGGCCTGGCTCTTGCAGCCGTCTGCGCTAAGTGCGCCGGTGAGAGCTACGTTTTGTCCTCCTTTGAATTCTTGGACAAAAAACAACCTCTAGCCAAACTTTATTTGCAATCAGTGTTTTATTAAACCAATGAATGACCTGATAACTGTGTGTAGTCTCACCCTCTTTCTACTATCCTCTACACATGAGCTGGTTGAGAGACCTGAATGTTAGCCTCAATGTTTGTTACTCTCTAGACACAGGCTGAAAGGTCAGATAAATTTCAACACTCAGTATGACCAGCAAGAGCCCTCTGAACACCCTTGCCCACAGCTCCTCCCTACTCTATCCCCCTGCCTGCCTTAGTTGGATGTGGGGATCTCCCAGGGCCTCCCCTTCCGAAACAGTCATTTTCTGATCAAGATGCCCCTCCTACCTGGAATGCAATGCCCACCCAACTGTACCTGGGAAACTCCTATTCCTTCCTAGAGTCTCGTTGTGCATTACTTTTTCTAAGAGGGCCTCCCCAAAGTCCTGTGTATAAGATGTAAACCTCGATTGCACTGCAGTCCTTCTGGCTGGCAGACCTTGGTATTTTCTTGGTCCTCCCTCTCTAGATGACCATGTCGTGTTCATCTCAGTATTCCTGAAACCAAACAGGAGCTCAGGGCCTGGTTGATTGAATGAACCTGCCATGCTCCTCCTTCTTCAACTTCTGAACCAGGACCCTTAGACCTATCCACCTGCTCTCTATCTCCCCTTGGCAATGGATATCTCATGTTCTCTCTTCTCTTAACATTCATCACTTTCTGTGTGAGGGAAACAGGTCCACATGCAAAGACCAGTTCTGCCCCCTGCGAGGCATCCTAGGTGCTATCATGGTTTGTTGATCCTCGGAGGCAGACTGTACCTTTGGAAGACATGTGGTAAGAAAAAGAATAAGGAGACTGGAATGTGGAGACAGTTCACCCTTCTCCCCCTTGCTCCAAATCCCTGCCCTCCTCCACTGGACTCAGAGTCCCTCTCTTTTGCATCTTGATACACAAGGAATCTCTCTGCAGAGGGAATGGTGATACCTATCACCCTGGCCCTGGAGTTCATAGTGATGGATGAGGATTCAGGCTCCACTGTATGTATGGCTCAGAAACAGGACTGGGAGAGGACCAGAAGGACCATGCTGGTGGCATCTATTTACAGTTGAGTCAGTAGGATTCTTGAGAGGGCATGGGCATGACGACAGCTGGGAGAAGAGGCAAGACTGGGATATTTGAGATCCCTCACTGACTTTGCCTGGATTTGTCCAACTAATCACTGCTGCTTCTGCACCCTCTTGCCTCTTTAACTCTTTTTCACACAATGCACTGTTGACTAAGAAAATGTAATAGTAGGACAGTGAAGTGCTGGGTTTTTTAGAGGGAATTAAGCAGTGCACGTCAATGGGAGTTGGCTCCATGTGAGTCCCTCTGGGCTTCTGTATCCCCAGCTGACTCAGGAACCCTGTTTCTTGCATCACTAGGGTTCTGCTGAACAATATCTGGAGGAAAAGGAACCTTTTACTAGTGTCTTTGGTGAGGTCCATACCCAAGCCATGTCATGAAGATAATTTAATTGGAGGAAGCAGGAAAATCGACAAGCCTAGTACATTTTTGCTGTGAACCTGACCACTTAGATACCTGCCTCTTCCAGCTCTGCTCCAGTTCCACATGCCCTTTGTCTGCTCTACCTTGACCCTCATGGCTTCAGCTCTTGGGGCACTGGTGATCCTATTACTTCCTCTCCAAAATACCTTCCCTCTAAGAATTCTCACCCCTGCAGGACAAAAATTCTTCCTGTCATGGACTCTGCTCCTAACCCCTCTCCTGCTGAAGCTTCTTGAGGAGGAAATTCCTGACTATGCTCATGTTAATCCCCACAGCCTCAGCTCTGTGGCTGGAACGGGTCTTTCTGAGAACATGAGACCAGGCAGGGACTGTGTAGAAGTCCTGATCATGCCACAGAGAAAAAAGCCAGAATTGGTCCTGGATACTGAGTTGGGAATCCATGGGGGCAGCATGAATGGATGGGAACCCCAAGCCCAAGGTTCCTTTGCACCCTCAATAGGGTCAAGAATCTGTGTTGGGCTGTGTGTGTGCACATGTCTGTGTATTGGGAAGAGTGTCTAGTTCAATCATAAACCTTACTACTTATTTGACATCTCCATTTGGATGTCTAGCATGTCTAAACTTGAACTCCCTTAACATGCTTCCTGTACATGCAGTCTTCCTATTTAATAAATGTTATTTCTTTCTTTTCTTTTCATTACCAAATATTTGTGTCATCCTTGGTTTATTTTTTTTTCATATACCATGCTCTCTCAGAAAATATTTATATATTTAACATATATATGTTATATTATATATTTAATATATATAATGCTGGAGAAGCCCTCTTGACAGCCCCTTAAACAGCAAGGAGATCAAACTGATCAATCCTAAAGGAAATCAACCATGACTATTTATTGGAAGGACTGATGCTGAGGCTCTAATACTTTGCTACGTGATGCTAAGAGCCAACTCACTGGAAAAGACCCTGATGCTGAGAAAGACTGAGAACAGAAGGAAAAGGAGGAGACAAAGAATGAGATGGTTGGATGGCATCACTGCCTCAATGGACATGAATTTGGGCAAACCCTGAGAGACAGTGAAGGACAGAGAAGCTGGGCATGCTGCATTCCATAGGGTCGCAAGAGTTGGATGACTTAATAACCGAACAATTATATGTGCATGTATATGTATACACACACACACACACACACACACACACACACACACACACACATACACATAATCCTATCACCACTTCCCTGATTCAGTACGACCGTCATCCCTCATCTGACAATTATAACAGCCTCACTGTCTCTTTGTTTCTATTCTTGTCTCCTTCGGGTCTATTTATAAATGTGTGTTCAGAGCAATAATTTCAAATAGGCATGCTTGCATGCTAAGTTGCTTCAGTCTTGCCTGACTCTTTGTGACTCTGTGGACCATAGCCCATCAGGCTTCTCTGTCCAAGGGATTCTCCAGACAAGAATACTGGAATGGGTAACCTTACCCTCCTCCAGGGGATCTTCCTGAACCAGGGATCAAACCAGAGTCTCTTTATGTCTCCTGCATTAGCAGGTGGGTTCTTTATCTCTAGCACCACCTGGGGAGCCCTCCTTTCAAATACAAATTGTATTAAATCACTCTAGCTCAGTACCCCTCTGTCACTTCCACCTTCCCTGAGGGACCCTGCACCATCTGACCTCACTTCCCATGCTCCCTTCTTTCCTTAGTCCATTCTGTACACTGGCTTTTTTGCTATGCCTTCAATAAAACAGGCAAGCTAATGCCTCAGAGTCTTTACTTTTCCATGGAATTCGCTTCTTCCATGAATCTATATGTGTCATTCCCTGTCAGAGTCCGGTGGATCCAGGGTAATTCGAAGGTGAGACGGAGTTGGCATCCTAGGAAAAAACTTATTTAGTTACAGATATAGAGAGAGATTAGAAATGGATAGTGTAGTAGGAAATATTAGTGGATAAAAAGATGCTGAATAACTTGGTTTACATGGGATACCAATAAAACTCCAAGACAAGGAGTTTGCACCATCTACGTTGGGCCACCAGTGCCACTTGAATATCGGAAGGTGCCCCTCCTTCAGCTCCTTCTCACGTGGAACTTAAAAGCCAGGGCAAATAAGTAGACGTGGTGAGCACTCATGCTCCAGATGGAAATTCAGCCAGAAAAACAAGGAGCAAGAAATAAATGACATGGGGGAATCAGTCTTTCCAGAAACTGATCTGATTTCTTTATTTTTTAGGTTTGCTTATATACTTTTTGCTACACATAGAGACAAATGGCAATTTTAAAGTCACGTGGGGGTTAGCAGTCCTGACCTTTATCAAAATCAGGTGCTTCACATAAATGTATAAGAAAAGATCTTCGGGGTTTTACATCATCTTCTGGCCATGAGGCCTGCTGATATTTTATGACCTTTTCTTTCTGATAACCAAAAACTTATTTTTTCCAAGGGTGTTTTTTCTTAAACCAGGTGCCACCCTCTGAAGGTAGCAGATAAAGTTTCAATCCTATAGGGTGAGGGTGTAATTACAACTAAGAAAGGGAATTTGTTTAACCTAAGGTTAACATGATTAATCTTAAAGGTTAATACTTATTTCTCCTATATGCTAGTTATATTCATTATAAGCACAGGGAATATGGAGATTTAGCAGCAAACATCAGCCCAACAAATGAAAATCCTTCACCAATGTTCCCCTTAAGATGTATTTAGTCTTAAGATAGTGATAAAGTTACATTTTTACATAGCAAGGACACAGTGATTTATAACAAAGTACAGTGATCTATAACAAAAGAGAAAATTCATTAACTCAAAAAGTCTAGTATTGCTAACATCAAAAACTACTATATTTCATTTTCTATATTCCAAATACATTAATATATTCCCAGGTTCCTAAGGATATGGAGGCCTGGCAGCAATATTTGACTCAACAATGAGAAAAGCCCTATGCTAATTAAGACTTTCAAAATACTCCAAACTCTCTGTGCTGTTTATGGTTGAGAGGTTGTCACACAAGCTAGTCTGTCAGCAGAGAGGTTTGACCTGAGACACACTTGTCACACCCAGGGCAGGGAATTAGCAGCAATTATTGGCACAACAAATGAAAAACCCTTCGCCAATATAATTCCTAACCATCCCACTATACTAATAATTTCTAACTTCCCAAAAGAATTTGCTTTTAGTAAATCTAAAACATCTCATGCCTCTCAGGGTTGGGATGCTGTAAACAATCACATGTGGCCAGGTGAACCTGTACAGGCAGGCTAGATAACCTTCAGAGGAGTTTGTAAGTTGAACCACTCTTGTCATGCCCAGGAATTTTTATTGACTTTGAGCTGTAAGTTAACTCCTTCTCCGATAGAGGTAATAGGGGTCAGCCCCCCGTAAAGTCAGAGGTATAGGTGAGAGCATGAAACAGTAAAGTAGGTAGACTCTGGTATTGGGGGTAGATGCTCAGAAACAGGGAGTTTCCTGAGGCTCAATCCCGCCTTTGCATATGCTGAAGCCTCCTTCCTCATGACCTTTGCCATGGGTGGAGTTCCTCACGCTGGCTCCCGGCATCTCCCCTTTTTGATTCTTAAAACAGCCAGGTGCAGCTCAGTCGAGAGCTTCTGAATGCTCTGCCAAAGAATCCTGACAATACAAGGAAGGATAAATATAAGAAGTAAAATTAGAGCACCAACAGCAGCATAACTGAAGATATTAGACAGAATGTTTTTTCCAGAAATAAGGTTAGAGAAGGTGTGGAAAAAGTCATTAGCAGCTCCAACTGCAGTAAAATCCAATCGAGAGTGTTCCAAGGTCTGTATCTGATTATGAAGTTTGCCTAAGTCCAGGCCAATATTAGAGCTGTTCCAAAGACCTGAAATATGATATTTAATTTTTTCCCACTCATAATCTGTCTCGTTTACTTTCAAAGATATCACGCATATCCATCGTTTTCACTTTAAGAGCTTGCAACTCAGTCCCAATTTGCATTATTGCCTCTTCTAAGGCATCTACCTTCAACTCTAGCTTCCTGTCCATAATTTCCTGAGTTGCCAGCGTTAAAGAGATATTTTTAGACATAGTATCAACATATTGGGAAGTATGCACCTGTTGAGTCAATGATATTGCTGCCACAGTAACAGAAGTGATCGCGGCTATTAAATCTGATATCCCTAAAATAAGTAAGCCACAAATCGTCATGTTCACATCAAATCCTGCAGTTGTTGTAACACAGCAAGACCATAATTGTCATACCAGTGAGTAGTTACAGTTAACAGGTATCATAAGATATGGTAGACGTTTCAACTCTACAAAAGAACAAACATTGTACTGAAGAGTTAAACAAGATGAAAGCATACATTGTTCGCAAGTCACTACATTAGGTCCACCTGTGAAATTCATATGAACATTAAATTTTCCAGAATCATTAACAAAAAGAAATACATAAGGAGAAGGCAAGCAAGCTAAAGCAGAATACGTAGTGTCATTACTTGGGCATGTTAAAGTGATAGGGACAGTAGCAGCAAGGGCTCGCCATATTTCTGGCTGCCAAAAGCTTCTATTTTTACTTGTATAAAACAGCATAGGAGGAACAAGTTGATTATGACGCCGTCTAGTGGCTTTTAATGGCCAAAGAATTATCGTGACATGCCAGTTTTCAATTTCAGAGGTTTATTCATTTTTGGAACTATAGCTATGAGCTGGATTCGGGTTGCTCCAGTCCTGAATTGAATAATTCCCTCCTCTTGGTATTCTATAACTAATTTTTGAATTATAAGTACAAGATTTCCCAATCGGAAACCCCAAGTGATCATCTATATTATTCCATACGGCATTTGAAGGAACAACTTTATTACAGCTTAGGTACTCCGAGGGTGCCTTAAGGAACAAGGATTTAAAAGGGTCATGGACCTGCAATACCCGAACTGAGCGAGGCCCCTTAAAATCAGGCTTTTGGGTTGGAGACTCCTCAAAATTACCTTTTTAGAAGTTCCAACACAGCCTTCTTTGGTTGGGGTGATAAAATTTTCTGTTTTACTGGTAGGAAAATTAAAACAGACAGGAAGTTCATCTGTCAACCCCCTGAAGGTATAATTAAAATTAATGGGATATTTATCCGTAATATAAGACGTATAAAATCCTCCCAAAAGTTGAGACTGGTCTGTGTTAACCAATATAAGGTCATTACTCCAAGTAACGACTTGGAAAGTTGGAGGATCTGAGAGATATGCCCAATATTTTGTTGGAATGGGAGACGCACTTACCTGACAGGAAAGTAAAGCAAGTATGGCGATAAACACCTTTTCAGGAGAGACTGGAGATCCCTGCAAGGAAGCAATTCCCTGTGCCTGTTGACAGAGCATTTTAATTTGTCCCCAAGTGGGTATGGGGGCTTGCTGGGTCGCTTGGGTAGGACGACACAGCATCTTTTTGCAGGGCAAGGGATCAGGGGGAGTAACATCCCGTATACGAAGTTGAAACATCTGTCTGGTGGGTGGATCCGTTCCCTGCTCATCCAGGATCCCCGATGTCAGTCGACCCGATGTCAGCAGTGTTTCTCGTGCTGGCGGAGGAAGCAGAGGCAGAGGAGGTCTCTTCCTTTTTGGGGGTCCAGCCGGGGAATCTGGCATCCGAGGGGGCTGAGACATGGCAAATCAATCTGTCTGGAACCCAAATTGGAGAATCTGCATCCTGTGGGAAAACACAAGCATATCCTTGGCCGCTGGTTAACAATGTGTCGGGACCCTTCCATTGTCCAGAGAGGAATTCTCTCACTTTCTCTGGGGGTTTGCACATATTTTATCTTACCCTGTGCCCTACTTAATACTGCACCTTCCTTCTGACATCCTCCTCACTCCTCCTTGATCTATTTTATCCATAGCACTCAACACAAGGTTAGAGGCAGAGTACATTCACTCCAGGCTGTTTTTTATAGACAAACACGTGAATCAGGTCTCAACAAGTAACCTGGAAATGCTAGTATTCAAATGTCTTCATTATTCACAGGAAATTGCAATACTGAGAAGTTAATGCACTTTCCCTGGATCAGGTAGCCAATTCATGGGCAGCGTTGTAATCCAAAGTTGGAGTCAGATTCAGAGGTCACTGATCTTGACCACTAATTAAACTGACTTATAATGTATAATCTATCTACAAGATACTATTTAATTCAAAAAATATTAAAGCTCATTTTTATATATTTAAATTGGAAGATGTGCATGAAATATTAAATGTTTTATAATTACATGTGCAGTATTACTCTACAATTATAGATATAAATGTATATATATTTATATGTATTTTTGTGTTATAAAGAATATCTAAATGTTGATGTGTCAAGAAGTCAGCAGTGGTTATCTTCTGGGGTATGTCTCTTTCTTTATATTATCAGATTTTTATAACCGTTACCAGACAAACCATCAACTATCAAAAGTTTTGAGCAGAGCAGTGACATGATTAGAGTTCTGTTTCTGATAGATAAAACTACATATATGTCAATACCAGGCTTATAATTTTGGAATCTAAAGTTTTTTTTCTCAGACCCTATCTTTACTTTTTATTGTGCTCAATATCAGTATCTTTATTGAAAGATTGTTCAAAGTAATTTCCAGTATTTTTATTTAAATCAGCCTAAATATCTCTAGACCTGTCTAGACAATATAGGAAAAGTGAAAATTTGGCTTAAAATAGAAAATTGTTCACAATCACCAATTGAACTTGCAAAAATAAACATGCCTGGACCCTTTGAGCACACTTGACATCATATGTCCACACTTCCATAGTTTCCTGGATCACAAGCAAACTTTTATTGCCTCTGTGTCTTCTCACAACTAATATTGGCCTCACGTTTCCTGGGGTGGAGAGCCCTACACACCACATCCCAAACTCCAAGGGGGAAAATATCCCAGGAGTCTAACACACTCACTTCGCTGAGCGCTCTCTGCATCCCAACAGACTTCTCCAAGATCTCAGGTGACAGGTTTCTACTCCATCTGATTACTGATCACACAGGTGAGGTTGGAATCAGGATAACTCAGAGGCCAGCTCACAGGGAGAGTCCAGGAGGGGGCTGACCCCCGTTTCACTTTCTGCTCCAATTCCCTGGAGAAGCTCTTTTCACCCAGGTCACCTTCAGGTCCTCCATGACCCCTGTGGCCCTGCACTCCAGGGTAGTTTTGCACCAGCCTGTGTGATGGATGGTTAGTTTGCAAAAGATTTGGAGAGAAAAAGAGTTTATTAGTGCATTTGTAGAGCATGTTACTCATCCATTATGTAGTTTCTGAGAAGCCAGGTGGGATGAAACTGCATTTCAGCCAAAAATTGAAGCTTCGAGAGGTATAATTGCTAGCCAAAATCAAATAATAAGAAAGTGTTACAAAGTCTCTTTTTTTAAGAGAATGAAAGCCAGCCAGAGTCTCTCAGCTCCTTCCACCAGCCATATCCCCTGCCTGTACCACACAGCTTAATTCACACCAAGTGTCCTTCAGATACCTCATCAGATCCTTCACAAACCCTATAACCCTTGGAAGGTATAATCAAATCTCTTGAGATAAAACTCTAGAAGTAGAGTTTTCAAAGAGATCTGAAAACTGGTTTTCAAACTCAATCTCTCACCTATCCTAAGACACACAAAAATAGAATTTAGTGCTAAGTGGGAAGAGAATTTCTTTGGGTGAGCCCTACTGGGAGTCCACCACAAATGTTGCCCATTCTTAGTCTCACCAGTCTATTCTTTTAGTCTCTATTTCATTTATTTCTACTCTTATCTTTATGATTTCTTCTCGACATAATTTTGGATTTTATTTGTTCTGTATCTAACTAGCTTATTCCTTACCTCACTTTTCCTTCCTTTTTGTGGTTTGCTTTCAAGGAAAACACTTAAGATTTACTCTCACAGCAGATTTCAAGTATCTGCAACTAAAAATTTGTACCTTTGCAATCAGATATTGACATTTTGTGGAATGCCCTACATTTGTGATTTGTACAATGGTTCTCTCACAACCAGACTGCAATTAAAAGGTTTTTGAAGTAAGATCACAGAGGGAAAGTGCTATTTTCATTATCTCAACCATTAACATGACATGACTTGATTTTGACCATGACCTTCTGCCTGAGGTTGTACCTTAAAACAATTTTTTTTCCTTTCTTTTAGTTGTTATCTCCATTTCTGAGATCTTTTCTCAATTTTCAGATTATTCCTTTCTTGTGCTGTTGGGCAAGGGTATATATTTTTCTAGGAAGGAATTTCTGTACTTCCATCAGAACCTCCAAAGGGAAGGAGCTTGAACTAGGTCCCAGGAGAAGACCAGGAAGGAGGCTGTAGTCTGCTGCAATTTGTGGTTCAGAGGAGGGAAGAGATGGTGTTCTGCATGTCAAGAACCTCACACACAGTGCTTTCTATATATAACACTTTTGAATTTGATGTACAACTTTAAATTTTAAATCAATGTTACATAGTCCTACATAAAAATATTAAGGTCTTAAAATATCCATACAATTATAGACTTCATGAAAAGCAGTAGTTACTATTAATTATAAGAAACAAGAGAGGTTACCCCTGAGGAGAGTGGCTGTGGGAATCAAAGGCAAAAAGGATACTGTTTCTATAAACAGTGGATTAAACTTTTAATCATATGTGTATTATCACATGATCTTTATGACACAACTTATTTTCTTCGTGTCACTTTTTAAAATTAAACTAATAAATGTCAGATTGTTTTTAAGTAAGTGGCATTTGTTGACTATTTATATTAGGCACTGAGTGATACACTGTTCACTTAACCCTTACAATAAATAGATGAAGTCTGTCATGTTAATATCCTCTTTAGGATCATGAGAAATCTGAGGTGCACTGAGGCTGAATAAACTGACCAGGCTTATAACATCGGGAAGAAGGTCAGACTCACAACCCCAGCAGGTAGGTGCTCAGTTGTGAGTGCTCAGGATGAGAATGAGTCAGGAAACGTCCTACAGGTTCCAAAGCACTGCCCATCATTCATCTCAGGCTGTCTCCAAACTGACCTGTAAGGCAATGGTGACTAATCTCCACTCTACAGAAAAGAAAACCAGCTCTCAGAGAGGAGGGGAGTGATCATGGAAAAGGTAGCAGAGATCTGATATGGGAGCTGGACTTGCTGTTGATGTGGAGTCTTCTCTTAGTCTTTCAAATCAGTCGACCTTCCAGAGACCAAAATAGTTTCTCCAGGATTGCGTATTTCCCCATGAATTAATTGTACTTCATGGAAAACCCTGTGAAGTCTTTTCCACTTGTGTCCTTAGGCTCCCACAGGCCCTTCAGAGAGTGGGTGCTGAATAAATATTTGCTAGATGTTAGGATGACTCAACTTCCACCTGAAACAGAGAATTCCTATACTACATATCACTGAAGCTAAGTTCCTTCCTTGGTCTCTGAGCTAACCTTTCCCCAGAAGATAATCCAGACTCCAGTCAATGCTTGAAGTTGCAAGCCTGATTGAATTCTGCTCCTCACCCAGTTCCCAGTGGCCTTTATACCCAAGGCTGCTTCCTCCCACTACCCCTGACCTAACCTGGTGAGGACCAACTTCCCCCTGAACCAGTACAGCTGAGACACAGGACCTGTGCAGGTTCAGGATGGGGGACAGTGACTGTGGGTGACATGCCAGGAGTGTCTCTCAAACATTCCATGGACTTAGTGAGCATTGGTTGACTGTTGCTCACACCTTCTAGACCACCAGGAACAGAACTAAGCAAAAATGGCCCTGGAGCTCAGACTCAATACTCTGGACATCATTCCAAATAACATTAGGTGTTTCTCCCTCTCCCAGAAGAGTCTGTAGCCAAACTCAACTTCCCATGAGATCCTTAGCTCTATCCCTGGACCAGAGGATTTACAAAAGTCCCACTTTCTCAAGTCCATGGTGCTGGGATGCCTGCAACCAGAAAACCCTTAAAAATTGCTGACACCTAACCTGGACTCTTACTGCCTGTCCCCTCACTGTCAAGGCTGCTCTCACCCCTTGTCCTGTAAGCAGTGAGAATACCCCAGGAGCAGGATCCTTCTTCTGACCACAGCCCCACTCTGTGCGTCCAGCAAATGATTGAGGTCTGACCACTCCTTTCTATGGATATTGAGAAAGCCAGAATCACATTTTCCTTCTCTTCTTGCCAACCTCTCTTGGTAACTTTTCTCCATAAAGCCAGTTCCTTAACCGTATGAATTTTCAGGAATTCTACCTTTGACTGGTATATATCATGTTAATAACAAAAGACCCACCTTACAAACCAGCACAAGATTGGAAGTCAACAGTGAGTCATTAAAATGACTTTTTAAAGGAATCAAAGGCAATGGGGCGGTTTCTCCAGGCCCCACACTGCTCGCAGCATCCCTACCCAGCCAGGGAACATCCCTGCTTCCCAGCAATGCCTGGTGCCCATCATTATACATTCCACTTTCCAGCTTTCTTTCTCTTGCCTCAATATCTTTGGGGGAAAAATGTCCAAAAAGCCTAAGTATTCTCTTCCCCTGAAATATATATTAAATCATTCCCATTTGTAGTATAAAGATCCACCTACTGAAAAGTGAAGCAGCACCGTCTTATCAATGAAGGATGATAATAAAGAGTGAGGAGTGGGAGACAGAGGGGTGGTTCTGCCAGGGCAGATTTGTCCTGTTCCTGGAGGAAAATTCTAAGGAACTCTCAGGCTGGGAGCTGTGTGAATAGTAGGGAATAAAATGCTGAGACTGCTCTGGTGGCCAGGAGGACAAAACTCAATTTCAGGGTGCTGGAAAGAAGCGCTGGTGCCAGGATGTGAAGCAGAGCAGTACTGAGAATGGGAGCAAAGAGAATCCTCCTTCAATGTGCAGTTGGGCCCATATAAAAGAGGGAGGATAAGAATGAAACTGTAGTAAGTCCCCACCGTGTTCAGAGCACTGTGCCAGGATCTTACATACATTCTCCCATGTTATCTCTATAACTCTAATTCTGCTCCTAACTACCTGTTCTACAAAAATGCATACACCTGGCTCCAAGGGACACGAGAAAAAAGCTGTTAATGTTAGGTGAAGCCAGAGAAGAAAACACAAACTCTGTGCATTCATTGTGTGAGCCCCCAAACAAGCAATGGAAGTCTCCATGTTCATGGGTGCCAAGGGGGTCAAACCCTAGAGAAAAACAAGTGCTTATCTCTGGGGATGGGGACCTTGTCTTTGGAAACATTGGGCTCCTGAGGTCTTGGGGATGTACTTCTATGTTGGTTGCCATTTTTTCCTGATGTGCCTTGGATGAAGGCTTGGTTGGGTTCAGAGTAGTTGATGCCACCTGAATGATCTGGCCCTGCCTCCTTCTAACTGTTTGCAGTGACACACACTCTAGTGATGGTGATCTCTGCCCTGGAGCTAACTTTCCACACTCTGGAGTGTAGGCAGGGATACACGAGTTGGCAATGAGCTGCCTTTACCCTGATAAAAGACAAGTTCAGGGTCCAAGCTGGCGCCATTCTTTCCAAGTGTGCACACTCTCATTGGCAATAGCAGCCTCTGAATTAGTGGGGAGTAGCACTGGAACTAGAAGGGCTGAAGCAGGAGCTCACTGTGTGCCCGACAGGAAGGCTGGGTAGCTAACAAGAGCCACAGGCAGTTTTCCATCTATTTCCTCCAAATGGTGACTGGGAGTAAGTATATATGTGTGTGCTCTTCAAGAATGAATTATTTTTACATGGTGGAGAGGTCTGACATAATGTGGTCCACTAGAGAAGGGAATGGCAAACCACTTCAGTATTCTTGCCTTGAGAACTTCATGAACAGTATGAAAAGGCAAAATGATAGGATACTGAAAGAGGAACTCCCCAGGTCACTAGGTGCCCAATATGCTACTGGAGATCAGTGGAGAAATAACTCCAGAAAGAATAAAGGGATGGAGCCAATACCCAGCTGTGGATGTGACTGGTGACAGAAGCCAGGTCCAATGCTGTAAAAGCAATATTGCATAGGAACCTGGAATGTCAGGTCCATAAATCAAGGCAAATTGGAAGTGGTAAAACAAGAGATGGCAAGAGTGAACATCGACATTCTAGGAATCAATGAACTAAAATGGACTGGAATGGGTGAATTTAACTTAAGTAAGTAAGTAAGTAAAGTTGCTCAGTCGTGTCTGACTCTTTGCAACCCCATGGACTGTAGCCTACCAGGGTCCTTCCTCCATGGGATTCTCCAGGCAAGAGTACTGGAGTGGGTTGCCATTGCCTTCTCCAGGGGATCTTCCCAACTCAGGGAACGAACACGGGTCTCCTGCATTCCAGGCAGACATTTTAACCTCTGAGCCACCAGGGAATTTAACTCAGAGGACCATTATATCTACTACTGTGGACAGGAATCCCTCAGAAGAAATGGAGTAGCCATCGTGGTCAACAAAAGAGTCCAAAATGCAGTACTTGCATGCAATCTCAAAAACAACAGAATGATCTCTGTTCATCTCCAAGGCAAACCATTCAATATCACAGTAATCCAAAGCAATGCCCCAACCAGTAACGCTGAAGAAGTTGAAGTTGAATGGTTTTATGAAGACCTACAGACTGGTTCCAAATAGGAAAAAGAGTACATCAAGGCTGTATATATTGTCACCCTGCTTATTTCACTTATATGCAGAGTACATCATGAGAAGTGCTGGACTGGAAGAAACACAAGCAGGAATCAAGATTGCCGGGAGAAACAACAATAACCTCATATATGCAGATGACACCACCCTTATGGCAGAAAGTGAAGAGGAACCAAAAGGCCTCTTGATGAAAGTGAAAGAGAAGAGTGAAAAAGTTGTCTTAAAGCTCAACATTCTGAAAACAAAGATCATGGCATCCAGTCCCATCACTTCATGGGAAATAGATGGGGAAACAGTGGAAACAGTGTCAGACTTTATTTGGGGGGCTCCAAAATCACTGAAGATAGTGAGTGCAGCCATGAAATTAAAAGATGCTTACTCTTTGGAAGAAAAGTTATGACTAACCTAGAAAGTATATTCAAAAGCAGAGACATCACTTTGCAGACTAAGGTCCGTCTAGTCAAGGCTATGGTTTTTCCTGTGGTCATGTATGGATGTGAGAATTGGACTGTGAAGAAGACTGAGCACCAAAGAATTGATGCTTTTGAACTGTGGTGTTGGAGAAGACTCTTGAGAGTCCCTTGGACTGCAAGGAGATCCAACCAGTCCATTCTGAAGATCAACCCTGGGATTTCTTTGGAAGGAATGATGCTAAAACTGAAACTCCAGTACTTTGGCCACCTGATGTGAAGAGTTGACTCATTGGAAAAGACTCTGATGCTGGGAGGGATTGGGGGCAGGAGGTGAAGTGGACGACCAAGGATGAGATGCCCGGATGGCATCACTGACTCGATGGATGTGAGTCTGAGTGAACTCCAGGTGATGGACAGGGAGTCCTGGTGTGCTGCAATTCATGGGGTCGCAGAGTCAGACACGACTGAGCGACTGAATTGAACTGAATAAGCACATGGGTATTCAAACCAGCTAAGAGGGTTCATCTTCCCAGTATCAGACCTGGGGCATCATGTTTAATATATGTCTCATATTCCTCATCCCCAAGGGGGATTCTTGAGCCTATGCTACCACTTCTCCTCCCTGTGCCCCCCAGTAGTGGTGTGGGACCTGAACAGTACATTTCTCCTTCTTTCCTACCAGATTTCATGTTTTCTTTCTCTACAACCTTGTTGTAGAAGACCTGTAAGGAAGCTGGAGCCATGTATGTTTCAGGATCTCTGTGGGTACAGATGGGAGTTTCCTTGACCTGGTCCCTGTCTAGCAAGTAGTCCATGGATGGCAACTGAGAGAGGGATAATTGCTTATGTGGAGTCCTTTAAGTAGCTCCAGAGATGGAGATGAGAGTGTCTCCTGAGGGTACCTGTATCATCAAGACATTCTTGGTCTGTGATGGAGACAAAAGGGGCACATTTAAATCTTTCAGAATCTAGTCAGACAAACTTTGGTGGACTTACCTCCAAGAGTTTCCCTACCACAGAGGAGATGAACTGCATTCATAGGAAATTTCAGGGTCCACAGCCAGGACCAAGTCTGTATATCTATTATCCAATGCACAGGTGGACATGGTTTTTCCTGGGTCTTCTGCCTATGTTGGTGATGGGCCCACAGCCAAAAGAAGTTCTAACTGACTTCACAGAGGTAGAGAGCTGATTCCATTTCTGTGGCCAGCACTACAGTTAATAAGCCAGATTCTTTCTTGGAAGTTATATGCTTCATTTTTATTCATTTGGAGATTTGACCTAACATTAAAACAATACATACCTAATCCAGACCCTGCATGAATACCTCTGCCCACCTCCTGAAGCAGAAAAGGAACTTAAAGCAATTTTGTTCTTCTCTCTCTGGTCCTTAATGTTATTTTTTTAAATTTTTTACTTTTACTTTATTCTACTTTACAATACTGTATTGGTTTTGGCATATATTGACATGAATCCTCCACAGGTGTATACAAGATCCCAATCCTGAATCCCCCTCCCACTTCCCACCCCATATCATCTCTCTGGATCATCCCCGCGCACCAGCCCCAAGCATCTTGTATCCGGTATCGAACATAGACTGGCACTTCGTTTCTTACGTGATAGTATACATGTTTCAATGCCATTCTCCCAAATCATCCCACCCTCTCCCTCTCCCTCAGAGGCCAAAAGTCCATTCTGTACCTCTGTGTCTCTTTTGTTGTCTCACATACAGGGTCATCATTACTATCTTTCTAAATTCCATATATATGTGTCAGTGTTTTTCTTTCTGGCTTACTTCACTCTGTATAATCGGTTCCAGTTTAATTCACCTCATTACAACTGATTCAAATTTATTCTTTTTAAGGGCTGAGTAATACTCCATTGTGTATATGTACCACAGCTTTCTTATCCATTCATCTGCTGATGGATATCTAGGTTGTTTCCATGTCCTGGCTATTATAAACAGTGCTGCAATGTACATTGGGGTACATGTGTCTCTCTGAGGAAACATGGTTTCCTCAGTCTGTATGCCCAGCAGTGGGATTGCTGGGTCATAATGCAGTTCTATCTGCAATTTTTAAGGAATCTCCACACTGTTTTCCATGGTGACTGTACTAACTTGCATTCCCACCAACACTGTAAGAAGGTTCCCTTTTCTCCACATCCTCTCCAGCATTTATTGCTTGTAGACTTTCGGATCACAGCGATTCTGACTGGTGTGAAATGGTACCTCATTGTGGTCTTGATTTGCATTTCTCTGATAATGAGTGATGTTGAGCATCTTTCCATGTGTTTGTAAGCCATCCCTATGTCTTCTTTGGAGAAATGCCTATTTAGTTCTTTGACCCATTTTTTTATTGGGTCATTTATTTTTCTGGAGTTGCTTGTATATTTTTGAGATTAGTTGTTTGTCAGTTGCTTCATTTGCTATTGTTTTCTCCCATTCAGAAGGCTGTCTTTTTACCTTACTTACAGTTTCCTTTGTTGTGCAGAAGCTTTTAATTTTAATTAGATCCTATTTGTTTATTTTTGCTTTTATTTCCAGTATCCTGGGAGGTGGATCATAGAGGATCCTGCTGTGATTTATGTCGGAAAGTGTTTGCCTATGTTCTCCTCTAGGAGTTTTATAGTTTCTGGTCTTATGTTTAGATCTGTAATCCATTTTGAGTTTATTTTTGTGTGTGGTGTTACAAAGTGATCTAGTCATTCTTTTACAAGTGGTTGACCAGTTTTCCCAGCACCACATGTTAAAGAGACTGTCTTTACTCCATTGTATATTCTTGCCTCATTTGTCAAAGATAAGGTGTCCATAGGCGTGTGGATTTATCTCTGGGCTTTCTGTTTTGTTCCATTGATCTATATTTCTGTCTTTGTGCCAGTACCATACTGTCTTAATGACTGTGGCTTTGTAGTAGAGCCTGAAGTCAGGCAAGTTGATTCCTCCAGTTCCATTCTTCTTTCTCAAGATTGCTTTGGCTATTCGAGGTTTTTGTACTTCCATACAAATCTTGAAATTATTTGTTCTAGTTCTGTGAAAAATACTGCTGGTAGCTTGATAGGGATTGCATTGAATCTGTAGATTGCTTTGGGTAGTATATTCATTTTCACTATATTGATTCTTCTGATCCATGAACATGGTATATTTCTCCATCTATTAGTGTCCTCTTTGATTTCTTTCATCAGTGTTTTATAGTTTTCAATATATAGGTCTTTAGTTTCTTTAGGTAGGTATATTCCTAAGTATGTTATTCTTTTCATTGCAACAGTGAATGGAATTGTTTCCTTAATTTCTTTTTCTACTTTCTCATTATTAGTGGATTGGAATGCAAGGGATTTCTGAGTGTTTATTTTATATCCTGCAACTTTAATATATTCATTGATTAGCTATAGTAGCTTTCTGATGGAGTCTTTAGGATTTTCTATGTAGAGGATCATGTCATCTGCAAACAGAGAGAGTTTTACTTCTTTTCCAATTTGGATTCCTTTTATTTCTTTTTCTGCTCTGATTGCTGTGGCCAAAACTTCCAGAACTATATTGAATAGTACTGGTGATAGTGGGCACCCTTGTCTTGTTCCTGACTTTAGGGGAAATGCTTTCAATTTTTCACCATTGAGGATAACGTTTGCTGAGGGTTTGTCATAAGAGAAGACTCTACACATGGACATCACCAGATGGTCAACACTGAAATCAGATTGACTATATTCTATGCAGCCAAAGATGGAGAAGCTGTATACAATCAACAAAAACAAGACCAGGAGCTGACTGTGGCTCAGATCATGAACTCCTTATTGCCAAATTCAGACTGAAGTTGAAGAAAATAGGGAAAACCACTAGACCATTCAGGTATGACCTAAATCAAATATTTTATGATTATACAGTGGAAGTGAGAAATAGATTTAAGGGCCTAGATCTGATAGATAGAGTGCCTAATGAAATATGGAATGAAGTTTGTGACACTGTATGGGAGACAGGGATCAAGACCATTCTCATGGGGAAAAATGCAAAAAAGCAAAATGGCTGTCTAGGGAGGCTTTACAAATAGCTGTGAAAAAGAGAGGCGAAAAGCAAAGGAGAAAAGGAAAGATAGAAGCATCTGAATGCAGAGTTCCAAAGAATAGCAAAAAGAGAAAAGAAAGCTTTCTTCAGCAATCAATGCAAAGAAATAAAGGAAAAGAAGAGACTGGGAAAGACTAGAGATCTCTTCAAGAAAATCAGAGATATCAAGGGAGCATTTCATGCAAAGATGGGCTCGATAAAGGACAGAAATGGTCTGGACCTAACAGAAGCAGATGATATTAAGAAGAGGTGGCAAGAATACATGGAAAAACTGTACAAAAAAGAGGAGCTAAAGGGTCTCTTGATGAAGGTGAAAGAGGAGAGTGAAAACGTTGGCTTAAAGCTCAACATTCAGAAAATGAAAATCATGGCATCCTGTTCCATCACTTCATGGGAAATAGATGGGGAAACAGTGGAAACTGTGTCAGACTTTATTTTTTGGGCTCCAAAAATCACTGCAGATGGTGACTGCAGCCATGAAATTAAAAGACGCTTACTCCTTGGGAGAAAAGTTATGAGGAACCTAGATAGTATATTCAAAAGCAGAGACATTACTTTGCCGACTAAGTTCCATTTAGTCAAGGCTATGGTTTTTCCTGTGGTCATGTATGGATGTGAGATTTGGACTGTGAAGAAGGCTGAGCGCCGAAGAATTGATGCTTTTGAACTGTGGTGTTGGAGAAGACTCTTGAGAGTCCCTTGGACTGCAAGGACATCCAACAAGCCCATTCTGAAAGATATCAACTCTGGGATTTCTTTGGAAGGAATGATGCTGAAGCTGAAACTCCAGTACTTTGGCCACTTCATGCAAAGAGTTGACTCACTGGAAAAGACTCTGATGCTGGGAGGGATTGGGGGCAGGAGGAGAAGGAGATGACCGAGGATGAGATGGCTGGATGGCATCACGGGCTCGATGGAAGTGAGTCTCAGTGAACTCTGAGAGATGGTGATGAACAGGGAGACCTGGTGTGCTGCGATTCATGAAGTCGCAAAGAGTCGGACACTCCTGAGTGACTTAACTGAACTGAACTGAACTGGTCTTCCCTCTATTCCTGCTTTCTGGAGAGTTTTTATCATAAATGGATGTTGAATTTTGTCAAAGGCCTTCTCTGCATCTATTGATATAATCATATGACTTTTATTTTTTAATTTGTAATGAGGTGAATTACATTGATTGATTTGCGGATATTGAAGAATCCTTGCATCCTTCGGATAAAGCCCACTTGGTCATAGTGTATGATCTTTTAATGTGTTGTTGGATTCTGATTGCTAGAATTTTGTTAAGGATTTTTGCATCTATGTTCATCAGTTATATTGGCCTGTAGTTTTCTTTTTTTGCGGCATCTTTGTCAGGTTTTGGTATGGGTGTCAGGGTGATGGTGACCTCATAGAATGAATTTGGAAGTTTACCTTCCTCTGCTATTTTCTGGAAGAGTTTCAGTAGGATAGGTGTTAGCTCTTCTCGAAATTTTTGGTAGAGTTCAGCTGTGAAGCCTCTGGACCTGGGCTTTTGTTTATTGGAAGATTTCTGATTATAGTTTCAATTTTCGTGCTTGTGATGGGTCTTTTAAGATTTTTATTTCTTCCTGGTTCATTTTTGGAATGTTGTACTTTTCTAAGAATTTGTCCATTTCTTCCACGTTGTCCATTTTATTGGCATATAATTGCTGATAGTAGTTTCATGATCCTTTGTATTTCGGTGTTGTCTTTTGTGATCTCTCCATTTTCATTTCTCATTTTATTGATTTGATTTTTTTCTCTTTGTTTCTTGATGAGTCTGGCTAATGGTTTGTCAATTTTATTTATCCTTTCAAAGAACCAGCTTTTGGCTTTGTTGATTTTTGCTATGGTCTCTTTTGTTTCTTTGCATTTATTTCTGCCCTAATTTTTAAGATTTCTTTCCTTCTACTAACTCTGAGGTTCTCCATTTCTTCCTTTTCTAGTTGCTTTAGGTGTAGAGTTAGGTTATTTATTTGACTTTTTTCCTGTTTCTTGAGGTATACCTGTATTGCTATGAACTTTCCTCTTAGCACTGCCTTTATAGTGTCCCACAGGTTTTGGGTAGTTGTGTTTTCATTTTCATTCATTTCGATGCATAATTTGATTTCTTTTTGATTTCTTCTGTGATTTGTTGGTTATTCAGAAGGGTGTTGTTCAGCCTCCAAATGTTGGAATTTTTAATAGCTTTTCTCCTGTAAGTGAGATCTAACCTTAGTGCATTATGGTCAGAGAAGATGCTTGGAATGACTTCGATTTTTTTGAATTCATCTAGGTTAGATTTATGGCCCAGGATATGATCTACCCTGGAAAAGATTCCGTGAGCACTTGAGAAAAAGGTGAAATTCATTGTTTTGGCTGTGAAATGTCCTATAGATATCAATTAGGTCTAACTGGTCTATTGTATTATTTAAAGTTTGTGTTTCTTTGTTAATTTTCTGTTTAGTTGATCTGTCCATAGGTGTGAGTGGGATATTAAAGTCTCCCACTATTATTGTGTTATTGTTAATTTCCTTTTCATGCTTGTTAGCATTTGCCTTACATATTGTGATGCTCCTATGTTGGGTGCATATATATTTATAATTGTTGTATTTTCTTCTTGGATTGATCATTTAATCATTATGTGGTGGCCTTCTTTGTCTCTTTTCACTGCCTTTGTTTTAAAGTCTATTTTATTGGATATGAGTATTGTACTCCTGCTTTCTTTTGGTCTCTATTTCGATGGAATATCTTTTTCCAGCCCTTCACTTTCAGTCTGTATGTGTCCATTGTTTTGAGGTCGGTCTCTTGTAGGCAACATATATAAGGATCTTGTTTTTGTATCCATTCAGCCAGTCTTTGCCTTTTGGTTGGAGCATTCAGCCCATTTACGTTTAAGGTTATTATGATAAGTATGATCCCATTGCCATTTACTTTATTGTTTTGGGTTCGAGTTTACATGCCCTTGTTGTGTTTCCTGTCTAAAGAATATCCTTTAGCATTTGTTGGAGAGCTGGTTTGGTGGTGCTGAATTCTCTCAGCTTTTGCTTGTCTGTAAAGCTTTTGATTTCTCCTTCATATTTGAATGAGATCCTTGCTGGGTACAGTAGTCTGGGCTGTAGGTTATTTTCTTTCATCACTTTAAGTATGTCTTGCCATTCCCTCTTGGCCTGAAGAGTTTCTACTGAAAGATCTGCAGTTATTCTTATGGAGATCCCCTGTGTGTTATTTGTTGTTTTTCCCTTGCTGCTTTTAATATTTGTTCTTTGTGTATGGTCTTTGTTAATTTGATTAATATATGTCTTGGGGTGTTTCGCCTTGGGTTTATCCTGTTTTGCACTCTCTGGGTTTCTTGGACTTGAGTGATTATTTCCTTCCTCATTTTAGGGAAGTTTTCAACTATTATCTCCTCAAGTATTTTCTCATGCTCTTTCTTTTTGTCTTCTTCTTCTGGGACTCCTATAATTCGAATGTTGGAGCGTTTCATATTGTCCTGGAGGTCTCTGAGGTTGTCCTCATTTCTTTTAATTTATTTTTCTTTTTTCCTCTCTGATTCATTTATTTCTACCATTCTATCTTCTATTTCACTAATCCTATCTTCTGCCTCCGTTATTCTACTATATGTTGCCTCCAGAGTGTTTCTGATCTCATTTATTGCATTATTCATTATATGTTGACTCTTTTTTATTTCTTCTAGGTCCTTGTTAAACCTTTCTTGCATCTTCTCAATCCTTGACCCCAGGCTATTTATCTGTGATTCCATTTTGATTTCAAGATTTTGGATCATTTTCACTATCAATATTCAGAAATCTTTTTCAGGTCGATTCCCTATCTCTTCCTCTTTTGTTTGGTTTGGTGGGCATTTCTCCTGTTCCTTTGCCTGCTGGGTATTCCTCTGTCTCTTCATCTTGGTTATATTGCTGCGTTTGGGGTGGCCTTTCTATATTCTGGGAATTTGTGGAGTTCTCTTTATTATGGAGTTTCCTCACTGTGTGTGGGGTTGTATCAGTGGCTTGTCAAGGTTTCTTTATTAGGGATGCTTGTGTTGGAATTATGCTGGGTGGAGCTGGATTTCTTCTCTCTGGAGTGCAATGAATTGTCCAGTAATGGGTTATGAGACATCAATGGTTTTGGAATAACTTTGAGCTGCCTGTATATTGAAACTCAGTGGTGTGTTTCTGTGTTGCTGGAGAATTTGCATGGTATGTCTTGCTCTGGAACTTGTTGGCCCTTGCGTGGTGCTTGGTTTCAGTGTAGGTATGGAGGCGTTTGATGAGCTCCTATTGATTAATGTTCCCTGGATTCAGGATTTCTCTGATGTTCTCAGGATTTGGACTTAAGCTTCCTGTTTCTTGTTTTCAGTTTTATTTTTACAATAGCCTCAGGACTTCTCCATCTATACAGCACTAATTATAAAACATCTAGGTTAAAGATGAAAAGTTTCTCCACACTGAGGGTCCCTCACAGAGGTTCACTGAGTTACATGGAGAAGAGAAGAGGGAGGGGGTAGCTAGAGGTGACTGGAATGAGATGAGATGGGATCAAAAGAGGAGAGAGCAAGCTAGCCATTAATCACTTCCTTATGTGTGCTCCACAGTCTGGACCACTCAGAGGTGTTCACAGAGTTATACAGGGAAGAGGAGAGGGAGGAAGTAGACAGAGGTGGCCAGGGGGATAAAAGGGGGAGATGAAAAGGAGGGAGACAGATCTGGCCAGTAACCAGTTCCTGAGTGTTCTCCACCATCTGGAACACACAGAGATTCACAGAGTTGGGTAGAGAAGAGAAGGGGGAGGGAGGAGACAGAGGCCACTTGGTGGAGAAAAGGAGAGTCCAAAGGAGGAGAGAGTAGTCAAGCCAGTAATCTCGCTCTCATGTAAAATTGGGTACTGAAGATTGGGTTTTTAAATGTATGAAATTGACAAAAAATACCAAAATGCAAAGAATAAAAATCTGGAGTAGAGATTGGATTTTCAAAAATACAATATTAAAGAAAAGAAGAAGAAGGATAAAACAAACAAACAAAAGCCACAAGAATTATTTAAAAAGAACATCAACCACAAAAGACTATATACAGCGTTTGCTTTAAAAATAGGGTTTTTTGAAAAGTAATAATAGGTTATAAAAATAAAAATTAGAGAAATAGAGGACTTAAAAATTTAAGAAAGTTAAAAAAGAAGAAAAAGAAAAAGGAAAATTAAAAAATAATAAGAAGAAAAAACAATCACACAACCACATCAACTCAAAAAAAAAAAAAAAAAAGATTGATCATAAAAGTAGTAAAGGTATATCTGGCCCTTTCTCTGGCATTGTGGGCTGTGGGGTCACTACCAAGGAGGTTCCCTCTGTTTAACTTCCTCTGTTTGCTGGTCTCTTCAGTGCCTGATTTCCGTCTTGACACAGGGAGAGCAGTGGTGGACTCCATGCTGAGCTTGCCCCTGCTCACAGCGCACACCGCTCAGGCTCTACATTGCTCTGCCGAGGAACCATCTGAGGCCAGCTCTAGGCTTCATGCAGTCTAAGCCACTCAGGCTCAGCACTCAGGAAGCCCTCAGAGGCACAGATTTGGTTGGGCCTGCATTTTGTGCCCTTCCCAGGTCCGAGTAGTTCAGGAGTTTGGCGAGCGCAATCATTGTGACTTATGGCCTTCCGTGCTGCTCAGTTTTCTGAGTGTACTGCTGGCATTCCTTCTCAGGCAGATGATGACTGTCCAGAACCCCCAGAAGTCTTAGTTAGCAAAGAAATCTGCTTGCAATTTGGTAGGTAATGTCTCTCTTGGGCTGCGATTGCCCCCTTCCAGCCCTTAAGGCTCTGGCTGCCTGTCACCAGAGGGGATGGTCTGCAGCCGGCTATTTTTGATCTGTCCTTTGTTCTGTGTGCGGTCCTGGTGGTGTCTTATGTTCAAGCATTTCATGTGGCAGCTGTCCCACAGTCTGGTTTGCTAGCCCAAGTTAGTTTACTCTGGCCACGCGTGGGGCATTCCAGCCCAATTCTCAAAAAAGCACTGCAGCCAACGCCTTCCACAGCCTGATTCTTAGAAAGCACTGCAGTCTGCGCCTCCCGCTCCTTCCTGCCCAACCCCCACTTGCTAGTGGCGGATGCAGGTGTCTGCACTGCTTATCCACTGAGGAATTTACTGTTGGGCTCGCAATCTGTTGGTTTTAATTATTTATTTATTTTTCCTTCCTGTTATGTTGCCCTCTGCGCTTCCAAGGCTCGCCACAGACTAGGCTGCGAGAATGTTTCCTGGTGTTTGGAAACTTCTCTTTTAAGAGTCTCTTCCCGGGACGGATTCCTTTCCCAGGACGTAGCTCCCTCCCTACCTCCTTTGTCTCTTTTTTCATCTTTTATATTTTTTCCTACCTGTTTTTGAAGCCAATGATCTGTTTTGCTGGGTGCCTGCTGTCCTCTGCCAGCATTCAGAAGTTTTTGTGGAATTTACTCAGCCTTGAAATGTTCTTTTGATGAATTTGTGAGGGAGAAAGTGGTCTCCTCATCCTATTCCTCTGCCATCTTAGGACCGTCCCCCCACTTAATGTTATTTTTACCCAGTGTTTGTGTTCTGCAATTTCACTACAGAACTTGTAAATTCTTCACTACCAAGCTCATTCTATGGGGCTTCTGTCACCCTGATACCAAAACCAGACAAAGATAGCACAAAAAGGAAAGGTCAACATCACTGATAAATATAGATGTACTAACAAACTGAATCCAAAGACACATTGAAAGGATAATACACCATGATCAAGTAGGACTGAACCCAAGGATGCAAGGATTCTTCAACCTATGCAAATCAATCAATGTGATAGGCCATATTGCCAAATTAAAGGATAAAAACCATACAGTCATCTCAACTTATGCAGAAAAAGATTTGACTAAATTCAGCACAGATGTATGATGAAAGCTCTCCAGAAGAGCATAGAGGGAAACTTCCTCAACATAATAAAGGCCATATACAACACACATATTGATTGCGAAGAACTGACTCATTGGAAAAGATCCTGGTGCTGGAAAATATTGAAGGCAGGAGGAGAAGGGGATGACGGAGGAAGAGATGATTGGATGGCATCACTGACTCAATGGACATAAGTTTGAGCAAGTTTCAGGAGTTGGTGATGGGCAGGGAAGCCTGGCATGCTGCAGTCCATGGGGTTGCAAGAGTCAGACACAACTGAGTGACATATCTGAACTGAACATAGCATTGTAAATGAACTACACTGTAATAAAAATTTTTAATATAAATTTATTTATTTTAATTGGGGGTTAATTACTTTACAATATTGTATTGTTTTTAAATTGTATTTTTTTTTATTTTTTGTACAATGTACTCCTGTTAAGTTCTATTCCCTGTTTATATTCTAGTCACTTTTTCCACTCACCATTCCTTTGTTTTCAGACTTCCCTACTAGGTCATTTTTAATGAAGTTATGCTTAGTGATTAACTATTGGTGGTAACATTCTCAGTTTTAATTTGACTGGAAATATCTTTAACTTTTCTTGAATGACAGGGGCAGACCTTGTCTAGAGTAAGATATCTGGCATAATCAACACCCTGCTTCCACTACTTGTCGAAGAAGCACCACTGGCCCACTGGCAGAGACTGGCATACCTCCTGTCCCAGTGAATGGGGGCCACATGCTCCTGCAGTGGTCCTTAATGTAATAATCAGTCAAGGAGGCCACTCCAAACAGGCACAAGTTCCCAAGGTTATAACTTGGATTGGTTTTGTCTTGGGCTCCAAGAGTCATGAACTTGGGTTGACTCACACAGACCCTTCCCTAGAGAGCAGTCTGCAGATAAGGGCAATCTTATAATACCTTTTGATTTTGTCTACGTGATATCAATGCTATCAATACAAACTTAGATTCACCAATGTCTTTTACCTATTGGTGGTGGTTTAGTCTCTAAGTCATGTTCTACTCATGCAACCCCATGGAATTGGAACCTACCAGGATCCTGCATCCATAGGATTCTCCAGGGAAGAATACTGGAGTGGGTTGCCATTTCCTTCTCCAGGGGATCTTCCCAACCCAGGGATCGAACCCAGGTCTCTTTCATTGCAGCCAGATTGTTTACCTACTGAGCTACAAAGGAAGCCCCCTTTATTTATTATTTTGCTCTAATTTTTCCTTCCTAATCCCTTCCTCTTTGTTCTTTCTTCAAACATTTTTCATTTTGTATTATAGGTTTAATTCCTTTCTGATTCTTTTGAAAAGTATAAACATAGTTCTTACAGCTTTCTCAGTTAACTATAGTTTTTACACTGTGGTTTCCTGTTGGTGGCCTCTGCTATCTCTGTCTCAGAGGGATATGCATCTCCTAACAAACTAGTAATGTTCTACTGCTATCATACATACAGTAGCAATTGTTCTCTATAAGAGTCCAAACACATGACTTGATATGGAAGCTGCTTCACTGGTCTGTTTACTCTTTGCTCCTGCCAAAGCCCTATAGGCTCTATTTTATGGTATTGTTTTTGAGTTTTAGAGCATAGTGAGAAATCACACTCACAATTACATATAGTGCAGGATTGGGTGCCAGTTTCCCACAACTTTCTCACAGACTCCTCTCATACACTGCAGGCGGCAGCCCTCAAGCCAGTTTCCTAAAAGGCAGATAGTTTCTCACCTTATATTTACTCCATCTTCTTAGCTGGCCTTGAGCAATACCCTTAAAGGTCAAAGTCACACTTAAGAACATACAACATTGGCCTCTAAGGGACAGACAAGTTCCTGACAACTCCATGGGATATGAGAAGTTTAACATCATGCACCCCTTTAACACTTAATTCTCTCTTGTTTTTGTAACTGAAGTTTCCTGAACCTCACACAATTAAAACACTTAGTTTAACAAAGCACTGTTGTTACCTAACTAAAACACTTTTATTATATAGTTATCAAACATTATTGTATAGTCAGAGTTTGAGGAGATGCTCCTGACTCAGTTCATGTGTCTTTTTCTCTGGAAAATTTCAAAGTATATTTCCACTCTTGTAATCCTTATTCCCCACAACCTCCAACACTTGGGACTGAAGCAGCCATGCTTAAGGAGGAAGCTAGAACTCCACTGAAGGTGCAACTCCATGTTCATCTTTTAACTTCAAAATATGCAAGACTATATTTTATTGATTAACAAGAGATTTGTGCTTCCCAAAACTAAGGATTGTAGATTCAGAGAAAAAAAAATATTTTTCAAAAGTACTGATAACAAACTGAAAAAATGCTAGGAAAGCTCTAGGAATGAGATGTATAACAACCCAGGTGACAAAAACTCCAAATAGGTTAAGGAGCACTGCAGAAGAAGGAGCTGTGGTGCCTCTCATAATTAATCTGGGATGTTGAGTCCATCTCCCAGGAAGTACGCTGTTTATTTATAACAAACTAAAAGATGCCAGGCAAGCTGTGGGGCTGAGATGTGGAACAAGCCAGACGATGGAAACTCCAAACAGGTTAAGAAGGAGCCAAGGCTCCCCAGCTTGTGCTAGTGGTAAAGAACCTGCCTGCCAGTGTGGAAGGCATAAGAGACATGGTTTTGATCTCTGGGTCAGGAATATTCCTGGAGGAGGGCATGGCAACCCACTCCAGTATTCTTGCCTGGAGAATCCCATGGACAGAAGAGCCTGGTGGGCTACAGTCCACGGGGGTCGCAAAGACTGAAGCAACTCAGTACACACAGGCTCACTGTAGCAGAAGGAGCCGTGGTGCCTCTCATAATTCATATGGGATGGTAGCCGTCTCCAAGGAAGTCCTCATGGAGAGGAGTCAAAGCATGGTGCATCTAGGCAGAAGAAAAAACCTCGAAAGTGCTCCAACTTCCCATCAACGTTTACATGACGATAGGGAGATTCAGAGGTTCTTATGGATCTGTACAGGAGGAAGAAAGTCCTGGGAGGATCATGTGGCAGAATATGCCTGAGAGGAGAAAAGGAAAATTCAGAGGACACAGAACTCACTACAGGAGGCAGTGTAGGCTGTCTCCGTGGCATCTCTCCCTTTGGCTTTCTCAGGTGTGAGTCAGTCACCTCCCCCATTGCATCCTCAAAGGACAAGAGACACGTCAAGTTCCCTGAAAAGTCTCATTAAAGCTCAGTTTCATCAGTTCACAGCTTTTGGGAAGCCACAGAGGAGAGCAAGGGAATCACAATATAGCTTTCTCCAGATAAATTGTCTTGTGCTCTGTGTCCATTCCTACGTTTTTATGCCTTCAGTATGTCTGAGAGTTTAAGAGTCTCAAACCACTTTTCATACACTGACTTGCATATTCTGCTTGTTGAAGTATTTTCCCAAGAGATTTTACTTTACTTCCCACAGGCTATGGGTCTTGTTAAGGATCTGGTGACATGTGTGGAGGTCAACTGGTGAATTCACCTGTTTGCATGGTATGGGCAGGGGATATGCATGGTTGGGGAAACTGAAAGACTTTAGCCACCTTCCCTTCTCTAAAACTGATATTCTGAATGCCTTTCTCAATAATGAGAACTCTGGGTAAAATGTTTTCACTCTCCAAACTTCGTTGCTTCATCTGTGAAATGTCCTGCCTTCCTAGCAGGGTTTTCTGAAACTAAATAATAGAAGAGCAATATGCTCCACAATGCAAAAATAAGTGAGATGTTGCTAATCCAAAGAGGAAATTTACTTGCTGTAGACATTTATAGAATTGCTAAGAAAATAGAACCAGAAAACTCTGGAATAAAGACAATATAGAAGACAGCAGTGGAACTCATCTTGTTTTCCTACTCCTTGAAAGAGACAAGATACTAAGAAGAAATGTAGACTTATTGCCTATTACCAACAGGCTTCAAGGCTCAGAATACAACAGCAGCACAAGTAAACTTTTTTAAAACTCAGCACAAATAAAGCTTTGTCTGATGTTCTCAAACTGTTTTATGATTGTTTCTGTTATCAATGATAGCAAATAACTTTCATCGTTTATTTTTAAAATGTTCTTGAAGTACCCACTCTGTTCTGTTTTAGTTACTGTATGAGATGGTTGGAACAAATTATCTAAATCCTCAAAATCACCCTGTGAAATAGTTGTTATAGTCATTTTTTTCTAGTTTTCTCAAAAATATATACATATGTTTTCATATATATATATATCTTCTTATAGTTTCTTGTTCATATAGATCTTGTATGTATTTATTGTCAACTCTGTTTTTGAGTACTTTTAGGTTTTTAAGGTCACAGAAAAACTCAACAGAAGGTATGAAGAGTTCCCTCATACCTCTTGCCTCCACACATCCATAGCCTCTCCCAGTACCAAAATCCGTAAACTGAGTCGCATATTTGTTATAGTTGACAAACCTACATTCATTATCACCTAAAGTTCATAGCTGACACTACTATTCATTCCTGGAATCATATATTCTATGGGTTAGGACTAATATAATGTGACGCGTGCTTACCATCATGTTGTTGTTGCTGTTGTTCAGTTGCTAAGGCATGTCCAACTCTTTGTAACTCCATGGACTGCAGCAGGCTTCCCTGTCCTTCATTATCTCCTGGACCCATGTCCACTGAGTCGGTCATGCTATCTAACCATCTCTTCCTCTACCACCCCTTTTTCCTCCTTCCCTTTATCTTTATCAGCATCAGGGGCTTTTCTGATGAGTTGGCTCTTTACATCAGGCAGCCAAAGTACTGGAGCTTCAGCATCAGTCCTTCCAACACACAATATCATATTTTCACTACATGCACTCTGAAAAATTTTACCCTGCCCATTCATCCACTAATATTCATTTGTTATCTGCTACCACAGAACCCAAGTTCACTCCACAGATTCTGTTTTCACAGTCCATCACAATAGGCTGATACAAACAGGGCCACAGAGAACCTGAACCTCACCTGGAAAAGCAAAATTCACCCTAAGGAGCTGGAAAAGAGAAGGACCTGGGACCAGCACCAACTTTTGGGTCCTAACTATGAGCCAGCTTCAGGGACAGTCCAACACCAGCCTCAGCTGCGTGGTGGGAACCCAAGCGACAAGAAAACTGCCCCCGTTGAATCCTAGAACTCTGTTAGGATCAAAAATGTTCAGGTGGGTGATGCCAGCCACTTCAGAGCACACTTCTTATCCAGGAGATTGTGGGAGTGGTGGTGCTCACTATCACCAGGAAATGTGTGCGCCAGGAAAACATTGATTTGGGGGTAAGTAGGGGCTTTTAAGGAGCAGAATAGCTCTACTGGGAACTGATGTTTATCTCTGCTCAAAAACCCATTTAAAAGGCCATTGAGTTGACAAGGAATCCTATGTGTAATGGGAAAACTCAAGGCAGAAACTATTGTCAGAGGATGAAGATCGAGGGGAGACAGGTTTTGACTTAAATATTAGAGATCTTAAACATTATAGGAGATCTTTCTATAGTCAGAATCATACAAAAATGAAATAGATGCTTTGGGACACAGGGCGCTCCCATAATTGGTAGAATATAACCTTAGGCTCAGTCAGTTTATGGGTAGTTATAAGGCGCAGGATGGGGTGGATGGATGGGGATGGGGTAGAACTCCATGGTGAGATCACTTCCACTGAAATGCTCAGTCGTGTCCAACTCTTTGCAGCCCCATGAACTGTAGCCCGTCAGGCTGCTCTATCCATGGAATTCTCCAGGAAAGAATCCTTGAATAGGTTGCCATTCCCTTCTCAGGGGATCTTCCCTAACCAGGGATCGAACTTGAGTCTCTTGCATTGCATGCAGATTCTCTACCATCTGACCCACCAGTGAAGCCCAGCTTCCAATGAGACATTCTTAGAATAAGAAACTCTCTTTACCAAAGTAACAGAATAATTCTGATCCCAAAATCCCATTTTCCCCATAACCATCAAGTGAAGCAAAGTCCCTGGCATTAAGCCAGTCTACCTCAGGGAAAGTGGCCAGTCCAGTATCCATCATCCAGAAGCCTGTTTCTTCCTCCTCTTGTTTCTACCCAATAGAGACCAGAACTCTATGCTTATTAATATTACTATGGATGAGATTGTTGAAAAGCTTTCTAAAGCTTTCTGCTCTTCAGGCTCCTTCAGTTCAGTTCAGTTCAGTTCAGCTCAGTCGCTCAGTCGTGTCCGACTCTTTGCAACCCCATGGATCGCAGCATGCCAGGCCTCCCTGTCCATCACCAACTCCCAGTGTTCACTCAGACTCGCATCCATCGAGTCAGTGATGCCATCTAGGCATCTCATCCTCGGTTGTCCCCTTCTCCTCCTGCCCCCAATCCCTCCCAGCATCAAAGTCTTTTCCAACGAGTCATCTCTTTGCATGAGGTGGCCAAAGTACTGGAGCTTCAGCTTTAGCATCATTCCTTCAGGCTCCTTGGGAAACTGAAAGCTTAGTTTACAAGAAGAGGTTTTTATTAGAAGCAGGAAAGTGAGAGGTGCCCAAACAATCTTGAGAAATGGGTTGAGGGTTTCTTTTTGTGCTTTGTTAAGTTTTAAGACTTGTAAATGAATGATTTCTATCATCTGTCATGTTTTAAGGTGTGTTTGTTGGCATAAAAGTTAGCCCCTCTATAAAGATTTGAAGGAATTCACTGTTGATACAATTTGGCCGTTATGCCCTCAAAGGAGAAATACATACTTAGAAGTTTTACAGTGATTTCTGTGTTGGTTTTCTGAGATTGATATACACACATAACTAAATTTCAGTGATTTATATTTTTCTGGAAATTGCCCATCATTAAACTTTTTCATTTAATAGATGGCATTCTTTTAGGGTTCTATTGTTGTTGTGTGGTATTTTGCAGTTTTAAATATAAGAACTTGCTGAAAGGCTAGTTCACCTGTTTTATAACAGGTGAACACACCAAACTTGAGAGTCACAGGGCTCATTAACCATTTCCTCACATATTGTGAAATCTCTGTGAAAAATCAAATTTGTTGTTGAGCTGGTGCTATGTGGTTTATTAAGAAGATGACATCTCTCTGACTTACCATACTCTCTACTAAGAACTTGGAAATAAGTACATAGGGCTGGTGAGAGTTTTCAGATTGTTTTTTTGTTTTTCATGTTTTTCTTGTTTAAAAGTTAAATAAAATACCAAATACCTGTATTACATGAGAGGTATAGAGACTCTGTTTCAGATCAGAGCAAGACTTAATCTCACATATGGACATGATTAAAGACTATATTAATCAATCAAAGAGATGACTAATAAGAAAAGTAGCATAAACAGAGATAAGGAACAGGGACAAATGAAGTGCACAGTTGGGCTGGCAGGAGAATCTCATGCCCTGGGCAGATAAGTTCTTCCACGGGGTTGGAGAGCTCAGATGAGAAGGCCATTGGGATCCATGCCAACAGCATCTGTTCACCAGCCCTAATTCAGGGCTCCACAGGCAGCTCAGTGGGACCTTGGTTTCCCATGTGACCATTCTTGGGAAAAGGATGCCCTAAGAGAAATATCCAGTTGACAAGTATTGATTTTACTGCTACTAGGAACTTGATTTTATGTATCAGCATCTGATGACATTTGTTACCAGGATTTTTCATCTCCAAGTAAATCTGTTTTCTGGGAAAATAATGAGATGGAGTTTCTGGACTCAGCCTAAGCCTAAGGGTCAGATTCTGAACCTTGTTGAACACATGCAAATAATGCCAATTTGAGGAGCCTCATCACTCAATCATTCCTCCACTCAATTGATATTTACTACACTTTGTGTTGAGAACATGTTAAGTATCATCTTGGAAGGCAAACTCACAATGTCTTTATCTTCCCATTTGAACTTTCTGAAGACACCATAGACCAAAGATTTTCAGTCTTAACAACCACTATGCTTCAGAATCATCTATTCAGATTATTATTTTTTTAAATACAGATGATTTGCAGTTTGGGTAGAGGTTTCAGGCAACTGTGTTTTTGAAAGCTCTGTAGGTGATCTGAAGAATAACCAGAGTTGTAAGCAATGAAAGGATTTCACGCTGGCATCATTAGAACAAAATGTTCATCTATATTGGTTTTCTATTACTTGGTTTAATGTCTAGACAGATCTAAGTATGTTTTATGGATGATTTCAATAAAAACCCTGAAGGAGTCATTTGAACATGATAGAAAGTAAAAGATAAAGACATGAGAATAAATGCTTGAACTTATATATTAGTATTCTCTGGATGCTGTAGTAGAATATCACAGACTGAATGACTTATATAATATAAATTTATTTTCTCATTTTTCTGAAAGCTCACAGTCCAAGACCAAGGTTCAGTAAAAGCTGGTTTCTGGTGATGCCTCTCTCTTAGGCTTGAGGACAACACCTTCTCACTGTGACCTCATATGGGGGCGACTCTTTCTCTCTCTCAGTTCAGTTCAGTTCAGTCTCTCAATTGTGTCTGACGCTTTGCGACCCCATGAATCGCAGCACACCAGGCCTCCCTGTCCATCTCCAACTCCCAGAGTTCACTCATCTTCTCTTCTCATAAGTTCTATCAAATTAGTCTCCTCCCTACAACCTCATTTAACCTTAACTACCTCCATAGAAGCTAGATCTAAAATTCCAAAATATTAGGGTTTAGGAAATGGCAACCCACTCCAGTATTCTTGCCCCATGGATGAAGGAGCCTGGTAGGCTACAGTGCATGGGGTTGCAAAGAGTCAGACACAACTGAGTGACTTTACTTTCACTTTCAGGGCCTCAACATATGAATTTTGAGGGGACATAATTCAGTCTATAACAACTAGTTTACAAGATGATAAACTTCCTCTAGGTGTGTATGTGGCTTTGCTATTTCTAAGATGAACTCTGGTCATGTCAATCCCACGCTCAAAAATTTTAATAGATAATGTTTTCCCATTAGGTATTTTGGAAATATTATAAGACAGAAAAAGAAACAAACCCAGAAGTTAACCACTATCAACATCTTCATATCAATTTTTGTATTCCCTTATGTCCCACATAAAAGTATGTGAATATCTATTTATAAAACCAAGATAACCCAATAGGTGCTGTTAAGCCCAGCCACCTATATGATATAAATTATTAGAAAGACTATCTGAATGCTGTTTGAAAATAAACTTAAAGGGTATAGAAAAAGTGAGACTGTGAGGTTAGTAAACTACTCCAGGTGAAAATTGGTGACCATCTTGGATCAGGTGTGTGGTAAGAGATAGTTATATTACCAATATAGATAGATGACAGATAAATAGATGATAGATTATATAAACCCGTCACTGATATACTGATAGAAAACATAACAGTATTTGCTGATAGAATGTAGGCTATGAGAAAATCAGTAAAATCTAGGATGAGATCAAAGTTATGTGCCCCAAAAATGGAAGTATGAAGGTGGCGTTTATTAGGATTGGAAAACTGCATAACGTAGGCATGTAAAGTTGGAGGTGTCTACTATACATCTAAGTGGAGATGTCAAGTAAACAGTTGGATATTTATTCCACTCTCCAAAGTGGAGTGCAATAGAGAAATCCAGACCAGAATTTTTGGAGCAATCAATATGTTTAAAATCATGAGATGGTGTGATATCTATATTGGTTTTCTATTACAGCCATATGAAATCACTACAGACATAGCTGCTTAACACAAAACTATTATCTCACAGCTCTGAAAATCAGAAATCTGGTGTCTCATTAACATTAAATTGAGGTATTAACAAGCTAGAATTCTTTCTAGGGTCTCAGCAGGAGAATCCATTTTCTGCTTGTTCTATTTTTTAACTGTCTCAAGATTTTTCTATTGTGAGGTAATTTTTTAAATTAATTTATTTTATTGAAGGATAATTACTTTACAATATTGTGATGGGTTTTTCTATACATCAACATAAATTGGCCCCATGCATACATATTCTTGTTATTGCCTGAATTCAGTTCTTAGCAGTTGTAAGACTGACATTTTCATTTTCATTTGGTTGTAAGATTTCTAAGCTTCTAGAGACCACCACATGTCCTGAACTTCTGTCCCTCTTACTCCATCTTCAAATACAGAAATAGCATGTCAAATTCTCATCTCATATCTCTCTGACTCACTTTTCTACCTCTTATTCTTCCACTTTTGTGAATTTCCATGATTAAAATAGTACCACCTGGATAATTTAGAATAATCTCCCAATCTCAAGGACCTTAACCTTGATCATATCTGCAAGGCATTTTTGCCTTGTAAGTTTGCATAGTCACAGGTTTGAGGATTACTACTTGGCCATTACAAAAGAAAATAGTGAGTACAGATAGTGAAGTAAAATTATATGGATGGCCTGTGTCTGACCCCTAGGATATTCCAGAGTTTAGAGATTGAGGAGATAAGAAAGAAACTAGTCAAGGCAACTAGGGAGCTACCACTGAGTGTGAGAGAAAGGACTGAGACTGTTGAATGCAAGGTGATGCAGGGATTCAAGCAAAGACAGCTCCATTGCTGCTGAGATTGAAGGGGAGATGAAACAGGCTGTCTATTAGATTTAATGATAGTTTAATGGAGTTTCCTAGTGACCTGAACAAAAGCAGTTCTATTTGTGTTGTGGGAATAAAGCATGATGAGAAGGACTCAGAGACAGAAATGAATTAACTTAAATAAGGTATACAAATGGTTAACACACAGGAAATGATGTTCAACCTTGTTACCATTACTGCTGTTGTTGTTGCTCAGTCATCAAGTCACGTCCAGTTCTTCACAACCCCATGGGTTTTAACACTCCACTCCAGGTTTCCCTGTTCATCACCATCTACCAGACTTTGCCAAAATTCATGGCCACTGAATTGGTGATGCCATTCAAACACGTCATCCTCTGTTACCCTCTTCTCCTTCTACCTTCAGTCTTTCTCAGCATCAAGGTCTTTTCCAAAGAATCAGCTGTTCTCATCAAGTGGCCAGAGTATTAGAGCTTCAGCTACAGCATCAGTCTTTCCAAAGAGTATTCAGTGTTGATTTCCAATAAGATTGACTGGTTTGATCTCCTTGCTTTCCAATGGATTCTCAGGAGTCTTATACAGCACCACAGTTCAAAAGCATCAATTCTTTGGTGCTCAGCCTTCTTTATGGTCAAACTCTCACATCCATATATGACTACTGGAAAAACCATAGCTTTGACTAGATGGACCTATGTCACAAAGTGATGTCTCTCCTTTTAAAACACTGCCTAGGCTTGTCATAGCTTTCCTACCAAGAAGCAATTATCTTCTAGTTTCATTAATCATTAGGGAAATGCAATTCAAAAATGACAATGAGATATTACATCACACACATGAGGAAGGCTATAACCAAAAAATGTATAGTAGTTATACACAGAAATTCTCCTATAATGCTGGTGGCAATGTGAAAATGGTGACACTGCAGGTAGAATATAGGAATAAAGGAATGAGAGGAGGATGGACTACTAGAAGCATTTTGAAGAATAACACAATGGAAGATGATGATTGGAAGGATGTCCTGAGAAATCTGTATACAGGCCAAGAAGCAATAGTTAAAACTGGACACAGAACAACAGACTTGTTCCAAATCTGGAAAGGAGTATGCCAAGAATGTATATTGTCACTCTGCTTATTTAACTTATATGCAGAGTACATCATGTGAAATGCCAGGCTGGATGAAGCACAAGCTGGAATAAAGATTGCTGGGAGAAATATCAACAACCTCAATTATGCAGATGACACCACCCTTATGGCAGTAAGAGCCTCTTAGTGAAAGAGGAGAGTGAAAAGTGGCTTAAAATGCAACATTCAGAAAATGAAGATCATGGCATCTGGTCCCATCACTTTGTGCCAAATAGATGGTAAAACAGTGGAAACAGTGAGAGATTTTATTTTATTGGGCTCCAAAATCACTGCAGATGTTGACTGCAGCCATGAAATCAAAAGACACTTACTCCTTGGAAGAAAAGCTATGACCAACCTAGACAGCATATTAAAAAGCAGAGACATTACTTTGCCAACAAAGGTCCATCTAGTCAAAGCTACGGTTTTTCCAGGAGTCATGCATGGATGTGAGAGTTGGTCTATAAAGAAATCTGAGCACCAAAGAACTGATGCTTTTGAACTGTGATGTTGAAGAAGACTCTTGAGAGTCCTTGGACTACAAGAAGATCCAACCAGTCAATCCTAAAGGAAATCAGTACTAAATATTCATTGGAAGGACTGATGGTGAAGCTGAAACTCCAATACTTTGGCCATCTGATGCGAAGAACTGACTCATTTGAAAAGACCTTGATGCTGGGAAACATTGAAGGTGGGAGGAGAAGCGGAGGACAGAGGATGAGATGGCTGGATGGCATCACCAACTCGATGGACATGAGTTTCAGCAAGCTCTGGGAGTTGGTGATAGGCAGGAAACCTGGTATGCTGTTGTCCATGGGGTCACAAAGAGTCAGACACGAATGAGTGACTGAACTGAACTGAATTGAACTGGATGTCTGGAATAATGGAGGGAAAAAGAGTCAAAATTAGTGAAATTATAATTCTCTATAAACCCAAATCAGGCATATTACTTTACTTGGGGAACTTAAATGTGGTGTTTAACATCTGTAAGTTTTATTTTTCCATCTGTTCAGTGGAAATTTCTGCCTCACAGTATCATTGAATGTTTAAATGAAAAACTTATGTAAAACCTATTGAGCAGACTTCTGAATAACAATGTAAGGGGAGCTAGTTTGAAGATTGTGCTGCTGAAATCCAAAACACACCTTGTAAAGAGAGGAAGAACTTTTACAAGACCCGATTGAGAAGCATGTCCTCTCAGAATGTTTCCTCTAAACTGAGGTCAAGGTCCCCCTCTCCAGGTCTCCAATGCACCGAGTCCCCATGGTTCATTTAAGGGGTAATCCTTCTATTAGCCACCAGCTGATTCATCAACAGTGAACTCAGTCCACATTACAGCAGCAGCATCAGAGGCTAGGTCCTTCGGAGAGGAACAAATGAAGAATATTCCCATCCAATACTCCAGGATTCAGTGACCATGTAGAGAAAGGGTAAGATGTGAAATCTGGAATCACTCAGTGTTGGATTTAAGGCTTTGCTCTGTCACCAACCAGCTTGGGAATAACAATTACTGTCCTGTAAAATATAGAACATGATACCTATCCTAGAGGGTTCTTGTAAGAATTAGAAGAGATAATATTTGCAGAGCATCCAGGATAAAATTTGACCCATTATCGACTCCAGCTCAATCTCTTGCTGAGCTGGTATCACGTTGGTCAAAGTAAAAGGCCAGAGGCAGCTGGAGCTGAACCTGAATTGGAGAAGCAGGTCCTGAAGGATGTCAGCATCAGAGTGGAGGTGTCCCAAGAGTACCCTGTTTTTTCATTTATCTTCGTGCTCTGCCATGTGTTCTGGATCGCAAAGTAGACAGCGCTGAGAGGCAACTCTTCTTTCAGACATTGCTCACTGATACTCTGGGAATGAAAGACAATGGATTCTAAAAGCAGATGAAGTATAAAGCAGATCCAAATTTGGAAAACTCAGCAGTAGCCACAGGAAAGATCAGTTTTCACCCCAACCCCAAAGAAAGGCAATACCAAAAAATGTTCAAATTACTATACAATTGCTCTCATTTCACATGTTAGCAATGTAATACCAAAATCCTTCAAGTTAGGCATCAGCAGTATGTGAACCAAGAACTTCCAGATATATAAGCTAGATTTAGAAAAGACAGAGGAGCCAGAGATCAAATTGCCAACATGTGTGTATCATAGAAAAAGCAAGGGATTTCCAGAAAAATATCTACTTTGTTTCACTGACTACACTAAAGCCTTTGACTGTCTGGATCACAAGAAGCTGTGGTAAATTCTTTTTATTTTACTTTACAATACTGTACTGGTTTTGCCATACATCAACATGAATCCACCACGGGTGCACATGTGTTCCCAGTCCTGAACCCCCCTCCCACCTCCCTTCCCATACCATCTCTCTGGGTCATCCCAGTGCACCAGCCCCAAGCATCTTGTATCCTGCATCAAACCTAGACTGGTGATTCGTTTCTTATATGATATTAAATTCTTAAAGAGATGGGAATATGATCACCCCACCACTCTCCTGAGAAACCTATATGCACATCAAGAAGCAACAGTTACAACCAGACATGGAACAATATACTGGGTTCAAATTGAGAAAGGAGTACATCAAGGTTGTATATCGTCACCCCCTTATTTAAATTATATGCAGCATACATCATGGGAAAAGCTGGGCTGGATGAATCACAAGCTGGAATCAACATTGCTGGGAGAAATATCAACAGCTTCAAATATGTAGATAATACCACTCTAATGGCAGAAAGTGAAGAGGAACTAAAAAGTCTACTAATGTGAGTGAAAAGGCTGGATTAAAATTCAACAAACAAAAAATCATGATCGCCATCCAGTCACATCAGATCAGATCAGTTGCTCAGTCGTGTCCAGCTGTTTGCAATCCCATGAATCGCAGCACGCCAGGCCTCCCTGTCCATCACCAATTCCTGGAGTTCACTCAGACTCACATCCATCGAGTCAGTGATGCCATCCAGCCATCTCATCCTCTGTCGTCCCCTTCTCCTCCTGCCCCCAATCCCTCTCAGCATCAGAGTCTTTTCCAATGAGTCAACTCTTTGCATGAGGTGGCCAAAGTACTGGAGTTTCAGCTTTAGCATTATTCCTTCCAAAGAAATCCCAGGGCTGATCTCCTTCAGAATGGACTGGTTGGATCTCCTTGCAGTCCAAAGGACTCTCAAGAGTCTTCTTCAACACCACAGTTCAAATGCATCAATTCTTCAGTGCTCAGCCTTCTTCACAGTCCAACTCTCACATCCATACATGACCACTGGAAAAACCATAGCCTAGACTGAACGGAACTTAGTCGGCAAAGTAATGTCTCTGCTTTTGAATATACTATCTATGTTGGTCATAACTTTTCTTCCAAGGATCAAGTGTCTTTTAATTTCATGGCTGCAGTCACCATCTGCAGTGATTTTGGAGCCCAAAAAAATAAAGTCTGACACTGTTTCCAATATTTCCTCATCTATTTCCCATGAAGGGATGGGCCTGGATGCCATGATCTTCGTTTTCTGAATGTTGAGCTTTAAGCCAACTTTTTCACTCTCCTCTTTCATTTTCTTCAAGAGGATTTTTAGTTCCTCTTCACTTTCTGCCATAAGGGTGGTGTCATCTGCATATCTGAGGTTATTGATATTCTCCCGGCAATCTTAATTCCAGCTTGTATTTCTTCCAGTGCAGCATCTCTCATGATATACTCTGCATATAAGTTAAATAAGCAGGGTGACAATATACAGCCTTGACGTACTCCTTTTTCTATTTGGAACCAGTCTGTTGTTCCATGTCCAGTTCTAACTCTTGCTTCCTGACCTGCATACAGATTTCTCAAGAGGCAGGTTAGGTGGTCTGTATTCCCATCTCTTTCAGAATTTTCCACAGTTTATTGTGAGCCACACAGTCAAAGGCTTTGGCATAGTCAATAAAGCAGAAATACATGTTTTTCTGGAACTCTTTTGCTTTTCCATGATCCAGCGGATGTTGGCAATTTGATCTCTGGTTCCTCTGCCTTTTCTCAAACCAGCTTGAATATCAGGAAGTTCATGGTTCATGTATTACTGAAGCCTGGCTTGGAGAATTTTGAGCATTACTTTACTAGCGTGTGAGATGAGTGTAATTGTGTGGTAGTTTGAGCATTCTTTGGCATTACCTTTCTTTGGGATTGGAATGAAAACAGACCTTTTCCAGTCCTGTGGCCACTGCTGAGTTTTCTGAATTTGCTGGCATATTGGATGCAGCACTTTCATAACATCATCTTTCAGGATTTGAAATAGCTCAACCAGAATTCCATCACTTCCACTAGCCTTGTTCATAGTGATGCTTTCTAAGGGCAGTCACATCACTTCACGGCAAATAGACTGGGAAAAATTGAAACAGTGACAGATTTTATTTTCTTGTTCTCCAAAATCAGTGCAGATGGTGACTGCAGCCATGAAATTAAAAGACGCTTGCTCCTTGGAAGAAAAGCTATGACCAAACTAGACAGCATGTTAAAAAGCAGAGACATGACTTTGACAGAAAGAACTGTATAGTCAAGAAATGAGTTTTCCAGTAGTTATGTATGGATGTGAGAGTTGGACTATAAAGAAGGCTATTGCTGCTGCTAAGTCGCTTCAGTCATGTCCAATTCTATGCGACCTCAGAGACAGCAGCCCACCAGGCTCCCTCATCCCTGGGATTCTCCAGGCAAGAACACTGGAGTGGGTTGCCATTTCCTTCTCCAATGCATGAAAGTGAAAAGTGAACGTGAAGTTGCTCAGTCATGTCGGACTCTTATTAGCGACCCCACGGACTGGAGCCTACTAGGTTCCTCCGTCCATGCACTGAAGGAGAACCAAAGAATTAATGCTTTCAAACTTTGGTGCTGGAGAAGACTCTTGAGAGTCCCTTGGACTGCAAGATCTAACTAGTCGATCCTAAAATAAATCAGTCCTGAATATTCATTGGAAGGACTGATGCTGAAGTTGAAGCTCCAATAATATGGCCACCTAATACAAAAGCTGACTCATTGGAAAAGACTCTGATGCTAGGAAAGATTGAGGGCAAGAGGAGAAGGGGACAAAAGAGGGTGAGATGGTTGTATGGCATCGCCAACTCAATGGACATGAGTCTGAACAATCTCTATGAGATAGTGAAGGATAGGGAAGTCTCGCATGCTACAGTCCACAGGGTCGCAAAGAGTAGGACACGAATTAGTGACTAAACAATAAACAACAAAGGAACCCACATGGAACCAATGCTGCTAACACGCACTCTTTATGGATGCCCCCAAGTTCCCAGTACTACACAGGCCTCAGATGTAAAATTTCCTAGTTAATACTGTTGATTGTTCAGAAAGAGGCAGTAGGACAAGAAGTAGCAGTGATTAGGTGCCAGGGACCAGCCCCGGTGGATCCAGGTTAATTCAAAGTGGGGACGGCGTGGTGAGAGAGAGATATAGATTTAGAGAGAGAAAAGGAAAGAGTTTGCAGTTAAGAGAATAGAGGAGAGAAAGATGCTGTATTCCTTGGTTTACATAGAAAGCCAATAAAGCCTCAGACAAGAGACTTACACTATCTATGTAAGGCCACAGGTGCCCGCTTGAATAGCGGAGGGTGCCCCGCTTCGGGCTCCCTCTCGCGTGGGTCATAGAAGCCCAGGCAAATAAGTAGACACGATGAGCCTCTATGCTCCAGACAGGAATCAGCCAGAAAATAGAGTAAGAAGGAAAAAGAAGACACGGGGGAAGCCAGATTTCCAAGAAACTGGTTCATTCTTTATTTTCAAGGAAAGCTTTTATACTTTTTTGTACATAGAGATCAATGGATAATACAAAGTCATGCAGGGTCAGCAGCCCTGACCCTTATCAAGACCAGGCTTTCTCTCTGCATACCTAGCTGTATACACAGGTCTTAGGTGATTTACATCATCTTCTGGCCAGGAGGCCTATTAGCATTTTATGGCCTTTTTCTGATAAGGGTCCATCAACCAGAAAACTTACTTGCCCTAAAAGTGTTGTTCTTACTAAAGTCTGGTGCCACTCTCAGAAAGCACTAATTAAGGTTACAGTCTTACATAGCAAGGACACAACAATTTATAACAAAGTAAGAGGAGTACAGTGATTTATAACAAAAAAAAATTCATTAACTCAAAAGTCTAGTATTGCTAACATCAAAACTACTATATTCTTTTGTCTACATCCCAATTACATTGATTAATGTCCTCCAGGTGCCTAAAAGATAAAGGATATACAGGCCTGGTGGCAGTCATTAACTCAACAATGAAAACCTTCCACCAATATAATTCTCAGCTCTTAAAAAGGCTCTGTATCTTTAAGATGTTTTAAGCTTCATGCCTCTCGCAGTTGGGGGGCTGTAAACAATCACATGCATAGTTGTAAAAATCTGGGTAAGGCATGTTAGAGAGCCATCAGAGGGTTTGAGCTGAAACACTCCTTTTATATACAGGAGACTGTTAACTGGAGCTCTAAGTTAACTTTTTCCAGAGAAAGCTGGTCGGGAGCCCCTGTTAATGTCAGAAACGTTGGTGAAAGTCATAAAATAATAAGACAGACAGATTCTGGTTTGGGGATAGATGCTCGAGAAGGCCCAGGGGGTTTCCTTGAGGCCTGATCTCACCTTTGCCTATCAGGCCTCTTCCTCATGACCTTTGCCACAGGTGGGATTCCCCATGCTGGTTCCTGGCAATTAGGTTTGATAAGCACAATTGCAGCTGCAGAGGAACCTGGTGCAGCCCTCGATGATCACAGCTCCTGCCTCTCACCTGGTACATGCCTTTTTGATACTCTTCTTAACTCTGCCCTGTCCTGTTGCCATCATCTTGGTTCCTGTGGTCCTCTTACAATGCTTCTTCTGAGTCACACACATATAGAGTGGAGCTTGAATCTCAATCTCAAAAACCTGTGCCCAGTTCCATGGTTATGACCCCAAAGCCATTATCACACCCACCAGCCCTTTTACAGGGGGAAATCTCTGAGCAGCAAAGTGAAGAAGAAAGGGTTTCAGTGGAAGAGAGGAGTTATCGGAGGAGGAAAAAGAAGTGCAACTTGCCTCTTCCAGTATCCATGTTCCTCTCGCTCTTATACATTTTCCAAAAGCACAGTCAAGTTCCCAGGAAGAATAGCACAACCACGATGGTCCATAGGATGCCTCCAAGGGGGCCAGCAATCATCTGTCTGCGTGAACCTGTTTCCCTCACAAAGGGAGAATGGAGAATGGTTAAGGGAAGACAGAATTTTAAATACCCATTGCCACAGGGAGATAGAGAGAACACATGGAAAAGTCTGAAGTCCTGGTTCAGAAGTTGAAGAGGTAAGAGTGCAGTAGGTTCATTCATAACTGAACTGAGAAAATATCACCTTGTACACATGTCTTCAGGGTGGGCTTTCCAGAGGAGGTGATGCATAAACTGAGTCTTGAAGGAGGAGTAGAAGTTCTCCAGATATTCAAGGTGGGCACAGAATTTCAGAAAGGAGGAGCACCATGTTCATGGAATGTTATCATCAGATCATCAACCCTGGGGGTTGCCATCACCTCATGCTGCAAACTGGAGAGGGACACAGCAGGAAGGATCCAGATGAAGAGGATAAGAGGGAGAAAGAATCTCTTTCTCAGGGGTCTTGCTGAATGTTTATTTTATCTGAGAGTCCATGATGAGGCTGAGGGGAAGGTAATAGGGATTTAAGTGATGCTGATATATCAGATCCTTCCAGCAGGTCAGGTATCCCTTGTGGAGGATGGGTTAGAAGAGCAAACTACACATATTAATTCATGATTCAGTGAAACAATGAAATGAGCAAACATTGCCAGAATCTTTGCTTGGGAGATGAATTCAAAGAAAAAAACATGGCCTCTGCCCTCAAAGTGTTCTGAGTTACACAGGAGACAAGTCTATAAAACATTGTTAACTCAGTGTGGGGTGGCCTTGGACCACTCCTTTAAAAAGTTACAGTGCCTGCAAGGCCCTGTACCAAATGAGATGGAGGTTCCTTTCCTTTTAACATTATTAAGAGCAGAACCATAACCAAGCACAATACCCTGTGTAACCATATTGATCACTCCCCGATGAAGCTGACCTTAACTGAGAGACATCCTTCAACAGAAGTAAGTAAGAAAGTGAAGGATTCTTGACTTTGGAGGACTGATGGTAGAGGAAATAGCATTTCCAGAGGGTTGGAAGTTTGTAATAGCAAGACTCATTCAGGGCCTCTGTGTAAACAATCCAGTGTGAAATATGTGAGGAGAGAGACATGGGCAGAGAAGCATTTGGGCCCTGAATCCTAGGGAGACACTGGAGGTCAATTCCCTCAGATGACACAGTTGACACAATCCAATTCACTTTTTCTAAAGACCACACTAAACACACAATGAATGATGAATGAGTATGGGGAGAGTTACTGAAAGGCTACTGTCTAGACCAACAATGGCAAGAGGTGGATAGGAGAGCATGAATGTGAGAGAAATTTAAAAGCAGAAGCAAATTGGTTGTGCTTCCCAGGCTCCTGTATAACGTGACCCCAGTGGAATGTGGTGCTGATAACACAGTGGGGAAAATAGCCCAGAGCTCTCCTCCCAGTACACTTGAACTCAGGAGTGTCCCTCCCCTTTGGCAGGTTGCACTCACCATGAGAACAGACTTCCACAACGTCTACAGTGGCAGTTTTCTTGTCCACATTGTTGCTGACCACACAGGTGAGGCTGGCATTGGGCTTACTCAGGGACAAGTTCATAGTCAGTTGCCAGGTGTTGGGGGCTAGTCCTGGTGTCCCACTCCCTCCAGCTCCCTGGGAAGGCCCTTGCTCTCCCAGGTCACCTTCAGGTCCTCTCTGTCTCCTGGGGACTTGCACTCCAGGGTGACATTGCACCAGACTGGTGTGATGGATAATGACTTGACCAGAATCTCAGGAAGGATCATGGGCTCTGGGGCAGGTGAGACAAAAGAACAGAGCATCACATACGTGGAGAACATGGCAGTTCACATTCTCTCATCCATTGTCTCACTGAAGCTCTGGCAAACTCCCTCTCAGGATGTTGAATGCATTTTCCAGAAGACCATTTTCCCAAATCCCAAATATACAGTAATGACAATAAGAAAGGAAACAATTGAGGTAAGCCCTATGTGATCTTACTAGATTACCAAGCCTTAAAATTCTTCCAGTAAAAAGAAAAGCTATATGCTGGACCTCACCTTCCAGGATTCATTGTTTATAAGAAATTGGGATATTTCCTTCTTTCCAGGGGAAGAAGTCAGGGAAAGAAGGACTTGACCTGGTCCAGGACCATTGCCCTGCTTCTCCTGTTCAGATGATGCCTGGGACTGCACAGCCCTTATGGAGCACTGACATATTGCCTGTGCTGGGATGCCAAGAGTAGAGACATTTCTGAGAGATGCAGTGGTAGTGACCAAGAACTACAAACCAAGTGTGGTTAGAACATGCCACTAAACTTGAGGTCCACACAGGCAGACAAGTCACGGAGAAGTTTGTCATAGATATCACATGGGAAACAAAAGCTGTCAAAGTCACTCTCAGAGCAGATATTTCCCTATGCAACAGAAACTTTAGGGGGAAAAAGAGTTGACCAAATGAGGCTGTTAAGAAGTATCGCTTTTTAAATTTTCCCCCTATATCTATTGAGGACTTGAGAGCTAGATTTGAGGGGTCTTTGCAAGCAATTATATCTCTGGCCTTTTCATACTAGAGTTTGAGAAAGCTCCAGGAGTTGGGGATGGACAGGGAAGCCTAGCATGCTGCAATCCAGGGAGTGGAAAGAGTCAGACACGACTGAGTGACTGAACTGAATTGAGACCTCTGGCTGTTAAGAAGAGAGAGGACAGGGAGGACTACCTATATATGGATTTCCAAATTGTGGTAGATGAATAGTGCCCCAATCTCTGGAACCTCTGAATGTGTTAGGTTATTTTGCAAAAGGAAATGAAAGTAACCGATGAATTAAGGATGATGCTGTGAAAGTGCTGCACTCAGTATGCCAGGAAATTGAAAACTCAGCAGTGGCCACAGGACTGGAAAAGGTCAGTGTCCATTCCAATCCCAAAGAAAGACAATGCCAAAGAATGCTCAAACTACCACACAATTGCACTCATCTCACATGCTAGTAAAGTAATGCTCAAAATTCTCCAAGCCAGGCTTCAGCAATATGTGAACCATGAACTCCCTTGATGTTCAAGCTGGTTTTAGAAAAGGTAGAGGAACCAGAGATCAAATTGCCAACATCCACTGGATCATTGAAAAGGCAAGAGAGTTCCAGAAAAACATCTATTTCAGCTTTATTAACTATGCCAAAGCCTTTGACTGTGTGGCTCACAATAAACTGTGGAAAATTCTGAAAGGGATGGGACTACCAGACGACCTGATTTGCCTCTTGAGAAATCTGTATGCAGGTCAGGAAGCAAGAGTTAGAACTGGACATGGAACAACAGACTGGTTCCAAATAGGAAAAGGAGTACTTCAAGGCTGTATATTGTCACCCTGCTTATTTAACTTATATGCAGAGTACATCATGAGAAATGCTGCACTGGAAGAAACACAAGCAGGAACCAAGATTGCTGGGAGAAATATCAATAACCTCAGATAGGCAGATGACACCACCCTTGTGGCAGAAAGTGAAGAGGAACTAAAAGCCTCTTGATGAAAGTGAAAGAGGACAGTGAAAAAGTTGGCTTAAAGCTCAACATTCAGAAAACGAAGATCATGGCATCCGGTCCCATCCCTTCATGGGAAATAGATGGGGAAACAGTGGAAACAGTGTCAGACTTTATTTTTAAGCTCTAAAATTACTGCAGATGGTGACTGCAGCCATGAAATTAAAAGACACTTACTACTCCTTGGAATAAAAGTTGTGACCAACCTAAATAGCATATTCAAAAGCAGAGACATTACTTTGCTGACTAAGGTCCATCTAGTCAAGGCTATGGTTTTTCCTGTGGTCATGTATGGATGTGAGAATTGGACTGTGAAGAAGGCTGAGTCCCGAAGAATTGATGCATTTGAACTGTGGTGTTGAAGAAGACTCTTGAGAGTCCCTTGGACTGCAAGGAGATCCAACCAGTCCATTCTGAAGGAGATCAGCCCTGGGATTTCTTTGAAAGGAATGATGCTAAAGCTGAAACTCCAGTACTTTGGCCACCTCATGCAAAGAGTTGACTCATTGGAGAAGACTTTGATGCTGGGAGGGATTGGGGGCAGGAGGAGAAAGGGACGACAGAGGATGAGATGGCTGGGTGCCATCACCGACTCAATGGATGTGAGTCTGAGTGGACTCCACAAGTTGGTGATGGCCTGGCATGCTGCAATTCATGGGTTTGTAAAGAGTAGGACATAACTGAGCAACTGAACTGAACTGAACTGAACTGATTAGCTGATCTTCAAATAGGGAGATGATTCTGGAGTATCTGGATGGATCCAAGGTAACTACAAGGCTCATGACAAGAAGAAGAAGGAAGAAGAGGAGGAGGTCAGAGTGATCAATGTGAGGAAGAATTGTCCCTCCATTGCTGGCTCTGAAGATGGACAAGTGTGACCATGAGCCAAAGAATGCAGGCAGCCACTAAAAGGTACAAGGTGAAAGAAAATGTTTGTTCTTCTGGAACCTCCAGGAAGGCACACAGCCCTGACAGCACTGAGAAATGGAGCATTTCCCACCATATCAAGATACAAGGATGTCACAGCCATCAGTGATTCCACCCCCAAATGTGAATTTCTGAGCTCAGAAGGTGCCCAGGAAGAACAATGCCTGTTATCGTGCAGCCATCGGTCATTTCCCCATGGTGATCTCTACGGAGGAGCTAGGGTGGTGGAGGCAGGGGGTGTGTGAAAAAGCCCCAGAGAGGTGAGATGAATATGAAAGGAATGACTTCAGTAAGCCCAGACTTTTGCACCTTCCCGCATATAGAAAAGTGCTAATTCCTTAAGATATGTTTTTCTTTAATTAACAATTATGTTTTTATGTTCAGACTACCTGCCCCATGTTGCAAACTTCTATATGACCTAACTCCTCCCTCTGCCTCCTCAGAGAAGTTCTCTCAGGGTTACTTGAGATGCTGTCTCTCAGGCCTGAAATCCTAAAAACGTTCACTGAATAAAACATAATTCTCAATTTTTAGGATGCAACTATTTTTTTAAATTGACTTGATTTAGCCCAGTGAGACCCCTATCTGACTTCTAATATCCAGAAAGATAAAATAATACATTTGTGTTTTAAGCCACTGACTTTATACTAATTCGTGATAGAAGCAATAAAAATTAAAAAATTAATACACAAACCAAATAAACTGAGTCCTATAAAGAATAATAATTATTATGACAAATACTAATGAAGAACTATGGATGGAGGTTCATAACATTGTACAGGAGGTAGTGCTCATAATCATCCCCAAGAAGAAATGCAAAAGGCAGTGTGGTTATCTGAGGAGGCATTACAAATAGCTGAGAAAGAGAAGTGAAAAGCAAAGGAGAAAAGGAAAGATATATCCATCTAATGAAGAAAGAGTTCCAAAGAATAGCAAGGAGAGATAAGAAAGCTTTCCTCAGTGATCAATGCAAAGAAATAGGGAAATGATAGAATGGGGAAGATTAGAGATCTCTTCCAGAAAATTAGAGATACCAAGGGAACTTATCATGTAAAGATGGGCACAATAAAGGACAGAAACTGTATGGACCTAACAGGAGAAGATATTAAGTGAGGTAGCAAGAATACACAGAAGAATTAAACAAAAAGATCTTAATGACACAGATAACCATGATGGTGTGATCATTTACACAGAGCCAGACATCCTGGAGTATGAAGTCAAGTGGGCCTTAGGAAGCATCACTACAAACAAAGCTAGTGGAGGTGATGGAATTCCAGCTGAGCTATTTCAAATCCTAAAAGATAATACTGTTAAGGTGCTGCACTCAATATGCCAGCAAATTTGGAAAACTCAGTATTGGCCATGTTGCAAAAGTACAACTGTTGAGAAGCCAAGCACCGCACTTGGAGGGTTGGAGAACTCAGGTTTAGTAAGCCAGCGGTTCCAGATGAGCTAGCGCTCTGAAGTTTTGGGAGCCTGAACTTAGGGTGAGCTTTACTCTTATAGGTTCCATACACACAGTTACACTTGGCACCAGTTGATTGATTACCTGGCTGCTATGGGATATGGGCAGTTACAGAGCATGGGAGTTGCTATGGGTTATGTGCAGGGAATTGCCAAACAGAAACTCATAGAAGCAGAAATAGAACATTCCATACCTATCGGAACATCTTTTGGTAATAGTCGATTGCTAGGTCATCTTGTTCCTATCTTGGCACAGCAAGCATATTTTACAAAAGCAGAACTAGCATGAAGCTATTTCTGAGTGTAAGTTTTAAATTTTCCTCTTCAGTCTCCCCTCTTGAAGCCCCTTAAATCTTATAAGGCATCAACTTCCTGATTTTCTTGGCCCAGGGACTGATAACCTCTCAAGGCTAGGAGGTGTGTGGTGCCCTCCATCTGCAGCAGCTTCTGCTAGGCTGGAAACTATCCTCAGGACTAATGGCAAAAGGCACAATAAGAGGAGGCAGGTCCCAAGGAAGAGTTGGACTATTCATACTAGAGTTTTGAATCCTCCTAGATAAGAAAAACATCCCTCAAGTAGCTCTCCAGGATTCCATCCCTTCCAAGTCTGGACTGGGACATGAGCTATTTTAGTCATTTTCCTAGTTATTTCTTCTATGACTTTGCCTTTATCATCTATCTGTGGACAACAGTTGCTAAGATTGAACTTCTCACAGATGCTCCCCACCCCAACCCCCTGTAGCCAGTAAGTAATCTAGAGCCAGGTGGTTCTGATAGATAACATTATGCATCTTGGTTTGTTGTTCTGCCAATACATTAAGAAACTTGAGCATTTCATTAGTAAAGATCTCAACCACTGCCTGGAGCCAGATTATTCTGTTATGCATGTAAATTGGGGTTTGGTAGCCCCAGGACCCATCTTCTGCCCAATTGGCTGGCACATAGTATAGGATTATGCATTCAGGAGGCCATTTGTCATCTTTCCAATTTCCAATCTGTAGATATCTGCACTTTTTGATGAGGCCTCTGTCTTTATAAACTGGGATTCCCAATGATTCACCTTGGGCTAGGCGAAGTAGGAAAAAGGAGAGATGGATAGTCCCCAATAAGCATGCCTCCTGACCACTTGGCTGGCAAAACTGAATACACATTAGCCCCACAAATCCAATATAATATCTGGTCTTTAAATTGGGGAAGCTTGCTAGAGGGTGAGGATTAGGCTCTGTATAGTTTGTGTTCCCCCACCAATCAGAGGTGTGAGTAGTTGCATTATATCTTTGACCAAGACAAATGAGGCTTCCTACCAGAACATTGAATATTGGGCCCCACCGCGCCAGGCAGTTTTTGCCAATTATGGAAGTCTTTAAATGCCAAATTCTGACCCTGGTGTTCTTGAATTCCCAATGAGCTGTTGAAGGGTCTCTGGGGATCTGATTCTTTAGCTTCCCAGGGCCTTTGTTCTCCCTTCTTAGTTAACCCACACACATAGCAAGAAATAAATATTAATATCTGGGCTATGGTCTCTACTAGAGCTAAGAACAGGTTTTTAGTTTTGACTGAAACAGGAGGGGGCCAATTTCTATCTCTTCATAAAAAGAATGGAAGAGCTTGTGTGTAGATGCCATGAATGGAACAGAAATACTCTAGAAATCCAACACAGTTCCTGGGTGGGTCAGCACCTCTCCCATTGATATAAATACCAATTTTGAGACCATTTTATTCATTTTGAGTCCCCGGAACTGAAGATAATGAAACTGACAGGATTATACATCCCTAGTTCACAACTGGGGCCAACAGTTCCTTCTTGAAGGAGAGTTATCTTCTTTTATCTTTTCAGGTTGTCCGTGTGACACAGCTCCAGTGAGGGCAGTAAGCCTAGCAATCACCACAGCAAGAGGAATGTGTGGGGGCTAATTCACATATATATTTGTCATTGTATTCTTGTTCCCATGATAAGCCCCACATTTTATAGTATTCCAGGGGTTTCTATTAATAGCAGCACACACATCAAAGTGAACTGACACCAGAAATTCTGAATTTGTAATTCGAGTCTGGTTAATCAGAAGCCCTCCTTCTTGGTGCCAAACCTCTAACCAGTCTTCATTAGGGGATGATCTGGGGGTCAAAGCAAATACATTGGCCTTCTTGTTGACAAATAGAATAGGTTGCCTTGTTATGAACACAGGTTTCTTGGGCCTCTCCTTGGCAGGGGAAGTGAGTATGATGAAGCAAGATCCAGGTGACCCCCTCACCTGATCTAGTCATGTGAATGCATGGAGTACATGTGGGGTCTGTTTTACTTTCTAATACACTCTAGCTCAGCAGGATATAAACTGCTATTATACTAAACATTTGATTCCACTTAATAATCCCATTACTTTGAGGGTACATTGTAGCCAAAGTGACCCCTCATGTTTGACCCACAGAAAGCATCAAGGTCAGTGGGGTAACCAGTCCCTACTTGGCAGGGTGTCATCGTAACCATGACTCTCAGATGTCCCTCCTCAAATTCCTCAAGTTTCTACCATGTGTGGACCGCCAGCCCTGGAGTGACTGGAGCAGGGCTGAAGATCTTGGGCTGGATTTGGTTGTATATGAAGGAAAACCCAAAGTGGCTGGTTCAGATGAGCCTTGGAAGTCCAGTTCTCTGAGGTACTACTATCTACACCCAGGTATGGTGAATCCAAGGAGTGACACTTGTAACTTAGCAGCAGTAGGGGTCACCAGGAGAACTGTTTGAGGCCCTGTCCAGACTGGCTGAAGTGGTTCCTCTCTTCAGTCTTTAAGCCATACCTCATCTCCTGGCTTATCGGAATGAACCCAACTGCCCAAAGGAACAGGAATCCTTTCTAAGGTTTCTCAAGTGATATAGTGGAAGACTCTTCCCAGAGCCTGGAGGTGTCAGGACATCTTCAGGTCAGCTGGTTGTTGGGATTCTCCCTTGAGCTTCCCTATCACTGGGGTGGTCTCCCGTATAAGACCTCAAAGAGAGAATAGCCTGAGGACCTCAGGATGCACTGGGCTCAGAGCAAGGCTGGGGTAACATGTCGACCCAAGGTAACTGGGTCTCCTGACAGAGCTTAACTAACGTAGTCTTGAGGGTCTGATTCATGTGCTCAACTTTCCCTGAGCTTTGTGGCCCAAGCGGTGTGGAGCTTCCATTTGACTCTCAGTGTCTTGGACAAAGTCTGGATTATCTCAGACACAAAGGGCAACCTGTAGTCATACCCTATGGAGAGAGGTAGCCCACACATCAGAATTATCTCTCTTAGTAGGGCCTTGGCCACCTCATGTGCCTGTTTAGCATGCCTGAGATAGGCCTCAGCACATCCTGAATAGGTGCAGACCACTACAAGTAAATATTTAGAACACTTGCAGGGCTTGACTTCAGTGAATTCAATTTCTAAATCTTCAAAGGGCAGTGTCCCAACTGTCTGAACCCCTGAGCTGGGTTTTGGTCCTTGGCTGGCATTGTTCTGCACACAAGTCACATACTTAGCATGGATCTGGGGACACAGGGTCAGGAGCTTAGGAACGAAATAATAGCAGCTCAGTAGACTTTCCAGCGCAGTTTTCTTTAGGTGAGTTGTCTCATGGTACTGTTTCACCAGCTGGACTGCTATATTGCTGGGGACAAAGACCCTTTGGTCTGGAAGCCTCCACCAGCCCTCTTTTTTCTTTTGTTCCTCCCTCAACAAAAGCCTATTGATCTTCTTCCTTGGTATATCTCAGGGATGGAGGCAATTCTGGGGCCAAGAGTACCTTAGAGTACCATGGGACTTGGTTGGGTTGCTGCCTTCTTGGCTGTCTGGTCGGCCAACCGATTCCCTTTGCTAACTGGATCAGTTCCTCTTTGATGGCCTTTGCAATGATTGCCACTTGGGAAGACTTTCAAACTGCCTCTAACAGCTGAAGGATTTCTTCTTTGTTTTTGATCTCTTTTCTCTCTGCTGTCACTATTCTCCTTTGTTTATAAAGGACTCCATGAACATGTAAAGCAGCAAAGGCGTACCTTGAGTCAGGGTAGATATTGACTTGCTTTCTTTCAGTGTGCCTTAGTGCCTGGATAAGTGCCCACAGCTCAGCCCATTGTGCTGCCCACCTTTGTGGAAAGGCCTCAGACTTTACTACCTTGTCTGTTGTTGTTATTGCATAGCCTGGCTTGTGTTGTCTGCCCTGATGAGACTGCTTCCATCAGTGAACAGTTCCAGTTCTGGGTTTTGGAGGGGAACATCCATCAGGTTTGGCCTGCTCAAGTGAATTTCATCTATGACCTCTTCACAGTTATGATCAGAGGTCCCCACCTCCTTAGGTAAGAAGATAGTGGGATTCAGCATCTGCACAGTCTCAAGGTGGACCCGTGAGTTTTCACAGAGTAGTCCTGATAGTGAGTCATCCTGGTGTTGATGAGCCACTTGTGCCTTTTGCTGTTCATCAGCGCAGTAACAGCATGGGGAAATTTTACATTTATATTTTGTACTAGTGTAAGCTTATCTGCTTCTCTGACCAGGACCACAGTGGCAGCTAATGCCTGGAGACATGGAGTCCATCCCATGGTCACAAGATCCAGTTGTTCAGACAGATATGCAACCAGGCACTGCCAGGCCCAACTGTGTGAGGACCCCCAGTGCAGTGTGATTTTACTGCGCATGAAGAGGTTAAAGTCCCATGTCACTCTAGCAGCTCTAATGCTGGAGCACTGGTCAAAAGTCTCTTTATCTCCCTGCAGCCTTTTCCTTGTTTAGGCCCCCACTCTAGGTGGTCCTTACCAGACCTTGCTATGGTTTCGTGCAATGGTTTAGCAATTTCAGAAAAACCTAGTATCCAGATCTGGCAACATCCGGCAAAATCCAGCAGCCCCAAGGAACTCACAAACATTTCTGGGTGTCTGGTCAAGGTATTAAGCAGATGGTTTCTTTCCTATCATGCCCAAGTACCCGGTGGCCTCTAGAGGTGACAAGCCCAAGGTACTGACCTCCTGTCTGCAGATCGGAACATATTTCCATGACATCTTATACCTCGTGGTGGAGAGTAGAGCCAGCAGGGCTTTGGTGGCTTCCCAGCAGTCCTTTTTGGTTTGACTGGCTAGAAACAGGTCATCTATGTACTGGAGTAGAGTGCAGTTCAAAGTTTCTCTGGAGAAGGCAGCAAGATCCACAGCCAGGACTTCACCAAACAGGGCAGGTGAGTTCTTGAAGCCTTGCAGCAGTCAGGTCCAAGTCAGCTGTGTCTGTCTTCTAGTGTGTGGGTCTTCCCACTCAAAGGCAAAGAAGGGCTGACTGGCCCATGACAGCAGAGACAGAAGCCATCCTTGAGATCGAGAGAGGTGAACCAGCTAGCATAGCTGGGTAAGAGGCTCAGGAGTGTGTAAGGGTTTGGGACCACTGGATGGATAGTAATCATTGTGTTGTTGATGGCACAAAGATCCTGGCTATGGAGATAGTCATTCCCTCCAGGTTTCTTAACTGGTAGGAGCAGAGTGTGGAGCAGTGAAGAGAGATTGACAATCAAAATTTGGGGGCCATACAGGCATTGGTTGTGGTCTCAAATTCCCAGGCATGCCTCCTGTGGTACTGGATATTGCCTCTCTCTGACAGGAGTGTCCCTTGGCTTCATGTCCACCATGATGGACATGTGGTTTTTGCCCAAACCTGGGGGCCCCTTTTCTGCTCAGACAGCAGGAAACTTCTTTAGCAGGCTGGTTGGATTTGTCTGTTCTCTCTCTGAAGAAAAGAGGCACACTTCATCTTCCCTGGACATGGTCACAGCCATCATCAGAACTGATTGCCTCCACAGGATGAAGCCCGCATGCTTCCTGGGGACAAAGGTAATTTGCACTCCAAGCTTTGTCAGTAAGTCTCTGCCCAGTAGGGGAATGGGGCACTCAGTAAGTACAAGATTCGTGAGTCACTTGGGGGCCTTGCTGGCATGAGAGGGCCTTGCAGAATGAGTGGGCAGTCCTGTCCCCTGTGGCCCTGATAATAGTTGCTGTTTGACCTGTGAGGGGAGTCACAGGTGTGACTATCACAGAGCATTCAGCTCCGGTGTCCACCATAAAAGTCATTGATTGCCCCCTACTTTCATTGCCACCATAGGCTGCCAGGAGACCAGGGTCAGGAGTCTGGTCCTTCCTAGTCTGATTCTGCTCCTGCCAGGCTAATAAGGTCTTGGACGACTGACTCATGCCAGTACCTTCCTTTGTTGAGTTGATTGAACTTCTTTGACCATTCACACATCCTTCTGCAATGGGAGCATTCATTCTTCCAGTGTCCAGTCTCTTTGCAATAGGTGCACTGGTCGAGATGTAGTAATGGGCTCTTCTTGTCTTCCCCTTTCCAAAGAGGAACAGTCTGTTTCACTGGATCTGGGTTCCCCAGAGCAGCAGCCAGCAGTGACAGCTTCTGCTTCATTCGCTTGTCAGCCATCCTTTGGGCTTCTCAGTGGTGATTCACAAACACCTTGTTTGCACCCTCCAGCAGCTGAGTGGCATTCATCCCAGTGAAGCCCTCAAGTTTCTGGAGCTTATGTCAGATGTCAGCATAAGGCTAAGCCACAAATGCTGTGTTGACCATGTGTTGGTTTTCTCACACTTCAGGGTCAAAAGGGTGTACATCCAGAATGCTTCACACAGTCTCTCATAGAACTCCATGGGTGATTCACCTGGCTGGTGCACCTCTGTTGTCTTGGACATACTGCTTGGTTTTCTGGCTCCTGCCCTCAGCCCATGTAGCAGGGCTTGCCAGGACTTGTCGAGGAGTCCTTCCCATCCAGGCCATTAAAGTCTCAGTTGTGCCAAACGTCCAGTGTAGCCCCCAGGGCCTAGGCTGTAGTATCTACTGTGCCAACTGGCGCCTGCCCTTGGATCCATCTCTGAGACTCTGAAAGGATTCAGCAGCATTTCTCAGTGTTGAAGAGAGTCAGGAGAAGATGGTGACAATTATCCCACGTAGGTTGGTGTGTGTGAAAAATAGACTCAAAAAGATCAATCTGCGGTTTCTCTGAGTAAGATGGAGTGTGGTGTTTCCAGTTGAGGAGCTTGGTAGTGGTAAAGAGTTGGTGATAAAGGAATGGGAATCCTAGCTGGACAGAGTCATCCTCATTAATCTGAGGAAGGCCTCAGGTCTCTCGCAAAGGCATCAGCAGGGCTGACTGTTGAGCTGGCTGGTTGTCTGTGCGTAGTTGCTGTGGGCTTGGAGGGTGCTCTGGATTTGGAGGTGATGGAGACACAGATGGTGGAGGGCTGTCTGGTAAAGGGTGAGGAGGCTGAATGAGGATTGGCAGAGCAGTTGGAATGTAGGGCAGAAGCACAAGGGATTCTTCTTCAGGGTCCCCTTGGTGGATAACGTTTTTGGCCCTTCTTTGCCTTTTCTTGGAGCCAGCTGGGCCACAAAGATCCTACAATGTCCCCACCAGTTTGCCCAGAACTGAACCCAAGGAGTTAGCTGATTGGTGGTTTGCAACCAGGAGTCTATGTATGGAAACGGATCTGGGTGCCCAGAGGTCTCTGTCACCACTCAGTATACAGCTCTAATTGTAGGAAGGTCTAGATTACACTCTGCAGGTCAACCCACCCTGAAGGTGGGCCATTCTGACTCACAAAGGGTGCAGAGATTTCCCAAGGTCATCTTAACCCCATAGTCTCCAGAGAAGTTTTCTTAAAATTTTTCACCATACAATCTAAAACAGTTGACTTAGAGTAACTTCCCCCATATTGATAAATGTAACCTACCTCTCTGACTAGGAAGGAGAGGGGTCCACACGGGAAGGGCCTTGTCTTAGGGCCTTATAGCCTAGGTAGCACTGACATCACCACTCCTGGAAAGCCCAGTATTCCCACACAGTGCAATTACGGGTCTTCTTGAAGATGGCCCTGATCGCTAAATGCCTCAGGGAGACAGGACTGAAAGGAGGCAATCCCTTGTAATGGGATTCATGGAGGAATAATTTCAGGTGGGGCTCCGGAGGGCGTCCGGGGTGACTGACCCTCTCAAAGGCACTGAGCAAGTGGAAAGAGCAGTATGCATACTCCTTGCCTAGGTGAAGAGCCTGAAACCCCTGGGGAATCAGGGAATCATAAGGAAAAGGTGAAAGAGGAAGGCAGCCTCATAATGAAAATCCAAAAGTATGCAGGAGCATGTCAGAGTGTGCCCCTCCACACCCGCTGGCTCAAGGGACCAAGAGAAAGGGAGGTACAGAACTGCCTGGCAGAAGAGGCAAGTTTTTTGAGAAAACTCAATTTCTCAATAATTGGCTAAAAGAGTCAGCTAATGGAAAGGAAAATGAGCATTCAAAATTTTAAGAAAATAATTTTGGCAGAGGGTCCTAGGGCAAAAGAGCCATTTGGACATACACAACTTCTAAATCAAATCAGTAACCAGTTGTCCCCCTCCCTGTGTATCCTTCCTTTTGTTGGTGGCATGAAGACAAACAAGTGTAGGTGCCTCCTCCAAGAGGAGACCTTTCAGGTGCCCACCTGGCCGTGTCCCCATGGGGAACTTAGGTACCTCTTAGTTTTGGCAGGTCAGTATAAGCCCCTGACCAGGATCCGATTCACAGGGAGGGACTGGGTCCCTAAGAGACAGACTCTGCCCTGAGCCATATGGGGTCACCATGGAACCGCACATTAGGACCCACTCAGAATCCAATAAACTGTGGAAAATTCTGAGATGGGAATACCAGACCACCTAACCTGCCTCTTGAGAAATTTGTATGCAGACCAGGAAGCAACAGTTAGAACTGGACATGGAACAACAGACTGGTTCCAAATAGGAAAAGGAGTACATCAAAGCTGTATATTGTCACCCTGCTTATTTAACTTATATGCAGAGTACATCATGAGAAATGCTGGACTGGAAGAAACACAAGCTGGAATCAAGATTGCCGGAAGACATATCAATAACCTCAGATATGCAGATGACACCACCCTTAAGGCAGAAAGTGAAGAGGAACTAAAAAGCCTCTTGGTGAAAGTAAAAGAGGACAGTGAAAAAAGTTGGCTTAAAGCTCAACATTCAGAAAATGAAGATCATGGCAACCGGTCCCATCACTCCATGGGAAATAGATGGAGAAACAGTGGAAACTGTGTCAGACTTCATTTTTTAGTCTCCAAAATCACTACAGCTGGTGATTGCAGCCATGAAATTAAAAGACCTTTACTCCTTGGAAGAAAAGTTATGACCAACCTAGATAGTATATTCAAAAGCAGAGATATTACTTTGCCAACAAAGGTTCGTCTTGTCAAAGCTATGGTTTTTCCAGTAGTCATGTATTGATGTGAGAGTTGAACCATAAAGAAAGCTGAGAACCAAAGAATTGATGTTTTTGAATTGTGGTGTTGGAAAAAACCTTTGAGAGTCCATTGGACTGCAAGGAGATCAAACCAGTCAATCATAAAGGAAATCAGTTCTGAATGTTCATTGGAAGGACTGATGCTGAAGCAGAAGCTCCAATACTTTAGCCACCTGATATGAAGAACTGACTCTTTCCAGCATCAGAAAAGTCTTTGATGCTGGGAAAGACTGAACGCAGGAGCAGAAGGGGAAAACAGGGGATGAGATAGCTGGATGGCATCATCCACTCATTGGAAATGAGTCTGAGCAAGCTTTGGGAGTTGGTGATGGACAATGAAGCCTGGCATGCTGCAGTCTATAGGATCACAAAGAGGCAGACGTGACTGAGTGACTGAACTGAACTGAACTAATGACAAATACACTTCTCCCAAATTTTCTTTCTCCTTTTCCAAAACACTGAAATTATTTTATCCCTGGTTTGAATCCCAGCTCTGCTCACTTGTGGTAAACTTACTTATCCTAATTTTGAATGAGAAAATAAGATATGAAGACTGGTGTCCTGAAGGGATCCTGAAAAATGGAGCCTGTGTGAAACTCCTCCCACAAAAGCAGGAGGGAAGCTTTAGGGTAGGGTGCGGAGGTATCACTTACCATTGACAGTGAGGTGGAAAACCTGGGTAAGTTCAAATCCTCCAGTGAAGCTGGCTCGAGCCCGGTACTGCCCACTGTCCTCTCGGGTCAGGTTCTCTGTCCTCAGGGATGTCACATTGGGCACATGGACCCTCCGCTGGTACTTGTCCTGGAGGCTAACCCAGGTTGGGCTGTGTGCCCCACAGCAGACTCGCAGCAGGACTCTGTAGTTTGACTCAGGACCAAAGCCCCATGAGACCTCCCTCTGGGTCAGCTTCTTGCTTCTTGCTCACATTAAACAACACAGAACCTCCTCGGATCCCATGAATCCTGAATCCAGAATCCTGAGCTTCAGAACCATGTGATCCAGAATTATTGGCCACTGTGCTACAGATGCCTAGGACAATGGAGATAGAAAATGTGAGTAGTTTTTCAGTTAAGAAAAAAGAGAAAGCAACAGAACTCATCTTTTTCGTGGAATCCAGTCAATATACTCTCCTGATTCTTGAAATGCAAATATAATGAATTTGAAATAATTCTGGAATCTAATCCTGGTTCTGGTGGTGCCTAACCTTGAACAATTTACTTAAACTTGCTAACCCAGATTTTCCTTGCTTGGCTGATAATGATGTGTGTGAATTACGTGAGATCATGGTCTGAATCACATTTTCAGGTACGTATAAGTGTGAATTGTAGACATTGTAGTGTCTTCCAAAGTCTCCCCTTTCCCCTGTTCACACCATTTTGACACCTTTTACCCTGAAATATGGGCTGCACCTGGTTATTTGCTTCCAAGGAATAGAATACAGACACAGATGGATGACACTCCATGATACTAGGTTATACAGAACAGTGACGTCCTTCTTCCTTACACACATACTCTCTTTCTCTCCTTCTCTCTCTTTCTCACTCCAAGGAATACACCTGCCATATTGTCAGCAGCCTTAAGGTGGGACCCACATGGCAAGGAACTGAGGGAGCCTCTGGCCAACAGCCAGGAAGAAACTGAGGCCCTCAACTCAACAGCCACAGAAACTGCCTCCTATCATCAATCACACAAGTGAGCTTAGAAGCAGATCCTTCTCAGATGACTCCAGAGCTGATGCAGCCCCAGCCAAGACTTTGATTTTAGTTGGGGACACTTTGAGCCAGAGAGGACCCAGCTGAACTACCCTTAAGTCCTGACCCACAGAAACTGTGAAACCATATTGGGTGGTGATTAAGGCACTAAGTTTTGGGGTGACTGGTTATACAGCAATAGACACCTAATACCGATATGAAGGCTGCTCTCCTTCCTGTTCTTTACAAGCAGTGTAGTAGTCAGAACAGATAGAGTACGCTGTGTAGAAGACAGTTATAATACCTCAGGGTCTTAGAACAGGGGTGTTTATATCACCCACCCCAGGTCCCAAAACAGAGTGAGAGAGAAGTCCTATCACACATGGCAGAGGTGCCACCTCCTTGTAGCTGCACCCATGGAACTCACAGCATCCTCACAGGCTCCCAGCCCCACAGCAGGGAGGGGAGACAGAATCACCCAAGGGTTTCCCTGCTTCTGTCCAGAAATAGTGTGATCTCTGTTTTTGCTTTTTTGCCAGCAATGGTAACAAGGCCCTGGCTAACTGCCAGCAACTAGAATATGAGAGGGAGCAAATGAGCATTTAGTAAATTCTGCTGTCCCTGCCACCAAGTCAGCACTTCCCAACGAGTCCCTGAGAGATCGCAATGGGCCTTCCTCAGGCACTTTACTGCAGAACTGTGACCAGTTGGCACTTTCCCCCTCAGGGCCAATTGCTCCAGAGCTTATTTTCCCCCTTGAGGCTTAAGTTCCAGAGACCTGATACCCTCTGCCCTTGAGGGGACCATGGTAGGACATTACAAGACCAGGGAAAGTGCCACAGAGTAACTATCTTGAAAGGAAAAACAATTTCCTTCTCAAGCATGTCAAGATTTGCCTGGGTGGGGCTCTGACGGTGGGGGCATAGTCTTCTCTCCAAAGCAGTACATTCTCATCTCAAACCTGCCTCCCTCCTGCTGTACTAATACCCATTCCTGGTCTCACTGGAAGCAGAGAATAGTTCATGCCAGCATTCATATGCACAGGTGTTTCAGATATTTTGTATTCATTTAATCATCAACTCATTTAATAAGGCATTTCCTCAAGATCAAGCCTTCACCACAGTCCTTTCAGCTCCTCTTACAGAACTCAAAGACCCTCTTACAGACCCTCACAAGGAGGTTAATGACCTTTTAGTCCCAGGTCAAAAGGCTTCACAACATGTATCATTAGGGGAAAGTGGTCCATGAGAGTAAAAGGTATTCATTCATCCTTATATCCTTTCTGGCTCCTCAGAGCTCATCTTTTGTCCCTTCTTTCCGCACCTTACTCCCCTATGAGACTCTAGTGCAAGACTAGGTCTGGTGCAAAGGACTGCTGCCCTGCAAAGCAGCAGTCACCAATCTTTGAAACTAGCGACTGGTGTCATAGAAGACCATTTTTCCACAGACTGGGGATGGTTTCAGGGTGATTCAATCACATTACACTTATTGTGCACTTTATTATTATAATAATACATTGTGATATATAATAAAATAATTACATAGCTCACCATAATGCAGAATCATTGGAAGCCCTGAACTTGTTTTCCTGAGCTTTGGTACTAATTTGAGTGATGGGGAGTGGCTGTCAATACAGATGAAGTTTCACTTACTCACCTGTCACTTATCTCCTGCTTTGTGGCCAGGTACCTAACAGGCCAGGGACTAGTGCTTGTCCATGTACCAGGAATTGGTGGCCCCACCTGGTCCCATCACTTCATGGGAAGTAGATGGGGAAACAGCATCAGACTTTATTTGGGGGGCTCCAAAATCACTGCAGATGGTGACTGCAGCCATGAAATTAAAAGACTCTTGCTCCTTGGAAGGAAAGTTATGACCAACCTAGATAGCATATTCAAAAGCAGAGACATTACTTTGCCAACTAAGGTCCATCTAGTCAAGGCTATGGTTTTTCCAGTGGTCATGTATGGATGTGAGAGTTGGACTCTGAAGAAAGCTGAGCACCGAAGAATTGATGCTTTTGAACTGTGGTATTGGAGAAGACTCTTGAGAGTCCCTTGGACTGCAAGATCCAACCAGTCCATTCTGAAGGAGATCAGCCCTGGGATTTCTTTGGAAGGAATGATGCTAAAGCTGAAACTCCAGTACTTTGGCCACCTCATGAGAAGAGTTGACTCACTGGAAAAAACTCTGATGCTGGGAGGGATTGGGGGCAGGAGGAGAAGGGGACGACAGAGGATGAGATGGCTGGATGGCATCACTGACTCTATGGACGTGAATCTGAGTGAACTCCGGGAGTTGGTGATGGACAGGGAGGCCTGGAGTGCTGTGATTCATAGGGTTGCAAACAGTCAGACACAACTGAGTGACTGAACTGACTGACTGACTATAAAGTACACACCCTGGTGTGAGAATGGACTCCCCCACACAGTTCACAGAAGGTCAATTGAGAAGAACTGGGCAAAACTTTGCTACCAGTCCCTCTAAACAAATCAGGGCACAAACCCCATGGCCAGAAGGTCCCCATGACACAGTGCCCTATCCCTCTCTCACCAGAAACAGAGCTGGCACAAAACTTGATCTTAGAATATAGCCTCCAGAACTAAGGGAAAACAAATTTTTGTTGTTTAGCAACTTGGACTGTGGCATCTTGTTTTGGCAGTCCATGCAGTGTAACACACCCTACAAGTTTTAGAGAGAATATATTCCTGTTGACACCTTGATTTTGGACTTGTGACCACCAGAACTGAATCCATACATTTTTGTTCATTTATGTCATCCATATTTGGGGTTCTAATGAAGAGATTAGTGCCTATATAGGAAGAGGAAGAAATAGAGAAGTCTCTCTCCCTCCCTCTCTCCCTCCCTCTCTCTCTCTCTCTCTCTCTCTCTCTCTCTCTCTCTCTCTCTCTACCTTCCTTCCTCTCCCTCTTTCTCTCTCCCTTTCTCCCTTTCTTTCTCAGCCCTCTCTGCATGTCTCTCTGTCTTTCTTATGTAACCTTTGAGTCTCAGGAACTATAAGAAAAACAAAAGAACTCTAACATATCTCTCTAGTGAAATAAAATTGACAGAAGGGAAAGCTTACATTTTACTGTTGACACTAAGGTACCTAGTTAAATGGGATGTAATGTCATGCAAAGTTTTCAAGATGTCTGGTTTACAAATGCTTTCCAGGTGGCACTGGTGGTAAAGATCAAGCCTGCAAATGCAGGAGACTTAAAAGACATGAGTTCGATCCCCGGGTCAGGAAGATCCCCTGGAGGAGGGCATGGCAGTCCATTCCAGTATTCTTGCTTAGTGAATCTCATGGACAGAGAAGCCTGGAGGGCTATAGTCTGTTGGGTCACAAAGAGTCAGATACAACTGAAGCAACTTAGAATGAATGTTTACAAATGCTCTCTAATCCACTGAATTTTATATAACTCTGACAAGTTCATATAATGATTGAGATACTAAATCCAAAAATTAAAACAATAAAAGTTTTCCAAATTTTCTTCAGAATTGATATTTCCCTGGGTCTTATTATTTCTCATCAGTTTTTATTTAATTTCATTATAAACACATAATCTGTGATGAATAAGATATATAGAGAACAAGATGGTTGAGGAGTAGGTGGATGCAGAGCACATCTCCCTCCACAGATACATCAGGAATGCACCTTCAGACACAGACGTGCTTGCAGAACACCACCTGAGAGCAGACAGGAGTACCTGACCGCTGGAAAAGAATATATGGAAGCATGAAAAACTCGGTAGGATAAAGGAACTGGGGGAGGGGGGTGCAGTTAGTAGAACTGTACCTGCCTCAGCAGTTGGCGTAAATGAAGCATGGGTCTGACCCCACATCAGGGCAATTGTCTGGGTAAGAGGAGAAACATTTAAGGCTGAGAGTGAAACAGCTGATCTGTGCAGCCTAAATGGAAGGACAATCAGACAGTCCTTGTTGCAGTCATACCCCAGACAGGGACACAGGTCCCCTAGAAGGCACAGTGGCTGGGAGCTGGAGTGCAGGGATTGTGGAGTAATCCCAGGGTGAGGGGCTGCTGTTGGCTGCAGAGAGGCAGACCTAGGGGACCTGAGGCAGCAGGTTGTGGTGGGAAATGCCTGTGGAGGAAACTCAAGCAGCCATGGAAGCAAGGCAATACTGTAGAGTCCTGCATTGGGGGTGGAGCTAAGGGGGTTTCACAAGTGAAATCCAGGGGCACCTTGCTTTGGCATTTTTCTCCAATGACTGCTCCAGTTAGTTGTGTTCTTAACTGTTAGATATCATTTTTGGTTTCTTTTCTTCACCAGGTCAATTTATTGTACTTTATTTTTGTTTGTTTTGATTTTGCTTAGGGGTGTATATGTATATGTGTATATTCCATTATTTAAATGATTACTTTCCTGATTTTGTAACTGCCATTTGTCAAATCAAAAAATTACTAGAAACAAATGACAAATTGATGACAACTCAAGACCTGTGGGATGCATCAAAAGCTGTTCTAAGGGGGAAGTTCATAGCAATACAATCCTATCTCAAGAAACAAGAAAAACCTTGAATAGACTACCTAACTTTACACCTAAAGCAACCGGAAAAAAAGAACAAAAAAGTCCCAAAATTAGAAGAAGGAAAGAAATCATAAAGATAAAAATGAAAAAGAAATGAAACAATAGTAAAGATTAATAAAACTAAAGGCTGGTTCTTTGACAAGATAAGCAAAACTGACAAACCTTTAGCCAGACTCATCAAGAAAAAAGAGAGAAGAATGAAATCAACAAAATTAGGGATAAAAAGGAGAGGTTAAAAGACAATGCAGAAATACATAGGATTATAATAAAAGACTATTATGAACAACTATATGGCATTATAATGGATAACCTGGAAGAAATGGACAGATTCTTAGAAAAGCTCAATTTTAAGACTGAAGCAGGAAGAAATAGAAATTATGAACAACACAATTACAAGCACCAAAATAGAAGCTGTGATCAAAATTGTCCCAAAAATGAAAGCCCAGTAACAGATGGCTTCACAGAATTCTATCAAACATTTAGAGAAGAGCTAATGCCTATCCTTCTAAAACTCTTTCAAAAACTTGCAGAGGAAGGAACACTTCCAAACTCATTCTATGAGGCCACCATCACCCTAATACCAAAATCAAACAAAGACAACACACAAAAAAAGAAAACTATAGGCCAATATCACTGATGAGCATACATGCAAATATCCTCAACAAAATTTTAGCAAACAGAATTCAACAACACATTAAAAAGCTCATACACCATGATCAAGTTGGGATTATTCCAGGGATGCAAGAATTTTTCAATAAACACTAATCAATCAATGTGATACACCATGTTAACAAATTGAAAGATAAAAGCCATATGATAATCTCAGCAGATGCAGAAAACCCTTTTGACAAAATTCAGCACTCATTTATGACTAAAACTCTTGAAAAAATGGGCATAGTAGGAGCCTACCTCAACGTTTCCTTCTCCAGTGGAACACATTCTGTCAGACCTCTCTCCACCATGACCCGTCCATCTTCGGTGACCCCACATGGCATGGCTTAGTTTCACTGAGTTAGACAAGGCTGTGTTCCATGTAGTCAGATTGGCTAGTTGTCTGTGACTATGGTTTCAGTCTGTCTGCCCTCTGATGCCCTCTCTCAGAGTCTACCATCTTACTTGGGTTTCTCTTACCTTGAATGCGGGGTATCTCTTCACGGCTACAGCAAGCAGTGCTCCACTGGAGAAGGGAATGGCTAACCACTTTCTTGCCTTGAGAACCCTATGAACAGTATGAAAAGGCAAAAAGATAGGACACTGAAAGATGAACTCCCCAGGTCACTAGATGCAAAATATGTTACTGGAGATCAGTGGAGAATAACTCCAGAAAGAATGAAGGGACAGAGCCAAAACAAAAACAACACCCAGTTGTAGATGAGACTGGTGATAGAAGCAAGGGTCTATGCTGTAAAGGGCAATATTGCATAGGAACCTGGAAGGTTACATCCATGAATCAAGGCAAACTGGAAGTGGTAGAACACGAGATGACAAGAGTGAACATTGACATTCTAGGAATCAGTGAACTAAGATGGACTGGAATGGGTGATTTAACTCAATGATCATTATATCTACTACTTTGGTCAGGAATCCCTTAGAAGAAATGGAGTAGCCATCATAGTCAACAAAAGAGCCCTAAATGCCATTCTTGGATGCAATTTCAAAAATGACAGAATGATTTCTGTTCATTTCTAAGGCAAATATCACAGTAATCAATATCACAATAATCCAACAAGTAAATCTGCCCCAACGAGTAACTCTGAAGAAGCTGAAGTTGAACACTTCTATAAAGACCTACCAGACCTTCTAGAACTAACACCCAAAAAAGATGTCCTTTTCATCATAGGAGACTGGAATGCAAAAGAAGGAAGTCAAGAAACACCTGGACTGACAAATAAATTTGGCCTTAGAGTACAGAATGAAGCATGGCAAAGGCTAATAGAGTTCTGCCAAGAGAACGCACAGATCATAGCAAACACCCTCATCCAACAACACAAGAGAAGACTCTACACATGGACAACACCAGATGGTGGACACTGAAATCAGATTGATCATATTCTTTGCAGCCAAATATGGAGAAGCTCTATACAGTCAGCAAAAACAAGACCAGGAGTTGACTGTGGCTCAGATCATGAACTCCTTATTGCCCAAATTCAGACTTAAATAGAAGAAAATGGAGAAAACCACTAGACCATTCAGGTATGACCTAAATCAAATCCCTTATGACTATACAGTGGAAGTGAGAAATAGATTTAAGGGCCTAGATCTGATAGACAGAGTACCTGATGAACTATGGATGGAGGTTCATGACATTGTACAGGAGACAGGAATCAAGACAATCACCAAGAAAAAGAAATGCAAAAAGCAAAATGGCTGTCTGGGGAGGCCTTACAAATAGCTGTGAAAAGGGAAGGGAAACGCAAAGGAGAAAAGGAAAGATATACCCATTTGAATGCACAATTCCAAAGAATACCAAGGAGAGATAAGAAAGCCTTACTCAGTAACATATGCAAAGAAATGGAGGAAAACATAGAATGGGAAAGACTAGAGATCTCTTCAAGAATATTAGAGATACCAAGGGAACATTTCATGCAAAGATGGGCTCAATAAAGGACAGAAATGGCAGGGACCTAACAGAAGCAGAAGATAATAAGAGGTGGCAAAAATACACAGAAGAACTGTACAAAAAGATCTTCATGACCCAGATAATCACGATGGTGTGATCACTCACCTAGAGCCAGACATCCTGGAATGTGAAGTCAAGTGGGCCTGAGAAAGGATCACTATGAACAAAGCTAGTGGAGGTGATGGAATTCCAGTTGAGCTGTTTCAAATCCTGAAAGATGATGTTGTGAAAGTGCTGCACTCAATATGCCAGCAAATTTGGAAAACTCAGCAGTGGCCACAGGACTGGAAAAGGTCCGTTTTCATTCCAATCCCAAAGAAAGGCAATGCCAAGGAATACTCAAACTACCACACAATTGCACTCATCTCACATGCTAGTAAAGTAATGCTCAAAATTCTCCAAGCCAGGCTTCAGCAATACATGAACCGTAAACTTCCAGATGTTCAAGCTGGTTTTAGAAAAGGCAGAGGAACCAGAGATCAAATTGCCAACATCTGCTGGATCCTTGAAAAAGCAAGAGAGTTCCAGAAAAGCATCTACTTCTTCTTTATTGACTATGCCAAAAATAAACTGTAGAAAATTCTGAGAGAGATGGGAATACCAGATCACCTGACCTGCCTCTTGAGAAGCCTGTATGCAGGTCAGGAAGCAACAGTTGGAACCAGACATGGAAAAAAGACTGGTTCCAAATAGGAAAAGGAGTACATTAAGGCTGTATATTGTCACCCTGCTTATTTAACTTATATACAGAGTACATCATGAGAAACAATAGGCTGGAATAAGCACAAGCTGGAATCAAGATTGTCGGGAGAAATATCAGTAACCTCAGATATGATGATACCACCCTTATGGCAGAAAGTGAAGAAGAACTAAAGAGCCTCTTGATGAAGGTAAAAGAGAAGAGTAAAAAAGTTGTCTTAAAGCTCAACATTCAGAAAACTAAGATCATGGCATCTGGTCCCATCACTTCATAACAAATGGATGGGGAAACAGTGGCTGACTTTATTTTTCTGGGCTCAAAAATTACTGCAGATGGTGACTGCAGCCATGAAATTAAAAACGCTTACTCCTTGGAAGGAAAGTTATGACCAACCTAGACAGCATATTCAAAAGCAGAGACATTACTTTGCAAACAAAGGCCCGTCTAGTCAAAGCTATGGTTTTTCCAGTAGTCATGTATGGATGTCTGAGTTGGACTATCAAGAAAGCTGAGCACCAAAGTATTGATGCTTTTGAACTATAGTGTTGGAGAAGACTCTTGAGAGTCCCTTGGATTGCAAGGAAATGAAACCAGTCCATCCAAAAGGAAATCACTCCTGGGTGCTCATTGGAAGGTCTGATGTTGAAGCCGAATTTCCAATACTTTGGCCACCTGACGCAACGAGCTGACTCACTGGAAAAGACCCTGATGCCAGAAAAGATTGAGGGCAGGAAGAGAAGGGGATGACAAAGGATGAGATGGTTGGATAGCATCACCGACTCAATGGACTTGAGTTTGGGTGTACTCTGGGTGTTGATGAGGGACAGGGAGGTCTGGCATGCTGTGGTTCATGGGGTCACAAAGAGTCAGACATGACTGAGTGTCTGAACTTAACTGATCTGACTTCAACATAGTAAAGGCCATTTATGATAAGCCCACAGCAAAAATTACTCTCAATGTTGAAACACTGAAAACATTTCCTCTAAAATCAGGAACAAGACAATGGTGTGCACTTTCCCCACTATTATTCAATATAGTTTTGAAAGTCTTAGCTAAAGCAATCAGAGAACAAAAAGAAATAAAAGGAATCCAGATTGGAAAAAAGAAGTAAAGTTCTCACTGTTTGCAGATGACATGATACTATACATAGAAAACCCTAAATATAGCATCATAAATTTTCTAAAAATAATCAATGAATTTAGCAAAGTCACTGGACACAAAACCAATAAAGAAATCACTTGCATGCTTATATACTAACAATGAAAAATCAGAATGAGAAATTAAGGAATCAATCCCATTCACCATTGCAACAACAACAACAACAACAAAAATCTAGGAATAAACTTTCCTAAGGAGACAAAAGAATTGTATACAGAAAACAGATCACATACAAAGACATCAGATAGTAATAAATATGGTGAAAATTAACTTTACAGTGATTAAAGAAATAGATGTTAACTCAGTGTTAAAGATACAGAGATAATAAGCAATGGTTTGCTCATATATTGCTGGTGTCATTATAAACTGATTCCATCCATTTGGAAAGCATTTTGGTTATATGTAGGTCAGGGTGCTCCTACATTTTGACTCAGCAGTCCCACTTCTGGGAATCTAGCCAACTCAGCAGTCCCACTTCTGGGAATCTAGCCAACAAAATACTTCAAAATATGAGAAAAGTTATGTGCTGCAAGTTGTACATCACAGCAGTATTGAAATCTTAGTGACAACTTGAAGATGCTGAGAATAGGGGCTATACCCAACTCCCTGTACTCTGGATCATGACGTTGCTTCATGTTTCTCTTCTTTGCACACCTCTCTCCCTAAGCACTCTCCTTGCCCTGTGTCTGTGAACTGAGCCCTCTTACCTATCCTCAACATTTTCAATCAGCATTTTCCAGGCTCCCTCTTTCATCTCCTCAGCACCTCCTATATTCTCTCAATTTGGCACTTGGAGACTACCTGTAATTACTTGTTTACCTGCCTGTATCCTCTGCTCTGCTGTGCCCTCCTTCAAGGGTGTGGTCCATCTCCTTTTAATCTGAGAATTACTAGCGCCCTGCCAGTGTTTCAGGTGCTTGATAAGTATTTATTTTTAAAATGGGTGAATCATTTACTCAAATCTTTTACAGACATTAAGGATGATGATTATAAAGAGTTATGTTGAAACATATGACTGTATTATAATGTTCAATTTTATTTTTGTGGAAATATCTCAAAGTAATAGGAAAGTTAAATGAAACAAGTAAGATGCAAAATGGTATACAGTGTAGCTTGCCATTTTTTTAAATAATAACAATAAATCATGTTGACAAAGAAGAATGGAAATTTTATATATGCACACTTTCTCTTGTTAATGAGTAGGCTATGTATGAAAAAAATTTTGGTGTTAATTCTTTTGAAATGATAATAGCTGTTAGACTATGGGATTGTGGGTGATTGTGTTTTCATGTTTCTGGTTTCTATTTAATGTGGTTATATTGCTTTTACAATGACCAAGATAAAATTATAAGTAAAGACAAACAAATAACTAAGTAAAAAAAAAAAGAAAATTATAAGACAGTGATGAAAGAAATCAAAAATGACATAAACAGATGGAGATATATTCCATGTTCCTGAGTAGGAAGAATCAATATTGTGAGAATGACTATACTACCAAATGCAATCTACAGATTCAATGTGATCCCTAGCAAATCACCAATGGCATTTTTCACAGAACTAAAACCAAAAATTTTGCAATTTATGTGGAAGCACAAAAGACCCCAAATAGCCAAAGCAGTCTTGAGAAAGAAGAATGGGGCTGGAGGAATCAACCTTCTTGACTTCAGATTATACTACAAAGCTACAGTCATCAAGACAGTATGATATTGGCACAAAAACAGAAATATAGATTGATGGAACAAGATAGAAAGCCCAGAAATAAACCCAGGCACCTATGGGTACCTTATTTTTGACAAAGGAGGCAGAATATATAATGGGGCAAAGGCAGCCTCTTTAATAAGTGGTGCTGGGAAAACTAGACCATTACATGTAAAAGAATGAAATTAGAACACTTCCTAACACTATACACAAAGATAAAATCAAGATGGATTACAGACCTAAATTTAGGATCAGAAACTAGAAAACTCTTAAAGGAAAACATAGAACACTCAATGACATAAATCAAATAAAGATCCTCTATGACACATCTTCCAGAATAATTGAAATAAAAACAAAAGTAAAGAAGTGGGGCCTGATTAAACTTTAAAAATTTGCACAGAAAAGGAAACTATAAGCAAGGTGAAAAGACAGACTCAGAATGGGAGAAAATAATAGCAAATGAAACAACCGACAAAGGATTAATTTCCAAAATATACAAGCAGCTTATACAACTCAATTCCAGAAAAACAAACAACTCAATCAAAAAGAGGGAAAACACCTAAATAGACATTTCTCTAAAGAAGACATACAAATAGCTAACAAACACCTGAAAAGATGCTCAACATCGCTCATTATTAGAGAAATGCAAATCAAAATTACAATGATATAGTACACTCATTGTACAACTACAATTACCTCACACTGGATAGAAAGTCATCATCAAAAAGTCTACAAACAGTAAATGCTGGAGAGGGTGTAGAGAAAAGGAAACACTTGCACTGTTTGTAGGAATGTAAATTGATACAGCCAGTAAGGAAGACGGTACAGAGATTCTTTTAAAAACTAGGAATATAACCACTATATGATGCAACAATCCCACTCCTAGGCACATACATGAGGAAATATCAATCTCACTCCTAGGCAATATCATGAGGAAACCAAAATTTAAAAGACACACATATCCCCTTGTTCATTTCAGCACTGTTTACAACAGCTAGAACATGGAAACAACCTAAATGTCCATCAATAGATGAATGGATAAAGAAGTTCGGGTACATATACACAATAGAATATTACTTTGCCATAAAAAGGAATGCATTTGAGTGAGTTCTAATGAGGTGGATGAACACAGAGCCTATTATACAAAATGAAGTAAGTCGGAAAGAGAAAGATAAATATCGTATACTAACTCATATATATGGAATCTAGAAAGATGGTACCAAAGAATGTATTTGCAGGACAGCAATGGAGAAACAGACACAGAAAACAGACTTACAGACATGATAAGAGGGGAGGGGGAGGGGTGAGCTGTATGGAGAGAGCAACATGGAAACTTACACTACCATATGTAATATAGATATACAATGGGAATTAGCTGTATGTCTCAGGAAACTCAAACAGGGGCTCTGTATCAACCAAGAAGGGTGGGATGGGGAGGGAGATGGGAGGGAGTTTCAAGAGAAAGGATATATATGTATATCTATGACTGATTCATCTTGAGGTTTGACAGGAAACAACAAAATACTGTAAAGCCGTTATCCTTCAATGTAAAAAATAATTAGAAAGCTAAAAATAAATAAATAAATGAGATATATAGCTTTCTCATAACAGTCATTCTTTAAGTTCCTTTTTGCTTAATTCCATCCTCTCTGCTTTGCCTCCTTTCTTTCTTCTCCAAGTTCACCCCCTGCTGCAACCCACTTAGCAGTTTACTATTCCTTCCATGGTTTCTTCATTCTTTTACAACATGAGGCTATACAGGCACCCTTAAATTTTGGAGGCTACTCTTCCTTTTACAAAATTAGAATTTTATTGTCTTCAACATCCTGCATCGGCCCAAGAAAACTAGACTCCAGATGCTTCCTCCAATTCAGATACAGTGTTCTAGGTCTGCCCTTTCTCCATGGACAGTGGCAGAGGCTGTTACATTCCCTCTGTCAGATCAAGGGGGCCTGTTCCCACTCCTTTGGTCCCCAGAAGCTGTTTCCATATCTCTCTCTATTCCTCTCCCCAAGCAGCTCCAGGCTCTTTTGCTTCCCTGTTATTGAAACAGTAGTGACCTCACCTCCTTAGTAATGGATCCCTTACTCTAGCCAAGGTTGCCTCCAATCAGGGGTCCCAGCCTCAACAGAACTTAAGATATCAGAGAGAGAAGGGGTCCCTGTATCTTGCCCCCCTGCCACAAAGAGCCCAGACTACTCACTGAGGAGAAGGCTGGTGAGTCCCAGGAGCTGGGCGGCACGGTAGAGGTGGGAGTCTTCTGAGGAGGGTTCCATCTCAGGCTGCCTGCCAGCTTATGCAGCTACAGAGGAAACCTTTAGGAGGAACAGCAAGAGAATGGGAAAGGCTTCACTCTTCAGAGTGAAGGTGGGGCTCTGCCCCACCCCAAGGATGGGGCTATCAAGTTAGTTCTGGATGTCAGCTCACGGGGCTAGAATAAGCCATTCAGATGTTTCATGTTATCCCCAGAACTCCCAATAGGACCTCAATAAACTATTGAAAAATAACTATATAAACAACTCCACTTTATGATATAGCTATGTTGGTGATGGACAGGGAGGCCGGGCATGCTGCAATTCATGGGGTCACAAAGAGTTGGACACAACTGAGCGACTGGACTGAACTGAACTGATACTGCATTGGCAAGGGACCCAGTTCCTGTGGTCATGCTAGTTTGGTGATCACACACTCCTTACCCCTACCCCCATTATAATCCCTTTACTAGTTTCCCCTGGTTAACAGCTCAGTCCAGGCATCCTTGGTCACTAATATCAACCTATGATCCAGCACAGAAATTACACTATTACACCCAGGATGGGCAAGATATCTTCTTCTTTATACCATTTAACGATATAAATTTCCTGTTTTATTTTCTATGAACTTCAACTATCAGTGGCCTAAGAAGCCATTAGCAAAAGAAACTAAAGGTTATTGTGAAGTGTCGAGTTCTCACATGCCCAGTACAAATGTTAGCATATATCTATTCTTGCACTCTTCTGGTTTTCTTACTTGCCATTAGTAGCAGTTATCCTCCCCTACACACAAGGCAACGCCAGACTCCATGGTCTCTGATAGACTCTTGTCTGCATCACACCCACCACTTCCATTTCATCCTCCGCCAGCCCTGTTCCTGTTATCACAGAGGGGCAGGTGTGGATATCTACACTCCCCCTGTCCACAGCCTCAGCTGCCTCAGACTCACTTTCACCTGCTGAGGCTCAGGCTCTGGTGTCTTCTCCCTAGACTGAGTCCCCACACCTGAGAACTGTCTCATCCCATACTCCACAGGAGCAGCCCTATCTACCTAACTCCTGGTCCATGCCTCCTTCTCCCCACTGAGGCTTTCTCCTCAGCTGCCCAGACCCAATGCTGCATCCACAAGACTGGCATGCACTCAGTCATGCACTCAAGGTTTTCATAGCATGGTGCCTTAAACCCATTTTTGATGTGAAAACTGAGATCAAGTGTGGCTGCATGCCCTGCAAAAAAAAATCACACAGTGAATCGGGGAAAGGTGTGTACTCTCAACAATAAACTCTAGAAAAAATTTCACTACACCACAGCCACTGTCCCATCCCACTCTGTGACCTCAAACAACTCACAAGAGTCCATTTTCTGCTCTCTTAAACTGCTCTGTAACATCTCAGACAAGAGAATATCCACCAGGCTCATTGCCTCCAACTCCATCTATTCTTGAGGAAATTACTTCAAAAGATGGTCTGTGGGTCCTGTGGTCACTAACTTCTATACAGAATTTCTGTAGTAAACCATGTAGTAAGCCATCAAAATCCAGGCAGCTCATCCAGTGGTCATTCCCAGGGTGAAGATGATTGAGTCTGGTGTGTCCTTCTCTGTCATGTCCCTACATCTGTTGTGAGCAATCTTTGTGTGAGAAATGTTGGTTTTGAAAATCTTTTGCTAAAGGTGGTTGGGAAGGAGGAGCCTAGAGAAAAAGAAGAAGCAATGTGGTACAGGCCAAGGACACTGGGAGAGAGCCACACAGTAGAATTTATATGCTGGCAAAACACCTAGAACTTTTAAAAAGTTGAGGTAGCCTATCTCATATTCAACATACTAATCATCCTGTACTAGGCATAACACATAAACAAGCACACATACCAACTTCAGAAACCTTGCAAAGAGTTTACTGAACACAGACACTTGGTGCTGGGAATCTTTGGAGAATTAAAGACAGACCTGGATCTACATAATGTGTGTGTCAGGAAGATCAAATAAGAGGAAAGTGTAGAGTCCAGTGATATGAAGAGTCCAAGAAACAGAGATCTGAGAGATGACCAGGAGAAATTAAGCCCAAGAGAATGCACAGAAATTGTCAGGAACTCTGGATGTCCAAGGCACTTGATGGGTGATCATATCTATTTTTATTTGAATTTCCAAAAGCAAACTATTCCAATGGAGAGCTGAATTATGTAAAGAATGCATTTATTGAATATATTTTCTATGTGTTTTTAATTGTACAGTAAAATTAACTGCACATTATTGTTATACATAATTATGTGCAAAAAGTACACATAAAACCTTACCTACAATATATGTTTAATTAAATCCTCATAACATTATATCGCCTAAGCATTACATGCATCTAATGAAAGATCATCCTGAAATTACAAAGAGATTAAATAACTTGTTCAAGGTTGTGTTTTAAGTAACTGACAAGTTGCCCACAGGATCAGCATCAGCCCAGCCATGAATTTGCTCAGGAGAGTGTAATTTCCGAGGAGCTTACATCATGATTGTGAAAGGTCTGAGGAGGTAGAGGTTGGCTGTTTCCTTATGCAGGAGGAAACTGCTGCTCTGGGAGAAGGATTAGGTAGCCTAGGTAAAGGAAAATTTGGGGTAGAAGATCTCATTAGTCTTTTTCTACAGTCACCCTTCCTGGGTGAAAAACAAGAGGTACCAAGCCAGCCATGCATGGTTTACTACAGAGCAGCAGAGAAGTCCTAGAAGTGGGCTGGAGGGAGAAGCAGACAGCAGCAGGTAGAGACTAGCCATCAGTAATCCTCCTCTCCTCTTCTCTTCCTTTGTAATAGAACTAATAATTTGCCAGTTTAAAATTATATTTAATATTGTTAATGAAAAATAAACAGCACTAAAAATTTTTAAATTATTAAGAAGATGATGGGTGGTTTCAATGAGTCATTCAGGGAAAAGTAGGTAAATACTGAGCAACTACAGCCATAAATAGAAAACAATTAATAATTTAACATGCATGGTAAAATGTGAAAGGTATAAAATCTCAGAGTAAGAAAATTCTCTCCTTTATAAAAGAAATGAGAAAAATGGCTTCCCTTGTATATCACTTTTTCAGAACTCTGGAAAATAACAATGACACAGTAATATGATGGGGCATTTATTCAAGAAAAACAACAGAATCCCTATAAGAACAGGAAGTGTTCTGTTTTAACTTGATCTATGATCTCAAGTAGCATAATTCACCTGAAAAAGAATAGCCTGTATTCTTGGTGAGCACCAGAGACCTTGCAGCCACCAGAGAGAGCCAATTCATAGTTTTATTCCCAATAAATCTGTCATGATTTGACATACCTGTTGGTATTCCTGAAGGTCCCACTTCCAAAAAAAAAAAAAAATCTGTATTTGCCCTAACAAGGGCTATTCTTTGAGCTTCCCAAAGTATTGAATAACAGTTAATGCAAACTATAGACTAATTAAAGTCTTATAAGGGAAAACTGGGGAGTGAGGGTATTTTGAAAGGAGCCTGAGATCAAATTGCCAACATTCATCAGATCATGGAGAAAGCAAAGGAATTCAGAAAAACATCTACCTTTGCTTTGTTGACTACACTAAAGCCTTTGACTGTGTGGATCACAACAAACTGTGGGAAATTCTTAAATTAATGGGAGTACCAGACCACCTTACTTGTCTCCTGAGAAACCTGTATATGGATCAAGAAGCAAGAGTTAGAACCAGATATGTAACAACTGAATGGTTCAAAATTATAAAAGGACTCTGAAAATGTTGTATATTGTCACCATGCTCCTTTAACTTCTGTTCAGAATATATCATGTAAAATCCAGGCTGGATGAATCATAAGCTGGAATCAAGATTGCCAGAAGTATCAACAACCTCAGATATGCACATGATACCACTCTAATGGCAGAAGTTGAAGAAAAGCTAAACAAACTCTTGATGGAGATGAAAGAGTGAGACAGTCAATTCCTAGGCAGGTTGATAAGAAGTCTGGGGTCCCCAAGGAGGAGAAACCAGTCTGAGGCTCTCAAGGAGAAGACAGGGGTCTGGAGTTCTCAAGGAAGAGAAAAAGACAAACTTTTTTTTTTTATAAGCCCACAGCTGATGGTTGCACAACAAAACAACTCATCTTGCTCAAGGATATGTTTTCCCTTAAACTCTGTACCAATGATTATATAACAACAATGTATGCTGCTCGAGGACAAGTTTCTCCTTCTTGAGAACCTTCTGACTAATCCTGTCATCTTAAAATGTATAGCATTTTGGAGTTGGTCTGGTAAGATCTTTCTAGTGTTACCATTAATCTTGTTGTCTTAAATGTATATTGTGGGAGTGGGTCCGGTAACACCTTTACAACCTTGAGACACACTCTTCATTTATTGTAATAACCAATTGAAAAAATATATAGCTCCCTTGCTAGGACTAGAGAGGGACACTCTTCATAGGCCTTCTGATGTCTATGTCAGAAGCTTTCACTTTAATAAAATTCTGCTACACAAAAGTGCTTGAGTGATCAAGCCTGGCCCCTGGCCCCAAGGATAAATCTTCAGTGATCACAAATCCAACATCATTCACTGTAAGTTATCAAAGGAGAGTGGGAAAACCTGACTTAAAACTCAACATTCAAAACACAAAGATCAGGGGGCGGTCCTAAGATGGCAGAGGAATAGGACGGGGAGACCACTTTCTCCCCCACAAATTCATCAAAAGAACATTTCAACGCTGAGTAAATTCCACAAAACAACTTCTGAATGCTAGCAGAGGACATCAGGCACCCAGAAAAGCAGATCATTGGCTTCAAAAGAGCACAACTGAACAAGTGAGCCTAAAAAAAAAAAAAAAAAAAAAAGTGTCCACCACCACCCTCCTGTCAAGAAGGAAATCAGACACTGAAGAGACCAGCAAACAGAAAAAGTTAAACAGAGGGAACCGCCTTGGAAGTGACCCCACACTGCCCACAACAACCAGAGAAAGGGCCAGATACATCTTTACAATTTTTACAATCATTTTTCTGTTGTTGTTGTTTTTGATGATGTTGCGTGATTGTTTTTTCTTCTTTTCTTTTTCTTCTTTTTTTAACTTTCTTAAATTTTTAAGTCCTCTATTTCTCTAATTTTTATTTTTAAAACCTACTATTACTTTTTTAAAAAAGACCCTTTTTAAAGCAAACGCCATATATAGTCTTTTTGAGGTTGATGTGTTTTTAATAATTCTTGTGGCTTTGTTTTTTTGTTTGTTTTTTCTTTTTTCTTCTTCTTTTCTATAATATTGTATTTTTGAAAATCCAATCTCTACTCCAGATTTTTAATCTTTGCTTTTTGGTATTTGTTGTCAATTTTGTACATTTAAAAACCTAATCCTCAGTACCCAATTTTACCTGAGAGCGAGATTACTGGCTTGACCACTCTCTCCTCCTTTGGACTCTCCTTTTTCTCCACCAGGTGGCCTCTGCCTCTTCCCGCCCCCTTCTCTTCTCTATCCAACTCTGTGAATCTCTGTGTTCCAGACGGTGGAGAACACTCAGGGAACTGGTTACTGGCTGGATCTGTCTCTCTCCTTTACATTTCCCTCTTTTATCCTCCTGGCCACCTCTGTCTACTTCCTCCCTCTCCTCTTCCCTGTATAACTCTGTGAACACTTCTGAATAGTCCAGACTGTGGAATGCACTTAAGGAAGTGATTACTGGCTAGCTTGCTGTCTCCTCTTTTGATCCCACCTCATCTCATTCCAGTCACCTCTACCTCCTCCCCTCTTCTCTTCTCCATGTAATTCAGTGAACCTCTCTGGGTGTCCCTCAATGTGGAGAAACCTTTCATCTTTAAGCTATACGTTTTATCATCAGTGTTGTATAGATGGAGAAGTCTTGGGGCTATTGTAAAAATAAAACTGAAAACCATAAGCAGGAGGCTTAAGTTCAAATCCTGAGAACATCAGAGAAATCCTGAATCCATGGAACATTAATAGATAGGAGCTCATCAAACGCCTCCATACCTACACTGAAACCAAGCACCACGCAAGGGCCAACAAGTTCCAGAGCAAGACATACCATGCAAATTCTCCAGCAACACAGAAACACACCACTGAGCTTCAATATACAGGCAGCTCAAAGTTATTCCAAAACCATTGACGTCTCATAACCCATTACTGGACACTTCATAGCACTCCAGAAAGAAGAAATCCAGCTCCACCCATCAGAATTCCAACACAAGCCTCCCTAACCAAGAAACCTTGACAAGCCACTGATACAACCCCACACACAGTGAGGAAACTCCATAATAAAGAGAACTCCACAAATTCCCAGAATATAGAAAGGCCACCCCAAATGCAGCAATATAACCAAGATGAAGAGACAGAGGAATACCCAGCAGGCAAAGGAACAGGAGAAATGCCCACCAAACCAAACAAAAGAGGAAGAGATAGGGAATCGACCTGAAAAAGATTTCTGAATATTGATAGTGAAAATGATCCAAAATCTTGAAATCAAAATGCAATCACAGATAAATAGCCTGGAGACAAGGATTGAGAAGATGCAAGAAAGGTTTAACAAGGACCTAGAAGAAATTAAAAAGAGTCAATAAATAATGAATAATGCAATAAATGAGATCAGAAACACTCTGGAGGCAACAAATAGTGGAATAATGGAGGTGGAAGATAGGATTAGTGAAATAGAAGATAGAATGGTAGAAATAAATGAATCAGAGAGGAAAAAAGAGAAACGAATTAAAGGAAATGAGGACAATCTCAGAGACCTCCAGGACAATATGAAATGCTCCAACATTCGAATTATAGGAGTCCCAGAAGAAGAAGACAAAAAGAAAGACCATGAGAAAATACTTGAGGAGATAATAGTTGAAAACTTCCCTAAAATGGGGAAGGAAATAACCCAAGTCCAAGAAACCCAGAGAGTTCCAAACAGGATAAACCCAAGGCGAAACACCCCAAGACATATATTAATCAAATTAACAAAGACCAAACACAAAGAACAAATATTAAAAGCAGCAAGGGAAAAACAACAAATAACACACAAGGGGATCCCCATAAGGATAACTGCAGATCTTTCAATAGAAACTCTTCAGGCCAGGAGGGAATGGCAAGACATACTTAAAGTGATGAAAGAAAATAACCTACAGCCCAGACTACTGTACCCAGAAAGGATCTCATTCAAATATGAAGGAGAAATAAAAAGCTTTACAGACAAGCAAAAGCTGAGAGAATTCAGCACTACCAAACCAGCTCTCCAACAAATGCTAAAGAATCTTCTTTAGACAGGAAAAACAAAAAGGGTGTATAAACCTGAACCCAAAACAATAAAGTAAATGGCAACAGGATCATACTTATCAATAATTACCTTAAACGGAAATGGATGGAATGCCCCAACTAAAAGGCAAAGACTGGCTGAATGGATACAAAAACAAGACCCCTGTATATGCTGCCTACAAGAGACCCACCTCAAAACAACGGACACATACAACTGAAAGTGAAGGGCTGGAAAAAGATACTCCATCGAAATAGAGACCAAAAGAAAGCAGGAGTAGCAATACTCATATCTGATAAAATAGACTTTAAAACAAAAGCTGTGAAAAGAGACAAAGAAGGCCACTACATAATGATTAAAGGACCAATCCAAGAAGAAGATATAACAATTATAAATATATATGCACCCAACATAGGAGCATCACAATATGTAAAGCAAATGCTAACAAGTATGAAAGGGGAAATTAACAATAACACAATAATAGTGGGAGACTTTAATACCCCACTCACACCTATGGACAGATCAACTAAACAGAAAATTAACAAAGAAACGCAGACTTTAAATGATACAATAGACCAGTTAGACCTAATTGATATCTATAGGACATTTCACCCCAAAACAATGAAATTCACCTGGGGATCTGACAAAGGGACTGAGAACCCACAGGCAATTTGACTTTTGAGGCCAGTGGGACTTGATACAGAACTTGCACAGGACTGAGGAAACAGACTCTTGGAGGGCACAAACAGAACCTTGTGTGTAACAGGACCTAGGAGAAAGGATCAATGATCCCATAAGAGGCTGACCCATACTTGCCTGTGAGTGTCCAGGAGTTTCTAGGGGAGGCATGGTTGGCAGTGGTCTGCTGCAGGGTTGGTGGCACTGAGTGCAGCAGTGTGTGCATGGGACATTTTGAAGGAGTTTGCCATTATCTTCACTACCTCCAACCATAGTTTGGTCTCTGGTCAAACAACAGAGAGGGAACACAGCCCCACCCATCAACAGAAAATGGGATTAAAGATTTACTGAGTATAGTCCAGACCATCAAAACAAGACCCCAGTTTTCCCCACTGGGGAAAGAGTGGGGGAAAGACTGATGGGAGAGTCAGTCTCTCCCATCGGGAAGCTTCCATAAGCCTCTATCCTTACCCATTAGAGGGCAGACAGGATGAAAACCATAAACACAAGAAACTAATCAAGCTGATCACATGGACCACATCCTTGTCTAACTCAGTGAAACAATGAGCCATGCCATGTAGGGCCACCCAAGATGGACAGGTCATGGTGGAGAGTTCTGAAAAAATATGGTCCACTGGAAATGGGAATGGAAAACCACTTCAGTATTCTTGCCTTGAGAACCCCATGAACAGTGTGAAAAGGCAAAAAGATATGACACTGAAAGATGAACTCCCCAGGTCAGTAGGTGCCCAACGTGCTACTGGAGAAGTGTGGAGAAACAACTCCAGAAAGAACAAAGAGCTAGAGCCAAAGCAAAAACAACATCCAGTTGTGGATATGACTCGTGATGGAAGTAGTCTGATGCTACAATGAACAATATTGCATGGGAAACTGGAATGTTAAGTCCAACAATCAAAACAAATAGGAAATGACCAAACAGGAGATGGCAAGAGTGAACATTGACATTTTAGGAATCAGTGAATTAAAAAGAAATGGACTGGGTGAATTTAATTCAGATGACCATTATATCTACTACTGTGGGCAAGAATACCTTAGAAGAAATGCAGTAGCCCATGAGTCAACAAAAGAGTCTGAAATGCAGTACTTGGGTGCAATCTCAAAAACAACACAATGATTTCTGATCATTTCTAAGACAAACCATTCAATATTACAGTAATCCAAGTCTATACCAAAACCAGTAATGCTGAAGAAGCTGAAGTTGAATGGTTCTATGAAAACCTATAAGAATTTCTAGAACTAACACCAAAAAAAAAAAAAAAAAGATGTCTTTTTCATCACCAGTTCAGTTCAGTCACTCAGGCGTGTCTCACTCTTTGCGACCACATGAATCGCAGCGCGCCAGGCCTCCCTGTTCATCACCAACTCCCGGAGTTTACTCAGACTCACGTTCATCGAGTCAGTGATGTCATCCAGCCATCTCATCCTCTGTCGTCCTCTTTCCCTTCTGCCCCCCATCCCTCCCAGCATCAGAGTGTTTTCCAATGAGTCAACTCTTCGCATGAGGTGGCCAAAGTACTGGAATTTCAGCTTTAGCATCATTCCTTCCAAAGATATCCCAGGGCTGATCTCCTTCAGAATGGACTGGTTGGATCTCCTTGCAGTCCAAGGGACTCTCAAGAGTCTTCTCCAACACCACAGTTCAAAAGCATCAATTCTTTGGTACTCAACTTTCTTCACAGTCCAATCTCACATACATACATGACTACTGGAAAAACCATAGGCTTGACTAGACGGACCTCAGTCAGCAAAGTAATGTGACTGCTTTTGAATATGCTATCTAGGTTGGTCATAGCTTTCCTTCCAAGGAGTAAGCATCTTTTAATTTCACAGCTGCAATCTCTATCTACAGTGATTTTGGAGCCTAAATAAATAAATAAATAAAGTCTGACACTGTTTCCACTGTTTCCCCATAAATTTCCCATGAAGTGATGGGACCGGATGCCATGATCTTCGTTTTCTGAATGTTGAGCTTTAAACCAACTTTTTCACTCTCCTGTTTCACTTTGATCAAGAGGCTTTTTAATTCCTCTTCACTTTCTGCCAAAAAGGTGGTGTCATCTGCATATCTGAGGTTATTGATATTTCTCCTGGCAATCTTGATTCCAGCTTGTGCGCCCTCCAGCCCAGCGTTTCTCATGGTGTATTCTGCATATAAGTTAAATAATCAGGGTGACGACATGCAGCTTTGAGGTACTCCTTTTCTTATTTGGAACCAGTCTGTTGATCCATGTTCGATTCTAACTTTTGTTTCCTGATCTGTATAGAGGTTTCTCAAGAGGCAGGTCAGGTGGTCTGGTATTCCTATTTCTTTCAGAATTTTCCACAGTTTATTGTCCTCCACACAGTCAAAGGATTTGCATAGTCAATAAAGCAGAAATAGATGCTTTTCTGGAATTCTCTTACTTTTACCATGATCTCTGGTTGACAATTTGATCTCTAGTTCCTCTGCCTTTTCTAAAACCAGCTTGAACATCTGGAAGTTCACGGTTCACATATTGCTGCAGCCTGGCTTGGAGAATTTTGAGCATTACTTTACTAGAGTGTGAGATGAGTGCAATTGTGTGGTAGTTTGAGCATTCTTTGGCATTGCCTTTCTTTGGGATTGGAATGAAAACGGACCTTTTCCAGTCCTGTGGCCACTGCTGAGTTTTCCAAATTTGCTGGCATATTGAGTGGAGCACTTTCACACCATCATCATTTTTCATCATAGGGGACTGGAATGCAAAAGTAGGAAGTCAAGAGATACCTGGAGTAACAGGCAAGTTTGGCCTTAGTGTACAAAATGAAGCAGGGACAATACTAACAGAGTTTTGCAAAAAAAAAAAAAAAAAAAACCAAACTGATTATAACAAACACCCTTTTGCTACAACAAAAGAGACGACTCTACACAAGTACATCACCAGATGGTCAATACCAAAATCAGATTGATTATATTCTTTGCAGCTGAAGATATAAAAGCTCTATACAGTCAACAAAAACAAGATATGGAGCTGACTGTGGCTCCGATCATGAACTTCTTATTGTCAAATTCAGACTTAAATTGAAGAAAGTAGGGAAAGTCACTAGATCATTCAGGTATGACCTAAATCAAATCCCTAACAATTATACATTAAAGTGACAAATAGATCAAGGGATTAGATCTGATAGAATGCCTGAAGAACTGTGGACAGAGATTCATGACATTGTACAGGAGGCAGGGATCAAGACCAACCCCAAGAAAAAGAAACACAGAAAGGAAAAATGGCTGTCTGAGGAGGCCTTAAAAACAGCTGAGAAAAGAAGAGAAAATAAAGGCAAGGGAGGAAAGGAAAGATATACCAATTTGAATGCAGAGTTCCAAAGAATAGCAAGGAGAGACAAGAAAGCCTTCCTCAGTAATCAATGCAAAAAGATAGAAGAAAACAATGATTGGGAAACACTAGAGATCTCTTCAAGAAAATTAGAGATACCAAGGGAACATTTCATTCAAAGAGAGGCACAATAAAGGACAGAAAAGTTATGGACCTAACAGAAGCAGAAGATATTAAGAACAGGTGGAAAGAATACACAGAAGTATTCAACATCTTAATGACACAGATAACCATGATGTGTGATTACTCAGCTAGATCCAGACATCCTGAAATACAAAATCAAGTGGGCCTTAGGGAGCATCACTATGAACAAAGCTAATGGAGGTGATGCAATTGCAAGTGAGCTATTTCATATGCTAAAAGATGATGCTGTGAAAGTGCTGCACTCAATGTGTGAGCAAATTTGGAAAACACAGCAGTGGCCACAGGGCTGGAAAACATTAGTTTTCATTCCAATTCCAAAGAAAAGCAATGCTAAATAATGTTCAAACTATTGCACAATTACACTCATCTCATACACTAGCAAAGTAATGCTCAAAATTCTCCAAGCCAGGCTTCAACAGTACTTGAATGGTGAAATTCCAGATGTTCAAGCTGGATTTAGAAAACAGAGAGGAACCAGAGATCAAATTGTTAACATTTCTTGGATTATAGAAAAAGTAAGAGAGTTCCAGAAAAAAATCTAGTTCTGCTTTATTGACTATGCTAAAGCCTTTGACTATGTGGATCAGAGCATACTGAATTGATGCTTTTGAACTGTAGTGTTGGAGAAGACTCTTGAGAGTCCCTTGGACTGCAAGGAGATCCAATCAGTCCATTCTGAAGGATATCAGTCCTGGATGTTCTTTGGAAGGAATGATGCTAAAGCTGAAACTCCAGTACTTTGGCCACCTCATGCAAAGAGTTGACTCATTGGAAAAGACCCTGACTCCACCAGAAAATTATTAGAGCTAATCTATGAATATAGTAAAGTTGCAGGATATAAAATCAACACACAGAAATCCCTTGCATTCCTATACACTAATAATAAGAAAGCAGAAAAAGAAATTAAGGGAAACAATTCCATTCACCATTGCAATGAAAAAAGTAAAATACTTAGGAATATATCTACCTAAAGAAACTAAAGACCTATATATAGAAAACTAGAAAAGACTGGTGAAAGAAATCAAAGAGGACACTAATAGATGGAGAAATATACCATGTTCATGGATTGGAAGAATAAATATTGTGACAATGAGTATACTACCCAAAGCAATCTACAGATTCAGTGCAATCCTTATCAAGCTACCAGTGGTATTTTTCACAGAGGTAGAACAAATAATTTCAAGATTTGTATGGAAATACAAAAACCTCGAATAGCCAAAGCAATCTTGAGAAAGAAGAATGGAACTGGAGGAGTCAACCTGCCTGACTTCAGGCTCTACTATAAAGCCACAGTCTTCAAGACAGTATGGTACTGACACAAAGACAGAAATGTAGATCAATGGAACAAAATAGAAAGCCCAGAGATAAGTCCACACACCTATGGACAACTTATCTTTGACAAAGGAGGCAAGAATTTACACTGGATTAAAGACAATCTCTTTCACAAGTGGTGCTGGGAAAACTGGTCAACAACTTGTAAAAGAATGAAACTAGAACACCTTCTAACACAATACACAAAAATAAAATCAAAATGGATTAAAGATCTAAATGTAAGACCAGAAACTATAAAACTCCTAGAGGAGAACACAGGCAAAACATTCTCCGACATAAATCACAGTAGGATCCTCTATGATCCACCTCCCAGAATACTGGAAATAAAAGCAAAAATAAACAAATGGGATCTAATTAAAATTAAAAGCTTCTGCACAACAAAGGAAACTATAAGCAAGGTGAAAAGACAGCCTTCTGAATGGGAGAAAACAATAGCAAATGAAGCAACTGACAAACAACTAATCTCAAAAATATACAAGCAACTTATGCAGCTCAACTCCAGAAAAATAAACAACCCAATCAAAAATTGGGCCAAAGAACTAAATAGACATTTCTCCAAAGAAGACATATGGATAGCTAACAAATACATGAAAAGATGCTCAACATCACTCATTATCAGAGAAATGCAAATCAAGACCACAATGAGGTACCATTTCACACCAATCAGAATGGCTGCTATCCAAAAGTCTACAAGCAATAAACGCTGGAGAGGGTGTGGAGAAAAGGGAACTCTCTTACACTGTTGGTGGGAATGCAAACTAGTACAGCCACTATGGAGAACAGTATGGAGATTCTTTAAAAAATTGCAAATAGAACTGCCTTATGACCCAGCAATCCCACTGCTGGGCATACACACTGAGGAAACCAGAATTGAAAAGACATGTGTACCTCAATGTTCATTGCAGCACTGTTTATAATAGCCAGGACATGGAAACAACCTAGATGTCCATCAGCAGATGAATGGATAAGAAAGCTGTGGTACATATACACAATGGAGTATTACTCAGCCATTAAAAAGAATACATTTGAATCAGTTCTAATGAGGTGGATGAAACTGGAGCTGATTATACAGAGTGAAGTAAGTCAGAAAGAAAAATACCAATACAGTATACTAACACACATATATGGAATTTAGAAAGATGGTAATAATAACCCTGTATGTGAGACAGCAGAAGAGACACAGATGTATAGAACGGACTTTTGGCCTCTGAGAGAGAGGGAGAGGGAGAGGGAGAGAGTGGGATGATTTGGGAGAATAGCACTGAAACATGTGTACTACCAAGTAAGAAATGGATTGCCAGTCTTATTCGATACAGGATACAGGATGCTTGGGGCTGGGGCACGGGGAAGACCCAGAGAGATGATATGGGGTAGGAAGTGGGAGGGGTCTCAGGATTGGGAACTCATGTACACCCGTGGCAGATTCATGTCAATGTATGGCAAAACCAATACAGTAGTGTAAAGCAAAATAAAAATTTTTAAAAATTTTTTAAGAAAAAAAAAAAAAGACCCTGATGCCAGGAGGGATTGGGGGCAGGAGGAGAAGGGGACGACAGAGGATCAGATGTCTGGATGGCATCACCAACTCAATGGACAAGAGTTTGAGTGAACTCCGAGAGTTGGTGATGGACAGGGAGGTCTGATGTGCTGCAATTCATGGAGTCGCAAAGAGTCGGACACGACTGAGTGACGGAATTGAAGAACTAAAGAGCTTCTTGATGAAAGTGAAAGAGGAGAGTGAAAAAGTTGGCTTAAAACGCAACATTCAAAGAACTAAGATCATGGCATCTGGTCTCATAACTTCAGGGCAAATAGATTTGGAAATAGGGACAGGCTTTAATTTGGGGGCTCCAAAATCACTGCAGATGGTGACTGCAGCCATGAAATTAAAAGACGCTTGCTCCTTGGAAGAAAAGCTATGACCCAACTAGACAGCATATTAAAAGGCATAGATATTACTTTGCCAACAAAGGTCCATCTAGTCAAAGCTATGGTTTCTCCCATGGTCATGTATGGATGTGAGAGTTGGACCATAAAGAAAGCTGAGTGCCAAAGAATTGATGCTTTTAAACTGTGGTGTTGGAGAAGACTCTTGAGAGTCCCTTGGACTGCAAGGAGATCAAACCAGTCAATTGTAAAAGAAATCAGCCCTGAATATTCATTGGAAGGACTGATGCTGAAGCTGAAACTCTAATACTTTGGCCACCTGATGTGAAGAACTGACTTATTTGAAAAATCCTGATGCTGGAAAAGACTGAAGGCAGGAGGAGAAGGGAATGACAGATGATGAGATGGTTGGATGGCATCACCAGCTCAATGGTCATGAGTCTGAGTAAGCTCCAGGAGTTGGTGATGGACAAGCAAGCCTGGCATCCTGCAGTCCATAGCGTTGCAGAGTCGAACATGACTGAGCAGCTGTACTGAACTGTACTGTACTGAGCTGTACTGTACTGAACTGACTGACTGTCTGATGTCTTCTTCTTGGATTAATCCCTTGATCATTATGTACTCTCCTTTGGAAGAACATATTCTTCCATTACTCATCTGGTAGGTTTTGAAGAGTTTGGTGGTAGATGCCAGTATCATTTGCAGGGTACCATGGACTCTGAAGATCAGTAAGGAAGAAAGTATCAACTCCTTGATGGAGCTGCTATCTCAAATGATGGGGAAATTAACAAAATGGCCTTCTCTAAATAAACTCCCAAGTGATACAGAGAAGCCTCTGCCTCATCCTATCTTTTTCTCTCTTTTAGTTGATGAAGCAGCATAGGAGCCTGCCGTACACTCAAAACTTCACTACAGAGGCTACAAACCTAGGGAAAAGTTATTCAGTTCCCATCTACTGTACATGTGCAGTAATTACATTTCTTGTTTTCTGACCTGACTTTCCTCATTCTTTGTCCATAATTATACAATCCTGTCTGCTTATCCATTTGCTTATGTTTATGACATTTCTTTCTGGTAAGTGATACATCTACTATATGTGAGCAGATATGTTATAGAGGCACATTCACATTTTCATTGACTATAAGTACTGAAACAGTGGCTCACATTTTAAAATATATAACTGAGTTGGATGAAGGACTTAGTATGTATCTATCTTCAGTATTTACCATCCCTTTGAAAATGTAGTGTCATGAAAGGGAATCCCTGGAATGCTCGTCTATTACTACAATCAACACATTCATAATGAAAGAAATAGCTCATAGACAGGGGATTCAAATTAAAACAGGTATTTTGTTGAACATCTACAAGTGATCTGACTGGTGGTATGAACAAGGGCCCTACTTATTAAACTCTTCAGAGACTACTGGAAATAGATAAATATTCCCCCCACCACTACCACAGCTGTGAAAAGCTCACAGGCTCAAGTAAGTTCAGCAATTTCCAGGGTTATTCAGATAATAAGTGAATAAGATGAGACTCAGACATAATTCTGTCTAGTCCCAAAGCTCTGGTTTTCCAGGACAGCAGAGTATGGAACCAGCACATGTAAGAGTTTACAATATGAAGGGCACTGGTCAGGACAGAAGCAATGCAGGTCAGCATGTGTCCCTAGAATAAGGTCACCAGAAACCTGTGCCCCAGAGCAGTGTTTCCAGTCGGGTAGGAAATTCCCAAATATGGGACACTGAGCCAGCTCAGGGCTTAGTGACTAAAGCAGACAGTGACTGGACTGAAAAGGAGGGCCCTACTTGTGCAGAGGCACAACTGTGATCAATAAATACATGCTAGGTGAAATACAGCACAAGTTGCCACCTGCAGAGTAGCTGAAAGATGCTTGCCTTACTCAGGAACAGGTGTGACACTGCAGCATTCTCACAGGAGGCCTGGGACAAGAGTTAGATGACAAGACTCCCACGCTCAGGTGCTAACCCTGGACTTGCACCAGCCTGAGAGTGGGATCTCCTTGCCTCCCTCTGTGCACAGGGCCAGGGGTGGCATCAGAAGGGAGAGGGCAAGAGCCAGTGACCTGGTCACATCACAAATGACAGACAACTTGCTGAAGTGCTATGGGAGCCCAGCACAGAGAGCTCCTAATTCCATCTGAGGTAGCATGGGGAGGGTCTTAGGGGATCATTTGAGCTTTATTTGAAAGAGGAGGGAGGGAAGGGTCTTACTCCAGGGAGTGGGAGCAGGTATGCAGGCTGGAGACTGATGGGGTTTCCTTAGTTAGGCTATTAACCCTTAATATGTGAAGGTTTTTCCCAGTTAACTGCATCTTCTGGGGCTCTCCTCCTCCTTCTGTCCCCACTGTGGTTCTCAGGGGCTGTGAGTGGAGATCTGCAAAGCCTTCCCTCTTACCTATGGGGTAGAGTAGTGTGGTTTGAGCCCTTGGGGTCGGTAGAAGGTTGTGTTGGGTGTTGTGGTCTGTGCTCCTCACAGTGGAGAGAAAAGAGATGCTCAAAACCAGTCTAGCCAAGAGCTAAGAGGAAGTTTTGTGATAAAGGAAGCCCTGCAGAAAGAGGCTTGACCAATGTGCCTGGGGAGGGAGTCACCCACACACTATGGTTGGGCAGGAGCCATGCATGGGGTATAAGCACAATGTGGGAGCAGTCTCTCTACCATGGGGGGCTTCTCCAGGTTCAAAATGTGATGTAGTTGGTGAGACTGATCAGATGATGTTTAGACTAAGATGAAAAGGCCCTGTGAAAGCTGAACCATGAGAATCTCTAGGAAGGCAGTTCACTGCCCCAGGAAGGACAGTGGGGTCCACTAGCCTTCAGCTCTCAGACACTGAGGCTCCCTAGGCCCTGCTCGGAGACCAGCTGAGCTTCTTGTGCTAGTGGCTTTTGCAGGTATGGGAGAGGCTGGAAATTCTGGCCTATCTGTGATGCACTCAGCGTAGAGGGAAGTGGCTGTGGTTGGCCAAATGTCGCCTTATTTCTCAGAGGCTACTGAGACACACCACAGGCATTTGTTCCCCTCCTGAGGTGGTCTGAGGGGAGGTGAGAAGCTGTGCTGGGACAGGTCTGGCCTCTCCTCCTCCCCCCTCATATGGCTCCTCAAGGCTTAAAATCATCTTAATGTGGGAGATTCACTGCGATGAAAGAGATTTGGATTCAGAAAGACCCTTGGCTGGGGTAGTGGAGACTTGGTCCAAGTCTTGACTTTGTCATGTACTGACTTTCCAGACCCTGGGCTTGTCTATTAATGTCTTTGGATCCTCAGTTTCCACACCTGGAAAATGGGAGGTGATCACAATTGTACTTATCTGTATCTCATGGGTGAAAGTGTTTCACATACATACCAAAAGGTATGATGTGACATTGATGGGCAAATAATGGGCATTTGTTGCAGCCTGGCAGAGCAGAGACCAGAAACTGCCCCATGACTCGAGGGTGTAGCAAACTGTCCCCTCATGATTGTCCTAGTAAGCATGCCGTAGGGACACACTTGTGGCAGGTGGTGCTCTCTGCTCTGCTTCACTGCCTGCCCCGGCGTCCATCCCCCTGGAAACAAAACAAGATATTCCTGATCAACAGCAGAGCCTTAACTTTACTCCCTCTTTATGGTGTGCTGATCAAACTCCCCAGTATAGCTATTCCCTAAAGATCTCATGTGACTTCTACCATTAAAAGTGCGGGCTGAAAGGAGCCATTTTGTCTTCCTGCCATGCAGAGCAGGAGGGCCCCCTGACTCCCCACTTGCCAAATTACACAAGTGTGTCTTTTCATTACAGGCTCGCCCCCTCTTCAGGTTTTTCTCACCCACTGTGCCGGACGCAGCAGGCCTGGTGATTTAGCTAATTGACCTGAAACCAGAGGAAATGGCCTTTATGTTGATTTAGCGGTAGCAGATCAAGCAGTGGCCTCATTTATCCACATCAAGCTTCCTCACATCCTTAACCCTTTAGATCTTAGCACCACCAGTACTCCCATTTCACTGCCATGGACACAGGGGCCCATTTCATTACACTGAACCCAGGACATCCATCATACACTTTTTTGGAGCCCAGCATTTCTACAGGAGTTTCTCTAGGACCCAGTCTTACAAAATGGAGATAATTTTCATTTGTTACATGGAACAATATAGCTGTTTTTATTTTATCTTTGATACTGCAGCAAATTAAACAAAATATTCAGATCCAAATGGCCTTCAAACCCACCTGTGTCAGATAGAAATTTTATACCCTTCCTTTAGATTTTCTCACTATCAACTATCTTTTATATAATTTATTACAGTTTTAAAATTTTAGTTGAGGGTGAAGCATACATAGTCTTAGCTAGTTCTAAGAAAAAAATTTACTAAAAGATATATTTTATATTAATGATTTTGTTGGTGAAATCAAAGAAACAAATTGAAGCCAGAGATTCGAGAAACTACATCTGGAACCACACTAAAACTGGGCTGCTAACAGTTGCTGCCTCTGACATGAACAGGAATCTGCAATATCAGGAGATGCTACTCTCTGATTGTGCTATCTCTGTTTGCATTCCATGCTAGCAAAACGGAGGTTCAACTCCTTGCCTAGGCCCCAGTATATCTCAGTCTCAAAAGTCTTGTGTATGTAAAAACAATGATAGAAGCTTAGCCATCAGAAGTCTGAAAATGGGTTTAAAACTTTACATAAATATTAAGATATAATGTGTCAAAATGCATGAACTGAAACTAAAATAGCACTTAGCAAGAAATTTGTAGAATTAAAGATTTAGATTAGGAAAGAAGAAATAGCTGATTAATATTTCATGCTGTAACTTTAGAACAAGCAAAAAAAAAAAAGGAAACAAGAAATATCAGAGCAGAAACAAATAAAACTGATAAATCTAAAAACAGGCATGTATTTTTAAACTATAGTTAAAATCACTCTTAATTGTGAAAAACTGAAAGTTTTTACCTGATTAAAAAAAAAAAATGTTCTGGTAAACCACTTCTATTCAACATCATACTGACTGTTCTATCTATCCACTAAGACAATAAAATAAACAAAATGTATACAGATCTTAAAAAGCAGGGTATGGAAAATGAAACATTTTTTGTAGACAAAATTCTTGTCTTTGGAGAAAGCTTTCTAGAACTAATATGTTTGCTAAGATTGAAAGAAAAAAAAACGCCAGTGGAAGGGAAAAACATACTTTCATGTACTAATGAAAGAGAGCAGGTTTAAAAGTTTTAATTCCATGTTGTGGGGAGTCCACTGAGGTTCTTGAAAAAAACTGTAGGGACAGAGATCATCTAGCAAGCAGTGCATAGTGATCAAGAGGGTTCAGCAGGCACTGGTGGAACAGAGCCCCAACAGGATTTGAGAGTTTATCCTGGCCTCAGGTACTCACCTCTAGTCCCTGATCCTTCCCCATTACCATTCAGTCTATATTGAAAATATGAATTTTTTTAATTCAAATTGGGGCGCTTCTCCCACAGACTGTTTGCAGAGTACTCAATGATAATATCGCTATATACCGTGTCTAGTGCACCTTGTGTCCTATCGAATTCTTCCTTCTTACTCCCTGCCACTAGCAAAGCTAAGATTCTGAAAAACTTTAGGGGAAGAAACTCAGTTCAATACATCACTGTACAATTCAGAGAAACAGCTTTGCTCCCTATACATGGAGAATATTGCATTTTCAAGTACTTTGAGTCCTCCTTTTTATTTGTAATCTGAGTTTGAAGGGTGGCTTTAGTAATAACTGACACGCTTGCATGACTGGGGGGGTGCTGGTGTGTCGGTGTATATATGTGTATGTGTATCTGTTTGTGTGTGTGTGCTTGATTGAAAAGGCTGGGATTGGCATGATAGATTCCCATGGTTCTTTCTGATCTTTGGGAATCTAATTTTGGTGGAGCTTGCAGGCTAAGCTGGGAAGATTGAAGGAAAGAGAAGAGACACAATTTTAATTTGTTTGCATTTTAAAATTGAGCAAACAGCAACTTTCTATATTTGTACTGGGGAGTAATACTGGTGGTGAAAAAAAAAGAGAGAGAGAGAATTTGCTATGCAAGAGAAGATAACTTTTCAATGAATTTTTAGACTCAGGTAAACCAGTTTATGCTATTAATACTTTTACCTCCCCCACTAAGGAAAGAATACATGTATTGCCTGGATACTCAAGCAGTGGTTGCTTCTGCATTTATTTCCTATGAGAGAAGCATTCTTCCTATTTCTCACTAGATTCAATATAATACCAAAAAGGGAACATGCAACATTGCAATACAGTGTGATGAGAAGTTATGGAGACATAAGAGGAGTATCTCCACTGGTCAGCGGCCAGACAGAAGGGTGGGGATGGGCAAGCCTATTCCAGGCAACCACAGCATCTAGGGGTGTGGGGTAAGCTGAGAAAGAATGTGATGACTTAATGGAACTCTGCTGAAGTGTCCTCACCAACGAGCACCAAAAACAACTAAAGTTTCACTATTTCTTTCTTCCCTAAGATTCACTATTTCTTTCTTCCCAACAATAAGAAAAAAATAATCACACATGAGGTGCTTAGCACAGGACCTGACACGTCGCTTGCACTTGATCAACTGCTCCCCAAGGTGGAAGAGAGAAAGGAGATGAGGACAAGCTCCAGGTTTCTGAAATGGGCCACTTACTGAAAATTGTTATTGTTCAGTCACCAAGTTGTGTCCAACTCTTTGCGACCCCATGGACTGCAACAGGCCAGGCCTCCCAGTCCCTCATCTTCTCCTGGAGTTTGCTCAAGTTCATGTCCATTGAATAGATGATGCCATCCAACCATCTCATCTTCTGTTTCCCTCTTCTCCTTCTGCCTTCAATCTTTTCCAGCATCAGGGTCTTTTCCAATGAGTCAGAACTGAGAATAGGGCCCCCAAAATAGGTTGGAAGTTGAAGACAATAAATGCAGCATCAGACACATTGAGCCTGAGTCCAAGTAAAGACGTCTAGTAAAGTTGAATGCAGGGTCTGATGCTTAGCAGAGAATGTGTTGGGGAAATAGTTGGGGCATTAGCAGCATGTGAACAATAATAGGAGCCAATGGAGTAGGGGTCAGTGAGAGAATGAGAACTGAGGTGAAAAGGCAACTGTCCCCAAATACTTGGAAGCAGCGACATTTGAGGGAAGGACAGAAGTAAAGGAAGAGGAGCCAGAAAAAGAGCCTGAGCAGGCTGGCAAATAGGAAGGGAGATCCAGGAGAGTGTGATATTAAAGAAACTGAAAGGAAACTTTACAAAGGGAAGAGGAGTCAATAGTGTCAAATGCTGGAGTGGTAGTGGGTTACCCTATGATAGCCTAAGGAGTCCTGATGAAAAAGGCCAAGAAGTGAGTGTCTTGAAGTGAGTGGAGAGGTGTGACTGTGATGTGGAAGAGACAGAATTAGGACAGTAGCTGTGGGTATGGTGTAAAGGGTGCCATCAAGAAAGGAATGTGCTAAGAGCATGCAGGACTCCAGGAAAGGCATGAGCAAAGCAGGATCAGTTGAAAATACCAGAGAGAGAGGAAATATGGCAGACAAGAGTTTTCCCAAAAAGATGAAAATAGATCAGACTTGAAGGTACTGTTAACCATTGAGAAGTTTACACGTTCTCCTGAAATGTACATGGTACATTCTCCAAAATAGGCCATATGTTAGGCCATAAACAGCCTTGTTAAACGATGGAAATCATACAAATTATATCCTCTAACTCCAACTGAGTGAAAGTGGAAAACAGTAGCTACAGAAAATATGGCAAATATGTGGGAAATAACATATTCTTCATCAACCAAAGGGCAAAAGAATAATTCACAAGGAAATTGGAGAGTTTACTGACATGAAAAAAAAAAACTGAAAACACACAACATTCGGAACCTGTGGGATGCAGCAAAAGCAGTACTTGAGGGAAAGTCTAAGTATAAAAGCCCATTTAACATGGGCTTCTTTAACAGAAGAAAGATCTCAAACCAATAACCCTAACTTCTAACACAAGAAACTACTTTTAAAAAGAACAAACCAAACCTAAAACAAACAGAAATACAGAAATAATAAAGTGTATGGATTGATATATCACATTTTATTTATTCACTCATCAGCTGATGAATATCTGTGTTATTTCCACTTTGTGGCTACTAAGAATAATGATGATTTTCTGTGAATGCAGCATCAATTTTCTTGGATGTTTCTTCAGAAGTGGCATTGCTGGGTCATATGTAAGCTCTACAGGTACCTTGCTGAGGAACTGCCAAAATATTGTTCAAAGTGGCTAGACCATTTTATATTCTTAGCATCAGTGTATGAGGGTTCCAATTTCTCCACATTCTAGCCAACAATTGTTACTGTTAAACTTTTTGATTCTAGTCATCCTAGCAGGTGTGAAATGGTATCTCAATATGGCTCTGATTTTCATTTTTAGTGATTAATGTTGCGCACCAATATGTTTGTTTATTGAGCTTTATATATCCACTTTGGAGAACTGTATATTCAATTGCTTCATCCATCTTAAAAAATACTTGTCTTTTATTACTGAAGTAGAGAAGTTTTCATCTAATAATGACACTAGATTTATCAAATATAAAATTTGCAAGTCTTTTGTCCCATTCTCTGAGATGTTTTCTTAGTCTGTTCATGCTACCACACAAAAATGTCATAGATTGAGTGACTTAAACAACAAACATTTATTTCTGTTTGTTCTAGAGACTAGGAAATCCAAAATCAAGGTACCAGAAGATTCAAGGACTGATAAACCAGGCCTGCTTCCTAATTTATAGATAGAAATCTTCTCTCTGTATCCTGAATAGTGGAAAGCATGAGATAGGTTAATACTTGAGCCACCTGATGCAAAGAGCTGACTCATTAGAAAAGACCCTGATGCTGGCAAAGACTGAAGGCAAAGGAGAAGAGGGCAGCAGAGGAGGAGATGGTTAAATAGCATCACTTAATCACTGAACACAAATTTGAGCAAACTCCAGGAACTAATGAAAGGCAGGGGAACCTAGCGTGCTGCAGTCCACAGGGTCACAAAGAGTCAGACATGACTTAACGTCTGAACAACAACGACAAGGCAGAGAGAAAAGTTGCAAAGATGAGACTATTTGATTAGTCTTACAGCTTCTGGTGTTTACTATGACCAGTGCATTTTCTTGGCAAAACTCTATTAGTGTTTGCCCTGCTTCGTTCCGCATTCCAAGGCCAAATTTGCCTGTTACTCCAGGTGTTTCTTGACTTCATACTTTTGCATTCCAGTCCCCTAGAATGAAAAAGACATCTTTGGGGGTGTTACTTCTAAAAGGTCTTGTAGGTCTTCATAAAACCATTCAACTTCAGCTTCTTCAGCATTACTGGTTGGGGCATAGACTTGGATAACTGTGATATTGAATGGTTTGCCCTGGAAACGAACAGAGATCATTCTGTCGTTTTTGAGATTGCATCCAAGTACTGCACTTTGGACTCTTTTGTTGACCATGATGGCTACTCCATTTCTTTCTGAGGGATTCGTGACCACAGTAGTAGACATAATGGTCATCTGAGTTAAATTCACCCATTCCAATCCATTTTAGTTTGCTGATTCCTAGAATGTCGATGTTCCCCCTTGCCATCTCTTGTTTGACCACTTCCAATTTGCCTTGATTCATGGACCTGACATTCCAGGTTCCTATGCAATATTGCTCTTTACAGCATCGGATCTTGCTTCTATCACCAGTCACATGCACAACTGGGTATTGTTTGTGCTTTGGCTCCATCCCTTCATTCTTTCTGGAGTTATTTCTTCACTGATCTCCAGTAGCATATTGGGCACCTAATGACCTGGGGAGTTCCTCTTTTGCTATCCTATCATTTTGCCTTTTCATACTGTTCATGGGGTTCTCAAGGCAAGAATACTGAAGTGGCTTGCCATTCCCTTCTCCAGTGGACCACATTCTGTCAGCCCTCTCCACCATGACCCGCCCATCTTGGGTTGCCCCGCAGGCATGGCTTGGTTTCATTGTGTTAGACAAGGCTGTGGTCCTAGTGTGATTAGATTGAGTAGTTTTCTGTGAGTGTGGTTTCAGTGTGTCTGCCCTCCTGCAAAACCTACCATCTTATTTGGGTTTCTCTTACCTTGGGTGTGGGGTATCTCTTCACAGCTCTTCCAGCAAAGCGCAGCGGCTGCTCCTTATGTTGGATGAGTGGTATCCCCTTAACGCCGTGGTTCCTGACCATCAATGTGGAATAGCTCCTCTAGGCCTTCCAGCGCCTGTGCAGCCACCACTCCTTGGGTTGCTTCTCCCAGCTGCGGCCCTGGCCGGGTGTGGGTGGCTCCTCCCAGCTGCTGCCCCTGGCCTCGAGCTCACAGTGGCTCCTCAGGGTCACCACCCCTGGCCTCGAGCACGAGGTGGCTTCTTCCAGCTGCCCTTGACCTTGGACGCGGGGTGTCTTCTCCTGGCCACCACTGGCCTCGGACTCAGGGTAGCTCCACCCAGCCGCCACCCCTGACCTCGGACATGGGGTGTCTCTTCCTGGCCATCACTGACCTCAAGAGAAGACGATACACATGGACATCACCAGATGGTCAACACCGAAATCAGATTGATTATATTCTATGTAGCCAAAGATGGAGAAGCTCTATACTGTCAACAAAAAACAAGACCAGGAGCTAACTGTGGCTCAGATCATGAACTCTTTATTACCAAATTCAGACTTAAATTGAAGAAAGTAGGGAAAACCGCTAGACCATTCAGGTATGACCTAAATCAAATCCTTTATGATTATACAGTAGAAGTGAGAAATAGATTTAAGGGCCTAGATCTGATAGATAGAGTACCTGATGAACTATGGAATGAGGTTTGTGACATTGTACAGGACACAGGGATCAAGACCATCCCCATGGAAAAGAAATGCAAAAAAGCAAAATGGCTGTCTGGGGAGGCCTTACAAATAGCTGTGAAAAGAAGAGAGGCAAAAAGCAAAGGAGAAAAGGAAAGATATAAGAATCTGAATGCAGAGTTCCAAAGAATAGCAAGAAGAGATAAGAAAGCCTTCTTCAGTGATCAGTGCAAAGAAATAGAGGAAAGCAATAGAATGGGAAAGACTAGAGATCTCTTCAAGAAAATTTGAGATACCAACGGAACATTTCGTGCAAAGATGGGCTCTATAAAGGACAGAAATGGTATGGACCTAACAGAGGCAGAAGATATTAAGAGGAGGCAAGAATACACAGAGGAACTGTACAAAAAAGATCTTCACAACCCAGATAATCATGAATATGTGATCACTAATCTAGAGCCAGACATCTTGGAATGTGAAGTCAAGTGGGCCTTAGAAAGCATCACTATGAACAAAGCTAGTGGCGGTGATGGAATTCCAGTTGAGTTGTTTCAAATCCTGAAAGATAATGCTGTGAAAGTGCTGCACTCAATATGCCAGCAAATTTGGAAAACTCAGCATTGGCCACAGGACTGGAAAAGGTGAGTGTTCATTCCAATTCCAAAGAAAGGCAATGCCAAAGAATGCTCAAACTACCGCACAATTGCACTCATCTAACATGTTAGTGAAGTAATGCTCAAAAATTCTCCAAGCTAGGCTTCAGCGATACGTGAACTGGAAACTTCCAGATGTTCAAACTGGTTTTAGAAAATGCAGAGGAATCAGAGATCAAATTGCCAACATCCGCTGGATCATGGAAAAAGCAAGAGAGTTCCAGAAAAACATCTATTTCTGCTTTGACTATGCCAAAGCCTTTGACTATGTGGGTCACAATCAACTGTGGAAAATTTTGAGAGATATGGGAATACCAGACCACCGGACCTGCCTCTTGAGAAATCTGTATGCAGGTCAGGAAGCAAGAGTTAGAACTGTACATGGAACCACAGACTGGTTCCAAAGAGGAAAAGGAGTACGTCAAGGCTGTATATTGTCACCCTCCTTATTTAACTTATATGCAGAGTACATCATGAGATGTGCTGGACTGGAAGAAACACAAGCTGGAATCAAAATTGCTGGGAGAAATATCAATAACTTCAGATATGCAGATGACACCACCCTTATGGCCGAAAGTGAAGAGGAGCTAAAAAGCCTCTTGATGAAAGTGAAAGAGGAGAGTGAAAAGTTGGCTTAAAGCTCAACATTCAGAAAATGAAGATGATGGCATCCGGTTCCATCACTTCATGGCAAATAGATGGAGAAACAGTGGAAACAGTGTCAGACTTTATTTTGCGGGGCTCCAAAATCACTGCAGATGGTGACTGCAGCCATGAAATTAAAAGACGCTTGCTCCTTGGAAGAAAAGTTATGACCAACCTAGATAGCATATTCAAAAGCAGAGACATCACTTTGCAGACTAAGGTCCATCTAGTCAAGGCTATGGTTTTTCCCGTGGTCATGTATGGATGTGAGAGTTGGACTGTGAAGAAGGCTGAGCGCCGAAGAGATGATGCTTTTGAACTGTGGTGTTGGAGAAGACTCTTGAGAGTCCCTTGGACTGCATGAGATCCAACCAGTCCATTCTGAAGGAGATCAGCCCTGGGATTTCTTTTGAAGGAATGATGCTAACACTGAAACTCCAGTACTTTGGCCACCTCATGCGAAGAGTTGACTCTTTGGAAAAGAGTCTGATGCTGGGAGGGATTGGGTGCAGGAGGAGAAGGGAACGACCACGGATGAGATGGCTGGATGGCATCACGAACTCGATGGACATGAGTCTGAGGGAACTCCGGCAGATGGTAATGAACAGGGAGGCCTAGAGTGCTGTGATTAATGGGGTCACAAAGAGTTGGACACGACTGAGCAAATGAACTGAACTGAACTGAATAGCTTCTTGTCAGAAGTGGTAGTTGTGCTCCTGCTCACATTCTGTTGAGCAAAAGAAATCATCTAGATAAGTTCAATATGAGTAGTGCAGAGAAGTACCATCTTCACACAGGAAGGGCAGTTATTATTTGGGAACAATAATAAATAAATTTTTTTTCTTTATGCTACTTGTCTGGATAGAATCTACAACATAATACTGAATACAAGTGGGAGAACAGACTCTTTTGTCTGATATTAGGTGGAAAACTTTCCAGTCTTTTACTACCAAGTATGAGGTTAGCTATGAATTTTCATAGAAACCCTTTATCAGTTAAGGAATTTCTCCTCAATTCCTACATTACTTAATGAAATGACATTTTATTTTGTCAAATACTGTCTTGTTGTCTACTGAGTTTGCCTATTTTGTTTTCCCTTTAACCTACTAGTACAGTATTTTGCATTGATTGATTTTCATGTATTCAGTCACCCTTGAATTCCTAAGAAAAATCTCATTTGGTAATGCTATATAATGCTTTTAAAGTGATGGTGGATTTTGTTTTCTTAATTTTTAAAGACTTTTTAACCTTTATTAATGAAAGGTATTGGTCTATAGTTTTCCTTTGATATTTTTGTCTGGTTTTGGATCAGAGCAATTCTGACATCATAGAATTAGTTGGGAGTGTCACAGATAAAGCTACACTCTGTGAATTGTTTTAGACTCTAAGGGTTGCCATAACACAATACCAAGATAAGGTGGCTCAAACAACAGCCATTTACTTTTTCACAGTTCTAGATGCTGAAAGTCAAAATTCAGGATGTTGGCAGGTTTGATTTCTCTTGCAGTCTTGGTCCCTGGCTTGCATAAGGCCCCTTCTTGCTGTGTCTTCACATGGACTTTCTCTTTGTTTGCACATACCTCCTCACCTAAGGAGCCCAGTGATACAGATGTAGTGCCCTACCTTTAGGACTTTTTACCTAACTGCCTACTTAAAGACCCTATCTCCAAATACAGTCACGTTAAGAGTGAAGACTTCAACATTTGAAAATAAGGGACTAGAGGATGGGTTATAATTCAGCCCACAATTGGAATGTTTTGAATAATTATTCAATCTCATCATTTGTTATAAATCTGTCCAGATTTTCTATTTCTTCTTCAATTCACTTTGATACTGTGTGTATTTCTTGGAATTTCTCTATTATCTAGGTTATCAAATTCAGTCATACAATTATTCATACTATTTCATCATAAATTTTTTGTTTTATTTCTGGGCATTGTTAATTAGCATCCTAATTTACACAAGTTTGTTCAGGTTAATACCAACTAAGTTCAATGGGCTTCCCAGGTGGCACTAGTGGTAAAGAATCCGCCTGCCAATGCAGGAGACATAGAAATATAGGTTCAGTCCCTGGGTTGGGAAGATCCCTTGGAGGAGGACATGACAACTCACTCTGGTATTCTTGCCTGAAGAATCCCATAGACAGAGGAGCCTGTGAGGCTACAGTCCATAAGGTCTCAAAGTGTTGGACACAGCAACTTAGCACACATGCAGTATACAAAAGCTTTTATCTTACGTACCTGTTTCTTTTTCATTTTTGCTGCTACCGTTGTACTAAATTTATCTTTTATCTAGTGTGCTCATAACACATTTTTGTTTTAATTGCTTTCTGCAAGTTGTCTTTTAAATAAGAGAGGAGAAAAACACTGTTTTTATAGGATAAACAACAAAAAAAATCACATTGCTTTCAATATTTACCTTTTTCGTTTCCTCTACTGGTACTCTTCCTTAGTTTATATGGTTTTATTTATTGTACATTGTCTTCTATTTTAGCCTGAGAAAGCAGGTCTCCAAGTAAAAATCATTGGTTTTTGTTTATCTGAGTGTATCTTAAGTGATACTTAAAGAATAGCTTGCTGTTATAGAGATCTTGGTTGACTTTTTTCTCTCAACACCTGAACTTGTCATCCCTGGGTCTTCTCCCCTCCATGGTTTCTGAAATAAACTTAATTTTAATTAACAAGTTAATTAACTTAATGTTAATCTTATTGGGTAATCCCTTGTAATGTGATGAGTCACTTTTTATTTCTACTTTCAAGATTCTGTCTTTTGATAACTTGGTTATGAAATGCCTATTTGTAGACTTCTTTGAATGTATTCTATTTTGACATATTGAGCTTTTTCTTTTAATTGATTTTGGGAATTTTACCACAATTTATTTTTTTGAATATTCTGTGTAGTCCTTTTATTTACCTTTCTCTTTCTGAGAATCCATTACATGTGTGCTGATATTGACATGGTGTCCCTCAGTTCTCTGATAATCTGTTTATTTTTTATTTTTTTCTTTCCATTCTTCAGGCTGGATTATCTAAATTGACATATTTTTTATTTAGGGGGAGATTTCTTCCTGTTCATAAAGGTTATTGAGTTCTTCTAGTGATTTTTCTACAAGTTATCATATTTTTCAACTCCAGAATTTCTACTTGGTCCTTTATCTTAACTTCTGTATCTTTGATGACACTTACTATTGATGATACTTTGATCTTATGTTTTCCTTTTGTTCTTCATATTTGATTTCCTTTAGTTCTTTGAAATTATTTAAACAGCTAACCTAAGAGTCTTCACCAAGTAAGTTCCATATTTGGTTTTCTTCAAAGATATTTTCTATTGATTGCTTTTTTCTTTGTATATGGATCATATATTCTTGCTTCCTTGTTTTATATGTTTTATTAGAAATTATACATTTAAAATGATAAAATGTAGCAACTCTGGGGATCAGAATCTCCTCCTTAAAAATACTTTTTAAAATTGAGATATAATTGAAATGCAATACTGTATAAGTTTAAAATGTACAATATGTTGAGTCAGTATATATAGTGGTCGCAATATAATTACTATGACAGCAATAGCTAGCACTTCTATCATGATATGGTTCTAATTGCTTTGTTGTTCCTACTTTGGCTGCTTGTAATTTTTGTAATTTTTATTTTAAAGTTGACTTTTTATTTGACTTTTCTGAAAATACTCTGAATTTTGTTATGTGTGTCCAGTGGAGTTTCTGATTGGTTGCCTTAATAGGCAACTAGAGTTAAAGGAAATCTCCTTAAATGTCTGGAACTAATAGATCTTTTAGTCTTTGGTGAAGATCTCTGTTTGAATTTTGGGCTTGTCTTCAATACTCATTCACACAGTTCACAAATCTGCCACAGGCTTCAGTTCCTACTTGTAATGATCTCCAAGGTCAGCTGCAAATCAGGGAATAGGACCATCTCAGGCTTTTTCTGAAAATGTACGCAGCTGTATACATTTTCTTGATTTATAGAGGCCATAGAGTATGTCAGAACTTTTCAAAGCATCTATGAACATATCATTACCAAGATTTTCCTTCTAAGATATTAGTTAGTCTCTTGTTTGCATTACCAGTTACCCAACTCCTCAGGATCCACAAAATGGAAAAATTGCTCATAATTGCTTTGATGAATGCCACTGGGTAAAATCTTTTCACAATGGAAGAGCTCTTTACCAGCAAATACTTGATATCTTGACAATTTATTAGCAATGATTCTGTCTTTTCAAAGCTCCTTGTTTGTCTTTGTCATCTTGAGATACCATAGAATGGGTGATTTAACAAGACAGTTATTTCTCACAGTTATGGGACTGGTTAAAAATCAAGGTGCAGACTGAATCAGTTCCTGGTGAGGGCCCTCCTCTTGGCTTGCAGATGGCCAGTTCTTGCTGTATCTCACAAGGAAGAGACAGAAAGAGCTCTCTAGTATCCCTTCTTATAAAGACAATAATCTCATCATAAGGGCCCCACCTTCTTGACCTCATCCAATTTCAGTTACCTCCCAAATGCCCCACCTCCAGATAACATCATATTGGAGGTTAGTGATTCAACATAAAAATTTTGGGAGAAAACAAACATTTGGTTCATAATACTGTTCTGAATGTGATTCAGCCTTTTTTTTTTTCTAGATGTTCCTCTGGTTGCCACAAACCATTGGATAATATCTAGCGTTTTGAAAAAGGTCTCCAAAAGTGTAGTTGGTTTTCTCACATCTTTTTTTAATTTAAATTTATTACTTGTAAATTTGAGGCTAATTACTTTACAGTATTTTGTTGGTTTTGCCATACATCAACATGAATCCGCCACAGGTGTACACATGTTCCCAATCTTTAACCCTCCTCCCACCCCTCTTCCCGAACCATCCCTGTGGGTCATCCCAGTGCACCAGCCTCAAGCATCCTGTATCCTGCATTGAACCTGGACTGGCGATTCATTTCCTATATGATAGTATACATGTTTCAATGCCATTCTCCCAAATCATTCCACCCTCTCCTTCTCCCACAGAGTCAAAAAGACTGTTCTATACATCTGTGTCTCTTTTGCTGTCTCGCATACAGGGTTATCATTACCATCTTTCTAAATTCCATATATATGCATTAGTATACTGTATTGGTGTTTTTCTTTCTGGCTTACTAAAATGGACAACATGGAAGAAATGGACAAATTCTTAGAAAAGTACAACTTTCCAAAACTGAACCAGGAAGAAATAGAAAATCTTAACAGACCCATCACAAGCATGGAAATTGAAACTGTAATCAGAAATCTTCTAGCAAACAAAAGTGGAGGTCCAGATGGCTTCACAGCTGAATTCTACCAAAAATTTAGAGAAGAGGTAACACCTATCCTACTCAAACTCTTCCAGAAAATTGCAGAGGAAGGTAAACTTCCAAACTCATTCTATGAGGCCACCATCACCCTAATACCAAAACCTGACAAAGACATCACAAAAAAGAAACCTACAGGCCAATATCACTGATGAACATAGATGCAAAAATCCTTAACAAAATTCTCACATCTTTTAAGAAGAAGAGAGTTTTGTATGATCCTAAATTTTCTACCTTCCCCATTTTAATACATATGTTAAATTAGTCATTGCTCTCTAATCACATATAAAGGTTTTCACTGTGCGCTGTGTGTTATGCATTCAGTCGCTAAGTCATATCTGACTCCTTATAGCCCCATGGACTCAGCATGCCAGGCTCCTCTGTCTTCCACTATCTCCAGACTTTGCTCAAATTCATGTCCATTCAGTCAGTGATGCTGTCTAACCATCTTATCTTCTGCCATCCCCTTCCCCTTTTGCCTTTAGTCTTTCCTAGCATCAGGATCTTTCCTAAGTTAGCTCTTCACATCAGGTGGCTGAAGTATTAGAGCTTCAGCTTGAGCATCAGTCCTTCCAATGAATATCCAGGATTGATTTCCTGTAGAATTGACTGGTTTGATCTCCTTGCAGTCCGAGGTACTCTCAGTCTTCTCAAGCACCACATTTTGAAAGCACCAATTCTTCAATGCACAGACTTCTTTATGGTCCAACTCTCACATCCATACATGACTACCGGCAAAACCATAGCCTTGACTAGACGGACCTGTCAGTAAAGTGATGTCTCTGCTTTTTAATACACTGTCTAGGTTTGTCATAGCATTCCTTCCAAGGAGCAAGCACCTTTTCATTTCATGGTTGCGTCACAGTCCACAGTGATTTTGGAGCCCAAGAAAATAAAATCTGTCACTGCTTCTACTTTTTATCCGTCTATTTGCCATGAAGTGACGGGACTATATACCACGATCTTAGTTGTTTGCATGTTCAGTTTCAAGACAGCTTTTTCATTCTCCTCTTTCACCCTCATTGAAAGACTCCTTTAGTTCCTCTTCACTTTCACCATAAGGGTGGTGTCATCTGCATATCTGAGGTTATTGATATTTCACCCAGCAATGTTGATTCCAGCTTGTGATTCATCTATTCCAGCATTTCTCAAAATGTACTCTGCATATAAGTTAAATAAGCAGAGTGACAATATATGGCCTTGTCATACTCCTTTCCTGATTTGGAACCAGTGTGTTGTTCCATGTCCAGTTCTAACTGTTGCTGCTTGACCTACATACAAGTTTCTCAGGAGACAGGTAAGGAAGTCTGGTACACCCATAAGTTGAAGAATTTCCCAGTTTGTTGTGATCCAACCAGTCAAAGGCTTTAGTATAGTCCATGAAGCAAAACTAGATGTTTTTCTGGAACTCCCTTCTTTCTCCATGATCCAATAAATGTTTGGCTCATTGAAACCATCCTTCATCCTGTTTATAATTTTTATTATAATTTTTATTGATGCATAGTTGATATACAATGTTATGTTAGTTTCAGGTGTACAGCATAGTGATTCAGTATGTTGACAGCTTATACGCCTTTAAAAGTTATTACAGGACTTCCCTGTTAATCCAGTGGTTAGGAATCTGCCTGCCAGTGAAGGGTCATGGTTTCCATTCATGGTCTGGTAAGATTCCACGTGCTGCAGGGCAACTAAACCAATGTGCAACAAACTAAAGAAGCCTGCACACCCTAGAGCCCATGCTCTGCAACAAAGAATTCTGAAGCCTCCACACCACAACTAAAGAGTAGGCTCTGCTCACATGCAAAGCCAAAACAAAAAAGTTACTGCAAAATAAAGGCTATAATTTCCTGTGTTGTGCAATATATCTTTGCTGCTTATCTATTTTACATAGTAGTTTGTATCTCTTAGTCATTCCCGCATTGCCCCTCCTCCCTCCCTTCTCCCCACTGGTAACCAATAGTTTATTTTCTATATCTGTGAGTCTGTTTCTGCTTTGCTACATATTGTCATTGGTTTTATCTGATAACTTTTAACACCAAATAGATACCTCATTATAGAGCAGGAGGTAAGGAGGGAGAAAATGGACAATGAAGGCAAGTTGTCACCGGCAACAACTGTCATCTGTTCCCCTCCCCCGCCCAGTTCTGAAATGCCCTGGTGCTCTGCTGCAAATGCTACAGGCTGGAATGGTGGCTTTTCTCTCTCAAGCCAGGCAGAATGGTCAGGGAGAAGATCATAACTCAGATCCCCTCTACCAACATCTTTTATCTAAGTACCTAGCCCTCCTCAATACTGGAGCTTAAGTTTCCTTCTACATCAGACGGCAGTCATCCTTTCCATACTGAGGTCCTTTCTCTCTCAGTTAAAACTTGAGTTTCTCAAAATCTACAGTCTTCTCTCCCTCCTGGTCAAGTCCATGGCTCAACTGACGTCAACAGCATGTGAACACTTTGCTGCTTACTTAAAACATAACCTTGGACAAGTTATTTAATCTCTTTGGACATTCTGGACACTCTTCTATAAGGTGTATGCTTCCCTGGTGGCTCAGAGGGTAAAGCATCTGCCTGCAACGCAAGAGACCAGGGTTTCATCCCTGGGTCAGGAAGATCCCCTGGAGAAGGAAATGGCAACCCACTACAGTACTCTTGCCTGGAAAATCCCAAGAACAGAGAAGCCTGGTAGACTACAGTCCATAGGATTGCAAAGAGTCAGATACGACTGAGTAACTTCACTTTCACTTTCTAATGATTAGATAATAGAGTTGTTCTGAGGATTCGATTCAGCAAATAATGTCAATTAGCTGAACAGACATGTATAAATCTTCTGGTAGAGTGTAGGTATTCAATCAAAATTTTGGCCACCTGATGTAAAGAGCTGACTCATTAGAAAAGACCTTGACGCTGGGAAAGATTGAAGGCAGGAGGAGAATGGGACAACAGAAGATAAGATGGTTAGACGGCATCACTGACTCAAAGGACAGGAAGACATGAGTTTGAGCAAAGTCTGGGGGATACTGAAACTCAGGGAAGCCTGGTTTGCTGCAGTCCGTGGGGTCACAAAGAGCTGGGTATGACCTAGTGACTGAACAACCACAAATTCTTCATGTAATCCAGTCTTTAAGTAGGGTGTACTGTCCTGTCCTGTGCAATTCAAATAAGATAGACATCATCACTCATGATGTTTTCTAGAAGTCCAGAGCCTTCCTACAAGTTCTGTTATTTCCTAGGAATTTTGACTCTCACTGTCATTTCTCTCCTGGAGAAGGAAATGGCAACCCACTCCAGTATTCTTGCCTGGAGAATCCCATGGACAGAGGAGCCTGGTGGGCTACAGTCCACAGGGTAGCAAAGAGTCAGACACGACTGAGCGACTTGTTCTCTTGGGCTCCCCATCTCATCCAGCTCTACATTTCTTTCTTATCCTATACCCCATACATACATATCCATATACTTGGCTGCAGCAGATTTAAGCATGCCTTCCTTTAATTCCCCAAAACATTATCAGTATCAGGTAGTTCATGCAGTAAGCTCTTACCAAAGGTTCTGTAAGGCAATGTGTGCCTGTGTATGTATGATGCCTTAGCACAGGAAGGCTGGGATGCCAACAATGAGATAAGATTTCTGGATAATTTTATAGTCCCTGACATTTTACCAGCACGGATTAACTGTTGCCTGACTCTCCTCCCAATGTCCCTGGTCTCCAGTGACATTGCTGGTTTCCCCTCTCCAGGGTCCTCCTTCCCACAGCCCATCACCCAAATGGTTTTCATAACTAAAATGTTCTCACACTAGGATTTCTCTCATGACAGTTGTGAGGACCAATCGGAGGAGGGATTGTGACTTGCTCTCCAGTGCCCTAAAGGCAACCAGTGAATGAGCAGCCAGTGTTTTAATTCAACATAAATAGTTTCTGACCACAGGATGCACAAACCACATTTATGCTGATTCAGCTGCTATTAGGTGGAGGAGGAAGAAAATAAAACTAGTTTGAATATTCTTTTGTCTGGGATATCACAGAGAAGATTTTGGAAGGAGCACAGACTAGGCTTCAGAAGACTTGCTTGAAACCATTAAGATGGACAGAGAAAGAAGCTGTGATTGGGAGGATGTGTCTTCAGCTTGCTGTCAAGAGTCTAGGACTTGCCCTTTGTTTAGTTCTGTGACCTTTTACAGGTTACATACATAAAAGATTTAATATGAAGTACCTAACTACCTTAAGTGCATGGTCATGGGGCCAGTGCTGTGGACCCAGCTCTGGGGCTTTCTGCCTGAGCAGCTAAGGGAGAAGCCTCAATGGGAAGGAGAAGGAGGTACATTAAGAGGATGGTGCTGCTCCTCCAGAACATGGGAGGTGAGAATCTGGGATAATGTGGGGTATCCACAATGGGGAGAAGCCAGGGCCTAACCCTCAGCCACTTGTGTGGATTTTGAAGCAGCTGAGGCTGTGGTCAGGAGGAGTGTGTAGGAGTCTATCTCTTCCCCTCTGTGAGAGCAGGAATGGACCTCGTGGAGACTGAAGGGAAATGCTTGGTTGTGATACAATTTCTCTGGGGGTCTGGCTTTGCCTTGTGTATACGGGGGAGCAGTCGTGATAGCTGGAAAGACCATACAGATGCAAGTGAAGTGAAGTCGCTCAGTCGTGTCAAACTCTGTGCGACCCCGTGGACTGTAGCCTGCTAGGCTCCTCTGTCCATAGGATTCTCCAGGCAAGAATACTGGAGTGGGTTGCTATTTCCTTCCCCAGGGGATCTTTCTAACCCAGGGATCGAACCCAGGTCTCCTGAAATACAGGCAGATGCTTTATCCTCTGAGCCACCAGGGAAGCTCAATACAAATACAAGTTCAGTTCAGTTCAGTTCAGTTCAGTTGCTCAGTTGTGTCCGACTCTTTGTGACCCCATGAATCGCAGCATGCCAGGCCTCCCTGCCCATCATCAACTCCCGGAGTTCACTCAAACTCATGTCCATCGAGTCGGTGATGCCATCCAGCCGTCTCATCCTCGGCCATCCCCTTCTCCTCCTGCCCCCAATCCCTCCCAGCATCAGAGACTTTTCCAATAAGTCAACTCTCTGCATGAGGTGGCCAAAGTACTGGAGTTTCAACTTTAGCATCATTTCTTCCAAAGAACACCCAGGGCTGATCTCTTTAGAATGGACTGGTTGGATCTCCTTGCAGTCCAAGGGACTCTCAAGAGTCTTCTCCAACACAACAGTTCAAAAGCATCAATTCTTCGGCGCTCAGCCTTCTTCACAGTCCAACTCTCACATCCATACATGACCTCTGGAAAAACCATAGCCAGACTTGTTCCAAATAGGAAAAAGAGTACGTCAAGGCTGTATATTGTCACCCTGAATATTTAACTTATATGCAGAGGACATCATGAGAAATACTGGGCTGAAAGAAGCACAAGCTGGAATCAAGATTGCTGGGAGAAATATCAATAACTTCAGATATGCAGATGACACCACCCTTATGGCAGAAGGTGAAGAGGAACTAAAAAGCCTCTTGATGAAAGTGAAAGAGGAGAGTGAAAAAGTTGGCTTAAAGCTCAACATTCAGAAAACAAAGATCATGGCATCTGGTCCCATCACTTCATGGCAAATAGATGGGGAAACAGTGGAAACAGTGTCAGACTTTATTTTGGGGGCTCCAAAATCATTGCATATGGTGACTGCAGCCATGAAATTAAAAGACGCTTACTCCTTGGAAGAAAAGTTATGACCAACCTAGATAGCATATTCAAAAGCAGAGACATTACATTGCCCTCAAAGGTCCGTCTAGTCAAGGCTATGGTTTTTCTTGTGGCTATATATGGATCTGAGAGTTGGACAGATGCAAGCAACAGATAAATACCAATATTTGTGTTGGGATGTGGAAAGTTCACACTTCCCCCAAAGAATTTTGTTCCTTGCCTACAGCTTCTTACATAGGCAACTGAGAGCCGAAGTTTCTGAAAAATTAGAAAATTTGCTCATTAAATGGAAAGGAGATAGAGCAGCCATCAAGCCAAGATGCGGCTTTGTTGTTGTTTAGTCTCTAAATTGTGTCTAACTCTTTTCTGACCCCATGGACTGTAACCTGCCAGCCTCCCCTCTCTGTGGAATTTTCCAGACAAGAATACTGAGTGTTTTGCCATTTGCTTCTCCAGGGGATCTTCCCAACCTGAGAACTGAACATGCATCTCCTACATATCCTGCATTGGTAAGCGGATTCTTTATCCCTGAGCACCTGGGAAGCTCAAGATGGGGCTAGACTAGCCTTTTGGCAGAGCATGACTTCTGAGCCAGACCATAGCCTGGCACTGGTGAGCTGGGCTGCCCAGAGCAGAGCTGCTACCCCAGGGAATCATGGAAGAGTATGTGAAAACTCCAAGAGTATGTGACTTCACTGAGTGGGGTCTGTCCAACAGTATGCCAGGCACATCACAGAGTGAGATTATTTATACCTTCACTTTAAAATTACTTATTGAGTGTGTACTGTGTATGCTGGGGATAAGATTAAAGGGGTTTCTCTAGACTGATAGAGCTCAGGCTTCCCAGGTGGCGCTAGTGGTGAAGAACCCGCCTGCCAATGCAGGAGACATAGACTGACAGAGAACTAACATGCTGGCCAGTGGTCAACTAGAAACAAATTTGTTAGCTCCACCCTGGAGGTGGGAAGCTGGGGCCCAAGCTTTTCTCTTCTCTTGCAGCTACTTGCATCAATATTTCCTCTGCAGCTGAACAGGTTGGCACGCAACCTGCAATGAGGCTCTGCTCAGAAGACGCCCACCTCTGCTGGGACCTCCTGGCTCCTGGGATTCATCAGTCTCCTTCTCAGTGAGTGGCCTGGGCTCCTGGGGAGGGAGGGATGTCAGATAAAGCCAGCAAAGCAGGACCCTACCACTTGGAGTGCTCTTTAGGTTTTGACATCTTTGTTGAACAAGAAGGGAAGACAACTCTGTTATAAGTTTTCAAATGCAGTGTACTTGGTTTAGAGCCTCAGAATGCAAGGAAAAAAATATGGCTTTTTGATAATGTGGCAAGTCTGGGACCCCTGAGTTCAGGCAGCCTTGTCTGCATTAAGAGGACCATTTCCGTGGAGGTGAGGTTGCTTCTGCTGCAGTAACAGGGAAGCCAAGAGAGCCTACCCAGCATCCTGGGAAGAGAAAGGGAGACAAAGAACATGGCTCCTTGGGGCAGAGGGCAAGGGAATGAGGTTCTCCTGGTCTAGACTCAGAGGGGCCCTGGAAGCTTACACAAGACATTGTGGAGGAGGAGGCCGACTAGAGCCCCAGGTCTGAGCCGGAGGAAGCATCTCTAGTCAGGCTCCTTGGGCTTCTCTACTAGAAAGAGATAGTGAACACGCAGTCTCCACCAGGGTTTGGGGTGCAGATCCTAGCAGATCTTCACAATGGAGAGGGTCCTTGCAGTCTCCAATTTATCTCAAAAGAGTTTATAAATTTTGTATTCCACCTGAGTGTTAGTTTTCATTTTGAAAAGCTGAAAAATTACCTCCCAGTAAAACAAGTTCTCTGGGAGGATGCCCTCTATAATGCAAAGCACTGTTTTAGGGCCAAACTCTAGAAACAATGAATCTTTACATCAATTTGAAAATGATTTAACAAGATGGGAAGTTTCTGTACAGTGGAGTATTATGAAGCCTTAAAAGAAAAAAAAAAAAACAACAACAGTCTACCAATTGTCTGGGAGATATTTCTAATTTTTGATAGTGTCAGATGCGTGGATTTCCACCAGTAAGATGCAGAAAACTGTATATAATAAAATCCTAATCTTGTAAATGAAACAGTAATCTTTGATATTTAAAATCATCTATACACCCATGTTATTATGAGATAGGAGAAAATTCAGAAGAAAATGTAATAGATGACTAACAGAAGATTAAAATGGGGAAACGTTTGGAGGTAGGAGAAGAAAAAGTGGAGAGAATAAGAAGTTGAGCAAAAAGAGGAACTGAAACAAAAAGAGAATGTCCTAAAGAAGGATGCATACCAAGCAATTATCCTTCAATTAAAAATAAATTAATTTAGAAAATTCACAGGAATGCTGTGGATACATCTATAAATTTATGAAAGATCAGACATTTGTACATATAAAAATTAAATACAAATGAATGAAGAAAAGAAGAAAATATGGTGGATTGTGAATTCTGGATAAAATTAAACAAATTAGAGAGAATTTGTAAAAATGGGCCAGCTTATATTAATAAAGGGCATTGAAATAAGGACTATATCCATTTAACTAGATTGTCCCTGTCTACAGTAAAATGTAAACTTTCTTCATTTTTCCAGTGTTCAGTTCAGTCGTGTTCAACTCTGCGACCCATGAACCACAGCACGCCAGGCCTCCCTGTCCATCACCAACTCCCATAGACCACCAAAACCCATGTCCATAGAGTCAGTGATTCCATCCAGCCATCTCATTCTCTGTCGTCCCCTTCTCCTCCTATCCTGAATCTTTCCCAGCATCAGGGTCTTTTCCAATGAGTCAGCTCTTCACATCAGGTGGCCAAAGTTTTGGAGTTTCAGCTTCAACATTAGTCCTTCCAATGAACACCCAGGACTGGTCTCCTTTAGGATGGACTGGTTGGATCTCCTTGCAGTCCAAGGGACTCTCAAGAGTCTTCTCCAACACCACAGTTCAAAAGCATCAATTCTTCGGTGCTCAGCCTTCTTCACAGTCCAACTCTCACATCCATACATGACCACTGGAAAACCATAGCCTTGATTAGATGGACCTTTGTGGACAAAGTATTGTCTCTCCTTTTTAATATGTTGTCTAGGTTGGTCATAACTTTCCTTCCAATGAGTAAGCGTCTTTTAATTTCATGGCTGCAATCACCATCTGTAGTGATTTTGGAACCCAAAATATCAGCCACTTGTTTCTACTGTTTCCCCATCTATTTGCCATACTACAAAAATATGTTCAAAATTATAGTCTTATCCAAAGTCTGGGACTAAAATTTCACAAATAAAATATAAAGAGATGGAGACAAAGTGAGATAAAGGGAGAAAAAGAGAGAGAGTAATGCTTTGAATTTCTCATGTTAGAGATGAGAGAATCTGCACACAGAGAAGGAACATGACTTCCTCGGGGTCCCCTGGGGTTCTGGGAAGGAATGAAACTTGTTGCCCCCTTAGCCCCAACCTCCATGGCACTGAATGTGATGGACACTTCCCAGCGAGGTCGGGCACCCTTGGTGAACTGGAAGAGGCATCACCAGAAGGAAGGTTAAACTGCTCTACACATTTGGAGGAGTGGGTGGAGAAGAGCGATGCTGTGGGTGAAGTATCTCTGTCTTTAACATTCTTAACATCTTTAACACTTTTCTGGACACGAGTTTGGAAGTAGTGGGAAAGGAAGCTTGAAGGTGAGTTCAGTTAGCACTGGAATTTCCCAGAGACACAGAAGCTACTGGTGAGGTTGGGGAGATGCACTCACCATAGCAATAGTCTCCTTCATGCCCTCAGTGTGCCCCCTGTGTCTACAGGCAGAACACAAAGAAGAAAGGGTCCCTAGCATCACTGACATCTAGAGAGAGTCGTGGAGATGGCGGAGATGTGCAAAGGCACAGGTGAGGTGATTATGAGTTGAGAGAAAACAGTGATTTCCTGGTGTGATGATGAAGGTAGGGTCAGAAACAGGAACAAAATTTTATGTTGATTTTTAAATTTTATATCATTTAAATAAACTTTACTCTCTTGTTTATAACCACAGACTGTCTTGCTTAATTTTCTTCTTCAGGATTAACCCTTTTGTAGTTCACAATGCTCTTACTGTCTGTCTTCTTTTTCTATGTCTTCTTTCATCTTCCGCACAGCTGGTGCTAACCACCAGCTCCTGGGTCCATCCTCCCTGCAGCCTGAGAGCTGAGCCTCCTCTCGCCCTGATTCCCTCATTTCCAGCAAGTGTAGGGTCTGGTGGGTCTGCTGTTTAACTCTCTGCTGGCAAGAAGTCCCTGCTCTGCTGTGTGTGCACACTAAGTCGCTTCAGTCGTGTCTGACTCTGTAACTCCATCGGCTGTAACCCACCAGGCTCCCTTGTCCATGAGATTCTTCCAGGCAAGAACACTAGAGTGTTCTATACATCTGTGTCTCTTTGCTGTCTCACATACAGGGTTATCGTTACCAACTTTCTAAATTCCATATTTGATGTATGGCAAAACCAATACAATATTGTAAAGTAATTAACCTCCAATTAAAATAAATAAATTTATATTAAATAAATAAAACCAAGTTTAAAAATAAAATAAATAAATATAAAAATAATTTTTTTAATTAAAAGAATACTAGAGTGGCTTGCCATACCCTCTTCCAGGGAATCTTCCCAATCCTGGGATGAAACCTCCATCTTTTATGTCTCCTGCATTGAAAGGCAGGTTCTTTATGACTAGTGTCACCTTGCTCTGCTCTGCTAAACCCCTGTAATTACTTGCTTGCCTTTTCCCAGGAGAGAAAGCTGAAGAATTAGCCTCCAGGAGCTGCTCAGATCCTGGTGATGAGACAGCAGTGCTGGGAGAAACCCCTCGGGGAGAGCAGGGACAGCGTGGGGGGCTGGTGGGAGCTCCTGCAGGGGAGAAGCCCTGGTCTGGGAGAGGGAAGCCCCAGAGCCACACCTGCGAGGTGTGGCTCTGCCCTGGCAGAGAGAGGGAAGCCCCAGTGCCAGGTGTAGCTCTGCCCTGTGTGGCCCAGGACAAGTTTACCCCTGGGGTCCTCCTCCTCTGTGACAGGAAGGGCCTGGACAGATGCCCCCTAAGGCTCTTCCCAGCTTGATGTTCTGTCCCCAGAGAGGACTCTTCTGTTGTACATCAAGATCTCTTCTCTTTCTCTTCATCCCATGTTGTCCTAGTCCTGTGTCATGACAGGGACTGACAGCAGTGAACCTGTTTAGGGTTCCTTCGAAGAGGAGACCCCGGACCATTACTGTGGTCACTTCTCAGCCCTGCATGGAATGAGGGATGCTCTTCTTCAAGCATCCCCTCTGGAATCCAACCTGGCCCTCTTTTCTCTGCCTCTGCTACTGAGAGGGGTGTTTAGACCACCTCCTGAAAGACATCATCTTTCATAGTCTATGGAAACTGTTTGCACACCATGCTCTGAAAGTATAGTAAAGCAGTATTAAGCCTAATGTAAGGCCCCAGGCCTGTGAGGGGAGCTGAAGGGACTGGGATGGAGGCCTGACCCCAAGGAGATGCCTAATTCAATGAATAAGTGATTAAATAAATACAAAGAAATATCTGAAATACACACACATATATATATAAATACTGGCCTGAGCCATTCTCTGCCTCTAATGACAGCCAGGAATGGATATAAGTACAATAGAGGAAGGCGGGCTTGAGATGAGGAGAACTTACTCATTTGGAGAGAGAACTTTTTTCCCTGGCAGGCAGAGGCCAACCCAGACAGATCCTGACCTCCTGGAAAAAGCAAATTATTGTTTCCTTCAGGATAAGGCTGTTCTGCATTACTTTCTCTGGTCCTGTTCTGTCCTACCCTGTCCCCAAAAGGACAAAGAGTATCCAGTCCCTCAAGCCAGTGTCTGAAGAGGGAGGGTGGGCTCAGGATGGTGTGGCCTTGAGGGGAATATGCCCACTCGTCTCAGCTCTGCAGGAAAGTGATCGAGGAAGGCGCACTGCAACCTCTCGGGGACAGGCTAGGGAAGTGCTGACTCGGTGGCAGGGACAGCAGAGCTCACTAAACGATCACTTGCTCACTCTCATATTCTAGTCCCTGGCAGTTAGCCAGGGCCTTGTGACCAGTGCTGGCCAAAAAGAAAGAGCAGACAGCACGCTACTTCTGGAGAGAAGTGTGATTCTCTCATTTCCCCTCCCTGCTGTGGGACTGGGAGCCTGTGAGGATGCTATGGGCTCCATGGAGGTGGTGGAACCTTCACTCTGTGTGACGGGAACCCTCGCTCGCTCTCTTGTGGGGACCTGTGGTGGGGGACATAAACTCCTTTTGTTCTAAGACCTTGAGGTATTAACTGCTTGTTACGCAGTGCAGCCTAGCCTAGCCTGACTATCACACTGCTTAGAAGCAAGAAGGAGAACAGCATTCATATGTGTATTAGATATTTACTGTTGTATAATCTGTCACCCCAAAAGTTAATGCCTTAAACATCGTCAGGAAGAGTGTCACATTTTCTCTAGGCCAGGACCCAGCTGGATCCTCTGGCTCAGGGTCTCTCAGGCTGAAATCAAGGTCTTGATTGAGGCTACATCAGCTCAGGTCATCTGGGAAAGATCTGCTAAGCAGGCAGCTCCTGTGGCTGTTGGACTGAGGGCCTCAGCTCCTCCCTGGATGTTGACCAGAGGCTCCCTCAGTTCCTTGTTACATGGGTCTCCCCAATAGGGCAATTGACAATATGGCAGCTGGATTCCTCAGAGCAAGCAAGGGAGAGAGTGAAAGAGTGAGTGTGAGTAAAAGCAAGAGGGAAGTCACCATCTTGTGTACTCTAAAATCACCAAGTGGCATCCATCGTGTCTGCTGCAGCCCATTCCTAACGGCAAGTCACTAGGTGCAGTCCACACTCCAGGGAAAGGGGTGAAACAAATGTTTGACACAAAGAGTCAGGGATGTAAGGAGACATTTTAGAAGTGCCTTCTACAGTTATGCACCTAATTTGTGCCTGAAAATGTGCTGGTGCTTTTCACTTGTGTCATTTACCTTATACTGACCTTATGAGGTCGGTAAAGAAATGTCAGGTTAGCATATTTATGTAACCTAGTCAATGTTAAACTTCATTAGAAAGAGCACTTGATTCCAAAAGTTGTTTCAATTAACTGTACTTGGCTGTCTTACTAGAATCCAGGAATTACCCTGGGTGGATTTCTTTAAAAGAGGGTTGTATGGGTTCTTTCCTTTATTATTGAAAAAAAAAAAAACATATGTCCAGTTTCCAGTCCTTTAGGCATCTGCAGCGCTGGGACCAAGAGTTCTGCAGCATGTGGTTCTGATGTTCAGGATTCTGGAGCCTGTGTTGCCCTGCAGGGGATCCGAGGAGGTTCTGTGTTGTTTCATGTGATCAAGAAGCAAGAAGCTGAACCAGAGGAGGTCTCATGGGGCTTTGGCCCTGAGTCAAACTACAGAGTCCTGCTGCGGAGTCCACCGTGGGGCAGACACTCCAACCTGGGTCAGCCTCCAGGACAAGTACCAGCAGAGAGTCCATGTGCCCAACATCTCGTCCCTGAAGATTGAGAACCTGACCTGTGAGGACAGTGGACAGTACCGGGCTCGACTCAGCTTCCCTGGAGGATGCGAATTTGCCCAGGTTTTCCTCCTCACTGTCTATGGTAAGTGGCACCTCCTCACCATGGCTCCCCTCCTGCTTTTGTCCTAGGAGGGTCACATAGACCCCATGTTGTAAGATTTTATTTAGACCCCAACCTTCAGACTCTGTCTTCTCACCCAACAACAAGGTGTGCATGTTAGCCACAAAAGGAGAGCAGACTTGAGATTCGCAAAAGGGAGAAAATCACTTCAGTATTTTGAGGGAGGAAAATGGAAATTTATACGGTAACATTAATTGTTCTTTCTAAAACTGAGTTGCTTAATTTCTCTATTTGTTTTCTGTTACTACTGTAACAAACTACCAGAAAAACTTATGGCCTTAAAACCTCTCAAATTGATCATCTTACCATTTTGTAGATCGTAAGTCAGACTTGGGTCTCATGGGGCAAAAGCAAGGTGTTGGCAGGCCTGTATTCCTACCTGGTGACTTGGGGGAGAATCCATTTCTTCCCTTTCCCACCTTCAAGTGGATACCTGATTTCCTTGACTGGTGTCCACCCTTCATTCATCTTCAAATCATTAAATTCATCTCACACTGCATCCATCTGATCTGTTCTTCTGCCTGTCTTTTTCACTTTATTTTTGAAGAGAAGTATTTATTTTTTTTAGAGTATGCCTTTTACTGTGATCTGTGACAAATCATCTAGATTCAGCATTGTAGCTAGCAATGACAGCAACAACAGCTTGATAGCAACAAGCAAATTTTTTATTAAAAAAATTAATGGCTGAGTAATACTCCATTGTGTATATGTACCACAGCTTTCTTATCCATTCATCTGCTGATGGACATCTAGGTTGTTTCCATGTCCTGGCTATTATAAACAGTGCTGCAGTGAACATTGGGGTACATGTGTCTCTTTCAATTCTGGTTTCCTCAGTATGAATGCCCAGCAGTGAGATTGCTGGGTCATAAGGCAGTTCTATTTGCAATTTTTTTCAGGAATCTCCACACTGTTTTCCATAGTGGCTGTACTAGTTTGCATTCCCACCAACAGTGTAAGAGGGTTCCCTTTTCTCCACATCTTCTCCAGCATTTATTGCTTGTAGACTTTTGGATTGCAGCTATTCTGACTGGTGTGAAATGGTACCTTACTGTGGTCTTGATTTGCATTTCTCTGATAATGAATGATGTTGAGCATCTTTTCATGTGTTTGTTAACCATCCGTATGTAATCTTTGGAGAAATGCCTATTTAGTTGTTTGGTCCATTTTTTGATTGGGTCGTTTATTTTTCTGGAGTTGAGCTGCATAAGTTGCTTGCATATTTTTGTGATTAGTTGTTTGTCAGTTGCTTCATTTGCATATATATGCAATTTAGAAACATAGTAATGATGACCCTGTATGTGAGACAACAAAAGAGACACAGAGGTATAGAATGTACTTTTGGCCTCTGAGGGAGAGGGAGAGGGTGGGTTGATTTGGGAGAATGGCATTGAAACATGTATACTATCATGTAAGAAACGAAGCGCCAGTCTATGTTTGATACAGGATACAGGATGCTTGGGGCTGGTGCATGGGGATGATCCAGAGAGATGATATGGGGTGGGAGGTGGGAGGGGGATTCAGGATTGGTAGCTCATATATACCTGTGGCGGATTCATGTCAATGTATGGCAAAACCAATACAGTATTGTAAAGTAAAATAAAGTAAAAATAAAATTAAAAAATTAAGAAGTCTTTGAACATTTGCAGTTGCCAAAATACATAGATACAAAATACATAGATATATCAGATGGGCTCTTAAATTATAATAAAGTTTATATTAACTGTATAATACCGTTTTTCAAAAGAACTATAGGTAATTTTCAAATATGTGTGTGTGTGTGTATGTGGACTTCCCCAGAGGCTCAGAAGTAAAAAAATCTGCCTGCAGTGCAGGACCACAGAAGACATGGGTTCTCTCCATGGTTTGGGAAGATCCACTGGAGGAGGGCAAGGAAACCCACTTCAATATTCTTACCTGGAGAATCCCATGGAGAGAGGAGACTGGCGGGCTCTTGTCCATAGGGTTATGAAGAGTCACACATGACTAAAGTAACTGAGCAAGCACATATACTAGTGAAACCGTCACCATAACTTATGCCAAAAAATCAGATTCACCCTCTCCAAAATCTTCCTCCTGCCTTCTTAGATTGTTGTTGCTTATGTAACAGCAGAAAATTTAAGTGTAGTCTACAGTGTTATTAATTATAGGCATTGAAATTACTTTTACATATATTATATAGTATTGTGAACTTTAGGCACTATGCCATACCATAGATCTCTAGGATTTATTCATCTTGTGTTACTGAACCTCTGTACCTTTTGACTAATACCTGTTCATTTCACCCCCTTCCCAGATCTGTTCAGGAACCCTTCCACTCTCTGCTTCTATAGGACTGATAATATTAGGTTCATCATATAAATGGTTTCATGTAGTATTTATTTGTTCTTCTCTCTCTGCCTTGCTTTACTTCGTGTAATGTCCTACTGCTTCATCTATGCTTGTCACAAAAGAAAAAATTTCCTTCCTCTGTAAGTTTGAATAATATTCTTCTAAATGAAAGTGAAAAAGCTGGCTTAAAACTCTATATTCAAAAAACTAGGCTCATGGCATCTAATTCCATCACTTCATCACAGGTGGATGGGAAAAAAATGGAAATAGTGACAGACTTTATTTTGGGGGTTCCAAAATCGCTGCAGACAATGACTGCAGCCATGAAATTAAAGGATGCTTGCTCCTTGGAAGAAAAATTATGACAAACCTAGACAGCATATTAAAAAGCAGAGACATCAGTTTGCAAACAAACATCCACCTAGTCAAAGCTGTTGTTTTTACAGTAGTCATGTACAGATGTGAGAGTTGGACCAAAAGAATGCTGATCATCAAAGAATTGATGCTTTCAAATAATGTTCCTGGAGAAAAGTCTTGAAAGTCTCTTGGCACGCGAGGAGATCAAACCAGTCAATCCTAAAGGAAATCAACACCGAATAGTCATTGGAAGGAATGATGCTGAAGCTGAAGCTCCAATACTTTGGCCACCTGATGCAAAGAGCCAGTTCTTTGGAATGACCTGATGCAGGGAAAGATTGAGGGCAGGAGGAGAAGGGGATGATAGAGGATGAGACAGTTGGATGGCATTACTGACTTGATGAACATGAGTTTGAGCAAACTCCTGTGAAGTGAAGGACAGGGAAGGCTGGCATGCTGCAAATCCAGGAGTTGCAAAGATTTGGACATGACTTAGTGATGACCAACAACAATATCCTTTGTATGTGGCTCAGAGGGTAAAGCATCTGCCTACAGTGCGGGAGACCGTGGGTTCAATCTCCTGGAGAAGGAAATGGCAACCCACTCCAGTATTCTTTCCTTGAAAATCCCATGGAAAGAGGAGCCTGGTAGGCTACATACAGTCCATGGCGTCGCAAAGAGTCGGACACGACTGAGCAACTTCACTTTCACTTTCACCATGTTTATCATCTCACCTGGCAACAGACATTTAGGTTGCTTCCATGTCTTGTATATTGTAAAAATGTTGCAGTGAACATGAAAGTGCAGATATATTTTTGAAATCCTGATTTCAATTCCTTTAAATATATACCCAAAATATAATTGCTGATCATAGTTATAAGTCATAGTCCAAGTTACTGTTTTTCCAGTAGTGAGGTATGGATGTCGGGCATGGAATAGTAGTCAGGTATAGCGAGTCAGACCATAAAGAAGGCTGAGCATTGAAAATTTGATGTTTTTGAGCTATGGTGTTGGAGAAGACTCTTGAGAGTCCCTTAGACTGCAAGGAGATCAAACTAGTTGATCCTAAAAGAAATCAGTGCTGAAAATTCATTGGAAGGACTGATGCTTAAGCTGAAACTCCAGTACTTTGGGACCTGATGTGAAGAACAGATTCATTGAAAAAGACCCTGATGCTGGGAAAGATAGAAGGCAGGAGGAGAAGGGGATGACAGAGGATAAGACAGTTGGATAGCATCACTGACTTGATGAACATGAGTTTGAGCAAGCTTGGGGAGTTGGTGATGGACAGGGAAGCCTGGTGAGCTGCAATCCATGGGGTCACAAAGAGTCAGACATGACTGAGTGACTGAACAACAACCAGTTATACTTTTAATTTTGAAAAACTCTATACTATTTTCCAAAATGACTGCACCAATTTACAATCCCACCAACAGTGTATGGTTATTCCTTTTTCTCTACCCCATCATCACCACATCTTTTTTTTCTTTTTGATAGCAGCCATTACAACTTGTATGCTCACTGTGGTTTTAGGCTTGCCCTGTGGCTCAGCAGCAAAGAATCTGCCTGCAATGAGGGAAACACAGGAGATGCGGGCTTGATACCTGAGTCAGGAATATCCCCTAGAGGAGGAAATGACACCCTGCTCCAATATTCTTGCACACACTGTGGTTTTGATTTTCACTTTTCTGGTGATTAATAATGCTGAGTGATTTTTCATATACCTGTTGGCCATTTTTATATCTTCCATTGACAAATGTCTATTCAGTTCATTTCCCCATTTTTAACTGGATTATTTAGGTTTTCTCTTATTGAGTTGTATGAGTTCCCTTTTAAATTGAGTATTGAGTAAAATAAAATTATGTAAAGTAAAAATAAAATTATGTATTGAGTTCCCTTATAAAATTTGGATACTAACCATTTATCAGATATATAGTTTTCAGCTATTTTCTTCCATTTTTAGGTTTCCTTTTCACACTGATGTTTCCCATGCTGTGCAAAACTTTTTCAGTGTAATATAATCCCGTTTGTCTATTTTTGCTTTATGGTTGTGAGAGACTAGCTGCCAATAGAGACCACCAGTCGGAGTTCAGAGAAAAGCAGTTTATTGGCAATTTCGGATCCGGGCCCCCACCAAGCCAATCGAAGGTGGGGAGCCCCAAACACCCGCTTTGGGAGCCTTTTATCCTGTTGTGCAGGGGAGGAGGGGGACCAGGCTACTCGGCAGAGCATGATTGGTGGGCAGGCAGGTAAGGTTTATGTAACCATTGGTGACAATTTGCAGTTAGCATCGCGTCCCTGTTTCCTAGAGCTAGATCCTGTTTCTTAGGTTGCAGGGCAAACATTGCAGTGACACACCTGGTATCCATTGTTCCCTTTAAACTTTTGGGGCTTTCTGTCCCAGTAAAGCTGACCTAGTATTCAACTCCCTGGGAAACATTTTACTTCCTTCTTCATTTTCTTCCTCCTTGAGAATTCCGGACTCCTCTCTCCTTGGGGACCCCTAGACTTCTTATCAACCTGCCTAGGAAATGACTCTCTTTCAATGGTCTATGCTTTTGTTGTCATATTCAAACAATTATTGTCAAGGCCAGTGTCAGGAAGATTTTCCCCTTTGCTTTCTGCTAAGAGTTCTACAGTCTCCAGTATTACTTTTAAGTCATTAATCCATTTTTAGTTTATTTTGTGTATGGTGTAAGCATTTAATTTCTGCTTTTTCTTTTTTTTAACATTTAGTGTATTTTATTATTTTTTATTATTATTATTAAATTTATTTATTTTTTAAATTACAATACTATATTTGTTTTGCCATACACTGACACGAATCATCCATAGGTGAACACAATCTCCCAATGCCGAAGTCCCCTCCCACCTCCCACCCCACATCATCTACCTGAATCATCCTCTGCATCAGCCCCATGCAACCTGCATCCTACATCCTACATCCTACATTGAACATAGATTGGCGCTTCGTTTCTTACAAGAAAATATACACATTTCATTGCCATTCTCCCAAAGCATCCCACCCTTTCCCTCTCCCTCAGAGTCCAAAAGTCCACTCTATACCTCTGTGTCTCTTTGTTGTCTCACATATAGGGTCATCATTACTGTCTTCTAAATTCCATATATATGTGTCAGTATACTGTATTCGTGTTTATCTTTCTGGCTTACTTCACTCTGTATAATCGGTTCCAATTTCATCCATCTCATTAGAACTGAGTCAAATTTATTCTTTTTAAGGGCTGAGTAGTACTCCATTGTGTATATGTACCACAGCTTTCTTATCCATTCATCTGCTGATGGACATCTAGGTTGCTTCCATGTCCTGGCTATTATAAACAGTGCTGCAATGAACATTGGGGTACATGTGTCTCTTTCAATTCTGGTTTCCTCGGTGTGTATGCCCAGCAGTGGGATTGCTGGGTCATAAGGCAGTTCTATTTGCAATTTTTTAAGGAATCTCCACACTGTTTTCCATAATGGCTGTACTAGTTTTCATTCCCACCAGCAGTGTAAGAGGGTTCCCTTTTCTCCACACCCTCTCCAGCATTTATTGCTTGTAGACTTTTGGATCACAGCCATTCTGACTGGTGTGAAATGGTACCTCATTGTGGTCTTGATTTGCATTTCTCTGATAATGAGTGATGTTGAACATCTTTTCATGTGTTTGTTAGCCATCCGTATGTCTTCTTTGGAGAAATGCCTATTTAGTTCTTTGGCCCAGTTTTTGATTGGATCATTTATTTTTCTGGAGTTGAGCTGTATAAGTTGCTTATATATCTTTGAGATTAGTTGTTTGTCAGTTGTTTCATTTGCTATTGTTTTCTCCCATTCAGAAGGCTGTCTTTTCACCTTGCTTATAGTGTCCTTTGCTGTGCAGAAGCTTTTAATTTTAATTAGATCCCATTTGTTTATCTTTGCTTTTATTTCCAGTATACTGGGAGTTGGATCATAGAGGATCCTGCTGTGATTTATGTTGGAGAGTGTTTTGCCTATGTTTTCCTCTAGGAGTTCTATAGTTTCTTGTCTTACATTTAGATCTTTAATCCATTTTGAGTTTATTTTTGTGTATGGTGTTAGAAAGGGGTCTAGTTTCATTCTTTTACAAGTGGTTGACCAGTTTTCCCAGCACCACATGTTAAAGAGACTGTCTTTACTCCATTGTATATTCTTGCCTCCTTTGTCGAAGATAAGGTGTCCATAGGTGTGTGGGTTTATCTCAGGGCTTTCTATTTTGTTCCATTGATCTATATTTCTGTTTTTGTGCCAGTACCATACTGTCTTAATGACTGTGTCTTTGTAGTAGAGCCTGAAGTCAGGCAAGTTGATTCCTCCAGTTCCATTCTTCTTTCTCAAGATTGCTTTGGCTATTCGAAGTTTTTTGTATTTCCATACAAATCTTGAGATTATTTGATCTAGTTCTGTGAAAAATACTGCTGGTAGCTTGATGGGAATTGCATTGAATCTGTAGATTGCTTTAGGTAGTATACTCATTTTCACTATATTGAAATTAGGATATCGAGGCACCTCAGTCAGAGTCCAAGATCCTTGGGAGAGGAAAAATTGGATATTCCTATCTGAATACTATAGAATTCCAAGGTCTTCAGTGACTAATGGTGAAGGGGTAAGCTGTGAACTTTGTTAGATTAAGGTTTTGCTCTACCACCAACTAGTCTGAGATATCAGTTTTCTGTTATTCAAATGAGAATAATTATACCGACCTTAGAGTGTCCTTTATAAGATTAGAAGAATAGTATTTCTAAAGTGCATGGGACAAACCCTGGTTCATCATAGGTTTGGAAAAACCCAGGTCCCTTCATTTTATTTTTTTCTACTTTTGGTGGTGTAGAAATGGCTAATGGATGGTCCCATCTTACAGTGCTCTTGGGCTTATGGGCACTGATGCCCAGCAAGACCAGTTACATGGGAAATCTATGAGGAGACGGTGCCTATCTCTCCCTCAGCTTTTGCTCCACCTGAGGGACAGGAGATCAGAAAAGGTGACTTATTGCAGACCCCCTTCCACCTCCCCTTCTCACCTATTTACCATCCAGTAGGCTCATGGAATTGCTTCATGATGCTCAAGCCCTCAGCAGGAACCATGTTTAGACAGTCTGGAGGCAGATACAAGGCAGCTGAACTGAGCTGAGCAAGGAGGACCAAGTGACTCAAAAATCTGGGTCAGTTTAGAAACCACAGCAGCTCACTACTAGATTGAGCCCACTTCTTACACAAGAGCTGAGGCCCAAGGTAGGCATCAGGGGCTTCCAGGAGGTGAGGACTGAGAAAGGAGAAGCTCTCACATGCCATAGTGCAGCTGAAACAGGTCTTTGGGCCATGTGAGGCTGGAGGTGGTTTGAGAATATCCCCACCTCTGACCTTGGGGACAGGTGGTGTTGCTGGAGGTCGTCACACTCATTTTTCTTCCATATGGACTCATTGCCAGAAAAACCTTCAGCAGCAGCCTCTGCTTTTGTTCTCAGTCAGCTGAGTACCCCAGGAGTTGGAAAGAAGGGTTGCCCAGATCTTTCACAGACAGAGGTGCTTGTCTCCTTGGCGCTGGCTTCTTGTGGCTTCAACACCTTCCTGAGGGAGCCCTGGGTGAGTCCAGCAGGAAATACCCATAACAAATCCAGGGCAGACTGTGTCAGGGCCTCCAAGGTGTTTGAAAAGGTCAGATATAGGAGAGACCATTTCTAAGCCTTTGGGAACCAGATAGGCTTCATGGAACATGTGGTTTGGAAGAGGGCTTTGGGCAGAATGATAGGACTCCAGTAGGCAGGGGGTGGGAGCAAGGAGCAGGGAAAGGGAGCCATCTTTCTGGACAAAGGGATGTGAGTGAGCAAAGAGGAGGCTGACATTTAGATTGAGGCCAGCAAGATTCTTCAATAGAAAATACCAGAGAGGGCTGGTTCAGATCTTCTACAAACTTCACTCTTCCTATCCCCCGGAAGCCTCATCAAGGACGGTCAGAGGATACTGCACATTCATCATCATGACCAAGTACCCCTATCCCAGAAAGGGACAGGCTGAAGCTCTTTTCCTAAGAATGCAATTCTTGACATCTAGGTTCTAGGATTATTTTTCTGAGAAATTAAGTCCTGGAAGGGGGTGAAGAGTTACAAATTCCTTTTCCCACTTTACAGGAAGGTCGGTTTGGGGCCTATGGGCCAAGTTGAGGCCAAAGTCCAGGTTAACACAAGTAACCAAGAAGAAGGTTATAAGATACACTAGACATTCTTCCCAGTACAAGTGTACCGCTTGATACACACATTTTGCTCTATGTAGTAAGGTGCAAAGGAATCCTCAGGCCAGTTCCTTACGGATTCATACCTACCCATGCTGCTTCCATTGAGCCCCAACTTAGCATTCAGCACCAAGGTCATAATTCCCTCCTCTGTGGCATGGACCATCTCCTCACAGTCCCCATGCCTAGACTCATGTTCTTAAGGAAAGACACACACCAACCACACAACAGAGGCTGTGGGGATTAACACAGTCAGAAAAGTCTTCTTTTGAAAGCTTCAGAAACAGAGGGGTCAGGAGCTGAGCCAATGGCAGAGGAAGAGTGCTCATCCTGCAACGGTGAGGATCCTGAATAGGAAGGCAGTTTGGAGAGGTGTCAGAGGAAGTAATAGGACCAGATAGGCCCAGGTAACAGACAAAAGGCAGTTGGAACTGGACTAGAGGTGGAACAGGCAGGTGTCTTCAGGGATCAAACTCCTGGTGGAGGTGTCCTAAGAGTGCTGATTCTTCTGTTTCCTCCAGTTAAAATATCTTCAGGGCATGACCTGGCTTATAGACCTCACTGTAGATACTAGTGAGAGGTCACTTTTCTTTGAGATGCTGTTCCCTGATAACCTGGAAATGGAAGACAAAGCATTCCTGAAACAAGTGAGGGATAGAGGAGCCCTAGGAGGACCAGAAAATAATCAATGCTATTGACATGTAATACTTATGAATTCCCCTAAGTGCCTGGAGGTATATTCATCCAAAACATAGATTTTCTTAGTGAACACTGTTGATTTTCTGGAAAGGGTTAAAGAGGAAGTAGGAAAAGAAACACCAGTGACTAGATCTGACAAACTCAGGCCAGGCAGTGAGAGACCTGGAAAAGCACAGTGCCTAGCTCTCACCTTGTTCATGAGCTCTAGAGATTCTTGCCGGCTTCATACTGAATGCTTTCATCACCATCCTCCTGTGATCTTGCACCTGAGAGAGAGGCAGAGTGGCTTGAATCTGAGCCTTGGAAATCTGTACCCTCTTCCACTGCTACAGACACAGACCATGGCCACACCCACTAACCCTCTGCAGGGACATTTCCAGGCAACAAATGTCAAGAACCCAGTGAAGAAAGAGAGAAATGTGAGCATGAAAGGAGGACAACCTGCCTCTTCCAGTCTCCATCTTCTTCCCATGTATCTTCCAAAGGCACAGTCCACCTCCGAGGTTCAATAACACAGCTGCAATTGCCCTAAGGATGCCTGGCAGGAGGTCAGCATTGGCCTGGTTGGCTGAATCTGTTTTCCTCAAACACAGAAGCAAATAAGTTAAAGTCAAGAGAGAACTTGAGATACCCACTTCCATAGAAGATAGACAGCAGTTGCAAAATCTAAAGAGTCCTGGTTCAGAAGCTGAAGAAGGAGGAGCCTGGTAGTATCATTCATTCAACTAGGTCCTGAACTTCTGCTTGGTGCCAGGGGTACTGAGATGAGTAAGATGGAGTCACCCAGTAGAGAGGACTGAGAAAATATCAAAGTCTGCTAACCAGAGGGATTACAGTAAAATAGAGCTTTACCTCTTGCACAGAGGTACTCAGGGAGGGTCTCCAAGAGGAGGTGATGCATAAACTGACCTTGAGGGATGAGAAGTAGTTTCCCAGATATTCAGGGTGGGCACAGCATTCCAGGAAGGAGGGATACCACCTTTTGGAAATGGCAGTATCTAAAACCAGCCCCTGGAAGTTTCCAGCACCTTATTGCAGCAGGCAGGACTGGGCAGGGAATGAGATGTAGGTGAAGGTGATTAGTGAGGGTTTGTGGGTGATGCTGAGTATTGAAAATTACCTGACACTCTAGCCTTGGGGTAGAGAGGTCCAATTAACAGATCTTTTAAGTGATCCTGACATTTCAGACCCCTACATTAGCTCATGGAGGATGGTTTACAGAGGGTGAGACCGCACACAGGATAAAGTTATTCATTCGTTCAAAGCAACTTTGATCACATAAACTTTGGCCAGAAGCTTGTGTTTGCACAGGGATTCAAAGGAGAAAAAAACGTGGCTCCTGCCTTCATAGTGTTCCTGCCCATGGAGGAGACAAATCTATAAACAGATGGTCACCACTCAGTGTAGGGGTGGCCACAGACACCCTGAGGGAGTTGAATGCCTGAAGGCAGGATGGCTACATCATTGCAGGGCTCTGTGCAAAATGAAAAGGCAGACTCCTTGTTGAAAAATTATGAAACTTTCAAAACATTTTTAGACAAATTAGCATATTTTTAGACCAATCATGGGGACTATCTTAGGGCAGGGCCATGTGTGAATGCCTTTTCATATGCCCACATATCTGCAGTGGCTGAGGAGAATCCTCCATGAAGAGTAAGACAGGAAGTCGAGGACACAGGGTGAAGAAGGGCTGATGGTCAATGAAACAACATGTCCAGAGGTGCAAAAACTTTCAAAGGCAGGGCACATACTGGAACAACAAACAAGGAATTCAATGGTAAGTGTATAATAAGATCAGAAATGTGGATGGAGGAGCGTCTGAGCCCCTCCATGACATCCCACAGGAAGTCATGGAGGTCAGACTTGAAGAAAAGCCACAAATGACCCAGTGTGATTACTTTCCTGAAGACCATGCTGAATGTACAATGGATGTTGGGTAGTGGTGGAGAGAGGTAGTGAGAAACTACTACCTGGACTAGCAGGGGCAAGCATTTTAGAGTGGGTCATGGATGTGAGACACACTGAAAAGCAAAAATAAGTTGATGTTTTTCCTAGACTCCTGTATAAAATGGCCAGATAGAAAGCAGCGCTAACAAAATGGTGGGAAGAAAAGCTCTGAACCCCCAGACCTCAGTGCTATCTGAGCTCTGAAAGTGCTCCTCCCCTCTGGCAGATTGTATTCACCATGGACGCAGACTCCCCCAAGGTCGAAGGAGGCAGTTTTATTTCCCACCGGGTTGCTGACCACACAGACGAGGCTGGCCTGGGGCTGGCCTCTGGGCAAGCTCACAGCCAGGATGCATGAGTTGCAGGCTGGTTCTAATGTCCTTCTCTGCTCCCATTCTTTGGGGAGGCCCTTGTTCTCCCAGGTCACATTCAGGTCTTCTGTGGCCCCAGAGGCTCTGCACTCCAGGGTGACGTTGAACCATTGAACCAGTCTGGTGTGATGGATGTTGGACCCCATTAGAATCTGGGGAGAAGGCACAGGCTCTGCAGTAGGAGGCAACAAAAGAATTAAACTTCACATATGTGGGAAACTTTACATGACAAAGTTTAATATCTATTACCTCATTGAAGCCAAGGTGTATAAGGAATCCTTATAAAGAAAGTGAGTCAGTGATAGTCACTCAGTCATGTCTGACTCTCTGCGATCCCATGGACAATAGCCTGCCAGTCACCTCTGTCCATGGAATTTTCCAGGCAAGAACATTGGAGTGGGTTGCCATTTCCTTCTCCTATAAAGAAAGTGGGTGAATTTTATACTTAAAACATAATTTTTCTAAAGCTAAATATTCACCAAGAGACAGGAATGGGGCAATTTTGTTAGGCCCTATGCAACATCACTAGATTTCACAAGCCTTAAAAATCATCCACAAGGAAATAAAATATAGATTTCACTTTCTTAGACCTATCTTTTTTTTTTTTAAACCTGGAATTTTTCCCCAGAAGAGGAAGAAGCTTGGGACAGAAGGGCTTGTCTTGGTTCATGGCCCTTACCCTGTGTCTCCAACTAAGTTGAAGTTTGGGACAGCACAGCTCTTATGGGGAAGGACATCTGGTTAGTTTTGGGAGGCCAGAGAAAAGCCCTAGCTTCCTAAAAGTAGAGACATTTGTGGGAGATGCAATGGTAACAACTAGGAATGACAATTCCAAGTGTGGTTAGAATATGCCAATGAAATTGTGGTAGAGACAGGAAGAAAAGTGACAGATATACAAGCTGCCTTGAAATCCCATGGGGACTTATGAGTCTTCTTCTCCATAGAAGGATATTTCCCTATGCAGAGAGGATCTTTAGGGAAAGACAGTGTTTGCTAAATGGGTTCCTTAATAAGCATTGCAGTGTAAATTTTCTTCTATGCTCATGTAGCGTTTAAGAGCTAAATTGTGATGTTTTTTTTCTGAATGAGGCCATTAACAGATTGGCTCTGAGTGAGAAGACAGTGTACAGGGGATACTAACTACACCTGGATTTCCAAATCATGGTAGAGTAATGGCCCCTCAAAGATATCCATGTCTTAATCCCTGGAACCTGTGGCTATGTTACATTACATGAAAAGGGGAATTAAGGTAGAAGATAGAATGAAAGCTGCTAATCAGTTGACTTTACAATAGTGAGATTATTTTGGATTATTTGGGCAAAATGCAATCATAAGTTTCCTTAAAAGAGAAAGAAGTCATTGATGCCAGCAAGACACCAGGATATATGATTTTAACAACTATCCATGGTCAGAAATACCCTTACAAGATCTTCAGAGTTCAGTTGGGGTATTCCAGCACTTTGATGGACCAAAAATCCTAGGTCAGCCACAGGGAAAGGGTAATAACAGCTTTTACTTTACCTCATCACCTTGATCCCATGCCAGGATGACTCAGTGCTGAGAGAGATACCTCTAGACTGTGACCTTTCCCACAGGAAAAAGAGAGAATGAAGTGACAGTTTAGTTTCCCCATACTTTGTGAGGCATTGCCTGGGAACTTGGCTTCTGTCTCACTGCACCCAGAACAGTAAGGACATTATTTGAGGGTACCTGCATGCATGCTAAGTCACTTCAGTCATGTCCAACTCTTTGTAAATCTATGGACTGTAGCCCACCAGGCTCCTCTGTTGATGGGATTCTCCAGGCAAGAATACTAGAATGGATTGCCATGCCCTTCTCCAGGGGATCTTCCCAATCTAGGGGTCAAACCTGCATCTCTTATGTCTCCTGCATTGGCAGGTGGGTTCTTTGCCAAACAAATATAAGTGGAAGGAGATCGCAGCAACTGAGCCACATGACCCTGAAAACCATTTCTCACAAATATCCACAGATGGTGGTCTATGTAACACTATATCCAGAACCTCACATACTCCTACAGCCACCGTCCCACGTGTCTCTATAGCTGAAGCCTCAAACTTTGTTGAGCTTTACAGTGGCTGTCTTTTTCCCCCTTACAGCCAGCCCTAAAAGACTGGAAGAAGAGACTGCTTATTCAAACACACAGACACCAATGCAAGGCTACAAGAATGGAAAATTAGCAAAGCATGGCAATACCAAATGAACAAAAGTAACTCCAGTAAACGATCAGAAGTTAATAGAGATCTATGAATCACCTAACAGAGAATTCAATATCATCATATTAAATAAGCTCATCAAACTACCAAAGAACACAGATCACTAAGCAAAATTTGGAAAACAATTTTTGACTAAAATGAGAAGTTCAACACAGAGATAGAAAATATTTAGAAGAACCAAACAGAAGGAGAGGGAGAGGGTGGGGTGATTTGGGAGAATGGCATTGAAACATGTATACTGCTGCTGCTGCTGCTGCTGCTGCTGCTAAGTCGCTTCAGTTGTGTCAACTCTGTGCGACCCCATAAACAGCAGCCCACTAGGGCTCCCCTGTCGCTGGGATTCTCCAGGCAAGAACACTGGAGTGGGTTGCCATTTCCTTCTCTAATGCATGAAAGTGAAAAGTGAAAGTGAAGTCGCTCAGTCGTGTCCGACTGTTAGCGACCCCATGCACTGCAGCCCACCAGGCTCCTCCATCCATGGGATTTTCCAGGCAAGAGTACTGGAGTGGGGAGCCATTGCCTTCTCCAACATGTATACTATCATGTAAGAAATGAAGCGCCAGTCTATGTTCAATACAGGATACAAGATGCTTGGGGCTGGTGCACAGGGATGATCCAGAGAGATGATATGGGGTGGGAGTGGGTTTCAGGATTGGGAGCTCATGTACACCTGTAGCTGATTCATGTCAATGTATGGCAAAACCAATACAGTATTGTAAAGTAGAATAAAGTTAAAAAAAAAAAAAGTCTTCTCAAAAAAAAACAAAACAACTGCATTAAATATTGAATAAAGTGTCTCATCAGCAGATTGGATCAAATAGAAGAAACAAACAACAAACTCAAAGATAGAACATTAGAAATTATCCAGTTAGAGTAAGAAAAGGAAAAAGAATGAAAAAAACTATGGGATACTCTAGGAAAATCAATATACACATTATGGGAGTTCCAAAGAAAATACAAAGAAAAAATGTTGAAAATTTATTTAAAGAAATTATGGCTGAAAAATTCCCAAGTCTGGGCAAGTAAATGGACATTCAAATTCATGAAACCCAAAGATCCCATGATAGTAGAATCAAAGAAGTATAAATCAAGACACATAGTAATTGAATATTCAAAATTCAAAGACAAAGACAGACTTTTGAAAATAGCAAGATAAGGGCATCATATACAAGGAAATCTCTATAAGAATATCATCAGATTTTTCAGCAAAAACCATAAGGTTTTCTATAAAGACCAAGAGAGAATGGAATGATGTATTCAAAGTACTGAAAAAACCCCACCGGTAACCAAGATTATTATACCTGGTAAGAATGTTCTTTAGAAAGAAGAAGAGATAAAATCTCTTCATGACAAGCAAAAACTGAGAGAGTTTTCCCCCATTAAATCTGCCTTATAAGATATGCCAAAGGGAGCTCTTAAAGTTGAAATAAAAAGATGCTAAAAATATACAAAATCATATGAAAGTATAAATCTCACTGACAATATAGATAAATATAATATTCAATATTGCAATAATACTGTAATTGTGGTGCATAAACCACTTTTTTACTTTGATATGACAGTTAAAGACAAAAGTATTCAGAATAACTATAATAGAAACATATGCTAATTAGAACAAAATATAAAAAATTTAAATCATAACGTAAAATGTGTATGTGTGAGTAGAAGTAAAAGTAAAACTCTACTCAAGTAGAGTTTTTGTATGTAACTGAAATTAAATTAGTTGTTCAAAACACGCTGTTATAAATATGTTTTATCTAAGCTGAATGGTAACCACAAAGAGTACACCTAAAAGAGATACATGCAAGAAAAAGAGGTAAAAACCAAAGCACGTTAATACAGAAAAATCATCAAGTCAAAAGGGAAGACAGTAAGGGAGAAAGAATGGAACAAAAGAACTATAAGACAGAAAACAATTAAACAAGATGACATTTATAAATAAACAAATGTGACCTAATTAAACTTAAAAAATTTGCACAGCACAGGAAGCCATAAACAAGATGAAAAGACAGCCCTCAGAATGGGAGAAAATATTTCAAGTGAAGCAATATAAGGTTAACCTTCAAAATATACAAGCAGCTCATGCAGCTCAATTAAAAAAAAACAAAACAACAAAAATGGCAGAAGGCCTAAATAGATATTTCTCCAAAGAAGACATACACATGACCAAGAAACACAGGAAAAGATGCTCAACATTGCTCATTACTAGAGATATGCAACTCAAAACTATAATAAGGTATCACCTCACATAGGTCAGAATGGCCATCATCAAAAAATCTACAGACAACAAATGCTACAGAGGGTGAGGAGAGCTTGCATGGTTGGTAGCAATGTAAACTGACACAACCACCACTGAGAAAAGTATGGAGGTTCCTAAAAACTAAAAAATACAACTATCATATGATCCAGAATCCCACTACTGGGCACACACCTGAGAAAACAATAATTCAAAAAGACCCATGTCTTTTGGATGTGGCTTCTTTCACTTTTAAAATACATAGGATTCATCCACCTGTTGCATGCATCAAATTTTATTGCCAACTAGGATTCCATTCTATAGATATAATAGACAGCATATTAAAAAGCAGAGACATTACTTTGCCAACAATGGTCCGTCTACTCAAGGCTATGGTTTTTCCAACGGTTATGTATGGATGTGAGAGTTGGACTCTAAACAAAGCTGAGCGCTGAAGAATTGATGCTTTTGAACTGTGGTGTTGGAGAAGACTCTTGAGAGTTCCTTAGACTGCAAGGAGATCCAACCTGTCAATCCTAAAGAAGATCAGTCCTGGATGTTCATTGGAAGGACTTATGTTGAAGCTGAAACTCCAATACTTTGGCCATCTGTTGTGAAGATTTGACTCATTGGACAATGCCCTGATGCTGGGAGGGATTGGGGGCAGGAGGAGAAGGGGACGACAGAGGATGAGATGGCTGGATGGCATCACTGACTTGATGCACATGAGTTTGAGTGAATTCCAGGAGTTGGTGATGGAGAGCGAGGCCTGGCGTGCTGCGATTCATGGGGTCGCAAAGAGTCGGACATGACTGAGTGACTGAACTGAACTGAACTGAACTGTAAGCAATCTAGCTGTCCATCAACAGAAGAATGGATAAAGAAGTTGTGCATATATACAACAGAATACTATTCAGCCATAAAAAACAATGAACCTGAGTCAGTTGTAGTGAGATGGATAAGCCTAGAGCCTGTTATACAGAGTAAAATAAGCCAGGAAACAAAAACAAAGATTGTATATTAACACGTATATGTGGAATCTAGAAAATGGTACTGATGAACTTATTTGCAGGGCAGGACTAGAGATGCAGATGTAAAGAATGAACTTGTGGACACAGTGGAGGAAGGAGAGGTGGGAGGAACTGAGAGAGTAGCGTTGACATAAATACACTGCCATGTGTAAAATAGATAGCTAGTGAGAAGCAGCTGTAGAACACTGGAAACTCAGTTTGTTGTTCTGTGATGACCTAGAGAGCTGGGATGGGGGTGGGGTGGGAGGGAGGATCAAGAGGGAGGGGATATATGTATACTTATACCTGATCACATTGTTGTATGGCAGAAACCAACACATCGTAAAGCAATTATACTCCAGTAATAAAAATATCCCCCAAAACCAAAAATGAAATTATAAATTCTTACAATTAACATTTACTTTAAATACAAATAGATTAAACTCCCCAATAAAAGACATAGAGTGACTGAATGAATAAACAAGATTCATCTCTCTATATATAACATAAAACATATAAAATATCAATATATAATTATATAATATATATTACATAAAATTATATTAAATATATTATATACAATAATATAGTATATATTATAAAATTATGAATATATTTATAATTATAAATTAAAATATTATATGAATTATATAAAATTATATATAATATATAATTATAATAATTATATATTATATATATACATGTATATATAATATTTACAAGAGACTCAGTTTAGTTTTAAGGGCACACATAAGCTAAATGTGAGGGATGGGAAAAGATATTCCATGCAAATGGTAATCAAAGAGAGTGTGGGTGGCTGTGGGGCCCTAAATGGGAAACCTTAAAAACAAAGGGGCTAGCTTTGTGGTCGAAAACCTAAGATGGCGCCTGGCAGAAGAGATGGGGGCAGGGTCTATGTTGTCTGTCAAAGTCTTTAATTGGCTCTCTTGATTTCTGTGCACATAGACAGTGTGTGATCTCTATAGACTCCTGTTATAATGAAGGTGACAATTTGACCTTTAATGTGATTGGTGCAACTATGGAAAGTCCCTCCATAACCCTCCTGTTTGTCTATATAAGTTGGGGGTTTGTAACAATAAAGCAGAACCGCTTCGACGGAACCCCTGTCGCGTCTGATTGTCTCTCGCTCGCCGAGGGACTGGGTTGGCGGACAGCAGGCTCACCTCTCCTCGGGAACCCCTCGGCTTTGCTGAGGGGAAGTTCCACTGCCTCCACTCTTTCTGCGGAGCGCCCCCTCAGGTGGCTACACTTATAGCAGAAAAAATAGATGTTAAATCAAAAGCTGTCATGAAAACAAAGAAAGTCATTACATAATGAAAGAGGGTCAATTCAATAGGAAGATATAAGAATGATAAATATTTATGCACTTAACATCAGAGCACCTATGATGTATAGAGCAACCAGTGACAGAAGAAATAGCAATATAATGATCATGGACTTGAATACCTTGCTTTTAAGAGTGTATAGAAAATTCATATAGGGTTATCGAAAATTCATACAGGAAATCAAGAAGGAAACAGCAGACTTGAACAATACTATAGACCAAATGGACCTAACAAATGTGTATAATTGGATCATATGGACCTAACAAACAGAATATTATACCCAGCAGCAGCAGAATTCATATTCCTATCAAGTGCACACAGAATATTCTCCAGGATACATCATATGTTAGGCCATGAAACAATACTTAAGATTTAAGACATTATATAAAATATCTTTTCCAGTCACAATGGAATGAAATGATAAAACAATAAATGAAGGAAAATGGGGAAATTTACAAATACATGGAAATTACCAACACACTTTTGAACAATCATTGGGTCAAAGAAGAAATCATAAGGGAATAAGAAAATATCTTGAGTACAAAAAAGGAAAAAATATAAAGCACAGAAGGAAGCAAAAGCAGTACTAAGCCAACAAATGCATGGAAAGTGAAAAGTGAAAGTGAAGTCGATCAGTTGTGTCCGACTCTTTGCGACTCCATGGACTGTAGCCTATCAGGCTCCTCTGTCCATGGGATTTTCCAGGTAATAGTACCGGGAGTGGATTGCCATTTCCTTCTCCAGGGGATCTTCTCAACCCAGGGACTGAACCCGGGTCTCCTGCATTGTAGACAGACGCTTTCCCATCTGAGCCACCAGCGACGTCAAAGACATGGAAAGATGCTCAAAACTGGTTATTATTAGAGCAATGCAAATCAAAACTAAAATGAGATATCACCTTACAGGTCAGAATGCTGCTGCTGCTGCTAAGTCGCTTCAGTCGTGTCCAACTCTTAGCGACCCCATGGACTGCAGCCTATCAGGCTCCTTCATCCATGGGATTTTCCCAGGCAAGAGTACTGGAGTGGGTTGCCATTGAAATCCGCAGACAATAAATGCTGGAGAGGGTGTGGAGAAAAGATATATCTCTTGCACTGTTAGCAGGAATGCAAACTGATATAATCATTATGGAAAACACTATGGAGATTCCTTAAAAACCAGGAATAAAACTACAATGTTGTTGTTCAGTCACCCAGTTGTATCTGACTCTTTGTGACCCCATATCAGGCCCCCTGTCCCTCACCATTTCCCAAGGTTTGCCCATATTCATGTCCATTGCATTGGTGATGCCATCCAACCATCTCACCCTCTGATGTCCTCTTCTCTTTCCACCCTCTATCTTTCCCAGGATCAGGGACTTTTCCAGTGAGTCAGCTGTTTGCATCAGATGACCAAAACACGGAGCTTCAGCTTCAGGATCAGTCCTTCTAATAAGTATTCAAGATTGATTTCCTTGAAGATTGATTGGTTTGATCTCCTTCCAGCCCAAGGGACTTTCAGGAGCCTTCTCTGGCACCACAGCTCAAAGGCATCAGTTATTTGGCATTCTGCTTTCTTTACAGTCCAGCTCTCATATTATGTGACCACTGAGAAGACCATAGCCTTGTCTATATGGACTTTTGTAGGCAGAGTGATGTCCCTGTTTTTCAAAGCACTGTTTAGGTTTGTCATAACTTTCCTGCCAAGAAGCAATTGTCTTCTGATTTCATGGCTGCAGTCACCATCCACAGTGATTTTAGAGCCCAAGAAGAGGAAATCTGTCCCTACTTCCACCTTTTCCCTTCTATTTGCTGTGAAGTAATTGGGCTGGGTGTCATTCTCTTAATTTTTTAAATGTTTAGTTTTAAGCCAGCTCTTTCACTCTCCTCCTTTACCCTCATCAAGAGGCTCTTTAGTTCTTCTTAACTTTCTGCCATTAGAGTGGTATCATCCACATATCTGAGGTTGTTGATATTTCTCCTACCTATTTTGATTCCATCTTGTAACTCATCCAGCCAAGCATGGCTCATTATGTGTTCAGTGTATAGGTTAAACAAACAGGGTGACAGCAGGCAGTGCTATTGTACTCCTTTCTCAAAAGCTAGGATGTGACTCAGCAATCCCACTACTGGGCATATACCTGGAGAAAACCACAATTCAAAAATACACATGTACCCCAATGTTCCCTGTAGCACTGTTTACAATATCCAGGACATGGAAGCAACATGGATGTCTATCAGCAGAAGAATGGATAAATTGTTACATATACAATGGAATATTACTCAGCCACAAAAAGGAATTAATTTGTCAATTGTAGTTCAATGGATGAACCTAGAGTCTGTTATACAGAATGAAGTAAGGCAGAAGAAGAAAAACAAACATTGCATATTAACACATATATATGGAATCTAGAAAAATGGTACTGATGAACCTAATTGCAGGGAGGAATAAAGATGCAGAAATAGAGAACAAACTTGTGGGCACAGTCGGGGAAGAAGAGGGTGGGATGAATTAAGAGAGTAGCTTTGCAATATGTACATTATTATGTGCAAAATAGGTAGCCAGGAGCCAGCACGAGAGATCCCATCCATGACAAGGTCATGCAGGGGAGACCTGACAGGCAAGGCAGATCAGGACTCGAGGGACTCCCTAGACCTGCTCGAGCATCTATCCCAAACCAAAATCTGTCTGTCTACTGTTTACTATATTACGCCTTTCACCAACTCTTCTGACATTAACAGGCGGCTATCCCCGACCACCTTTCTCTGGAGAAAATCAGCTTAGGGCTCTAGTTGATAAGTCTCCTGGGCATGAAAGGAGTATTTCAATTCAACACCCCCCCATTGGCATTCTAGCTTGCTTGGCAGGTTTATTCAGACTCTTGCAACTATGCATATGCTTGTTTACAACATCCAATCAGGACATGGGAAGCCTAAGCATTCTAAAGATACACAGCCCTCCGAGGGCTGAAAAAGTTTTATTAAAATAATATTGGTGAACGATTTCATTGTTGAGCCAATGCTTGCTGCCAAGTTCCCATATCCCTTATCCATTGTGTGCCTGGGAGTACATTAGTTAATATAGTTGGAATGTAAGAAAAACACGTAGTAGCCTTGGTATTAACCACATCAGACCTTTGAGCTAATCAGTTCTTTTATTTATTTATTTTTTTGTAACCCACTGCACCTTTGCTCCACGAAACTGAAACTCTGTTTACTACTTTCTGAGGCTGACACAGATTAGAGATATAAAGAAAAAACACTTCAAGGGAAAACAAGTTTTCTGGTTGGTCAACCTTTATCAAAAAAGGGTCATAAAATGTCAACAGGCCTCCAAGGCCAGAAGATAATGTACACAACAGAAGACCCTTGTTTATGGGAAAGGTATGCAGAAAAAATCCTGGTTTCAATAAGGGCAAAACTGCTGGAATGTTTGAGCTGACTCTACGACTTTCCATCTTTCATTTTCCTCTATGTACAAGCCAAGCCAGGTTATAAAAGCTCTTTTTGAAAATAAAGTTATGGGCCTCGCTCACTGAAGCTTGGTCTCCCCATGTCATTCTTTTGTTCACCAACGCTGTTCATCCTGAGGGTATCCCTGGACTCTGCTGGGGCTGGACCCCAGCAATTATGTGCAAAATAGGTAGCTAGTGGGAAGTTAACACAGCAAGCTCAGCCAGTATTCTTGATGACCTAGATGGGTGGGCTAGCTGGAGTGGGAGGGAGGATCAAGGAGGGAACATACGTATACTTATGACTGATTCACATTGTTGTAAGGCAGAAACCAGCACAACATTGTAAAGCAATTATCCTTCAATTAAAAAATAAATTAAAAAAGCAGTACTAAGAAAGAGTGTTATAGTGATAAACACAATAAAAAATAAGACAGGTCTCAAACTACTTAAGTGTGCATCGCAAGAAACTAGAAAACAAAGAAAAACCTAAGTCAGAAGTTAGTGGAAGTAAGGAAGTGATAAGGATTACAGCAGAAATGAATGAAATAGAGACTAGAAAGACAATAGAAAATTCAGTGAACCTGAGTGTATTGGAAAGACAAGAATATTGGCTAGCCCTTAGCAAGACAAGAAAAAAGAAGGAAGAATCAATTAATATGAGAAAATAAGATTACTGGTGCACAGAAATAAAAAGCTCATAAGAAACTCTTATGAACTGTTATATACCAGTCCTGAAAAAAAGTGGATAAATTCTGAGAAAATCATATATCATATAAAGCTTGAATTAAGAAGAAATATACTACTCAAAAAGGTTAATAACAAATAATTAGTTTTAATCAGCAATCAAAAACTCTCAACAAAGAAAATTCCAAGACTGAATGGAGTCACAAGTGAATTTTGTCAAATCACATACCAAAGAATTAATCTAATCCCTGTAAAACTCTTCCAAAAAAATAGTAGGATAGGGAACACATTTAAAGATGTTGGCATATCCTAAGCCAAACTATCACACCACAAAAACCTTATAGGCCAATAACCCTGATGAACAAAAATGTAAAATCTCCACCAAAATACTAGCAAATGGCATTCAACAAAATATTAAAAGAATCAAACACCATGACCAACTGAGGGTTAATCTAAAGATGCAAGGATGTCTCAGCATATGCAAATCAATAATGTTAAAACAATGAAGAATAAAAATCACACAATAATTCAATAGATGTGGAAAAACCATATGACAAAAAACCAATATTCTTTCATGATTAAAAACTCTCAAATTAAGAATTAAAGGAAGTTATTTTAACACAATAAAGGCCATATATAAGTCCACAGCTAACATCAAACTCAATGGTGAAGGATTAAAAGCTTTTCCTCTAACATTAGGAATAAGGCAAGTGTGTCTGTTTGCTATTTCTATTCAACTTAGGACTGGAAGTTCTAGCAACAGCAATCAGGCAAGCAAAAGAAATAAAAGACACCTAAATTGGAAAGGAAGAAGTACAATTATTTTTATTGCAAATGACATGATCTTGTATGTAGAGAAATCTATAAAGATTCCACAGAAAAATCCTGTTAGAACTAATAAGTGATTTCAGTAAAATTGCAGAACACAAAATCAACATATGAAACTCTTTAGCACTCTATACAGTAACAATGAACTATTTGAAAAGGAAAATAAGGAAACAATTCCACCTACATTACAATCAAAAGAATAAAATACCTAGGAATAATCTTAACTAAGGATTGAAAGATCTGTTCACCAGAAACTATGAACATTGATGATAGAACAGAATAAAAGTCCCAGAAATAAACCCATGCATATATGGTCAACTGATCTTTGACAATAAACCAGAAAAGCACAATGGGGAAATGGAAGTCTTCTCAGTAAATAGTGCTAGGGAAACAGGATATCCATATGAAAAAGCAGAAATTAGAGGGAAAAAAGATGGCAGAGGAATAGGATGGGGAGAACACTTTCTCCCTCTCTACCTCATCAAAAGAACACTTCAACGCTGAGCAAATTCCACAAAATAACTTCTGACTGCTGGCAGAGGACATCAGGCATCCAGCAAAGCAGATCATTGGCTTCAAAACCAGGTAGGAATTATTTTATTTTAAAGAACGAAGATAGAGACAAAGGAGGTAGGGAGGGAACCCCAGCATGGGAAGGGAATCCCGTCCCAGGAAGAGACTCTTAAAGAGAGAGGTTCCCTAAAATTGGGGAACTTTCTCACAGCTGTGCATGGGGCGAGCCCTGGAAGCACAGAGGGCAACATAACAGGAAAGAAGAATAAATTAATAGTTAAAACCAATAGATTACGAATTCAACAGTATAACCCCCAGCGGATAAGCAGCGCAAACGCCTGCGTCCGAGAGCAGTGGGGGTTGGGCAGGGAGGAGCGCACCCGCGACAATGCTTTCTAAGAATTGGGCCAAGGGAGACGTAGGCTACAGGGCTTATCTCGAGAATCGGGGTATAACGAGGCCAGAATCGGGTCCGCGCATGGATAGAACAAATTATCCCGGACTAGCAAACCAGACTGGGGGATAACTAACACGCGAAATGCCCGAACATAAGACACCGACAGGCCCGCGCACAGAACAAAGGACGGATCGGAAATAGCCTGCTGCAGACCATCCCCCACCGGTGACAGGCAGCCAGAGCCTTAAGCGCTGGAAGAGGGCAGTCGCAGCTCAAGAGAGACATTACCTACCAAATTGCAAGCAGGTTTCTTTACTGAGACTTCTGGGGTCTCTGAATAGTCATCATCTGCCTGAGAAAGAGCCCCGGCGGAGATCCCAGAAAACTGAGCAACCCGGAAAGCCCAGAAGACGCAACAATAGTGCGCGCCAAACTCCCTAGCCACTCTGACTTGGGAAGGGAACATAGCCCAGGGTCAACCAAACCCAGCACTCGGAGGGGGCTTCCTGAGCGCCAAACAAGAGCGGCTTAGACCGGGGAAGTGCATGAAACATAGGACAGGCCCCACATGGTTATCCTGCGGATTGGGAAGGGGCAAGCCCAGTGCAGAGCTCACCACCACCCTCCCTGTGGCAAGACAGAAATCAGACACGGAAGAGACCAGCAAACAGAGGAAGTCAAACAGAGGGAACTGCCTTGGTAGCAACCCCACACAGTCCTCAACGACAGAGAAAGCACCAGATACACCGTTACTACTTTTATGATCAAAAAAAATTTTTTTGGGGGGATGATGTGGAAGCGTGATTTTTTTAAGAATTTTTTTCTTTCTTTAAAATTTTTTTCCTTTTTAAATTTGTTTATCCTTTTCTTTTTCATCTTTTTTCCCTAAACTTGCTTAAATTTTTAAGTCTTCTATATTTCTAGTTATTATTTTTACAACCTAATATTACTTTTCAAAAAAAAAAACTATATAGTAGTTTTAGTATATAGTCTTATTGGTGGAGGAAGTTGTCTTTTAATAATTCTGGAGTCTTTTATTATATTTTACTTTTTTTTTCTTTTTCTCTATTTTTAAAAAAATTTCTCTCTCCTTCTTCTTCTTCTCTTCAATAATCTATCATTGAAAATCCAATCTATACTCCAGATTTTTAATCTTGGCATTTTGGTATTTGTTGCCAATTTTGTACTTTTAAAAACCTAATCCTCAGTACCCAGTTTTACATGAGTGCAAGACTACTGGCTTGACCACTCTCTCCACCTTTGGAATCTCTCTTTTCTCCACCAGGTGGCTTTTGTCTCCTCCCTCCCACTCCCCCTCTCTACCCAACTCTATGAATCTCTGTGTGTTCCAGAAGGAGGAGAACTCTAAGGGAACAGGTCACTGACCGGATCTGTATCCCTCCTTCCCACCTCCCTCTTTTATCCTCCTGTCTACCTCTATCTACTTCCTCCTTCTCCTCTTCCATGTATAACTCTGTGACCACCTCTGAGCGGTCCAGACTTTGGAGCGCACACAAGAAAGTGGTTACAGGCTAACTTGCTTTTCCCTCTTTTGATTCCACCTCATCCCATTCCACTCACCTCTAACTACTCCCTCCCTCTTCTCTCCTCCAAATAACTCACCGATCCTCTAGGGATGACCCTCAAGGTGGAGAAACCTATCATCATTAACCTAGATGTTTTAACATTAGTGTTGAATAGATGGAGAAATCATGAGGCTATTGTAAAAATAAATCTGAAAACCAGAATCAGGAGGTGTAATTCCAAATCCTGAGATCATCAAAGAATTCCTGAATACAGGGAACATTATCCAATTAGAGCTCATGAAACACCTTCATACCTATACTGAAATTGAGCACGGCCCAAGGGCCAATAAGCTCCAGAGCAAGACATACCACGCAAATTCTCCAGCAACACAAGAACAAGCCCCTGAGCTTCAATACACAGGCAACTCAAAATACTCCAAAACCATTGACATCTCATAACCCATTACTTCACACGTCACAACACTCCAGAGAGAGGAAATCCAGATTCACCCACTAGAACTCCAACACAAGCCTCCCTGATCAAGAAACTTTGACAAGCCACTGATATAACCCCAATCACAGAGAGGAAGCTCTATAATAAAGAGAACTCCACAAATCCCCAGAATATAGAAAAGCCACCACAAACGCAGCAATATAACCAGGATGAAGAGACAGAGGAATACCCAGCAGGTAAAGGAACAGGAGACATGCCCACCAAACCAAACAAAAGAGGAAGAGATAGGGAATCTACCTGAGAAAGAATTCCGAATACTGATAGTGAAAATGATCCAAAATCTTGAAATCAAAATGGAATCACAGATAAATAGCCTGGGGTCAAGGATTGAGAAGATGCAAGAAAGGTTTAACAAGGACCTAGAAGAAATAAAAAAGAGTCAACATATAATGAATAATGCAATAAATGAGATCAGAAACACTCTGGAGGCTACAAATAGTAGAATATCGGAGGCAGAAGATAGGATCAGTGAAATAGAAGATAGAATGTTAGAAATAAATGAATCAGTGAGGGAAAAAGAAAGACGAGCTAAAAGAAATGAGGACAACCTCAGAGACCTCCAGGACAATATGAAACGCACCAACATTCGAGTTATAGGAGTCCCAGAAGAAGAAGACAAAAAGAAAGACCATGAGAAAATACTTGAGGAGATAATAGTCGAAAACTTCCCTAAAATGGGGAAGGAAATAATCACCCAAGTCCAAGAAACCCAGAGAGTGCCAAACAGGATAAACCCAAGGCGGAACACCCCAAGACATATTTTAATCAAACTAACAAAGACCAAACACAAAGAACAAATATTAAAAGCAGCAAGGGAAAAACAACAAACAACACACGAGGGGATTCCCCTAAGAATAACTGCAGATCTTTCAATAGAAACTCTTCAGGCCAGGAGGGAATGGCAAGACATACTTAAAGTGATGAAAGATAATAACCTTCAGCCAAGACTACTGTACCCAGCAAGGATCTCATTCAAATATGAAGGAGAAATCAAAAGCTTTACAGACAAACAAAAGCTGAGAGAATTCAGCACCACCAAACCAGCTCTCCAACAAATGCTAAAGGATAGACTTTAGACAGGAAACACAAAAAGGACATGTAAACCCGAACCCAAAACAATAAAGTAAATGGCAATAGGATCATACTTATCAATAATTACCTTAAATGTAAATGGGTTGAATGCCCCAACCAAAAGGCAAAGACTGGCTGAATGGATACAAAAACAAGATCCCTATATATGCTGCCTACAAGAGACCCACCTCAAAACAACGGACACATACAGACTGAAAGTGAAGGGCTGGAAAAAGATTCCATGCAAATAAAGACCAAAAGAAAGCAGGAGTAGCAATACTCATATCCAGTAAAATAGACTTTAAAACAAAGGCTGTGAAAAGGGACAAAGAAGGCCACTACATAATGATTAAAGGATCAATCCAAGAAGAAGATATAACAATTATAAATATATATGCACCCAACATAGGAGCACTGCAATATGTAAGACAATTGCTAACAAGCATGAAAGGGAAATTAACAATAACACAATAATAGTGGGAGACTTTAATACCCCACTCACACCTATGGACAGATCAACTAAACAGAAAATTAACAAAGAAACACAAACGTTAAATGATACAATAGACCAGTTAGACCTAATTGATATCTATAGGACATTTCACCCCAAAACAATGAATTTCACCTTTTTCTCAAGTGCACACGGAACCTTTTCCAGGATAGATCACATTCTGGGTCATAAATCTAACCTTGATAAATTCAAAAAAATCGAAATTATTCCAAGCATCTTCTCTGACCATAATGCACTAAGGTTAGATCTCAATTATACGAGAAAAACTATTAAAAATTCCAACATTTGGAGACTGAACAACACCCTTCTGAATAATCAACAAATCACAGAAGAAATCAAAAAGAAATCAAATTATGCATCGAAACAAATGAAAATGAAAACACAACTACACAGAACCTTTGGGACACTATAAAAGCAGTGCTAAGAGGAAACTTCATAGCAATACAGGCATACCTCAAGAAACAAGAAAAAGTCAAATAAATAACCTAACTCTACACCTAAAGCAACTAGAAAAGAAAGTAATAGAGAGCTCCAGAGTTAGTAGAAGGAAAGAAATCCTAAATATTAGGGCAGAAATAAATGCAAAAGAAACAAAAGAGACCATAGCAAAAATCAACAAAGCAAAAAGCTGGTTCTTTGAAAGGATAAATAAAATTGACAAACCATCAGCCAGACTCATCAAGAAACAAAGAGAAAAAAATCAAATCAACAAAATTAGAAATGAAAATGGAGAGATCACGACAGACAACTCAGAAATACAAAGAATCATAAGAGACTACTATCAGCAATTATATGCCAATAAAATGGACAACTTGGAAGAAATGGACAAATTCTTAGAAAAGTACAACTTTCCAAAACTGAACCAGGAAGAAATAGAAAATCTTAACAGACCCATCACAAGCATGGAAATTGAAACTGTAATCAGAAATCTTCCAGCAAACAATAGCCCAGGTCCAGACGGCTTCACAGCTGAATTCTACCAAAAATTCCGAGAAGAGCTAACACCTATCTTACTGAAGCTATTCCAGAAAATTGCAGAGAAGGTAAACTTCCAAACTCATTCTATGAGGCCACCATCACCCTAATACCAAAACCTGACAAAGACACCACAAAAAAGAAAACTACAGGCCAATATCACTGATGAACATAGATGCAAAAATCCTCAACAAAATCCTAGCAAACAGAATCCAGCAACACATTAAAAAGATCATACACCATGACCAAGTGGGCTTTAGCCCAGGGATGCAAGGATTCTTCAATATCCACAAGTCAATCAATGTAATTCATCACATTAACAAACTGAGAAATAAAAATAATATGATTATCTCAATAGATGCAAAAAAGCCTTTGACAATATTCAACATCCATTTATGATAAAAAAAAACTCTCCAGAAATCAGGAATGGAAGGAACATACCTCAACATAATAAAAGCTATATATGACAAACCCACAGCTAACATTATCCTCAATGGTGAAAAATTGAAACCATTTCCCCTAAAGTCAGGAACAAGACAAGGGTGTCCACTTTCACCACTACTCTTCAACATCGTACTGGAAGTTTTGGCCACAGCAATCAGAGCAGAAAAAGAAATACAAGGAATCCAAATTGGAAAAGAAGAAGTAAAACTCTCACTGTTTGCAGATGACATGATCCTCTACATAGAAAATCCTAAAGACTTGACCAGAAAACTACTAGAGCTAATCAATGAATATAGTAAAGTTGCAGGATATAAAATCAACACTCAGAAATTCCTTGCATTCCTATACACTAATAATGAGAAAGTAGAAAAAGAAGTTAAGGAAACAATTCCATTCACCATTGCAACGAAAAGAATAAAATACTTAGGAATATTCCTACCTAAAGAAACTAAAGACCTATATATCAAAAATTATTAAACACTGATGAAAGAAATCAAAGAGGACACTAATAGATGGAGAAATATATCATCTTCATGGGTCGGAAGAGTCAATATAGTGAAAATGAATATACTACCCAAAGCAATCTACAGATTCAGTGCAATTCCCATCAAGATACCAGCAGTATTTTTCACAGAACTAGATCAAATAATCTCAAGATTTATATGGAAATACAAAAAACCTCGAATAGCCAAAGCAATCTTGAGAAAGAACAATGGAACTGGAGGAATCAACTTGCCTGACTTCAGGCTCTACTACAAAGCCACAGTCATTAAGACAGTTTGGTACTGGCACAAAGACAGAAATATAGATCAATGGAACAAAATAGAAAGCCCTGAGATAAACCCACACACCTATGGACACCTTATCTTCGACAAAGGAGGCAAGAATATACAATGGAGTAAAGACAGTCTCTTTAACAGGTGGTGCTGGGAAAACTGGTCAACCACTTGTAAAAGAATGAAACTAGACCTCTTTCTAACACCATACACAAAAATAAACTCAAAATGGATTAAAGATCTAAATGTAAGACCAGAAATTATAGAACTCCTAGAGGAAAACATAGGCAAAACACTCTTCAACATAAATCACAGCAGGATCTTCTATGATCCAACTCCCAGTATACTGGAAATAAAAGCAAAGATAAACAAATGGGATCTAATTAAAATTAAAAGCTTCTGCACAGCAAAGGAAACTATAAGCAAGATGAAAAGACAGCCTTCTGAATGGGAGAAAACACTAGCAAATGAAACAACTGACAAACAACTAATCTCAAAGATATATAAGCAACTTATGCAGCTCAACTCCAGAAAAATAAACAAACCAATAAAGAAAATGGGCCAAAGAACTAAATAGGCATTTCTCCAAAGAAGACATATGGATGGCTACAAACACATGAAAAGATGTTCAACATCACTCATTATCAGAGAAATGCAAATCAAGACCACAATGAGGTACCATTTCACACCAGTCAGAATGGCTGTGATCCAAAAGTCTACAAGCAATAAATGCTGGAGAGGGTGTGGAGAAAAGGGAACCCTCTTACACTGCTGGTGGGAATGAAAACTAGTACAGCCATTATGGAAAACAGTGTGGAGATTCCTTAAAAATTGCAAATAGAACTGCCTTATGACCCAGCAATCCCACTGCTGGGCATACACACCGAGGAAACCAGAATTGAAAGAGACACATGTACCCCAATGTTCATTGCAGGGCTGTTTATGATAGCCAGGACATGGAAGCAACCTAGATGTCCATCAGCAGATGAATGGATAAGAAAGCTGTGGTACATATACACAGTGGAGTACTACTCAGCCCTTAAAAAGAATGAATTTGACTCAGTTCTAATGAGATGGATGAAATTGGAACCGATTATACAGAGTGAAGTAAGCCAGAAAGATAAACACCAATACAGTATACTGACACATATATATGGAATTTAGAAAATAGTAATGATGACCCTATATGCGAGACAACAAAAGAGACACAGAGGTATAGAACGGTTTTTTGGACTCTGAGGGAGAGGGAAAGGGTGGGATGGTTTGGGAGAATGGCAATGAAACATGTTTACTTTCTTGTAAGAAACAAAGCGCCAGTCTATGTTCAATGCAGGATGCAGGATGCATGTGGCTGGTGCACAGGATGATTCAGGTAGATGATGTGGGGTGGGAGGTGGGAGGGGGCTTTGGCATTGGGAGATTGTGTTCACCTGTGGCTGATTCATGTCAATGTATGGCAAAACAAATACAGTATTGTAATTTTAAAAAATAAATTAATTAATTAAAATTTTTAAAAAATAATAAAAAATAAAATATATAATCATAAAACAAATGTTTAAAAGCCTATAAAACACTGCATACATCTATACACATTTAGATTTTTGGTCTTAAATAGAATTATGTGTACTTAAACCTTTTTAATAAATGATGAGCATTTAAAATAAAAAAAATAAAATAGTTTTATAGTTTTCTAAAATATAACTGATTAAAGCTCAATTGTATAAATATTTATACAATTTTCATTAAAGTTAGACACTTAAATGAATGTATAGCCTTTTGAATAAAGCTGTGTGCAGGTTTTTGTGTGGACCTGCACAGAAGTATTCAACTCTTCAGAGTAAATACTAAGGAGTGCAATCGCTGGGTAGTTTGGAAAGAGTATACTTGGTTTTTAAGAAACTGCCATATGGCCTTCTAAGGTTACTGTGCTGTTTTGCATTCTCACCAGCAGTGGATGATACTTCCTATTGTATCTCATCTTGTTAGTGTTCTGGATTTGGCCATTCTGACTGGTGCATAGAGATGTCTTATTGTTGTTTTGATTCACATTTCCCTGATGACACATCATGTGAAGCATTTTTTTTCATGTGTTTATTTGTCATCTGTGTATATTCTTTGGTGAGGTGTCTGTTGGAGTCTTTGGCCTATTTTTTATGTCTGTGTCATTTGTTTTCTTATTCTTGAGTTTTTAGAGTTTCTCTTATATTTTGGATAAAAGTCCTTTGTCCAATATGTCTTTTGTATTTTCTCCCAGCATATAATTTGACTTATTATTCCTTTGTCATTGTCTTTCACAGAGCAATTTCTTTCATTGATTATGTCTTTGGTGTATTTAAAAGTCATCATCATATCCAGGGTCATCTAAGTATTCTCCCATTATATCTTCTGGAAGTATCATATTTATTTTTTTAAAGGAGCATAATTACCTTACAACGTTGTGTTAGTACCTGTACAACAATGTGAATCAGCTATGTTGTTCAGCTGCTCAGTCATGCCGACTCTTTGCAGCCCCATGGACTGCAGCATGCCAGGCTTCCCTGTCCTTCATGATCTCCTGAAGTTTGCTCAAATTTGTGTTTATTAAGTTGGCAATGCTATAGAAACATCTCATCCTCTGTCACATCCTTCTCCTCCTGCCCTTGATCTTTCCCAGCACCAGGATCTTTCCCAGTGAATCAGCTATATATATACGTATATTCCCTCCCTCTTGAACCTTCCTCCCACTCCCACATCCCAGCCCTCTAGGTCATCCAGAAGTTTTATAGTGCTGTATTTTATGTATAGGTTTATGGTCCATCTTGAATTAATCTTTGTGAAGGGTGTGATTTTTTTTTCAGATTTTTATTTATTTATTTTTTACTTTACAGTATTGTATTGGTTTTGCATACATCAACATAAATCCGCCATGGTTGTACACGTGTTCCCAATCCTGAACACCTCCCCCACCTCCCTCTCCATACCATCTCTCTGGGTCATCCCGGTGCACAAGCCCCAAGCATCCTGTATCCTGCATCAAACCTAGACTGGAGATTCATTTCTTATATGATATTATACATGTTTCAATGCCATTCTCCCAAATCATCCCACCCTCTCCCTCTCCCTCTCCCACAGAGTCCAAAAGACTGTTCTATACATCTGTGTCTCTTTTGCTGTCTCACATACAGGGTTGTTGTTACCATCTTTCTAAATTCCATACATATGCGTTAGTATACCATATTGGTGTTTTTCTTTCTGGCTTACTTACTCTGTATAATCGGTTCCAGTTTCATCCACCTCATTAGAACTGATTCAAATGTATTATTTTGTGTCCAGATTCATTTTTTTTGTATGTCTGTCTACAGTTGTTCTGGTAGTATTTGTGGAGAAGATTGTCATTGCTCTACTGTGTTACATTTGCTGCTTTGTCAATGATAAGCTGACAGTTTCTGGGCTCGCTAGTCTATTTTCATTGATCCATTTATCTATTGTTTTGCCATTGCTGTGTGTCTCAATTACTGTAGCTTTATGTAAGTCATGAAGTTGAGTAGTGTTAGTCCTTCACCTTTGCTCACTTTCAATATTGTGTTGGTTATTTTGGGATTTTATCTCTCCAAATAAACTTTAGAATTTATTGATCAATATTCACAAAGTATTTTTCTGGGATTTTTATTGGAATTGCAATGAATCTATAGATCAAGTTGCGAAGAACTGACATCCTGAGGTGTTGAATCCTATCCATGAACGTGGAATATCTATTTATTTAGTACTTCTTTAATTCATCAGATTTCTATAATTTTTCTCATATATATAGATCTTGTACCTACTTTGTTAGATTTATACCTAAGTTTCTGATCTTTTAAGACTACTAAAGTAAATTAGATGGAAATGAGGACTTAAAGCTTGTGCTAATCCAATATGACTGTGTATTTATAAGAACAGGAAATTTGGACACTCAAGGAGACATCGGGTATATATGCCCACAAGACCATGTGAGAACTTAGCAAGAAGCTAATAATCTGCAAGCCAAGAGGAGAATTCTCAGAAGAAACCAAACTTGCCAACATCATGATCTTGAGTTTCTAACTCCAGAACTATGAAAAATAGTGTCACAGGGCTCCTCCTTGAAAGTGAAAGACATTCAGTCACGTCCAACTCTTTGCAATCCCATGGACTGTAGCCTGCCAGACTCCTCTATCCATGAAAAGTAAATCTCTATTAAGTAAATCTTAAGTAATATTAAGTAAATATTAAGTAAATCTCTATCTCATCAAAAAAAAAAAACCAATTCCTTTTAGCTCATCAAGCAAGGAGAGATTTTCATAGTTCTTTCTGCAGCAGCTGATTCCCCACTAGACCTTCATGTTCCAAATCAGCCTCTTTTTTTGGTAACAGAACAGGCCATTCCAGCCCTCAGAACAGGAAAATCACCATTAAATGTCAAAAGGCAAATATTTGTCCTGCTCTGTTCAGCTACTGCAGCTGCCATCTCAAGTTCTTGTTGTTTTTGAGTCTTAAGAGTGGTGTTTTATCTTCCAGTTTCCTGTTTCTTGGGAGTACAGTGTCCACAACCTGAAGCCCTTTTCTCCAACCAGTACTGTCCACTCAAACTCCTTCCTTCTTCTACTCCCAGACTGAGAACATGTGGGATGAGTGTGAGGCCAGGACCGCCCTCCATTGCCCCATCATTCAGGGACAGCTGACCTATAGAGCCATCTGCAGACACAGGATGGCGAAGGAAATGGCAACCCACTCCAGTACTCTTGCCTGGAAAATCTCATGGATGGAGGAGCCTGGTAGGCTACAGTCCATGGGGTTGCTAAGAGTGTAACACTTTTACTTTCATGCATTGGAGAAGGAAATGGCAACCCACTCCAGTATTCTTGCCTGGAGAGTCCCAGGGATGGAGGAGCCTGGTGGGCTGCCATCTATGGGGTCGCACAGAGTCGGTCACAACTGAAGCAACTTAGCAGCAGCAGCAGCAACAGCAGACACAGGAGAGAAGGCACACTGGGTTCCCTGTGGCCTGTGGCTGGTGACCTCTGTGGTTTCAAGCTGTTTACACACTCTCTATGGAGGGAGGCTGGCATATTGCAGATGCTGCCTCGTGTGAAACAGGCTTCAACATGGTGACCTGCCCCTACCCTTGTCCCCAGAATTTATGTTGGAAAGGAGGACTAAACTCTGCAGTCAGACATTGGGTCTCAATTTCTGGTTCTCCCGTTATTGGCTAGAAAGTCCTGGGCAACTCGTATATACCCTAAACAAGTGGCTTTCCTCTGAGCTTCAGATTCCTCTCCTGATAAACGTCACTGATTTGTGAGGGAGAACTGACTTTTCTAGAAGTTTCCACAATGTTCCCTATTGCAGAGGAGGTGGAAGGGGCTAGAGAACACAGGAAAGTGTGTAATCTGTGTGTTACTTGTTGGGACCAGCCCAACAAAAAACCGACCTGAAGGACCGGTGCCACAGGGAAAAACAAGACTCAGAAATAAGGTGGGGATCAAGGGGCTGATGGCATTTGCAGGCAAAAGCCCAGATTCTAATCCTTGCCTTTTATTGTTAACTTCTACTTCCTTGTTCTGCTCTAGAGATATCTGTTGTTTACAATCTCAGATCAGGGATAAAGATACAATGCACAGTCCTCAATGTCAAACCCTCAGGCCTTTCATGACTTTGTTTAGCCCCCTTAGCTGCTAAGTCACTTCAGTTGTGTCCAACTCTGTGTGACCCTATAGACAGCAGCCCACCAGGCTCCCCCATCCCTGGGATTCTCCAGACAAGAATACTGGAGTGGGTTGCCATTTCCTCCTCCAATGCATGAAAGTGAAAAGTGAAAGTGAAGTCACTAGGTCATGTCAGACCCTCAGTGACCCCATGGACTGCAGCCTACCAGGCTCCTCCGTCCATGTGATTTTCCAGGCAAGAGTGCTGGAGTGGGGTGCCATTGCCTTCTCCTAGCCCTTTAGCTAGTGACACCCTTTCTAAGCAACTCCCTCAAGGCTCTGGTTATGAGAAGTCACTAATGGTTTTCCATCAGTCACATCAGTACTTCAACATCTTGTTTTCAAGATGTTTTTCCACGATGTACTTTTTTTTAAATTATTTTAATTGGAAGCTAATTACTTTAAAATATTGTAGTGGTTTTTGCCATACATTGACATGAATCACCATGGGTGTACATGTGTTCCCCATTCTGGACCCCCCTACAGCCTCACTCCCCATCCCATCCCTCTGAGTCATCCCAGTGTGCCATTCCTGAGCATCCTGTCTCATGAGTTGAACCTGGGCTGGTGATCTGTTTCACATATGATAATATACATGTTTCAATGCTACTCTCTCAAATCATCCCACTGTCGCCTTTTACTGCTCTCAGCCCTTCTCCTAGGGGTGAAGAGGAAGTCATTCTTATTTTTCAAAGAAGCCCTGTTAATTATAGTACAGGCCTGTGTATACCATGTTCCCTACATATCCCCTTTTTTATTTTTTGAAGCTTATTTTTGATGATTACTGGCAATCATAGAAGCTAAAGCGATAGTCACTAATTGTTGTTGTTGGCCATCAGCTTTCTTGGTGATTCACCACCAGACTATGTAGAAACAAAAAAAAAACACATATAACAATTAACAAAACCAGCCATTGATCCTCTGATAGTTTTCAAGTGAGGGGTGGGGTTTAATTGAGAAATCCCATCTGCTGCTGCATCCAGCAGATTAGATCCTTGCAAAAGGTATAGTTTCTGAGAGAAAGTTTCCATAATCTCTTGTTGTAAGTCATTTATATCTGGAGATAGATTACCTTGATTTAAGAGTTGTTGTTGAGAAGGAAATGGCAACCCACTCCAGTGTTTTTGCCTGGAGAATGCCAGGGACGAGGGAGCTTGGTGGGCTGCCATCTCTGGGGTCGCACAGAGTCGGACACGACTGAAGCGACATAGCAGCAGCAGCAGCAAGAGATGTTGTTTAACTTTGTCCCAGTGTAATGAAGATTCATTATATTTGTGAGGCGTGACACACAAAAAGTAATATTCCAATCGAACTTAAGACGAATCTGTTTTTGCAGACTATTTACTTGATCACCTAGTGGTATAACAACCTGTCATAAATCAGCCACTTGTGCAGCTAATTTTCCATCCATTTGTCTCTGGGTAGACCAAAGAACGTCAGAATCCTTATGCCATTCTTGCACAAACTGCACGGTCTGGACACTCTGATGTAATGCCACTCCTGCTGCAGCTGCTGTAGTAGCTACAGCAGTAATTCCTAAAGTGGCAGCAATTAACAGTCCAATAAACTGTTTAGTGCATTTCAACACTTTCTTAAGGATTTCTTCTACAATACAGACTGTGGAGCTATCCTGCCATGGTCTATTTATTTTTACTGGAAGCCATACTCCAGATCTGGTTTTTAGAATATATAGAGAATTCAGTTCAGTTCAGTCACTCATTCATGTCTGACTCTTTGCGAGTCATTCTGAAATTGGAGAGAAGAATTGATACAAGTGTAAAAAGAACGATTTTGACAAGTAAGTAGCTCAGAAGAGGCATTATAAAAAAGTAGGCCTATCAAAAACACAAAAGGTAAATGAACACATACTTTAATCCAGTGGGTTAAATTTTTATCAAAATGTAAGGAATGACCGGATACTGTCAAATTATATTTCCCCTTTCACGCTGTTATGGGTTGGAAGGCAGCTGATATTTTCCACAATTCTGACTGTAAAGGCATATAAGGTAACTGAGGTAAGGGAGGGGAGAAACTCCCTCCGTGCCAGTATATAGAGCTATTAGCAATGTTATACATGGAGTCTAAAGTATTGTTTAACAATATAAGGCAAATCCAAATTATTATTTTTATTCAGAGGATCTCCTTTGGGGTCTCTAATCAATAATTTCTCCATCAGAAGTATTGGCCATAATATGTCCAGTATTAGCTTTATATGATGTCCATTGTACCCAATGTTCTATTCAAGATTTTATAGAAATAATACAATATTTAGGTATAGGGTAGATTGGGTGGAAACATAGTAATATTTAGGTATACAGGTAGATGGGGTGGAAACATAGTAATATTTTCTCCTGTTATATTAGAGGAAAATGCTTCTAATAAGAAAAAATGAATTTTGTTCCTTTGAGGTTCTTTAACTATAGATAGCCAACTTTATAATCCTCTTTTAAGACAATGAGTTTCTGCTCCCATATATATACGGATAAGATCTATTCCCACAGTATAATTAACACTAACATTTGAAAGTTGTTGGTCCTCTTCTTCTGGTTTTAAAGGAAGGCTCAGGTCAAAAGGTCCAGGTAACCAAGAAGAGTCATTTATGAAAACTGGAACAGAAGAATCCTCCCACATAATTGGTCTTAATGGGGAGGGTTGGGCACATGAGCCCAGTAAGTATGATTGGCACCTACCATGGCAGTTACCACAGATAACATAGCCAAGAACAAGGTAACCAAGGTCAAAGGCTGTACCTGTTCTTTGACCAATTTTTCCTTTTGAGCAGTCAATTTCTTCAATTGACCCCAAGTAGGCAGTTTGGCCTTGTTGGTCCTTGGAGCCAGTTCGAGGTGATTGCTGATCATCACTCTTGGTATCCCCATCACGGGCGGCTCTCCAGGAGATCGATGTCGCACCATGTCCTCTTATTTCCTTTCTTTGACATGCCTTCCTGGTATCCAATGGTGTTGTCCATCATCTGAAATGACAAGAGCATAACCTCATCCTTTCCTAAGTCTAAGGCCCATATACCAATTGTTCATAGCATTTTCCCACTATACAGGAGTATTACCTGCAATCATTTGACCAGGAGTATAATTTTCACTAAGAAAGAATGGAGTTCTGAAAATACAGTGTTGCTGCTGGCTTTGTATGATGTAACCTTAAATCCAAAAAATTTAAAGTAAATAGAGCTTGGGCTAATTTCTCTTTTGGGGTCATCAATATGCCATACTTTTCTCCCCCTTTCTGTTTAAATAACATATTTTTTAGAGTACAATGAGTGTGTTCAATAATAGCCTGACCTTGAAAATTATATGGAATACCTGTAGCATGAGAAATATTCCAATCAAATAAAAATTTTGCAAAACCATGACTCACATATGCAGAGCCATTATCAATTTTAACATGTTTTGGTAGGCCCATGTAAGAAAAGGCTTGCAAAAAATGTGAGATGACATGAGTAGATGTTTCTACAGAATGAGCAGAAGCATAAATCATGCCCAAATAAGTATCCACAGAAACATGAACAGCTCCCAAATGTCCAAAAGAAGGGACATAAGTAACATCAGTTTGTCAACTATCATTGGGATAAAGGCCTCTGGGATTAATCCCTGGAGTTTCAGGAACATGGTAAGAGTACATGTGGGGCAGACAGAAACAATATCTTGGGATTCTTGTCTGGATAATTGAAATTTATTCATCAGTTCAGTTCAGTTCAGTTCAGTCACTCAAGTCATGTCTGACTCTTTGCGACCCCGTGGATTGCAACACAGTAGGCCTCCCTGTCCATCACCAACTCCCAGAGTTCACTCAGACTCACATCCATGGAGTCAGTGATGCCATCCAACCATCTCATCCTCTGTCATCCCCTTCTCCTCCTGCCTTCAATCTTTCCCAGCATCAGAGTCTTTTCCAATGAGTCAACTCTTCGCCTGAGGTGGTCAAAGCTCTGTAGTTTCAGCTTTAGCATCACTCCTTCCAAGAAATCCCAGGGCTGATCTCCTTCAGAATGGACTGGTTGGATCTCCTTGCAGTCCAAGGGACTCTCAAGAGTCTTCTCCAACGCTTAAGTTCAAATGCATCAATTCTTCTGTGCTCAGCCTTCTTCACAGTCCAACTCTCACATCCATACATGACCACTGGGAAAACCATAGCCTTGACTAGACGGACCTTAGTCAGCAAAGTAATATCTCTGCTTTTGAATATGTTATCTAGGTTGGTCATAACTTTCCTTCCAAGGAGTAGGCATCTTTTAATTTCATGGCTGCAATCACCATCTGCAGTGATTTTGGAGCCCAAAAAAATAAAGTCTGACACTGTTTCCACATCTGTTTCCCATGAAGTGATGGGACCAGATGCCATGATCTTCGTTTTCTGAATGTTGAGCTTTAAGCCAACTTTTTCACTCTCCTCTTTCACTTTCATCAAGAGGCCTTTTAGTTTCTCTTCACTTTCTGCCATAAGGGTGGTGTCATCTGCATATCTGAGGTTATTGATATTTCTCCCGGCAATCTTGATTCCAGCTTGTGTTTCTTCCAGTCCAGCGTTTCCCATAATGTACTCTGCATATAACTTAAATAAGCAGGGTAACAATAGACAGCCTTGGCATACTCCTTTTCCTATTTGGAGCCATTCTGTTGTTCCATGTCCAGTTCTAACTGTTACTTCCTAACCTGCATACAGATTTCTCAAGAGGCAGGTCAGGTGGTCTGGTGCAGCTGCATTTTTTTTGAGCCTGTTGAGAAGCTTCATCTTGCCAGTGAGGATTATCAGCTATTATCAGCCCAAGGTTTGAGAAAAGGAAAAAAAGGAAAAATTGTTAGTATTAGGCAGAACCATTTTGAAGAGAGGCAGATTCCAAGGCAAATGCATAGTTTCAGTTCTTGTCAGAACTGTAAAAATTCCAAGTGGATAAGCAAGTTCTAGCAATCATTGCCCAATTATATAGAATGAGTCATTCAGACTGAGCCAACCCCTGAATAAGACCTGTGGTGTAAAGATATGTAGTTCCATATTGTGTGCATGCCTGTTTAATCTCCTTAATAGTTTTAAAAGATAGAGGAATATGTTCAAATTGTACCCCACCTTGTGGAAGTTGAGCATTAGGGGGCACCTCAGTCACAATAACAGGCAAAACCAAAGCATTAAGTTCAACTCTCACCTCGCTGCTCGTACAGCTTGATGAAAAAATGAGAGAGCAGGCACATATGTCTTTGGGATTGTAACTTTGGCTCTAAATACCTCATCATCCCATGGTGTATCAGGAACCAGTGGAGGGGGTTCCTGAACCTTAGTAGGCTCCAGCCAAGGAACTGAAGACTCTGATACTGTTGATAAAGGGAAAGCTCCAGGATGTTGTCCAGTACCATAGTTAACACGGGATTTATGACTCAAAAATTGAGCCTCTCTCTCCCCTTCCAAAGGATTATATTTTCCATTTTCCAGCTTTTCATAAATATGAGGTGGCCAGACAGGCAATTCCTGAGATACAGGAGGAGCAGGAGTGTCAGATTCTGAATCAGAAGAGTCAGACCATTCAGATTGTAAAGGAGCCAAAGTGGTATAAATAAGATTATAAAGAGAGCACACACTTATAGGAATGGGTTCCCCAGACTGATAGGCTCTACACAAATAGCACATCACTTCTTTCCACTCATTAAGATGCAAAGTTCCTCTTTCTGGGTCCAACCAGTAACAGTACTTATGAATCGCCTGAAATAATTCCCAAAAGTTTCTTCTTTCACTTTCACTCCAGAGCTACATAGTAAGGTTTTTCAGTTTGGTTCAGTTGCTCAGTTGTGTCCAACTCTTTGCAACCCCATGAATTGCAGCATGCCAGGCCTCCCCTGTCCATCACCAACTCCCAGAGTTCACTCAAACTCATGTCCATCGAGTCGGTGAAGCCATCCAGCCATGTCATCCTTTGTCGTCCCCTTTTCCTCCTGCCCCCAATCCCTCCCAGCATCAGAGTCTTTTCCAATGAGTCATCTCTTCGCATGAGGTGGCCAAAGTACTGGAGTTTCAGCTTCAACATCAGTCCTTCCACTGAACACCCAGGACTGATCTCCTTTAGGATGGACTTGTTGGATCTCATTGCAGCCCAAGGGACTCTCAAGAGTCTTCTCCAACACCACAGTTCAAAGCATCAATTCTTTGGTGCTCAGCTTTCTTCACAGTCCAACTCAGTAAGATTTTTAGAAGCACAATATAGTCAGAATGCTTAGAAGGAGATTGCCCCATTGTGTCCCTAATTGACATTTCCACGGAGCTGTACTCATCAAGTACTTTCACTGTCCTCCAATCTCTCGCTGGAATTCCACACGTCTTCTGGCACTGTCAGAAAAACCTCAAAAGCTACTTGCGCCCTCAGGTCCCTGTTCAGGCACCAAATGTCGGGACCAGCCAGAAAACAAACCAGCCTGAGGGAGCAGTGCCCCAGAAGAATAAGGAAAAATAAGACTCAGAAAGAAAATGGGGATCAGGGGGCTGATGCCATTCAGGCAAAACCCAAATCCTAATCCATGCATGCATTTTATTATTAAACTCTATGTCCTTGTAAGTGCTCTAGAGATGTGCACTTTACAATCTCAGATCGGGGATAAAGATATACAATGTACAGTCCTCAATGTCAAACCGTCAGGCCTTTCATGACTTTGTTTAGCCCTTTAGTTAGTGATGACCTTTCTCAGCAACTCCCTCAAGGTTCTGGTTATGAGAATAGTCACTAATGGTTTTCCATCAGTTACATCAGTACTTCAACATCTTGTTTTCAAGATGTTTTTCCACGATGTACTTTTTACTGCTCCCAGCCTTTTGCCTGGGGGTGATGTGAAAGTCATTCTTATTTTTCAAAGAAGCCCTGTTAATTATAGTACATGCCTGTGCATAGGATATTTCCTACAGGAGAGGGAACATTTTAAAATTTTACTTGAAATTAATCACATCATTGTTTTCCATAAACACGTAATACCTTTATAATTAAAAAGCAACCCACCAGAGAAATTAAAAAGAAGCAACTTAACTATCCATGATAAGTAGGCTAGAAGTAGAGTCACATGTGGAACAGTATACAGACATTAAATGAGTCACTTCTATATGTACAGACCTAGGGTGGGCTCCTGTGTGTTGTTAATGGACTAGGCAAGAGCAGAACAGCCCATGAGGAACGTGCTCACATATGTGAAGATACAGGTATCTGTATGGTTTATGTGATTTTAGATACATAATTGTCTCTGTATAGATGCACAGGAAACTGGTGAGAGTGTCTGCTCATGGGAAGGGAAACAGACAGTGGAAGTTAGAAATAGGGAGAGACTCCATTTTCAGTCTCTATTTCCTTTTTTAATCATATGAAAGCATAATCAATTTAAATTTTTACATTAAAAAGCCACAGGTTGTAATTAAAATGCTATTGCCTCATCCTTGGAGTGAAGTGAAGTGTAAGTCGTGTCTAACTCTTTGCGACCCCATGGACTGTACAGTCCATGGAATTCTCCAGGCCAGAATACAGGAATGGGCAGCCCTTCCTTTCTCCAGCAGATCTTCCAGACCCAGGAGTCAACCCGTGGTCTCCTGCATTGCAGAAAGATTCTTTACCAACTGAGATACCAGGGAAGCCCTCTCATCCTTGAGTGGGGTTATATCTGAAACTGCCACCTTTAATGGGTTGTCCTGAGGATTATGAGACACTCAGTGTTTGATGGGGCTGCTGAAATGACCAAAATCATGTTCAGGGGGCTGAGCTACCTCTTTTCCCTTGTGGTGCAAACATCAGGTGAAATCCAGCAGATTGTGGAAATTCCTAATAACAGTAATATAGTAATGGGAACTGAACACATATTGCTGAATTCTTTTATGTATCTTTATACTTAATCCTCACTGGGGCCCCATGAATGCTTGCAATTATTGTCCTGTTGTTCCTATGTGGGAACTCAAGGATTAGACAGTGTGAGAACTTGCTAAATATTACACCAGCAAGAAAAAAGTGGATATAGGATATAGTGCAGATATGTTTCAGTCCAGAGCTTACACCTCAGGGGTTAGCAGGCCTCAAAGGGTCAAAGTGTTGAAAGGTTGCTGCTGGGAGCTGTGTACTATGCTGGGATTCATGGCCTCCAGAGGAAAGATGAGGCTTGACCACTTAGAGCATTTGTGTAGCAAAATTTTATTAAAGTATAATAGAGATAGGGAAATCTTCTGACATAGACATCAGAAGGGGACAGAAAGAGTGCCTGCTTGCTAGTTTTTAGCAAGTTGTTTTAGGTCTGTTAGTGAGCTGCTAATCAGATAAGAGAGACACCTCAAGGCTGAGGGAGTTTCACCAGGCTCTTTTTCCACAATATGCATTTTTGAGACAGGATGGCACAAGGTGCTTCACCCCTCTAGCCATAAAACAATTGACATGAACACGGTTGGTTAAGCTATTATCAGCCCAAGGTTTGAGAAAAGGAAAAATTGTTAGTATTAGGCAGAACCATTTTGAAGAGAGGCAGATTCCAAGGCAAATGCATAGTTTCATTAACATAACTTAAGGAAAACATTTCCATAAGAAAAACACATTGGTTAGCTCAAGGCAGAATCAGGTGTCCTCAGCACAGAATTAAAAGAAGCCTCTTTTAATTTTGTGTAGAGAAGGAAATTTCTGCCACTTGTTTATTTCCTCCTGCCCCTTGGAGACCTCTGGACTTCCTGCCTGTTACCATCTCAATGTGGACCCTGGGTTCCACACGTCTTAGGATCCTGTATAACTTCTTGGGGTTGCCATACCAAAATATCAAACTCTGGGTGACCTAAAAACAACCAAACTTTACTGTTTCATAATTGTATTAACTGGGAGTCAAATATCAAGGGTTTGTCAGAGTCAGCTCCCTCCGCTACCTTTAATGGTGTATCAGTCAGCTCATATGGCTTCTGCCATAGCAAGATAGCACAAGCTGGGTTAATCAACAGAAATTTATTTTCTGACACTTCTGGTGGCCAAGAAGTCCCAGGTGAAGGTGCCAGTTGAATCAATTTCTGGTAGGACTCTCTTCCTGGATGGCAGACTGCCACCTTCTAGGTTGCTTCTCACATGGCCTCCCTCAGAGTGAACCTGTGGAGGGGGAGGGGAGAGAAAGCGAGAAGGGAGAAAGGAGGCTCTCTGGTATGTCATAAGGACATTAATCCTATCAGGCCAGGCCTAAGACCTCATTTAACCTTAATTACTTTCTAAGAGACCCCATCTCCAAACACAGCTACACTGGTGGTTAAGACTTCAACATATGAATGTTGGGGGCGGGGGGGGTCACACACTCAATCCCTAACAAAAGGAATACACCTTTGGTCTTGTTTCTAGTGTTTGCTCTGACCTTTGGTGTTCCTTGATTTAAGACACATCACTTCAGTAGCCTCATATGGAATTCTCTCTCTCTGTCTCTTCACATCATCTTCCCTCTTTGCATGTGTGCGTATGTGCCCAGATTTCCCCTTTTCATAAGGACACCAATCCTATTACATTAGGACCCAAGCTAATTACCACATGTTAACTAACATACGCACAAACTCTTTCCACATAAAATGACATCCTTAGGTACTAAGGATTAGAGTGTCGGCTCTGTGGGACATGACCAGGAAAGTTCTCCCTTACCTCATCCTCAAGAGTACACCTTCCTACTGGGGGACCCTGGCAGTTACATCTACAAACTCAAATACCACATCAAAGGGAATCCTACTGAAGACTACATTCATATTTTTTCTTCTTTATTAATGAATGTTATCAGATATATATTTAAACAATGAAACACAAATATCACCTTGAAATCCATCACCAAGCAAACTAGCAAAATTTCACCACCAGTGGCTATTGCAAGTGCCTTCCTGTAAAACTGTTGAGTGTGCACTGCGGAGGCATGTTAGAGTGCATCAGAGTGCATGTGGAAGGTTCACTGTTGTGGAAGACAAGGCGACCCAAGGATATGGGTCTATGGGGCAGGTGTCCATTGAAGAGGCCAAATGTGACCTGAAAGGGGGATCTCACCCACAGTCACTGAGGCTGAAGCCTATCTATTTATGAGATCCTAGAAGATGGATGGCTTTTTCTCCATAGCCTCTACCAACATGTCCAGGACCCTCCTTTCAGGGATACTATGACCCTTGTGTGGTCTTTAAGTCTCTCTTTTGGTCTCCACAAGAGAGACTTACAGAAGGTCCTGAGCAAGTTCAGCTCACCTGTGATGCCTTCCCTCCCTCTGCCTACGCCCTGACACCAAGGCATCTCTACCCCATAAACAGGATATCAGAGCTCAGCAACAATGTCACCCAATGACAATGGCTACCTTAAGTTTTCGCTGCCTCACACTAACCTCTGTTCCATCCCCTCTACCATGGGGAAGTCCCAAGCCCCTTGCATGACATTCATTTAGTGATCCCAGGTCATTATGTTGGGGAGGACCCTTCATGTGGGGGTGAATTTGGGGAGCAGGAGACAGCCCCAGTGTGTAGCAGTTACCAGAGAGTGCTGTGTCCTCTTCACTATCACAACTAGAGAAATGGGAATTCATGTGCCTCTGTTCCAGAGAGAAGATCCAGCAAGAGCAGCATCTACTCAGCAGTGGGTGACACCCTCCCCTACTCCCAGCCAGTACATCACACTAGGACAGGCTGAACTGAGGCACTGCTATCCCAAAATGTCCATTGTCCGGTGTGCATAAAAGGAGGTGGGATTTTGGAGCTTGGAAGGAAGTAGAGTACTCCTCTGCTCCCTCCTTAAAATTGAGCACTTTTCCAATGGACGTGCTGGCCATGGAATTTGTATTGTGACTTGTTTAGAGAGACCTGACAGCACAGCCTCACCTAGCTCTTCTCAGTCAACCTTCTGTGGGCTCTGCTGGGGAATCCATTCTGTCTGTAGGGTGCGTGCTCTGGAGCACAGCATGATGTCTGCACCAGACCTCTTCCTGGGAACCAAAGAGGAGTGAGGTGTGGAAGACAGGCATGGAGGAAGAGATGTTAAGAGGCAGAGAGGAGGAGGATGAGTGAATATCTGTTTCTCTCCTGGACATTTCCCACTGATATAGGTTCTGAAGGCTGTGGCCTTGAACCCAAGGTGGTATTAAGCTCAATGTTAGGGCTATAGACCTGTGAGGGGAATGACGGGACTGGGGCAAAAGCTTTAGTCTGAGTGATTATTTCCTTCCCCATTTTAGGGAAGTTTTCAACTATTATCTCCTCAAGTATTTTCTCATGGTCTTTCTTTTTGTCTTCTTCTTCTGGGACTCCTATAATTCGAATGTTGGAGCATTTCATATTGTCCTGGAGGTCTCTGAGATTGTCCTCATTTCTTTTAATTTGTTTTTCTTTTTTCTCACTGATTTATTTATTTCTACCATTCTATCTTCTATTTCAGTAATCCTATCTTCTGCCTCCATTATTCTGCTATTTGGTGCCTCCAGAGTGTTTCTGATCTCATTTATTGCAGTATTCATTATATGTTGACTCTTTTTATTTCTTCTATGTCCTTGTTAAGCCTTTCTTGCATCTTCTCAATCCTTGTCTCCAGGCTATTTATCTGTGATTCCATTTTGATTTCAAGATTTTGGATCATTTTCACTATCAATATTCGGAATTCTTTCTCAGGTAGATTCCCTAACTCTTCCTCTTTTGTTTGGTTTGGTGGGCATGTCTCCTGTTCCTTTACCTGCTGGGTATTCCTCTTTCTCGTCATCTTGGTTATATTGCTGCGTTTGGGGTGGCCTTTCTGTATTCTGGGAATTTGTGGAGTTCTCTTTATTATTCAGCTTCCTCACTGTGTGTGGGGTTGTATCAGTGGTTTGTCAAGGTTTCTTAATTAGGGAGGCTTGTGTTGGAGTTCTAGTGGGTGGAGCTGGATTTCTTCTCTCTGGAGTGCTGTGAAGTGTCTAGTAATGGGTTATGGGTTATGAGACGCCAATGGTTTTGGAGTATTTTTGAGCTGCCTGTATACTGACGCTCAGGGGCTTGTTCTTGTGTTGCTGGAGAATTTGCATGGTATGTCTTAATCTGGAACTTGTTGGCCCTTGAGTGGTGCTCGATTTCAGTGTAGGTATGGAGGCGTTTGATGAGCTCCTATCGATTAATGTTCCCTGGATTCGGGAATCCTCTGATGTTCTCAGGATTTGGACTTATGCCTCCTGATTCTGATTTTCAGTTTTATTTTTACAATAGCCTCAGGTCTTCTCCATCTATACAGCACTGATGTTAAAACATCTAGGTTAAAGATGAAAGTTTTTTCCACCTTGAGGGTCACCCATAGAGGTTCAAGGAGTTACATGGAGAAGAGAAGAGGGAAGAGGTAGTTAGAGGTGACTGGAATGAGATGAGGTGGAATCAAAAGAGGCGAGAGCAAGCTAGCCAGTAATCACTTCCTTATGTGCGCTCCACAGCCTGGACCTCTCAGAGGTGTTCACAGAGTTATACAGGGAAGAGAGGGAAGAGGAGAGGGAGGGAAGTAGACAGAGGTGGCCAGGGGGATAAAAGAGGGAGATGAAAAGGAGGGAGACAGATCCGGCCAGTAACCAGTTCCCTGAGTGTTCTCCACCTTCTGGAACACACAGAGATTCACAGAGTTGGGTAGAGAAGAGAAGGGGGAGGGGAGGAGGCAGAGGCCACTTGGTGGAGAAAAGGAGAGTCCAAAGGAGGAGAGAGCGGTCAAGCCAGTAATCTTGCTCTCAGCTAAAATTGGGTACTGAGGATTAGGTTTTTAAATGTACAAAATTGACAACAACTACCAAAATGAGAAGATTAAAAATCTGGAGTAGAGATTGGATTTTCAAAAATACAGTATTATAGAATAGAAGGAGGAGAAAAAAAGAAAGAAAAAAAGAAAAAGCCACCAGAATTATTAAAAGATAACAACATCCACCACAATAAGACTATATACAGCATTTGCTTTAAAAATAGGGTATTTTTAAGTAATAATAGGTTATAAAAATAATAATTAGAGAAATAGAGGACTTAAAAGTTTAAGAAAGTTTTAAAAAGGAGACAAAAAGAAAAGAAAAAAATAAAATTTAAAAACTTTTAAAAAGGGAAAAACATTCACGCATCTACATCAACTCAAAAAAAAAAAAAAAAGATTGATCATAAAAGTAGTAAAGGTATATCTGGCCCTTTCTCTGTTGTTGTGGGCTATGTGGGGTCACTACCAAGGCAGTTCCCTCTGTTTAACTTCCTCTGTTTGCTGGTCTCTTCAGTGTCTGATTTCCATCTTGACACAGGGAGAGCGGTGGTGGACTCTACGCTGGGCTTGCCCCTGCTTCAGGCACACACCGCTCAGGTTCTATGTTGCTCCACCGGGTAACCATCTGAGGCCAGCCCTAGGCTTCATGCACCTCTCCAGTGTAAGCCACTCAGGCTCAGTGTTCAGGAAGCCCTCTGAGGTGCAGATTTGGTTGGGCCTGCGTTTTGTGCCCTTCCCTGGTCCCAGGTAGCTAGGGAGTTTGGCGAGCGCAATTTGCTGCTACTTATGGCCTTTCCATGCTGCTCCATTTTCTGGGAGTACCACTGGGGCTCCTTCTCAGGCAGATGGTGACTGTCCAGAGCCCCCAGAAGTCTTAGTTAGCAAAGAAATCTGCTTGCAATTTGGTAGGTAATGTCTCTCTTGGGCTGCAATTGCCCCCTTCCGGCCCTTAAGGTTCTGGCTGCCTGTCACCGGAGGGGGATGGTCTGTAGCCAGCTATTTCTGATCCATCCTTTGTTCTGTGCATGGTCCTGGTGGTGTCTTATGTTCGAGCATTTCACGTGGTAGCTATCCCACAGTCTGATTTGCTAGCCCAAGTTAGTTCATTCTGGTCATGCGCGGGCCACCCAATTCTCGAAAAAGCACTGCAGCCCACGTCTCCAGCGGCCCAATTCTTAGAAAGCACTGCCGCTTGCACCTCCCGCTCCTCCTGCCCAACCCCCACTTGCTGGTGGCAGATGCAGGTGTCTGCGCTGCTTTCCCACTGGGGGATTTACTGTTGGGCTCGTAAGCTGTTGGTTTTAATTATTTATTTATTTTTCCTTCCTGTTATGTTGCCCTCTGTGCTTCCAAGGCTCGCCACAGACTCGGCTGTGAGAATGTTTCCTGGTGTCTGGAAACCTCTCTTTTTAAGAGTCTCTTCTCAGGACAGGATTCCCTTCCCGGGATGTAGCTCCCTCCCTACCTCCTTTGTCTCCTTTTTTGTCTTTTATATTTTTTCCTACCTGTTTTTGAAGCCAATGATCTGCTTTGCTGAATGTCTTATGTCCTCTGCCAGCGTTCAGAAGTTGTTTTGTGGAATTTACTCAGCGTTGAAATGTTCTTTTGATGAATTAGTTAGGGAGAAAGTGGTCTCCCCATCCTATTCCTCTACCATCTTTGGACCGCCTCCCTTAGTCTGAGGATATACCTGATTGAGTTAATGTTAACTGAATACAAAGAAATATCTGAAATACTTGTATATATGAATACTAGTATGAGCTATTCTCTGCTTCTAGGGAGACCAGGAATGGGTATAAGTACTTCAGGAAGGAGGCAGGCTGGATATGAGAACTCATTGATTTGGAGAGAGGACTGGGTCCTTAGCAGGCAAAGGATCCTGACCTATTGGGAAAGCAAATTATTCTTCCCTCCAGGATAAGGTCATTCTGTGCCACTTTCCCAGGTCTTACCCTCATCCCTAGAAATGATGGAGTGTATCAATACCATAAGGCCCAGGCCTGATGGGGGAGGATGGACTCTGGAGTGTGTGGCTCTGAAGGGGCTCTGCACGCACTGATCATGGCTCTAAAGCACAGTGACTGAGGCCCATCATAGCCTCTCAGAGACCAGCTAGGGAAGCAGAGATGGCAGAGCTCACTAAATAATCACTTGCTTCCCACATATTCTAGTACCTGGCAGTTAGCTAATGCCTTGTGACAAGCGCTGGCCCAAAAGCATGAGCAGAGATAATATTCTTTCTGGACAGAAGCAGTGAAACCTCTTGTGTGATTCTACTGTCTGCCTTCCTGCTGTGGAGCTAGGAGCCTGTGAGGGTGCTGTGGGCTCCATGGGTGCAGCTACAAAGAGGTGGAGTCTCCACCCTGTGTGACAGGACCCCTCCTCACTCTCTCATGGGATCTGTGGTGAGGGATATTTTATTTTATTTTTATTTTCATGACTTTTTAATTTCAAATGAAGGAAACCAAAGAGATTTTTTAAATGGATATTCTATAAGAACAGGCCAGTTAATGAAGTATATTCTTGTCCACTGAACCAAATTTTAATTTCATTTTTAAACAGTATTTAGCCTGAACAGAATCTGATGCATTTGGGGAAAAAACAAAACAAACAAAAAGACCAAACTGATTTAAAAAATGAGGAGAGTGATCCAGATTACTTTATGGGATTAGGGTAAAATTATTTATAGCTTATAATTATATGCTTATTAAATAATTCTCAGCAGTTGCATAATCCAAGTACTAAGCATGCAAAATACAGCCAACTGGGCTGAAATGAGTTATCACAGCTAAATTAGCTACAGATGGTACACTTTAACTTGTTAGGTTTTATTTCCCATTTTGATAGATTCTATAATTAAGCTTCGTTTGAAGACCCAGAGCTATTGAAATTGCTTGTTACACAGCATAACCTATCCTATCCTGACTACTACACTGCCCTGGAGCAGGAAGGAGAGCAGCCTTCATATTTGCATTAAGTATCTAGTGTTCATGTTTGTGTTAGGTATCTATGGGCTTCCCAAGTGGCACAGTGGTAAATAATTCACCCACCAACGCAGGAGACACAGAAGACACGGTTTTGATCCCTAGGTCCAGAAGATTCTCTGGAAAAGGAAATGGCAACCCACTCCAGTATTCTTTCCTGGGAAATCCCATGGACAGAGAACCCTGATGTGCTATAGTCCATAAGGTCTCAAAGAGTTGGCACGATTGACTGACCTAGCACAGCACAGTATCTATTGCTGTGTTACCTGTAACCCCAAAACTTAATGCGTTAAACACCACCAGGCAGGGTCTCACAGTTTCTGTAGGTCAGGGCCCAAGGGTAGTTCAGCTGGGTCCTCTGGCTCAGGGTCTCTCAGCCTTAAATCAAGGTTTTGGCTGGAGCTGCATGAGCTCAAGATCAACTGTGTAGAACCTTTTCCAAGCTCACGTCTGTGGTTGCTGGCTAGAGGCAATTCCTATGGCTGCTGAACTAAGGACTTCAATTCCTCCCTGGATGTTGACCAGAGGCTCTTTCAGTTCCTTGTCACGTAGGCCTTCCCACTGGGAAATTTACAACATGGAAGCTGGGTTCCTCAGAGTGAGCCAGAGAGAGAGTAAAGGAAAGAGTACAGGCAAGAGGGCAGCCAGTCTTGTATAACCTAGTATCACTGAGTGACATCATCACATCTGCTGTGTTTTATTCCTTAGAAGCACCCCACAGTCCAGGGGAGAGGATTACACAAGGTGTGAACAGGAGAAGGGAGGGACTTAGGAGATACTCTTGAGGATCCTCCTTCAATTGTGCCTGAAAATGTGGTTTTGATCGATGATTACATTCAATTCACACTATCATTATTAGGCAGGTAAGGAAACTGCAGGTTAGTGAGTTAAATATCTGTTTAAGGTTACATATAACCAGAACCAGAACTTGATTCCAGAAATGACTTCAAATTTGTTGTACTAAGCTGTCTTACTAGAATCAAGGAATCATGTTGCATGAGTTTCTTTTTAAAGAGGTTTTTATGGTTCTCTCCTTTCTCCTTTATTCTCGATGAAAAACCACATTTTCTCTGTCCAATTCTCTAGGCATCTGCAGGACTAGGGTCAAGAGTTCTAGAGCACACATTCCTGGAGGATAGTATTCTAAAGCCCACATTACTCTGTATATAATCCGGAGAGGTTCTGTGCTGTTTTATGAGGTAAACGAGCCAGGAATTAGGCTGGAGGAGGTCTCATGGGGCTTCGGCCCTGATTCAAACTACTGAAAGTCCATCCTAGGGCAGATATTCCACCCTGGGTCAGGCTCCAGGACAAGTACCAGCAGAGGGTCCATGTGCCCAGCATGAGGCCCCCTGAAGATTGAGAACCTGACCTCTGAGGACAACCAGGCTTAAACCAGCTCCACAGAAAGGCTTAAACCAGCTCCACAGAAAGAATAGAATTTAACCATGTTTTCCATCTCACTGTCTGTGGTAAGTGACACCCTTTTCATGCTATTCTATGGCTCATCACCTTTGTTTTTCCTAGGAATACCAAATAGGCTCCATTTTGCAGAATTTCACTTCCACTCTAATGTTCAGACTCTCTTTTCTCCTCTGATAGAAAGGTAAGTATGTTAGTGGCAATGCTGCTGCTGCTGCTGCTGCTGCTAAGTCACTTCAGTCGTGTCCGACTCTGTGCAACCCCACAGACGGCAGCCCATTGGGCTCTGCCATCCCTGGGATTCTCCAGGCAAGAACACTGGAGTGGGTTGCCATTTCCTTCTCCAATGCATGAAAGTGAAAAGTGAAAGTGAAGTCGTTCAGTCGTGTCTGACTCAGCGACCCCATGGACTGCAGCCTACCAAGCTCCTCCATCCACGGGAGTTTCCAGGCAAGAGTACTGGAGTGGGATGCCATTGCATTCTCCAGTTAGTGGCAATAGGAGAGCAGAATTGAGATTAACAATAGGGAGAAGTCACTTCAGTATTTGGGGAAAGAAAAATGGAAATTTGGGCAAAAGGTGAGTTTTTATAATAACATTAATTGTTCCTTCCAGAACTAAGGTTCCTTTTATTTTTGCATTAATTTCTTTATCACTCAATTCAGTTCAGTTCAGTCGCTCAGTCGTGTCCAATTCTGCAACCCCACGAATCACAGCACGGCAGGCCTCCCTGTCCATTACCAACTCCCAGAGTTCACTCAGACTCAAGTCCATCGAGTCCGTGATGCCATCCAGCCATCTCATCCTCAGTCGTCCCCTTCTCCTGCCCCCAATCCCTCCCAGCATCAGAATTTTATCCAATAAGTCAACTCTTCTCAACACCACAGTTCAAAAGCATCAATTCTTCGGCTCTCAGCCTTCTTCACAGTCCAACTCTCACATCCATACATGACCACTGGAAAAACCATAGCCCTGACTAGATGGACCTTTGTTGGCAAAGTATTGTCTCTCCTTTTCAATATGCTGTCTAGGTTGGTCATAACTTTCCTTCCAAGGAGTAAGCGTCTTTTAATTCCACGGCTGCAATCACCTTCTTCAGTGATTTTGGAGCCCCCAAAAATAAAGTCTGACACTGTTTCCACTGTTTCCCCATCTATTTCCCATGAAGTGATAGGACCAGATGCCATGATCTTCATTTTCTGAATGTTGAGCTTTAAGCCAACTTTTTCACTCTCCTCTTTCACTTTCATCAAGAGGCTTTTAGTTCCTCTTCATTTTCTGCCATAAGGGTGGTGTCATCTGCATATCTGAGGTTATTGATATTTCTCCCGGCAATCTTGATTTCAGCTCATGCTTCTTCCAGTCCAGCGTTTCTCATGATGTACTCTGCATAGAAGTTAAATAAGCAAGGTGACAATATACAGCCTTGACATACTCCTTTTCCTATTTGGAACCAGTCTGTTTTTCCATGTCCAGTTCTAACTGGACATGCATATAGGTTTCTCAAGTGTGCCGTAAAACAACTCAGATTTTTCTACCAATCTCCTTGTTTAAGATAGACACAGGGCTAAATCAAGCCATTGGCAGGGATATGTTCCTTTCTAGTGACTCCAAGGAGGTATCTATTTCTTGCCTTTTCTACACTGAAATGGCTGCCATTTTCTTCATTGTGGTCCTCCTTCATCCATCTTCAAAATACCGACAGTACATCAAGTCCTTCTCATATTACGTCCTGAGCTGTCTCCCTCTTCCACATTTTTTAAGGTGAGATCATTTTGAGTATGCCTTTTACTATAGGTCTATAATAAATAATCATAGTATTATAGTTAACAATGACAGCAAAAATATCATAACAATAACAACCAGTAGAAAATTAAGAAAGCTCTTGACTATTTGGAGCTGCCAAAGCACATATCATTTGAAAAGGCCCTGATGCTGGGAAAGATTGAAGGCAGGAGGAAAAGGGGATGACAGAGGATGAGATGTTTGGATGGCATCATTGACTCAATGGACATGGGTTTGGGTGAACTCCAGGAGTTGGTGATAGACAGGGAGGCCTGGCATGCTGCAGTTCATGGAGTCTCAAAGAGTTGGACACGACTGAGCAACTGAACCGAACTGAAATGAAGCACATATGTATAAAACAAAAGAATTTAGAAATGAAGAAAAGACACCACATGTTCACCCATTAGGCAATGGTGACAGAAGTAAACAACTGAGATACTGGAAGTGATAATGCTATTTTTTTGAAGCTATTATTTTTTAAAAATCACTTTATTGAGGTATGATTGGCTTACAAAGAACTGTACATATTTACTGTATGCAATTTAATGAGATTTAGGTATTTATTCAGGTGCTCAGCCATGTCTGAATCTTTGCACCCCAATGGACTGCAGCATGCCAGGCTTCCCTGTCCTTCACTATTTCCCCAGAGTTTATTCAAACTTATGTCCATTGTGTCGATGATGCTATCCAGTCACCTCATCCTATGTTGCCCACTTCTCTTCTGCCCTCAATCTTTCCCAACATTAAGGTCTTTTCCAGTGAGTCAGCTCTTGTATCAGGTGGCCAATGAATTGGAGCGTCAGCTTTAGCATCAGTCCTTTCAATGAATATTCAGTCCTTTCAATCCAAAAGGTTTCATTTCCTTTAGGATTAACTGGTTTGATCTCTTTGCTGTCCCAGGGACTCTCAAGAATTTTCTCCAGCACCACAGTTAAAAAGCATCAATTCTTCAGTGCTCAGCCTTCTTTACATCAACCTCTCTCATCCATACATGACTACTGGAAAAACCATAGCTTTGACTAGAGGGACATTTGCTGGCAAAGTGATGTCTCTGCTTTTTAATACTCAGTATAGGTTTGTCGTGGCTTTCCTTCCAAGGAGCAAGCTTCTTTTAATTTCACAGCTGCAGTCACCATCCACAGTGATTTTGGAGCCCAAGAAAATAAAGTCTGTCACCGTTTCCATTGTTTCCCCATTTGCCATGAATTGATGGGACCAGATGCCATGTTCTTCATTTTTTGAATGTTAAGTTTTAAGCCAGCTTTTTCACTCTTCTCTTTCACTTTCAACAACAGGCTCTTTCTGCTCTTTCTGATGTCATCTGCATATCTGAAGTTGTTGATATTTCTCTTGGCAGTCTTTATTTCAGCTTATGATTCATTCAGCCTGGCATTTTGCATAATGTTCTCTGCATATAAATTAAATAAATAAGGTGACAATATATAGCCTTGACATACTCCTTTCCCAATTTGGACCCAGTCCATTGTTCATGTCTGGTTCTAACTGTTGCTTCTTGACCTGCATATAGTTTTCTCAGGAGGCAGGTAAGGTGGTGTAGCATTCCATTTCATATATATGGAATTTAGAAAGATAGTAATGATGACCCTGAATGTGAGACAACAAAAGAGACACAGATGTATAGAACGGACTTTTGGCCTCTGAGGGAGAGGGAGAGGGTGGGGAGGATTTGGGAGAATGGCATTGAAACATGTATACTATCATGTAAGAAACGAAGCGACAGTCTATGTTCGATACAGGATACAGGATGCTTGGGGCTGGTGCACAGGGATGATCCAGAGAGATGATATGGGGTGGGAGGTGGGAGAGGGATTCAAGATTGGGAGCTCATATACACCTGTGGCAGACTCATGTTAATGTATGGCAAAACCAATATAGTTCTGTAACATAGAATAAAGTAAAAATAAAATTAAAAAAATAAAAATAAAAATCTTATACCAATACAATATTGTAAAGTAATTAATCTCCAATTAAAATAAATTTATATTAAAAATCTTTAATAAAAAAAGAATTTTCCACAGCTTGTTGTTATCTACACAGTTGAAGGCTTTAGTGTAGTCATTGAAACAGAAGTAGATGTTTTTCTGGAATTCTCTAGTTTTTTCCATGATCCAACAGATATTGGCAATTTGATATCTGGTTCCTCTGCCTTTTGTAAATCCACCTTGCACATCTGGAAGTTCTTGGTTCACATACTGCTGAAGCCCAGCTTGAAAGATTTTGAGCATTACCTTCCTACCATGTGAAATGAGTGCAATTGTGTGGTAGTTCGACCTCTTTATGACATTGCCCTTCTTTGGGATTGGAAAGAAAATTTACCTTTATATTCCTGTGGCCACTGTTGAATTTTCCAATTTTGCTGGCATATTAAGTGCAGCACTTTAACAGCATCATCTTTTAGAATTTGAAATAATTCAGCTGGAATTCTATCACCTCCACTTGCTTTGTTTGTAGTAATGTTTCCTAAGGCCCACTTGACTTCACATTCCAGGAATATTGCCCTATAACTCTGTTTGTATGTGTGAGTGTGTGTGTGTTAAGGCACCTGCTCTAACTTTGTCTAGCTTTGGTATCAGAGTATGACAACTTATTAAATGAATTTGGTGGTGTTCCCTCTCCTATTTTGTGGGAGAGTTCAACAAAAATTAGTATTAATTCTTCTTTAACTGTTTGTTAGAGTTCACTTCTGATTCCATCTGATTTTAGGCTTTTCTTTGCTGGGAGGTTTTTGATTGCTGATTCAGTCTCCTTATTGGTTATTTTAATCTGCTCAAGTTTTCTATAGTATTTCTTTTGATTCAGCCATGAAAGTTTGTATGTTTCTGGGAAGTTATGCCTTTTTTCATACTGTCCAATGATCGTGTATAATTGCTCGTCCCTTATGACCTCTTGCATTTCTATGGCATAAGCTTCCTTTTCTGAATTTGCCTTCTTTTTTCTTTTTGTTATTTTTTATCTTTTCAAAAAACCTCTTAGGTTCATTGAATTTTTCTTTTTATCTTTTTGCTTTCTATTTTACATAATTATCTTTCTAGTTCTTGTTTTATGTAATTCAGCTCTAATTCTCATTGCTTCTTTCTTTCTGCTAACTTTTGGTTTTTTTCTTTGTTTCCTAACTTTGGACATGTAAAGTCAGGTTGTTTATTTGGTATCTTCCTTATTTTTGATGAGTTTATTGCTATTAATTTTCTTTTAGCACTGTTTTTGCTACCTTCCATAAGTTTAATGGATTTTTTCCCATTTTTTGACTCAAAATAATTTTTACTCACCTTTTGATTTCCTCCAAGTTCAAGAGTCTGTTACTTAATTTTCATATATTTGATAATTGTTTTATTTTCTTTCATTTATTTTTCTAGTTTCATTCCATTGAGGTTGAAAAGACACTTGATATAATCTCAGTCTTGTCAACTCTTAAGACTTGTTTTGTGGCCTAACATATGATATATCCTGGAAAGTATTCTGTGCATGAGTGAGAAGACTATGTATTCTATTCTATTTCTGTTGCATGTATGTTCTGAATATATTTGTCAGGTTCATTTGATCTATAATGTTGTTCAAGCCTGCTGTTTCTTTCTTGGTTTTATGTCTGCTTGTTCTATCCATTATTAAAAATAGGATATTCAATTATACTATGATAAAACTGTTATTCTTTCCTTTTGTCAATGTTTGCTGTATATATTTTGGTGCTGTAATGTTGAGTTGTGGTTGGTATTTAGTCATGTCTGATTCTTTTTCCACCCATGGACTGTAGCCCACCAGGCTCCTGTGTCCACGGGATTTCCTAGGCAAGCAGGCTGGAATGGGTTACCATTCCCTTCTCTAGATCTTCCCACCAAGAGATCAAACCCACATCTCCTGTGTTGCAGATGAAAGATTTTTTACAACTGAGCCACCTGGGAAGCCCTGTTAATGTTGGGTGCATAAGTTGTTATATCATCCTGTTGAACAAACTAGTCAACTTTGTCTCTTGTAGCAGTTTTTGCTTTAAAGTCTATTTTCTCTAAGTATAGCTACCTCTGCTCTCTTTTTGTTCTCTTTTGAATAGACTGGGTTTTTGCATCCCTCACTTTCAACCTCTATGTATACTCTTACATTTATAATACTCTTACATCTATAATGAGTCTCTTTTAGACTCTATATAGTTCCCTCTTGCTCTTTTATCTATTCAGCCACTCTGTGTTTTGATTGAGGAGTTTAATCATTTAAATTTAATTATTTATAGGTGAAGGCTTACCATTCTGATTTTGCTAATTTTTTCAGATTTATTGTTTTTCTTGTTGTTGTTACACCTTTTGCCCTTACTTTCATTGTAATTTGATGATTTTTTTTGTATTGATATGCTTTGTTTCCTTTCTCTTGTCCTTCTGTCTTTTTGAGGTGTCTACATTGTGGTTACAATGACATGCATGAAACATCTTAAAACAGTTCGTTTAAAGCAAAGAACTTAACTTCAATTACATACAAAATCTCTACATTTCTATAATTTACCCCAAAGATAATTGATGTCACAATTTACATCTTTCATAGTGTGCGCCCATTAACAATTTTCTCTTAATGCTATTCTTAATACTTTTGTCTTTTAACTTTTATATCAGAATTAAAAGTGATGTATATAGCATAATTATAATGATATCATTACAGTATCAGATTTTGTATTTGTATCCTATTGATTTCAAAATTCTTTCTTTGAGTTTTAACTAATCTGTCTTGATTTAGATTTCTTTAGATTCTACCTCTTTGGGATCCTTTGGGATTCATGAATCTGGGTGTGTATTTACTTCCACAGACTTGGGAAATTTTCTGGCATTGTTTCTTTAAATAAGTTTTCTTCTTGTTTCTCTTTGCCTTCTCTTTCTTGCCATAATATGGATATTGATTTCCTATGGTGTCCCATGAGCTTTCTTCACTCTTTTCTCTTTCTGCTTTTCTGACTATACAATTTTAAATGAGTATCTTTGAGTTGGCCAATTTGTTTCTCCTGTTTGATCAACTCTGTTGTTGAGGCATTCTATTGAATTGTTCAATGCAGTCTTTGTATTCTTCAGCTCCAGAATTTTCTGTTTCTTTTTTACGCTTTCTGTCTCTCTATTGAATATCTCATTTGTTCAGGTAATTTTTTTCAAATTTCATTGCTTTATCTGTTTTATCTTGCACCTCACTGAGCTTCTTTAAGATAATTATACTAATATTTTTGCTAGGCAATTGAAAGATCTCTGTTTCTTTGAGGTTGGTGATTGGAGATTTATTGTGTTCCTTTGGTAGTCTCACATTTTCATGATCCTTCATGACCCTAATAGTCTTGAAGTAATTTATGTACATTTAAATAAGCAATATCTCTTCCATTCTTTAAGAACTGGATTTGGTAGCAAAGATATTGATTAGAAAATCCAAAAAGCCCTTCAAGGGCTTCATCTTTATGAGCATTTGGGACACTGGCTTCAGGGGCATGTGGGGTGTTTACTACAGGTTAGCACTGATCAACATCAGTGAGGATGTGCAAGACATGTTCTGCAGGGGCGTGTGGGCCAGTTGCCGTGAGCTGCTACCATATATGCTTGTTCCTAACTACTTCCTAACTACCCACACATCATCCATCCCAGCTGATTTACTCGCTGTTCTGAGTGCAGAAGCATATCTCCCATGCAATGTCCTAAAAGCATGGGGCAGTTGGGCTCTCACATCACTCTTTCTTTCACCTGTGGGAGAAGTGACAGGCCAAGGTATTTTTTGCAACCCTGAGCCATGCTGGCATGTGGTTAAGGCATCAACATAAAGAAAAACTACTCTTACCCTTTCACCACTGCTAATTTAGGGTTTTGCACTTAACTATCATGCCAGAATGCTCCATCTGGACTTTAGAGTTCTCATAAAGATATTATTGACTGCGTATAGTTTTCAAATGTCATATCCTGCCATCTTGCTGGCATAATTGCCTTTTTCAGTTTTAAAGACCCTTGTGACTACATCATATCCATCCAGATAATCAGAAATATTTTCCTGTTTTGTCAAGTGGTCAACAACTTTAATTCTATCCACCATTGTAATTTCCCCTTTTATACAACCTAACAAATTCACAGCCTCCAAGGATTAAAACATGGACATCTTTGAGGGTCCATTATTCTGCCTACCACAATTTGGAAATCCAAGTGTAGTTAGCTTTCTCTGTTTCTGTGCTCTCACTCAGAACTAACCCAGTACCAGCCTCACTCAGAAAAGATACCATAAATACAGCTGCTAAAACCTATACAGATATAGGAGAAAATTTACACTGCAACACTTATAAATAAATCCACTTAGCAAACTCTTTCTTTCCATAAATTTCCTCCTTACAAAGGGAAACGTACTCTTATGGATAAAACAGCTGTGGGGTTGCCTCATGATTGCAAAGGCTAGATTGTACATCTGCCACCTCTCTTCCTGTATATACCAAAAATCACTGATATGTTCTAAGCACACTGGGAATTGTCATTTTTAGTTGCTATCATTGCATTTCACATAAATATCTCTACTTTTGGAAGCACAGAGCCTTTCTCTGGCCTCACAGAGTTATCCAAACCATTCCCCTGAGGGCAATGCTGCCTCAGACATCATCTCAACTGGAGATGCAAAGAAAGGGCTTGGACAAGGACAAGACCTTCTGCCCCAGGTTCTATCACTTCTGGGACAAACTCCAGGTTTTTAGAAACAGTAGGCTTTGAGAAAACGGAATCTAGCTATTTTTTTCTTCTGAATGATTTCTAAGTCTTGTTCAATAAATAAAGTGCTTTATAGTTTAACTCAGTGGGTCCTTTCTTTACTGTCTCTTGGTGAATGTTTATCTTTAGGAAATTTGTGTTTTGTATATAAAATGCATCCTCTTCTCTTACAGGCTCCCTTATGAGCCTGGGCATCAGTGAGGTAATAGATGTTTAACTGTGACATGCTAGGTTTTCCACACAAGTGAAGCTCAATAGTTGTGTTGCCTCCGATCCTAGAGCCTGTGCCCCTTCCCCAGATCCTGATGAAGTCACCATCCATCACACCAGACTTGTGCAATGTCACCCTGGAGTGTGGAGCCTCTGGGGCCACAGAAGACCTGAATGTGACTTGAAAAAGCAAGGGACTCTCCAAGGAGTGGGAGCATAGAAGGACATTGGGACCAGCCTCCAACTCTTGCACCTTGACTCTGAGCCTGCCCCTAAGCTACCCCCATGCCAGCCTCATTTGTGTGGTCAGCAACCAGGCGGACAAGAAAACTATCTCCTTAGACCTTGGGAAAATCTGTGCCAGTGAGTGCAATTTGCCAGAGAGGAGGAGCACTTTCAGAGCTCAGATAGCACTGAGGTCTGGGGGTTCAGAGCTTTACTCCCCACCATGTTATTAGCACTACCCTCCATCTAGTCACTTTACATAGAAATCTAGAACACACATCCAATATATTTTTGCCTTTAAATGTCTTCACATACAAGTTTACCTCTAAATCTCTTGCCCCTGAAGTCAAGGTAGTAACTCTCTAATAACTCTCCCCATCCTCCATTGTTGCTCCTTCATGATCTTCAGGAAAATAAATCATACTGGGTCATGTCTCTGTGCTCTTTCTCTGATTCTGACTTCCATGATTCTCTTTACAATTTGGGGCTCAGATTGTCCTCTGCACACATTTCTGGTCTCACTTACCAGCTCCTTATTCACCTAAATTCCTTGCTTGTAGTTCCAGAATGTGTCCTGCTACCGCAAGCTATTGTACCTCTGAAAATGCTGCTTCCCCATCACTAGCCCTTCTTCATCATGTATCCTTGACTTCCTGTCTTATTCTCTATGAAGAATACTTCTTGATCACCACTAGATTCATGGGGATATCAACGTGCATACACATACATGACTCTGCCCTTAAAAGAACCCAATGATTGGTTTAAAATCTGTGCTGTTCACTTGAAACTTTAATATATTTTCAACAAGCAGTCTATTTAATTTCTGCACAGAGCCCTACACTGATGCATTCACCCTCCCCTCCAGCATCACCTCCTTTAAGGAGCTGTCGATAGCCACCCCCACAATGAGTGGTAATGTTCTGTTGTAGATTTGTCTCTTCCATAGACAGGAATACCTCGATGACAAGAGCCACATTTTGTCCTCCTTGGAATCCACGGGCCAAGTACAACTTTCGCCCAAATTCTACTTGTAATCAGTATTTTACTGAATTAATGAATAACCTTGTAATCCTGTGTGCAGCCTCGTCCACTAAACCACCCTCAATAGCCTAGCGTCTAGAGATATCTGATGTGTCAGTCTCTCTTAAAATGTCTGTTACTTAGCTTCACTTCTAAGTAAAGGCAGAAGTGTCAGATAAATTTCTACAGTCCCTCGACCAGCAGTAGCCCTCTAACCCACCTTGACCACATCTCCTCCCTGCCCTATCATCCTACCTGCCTCAGTTGGGTACTGACAACTCTCAGGGACTGACTTTTTGACACATTTTCTGAATGTATTAGTCCTCCTATCTGGAATGCAAAGGCCTACCAGGATGGTAAACTCCTACTCCTCCCTCAAGTCTCATGTTACACATTACTTTGTCTGAGAAGAAGCCAGAAAGTCCTGTGTACAAAGTATAAAGCTCTATTGCACTGCAGTTTCTCTGGCTGACAGACTTTGGCTGGTACCTTCTCAATCTTCCCTGTAGGTGACAACGTCTTGTTCATTTCAGTATCTCTGGCATCAAGCAGCAGTTCGGGACCTGCTTGAGTGAATGCCATGTCCTCCCACTCAGCTTCTGAACCAGGCCCTTCAACCTCTCCACCTGCAATCTCCCTTCAGCAATGGGAATCTCAGGTTCTTTCCTGTCTTAACATTCTTCATTCTCTCAGTGTGAGAGAAACAGGTTTGCATCAACAGACCAGTGCTGTGCCCCTGCGAGTCATCCTAGGTGCTGTCCTGGTCATGCTGTTGATCCTCGAAGGTGGACTGTACCTTTGGAGGACATGTGGTAGTTCAGTTCATATCAGTTCAGTTCAGTCACTCAGTCATGTCCTGTGAGCCTAGGGACTGCAGCACGCCAGGCCTCCCTGGCCATCAGCAACTCTGGGAGATTACCCAAACTAATCTCCATTGAGTCAGCAATGCCATCCTAACATCATATCCTCTGTCGTTCCCTTCTCCTCCTCCTGTCGATCTTTCCCAGCATCACGGTCTTTTCAAATCAGTCAGCTGTTCACATCAGGTGGCCAAAGTATTGGAATTTCAGCTTCAAAATCAGTCCTACCAATGAATACCCAGGACTAATCTTTTTAGGATGGACTGGTTGGATTTCCTCAAAGTCCAAGGGACTCTCAAGAGTCTCCAACACCACAGTTCAAAAGCATCAATTCTTCTGTGCTCAGCTTTCTTTATAGTCCAACTCTCACATCCATACATGACCACTGGAAAAACCGTAGCCTTGACTAGACGAACCTTTGTTGGCAAAGTAATATCTCTACTTTTTAATATGCTATCTAAGTTGGTCATAACTTTCCTTCCAAAGAGTAAGCCTCTTTTAATTTCATGGCTACATTTACCATCTGCAGTGATTTCGGAGTCCAAAAATATAAAGTCAACCACTGTGTCCACTGTTTCCCCATCTATTTGCCATGAAATGATGGGACTAGATGCCATGATCTTCATTTTCTGAATGTTGAGCTTTAAGCCAGCTTTTTCACTCTCCACTTTCACTTTCATCAAGAGGCTTTTAGCTTCTCTTCACTTTCTGCCATAAGGGTGGTGTCATCTGCATATCTGAGGTTATTGATATTTCTCCCGGCAATCTTGATTCCAGCTTGTGCTTCTTCCAGTCCAGCGTTTCTCATGATGTACTCTGCATAGAAGTTAAACAAGCAGGGTGACAATATACAGCTTTGATGTACTCCTTTTCATATTTGGAACCAGTCTGTTGTTCAATGTCCAGTTCTAACTGCTACTTCCTGACCTGTATACAGATTCCTCAAGAGGCAGGTCAGGTGGTCTGGTATTCTCATCTCTTTCAGAATTTTCCACAGTTTATTGTGATCCACACAGTCGAAGGCTTTGGCATAGTCAATAAAGCAGAAATAGATGTTTTTCTGGAACTTTCTTGCTTTTTCCATGATCGAATGGATGTTGGCAATTTGATCTCTGGTTCCTCTGCCTTTTCTAAAGCCAGCTCCAACATCTGGAAGTTCACATTTCACATATTGCTGAAGCCTGGCTTGGAGAATTTTGAGTATTACTTTACTAGAGTGTGAGATGAGTGCAACTGTGTGGTAGTTTGAGCATTCTTTGGCATTGCCTTTCTTTGGGATTGGAATGAACACTGACCTTTTCCAGTCCTGTGACCACTGATGAGTTTTCCAAATTTGCTGGCATATTGAGTGTGGCACTTTCACAGCATCATCTTTTAGGATTTGAAATAGCTCAACTGAAATTCCATCACCTCCACTAGCTTTGTTCGTAGTGATGCTTCCTAAGGCCCACTTGATTTCACATTCCAGGATGCCTGGCTCTAAGTGAGTGATCATATCATGATTATATGGGTTGTGAAGATCTTTTTTGTACAGTTCTGTGTATTGTTACCACCTCTTCTTAATATCTTCTGATTTTGTTAGGTCCAGACCATTTCTGTCCTTTATTGAGCACATCTTTGCATGAAATGTTCCCTTGGTAATTTTCTTGAAGAGATCTCTAGTCTCCCATTCTATTGTTTTCCTCTGTTTTCTTGCACTGATCACTGAAGAAGGCTTTCTTATCTCTCCTTGCTATTCTTTGCAACTCTGTATTCAAATGGGTATATCTTTCCTTTTCTCCTTTGCTTTGGTAAGATAAAGAATATGGAGCCTGGAATGTGGAGACACTTTGTGTTTCTCCTTCTTGCCTGAGATACCTGCCCACCCACATTGGATATTGGTCATTTTCTTCAGCATTTTGCTACACAAGGAATCTCTCTGCAGAAAGAGTGGTGGGTATGGCCCTAGCTTCAGAGATCATGACAGTGGAAGAGGACTCAAGCTCCACTCTGTGTATCAATCAGGAGCAGGATTGTGGGAGGACAACAGGGACCGTTCAGACAGCATCTTCTGTTCAGAGTTGAGTCAGCAGGAGTCTTGAGAGGGCAGGGGAAAGAAGACAGCTTGGACCAGAGGTAAGACTGCCGTAGAGGTAAGATTGCCATAGAGGATCTTCCTTTGATTTATGTCATTGAGTATTCTCCCTATGTTTTCCTCTAAGAGTTTTATAGTTTCTGCTCTTATATTTAGGTTTTTAATCCATTTTGAGTTTATCTTTGTGTATGGTATTTTGAAGTGTTCTAACTCATTCTTTTACATATAGCTGTCCAGTTTTCCCAGCACCATTTATTGAAGAGGCTGTCTTTGCCCCATTGTATATTCTTGCCTCTTTTGTCAAAATAAAGTATCTATAGGTGCATGGGCTTATTTCTGGGTGTTCTATCTTGTTCCATCGGTCTATATTTCCATTGGTACTGTTTTTGTGCCAGTACCATACAGTCTTCATGACTGTTGCTTTGTAGTGTAATCTGAAGTCAAGAGCATTGATTTCTCCTGCTCCATTCTTCTTTCTCAAGACCGCTTTGGCTATTTGGGGTCTTTTCTGTTTCCACATGAATATGAAGCTTTTTGTTTTAGTTCTGTGAAAAATGCCATTGGTAATTTGATAGGAACCACATTAAATCTGTAGACTGTATTTGTTAGTACAGTAATTTTCACAATATTCATTCTTCCTACCCAGGAACATGGACTATCTTTCCATCTGTTTATGTCATCTTTGATTTCTTTCATTAGTGTCTTATACTTTTCTGTATACAGTTATTTTGTCTCCTTAGGTAAGTTTATTCCTAGATACCTAATTCTTTTATTGCAATGGTGAAAGGGATTGACTCCTTAATTTCTCTTTATGATTTTCCATTGTTAGTATAGAGAAATGCAAATGATTTCTGTGTACTGATTTTGTATCCTGCAACTTTGCTAAATTCACTGATTTGCTCTAGTAATCTTCTGATACTATCTTTAGGGATTTCTATGTAACAGAATCTTGTCATCTGCAAACAGTGAGAGCTTTACATCTTTTCCAATCTGGTTTCTTTTATTTCTTTTTCTTCTCTGATTGCTGTAGCTAGGCCTTCCAGAACTATGTTGAATAATAGTGATGAAAGTGGACACCCTTGTCTTATTCCTGACCTTAGGGGTAATGCTTTCAATTTTTCACCATTGAGAATAATGTTTGCTGTAGGCTTATCATATATGGCCTTTACTATGTTGAGGTAGGTTCCTTCTATGCCCATTTTTTGATAACTTTTAATCATAAATGGTGCTGAATTTTGTTAAAAGCTTTTTCTGAGTCTATTGAGATGATCATATGGTTTTTATCTTTCAATTTGTTAATATGGTGTGTCTCATTGATTTGTGTATGTTGAATAATTCTTGTGTTCCTGGAATAAACCCAATTTGATCAAGGTTTATGAGCTTTTTGATGTGTTGCTGAATTCTGTTTGCTAAACTTTTGTTGAGGAGTTTTGCATCTGTGATCATCAGTGATAGTGGCCTGTCGTTTTCTTTTTTTGTGTTGTCTTTGTCTGGTTTTGGTATCAGGGTGATTGGGCCTCACAGAATGAGTTTGGAAGAGTTCCTTCTTCTGCAATTTTTTGAAAGAGTTTTCGAAGGATAGGCATTAGCTCTTCTCTAAATGTTTGATAGAATTCTCCTGTGAAGCCATCTGGTCGTGGGTTTTTGTTTGGGGGAGATTTGTTGTCATAGCTTCAATTTCAGCGCTTATAATTGTGTTGTTCATAATTTCTATTTCTTCTTGGTTCAGTCTTGGAAGATTGAGTTTTTCTAAGAATCTATCCATTTCTTCCAGGTTATCCGTTTTATTGCCATATTGTTGTTCATAGTAGTCTCTTGTAACCCTTCGTATTTCTGCATTCTCTGTTGTAACCTCTCCTTTTTCATTTCTAAATTTGCTGATTTGATTCTTCTCTCTTTTTTCTTTAATAGTCTGGCCAAAGGTTTGCCAATTTTGTTTATCTTCTCAAAAAAACAGCTTTTAGTTTTATTCATCTTTACTATTGTTTCTTTCATTTCTTTTTCATTTATGACTTCTTTCCTTCTACTAATTTTGGAGGTGTTTCTGTTCTTCTTTTTCCAGTTGTTTTAGGTGTAAAGCTAGGCTGTCTAGTCGATGTTTTTCTTGTTTCTTGAGGTAGGGTTGTATTGCTATAAACTTCCATCTTAGAATGGCTTTTCCTGCATCCCATAGGTTTTGAGTTGTTTTGTTTTCATTGTCATTTCTTTCTAGGAAAATTTTTATTTCCCTTTTGATTTCTTCAGTAACCTGTTGGTTATTTAGAAATGTGCTGTATAGTCTCCATGTGCTTGTGTTTCTTACACTTTTTTCTTATAATTGATACCTAGTCTCATAGCATTGTGGCCAGAGAAGATGCTTGATATAATTTCAATTTTCTTAAATTTACTGAGATTTGATTTGTGACCCAAGATGTGGTCTATCCTGGAGAATATTTCTTGTGGACTTGAGAAGGTGTACTCTGCATTTTGTTGAATGTCCTGAAGATATCAATGAGATCCATCTCATCTAATGTAACATTTAAGACTTGTGTTTCCTTATTAATTCTCTGTTTTGATGATCTGTTCATTGGTGTGAATAGGGTGTTAATGTCTCTTACTATTATTGTGTTACTGTCAATTTCTCCTTTTATGTCTGTTAGTGTTTGTCTTATGTATTGAGGTGCTCCTATGTTGGGTGCATAGATACATACAATTGTTATGTCTTCCTCTTGGACTGATCCCTTGATCATTATGTAGTGTCCTTTTTTATCTCTTATAAACTTCTTTATTTTAAGGTCTATTTTGTCTGATATGAGGATTGCTACTCCAGACTTCTTTTGCATCCCTTTTGCATGGAGTATATTTTTCCATCTTCTCACTTTCAGTCCATATGTGTCTTTAGGTCTGAAGTGGGTTTCTTGTAGACAGCATATATATGGATTTTGGTTTTTTTAATCCATTCAGCCAGTCTGTGTCTTTTGGTGGGAGCATTTAATCTATTTACATTTAAAGTAATTCTTGATATATATGTCCCTATTGCCATTTTCTTAATTGTTTGGGTTTGATTTTGTAGCTCTTTTTGTTGTTGTTGTTGTATTTCTTGACTATATAAGTCCCTTTAACTTCTGTTGTAAAGCTGGTTTGGTGGTATTGAAAGCTGTTAACTTTTAATTGTCTGAAAAGCTTTTTATTTCTCCATTAATTTTGAATGAGACCCTTGCCGAATACTGTAATCTTGGTTGTAGATTTTTCCCTTTCAGTGCTTTAAATATATCCTGCCATTCCCTTCTGGCCTCCAGAATTTCTGCTGAAAGATAAGCTGTTAAAAGTATGAGATTTCCCTTGCATGCCACTTGTTGCTTCTCCTTTGCTGCTTTTTAATATTTTTTCTTTGTGTTTAGTCTTTGTTAGTTTAATTAGTATGTGTTTTGGCATATTTTGCCTTGGGTTTACCCTGTATGGTACTCTTTGTGCCTCTTGGACTTGATTGACTATTTCCTTTTCCATGTTGGGGAAATTTTCAACTATAATCGCTTCAAAAATTTCCTCATACCCTTTCTTTTTCTCTTCTTCTTCTGGGACCCCTATAATTCAAATGTTTGTGTCTTAGATATGGTCCCAGAGGTCCCTGAGATTGTCCTCAGCTCTTCATTCTTTTTACTTTACTCTGTTCTTCAGAAGTTATTTCCACCATTTTATCTTCCAGTTCACTGACTCATTCTTCCACTTCAGATATTCTGCTACTAATTCCTTCCAGAATATTTTAATTTCAGTAATCATGCTGTTGTCTCTATATGTTTATTCTTTAATTATTCTAGGTCTTTGTTAATTGATTCTTGCATTTTCTCCATTTTGTTTTCAAGATTTTGATCTTTACTAACATTATTCTGAGTTCTTTTTCTGATAGTTTGCCTATTTCCTCTTCATTTATTTGGACTTCTGTGTTTGTCCCTTCATTTGTGCAGTATTTCCTTGCATTTTCATTAACTAACTGTTTTTGAGGTCTCCTTTTCCCAGGCTTCAAGAAAAGTGGAATTCTTTCCTTGAAGAAGGTTGAATTCTTCCTTCCTTTTGCTTTCTGCCCTCCTAAGGTTGGTCCAATGGTTTGTGTGAGCTTCATACAGGGTGAGATTTGTGCTGCGTTTTTGTTTCTTTCTTTTTCCTCTGATGAGCTTGGCTGAGTGAGGTAGTAATCCTGTCTGCTGATGATTGGGTTTGTGTTTTTGTTTGGTTTGTTGTTTAGATGAGGCATCCTGCACAGGGTGCTACTGGTGGCTGAGTGATGCTGGGTCTTGTATTCAAGTGGCTTCCTTTGTGTGAGTTCTCAATTCGCTACTCCTTAGGGTTCGTTCTCTGGTAGTCTGGGGTGCTGGAGTCAGTGCTCCCACTCCAAAGGCTCAGGGCTCAATCTCTGGTCAGAAAAAAAGATTCCACAAGTGGTTTGCTATAGCATCAAGTGAGATTCAAACAAATATCCAAAAACAAGAAACCAAAAATGAGCCCCAGATAAATGGAATTTACAAAATCAGGCAAATAATAATTAAAGTAATGAAATATACACATATACACATACACCCATGAGCAAAGTGAAGACAGTCCAACAAAAATAAAGTACGGTAAATTGAGCTGCAAACAAAGGAAATCAAAAATTATATTTACCAGTTAAGAACAAAACTAACTTAAGCACAAAGTGAAAAATAATACTAAAGAAAGGTGCCAAGTGAGGAATAAAGCAATGAAAACAAATCTAAGAAATATGTTGAGAGGAAAGGAAAGAAAGAATAGATATGCAAAGTTAAATAGAGATAGAGCCCCACTTACTGGGGACAGGTCCAGTCCTACTAACACTCCTGTTTTTCCCCCTAGTTCCTTCATCTTACTGAGTTTTGCATGGTTCTGTATATTTTTTTCCACTGGTCAGGTACTCCTGTCCACTTTCAGCTGGTGTTGTGCATGCACTTCTGTGTCTGAAGACGTATTCTTGATGTATCCATAGAGAGAGATTCCCTGCTATCAGGGTCCTTTCCCTCGCTGGGAGTCACAATTCTTACCTAGAAGTGGACCACATACACCACTCCTCTGCCATCTTGTTCTCCCGACCAGGAGCCTTTTATAGTCTCTACCAATAGGTCCATACACAAGCCATGACATAAAGGAGGAAGCAGGAGAATCAACATTCCTGGTACACTTGTAATGTAACCTGATCACTTAGACACCTGCCACTTCCAGCTCTGCTCCAGCTTCACATGCCCTTGGTCTGCTCTACCTTGACCCTCATGGCCACAGCTCCCTGGGCACTCATGGTCCTATCACTTCCTCCCCAAACTGCCCTCCCCCTCAGAACTCTCATCCTTGTAAGACAAGAATTTTTCCTGTCATTGACTCTACTCCTGATCCCTCTTCTCCTGAAGCTTTTGAAGAGGATGTTCCTAACTGTGCACATGTTAATCCCCACAGTCTCTGTTGCATGTCTAATGTGTCTTTCTGAGAACATGAGACCAGGCAGGAGACTGTATACAAGTACTAACCAGGACACAGAGAAGAGAGTCAGAAATGACCTTGGATGCTGAGTTGAGAGTCCATGGAGACAGCATGAATGGAATGAGAGCTCACAAGCCCGAGGTTTCCTTTGCATCTTGTATAGGGCCAGGAATGTGCATCAGGCTATGTGTGTGCATGTGTCTGTGTATTAGAAAGTGTCTAGTCCACAATGTGCACCTCCTTCCTGGCTACCTTGGTAACTTGGACTTTACTGCTTATGTGAAACTTCATTTGGATGTCTATCATGTCTAAATTTGAACTCCCATGACATGCTTCCCATATGTGCAGTTGCCTCTATCCTTCTTCTTCTGATTACCAAACCTTGGTATAATTCTTGGTTTTATTCTCTTTTTTTCATATCCAATGCTCTCTCAACAAATACTAATATATTTTACATATATATTATATATATATATGTATGTATATTTTTTTATATATATATATATATATATATATGATGTTGGAGAAGACTCTTGAGATTCCCTTGGACTGCAAGGAGATCAGTCAATCCTAAAGGAAATCAATGCTGAATATTCATTGGAAGGACTGGTGCTGAAGCTGGCTATCTGATGTGAAGAGTTGACTCATTGGAAAAGACCCTAATGCTGGGGAAGATTGAGGGCAGGACGAAAAGAGGGCAACAGAGGATGAGATAGTTGGATGACATCACCAACTCAATGGACATGAGTTTGGGCAAACTCCAGGAGAAGGTGAAAGAGAGGAAAGCCTGGTGTGCTGTAGTACTTGAAACTGCAAGTCAGACATGAATTAGCAACCTAAAAATTATAAATGCACATATATGTATATATACACAGACATACACACAATATAACCATCTGTCACCACCGACCTGATTCAGTATGACCATCATCTCCCACCTGACTATTATAATAGCCTCACAGTCTCTCTGTTTCTGTTCTTGACTCCTTGGAGTCTGTTTGCAAACATGTGTCCAGAGCAATCATTTCAAATACAGGTTGCATTAAATCACTTTAGCTCCATACTCCTCCCTGACTTCCACCTTCTCTGCAAGGCCCTGCACCACCTGACCTCATCTCTCATGCTCTCTTCTTACCTTCATCCATTTAGGACACTGGGCTTTTGCTATGCCTTCAACACAACAGACATGCCCATGCCTCAGAGCCTTTGCTTCTCCCTAGATTTCTCTTCTTCCCTGTATCTGTATGTGTCATTCCCTCACCTTCTTCAGGCATTTGCAAATATTTTATCTTCCTCTTTCTTTTATTTAATACTGTACCCTCCTTCAGGCAACCTCCTCACTCCTCCCTGCTCTAGTTTATCCATAAGACTCAACACAAGGATGTGAAGCAAAGTGCACTTACTCTAGGCTGTTCTTTAAAGACAAACATGCAAATCAGGTCTGAGAAAATTAGTTTCAAAAGCTAGTATTCAGATGTTTTTATTATTTCCAGGAAATTGCAACACTGAGAAGTCAATGAACTTTCCCAAGATCAGGTAGCCAATACATGGGCAGAGTTGTAATCCAAAAGTTGAAGTCAAATTCAAAAATCACTGATCTTGACCACTACATTATATTGATTTATAATGTATAGTCTATCTACAGGATGGGATACTATTTAGATAATTTTAAAAATTAGTAAAGCCCATTTTATATATTTAAATTGGAAGATGTACATGAAATACTGAATATACTTTAGAACAAGGTGTAGTATTACCCTACATTGTAAATATAAATATAAATATGTATGCTTATATGTATTTTGTGTTATAAAGAACATCTAAATGTTGATGTGTCAGAAGTCAGCAGTAGTTGTTTTCTAGGGTGTGTCTCTTTCTTTATAAGATTTTTATAACATGTATCAGATAAAACATCAGCTATCAAAAGTTTTCAGCAGAGTAGTAATATTATTAGAGCTGTGTTTCAAATAAATAAATCTACATATATGTCCACAGGATGCTTATCATTTTGGAATCTAGTTAATGTGCTTTTCTCAGACTCCACCTTTCACTTCCTATTGTGTTCAATATTGGTGAAAGTGAAAGTGAAGTCGCTCAGTTGTGTCGGACTGACTCTTTGCGAACCCATGGGCTGTAGCCTACCAGGCTCTTCTGTCCATGGGATTTTCCAGGCAATAGTCCTGGAGTGGATTGCCATTTCCTTCTCCAGGGGATCTTCCAAACCCAGGAATCGAACCCGGGTCTCCCGCATTGTAGACAGACGCTTTACTGTCTGAGCCACCAGGGAAAGATTGTTCAGAGTAATTTCTTAATTGTTCAGAGTAAGTATCTTTATTGAAATTAACCTAAATATCTCTATACCTGTCTAGACAATACAGGAAATGTGAAAATTTGACTTAATCCCTGAAAATAGAAAATCCCTATGAATTGTTCACAATCACCAATACAGCTTGCAAAACCCAAAGATGCCAGGACCCTTGAAGCACCCTTGGCATCATGTATCCACCATTACATAGTTTCCTGGATCACATGTAAATGTTATTGTTTCTGTGTCTTCCCACAACCAATATTGGCATCATATTTCCTGGGATGGAGAGCACTGACACACCACACCCCCAATCTCTTAAGGGAGAAAGTATCTCAGGAGCTGAACACCCTCACCTCACTGAGCTCTCTTCATCCCAACAGACTGCTCCAAGATCCCAGGTGACAGTTTTCTATTCCATCTGATTGCTGACTAAACAGATGAGGTTAGAGTTGGGACAACTTGAAGGCCAGCTCCCAAGGAGATTCCAGGAGGGGGCTGGTCCCAGTGTCACTTAAGATTTACTCTCACAGCAGCTTTCAAGTATCTTGCAACTAAAAGTTTGTACCTTTGCAGTCAGGTATTGATGTTTTATAAAATGTTCCACAATTGTGATTTATCTGATAGTTGCACCACAATTAGACTTCAGTTTAGAGATTTTTGGAGGAAGACCACAGAGGGAAAGTGTTGTTTTCATTATTTCAAGGGTACTATCAACATGACATGACTTGAATTTGACCTTGCTCTTCTGCGTGAAGTAGTACCTTGTAGCAATTTTTTCTTGTTTCTTTGAGTTCTTATCCCCATTTCTGAGATCTTTCTCAGTTTTCACATTATTTCTTTCTTGTCATGTTGGGCAAGTGTGCGTATTTTTCTTAGGAATGTGTTCCTCTGTTTCCATCAGAACCTCCAAAGGGAAGGAGCTTGAACTAAGTCCCAAGACCAACAAGCAGGTTGTAATCAAGTCTGCTGCTATTTGGGGATCAGAGGATGGAAGGGATGGTTCTGCATGTCAAGAACCCCACACACAGTGCTTTCTATATATAATATTTTTGAATTGGGAAAAAAATTTAAATCAATGTTACTTAGTAGTAAATAAAAATATTGATGTGTCTTAGTTCAGTTCAGTTCAGTTCATTCACTCAGTCATGTCTGACTCTTTATGACTCCATGAACCACAGCACGCCAGGCCCCCTGTCCATCACCAGCTCCCAGAGTTACCCAAACCCATGTTCATCGAGTTGGTGATGCCATCCAACCATCTCATTCTCTGTCATCCCCTTCTTCTCCTGTCCTCAATCTTTTCCAGTATCAGGGTCTTTCCAAATGAGTCAGCTCTTCGCATCAGGTGGCCAAAGTATTGGAGTTTCAGCTTCAAAATCAGTCCTACCAATGAACACCCAGGTCTGATCTTTAAGATAGACTGGTTGGATCTCCTTGCAGTCCAAGTGACTCTCAAGAGTCTTCTCCAGCACTACAGTTCAAAAGCATCAATTCTGTGCTCAGCTTTCTTTATTGTCCAACTCTCACATCCATACATGACCACTGGAAAAACCATAACCTTGACTAGATGGACCTTTGTTGGCAAAGTAATGTCTCTCCTTTTAACATGCTGATGTGTCTTAATATACACAGTTATAGACTTGGTAAAAGATAGTAATTACTACTAATTGTAAGAAACAAGAGAGGCTACCCTTGAGGAGAATGGCTGTGGGAAACAAAGGTGCTACGGATACTCTCTTTTTCTGTAAACATCGGATTGACCATTTAATCATATGTGTATTATCACATGATCTTTGTCATCACAAAATATCTTCCAGAGAGAACATGACACTTTTAAAATTAAACTAATAAACATTAAATTGTTTTAAGTATTGTGTTAGTCGCTCAGTCATGTCCGACTCTTTGTGATCCCATGGATTGTAGTCTGCCAGGCTTCTCTGTCCATGGAATTCTCCAGGCAAGAATACTAGAGTGGGTTGCCATCTCCTTCTCCATAAGTATTATTTGTTGAATATTTATGTTAGGCACTAACTAATACATTATTTAGTTAATCCTTACAATAATTAGATGATGTCTGTCATGTTAAAATCCTCAGTAGGATCATGAGAAATCTGAGGGGCACAGATGTTGAGTAAGGTGCTCAGGGTCACACAGTGGGTAAGAAGGTCAGACTTCCAGCCCCAGCAGGCAAGTGCTCTGCTGTGAGTGCTCAGGATGGGAATGAGTCAGGAAACATCCTACAGGTTCCAAAGCACTGCCCATCATTCATCTCAGGCTGTCTCCAAACTGACCTGTGAGGCAATGGTGACTAATCTCCACTCTACAGAAAAGAAAACCAGCTCTCAGAGAGGAGGAAGTGATCATGGAAAAGGTAACAGAGATCTGATATGGGAGCTGGACTTGCTGTTGTTGTGGGGTCTTCTCTTAGTCTTTCAAATCAGTCGACCTTCCAGAGACCAAAATAGTTTCTCTAGGATTGCGTATTTCCCCATGAATTAATTGTACTTCATGGAAAACCCTGTGAAGTCTTTTCCACTTGTGTCCTTAGGCTCCCACAGGCCCTTCAGAGAGTGGGTGCTGAATAAACATTTGCTAGATGTTAGGATGATTCAACTTCCACTTGAAACAGAGAATTCCTATACTACATATCACTGAAGATAAGGGCCTTCCTTGGTCTCTGAGCTAATCTTTCCCCAGAAGATAATCCAGACTCCAGTCAGTGCTCGAAGTTGCAAGCCTGATTGAATTCTGCTCCTTAGCCTGCCAACCACCCAGTTCCCAGTGGCCCTTACACCCAAGGCTGCCTCCTCCCACTACCCCTGATGTAACCTGATGAGGATCTACTTCCCCTGAACCAGTACAGCTGAGACACAGGACCTGCGCAGGTTCAGGATGGGGGACAGTGACTGTGGGTGACATGCCAGGAGTGTCTCTCAAACATTCCATGGACTTAGTGAGCATTGGTTGACTGTTGCTCACACCTTCTAGACAGCCAGGAACAGAACTGAGCAAAAATGGCCCTGGAGCTCAGACTCGATACTCTGGACATCATCCCAAATAACAGGTGTTTCTCCCTCTCCCAGAAGAGTCTGTAGCCAAACTCAACTTCCCATGAGATCCTTAGCTCTATTCCTGGACCAGAGGACTTACAAATATCCCACCTCCTCAAGTCCATGGTGCTGGGATGCCTGCAACCAGAAAACCCTTAAAAATTGCTGACACCTAACCTGGACTCTTACTGCCTGTCCCCTCACTGTCAAGGCTGCTCTCACCCCTTGTCCTGTAAGCAGTGAGAATACCCCAGGAGCAGGATCCTTCTTCTGAGCACAGCCCCACTCTGTATGTCTAGCAAATGGCTGAGGTCTGACCACTCCTGTCTATGGATATTGAGAGAGCTAGGATCACATTCCCCTTCTCTTCTTGCCAACCTCTCTTGGTAACTTTTCTCCATAAAGCCTGTTCCTTAACAATATCAATTTTCAGGAATTTGACTGGTATACAGTCATGGTAATAACAAAAGACCCACCTTGCAAACCAGCGCAAGACTCTGGAACTCAGCAGTGGGCTAATAAAGTGATTTTTCTTTAAGAAATCAAAGACACCAGGGCTGTTTCCCCAGGCCCCACACTGCCCGCAGTGCCCCTACCCAGCCAGGAAGCATCCCTGCTTCCCAACAATGCCTACTGCCCACAATATACATTCCACTTTCCAGCTTTATTTCTCTTGCCTCAGTATCTTTGGGGGAAAAATATCCAAAAAGCTTAAGTATTCTCTTCCTCTGAAATATATATTAAATCATTCCCATTTGTAGTGTAAAGATTCACCTACTGAAACCTGAAGCAGCACCCTCTTATCAATGAAGGATGTTAGTGAATAGTGAGGAATGGGAGACACAGGGGTGGGTTCTGCCTCAGGCAGCTTTGTCCAGTTCCTGGAGGAAAATCCTAAGGCATTCTCAGGCTGGGAGTTGTGTGAATAGCAGAGAATAAAATGCTGAGACTGCGCCAGTGGCCAGGAGGACAAAGCTCAATCTAAGGATGCTGGTAAGAAGTGCTGGTGGCAAAATGTGAAGCAGATCAGTACTGAGAATGGGAGCAAGGAGAATCCTGCTTCAACATGCAGTTGGGCCCATGTCAAAGAGGGAAGGTAAGAATGAAACCATAGTAAGTCCCCACCGTATTCAGGGCACTATGCCAGGAGCTTATATACCTTCTCCCATGTTATCCCTATAACTCTAATTCTCCTCCTAACTACCTGGTCTACACAAATGCATGCCCCTGGACCAAAGGGACATGAGAAAAAAACTCCTATAATGTTGGGTAAAGCCAGAGGAGAAAACACAACCTCTGTGCCTTCAATGGTGTGAGCCCCCACAGGCAATATAAGTAAGTCACCATGTTCATGAATGCCAACTGAGGTATTCAAACTCTGGAGAAAAACAAGTGCTTATATCTGGGGATGGGGACCTTGTCATTGGTAAGGGAAACACAGAGATTCCTGAGATGCAAGGGTGTTTCATCTAGTGACCTGTGGTGCTCTTGTTGGCTGTTTCTTAAGCTGTACATTAATTGTTAAGTTTTGCCTCTGTGGTTTTCCACAGTTAAGAAGGTCTTTAGCAAAGAATACTATGAACAACTTTGAAGCATAAAATGTTTCCAATATTTTTTTAGCATTTCCCTTAGAATTTATTCCAAGATAGGAGTAATGAAGCAAATGGCATGGAACTGTTGTAGTTTTTGATACACATTACATTTGCATTTCTACCACTGCAAGTAAATTCAAACACATGCCAAAATGTTTATTAACTGTTTATATTTTCTGAACTCTCTATACAACCTTTGGATATTATTCATTTGGGAGGTCTAGTCATGTCGGGATGCTGACTTACAGTGATTTGAGGGCAATGAGGTGTCCATGAAGAGGAAGATCCTAAAGACATCAAGATGGTTTGTATACCTGGAGGAGCGTCTGTTGTCCCTTCCTCAGGATGCAAACGCACAGCCAGAAGAATCCTTTCTGTTTGGCTCCACCCATCCTATGTCCACTGAAGCCACTCATGGGACAGGCCCTGGGGATGCAGAGTGAGCTGACTTCATCCCTGCCTGGGAGAATCAGGTCCAGAGGGATAGCAGACAAGTCAAAACAAGACAACAAAGACACAGGACTGGTAGGAACACACACAGTGATGGAGGGTAGACAAAATGCACTGGCAGGGTGGGGAAATGAGCCCTTGAAATGTCTGAGGAAAGATTTTGGATATGGGGCAGTGGGAGTTGAGGGAATAAGAAACACAAGCAGATACAGAACTGCAAGGAACATTCAGTATGTTTGAAACTGGCCTGAGGAGACTGGGAGAGACCATGAATGCCCTGGAAGCCATGCTCAGAGTCAGAATTTATCTTGTAAGCTTGGATTTCCAAAGTACTAATTTAGTAAAATCTCAGATGTCAATTTAGTAAAAGCTCTGGAGGGGTTTTGCTTGAAAAAGTTAGAAGGAACATAGAATCCCATGGTCACATATGCTGTGAAATAGCAGATTAAAGAATTAAAACTGATGGTCCCACTGGAATAGGAGACTGTGAAATCTCTCAGAAGGGATCAGTCTGTATATTTTGCAAAATTATCTGACCTAAGTGCCCCACCATCTTTTTGAGGAGTATTCTTATAACTGATGGACCATGGAGATCCTTGAGAATTTCCCATGTAGGTAAATGGAGTGCCATCTTGCAGTACAGTGTGTGCAGGAGCCGAACTATGTTTTGTTCTCTTCACGAGCCCTCACCTTCCTCTCCATCTCCCCTACCTATAGTAGATCATCAGCAATGTGATCCTTTTAAAGAACCCCCCATTTTATTATCAATAGCACAACCACTCTTCTGCATTAAGCATGAGCTGTTTGAGGTAGACCTGTCTGCCCCAAGCCCAGGTCCTCTTCAGTGGTATATGTGTTTCTTCCACAAATATTCATGAGAAACTACTATGTGCCAATCTCTGCTCCATGTGCTTAGGATACATCCACTAATGAATCCAATAAACCTTCTATCTTCATCATTCTATTAGGAGGAGAAATATATGAGGAAATGGAATAGTATTAATATGTTAGAAGGAAAAGATTAGGGAAAGCAGGATTCGGACCTTAGAAAATGGTTTCAATTTTGCATCAGGAGGTAAGAACAGGCTTCATCAAGGTGGAAACTTTTGAGAAAAGAGTGGGAGGAGGTGATGGAGTGGACACCTTAAGGAATGTTTCCCTGGTTGAGGTGACAATTCTTGCAAAGGCCCTCAGCTGGGAGTGTGCCTGGTATGTCCCAGGAACAGGAGGTCAATGTAATTGAGGCAAATTCAAGTGTAGGCAAGAGGGAAAGAGGATTCTGAGATCAAAGGAGAAATGGGGTCAGATCACATCCTACTTGACCTGGAATCTTGGGATGGCAGAGCCAGACTGGTCTCCAAAGATTGTGTGATAACGCACCACTTGCTGGACAGATGAGAAAAGGAGGTAGATAGCATGGGGGCTCTCCCCAAGTGGTGCTAGGGTAGAATCTGGTTCCTGGACAGTTTCTCAAATCCAACTCATGCTAGTGTAGACCTCACCTGGTCCAGGAAAGATCAACATCAGGCAGGGACACTCAGCTCTGGGTGGCTGCCACTGCAGCACTCTCCACTAGGGTTGCTGGCTCGGAGCTCAGCTTCTCCCTCCATCCCCTGGAAACACCCTGACCTTGGCTCCTGCACTATCCCAGCCTGATTCTGATCATGACACTAGCCCATCCACTGCTGCCTTTCAACTGGTGCTTGCTCCCTTTGCTTCAATCTCTCTCTTTCCTAGGTTATGAGGTTAAGTAAAGTGTTAGTCACTCAGTTGTGTCCAACTCTTTGTGACCCCATAGACTGTAGCCTGCCATTCTCCTCTGTACATGGAATTCTTCAGACAAGAATATGGGAGTGGGCTTCCATGTCCTTCTCAAGGGATCTTTCTGACCCAGGGATCAAACCCAGGTCCCCTGCATTGCAGGAAGATGCTTCGTCATCTGAGCCACCAAACCCCCAAGAACAGCCCTGAAAAATGAACCGCAACTTCGGTTTTAAAGAACAGACAAGGGAGATCAGGAAACCGAGGAGGGGGATGAAGGAGAGCAAGTGTGGAAATTACAGAGTCATGCTGCCAGTCCCCACATAGATATACTCTCCAACTCATGTCAGCCTGAAGGACAAAATAGAAGCAGAGAGTCCATGGCTTCAACATGAGGTCCTGAGGATTGAAAATCTGACCCATGAAGACAGAAGAGAGTACTAGACTAGAACAAGCCTAACCAGAAGAAGAAATATAGCCCCGCACTTTTTATCCACTCCCAAATCTCCCTGCCCCGGTTCTAACATGACTAGACTTTCCAGGAGTGAGTGGACCTCAGTGGGTTCATACTCTTGCTACTGCCTCTTCCTTTCCTTTCTCATTGTACCATGATGAGCACAGCCAACACAATTTCTCTCTCTCTCTCTCCCTCACCCCTACATTCAGGTTTGCTGCAATATCCTCTGTTGCTATTTTTGCCTCCCAGAAGCTGATTATCCCCTTTTCTTCCTCTTTGCATTTCTTCTCAATCAAATCCTACCCTTTCAAGGTACATGTTTGGTACCAGCCTGCTAGGTAAAGGCTATGTATTCAATATATTCAGACAACCAAAATAATAATAAAAAAAAACTATCAGTAACCTTAAAGCATTGCTTCATTAATATTAAAATAGAAAAATCACTAAAATGTTTACTGTACATCAACCAACTTTTAATAATTATAGTTGGTGTAGTCTCTTAAGAAGATGATTATCAAAGAAACATTTACTCAGTGATAAACTAATCTAGCAACCATTTTAAACTGCCCATTGTGAACACTCTATATGGTATGTTACTCTTATCATTTTTGTTTTCTTTAAAAAACGAGTCACCAGTCCAGGTTCAATGCATGATACTAGATGCTTGGGGCTGGTGCACTGAGACGACCCAGAGGGATGGTACAGGGAGGGAGAAAGGAGGGGGCTTCAGGATGGGAAACACGTGTATACCTGTGACAGATACATGTTGATGTATGGCAAAAGCAATACAATATGGTAAAGTAATTAACCTCCAATTAAAATAAATAAATTTATATTTAAAAAAATTTTAATGTCTCTGCAATTCAAGATATTTTTATAACTAAGGATATCATCATATACTCAAAATCAAGCAGTTTTTAAATGTAGAGTCAACAAACGGACTCAGATCTTTTTGACACTAAATTTGAGAACTTTCCACTGCACCTTAATCACCCATTAACATCATCTATTAAGGAGCTGTCTATGAAATTTGCATCCATGGTAGAAATGCTGTATCAATTAGCCACATGTACATTTGAAACTTGGCTAATATAAATGAAATTAATTTTTTATTTTATCTAATTTTAATTAATTTAAAATTAAATAGCCACTATTTGATTCTACTCACAGCATCACTGAATGTAAATAACTTCTATGGGAACCCAACCCTCTCCGTAAAGAAAAACCTGGAGCTCAGGATCTTCCTGAATGGGAGAAAGGATACAGAAGTCACAAAAGTAAGAGTAAAACAATAGCCAACTCTATACATTTCTCCTTGAAATCACAGGTACATTATAACAGTTTAAAAACATACTCTACAACCCACCCAAACTAATAGCCTCTCTTTTGGGTAGAAAGCTAAGGGACAAGTGGAGCACAGAGCTTCAGCTCTCAAAATTTAGATAATTAAGATGCTGTCATAAATGTGGCAAATTTCTATACATTTTTTCCTTTTAAAAATTTTATAACATTCTCTGTTAGTAAGGTATTAATATTTCTCAGTGCTCGTTTCTATTGAATAAGAAGTCATGATCTCTGGCTTTGAAGACCTGCTTTAAAATATATTTTCTACTATCATTAGAATACCTTTAAACTACCTTCTTATAGCATCTGTATTCTTTTATATAAGTATATTCTTTTATTCTTTATACATCCTTATTTAGTTCCTGATTTTAAAGAAAAAGCTTTGTGTTTTAGTAAAGCATTGAGCATGATATTAGCTATGGCTTTGTGTATATGGCTTGTTTTATTGAGCTATGTTCCCTCTTTATCAACTTTGTTGAGAGTTTTTAATCATGACTCTGTCTTGAATATTGTCAAATGCTTCTTTTGCATCTATTAAGATGATCATGCGACTTTTATCTTTCATGTTGCTAAAGTGTTGAGTTATATTGATTGATTTTGGGGTATTGAACCATCCTTGAATCCCTCAAATAAATCCCACATAATCATTGTGCTTGATCTTTTTTTTTTTTTTTTTGGATGACTGAATTCAGTTTTCTAATATTTTTTTGAGAATGTTTGTATCTACGTTCATCAGAGATATAATTTTATTTTTTATCTGGTCTTTTATCTGTTTCTTTATCTGGTTTAGGCATCATGATATGTCCAGGTGTGAGTTTATAGGGGTTCATTTGTTTGAATCTTTCTGTGATTCCTGTACCTGGATTTCTGTTTCCTGCTTAGATTCAGGAATTTTCAGCCATAACTTCATCGAATACATTTTCGCCTCCTACCTGTCTCTCTTCTCTTTATGAGACCTATGACATGAATGTGAGTGTGTTGAATGCTATCCCAGAGGTCCCTTAAACTATCCCCATTTTTTTATTTAGTTTGTCTTTTTGCTATTCTGATTGAGTGATTTCTATTATTCTGTCTTCCAGATTAATTATGCATTCTTCTGTGTCACCTGCTGCTGCTGAAGTCACTTCAGTTGTGTCAAACTCTATGTGACCCCATAGATGGCAGCCCACCAGGCTCCCCCATCCCTGGGATTCTCCAGGCAAGAACACTGGAGTGGGTTGCCATTTCCTTCTCCAAAGCATGAAAGTGAAAAGTGAAAGTGAAGTCGCTCAGTCGTGTCCAACTCTTAGTGACCCCATGGACTGCAGCTCACCAGGCTCCTCCATCCATGGGATTTTCCAGGCAAAAGTGCTGGGTGGGGCGCCATTGTCTCTGTGTCACTTCTATTTATACACTCCAGTGTAGTTTTATTTCATTATTTTATTTTCCAGTCTGACTAGTTCTTTGCTCTATTTTCTTGTTGTTGTTCCGTCACTCTGTCACGTAGGACTGTTTGCGACACCATGGACTGCAGCACGCCAGGCTTCTCTGTCCTTCACAATCTCCCAGGAATTCTCACTGTGTACACGTATTAGTTTTCCCAATTCCATTAGAATTCTCTTACTATTGATCTGAACTCTTTATCAGATAAATTGTGCCTGTCTCATTAATGTCTTTTCAAGGTTCTTTTGTTGTTGTTCTTTTACTTGAAACACATTCCTCTGTGTCCTTATTTTCTTTAATTCCCTCTGTCTCTATGAAATTAAGTAAAACAATTGCCTATACCAGTCTTGAAGGCATATCCTTGTGTGGGAGTGTCCCTATGCAATCTGCATCTAGCCAGTGGCTTGGTGGGAGAGCTGGATCTTAAGTGAGAGCAGGCTGCGTCTTTCTCTGGGGCATGCTGGCAGCCACCACTTTAGTGGGAGCTACACTGGAGGTGTAGGAGCTAGAGGCAGGGCCAGGTACAGCTAGAGTTTCTCCTCTGCTTTAATGGCTGCCATCACTCTACTGGGGACAGAGGGGGGCTCAAGGGGCTAGCGCAGGAGCCCAGAGGAGTTGAGTTTCTCTCAGTGTGATGGCACTCTCTTCTTTGGTTTGGGACATGGTTGGGAAGCCTTGGGCTCCTGACAGCTTGAGGATGTACTTCTGTGTTGGTGCCATTTTTCCCTGATGTGTGTGCCTTGGAGAGAGGCTCAGTCAGGGCTAGAGGGGTAGATGCTACATCACTGAGCTGGCCCAGCCACCTCCTAAATGTGCACAATGACACACACTCTGGTAAATGTTATCTCTGCCCTAGAGATAGCTTTCTCACTCTGGAGTGTATGCAGGGATACACGAGTTGACAATGGCTGCCTCTGCCCTGGTAAAGGACAAGTTCAGAGTCCAAGTTGGCTCCATTCTTTCCAAGTGTGCCCACTTTCATTGGCAATAGCAGCCTCTGAATTAGTGGGGAGCAGAAATGGAACTAGAGAAACTGAATGAGGAACCCATTGTGTGCCCGGGGGATGGGGGGAGGGGTAGTCCTATCAAGCTAGCAAGAGTCACAGGCAGTTTTCCATCTGTTGCCTCCAACTGGTGGCTGAGCGTAAGCATATATGTGTGTTACTCTTCAAGAATAAATTATTTTCCCTTACAGTGTTCTAATAATCACATAGGTATTCAAACAAGCTAAGGGGTCTATCTTCCCAGTGCCAGAGCTGGGGCAGCGTGTTTAATATGTGTCTCATACTCCTCATCCCCAAGGGGATTCTTGAGCCTATGCTACCCCTCTCCTCTCTGTGCCCCCTAAAAGTTCTGTGAGGCATGACCAAAACACTTCTCCTTCTTTCCTACCAGACTCCATGTATCCTTTCTCTACAACCTTGGTTACAGAAGAGCTATAAGGAAGCTGGAGCCATGTATGTTTCATGATCTCTGGGGGTACAGGTGGGAGTTTCCTTGACCTGGTCCCTGTCTAACAAGTAGCCCATGAATGGCAGTTGAGAGGGGGATAATGGCTAATATGGAACCCTTTAAGTAGCCCCAGAGATGCAGATGCAGGGTATCTGCGTCATCAAGAATATTCTTGGTCTGTGACTGGGACAGATGGGGTGCATTTACATGGCCCTTTCAGGATCTAGTCAGACCAAGTTTGGTAGGCTTACCACAAAGTTTCCCTACCACAGAGGGGATGCACCACTTCCACAGGCAATATCAGGGTCTACAGCCAGGACCAAGGTCTGTATATCTATTACCTGGTGTACAGGTAGACATGGTTTTTCCGGGTCTTCTGCCTATGTTGATGACAAGCCCACAGCCAAAAGGGGTTCTAACTGACTTCTCAGAGGTAGAGAGCTGATTCCATTTCTGAGGCCAAGACCACAGTTAATCAGTCAGCCTCTTCCTTGGAAGTTTATGCTTCATTTCTATTCATTTAGAGATTTCACTTAACATTATAACATGCCTACCTAATCCAAACACTACATCAATACCTCTCTCCACCTCCTGAAACTGAAAAGAACCTTATAGCACTTTCATTCTTCTCTCTCTAGTCCTAAATGCTTTTTAATCCAATGTTTGTGTTCTGTATTTTCACTGCAATACTTATAAATTCTTCACTCCCAAGCTCATTCTATGGGCCACTGTCATCCTGATACCAAACCAGACAAAGATATCACCAAAAAAAGGCCAACATCACTGATGAATACAGATGTGAAAATCCTCAATAAAATACTAATGAACTGAATCCAAAGACATATTAAAAGGATCATATACCATGTTCAAGTAGGACTGATCAGAGATGCAAGGATTCTTCAGTCTATGCAAGTCAATCAATGTGATAGGCCATATTGCCAAATTAAAGAATAAAAACCATACAGTCATGTCAACTGATGCAAAAAGCTTTGATGAAGTTCAACAAAAACCATACAATTATCTAAATTAATGCAGAAACTGCTTTGACAAAGTTCAACACCCATGTATGATAGCAACTCTCCAGAAAGTGGGCATAGAGGGAAACTACCTCAATATAATAAAAGCCATATACAACAAACTCACATCATTCTCGGGCTTCCCTGTGGCTCAGCTGGTGAAGAAGCCACCTGAAATGCAGGAGATCTGGATTTGATCCCTGGGTTAGGAAGATCCCCTGGAGAAGGGAAAGGCTACCCACTCCAGTATTCTGGGCTAAATAATTCCATGGACTGTATAGTCCATGGAGTCTAAGAGTCGAACACAACTGAGTGACTTTCACTTTCACATCATCCTCAACACTGGAAAACTGAAAACATTTCCTCTAAGATTACAAACAGAAAAGGATGGCCACTCTAATCACTATTAAACATAGTTTTGAAAGTTCTAGCCATGGCAATCAGAGAAGAAAAAAAAAGAATACAAATTGGAAAAGAAGTAAGACTGTCACTATTTGCAGATGGCATACTATACATAGAGATGCTACTAAATAAAATTACTAGACCTAATCAATGAATTCAGTAAAACTACAGTATAAAAAAATTAATACACAGAAATATCTTACCTTCCTAGATACCAACAATGAAAGAGCAGGAAAAGAAACCAAAGAAACAATCTAATGTACCATTGCATCAAAAGAATCAGTCTTCTAGAAATAAACCTATCCTATTCAGTCAGCAAAAACAAGACCAGGGTCTGACTGTATCTCAGATCATGAACTGCTTATTGCCAAATTCAGACATAAATTTTAAAAAGTAGGGAAAACCGCTAGACCATTCAGGTATGATCTAAATCAAATCCCTGATTATTAGAGTGGAAGTGAGAAATAGATTTAAGGGCCTAGATCTGATAGATAGAGTGCCTGATGAACCATGGACGGAGGTTCATGACATTGTACAGGAGACAGGGATCAAGACTATCCTCATGGGAAAGAAATGCAAAAACCAAAATGGCTGTCTGGGGAAGCCTTACAAATAGCTGTGAAAAGACGAGAAGCCAAAAGCAAAGAAGAAAAGGAAAGATATAAGCACCTGAATGCAGAGTTCCAAAGAATAGCAAGAAGAGATAAGAAAGCCTTCTTCAGCAATCAATGCAAAGAAATAGAGGAAAACAACAGAAGGGGAAAGACTAGAGATCTCTTCAAGAAAATTAGAGATACCAAGAGAACATTTCACACAAAGATGGGCTCGATAAAGGATAGAAATGGTATGGACCTAACAGAAGCAGAAGATATTAAGAAGAGGTGGTAACAATACACAGAAAAACTTTAAAAATAAAAATCTTCATAACCAAGATAATCATGATGACATGATCACTCACCTAGAGCCAGACATTCTGGAAAGTGAAGTCAAGTGGGCTGCAGAAAGTATCACTACAAACAAAGCTAGTGGAGGTGAGGGAATTCCAGTTGAGCTATTTCAAATCCTAAAAGACGATGTGGTGAAAGAGCTACACTCAATATGCCAGCAAATTTGGAAAACTCAGCAGTGGCCGCAGGACTGGAAAACGTCAGTTTTCATTGCAATCCCAAGAGAGGCAATGCCAAAGAATGCTCAAACTACCGCACAATTGCACTCATCTCACATGCTAGTAAAGTAATGCTCAAAATTCTCCAAGCCAGGCTTCAGCAATACATGAACTGTGAACTCCTTGATGTTCAAGCTGGTTTTAGAAAAGGCAGAGGAACCAGAAATCAAAATGCTAACATCCACCAGATCATTGAAAAAGCAAGAGAGTTCCAGAAAAAACATCTATTTCTGCTTTATTGACTATGCCAAAGCCTTTGACTGTGTGGATCACAATCAACTGTGGAAGATTCTGAAAGAGATGGGAATACCAGACCACCTGACCTGCTCTTGAGAAATCTGTATGCAAGTCAGGAAGCAACAGTTAGAACTGGACATGGAACAACAGACTGGTTCCAAATAGGAAAAGGAGTACGTCAAGGCTGTATATTGTCACCCTGCTTATTTCTTATATACAGAGTGCATCGTGAGAAACACTGGGCTGGAAGAAGCACAAGCTGGAATCAAGATTGCCAAGAGAAATATCAATAAACTCAGATATGCAGATGACACCACCCTTATGGCAGAAAGTGAAGAGGAACTAAATTTAAAGCCTCTTGATGAAAGTGAAAGTGGAGAGTGAAAAAGTTGGCTTAAAGCTCAACATAGAAACTAAGATTGGCATCTAGTCCCATCACTTCATGGGCAATAGATGGAGAAACAGTGGAAACAGTGTCAGACTTTACTTCTGGGGGCTCCAAAATCACTGCAGATGGTGATTGCAGCCATGAAATTAAAAGACGCTTACTCCTTGGATGGAAAGTTATGACCAACCTAGACAGCATATTCAAAAGCAGAGACATTACTTTGCAAACAAAGGTCCATCTAGTCAAGGCTATGGTTTTTCCAGTAGTCATGTATGGATGTGAGACTTGGACTGTGAAGAAAGCTGAACACCGAAGAACTGATGCTTTTGAACTGTGGTGTTGGAGAAGACTCTTGAGAGTCCCATGGACTGCAAGGAGATCCAACCAGTCCATTCTGAAGGAGATCAGCCCTGGGTGTTCCTTGGAAGGAATGATGCTAAAGCTGAAACTCCAGTATTTTGGCCACCTCATGCAAAGAGTTGACTCATTGGAAAAGACTCTGATGCTGGGAGGGATTGGGGACAGGAGGAAAAGTGGACGACAGAGAATGAGATGGCTGGATGGCATCACCAACTCGATGGACGTGGGTTTGGGTGAACTCTGGGAGTTGGTGATGGACAGGGAGGCCTGGCATGCTGCAGTTCATGGAGTCACAAAGAGTCGGACACGACTGAGCAACTGAACTGAACTGATGCATCTCAATGTTCATTGTACCACTATTCACAATTACCAGGACATGGACACAACATAAATGTCCATTAACAGAAGAATAAATAAAGAAGAGATGGTACATATATACAATAGAATATTACTCAGTCATGAAAAAGAATGAAATATTGCCATTAGCAGCAACATGGATGGACCTGGTGATAATACAGAATGAAGCAAGTTAGACAAAGACTAATATCATAATATCACTTAAATGTGAAATCATAAAAGTGGTAAAAATGAACTTATTTACAAAAGAGAAAATGAGTCACAGATGTCAAAAAGAAACCTAGAGTTATCAAGGGGAAAGCACTGTTGTTCAGTTGCTCAGTCATGTCCAACTCTTTGTTACCCCATGAACTACAGCACACCAGGTTTCCTTGTCCTTCACCGTCTCCTGGAGTTTACTCAAACTCATGTCCATTGAGTTGGTGATCCCATCCAACTGCCTCATCCTTTGTCATCCCCTTTGCCTCCTGCTTTCACTGTTTCCCACGTCAGTTTCTTCTCCAATGAGTCAGCTGTTTGCATCAGGTGGCCAAAGCATTAGAACTTCAGCTTCAGCATCAGACCTTCCAATGAATATTCAGGACTGATTTCCATTAGGGTTGACTGGTTTGATCACCTTGCAGTCCAAAGGACTCTCAAGATTCTCTTCTCCAGCACCACAGTTCAAAGGCATCAAGTTTTTGGCTCTCAGCCTTTTTTATTTTCCAGTTCTAATATCCATACATGACTACTGAAAAAAACCATAGGTTTGACTATAAATACTATGTAAGCAAAGCAATGTCTCTGATTTTTAATATGCTGTCTAAGTTTGTCATTGCTTTTCTTCCAAGGAGCAAGCATCTTTAATTTCATGGCTGAGGTCACCATCCACAGTGATATTGGAGCCCAAGAAAATAAAGTCTGTCACTGTTTTCACTGTTTCCCCATCTATTTGCCATGAAGTGATGGGACCGGATGCCATGATCTTAGTTTTCTGAATGTTGAGTTTTAAGCCAGTTTTTAATTCTCATCTTTCACTTTTATCAAGAGGCTCTTTAGTTCCTCCTTGCTTTCTGCCATAATGATGGTGTCATCTGCATATCTGAGGTTATTATTAATTCGCCCCACAATCTTGATTCCAGCTTGTGCTTCATTCAGTCTGGCATTTTGCATGATATAATCTGCATATAAATTAAATAAACAGAGTGACAATATATAGCTTTGATGGACTCCTTTCCCAACTTGGAACCAGTCCATTGTTTCATGTTCAGTTCTAATGGCTGCTTCTCAACCTGAATACAGGTTTTTCAGGAGGCAGGTAAGGTGGTCTGCTATTCCTGTTTTCTGGTTTGTTGTGATCCATACAGTCAAAGACTGTAATGTAGTCAATGAAGCAGATGTATATATATTTCTGGAAATCCCTATCATTTTCTATGATCCTACAGACCTTTTCTAAATTCAGGTCGCACATCTGGAAGTTCTTGGTTCACATACTGTTGAAGCCTAGCTTGAAGACTTTTGAGCATTACTCTGCTAGCGTGTGGAATCAGTGCAATTGTGCACTGGTTTGACCATTCTTTGGCATTGTTCTTCTTTGGGATTGGAATGAAAATTTACTTTTTTCAGACCTGTGGCCACTGCTGTGTTTTTCAAACCTGCTAGAATATTGATTGCAGCAATTTCACAGCATCATCTGTTAGGATTTGAAACAACTCAGCTGGAATTCCATCACTTGACTTCACTCTTCAGAATGTCTGGCTCTAGGTGAGTGCTTACACCATCCTGGTTATCTGGGTCATTAAGAACTTTTTCTGTATAGTTCTTCTGTGCATTGTTGTCACCTCTTTTTAATCCTCTGCTTCTGTTAGGTTCATACCATCTTTGTCCTTTGCTGTGCCCATCTTTGCATGAAATGTTCCCGTGGTATTTCTGATTTTCTAGAGGTGATCTCTAGTCTTTCCCACTCTATTGTTTTCCTCTATTTTTGCATTCTTCACTTAAAAGGCTTTCTTATCTCTCCTTGCTAGTCTCTGGAACTCTGCAATCAGATGGGTATATATGAGTGAGAAAGGGGAGGAAGAGGTAAATTGAGAGATTGAGATTGACATATACATTCTACTATATATAAAAATAGATAACTAATAAAAACATACTATATAGCACAGGGAACGCAATACTCTGTAATGACCTATTAGGAAAAGAATCTTAAAAAGACTGGATTTATGGATATCTATAACTGATTCACAGATGTACAACAGAAACTAGCACAACATTAACACAAGATTGCCAGTAGAAATATCAATAACCTCAGATATACAGATGACACTACCCTTATGGCAGAAAGCAAAGAGGAACTAAAGAACTTCTTGATGAAAGTGAAAGAAGAGAGTGAAAACCTGACTTAAAACTCAACATTAAAAATGAAGATCATGGCATCCAGTCCCATGACTTCATGGCAAATAGATGGGGAAACAATGGAAACAGTGACAGATTTTATTTTCTTGGGCTCCAAAATCACTGCAGATGGTGACTGCAGCCATGAAATTAAAAGATGCTTGCTCCTTGGAAGAAAAGCTATGACCAACCTAGACAGCATATTAAAAAGCAGAGACATTACTTTGCTAACAAATGTCCATCTAGTCAAAGCAATGATTTTTCCATGTATGGATGAGAGAGTTTGACCATAAAGAAAGCTGAGTGCTGAAGAATTGATGCTTTTGAACCTTGGTGTTGAAGAGGACTCTTGAGAGTCCCTTGGACTGCAAAGAGATCAAGAGAGTCAATCCTAAAGAAATACAGTCCTAAATATTCATTGGAAGGACTGATGCTGAAGCTGAATCTCCAGTACTTTGGCCATGTGATGCAAAGAACTTACTCATTTGAAAGACCTTGATGCTGGGAAAGATTGAAGGCAGGAGGAAAAGGCAGAGGATGAGATGGTTGGATAACATCACCAACTAGATGGACATGAGTTTGAGCAAGCTCCAGGTGTTGGTGATGGACAGGGAAGCCTGGTGTGCTACAGTCCATGGGGTCACAAAGAGTTGGACATGACTTACAACGGAACTGAACTTAACACAACATTGTAAATAACTTTATCCCAACAAAAAATAATATTTTAAGATTGTAAAGTGAAAGTGAAGTCGCTCAGTCGTGTCCGACTCTGCGATACCATGAACTGTAGCCCACCAGGCTCCTCTGTCCATGGGATTTTCCAGGCAATAATACTGGAGTGGAGTGCCATTTCCTTCTCCAGGGGATCTTCCTGACCCAGGGATCGAACCCAGGTCTCCTGCATTGTAGACAGACACTTAACCGTCTGAGCCACCAGGGAAGTCCTTAAGATTGTAAAGTTTTGTTATTTTTATACAGTCAGTGCTAAGTTCTACTCCTTGTTTAACTTCTCCTCACTTTTTCCACTCACTATTTCTTTATGTTTTCAAACTTCCCTACTGGTTGGTTTTCTAATGAAGTTATGTTTTGTGAATAACTATTGGTGATAACATTCTCAGTTTTAATTTGACTGGAAATATCTTTACTTTAGCTTTTCTTGAATGACAGGGGCAGATCTTGTCTAGAGTAAGATATCTGGCACCTTGCTCCCAACATTTGTCAAAGAAACACCGCTGGACCACTGGTGGAGACAGGCATACTCTCATCCCAGTGAATGAGGGACCATATCCTCCTGCAGTGGAGGTCCTTAGTGTAACACTCAGTCAAGAAGACCACTACAAACAGGCACAAGCTCCCAAGGTTATGACTCGGGTTGGTTTTCTCTTCAGGTCACTCCCAACAGGCACAGCCTTTGAAGGTCATGACTTGGATTGGTTTTGTCCTGGACCTGGATTGACTCACAAAGACACTTCCGTGGAGAGCAGTCTGCAGATAAATGAAATTTTATTATAATACCGTTTGATTTTACATATGTGATATCAATCTTATCAATACAAACTTCGAATCACCAATCTCTTTTACCTGTTATTTTGCTCTAATTTTCTTTCTCATAATACATTCCTCTCTGTTCTTGCTTCAAACATTTTTCATTTTGTACTATAGGCTTAATACCTTTCTATATCTTTTGAAAAGTATAAACATAGTTCTCTGAAGTTTCCTTGCAGCTTTTTTCAGTTAACTGTGGTTTTTAGTCTGTGGTTTCCTGTTAGTGACCTCTGCTGACTCTATCTCAGAGGGATATGCATTTCCTAACAAGCCAGTAATTTTCTGCTGTTATCATACATACAGTAGCAATTGTTCTCTACAAAAGTCCACACACATGATCGGATATGAAAGTCTCCTTACTGGTCTGTTTGCTCATACCAAAGCCCTGTACGCTCTATTTTAAGGTATTTTTGGAGTTTTAGTCCATAGTGAGAACGGAGAAGGCAATGGCACCCCACTCCAGCACTCTTGCCTGGAAAATCACATGGACGGAGGAGCCTGGTAGGCTGCAGTCCATGGGGTCGCTAAGAGTCGGACACGGCTGAAGCGACTTCACTTTCACTTTTCACTTTCATGCATTGGAGAAGGAAATGGCAACCCACTCCAGTTTTCTTGCCTGGAGAATCCCAGGGACGGGGGGAGCCTGGTGGGCTGCCGTCTATGGGGTCGCACAGAGTCGGACACGACTGAAGCAACTTAGCAGCGGCAGCAGTAGCAGCCACAGTGATAAATCACACTCACAGTTATATATAGTGCAGGCTTGAGTGCCAGTTTCTCACAAATTTCTCACAAATTCCTCCCATACAGTGCAGGTGGCAGCCCTCAAGCCAGTTTCCTATGAGGCAGATACTTTCTCACCCTATATTTACCCCAGCTCCTTATCTGGCCTCGTGCAATACCCCTAAAGGTCAAAGCCACACATAAGGCTCTATCCCTCCTTAGCCACATATAACATTGGCCTCTAAGGGACAGATAAGTTTCTGACAACTCCATGGGCTATGAGAAGTTTAAATCTCATGCACCCTTTTAACTCTTAGTTCTCTCTTGTTTCTGTAACTGGAGTATCCTGACCCTAACTTACACAGTTAAAATATTTAGTTTAACAAAACACTGTAGCTACCTAACTAAACCACTTTTATTATATAGCTATCAAGCATCACTGTATAGTCAGAGTTTGAGAAGGTTTTCCTGAGTCAGTTCATGTGTCCTCTTCTCTGGAAAATTCTAAAGTATTTTTCTACTCTTGTAATCCTTGCTCCCCACAGCCTCCAACACTTGGGGCTGAAGCAGCCATGCTCAAGGCAGAAGTTAGAACTCCACCGAGAAGGTGCAACTCTATATTCATCTTTTGACTTCAAAATATGCCAACTATATTTTATTGATTTTAAAAAAGAGATTCGTGTTTTCCAAAACTAAGGATTGTAGATTCCGAGCAAAAGTGTTTCAAAAGTACTGATAACAAACTAAACAGATGCCAGGTGAGCTGCAGAGCTGAGATGTAGAACAAGCCAAGTGATAGAAACTCCAAACATGTTAAGAAGGGGGCTACAGCAGAGGCAGCAGAGGATTCTGGGGTGATGCTAGTGGTAAAGAACCTTCCTGCCAATGCAGGAGGCGTATGAGATGTGGGTTCAATCCCTGGGTCAGGAAGATCCCCTGGAGGAGGGCATGGCAACCCACTCCAGTATTCTTGCTTGAAGAAACAGAGGAGCCTGGAAGCCTACAGTCCATGGGGCTGCAAAGATTCAGGCAAGACTGAAGCAACTCGGCACACACGCACATGCACACTGCAACAAAAGGAGCTTTGATGACTCATAATTCATCTGAGATGTTAGTCCCATCTCCCAGGAAGCCTTCATGGATAGGAGTCGAAGCATGGTGCATCTAGGCAGAAGAAAAACCTCAAAAGTGTTCCAAGTTCCCATCAACCTTTGCACAATGATAGGGAGATTCAGAGGTTCTCACGGATCCTTACAGGAGGAAGAAAGTAAAGAGGATCATGTGGCAAAATATGCCTGAGATTGTAAAGTAATTAACCTCCCATTAAAATAAATAAATTTCTATTTTTTAAAAAAGGAAAATTAAAAAAAGAAAGGAAAAGGAAAGATGAGAGGACACAGATCTTACTCCAAGAGGCAGTGTGGGCTGTCTCAGTGGCATCTCTCTCTTTGGTTTTCTCAGGTGTGATTCAGTCACCTGTCCAGTGCATCCTCAAAGGACAAGAGACACATCAAACTCTCTGAGTAGTCTCATTAAAGCTCAGTCTCATCAGCTCATATTCTTCAGATAAATTTTCTTTTTCCTTTTGTCCAATTCTACTTTTTTATGCCTTCACTATATGTGACAGCTTAAGAATCTCAAACCACTTTTCATACACTCATTTGAAAATTCTGAATGTGCAGGTATTTTCCCAAGAGATTTTACTTTACCTCCCAAAGGCCATGGGTCTTGTTAAGGATCTGGTGACAGGTGTGGAGGTCAACTGGTGAATTCAGCTGTTTGTGTGGTATGGGCAAGGGATATGCATGGTGGGGGAAACTGACAGACTTTAACCACCTTCTCTTCTCTAAAACTGACACCCTGAACTCTTTTCTCATTATAAAACTTTGGGTAAAATATTTTCACTCTCCAAACTTCTGTTGCTTCATCTGTGAAATGTTCTGCCTTCCTAGCAGGGTTTTCTAAAACTAAATAAGATAATAGAAGAGCAATATGCTCCACAGTGCAAAACATAAATGAGATGTTGCTGATCTAAAGAGGAAATTTGGTTGCTGCAGACATTTATAGAATTGCTGGGAAAGTAGAACCAAAAATTCTGGGACAAGGGCAATATAGAATACAGAAATGGAGTCCATCATGTTTTCCTATTCCTTGAAAGAGAGAAGATACTAAGAAGAGATGTAGCTTTATTCCCTATTACCAATAGGCTTAAAGGCTCAGAGTACTAAAGCAACAAAATCAATTTTTTTTAAAAACTCAGCACAAATGAAGCCTTGTCTGATGTTCTCAGTTTATGATTGCTACCGTTGTTGTTAATGATAGCAAATAACTATCATCATTTATTCAAATAACATTTTTGAAGTGCCCACTCTGTTCTGTTTTAGATATTGTATAGAACAGTTGAAATAAATTATCCAAATCCTCAGAATCACCCTGTGAAATAGTTGTTATAGTCACTTTTTTGCTACTTTTCTGAAAAATATATACATATATTTTCTTATATATATATATACATATATGTTTTCTAATAGTTCTTATTTATATGGACTTTGTATATATTTATTTGGTAAACTATTTTTGAGCATTTTTAGGTTTTCAAGGTCACAGGAAAACCCAACAGAAGGTACAAACTGTTCCCATATACCTCCTGCCTCCACACATCCATAGCCTCTCCCACTACCAAAATCCCTAATCTGAGTGGTATGCTTGTTATAGTTGACAAACCTACATTCATTATCACTGAAAGTCTGTAGCTGACACTGCTTTTCATTCTGGGTATTATATATTCTATGGGTTTAGACAAATGTAAAGTGACATGAGCTTACCATCGTGTTTTTGTTGTTGCTGTTGTTCAATCCCTAAGGCGTGTCCAACTCTTTGCAACTCCATGGACTGCAGCATGCCATTGCTTCCCTGTCCTTCACTATCTCCTGGTGTTTGCGCAAATCCATGTCCACTGAGTTGGTGATGCTAACTAAACATCTCATCCTCTGCCATCCCCTTTTCCTCCTGCCCTCTATCTTTCCCAGCATCAGGGTCTTTTCTGATGAGTTGGCTCTTTACATCAGATAGCCAAAATATTGGAGCTTCAGCTTCAGCATCAGCATCAGTCCTTCCAATGAATAATACCTTATTTTCACCACAGGTACACACACACACACACAAATGTGCTCTGGCCACTCATCCACTAATATTCACTTGCTTCCTGCTACCACAGAGCTCAAATCCATTCCACAGATTCTATGGTCACAGTCCATCAAAACAAGCTTATACAAACAATTCCACAGACCTGAACCTCACTTGGGAAAGCAAAGGTCACACCACAAGGAGCTAGAGAAGAGAAGGACTTGGGACTAGCCCCAACTTTTAGGTCTTAAGTGTGAGCCCGCCTAGGGACAGCCCAACTCCAGCACCACCTGTGTGATGAGAACCCAAGGAACAAGAAAACTGCCCTGTTGAATCTTAGAAATCTGTTAGGATCAAGAAATTTTCAGGCAGGTGATGTCACCCACTTCAAAGCACACTCCTTTCCCAGGAGATTATGGGAGAGGTAATGCTCACTGCCCCCAGGAAATGTGAAATCCAGTCTTCCCAGGCTGTGGCACAACACCAAGTGGGATCCCAAAGATAGTAAAGATTGCTGTGTGCCCCCAGAAAACCATGGAGTTAGGGGTAAGTCAGGATTTTTAAAAAGAAGAAACAGCTATACTGTGCACTGATGTTTATCTCTGCTCAGAAAACTATTTGAAGGGCCGTTGAGTTGATAATAAATCATATTTGTAATGAGAAACCTCAAGACTGAAATTATCATCAGAGGAGGAAAATAGAGGGAGGGAGGTTTTACCTTAAATATTAGAGAAAATCATTCTATAGTCAGAGTCATGCAGAAATGAAATAAATGCTTTGGGACATAGTGAGCTCCCATCCCTGACAGAACACAGTTATAGGCTCAGTCAGCTAATGGATAAGGCACAGGATGGGATAGAACTTCATGGTGAGATTACTTCCAATGAAGCGTTATTCACTCAGTTGTGTCTGACTCTTTGCAACCCATGGATTGTAGCCCATCAGGCTCCTCTGTCCATGGAACTCTCCAGGCAAGAATACTGGAGTGGGTTGCCATTCTCTTCTCCAGGGGATCTTCCCAAACCAAGGATCAAACCAAAGTCTCCTACATTCCAGGAAGATTCTTTACCATCTGAGCCACTAGGAAAGCCTGGCTTCCAATAAGACATCTTTAGATTCTAAGAAACTCTCTTTGCCAAAATAACAGGATAATTCTGATCCTGAAGACCCATTTTTCCCATAACCATCAAGTGAAGCAGAGTTCCTGGCATTAAGCCAGCCCACTGAAGGGAGAGTAGCCAGTCCAGGATCCATCATCCAGAAGCCTGTCTCACCCTCCTCTTGTTTCTACCCAATAGAGACCAGAACTCTATTATTATTCCCATTTCTATAGAGGGTGAAAGGCTTTCTGCTCCTCAGTCTCCTTGGGAAGCTGAAAGTTTAGTTCACAAGAGGTTTCATCAGAAGAAGAAAAGTGAGAGGTGCTCAAACAATCTTGAGAAATAGGTCAGGGCTTACTTATTTTGTGTTATGTCAAGTTTTCAGAATCATAAATCAACGGTTTCTATCATCTGTCGAGTTTTAAGTTCAGTTTGCTAGCATGAAAGCTACCCTCTCGTTAAAGATTTGAAGGAATTCACTGTTGACAGAATTTGGTCTTTATGCTTTTAAAGGAGAAATATGTATTTATAAGTTTTACAAAAATTTCTGTGTTGGTTTTCTGAGGTTGATGTGCACACATAAGTAAATTTTAGTGATCTATAAGTCTTGAGAAATTGCCAATCATGAAACTTTTTCACTTCACTCAGTTCAGTTCAGTCGCTCAGTCGTGTCCGACTCTTTCACCCCATGAATCACAGCACGCCAGGCCTCTCTGTTAATTACCATCTCTCAGAGTTTGCTCAGACTCACAGCCATCGAGTCTGTGATGCCATCCAGCTGTCTCATCCTTGTCGTCTCCTTCTCCTCCTGCCCACAATCCCTCCCAGCAACAGAGTCTTTTCCAATGAGTCAACTCTTCGCATGAGGTGGCCAAAGTACTGGAGTTTCAGCTTTAGCATCATTCCTTCCAAAGAAATCCCAGGGTTGATCTCCTTCAGAATGGACTGGTTGGATCTCCTTGCAGTCCAAGGGACTACAAGGGTCTTCTCCAACACCACAGTTCTAAAGCATCAATTCTTTGGTCCTCAGCCTTCTTCACAGTCCAACTCTCACATCCATACATGACCACAGGAAAAACCATAGCCTTGACTAGACGGACCTTAGTCGGCAAGGTAATGTCTCTGCTTTTGAATATACTATCTAGATTGGTCATAACTTTTCTTCCAAGGACTAAGCGTCTTTTAATTTCATGGCTGCAGTCACCATCTGCAGTGATTTTGGAGCCCCTCAAAATAAAGTCTGACACTGTTTCCACTGTTTCTCCATCTATTTCACATGAAGGGATGGGACCGAATGCCATGATCTTCATTTTCTGAATGTTGAGCTTTAAGCCAACTTTTTCACTCTCCTCTTTCACTTTCATCAAGAGGCTTTTTAGTTCCTCTTCACTTTCTGCCATAAAGGTGGTATCATCTGCATATCTGAGGTTAATGATATTTCTCCCGGCAATCTTGATTCCAGCTTGTGTTTCTTCCAATCAAGCATTTCTCATGATGTACTTTGCATAGAAGTTAAATAAGTAGGGTGACAATATACAGCTTTGACCTACTCCTGTTCCTATTTGGAATCAGTCTGTTGTTCCATGTCTAGTTCTAAACTGTTGCTTCCTGACCTGCATACAGATTTCTCAAGAGGCAGGTCAGGTGGTCTGGTATTCCCATCTCTTTCAGAATCTTCCACAGTTGATTGTGATCCACACAGTCAAAGGCTTTGGCATAGTCAATAAAGCAGAAATAGATGTTTTTCTGGAACTCTCTTGCTTTTCTGATGATCCAGCAGATGTTGGCAATTTGACCTCTGGTTCCTCTGCCTTTTCTAAAACCAGCTGGAACATCAGGAAGTTCACAGTTCACGTATTGCTGAAGCCTGGCTTGGAGAATTTTGAGCATTACTTTACTAGCATGTGAGATGAGCGCAATTCTGTGGTAGTTTGAGCATTCTTTGGCATTGCCTTTCTTTGAGATTGGAATGAAAACTGACGTTTTCCAGTCCTGCGGCCACTGCTGAGTTTTCCAAATGTGCTGGCATATTTAGTGTAGCACTTTCACAGCATCATCTTTCAGGATTTGAGATAGATCTACTAGAATTCCATCACCTCCACTAGCTTTGTTCATAAGGATGCTTTCTAAGGCCCACTTGACTTCATATTCCAGGATGTCTGGCCTAGATGAGTGATCACATCAACGTGATGATCCGGGTCATGAAGATCTTCTTTGTACAGTTCTTCAGCGTATTCTTGCCACTTCTTCTTAATATCTTCTGCTTCTGTTAGGTCCAGACCATTTCTGTCCTTTATCGAGCCCATCTTTGCATGAAATGTTCCCTTGGTATCTCTAATTTTCTTGAAGAGATCTCTAGTCTTTCCTTTTCTGTTCTTTTCCTCTATTTCTTTGCATTGATCGCTGAAGAAGGCTTTCTTATCTCTTCTTGCTTTTCTTTGGAACTCTGCATTCAGATGCTTATATCTTTCCTTTTCTCATTTGCTTTTCACTTCTCTTCATTTCACAGCTATTTGTAAGGCCTCCCCAGACAGCCATTTTGCTTTTTTGCATTTCTTTTCCATGGGGATGGTCTTGATCCCTGTCTCCTGTACAATGTCACGAACCTCATTCCATAGTTCATCAGGCACTCTATCAGATCTAAGCCCTTATCTATATCTCACTTCCACTGTATAATCATAAGAGATTTGATTTAGGTCATACCTGAATGGTCTAGTGGTTTTCCCTACTTTCTTCAATTTAAGTCTGAATTTGGCAATAAGGAGTTCATGATCTGAGCCACAGTCAGCTCCTGGTCTTGTTTTTGTTGACTGTATAGAGCTTCTCCATCTTCAGCTGCATAGAATATAATCAGTCTGATTTCAGTGTTGACCATCTGGTGATGTCCATGTGTAGAGTCTTCTCTTGTGTTGTTGGCAGAGGGTGTTTGCTATGACCAGTGCATTTTCTTGGCAAGACTCTATTAGTCTTTGCCCTGCTTCATTCCACATTCCAAGGCCAAATTTTCCTGTTACTCCAGGTGTTTCTTGACTTCCCTACTTTTGCATTCCAGTCCCCTAGAATGAAAAGGACATCTTTTGGGGGTGTTAGTTCTAAAAGGTCTTGTAGGTCTTCATAGAACCATTCAGCTTCTTCAGCATTACTGGTTGGGGCATAGACTTGGATCACTGTGATATTGAATGGTTTGCCTTGGAAATGAACAGAGATCATTCTGTCATTTTTGAGATTGCATCCAAGTACTGCATTTCTGACTCTTTTGTTGACCATGATGGCTACTCCATTTCTTCTGAAGAATTCCTGCCCACAGTAGTAGATATAATGGTCATCTGAGTTAAATTCACCCATTCCAATCCATTTTAGTTCCCTGATTCCTAGAATGTCGACGTTCACTCTTGCCATCTCTTGTTTGACCACTTCCAATTTGCCTTGATTCATGGACCTGACATTCCAGTTTCCTATGCAATATTGCTCTTTTCAGCATCAGATCTTGCTTCTATCACCAGTCACAGCCACAGCTGGGTATTGTTTTTGCTTTGGCTCCATCCCTTCTTTCTTTCTTGAGTTATTTGACCACTGATCTCCAGTAGCATATTGGGCACCTAATTACCTGGAGAGTTCCTCTTTCAGTATCCTATCATTTTGCCTTTTCATACTGTTCATAGGATTCTGAAGACAAGAATACTGAAGTGGTTTGTCATTCCCTTCTCCAGTGGACCACATTCTGTCAGACCTCTCCACCATGACCCGCCCATCTTGGGTTGCCCTGCGGGCATGGCTTAGTTTCATTGAGTTAAACAAGGCTGTGGTCCTAGTGTGATTAGATTGACTAGTTTTCTATGAGTATGGTTTCAGTATTTCTGCCCTCTAATGCCCTCTTGCAACACCTACCATCTTACTTGGGTTTCTCTTACTTTGGGCGTGGGTATCTCTTCACAGCTGCTCCAGCAAAGTGCTGCCACTGCTCCTTACCTTGAGTGAGGGGTATCTCCTCACCGCCTCCCTTCCTGACCTTCAATGTAGGATAGCTCCTGTAGGCCCTCCTGCATCCATGCAGCCACCGTCCTCGGGTGTGGGGTTGCTCCTCCCAGCCGCCACCCCTGACCTCGGACTTGTGTAGCTCCTCTCGGCCGTTCCTGCACCATCACAGACTGGCACTCTCAGCCCCTGCCCCTGACCTCAGATGTGGGTTAACTCCTCTTGGCCACCGCCCTTCAGGCATGAGGTCCTCCCAGCTTCTGCCCCTGACCTCAGACGTGGGTTAGCTCCTCTCGGCCATGCTTAGTGCACCGGTGGCAGCGGCCCGTGCTTAGTAAATAAGGAACATGATTTTATGTATCACATCTGATGACGTTTGTTATCAAGATTTTTCATCTCCAAGTTAATCCATTTTCTGGGCAAATGATGAGATGGAGTTTCTGGGCTCAGCCTGAGCCTAAGGGTCAGATTCTGAACCTTGGTGAACACATGCAAATAATGCCAAGTTGAGGAGTCTCATCATTCACTCCTTCCTCCACTCAACCGATATTTACTGCACTTTGTGCTGAGCACACATTAAGCATCATCTTGGAAGGCAAACTCTCAACCCTGTTTGTCTTCCCATTTGAACTTTCTGAAAACACCATCTAGACCATAAGTTTTCAGTTCTTAACACCCACTATACTTCAGAATGATCTATTCAGATTTTTTTAAAATACAAATAGATCATTCTGAAGCATAGTGGATGTTAAGAACTGAAAACCTTTGGTCAATGATTTGTAGTTTGGGTAAGGGTTTCAGGCAATTGTATTTTTGAAAACTCTGTAGGTAACCTGAAGAATAGTCAGAGTTGTGAGCAGTTAACAAGGATTTTGTGTTGGCATCAATTAGAACAACAATTAGAACAAAATGTTTATCTATAGAATAAAATGTATCATCTACTTGTTTTCTATTGCTGCCTTCAGTGTCTAGACAGATATAAGTATGTTTATGGGGGATTTCAATGAAAACATTTATTAGTGTTCTTTGGCTGCTTTAGTAGAATATCACAGACTGCATGACTTACACACCATAAATTTATTTTCTCATATTTTTGAAGGTTCAAAGTCAAAGATCAAGTTGCAGTAACGGTTGGTTTCTGGTAAAACTTCCCTCCCTGGCTTGCAGACAACAGCTTCTCACTGTGACCTCATATGGCCTTTTCTCTGTCAGGGCAGAGAAAGAGCTCTTTCTCTTCTCGTAAGTTCTATCAAATTAGTCTCCTCTCTATTGACTTCATTGAATGTTAATTACCTCCATAAAGGCTATATCTCAAATTCCAGTCACATTAAGATTTAGGGCTTCAACATGAGGATTTTGAGGGGAGATAATTCAGTTTATAACAACCAGTTTACAAGATGATAAACTTCCGCTTGGTATGTATGTGGCTTTACTAAGATCAGCTCTTAGTCATGACATTAGGTCATGTCAATCCCATGCTCAAAATTTTAAATAGATAATCTTTTCTTTCTGTTAAGTCTTTTTGGAAAATAGGATACAGAAAAGACAGGCCCCAGAAGACAACCACTTTACATCAATTTCTTTACATCAACATCTTTACATCAATTTTTATATTCCTTGTGGTCCAGATAAACATATGTGAATATCTATTTCTAATACCAAGATAGCCCAATATCTGCTGTTAATCCCATTCTGCCTATACAATGTAACTTATTATTAGAAAGACTACTTTGAGTGCTATTTGAAAATAAACCTAAAGGGGTACAGAAACAGAGAGACTGTGATGCTAGTAAACTACTCCAGGTGAAAATTGGTGGTCATCTTGGATCAGATATGTGGTAAGAAGTAGTCATATTACCAATACAAATAGATGATAGATAAATAGATGATAGATTAGAAATATTGATAGAGAGAGATAACAGTATTCGCTGATAGAATGTGGGTTGTGAGAAAATGAGTAAAATCAAAGATAAAAGCAAAATTATGTGATTTTAAAAATGGAAGTATGATGGTAGCATTTATTGGGATTGGAAAACTGTATGAGAACATGGTTAGGAAGCTTAAACATAGACATGTAAAGTTTGAGATATCTATTATACATCAAAGTGGAAATGTCAACTAAACGGTTGGATATTTACAATGTGGACTCCTTTGGAGAAATCCAAACCAGAATTTTTGGAGCAGTCATGTGTTTAAAATCATGAGATGGCACATATCTATGTTGGTTTTCTATTGCTGCCATAGAAATCACTAGAAATATAGTTGCTTAACACAAAATTATTATCTCACAGTTCTGAAAATCAGAAGTCTGGTGTGAGTCTCACTGATATTAAATTGAAGTATTCATAAGTTATGATCCTTTCTAGAGTCTCAGTAGGAGAATTCATTTTCAGCTGGTTCTTGTTGTGACCTGAATTCCATTCTTGGCAGTTGTAAGACTGAAGTCTTCATGTTCACCTAGTTATAAGCTTTCCTAGCTTCTACAAGACCCACACATGTGCTGACTTACGGTCCTTTTACTCCATCTTCAAAGACAGCAATAGTATGTCAAATTCTCACCTCATATCTCTCAGACCCACTTTTCTACCTCTTGTTCTTCTACTTTTGTGAACTTCCATGATTAAAATAGGACCACCTAGATAATCCAAAGTAATCTCTCAGTCTCAAGGACCTTAACTTTGATTACATCTGTAAGACATTTTTGCCTCGTAAGTTTACATAGACACAGGTTTGAGGATTAATGCATGGCCATAAAACCAGAAAATAATGAGTGTAGATAATGAAGAAAGGTGATGTGGATGGTCTGTGTCTGATCCCTGGGATATTCCAGAATTGCGAGATTGAAGAGATAAGAAACTAGTCAAAGCAACAAGGGAGCCGCCACTGAGTGTGAAAGAAAGAATTGTGATTGTTGAATACACAGTGATGCAGGGATTCAAGCAAGGACAGCACCATTCTGCTGAGCTTCGAGAGAGATGAAACAGACTGTCTATTAGATTTAACAAAAGCAGTTCTATTGGTATGGTGGAAACAAAGCATGATGAGAGAGACTTAGAGGGAGAGACAGACTAAATCAAATAAGGTATACAAATAGTTAATACACATGAAAAAAATATTCAACCTTATTTATCATCATTGTTTTTGTTCAGTCATCAAGACATGTCCAACTCTTTGCAGCCCCATGGACTGCAGCACACCAGGCTTCCTTGTCCCTCGCCACTTCCGTTTGCCCAAGTTCATGTCTATTGACTCAGTGATGTCATCCAACCATTTCATCCTCTGTTGCCCTCTTCTCCTTCTGCCTTCAATCTTTCCCAGCATCAGGGTCTTTTCCAGTGAGTCAGATGTTCACATCAGGTAGCCAAACAATTGGAGCTTCAGTTTCAGCATCAAGCATTCCAATGAGTATTCTAGGTTTCCATTAAGAGTGACTAGTTTGCTCTTCTTGCTTTCCAAGGGATTCTCAAGAGTCTTCTATACCACCAAAGTTTGAAAGCATCATTTCTTTGGCACTCAGCCTTCTCTATTGCCCAGCTCTCACAACTGTACATGACTACTTGAAATACCATAGCCTTGATTATATGGACCTGTGTCACCATCATGACATCTTTGCTTTTTAACACATTGTCTAGGTTTTCAGAGTTTTCCTGCCAAGAAGCAATCTTCTTCTAATTTCACTAATTATTAGTGAAATACAATTCAAAATGACAATGAGATATTACATCACACACATACTAGGAAGGTTATAATCAAAAAATTATGAGTTATGTGCAGGAATCCTCCTATATTGCTGGTGGAAATGTGAAAATGGTGAAACTGCAGGTAGAATATTTCTATAGGTAGAAAATAAGAATAAAAGAATGAGAGGAGGGTGGACTACAAAAACCATTTTGAAGGATAACCCAATGGAAGATAATGATTGGTTGGGTGTCTGGAATAATGGAGGAAAAAAGAATCAAAATTAGTGAGACTGTGATCCTCTGTAAATGTAAATCAGGCATATCACTTTACTTGAGGAGCTTAAATGTGGTGTTTAACATCTGTAAGTTTTAGTTTTCCACCTGTGCATGGAAATTTCTGCCTCACAGAATCATTGAATGTTTAAATGAAAAACTTGTGTAAAACCTATTGAGTGAACTTTTGAATAACAATGTAAGTGAAGCTGGTTTGAAGACTGTGCTGCTGAAATCCACAACACACCTTGTAAAGAGAGGAAGAACTCTTACAATACTCAAGAATTAGAAGCATTCCTCTCAGAATGTTTCCTCTAAACTGTCAAGATCCCTCTTTCCATTTCTCCTGCATCCCAAGTCCCCATTGCCCACTTAAGGGGTTATACCTCTTTAGCCACCAGATGACTCAACAGTGAACTCAGTCCATATTGCAGCACGAGCATCAGAGGCTAGGTCTTTGGGAGAGGAACAAATGAAGGATATTCCCATCCAATATTTCAGGGTTGAGTGCCCATGTAGAGAAGGGTAATATGTGAAATCTGGATTCACTCACTGTTGAATTTAAGGTTTTCGTCTGCCACCAACAGCTTGGGAATAATATTTACTGTCCTATAAAATACAGAACATGATACCCACCCTAGAGGTTCCTTGTGAGAATTAGAAAAGATAATATTTGTAGAGTGCCCAGGATAAAACTTGGTCCATCATCGGCTCTGAAATTCCAGCTCCATCTCTTGTTGAGCTGAGATCACAAAGGTCAGCGTAAAAGACCAGGAGCAGCCAGAGCTGAACCAGAATTCAAGCAGGTATCTGAAGGATGTCAGTACCAGAGTGGAGGTGTCCCAAGATTCCTCTGTTTACTCCAATTATATTATCTTCATACCCTCGCAGGTATGTTCTGGATCTCAGAGTAGACAGTGTTGAGAGGCAACTCTTGTTCCAGATATTGTTCACTGATACTCTAGGAGTGAAAGATAATGGATTCTCAGAGCAGATAAAGTATAAACTAGACCAAATTTGGAAAACTCAGTAGTGTCCACGGGACTGGAAAAGTCAGTTTTCATTTCAATCCCAAAGAAAGGCAATCCTAAAGAATGTTCAAATTACCATAAAATTGCGCTCACTTTACATGCTAGCAAAGTAATGCTCAAAATCCTTCAAGCTAGGTTTCATCAGTACATGAACCAAGAAATTCCAGATGTACAAGCTGGATTTAGAAAAGACAGAGAAACTAGAGTTCAAGTAGCCAACACATTTTGGATCATAGAAAATGCAAGGGAATTCCAGAAAAATATTTACTTCTGCTTCATTAATTACACTAAAGCCTTTGACTGTGGGGATCACAAAAAACTGTGGAAAAATTCTTAAAGAGTTGGGTATACTAGACCACCTTACATGTCTCCTGAGAAACCTATATGCCGGTCAAGAAGCAACAGTTTGAACTAGATTCAGAACAATGGACTGGTTCAAAATTGGGAAAGGAATACATCAAGGCTGTACACTGTGACCCCACTTATTTAATTTATATGCAAAGTACATCTCACACAAAAAGAAAAAAAAAACAGGCTGGATGAATCACAAGCTGGAATCAAGATTGCTGAGAGAAATATCAACAATCTCAGATATGAAGATGACAACACCCTTATGGCAGAAAATGAAGAAGGACTAAAGTATCTCTTGATGAAGGTGAAAGAGGAGCATAAAAAAGCTGACTTAAAACTCAGCATTTGAAAAACAAAGATCATGGCATTGGTCTCATTGTTTCAAGGCAAAGAGATGAGGGGAAACAGTGACAGGTTTTATATTCTTGGGCTCCAAAATCAGCACAGGCTATGACTGCAGCCATGAAATTAAAAGATGCTTGCTTCTTGAAAGAAAAGCTATGACCAACCTAGACAGCATATTAAAGCAGAATTACTTTGCTGAAAAGGTATATATAGCCAAAGCTATGGTTCTTCCAGTAGTCAGATGTGGGAGTTGACCATAAAGAAGGCTGAGTGAGCACCAAAGAATTGATGCTTTAGAACTGTGGTGTTGGAGAAGAATCTTGAGAGACCCTTGGACTGCAAGGAGATCCAACCAGCCAATCCTAAAGGAAATCAGTCCTGAATATTCATTGGAAGGACTGATGCTGAAGCTGAAACTCCAACACTTTGATCACCCTATATGAACAGCCATTGGAAAAGACCCTGATGCTAGAAAAGATTGAGGGCAGGAGGAGAAGGGAGTGAAAGAGGATGAGATGGTTGTATGGCATCACCAACTGAATGAACATGAGTCTGAACAAGCTTCATTAGATAGGGACGGTTAGGGAAGCCTGGAGTGCTACAGTCCATTGGGGTTGCAAAGAGTTGGATGTGACTTAGTGACTAAACAATGGACTGCAAAGGAACCCACATGGAACCAATGCTGCTGACATGCACTGTTTATGGTTCCAGTGGAAACAGTGTCAGAGTTTATTTTGGGGGGCTCCAAAATCACTGCAGATGGTGACTGCAGCCATGAAATTAGAAGACGCTTACTCCTTGGAAGAAAAGTTATGACCAACCTAGATAGTATATTCAAAAGCAGAGACATTACTTTGCCGACTAAGGTCTGTCTAGTCAAGGCTATGGTTTTTCCTGTGGTCATGTATGGATGTGAGATTTGGACTGTGAAGAAGGCTGAGTGCCAAAGAATTGATAATTTTGAACTGTGGTGTTGGAGAAGACTCATGAGAGTCCCTTAGACTGCAAGAAGATCCAACCAGTCCATTCTGAAATCAATCAGCCCTGGCATATCTTTGGAAGGAATGATGCTAAAGCTGAAACTCCACTACTTTGGCCTCCTCATGAGAAGAGTTGACTCACTGGAAAAGACTCTGATGCTGGGAGGAATTGTGGGCAGGAGGAGAAGGGGACGACCAAGGATGAGACAGCTGGATGACATCACTGACTCGATGGACGTGAGTCTGACTGAACTCCGAGAGATGGTAATGACCAGGGAGGCCTGGTGTGCTGCAATTCATGGGGTCGCAAAGAGTCAGACACAACTGAGTGACTGAACTGAACTGAACTGATGTATCCAGTACCGCACGGGCCTCAGACATAAATTTTCCTAGTTAATGCTATTGATTGTTCAGAAAGAACAGTAGGATCAGAAATAGCAATGACTAGTTTGATAAGCACAAGTGCAGCTGCAGAGGGGACCTAGTACAGCCTAGGATGAGTTCAGCTCCCACCTCTCACCTGGTACATGCCTTCTTGATACTCTTCGTGGTGCTGCTCTGCCCAGTTGCCATCATCTTGGTTCCTGTGGTCCTCCTGCAATGCTGCTCCTGAGTCACACACATACACAGAGTGGAGCTTGAATCTCAGTCTTGAAAACCTGTGCCCAGCTGCATGGTTATGACCCCAATGCCATGATCACACACACCAGCCCCTTTGCAAGAGCAATCTCTGAGCAGCAAAATGAAGAAGAAAGGGTTTCAGTGGAAGAGAGGAGTTATCTGAAGATGAAAGAGAAATGCAACCTGCCTCTTCCAGTCTCTGTGTTCCTTTCCTTCTTATATGTCTTCCAAAAGTACAGTCCAGTTCCCAGGAAGAATAGCACAGCCACGACAGCCCATAAGATGCCTTCAAGGGGACCAGCAATGGTCTGTTCTTGTGAACCTGTTTCCCTCACACAAAGAAAATGGAGAATGGTTAAGGGAAGACAGAATTGTAAATAACATTGCCATAGTGAGATAGAGCACACAGGGAGAAGTCTGAAGTCCTGGTCCAGAAGTTGAAGAGTGCAGCAGGTTCATTCATAACTGAACTGAGAAAATACAAAAATCTCCCAGTCAGAGACACTGCAGTTCAATGGAGGTTTACATCTGGTATGCGTGTCTTCAGGGAGGGCCTTCCAGAGGAGGTGATGCATAATTGAGTCTTGAGGGAGGAGTAGGAGTTTCCCAGATATTCAGGGTAGGCACAGCATTTCAGGAAAGAGGAACGTAATGTTCATGACATGTCTGTATCAGATCATCAGCCATGAGGATTGCCATCACCCCACTGTGGCAGGCAGGAGAAGGACAAGGCAGGAAAGAATTGGAAAAGGAGGATAAGAGAGGGTAAGAATCTCTTTCCTAAGGGTTTACTGAGTGTTTAATTTTATCTGAGCATCCATGATGAGGCTGAGGCAAGGGTTATAGGGTATTTAAGGGATGCTGACATATCAGATCTCCCCAGCAGGTCAGGTCTCCCTTGGGGAGGATGGGTTAGAAGGGTGAACTACACACCAGGTCATTCATAATTCAATGAAACACTTGAGTGTGAGGAAAAATTGCCAGGATCTTTGCTTGGGACATGAATTCAAAAAAACCAGGCATGGCCTCTGTCCTCAAGGTGTTCTAATCTGCACAGGAAACAAGTCCACAAACTGCATTGCTACTCAGTGTGGAGTGGCCACCAATCACTCTTTTGAAAAGATAACATCTCTACTGGAAGGTTATGGCACCAGCAAGGCCCTCTGCCAAATGAGACTGAAGTTCCTTTTCTTCAAACATTATTAAAAGCATAACCATAACCAGCATGAGGCCTTGTGTAACCATATTGATCACTCAGTTAAGATCACTGGCCTTAACTGAGAGACATCCTTCAAGAGCAGTAAGTAACGAAGTGAAAGACTCTCGACTTGGGAGGGCTGGTGTTAAAGGAAATAGCATTTCCAGAGGGTCAGAAGGGGCTCCAGGCAAACAATCCAGTGTGAAATACATGAGAAGAGAGACACTGAGCCCTGAACCCTACAGGGAGATGGAGTGAGTCAAGTCCCTCAGATGATACAATTGACACAATCCAATTCACTTTTCCTAAAGATCACTCTAGACACACAATGAATGATGAATGATGTGGAGAGAGGTACTGGAAGGCTAGTGCCTGGACCAACAGAGGCAAGAGGTGGAGAGGAGAGCATGGATGTGAGAGAAATTCAAAAGCAGAAGCAGATTGGTTGTGCTTCCCTGGCTCCTGTATGGGGTGACCTGGTGGGAGATGGTGCTGATAACACAGTGAGGACAAAAGCCCAGAGCTCTCACCCCAGTACACCCTGAGCTCCAAGAGTGTCCCTCCCCCTCTGGCGGGTTGCACTCACCAGGGAAACAGACTTTCTCAAAGTCTACAGTGGCAGTCTTCTTGTCCACATGGTTGCTGACCACACAGGTGAGGCTGGCATTAGGCTGGCTCAGGGACAGGTTCACAGTCAGGCTCCAGGAGCTGGGGGCTGGTTCTGGTGTCCCACTCACTCCAGCTCCCTGGGAAGACCCTCACTCTCCCAGATCACATTCAGATCCTCTCTGTTCCCTGGGACCCTGCACTCCAGGGTGACATTGCACCAGCCTGGTGTGATGGATGATGACTTGACCCAAATCTCAGGAAGGATCAAGGGCTCTGGGGAAGGTGAGACAAAAGAACGGAGCATCACATGAGTGCAGAACATAGCAGTTCACATCTTCTCATCCATTATCGCACTGAAGCTCTGGCAACCTCCCTCTCAGGATGGTCAATGCATTTTCCAGAAGAAACACCATTTTCCCCAAACCCAAATATACAGCAATGACAATAAGAAAGAAAACAATTGCGGTAAGTCCTACGTGAGCTCAGCAGATTAGCAAGCCTTAAAATTCTTCCATAAAAAACAACATGATGGACTTCACCTTCCAGAACTCATTGTATGTAAGAAATTGGGATGTTTCCTTCTTTCCAGGGGAAGGAGTCAGGGACAGAAGGGCTTGACCTGGTCCAGGGCCATTGCCCTGCTTCTCCTGTTCAGATGATTCCTGGGACACACAGCCCTTGTGGAGTACTGGCATATGGCCTGTGCTAGAGGCCAAAAGTAAAGACATTTCTAAGAGATTCACTGGTAGTGACCAGGAACTACAACCCAAGTGTGGTTAGAACATGCCACTAAACTTGAAGTCCCCACAGGCAGAGAAGAAGTTGCTGATTGACATAGCAACTGTTACAGATATCACCTGGGGTCCTAAAGTGTTCAAAGTCATTCTCATAGTAGATATTTCCCTATGCAACAGAAACTTTAGAGAAACAAAGAGTTGACTAAATAAGACTCTTAAGATGCACTGCAAATTTTTTCCTGTATCTGCTGAGGATTTGGGAGCAAGATTTGAGGGGTCTTAGTAAACAATTATCGCTCTGGCTGGTAAAAAGAGAGAAGACAGGGAAGACTACCTATCCATGGATTTCCAACTTGCAGTAGATGCATAATGCCCTAATCCCCGGAACCTCTGTTTATGTTAGGCTGTTTGGCAAAGAGGAATGAAGGTAACAGACGGATTAAGGATATTTATTAACTGACCTTCAAATAGGGATTTATTCCAGAATACCTAGTTGGGACCAAGGCAATACAAGAGTCCTTAAAAGTAGAAGAAGGAAGAAGAGGAGGAGTTCAGAGGGATCAGTGTGAGAAGAAATCACCCCTCCATTGCTGACTCTGAAGATGGACAAGTGTGACCCTGAGCCAGAGAATGCCGGCAGTCATTTGTTCCTCTGGAACCTAAAGGAAGGAAGACAGTTTTGACAGCATTGAAAACGGAGCATTTCCTGCCATATCAATAAACAAGGATGCCACAGCCATCAGTGATCCCAGCCCCCAAACATGATTTCTGAGCTCAGAAGGGGCCCAGGAAGAACAGTGCCTGTTATCTTGCAGCCTTCAGTCATTTCCCATGGTGATCCCTGAAGAGCTGGGATGATGAGGGTGGGGAGGGAGGGAAAAAGCCCCAGAGAGCTGAGATGAATATGAAAGGAATGACTCCAATAAGCCCAGACTTTTGCACCTTCCCATACATGGAAAAGTGCTAAATTCCTTGAGATATCTGGTTTTGCTTAATTACCAATAATCCTTTAAAGTTCAGACTACCTGCCCCTTGTTGCAAACTTCTATATGACCTGACTCCTCCCTCTGCCTCCTCAAAGCAATTCTCTCAGGGTTACTTGAGATGCTGTCTCTTAGGCTTGAAGTCCTGAAAATGTCTACCAAATAAAATGTAACTCTCAACTTCTAGATTGTTACTAGTATTTTTAAGTCAACTTGATTAGCCCAGTGAGACTTCTGACTTCTGACCTCCAGAAAGATAAAATAATATTTTTGTGTCTTAAGCCACTAGTTCAGTTCAGTCACTCAGTCAAGTCCGACTCTTAGCAACCCCCAGGCTTCCCTGCCCATCACCAACTCCCAGAGCTTACTCAAACTCATGTCCACCGGAATTGGTGATGCCATCTAACCATCTCATCCTCTGTCACCTCTTCTCCTCCCCCCTCCTTTCAATGTTTCCCAACATCAGGGTCTTTTCAATGAGTCAGTTCTTTGCATCAGGTGGCCAAAGCCTTGGAGTTTCAGCTTCAGCATGAGTCCTTCCAATGAATGTTCAGGATTGATTTCCTTTAGGATGGACTGGTTAGATCTCCTTGCAGTCCAAGGGACTCTCAAGAGTCTTCTCCAAACACAGTTCAAAAGCATCAGTTCTTCAGCGCTCAGCTTTCTTTAGAGTCGAACTCTTACATCCATACATGACTACTGGGAAAAAACATAACTCTGACTAGATGGACCTTTGTTGGCAAAGTAATGTCTCAGCTTTTTAAAATGCTCTCTAGGTTGGTTATAGCTTTTCTTCCAAGGAGCGAGTGTCTTTTAATCTAAAGGCTGCAGTCACCATATGCAGTGATTTTGGAGCCCAGAAAAATAAAGTCTCTCACTGTTTCCCCATCTATTTCCCATGAAGTGATGGGACCAGATGCCATGATCTTAGTTTTCTGAACACTGAGTTTTAAGCCAACTTTTTTACTCTCTTCTTTCACTTATATCAAGAGGCTCTTTAGTGCTCTTTTGCTTTCTGCCGTAAGGGTGGTGCATCTGTATATCTGAAATTATTGATATTTTTCTTGGAAATCTTGATTTCAGCTGTGCTTTATCCAGCCCAGCATTTCTCATGATGTACTCTGCATATAAGTTAAATGAGCAGGGTGACAATATACAGCCTTGACGTACTCCTTTCCCAATTTGGAACCAGTCTGTTATTTCATGTCCAGTAATTTGTGATTTGTGATAGAAGCAATAGATAGAGTTAATACACAAATCAAATAAACTGAGTCCTATAAAGAAGAATAATTATTACAACAAAACTAATGAAGAACTATGGGTGGAGGATTATAACATTGTACAGGAGATGGTGATCAAAACCATCCCCAAGAAAAGAAATACAAAAAGGCGAAATGGCTGTCTGAGGAAGCCTTACAAATAGCTGAGAAAAGAAGACAAGCAAATGGCAAAGGAGAAAAGCAAAGGTATATCTGAATGCAGACTTCCAAAGAATAGACAGCCTTTCTAAATGATCAATGCAAAGAAATAGAGAAAAAATAATACAATGGGAAAGACTAGAGATCCCTTTGGGAAAATTAGAGATAGTAAGGGATCATTTCATGCAAAAATGGGCCTACTAAAGGACAGAAACAGAATGGACCTAACAGAAGCAGAACTTATTAGCAAGAAGTGGAGAACTTCATCACAGAAGGACTATACAGAAAAGATCTTAATGACCCAGATCACCATGATGGTGTGATCACTCACCTAGAGCCAGACATCATGGAGTGCAAAGTCAAGTGGGATTTAGGAAGCATCACTATGAACAAAGACAGTGGAGGTGACAGAATTCCAACTGAGATATTTCAAGTCCTGAAACATGATCTTGTGAAAGTGCTGCACTCAGTATGTCAGCAAATTTGGAAAACTCAGCAGTGGCCACAGGATTGGAAAATGTCAGTTTTCATTCAAATCCCAAAAAAGGCAATGCCAAAGAATGTTCAAACTACCACACAGTTGCACTCATCTCACATACTAGCAAAGCAATGCTCAAAATTCCCCAAGCCAGGCTTCAGCAGTACATGAACTGAGAACTTCCAGATGTTCAAACTGGATTTACAAAAGGCAGAGGAACCAGAGAAAATTACCAACATCTGTTAGATCATAGAAAAAGCTAGAGTATTCCAGAAAAACATCATCTTCTGCTTTATTGACTACACTGAAGCCTTTGACTGTGTGGATCACAATAAACTGTGGAAAATTCTGAAAGAGATGGGAATACCAGACCACCTTACCTGCTTCCTGAGAAATCTGCATGCAAGTCAAAAAGCCACAGTTAGAACCAGACATGGAAAAACAGACTGGTTCCAAATTGGGAATGAATACATCAAGACTGTATATTGTCACCCTACTTATTTAACTTATATGCATAGTACATCATGCAAAATGCTGGGCTGGATGAAGCACAAGCTGGACTCAAGACTGCCAAGAGAAATATCAATAACCTCAGATATGTAGATGACACCACCAATATAGCAGAAATCAAAGAAGAACCAAAGAGCCTCTAGTTGAAAGTGAAAGAGGAAAATGAAATAGCTGGCTTAAAATTCAACATTCAAAAAGTGAAGATCATGGCATCTAGTCACATGATTTCACGGCAAATAGATGGGGAAACAGTGACAGACTTTATTTTCTTGGGCTCCACAATCATTGCAGACAGTGACTACAGCCATGAAATTAAAAGACTATTGCTCCTTGGAAGAAAAGCTGTGACCAACCTAGACAGGATATTATTAAGCAGAGACATTACTTTGCCAGCAAAAATCCACCTAGTCAAAGCTATGGTTTTTCCTGTAGTCATGTATAGATGAGAGAGTTCAACCATAAATAAAGTTGAGCACTGAAGAATTGATGTTTTTGAACTGCGTTGTTGGAGAAGACTCTTGAGAGTCCCTTGAACTACAAGGAGATCCAACCAGTCAATCCTTAAGGAAATCAGTCCAAAATATTCATTGGAAGGACTGATGCTGAAGCTGAAGCTCCAATACTTTGGCCACTTGATGAGAAGAACTTGCTCACTGGAAAAGACCCTGATGCTGGGAAAGATTGAAGACAGGAGGAGAAGGGCATGACAGAGAATGAGATGGTTTGATGGCATAATCAACTCAATGGACATGAGTTTCAGCAAGCTCCTGGAGTTGGTGATGGACAGAAAGCCTGGCATGCTGCAGTGCTTGGGGTCACAAGAGTCAGGCACGACTCAACAACTGAAGAGAACTGAACTGAACTGAGCTAATGAGAAATACATTTACCCAAATTTTCATCCTTCTTTCCCAAAGCACTGAAGTGATTTTATCCCTGGTATGATTATCAGCTCTGTACACCATTTGTGGCAAACCTACCTACCCTAATTCTGAAAGAGAAAACAGGATATAAAGGCTGGTGTCTGGAAGGGATCACGAAAAATGGAGCCTATGTGAAACTCCTAGCACAAAAGCAGGAGGGAAGCCATAGGCTGGGGTGAGGAGGTGTCGCTTACCATAGACAGTGAGGAAGAAGACCTGGGTAAATTCTCTTCCTCCAGTGAAGCTGGCTCGAGCCCTGTAGTGCCCCCTGTCCTCTGGGCTCAGGTTCTCAATCCTCAAGGACGTCACATTGGGCACATGGACCCTCTGCTGGTACTTGTCCTGGAGGCTGACCCAAGTTAGGTTGTCTGCTCCATGGCGAACTCGCAGCAGGACTCTGTAGTTAAACTCAGGGCCAAAGCCCCATGAGACCTCCTCTGGGTCATCTTCTTGCTTCTTGACTATATGAAACAACACAGAACCTCCTCGGATCCCCTGCATGGGAACAACTCCAGAATCCTGAACTTCAGAACCATAATTTCCAGAACTCTCGACTACTGTGCTGCAGGTGCCTAGGACAATGGAGACAGGGCATGTGAGTAGTTTCTCAGTTAAGAATAAAGGAGAAAACAGCAAGATTCATCTTTTTCATTAAATCCATCCAATATACTCTCCTGATTCTTGGAATGCAAGGACAATGAATTTAAAATAATTCTGGAATCAAGTCCTGGTTCTGGTGGTGCATAACCTTCTTCAAGTTACTGAAGCTTGCTAATCCACATTTTCCTTACTTGGTTGATAATGGTGTGTATGAATTATGTGAGATCATGGGTCTGAATCACATTTTCAGCTATATATTAAGTATAAGATTGTAGGAGGGGGCTTCTAAAGTGTCTCCCAAAACCCCCTTCCTCCTGTTCACACCCTTTTGACACCACTTCCCCTGGAATATGGGCTGCACCTAGTGACTGGCTTCTATAGAATACAGACACAGATGGATGTCACTCTGTGATACTAGGTTATACAAGACTGTAGGGTCCCTCTTCCTTACACACACATGTTTTCTCTCCTTCACTTTCTTTCTTTCTCACTCTGAGGAACCCAGCTATCACGCTGTCAGCTGCCCTAAGCAAGGCCCCACATGGCAAGGAACTAAGGGAACCTCTGGCCAACAGCCAGGAAGGAACTAAAGCCCTCAACCCAACAGCCACAGAAACTGCTTCCCATCAGCAATTGCACAAGTAGCTTAGATGCAGATCCTTCTCAGATGACCCGAGGGCTGATGCTGCCCCACCCAAGACCTTGATTTCACTTGGGGAGACCCTGAGCCAGAGGACCAAGCTGAAATACCCCTGGGCCCTCATCCACAGAAACTGACTGGGCGGTATTCACAGCACTAAGTTTTGGGGTGACAGGTTATACAATGGACACCTAATTGCAATAGATACCTAATGCAAATATGAAGGCTGGTCTCCTTCCTGCTCTTTACAGGCAGTATAGTAGTCAGGATAAAATAATCTATGCTGTGTAAAAATGGTTATAATACCTCATGGTCTTAGAACAAGGGGGTATTTATATCCCCCACCACAGTTCCCACAAAAGAGTGACAGAGAGAGGGCTATCAGACATGGAAGAGGCCCCACCTACTTGCAGCTGCACACGTGGAGCTCACAGCGTCCTCATGGACTCCCAGCCCCACAGCAGGGAGGGGAGAGAGGGCAGTTACACAGGGGTTTCCCTGCTTCCGTCCAGAAGTAGCGAGCTCTCTGCTCTTGATTTTGGTCAGCACTGGTCACAAGGCCCTGGCTAACTGCCAGCGACTAGAATATGAGAGGGAGCAAATGATCAGTTAGTGAGCCCTGCTGTCCCTGCCACCAAATCAGCACTTCCCAGCCAGTCCCTGAGAGGTCGCAGTGGGCCTTCCTCAGACACTTTCGTGCAGAGCTGTGACAAGTGGGTACATTCCCTTCAGGATGACCTGATCCAGAGCCCATCTTCCCACTTGAAGCTTAAGTTCCAGAGACCTGATGCCCTCTGTCCTTTAGGGGACCAGGGTAGGACAGTATAGGACCAAGGAAAGTGCCACAGAATAGCTTTATCCTGAAAGCAAAAACAACCTCTTTCTTCCTTCAGGTCAGGATTCACCTGGGTGGAGCTCCAGTTGCCAAGGACCCAGTTTTCTCTTCAAATCATCAAGTTCTCATCTCAAACGTGCCTCCCTCCTGCTGTACTAATACCCATTCCTGGTCTCACTGGAAGCAGAGAATAGCTCATGCCAGCATTCATATGCACAGGTGTTTCAGATATTTTTGTATTCACTTAATCATCAGCTCATTTATTAAGGACTTTCCTCAGGATCAGGCTTTCACCACAGTCCTTTCAGCTCCTTTTGCAGAACCATGATCCTCACACTGAGTTTAACAGTCTTTTAGTCCCAGGTCAAAAGCCTTCATGATCTGTATCAGTGGGGACAGTGGTCCATGTGAGTAAATGGTATTCACTCATCCATACATCCTATCTGATTACTCATAGCCCCTCTTCTATCCATTCATTCTATACCTCACTCGCCTCTGAGACCCTAGTGCCAGACTAGGTCTGCTGCAAAGGACATATTCCCCTGTAGAGCAGCAGACTCCTACTTTCAGCAGTAGGGACCCGTGTCATGGAAGACAATTTTTCCACAGACGGAGGCAGGGGATAGTTTCGGGATGATTCAAGCACATTCTTTTTATTGTGCACTTTATTTCTATTATTATAATACTACATTGTGATATATATGAAATAACTGTACAGCTCCCCATAATGCAGAATCAGTGGAAGCCCTGAGCTAGTTTTCCTGAGCTTGGGCAGCAATTCAGTGTTAGGGTGGCTGCAAATACAGATGACGCTTCACTCGTTCACCTGCCACTTAGCTCCTGCTGGGTGATCAAGTTCCTAACAGGCCAGGGACCAGCTCTTGTCCATGGCCCGGAAACTGGGGGCCCCCACTGTAAAGCACACACTCTGGTATGAGAATGGACTCCCCGACATGGTTCACAGGTCAGCTGAGAAGAGCTGGGCAAGACTGTGTTACCAGTCCCTCTAAACAAATCAGGACACAGACACCATGGCCAGCAGGTCCCCATGACACAGTGCCCTCTCCCTCTCTCACCAGAAACAGAACTGGCATGAAACCTGAGTTTAGAATATAGCTTCCTGAACTAAGGGAAATTTCTGTTGATAAGCCACCCAGTCTGTGACATCTTGTTTTGGCAGCCCACACGGAGCAATACACCCTACATGTTTTAGAGAGAATGTAGTCCTGCTTACACCTTGATTTTGGACTTTTGGGCTCCAGAACTGAAATAATATATTTCTGCTCTTTTATGCCATCCAGATTTTGGGTTCTCATGAAGAGATTAGTGCCTATATATGAAGAAGAAGAAGGTAGGTCTCTTTCTCTCTTGTTCTCTCTCTCTTCCCCCCTCTCTCTCTGTATGTCTATTTGTCTGTCCTTCTTATGTAATCTTTGAGCCCCAGGAACTGCAGGAGAAAAAAACTCTAACATATCTCTCCAGTTAAATAAAATTGAGAGAGAGAAGAAAAAGCTTACATTTTACTGTTGTCACAAAGGTACCTAGTTAAATGGGATGTAATGTCATGCAAAGCTCACTGTTATTTCAAGACATCTGTTTACAAATGCTTTCCAAGTGGCACTGCTGGTAAAGAACTGGCCTGCCAATGCGGGAGTCATAAGAGTTCAATCTTATGGGTCAGGTTCAATCTAATAGGTTCAGTCCCAGGGTCAGGAAGATCCCCTGGAGGAGGGCATGGCAATCCACTCCAACGTTACTGCCTGGAGAATCCTATGGACAGAGAACCCTGAAAGGCTACAGTCCATCGGGTCACAAAGAGTTGGATATGACTGAATGACCTTATAATTTAGAACTTAGAACATTCAACTTAGAATGAACTTTTACAAATGCTCTCTAACCCACTGAATGTTATATAACTCCAACAAGTTCATATAATGACTGGGATATGTGTGTGTCAGTCACTCAGTTGTGTCCGACTCTTTGCAACCCCACGGACTGTAGCCTATCAGGTTCCTCTGTCCATGGGGATTTTCCAGGCAAAAATACTGGTCACCATGCCCTCCTCCAGAGATTCTTCCTAGCCCAGGGATCAAACCTTCACCTCTTACATCTCCTACATTGGCAGACGGGTTCTTTACCCACTAAGCCACCTGGAAAGCCTCTAAAACCAAAAATTAAAACAATAAAACCTTTCCAAACTTTCTTCCCAATTGATACTACACTTCATTATTTTCTCATCAGTTTTTATTTAATTTCATTACAAACACATATGACTTCTGAGGAAGTCATAAATGAGATATACAGCTTCCTCAGGACAGTCTTTCTTTAAGTTCCCTTTTGGTTTAATTCCATCTTCCCTGCTTCACCCTCCTTTCTTCTCCAAATTCACCCTCTCCTGGAACCCACGTAGCAGTCTACTATTCCTTCCATGGTTTCTTCATTCTTTTACAACATGTGGCTATACAGACACCCTTAAATTTTGGAGGCCGCTCCTCACTTTACAAAATTAGAATTTTATTGTATTCAACATCCTGCACCAGCTCAAGAAAACTAGACTCCATTTGCTTCCTCCAGTTCAGACCCAGGGTTCTAGGTCTGCTCCTTCTCTGTGGGACAGTGACAGAGGCTGGCACATCTCCTCTGCCAGGTCAGGAGGGCCTTGTTCCACTCCCTTGGTCCCCAGGAGCTGCTTCTGTACCTCTTTCTATTCCTCTCCACATGGACCTCCAGGCTCTCTTGGCTTAACTGTTATGAAACCGTAGTGACCTCACCTCCCTAGTAAAGAATCCCTACGCTAGCCAAGGCTGCCTACACTCAGGGTTCCCAGCCTCAACACAACTTAAGACATCAGAGAGAGAAGGGGTCCCTGTATCTTGCCCCCTGCCACAAGAGCCCAGGCTACTCACTGAGGAGGAGGCTGGTGAGTCCCAGGAGCCGGGTGGTCCAGCAGAGGTGGGGGTCTTCTGAGGAGGGCTCCATCCTAGGCTGCCTGCCAGCCTATGTAGCTGCAGAAGAAACATTTATGAGGAACAGCAAGAGAGCGGGAAAGGCTTCACTCCAAGGGCGGGGCTAACAAGTTAATTCTGGATGTCAGCCCCCCGGGGTTAGAATAAGCCATTCAGATGTTTCATATCCCCAGAACCTACAATAAACCTCAATGAACAATTGCAGAAAAAATATACAAACAACTCCATTTTATGCTACGCCTGTACTGTATTGCCAAGGCACCCCATTCCTGTGGTCATGCTAGTTTGGTGATCGCACACTCCTTACCCCCTCCCCCCATTATAATCCCTTTACTAGTTTCCCCTGGTTAACAGCTCAGTCCAGGCATCCTTGGCCACTAATATCAACCTATGGTCCAGCACAGAAATTACACTATTACACTACAGCACCACACTATTACAGCCAGGGTGGGCAAGACATCTTTTTTACCATTTAGTGAGATCAATTTCCTTTTTAATTTTCTGTGAACTTCAACTATCTGTTGCCTAAGTAAGAAGCCATTACAAAAGAAAATAAAGATCGTTGTGAAAAGTGTCGCATTCCCACATGCCCAGTACAAATATTGCATTTATCTATTGCTTGCACTCTTCTGATTTTCTTAGTTGTCACTAGTACCAGTTATCCTTCCTACACACAGGAAAAAGCCAGACCCCATGGTCTCTGATATGCTCTTGTCTACATCACACCCACCACTTCCCTTTCATCCTTTGCCAGCCCTGCTCCTGTTATCATGGAGGGGCAGGAGTAGATATCTATACTTCTTCTGGCCACAGCCTCAGCTGCCTCAGACTCACTGCCACCTACTGAGGCTCGCGCTCTGGTGTCTTCTCCCCAGACTGAATACCTCACACCTGAGAATTGTCACGCCCCACACACCACAGGAGCAGCCCCGTCTACCTAACTCCTGGTCCATGCCTCCTTCTCCTGCCCACTGAGGCTTTCTCCTCCTCTGCCCAGGCCCCAGTGCTGCACCCACAAGACTAGCCCCACAATCATGCACTCAAGGTACTCAGGGCACCGTGCATTAAACCCATTTTCTGGATGTGAAAACTGAGATCAAGAGTGGCTGCATGACCTGCAGAAAGTCACACAGTGAATCACGGGTAAGGCCTGGATTCTTGACAACAAACTCTAGAAAAAAATTTTCCCCACATCAGTCACTGTCCCATCCCTCTCTATGGCCTCAAACAACTCACAGGAGTCCATTTTGTGCTTGCTCCCTTAAACTGCTCTGCAACATCTCAGACAAGAGACTATCCAGCGCTGGCTCATTCCCTCCAACCCAATCTACTCAGGAGGAAATTACTTCAAAAGTTGGTCCGTGAGTCCTGTGGTCAGAAATTTCTGAATGCAGTTAAAATCCAGTCAGTTCATCTACTAGTCATTCTCAGGGTGAAGAGGAATGAGTCTGGTATGTCCTTCTCCCCCAAGTCCCTACCCCTGTAGTGAGCAATCTTTGTGTGAGAAATGTCTGGTTTTGAAAATCATTTGCTTAAGTGAGTTGAGGAGGAGGAGGAGCCTAGAGAGAGAAAACCAGCAATGTGGTACAGGCCACGGACACTGGGGGAGAGCCAGACAGTAGACTTTATATGCTGGAAAAACACCTAGAACTTTTAAAAAGTCAAGGTATCCTACCTCACATTCAACATGCTAACCATCCTGTGCTAGGCATAACACATAAGCAAGCACACATACCAACTGCAGAAACTTTGTGAAGAGTTTACTAAACACAAACACTTGTTGCCAGGAATCTTTGGGGAATTAAAGGAAATAAGACCTGGATCTACATAATGTGTGTGTGTTTCAGGAAGTTCAGATAGGAGGCAAGTGTACAGTCAAGTGATATGAAGAGTCCTGGAAGCAGAGATCTGAGAGATGACTAGGAGACATTAAGCCTCTGAGAATGCACAGAAATTGTCGGGAAATCTGGATGTCCAAGGGACTTGATGGAAGGGGTCATATCTATTTTACTTTAATTCCAAAAGCAAATTATCCCAATAGAGAGCTGAGTTATGTGAAGAATACACTTACTGAATATCTATTCTATGTGTTCTTTCAATTAATCTAAAATATGTGCTTAATTAAATCCTCATAACATGGTATCATCTAAGCGTTACATGCATCTATTGAAGGATCATCCTGAAATTACAAAGAGATTAAATAACTTGCTCGAGGTGTGTTTTAAGTAACTGACAAGATGCTCACAAACTTCACCATCAGCCCAGCCATGGACTTGCTCAGGAGAATGTAGTTTCTGAGAAACTGAAGTCATGACTGTGAAAGGCCTGAGGAGATAGAGGTTCACTGCTTCCTTATGTGGGAGGAACGTGCAGCTCTGGGAGAAACGTTAGGTAGCCTAGGTAAAGGAAAATTTTGGGAAAAGCATCTGATTAGTCTTTTCCACCGTCACCCTTCCTGGGTGAAAGACAAGAGGCACCAAGCCAGCCATGCATGGTTTACCACAGAGCAGCTGAGAAGCCCCAGAGCTCGGCTGGAGGGAGAAGCAGACAGCAGCAGGGCAGACTAACCATCAGCAGTCCTCCTCTTCTCTTCCTTTATAACAGAATTAATAATTTTCCAGTTAAAAATTATACTTAATACTTTGATGAAAAATAAACAACACTAAATTTTTTTATTTTTTAATATAAATTTATTTATTTTAATTGGAGGTTAATTACTTTACAATATTTTTTAAAGTATTAAGAAGACGATGGGTGGTTTCAATGAGTCACTGAGAGAAAATTAGGTAAATACTGAGCAACAATAGCCATAATTAGAAAACAATGAATAATTCAACATGCATGTTAAAATGTGAAAGGTATAAAATCTTAGAGTAAGAAAATTCTCTCCTCTATAAAAGAAATGAGAAAAATGGTTTCCCTTGTAGATCACTTTTTCAGAACTCTGGAAAATAACTATGACACATGATAATATGATGGGGCATTTATTCAAGAAAAACAACAGAATCCTAACAAGAACAAGAAGGTTTGTGGTGTTTTAACTTTCCTATGCTCTCAAGTATCACAATTCACTTTAAAAAAAAAAAAAAAATAGCCTGTATTCTTGGTGAACACCAGAGACCTTGCAGCCACCAGAGAGAGCCAATTCACAGTTTTATTCTCAATAAATTTGTCATGATTTGACATACCTGCTGGTACTCCTGAAGATCCTACCTCAAAAACATCTGTATTTTCCCTAGCAAGGGGTATTCTTTTGAGCTGCCCAAAGTCTTGAATAGCAGTTAATGTTAACTATAGACTAAGTTTCCCTAAGTTATAAGGGAAAACTGGGGGAGGGGTGGAGGGTTTGAACAGAGCCAGAGATCAAATTGCCAACATTTTCTGGATCATGGAGAAAGCAAAGGAATTCAGGAAAAACCATCTGCCTTTGCTTCATTGACTACTAAAATCTTTGACTGTTTGGATCACAACAAACTCTGGAAAATTTTTAAAGTAATGGGAGTACCAGACTACCTTATTATCTCCTGAGGAACCTGTGTGTGAGTCAAGAAGCAACAGTTAGAACCAGACATGGAACAACTGACTGGTTCAAAATTGGGAAAGAAGTACAACAAAATTGTATATTGCCACCCTGCTCCTCTAAGTTCTGAGCAGAGTATATTGTGTGAAATTCCAGGCTGGATGAATCACAAGCTGGTATCAAGATTGCCAGGAGAAATATCAACAACTTCAGATATGCAGATAATACCACTCTAATGGCAGAAGTCGAAGAGGAGCTAAAGAGCCTCTTGATGGAGATGAGAGAGGAGAGTGAAAAAGCTGGCTTAAAACTCAACATTCAAAAAGCTAAGATCATTGAATCTGGTCCCATCTTTTCATGATAAATAGATGAGGAAAAAGTGGAAACAATGACAGATTTTATTTGCTTGGGCTCCAAAATCACTGAGACGGTGACTGAAGCCATGAAATTAAAAGACGCTTGCTCCTTGGAAAAAAAAAAAAACTGTAGCAAAAATAGACACCATATTAAAAGGCAGAGACATCAGTTTGCCTAAAAGGTCAAAGTCAAAGCTATGGTTTTTCCAGTAGCCATGTACAGATGTGAGAGTTGGACCAGAAAGAAGACTGAGAGCCAAAGAATTGATGCTTTTGAACTGCAGTGCTGGAGAAGACTCTTGAGAGTAAATTGGACTCCAAAGAGATCAAACCAGTCAATTATAAAGGAAATCAATCCTAAAGAAAGAAGAGAAAAAAAAAGGAGAAGAAGCAGGACAGGATTTGCACCCCTGGGGAGCTGGAGTGTAGGCAAGGTTCCTGCACCCAGGGAAGCCCCCCTCACTGATGGGGAAATCAGTTAGGATGGAAGGAGAGCATCTGAAGCTATTGAAGGAGGATGAAACAGCTGATCTGTGGCAGACAGAAGAGACTGAGACCCCCAGATGGTCTGTGCCATAGCCCTGTACACCCAAGATTCGAGAGAGTGTTTGCCAGTTCATAGTGGGGCCTGAAAGCTGGAACATGGGGATTGGAGACCAAACTCAAGAGGAAGATTGCTATTGGCTATGAGGAGGCAGCCAGAGAGGATAAATGGGAGGAAATTCACAGGAAGGAATGCTTATGGAGAAACCCAGAACTGCCATAGAAGCAAGGCACCACTGTTGAGTGACATCACATGCAGGGCATGGAGCCACCATTGCAGCCCCCTTCTCCCCTGCATGATAGCGCCTGACCCACCAGGTACTAGTAAAAGCTCCCACCATGTCTGGCCTTCTGGTGCTGGCTGCCAGGATCTAGGGAAGTCTTCCACTAGGGCCAGATCTCTTGAACCCATGGCCACTGGCCTTCCTGCTCATCTATTGCCACCGAGGCCCCCGTGACTCAAGCAGTCAGTGTCACCTCTGCCTCCTGTCCTCACCAGAGCAGACTGCTCCAGGGCGGTCTTGGGAGCAGACTCCTGTGACTGGGCCCCCATACACAGGGGGCAGTTAAAACCACAGCTGAGCCCCACGGGTGGAGTGACTAAGGAAGAGGAACAAAAATCTTTCTTTGCAGTTGCAAAACCCACAGCTTAAATTCCTGAGATCACCTTAGTAAGCCTTACATCCTTGGAATATCTGAATAGACAATGAGTGCCCCCACAAAGGAAACCAATCTAACTCTAGCAGCTGTGGATTTGGGGCGCTAGTACATGTGGAGTAGGGCCAGGTCCAAGTTCCCCTCACAGTGTACATAGAGCATCGAGAGACCTATCTCGAGGTTTTGAATGGCCACCTAGGGAGACAAAGGTTGACTGTGACTCACGGTGAGAACAGAATACTGACAGCTAAGACACTAGGAAAACATTATTACTTTTTTGTGTTTTGTTTTGCTCTGTTGTTGTTGTTTATAATTATTTGTTTTTAGTTTTAGTTTTTTAATTTTTAATATATTTTTAATGTTTTATATTTCTATTTCAACATTACTTTTTAGTTGTTCTGTGTTTTTCCTTGTTTTTTCCTCTCTTTTGTTCTAGCTATCCATGGGATTTCCCAGGCAAGAATACTGGAATGAGTTGCCATTTCCCTCTCCTGGGGCTCTTCCTGACCCAGGAGTCTCCTGCATTGCAGGTAGATTTTTTACTATTGTGCCACCAAGGAAGCCCCTATCTCATTTTGTTTTTTAAATTATTTTTGAGTTTGTTTTGTTTTCTTTGCTTTTTCCTTCAGTTTGCATCCTGTTTGCATTTTGTTTTTTATCTTGATTTTGTTAGATTTGTTTTTAATTGTTTGATTTCATTTTGGGATTTTCATTTTTGTTTCTTATTTTGAATGTGCATCTATTTCTTTGGAGCTTTTTGCTTTTGTTTTTACCATTTGTCTGGGGTATTGTTTGTCTGTTTTTAATCATTGCTGTTTGCTTGATTTTGTCTTTGCTATTTCCCTCGGGTTATGTTTGTTTGTTTTCATCCCATCCTTTTTAATTTTATTTTTCTCTTTTTTGCCAAGCTGTGCAGCTTGCAGATTTTTGGTTTCCAGGCCAGGGGTCAGGCCTAAGCCTCTGGGGTAGAAGAACTGAGTCCAAAACACTGAAACACTAGAGAATTACAAGCCATGGAGAATTTTAATCTATGAGAGCTCTCCCAGAGGTCTCCATCTCAATTCCAACACCTGGATCCACTCAACTACCTGCAGGTACAGTGCTAAATATCCCATGTTATCAACAAGCAAGACAGGAACACAAATCAGCAAACGGGCTGCTTAAAGTTGTACTAAGTCCACTGCTGCTGCCGCTGCTAAGTCACTTCAGTCGTGTTTGACTCTGTGCGACCCCCATAGATGGCAGCCCACCAGGCTCCCCTGTCCCTGGGATTCTCCAGGCAAGAACATCGGAGTGGGGTGCCATTTCCTTCTCCAGTGCATGGAAGTGAAAAGTGAAAGTGAAGTTGCTCAGTCGTGTCTGACTCTTCACGACCCCATGGACTACAGGCTACCAGGCTCCTCCATCCATGGGATTTTCCAGGCAAGAGTACTGGAGTGGGTTGTCATTGCCTTCTCCACAGACACCCCCAAAACACACCCTTGATGTGGCCCTGCCATGAGAGGAGAAAGATCCTATTTCAACGACAAGAATATAAGCTCCTGTCCCTCTCACCAGGACCCACACAAGCCACTGAACAAAACTCACCCATGGGAAACAGATACAAGAAGCAAACAGAGTTACTATCCTGTAGCCTTGGACTGCACAGAGATCCAACCAGTCCATTCTGAAGGAGATCAGCCCTGGGATTTCTTTGAGGGAATGATGCTGAAGCTGAAACTCCAGTACTTTGGTCACCTCATGCAAAGAGTTGACTCACTGGAAAAGACTCTGATGCTGGGAGGGATTGGGGGCAGGAGGAGAAGGGGACGACCGAGGATGAGATGGCTGGATGGCATCACCGACTTGATGTACATGAATCTGAGTGAACTCCAGAAGTTAGTGATGGACAGGGAGGCCCGGCATGCTGCGATTCATGGGGTCGCAAGAGTCGGACACGACTGAGCGACTGAATTCAACTGAACTGAGCCTGTGGAAAGGAGAACTCAAATACAGTAAGTTAGACAAAATGAGAGCACAGAAAAATACGTTGCAGATGAAGGAACAAGGTAAAAACCCACAAGACCAAATAAATGAAGAGGAACTAGGCAACTCACCTGAAAAGAAATTCAAAGTACTGATAGTAAAGATGATCCAAAATCTTGGAAATAGAATGGAGAAAATATAAAAACATTTAACAAGGATCTAGAAAAACTAAAGAACAAACCATCAGAAATGAAGAATACAGTAACTGAAATTGAAAATACACTAGAAGTAATCAATAGCAGAATAACTGAGGCAGAAGAATGAATGAGATTAATAAAATGGTGGACACATAGAATGGTGAAAATAACTACCTCAGAGCAGAATAAGGAGAAAATAATGAAAATAATTGAAGTCGGCCTCAGAGACCTCTGGGATAACATTACATACACCAACATTCAAATTATAGAGGTCCTGGAAGACACAGTGAAAATGTCTGAGAAAATATTTCAAGAGACTACAGTAGAAAACTTCCCCAATGTGAGAAAGAGAATAGTCAGTCAAGTCCAGGAAGTGCAGAGAGTTCCGTGTGAGGTAAATCCAAGGAGAAACATGCTGAGGCACATATTAATCAAACTATCAAAAATTAAACACAAAGAAAAATTGTTAAAAGCAGCAAGGGAAAATCAACAAATAACATACAGATGAATCTCCATAAGGTTGCTGCTGCTGTTGCTAAGTCACTTCAGTCATGTCCAACTCCATAAATTTATCAACTAATATTTCAACAGAAACTCTACAGGCCAAAAATAAGTGGCAGAATATATTTAAAGTGATAAAGGGGGAAACCTACAACCAAGATCACTCCACTTAACTGAGTTCTCATCCCAATTTGACAGAAAAATCAAAAGCTTTATAGACAAGCAAAAGCTAAGAGAATTAAGAGAATTCAGCACCACCAGACCAACTTTACAACAAATGCTAAAAGAACTTCCTTAGGTAGGAAACACAAGAGAAGAAAAACAACAACAAAAAAAAAAAAAAAACCAAACCAAAGCAATTAAAAAAATGGTGATAGGAACAAACATATTGATAATTACCTTACATGTAAATGGTTTAAATGATCCATCAAAAGAAATGAACTGGCTTTCCATTTCTTTTGATTGGAGCATTTAATCCATTTACATGTAAGACCTATGTATAAGTTGTCTACAAGAGACCCACTTCAGACCTGGAGACACACAGAGACTGACAGAGAAGGGATGGAGAAAGATATCTCATGCAAAGGGAAATCCAAAAAAATAAAAGCCAGAGTAGAAAAACTCATATCAGGCAAAACAGACTTTAAAAGAGACAAGGAAGAACACTACATAATGATGAAAAGATCAATCCAAGGAGAAGATATAACAATTGTAAATATTTATGCACCTAACATAGGAACACCTCAATATATAAGGCAAATGCTAATATCCACAAAAGGGGAAACTGATGGCAACATAATGATAATGGGGGACCTCAACACTCCACTTACACCAATGGATAGGCTATCCAGAATGAAAATTAATAAGCAAGCATGAACCTTATATAACACATTAGAACAGATAAACTTAGTTGCTATTTATAAAACATTCCATTCAAAAGCAGCAGAAAACACTTTCTTCTCAAGTGCACACAGAACATTCTCCAAGATAGATCACAGCCTGAGTTACAATCAAGGTCTGGTAAGGTGAAGAACACTGAAACCGTATCAAGCATCTTTTCTGACCACAGTACTATGAGATTAGAAATTAATTATAGGGGGAAAAACTGTAAAAAACACAAACACATGGAGACCAAATAGTGTGCTTTTAATAAACCAAGAGATTGCTGAAGAAATCAAAGAGGAAATAAAAGAATACCTAGAAATAAGTGACAATGAAAACACAATGACCCAAGACCTATGGGATGCAGCAAAAGCAGATATAAAAGAGAAGTTTATAGCAATACAATTCCAACTCAAGAAACAATAATAATCCCAATAAACAATCTAACCTTATATCTAAAGCATCTAGAGATAGAAGGGCAAACAAAGCCCAAAGTTAGTAGAAGGAAAGAAATCACAAAGATTAGAGCAGAAATAAATGAAAGAGCAATGGGAAAAAAAAAAAGACAATAGCAAAGACCAATAAAACTAAAAGCTGATCATTTGAGAAGATAAATAAAATTGAAAAATCTTTACCCAGACTCATCGAGAAAAAAAGAGAAGCTGCAAATAAGTAAAATTAAAAATGAAAAAGAAGTTACAACTGACACTGCAGAAATACAAAGGATCTTAAGAGACAAATACAAGCTCTACTACTGTATGACAATAAAATTGACAACTTGAAAGAAATAGACATATTCTTAGAAAGGCACTGAACCATAAAAAATAAAAAATATGAACAGACCAATCAAATAATTAAATTGAAACTATTCCTAAAAATTATCCAATAAAAAAAAGTTCAGGACCAAATAGTCACAGGTGAATTCTATCAAACATTTAGCGAAGAACTTACACCTATCCTTCACAAACACTTCCAAAAATTGCAGAGAAAGGAACACTCCCAACCTCATTCAATAAGACCACCATCACCCTTATAACAAAACCAAAAATATCACAAACAAGAAAATTACAGGTCAATATCACTGATGAACATAGACACACACACACACACACAAAAAAAAAAAAAAACCCTCAATACAATACTAGAAAATGAATCCATTAACACATTAAAGGATCATACACCATGATCAAGTGGGATTTGTTGCAGGGATGAAGGATTCTTTGATATATGCAAAACAATCAATGTGATACCTCATATTAACAAATTAAAGAATGAAAACCATATGATCATCTCAATAGATGCAGCAAAAGCTTTCAACAAAATTAAACACTCATTTATGACAACTCTCCAGAAAGTGGACACAGAAGGAACCTACCTCAACTTAATAAAGGTCATATTTATTACATAACAAACCCACAATAAACATTATTCTCAAGGGTGAAAAACTGAAAGCCTTTCTTCTAAGATCAGGAACAAGATAAGGGTGCCCCACTCTCACTGCTATTATTCAACATAGTTTTGCAAGTCCAGACCACAACAATCAGAGAAGAAAAAGAAGTAAAATAAATCCAAACTGGCAAAAAAAAAAAAAAAGTAAATTTGTCACTGTTTGCAATGACATGATATTATGCATAGAAAACCCTAAAGATGCCACCAGGAAACTACTAGAGCTAATCCATGAATTTAGTAAAGTCACAGGATGCAAAATTAGTATACAGAAATCTCTTGCATTCTGATACACTAACAATGAAAGTTCAGAAAGAGAAATTAAGGAAACAATCCTGCTTACCATTGCAACATAAAAAAATAAATACATAGAAATAAATCTACCTAAGGAGGTAAAAGACCTGCATGCAGAAAACTATAAGATAGCGATGAAAGAATCAAAGATGTTATAAACAGATGGAGAGAGATACCAAGTTCTTGGATTGAAGAATCAATACTGTGAATAAGACTATACCACTCAAAGCAATCTACAGATTCAGTGCAAACCCTATCAAATTAACAATGGCATTTTTCACAGAACTAGGATAAAAATTTTTACAATTTCTGTGGGAACACAAAAGACCTCGAAGGGCAAGCAATATTGAGGAAGGCGGGGAAAGAAGTTAGAAGAATCAGGTTCCCTGGCTTCAGACTACACTATAGGGCTACAGTAATCAAGACAATATGGTACTGGCACCGAAAGAGAAATATAGATCAATGGAACAGTACAGAAAATTTCAGAAATAAAACTACCCACCTATTGTCACCTGATCTATGACAGAATATACAATGGAGCAAAAACAGCCTCTTGAGTAAGTGGTGCTGAGAAATCTGGACAGTTACATGTAAAAGAGTGAAATCTGAATACTCCCCTAACACCATGTGTGCATGCTAAGTCACTTCAGGCATGCCAACTCTTTGCAGCCCTATGGGCTGTAGCCTGTCAGGCTCCTCTGCCCATAGAGTTCTCTAGGAAAGAACACTGGAGTGAGTTGCCATGCCCTCCTCCAGAGGATCTTCCTCACCCAGGAATCAAACCCACATCTCTTATGTTCCCTGCATTGGCAGACGGGTTCTTTACCACCAGCACCACCTGGGAAGCCCCGCTAGCACCATACACAAAAATAAACAAAATGGATTAAAGACCTAAATGTAAGGCCAGATACTATAATAACTCTTAGAGGAAATCTTAGGCAGAAGACTCTTTGACATAAATTGCAGCCAGATCTTTTGGACCCACCTCCTAGCGTAATAAACAAATAGGACCTAAATAAACTTAAAAGCTTTGACACAAAAAGGAAACCATAAATTAGATGAAAAGACAACCCTCAGCATGGGAGAAAATATTTGCAAATGAAGCAACTGTCAACAAATTAATCTCCAAAGTATACAAACAGCTCACAATCCAGTCAAACAATGAGCAGAAGGCCTAAACAGACATTTCTATACAGATGGCCAACAAACACATAAAGGATGATCACCATCACTAATTATTAGAGAAATGCCAATCAAAACTACATGAGAGATCACAACATACCAGTCAGAAAAGAAAAGGAAACCTTCCTAAATATTAAAACTGAGTGTGATTTGTCACTGGTTCTGTGCTCAAGTCCCCAACTGATTAAACTCCTTCTTCGGGTAATAAGACATGTTTGATTAAATCTCACACCAAGTTTCCAGGTCACTTGAGTGAAGAGGCTATGCCAACATCTAAGAGAACAGAATGGCACCATTTTCTTCCCTGACAGACACCATATTCTAAGATGAGCATGAGTCTTCTTCCACTGCGCTTGCCAGCGTGTATCAGGAGACTGACGACAGCTGATCCTCTCACCTTTCCCCCAGCGCCAATAGGAGGTTCCCAGCAGTTTGTCATTGTGTATATACTGGACTTTCACTCTATCAATCAGAAAAGTTGTGGTTACTTTAAAAGGGGGGTGAGGTGGAGAAATGAAAAACCAGGAGTCTAAAGGCCCAAAGTTCAATAGCTGGTCTAGTTGGAGTTTGGAAACAGAGAATAGGTTGAATTTAGGTAATCCCAACCTATGAGAGTAAAAAGGCATCCACGGTAGGCTTTTAATCAGCCAGCTTCTTTGAGACCATCCAAGGGTTTTGAAAGGAAGTACATCAAGGCTGCATATTGTTAGCCTGCTTATTTAACTTATATGCAGAGTACATCATGAGAAACAGTGGGCTGGAAGAAGGACAAGCTAGAATCAAGATTGCCGGGAGAAATATCAATAACCTCAGATATGCAGATGACACCACTCATATGGCAGGAAGTGAAGAGGAGCTAAAAGCCCCTTGATGAATGTGAAAGTGGAGAGTGAAAAAGTTGGCTTAAAGCTCAACATAGAAAACTAAGATCATGGTATATGGTCCCATCACTTCATGGGAAATAGAAGGGCAAACAGTGGAAACTGTGGCACACTTTATTTTTGAGTACCTCCAAAATCACTGCAGATGGTGATTGCAGCCATGAAATTAAAAGACATTTACTTCTTGGAAGGAAAGTTATGACCAACCTAGATAGCATATTAAAAAGCAGAGACATTACTTTGCCAACAAAGGTCCATCTAGTCAAGGCTATGGTTTTCCAGTGGTCATGTATGGATGTGAGAGTTGGACTGTGAAGAAAGCTGAGTGCTGAAGAATTGATGCTTTTGAATTGTGGTGTTGGAGAAGACACTTGAGAGTCCTTTGGAGTGCAAGGAGATCCAACCAGTTCATCCTAAAGGAGACCAGTCCTGGGTGTTCGTTGGAAGGACTGATGCTGAGGCTAAAATTCCAATACTTTGGCCACCTCATGTGAAGAGTTGACTCACTGGAAAAGACCCTGATGCTGGGAAGGATTGAAGGCAGGAAGAGAAGGGATCAACAGAGGATGAATGGCATCACCAACTCGATGCACTTGAGTTTGGGTGAACTCTGGGAGTTGGTGATGGACGGGGAGGCTTGGCGTTCTGCGATTCATGGGGTCGCAAAGAGTTGGACACGACTGAATGACTGAACTGAACTGAAGGGTTTTGAAGTCTACAAAGTATACATCATACTTCAAAAAGCAGTAAGACAAATAGTACAATCTGAAAGTTGCAAAAATGGTGTAGGGCATACATGGTGTAATTTAGTTACAATGTGTGGTAATGTTTCTATTATATAATCATATTAACTGCTTTTTTCCTACATAATTATCTATTCAGCCAAGTTGTAGTTGAACATGAAACCATCCTTGTACCGCTGCTGACAGCTGATAATAGCTCTTTAACAGCAGCTTTTATTCTACTGTAGGAATTATCCTTGAACTGGAAAACAGTCCATAATCCAAGTCCAGTTATTAAACACTACCAAATTTATGAAGAGTCTTTTCCAACTTCTGTGTCACTTTTGGGAAAAATTTTATTTGTTGTTGTAAGGAATGCTGCCTCTGTGATTTAAAGTCTCTTACTCCAATTCGATGAAAGTGATGAATTTCAGCCAAAGTGGCGAAAAGAAACAATGTAACAGCAATCCTCAAGGCCATCAGCACCTCCATCTTTCCTTCTTGCATATGTCACCAAATCTACTTTGGTAAGAGCTCCTTTCTGAACTTGGATGATGTCAGGGAAGTTAGCCAGGTGCCTCTGATACAGTGCTAACGGGTCCGTGATGGGGTCCACATCCTGCCTGGGCTGCTCATTGAGAACTCACGAATGGCTTCCTAGGCATCTCCAGTGAAGGCAACGGTGGGCCCAGGCCACTGTCACCTGCCAAGCCAGGCTCAGGGGCACGGATCACATTCACGCACAAGGCCAAGCAGAGGCCTGGGTCCCCACGTCTATTGTTCCCTCAAGCCAGCCCCTCAGTCTCCTGCTAGTTGCACAAGCTCAGCACCTGGTGCTTCCACAACCTGACTGCACCCAGGTTCTTCCACCTGAAGTTGTTCAGCTCCTGGGTGTGCAGCTGCATGGTCCTGGCACCTCCACATGCTGCCCCCAACTCCTGGTGCCCAGAGCTCAGTGACTGCCTGAGGGGCCCACTGTGGTGCCTGCTTTAGGTTGCAGGGAGAGGAGAGCCCCAAAGCGACACACTACTTTGCCCTTGCCCACCAGAGACACTCTCTGAACAGTTCTGCTTGCATTTTTTGGTTTTTAGTGAGGGTAGTTTTAGAATATGGATCAGCATTATTTCAAGGACCAAAATATAGTGATCCCCAGGCAAAGTAATTAGTGGTAGATATGTTTTACACATGGGGGTGGAGATGTTGATCAATTGCCTAGATTCCAATAAACAAGTCATCCTAGATCTGCCAACCCTACAGAGAATATGGAGTGGACTTGACTTCCCTCCTCCATATATTCCCTAGGCAGAGGATCAGGAAAAAGAAAGGGTAAACAGTGTGACCTAATAATACATTATTAGAATGGGACGAGGCCAGCTGGCAGTACCAGGCTTGATGAGACTCAAACGCAGATCTAAGTATGTGAGTAGTTACATCCCATAGAAGGAGCTATTTCTGGGAAGAACATATTCTTTTTTCTCTCTCTTTTTAACTTGCTTATTTTTAATTGAAAGATAATTGCTTTACAATATTGTGTTGGTTTCTGCCATACATCAGCATGAGTCAGCCACAGGCATACATATATCAACTCCTCTTGAACTTCCCTCCCACCTCCCACCAGCTAGGTTGTTACAAAGCTGGGATTTGAGTTCCCAGCAAATTCCCATTGCCTATCTATTTTAAATATGGTAGTGTATATATTTCCCTGCTACTATTCATTTGTCCCACACTCTCCTTCCTCCCCCCATCCCCAACCCAGGTCTGTTCTCTATGTCTCCCTCTGCATTCAGTTCAGTTTAATCACTCAGTCTTGTTGGACTCTTTGCGAGCCCATGGATTGCAGCAATCCAGGCCTCTCTGTCCATGACCAACTCCCGGAGTTTACTCAAACTCATGTCCATTGAGTCAGTGATGTCATCCAACCATCTCATCCTCTGTTGTCCCCTTCTTCTCCTGCGTTCAGTCCTTCCCAGCATCAGAGTCTTTTCCAGTGAGTCAACTCTTCCCATCAGGTGGCCAAAGTATTAGAGTTTCGGCCTCAACATCATTCCTTCCAATGAACACTCAGAACTGTTCTCCTTTAGGATGGACTGGTTGGATCTCCTTGCAATCCAAGGGACTTTCAAGAGTCTTCTCCAACACCACAGTTCAAAAGCATCAATTCTTCAGCACTCAGCTTTCTTTACAATCCAACTCTCACATCCATATATGACTACTGGAAAAACCATAGCCTTGACTAGATGGACCTTTGTTGGCAAAGTAATGTCTCTGTTTCTTAATATGCTGTCTAGGTTCATCATAACTTTTCTTCCAAGGAGCAAGCATATTTTTACTTCATGGCTGCAGTCACCATCTGCAGTGATTTTGGAGCCCAAAATATAAGTCTGACACCGTTTCCACTGTTTCCCCATCTATTTCACAAGAAGTGATGGGACCAGATGCCATGATCTTCGTTTTCTGAATGTTGAGCTTTAAGCCAACTTTTTCATTCTCCTCTTTCATTTTCATCAAGAGGCTCTCTAGTTCCTCATCACTTTCTGCCAAAAGGGTGGTGTCATCTGCATATCTGAGTTTACTGAGATTTCTCCCAGCGATATTGATTCCAGCTTGTGCTTCTTCCAGTCCAGCATTTCTCATGATATACTCTGCATATAAGTTGAATAAGCAGGGTGACAATATACAGCCTTGATGTAGTCCTTTTCCTATTTGGAACCAGTCTGCTGTTTCATGTCCAGTTCTAACTGTTGCTTCCTGACCTGCATATAGGTCTCCCAAGAGGCAGGTCAGGTGGTCTGGTATTCCCATCTCTTAAAGAATCTTCCACAGTTTATTGTGATCCACACACTCAAAGGCTTTGGCATAGTCAATAAAGCAGAAATAGATGTTTTCCTCAAACTTTCTTTCTTTTTTGATGATTCAGAGGATGTTGGCAATTTGATCTCTGGTTCCTCTGCCTTTTCTAAAACCAGCTTGAACATCCAGAAGTTTTCAGATATTACTGAAGCCTGACTTGGAGAATTTTAAGCATTACTTTACTAGTGTGTGAGATGAGTGCAATTGTGCAGTAGTTTGAACATTCTTTGGCATTGCCTTTCTTAGGGACTGAAATAAAAACTGACCTTTACCAGTCCTGTGGCCACTGATGAGTTTTCCAAATTTGCTGACATATTGAATGTAGCACTTTCACAGCATCATCTTTCAATATTTGAAATAGCTCAACTGGATCTCCATCAGCTCCACTAGCTTTGTTTGTAGTGATGCTTCCTAAGGCCCACTTGACTCCACATTCCAGGATGTCTGGTTCTAGGTAATTGATCACACCATTGTGATTATCTGGGTCATGAAGATCTTTTTTGTACAGGTCTTCTGTGTATTCTTTCCACCTCTTCTTAATATCTTCTGCTTCCGATAGGTTCATACTACTTCTCTCCTTTATCGAGCCCATCTTTGCATGAAATGTTCCCTTGGTATCTCTAATTTTCTTGAAGAGATCTTTAGTCTTTCCCATTCTGTTTTTTTCCTCTAATTCTTTGCATTGATTGCTGAGGAAGGCTTTCTTATCTCTCCTTGCTATTCTTTGGAACTCTGCATTCAGATGCTTATATCTTTCCTTTTCTCCTTTGCTTTTCACATCTCTTCTTTTCACAGCTATTTGTAAGGCCTCCTCAGACAGCCATTTTGCTTTTTTTTGCATTTCTTTTCCATGGGGATGGTCTTGATCCCTGTCTCCTGTACAATGTCACGAGCATACATCCATAGTTCATCAGGTACTGTGTCTATCAGCCATAGGTATTCATATATATCCCCTCTCTTTTGAACCTCCCTCCTTCTCCCTCCCCATCCCACCCCTCCAAGTTGATGAGGAGCCCCTGGCTGAGTTTCCTGAGCCACACAGCAAATTCTCATTGGCTATCTATTTTACATATGGTAATGTAAGTTTCCATGTTACATCTCACCTTCTCCTCCCCTCTCCCCATGTTCATAAGTCTATTCCCTATGTCTATTTCTCCATTGCTAACCTGTAAATAAATTCTCAGTACCATTTTTCTAGGTTCCATATATATGCGTTAGAATACAATATTTATCTTTCTCTTTCTTACTCACTTCACTCTCTGCATAAGTTCTAGGTTCATCGACCTCATCAGAACTGCCTCAAATGCATTCCTTTTTATGGCCTAGTAAAATTCCATTGTGTATATGTACCACAACTTCTTTATCCATTCATCTGACGATGGACATCTAGATTACTTCCATGTTCTAGCTATTGTAAATAATGCTGCAATGAACAATGGGATACATATGTCTTTTTCAACTTTGGTTTTTTGTTTTTCTGGCATTGAGTTGTACAAGCTGCTTGTGTATTTTGGAAATTAATCCTTTGTCAGTTGTTTCACTGGCTATTATTTTCTCCCATTCTGAGGGCTGTCTTTTCACCTTGCTTATCGTTTTCCTTGCTGTGCAAAAGCTTTTAAGTGTAATCAGGTCCCACTTGTTTACTTTTGTTTTTATTTCTGTTACTCTATGAGGTGAGTCATAGAGGATCTTCCTTTGATTTATGTCACTGAGTATTCTCCCTATGTTTTCCTCTAAGAGTTTTATAGTTTCTGGTCTTACATTTGAGTCTTAATCCACTTTTGAGTTTATCTTTTTGTATGGTGTTAGAAAGTGTTCTAATTTCATTCTTTTACATGTAGCTGTCTAGTTTTCCCAGCACCATTTATTGAAGAGGCTATCTTTGCCCCATTGTATATTCTTACTTCCTTTGTCAAAAAATAAGGTACCCATAGGTGCATGGGTTTATTTATGGGCTTTCTATCTTGTTCCATTGGTCTATATTTCCATTGGTACTGTTTTTGTGCCAGTACCATACTGTCTTGATGACTGTAGCTTTGTAGTATAATTTGAAGTCACGAAGGTTGATTTCTCCTACTCCTTTCTTCTTTCTCACACTGTTTTGACTATTTGGGGTCTTTTGTGTTCCCATCTGAATTGTGAAATTTTTTGTTCTAGTTATGTAAAAATGCCTTTGGTAATTTGACTAGGATCACATTAAATCTGTAGATTGTGTTTGGTGGTACAGTAATTTTCACAATATTGATTCTTCCTACCCAGGAACATGGAATATCTTTCTATCTGTTTATGTCATCTTTGATTTCTTTTATTAGTGTCTTATAATTTTCTGTGTACAGCTTTTTGTCTCCTTAGTTGAGTTTATTCCTAGATATTTAGTTATTTTTGTTGCAATGGTGAAAGCAATACCATTCACCAGAAATTAAGGATTGATTCCTTAATTTCTCTTTCTGATTTTTCATTGTTAGTATATATAAATACAAATTATTTCTGTGTACTGATTTTGTATCCTGCAACTTTACTAAATTCACTGATTAGCTCTTGGAATTTTCTGATACTATCTTTAGGATTTTCTAGGTACAGTAGCATGTCATCTGCAAACAGTGAGAGCTTTACCTCTTCTTTTCTGATCTGGATTCCTTTATTTCTTTTTCTTCTCTCATTGCTTTAGCTAGGACTTCCAGAACTATGTTGAATAATAGTGGTGAAAGTGGAAAACCTGTCTTATTCCTAATCTTAGGGGAAATGCTTTTAAATTTTCACCATTAAGAATAATGTTTGCTGTAGACTTATTATACATGGCCTTTACTATGTTGAGGTAGGTTCCTTCTATGCCCATTTTTTGAAGACTTTTAATCATAAATGGGTGCTGAATCTTGTCAAAGGCTTTTTCTGCATCTATTGAGATTATCATATGGCTTTTACTTTCCTATTTGGTAATATGGTGTATCACATTGACTGATTAGTGTATATTGAAGGATCTTTGCATCCCTGGAATAAACCCAAATTGAATATAGTGTATGAGCTTTTTGATGTGTTGATGAATTCTGTTTGCTGAACTTTTGCTGAGGATTTTTGCATCTATGTTCATCAGTGATATTGGCCTGACGTTTTCTTTTTGTGTGTTGTCTTTGTCTGGTTTGGGTATCAGAGTGATGGTGGCCTTGTAGAATGACTTTAAAAGTGTTCCTTCCTCTGCAATTTTTTGAACATTTTAGAAGGACAAGCATTACCTCTTCTCTAAATGTTTGATAAAATTCTCCTGTGAAGCCATCTGGTCCTAGGTTTTTGTTTGGGGGAGAATTTTGATCACAGCTTCAATTTCAGTGCTAGTAATTATGTTTTTCATAATTTCTATTTCTTCCTGGTTCAGTCTTGGAAGACTGAGTTTTTCTAAGAATCTGTCCATTTCTTCCAGGTTATCCATTTTATTGCCATATAGTTGTTCATTATAGTCTCCTATAATCCTTCGTATTTCTGCATTCTCTACTGTAACCTCCCCTTTTTCATTTCTAATTTTGCTGATTTGATTCTTTTCTCTCTCTCTCTCTTTTTTTTTTTTTTTGATAAGTCTGGCTAAAGGTTTGTCAATTTTGTTTATCTTCTCAAAGAACCAGCTTTTTGTTTTATTCATCTTTACTGTTGTTTCTTTCATTTCATTTTCATTTATAATTTCTTTCCTTCTACTAATTTTGGGGGTGTTTCTGTTCTTTTTCCTGTTGTTTAAGGTGTAAAGTTGTCTATTCGATGTTTTTCTTATTTCTTGAGGTAGGATTATTGCTAAAAACTTCTATCTTAGAATGGCTTTTGCTGCATCCCATAGGTTTTCAGTCATCGTGTTTTCATTGTCATTTGTTTCTAGAAAATTTTTTATTTCCCTTTTGATTTCTTCAGTAACCTGTTGGCTATTTAGAAATGTGCTGTTTAGTCTCCACGTGTTTGTGTTTCTTACACTTTTTTCTTGTAATTGATACCTAGTCTCATAGCACTGTGGCCAGAGAAGATGCTTGATACAATTTCAATTTTCTTAAATTTACTGAGATTTGATTTGTGACCCAAGATGTGGTCTATCCTGGAGAATATTCCATGTGCAGTTGAGAAGGTGTATTATTCTGCATTTCAAAGGAATGTCATGGAGATATCAATGAGATTCATTTTATCTGATGTATCACTTAAGATTTGTGTTTCCTCATTAATTTTCTGTTTTGATGATCTGTCCATTGGTGTGAGTGGGGTGTTAAAAAGTCGTCTAGTATTATCGTGTTACCGTCGATTTCCCCTTTTATGTCTGTTAGTGTTTGTCTTATGTATTGAGGTGCTTCTATGTTGGATGCATAGATATTTACAATTGTTATGTCTTCTTCGTGGATTGATCCCTTGATCACTATGTAGTGTCTCTCCTTGTCTCTTCTAATCTTCTTTATTTTAAGGTCTATTTTGTCTGATATGAGGATTGCTACTCCAGCTTTCTTTTGCTTCCCATTTGCATGGAATATATATTCCATCCTCTGACTTTCAGTCTATATGCATCTTTAGATCTAAAATGGATTTCTTGTAGACAGCATATATATTGGTCTTGTTTTTGTATCCATTCAGCCAGTCTGTGTCTTTTAGTTGAAGCATTTAATCCATTTACATTTAAAGTAATTATTGACATATATGTTCTTATTTCCACTTTCTTAATTGTTTGGGGGTGATTTTGTAGATCTTTTTCTTCTGTTATAGTTCTTGATTGTATAAGTCCCTTTAACTTTTGTTGTAAAGTTGGTTTGGTGGTATTGAAAGCTGTTAACTTTTGCTTGTCTGAAAAGCTTTTTATTTCTCCATCAATTTTGAATGAGACCCTTGCCAAATACAGTAATTTTGGTTGTAGATTTTTCCCTTTTATGACTTTAAATATATCCTGCCATTCCCTTCTGGCCTGAGAGTTTCTGCTGAAAGAGCAGCTGTTAAACATATGGGGTTTCCTTTATTGTTACCGTTGCTTCTCCCTTGCTGCTTTTACTATTCTTCCTTGTGTTTACTCTTTGTTAGTTTGATTAGTATGTGTCTTGGCAGGTTTCCTCTTGGGTTTATCTTGTATGGAACTCTTTGTGCCTCTTGGCTTGACTGACTATTTCCTTTTCCATGTTGGGGATATTTTCAACTATAATCTCTTCAAAATTTTTCTCATACACTTTCCTTTTCTCTTCTTCTTCTGAGACCCTTATGATTAGAATGTTGGTGCATTTGATATGGCCCCCGAGGTCTCTGAAACTATTCTCAGTTCTTTTCATTCTCTTTGCGTTATTCCTCTCTTCAGAAGTTATGTCCACCCTTTTATCTTCCAGCTCACTGATTCATTCTTCTGCTTCAGATACTCTGCTGTTGATTCCTTCTAAAGTATTTTTATTTCAGCATTGAGTTGTTTGTCTCTGTGTGTTTATTCTTTAATTCAACTAGGTCTTTGTTAATTGATTCTTATTTTTCTCCATTTTCTTTTCAAAATATTTGCTCATCTTTACTAACATTATTCTGAATTCTTTTTCAGGGAGTTGGCCTATTTCCTCTTTATTTACTTGGACTTCTGAGTTTCTAGTTTGTTCCCACATTTGTGTAGTATTTCTTTGCCTTTACATTATTTTATATAACTTATTGCATTTGAGGTCTCCTTTTCCCAGGTTGCAAAGTTGAATTCTTTCTTCCTTTTGGTTTCTCTCCTCCTAATGTTGGTGTGTGAAATATTCCCTTGGTATTTCTAATTTTCTTGAAGAGATCTCTAGTCTTTCCCTTTCTGTTGTTTTCCTCTATTTCTTTGCATTGATTGTTGAAGGAGGCTTCCTTATCTCTCCTTGCTATTTTTTGGAGACGCTGCATTCAAATGGGAATATCTTTCCTTTCCTCCTTTGCCTTTTGGCTTCTCTTTTCACAGCTATTGGTATCTCTCCTCAGACAGCCATTTTGCTTTTTTTGCATTTCTTTTCCATAGGGATGGTCTTGATTCCTGTCTCCTGTACAGTGTCATGAACCTCCATCCATAGCTCATCAGGCACTCTGTCTATCAGATCCAGCCCCTTAAATCTATTTCTCACTTCCACTGAATAGTTATAAGGGGCTTGGTTTAGGTCGTACCAGAGGTCGTACCAGAATGGTCTACTGGTTTTCCCTACTTTTTTTCAATCAAAGTCTGAAATTGGCAATAAGGAGTTCATGATCTCTGCCACAGTCAGCTCCTGATCTTGTTTTTGCTGACTATATAGAGCTTCTCCATCTTTGGCTGCAAAGAATATAATTAATCTGATTTAGGTATTGACCATCTGCTGATGTCCAGAGTCTTCTCTTGTGTTGTTGGAAGAGGGTGTTTGCTATGACCAGTGCACTATCTTCAAAAAACTCTATTAGCCTTTGCCCTGCTTCATTCTGAACTCCAAGGCCAAATTTGCCAGTAATTCCAGGTGTTCCTTGACTTTCTACTTTTGCATTCCCATCCCCTAGAGTGAAAAGGACATCTTTTGGGGTGTTAGTTCTAAAAGGTCTTTCATTTCATGCAAAGATGGGCTCAATGAGGGACATAAAAGGTATGTACCTAAAGAAGCAGAAGATATTTAAAAGAGGTGGCAAGAATACAGAGAAAAACTGTACCAAAAAAATCTTTACAACCAAGATAATCACGATGGTATGATCACTTACCTAGAGCCAGACATCCGGGAATGTGAAGTCAAGTGAGCCTTACGAAGTATCACTATGAACAAAGCTAGTGGAGGTGATGGAATTCCAGTTGAGCTATTTCAAATCCTGAAAGATGATGCTGTGAAAATGCTGCTCTCAATATGCCAGCAAATTTGGAAAACTCAGCAGTAGCCACAGGACTGGAAAAGGTCAGTTTTCATTCCAATCCCAAAGAAAGGAAATGCCGCAGAATGCTCAGACTACCACACAATTGCACTCATCTCACATGCTAGTAAAGAAATGCTCAAAATTCTCCAAGTCAGGCTTCAGCAATACGTGAACCATGAACTTCCTGATGTTCAAGCTGGTTTTAGAAAAGGCAGAGGAACCAGAGATCAAGTTGCCAACATTCACTGAATCATCAAAAAAGCAAGAGTTTCAGAAAAACATCTATTTCTGCTTTATTGACTATGCCAAAATCTTTGACTGTGTGGATCACAATAAACTGTGGAAAATCCTGAAAGAGATAGGAATACCAGACCACCTGACCTGCCTCTTGAGAAACCTATATGCAAGTCAGGGAAGCAACAGTTAGAAGTGGACATGGAACAACAGACTGGTTCCAAATAGGAAAAAGAGTACTTCAAGGCTGTATATTGTCACCTTGCTTATTTAACTTCTATGCAGAGTATATCATGAGAAACTCTGGGCTGAAAGAAGCACAAGCTGGAATCAAGATTGCCGGGAGAAATATCAATAACCTCAAATATACAGATGACACCACCCTTATGGCAGAAAGTGAAGGGGAACTAAAGAGCCTCTAAAGAGGAGAGTGAAAAAGTTGGCTTAAAGGTCAACATTCAGAAAACGAAGATCATGGTATCTGGTCCCATCACTTCATGGGAAATAGATGGGGAAACAGTGGAAACAGTGGCAGACTTTATTTGGGGGGCCTCCAAAATCACTGCAGATGGTGATTGCAACCATGAAATTAAAAGAGGCTTACTCCTTGGAAGGAAACATATGAGCAACCTAGATAGAATATTAAAAAGCAGAGACATTACTTTGCCAACAAAGGTCCGTCTAGTCAAGGTTATGGTTTTTCCAGTGGTCATGTATGGATGTGAGAGTTGGACTGTGAAGAAAACTGAGCACCGAAGGGTTGATGCTTTTGAACTGTGATGCTGGAGAAGACTCTTGAGAGTCCCTTGGACTGAAAGGAGATCCAACCAGTCCATCCTAAAGGAGATCAGTCCTGGGTGTTCTTTGGAAGAACTGATGCTAAAGCTGAAACTCCAATACTTTGGCCACCTCATATGAACAGTTAACTCATTGGAAAAGACCCTGATGCTGCGAGGTATTAGGGGCAGGAGGAGAAGGGAACGACAGAGGATGAGATGGCTGGATGACATCACGGACTCAATGGACATGAGTTTGAGTAAACGCTGGGAGTTGGTGATGAACAGGGTGGCCTGGCATGCTGCGATTCATGGAGTCGCAAAGAGTCGGACACGACTGAGCAACTGAACTGAACTGAACTGAAGGTTGGTGCAGCGATTTGTGTAAACTTTGTATAGAGTGAGATTTCTGCTCAGTGTCTGTTTGTTTTTCCTCTGATGGGAAACGCTGAGGTGGTAATCCTGTCTGCTGATGATTGCGTTTGTATTCTGTTTTGTTTGTTGTTTAGATGATGCATCCTACACAGGGTGCTACTGGTCATTGGATGATGCTGGGTCTTGTATTCAAGTGGTTTCCTTTGTGTGAGTTCTCACTATTTGATACTACCTAGGGTTAGTTCTCTGGTAGATTGACCCAGCGAACAAAGGAAACCTAAAGTTATGTCTATGAAAACAAAACTAATTAAAGCACAAACTGGAAAACAAAACTAAAGCCAGGTGCCAGTTGGGGACTAAAGCAATGAAAATAAAACTTACAAGTATGCTGAGAGGTAAGAAAAGAAAGGAAAGAATAGATATACAAAATTAAATAGAGGTAGATAAAGAATATTTATATACATTAAAGATTAACTGTAAGTGGAAAAGAGCAGTGGGAAAAGCAAACAAAGGAATTACTGTAGGAAAAAAATAGGTTTGAAAAATTAAAATTAAAAAAGTTTTTTTTTTAAAGGAAGACTTCCCAGAACTGCAAAAGCCCAATATAAAGGCAGAGGTTTACAACAACAAAAAATAAAAATAAAAATGTGACTGAGAATAAAAAGAAGGGGAAAAAAAAGCTCAAAAGCTTAATTAGATTTCATAGTGCCAATAAATTGACAACACCAGGGCAGGGGTGGGAGGAAAAGAAAAAAATCCAAAAGAATCTACAGAACAAGTCAAAATATAAGAATAATAAAGTTTTTCTTGAGTCAATGCTGTCAGAGTCCTTTCCCTCGCTGGGAGTCATAGTCCACCTCACCTCCCTAGAATGCCCTCCAACACTGTGCTAATCTCTGGACCTACCGTGAAGGCAGCTCAGATTTTAATCTGGTCCTACTACTCTGTGTTTGTCTCCAATGTCCACAGCTATCAGAACTAGTGCGTTTTCTTTTGTGGGAGCTCTCAATGCCCTTTTTGTTTTTTTTTCTTCGGGAGCTCTCAATGCCCTTTTTTTTTAATATAAGACTGTTGAAGAATCAGGGTATATTTTTTTATTTTTTTAATACTTCATTCTACGTTACAGTACTGTATTTGTTTTGCCATACATTGACATGAATCAGCCACAGGTGTACACGATCTCCCAATGTCGAAGCCCCCTCCCACCTCCCACCCCATATCATCTCCCTGGATCATCCCGTGCACCAGCCCCAAGCATCCTGTATCCTGTATTGAACATAGACTGGCACTTCATTTCTTATATGATAGTATACCTATTTCAATGCTATTCTCCCAAATCATCCCACCCTCTCCCTCTCCCTCAGAGTCCAAAAGTCTGTTCTATACCTCTGTGTCTCTTTTGTTGTCTCACATACAGGGTCATCATTACTGCCCTTTTACATATTCCATAGACCTAGAGTCTGCCTAGTTGATCATGCGAATTTTTACCTGCAGCTTGTAAACAGCTGGTCAGAAGGTTTTGGGTCTTCCTTAGTCACTGCCCCTGGGTTTCAATTGTGGTTTTATTTCCACCTATGCATGTGGGTCATCCACTGGGGTTTGCTCCTGAGGCTGCCCTGGTGGGCTTGGGTTTGCCCCTGTGAGGGCCAGGTGTGGAGATGGTGCAGCTGCTTGGGGTGCAAAAGTTCTGGTAGCACTCAAGGGAGTTGATGGTTAGGGTAGCAGGAAATACAGCGCTCTAGAAGGGTAGGGCAACCGGTATTGGCCAATATGCTCCAGTATTCTTGCCTGGAGAACCCCCTCCCTGATAGAGAAGCCTGGCAGCCAGTCTACAGGGTTGCAGAGAGTTAAACACTGCCGAACCAAACCTGCACATATAGAAGCAAGACATTTTTGCCTGTGGCAGCTCTGCCCCAGTGAGAGCTGATCATGAAGGTGGCACAGCTGCTTGGCTTGCAGGGACCCTGGCTAGCACCAAGTGTGCAGGGACACAGACTGCCTCCACCACACGAGTTATGGCCCTATCAGAGTCTTTTTTTTTTTTTTTTTTTGAGCCTCTTGTAGCTGGCAATCAGAAGGCCTCTTTGGCTAATCTTTCTCTGTAGTTCTGCCTATTCGAGCTCCCTTGCCTGGGGTCCTACTCTGTAGATCGGCGCATCAGGCACATAGAGGGGCGCACCTGGCTGGGGTCCTACTCTGTAGTTCAGCACATCAGACACTTAAAGGAGCACCCTGGATGGGGTTCTACTTTGTAGTTCAGGGTGTCAGGCATTGGATGGGCCAGCTTCTCTATTGTTCAGCTGCCGGTGCTGATGTGTGTGGGGAGAGAGGCTATAGTGATGGCTCCACCCACTATGCATGACTCAGCAGTATCACCTTCTTTCCATGACTACCCAGCTTTCCTCCACAGGCATTTCCCACCACGATCTCCTCCCTCACAACCCCTCAATCCGTCTCCTTGCAGTCAACAGCAGCCCTCACCCTGGGATATCTCAACAATCCCTAAATTCCAGCTCCTAGCCGCTGCGACTTCCAGGATACCAGCTTTCCTGTCCAAGGTATGGATGACTGTGGCAAGGACTCTCAGATTCTCATTCCATCTAGGCTGCCACAGATCAGTTGTTTCGCTCTCAACCCTAAATGTTTTTCCTCTGACTCAGACAATTGCCCCGATGTGGGAATCAGACCCTTGCTTCTGTTCCCCCATCCACTGAGGGCAGATCCAGTCCTACTAACACTCCTGTTTTTCCCCCTAGTTCCTTCATCATTTTGTGTGGATCTATCCTCATTTGCAGAGAAGGCAATGGCACCCCCACTCCTGTACTCTTGCCTGGGAAATCCCATGAAGGGAGGAACCTGGTAGGCTGCAGTCCATGGGGTCACTAAGAGTCCAACACGACTGAGCGACTTCACTTCCACTTTTCACTTTCATGCATTGGAGAAGGAAATGGCAACCCACTCCAGTGTTCTTGCCTAGAGAATCCCAGGGACAGGGAGCCTGGTGGGCTTCCAATTATGGGATCACACAGAGTCGGACACGACTGACGCAACTTAGCAGCAATAGCAGCAGCATCCTCATTTGTGGAGGAAGAAATAGCAACCCACTCCAGTACTCCTTCCTGGAAAATCCCATGGATGGAGGAGCGTGGTAGGCTACAGTCGATGGGGTCGCAAAGAGTCAGGCAGGACTGAGAGACTTCACTTCACTTCATACTCATTTAAAAGACCCTGATGCTGGGAAAGATTGAGGACAGGAGAAGAAGGGGACAACAGAGGATGAGATGGTTGGATGGCATCACCAACTCAATGGACATAAGTTTGGGTAGACTCCAGGAGTTGGTGATGGACAGGGAGGCCTGGCGTGCTGCAGTTCATGGGGTCACGGAGTCGGACACGACTGAGCAACTGAACTGAGCCATTATTTTCCACTGGTCAGGTACTCCTGTCTGCTCTCATCTGGTGTTCTGAATGCACTTCTGTGTCTGAAGGCATATTCCTGATGTATCCGTGGAGAGAGATGTACCCTATGTCCACCTATTCCTCCACCATCTTGTTTTATGTCGACCATTTTATTTTTTTAAGGAAAATATAGTGCCATGAAAGGGAACCCCTGGAATTCTGGCATACTAATACAACCAACACATTCATAATGAAGAAATAGCTTACAGATAAGGAATTCAAATTAAAACAGGTATTTTGTTGAACATCTACAAGTGATCTGACTGGTGGCATGAACAAGGGCCCTTACTTACCTAACTGAGAAACTGCTGAAATAGATAAATACCCACCCCACCCCACCCCAGCTGTGAAAAGCTCACAGGCTCAAATAAGTTCAGCAATTTCTAGGGTTTTCCAGATAATAAGTGAAGAAGATGAGACTCAGATATAATTCTGTCAAGTACCAAAGCCCTGGATTTTCCAAGACAGCAGAACATGTAAGCAGCACAACTAAGGAGAATTTATAACATGAAGGGCACTGGTCAGGGCAGAAGCAATGCAGGTCAGCATGTGTCCCCAGAATAAGATCACCAGCAACCTGTGCCACAGAGCAGTGTTTCCAGCCTGGTAGGAAATTCCCAAATGTGGGACACTGAGCCAGATGGGGGCTTATTGACTGGAAGCAGACAGTGACTGGACTGGAAAGGAGAGCCCTAGCTGTGCAGAGATACAACTGCAATCAATAAGTATGTGCTAGGTGAAACGTAGCCCAAGTTGCCACCTGCAGAGTAGCTGAAAGATACTTGCCTTACTCAGAAACGTGTGACACTGCAGCATTCTCACAGGAGGACTGGGAAAAGAGTGAGATGACAAGACTCCCACTCTCAGGTGCTAACCCTGGGCTTGCACCAGCCTTAGAGTGGGATCTCCTTGCCTCCTCTGTGCACAGGGCCAGGGGTGGCATCAGAAGGGAGAGGGCAAGAGCCAGTGACCTGGTCACATCACAAATGACAGACAACTTGCTGAAGTGCTGTGGGGCCCAGCACAGAGAGCTCCTAATTCCATCTGGGGAAGCATGAGGAAGGTCCCAGGGGATCATTTGAGCTTTATTTGAAAGAGGAGGGAGGGAAGGGTCTTACTCCAGGGAGTAGGAGCAGGTAGGCAGGTTGGAGACTGATGGGGTTTCCTTACTTAGGCCCATAAAGGCTATTAACTCTTAATATGGGAAGGTTTTTCCCAGTTACCTGCATCTTCTGGGGCTCTCCTCCTCCTTCTGTCCCCACTGTGGTTCTCAGGGGCTGTGGTGGAGATCTGCAAAGCCTGCCCTCTTACCTATGGGGTAGAGTAGTGTGGTTTGAGCCCTTGGGGTGGGTAGAAGGTTGTGTTGGGTGTTGTGGTCTGTTCTCACAATGGAGAGAAAAGAGATGCTCAGAACCAGTCCAGCCAAGAGCTAAGAGGGAAGCTTGTGATAAAGGAAGCCCTGCAGAGAGAGACCTGACTCTATGGGGCCGCACAGAGTCAGACACGACTGAAGCTACTGAGCAGCAATGTGCCTGGGGAGGGAGTCACCCACACATGGCTGGGCAGGAGCCATGCATGGGGTACAAGCACAATGTGGGAGCAGTCTCTCGACCATGGGGGGCTTCTCCAGGTTCAAAAGGTGATGTAGTTGGTGAGACTGATCAGATGGTGTTTAGACTAAGATGAAAAGGCCCTGTGAAAGCTGGACCATGAGAATCTCTAGAATAATTCACTGCCCCAGGAAGGACGGCGGGGTCCATAGCCTTCAGCTCTCAGACACTGAGGCTGCCTAGGCCCTGCTCGGAGACCAGCTGAGCTTCTTGTGCTAGTGGCTTTTGCAGGTGTGGGAGAGGCTGGAGATTCTGGCCTATCTGTGACGCACTCAGCATAGAGGGAAGTGGCTGCGGTTGGCCAAATGTCGCCTTATTTCTCCGAGGCTACTGAGACACACCACAGGCCTTTGTTCATCTCCTGAGGTGGTGTGAGGGAGATGTGAGGCCTCTCCTCCTCCCCCCTCATATGGCTCCTCAAGACTTGAAACCATCTTAGTGTGGGAGATTCATTGCGATGAAAGAGACTTGGATTCAGAAAGACCTTTGGTTGGGGTAGTGGAGACCTGGTCCAAGTCTTACTTTGCCATGTACTGACTTTCCAGACCCTGGGCTTGTCTATTAATGTCTTTGGATCCTCACTTTCCTCACCTGGGAAATAGGAGGTAATCATAATTGTACCTATCTGCATCTCATGGGTGAAACTGTTTCACATACTGAAAGGTGCTAGACAAATGATGGGCATCAATGGTGACTTACTGACTGGAGACCGTAGGAAATATCCATTATGTTGATTTAGCAGTAATAAATCAAGCAGTGACCTCATTTATCCTCATCAAGCTTCTTCACAGCCTTAACCCTTTAGATCTTAACACCAGCAGTACTCCCATTTCACTGCCATGGACCCAGGGGCCCATTCGTTAACCTAAACCCAGGACCTCTTATCATACACCTTTGGGAGCCCATCTCTACAGTAGTTTCTCTTGGACTCAGTCTTACAAAATGGAGATAATTTTCAGTTGTCACATGGAACAGTATAGCTGTTTTTATTTTGATACTGCAGCAAATAAGTTAAAGAAAATGTTCAGATCCAAATGGCATTCAAGTCCACCTGAGTCAGATAGAAATTTTATACTCTTTCTTTAGTATCTCTCACCATCAACTATCTTTTATATAATTTATTGCATTTTTTTAAATTTTAGTTGAAAGTGAAGCATACTCTTAGCTAGTTCTAAGAAAAACTTTACTAAAAGGCAAATTTTATATCAATGATTTTTTGGTAGAATAAAAGAAACAAATTCAAGTCAGATATGCCATAAATTCATCTGGAACCAGACTGTAGAACTAGGCTGCTGACAGTTGCTTTCTCTGCAATATCAGGAGATGTTACTCTGTCACCATCTTATCTCTTCTAGCATTGCATGCCATTAAAACTGATGGACAACTCCTTGCCTAGAAGCCAATATATCTCAGTCTCAAAAGTCTTGTGTATATAAAAACAATTTGATTATACAGTGAAAGTGAGAAATAGAGTCAAGGGTCTAGATCTGATAGACAGAGTGCCTGATGAACTATGGACGGAGGTTCATGACATTGTACAGGAGACAGGGATCAAGACCATCCCCATGGAAAAGAAATGCAAAAAAGCAAAATGGCTGTCTGGGGAGGCCTTACAAATAGCTGTGAAAAGAAGAGAGCTGAAAATCAAAGGAGACAAGGAAAGATATAAGCATATGAATGCAGAGTTCCAAAGAATAGCAAGAAGATATAGGAAAGCCTTCTTCAGCGATCAATGCAAAGAAATAGAGGAAAACAACGGAAGGGGAAAGACTAGAGATCTCTTCAAGAAAATTAGAGATACCAAGGGAATATTTCATGCAAAGATGGGCTTGATAAAGGACAGAAATGGTATGAACCTAACAGAAGCAGAAGATATTAAGAAGAGGTGGAAAGAATACACAGAAGAACTTTACAAAAAGATCTTCATGACCCAGATAATCATGATGATGTGATCACTCATCTAGAGCCAGACATCTTGGAATGTGAAGTCAAGTGAGCCTTAGAAAGCATCACTATGAACACAGCTAGTGGAGGTGATGGCATTCCAGTTGAGCTGTTTCAAATCCTAAAAGATGATGCTGTAAAGTGCTGCACTCAATATGCCAGCAAATTTGGAAAACTCAGAAGTGGCCGCAGGACAGGAAAAGGTCAGTTTTCATTCCAATCCCAAAGAAAGGAAATGCCAAAGAATGCTCAAACTACCACACAATTGCACTCATCTCACATGCTAGTAAAGTAATGCTCAAAATTCTCCAAGCCAGGCTTCAGCAATATGTGAACCGTGAACTCCCTGATGTTCCAGCTGGTTTTAGAAAAGGCAAAGGAACAGAGATCAAATTGCTAACACCCACTGGATCATAGAAAAAGCAAGAGCTCCAGAAAAATATCTATTTCTGCTTTATTGACTATGCCAAAACCTTTGACTGTGTGGATCACAATAAATTGTGGAAAATTCTGAAAAAGATGGGAATACCAGACCACCTAACCTGCCTCTTGAGAAATCTGTATGCAGGAAGCAACATTTAGAAGTGGACATGGAACAACAGACTGGTTCCAAATAGAAAAAGAGTACTTCAAGGCTGTATATTGTCACCCTGCTTATTTAACTTCCATGCAGAGTACATCATGAGAAACGCTGGACTGGAAGAAACACAAGCTGGAATCAAGATTGCCGGGAGAAATATCAATAACCTCAGATATGCAGATGACACCACCTTTATGGCAGAAAGTGAAGAGAAGCTAAAAGCTTCTTGATGAAAGTGAAAGAGGAGAGTGAAAAGGTTGGCTTAAAGCTCAACATTCAGAAAACAAAGATCATGGCATCCGGTCCCATCACTTCATGGGAAATAGATGGAGAAACAGTGGAAACAGTGGCAGATTTTATTTTGTGGGGCTCCAAAATCACTGCAGATGGTGAGTGCAGCCATGAAATTAAAAGACGCTTACTCCTTGGAAGAAAAGTTATGACCAACCTAGATAGTATATTCAAAAGCAGAGACATTACTGTGCCAACTAAGGTCCGTCTAGTCAAGGCTATGGTTTTCAGTAGTCATGCATGGATGTGAGAGTTGGACTGCGAAGAAGGCTGAGCTCCGAAGAATTGATGCTTTTGCACTCTAGTGTTGGAGAAGACTCTTGAGAGTCCCTTGGACTGCAAGGAGATCCAACCATTCCCTTCTGAAGGAGATCAGCCCTGGGATTTCTTTGGAAGGAATGATGCTAAAGCTGAAACTCCAGTACTTTGGCCACCTCATGCCAAGAGTTGACTCATTGGAAAAGACTCTGATGCTGGGAGGGATTGGGGGCAGGAGGAGAAGGAGATGACCGAGGATGAGATGGCTGGATGGCACCACAGTCTCGATGGACGTGAGTCTGAGTGAAGTCCAGGAGATGGTGATGGACAGGGAGGCCTGGCGTGCTGTGATTCATGGGGTCGCGAAGAGTTGGACACGACTGAGCGACTGAAGTGAACTGAACCGAACCATCAGAAGCTTGAAAATGGGTTTAAAACTTTTCATAAAAATTAAAATATAATATATCAAAATTCATAAGGTGAAACTAAAGTAGTACTTAGATGGAAATTTGTAGAATCACGATTTCTTAATGAAAGGAAGAAATAGCTGAGTAATACTTTAAGCTGTAACTTTAGAATAAGGAAAGGAAACAAATATTAGAACAGAAACAAATAAAACTGATAAACTTAAAAACATATATATTTTTAAACTGTGGTGGTTTTAGTTGCTAAGTCGTGTCTGCCTCTTGTGACTCCATGGACTGTAGCCCACCAGGCTCCTCTGTCCATGATTCTCTGGGGAAGAATACTGGAATGGGTTGCCATTTCCTTCTCTGGGGAATCTTCCCAACCCAGGAATTGAACCCAGGTCTCCTATATTGCAGGCAGATTCTTTCCCAACTGAGCTCTAAGGGAAGCCCATATTATATTTTTAAACTATAGTTTAAAATCATTTGTAATTGTGAAAAACTGAAAGTTTTTACATGATTTTAAAATTAAAACAGACACTCGTGGCAGATTCATGTTGATGTACGGCAAAACCAATACAATAATGTAAAGTAATTAGCCTCCAATTAAAATAAATAAATTTAAATTAAAAAATAATAATAAAATTTTAAAAAATGAAACAGACCCAAAAAAAGATGTTCTGGTAAACCACTTCTATTCAATGTCATACTGACAATTCTGTCTCCACTAAGGTAATAAAAGAAGTAAAAAGTATACAGATCTTAAAGGGCAGGGGGAACCAAACGTTTTTGTAGACAAAATGCTTATCTATGGAGAAAGCTTTCTAGAACTAATAAGTTTACTAAGATTGCAAGAAAAAAGGCCAAGTGGAGAAAAAAACATACTTCTGTGTACTAATGAAAGATACCAGGTTTAAAAGTTTTAATTCCATGTTGTGGGGAGTCCACTGAAGTTCTTGAGGAAATCTGTAGGGACAGAGGTCATCTAGCAAGCTGTGCGTAGTGATCAAGAGGGTTCAGTAAACATTGGGGGAACAGAGCCCCAACAGATTTTGAGGGTTTATCCTCGCCTTGGGTATTCACCTCTAGTCCCTGATCCATCCCCATTACCAATCAATCTATATTGAAAATATGGTTTGTTTGTTTTTTTATTCAAGTGAGGCACTTCTCCCATAGATTGTTTGCAGAGTACTTAATGATAATATAGCTATATACTGTGTCTAGTGCACCTTGTGTCCTGTCGAATTCTTCCTTCTTATTCCCTGCCACTAGCAAAGCTGAGCTTCTGAAAAACTTTAGGGAGAGGAGCCCAGTTCAATGCATTCACTGTACAATTCAGAGAAGCAACTTTGGTCCCTATCCATTGAGAAGATTACAAGTACATAGAATCCTCCTTTATATTTGTAATCTGAGTTTCGGAGGTGGCTTTAGTAATAACTGACACAGTTGCATGGCTGGGGGGCTGGTGTGTCTGTGTATATATCTGTGTGTGTATGTGTTTGTGTGTGTGTGTGTGTGTTTGAAGAGGCTGGGATTAGCATGATAGATTCCCATAGTTCTTTCTGATCTTTGGGACTCTAGCTTAGGTGAAGCATCCTGGTTAAGCTGGGAATATTGAAGGAAATAGAAGAAACACCATTCTGACTTGTTTGTATTTTAAAATTGAGCAAATAGCAATCTTCTTTATTTGTATTTAGGGGTAATGGTGGTGGTGAAAAAGAATTTTCTGTGTGAGAGAAAATAACTTTTCAATGATTTTTTAGATGCAAGTAAACCAGCTTAGGCTATTAATACTTTAACATCCCCTACTAAACAGAGAATACATCTATTGCGTGAACACATATGCAGTGGTTGCTTCTGCATTTATTTCCTGAAAGAGAAGAATTCTTCTTCTTTCTCTTTCTAAATTCAATATAATACAAAAAGGAACCTGAAACATTGCAATACAGTGTGATGAGAAGTAATGGAGACATAAGAGAAGTATCAGGGGTCAGAGGTCAAGGAGAGGGGGTGGGGATGGGCAAGCCTATTCCAGGCAACCACAACATCTAGGGGTATGGGGTAAGCTGGGAAAAAATGTGACGACTTAACAGAACTCTGCTGAAGTGTCCGCACCAAAGTATCAAAAACAACTAAAGTTTCACTATTTCTTTCTTCCCTAAAGTTCACTATTGCTTTCTTCCCAACAATAAGAAAAAAAATAATCCCATGTGAGGTGCTTAGCACAGGACCTGATATGTTGTTTGCACTTGATCAGCTGCTCTTCAAGGTGGATGAGAGAAAAGAGCCAAAGACAAGCTCCAAGTTTCTGAAGTGGGCCATTTTTGAGAATTTTTGTTGCTGTTCAGTTGCCAAGTTGTGTCTGTCTCTTGTGCAACCCCTAGGATTGCACCTCACCTTCTCCTGGGTTTGCCCGAATCCACGTCCATTGAATAAGTGATACCATCCAACCATCTCATCTTCTGTTGCCCTTTTCTCCTTCTGCCTTCAATCTTTCCCAGCATCAGGGTCTTTTCCAATGAGTCAGAACTGAGAATAGGGCCCCCAAAATAGGTTGGAAGTTGAAGGCAATAAATGCAGCATCAGACACATTGAGCCTGAGCCCAAGTGGAGATGTCTAGTAAAGTTGAATGCAGGGTCTGATGCTTAGCAGAGAATGTGTTGGGGAAATAGTTGGGGCATTAGCAGCATGTGAATGATAATAGGAGCCAATGGAGTAGAGGTCAGCAAGAGAATGAGAACTGAGATGAAAAGGCAACTGTCCCCAAACACTTGGAAGCAGCGACATTTGAGGGAAGGAAGGACAGAAGTAAAGGAAGAGGAGCCAGAAAAGGAGCCTGAGCAGTCTGGCAAATAGGAAGGGAGATTCAGGAGAGTGTGATATTAAGGAAACTGAAAGAAGAGCGACTTTACAAAGGAAAGAGTGTCAAATGCTGGAGTGTTAGTGGGTCACCCTGTGACAGCATAAAGAGTCCTGATGAAGAAAGACCAAGAAGTGAGTGTCTTGAAGCAAGTGGAGAGGTGTGACTGTGATGTGGAAGAGACAGAATTAGGACAGTAGCTGTGGATATGGAGTAAAGGGTGCTGTCAAGAAATGGGTGTGCTAAGAGCACACAGGACTCCAGGAAAGGTGTGAACAAAGCAGGATCAGCTGAAAATACCAGAGAGAAAAGAGACATGTAAGACAACAGGTTCCCAAAAAGATGAGAAGAGATTAGACTTGAAGCATAGGTGAAGATATCATTAGAGAACTTTACACATTCTCCTGAAATGTACATGGGGCATTCTCCAAAAAGACCATATGTTAGGCCATAAACAGCCTTGATAAACTTAAAAGGAAAAGGTGGAAATCATACAAATTATAACCTCTAACTCCAACAGAATGAAAGCGGAAGTCAGTAACAGCAGGAAATTTGACAAACATGTGGAAATTAAGCATTACATTCTTCATCAACTAAAGGGCAAAAGAATAATTAGCAAGAAAATTGGAGAGTTTACGGACATGAAAAAACTGAAAACATTCCAAACTTATCAGTTCAATTCAGTTATGGGATGCAGCAAAAGCAGTACTTAAGGAAAAGTGTAAGTATAAAAGCCCATGTTAAAGAAGAAAGATCTCAAAACAATAACCCAAACTTCTAACACAAGAAACTATTTTAAAAAAAAACTAAAACAAACAGAAATTAAGAAATAATAAAGATTAAATATGCGATTGTATGGATTGATGTATCACATTTTATTTATTCACTCATCAGTTGTTGAATATCTGTGTTATTTTGACTTTTTGGCTACTAAGAATAATGCTGATTATTTTCTGTGAATTTGTTTTCAGTTTTCTTGGATGTTTACCTAGAAGTGGCATTGCTGGGTCATATGATAACTTTATGGTTAATTTGCTGAGAAACTGCCAAAATATTGTTCAAAGTGGTTGGACCATTTTATATTCTTAGCATCAGCATATGAGGGTTCTAATGTCTCCACATTCTTGCCAACAGTTGTTACTGTTAGACTTTTTGATTCTAGTCATCCCAGTAGGTATGAAATGGTATCTCAATATGGGTTTAATTTTGATTTCCTAATGACTAATGATGTGCATCTTCTTTCCATATATTTGTTTATTGGACCTTTATATATCCACTTTGGAGAAATGTATATTCAACTCTTTCATCCATCTTAAAAAATATTTGTCTTTTATTACTGAAGTAGAAGAACTCTTCATATAATAATGACACTAGACTTATCAAATACGTAATTTGCAAATCTTTTGTCCCATTCTCTGGGATGTTGTCTCAGTCTGTTCATGCTGCCACAACAAAATGTAGACTGGATGACTTTAAAAACAAACACTTATTTCTCTCTGTTCTAGAGATAGGATTTCCAAGATTGCAATACCAGAAGATTCAGTGTCTAATAAAGCAGGCCTGCTTCCTAATTTATAGATGGAAATCTTCTCTCTGTGTCCTGAATGATGGAACGAGTGAGAGAGCTTAATACTTGGGCCACCTGATGCAAAGAGTCAACTCATTGGAAAAGACCCTGATGCTAGCAAAGATCGAAGCAAAGGGAGAAAGGGTCAGCAGAGGATGGGATAATTAGATAGCATCACTGACATGGTAGACATAAATTTGAGCAAACTCTGGGAGATAGTGAAAGGCAGGGGAACCTGGCATGCTGCAGTCCATGGGGTCATAAAGAGACACGACTTAGTGACTGAACAACAACAAGGCAGAGAGAAAAATAGCAAAGTTGAGACTATTTGATTAGTCTTATAGCTTCTGGTCAAAAGTGGTACTTGTTACTTCTGCTCACATTCTGTTGATCAAAACATCATCTGGATAAGTCCAATATGAGTAGTACAGAGAGGTACCATCTTCACACAGGAAGGGCAGTTATAATTTGGGAATAATAATAAATAAATTTCATTCTTTATGTTACTTATCTTGGCTAGAATATACAATATAATGCTGAATACAAGTGGAGAGAACAGACTCTCTTTTCTCTGATCTTAGATGGAAAACTTTCCAGTTTTTCACTAAGTATGAGGTTAACTATGAATTTTCATAGATACCCTTTATCAGGTGTGGAGGAGCTGGAAGGCTTTGAGCAAATAGTGAAAATGTATTTGCTCCACTCATGACGAAGGTTGGAAGCTGGAACGAGCATAACAAAGGGTTATGAGCATTCACGAAGTGCCTGAGGCTGGGAATGGATAACAAAGGGTTATACACCTGGCCTTGAGGCATTCGAAGGCTTCCTTCTGACCACCTGTTTCTGAGAGCAAGGACTGTTGTTTCATGATAAGACTCCCTTTAGAGTTTCACCAAAGCTATGTTATGTCTTGGGCGATGGGAACTGTATTTTATGCTTGAATGCTTTAACGTTTATCTGGAATGGCTACATGCAAGTCTGCCTTATGCTCTATTCCCTGAGAATTATAAAACTGCGCAGTTAGATAATAAACTTTGTCAGTCCACTAGAGGCTGTCCCTGAGTGTCCTTTTCAGAGTGCAGTTCTCCGAGCCTTACAATCAGGTAAGAAATTTCTCCTCGATTCCTGCATTAATTTTTTTTTCCTACATTGATTGGTTTTCACATGTTCAATCACCCTTGAATACCCAAGAAAAAAATCCCACCTGGTGATGGTGTATAATCCTTTTTAAGTAATGGTGGATTTTGTCTACTTAATTTGGGGGAACTTTTTAATCTTTACTAGGGCTTCCCTGGTGACTCAGACGATAAAGTGTCTGCCTGCAAGGCGGGAGACGTGAGTTCGATCCCTGGGTTGGGAAGTTCCTCTGGAGGAGGAAACGGCAATCCACTACAGTACTCTTGCCTGGAAAATACCATGGATGGAGGAGTCTGGTAGGCTACTGTCCAAGTGGTCACAAACAGTCAGACAAGACTGAAGGACTTCACTTTCACTTTCTCTTTCAATGAAGGATATTAGTCTGTAATTTTCCTTTCATATATTCCTCTGGTTTTGGATCAGAATAATTCTGGCTTCATAGAAATAGTTGGGAGTGTCACAGTTAAAGTTACTCTGTGAATTGTTTTAGATTCTCAGTCAGTTCAGTCACTCAGTCATGTCTGACTTTTAGCAACCCCATGGACTGCAACACACCAGGCTTCCCTGTCCATCACCAACTCCCAGAGCTTACTCAAACTCATGTTCATCAAGTTGGTGATGCCATCCAACCATCTCATCCTCTGTCATCCCCTCTCCTCCTGCCTTCAGTCTTTTCCAGCATCAGGGTCTTTTCCAATGTGTCAGTTCTTTCAATCAGTTCAGTTCAATTCAGTTCGGTCACTCAGTCGTGTCCGACTCTTTGCGACCCCATGAATCACAGCACGCCAGGCCTCCCCTGTCCATCACCAACTCCCGGAGTTCACTCAGACTCACGTCCATCGAGTCAGTGATGCCATCCAGCCATCTCATCCTCGGTCATCTCCTTCTCCTCCTGCCCCCAATCCCTCCCAGCATCAGTTTTTCCAGTGAGTCAACTCTTCGCATGAGGTGGCCAAAGTACTAGAGCTTCAGTTTTAGCATCATTCCTTCTAAAGAAATCCCAGGGTTGATCTTCAGAATGGACTGGTTGGATCTCCTTGCAGTCCAAGGGACTCTCAAGAGTCTTCTCCAACACCACAGTTCAAAAGCATCAATTCTTCAGCGCTCAGCCTTCTTCACAGTCCAACTCTCACATCCATACATGACCACAGGAAAAACCATAGCCTTGACTAAACGGACCTTAGTCAGCAAAGTAATGTCTCTACTTTTGAATATGCTATCTAGGTTGGTCATAACTTTTCTTCCAAGGAGTAAGCGTCTTCTAATTTTATGGCTACAGTCACCATCTGCAGTGATTTGGGAGCCCAAAAAATAAAGTCTGACACTGTTTCCACTGTTTCCCCATTTATTTCCCATCGAGTGATGGGACCGGATGCCATGATCTTTGTTTTCTGAATGTTGAGCTTTAAGCCAACTTTTCACTCTCCTCTTTTACTTTCATCAAGAGGCTTTTAGTTTGCATCAGGTGGCCAAAATATTGGAATTTCTGCTTCAGCATCAGTCCTTCCAATGAATATTCAAGACTGATTTCCTTTAGGATTTACTAGTTGGATCTCTTGCTGTCCAAGCGACTCTCAAGAGTCTTCTCCAACATCACAATTCAAAAGCATCAATTCTTCGGCACTCAGCTTTCTTTAGCGTCCAACTCTCACATCTATACGTGACTAATGGAAAAACCCTTAGAGTTTTAGACTCTAGGGGTTACCATAACAAAATACCAAGACAGGGTGGCTCAAACAACGGTCATTTACTTTCTCACAGTTCTGGAGGCTGGAAGTCGAAATTCAAGATGTTGGCAGTTTTCTTTTCTCTTGAGGTCTTGCTCCTTGGCTTACAGAAGGTCCCTTTCTTGCTGTGTATTCACATTGACTTTCTCTGTGTGTGCATATCCCTCTTCACGAAAGGGCCCAGTGATACAAATGTAGTGCCCTATTTTATGACCTTTTTAACCTAGCTGCCTTCTTAAAGACCCTATCTCCAAATACAGTCATATTGAGAGTTAAGACTTCAACAGTTGAAAGTGAGGGGTGGGAGGATGGGTTATAATTCACCTCAAAATTGAAGTGCTTTGAATAATTATTCAATTTCATTGTTTGTTATAGATCTGTCTAGATTTTCTATTTCTTCTTGAGTTCTTTGATAGTTTGTGTATTTCTGGGAATTTTTCTATTGTCTAGGTTATCAAATTCTATCATACAATTATTCACACTATTTCCTCATAACTTTTTTTTTAATTTCTGGGCATTTTAATTAACATCCTAATTTATAAAGGCTTGGAATATGTCAAGGCTGTATATCGTCACCCCGTTTATTTAACTTATATACAGAGGACATCATGAGATATGCTGGGCTGGATGAAACACAAGGTGGAATCAAGATTGCCAAGAGAAATATCAATAACCTCAGATATGCAGATAACACCACCCTTATGGCAGAAAGTGAAGAACTAAAGAGTCTCTTAATGAAAGTGAAAGAGGAGTGAAAAAGTTGGCTTAAAGCTCAACATTCAGAAAATGAAGATCATGGCATCCGGTCCCATCACCTCATGGCAAATAGGTGGGGAAACAGTGGAAACAGTGGTTGACTTTATTTTTGAGGGGCTCCAAAATCACTGCAGATGATGATTGCAGCCATGAAATTAAAAGACGCTTACTCCTTGGAAGAAAAGTTATGACCAACCTAGATAGTATATTCAAAAGCAGAGATACTACTTTGCCAACAAAGGTTCGTCTTGTCAAAGCTATGGTTTTTCCAGTAGTCACGAATGGATGTGAGAGTTGGACTCTAAAGAAAGATGAGCACCAAAGAATTGATGCTTTTGAACTGTGGTGTTGGAGAAGACTCTTGAGAGTCCCTTGGACTGCAAGGAGATCCAACCAGTCCATCCTAAAGGAGATCAGTCCTGGGTGTTCATTGGAAAGACTGATGCTGAAGCGGAAACTCCAATACTTTGGCCACCTGATGTGAAGAACTGACTCACTGGAAAAGACCCTGATGCTGAGAAAAATTGAAGGCAGGAGGAGAGGGGATGACAGAAGTTGAGATGGTTGGATGGCATCACCAACTCAATGGACATGAGTTTGGGTAAACTCCAGGAGTTGGTGATGGACATCGAGGCCTGGTTTGCTGCTGTCCACAGGGTCACAAAGAGTTGGACATGACTCAGCAACTGAAATGAACTGAACTGTTGTACTAAGTTCATCTTTTATCTAGTGTGCCCATTAACACACATTTATTTTAATTACTTTCTGCAAGTTGTCTTTTAAATAAGATGGAAGAAAAATCTGTAATAAATGACCCAAAAAATCACATTCCTTTCTTAAATTTTTATTTATTTATTTTAACTGGAGGCAAATTGCTTTACAATATTGTGTTGTTTTTTACCCTACATAGACATGAATCAGCTGTGGGTATACATGTATCCCCCTGTCCTGAGCTCCCCTTCCACTTCACTCCCCACCCCATCCCTCTGGACTGTCCCAGAGCACTTTGAGTGCCCTACTTCATGCATCAAACTTACACTGTTGATCTATTTTACATATGTTAATATACACGTTTCAATCCTATTCTCTCAAGTCATGCCACCCTTGCCTTCTCCCACAGAGTCCAAAATATGGTTCTTTACAGCTGTATCTCTTTTGCTGACTTGCATATAGGGTCATTTTACCATCTTTCTAAATTCCATATATATGCATTAATATATTGTATTGATGTTTCTCTTTCTGACTTACTTCACATTCCTTTTATATTTGCCTTTTATTATTTTCTCTAGTGGTACTCTTCCTTAGTTTATATGATTTTATTTATTGTACAGTGTATTCTGTTTTAAGCTGAAAAAGCAGGTCTGCAAGTAAAAAAAAAAACTATTATTTTTGTTTATCTGCGTGTGTCTTAACTGGTACTTAAAGAATAGTTTGCTGTTATCAAGATCTTGGTTGACTTTTTTCTCTCAGCATCTGCATTTGTCATCCCTGCGTCTTCTCACCACCTTGGTTTCTGAAATAAACTGTTAATCTTATTGGGTAATCCTTTTCAATATGATGAATCACTTCTTTATTTCTACTTTCAAGGTTCTCTGTCTTTTGATAAATTGGTTATGATATGCCTAGGTGTAGACCTCTTTGAATTTATCCTATTTTTGATATATTGAGTTTTTGACTCTGCATTTTTTTTTTAATTAACTTTGGGGAATTTACCACCATTTATTGTTTTGAACATTCTGTGTGGCCCTTTTTCTTTCGCCTCCCTTCCTGAGAATCCATTATGTGTGTGCTGATACTGTCATGGTGTCCCTCGGGTCTCTGATAATCTGTTTATTTTTCATTATTTTTTCTTTCCATTCTTCAGGCTGAATTATCCAAATTGACATATCTTTGATTTGTTGGGGGGTTTTCTGACTGTTCATAAATGTTATTGAGTTCCTCTAGTGATTTTTTCTACAAGTTATCATCTTTTTCAACTCCAGAATTTCTACTTGGTCCTTTATCTTAACTTCTGTATCTTTGATGACACTTACTATTGATGATACTTTGATCTTATGTTTTCCTTCTGTTCTTCATATTTGATGTCCTTTAGTTCTTTGAGCTTATTTAAACAGCTAAGCTAGAGTCTTTGCCAAGTAAGTTCCATATTTGGTTTTCCTCAGGGATATTTTCTACTGATTATTTTTTTTTCTTTGTGTATGGATCATATATTCTTGCTTCCTTGTCTTGTATGTTTTATTGGAAATTATACATTTAAAATGATAAAATGCAGCAACTCGGGAGATCAGGATCTCCTCCCTAAAAGGACTTTTAAAAATTGAGATATAATTGACATGTAATATTGTGTAAGTTTAAAGTGTACAATATGTCGTCAAGATATATAGTGATTGTAATAAAATTACTACAACAGCATTAGCTAACATTTCTATCATGATATGATTCTAGTTTCTTTGTTGTTGCTGCTGCTTCTGTTTATAAATTTTTGTCATTTTTATTTAAAAGTTGACTTTTCCTTTGACTTTTCTGAAAATATTCTAAATTTTGTTGTGTGTGTCCAGTGGAGTTTCTGATTGGTTGGCTTAATAGGCAACTAGTGTTGAAAGGAAATCTCCTTAAATGTCTGGAACTAATACATCTTTTAGTCTTTGGTGAAGATCTCTGAATTTGGAGCTTGCTTCAACGCTCATTCATACAGTTCACAACTCTACCTTAGGCTTCAGTTTCTACTTGCGATGATGATCTCCAAGGTCAGCTGCAAGTTAGAGAATAAGACCATCTCGGACTTTTTCTGAAAATTGTACACAGCTGTATGTATTTTCTTGGACTTACAGATTCCTGGGATATGTCGGAACTTTTCAATGTGTCTATGAACGTCCCATCACTTCATGGGAAATAGATGGGGAAACAGTGGAAACAGTGTCAGACTTTATTTTGGGGGGCTCCAAAATCACTGCAGATGGTGACTGCAGCTGTGAAATTAAAAGACACTTACTCCTTGGAAGAAAAGTTACGACCAACGTAGATAGCATGTTCAAAGCAGAGACATTACTTTGCCGACTAAGGTCTATCTAGTCAAGGCTATGGTTTTTCCAGTAGTCATGTATGGATGTGAGAGTTGGACTGTGAAGAAGGCTGAGCACTGAAGAATTGATGCTTTTGAATTGTGGTGTTGGAGAAGACTCTTGAGAGTCCCTTGGACTGCAAGGAGATCCAACCAGTCCATTCTGAAGGAGATCAACCCTGGAATTTCTTTGGAAGGAATGATGCTAAAGCTGAAACTCCAGTACTTTGGCCACCTCATGAGAAGAGTTGACTCATTGGAAAAGACTCTGATGCTGGGAGGGATTGGGGGCAGGAGGAAAAGGGGACGACCGAGGATGAGATGGCTGGATGGCATCACTGACTCGATGGACGTGAGTCTGAGTGAACTCCGGGAGATGGTGATGGACAGGGAGGCCTGGCGTGCTGTGATTCATGAGGTCGCAAAGAGTCGGACACGACGGAGCCACTGAACTGAATGAACGTATCATTAACAAGATTTTCCTTTTTAAGATATTAGTCTCTTGTTTGCATTACCAGTTATCCAGCTTCTCAGGTATCCACAAAATGGAAACTTGCTCATAATTGCCTTGATGAATGCCACTGGGTAAAGCCATTTCACAGGGGAAGAGCTCTGAGTTAGGTCAACTACAGACTTCCTTGCAAATGAAGTCTTCCAATTTATCACCAAATTCTTGATATCATGACAATTTATTGGCAATGCTTCTGTTTGTCTTTGTTAAAGCTCCTTGTTTGTCTTTATCATCTTGAGATGCTATAACAAAATACCATTGAATGATATTAAGCACAACATTTATTTCTCACAGTTATGGGGCTGGTGAGGGTTCTCCTCTTGCCTTGCAGATGGCCAATTTTTGCTGTATCTCACAAGGATGAGACAGAAAGAGCTCTCTAGTATCCCTTCTTATAAAGACAATAATCCTATCATGAGGGCCTCACTTTCTTGACCTCATCCACCTCATTACCTCCCAATTGCCCTGTCTCCAAATAACATCATATTGGAGGTTAGTGATTCAACTTAAAAATTTTGGAAGAAATCAATTGGTTCATAATACTGTTCTGAATGTGATTCAGCCATTTTTCTTGACTACACGCTCCTAAGGTTGCTGCAAACCACTGGATAATTTCAAACATTCTGAAAAAGATATCCAAAAGTTGGTTTTCTCACTTCTTCTATGAAGGAGGGAATTTTGTATGATCCTAAATTTTCTACTCTCCACATTTTAATACACATGTTAAAATACTCATTGTTTTCTAATCTCATCTAAAGTTTTTCAGTGTGTACTGTGTATATTGTGTGTTCAGTCGCTAAGTCATGTTTGACTCTTTGCAAGTCCATGGAATGAAGCATGGACTGTCCTCCACCATCTCCCAGAGTTTGCTCAGATTCAGGTCCACTGAGTCAGTGATGCTATCTAAACATCTTATCTTCTTCATCCCCTTCTCCTTTTGTCTTCAGTCTTTCCCCACATCAGGGTTTTTCCTGAGTCAGCTCTTCACATCAGGTAGCCAAAGTATTTGAGCTTCAGCTTGAGCATCAGTCCTTCAAATGAATACTCAGAGTTGATTTCCCTTAGGATTGACTGGTTGGATCTCCTTGCTGTCCAAGGGATTCAAGAGTCTTCTCAAGCACCACAGTCTGAAAGCATAAATTAGTCAGTGCTCAGCCTTCTTTATGGTCCAACTCTCACATCCATACATGACTACTGAAAAAAACATAGTTTTGACTAGACGGACTTTTGTCAACAAAGTGATGTCTCTGGTTTTTAATATGCTGTCTAGGTTTGTCTTAGCATTCCTTCCAAGAAGCAAGTGCCTTCTAATTTCATAGCTGCAATCACTATCTGCAGTGATTTTGGAGCCCAAGAAAATAAAGTCTGTCTCTGCTTCCACTATTTCCCCATCTATTTCCCATGAAGTGATGGGGCCAGATGCCATGATCTTAGTTTTTTGAATTTGAAGAGGGCCTTTTCACTGCCCTCTTTCACCCTCATCGACTCTTTGAGTTCCTCTTCACTTACTCCCATTAGATTGGTTTCACCAGCATATCCGAGGTTGTTGATATTTCTCCCAGCAATCTTTTTTCCAGCTTGCAATTCATTCATCCAAGCATTTCTCATAATGTACTCTGCATGTAAGTTAAATAAACAGGGATTTGACAATATACAGCCTTGTCATACTCATTTCCCAATTTTGAACCAGTCACTTGTCCCAAGTCTGGTTCTAACTGTTGCTTCTTAACCTTCATACAAGTGTCTCAGGAGACAGGTAAAGAAGTCTAGTACTCCTATAAATTGAAGAATTTTCCAGTTTGTTGTGATCCACACAGTCAAAGGATTTAATTTAGTCAATAAAGCAGAAGTAAATGTTTTTCTGGAACTCCTTGCTTTCTCCATGATCAGTGAATATTTGGCCCATTGAAACCATCCTGTTTATGATTTTTATTCTAATTTTTATTGATGTATAGTTGATACACAGTGTTATGTTAGTATCAGATGTACAGCATAGTGAATCAATATTCTGATAGCTTATACTCCTTTAAAAGTTATTACAGGACTTCCCTGTTAATCCAGTGGTTAGAAATCTGCCTGCCAGTGCAGGGGTCATGGGTTCCATTCCTGGTCTGGGAAGACTCCACATTTTGCAGGGCAACTAGCTGATGTGCCACAAACTGCTGAAGCCTGCACACTCTAGAGGCCATGCTCTACAACACGAGAATTGAGAAGCCTCCACACCGCAACTAAAGAGTAGGCTCCGCTCACCACAACTAGACAGAAAGCCCATGCACAGCCAAAACAAAAATGTTATTGCAAAATAAAGGCTATAATTTCCTGTGCTGTGCAATATATTCTTTCTGCTTACCTCTTTTATATAGTAGCTTGTATCTCTTAGTCCTATTCCCCTATTTTGCCCTCCTCTTCTCTCTCCCCACTGGTAACCACTAGGTTTTTCCTATATCTGTGAGTCTGTTTCTGCTTTGCTATATATATTCATTTGTTTTATTTGATAATATTTAGCAGCAAATAGATACCTGGATTATAGAGTAGAAGGTAAGGAGGAGAAAATGGACAATGAAGGCAAGTTGTCATCCGGCAACTGCTGCCATCTGTTCCCCTCCCCAGCCCAGCTCTGAAATGCCCTGGTGCTCTGCTATCAATGTTACAGGCTAGAATGGTGGCTTTTCTCTCTCAAGCCAGGCAGAAGGGTCAGGGAGAAGATCATAACTCAGATCCTCTCTACCAACATCTTTTATCTAAGCACTAGCCTTTCTTATTCCTGGGGCTGAAGTTTCCTTCTACATCAGGCAGTAATCATCCTTTCCATACTGAGGTCCTTTCTCTCTCAGTTAAAACTTGAGTTTCTCAAAATCTACAGGCTTCCCTCCCTCCTGATCATGTCCATTGCTCGGCTGATGTCGACAGTGTGTGAACACATTACTGCTTACTTGAAATATAACCTTCGATAAGTTATGTAATAGCTTTGGACATTCTGGATACTCTTCTATAAGATGTATGTAATGATCAGGTAATAGAGTTGTTTTGAGGATTTAATTCAGCAAATAATCTTGACTAGCCAAAATGGCACGTATAAATCTTTTGGTAAAGAGTAGATATTGAATCAATATTTTAGTCATCTGATGTGAAGAGCTGACCCATTGGAAAAGACCCTGATGCTGGGGAAAATTGAGGGCAGGAGAAGGGGACAACAGAGGACAAGGTGGCTGGATGGCAACACAGACTCAATGGATAAGAGCTTGAGCAAACTCTGGGAGATAGTGAAGGTCAGGGAAGCCGGGCATGCTGCTGTCCATGAGGTCACAAAGAGTTGGACATGACTTAGTGACTGAACAACAGCAAGTTCTTCGTGTAATGCAATCCTTAGGTGGGGTGTCCTGTCCTGTGCAATTCAGAGAAAATAGACATGACCACTCATGATATTTTCTAGAGGTCCAGAGCCTTCTTATAATTTCTGGCATTTCCTAGGAATTTTCACTCTCATGGTCAATTCTCTGACTGGTTTTCCAGGGCTCCCCCATCTCACTCAGCTCTACACTTCTTAATTATCCTGTACCCCATATATACACATGTATATACTTGGCTGCAGCAGAGCCAAGTGTGCCTTCCTCTAATTCCCAAAACATTACCAGTACCAAGTAGTTTCATGTAATAAGCTCTTACCAAAGTTTCTGTCGGGGAAAGTGCATGTGTTTGTGCTATGCCTTAGCACAGGATGGCTGGGATGCTGAAAATGAGATCAGACCTCTGGATATTTTTAAAGTCGCTGACGTTTTACCAGCATGGATTATCTGTTGGCTGACTCTCCTCCCAGTGTCCCTGGTCTCCAGTGACATTGCTGGCTTCCCCTCTCCAGGGTCCTCCTTCCCACATCCCATCACCCACATAAGTTTTCATAACTAAAATGTTCCCACACTAGGATTTCTCTCATGAGGATTGTGAGGACCAGTGGAGGAGGGGATTGTGACTTGCTCTCCATTGCCCTAAAGGCAACCGGTGAATGAGCAGCCCATATTTTCAATCAATATAAATAGTTTCTGACCACAGGATGCATGAACCACATTGTAAGCTGATTTTTCTGCTATTAGGTGGAGTAGGGAAAACACAACTAATTTTGAATATTCTCTTGTCTGGGATACTGCACAGCAAGCTTTGGAAGGAGCACAGACTAGACTTCAAAAGATGTGCTTGGAATGGAAAAGGGGCTGTGATTGGGGGTATGTGTCTTCAGCTTGCTGTCAAGAGTCCAGGTCTTGCCCTTTGATTACCTCTATGACCTTTTACAGGTAATAAAATCCCTCTTAGAGGAGGGTTTTACATCCATAAAAGATAATATGAAGTACCTGACTATCTTAAGTGCATGGTCATGGGGCCAGTCCTGTGGACCCAGCTCTGGGGCTTTCTGCCTGAGCAGCTAAGGGAGAAGCCTCAATGGGAAGGAGAAGGAGGTACATTAAGAGGATGTACCTCCAGAACATGGGAGGTGAGAGTCTGGGATAATGTGGGGTATCCAGCATGGGGAGAAGAAGCCAGGGCCTGACCCTCAGCCAGTTGTGTGGAAGCTGACGCAGCTGAGGCTGTGGCCAGGAGGAGGGTGTAGATGTCTATCTCTTACTCTATGAGAGCAGGAATGGAGCTGGCAGAGACTAAAGGGAAATGCTTGGTTGTGGCACAGTTTCTATGGGGGGTCTGGTTTTGCCTTTGTATACAGGGAGCCCTGGTGACAGCTGGGAAGGCCATACAGATGCAAGCAATAGGTAAATTCCAAATGAGTTGGGATGTGGGAAGTTGACACTTCCCCCAAAGAACTGTGTTCCTTGCCTACAGTTTCTTACATAGGAAACTGAGAGTTGAAGTTTCTGAAAAATTACAAAGAAAATTTGACTCATTAAATGGAAATGAGATAGAACAGCCACCAAGCCAAGATGGAGCTTTGTTGCTGTTTAGTCTCTAAATCGTGTCTAACTCTTTTGCAGCACCATGGACTGTAAACTGCCAGCCTCCTCTGTCCATGGAATTTTCCAGGCAAGAGTACTGGAGTGGCCTGCCATTTGCTTCTCCAGGGGATTTTCCCAACCCAAGAATCGAACCCATATCTCCTACATCTCCTGCATTGGTAAGCAGATTCTTTACCCCTGAGCACCTCAGAAGACCAACATGGGGCTTAGCCCTAGCCTTTTTGTGGAGCATGACTTCTGTGCCGGACCACAGCCTGGCACTGGTGAGCTGGGATGCCTGGGGCAGAGCTGCTACCCCAGAGAATCATGGAAGAGTATGTGAAAACTCCAAGCTGGCTGTGACTTCACTGAGTGGGGTCTGTCCAACAGTATGCCAGGCACATCACAGAGTGAGATTATTTATACCTTCATTTTAAAATTACTTATTGAGTGTGTACTGTATATGCTGTGGATAAGATTAAAGGGGTTTCTCTATCAGTCTACTGATAGAGCTCGGGCTTCCCAGGTGGCGCTAGTGGTAAAGAACCCGCCTGCCAATGCAGGAGACATAGACTGACAGAGAGCTAACATGCTGCCCAGGGGTCAACTAGAAACAAATTTGTTAGCTCCACCCTAGGGGTGGGGAAGCTGGGGCCCAAGCTTTTCTCTTCTCTTGCAGCTACCTTCATCAATATTTCCTCTGCAGCTGAACGGGCTGGCAGGCAACCTGCAATGAGGCTCTTCTCAGAAGACGCCCACCTCTGCTGGGCCTCCTGGCTCCTGGGATTCATCAGTCTCCTTCTCAGTGAGTGGCCTGGGTTCCTGGGGGTTTGGGTGGGGGAGGGAAGGATGTCAGATAAAGCCAGCAAAGCAGGATCCTACCACTTGGAGTGCTCTTTAGGTTTTGACATCTTTGTTGAACAAGAAGGGAAGACAACTCTGTTATAAGTTTTCAAATGCAGTGTACTTGGTTTAGAGCCTCAGAGTGCAAGGAAAGAATAATATGGCCTTTTTGGTTGTTGCAAGTCTGGGACCCCTGAGCTCAGGCAGCCTTGTCTGCATTAAGAGGACCATTTCCGTGGAGGTGAGGTTGCTTCTGCTGCAGTAACAGAGAAGCTAAGAGAGACTGCCCGGGGTCCTGGGGAGAGAGGGAGACAGAGAACATGGCTCCTTGGGGCAGAGGGATTGAGGTTCTCTTGGTCTAGACTCAGAGGGGCCCTGGAAGCTTACACAGGACATTGTGGAGGAGGAGGCCGACTAGAGCCCCAGGTCTGAGCCAGAGGAAGCATCTCTAGTCAGGCTCCTTGGGCTTCTCTACTAGAAAGGGATAGTGAACACACACTCTACACCACAGTTTGGGGTGCAGATCCTAGCAGACCTTCACAAAGGAGAGGGTCCTTGTAGTCTCCAGTTTATCTCAAAAAACATAAATTTTGCATTCCACCTCAGTGTTAGTTTTCATTTTGAAGAGTTGAAAAATTACCTCCCAGTAAAACAAATTCTCTGGAAGAATCTCCTCTATAATGCAAAGCACTGTTTTAGGGCAAAATTCTAGAAACAATGAATCTTTAAATCAATTTGGAAATGATTGAACAAGATGGGAAGTTTCTGTACAGTGAAGTATTATGAAGCTTTAAAAAAAAAACAGTTTACCAATTGGCTGGGAGGTATTTCTAATTTTTGCTAGTGTCAGATGCATGGATTTCCATAAGTAAGATGCAGAAAACTATGTATAATAAAATCCTAATCTTGTAAATGAAATAGCAATCTTTGTTATTTAAAATCATCTATACACCCACGTACTTATGAGAATAGGAGAAAATGCAGAAGAAAATGTAATAGATGATTAACAGGGGATTAAAATGGGGGAAAGTTTGAAGGTGGGAGAAGAAAAAGTGGAGAGAATAAGGAGTTGAGCAAAAATGAGGAACTGAAAGAAAAAGAGAATGTCCTAAAGAAGGATGTGTGCCAAGCAATTATCCTTCAATTAAATATAAATTAATTTATAAAATTCACAGAAATAATGTAGATACATCTATAAATTTATGAAAGATTAGACATTTGTATATATAAAAATTAAATACAAACAAATGAAGAAAAGAAGAAAATATAGTGGACTGTGATTTATGGATCAGTTCAGTTCAGTTCTGGATAAAATTAAACAAATTAGAAAGCATTTGTAAAAACGGGCCAACTTATATTAATAAAGGCCATTGAAATAAGGACTATATCCCATTTTATTAGATTGCTTCTGTCTACAGTAAAATATAGACTGTCTTTGCTTTTCCAGTGTTATTTAACTGCAAAAATATGTTCAGAATTATAGTTTTATCCAAAGTCTGGGACTAGAAATTCACAAATGAAAAATAAAGAGATGGACACAAAGTGAGATAAAGGGAGAAAAAAGAGAAATGGTGTAATTTCTCATGTTAGAGATGAGACAATCTGCACACAGAGAAGGAAAATTACTTTCTCTAGGTCCCCCAGGATCTGGGAAGGAGTGTTGTTGCCCCCTTACCCCCAACCTCCATGGTACTGAATGAGATGGACACTTCCCAGCAGAAGTTGGGCACCCTGGGCGAACTGGAAGAGGCATCATTGGAAGGAACGTTAAATTGCTCTACACATTTGGAGGGGGTGGGTGGAGAGGAGTGATGTGTGGGTAAAGTATCTTTGTCTTTTTCATTCTTAACATCTTTAACCCTTTTCTGGACATGAGTTTGGAAGCAGTGGGAAAGGAAGATTGAAGGTGAGTTCAGTTCGTGCTGTAACTTCTCAGAGACACAGAGGCTACTAGTGAGGTCCTGGGAAGATGCACTCACCATAGCAATAGTCTCCTTCATGCCCTCAGTGTGCCCCTGGGTCTACTGGCAGAACACAAAGAAGAAAGGGTCCCTACCATCACTGGCATCTAGAGAGAGTCGTGGAGACGGAGGAGATGTGCAAAGGTACAGGTGGGTTTGATTATGAGTTGAGAGAAAATGGCAATTGATTTCCTGGTGTGATGACAAAAGAATGGTCAGAAACGTGAACAAAATTTTATGTTGATTTTTAAATTTTATATCATTGAAATAAACTTTACTCTCTTGTTTATAACCACAGCCTTTCTGGCTTAATTTTCTTCTTCAATTAGCCCTATTGTAGTTCACAATGCTCTTACTGTCTGGTTTCTTTTTCTGTCTTCTTTCATCTTCTTCACAGCTGGTACTCACCACCAGCTTGAGTCCATCCTCCCTGCAGCCTGAGAGCTGAGCCTCCTCTCTCCCTGGTTCCCTCATTTCCAGCAAGTGTAGGGTCTGGTGGGTCTGCTGTTTAACTCTCTGCTGGCCAGAAGTCCCTGCTCTACTCTATGTGCATGCTAAGTCACTTCAGTCGTGTCTGACTCTGCAACCCCATGGACTGTAGCCCACCAGGCTCCCTTGTCTATGAGATTCTCCAGGCAAGAACACTGGAGTGGGTTGCCATTTCCTTCTTCAATGCATGAAAGTGAAAAGTGAAAGTGAAGTCGCTTGGACGTGTCTGACACTTAGACCGCATGGACTGCAGCCTACCAGGCTCCTCCATCCATGGGAGTTTCCAGGAAAGAGTACTGGAGTGGGCCCTGCTCTGCTAAATCCCTGTAATTACTTGCTTGCCTTTTCCCAGGAGAGAAAGTTGGAGGATGAGCCTCCTGGAGCTGCTCAGATCCTGGTGATGAGACAGCAGTGCTGGGAGAGAAGCCCCCGGGAGGGCAGGGACGGTGGCGGGGGGGCGGGGGGTTGGTGGGAGCTCCTGCAGGGGAGAAGCCCTGGGCTGGTAGAGGGGAGCCCCAGTGCCAGGTGTGGCTCTGCAGTGTGTAACTCAGGACAGGTTCACCCGCTGGGCGGCCTCCTCCTCTGTGACAGAAGGGGCCTGGGCAGATGCCCCCAAGGCCCTTCCCAGCTTGACGTTCTGTCCCCAGAGGACTCTTCTGTTGTACATCAAGATCTCCGCTCTGTCTCTTCATCCCATGTTGTCCTAGTCCTGTGTCATGACAGGGACTGACAGAAGTGAACCTGTTTAGGGCTCCTTCAGAGAAGAGACCCCGGACCATTTCTGTGGTCACTTAGCCCTGCATGGAATAAGGGATGCTCTTCTTCAAGCATCCCCTCTGGAATCCAGTCTAGCCCTGTTTTCTCTGCCTCTGCTCCTAAGAGGGGTGTTTAGACCACCTCCTGAAAGACATCATCTTTCACAGTCTATGGAAACTTTCTTTGCACACCATGCTCTGAAAGTATAGTAAAGCAGTATTAAGCCTAATGTAAGGCCCAAGGCCTGTGAGGAGAGCTGAAGGGACTGGAATGGAGGCCTGACCCAAGGAGATTCAGTGAATTTATACAAAGAAATATCTGAAATACACATATATATGAATATAGCCTGAGTCATTCTCTGCTTCTAATGAGAGCCAGGAATGGGTATAAGTACAATAGAGGAGGCAGGCTTGATATGAGGAGAACTTACTCATTTGGAGAGAGAACTATTTTTCCTGGCGGGCAGAGGCCAACCCAGGTAGATCCTGACCTCCTGGAAAGAGGAAATTATCGTCTCCTTCAGGATAAGGCTGTTCTGCATTACTTTCTCTGGTCCTGTTCTGTCCTACCCTGCCCCCCCAAAAGGCAGAGGGTATCCAATCCCTGGGGCCTGTGTCTGAAGAGGAAGGATGGGCTCAGGATGGGATGCCCTTGAGGGGAATGTGCCCACCAGTCTCAGCTCTGCAGGAAAATGATCCAGAAAGGCCCACTGCAACCTCTCGGGGACAGGCTAGGGAAGTGCTGACTCGGTGGCAGAGACAGCAGAGCTCACTAAACGATCACTTGCTCACTTTCATATTCTAGTCCCTGGCAGTTAGCCAGGGCCTTGTGAGCAGTGCTGGCCAAAACGCAAGAGCAGACAGCACGCTACTTCTGGAGAGAAGTGTGATTCTCCCCTTTCCCCTCCCTGCTGTGGGACTGGGAGCCTGTGAGGATGCTATGGGCTCCATGGAGGTGGTGGAGCCTCCACTCTGTGTGACGGGGAACCCTTGCTCGCTCTCTTGTGGGGACCTGTGGTGGGGGACATAAACTCCTCTTGTTCTAAGACCTTGAGGTATTAACTTCTTGTTACACAGTGCAACTTAGCCTAGCCTGACTACCACACTGCCTAGAAGCAAGAAAAACAGCATTCATATTTGTATTAGGTATTTACTGTTGTGTAACTTGTCACCCAAAAGTTAATGCCTTAAACACCATCAGGTAGAGTGTCACATTTTCTCTAGGTCAGGGCCCAGGGGTGGGTCAGCTGGGTCCTCTGGCTCAGGGTCTCTCAGACTGAAATCAAGGTCTTGACTGAGGCTAGGCTAGACCCTGATGCTCTGGTCATCCGGGAAAGCTCTGCTAGCAGGCAGCTCTGTGGCTGTTGGACTGAGGGCCTCAGCTCCTCCCTGGATGTTGACCAGAGGCTCCCTCGGTTCCTTGTTACATGGGTCTCCCCAATAGGGCAACTGACAATATGGCAGCTGGGTTCCTCAGAGCAAGCGAGGGAGAGAGTGAAAGAGAAACAGCATGTGTGTTTATAAGCAAGAGGGAAGCCACCGTCTTGTGTGCTCTAAAATCACCGAGTGGCGTCCATCGTGTCTGCTGCAGCCTGTTCCTGAGAGCGAGTCACTAGGCACAGTCCACACTCCAGGGAAAGGGGTTAAACCAATGTGTGAACACAAGGAGGCAGGGATGTAAGGAGACATTTTAAGCGCCTTCTACAGTTACGCACCTAATTTGTGCCTGAAAATGTGCTGGGTCTGTTCACTTGTGTCATTTAACTTATACTGACCTTATGAGGTCAGTAAGGAAATGTCAGGTTAGCAAATTTATGTAACCTATTCAATGTTAAACTTCATTAGAAAGAAGACTTGATTCCAAAAGTTGTTTCAATTAATTGTACTTGGCTGTCTTACTAGAATCAAGGAATTATCCTGGGTGGATTTCTTTACAAACAGGGTTATGTGGGTTCTTTCCTTTATTATTGATGAAAAAAACATATGTCCAGTTTCCAATCCTTTAGGCATCTGCAGTACTGGGGCCAAGAGTTCTGGTGCACGTGGTTCTGAAGTTCAGGATTCTGGAGCCCATGTTGCCCTGCAGGAGATCCGAGGAGGTTCTGTGTTGTTTCATGTGATCAAGAAGCAAGAAGCTGACCCAGAGGAGGTCTCATGGGGCTTTGGCCCTGAGTCAAACTACAGAGTCCTGCTGCGAGTCCACCGTGGGGCAGACACTCCAACCTGGGTCAGCCTCCAGGACAAGTACCAGCAGAGGGTCCATGTGCCCAACGTCTTGTCCCTGAAGATTGAGAACCTGTCCTCTGAGGACAGTGGACAGTACCGGGCTCGAGTCAGCCTCCCTGGAGGATGCGAATTTGCCCAGGTTTTCCTCCTCACTGTCTATGGTAAGTGACACCTCCTCACCATGGCTCCCCTCCTGCTTTTGCCCTAGGAGGGTCACATAGACCCCATTCTGTAAGATTTTATTTAGACCCCAACCTTCAGACTCTGTCTTCTCACCCAACAATAAGGTGTGCATGTTAGCCATAAAAGGAGAGCAGACTTGAGATTCACAAAAGGGAGAAAATCACTTCAGTATTTTGAGGGAGGAAAATGGGAATTTATACGGTAATATTAATTGTCCTTTCTAAAACTGAGTTGCTTAATTTCTCTATTTGTTTTCTGTTACTACTGTAACAAACTACCAGAAAAACTTATGGCCTTAAAAACTCTCAAATTTATTATCTTACCATTTTGTAGATCATAAGTCAGACTTGGGTCTCATGGGGCAAAAGCAAGGTGTTGGCAGGCCTGTATGCCTACCTGGTGACTTGGGGAGAATCCATTTCTTGCCTTTCCCACCTTCAAGTAGATGCCTGATTTCTTTGGCTGGTGTTCACCCTTCATTCATCTTCAAATCATCATATTCATCTCACATTGCATCCATCTGGTCTGTTCTTCTGCCTGTCTTTTTCACTTCATTTTTAATGAGAAGTATTTAATTTTTTTTTACAGTATGCCTTTTACTGTGATCTGTGACAAATCAACTAGATTCAGCATTGTCGTTAACAATGACAGCAACAACAACAGCTTGATAGCAATAAGAAATTTTTTTTTTTAATTAAGAAGTCCTTGAATATTTGCAGTTGCCAAAATACACAGATACTAAGCAAAAGGCCACTTGAGAAAGGAAAATTAAGATACCAAATGTTTAGGCCAATAAACAATGGTAACAGGGTCAAACAATTCAAACTAGGTATGAAGTTAAATTTTTTTTAAGAAAACACTTTATTGAGGTTTGATTGACAACAAAGAGCTCTGCATATTTAATGTATCCAACCTTGTAATAGGATTTCACAGTGAATTATTTTGCACTTGAATATCTTATAGTTGCAGATGAAATAGGTATTGAGATCTGTTTGGCTAGAAAAAAAGAAATAGTTGAGAAAAGAAATAATAGTTAGGTGGCCTTGGGTGAGTCATTTAACATCATGTAACTTGATCTACAAAGTGACAGTAATTCTTTATTTTTCTTAAGGCATTCGCTGAACCTGGCAGTTGCTTAAAATTCCTTCCAGTTCTAAGAGAGACTGAACTGGTGAATTATCCTAGGGGGATGTCTCAAAAATTTTAAGACATTATCAGATATATCAGATGGGCTCATAAATTATAATAAAGTTTATATTAACTATATACTATTATTTTTCAAAAGAACTATAGGTAATTTTCATGTGTGTGTGTGTGTGTGTGTGTGTGTGTGTGTGTGTGTGTGTGTGTGTGTGTGTGTATGGACTTCCCCAGAGACTCAGCAGTAAAAAATCTGCCTGCAATGCAGGAGCCACAGAAGACATAGGTTCAATCCTTGGGTTGGGAAGACCCCCGGAGGAGGGCGTGGTAACCCACTTCAATATACTTACCTGGAGAATTCCATAGAGGAACCTGGCAGACTATGGTCCATAGGGTTATGAAGAGTCAGACATGACTGAAGTGACTGAGCAGGCACATATACTAGTGAAACTGTCACCGTAACTTATGCCAAAAAATCAGATTCATCCCCTCCAAAAGTTTCCTTCTGCCTTCTTCATTTGATTGTTGTTGTTGCTTATGTAACAGCACAAATTTTAAGTGTAGTCTACAGTTATTAATTATAGGCCTTATAATTACTTTACATATATTATATAGTACTGCTATCTTTAGGCACTATGCCATACAGTAGATCTCTAGGATTTATTCACCTTGTGTAACTGAACCTTTGTACCTTTTGACTAATACCTATTCATTTCACCCTCCTCCCAGATCTGTGCAAGAACCCTTCCACTCTCTGCTTCTATAAGATTGAAAATATAAGACTCATCATATAAGTGGTTTCATGTAGTATTTATTTGTTCTTCTTTCTCTGGTTTATTTTACTTAGTGTAATGTCCTACTGCTTCATCTATGTTTGTCACAAAAGACAAAATTTCCTTCTTCTTTAAGTTTGAGTAATGTTTCCCTAGGTGAAAGTGAAAAAGGAGAGTGAAAAAGCTGGCTTAAAACTCTATATTCAAAAAGCTAAGATCATGGCATTTAGTTCCATCACTTCATCTCAAATGGACAGGGAGAAAGTAGAAACAGTGACAGGATTTATTTGTTTTGTTTCCAAAATCACTGCACACAGTGACTGCAGCCATGAAATTAAAGAGGCCTGCTCCTTGGAAGAGGAGCTATGACAAACCTAGACAGTGTATTAAAAAGCAGAGACATCACTTTGCCAACAAACATCATCTAGTCAAAGCTATGGTTTTTATAGTAGTCATGTATAGATGTGAGAGTATTTGGACCATAAAGAACACTGAACATCAAAGAACTGATGCTTTCAAACAGTGGTAGAAAAAGTCTTGAAAGTCTCTTGGACAGCAAAGAGATCAAATCAGTCAATTCTAAAGGAAATCAACCCTGAATAGTCATTGGAAGGACAAATGCTGAAGCTGAATCTCTAATACTTTGGCCACCTGATACAAAGAGCCCGCGCTTTGGAAATGATCCTTATGCTGGGAAAGACTGAGGGCAAGAGGAGAAGGGGAAGACAGAGGATGAGATTGTTGGATGGCATCACCAAGTCAATGGACATGAGTTTGAGCAAACTCCAGAAGGCAGTGAAGGACAGGGAAGCCTGGCATGCTGCAATCCAGGGGGTTGCAAAGAGTTGGACATGACTTAGTGATTGACCAACAACAGTATTCCTTTGTATGTATATACCAGATGTTTATCAACTCATCTGGCAATGGACATTTAGGTCGTTCCCATGTCTTGTATATTGTAAAAATTTTGCAGTGAACATGGAAGTGCAGACATATTTTGAAATCCTGATTTCTGTTCCTTTAGATATATACCCAAAGCATAATTGCTGAATCATAGAGTAGTTATAAGTCATAGACAAAGTTATGGTTTTTCCAGTAGTCATCAGGTATGGATGTGAGAGTAGGACCATAAAGAAGGCTGAGCATCAAAAACCTGATGCTTTTGAACTGTGGTGTTGGAAAGACTCGAGTGTCCCTTGGACTGCAAGGAGATCCAACAGTCAATCCTAAAGGAGATCAGTCCTAAATATTCATTGGAAGGACTGATGATGCTGCAGCTGAAACTCCAATAATTTGACCACTTGATGCGAAGAACTGACTCAGTGGAAAGACCCTGATGCTGGGAAAGATTGAAGGAGGGAGAAGGGGACGACCGAGGATTAGACAGTTGGATGGCATCAACGACTCAACGGACATGAGTTTGAGCAAGCTCTGGGAGTTGATGGACAGGGAAGCCTGGCATTCTTTGATCCATGGGGTTGCAAAGAGTTGGACGTGACTGAGTGACTGATCTGAACTGAGGACAAGATGGTTGGATGGCATCACCAACTCAATAGGCATGAGTTTGAGCAAGCTCCGGGAGTTGGTGAAGGACAGGGAAGCCTGGCATGCTGCAATCCATGGGGTCACAAAGAGTTGGACACAACTGAGCTACTGGACAACAACCAGTTATATTTTTAATTTTTGAGAAACTCTATACTATTTTCCAAAATGGCTGCACCGATTTACAGTCCCACCAACAGTGTATGAATATCTCTTTTTCTCCAGCCCATCAACAACACATTTTTTTTTCTTTTTGGTAGTAGACATTACAACTTGTATAAGAGTATACTCATTGTGGTTTTGGACTTCCCATGTGGCTCAGCAGTAAATAATTTGCCTGCAGTGCAGGAAACACAGGAGATGCAGATTTGATCCGTGGGTCAGGAATATTCCCTGGAGGAGGAAATGACAACCTGCTCCAGTATTCTTGCACACACTGTGGTTTTTATTTTCACTTTCCTGGTGATTAATAATGTTGAGTGATTTTTCATATACTTGTTGGCAATTTTTATATCTTCCATTGACAAATGTCTATTCAGTTCATTTCCCCACTTTTAACCGGATTATTTAGGGTTTTTTCCTATTGAGTTGTATGGGTCCCTTATAAAATTTGGATACTAACCATTTATCAGATATATAGTTTGCAGCTATTTTCTCCCATTTCTGTAGGTTTCCTTTTCACTCTGTTGATATTTCCCGTGCTGTGGAAAAACTTTTCAGTTTTAATCCCAGTTGTCTATTTTTGTTTTATTGTCTATGCTTTTGTTGTCATATTCAAACAATTGTTGTCAAGGCCAGTGTCAGGATGATTTTTCCCTTTGCTTTCTTCTTAGAGTTTTACAATCTCCAGTATTACTTTTAAGTTGTTAATGCATTTTTAGTTTATTTTTTATATGGTGTAAGGGTCCAATTTCATTCTTTTGCATGTGGATAGCTGGTTTCCCCAGCACCATTTTTTGAGAAGACTTCCCTTTCCCCATTGTGTATTCCTGGTTTCCTTGTCAAAGATCAATTGATCATATATGCATGGGCTTATTTCTGGGATTTTTATTCTGTTCCATTAGTTTATATGTCTGTTTTTATGTCTGTTTTAAGTTGAATTGTAATATACTTTGAAATAAGGAAATGCGATGCCGCCAGTTTAGTACTTCTTGCTCTAAGCTGCTTCTACTATTTGGGATCTTTTGTGGTTCCATACAACCAGTCCATTCTAAAGGAGATCAGTCCTGGCTGTTTTGGAAGGACTGATGCTAAATCTGAAACTCCAGTACTTTGGCCACCTCATGTGAAGAGCTGACTCACTGGAAAAGACTCTGATGCTGGGAGGGATTGAGGACAGGAGGAGAAAAGGATGACAGCGGATGAGATGGCTGGGTGGCATCACCGACTTGATGGACATGAGTTTGGGTGGACTCCAGGAGTTGGTGATGGACAGTGAGGCCTGGCTTGCTGTGGTTCATGGGGTCGCAAAGAGTCAGACACAACTGAGCACTGAACTGAACTGAACTGATGAATTTTAAGTTTTTTTTTTCTCTTTTTGTAAAAACTCCCTAATTATATTTACACAGTTTGGACAGAATCTATAGATTGCTTTGGTACTGCAAACATTTAAACAATATCAATTCTTCAAATTCATGAATGTGTAATGTCTTTCTATATACTTGTATGTATATATCTATCATCAATATTTATAGTTTTTGGTACACAGATCTTTCAATCCTTAGTTAAGATTATTCCTAAATATTTTATTCATTTTGATTGTAATGTAAGTGGGTTTATTTTATTGATTTCATTTTCAGATAGTTCATTGTTAGTGTATAGAAGTGCAAAAGATTCTCATATGTTGATTTTGTGTCCTGCAATTTTGTTGAAATCACTAATTAGTTCTAAAATAATTTTTCTGTGGAATCTTTAGATTTCTCTACATACAAGATCATATCATTTGCAATAAAAATAATTTTACTTCTTCCTTTCCAGTTTGGGTGCGTTTTATTTCTTTTTCTTGCTTGGTTGCTGTTGTTAGAACTTCGAGTCCTAAGTTGAATAGAAATAGCAAACAGACACACTTGCCTTGTTCCTAATGTTAGAGGAAAAGCTTTCAATCATTCACCATTGAGTTTGATGTTAGTTGTAGGCTTTCATATATGGCCTTTATTGTGTTAAAATGGCTTCCTTCTATTCTTAATTTGAGAGTTTTAAATAATGAAAAATCTTGTTTTTTTGTCATATGCTTTTTCCACGTCTATTGAGTTATTGTGTGATTTTTATCCTTCATTCTTTTAATGTGGTATATCACATTATTGATTTGCATATTCTGAAACATCCTTGCATCTTTAGATTAAACCCCAATTGGTCATGATGTTTGATCCTTTTAATATTTCGTTGAATTCCATTTACTAGTACTTTGGTGGAGATTTTGCATTTATGTTCATCAGGGTCATTGTCCTATAATTTTTTGTGTGGTGTGTTAGTTTGGCTTAGGATATGCCAACATCTTTAAATGTGTTCCCTATACTACTACTTTTTTTGGAAGTGTTTAAGAGGGATTAGATTAATTCTTTGGTATGTGATTTTATAAAATTCACCTGTGACTCCATTCAGTCATGAAATTTTCTTTGTTGGGAAGTTTTTGATTGCTAACTAAAACTCCTTATTTATTATTATTGATCTGTTCGAGTTGTGTATTTTCTATTGATTCAAACTGTATAGGCTGTATGTTTCCAAGAATTTATCCTTTTTTCAGGATTTGGTAGTTTGATGGTATATAATTGTTAATAATGGTTCCTTATTATCTCTTTATTTCTGTGCACCAGTAATCTCATTTTCTGATATTAATTGATTCTTCCTTGTTTTTGTCTTGCTAAGTCAATTTTGCTTATCTTTCCAACACTCTCAGGTTCTCTGAGCTTTTTATTGTCTTTCTAGTCTCTATTTCATTAATTTCTGCTGTAATGCTTATGACTTCCTTACTTCTGCCAACTGCTGGCTTAGGTTTTTCTTTGTTTTCTTAGTTTCTTGAGATGTAAACTTAAGTAGTTTGAGAACTTTATTCTTTAATGTGTTTATCACTATAACATTCTTTCTTAATATTACTTTTTAATTTTTTTAAATTGGAGGATAATTGCTTTACAAAATTGTGTTGCTTTCTGCCTTCCAACAACGTGAATCAGTCGTAAGTATACATATTTCCCTCCTTGATCCTCCCTCCCACTCCAGCTAGCCCACCCTTCTAGGTCATCACAGAATACCAGGCTGAGCTTGCTGTGTTAACTTCCCACTAGCTATCTATTTCAGACATAATAATGCATATATTGCAAAGTTACTCTCTTAATTCATCCCACCCTCCTCTTTCCTGTGTCCACAAGTTTGTTCTGTACTTCCAAATCTCTATTCCTGCCCTGAAATTAGGTTCATCAGTGCCATTTTTCTAGATTCCATATATATGTGTTAACATATGATATTTGTTTTTCTCCTTCTGACTTACTTCATTCTGCATAACAGGTTCTACGTTCATCCACTTCACTACAACTGACTTAAATTAGTTCCTTTTCATGGCTGAGTAATATTCCATTGTATATGTAACAATCTATCCATTCATCTGCTTATAGGTACCTAGGTTGCTTCCATGTCCTGGCTATTGTAAATAGTGCTATAGTGAACACTGGGGTACTTGTCTTTTTGAACTATGGTTTTCTCTGAGTATATGCCCAGTAATGGATTTGCTGAGTCATATGGTAGCTTTTGAGAAAGAAGTATGACAAGGCTGCCTGCTGTCACCCTCTTTGTTTAACCTATATATTGAGCACATCATGAGAAATGCCAGGCTGGATGAGATACAACTGGAATCAAAATAGGTTGGAGAAATATCCACAACCTCAGTTATGTGGATGACACCACTCTAATGGCAGAAAGTGAAGAGGAACTAAAGAACCTCTTGATGAGGGCGAAGGAGGAGAATAAAAGAGCCGACTTTGAACATTCAAAAAATTAAGATCATGGCATCTGGCCCCATTACTTCATGGTAAATAGAAAGGAAAATGTGGAAGTAGTGGTAGATTTCCTCTTCCTGGGCTCTAAAAATCACTGTGGATAGTTACTGCAGCCATGAAATCAGAAGACAATTGCTTCTTGGCAGGAAAGCTATGACAAACCTGGAGTGTGTTAAAAAGCAGAGACATTACTTTGTCGACAAAGATCCATATAGTAAAAGCTATGGTCTTCCCAGTGATCACGTATGGTTGTGAAAGCTTGACAGTAAAGAAAGCAGAACGCAAAACAATTGATGCCTTCAAACTGTGGTGCTGGGGAAGACTCCTGAAAGTCACTTTGACACAAGGAGATCAAACCAGTCCGTCCAAGAGGATATCAACCCTGAATACTCATTGGAATGACTGATGCTGAGGCTGAAGCTCCAATATTTTTGTCATCTGATGTGAACAGTCAACTAATTGGAAAAGTCCCTGATCCTGGGAAAGATTGAGGGCAGAAGGAGAAGAGGGCATCAGAAAATGAGATGGCTGGATGGCATTACTGCTACAATAGACATGAATTTGGGTAAACTTTGGGAAAAGATGAGGAACAGGGAGGACTGACTGGCATGCTGCAGTCCATGGGGTTGCAAAGACTTGGACGTGACTGAGAGACTGAACTGAACTGAACTGATTCTGACCTGTGTGAGGTAATACCTCATTGTAGCTTTGATTTGCATTTCTCTAATAATAAGCAATGCTGAATGTCTTTTCATGTGTTTGTTGGTTTAGTACTGTTTATTGACTATGCCAAAGACTTTGACTGTGTGGATCACAATCAACTGTGGAAAATTCTGAAAGGGATGGCAATACCAGACCACCTGACCTGCCTCTTGAGAAATCTATATGCAGGTCAAGAAGCAACAGTTAGAATTGGACATGGAACAACAGACTGGTTCCAAATAGGAAAAGGAGTACATCAAGGCTGTATATTGTCACCTTGCTTATTTAACTTCTACGCAGAGTACTTCATGAGAAACACTGGGCTGGAAGAAGCACAAGCTGGAATCAAGATTGCCAGGAAAAATATCAGTAACCTCAGATATACAGATGACACCACCCTTATGGCAGAAAGTGAAGAGGAACTTAAAACCTTCTTGATGAAAGTGAAAGAAGAGAGTGAAAAAGTTAGCTTAAACCTCAGCATTCAGAAAATGAAGATATGGCATCTAGTCCCATCACTTCATGGGAAATAGATGGGGAAACAGTAGAAACAGTGGCAGACTTTATTTTGGGGAGCTCCAAAATCACTGCAGATGGTGACTGCAGCTGTGAAATTAAAAGACGCTTACTCCTTGGAAGGAAAGTTATGACCAACCTAGATAGCATATTCAAAACCACAGACATTACTTTGCCAACAAAGGTCTGTCTAGTCAAGGCTATGGTTTTTCCTGTGGTCATGTATGGATGTGAGAGTTGGACTGTGAAGAAGGCTGAGCACCAAAGAATTGATGCTTTTGAACTGTGGTGTTGGAGAAGACTCTTGAGAGTCCCTTGGACTGCAAGGAGATCCAACCAGTCCATTCTGAAGGAGATCAGCCCTGGGATTTCTTTGGAAGGAATGATGCTAAAGCTGAAACTCCAGTACTTTGGCCACCTCATGCAAAGTGTTGACTCATTGGAAAAGACTCTAATGTTGGGAGGGATTGAGGGCAGGAGGAGAAGGGGACGACAGAGGATGAGATGGCTGGATGGCATCACCGACTTGATGGACGTGAGTTTGAGTGAACTCCAGGAGTGGATGATGGACAGGGAGGCCTGGCATGCTGCAATTCATGGAGTCACAGAGTCAGACATGACTGAGCAACTGAACTGAACTGAACTGAACTTGCTTCCTTCTGTAGGTTTTATGGGCTTCCCTTGTGGCTTAGCTGGTAAAGAATCCACCTGCAATGTGGGAGATCTGAGTTTGATCCCTGGGTTGGATTTTTTTCTTTTCCTTTTCTTTTACTCAAGATAGTTTCTTATTTCCCTTAAGACTTCTTTGATTCAATGGTTGTTCAAAACTGTGCTAGTAATTTCCATGTGTTTGTCAATTTTCCCACTTTCCTTCATGTATTGTTTTCTAATTTCATTCCACTGTGATGGAAAAGATATTTGATACAATTTCTTAAATATTAAGTATTGTTTCTTAGGCCATATGTTAGTACGGCCTAACATATGATGTATCTTGGAGAATGTACTGTGTGCACTTGAGAAGAATGTGAGTTCTACTGCTTTGGGTATAATATTCTGTTTGGTAGATCCATTTGGTTCTAACAATATAGTTGGTAAAGAATCGCCTGCAATGCAGGAAACTCCAGTTTGATTCCTGAGTAAGGAAGATTTCCTGGAGAAGGGCATCCTTTGTGATTCAGCTGGTAAAGAACTTGCTTGCAGTGGGGGCAATGGGTTCAGTCCCTGGGTTGGGAAGATCCAGTGGAGAAGGGAAAGGCTACCCACTTCAGAATTCTGGCCTGGAAAATTCCATAGAATGTATAGTCCATGGTTGCAAAGCATCAGATACAACTGAGTGACTTTCATACAAAATACATACATACATACAATATATGTTTGTTAGGTCCATTTGATCTATAGTATTGTTCAAGTCTGCTGTTTCCTTCTTGATTTCCTGTCTAAATTTTCTATCCATTCTTGGTCCACAATCATTCTATTGCTATCTATTTCTTCAGTCACTGTATGCTCTTTATATTATAGGTGTTCTGATGTCGGATGCATAAACATTTATCATTGTTATAGCTTCCAATTGAATTGACCCTCTGTCATTATGTAAGGACTTCCTTTGTCTTCATGACAGCTTTTGATTTAATGTCTATTTTGTTTGCTATCAGTGTAGCCACCCATACTCTTTTTGGTTCCCATTTGCATGGAATATCTTTTCCCATCCCTCACATTTAGCCTACGTGTGCCCTTAAAACTAAAGTGAGTCACTTGTAGATATCATATATCTATATTATATATCATATATATACAAAGTTAAGTCCTGTTTTATTCATTCAGTCACTTTATGTCTTTTTTTTTAATACTTTATTCTACATTACAATACTGTATTTGTTTTGCCAAACATTGACATGAATCAGCCGCAGGTGTCCACGATCTCACCATGCCGAAGCCCCCTCCCACCTCCCACCCCATATCATCTCCCTGAATCATCCTGTGCACCAGCCCCATGCATCCTGTATCCTGTACTGAACATAGACTGGCGCTTCGTTTCTTACAAGATAGTATACATGTTTCAATGCCATTCTCCCAAATCATCCCACCCCTCTCCCTCTCCCTCAGAGGCCAAAAGTCCGTTCTATACCTCTGTGTTTTTTTGTTGTCTCACATACAGGGTCATCATTACTATCTTTCTAAATTCCATATATATGTGTCAGTATACTGTATTGGTGTTTTTCTTTCTGGATTACTTCACTCTGTATAATCAGCTCCAGTTTCATCCATCTCATTAGAACTGAGTCAAATTTATTCTTTTTAAGGGCTGAGTAGTACTCCATTGTGTATATGTACCACAGCTTTCTTATCCATTCATCTGCTGATGGACATGTAGGTTGCTTCCATGTCCTGGCTATTATAAACAGTGCTTTTACTGGGGACCTTAATCTATATTTAAAGTAAATGTTAATCATAAGAATTTACAATTTTGTTTTTGGTTTTGGGGAGGTTTTTTTACTGGAGTATAATTGCTTTACAATGTTGTATTGGTATCTGCCATAAAAAAATATGAATCAGCTATATGTATACATATATCCCCCCTCTGCCCTCTGTCTTGATCCTCCCTCTCACCCCACCTATCCCAGCTGAGTTCCCTATGTTCTACAGCTGCTTCTCACTAGCTATCTATTTTACACATTGCAGGGTATATATATCAATGCTACTCTCTCAATTCATCCCCCTCTCCTTCCCCAACTGTGTCCATAAGTTTGCTCCTTACATTCTTTATCTCTATTCCCACTCTGCAAATAAGTTCATCTGTACCATATTTCTAGATTATATATATATATATGTTAATATATAATATTTGTTTTTCTCTTTCTGGCTTACTTCACTTTGTATAACAGGCTCTAGGTTCATCCACCTCACTATAACTAACTCAGGTTCATTTCCTTTTATGGCTGAGTAGTATTCTATCGTATATATGTACCACAACTTCTTTATCCATTCATCTGTTGATGGACAGCTAGATTTCTTCCATGTCCTGGCTATTGTAAATAGTGCTACTATGAACATTGAGGTGCATGTGTCTTTTTTAAAGTTTAATTATTTTTTAATGTTTAGGGTAGCTTTATTCATAATCACTCCAAATTAGCAGCAACCAAGATGTAAAAGACAACTGTCAAAACAAACACAAATTTTAAAAGCTATGTTATATCTATACAATGGAATTCTAGTTGGCAATAAAATTAACCTGCTTGATGCAGGCAACAGGTGGATGAATCATAAATATTTTTTTATAAATATATTTTTATAAGTGAAGAAAGCCACATCTAAAAGATTTGTGCCTTTTGAATTATGGTTTTCTCAGGTGTATGCCCAGTAATGGAATTGCTGGGTCATGTGATAGTTGTATTTTTAGTTTTTAGGGAATCCCCATACTGTTCTCCATAGTAGTTGTGTCAGTTTACATTCCCACCAACCATGCAAGTTCTCCACACCCTCTCCAGAATTTGTTTTCTGTAGATTTTTTGATGATGGCCCTTCTGACCTGTGTGAAGTGATATCTCATTATAGGTTTGATTTGTATTTCTCTAGTAATGAGCAATGCTCAGCATCTTTTCATGTATTTGTTGGTCATGTGTATGTCTTCTTTGGAGAAATATCTATTTAGATTCTGTCATTTTTTCATTGATTTTTTTTCAGCTGCATGAGCTGCTTGTATATTTTTGTATCTTTTGAAGATTAGTCTTTTATTGCTTCATTTGCAAATATTTTCTCCCATTCTGATGGCTTTTTTCATCTTGTTTATGGTTTCCTTTGCTGTGCAAAAGCTTTTAAGTTTAATTAGGCCCCATTTATTTGTAATTGAAATTTGGGTTAATCTGTTTTGTAGTTCTTTTGTTCCATTCTTTCTCCCTTACTATCTTCCCATGCAATTTGGTGGTTCTTCTATATTAATGTGCTTTGATTTCTTTCTCTTTTTCTTGCATGTATCTTTTTTAGGTATACTTTTTGTGGTTACCATGCAGCTTAGATAAAACATATTTATAACAGCTTATTTTGAACAACTAATTTAATTTCAATCACATACAAAAACACTGCACTTTTACTTCTACCCACACACACATATTTTGTGTTATTATGTCACAATTTAAATTTTTTTATATTTTGTACTCATTAACATATGTTTCTATTACAGTTATTATGAATACTTTTGTCTTTAACTGTTATATCAAAGTTAAAAAGTGACTTATGTACCACAATTACATATTATTGCAACACTGCATATTATATTTATCTATATTGTCAGTGAAACATACTTTTATATGATTTTGTATATTTTTAGCATTTTTAATTTCAACATTAAGAGCTTCCTTTGGCATATCTTATAAGGCAGGGTTTTTGTTGTTGTTGTTGTTGTTGTTGTTTTTTAAGTTTATCTTTACTTTATTCTACTTTACAATACTGTATTGGTTTTGCCATATATTGACATGAATCAGCCACAGGTGTACACGAGCTCCCAATCCTGAAACCCCCTCCTCCCACCTCTCACCCCATATCATCTCTCTGGATTATCCCTGTGCACCAGCCCCAAGCATCCTGTATCCTGTGTCGAACATAAACTGGCACTTAATTTCTTACATGATAGTATACATGTTTCAATGCCATTCTCCCAAATCATCCCACCCTCTCCCTCTCCCACAGAGTCCAAAAGTCCGTTCTATACCTCTGTGTCTCTTTTGTTGTCTCACATACAGGATCATCATTACTATCTTTCTAAATTCCATGTATGTGTGTTAATATACTGTATTGGTGTTTTTCTTTCTGGCTTACTTCACTCTGTATAATCGGCTCCAGTTTCATCCATCTCATTAGAACTGTTTCAAATTTATTCTTTTTAAGGACTGAGTAATACTCCATGGTGTGTATGTACCACAGCTTTCTTATCCATTCATCTGCTGATGGACATCTAGATTGTTTCCATGTCCTGGCTATTATAAACAATGCTGCAATGAACATTGGGGTACATGCGTCTCTTTCAATTCTGGTTTCCTCGTTGTGTATGCCAAAGGAGCAAGAATATCCAATGGAGTAAAGACAATCTCTTTAACGAGTGGTGCTGGGAAAACTGGTCAACTACTTGTAGAAGAATGAAACTAGATCACTTTCTAACACCACACACAAAAATAAACTCAAAATGGATTAAAGATCTAAATGTAAGACCAGAAACTATAAAACTCCTAGAGGAGAACATAGGAAAAACACTCTCCGACATAAATCACAGCAGGATCCTCTATGATCCACCTCCCAGAATACTGGAAATAAAAGCAAAAATAAACAAATGGAATCTAATTAAAATTAAAAGCTTCTGCACAACAAAGGAAACTATAAGGTGAAAAGATAGCCTTCTGAGTGGGAGAAAACAATAGCAAATGAAGCAACTGACAAACAACTAATCTCAAAAATATACAAGCAACTTATGCAGCTCAAGTCCAGAAAAATAAATGATCCAATCAAAAAATGGGCCAAAGAACTAAATAGGCATTTCTCCAAAGAAGACATATGGATGGCTAACACACATGAAAAGATGCTCAACATCACTCATGATCAGAGAAATGCAAATCAAGACCACAATGAGGTTCCATTTCACACCAGTCAGAATGGCTGCAATCCAAAAGTCTACAAGCAATAAATGCTGGAGAGGACATGGAGAATAAGGCAGGTTTAATGATGAAAAATTCTCTCAATTTTTGCTTGTATTGGAAAGTCTTTATGTTGTCTTCTTTTAAAGGAGGTAATCTTGGTTACCAGTGAGGTTTTTTCAGTACTTTGAATACAACATTCCATTCTCTCTTGGTCTATACAGTTTCTGCTAAGAAATCTGATGATATTCTTCTTTTTTTTTTTTTTTTTTTTTGATGAGCGAACAGTTTAGAGTGTCACTAACAGGAAACAGACAATAGCATTATTAAAATCATAACAATGTAGCAATTTGAAATTTATTCATATTTCACAGTAGATGCCCCCTCCTTTAAGCTAATGTTGACTATTACCAGTAAAATACCACTATCAGTTCAGTTCAGTTCAGTCGCTCAGTTGTCTCCAACTCTGCGACCCCATGAATCGCAGCACGCTAGGCCAATAGCAACAATTAACTGAGCATTTTCAGTGTGCCATGAGCTTTAAAAGCATTCTATGACTGAACATTTAAACAGAACTTCCTATGTGCCAGACATTGTTCTCAGCACTTTATACATATTAACTTAGTCCTCACAAAAACCCCATGAGGTAAATACTATTATCATCACATTTTTCAGATGAGGAAACTGAGATGCACTGAGTTTAGACAATTTCTCCAGGATCATATATCTAATTAAGAGACAGGGCAAAGGTTCAAAATCCTTGCAAGTCTGTTCCACAGTTCATACTCTCAATTCTTACCTCATAATCACATCTTCAAAATATCTCCAAGAAATATATGTTGTAATTCTGCCTTTCTATAAGTAAGGAAACTGAGGTTTAGAATGCTTAAGTGATTTCTTTAATCACCCAGCCAGGAGGTGGCAGAGCCTGGACCCACAACACAAGCCTTTCTGATCCCCAAAGCCTAGAGGCCAGAGGTTTATGTTATTTCTTGTATCCATTGTGGTTTATGGGCTCTTAATAATCATCCTTCCTAAATGAATATTAAGTCATATATCTAAATGACTGCTGAGTTCTAGACACTGTGCAGGTGAAGATGAAATGGCCCCACCCTTCCAAGAGCTTGCACCATAGCTACAGAAGTTCTGATGTTGAAGCTGTCAGTCAAGTATATAGAGAGGCTGAACACATGACATCTTCCCCATGCTTTTTGTCACTTACAAAGACTTCTGGTGGCTGGCGGCTGTAACTATGAGTGTAGAAAAGAACACTGACCACACCCCTTACTCAGTCAAAAGTATCTCACATAATCAAGGGATACTTTTGTCGATGCTAATTACCAAATTCCCCAAGCCATGTCATGTTGCTTAAAGCTATTGTCAACAAGTTTTTATGGTGGTCTCACTTTCCCCTGCCCATTCTGAGGGAAGGTCCTTCTGCATCCCCCCACTCTGGCCTTAATGGTCATGGGCATTGCATTGCGTGAGCAAGGCAGCACTTCTAGGGGTGACCATGCTCGAGAACTCAATAATAGGACCGAGAGACGCTACCAGAACATCTAAGGACATGAACAGTGTCTTGGTGACCTCAAGAATAATCTTCCCGACTCTGCCACTTATTGCCGTGGAATTATGTGAATAAAAACAGTATCTTTCACTAGAGTTTTGTAATAAGCTAATACATGTAAAGTTCTTAAAACAGCCCTGGAGAATTGATGCCCATAGATGTTAGCTGGTGCTGCTGATTCTTCTCTTTGCCCTTCTCCTTCCTCCTCCTGTCTCCCTTCTCCTTTTCCTACTCTTCCTTTGATGATATTCTTATAGAGATTCCCTTGTATATGATGCTCTTCTCTTGCTATTTTCAAAAGTCTGTCTTTCTCTTTGACTTTTGAATATTCAATTATTCATGTCTTGATTTATACTTGTTTAATTACCTTTGGGCTTCATGAATCTGAATGTACATTTACTTGCCCAACTTAGGAAATTTTCAGCCATAATTTCTTTAAATAAGCTTTCTACTTTTTTTCTTTGTCTTCTCTTTGGAATTCCCATAACGTGTGTATTGATTTTCCTGTGGTATCCCATATATTTTTTTCACTCTCTTTACTTTTCCTGCTCTGATTGTATAATTTCAAATGCTGTATCTTTGACTTTGCTGGTTGTTTCTTCTGCTTGATCAAGTCACCTGATGAGACCCTTTATTGAATTTTTAATGCAATCGTGTTTTTAGTTCTAGAATTTCTGTTTGGCTCTTCTGAATGGTTCCCATCTCTGTGTTGAACTTTTCATTTTGGTCACAAATTGTTTTCCAGATTTTGCATGGTGGTTTGTCTGTGTTCTTTGGTAGCTTGTTGAGCTTATTTAACATTACTATATTGAATTTTTGTTAGGCATTTTATAGCTCTCTGTTTCTTTGAGGTTGGTTATTGGAATTAGTTTTGCTCCTTTGGTATTGTCATGTTTCCCTGATTCTCCATTCTGATAGCCTTGCATTGGTGTCTGTGTATTTGAGTAAGCAGTCTCTTCTTCCAGTCTTTTAGGGCTGGCTTTAAGGAAGAAAAAAAAAAGATATTCACTGTGAAGCTCAACAAATGTGAGGCTTCAGCTGTAGAGGCATGTGGGATGCTGGCAGCAGGAGTATGTGAGTTTCTGGGTATAGGGTTGCATTGACCTCCATCTGTGGGTATATGTGAGAAATTGTTTTCAGGGCCATGTGTCCCAGTTGCTGTAATGCCCTTCCACTTACATCTGTTTGGTAAAGAATCCACCTGCCAATGCAGGAGACATAAGAGATGTGGGTTCGATCTCTGGGTTGGGAAGATCCCCTGGATAAGGGCATGGCAATCCATTCTAGTATTCTTGCCTGGAGCATCCCATGGACAGCGGAGCCTGGTGGGCTTCAGTCCATAGGTTTGCAAAGAGTCAGACACAACTGAACTGACAGCACATGTGCACGCACCCTCGAATAATGCCCTCACTGTTCTGGGTACAGTGAGACAGAAGCCAGCTTCCCAGGCAGTGTCTCATAAATTATGGGGAAGCTAGACTATCACTTCATTCCCTCTTTCTCCCTGTGGGAAAAGTCACAGTTTAGTGGTATCTCTCTCAGCAGTGAGTCATGCTGGCCTGGGATCAAGGTGATGAGGTAAAGCGAAACTGTTCTTACCCTTTCCCTGTGGCTGACCTAGGATTTTTGGTTCATCAAAGTGCTGGAATCCCTCAACTGAACTCTGAAGATCTCATAGTGGTATTTCTGACCATGGATAGTTGTTAAATCATATATCCTTGTGTCTTGCTGGCATCAGTGCCTTCTTTCTCTTTCAAGGAAATTTATGGTTGCATTTTGCCCATCCAGATAATCCAGAATAATCTCACAATTTTAAGGTCAACTGATTAGCAGCCTTCATTCTATCTGTTACCTTTTCATGTAATGTAATATAGCCACAGGTTCCATGGATTAAGACATGGACATCTTTGAGTGTCCATCATTTTACCATGATTTGGAAATCCAAGCGTAGTTAGTATCCCCTGTACACTGTCTTCTTGCTCAGAGCCAATCTGTTAATGGTCTCACTCAGAAAAGACACCACAATTTAGCTCTTAAATGCTACATAAGCATAAAGTTTACACTGCAATGCTTATTAAGGAACCCATTTAGTGAACACTGTCTTCTATCTTTTCCTAAAGATCCTCTCTGCATAGGGAAATATCCTTCCATGGAGAAGACAACTCATAAGTCCCCATGGGATTTCTAAGGCAGCTTATAAATCTGTCACTTCTTCCTGTCTATACCACAAGTGCAGTGGAATGTTCTAACCACACTTGGAATTATCATTCCTAGTTGCTACCACTGCATCTCCCACAAATGTCTCTCAACTTTTGGGAGCCTAGTGCCTTTCTCTGGCCTTCCAGAACTAACCAGATGTCCTTTCCCATAACAGCTGTGCTGTCCCATGCTTCATCTCAGCTGGAGACACAGGCTATGAACCAGGACAAGCCCTTCTGTCCCAAGCTCCCAAGCTTCTTGCTCTTCTGGGAAAAAATCCAATTAAAAAAAAAAATAGACCCTAAGAAAATGGAATGCAAATTTTATTTTCTTGTGGATGATTCTTAAGGCTTGTGAAACCTAGTGAAAGTACATAAGGCCTAACCTGATAGCCCCATTCCAAGCTCTTGGTGAATATTTAGCTTTAGGAAAATTATGTTTTAAGAATAAAATGCACCCACTTTCTTTATAGAAGGAAATGGCAACCCACTCCAATGTTTTTGCCTGGAAAATTCCATGGACAGAGGTGACTGGCAGGCTACAGTCCATGGGATCACAGAGTCAGACATGACCGAGCAATTACCACTCACTCCCTCACTTTCTTTATAAGGCTTCCTTATATGCCTTGCTTTCAATGAGGTAATAGATATTAAACTGTGGCATGTAAAGTTTTCCACATATGCGAAGTTTAATTCTTTTGTTGCCTCCTACCCTAGAGCCTGTGCCTTCTCCCCAGATTCTGACGGGGTCAACATCCATCACACCAGACTGGTGCAACGTCACCCTGGAGTGCAGAGCCTCTGGGGCCACAGAAGACCTGAATGTGACCTGGGAGAACAAGGGCCTCCCCAAAGAATGGGAGCAGAGAAGGACATTAGAACCAGCCCAGAACTCATGCATCCTGGCTGTGAGCTTGCCCAGAGGCCAGCCCCATGCCAGCCTCGTCTGTGTGGTCAGCAACCCGGTGGGAAATAAAACTGCCTCCTTTGACCTTGAGGGAGTCTGCGTCCATGGTGAATACAATCTGCCAGAGGGGGAGGAGCACTTTCAGAGCTCAGATAGCACTGAGGTCTGGGGGTTCAGGGCTTTTCTTCCCACCATTTTGTTAGCACTGCTTTCTACCTGGCCACTTCATACAGGAGTCTAGGAAAAACATCAACTTATTTTTGCTTTTCAGTGTGTCTCACATCCATGACCCACTCTAAACTACAGGTAGTAGTTTCTCACTACTTCTCTCCACCACTATCCAACATCCATTGTGCATTCAGCATGGTCTTCAGGAAAGTAATCACACTGGGTCATTTGTGACTTTTCTTCAAGTCTGACCTCCATGACTTCCTGTGGGATGTCATGGAGGGGCTCAGACGCTCCTCCGTCCACATTTCTGATCTTATTATACACTTACCACTGAATTCCTTGTTTGTTGTTCCAGAATGTGCCCTGCCTTTGAAAGTTTTTGCACCTCTGGACATGTTGTTTTCTTGACCATCAGTCCTTCTTCACCCTGTGTCCTCCACTTCCTGTCTCATTCTTCATGGAGGATTCTCCTCAGCCACTGCAGATATGTGGGCATGTGAAAAGGCATTCACCATGGCCCTGCCCTAAAGATAGGCCCATGATTGGTCTAAAAAATCTGCTAATTTGTCTAAAAATGTACTGATGTCTTAAAATCTTCATAATTTTTCAACAAGGGGTCTGCCTTTTCATTTTGCACAGAGCCCTAGAATGATGTAGCCATCCTGCCTTCAGGCATTCAATTCCCCTCAGGGTGTCTGTGGCCACCCCTACACTGAGTGGTGATTATCTGTTTATGGATTCGTTGCCTCCATGGGCAGGAACACTATGAAGGCAGGAGCCACATTTTGTTCTTTGAATCCCTGTGCAAGCACAAGCTTCTGGCCAAAGTTTATGTAATCAAAGTTGCATTGAATGAATGAATAACCTTATCCTGTGTGTGGTCTCACCCTCTGTAAACCATCCTCCATGAGCTGGTGCAGGGGTCTGAAATGTCAGGATCACTTAAAACATCTGTTAATTGGACCTCTCTAACCCAAGGCTAGAGTGTCAGGTGATTTTCAATACTCAGCATTACCCACAAGCCCTCACTAATCCCTCTCCCCAACATCTTATTTTCTGCCCAGTCCTGCCTGCTGCAATAAGGTGCTGGCAACTCCCAGGGGCTGGTTTTAGATACTGCCATTTCCAAAAGGCGGTATCCCTCCTTCCTGGAATACTATGCCCGCCTTGAATATCTGGGAAACTGCTACTCATCACTCAAGGTCAGTTTATGCATCACCTCCTCTGGGGGCCCTCCCTGAGGACCTCTTGCAAGGGGTAAAGCTCTGTTTTACTGCAATCCCTCTGGCTAGCAGACTTAAGATATTTTCTCAGTCCTCTCCACCCCATCTTATCATCTCAGTACCCTTGTCACCAAGCAGGAGCTTAGGACCTGGTTGAAGGAAAGAAACTGCTCTACTCCTCCCTCTTCAGCTTCTGAACCAGGACTCTTTAGACTTCTTCACCTGCTGTCTATCTTCCTTTGGCAATGAATATCTCAAGCTCTCTCTTGACTTTAACTTATTTGGCCTCTGTGTTTGAGGAAAACAGATTCAGCCAAACTGGTCAATGCTGACCTCTTGCTGGGCATCCTTGGGGCAGTTGCGGCTGTGTTATTGATCCTCGGAGGCGGACTGTACCTTTGGAAGATACGTAGGAAGAAGATGGAGACTGGAAGAGGCAGGTTTCCCTTCTCCTTCCATACCCACAAACCTCTCTTTCTCACTGCATTCTTGATATCCTTTTTCCTACAGTTTGTTCCCTTGGAATGTCCCTGCAGAGGGTTTAGTAGGTCTGGCCTTGGTCTGTGTCCATACCAGTGGGTGAGGGTACAGATTTTCAAGGCTCAGATTCAATCTCCTCTCTGCCTCTCAGGTGCAAGATCACAAGATGATGATGATGATAGTGTCCAGTATGCAGAGCTGAGCCAGCAGGAATCTCAAGAGAGCTCAAACAAGGTGAGAGCTGGGCTGTGTGCTCTCCCAGGTCTCTCACTGCCTGGCCTGGGTTTGTCAAATCTTGCCACTGATGTTTCTGTTCCTACTGCCTCTTTAACACTTTCCAATCAACAGCGTTAACTAAGAAAATCTGCACTTGGGACCAATATAATGCTGGACACTTAGGGGAATTCATAAGCATTGCATGTCACCCACTGGTTCTATTCTGATCCTTCTAGTGCTTTTCTAGCCCTCAGCTGTTTCAGGAACGCTTTGTCTTGCATTCCCAGGTTATCAGAGAACAGCATCTGAAAGAAAGGGTACCTCTCACTACTATCTACAGTGAAATCTGTAAGCCAGGTCATGCTGTGAAGATAATTTAATTGGAGGAAACAGAAGAACTAACTTTCCTAGGACAACTCCACCAGGAGCTTGATCCCTGCAGACACCTGCCTCTCACCTCTGGTCCAGTTCCAGCTGCCTTTGGTTTGCTGTACGCTGATCCTCCTGGCCACCGTTACCTGGGCCTGTGTGGTCCTACCACTTCCTCTGATGCCTCTCCAAGCTGTCCTCCCACTCAGGATCCTCACAGCTGCAGAACAAGCACGCCTCCTCTGCCATTGACGCAATTTCTGACCCCTCTCCTCCTGAAGCTTCCCAAGAAGGACTTTGCTGACTGTGTTAATCCCCATAGCCTCTGATGTGTGGTTGGTGTATGTCTTTCTGAGAACATGACTCCAGGCATGAGGACTGTGTGGAGATGGTCCATGCCACAGAGGAAGGAGTTAGGACCTTGGTGTTGGATGCTGAGTTGAGGGCTCATGGAGGCAGCACGTATAGGTGGGAGCCCACAGAGGACTGGCCTGAGGCTTTCTTTGTGCCTCACACAGGGCAAAGTCTGTGTGTCCCCCAGTACACTTGTATTGGGAAGAGTGTCTAGTGCACATTATATACCTATTCTTGGCTACTTGTGTTAACCTGGACTTTGGCCTCAACTCGGCCCAAGAGCCCCAAACCCAGCTTCCTTTAAAGTTGAAAGAGGAATCTGTACCACTTCACCCCCTTCCAAGACTTATGTTTCTCTGAAAATAATCCTAGAACCTCAAAGTCAGGAGTTGCATTCTTAGAAAAATAGCTCTAGCCTGTCCCTTTCTGGTCATGAAGATGGATGTCAGTATCCTCCAACCATCCTTGATGAGGCTTCCAGAGGATAGGAGGAGTGAATTTTGTGGAAAGATCTGAACCAGACCTCTCCAGTTGCTTCTATTGAAGAGTCCTGCTGGCCTCAGTCTCTATGTCAGCCTCTTTTAGCTTACTCACATCCCTCTGTCGGGAATAATGGTTCCTGATAGGGCGAACGGCTAGCCCGAAAGCTGGCTGACTCAGTCAGCCAGAGCCGGGAAGAACGGCTGGTCCTGAAAGCTGGCTGACGTCAGTCAGCCGGAGCCGGGAAGAAGACCGGCCTCTCGGGGCGGCCCTAAAGCCCTGATCCAATCAGGGGACAACGGGAAACCATAGACACCAATCACCGCTGTAGTCTGCAAATGCTACCTCGGTGGGAAAAGACCTTGACCCGCCGGCTAGCTCTCAAGATAAAACTTTCCCGCACCCCTCCCCGCCTCGCAGACTCCCCTCGTTCCCCTGCTCGCTTGCCCCTGGGAGTTCTGCCCGGGAGCGACCGCCCCAATAAAGGCCTTTTTACTAACAGTCCCTAGAGGTGGCTTTTTCTTCCCGCGGCGTTTTCTTACAGTTCCCTTTCCCTGCTCCTTGCTCCCACCCCTGCTCCTGCCCAAAGCCCTCTTCCTAACCACATGTTCCAGAGGTTTGGTTCACAGAGGTTTAGACATGGTCTCTCTTATACTGATCTTTTCAAACACATAACTGAGGCCCTGCCACAGTCTTCCATGAGATTGGTCATGAGTCTTCCCTGCTAGACTCACCTAGGGCTTCCTCAGAAGGGTGCTGGGGCCACAGGAAACCAGTGCCAAGGAGACAAGAACAAGCCCATCTGTCTGTGAAAGTTCTGAGCAACCTTTCTTCCCAACTCCCAGGGGGACTCAGCAGATTGAGATCCAAAGAGGTTGCTGAAGATTTTTCTGGTAGTGAGTCTACAGGGAATCAAAGATGGACATGATGACCTCCAGCAACCCCACCTGTCCCAGAGGTTGGAGGTGGGGACATCCCCACTCCACCAACAGCCTCACACTGCCCAAAGACCTGTTTCAGCTGCACTATGGTGTGTGCACTCTGGAGGTCTTCACCTCTTGGAAGCCCCTACTTCCTGCCTTGGGTCCCAGCTCTTGGATCAGAAGTGGGCTCGATCTAGTACTGTGAGTTACTGTGATTTCTAAACTGACCCAGATTCCTGGGTCACTTGGTTCTCCTCCTTGCTCACCTCAGTTCAGCTGCCTCATATCTACCTTCAGCCTGTCTAAACATGCTCCCTGCTCAGGGCTTGAGCATTGTGAAGCAATACTAAGAGCCTGCTGGATGGTGAACAGGTGAGGGAGGAGGCAGGGGATCTGTAATAGGACACCATTTCTGATCTCCTGTCCCTCAGCTGGAGCAGAAAACTGAGGGAGAGATAGGCTCCATCTCCTCATGGACTTCTCAGGTAACTGATCATGGCTGGGCATCAGTGCCCATAAGCCCAACAGCATTGTAAGATGGGACCATCCAGTAGCCATTCCCACCCCACCAAAATTAGAAAAAAATAAAATGAAGGGCCCTGGTTTTTCTGAACCTGTAATGAACCAGGGTTTGTTCCATGCATTTTAGAAATATTATTCTTCTAATTCTAACAATGACTCTAAAGTTGGTATTATTATTCCTATTTTGCAGAATAGAAAACCAGTGTCTAAAACTAGTTGGTGGTACAGCAAAACCTTAATCTAACAAAGTTCATAGCTTACCCCTTCACCATTAGTCACTGAAGACCTTGGAATTCTCAAGTTTTCAGGTGGAAATATCCTCCAGCTTTTTCTCCCCCAAGGATCACGGACTCTGACTGAGGTGCCTTAGTATCCTCATTGATATGGAACAGCTGGTGGTTAAAAAGGAATTACTCCTGAAGTGGACAAGGTGGCCTTGGTGGGTGGGAAACACAGAATGAGAGACCTTGATATTTCTGATGCAGATGAGATATTTTAAGGGAAGATGTTTCTTCCCCTTGGGTCTCTGTCTTTCCTTGTAAGGTATTTGTGGATGTCATCACCTCATCTTCAAACCAGCTTCCCGTTTGCAATGTTATTCATAAAATCATTCAACATTCAATAAATTTTCTGTAAGTCTCTCATTTATGCCTTTAACAATTCTGTGAGCAAAGATCTCTATCATGCAGATGAAGACATATAATCCAAAGATATTAAGCACTTCCACAAAGTCTCCTGAGTGTAAATGATTTGGGTCACAGGGAATCATAATTTCATTCATTTTGACTCCTTCTCCCTCATCCCAGATGCCCAACCAATCACCATGTGCCTTTGAGATAATCCTCATTAAGTTTCTTGTATTCCATTCTCTTATTCTTTTAACCACATTGTCTACCTAAAATATCCACTAGTTACATGACATCTTCATTTGGATGTGTAAAATGTTTAAATTTGAACTTGCTAAACATACTTTCCATATACATCCATTCAGTAAATGTTATCTTTCTCCTTCCTTTTGTTCTGGCTACCCAACTTTGATGTCACCATTGACTTCATTCTTTTTAATACCCTAAACTCTCTCAGCAAATACTGATTATCTTTTCATTTTATATATATAAACACATTCACATAATATAACTGTCACTACCTACTTGATCCAATAAGACAATCATCTCTCATCTGCACTACTGCAATAGTCTCAGAGTCTCTCTGTTTCTGTTCTTGGTCCCTTAAAGATTATTCACAAGATACCATCAAGAGTGATCCCTTCAAACATGTTTCATTTCATTACTCCTTAGCTGAGTATTCTTTCAGTCCCACTTTTCCCGTAAGCCCTACACCACCTGACCCCATCTCCCACACTCCCTTCTTTCCTTAATCCCTCTAGGACACGGCTTTTTGCTATACCTTTAACACAACAGTCATCTCCTGCCTCAGAGTCTTTATTTCTGCCTAGAATTCTCTTATTTCAGCATCCATATGTCTCATTCCCTTACCGTCTTCAGGTCTTTGCACAAATTTTGTCTTCCTCACCCCCCTATTTAATAATGCACCCTTCTTCTGGCACCTCCTTACTCCTCCCTGCTCTGTTTTATCTCTAGCACTCATCATAAGATTGAGGCAATATGTACTTAATCTAGGCTGTCCTCTAAAACAAATGTGCAAATCAAGTCTCAAAAAGTAACCTGCAAATGCTAGTATACAAATATCATTATTATTCCCAGGAAATTGCAACACTGATAAGTTAATAAACTTGCCTCAGGTCACATACCTATTAAGCGGGCAGAACTATGATTTAAATGTTGGAATCAGATTCTAAGGTCCCTGATCTTGACCACTATATTATATTGACTAAATAAATTAATTTTAAAAAAGAAAAAATAAATAAATTATAATCTATCTACATGAAGGGATACTATTTAGGAATAAAAATAGTAAAGTACATCTTTATATATTTAAACTGAACAGAGTCTATGAACATTAAATGTTCTAACCTATTGTTGATTCCTTACAGTGTAATTTTTAGTTCAGAAGAAAAAGTGCATGAACACAGTGAGATGTTGAACAAATAATTTTAAAAAAAAAGAATCAAACAGAACTGAAAAGCATAATAACTGAACTAAAAATTACACTATAAGGAGTCAATAATAGATTAGATGCTACAAAAAAATCAGCAAACTGGAAAAGAGAAGAGTAGAAATCACTCAAGCTTAATAGACAAATGAAAAATGTTTAAATTAAGACCATTAAAGAGACTTCTGAGACAACATCAAGCATAATAGTATTCACGTTACAGGGGATCCCAAAAGAGTAAAAGAAAGAGAAAGGGTTATAGAATATATTTGAAGACATAGTAGCTGAAAAGTTCCATAATGTGAAAAAGGTCACATGCATCCAGTTCTAGAAAGAACAGAGTACCAAGGATGATGAACTAAAGAGAATTACACCGAGACATACTGTAATTAAAACAGGAAAAATTAAAGATCAAGAGAGAATATTAAAAGCAAAAAGGAAAAGGCAACAAGTTATGTGCAGAGGAAATCATATAAGATTATCAGCTGATTTTTCAGCAGAAATTGTCAATCAGAGGGTGTGGCATGATAAAGTGATGAAAGGGGAAAGCCTACAACCAAGAACACATTACCTGGCAAAGCTCTCACTCAGATTTGATGGAGAAGTCAAAAGTTTTATACACAAGCAAATTCTAAAAGAGTTCAGCACCAACAAACCAGCTTTACAACAAATGTTAAGGATCCTCTTTAAGCAAAGTAACAAAAGACCACAACTACAAATATAAAAACTACAAAGGAAAAAGCTAAAGAACAAAGGCAGATATATAGAAAAGATAGGAAATCATCCATACACAAAGCTAGGAAGAAGGTTAAAAGAGAAAAGTAGTTTAAAAAAATACCTATATTAACAAGAAGTAGTTAGTTCAGTTCAGTTAAGTCAGTCATGTCCGACTCTCCGTGACTCCATGGACTGCAGCACACCAACCTCCCTGTCCATCACCAACTCCCGGAGTTTATTCAAACTCATGTCCATTCAGTCGGTGATGCCATCCAACTATCTCATCCTCTGTTGTCCCCTTCTCCTCTTGCCTTCAACCTTTTCCAGTATCAGGGTCGTTTCAATGAGTCATCTCTTCCAATCAGATGGCCAAAGTATTGGAGTTTCAGCTTCAACATCAGTCCTTCCAATGAACATTCAAGACTGACTTCCTTTAGGATAAACTGGTTGGATCTCCTTGCAGTCCAAGGGACTCTCAAGAGTCTTCTCCAACACCACAGTTCAAATGCATCACTACTTCGGTGCTCAGCTTTCTTCACAGTCCAACTCTCACATCCATACATGACCAGTGGAAAAACCATAGCCTTGACTAGACGGACCTCTGTTGGCAAAGCAATGTCTCTGCTTTTGAATATGCTATCTAGGTTGGTCATAACTTTCCTTCCAAGGAGTAAGTGTCTTTTCATTTCATGGCTGCCATCACCATCTGCAGTGATATTGGAGCCCAAAAAATAAAGTCTGACACTGTTTCTGTTTCCCCATCTACTTCCCATGAAGTTATGGCACCAGATGCCATGATCTTTGTTTTCTGAATGTTGAGCTTTAAGCCAGATTTTTGCTCTCCTCTTTCACTTTAATCAAGAGGCTTTTTAGTTCCTCTTCACTTTCTGCCATAAGGGTGGTGTCAGGTCCATGAATCAAGGCAAATTGGAAGTGATCAAAGAGCAGATGGCAGGAGTAAACATCGACATTTTAGAAATCAGTGAACTAAAATGGACTGGAATGGGTGAATTTAACTCAGATAACCAGTATATCTACTACTGCAGGCAAGAATCCCTTAGAAGAAATGGAGTAATCATCATAGTCAATGAGTCCAAAATGCAGTACTCTGATGCAATTTCCAAAACGACAGAATGGTTTCTGTTCGTTTCCAAAGCAAGCCATTCAATATCACAGTAATCAGTGTCTATGCCCCTACTAGTAATGCTGAAAAAGCTAAAGTTGAATGGTTCTATGAAGACCTACAAGACCTTCTAGAATTAATACGCAAAAAAAAAAAAAAAGTCCTGTTCATTATAGGGGACTGGAATGCAAAAGTAGGAAGTCAAGAAACACTTGGAGTAACAGGAAAATTTGGCCTTGGAGTACAGAATGAAGGAGGACAAAGGCTAACAGAGTTCTGCCAAGAGAATGCACTGGTCATAGCAAACACCCTCTTCCAACAATACAAGAGAAGACTCTACACATGGACATCACCAGACGGTCAACACTGAAATCAGAATGCTTATATTCTTTGCAGCCAAAGATGGAAAAGCTCTATACAGTCAGCGAAAAACAAGACCAGGAGCTGACTGTGGCTCAGATCATGAGCTCCTTATTGCCAAATTCAGTCTTAAATTGAAGAAAGTAGGGGACACCACTAGACCATTCAGGTATGACCTAAATCAAATTCTTTATGATTATACAGTGAAGTCAGAAATAGATTTAAGGGACTAGATCTGATAGACAGAGGGGACTATGGACAGAAGTTTATGACATTGTACAGAGGACAGGGATCAAGACCATCTCCAAGAAAAAAAAATGCAAAAAAGCAAAATGGCTGTCTGTGGAGGCCTTATAAAATGCTGTAAAAATAAGAGAAGCCAAAATCAAAGGAGAAAAGGAAAAATATACCCATTTGAATGCAGAGTTCCAAAGAACAGCAAGGAGAGACAAGAAAGCCTCCCTCCGTGATCAGTGCAAAGAAATAGAGGAAAACAATAGAATGGGGAAGACTAGAGATCTCTTCAAGATCTCTTCAAAATTAGAGATACCAAGGGAACATTTCATGCAAAGATGGGCTCGATAAAGGACAGAAATGGTATAGACCTAACAGAAACAGAAGATATTAAGAAGAGGTGGCAAGACTACCCAGAAGAACTATACAAAAAGACCTTCATGGCCCAGATAATCACGATGGTGTGATCACTCACCTAGAGCCAGACGTCCTGAAGTGTGAAGTCAAGTGGGCCTTAGAAAGCATCATTACAAACAAAGCTAGTGAAGAGATACACAAATCAGATGTAAAATATGATATCAAAAACATTAATAATGAGGGGAGGATAATACAAATGCAGGATTGCTAACATGCATTTGAACCTAAGAGATCAGCAACTGAAAAAAAAAAAAAATATATATATATATATATATAATGTATGGAGAAGGCAATGGCACCCCACTGCAGTACTCTTGCCTGGAAAATCCCATGGATGGAGGAACCTGGTCGGCTGCAATCCATGGGATTGCGAAGAGTCGGACACAACTAAGCAACTTCACTTTCATGCACTGGAGAAGGAAATGGCAACCCACTCCAGTGTTCTTGCCTGGAAAATCCCAGGGACGGGGAGCCTGGTGAGCTGCCATCTATGGGGTCACAGAGTCGGACACGACTGAAGTGACTTAGCAGCAGTAGCATATATATGTCTCATACACATATAAGCCTCATGGTAATTGCATGACAAAAATCTATAATAAATTCATACACAGAACAAGAAAAGAATCCAATCATAATACTAAAGACAGTCATTCAATCATAAGACAAGAAGGCTAAAGAACAAAAAATTAATTAAAAAAGAATTGCAAAAACAACCAACAAAACAATTAACAAGATGGCAATAAGTATATAACTATAACTAATTACTGTAAGTATAAATGGACTAAAGGTTCCAATCGAAAAACATACAGTGACTGGATGAATACCCCCCAAAAAAGGATCCATATATATGATGTCTGCAAGAGGCTCACTTAGGCTTTGAATACACACAGAATTAAAATGAGAAGGAAAAAGGTATTCCAGGCAAATGAAAACAAAAAAGAAGCTAGGATAGCAATACTTACCTAAGACAAAATATACCAATATACTTTAAAATGAAGACTGTAACAAGAGACAAAGAAGGACATTATATAATAATAAAAGTATCAGTTTTAGGAAGAGATATAAGAGCTGTATTAATAAATGCATTTGTCCCAAAACAGGAGAACCTAAGCAAATATTAACACACAAAAAGAAAAGACTGACAGTAATACAGTAATAGTAAGGGACTCTAACACCACACTTATATCAATGGAAAAATCATCCAGAAGAAAGTCAATAAGGATACACGAACTTTAAATACTGGATCCTTATTGATTTTCTATCTGGATGATTTTTTAATTGATGTAAATGTGGTGTGCGTGCGGTTGCGACCCAGCGCACTAAGTGCAGCAGCGAGGAGTTACCCCACGTCCAAGGTCAGGGGCAGTGGCCGAGAGTGCCAGGCTGTGACGAGGCAGGAACAGCCGAGAGGAGCTATCCAAGTAAGACGTCAGGGGCGGTGAATGAGAAGAGTGACTCCCTCCTCCGAGGCGAGGGGCAGCAGGAGAAGCCGCCTCACGCCCGAGGCCAGGGCGGTGGACCTGAGGAGCCACTCCCTTGCCAAAGGCCAGGGGTGGCAGCTGGGAGGAGCCAAACCACGCCTGAGGCCAGGGGCAGTGACCAAGAGGAGCAACCCAAGGAGCGGTGGCTGCCGGGGGCACAGGAGGGCCTACAGGAGCTATCCCATGTTGAAAGTCAAGAAGGGAGGTGGTAAGGAGATACCCCTCATCCAAGGTAAGGAGCAACAGCTGTGCTTTGCTGGAGCAGCCGTGAAGAGATGCAACAGGACCAAGGTAAGAGAAACCCAAGTAAGACGGTAGGTGTTGCAAGAGGGCATCAGAGGGCAGACACACTGAAACCATACTCATAGAAAACTAGTCAATCTGATCACACTAGGACCACAGCCTTGTCTAATTCAGTGAAACCAAGCCATGCCTGCAGGACAACCCAAGATGGGTGGGTCATGGTGGAGAGGGCTGACAGACCATGGTCCACTGGAGAAGGGAATCACAAGCCACTTCATTATTCTTGCCTTGAGAACCCCATGAACAGTATGAAAAGGCAAAATGATAGGACACTGAAAGAGGAACTCCCAGGTCATTAGGTGCCCAATATGCCACTGGAGATCAGTGGAGAAATAACTCCAGAAAGAATGAATGGATCAAGCCAAAGCAAAAACAATACCCAGTTGTGCATGTAAATGGTGACAGAAGTAAGGTCCGATGCTGTAAAGAGTAATATTGCATAGGCACCTGGAATGTCAGGTCCATGAATCAAAGCAAACTGGAAGTGCTCAAACAAGAGATGGCAAGAGTGAACATCAACATTCTAGGAATCAGCAAACTAAAATGGACTGGAATGGGTGAATTTAACTCAGATGACCATTATATCTACTACTGCAGGCAGGAATCCTTCAGAAGAAATGGAATAGCCATCATGGTCAACAAAAAGAGTCCAAAATGCAGTAGGTGGATGCAGTCTCAAAAACGACACAATGATCTCTGTTTCTCTCCAAGGCAAACCATTCAATATCATAGTTATCCAAGTCTATGCCCCAACCAGTAATGCTGAAGAAGCTGAAGTTGAACGGTTCTATGAAGACCTACAAGACGTCTTAGAAATAACACTCAAAAAAGGTGTCCTTTTCATTATAGGTGACTGGAAAGCTAAAGTAGGAAGTCAAGAAACACTGAGACTAACAGGCAAATTTGGCCTTGGAATGCGGAATGAAGCAGGGCCAAGAAAATGCACTGGTCATAGCAAACACCCTCTTCCAACTACACAAGAGAAGACTCTACACATAGACATCACCAGATGGTCAACACCGAAATCAGACTGATTATATTCTGTGGAGCCAAAGATGGAGGTGCTCTTAACAGTCAACAAAAACAAGACCAGGAGCTGATTATGGTTCAGAACATGAATTCCTTATTACCAAATTCAAACTTAAATTGAAGAAAGGAAAACGGCTAGACCATTCAGGTATGACCTAAATCAAATCCCTTATGATTATACAGTGGAAATGAGAAATAGATTTAAGGGCCTAGATTACATAGATTAAGTGCCTGATGAACTATGGAATGAGGTTCGTGACATTGTGCAAGAGACAGGGATCAAGACCATCCTCATGGAAAAGAAATGCAAAAATGCAAAATGGCTGTCTCATGAGGCCTTACAAATAGCTGTAAAAGAAGAAAAGTGAAAAGCAAAGGAGAAAAGGAAAGATATAAGCATCTGAATGCAGAGTTCCAAAGAATAGCAAGAAGAGATAAGAAAGCCTTCCTCAGCGATCAAAGAAATAGAGGAAAAGAACAGAATGGGAAAGACTAGAGATCACTTCAAGAAAATTAGAGATACCAAAGGAATATTTCATGCAAAGATGGGTTCAATAAAGGACAGAAATGGTATGGACCTAACAGAAGCAGAAGATACTAAGACGAGGTTGCAAGAATACACGGAACACTGTACAAAAAAGATCTTCACCACCCAGATAATCATGATGGTGTGATCACTCACCTAGAGCCAGACACCCACGAATGTGAAGTCAAGTGGGCCTTAGAAAGCATCATATGAACAAATCTAGTGGAGGTGATGGAATTCCAGTTGAGCTATTTCAAATCCTGAAAGAGATGCTGTGAAAGTGCTGCACTCAGTATGCCAGCAAATTCGGAGAACTCAGCAGTGGCCACAGGACTGGAAAAGGCCAGTTTTCATTCCAATTCCAAAGAAAGACAATGCCAAAGAATGATCAAACCACCACACAATTGCACTCATCTCACATGCTAGTAAAGTTCAGTTCAGTTAGGATCAGTTCAGTTGCTTAGTCGTGTCTGACTCTTTGCGACCTCATGAATCGCAGCATGCCAGGCCTCCCTGTCCATTACCAACTCCCAGAATTCACTGAGAATCACATCCATCGCGTGTTTGACATCATCCAGCCATCTCATCCTCAGTCGTCCCCTTCTCCTCCTGCCCCCAATCCCTCCCAGCATCAAAGACTTTTCCAATGAGTCAACTCTTCGCATGAGGTTGTAAAAGTACTGGAGTTTCAGCTTTAGCATCATCCTTCCAAAGAACACTCAGGACTGATCTCCTTCAGAATGGACTGGTTGGATCTCCTTGCAGTCCAAGGGACTCTCAAGAGTCTTCTCCAGCACCACAATTCAAAAGCATAAATTCTTCGGCACTCTGCCTTCTTCACAGTCCAACTCTCACATCCATACATGACTACTGGAAAAACCATAACCTTGACTAGACGGACCTTAGTCGACAAAGTAATGTCTCTGCTTGAATGTAATATCTAGGTTGGTCATAACCTTTCTTCCAAGGAGTAAGGGTCTTTAATTTCATGGCTGCAGTCACCATCTGCAGTGATTTTGGCGCCCAAATAAATAATGTCTGACACTGTTTCCACTGTTTCTCCATCTATTTCCCATAGAGTGATGGGACCAGATGCCATGATCTTCATTTTCTGAATGTCGAGCTTTAAGCCAACTTTTTCACTCTCTTAATTCACTTTCATCAAGAAGCTTTTTAGTTCCTCTTCACTTTATGCCATAAGGGTGGTGTCATCTGCATATCTGAGGTTATTGATATTTCTCCCAGAAATCTTGATTCCAGCTTGTGTTTCTTCCAGTCTAGCGTTTCTCATGATGTACTCTGCATATAACTTAAATAAGCAGGGTGACAATATACAGCCTTGACATACTCTTTTTCCTATTTGGAACCAGTCTGTTGTTCCATGTCCAGTTCTAACTGTTGCTTCCTGACCTGCATACAGATTTCTCAGAGGCAGGTCAGGTGGTCTGGTATTCCCATCTCTTTCAGAATTTTTCACAGTTTATTGTGATCCACACAGTCAAAGGCTTTGGCATAGTCAATAAAGAAGAAGTAGATGTTTTTCTGGAACTCTCTTGCTTTTTCCATGATCCAGCAGATGTTGGCAATTTGATCTCTGGTTCCTCTGCCTTTTCTAAAACCAGCTTGAACATCAGGGAGTTCACAGTTCATGTATTGCTGAAGCCTGGCTTGGAGAATTTTGAGCATTACTTTACTAGCATGTGAGATGAGTGTAATTGTGCGGTAGTTTGAGCATTCTTTGGCATTGCCTTTCTTTGGAATTGGAATGAAAACTGGCCTTTTCCAGTCCTGTGGCCACTGCTGAGTTTTCCAAATTTGCTGGCATATTGAGTGCAGCACGTTCACAGCATCATCTTTCAGGATTTGAAGTAGCTCAACTGGAATTCCATCACCTCCACTAGCTTTGTTAATAGTCATGCTTTCTAAGGCCCACTTGACTTCACATTCCAAGATGTCCTGGCTCTAGATGAGTGATCACACCGTCGTGATTATCCAGGTCGTGAAGATCCTTTTTGTACTGTTCTTCTGTGTATTCTTGCAACCTCTTCTTAATATCTTCTGCTTTTGTTAGGTCCATACCATTTCTGTCCTTTATTGAGCCCATCTTTGCATGAAATGTTCCCTTGATATCTCTAATTTTCTTGAAGAGAGCTCTAGTCTTTCCCATTCTGTTCTTTTCCTCTATTTCTTTGCATTGATTGCTGAAGAAGGCTTTCTTATCTGTTCTTGCTGTTCTCTGGAACTCTGCATTCAGATGCCTATATCTTTCCTTTTCTCCTTTGCTTTTCACTTCTCTTCTTTTCACAGCTAGTTGTAAGGCTTCCCCAGACAGCCATTTTGCTTTTTTGCATTTCTTTTCCATGGGGATGGTCTTGATCCCTGTCTCTTGTACAATGTCACGAACCTCATTCCATAGTTCATGAGGCACTCTATCTATCAGATCTAGGCCCTTCAATCTATTTCTCACTTCCACTGTATAATCATAAGGGATTTGACTTAGGACATAGCTGAATGGTCTAGCAGTTTTCCTGCTTTCTTCAATTTAAGTCTGAATTTGGTAATAAGGAGTTCATGATCTGAGCCAGTCAGCTCCTGGTCTTGTTTTTGTTGGCTGTACAGAGCTTCTCCATCTTTGGCTCCACAGAATATAATCAATCTGATTTTGGCATTGACCATCTGGTGATGTCCATGTGTAGAGTCTTCTCTTGTGTTGTTGGAAGAGGTTGTTTGCTATGACCAGTGCATACTCTTGGCAAACTCTATTAGTCTTTGCCCTGCTTCATTCCGCATTCCACGGCCAAATTTGCCTGTTACTCCAGGTGTTTCTTGACTTCCTACTTTTGCATCCCAGTCCTCTATAATGAAAAGGACATCTTTTGAGTGTGAAATCTAAAAGATCTTGTAGGTCTTCATAAAACCGTTCAACTTCAGCTTCTTCAGCATTACTGGTTGGGGCATAGACTTGGATAACTGTGATATTGAATGGTTTGTCTTGGGAGACGAACAGAGATCATTCTGTCATTTTTGAGATTGCATCCAAGTACTGCATTTCGGACTCTTTTGTTTACCATGATGGCTACTCCATTTCTTCTGAGGGATTCCTGCCTGCAGTAGTAGATATAATGGTCATCTGAGTTAAATTCACCCATAACAGCACATTTTTGTTTGCTGATTCCTAGAATGTCGACGTTCACCCTTGTCATCTCTTGTTTGACCACATCCAATTTGCTCTGATTCACGGACCTGACATTCCAGGTGCCTATGCAATATTGCTGTTTACAGCATCAGATCTTGCTTCTATCACCAGTCACATGCACAACTGGGTATTGTTTTTGCTTTGGCTCCATCCCTTCATTCTCTCTGTAGTTATTTCTCTTCTGATCTCCAGTAGCATATTGGGCACCTAATGACCTGGGGAGTTCCTCATTTGGTATCCTATCATTTTGCCTTTTCATACTGTTCATGGGGTTCTCAAGGCAAGAATACTGAAGTGGCTTGTGACTCCCTTCTCCAGTGGACCACGTTCTGTCAGCCCTCTCCACCATGACCTGCCTGTCTTGGGTTGCCCTGCAGGCATGGCTTGGTTTCATTGAGTTTGACAAGGCTGTGGTCCTAGTGTGATCAGATTAACTAGTTTTCTGTGAGTATGGTTTCAGTGTGTCTGCCCTCAGATGCCCTCTTGCAACACCTACCATCTTATTTGTGTTTCTCTTACCTTGGGCGTGGGGTATCTCTTCACGGCTGCTCCAGCAAAGCACAGCTGCTGCTCCTTACCTTGGATGAGGGGTATCTCCTTACCGCCACTGTTCCTTACCTTCAATGTGGGATAGCTCCTCTAGGCCCTCCTGTGCCTGGGCAGCCACCAGCGATCAAATAGCCAACATCCGCTGAATCATGGAAAAAGCAGGAGAGTTCCAGGAAAACATCTATTTCTGCTTTATTGACTATGCAAAGCCTTTGACTGTGTGGATCACAATAAACAGTGGAAAATTCTGAAAGAGATGGGAATACCAGAGTACCTGACCTGCCTCTTCAGAAATCTGTATGCTGGTCAGGAAGCAACAGTTAGAACTGGACATGGAACAACAGACTAGTTCCAAATAGGAAAAGGAGTATGTCAAGGCTGTATATTGTCACTCTGCTTATTTAACTTCTATGCAGAGTACATCATGAGAAACGCTGAACTGGAAGAAACAAAAGCTGAAATCAAGATTGCTGGGAGAAATATCAATAACCTCAGATATGCAGATGACACTACCCTTATGGCAGAAAGTGAAGAGGAACTAAAAAGCTGCTTGATGAAAGTGAAAGAGGAGAGTGAAAAAGTTGGCTTAAAGCTCAACATTCAGAAAACGAAGATCATGGCATCTGGTCCCATCACTTCACGGGAAATAGATGGGGAAACAGTGGAAACAGTGTCAGACTTTATTTTTGGGGGCTCCAAAATCACTGCAGATGGTGACTGCAGCCATGAAAGTAAAAGACACTTACTCCTTGGAAGGAAAGTTATGACCAACCTAGACAGCATATCCAAAAGCAGAGACATTACTTGGCGAACAAAGGTCCGTCTAGTCAAGGCTATAGTTTTTCCAGTGGTCATGTATGGATGTGAGAGTTGGACTGTGAAGACAGCTGAACGCCGAAGAATTGATGCTTTTGAACTGTGGTGTTGGAGAAGACTCTTGAGAGTCCCTTGGACTGCAAGGAGATCCAATCAGTCCATTCTGAACGAGATCAGTCCTGGGTGTTTTGGAAGGACTGATGCTAAAGCTGAAACTCCAATACTTTGGCCACCTCATGCGAAGAGTTGACTCATTGGAAAAGACTCTGATGCTGGGAGGGATTGGGGGCAGGAGGAGAAGGGGACGACAGAGGATGAGATGTCTGGATGGCATCACGAACTCAATGGACGTGAGTCTGAGTGACCTCCAAGAGATGGTGATGCATATGGAGGGCCGGCGTGCTGCGATTCATGGTGTCACAAAGAGTCAGACACGACTGAGCAACTGAACTGAACTGATCTGAACTGCACAGAAGTTTTCAACTATTTTGAGTAAATATTAAGAAGTACAATTGCCAGCCAGTTTGCAAAGAGTGTGTTTGGTTTTTAGAAAACTGCCATATGGCCTTCCAAGGTTGCTGTGCCATTTTTCATACTCACCAGCAACAACTTCCTATTGTATCACATCTTGTTGTTAGTATTCTGGGTTTGGCCATTCTGATTGGTGCATAGAGATGTCATTGCTATTTCGATTCACATTTCCCTGATAACACATCATTTGAACCTTTTTTTTTTAATGTGTTTTTTTGACATCTGTTTATAATCTTTGATGAGGTGTCTGTTGGAGTTGGTCTTTTTTTTTTTAATTGTTTCATTTGTTTTCTTACTTTGAGTTTTTAGAGGTTTTTTTATATTTTGGATAAAAGCCCTTTGTCCAATGTGTCTTTTGTATTTCTTCCAGTATATAATTTGACTTCTCATTCTTTTGACATTGTCTTTCACAGAGTGAATCTTTTAATTTTAATAAAGTCCAACACATCAATGATTTCTTTCACAGATTATGTCTTTGGTGTATTTAAAAGTCATCACCATACCCAGTCATCTAGGTTTTCTCCCATTATATCTTCTGGAAGTATCTTTTTTTTTTAATGAAACATAATTACTTTACAATGTTGTTATTACCTGTTCAACAATGTGAATCAGCTATGCTGTTGTTCAGCCACTTACTCATGTCCAACTCTTTGCAATCCCATGGGATGCAGCATGCCAGGCTTCCCTCTCCTCCACTGTCTCCTGGAGTTTGCTCAAATTTGTCTATTGAGTTGGCAATGCTATCTAACCATCTCATCCTCTGTCACACCCTTCTCCTCCTGCCCTCAGTCTTCCCCAGCATCAGGGTCTTTTCCAATGAATTAGCCGTACTGAACTGAACTGAACTGAAATGAACTGATACATGTATTCCCTCCCTCTTAAGCCTTCCTCCCACTCTCCCATCCCACCCCACCAGGTCATCCAGAAGTTTTAAAGTGCTGTATTTTATGTATAGGACTATGGTCAATTTTGAATTAAGCTTTGTGAAGGATGTAAATCTTGTGTCTAGATTATTTTTTTTGTATGTAGATGTACAACTGTTCTGGCACTATTTTTTATTTATTTATTTTAATTGGAGGCTAATTACTTTACAATATTGTAGTAGGTTTTGCCATATATTGACAAATATATGAGTATACATGTGTTCCCTATCCTGAACCCCCTCCCACCTCCCTCCCCAGCCCATCCCTCTGGGTCATCCAGGTGCACCAGTCCTGAGCATGCATCAAACGTGGAATGGCGATCTGTTTCACGTATGATAATATACACGTTTCAGTATTATTCTTTCAAATCATCCCACCCTCGCCTTCTCCCACAGAGTCCAAAAGACTGCTCTATACGTCTGTGTCTCTTTGCAGTCTCACATATAGGGTTATCATTACCATCTTTCTAAATTCCAAATGTTTACATTAGTATACTGTATTGATGTTTTTCTTTCTGACTTACTTCACTCTGTATGATATCACTCTGTATAATAGGCTCCAGTTTCATCCATCTCATTAGAACTGATTCAAATTTATTCTTTTTAAGGGCTGAGTAATATTCCATTATGCATATGCACCACAACTTTCTTATCCATTCATCTACTAATGGAAATCTAGGTTTCTTCCCTGTCCTGGCTATTATAAACAGTGCTGCAATGAACATTGGGGTACACATGTCTCTTTCAATTCTGGTTTCCTCAGTGTGTATGCCCAGCAGTGGGATTGCTGGGTCATAAGGCAGTTCTCTTTGCAATTTTTTAAGGAATCTCCACACTGTTTTCCATAGTGGCTGTACTAGTTTGCATTCCCACCAGCAGTGTAAGAGGGTTCCCTTTTCTCCACATCCTCTCCAGCATTTATTGCTTGTAGATTTTTGGATCCCAGCCATTCTGACTGGTATGAAATGGTACCTCATTGTGGTCTTGATTTGCATTTCTCTGATAATGAGTGATGTTGAGCATCTTTTCATGTGTTTGTTAGCCATCCATATGTCTTCTTTGGAGAAATGTCTGTTTAGTTCTTTGGCCCATTTTTTGATTGGGTCATTTATTTTTCTGGAATTGAGTTGCAGGAGTTGCTTGTATGCTTTTGAGATTAATTATTTGTCCATTGCTTTGTTTGCTATTATTTTCTCCCATTCAGAAAGCTGTCTTTTCACCTTGCTTATAGCATCCTTCATTGTGCAAAAGCTTTTAAGTTTAATTAGGTCCAATTTGTTTGTTTTTGTTCTTGTTTTCATTACTCTGGGAGGTGGGTCATAGAGGATCCTGCTGTGATTTGTGTCAGAGAGTATTTTGCCTATGTTTTCCTCTAGGAGTTTTATAGTTTCTGGTCTTACATTTAGATCTTTAATCCATTTTGAGTTTATTTTCGTGTATGGTATTAGAAAGTGTTCTAGTTTCATTCTTTTACAAGTGGCTGACCAGTTTCCCCAGCACCACTTGTTAAAGAGATTGTCTTTTCTCCATTGTATATTCTTGCTTCCTTTGTCAAAGATAAAGTGTCCATAGGTGCGTGGGTTTATCTCTGGGCTTTCTATTTTGTTCCACTGATATATATTTCTGTCTTTGTGCCAGTACCATACTATCTTGATGAATGTGGCTTTGTAGTAGAGCCTGAAGTCAGGCAGGTTGATTCCTCCCGTTCCATTCTACTTTCTCAGGACTGCTTTGGCTATTCAAGGTTTTTTGTATTTCCATACAAATTGTGAAATTATTTGTTCTAGCTCTGTGAAAAACACCATTGGTAGCTTGATACAGATTGCATTGAATCTATAGATTGCTTTGGGTAGTATACTCACTTTCACTATGTTGATTCTTCTAATCCATGAACATGGTATATTTCTCCATCTATTTGTGTCCTCTTTGATTTAGTTCATCACTGTTTTATAGTTTTCTATATATAGGTCCTTTCTTTCTTTAGGTAGATATATTCCTAAGTATTTTATTCTTTTCATTGAAATGGTGAATGGAATTGTTTCCTTAATTTCTCTTTCTGTTTTCTCATTGTTAGTGTATAGGAATGCAAGGGATTTCTCTGTGTTGATTTTATATCCTGCAACTTTACTATATTCATTGATTAGCTCTAGTAATTATCTGGTGGAGTCTTTAGGGTTTTCTATGTAGAGGATCATGTCATCTGCAAACAGTGAGAGTTTTACTTCTTCTATTCCAATCTAGATTCATTTTTACTAGCTGATTGCTCTGGCTAAAACTTCCAAAACTATACTGAATAGTAGTGGTGAGAGTGGGCATCCTTGTCTTGTTCCTGACTTTAGGGGAAATGCTTTCAATTTTTCACCATTGAGGATAATGTTTGCTGTGGATTTGTCATATATAGCTGTTATTATGTTGAGGTATGTTCATTCTATTCCTTCTTTCTGGAGGGTTTTTATCATAAATGGATGTTGAATTTTGTCAAAGGCTTTCTCTGCATCTATTAAGATAATCATATGGCTTTCATCTTTCCATTTGTTAGTCTGCTATATCAAATAGATTTATTTGAGAATGTTGAAGGTCAGGAACAGTGGTGGTAAGGAGATACCCCTCATCCAAGGTAAGGAGCAGCAGCTGTGCTTTGCTGGAGCAGCCGTGAAGAGATACCCCACGCCCAAGGTAAGAGAAACACAAGTAAAATGGCAGGAGTTGCAAGAGGGCATCTGAGGGCAGACACACTGAAACCATACTCACAGAAAACTAGTTAATCTGATCACACTAGGACCACAGCCTTGTCAAACTCAATGAAACCAAGCCATGCCTGTGGAACACCCCAAGACAGGCAGTCATGGTGGAGAGGGCTGACAGAACGTGGTCCACTGGAGAAGGGAGTTGCAAGCCACTTCAGTATTCTTGCCTTGAGAACCCCATGAACAGTATGAAAAGGCAAAATGATAGGATACCAAATGAGGAACTACCCAGGTCATTAGGTGCCCAATATGCTACTGGAGATCAGAAGAGAAATAACTACAGAAAGAACAAAGGGATGGAGCAAAGCAAAAACAATACCCAGTTGTGCATGTGACTGGTGATAGAAGCAAGATCCGATGCTGTAAGAGCAATGTTGCATAGGAACCTGGAATGTCAGGTCCATGAATCAAGGCAAATTAGAAGTGGTCAAATAAGAGATGGCAAGGGTGAACGTCAACATTCTAAGAATCAGCAAACAAAAATGTACTGGAATGGGTGAATTTAACTCAGATGACCATTATATCTACTACTGCAGGCAGGAATCCCTCAGAAGAAATGGAGTAGCCATCATGGTAAACAAAAGAGTCCGAAATGCAGTACTTGGATGCAATCTCAAAAATGACAGAATGATCTCTGTTCGTCTCCAAGACAAACCATTCAATATCACAGTTATCCAAGTCTATGCCCCAACCAGTAATGCTGAAGAAGCTGAAGTTGAATGGTTTTATGAAGAGCTACAAGACCTTTTAGAACTAACACCCAAAAAAAGATGTCCTTTTCATTATAGAGGACTGGAATGCAAAAGTAGGAAGTCAAGAAACACCTGGAGTAACAGGCAAATTTGGCCGTGGAATGCGGAATGAAGCAGGGCAAAGACTAATAGAGTTTGCCAAGAGTATGCACTGGTCATAGCAAACAACCTCTTCCAACAACACAAGAGAAGACTCTACACATGGACCTCACCAGATGGTCAACAGTGAAATCACATTGATTGTATTCTTTGCAGCCAAAGATGGAGGTGCTCTATACAGTCAGCAAAAACAAGACTGGGAGCTGACTGTGGCTCAGATCATGTACTCCTTAATACCATCTTCAGATTCAAATTGAATAAAGTAGGGAACGGCTAGACCATTCAGGTATGACCTAAATCAAACCCCTTATGATTATACAGTGGAAGTGAGAATTAGATTTAAGGGCCTAGATCTGATAGATAGAGTGTCTGATGAACTATGGAATAAAGTTTGTGACATTGTGCAGGAAACAGGGATCAAGACCATCCCCATGGAAAAGAAATGCAAAAAGCAAAATGGCTGTCTCGGGAGGTCATACAAATAGCTGTGAAAAGAAGAGAGGCAAAAAGCAAAGGAGAAAAGGAAAGATATAGGCATCGGAATGCAGAGTTCCAAAGAATAGCAAGAAGAGATAAGAAAGCCTTCCTTGACGATCAATGAAAAGAAATAGAGGGAAAGAACAGAATGGGAAAGACTAGAGATCTCTTCAAGAAAATTAGAGATACCAAGGGAACATTTCATGCAAAGATGGGCTCGATAAAGGACAGAAATGGTATTGACCTAACAGAAGCAGAAGACATTAAGAAGAGGTGGCAAGAATACATGGAAGAACTATACAAAAAAGATTTTCACGACCCAGATAATCATGATGATGTGTTCACTAATCTAGAGCCAGACATCTTGGAATGTGAAGTCAAGTGGGCTTTAGAAAGTGTCACTATGAACAAAGCTAGTGGAGGTGATGGAATTCCAGTTGAGCTACTTCAAATCCTGAAAGATGATGCTGTGAAAGTGCTGCACTCAATATGCCAGCAATTTTGGAAAACTCAGCAGTGGCCACAGGACTGGAAAAGGCCAGTTTTCATTCCAATTCCAAAGAAAGGCAATGCCAAAGAATGCTCAAACTACCGCACAATTACACTCATCTCACATACTGGTAAAGTAATACTCAAAATTTTCCAAGCCAGGCTTCAGCTACTCGTGAACCGTGAACTTCCTGATGTTCCAGCTGGTTTTAGAAAAGGCAGAGGAATCAGAGATCAAATTGCCAACATCCGCTGGATCATGGAAAAAGCAAGAGAGTTCCAGAAAAACATCTATTTCTGCTTTATTGACTATGCAAAGCCTTAGACTGTGTGAATCACAATAAACTGTGGAAAATTCTGAAAGAGATGGGAATACCAGACCACCTGACCTGCCTCTTGAGAAATCTGTATGCAGCTCAGGAAGCAACAGTTAGAACTGGACATGGAACAATAGACTGGTTCCAAATAGGAAAAGGAGTACGTCAAGGCTGTATATTGTCACCCTGCTTATTTAACTTCTATGCAGAGTACATCATGAGAAAAGCTGAACTGGAAGAAACACAAGCTGGAATCAAGATTGCTGGGAGAAATATCAATAACTTCAGATATGCAGCTGACACCACCCTTATGGCAGAAAGTGAAGAGGAACTAAAAAGCCTCTTGATGAAAGTGAATTAAGAGAGTGAAAAAGTTGGCTTAAAGCTCAACATTAAGAAAAGATCATGGCATCTGGTCCCATTACTCCATGGGAAATAGATGGGGAAACAGTGGAAACAGTGTCAGACTTTATTTTGGGGGCTCCAAAAATCACTGCAGATGGTGACTGCAGCCATGAAATTAAAAGATGCCTACTCCTTGGAAGAAAAGTTATGACCAACCTAGACAGTATATTCAAAAGCAAAGACATTACCTTGCCGACTAAGGTCCATCTAGTCAAGGCTGTGGTTTTCCTGTGGTCATGTATAGATGTGAGAATTGGACTATGAAGAAGGCTGAGCACTGAAGAATTGATGCTTTTGAACTGTGGTGTTGGAGAAGACTCTTGAGAGTCCCTTGGACTGCTAGGAGATCCAACCAGTCCATTCTGAAGGAGATCAGTCCTGGGATTTCTTTGGAAAGAATGATGCTAACGCTGAAACTCGAGTACTTTGGCCACCTCATGAGAAGAATTGACTCATTGGAAAAGACTCTGATGCTGGGAGGGATTGGGGGCAGGAGGAGAAGGGGACGACAGCGGATGAGATGGCTGGATGGCATCACGAACTCAATGGACGTGAGTCTGAGTGAACTCCGGGAGTTGGTGATAAACAGGGAGGCCTGGCGTGCTGTGATTCATGGGGTCGCAAAGAGTAGGACATGACTGAGCGACTGAATGGAACTGAACTGAACTGAACTGAGAATACTGAAGAATCCTTGCATCCCTGGGATAAAGCCCACTTGGTCACGATGTATGATCTTTTAAATACGTTGTTGAATTCTGTTTGCTAGAATTTTGTTAAGGATTTTTGCATCTATGTTCATCAGTGATTTGGGCCTGTAGTTTTCTCTTTTTTGTGTGGTATCTTTGTCAGGTTTTGGTATTAGGGTGATGGTGGCCTCATAGAATTAATTTGGATGTTGACCTTCGTCTGCAATTTTCTGGAAGAGTTTGAGTAGGATAGGTGTTAGCTCTTCTCTAAATTTTTGGTAGAATTCAGCTGTGAAGCCATCTGGACCTGGGCTTTTGTTTGCTGGAAGATTTCTGATTAGAGTTTCAATTTCCGTGCTTGTGATGGGTCTGTTAAGATTTTCTATTTCTTCCTGATTCAGTTTTGGATAGTTATACTTTTCTAAGAATATGTCCATTTCTTCCAAATTGTCTATTTTATTTGCATATAGTTGCTGATAGTAGTCTCTTATGATACTTTGTATTTCTGTGTTGTCTGTTGTGATTTCTCCACTTTCATTTCTAATTTTTTTTAAATTAAATTTATTTATTTTTTTAATTACAATACTGTATTTGTTTTGCGACACGAATCAGCCATAGGTGAACACAATCTCCCAATGCCGAATCCCCTCCCACATCCCACCCCTCATCCTCTACTTGAATCATCCTGTGCATCAGCCCCATGCATACTGCAGCCTACATTGAACATAGATTAGCGTTTCGTTTCTTACAGGAAAATATACATGTTTCATTGCCATTCTCTCATACCATCCCACCCTTTCCCTCTCCCCCAGAGTCCAAAAGTCCACTCTATACCTCTGTGTCTCTTGTTGTCTCACATATAGGGTCATCATTACTGTCTTCTAAATTCCATATATATGTGTCAGTATACTGTATTGGTGTTTTTCTTTCTGGCTTACTTCACTCTGTATAATCGGTTCCAATTCCATCCATCTCATTAGAACTGAGTCAAATTTATTCTTTTTAAGGGCTGAGTAGTATTCCATAGTATATATGAACCACAGCTTTCTTATCCATTCATCTGCTGATGGACATCTAGGTTGCTTCCATGACCTGGCTATTATAAACAGTGCTGCAATGAACATTGGGGTACATGTGTCTCTTTCACTTCTGGTTTCCTCGGTGTGTATGCCCAGCAGTGGGATTGCTGGGTCATAAAGCAGTTCTATTTGCAATTTTTTAAGGAATCTCCACACTGTTTTCCATAATGGCTGTACTAGTTTGCATTCCCACCAGCAGTGTAAGAGGGTTCCCTTTTCTCCACATCCTCTCCAGCATTTATTGCTTGTAGACTTTTGGATCGCAGCCATTCTGACTGGTGTGAAATGGTACCTCATTGTGGTCTTGATTTGCATTTCTCTGATAATGAGTGATGTTGAACATCTTTTCATGTGTTTGTTAGCCATCCGTATGTCTTCTTTGGAGAAATGCCTATTTAGTTCTTTGGCCCATTTTTTTATTGGATCATTTATTTTTCTGGAGTTGAGCTGCATAAGTTGCTTATATATCTTTGATTCCTCTTCCTTCGTTTCTTGATGAGTCTGGCTAATGGTTTGTCAGTTTTATTTATCTTCTCAAAGAACCAGCTTTTAGCTTTGTTTATTTTTGCTATGGCCTCTTTTCTTTCTTTTGCATTTATTTCTGCCCTAATTTTTAAGATTTCCTTCCTTCTACTAACCCTGGGATTCTTCATTTCTTCCTTTTCTAGTTTCATTAGGTGTAGAGTTAGGTTATTTATTTGACTTTTTTCTTGTTTCTTGGGGTAAGCTTGTATTACTATGAACCTTCCCCCTAGCACAGTGTTTAAACTGTCTCATAGGTTTTGGGTTGTTGTGTTTTCATTTTCATTTATTTCTATGCATATTTTGGTTTCTTTTTTTATTTATTCTGTGATTTGTTGGTTATTCAGAAGTGCGTTGTTCAGCCTCCATATGCTGGAATTTTTCATAGTTTTTTTCCTGTAATTGACATCTAATCTTACTGCATTGTGATCAGAAAAGATGCTTGGAATTATTTCAATCTTTTTAATTCATCAGAGCTAGACTTATGGCCCATGATCTATCCTGGAGAAAGTTCTGTGTGCACTTGCAAGGTGAAATTCATTGTTGTGGGGTGAAATGTCCTCTAGGTGTCAATTAGGTCTAACTGGTCTATTGTATCATTTAAAGTTTTTGTTTCCTTGTTAATTTTTTTGTTTAGTCGATCTATCCATAGGTGTAAGTAGGGTATTAAAGTCTCCCACTATTATTGTGTTATTATTAATTTCCCCTTTCATACTTGTTAGCATTTGCCTTACATATCGTGGTGCTCCTATGTTGGGTGCATATATATTTATAATTGTTATATCTTCTTTTTGGATTAATCCTTTGATCATTATGTAGTGTCCTTCTTTGTCTCTTTTCACAGCCTTTATTTTAAAGTCTATTTTATCAGATATGAGTATTGTTACTCCTGCTTTCTTTTGGTCTCCATTTGTGAGAAATACCTTTTTCCAGCCCTTCACTTTCAGTCTGTATGTGTCCCTTGTTTTGAGGTGGTTCTCTTATAGACAGCATATATAATGGTCTTATTTTTGTATCAATTCAGCCAGTCTTTGTCTTTTGGTTGGGGCATTTAACCCATTTACATTTAAGGTAATTTATGATTTATAAATTAAATCATAATTTAAGGTAATTCAGTTCACTTCAGTTCAGTTCAGTCGCTCAGTCATGTCTGACTCTACAACCCCATGAATCGCAGCACGCCAGGCCTCCCTGTCCATCACCAAATGCCGGAGTTGACTCAGACTTGTGTCCATCGAGTCAGTGATGCCATCCAGTCATCTCATCCTCTGTCGTCCCCTTCTCCTCCTGCCCCCAATCCCTCCCAGCATCAGAGTCTTTTCCAGTGAGTCAACACTTCTCATGAGGTGGCCACAGAACTGGAGTTTCAGCTTTAGCATCAGTCCTTCCAAAGAAATCCCAGGGCTGATCTCCTTCAGAATGGACTGGTTGGATCTCCTTGCAGTCCAAGGGACTCTCAAGAGTCTTCTCCAGCACCACAGTGCAAAAGCATCATTTCTTCAGTGCTCAGCCTTCTTCACAGTCCAACTCTCACATCCATACATGACCATTGGAAAAACCATAGCCTTGACTAGATCGACCTTAGTCGGCAAAGTAATGTCTCTGCTTTTGAATATGCTATCTAGGTTGGTCATAACTTTTCTCCCAAGGAGTAAGCATCTTTTAATTTCATGGCTGCAGTCACCTTAAATGTAATTATTTTACATTTAAGATAATCATATTGATCAAGTATGATCCCATACTTTGTTGTTTGGGGTTCGAGTTTATACACCCGTTCTGTGTTTCTTTTCTAGAAAAGATCCTTTAGCATTTGTTGGAGAGCTTGTTTGATGGTGCTGGATTCTCTCAGCTTTCACATGTCTGGAAAGCTTTTGATTTCTCCTTCATATTTTAATGAGATCCTTGCTGGGTACAGTAATCTGGGCTGTAGGTTTTTCTCTTTCATCACTTTAAGTATGTGTTGCCATTCCCTTCTGGCCTGAAGAGTTTCTATTGAAAGATCAGCTGTTATCCTTATGGGAATCCCCTTGGGTGTTATTTGTTGTTTTTCCCTAGCTGCTTTTAACATTTGTTCTTTGTGTTTGATCTCTGTTAATTTGATTAATATGTGTCTTGTGGTGTTTCACCTTGGGTTTATCCTTTTGGGAATCTCTGGTTTTCTTGGACTTGGGTGGCTATTTCCTTCCCCATTTTAGGGAAGTTTTCAACTATTATCTCCTCAAGTATTTTCTGTCTTCTTTTTGTTCTTCTGGGACTCCTGTGATTCAAATGTTGGGGGTTTAACATTGTCCTAGAGGTCTCTGAGGCTGTGCTGATTTCTTTTCATTCTTTTTTCTTTTTTTCCTTTCTGTTTTATTTATTTCTATCATTCTATCTTCTACCTTATTTATCCTATCTTCTGCCTCCGTTACTCTACTGTTGGTCCCCTCCAGAGTGTTTTTGATCTCATTTATTGCATTATTCATTATATGCTGACTCTTTTTATTCCTTCCAGGTCCTTGTTAAACATTTCTTGCATCTTCTCAATCCTTGTCTCCATGCTATTTATCTGTAACTCCATTTTGTTTTCAAGATTTGAGATCATTTTTACTATCATTATTCTGAATTGGGAGACTCCCTATCTCTTCCTCTTTGGTTTGGTTTGGTGGGCATTTATCATGTTCCTTTACCTGCTGAGTATTCTCCGCCTTTTCATCTTGTTTATATTTCTGTGTTTGGGATGGTCTTTCTGTATTCTGGCAGTTTGTGGTTCCTCTTTATTGTGGAGGTTCCTCCCTGTGGGTGGGGTTGGACAAGTGGCTTCTCAAGGTTTCCTGGTTAGGGAAGTATGTGTCAGTGTTCTGGTGGGTGGAGCTGGATTTCTTCTCTCTGGAGTGCAATGAAGTGTCCAGTAGTGAGTTTTGAGATGTCTGTGGGTTTGGTGTGACTTTGGGCAGCCTGTATATTGAAGCTCAGGGCTATGTTCCTGCATTGCTGGAGAATTTGTGTGGTATGTCTTGCTGTGGAATTTGTTGGCTCTTGGGAGGTGCTTGGTTTCAGTGTAGGTATGGAGACTTTTGGATGATCTCTTATCAATTAATGTTCCCTGGAGTCAGGAGTTCTCTTGTGTTCTCAGAATTTGGACTTAAGCCTCCTGCCTCTGGTTTTCAGTCTTATTCTTACAATAGCCTCAAGACTTCTCCATCTATAACATACTGCACCAATGATAAAACATCTAGATTAATGGTTAAAAGATTCTCCACAGTGAGGGACACCTGGGGAGGTTCACAGAGTAACATGGAGAAGAGAAGAGGGAGAAGAGAAATAGCTCAATTGGTAAAGAATCTGCCTGCAGTGCAGGAGACCCAGGTTCAATCCCTGGGTTGGGAAGATCCCCTGGAGAAGAAAATGGCAAGCCACTCCAGAATCCTTGCCTGGAAAATCCAAAAGTCTACAAGCAATAAATGCTGGAGAGGATATGGAGAAAAGGGAACCCTCTTACACTGTTGGTGGGAATGCAAACTAGTAAAGCCACTATGGAAAACAGTGTGGAGATTCCTTAAAAAATTGCAAATAGAACTGCCTTATGACCCAGCAATCCCACTGCTGGGCATACACACTGAGGAAACCAGAATTGAAAGAGACACATGTACCCCAATGTTCATTGCAGCACTGTTTATAATAGCCAGGACAGGGAAGAAACCTAGATTTCCATCAACAGATGAATGGATAAGAAAGCTGTGGTACATATACATCTTGGAGTATTACTCAGCCCTTAAAAAGAATAAATTTGAATCAGTTCTAATGAGATGGATGAAACTGGAGCCAATTATACAGAGTGAAGTAAGCCAGAAAGAAAAACACCAATACATTATACTGACACATATATATGGAATTTAGAAAGATAGTAATGATGACCCTGTATGTGAGACAACAAAAGAGACACAGATGTACAGAACAGACTTTTGGCCTCTGAGGGAGAGGGAGAGGATGGGATGATTTGGGAGAATGGCATTGAAACATGTATACTGTCATGTAAGAAACAAAGCGCCAGTCTATGTTCAATACAGGATACAGGATGCTTGGGGCTGGTGCACAGGGATGATCCAGAGAGATGATATGGTGTGGGAGGTGGGAGGGGCTTTGGCATTGGGAGATCGTGTACACCTGTGGCTGATTCATGTCAATGTATGGCAAAACCAATACAGTATTGTAAAGTAGAATAAAGTAAAAATAAAATTTAAAAAATAAAAATAAAAATCTAGAGTAGAAGTTAGACTCTCAAAAATACAATATTAAAAAAATGACAAAAATTATAAAAAATATATATTAAATTTGCTTTAAAAATAGGGTCTTTTGTTTTTGGCAAGGTAATAGTAGGTTCCAATCCTAAAAAAGGCAATGCCAAAGAATGTTCAAACTACCGCACAACTGCACTCATCTCACATGCTAGTAAAGTAATGCTCAAAATTCTCCAAGCCAGGCTTCAGCAATACTTGAACCATGAAGTTTCAGATGTTCAAGCTGGTTTTAGAAAAGGCAGAGGAACCAGAGATCAAATCGTCAACATCCGCTGGATCATCGAAAAAGCAAGAGAGTTCTAGAAAAACATCTATTTCTGCTTTATTGACTATGCCAAAGCCTTTGACTGTGTGGATCACAATAAACTGTGAAAAATTCTGAAAGAGATGAGAATACCAGACCACCTGACCTGCCTCTTGAGAAATCTGTATGCAGGTCAGGAAGCAACAGTTAGAACTATACATGGACCAACTGACTGGTTCCAAATAGGAAAAGGAGTACATCAAGGCTGTATATTGTCACTCTGCTTATTTAACTTCTATGCAGAGTATATCATGAGAAATCCCGGGCTGGAAGACCACAACCTGAAATCAAGATTGCCGGGGGAAATATCAATAATCTCAGATATGCAGATGACACCACCCTTATAGGAGAAAGTGAAGAGAAACTAAAAAGCTTCTCCGTGAAAGTGAAAGAAGAGAGTTAAAAAGTTGGCTTAAAGCTCAACATTCAGAAAACGAAGATCGTGGCATCTGGTCCCATCACTTCATGGGAAATAGATGGGGAAACAGTGGAAACAGTGGCAGACTTTATTTTGCGGGCTCCCCAAATCACTGCAGATGGTGATTGCAGCCATGAAATTAAAAGAAGCTTACTCCTTGGAAGGAAAGTTATGACCAACCTAGATAGCATACTGTCAAAAGCAGAGACATTACTTTGCCAACAAAGGTCCATCTAGTCAAAGCTATGGTTTTTCCAATGGTCATGTATGGATGTGAGAGTTGGACTGTGAAGAAAGCTGAGCACAGAAGAATTGATGCTTTTTAACTGTGGTGTTGGAGAAGACTCTTGAGAGTCCCTTGGACTGCAAGGAGATCCAACCAGTCCATTCTGAAGGAGATCAGCCCTGGGATTTCTTTGGAAGGAATGATGCTAAAGCTGAAACTCGAGTACTTTGACCACCTCATGTGAAGAGTTGACTCATTGGAAAAGACTCTGATGCTGTGAGGGATTGAGGGCAGGAGGAAAAGGGGAAAATAGAGGCTGAGATGGCTGGATGGCATCACTGACTTGATGGACATGAGTTTGAGTGAACTACGTGAGATGGTGTAGTACAGGGAGGCCTGGTGTGCCGCAATTCATGGTGTCACAAAGAGTCAGACACAACTGAGCAACTGAACTGAACTGAACTGAACTGAACTGAACTGAATAGTAGATTATACAGAGAAGGCAATGGCACCCCAATCAAGTACTCTTGCCTGGAAACTCCCATGGACGGAGGAGCCTAGAAGGCTGCAGTCCATGGGGTCGCTGAGGGTCGGACATAACTGAGTGACTTCACTTCCACTTTTCACTTTCATGCATTGGAGAAGGAAATGGCAACTCACTCCAGTGTTCTTGCCTGGAGAATCCCAGGGACGGGGGGAGCCTGGTGGGCTGCCGTCTACGGGGTCGCACAGTCATACAAGACTGAAATGACTTAGCAGCAGCAGTAGGTTATAAAAATGAAAATTAAAGGAGTAATAGAGGACTTAAAATTTTTTAAGTTTTAAAACCTTAAAAATGATAATAGTAAAAATATATTTAGGAATTTCTCTGGAGCTGTTGCAGGCAATGTGGGGTCAGTTCAGGTTCAGATAGTTCCTTGTTCCAGCTTATCCATCTCAAGATCTATAGGCCTCTTCCAATGTAGTCGGTGCTAACTACAGGGTTTTAATCTGTTACAGTGGTTCCCTCTGTTTGTTTTGGCTTCTGTTTGCAGGTCTCTTTAGTGTCTAATTTCTGGCCTGACACAAAGGGACAAAGGTGGTCACTTATTTAGGCTCACTTATTCAGTCATGCTGTAGGGAGGGAGGAACACTGCAAACAAATATCACTGGCGTGTGTGTCAGGAGTGCTCTCAGTGTCTCAGCCATACTGGCTTTGCCCCCATTCATGGTGTGTGTGCTTTCCCAGACTACACTGCTCAGGCTCCAAGTTACTCTGCAGGGGAACTATCTAAAGCAGGCCCCTGGGTTGTGTGCACTTCTCAGGTCTAAGCCTCTCAGTTTCAGGTTCTCAGGTACTCCACAAAGGCACAGATACGGTTGGGCCTGCGTTTTGTGCCCTTCCCAGGTCTGAGCATCTCGGGCAACCAGGTGCTTGGCGAGTGTGCTCTCCCAAGAGGTGGGGGGGTGTCTTATCGCCTCCCCATTCCAGCCACTTGGTTTCTGGGTGCACAGTGGGCGCACCATCTCAGCTGTGCTGTGTGTCTCTTCTGGGGACTGATCTCTGGCTGCAACCCTCCCGGCGGATGTCATCCGTCCAGAATCCCAGGAAGTCTTGGTTAGCAACTGGGAGCCTGCTCGCAGTTTGGTAGAGGATGCCATCTCTGGGGCCTAGATTGCCCCTTTCCGGCTCTGTTTGCCACCCACCTGCTTCCCTGTCTCCCTGCCTCTGGCAGGGGATGGGCCGGTCCATTACTGGCTAGCTCTCCTCTGGTGTTTGCTCAGTCCTTGGTTCTGTGAGTAGCCCAGCAGTGCCTTAGGTTAGCGCTTTTCATGATATCTCCCTCTCTCTCTCTCTCTCTCTCTCTCTCTCTCTCTCTCTCTCTCTCTCTCTCTCTCTATGGCTATCCCACAGTCTGGGTTGCTATCTCACGTGAGCTCCCTCAGATTGTCCTTGGGGCATTCAGGCCGGGTCCTTACCCTAAGCAATGTAGCCCATGCCTCCCTGTTCAGCCCCTGCTTGCTGGTGGCAGATGAGAGCATCTGGGCTATTTTTCTGCTGGGAGTTGCCATTAGGCATATAATCTGTGGGGTTTATTAATTTATTTATTTATTTTTCCTCCCAGTTATGTTGCCCTCTGAGATTCCAGAACTCCCCACAGACCTCCTGGTGAGAGGGTTTCCTGGTGTTTGGGAACTTCTCCTCTTTTAAGACTCCCTTCCCGGGATGGGTCTCCATCCCTAACTCTTCTGTCTCTCTTTTTATCCTTTATATTTTGTCCTACCTCCTTTCTAAGACAATGGGCTGCCTTTCTGGGTGCCTGATGTCCTCTGCCAGCATTCAGAAGTTGCTTTGTGGAATTTGTTCAGTGTTCAATTGCTCCTTCAATGAATTTGTGGGAAAGAAAGTGGCCTCCCTGTCCTATTCCTCCACCATTTTAGGACTGCCCCCTGTTCTGGCGCTATTTGTGGAGGACTGTCATTGTTCTACTGTGTTACTTCTGCTTCCTTGTCAAAGATAAACTGACTATTTCTGGGCTCTCTAGTCTATTTCCATTGATCCATTTGTGTACTGTTTTGCCATCGCTGTGCTGTCTTGATTACTATAGCTTTGTTTAAGTCACAAAGTTGAGTAATGTTAGTCCTTCACCTTTGTTCACTTTCAATATTGTGTTGGTTATTCTGAGTTTTTATTTTTCCAAATAAACTTTGGAATTTGTTGATCAATATTCACAAAGTATTTTTCTGGGATTTTAATTGGAATTGCAATGAGTCTATAGATCAAGTTGTGAAGAACTGACATCCTGGGGTGTTGAATCCTATCCGTGAACATGGAATATCTCTCTATTTATTTAGTTCTTCTTTAATTCATCAGACTTCTATAATTTTCCTCATATAGATCTGATACCTACTTTGTTAGATTTACACTTAAATTTTTGATCTTTTAAGGGTACTAAAGTAAATTAGATGAAAATTAGTCCTTAAAGCTTGTGCTAATCCAATATGACTGTGTACTTAAAAGAGGATGAAGTTTGGATACTCAGAGAGACATCAGGTATATATGCCCACAAGACCATATGAGAAGTTAGCAAGAAGTTGGCCATCTGCAAGCCAAGAGGAGAGTTCTCAGAAGAAACCAAACGTGCCAACATCATGCTCTTGAACTTCTAACCTTCAGAACTATGAAAAATAGTGTCACGGGGCTCCTCCTTGAAAGTGAAAGTCACTCAGTCATTTCCAACTCTCTGCAACCCCATGAACTGTAGCCTGCCAGGCTCCTCTGTCCATGAAAAGTAAATCTCTGTCAAATCATCAAAAATGTGTGTGTGTGTGTGTGTGTGTGTGTGTGTGTGTGTGTGTGTGTGTGTCTACATTTTTTTTCCTTTAGCCCATCAAGCAAGGAGAGACTTTTCATAGTTCTTTCTGCAGCAGCTGATTCTCCACCTAGACCCTCATGTTCCAAATCAGCTTCATTTTTGGTAACACCCCTCAGAATAGGAAAATCACTATTAAACTTCAAAAGGCAAATATTTGTCCTGCTCTACTCAGCTACTGCAGCTGCCATCTTAAGTTCTTGTTTTTCAGTCTTAAGAGTGGTGTCTTATCTTCTCATTTCATGTTTCTTGGGAGTACAGTGTCCACAACCTGAGGGCCTTCTCTCCACCCAGTATTTACCCTCAAACTCCTTCCTTCTTCTAGTCCCAGGCTGAGAAGAACATGCAGCGTGAGTGTGAAGCCAGGACAGCCCTCCATTGTCCCGTCATTCAGGGACCGCTGAGCTATAGCGCCACCTGCAGACACAGAAGAGAAGGCGCACTGGGATCCCTGTGGCCTAAAGCTGTTTACACGCTCTCTATGAAGGGAGGCTGGTATACTGCAGATGCTGCCTCATGTGAAACAGGCTTCAACATGGCGACCCTGCCCCTGTCCTTGTCCCCAGAATTTCCTTATGTTGGAGAGGAGGACTGAACTCTTCAGACAGTGGGTCTCAATTTCTGACTCTCTCATTATTGGCTAGAAAATCTTGGGCAACTCGTATAGCCCGTAAAACAAGTGGCTTTACTTCTCTGAGCTTCAGATTCCTCTCCTGATAAATGTTAATGATTTGTGAGGGAGAAATGACTTTTCTAGAAGTTTCCACAATGTTCACTGTTGTAGAGGAGGTGGAAGGGGCTAGAGAACATAGGAACGTGTGTAATCTGTGTGTTACTGATATCCATTCTATTCCCAGAGGGAAGACTTTTCTGTTTTTAAACTGTGAATCATAAAAAAGTATCAGTTATTAAACAGGAAAACCTCATTTTTCATCTTTTACTTGCAAATTTTTTTATCAAAACAGAAAAGTATAATACATACATAAGTAAGTTGTGTCCCTATACCAGACGTCAGAATGTGCATTATTTTAATTAGTTCCTCTCACCACTTCTGGCCTTCCCTTTCCATCCCAGTTTCTACAAAAATTATCTCAATAGGGAAACAGCTGCCCCCTGATTGTTTTTCTTATCTGTGTTCCTGTTTCTTTTTCTGCTAATGACAAATGCTATCATTTTCTGGTCAGTGTCATGGAGTTTAAAGGATCAGTGCGTAGTTCTGGGAAACCTGAATGGGTTTTTTGTTTGTTTGTTTGTTTGTTTTACTTGAGTTGCTGTTTACATTTAGGCTGGCTCTCCTCTGTGCTACCAGAGCACTTCCAGAGTACTGCCATTATATCGTTTGTCATCATTCTCTGAGAGCTGTGTAGGTGGCAGGGCAAAGGGTGCCCAGGAAACCACCTCTGATTTCGGCAGCTCTCTGTATGCTATTGGTTACTCAACAACCAGTGATAGCCAGAAGTCCTTCAGAGAAGGAGATGCAGCTGTCTTTTATAAAAGAACAAGTTTTAAAACATTAAAGCATAGTGCATTTGAAGGACTTAGGTTAAAATTTAAGCCCAGAAGGCAGGCTGTGCCTCAAGGAAAATAGCTTACTCCTTATCTGGTGACTCAGAGCCTCCTAACCGATTCTTAACAGATAACTTATGACCTGGTCAAGGAAACCCCTCCCAAGAATGTATCTCTCTGTCGGACTTTTCTGGGTAAAAATTGACCAAATGCCGCAGGGTGATCAGCCAACCGTTTCAACTTAATTACCTGCAAACTTTTCCCACCAATCAAATGTCTCCACCTCACCTATGGCCCCTACTTCATTGTATCCCATACCCTGACCTCATCCCCACCTACCTGTGATTTTTTTTTATAAAGTCCCTCACGACTGGCGTTCGAGGTTCGCTCCTCCTAAGGAGATTGAACCCGGCGCGCCGGCCTAATAAATCCTCTTGCTGATTGCATCGAATTCGAGTCACTGTGGTCTTTGGGGCGACGGTTCCCGAGAAAAGGCCGCGAGGTCTTACATTTAGGGGCTCGTCCGGGATCGCCTCGCTCACTCAGACCCTTTGGCTTTTGAATTCAGAGGTACGCTCGAGCAATTCTGTGTCTCCGTGTACATCTGTAAAAGGTCTGTGACTAGTCTGCTCTGTGTTAAATCTGTATTGTCTCACTTTTCTCTCCTGCTGCTTGACTTAATCCTTCGGAAATTTCAGTGAACAGGCGAACGGTTGTGAGGCAACTGATTAGTCCCGGCCAGGGCTACTCCCTGGTGGACTTTGAAGGCCTTATGACAGGTGAGCCCCAGTAACTATCGCCCGGCCGGGTGAAACTTCCCTGTCTTTCTTGTGAGGGTATGGCCTAATATCACCTTTTTGTGGGCACGGGTCAGGCACTTAAAAGCCATTAGGGTGCCTGCCACTTGAAGACTCCCGTGACAGGATAAGGGGGTCACGGAACGGGCCAGAAGCCGCTAGGGCACCCGCCCCCAGCAAGAAAACTTCCGTGCAACGGTATAGGCACACGAGTGAACTCAAAGCACGCCATAAGTCCACCTCTCTGGCCGCCACCATTCCCGATAGGATTTTTGGTGGCTATCCTCAGTAATCTTTCTTTTCTTCCCCCTGGTCTTCTCCGGCTGCTGAAACAAGGATCTGTGCCCTCACGCACCTGTCCGTCTGTATCTGTGGCGTATGCCAGGGACGCCTGGAACGCCGACCTGGGAGTGGGGGTCGTGAGATTCCCCTCCGCCTGAATTCTGTATCTGTGGAGCTAGGAAGCTCATCTGCTCAAGACTTGCCGAGGGCAAAAGTTTACAGCAGCCGCTTTTATCTGATTTTTCCGCTGCTACTCGTCTTACTTTGTACTCGTTAAGTGTTCATTTTTGTGACAAACTGACGATGGGACAGACTGTGACAACCCCGTTGTCTCTGACGGTAGATCATTGGACAGAAGTAAAAAATCGGGCCCATGATCTTTCCATGACAGTGAAAAAGGAAAATGGCAGAGCTTATGTGCAGTAGATTGGCCCAGTTTTAATACCGGCTGGCCGCCAGAAGGGTCGTTCTCTTCAGAACAAGTCAAACAGGTTAAAACTGTGATTTTCACCCCTGCTACTGAGCACCCGGACCAGGTGCCATATATTATGGTCTGGGAAGACCTGGTCCGTTCACCCCCGGTGTGGGTTCGGCCTTCGTTTTCCCCACAGGAAAGCCGTTGGAGCCTGCTGCAGAGATCTTTGCCCTAAAATCCACGGCAAAGAAAGAAGAGACAAAGGCTCCCGTCAAAAATATATATCCAGACCTGCAAACTGACTTCTTACTTTTAGATTCTCCCCCACTCTACCCGCCTGTACAGGTCCCACCTCCGGCACCTCAGAGGGCACAAGCGATCGCCTCGCCTGAACAGCCAAAAGAAGGGGAAGAAATGGGCCCGGCGGCAGGAACGCGGAGCCGTAGAGCTGTCACCCCGGACTCCACCGCTCTCCCCCTCTGGGAGAACGGGCCCCCTGATGACCGTGGGGTTCGGCCACTCCAGTATTGGCCATTCTCTGCCTCTGACCTTTACAACTGGAAAAATAACAACCCCTCTTTTTCTGATAACCCCCAGGCGCTGACCTCTTTGATAGAATCTCTTGTTTTCTCACATCAGCCCACTTGGGATGATTGTCAGCAATTGTTGCAGACCTTGCTCACTACAGAAGAAAGACAGCGAGTACTATTGGAGGCTCGCAAAAATGTGCCAGGGGATGACGGACGTCCCACAGCGCTTCCTAATGAAATAGATGCTGGTTTCCCCCTGACGAGACCTGACTGGGACTACAATTCTCCAGCAGGTAGGGAGCACCTGAGGGTCTATCGCCAGGTTCTGGTGGCGGGTCTCCGAGGGGCAGCAAGGCGCCCCACCAATTTGGCTAAGGTAAGGGAAGTGACTCAAGGGCCTACCGAGTCACCTACTGTATTCCTAGATAGGTTAATAGAGGCATTCAAGAGATTTACCCCCTACGATCCCACATCTGAAGAACATAGGGCTACAGTGGCCATGGCCTTTATTGATCAATCAGCCCTAGATATTAAGAGAAAGTTACAGAGACTAGATGGGTTACAGGGATTCTCTCTTCAAGATTTGATCAAAGAAGCAGACAAGGTGTTTAATAAAAGGGAAACAGAAGAAGAAAAGGAGGAAAGAAGGATCCGGGAGCAGAATGAACGGGAGATAGAGAGAGAGAAAAGACAGGCAAAAGACTTGGCAAAAATTCTGACCACAGTGATTAAAGAAGGAAAGAGAGATGATAGAGCTGGGCCAAGAGACCGCAGTAAAAGCAGGACAGGAACCAAACCACCACTAGACAAAAATCAGTGTGCGTACTGTAAAGAGAAGGGGCATTGGCTCAAAGACTGCCCTCAGAAGAAGAGGGGAAGGTCCGCCAGCCCCAACAAAATCCTGGCCATAGAAGAAGAAGATTAGGGGGAGGGGGCTCGGACCCCCTCCCCGAGCCTAGAGTAACTCTAAAGGTGGAGGGGAAGCCTGTACAGTTTCTGGTAGACACAGGAGCCCAACACTCCGTCCTATTACAATCCGGAGGGGCATTGTCCACAAAAAGGCATGGGTACAGGGCGCTACAGGGTATCGACAATACCCATGGACTACCCGAAGAACAGTGGACCTCGGCGTGGGCCGGGTATCCCACTCGTTCCTTGTGATCCCTGAATGCCCTTACCCCTTGCTGGGACGGGGACTTGCTCACGAAAGTGGGGGCTCAGATCCACTTTCACACCGAGGGCACCACGGTGACAGACGGGGAAGGAAGGCCGTTGCAGGTTTTGACCCTGAGGCTAGAAGATGAATACAGGCTACATGAGAGCCCTTCCCCCAGACCATGAATATGCAGGACTGGATGGCTAAGACCCCCTAGCCTGGGCTGAAGTCTCGGGCATGGGAATGGCCGTCCACCAGCCCCCAGTGGTGGTAGAAATCAAGGCCTCTGCCACCCCCATCTCAGTCCGCCAGTACCCGATGAGTAAAGAGGCTCGAGATGGGATCCGCCCACATATTCAAAGGTTTCTTGATCTGGGAATTTTGATAAAGTGCCAATCGGCCTGGAACACCCCGTTGCTTCCGGTCCGGAAGCCTGGAACGGGCGAATACCGGCCTGTACAGGATCTGAGAGAAGTCAACAAGCGGGTATCCAACCTACACCCAACAGTGCCCAACCCCTACAACCTGCTGAGCACCCTTCCCCCCAGCCGGAAGTGGTACACTGTCTTGGACCTGAAAGATGCCTTCTTCTGCCTACGACTCAGCCCCGCTAGCCAGCCTATTTTTGCTTTTGAGTGGAAAGACCCTCTTACAGGACTCTCCGGACAGCTAACGTGGACCAGGCTGCCGCAAGGATTCAAGAACTCGCCAACAATTTTTGACGAAGCCCTCCACCAGGACCTCGCGCACTTCCGCACCACAAATCCCCAGGTAACTCTGCTCCAATATGTAGATGACTTGCTTCTGGCGGCTGATACCACAGAGGAGTGCAGGAAAGGGACTGAGACTTTACTGACCGAACTTGGCACCCTCGGCTACCGTGCTTCTGCCAAAAGGCCCAGATCTGCCGGCAACAGGTTAGTTACCTGGGGTACCAACTCAGAGATGGGAAGCGATGGCTCTCGGAGGCCAGAAAAGAGGCGGTGGCCAGAATACCGGCCCCCGAAAACTCCCGACAAGTTAGGGAGTTCTTGGGCACTGCAGGGTTCTGCAGGCTCTGGATTCCGGGGTTCGCAGAGATGGCCGCCCCCTTGTACCCCCTGACCAAGGGCAGTACACCCTTCGTCTGGGGAAAGAGCGAGCAAAAGGCTTTTGACAACATTAAGCGCACCTTGTTGTCAGCCCCTGCCCTGGGACTTCCAGATGTGGACAAGCCGTTCCATCTCTATGTGGCTGAAAATAATGGCATTGCCAAAGGGGTCCTCACCCAAAAGCTGGGACCATGGAATCGGCCGGTGGCATATTTGTCAAAGAAACTGGACCCCGTGGCTGCTGGCTGGCCGAATTGTTTGCGTATAGTGGCTGCCGTGGCAGTCCTAGTAAAAGATGCACACAAGCTGACACTGGGGCAGAACTTAATTGTCACTGCGCCCCACGCTTTAGAAAGTGTGATTCGCCAACCCCTGAGAGATGGCTAACTAACGCCAGGATGACCCACTATCAGACGTTGCTCCTAAACTCTGAGCGAATCAGGTTCACGCCGGCTACCGGACTTAACCCTGCCACGCTGCTGTCGGACCCCAGCCAGTCCGAGGTGACCCACGACTGTCAAGAAATTCTGGAGGGAGTACATGGAGTTCGTCATGATCTCTCGGACCAGCCGCTTCAGGATGCCGAGGTGACATGGTATACGGATGGAAGCAGTTTTCTTGAAGAAGGAAGGCGGCGGGCAGGGGCAGCGGTGGTCGATGGGACTGAGGTAATCTGGGCAGCTGCCCTCCCTCAAGGTACGTCAGCCCAAAAAGCCGAGCTGATTGCCCTCACAAAGGCCTTAGAACTGGCACGAGGGAAAAAGGCCAACATTTACACTGATAGTAGATATGCTTTCGCAACTGCACATGTCCATGGAGCTATTTACCAACAGAGAGGGTTACTTACATCGGCCGGCAAAGAGAGTAAAAACAAAAACGAAATCCTGGCATTGTTGGCTGCCCTGATGTTGCCAAAAAAGATTAGTGTAATCCGCTGCCCTGGACATCAACGAGATGGGTCCCTGGTAACTGAGGGAAACAATATGGCCGATCAAGCTGCGCGAGAGGCGGCGACAAAAGACGGGCTATCGAGATTGCTGGCAATATGCTCAGAAGATAAAAGTAATTCTAGCCCCTCTCCGCGGCCCAGAGGGAAACAGGCTATGTCGGAAGGAGAAGCCAGAGAAATGTTAAAACAAATGCACCATTGGACTCACTTAGGGGCTAAAAAGCTAGTCTCTCTTTTAATTAAAGCAGGATATGACGTGCCGGGACTTTTTAAATTGGCTGAGCAAGTGGTCCTGAATTGCAGACCTTGCCAAGAGGTAAATGCCAGCCGAAACAAGACGGGCCAAGGTAAGCGGCTGCGTGGAGACCGGCCAGGGGCCTACTGGGAAGTGGATTTCACCGAGGTATGTCCTGCGCAGTACGGCAATAAATATCTGCTGGGTTTTGTGGATACTTTCTCAGGATGGGTGGAAGCATTCCCCACCAAAAATGAAAGTGCCCTCATAGTAGCTAAGAAAATTCTAGAAGAAATTTTTCCGCACTTCGGAGCGCCAAAGATGTTAGGGTCAGATAACGGGCCTGCTTTTACTGCCCAAATAAGTCAGGAGTTAGCTAAGTTTCTGGGGACCAATTGGAAATTACATTGTGCATACAGACCCCAGAGTTCAGGGCAGGTAGAAAGAATGAATAGAACTCTAAAAGAGACCCTAACTAAATTGTCCTTAGAGACTGGCAGTACTGACTGGACGGTGCTCCTTCCTCTGGCTCTGTTCCGGGTGAGAAACACGCCCTCTCACCTCGGTCTCACCCCTTTGAAATTTTGTATGGAGCACCCCCCCATATTGACACTTAGAGAGGGATTCGACCCCCCGAAACTTTAACAATGGTGATCTGTGTGCTAGGCTAAAGGGACTCCAGCTGGTTCAGAAAGAGGTGTGGACTCAGCTTGCTGCAGCCTACCAACCTGGTACCCCAGAAGAGGCCCATCCGTTCCAGGTGGGGGACTCCGTCTCACGTTCGTCGACATCGGCAACATAATCTAGAGCCCAGGTGGAAAGGACCCTACATTGTCCTGCTTACGACCTCTACTGCCATCAAGGTTGACGGAATCTCATCCTGGATCCACGCCTCCCACGTTAAAGCTGCACCAGAACCGACGCCTCAATGGAAGGCTCACCGCACCTCTCACCCTTTAAAGCTCAGGCTCTGTCGATTACCGGATTCCTGATCATCCTCTACCTAAACCTCCTGACTCTGCATCAAGGGACCACTCATACGTATTGGGCCTACGTTCCTGACCCCCATGCTCCAGTCTGTAGGGTGGGATGAAGAAACATTGCCGGTATACGTAAATGATACTGCTCTTCTGGGAGGAGTCTCTGACACACACATTCAACACCAACAAGCTAATATTTCCTTCTATGGGCTTTCTTCACGGTTCCCTATGTGTTTTTCATACGATACCCCCAAGTCTTACTGTATAAATGTCTCCCCTGTCACTTCCTACCCTCGTGTATATATTTCAGGAATTTCTGACGACGCTGGGGCCATTTCACACCAAAAGGGCGTAGGGCCGCTCGATATACCTTACTGTGGTCGCCATCTGGGAATTAGCTAGGGAATGGATGTGCCATGGACTCTGTGCCGGGGACGCAATGCCACCGTTTATAACATAAATAATAATAACAGTGTTTATCTCTGGGACTGGGCACCTGCAGGTACCCCAGATTATCCTGAATATAGAGGACAACACCCTCCTATTTTGGCACTCGGACATCGTCAGGTATTTCAAACTGAGATCTGGAAGCTTTTAGCGGCCTTTGGCCCCGGCAACATGCTATATAGACAGGCTAATAAAGGTGGAACAAGATATGGAGATATAGGGATTACTGGATTTAGATATCCTAGATCATGTGTGCCTTACCCCTTTATGATTTTGGTTGGAAATGTTTCTGTTAATGTCACTCAGAATGTTTACCATATGTCTTGTTTTAATTGTACTCTCACTAATTGTATCAGAGGCATGAGCGTCGGAGAGCAGGTATTAGTGGTAAAACAACCCGCTTTTGTTATGCTCCCCGTCAAAATAGAAGAAGATTGGTGGCTGTTTTCTTAATGATTGTAAGGTATAGATGTTAAAAAGGTTATATAAGTTTGTTTATGATACCATGACTATTCTTGTAATCCTAACTTTCTTCATCTCTTAGCTTTGCATTTTTAAGTAGTTGCTCTCCTTTATCAAGAAACGCACAAGCACCGTGCGAGTGCTCATGCCAAGGTAACGGTATGCCGCAATCCCTCACTCTATGATTTCAGGATTGAAATCACGGACAAGAAGAAGAGGGGAATGAAGGACTTAGGTTAAAATTTAAGCCCGGAAGGCAGGCTGTGCCTCAAGGAAAATAGCTTACTCCTTATCTGGTGACTCAGAGCCTCCTGACCGATTCTTAACAGATAACTTATGACCTGGTCAAGGAAACCCCCTCCCAAGAATGTATCTCTCTGTCGGACTTTTCTGGGTAAAAATTGACCAAATGCCGCAGGGTGATCAGCCAACCGTTTCAACTTAATTACCTGCAAACTTTTCCCACCAATCAAATGTCTCCACCTCACCTATGGCCCCTACTTCATTGTATCCCATACCCTGACCTCATCCCCACCTACCTGTGATTTTTTTTTTTTATAAAAGTCCCTCACGACTGGCGTTCGAGGTTCGCTCCTCCTAAGGAGATTGAACCCCGGTGCGCCGGCCTAATAAATCCTCTTGCTGATTGCATCGAATTCGAGTCACTGTGGTCTTTGGGGCGACGGTTCCCGAGAAAAGGCCACGAGGTCTTACACATTAAATCATTATATTTACTCTTAGTTCCTTAAAACCTTACAAGGGAAAAACCTTATGGACACACATTTGCATGTGTCCTCAAAGCAGGGTACACAGGATGTGCTGGTATACCTGAGAGATGGAAATGACCTTACCTATTACCCAGCCTTTCAGTCATTCCCAGATTTGGTCCTCTTCCTGTATCCTTTGTGGATTCCAGAAGTGCAGTGAGGAAAACAAAATTGGAAATAACCTGGATTTTATACAGATTCCAGCATCAAATGTTTTCTCATTTTGGCTATAAATTAGAACTCCATCTCCCTGTCATGGTAAAGAATTGTTTCTGTAGCTTATGAGAAATAGTTTAATAAGTTTCTTTATATGAGAGAAAGAGAGGAAGAGCAGGCTTCAAGAAGCTCATGGACCACACAGACATACAGATGTAGGTTCCCTGTTCAAAAAAACAAACATTGCTTTGGGGTAAATAAAAGGTCTTCTCAGAAATATCCTATCTGAAAGAGATCAAGCCCCTGAATCGTTGCCACTGAACAGTATGATTTAATGTCTCCAATCTTTCAAAAACTTTCATTTTAAAGCCTAAATAACCAAAGAAAGAAATTAAAAATCACAAAATAACCACATACAAAGGAAGTTAAACAAAATACTCTGCCCAATATCATACAAATTTATTGAAAATCTAGATAAAAGAATAATTTTCTGGGAAGAAATAATTTGTCAATAGTAACTCCACAAGAGGGCTTCCTTGATACTCAGCAGTAAAGAACCCAGCTGCCAATGCAGGAGATGCAAGTTCAACCCCTGCATCAGGAAGATCCCCAGGAGAAGGAAACGGCAACCCAATCCTGTATTCTTGTCTGGGAAATCCCATATGCAGAGGAGCCAGGCGAGCCACAGTCCATTGGGGTGCAAAGAGTTGGACACAACTTAGCGACTAAACAACAAACTCCAGAATAGAAAGAAAATATGGACAAATAAATTACCTTATTTTTAAAATTTTTACCATCAAATAATACTCCTAAGAAAGTAGCTGACATAGACAATTTCACAGGTTAATTACAACCAAAGTTTAAGAACAGATAATTCTACCATTCTATCACTATAATTTTACAGTGTTAGACATACTAGTTAATACAGTTAACACAATTAGGCCGGGGAAAGAAATGAAGTATAAAATTTTTAAAGATGGAGCTTATATTATTTATAGATTCTTAACTTTTTTACTAGAAAACTCCAAAAGAACCCATATGAAAATTATTGCATGTGATATGAATAACTCAGGAAAAGAGTTGGATGCAAAATTAATACAGCAAAATAAATAGACTTGTTATTGTTCAGTTGCTAGGTCATGTTCAATTCTTTGAGACCCCATGGACTGCAACATACCAAGCTTCCCCGTCCTTCACTATCTCCCAGAGCTCTTTTGAATTCATGTCCATTGAGTCAGGGATGCTGTCTAACCACCTCATCATCCATTACCCTCGTCCATGATACTAATAAACAGAATGGGATGTTTTGGCACCACATATATAAAATGCCTGCGTAAAAATATAACAGAAAATGTGGGAAAGATTTATGACAAAAAATATAAAATTCAAATGTTGTTCAGTCACTCAGTATTGCCTGACTTTGCAACCCCCTGGACTGCAGCATGCCACGTTTCCCTGTCCTTCATTATCTCCCAGAGTTTGCTCACATTCGTGTCCATTGAGTCGGTGATACTATCTAACCATCTCATTCCCTGCCTCTCCTTTCTCCTTTTGCCTTCAGTCTTTCTCAGCATCAAAGTTTTTTCCACTGAGTCAGCTCTTCACATTAGGTGGCCAAAGTATCATTATCAATATCAACTTCAGTATCAGTCCTTCCAATGAAAATTCAAAGTTGATTTCCTTTTGGATTGATTGGCTTGATCTCCTTGCAGTCCAAAGGACTCTCAAGAGTCTTCTCCACAATTCAAAGGCATCAGTTTTTTGGCCCTCAGCCTTCTTTATGGTCCAGTGAAGATTACAAAATAATTCCTGAAAAAGGAAAAACAAAGCATGTTCTTCAACAAGAAAATTAAAATATAAATAATCAGTTCTCTTGAATTAATCTACAAATTTAATATGATCTTAATTTTAAAAGTGTCGGACACAACTGAGTGACTGAACTGAACTGAACTAATTTTTAAAAACACCAACAGGATTTTTGTTTAAATTCAGAAAAACAAGGTTTTTTATATGAAAATATAAGAAGCAAGAACATTCAAAGACATTCTAAAAAATGAGCACAAAAAGAGATTACTCCAAAGAAATTAAAACATACCATGGAACTACTATTATTAAAGCAGCATGGTATCAGCACAAATAGGCATAAAAACTTCAGGATAAGACACAAAAATGTTTTGAGACAATTGGCTAGTCATCAGGAAAAAATACTGAAGTCACACAACATGCTTCATACAAAAATAAATTTCACAAAGACTTGAACGTGTCTGGAAATGGATAGTGCTAATGATTGCACAACATTATAAGTATACTTAATGACACTGAACTGTATACCTAAATTGGTTAAGATGATAAATTTTATGTTACATTTATTTTTCCACAATAAAAAATACACCACACAAAAAATTTTAATGTAAAAATGAAAAAACATTGAAATGATTTTTTTTAATATCCAAGAGCAGGAAAAACTTAAGTATGACAAACACACAAATAATCAAAAACCTCTGAAACCAGAAAAGGTTGATATAATTAACAACATAAAAATATTTTTTTCATGGTAAAATTAGCTATATGTTTTTAAAAATCAGAAATTAAGACAGATAATGAAACTCATATAAAAATTAAAAAAATATGAAAAGTACTTAAATGTTCATTATTTGCAAAGGAGGATCAATATGTTATTGATATATAGTAGAATTCTACATAACCATACAAACTGTTAAGGCAGTTCTTTCAGTTCAGTTCAGTTGCTCAGTCGAGTCTGACTCTTTGCAATCTCATGAATCACACCTCGCCAGGCCTCCCTGTCCATCACCAACTCCCGGAGTTCATTCAAACTCATGTGCATTGAGTCGGTGATGCCATCCAGCCATCTCATCCTCTGTCATCCCCTTCTTCTCCTGCGTCCAATCCCTCCCAGCATCAGAGTCTTTTCCAATGAGTCAGCTCTTTGCATGAGTTGGCCAAAGTATTGGAGTTTCAGCTTTAGCATCAGTCCTTCCAAAGAACACCCAGGACTAATATCCCTTAGGATGGACTGGCTGGATCTCCTCGCAGTCCAAGGGACTCTCAAGAGTCTTCTCCAACACCACAGTTCAAAAGCATCAGCTCTTCGGCGCTCAGGTTTCTTCACGCTCCAACTCTCACATCCATACATGACCACTGGAAAAACCATAGCCTTGACTAGATGGACCTTTGTTGGCAAAGGCAGTTTTTACGTGATGTTATAAAATAACTGAAACCTTGAAAGCAGCAAGAACTGACTTGTCACATACATATACAAGGCTGCTCAATAAGATGAACAGTGTATTTGTCATAAGAAACCATGTAGGCCAAAAGATAGTGGGATCATATAGTTAAAGTTCTGAAAGTAAAAAAATAGTCAAATAAGAATTCTGTTATTTACAAAACTGTCCAAAAATGAAGGAGAAATTAAGAAATTCCAAGAAAAACAAAAGCTAAGAGCATTCCATGCAAATAGATTTGCCTTCAGATAGTCCTTCCGGCTGAAACAAAGGGCGCTAGAATCAGGCTGAAACAATAAGACACTAGAAGCCATCAGTTCAGTTCAGTTCAGTTGCTCAGTCGTGTCTGACTCTTTGCAACCCCGTGAATCACAGCAGGCCAGGCCTCCCTGTCCATCACCAACACCCGGAGTTCACTTAAACTCATGTCCATTGAGTCGATGATGCCATCCAGCCATCTCATCCTCAGTTGTCCCCTTCTCCTCCTGCCCTCAATCCCTCCCAGCATCAGGGTCTTTTCCAATGAGTCAACTCTTCACATGAGGTGGCCAAAGTATTGGAGTTTCAGCCTCAGCATCAGTCCTTCCAATGAACACCCAGGACTGACCTCCCTTAGGATGGACTGGTTGGATCTCCTTGCAGTCCAAGGGACTTGCAAGAGTCTTCTCCAACACCACAGTTCAAAAGGATCAATTCTTCAGCACTCTGCTAGAAGCTATAGGAGGAAATAAAAATCACTAGTAAAAGTAACTGCATTGTTAAATATAGAAGATAGAGTTATTGTTATTTTGAAATATAGCTCCTCTTTTTGCTTCTTATGCAATATAAAGGAAAATGCTTTAACAATAATTATACCTATGTTAGTGAGCACACAATGTATAAAGCTGTAATTCATGACAGTAACAAAATAAAGTAGCTGATGGAACTGGACAGGAGCAGAATTAAAGCAAGCTATTGAAGCTAAAATGGTATCAATCTAGCAAGCTATATTTTTATAAATTAAGGATGTTAATATTTAAAATATTTACTTTTTCCCTATAGCAAGCACTTGGAGAATAACTGAAACTATATATAAAAGGCAGTTAAATGAAATCAAAATGGTACACTAGAAAAAAAAATTAGCCAAACATGAAAGAAACCTATAGTGAAGAAACTGACTGGTGGGGGGGATAGAATAGTTAGAAAACAAATAACCCAAAGGTACAAGATTCCTACATTTTATTGGCCTGTAGTCACTATTGCCACTACTGCCATCATTTTACTGACATTTTTCTAGTATATATATATATTTTTAAGTTGAATCATCAACACTTGTTGATGCAAATACAGGTGCTAGGCTCAAGCAAAAGTAGTTATCTTTCTATTACAGACATAGACACTCTAAACTACTGGCATAAATTCCATTGTTCTACAAACCTGAAAGTTGTATCTGAAAAGAGAATAGAACATTGCCTCTAAAACAAAATTTAAACCTATAATTTTTATGAGCCCACCATTGAGAGTTTTATATCAAGACAGTAAAGAGAAAAAAATGTACTTTCCTTTTAATATGGTGAAAGGTATTATACTGTGAAGGTGGCTTAATTATTTTAGACAGCATGTGTCATTCCTACACTTTCTCATTTATAAACAAAATGTCATATGAGACCAGGTTCATTCACTGTACTCATTAAGGTCTATTGACTGCTGATTTTTATATTTATCCAATAGCTTTGGCTTCAGGTGTTTTGTGTTCATTTCAAAAAATTAGCAGGAACTCTGCCTTCAGTACTGTTGCAAATGACTTGTGCAGAGTCTCTGTTACAAGTGGCTGAGGCTTTTAACTAAAGCTCACACTTCAAGTGAGAACTCAAGGTGCAAAAACCTCTCTCAAAACACAATTCAAAGTCCATCTAAAGGCCCTAACCCTAACCCTAACACTTCCCCAATATGAATTAGTAAAATAAGTGTTACATTGCTTCTTTCTGTCACATGTATCTGTGTATAGAGAAATGACCTTAGAACCCTCCAGAGGAAGAAAAGGTCTTTATTTAGCTGTTCACCCAAATTTTAATTTTGCCAATCGCCCAGAGGCTAACTTCAGTTCAGTTCAGTCATTCAGTCATGTCTGACTTTTTGAGACCCCATGGAATGCAGAACACCAGTCTTCCCTGTCCATCACCAACTCCCAGAGCTTATTCAAACTCATGTCCATCAAGTCAGTGATGCCATTCAACCATCTCACCCTCTGTCATCCCCCTTCTCCTCCTGCTTTCAATCTTTCCCAGCATCAGGGTCTTTTCCAATGAGTCACTTCTTTGCATCAGGTGGCCAATGTAGTGGAGCTTCAGCTTTCAGCATCAGTCCTTCCAAAGAATATTCTGGACTGATTTGCTTTAGGATTGACTGGTTGGATCTTCTTGCAGTCCAAGAGACTCTCAAGAGTCTTCTCCAGCACCACAGTTCAAAAGCACCAATTCTTCAGTGATCAGCTTTTTTATAGTCCAACTCTCATGTCCATATATGACTACTGGAAAACCATAGCCTTGACTACACGGACATTTGCTGGCAAAGTAATGTCTCTACGTTTTCATATGCTCTCTAGGTTGGTCATAGCTTTTCTTCCAAGGAGCAAGCATCTTTTAATTTCATGGCTGCAGTCACCATCTGCAGTGATTTTGTAGCCCCAGAAATTACTCTTTCCATTGTTTCCCCATCTACTTGTTATGAAGTGATGGGACCAGATGCCATGATTTTCGATTTCTGAATACTGAATTTTAAGCTGACTTTTTCACTCTCCTCTTTCACATTTATTAAGAGGCTCTTTAGTTCTTCTTTGCTTTCTGCTGTAAGAGTGGTATCATCTGCATATCTGAGGTTATTAATATTTCTCCCAGCAGTCTTGAGTCCAGCTTGATCCCAGCCCAGCATCACACATGATGTACTCTGCATATAAGTTAAATAAGCAGGATGACAATACACAGTCTTGACATACTCCTTTTCTGATTTGGAACAGTCTGTTGTTCCTTGTCCAGTTCTAACTGTTGCTTCTTGACCTGCATACAGATTTCTCAGAAGGCAGGTCAGGTGGTCTGGTATTCCCATCTCTTGAAGAATTTTCCACAGTTTGACTATGATCCACACAGTCAAAGTCTTTGATCTAGTCAATAAAGCAGAAATAGATGTTCTTCTGGAACTCTCTTCCTTTTTCCATGATCCAACAGATGTTAGCAATTTGATCTCTGGTTCCTCTGCCTTTTCCAAAGCCAGCTTGAACATCTGGAAGTTCACCATTCACGTACTGTTGAAGCCTAGATTGGAGGATTTTGAGCATTACTTTACTAGCATGTGAGATGAGTGTAATTGTGCAGTAGTTTGAGCATTCTTTGACATTGCCTTTCTTTGGGACTGGAATGCAAACTGACGTTTCCCAGTCCTGTGGCCACTGCTGAGTATTCCAAATTTGCTGGCATTTGAGTGCAGTACTTTCACAGCATCATCTTTTAGGGTTTGAAATAACTCAACTGGAATTTCATCACCTCCACTAGCTTTGTTCATAGTGATGCTTCCTAAGGGCCACTTGACTTCACTTTCTAGGATGTCTGGTACTAGATGAGTGATCACACCATCATGGGTCATGAAGATCTTTTTGTGTAGTTCTTCTGTGTATTCTTATAACCTCTTCTTAGTATCTTCTACTTCTGCTAGGTCCATACCATTTCTGTCCTTTATTGTGCCCATCTTTGCATGAAAGATGGTATCTCTAATTTTCTTGAAGCGATCTCTAGTCTTTTCCCTTATATTATTTTCCTCTATTTCTTTGCGTTGATCACTAAGGAAGGCTTTCTTGTCTCTCCTTGCTACTCTTTAGACCTGTGCGTTCAAATGGATATATCTTTTCCAATAGGCTATGGGAGATCAGTGGAGAAATAACTCCATAACAAATGAAGAGAGAAAGCCAAAGCAAAAACAACACCCAGTTGTGGATGTGACTGGTGATGAAAGTAAAGTCTGATGCTGTAAAAAATAATATTTCATAGGAACTTGAAATGTTAGGTCCATGAATCAAGGCAGATTGGAAGTGGTCAAACAAGAGATAGCAAGAGTGAACATCAACATTTTAGCAATCAGCGAACTAAAATGGACTGGAATGGGTGAATTTAACTCAGATAACCATAACTGAAATGTAGTTCAGTTCAGTTCAGTTGCTCAGTTGTGTCTGACTCTGCAACCCCGTGAATTACAGCACACCAGGCCTCCCTGTCCATCACTAACTCCCAGACTTCACTCAAACTCACATCCATTGAGTCAGTGATGGCATCCAGCCTTCTCAGCCTCTGTCGTCCCCTTCTCTGCCTGCCTCCAATCCCTCCCAACATCAGAGTCTTTTCTAATGAGTCAACTCTTTGCATGAGGTGGCCAAAGTACCAGAGCTTCAGCTTTAGCATCATTCCTTCCAAAGAACACCCAGGACTGATCTCCTTCAGAATGGACTGGTTGGATCTCCTTGCAGTCCAAGAGACTCTCAAGAGTCTACTCCAACACCACAGTTCAAAAGCATCAATTCTTCGGCACTCAGCTTTCTTCACAGTCCAACTCTCACATCCATACATGACCACAGGAAAAACCATAGCCTTGACTAGAGTAACCTTTATTGGCAAAGTAATGTCTCTGCTTTTCAACATGCTATCTAGGTTGGTCACAACTTTCCTTCCAAGGAGTAAGTGTCTTTTAATTTCAAGGCTGCAGTCACCATCTGCAGTGATTTTGGAGCCCCCCAAAAAAGTCTGACACTGTTTCCCCATCTATTTCCCATGAAGTGATGGGACCAGATGCCATGATCTTCATTTTCTGAATGTTGAGCTTTAAGCCAACTTTTTCACTTTCCTCTTTCACTTTCATCAAGAGGCTTTTGAGTTCCTCTTCACTTTCTGCCATAGGGTGGTGTCATCTGCATAGCTGAGATTATTGGTATTTCTCCTGGCAACCTTGATTCCAGTTTGTGCTTCTTCTAGTCCAGTGTTCCTCATGATGTACTCTGCATATAAGTTAAATAAGCAGGGTGACAATATACAGCCTTGATGTACTCCTTTTCCTATTTGGAACCAATCTGTTGTTCCATGTCCAGTTTGAACTGTTGCTTCCTGGTCTGCATATAGGTTTCTCAAGAGGCCAGTCAGGTAATCTGGTTTTCCCATCTATTTCAGAATTTTCCAAAGTTTATTGTGATCCACACAGTCAAAGTCTTTGGCATAGTCAAGAAAGCAGAAATAGATGTTTTTCTGGAACTCTCTTGCTTTTTCCATGATCCAGAGAATGTTGGCAATTTGATCTCTGGTACCTTTGCCATTTGGAAAACCAGCTCGAACATGTGGAAGTTCACCGTTCACGTACAATTGAAGCCTGGCTTGGAGAATTTTGAGCATTACTTTACTAGCATGTGAGATCAGTTCAATTTTGCGGTAGTTTGAGCATTCTTTGGCATTGCCTTTCTTTGGGATTGGAATGAAAATGGACCTTTTCCAGTCCTGTGGCCACTGCTGAATTTTCCAAACTTGCTGGCATATTGAGTGCAGCACTTTGACAGCATCATCTTTTAGGATTTGAAATAGCTCAACTGGAATTCCATCATCTCCACTAGCTTTGTTCATAGTGATGCTTTCAAAGCCCACTTGACTTCACATTCCAAGATGTCTGGCTCTAGGTGAGTGATCACACCATCATGATCATCTGCGTGTGAAAATCTTTTTTGTACAGTGTTCCATGTATTCTTGCCACCTCTTCTTAATATCTTCTGCTTCTGTTAGGTCAAGTTCCCTTGGTATCTCTAATTTTCTCAAAGAGATCTCTAGTCTTTTCCATTCTGTTGTTTTCCTCTATTTCTTTGCACTGATCGCTGAAGAAGGCTTTCTTATCTCTTCTTGCTATTCTTTGGAACTCTGCATTCAAATGCTTATATCTTTCTTTTACTCCTTTGCTTTTTGCTTCTCTTCTTTTCATACCTATTTGTAAGGCTTCTCCAGACAGTCATTTTTCTTTTTTGCATTTCTTTTCCATGGGGATGGTCTTGATCCCTGTCTCCTGCACAATGTCATGAACCTCCATCCATAGTTCATCAGGCACTCTATCTATCAGATCTAGTCCCTTAAATCTATTTCTCATTTCCACTGTGTAGTCATAAGAGATCTGATTTATGTCATACCTGAATGGTCTAGTGGTTTTCCCTACTTTCTTCAATTTAAATCTGAATTTGTGGCTCAGATGGTAAAGCGTCTGCCTGCAATGTGGGAGACCTGTGTTCAATCCCTGGGTTGGGAAGATCTCATGGAGAAGGAAAAGGCAGTCCACTCAAGTATTCTTGCCTGGAAAATCCCACGGATGAAGGAACCTGGTAGGCTACAGTCCATGGGGTCGCAAAGAGTCGGACACGACTGAGCAACTTCACTTTCACTTTCACTTCGGCAATAAGGAAGGAGTTCATGATCTGAGCCACAGTCAGCTCCTGGTCTTGTTTTTGCTGACTGTAAAGAGCACCTCCATCTTTGGCTGCAAAGAGTATAATCAATCTGATTTCAGTGTTGACCATCTGGTGATGTCCATGTGTAGAGTCTTCTCTTGTGTTGTTGGAAGAGGGTGTTTGCTATGACCAGTGCATTTTCTTGGCAAAATCTATTAGGCTTTGCCCTGCTTCATTCCATATTCCAAGGTCAAATTTGTCTGTTACTCCTGGTGTTCTTGACTTCCTACTTTTGCATTACAGTCCTCTATAATGAAAAGGACATCTTTTAGGGTGTTAGTTCTAAAAGGTCGTGTAGGTCTTCATAGAACCGTTCAACTTCATCTTATTCAGCATTACTGGTTGGGGTGTAGAGTTGGATTCCTGTGATATTGAATGATTTGCCTTGGAGAGAAACAGAGATCATTCTGTCATTTTTGAGATTGCATCCAAGTATTGCATTTTGGACTCTTTTTGTTGACCATGATGGCTACTCCATTTCTTCTAAGGGATTCCTGCCTGCAGTAGTAGATATAATGGTCATCTGAGTTAAATTCACCCATTCTAGTCCATTTTAGTTCTCTGATTCCTAGAATGCCGATGTTTACTCTTGTCATCTCCTGTTTGACCACTTCCAATTTGCCCTGATTCCTGGACCTGACATTCCAGGTTCCTATGCAATATTGCTCTTTATAGCATCGGACCTTGCTTCTATCACCAATCACATGCACAACTGGGTATTGTTTTGGCTCCATCCCTTCATTCTTTCTGGAGTTACTTCTCCACTGATCTCCAGTAGCACATTGGGCACCTACCGACCTGGAGAGTTCCTCTTTCAGTATCCTATCATTTTGTCTTTTCATACTGTTCATGGGGTTCTCAAGGCAAGAATACTGAAGTGGTTTGCCTTTCCCTTCTTCAGTTGACCACATTCTGTCAGACCGCTCCACCATGATCTACCCATCTTGGGTGGCTTAGTTTCACTGAATTAGACAAGGCTGTGGTCCTGGTGTGATTAGATTGACTAGTTTTCTGTGAGTATGGTTTCAGTGTGTTTGCCCTCTGATGCCCTCTTGCAACACCTACCATCTTACTTGGGTTTCTATTACCTTAGACATGGAGTATTTCTTCACAGCTGCTCCAGCAAAGTGCAGCCACTGTTCCTTACCTTGGATGAGGGGTATCTCCTCACCGCCGCCCTTCCTGACCTTGAACATGGAATAGCTCCTCTTGGCCCTCCTGTGCCCGCACAGCCACCACTCCTTGGACGTGAGGTTGCTCCCTTCGATGCAATCTTAAAAACGACTGAATGATCTCTGCCCGTTTCCAAGGCAGGCCATTCAATATCACAGTAATCTGAGTCTTTGCCCCAACCAGTAATGTTGAAGAAGCAAAGTTGAATGGTTCTATGAAGACCTACAAGACCTAGAATTAACACAAAAAAAAAAAAAAAAGATGTCCTTTTCATTATAGGGGACTGGAATGCAAAAGTAGGAAATCAAGAAACACATGGAGTAACAGGCAAATTTGGCCTTGGAGTACAAAATGAAGCAGGCCAAAGACTAACAGAGTTTTGCCAAGAGAATGCACTGGTTATAGCAAACACCCTCTTCCAACAACAAAAGAGAAGACTCTACACATGGACATCACCTGATGGTCAAAACCAAAATCAGATTGATTATATTCTTTGCAGCCAAAGATGGAGAAGCTCTACACAGTCAACAAAAACAAGACTTGAGCTGACTGTAGCTCAGATCATGAACTCCTTATTACCAAATTCAGATTTAAATTGAAGAAAGTAGGGGAAGCCACTTGGCCATTCAGCTATGACCTAAATCAAATCCCTTATGATTATACAGTGGAAGTGGCAAATAGATATAAGGGATTAGATCTGATAGAGTTCCTGAAGAATTATGGATGGAGGTTCATGAGATTGTACAGGAGGCAGTGATCTAAACCATCCCCAAGAAAAAGAAATGAAAAAAAAAATGGTTGTCTGAGGAGGCCTCACAAATGTCTAAGAAAAGAGGAGAAGCTAAAGGTAAAGGAGAAAAAGAAGCTAACTAGGAGAATTGTATTTTTTTTTTGAGATGGGTTTCTAAATCAAGGGTAAGGGGTATAACAGATAATTTCCAGTCTATCTTTTCCTCTCTCTTTCTTTTAATCTTTCTGTGTCATTAGATCATGTGAATAGCATACAGCTGACTTTACCTAATCTAGAATCTTGGTCCTTTAATAAGGTATACAATCCATTCAAATGTATTCCTTTTTTTACATGTAGGCACCTACTAGATGAATCACAAGCTGAAATTAAGATTGCTGGAAGAAATATTAACAACCTCAGATATGCAGATTGTACCTTTCTAGTGGCAGAAAGTGAAAAGGAACTAAAGAGTCTATTGATGAGAGTGAAAGATAAAATGAAAAACTGGATTGAAATTCAACATTCAAGAAGTAACATCATAGCATCCAGTTCTATCACTTCATGGCAAACAGAAGGGAGAAAAACTGGAAACAGTGACAGATTTTATTTTCTTGGGCTCCAAAATCACAGTGGATGATGACTGCAGCCACGACATTAAAAGATACTTCCTCCTTGTAGGGAAAGCTATGACAAACCTAGACAACATAATAAAAAGAGAGACATCACTTCGCCAACAATAGTCCGTAGAGTCAAAGCTATGATTTTTCCAGGAGTCAGGTAGAAATGTGAGTTGAACCATAAAGAAGGCTGAGTGATGAAGAATTGGTGCTTCCAAATTGTGGTGCTGGAGAAGACTCTTGAGAGTCCCTTGAGCTGAAAGGAGATCAAACCAGTCAATGCTAAAGGAAATCAACCCTAAATACTCATTGGAAGGAATGATGCTGAATCTGAAGCTCCAAGGCCACCTGCTGCAAAGAGCTGACTTGTTGGAAAAGACCCAGATGCCGGGAAAGATTGAAGTCAAAAGGAGAAGGGGATGGCAGAGAATGAGATGGTTGGATAGCATCACCAACTCAATGTACATGAATTTGGGCAAACTTCAGGAGATACTGAAGGACAGGGAAGCCTGGTGTACTGCAGTTCATAGGGTTGCAGTCAGACAAACAATTGAGTGACTGATGGAACTGAACTGATTCTGACCAGCATGAGATGATACTTTATTGTGGTTTTGATTTGCATTTCTCTAATAGTGAGTGACTGAGCATCTTTTCATGTGTTTATTAGCCATCTGTATGTCCTCTTTGGAGAAATATCTGTTTAGTTCTTCGGCCCAGTTTTTGATTGGATTGTTCATTTTTCTGGTACTGAGCTGCATGAGTTGCTTATATATTTTGGAGATTAATTCCTTGTCAGTTGTTCAATTTGCTATTATTTTCTCCCATTCTGAAGGCTGCCTCTTCACCTTACTTATAGCTTCCTTCTTTGTGCAAAAGATGTTAAGTTTAATTAGGTCCCATTTGTTTATTTTTGTTTTTATTTTCATCATTCTGGGAGGTGGGTCATAGAGGATCTTGCTGTAATTTATGTCAGCTAGTGTTCTGCTTATGTTTTTCTCTAAGACTTTTACAGTTTCTGGTCTTACATTTAGATCTTTAATCCATTTGAGTTTACTTTGTGTATGGTGTTAGAAAGTGTTCTAGTTTCATTCTTTTACATGTGGTTGACTCATTTTCCCAGTACCACTTGTTAAAAAGATTGTCTTTTCTCTATTGTATATTTTTGTTACCTTTGTTACCTTTGTCCATCAGTTCAGTTCAGTTCAGTTTAGTCGCTCAGTCGTATCCGACTCTTTGCGACCCCACGAATCACAGCACACCAGGCTTCCCTGTCCATCACCATCTCCCGGAGTTCACTCAGACTAACGTTCATCGAGTCCGTGATGCCATCTAGCCATCTCAGCCTCCATCGTCCCCTTCTCCTCCTGCCCCCATCCTTCCCAGCATCAGAGTCTTTTCCAGTGAGTCAACTCTGCACGTGAGGTTGCCAAAGTACTGGAGTTTCAGCTTTAGCATCATTCCTTCCAAATAAATTCCAGGACTGATCTCCTTCAGAATGGACTGGTTGGATCTCCTTGCAGTCCAAGGGACTCTCAAGAGTCTTCTCAAATACCACAGTTCAAAAGCATCAGTTCTTTGGCGCTCAGTCTTCCTCACAGTCCAACTCTCACATCCATACATGACCACTGGAAAAACCATAGCTTTGACTAGATGGACCTTTGTTGGCAAAGTAATGTCTCTACTTTTGAATATACTGTCTAGGTTGGTCATAACTTCTCTTCAAAGGAGTAAGTGTCTTTTAATTTCATGGCTGCACTCACCATCTGCAGTGATTTTGGAGCCCCAAAAATAAAGTCTGACACTGTTTCCAATGTTTCCCCATCTATTTCCCATGAAGTGATAGGACTGGATGCCATGATCTTCATTTTCTGAATGTTGAGCCTTAAGCCAACTTTTTCTATTTCCTCTTTCACTTTCATCAAGAGGCTTTTTAGTTCCTCTTCACTTTCTGCCATAAGGGTGGTGTCAGCTGCATATCTGAGGTTATTGATATTTCTCCCAGCAGTCTTGATTCCAGCTTGTGTTTCTCCCAGTCCAGCGTTTCTCATGATGTACTCTGCATAGAAGTTAAATAAGCAGGGTGACAATATACAGCCTTGACGTACTCCTTTTCCTATTTGGAACCAGTCTCTTGTTCCATGTCCAGTTCTAACTGTTGCTTACTGACCTGCATACAGATTTCTCAAGAGGCAGGTCAGGTGGTCTGGTATTCCCATCTCTTTCAGAATTTTTCACAGTTTATTGTGAACCACACAGTCAAAGGCTTTAGGATAGTCAATAAAGCAGAAATAGATGTTTTTCTGGAACTCTCTTGCTTTTTCCATGATCCAGTGGATGTTGGCAATTTGATCTCTGGTTCCTCTACCTTTTCTAAAACCAACTTGAACATCAGGAAGTTCATGGTTCACGTATTGCTGAAGCTTGGCTTGGAGAATTTTGAGCATTACTTTATTAGCATGTGAGATGAGTGAAATTGTGCAGTAGTTTGAGCACTCTTTGGCATTGTCTTTCTTTGGAATTGGAATGAAAACGGACCTTTTCCAGTCCTGTGGCCACTGCTGAGTTTTCCAAATTTACTGTCATATTGAGTGCAGCACTTTCACAGCATCATCTTTCAGGATTTGAAATAGCTCAACTGGAATTCCATCACCTCCACTAGCTTTGTTAGTCATGATGCTTTCTAAGGCCCACTTCTCTTCACATTCCAAGATGTCTGAATCTAGATCATGTCATCATGATTATCTGGGTCATGAAGATCATTTTTGTACAGTTCTTCCGTGTATTCTTGCCACCTTTTCTTAATATCTTCTGCTTCTGTCAAGTCCATACCATTTCTGTCCTTTATCGAGCCCATCTTTGCATGAAATGTTCCCTTGGTATCTCTAATTTTCTTGAAGAGATCTCTAGTCTTTCCCATTCTGTTGTTTTCCTCTATTTCTTTGCATTGATTGCTGAAGAAGGCTTTCTTATCTCTTCTTGCTATTCTTTGGAACTCTGCATTCAGATGCTTATATCTTTCCTTTTCTCCTTTGCTTTTCGCCTCTCTTTTCTTCACAGCTATTTGTAAGGCCTCTCTAGACAGCCATTTTGCTTTTTTGCATTTCTTTTCTAACACAGTAGGCTGGTGCAATATCAGTCTATGATGTGAGACCCCAGGAAACACAAGAAACCGGACAATGATCTGGCTGAGCCAGGGTCTCCCCAAGGAGCTGGAGCAGAGAAGAATACTGGGGCAAGCCCCCAGCTCCAAGAATATAAGCCTGAGAAACAGACAACTCACCAGTGTGGACAGTATAATCCTGCATATGAGAAGAAAGCAACTTTATACCTGGAGGACACCTGTCCATAGAGGTGTGAGTGTGATCTGCTAGAAAAAGCGATTAAAATGAGCCAGCAGGGACTAGGGGAGGGCAAGGCTGGGAAATCTCATGGAAAATAGGGGAACTGAGAAATATTTTTAAATAGTTTATGTGATGTAATCAAAAGTTCCCTACCTCAGTGAATGTACACAGTCTCATTATAGGTTATAGTGTTCAAATCTGCAAGTCCAGAAATTGGAGGCTATCAATTTAGGTATCAATTTAGGACTGGCAAGCAGACACCCATTTCCCAACATCACTGAGCCTAGTAGGCTGAATTAGACATCATATCCAAGCAGGATAGGAGAAGGATCTGAGGAGTAAGGACTAAGGAACTCAGGGTACCATGCCCTCAGTCCTGGAAAGCTCATGCCCTCCAGACTCTTGCCCTCACCCTGGATGTGTGGGACTTAATCACATGTTTAGGCTGATAGATGCCCATTTTTTGCTGCATTCCAGACTTGCCCTTTCAAAGGCTGGTTACCACCTCTGAGTACATAAACCATAGTTCAACCTTCCTCTGAGCAGTGTGAGAACCTGTGGTCAGTACAACCCATTACCACCCTTCCCCCATCAGCCTAGAGCATCACCTTGATTACATAGAGGAAATAAACAGGTTGGTCAGGGGATGGGAGGCCTTACAGGAGCTTTAAGCCATGGCATCATAAAATACCAAGTCTCCTACTTTCCTGAGGGCTACAGACTAGAAACAACTAATGTTAAAAAGGAGATGCAGTCAGACAGAGAAAGACATCATATGATAGTGCTTATATGTGGAATCTAAAAGCATGGTACAAATGAACTTATTTGCAAAACAGAAATAGAGACACAGATGCAGAAAACAAACTTATGCTTACCAGTTCAGGAGGAGAGAAGGTGGGATTAGTTGGGGAGATCGAGATTCAAATATACACACTACTATACATAAAATTGTGGTTGTTTAGTCACTAAGTCATGTCTGACTCTTTTTGTGACCCCATGGACTGTAACCCACCAGGCTCCTCTGTCCATGGGATTTTCCAGGCAAGAATACTGGAGTGGGTTGCCATTTTCTTTTCAAGGGATCTTCCCCAACCCAGGGATTGAACCCGCATCTCCTCCATTGGCAGGTGGATTCTTTACCACTGAGCTGCCTGAGAAGTCTGCTACATATAAAACACATAACTAATAAGGACCCATTCGTGTCTGACTTTTGCAGCCCCATGGACTGTAGCCTACCAGGCTCCTCTGTCCATGGGATTTTCCAGGCAAGAGTACTGGAGTGGATTGCCATTTCCTTCTCCAGGGGATCTTCCCAACTCAGGGATCAAACCCAGGTCTCCCACATTGTAGACAGACTCTTTACCATCTGAGCCGCCAGGGAAGTCCCATTGTATAGCACAGAGAGCTCTATTCAGCACTCTGTAATGCCTAGATGGGAAATAATCTAAAAAGAGTGGATATATGCATATGTATAACTGATCCACTTTGCTATACACATGAAACTAATAAGCACTGTAAATCAAATATATTCCAGTAAAAGTTTAAAAGAAAAAGGAGGTGTAATATCACTTCAGCTGCCCCATTCCACCAATGCCCTCTTGACCTCTGCTTGCATACATGGGGCTCTCTTCTGAACAGTCTCTTCCTTTTCATTTCCTCACTCACTCCTCACATTCAGACAGAGTGCCCACTAGGTGCTGGTAAGGGGAAAGTTCAATGAAAACAAAGTAAACCCCTGTACTCAAGGAAATTATAGTGCAGTGGGGCCTTCACCACACACTGGTTCTGTGACTCTGGACAGGTTATGTAATTTTTGTACCCTTTCTATAGTATGGATAAGAATTTTATCTACTTTCTAGAGCATGAACATGCTCTGAAGTCTGGTGATCCCAGAGTCTTCTGTACCTTCTCTGTCTTGGAATGTATTTCTCTTATGGGAGTCTGAGGGAGAAAACAAGCACAACTCTATTGAGTGGCGAAATTAAATCATTCATGCTAGGATCAGGAGGAAAAAACTGTAGCTTCACATCAGGTTATATGGTTAATTTACTTTTAACTTTAACACAAACAATGCCACTTCACATGCATTTGTTGTACAATATTTGATTAAAGTTTTTCTTCACTAATTCAAAATAGAAAACTTCATCTTAACCAAAACTCAACCAGGTAGCAATTGATATAAGTGTAAATTGCTTTATTGACCTGAAAAAAATAACAAAAAAAATAATAAAATGGTGTTAAGGAATGCTGGCTGCATGGGCACAGGAGGGCCAAGAGGAGCCATCTACGTTGAAGGTCAGGAAGGCCGGGGGGTGAGGAGATATCCCTCATCCAGGTAAGGAGCAGAGGCTGTGCCTTGCTGGAACAGCCATGAAGAGATATCCCACGCCCAAGGCAAGAGAAACCCAAGTAAGATGGTAGGTGTGGCAAGAGGGCATCAGAGGGCAGACACACTGAAACCATAATCACATAAAACTAGTCAATCTAATCACAATAGGACCACAGCCTTGCTAATGCAATGAAACTAAGCCATGCCTGAGGGCAACCCAAGACAGGCAGGTCATGGTGGAGAGGTCAGACACAATGTGGTCCACTGGAGAAAGGAATGGCAAACCACTTCAGTATTCTTGCCTTGAGAACCCCATGAACAGTATGAAAAGGCAAAATGATAGGATACTGAAAGAGGAACTCCCCAGGTCAGTAGGTGCCCAATATGCTACTGGAGATCAGTGGAGAAATAACTCTAGAAAGAATGAAGGGATGGAGCCAAAGCAAAAACAATACCCAGTTGTGCATGTGACTGGTGATAGAAGCAAGATCCGATGCTGTAAAGAGCAATATTGCATAGGAACCTGGAATGTCAGGTCCATGAATCAGGGCAATTTGGAGGTGGTCAAACAAGAGATGGCAAGAGTGAACGTCAACATTCTAGGAATCAGCGAACTAAAATGTACTGGAATGGGTGAATTTAACTCAGATGACCATTATATCTACAACTGCAGGCAGGAATCCCTCAGAAGAAATGGAGTAGCCATCATGGTAAACAAAAGAGTCCGAAATGCAGTACTTGGATGCAATCTCAAAAACGACAGAATGATCTCTGTTCGTCTCCAAAGAAAACCATTCAATATCACAGTTATCCAAGTCTATGACCCAACCAGTAACACTGAAGAAGCTTAAGTTGAATGGTTCTATGAAGACCTACAAGACCTTTTAGAACTAACACCCAAAAAAGATGTCTTTTTCATTATAGGGGACTGGAATGCAAAAGTATGAAGTCAAGAAACACCTGGAGTAACAGGCAAATTTGGCCGTGGAATGCGGAATGAAGCAGGGCAAAGACTAATAGAGTCTTGCCAAGAAAATGCTCTGGTCATAGCAAACACTCTCTTCCAAAAACACAAGACTCTACACATGGACTTCACCAGATGGTCAACACCGAAATCAGATTGATTGTATTCTTTGCAGCCAAAGATGGAGAAGCTCTATACTGTCAACAAAAACAAGACCAGGAGCTGACTGTGGCTCAGATCATGAATTCTGTATTACCAAATTCATACGTAAATTGAAGAAAGTAGGGAAAACCACTACACCATTCAGGTATGACCTAAATCAAATCCCTTATAATTATACAGTGGAAGTGAGATACAGATTTAAGGGCCTAGATCTGATAGACAGAGTGCCTGGTGAACTATGGAATGAGGTTCGTGACATTGTGCAGGAGACAGGGATCAAGACCATCCCCATGGAAAAGAAATGCAAAAAAGGCAAAATGGCTGTCTGGGGAGGCCTTACTAATGGCTGTGAAAAGAAGAGACATGAAAAGCAAAGGAGAAAAGGAAAGATATAAGCATCTGAATGCAGAGTTCCAAAGAATAGCAAGAAGAGATAAGAAAGCCTTCTTCAGTGATCAATGCCAACAAATAGAGGAAAACAACAGAATGGGAAAAACTAGAGATCTCTTCAAGAACATTAGAGATACCAAGGGAACATTTCATGCAAAGATGGGCTCAGTAAAATACAGAGATAGTCTGGACCTAACAAAAGCAGAAGATATTAAGAAGAGGTGGCAAGAATACACAGAAGAACTGTACAAAAAAGATCTTCACACACAGATAATCATGATGGTGTGATCACTCACCTAGAGCCAGGACATCTTGGAATGTGAAGTCAAGTGGGCCTTAGAAAGCATCATTATGAACAAAGCTATGGAGGTGATGGAATTCCAGTTGAGCTATTTCAAATCCTGAAAGATGATGCTGTGAAAATGCTGCACTCAATATGCCAGCAAATTTGGAAAACTCAGCAGTGGCCACAGGACTGGAAAAGGTCCATTTTCATTCCAATTCCAAAGAAAGGCAATGCCAAAGAATGCTCAAACTACCACGCAATTGCATTCATCTCACATGCTAGTAAAGTAATGCTCAAAATTCTCCAAGCCAGGCTTCAGCAATACGTGAATCGTGAACTCCCTGATGTTCAAGCTGGTTTTAGAAAAAGACAGAGGAACCAGAGATCAAATCCAGCCAATATCCACTGGATCATGGAAAAAGCAAGAGAGTTCCAAAAACATCTATTTCTGCTTTATTGATTATGCCAAAGCCTTTTGACTGTGTGCTTCACAATAAACTATGGAAAATTCTGAAAGAGACAGGAATACCAGACCACCTGACCTGTCTCTTGAGAAATCTGTATGCAGGTCAGGAAGCAACAGTTAGAACTGGACATGGAAAAACAGACTGGTTCCAAATAGGAAAAGGAGTACGTCAAGGCTGTATATTGTCACCCTGCTTATTTAAGTTATATGCAGAGTACATCATGAGAAACGCTGGACTGGAAGAAACACAAGCTGGAATCAAGACTGCCAGGAGAAATATCAATAACCTCAGATATGTAGCTGACACCATCCTTATGGCAGAAAGTGAAGAGGAACTAAAAAGCCTCTTGATGAAAGTCAAAGAGGAGAGTGGAAAAGGTGGCTTAAAGCTCAACATTCAGAAAACGAAGATCATGGCATCCAGTCCCATCACTTCATGGGAAATAGAGGGGGAAACAGTGGAAACAGTGTCAGACTTTATTTTGGGGGCTCCAAAATCTCTGCAGATGGTGAGTGCAGCCGTGAAATTGAAAGATGCTTACTCCTTGGAAGAAAAGTTATGACCAACCTAGATAGTATATTCAAAAGCAGAGACATTACTTTGCCCACTAAAGTTCATCTAGTCAAGGCTATGGTTTTTCCTGTGGTCATGTACGGATGTGAGTTGGACTGTGAAGAAAGCTGAGCGCTGAAGAATTGATGCTTTTGAACTGTGGTGTTGGAGAAGACTCTTGAGAGTCCCTTGGACTGCAAGGAGATCCAACCAGTCCATTCTGAAGGAGATCAGCCCTGGGATTTCTTTGGAAGGAATGATGCTAAAGCTGAAACTCCAGTACTTTGGCCACCTCATGCAAAGAGTTGACTCGTTGGAAAAGACTTTGATGTTGGGAGGGATTGGGGGCAGGAGGAGAAGGGGACGACAGAGGATGAGATTGCTGGATGGCATCACTGACTCAATGGACGTGAATCTGAGTGAACTGTGGGAGTTGGTGATGGGCAGGGAGGCCCGGTGTGCTGCGATCATGGGTCGCAAAGAGTCTGACACGACTGAGCGACTGAACTGAACCATTATTAAAATCTCTATTGAATAAATATTTATCTACTTTTTATTGGGATTATAGAACAAGAAAGTTGTTCATTGGGTGTTTGCACCCATAGTGGATATTTACTACATTATTACTAATGAACTTTTATAAGTTGCTCCCAGAAAGATAGAATACCATACTTCTGCATACAAGTCAGACATGTCCCTGGCAGCTGCAGAGCAGGGATTTTTGAACATAATGTTCGTATTGGAAAGGTGCTCAAGGGCAGAAGAAGGCCAGTTTTCCAGATGCCAAGTTGGTGGATGATTCATAAAGTCATCGAAATTATCAAGGTATCCATTTATAAGAAACTTCTTTTATTTTTAAACTATATGTAAAACTTAAAGGTATTCATATTGGATGAAATGGTTAACAGCTTTCAAAGATGTCTGCTATTCTAGCTGGCAGGTTTCATCATTTCTTCCTGACAGTACCTAAAGCAATGTTTCATGTCTCTCTCTACCCAGCTCCCTGCAGGAGACAGAAAGAGAAGTCAGTTCACAAGACAGTCTGAGAGGGAAGATTGCAAGGCAGAGAGATGAGAAGACTGACAGGCAGAGAGATGAGAAGACTGACAGGCAGAGAGTCTGAGAGTCTGAGGCCAGGGAGGCAATCTGAAATGGGCATGGGCTCTGGTAATACATCTGATTCAAATCATTGTAAATGTATCAATAATTGATAGAAATAAATATTTTATAAATTTGTCAAATTCATCAAACTGCTCGTCCTGTGATTTACCCATTTAGAAAATGGATTTCTCTATAAACTGTTTTTCAGCAAACTGGTTTTTGCTGAACTAACCCTTGAGCAAATGTACTTGAGTCTTACAGCATAATGGATAAGAAATTAGGCTTTGGGACAAAGCTGCCTGGCTCACACCCTCACAGCACTTACCGGCTGCACACTGTTGAGCAGGGCCTCGACCTCCCAGTGCCTCCATCTCCTCAGCCATGAGAGGGAGTCGTCAGGCCTTCCCTCATAGAGCTGTCAGCAGAGTCATGAATCAACACACTCACAGCATAAAGAGTTGTGCTGGCATCAAAACCACAGGTTATTATTGTCACTCTGCCCTGCCCCACCTCAGGACCGGTCCTCCCACCTGTCTCCTCCATGTGAACCATGCACCAGGTGGTCCCCATCAGGATGATGGTCTGTGCCATTATCTGGTCCCCCATGAAGGTGCCTTAACACAAAAGCAAATGCAGCCCTTAAAATGCCTTTGTTACAAGGTGGGCACCTGCAAGATCCAAATATATACATACTAGTTATCAGATTATTAAACGCTCAGATTATTATTGAAATGAAAACAAGAAATATAAACAGGGCACTTGCAGCAGCCCGAGACTATAAAACGCACCAGTTTGAGAAATGCCATTCCAGGAGCAAGAGACCCAGGTGGGAAAGGCAGAGGGGTGAGGAGACAGAAGCCCGTGACCCGCAGGGAGGCCACATCACAGCCGGCCCAGGCTGCCAGGGAGGAGGGGAGAGGAAGCAGAGCCACACAGGCACTCCTCGGGAAACAGGAAGACCCCACCCAGAGGCGACTGTTTCGCTGTGGTTTTCATCGAACTAGAGCAAGTGGAGCAGGCAGGGTTCCCCAACTCCCATTGCCCGGAGCCCATGCTCTCCTCCCACCCTCACCAGGCAGCTGTGAGACCACACAAAGAATACAAGCCATTACATAAAGGTCTCTAACTCATGTGCTCAGACTTCAGGGCCCTGACAGAAGGCAGGGTCAAAGGAGTGCAAAGGCACAGGTCTGCCACGGCAAACAGCAGAACAAACAGAAAGACTCCAATCAAAGATGGAAAAGCAGGAAGGAAAAAAAAAACTAACAAGAGACCTACATAAATATTTGACCCTACAAAATAAAAGAAAGAAACAAGAATTTGCAAAAGACTGATGAAACAAGAGATGAAAGATGAACTAAAATATCAGCATATGAAGAGGGTTGGAGGATCCAGCAGCTCAGAAAATAATTGAGGAGAGAATTAATTATTTTGCAGAATCTAAAAATACAAACACGACAGAAAACTCTATCAGTGATGTGAAAAACAGGATGAGAAAAGAACATGGAAAACAAGAGGGAAACAATTGAGCAAAATGGACTGACAATGGGAATCAAACATGTAGATAACTAGTTCCCTAAGGAAGACACAGAAGGGATGGAGAAATAAAATACTGTGATCAACACCATCCACTCTCTCCTTCAGAGCCTCCCCTCTTCTTACTAACAGAGCCCTGACTGGTCCTACTGCCAAGATGAGATACCTGGTATCTGGGATGTAGGTGGGGTATTTACCTGATCTTTTAAGTGATGAGCAGGTGACCTTGTTCTGGCCAATGATAGGTAAGAAAAGTTTTCTGGGAGCTTCTGAGAATGACTTTCATTCTGACAAGAGGAAGGAGGGACAGGAAAACTCCTGCCCCAAGTTGCCAACTGACTTTTGCCTCTGACTGTGGCTGTGTGTGTCTAGTCAAGGCTATGGTTTTTCCAGTGGTCCTGTATGGATGTGAGAGTTGGACTGTGAAGAAAGCTGAGGGCCGAAGAATTGATGCTTTTGAACTGTGGTGTTGGAGAAGACTCTTGAGAGTCCCTTGGACTGCAAGGAGATCCAACCAGTCCATCCTAAAGGCGATCAGTCCTGGGTGTTCGTTGGAAGGACTGATGCTGAGGCTGAAACTCCAATACTTTGGCCACCTGATGTGAAGAGCTGACTCATTGAAAAAGATCCTGATGCTGGGAGGGATTGGACGCAGGAGAAGAAGGGGATGACAGAGGGTGAGATGGATGGATGGCATCACTGACTTGATGGACATGAGTTTGGGTAAACTCCAGGGGTTGGTGATGGACAGGGAGACCTGGCATGCTACAATTCATGTAATCGCAAAGAGTCAGACACGACTGAGCAACTGAACTGAACTGAACTAAATTGTGGCTGTGTGAGAGTGAGGAGCTTGAATCTGTTGGAGCCGTTTCAGAGCAAAAAGAAAGGTCAGGAGATGCAGAGGCTGAGCCATAGCTCTTCTCTGGGCTTAGAAGTTACCAAGGGAGTGGCAAGAGTGAGGCCACAGATGTGGGGAAAGAACAATGTGAAGATGGGCTACAGGAAACAGTTTTAGAGTTTGTATTTCTGGTGGCTCAGACAGTAAAGCGTCTGCCTACAATGCAGGAGACCTGGGTTCACTTCCTGCATCGGGAAGATCCCCTGGAGAAGGAAATGGCAATCCACTCCAGCACTCTTGCCTGGAAAATCCCATGGACAGAGGAGCCTGATAGGCTACAGTCCATGGGGTCACAAAGAGTCGGACATGACTGAGCGACTTCATTCATTCATTCATTCAAAGGAGTGGTTGCAGATGGTGTTGGACATGTAGACTGAAATCAGGCTTGGGACTTCTTGTTCAAGATATTCATGAACCAAGTAAATGTATGTGTGTTCTCTCCTTTCCTGGATGTAAAACTATAGGAAATGTATTTTAGGAGTATCAGTCACACAAAAGAGACAAGGAAGCAACTACTCAGCAGACCAGAGATGCCTGGAATCTGAGAGACAAGGAAAATTGCTGCCTAGTAAGGAAGAGCCAGACCCAGGACATCAGATTCTCTGGGATCGTGCCCAGGGGACAAGGCTTTGTTAATAACTCAGATGAGCCCAGTGTGCAGCCAAGTGTGAGAAGCACTAACCTAGAACATACATGTATGGACACAGCAGAGGATGGAGCCGTCTGCCCAGAGGACCAAGCTCAGAGGGCCAAGTAGGAAGGAGGGTGGGGGTGAGAATGGGGCTGAAACAAGAGATCAACCTACTGGGTGGTCTAAGAATGAAAGTCACCCCACAACCCTCCCCTAACCCAGGCATGACTATCCAGGAGCCAGGCATTACCTTCTCATACAACAAAAACAACAAAAAGACTCTTCCAAAACAAAAACTAAATCCAAAACCCGGAATGCATGGCATGGAGAGAACAGTGGATACTGGATCTCAGGAAAGCCTCCTCGTTCTAACATTTATGGGTTCCCCAGCATAAAAGCCAGTCCCTGTCCCTACCCTAAGACGGAGTACGAATGCTCACAGAGCTTCCTGGTACCTTTTCAAACTTAAGAGGAAAACAAAGGATCCACCAGACACATGACGAAAGCTGGCAGCACAAAGATCAATTCCAACCACTGACAGGCAGAACAGGAGGCAGGTTGGAGAGGAGGGGGAATCAGTGAGTAAATCTCCCATAGATTAACAAGAAGTCATTAGGCAATGCTTCAGTTTGAACATTCCAGAAATACCCTTAGAAGTATTACCTAGAGACACAGAAGTAATCAGAGAAAAACTAAAACCAGAAATAACAGAATCGGTTGCCTCTGGGGGAGAGGAATTGGGGCCAGCATGGTACTGAGACTTTTCAGTATGCTTTTTAAAACCATATGCATGAGTAATTTGATCACACATGTATGTATGCTGTGTGTGTGTGTGTGTGTGTGTGTGTGTGATAATATCTGATTATATATTAGTGCTAAGTCACTTCAGTCGTGTCCAACTCTTTGCACCCCCTTGGACTACAGCCCGCCAGGCTCCTCTGTCCATGGGATTCTCCAGGCAAGAATACTGGAGTGGGTTGCCATTTCCTTCTTCAGGGGATCTTCCCAAACCAGGAATTGAACCCATGTCTCTTTGTCTCCTGCATTAGCAGGCAGGCTCTTACCACTAGCGCCACCTGGGAAGCCCAAGCTCTATATATTAGGCTGGCCAAAAAGTTAGATGGTATGGAAAAACCCAAATGAACATTGTAATCAGCCCAGTATTAAAAAGAAACTAATCAAACTATAAAGCAGCACTTGTCCAACTTGAATGTGCACACAATTCACCTGGCAATCTTGTCAAAGAGCAGATTCTGACTTAGTAACTCTAGGAGGCCTGAGAGTCTGCATTTCTCACAAGATCCTGGGTGATGCTGAAGCTGCAGGTCTGAGAACCACACTGTAGGTAGTAGGGCTGCAGATGATGAAAGCCAGGCCGAAGCACCTGAAATAAATTCTGTGGCTAACTGGAAATCAGTGAAGATCTTTGAAGAGAGGTGAGATAGGATCCAAGGATGCTTTAGGAGGCCTGATCAAGGCAGCATCACCTACTGGGAGACACTGGGCGCACAGGTCCAGACAGGAGACATTGTAAAATTCAGGCAAGAGAAGAGGGCAGAGATGACAGGATAGAGAGACACAGCTGCAGTAGAATCACTCGGCAAAGGATTGGGTGTGAGGGGTGAAGGCAAGACGGTATCTAGTGTCCAAGGAGAGTGTTCTGGGCCTCAGTGACTCTGGGCAGGAAGGAGAGTGCAGTCTGGGGACCTGAGCATAAGGGACCTACAGGACCACCAGGGGTTGGAATGCAGACCAGGAGCTCAGGAGAGGCAGAAAGCAGTGAGGAAGTGACCCAAAAGTAGGAATACTCATCACTCACAAGCACTAAGGACCGTCCTGCGTCAGGAGCACAGCCACAGCTACGTATGACATAGGTTCTTGCTGTTGGGGTCACACAAGCCATTCAGGCAGCCTCTTTCCCGCACCTTCTCCTCTCTCCAGCTCAATCTCTGATGCTAAGAGCATCAGGTCCTAGGCTCAAAGCTGCCCTGAAGAGCCAAGACAGCTCTGGCCTTTCCAAAGAAAGACCCCAGGACAAAGCTCATTCTAAAGGAAACATGATCTCTCTCTGTGGCCTGGGCTCAGCTCTTCCCTTCACAGGCCCCCAAAAGGGTCAGGGTGACACAGAGCAGCTGGGAAGATGGGGACACTCCTTACAGTGACTTCTGTCTCTTCAACTCAACACACACTTATGGAGCAGAGATAAAATGCTAAATATAAGCATGGTCTCAGGATAGTCACTGAAGAATCCGCTATATATGGTACTTTAGTTTAACTTTTTACATGCCCTGCTTGTAAGATACTTTTATAATAAATCTGAAATATGGTTTACTGTGCTACCAAAAACGAGAAACAATTGCTTGGCTCTGTATGAGACAATTAAGAAGTATCTCTCTTCTGGGTGAAGTAAGTCAGACAGAGAAGGAGAAATATCATAGGACATTCCTTATATGTGGATTCTTAAAAATGAAATGATACAGATGAATTTACAAAATAGAAAGAGACTCACAGACTTAGAGAACAAACATGACTGCCAGTGGGAGGGATGGCAGGAAGGAATAGTTAGGGAGTTTGGGATGGAGCTATACACTCTGCTACATTTAAAGTGGATAACCAACTGTGGTGTTGGAGGAGACTCTTGAGAGTGCCTTGGACTGCAAGGAGATCCAACCAGTCCATCCTGAAGGAGATCAGCCCTGGGTGTTCTTTGGAAGGAATGATGCTAAAGCTGAAACTCCAGTACTTTGGCCACCTCATGCGAAGAGTTGACTCATTGGAAAAGACTCCGATGCTGGGAGGGATTGGGGGCAGGAGGAGAAGGGGACGACAGAGGATGAGATGGCTGGATGGCATCACCGACTCGATGGACGTGAGTCTGAGTGAACTCCGGGAGATGGTGATGAACAGGGAGGCCTGGCATGCTGCGATTCATGGGGTCGCAGAGTCGGACACGACTGAGCGACTGAACTGAACTGAACCAACAAGGACCTATTATAGAGCACAGGAAACTCGGCTCGATGTTACGTGGCAGCTTGGATGGGAGCGAAGTTTGTAGGAGAATGGATACATGTATATGTATGACTGAGTTCCTTGGCTATTCACCTGAAACTATCACAACATTGTTAAAAGGTTATACTCCAGTACAAAATAAAAAGTTTTTAAAAACTAAAAATAAAATAAGTTAGTTCCAGTCAAAAAAAAGAGAGAGAGAATATTTCTCTTTGAAAGGCTGAGCACCCTACCAGAAACCATTCTAGTGCATGAAAGGTCTGTGTGCCCATGGCAATGACATTGGACCCCTGGCCTGCATTAATTTTAAAGAGTTAAGGAGGGAGAAGTCCAACCCTTGATAAATGGGACATGGCTTCACCTCTTCCTGCTGAATCTACACGACAGACACTTCCCTTGGTGTCCAGCCCATCAGGGGGACCCAGGAGCTAAACCATCATCAACGCCCCCACTTGGCTAGTACTTTCCAGTGCAAAAGCACTTTCACCTGCGAGAGGCCAGTATGTACCATGATTGCTTTCCCATTAAACAGATGAGGAAAATAAGGATGCAGATAGCTTATTTGTTAACCCAAGGTGTAGAAAGTCAGCACGTGCCAAAACCAGATCCGCAGACCAGATCCCTGCCCTTTCAGACCAACAGCCTTTTCAGATTCAGGTCCCTCTCAGTGTAGTGAAGCCCCCACACAAGAGGGTTTCAGACCTTGAGAAGCCACACGAGGGGGCGGAAGGCCAGGCCTGTCCCAGGCAGCCTTTCGCCTCCGTCACACCACCACAGGCGGAAGAGCTAAGGCCTGTGGCTGCATATTGGCATGCTCTCAGTCCCCAACGCAGCCCTCGTCCAACCGCAGTCACCTTCCTGTGCGCTCAGTGAGTCACAAACAGGCCAGCACCTCCAGCCACAGCCCAGACATGCAAAGCCTGCTGGCCTGCAAAGCCTCAGCTGGTTGGTCTCCCAGCAAGGCCCAGGGACCCTCGCTGTCTGTGAGCTGCAGGCTGGTGGACCTGCCCTACACCCTGGGGCAGTGAACTGTCCTTCTAGAGAGTCTCTGATCCAGCTTTCACAGGGTCTCTTCATCTTAGTCTTAACATCCATCCCATCAGTCACACCAAGTACATTACCTTCTAAGCCTGGAGAAGCCCCTCCACCCCCATGGAGAAACTGCATTCACCCCATGCTTGTGTCCAGCTCCCATGCACCACTCCCATCTAACCTCACCCAAACCACAAACCTAGGCCCCTTCTTCTAGGCTTCTTATTACAAGATTTTCCTCCTGATTCTTGGCTGGACATCTGTCTTCCACCCAGCGAGGGGAGGACAGACCACAACAGCCAGCACAACCTTCCTCCCACCTCAGGGGTTCATGTCACACCAAACACCCCACAGGGAGGTAGGTGGGCTCTGCAGATCCCCAATTCACAGTCCCTGAAACTGTGCCCACAGACCTGTGAGACCCTCCCACTGGGGGTACAGAGAGGAGGGAGAGGCCCAGCATGAGCTGGTAATGGGAAAACCTCCCCATTTTTGAGGTCACACACATTTCTTATGGTTCTAAGAAAGAACCCCCATCATCAGCCTCCAGCCTGCAGACCTGCTCCCCCTCCCTGGAGTAAGCTCCTTCCCTCCCACCCCTGCCAAACTCCCACCAACCCTTCCAGATGCAGCTCAGATGGCCCCCTGGAATCCTGCCCCATCCTGCCCCAGATGAATTAGGCGCTCTCTGCACTGGGCTCCCACAGCACTTGAGCAAGTTGTTGGTCATTTGTGATATAACCAAGCATCCGTGGATCTTGTCCACCCCCTCTCTTCTTATGCCCAGGCCTGTGAACAGGAAGGGCAAGCAGGCCCCACTCTCAGTATAATCATTTTCTAGAACTGCCCTAACAAAGTACTCGGTCTGGGAGGCTTCTTTAGCAGCAGGTGCCTTCTCACACAGCTCTGGATTCTGGGAGTCTGAGATGAGGTGTCCTCAGGGTTCATGTCTTCTGAGGATCTTTCCTTGTCTGGTTGTTGGGCTTCTTCTCCATGTGTCTTTCCACAGTCTTCCCATTGTAAATGTCTGTGTTCAATATCTTTTCCCTGTAAGGACATCAGTCATGTTGTATTAGGGCCCATTCTTATGACCTCAGTTCAGTTCATTTCAGTTCAGTCACTCAGTCATGTCAACCTCTTTTCACCCCCATAGATTGCAACACGCCAGGCTTCCTTGTCCATCAGCAACTCCCAGAGCTTACTCAAACTCATGTCCATTGAGTCGGTGATACCATCCAACCATCTCATCCTCTGTTGTCCCCTTCTCCCACCTTCAATCTTTCCCATCATCAGGGTCTTTTCCAATAAGTCAATTCTTCACATCAGGTGGCCAAAGTATTGAAGTTTCAGCTTCAGCATCAGTCCTTTCAATGAATATTCAGGACTGATCTCCTTTAGGATGGACTGGTTGGATCTCCTCACAGTGCAAGGAACTCTCAAGAGTCTTTTCCAACACCACAGTTCAAAAGCATCAATTCTTCAGCACTCAGCTTTCTTTATAGTCCAACTCTCACATCCATACCTCATTTTATCTTAATTGCTCTGCTGAAGGCCCTGTCTCCAAATGCAGTCACATTCTGAGGAACTGAGGCCCGGCGTGGGTTGGGGGAGGACTTCATGTGAACTACAGGAGCAAAGAAGTCAGCCAACTCTCAGGCTGGTGTGAGTCAAAGCTAGCACTGAGAGCAGGACCCTGTTGACTCACGCTTGTCCCATCCCTCCTATGAAGATGCTGGAGTGTCACACATGCTCTTAAAAAGACAAGCAGCTTTCAGCTAAGCAGCACATGGCAGCCGTGATCGGTTTCCACTCAGTCCATGTCCACCATCTTGCTTCCAGCAGAGACACAGCTTATGCATGTTCCATACTCAGTTATTTTCCTTCAGTAAAAGTAAAACAAAGACAGGAGAATAGCAATTTCAATTGTGCACCAATTCCACTCTAGGAGAATCTACTCTGTTCACAAACTGAAGGCTTGGCATGAGCTTGAGATGGAAGCTGTAAATCCATGTGTTCCCATGGTCCATCTCTCGGCTCCCACCCATCTTCCCCAGCAGCAGAGCTGTGCCGGGACCTGTTTAACAGCTGGCTCTTCAGCTGGTCTCTAGTATTTGCCAATCCCAGTGGTGTGGATACCCTTCTCTGTGGCTCATTTCAAACCACCAGCATGCTGACACTGAGCACAGACTCAGGAAAAGACGCATAAAACCAGCTCTTACAAGCCAGCTCCAGGTGTTTCTAGCACATCACTGTCTTGGGGGAATCTAGCATTTCAGTCTACAGACACATTTTCATGCCTCAGTGCCTGAAAACACAAACAACTGTTTACCAGGAGGAAAAGGCAGCCTCCCCCAAGGCAGGAGGACGACTTCCTGAGGGTGGTCCACGGGTCTGCCCCGCAGCAGCATCCTAGGGGTCCACAGAAGAGGTTTCTCTTGCTCTTTTTTAACTTTTAATTTTTTAACACCAAAAACATTTTGTATTGGGGTGTAGCTGATTAACAATGTTATGGTAGTTTCAGCAAAGTTTTGTGAGAACAGCCATACACATATATGTATCCATTCTTTCCCAAACCCCCCTTCCATCCAGGCTGGCACAAAATACTGAGCAGAGTTCCCTGTGCTATACAAAAGGTCTTTGCTAATTATCCATTTATAATATTGCAGTGTGTACTTGACCTTCCCAGAGTCCCTAACTATCCCTTCCCCTTGGCTTACCTATTGTAAACAGTGCTGCAATGAACATTTGGTGCCTGTGTCTTTTACAGGAGTGATTTTAACTTTATTTCACTTAACTTTCCCTTCAGTAACCAAAGTGACATCATTCACCCTTCTCCTTCACTAGACACCCCAGCACAGGCTCAAGTGGGCTACCCTTCCTCGTCACCCTGCCCACCGGGCTGTGTATCCTGAGATCACAGAACGACTTTGTCTTTGGGAGCCCAGCCTGCTGAGAGGCAGGACTTTACAGACAACACACACTGATTTCATTCCTGCTGATACCACAAGCTGGATAATTGTGGGCAGATCCTCAACATCCTTCTCTAGAAAATAAGATAATATCTATTTCCCAGAGTTGCTGGGAGAACTAAGTAAATATGGTGAAAAGCACCCAGCACAGGGCAATCCCAACAGACTTCACCACTCCCATCCTCCCATGGGAGGCAGTCTGAGCCACAGTCAGATAGTATCCCCACCTGATGGCTGATTTCAGAATTGCCCAAATTGTTCCTGAATTTGAGGGAAACTGTTTAGAGAAGAGAAGTGGTGGGGGTCTGGTGAGAAGCAAGACCGTGGTTTCTGAGAAAACATTAGATACCATGGAAGGATGTAGGGCATTGGCATCAAGTTCAGGTGACAGTTCTGCATGGAATTAGTTGTCATTTGCCTTAGTTTACTCATCTGTAAAATGGATGTGAGTTCTGTGTTATTAGATAAACAAACACACTCAATAAGTGTTGCCCTTCTGCTTGCTCTTGGCCCCTCTTCCCAGCCCCATTTCCCAGAACCTAATATCATTTCCTGCCTCCCCCATGCCATGCTGCACTTAGTCACTCAGTCATGTCTGACTCTTTGGGACCCTATGGATGGTAGCCCACCAGTCTCCTCTGTCCATGGGGATTCTCCAGACAAGAATACTGGAGTGGGTTGCCATTTCCTTCTCCAGGGGATCTTCCCAACCCAGGGATCAAACCCAGGTCTCCCTATTGCAGACAGATTCTTTACCATCTGAGCCACCAGGGAAGACCATGAGCCAGGGAATCTTCCTGACCCAGGGATCGAACCAGGGTCTCCTGCATTGCAGGCGACTTCTTTGCCATCTGAGCTCCCAGGGAAGCCCTCCTGCCTCCACAGGTCCCCTCAGTGGTTCTTTCTTGGCCTCGTCTTCTCAGTCCTGTCCAGGGTCCTCTTCACTCCGAGAGGAAGGATCTCAAAGTTCACAGTCATCCACAGAACTTCAAGGTCCCAAAGCTCTAAATCTTTACAGTAGTTCAATAATAAGCAGACTCTTGGTAATACGTGCTTGCTGACAAAAATATATCAAGGATGACAAGTAAAGTAAAACCTAAGTAATTTATTTGTTTAAAAGGAGGAAGAGAAGAGGAGGAAAAGGAAAGAAAAGCAGACTCCCCAGAAAATATTTGAAAAAATGTGACTGCCAATAGGTTAATTTCCCAACTATACAAAAGCTCATATATCTAAATAAACAAAAAAAAAACAACAATTTTTAAAATGGTCAGAAGACCTAAATTGAATTACTCCAAATAAGACATACAGATGGCCAACAGGTACATGAAAAGATATTCAACATTTCTAATATTTAGAGAAATGCAAGTCAAAACTCCAGTGAGGTATCACATCTCACCAGTCAGAATGACCATCATCAAAATGGCTACAAACAAGAAATGCTGGAGAAGAGGTAGAAAAAGGAACCGTCTTTCACTGTTGGTAGAGATGTGAACTGGAAAAGCCCCTACAAAGAACAGTATGGAGGTTTCTCTAAAAACTAAAACTAGAGTTACCATATGATCCAGCAATCCCACTCCTGGGCAGAAAATATTAAAACTCTAATTTGAAAAGAAACATGTGCTCTAGTGTTCACGGCAGCACTATTTACAATATCCAAGCTCTGGAAACAGCCCAAATGCCCAGCAAAAGGTGATTTAAGAAGACATTGTAGATATACACAATGAAATATTACTCGGTCATAAAAAGAATAAAATATTGTCATTTGCAGCAACATACATGGACCTAGAGAATATCATACTAAGTGAAGTAAGTCATACAAATATCATATGATATCATTTATATGTGGAATCAAAAAATAATACAAATTTATCTATATACAAAGCAGAAACAGACTCACAAACAGAAAACAAATGTATAGCTACCAAAGGAGAAAGAGAGTAGGGAGGGATAAATTAGAAGCATGCAATTAACAGACACACACTTCTACACATAAAATAGACAGGCAACAAGGATTTACAGTGCAACACAGGAAACAATATTCAATATCTTGTAATAATCTACAATGGAAAATAATCTGAAAAAGAAGAGACAGAGATAATTGAATCACTGGCAATTGATTATTGATAATTTTTAATTATCAGTTATTAATTATCTATAATTATCCATTAATCATCAATTGATAATTCACTGTATACCTGAAACTAACACAACATTGTAAGTCAACTACACTTCAATTAAAAAGATTCCTCAGTCTGGGGAGAGGTATCAAACTAGGAACCCTACACACCCCCTTCCCATTATCAAGCACTCTCCCCAAGGGGGCATTTGGGGCACAGTCTCCACGATGGTAGGTGTGGGGACCATTTCTCCCACACTAGGGAACTTTCTGGAACTTTCTAACCCAAATGGTAACACCTGGCTGGTGACTCTGATTTCAAGGACACACAGTGACCAGCATTGTTTCAGTGCTGACCGGTGTCCTTGAGGTTATAAATCCTTCCTGATAGGCCAATGCCACATCTTACTTACTCTTTAGGTCTGAATCTCATCTTGTTTACCTGAGTGACTCTGGACAAGCATCTGAATTTATCTGAGCCTGCGAGCTGTCACAGCACTGGGGATGTGTTCCCACTTCAGGAGTCTCTGGGGTTAGTAAGTGGGGGCTGTGCACGTGTCCAGTGAGGCTACAAATGCTCCACAAACACACCTGTTCTCCAGAACTCATTCTCCAGGAGATGCTTCTTTTATGAACGGTTGGCTCTACCACTAGAGCAGGTTTTCACCAGCGCCCCCTTGTGGCATCACGTTTTCTTCAGTTCAGTTCAGTCGCTCAGTCCTGTCCGACTCTTTGCGACCTCATGAATCGCAGCACGCCAGGCCTCCCTGTCCATCACCAATTCCCGGAGTTCACTTAAACCCATGTCCATCGAGTTGGTCACACCATCCAGCCATCTCATCCTCCTTCGTCCCCTTCTCCTCCTGTCCCCAATCCCTCCCAGCATCAGAGTCTTTTCCAGTGAGTCAACTCTTCGCATGAGGTGGCCAAAGTATTGGAGTTTCAGCTTTAGCATCAGTCCTTCCAAATCACCCAGGACTGATCTCCTTCAGAATGGACTGATTGGATCTTCTTGCAGTCCAAGGGACTCTCAAGAGTCTTCTCCAACACCACAGTTCAAAACGAAGCGTCAGTCTATGTTCAATACAGGATGCAGGATGCATGGGGCTGGTGCACAGGATGATTCAGGGAGATGATATGGGGTGGGAGGTGGGAGGGGGCTTCAGCATTGGGAGATCATGGACACCTGTGTCTGATTCATATCAATGTATGGCAAAACAAATACAGTATTGTAATGTAGAATAAAGTATTAAAAAAATAAAAATACAAAACAAAATGAATCACTAAAATTTTTAAAAAAAAAAAAAGGCATCAATTCTTTGGCGTTCAGCTTTCTTCACAGTCCAACTCTCACATCCATACATGACCACTGGAAAAACCATAGCCTTCACTAGACGGACCTTTGTTCACCAAGTAATGTATCTGCTTTTGAATATGCTGTCTACGTTGGTCATAACTTTCCTTCCAAGGCGTAAGTGTCTTTTACTTTCATGGCTGCAGTCACCATCTGCAGTGATTTGGGAGCCCAAAAACTAAAGTCTGACACTGCTTCCACTGTTTCCCCATCTATTTCCCATGAAGTGATGGGACCAGATGCCATGATCTTCGTTTTCTGAATGTTGAGCTTTAAGCCAACTTTTTCACTCTCCTCTTTCACTTTCATCAAGAGGCTTTTAGTTCCTCTTTGCTTTCTGCCATGAGGGTGGTGTCATCTGCATATCTGAGGTTATTCCAGCTTGTGCTTCTTCCAGCCCAGTGTTTCTCATGATGTACTCTGCATATAAGTTAAATAAACAGAGTGACAATATACAGCCTTTATGTACTACTTTTCCTATTTGAACCAGTCTGTTGTTCCATGTCCAGTTCTAACTGTTGCTTCTTGACCTGCATACAGATTTCTCAAGAAGCAGGTTAGGTGGTCTGGTATTCCCATCTCTCTCAGAATTTTTCACAGTTTGTTGTGATCCACACAGTCAAAGGCTTTGGCATAGTCAATAAAGCTGAAATAGATGTTTTTCTGGAGCTCTCTTGGTTTTTCCATGATCCAGCAGATGTTGCAATTTGATCTCTGATTTTTCTGCCTTTTCTAAAACCAGCGTGAACATCTGGAAGTTTACAGTTCATGTATTGCTGAAGCCTGGCTTGGAAAATTTTGAGCATTTTTACTAGTGTGTGAGATGAGTGCAACTGTGTAGTAATTTGACCATTCTTTGGCATCGCATTTCTTTGGGATTGGAATGAAAACTGACTTTCCAGTCCTGTGGCCACTGCTGAGTTTTCCAAATTTGCTGGCATATTGAGTGCAGCACTTTCACAGCATCATCTTTCAGGATTTGAAATAGCTCAACTGGAATTCCATCACCTCCGCTAGCTTTGTTCATAGTGATGTTTTCTAAGGCCCACTTGACTTCACATTCCAGGATATCTGGCTCTAGGTGAGTGATCACACCATCGTGATTATCTTGGTCAAAAAGTAAGACCATCCTTAGAGATATAAAGCAGTTGGGGATAGATACTCACTAATTCCTTTACCAATTCATTTCTGGATTTTAAACTTGAGCCACTTTGGACAGAGGAGTCTTGAAGGCTGCAATCCATAGGGTCACATAGAGTCGGACACAACAGAAGCAACTTAGCACACAGGCACAGAAGCTTATTTACAGTGAAACAAAAATGTAAACATTAATCAATTGTGCACTTCCCTGAACAAATGCTGGATTCTTCACTCACCAGAAAGAAATGCTATTAAACGTAAGCAAATGTATAAATGGAGTACATTTTAGTATGTGGCTAGAGTACAGGAACAACCAGATCACAGAACAAGAAAAGAAATTATTTCACACATGAAATAGGAAAAACATGAGGTTTATTAGTCAGCTCAGACTGCCATTAAAAAATAACCACAGACAGAGTAGTTAAAACAACAGCAATCTATTTTCTCACACTGAGGAGGCCAGAATTTCAAAATAAAGGTACCATCAGGGTTGATTTCTGGTAAGTCCTCTCTTCCCAGTTTCTAGATGGACACCTTCTTAATGTGTCCTCACATAACTTCTCCCCCATTCATGCACAAAGCAAGAGGGAGACAGGGACAGAGAGACAGATGGACATAAACAGCGAGCTCTACTTTTTCGCCTAGAGGACTCTGTTTCTACTTGAAAATTCAGTAGCTTCTTTCATAGTGATTTTATTTGACTTTTTATGGAGATACACATGCTCAGTCACAGTCGTGTCCAGTTCTCTGCGACCCCTTGGACTGTAGCCTGCCAGGCTCCTTTGTCCATGAGATTCCACAGGCAAGAATACTGAAGTGGGTTGCCATTTCTTACTTCAGGGGATCTTCCTGACCCAGGGATCGAACTCTTGTCTCCCATCTCCAGCATTTGTAGACAGATTCTTTACCACTGCATCACCTGGGAAGCCCTTTATGGAGGTATAGTTGATGTGTAATATTATATAAGTTTCAGATATACAGAATACTCACAATTCTTAAAAGGTATATTCTATCTATAGTTCTTATAAAATACTGGCTGGCACTGGTAACCGCTAGCTTATTCTCAATATCTATGAGTCTGTGTCATTTGGCTCTTTTGACTTCAGATAGCCTCCATTATCTCCCCAAAGGTCCTTGCTCTACATGCAGTTACACTGGGGATCAAGGCTTCAATATATGAATTTGGGGAAGACTGTTGAACCCATAACATGAGGCAATCAAGAAATGTTTGCCCCTGGGGTTGCTGTCCCTGGGGTAGAATTTTGAATGTATGCTATCCTCGCTAGTGACCTCGCCAACCCAAACAGCAATCAGAGATAAGACCAGTGTAATAATGAGACGGAGGCCACTCCATCCCACTGGAAGATTCATTGAGAGAGAGCAACTCTGTTTTTACCATGACCTTTATTTGAGATACCATCTCCATCAAGATGCCCACAGGCATCATAGTCCTTGGGACCCCACAAGTGATTCTGATATCTGTTGCCAAACTCTTCATAACTTCCCAGCAAGGGTGGTAGAATAAGCTTTTCCTCCCAGAGATGGCTTTCTCAGGGGCTAAACCCATCCATCTATTTAGATCTGTTTCTGATCCAAATCAAGATCTGAAGTGAGAGCTGGCCTCTGGTCATTAGAACAATGTAACTATTCCACTGCTCTGTTCACCTTTCCTTTCCCCTGGGGCATCTGCCTGGGGAATTTGAGGAGGAGAGGAGGCAAGTCCACTCCCCATTCTCTGTAGGGTTGGCAGATCAATGAAAACTAATCAGAATCTGAGCAATACAGCAGTGCCTCCCCCTCTACATGGAAAAAATATCTACCACTAACAGCTCTGCCTGGGTGTTGCTATACTTTGGGTCTTGAAATAATTTTGACCCATTCCTAAAGCTAGCCACACCAAAGGTCAAAATCTGCTATTATAGTAAAATTTATTTTCAGGTGTCTGAATAGGTCTTTTATACCCTGACATCTGTTCTACGTGTTTTCCCCTCATCCAGATGCTCCCTAGCATATTTCAGGATGTTTTGCATTTATTGAGTGCTTGCTATACAGACACTGAGACTAAGCACTTGATACGCAATATCTCATTAATCCTCAAACAACTCCATGAAACAGATATGATCATTATATTCCTTTTGCAGGTGAGAAAAATGAGGCTTAGAGGAGTAGATCCAAGACTGAGGGCTGATCTATAACAAAAGATTCAAATCCACATCAGTCCAACCCCAAAGCATCATTCATATCCTATATTTCCAGTAAAAGCTTGATTTCTTTGATCATCAGACCTTTACAATAACATCTGTGCTATGATACCTGTTAATGAGCCATCTAGCAACAAAACAACAGACCCTTTTATGTTTTCCTTGCCTGATACTTCAGCTGTTTCATATTTGAGGGGTGGCCAAATGATACTCCTTTAGTGACCATTATTTTAGCCAGTCTCATTCCCTTCCAAAGATGTCAGTGATTCATTTCTGTCACATCTATGTCCTCAAAGTCTACTCACCTAACAAAACAGGGAAATAATAAGATCTTACAGACTTAGGTAAGAGAAGAAATGCCCCTCTGAATCCCCAATGCTTGAAAAAGTTCTATCACCTCCCATCACAAGAAGCATACCTAGTATCCAGATGCAGCATCATCCCCCAAGGGAACTAGAGATCCTTGGAGAAAAGGTTGGTTCTAGGACTGAAGCAATAAATATACAAGATGAGTCTGAAGTTCTCATAGTGCCACAAAGTAAGGAAATTCTTGAAAAAGAAATGATAGAGGCATGTCAGATGACCACAGGAGCCAGAAGAGCATCCAGTGGTGAAAATAAAGAATAATCTGAGAAACAAAATTATAAAAGTAAATTTGGATTATAACCCAAGATATAAAGTAAATGTCAGTGATTGTTTGCCGATACAAATTAACTTATTATGTAAATAAATAAATGGAGAAAAGACAGTCTCCCCTGCAGAAGAATTCTAACAATGTGTGTAAATGCTCCACCGTAAAGGAGTGAAGTATAATCCCCCACTTAAGTGTAAACTGCACATAATGACCTCCTTCCAGTGAGGATGGTATGGAAAGCAAAGGGAAGAGTAACTTCACAGTGGATGACCGGATCAACACTGCCTTTGTTCAGGTGATGAAACTCAAGCTCAACAGTGGTAAGTCATGTTGACAGTATATACCTTTGATATGTGATTAAAATGGCACTTTATTTCTGTGGTCTTCTTCCCAAAAACCCAGTCTAATCGTGAAAGAAATATCAGCCAAATCTCAATTGAAGTACATTTTACAAAATATCTGGCCACTGTTTAAAATGATCATCAAAAAAAAAAAAAAAATAGAAATCTGAGACCCTGTCCCAGCCTAGAACAGTCAAAAGAGACAGAACAAGTACAAGTAAGATTATATCCTGGGTAAGATCCTGGAACAGAAAGGGCAGATCAAGACAAACTAAGGACATCTGAATAAGTATGAACTATAAATGTGTTAATGCTGCTGCTGCTGCTGCTAAGTCGCTTCAGTCGTGTCCGACTCTGTGTGACCCCATAGAGGGCAGCCCACCAGGCTCCCCCGTCCCTGGGATTCTCCAGGCAAGATCGCTGGAGTGGGTCAATATTAGTTCATTAATGGTGACAAATGTTAATTGGTATAAATGTTGCTAGTAGGGGAAGCTATGAGAAAAATATTTGTAAACTCTTCTATTTTACCAATTTTCTGTAAATCTAAAACTGCTGCAAAAATAAAATTTATTAAAATAAAAAGTGCTGACCTCCCTGAACTCGTATCCTTTCTAGTTACAACAGCTCATGAAAGATATTCAGGCATGAATATCACTATTTCCAAAAGGCCAACAAGATCTGTGTGCGACTCTCTTCCCCTACATACACAGGAACACTTGCTCTCAAATTAAACCCTGTTCCCGCTGGCAACCCCATGAAAGCAGACTTGAAAACTAGAGACTGCTGTCAGAATAATGATGGCTTGAGTTGCTCCCTTTGTCTCTCCTCTTCCATCCGCAACCAGTTAAATATCCACAACTCGACAAAGGTGATTCTGCCCAATACTCCAGGATGCTGGAGAATTCCACAAGTCTGCAGGCTTGAAGGTGGTGGACTGAGACACACAGGGGAGGGAGACGAGGGGAACAGAAGAGGGGGTGCCTGCAATCCCAGACCTTCACTTGTGGCAGATATACCCACAGCCCCAAGGATTCCAGTAGCTTCAGGGGAGGCAGCCCACACAACACACACCTCCCAGCTTCAGTGGTGCCCTTGGCCGCAGACACTGAATAGAAGCAGCATGACCTGTGGCCTTGTCCCTCCTGCCATGAAGACACCCAAAATTCAGGCCCCCAACTGCAGCACCCGTGGACCTGACAAACCAGCAACAGCAGAGACACCAGACCCCAGTTCCCCCTTCATTGTTCCCCATTCCCCAAAGAGTCAGAGCCTGCCATCCGAGGGACCCTGGATGGGGTGAAGACTCACACCATCCCAGTGACGCAGGCAGCAATGCCAGGGACGCCCTCAGCAGCAAGGCACCAAGGACTCCAGAGGCACAAGCAGCGACCACAAGGGCAGCAGGCATCACCTCTAAGGGAGGTGGCGGGGGTGGAAAGTGCCCATCTCAAATATAACCGGAGTGGGAGAAACCGAAGTAATGCTCAAAATTCTCCAAGCCAGGCTCCAACACTATGTGAATTGAGAACCTCCAGATGTTCAAGCTGGATTCAGAAAAGGCAGAGGAGCCAGAGATCAAATTGCCAACATCAGCTGGATCATAGAAAAAGGAAAAGAGTTCCAGAAAAACATCTGCTTCACTGAATACACCAAAGTCTTTGACTGTGTGGATCACAACAAACTGTGAAAAATTCTTCAAGAGATGGGAATACCACAACACCTTACCTGCCTCCTGAGAAATCTGTATGCAGGTCAGGAAGCAACAGTTGGAACCAGATACGGAACAACAGACTGGTTTCAAATCTGGAAAAGAGTATGTCAAGAATGTATGTCGTCATCCTGCTTGTTTAACTATATGGAGAGTAAATCATGAGAAATTCTGGACTGGATGAAGCACAAACTGGAATCAAGATTGCCAGGAGAAATATCAGTAACCTCAGATATGCAGATGACACCACCCTTATGGCAGAAAGCAAAGAGGAACTAAAGAGCCTCTTGATGAAGGTAAAAGAGGAGAGCGAAAAAGATGGCTTAAAGCTCAACGTTCAAAAAATGAAGATCGTGGCATTCAGTGCCATCAGTTCATGACAAATAGATGGGAAACAATGGAAACAGTGAGAAACTTTATTTTGGGGGGCTCCAAAATCACTTCAGATGGTGACTGCAGCCATGAAATATAAAAAGCGCTTGCTCCTTGGAAGAAAAGCTATGACCCACTTAGACAGCGTATTAAAAAGCAGAGACATTACTTTGTCAACAGAGGTCCATATAGTCACAGCTATAGTTCTTCCAGTAGTCATGTATGGTTGTTAGAGTTGAACCATAAAAAGGCTGAATGCCAAAGAACCGATGCTTCTGAAGTATGGTGTTGAAGACTCTTGAGAGTCCCTTGGAATGCAAGGAAATCAAACCAGTCAATCCTAAAGGAATTCAATACTGAACATTCATTGGAAGGACTGATGCCAAAGCTGAACCTCCAATACTTTGGCCACCTAACGCGAACAGCTGACTCATTAGAAAAGACCCTGATGCTGGGAAAGACTGAAGGCGGGGGAAGAAGGGGACGACAGAGGACGAGATGGTTGTATGGCACCACTGACTCAATGAACCTGAGATTGAGCAAACTCTGGAAGATAGTGAAGGACAGGGAAGCCTGACATGCCTCAGTCCACGGGGTTGCAAAGAGTGGGACAGGACTGAGTGACTGAACAAGGAGAAACCAAAAGCATGCAATAGCACCACCTACTGGAAAAAAGAGAAAGGTAATGGCACCCCACTCCAGTACTCTTGCCTGGAAAATCCCATGGATGGAGGAGTCTGGTGGGCTGCAATCCATGGGGTCGCTAAGAGTCAGACACGACTGAGCGACTTCACGTTCACTTTTCACTTTCATGCATTGGAGAAGGAAATGGCAACCCACTCCAGTGTTCTTGCCTGGAGAATCCCAGGGACGGGGGAGCCTGGTGGGCTGTCATCTATGGGGTCGCACAGAGTCAGACACGACTGAAGCGACTTAGCAGTAGCACTAACTTGGTGAACTGAAATAGAAACAAGAGGGGGAAACAATAAAAAGCGATACCTCAGGAGGAGAGTGTTCTCTTCTGCTGGTTAAATACACCAGCAGAGGAACAACAGATAAAGCACCATAAAGAACTACAGGAACACAGTATCACAAAAATAAAATGACAGTTCTCCAAAAACCAAACTTAAAGTTACAGAATATTAACATCTCTCATGAAGATACTCAACAAGCTACAATAAAATTGAGAAAGGCATTTGACTAAGCTGAGAAAAACATTAATGAAAAAAGAACGTATACTTTATCAAAGAGGCTAATATTCTAAAAGGAACCAAATTCCAGAGCTGAATAACTCAATAGAGAAGATAAAGAATTCATTAGAAATCTCACTGGAGACAGCAAACCATATGGAAGAGAAAATTAACAAGCTCAAAGATATAAATCATTCAAGTAGAAGAGGAGAGAGAATTAAGACCTAAAAACAGGAAGAAATTCTGCAAAAACTATCTGACCCTATTAGGAAGGGCAACATTAGGATAAAGAGTTTCTCAGAAGGAGAAGAGAGGAAGAAAGGCGCAGAGAACTTATTTGAGGAAATAACTACTGAAAACTTCCCAACTTGGGAAGGAGCTGGATTTTCAAGTCCATATGGCTTAGAGAACTTCTTATCACCTCAATGCACAAAGACCTTCTCCAAGGCACATGATACTAAATTGTCAAAAGTCGATGACAAAGAAAATTTTAAAGTCAACCAGGAAAAAAGGATTGTAACCTACAAAGAAACTTCAATTAGACTATCAGCAGATTTCTCAGCAGACATTCTATAGGCCAGGAGAGAATGAAATAACATACTCAAATTATTGAAGACTAAAAACTCTCAGCCAAGAATAATCTATCTGCTATTTGTCCTCCAGACATGAAGAAGATATAAAGACTTTCCCAGACAAACAAAAGCTGATGGTGCTCACCAATTCTAGACCTGTCTTATAACAAATGTTGAAAGATACTCTTCTACCTTAAATGAAAAAACAAAAGTACACAAAACTTTACGAAGGTTATAAATAGAAAGACAGAATCAGGAAATTGCGACTCCATGTCAGAATGGATTGTTGTTAAACAATTATAGCATAAAGGTTAAATGAGGATAAGCAGTAAGAATAATTATAGATATTTAAATTTGGTAACAGATTCACAACATAAAAAAGGATAATTTGAAACAACAAGAAAAGGGGGGAAGAGGAAAAGAATGAAATCCACACAAGGAAATTAAAATAAGATGATATCATCAGAAAAGGGACCAATTTATCTATGAGACATTTCACACAAACCTCATGGCACCCATAAAATATAAATTGAGAGCAGAGACATGAAACATTTAAAAAGAGGAAACTGAAGAAAGCCTCATATAAAGCACCAAACTAAAGTGGTAGACAGAAACACCAGTAAAAAGAAACAATAGAGATACAGAACAACCAAAAAACAAAGACAAAATAGCAGCACTAAGTTCTCAGATATCAGTAATAACCTAAATGTAAATGTGTTGAATTGACCAATCAAAGACAGAGTGGCTGGAATGATTTTAAAAGAAGACTCAACTCTATGCTGCTGCCAGGAGGCTCATCTCAACTCAAGACAAATGTACACTCAAAGTGAAGATATGAAAAATGATACTCCAAGCAAATGGCAACCAAAAGAAAGCAGGTGTAGCCATATTCATAGCACACCAAATAAAATTCAGGCCATGAAAGGTCACAAAGGTGGACACTTTATAATGATAAGGGGAACAACTTATCAAAAAAACATACAGCTATTATTATATATACACTTAACATAGGAAGACAAAATATATAAAGCAATTATTAACAGACCTAAAGGGAGAAATTGACAGCAACACGATAGCAGTAGGAGACTGTAACGAGCATTCACATCAATGTAAATCATCAGACAGCCTATTTAACTTACATGCAGAGTACATCATGTGAAATGCCAGGCTGGATAAACCACAAGCTGGAATCAAGATTGCCAGGAGAAATATTAACAACCTCCAAAAAGCAGACAATACCACCCTAATGGCGGAAAGTGAAAAGAAACTAAAGAGCCTCTTGATGAAAGTGAAAGAGGAGAGAGAAAGAGCTGGCTTAAAACTCAACATTCAAAAACTAAGATGAGGTAAAAATGGAAACAGTAACAGACTTTATTTTCCTGGGCTCCAAAATCAAAGTGGACAATGACTGTAGCCATGAAATTATAAGACACTTGCTCTTTGGAAGAACTGTGACTAACATAAACAGCATATTAAAAAGCAGATACATTACTTTGCTGACAAAAGTCTATACAGTCAAAGCTACAGTTTTTCCAGTAGTCATGTGTGGATGTGAGGGTTGGGCCATAAAGAAGACTGAGAGCCAAAGAATTGATGCTTTCAAACTGTGGTGTTGGAGAAGAGTCTTGAGAGTCCCTTGGAATGCAAGGAAATCAAACCAGTTAATCCTAAAGGATGTTCAAGCTGGTTTTAGAAAAGGCAGAGGAAACCAGAAATCAAATTGCCAACATCTGCTGGATCATGGAAAAAGCAAGAGAGTTCCAGAAAAACATCTATTTCTGCTTTATTGACTATGCCAAAGCCTTTGACTGTGTGGACCACAATAAACTGTGGAAAATTCTGAAAGAGATGGGAATACCAGACCACCTAACCTGCCTCTTGAGAAATCTGTATGCAGGTCAGGAAGCAACAGTTAGAACTGGACATGGAACAACAGACTGGTTCCACATAGGAAAAGGAGTCCATCAAGGCTGTATATTGTCACCCTGCTTATTTAACTTCTATGCAGAGTACATCATGAGAAATGCTGGACTGGAAGAAACACAAGCTGGAATCAAGACTGCCGGGAGAAATATCAATAACCTCAGATATGCAGATGACACCACCCTAATGGCAGAAAGCAAGGAGGAACTAAAAAGCCTCTTGATGAAAGTGAAAGAGGAGAGTGAAAAAGTTGGCTTAAAGCTCAACATTCAGAAAACGAAGATCACGGCATCCAGTCCCATCACTTCATGGCAAATAGATGGGGAAACAGTGTCAGACTTTATTTTGGGGGCTCCAAAATCACTGCAGATGGTGAGTGCAGCCATGAAATTAGAAGACGCTTACTCCTTGGAAGAAAAGTTATGGCCAACCTAGATAGTATATTCAAAAGCAGAGACATTACTTTGCTGACTAAGATCCGTCTAGTGAAGGCTATGGTTTTTCCAGTGGTCATGTATGGATGTGAGAGTTGGACTGCGAAGAAGGCTGAGCACAGAGGAATTGATGCTTTTGAACTGTGGTGTTGGAGAAGACTCTTGAGAGTCTCTTGGACTGCAAGGAGATCCAACCAGTCCATTCTGAAGGAGATCAACCCTGGGATTTGTTTGGAAGGAATGATGCTAAAGCTGAAACTCCAGTACTTTGGCCACCTCATGAGAAGAGTTGACTCATTGGAAAAGATTCTGATGCTGGGAGGGATTGGGGGCAGGAGGAGAAGGGGATGACAGAGGATGAGATGGCTGGATGGCATCACCAACTCTATGGACGTGAGTCTGAGTGAATTCCGAGGGAGGGTAATGAACAGGGAGGCCTGGCGTGCTTTGATTCATGGGGTCGCAAAGAGTCGGACATGACTGAGCGACTAAACCGAACTGAACTGAATCCTAAAGGAAATCAACCCTGAATATTCATTAGAAGGGCTGATATTGAAGCTGAAGCTTCAATATTTTGGCCACCTGATGCAAACAGCCAACTCACTGAAAAAGACCCTGATGCTGGGAAAGATTAAGGGCAGGAGGAGAAGAGGGCAACAGAGGATGAAATGGGTGGATGGCATCACCAACTCAATGGACATGAGTTTGAGCAAACTCTAGGAGATAGTGAAAGACAGGGAAGCCTGGCATGCTGCAATCCATGGGGTCGCAAAGAGCTGGACATGACTTAGTGACTGAAAGATAACAACAAAGGGAGAAACTGGCAGCAACACAATAACAGCAGAGGACTGTAACACTCTGTCCACATCAGTGGATAATCATCAGACAGAAAGTCAGCAAGGAACAGCAGCCCTAAATGAAACATTAGATCAGATGGACTTCATAGGTTTATACAGAACATTCCATTCAAATACAGCAGGATACACATTCTTTTCAAGTGCACATTAAACATTCTCAAGGACAGACCATATTTTGGAACATAAAAAAATTCTCTGTTGAGAATTTAAGAAAATTGAATTCACATCAAACTTCTTTTCTGATCACAATGGTAAGAAACTAGAGGTCAACTATAAGAAGAAAATGGGAAATCACAAATATGTGGAGAAAAACAACATGCTACTGAATAACTATTGAATCAAAAAGGAAATAAAAATGAAAATATAATATGCACATGAAATAATGTTGTATTTTCTTTTTAATTTCCTTTTTTATTTCTTTTTTTGATTCACCAAAATCTGATTTTTTATTTTTGATTCACCAAAATCTGTGTGATTCAGCAAAAAATAGTACTGAGAGAAGTTTATAGCAATACAGACCTACTTCAAGAAACAAAAATCTCAAACAACCTAAACTTACACTTAAAAAAATTTAAAAAGAACAAAGTTAATAGAAAGAGTATCTGAGAAGATAAATGAAATAAAGACCAAAAAGACAATAAAAAGATCAGTGAAACTAAAAGCTGGTTCTTTGAAGAGATAAACAAAATTTGCAAACTGTTAGTTGACTCACTAAGAATAGAAGGTTCTATTGAATAAAATCAGAATATTGCAACAATCTTGCAATAACTTTATATGATGTCAGATGGTTACTAGACTTATTGGGGTGATCAATTTCATAATGTAAAAATACAAAATTACTATGTTGCACACTTGAAATTAATATAAACTGCATGTCAACTACATTTCAATTCAAAAATTAAAAGAAAAAATATATTTCACAATACTGAAAATTGATTAGTGGTTAATGCAAAGTGAAAAAGTGTTTTAAACAAGGATAGGCCAATTGCTGCTGAGATTCAAGGGCAATGACAATTAAGAATTTGTCAGTGGATTTAACAACATGGAGTTCCCTGGTGACGTGGACATGAGCAGTTTCAATGAATGGTGAGTACAATTTATGGTGACAGAGAATTAGAGAAATCCATTAATCCATATAAGATATATAAATATTCAGTATGCCCATGAAATGATGTTCAACATCATTACTCATTAGAGAAATGCAACTGAAAGCCACGATATGATACCACTCTATAAGTAAAGTACTGCTGCTGCTGCTGCTGCTGCTAAGTTGCTTCAGTCGTGTCCAGCTCTGTGCGACCCCGTAGACAGCAGCCCACCAGGCTCCGCCATCCCTGGGATTCTCCAGGCAAGAACACTGTAGTGGATTGCCATTTCCTTCTCCAATGCATGAAAGTGAAAAGTGAAAGTGAAGTCACTCAGTCATGTCCTAGCGAGTACTAGGATGGCTCTAATGAAAAACTGAACAGTAAAAGAGTGGGAGGATGTGGAGGTATATTCATTGCTTGCGGGAATATAACATCAGCTTAGGTGGAGCTGGAAAACAGGAATAAAAATAAGTGAGAAAAGGATGGAATACAAGAAGCTTTATGAAGGATAACCCAGTGGACCATGGTAGCTAATCGGGTGTCTTGCATGAGGGAGAAGGAGTCAAAATGAGTGAAATTATGATCCCTGTAGATCCAAATCATGCTTCCACCACTTACATTTGGGAGAAGTTGCATCACATATTTAACATTTCTGAATTTTATTTCTCCATCTGTACAATGTGGATTTCTACCTCAGAGTATTCTTAAAAGTCTAAATGAAAGGCTTCTGTAAAACCTATTAAATAAATTTATTAATAGTAACACAAAGAGGGAATTAATTTGATGGCAGGATGCTGGTACTTACACATTCCTTTCATAAGAGTAATGAACTCAAATAAGACCCATCTCTGAATGTCTTGTCTGCACCAGAACACAAGGCTCCTCATTTCCCATCTCCTGACCAATAAGCCCCCAATTGTCCACTTAAGAGAAAATTCCTCTTTCAACCAGCAGCTGCTCAAGCTATTCATTAGGATGAGCTCATTTTGAGTCGGAGCACCTGAGTCAGAAAACCAGGATCCTTGGCGGAGAAACAAATGGAAGGTTTCTAAAGATTCCAGAAATCCAAGGTCTTCAGTGACCACATGCTATGCTGTTCCCAGTCATGTCTGACTTTGCAACCCCATGGACTGTAGAACACCAGACTTTTCTGTCTACGGAATTTTCCAGGCAAGAACACTGGAGTGAATTGCCATTTTCTGTCTCAGGTATCTTTCCAACCCAGGGATCAAAGCCGCGTCTCTTGCATCTCTTGTACTGGCAGATGGATTCTTTACCACTGAGCCACCTGGGAAGCCCTTTAATGACTATGGTGAAGGGATAAATATGAATATGGAATTATCCAGTGTTGGATTTAAGGCTTTGCTCTGTCACCAATTAGTTTGGGATGCCAATTACCTGTCCTGCAAAAATGGGGATAATAATACCTACCCTAGAGGATTGATGTAATTAGAAAATATTTCTAAAATGCCCAGGACAAAACCTGGTCCAACACAGGCTTGGAAGCCCAGTTTCCTTCCCTTTTTGTTGTTGTTGTTGTTGTTGTTGTTGTTGTTGTTCTTTGTTTCCTGCTTCAGGTGAAGTGCGAAGAGACACTGGGTGGTAGAATCTTACCCTCCCCCTTATGGGCTTATGGGCATCGATGCCCAGCCATGACCAGTCACCAGTGTGAGGATATCTCTCACGCCCTCTGCTTTATGCTCAGCCGGTGGGGGAAGATGTCATCCCTCCTGTTCCTCTCTCACCCAGACAGCCACCCAGCAGTCTCCTGGCACTGATTCATAATGCTCAATCCTCGCAGGGACTCTGTCCAGCCCTTCACTCTCTGAGGTCAGAAGTAAAGTGGCTTAACCGAGCTGTGAAGGGAACAAGCCACGGCACCTCGTGGCACCAGAGTGAGTCTACCTCTGACACAAAATCTGAGACCTAAGGCAGGAGACAGGGGCTTCCAGAAGGTAAGGACCCACAAGGAAGGGGGAAAGGCTCCCATACACCCTAGTGCAGGCTGCCTCAGGACCTCAGACACTGTGAGGCTGAAGGTGGGGTGGGAAGCCCCCACCTCAGACCTCTGAACCAGGCAAGGTCATGGGAGGTCATCTCATCCAGCCTTCCTCCTATGTGGACTCACCCCCAGGAGCCTTCAGCTGCCTCGGTGCTCTGAGTTTTCGGTCTGTTGAACCCGAAAGGAGTGGGAGGAAGAGTAGCTCATACCCTGGGTGCTTATCTCCTTGTCCCTGGCTCCCACAGCCCATCAGCCTCCTCAGGGAGCCCCAGGCGAGTCCAGCAGGAAAGACTCATGACAACCCCCGGGCAGACTGTGGCAGGGGATTGAGTCAGGTCCAAGCTGTCTGATAGAGTCAGATGTGGGAGAGCCCATTTCCAAACATTTGGGATCCAGACATACTTTGTGAACAAGTAGTAGGATTTCAACAAGCAGGGTTGGAGGCAAGTGACAGGGAGAAGAAGCCATCATTCCAGGCAGAGGGGTGTGAGTGAGTAAAGAGGAAGCTGACCTGGGGACTGGGCCAGCAGGACTGGCGGGTCAATGAAAGAGGCAGGTTCAGACCATCCCATAAGCTCCATCTCTCACACCCCACGATAGGAGGGTGAGAGGACATCACACTTCATTCTAACCTCCAGTGCCCCTGTCCCAGACGGGAAGGCTGAGGCTTCTTTTCTAAGACAATTCTCAACTTTGCCCAACCACGGTCATTCCCTGGCCTGAAGTCATATCAATTCCTCGACCATTCTGCAGGAAGGTGGTTTGGGGGCCCATAGGCTGAGGCTAAAGCTGGGGTCCAGGTTATCACAGGTGACCTGGAATAAAGGCCCCTACCCAGCATACAATGTGCAACAAACTCTCACACACACAGGCACCCATACATAAACACACACACACACACACACACACACACACTGCCCGACACCTGCAAGTAAGCCCTACACGAGGTACAGTGGAGCCTCAGCCCAGCCCTTTATGGGCTCCCACCTACCCATGCTTCCCCCATGGACTCCAAGCTCTGCATCCAGGCCCTGCCTCCCTTCACTGGGGTGTAGTCAACACCTCTACATGGTCCCCATACCTGGGCTCGTGTTCTCAGGAAGGCACACATCAGTCACACAGCAGATGCTGTGGGGATTAACACAGTCAGGAAGGTCCCCTTTGGGAAGCTTCAGGAAAAGAAGGGTCAGGAGTTGAGTCAATGGCAGAAGAAGAGTGCTCATCCCTCAAGTGTGAGGATCCTGAGCAGGAGGGCAGCATAGGGAAACTCCCTCTGACTCGGCCACGTGTGTCCAGCGAGTTGAGGGCATGAAGGTCAGAGGAACACAGACCAGGGGCAGCTGGAGCTGGACTAGAGCTGGGAGGAGCAGGGCCAGAAGAGCTGGCAGAGCTGCAGGCATCAGAAGCAGAGGAGGGATATCCTGGGAGTGCTGATTCTTCTACCTCTTCCAGCGATGTTACCTTCATGGCCTGCGTGGCTTACAGACCTCACTGTAAATAGGAGTCAGATGCCCCTTTTCTTTCAGATGTTGCTTACTGATATCCTGGGAATGCAAGCAAAAGGGTTCCTGGAACAGCTGTGGGACAGAAGGGCCCAGAGGAGCCAGCATAGACCCAGTGCTGCTGAATACAGTGCGTCCAGCACTACACTGATCCCAGTTTTACCCTTTCCTAGTTAATACTGTATTTTCCAGAAAGAGAAGCAGTGGGGCCGGAGTTTGACAAACCCAAGCCCGGACAGTGAGGGACCCAGAAAAGCACAGGTTGGACATGGCTCCCAGCTCTCACCTCGTGCGTGTCCTCTCGAGACTCGGGCTGGCTCAGCCATGCACAGTGGACCCCACAGCCACGGTCCCTGTCATCATCCTGCAGTCCTGTTCCTGAGTCATTCACAGAGTGGAGCCTGAATCTCAGCCTGGAAAACCTGTACCCTCCCCCACTGCTAGGACTCCAATGACATGACGGCACCCATCATCCCTTCTGCAGAGAAATTCATTGAGCAGCAAAATGCAGAAGGAAGGGAAGGGCTCAGTGGGGGAGGGGAGGGATCCGGGCCATGAGCGAAAAGTGCAACCTGCCTCTTCCAGGCTCCATTTTCTCCTTCTTCTCACACGTCTTCCAAACATACAGTCCACCCGGGAGGATCAACAGCATAGCCATGACAGCACCTAGGATGCCTCCCACTGGAGTGATGTACGAACCTGTTTCCATCACACAGAGGGAGTGAAGAACGTTAGGGTAAGAGAAAACATGAGATACCCACTGCCAGGGGGAGACAGAGAGGAGGTGGAGAGGTCTGCAGGGTCCTAGTTCAGAAACTAAAGGGGAAGAAGCCTGGCAGTATCATTCATTCAACTCCTGCCTCGTGCAAGGGATACTGAGATGAACAAGACAGAGGGAGACTAAAAAACACCAAAGTCTGCCAGCCAGAGGGACTGCAGTGCAATAGAGGTTTACACCTTGGACACAGGTCTTCATGAAAGGCATCCCAGAGGAGGTGATGCATAAACTGAGTCTTGAGGGAGGAGGAGGAGTTTGTTAGTTATTCAGAGTGGGCAGAGCCTTCCAGGAAGGAGGGAGCATCATGTTCTGGGGATGTCTGTCAGATCATCAGCCCTGGGGGTTGCCATCACCCCAGTGCTTCAGGCAAGAGAGGGACAGGGCAGGGAGGAAGCAAGCAAGGAGGGTCAGAGGGAGAAAGAGTCTCTTTCCAGAGGGTCTTGTGGGTCATGCTGAGTTGAACTTTATCTGACTCCAGGATGGGGCTGAGTGTAGGCTAACAGGGAGTTTTAAGTGATGCTGACACATCGCCTCCCCCTTCCACCAGCTCATGGAGGATAGGTTAGAGGGGCGAGACTGCACACAGGATACCAGGTCATTCATTCATTCAGTGAAATACTGTGAACCAATTTGTCACATGCTCTTCTTGGAATAGGGATTCAAAAGAAAACTCTGCATGGCCCATGCGCAGTTCCAGGCTATGGAGGAGACAACTCTGTAAACAGAGGGCTGCTACTCAGTGTGGGGCGGCCATGGAACATTCTTTTCAAAAAAGGGAATGCCTGAGAGCAGAGGGGCTTCCCTGGTGGCTCAGACCGTAAAGAATCTGCCTGCAGTGCAGGAGACCCAAGTACAATCCCTGGGTCGGGCAGATCACCAGGAGAAGGGAATGGCAACCCATTCCAGTATTCTTGCCTGGAGAGTTCTATGGTCAGAGGCATCTGGAGGGCTACAGTCCATGGGGTCGAAAAGAATCGGACGGGACTGAGTGGCTAACACTTTCACTTTCACTTTCTGAGAGCAGAATGGTCACACCACCTGCAGGCTCCTGTGAAAATATGGCAAAACCAATACAAAATTGTAAAGTAATTAACTTCCAATTAAAATAAATAAATTTATATTAAAAAAAGAAAATGCGGGGCCTCTGGCTTAAAAATTACTTAAAATTTTATGATGACTTCTGCATAGCTTTAAACCAAAGAGGGACCCTTCTAAGTCCAAGATCCTAAGTAACAACACAGGTCACAGGCCCAGGAAGTAGCAGCGCCTGAGGAGGATCCTTCAATAGGAACAAATCAGGAGGTGAAGGACAAGGGTAGAAGAGCTAATAGAAGAGGAAACAGCATTTCCAGAGCTCAGAAGCCGGTAATAGCAGGACACGTCCCAGAACTCCAAGCAAGCTGCTCAGTGTGAAGTGTGTAAGTGAGGCCAGAAACACGGGCAGAGGAGCTTCTGAGCCCTGAATCCTACAGGCAGGCACTGGGTCAGATCACACAGACAGCAGAGAACAACGACACATCTGATTTCCCTCCCAGAAGACCACTCCAGGCACACGGTAGACGATGCACAGGGCTGAGGGAAAGTACTGGGAGGCTGCTGCCTGGACTAACAGGGGTAACAGGTGGAGAGCATGGGTGAGGGACATCTGAAAGCAGAAGCTAACTGGCTGTGCTCCGCAGGCTCCTGTATGGGGTGACCCAGTGGAAGTGGTGCTAGTAACACAGTGAGGGCAAAAGCCCAGAGCCCTCACCCCAGTGCGCCTGAGCTCTCAGGCGCCTTCCCCTCTGGGAGGTGCACTCACCGTGGGAACAGACTTCCCCCAGGCCTAAGGTGGCAGTTTTCTGGTCCACCTGGTTGCTGACCACACAAGTGAGGCTGGCATTGGGCTGGCTCAGGGACAGGTTCACAGTCAGGCTCCAGGAGCTGGGGGCTGGTCCTGGTGTCCCACTCCACTCAGGCTCCCTGGGAAGGCCCTCGCTCTCCCAGGTCACATGCAGACCGTCTGTGTCCCCTGGGGCCCTGCACTTCAGGGTGACATTGCACCAGCCTGCTGTGATGGATGGTGACTCCAGCAGGATGTGGGGAAGGGGCGCAGGTTCTGGGACAGGAGGACCAAAAGAACGGAGCTCACATGAGTGGAAAGTATTCCAGTTCTCTCTTTCTCATCCATTATGTCAATGAAGTGCCGCAATCTTCCCTGTCAAAATGATGAGTGCATTTTCCAGGTAAAACAGAGTTTGTTCACACCCCAAATATATAGCAATGACCACAGGAAGGGAACCACTGAGGTATGCCCTATGTGACCCTCACCGAACTAAAGAAACCTTAAAAAGTCTTCCAAAGGAAAACAAGGTGCTGGACCTCACCTTCTAGAACCCATTATTTATAGAAACTGGGATGTTTCCTAGAAAGGAAAGGTTTGGGAACAAAGGGTTAGTCCTAGTCCAGGACCATTGTCCTGCTTCTCCTGCTCAGATGATGCCCGGGACTGTACAGCCCTTGTGGAGCCCTGACCTCTGTGCTGGGATGCCAGAAGTAGAGACGTTTCTGAGAGATGACGTGGTAGTGACCACGAATGACAGCTCCAGATGTGGTCAGAACATGCCATTAAATTGGAGGTTCACACAGGCAGAGAAGTCACTGATTGACAAGTCAGCCTTAGAAACCGAATGAGGGGACCTCCTCGGGGGTCCAGTGGCTAAGTCTCCATGCTCTCAATCCAAGGGACCCGGGTTCCATCCCTGATCTGGAAACTAGACCCCACATGCAGCAACTAAGAGTTCACATACTACAACTAAAGATCTTGCATGCTGCAATGCAGATCAAAGATCCTACACAACAAGTAAGACCCACCACAGCCAAATAAATAAATATTAAAAAAAAAAAAAAGAAGTTCCATGATGACCTAAAGCTGCAAAAGGCACTTTCATAACAGGTTATTTCCCTATGCAATAAGAACTTTATGGAAAGAAAGTCTTGATCAACTGAACTGAAGTAAACTTAAATAACCTTTCTCTTCTATCTATTAAGGCTTTTAGAGGTGGACTTGTGGAGTCTTTGTGGGTGAAGCTGGCCTCAGGCTGGTGTTCAGTAGGAGAGAAGGCAAGAAGCTCTAGGTACACATGAATTTCCAAACTGTGGTCAGCAAAATAGTATCCTCGCCCTTCTATCATACATCTCAAAATCTGTGAAGATGAGAGAAAGGGAATAAGATAATAGAATTTAGGTTGTTAATGAGCTGACCTTCAAATAGCGATTATTCTGAATTATCTGGATGGGCCCATTGTAATCACAAAAATCCTTTAAAATGGAAGATGGAAAGACAGTAGTTCAAAGAGGTACAATGTGAGAAGAATTGGTCCCATTATTGCCAGCTTTGAAGGTGGAGGAAAGTTGTCTCAAGCCAAGGAATGTAGGGAACCACTAGAAAGTGGAAAAAAAAAAAGGAAGAAAGAAAACATTTCTACCCTGAAGCCTCTGAGAAGGAACACAGATGTCCAAACACCTTGTCTTTAAAAGCTCTGTGAGACTGTGTCCGACTTCTGACCTACAGCCAGGTAAAACATTTTTGTTGTTTTCTGCCACTGTTAGTCGCTCAGTCATGTCCAACTCTTTCGACCCCATGAGCTGTAGACTTCCAGGCTCCTCTCTTCATGGGATTTCCCAGGCAAGAATACTGGAGTGGGTTGCTGTTTCCTTCTCCAGGGAATCTTCCCAACCCAGGGATCAAACGGGGTCTCCTGCATTGCAGACAGATTCTTTACCATCTGAGCCACCAGGGAAGCCCTACATTTGTGTTATTTTATGCCACTAGTTTATCGTAATTTATGATAGCAGCAATAGAAAATTAATATACAAATCAAGTAAACTAAGTCCTAACACAGAATGAAAATTGGTATGAAAATTGTTTTCATTCTCCTTTCCCAAAAGACACTGAAGTGATTTTATCCCTGGTGTGCATCTCTGCTCTGCTCACCATTTGTGGTGAGCCTACTTACCCTAATTCTGAAATAGGATATGAAAGCTGGTATCTGGAAGGGATCCTGAAAAATGGGGCCTATGCAACCCTCCTAGCACAAAAGGAAGGAAGCCATGGTGAGGAGGTGTCACTCACCATAGACAGTGACGTAGAAAACCTGAGTAAGTTCTATTCCTCCAGTGAAGCTGGCTCGAGCCTGGTAGTGCCCACTGTCCTCGGAGGTCAGGTTCTCAATTCTCAGGGACGTTACACTGGGCACTTGGACCCTCTGCTGGTACTTGTCCTGGAGGCTGACCCAGGTTGGAGTGTCTGCCCCACGACGTACTCGCAGCAGGACTCTGTAGTCTGACTCAGGGCCAAAGCCCCATGAGACCTCCTCTGGTTCAGCTTCTTGCTTCTTGATCACATGAATCAACACAGAACCTCCTCGGATCCCATGCAGAGGAATGTGGGCTCCAGAACTCTTTGCCACAATGCTAAAGACACCTAGGGCATTTGGAACAGGAAACATGAGTATTTTCAAATCAAGAACAAATGAGAAAGCCACATAAAGCCATCTTTCTAATGAAATCTACCCAATATTCTCTCTTGATTCTGGGAAATCAATTAGTAAAATGAATTTAAAGCAATTCTGGAATCAAGTATTTTATTCTAGAGAATTGTAACACTGAACATGTAACTTAAACTTAACTAACCTTCTGTTTCCTTATCTGCCTTATCATAATGGTGTGAATTAAATAACAGATCAAATATCACTCAGCACATTTCCAAGCACATACAGTGTATAACCATAAGAATACATATATATGGAATTTAGAAAGATAGTAATGATGACCCTCTATGTGAGACAACAAAAGAGACACAGAGGTATAGAACGGACTTGTGGACTCTGAGGGAGAGAGAGAGGGTGGGATGATTTGGGAGAATGGCACTGAAACATGTATACTATCTTGTAAGAAACGAAGCGCCAGTCTATGTTCAATACAGGATACAGGATGCATGGGGCTGGTGCACAGGATGATTCAGGGAGGTGATATGGGGTGGGAGGTGGGAGGGGGCTTCGGCATTGGGAGATCGTGTTCACCTGTGGCTGATTCATGTCAATGTATGGCAAAGCAAATACAGTATTGTAATGTAGAATAAAGTATTAAAAAAAAATAAAGCTGAAACTCCAGCACTTTGACCAAAAAAAAAAACAAAAAGCAGCTTCTAAAGTCCCTCCTTCCTCGTGTGTACACCCTTGTGTAACCCCCTCCCCCTACACTGTGGGCTGCACCTAGTGACAGGCTTCTAAGGAACAGAATGCAGCAGACGTTGAGGATGTCACTCAGTGATACTAGGTTGTATAAAACTGTGACTCCCATCACAAGAGTGATAGTATCCGTGAAGAACTGGTCATGAGACAGTCGAAGTGGTAGAGAAAAGGTCATCCTTAGCAAAACCAAAGTGACTATAGAAGAAACCCCCCTTTCTTTTCACACCTGGCCTCTTCCTTGGGCATCAGATCACAGACCCTGAACCTTGGACCAGCCCATCTTCCTCAACAACAAACTCCTGAAAGGTTGTTGTTGAATCACGACGCCGGGATTCTTGGCCCCTGGAGGAGAAGAATTCAATCTGGGGCCAGAGACGGGGCTTGATCACTCAGAGCTTTTGTGTAATAAAGTTTTATTAAAGTATAAAGGAGATAGAAAAAGCTTCTGACATAGGCATCAGAAGGGGGTAGAAAGAGTACCCCCTTGTTAGTTTTAGCAATGAATTTATATATTCTCCAACTAATCCAATGAAGGTCTGGAGGTTGTAAAGACCTCACCAGTCCTACTCCCATAATTTACATTTTAAGATAACAGAATTAGCCAGAAGGTTTAATCCAGAGACTGTCCTCAGGCAGAATACATTGCTCTTATATAATCCTAAGGAACATAGAGAAATAAGTTTGTCCTTTCTTCCTCCTTGAGAATTCCAGACCCCTCTCTCCTTGGGGACCCCTAGACTTCTTATCAACCTGCCTAGGAAATGACTCTCTCACTCCTAAACTGCTCCTCAAGGCTCAGCACAGGCACCATCCACAACTGTACTCACCAAGAAGGCACACTTCTGTTCTCAAAATGCTAAAGACCTATTTCTCTTTCTTCTCCTAAAAATGGAAACTACTCACACAATATCTTTGTAACTAGGGAGAACTCACAAGGAAATCTTTTTGATGACCTTTTTCACAGGTGATTCACAGTGATTTGTGCTAGTTTATTTAAAGATGTATCTGAAAACATGTATTAATTTAAAAAGAAGAAGGAAACACAAATGTTGTCTCTAGCAGGGCACCCTAGCTATAAAGGGGTGAGTTTACAGACATATTAACTAGAATCTAGTGTCCCTCAGTCAGGAGGGCAACGTTTCATGGGACAAATTGGGGAAGCTTTTGTACATTGAATTCTGTCTTCCAGAAATGATATATTTAGGTCCTAACCTCCAGAACCTCAGAATGTGATCTTATTTAGAAATAAGGTACTTGTACATAAGGGCTTCCCAGGTGGCTCAGTGATAAAGAATCCATCTGCTATGCAGAAGATGTGGGTTCGACTCTAGGGTAAGGAAGATCCCCTGGAAGGAAATGGGAACCCATTCCAGTATTCTTGCCTGGGAAATTCCCATGGACAGAGGAGTCTGGCAGGCTACAGTCCACAAGGTCACAAAAGGGTCAGACATGATTTACCGATTAAACAACAACAACAACCTGTACATGTAGCCAAGTTTAGATGAAGTCATTAAGTGGGCCCTATCTAATATAATTATCGTCCTTATTTTAAAAAAGGAAATCTGGACATAGATACAAACAGTTTTAGAAGGAAGGCAATGTGAAGAGACTTGGGGAAAATGCCACGTGAAGATGGACAATTGCTGTGATGTGTCTACAAACCAAGGAATGCCAAAGATTGCCAGTAAACGCTAGAAGCTAGAGGCAGCCAAAAAAAATAGTTCCCTTTGTTATGAACTAAATGTTTGCGTACCCTCCAAATTCATATGTTGAAGCCCTAACCACCAGTGTAACTGTATTTGGAGCTGGAACCTCTAAGGAAGTAATTAAGGTTAAATTTAGTCGTAAGAGTGGGGCCCTGATCTGACAGGAAAAGTGCATTTATCAGAAGAGACGCCAAAGGGCTGTCTCCCTCCCTCCCTGTGTGTGTGTGTGTGCGTGTGTGTGTGTGTGTGTGTTTCTCTCTCCACATTAAGCAAAGCTCACGTCAGCACAGCAAGAAGGCATCTATCTACAAGCTGAAAAGATAGCTCTCATCATAAATCAGACTGGCCAAAAACTTGCTCAAGGACGTCCTAGCCTCCAGAACTGTGAGAAAATATGCTTCTGTTGTTTGTCACCTAGTGTTTGATATTTGTTGTTGCAGCCCGCCTGGAAAGGTGGCACCAGGAGCTACATGTTGGCACTAGGAGGGTTTCCTGGGAGCCAGGGCTGGGCTCTTGACCAGCTAATCAGGTGTGAAACAGACCTGGGTTCAAGTCCCAGACCCACCCATTACTGCTGAGTGATTTTTGCAATTTCCTAAACTATCTAAGCCTTGATTTCCTACATCTGAACGGTGGGGTGAGAATCAAGAGTATTCTTGGAGTTCCTGGGAGGTTAAATAAGATGATACATATAAAGTACCGAGAAGTTAGTATTTAATTGTTGTTATCATTACATCAGGATTACTGTTAGATGGATTTTGATGCTTTCGCTGCTTGGAACAAGAGGTAGCCCATTCCCCCATGACCATGATTCCAGTCGCTACATTTCAGGAGCCCCGTCAGGTACTAAGTATCTAGTTATCCACAAGACAACCATCAAAACTGGCAGTTACAGATGATTATCCCCATTTGAAGGATAAGGAAATTTCATCACAGAAACACTGAGTGGTTTTTTACTTTTCTTTTATTGTAAGCAGATTATAACTTCATACGGTTAGAAAAGGAGGAGATGTCAAGGCTGAAAATGAAGTTCCTCCCTCATCCTTGATTCTCACTGCCCAGTTCTCTTTCCCACAGTTTGGCACCATTGCCTATTTTTTGTGTACCATCCAAAGGCAGTCTATGCATTTACAAACACATATGTGTATCGGCACATACGTGAACACAATCAGCACATGCTGTTCTGCTCCTCACCTTTTCTCATCATAGCACATGCAAGAGCCCACTCTGGGCCTCTACACTTAGAAGCCACTCATTTAAGGGCTGCAGATGTTCTGGACTGCTTCTCATGGATAAAATTGTTCCTTTCTACTACAAACAGTGCTGCAGTGAACATCCTTGGCTTTGAGTCTTTGTCCACATGGCATGTGTTATTTTGGTGTTACTAATCTTTTAGTTGTTACTAAAAGATTTTGGTGTTACTAATAGGTCGAAGCATGTACATCTGAACTTTTGATGGACACTGTTAAATCACCCTCCAAAGAGTGTTCCTATCTATACTTCTACCAATAATGTTTAGGTTTCTCACCAACAGACAACGTATAATGATGAAACATGTTGCCATTTGCCATTAATAGGGAAAGTTATATGTCATTACAGTTTTAATGAGTATTTCTTATATAAATGGTATAGTTCATTATTTCAGATGTTTAAGTCATTTTATGCCCTTTTCTGTGAACTGTAAACAGTCTGCTAATGTCCTTTAACCACAGTGATTTTTCTTCTATTATTTTGTAGGAGTCAGATATATTTTAAGAAAATTAGTTCATTGCTAACATAAATGGTCAGGGGAAGGCAATGGCATCCCACTCCAGTACTCTTGCCTGGAAACTCCCATGAACAGAGGAGCCTGGTAGGCTGCAGTCCATGCAGTCTCTGAGTCGGATACCACTGAGCGACTTCACTTTCACTTTTCACTTTCATGCATTGGAGAAGGAAATGGCAACCCACTCCAGTGTTCTTGCCTGGAGAATCCCAGGGATGGCGGAGCCCAATGGGCTGCCGTCTGTGGGGTCACACAGGGTCGGACACAACTGAAGCGACTTAGCAGCAGCAGTAGCGGCAACATAAATGGTACTATGTTTTTCCAATTTGTTTTACAGCTTTTTCTATGGCTATTTGTCATGTGAATTGTTGTTTTCATAAAATCAAATATTTCAATCTTTTATGGCTTATTGTTTTAATATCTTGCATAAAAATATTGCAAAAAATTGTTCTTAATTCTCTCCTTTTCTTCTAGTACTTTTATGATTCCATATTTATGTTTACATCTTTGATCCACTGGAAATTTCCTTGGGTGTGGGACTAGGTGACTAGGATATCAGAGCAGCCAAAGCTTGGACATTAAAGCCATCAAGGCTTGAGTCAAGACCATGCTGTGTGGACTTGAACAGAAATATAAGCTATCTGCCTTCAGCTTTCTCATCTGTGAAATGGGAATAGTAACAGCACTTCCGTCATAGAATTATTATTAGAATTTAAGAAGAGGAAAGTTTTTTAATTATAGTTTTGTCCAAAATACATGCACCCCTATATTCATAACAGCACTATTCACAATAGCCAAAACATGGAAACAGCCTAAATGTCCATCAATAGAGGAACGGATCAAGAATCTGTGGCAGATACATACAGTGGAATATTACTCAGCCAGGAAAAGAATGGATTAATGCCATTTGCAGCTACATGGAAGGACATAGAGATTATGTTACTAATTACTTAATTACTAATTAATTACTTAATTAGTGATTAAGTTAGAAAGAGAAAGACAAATACTGTATGATGTCACTTAAAAGTAAAATCTAAAATCTGACACAAATGAACTTGTCTACAAACAGACACACAGGACACAGAGAGCAGATCTGTGGTCGCTAAGGGGGAAAACGGGGAGAAGCAAAGTGAGAGTTTGGCATTAGCAGATGCAAACCATTATATTGAATGGATATATATACAGAATTAATGTCTATAGAATGGATAAACAGCAAGGTCCTATTATATAACACAGGGAACCATATTCAATATCCTGTGATAACCCATAATGGAAAAAATACAAAAAAGAATGTGTATGTGTGTGTGTATATATACCTATATATATATATATATATGTATGTGAAAGGAGAGCCGCTCAGTCATGTCCGACTCTTTGAGACCCCATGGAATTCTCCAGGGCAGAAAACTGGAGTGGGTAGCCTTTTCCTTCTCCAGGGGATCTTCCCAATCCAGGGATCAAAACTAGGTCTCCCACATTGCAGGCGGATTCTTTATCAGATGAGCCACAAGGGATATGTATTTATAAATCTTAATCACTTTGCTGTACAGCAGAAATTAATACAATGTAAGTCAACTGTACTTCAGTTTAAAAAGAAAAGAAAAAGCAAAACAAGAGGAAAGCTTACACCATAGTGTTTGATAATTGCTCCGTACATGTGAGCTGCTCCCTATTATGATGATGACCCCTCAGCAGGCACTCCTGGGGTCAGAACCAGATGTTCCCACTTCCCAGGGTGGACCCTTCCCTCTGCACCAGCTGACCCCCTCAGGGGTCTCCTCCTGGGTACAGGAATGGGCTCCATAGAATCAGACACCCATGGGTGAGTCCCATTGGAAGCCATAGGGAGACAGAGTCCAGCCAGGGCCTCCTTCTTTACCAAGCCCAGAGACTGAAAGGAAATTCACTCTGTGTCCACAGCAGCTGGAATCCACAGACACTGTCAACTCCCATGTCACCAAGTACCTCAGTATATCTGCTGCCAGGGACAGTGGGAAAGATGGAGGGAAGGACAGGCTATATGTTCTCCAAGCTTGGGCTGAAAATTTTTATTTTATTGACTCTATTTGGTTTGGGCATTATTTCTTCCTTTCCTTTGTAATTATAAAAACTTCATGTGTTCATATGGTAATGATAACCCTGTATGCGAGACAGCAAAAGAGACATAGATGTATAGAACAGACTTTTGGACTCTGTGGGAGAGGGAGAGGGTAGGATGATTTGGGAGAATGGCACTGAAACATGTATACTATCATGTAAGAAACGAATCGCCAGTCTAGGTTCGATACAGGATACAGGATGCTTGGGGCTGGTGCACTGGGATGACCCAGAGAGATGATATGGAGAGGGTGGTGGGAGGGGGCGTTCAGGATGGGGAACACGTGTATGCCCGTGGCAGATTCATGTCAGTGTATGGCAAAACCAATACAGTATTGTAAAGTTAAAAAAATAAATAAATAAAGAGCAAAAATAAAATCAAAACCTATTACACAGAATATGGAGTTGAGCAAAAGTTCTAAGTGTGCCTCTTCCTAAAAGCAAGCACTGTGAATGATATGTATCCTTCCAGGCCTTTATGTTGCCATGAATACTGTAAACCCCTGTGAACACAGGTATTCATTTCAGCATTCCTGATGTGGTTTTTAATTCTACTCTTCTTTAATAAGAGAAATAGAAGTATTCTTTAATAACAACAGTCAGACAGACATTTAGAATTAATCTCATGTTTAAAATACACAATGTTGGTACAACCATGGGCTCTAACCATAAGTATTCATTTAATCTGGAGCTCAAAGAAACAGTCCTTGTTCCATAAGCATACGTGCGTTAGGACGTGGATATAGCATTTCAATCTCCAGTGTGCCTCTTTCCTAAGGGATTTTCACCAGTAACTCTAACCACTCAATGTTCGTCTTACTTCCCCTTGAGAGGGTAACAGGCAGGAAGGCCAGGGGTCTCCGAACGGAGGAAATAGTCCGCAAGTGTCAGACATTTTATCTCTCTTAAGCGGCAGGAGGAAACAAACTAGCGATACTTTTTCCTTCTCTATACGAATTTAAAAGGAGTTTTCTCTTAAAATTCTATATTGTCATAATGATACCTGATTTCACCTGAAGTTAACCATTGCCTTTTTCTTATGGAAATGTTTATCTTAAGCTATGCTAATGTACTCTGCATTTACCCCAAACTCTGTCTTCAAGTCGATTCCGCCTTTTGGGCCCAGAACCTACTTGATAAACCAGTATGTTATACTCTGATAGTGTTCCTCTAATCTATGTAAATGAAATTATTTGTATGGTGCTTTGCCCTTCTTCAAGATTCAAGTTAATCATCTTATGGCCCAAGATAAACCATTTGGAGCCAAGGTTATCCCAAAATACATCTTATGGGTGAGGGGCCTGGTGCCATTCTAAGTTTTGAGACATTCCTTTTTTTCATTAACAGACTGCTGGTGACTATATAACATCCAGCTAAAGGCTAGCAGCAGGGTACTCTCTCTGCCTCCTTCTGATGCCTATGTCAAAAGCTTTCTCTATCTCCTTTATACTTTAATAAAACTTTGTTACACAAAAGCTCTGAGCGATCAAGCCTCGTCTCTGGCCCCAGATTGAATTCTTCTCCTCTGGGGGCCAAGAATCCCGGCGTCGTAATTCAACAACAACCTTCCACCCTCATGCTTTAAGTGGGAGTCAGCACCAGGGAAACAAGGAGAAAGAAGCTGGTACTGTCTGCTGAACAGACAGGAACGGAAAGAGTCTGGCCAAGGCCATTAATTCGCAGTTTCTAAACAGCACAGCTGTAACTTGCTTTCCTGAGGGTGGTTTGTAGACCAAGTTTTCACACACTGTAAAGGAGGTGATGTCCTTCAGCAAGTGGTCTGAGCACACTGGGTCCTGAGACACCTCCCAGGAGCAGAGGCAGAGAAAAAGAGGGCCAGGCTGGATTCCCAAGAGGGGCTTGAAGAGGAGCACCCCTTCACTCCTTGAAAGGCTGAGAAGTGACCACAGGGCCACTGGGGGTCTTCTCTTTGAAGGTGCCCTAACAGGCTCACCTGTTCGCAATTCCTGTCAGGAGGTAGGAATAGGACAGGACAGGATAAAGAGTCAGGGCAGAGACCCTGAAGTCCCCACAGGAAAGGCCTGTCAAGGGGAGGCACTAAATCCCAGAACATCACCATTAGAGGGACCCTAGAAAGGATCTGCCCAGGCCCCCCGTCACAGAGCAGGAGACTCCCCAGGGGGTGAACCTGGCCTGGGTCACACAGGGCAGAGCCACACCTGGCACCAGGGCTCCCCGCTCCCAGCCCAGGGCTTCTCCCCTGCAGGAGCTCCCACCAGCTCCCCACCCTGTTTCCTGACCTCCCCAGGGGCTCCCCTCCCAGCACCGCTGTCTCATCACCAGGATCTGAGCAGCTCGTGGAGGCTTATCCTCCAGCTTGCCTCTCCTGAGAAAGGGAAGTAAGTACTTAGAGGGGTTTAGCAGAGCAGGGACATCTGGCCAGCTGAGGGTTAAACAGCAGTTCAGCCAGAGAAGAAGGGAACCAGGGAGAGAGGAGGCTCAGTCCTCAGGCTACAGGAAGGGAGCCAGAAGCTGATTCTGAGCACCAGCTGTGGTAAAGATGAAAAAGACTTAGAAGGAAGGCAGCAAAAACTCTGTCATTTACAAAAGATCTAATCCTGCAGAAGGAAATAAAGCCAGAGAGGGTGTGGTTGTAAGTAAGGAGAGTTTAAAAATATATTTCAATAATATAAAATTTAAAACTCAACAACCAAGATAAAACTGTGTACATTTTCTGACTCTTCCCACATCATCACACTAAGAAACAATGGTTCCCTCTCAACTAGTGATCAAATCCAACTGCATTTTGGTACTGGCTACTCTGTCTCCGTGTCTCTGTCTAAAGCACATGATGTCACGGGCCATTTGTTCTCCAGGTCCTGTCAGCAGACACAGGAACACACTGAGTCAATGCTCCAGTCGCTATGATGAGCGGGTCCCATAGTACAAGGATTGTCCTAACCAGCAGCTTCGGTATCTCTGGGAAATGACAGTGTGAACTGAACCCACATTCAAGCTTCCTTTCCCATTTCTCCTTCCAAACCTCTGCCCAGGAAAGGGTTAAAGATTTTAAGAATGATAAAGACACATACTTAACCCACAGAATCACTCCCTCCCCACACACCCCAGCTGATGTTGAAATGGAACAGAACCTATGGTCCTTGACCCCCTGCCCCCACCACATCCTCTGCCTGCCTTTTGTCTGTGGGAAACCTTAGCCAAAGAATGTTTAATCAGAGAAATGAGAAATGCAGAAACGAAGGAACATAGAGGTGACCAAGGAATAATAATGTAGTCATTAAGCATAGTCAAGGATCTTCAGTTCCTTCTCAAGGACTATAAATAATGTTTCACACCATATCCTGTGAGCTGTCTTATACTGAAACCCCAGGTGGAGAAGTTAGCTACACGATGCCCAGACTGTGCCCAGGACTTGAGCTGCAACAGTCCTGAGAACTGGCCTCAAAGAAATGGAAACAAACCGACCCTGGAACTGAAGATTGCTGCTGCTGCTGCTGCTGCTAAGTCGCTTCAGTCGTGTCCAACTCTGTGCGACCCCATAGACGGCAGCCCACCAGGCTCCACTGACCCTGGGGTTCTCCAGGCAAGAACACTGGAGTGGGTTGCCATTTCCTTCTCCAATGCATGAAAGTGAAAAGTGAAAGTGAAGTCGCTCAGTCGTGTCCGACTCTTAGCGACCCTGTGGACTGCAGCCTACAAGGTTCCTCCGTCCATGGGATTTTCCAGGCAAGAGTATTGGAGTGGGGTGCCATACCTAAAACCATCAAGGCGATGGCTGGTCAGACCACCAATGACTGATTTGAAGACAACCGTCAGACCTCACTGTGCTGTTTCTGCATGTAGCCCCCTCCTTCTGTCTGTAAAAGCTCTTGCCCCACTGGTTGCCAAGTAGGGTGAGGAGTCAGCCTTTGGACAGATGTCCGCCCCCACCCCAGTTGCCGGTATCTGAAGTAAAGCAAACTTTCCTTTCCACCAACCTGGCCTGTTTTGTTGGCTTTGGGTCAGCAAGTGAGCCACCAATCCCCACACACCTTTTGGTAATAATGTATAAAGCAATTCAGCAAGGCCATTCCTTCCAGGGATGCCTCTTCCAGTCCACCCAGGCTGCCCAACCTCCAATGGGAGGTGTCCATCTCACTAGGTACCAAGAAGGCTGGGGCTAAGGCAGCAACAAATTCCACTCCTCCCCAGATCCTGTGTGACCTTGAGAAAGTCACTTTCCTTCTCTGGGTGCAAATAGTCTCATCTTTAAAATGAGAAATTAAAACTGTTTCTCTCTCTCTCTCTCCCTTTGTCTCACTTTCTGTTTCCCTCTCTTTCTAATTTGTGAATCTTCCAGGGCCTGTGGAGAAAACTGCAATATTGAATATAAATATTTTTCCAATTAAATAGCACTGGAGAAGAAAGCTACATTTTATTCCTTAAAAGGAATCTAGTCTTTACTACAAGTCTCAGTGTTGAATCAAATAGTTACAAATACTCTCAAATTCATGAAATTTCATTTAGTTTCCTAATAGTTCATATAATGGCAAGAATTATTGAAACAAAGAATTGTAACAATAAAAGCTTTCAAAACTTTCGTCAGAATTCTTAATCTGCCATGTGTGTGTGTTAGTTGCTCAGTCGTGTCTGACTCTTTGCGACCCAACGGACTGTGGCCCGCCAGGCTCCTCTGTCCATGGGATTCTCCAGGCAAGAATACTGGAGTGGATTGCCATAACCTTCTCCAGAGAATCTTCCCAACTCAGGGATCAAAACTTGGTCTCCTGCATTGCAGCAGATTCTTGACCATTTGAGCTACAGGGAAGTCCTTTAATTTACTATACCTCCTTACTTTCTTTGTTAATTTTTGCTCAATTTCTTTATCTGTTACAAACATATAACTTTTTATAAATTCACAGGCATTTACACATTCTTTCGGGGAACATTCTTTGTTTTTGTTTCAGTTCCCTTTTCGCTTAATTCCTCATCATCTCTAATTTCTATCATCTACCTCCAACCTTTTTCTCCATTTTGACCCCCTTTAGCAATCTACGATGTTTCCTTCTGCATGTTCTTCACACTCTCATAAACATGTGGGTGTATAGACAACCTTAAATATTGAGGACTGCTGTTTCCAAGGCTAGGATTTTATTAAATACAGCTCTCTGTATCTTACTGATGTAGATACGTGCATCTGACCTTATGGAAACTGGAAATACTTTCCAACCAATTGGTACATGCATTTTTAAGGTTTTGTAATGCTACATGGTACGAATACTGTCCATCTTGTTCAGTCATTTCTGAATGACAGGCATGTCCTTTATTTTCAGAGTTTTGTCCTAAAACAGTGTTTTACATCTAGAGAGGGCATCTTCCTAGAGTATTTGTTTTTCCTAAAGGTAATTTCTTTTTAATTTTCATGAAAGCTGACACTGAGGTGGAAGGAAAATTTCATAAGCTTTTTAAGATAAAAGAGAGACCTTCAAGGACCCTCTACTTTGTGAAGATCTGTTAAGAGCTGAGCCCTTAACCTGGGTGGAGAGTGTGGGGTCACCCTCCTTTTTTAATGGAAAAGTCCCAAGAAACCTGGACTAGAATTGCTTCCTCCAGCTCAGACTGGGGGCTCTAGTCAGCCCCCTCCTCCACGGGACAGCTGCACAGGCTGTAAGTTCCCCTGAGTCCAAACCGGGAAGAGCCTTTTCCCTTGCCCTCTGCCCCAAGGAGTCATGCTCTTTATCTCCCTCCCTCACCCCAGGACCCCAGAGAGGCTCTCCTGGCTTCCAGGTTACTGCAGCAGGAGCAGCCTCACCTCCCGGGAAATGGTTCCCTGATGCAGTCAAGGCTGCTTGAGCTCAGGGGTCCCAGGCTCATCAGTCTCACCTGAGACTCTAAACCAAATGCGCTGCATTTGCTAAATAATTACAGAGCTCTTTTGTCTTTATGCTCACCTAAGACAAGACAAGTGGAAAGGAGACCCTGCCTCATGCTCCACCTGGAGGCCTTCCCCTTCCCAGAGCCCCAACCATTCACTGAAGAGGAAGCTGGTGAATCCCAGGAGCCCAGAGGCCCAGCATAGGTGGGTGTGTTCTGAGCAGAGCTCCATCCCAGGCTGCCTGCCAGCCTGTGCAGCTCCTGAGTAAATATCTAGAAGGAGCAGAAAGAGAGGAAAAGCTCTAGGAGCCCTTTATACAACTCTTCTCACACCTGGGTGGGGCTTACAAAGTATTTCCTCCTTGATCACTGCTCAGCAGGTTCGTTCTGTGAAGACAGGCCTGTTGGTCTAGAGAGAACCCTTTTATCTTATCCCCAGCACAAACAGTTACACAGTCAATAAATAATTTAGGATGGATATATAAACATGTGCCTGACAAGGTGCTGTGCAGACCCCACTCCATGGAGTCACAGTCAGTTTGGAGTTCTCATATACCCTTCCTTGCTTCCCTGGAGTAACAACTCAGCCCAGACAGTCCTGCTCATCAATATCAGCCTATGGTCAAACACAGAAGTCACCCAGTGAGAGCCGGGGTGGGCCAGGCCTCTCCTGCTTTGGGCACCCCTCTGTCTACACAGTTTAATGAGTCAAATTTCCTTTTGGGTTTTCCATAAACCGCCACCCTCCGTGGTATATGAAAGAAGCTCTGAACAAAAGGGCAAAGCTCTTTGGGAGAAGGGCCCACTCTCTACATCCCCAGTGCAAATGCAGGCATTTACCTATTGCTCGCACCCTTATGGCTCTCCTGCTGCCGCTAGTGCTGGGCATGCTCCCTACACACAGGACAAAGCCAGACCCCACAGGATCCGATGGGCGCCTGTCTGCATCCCACCCACCATTTCCCCTTAAGCCTCCGCCTGCCCTGCTTCTGCTTTCACAGAGAGACAGGGAGAGGCGTCTACACTTCCCTCCTGGGCACAACCTCAGCTGCCTCAGACTCACTCCCACGTACTGAGGTTCAGGCTCCGGTTTCTTCTTCCCAGACTGAATACCCCACAACATCCGAGAACCATCACATCCCACACCCTTGCTGGACTGTAGCCTACCAGGCTCCTCTGTCCATGGAAATCTCCAGGAAAGAATACTGGAGTGAGTTGCCATTCCCTTCTCAGGGGGTCTTCCCAACCCAGGGATCGAACCCCAGTCCCCCACATTGCAGACTCTTTACCATCTGAGCCGCCAGGAAAGCCCTGGGGGGAAGCACCATCTATCTAACTTTCAGACAGTGTCTTCTTCTCCTCCCGATTGAGGCTTCCCCCTTAGATATTCTGACCCAAACGCTGGTTCTGCAGGACTGACTCCAAGACCATACACTCAATGTAGTCAGGGCGCTGCCTATAAAATACATTTATCAGATGTGAAGCCTGAATCTAGAGTCATTAGGTGACCTATGAAGGTCACACAGCCCAACCAAGGTCCAGAGTCTGAATTCCTGACAACGCGCTCTGAAAAAACCTCCCAACACCATAGCCCCCTCTCCCAGCCCACCGTGTAGCTTCAGGCAGGGCATCTGGACTCCAGTCTGTGCTCCCTCAAAGCAGACAGCAGCACATGCCGAGTGACAGTCTGCTGGCCCTCACTACCCATCCTTCCTCCATCCCTCCTCCTCTACAATCACACAACTATTCACTTTTTGAAAAGTTATACTTGTTTGAGAGAAAAAAAAACGAAATTCTATAAAGCAATTTCCTTCAATTAAAAAATAATTTTTTTAATTTTTAAAGTTATGTTTACTTTTATTAAAGCAGATAGAGCTAAAGCTTTAGAAAATAATAACAGAATGAAGGGTGGCTTCAGGGGGTCATTCAAGAAGTACACAAATATTTTAAAACTTTAGCTGTAATTAGGAAATAATTAATAATTCAACATGTACGATTTCTTCAGCCACTATAGAAAACAGTATGAAGGCACCTCAAAAAAGTTTTTTAATTAAAAATTCAGCAACTATATACTACTACTACTACTATATGGTCCAGCAATCCTATTTGCTATCCAAAGGAAATGAAAATCAGATACCAAAAAGGTACCTGTACTCCCATGTGCATTGCAGCATTATTCATAATACCAAGATATGGAAATAACTTGAGTATTCATGAATAGATAAATAAGTAAAGAAGATGTGACTTATATATACAGAGTGAAATATTACTCAGCCATGAGAAAAAGAAAATTTTTCTGCCCTTTGTGACATGGATGGACCTTGAGGACATTATACTTAGTCAAATAAGCCCACAGAGGAAGACAAATATTGTATGATATCATTTGTATATGGAATCTAAAAAAGTCAAACTCATAGAAACAGATAGTGGGTGATTATCAGAGGCTGGGGTGGGGGTGGGGGAGAGATTGTTAATGGGTATGAAATTGCAACTGGCAGATGAATAAATTCTGGAGATCTAATGCACAGCATAGTGATTACAGTTAGCAATGCTGCATTATATACTTCAAAAATGCTAAGAGACTAGATCTTGCATATTCTCACCATAAAAAGGAATGATTAAAACTCAACATTCGGAAAACTAAGGTGATAGCATGTCCCATCTCTTCATGGCAAATAGATGGGGAAACAATGGAAACAGTGAGAGACTTTATTTTTCTGGGCTCCAAAATCACTGCAGATGGTGACTGCAGCCATGAAATTAAAAACGCTGGCTCCTTGGGAGAAAAGCTATGACCAACCTAGACAGCATATTAAAAAGCAGAGACATTACTTTGCCAACAAAGGTCCATTCATGTGGAAAGAAATAGTCATTATGGATGTGAGAGTTGAAATATAAAGAAAGCTGAACGCTGAAGAATTGATGCTTTTAAACTGTGGTGCTGGAGAAGACTCTTGAGAGTCCCCTGGACTGCAAGGAGATCAAACCAGTCCATTCTAAAGGAAATCAGTCTTGAATATTCATTGGAAGAACTGATGCTGAAGCTGAAACTCCAATACTGTGGCCACCTGATGCAAAGAACTGACTCATTGGAAAAGACCCTGATGATGGGAAAGATTGAAGGCAGAAGGATAAGGGGACAACAGAGGATGAGATGGTTGGATGGCATCACCGACTCAATGGGCATGAGTTTGAGTAAGCTCCAGGAGTTGCTGATGGAGAGGGAAGCCTGGCGTGCTGCAATCCATGGGGTCGCAAAGAGTCAGACACGACTGAGCAACTGAACTGAACTGAACTGAGAGCTCTTAGATAAACTGACAGTGGTAATTATATCAAAATATATGAATGTGTCAAATCTATGTGTTTTACACCTATACAATGTTGTATGTCAGTTTTATCTGTTTTTTGGGATTTTTTTAAAATGTGATGTGGGAGACCTGGGCTTGATCCCCAGTTGGAAAGATCCCCTGGAGAAGGGAAAGGCTAACCCACACCAGTATTCTGGCCTGAAGAAGTCCATGGACTATATAGTCCATGGGGTCACAAAGAGTTGGATTCAACTGAGCGACTTTCCCTCTCACTTTCAAAAAATATGAAGTGTAGAAAATGTCAGAGTACAGACGACCTCTTTTTCCATAAAAATAATGAGAAAACTAACTTTTAGAGAACTTTTCAGAATGCTGGAAATTACCAGTGATTTGCTGAAACCTGAGAAAAATTCAAGAAAATTTGCTGAATCTTGATAGAAACAGTATTGGGTACTGAATGTTTATGTTCCCCTAAAATCAGATGTTGAAGTCCTAACTTCCAACGTGATGATATTTGGAGATGGGGCTTTAGGAAGGTAATTAGGATTGAATGAGGTCAAGAGAGTGGGCCTTCATCATGAGATTATTGCCCTTAAAGGAAGAAATATTAGAAAGCTGTATCTCTGTCTCTGCCATAAGAGATGGCAGCTGCTGTATTTGCACTCACTATCTCACCACTCACTTTTACATTGTGAAGGTCAACTCTAGCCTTAAACCAATGAAACCAGCTATGGCTGGCATTAAAAATGTACCCTCAGTTCTTCGCTGTGTTTCTTCTTCAAGTCTTCATAAAGACTTTTACCTTTCCTTCAATTCAGCATTAAGCTGAGGAAGACTTGACGCTGATGTTGGTCTTGCATCCACATGCTGGAAAGTTTCTCCACCTCCTCCATCACTTTTCCATGCTTCAATACCATTGTCAACAGCATCATCACAACAGACTTCACATGCTCCATGATCTTGTCCTTGTTCTACATTTTTTATATTGAGGGATCCTTTTTTTTTACAGAATTTTGCAGTTTTCTGTCAAATCTCAACATGAATCAGCCATAGGTATACCTCTGTCCCCTTCCTCTGAACCTCCTTCCCATCGCCTTCCCCACCCCACCCCATGCTTCTAGGTTGATACAGAGCCTCTGTTTGAGTTTCCTGAGCCACACAGCAAATTCCCATTGGCTACCTATTTTACATATGGTAATGTAAGTTTCCACGTTACTCTTTCCATACATCTCACCCTCTCCCCAAGTCCGTAAGTCTGTTCTCCATGTTTATTTCTCCATTGCTGCCCTGTAAATAAATTCTTCAGTACCATTTTTCTAGATTCCATATATGCATTAGAATACGATATTTATCTTTCTCTTTCTGACTTATTTCACTCTGTATAATAGGTTCTACGTTCATCCACCTCATTAGAATGGACTCAAATGCATTCCTTTTATGGCTGAGTAATATTCCGTTGTGTATATGTACCACAACTTCTTTATCCCTTCATCTGTCGATGGACATCTAGGTTGCTTCCATATTCTAATTATTATAAATAGTGCTGCAACAAACAATGGGATACATGTGTTTTTTTCAATTTTGGTTTCTTTGGGATATATGCCTAAGAGTGGGATTGCTGGGTCATATGGTAGTTTTATTCCTAGTTTTTTAAGGAATCTCCATACTGTCTTCCTTAGTGGCTGTATCAATTTACATTCCCACCAACATTGCAAGAGTGTTTCCTTTTCTCCACACCCTCTCCAGCATTTATTGCTTGTAGACATTTTGAGGATGGCCATTCTGACTGGTGTGAGGTGATACCTCATTGTAGTTTTGATTTGCATTTCTCTAATAATGAACAATGTTAAGCATCTTTTCATGTTTGTTATCCATCTGTATATCTTCTTTGGAGAAATGTCTGTCTAGGTCTTTTTCACACGTTTTGATTGGGTTTTCTGTTTTTCTGGCATTGAGTTGCATGTGCTACTTGGGTATTTTGGAAATTAATCCTTTGTCAGTTGTTTCATTTGCTATTATTTTCTCCCATTCTGAAGGTTGTCTTTTCATCTTGCTTATAGCTTCCTTTGCTGTGCAAAAGTTTTTAAGTTTAATCAGGTCCCACTTGTTTACTTTTGTTTTTATTTCCATTACTCTAGGAGGTGGGTCACAGTGGATCTTGTTTTGATTTATGTCATTGAGTATTCTGCCTATGTTTTCCTCTAAGAGTTTTATAGTTTCTGGTCTTACATTTAGATCTTTAATCCATTTTTAGTTTCTTTGTGTGTGGTGTTAGGAAGTGTTCTAATTTCATTCTTTTACATGTAGCTGTCCAGTTTTCCCAGCACCATTTATTGAAGAGACTGTCTTTGCCCCATTGTATATTCTTGCTTCTTTTGTCAAAAATAAAGCACCCATAGGTTCATGGGCTTATTTCTGGGCTTTCTATCTTGTTACATTGGTCTATATTTCTGTTTTTGTGCCAGTACCATACTATCTTGATGACTGTAGCTTTGTAATATAATATGGAGTCAGGAAGCTTGATTCCTCCAGTTCCATTCTTCTTTCTCAAGACTGCTTTGGCTATTCAGGGTCTTTTGTGTTTCCAGATGAACTGTGAAATTTCTTGTTCTAGTTCTATGAAAAATGCCTTTGGTAATTTGATAGTGATCACATTAAATCTGTAGATTTCATTTGGTAGTATAGCCATTTTCACAATATTGATTCTTCTTACCCAAGAACATGGAATATCTCATCTGTTCATGTTATCTTTTATTTCTTTCATCAGTGTCTTACAATCTTCTGTGTACAATTCTTTTGTCTCCTTAGGTGAGTTTATTCCTACATGTTTAATTCTTCTTGTTGCAGTGGTGAATGGGGTTGATTCCTTAATTTCTCTTTCTTATTTTTCATTGTTAGTATATAGAAATACAAATGATTTCTGTGTATTCATTTTGTATCCTACCACTTTGCTAAATTCACTGAATAGCTCTAGCAATTTTCTATTACTATCTTTAGGGTTTTCTATGTACAGTATCTGGAGAAGGCAATGGCACCTCACTCCAGTACTCTTGCCTGGAAAATGTCATCAGCAAACAGTAAGAGCTTTACTTCTTCTTTTCTGATCTGGATTCTTTTTATTTCTTTTTCTTCTCTGATTGCTGTAACTAGGACTTCCAGAACTCTGTTGAATAATAGTGGCAAAAGTGGACACCTTTGCTTTCAGGTTTTCACCACTGAGAATAATGTTTGCTGTAGGCTTATCATATATGGCCTTTACTATGTTGAGGTAGGTTCTGTCTATGCCCATTTTTTGAAGAGTTTTAATCATAAATGGGTGCTGGATTTTGTAAAGGCTTTTTCTGCCTCTACTGAGATTATCATATGGTTTTTATCTTTCAGTTTGTTAATATGGTGTATCACATTGATTGATTTCCATATATTGAAGAATCTTTGCATCCCTGTAATAAACCCAACTTGATCTTGGTGTATGAGCTTTTAGATGTGTTGCTGAATTCTCTTTCTAAAATTCTGTTGAGGAGTTTTTCATCCATGTTCACCAGGGATATTGGCCTGTAGTTTTCTTTTCTTGTGTTGTCCTTTTCTGGTTTTGGTATCAGGGTGATGGTGGCCTCATAGGATGAGTTTGGAAGTGTTCCTTCTTCTGCAATTTTTTGAAAGAGTTTAGAAGCATAGGCATTAGCTCTTCTCTAAATGTTTGATAGAATTCTCCTGTGAAAGCATCTGGTCCTGGGCTTTTGTTTTCTGGGAGATTTTTTATCACAGCTTTAATTTCAGTGCTTGTAATTGGGTTGTTCATAATTTCTATTTCTTCCTGGTTCAGTCTTGGAAGATTTAATTTTTGTAAGAATCTGTCCATTTCTTCCAAGTTATCCATTTTATTGCCATATAGTCGTTGACCTGCCTCTTGATAAATCTGTATTTATGCAGATCAGAAGCAACAGTTAGAACTGGACATGGAAAAACAGACTGGTTCCAAATAGGAAAAGGAGTACATCAAGGCTGTGTATTGTCACACTGTTTATTTAATGTATATGCAGAGAACACCATGAGAAACGCTGGGCTGGAAGAAACACAAGCTGGAATCAAGATTTCTGGGAGAAATATCAATAACCTCAGATATGCAAATGACACCACCTTTATGGCAGAAAGTGAATAAGAACTAAAGAGCCTCTTGATGAAAGTGAAAGAGGAGAGTGAAAAAGTTGGCTTAAAGCTCAACATTCAGAAAACAAAGATCATGCATCCAGTCCCATCACTTCATGGCAAATAGATGGGGAAACAATAGAAACAGTGACAGACTTGATTTTAGGGGGCTCCAAAATCACTGCAGAGGATGACTGGAGCCATGAAATTAAAAGACATTTACTCCTTGGAAGGAAAGTTATGACCAAAATAGTCAGCATATTAAAAGCAGAGACATTACTTTGCCAACAAAGGTTCATCTAGTCAAGGCTATGGTTTTTCCAGTAGTCATATATGGATGTGAGAGTTGCACTTTGAAGAAAGCTGAGCACCGAAGAATTAATGCTTTTGAACTGTGGTGTTAGAGAAGACTCTTGAGAGTCCCTTGGACTGCAAGGAGATCCAACCAGTCTATCCTAAAGGAGATCAGCCCTGGGATTTCTTTGGAAGGACTGATGCTGAAGCTGAAACTCCAATGTTTGGCCACCTGATGCGAAGAGCTGACTCACTGGAAAAGACTCTGATGCTAGGAAAGATTGAAGGCAGGAGAAGAAGAGGACAACAGAGGATGAGATGGTTGGATGGCATCACCAACTCAATGGACATGAATCTGAGTGAACTCCAAGAGCTGATGATGGACAGGGAGGCCTGGCATGCTGCAGTCCATGGGCTCACAAAGAGTTGGACACAACTGAGCGACTGAACTGAACTGTTCATAATAATCTCTTATAAACCTTTGTATTTCTGCATTGTCTACTGTAACTTCTCCTTTTTTCATTTCTAATTTTGTTTATTTGATTCTTCTTTCTTTTTTTCTTGATGAGTCTGGCTAAAAGTTTGTCAGTTTTGTTTACCTTCTCAAAGAACCAGCTTTTAGTTTTATTCCTCTTCACTATTTTCTGTCATTTCTTTTTCATTTATTTCTTCTCAGATATTTATGATTTTTTTTCCTTCTACTAATTTTTTGGGGGTTTTGTTCTTTTCCAGTTGTTTAGGTGTAAAGTTAGGTTGTCTATTCGATGTTTTTCTTGTTTCTTGAGGTAGGATTGTATTGCTATAAACTTCCCTCTTAGAACAGCTTTTGCTGCATCCCATAGGTTTTGAGTTGTCATGTTTTTATTGTCATTTGTTTCTAGAAATTTTTTTATTTTCCTTTTGATTTCTTCACTAACCTGTTGGTTATTTAGAAACATGTTGTTTAAACTCCATGTGTTTGTGTTTCTTACAGTTTTTTTCTTGTAATTGATATCTAGTCTCATAGTGTTGTGATCAGAAAAGATGCTTGATACAGTTTCAATTTTCTTAAATTTAATGAGGTTTGATTTGTGACCCAAGATATGGTCTATCCTGGAGAATGTTCCATGTGCACTTGAGAAGAAGGTGCATTCTTCTGCATTTGGATGGAATGTCCTGAAGATATTAATGAGATCTATCTTATCTAATATATCATTTGAGACTTCCTTATTAATTTTCTGTTTTGATGATCTGTCCATTGATGTGAATGGGTTGTTAAAAAGTCTCCTAGTATTATTGTGTTACTGTCAATTTCCCCTTTTATGTCTGTTAGTGTTTGTCTTATGTATGAGGTGCTTCTATGTTGGGTGCATCAGTTCAGTTCAGTCGCTCAGTCGTGTCCGACTCTCTGCAATCCCATGAATCATAGCACGCCAGGCCTCCCCTGTCCATCACCATCTCCCGGAGTTCACTCAGACTCACGTCCATTGAGTCCGTGATGCCATCCAGCCATCTCAGCCTCTGTTGTTCCCTTCTCCTCCTGCCCTCAATCCCTCCCAGCATCAAAGTCTTTTCCAATGAGTCAGCTCTTCGCATCAGGTGGCCAGAGTACTGGAGTTTCAGCTTTAGCATCATTCCTTCCAAAGAAATCCCAGGGTTGATCTCCTTCAGAATGGACTGGTTGGATCTCCTTGCAGTCCAAGGGATTCTCAAGAGTCTTCTCAAAAGCATCAATTCTTCGGCGCTCATAGATATTTACAATTGTTATGTCTTCTTCTTGGATTGATCCCTTGATCATTATGTAGTGTCTCTCCTTGTCCCTTCTAATCTTCTTTATTTTAAGGTCTATTTTGTCTGATATGAGGATTGCTACTTCAGCTTTCTTTTGCTTCCCATTTTCATGGAATATATTTTTCCATCCTCTCACTTTCAGTCTATTTGCATGGAATATATTTTTCCATCCTCTCACTTTCAGTCTATATGTGTCTTTAGAGCTAAAATGGGTTTCTTGTAGACAGCATATATATGGGTCTTGTTTTGTATCCATTCAGCCAGTCTGTGTCTTTTAGTTGAAGCATTTAATCCATTTACATTTAAAGTAATTATTAATATATATGTTTCTATTGCCATTTTCTTAATTGTTTGGGGTTGACTTTGTAGATCTTTTTTCTTCTGTTTCTTGACTATATAAGTAAGTCTCTTTAACTTTTGTTGTAAAGCTGCTTTGGTGGTACTGAAAGCTGTTAACTTTTGCTTGTCTGAAAAGCTTTTTATTTCTCCATCAATTTTGAATGAGATCCTTGCCAGGTACAGTAATCTTGGTTGTAGATTTTTCCCTTTAAGTACTTTAAATATATCCTGCCATTCCCTTCTGGCCTGCAGAGTTTCTGCTGAAAGATCAGCTGTTAAGCATATGGGGTTTCCTCTGTATGTTACTTGTTGCTTCTCCCTTGCTGCTTTCAATATTCTTTCCTTGTGTTTAGTCTTTATTAGTTTGGTTAGTATGTATCTTGGCATGTTTCTCCTTGGGTTTGTCCTGTATGGGACTGTTTGTGTCTCTTGGACTTGACTGACTATTTCCTTTTCCATGTTGGGGAAACTTTCAGCTATAATCTCTTCAAAAGTTTTCCCATACCCTTTCTTTTTCTCTTCTTCAGGGACCCCTATAATTCAAACGTTGGCACATTTGATATGGTCCCAGAGGTCCCTGAAACTATCTTCAGTTCTTTTCATTCTTTTTACTTTATTCTGCTCTTCAGAAGTTATGTCCTTCATTTTATCTTCCAGCTCACTGATTCGTTCTTCTGCTTGAGATATTCTGCTATTGATTGCTTCTAGAGTATTTTTCATTTCAGTAATTGTGTTGTTTGTCTCTATATATTTATCCTTTAATCCTTCTAGATCTTTGTTAATTGATTATTGCATTTTCTCCATTCTGTTTTCAAGGTTTTTTTATCTTCTTTACTAACATTATTCTGAATTCTTTTTCAAGTAATTTTCTTTTGCCTCTTCATGTATTTGGACTTTTGTTTTTCTAGTTTGTTCCTTCATTTGTGTAGTATTTCTCTGCCTTTTCATTATTTTTTTAACTTATTGTGTTTGAGGTCTCCTTTTCCAGACTTCAAGGTTGAATTCTTTCTTCCTTCTGGTTTCTGCCCTCCTAAGTTTGGTCCAGTGGCTTGTGTGAGCTTCATGTAGAGTGAGATATGTGCTGAGCTTTTGTTTGTTTGTTTGCTTGCTTGTTTTTCCTCTGATGGGCAAGGCTGAGTGAGGTGGTAATCCTGTCTGCTGATGACAGGTTTGTATTTTTGTTTTGTTTGTTGTTTAGATGAGGCGTCCTGCACAGGGTGCTGCTGGTGGTTGGATGATGCCGGGTCTTGTATTCAAGTGGTTTCCTTTGTGTGAGTGAGTGAGTGAGTGAGTGAGTGAGTGAAGCTGCTCAGTCGTGTCCGACTCTTTGCGACCGCATGTAGCCTATCAGGCTTCTCCATCCATGGGACTGTCCAGGCAAGAATACTGGAGCGGGTTACCATTTCCTTCTCCAGGGGATCTTGATTTCTCACTATTTGATACTCCCTAGCGTTAGTTCCTTGGTAGTCTAGGGTCTTTGAGTCAGTGCTCCCACTCTGAAGTCTCAGGGTTCAATCTCTGGTCAAGAACAAATATTCCACACGTGGTTTGCTATGGCATTAAGTGAGATTAAAACAAATATCAAAAAAAAAAAAAGAAATAAACCAAAGATGAACCCCAGACAGTTACAAATGGCAAATACAAATGGCAGTTACAAATCAGGCAAATAATAATTAAAATAATGGAATATATACATATACACCCATGAGCAAAGTCAAAACAGTCTAACAAAAATAAAGTACAGTAGATTGACTCAGCAAACAAAGGAAATTAAAATTTTCATTTACTAGTTAATAACAAAACTAACTAAAGCACAAACTAGAAAACAAAAGTAAAGCAAGGTGCCAAGTGGGGAATAAAACAATAAAACAAAACTAAAAAATATGTTGAGAGGAAAGAAAAGAAGAAATAGATATACAAAGCTAAATAGTGGTAGATGAAGATGTATATACATTAAAGATTAACTGTAAGGGGAAAAGAACAGTAGGAAAGGCAAACAAGGAATAATGTAGAAAAAATATAATGTTTTTAAAAATTAAAATTTAAAAAAGAGAAAAGAAAAAGAAAGAAAAAAAGGGGGGAAGAAGGAAAACCCCACAGAACTGCAAAAGCCCAACGTAGAGGCAGAGGTTTATAACAACAATAAAAAGTGGGACTGATATGCATATACAACCATATGCAAAATCCAAACAGTCCAACAAAAGTAAAGTACAATAGATTGACCGAGTGAACAAAGGAAATCAAAATTATATCTACCAGAACAAAACTAAGTAAAGCATAAACTGGAAAGCAAAACTAAAGCAAGAGGCCAATTGCCAATAAAGCAATGAAAATAAAACTAACAAATGTTGAGAGGAAAGGAGAGAAAGAAAAGAAAGAAAGAATAGATATGCAAAGTTAAATAGAGGTAGATAAAGAAGATTTATATACGTTAAAACTTACCTGCAAGGGGAAAAGAACAATAGGAAAAGCAAACAAAGGAATAAATGCAGAAAAATAATAATAGGTTTTAAAAATTAAAGAAAAGAGGTGGGGGAGGAAAACTCCACAGAACTACAAAAGCCCAATGTAGAGGCAGAAGTTTAACAACAATAAAAATGTGACTGAGAAAACAAAAGCTGAAAACTTAATTGGATTTCTTAGTGCCAATAAAATCGACAACTACAACAGAAGGGGGTAAAAAGGAAAACAGGGGAAAAAAATCCAAAAGAATCTACAGAACAAGTCAAAAAATAAGAATAATAAATGTTTGTCTTGAGTCACTGCTGTCAGAGTCCTTTCCCTCTCTGTGAGTCACAGTCCACCCTGCCTCCCCAGGATGTCCTCTAACACTGTGCTGATCTCTGGACCTGCTATGAGGGCAACTCAGATTCTAATCTGGTCCTACTCCTGTGTGTTCTTGCCTCCAATGTCTGCAGCTATCAGAACTAGTTTGTTTTCTTTTATGGGAGCTCTCAGGGCCTTTTATATATTCCAGAGACACAGAGTCTGCCTAGTTGATCATGTGGATTTAATTTGCAGCTTGTACAGCTGGTGGGAAGGTTTTGGGTCTTCTTCCTTAGCCACTCTTCCCCCGGGTTTCAACTGTGGTTTTATTTCCACCTCTACATGTGGGTCATCCATTGGGGTTTGCTCCTGAGGCTGCCCTGGAGGACTTGGGTTTGCCCCTGTGAGGGCCAGGTGTGGAGGTGGTGCAGCTGCTTGGGTCACAGGGGTTCTGGCAGCACCAGGTACTCAGGGGAGTTGGCAGCTAGGGCAGCAGGAAATACAGTGCTCTAGAAGGGTAGGGCAATCAGCATTGGCCAATATGCTCCAGTATTCTTGCCTGGAGAACCCCCTCCCTGACAGAGAAGCCTGGCAGGCCACAGTCCACAGGGTTGCAGAGAGTCGGACACTACCGAAGCAAACCTGCACACATAGATGCAAGACTTTTTTTGCCTGTGGCAGCTCTGCCCCAGTGAGTGTTGATCATGAAGGTGGCACAGCTGCTTGGCTTGCAGGGATCCTGATGGTGCCAAGTGTTCAGGGACACAGAATGCCTCAGCTGCAGGAGTTATGGCCCTATCCAAGTCTTTTTCCAAGCCTCTTGTAGCTGGCAGAGAAGGCCTCTTTGGCTAGTCTTTCTCCATACCTCTGCCATTCAGGTACATAGAAGGGCCTCCTGGCTGAAGTCCTCCTCTGTAGATCATCACGTCAGGCGCTTAAAGGGGCACCCTGGGTGGGGTCCTACTCTGTGGTTCAGTACATCAGGCATTTGATAGGCCAGCCTCTCTGTTGTTCAGCTGCCAGTACTGGGGTATGGGAAGAGAGAGGCTATGGTAATGGCTCCTCCCCCTACACGTGACTCAGCAGTATCACCTTGCTTCCATGGCTGCCTGGCTTTCCTCTACCAGCACTTCCCACCACAATCTCCTCCTTCACATCCCCTCAATCCATCTCTCCGCAGTCAACAGCCCATGCCCTGAGATTGCTCCACAATCCCTAAACTCAAGCTCCCAGCCACTGCGCCTTCCAGGGTAGGAGCATTCCTGTCCAGGGTATGTATGACTATGGCAAGAATTGTCTGATTCTCATTCCATTTAGGCTGCCACAGATTAGCTGTTTCACTCTGAGTCTTAAATGTTTTTCCTCGGACTCAGACAAATGTCCCAGTGTGGGGACTGGACCCTGCTTCTGTTCCCCGACCAGCCAAGGGCAGGCCCAGGACTGCTAACACTCCTGTTTTTCCATCTAGTTCCTTCATCTGACTGAGCTTTGTGTGGTTCTGTATATTCTTTTCCACTGGTCAGGTACTCTTGTCCACTCTCAGCTGGTGTTCTACATGCATTTCTGTGTCTGAAGGTATATTGCTGATGTATCCGTGAAGAGAGGTGTACCCCACGTCCACCTACTCCTCCGCCATCTTGTTCTCCCATCCTTGTTCTTTAGAATCACACCAGTGGTTATAAGAATGTGAGGTCTACCATCTTTTCTCCTCACTCCACTCTTCCAAATATTTTCACTTTTGTTTCCATCATTATTGCTTGGTGCTTCTTAGCGTTGCCAGCTACATCACCACTGCTTTTACACTCGCTTCCAGAAATTCTGGGCTTGAAATTCTGGGTGCTGTACTACTATGCTCTGTACAGTACTGTACAGTAAAGTACACAAAACACAACCACTTGTAGAGGATGCATGCCCATGGCAATAGATGCCAGACACGTTGATTAACGTGATTGGACACATGAACACACGTTCATGTCTTTGAAGGTTCATATGTAGAATACTTATATATTTAAATATCTTCAAAAGCTAAAGCAAACCAAGTATGAAGAACAAAAGGAAAGCATAAGATCAGTGTATCACCAAATAGTAAACATCAATTAAAGAATTACATTATAATTATGTATTATAATTTTACATTATAAAAGAATGAAGTACAAATTCTGAGATTGAAAAATACAGTAACTTAGATAAAAAGATCACTACAGGAACTCTATAGGATATGTAAGCAAGCAGAAAAAATAAGAACCAAGTCAAAGATATGTCTATTTAGATAATCCAGTCTGTAGAATGGAAAGAAATTGTAATAAACAGTTTTAGAAAACTGTGGGACACCATCAATCGCGCTAACATACATATATTGGATTCCCAGAAAGAGAAAAAAGCAAGAGAATATTTAAAGAAATAATGCCAGTAAATTTCCTTACCTGGATTTTTAAAGAAAAACCTAATCTAGAGTCAACAAGCTCAAGAAATCCCCAATACAATGATCTCAAAGAGATTCACACCTAGGCTTATCATAATCAAACTATTATTTAAAAGACAAAGAGAAAATCTTGAAAACAGAAATAGGTGACTCATCACATAAAAGAAATTCCCACTAAGATTTATAGCTTATTTCAGAAGCCATGGCAGTCAAAAGGCCCCGGTGACAAATTTCAAGTGCTGACAGGAAAAGCCTATCAACCAGGAATTAGATAACAGCAAAGTCATTTTTCAAATATAAATTAAGACATACTCAGATAAACAGAAACTGACCTTTGTCTCTTGCAGATCTACCCTATGAGAAATACTAAAAAGAGTCATTCAGACTGAAATATTCATGTGGTGAATAAAACCATACAAAAAATAAAGACCAACAAATGTAACTAAATATGTAAATGTACAGGGCAATTTGAATAGTTTATTGTTTATGACAGTTTTTTCTCCTACCTGATTTTATATAACTAGAACAAGGCTATAATTACAAATCTGTGTCAATGGGCACACTAAATATAAAATGAAATTTGTATAACAATAACAGCACAATGGTAGGGGGAACATAGCTATAGAAGATCAAAGATCCTGTATACTGTTGAAATTACACTGGTATTAATACAAATAAGATTGTATAAATTAGGGTGTTAATTATAAATCCCAGCAAGAGAAAGGATTATGAATGAATACTGTGAAAAACTGCAACAAAATTAGGTAACAGATCATGTCACAGCCCTGCGCATGCCAGCCTGAGACATGCGTCCGCTGGTGTGCATGAATGCCGGGCGCTGGAACATGGGGTCTGGAGAGCAGACCCAGGGAAAGGACGTCTGCTGGCTCTGAGGAGACAGCCTGAGGTGATGGAGTGAGGAGCTTCATAACCGAGAATGCTTGTTGAGGAAGGGCAGATTGCCACAGAAGCGAAGAACATTATTATTCACCATTCAACATTATTGAATGACACACGAAGGGTGGGGCCCCCGCAGCCTCTCTCCTCATGTTTTGGCTCTGCTTCCCTGAGCACTAGGGAGGGCTCCCACAGGCTCGTGCTCCCCCCTCAATCCCCGTCCCTGCCTCTTTTACCCCCTCGCCACCTGGGTGGCCCACTTGCCCCATCCTGCGTCAGCCCCCTCCCACCTGATGATCTTGCACATCCCAGTTGCCACCACGGCACCCACACTCCTGGGTGGCCAGCTCGCCCTGAGCATTGCACCCTCCCTCCCATCCGGATGGACTTGTGTGTTCCAGCAGCCTCCAGAGCAGAAAGCTGATGGGTCAACCCCATGCAGAGGTGAGGCTGAAACCACAGCTGAGCCCTAGGGGCCTGGAGACCAAAGAAGAGCTGTGTTAACCATGGATTATACCTCCACTGATGGCTGTGTAAATTTAGTACCTATAGAACATCCAAACAGACAAGTGCACCCGCAAAAAAAAAAAAAAAAAAAAAATAGGTAAACTAGATGATGGACAAACTTCTACAAAGACACAAACTGTCAAAATTGACTCTAAATCTTCGTCTGTGACCAGAGTTTGGGAAGCCACCCCCAGCACTGTCAGCTGCAGAGCCATCCCACAGGTGCTAGATGCATACTGGCAAAAAAAAAAAAAAAAAATCAGTGTCAAACCCCTTGTCTCCCAATACTATGGATGCAGAGAGCACACAGCATTGCTGTAGAAACTGTGTTGCTGCGGAAAATCCAGTGACTCTGTGACTGGCCTTCACACAGAAAAAGCAGAAAACACAAAGACAACTTCTGTCTAACTTTCATCCTCCAACCCCACTTCTGATAAGCAAACTTAAATCACACTCAGAACCCAATTTTGCAGAAAGCCTGGATAATGTGGGGTTCTCTTTTCTACCTCTGCAATACGAGAGTCTCACTGAGTGCATGCTCCCCAGTTCAGTTCAGTTCAGTCGCTCAGTCGTGTCTCTTTGCGACCTCATGAATCACAGCATGCCAGGCCTCCCTGTCCATCACCAACTCCCAGAGTTCACTCAGACTCCATCAAGTCAGTGATGCCATCCAGCCATCTCATCCTCTGTCATCCCCTTCTCCTCCTGCCCCCAATCCCTCCCAGCATCAGAGTCTTTTCCAATGAGTCAACTCTTCGCATGAGATGGCCAAAGTACTGGAGTTTCAGCTTTAGCATCATTCCTTCCAAAGAAATCCCAGGGCTGATCTCCTTCAGAATGGACTGGTTGGATCTCCTTGTAGTCCAAGGGACTCTCAAGAGTCTCCTCCAACACCACAGTTCAAACGCATCAGTTCTTCGGCGCTCAGCTTTCTTCACAGTCCAACTCTCACATCCATATATGACTACTGGAAAAATCATAGCCTTAACTAGATGGACCTTTGTTGGCAAAGTAATGTCTCTGCTTTTAAATATGCTATCTAGGTTGGCCACAACTTTTCTTCCAAGGAGTAAGCGTCTTTTAATTTCATGGCAGCAGTCACCATCTGCACTGATTTTGGAGCCAAAAAAAAATAAAGTCTGACACTTTTTCCATTGTTTCCCCATTTATTTCCCATGAAGTGATGGGACCAGATGCCATGATCTTCGTTTTATGAGTGTTGAGCTTTAAGCCAACTTTTCCCTCTCGTCTTTCACCTTCATCAAGAGGCCCTTTAGCTCCTCTTCACTTTCTGCCATAAGAGTGGTGTCATCTGCATATCTGAGGCCCTCCCCATATCCACCACAATCCCTTCACTATCATGCTAAAACCATGAGTCACTCATCAGAAACTCCAGTCTCCTAAAAGCCTTAGTTTCACTGTTACTCAGTTACACTTACTTAGTGAATCATAAACCTTTGTTGTTGTTGTTCAGTCGCTCAGTCGTGTCCAACTCTTCGTGACCCCATGGACTGCAGCACACCAGGCTTGCCTTGTCCTTTACCATTTCCCAGAGTTTGCTCAAATTCATGTCCATTGAGTCGGTGATGCCATCCAACCATCTCTGCCGCCCCCTTCTCCTCCTGCTCTCAATCTTTCCCAGGATCAGAGTCTTTTCCAATGATTCTTCTCATTGGGTGACCAAAGTGTTGGAGCTTCAGCTTAAAGCATCAGTCCTTCCAATGAATATCAGGGTTGATTTCGTTTAGGACTGACTGGTTTGATTTCCTTGCTGTCCAAGGGACACTCAAAAGTCTTCAGCACCACAATTCTACAGCATCAGTTCTTCAACACTCAACCTTTTTATGTCCACCTCTCACATCTGTACATGACTACCAGAAAAACCATAGCTTTGACTCTAATCATAAATCTTGGATTGATCCAACTGTCCTCCACCTCTGCACATAACTCATACTACCTGACAAAATCATCAACCTCTCAAACAAATTCATTATAAATTCACACTACCTAACCTCAACCAATCTTGAAAACCATGCAGCAGTCAACCGTTTGGATAATATCTACTGAGTACTTGCTCCATGTCCTGCATTGTTCCAAGTATTTTGCATGTTTTAATTCAGTCATCAAAAACAGTCTGTGAGATATGTATCATTATCCCCATTTTACAGACTAGAAGACAAAGACATAATAAACACTGAGCCATTTGTCCCAGGAATGGGGGAGCCTGGTGGGCTGCCATCTATGGGATCGCACACAGTCAGACACGACTGAAACGACTTAGCAGCAGCAGCAGCAGCATTTGCTCAAAGCCACACTGGAATTATCAGAACCAGGATTCAAAACCAGGAAGTTTGGCTCCAGAGTCCACCTTTTCATGATTCTCTCATGCTCCCAATGCTCCATCCACCCCATCATTCTGAAAAATGACAAAATGTATTTCTCTGGGAAAAGTAGAAATCAGAAAGAGATGCCTTCAAGTTCCCACAAGAAAAATTTTAGCTGTCCTGGATTGATTTATATTCCTCCTAACTTTCTCTTGTCCCACAGAAGAAACTGTTCTTCTACTGTGGAAAGTCAGCACCTTCACCCGTGCTTCCAGTCCAGTCTGCTCTCACCTCTTCTGGAATACTGCTCTTTTAGAGTTCCTCTTTCTCTGGGATCTGCAACTGATCCCTCTTTGCTCACCTCTTTCCTGAAGCCCTTGAGAGTTCTCAACACACTCACTTCTTGACTTCACCCTTAACCACATGCCTGATCTATTGTCTTAATTCATCCCCTCCCTCATCGCACTCACACTTGTACACTTGCTTTAAGACACTCGCTCCTCAGCTTTCCTTCATCAGGATTCCCTCAGTCTCAAAAAGTGCCCACTAACTGCTCTAGTATTTGAGTCTGTTGACTTGTCTTTCCTTCTTAAAATCTTTTTTCTCTCAGTATCTTTAATATCAACACCCTAGATCCCCTCTTTTCCATCTGCCATCTTTCTCAGATTCCTTTGCTGGCTCCTCTTTCTCTACCTCTGTTCTTCCCTCAAATGTTGGTGGTTCCAAGGGTTTGGGGACGGCCCCCCATTTGATCTCAGTTTTCATTCTCCCACTGGGACATCTACTGCATGGGCTTCTATTATCATTCACATGCTGCTAATTCCACACTCTGTTTCCCCACCACCCACCCTCTACTAAGCATCAGACCCTGCATTCAACTCTGTTAGTAGACATCTCCAGTGGGGCTCGATTCAGTGTGTCTGATGTTGCATGCATTATCTTCCGCTTCTAACCTATTTCTGTGTTCCTCCTCTCAGTCAATGGCCGCCCCGGAAACCTAGACCTTTTTTTCAGGTCCTTTCTTTTCCCCCGCCACCTAGGGCAGTTAATCAAGTGCAAATAACATGTCAGGTCCTGGGCTAAGCATCTCACATGCAATAATTTTATTGTTACAGTCTTAAGTGAGAAGAAAGAAAAAGTAAAACTTCAGTTCTTCCTAATACTTATTATGTCTTCTTTGTGGTTCAAACGGTAAAGAATCTGCCTACAGTGTAGGAAACCAGGTTTGGTCCCCAGGTTGAGAAGATACCATGCAGAAAGGCATGGCTACCCACTCCAGTATTCTTGCCTGGAGAATCCTATGGACAGAGGAGCCTTGCGAGCTACAGACCTTGGGACTGCAGAGTCAGACACTACTAAGCAACTAACACCTTTTCTTTCTTTCAGTGCTTATCATGGAGAAGGAAATGGCAACACACTCCAGAATTCTAGCCTGGGAAATCCCACGGACAGAGGAGCCTGATGAGCTACAGTCCATGGGGTCACAAAGAGTCGGACACAACTGAGCTTGCATGCATCATCATGTACTTGTTGCTGTTCTGTCACTGAGTCATGTCCCGCTCTTTATGACCCCATGGACTGGAGCATGCCAGGCTTCCCTGTCCTTCCCTGTCTCCTGGAGTTTGCTCAGATTTGTGTCTATTGAGTCACCAATTCTATCTAGCCATCTCATCCTCTGTTGCACACTTCTCCTCCTGCCTTCAATCTTTCCCAGCATCAGGGTCTTTTTCAATGAGTCAGTTCTTCACATCAGGTGGCCAAAGTATTGGAACTTCAGCTTCACCATCAGTCCTTCCAATGAATCTTCAGGGTTGATTTCCTTTAGGATTGACTTATTTGATCTCCTTGTTGTCCAAGGGACTCTCAAGAGTCTTCTCCAGCACCACAGCTCAAAAATATCAAGTCTTCAGCAGTAAGCCTCCTTTATGGTCCAACCATCATATCTGTGCATGACTACTGGAGAAACCAAAGATTGACCATGCAGACCTTGTCAGCAAAGTGATGTCTCTGCTTTTTAATACACTATTGAGGTTTGTCATAGCTTTGCTTCCAAGGATCAATAACCTTTTAATTCATGGCTGCGGTCACTGTCAACAGTGATTTTGGAGCCCAAGAAAAGAAAAATGGCCACTGTTTCCATTTATTAGGAAATATTATTAGGGAAGAAATTTAACAGAGTTCCCTAAGTCATCAGCCTTTTTCTCAGCTTTCCTTCCACCTTTTGTGACTGTCTGAAACACGCTCCTGTCCTCACCCTTCTCTGTGGCCCCTGATCACTGGAGACGCACCTCTCTACATCCCTCTCATCACACTATATTGCGGTATTCCAGTATTCTTTTTGTAATGTATGGGACTTGGTGAAAAACAGGATGGATTATTCTTCTCCCACAGGAAAGGAGTGCAAAAGCAGCTATAGCATGTGTAATCAAGCAATGGATGCACTCTTTGTTTAGTAAGAGAGGTTAGAGTATATTAACTGATTTACCTGTTTCTAACCAAAAAAGTTGAAAAAATTTTCCCCTACACAATTTCACTCTCCTTCATGTCTCCACAACCATCATTATCCCCTGTACAGCAAAGAAGCCTGCTATTTGTTCAATCTTCTAATTGAAACAAGGCAAGCTCTGTCTCTTCTCTCTCCTCCCTTCAATCTCCCCAGCTCAGCCAGCAAGTTCCATCTGCATCAGTTAGACTCCTAAAGATCAGAGGGAACCAGGAAAATCTATCAGGCCTAATCCCGAATCTCTGCAAACACACACGCACACACAAATACACACAGCCACACACAGAGACATGTACCCATATGAATACAAGTTGAGAATTGTCCCAACTTGAATTTTAAAATGATTCAAATTCTCACTTTTGGCTGATTAGTAAGGAGGATGGATCCGAAACTCAAGGTAAGTACTCAAAGCCAGGATAACACCTACAGAAACTAACAGGGCTCTGTGCCACCTGTGCCTTGCCCTGTGTTTCAACACATTTTGTAGAACTTGACTAAATTAATCTCCGTTTCTGTAAATTACTTCAAGAACCTCAGTGTTCTTCCCACAATGTGGAATCCAAACATTTTAATATGAAGTTCATGTCCTCCACTGGTATATAAAAGTATTCTATAAAAGAAATGCTTGGCTTTTTTTCTTATAATCTTGCTAAACTTACTTAGTAGATCTAGGTTTTCTACATAGACAAGCTCATCTACAGATAATGATTGGTTCCCCTCTGCCTTTCCAATCTGTATCCCCTTATTTCTTTTTCTTAGAAGACATAAGGGGGAATTATAGGGGGATTTGCGTAAAACCCTGAAAAGAGGGCAAAGCAAGTTCAGGCAGTTCTTTGAAGATAAGATTGGCAAATACCAAGAACTAGCTCATCCAAAACCCATTACAGCCCTGATCTAGAATACCTTCCCACACTGCAATGGCAAAAAGTGGAAAACTAGACTTTTGAGACTCCTTGTGGCTAAGTTTCCTCCAAGACATACACAAATTTATTCTTACATACACAATATGTTTGTTTGAAATCAAGTTTTACTGGGGTCTAGGCAAGGTTTTTCTGGCATGGATGCTGGCAGAGACACTAAGGCTATAACGTAGCAGCTACTGGTCTTGCTGATTCTTGTTAGTGGCAGAGGCAACAGCTCTCTTAGCAGCCCGGTTCTGCCATGTGATTCCTGATGTCATTTCTGGCATGTCTGGCTTAAGCTTACTTCTTCAGTCCTCCCCAAAAAATCATTGAACTAAAATATATTTAGTAAACTTTTTTCCTGAAACTTTCTAAAGAGAATACCATACTGAACAGTTAAAACCCTTCAAATATAATAAGTTATATCAAAGATAGTTGAAGGTGAAAGAAAGAAGCTAAAGGAAAATAAAGAGTGGAATTTCTGTCTGAGCCAGATGGTTTTGAAGGCCATTAGGTGCTGATATATTTTATTTAAATATTTGCTAGAGTACCAAAAGTGAAAATAAAAACAGTTAAACCATTCTCTCTGAGGCAATTGGAGAGTAACTCTGTTTTGTGAGGTTGGGACGAAGAGAAACCACAGTAAAGAGAAGGACCCCCAAAAATGGGCAATGGGGTTTCCTGTCCTCAAATCACTGAACTGGGCCTCGTGTCTATGAAAATGAAATGGGAGCCCCGCCAACAGCTAAATTCTGAAGGACTAAGGATGGGAGAAGTTAGATCCATAGAAAAGCTGGGCACTGCTTCATCTGTTCTTCCTGAAATTACATAACGACATTGGCCATAGTCTTCAGTCAGTCAGTGGCAGACAGGCAACCAAACCACATAATCATCTCTCACTTGTCTTGCACTTTCCACTTTACAAAGCACTTTATTGTACTAGAGCCAAATAGCTATCATTATGATTATATTCCCATTTTTCAGGTGAGGAAACTGAGGATCTAAAGAGGTTAAGAATACACTGAAAGTTTGAAAACTAAGTGTGTGGCAGAGCCAGGCCTAGGGCGGGCCCTAGCCTCCAACCACTGGACTTTCCAGATCCAGGTCCCTCTCAGTGCAGTGAATCTCCCCATGAAATGGTTTCAGACCTTGTGAAGAAGGAATGACCACATGAGGAAGAGAGAGGCCAGACTTGTCCCAAGGCAGCCTCTCACCTCCCTCACACACTGCAGATGGAGGGAACTAAGGCCCTACGGCTGCATCTCAGCAACATCTGAGCCCCACGATGGCCCTTGTCCAACCACAGAAGACCCCTGTCCACTCAGTGTGTCAGGCCCGCACCTTCAGCCTAGCCCAGATCTGCAAAGACTGCAGGAGAAGCCTCACTGGTCTTCCAGCAGGGCCTGGCGACCCCTACTGTCTGTGAGCTGCAGGCTGGTGGACCCTCCCTCCTTCCTGGGGCAGTGAAATATCCTCCTAGGGAGTCTCATGGTCCTGCTTTCGCAGGATCTTTTCATCTCAGTCTTAATACCCATCCCATTCGTCACACCAGCTGCATTACCTTTTAAACCTGGAGAAGCCCCCTGGTAGAGGGACTCCTGGGAGGGTCTTCAGGCCGTGGGAGCGTCCCTGCCCAGCCTCAGTTTGTAGGTGACACTCACTCTGAACACAGTCAGTTGGGCCTCCTACTGGGCCTCCTTTATCACAAGGTTTCCCTTGTGGTTCCCGGCTGGACAGGTTCTCACCATCTCTCTTCCGTCCAGTGGAGGAGGACAGACCACAGCACCCAACACAACCTTCTATGCACCCCAGGGGCTCAGACCACACTATTCCACTCCACGTGCCTATAGAACCTTGAGACCCTCCCATCGGGGGCACAGAAGGGAGGAAGAGCCCCACTGGAAGCAGATAACTGGGAAATACTTCCCCATTTAAGATGGTAAATCCTCATCCTTTATGGACCTAAGAAAAGATAATATATAAAGCAAAATGTCAAGTTATTCATTTATGATAAAGGACCCTCCAGTCTGGGGATGAATGTCAAACCAAGGACTCAAGACACTCTCTTCCTGTTAATAAGGTCTCTTCCCAACACAAAGGGGCTTTCTGGGCACAAATCTGTGATGGTCAACGTCGGGGCTATTTCTCCAACACTCAGGAACAGCCTGAAACTTCCTGAACCCACTGGGAACAACTCTCAGGTGCAGGTTGCTGGTGAGCCTATCCTGGGGAAATGCTGATCAGCGCTGCTTCTGTGTTGCCCAGTGCCCCTCAGGTTATAAACCCTCTCTAGATGTCTGCTGTTGTGGGAAAGCCTGGTGTTTAAAACTAGACAGAATTAAGTCTGAGTCTCGTCTCTTTCACTCTGAGTGGCCCTGGACAAGTTGCCGAACTTATCTGAGCCTGGGAGTTATCACAGCATTGGTCTTCCTTCTGGAGTCTGTGAGTTTCATAAGCAGGGCCCTGTGCATGCACTCAGCGAGGTTCACTGGGAGATCTTAAACAAAAACACCAATTTTAAGCTGAATCCCTTTTCTATGAGGTACTTCCTCCACTATAAATGTGATGATTTTACTATTAATACAACCAAAGTTTTAGGGGCGCCCCTTGTGGTATTACAGCTTCTTCAGTTCAGTTCAGTTCAGTCGCTCAGTCGTGTCTGACTCTTTGCGACCCCATGAATCAAAGCATGCCAGGCCTCCTTGTCCATCACCAACTCCCAGAGTTCACTCAGATTCACATCCATCGAGTCAGTGATGCCATCCAACCATCTCATCCTCGGTCACCCCCTTCTCCTCCTGTCCCCAGTCCCTCCCAGCATCAGAGTCTTTTCCAATGAGTCAACTCTTCGCATGAGGTGGCCAAAGTACTGGAGCTTCAGCTTTAGCATCATTCCTTCCAAAGAAATCCTAGGGCTGATCTCCTTCAGACGGGACTGGTTGGATCTCCTTGCAGTCCAAGGGACTCTCGAGTCTTCTCTAACACCACAGTTCAAAAGCATCAATTCTTCGGCACTCAGCCTTCTTCACAGTCCAACTCTCACATCCATACATGACTACTGGAAAAACCATAGCCTTGACTAGACGGACTTTAGTTGGCAAAGTAATGTCTCTGGTTTTGAATATGCTATCTAGGTTGGTCATAACTTTTCTTCCAAGGGGTAAGCGTAAAAATAAAATTGTCTTTGATGGTGCTGAATTGGAGAAGGAAGTGACAACCCACTCCAGTATTCTTGCTTGGACAATTCCATGGACAGAGGAGCCAGGTGGGCTACAGTCCATGGGGTCACAAACAGTCGGACATGACTGAGTGACTAACACTGATGGTGCTGAATAACTGATGATGGACACCCACTACTTTCTTCAACCAACTCATTTCTGCATTTTAAAATATGAGCTATTGACAATTAAAGAAAAATGTGAAGGTACTTCTAAGCACCTTTACCCACACATACAGCAGATTCTTTATCACCAGAAAAAAAAATCTTAAGCAAATGGATTTTATATATATATATATATAGCCATAGGACAGGAACAAAACACCTAGTTACTCTCATACAAAGTAGAAGAAAACATGGGATAATTGAGTAAGTGTTTTCCTTAGGTTTACAGTCTCTGGAGTGGAGTTTTGAGTGCATGCCATGCTCCCAAGTGGACTTAAAAACTGAGAAAGGATCCATTTATCATAATATCAGCAATACATCAGGGTTCCCAGGTGACTGAGTGGGTAAAAGAATCCTTCTGCAATGCAGGAGATGCAGGAAACCTGGCTTTGATCTCTGGATCAGGAAGATCCCCTGGAGGAGGGTATGGCAACCCACTCCAGTATTCTTGCCTGGAGAATCCCATGGACAAATGAGCCTAGTGTGCTCTAGTCCATGGGGTTGCAAATAGTCGAACACGACTGAAGCAACTGAACATGCACAAGCAATACAGCAGCATCCCCACCCAAACCTGGGAAAAATAGCTAGCACTCGTTGCTCCACCTGTCACTGTATTTTGAGCCTTGAAACAGTTTTGATCCACATCCTAAAGCAATGCACACTGTAAGCTAAAATCTGATGTTCTAACAAAATTTAATTGCAGGAGTCCAATAGGCCTTGCGTGCCTCAGCCATCTGCTCCACATTTTCTCCCCAGCCAGGTGCTTCCTGGCATCTTTCATTCGGTTGACACTGAATGCTTACTCTTTGCTAAGACTGAGATTCAACACTTGAGATGCATTTATCTTATTAATCCTGAAACAACACTATGAGGTAGCTATGATTATTATATCCACTTTACAGATGAGAAATTGAGGGATAGAAAAGCAAAATAACTTGTCCAAAATCCAAGGCTGAAATAACAGATTAAAGGATTTAAACCCACATCAGTCTGGTACAGGGGCCCTTCATAACTGAGAATTAATCCAAGAGTCAATTCCCTTCAGTTTCACTGTGCATGAGCTAATTAAGAGTACCTAATACGGTTTCTTCTGTCTCAGTTGGAGATAGTCCATTAAATTGTGTCTTTTTCACTATGCATAAATCCCCTGATTGCAGATCATGGGGCACTTGATCTTCATCCAAAGACTGATTACTGAGATAAGCTTCAGAAACAAACTTAGAATGTCCTTATAATAATTAATCTTCACATTAATATTGCATAATGTAACAATGAGGAACTATCTGGGAAGTGAGTCTTAGTAAATACAGAACACCATTAACAGAATTGGGACTTAATGTTCATTGAGACATAATCTTTTTCTCTTAAATTACCTAATTTCATTTAATATAAACAGATTAAGACTAATTTGTTTGCAAAATAAGGTCTAATGTCCTTCCCCCTTTTCACCGTCCCCCAAATACTGTGAGATGCCTGTTAGTGAGTGGCCTTCCTAATTTATCTGATGAAGCTGCTGGAGCCTAAGACTTTCCAACCTCTGGAGGGAACAGATAGAAAAGAGAAATGTTTCAGTTCTGCTTACAGAGGTATTCAGTTCAGTTCAGTTCAGTTCAGTTCAGTCACTCAGTCATTTCCAACTCCTCGCGACCCCATGAATTGCAGCACGCCAGGCCTCCCTGTCCATCACCAACTCCCGGAGATCACTCAGATCAAGTCAAGTGATGCCATCCAGCCATCTCATCCTCTGTCGTCCCCTTCTCCTCCTGCCCCCAATCCCTCCCAGCATCAGAGTCTTTTCCAATGAGTCAAGTCTTTGCATGAGGTGGCCAAAGTACTGGAGTTTCAGCTTTAGCATCATTCCTTCCAAAGAAATCCCAGGGCATTTACCATAAAATTATAACCATATTCACCAGTTCACCAGTCCTATGTAACTAATTCTTCCTGTTAAACAGTTTTATGAAGCCATATTAGAATCCTTTAATTTCTTACTCAGCTCAGCATTATGGTCCCCAAACCAGAAATTTATATTTATCCAAAAGTCCTTTCTGTAAATTTTTGAAGAGGAAGCAGTTTTGCAAGGGCCTCAGGATAAAACCGTAACCATTTATAATGACAGAAGACTTAAGGCACATTTAAAATTTGATTATCATGCAATTGACAAAGAAGTTGGTTACTGCTGCGACATACAATGCTTGTAGATAATAGCTAGATTTATAACTGATACCATTTTACCAGGACATATCAGATTTTTAGGAATTTCATATAATTTCTAGAATATCTATATTAATAACACCTACAATATGATATAAGAAGATTTTTTACCGATTCAAAAATGTTTCGCATAATTTAATATATCAAATAAATCTAATTAGTTTAATATCCCTCTTTGGGCTGTTTCAGGAGCCCGTTGAAGCATCCCCAAAATAGCTAGAGGTCAAAGGGACTTCATTAGAATTATATTCATTTATCTAGGAAGTTTTATCAAAAAAATAAAATATCGAAAGGATTTAGAACAGTCAGATAGGATCACAGGTCACTGTGAAATAATAGTTATTTACTTAGCCAGAGTGACAATAAAATATTTCAAAGATAATATAGAATAAATTACTTAAAAGGTACAGAACTTAAAACCTGTTATCAAAGGCAGTTTAATATTTTAAGAAAATTTGTCCTCTTAACAGAGAAAAAGCCAAATTCAAGTTTTCCACCAGCTTACTTTTAAATTCATTCTAAATTTAGCATTCCTGACCATGCATAGAAGTCTTTTCTCAGGGTCCACTTCCCACAAACCTTCCATGACTTTCTGTATCCACCACTTTATTTTTCCATCCAGAAATAAGCAGCTCTAAAGCACACTTACTTTCTTTTCTCTAACAAAATGAAATTCCATTCCTCATACCTTTTTACTGAAAGCATACATCCTATCTTTCTGCTATATGCTGACATGTTTCCTTTATTATCTCTATTAACTTTAATTACATGTTCATATTAGAGTCCTCAGTTCTGAAAGTCTTGATTTCCCGTGAAAACTAAGAAGTAAGCAATAATGAACTATCCTTTACATTAGCACTCTGAAGATCAGTGAACATAAATATCAGTGATAATTTCTAAAAATCATTGGCTTTCTAATAGAGAACATCGTAGAATGGCACCAAACATATCCATTAACAGTCCTAAATACATTTGAGTGTGTGCGTAGCTGCTCAGTCCTTTGAAAAGTGAAAGTGAAAGTCGCTCAGTCATGTCTGACTCTGCGACCCCTTGGACTGTACAGTCCGTTGAATTCTCAGGCCAGAACACTGGAGTGGGTGGCCTTTTCTCTTTTCCAGGGGATCTTCTCAACCCAGGAATTGAACTGGGGTCTCCTGCATTGCAGGCAGATTCTTTACCAGCTAAGCTACCAGTTGGGCTCTGTCCTTTAGTTTCTCTGTAAAGGAAGCCGATGTTCAGTAGTTAATTTCAGCATCATATTTTATTTGGAAATGGTGTAGCTATTATTCAATAACTTTCATAACTTAATTTAGCACAACTGTAGAATTTCAAGTTACCAAAATCTGCAGAGACTATTTTAGATAGCTGTTTCTAAAACATAATTATAACAAATATAATTATATCAAATAATTGATAGGAATTACCTAAAATCTCTTATCTCATTTTCATTTTCCTTCCTTAAAAGTTTCTTCACATCAAGTTACTTTCCTTGCTGACAAATTTGCAACAGATATGATAAGATTTTTATTTAATATATTAAACTAGGTGCAATAAAGTATTACACTTAATATTGATGACTCAAAAGACATGTCTATATCAGTTAGATCAACAAATAAACCTTAATACCAGGTATTAATTTAACACTGACTATTTCCCAGTTGACATGACCTGAAATTAATTCTGGCCAGTTACCTTCTGTATTTTTTTTAGAATGTATAAAAGTGCTTGAAGTGAAGTCACTCAGTCGTGTCCGACTCTGTGACCCCATGAACTGTAGCCTACCAGGCTCCTCCGTCCGTGGGATTCTCCAGGCAAGAATACTGGAGTGGGTTGCCATTTCCTTCTCCAGGAGATCTTCCCAACCCAGGGATCAAACCCAGGTCTCATGCATTGCAGGCAGACTGTTTACCATCTGAGCCACCAGGGAAGCTCGGCAGGGGCATTAGTCATTTTTAAATTCACATCACCAGGATGGCTCAAGTCCCTCCTTGTTTAGGGATCAGAAGATCTATCTCCTGTCTGTTTTGGAGTACAATCTCTGTCAAGCTGTGTTGGCTATTTAGAGCTATCCTGAGAAATCTTATCCCCAGAAACTAGATTTTGGGGGTGTTCATGAGAATGGCACTCACTGGTAGTCCTGAATAGGTATCTGAGATCTCCCAGGGGCTCACAGGTGTATTGAGTGTCCTCTTCTGTTTTCTTCCACGGCTTGACTCGTGAGTAGGTGTCATGTCCTAGTACCTTGACTGCTGTGGGGGTGGAAAGTATTACAGAGTAGGGGCCCTTCCATGTGGGCTGGAGTTGAGCTTTGGGGGACCCATCTTTCCAGACTTTAATTAGGACTTGAGTCCCTGGAGCATATAGTGGTGACTCCTTAGAATCTTTTGGGTCCTGGTTTATACTTCACAAGCGTATACCCTGTTGGAATTGCCCAATGGCCATGGTATAAGACTGGAGGGTCTGAACCTCTGGATCTAGGAAGAGATCATTGACATAAACGAAAGGTCTCCCATAGAGCATCTCATAAGGACTAAGACCAAGCTGTTCCTTAGGGGCAATGTGGGTAGTGCTTAACTTCCTATGATTCAATTAAGTATAGCTCACAAATTAACTTTGATAATATCATCCAAAGTGAAAGTGAAAGTAGCTCAGTCATGTCCGACTCTTGGCGACCCCATGGACTGTAGCCCACCAGGCTCCTCTGTCCAGGGGATTTTCCAGGCAAGAATACTGGAGTGGGTTGCCATGTTCTCTTCCAGGGGATCTTCTCAACCCAGGGATCAAACCCAGGTCTCTCACATTGCAGGCTATACCATACAAAGGTAAAAACAAAGATAATACACATATAAACACACAGACAGACACGAGATCCCATATCTTCATTTTCTAAATTTAGTCATGAATCAGATATCACAGTATAAAGTTCACTAACTTATAAGTAACAGTTGGAATAAGTAAATTTTTAAATGTTTCTTCCCCTTTTTTCTCCTGAGTCTCAGGACTTACAGATGGTCTAGATAAGATAAATGTTCCAGGGAGCTCTGGTTTCAAGACACAGGGAGAGAAAATCAAGTTCTCCTAGTAGAATTTGGTCCCTCAGGATCAGAATTCTGATAAGACTTTTTTTCCTTCAAGCTTGCTTTCTCTACCAGCTGGGCATTAAACAAAGGTCAGTTAACCTTCAACTGGCATTGAGTACTTAATTGGTACAATTGAAGATTCATAATTCTCATAGATACCCCCTTTCCTTTTTTATGGTTTTGAAAGGGGGTGAGCCAGTATAACAGGGCCTTTGTATGGAATGCGGATCAAGGGCCTTTGTATGGAATGCGGATCAACCAAGATTGTGTCTTTTGACTAGAGTAGCCAAATCCTCATTTAAACCATCTAAAAGGCAGAGTTAAGCAAGGATCATTTCGGTGGTTAGAGAATGATTTAGGTGTCAAGCCAGAATTTTGCTTCAAAGTTTTTTTTTTTTAAAGCCTTCCATAATAGTCTGGAATTGATTCATCTGGTCTTTGCTTGCACTGCTGCGCTTTGTCCAGTCTATGGTTTTTGAGAAAAGCTCTGGGATAAGTTCGAGTAATTTCTGAGCTAATTCCTCACATTCAGTATGAATTTGTGGTTCAAAATTCATTAAGGAGTGTTTCCATCCTGCTTTGTTTATTCACTCCTTTCTTAGCTTTCAGAAACTAGCAGCTGTATTAATTGATATTGATCTGAAAACCCTGGCTCATAGGTCCAGATGGTTGACTTAAATTCCTTAGCAAATTCCTATGGTTCTTGACTTAGATCAAGAAATTCCTTGGGCTCTAAGTTCTGTTCAGGTCCAGGGTGTGTGCATAAGCTCTGAGGATGGTTCACTTCTCCCTATAATATGTTTCTCCTTAAAGGGAGCTATAATCACTTCTGATTATTATTTTTATCTCTACTGGGGAAGTGGGAGCAGCAGCAGATAGAAGAGTTGGAAGAGAAAAAAGCAATAGTGTCTGGATCAGGCAGTTCAGATAGAAGAGGATACATGGGAGGAGCAGGAGAGACAGAGTCAGTATTAGTGGCTTTTTCTTTCTTTCTTTCTTTCTTTCTTTTTTTTTTTTTTGCAGTTTTTATATCATTTCAAGAAATTTTGTTGGTTTCTTGCAAAAAAGCTTCTAGAGACCAATCAAAGTAAGCATTTTATTCAGTCTGTTTGGTCCTATGGCCAGTTTTTCTAACAAAAATATCAATTTCAGAATATGTAACGAACCCTAATTTAGCCATTTTAGGCTAAGATCTCCTTTAGTCTAATTTTCCCAATTAAGTAAGTACTTGCAAGTACAAGTTTTATATGTACATAACCTTGGCTGGGGTGTTAGTCAAAGGCTGGCTTTCTGGTGTTCCTTGCTTCTGTGTCTGAGAGGCTCTATTTCCCATTTTTAAGTTGAATTTGTCAGGAATAAAATTTACTGATGAAATTGTGTGGTGGCCAATGTACTGCTTGTGAGCTTAACTTCTCTAGGTGTCACCCTAGAGTCATTTCAGCCCTCTTACATGTCTCAGGTTTCTCCCTTCAGTGGTCTAAGACCGCTGTGGTGATTGGATCTCTGAATGGCCAATTCTTATTCATGACCTTCAGATGAGCAAAAGCAAGTGTCAAGTGTTTTAATAAATGAGTGTTTCCCTATGGGACCACTGCATCGTATGCGGACTCTGCCTCCATCATTCCCATAAATTTCTTAGTCACCTGAGAAAATCATAACCTGCCAGGAGGAGTCTTGTCCCTTTTCTTCAGAGCAAAACTCTTATGCATAATAATATCTTCATTTTTATCTGGACAAATTCTATTATGGTCGCCAAACTGAGGAAAAGCATCAGATCCCTGGGCTTCCCAGGTGGGCGTTAGTGATAGAGAACCTGCCTGCCAATGCAGGAGACGTAAGAGATGCAGGTTCGATGCCTGGTTGGGAAGATCCCCTGGAGGAGGGCATGGCAATCCCCTCCAGCATTCTTGCCTGGAGAATCCCGTGGACAGAGGAGCTTGGCAGACTACAGTCCAGAGGGCCACAAAAGACACGAGTGAAGTGACTTAGCAGCAGCAGCAGCATCAGATCCACCTCTTATCTAATGATTCAGCCCAGGACACTCGGTCTCTTACAACTGAGAGAATCCCAGTATCTTTCAACTTGGGGGGCTAGGTGTGGGGCAGGGAGGTACCTATTGTAAGCCACCAAGTAAAACTCAGGATCACCCAATTAAACTCCTAAAATATAGGAGATCCAAGAACCAGGAGAGACTCACTCAAATCTGTCTGGACTCTCTGAGGAGGTGGACAGGCCCAAAGAGCCTCTGCGGGTACCAAGACTCTGGTTCCTCACAGAGGCCAAGCAAAGGAGAGAAGTCACTCTGGGTCCTTTATCTGTGGTCACCAATAATGTCGACTTAAAAAATGCACAACATGAGAGCTATGAGTTCAGTTTTATTTGGGACAAAACGAGGATTATAGCCTGGGAGACAGCATTTCAGTAGCTCTGAAAAACTGTTACAAAGAGGTAAGGAGGAAGGTCAGTATACATATAATTTTAGTAAAGGGAGAACACATGCAATTAAGCACATCTTGTTTGCAGAAAAATTCTGCTACGACTAGTCATATGAAGGTTACTGCTAGTCACAAAGAGCATACACTTACCATGAAGGCTTTTCTAGATATGAAAAGATGCAAGAATTGGGCTCATAAAATCATCTCCTGAAAATAACCTGAGAACCTGTTCTGCCAATTTTTCCAGAGCACAGGGTGCCTCATTTCTGATCTTCACCCTGAACTCCTTTCACGGGCTGTTGAAGGTTAGCAGCTACCGCAGTTCATAGTCTAATTTTTGTAGGTGTGGATGGTAAGTGCCAATTTGTAGGTGATAAGGGTATATATCTGAAGTGAATGAAATCACTGTCTCAAGGAAATACTTGCATAGCCATCTCTACTGCAGTATTATTCAAAAAAGCCAAGATGGAAATACACGTGTCCACCAATGGACAAAATGGATACGATACGCACACACATTGGAATATTATTTGGCCATAAAAAGAAGAAAATCTGCCTTTTATAACAACATGGATTGGCCTTGAGGGCATTATGCTAGCTGAAATAAGTTAGAAAGACAAACACTGTACATTCTCACTACATATGGAATCTAAAAAGCTGAATTCATAGGCTCAGAGACCAGAATGACAGCTGTCGGGTGATGAGAAGGGGATATGGGAGATGAGAGTCAAAGGGTACAAACTTTCATCTTTAAGATGAATAAGTTCTGGACATCTAGTGCACAGCATGGTGATTATAGCTAATAATACTGTATTGTACCCTTGAAAGTTGTTAAGAGAATAAATCTTTAATGTTACTAGCAATCACACATACACACATAAAAGATAATTATGTGGGGGGCTGAGGTGTGAACTATCACCACTGCAGTATAAACATGTGTGAACTCATCATATTGTATACATGCTGCTGCTGCTAAATCACTTCAGTCGTGTCCAACTCTGTGCGACCCCACAGACAGCAGCCCACCAGGCTCCCCGTCCCTGGGACTCTCCAGGCAAGAACACTGGAGTGGGTGGCCATTTCCTTCTCCAATGCATGAAAGTGAAAAGTGGAAGTGAAGTCACTCAGTCATGTCCGACTCTTTGCAACCCCGTGGACTGCAGCCCACCAGGCTCCTCGATCCATGGAATTTTCCAGGCAAAAGTACTGGAGTGGGTTGCCATTGCCTTCTCCGATTGTATACATACGTTATGTTGTATGCCAATACCTCAATAAAGCTGGAAAAAATGAATGTTTATGATGGTTAGCTTTGTGAGGGTATGATAAGTGACTTATTCTTCTATATCATTCTCCAAATTTTATATAATCAACAAGGATTATTTTCATCAGGAAAAAATACATCTTCCTTAAACTTTCATGTCCTTTGATTCATCAGGAAAAGAGCGATAACCACTACTGACTTCATAACTTGCCAACATTTAGGTGATCTTTATATCCACCTAAACACATATGAATATATATACATATATGTGTATATTTATAATACCCAGTGGCTCAAGAGGTAAAGAATCCGCCTACGATGCAGGAGATGCAGGAGATATGGGTTCAATCCTTGGGTCAGGAAGATCCCCTGGAAAAGAATGGCAACCCACTCCAGTATTCTTGCCTAGAATATCCTATGGACAGAGGAATCTGGTGGGCTACAATCCATGTGGTCACAAAAAGCTGGACATAGCTACTTAACAACAAAAATTATTTTTTAATAAGCTCTCTGCCTCCTTCTCTTCTGCTCTTGGCATATCTATTATCCTTAGGCTGTCTTTTCTGATGGGGTCAGGTTGTTCTCATAAAGTTTCTTCATTTTTTAAACCTTAGTTTTCTTTCCTTGTCTATCTAAATAATTTCTAGATTTCTATCATTAATTCTCTTTTCTATATGATCTGTTCTACTTCCAGTGATTTCTAATGCATTTTTCATCTCATTTATTGAGTTCTTCAGCTATAGGATTTGTTTTGTTCCTTTTTGGAGTTTCAGTCTCTTTGGTAACATATTTCTTCTATTCATTCACTTTAATCCTGAGCTTATCGAACTGCATTTCTGCGTTCTCTTGAATCTGATTGAGTATCTTCATGATATTTTGAATTCTCTACCAGATCACGGTATTCTGCAACTTTATTTGGAGTTTTTAAGATCAGTTCAATTCAGTTCAGTAGCTCAGTCGTGTCCGACTCTTGGCGGCCCCATGAATCGCAGCACACCAGGCTTCTCTGTCCATCACCAACTTCCGGAGTTCACTCAGACTCACGTCCATCGAATCCGTGATGCCATCCAGCCATCTTATCCTATGTCGTCCCCTTCTCCTCCTGCCCCCAATCCTCCCCAGCATCAGAGTCTTTTCCAATGAGTCAACTCTTCGCATGAGGTGGCCAAAGTACTGGAGCTTCAGCTTCAGTATCATTCCCCTCCAAAGAAATCCCAGGGCTGATCTCCTTCAGAGTGGACTGGCTGGATCTCCTTGCAGTCCAAGGGACTCTCAAGAGTCTTCTCCAACAGCACAGTTTGGAGCATCAATTCTTCAGCTTTCTTCACAGTCCAACTCTCACATCCATACATGCCCACTTCGGGTTTTTAGAGAATTGTCATTTTGTTTTTGTGATACATTACCAAGGTTTTCCACAGTGCTTGATGAACTTTTCCTGTACCAGCACATTTGAAGGGGCAAACATCTTATCTAGGTAAAGCTCCGTTTTCCTTAAATTCTAACTCAGTGAAGGTGGATGAAGGTGAAGTCTCTCAGTCGTGTCTGACTCTTTGAGACCCTGTGGACTGTAACCTACTACGCTTCTCAGTCCATGGGATTCTCCAGGCAAGAATACTAGAGTGGATTGCCATTTCCTTCTCCAGGAGATCTTCCCGACCCAGGGGTTGAACCCGGGTCTCCCGCATTGGAGGCAGGCTCTTTAACCTCTGAGCCACCGGGGAAGCTTCTAACTCAGTAGGTTGGTTTAAAAAAGTCTTTCTTCTGTTTTTCAGTAGGTGGCACTATAGCAAAGGTTTTGGTTTCTCTTACCTGAGCCATCTTTAGCTGTGTTTGAGTCAACACTCTCCACCCTCTAACACCTCTACCAGAGGTCTCATCAGTACCCTCATCATTGCTGCTGCCTGGTTGCTGCTGGACTCAGCGCTGTCGCTGGCATCACCACGAGGGGCACCAGGGTGGCAGGCACCTCTGCTGCACCTGGGGTCTGCTGGGTCACTGGCACCACCCTCGCAGCAGGGGAGGGGAGCAAGCCAGGGTGGCAGCCACCTGTCCCATGTCCAGAGCTGCTGGGTTCTTGGGTGCTGCCACCACAGCAGGGGCGTGGGGAGGGAGGCCAGGATCTCAGATACTTCCAGGCTGGAAAGAACACAGTGCGGACCAAGTGCCATTGCTGCCCAGTTACCTGTGGCCATGGGTGCCTCTGCAGCTGGAAGGAGTCATGGGCATCATCTGCTGTTACTCCCAGGTTGTTGGAGGCCACGGGCTGAGTCTGTATTGCTGCAGGGTCAAGGATCTCTCCTGGGAGACCGTCTGCTTGTTTCCCAATTCTGCCTCCTCTGTGTGTTCCAATCCACTCACTTTTGTGTATACAGGTGTGTGGATATCTCTGGAATCCTGGTATGTTGGGCAGAAGAACCTTTGTGGAGTTATGAATGTTTTACTAGTTTTAGATTGAAAGAGAAAGACAAAGAGAGCATCTCATACAAACATGACTTTGACATCACTACCCGGCTCTGACTCTTGATTTGTTGGATGACTTTTCAGGTTGTGCTGCTCTTCAGGACTTAGGTTTAACATCCCAAAAATGAATTTAATATGCAGTAACCAAATACCTTGACTGCATGGTCTTTGAGTCAGTCCTGCAGATCCAACCTTAAAATCTGAAGAGCTGAGGGGGGAAGCTTCCGTGGAATCTTTCTGGAAAGAACTCCCAGAGGTTAAGAAGACAGTGTTAATTCTCTAGAGTATGGGAGGAGATAGCTTGCAGATGTTATGGGTGTTCAGTCTGGGGAGAGAAACTAGAGCCTGAGACTTAGTAGGTGGCAGTGATGTCTGAAGCCGCTGAGGTTGTGGCCAGGAGGAAGGTATACATCTCCCTCACTGCCTTTCTGAAATAGCAGGAGCAGAGCTGGCAGTATTTAATGGAAATGCTGGGTGCGATTTAGCTTCTGTGGGGCGCAGGGGGAGATTGCCCTGTGTGTAGAGAGTGTAACTAGCATTGAGAGTTGCAGAGAAAGCCATTAATTGTTTTGTTGTTGTTCAGTCGCTGAACAAATTTGACTGCAGCACTTTCACAGCATCATCTTTCAGGATTTGAAATAGCTCAGCTGGAATTCCATCACCTCCACTAGCTTCGTTCATTGTTATACTTCCTAAGGCCCACTTGACTTCACATTCCAGGATGTCTGGCTCTAGGTGAGTGATCACACCATCGTGATTATCTGCGTCATGAAGATCTTTTTGTACAATTCTTCTGTGTATTCTTGCCACCTCTTCTTAAAATCTTCTGCTTCTGTGAGGTCCATACCACTTCTGTCCTTCATTGAACCCATCTTTGCATGAAATATTCCCTTGGTATCTCTAATTTTCTTGAAGAGATCTCTAGCCTTTCCTATTTTATTGTTTTCCCCTATTTCTTTGCATTGATTGCTGAGGAAGGCTTTCTTATCTCTCCTTGCTATTCCTTGGAACTCTATATTCAAATGGGTATATCTTTCCTTTTCTCCTTTGCTTTTCACTTCTCTTTTTTCACAGCTGTTTGTAAGGTCTCCTCAGACAGCCATTTTGCTTTTTGCATTTCTTTTCCATGGGGATGGTCTTGATCCCTGTCTCCTGTACAATGTCATGAACCTCATTCCATAGTTCATCAGGCACTCTATCTATCAGATCTAGGCCTTTAAATCTATTTCTCACTTCCATTGTATAATCATAAGGAATTTGATTTAGGTCATACCTGAATGGTCTAGTGGTTTTCCCTACTTTCTTCAATTTCAGTCTGAATTTGGCAATGAGTTCATGTTCTGAGCCACAGTCAGCTCCCCGGTCTTGTTTTTGCTGACTGTATAGAGCTTCTCCATCTTTGGCTGCAAAGAATATAATCAATCTGATTTCGGTGTTGACCATCTGGTGATGTCCATGTGTAGAGTCTTCTCTTGTGTTGTTGGAAGAGGGTGTTTGCTATGACCAGTGCATTCTCTTGGCAAAACTCTATTAGCCTTTGCCCTGCTTCATTCCATACTCCAAGGCCAAATTTGCCTGTTACTCCAGGTGTTTCTTGACTTCCTACTTTTGCATTCCAGTCCCCTATAATGAAAAGGACATCTTTTTTGGGTGTTGGTTCTAAAAGATCTTGTAGGTCTTCATAGAACCATTCAACTTCAGCTTTTTCAACATTACTGGTTGGGGCATAGGCTTGGATCACCATGATTGGATGGTTTGCCTTGGAAACGAACAGAGATCAGTCTGTTGTTTTTGAGATTGCATCCAAGTATTGCATTTTGGACTCTTTTGTTGACTATGATTGCTACTCCATTTCTTCTAATGGGTTCCTGCCCACAGTAGTAGATATAATGATCATCTGAATCACCCATTCCAGTCCACCTTAGTTCGCTGATTCCTAGAATGTCCACGTTCACCCTTGCCATCTCTTGTTTGACCACTTCCAATTTGCCTTGATTCATGCATCTAACATTCCAGGTTCCCATGCAATATTGCTCTTTACAGCATCAGACTCTGCTTCTATCACCAGTCACATCCACAACTGGGTGCTGTCTTTGCTTTGGCTCCATCCCTTCATTCTTTCTGGAGTTATTTCTCCACTGATCTCCAGTAGCATATTGGGCACCTACCGACCTGGGGAGTTCATCTTTCAGTGTCCTATCTTTTTGCCTTTTCATACTGTTCACGGGGTTCTCAAGGCAAGAATACTGAAGTGGTTTGCCATTCCCTTCTCCAGTGGACCACATTCTGTCAGACCTCTCCACCATGACCCACCCATCTTGAGTGGCCCCACATGGCATGGCTTAGTTTCATTGAGTTAGACAAGCTGTGGTCCGTGTGATCAGATTGGCTAGTTGTCTGTGATTGTAGTTTCAGTCTGTCTGCCCTCTGATGCCCTCTCTCAAACCCTTGGGTTTCTCTTACTTGGACGTGGAGTATCTCTTCATGGCTGCCCCAGCAAAGGGGCACCTTGGGCAAATATAGGTGTGGAGAGTGTGAAATCACCAAGCTGGGTGTGGCCACAAGAACAAGTTCAGTTCAGTTCACTTCAGTCGCTCAGTCGTATCCGACTCTTTGCGACCCCTATGGACTGCAGCACGCCAGACTTCCTTGTCCATCACCAACTCCTGGAGCTTACTCAAACTCATGTCCATTGAGTCAGTGATGCCATCCAACCATCTCATCCTCTGACCCCCTCCTCCTCCTCCCTTCAATCTTTCCCAGAGTCAGAGTCTTTTCCAGTGAGTCAATTCTTCACATCAGGTGGCCAAAGTAATGAAGTTTTATCTTCAGCATCAGTCTTTCAATGAATATTCAGGACTGATTTCCTTTAGGATGGACTGGTTGGATCTCCTTGCAGTCCAAGGGATTCTCAAGAGTCTTCTCCAACACCACAATTCAAAAGCATCAATTCTTCGGCACTCAGCTTTCTTCATAGTCCAACTCTCACATCCATACAAGACTGTGCTTTTTTCTCCATAGCTTTGACTAGACGGACCTTTGCTGGCAAAGTAATATCTCTGCTTTTAATATGCTGTCAAGGTTGGTCATAGCTTTTCTTTCAAGGAGCAAGTGTCTTTAATTTCATGGCTGCACTCACCCTCTGCAGTGATTTTAGAGCCCCCAGAAATAAAGTATCTCACTGTTTCCATTGTTCCCCAGCTATTTACCATGAAGTGATGGGACCAGATGCCATGATCTTAGTTTTCTGAATGTTGAGTTTTAAGCCACCTTTTTCACTCTCCTCTTTCATTTTCATCAAGAGGTTCTTTAGTTCTTCTTCGCTTTCTACCATAAGTGTGGTGTCATCTGCATATCTGAGGTTATTGATATTTCTCCTGGCAATCTTGATTCCAGCTTGTGCTTCATCCAGTCCAAAAGTTCTCAAGATGTATTCTGCATATAAATTAAATAAGCAGGGTGACAATATACTGCCTTGACATACTCTTTTTCCTATGTGGAACCAGTCTGCTGTTCCATGTCCAGTTCTATTGCTTCTTGACCTGCATACAGATTTCTCAAGAGGCAGGTCAAGTGGTCTAGTATTCCCATCTCTTGAAGAATTTTCCACAGTTTGTTGTGATCCACACAGTCAAAGACTTTGGTGTGGTCCATAAAGCAGCAGTAGATGTTTTTCTGGAACTCTCTTTCTTTTCGATGATCCAACAAGACACAAGTCCTCCCATCAAATTGCTAGGCATGTCAGAGAGTCAGATTGTTGACACATTTATTCTGAATTGTTTATTGAGGTCCTACTGTAGGTAGGTGCTAGTGTTAGTGATAGGAAATGACCAAAGGGCTCGCTCCAGGCTGGTGGACTATTAACCCAGAATTAACCTGCAAGCCCCGCCCAAGTGGTAAAGAAGAGCCTAAGTGCTCCTCTCAGTGATGCTTTTCCTCCTTTCTTGCTGCTCCTCCTAGATGCTTCCTCTGCAGTTGAAGAGACTGGTAGGCAGCCTGTGATGGGCCCTGCTCAGAAGACCCCCACCTCTGCTGGGCTTCTTGGCTCCTGGGATTCACCAGCCTCCTCCTCAGTGAGTGGATGGGACTCCAGGGAGGGAGGATCATTGAAGGGAGCATGAGGCAGGGTCTCTTTTCATGTCTCTTGTCTTTGGTGGACAAAAAGACAAAACAGTTTGGTAATTATTTAGCAAATCGAGTGCATTTGCTTTAGAGCCCCAAAGTGAATGGCGGAACAAAATGGCCGTTTGGTTGTGGTGAACCTGAGACACTGAGCCAGAACAGCTTTGGCCACATTAAGGAAACATTTCCAGGGAGGTGAAGCCACTTCTGCTACAGTAACAAGGAGGCTGGCAGAGCCTGGAGTTGCCTGGGGAGAGGGAGGGAGACCAAGAAGCTGGCTCCTGGGGACAGAGTAGATGGGAACAGGGCATTCCCACCATGGTGCAGGGAGGGGAGCTTTCAGTACTATTCAAGCACATTATATTTATCATGCACTTTATTTCTAATCCAGTCAAGGCTATGGTTTTTCCTGTGGTCATGTATGGATGTGAGAGTTGGACTGCGAAGAAGGCTGAGCGCTGAAGAATTGATGCTTTGGAACTGTGGTGTTGGAGAAGACTCTTGAGAGTCCCCTGGACTGCAAGGAGATCCAACCAGTCCATCCTAAAGGAGATCAGCCCTAGGATTTCTTTGGAAGGAATGATGCTAAAGCTGAAACTTCACTACTTTGGCCACCTCATGCAAAGAGTTGACTCATTGGAAAAGACCCTGATGCTGAGAGGGAATGGGGGCAGGAGGAGAAGGGGACGACAGAGGATGAGATGGCTGGATGGCATCACTGACTCGATGCACATGAGTTTGAGTGAACTCCAGGAGTTGGTGATGGACAGGGAGGCCTGGCGTGCTGAGATTCATGGTGTCGCAAATAGTCCGACACGACTGAGCAACTGAACAGAACTGAACTGAACTGAATGCCACCTTTGATGTGACAGGAGGTACCAGTCCAGGGTCTGGAGGTTGGGGACCCCTGTCCTGTGGGGACATCATGGCCTCTGCTCTGACTCCTCATCCTGTCCTGTCCTATCCCCTGTGTCCTGACAGGGACTGAGAGCCAATAAGTCTGTTTAGAACATCTTCAAAGAAGAGATTCCCGACCATCCTTCGGTCACTTCTCAACCCTTTAAAGAGAGAGGGATGTTGCTCTCCAAGCCCCTCTTGGGAACCCAGCCTGGCCCTCTGTTTTGTCTGTCTCTGCTCCTGGGAGTGGTTTCAGGACCCATTGTCCTCAGATCACCTGCTGAAGGACATCATCTCCTTACCCCCAGTGTGTGGAAAACTGATCTGCAAACCACGCTCAGGAAAGCAAACTATAGCTGTTAAGAAACCACTAATAGCCTTGGCCAGAGTTTTACTGTTCCTGCCTATTTAGCAGAAAATACCAGCTTCTTTCTCCCTGTTTCCATGGTACTGATCCCCTCTTACCAGCACTAGTGGGGTGGATGGGGAGAGGGGGAGAGCAAGGGTAAGACAAACTATTTGGTCAGAATTACTTGTGACAATCCCATAGAAAGGTGCTACATTTGAGACTGAAATGCTGTATCTTGGGAAGTCCAATTGCATCCGTTGGAACAAAGATTTGTTTCTCTGATTTAATGGTTAGTATCCTCAAAATTATATATTTCAACATTAAATGATGACTGTGATGCTAACTTAAGGATACTTTTATTTGGGTTGTTAGTTAATAAGGGAACAAGCAGGGTGTTACAGCCCATTCTGAGGAAGAGTCAAAGACACACCTATACACACCACAGAAAAGCTGGAATGAATTTATAGACAGATATCTTGTGTTTACATGGGTTTTAGTATTTGTGACAACATAGCTGAAGATCTGGAAGTATACACATCTTTAACAGTGCTTACTGTGGGGAGGAAGCACACTTAGAATTTTGACTTGAGGCAACTCAATAATCCATATAATTGGATTTTATGAACGCAAAGAATGTTTATAATTACAAAGGAAAGGAAGGGATAATGCCCACACCAAATAGAGTCAATAACATAAAATTTTTCAGCCCAGACTTGGAGTAACATGTAGCCTGCCCTTCCTTCCATCTTCCCTGCTGACCCTGGCAGCAGATAAAATGAGGTACTTGGTGACGTGGGAGTCGACAGCGGCTGTGGATTCTAGCTGCTGTGGACACAGAATGACTTTCTTTTCAGTCTTGGGGCTTTGGTAAAGAAGGAGGCCCTGGCTGGACGCTGTCTCCCTATGGCTTTCTTTTTTTTTTTTTTTCTTTATTCTACTTTATAATACTGTATTGGTTTTGCCATACATTGACGTGAATCAGCCACAGGTGTACACGAGCTCCCAATCCTGAAACCCCCTCCCACCTCTCACCCCATATCATCTCTCTGGATCATCTCCGTGCACCAGCCCCAAGTATCCTGTATCCTGTATTGAACATAAACTGGCGCTTCGTTTCTTACATGATAGTGTACATGTTTCAGTGCCATTCTCCCAAATCATCCCACCCTCTCCCTCTCCCTCAGAGTTCAAAAGTCCATTCTATACCTCTGTGTCTCTTTTGTTGTCTCACATACAGGGTCAACATTACTATCTTTCTAAATTCCATATATATGTGTCAGTATACTGTATTGGTGTTTTTCTTTCTGGCTTACTTCACTCTGTATAATCGGCTCCAGTTTCATCCATCTCATTAGAACTGAGTCAAATTTATTCTTTTTAAGGGCTGAGTAATACTCCATAGTGTGTATGTACCACAGCTTTCTTATCCATTCATCTGCTGATGGACATCTAGGTTGTTTCCATGTCCTGGCTATTATAAACAATGCTGCAATGAACACTGGGGTACATGTGTCTCTTTCAATTCTGGTTTCCTCAGTGTGTATGCCCAGCAGTGGGATTGTGCTGGGTCATAAGGCAGTTCTATTTGCAATTTTTTAAGGAATCTCTACACTGCTTTCAATAGTGGCTATACTAGTTTGCATTCCCACCAACAGTGTAAGAGGGTTCCCTTTTCTCCACATCCTCTCCAGCATTTATTGCTTGTAGACTTTTGGATCGCAGCTATTCTGACTGGTGTGAAATGGTACCTCATTGTGGTCTTGATTTGCATTTCTCTGATCATGAGTGATGTTGAGCATCTTTTCATGTGTGTTAGCCATCCATATGTCTTCTTTGGAGAAATGCCTATTTAGTTCTTTGGCCCATTTTTTGATTGGGTCGTTTATTTTTCTGGAGTTGAGCTGCATAAGTTGCTTGTATATTTTTGAGATTAGTTGTTTGTTGGTTGCTTCATTTGCTATTGTTTTTCTCCCATTCAGAAGACTGTCTTTTCACCTTACTTATAGTTTCCTTTGTTGTGTAGAAGCTTTTAATTTTAATTAGATCCCATTTGTTTATTTTTGCTTTTATTTCCAGTATACTGGGAGGTGGATCATAGAGGATCCTGCTGTGATTTATGTCGGAGAGTGTTTTGCCTATGTTCTCCTCTAGGAGTTTTATAGTTTCTGGTCTTACGTTTAGATCTTTAATCCATTTTGAGTTTATTTCCGAATATTGATAGTGAAAATGATCCAAAATCTCAAAATCAAAATGGAATCACAGATAAATAGCCTGGAGACAAGGATTGAGAAGATGCAAGAAAGGTTTAACAAGGACCTAGAAGAAATAAAAAAGAGTCAACATATAATGAATACTGCAATAAATTAAATCAGAAACACTCTGGAGGCAACAAATAGTAGAATAATGGAGGCAGACAATAGGATTAGTGAAATAGAAGATAAAATGGTAGAAATAAATGAATCGGCGAGGAAAAAAAGAAAAATGAATTAAAAGAAATGAGGACAACTTCAGAGACCTCCAGGACAATATGAAACGCTCCAACATTTGAATTATAGGAGTCCCAGAAGAAGAAGACAAAAGAAAGACCATGAGAAAATACTTGAGGAGATAAGAGTTGAAAACTTCCCTAAAATGGGGAAGGAAATAATCGCCCAAGTCCAAGAAACCCAGAGAGTGCCAAACAGAATAAACTCAAGGCGAAACACCCCAAGACATATATTAATCAAATTAACAAAGACCAAACACAAAGAACAAATATTAAAACCAGCAAGGAAAAACAACAAATAACACACAAGGGGATCCCTATGGCTTTCTATAGAATTGCACCCATGGGTGTCTAGCTACTCCAGGAGGAGACCCCTGAGAGGGTCAGCTGATGGAGAGGGAAGGGTCCACCCTGGGAAGTGAGAACGCCTGGTTCAGATCCCAGGAGTGCCTGCTCAGGAGTCATCATCATAGAGATGAGAGCAGTTCACACATAGGAAACATCTGTCTAACTGTAAGCTTTCTAAATGTGCTGTAAGCTTTCCTCTTCTTAAATTCCAATAATAATTCTATGACAGAAGAGTGTTATTATTTCCACTCCACAGATGAGAAAACTGAAGGCAGAGAGGCTGTATAACTGCCCAAGTCCACATAGGAGGTCCTGGACTCAGCACAAGTTTCACTGACTCTGATGTCCAAGCTTTGACGGCTCTGATGTCTAGATCACCTAGTCTCACACCTAATAAATGTCAATGAGTCAAAGATTAAAGCATAAACATTGAGTGATTAAAGTTCCATAAGAAAATGAGAGAGAATTGCGTTTGAATTGGAACAAAACTTTTATGCAAGATATAATACTCAGGAAGCCTTAAAAATGGTTTATATTAATATGTTTAACATCATAAAAATAACAGTTTGGCATGGCACATCATTCATGGACAAAACTGAAAAGTGAACCGGAAAATATTTCTATTACTTGTGCTACAAACAGGACAAATTTTCTACAAATGTCTATTTCTTATAAACTAATTGGGGAAAAAAAATCTGCACGGCAAAGGACATAAGCAGATATTATAGTTCACAGTTGACAGAAAAGAAGATTAAAACAAAAATAAAATGAAACAATGATCAACTTCATTTATATAAAAAATGTTCATTAAAACCGTTACCAATTTGGCAAAGAGGAAAAATGTGTTCATTATATGTTGGTGGGAAACCTAAACATAATTGGTAGGAGTGTAGACAAGAAACCCTTTGGAGGGTAATTTAACACTATCCATCAAACGTTCAGGTGTACATGCTTTTAATCCATTAGATCCACCTAAGGATTCATTCTGAGGTATATACACAAGTGTGCAAAGACTCAAAGCCAAGGATATTCATTGTAGCATTGTCTGGAGCAGAAAAAAATAATTTAACTACTTCCCAGTGAGAAGTAGTCCAGAAAAAGAGCCCCACATGGAACATCTCTAGCCATTAAATGAGACACGTCTAAGTGTACAGACATGTCTAAGTGGGCTCCTGCATGTGCTGTTATGAGAAAAGGTGAGGAGCAGAACAGTGTGTGCTGAATGTGTTCATGTATGTGCAGATACTTACACATGCTCATAAATGCGTAGACTGTCTCTGGATGGTACACAAGAAACCAATAATAGTGCCAGTCTGTGGAAAAGGGAACTGGGCAGTGGGAGTCAGAGAGGCATACAACTCTGTTTTCCTTTTTTTTTTTTTTTTTTTTTTTTTTTTTAAATAACCTTTTTTAATTTTATTTTTTTACTTTACAATACTGTATTGGTTTTGCCATACATTGACATGAATCCACCACAAGCAACTTCATTTTCAATTTCATTTGCCCTCCTTTTTAACCATGTAAAGGTATAATCTGTTTAAAATTTATATAGCCACTCAGCGTAGCTGAAATACAGTTTCCTCATCCTTCAAATGGGGATAATCACTTGTAATGGCCAGCTTTAACAGGTTGTCCTGAGGATGCCTAGATACTCAGTGTCTGATGGAGCTGCTGAAGTGTAGAGACTGGAATCACAAGGGGGCTGTGATCACTGGTCAAGGGGGAGGGGCTACCTCTCGTTCTAGACAGTGAAATCATCAAAATCCACTTAAAAATAATCCCAATTATATGATAATAACAACTAAATACTTACTCCTGGGTGCTTTTTATGTATCACCTTATTTAACCTCCCAGAAACCCCATAAATATTCACGATTCTTGTCCCATTATTCAGATGTAGGACTCCAAGGCTTAGATGATACAGGAACTTGCTAAGTATTACTCAGCCAGTAAAATGTAGATCTGGGACTTAAACCCAGGTCTGTTTCACTCCAGAGTCTACACCTCACTGGTTTTCTTACCAGGAGTCCAGCCCTGGCTCCCAGGAAGCCCTCAGAGGGTCAGCATGTAGTCCTCGAGTGCCACCTTCCTGGGATCCTAGGGCCACCAAAACAATGTTCCCAAAATTGGTAACTAAAAAAAAATGAAAATTATTGTCTCACCATTCTGGAAGCTAGAGTCCAAAATCAAGCTCTGGGTCAGTTCTGTGTCTGGTGAGAGGGGGATAGGGCACTGTGCTGTGGGGTCCTGCCAACCTTGGCATTTGTGCCATGACCTTTCCAGAGGGACCGGGCAGCACAGGCGCACCCAGCTTTTCTCAGCCAGCCTTTTGTGGGCCGTGAGAGGAGTCCATCCTACACCCCACGGCGCGTGCTGTTCAAGGTTGCGCTTCACTAGGACCAGGACTTGGTTCCAGAATGGCTTCAAATTCACTGTACTAGGCTGCCTTTCAGAAAGCTAGGGAAAACATTAAGGATTTCATTTAAAACATGGATTCTGTTCAGTTCAGTTCAGTCACTCAGTCGTGTCTGACTCTTCGCAATCCCATGAATTGAAGCACCTCCTTGTCCATCACCAATTCCTGGAGTTCATTCAAACTCATGTCCATCGAGTCAGTGATGCCATCCAGCCATCCTCTGTCGTCCCCTTCTCCTCCTGCCCCCAATCCCTCCCAGTATCAGGGTCTTTTCCAGTGAGTCAACTCTTTGCATCAAGTGGCCAAAGTATTGGAGTTTCAACCTCAACATCAGTCCTTCCAATGAACACCCAGGACTGATCTCCTTTAGGATGGACTGATTGGATCTCCTTGCAGTCCAAGGGACTCTCAAGAGTCTTCTCCAACACCACAGTTCAAAAGCATCAATTCTTCAGCACTCAGCCTTCTTCACAGTCCAACTCTCACATCCACATATGACCACTGGAAAAACCATAGCCTGACTAGATGGGCCTTTGTTGGCAAAGTAATATCTCTGCTTTTGAATTTGCTATCTGAGTTGGTAATAACTTTCCTTCCAAGGAGTAAGCGTCTTTTAATTTCATGGCTGCAATCACCATCTGCAGTGATTTTGGAGCCCAAAAAAATAAAGTCTGACACTTTCCCCATCTATTTCCCATGAAGTGATGGGACCAGATGCCATGATCTTCGTTTTCTGAATGTTGAGCTTTAAGCCAACTTTTTCACTCTCTTCTTTCACTTTCATCAAGAGGCTTTTTAGTTCCTCTTCACTTTCTGCCATAAGGGTGGTGTCATCTTGTATATCTGAAGTTATTGATATGGATTCTGTAGTTCTTCTTTATTCTTGATGAGAAAACATTTACACTTACTGTTTTAAATGTCCTAGGCGTCTGCAGCACTGGGAGCAAGAGTTCTGGAGCACCTTGTCCTGGAGTTCAGGATTCTGGAGCCCCTGTTCCCTGGCAGGGGATCCGAGGAGATTCTGTGCTGTTTCACATGATCGAGAATCAAACTGAACCATGGGGCTTCCACCGGAGTCAAACTACAGAGGCCTGCTGCGAGTCGGTACTGGAGCAGACACCCCAAGCTGGGTCAGCCTCCAAGACAAGTGCCACCAGAGGGTCCATGTGCCCACCATCTTGTCCCTGAGATCTGAGAACCTGACCTTTGAGGACAGTGGGCAGTACTGACTAAACCCAGGTTAACTGGAGGAATAGAACTTAACAGGGCTTTCCATCTCATGGTCTCTCATAAATGACAACCTCTCACCCCATCCTATGGCTTCCCTCCTTCTTTTGTCTCTAGAAGTGTCACACAGGCCAGTTTCGTAGAATTTCATTTAATCCCAATTTTCAGATTCTATTTTATCCTTAGAAGTTAGGAATGAGTGGGTTCACCACAAATGGAGAGCACACCAGTTAAGATTCACACCAGGGATAAAAATCACTTAAACATTTTGGGAGAGGAGAATGGAAATTTGGGGAGATGGAATTTTGCCACAAGACTTCTTCATAGAACTAACTTTATTTAATTTGTGTATTAGTTGTCTATTGCTGCTATAACAAATTACTGTAAACTAGTGGCATAAAACAACATAATGTATTACCTTCTTGTGCTGTGGGTCAGCAGTCAGACACAGTCTCACTGAGCTAAAGTCAGGGTGTTGGCAGGCCTGTGTTCCTTTCTCCCCTGGAGCAAGAGGCTCCAGGGGAGAAAACATTTTCTTGTCTTTCTCGCCTTTTAGTGGCTGCCTACCTTCCTTATCTCCAGACCACCTTCCTCTACCTTCAAAGCCTGCAGTAGTAGAATCAATCCTTCTCACACTGCAGCTCTCTGACCTACTCCTCTTCTTCCTTCTTCCACTTCCAAGCACCCATGTGATTACATTAGTTCCACCCAGGTAACCCAGAACAATCTGGCTTAAACCTTTTTAAGGTCAGCTGATTAGCAAACTTCATTCCATCTGTTACCTTCATTCCCCTTTGCCATATAACCTAACATATTCACAGGTTCTGAGGATTGGTCGTGGACCTATTTGGAGGTCTCTATTCACCTATCCTGGGCTTCCCTGGTGGCTCAGTGATAAAGAATTTGCCTGCACAGGAGATGTGGGTTCAATCCCTGGGTCAGGAAGATCCTCTGGAGAAGGACATGGCAACTCACTCCAGTATTCATGCCTGGAGAATTCCATGGACAGAGGAGCCTGGAGGACCCTATTTCATAGGGTCGCAGAGTCAGACACGACTGAAGCTACTAAGCACTCGTGCACGCATTCACCTACCATATTTCCAAATCTGTGTCAAGTTAGTTCACCTGCCTTGCCTCCTCTCCTCAGCACCTGCCTCACTCCCAAAGACTCCCCAGATCCCGCTCTGAAATTATAAATAGAAAGTTTATTTTTTTAATACTTTATTCTACATTACAATACTGTATTGGTTTTGCCATACATTGACATGAATCAGCCACAGGTGTACACGATCTCCCAATGCCGAAGCCCCCTCCCACCTCCCACCCCATATCGTCCCTCTGGATCATCCAGTGCACCAGCCCCAAGCATCCTGTATCCTGTATTGAACATAGACAGGCGCTTCGTTTCTTATATGATAGTATACATGTTTCAATGCCATTCTCCCAAATCATCCCCCTCTCCCTCTCCCTCAGAGGCCAAAAGTCCATTCTATACCTCTGTGTCTCTTTTGTTGTCTCACATACAGGGTCAACATTACTATCTTTCTAAATTCCATATATATGTGTCAGTATACTGTATTGGTGTTTTTCTTTCTGGCTTACTTCACTCTGTATAATCGGCTCCAGTTTCATCCATCTCATTAGAACTGAGTCAAATTTATTCTTTTTAAGGGCTGAGTAATACTCCATGGTGTATATGTACCACAGCTTTCTTATCCATTCATCTGCTGATGGACATTTAGGTTGTTTCCATGTCCTGGCTATTATAAACAGTACTGCAATGAACATTGGGGTACATGTATACTGCAACACTTCTTGAGACTTTCATTTGGCAACTCTTTCTATCCCTAAAGTTCCTATTACATAGGAAATATCAGCTATAAGAAAGTGACTTTGACAGCCTCAGGTCCCCGTGTGACTTCTAAAACTAACTTGCCAACCTATCACTTCTCTTCCTGTCTGTGTCTAAAGTTCAGTTGCAAGTTCTAACCAGATCTGGAGTTGTCATTCCTAGTCACTACCACTATATCTCCCACAAATGTCACTAATTTGAGAAGCATGGGCTTTCTCTGGCTTCCCAGAGCTGGCCTGATGCCCTGTGTCTCAATGGACATCCTAGACATCATCTCAGCACAAGGGCCAGCCCTTCTGTTCCGGACTTCTTCTCCTTCTAGGAAAGACTCCAATTTCAAAATATAACAAGACATGGATAGGTGGGCTCCAGGCTTTATTTTCTTGTGAGATATTTTTAAGACTTGCTCAAACTAGTGAAATTTTGTAGGACTTAACTCAGTGACTCCCTTCCTTACTGTCACTGCTATATATTTAGCTTTGGCAAATTGTGGGGTTTTTTTTTCCTAAAAATGACCCCACCTTCCTTAGAGGGCAGATGCCAGAGTTTCAATGAGATAATGGATAAGAAAGCAAAAACTGGAGTGTTTGCCACTCACGTGAGGCTACTTTCTTTTATCTCATTGGTCCCAGAGTCCATGACCCTTCCCCAGATCCTGTTTAAGTCATCATCTGTCATACCAAACCGGTATGTATGATGTCACCCAGGAGTGCAAGGCCTCAGAGAACACAGAGGACCTGAAGGTGAGCTGGAGTGAAGGACACTGGGACCAGCTGCCAACTCCTGGAGGCTACCTGTGAGCCTGCCCCTGAACCAGCCCAGTGCCAGCCTCACCTGGGTGGTCAGCAGCCCAGTGGACCAGAAAACTGCCACATCCGACCTTAGGAAAGTCTGTTCCCGCGGTGAGGGCCCCTGCCAGAGGGAAGCAGCACTCAGCTCCAGTGCACTGAAGCATGGGTTCCGGGCTTTTCTCCCCAGTGTGTGATTAACACCACCTTCCACCAGGTCACCCCAGAGAGGAGCCTGAGAAGCACAACCAATTGGCTTCTGCTTTTAAACATCCCTCACAGCCATGCTCTCCTCTCCACCCGTTGCCCCTGCTGGTCCAGGCAGCAGCCTTCCCGTACCTCTCTCCACACACATTCATCATTCGTTGTGTGTCTAGAGTGGTCTTTAGGAAGTGAATTGGACTGTGTCATTTGTCTGCATCATCAGAGGGAATCTTCGCATTCAGAGCTCAGAAGCGCCTCTGCTCACATTCCTTACCACACACCCTTCACACTGAAGTGTTCGCTTGGCCTCCCTGAATAGTGTCCTGCAGTTGCAAGCTTCTGAGCTCCTATAAATGCTCTTCCTCTACCACCAGCACTCCCAAGTCAACAGCCTTTCACTTCCTTTCTTCTGCTGGAAGATTTCCCTTGGACACAGCCGAGTCACGGACGTGTGCCAGTACAGGCACACAGGACCCTGGGCTTGGTTACGGCTCTGCTTCTACTAGAGTTGGAACAAAGAGAGCTTCAGTCTCACTTTTGCACCCTGCAGGTTCTGTAGCCATCCTGCCCTCAGCATATCTACTTTAAGGAGCTGTCTATGACCACCCCACACTGAGAAGCAATGCTGTTTGTGGGTTTGTCTCCGCCATAGCCTGGAGCCCCTTAAAGGTAGAGGCCATGTCTTGTCTTCTTTAAATTTGTCCCAAGCAGAGCTTCTGACAGCGTTTGCTCAAAGTCAGTGTTCCACTGAATGAGTGAATGGCCTGGTACCCTGTGTACAGTCTTGCCCTTCTGACCCATCCTCCACTGGGTAGACTTGCTGGGAGAATCTAATGTATCAGCATCACTTAAAGTTACCTGTTACCCTCCCCTTAGCCCCATCCTGGACTCTCAGATAAAATTCAACTCACATGACCTAGTGAGACATGGATAAAGACTCCTCCTTCCCTCTGATCCTCCTCGCCTGGCTCCTCCCCGCCCTGTCCCTCTTCTGATTGCTGCAGCAGGGTGATGGCAACCCCCAGGGCTGACGGTCTGACACAGACATTCCCTGAACATGATGCTTGTCCTTTCCGGAAGGCTGTGCCCACCCTGAATAGCAAACTCCTGCTCCTTCCTCAAGGCTCAGTTTATGCATCACCTCCTCTGGAAAGCCCTCTATGAAGACCTGGGTACAAGGTGCAAACCTCTATGCACTGCCATCTCTCTGGCTGGCAGATTTTGGTGTTTTCTCAGCCTTCCCCCTGGGTGATCAGTCTTGTTCATCTCAGTATCCCTGGCACCAGAAGCTTGGGACCTGGTTGAGTGAATGAACCTGCCACCCTCCTCCCTCTTCAGCTTCTGAATCAGGACCCTTTAGATCTTTCCACCTGTTCTCTCTCTGTCTCTCCTTGCCAATGGTATCTCAAGTTCTGTCTTGCCTTAACCTTCTTCATTCTCTCAGTGGGAGGAAACAGGTTCACATGGCCAGGCCAGTGTTGACTTTGTGACAGTCATCATAGAGGGCCCTGTGGCTGTGCTGTGGATCCTGGGAGGTGGGCTGTGCCATTGAAAGGTATGTGGACGAGGAAAGAGATGGAGACTGAGAAAAAGCAGGTTGTACTTCTCCTTCCTGCCCCAGATCCCTCCCCTCCCCCACTGAAACCTTGGCTCACTTTCTCCTACATTTTGCTGCTCAAGGACCATCTCTGCACTGGGGATGATGGGTGTGGTCTTGGCCCTTAGTTCACAGTCTTTGGGGGAAGGTACAGGTTTTCAAACTCCAGGTTCCACCCTTACTCTGTGTATGACTCAGGTACAGAGTGCAAGAGGATCTCAGGGACCATGATGGAGCCACTCACTGTGCAAAGCTGAGCCAGGGGTCTTGAGAGGACAGAGATCCATGAGAGATGGGAGCTGGGAACTGCTTCTCCTGGGTCTGCCCTCCCCCAGGTCTGGGTTTATCATACCCAGACCTCTGCCTTTCCTGGCCCAGCTGAGTCTTTAACTCTTTCCAGGCAGTCAATGATACTAAGGAAATTTATAACTGGGGCCAGTGTAGTGTGGGCACCTTGGGAGAATGACCGTGCTGTTCAAGTCAGCGGCATCGGTCCCATGTGAGTCATTCTGGGGCCTCTCTGTCCCCCAGCTACTGCAGGAACCTTCTGTCTTGCATCCCTAGGGAATGAGTGAACAACATCTAGAAGAAAAGAAGCCTCTCACTACTGTGTACAGTGAGGCTCCCAAGCCAGGAAGACAGGCCATAAAGATAATCTAACTGGAGAAAGCAGAAGAATCAGAACTACTAGGACACCTCCATTTGAAGCTTGATTCTTGCAGACACCTGCCTCTCTCAGCTCGGGTTCAGCTCCAGCTGCCCCTGCCCTGGCTCTCCCAGGTCACCTTCAGGTCCTCTCTGCTCTCTGAGGTCCTGCACTCCAGGATGACATCACACCAGTTTGGTGTGACAGATGATGACTTGAACAGGATCTGGGGATGGGGCACGGGCTCCGGGACAGATGAGATAAAGAAAGGAGCCTCACATGAGTGGAGAGCATTCCAGTTCTTGCTTTCTTATCCATTATCTCATTGAAACCCTGGCATCCTCCCTGTAGGGAAGGTGGGGTCATTTTTAGATAAAACACAATTGGCAGACATGAAATTAAAAGACACTTGCTCCTTAGAAGAAAAGCTATGACCAATCTAGACAGAATATTAAAAGGCAGAGACATTACTTTGCTGACAAAAGTCCATCTAGTCAAAGCTATGGTTTTCTCAGGAGTCATGTATGGATGTAAGAGTTGGACCATAAAGAAAGCTGAGCAGTGAAGAATTGATGCTTTTGAACTGTGGTGTTGGAGAAGACTCTTGAGAGTCCCTTGGACTGCAAGGAGATCCAACCAGTCCATCCTAAAGGAGATCAGTCCTGAATATTCATTGGAAGGACTGATGCTGAAGCTGAAGCTCCAATACTTTGGCCACCTGATGAGAAGAACTGACATTGGAAAAGACCCTGATACTGGGAAAGATTGAAGGAAGGAGAAGAAGGGGACAACAGAGGATGAGATGGTTGGATGGCATCACCAACTCTATGGACATGAATGTGAGCAAGCTCAAGGAGTTGGTGATGGACACGGAGGCCTGGTGTGCTGCAGTCCATGGGGTCACAAAGAAGTGGACACGACTGAGCGACTGAACTGAACTGAACTGTCCCTAGTCTACATTACTGTGATCCCCCTGCCCTCAAGTCCCCACACACACATGGTCCTGTCATGACCTCTGACAGTTCCCCAAGCTGCCCTCCCACTCAGGATCCCCACCCTGTAGGATGAGAGCTCTTCTTCCATTATTGACTCAGCTCCTGACCCTTCTGAATCTTCCCAAAGAGGACCTTCCTGAGCATGACAATCCCCACAGCCTTTGCTGTGTGGCTGGTGTGTTTCTTTCTGAGAACACAGGCCCCGGCAAAATCACCATGAAACCTCTACTTCAAAGGCATTGTTTCCCTTGCTCTGTTTGGCTGCTGCCTCTGCCACATTAAGGGCAGTCTTATCTTCCAGTGTCCTGTGTTCCTGTCTTGAGAGAATGCTCAAAATCCCAAGCCCTCTCTCCATCTGCTACCCAAATACCAGCCTGTTTCCTTCCTGTCTTCGGGGTTGAGGGGGACATGTGGGGTGAGCAAAGGGCCAGGACAGGGACAGCTGAGCTGTGGCATCGCCTGCAGAGGTGAGGGAGGTACGGGGGAAGTAGAACTCTGGCCTTTCTTCTGCTGGTGACCCTTACTGTGGTCACAAGCTGTTTCCAAGCTCTTCAGGGTGGGGCATAAGGAGGCAGTGGTGGTTATGGTACAGAGGCTGCGTAACCTTGAGTGATCCAGGTTTCAATTTAATGACTTGGCCTCTGCCCTTGACCCCAAAACCTCCTTGTGATGGAAAGAGAGGCTGAGCTCTATAGTCAGACCCATCAGGTCCAAAATTCTGGTTCTGCCACATAATGGCCATGAAGTCTTGGGCAAAAGACTTATATCCTGGAACAAGTGGCTTTACCTGTCTGAGCTTCAACATCCTCCCCTGTAAAATGGGAAAGACCTGACCTTGAGGTGTTAATGTGGGAGATTAAATGAAGTAGAACACATTCTGACCAGTGTCTGACACAGGGACACAGGTTACTCATGTATATTATACTTTTCTCTCTTGATGAAAAATTTGCAAATAGACATTGGAAAAGATAAAAGACAGTGATGTTTCCTTGATTCATAACTGAGTTTTATCATGTCCAACAGTTTAAAAAGAAAACATTTTCCTGGGATCCGAGGTAGTTGTGGTCACATAGAGACTACACACTTTCCTATGCTCCCCCCTTCCCCTCCACCTCTTACACATGGTGAACATCCTTGAAGAAACCTTTAAAAAATTCAGTTCCCTCTTACAAATCAGGAAGAGAAATACTGCCATTATTGTTGATAAGTAAACAAAGGATATGAACAGATAAAACATTAAGAAAAAATAGATTCAAAAAGCATAAAAGATAGTTATCAGCATATGTAAACAAACAAAAGCAGAGTAAGAAAACTGGGTATCATATTTTTGCCTATCAAAGTAACAGGCATTTTTCTTTACTGAGAACACCCCAGTGGCGATGGGACAGGGTGACAAGTGCTCTCATATATCACATTCAGTTTCTAAATGAGGAAAAATCTTCTTGGTAGTTCATTTGATGTGTCAGAAACATTTAAAGAAATAAATGTTTATACTTTTTCGTTGGTAACTCCACTTCTGGGATTTAACCCCAAAGAAGACCCCATCCTGCAGAAGAAGGTATGTACAAAGGCCCTCCTTTTGGTTTACTTATAATAATGAAAGGACATCCCTGGTGATTCAGTGGTAAAGAGTCTGCATGCAACTATGGAGACCAGATTCAACCCCTGGGTCAGGAAGGTCCCCTGGAGAAGGAAATGGCAGCCCACTCCAGTATTCTTGCCTGGGAAATCCTGTGGACAGAGGAGCCTGGGAGGCGATAGTCCATGGGGTTGCAAGAGTCAGAGACAACTTAGCAACGAAACCATCACTACCACCACCCATAATAATGAAAACTCTGGACCCCAATAAGAGGGTAAATTAGTTAAGACCAAAAGTTACATGATGGTGGAAAATGACCACTGTAGGTGAACAGTGTCAGCTGGGTGAGTGAGAAGATAAAAGGACTTGGTTTAGAAGGAAATAAAAGAACAAGAATGTGTTGCACTTCTACCATATGCAAGGTCTACCCTAGGAGCATTACACAGGTGGCCTCCTTTCAGCCTCACACCCTGCATGCTTCCTGTGGGGTTTCTTAACAAGGCAGGAAGGGTCATGCAATGGAAGACCCCCTGCTCAGCGCCGGGCACTGTGACATAGTCCAGGATCTGGCTTTACACATGAACCCCATTAAGTAGATGACACTACCCTCATTGTGCATTTGTAAAAACAAAGGCTCAGAGAGGCTAATTAACTTGCCTGAGGTCTCAGAACTAAGAAGCACCATGGCACCTAGCAGCTTCAGGAGCGTGTGCTGTCTCAGGCTGCAGAGAGGCGGACGCAGGCTGTGCTCAGGCACGGCCCTAACGCCCGCTCACTCCCCCAACCCCCCACCAACGGAGAGCTCTGACCTCTTAATTCAGGGAGGGTGGGAACCTCTGCAGTTTTGGGGCTCGTGCACTGGGATGACCCAGAGGGATGGTATGGGGAGGGAGGTGGGAGGGGGTTCAGGATTGGGAACGCGTGTACGCCCGTGGTGGATTCATGTTGATGTATGGCAAAACCAGTACAATATTGTAAAGCAAAAAAATAAATAAAAATAAAAGAAACTGCTCTCCTCTCACTACTTCTGAGCCTTTCTTCCCACCCAGCCTCTAGAAAAATGATCCCATTTACATTTCTCAGCAAGGAAACAGCTGCTCCTTGGTGGCTTCCACCATCTGAATTCTCTTTCCTTTTTCTAGTCAACAAATGCTAAATTACCTCACTGGGGTCATGGAGTCTGTGGGGCTGAGTGAGTAGTTTAGGCAGGCTGTCCTGATGTGTTTTTTGTTTTTGAGATGTAGTTACATCTCGGCTGGCCCCTCTGTGCTTCCAGAGCACTTCCACTGTTCTGCCATTACAGCACTTTTCAAAGTTCTCAGGGAGCTGTGTAGGTGAGAAGGTAAGGGGTACACAGAAGCCACCCGCTCATCTGCTCCCTGTCTGTGCACTTTTAGTTGCAAAACAACCACTGAGGGCTGGAAGTCCCCTCAGTGAAAGTGCAGCTGTTTCTGCCTTATCTAAACAGGCATCAGCCGAATTATAAGCAGATTGAGAGCTACAATAACAAGTATGTAAGTCCCACTTGAGAGGTGAAGGCAGGGAGCTGGGTGGGTCCCACTGGCTCTAACCATGAGGTCTTTCCCATGCCTTGAACAGTGATGAAATGAAAACTCTTTCCTCTAAATGCATCTTGGATTAAAGCAGATTCAGCCAGGACTGGGTTATTGATTAGCCCATTTGCATTAACAGCCAAAAGTGACCAAACTAGTGAGCTATTGTCCTTTATTTAAAAGAATATCTTTTTAAAGCATATGGCATTGAGTGATCATATTTCATCTTATCCTTAAAAGTTTGCAGTGGAGAAATTTTATGGACATACGTCTGCATTCCTCCTCAAGGCACAGGACATGTCTGCAGAGATGCGATGAAAACATCGGTACTAGCATTGCTCCTGCCCAGCCTTTCCGTCGTCATTGGATTTGGCCCTTTTCCTGTATGCTTTATGGATTTCAGATGTGCAGCTGGGAAAGAACTTAGAGACCTGCATTTTTAAGGACCCATCTCTCTGTCTTGATAAAGAATATTCTTAATAATCTATGAGAAACAGCTGGATAAATTTATTTTATATGAGAGAGAGAGAACAGGAATCAGACAGCTTGCAGACCACACAGAAATACAGATGTAGCTTCACTACTGTGTGAACATCTTGTAGCTCTCCTGATAAAATTGTTGCTCTCTGTGAAACTCCTTCACTCCTCCCTTTTGTGAACATACTCGTTACGTGGACTTCCCAGGTGGCACTAGTGGTAAAGAGCCCCCTGCCAGTGCAGAAGACATGAGAGACGCAGGTTCGATCCCTGGGTCTGGACGATCCCCTGGAGGAGAAAGGGGCAGCCCACTGCAGTATTCCTGCCTGGAGAATCCCATGGACAGAGGAGCCTGGCGGGCTACAGTCCATGGGGTTGCAAAGAGTCAGACATTACTGAGCACACACACATATGCACTGGTTAACATAGTTAGACCAGAGAAAGAAATGAGGTACAAAAATTTCAAAAGAGATTGTTATTATTTATAGACTATTTAATCTTTCACTTGAACTCAAAGGAAAATTACTGCAGAAGATTACAAAAAAAAAAAAAAAAAAAATCAGGAAAGCAAGATATAAAATTAAGATAGCAAAATAAATAGATTATCAAATGATACTAACAACCAGAATGATGTTATGGCATCACAAAAATAAAATGTTTGTGTATAATCATAACAGAAAATAAACAACTATATACAAAAATTTAAATTTAACAGAAGATCACAAAATAATGCAGAAAATAAACAACTATATACAAAATTTTAAATTTAGCAGAAGATCACAAAACAATGCCTGGACAAATAGAAAAACATAGTATGTTCTCCAATAGGAAAATTAAATACTAACTCTTAAAGTTAACCTATAAATTTAATATGACTTTAATAAAAAATACCATTAGGACTTTAAAAAAAAAATCCAGACAAGCAGGTTCTTTATACAGAAATATGAGAGACAAGAACATTTAAAGATATTCTGAAATATTAGAGTAATTAGGGACTTTCCTGGTGAACCAGTGACCAAAACTCTGCATTCCCAGTGCAGGAGGCCCAGGTTTGATCCCTGATCAGAAAACTAGATCCCACATGCCTCAACTAAGCGTTCACACGCTGCAAGTAGAGATCCCGAGTGGCACAACTAAGGCCTGGAACAGCCAAATAAATAAAAATGAATTTTTTTAAAAAAAAGCATAATTAGGACACTAGCCCTAACAGGTATTAAAATACATCATGAAACTACAGTTATTAAAGCAGCATGGCCCTGCTTAGGAAAAGCATTCAAGGAGCTTGTTCGGAAGTCAACCAGTGATTTTCATAAGATGGCTGCTCTAGTTTATAGATCCTGAACTCCAGTTGCAACATTTTCAGCCTCCGGCCAATCCCTCTCTTTTCAAATGGGCCCTTGCAATCCAAATTGGCTCTAGACAACCTATCTTGATAACAGTTTTTTTTGTGTACTGACAGACTCCCTCAGTTCGTTTCAAGTACCAAGTCAAAGAGAGATTCTGTCAACAACCAAAGACCTCTGTTCAGTCCTGAGCAATGGGTTTTTCCTTCAGCTCAGGGGTTGTCTCTATGATTGTGCTCCTAAATGTACACTTCTACCACTCCCTAGATTGTCTAACTGTTGACTCTATTGTACAGTGTTAACTATGTTGCACCATTGAAGCTATCTGTCTATCCATTCTATCTTTATTTCAAAACTCTGAACATGTAGCTAGCATATACTTGAGCTCACTATTGAAAAATTGTAAATGTTAATAAAATCAGTTCAGTTCAGTTTCTCAGTCATGCAACCCCAAGAATCACAGCACACTAGGCCTCCCTGTCCATCACCAACTCCCGGAGTTCACTCAAACTCATGTGCATCGAGTCGGTGATGCCATCCAGCCATCTCATCCTCTGTCATCCCTTTCTCCTCCTGCCCCCAATCCCTCCCAGCATCAGAGTCTTTCCCAATGAGTCAACTCTTCATATGAGGTGGCCAAAGTACTGGAGTTTCAGCCTCAGCATCAGTCCTTCCAAAGAACACCCTGGACGGGTCTCCTTTAGGATGGACTGGTTGGATCTCCTTGCAGTCCATGGGACTCGCAAGAGTCTTCTCCAACACCACAATTCAAAAGCATCAATTCTTCGGCTCTCAGCTTTCTTCACAGTCCAACTCTCACATCCATACATAACTACTGGAAAAACCATAGCCCTGACTAGATGGACCTTTGTTGGCAAAGTAATATCTCTGCTTTTCAATATGCTCTCTAGGTTGGTCATAACTTTCTTTCCAAGAGGAAGCATCTTTTAATTTCATGGCTACAGTTACCGTATGCAGTGATTTTTGGAGCCCAGAAAAATAGTCTGACACTGTTTCCACTGTTTCCCCATCTATTTTCCATGAAGTGATGGGACCAGATGCCATGATCTTAATTTTCTGAATGTTGAGCTTTAAGCCAACTCTTTCACTCTCCTCTTTAACTTTCATCAAGAGGCTTTTTAGTTCCTCTTCACTTTCTGCCATAAGGGTGGTGTCATCAGCATATCTGAGGTGACTGATATTTCTCCTGGTAGTCTTGATTTCAGCTTGTATTTCTTCCAGCCCAAAATTTTTCATGATGTACTCTGCATAGAAGTTAAATAAGCAGGGTGACAATATACAGCCTTTATGTACTCCTTTTCCTATTTGAACAAGTCTGTTGTTCCATGTCCAGTTCTAACTGTTGCTTCCTGACCTGCATATAGGTTTCTCAAGAGGCAGGTCAGGTAGTCTAGTATCTCTTTCACAATTTTCCACAGTTGATTGTGATCCACACAGTCAAATACTTTGGCATAGTCAATAAAGCAGAAATAGATGTTTTTTCTGGAACTCTCTTGCTTTTTCCATGATCCAGCGGATGTTGGCAATTTGATCTCTGGTTCCTCTGCCTTTCCTAAAACCAGATTGAACATCTGGAAGTTCACAGTTCATATACTGCTGAAGCCTGGCTTTTGAGCATTACTTTACTAGTGTGTAAGATGAGTGCCATCGTGCAGTAGTTTAAGCATTCTTTGGCATTGCGTTTCTTTGGGATTGGAATGAAAACTGACCTTTTCCCATCCTGTGGTCACTGCTGAGTTTTCCAAATTTGCTGGCATACTGAGTGCAGCACTTTCACAGCATCATCTTTCAGGATTTGAAATAGCTCAACTGGAATTCCATCACCTCCACTAGCTTTGTTTGTAGTGATGCTTTCTTTTTATTTTTTATTGTTCATGAGGTTTTATTTTTTTATTTTATTTTTTTTTAAATTACAATACTGTATTTGTTTTGCCATACATTGACACGAATCAGCCATAGGTGAACACAGTCTCCCAATGCCGAAGCCCCCTCCCACCTCCCACCCCACATCCTCTACTTGAATCATCCTGTGCATCAGCCCCATGCATCCTGCATCCTACATTGAACATAGATTGGCGCTTCGTTTCTTACAGGAAAATATACATGTTTCATTGCCATTCTCCCAAACCATCCCACCCTTTCCCTCTCCCTCAGAGTCCAAAAGTCCACTCTATAACTCTGTGTCTCTTTGTTGTCTCACATATAGGGTCATCACCACTGTCTTCTAAATTCCATATATATGTGTCAGTATACTGTATTGGTGTTTTTCTTTCTGGCTTACTTCACTCTGTATAATCGGTTCCAATTTCATCCATCTCATTAGAACTGAGTCAAATTTATTCTTTTTAAGGGCTGAGTAGTATTCCATAGTGTATATGTACCACAGCTTTCTTATCCATTCATCTGCTGATGGACATCTAGGTTGCTTCCATGTCCTGGCTATTATAAACAGCGCTGCAATGAACATTGGGGTATATGTGTCTCTTTCAATTCTGGTTTCCTCGGTGTGTATGCCCAGCAGTGGGATTGCTGGGTCATAAGGCAGTTCTATTTGCAATTTTTAAGGAATCTCCACACTGTTTTCCATAATGGCTGTACTAGTTTGCATTCCCACCAGCAGTGTAAGAGGGTTCAGTCTACAAGCAATAAATGCTGGAGAGGATGTGGAGAAAAGGGAACCCTCTTACACTGTAGTGATGCTTTCTAAGGCCCACTTGACTTCACATTCCAGGATGTCTGGCTCTAGGTGAGTGATCACACCATCGTGATTATCTGCATCGTGAGGATTTTTTAATACAGTTCTTCTGTGTCTTCTTGCCATCTCTTCTTAAAATCTGCTTCTGTTAGGCCCATACCACTTCTGTCCTTAATGACCCCATCTTTGCATGAAATATTCCCTTGGTATCTCTAATTTTCTTGAAGAGATCTCTAGTCTTTCCCATCCTGTTCTTTTCCTCTATTTCTTTGCTTTGATCACTGAGGAAGGCTTTCTTATCTCTCCTTGCTATTCTTTGGAACTCTGCATTCAGATGCTTATATCTTTCCTTTTCTCCTTTGCTTTTCACTTCTCTTCTTTTCACAGCTATTTGTAAGGCCTCCTCAGACAGCCATTTTGCTTTTTTGCATTTTTTTCCATGGGGATGGTCTTGATTCCTGTCTCCTATACAATGTCACGAACCTCCATCCATAGTTCATCAGGCACTCTATCTATCAGATCTAGGCCCTTAAATCTATTTCTCACTTCCACTGTATAATCATAAGGGATCTTATTTAGGTCATACCTGAATGGTCTAGCGGTTTTCCCTACTTTCTTCAATTTTAGTCTGAATTTGGTAATAAGGAGTTCATGATCTGAGCCACAGTCAGCTCCTGGTCTTGTTTTAGAGCTCCTCCATCTTTGGCTGCAAAGAACATAATCAATCTGATTTCGGTGTTGACCATCTGGTGATGTCCATGTGTAGAGTCTTCTCTTGTGTTGTTGGAAGAGGGTGTTTGCTATGACCAGTGCATACTCTTGGCAAAACTCTATTAGTCTTTGCCCTGCTTCATTCTGTACTCCAAGGCCAAATTTGCCTGTTACTCCAGGTGTTTCTTGACTTTCTACTTTTGCATTCCAGTCCCCTATAATGAAAAGGACATCTTTTTTGGATGTTAGTTCTAGAAGGTCTTGTAGGTCTTCATTGAACCATTCAACTTCAGCTTCTTCAGCATTACTGGTTGGGGCATAGGCTTGGATCACCATGATATTGGATGGTTTGCCTTGGAAATGAACAGAGATCATTCTGTCATTTTTGAGATTGCATCCAAGTACTGCATTTCGGACTCTTTTGTTGACCATGATGGCTACTCCATTTATTCTAAGGGATTAATAAAATAGTATATCCATAACTATATGATAAAGAAATAGTAAGGACCTAACAAAAGCAGAAGAGATTAAGAATAGGTGAAAAACTATACCCAAAAAGTCTTAATGACACAGATAACCACAAAGGTGTGATCACTCTCCTAGAGCCAGACATCCTACAGTGTAAAGTCCAGAAGGCCTTAGGAAGCACTACAAGGAACAAAGTTGGTAGAGGTGATAGAATTTCACCTGAGCTACTTCACACTCTAAGGGATGATGCTGTGAAAGTGCTGCTCAATATGTCAGCAAATTTGGAAAACTCACTGGACTGCTGAGTTTTCATTTCAACCCCAAAGAAGGGCAATGTCAAAGAATGTTCAGACTACCATATGACTGTGCTCATTTCACATGCTAGTAAGGTTATGCTCAAAATCCTTCAAGCTAGACTTCAGCAGTGTGTGAACTGAAAACTTCCATATGTACAAACTGGATTTAGGGGTCAGAGATCTAACTGCCAACATTTGTTGGATCATGGAGAAAGCAAGGGAATTCCAGAAAAATGTCTGCTTCATTGACTATGCTAAAGGCTTTGACTGTGTGGATCACAACAAACTGTGGGAAATTCTTCAAGAGATGGGGCTATCAGATCATCTGACCTGCCTCCTGAGAAACCTACATGCAGATCAAGAGGCAAGAGTTACAACCAGACATGAAACAACAGACTGGTTCCAAACTGGGGGAGGCATGACAGGGCTGTATATTGTCACCCTGCTTCTTTAATTTTTATGCAGAGTATATCATCCAAAATGCCAGGATGGATAAATCACAAGCTTGAATCAAGACTGCCAGAAGAAATATGAAAAACCTCAGATAGACAGATAAGGCCACTCTAATGGCAGAAAGTGAAGAAGAACTAGAGTCTAGATGGGAGTGAAAGAGGAGAGTGAGAAAGCTGGGTTAAAACTCAGCATTCAAGAAACTAAGATCATAGCATCCGACCTCATTATTTCATGCAAATAGAACTGGAAAAAGTGGAAGTAGCGGCAGATTTTCTTTTCTTGGGCTCCAAAATCACTTCAGACAGTAACTGCAGCCATGAAATGGAAAGACACTTGCTCCTTGGATGGAAAGCTATGACAAACCTAGACAGCATGTTAAAAAGCAGAGATGTCACTTTGCCTGACAAACATCTGCACAGTCAAAGCTACGGTTTTTCCAGTAGTCATGTGCGGATGTAAGAGTTATGCGGACTTACGCAGACCATGAAAAAGGCTGAGCACTGAAACTAAAACCAGAAATAATAGAAGTGATTGCCTTTGGGGAGAAGAATTGGGGCCAGCAAGGGACTGAGACGTTTCAGTACAGTTTTTAAAACCATATGCACGGTAGCCCACCAGGCTCCTCTGTTCATGGGACCTTCCAGGCAAGAATACCAGAGTGGGTTGCCACTTCTTAGCCAGGGGATCTTCCCGACCCAGGAATTGAATCTGTGTCTCTTGCACCACCTGCTGGCAGGCATATTGTTTACCACTGAGCCACCTAGGAAGCCCCTGTATATTTTCTTTTTAAAGAAATCATTAAGCCGCACTTGTCCAACTTGAGCGTGCACACAACAGCAGGTTGTGACTCAGTAACTCTGGGAGGCCTGAGACTCTGCATTTCCTGCAAGCTCCTGGGCAATGCCAAAGCTGCTGGTCTGAGGACCGCAGTCTGAGTAGCAGGGCTGCAGATGTAAAGCCTGGCTGAGTCAACCGAAATACATTCTGTGGATAACTGGAAATCGGGGAAGATCTTTGAACAGAGATGAGACAGGACCAGAGGATGCTTTAGGAGGGCTGACCAGGGCAGCATCACCTATTGCGAGACCCTGGGGGCACAGGGCCAGACAGGAGACATTGTAAACTCCAGGCGAGAGATGGGCGTTAGGGCAGGGCAGTGAAGGGCAGGGACAATAAGATGGAGAGATGAGGCTGCAGCAGGGTCATCAGCAAAGGACTGCGTGTGAGGGGTGATGGCAAGAAAGTGCCCAGGGATCCAGGGAGAGGGTGCTGGGCCTTTGGAGACTCAGGGCAAGAAGGGGAGCACAGTCTGGGGACCTGAGTGTAAGGGGCCTACAGGACCACCTGGGTTAGAAGAGGCGGGAATCAGTGAGGAAGTGATCCAAAGGTAGGAACACCCATCACTCACAAACACCAAGGATTGTCCTGTGTCGGGAGCACACCCACAGCTGCAGGTGATGTGGGTTCCAGCTGTTGGGGTCACACTAAGGCCATTCAAGCAGCCTCTTTCTGCACCCTCTCCACTCTCAAGCTCCATCACTGATGCTAAGGGCACATTTGCAAGGCCACGGCCCAAGGCTGACCCGAAGAGCCAGGATAACTTGGCCCTTCCAGAGAAAGACCCCAGGGCAGATCTCATTGTCAAAGAAACATGACCTCCCTCTGTGGCCTGGGCTCAGAGCTTCCCTTCACAGGCCCCCAAAAGAGTCAGGGTGACGCAGAGCAGCTGGGAAGCTGGAGACACTTCTCAGGGTGATTTCTGTCTCTTCGACTCCACACTTGCTTATAAAGCAGAGATAAACTGCTAAGTACATTCATGGTCTCAGGTTAGTCAAAGAAGAATCCGTTTTATAGAACTTAAATCTTCTGTCTTTTGCTTGTTGAGGACTTTTTTAACTCTGTAATGTGATTTGCTGTACATAGAATAAAAAAGAAAATAAAAACAGCTGCATGGTTCTGCATGAGACAATGGGAAAATATCTGCATTTTGGGAAGCTGAACAGCCTGAGAGAAACCTCTCACCAAAAGTGGGCAATGGGAGGTCCTCTGCTAAAGTCACTGAGACGGGCCCCTGTACCTGTGACCATGAGGTGGGAGCCCAGCCCTGGGCTGAATTCTGGGAGAAGTCTGACTCCTGGATACACGGGGCACCCCCTCTTCCTGCTGAATCTACAAGACAGACATTTCCGCTGGTGTCCAGCCCATCAGGGGGCACCCAGGAGCTAAACCATCATCAGTGCCTCCCACCTGTCTAGTTACTTTCCAGTGCAAAAGCACTTTCACCTGTGAGAGGCAGATAAGTACTGTTGTGATTACCTTCCCATTTTTCAGATGAGGAAACTGAGGCTCCAGAGAGGTTAACTGGTGAACCTCAAGGTGTGGAAAGTCAGCCCATGGCAGAGCCTGACCTAAGATCCCCACCCTTTCAGACCACTGGTCTTTCCAGATCCAGGTCCCTCTTGGTGCAGTGAATCTCACACTTCAGATGGGAGATTTCAGACCTTGAGGGAGGGAGGGAAGCCTGGCCTGTCCTGGAGGGCCTCTCACCTCCCTCACATCATTTGGTTCCATGTCAGCATCCTCTGATCCTCTGAGTCCCCAGGGTGGCCCTTGTCCAGCCACACCCACCTCCCTGTGCATTCAGTGAGTCACAAACAGATCTGTGCCCTCAGCCCAGCCCAGACCTGCAAGGGCCGGTGGCCTGAGAAGCCTCAGCTGGTTGGTCTCCCAGGAGAGCCCAGAGACCCTCACTTGTGTGTGAGCTGCAGTCTGGTGGACCTTCCCTCCTTCCTGGGGCAGTGAACCGTCCTCATAGAGAATCTCATGGTCCTGCTTTCATGGGCTCTTGTCCCATCTTAGTCTTAATATCCATCCCATCAGTCACACCAAGTACATTACCTTTTGAACCTGGAGAATCACTCCTGGTTCAGAGATTGCTCCCACCCCGAGCTCGTGTCCAGCCCCCATCCATGGATCGTGTCCAGCCTCAGTTTGTGGTGACTGTCTCCCCAGGCCTCTTTCTTCTGGGCTCCCTTTATCACGAGATTTCCCTCCTGATTCTTGTCTGGACAGGTTCTCAGCATCTCTCTTCCATCCAGCGGGAGGAAGACAAACCACAACAGCCAGCACAAGCTCCTCCTACCCAGTCCAGGGGCTCGGGACATACCAACCACCCCACAAGGAACAGGAAGTGGGGCTCTGCAGACCCCCACTCACGGCCCCTGAGATCATGCTGACAGATCTGAGACCCTCCCATCGGGGGCAGAGAGGGGAGGGAAAGCCCCAGCAGGAGCAGGTAAATGGGGAAAACCTCATTTGAGGGGTCACTCCCCATCCCTAATGGGCCCTAAGAAAGAAACCCATCAGCCTGTAGCCTGCACACCTGCTCTTCCTCCCTGGAGTAAGACCCTTCCCTCCTACTCAGTGCCCACTGACACTTCCAGATGCAACTCAGATGGCACTCTGGGGCCCTGCCCCGTCCTGACCCAGCTGGAATTAGGAGCTCTCTGCGCCAGGCTCCCACAGCACTTCAGCAAGCCGTCAGTCAGGGCTCTTGCCCTCCCCCTTCTGATGCAGACCCCCAGCCCCGGGCACAGGGTAGGCAAGGAGACCCCACTCTCCGGCTGGTGCAAGTCAAGGTTGGCACCTGAGAGTGGGGTCCTGTTGACTCACCTTTGTCCCAACCCTCCTGTGAGAATGCTGGGGCGTCACACATGCTCTTAAATACAACAAGCAGCTTTCAGCTAAGCAGCATATGGCATCCGTGATGGGTGTCCACTCAGCAAATGTTTACTGAGCACACTTGTAAGGAGCACATCGCCAGGGCCCTCCTTTCCTGTCCAGTCACCATCTGCTGCAGTCGCTGAGTCCCAAGGAGAGCGTCACACGTGCTCCGTCCCCCACAGTTCACCCCACCGCCACTATCCCCTATGGGCGCCCCACCTCTTTAGGACCCAGGCACTGTCCATCACAGATTGGGCCCAAAGACACAGTCCCCATCCACCATCTTGCTCCCAGTGGAGACACAGCTTATGCATGTTCCATACTCAGTTATTTGCTCTCAGCAACAATAAGGAAGAGAGAAGAAAAGAGCAATTTCAATTGTGCAGCAATTCCACTCTAGGAGAATCTACTCTCTGCTCAAACTGAAGGCTTGGAGTGAGCCTGAGACGGAAGCTGTAAATCCACGGGTTCCCTTGGGCCCCTTGGTCCATCTCTCTGCTCCCACCCACCTTCCCTGAGGGCAGGGCTGTGCTGGGAACTGTTTAGCAGCTGGCTTTTCAGGAGGAGAAGGCCCTAGTCTCTAGCGTTTGCCAATCCCTGTGGTGTGGGTGCTTTACTGGTGGCTGAGACGGTAAAGAATCTGCCTGCATGCAGGAGAGCCAGGTTTAGTCCCAAGGTGGGGGAAGGCCCCCTGGAGAAGGGAACGGCAACCCACCCCAGTATTCCTGCCTAGGGAATCCCATGGACAGAGAAGCCTGGCGGGCTACAGTCCATGGGGTCACAAAGAGGCAGACACGACTGAGCGACCAACACTTTGGGCTTCCCGGGTGCCCTGCGACTCAGCACACACGCACATGGTGTGGATATCCCCTCTGTGGCTCATTTCAAACCACCTGCATGCGGATACTGAGCACACGCTTGGGGAAAAGACAAGTAAAACCAGCTCTCTCTCACAAGCCAGCTCCAGATGTTTTTAACACATCACTGTCTGAGAAAGATCTAACATTTCAGTCTACAGACACATGTCCATGTAGCGTTGCCCAGAAACGCAGGCAACTGTTTACGAGGAGGAAAAGGCAGCCTCCCCCAAGGCAGGAGGACGACTTCCCCAGGGTGGTCCATGGGTCTGCACCGCCGCAGCATCCTAGGGGTCCGCAGGATTGGTCTTCACGGCACCGCGTGTGTGCTCAGCAGGCTCCGACTCTTCATGGCCCCATGGACTGTAGCCCGCTAGGCTCCTCTGTCCATGGCATTCTCTAGGCAGGAATACTGAAGTGGGTTGCCGTTTCTTACTCCAAGGGAATCTTCTCAACCCAGGGATCCAACCCATATCTCTTGCATCTCCTGCGTGGGCAGGCAGGATTCTTTACCACTAGAGCCAGCTGTGAAGCCCAACTGTATTTTATTTCACTTTAAAACCTAATTCTCCCTTTCAATAACCAAAGTGAAGGCTTGTCACCCTTCACCATTCTCCTTCTTCACTAGACACCCCTGGCGAAGGCTCAGTGGGTCCCCCACCTACCTGCACGCCAGGCTGTGTATCCTGAGAGCACAGAACGACTTTCCCTTTGGAAGCCCCCCCGCCCCTGCCCTTCCCCAGGCCCCATCCCCGCCCCTCTCTCCAACCCACTCCTCACCCGCACCTCCCACCCCACCTCCAGTGCTGCGAGGCAGGACTTTACAGACAGACACACAGGCACAGACTGATTGCATTCCTGCTTCTACCACAGGCTGGGTAATCATGCGCAGATCCTCTACATCCTCCTGCCCTGGCTTGCTAGGGAGAACTAAGTAAATATGGTGCAAAAACAGTCAGTACAGGGCAGCCCCAACAGGCTCCCCTCCTCCCATGGAAGGCAGCCTGAGCCCTAGCCAGACAATGTCGCCACCCAGTGGCTGATCTCAGAATTGCCCAAAGGGGCCTGCAGCTGTCAGCCACTGGGTGGCGACATTGTCTGACGTCTATGGTTGGAGAAGGAAATGGCAACCCACTCCAGTATTCTTGCCTAGAGAATCCTGTGGCCAGACGAGCCTGGTGGGCTGCTGTCCATAGCGTTGCACAGAGTCGGACATGACTGAAGCGACTTAGCATGCATGCTTGCATTGGAGAAGGAAATGGCAACCCACTCCAGTATTCTTGCCTGGAGAATCCCAGGGACAGAGGAGCCTGGTGGGCTGCCGTCTATGGGGTCGCACAGAGTTGGACACGACTGAAGTGACTTAGCAGCAGCAGCATGCCTAGAACTTATGCTCCACCGCAAGAGAAGCCACCTCAATGAGAAGCCTATGCATGCAACCAAGAGTAACCCGTGCTCACCATAACTAGAGAAAGCCCACGCAAAGCAGCGAAGACCTAGCACAGACACAAAATTTTAAAATAAATAAAAACTTTTTTAAAAAAATAGTGCATCTGACCACACAAATGCCATAGTCCTCACTCACCGGAAAGAAACACCATTAAATCTGAGCAAACAGATAAACTTGTAAGTTCTGTTATGCATCCAGAGGACAGGAATAAACAGATCACAAAACAGGAAATGCAACTGATTCACACAACCAGTGGAAAAAAATATGGGCCCTATTGGACAGTTCAGGATCTCACTACAAATCACCACAAACTGAGTGCCTTTCACAGCAGACATTTGTTTTCTCACTCTGGGAGGCTAGAAGTTCAAGATAAAGATGTCATCAGGGTTGTTTTGGGATAAGACTTCTCTTCCGACTTTGTAGATGGAGTAATCAAGTAAATGTTTGCCCTTAGGGATTTCTTTAAGCCCAAAAGAAAGTATCAACACCCATTTATGATAAAACCTGTGGAGACAGTAAGATGATCATTGTTAGCCAGGGTTAGCAGGGACTGAGGTCTGAATAGGTGGAGTACAGAGGATTTTTAGGACAGTGAAAATTTTTAGTATGATACTCTAAGGGTACATACAAGACATTGCACACTTGTCTAAACGCATAGATGGACGACACCACGAGAACCCAAGGTAAACTATGGAATTTGGGTGGTTATGATGTGTCCATGTAGGTTCATTCGTTGTCACAAATGTCCAGTCTGGTGGGGGACGTTGAAATGGGGGAGACTGTGCATTGAGGGGGCACAGAGGCTGTATGGGAACTCTCCATACTTTCTGCTTAGTTTTGCCATGAAGTTGCTCTTTAAAAATAACAATAAAGTATTTTTTTTACCAAAAAGTGACAGAGCACTATAAAAGATTCAAACAATATAAAAGTGTACATTGCAGAAAATGAATAAGCAAACCCTGATGAATTCATCTTTGAGTGAGTAGTACAGTTAACCTGGGTATGGTATAGATTATTCCTGTACATGCATCTATATACATGTATGTATCTATTTATATGTTTTTGCAAAAAAATGAGACCACAGAATGCATAGTTTTGGTTTTTTTTCCATTGACAAGCATATCTTGGACATCTTCACTTGGCGATACATCTGGGTTTACTCACTTGTCCTAACAGTGACATTCTTTCCTTCTTTAAACAATTCCCTATTGGTGGCCATTTGGATTGTTTCTTATTACTGAAAAATGCTGCACTGAATTTATCTCTGTATTTATCACTGTGATCTCTGTTTTTCTAAAGGGTAAATTGATGGAGCAAAGGCTATAAAAATTATATATTTTAATAAATATTGTCACCTTTTTCTCAATTTTGTATCAAATTAAAACTCAACAGCATGTGTCAGTTTCCCTAAACCCTCATCAACCTTCAGTATTGTTAAATTTTTTTAACTTAACCAATCTCTGCAAAAATAGCTCATGGTTTTAATTTTCATGCCTTAAATTTTCATGAAATTTTAAAATTCTAGTATTCATTAAATAGCCAGTTATATTTATTCTTCCGATTCTCCATAGTCTCCCCACATTTTTCTATCTATTGTCAGTCTAAAAGTGAAAGTGAAGTCGCTCAGTCTTGTCCAACTCTTTGTGACCCATGGAATGTAGCCCACCAGGCTCCTCTTTCCATGGGATTTTCCAGGCAAGAATACTGGAGTGGGTTGCCATTTCCTTCTCCAGGAAAGCTTCCCAACCCAGGGATTGAACCCAGGTCTCCCATGTTGTAGGCAGACGCTTTACCATCTGAGCCACCAGAGAAGTCTTATTTCCTATTTATTTGTAAGAGTTTCTGTGGAAATGAGTTATCTACCTACTTTATGTATAGGGAATATGTTTCTCCAACATGTCCTTTTTCTTTCTTTATTCCCTCTCTCGCCTTGCCATCAAGGACTTGAATGGCTAGAAGCCATCTGTGATTTAGGGCAGGGATAGGGTTTTGAGGAAGGACACGGATCAAGCAGAAGAGTGTCACAGTCTTAAGCGCCCCCAGCTCCTCGGACAGGAGGGGAACCTCAGTGTCTGTGATGCTCAGTTGTGTGGAAAATACAGGGAAGGCAACCCTGAGTGGGGTGAAATGCAGCGCTCTGCAGTGAGGAGGGTGCGGAAGCCTATAGAGGGGAGTCAGGGGGCCTGTTGGCCAGTAGGAAGAGGGGCATGCCAGGGCTTCAAGAAATATTTCTTTTGAGGCAACCCAGCCAGGAATACACAGTGCTGGCCACACAGCGGCTGGAAGCCTCTGATTACTGTGCGGCTCAGGCCTTAGCCAGTTCTCCCTGGAGGCAGACCACCCACCCACGGCAGTCCCAGACCTTTTCAGACTGCAGCCTTAAGGGCTGCGGATGGTCTGCATAGAAAGAAGTTCTAGCAGAAAGAAGCCAGGTCTTTATACAGAACTGGGAGCTCGTCCCAGTGGCTGGGACAGATCTCACTGAGAGTCGTGGAGGAAACCATGGTCCCAAGGCCGCAGAATCAAAAGTAACTGTGGCAAGTCCTCCTGGGACCCCAAGGTCATCATAAAGAGCCAGACCACACCAAGGTGGCAAGAGTCCTATTTGGCATTTTTACTTCAAAGAAAAAAATGAAAAGTAGGCCTATTGTACCCGTTCTCCAGGGAACTCCTTCTTCAGTTCAACTCCTGCAATGACAGACCCACCTTTACATTCTGAAGATCTCCTGGGAGTGAGCCAGGGCGGGGGCCGGGGGGGTGGGGGGGGCGGGGTTTCCAACTGTGGCTCTGGTCTTTTTAATTTCTGGAAGACAGTTCTTAGAGAATTTGAAAAATTGCTGCCAAGGTGGGTTCAATGATGCTAATCAATTTTCTGGCTATCTCCTTCAGGCCATCGTCTGGTGGCATCATGCCTAAGAAAGGAGCCTCAGCGTTAATGACTTGGAAAATATCAGTAGCCTGTGGGAACTGGTGGTTAATGTGAAATCTTTGTGACACTAGAGGCCTCCATCAGGCCGACCACTGAGCACCCAAAATCCAAACCAGCCAGCTGGGTGTGTTCCACAGGTTAGATGTGATCCATGGCCACGTGCGCAGTGTATAATCATGCCTTCCAGGAGATTTCTTTCGAATGTAACTTCCCAAAGACACAGAGAGGACGCTGATCAGTACCCACACCTCTGCACACCTGCAATATTTCAACATTCCAGAAGAACAAATCAAGAAGCTTCGAAATGAGAAGAGTTTATGAAAGCCGCTTTCAGGAGCAACGTTAAAGATCCTGACAACGGTTTCATGGAGATCTGTACTGTTAACATCATCACTGGGATCATGAGAAATCAGAGGTGCAGAGGGGTTGGGTAACCCACCCGGGGACGCACAAGGGAAGAAGGCAAAGCCAGACTTTCAACCCCAGCAGGCAGGTACCCAGCTGTGAGTGATCAAGATAAGAACCAGCTAGGAAGTGCCCTACAGGTTCCAAAGCACTGCCCATTGTTCATCTCAGTCTGTCTCCAAACTGACCTGAGAGGTGGCGATGCCCCTCTACAGAGAAAAAAACAGCTCAGAGAGGTGAAGAAGTGAGGGTGGAAAAAGGTGCCTGACACATACTTGAGGCAGCTGGATTTGCTGTTGACATGTGGTCTTCTCCGTCCTTCAAAGCAGTCTTACATCCACGGATGGAAATATTCTCTCCAGAGCAGGGCATTTCTCCCTGGATGAACCCCAGCCCCAGAAAAGCCCCTGCCCGGGGAAATCTGCCTTCACCTCTCAGAGTCTGTCTCAAGGGGTAGGGCATAAGTTCCCCCACTTTGATGCTGTTTCACCTCAGATTCTCATTTGTATCAAGAGCTCAGATCTGAAACACAGGCTCTTCAATGGTCCCCCTTCCCAACGGTAACCTGCCCCACTCTTAGCCCCAAATAATTCTCACCCAGCCCAATCTGAGACGTGCACCTCCAGGTTCCCTAGCCTAACCCCTAGCCTAGACTTCTTCCACATCCAGACCTTGCCCCTGATTTATCACCCAGATCATGGATCTCTCGCGCAAAATGAGCTCATTTGCCCAGGACTTAATTTTGTACACTTGTGCTGCTGCCCCAGCCATGAGCTCACCACGTCTCCCGCTTTCTCTGTTCTTAGGCCCCGTGCTCGGTCTGAGAGTGAAAGGGAAAGGCTCCAGGTTTCCAGAGCACTGCCTGCAACCGACCAGGAACCGAAGCCTGACTCAAAGCATCCTTGCGCCCTGCCTACTGGCTGCGCCGGAGCACTAGTGCCACCTGACGGCTCAAGATCAAACTGCCGTTTGTGATTTCCTGGAGGGAGGCCTTCCAACATGTCAACATTGTATTATACAAAAACACTGCTGTTGTTCGGTTGCTCCGTTGTGTCTCTTTACAATCCATGGTCTGCAGCACACTAGGTTTCCCTGCCCTTCACTATCTCCTGGAGTTTGCTCAGACTCATGTCCTTTGAGTCAGTGATGCTATCCAACCATCTCATCCTCTGTCATCCCCTTCTCCTCCTGCTTGCAATCTTTCCTAGCATCAGGGTCTTTTCCAGTGAGTCTGCTATTCACATCAGGTGGCCAAAGTATTAGAGCTTCAGCTTCTGCATCGGTCCTTCCAGTGAATATTCAGGATTGATTTCCTTTGAAAGTGAAAATGAAAGTACTCAGTTGTGTCCGACTCTTTGTGGCCCCATGGACTCTAGCCCACCAGGCTCCTCTGTTCACGGAATTCTCCAAGCAAGAATACTGGAGTGGGCTGCCATTTCCTTCTCCAGGGAATCTTCCCTGGAGATTGAACCCAGGTCTCCCACATTACAGGCAGACTCTTTACCACCTGAGCCACCAGGGAAGCCACTGATTTCCTTTAGGATTGACTGGTTTGATCTCCTTGCAGTCCAAAGGACTCTCAAGAGTATTCTCCAACAGCACAGTTTGAAAGCATCGGTTCTTCGGGGTTCAGCCTTCTTTATGGTCCAACTTTCATATCCATACATGGAAAAACCATAGCTTAGACTAGATGGACCTTTGTGGGCAGCACCCTGGACACAAACACAGAAAGCAAAGTCATTGTCCCAGAAGAGTCCATAGTCTAGTAGGGAGATGTAAGCAGAAATCATTTCAGCGCAGGTTGTTTGTGCTGCAGTATATTTTCTTTCATCTAGGAGAGGAAAGCAGAACATGTGAAAACTGAAATCAAGCAGGAAGCCCTCTTGGAGGTGTGCAGGATGACCTGCAGGGGGCAGGTGAAGCACAGGCCACCACCAGGACAGGGAGGGGAAGACATGCAGGAATGAGAAGAAATGTAGCTCCCAGGTCTGCGGCCAGAGTCTCTGTGCCTGATAGAGCTCAAGGCAGGCATAACCTGGAGGAAGACTGGAACAGACTGGTCCAACGTGCTGTGGAATGCAGGCTCCTGAGTCTGCATGGGAGTGCGCTGGGAATGTTAGAAATGGCCAAAGCAGTGGCCTTAAGATTAATTTTAAAAGAAAAAAAAATGAGCTTCTCAAGCATAAAATTTACCAGAGCATGACAGCATAAGGGGAAAAGACAAAAGGGGAATAAATGAGCCCGTTGTCTGCCCAGGTTTTCCCCAATCAAATGGAGCCCTGAGGCCAGGACAGTCTTCCACTTGTGACCTCAGGCTTCCCACAGCCCTTCAGGGACTGGGTGCTGAATAAATGTTTGCTGCCTATGAGGATGACTCAGCTTCCACGCGAAACAAACAAGAGAATTCCTGTAACAGGTATCACTGAAGATAAAGGCCTTGGCCTCTGAGCTAATCTTTCCCCAGAGGGAATTCCTGGATTCCAGTCAATGCTCAGAGGTGCCTGCCTGCTTTGAACTCTGCTCCTGAGCCTGCCAACCACCCAGTTCCCAGAGGTTCTTACAGCCAAGGTTCCCTCCTCCCACCACCCCTGACCTAATCCCGTGAGCACCTGCTTTACGCCTGCCCCAGCAAGGCCAAGACCCAAGACCTGTGCAGGCTCAGGACAGGGCACAGCGTTTGCCTGCTAAGAGCCTGATTTTCTCTTACACCAGAGCACAGGACTTCATCCACGGACTCAGTCAGCATTGGTTGATTGTCCCCCAGGCCTCTCAGTCAGGAACAGAACTGAACATTCTGGAGTTCATTCCAGTTTTCCTAGACACCACGCCAAATGATATCAGGGTTCCTCTTCCTCCTCCTGGGAGAATTTCCACCCACACTCAGTGTGCCAAGAGACCATTAGCTCTGTCTCTGGGGCAGAGGCCTAACAAATGTCCCGTGTCTCCCAAATCGCTGGCACTGGGCTGCCTGCACCCCCAGAAGCCTCTTATAAATTACTGGCACCTCACGCAGGCTCTCACGGCCTGTCCCCTCACTGTCGAGGCTGCTGTCTCCCTTGCCCTGTAAGAAGGGGGCAGAGTCCCTCTTGGGGAGCACAGCCCCACTCCGTGTGAGCAGCTAGTCACTGAGGCCCCACCACTCCTCCCCTCGGGAGGATGAGAGAGCCAGTGTCACTACCTCTTCTCTTCTGCCAACTTCTCTGGGTAAGTTGCCTGATAAGACCCATCCCTTAACCCAGACAAATTTTCAGGAATTCTTCCTGAGAGCTAGTATATAATGGTGGTAATCACAAAAGACTCACCTTGCAAAATGGCACAAGACACTGAGCAGTGGGGACATAAAAGTGATTTTTAAAGGACAGAGAATGAAAGAAAGAGGGGGTTAAAGCACCAAGGCTCTTTCTACAGACACCTGCCCTGCCCACCACTGCACTTCTCCCTATCAGGTAGCTTCCCTGCTTCCTCACCTCCCCAGCCTCCCACCCCCTGCACACGCTTCTGGACTCCACTTTCCAGATTTCATTATCTTGCCTTAACTTCTTTGAGAAACTGTCCAAGAGTCTGAACAGTGGTCATCCTCCTCTGAAATATAAATTAAACCTTTCCCTATCCTTTTGTGAAGATCTGCCTCCTGAAATGTCTGGGCAACCCTGGGCAGTGAAGGGTCTTATTCTAGAATGAAGGGTGGGAGACAGAGAGATGAGCTCTGCCTGCCTCATTCCAGAAGAAAATCCTAAGAACCGTCACAGGAGTGAGGAGCCATGTAAACAGCAGAGGATAAAATGCTGAGAATACTCTGTCCCCAATGACCAGGTAGATAGAATCTGGATTCCAGGTGGTGGGAGCAGGACAGAAAATAGATCAGCCTCGTGATTGGAAGTGTGGAGACTCCTTAGAAATGGAGCAGGGCCCATGTCATAGAGGCAGGGTGAGAATGAAACTGTATTAAGTGCCTACTGTGTGCAGGGCACCATGCCAGGATCTTATATACATTCTCCCTCATAACCCCTATGATTCAATGATTCTGCTCCTAACTACCTGCATGCACCTGGCTCCAGGGAACCCGAGAAAAGACTCCTGGACCCCAGAGAGTGTCATACTCAGTGAACTACGTCAGACAGAGAAAGACAAATATTCTATGATACCACGTCTATGTGGAATCCAAAAAACCATACCAACGAATCCACATACAAGACAGAAATAGACTCGCAGACATAGAAAATAAACTTACAGTCACCAAAGGGGAGAGGGGTGCAAACGACTATACATAAAATAGATAAGCCACAAGGATTTACTGTACAGCACAGAGAACTACATTCAGTATCTCGCAATAACCTACACTGGAATATAATCTGGAAAAAAAAACACAGAATCACTTTGCTGTACAGCTGAAACACACAGTATTGTCAATCAAGTAGACTTCATTTTAAAAAAAATAGGAAAAGAGTAAAATAGGAAAAAGTGGGGGGGTGGCTCCTGTGAGGCTGGGTGAAAGAAGTCAGCGAGGACACACACTACATGCTTTCTCTTGTGTGAACTCCCCCAAACAGGCAAACCACCATGCTTGCGGACACCTACCGAGGACGTCAAACTCTGGAGAAAAGCAAGGAAGTCCTTATCTCTGGAGATGGGGACTCTGTGATTTTTAACGGACACACAGAGACTCCTGGAGTACAAGGGTGTTCCATCTTGGTACCCTAGGGGCTTACATTGAGTACTATATAAAATACATTGAGTACTATTATAAAATAATTCACTATGTTGTATGTTCATTATTGTATACTTTCTGTGTATTATTTTCTACAATCAAGAAAGGTCTTTAACAAAAGAATATTGTAGATAACTGTTGGGCATTAAATGTTTCCAATATTTGGGGAGGGTTGTTAGGATTCATCACAGATATGGGTAATGAGGTAGACTGTATGAATATTTCACAGTTCTTGATGCAAAGACCCTATGTGATCTCACTGCTTAATTTGCATTTCTGTGACTACTATTAAGTTACAGCGTGGTCTTAAATGTACTACCCTTTTGGGAAATCCGGTCACATTTGGGATACTGAATCTTCAGCATTTTGAGAGCAGAAATGTCCATGGAGAGGAAGATACCTAAAGGTGGCAGGGATACCTAAAGGTGGCAGGGCGGGGGGACATGGAGGCGGGGACGGGGGAACCAGAGAGAGCAGCAGGTGTCCCTTCCCCAGGCTGCAGGCGCAGAGCTGTGAGAAGCCTTTCTGTTTGACTCCATCCATCCTGTGTCCACTGAAGCAGCTCAAGGTACAGGCCCTGGGGAGGCACAGGAGCCAACTTCATACCTGCCCAGAAGGAGTAAGCCCAGAGGGGCTCAGGCAACATGAAACAAGACAACTGAGACATCAGGCCGAATAGAACCCACACAGTGAAGGAGGGGAGACAGGTGCGCACAGGCAGGGCGGGGAGTGAGCACTAAAGTGGTCCAGGAAGGGGTTTGGACAGGGGCAGTGGGAGTGGGAGAAACTAAATGAGCTGTGAGCAAATAGAAAACTGTATGGAATGGGTGAAACATCAGGCATGTTTGAAACTAGTCTGGAGAGACTACAAAGGCCCTACATGCCATGCTCAGAGTTAAGCTTTATCTTGTCAGTCGGTATCTCCAAAGTATGTGATGTCAGAATGCCAATTTAGCAGAACAGTTAAGGCTCTTGCTTGATAAGACAGAAGAAATGTCAATCCCATGGTCACACATGTTGTGAAATACCAGGCTGAACAATTTAATGTTCCCACTGGAGTAGGAACCATGAATCCCTCAAAGGGGTCAGTCTCTACATTTCCTAAATTTCTCTGATCTCTGCCTTTCTTGAGGAGCATTTCTCAGAACTGCTGTTCCAAGGAGCACACTGAGAATTTCTGATGTAGGTAAACTGCGCGACAGTGAGCACAGGAGCCAAGCTGTGTTGCATTCTCTCCACAAGTCCTTGCCTTCTTCTCACCCTATCTGCTGCTGCTGTGTCGCTTCAGTCGTGTCCAACTCTGTGCAACCCTAGAGACAGCAGCCCCCCAGGCTCCCCCGTCCCTGGGACTCTCCAGGCAAGAACACTGGAGTAGGTTGCCACTGCCTTCTCCAGTGCATGAAAGTGAAAAGTGAAAGTGAAGTCGCCGCTCAGTCGTGTCCGACTCTAGCGACCCCATGGACTGCAGCCCACCAGGCTCCTCCGTCCATGGGGTTTGCCAGGCAAGAGTGCTGGAGTGGGTTTCTCACCCTGTCTACCACCTATAAAAGCTCATCAACAACGTACTCACTAAATAGGAGCTCTTAGGGCAAAACTTTGTCTTAGCCTACCTAGGCTGCCATAACAAAATGCCAGCGGGAATTCCCTGACAGTCCAGTGGCTAGGATTCTGCACTCACCCTGCTAAGGGTCCAGGTTCAATCTCTTGTCAGGGAACTAAGATCCCACAAGCCACTCATGGGGGAGGGGGGTGGGGAATACCAGAGACTGGGTGGCTTAAATAACGAAATTCTCGTAGATCTGGAGGCTAGAATGGCCAAGATCAGTGTGCCAGCTGATTCACTTCCTGATGAGAGCTCCCTTCTTGGCATATGATGGCCACCTTTGTGCTCCATCCTCACATAGAGAGAGAGACAACTCTCTGGTTCCTCCTCTTATGAGGGCACTAATCCCATCGCGAAAACCCCACCCTTACGACCTCATCTAACTCGATTACCTCCCAAATGCCCCATCTCCAAATACTATCAAATTGGGGTTGAGGCTCTAACATATGAATCTGGGGGACACGGTTCAATCCAGACCTGTCTGGCCTCAGCCCTCCTCAGTGGTATATTCAACAAGCAGTTAAGGAGCTCCTACTGCGCGCAGTCACTGCTCTAGGCACTCAGGATTCATCCATGAATGAGTCCAACAAACCCTCTACCCTCATCACTCCAATAGAAGGAGGAGGACACTACACAACAGTCATGATAAATAAGGACATGGTATAGTGTGTTAGCGGATACGGCTCAGGAGAGTGGTTTCAGTTTTACATCAGGAGGTCAGAACAGGCTTCGTCAAAGAGAAGACCTCTGAGGGAAGACTGGAGGAGATGATGGAGTGGACATCTTAAGGAATAGTTTTCCTGGCAGAGATGACAGCTCTTGTAATGGCCTGTGGGGGACTGTGCCTGGTACGTTCCAGGAACAGGAGGCCAGTGTGGCTGAGGCAAGAGCAGTAAGAGAGCCTGAGATCAGAGCAGAAACAGGGAGCCAGGTCAGGTCCATGCAGCCCTGGAACCTCACAACGCCCCTGCCAGAAGGGACCTCGAAGATCTGCGTCATGATCCACCACTTGCTGGTCAGAGGAGAAAACGAGGTGGACAGGGTTGACGGGCACTGGAATAGACCCTGGTTCCTGCGCAGTTTCTCAAACCCCGCTCTTGCTAGTGAGGACCCTGCCTGGGTCCTGTGCAGGGCTGCGGCCGTCACTCCGTCCAGACGTCCAGGAAAGACCAACCGGGTGGCCACAAGAGCGGGTCAGACAGCGGGTGCTGCCGCTGCAGCACTGCCCACCAGGGGGCGCCGGCCCAGCGCGCAGCTTCGCCCTTCATCCCTGAAACTCCCGATCGGCTCCTCAGGGCTGCCCCCCACCTGACTCGGGCCCCAGCTCCGGCCCCGCGGTGGTTCCTTCCCACCCAGGCTTGCCCGCTGTGTCTCGACTAACCTCCGGGTCACTCTTCTCTCTCTCCGCCTTCCCCCACCCCTCTTACCTCTGCCCGAGCTGTGGGGAGAGACAGCCCGGCCTGAAGAAGAGCTCTGAGAAGGGGACGCGCCCGGGTTTGGGGGCCGGAGGAGTGGGAGATGCGAGGGGCGCTGCGGGCGCGGGTGGGGCGAGTGGAGTGTGCGCTCACCCGTGTTGTCTACCCTGCTCCCCCGGGGCTGGCTCCTGCTCTTTCCCTGTTGTGTTTGCTGCTGAGGGGTCCCCGGGGGCTCATTTGGAGCCAGGGAACAGGGCAACCTGGGAGTAAGGGCTGAAGAGAGATTCAGAGAGGAGGGGGCGGGGGCCTCTGCCCGCCAGAGCCCCTGGGAAAGGAGGCTGCCCCTCCCCTACCCTCACTCGCAGGGTTTATCCCTTCATCAGCCACAGCCCCGGGAGGGGAGACTGAGGCACCAGAGAAAGGCTTCCAGGCACCCTCCTTTCCTGCCTCTGGTTCCTGGACGTGTCCGGACCAGGACAAGCAGGGTACGGACTGTGCGCGCACACCGCTCTGCTCCGGGCCACCCAGGAGCCCACAGGGCTGGGGCGGCGCTGCTGCAACCCCCTTATCAAGGCTCTGTGCCCAGACCACACCCGCCTGGCGCACACAACCAGCCCGGTGAGGAGAGACGTCCAGAGAGCCCCCTCCCCACTGCCCCACAGCCTGGGGGCCGAATCCACCTTGGGGTGATGCAGGTCTCCCCCCACCGCCCTCCAGTGCCTCCGACCGGTCCCCACCCTGACCTGGGGGTGCTCTCTGGGCCTCTGAGGCCTGAACCCCGAACTTGAAGAGTAGAGATCAGCGGGAGTCCCCAGGCGCTTCCCCTGAACTTTGGTCTGGCTGAATAGCTGGCCTGAGGCCAGGAGCAAGGTTCCCCTCTCCAAGGGCAGACTTCCTGCTGGCCAGAGGCCGGGAAATCCCAGAAGCTGAGCTTCCCTGCCCCACAGGGGCTCCCAGCGGCCAGACCAGGGCAGGGAGCTGCTGGGCCCTCCCACGGCAGAGGGAGTGCCAGGCAGGGGGAGAGCTGACCGCCCTGGGGTGGCAGGGCTGGGGCTCGGGCCTGCCAAGAACAGAGGAGGACGGGGCGAGAAAGGAGCAGGGCCAGAAGCCCAGGAGGGTGGGGAGAGGGGACCCCCTTCACCCTTCACTTCTGGGTATCAGGCTGTATCACTGTTATCCTGTTCAGGGAGAGGCTGAGGGCTGGGGGCACAGTGGAGGAGGCCAGCCAGGAGACACAGAGGTGGGTGCCAGGTTTGCCTGTCAGGACTAGGGAGGAGGGGATCTGATCATGATGGGCTGAGGTGGGGAGGAAACAGCTGGCAAGGCCCACTCTCCCCAACTGGTGGTCCTGTGGGAAGATGGGGAAGGGAGGAAGGAGGTAGTAAGAGTGAGGGGTTTCCATGTGGCAGAAAGCAAAGCCCCCGCAGAAGAGAACGCAGCATGCAGAGGGTGGTGCTGGGCATTACAGTGGTTATTCTCGTCCTGTTTCCCTAGAGATCTCATTCAGGCCCCCTCACAACAGCTGTGGTATGGTCCTCCTCCAGCTCCCCCGCTGGGACCAGGCCCAGAATCTTCCCTGCAGTGAGCACCCCACCCCACATTGTCTCCCTCCTTTGCAGCTAACTGCCCCTCTTGACCAAACCTGAGCCGCCTCCTCCTCCTCCTCCAGGAAGCTCTCCTAGACTGACCTCCCCCATCCCTGCATTCCAGGGCTCCTTATACCCACCACAATGGCCAGAAACCCTTTTCTGGCTCTGATAGGTGCCTGCATAAGTGTTCTAAACACTGTGGTTTCCTGGGTGTGCCTCATGTCTCCCATTAGTAACAAGTCCAGGGCAGGGACCTTGACATCAGGTCACAAGCCAGTCCATGTGGAGAGCGGGTGGGGAGCCACCTGTGGGTTTTCATAGCTCCAAATCCTAATTAAAGTGTCTCTCTCTCCATCACAACCTGCCCAAACCTGATCTTATATCCTCCCTTTCACCTACTTTCTTCTCAAACCCAAACCATCAGCTTCTCCCAACTTCCAGTTCTCGGCCAACTGGTGTACCCTTCTCCTACTCACTGAGGCTGGATACCTGGAGTCATCTTGACTCCTTCCCCCAACAGCCCAGATACAGGCTCATATCCAGCCCTGCCTTTTCCAGGGCTCCAACCCAGGTCACTTCACCTCATCTCAAGTCAGCAAGCATTCTTGATCACCTGCCAGGGCCTGACCGATGTCAGGTGCTGGCACACAAAAGATGAGTAAGGCAGCAGCCCTCCCTTCAAGGGCGTCACCATGCTGTTAGTCGCACCGTAATAAGTTCTGTACTGGAAGCCCTGAGCGCTTTGGAGTCAGAGAGCTGCAGTTCCACTGGGGACGTGGAGGAAGGCAGCCTGGACTGTGTCTGTGTTTCCTTCATGGAAAGGACAAAGTTCTGCTCACCAGTGACTGGCTGGGGGACTTGGACAAGTTACTTCACCTCTGAGCCTTTGTTTCCACAGCAGCAATATGGGGATGGTGAACCCTTACCGGATTTGGGAGGATTAGCTATAATGAAAGCTAACATTTATTAGTGCTTGTTAGGTACCAAGCCCTCTCCTAAGTGTTCTATAGGTAACAGGTCATCTTATCCTTACAGCCCCTGTGAGACAGAGGACACAGTCATCCCTATTTTCAGATGAAGGAGCTAAGGCTCAGGGATGTTAAGTATATTGCCCAAGTGAGCCCAACTAAAAAGGACTGATGCCAGAATTTGATGCAAGACACTGTTTCATAATTTGGTCATACTCACCTGTGCAAGTTTATCTTCAAAATAATTGGAATAATTATTTTGTTAACAATAATTAATTGTAATATAACTTTTTTGAGAGTTCTACTCTCTTCTAGGCTCTATGATGATGACTTGCGTTTAATCCTCAGAACAACCTTGAATGGCAGATATTATCATATTGTGAGAAAATCAAGGCTCAGAAAAGTTAAGTAATGTCCCAGTCTTACAACCAGTTCCTGGATAGTCAGACTTTACCCCAGATCTGTCCAACACCAGAGTTTTCTCTTCTGCCCAGCACCCTCCCATGGCTCAGCCTGTCTGCTCACCTCTCAAGCTCACACAGTCACCACACGTGTTCACCATGTTTGTTAATGCTCACTCCCCCACCAACTCTCCACATCACCTCTGATTCACCTCCTCCACTTTTCAGATTCCCACCCACCATCACAGTCTCAGCGTCTCCATAAGCCGTCCACACTGAGTCGTTGAAGCCCACCCAGGCTTCTCCCATACAGCATGTTTGTGACACATATTTTGACACTTGACCATATTTAATTAGGGCTTCCCAGGTGGTGCTAGTGGTAAAGAATCTGCCTGCCAATGCAGGAGGCATAAGAGACACAGGTTCAATCCCTGGGTTAGGAAGATCCCCTGGAGGAAGGTATGGCAACCCACTTCAATATTCTTGTCTGGAGAATTCGATGGACAAAGGAGCCTGGTGGGCTACAGTCTATAGGGCTGCGAAGAGTCAGATACAAATGAAGCAACTTAGCACACATGCACATATTTAATTGAGAGTGTAATTATAGATTATTTGGCATTGTCTTATAATTATCTAATATTTAGAAATCATACATCCCCAACCAGTGCAAAACTTCCTTGAGGGCAAGAAACTTAAGGAAAATTTCCCTTCACTTATTCTGGCTCCTCCCCTCATCACTTCAGCAGATTGCTAGACACACAGCAAGTGCTCCTTAAATAAATCGAGATGTAAAAGGCATTGAAGAGGCAGGAATTCCTAGATTATTAATCATCTTTGTATCTCACTGTAATGGATGCATATCTATACAATACGTAACCCTGGGGAGACAAGCATAAACCTCACCTGAAGGCAGCTTCTTCCTCAGATCCTGGGAGCTGGGGTCCTTTGAGGACTGCTCGGCCAAGGCATAGCTTTACACTTCCCTCTCCACTCAGTGCCAGTTCCTTGTCCTTACTGCCCTGGATGAGGGCACTAAGAGATTTTCCTGAGGGTAGGAGAGGAGTCGTGGAGGAGCAGGGAGGGCACTCGGGGTCCCTGTCAGCTCTTCAGCAACTCTCTTGTGTCTCTGCGGTGACCCACAGTCACCGGGTTTCATGAGCAGGTGACCCACACAGCATCCAACCTCAGCAGGTCCCCGCAGACGACGGTGAAAACAGCCTGGGCTCCTTCCCTGGCTCTGCCACTTACGGGAGACGAGGAATGTAGGGGGAAATTTGTCAGCCTGTCTCAACAGGCTCTTAGCTCTACTTGTAGTTTCCTCGTTTCCTCCTGTGTGAAGTGCAGATTCCCCTTCGTGTTTCCAGCGGGGGGCCACGGGAGATGCACGTAAGGCGGTACCTGGCACATTGTAAGCACTCCACACCTGGCAGCCATGTGGGTGCTACCATGATTATTGCTGAGGCAGGAGACACCGATGGGAGTTGGGAATGTAGATGGAGCTGGAAAGAGCTGGAGTTTGGCCTTGGGACCAGATGACTCATACCCATGGTCTAGAGATCAGGGACAGAGCTCCTACGGGTCCAGGCCTCCCGCCATGATTAATTACCCTTTCTCTCCTTCCTCAGCAAGGGCCATGCTCTATCTCTAGCAGTTTTCTTATCACGTCTTGAACATAAGCGTTGCTGATGTCTACTTCCGAAACTTTGCACAAAGCATTTGCTGCTAGATAGATAGTCTACCTTGCTCCACCTTCCCACATGCGTGCCTATCACCTCCTCCAGGAGCCCTTCTTCGCTAGGCCTCTCTACTCCTCGCTATGATTCCAGGGGCACCCTCACCGTGCAATTGCTCAGACCTCACTTAGTCGTGGCTTCCTGCCTCCCCCACTCACTGAAGGAAGCAGATGCCATATCTTCGTCTTGAATATAAATGCCTGAGGACAGACACCTGGCCCCTTTGAAATTCTCCCCGCCTCATTAGAATGCCTGTTTCTGAGCTATGAGCTCTGTGTAAGCCCACTCCTCTGTGCTCCATTTTCAAAGACAGTGTAACACAGCTGCTCCTTCTCACCTTCTTAGATTGACCATAACTCAGAAAAGAAGGCTGGCTGTCTGGGAATTAGGGTTCCAGAAAACCACAAGATAATCATGATTTAAATGTGCTTCTGTCCTCAGAAGCAAGGATGAAGGAACATCATGGTGCAGTAGAAAACTCCATCTGGAAAAGAGCCCAAGAGAGTCAGATCTACTCCTGGCGTGTTGGGTGATCTGAGCAAAGAACTTCTCTGTGACTTACTTTTCCCGATTTGGGGCTCTGAATGTTGAGGCTGGTGCCTATCCATCCCAGACTGTGCATATGATTGGCCCTTTCAAGATTCCTTGGGCTTGGTGAAGCTTTTATTTGTTTACTTTTAAGCAGGAAAATAGAGCTGGCCCTAAGTGACACTGTCAAGATCTGAGATTGTTTCACAGTCCTCCTTCCTGTTCTTTCAGCCCAGATCCCTTCCACCCGCTTCCAGTAGTCAGCAGGTAGAGAGAGGAGGACTTCCTCTCCTCTATATTTCCTTCATTTATTTCCACCTAAACATGAAATGATTTGAGTAGTAGAGTCTTGCAGGAGTGAGGTGAGTTTCAGTCAATTGCCTTTCACAGGTAAGTTGAACTTCAGGCCTTAAATCTCTAACAGTATGTGATTGACTGTATTCCATATTCTAATAATCTCCAAGAATATTTAGATGGAAAGATCCTAAAGAGCCCTTTATCCTTGAAATTCCTTGTGCCTATTAAAATATTGCAAATAAGCTATACTAACATTTTGTTTGTATTTGATTTTGTTATCTATTGTTATATAATAAACCATACCAGGAGGAGGGCATGGCAACCCACTCCAGTATTCTTGCCTGGAGAATCCCAATGGACAGAGGAGCCTGGTGGGCTACAGTCCATGGGGTTGCAAGGAGTCAGACACAACTGAAGCAACTTAGCACACAACCCCCTCCCCCAAATTTAGCTGTCTAAAACAAGAGCCATTTTATTATATCTCACAATTTTATGGATCAGGAACTTGGGCAGGGCTCAGCTGGGTGATTCTTCTGCTCCACAAAGCATTGAATGGAGTTACCCAGTGGTATTCAGCTGCGGGCTCAGCTCAGCTCAATGGTCCAAAATGATTTTCTCATATGTGTGGCATCTTGCCTGAGCAGCTAGAAAGACTGATCTTAGTTGGGAGCCTTTCCATTTCCATGTAGTTTCAGGGTCTTTGCACATGTTTTCTCTAGCGGAGGGACTGGACTTCCTAAATGGTAGATCAGAGGCCCAAGAGAAAAAGGTAGAAGCTGCAAATCTTCTCAAAGGCTAAACCCAGAACTCCCACAGTATCGCTTCTGCTACACTCTGATGGTCAAAGCAGTTAGAGGCCAGCTAGCACTCAGGAGAAGGAGAAATAGATCCTATCTCTCCAGGGAGGAGTATCCAAGAATTTGTGGTCATCTTTAATCCACCACACAGAACAACCAGATGGGGACTCAGAAGGAAAGATGTGTGGGAGAGGAAATGAAGGACTTGGGATAGAAAAGGCTATGGAAAGTTTTTTGATGTAAAAGTTGAAGTTTCAGATGTGACTGGGGTCCCTGAGAAAGGTAATGAATACCTCAATCTCCCAGATATCTCTTCTCTCTACACCCCAAACCTAGCCTAACCTGATCAGATCCCAGGAGTTTGGTTAACTTGAAATCCAATGGGTGAAAACCCACTCTACTCGAACACCTAACCCTCTTCTAGGATCCTTTATTTCCCATCTTCTGTCACCTCCTGTCTTCTCCTTTTCTCCTAAGGAATTCAGACCCTGCACTTACTATCTCTCAGGACTAGTTTCTCTAATCAGTAATCACCACTTTGCATTTAATGAGCACTTCCTTTGTACCAGAGTCTATGCTAAGTGCTTCAAATGAATTATTACACTGACTCTTCACAACAAGGCACATCTCTCATTTTACAGATAAGGAAATTGAAACTCAGAGAGAGTATGCAACACACCTGACCTTGTGTGCTCCAACTCAAAAGTGCACACTTTAATTACCACGTTACACATCTACTCCTCCAAAGTATTAGTTGTCCAGTCACATCCAACTCTTTGCCACCTCATGGACTGTAGCCCACTGGTCTCCTGTCCATGGAATTCTCCAGGCAAGAATACTGGAGTGGGTAGTCATTCCCTTCTCCAGGCAATCTTCCCAACACAGGAATCAAACCCAGGTCTCCTGCATTGCAGGTGGATTCTTTACCATCTGAGCCACCAGGGAAACCCACAGGGTCACAAAGAGTAGGACACAACTGAATGCCTAACAATCTGCCAGTTGTACACCATTTAAATGACCCATCCATGTCTTTATGAGATGTGAGGCCTAGAAGTCCCCCAACATGCTAAAACAAAGACTCCATTAGATGACAAAGGAGGGGAGGAGGGAAACTCAGGGACCCCAAATCTTTAAAAATGGGCATGCCAAGAATATTCTCTGTTGAAAAGTTATAGTCAAGGTTTCTGTCTTAATTTATGTCATATTGTGTGAGTCAGTGGTGAGGATAAATCTGTAAGAAAACTAGTTACAGAGAGACAAAAGAGAACTAACTAAGCCAGAAGAGAGAAACTGAACAGCTCATCTGGCAGTATAAAAGCACCAGAGTTACAGCTCGCTTAACTGGAAATCAGGCTCCGACAGCGCCAGTTCTGTGGAACACAGTACCAAATTCAGAAGTGAAAAAGGCCTTTAAGTGCTCAGAATAGCTAACACAGAGCTCTTGAACCAAAGTCAGATCCTTAGGGCTACACACGGAGCCTTACTGAGTTACACTGAACAACGTTCCTGAGAGGCTGACCTCTGGCTTCCCAACCCATTGTCCCAGGAAGACCAGGTGGGTGTAGGTGAAAGGCCTTCTAAGGAGGGAAGTGCTTTGAGAGCAAAGAGACAGCAAACAACTTAAGAGCCCAAGACAATAGGACTCAAAAGTAGACACAGCATTGTCTTGAATATCACTTCACTTTAGAAAAAGGATTATAATGCTTCACTGTCTGGTGCCTGATGGCTTATCAAGCCCTTTCACACACATTATCTCATTTCAACTCCACAGCAAGCCTATGAAGTAGATGCCGAGGGGGAAAAAAAATACACAGAGAGGGTTGTTGACTTATCCATGGTCACACTGATTAGCGAGTACTGGAGCTGGGAGTAAACCCAGATTTTATGATGTCTAACACAGGCCTTTTCCTCTACACCAGGATGTCTCCTTTTTGATAATGATGACTGTGAGTCATCAAGAGGTTAGTTTGCAACTAGCAGACACTGCTGAAGACAACAGGGAAGTAGGTAATATGCTTATTTTATTTTTAATTAAAAAATGATACAAATAGACAAAGGTTGGCATTTAGGATAAAGATCAGTTTCTATTCTCAGCTACAGGATAATTCTGATCATTAGACAATAGTCTGTGCTTAGTGGTTCAGACAGCACCATTACTGAGCAGCGTCACTCTTTGTCTGCTCAGCTTTCCGGCGTCAGTTCCTCCTCTCCATCTCAATTCTACTGCCTTAATTCTGTTCTCTCCTCTCTCTCTCCTGAATTTTCGTAAAACTCTCAGTTGGGATCCCCACTTCCAGTTATGAGCCCTCAAATTTATCCTCCACTCATATCATTCTAGCCAAGCTGACAGGAAGAAAGTCATAGCTCTTAGCAGCAATCAAAGATCCACTCCATGGGACTTCCCAGGTGGTCCGGTTTTTAGGAATCTGTGCTTCCACTGCAGAGGACGTGGGTTCCATCCCTTGTCAGGGAACTGAGATCCCACATGCCACCCAGTGCAGCCAAAACAAAAACAAAAAGACGTCCTCCACGATCCAACCCCTGCCAACCTCCACAGGTCAAGTCTTGCCCCTCCCAACTCCACTTTTGGGTTCCTACAGCACCAACGTCTTCTTACTACCAAGTTTCTCCCTCACAGCTGGTGGCTTCTGCTCTTTTTACAATCCTCTCTTTCTGAAGTGCCCTTCAGCCATTTACTTGATCAATTTCTGCACATCTTTAAAGACCCAAGCTTGGTTGTCATCTAGACTCCTCTCCCTGTCCCTACAGTGCCCTATCTCCACAGCACAAGGCCTCTATCCATGAATGTATCAACGACAATGCTTGTGGGTTTGTGTAACAGAACTCCCACACGGAAAGCAGCTTAAACAATAGGGGCTTATTGTTTCTTTACAAGAGGTCCGGAAGTAGGTGGTTCCTGAGTTGGTTCAGTGATGTCAGGGACTGTTAGCATCTCACCAATTCTTTCGGACCTTCTGCAAGATGACTGCAGCGGATCCAAACTCATGACAACATCCAAATTCATGGAAGACCTATTCGTTTTCTAGGGCACAGAAGGGAGTGCTTGAGCAATGGGACTTTATTTTCTGGCGGCTCCAAGTCCGAGATTAAGGTGTTGACAGGACTGATTTCTTCTGAGTTCTCTCTTCTGTCTTAAATGGCCACCTTTTCCCTATATCCTCACACGGTCTTTCCTCTGTGTGTGTGCTCACATTTCTTCTTTATGAGAACATCGGTCACCTTGGATGAGGATCCAGGCCAACAGCCTCATTTTAATGTGATTTTATCTTCCTTGCTGCTCGGGCTTTTCTCTAGTTGCAGGGAGTGGAGGCTGCTCTTCAGTTACGGCGCACAGGCTTCTCATTGCAGCGTCTTCTCTTGTTTGGGAGCATGGACTGTACCGCGCAGGGGGCTTCAGGAGTTGCAGCTCCCAGGCTCCCGAGCACAGGATCAGTAGTAGTGGCGCATGGGCCTAGTTGCTCCGCAGCATGTGGAATCTTCTCGAATCAGGGATTGAACCAATATCTCCTGTATTGGCAGGCGGATTCTTTGCCACTGAGCCACCAGGGAAGCCCGTATAACTGTCTCTTTAAAGACCCCATCTCCAAATACAGTCACATTCTGAGACACCGGGTGTTAGGACTTCCACACGTGAATTTGTGGGGTTGGGGGAGGACAAAGTTCAGTCCAGAACAGAAGATGAAGGTATAGGAGATCCCCTTTGGGGATATCTCTTTTCAGATCAAGAAATCCTTTCCAGTATTCCTCCAGCAGACTTCCAGAGTAGGATTTGGTAGCATGCCCTGTTCCTAGTTACAAGGGGAGGGTAGGAAAGTATTTTTGATTTTATAATGGGAAGAGGGTTCTGCTGGCCAGAAAGAAAGAGTTGGGAATTACTGAGCACATTTCCCCACTCTCTGCTGCATGCGCCCCTGCTCTGTGTGGCTGTCTGCTTATGCTTTTACCTCTCCCACTAGACTCTCAGGTCTTTGAAGCAGAGACCAGCGTTTCAGTCATCTGTGTACCCCCAGTGACCAGCACAGTGCCTGTCTCATAGTTAAATGCTCAGCCAGTGTCTACTGAACAAATTAACACATAGAATTTAATGAATTCAATGAAACTGTTTGTGCTATATTTGATTACATTAAGCTCTGTTCACAAATTTGGCTTGCTCCATCTGTGGTTCACACCTTTAATTATTTGTACAGTGTATGGCTGAGCTTCCCCGTTGGCTCAGCGGTAAAGAATCGGCCTGCCATGCAGGAGACACAGGAGATGTGAGTTCAATCCCTGGGTCAGGAAGAGCCCCTGGAGGAGGGCATGGCAATCCACTCCAATATTCTTGACATGAAAATTCCATGGACAGAGGAGCCTGGCTGGCTACGGTCCATGGGGTCGCAAAGAGTAGGACACGACTGAAGCGACTGAGCACGCACACACTTGGAGTGCAGCTAATGAAACAGTTACTTCAGTCAGAGGAGACCACATACCGTGAACTTTGCTTCCCCGAAGTCTAGCATAGGACATGGTATTACAGTAATAGCTGCACCGATTGTAGAATGAATGATGGATGGATTAAAAAAAAAAATTAAAATAGATTTCATGCTTTGAAAATATGTAAACTTAAGAAGTTATTATGTTTTCTAGAAAAATATCTTCCAGAAATGGGCAACCCTTCTGCCCTACTGGTACTTGTAAAGGTGGTATATCACCTGATATTGATGCCTCCTAGAAGGGGGCAACTGAGGATGAGATGGTTAGCATCACTGACTCAATGGACATGAGTCTGAGCAAACTCCAGGAAACAGTGAAGGTAGGGAAGCCTGGCGTGCTGTAGTCCATGAGGTCACAAAGAGTGGGTCGTGGCTTAGCAACTGAACAGCAACAATAATGTCTATCCTATTCTATTCTAACAAAGAATGATCCTCATGAGCTGGGCCAGGGAGCCTATAATGCTTAGACCAATTTCATTTAAGAAGGAAAGACAGACTAACAACTGTAAGGCTGAGCTCTTTATGCGATGCTTGATTTTGGTTCTGTGGAGTTGTAGGAAGGATGTCACAGATCCACAGAAAGCACTGCTGCATGTTACATTTGGTCCACAAAAACCCCATGATCTGATCATCCATGTTCTACAGAATAAGGATGAATCAGGCACCCTAGCCAATGAATGGCATTAGTTGCGGGGATAAGTGACTTATTTGGTGGCAGTTCCCCAATGCTAGCAAGGCTCTCACGATTTCCATCTAATTCCAACTTCCCTCTCTGCGTCAAGAGGGACTTCCTGGCGATCCAGTGGTTAAGACTCCGCACTTCCAAAGCAGGGGGCATGGGTTCAATCCCTGTCGAGGAACATGTCACACAGTGTAGCCAAAAAAAAAAAAAAAGAAATTTAACTTAAAAAAAAAGGGAAGGCAGTTAAGGGTGGAATTACATAGAGTCAAGGAGGAGCAGGGGAGGCGAAACTCAAAGTTGCCACAAGTAACTGGGTTCCCAGAGGCAGTGGATTTTGGCACCAGGAGACTCACTTGAATAACCTTGAGTTCAGTCTCCTTGCTATTTCAGACTCGAGGGACCCACATCTCCCTCATGCAGTTCAAGTAATGAGGTTCAATTAAAACATTCAGGTTCAATTAGAGTTTCAGGGATTCAGGGGCAATTTTAGCAAAATATTTTCCACGAGGAACGTAAGAGAAACTGGCACTGCTCTGGGCCACACTAACATGTAGGGGCAGGAGAGGACTTGGTCTGCAAACAGCGTCTGCCTAACGTAGCTGGCGAACAAGATGGCACTTGTGTGTGTGTGTTTGTGCTTCTGCAGTGCCTACTCTCTGTGCCCCGGGTGCTTTCCTAACAGCCAAAAGAAGGTGTGTGCTAGGATGTTTTCCTTCCAAGTCGTGATTTTTTTCCTTCTTTCCTTAAAGTATTAGCAGCCCAGATTTTTGCTGCAAAATCAAGACCTGTTATTATCATGATGGTGATTTTTTTAATTGTGCCAATGAACCTGGTCTTAACGCATTATTGCAAGCACATTAGCCAAGCCCATTACAATAATCTATTGTTGAGAGAAAAATACCTGGCAGTACATGTATCTAGAAGTCTGCCTTCTGAATTGATGCCAAAATACGATAGATTCCCAGTTCCTTATGGTGTCCGACTACTGTACACGAACTCCCACCCCCCTTCCCTGCTGCCAACATAATGACTAGCTTCACTTTGATGTTCTCTGCTTTCACAGTGGCTTTAACTTTCTGCCAGAATCTCATGCACTAAGCACTCTGCTATTTGAAAGCCCATTGCCTGCAACTCTGCTAACTGGCATCTCACAGATCAAAGGTATAATAATTGAGGAGACACTGCAGTGACTTCTGAACCATTTAGAAAATATTTGATTATGTTTAGAATAGTTTAACATTGGCCTTTCAGCATATTCTGCATTTTCTCAGATGCAAATACAGTTGCACCAGTTTATCAATAAATGACACCATAATATACTCTAATAAATCAAGATGATGTAGACAGGCTGGAATGAATAACAGATCAAAACCAACTAAATAAAGATTGACAAGAATTAATGTAACTTAAAGTCTGGCATTTAGATTGTAAAACTACTTAACAGAAGAGTCCTGGGTAACAGCTCCCAAAAGAAAGCCATGAATATTCTGGCTATCCTATTCAGCAATGTGGTTTCCCAGGTGGCTTAGTGGTAAAGAATCCACCTTCCAGTGCAGTAGATGCAGGGTCAATCCCCAGGTCAGGAAGATCCCTTGGAGGAGGAAATGACAACCCACTCCAGTATTCTTGCCTGGATAATCCCATGGGTAGAGGAGCCTGGTGGGCTACAGTCCATGGGATCGCAAAGGGTCAGACACAACTGAGTGAGCACACACACACACACCCCCAGCAGTGTACTGTGGCCTCTGAAAAAGTCAATCCTATCCCCTCCCCCAAAAAAGGAGGGTAGAGAGCGTCTGAATAAAGGTGGAAGAATAGTTTTACTCTCTTCTTTGCTCAGACCAGGTCTGTGAAGGACAGTGTCTAGTTATTGAAGCCGCATTTGCAGAGAAAAGGAACTAAGATGGTTTTTTTCCAACAATGGCTAATGGAGGCATAATACCTGTCTTCAAATAACTGATGAACTGTCACACAGAAGAAACATTAAATTTAATCTTCATAGCCCCAGTGCTCAGAACTAGGAGTCATGGCTAGTCATGTCAATGGAACACATTTCAGCTCCATATAAGGAAGAACTTTCTATAATGAGGGTGATCTAAACATTGAATTTGGATGAATCAGGAGGTACAAAAGAGGACTTCTAGAGTATGGTAATTTCTGTTCTCTGCCTGGGTGGTAGGTACTTAAGGACTTTGTTTTATTATTGTTCTCTGATACCTGTATACTTTCATATGCTCTTTTGTAGATGTAATATATTTTTAAAAATATTGAAAAATACAGGTGTCTAGCAAAGCAGTGACCTCCTTATCATCATGAGGGTCCAAGAATAGGCTGGGAGCACTGAGAGAAAGGATGTAATAGACGACCTCTGACACTCATTCCATCTCTAAGATTCTACACATCTAAATATATGTGCACAATTGTTAAAGGAGCACTTTAAAAATATTCTTAAAGTGATTACCTGTTAATTAACTAGGTCTGAGGCCTCACTCCATTTTCACTACAACTATTATTGGTGTTTGTTAGACTATGATCTCCAAGTCTATTACAGTGATTATCATTTTATTGACCATTATATAATGAGAATTAGATAGATACAGTCTTTGCCCACTTAAGATGACAAACGATGTGGACAGTCATAAAGAGAATACAGTGAGAGCCGGATATGAACAGTGAATAAATACAAAAGACAGCAAAGGTTTATATGGCAAAGAGGTCAAGGTTCAGCTTGGGGAACAAATATCCTAACGTCTTAGAAGAAAACATCCTATATAAGTTAAGACCAAGAACTCTAACCCTCTGCTCCAGTCACTTCAGCAAGCTTTCTGAAAGAAGTGAACCCTCAGAAGTAGATGGATTCTAGGAATTCCCTGGTGGTCCAGTGGTTAGGAATCCCCACTTTCATTGCTGGAGGGCATGGGTTCAATCCCTGGTCCCAGAACTAGGATCCCACAAGCCACACGGCATGATTCTGGCAATCAAACATTTGGTTAGGGCAACCTTTCTCCTAGGCTCTCAGGGGGCAAGAAAGTCAGAATAACTTAAGTGGCCATTTCCTCGTGTCAGTCTTGTTCTCCTGATCTGTTCCTTCTTGATCTCTCACTACCTTCTCCACAGTGCTGATTTGACATGAAGGAACCAAGACCTAGAAAAGGGAAATGAGAGGAAGGGGTATTTGTGGATTGTGATGGACGTGGAATCAGGGAGAGTCCTTGAGTCCCTAAGTCACTGCTAAATAAACAGTCAAGCTCTCTACTACTTTTGGCTGAGCTGTGACTTTGGGCAACGTTACTTCTGCTTTGGACTCACTTAACCTTTAATCTGGGGATCCCCACTCATGTTACTGACATTACCTCCTCTAGCCTCACAACAACCTTGAGTTGATGGGAAAACTAAACCAAAACACAAAACCTTATGAGATACTTGAGTCCAGTGTGGTAAAATGCAAATAATATTTAGTCAAATTTTATTCTCTTATAATCATTTCTCTTCACTTTATCGAAGAGGAAACTGAGTCACAATGAATGGGAATAAGTTAATTTCATATATACCCTTCAGTCTTTGACCTCATCAGTGTTAGCCATGTCAGTGTTTTCGGGACCCCATGGACTGTAGGCCACCAGATTCCTCTGTCCATGGTGTTTTCCAGGCAATAATACTGGAGTGGGTTGCCATTCCCTTCTCCAGGGGATCTTCCTGACCCAGGGAGCAAATTCAGGTCTCCCCGCACTGCAGGCAGATTCTTTACCATCTGAGCCACCAGGGAAGACTGTAAATAGTCTAACGTTACAGTATTTTTCTTTCTGGAATTTCCTGTCATGGTCTCTATAAATGGGGAAACCAAGGCACAGAGTGATTGAAATATACAGCCTCAATGTACTGTCTTCATAAGATAGTGCCTAGATGAGAAACTCAAGAACACTAATTCTCAAGGCAAAATTCTTTTCCATTAGATTCCTACCCAAGTTTGAAACATTAAATCCACTCAAAGTTTGTGAAATTAGGTGATAAGTGCTGTGAAGTTTGAGTTCTTGATACCATGAACAGAGTAGGGTCTGAGGTGGTAACAAAAGTAATCAGGATCCTTGACGTTTATAAAGGGTTTCATAGTTGACAAGCACTCCACAGACACTGTTACATTCTGTCCTCATCAAGGACATCAATAGCACGCCGCTTTTACAGATGAGGAGGCTGAAACTCAGAGGCTAGTCAGAACACAGTTCATTAGGAAGGGGCAGAAATGAGATGGAAACTCTGGTCTTCTGAATCCAAGTTTACTAAAGACACACTTTGGGGAAAAGAGGCTACCTGGGTTTTACTGGGAGACTTGGTGGACTCTGAGGGAGGTAGGAAGAAGCTAGTCTTAGCAGCACATTCACAGAAAAGGAAATCATTATCATTAGGCATTTCAAATGATGACACAGAACTGCTCTGGGCACTGTGGGGACCTACCTATCAACCGCAACTCTAAACTCTGAGGGCCTGCAATCTAAGACAAACACACAAAGAACAAATATGTACATGACACACTGATAGTATCTAACAGGAGAGCTACTACTGTGATCTACAACAAGAATAGAGAGGAAAGCCTGTAACTGCATAAATACAAACGGGAACAATAAAGAAAAGTGAGCCAGGGAAGAAAGAAACACACACACCAATTCAAAAGGGGTTTTTTTGGAAGGAAAAAAATTTTTGAGTTCTTTTTCCTCTCTTTTAAGTTAAGAACAATGGATTAGCTGTTTTGCAGCCAGAGTAGAGCTGAGAGTGTGAGATCTAAAACACAAATTTATCCTTAGGCCTATGGAACAATCATAAAGATGGGTGGGAAGAGAGGTGGAAGGCAGTGAGTGGACAAAGAGGGCCTTTGAGCAAGTGGAAGTTCAAGAGATACTTACCTGTCTTGACTCCCAGACTGTATCTAAGTGTTTCCACCCCCATGCTTTCAGAAAACTCAAGCTCTCCACACTTCAGGAACAAGAAATTCCAAGTTGTGAAACCTGTTTGCAGTGGATGAATAAAGCAGCAGTGCCATGGTGGAGGAGATAAGAACCTTGGATACGTGAAGGCAAGGTTCCAACATGAAGGCAAGAAGTCCCTATCTTGCCCTCAATCTCCATCTCCCCAGATTCTAACACCACAGGAGAGGTTCCCAGGGCAAAACTCACTTATCTGGATTCACAAATTGTTAGAGAGTTTCCAGTTTGCTTTAAACAAACCCAAATTCACCTGTTGAGTTTCAGGCCAGTGATGAGATTCTTATGCTTAAAGCTCTGCTGGCATATGAATATTTCTCAATATATCAGACTCCAGCCAGGTAGAGATACCTATTTGCCTCTGTTAATTTTTGTTTACTCAAGTCATCCTTTGGAGCCTTAATTAGCAGGAGAAGCTGCAGCAGGGGACCTGTAGGAGACTGGACCATTTGCTTGTGCTTAGTCACTCAGTCGTGTTTGACTTTTTGGGACCTCGTGGACTGCAGCCCACCAGGTGCCTCTGTCCATGGAATCCTCCAGGCAAGAATAGTGGAGTGGGTAGCCATTCCCTTCTCCAGTGCGATCTTCCTGACCCCAGGGTCGAACCTGGGTCTCCCGCACTGCAGGCGGATTCTTTACCATCTAAGCCACAAGGGAAGCCCAGGGGATTGGGCTACAAATATGCAAAGAGTCCTATACTCTGATGCTGGCTCCTTGTAGAACACAAGATCTTTGGAGGTGAAGTGCTGGCTTATCCACAACAATTTGAGACATGAGTCAAAGGTTAGCAATTTCATACTTTCAGAGGAGGCTGCTCATCCTAGTTTCTGAGTTGACACTAATACTAAGATTTGTATGGGTGGTATGAGAATGTGAGGATTTTTATGATGGTTCTTACTATTTTCACCAACATTTGTTTCTCTGCCATATTTATAATGTGCCATTTTGTTCTCTAACCACTCTACATGTATTAACACATTTAATACAACCACGTGAGTAGACATATAGGTATTATGTTCATAGAGAGGTTGAGTAACTTAACCAAGGTCACACAGCTAGTCAGTGAAGGCACTAGGACCTGACTACAATTTACATCATTTAGCTAAATCCCTTTTTTTCTTTCCCCATACTGCTCAGCTTGCAGGATTTCAGTTCGCTGACCAGGGAGAGAACCTGCGCCCTGGCAGTGAAAGCCTGAATCCTAACCACGAGGCAACCAGGGAACTCCCTAAATTCCAATACTTTTGAAAAGAATGTTTAACCAAATACCTGACATCTACATATAAAGCATTGTTCTAGGTACAATGCAGAAGATACAAAGGCTATATAGACAGTTCCTGAACTTAAGGGACTCACTGTATAGCTGAAAATACTGGTAAAATGTTACCAAACCCAAGTTCGTAGTGCTCACAGCATGACAGGGCAATATATCAAGAGATGAGCTGTTGGGGCAAGGAAGAGCAACTTTTATTCAGAAAGCCAGGAGACAGAGAAGATGGTGGACTAGTGTCCCAAAGAACCTTCCCTGAGTTCGAATTCAAGCTTCTTTTTTATTAAACAGGGATGGGGGTAAAGTCCTGATTCCAGGATGTGTTAACTTCTTCCTTCCTGCAGCCGTGTCCAAGAGGGCCTAGTCAGGAGGTCTCCTATGTGCTAAAGATGCTTCAGTTTAACACTCATTACATGGGAGGCACAGTTCCCAGAGGTGGTCCACTATGTACAATTTAAGATTACAGGCAGCATTTCTTGAGTGATTAACCTGAAGAAAAGCAATAGAATACAAAGGTTAAAGCAATCTGTTCTTCCCTATTACAGTAATCTATATATGGCATTTAAATTTTTCTCATTTTATTCACCTATATAGGATTTTCTCACGAGAAAAGACCTTGTATCACCAATGCCATTCTCTTTTCTTTTTAAACAGAAAAGGCAACTGTAGGCCCGGAAGGGACCAACTTAATAGCTAGTTTACAGTAACTAGAGAACAGCTAGTGGCAAACCCAAAACTGGAAGCCAACTTTTCTAACTAATGGTGATGTTTCATGTTCTTCTTGGCAGTCAGGACAGAAACGTATAGTTAGAACAGCGGTACAAAACAAAGTTTACTCCTTTATCCAAATTGTCATTCAATTCCATTTCTCTTCACTTCTGATACATTCTTACTGATCATTTCAATTCACTTCAATTTTACTGATCCTCATTCCTCCCTTTTTCCCCCCCTTTTGGAGTAAAACTAGGCCTTGACATCACTCAAACATACGGGGCTGGGATGGAGCTAATGTTGAACTGTTTAAGGTCCTTTACTATTAAAGAACCTTAAAGGAAGAACAAAAAGTGCTTTGGACAAGATGCTAGTCATTGCTTGAGCAGGAACAAAAGAAAAAAGAAAAGGGAGATGTATTTGAATGACTTAGGGAGACGTGCAAGTTGTTTAGAAGAGGACAAATTAAGACTAAATGCAGAGGGACAGGGATCAGCGAAGAAACATCACAATCCCCATATGGGTGGGCGGAGGGGGTAAAAATGCCGAAGCAAGGCGATTCACAGAAAGCTTAACGGAGTCTTTTCAAAGTATCTGAAAAGGCTCTTTCTTAAGAGGGTAAAGAACGCCTCTGAGGTCCGCGGGGTTCTCTTCCCATTGTGAAGCCTCTCCTCTCTGGGAGGTCGCAGGCCCCTTTTAAGGAGAAACGGAGGACCCCACCCTCTCAGTGGTCTGGGGGAAGCTTTCCGTCGGAGCCGGGTCCCTTCCAGCGAGAACTGAGAGGTGCCCTCCGGCGACAGGTAAGACCGCCGGGGCACAGCGGGAAAGCCCGTCACATCCCCCTCGCCGGTCCCGCCGACCACAGGCCGGCCGCCCGGCCACCGGCCGCGAGCGTGCGTAACGTGCCCCCGCAGCGTGACGCACCGGCCGCGCCGGAGAAGCTGCGCGGGCAGCGCGGCGGGAGGAGCGCGCGGCGGGGGCGGGGTGCGGGCGGAAGCCAGCGTCTGCGGAAAGGAGAAAGGAAAGGGAGACGCGGCTGGGTGCGGCGGGGCGCGGCTGGGAGACCGGCGGGAGGGCGCCGCCCCCTCCCCCGCCCTCTCCGCCTGAGGATGGAAGTGACGACAGCAGCCGAGGAGGTCACTTCCTGCTGGGGTGGATGAGGAGGAGCCGGAGACGCCGCGGAGGAGACCGGACCGAAGACCGACCGTGCCGGGGAGAGGTGAGTCCCGGCCTCGCCGCCGACCCGTCCGGGCCGACCCCCAAGCTTCGGCGGTGACGGCGTCCCTGCGGCCGGGGCAGCGGGGAGAGCCACGTACTGAGCCTGCTGGGCCTCCCCCTGCGCGGGGGGCGGGGGCGGTGGGGCCCCCCGTGGCTTAGGGGCGACGGGGACCTGGGCAGCGTTCTCGCGGTGGCTCCGCGGAGCCCCGAGACCACGGGGAGAGGAAGGCCCGGCCGGGAGGCAGGTAGATAGGAGGCTCCGGGGGCTGTGGAAGCCGGGACGCGCGCGGTACCAGGCTCTGCAAGCCTCAGTTTATGGGGAATGGTCGCAATCCGAGGGAAGGCAAGGGGCCTGCCGGGCTGTGCAGAGTTAAGATGAGTGACCCTACTTGGACAGTGTGTCCTCGGGTGAATTTGCGAAAGGCGTGAAGAGGCGCCTCCGGACTCCTGGGAGGAAGGCCTTTATAGGTGGGATCGGAGAGCTGGGATGTCAGGAGAGAGCTTCCTGGGCACGTCATTGTTGCGGCGGGATTTGAACCCCCGCGTCGTCGTGAGTGAAGGCATTCCCGTGTCAGGATAAAGACCCCGCACCCTGACAGAGCAGCCTCGTTGTTAACGTTCAAGGCAGCTTCCTGGAATCGTGGGGAAATTAGTGTTTTTCCTCCCTCATTGTCACGGAGATGGAAGCAGCCAGGAGAGGAAACTCCTGCCTCAGCTCTGGGGCCTTGTTATTGTGTGTCTTGTGTATGTAACTGTGTGTTTCTGTTTGTTTGTTTTCTCCTTCCTTTGGGGCATTTATCCGTCCTCATTCCTTGGTAATTTCTTAGACCGAAACTTGCTGGTTGGTCTTCTAAATGTGTATGGTGAGGGGGAAAAAAAAAATTCAAAGGATCTAGAGGAATCCTAGGTTAGATGAAATTTCAAGATTAGGAATTTGTATCCACCCCGCCCTAGGGTCACCAAGGCACCTACATTCCCTCTAGACTCCTGCTAATGTTGGTGCTGAGGGCCTGTCATTCACCCTGGGGAACTGCCTGAGTAAGGGTAAATCTGCCTTCTGCTTGCATATCTCTCTGGCCGTTTTACTCTTCCCCTGCTTTTTGCTGAAGGAGTAACTGACACAGGCTGCTTGCTGCTAGGAGCAGGAAACTTATTAAGGAACTGTAAATCTGGATGGAATGAATGCAAATCACAGCCAGACTCCCTCCACTTGTTGAACAGAAGGTTCCCAAAAATGCTTGCTTCTTTTTCCTTTCTATTAAAGGGAGAAAATGTAAATTTTTTTCCTCAGAGAAAAATGAGAGGAGTGTGAGTTTTCATGTATCGAGTAACTGTACATATGGTGTGTTTACTTCCTGTATCCCAGGGTGTTTTTCAAGGAGGAAGGGGCAGTTTCTGACTGGGAGGAGTTTTCCTTTTCCCATCTCACATAATTTAGGAAAGTAAATCAAAATCAGATTTTCATTCCTGAGTGGCAATCAGATGGATTTGGGTTTTGGTGTTTTTTGGTTTTTTGGGGTTTTTTTTCACTTTTTAAACTGGTACATCTGGGTGAACTCAGGTTTGTGTATCTTGGCATCTGGGCCTGTCTAGTAATAGAAGACAAACTGTTTGACTTGTTCTGGCTGCCTTTTTGGACTCATTTCACCATACCCTTTTTTCACATTTGAAAGATTGGTCAGGAGGGAGAAAGCAAATATTAAAAACAGTGTTTACTATTTGTGGTTTAAAGTCAGGTAAGAGATAAATAGTCTTTGAAGTTGATGACCTGAGGATCATCATTTCACGACTTGAGGATTAGCACTCTGGAAGTGACATGTTTGAAAGAGGGTTACATAAGGAGGGAAAGATGAGGAAATGGAAGTTTGGGGAAAGGCTGTGGCAGAAAACCTTGGGAGGATAATAAACACAGAACACCTTGAATTAACTGACGTGGCTTGTGTCTCTCAGCAGGAGGGCGAAAATGAAAGCGGGCTGCAGCATCGTGGAAAAGCCAGAAGGAGGTGGAGGTGAGCAGGAGTTAATCAGTCATTCTCTGATACCCCTGGAATGTCCCTCAGCGGTTCCTTTTCTCTTCACTTGGGCTTGGTTCACAATTGCCAGACTCTGAATGGCCGCCTCTTGACAGGGTAGATACTGCTAGGACAGTTGTATGCATTTTCCTATGGATGAATGTTAATAAATGTGGTCACCACACCCTCATTTCCAAGCTTTCAAGTCTCTTTCCTCTTAGAGAAACAATTCCAACCTTGGGGAAAAGGTGCTGTTTTCTAAAACATTGTCTTTCCTCTGTGTTCCCTTTGAAACTTTCATGTCCTCACAGGAAGTAGGCATGAGATTTAGTAAAGTCTGAAAGGGGAAAAGATTAGGACACCTGGCTGCTGCTACCCAGCTCTTATCAGATTTAATGACTGCCACAAGGAAAGGTAACTTCGTTTTGCCTTCCTCTGCACTGTTGTGATTAGCCCCAGTTGACTGAAAGGGTGTTGGTGGCATGTTTGCACAGCACTCTAGAGTTTCTGAGCGTCGGAATGTGAAGCTGGGGATACTGGTATGTATGTTCCTAGCTCCTGACTGCCTTGATCTTGCCCTTTTCATATTAAAGGGTATCAGTTCCCCGACTGGGCCTATAAAACAGAGTCGTCCCCGGGCTCCCGGCAGATCCAGTTGTGGCACTTCATCCTGGAGCTGCTGCAGAAGGAGGAGTTCCGCCATGTCATCGCCTGGCAGCAAGGAGAGTACGGGGAATTCGTCATTAAGGATCCAGATGAGGTGGCCCGCCTCTGGGGCCGCAGGAAGTGCAAACCACAGATGAACTACGACAAGCTGAGCCGGGCTTTGAGGTAGGGAAAAGACTTCCCAAATCCATTGTGTTAACAGATTGGAAAGAGGCTTAAGTAGTTTGGTAGATGTTGGATAAAAATGTATCAGGTGATGAGAGACGACACTAGTGAATAACGTGTAGCTTTACAGCGGGAGTAGAAGAGCTGTTAAATCTGGGTGGTGCAGGCACAGGAGGAGAAAGGCATGTCTTTGGTTGTATGTAGGAGGGAATCCCAACGTGGCTGGCACTGGGTCCTGACAGCCAATTCTGCTCTGTAGTGGGCGAGAATGTGTGGTGAAACCTGGATTGGAGCTAATTTGTAATCCAAAGATTAGTTTAGACTTCCCTGTTGGGGAATGTCTCTTCTTTAGGCTCTCCTGAAAGAAACTCGAAACGAGTGAAACAGGCCCACAAGAGGACGGCTCGGTGTATGGCGGGGCCCTCGCTGTTGAGCCAGTGAGCTCAGTGGGCTGTTGGTCCGTAGGTTTCGCCATCTTGTCTAAAGATTGGTCACTCTAAGCTTTCTCAGGTTCTCTTTTCCCCTTGTCAGTCTTTATATTTCATAACCCTTTACTCCTCCAGAGGTGTTTATAATCTATGCCACTGAATATATTCAAGGTTCTAGGTACATTGAAATTCCCTGCCTTCCTTCATTGTGTGACCCCGAATGTAAAATCTGAGCAGCAACATTGCTGGAGCCTCTCACTTCTTTTGAAAGTGAAATAGGCCAAGCTGACTGCTGTTTTCCAGCTAAGAATGTACCATTATTTGACCTTCCACCACAAAACAGTTCTGCATTCCTTTGTCTATGCCTTTAGTTTAGGCCTCCAGACTAACCACATCAGGTCTCCCAAGAGATTTGTCTGCCCCCACCTGGGGAAGGCAGAAAAGAGAAACGAAGCAGTGACGTATAGTGGAACAGGAAGGAAATGGACTAAAGAATTGAAACCGTAGAGAGATAGAGAAGAAAAGTGGTTGGGGCTCGAATAGGTGTTTAGGATCTCAAAGAGAGACTGTCTTTGTAAAGGACTAGAATCTTGTTGAAAATTGAATCTGAAAAGTAAGCTCTTAGGTCTCCCAGCTCTAACCTGAGGGCAAAGCTGCAAAAGAGTGATATAGTGAGAAAGTTCACAAGTAATACTTAGAGCATAGCTGTTGATTGGCGTGGTTACCTAAGTGTATCAAAAACGGTCAGTAGCCAGAAGACAATTTGACATGCATTCTTGTTTTTACAGATACTATTACAACAAGAGGATCCTTCATAAAACAAAAGGGAAAAGGTTTACTTATAAATTTAACTTCAACAAGCTGGTGATGCCCAACTATCCATTCATCAACATTCGGTCAAGTGGTAAGATGCAAACTCTGTTGGTGGGGAGTAAATTCTGAGTTAAAAAGAATTTTAAAAACCCAGGTCTTCAGATTTGTCATGTTTAAGGGGTATTTAGAAACACCACAATAATATGATCCTCTGGATCCCCTCTGCTAACTATTCTCATCATTCTCACAGGAAGTGATAGGCTATAGCACTGAGATAGATTTGGTTGATTCGGGTCATTATCTGACATCTCCTAGATATTATTACATTGTCTTCTTTAAGAATATTATTCCATAGTTTTGTGTTGATCCTTAAATTCAGGATTCAGAATTTCAACACCCAGCCCAGTGGCTCTTTCACAGACAAGAACTAGTTTCTAAAACACTTCCGATTTTCTATGAAACAACCAAGCTCACCCTTATCAAGTGAATCTCATCAAAACCACAGCATCCTTGATCACAGGAGGGGAGGTTCAGATGTTTGCAGTGAAAAGCAGTGCCTTTGATCTGCACCAACAACTCCTCGGAGAACAGGACTCTGGGGGTTACTTGACCTTCTCTCCTCTGAAGTGTTGCAAGGCTTCCCCTCTAGGCTCTCCACAGGATAGCTTTCCATTACAGCTTTTCACGGAGGTTTTGGGTCTGCTTCTCAGCGAAGGAGAAGGCAGTCTCTGATAAGGATGTTTGTTTGTTTCAAGATGCAAATCAGGCCCCTGCCTAAGAAAATAGATTGTATTTTACTAATTTCTGAGGAGTCCATCAGTGCTCTGTCTTTGTGGAATTGTATAAGGAAAAGAAATCTGCTTATGACTCTGTAGTGTTACAACTTCTCAGAGAAAAGTTGGAAGAAACCTGAAAATTTAGAGCAGGGGTGTGGCTGAGAGAATATGCTGAGATCCTTGGCAGATATGTAATTACTACACACAACAAGTTAGGGCAGTTTTAGCTTCATGCTGCTATCATTACAGTTCCATCTCCCCTGTAACCACTCCCTCCTGTCCCTGGGGCATGCATTTAAAAAAAAAAAAAAAAACTATTGGAATGCATCTCTCTAATTACAACCTGTTTTCTTTCCTTGTGCCTGAGGGAGAGATGTTAGGAAATCAAACCTGTTCTAACCACTGGCATCTTGTTTCCTCTATTTTTGACTCTTGCCCCCTCCCTGTGTACCTAGAGGAATTTTGACTCTAGGAGTCAGTTCTTTGCATCAGGTGACCAAAGTATTGAAGTTTAAGCTTCAGCTTCAGTCCTTCCAATGAATATTCAGGACTGATTTCCTTTAGGATTGACTGGTTGGACCTCCTTGCAGTCCAAGAGACTCTCAAGAGTCTTCTCCAACACCACAGTTCAAAAGCATCAATTCTTAGGGGCTCAGCATTCTTTATAGTTCAACTCTCACGTCCATAAATAATTACTGTAAAGACCATAGCTTTGACTAGATGGACCTTTGTTGGCAAAGTAATGTCTCTGCTTTTAATATGCTATCTAGGTTGGTGATAACTTTTGTTCCAAGGAGCAAGCATCTTTTACTTTCATGGCTGCACTCAAAATCTGCAGTGATTTTGGAGCCCAGGAAAATAAAGTCTCTCACTGTTTCCATTGTTTTCCCATCTGTTTGCCATAAAGTGATGGGACTGGATGCCGTGATCTTAGTTTTCTGAATGTTGAGTTTAAGCCAACTTTTTCACTCTTCTCTTTCACTTTCATCAAGAGGCTCTTTAGTTCTTTACTTTCTGCCATAAGGGTGGTGTCATCTGCATATCTGAAGTTACTGATATTTCTCCCGGCAATCTTGATTCCAGCTTGTGTTTCTTCCAGTCCAGCATTTCTCATGATGTACTCTGCATAGAAGTTAAATAAGCAGAGTGATAATATACAGCCTTGACGGACTCCTTTTCCTATTTGGAACCAGTCTGTTGTTCCATGTCCAGTTCTAACTGTTACTTCTTGACCTGCATACAGAATACCAGGTCAGGTGGTCTGGTATTCCCATCTCTTTGAGAATTTCACTGTTTGTTGTGATCCACACAGTCAAAGGCTTTGGCATAGTCAATAAAGTAGAAGTAGATGTTTTCCTGGAACTCTCTTGCTTTTCTGATGATCCAGCGGATGTTGGCAATTTGATCTCTGGTTCCTCTGCCTTTTCTAAAACCAGCTTGAACATCTGGAAGTTCCTGGTTCACGTACTGTTGAAGCCTGGCTTGGAGAATTTTGAGCGTTAACTTTGCTAGCATGTGAGATGAGTGCAATTGTGCGGTAGTTTGAACATTTTTTGGCATTGCCTTTCTTTGGGATTGGAATGAAAACTGACATTTTCCAATCCTGTGGCCACTGCTGAGGTTTCCAAATTGCTGACATTGAGTGCCGCACTTTCACAGCATCATCTTTTAGGAATTGAAACAGCTCAACTGGAATTCCATCACCTCCACTATCTTTGTTCATAGTGATGCGTCCTAAGGCCCACTTGACGTCACATTTGCATTTTTTTCTATTGAAAACCCACAAATCCAGCCACTTGGATAACCTGAATGGGGACCAATATGCTTTTCCAGGAAAAGGAAATCTGGACTGTCACTCTGTGAAGACTCTGGCCTAGCAACCACATGGTAGTGGCCTAGAACTGCCTACTGGGCCAGAAGGCAGTTGAATCAACATTGATTCTTAACCAGACTCAAGATCCTGATCAGAAAATCATGGGGAAAGCAAAAGTCCATTTCTTTTAAGGATACAACTAGTTTTTTTACATCCTGGATGCAGATAACCCCAAAGAACTAGAGTCAGTAGTTCATAGAGAACTTTTACCCAAATAGACGAAACATTTCAGGTTAACTTCTAATGATGACAAAGAAATGTAACGTTTATTGAACATATGCTTCATGGAGGTACTTTTGCCCAGTGTTTTTGTGAGTTAACTCATGCCACTCTCCCAGCTTAGTAAAGTATATGTCTTAGTATCCCCATTTTTAAATGATAACATTGAGGATGACAGCAAAGTCAAAGATTGATGAGGGCGGCTTGAATACAGTTACCTGTTGGACAGTTTCTCAGGAAACAATTCTTGAGCTATTGAAATCTAGCTCATATTTAATAGATTATACGTTCCTTCCCTGGATTGGGGGATTCATTCATTTGTTCAACAGATAATGTGTTAAGACTTAAAAACAAAGAAAAAGATTGTGGGGGAATTATTTCCCTCAAGGAACTTAAAATTTAGCAAGAGATAAGACATCGATGTGGAATGTGATAAATGCTCTGAGAAGCAGAGCTGTGTGGATTTAGATCTTGGAGGCTAGAGTGATCTTGTCTAGATGGTGGGCTGATACAGTTGTGCTCTTTTGAACTGTGTGTTTTTGAACATAGAAGAAATATGTTTTTTAATGTAGTTTTAAGTTTTTTAATATTTACATTAAAATGTATTTTTAATGTACTTATAAGAAACATTGGAAAGATGCAGAGGATATGTAGTAAAAATGCTTACTTATCAGGGTTTGGGGGCAGGGCGAACCAGTTCAAGGATGAACCTGAGACCTCTCTACCCCACCCCAGTTTTTTTATATTTATCCTTATTTTAGAAGACTTTCAAGCTACAAAAAAAAATTGAGAGGGATAAAATAAAACTGTGAACACCCATATATCCTCTACCTACAATCACCAATGGATAACATTTGCTTTATATATATATATATAACTTTTAAATCTTTCAAGATTAAGTTACAGATATGACACTTTATCCCTGTGTACCTCAGTATGTATCTCCCATGCACAAGGACATTCTCCTCCTAATCATAGTAACATTACCATACTCAGGAAATTTTAACATTGCTCTAATATTATTCTCTAATGTATGGTCCATATGCCTTTTAAAAGTTTTAGCTTTTTAAACCATGATTATTTTCAATAAAAAGTCATGTATTTTAACAAATACATGGAATTTGGTATATGCTGGTAGTAGTTTAAGGACTTCACAAATATTAATTCTTGTAGTTCTCATAGCATGAGGATTAGTCCTGTTATTATCTGTTTTACAGGTAAGGAAACTGAGACTTGGAAAGGTAAGTAAGTTACCTAGAATAACAGTGCTGTTAAGTGGTAGGGCCAGGGTTTGAACCCTGTCAAGGGCCTTATTCCCATTTTGTCAAAAGGGTTCAAAAACCCATTGATTACTTGTACCAGGCTACAAAGTAGAAGGTGCTAGAACTAAGATTCAAACCCACATTTTCCAGCCCTACTGAAGTAAGACTGCTGCAGCTAGTTAAAGTGAAAGTGAAGTCACTCAGTCGTGTCCGACCCTTTGCAACCCCGTGGACTGTAGCCCACCAGGCTCTTCTGTCCGTGGGATTCTCCAGGCAAGAATACTGGAATGGGTTGCCATTTCCTTCTCCAGCGGCTAGTTAAAGGGATCCAAAATGCTTCCTCCAGATTGCCTTCCTTCACTCGCTCTAAACCCACTTGGAAAATGCCCTCTATCTCCAGTTTTGCAAATTAACAATGTATCTTTAGCCCATAGAGACTGAGATATCTATCTTCCAGTTTGGAAAAAACAAAACAAATAACTGAATTGTTCAGGAGACAGGACCTTCTTTATCACCTCCGTTTCTCTCCATGTTATACTTATTCAATCCACCAGCACACAGAAAAGTGTTTTGGAGGGGGTTGTTTTGTTTTGTGTTTGCTTTTGCTTTTGAGTAGATGTGCTGTTAATACAAAATCAAGATCCAAGAGAATTAAAAAGGTAGAATCATAGCCACCATAATAGGCTGGTAGCAGAAATATTTTTGAGACCCCCCTTTGAGTCTGCTCAAATTATATACAGGTCCATCCATCTGTTTTTCCTGATCACACAATTAAAATCAGTGGTTTTAGAAAAAAAAACCTGTGGAACATTTTTCTGCAGAACATCAGTTTGGGAGATGCTGCTCTGGCACAGTGTTCTTCAGACATGTGTGCCGAGAAAGCTACACAGCCTGCACTTAGCAACTGACCCCAGGGCCCCACCTGAAGATGGCTCAGTGGCAGCAAGGACAGGGGAACACAGCTGATTGCTGGCCGTTCCTCCCCACATCATGCCTTGTGCACCTTTTTGTTTCTTTTCCTGTGTCACCACACTTGCACTTATTTGGGTTTTTCTTACTTTTTCTTCTTCTTTATCCTTCCCTCAAGGTAAAAATAGCCCTCCTGACATCATCAGTGATAGAAGACACTGATACCTCCCAGGAGCCCATAGGGCCCCTGAGGCCTCAGACATCTTACACTCTGATTATCAGAAGGACTTTTGAGGGCAGTAGAGAACTTGTGAGCCTCTGAGGCTGACTTTTCTAGTGCAGTGTTGGTTTCTGCTTAGAGCTTCAGATCTTAGTCCACAAATTTGGGAGACAAGTGGTAGGTATTGGACTTTCTTCCAGCCTCCTCAGCGGTTGAAAGGCATGGAAAGCAGGATGGGAATGGAGATTGTTATACAGAATTTGTATAATAGAATATAGATTTGGAGAGACTGAAAAATATTAGACTCTCTATAAAGAAGTGCTTGTATGTCACAAATGATAAAAGATACACCATGAGAACCTGCCTTAACAAACACGGCCCTTTCTTGTGTTCTGTTTTTATTATTAAAATGTGGTCTTGCTCGTGTTCATATTTGTGAGGTGCAGGGTCTTCAAGCTTTTAATGCATTGTTTACATACATATCATCCCCAGTTTTGTCTGTTGGTTTTGGTTTGTTTGCTTACTTTATAGACGTGGCCCAAATAACGAAAACAAGAAAAGACCATTTGCAAACCTGAGAATTGAAGCAGGTGTTATATACTGTATATACACACTCTTAAACTCATTCATTCAACTGATAGTTATTAAGAGCCTACTAATTATTCAGCCCTGAACTGCTGGAACTCTACTTGCAAATAAGAAATCCCTGCCTTCATGGGGTTTAGAAAACAGATAAACAAGTAAATGATATTTTAGATAGTAATGAGTACTAGGAAAACAAAGTGAGTAAGAGGCTAGAGAAAGGCAGCAACTAAATTGAATGGAGGAAGCTGAAGAGACAAGCAGGTGAGAGATTCAGTCCCGCTGGAATGTTTGTTTCCCGTTGCTCTTCAACATTTTGTACTTATTAGCTTCAATTAAATTGCCGATCATGCATGACTAGACCTCTAAAGTGGCCTTTTGTCTTTCCCACCCTCACAGGTGTGGTTCCCCAGAGTGCACCACCAGTGCCAACAGGCTCTTCCCGCTTCCACTTCCCACCGCTGGACACCCATTCTCCAACTAGTGATGTGCAGCCAGGGAGGTTCTCTGCTAGCTCCCTAACTGCTTCTGGCCAGGAGTCAAGTAATAGCACTGATAGAAAGGTGGAGCTTTCAGAGCTGGAGGATGGCCCAGCCACTGACTGGCGCCGGGCGTGGATCTCATGTCCTCCCGAAGTGCTGTGGGTGGAGGGATTGGCCACCAGAAGCGCAAGCCTGACATCATGCTTCCTTTGTTCTCCAGGCCAGGGATGTACCCTGACCCCCATAGTCCCTTCGCCGTCTCTCCGATCCCAGGCCGTGGGGCGTCCTTAACGTCCCCATTTCACCAGCCCTCTCCCTGACTCCCACCATCTTCTCCTATAGCCCCTCACCAGGCCTGAGCCCCTTCACCAGCAGCAGTTGCTTCTCCTTCAACCCTGAAGAAATGAAACACTACCTTCATTCTCAAGCCTGTTCTGTGTTCAACTACCATCTGAGTCCACGGACATTCCCTCGGTACCCAGGGCTCATGGTGCCACCACTGCAGTGCCAGGCGCACCCTGACGAGCCATCCCAGTTTTCCATCAAGCTGCAGCCCCCACCCGTCGGGCGGAAGAACCGGGAGAGGGTGGAGAGCAGCGAGGAAGCAGCCCCTCTCCCTGTTCCCACACTGACTCCTGTCCCACCAAGGATTAAGGTGGAGCCAGCCTTGGAAAAGGCTCCTGAGAGCCTCAGACAGTCGGCACGGGAGGAGGAGGAGCGCTCCCAAGAAGAGGGCACTATGCCAGGCAGGACCACGGAGGAGGAAAAAAGCACCATCTTTGCCCGCCCGGCTGCACCGCCTGTGTGGCCTTCTGTACCCATTAGCACCCTAAATGAAGAACCCCTGGAGGTGTCTGAAGACAGTGAGGACAGGCCTGGCAAAGAGCCTGGGGCACCTGAGAAGAAAGAAGATGCCCTGATGCCCCCAAGCTTCGGTTGAAGCGGCGCTGGAATGATGACCCTGAAGCCCTGAGTAAGAATGGCAAGTTTCTCTGGAATGGGTCCGGACCCCGGGGCTTGGCAACAGCCGCTGCTGATGCTTAAAACTGAAAGAGGATTGGGAGCTGTTTATACTATAATCAAACACACACATGTATTTATGTAGCAAGATTTCAGGGTGGGGGTGGGGAGGGAATTAGACTGGTTTGATCATTCTAGGGGTATAGACTTGTATTTTTGTTTGGGGGATAGGATGGGCTGTCTTCTGTTGTAAATTAGGTGGGATGTGAACACACTTTTTCCTGGTGAGTAGGACGGGATTGGTATTGAACTGAAGAGAGAAAGCCTCTGTTACCTATTGAGGCTTACACTTTGACAAACTCCCAGAGGGCCAAGAAAACTGTTTGGTCCCGTAATAGTTCAGGTTCCAGACTGACTTCTTTTCTATTGTATTTATATATGGAAAGCCATTAATGAATTTATTTTGCTCTGAGAAAGACACATAAAGGGAGAGGGGCATGGTTGGGAGGTTGAGCAGCGAGAGATCATTAATACTAAGTATTTTGCCTGAAATGTTTCTTTATAATTATTTCGGGAGGAATAAGATAATCTGTCTTACTGGGGCAGGGGGATGTTCACGTGTTGCTCTTTTTCTTTTTCCCTTTGTTGTTGTACGGCTTTTTTTTTTTAATATAGAATGTTTTCAGGAAACATGAAATGTACTGCCAGTTAGAGCGGGGCTGGGAAGGCACAGGCACCAAGCCTCAGCTACGTGGTTGAGACAGGAAGCCCTGCCGTGAATTTCTTGGACATTTCACCTACTTCATCTATTAAGAAGCCATGAGGAGTTGTAAACTCTTGTTCAGGGAAGAAAGAAGAGGACAGAAGGAAGTAACCTGATGCCTTTAAAAACAAAAACACAAAAATTATCTTTTTTTTTTTCCACCGTGGGTTTGGGGAGCCAAACCAGTGTGTGACTGAGTGAGTCGACTGAGACGCAAGTGGAAGACGTCTCTCTTGTGTCTGCTGCTCTTACGTTTGTCTCCAGTCAAAGCCTTAACAATGAACACACTTCAGCATGATACGGGTCTGTCAGCGTAAACCTGTAAAAGGGCACGGACAGCTTCTCAGAAAATCCAGAGGTGTCGGAAAATGTTAGACTTCAAGCTGGTGTTTAACCATCCCCACCTGATGTTATTGGGATGGGTAGCAGAAAGGCAGGATTGTGGGCTTTAAGGGCAAGTTATACTTGGAAATGCAGAAGGTAGCTGGGGGTACAAGTGGATGTGTATGAGGCTGAAGGGAGAGGTGGACAGGAAACAGACGGCAGACAGCTGCCACGAGGGCTGGTGGGACTGAACAGCGGGTGTCTGTCCTGATGTGGTGGTGCCATTCTTGCCATACCCGTTCCCCTAGATCGTACTAATTCTTAAGATCAGTTGACTGTCCGTGAACTCCAGGGATTGTTTCTTCATGGGAAGTTCTGTTCCATCAGCTTCAAAGGAATGGGAAGGTATTGATCAAAACTGAAGCAAAAGGAACCTGGACTAAGGGCAGACAGAATCCACAGCCAGCTGTGTGTATGTGTGTGCACATGCGGTACATAGTGTACAGAAATACCTAACATGGCTCAGCCCCACGAGCAGCAGAGGGAGAAATAACTGCATCTCTGGTAGGGGTGGGAAGTGGGCACAGGGATGCTTTCAAGAAATTCCTGACTCCATCTTAGCCTGGATGAACTCTGTGTACTAAGAAGCACTTGAGGGTTGTCTTTATGGTGGGGATGAGGGGTCTTTTTAAACTGGAGTGCATGCTTGAGAGGAGCCCAGGAAAGGTTAGAGCAGGTGAGTGAGTTATTAGATGGCTTAAGATGACTTGAGTCCATCATGCCTTTTTTTGGCAGTTGTCCTTCCCTTTGTTTGAAATTCCATAAGTGATTGGTCTTTCCCTGGAAAAAGGGTTAGGAGAGTGGTCCCTAACAACTCAGGCTGCCTTTGGTTGGTTGTGTTTTTGTCGGTTCCTTTCTCTGTACCTCGACTTACCTCGAATCAGAAAAGCAAGCCCAGGCAGGTGGAAGAGGCATCTCTGCTTGGCATTGCCCAATCTAACCAGGGAGGCTGGCTGCCCACCACCTCTGTCCACTGGAGCAGAGGCGCCGGCAGGTGTCAGTATGAACTCAGGAATAGACATGAGGCCTTTAAAGAGGGAGAGAAAATCCATGATGAGTACCTGTAACCCCCTAGAACCCAAGTGCCAGAATTAATTCCTAGATGCTGCTTCTGTTTGAATAAAAAGTCACTGCTTTTACACTTGAAAAACACTCAAAAAATGTTCAACTCCATGAAAACTGTTTTTGGCTTTAAGAAACTGTTTGATGTTTACCTGTTTCCTTTGATTGCCATTCCGCCCAGTAAATTGTTGGTTGATATGCACTGCACACTGGGGTTGGGGGAGGGTACTAAGAGCCAAACTTGGGATTGCCTGGGAAGTGGACCAGGGGATGTGGCGGTCATTGATATTTCCTGGGACAGAGGGGTGGGAGATAGTTTTCTCCCCTAAGTCCACTCCTGGCAGCACCTGTCACAAGCCTGGCACAAAGCCAGGTCATTCTCTAATGTGAACATCTCATCACTGACAGCATGTGGAAAGGGGAACAACACCAGGTCTACTTTCCCTCCCCATTTTTCCAACTTGTGCTGTGCCAAATGTTTAAAAATTTGCAAAGACAAATTTTGAAGTTGTATTAATCAAGAACGTGTTCTTGCAAGCAGTTTGCTTTTCTGGCTATAGAGAAGAAAATAGTTTAGAGATCTCTTCAGGGCATCCAGCCTTGCTGAGTGTTTTTGTTTTTTAAGAACTGCTAGGAGTGAAAAATGAACAATAAGTCCCTCCAACCCCAGTTTTCAAGCTGCACTGCATTAAACCCAGCTCGCTAACAGGGAATCACTGCACCCTAGTCCTCAGTGGGCCAAGAAACTCAGAAGCATTAAAAGAAAAAAATAGTTGAAGTATATCACTTCTTACCAAGCGGGTAGAGTCAGTTAGTTGGCTGTTTGTCCCTTGTTTTTTATTTATTCCATAAATATGTTTGTGTTCTTTGTTTTATAGACAGTAATGGAATATACTTTTAAATTTGGGGGAAAAACTGATCAGTCTTTCAAGAACTGTTCAATTTTTTGTTCTTGGCGGGGTGGGGGTGGGGCATTACCAGTTAATTTGTTTTGAAATACTTAGGCATTCTTATAAAAATGCCTAAATAAAATTGTGTTATAAAATTGAGATGCAGGGGTTTTGGAAATTCACATGTGAAAGGTGACTTCACTAGTTACCCGCTTAAGCAGAATAGTGTGTATATGTACATAACGTGTAAGTAATCTTAACTCCATTGTGCAGTGCCTTTTAGATGTTCTGCTTTCTATAAAGTCTTCAAATTTTTGCATATATATATTATATATATATGATGTAATGTTATAGAAATATATGTATAATATACATATTTTTTCCAGGGGTATCTGATAGCTCTGTATTTTGTTATGGAAGTTGAAAGAAAAAAAAAAGTATTTTACCTCAGAAGTTAAAAGTTAAATAAAAAGAAAATACTTTTAAGTAATGTTTGCAGAGTGTTGGTTTTGTTGCTGACATACCAAGCCAGGTGGTTGTGCCGGAGCATTTGCTGGGTGCATACTCGTTCACCCACGCCCACACTTATTCCTGTTGTGCAGGGACCAACATCGTGAGGGTAGGTCCCTTGACAGTTCTGGAGACGGCCAGTTTCCTTGTGTTGATGGCTGCTGCTAGATGGAATACCACTGAAGCCACAGACAAGTTGGTTGTGAAATGTCACCCTCAAAATTGATTTGAGAATTCATTCCAAGTACATGGCAAAGCCAGAAACGGTAGGCCACACCTTGTATGAATCGGTTCATATGAAGTATTCAGAATAGGCAAATCCATAGAGAAAACAGGGTTAATGGTTGCTGTGTAGAATGGTAATGGGTCACATTTTCTTTTAGGGTGATAAAAATGTGGAGTTAGTGATGATAGTTGTACAATTTGAATAGAAACACACTGCATTAGCCTTTCCTGAAAGGGTGACTTTTCTGGTATGGGAGTAGTAATCGCAATAAAGGTGGTTGTGCTCTTTTGTTTTTTGGCGCAGCTTGCAGAATCTTACCCAGCCAGGGGTTGGACCTGTACCCCCTGCGTTGGGAGCACAGTCTCAACCACTGGACTACGAGACAGGTCCTTTGTTTTGTTTTTAAGTATGTGAAAGGCCAGTGCGAGGGAAACAGTATTTCCCAGAAGAGGACAAGAGTCAAGAGAAGTAGGAGGAGAACTTAAGTATCACGTAACACACCTGAACGAAAATGGTGCCAAGCTTTTTGTTGTTCAGTCGCCAAATTGTGTCCAGCACTTTGCAACCCCATGGACTGCAGCATGCCAGGCTCCTCTGTCCTTCACTATCTTCCGGAGTTTGCTCAAATTCATGTCCACTGAGTTGCTGATGCTATCTAACCGTTTGATCTGACGTCCCCTTCTTTTGCCTTCAATCTTTCCCAGCATCTATCTTTTCCAATGAGTCAGCTCTTCACATCAAGTGGCAAACATATTGGAGCTTCAGCATCAGTCCTTCCAGTGAATATTCAGGGTTGATTTCCTTTAGGATCGACTGGTTTGATCTTGCTGTCCAAGGGACTCTCAAATCCAGACTAATCTCATTTTACTCTTGAGATAGGCAAAGTGAGCCCAACATTGGTAGAGTCATAGCCAGGTGTTAAATTTGACTTCTATGAAAAGATCCTGTGAGTTCGAGAAGGCTGGAATTTATGACGGGTAAGGCCAAAGAGGCAAACTAGGGTGGATTATGAAGGGTTTTAGGAGATATCTAGAGTTTACATTTAATTCTGCTAGCAGTGGTCATCCCCAATATTATGCAGAAGAGTTTGAGCTAGGCCAAAGAGCAGGAAGGCCAGCTTGTGAAGTGAACATCTCTGCTACCATGAGACTATTAACTCATTTTGGCAGGAAAAGCGATGTGATAGAGGCTGACTGGTTGACTCCGACAGTTCAGTTCAGTCACTTAGTTGTGTCCGACTTTGCGACCCCACAAACTGCAGCACGCCAGGCCTCCCTGTCCATCACCAACTCCCAGAGTCTACCCAAACTCAAGTCCATTGAGTCGGTGATGCCATCCAACCATCTTGTCCTCTGTCATTCCCTTCTCTTGCCCTCAATCTTTCCCAGCATCAGGGTCTTTTCAAACTAGTCAGCTCTTTGCATCAGGTGGCCAAAGTATTGGAAGTAACCCAAATCAAGCTGGGAATGAATGGGCTTGGATGCAGACCCTCGAAGAGAGCCTCCTGATTCTTTCCCATCCTCAGGCTGCTGAAAGCAAAATGAGGCTTGTTAGAAATGAAACTGGATGTAGTTTTGAGATCAGGAAGGATCCCAGGCCACTGGTCCTACCACCCCTTGTTGGCCATTCAATGCACAGAATTGTACAGCAGTTATTCAAATTCTGAGCAAACAGAGGAGTGAGTGGTGGTGAGCAGGGGGAAGAAGTAAGGAAAGACATGAAGCTTCAGGATGAGAAAACAGGCAGGGGAGGGGGTATCACGGTTTGAGATGAGAAAGTGTAAATAGAGCCTGTCAAGATGAGTGAGTCAGTATACCTACAGCTGATTCATGTTGATGTACGGCAGAAACCAACATAACATTGTAAAGCAATTATTTTCCAATTTAAATCATTTTTTAAAAAGAATGAATAAGGAATTAACCCTTTAAAGACTCCTCATCACCTCCCTGTTGACAGTCCTTACTTTAATTTAGAAGGTCTTTAATAATCTGGCTTCCATTTACCCTTCCAGCCTCGTCCTTAACCCCACACATGCACACACACACTCAGCCACCCCACACAAAGTCTAAGCTGCAACCAAAACCACATTGCAGCGCTAAGTCATAGAGACTCTAACTGGTATGACCAGGGTTCAGGCCCCACTACCAGTGTTCTTAACCATAAGAACTGGAAACTAACCTCATCACCGTAAAACCGAGACTGGGAGCCACGTGGCAGAGAGTCCTTCTGGGTTCCCTTACCCTGCTGCTCTCCACCCAGGTGCCCCTTCCCAGTAAAGTCCCTTGCTTTCTCAGCATATGTTTCTCCTTGGATAATCCATTTCCAGGTGTTAGTGCCATAAGGCCTCTTGGCCCCACTGAACTCACTGCCTGAAGACAGACTTCTTCCCTCCACTTCACCTGACCAATTACATTTCATTCAGAATTCTACTCAGATGTCATTGCCTCCAGGGGCCTTTCCTGGGCTTACCTCTGTCCACCACCCTCACATAACTGTTATCAGTGCTCTGCCAGTCTGGTTTCCTACAGAGTGGTCTGGAAGCCAAGGGCTGGTACAGGGTCGGGTCATTTTCTCCAGTGCCTAGCACACTGCCTGGAGCCTGAGGATGCTTGATGAGTGTTTACTGGATAAAGGAACAACAGGAAATATATGAAGGAGGCTTGATCGTCTAGATGGAGAATGCTGGTCTGGAATATTGAGAATGGGGAGGACTGCTGTCTCAGACATCCCCCACTCCACCGCCCCTACTCCTCTTGTCACCGCTTCTGCTTCCCTTCTCTCTCTGGGCGTGTTGACTCCCTGAGGAAGGGAGATAAACTGGAATTGGCTCTAATCCCATAGTCCCACCCCTGCCATTTTACTGACTGTGAGTCCTTGGGTAGATTATGGGACCTCTCCATGCCTCTATCTATTTTATAGGATTGTTGTGAAGATTAAATGATACACATAAAGCATTTAGTCCTTTTTTATGATATTTATGCCTGTACTGTATATGTGGAGGTTTGTACCTTCACATCACTTCCGTTGGCCCCTCTCAGGAGAGGTAAGATACTTGGTGCAGGAAGGGGGACCCTTTCAGGGCCCGCGAGTGTGCTCTTGACTAACACTTGGAAATGGATTATCCGAGGAGAAACATATGCTGAGAAAGCAAGGGACTTTACTGGGAAGGGGCACCTGGGTGGAGAGCAGCAGGGTAAGGGAACCCAGGAGGACTCTTTGCCACGTGGCTCCCAGTCTCGGTTTTACGGTGGTGAGGTTAGTTTCCAGGTTGTCTCCGGCCGATTACTCTGACTCAGGGTGCTTCCTGGTGGCCCGTGCATCATTCAGCCAGGATAGATTCGGGTCAGAAGGACTCTGGGAGGTTGGTAGGACATATGGACTGGAGTCTCCTTTTGACTTTTCCCGAAGTCTTCGGGTTGATGGTAACTTGTAAGTTCCACGTTCCTTACCAGGACCTCCTGTTGTAAGATAACTCATGTAAGCGGTTACTATCAGTCCTGGCCAGGATGGGCAGTTTCGGTCAGTCGTTCCCCTAACACAATGATCCCTGTTTCACAGATGAGAAAAATGAAGTCCACTGTTGGTGACCTTCCCACTGATTCAAACCTATCTCATGAGTCTGAATCCCATACTTTGCCCACTCATGGCCTTGGATCTCTGAGGCAGGGTGAAGACACTTTAATCAGACACACAGAATTAGGGTGGTGCAGGGGACCCCGACCTCAGCATTTCTCCAGGCATCAGGCCTTGTGTTCCAATCTGGAGGGCAGAAGGAAAGTCAGCACCTGTAGCAGGCCCAGGGGACAGGGCATTTATCTCTGGACAAACAGATTCCTGGTGCAGGGCTGACCAAAGAGGGATGAAGATCAAAGATGAAAGCCTTCCCCGAATTCAGGGGAGCCCCACCCTGACTCCCAGGGCCCAGGTTGAGGGGAAAGCCCCACATCTCCAATCCCGGGCTCCAGGATCTGGGAATCTGGTCTAGGCAGCAACGGGGAGGGCGCAGCCCAAACAGTGGGTGAAGACTGGGAAGTGAAGGTCTGGAGCCAAGAGGCAGCAGGCCCTGTCCCAGCATCACTGCCTCTTGCCTCAGTTGTCAGGTGCTGGCTCCATCCCAGCTTCAGCCCAAGGACTGGTTTAGTACAGTCAGAACCTCACAGCCTTGGTCCCAGAGAGCTAAGGGTCCGTGAGGGAGGTGCCTCTGGCCTCTCACCCTGGGCCCTGCAGGGACCTGACTAGGGAGGAGAGGGAAAGAGGGAGGAGGCTGGAGGGACCACTCCCCCAGGAGACAGGTCAGACTTGAAAACACAATTCTGGCTATAGGGTCTTTTGTTTCCAGGGTGTCTTGTTTGTCCTTCTGTTCCTTACCCCACCCCTAATATTTCTCCAAGAGTAAACAGGTAGAGGGTGGGGTAGAGATGTCTGTATGATTTTGACCTTGCAGCAACTAACTAGAAGGAAAAGGGAGGGGAAACTGAGATTTGCAGCAGGTATCTTCAGAATATCACAATAAAGGAAGTTTGCTTTGGTTCTCCCATTCCTGGCCCAATTGGGAAAAATCTTTATCTGCACATGTTGAAATTTTGGTGACCAACTCCTCCAGCCCCCATGGTGACAATAATAAGTAACATTTGTATGTTCTTGTCACTTGCCTTAACTTACTTGATCCACAAAATTGCCCTCTATGGATTATTATTACTATTATTATCTCCATTCTGCTGATGAGGAAAACAAGGGTCAGCGAAGTTAAGTGAATCACCCAAGATCAACACAGCTAGTAAGTAACCAAACCAGGACTCACTGAGTTTGTCCTGGTGTTTGAGAAAAAGACTCCATGCTTTCTCTCAAATAACCTCCCTACCCCCTTGGTGATGACACACAGAGACTAGAAGGAAAAAGCAGGGGATCGAGCTGCTTTCAAGAGGCCCCTAGACTTCTCTAAGGGAAACATGGAATGATCGCCAGTGTCAGCTGCCCTGAGATGGCCTCCAGGCCAAAGAGGAGAGAGAGCGAACATGTATCCAGTCATTCATTCATTCCTGAAACTGACGTGATGGGCCATGTGCCCGGGGACACAGTGGGTCCCTGCTCGCAGGGAGACTCGCAAAGGCTCAGTTTCCTGGGGAAAACGAGTCAACATAATGAACTGAAATAGAAGGCAGGCTGTGCCCAGGTGACAACAGTCATTCATTTATTCAGCTAACATTTCCTGAGTGCCTGCTGGAGGCCAGACTCTGTCTCGGAATTTCACAGTCAAATAAAGACACTCTGAGTCCACCAGGAGCCTCCAGTTGGAAGACAGGTAATTAGGAGGCTCCAGCTCCTTCTCTAGTGCTCTCCCCACAATGCTACAGCTTTTCCCTGCATTCCCCAGTGAGCTGTAACTTCCCCAGTTACCAGAGAATTTTCAGTACTGACTTGGGCAGGCAAGAACTCAGATGTCCCCACAATACTGGGGGAGTTCTCGCTCTCCTCCATTCCCCTTCTGAAAAAGAAAAAGAAAAAAAAAAAACAAGACCCCTTCTAAACACAGGCATCTCCCCACGTGGGCTGGTGCCATTCACCAGCAGCATCCACACCGCCCCCTTGGATCAGCAAGAACCAGGTTCCTCCTCCTAGCCTCCTGCTCCAGAGTCCAGCTTGGCCAGCAGCTGACATGTAGGGCATGCTCTATAGATACAGCAGGTAACCTGCTGCTGCTGCTGCTGCGTCATTTCAGTCGTGTCCGACTCTGTGTGACCCCATAGACAGCAGCCCACCCGGCTCCCCTCCACCCGGCTCACGGCGGGGGGGCGGGGCGGGTAGGGGTGGATTCTCCAAGCAAGAACACTGGAGTGGGTCACCATTTCCTTCTCCAATGCATGAAAGTGAATAGTGAAAGCGAAGTCGCTCAGTCGTGTCTAACTCTCAGCGACCCCATGGACTGCAGCCCACCAGGCTCCTCCGCCCATGGGATTTTCCAGGCAAGAGTACTGGAGTGGGGTGCCACTGCCTTCTCCGGTAGGTAGGTTATATCGCCAATAACAGTGAAGCAGGAGGCACAGCTCCCTCTCCTGCAGTTAGGTCAGGCTGATGGGGACGGCTTGGTCCTTGCAAACCTAGTTCTCAGCCTGAAAGAGCTCCTACTTGATGGAGGAGAGGGGTGCAGGGGTCCCCTTATCTGCACTCGCCCTCAGGACACAGATGTGGGCAGCTGACTATCCATCTGGCTAGGACTGTGGCCCCCACCTAGGGGGTAAAGGGCTGTGAGTGGAGAAGATAGAAGATAGAAAATGAGTGGGACTACAGTCCATCAGTCTAGAAGGACTGTTGACAGTGGACCAGTTTGGGAAGGGAGGACAGAGAACGGGTGAGGGCATGTGGGATGAAGAGGGGGTGTTGGGGTAGGGGGGTCGGCAGCCCCTAGCCCAGTTGGGAGCTGGGAGGGGCAGGGGGTGATTCGTTGGAAAACAGACCACAGAGGCTACGGTGGAAAGCAGATGTAGAGACGAATTCCCAAGGAGGTAAGGTGAGAGGAACTGAAGTAAGCAGGCGAGGGGCTGCAGAAGGAGTGGGCAGGGAAGCGGGGCTGAGAGCAAGGAGCACATCCCCCTCAACCTCCTGCCCATGGTATTGATCCACTAGATTACTCAATTTCACCCGTATTGATCAGGTAATTGCTTTATCTCGGGTCTCATTTGAGCTCTGCATTCTCCTGGCTTCCCCATCTCTCTCCTTCATTTTTTTTTTTTTCCTATCAGCCTGACACAAGGCTTCTTAACACAGAAATATATATATACATATATATATGTGTATATATATATATATGTGTGTGTGTGTGTATATATATATATATATATAAAGGTTTGGTTAGCCTGCCCAGGGTTGGTGTTTGGGGTAGGGGATGGGAGTGGATAGGAGGTGAAACCAGCCTCCCCTTGGAGCCCCTAAATTCTCTTTCAAGAAATCCTTCCTGGCTCCAGATAGTGGAAATGTCTGCGCACCCCAGGGTCTCCAAGGTCCAGGTAAGAGCTGGAGGAAATAGACACCAAAGGCCCTGGGCTCAGCCTCTCTCTCCTCACCATCCCACCCACCCTGCTTCCCTACCACAAGACCTGGAATCCCCCAGCACCCCAGCCAGGCTCTCGGACATCCCTTCAGTAAGTCTGCAGAGTCTTGCCTCTGTCTGTCCGTCCCTCCGGATACGCTTCACTATATATCCTGCCACTACCCCTGCCCTCTCTGGAGCCCAATATATGGGTCCTTCCTGCCCACCTTCCTCATCCCCTCTGACTCTGCTTGGCCCTGGCCCAATTCCCCACCCTTGGGAACCCAAACATCCTGCCTTCAGCTGGAGGAAGGAAAACTAAGGAAGAAGCCTCAGCCACTCTCCAGGGAATCCACAGACAGTTCCCCCAGAGAGTCCCTAATGTGAAAGGCAACACCTCATGGCTTCCTGAAGCCTCCAGTCTAAGAGAAGGGACCAGACCCATCTGAGGACAGGTCTAGGGAAACCACACAAAAGATAAAAGGACAAGGTCCAGGGAGTGGAGGGAATGCTGGGAGATCCCAGATGAGATCCAGCTCTCTCCCAGTCTCCCAAAGCTCAGCCCTGCTCAGCTCACAGACCAGCTGGGCAGAAAGGCAGTAGACACTGAAACTGTAATTTGCCAGCAGTAGCATCGAGTGTGGGTGTGGAGTCAGTGGGGCCAGGGGGAACCTGTCCACTGCAGTGCACACTCTGGCTTCCTGGCACCCTGGAATTCTCTGCATAGTAGCCAGGGAGGTGTCCAGGCACACATGGGCCTCCACCCTGGACGCACCCACCCTGAGTACAGGCCTGGGGGCAGCTGTCCATCTGTGCTCTTGCACATATGTGCTATGGAATTCTCCAGGCAAGAATACTGGCGTGGGTTCCTCCAGGGGAATCTTCCTGACGCAAAGATCAAACCCACGTCTCCTGCACTGGCAGGTGGGTTCTCTACCACTAGTGCCTGGCACCTGCAAATGTCAAGAGCGGGCCCAGGATGCAAAGATTCTTCGCCATGGAGTTCAATTTCCAAGACTTCCACCGAGACCTCGAGCCAGGCACTGAGGTAGGAACTAGGAATTCCATGGCAAACACAATGGATAAGACTCAGACACTCCCCATGGAGCTTAGAGACTCTAGGACACTATAAACCATCTCTCCATCTGTAACCTCTGGACCCCTCATCCAACACCATGCACCCAGCCAGGGCCTTGCAGACTCCCTTTGAGGAAGGGAGCCCCCAGACAGAGAGAGGGAAGAACTCAAAGCCGTGTGTCCAGACACGATCTGCACTGGGGAGGCAGGTAATCCCAACCCTGAGCCCCACAAACTCATCCCCACCCAGTGAGGAGCCAGAAGAAGCAGCAGCAGGTGTGTGGGAGGGCATGAGCCCTCAGGGTCCATCCGGCTACATCTTACCTGCCACAAGGTGGCAAGCACCAGTGCCCCCCAGAGAGCCCAACACAACTCTTCACCAGAGCTTTTCCTAAGCAGAGGACAACTGACCTCTTTCCTTCCTGTCTCATTTTACAGAGTCCCAACTCTGCTCTGGGGAAGCTCCTCCCTGAGTCTAACCAGCATTCCCCCACTGCTCCCACAGTCTTTTTTTTTTCCTAGTTCCTCTTCCATCCAAATGCCTCACCTTTTCCAGCTTCTCCTTCAACTCTTTTCACCCCATCTCTCTCTCATCCTTCCTTCCCTGACACCTGGACCCATTCACTTTGGCCTCCTGGTATCCAGGCTTGGAAGGAGCGTGACCCACTGTCCCAGTTCTAATACTGAAAGTCCTGAGTTTGAGAGAACCTCTGTGTCCCAGGGACAGGAATGCACCCTACCTGGAAGGTAAGATACTGCATGAGGCCCAGATGGGAGAGGGTTTGGGTGCAAATACGAAGAGGCCAGCAGCATTTTCCCACATGTCTGCAGAGACAGAGACAGACACACACACACTATACACAGAGATACCCATAAACAGTCTCCAAAACAAAAGCACAGCCCACACACCCAGGGGCAGACATTCACAGACACACAGACACACGCACTCAGACTCACACACAGATAAGCCCAGACTCACACACCCACACTCCTAGAGACAGGTGTGTGTGGACACAGATAGGCACGTACAGTATACCAACAACACACAGTGGAAACACCAAAACTGACACAAACACCCACACACAAAAACAGACAGCCATAGAGACAGACATCCACAGGCAGACATACACTCATTTTACGACTCCTCAGAGACACACAGACACATTCAGACACCCACAGAGAGGCAGGAAGGAGACCCAGGAGCACAAAGATGCCTTCACCTGCGCCCAAGGGCTGAGCCAAGCAACAGATTCCAGACCTTTTCCCTGTTCTGCCCTGGAAATACTCACAGGGCTGGGGGGTGGGGGGAGGTGGGCAGCTCCTCCTTATCCCCCAGAGGAGAAGGTGGACCCAGCACCAAGGTCTCCATGGACCCCAGCTTGAGATTCACAGAACCAAACGGAGAGCACGCACCCCCTACCCTACTGAAGATCCTTCTGCCTAGGGGTGGAGGTCCTGCCCCCGACCAGAAGCTAGGGCTGGGGACAGCTCTGAGACCAGCCTCTCTGGAGACAGGGGGTAGGCGTGGGGAAGCCCTGGCTCCCTCTCTTGGGGTCGGGTGGTGGGGGTGGAGAAGTGTGAGTGAAATGGGTTTATTACTGGGAGTCTGTTGCCTCGATTGGTATCGATCCCCGCATGTCACCTTCCATTGCCACTAATGGGACATGAAGAGTCGCCACCGACACCAGCCCCCCGGCAGCACGCACGAACCCACAGCTCCCCTCCCCCGTCCCCACATCCCAGAGCTGCAGCCCAGGCTGCCTCGGCCCTGCTGCCAGCTGTACCCCCCTCCTCCCTCTGCCTCGTCTACTCCTTCTCCTTCGCTTCCTCTCCTTCTGCCTTTCTTTGTCTCCTTGAGTCTGACTCCAAAAGCTTCCCCGCACCTGCTTTCCTTTCCCCCTTTACAGCCACCTGAGGACCCTATCCCCCACTCAGGGGTGTCCTTTTCCTTCCCTTCACTTATTCTCTCCTCCTTCCTCTGGGTCCAGAATCGGCCACCATCACTCCCCAAATGAGGGTGCACTGGGTCCCAGCCAGTCTTGGGGAACAATGGGGAGTCAAGGGAATGATCCCTGTTTCACCAACATCTGGCAAGGAGTGCTTCTCAAGGGATAATTTCCTTCTATCACACCAACCTGGCCATACAGAACATCCTGGAATAGCCGAGTCCCCAAACAGACCCTCCTGGAACAGCGGGGCCCCCCACCTTCAGTCCACTGGCTGCCACGACCCCAGGCTGGATCCTGGTAGAAGAACAAGGAGAGAGTGAAGATGAGGAGTCTTTTTTCTTTTCTCTTATCCTGCTCCTCAGGGAGGAGATGGCACCACCTCCCCCGTCCACCCCCACCTGGCAAGCCCCACATCCCCTGCAGGGCCTGGTGAAGCCCTCCCCAGGGCCTGAAACCATCTGTGGGTCTGCAGTCCTGCCCACGGTAATGTCAGATAGTCACAAAAGCACAAATGAGACCTGAAAAGACCCATCCAGGGTGATGAGGTCTTGATACAAAGTACGTCAGACAGTGTCGATAGGCTGGGAATTTAGCCTATCGTGCTGGTTACTCAAGTATGAAAAAAAGTCACTAACTAGAACAGGAAAAGTCCACTTGAGGTGCAAATAGAGCATCCTTGGCTTTGCTACTGGGAAAGCAGTCTGCATGCCTGAGTCTGTGCCATTGAGCCCTGGGGACTGGTGGGGCAGCGGAGGAGAGGGACTCCTCCCAGCCCTACCCTGCACCACACTCAGCCCTGAAAGGCTCCTCCCCAAGCAGACCCTGGGAGACACCCAGAGCCATCTCTAGGCCCCCAAGTAAAAAGGGTGGCCTCTTGTCGATTCCTGTCATTAGACAGGGATGAGGTTTCCACCCCCATCACTTAGCCCCATTACTGTGTCATGTCCGGGCTGTTTAGGAGGCTGGACCAGGCCAAGTAGAGGTACTAGATACAAAGCTAGGGGTTTGAAGGTGACTTCAAAAGTTAAGGCTGCTTGAACCTAGATGTCCATCGACTGATGAATGGACAGCTCAACAAGGCAGCTCATAAAATTATTCAGCCATAAAAAGGAATGCATTTGAGTCAGTTCTAATGAGGTGGACAAACCTAGAGCCTATTGCACAGAGTGAAGTCAGAAAGAGAAAGATAAGTATAGTATACTAACGCATATATACGGAATCTAGAAAGATCGTACCAAAGAATTTATTTGCAAGGCAGCAGTGAAGAAACAGACATAGAAAACAGACTTATGGACATGGGGAGAGGGGAGGAGAGGGTGAGATGTACGGAGAGAGTAACATGGAAACTTACATTACCATATGTAAAATAGATAGCCAACGGGAATTTGCTGTATGTCTCATGGAACTCAAACAGGGGCTCTGTATCAACCTAGAGGGGTGGGATGGGGAGGCAAATGGGAGGGAGGTTCAAGAGGGAGGGGACATATGTATACCTATGACTGATTCATGTTGAGGTCTGACAGAAAACAACAAAATTCTGTAAAGCAATTATCCTTCAATTGAAAAATAAATGAATTTTTTTTGAAAAGGTTGAGGCTGCTTGTTGCCAAGATGGGGTAGTTGGAGGGTCTAGAATGTGGGGAGCCGGTGGGATGTTCTCTTCTGGTTTACTCTGGAAACCCTCGATAAGACAGCCCCCAGGTCCAGGCACTGAGCCAAGCACCTGATGCACACAGAGATGCTCAGAAAACCAAAGGAAGCGACTTCCCTGGTGATCCAGTGATTAGGACTCCCTGCTCCCACAGCAAGGGGGCATGGGTTCAATCCCTAGTGGTCAATCCCACATGCCTTACTGAGCTGCAAAAAAAAAAAAGAGCAAAGGAAAGGGTTGGATTTGGCCAGGGGACACCCTTCCCCAAAGGGCAGTAGGCCGTTTGCCTGTGTCTTGGAGAAGAAACAGAGGAGGCCCAGGGTCCCATCCTAGAAGCCAAAGTCGAGTGCCCGGGGTTCCTAGTCCCAAGCCAGCCTCCTCAAGGAGGCCCAGCAATCAAAATGTGAATGACCAGGAAGGGCGGGGGGGTGGTGAGGGGGACACTTTGATCAGGTTTACGGGAATACAAGAGGAAGTGGGTAGGGACAGCGTGTGGAGCAGCAGAAGAGAAAAGGTGAAACCCTGACTGTCTCAGAAGCAGCTGCTCTGGTTCTCGAAAGGGCTTGAAGTTAGCAACGTGAGGGACTTTCCTGGGAGCTGGGACGGTGGCAGGAAGTGGGAAAGCAGAAGAGCCCTGATCCTCCCTTCCTGGGGGCCTGTCAGATGTGGCCCTCCCAGGAGAGCTGTGGAGGCATCAGGCGGTCCCAAAGACCCCTGGGGTCCAGGCAAGCTGGAGGTCCCAGTCCTCCCACTAAAGATTCTACCACCACCTGCTCTTCCAATGGGGCCTTCATGCTGGAGCAGGAGTGGGGAATGCTCCTTCCTCCCCAGAATCCTCTCCTTGGCCTTGGCTTCTTCCCGCTTTGAACTCAAATCATCCTAAATCCTTCAGTGAAGGAAACGGGATGGAGTGAAGGGGAGCGAGGGGCAGAGCCAGCTCTTCAGGTGGGAAAACACCAGTAACACCTGAGGGAGACACCGGAGTAGCCTGTCTCGGCACTAACCCCGGTCTTCCTGGTTGTAGCTCTCTGTTTCCTATGGCAACCAAGTTTACCTCATCATGGCTAGTATTCCTCCCTTCTCCCTGCACCAGCTCCCTGGAACAACGTTCTGGACCATCCCTCCCTTTGCACCTTCTTTCCTTTCTGCCATCAATGGGCCCTGAGCCCCGTCCTGCCTCTCCGCCCCAGCTCCTGTCTCTTCCATCAATCAACCTCTTTCTCTCACCTTTCCATCATGTTAGCTTCGGTTGATTTAACCAGAAAACAACCCCTAGAATTTAATTCCATGGCCCTCCATTCCCATCTCGATCAGCTTGAGACTGGGAGGGGCTGTGTAATGATGGGGGAGTAGCAAGGGATAGAGAAACTTGGCCTCCTAGACTCAAGAAGAGAAAAAAAATCATATTGATTCCCCAATGACAGCCATCAGTCTTTTCCTCCCCACAAGGGACTGCAGAGATTGGACACAGGCTCAACAGGCTCCAGGGTCCCTTGGTCCCCAGGACTTAAAAACAGAGGCTGTGGTCTTTGACATCCTCACTCCTCTAGTTTCCCCTGAGGTCAGTTACCTAAATCCTCCATGCCCTCCCCAGTGGAAGCTGGAATCCTACCACCTTCTTTTGTTCCTGCTGTTTTTAGTGGGATACCTGATGCCCCTGCAGTTACTTTCTTCCATCTGGTTTAGGATTTAGTTGGCAGTTCTTCTCACTGTCTAACTTTGAGTAGTATTTATAAGGAAAAGGAAAATAAAAAACCTATTTTCTATAGCCCTAAGAGGAAAGAGACATAATAAGTGCTTTAAAAACCTTAGAGAAAAGGCAATTGGGTCAACTATCAGCTTCATGTTAGTACTTGAGACTAAGGGGAAAATTACAGATTATGACAGTTCATCCCCAGTATGGGAGCAGAGGTGGGGCCTGGGACTCAAAGGGAAAAGCAGGGAGTGAGGTAGCGTTAAGAGTCAGAGGTTGTGAAGAGGGGATTCTTTACCAGACCAGGACTCTTATCTCGACAGGACCTTCTGTGAGAGAAGGGCTGATGCAGGGGAAAGGGTAGACAGCTGGAAGGACTTCCCGACAGTTCTGTCCCTCTTCCTAAAACTGAGGCAGGAGTAGCCCTCTCATCAGTCTTTCTGTTGGTCAGATGTTTCAGGAGCCATCTGCCCCAGAGGTGGGCTCTGGATGCAGAGGACCCAGTGGAAGATACTCCCTCCCACGGCACCCCCACAGAGGGGCAGAGGGCGCAGGCCGTGGTGGCACTGGCCCCTGAAGGGTTAAAGCTATTGTCTGAAAAACCACATCAGCTCCCCTGGGAGCTTGGAGATCCCGCTCTCATTTTAAGTAACCCTAACTCAGCGTGTGATGAGCGAGGGGTCGCTGGGCGAGAAGTGCTACTGGAAGGAGCCGCTGGACAGAGCCCGGACCGGCTGGCTGCTGCGGCAAGGTAAGGGGTTCTGGGGGCCGGCCAGGGGGACGATCCTTCTTCATCCCCACCCCCATCCCCACCCCAGCTGGGGAGCCAGTTGGGGGCAGCTGGGAAGGGGAGAAGAAAAGAGACACAGGCACCGGGTGAAGGTGAGAACCCAAGGGCCACACTGAAGCCGCCTGGAAGGGGCCCGGCTCCTCTATACAGACGCGGTACAGTGCAGAAGCAGGTGTGGGCCAGTCAGGGCAGAGAGAGGGGTCGAAAGACAGCAGGTCTGACAGGGCACAGGCTCTTCTCCTCAGATGGGGCGCAGCTGGGGTCAGACGTCGGCTCACTGGGGCAGAGCAGACTCCTGGGATTCACGGGGCTGAGTCAGGCTCTGGGCGCTGATGAATGAGGGTCCCAGCCATCCCCGTGCCCTGTTGTCTCTGCCTATAGGGAGTTCAGCATCCCAGCATGTCGCTGCTGCCATCCCTCTGACACTGGGGGGGTGGGCGTCACAGCCTGGGCAAGGGAAGGAGCAGCAGGTGGTCCAGGGAGGGCAGAGTTAAGGTTGTGCTCCCATCTGAGCCAGGCTGGGACAAAGTGACATCTCTGATGGGGTGACGGGATTCTGCCCCATCCATCTGCTTCCTTTGCTTCCTCAGACTCCTGGCTCCCTCCCAGAGGACGAGATCCAAGAAGCCTAAAATCTAAGAGCTTGGGTGCCCCTTGGCAGGAGCACCCCTGTGATGGTGGGGACAGATGTGGTGTGAGGCGGGAGAGGCACGCAAGGTGATATTCCTCCGGCTGAGAGAGGGCCCGTGACTCCCAACCCCTTCCCAGCTTACCAGAGGAGGCTGGGAAGAGAGCGATGCCGGCCACTCCATCTCCAGCCCCTTTCTGTCCCTGCTCAAGGGCAGTGGGGCCCCAAGGGGAGAGGGTCCAGGGCACATGGATGGGGCCGTAAGCTGGGGTTAGTGGAAGCTGAAGTTAGGGCTCACGGTAAGACGGGATGAGGACAAGGGTTGAGATGGAGGCTGGAAGCAACAGGGCACAAAGGGCTGGGGACTGAGTCAGAGGCATTAGAGGCCCCCAGCTGAGGAGAGCACCCCAGAGGCCCTCTGCCCACAGCTGCATTCCTGGTCCCTGTTACTCAGCCCCAGGAAGGTCTGCCAGCTCATCCCAGCTCAGCACTCGGCTGGGAGCTTTCACTTCCTCTGGCTGGCCTGGCTCCTCAGCCACCTCAGCAGCGCCTGCTGGAGGGGATTTCTTGTCCCCTGGCGGGGGGATGGAGGGAAGGATCAGGGGGTGTCCAGGCAGGGGGATCCCCGGAGGCCCCGCTGATGGGAATGAGATTAAAGGAGCTGGCATTGAGTTTGTGCTGGGGGAGAGGGCAAGGGGCCACTGGAGGGCTGGTGGAGGGGAGGGGGGCCAAGTAGGGAAGGGGCTGTAGAAGCCAGGTCAGGAAGCTGGGGGCCTGGGTTTGATTTCCAGCTCTGAAGAACAGGTGAGAGACAGGAGGGCAGGAGAAAGACAAAGAGGTAAGAGAAAAGAAACAATAAGGAGAGGCAGGGACGGAGACCAGGCAGGCTGGGTGAGGGGGTGGGGAGGCACGCACAAGAAGGAAAACAGGCTCAGCAGAGGCAAGACAGACAGACCGCTTGGTTTGTAGACAGTATGATTTGTAGACGTAAGATGTAAGGACAGGAGAGAAACCAAGGGAAACTGAAACAGAAAAGGATGGACAACAGAGAGAGAAAATGATGGAGCCGGGGAAGTAAGGCAAGAGAAGGCTTGGTGGACGAGAAGTGGAAAGAAGGAGGAAGAAGGAGACTCAAGCGGGAGCGGAGAGAAACTCTAAAGAAGGAGGAAACAGTTGAAAATTAAAGGTCAAACAAAGTGAAACAGAGACATGGAGGGGCCAGACCAAGGCAGGGGTGGGCGTGGGGCTGGAAGCTGGTCTCCTGATACCCTAATCCACATCCCCCAACCCATGGGTCCTTTCGGGGTATGGGACTTCCCCCACGACTTTTAACTGCCCTTCCTGCCAGGTCTGGGGGTGGAGCAGGGGGGTGTCAGGGTTTGGGTTTCTACTCCGTGGAGTTACACAAACCTTTTAAATCCCATGGCCCCCAGGGACCATGGAGGCAGAAGTCAGAGACAGTCAACAAGGGGCTGGAGGGGCTGAGGGGGAGAGGAGGTGATCCGAGGCCCCTGGGCATCGGGGTGGGGCAGGGAGACTGACCAAGGAGCAGGGTGAGAGGGAGCCTGGAGATGGAGCTCAGGGCTGGGAGGAGGAAGGGAGGGTTCAGGAGAAGTCAGGAGCAGGGGTGAGAGGGAGCCTGGAGATGGAGCTCAGGGCTGGGAGGAGGAAGGGAGGGATCAGAAGCCTGGCAGGCGCAGTGGCAGAGAAGGCGGGGTCTCTCACGGGTGTGGGTCGATGACCTGCGGGAGGGAGCCAGGGTTCAGCGGGCTAGATTCCCAGCCAGGAAGCATCCAGAAGGGGTCCTCTGCCCTAGAGTCTCTAGGTCTGACAGAAAGGACAAGATGTCCTTGGTGAAGAAGGACATCTATCCCAGCTCCTCCCCCAAACTCCCCAAGGAAAAAGGTGTTGGCTTTGCCCTTCCCAGGCCCCCAGCCGGTCTTCCTCGCCCACCTAAGCTGCTTTCACTAATAGCATTAAGGAAGGTCTCAGGACTAACACTCCCCACTTGGGGCTGAGATCAAGGGGAGAGACTAGAGGCTTCTAATCAGATTGGGGATTTGGTGGAGGGTGGGTAGGGGATATACCATTTGCTCAGTGCTCACCAGCAGAAAATACTCCCCACCACCCCCCACCACCCCACCCCACCCCCAGCCCACCAGCCTGTATTTCCCTGGTTGCCCCTCTGGGCTGGTTTCTCCACTCCTGATCTTTCCCTCTCTCCTGGGGTGGTATCTGGACCTCACCTGTGTCCACAGCATCCGATTTCCACAATGCTATTTGTCTCTGATTCACTCTCTTCCTGGCTGGCTCATTTGCCCTCTCTTTCAGCGGCCTTTGAATTTACAGTCTGTCTTCCCACTGCATCAATCAAGCAGTCACTGAGAAGACTTGGTTGTGTCCAAACAATCAGATTATGGGGACAATCCACTTTAGCCCCTTAGAAGGGCCAACAGCAAAATGTCTTTGAGGCACAAATTTCCTACTTTGCATGGAGGCAACCTTGGTCTTGAACTCTGAGGGTTTTTTAATTCTGGGTGTGTTCCTGTGTTTCTCACTCTCTCTGTATTCCACTCTGCCCGTCTGATGTCCTCTGGCTTCCTGGGGTTCCCACTGATCATCTTTCAGGCAAAGAGCCCACTCCTTAGGTTTAATGGGAGTGCCTCTTTCAGGACCCCAGGGCCTCCTGTCGGCCTCACCCCTGCTCCCAAGTTTTCTGCCCTGATTGATTACAGCTGGGAGCCTGGAGTGAGACAGACCTGTTTCCATCTGGCTCCACCACTTGCCCTGGGATCTTATGCAAGTCTCCTAATCTTTTGAACCTCAATTTCCCCAGCTTGCAAAATGAAGATAATGATACCCATCACAAAGGATCATTGTGAATATTCAATGAAGTAACTAACATAAGGGAAAAAATGTCAAGCCCAATGCTAGGTGCATGATAGGAGCCCAATTCATATTAACTAAACTTCCCTGGTGGGTCAGAGGTTAAAGCACCTGTCTGCAATGCGGGAGACCTGGGTTTCATCCCTGGGTCGGGAAGATCCCCTGGAGAAGGAAATGGCAACCCACTCCAGTACTCTTGCCTGGAGAATGTCATGGACAGAGGAGCCTGGTGGGCTACAGTCCACGGGGTTGCAAAGAGTCGGACACGACTGAGTGACTTCACTTTCACTTTTCAAACCCTTGAAAAGGTAAAATCTGCTTGGGACATTTCATTTGACTCCAACTGCTTACTGTCTATTTTATCATTGTTCTCTCTGTTGCTTTTCTTAAATAATGACCTAAAACCTACATGTGTTGCAATGGGCCCTTGCTGTTGTTCAAGGGGATTAATCATATTATTAATAATCAGAATAATGGTAATGACAACAATAATAATTGCTTGCTACTATAACCCATCAGGAAATACAAAGCCCTTAAGAGCAGGCTCTCTGATCATTCAAGATTGGGTTATGATCCTTTGTGATTTATGGTTCTCAGTACTCATCCTCTCAGGCCACTGCACTGATCCTGTAGTAGGGGCGGGAGGGGCTGTGCAAGGCCTGTGAGAGCTGCCCCACCTCAATCCCCAGCCCACAGGACAAGAGGGAGGGAGCTGGGAGATGGGGGGAATAGGCAGAGTAGGAACACCTCCCCCAGCCTTGGGGAGCATTGCCACCAGAATACGGGTTAAAATCAGCCCTAATGAGCTGGATGAACCTAGAGCCTATTAAACAGAGTGAAATAAGTCAGAAAGAGAAATGTGGTATATTAACGCATGTGTATGGGGTCTGGAAAGATGGTACTTACTGATGAAACTATTTGCAGGGCAGCGATGGAGAGCAGACATAAACAGACCTGTGGACACAGTGGAAGGAGGAGAGGGTGGGATGGACTGAGAGCCTAGCATGTGTAAAATGCAAAACAGACATTTCCGTGTATAAAATGGATAGCTAGTGGGAATTTGCTGTGTGACACAGGGAGCTCAGCACAGTGTTCTGTGACTACCTAGAGGGGTGAAATGAGGAGGGAGATGGGAGGGAGGTTCTGGAGGGAGGATATATGTGTGTCTCTGTGGCTGATTCCCTCTGATATATGGCAGAAACCAGCACAATAAGGTAAAGCAATTATGCTCCAATTCAAACAAAAAAATTTTTTTAAAAGAAGTATGAGGAATTAAGGTTAAACAGCCAGAGCAATTCTTGGATGTGAAGGTAAAACTAAAACCTGCTCCTCTCTGAGGGTTCCCCACGGCCAGCTCAGGGACTCCCACAGAAAAGGGTGGGCTAGAGGGAAGACACTTGGCAGGACTCAGCAGCAGTGAGGATTTCCACACCCAGAGCCAGCAAGCTCCTCAGACATGTGAGGATCCAGGAGGGACCCTCACAAACATGGGCGGAGCCAAGGAGGAGGCTGAGGCATTTAGGAAACCCAGGGTTTGACCTACTTGGACTTAGTATTTTAATTTTTTTCTTTGAAGGAGCAGGAGAGAGGCTGTGGGTAGCCTACCTAGGTGGCTGAATATTATAAATGTTGAATTAAGGTCTTGCTTTCCACTCTTTCACTCAAGAGCTGTGTGTGTGACCCCTAGTGAAGTCACTCAGCACCTCTGAGTTCCATCTCAGCTGATGCTTCCTGTGAGGTTCAGAAGTGTCAGTTCCTCCCCACAGTGCAGGGCGTCCTGAGTGCCTGCTCTCCAGTGGGTTTATTATTCCCTTCTTGCCAGATCCGAAACCTGAGATCTCAAACCCTCCAGATCCAGCAGGCACGGCAGCCCTAGGAATCATATCTACTTCCTCCAAGGAATACTCCCCCTTGGGCATCTCTCACCTCTGCACCCCCTATTTCCCCATCCGTTCTCCTGAGGTGAGGGAGGAGAGAGCCCCAAGCAGCTGGAGGTTAGACAAAGAGGAACTTCCCAATGCCTTGCTTCCCAGGTGGCGCTAGTGGTAAAGAACCCTCCTGCCACTGCAGGAGACCTGAGAGACACAGGTTCCATCCCTGGATTGGGACTATCCCCTGAAGCAGGAAACGGCAACCCACTCCAGTATTCTTGCCTGGAGAATCCCATGGACAGAGAGAAGAACCTGGCGGCTACAGTCCCTCGGATCACAAGAGTTGGGCACGAATTAGCACCTAAACCACCACCATCATAGTTGGTTAACAAAGTTGTGTTCATTTCTGCTGTACAGCTAAGTGATTCAGTTATACATACCTACACATCCCTTTTCATATTCTTTTTCATTATGGTTCATCACAGGGTGTTGAATAGTTCCCTGTGCTATACAGTACGGCCTTGTTGTCGGGATTCCTCCCACAGCCCCTTGATGCTGTTTCCCATGGGTTCTTGCTACTCACAGTACAGCCCACAGACCAGCAGCGCTGGGATCACCTAGGAGCTTGTTAGAAATGCAGAATCTCAAGTTCCAGCGAGTACCACTGAAACAGAATCTGCATTTTAGAGAGATCCCCAGGCGACCCTTATGCACATCAGAGTTTGAGAAGCACTTTTACAGATGATTTAAGTCTTAAGGCAGCAGAGTACAGGAGAAAGGGCTGTGAAAGAGGAGTGGGGGGGGGGGGCGGCCACCCTTGGTGTGGCAAGTCACTTTCCCTCTCTGAGCCTCATCTGGCAAGTGAGGAGGCTACTCCAGATGAGCTCTCACTTGCCCCCAGACCTGTGGGCCTAGGAGGTTCTAGTTGAGAACAGCGCTTGCCTCGTGCCAACGGCAGTGGAGATGCAAACTCAGAGCCCAGGTGGTGTGAGCCGGTCCCCTAACAGTCAGGTAACCCCTCTGTCTCTGGCCCAGCCTGAAGCAGACCTCTCCTTCTGTCAAACCCATCCCCCTCCCATCTCTCCTCGTCCTCTGGGCTGTTGGCTCCTCCTGCACTAGCGACGAAGGCGGAAGCCAGCCAGTCTTTTGCACCATCCTCAGTCCCATCCAGAAGGCTTTGGGACAAAGACAGCTTCTCCCCTCACCTGCAACAGGCAAGTTTATCTCACTAGGGCTGGTCCCCCAGTCTTCCCCCGTCTCACCAGCTGCCCCTATCCCACCCCAAGCTAAACTGGGAACCAGCAAGATTCCTTCTTCCTTGTCCATGGTTCATTAATTCAACAAATATTTAGAGACCTTCTGTGAGTACAAGACCCTGGGTTAGGCAGTGGGGATCCTGGGGAGCCAGCAGTGAAAAAGGCACCCGGTATTCCTGACCACAGGGAGCTGACACACAGTGATGTCCTTGATATATTCATCACCATTCAGTGATTCTACCAAGAATCATTTCTTGAACATCCATGAAAAGTCAGGTACTCTGCTAGGCATTTGAGACTTCTCAGTGAGTAAACATACAACAACCCCTCCTCTTCTCAAATGCAAAATTGTTCTAAGCATTATAAAGGTGTGCCTCTGTCAATCTGCCACCTCCTTCCCTTCAAGGTTTAGAAAGAGCCAAGGATTAATTACATTTTAGCTTGTCTTCTCTTGGGAAAAACCTCAGTCCTGTTAAGCCCTGAGAAGAGGTCTCATTCTCTGTCTAAATCCCCCAGCAGGAGGAGGATCTAGAGGGCAAGATCTAGGACCCTTTGCATTCCTCTCCATCTATTTAAGCCACTCAGCCTCAAACCCTGAGTCCTGGGTCAGCCCCTGGCCAGTGAGGAGGTCCCCAGGGGAGGTTTGGCCCAGCCTGGCTGTGGGGGAGTGTCCTGCTCAGACCCCACTCCCCTTCCCCAATCTCTCCCCTCTTCTCTCTTTCCCTCCTCTTTCACTGCCTTCTCCCCTGCCACCTTCTTTCCCTTCCTGCTAAGGGGACTATTTCCCCCAAGGCCCAGACACAGCCCTCGCCCCCTGGGAGTGGACGATGCACTGCAGCTGCTTGGCCAAGGGCCTCCCTGCCATCTCCGTGGCTGGCAGCGCCTGGATCCCAGGTGAGCCTCTGCCAGGGGTCCCAGTGGCGCCCCAGAGGAGGCCTCGGGGGCAGTGGGGTGGCGCTGACGCCCCTCTCCGCCCCAGGCCTGGCCTTCCCCGACTGGGCCTACAAAGCCGAGTCGTCCCCGGGCTCCCGGCAGATCCAGCTGTGGCACTTCATCCTGGAGCTGCTGCAGGAGGAGGAGTTCCGCCATGTCATCGCCTGGCAGCAGGGAGAGTATGGGGAGTTCGTCATCAAGGATCCAGATGAGGTGGCCCGCCTCTGGGGCCGCAGGAAGTGCAAACCGCAGATGAACTACGACAAGCTGAGCCGGGCCCTCAGGTGAGAGGAGGCAGCCGACCGACCAGAGAGGGAAGAGCTCAGAGAAAAAGGCTATGGTTTCTGGCACCCCTGTCCAATTCCTGCCCTCCGAAGCTTGGGAACCGCTCTGGAGTGTGACAGGATGGCTAGCGGTTATCCAAGAACAGCTAGGGGTCAATCCTGCCAACCTGGGGAGCGGGGAAGTGGCTGGGTCTCTTGAATGCATCCTCCCTGCCAACCTCCTGCTCTCATCCTTGGGCTCTCCAGATATTACTACAATAAGAGGATCCTGCACAAGACCAAAGGCAAAAGGTTCACTTACAAGTTCAACTTCAGCAAGCTCATCGTCGTTAACCACCCTCTGTGGGAGATCCGGGCAGCCCCGTCCCCCTGCTTGCTGCTGGGGGCCCCTGCTCTATTTCAGCCAGCGCTGCTCCCCATGGGTGTGCAGAACGAGGTAGGCACGAAAGCCGGGCCCTGCCTCTCCATCCAGAATGCCCCCACCCTCCTCTCTGCCTTGGGGGCCCATCAGCTTCCAATGTTCTTCTCCCCCTGCATCCTAGTCCCCGAGTGCCCCAGGGGTGGAAGTGATACTCTGATTCACCCCTCCATTTTTAACCATCCTGCCAATATAGCCTGTGAGAGAGGGCAACTCCTTCTGCACCAGGCGTGACCCCTTTAATGGTGGGTCACAGGGAAAGGGGTGGGGTCTCCAGAGAGGGTGCGGGACATGTGGGCAGTGCTGACTTAAGAACCATTGTGAGACTATTTCATTATTTTAATGACTGGTTGTTAAACAATGTGTACTGTGGAATACATACCAAGGAGGGCCCATTCCACCCCCATGCCAGCCTCTCCTCACTCCCCAGCTCCTACACAGCATGCTGTTCGCCCATCGGGCCATGGCGGAGCAGCTGGCTGGACAGCAGACCCCTCAAGGGCCACCAGAGGCCTCTGGGAGCAAGAAGGGGAGCAGCAGCAGTGTCCACCGTGAGTGCTCGTGCCTGGAGAGGGCCCAGGGAATCTTGAACAGAGGAGGGGAGAACCCTTCATACTGAGTACATGGAAGAGCAGGCACGCGTCTGGGGGACACATCGTGCATACAATCAACAAACGTTTAATGCACACCAGCTATTTACTCGGAGAAGGCAATGGCAACCCACTCCAGTACCCTTGCCTGAAGAATCCCATGGACAGGCAAGCCTGCTGGGCTGCCGTCTATAGGGTCACACAGAGTCAGACACGACTGAAGCAACTTAGCAAGAGCAGCAGCTATTTACTAGGTATGGGGGTCCATGTATGAAAGACGGCCCTCAGGATGCTCAGAGACCAGTGAGGAGCAGAAATAGGACAGTGGTCAGTGACCAATACTGGGATTCAGGGAAGCGCAAGGTGCTACTGGAATGCAGAGGAGTTGGGGCTTCCTGGAGGAGGCTACACCTGAGCAGGTGAAGAAGATGGAGAAAGATGTCCAGGCAGAGGGACCAGCATTTATAAAGGAAAAAGCTGCAAATGAGTGTAGTCAAATCTGAAGATCTGCTGGTAGCTTACACGGTCACAGTGAGGGATGTGACGGGAGCAGGGATGAGGAGGAAGAGGAGAGACACAGCTGGCAAGATGATGCTCCAAGGGAAATGGGCGTTTAGTCCCAGAGAGCCTCAGAAGCCATGCTGAAGGGCTTGGACTTAATCCTGAAAGCAAAAGGAACCCAGAGGGAGAAACGTGTCCAGATGTTCATTTTACAAAGACAACTTGGGATGTATGTAGAGTTGGGGATGTGGGACTCCTACAACTGATGCTGGAGGCTTTTGAAGATCTAGGTAGCTGGTGATGGAGCTGGAACCAAGGCAAGGGCCTGGGTGCAGAAGGAGGCCCAGTTGAAGAGAAATTGGGAAGATAAAGTTCACTCATTCATCCACTCATTACTTCTTTCAACAGATAGCTCATGAGCTCCTGCTGAATGTGACAAGCCCTGTCCTAGTGCTTGGGGTGCCAATATGAGCAAGATTGCCTTTATACAGCATGTAGGCAAGAAGGATATTCAGTTAATAATCCAACAAAACTGACAAGTATTGGTATCTGTACCAAATGCTACAGAGAAGTTCAGGGTGCAGAGAGCTGCCAGGAAGACTTCCCTGACAAAGTGACACTTGAGCTAAGATCCAGAATGCAAACCGGTGCCAGCTTAGTGGGGAGAGAGGCAAGCATATGGCAGGCAGAGAGCACAAGGTGTGCAAAGGTCCTGGGGCAGGAAAGAGGCACTGGGAGCTCGCCAGTGTGGCAGCACATGGCGATTGAGGGGGACATGCTAAGAATGCAGGCAGGGGCCACCTCTTCCGGGGCTGTAACCTGGGAAGCAGCAAAATCGGATTTTTGGTGAAAAAGATCACAGAGATCCTTGACCAACCACAGGCTCTTCTGCAGAAGCCCACGACATGTCCCTCCACTTCTGGCAATTTTGTGGAACAAAGACCCTTGGCCTTAGCCCCACTCCAGTGCAGCTGGGAGTCCAGAGGTCCCACCTCCCAGAGAACGCAGAGCACCTGGCTCCAGGACCTCAAGAGCGCAGCCGAGGCTGTGGGCGTGGGGCGGCCCAAGGCCTGCCAGGACTCGAAGGGCAACAAGTCAGGCAGCCTAGAGCAAGACAGCACCTGAACTCCTCCCTGTTCTTCCACTCTCACCCACCCCTTCCTAGTTCTGGGAATGCCCTGGGCACAGAGCTTCTCTCTTTGAGAAACTATCAGGGGAAAAAAAAAGTATTCCCTGGTGAGCCCCAGCTTGGAGTTGTTTTGCACCTTCCTGCCCTCTGTGGGTACAGGCCCGACCTGCGCAGGGGCCCTGAGGCATGCTCAGCAAGTTAGGTCACCAGAAGGCCAGCAGCACCCACATGGCCCACTTCTGAACTGGGATTCCAGAAGGCGGTGCCAACCCCTCACTCTGCCTTCACTCAGAACGGCTTCTGGGCAGCCGAGAGGCCAGGGTTACTGAGCCGGCAGCAGGAAGCCACAGAGCTAGAGCTAGGAACGGGAGGGGAAGGGGAGGAAGACTCTTACAACCATCCCCTCCACACTTGCCTGTCAGCTGTGAGGCGCTGAGGGAGATGCTATCCTCGGAACCCCCGAGGGATACAGCCTTCCTGGGGGAAAACAACAGTCCCCACTTCACCTAAGAATCCAAGGAAAGGACAGTGATTCAGGAGAAGGTACATGCTGGGTTTCCCCTGATGGCTCAGGTGGTCAAGAATCCACCTGCAATGCAGGAGACCTGGGTTCAATCCCTGGGGAAGAGCCCCTGGAGGAGGGACTGGCTACCCACTCTGGTACTCTGGCCTGGAGGATTCCGTGGACAGAGGAGCCTGCCATTCCACAGTCCATGTAGGCTACATTCCATACTTGTATGACCTTTGCTTCCCTGGTGGCTCAGATGGTAAAGAATCCTCCTACAACGCAGGAGACCTGGGTTGGGATGATCCCCCTGGAGGAGGAAATGGCAACCCACTCCAATATTCTTGCCTGGAGAATTTCATGGGCAGAGGAGCCTGGAGGGCTACAGTCCATGGGGTCACATAGAGTCAGACACAACTGAGCGACTAAGACAGATACCCACGCTGGCAGGGGTGTCCACACTTTGCCTCATGAAAACTTATCTTAACTGTTTTCCCCTTTCACAGATCCGGTGTCAGAAATTTGTTCTTACCAAATAAATTGGATGACTTAAGTAATAACTAAATGTTTTTTTTCCAGTTTTTACCAGCTATAGCCCTGCTGGCGTTACCACCTTGAGTTCACACTTGACCTTGCTAAGAAAAAATGTGGAAGTGGACTTAGGACTTGTTTGTCTGGGTAGTTGTTTTCAATAACTGTATTTGTTTGGCTGTGCAGGCTCTTCTCTCGTTGTGGTGAGCGGCGGCTGCTCTCTAGCTGTGTACACAGGCTTCTCATTGCGGTGGCTTCTCTTGTTGCTGAGTACAGGCTCCAGGGCATGCGGGCCTCAGTAGCTGCGGCACATGGGCTTAGTGACAACTCCCAAGCTCTAAAGCACTGGCTCAGTAGTGTGGCGCATGGTCTTAGCTGGGCTTCCCAGGTGGCTCAGCGGTAAAGAATTCACCTGCCAACACAAAAAGACCCAGGTTCGATCCCTGGATCGGGATGATCCCCTGGAGGAGGAAATGGCAACCCACTTTGGTATTCTTGCCTGGAAAATTCCACGGACAGAGGAGCCTGGAGGGTTCCAGTCCATGGGGTCTGGAGAATCAGACATGACTGAGTGTGTATGTGTGCACACACATGTGCCTGCGTGCGCACACACACACACACACACACACACACACACACGGGCTTAACTGCTCCGCTGCATATGGGATCTTCCCTATGCAGATATTCAGACCAGGGACTGAACTCATGCCTCCTGCACTGGCAGGCACATTCTTGACCACTGAGCCACCAGGAAAGCTCTGGAGTTAGGTTTTTGAGCTATAGAAAGTGGTGTGAACTTCTATATAATCATTCCCAGAGATCCCAGGCTAGGAACCCCTATTGTAGGATCCTGGGGAAATGGGGTAGATTTGGAAGGAATGGAAGGAGGGAGAGCTTCTTGGAGGAAGAGAGCTATGGGCTAGAGCCAGCCAGAGCAGGGGAAGGCTGGGGTTCACCCCACACACATTGGCCTCACAGCTCTGCAGGCCCCTTTGTACCCGTGACACTGCTTGATCTTAGCTGGGAGAGGAGGTTTTATGGATGAAGAAACTGAGGCCTGAGAATCTAAATGACAAACCCAGAGCCACACAGCCAGGTCTTTGCCAGACCAGAACAGAACTAGAGTCTTCTTCTACAGGGATAAGGAGAGAGAAGAATGGATCCATTGAATTATGGCAAGGAACATCCTCAATTCATTCATCCAATGCATTTTTATTGAGCACTTAATACACGCCAGGCTGGGCTGGATCCCAGGATCCAAAATAAAACAGACACAGTTCCTGCCCCGACAGTGCCGGGGACACAGATATTAAGTAATCTCACAAATGACTCCTGATTCTGAACAACAGGTCCTGGAGGAGAGGACCAGGAAGGAGTGGGGAGGGTTGTCCTGGGGCTTTCACCCAGGCTGGGGAGGCGTGGAGGCTTCCCCAAAGAAATGACATTTATGATGAGACGTGAAGCAAAGAAAAAAGGAAAGTGCCCGGGTGGGGAGAGAAAGTTTCAAGCAGGAGCAAAAGAAATAGGAAGTGGGCGATAAAAGGGGGCATCTCTAACGGTGGACACTCTCTGACCCTTTCTCTCTCTCTCTCCCCCTAGGACTTGGCTCTGCCCCGGTCCCCTGCCAGCTTGGCCCTTGCTGCCATCTGGGGAGCCCCCTGAGCGACCTGCCCAGTTTTGCCTCCTTCACCCCTCCCCTTCCATTCGCTGTCCCCTCCAACTGGCCCTGCCTCTCAGCACCCTTCTTGCCCCCGGCCGCCCCAGAGCTGCACTTTCCAGGGTCCTCCACACCAGGCACCCTGCTCCCAGGACCTATTTGTGCCCCAGCAGCCCAGCATTTTCCAGAGCTTCCACTGTTGGCCAGACTGGCACAGGGGGCTGAGGAGAGGCTCCAAGTCTGGTCCCTGAGGCCCGAGGGGCTGGAGGTAAAGCCCGAGACCACAACGGCTCCCAGGGAGGGCTTCTCCTCAGAGAGGCAGGGAACCAGCACTGGAGAGGAAGGCTGCGCATCCCCCAGTCTGGCGAGCTTCAAAGCAGTGTGGCCCCTGGATCCTCCTTAATGGGGGAGGAAGATGTGAAGTTGTGGGGAGTCCCCCAAACTCCCTCTGTCCTCTTGTCTACCTTCCTCTGGTTTTGCACCTTCCCCTGGCTGGAAGCAGGGTGCTTGAAGGGATGGAGGGATGGAGCTGGACCCAAGGGGACAAGGGCATTGCAGGGAAGGAGTATATGTGAGGATGGGAAACCCGAGGCAGAGTGCCCCCTCACCAAACTGCTGATCACATTAAGGAGACACTCTTAATCTCAATTTTTTTCTTTTTTGAGGGAGATGAGAAAGAGGTTCCCATCATTTGAAAGACCCCATACCTGCCCACACAAGGGAAATTAAGAGTCTAAGCTGGGGAGGGGTCAGGAGTTGTCTTGTTCCCCAAGTCTCAGGGCAATTTCTTTCTTCTGTGGGGCACTGTCCCTCACCCAGGCTAAGGTGTCCCATCTCTCTCCCATGCCTCCACGCACTTCTCTCCCACCCCTCTGCTTTCTGTGACCCTGGGAGCTCCTGTCCCCCTTCTTCCTCCAAGACCTAAGCAAGTGGGATCAGGAGGGACGGGCCTCCTCAGCTCTGTAACACTCCACAGCAAACCACAAATAAAATGCCCTTGGCAAACTGCCCACTTGGCTGACCACCCCCTGCTGCCCTCTGATCTGGTGTGGAGCTAGAGGCCACCCAAGATTTCTGATGGGAAGAGGTGGGAGGAGGGGTTCTGGGAGGGGTCCTGAGGCCTAGTAGACACCGAGCCAGCCAGTGTCCTCCCTCTGCTGCCATCATGTCCCAGAGAGAAAGGCTGAGGCTGTAGCCGGAGATGCTCCCCAGACCAGTGGGAAGCCAGCCTCAAGGCAGGAACTTCAGAACAGAGCAGAGGTCTTCACAGAGTGACCCCCAGGTCCCTGCCGTGGACTTCTAAACAGAGTTCTATGGGGCTGGGGGTGAAGTAGGGTGTTGGGAGGGGTCCCCGTTGAAGCATCAGGTGGCTGGGGGAAGAGGAGAGAGGGATCTTTTGTTCAACCTAGGAAAAGCCATCAGAAAAAAGAACGTTCCGGGAGCCAAGGCAACAGAGCCATATTGCCCTCCTATCTCTAGGCTGCCAATTACAGGCTTAGGACTTATCTCTACTTCCTTCCCACGATGGAGAGCAGAAACTAGGGAGGCTCAGAGGGTGCCTTTTGTCCCTGCCTCTCATCCAAAGAGTAGGGGCGCATCCTTCTCTCGGAGCTCGCTGTTCATTCTGCTTTTCACTGCCCCTCAGGCCTTATTTGTGGCAGGTGCATGTTCTCATGGATGGAATGGAAAAGAACAGACTCGGAGAAAGGTGAGGCTAAGCCCTCACCCCACAGAAAGGTTAAGATGATCAAGGAACCAGACCCCAGGCTTCCAAGCTGGATAGAGGCTGGGAGAGAGCATCCCGTGAGTGGTCTTCATCTCAGTCTCTCTCCCTTACCCCAGATGCCTAAAAGGGAGACCTCAGACTGCCTCTCCCAGGAGATCCCAGGAGCTACAGTGAAAACTGCTTCTCATTCGCTCCCCAAGTCACAGGCCCATACGGGAAGGATGAACCCCCAGCCTGGGGCTTTCCCATCATCCTGCCCAGATGAGGGAGACAAAGAGCTAATGTTGTCTGCTTCGACACAAGGAAACGGATCTCACTGTCATAGGGATCAGAGAAGGCAATGCACCCCACTCCAGTACTCTTGCCTGGGAAATCCCATGGACGGAGGAGCCTGGTGGCTGCAGTCCATGGGGTTGCTGAGAGTTGGACACGACTCAGTGACTTCACTTTCACTTTTCACTTTCATGCATTGGAGAAGGAAATGGCAACCCACTCCAGTGTTCTTGCCTGGAGAATCCCAGGGACGGCGGAGCGTGGTGGGCTGCCGTCTATGGGGTCGCACAGAGTCGGACACGACTGAAGGGACTCAGCAGCAGCAGCAGCAGTCATAGGGATAGTGTCCTCTTCTGAGAGGCCAGTCTCAAGGACAGGGTCCCATAAACGGGGACGCCCATGTGCTATGACCCCCACCTTTCAGACAATGAAAAGTGCTTCGTGGTTGCTTTTCTTAAGTTTGTTTTGGAGGAGGTGAACCCAGGAAACTGAAAGCTCAGCTTCAGAGGACGTAAATTTCCAGGCGGCGCACTCTGCCGTTTAGACAATAGATTCAAGTTGAGCAGAGGTTTTCAACCTCAGCACTAATGACATTTGGCAAAATTCTCCAGTTGGTAAGGAGCTATCCTACGCATTCCTGGCCTCTAGGTACCAGTAGCACTCTCCCTATCTCTCCTCTTCTAGACCTGATGAAATGTCCCCCAGGGGAAGAAACCGTACCCGCTTGAGAATCGCTTAAGAATGGCTTCAGCAAGTCCACATGTCCTAAGATGGGACCCTGGCTCCACCAGCGCCGAGAGAACTACTGATGTCCACATTGCAGGCGCGCCCTCTGGTGGCTAGAATCAAGGTTCGCGATCAGAAGGGCTTAGAGTTCCCGACTAGGCTGAATGAGTGAGTAAAGCCCGCCAGGAGCGCTGTTTGTAGTGAAGCGGTGATGAGCACCTTGAAGTCTTCTTAGGGGAGGAAGAGAGTTGCAAGATAGAAATCCTATTTGCAAGCTATGGACTATTCACTAAAGAATCCACAAATCTAATGGGAAAACAGAGGGAAGATTGTCGATTCCTCTGGTACAATCTGCTGCAGCCATCAACCCTAGACATTACACCCTCTGGCCCTCTGGGGCTGTTAGGCTTCCCCTGGGAAGAACACCAAGCAGCTACTCAGCCTTCTTCTAGGAGGAGTGGGAACTGGGCTGAGACGCAGCAGAGTGAGCTCACCAACTGCCCCTGATCCAGGGTCCTGGGCTCGTCACACCAGATGCTGCGACAGAAGCACACCTGGGTTCCAGCAAAGTTTCAGGGTGTCAGAACTCCCAGACCTCATGAACCAGACATGAATAGCCAGAAGGAACCTTTGAGATCATCCAGTTCAACCCTCTAATTTTATAGGCCCAGAGAGAAGAAGGGACTTGTTCAAAATCATACATGTAGAGGAGCCAAATTTAGAATATAAATTTCCTAATTATCAGTTAATGTTCTTTCCATCTCACCATAATCACTTGGATTGAGACTCGAGGCCCTTAAAAATCCTTAGAAATAAGAGCATATTATATATTAACAGGGAAGTTTTTTAAGTTATTTCTGTGTGATTTTTTTCTAATCGAATTACAGTTGATTTTTACATTTTTTACATAGTTGATTTATAATGTTTGCAATGTTTAAAAACTTAGATGATTTCATTATATATGTATATATTCTTTTCCACTATATATATATATATATAAAATTCTTTTTCATATTGTTTTCCATTATAGATTATTACAAGATATTGACTATAGTTCCCTGTGCTGGATAATACATCTTGTTTGGTATCCATTTTCTATATAGTAGTGTGTATCTTTTAATCTCAAAATCCTTATTTATCCCTCCTTTTCCCTGTGGTAGCCATAAGTTTGTTTTCTGTGTCTTGAGTCTGTCTGTTTTGTAAATTAGTCTTTCGTAACTTTTCCCACTGCGCCTCGCAGCTTGTGGGCCTTGGTTCCCTGACTGGGGGTCGAGCGCAGACCTCTGCAGCGCGGGGTGCTGAGTCCTAGCGCTGGGCCACAGGGGTTCCCAAGCCACAGCAGCAGACATGCTCCTTGCTGTGTGCACTCTGGCGCATGATTACATATTGTCTGGGGCTGTCCTCTACTTGCCTGACGTGTGCTAACGTCGTGTCCCCATAAGGCTGGTTTTCTCAGGGTGTTGCAACATATGCTGTTAAGATGTTTCGTCGCTAGAACACTTGATTAGGATATAGAAGAAGCCTCGAAGACATAAAAACAAAAAGTGCTTGCTGCCCTGAATCATTGCTGGCAATGAGGATAATCCCTGTCCTCTCCCTTTTTTCCCCACTAATGAAGACCAAGACGGGAGAAAAAAATTCAAATACTGTATATGTTTATGTACACACATATGAACACATGTATGTGTAATTCAACAAACATTTCTTAAATGCTCACTACATGCCAGACACGGCGCTGCCATGTTCTGAGGTGCACTGAAGATGCTTCTGTCTGTGAAGGGTCACAGACAGTGTGGCAAAGTCAGTGCTTGGCACAGAAGGTAGGTGACCGGGCCCCAGAGAGGAGGGTGGGGTGGTGTCGTCAGGGCTTGGCAGCCATGGTAGGTGACCGAGTACCAAGCACTTGAGAGGCAAGGTTTCTGCATACATGCTTGACACCTAATGTAAACATAAATTTTGTTTGGTATTCAACCTACTTTAAAATACCTGAACGTAGGCTGCTCTCACTTTCTGAAACGAGCTTCATTCTCCCTGTGGAATGTGTATCTCTTTAAATAAACTTGTTTCCACTTTAATTAATTAATTAATTAAAATGCCTAAAGGTAAATCTTGAGAAGTCCTTTCTAATCTCCAAAAGCACAGGCAACATGTGTCGATTGTTTATAAAGTTATCGAAACAGATATGTAATTCTGTGATTGCTTTTTTCATCAAATATTACTTCATAAACACTTTACTATGCTATGCATTTGGGAAAGATTGAGGGCAAGAGGAGAAGGGGGCAACAGAGGATGAGATGGTTGATGGCATCACCGACTCAGTGGCCATGAGTTTGAGCAAACTCAGGGAAACAGTGAAGGAGAGGGAAGCCTGGCGTGCTGCAGTTCACGGGGTCACAAAAAGTCGGACACGTTTTAGCAACTGAACAATACATTTGTAATTAATGTCACCCACCTTAACCTGAGGCTGGGAAAGATTGAGGACAGGAGAAGGGGCCGACAAAGGATGGTATGGCTGGACAGCATCATCGACTCAGTGGAAGTAAGTTTGAGTAATCTCCGGGAGACGTGAAGGGCAGCCAAGCCTGTGCCGCAGTCCGTGAGGCTGCAAAGCATCGGACATGACTGAGCAATTGAACAACAGCAGCAGCAGATCTTAGCCAGGGCAGACTCTTCCATCATGCATTACAACACCGATTTCACCATTACCCTTTTGGTGACTTTTTGGGTTGTTTCTCGTTATTTGCTTTGTAAGTAAAATCGTTTCAAAACTTTTATCCACAGTTTTAATCTTTTTTTTTTTTGTTTGTTTCCCCCTTAAATTAGTTCTTTGAGATTCATTTCCTGGGGTGAAATAACTGGGTCAAGGATTATGACATTTCAATACATATTGCTCAACTGTCCTCTGAAAAAGATTATAGCATTTTAAAAAGTCACGTTTACACACTGCTTACTATGAGCCAACTGTGTCATAAGAGCTTCAGATACGTCAGTTCAGCCTAAAGCCACAATAGTTTTAGGAGGTAAGTACTATTATCATCCCATTTTATAGGACACCAAGGCATAACGAGGTAAAACAACCTGTTCAAGGCCATTTTTCCGGCAAGTGGCAGAGCCAGGTTCAAACCCAAGCCATCTGGCTCCATAATCCTGCCTCGAATGCCAGTCTATGATGTCAGCTGCAAAGGATGAGTTCTTCTAGACTCTGGGACCTCTCCTCGCCTTCCCCCACTTTGATTAATAAGAGCAAACTGTTGCATCATTACTGTCTTCTTTGGTATGTTTTTAGTAAATGGTGAGGAAACTGAACATTTTTCTGTTCAGATGCTATTTATAACTTGGACTCTCCTGCTTTAAACCTGGGAACAAAGGCAGCCTCACTAATGCAATATTTTAAAAATAGTTTGTGTGCATGCTAAGTTACTTCAGTCGTGTCCGACCCTTTGTGACCCTGTGACCACAGCCCGCCAGGCTCCTCTGTCCATGAGATCCTCCTAGCAAGAATACTGGAGTGGGTTGCCATGCCCTCCTCCGGGGGATCTTCCCGACCCAGGGATGGAACCTGTGTTTCTTATGTCTCCTGCTTTGGCAGGCAGGTTCTTCACCACTAACGCCATCTGGAAGCCCCAAAATAGTTTACATTACATATTATGGCTGGCAAAGGATGAAGGTAGAAAATAGGGTTAGCCAAAAAGAAAGCTTGTCAGAAGGTTTTGAGGAAAGAGAGGAAGAAAATGTTCCAGGTACCAGGCAAGGTATCACTTATCTCATTTAGTGTTAATTGCTTATCATAATTACCTACAAAAGTAATTTATCTGGTCACCTGGCTGGGAGATGTTAATTCCATTTGAAACGTTAATACTATCACTAATTAATACTGTTTTTAATTCTTTCATTGCTTTGTTCTAACCCTTTCAGAGGCTCAGACCAGTCACAGGAACCCATCAGGGGAAATTTGAGTGAGCTCAGCAGTAATTACCTGAGGGTTCAGCCTGAGAAAAGCAAGCAGTGGGTGAGATTTGGTTTCTGGGCCAGAGGTTTTGCATCCAAATGGAATGAGACTCAAATAGCACAATTACCACAGAACATTGCCAGGAAATCAGAAATGAAGCCAGACAGAGCATCCATCCAACCCATCTGTTTCTCAGTTGAGGATTCAAAGGTCACCAAGAATAAGTCATCCTGGGTCACTTGGAGCCACAGACTCTGGTATCAACTCCTATGTATTAGTATTCGATCCCATTCACCTGTCCTACCCCCAGCTTGCCATGGACTGATGGAGAAAATCCCACAACTGTAGGGCAGGGTGCTACCATGAAGCTGCCCTGTCCAACCTCATCTAGGCCCGCACAAATCTCCCGATGGTCCCACATCAGCTCTTAGCATCTATTCTAAACCTCCTCCTACCTATTCCCTGCTCTCCTCCACTCAGCCTACTTCACTTCCCCCTAGGGCTTCCCTCCCCTGCCCTGGTCTTTTCTTCCAGGCCTAGGAATGGATTGTCTCCCCAGCCCGTTGTCTCCCAGTGATGTAACCCTAACCTAGCAAGGAAGGCTGGGCAGGTGTCCGCTCTTGTGCCAACTCCAGGTAACTGGCCAGGGCCGCCGTGAGGAAGCACACAGTTGAGAAGGATTCCAAGGTTGTGTTGGGGCTCAGGAAGGGAACTGGGGCCATATTTTTCTGTGACTTTCATATTACTCAATCTAGTGACCACACTTTGGTCCTCATCTTATTCATTCTCTTCTGTGTGCAACATTGTTGACAACCCTTTGTTCCATTAGTCACTAAGATCCAGCCACTGCAACTCTCCCATCCCTAAGACTGTTCCTTTTCCAACTTCTTTCTGGGCTCCCCTCTGCACCCTTACCTCCAGTGTCCTCCAGAACGCCAGCCACAGCTCTGCTTATCCTACACATGCTTCCTAGATGGCTTCAGTTTTTCTTCCTCCTTGTCTTCACCACCACCACACCTCCACAGCCAGCACCAACCCCTGACTCAGGCTTCAGGCCCATTAGTCCAGCTGCCCACCAAGCATCTCTGCCTGACTGTTCCACAGGCAGCTCACACATATCATGCCCCAGATGGAATTCTTTGTCTCCTCATCCAGTGCTGCTCCTCAATCCCTTTTACTCTCGGTTTCTAACTTTATTAATAATTAATGATACCACAATAAAGCCAATTACACCCAAGTAGAAACTACAGAGTGTCAGGCTGTGCCTTCTTCTTCCTCACTTCCTACCCACCCCCCACCCCACCCCCCGTCAGCTACCATATCCTACCAGTTCCACCTCCTAAACATTTCCCAAATCTCTTCTTTTCTAGACAATGCTGCACTGACCTAGTTTAGGCCCCCATGGGCCTCTTAGGGAATCTAAGCTTGTCTCTTTCCAGTCCATAATCCATACTGCCAGGACGTTCTGTTAAAAAGCCAGTCTAATCACGTGACTCAAAACCCTTCAGTGGCTCCCCTAAAAGGAAAGAAAGGCTTCTGTACCCCCAGCGATGGTGATTTATCTGTATGATTAGGTCACTTAAATAGATAGAGGCTTAAAACTAGATATAAACACATACTTATGGCACATAAAACTATAAAAGTAATGGCAATTTACCAATTAAATAAAAGCAAACCTATACACCCAATGCATCTTACAATAATAACATTCATTTATTGTGACAGATGATGTCTGCTGAAACCAATTGCTGCACAAAATGTGACTGTGGAACTGATCCCTCCAGCACAGGGTCTCTGGAGTTTGGCAGGCATGCAGTGACTCACTTCTCCCACCACTTTTCTCTGTCGGAACTTCTGCTCGCCCTTTGTTCACTCAGCCTGCTGGGATACTGAGTCCTCCTCTGTTCTCGTCTCATTAGCTGAGGCAACTACTCGGTGCCAGCTCATCACAGAGACAAAGGCAAATGCAGACACGGGGAGGCATTTGGCAATATAGGTTATTAAGCACCACCCAGATAATCCAGCACATGGTCATCTCTCTCTTTTTTATATTATCGTCAAAAGTTAAGACATGAAAGTTAATCTTCTCACAGAAATCCCATCCACTCCAAGCTGAGACCTAAAGAACCAAGTCCAAGTTCAGTATAGCCTGGAATCCAGGAACTGGCACCCATCAAAAACTCGGAGACACTTCAATAGCTGCTTCCCACCACCCATTTGACATCCTGCCGGCAATGAATCGCTTGTGCCTTGGGGATTTGGCCGCTTGTTTGTCCCACAGACTAAAAAAGCCCGGTCTTGCCCACTGTTTAAGCTAATTCCTCCCCATCCTTTAGGATTTCGCTCAGAAGCTCATTTCGATCCTGTCAGCAGGATCAAATAGGTCTTTCCCCACTTCTGCATGCCAGCAGTCTAGGGAAGACTTGGCTGTGGCAGCATGACGCAACGAATGTTGAACTAAAATCCAGGCTCCACATGGTAGCAGAAGGAAACTCTCACTGTGCCTGGGTCATAGAACTTGCTTCGATGCTCGTTTGTGACCTTGGACATGTCACTGCATCACCTTGAGCCCCAGCTGTCCTATCTATGCAACAGGGACAACACAGATAAACTGGCACTGGTGCAGTATTACAAGGGAATTCGATGCAGCATGGTTTCAAAAGCAAAATAATGGAAGCAACCGAAACGTCTGCCTGCAGAGTTAAACCAACAAATCATAGCACATCCATAAAATGGAAAGCTGTGCGAAGACAGAAAGAAAGAAGAACCTTGTGTACTGATGTCGAAATACCTCTGAGACATAGTAGTATGCATAGGATGTTATTATTGATCTACAAGGGAGAAATACTATTCATGTTTACTTGATTAGGCATTTGTAAAAAAAAAAATAATTAATAGAAATCGCAATTAAGCAGAGCCGGAAGACCAGAAGGGGGCGCTCTCACTCCCTGTGATAGTAGCAGAGCCCAGCAGGAAGAAGAAAGACCCCTCTTTCCTGGGAATAACTTAGCCAATGAAAAGCTATGGAGTTTTTGTTTACTGTAGCTCTCCCAACTTCCTTTTCCTCTCTCTGAAAAGTGTTCTCTTTCCCTTGCCACTGGGGGACTTGCAGATGGCTCACCAAGGTTATGAACCCTGAATTGCAATTCTCTGCTGATCCTGAATAAATCCATCTTTGCTGGGCAAATAGGTAGCTAGCAGACTCTTTGTTTTAGGTCAACTCATTTAAATGTCTGAAAAAAATAAACAAGAACTAATATCAAAGGTTACTTATTTGGGGAGAAGAAAATGAGTGGCTGGAGGACAGATGTGAAAATAGATTTTTCACTGCAAACATTTTATTTTTATTTATTTTTTTAGGTAAGAAGTGGATTTATTTAGAGAGAAAAAAACTCCACAGATAGGGTGTGAGCCATCACAGAAGACAAGTCCAGTGGCTGCAAATATTTTATACTTGCAATTCTTCTAAACTACAAGATTGAATTACTTATATTAAAAGTAAACAAATTTTAAAGTAAAATCTGCCATCATAGGATCAAGTCGGAAGATCAAATAACGATTGTTAAAGCATGTGTCATTGTTAAAAGGTGTAAAGCAATAATGGCATTTTTTGTGGTGAAACTATTACACTATCCTAAAGTACTACTAACAATGATAGTGACAAATACGTGGCATACCTTCCCTTCTCCAAACCCACATCCCACCAGTACACACTCATCGAGAGAGGATCAAGTTTTACTATCATTTTATAGAAGAAAGGAGACTGGGAAAAGGGAAATGACAACTAGAATGAATAATGATCTTATACCTGCTTACAATACCCAGAGGGTCCCACATTGAAGCCTCTCCTCAACAGCCTTCTAAAGGCATCCTCTTCAATAAGAGCCTGCCTCCGGCCTACCCTCCCTTTCCACACCCCAGTCCCACCCCTGCCTTTTCATGGGCCTTCATAGTCAAGGGCTCTTCCACATCTAATGTCAATTCCACACATCATTTTCTCATTAGCCTAGTACACACACTGAGTCGCCTTATCTTCTCTCACTCACTCGGACATCCTCACAGATACCTCAAGACTGCAAAATCCAAATAGCAGCCTTACAGCAGTCTCTGCACACAGATACTGGATGCTGACTCTGAGACCCCAGACCAGCCAAGTTCCTCAGAAGGAGTCTCCTTGGATGGTCTTCCTGTTTTGTGTCCCTCTTCCCTTTTGTCAAAAGTAATACCCCAGTAATGCACACAGCAAGGGTCTCCTGTGATAAGAAACTCCACACTGAGCCTTATTCCGTTCAAGGTGTGCTGAAGAGACCTTAATGAAATAATGTGGTCATATGTTTATTCACTGAACAAATATTTACTGAGTACCAACTAAGTGCCAGGCATTGGGCTAACATTAATGGCATACCAGTAAACCAACTCTCCAAAAAATAATAGTAATAATAATCCCTGATTTGAAGCAGTAGCCAAATTACAGGGGTGTAAATACTCCCATCATAGTCAATATCAAGCTCTATGACTTCTCTGACTATGGAATTGGGATAAAATGGGCACAATTGGTTCTTATGAGTCAGTTCAAGCTGGTCCCAGAACATCACTGGACAATAAACAAGATATATATTGACCCTACGTTCATGACCTTATAGTAATAGTATAACAATAACTGAAATATGTGGGGAAATAGTGGAAACAGTGTCAGACTATTTGGGGGCTCCAAAATCACTGCTGACGGTGACTGCAGCCACAATAAAAGACGCTTACTCCTTGGAAGAAAAGTTATGACCAACCTAGACAGCATTTTGAAAAGCAGAGACATTACTTTGCCAACTAAGGTCCGTCTAGTCAAGGCTATGGTTTTTCCAGTGGTCATGTATGGATGTGAGATTTGGACTGTGAAGAAAGCTGAGTGCCGAAGAATTGATGCTTTTAAACTGTGGTGTTGGAGAACACTCTTAAGAGTCCCTTGGAATGCAAGGAGATCCAAGCAGTCCATTCTAAAAGAGACCAGTCCTGGGTGTTCTTTGGAAGGAATGATGCTAGAGCTGAAACTCCAGTACTTTGGCCACCTCATGCGAAGAGTTGACTCAGTGGAAAAAGACCCTGATTCTGAGAGGGAATGGGAGCAGGAGGAGAAGGGGACGACAGAGGATGAGATGGCTGGATGGCATCACGGACTCGATGGACGTGAGTTTGAGTAAACTCCGGGAGATGGTGATGGATAGGGAGGCCTGGCGTGCTGCAATTCATGGGGTCGCAAAGAGTCGGACACGACTGAGCGACTGAACTGAACTATGCTACGCTGCTGTATACCAGCTAATGTTCTAGTAACTTCATGGTTATAAACCGTTAAATTGTTACCAAAACCCTATAAGGTTCAATTTTTTTTTTTTAAGATATAGGCCTATTCAGATTGTCTATTTCTTCTTGTGTGAGTTTTGGCAGATTGGACCTTTCAAAGAACTTGTTCATTTCATCTAATTATGGGCATAGAGCTATTCATAATACTCCTTTATTAACCTTTTAATGCCCAAGAGTTTTGAGATGATGTCCCCTCTTTCCTTTCTGATATTAGTAACTTATGTCATCTCACTTTTTCCTTAGCCTTGTTAGAGGCTTGTTAATTTTGTTGATCATTTCAAAGAAACAGATTTTAGTTTCATTGATTTTCTTTATTGATTTCTTATTTTTGTTTTCTGCTTTAATTTTTATTTGTTTGCTTCTTGTCATTTGGAATTTAATTTGCTCCTCTTTTTCTAGTTTCCTAAGGTGGAAGCTTAGATTATTGATTTTAGATTTCTTGTCTTTTCTAATAAATGTATTCAATGCTATAAATTTCTCTTTAAGCACTGCTTTTGCTTCACTCCACAAATTTCGATAAACTGTATTTTTATTTAGTTCAGAATATCTTTTAATTTACTTTGACATTTCTCCTTTAACCTTTTGTTATCTACAAGTATGTTGTTAAGCTTCCAAGTGTTTGGGGATTTTCCAGCTATCTTTCTGTTATTGATTTCTAGTTTAATTCTATTGGGCTTCCTTGGTGGCTCAGAGGTTAAAGTGTCTGCCGGCAATTCTGGAGACCTGGGTTCAGTCCCTGGATCGGGAAGATCCCCTGGAGCAGGAAATGGCAACCCACTCTAGTATTCTTGCCTGGAGAATCCCATGGATGGAGGAGCCTGGTGGGCTACAGTCCATGGGGTGGCAAAGAGTCAGACACGACTGAGCGACTTCACTTTCACTTAATTCTATTGGCGTGTGAGAGTAAATACTGTATGATTTCTATTCTTTTAAACTTGTTAAGATGAATCTCATGGCCCAGAATGTGGTCTACCTTAGTGGATATTCCATGAGCTAGAGAAGAATATATAATCTGCTCTTGTTGGATGAAATAGTCTATAGGTGTCAATTACATCCAGTTGATTGATGATACTGTTGAATTAAACTATGTCCTTAATGATTTTATGCCTGCTGGATCCGGCCATTTCTGATGGAGGGGAATTAAAGTTTTCAACTACAACAGTGGATTCATCTATTTCTCTTTGCAGTCATGTTGGGGTTTTGCCTTATGTATTTTGATAGATACATACACCCAAAGATCATTACAGCTTTTTGGGATACTGACCCCTCTATCATTATGTAATGCCCTTCTTTATCCCTGATACTTTTCTTGCTCTGAAGTTGACTTTGTCTGAACTTAGCATAGCTACATTTACTTTCTTTTGATTAGTATTTGCATGGCATGTCTTTCTCTATCTATTACTTTTTAAATAAAAAATATTTTATTGTTAACAAGATATACGCAACAGGGAAGTAAGTGAATCTTCTTCATTTACTTTCAACTTATATATGTCTTTATACTTAAAGTGGGTTTCTTGTAGATAACATACTGGGTCTTGTTCTTTGATCCACTTTGACAGTCTCTGTCTTTCTTAGTGTATTTAGGTCATTGACGTTTAAAGTGGTTATTAATATAGTCAGGTTAATATCTACCATAATTGTTACTTTTCTATTTGGCATCCTTGTTCTTTGTTCCTATTTTTGTCTTCCACACTTTTTTTGCCTTTTGCAGTTTTAATTAAACATCATTTTTTTATAACGTTTCATTTTCTCTCTTCTCTTAGTGTACCAGTTGTATTTTTTTCTACATTTTTTAACTATTGCCCTAGAGTTTGCAACATATACTTACAACTAATCCAAGTCCACTTTCAAATATACACAGGAAGTACCTCGTAGTCATAAAATATTCCTAATCCCTCTCTCCTGTCCCTTTTACCATGACTGTCATTCATTTCTCTTACACATAAGCACATATATACATATTCTTATGTGCATATACATATACAATAATCAAATACATTGTTGCTATTACTATTATTTTAAACAAAATGTTACCTGTTAGATCAATTAAGAGTAAGAAAACTAGAAGTTTTTATTTTACTTCACTTACTCATTCTCCAATGCTCTTCTTTTTATAGATTAGAGTATCTGACCTATATTACTTCCTTCTCTCTGAAGAACTGTTTAAAACATTTATTCCAAGGCAAGTCTCATGGCAAAAAATGTCTTTATTTCTCTCTCTCTCTTTTTCGTCCACACAATGCAGCTTGCAGGAGCTCAGTACCCTGGCCACTCTGGGGGTTGACCCTGGGCCCCCTGCAGTGGAAGCATGGAGTCCTAACCACTCCTTCATTTTTAAAGGATATTTTGCAGTGTACAAAATACAAATTGTAGGCTGGTGGGTTTTTTTCTCTTAACACTAAATATTTTACTCCACTCTCCTCTTGCTTGCATGGTTTCTGAGAAGTTGTATATCATTTTTATCTCTGCTCCTCTATAGGGAAGGTATTCTCCACCAGCCCCATCACAGCTTCAGCATCTTTCAAGATATTTTATCTTTGATTGTATGAAGCTTAATATTATACGCCTATGTATAGGCAATGGCACCCCACTCTATGGGGTCTCACTCTTGCCTGGAAAAATCCCATGGATGGAGGAGCTTAGTAGGCTGCAGTCCATGAGGTCACTAAGAGTTGGACACGACTGAGCAACTTCACTTTGACTTTTCACTTTCATGCATTGGAGAAAGAAATAGCATCCCACTCCAGTGTTCTTGCCTGGAGAATCCCAGGGACTGGGGAGCCTGGTGGGCTGCCGTCTATGGGGTCTCACAGAGTCGGACATGACTGGAGCGACTTAGTAGTAGTAGTATAGTTCTTTTTGGCATTTTACTATTTGATGTTCTCTGAGCTTCCTGGATCTTGGCTTAGTATCTGACATTAATTTGGAGAAATTCTTAGTCATTATTAGTTCAAACATTTCTTTCTTCTCTTTCTAATGTTCCCATTACATGTGTGTTACATTTCTGTATTTTTCCCACAGCTCTTGAACATTCTGTTCCATCTTTTTCAGTTTATGCTCTTTGCTTTCCTATTGTTGTATTCTCAAGCTTGGAGATTCTTTTTCAGCTAAGTAGCTAGTTCAGTCTGCTAATGAGTTAATCAGAGGTCTTCTTCACTTTTGTTACAGAAAATGTGTTTTTGATCTTTAGCATTTCTTAATTCTTTCTTAGAACTTCCATCTCACAGCTTACGTTATTATCATCAGTTCTTGCTTGTTTTCTATTTTTTTCCACTAAAGCCCTTAGAGTAGTAATCATAATTTTCAAATTCCTGGTCTGATAATTCCAACATTCCTGCCATATCTGGTTGTGATGCTTATTTGATCTTTTCAAACTGTGTCTTTTTGTCTTTTAGTATGCCTTGTAGTTTTTTGTTGAAAGGCAAACATGATGTCTTGGGTGAAAGAAACTGAGGGAATCAGGTCTTTAGCAACATAGTAGTAAGGTCTGGTCAGAGAAGGCAATGCCACCCCACTCCAGTACTCTTGCCTGGAAAATCCCATGGATAGAGGAGCCTGGTAGGCTGCAGTCCATGAGGTCGTGAAGAGTCAGACACGACTGACTTCACTTTCACTTTTCACTTTCATGCATTGGAGAAGGCAAAGGCAACCCACTCCAGTGTTCTTGCCTGGAGAATCCCAGGGACAGGGGAGTCTGGTGGGCTGCCGTCTATGGGGTCTCACAGAGTCGGACACGACTGAAGCGATGACGCAGCAGCTGTAAGGTCTGGTAGGAGGGAGTTGTTCTGTAGATTAGGTCTCTGTCTTTTAGTGAGCCTGTGCCCTGGACTGTGAACTTCACCAGTGTTTCCCAAGTTTTTCCCTTCCCTAAAGGGGGCTGGAGTTGGGTATTTTCCCTTCCCCCAGATAAGTTAGGCTCTGATAAAGCCCCAGTAGCATAAGTCCTGGTAAGATAGTTTCTCCTAAAGGCATACCTTATTAAGACAGATTAGAAAATCCTCTTAGTGTAATTCAGAATGCCTCTTTTTCTGACCCCCTAACCCTCTGCCAGAACAAGGGTATTTTTTTCAGTATTCACTGTGAGGATCTGATAGAGTTCCTTGAGTCAAAACTCACAGAAATGAGTGCCCCCTTCCACCCGTGACTGGGCACCCCTAGAGTCTTTAACTTATAGACATCCACACTGAGCCTGCAGCAATTTATCAATTACAGCTCAGGTTTTCCTACCCCAGCTCTAGTTCCAATGCAAGTTTCTTCTGCTCATGGGTTTCTGCTCTGGTAAGTTCAGTTCAGTCACTCAGTCGTGTCCAACTCTTTGCGACCCCATGAAGTGCAGCACGCCAGGCCTCCCTGTTCATCACCATCTCCCGGAGTTCACTCAGACTCATGTCCGTCGAGTCCGTGATGCCATCCAGCCATCTCATCCTCGGTCATCCCCTTCTCCTCCTGCCCCCAATCCCTCCCAGCATCAGAGTGTTTTCCAATGAGTCAACTCTTCGCATGAGGTGGCCAAAGTACTGAAGCTTCCGCTTTAGCATCATTCCTTCCAAAGAAATCCCAGATGGTCTGGTAAGAGGCATCTCTATCTATATATCTATTTCTTCAACTGGGTAGAGCACCAATTTGCCTTGTGATGTCCCTTATTTGGTAGATCTAAGAACTTGATCTTGCCTTTTGTTCTGATTTTACTTTTTTTTTTTTTTAATTTAAGGTGAAGTGGTGATTTTTAAGCTTCTAACATGCCACGTTTTTTTTTTTTCTTTCATCAAACAAGAGTGAGAAGGGATACGGTGCGGAAAACACCTGAGTCAAGAGGGGAGGTTTACAATAGCTGCTATGGAGAAGAGAGGAGGATTTGATACCTCTCTGAAACACACAAAATCAGAGGAATTCAACGTAAGAGACCATAAATCTGTACTGGTGTTACATGTCATGTTTGGATGACTCCCTAGCAGTCCTCAGCAGCACAGATACAGTGTCAGAAAAGAGGAACAGGTGCGCTGCTCTCTGGTTAACGTCTGCAAGAAAGCAATGCATTTGGGAGTATGGAGAACTGCGTTATTGAAGTGATAGTTCATAGATCTAGAACAACTGACTAGAAAAACTGGAGGCATGATAGGGCAGGAAGTTGTAGGGGAACTGGAAGAATCAGGTGATAATAAGGCCCATGATACAGCCATAAGAGTCAGTGGATGCTACAGAGTAAAAGGAAAAGGGGTTGAACACAAGAATGTCAAAGGACTTTGAATATTGGACAGTCATTATCTTGACCCTGAAACTGTGCAGGATGATGGTAGCATCCACAAAATATAGAAAGACTATGAGCAAGATTCCAGAATCTTAGATATGGCCAGTTCCTTGTATGTCAATTCCCTTGTAACAAATAGGAGTATATGGTCATGTAGCTAAAAGGTAAGGGTCTCAAAGAGTATGGACAACTTATGATCATCTCTTTGGGCTTCCATTTTCTCTTCTAGGAAAAGAAAAGGAGAAGGCATTAAACTGAGTCATGTTTAAGAAATTTCATAGCTCTAAAAATCTGTGCAGCCCTGAAGATGAGAGCCTCAAGGTTGCTCCCAACCTCCCAGTGAGGTACCCACTGCCTTTGCTGCCCACACTCCGCCAGGATTCTCACATATCACTGCTCAGTGCTGGCCCTCCTCAGGCATGACCACGTGATCCCCTGGCCTGTGGGCCAAGCTCTACCACCTCAACTCCATGGACTCAACGTGGGTGCTCCTTGCTGTCTGTGCTAACCTGGCTTAGCTAGCTTGGTCCATCTGCTTAGCACAGCAGCGGCTCTTTATTATTAACTATCCATCTTTGTACCCATAGCCTCCATATCCTTCCTTCACTCAACTCCACTCAGGTGACTGGTCTTCGGCTGACTTCTCTGTGTTTCTCACTGCCACCAACTTGAAGACTTGTAACACCATAAGGAAAAGTCTGTGCTGCCAAGGGCTTCTCCCTCACCTACCTGAGAACCCCAGGACTGCCTCTTGTTTGATTAGAGATGCCCCTTTCGTCCAAAGCCCATTTTACTCCAATTAATCTCTGCTAATCCATCTTCATTCACTTTAAAACTGAATTTTTGCCTGCCCCACATACTCATTTTAGAACTCCCAGTTTCAGCTTCAGCCTTCAGCCTGTCTCACAACACAGCCGTTTAGCCTCTCACTTCTCCTTCTTTAATATTTATTAGTTGGCTGTGCCGGGTCTTAGTTGTGACATACGGATCTAGTTCCTCTAACAGGGACTGAACCCGAGTCCTCTGTATCGGGGTCTCCAAGTCTTAGCCACTGGACCACCAGCAAAGTCCCCCACTCTCACTTCTGTCCTTAATGCTAACCTACTTTTCAGAAAAGGCTAGGGCTCTCCTCTTCTTGGAGTCCTTACAATCTTGGTGGAGAATCTCTCCAGTCTGCCTGCTGTGTGCTTGCCAGCTGTGAGGATTAGTGAGGCATCAGAATAGTCTGGCAGCCGTGCTGGGCTCTCTCTGCAGCTGCCATGCCCGCTTCTCAGAAACCCCCAGGCAGGGAACCTATCCTGCCAGCAAAGAGCTGCAGGCAGGAGCAGCTCCTTGTGACATTCCTCTCAAAACGCAGGTGGGGAAGGTCATCATGTGTGTCAGTCCTTGTGCAGGACTCCCCAGAAGCTTCCAGTGAAACTCATCAAGTACATAAAGAAGCAGTCATCAGAATATTTGAGTTTTATCCATCGCATTCCACAAACTGCTGCTAGAACTAAATTACCATATTTACCCTTTTCCTTCACCAGATAATATTGCTGTTTCCCTGCTGTCCTATATTAAAATTGAAATCATTTAAAATATATATGAGATGTTTTTATTCTTAACGAAGTTATTACAGAACAGTTGGAAAAAACAAAGTATAAAGATAATATAAATCACCTCTGTGATATCATGATTTATAATACATATTTAGTCTTTGTCCAGTTTCTGGCACAGAGCTCCTAAAACCCTTGAATATCCTAAGTGATGAGAGCAATAAGTGTGTCTTTTGTTATGTTAATGAAGCGACTTTAGACCACACCTAAGGATGGGGGTTGGTTGCCAGTGGAGCCAACCTTATGCCTAGAGGGTTGGAGCTTTCAGTCTCCCCACTTAGCTCCCACTATCTCCAGGGAAAGGAGAGGGGCTAGAGATTGAGTTCAACCATCAATGGCCGATGACTTAATCAATCATGCCTATGTAATAAAGACTCCATAATGGCAACCCACCCCAATATTCTTGCCTGGAGAATCCCATGGACAGAGGAGCCTGGTGGGCTACAGTCCACGGGGCCGCAAAGAGTCGGACACGACTGAGCGACTTCACTTTCACTAAATCCCTGAAAAGACACGGTTTGGAGAGCTTCTGGGTTGCTGAACACATGCATGTTTGGGGAGAGAGGCATTCAGAGAATATGGACGCTCCAAGGCCCTTCCCGCACATGTTGCCTTTGGCATCTCTTCCATCTGGCTGTCATCTAGCACGTAAATTGTTTTTCTAAGTTCTGTGAGCTGCTCTAGCAAATTAGTAGAATGCAAGGCACGGGGCAGGGGAGGCGAGTGGTAATGGGAACCACTGATCTATAGCCACTTGGTCAGGAGCACAGGACTCAGGACAGGTCAGGACAACCTGGACTTGCGATTTGCATCTGAAGCGGAGGGCAGTCTTGTGGGACTGAGCCCTTGACCTGTGGAACCTGATGCTATCTCTGGGTAGACAGTGTCAGAACGGAAAGGAATTACGGGACACTCAACGGGTGTTGGGCTTCCCAGGTGGCGCTAGTGGTGGAGAACCCGCCTGCCAATGCAGGAGACATAAGAGACGCAGATTCAACCCTTGGGTCAGCAAGATCCCCTGGAAGAGGACGTGGCAACCCACTCCAGGATTCTTGCCTGGAAAATCCCAAGGCAGAGGAAGCTGGTGGGCTACAGTCCATAGGGTCATACAGAGTCGGACATGATTGAAGCAACTTAGCACAGACGCACACAACTGGTAATTCCCTGGTGTGTGGAGCCAAGACTACCAGTCCCCCACTTTGGAACTGGGTGACAGAAAGATAATCTGTCATCCCATCTCCTAGAAATATAATATTTTGGAATATTGCCTAGCAGCTGTGTATGTATGTATGGAGGAATATTTGTGTGTTTCTTGTTTTAGACAATTAGGATACCTAACACTATTCTAAGATACAGCTGGACTGTAACTCAATTAATTATTTCATATCATCAGCTACTTTTCCAACTGCTCCTTACTATAAACAATGCGGCTACAATGAACATCCTTGAGGAATTACTGGATCAAAAGACATGAGCAATACAATGGAATATTAGAGGGAAATCTTACCGTTTACAATGACATGGATGAAACTCGAGGGCATTATGTTAAGTGAAATGTCAGAGAAAGACAAAACTGTATAATTCCACGTATATATGGAGTCTAACAACACCAAACTCATAGACACAGAGAATAGAATGGTGGTTACCAGGGGCTGGAGGGATGGGTAGAGGTTAGTCAAAGGTACAACCTTGCAGATAAAAGATAAATAAGCTCCAAGGACCTAACACACGTAGCATGGTGACTATAGTCAACAATAGTGTACAGTATACTTGACAATGTTATTATAGGAGAACTTTAATGTTCTCACCATAACAACAACAACAAAAATGTTACCCTTATGGTGGCTCAGACGGTAAAGCCTCTGCCTTCAATGCAGGAGACCTGGGTTCGATTCCTGGGTCGGGATGGTCCCCTGGAGAAGGAAATGGCAATCCACTCCAGCACTCTTGCCTGGAAAATCCCATGGACGGAGCAGCCTGATAGGCTACAGTCCATGGGGTTGCAAAGAGTCGGACACGACTGAGCGACTTCACTTATGTGAAGCAAAGGATGTGTTACCTGATCTTGTTGTGGTAAACATTTTACTATATATACATGTATCAGATCATCACACTGCACACCTTAAATTTACAGAGTTGTGACTTCCCTGGTGCTCCAGTGGCTAAGACTCCTTGCTCCCAATGCAGGGGTCCCGGGTTCAACCCCTGGTTAGGGAACCAGATCCCACATGCTTCAACTAAGAGTTTGAATGTCACGCCCTGGGCACAGCCAAATATATAAAAATTAAATAAACATTTTAATACATATATTAAATGTTATGTATACATATGGTTATATGTAAATCATACTTCAATAAATTTGAGGAAAAGAGATATGTCCTCTTTAAGACTTTTTATTCACTGTACCAAATTGTTCTCCAAAAAGTAAAAAATAAGTTTTACTTCATTCACTCAGTGAGAGTTTTTATTTCATGGAATCCTTCTTTGCCTATAATAGATCATTTCATTTTTCTAGTGCTTTGCCAATTTGATATTTATAGGAAAACAGAGTATTAATTTGTACCCCTTGTTAGGAATTGTACATTTCTTCATGTGCTCATAGGTCTATCCTATCTCAATTAAACTCACTAGTGCCATCTCACACTCTTCTTCCACTGCACCCATCTAGCTTCCTAATTTCACTTCTTATGACTTCCCACCAATCTATAGCCTACACTAGTCAAGCTCATCTTTTTGCACTCTTCATACACAGGACCAGCTAACATATAATAAGCACCTGCTGTGTGTTAGGCAATGCACAGTGCTTTACAAGTATTAACTCACTTAATCCACACAACCACCTTATAAGGAAGGTATTATGTTGTTGTTGTTCAGGGTCTTTGTGACCCCACGGACTGCAGCACGCCAGGTCTCCCTGTCCCTCACTAACTCCCAGAGTTTGCTCACACTCATGTCCACTGAGTCAATGGTGTCATCCAACCATCTCATCCTCTGTGGCCACCTTCTCCTCCTATCCTCAATCTTTCCTAGCATCAGAGTCCTTTCAAATGAGTCAGCTCTTCGCATCCAGTGACCCAGATATTAAAATGGACACATGGGACTTCCCTGGTGGTCCGGTGGCTAAGACTCTGTACTCCCAATGCAGAGGGCCTGGGTTTGATCCTTGGTCAGAGAACTGGATCCCACATGCCACAGCTAAGAGTTTGCATGCCACAACTAAGCATCCCACATGCTGCAATGAAGACTGAAGAGCCTAGTGCCACAGCTGAGACCCGGCACAGCCAAATAAATAAAGAATATATAGGATAAATATGCATGTGATAAACATAAATAATAAACCAAAAGTGTGGACACAGGCATAAATAGATTAATTAATATTCCCAAGGCCCCACAGCTTGAATCTTGAATCTAGGGGCATCCAAAATTCAAATCCAGAGAACTGGCTCACATAACCAAAACAGGCTGCAATGGTAACATAATTCCATCAATGAGAAAATTTTTCAAATGTTAAGTCTAGATTGGGATTTAAATTTGAAGATAAAGGGCAAGCCAGCATTTCCACATCTCGCTAAAAACGTATAACAGGGGCTGAGTTCAGTTGTTTCAACTGAAACAACTAAAAAAACAGACAAATAGAGCATACAATTATCTTTAAGTTCACCCAGTGTTTGCACTTTCCAGGTGGCTCAGTGATTTAAAAAAATCTGCCTGCCAATGCAAGAGATATAAGAGATGCGGGTTCAGTACCTGGGGTAGGAAGAATCCCTGGAGGAGGGCATGGCAACCCACTCCAGTATTCTTGCCTGGAAAATCCCATGGACAGAGGAGCTTAGCAGGCTATAGTTAATGGGGTCACAAAGAGCTGGACACTGAGTGACAAAGCGTGTGCACACACACATATCACACACACTGCATATCAGCTTTACTCAGGCACTGCCAACCGCATGCTCTACTTCCCCACATGAGTTGAACATTCTACATGGGTTAACTCAGTAATTTAACACCAAGCTAAATTTTGATGAAGAATATCCTTTGATATCCATTGATCCACAAATTAAAATTTCTGACATTTCATTTGTACTAACCTGTATTTTATAGAAAAAGATTTATGAGGATAAAGAACTACATGTGACAGAAATACAGAATATATAAACTTTCATAAACTTTATATATTTTGTAATATCAGTTCAGTTCAGTCGCTCAGTTGTGTCCGATTCTTGGGAGCGCGGGGACAGGCAGGCATGGCCGTGCCCCGTGGGCGCGGACTCACCGCTTGGGTGCTAGATCAGGAGGGGAGGGTGCGGCGGGAGACTGATAACACAAGCCAGTCTCGGCTGTGCCTTGGTTTTCCTCTGCTGCCCTGACAGCCTCCGCAGTTACTGCCTGGATGCTGGGCTCAGGGCAGCTTAGGTGCTAGCTTCAAGGAGAGGAAGGGGGGCTCTCTGTGGACCAGATCCGAGAGAGCCCAGCCTTTTAGAAATCGCTTTCTGGAACTCAGCCAGGAGCCCACCCTCTGCCCTACACAGAAGGCGGTTATCTGCAGAGAACACTCCCCACCCCCAGTTTGGTACCCTTACCCTTTTCCTTTCCCAGGGATGCGACCCCATGAACTGCAGCATGCCAGGCCTCCCTGTCCATCACCAACTCCTGGAATCCACCCAAACCCATGTCCATCAAGTCGGTGCTGCCATCCAGCCATCTCATCCTCTGTCATCCCCTTCTCTTCCTGCCCCCAATCCCTCCCAGCATCAGGATCTTTTCCAATGAGTCAGCTCTTCACATCAGGTGGCCAAAGTATTGGAGTTTCAGCTTCAACATCAGGCCTTCCAATGAACACTCAGGACTGATCTCCTTTAGAATGGACCAGTTGCATCTCCTTGCAGTCCAAGGGACTCTCAAGAGTCTTTTCCAACACCACAGTTCAAAAACATCAATTCTTTGGCGCTCAGCTTTCTTCATAGTCCAACTCTCACATCCATACATGACCACTGGAAAAACCATAGCCTTGACTAGACGGACCTTAGTTGGCAAAGTAATATCTCTGCTTTTCAATATGCTGTCTAGGTTGGTCATAACTTTCCTTCCAAGGAGTAAGCATCTTTTAATTTCATGGCTGCAATCACCATCTGCAGTGATTTTGGAACCCAGAAAAATAAAGTCTGACACTGTTTCCCCATCTATTTCCCATGAAGTGATGGGACCAGATGCCATGATCTTAATTTTCTGAATGTTGACCTTTAAGTCAACTTTTTCACTCTCCTCTTTCACTTTCATCAAGAGGCTTTTTAGTTCCTCTTTGCTTTCTGCCATAAGGATGGTGTTATCTGCATATCTGAGGTTATTGATATTTCTCCTGGCAATCTTGATTCCAGCTTCTGCTTTTTCCAGTCCAGCGTTTCTCATGATGTACTCTGCATATAAGTTAAATAAGCAAGGTGACAATATACAGCCTTGATGTACTCCTTTTCCCTATTTGGAACCAGTCTGTTGTTCCATGTCCAATTCTAACTGTTGCTTCCTGACCTGCATATAGGTTTCTCAAGAGGCAGGTCAGGTGGTCTGGTATTCCCATCTTTTTCAGAATTTTCCACAGTTTATTGTGATCCACACAGTCAAAGGCTTTGGCATAGTCAATAAAGTAGAAATAGATGTTCTTCCTGAACTCTCTTGCTTTTTCCATGATCCAGCGAATGTTGGCAATTTGATCTCTGGTTCCTCTGCCTTTTCTAAAACCAGCTTGAACATCTGGAAGTTCATGGTTCATGTATTGCTGAAGCCTGGCTTGGAGAATTTTGAGCATTACTTTACTAGCGTGTGAGATGAGTGCAATTGTGCGGTAGTTTGAGCATTCTTTTGGCATTGCCTTTCTTTGGGATTGGAATGAAAACTGACCTTTTCCAATCATGTGGCCACTGCTGAGTTTTCCAAATTTGCTGGCAAGTTGAGTGCATATATATAGGAATACAAAAAGATCTAGCATCCAACTAAAAATTGCCAGGTATGCAAAGAAGAGGGACATTAAGACCCATAGTATCAACTGGAATATATCAATCAACCTGATCCAGAAATGACATATATGATATAATTAGGACACAAAAATAGTTATTATAACTGTAATCTATATGTTCAAGAAATTAGAAGACTAGGCATACTAAGTATAGATATACAGGAAACTTTAAAAAGAATGTAACTGAACTTCTTAGAATAAAAACTACAAATGTTTGAAATGAAAAATATACTGGATATGACTAATGGTAAATCAAAGAAAGCAGAAGAAAAGATTAATGGATTTTTAGCAGAACAATAGAAACCATCCAAAATGAAACATGAAGAGAAAAAGGAAGAGTATCAGTGAGCTGTGAGACCCCTCAGTAGCCTAATATACACGTTAACTTCAAAGGAGAAGAAAGAGATGGGGAACAGACAAAAATAGCTGAAAAAATAAATTAACCAATAAATTTCCAAATTTAACAAGAACCGTAACCCACAGATCCAAGAAGCTCAGTGAACCCCAAGGGCAAGAAAGTAGAAAAAAATTACACCAAAGACATCACCTACACCAGCAGACCTACACAGGAAATAACGATAAAGGAAGCATTTCAAACAGAAAGAATGATACCAGATAAAATTCCAATTTACAAAAAGGAAGGAAGGGCATCAGAAATAGTTACTGTGTAGATAAATACATTAACTTCCATTTTAAAAAATATTTCTTTATTTGGTAGCGCTGGTTTAGTTGCAGCACACAGGATCACTGATCCTTATGGCATGCTGGATCTTCAGTTGCTGCATGAGAGAACCCTTAGTTGCAGCATGTGGGATCTAGCTCCTCGCAGGGATCAAATCCAGCCCCCTGCACTGGGGGTGCAATCTTAGTCACTGGACAGGGTTTGATCCCTGTGTTGGGAAGATCCCTTGGAGTAGAAAATGGCAAGCTACTCCAGTATTCTTGCCTGGAAAACTCCGCAGACAGCAGAGCCTGACCAGCTACAGTCCATGGGGTCACAAAGAGTCGGACACGACTGAGTGACTGACCACAAACACGTGCACATCTTAAAGAACCAGAAAACAAAGGGCAAACTAACCCCAAAGCTGTGAAAAGAGAAAAATAAAACGAGGAATTTTACAAAATAGACAAAGTCAATGAAACTATCTTAGTCAGTTTGGGCTGCTATAAAAATTATCATAGACTAGTTTAAACAACAAAAATTTATTTCTAACAACTCCGTAGACAGGAAATCCGAGACAGGAAATCCAAAATCAGAGTACTGATATAGCCAAGTTCTGAGAAAGATCTCAAATCAAAGATCTCAACTTCAACTGTAAGAAACTAGAAAAAGAGGGGCAAATGAAATCCAAAGCAAGCAGAAGAAAGGAAACAATAAAGATCAGGACAGAAATCAACAAAACAGAAAAACAACAGAGAAACAATTCAGTGAATCCAAAAGCTGGTTTTTTAAGAAGACTAATAAAAGCTACACACCCGCAATCAGCTTGGCTGCATCCAGTTGGAAGCAGTGGGAGGAAAGACATAGAAAAGAGCAAGAGTAAACTTTGACATAATCAATAGGTTTTGATTTGTGGTGATTGTTTCATGTATATCAAAACTTACCAAGTTATATACATTTTAAATATGTGTAATTTATTGTATGTCAAATTTTTAAAGGACAATTTTTTCAATTGTTAAAGCAGGCTTGGGGACTTCCTTGGTGGTAGAATGGATAAGAATCTGCCTGCCAGTGCTGGGGACACGGGTTCGATCCCTGGTCCGGGGAAGATTTCACATGCCACAGAGCAACTAAGCCTGGGCTCCACGACAAGAGAAGCCACCGCAATGAGCAGCCGGTGTGCAATGAAGAGTGGTCCCCATTCAACGACGCTAGAGAGAGCCCAGCGCAACTAAGACCCAGGACAGCCAAAAATAGAAATGAGTGAGTTAAACAGGCTTTGAGTAATTTTTAAAAAAATCTTCCTCTTGGTATCACTCTTTTTGTATCTTACATTGGATCCTGGTTACTTTTTCTTATTGGGATTAAAAAAAAATAACACACATACACACCCAACTTCCAAAAATATTAGCCTTCAATCTAAAACTGATTTTCTTTCACACATTTTCCTTTACCACTTATCTTGGCACCTTCCCGTGTTATTCAGTTTGTCTCAGCTACTAGGGGTGTTGATGGGAGAGAGCTGGTTTCTAAGGTAACAACAGACAGGACAGTACCCCGCTTAGGAGGCTGGAGTGCACACCTGAGAGGTGACACCTCAGACAATGCAGACCTTCTCTCAGTGGGAGTCAAGGAGAGGGGCCCCTTCTCCACTGAATGCCTTGAGATCCTCAAAAGTGATGAGTGAGCAACTTTCAGGGGGTGATATCTCAAGGGACACCGAGAAGGGAAACAGAAGTGAGAGCAAATGACTCTCTGGAGGGCTGAGGAGTTAAACTGCTGACCTCTCCTTCTAGCTCCACGCTCCCTAGTTTCTCCTCAGTATGCCCTGCTCTTCTTCTTTCTGATAAGGTTTTACCTATGTGTTGTTCCTTGCTTTTTCTTTGTTTTGTTTTCACCAATGCCTGCGGCATACAGGTAGCACAGCTGACAGTTAGGCATAGACTCTGTGGCCAGACTGCCTGGTTCCTCAGCTCTGAGACCCTGAGCAAGTTATTTTACCTCCTTGAGCCTCTGTTTCCCATCTGAAAACAAGGATGATAGTAATAACCACCTCCAAAGGCCGCTGAAATGATTTAGTGGTTAACACTTGCAGTTTGTTTAGAAGAGTATTTACCCAGTAAGCCCTATGCATGTTTTGGGTGTTATTATTTTTTCACATTAAAATTTTATTGGGAACTCAACAGGTTAAATAGAGAAGGCAATGGCACCCCACTCCAGTACTCTTGCCTGGAAAATCCCATGGATGGAGGAGACTGGTAGGCTGCAGTCCATGGAGTCGTGAAGAGTTGGACCCGACCAAACGACTTCCCTTTCACTTTTCACTTTCATGCATCAGAGAAGGAAATGGCAACCCACTCCAGTGTTCTTGCCTGGAGAATCCCAGGGACAGGGGAGCCTGGTGGGCTGTCTATGGGGTCGCACAGAGTCGGACACGACTGAAGCGACCTAGCAGCAGCAGCAATAATAGGTTAAATGATCAGGATGTTCTGAGTGACAATGAAATGATGTCTGTAACAGTTTAATGTTGATTATTCTGGCTTTCCAGCAATATGCTAGAGAAATCTGAATCAGCTAAAAATAAATTACAAAATTTTCTCACAACAGCTTAATTAAGCGAACCTGTGCACATCATCTTTTCAACTGATAAAGGCTGAAGAGGGATAAAAGATCACCGAGAAGCCACAGCACCATGTTTTATTTGCTGGGCCTGTCTCCCGACAGCATCTCAGAAGGAGAATGACTGAAATCCATCTTTCTGAGTCCATCTTTCTAAGACGATACATTTGGTTTGGCCTGAGGATGTCTGTGCAAGAAAAAGTTGCTTCTCTACAACTTACACTGTGAACCATTCAAGTTTCTCCACCACAGCTTTCCCTCAGCTATTCAATTAAATACTAAGTTTCTAGAATCTCCCTCTGAAAAAAAAAAAAAAAGCGGTTTTTTCCTCTTTGCTTCTCACACCTAAAAATAAAGAGGTATAAACTCAAGCTTAAACAATCAGATTAATGGGATTTCATGTAAATCACCTAAAACCCCTCTCTGCCAGTTTCCTGAGGTGTAAATAAATTTAACATAACAACTAATGAACAAAACAGGAATGCCCAACCTATCCCACAGTATGTTAGGCAGAGACAGTGCATTTATTAACAGAGTTCTTGGGGAAAAGGTAAAATAATTATTAATTTAAGATAATATTTTTAAAAGTTTATTCATGTTTTTCTGCCCAGTGCACTCTAGTTTATAGCAGCATTCCCCAACATTTCTGGTACCAGAGGCTGGTTTCGCAGAAGACAATTTTCCCATAGATTGGGGGTAGAAAGGGGATGGTTTCCAGATGATTCAAGAGCATCACATTTACTATGCACTTTACTTCTATTATTATTACATTAGCTCCAGCTCAGATCTTCAGGTATTAGATCCTAGAGGTTGGGAACCCCTGGTTTACAGAGCCCAGGCTTGACTTTATTTAATGCGTACAACCTGCAAACATCAGGTTACAAAGCTAGAAAGGGATACAGCCCAGAACAAACTCAGTTCTTTGGAGTCCTAGTCTAGTGCTCTTTTCATTCCCCAACAACTGCTTCCAGACTCCTACAACCTGGTTTGTCTTGGGTACAATCTAATTTTTTTTTTCTCCCCTGAACTGAGATTTAGCAGTTCACTTACATGGCCAGCTAACTTCCGGGAGTTCTATCCTGCTAAGGCCACTCCCCACAACCCCACAGTCTTCAAGGTAGAGTAGACAAAGAGAGGCATTGCTCTACAAGAGGAAAATACTTCAGTGCATTCATAGTACCATTTAACTATAGCAAAAATAACTTCTTATTTAAGCTTTATATTAATAATTATTCAGAAAAGGCAATGGCACCCCACTCCAGTACTCTTGCCTGGAAAATCCCATGGACGGAGGAGCCTGGTAGGCTGCAGTCCATGGGGTCGCTAAGTTGGACATGACTGAGTAACTTCACTTTCACTTTTCACTTTCATGCATTGGAGAAGGAATCAGCAACCCACTCCAGTGTTCTTGCCTGGAGAATCCCAGGGATGGGGGAGCCTGGTGGGCTGTCATCTATGGGGTCGCAAAGAGTCGGACATGACTGAAGCGACTTGGCAGCAGCATTAATAATTATTAATAATATATTAATTAAAGATATATTTATCTTTAATATACAGACTGACCTAGCACTCTCACAGGATCACTACTTCCGAAGTCATCTGTCATGAGCAGTATGTGAGATGTTTCCAGGAACGAGCCATAATGCCCCACACAGTTCAGGCATTCAGTTTCTTTATAACCTATGCCATTCACTGGATAAAAATAAGCCTCTTAAATGCCACAAATGTTACAACTTTTAGTAAATACAGGGAAAATGACCATGAAAATTCTTGTTCTGTGAGATTCATTGGTTATCTCCTGAGAGAGGCCTAAAAGAGATACTGAACAAGGCAGGGATACACATTTTCATTTTACCAAGTTCTATCTGACAGAGCATTTTACAAAGTCCTATCAGAAATGGCTGGCAACAGTATACTATCAAGCATTTATTTTCAAAAACAAAACAAACAAAAAAAAACTCAGCAAAAATCCACTTAATCTGTCCCTTCAACGTAAAGATGAGAGTCTATTAATTAGTGAGAATGTTACTGCTTTTCTAAAGAAACTCATGCTTATAGAGAAAGTATTTTGAAAACCTGACTGAAATGGTTCCAAAATTGCTATTTTTTAATTTATTTTTGGCCACTCCATGTGGAAATCAGTTCTCCAACCAGGGATCAAACCCACATCCCCTGCACTGGAAGCTGAAGTCGTAACCACTGGGCTGCCAGGGAAGTACTTGTTATTTTTTTAATTATCAAAAAGAATGTGTTTCATCAGTAAAATTTTTGTCTGCACACTTGAAAACTAAGAAACAAAATTCTAAATTTGTTTAAAAAATCTAAATGATACTTCCAAGGGGGTTGAAGCCATTTGCTAAAATATGAAATGTAAAACCTTCCCATCATCCAAGAAGGACTGACTGACTTAAGCTGTAAATTTACTAGTTGAATTTCAATCAAAAGGCTTTGTATCGTGGTGAATGGGACTGGAAGATGAGTATCATAATTTAATAAATGCAATCAAGAATGCACTTCTGCTTGAGTCTACTTCTTTGACAAGTATCTTTTCCAGTCATGATTCATTCCAGTCATTAACATTCACTAAAAATATGATTTTAAAATGTACTTCATTTTTATTTTAAATCATCTTTCAATATTTCTACTCTAGAGCAAGATTTATAAGGTATGTAATAAAATATATGCGGGCTTCCTGGTGGCTCAGAGGTAAAGAATCCTCCTGCCAATGAGGAAATGTGGGTTTAATCCCTGCATTGGGAAGAGCCCCTGGAGAAGGAAATGGCTACTCACTCGTTTCTTGCCTGGGAAATCCTATGGACAGAGGAGCCTGGCAGTCTACATTCCACGGGTTGCAAAAGAATTGGACACAACTTAGGATCTAAACAACAACAATAAATTACATGTAAATAATTGCTTAAAAATACTACATAGATTAAGGAAGCAGGGGAAGAAAAATGTTTGGTGACCGCTGATCTATCGCTACAGAGGACATGTACACAATCGGGACCATTGTTTTTGCAAGGTAGCATAGGAAGGGAATAAAGAAGGTCAGTAGCAATTTGAACTGTGTTGCCTGATTTCTGGCAGAACACCTGTCTTTGGGGGTTCTGGCTTATGGGTTGGTACAGATGGGGTGCAAGTCTTTCTTTTATATACCAACTTGTATCTGGTATAATTCAGGTTATTAGTGTCTTTTTTCTCTTGCTATTTGCAAACTCATCACTTCTAACAGTGATGAGTGCTGAGGTCACTCAGCTCCCTCTTTATGGATGTGTATGGGTAAATACACATATACATGTATTTCACCCCAGAACAATCAAGGGGGTGTGGAAGGCAGAGACCACAAACAAACACACCACCACCTGCAGAGTATTTTACAATAGCATTCACCGAGGCGCAAAGACAAAGTTCACTTAAAAGCTTCCTTTTGGTCTCAATTATTTTTAATCATAACGCTTGGGACCTTCTGACTAATGTCATGTTACTTGGAAAGATTTAGAAACTGTGATTCTATGAGAGAGGTTATGAAAATAGAACTGTTCTTGAAAGGATTTTCCATCGAGTTAAAAACACTTTACCCAGACTGGTGGTAAGATGCTCAAACAATCGGGGCGGCAAGACCAGAAGGGTCTCTTCAGTGGGTCTAAGAAGTGAGGAGGGCCTTCGAAACGGGGGGAAAAACTGTTAGGAGAGCTCCTGGTACCCAGGCAGGAGGCCGCGACAAATGTCTGAAAAATGAGAAATGAGGTGGAGGTGAGCGAGCAGTGGCGGGGGCCGGGAGGGGGGAGCAGAGGTGACGACCGTGCACGAAAAACTGGTCCACGTGAGGAGGGGGCCTAGGAGCGCCGGGCACCGCAGCAGGGTGGCAAGGGAGGTAAAAACAAAGGTCAGGTCTTGAGAACTCAGGGCAGCAGAAAGGGGAAAGCACCCAAGGGAAAGCAGCGAGTAGGTGGCCGCAGTGGTGACGGCGGCGGGGACTGCGCGCTGTGATTCTCGGGGTCCGGGCCGGGGTCGCCGGCGAGCTAGGCCGGGAAAAGCCGGGGATCCGGCTAAGCCCAGGATCGCTTAGGCCGCACCGAGGGCAGGGCCGGCGACTGTAGGGCCGCAGAGGGGACTGGCCGAGGACCAGCGGCGCGGGGTCGCGGCGGAGCAGGGCGCGCAGGGAGACCGGGGGAGAGGCCGGCGGGGCGGGAGCCGCGGCCGCGGCACCCAAAGAAGGGGACGGGCGGCCGGCTTCCCACCCCCGCCCCCTGCCGCGGCGTGAGTTGGGGGAAAGGCCGGCGGGCAGCGCTGGGAGGAGGGGCAGGCTGCGGCCCCGCCCCCGCCGGAGCGAGGGAAGGAGAAAGGCTCGCGGGGAAGGCGGAGGGAGGGCAGCTCGGGGAGGGGGCGGCCGGCCGGGCCTGCGCCCGAGCGAGCGGCGAGCCGGGGCGGGGGAAGGGGCCCGGAAGGAGGCGAGCGCGGCCGCGACGCCGGGAGCCGGACGCCCGCCGGTGCCGGCCTGCCGCCGCCGCCTTTCCTGCCTGCGCCCGAGCGCGGAGTCTCGCGGCTGCCGAGGCCGGAGTGCGGCGGTCGGGCGTGGGGCGAGCGGGCAAGCGGGGCCGGGAGCCGGAGGCCGCCGGCGGTCCTGCGCCAGGCGCGGTGGGCTCTTGCCTGCGAGGTTAGGCGAGGGGCGGAAAGGGAGGAAAAGAGAGGCCGAGCGAGAGAAGCCAGGCGATCGGATTGTCCAGGAGGCTGGTGTGGAGGAATATCCCACCCCGAACTCAAATCCACAATAATAATCCAAACTATTAATAATAAGGGGCAGTTTTCCTGGCCAGGAGAGAGGAGAGCAGGGGAAACGGGAAGAAGCGAAAGCTCCGTTTCATGGAGGCTGAGGCAAGGGAAAATTTCGGAGCCTGGATGTGGAGGAGCAAAACAGAACTAACTCAGGAAATTGTCTTTGAGAAAAGGCCGAACCTAGGCTGGCAATCAGGCTGGGGTAGGTGGAGAAACCTGCAAGTTTAAAGGAAAAAAAGAAGAGAATATTTTCAGAGATTTTTTTTTTTTCCTGGTTTGTGGTATTGCTACCATTTTAAAGGTAAAAGCATTGCATTCAGGTGTTTCTTTTTTTTTTTTTTTTTGGTGCGATTGGCTCATTTAAAAATTTCAGAACCTTTTCATCTAAAAGCTTTTTTTTTTTTAAGGAAATTTATAATTTTGATTTCCCAGGGTTGCACTGGACTTGTAAGGAGTGCTGTTGTGTACATACTATTGTATGGTTTAATTTATTTTTTTACTGTGCAAATCAGCTGGAAGATTTTTTTCCAGGTGTCAGTTTGGATTTTTCATCTTTTTTTTGTTTTTGGTCCCTCAGTATATCTGTTGTTGTCGTTTTAGGCATTGGAGACCAGAGAATTATTTTTTCCCCTTTGGAGCTTGAGGCTTTTGCCAACGTAAGGACAGCTGGGAAAACTGGATTAAAAGGATGTTTTTAATCTATATTTTGCTGTTAAGATTGATATTTTGAAGGCATATTCTTTCTGTGATTCTTCTTTTTTTTTTAAAGCCCACAGCACTATCCTTGAAGAGATTTGTGGTTGGGTTTTTGGTTTTTAAGAAGGTCATAGTTTTTTTTTTTTTTAAGAGGGGAGGGGAAAGGGGGCTAAGAAAGGAGACCATGTTAACTGGTAGAAGTAGAATGGAGCTTCAGTCACCGGGGTCTTGAGAGCTGGAGGAAAAAGGATTGTCTTCAAGTTGGGAGGCCCTCCTCTCACCTTTTTAAAAATTGCGAGCGATTCAATCCTGATCAAGACATCACAACTACAGGATTCTGAAACCGTGGAGACACCGAGAAACCATGAGTGTAAGGTTACCCCAGAGTATAGACAGGTAAGTTTGCTAATAATGTGGTTTTTCAACACTTACTTAAGGAAAGACTGGGAAAGAAGATACTGCATTTTGATAAAAGATTGCAAAATAAGGGTCTGGGTGGGCTGTGGGTATTGGTGGGGTCCCTGGGGACTGTCTGGACTTGTATGTTTATGTTCCCTCTGTGTGTGTCCATGTTCAAAACGTAATCTCCTTAATCAGTGTTTTTTAAATGCAAGCAGCAGACAGTGGCGCAAGAAGTGGGGAAAGAGGGGGAAACGCTTTCTAGCCGCCTTTGACTTTTGCCAGGCCAGAGGCTGAATTTGAGTCCCTAACTTGCCAGCTTAGGGGTGGGAGGCGGGCACAAGCCTAGTCACGTGAGACCCCTAGGGTGATTGGGACTGGCTTTAGGTGTTGGAGCTGCGGGGGAAGGGCCCTGGCAGGGGCGTGGGCCTCCACTGGCTGGTTGTTGTGGAATGGTAGGGCTTGGTGATGGGGTGGATCCCATTTCTAGAATGAGGAGGATGTTCTTGGCCTGAATGATGGGACAGAAACATACTTTGCACCCATACAGGTCTGGATTTTACCAGTGGCTGATAATGGCCTGCAGAACGGCATAGGTCAACCCTAGAATTTCTTCTCCAAGCTTTGGGTTTAAAATGAAATCGGCCAACCAGCTAATGCTCTAGGTTTAATCTGCCAAGCCGTTTTAATAAGCTTGACTCTGCAAAATGGGCCTTCCCTCTGCCTAGAGCCGGAAGGATTTGTTTTGGGCTCTTAGGCCTGATATGCAGAGGCACTGGCCCTTAGAGTCTGATCACAGGATGTCCCACACCCCCTACCCGCCGCCCCCACCCCCAGAGTTTGCCCAGCCTCATCAGTACACTACATTTTACAACTTCGAAAGGTATCTGCCTTTTCCTTTCCTCCCCTTCTCTTCAACCCTTAGAGAACCTAGAGAGAGGATAGTTTTGTGGGTGCTGCACACATCCTAACTGGATGGATGGGTGGTTGGAGGACTGAACAAGCAAATGAAAGAACTGGGCCTGAGGGGGTGGGGTGAGAATTACTGGAGAGATAGGGAAGAATATTTGCGAAGGAGCAATGAGTTGTTTTCTCCCTGTCCAGTTAACCTTTGATTATCCATGCTGATAATTTCTTTTGGCAGTGGAATGTGGCCTGAAATGCATATAATCTCTCTCTCTCCCCAAACACTAATCTCTGTATTGCCTCTGAGCCCTGTTTAGATTAGTTCAGCAGTCCCTAGACGGGGACCTGACTTGGCAGTGGAGAGAAGGCAGACAACCACAAAGGACAGATAGTGTACGTGACTGCTTAAACCGCCATCTCTTCCCCCCTTTTGTGGCTTCTGTTTAGTTTGACTCTTGTCAAGGGAGGGAGTTGAAATGGTTACATGACTGCCCTTCTCTTTTACCCTCTTGGAATTTGAGAATTAACACCCTTGCCTTTTTGAGATTGGGGATGAACTGTTCCTTTGAATTCAGAGTTGTGAGAAGGTAGAAACCCAGGTGTTGAGGGTGAAAGATGGAGTTAATGAAGGTTCCTGGGCTGGAGTGAGATGCTCCTCTGGGAGTTTGGACACCCTCACAGTCTTCTTAGGGCGTGTATAGCATGGTTTTTCTGAGTGCTTTTATAGGAATGTATCTATTTGAACCTCCCAGTATTTCCATGAGGCAGACAAGATAGAGGTTTTCATTCTCATTTTACAGATGGAGTGATTGAGGCTCAGAGAGGATACCTGGCTAGCCCAGTGCCATCTTCCCTGACTAGTGGCAGAAGCTGGACTCAGATGCAAGTCTTCTAAACCAGAGGCTCTTACTGTTATCCCACCCTAAGTACTGGATTGGCCAAAATCATTCCAGTTTTTCCTTGTAGTCTTATAAACCCAAAAGAACTTTTTGGCCAGCCCAAGAGATTTGTCTGCTAGTCCTGTGAAATGGGAGTGGGGCAGTTTTATTCTCTCTGGCAGTTCTTCACTTCCACTCCCACCCCAATTCCCGTCCTCATCAGCGGGTCAGTTCTGGGGCCTGGGTCCCCTTAAAGGTATTTCCAGCTGCACTGGATCTTTACCCCTTAGCAGCAGGTTTGTTCTGTTGGATCTTTTGACATCTCAGGTTCGATACCCCTGTGGATTTTAAATATTTCGTAGTGTTACACAATTTTATACTGTACTGGAAGGATTGAGTGGAAGGATTTCAGACTGTTGAGGCAGGAACTCTCTTTTAGTTTATCAATTTGCTGTGTAAGGAACCTAGTGTAAGGTACTGTACTCCAACAGTGTTTCAGAAAATTTAAATGTGCTGTTCTTGTTTACAAAGAGCATGCCGTCTAACTTGAGAAACTAGGAAAGGTATGAGAGATATAAAAGCAACACTCTCCTATAAACTCTGTAAAGGCAGGAATTAGGTTTTCTTTGCTCAGGTATATCCCTGCATGCCTGGCTAAGTGCCTTCCATTGGATGAATGCTCACTAAATACTTGACATGAACGAATATTGCAATGAATGAATATGTCAGCATGTATACGTTCATCCGTTTCAGATTTTTTGAGGTTCATGTGTTAATTTCAAATGTAGTCAAAATAAGGTCAATTAGAGAAGGCTTCCTTGATGTATTTTTTAGGACATAAGCAACCTGATGGAGGACCACGTCTATGAGGAGAGATTGTGGCTCAAGGAATAGGCTGTGGAGAGACTTTAATCCCCTTTTGGGGAGTAACCCCTGGTCCAAAGAAACATGAAATATTCACAGCTAATCTTGATCTTGCAATGTTAATCAGGTGCTACTGAAAGATGGGCTGAATCATAGCTGTTCATGTCCCTTGCAGTTTTTGCCCATGGACAATTTATTGCCCATTAGTGTGTTCTTCTCAAAAGTTTCTAAAAATGTGTTTGATATTGCAAGCAGAGATAATAATAGTGAATTATTTTTATAGGAATGACAATGAGTTTTGCTATGCCATGTATATCCATTTCCCTAGTTCTCCATGGCAAATGTTTTTGAGATGGCCAGATGGGTTAGGAGTTTGCATCCATAAAACAGCTTTTCTCTGTGCAGAGACAGTTAGCTTGTGTGAGGACTAGAGCAGATGGAGAAGTACTAGATTTAAGCCGAGTTCCTGGTTTGAGCCCTGGCATTCCCCTTAACTGTGTGACCTTGGGCAAATCACATGCCTCCTCTGGTTTCCTTATATGTAAGGCAGTAGCTCGTTTATATGGAACGCGTTCCAGTCACAAACATTTTCACATAGCTTGTCATTTGAGGATATAATATTTATTGCATCTTTCTCATGGTGCTGTTGAAAGGAGCAAATCAAATCAGGTAATATTTCACATTGCTTTCTAAACTGTAAAGCTCTAGCAAATTTAGATGGTAAACTTGGGGATTTGATTTAGCTTTGGGCACGAATTTCTGAACTGGCCCAAAACAAATTAAGAGTGACCGAAAGATCTTTCCATTGTTTTGAAGAATTTAACCATAGCGAACAGGCTTTTTGTTGCAGAAGTACATGAGGTTAGAAAGAAGGCATACTTTTCCAATGGTCAGGGTTGGGTGATGATAGTAGAATATGAGAAGGGGAAGGTTATTGAAGCTCCTTCCCAGGAATTTTGATGAATGGGAGAGGCTTGAGCTACCTTGGCTTCCTTAGATGGGGATAGAAAGGATTTGTTTTATGATCTCTGGCTGTTCCTTGTTTTAGAAGCATATGACTTTCCTAATTCAGAATAAACCGAGACCCAAGCAACTGTTCCTTATCAGGGATCTGAGATTGAACGTAACTTTTCCCCAGCATGTAGCCTTTTTTTTTTTTCCCAGAGGAGGCAAAATCTGGAGTGAGGTGTATGAAGGAGGAGGGGGGAAGGAGGTGGAGGAGGGAGGAAAGAAGCTTCAGGCTGAGGAATGTTTGTAGAGAAGAAAAGCTGGTGGCCTAGGCTGAGGAGGAGGTGGGGGAAAACCCTTCCCCCTTCAGGCTCCCCACTCCCACTTCAGGTTCTTCTTGAGCCCTGGAAACAAGACATACAGCTGAGTTCTACCTAACTTAGATGCTGGCCTCCCAGAACAATGGCTTCCCTAGTGGCTCAGACAGTATAGCATCTGCCTGCAATGCAGGAGACCCGGGTTTGATCCATGGGTCGGGAAGATCCCCAGGAGAAGGAAATGGCAACCCACTCCAGTACTCTTGCCTGGAAAATCCCATGGACAGAGGAGCCTGGTAGGCTACAGTCCATGGGGTTGCAAAGAGTCAGACACGACTGAGTGACTTCACTCCCAGAACAATGACAGGGATCCAGAGCTCCAAATAATAAGTCCCCTGAAATGCTGAGTCTTCTCCAAAATGTACCCTGGTGCTCTCCAGGCGTGAGATTAGAGATGGCAATGGATTTACACATGAAACATTTGGTGATTAATCACCATTATGAACAGGAGCAGTCTAAGCTTACCTTCACATACTCAGAAACATTTCTGAAAGAGCACCCTTTGATGAACAAGTTCATTTAGTTTTTTTTTTTTAGTAGTCAAAGTACTGTCAGAGTCCCTTTCAATGTATTTAGGAGAATAGACCAAAAAATGTGAAAAGTTTAATGACAATGAGTTCATCAGAAATAAATATGATTCCGTGAAGGTCACATGGCTAGTCCCCAAATTGGTGCAAAGACAAAGGAGTTCTGGAAGCTTGTAACCTCCATGGAATAGAGTTCGGAAACTTTTGGATAGTGTCCCTTACTGCTTTAAAGATCTGGGCGTCCACTGTATGTGAAAGGGCTTTGTTAACACTGAAGTTCCATGAAACCTAAGAGGACTGGTTTTAATCTATACTGACTGAATCTGCTTCACATCTTCATAATGGCACTACCTTTAAAAACCCATTCTATTGGTTTTTATTTTTAAAACTTAATTTCAAGATTTATCTTGTGGCTTGAAACCCATTTCACCGTGGGCTGCACATTCTGCTTTTCTCAGTAGCAGTCCTTGGGAAAAGACTCAAGTGGAGATCTGCTCGTGGCCACCGAGGTCACTCCTTTGCCCCCATGGAGGGAAGCAGGACTGCAGAAGGTTGCAGGTTCGGGTTTCAAGAGAAAAAAGTATTCATGACTTTATGAAAAGTTGTGTTAGATCTCTTGTGAAAGGAGACGTGGAGTTCCGAGGAAGACACCCCACCCCCCAGCATCAGAGTAAATAGATGAGTAAATTAGGGTAGCCAGCCTCTCCGATTTGATTCTGTCTAGTTGTTATGTCCTTTGAGCCTCTGAAAACATAATGCCTGTGCCCTTTCTTTCAATGAGCCAGGACTTTTTTTCAGGAACCCTATCTGCCTTTGTGAAAACCAGTGAAAAATGAAAGTTTGAAAAAAAAACAACCAGAGAACAGATTGGTCTGATGAAATGAGAGGGGAAATGGAAGAAGTACAGTGATGTAGAAGCGTAAGGAGGGGCCAGGAAATCTGTGGCCCCCAACAAATTTGGGAGTCGATTTGAAAGACGTTTTCAAGGCCTGGAAAAACAGCTGGATTTGAGGCCCTAGAGCAAATGAATAGAGTTGAGGGGAAAATCACAGAAGTCTTAAGGGATCCTCTTCTTTACTCTTGACTCCAAATAGGCTATCTCTTGAGGTGGTTCAGAAGGTTGAGGGGCTCCCATTTTCACTGATCCCCTGTGGTTCCATGAGTTGAATAGTTGAGCATTCTTTTGATTACCAAATTTTCCTTCAGTACATTTTTTTTTTTTTTTTGGCTGAGCTGCATGGCTTGCGGGATATTAGTTCCCGACCAGGGGTTGAACCCAGCCCTGACAGTAAAAGTGCCAAGTCCTTCTGGCCAAGCGCCACTGGACCACTAGGGAATTTCCTCCTTTGCTATAATGTAAGCCCATCTTCCTGCCTTTTACTTCTGATTTCAGTACAGCCCCTAAAGTCCCTTGTATCCCTCTGTCATCTTTAATGACGTCTTCAACATTCTCCTCTTTCTAAAGGATAGCAAACTAAGATGTGGCTGTGTGAGAAAGGAGCTTCGAGAAGTGCAGAGTAAAGTGGCTTCATTCAGTCTTGATTTTCAGCACTTTCTCCTCCAGTATTTAAAGCTGCCATAAAATGGTGCAGTGAGATCTGTAGTCGTGGCCTGGCATCAAATCACGGAGGAAACAGGACCAATCTGACAGCCTTCCAGATGCTGACCTGTGATCAGAGGCACTTAGAGTCAGTCAGTTGGATGGCAGACAGTTATCAAATAGCTCCATGCTCAGCTCAGTGCTTAGTGTTCTGGTAGATAATTTGCAAGAATGTGGAGCTTACATTCTTGTTGGGAAATGTAATTAATGAAGCAACATGAAACAATAAAAAGATAGCACATCACTGCTGAATCTTGATGTATACCAAAAAGGTACATTTAGAGACAAGGAAGAAGTTGGTGCTAATGAGAACAGCCAGGGGAGGGTTAGTTAGATATTATGTAAGTCACAGAAAGAAAGGAGGCCGCTTCAGACAAAGGGAACAACAAAAGCAAAGTTCTGGTGTAGAATCAAGCATGAGAGTGACCTCAGGATGGTAAGAGTGTTAGTCTTTGCAGAGCAGAGAGAAATGAGGTTGTCAGGGCGAGTATGGTGGGAGGGTGGTATGGGGATAAAGATATTCAGATTGATGTGGTAGGAAATGAGAACCAGTGAGGGTTGTGTAATATATGGTGATAAAAAGAATGTTTAAAAAAATAATTCTGATATTATGTAAATGAGAAGACAGCAAAAGATAATGTGAGAGCAAAGAAGGGCAGGATTTGAAAGACATTTTGGAAGGAAAATCAACAAGGTATGGTGGTTAAGGCTGAATCAGATTTGGTTCCGAGTTTTGGAGATTGGCTCACTAGAAGGATAGTGCTATCCTTCTAGTGAGAAGGATAAGACCATCATTATTCAAGAGAATAAGACCATCATTAAAAGTCATTCCACCTCCCGTGCTGCTGCTGCTGCTGCTGCTGCTAAGTCGCTTCAGTCGTGTCCGACTCTGTGTGACCCCGTGAGACGTCAGCCCACCAGGCTCCCCTGTCCCTGGGATTCTCCAGGCAAGAACACTGGAGTGGGTTGCCATTTCCTTCTCCAATGCATGAAAGTGAAAAGTGAAAGTGAAGTCGCTCAGTCCTGTCTGACTCTTAGCGACCCCATGGACTGAAGCCTACCAGGCTCCTCCGTCCATGGGATTTTCCAGGCAAGAGTACTGGAGTGGGGGTGCCATTGCCACCTCCCGTGGGTGCCCAGCAATTCACTGAACACAGCATATCAAATGATACTTATCTTGCTAAGGCCTTTAGGTTAGGCTGTTTCCACCAAATAGTATTATTTATTTATTTACCAAATAGTTTTAAGAGTTCTTCTAAAGGAAGGGAGAGAAGGGAGTGAGTTCTTTGAGATTCCCTTAAGAAATGGGTCATGATTTGAGGAGATTAACATGTATTTGAAATCCTGATTAATTAATCATACCCCACTCACAGCAGACAGTAACAAGACCTACAATTAGGGAGATGAAGGCTGAATTGAAGAAAGCATGGATCCTAAGTTGCGGAGTCTGGGCTGGAAAGGAAAGACACTGAACAAAAGTTTCCAGCACACACACACACAAAAAAGGATCTCCCTGGGACAGAACTCCAGGGCTCAAGGGCTATCTCTGCAGAGACCACCCTAGTAGCATGATTATAGAGAGGACAGGACTTGAAGCTAGAAGAGCTTTGTGCGAGCCCCAGCTCAGCCGCTAACTGGCTGTGAGATCAGGACAATTTGTGTAAAAGCGTTTGGTGAATTCTATAGTGCCAAACATAGGGTTAGTGTTGTTGAGGCATTTGGTTTGGCAAGGACCTCAGATTGGTCTGAACTCTGCTCAGTTGCCACCGGAAGATCTGTGCTTAGGTGCTGAGACCTCTGCTGATTCTAAACAGGACTGACAGGCATGGCTCTGGGAACATACAGGACAAACACAGGACGTACTAGTTAGAACTCAGATGTGGAAGGTTCTGTCCCAAGGAGGTCCTTTTGTGTGTGTGTGTGTGTGTGTGTGTGTGCTGGAAACTTTTGTTCGGTGTCTTTGCTTTCCAGCCCAAACTCTGCAACTTAGGATCCATACTTTCTTCAATTCAGCCTGCATCTCACTAATTGTAGGTCTTGTTACTGTCCTCTACGATCCCGCTTCAGGTAGGCCAGCCTGTTTCCTAGACCCCATCACTCCCTCCACATCTTTATATGCATCTTATCTTTCTCTTCCCAACTCTCCTTCATCTTAGTTTCTTCAAGGAGGTCTTTTCTGGTTAATATCATCAAACTCTATAGTACATTTATATATTCAGCATTCCTTTTGCACATCCATATAGCAAGTCAACTTTTCCTACCTTTTTTCAGAGTTATTTATTTTTGGCTGGGCTTGGTCTTCATTGCTGCGCATGGACTTTCCCTCACTGTGGTGAGCAGGAGCTGCTCTCTAGTTGCAGAGCACAGGCTTCTCTTTGCAGTGGCTTCTCTTGTTGCAAAGCACTTGCTCTAGGCCACACAGGCTCAGTAGTTGTGGTGCCCCGGGCTTACTTGCCCCATGGCATGTGGAACCTTCACAGAGCAGGAACAGAACCTGGGCCCCCTGCCTTGGCAACTGGATTCCTAAACCTTGAACCACCAGGAAAGTCCCTCTTAAACACCTTTCATATGTTGACATAAAATACTTTATGTCAAGTTCTAACAGAATCACTAGCACATGGCCTACTATTATAAATAAATATTGGGTGCTTTTCCATTCTTTGCATGATTTATGTTGGGTATTGTGTCCTGTCCTGTTTCTTGGGGTTCCAGAAGCAATGTCTCTTCATTTTTCATTTTTCTAGATTGCCTTCTAGTGCCCAGTAGAGTTCTCTTTATGAGCTGTATTCCTCCCTGCAGTTACCTGACTTGACCTGTGCAGGAGACACAGGAGACTTGGGTTAGATTTCTGGGTCCGGAAGATCCCCTGAAAAAGGAAATGGCAACCCATTCCAGTATTCTTGCTTGGAGAATCCCATGGGCAGAGGAGCCAAGGGATCTTGAAGAGTTGGACATGACTGAGTGGCCAGCACACATTCAACTGGAAACATCGCTGCTAGGCCTAGAGACCGAGGATTCTTGTTCTTAATGGGTTCGAGGTCCTGGGCATTTGGTATTTCTTTTAGGGCCAGAGCAGCCTGGAGGTTGTTTGCCTCCAGCTTCTCCCAGCTCTCAAGGGATTTCCCTACTGGCCGCCTGATCTCAGAGCTGCTGTTCCCTGCAGGGGTCTGACGGCACTGGCCTGCTCTATCATTGTCCTGCCTGCCCCAGGCTGGCCCCATTCATTTCCCAGAGCACAGCCCTCAGAAGCTTTCCTCCAAGAGACTGCTGCTGCAGAGAAAGGCCACTGTTGTTCTGGGGGGAGGTGGCTGGAGAGAGTGTAGTAAATAGCTTTGTGAATGGGACCTTGTATGAGGCTAGGACCGCAGACCCTTTTCTCCTCAGAGCCCTAGGGATGGGGGCAAAAAGCCACTAGGACTTCAGTGTGTTCACAGAAACAGGGTCTGAGGTTTAGGAATGCTCGTGCTATCCCTCAAATAGCGGCATGGGTCCATTTAAGAAGTCTCCACTGGCTGGTGCCCCTCGAGGCACTAGGATTCAGTATGCATAAGTTGCTTCCCCTGCCCTCTGGGGAGGCACGAGCGAACAGGAGTTGTATGATACCACCCTGGACTCTTCGGTGATATCACTTGAGGCACGTGGGAGACCATCAAGAAGCTATGCTGGAGGAAGTGACCTTTAATTGAGGCCTGAAAATGAGAGCCAGGCTTGAGTGAGGGAAAGTCCAAGCAGAGGGAAATACATGTACTGAAGACAGAAGGCAAGGAAGGGCCTGGAGTGGCAGGAGCTGAAAAGAGCTGTGGTCTAAAGAGAGGCAGTGGGTGGGTGGTCTTAGTCGTTCATCTGTGTCCACCTCTTTGCAACCTCATGGACTGTAGCCCACCAGGCTCCTCTGCCCATGGGATTCTCCAAGCAAGAATACTGGATTGGATTGTCATTTCCTCCTCCAGGGGATCTTCCCAAACCAGAAATCGAACCCAGATCTCCTGCATTACAGTGGATTCTTTCCTGCTGAGCCACCAGGGAGGCACTGAGACTTGAGAACAATTAATTAGATGAAACAGGAGAGTAGGCAGGGAGCGAGGGCTTGGGAACCATATAATCTTCCTTGTTAGGGGTTTGGACTTTATCCTGAGGACAGTGCAAGACCATGGCAAGACAAGTAGAGAGTGACATGGTCAGATATGCTTTTAAGAAACAAGATCACCCTGACTGCAGTGTGGACCTTCCCATTGAAAGAATGAAAGAATAGAGAGAGGGAAGACAAATTAGGAGCCCGCTGCAGTAATGTGGGCAGGAGGTGAGGGTAGCACCTACGAGGGAAGTGACTGGAGATGGAGAAAAGTGAAGACTAAGTGGTTGGTTTTGTGAAGGAGAGTTGAGGCACAGATGGCAATCTTATTCTTGGCTTGGGCTGCTGGGTGGTACCGAGTAGGCTCTTAGTGGCAAGCATGCAGGGTCTTTGGCCCAGGGACTGAGTTGTAGCCTGCAGGCTTAGTTGCCTCAAGGCACATGGAATCTTAGTTCTGAGACCAAGGAAACCGGGGGTGAAGCCTGCATCCCCTGCATTGGAAGGCGGGTTCTTAACCACTGATCCACAAGGAAAAGTCCCTGGGTGGTACTCTTCAGTGAAAAGGGGAACTCAAGAGGAAGAGTATGATTGAGGAAAGGAGTCCCTTTTGGTCATGGTGAGCTTGAAGTGCCTGTGGGTGATCACAGGGAAGGTGTTAAGCAGGCCAGCAGCTGGTTACACAGGCCTGGAGGTCAGGAAGGTGTGCGGGGCTGTGGTCATCAGTCTCTGGACAGAATAGTGGAAATGGGAGGTTGTCCAGGGACAGGGTGTAGCGTGAGAGGAGAGCCTTGGACAGAACCCCGAGGGGCACTGCTTCAAAAGGGAGGCAGGGGAAGAGGCCCCACACAGGAGGCTGGTGGGCAGTGGCAGGAGGACAGCAGCTAGGGCAGTGTGGAATCTCAGAAATGGGGGGGGTGCGGCCAATGGTGGCAAGTGCTCCCAGGGGCAGAGGGTGGAGAGGATAGAGAAGTGTCTGGATTTAGTAACTAGGAGGCTTTTCATGGCCTTGGGAATGGGGGAGGAGCCAGTTTGGAATGAGTTTAAGAGGGAAGAGGAGGTGAGGAAAGGGTGATATAGTCTGGTCAGTTCTTTTATGAAATTTAGTCAGAAAGAAGAGGAAAATATGTAGCCCATTAGTCTCCATTAACAGGCCTTTGAGTTCCTTTCTTCCAGGTAGAACTAGGTTGTTTTCAGTCAGAGTTTGGTGTACAGGTAGAGTCAGCCGTGGTGGAGGCAGGAGGGGAGATGTGTGACAGGATTAAAGGAAAGATTAGAGTCAAGAGAAGTCAGTCTTTAAAGTAGGAGAGAACACAACTGATAGAGAAGGATGAGGTTTTAGTGCCAAGATAAGAGTGCCGTAATGATGGCGCGCCTTTGTATTTCTGCCCTATGATATGGAGTTTGTAAAGTGCTCTTGGTCTGTTATCTTTTGAGATAGTCTAGGCAAGTATTTGCATTCCCATATTATAGGTGGGGAAACAAGCAGAGGGAGGCTTTAATGACTTGTCTAAGTCTGTAAACTAGTAAGTAATGGAGTTGGGATTTAAAAAGGAAAAAATCTGTGCTTACAGAGCCCTAGCCTCGTGCTCGTTCCATTTTCCTGTCCCTCTGACCAAGCTCACGGTAAAAACTGTGTGCGTCCTTGAGGGAGCCAGACATCAGGTTTGCTTGACACAAATGAAGGGTGCCCTCCAGGAAGATAGATTGGTTGATCAGGAACCAGTCTCAGAGTGTTTAATCTCTTCCCGGTAAGCTTTCTTGTCCATGGCTCCCTGGTAGGACCTGAGGTTTGCATTCACTATTCAAGGGAAGAAAACTTCCCTTCTTCTCTGCCTCCTGGTTGGTTAATGATGGGGAAAAAAAATGGCACTTAGGGGCCAAGTAACATTGGGAAGAATAAAATCTCAGAAGTGACTCAGCATTCTTTCACTAAGCATTGTGGCACCCTTAAGCGATTCAAGGATCTAATCTGTGTGTACCCTGTGGTACTGTGTCATGAATGGATGCTCGTAAAGTTTCAGTAAATGAATAGATGTGTGTGTGTGTGGCCTGTGTGCATGTGTACACAGTCCAGTCTGACTTTTTGTGATCCTGTGGACTGTAGCCCGTAGGCTCCTCTGTCAGGGATTTTCAGGCAAGAATACTGGAGCAGGTTGCCGTTTCCTTCTCCATGGCATCTTCACAACCCAGGGATTGAACCCGAGTCTTTTGTGCCTCCTGCCTTGGCAGGCAGATTCTTTACCACTACCCCACTTGCAAAGCCCCCTAAATGAATGGGTATGATTTTTTAATTAAAACCTTTATGATATATAACTCACATACCATCACTACTTTAGGATATACAGTTTAGTGGGTTTTAGTATATTCACAGAGTTATGCAAACATCTCTATTATCTCATTCCAGGAAATCTGCATCACCCCAAAAGAAACCTCATACCCCTTAGCAGTCATTCCCCTCACCACCCTGCTAGCCCTAAGCAACCATGAATCTACTTTCTGTCTCTGTAAATTTGCCTATTCTAGACATTTCCCCTACATGGAATCGTATAATATGTGGCCTTTTGTGCCTGACTTCTTTCACACATTGTATTTTTCCAAGATCATCCAACTATGTTGTAGCATATATCAGTGTTTTATTCCTTTTTATAGCCAAGAAACATTCCATCGTATGGATATACTACCTCTTGTTTATCCATTCATCAACTCGTGGGCATTTGGGCCCCTTCCACTGCTTGGTTATGATGCATAATGCTGCTGTGAACATTTGTGTACAAGTTTTTGTGTGGAGGTACCTTTCCATTTTTCTTGGGTATATACATAGGGTGGGAATTGCTGGATCATATGGTATCTTAGTGTTCAGCATTTTAAGGAACTGCCAAACTACCTTCCGAAGTGGCTAAACCATTGTACATTGCCACCAACAAATTGAGAATCCAGTTTTCCCACATCTTCACCAGTGGTTGTTTCACTGTCTGTCTTTTGATGATAGCCATCCTACCAGATACAAAGTAGTATCTCATTGTGATTTTGATTTGCATTTTCTTAATGACCAGTGGAGCTTCCCAGCTGGTGCCAGTGGTAGAGAATGCACCTGCCAATGTTCGATCGTGGGCCAGGAAGATCCCTTGGAGGAGGGCGTGGCAATCCACTCCAGTATTCTTGCCTGGAGAATCCCCCTGGACAGAGGAGCCTGGCAGGCTGCAGTCCATAGGATCACACAGAGTCAGACATGATTGAAGCGAGTATGCGTGCGCAATGACTAGTGATGTTGAGCATCTTTTCGTGTGCTTGTTGGCAGTTTGCATATCTTCTTAAGAGAAATGTCTGTTCAGATTCTTTGTCCATTTTTATTTGTCTTTTTATTGTTGAGTAATGGATCATTTTTGCTAAGTCACCTAACCTCGCTAGGCCTCACTCAGTTTCATCAATCATAAAATGGGAAAGTTGGATTTGGTCTCTGAGATTCCCCCAGCTCTCATGTTATGTAATCTATGACACTTCAGTCACTCTTTTAAGGTTCTGCTCACCAGATTGCAGTGTAGACTAGTTGTTAGGAGTATGAATTTTGTATCAAATAGACCTGGGTTTCCTGTTACTCAGTCCCTCTCAGCCTCAGTTTCTCCTGTTGGAAAATGAAAAAGAAAGTATTTTTCTCATAGGTTTCTTGCAAAAAATTAAGTAGTTTTCTTGCAAAAAAAAAATAATGCATGTAAAGTGCTTAGCAAAATACCTGGCATAGTTAAGAGTTACCAGGTGGTACTAGTGGTAAAGAATCTGCCTGCCAATGCAGGAGACACGAGAAACACGGGTTCGATCCCTGGGTTGGGAAGATCCCCTAGAGAAGGAAATGGCTACCCACTCCAGTATTCTTGCCTGGAGAATCCCATGGACTGAGGCGCCTGGTGGACAGTCCTTGAGGTCACAGAGTCGGATGCAGCTGAGCACACACACATCTCCTTACTGCCTCACATCTTAGTCTCCAGGTGGAGGAGCCATGTCCTCCTTGCTTAGATATGGCTCACCTGTCCTGATCACAGAGGCTCTGCACAGCTCAGTGTTTTTCAAGTCATCCATTGCTGCATAGCAAACCACCCCAAACAGAGACTTAACATTAATTATTTTGCTCACAGTTTTGGAGGTTGACTGGGTTGAGCTGAGCAGTTGTTCCCAATTGGGATCTCTCACCCAGGTGGAGTTATATAGGGCCCAACCTGGCCTGGGAGCTTCAAAGGTCTCTTCACTGTGGCCTCTGAGTTGGGAAGACTCAAACAGCTGGAGCTCCTCCACTCTGTGTTTCTCTCTCTCTTTTTCTCTCTCTGAAATCTCCAGATTCTCTTTCAACCTGGTGGGATCCGGGTAGCCAGACTTCTTAAAGAGTGACTGAAGGCTCCCAGAGCAGGTATCCCAAGACGTTTGTAGAGGCTGCATCCCCCTTTATGAGCTGGCCTCAGAAGTCACTTCATGCCACTTTTGCCTTACTCTCATGGGCTGAGGGAGTCACAGAGGCCTGGCCAGGATCGGGGAAGGGAATGGACTCCACTTCCTGATGGAAAGTGGCAGGGCTCTGGAAGAGCATGAAGGATGGGAAATTTTGTTGTGGTTACTTTTGAAAAATTCAATTTGCTACAGTTACTTAACTTCTTTATGGTTAATTTTTGTCCCTCCTGTCCTTCAAATACCAGTTCAAAACTTCCTTACTAATGAAGTCTTACCTGACTGATTCCTTGATTCGGGTTTCTTCTTTTTCCTGTATCTCTCACCACATAAATTGCTGTTGATTTTTTTTATGTGACATCTGCTTATCTTTTCTGTCATCTATAAATACTCCCATAGTACTTAAAACTGGACTCTGTATTCTTTAAATGGTGTCAGGTGAAAGTGGAAGTGAAGTCGCTCAGTCGAGTCTGACTCTTTGCGACCCCATGGCCCACAGCCCACCAGACTCCTCTGTCCATGGGATTTTCCAGGCAAGAGTGGGCTGCCATCGCCTTCTCCAGAAGTGGTATGAGCTAGTGCTCTTAATTCTCCAGTTGGGATTTTTCCAATAACTGTAGTCGGTTCATGTTCAAGTGTTGACTGGTTCTCTCTTGGTTAAAGGTTCTTGCAGTTTTTCAGACTGACTGCTAACTCTGATCCATCTGGCTTTTTAGGGAAGTCCAAATTCGGCACCCTTTTGTTCTTGCATAGGACACTACATCCAGCTGTGTAAGTATATAGAAGAGTGGATAGGGAAAATCCGTAATAACAGCTGGCAGGTGTCCAGTACTTTACTTTTTTTTTTTGAAAAGTGCTTTAACAGTCGTTCTGATACACACTTATTACAGTTATTGTTCTCCTTTATATAGGAGAACACCGAGGCCCACGGGAGTTGAGAATTGAAATCACCACTGTAGTGAACCTGGGTCCCTGGCTCTAAATCCTGGGTTTCTTCCTCTTGATTGAGAAGCATGTCTGGTCTGGCCATGCTGTAACACTCTTAATCACCCAGAGCTCCAGGGAGCCCCACAGAACTCATCTCAGAAATGAGGACTCTGGAACTGAGTTGTGTTTTCCTCCTGTGGTCTTGCCTCTGCTGCTTTTATTCTTTATACCAGAGATTGAGTTGCTTGGGAGCCCTGTGAGCTTGGTTACTTTGGAAAGGGCGCTCCCAGTTGGGAGGTGTATGTGTGTGTGTCTGTGTGTGTTTGTTCCAGGAGGAGGGTCTGAGACATAGTGCTTACGGGACAGGAAGCACAGAATGATAGGAAAGTAGCTAGAGAAGATAGAGAAAGAAAATGTCTCAATTTAACTTTAGCTGGTTAAGTTTAAAGATGTCTTGTCTTCAGTTGGGGGAGTAATGTCAGATGCAGAACTGATGCTTTCTCTGCATCTGACCCTCCTGGTGAATTGCCTCTGCCTCCAAATTGATATTTGTGTCATCAGGGGCTCTTCACTAAGAAACTGCTTCATTTCATTTCCTGTCTTGGTGATCAAATGCTTGGGGAGTTTTATTAGGGTACTTTTGGAGGAACTGGGACACAAACCAGGCAAAGGATGAGAACCACTTAATATAATAATCCTTGCAGTACGAAGCATGCACACAGTGTTTTACTCTTCAAAGCACTTTCTGTCTACTGTTGCACTTTAGCCCCACTGGGTACTTGTGGGGAGGCGCCCAGGGCGTGAGGGGGCATCTCTCTTCAGTTGCCTTCGTTTCCCTCTCCTTCTCTCCCTCCTTGGCGCTGGGTTCCCCCAGGACACATTGTTTTGATTGCTTTTTCCAGGTTTTGAAATTGCCTCCTTTCTGATAGAGCTTATCTCCTGTCTTTCTCATGAATGGAGTGCCTTCCCTTCCTGGTGGTAATTAACAGGGAGCCTGCTCATCTGTGTGGCCATCCTGTCTGTCACTATCAATCTCATGGAGAGCCTTTTATATGAAAGCTACAAGATTAGAAAATAGATTGGCTGAGGCACAAGAATTACCAACTCAGAGGGCTAAGAACCCGTAGCTTCAGGAGGGCATGGAGGAGGGGTGGTGAGGAGGGAAGGATGAGAAAGTTAGCTGGCTGCATGAGTCCTGCTGGAATCTGAGGCTCTTCTCCCCTCTCTACCAGACTTTCCCCTCGTCTCATACCCATCAGCATTTACTCCCGCCCCATGTTATGTGCTCATGACTCTTCCAGATGCCTTGGGAAAGAGAATGGAGACAAGTGGTCCCTGACTTTAGGGAACCTAAAGACTACTTGGGAAGACACCTGCAAAGACCTCAGAACCCTTAAACAGCATAATACTTTACTGGAATGGGGAATAAAGCCATCTTAGCCCACCCGCCAAGGAGCTTATTGGCGAAGGAAATGGCAACCCACTTCAGTATTCTTGCCTGGAGAATCCCATGGCCAGAGGAGCCTGGGAGGGGGGCTGCAGTCCATGGGGTTGCAAAGACTCAGACATGGCTGAAGCGACTTAGCAGGCAAGGAGCTTACTATTGGTAGAGATAAGGAATCTCCTCTGCCTTCTGATCTTACCTTCAGGTCTTATTTGGCAGTTCACTGACTTCAAGAAGAAATGTTTATTGATCCCAAGTTGGTATGTCAGCATTGTGTTAGAGGTTATAGGGATTTAATATTTATCAACAGATATTTTACCTAAGGTATGTGTTCAAAAATAGGAAATGAGTAATAAAGAATAGTCACTCTGGATGCGAGAAGTGACATACCTGATATCCTTTTTAAGAGCTTTTCTCTGTTATTAAGAATAGGTGTTCAGGAGAAAAGCAGGAAGGACTGTTAAGCTGTTGCAGAAATCTAGGCAGATGATGGGCATAAACACTGTGTCAGAAGTCTCTGTGGTTTTACTGTGGCATAGATACAAACATCTTTTTTTCCCCTTAGCCAACACACTGTGCTTTTTTTTTTTTTTTAATTTTTTAAATTGGAGGATAATTACAATATTGTGGGTTTTGCCATACATCGACATGAATCAGCCACGGGTGCACATGTGTCCCCTCCATCCCAAACCACCCCCCCAACCTCCCTCCCCACCCCATCCCTCTGGGTTGTCCCAGAGCACCCGCTTTGAGTGCCCTGCTTCAGGTAGTGAACTTACACTGGTCGTCTATTTTACATATGGTAATATACATGTTTAATTGCTAGTCTATGATTTAGTAAATGCTAAATCATCCCACCCTCACCTTCTCCCACAGAGTCCAAGAGTCTGTGGATTGAACTCAAAGTCTGAACTCCAAAAGTCTGTTCCTTACATCTTTTTTTTTTAATACTTTATTCTTTATTACAATACTGTATTTGTTTTGCCATACATTGACATGAATCAGCCACAGGTGTCCACGATCTCCCAATGCCGAAGCCCCCTCCCACCTCCCACCCCATATCTGTTCCTTACATCTTTGCGTCTTTTGTTGCTATGCATATAGTATCATCATTACCCTCTTTCTACATTCCACATATATGCGTTAATATACTGTATTGGTGTTTTTCTTTCTGATTTACTTCACTCTGTATAATAGGCTCCAGTTTCATCCACCTCATTAGAACTGACTCAAATGCAATCCTTTTTATAGCTGAGTAATACTCCACTGTGTCCATGTACCACAACTCTCTTATCCATTCATCCTCTGATGGACATCTAGGTTGCTTCCAGGTCCTGGCTATTATAAACAATGCTGCGATGAACATTGGGGTACACGTGTCTCTTTCAATTCTGGTTTCCTCAGTGTATATGCCCCTCAGTGGGATTGCTGAGGGTTTTATTTTTTAAATTGAGCTAAAATTAACATAGTATAAAATTAACCATATAAAATGTACAGTTCAGTGGCATTAAGTACATTCATAGTGTTGTATAACCATCACTTGTCTCTAGTTCCAAAATGCTTCATCTCCCCAGAGGGAAGCCCCTTACTCGTTAGCAGTCATTCCCTCTTCTCCCTTCTCCCCTACTTCTACAGATATCTTATAGGTTTCAGTGGGGTTTTGTTTGCTTCCCCCATACGTCTTATCTTTAATTATCTTTATTGGTCAAAGATAAAAAGGGGATTGTTATAAATGTACCTTAAAGTCAGATAAAAATACATTATATGTAAAATACATAATAGGCTGGGCATCTCCCATACCTGCAGACAAGATTTTTGAGGATTAGTGAACTAGCTGATTTAATTGCTACTTCATCTAACCTTCATGACTTCACAATCCACAGCCATTTATTTGTATCATAATAATCCCTTGTGTTTGTGCATTACTTTGCAGTTTTACAGTTTGAGTGTTTTTATACATATGCCTTATAAATAACAGCTTTATTGAAATACAATTCACATGTCATAAAACTCACCCTCAAGTGTGCAACCATCACCACTGTCTAGTACCAGACATTTTCATCACCCCCAAAAAAAAAACCTCATACCCATTAGCAGTTGCTCTCCATTCCCCTCTCCCCACAGCCTCAGGCAACCACTAATCTACTTTCTATCTCTATAGATTTGCTTATTCAGGGTAGGTCATATAAATAGAGTCATACAATATTTGTTCTTTTGTATCTGGTTTATTTCACCTAGCATATTTTCAGGTTTCATCTATGTTGTAGCATTTATCAAACTTTTACTCCTTTTTATGGCTGAATAATACTGTATTCCATTGTGTATATGTACCATCTTTTTATCTATCACCTGCTGGTGGACACTTGGGTTGTCTCCACATTTTGGTGCTTGGTGAATAATACTATTGTTAACATTGGTGTACAGGTATGTTCGAGTCCCTCTTTGCAGTTCTCTTGAGTACATACCTCACAGGAGAATGACTAGATCATATGATAGCCCTGTATCTAGCATTTTGAGAAACTGCTAAACTGTCTTCCAAAGTGACTGTGCCATTTTTACATCCCCACCAGCAATCCATGATGGTTTCTATTTCTCTGTATCCTCTCCAACACTTGTCATTATAATCCCATTGTTTTGATTTGCATTTCCTTAATGACTAATGATGTTAATTAAGCACCTTTTCGTGAGCCCGCTCATTGTATATTTTCTTTAGAGAAATGCCCTATGCCAACCAGCCTTGCATTCCTGGTGTATAATCCTTTTTACATGTTGCTGAATTCTGTATACTAATATTTTGATGGTAACCTTTGTACACAGAATGTTATTTAATCTTTAGAACAGCATTGTGAGATTAGGGTTCTCATGAAAAAACTGAAGATTAAATTAAGCAGTTCTCCTGTGACTGCGTAGCATCAGGAATAGAATAGGAAAGCAAGACTTTTTGAATTCAGTCTAATTTTCTTACCACTGCTTTACTTTGCCTATCTTTTTGGCATAGATAACCAACAGTTGTTTTTGGTTTTGGACTGATTTTTCGTTTCTGAAATCCTATCATGGTCACTCAGATTTAAAACTCCCATTACATGGCCACACAATTAAGGCTTAACGTTAGATGAATTTTGAATGATAATAAAATGTATATCATTGGTGGTTATTAATTTGACTTTAAATGTGTCCTTGTCACTGTCTCTTTTTAAATGACAAGCATTGCCGAGCAAGGATGCAGGTGTGATTCTTCTTTCTTTTTAGTACTCAGCATGCGCTGTGCCCAAATAAATGCTCAGTAATGGCTCCAGGACTGGAAGGCTGCATCTATGTAGTGCCCCTCTGAAAGCGTCAAGAACAGCATGCTCTGCTGGCCTAAAGTCCTGGTGTCTTCTTGAACATTCTCTTCTACCTGAGCTGTGTACCTCGATCACACCTGTCTCTCTGCCTCCTTCTTAAATAGCAGCTGGTACATCAGGGATTGCAATTGCTGAGAATTTAGTGACAGAATCTCAGCATTAGATCTTTGGCTTTTTTCATCTTTCCTGATGTGTACATAAGCAAGCTATAGCACATTCCACATTGAAGCACAAGCATTTGCTTGTGCATTCCACATTGAAGCACAAGCATAGAGACCCAGAAAAGCTCTTCTGGAGCGCTAAGGAGAGTGAGTGGGGAGCATGTGGGCAGACATTTACTTGTAAATGTATAACACTGGTGGATATGTATCAATGCTTTTGAGTTCTAATTGTCTACATGTAATTCAACTGTTCTGTCCATGTCATCCGAAGAAGGCAATGGCACCCCCACTCCAGTGTTCTTGCCTGGAAAATCCCAGGGACGGGGGAGCCTGGTGGGTTGCCATCTATGGGGTCACACAGAGTCGGACACGACTGAAGCGACTTAGCGGCAGCAGGATCCATTTCATCACTGTAATTTAGTCTTGCCACCTGTGAACTCCTTTGCTCTAGTATAAAATGAGGGGAGAGGAGGAAGAATGTTTAACGTTAATCAGAGCCCAACATCCCTAAGAATATATCTTCTGTAAAACAGGGCCACATGTTAAATTACAAAGGGAAATGAAAATGCTTTTTGGATTATGTATTTTGCTGATTATTTGTGCTGCCTCTCCAAATGTGGTTATTTGGGGCTTGCCCATGCATCAGTTGATTAATTATTTGTTGTGTAAACAGATAAAATTGAAGAGTGTACATATTATGATTTTCTCCTATTTTAAGTCCAGAAGCCATTGCCTCATTTTAAGGTCTAGCAGCACTGTGACACGAATACTAAACAGAAGGTCTGTGGACAGACTTGTGTTACCAGTTAATAGAGACTGCCTGCATGTCTGTCATTGAAAAGAGCAGTGTTTAGTTTCCAGCGGACCCAGAATATTTTCCCCCCACTTAAATGACTTTGTTGATGCATCATTGTTTTGTTTGTTTTTCTTAATAGTTTTATTCTGGTATATTTGATCCACAGTCAATGCACACATTTAAGGTGTATAATTCTATGCATTTTGACATTGTGTACATCTGTGACACTGTCCCCATAGTCAAGAAAAGGAGCATACCCATCAGCCCCCAGAAGCTGCCTCCTGCCCTTTTGTAATCTCATTCATTCTTTTCTCTTCTTTCCCATCCCCAGGAAACTGCCCTTGGGGATTTCTTTCACTGTAGATTAGTTCACATCTTCTATAACTGTGTAAGTGGAATTATATTTTTATGTCCTTCTTTGTTGCCTGACTTCTTTTCACTCAACACAGTTATTTGAGGTTAATCCATGTTTTTGTATGCATCAATAGTGTATTCTTTTTTATTGCTGAATTTTATTCCATTGTGCTGAGTTTTAATCCATTGTATGGATAATTTGTGTATCCATTCTGTTGATGGACGTTTGGGCTACCACAGGTAAAACTGCCATAAATATGTATGTATGCCCTTCCTGCCGACACCTCTTCTCTCGTTTCTTGCGTAAACCCTAGGAAAGGATTGACTGGGTTGTATCTTAAGAAACTGCCAAACGAAATAAAAGAAATTGCCAAATTGTTTTCCAAAGTGGTTTTACAATTTTACTTTTCTACTGGCAATGTATGAAAGTTCCAGTTGTTCTGTGTCTTGGCCAGCACTTGGTATGGTCAGTCTTTTTAATTTTAACCATATTAATGTGTATGTAGTAGTATCTTATTGTGGTTTTAATTTGCATATCCCTGATGACTAATGATGCTGAACATTTTTTATGTGCCTGTTTACCATGCATATGTCCTCTTTGATAAAGTGTTTGTTTAGATCTTTTGTCCATTTCTTAATATGGCACCCCACTCCAGTACTCTTGCCTGGAGAATCCCAGGGACGGGGGAGCCTGGTGGGCTGCCATCTATGGGATCGCACAGAGTCGGACATGAATGAAGCGACTTAGCAGCAGCAGCAGCTCAGTATTAACTCAATTATTAAATTGTAAGAGTTCTTTGTATATTCTAGATACAATTTTTTGTCAGATATGTTTTTGCAACTATCTTCTCCCCAGTGACATACTTTTTTATTTTTGTAACAGTGTTTTTTAAAACTTGTTTCAGATTCACATGCAGCAAAATAATGTCTTTGAAGAGCAAATGTTCTTTTGATAAACCCAATATATCAGGTTTTTTTCTTTTATAATTTATACTCATTGCATTTATTAAGTAAATCTTTGCCAAATTCTAAGTAACATTTTCTCCCAGAAGTTTTATGGTTCTGGATCTTACATTAAATCTGTGCCTTACTTTTAATTATTTTCAGTAAGGTGTGAGATAAGTGTTGAGGTTATTTGTCTCTTTTGATGTATGAATGTCTAGTAGTTCTAGCACTGTTTATTGAAAAGAGTATTCTTTCCTCACTGAGTTGCCTTGGTACCTTTACTGAAAATCAGTTGATCATATATGTGATCTGGACTCTGTTCCATTAATCTGTCAGTAACACTGGTTTGGTTATCATAATTTTATAGTCTTGGTATCAGATGATACAAGTTTTGTAACATTCTTTTATTTTCAAAATTATCTTTTCATTTTCATGTAGATTTTTAAATCAGCTTGTCAGTTTTTATAGAAATGCCTTTGGGATTACAATTGAGATTATGTTGAATCCTGTATCAGTTTGGAGGATTGGAGAGCGCAGGCTCTGGGCGCAAGGGCTTCGGGCGTGGCGGCTCCCTGGCTCCAGAGTGTGGGCTCAGGAATTTTGGCACATGGGCTTAGCTGTGCCATGTCATGTGGAATCTTCCCTGACCAGGGATGGAACCTGTGTCTCCTGCGTTGGTAGGCGGATTTGGGGAAGCCCAATATCATGTTATTCTTAATACTAAATTATGCTGTGTATTCTTAAGAAACCTATGGTTCAGTACTGTTTCCCCATTTCTGCAGTTTTGTTTTGTTTTTAAGTTTAGCATGTATCCTATTATTTTTTAAAATTCTCATAGCAACTCCTGAGGTCTTTGCATTTCACCTGTCGTATGCAATGAAGGGGAACTACGCTTCTGACTTTGTAGCCCCAGCATATTTCCCAGAATCTGGTGAGTGGGAGGTGCTAAATAGACACTGGTGTGTATGTGTGTCTGTGTGTTAGCATAATTTCTCTTTAGCATAGTTGTCATGGGCTCCTCTAAATAATAAAGGATTATTCCCTTTTTACAGATAAGGAAAATTTTCCAGGTCACCAGAGAGTAAGTGATTGCGGGTAGTTTTTCTTTTTGGTAGATAATTTAGTATTTTGTTGGTTTGCAAAGTGATATAATTTAGGGAATACAGCATTTTTCATTTTAAAGGTGAGAAATTGTGCTTATCATCATAGAGGAAGACTAAAAACTTAAGAGATCCACACTCCTTACTTGTTTCCAAAACCTTGGTAGTCGTGATCTCTTTCTTCCCGTCACCTTTTTGCAAAAAGAATCTCTCGCTTTCCTGAACTGAACATTCCCAGAGTGCAGGGACCAGCATAGGAAAGTGACTGGCACATGGTAGGACCTGAGTGAACACTGTTGGCTGAGTGAGTGAGCGCGCACAGCTCACGATGGAAGCACACCCGTCGGGCCAGTGCACTAAAGATCTAGCGGCCGATTTCCCCTCCCGGTGCTGCTTCTCCTTTAGGGCTAAGAAGTGAGCCGCACGTGCGTGTGCTGCATGTGTTAAGGCCCTCTGTGAGCTTACGGGTGTTAGCACTCACACCCTGTGCCTTGCGGAGGGCTGCAGTGCAGGTGTGGCAGGAGGCGTTGCTGCAGGATGAAGAAGACCCTCCCTGCCTCGTGGACTGTTAGACAGCTCAGCGCAGGGTGAGTGCACTGGTGGGGTGTGCGCTGCAGGCAGGGGCGCAGAGTAAAGAAAACCGACCCAGGCAGGGGAGCAGTGAGGTTGCTTGTTTGTTTTGTGTTGTGTTGTTCATTTGTTTAAAGAAAACTAACCCAGTGTTTGTTGTGTACCAGGCACCATTCTGCGCAATTTGCACATAATAACTCCTTTACTGCTCATAACAACCCTGCAGGCTAGGTACTGTCAGTGTCCACATTTCACACTGAGGATAAGGAGCTCACACCGTTGGTAAGTGGTGGAACTGGGATTCAGATCCAGGCTCTGTGGCTCTGGAGTCTGTGCTCCTAAGCACAGTGTCATTTGGTCTCTTGTAAGTCCTAAAGTAAAGCAGGGGGAAGGAATGAGAATTATAAACATCGGTATCAAATGGGCAGGATTTCTTGTTGAACTGCGTATGTGGTTAGAGAGAAGGAAGAGTCAGGATTGATTGCTGGAGTATCTATGTTGGGTGAAAGAGAGAAGACAGGAGGAGAGAAATGGGAGGTACAAAGATGAGGGTTTCCGTGCATTGAGTTTGAGTGTCTGTAGGTCACGGTGTCTCCCAGAAAGTTACATATGAAAGTCAGAAACTTGAGAGAGCCTGAGGGCTGAAAACAAGCTTTGGGAAGTCATCAGTGTTACAGGGGCTGCTAAAAGCACTGGGATAGACGCTGTCCCCTGTGAGAGAGAGCGGCAGGCCGGACAGAGAGAAGCCCAGTGAGGTGAGATCTAGAAAAGACAACCTTCAAACTTCCAGTTATGGGACTGTTAACAGTTCAGGGTCAGCAGTCTCACCGAAAACAATCTCATCAGCGTCTGGAGGCAGAAGTCAGATTACAGTGGGTTGAACAGTAAGTGGGGGGTGAAAACATGAAGAGAGTATGTGTAGACTCCTCTAAACTTTCCAGAAGTCTGGATCAGGAAGGAAATTACTTGGTAAAAGCTGGAGGAGCTTTAGGAAATACTTTTTCTTCAGGTTAAGGGAGCTTTGCATAAATTTATAGGTTGAGATCGTAGAGCCAATAGAAGCAGAGGACTGCTGGAGATTTAGGAGAGGAGGAGGGCCTGGGGACGCAGAGGGATGGCGGGAGGGGCCTGGTGAGAGGGTCCTGACTAGTGGAAAGCAGCTAAGGTGTGTGTGAGTGCCAATTGAGGCGCTCACTAGTAGAAGCAGGATACTGAAGCAGATGCCTAAGGACTCTGGTTAGTTCAGTGAGGTCAGAGGAAAAACAATCTCATGTCAGACTGAGGGCAGACTTCAAATATGGAACTTGGGGAGAGCCATAAATGTTTGGAGTGTTGGTGGAAGGGATGTGAAAAAGAGAATTGGCCAAGGCTAGTGAAGCCCTGGCTGGAGGCACTGAAGGCCTGGCAAGGCTGGAGACCTGGGGTCTGCACTCAGGACCCCGTGGCAGTGTGCTCTTTTTCCCAGCTGAGTCCTCCTGACTGGCGGTAGGAGCAGAGGCCGCAGATGGGAGCTTTGCAGCAGTGCTGGTTTGCTAGCAGAGCTGAAGGAGTCTTGGAGGTACAAAGGGGTTCAGGATTGTGACTTTAGGTGATCAACTAGAGAAGAGAAGCCGAGAGGCGACTGACACCTGGGAGGAAAATGGAAGGGTCTAGTGAGGTCACTTAGAGTTGAAAGAGCAGACCTAGCAGGACTGAACGTGAGCGAGAGTGAGGGAAACGCGTTTGTGTCCTCGAAGATGGAATATTCTGAACATTGTTAGGATCCAAAGTGTGTAGTTCTGGGACTGAGTCTAGGAGGTGGAGTGGAGATGAAAATCATAGAAATGAAGGGATAAAAGAAAATATGTTCAAGGAATTCAGTGTGTTGTAAGAGACCCATAGACAGAGATTTGCTCTATAGAATAAGAGGTGCTACAAAGAGAGAGGGAGAGTGTGAGCGACTGCTGGAGAAGAGACAGGGAAATGGTTCACCAGAGCATTAATGTGTGTTTGATCTGAAGCTTGAGGAAGGAGCAGGAGTTTGCTAGACACAGAAGGAGTGAGCATGGCAAACATGACTGTGCTACTTAGAGCAGGAGAGGGAAAACCAAAATGACTATGCCTTGAAATAAACCCGGGCTTCCCTGGTAGCTCAGAGGTTAAAGCGTCTGCCTGCAGTGTGGGAAACCCAAGTTCGTTCCATGGGTTGGGAAGATCCCCTGGAAAAGGAAATGGCAACCCACTCCAGTATTCTTGCCTGGAGAATCCATGGACCGAGGAGCCTGGTGGGCTACAGTCCACGGGGTCACAAAGAGTCAGACACGACTGAGTGACTTCACTTTCTGGAAATAAACCCACTCCTTGGACAAGGCTCCTGATCTGTGTGGGTTGGCATGGGATGTGCAAGGAGTTGGAAACAGGCCCAAGTACAGGTGATGGGAGGGAAATGGAATTCAGTCCTGGAAATAAACACAATTTCTCTAGTGTAGAGCAACCATGGTTAGTGGTCCAGGCCTGTAGTCAGTTATAGGTGTTCAGCACTAGATAGCAGAGGACACAGAGAAAGCAATGGCACCCCCACTCCAGTACTCTTGCCTGTAAAATCCCATGGATGGAGGAGCCTGGTGGGCTGCAGTCCATGGGGTCGCTAAGAGTCAGACATGACTGAGTGACTTCACTTTCACTTTTTCTTTCATGCATTGGAGAAGGAAATGGCAACCCACTACAGTATTCTTGCCTGGAGAATCCCAGGGACGGGGGAGCCTAGTGGGCTGCCGTCTATGGGGTCACACAGAGTCGGACACAACTGAAGCAACTTAGCAGCAGTAGCAGCAGCAGCAGAGCATAGGATAGGCATCCACGTAATATTAACCTGGGAAGTCCACGTTCCCCTCCCATGTCACTGTCCCATCAACCCCCAAAATGGCACCCTTATCTGAATGAAAGCCCTCAATGACTGCATCAGACATGGAAGGAGAATCTGATCTGTGTCTTATTTTGCTTTTCTCCATGAAAGCTAGCGGTGCTTCTTCATACACATTAGGCACTCAATACATTTTGTTGAATGAATGGCTCAAAAATTATGATGATGGTGATGATAGTAACTAAAACTTAAATAGCATGTACTGTATACCAGGCACTGTTCTAAATAGTGTTCAACAGTTAACAACAATACTGTGAAGTAGATTCTCTTTTTCACCCAGGTTCAACATAGATAACTGGGCAAAAATATCAAACTGATAACTAGACAGAGAAACTGTTTACTTTGGATACGTGGAGGATAGGTGTCCATCTGGAGTAGAGTACTAGAGGGAAGTAGGCAGCTCATCGTGTGAGTGTTCTAGGAAAGATTTTTGCTTCTAATGAGTGAACCCAGGAAAAGATAGGGGTGGGTGGCTCTTTGTTTTTTTTGTTTACTCTATTGAGATATATTTCATATCCTGTAAATTTGCCCTTTTAAAATATACAATTAATTGGTTTTTAGTATATTGACAGAATTATAAGGCCATCACCACAGTCTTATTTTAGAGTCTTTTCTCCCCATTCATTAGCAGTCATTCCCCTCGCCTGCTGCCCACCCTTTTCCCTAGCTCCAAGAAGCCGTCAGTCTACTTTCTGTCTCTATGAATTTGTTTTTTTCTGAACATTTCACATGCACGGAGTCATACAGCATGAGGTCTTCCGTGTGGCTGGCTTCTTTCACTTGGCATGTTCATCCATGTTGTAGCGTGTATCAGTGCTTCCCTCCCTTTGTTATCGCTAGTTAATATGTCATTGTGTGGATACACCAGCTTTGTTATCTCCGTACCAGTTGATGGACATTTGGCTTGTTTCCTCTTTTCAACTTTTATGAACACTGCTGCTGTGAACGTTTGTGTACAGCTTTGTGTGTAAATATATGTTTCAGTTCTCTTGGGTATATACACCTAGGAGTGGAATTTCTGGGTCATATGGTATTTCTGTGTTTAATATTTTGAAGACCTGCCAAGCAGTGTTTCAACGTGGCTGCACTGTCTTACATTCTCACCAGCAATATCTGAGGGTTTCAGTTTCTCCACATCCTCACCAACGCTTATTATTTGCCATTATTTTGGCTCTAGCCACCACAGTGGGTGTGAATTATTATAGTTTTGATTTGCATTTCTTTAATGACTAATGATATTGAACATCTTTTTTTGTGCTTACTGGCCATTTGTATTTTGTTAGAGACGACTGAAGCGACTTAGCAGCAGCAGCAGCAGCAGCAGAGAGCTGTCTATTCAGATTTTTGCCCATTTTTAAAATTAAGTTGTCTTATCTTTGGTGGGATTCCCTCATAGCTCAGTTAGCAAAGAATCTGCCTGCTTTGCAGGAGACCTGGCTTTGACTCCTGGGTGGGAGAGATCTCCTGAAGAAGGAAATGGCAATCCACTCCAGTATGCTTGCCTAGAAAATGCCATGGACAGAGAAGCCTGGGAGGCTACAATCTATGGAATCACAAGAGTTGGACACAACTAAGTCAGACATGATTTTTTTTTAATTGATGATTTATATGAGTTTTTAAAAAATATATTCTGGTTACAAGTCCCTTATTAGATATGTGATTTGCAAATACTTTTTCCCATTCTGTGGATTGCATTTTTACTTTCTTGTTGTTGTCCCTTGAAGCACAGGTTTTTAATTTTGATGAAGACCAATTTATTTTTGTTGTCTCTATTGTTGCTTATGCTTTCAATTTTATATCTAAGAAATCATTGCCTAACTCAGGATGACAAAGATATACTCCTGTTTTCTTCTGACAGCTTTATAGTTTTAGCTCTTACATTTAAGTCAGTGATTGATTTTGTGTTAATTTTTGTATTCAATGTGAAGTAGGGATCCAACTTCATTCTTTTGCATGTGGATTTCCAATTCTAGCACCGTTTATTGAAAAGACTGTTCTTTCTCCATTGAATTGTCCTGGCACCCTTGTCAAAAGTTGACTGTAAATATGAAGATTTAGTTCTGGAGTCTCTGTTTTGTTCACCTAAATGTCTTTATGCTGGTCCCATTCTGACTTGTTTACTATAGATTTTGAAATTGGGAAATATGAATCCTCCAACTTTTTCAAGGCTTCCCTGATAGCTCAGTTGGTGAAGAATCCCCCTGCAGCGCAAGAGACCCTGGTTCAGTTCCTGGGTTGGGAAGATCCTCTGGAAAAGGGAAAGGCTACCCACTCTAGTATTCTTGGGCCTCCTCTGTGGCTCAGCTGGTAAGGAAATTGCCTACTATGCGGGAGACCTGGGTTCGATCCCTGGGTTGGGAAGATCCTCTGGAGGAGTGAAAGGCTACCCACTCCAGTATTCTGACCTGGAGAATTCCATAGACTGTGTAGTCCATGGGGTCGCAAAGAGTCAGACACAGCTGAGCAACTATCACTTTCACTTTTCACTTTCAACTTTTTCAGGATTGTTTTAGCTGTTTATTTTCATGTGAATTTTAGGAACAGCTTGTGAAGTTCTGCCAAAAAAAAAAAATAGACTTGGAACTTAGATAGGGATTACACCAAATCTATACATCAATCTGTGGAGTATTGCCATTTTAACAATCAAATCTTTTAACCCACAAACATAGATATCTTTTCACTTAATTCCTTTCAATGATGTTTTTAGTTTTCACTATATAAGTCTTCCACTTCTTTTGTTAAATTTCAGTTCAGTTCAGTTCAGTCGCTCAGTCGTGTCCGACTCTTTGAGACCTCATGAATCGCAGCACGCTAGGCCTCCCTGTCCATCACTAACTCCCGGAGTTCACTCAAACGCATATGCATCGAGTTAGTGATGCCATCCAGTCATCTCATCCTCTGTCGTCCCCTTCTCTTCCTGCCCCCAATCCCTCCCAACATCAAAATCTTTTCCAATGAGTCAACTCTTCACATGAGGTGGCCAAAATATTGGAGTTTCAGCCTCAGCATCAGTCCTTCCATTGAACACCCAGGACTGGTCTCCTTTAGGATGGACTGGTTGGATCTCCTTGCAGTCCAAGGGACTCTCGAGAGTCTTCTCCAACATCACAGTTCAAAAACATCAATTCTTCGGGCGCTCAGCTTTCTTCACAGTCCAACTCTCACATCCATACATGACCACTGGAAAAACTATAGCCTTGACTAGACGGACCTTTGTTGGCAAAGTAATGTCTCTGCTTTTGAATATGCTATCTAGGTTGGTCATAACTTTCTTCCAAGGAGTAAGCGTCTTTTAATTCCCAGGCTGCAATCACCATCTGCAGTGATTTTGGAGCCCCCAAAATAAAGTCTGACACAGTTTCCACTGCTTCCCCATCTATTTCCCATGAAGTGATGGGACCAGATGCCATAATCTTCGTTTTCTGAATGTTGAGCTTTAAGCCAACTTTTTCACTCTCCTCTTTCACTTTCATCAAGAGGCTTTTGAGTTCCTCTTCACTTTCTGCCATAAGGGTGGTGTCATCTGCATATCTGAGGTTATTGATATATCTCCCTGGCAATCTTGATTCCAGCTTGTGCTTCTTCCAGCTCAGCGTTTCTCATGATGTACTCTGTATAGAAGTTAAATAAGCAGAGTGACAATATACAGCCTTGACGTACTCCTTTTCTTATTTGGAGTATTCCTTTTCCTATTTGGAACCAGTCTGCTGTTCCATGTCCAGTTCTAACTGTTGCTTCCTGACCTGCATATAGGTTTCTCAAGAGGCAGGTCAGGTGGTCTGACATTCCCATCTCTTTCAGAATTTTCCCACAGGTTCTTGTGATCCACACAGTCAGTAGTCAATGAAGCAGAAATAGATGTTTTTCCTGAACTCTCTTCCTTTTTTGATGATCCAGCAGATGTTGACAATTTGATCTCTGCTTCCTCTGCCTTTTCTAAAACCGGCTTGAACATCTGGAAGTTCACAGTGCATGTATTGCTGAAGCCTGGCTTGGAGAATTTTGAGCATTACTTTACTAGCGTGTGAGATGAGTGCAATTGTGCGGTAGTTTGAGCATTCTTTGGCACTGCCTTTCTTTGGGATTGGAATGAAAACTGACTCCTGGTCTTGTTTTTGCTGACTGTATAGAGCTTCTCTATCTTTGGCTGCAAAGAATATAATCAGTCTGATTCGGTGTTGACCATCTGGTGATGACGACCATGTGTAGAGTCTTCTCTTGTTAAATTTATTCCCAGGTATTTTATTTTTCTGCTATTATTAAAAAGGAAATGTTTTCTTAATTTTATTTTTGTATTGGTCATTGCTAGTGTATAGATATATAAATGTTTTAAACCAACTTTGTATCATGTGACCATTCTGTAGTTTTTTATGGATTCTATAGCATTTTCTATATACAGGATCATATAATCTGTGACTAGAAATAGTTTTACTTCTTTCTTATCAATCTGAATGCCTTTTATTCATTTTTCTTGCCTGATCGCCCTGGCTAGAACTCCCCATTCAGTGTTGAAAAGAAGTGGTGAGAGCAGGTATCTTTGTCTTGCTCCTGATCTTGGGGCAAAGGCAATTGGTCTTTCACCTTTGAGCGTGATATTAGCAGTGGTTTATTTGTTTGCTTTTGAGGGAAGGGTGAGATAAAATTTAATAGGTGCTCCAGGCAGCAAGTTCATGTTGGGAGAAGGTAAGAGAGGTTCAAAGTGAGAGTCAGCTGCTGAATACTGACCTGGGGAGATGGCATGCTTTTATAATGGAATGGAATGGCTCAGAGCTGGACTGCTTAGTGTCTCGCAGACTTTGCAGCCAGGTAGACTAGCTTCACCGTTGTAACAGTTTTCCCCCAGCTAGCTTAGACTAGCTGATGATTTGCATTGATCAGGAGTCCCCTTGTGTTTAGGTCGGATCATGGTTCACTTGGGTTTAGAAGCTAGGAGAAACAGAAGGAGGGCGTTTATCCCTTCTGGCCACCCTGTAAGAGCTTAGTGTAACACCAGTGACCTCAGGATCACCCTTCTTGAAGAGCCCTGTCCTCCAATCACTATATTTGTTACTCAGTGCTGTTTGTATACAGTTGACTCTTTGTGGATTTGCTCTTTTCTTTTGCCTTAAGTCTCTTTTGCCTTTGTCTTCCTAACTCCTTAAGATTGTAAATTTCCCAAGGATAGAAATCATGCCTCTACCTTAATAATAATGCCTCAGATGTGTAACTCACTTCTGTGTACCAATAAGTAGTTATTAACTATTGATAAAGATAAATATGATCATAAATGCAAAGATTTCTGAACTCTTGAGAAGTTGGTGATAGTCAGGGAAGCCTGGCATGCTGCACTCCATGGGGTCACAAACAGTCGGACATGACTGAGTGACTGAACTGAACTGGAGAAGCATATTAAGTATAACTCCCATTTTATACTTGATAAGCAAACTTTTGGAAGAAATGAAGAGGTTACCTGAAAGTCATGATTTTAAAGTTTAACATAACACCCACTTGAGTTCTTATATATGTGCAGGAGTGTTAGTTCTAAACTGCCCCAAGAATTTATTTCAGTTCATTCCTACTTACTATAGGTGACATACCAGGCAGTCTGACTTTTCACTTTCTGTGGACTTTGTCTTTACTCCCAGTCCTGAGTACATCTTTGTGACTCAATAGCAGCTGGGAGGAAGAGCCTTTGAAAGCTAAGCTGTGCTTTGCCTGTTGTTTCTTTCCCCACTTTGCAAAGGCATGAAGCTGGAGAGTAGCTCTCATTGTATCTCTCCCAGAGGCAAAGCCGTCAGCTCCAAGTGTAGAGTGAGAAGCTCTGAAGAGCTGAATATATGATGAGGTAGAGACACTGAACCCATTTTTCCAGCTTCTCCCAGTGTTATTATCTCCAAAATGGCCAACACTCCTACACTGATGTGCAAACACATTCCAAGGCCTTGGGGTAATAGAAACGTCACCAACCTGGGAAAGGAGGCCTGTCACTAGAGGGCCCTGAAAATTCACTTTAAGGCTCTGACTCGGCGTAGGCTGCCATTGCAAATACCGTAGACTGGATGACTTAATGGAAATTTATTTTCTCACGGTTGTGAAGGCCAGGCTGCCACCATGTTGGGCTCTGGCGAGGGCCCCTCTTGCTGGCTTGTAGACAGCCAGCTTCTTGCTGTGTGCTCACATAGCCTTCCCTTTGTGTGTGTGCACTCAGAGAGCAACTCTCTGGTGTCTTATCTCATAAGGGCACAAACACCATTATGAGGGCCCCACCCTCGTGACCTCATTGAACCCTCTTTACCTCCCAAAGGTGCATCTCCAGATACCATTACACCAAGTGTTAAGGCTTCAATATAATGGTTTTGGGGGAATATAGACATTCAGCTCATAACCAACGGTTCTGATCTCAGTTTTCTTGTCTGTGAAGTAAGGATGCTGAGATTCTTTCCAGCCCCTTAACATTTATGATTCTGTGAGAAGCGCATTTGCATTATCTAGTTTTTAATTATATTTAATGCCCCCTGCTACATTCTCTCAGGCAACTGAGAATTGAATGGGTTTAGATTCAAATGGAGTTAGGTTTATTCTTTAATAAGTATTTTTTGAGCATCTGAGCATCTCCTTGGTACCAGGAACTGTTGTAACCACTGAGACTTGTAGCAGTGAACAGAGACAAAAATCCTTGCCTTCCTGGAGCTTACATTCTAGGTGAATTATAACAGTGTATTAGGTAATAATTGCTAAAGAGAAAAAATAGAAAGTTATGGAAACCTGGGGTGACAGTTTTAGATATGGTGGTTGGAGAAGACCACCTTAGGTGGTGTATGAATCAAGAAGGAAGAGAGTGTGCTTAATTCTGCATGGCTGGGACTTCCCTGGTGGTCCAGTGGTTAAGACCCCATGCTTCCAGTGCAGGGGGCACAGGTTTGATCCCTGATCAGGGAACTGAGATCCCACATGCTGCACACTGAGCCGCGTCCCCCGCCCCCCCACCAAAAAAGAGCAATTAATTCTGTACAGCTACTTTGGAAACTGAGACCTTCCTCAGGAAAGCTCCTAATCCAGAAATCCTGCAGCAAACCTGGTTCTTGATTGCCAGCTGCCCAGTTCTCTCTCCACTAACCCTTCTCCCCACCAACCCATCATCCTGTTTTGTGCCAGACACTGCACTAATTAATGATTTCACAGCGCTTTTCTAAATCTCAACTCAAAGACTGTAATAAGAAGTTCCATTTAACACCCCTGCTGTCAGAGACAGGGAGAATCTGGCAGGCTTAGAATCTGTACCAACTCCTGAGCTAATTTGAAGTTTAACTAGGTCTACAACTCCTTTCTCTGCCTTTCTGAATGCTTTCCCTCTTTTGCTTTCGTTTTCCCTCTCCTTTTCCCACACCTTTGCAGCAGCCCTCGACCCCAAGTCTTTTATTCTGTCATCTCTCGCTTTACTCTTTCCTTTCTTTCGTGACTTCCCTACTGCCTCCCCCTTCTTCTCTTTGTTCATCTCATGTCTGTGCTTATTCCAGCTCTAACTCTTCCTCTCTGCCCTGTATTCCTTTCCATCCTCTCATTCTCCCCGTGTCCTGTGATATGTGCAGAGAACAGGCTAACACAAGGTGAGGAGCGCTCTCCTTTCTCCACAGAATAAGTCACATCTTAGCCTATCCCTTTATCTTCTCTTCTTAGGGGAGAAATTCTAACACAGGTTGGTTAGGATTTAGAGGGCTGCTTAGTCTTGGCCAGGCTGGCCCTGCAGGAGCCCCGTCCTCACCAAGCCTGTGGCACAGACCTCATGCTACAGGTCTTGGGTTGCCACTTCATCCTCTGGCTCTGGCCCTTGGCACATTTACTGTGAGTGGATTATGGGGATGGTTTCATGCATCAGTCAAATCACTAAAGGTCCAGCATGATCCAGGCAAGAAGGCACCTGTCGGTGGTGAAGCCATGCATTGGTTGCTGCCACCTTTTCATGGCCTTTCTGACCTGACACCTATCCAAGTGCCTCTTGACTTCCCCTATGTTACCAGGGGCTGGAGCATTGAATCCCGCCCAAAGCAGCCTTCTGCGCCAGAAGGCAGGCAGGATCGGAGAGCTGTCCCCTTCTTGCCCTCAGAAGCTTTTTCTCTAAGCCCTGGAAGGAGTGACAGAGAAAGGAAATCCTACCATTTCTACCCTGCGGTTGTAGTGCTTTTGATGGGGTGGATCCCTGCTCCCTCCCTCCCTCCATCCAACTTTGTCTTCAAATCAGAGTCACCCCCAGGATTGGAAGGCATCTTGGCAGGCGTCTGGTTAATGCGACCCTCTGATTCTTGGCCCGTGTGGCTGTGTGGTTCCACCTTGAGCGTCTCTACTTTCTCTTTGGCTCTCTGGCCCCTTAGATTTGTGACTTGTGTCAGTGGCCCCTTGTCAGCTGGTTCACTGAACAAATGGATTCAACAGTGCTTTGCAGAATCCTGTATTTCGCAGTGGATGCAGTGTGTGTGTGTGTGTGTGTTTCTGTGTGTGTACATATGTGCCTGTGCAAAAAAAAAAAATCTGTTTTATCCAGGTGGCCAACAAGGGGGAAAGAAAGCAAAAATATTTCAGAAGTGGAAAACACGTTCTTTCCTCACAAGGAATTTACAGCTTAGTTGGGGAAACCAGAGATGTGGAAGTATATTGATTTAAGAATACTTAGAAAAAGAGTGTCAAAACAAGTGCCATTTAGTGCACAAGTCAGGTCTTTGTAGAATGAATTCCAGAGACGTGTTCATCTTTGGCCATGCTGGGTATGTCAAATATAACCTAAATGGTTTGAATGGCTATTTGTTTTTCACTGAGGTTGTTGTAAGTAACTAACCAGTAATACAGAGTGAATTTAGGAGGTCTGAGGTTGTGCCTGCCTAGGGGAGAGGCTGGTTAGGAGAGGCTAAATCAAGGAAAGCTTCTTGGGGTTAATATGTTTAATTAAGATTTTGATGGGTGGAATTCAGTCGGTACCGGTCTGCTTTGAGACCCTTCTCAGTTTGCTCTGTCAACCACAATTCTGGGGGCTCTGGACTGGCCTCAGGAAACTGCATGACAGCCTTCAGGCCTGAGCCTTGAGCTATAACTGTCCAAAAGCCTTCTAGGATGTTGAAGTCCACTGCCCGTCTGGGATGCCACCCCATCCCTATCCTCTGCCCAATCCAACATTTACTTTACCTGCTGAGAGTTCCTGCAGGTGATTCTGGGGTTCTCAGACTCACTGGAAACCTTCAGCATGGTGGGGGCAGGAGATGCGGACGGCCCTGAGACCACTGGGAGCAGTAGGGGACAGCGTTCTCTTCCGTACTGCTGTGTCCAGAGCGCTCATCAGAGCTTAGCTGAGCAGATCTGCCACCCAGGCAACAGACAGTGGGCCCTGGAATGGAGAAGAAAGGTACTGCACAGAGTGTCCTTACGCTGGAGTTTGAAATAATCTGGACCTCAGTCCCACGTTTCAGGGTAGAAGAGCAGCATATTTAGGAGAGAAGGCAAGACCTGCCTTCTTTCCTGTTTGCCATGATTAGGAGGTAGTCTGGGAGGGGTAGATGCCCTACAAGACTCTGCTAGGATCTTAGAGGTAAGAGAGTTCTAGATCCCTTTGGCCTTCTAATGTCATCTTTTCTCCATCCCATCTCCAGCCAAGATTGTTCCATCTGGAGAGACTGAGGTTACTGTTTGCCATTCCACAAGATCCCCTTCATTTTCACCTTTGGGAGGGTCTCATCTTCCCAGCATCATCCTTCCCAGTGTCATCTTTGTGGGAAATAAGGGATGAGATGAGGGGAGGGGCCTCAAGAGTGCTTCTCCTTCTGTGAAAATTACTTCAACTCTTGCTGCCATTCAGCATTAGTTACATCCATGAGATGGCTTCTTTCCCCTTAACCCCACCCTTCTTTGGTTTCCTGGAAATGGAGCAGGGCTGGAAGAAAGAAAGGGTGGAAATTCCCATTGCATCTCTCTCCGCTGAGCAGTGGTTGAGATGGGATTTGGATGAGGGGGATGGGAGAGGCAGAGAGATGGAGTCAGCCCTGGAGGGAGGGCCAAGAGACTGCTGAGCCGATGGTATGGGCCTAATTACTCCTCTGCCTTGAGCTTGCCTGTAATTGTGGTTTCTGGGAGCCAGCGCGTCCTGGAAATCTGCTGGAACAGCAGAGATTTGGGGTTTCCGCCTGGGATGGAGTTGAATTTTCCACTTGGAACAACTTGCCCAGCACTCGTTTTTGGTTGGGGGGCAGGGTGAGTCCTAAAGCTCTAAAGGGGCAATTAGGATAGTCTTAAGGACCCCAAGTCTCAATTCCTTTGGAATTGAGAGAGGTGTATTCCGAAATTCTGGACATTTTGGAAAAGTGTAGAGAGGCAGCAGATAGCCAGCTCTGGTGAAGAGCTCTATCCTTAAAATTAGGAGATGGACTCTATTCCTGACCTTGGGTAAGGGACTTAATGTCTCTAGACCTTAGTTTTCCCATCTGTCATTTGATTGGAACACCTGTCTTTTTTTACAGGAATTTTCCTAAATAATAGATGAGGAAATGCTAGACTAACATAAGGGAGCAACTTAAGTCCCTTTCCCTATGGTGATGGTAATAGTAATAGTGCACATTTTGGGTATTTATTGTGTGCCCTGTGCTGAATGCTTTAATGAATAGCACCGCATAATCTCACAACAATCCAGCAAAGTAGTTCCTAACCTCTGCTACAGATGGGAAAACTTGAGGTTGAGATTAAATATCTTGCCTGAGGTCATAGAGCCAGTGTCAGCTTCAGATTATCAGCCCAGGGATCTGATTGCCAAACTTGTGTGTTTGGCCGGCAGGAGTATAAATGGTAATCCACATTGTGTTCTACACTTGTGCCAGGAAAAACCCAGAGCTAGCCAGGCTTAGTGAGGACTAAGCTGTTGGACTTGGAGGCTGGGAATCTGAGTTCCACGACTGGCATGAGCCATCATTAACCCTGGGACCTCAGGCAAGTCCTTTATCTTCTCTGAACTGCAGCTTCCTCATCTGGAAAATACATATGTTCAGAGTTCTAAGAATCAGATGAAATACCACTTAACACTACACCTACCACCTGGCATATGCTTAATGTTGGCAGAATCTAAGTTCATATATATGAAAAATAAGCAGCCAATCTCTGTCATCTCAAACCTGTGATCTGAGATTTCAGGGGAACACTGATGCAAGTTAAGGATAGATCTATGGCAAAAACAAAGTTATGGTCACTAAAAGCAGGATAGGGATAAACTAGGAGTTTAGGATTAGCAAATACAAGCTACATAAAATAGATAAACAACAAGGTCCTAGGGTAAGCACGGGAACGGTAGTCAGTCTCTTGTAATAAGCCATAATGGAAAGGAGCGTGAGACAGGACGTCTCTGTCTGAATCGCTTTGCTGTATGTTGTTGTGCCTTGGCTCTGTGACCACAGGGTCACACAGGGTCACACAGGTCAGGCTCCTGTGTCCTCCACTATCTCCGGGAGTTTGCTCAAATTCACGTCCACCAAGTCGGTGATGATACCTAACCATCCCATTCATCCTCTGCTGCCTTCTTCTCATCTTGCCCTCAGTCTTTCTCAACATCAGGATCTTTTCCAGTGAGGTAACTCTCCACATCAGGTGGCCAAATATTGGAGCTTCAGCATCAGTCCTTCCAGTGAATATTCAGGGTTGATTTCCTTTAGGATTGACTGATTGGATCTTGCAGTCCAAAGGATTCTCAAGGGTCTTCACCAGCACCACAGTTTGAAAGCATCAATTCTTCAGCGCTCAGCCTTCTTTATGGACTAACTCTTAACATCCATACGTGACTACTGGGAAAGTTATAGCTTTGACTATACAGATCTTGGTCTGCAAAGTGATGTCTCTGCTTTTAACCTATGTCTAGGTTGGTCACAGCTTTCCTTCCAAGGAACAAGCGTCTTTTAACGTCATGGCTGCAGTCACCGTCCACAGTGATTTTGGAGCCCAAGAAAAGAAAATCTGTCACTGCTTCTACTGTTTCCCCTTCTGTTTGCCGTGAAATGATGGGACCAGATGCCAGGATCTTAGTTTTTTTGATATTGAGTTTTAAGCCAGCTTTTCCATTCTCTTTCACTCTCATCAGAGGAACGCCTCTTCACTTTCTGCCATTAGAGTGATACCATCTTCATATCTGAGGTTGTTATTTCTCCCAGCAGTCTTGATTCCAGCTTGTGCTTCATCCAGCCCTGCATTTCGCGTGATGTACTCTGCATAGAAGTTAAATAAGCAGGATTACAGTCTACAGCTTTGTTGTACTCCTTTCCCCACTTTTGAACCAGTCAGTTGTTCCATGTCTGGTTCTAACTGTTGCTTCTTGACCCTCATGTAGGTTTCTCAGGAGACAGGTAAGGTGGTCTGATATTCCTGTCTCTTTAAGAATTTTCCAGTTTATTATGATCCACACAGTCAAAGGCTTTAGCATAGTCAGTGAAGCAGAAGTAGATGTTTTTCTGGAACTCCCTGGCTTTGTCCATGATCCAACAAATGTTGGCAGTTTGCTCTCTTGAAACCTAGCTTGTACTTTGCTGTATGGCAGAAAGTGAAAGTATTGGTTGCTCAGTTATATCTGACTCTGCAAACCCATGGACTGGAACCCGTCTGTCTACTCTGTCTATGGGGTTCTGCAGACAAGAATCCTGGAGTGGGTTGCCAGTTCTGTTCTCTGGGGGGTCTTTCCAGCCCAGGGATCAAGCCTGCCTCTCTTGTGGCCTCTGTATTGACAGTCAGGTTCTTTACCACTAGTGCTAGTGGTCACATTGTAAATCAACTGCGCTTCAGGTTTTTTTTTAAAGGATGGATCTATGGCAAAGTAAAATGGGTGGTTAGAACTCGTCCTAACCTAAGAGAGCAGAGCATTAACAGAGAATGGTTTCTGAAGTTAAACCATTTGGGTTCAAATACCAGCTCCATCTCACTCACTGGATACATGAAATTAAGCAAGTTACTTAACCCCTCTGTACCTCAGCTTCTTACTGTAAAACTGCCACATTAATAGTACCGATTCTTGGGGTGATGGTGAGAAATAAATAAGAGTGGCTAATATTTATTGATCATTCTTACTGAGGCCAGGCCCTGGCCTAAGCATTTTAATTTTACACGTTTTAAATAATTCAAGCCTAACAACAGTTCCAAGAGCTGGGTCCCATTACTGTCCCCATTTTAAGGATGAGGAACCTGAGGCACAGGTTAAGTAACTTGTCGGGTCACATAGTGAACAAGTGGCAGGATTTACATACAGCATTTACATCCGAGCAAGGGGCTCAGAGCCTGCAGTCCTCATCGTACTGTCTTGTCTCAGTAAGGACTTGAGAAACATGCTAGCTGTCGTCATTGTAGCCATCACTGAATATCAATCAGTTATTTCACAGTATTTGCTAAGTATATGTTTAGTACCATGCTAGATATTGTGGGCTCTGTCAACAAAGAATGTAACAGGATTTCTGCTCTTAAGTTTATTATCTATCTGGAGGGAGACATGATGAATATGGATGAAAGAATCTGAAAACAGTCAAGCACTAAGTGATAAGAGTATGGACTCAAAATGCAGCATAAATAAATTTAGTGATGAAAAAGGTCATTGGAGAAATAGCACTATTAATAAGAAAGCTTCCTAGAGAAGATAGTACTTGACTTCAGCCATGGAAAACTGGACCAGAGGCAAGGCTACTGGGGCGCTGGAGTTTGTTAAGCGTTAGAACTGCAAGGTCAGTCATTCACCATTCAACACAGTTTTGTTGAGTATATACTGTGTGCCTGGACAAGATCAGCGCAAGCCCTCAGGTGCCATTGTTTCTCTCTTAATCAGTCCAGGTTGGATTCCTAAAGATTATGTTTTGGAGACTGGCAATTTCCAAGTTGAAATACTGTTACTGCCACTGCTCGAGGTGGTCCCTTGTTGATATAATAAACCCTCATTATAATATGATTTGTGCCTGGATAGAATAAGAGTGTGCTTTCCAGTCCCCGGAAAGGAGCTGCAGGGACCATCTGGTTCATCCATTCCTTTCTCCATCACCGCCCTCTACACATGCACACACATACCACCACACTTTTTGCTTATAAGGAAATTAAGGCTTAGAACTAGGATTATAATCCAGAGGTCCAAACCCTCAGGATATTTTATTTAAAATACCTTACACTGCCTGATAGTAAACTGAGCCAAATTATGTGCTCTAAAATGTAGCTGCACATGCTTAGCATTTCTGCTTACCTACAGAGGAGGTTACAGTTCCATCTCCCAACTCCAGTTATTTTTGCTTCTGGTATGGTGGTGTTTTGGCCGAGCTGTGTGGCTTACAGGATCTTAGTTCCATGACCAAGGATCAAACCCAGGCCCCCAGCAGTGGACGCACAAAGTACTACCACTGGACTGCCAGGAATTCCCAATAATTCTTATTTTCTTAGTATATCTTTCACTGTTGTACCTCCCCCCCACCCCCACCCCAGTATGACAGGTTTCATTCTGTAGGGAAAGGGTATAAGAGACAGCACTTACTGGAAGTGGTAGCAGCTCTCGCTCTAAAAACCTTGTCTTGGGGACTTTGTTGGTGGTCCAGTGACTAAGACTTCGTGCTCCCAATGCAGAGGGTCTGGGGTCTGATCCCTGGTTGGGGAATTGGATCCCATATGCTGCAGCTAAGAAATTTGCATGGCACAACTAAAGATTCGGCATGCCTCAACTAAGACCCAGTGCAGCTAAATAAATAAATAAAAGATAAAAAGCCGTGTCTTCCCACAGAATGGTCTGGCATCTCCCCCAACAGAAAAGACAGCAGCTGGTTTCCTCTCTTGACGTGTACGAGCTAGACCTGCAGACTCGAGAAGTGCCCGTCCAGCTGGGCAGAGCCAAGAGAGGGTTCCTTTGGTTTGTGGCCTGCCCATTCTGCCTGTTAGGCAGGCATATGCCTGAGTATGTTGCTTGGAGTTGTCTTAGGCCAAGTTTCTGTTTTAATACCAGTGGCTTATCCAGCCATCCCAGTCTCATTGGTCATGACGGGCGGGAGTGAGGGTCAGAGAGGTCCAAAGAGGATCACTTGGCAGTGACACTGCGAGGAGAGCAACAGAGGGTCTGGCTACTGGGGAAGTTGATTCAACGTTTCTCTGGCTGGCTTTCTGTCCGCTTCCTAACCAGCTGTGTCTGTAAAGTATCCTTTGTAGAGCTCAGGTTATTGGTTGAGGGGCCCAGGACAGGTGACTGGAGATGAAGTGCTAAAGAAACAAGAAGACAATGAGTCCTTCTTTGAGAATGAGTATTTATTAGAAAAAACACAGAATACTTGAGTTCCCTTTAAAGCAGAATGGAGGCAAGCATCTATGTGATTATGTTGTTGTCGTTCAGCTGGCAAGTTGTGTCCAATTCTTTGTGGCCTAATGGACTGCAGTGCACCAGGCCTCCCTGTCCCTCACTATCTCTTGGAGTTTCCCGGGTTCATATCCATTGAGTTGGTGATGCCATCCAGCCATCTTACCTAAGTCGCCCTCTTCTCCTTCTGCCCTCATCCTTCCCCCAGTGTCAGGGTCTTTTCTAATGAGCTGACTCTTTGCATCAAATGGCCAGGTATTGGAATTTCAGCTTCAGCATCAGTCCTTCCAATGAATATTCAGGGTTGATTTCCTTTAGGATTGACTGGTTTGATCTCCTTGCAGTTCAAGGGACTCTTGTGTGTTTATAGCACAAGTCAGATGCTTACGGGCTGCTACTGTCTAAGTCGCTTCAGTCGTGTCTGACTCTGTGTGACTCCATAGACTGCAGCCCACCAGGCTCCTCCATCCATAGGATTTTCCAGGCAAGCGTACTGGAGTGGGTTGCCATTGCCTTTTCTGACTTAAGGGCTAGCAGGATACAAAGAATAGGAATGGGCATCATCCAAGAGTTAGTTGAGGAAAAGATTCTGGAAGGAGGGGAGTTTCCGGGCAGTTTTTAGAAGGAGGAACAGGAATTTGTAGGGAGCCTGTTGCAGGCTGGAGAACCTCCCCCACCCAGCCTTCTGTCCTCCTGAAGCCACTAGCTAAGAATGTGGAGGTGATGTCCTGGGTCCTCTCCCCCCATTACAGTTGGTGGCTTAGATGCGGTGACTAGGTCTGCGTCTTCCTGCAGTACCTCAGTGGAAGAAGGGGGACACCCGCCTCCTTGAGGGAGGAGGGGTACTGCAAGAAGAGCACATGCTCTGCTGTCAGTTCAGGTGGCCCCTGCTAGTTACTAATTGTATGGCTTGACCTCAGCAGTTTGAAAATCAAAGACGAACTTTCTTCTGCCACCAAGTACTTTCCTATCAGTTGTGTTTTGAACTCAGGAAGGTGAAACCACTATTTTAAAGCCCACCTTAACAAAGTAAATCACAAAGGTTAATCTTCTGAGACAAATGGCAAAAAAAAAAAAAAAATTTTTAAGCAAAATGAAGACTTCTTGGATTGGCTGTTATTCTGGGTTATTCGTTTTATGATTTGTCCTTTTATGCCAACAATAAAAAAATTTACTCAAATAACACTTCTATTTTTATGATGTATAAAGCAAGGTATCCCTTGCTTTAGGAAAACCCAGTCTTTTGAAAGTTTGTTTTGAAAGTATTATCATCCCCTTCAGGAGGATTTACTTCAGAACACATTTGTTTTTCTTTCTAGGAAAATTTTAGGTAAAACGAGATATACCTGTAGAGTGATTTTTGGTTTAAAATAGTTTAGTTATCACAGTTGCCTGTGAGAAGTGCAGAGCGTGGCCTTCCCATTTTATCAGTGTGAAAGCTGAAGCTTGAGGTGTTTCGTGGCTTGTCCACAGTCACACAGTAGGCGTGACGTAGGTGAGGAAGAAACTTCATTCCTCTTCTCCACTCTACCCTCGTAAGCTTTGAGCCTCATGACAGATGCTTACACTTTATCTTGTGAATTCTAGGCTTTGCTTTTTATTCCTTTGCTTTTGTTAAAATTGGGAAACCAATAAAAATATTCTTAGCCATCTTGTGGGCCTTAACAGTACAGTTCCTGAAGTGCTTCAAGATGATTGCTGGTGAGGCTGTCTACTGTTCTTTTGCAGTCAGATGAATTTAGTTCTACCTAAGCCCCCTCTGCTACAAAGACCTCATATGCCAGAAAAGCACTGTGAGAGACAAAGATTTACATAATGTTAGTGCAAGAAAGGACGAGAGGTACTGTAGTCCAACCCCTTCATTGCAAGACATTGATCAGGCCAACTTAAGCACATGTCCTCACTCTACCACTTAATACCTCTGTGTCTTTCAAACTGTTTTAACTTCTCTGAATCTCATTTTCTCATCTGTTAAGAAAAATAACAATGTCTACCTCACCAGGTTATTGTGAGGATTAAATGAATACCTGTAACATATTAGGAGCTTATTCTATATAATTTTCTTCTCATTTTTCAAGGGTAAACCAAAAAAAAAAAAAGGGGGGCAGATTTGATCTAGAACTCACATGTCTAGACTGTCAGTCGTGCCTTCTCAGTACCTTGGCCTGCTCCCTCCCTGCTCCGGTGGCAGTATCACTGATTGCTTTTCTTGTGCCCCTGCCCCAAACACATGCACACACTGGGTCTTCCAGAGACTTGTTTTAGTCATTAGAGTTTCACAGCTAGTGAATGGCAGCATTGGCACTGGGATCCAGGTCTCCTGGGTTTTCTCTTTGTGTCCTGGAGCACATTATTTTCATCAGAAGTAATGTTTGAAGGATACTTAGACAAAAGCAAATGAATATGAACTAAATAAAATAGTGGTAGGTTTTGCTTCAGAGGAGATCTGTGGAATGGTTGCCCCTGAATTAGATAACTCAAAATCTGTTTGTTTTGTCTCAGGATATGATGGCTTTGATATAACTCACTGATTATGTTTGACTTAGGGTCTTACAAATGACGAGAATAGCGATCACTTTTTGAACATTGCTGTGTGCCAGGCATTGTGCTAGAGACTTCACATACACAACAGTTGCAGTTCTTACAGCAGACCTGCTGGACAGGTAGCTAGTATTCCCATTTTATAGATGAGAAAACTGAGTTTCACAGAAAGTAATTTTCCCTCAGCCACATAAGTGAGCAGCAGCAGCCAGGTCACATACCCACTCTTGTTTAACTCCGCACTCCCCCACACTGCTCCTCAGTGTCAGTTTGAATTCCTGGGCATAACCCGTGCGCTGAGCTTTCTCTGAAGGATGTGTGGCAAATTAGAGACATCAGTTGTGTGCGTTTACCTGTGCTGGCAGAGCCTGGGGGCTAGTGGGATGTTGGGTTCTGAGTGAAGAGAAGGGTGCCCAGCCAGGGTCGTGTGGCACTGTTCTCTGCTCAGCACGGCCCATGGCCGCCCCCGGAGTGGGGCCCACTGCTTCCTCCCGGGGGCTCCAGAGACGGGGTGGCGCGCCCGCAGGGGCTTACAGTCCAGCACACGTGCAGAAAGGACAGCCCAGTGTGCGCAGTGCTTAGGCAGAAAGGTGGGCCGTGTGCTCTGAGGGACAGAGAAGTTTGGGAGGCCACCTCTGGGCCGGCTTCTGGCTTCCTTTGAGTGGTCTGAGGGATAGGAGGCCCTCCGCGGGGGAGACGGCACAGTGTGGCGAGGCTGGGCCAGCGCCGTCCAGTAGCGAGAGAGTGCAAGCACTTGTGTCGTTGAAAATTTTCTAGGAGCTGCCTAAAAGGCAGTAGAGAGAAACTGGTGAATTCATTTTAATGTGTATTCCATTTGACTCAATATATTCAAAATACGTCACTTCGACATGCAGTCAATATAAGAAGGTCCTCCTGAGGTCCGCTGCCGGCAGCCCGTTCTCAGTGGCCTGCCTGTCTCCTGCCTTTGCTGTTGGATTCCAGCAGCTGGGCTCCCCATTGAGGTGCACTCTGTCTGCGCCATCCAGGCTCTGGGCCCCCAGCCTTCCCGCTCCTCATCCACGCTAGTCCCTGCAGTTAGACCTGACTGTTGAGAGGCTGGGGCTGGCCCTGTGAGTCCTTGTAGAAAGCCCTCAGCAGCCCCCTCTGTAAAGAATGGAATCTGTAGCCGGCCCTAACCTTTTCCTCGGCCCCTACACTTGCTAACGTGCGTGTGTGGTGTTAGTTCCCAACGCCTTTGATGCTCCTCGTGTGCTGCACGCGAAGTTGCTTCAGTTGTGTGACTCTGCAACCGTTTGGACTGTAGCCCGGTGGGCTCCTCTGTCCGTGGGGACTCTCCAGGCAAGAAGACTGGAGTGGGCTGCCACGCCCTCCTCCAGGGGATCTTCTCAACCCAGGACTGAACCTGCATCTCTTATGTCTCCTGCCTTGGCAGGCAGGTTTCTCCACCACTCGAGCCACCTTATCTCACTGAATTCTCACAGCAACTCTGTGAGATAGGTAGAGCAAGGCACATGAGTTGTCCACATTTTTCAGGTGGAGAAGCTAAGACTAGGAGAGCTTGAGAGGGTTTCCTAAGGTCCACCAGCTCTTCAGCGGTAGAACCGGGATGAGAACCCGTGTCTTTTCCATTTTCTCTCTTGCTCACGCCTCTTGTCTGGCCCTTCCCGCTTTTCTCCTCCTGTGGTGCACTGACAGGCTCATCAGATATGCTGTGTCCTCAGCCTCCTTCTGTGCCTCAGCTTTTCGCCATTTCCTCCCCTAGCATCATGACCTTGCACAGCACAGCTTCCCACCAGAGTTCTGCCTCTCCCCACGCCTCCCCTCCAGATTGCTTTTTAAAGCCTGTCTCCTTTCTGATTCTTCCTTGGGCCATCCTCTCAACCACATCTGCTTTGTAGTCACCAATACCAATTTAACATGCATTTTCTTTTTTTTTTTTAATTGATTTATTTTTCACAGAAGGATAATTGCTTTACAGAATTTTGCTATTTTCTGTTAAACCTCAACATGAATCAGGTATACATATGTCCCCTCCCTTTTGAACCTCCCCCCATCTCCCTCCCCTCTAGGTTGATACAGAGCCCCTGTTTGAGTTTCCTGAGCCATACAGCAAATTCCCGTTGGCTATCTATTTTACATATGGTAATACAAGTTTCCATGTTACTCTTTCCACACATCTCACGCTCTCCTTCCCTTTCCCCATGTCCATAAGTCTATTCTCTATGTCTGGTTCTCTATTGCTGCCCTGTAAATAAATTCTTTAGTACCATTTTTCTAGAGTCCGTATATATGTGTTAGAATACAGTATTCCTCTTTCTCTTTCTGACTCACTTCAATCTGTATAATAGGTTCTAGGTTCATCCACCTCATTAGAACCGACTCAAACGCATTCCTTTTTGTGGCTGAGTAATATTCCATTGTGTATATGTACCACAACTTCTGTATCCATTCATCTGTTGATGGACATCTAGGTTGCTTCCATGTTCTAACTATTGTAAATAGTGCTGCAGTGAACAGTGGGATGTATAACATGCATTTTCTTGTTTGGTGGATGCTTCACTGCCTGTGTACAAAGTTGAATTCTGGAAATCTGGGAGATTGGAAGACTTTGTGAGCTTAACCAGGTTGATGTCACTCCCTGCTGTAAGTCCATAGAGAGGCTGTCACCTTCCTACTTCATTTAGCTTTGTTTTGTAACCATGAAACTGAATTTAACCCTAACAAACATGTGTTATGAAGTTACTCAGAGCTCTTCCTTTTGATGAGGTGTGTGTGTTTTACAATATTTTGGTGTCTAGAAGATTCCTTTGCGTGTATTGTCTGGCTTCATCCTTCAACATATATTTATTAAATGTCTACTGTGTACTGTGTTCTGAAGCTGCTGTGTGCTCTAGAGAATAAGAGACAGTGAAATTTATCATTAAATGAGGAAAGTAGGTATTAAACAATCAGGAAAACACCCAAATAACTAGTTACTGTTGAGTTAGGCATTGCAATGGGAGATTTTGGGGGAGATTCAGCTTATTGAGTATCAGAGAAAACTTCACTGCAAAGAAGCATTTGTTTACGGACAACCGTGAAGAAAGTGTGAGTTAGCCTGGCCGAGGTGGTAGAAGGCCCCTAGGTTTGGAATGTAGTAAGCAAGACGGGTGTCCGTTGGGATGCTGAGTGACAGGAGACGAGGACCTGCCAGGACCGTGCTGCAGGCTTGGAGTGTCACACAAGGACGGTGGGAGACCACGGAAGGGAGATGTGCATTCTAAATCATCTTTTGAAGAAACGCCTCCCAGCGTGTGTAGAGAATGGTTGGCTTCTAGAGGAGTGGAGGCTGGAGGAGATGTGAGGAGGCCAGTTGTCCTTCTACCAGCATGTGTCAGGAAGGGGCAGAAGTAGGTGTATTCCAAAAATAGTGGTGAAGAAGGGCAGGGTCAGTCACTCAGCTGTGTGTGCCTCTTTGTGACCCCATAGACTGTAGCCCCCCAAGCTCCTCAGTCCATGGGATTCTCCAGGCAAGAATACTGGAGTGGGTTGCCACTTCCTTCTCCAGGGGATCTTCCCGACCCAGGGATCAAACCCAAGTCTCCCACATTGCAGGCAGATTCTTTTCCGTCTGAGCCCCCAGAGAAGCCCAGCATCGGTCAGGAAGGAGCAAAAGTAGATGGGTTCCAAAAATAATGGTAGGTAATATCAATAGGACTTCATGGTTGATTAGATTTGAGGGAGTGTCAGAGATAGCTCAGGTTTCTGGCTTGAGCAACTGTGTGGCCCTGTCTCCTGAGGAGAAACCATTTGCCCGGGGAGCCAGGGTTAGGCTTAGGCTGGGGAGATTGATTTCAGTGTGAACATTTTAGCTTTGAGGGATTGGTAACAGGGATTTGGTCCTCTCAGTCACCCTTTGAGGAAAGTGTCATTATCCACATTTGTTACTGAGAAACTGAGGCATGGAAGGTCGGGTGACTTGCCTGAAGCTACACAGCCAGGAAAAGACCCCTGAGGCTATGCTTTCCAGACCTTACCACACGGGCTGCATGCTTAGTCTGAAATGGGGAACCAAGCTAGCCAGCCCGATCACACCCCAGTTCTCTGTCTCCCTCCTCCACACACACTGTCTACCAAGTGATCTGCTCTGATTATTCAACATGTCCCCAGATCGCTTGTTCTCCAAAATCCTTCTAAAAGCGGAAAGGAGAGCTTTCTGGCCCTGCCTGGAATCAGAACACATCGGGAGTCATTCCCACTTCTGCGTGTGTTGTTCACTCACTCTTGTCCTGTTCCCCTGACCTCTGACACATACTGAGTGTAGGTCACCCAAGCTGGATCTGGGCAGAAAACGCAATAGAGCTGTTTGCAGAGGACTTTGCACTTCCAAAAACTTAACCAACATTACATCTTTGATCCTCACCTCAGCCCTGGGAGAAAGAAAGGACGTGTACATTCCTTAAGCACACATTTTGGATCACGTGTCCTCCATGTGCCAGACACTGTGCTGGACCTTGGCTGGTGATACAAGGTTGAGTAAAATGCCGTCCTTCTTCTCAAGGGCTTTAAGATCTAATAGAGAAAACAGAGGGCATGGTACAATGAGTGTCTGTGTGCGCTCAGTTGCTCAGTTGTATCCAAGTCTTTGTGATCCCATGGACTGTAGCCCACCAGGCTCCTCTGTCCATGGGAAAATCAGCCCTGAGTATTTGTTGGAAGGACTGATACTGAAACTCCAATACTTTGGCCATCTGATTCAAAGAGCCACCTCATGGGAAAAGACCCTGATGGTGGGAAAGATTGAAGGCAAAAGGAAAAGGGACTGACCGAGGATGAGAAGGTTGGATGGCATCACTGACTCAGTGGACATGAGTTTGAGCAAACTCTGGGAGATGGTGAAGGACAGGGAACAAGGAAACACAGGGAAAACAGATGGTAGACTCAGAAGCTAAGGGACTTGTTTTGAGAGTTCCTCGAAGTTATGGTCCTCTGAATAAGGAATCACTTGAAATAGAAATAGCATTCACACCACAGACCTGCTGAGTTGAATTCCTAGGGTTGAAGCCTCATGTAATTCATATGCTGCTCATCAGCTAGTTAATGATCCGCTTGAGATGTGAGCCTTCTCTGGCTACATTGCCAGACTCTCCCACTCCATTTTTCTGCCCTCTACTTTTACAGAAGAATTGACATGTGAGGAAGTCAAGTGGGGGGTGGCCCACAGTGAATTAGAGACAGAACTGGGATTAGCACCTGAACTTGCCTGATTTCCAAGGCCAGCCCTTTTTGCAGTATCATTTCAAGTCTTAACTTTGCACTCTGGTTCTGATCGAAGCCGCTGCTTTTATTTGATCTGTACCCTTTTCTGGGCTTCCCTGGTGGCTCAGAGGTTAAAGCGTCTGCCTGCAATGCAGGAGACCTGGGTTTGATCCCTGGATAGGGAAGATCCCCTGGGGAAGGAAATGGCAACCCACTCCAGTATTCTTGCCTGGAGAATCCCATGAACGGAGGAGCCTGGTGGGCTACAGTCCATGGGGTCGCAAAGAGTCGGACACGACGTCTTCAGTTATATAAGCTGTTAGTGAGCGTTTGTGTCGTGTTCTGTCAGCAAGGGTTGTCTGCAAACTGGCCTTTTTTCTGTACTATAGGCATGTGCTGTGTTTCCAGTCCCAGACCACAGGGAAAATTCTACCCAGAGGCAGAATCCTTAGAAAGTTAGGGTGCCAGGAAGCTGCCTAAAGCTCCACCCTGGCAGATAAGGGAAGCCAGACCAGTAAGACCAGGTCAGGGTTCAGAGTGTGGACTTTATTTAGAACTAAGGTCCTGGCAGGGTAGCTCTTTCCTGGTTTACTGTTCCCCGCTCTGGGCAGGGATTCAAGATTACTTTCCCCAAACTGAAAACACCTAGGTCAGCCTATGTATAGTGTACCCTTTATATCTGTCATGTGTTATATCTCTATATACATATATTTATATATGTATTATGTATCTATATCTCATGTATATGTCTTGTCACACATATTTGTCTGCACATGTGAGGTGCATATATGTATGTTCATACATTGTATGGGGTTCCCTGGTGGCTCAGACGGTAAAGCATGCACGTGTGCATGTAAAAAGGAAAATAAAGCCCAGGAAAGACCAATTGGATCTGCATATGGGCATAGCTTTTTGTTTAGGAACACAGACTTTGCAGTCAGATCAACTTTATGCACATCTTATCTTTGCTTACTTAAGCTCCCTGTTCACTCATCTGAGAATGGGGATGTGCTACCAAATAGATAATGTATGTCAGATGTTTAGCACAGTACCTGGTAGGTAATAAGGGCTTAATAATCATCACAGAACAGGAATACTCTCAGCTTTGTGCTCATTCTCACATGTGTGGTGGGATGGGGATGAGGATGGAGAGACCAGCAGTCTCCCAGTGGAAGGGGTGGTGCCACGCAGCTTTAGCCAGCTGTCACTGCATGAGACTCAAGACTCAGTAGTGCCAGAACCTCAGCCTTTTCAAGAAAAAAAAGAAACCTGTATTTTTAAAAATGAAATTGCCTGATTTTTAAAGTTTTTAGCAATTAATTTTAAACATATATATATATAGTTCAGTCATTAAGTCATGTTTGACTCTTCTTGACCCAGTAGCATGCCAGTCTCCTCTGTCCTCCACAATTTTCCGGAATTTGCTCAAATTTATGACCATTGAGTCGGTGATGCTATCTAACCATCTCATTCATCCTCTGTCGACGGCTTCTCCTTTTGCCTTCACTATTTCCCAGCCATCAGGGTCTTTTCTAGGTGGCCAAAGTATTGGAGCTTCAGCATCCGTCCTTCCAATGAATATTCAGGGTTGATTTCCTTTAGTATTGATTGATTTGACTTCTTGCAGTCCAAAGAACTCTCAAGAGTCGTAACTGGAAAGCATCAATTCTTCAGTGCTCAGCCTTCTTTACGAACTAGCTCTCCCGTCTATACATGACTACTGGGAAAACCATAGCTTTGACTATATGGACCTTGGTCTGGAAAGTGACATCTCTGCTTTCTAATATGCTATTTAGATTTATCATAGCTTTCCTTCCAAGGAGCAAGTGTCTTTTAATTTCCTGCCTGTGTCACAGTCCACAGTGATTTTGGAGCCCAAGGGAAAAAAAAAATCTGTCACTGCTTCCACTTTTCCCCTCTATTTGCCATAAAGTGATGGGACTGGATGCCATGATCTTAGGTTTTTTTCAATGTTGAATTTCAGGCCAGCTTTTCACTCTCCTTTTCATCCTCATCAAGAGGTTTTTAGTTCCTCGTCATTTTCTGCCATTAGAGTGGTATCATCTGCATATCTAAGGTTGTTGATACTCCTGGCAACCTGGATTCCACCTTGTGAGTCATCCAGCCGGGTGACTTCACATGATGTGCTCTGAATGGAAGTTAAATAACCAAGGTGACAATATTCAACCTTGTTGTACTCCTTTCCCAATTTTGAACCAGTCAGTTGTTCCATGTCTGGTTCTACCTGTTGCTTCTTTATCCTTGTACAGGTTTCTCAAGAGTTTTGAAAGGTGGTCTAGTACTCCCATCTCCCTAAGAATTTTCCAGTTTATTGGGATCCACACTGTCAAAGGCTTTAGCGGTCAGTGAAGCAGAAGATGCTTTTCTGGGCCTCCCTTGCTTTCTCCATGATCCAGCGAGTGTCGGCAGTTTGATCTCTAGTTCCTCCGCCTCCTCAAAGCCCAAAGGGCCCGTCTGGAAGTTCTCAGTCCACATATTGGTGAAGCCTAGCTTGAGGGATTTTAAGCATAACCTTGCTAACCTTGCTAATATGGGAAATGAGCACAATAGTATGGTAGTTTAAACATTCTTTGCCATTGCCCTTCTTTGGGATTGAAATGAAAACTGACATTTTTCCAGTCCTGTGGCCACTGCTGTGGTGGTGGTAATTTGACTCTTGCCACCCAGCGGCCTGGAGCCCCCAGGCTCCTCCGTCCATGGGATTTCCCAGGCAAGAATACTGGAGTGGGTCGCCATTTCCTTCTCCAGGGGATCTTTCCAACCCAGGGATTGAGCTCGTGTCTCCTGCATTGCAGGAGAATTCTTTACAGCTGAGTCACCAGAGAAGCCTAGTGGCTACTGCTGAATTTTCTAAATTTGTTGGTATATTGAGTGCAGCACTTTAACAGCATCATCATTTAGGATTTTAAATAGCTCAGCTGTAATTCTGTCACTTCCACTAGCTTTGTTCGTAGTGATGCTTCCTAAGGCCCACTTGACTTTGCACTCTAGGATGTCTGGCTCTAGGTGAGTGATCATACCATCATCATTATCCAGGTCATTAAGATCTTTTTTTTCACTTCTCCTCTTTTGTCAGCTATATGTAAAGCCTTCTCAGACAACCACTTTGCCTTCTTGGATTTCATTTTCTTTGGGATGGTTTTGGTCACTGCCTACTGTACAGTGTTACGAACCTCCGTCCAAAGTTCTTCAGGCACTCTGTCTACCACATCTAATCAGTCCCCTGAATACACACATACGCACACACACACACACACACACACACCCATAGTTCTTCAGGCATTCTCTCTACCACAGCTAATCCCTTGAACACACACACACATCCACACACAAATACCATAGGCCAGCAGAATGATATGTGGGCTGGTCACCGCCCTTCAGCTTTGCTGTCTGGAAGATCATCAGCCCATTTCTTGCTTCATCACACACCCTGTAAGCTCGGATGAGGAGGCTGTTTCTCCTTATTTTTACAGAGCACCTGTCCTGTGTCTGCTGCTGGGGAGCATACTGGGAAGAACACCCTGTAACCTTTGCCCTCTGGCAGGGCTAACACACCAGATGCTCGGGAGCAGGGAGGAACATCTGTGTCAGAATGTGGATTGCATTGTAAAGAAAAGGATGAGGAAATGGAAGATTTCTGGGAACTGATAGGGAGTTTCTTTGAAGGTCTATTAAATGAAAAATGCAAAGTGTAAAAGTGTAGGATACTACCTGTTGTGGAAACAAAAAGGAAAGTAAGAATATTTATATGTGTTTGTTTAGTTTTTACAAGAAGAAACACAGAAAACCAAAAACAAATGGAAGTGGTTTCCTGGGGAGGAGTGGGATGAAGGGACAAGGACATTTCTGAATGTACCTTTTAAATTGCATTTTGAGTTTTCAACCATGTAAATGTTTGACAGATTTAAAAATAAATAACCCTGAAAAAGCAAACCCTAAAGTTAAGTACAGATATAAACAGAAACCTAAGGACTTCCCCGACAGTACAGTGGTGAAGACTCCACGCTTATCCTGCAGGGGATGCAGTTTGGAGCCCTGTTCAGGGAACTAACATCCCGCATGCTACACAGTGCAGCAAAAAAAGAACAAAACCTAAATACATTTCAAATTGATAGCATAAAAAATTCATCCAAAGTGACTTTCACAAATAGTACTGGCTGTATATACCTAGTGGGATACAGTCTAAGGAGAAAAGAATTGCAACCTCTAACCTCTACCTAGTTTGCCGTTACTGGTGTTACTGGGATAGTAACTCTGGAAACTATCTTTGGTGTGTAAATGGAGTAGAGCAGATGATTATATTATAATAAATGTATAAATATATTACTGTTGTTTGTGAACAAGGTTCTCACTGTGGGAAAAGAAAGATAAAATACGGAATTGGGGGCGATGAGAAAGAACCATGTAGTATTGGAGTCAAACAAGATTTCCTTGTAAACTCCCAATTTTTTAATATGTCCTGGCTCTGTCCATGGAACGGGCTGGGAAGCAGTGGCAGCTTAGCAGCAGTGAGCACCTACACCCAGTCTTGTTTCTACACACATTTCCTACTAAAAGGAACCAGGGCTCCTTAAAAACATGTTTGAGTCCAAGTCTGACATAGGGAACGTTACAAGGTGAGCCTGGAGTGTTTTTGTTGTTGTTTTTTGTGCCAGAAAATAAGGCAGATGGTGACACTTTAAAGGACACAGGAGCTGGCTTGTAGAAGCTCCCACCAGCCAAACTGAGACAACTGTAACATTTTTAGAAAAGCAGTAATGGATTCTAATGTATTTGCATTGGAGGGAAAAAATTAGTGAGTTCATAGCACTGTTTCAGAAAAGGGATAAAATGACCTTCTTTACAAGATTGCCGGCTAATAGATGTAGACTTAGCAGAGCGCCGTTTTGCAGCCACCAGTGCGGTAAGTGGTTCAGGCTGGGCCTTTTGGACTGTCACCGCCGGGCTCCTCTGTCCATGGTATTCTCCAGGCAAGATATACTGGAGTGAGCTGCCACGCCCTCCCCCAGGGAGCCTTCCCAAGCCAAGAAGCAAACCTGAGTCTCCTGTGTCCCCTGCATTGGCAGCAGGTTCTTTACCCACTGAGGCATCAGTCAGTCCCCAGGGAGCATCAGGGGTAATAAAGCTCTTGTGTGGGAAGCTGTTGGACAACAGGATGGTCATACAGTCTCAAAATAGCACTCCACCCATTTCCCACTAACTTCAGTGGGAAAATGTAGTTTTACCAGTGAGAAATCTTAGGAGCACCAGCTTACCTAAGTAATCAAACCTATCCTCACCAGAAATGGGTGAGCTGTATCACATCAGTTAGCTAACACTCTTTTAAAATGTTTAATTTGAACCTAATCCTAAAGAGACAGACAAATCTATTGTAGGCCATTCAATAAGGCAACCGGCCTGAACTCTTCTGTATGTTGGTGTTAGGAGAGAGCAAGAAAAGTAGGTTGGGGTGGGGGAAAGGGGTTGATATTCTAGATTAAATGAATCTAAAAGCTATAAATAAATGCAGTTCTAAGATCTATGACTGGATCCTGTATTGAGGCAGTTGGAAACAACTGTATAGGAGATTAATAAAAGAATTAGGGAAATTTGAGTACAGACTATATACTAGATAATATTATATCAAAGTTAAACTCACTGGGTGTGCTGTTGGCATTGTGGTTATATAGAATTTTAGGGGTCCTAGGGGATATATGCTGACATAGTTAGGGGTAAAATGTCATGACATCTGCAACTCTCAAATGGGAAAAAGTGTATAATCATGAAAAGATAAAGCAAGTGTGACAAATGTTAATTTGTGAATCTAGATGAAGGGTATGTACGTATTCATCATGCTGCTCATTTAACTTTAATATGTAGGTTTGAGATTTTCCCAAAAAATATTGGAGTAAATCAAATGCTAGCTGCAGTGGCCAGGGAAGGCTTCATAGAATCAGTGCCATTTGACCAGAGCCTTGAAAAGGGAGAATGAAGAGGAGAAGGGATGGAGGCCATGATAAAGCAGAGGCAAGAATGAGTGCAGCATCTTTTAAGATCCAATAGAGGCAGGACAAAGTGAACAATAAGAGTGAATTTGAAAAGGTACTTGGATCCACTTGATGAAAAGCCTTTAATAATAGGTGACACACCTATCTGATCATATAGACAGTAATAAGGGAAATCCTAGGTTCTTGATCTGCGGGGACCCAAAGAAATAGTGTCTGGGAAAGTTAGTCCATTGTGGTAGAATACTGGAGGAACTGGAGAGTGAGAACAAGAGGTGTTTCTTATTATTTTTTTTTTTTTTTTTTTTAGTAATTTGAGGCAATGGACATATGGCTTAAAGTGATGGACAGCAATGATAATGAAAAGGAAGGAGCAACTCTGGGAAAACATAAAGGACTTAGCAGTCTCTGACTGGATAAATATGGGGCTTAATGAGAAGTTGGATCAGAAGATCTGCCTCAGTGATGCCATTTAGAGGGCCACAGATTTGGGGGAACTTCTCTACTTTCCTGGGCCTCCTATGTTCCCATCGGATTTAGGCTGATTGGAGTCTGATCTCTGCTGCTAAATTTTAATGGGAATATCATCAGGAAGGGGGAGAACCTGCATGATGGTCTTGATCTGCTAATACAAGCATTTCTCCCTCCTCTGATTCAGTGGTGATTTTTCTTTCTTTAAGCTCTAAAAGAGGGGGAAAATAAACACCCTGCACCCGTTACAGTTGTGTTGTAATCCCCCTTGTCCTCCACTGTCTCTGCCCTATGCTGTGATTTTTTTTTTTTTTTTTTGGAGAGGAACTTCCATGGCTGTTGAAATGATCCTTGTCTTTGCCCCAACAGTCCTTTACAGCCAGGTGCATAAACCTTGGCCTAGTGTGCCCCTAGTTACATTGAACAGTTCACAACCCAGCCCAAATGCAAAACCAAACCAGGTTAAGTTACCAGACCATTCCTTCTAAGCTTTAATGTGGGCATAGGAAACCAGTCTCTCACAGAGCCAAGCAGAGAAGGCCAGGAGGAAGCCCACACTGTGCGAGGACGGGATGGGCCTCCTCCCGAGGTAGGGAGAGGAGCTCAGGCCCGTTCTGGGTAACCCAGTGGTGGAATGTGATGGATCTGGCCGAAGACAGCAGACGAGCAGCTGGAATAAAAGACCTTTAAAAGTTTATTCTGCGAGTCCCTTGCTGCCGTGAGCAGTAGTTCTGCCCCTCAGCGTTTGTACTGAAGCTCTGTATGTTTGCCTCATTCATTACCTGCCAGTGCCTGTGTCTCGTTCATTTTTGTACCCCTAGCACCAGCGTCGTGTCTAAAGCAGCACTGTCCAATAGAACTTTCTTCAGCGAAGGAACTGTTTTATTCTGCACTATTCTATAAGGTAGCCACTAGCTGAAGTACAACTGAGAGCCTGAACTGTAAATTTTGTTTTAAATTTACGTATCTGTGTGGCTAGTGGCTATTGTGTTAAATAACACGGGTTTGGATTCTGAGACTTTCCCTCCCCCATTTTATTGAGATCTAACTGACATATAGCACCACCTAATTTTAAGATGGACAGCATAAGGACTTGACACCCATGTACTACAAAATAATTACCACAGGGATCTTCCCTGGTGGTCTAGTGGCCAAGACTCCATGCTCCAAATTCAGGGGGCCTGGGTTCAACCCTGTTCAGGGACCTAGATCCCGTGCAGCAACTAAGACCACCCCTCCGCACAGCCACGATTAAATAAAACGATTACCACGGTAAGTTTAGCTGTCATTCATAGATTCTAAGACATTTACTTAATGATAAGCTAAGTTGAATCTTCACCTTGGATGAGGAGGTGGAGGTCAGGGTAGAGCATGATAGACTAGAATAATTTGAAGACAGCCAGAAGTTGTAGCTTCTGGAAGTTTGCCTTGTCTGGTTGACAGATGTAGTAATGGGGAGGAGAGAAGAAAGACCATCTAGGAAGAAGGAGCAGTCTTTGCCACACATCACATGAGGCACGGGAGCCAGAAACCACGGCAAGTGAAAGAGCAGGGAAGAGCAGGGACCACACTCAGGCTGGAGCGCTTACCATGTCAGGCATGGGGAGTGCTGACCAGCAAGACCGCCGTGACCTGGTGGACCTTACGGCCCAGAGACAAACGGACGGGCAGTCCCACTGGGTTTTCACACTGCAGTTAGGATGGGCACTGGGAGCTCCGGAGACGGTGGAGGGGCCGGCTAACTAGCGCTTCCTCTTCGCTGCTGCATCTGTGACCTTTCTCCCGGTGCAGTGGTGAAACTCGAAAAGGTTTCAATCAGCAACAAGGTGCAGGTGAATCCGCAGTTTAGTAAGCTGGACCTGCTGCACCGTGGCCAGCTTCCACCCCTGGGTTCTTCTTAGCCTGCCAGTGGTTTTCTTTTGAACCAACAGTCTCCAGTGTCTTGTCTGGTTTATGTCTTGTTTTGTTTTCCTTTCTTCCTCTTCTCCTGCGTCACTCTCTCCTGGGCCCCACGCTTTATTCTTCCTTGATGTCCTTCTGTCTCTGATCCAAAGATCAGCCAGTAAAAAGCAGTCTCACCTGTCCAGGTAAGTGGGGTGCCAGGGTGAGGGGGGAGGAACCTCCCCCTTTTATATGTAAAAGTTATGAACTTGTATGTATTAGCTGAATAGTTAATACTTTCACATGACTTAGAGTTTAAACGGTAACAAATGAGAAGATAATGGAAAGATTCCAACTCCATCCCTTTGCCCCGGCAGTTTTCTCCCTCAGAGGCAGCCAGGGATGTATGTTTCTTTGTACCCTCCCAGAGATATTTTGCACGTTTTATATATATATGTAAACAAACATATAAGCAAATCATTTTCTTCTCTCCTACCATCTACATAATTCTGCATCATGTTTTTTTCAATCAACAACGTTTCTTGGAGACCATTCCTTATCATATATAAAGAGACCGCTCATTCTTTTATAGACTGAAGGCTGTGTCATTATATTGATATCCTGCAGTTTATTTAACCAGTCACCCACCGCGAACACAGATTCTTTGCAGTGTTTTCCCTCTGCACAAGGGCCTCCCTGAAGACCCTTTTACATAGTCATTTGCTGGCGATGGCTAGGAGACGCCCTCTGGAGGGGCAGCAACTATTGATTAGCAACTGGCAGCTCAGACACATCTAAAAAGAAGAGGCATAGTCAAGATTTGAGCTTCTCCTGTTCCTGCTAGGTCCTGTTATTAGATCTGGTGATCTGGTGATCCCTGGTACTTTGAGATTTTAGGGCTGTAGTAGTTTCTAAGCAGGATGCCCTAAGCTGGCTGTAGGAATGAGATTGGAATACTGCCATGAAACAGACCCGATTTCTGTTCTCCGTCGTACACACAAAATAAATGGAATCTCAGAAGCTTGGGTCATCATTCTACTCCACCTTTCTAGAAAAGGGTTCAAATTGCCAATTATCCAACAGGTGAAGTTGCCAGTTACCCAATTAATGGCCTGGTCACCCTCCTAGAGACACTTGTTTTGGAGAGGGTTGAGGAGACAAAGCTAGACTGAGGACTAGTATCTCTGCTCCTGCCCCTTCCGTCCTCAGCTGTGCCCTGCAGGCCTGTGTGTGTTTTTGACCCTCCCATCCTTGGCTTGCAGTCTCCCTTCCTCGCAAATCATCGCCTAAAACTAACTAGCTGTTTGTTTTTTCCTGTCTTTTCTCGCATTCATTTTCTCCGCCGCGTCCGTTCTGTTCCATCAGCCCCATTGCAGCCTGGTAAGACCCACCACGCGTGTGTCTGTGCATACCCTGTTCTTGCTATTGTCTCTTCGTCTCCTGACTCCAGGAAGGGCTATTTCCCTTGGCGCCTTGCTGGGTATTAAAGAGATCATGTCTGCTCTGCCCACCTAGCATTCCAGATAGGTGGTATTCCCCGTGGTACAGACATGGCCAGTCTCCCACCAGATGGAGCGGGGTACAAAGTGAGAGGGTCAGTCTCTTGTTACCCAAGACTCAGGGCCCCTGTCGGCAGAGCTTCCTTCTGCTACAAGGGTGTTCCCTCCCTGCTCAGCTCGTTGATGTGCCTTTCTTACTCTTTCTCCAGGTTAAGTAGCCTGTCTTTGGGAGATTCAGCACCTGAACGCAAGTCCCCTTCTCACCACCGCCAGCCCTCTGACACATCTGAGACAACAGGTAACCTTCTCAGGGCATCAACACATAGGCACAGAGGTGTTCACCCACACAGTCATCTTGTAGATGACTGAGCCTTTATATTGAGCTCATGATGAGCGCAAGGCATTGTGTTACGGTTTTACTGATTGTCTTATCCAGTCCTTTTGTAAGTGGTAGAAAGTAGATTTTATTATCCCTCTTTTACAGATGAGGGAGCTGAGACACAGAGTGGTTAAGAAATTTTCCAGGTGTGCAAACTTGTAAGAGACAAAACCAGGACCTGAAACCAGTGGGGTTTTAGCACTGGAGCCTCTGCTTTCTCCATTAAAGGAAACAGCAGCGCACGCCTTCACAGTGTACAGCACCTGACACACGCCCACAGGGATGGAGTCTGCGGGCAGTTACAGCCTGGCTGTCCTGTTCCCTACATCCTGTGTGTGCTTGTGGCAGAAGGGGTTCGCGCTCGTCGTTTATCCTTCCCTGCCTTTCGGCACAGGGCCAGCCCTCAGTTGCCCCCGTGAGTCATCCGTCTCTGCAGAGTCCACACGCACTGGTGGCCCACCTTCTGTACTCACTGAACGTGACTGAATGGGAAACTTCCAGGGCCACTTAGGCTTCCGTCCCAGGGTTGCTTCTCTGAGACATTAGTCTTCAACCTGGAGTTGGCCAGGCCCCTTTTTTGTCCAGTGCCACTCAAACAAGCCTAAAAACAGAAACATGCACAAGAGAGACGAACATCTAAACACCTCAAGGGGGAGTTTCTTGTACAGAATACAAAGTAGGTGACAGGGCTTTGTCGATTGCTGAGAGGGCTTGCATTGCAAGAGTGTGTTTGCACAGGCTGTCTGGGGAATCTGGAAAGGCTTTCTGGAGGAAGAAACGCACCAGGGCTCTGCTTGTTTGGCCCTGGCTTGTGTGCACTGGCTTCCCAGGGACAGCCCAGCTGAAGCGCCTTCTCCTTCTCCCCTCTTGCCAGGCCTTGTTCAACGCTGCGTCATCATCCAAAAGGACCAGCATGGCTTCGGCTTCACAGTCAGCGGGGACCGCATCGTTCTGGTGCAGTCTGTGCGGCCTGGTGAGTGTTGTGTCTCCCCCGCCCGCCGTGGACAGTTCTTGGAGAGTCGCCAAGGATGTTACAGTGCCCTAGGACTTGGAGAACTTGCTTGTGCTTTTACTAGAGGCCTGGGCCTCCTGTGGCATGCCTGGTTCATTCTAGAACTGGTTCCCTGGGCGCATCTGGGGAGGCCTCCACAGGACTACGCATTTCTAGGGGTCACACTCCTGGCTTGATTCCCTGTTGGAATTGTGAAAAAGGCGAAATAGCCCTCAGGTCATCAGGCAGGTGCCTGACTGCCCTCCAGGGGAGCTCCTCGTCCCAGGTTGGAAGATGCCATGGAGAAATCAAAGACCCACTTTCTTCCTCTCACCTTCACATGACCTTGCTCCAAGCACAGATGGTTACTGTGCTGCAGCAGTTCACAGTTGAGGCAGGCACTCTGTTCCAGATGTCTTTGCAGATACAATTACACTAAGTAATAAATGACTGAAAGATGTATGTTGGACAGTACACAAGAAGAAGGGGTACTTGGAAGGTTGTGTTGAGCTAGTTTGTTCGAAGCATAGTATCTCCCTTCTTATTACTTTGGGGCGCCTTCTTAGAAGAAAATCGGATTTCAGGAGTAGTTTGAAAGATGGCCATAGAGAACACATTGATGAGATGGGAATTTGGTGGGGAGAGAGTAGAGAGTGGGAGGGCATTGTAAGCAAATCAGTTGTGTATGGAAAAGCTTCAGGTACCTCGAAGCTCTGCAGTGTCCGGTGGTAGAATCACTGTTGTTAAGTGACCCAGACTGAAGACCATGAGCAGGAAAGAGATGGGAGTGGCAAAGAATATGAGGCAAGTATCTCTAAAAAGAGTGAACCTCACTGTAGCAAATGGGATTGGGCTTGGCAGCATTGGACAGGCAGGAAGAAGAGTACAAGGAAAGGGGTAGGTAACTGGCCAGCATTTTCCTACTAAGTAGAGTGCAAAATGGAAAGGATATGTGCTTTACATAACTTTGGAAGAAATACTTGGAATTTATTTATGTGAAAGGTGAAAAGAGAATTTCAAATTCATGACCAAAATGAGATATGTGGGTCATACGAGATATAAATGATTAGCACTCCTTATGTTTGGGAGTTAACTTTTATCAGGGAGTGGTTTGTTTTTCATATCCTAGGATAGAACTCTGAAAAGAAACTTATTCTTTGCTTCCGTATTCTCTCAAGGTTCCTGGACTAGGGTGAGAGAGTGCGTGGGACTGCCAGTAACTTGTACTTTGCCTCTGTGATCTCTTTGATATAGAATGTATGAAGATCCCCTCCAGTGAACTATGAGTTCAGGGCTCCTCCAATTTTTACCCCCTCTTAGGCCTGAGCAGAGTCAGACTCAGAGAGGAAAGAACAAAAAGATGGCTTGCAATGAAATATGAGTTTGGGAAAATATGTGTATGAATGTGTATTTTGGGCAGGAGAGAGGAAGAGACCTCATTTGGATTGGCATCGAAATCACAAGAGCAACAGCGCAGGTGTTATCATCTTTTCCAGACTGTAGGCTTCTCAGGTCACTGTTTCTCCAAGTGCAGGCTGTGCTCTGCTCCATCAGAACCACCTAGGCCCTTAGGATGACTGAAATCCTCATTCCAGGGCCCAAGTCCCGAAGCACTGGATCACCCTCTGACAAGGGGGCCAAGGAATATGCTTTCTGACAAATTCTTCTGGTGATTCTCATGCTTACTGAAGTCTGTAACTTCTTCTCTCATTCCTTTACTCTGAAAAGTTTAAATTTTTTTTTAATCACTAAGTTATTAGTGTTCCATGCATTCAGGCAAAATCACTTTTCCTCTCCACCTTTAATTTTTAGATGACAGTGTAAAAGAGAGTTTTCAAGCTAGTACTTTTCCCACAAATAGCATACTTTAGATTGGGTAGTCTGGGTCCCAACACTGAAAAGCCAAATTGAAATGTAGTCATCACTGTAATTTCTCTTTTGGACTAGAAACATATAGATATGCTTTGTGGGAGTTTTGTTTTGATCAGATGAATGCAACTTACGGATTTAATGATCATTGGGGTAAATTTACAAAAACCGTAGTTTTTATGCTGCTCACGAACTTATTTCAGCATAAGTGTTTCCTGTGCTTTCTGAGTACTACTTAACTCATTTAAAACTACATTTTGCCCTCCATATCCGTGAGTTTCGAATCTGAGAATTCTACAGCCATAGATTCAACCAACTGGCTCAAAATTTCCACCTGCAGTTAGTTCAACCGTCACATATAAAACTGGAAGGCATTGTACTATGCTGCTTTAAGTAAGGCACTTGAGCATCTGCAGGAGGTCCTAGAATTAATCCCCAGTGGATACCCAGGGATTGCTATACATGGTGGTCAGAACCGCTGTGGCTGCAGAACCAGTTTTTAACAGAAAATAAAGCATTATCTTCCTTAATGCTAGGAATACCCAGAATGTCCTTATGAACCTCTCAGGGCTTAGGGACCATGATTTGAAAATTCTTGTTGCAATTCTTTTCTAATATTCCTCTTAATAATTACTTCAACAGTTATTTAATCCAGTAAACTCATTCTTCCCACTGGATAATAGAAACAAACTCTTATTTGACCTTGGAACATATCCAGACACATTCAAATAAAGCACACATTGCTCTCTCCGGAGTCTGGCCCTGCCTCTCTGCCAGTGAGGCCTGGTACTCAGAGGAGAAGTCTGCTTCTGAGCCAGGTGGCGAGAAGAACAGGAGATGTGACCTCGGACAGTCCAGTCTAGCTCAAAGGTAGTTGAGGCACACTGGAGCAGAACAGGATACACACCCAACACGTGAAATACTTAACACAGAGGTGAGAAGAGATCTGAGGGGGAAGGTGATTTGCCAGGTTCATGGGTGGAGACTCAGTGACCTCTGGAAAGGTGGTGGGTCTCCTCTGACCAGGCCTTCTGCTTCCTCACAGGAGGGGCAGCCATGAAAGCCGGTGTGAAAGAAGGTGACCGGATCATCAAAGTGAGTGAAGTTCCCTCTCTGGGCGACCCGGCCCCCTGGCGGGGGAGGGGAGTGCAGGGTCGCTTCTGGCCTTGGCCCGTACTGTGCACTTCCGTTTTCATAGCATCTGTCACCAGCCACTGACCAGGAGGGTGGTACCGTGAGAATGAGTGGCATACCATGACAGAGAGTGGGGACTAAGGTAGCTAGGTTCCATATTCTAGGTCCATCTTGACTGTGACTAAGTTCTGTAACAAGCTTTAGTATACTAAAGAGCCCTGATAAATGGCTCCCTGAAGAAGTGGCTTTGACCTAGGAAAACGGTCCCCCTAGGCTTCCACTGCCATTACTCAGTCATGTCATTTGTCCCCCAACAGGTGAACGGTACCATGGTGACCAATAGCTCACACCTGGAGGTGGTGAAGCTCATCAAATGTGAGTTGGAAAGAGGTGACAATGAAAGAAAGTCGGGGAGCAGATGCACGGGGGCATGGGGGAAGCGGGCCTGTTGACCCAGCAGGGTTCCTCTGTAGACATGGGAGGTGGCTGAAGTCTTTAATCTTGGCCTGATCATCATAGACTGCCACGCTTCCCTCCTGTCATTTCAGGTGGAGACGCTATTAATCTCTCATCTGACATGTTTATTTTTCTACCCATCTTTGCATTACATTTTAGATCATGTTCTACTAAGACCAAGTCTCACTCAAATACCACTCACTCCCGTCTCCCAGTCCTGGGAAACAAGGGACTGAGTGGGCAGCTCCCAAGTAGTTGTGGGTGGGGTTTTGGTTGAGACTTCTGCCTGAGGAAAGGGAGGGAAAGGAGCCTTGTGCTGGTGCAGGATGGAAGGACAGGAATTAGAGAGCAGGTGGGGCGTCAGCCGTGAGGAGAACTTTGCCTGCAGAATTACAAGCTTGATGGAAGGAGAGGGGAGAACTGCCTCCTTTGTGCCCGAGTGTCTGCTGTTGCACGTAGCACCACTTGAGCAGCCGTCTGTTTGTCTTCCTCCAGCTGGGGCCTATGTTGCTCTCACCCTCCTGGGCTCTTCGCCCTCATCCGTTGGTGTCTCTGGGCCCCAGCAGGACCCAGCCCCAGCAGGAGCTCCCCGAGTCACCCCAGTGGTCCCCCCCGCCGCCACCTCCTCCGCCTCTGCCACCTCCACAGCGCATCACAGGACCCAGACCTCTGCAGGTAACGGTCCTCCTGCTCCTCTCCTCATTCTGGTGTCCCTTTAGAAGAGCTGCCCCTGGAATGGAAGCAGGTTAAATCGAATGGCATGCCAGTAGGAAGAGACAAGAAAAAGAACTATGTGAAGGCCATCAAAAAAGTGGAACAAAGGGAGAACTGCATTAAAAGCGTTTCATGCCGTAGTGCCCTCTTCCCATGTAAGTGCATATGCGGTTTATCAGGCAGCAGCATGCAGTGTGTTTCCAATGTGCGTGCAGGACTCTAAGGAGGCCCTTTGAGAGAGTTCCTCTCCATCAGGGCGTGGGTGCACGCCTCCAGGCATGGTCAGAGGAGTCTGTAAAGACTGTTATCGGTCACTGTTGCAAAGGTGTGGAATAAATCAAGGAGTAAAGGAGAGGCTTCCTGGGGAAAAAAGATGGCCTGGAGGAATGAAATATGGAGCCCAGTCTATAGGGGAGAGAATCAGGGAAGAGCAGGACTAGTAGGGGAGAACCCAAGGACCAGGATAATCTGTGTGAGGAGTTAAAAAGGACTGGAGGCAGATAGGAATAGGCAGCAGGATTTTCCGATTGGAAAGAAGACTGACCAGCAAGTCCTGGAAGACTTTAGAGAGCAATTTGATACCAGATGTGATTATAGTCAGGGTTTCTAGGAAGTTAGGAGTGAAATCAAAATAAGGTTTCATGTTTATTGAATTCCAGTGAGATAGTGAGTGTTATACAAAACATTCTTACAACTCAGGCTGTCCCGTCATAGCTCCCCTTGCCTAGGAATTGCCTGGTGGAGGAGAATAAAGCTGTTGATTGGGCCCCGAACTCTCACCACTGTCATGTGTTCCACTCTTAGGATCCCGAATTTCAAAAACATGCCACCCAGATCCTTAGGAATATGCTGAGACAGGAGGAAAAAGAGTTACAGGTAAGGTCACTGCTGCGGGTAGACTGGCCATTGCCTTCGTTAAATAATACTTTATCAAAGCAATCTACCAAAGTGTACAACTTAATTTGCAGGCCATACGCTATCACAGGAAAACCTGATGTCAGACCTCAGGACCTCCAAAGAATTGTCATAGGCCAGTGGAATCTGTTAAAGCAGAATTTGACTGATGCAGAGAGATTTCCAGGCCTGGGCAATGATGTGCAGGGAGAACAAGAAGTTTAATTTGGCTGGAAGGAAACAGCCAGATTCTGATAATAGCTGTGGCTTACAGTGAGCTCCTGGCCCCTTCATTTCAGTTCTGTTGTGCCCACTGTATGCAAAGCATTGCTTTAATTCCTAAAAGATTAGATAGTTCTTGCCCTCAACATGTTTACAATATCATGGGGAAAATTCATATTACAGTAGGAAAGAGAATGGGAGGGACAAGAAGAGAGCAGATTACTATTATTAATTAATAATGGGAGATGTGAGGAAACTTCACTGAGAAGATTGTATTTCAGCTGGGCCTTGAAGAGTAGATCTTCAGTAAGCAAAAGAGATGGGGAAGAGAATGCTGAGAATGGACAGCATAGCTCCAAGGCACCAAGACATGAAAATATACTCATTTATGTAACAAACATTAAGTTCCTGCTGTGTATTAGATACTGTGTGTGCTGCAGTGGAGCTGGGGACCAGTGCTAGGGACGAAGGTTAGAATGTTATAAAGATAAGTGAGAGATGAACCTTTCCTTTAAGGAGTTTATAATCTAGTAGAATATCAATGGATGGATGAAGGAAGAGTTGCATTGTAGCATAATAAGTGCTGATACTAATATTTTGACACATGTCATAGAGGAATCAGGATAGTGTGGTCCTGGTATAAGGATAGGCCTGTAAATCAGTGAAATAGAATTCAGAGTCCAGAGATTAACCCATACATCTGTGGTCAGTTGATTTTTGAAAAAGTATCAAGATAGTTCAGTGAAGAAAGTATAGTCTTTTCAACAAATGGTTCTGGGACAACAGGATATCTGTGCAAAGAATGAGTTTGGATTCTTATTTCACACAGTAAGTAAATTTAAACACAGTAATAAAATTTAAGTCAAAATGGATCAAAGACTTAAATATAAGAGTTAAAACTATTTTAAGAACTATAAAACTCTTAGTAGAAAACATGGGTACTTATTCCTTGATAAACCCCTTGGACTAAACAGTGGTTTCTTAGCTGTGACACCAAAAGCATAAATAACCAAAAAAAAGGAAAAAAAATTAGACTTTGTCAAAATTGAAAGCTTTTGTGCATCAAAGGACACTATCAAGAAAGTAAAAAGACAACCACAGAAGAGAAAATATTTGCAGCTCATACAGGTCTCAGTTCATTTCAGTTCAGTCGCTTAGTTGTATCCAACTCTTTGCGGCCAAGCCTCCCTGTCCATCACCAAATCCTGGAGTTTACCCAAATTCACGTCCATTGAGTCAGTGATGCCATCCAGCCATCTCATCCTCTGTCGTCCCCTTTTCCTCCCACCTTCAATCTTTCCCAGCATCAGGGTCTTTTCAGATGAGTCAGTTCTTCACATCAGGTGGTCAAAGTGTTGGAGTTTCAGCTTTAACATCAGTCCTTCAAATGAACACTCAGGACTGATCTCCTTTAGGATGGACTGGTTGGACCTCCTTGCAGTCCAAAGGACTCTCAAGAGTCTTTTCCGGTACCACAGTTCAAAAGCATCAATTCTTCGGTGCTCAGCTTTCTTTACTGTCCAACTCTCACATCCATACATGACCACTGGAAAAATCATAGCCTTGACTAGATGGACCTTTGTTGACAAAGTAATGTCTCTGCTTTTTAATATGCTGTCTAGGATGGTCATAATTTCCCTTCCAAGGGGTAAGCATCTTTTAATTTCATGGCTGCAGTCACCAGCTGCAGTGATTTTAGAGCTCAAAAAAATAAAGCCTGCCACTCTTTCCACTGTTGCCCCATCTATTTGCCATGAAAATATAGGTCTAGTACCTGAATATGTAATAGATACTTAAAAATCAACCCAGTTTAAAAGTCAGCTAAAGATTTGAATAGACAGTCCAATAAAGAAGACATACAGATGGCCAGTAAACATGTGAAAAGATGCTCAGTATTATTAGTCATTAGAAAGAGGCCAACCAATGCTTTGAGATACCACTGCACACCCACTTGGATGGCCAGAGCCAAAATAACAGTTGTTGGTGAAAGTGTGGAGAAATTGGAGAAATGTTTGTTTATACTTTGTCTACGTATTCACTGTCCTACTCTACTCCTACCGTTGATGTGAAAATGTAAAATGGTGCAGCCAGTTTGGCAATTCTTCAAAATGTTAAACACAGAAATATGATCTGTCAACTAATCTGTCAACATGAACCTAAGTATATAGACAAGAGAGTTCAAGGCATAGAACCTCTTATGTGAACATTCAGAATAGCATTTATTAATTGCATAATAGCCAAAAGGTGGAAACCACCCAGGTTCTCATTAACTGATGTGTAGATGAACAAAATATGTTCTCTCCCCATAAAGTGGGATATTATTCAGCCATATAAAAGAGTGAGGGACTGATGCATGCTCTGATATGGAAGAATCCTGAAAACGTACCAAGTGAGAGAAGCCAGACACCAAAGGCCACATATTGTATGATTCCATTTATGTGCAAGTCCAGAAGAGGTAAATCCATAAAACAGAAAATAAATTAGTGGTTGCCAGGAGATGGAGGAAGGGAGAAATTGGGAGTGTCTGCTTTCTTGTAGGGTTGAAGGAAGTGTTCTGAAATTAGATAGTGAAGATGTTTGTACAGCTCTGTGCATATACTAAAAATCACTGAATTACATACTTTAAAATGGTGAATTTATGTGAATTACATGTCAATAATTTTTAAATGATTTAAATTATAAAGAGAAGGAGTGATTAATTACACAATGATCAGAGGAGGTTCCTGAGACGACGCTTCAGGTGGACTCAGTCTATTTCACTCTGGAAAGTGCTTGGGCCTTCAGTAACGTGATGAGCTTGAAGTTTATTCTGAAAGCAGTGGGAATTGATCCAAGGATGTGAGTAGTGGGTAGTGGAGTGATCATATCCTCAAAACAGTGTTCTTTAGAAAAGTGTAGTAAGTGGATTGACACATAAGGAAACCTTCTTGGAGGCTGTTACAGTACATAAGAAATTTATCAACTAGAAGGGAGAAGTAAAGGAGAAGAAAGAAAAGACAGCCCCAAGTTTGTGTGCCTGGAGAGATGGTGACGCCATTGATGGAGTGAGACAGAGGAGAGGAGAAGGATTTAGGGAAAGAAATGGCGGTCAGCTTTGGATGGACTGAGTTTAAAGCAGCCATGGGAGGTTCAGGTAAAAGACCATCCTCCAGGCACATGGAGATAACAAAGGTGAACCTCAGAAGGAAAGATTGGATTTTGAAATACTGATAGAGATCCGGGTAGCCTCAGCATACAGGTGGCAGTTAAAATTGGGGACTAGATGATATCACCAAGGACAGAGAAGAGGAGAGAGCTGAGGGTGGAACTTCAGAGTGGCTGTGCTTCTTTGACACACTGCATCAACCTCTAACAGTCGCTGCTGTATTTGTATTTTAATTATTTGTTTGTCCTCCTCTACTGGACTGAGTTCCTGAAGGCTAGGACCATGCCTGTGTTGGCATATACCTCCTGCCCAGCTTGCACAGGGCCTAGCGTGTGTCAGCTCTCTGTAGATGTTTGCAGAGCTGAATGCTCACCTAGATTTAAGAGAGGAGGCAGGGGGGAAGGGTGTGACCCCTTCTGATGAGAAGTCAGAAGGGGACAGCATTTTGAGGAGGTGGGTATTTAAAGAGCTCTGGGGAGATGAGGACTAAGAAGTCATCACTGGATTTCAGAAGAGCATGGTGATGGGAGAAACCAAACTGTGTATGCTGGTGAGTGACTAGAAGACTAAGAAGCCTGGGCTCTACATAGAGACTCCTGTTTGGAAGCATGTTGACTGTAAAAGGAGGGAGAAGAGAATGAGGCGGTGGCTAGAAGACTAATCAGAGTTGATGGAGAAGGTTTTGGTGTAGTAGTTTGTTTCGTTTTAGGACAGGAACCTTGAGCTTTTTATAGGATGAAGGGAAGGAGCCATTAGAATGAGGAAACTTTGAGGATATATAAATGATGTCCAAGAGGAGCCCAAGGCTGTTGGAGGCCCTAACCCTGTACAGGGATTAGATGGAGTTTCTCTTCTAAGGCAGAGGGTAAGGGTAGCTGAGGATGCTTTGAAATGGAGTGAAGTTGGGAACATTCTTACCAGATGATATTATCTGCAGAGACTAAGAGGAGGGCTAAGGGCTTGAGAGGCATGGAGAAGATGGAACAGTAAGTATGAGTGGTTGCAGGGAGGTTCCAGATGAGTTTGGAGAAAATATGCCCCCAATGTCTATGTAACTATTTAACCCACCAGCTTCATTGAGCATTTCCTCTTGTAGTAAAATAATAATAGCTGCCGTGCATTCAGTCAAGCAGTTAGGCACCAGACCTTCGGCTCAGCACTTTACATACATAATCTCATTCATAGCCTACATTCATCCCCAGAGGCAAGTACCACATCTCCATTTGATCTACGAGGATGTAGTCAAGCTTGCCCAGGTCTACACAGGTAGCAAGTAGAGGTGCCAGCGTTCAGAGGCAGGCCTCCCTGACTGCAAAGCCCAAGCTGTGTGCTAAAAGGATTCTAGATAAGTGTCAGTGGTTCCCAGCTACAGGGCTGGGGGACGGGGTGCTGGCTTCCTTGGTCCACGCTTCTTCGTCTCAACTCCTGTGGTTCTCGCTGTGTGTGTTTCCTCCTTAGCATTTTCTGTGTGTGCTGGTCTGGCCAGTCACTTAAATATCTGACTCTTGAGTTGCAGTCAAGGAAGACCTCATTTGGCATGTAGGCCTTAAGAGCAGGTCAGATCAGGACTGGCCTCTGTGTCCTGTCTTCTCTCTGCCATCGCCTCCTGTGTTCTGTTCTCACCACGTGTACCTCTTCTTGCTCCTGCGTGATGGTGAAATGACACACACCTCCCCCGGAGGCAGCGATCTCCTTTCTCTCCCCTTTGTTTCGGGATAACTGCCTACTCTCCCCACTGGTGAGTCGTCCATTCTCCACTAACCGCTCCTCTGCCTTTTCCCCTCCTCCTTGTCCTCCTCGCCCCCCGCCCACCCCACCCCCAGCGTATCTGTGAGGTGTATAGCCGGAACCCCGCCAGCCTGCTGGAAGAGCAGATCGAAGGCGCCCGGCGGCGAGTCACTCAGTTACAGCTGAAGATCCAGCAGGAGACTGGTGGCTTAGTGGTGAGTGATGGCAGGCTTAGCTCTAGGAAGGGCTCACGCAGGCGGACGGAGGGGAGTGTGAGGGAGAAGCCTAGGACAGAGGCTTCCCGAGTCACACAGGACCCTGGGGCTGAACCAGTGTGTGTTGTGTTTCACGAAGAAGCAGAGGTCAGCAGCTCCTCATTTAGCACCGCAGAGACCGAGCGCTGTCCTGACCTTTGGGACCCCATGAGAGGGATGGCCTGTTTCTTGCCCTCCAGCAGCTTACAGTTGCAACAGAAATGGAAAGAAATATGCAGTAAATCAGACTGTCAGCTTTAATTTGCTGATTACCCATCCTCTGCTGGGTAGCTGCCTCATAGCTGAGGTATATTCCAACACTGATCTTACTCCTTATTCGTCTGGTAGCTTTTCCTGTCACCTCACCCTCCAGTAATAGGTCTTCTCAAAATAACGCGAGCACTTTTAAAAGTCAGCCTAAGTAAAGGGACCCCGGGCAGTTGAGAGGGATCTGTAGCCCCAGCTAACCACACTGCAGGAAATCCTAAGGAGAGGCTTCCTTCTGTCCGAGTCAGGAACTTGATACTTCATTAGTCCCTTACTTCTGTCCATCAGGCCTTCATTCTTTGAGGAAATAAGAAGTAACTCTCCACACACTTTAAGATCTCCAAGAACAATATTTGCCAAAATCAGTAGAAATTATTTGAGGATTATCCATTTTCTTTTTCAGACCATCCAGATCAAAAAGTCTGAGAAACGCAAGCTAAACAAATTTAAACTTTCACTTTCTGAAGAATTTCTCAGTATCACACGGTTGATAGAAGCTCGGGTTTAGGATTTAGACCATCTAGATTGACCTCCCAGCTATAGTGCCCACCAGCTTTAAGACTCTTGGGCAGGTGACTCAGTGACTCCCTGGGAGGGGACTTCCCTGACAGTCCAGTGGTTAAGAGTTCACCTCCCAGTGCAGCGAGGGTACAGGTTCAACCCCAGGTCAGGGAGTTAAAATCCCACATCGCCCGTGGCCAAAAACCAAAACATGGAACAGAAGCAATACTGTAACAAATTCAATAAAGGCTTTAAAAAATAAAAATAATAATCCCTGGGAGCCTTGGTGTCCTCATTTATGAAATGGAGCTACGGCAGCATCTGCTTGCCGGCGTTAGTGTCGGAATTAAAGGGTGCCCTCGGGGCGGGGCCAGTGTGTGTCTGCTGCCGCCGCTGCCTCTGCGCTCATGTGCTGTGTAAGTGATGAGTCTGAAACACGCAGCTTGGAGTCTGGGGGTCTGAGCGCCAACCCTTGCGTTATAGTTTACCTGCTGTGTGGCTTGGGCAAGTTGCTTAAGATCTCTGGGCTTCTGTTTCCTCGTTTATAACAGGGAGTACTATACCTGCCTCCGAGCTGTTTAAAAGAAAAAACTAAATGAGATATAGACAAGAGTGCTTCATACAGTAAAGCGTTAGCAACATTATTCCTCCACAGTGGCTGGTCAGCCTCAGGCCAGTGCCTGTCAGTCTTCAAAGATGTTTAGAGGCAGAGCTTTGCATCTGCAGGAGCTTTTCATACTCCTTGATGGTTCGGAAGTTCTTTCAGTGACGAGCCCAGCTGAGGCAGTAGATGCTTTGAGGTCCAGGGTGAGAAATCAGTAAGTTTTTAGAATTTTATCACTAGTAAAGCTCCCTTTTCACCATTAGGGGTCACCATTCACCTTAAATTGTACAAATGAAGCAATAGCTCTTCTTACTGGGCATTTGTAAGGCAATGAAGCAGAAGAGGCCACTAATTGTAAGCAGATGTTATCTGCTGAGACTGAGGGAAGGGTTGATCGGAGGAAAACAGTAGGGGAGAGGTTCACAGCATCTGCCCTCCCTCCGGACTTCTCTTCTTTTTAGGACATACTCCCAGTATATGGTGACCCCAGCCAGAGATCGTCGGAAGGTGAGTCCCCTCAGCACCCCTTTTTCCTCTGGCACATCTCTAGTTCACACCTCTTATCTATCGTCCCCTCCTTTTGGGGCAAATTCAAGGAGGGAAATACAATCCCTGCCTCCAAGAAATAAAGTAATAAGAGAAAGCAGTCCAAGTGACAGGGAAACAAATGTATAACCCATAGCCCTGGATAGATAAGTGCCGGGGAGATGCTAGAATGATGGTGGTCTAGACAACAGCGTGCCTGCCAGCGCCTGGCAGCTTGGAGCCCAAGAGATGCTTTCATAAGGAGAAATGGATGGGAACCAGAAGAGGGTAGGGATGAGCTGAGGGCGAGGACTTGTTGGGAGGTAGAGCTGTGGAGGATTATTCTGGAAGGTGACAAGGCCTGGGCACAGGTGTGCGGATAGGTGAAAGCTAGGTGTCGAAAGTTTCAGGAGAGCTAAAGGAAACTGGGAAAAACAGGCCGGTGCCAGCTTCACCCTCCTGCCCTGGGCACAGATTCCCGGAATAAAGGCCCTTCTCTCCCCCAGGCCACAGCTCCTTCCTTACCGTGTAAACTGTTTCCTTCCCAGGCCGACTCTGTCTGGATTCCCAGGAAGGGGATAGTGGCTTGGACTCAGGCACAGAACGCTTTCCTTCTCTCAGCGAGGTGGAGTGCCAAGGCAGGGGAGGGGGAGCCCCATTTAAAACCGTGTGTTCAGCGTTCCTTCTCTGGGCGTAGATAGGTTCTGTGCTCACCACGTGCACCGAGGCCTCTAGCTTGTCTGTCATCTGGGCCCTCTGCTGTAGTTCTAGTTCCAGGAGTGTTAGTTCTAAAGAAAGGGGGGTTAAATGCATCCTATATGCAAGATCATCAAATCTGGCTTCTGTTTTATCATAGTCAACTCTGTTATATAGAGTCAGGTGGAGAGAGAGGCTGCAGCATTAATTGTAGCAAGCCTTGTTGCAGTGTAAGAGAGCAGAGACAGAAATTCCGTACAACAGTAACTGGACCAAAAACACATCTCCACCTGGGTGCAGATAGCATCATCTTAGGGTAATACCGCAAATCCGGCCTAATCGGAAGTGGCAGCTTCTCTTTCTTAGTCACAGATCTTTCAGTTGAACAGCTTGTCTTCTCTCGAGTGGTCAGAAGAGCTTCAGGCTTTGGCCTCAGAGGTGGTCTTCTAGGTGTTCTCAGCCTGCATATATTAATTGCAGATATGAACTGGGAATATAAAAATTAGAGTGAATGAAAGAAGTCACAAGAATGTTATCAAAATATCTACTTAGCCAGCTTAATGAAATAAGTAAGTAATTGAAAACATGTTTAAAACCTGATTTTAAATAATGGTTGGAATTTTATTTCTTTATGCTCCTTCCCATCTGTGGGACTATGATGAGTGTATGTGGAAGGCTCAGTATGTCGGAAAGACACCAAGGGCAAGGAGGGTCCTAAATAAGCCGCAGTAGACATGCCCCTGCAGGCTCCACTCCTGGAAGCAGGGGGCCTCGCGGGCAGTGGGGTGAGGCTGCCTGGGGAATACCGCGTTACTGACTGTCCGGTCTTCAGCAAGTCTCGGAGACCCTCCAGTCTTAGTTTCTTTGTGCGAGAAGTGGGAGGAACAGTAGCTTCTATCTCAGAGGGCTGTTGTAAGCATCAGATGAGGTAATACACAACTGAGGGCTAGTATAATGCCAGGCACAGAGGAAGTACTAAATTTTATTAGCTGATGAGCAGAGCCCTGAGGATCTCCTGGGCGAGTCTCTTTCTCACACAGTCCTCTGTTCCTCTAGTCCTTGGTGAATCGGAACTCGGTCCTGTCAGACGCTGGGCTGGACAGTCCTCAGACCTCCCCCGTGACCGTGGCCAGGCTGGCGCAGCGCCACCGGCGGCAGGGCTCCGGCGCACCCGCTCCCCCAGCAGCGACCAGGTGGGTGACCAGAGCCACGCTGGGCTTCCTCCTTTCCCTTTTTCCGACCTGGGCTCCCCACGCATGGCCTTGGATGATCAGACTGAACCCTGTTTAGACGGACTAAAGGACAGATAGTGAAGGAGGAACCTGGTATAAATACACACACGGGAGAATGGCTGTTTTGAGTTTTGGGTGAAGAGTCAGTGAGAATACATCTGTAGGGAAGTGATGTCCAAGGAGCAGATTACTGCTCTTTATTTTATTGTCTGTATAGGACAGGAAATAGATTTGTTCACTGTTTCTCCAGAATAGTAATTTTCAACCTTCTGTTTCTTTAGCAAAGTTCCTTTCTTGAGCAAAATCTTATTATTTGGCACCCCGATATAGAAAATACAGTAAAGCTCACTACCTGGAACTTTTCCTAATCAACCACCCCACTTTGGCCCCCAACCTCAGGAGTACTTCTCTGGAGCCCTAAGGTTCTGCAAAACCTGATTTGAAAGCTACTACTTTCCAAGGGTAACTAGGTCTAGGGGAGATTTCAGGGAGACAAGTTTTGGCTCTATGCAAAAAGCTTGCAAAGAATCTGAGCTGTAAGACAATGGAATGGTCTGACTTGAGAGCCAAGGAATTGCCTGTCATTGTTCAGACAGAAGCTCAGTCATTCCCCGTTAGAGACACTGGCAAGAAAGCTCTGAGTTTTGTAAAGCCTCTTAAAATTCTTTAAAGGTTCTTAAAATTCATCTGCTACCACTGTAATTTTTTTCCATATCCTCATACTAACTGTATAATGTTACTTAATATTTTTCTCTATGCTGCTAAGTCGCTTCAGTCGTATCCGACTCTGCAACTCCATAGACAGTAAGTAGCCCACCAGGCTCCCCCGTCCCTGGGATTCTCCAGGCAAGAACCCTGGAGTGGGTTGCCATTTCCTTCTCCAATGCAGGAAAGTGAAAAGTGAAAGTGAAGTCACTCAGTCGTGTCGGGACTCTTCGCGACCCCATGGACTGCAGCCCACCAGGCTCCTCCGTCCATGGGATTTGCCAGGCAAGAGTCCTGGAGTGGGGCGCCATTGCCTTCTCCGTTTGAGAACTTAAGTTTATCTTTAAAGGAAGTCTGCCGTTGCCTGTGTTACGCATCAGACACCATCTGATGCTCTAGTTCTCCCTGTAGAGTAGGGGTGTAGTTGCTCTCAGGTCTTGGAGGGGAGAGCAGCGAAGTGAATTGCGCGCGTATTGAAACGCTTAGCCGTGCACAGCTGCTGTGCTATTTCCTTTAAGAAAAAAATTCTAATTTAATTGTCATCACCAGAAAAGGAGACAGGCATGAGAATCTTCATTCAGTGAGAGACTGAGACAGAGAAAGGCTGAGGGGCCATCCAAAGACTCAGCTTGTTAATGGCAGCATCAGACTAGGGTTTGGTTTCCTGAGCCCCAGTGCAGAACTGCCTCCTGCCCTGGATGCTCTTTGAAGACCTCTCCCACTTCTGCACACCCCACCCCACCCCCGCCCTTAGTAGCGCTACAAGGCCAACCGAGGAGGTCCGGCGCACATCCTGTTCTTAAAGGAAGTTTTACTTTAGGTGGCTAATAGGAGCAGGTGTGGAATAATTGGTCTCAGAGTCCTTTTCCTCCTCCTCTGAACTTGTTTCAACTTGGAAAACTATTTAAATTGTTATTTTTGAGTGATAAGAACACATATAGTATAATTCCAGTTGCTTAATAACAATTTATGTTAGTAAGAACACAGGTGCAAACGTATACCATCCATGAAACTGTCAGCAGCTAGGGGTAGAATCATAGGGAATTCAAACTTTGTTATATAATTCTGCAATATTTTATTTTCTTAGAAAATGGCAACTCACTCCAGTATTCTTGCCTGGAGAATCCCATGGACAAAGGAGCCTGGAGGGTTATAATCCATGGGGTCACAGAGTCAGACATGAAAGAGCGACAAGAGCACACACGCAGCTACCCTCTATAGTGGGTTCCAGGATGAGCTACTCAGCCGCTGCTTTCCTTGGAAGAGGCTGACAAGCTCTTAGATCGAATCCCCAGCAGTTTTCACACGACCTGAGTACCACTGCGATAGAAACCCCAGGTGGCAGTAATGGTAAAGAACCCACCTGCCAATGCAGGAGACATAGGAGACACAGGTTCCATCCCTGGTTCAGGAAGATCCCCTGAAGGAGAGCATGGCAGCCCACTCCAATACTCTTGCCTGGAGAATCCCATGGACAGAGGAGCCTGGCAGGCTGTGGTCCACACAGAGTCACCAAGAGTCAGACACAACTGAAGTGACTTAGCATACATGCACACATGATAAATATATTCTGCTTTTGCAATCAGAAAAACTGTAAGGTTTGTAAAGACTTTAAAAAAATAAATCCTTCTCACAAACATGCAAAAGCTAGTGCTTTCAGATTTCACTAGAGAGCCAAGTAGAGCCAGAAGCAGTCATCCAACACCCCCTGGAAATCCGGGACCTCAGGGGGGTGAGTGTCGGGAGAGGAGGATACTCAGGGTATGTCTGAGGAATACAGGTCCAGCGCATGAGGCCTGACTCTGCAACTTCAAACATGCCTTTATAATTGGGTGCTAGACTCTGATCTCTAGATGTGTCCTGAGTCTCTCGTGTTGTATACTCTGTCATTCTGAGCGCAGAGTCTGTAAATATCCAGGAGAACAAAAATGAATGAAGAGTATTGGGGAGAAACTGTCAGAAGTCTCTCAAGAAGGTGGAATAGGAAGGTATCTTAGACCTGAGAAAAAGGGGGGCATGAGAAGTGCCTACCCTAGACGGGTTCCAGAACACAGCCCTTGTTGGGGAATCACTGAATATGAGGGAGAGTAAACTGAGTGAAAATTACTGGGAGGAGAGCTTTGAGAGCTCAAGTCACCTTTAGGAGAAAGCCTAAACTGAAGCATCTGAGAAGTGTGCACAGTGTGAAATCTCTCATAGACCCAATTGGTGGCGTAAGAGGGAGGCTAGAAAACCCATGCTGAGAAGCTTGCATTTTAGACAGCATGTGGGGGTTTACCACAGATTGTTGAACCGGCCAGGAAATGATGGCAATGATGTTGGAAAAGGATCGGCTCCATCCCCTTTCACTCAAGGAGGCGGAGAGGGACCACAGGGCTCTCCTCCAGCAGAGGCGAGGGCACTGGGTTTGGAGCCTGTGTGTTTGGGGGTGGGGGCTGTTGAGGAGAACAGCAAAGCCCCAGCCCACCCCGTCCAGCAGGAGCTCTAGGTTCTTACTTTGCAGGCTGACACTCCCTCCTCAGATCTTTCACAAACAGGAAGTGAGTACTTTCTCTCACTTCCCATCTTCATAAGTCATGTGACCAGGCTGCTCTGAGTCTGCCCTGCCCCACCCAGGGGCAGTTGCCTTCCTGCAAGTGAAAGTCATTGATTCTGTCCTCTGAGATTTGGGGGAGGTGGTGAGGTGCCAATGTGGAGCAGCCCCGTGTGGCTTTCCTTGTCAGCCCTACGCTGTCCCTGAGCAGACTCCACCGAGGCCAGATTCCTGTCCTCTGCCCTCTCATGTCTGCAACTTGACTCTCTCCCCAGGGTGTAGATCAGAGCCCAAAGCCTTTAATTATTGGCCCAGAGGAAGATTATGACCCGGGTTATTTCAACAACGAGGTAACAGTTTCCTGATTTTTCTCCTTTCATCATTCTCTGTCATACCCGTCACTCTGCACTGGCACCAACTGGGAGGGAGCGTGGGGGAGGGAGCCAGGCTTATCAGGCGGGGACCACGGGAGGCTGAGCTGAGGCAGGCGGCCTCCAGCCCTGCCCATCCTTCTGCCTTCCAGAGCGACATCATATTCCAGGACTTTGAGAAACTTAAGTCGCGGCCAGCTCACCTGGGGGTTTTCTGCGGTACATCTTCTCTCAGGCGGACCCCAGTCCCCTGGTAAGTTGCAGGTGTCTGTCTCAATTGAATGCCTGCTTGTGCTTGGCCTCTGTCCCTGTGCTCTAGAGAAGGTCAGTCAGATCCGTGGGCACGACCCAGCATCATGAAGACAAGACAGAAAAGAAGGGGCGACCTAGGTGAAACGGTTTCCTGCTGCTAGCTGTATCCATAGCACAGGGAGGAGGAGGGGGCTAGACTAAGAAAGCTGTCCTTCTGAGTCTGCTGGGAAGAGAGGGTCTTTCTGGGTTTTTCGAATGAAGGTGGATACAGATGAATCGTGGGGTTTTAAAGAGCAGCCCCTGTAAATATACAATGTTGCCACAAGAAAGCTTGGCAGACAGGCAAGGTGATAAAAGGTCTTCAGTCTGAAGGTGAAGACAAAGAGGACTGATCGTGAAGGGTGGAGATAGGATCCTCGGCGACAGTGCTTTGAGCCAGCAGCCTCACCAGGTTCTGTCATTCTGCTCAGCTGCTCATAAAGGAAGGGAGAGGAAGGAGAGAGACTGGTGTCGTGTTCTCCAGAATAAGCTTCTTGCCCTTGGCACGCACTGCCGTCTTTCCTTCCCGGGGATGTCTCTGTTAGAAGCCAGAGTCAGCATCCGTCTGCTCAGCAGGTGTTCGTGAACACCCACGTGTACGTCCCAAGCGCTCGTATCTCAAAAGCGTTCCTGAGGGAAGATGAGGTACAACACAGAGAAACACAGGCCCTTAACAACAACAGATGAACAATACGAGACAGAATGTCACATGTGGAGAGGACTCAGAGTTGGGGAGTGATCGTGTTGGGAGGGGCATGTGCACACCAAGGGTGTGCATGGTCAACCACAGCTTTCTGAGACACTCTCAGCCAGGGCTTCTCAGCTTCATCGCCACTGGCCTTTCGGGGTGCTGGCGTGTGCACCGCAGGATCTCAGCTGCATCACTGTACTCCGCCCACTAGATGCCAGTAGCAGATGCAGCGGTCAAAAATGCCACCAGACATTACTAGGTGTCGCCTGGAGGGCAAAAGACTCCAGGTTGACAATCACTGCTCTAACCCATTTTCTCTCTCTAGCTGTTTTACTTGTGTGCAGAAGTTTATCAGCAAACAAATCCCAAGGATTCCCGAAGCTTGGGAAAAGACATCTGGAATATTTTCTTAGAGAAAAATGCGGTAAGGCAGTCATAAATTGGACTACAGTTTGGTTATAATGTTTTGACCACTCAGAAGTAGAGGGAAAACTAGGCAAAGCGTTCAGGCCAAATTTAGACAGGTTCTTAAAGAGGATTCCTGGGTTCTGCTCCTAGATCTAGTCTCTAAAGTTTGGTCTCCTCTTGTACCTCTTTTGTTCCACATGTGGCAAGGTAGAATGCACATTGCCTCTCTCTGAAATGTTTAGAGGAGAAAAGAACTTGCATCATGTCCTAATTGGTCTCCTCTGGATCAGTGCCCTGGTTTCCTTCAACTTTCCTTCCCTTGCTCATCCGTGGGATGAAGACATCAGATGATAGAAATCAGTGAGCCAAGAGGCGAGCCCAGATTGCTGACACTCAGCCTGACTTGCTCTTAATGCCCAAAAGCAGGGTTCAGAGGGAAGGGACCCCAGAGTGTCTGGGGCAGATGAGCACTCTGCCTCTGGACGTAGCTCCCAGGGATGTGTTGGGGTTACCTGGTGGCAGTGCCCTGGCCTGCAGGGCCATCTTGGACTTTCTAATCTGATCAACTAAAGTAATTCCAAAATGACTTTGTTCATCTGGCAGTAAGCTACTAAGACTAATGAGATTGGGAAATAAACTGTTTTTCCTCAAGATTTTTACTTTTGTTCCCTTCCGTGGGTCTCGACTAAGGAGGTTAGAGCTGCCAGTTGTTCCCTGTTGGCTGTTAGGGAACCGCCTGAGGATCGAGTTGTCAGGCACTTGTAGAGCAGAGCCAGGCAGTGCACTCATGGGAAGACCTGGTAATAGAGGCCAGCTCTCCTTTGGGAGTGAAAGAAAGGGGAGGCTGTCAAATCGCCTCATAAATATTTCTCTCTCGTGGCTAAACTGGTCCCAGGTCACTTTTTGGACCTTTCCATTCTGTGCACCCTGATGTCCCTGAAATAAGAGTGGGAAGAGTACAGGTGCCACCCTGGAGTGTGGCCCTAGCTTGCCTTGCCACCTCAGAGTCCACTTCTCACATCGCTAGCCTGGAATTCAGTTGGCGGGAGGTGAGTGGAGGGCGTGGCGGTGCAGGGAGAGGGAGCGCAGGTGATGTTCCGGGGCCCCTCCGACCCTGCGTGGCACCGCCACCTCCGCTCGGGTGTGTGTGTGGACCTCACCACTTCTGCCCCCACCTTCTGTCTTTCAGCCTCTGAGAGTGAAGGTCCCAGAAATGTTGCAGGCAGAAATTGGTAAGTTGGCGCCTTGGTCAGTTCGTGTCCTTTTGGGTCCGTCTTGTGCTGGGCCCTCAGGATGGGGCATGGGGGAAGGAGGGGATGCACACAGTCCCTGCCTTGGGCAGCTGTTCTCAGATTGGAGGAAACAAGGACGGTTCCTCCTCGCAGTAGTCCATGGAAAGCACACATAGAGGACACGCCCTGCCTGGGAACTTGTCATGGGGGCAGTCACGACTTCATCAGGAGACCAAGGTCTTTTCTTCCAGCCTTCCACGTGACCTGTCTGGGCCTCAGTTGACTCAACTGTTGCAAGAGGAAGTGGATTACTAGACCTGGTCACTCATCAGGATCCCTTGGGGAATTCTTTCTTAAAAACACAGAAACCAGGGCCTCACTCCACCCCACCTGCAGTCAGAACCCTGGAGTGTTTTTGTTCTTTTGTTTTGCTTTGTTTGAGTTCCTTAAGTACCACAGTGAGGAGCCAGTGCACAAGCTGGTTGCTCTGCTGCCTCCTCACGCAAGTCTGAGTAGAAGAGCTGAGGGAGGCTGTGTGGAGAGGATGTCAGTCTGAGAGGCGAATCGCAGGAGCTTTCTAGAGGGTAGGAGTACTTTTGTCCTTGAGGCTTGGACATCAGGATTCCAGTCCTGAGTTGAGGAGAGACCTGGTAGGTCCAGGCCTCCCTTGCCTTAGTCAGCAGGAGGATAGAACACCAGCTGGCCCTCTGGGACCACAGGGAGCCAAGAGACTTGGAGGTCCTGAGCTGATGTAACCTCCTGCTCCCCACTGCCCCTCCCCCTGCTGTCTTCCCTCTGCCCCACCACAGAGCTGCGCCTGCGAAGCAGTGAGGATGTGCGCACAGCTCTCTGTGAGGCTCAGGAGGCGGCCATGCCCGAGATCCAGGAGCAGATCCACGACTACAGGTGTCCGACACCCAACCCCCTGCTCCCTCCCTGCCTCCTTGCCCCTTTTCTTTCCCCTGGTGTGTGTGTGTGTGTGTGTGTGTGTGTGTGTGTGTGTGTGTGTGTGTGTGTGTGTGTGTGTGTGTGTGTGTGTGTGTCTGTGTGTCTGTGTGTGTGTCTGTGTGTCTGTCTGTGTGTCTGTGTGTCTGTGTGTGTGTGTGTGTGTGTGTGGGAGTCCGACACCCAACCCCTGCTCCCTCCCTGCCTCCTTGCCCCTTTTCTTTCCCCTGGTGTGTGTGTGTGTGTGTGTGTGTGTGTGTGTGTGTGTGTGTGTGTGTGTGTGTGGGAGTCCGACACCCAACCCCCTGCTCCCTCCCTGCCTCCTTGCCCCTTTTCTTTCCCCTGGTGTGTGTGTGTGTGTGTGTGTGTGTGTGTGGAGTCCGACACCCAACCCCCTGCTCCCTCCCTGCCTCCTTGCCCCTTTTCTTTCCCCTGGTGTGTGTGTGTGTGTGTGTGTGTGTGTGTGTGTGTGTGTGTGTGGGAGTCCGACACCCAACCCCCTGCTCCCTCCCTGCCTCCTTGCCCCTTTTCTTTCCCCTGGTGTGTGTGTGTGTGTGTGTGTGTGTGTGTGTGTGTGTGTGTGTGTGTGTGTGTGTGTGTGGAGTCCAACACCCAACCCCCTGCTCCCTCCTGCCTCCTTGCCCCTTTTCTTTCCCCTGGTGTGTGTGTGTGTGTGTGTGTGTGTGTGTGCGCGCACCTCACTCCCTGTCATGTGTTGAACATTGGTATACTTTTGTTTCTCTGTGTGTGTGTCTGGCTCAGAACAAAGCGCACCCTGGGGCTGGGCAGCCTGTACGGTGAAAACGACCTGCTGGAGCTGGATGGGGACCCTCTCCGTGAACGCCAGGTGGCTGAGAAGCAGCTGGCTGCCCTAGGAGACATCCTGTGAGTCTCCAGTACACTCCCACCCCCAGACATGATGCACAGATTGGTGTGGTCCATGGGTCTGTTCCCCAGCCTCTCCCCCTCTCCCGTTTCTCGCCTGACCCGTCTTCCCCTGGAAGATAGGGAGAGTCCCACCCTCCTGCTTCATGTCCCAGGCTGGGGCTCCTGGCAGTAATCCAGTGGTTGTGACAAACCACAGGCTCCAGGAACGCAGGGAGCTTTCTGCTCCCTTCGGAGCCTCTCCCTAACGGTTCTCCCTTCTTGCTCGAAGGTCATATCTGCCGCTGAGTGTGAGAGCTGCGCTGTGATTCTCCAGGGGATGAGGTTCCTTCAGCAGGCAGAGGGCTCAGGGGAAACTGAACCATTCTTAACTAAGCGCACCAGAGTGCTGAGCTAACTGAACTCAGGCACTTCTGGAACGCCTGCTGCGGCTGTCTCTTTCCAGTCCTGTTTTCTGAACGTGTCCCAGGCTCCTGGAATGACTTTGTGGGGATGCTCCCAGGCGTAGACGCAGATTTTCCCCCTGCTGCTGCTTCTCCACTCAGTAGCTGTGCGGCTTGTTTTGTTTGGGGCGTGCAGGGTCTTCATCCCTAGATCAGAGATCTAGCCTGTGGCCCCTGCAGTGGAAGTGCTGAATCTGAACAACTGGACCATTGGGGATTCTGAGTAGCTGTCTGACCTTGATCAAGCCATTTCATCCCCCTTGAAAGCCAAAGTTTTAGTCATTCAGTTGAGTCCTACCCTTTGAGACTCATGGACTGTAGCCCGCCAGGATCCTCTGTCCATGGGTATTCTCCAGGCCAGAACACTAGAGTGGGTAGCCATGCCCCTTCTCCAGGGGGTCTTCCCAACCCAGGGACCAAGCCTCAGTGTCCTGCATTACAGACAGATCACTTAGCGCCTGAGCTACCAGGTCTCATCTAAAATGACAAAAGTTGGGCGAGATGATCTCTGCTGATATTTCAATTCAGCAAATATCCCTGAAGTCCCCACTGGTGCTAAGCACTGTCTAGGCTCTTGGGATACATCACTAAACAAACAGCAGTGCTTCTGGAGCTTATGCTATTGTGGGAAGAGGATGCAGTGTATAATAAATAAGTAAACTATACCTAGTGCAGGCTGAGGGAGGTCAGGAGCACCTAAGCCAGTGGGTTACGATTTCAAATAAAGCCTGATCCAGGAAGAAAACGGGGACATCCTCCTTGGAAGCGTCTCGGGGACGAGCACCCCAGGCAGAGGGAAGAGCCAGGGCGTATTTGAGGAACGGCAGGAGGCGAGTGTGGCCAGAGCAGACTGAGAAGCTCAGGGCTGGCGCCAGAGGTACTGGAGGCACAGCCTCGCAGAGCCTGCTGTAACTCCTCTGGTTTTCCTCTGTCAGTGAACAAGGAGCCACTGGAGCGTGAGACTCGAGTGTGGGTGGAGGGTGGTGGGAGAGCATGGAGGGGTTCCAAACAGGGAAGTCAGTCACTGCAGCTCACACAGTAGGGCTCAGGCAAGAGCCTTGGTGATGGAGGCTGTAGAAAGAGGTCAGCTCCAAGTGTGTTTTGACTGTAGAACCAACAGGAGAGATTTCCTAAAAAATGATGTATAGGATGTGAGAGGAAGAAAAACCAGGGAAGACCCCGTAGTTCTTGCCTAAATGACTAGAAGGACAAAGGTGTCATCAGCTGAGTTAGGGACAGCTGTTTGGGGGACAGTTTGGTGGTAGAAAGTTGGGGGCTCAGTTATGCAAGTGTCAGAAATCTCAGGTCGTTCAGACATCAGACTGGAGATTTGAATAGGCAGCTGAGTGTATGGACCTGGCATCTGACGAGAGGTCCAAGTTGGAGATGAGACTAGATGAGGCCCCATGGGGCAGGCACAGTCTAGAAACAACCCTTGGGCCTCAGCCTGAGTCTTTCTGGCCCTTTGTTTCCCAAACCCCAGCCAGGCGATGGCCGCCACCCCAGTGACAGAGGGGCGGAGGCAGAACGCAGCCCAGCCTGTGCTGAGACCGTGGGCACCACAGAATTGTATGAAATTATCACTGACAGCACGGGTACCCTACTTACAGTGGCTTCTATTTAAAAGAATGAAGCCTTTCCTCATTAAATGGATGTATAATACTGACTCATGGGTTATTTTGAGTGTAAATATTATACATGTAAGCAGCTTAGAATAGTGCCTGGCCCATAGTGAGCACGCAGATACTAGTTGCTGTTGTCATTTCTCTCTTGTAAATGGGTCCTGTGGATCAAGTTTCAAGGTATTATCTCTGCTTCCTCACCTTCTTTCCTCTTGCCTCAGTGCCAGCCCAACCCTTCTAATTTAGTCCTAGGTGGACACAGAGAGGAGCCTCTCCTCCATAATAGCTGCAGAGGCTGAAACAAACCCCAAGCAAGAGGCTGTGTTTGCCACAGTCCCCGTTCCTTTTAGCCAGAAGGATACCATCATCACAGTCACTCTGCTGAGTCCCTCAGAGGAGTGAGAACCCCCACCTTCTGAGCCCCAGGCTGGCTCCCAGAGCTGAGAACAGGGGTCTGAGTCTGACCTTTCATCAACCTGCTCCCCTCCCTTCCTGTAGGAAAGGACTCACCTTCCTTCCAGTCTTGCACAGGCGGACGAGCCTCTGCCTTTGCAGTCTGAGTCATTCATTCTCTCTTTTGTTCCAGGTCCAAATACGAGGAAGACAGGAGGTGAGTGAGTCTGTATGGTTTCAAGGTGGAAGGAGTGGGTCTGAGCTACCAGGCGGTGTGTCTCTGCCAAGGACAGGGGACTCCCTAGTGTCAGAGCTTGTTCCCACGTGTCTGTGTCACATAACACAGGGGGTCACAGGCCCAGGCCTGACTGCCAGGAACGTGGGCCTGCTCTTCAGTGTGAGGACACCAAGCTGCCAGCACCCCCATTCCTGGCCTCCTCTTTTCCACCGACATCAGCCCTGGCTCTGCCTCCACTTCTTTCTCCTAAACCGCCGTGATAGAATCACCCTGTTAGCAGTACCTACAAAGGGGAGATGGGGTACTCCGTTGGCACTTTTTTTCCCCTTGCAGCCTTTGTTTCTCAGCAGGCAATGTTAGAATGAGTATGCATTCCTTGAGCATACATACACACATTTTAGAAAGGAGAGAAGGTGGGGATAGAAGTCTTGTTTCAGAGAGGAGGAAAGCCAGGGCTGAAGCATTTGCTTCATTGAATCCACAAAGTGAATAATCTGTCTACTGCATTGAGAGACAAATACATTTTTAAACACAGAACTCTGGACACTTTCATTTCTGACAGTTGGAAGCAACCTGACAGATCCTTTCTATTCTTTACTCCTTGTACTTGGGGTCAGCTCTTCTCATGAGGTGGCCAAAGCACTGGAGTTTCAGCTTTAGCATCATTCCTTCTAAGAGTTGGACACGACTGAGCGACTGAACTGAACTGAACTTGGGATGGGTGGTGGCAAAGGCAGCTCACCTGGACTTGCCAGGGCCAGGTGGCTCTTCCTCCCCATCCCTCTGCCATCCCAGCTCCGAGCATATGCCTGAGGACCTTAGCTGTGGGCTTCCACCATCCTTCAGGCATGCCTGTGGCTTATTTGCTTTTGTTTTGATGAACTGCACGTCCTTCCACTGCCCACTCTCCCTTGGTTGGGAAGAGTTCTGCATAGGAAAAGAATTCTGACTTCTTCTGGGAGTCGTGCAAGTCAAAACACCACCACCACGCCATGCTCACACTCACCCCTGCCCGCAGAGTCCCAGCTCCTCCACCAGCTTCCGATTCACCGCCTGCTCCTCTCTTACAGCGGTCCCATGGGCTTCGCCCTCAATACCTACATGAGCCATGCGGGCATCCGTCTTCGAGAAACACGACCTCCCAACACGGCTGAAAAGGCCCAGTCCGCTCCTGACAAAGACAAGTGGCTACCCTTCTTCCCGAAAACAAAGAAGGTGACAGAGCTCCCCGAGACAGGAGCATCTCTTGGCGAGATCCTTGCAGTGAGGTAGCCGGGAGAGACCTCTCCGGTTGCCTGGCTCGTCCTGCTGCCTTTGGACACGGAGTCATTGAGAATCACCAGACTAGATCTCTCTCTCCCTCCCTCCAGTCCCTGGCCAGAAGTAAATGTGCTAGTTAGGGTACAAGCATGAGTCTTCCACCAGCTGCTTGTTTAGGGCCAGTCTTAAGGGAAGTGGCCAGGTGATCGGTGCCCAATCTGGCTCCCAAGGCCTTCTACAAACCCTAGTGTTTCTTGTCTCAGCAGAGCAGCAATTCCAAGAAAGACAAGGATGCCTTGGAGGACAAGAAGCGAAACCCCATTCTCAAGTACATCGGAAGCCCAAAACCTCTTCCCAGAGCAGTGAGTATTCAGGGAGCAAAGCCTTGGGCAGGGGCCTCTGGCTCTTCAAGGCCAGTACGTTAGCAGAGGGCCTTCCTGTGCTTCTGGGAGCCAGAGGCCTGAACTCCAAGGTCAGCTTCCTCTCAGTGCTCCTGCATCCTTGCCACACCCAGCACGGGCTCCTGAGGTACAGGGAGCTGCTCCAGAGCCACAGAGGTCGTGCCAGTGCCTAGGTCTAGGAGCTCAGAGATACTGAATAGCCATGCAGAGGGGTATCCTCGGCCTTGGAAAGACTGCCCTGTTGACAGTCAGGGCCTCCTTCATCTTCACCCATGGACTTGTCTGTCCTTCTGAGGGCTTGTGTGTTGGGAACAATTATAGGCCCTAGATGGAGGGTTTCAATGACTGTTAAGCTGAACTGAGTGGAAAGAGGGCAGGTTTGGGACCCAGAGGCTCCCTCATGCCATCAGAAACCCAAACCTCCATGGATCCTGTCACCGATCTCTTCCCAACTGTGTGTCGTTTGTCTGGACATTGCTGCTGGTGCTCCCGGGTATTCTCTTAAGATCCCCATGTTAGTCTTGGAAATCTGGGAAGGACCATGATGTAGGCCTCCTGCCTTTCCTGAAATCGCTGCCTGAGGAAGGTGGGGAGGAGGGGACTCTACTGGATCAATCCTGGTTTTTGCCACTACCTTTCATTTTCCCAGCTTGATGTAATTTTTATTTTGATTCTTAAAACAATTCGATTTTTCATGGTTTGCTTTTGTTTTTGTTTTCTTTTAGCATTTTATATCCCCTTGTCCCCTGTGGAAGGTAAAGGACCATTTTATTTGGGTTTTCTTTTCATTAGCATTGAGTTTCCATTTTCCAAGTCCTGTCTGCCCTCCTTCCCTTCTCCTTCATCTTCTCCCATTCTGCCCATCCTTCCTCCCTTTCCGCACTCCATTGCTCTTGTGTGTGGCTCCATGCTGCTAAAGCTCCCCAGGACAAGCCCCTGCCAGGGCTTCTGCCCTCACGCTGGGCACAGAAGTCCACTGCTTGATGCAGAGTGGGAGAGGCCGGGCCGCTGCCCCCCAGGTACAGCTCCTCCTGGCGGTGCTGGCAGAGGCCAGCTCCTGGGCTCTCCAGGATGTTCACAACCTGAGGCCTTTCTCTCGTTCTGTCACCTCTCTGTGGGTGCCTCCAAAAGTCCAGGCTCTGTGTAAGTGAGGGGAACTCTCACACTGAAATGTCCTGCACAAGCTCCCCAGGTTTTTGTTTTCAGTTGCTCTAATAAAATCCTCATTTTTTGAATGTTATGTGGGGTTTTTGTTTGTTTGTTTTTAGCTAATAATGGGTCTTCAGCAGTTTTGCCTTGAAGTATTTCAATTTCTGTCATCTCCTTTGCTTAAGTCCTTCTGTGCAGCACTTGCATCTCTTCTGACTCTTTAAAACTTTGCCAGTGTCACTGCAACATTTAAAAAGAATGACCTTAATGTATGCATATTAGAGGACCTAATATCTTCTAAAATCTGTGTATTTTTAAAGATAAATACATATATAATTGGCATTAACCCAAAGAAACTTAGAACCTGGAGCTGGACAGGTTCCTTTCCCATCCGTGAAGTCCATATGCTTAGATTTAATTAAGTGATTAATATTCTCTAGGTTCGATAGTAAATCAAAGGGAGAGAGAGCAGTGAGATGCAATCAGAAGTTTAATCAATTGCTAGAATTCACTTTATATAAAATGATTTAGAATAATGATTTTCAAAGTTATTTTTAAAGTTAAATCCCTAGCCTTGTTATGCTATTTTAAACAATAAAAGTAAAGAATTATTGGGACGGGGGAGGGGGAGTCTGTAAAACACTGGAAAAAACGAAAGAATGGCCTTGAAACCCAGACTTTTATTTCTTAGCACGTACTTCCTCCTATCCACCCTCCTTGAGGTGGGCATGAGGTAAGCAGCATGCCTAAGACCTGCCCCGGCTGCTTGCTTTGAGTCAGCCTGAGAGGGGCCAGGAACACCCCAGGGTGGAGTTGCTGATCCCAGGAGCAGGATAAGGATGCTGGGTATTCACCATCTCTTTGAGTCAAATCTTTCTATTGTCATCTCATGATTTGATTTGATGTTCTCAAGTTCCCAGGACATCAGACAAATCTGTATGCGCATCTAAAACCAAACACCCACCAAAGCTAGAAAACTTCATTTACTGAGAACCTTGCCGTTTATTATCATCAGCTATTAGCCTGGTTTATTAGTTAATGTATCTGATTGTTAGTGACATATAATTCACTTTTACTTTGTTTCATTGTTATTCAGAGAATGGAGGAAGGAGAGCAAAGGCTGCTGATAAAAACTTTGCTCTTTTCAAAAATGTGTTCCTTTCGACGTGTTTTTTTCCCCTGTTATTCTGGGTTATTCAGTTATACCAAATCTTAGGGCCACACCTGTTCCTTGTCTGGGGTGTAAGCTAGGGTGTAACTATATCCCAAGAGCTGGGCCTTTCCAGGTGGCCCAGGGGAGGGGGAGCAATGGGTTCTGCCCAGAGTTGCTGTGTTCTAGGACGTTCCCAGGCTCCCGCATCATTCCCCAGCCAGGGATGCTCTGGGCTGTGGCTGCGCAGCTGCCCCTAGCTCCTGCAGTTGCCCCAGGGCCCAGGTGCACATTCAGTCTGGGACAGGCAGCTCTGACTCTAACCTCCAAAATGAGTGACGGCAGCAGCCTCGACTCCAACCGCATACACACAGCCACCTATTGTGCAGTTTCAGAAAAGCGTTACCTCTCTACAGGGTGTGGAATGGTGAGCTTTGAAGAGCCCAGTTAAATGTTTTCCTGTTTCTTCTGGCTTGGAAATTTTCTTATGAATCTTAGGTTTAGATCCACAGGGAGATTTAGATTTGTGTATGTCGATGGCAGAGTCTCTGGTTAGTACAGATAGGATCAGGGCCTGGGGCCCAGGGATATTTGTCTTGCCTTCTGCATCCCACTTATCCTTCCTGTTGGTCCAGGCAGAGTGGCATCTTTAGCCCATCTCTTGTTCTGACAGCCTGGACCTGGAGCTTAGCAAATCCTCTTTGAAGATGGGAGCCACTGAGCCCCCAGCCTGAACTTTCTTCTCCAGGGTCTCCATGTGGTAATATCACCTATGCCTTTTTACTCTTACCTGCCCTCTCTACTTGGAACACAGACAGCTCTCTTTTATCTTAGCTTTGAATGCCAGAGCGTGACCTCTGTCCTCCTAAGACCCACTCCCCACCCACCACTGGTAATGAAGTGTCTGATTCTTTAATGATGGAAATGAAGAGGCAGGGGTGGAGGCAGAAAGAGCAGGAAGGCAAGTCGAAAAAAACACAATGGCAAACTCTAAAAGTGGTATAAATTTGAAAAGTACTTGGTATAATTTGGCAACCTGGCCAAATTACAGGTAGATGTGTTTTTGGTCTTCCTGGCTTTTTTAAAGCCTGTATATGGCTCTTGGGAAAAACCTAGAAATCTAGTAATGATTCTTAAGTGTGAGAGTCATTGTAATAAAGAATGTGCAAACCAAAAGAAATATGCAGCACAGATGTATTTCCAAAGCCTCTCATTTTGCAACTGAAGAAAGAGTAGCCCCAGAAAGGTGAGGGGGCTGTGCATGCCACACCCCACAGTGGAAGAGCCAGAACTCAAACCGTTTCTTCTGACCCTCAGCCCCATACTGTTCTCATCCATGCTTACTCATCACTGTCTTCTGGGCTCAAGGGAGCGAGGGCCCTGAGGAGTCGTCCCTGAACCGAAAGCAGAGTATCTTTTATTATCTTTCTGCTTCCAGTCAAACCCGGCAACGTGAGGAACATCATTCAGCACTTTGAGAACAACCAGCAGTACGACGCCCGGAACCCGGGACACAGCGCCTCTCAACAGGAAGCTTTCCGAAGACCTGCTGGAGAGCAACAGGTAACAGTGGCTGGACGGGGCCTGCTGGCTGCCCAGAGTGGGGAGCGCTGGCAGAGTTGGAGCAGGACTCAGTGCCAGCTACTTTACCCCCCACTATACTGTAAGGCTCCCGCTGTAGCGCTCTCTCCCTCTCCCCCAACCTTCCTGCCTGAGTGTCTTCAGAAGACATACTGTGTGCTGGTGGTCAGGCCAGCAGGCGAGAGAGCAGGGCCCCTGACCTTCTGGCAGGAATCATTTGCCTTTAAAATTCCTTTGGATTCACTCCCTGGCCACTCAGCAGCCTCCACACTAAGAATGAGCTAGATTGTGTTATAAAGCAACCAGTCAGGAAACCCTAAATGACACAGCTAGAGAAAAGTCCAGGTTAGGGGTAGAGGTGTGGAGGGGGCTGGCGAAGGAAATCTTGGAAAATAAGGAAGTTTGGGTTAAGACAGTCTTTGGTCCCCATGAAGAAGAGAGCTAAAGATGAGGTTCTTTTGAGTGCTATAAAGGCAGATAGCATAATGGGCATCAGATATCCACCTCTCCAAAGAGATACAGAGGCCACTGATTCAAAATGAACTGTTCTTCTAGAACAAGGGAGCGGAGGCTGTGGTATTGCTCACATTCTCCATCTTTGGCCAGGTTCTAGGAACCCTTCTCTGGCATTGACACGTACTCTTGGACTTGCTCTCGACTGACGTGACAACTGTCAAGTTAGGTCTAACGTTTTACAGCCAGCACTTAAAGTAAAAACTGCCTGTAGTTAGAAACATCCTTGCACCTTCCTTAAGTCACACTTGAGGTATAATAAATGTGGTCTGTGTGTACAAAACTAGTTCTTGGGTACACTGCTGAGCTGCACTATACGCAGGCCCAAAGGCATGAATCAGCCTGCACAATCAAACCATTCATTTTACCCCTGAAATAACTAGTTATCAGAATTCCTGCTTGTGTGCAGGGCTACTCCGTTCTGTTTATACTAAGCCTCTATAAGCTTAATATCTGTTAAAATGTTTTGTCATAGTGAGAATTAACAAAGATTTAGGCAAAATGAAGGTTAGATTTGTGCCAGGGTCAGAGCTGAGATCCCCTGGAGAAAGAAGCAGCAACCCTCTCCAGTATTCTTGCCTGGGGAAGTCCCCTAGACAGAGGGGCCTGGCGGGCTACAGTCCATGGGATTGCAAAGAGTCAGATAAAACTTAGCAACTAAACAACAAAACAACAGAGGTTGAGTTCTCATATTATTGAGTAAATTAAGTATACAAATTATATGATTGCTGAGGTAGGTGTGATCTTATAGATGTATCAAATATACAATTATAAGATAGATTGTCAGCACTTGGAGGAAATATCTGAGACCATTTGTCAACGTATTCTTAAAGTTGTTAGGTAAATTTGCCCTGAGACATTGGTGAGGATCCTAAATCCACTCTTAGCAGAAGCATTTGGATTGGACGATTAGAAATTCACTGACAGTCTTGGAAGAAATGACATCGGCAGCATAGTGTGTCAGAGAAACTAAACAGGTGTAAGACCCCCAATTCTAGACAGCAGTAACCTAGGAACTTTTGGCTAGAGAAGGGTTGTATGCCTTCCTTCTTCTTGGGATCGTTGCTTACTTCTGGGTACTTGAAAGAAGCCCCAGGAACCTCATTGCACAAGGTTTGATGAGATGCTCAAGTGACCCATTGTGGGGCTCCAGCGCAAGTGCTTTGAGGTAGTCTGTGTTGGCATTGTTCTGACAGGCTTCAAGGAGTGAGTTCAGTAGGGGATCAGCTGACAGTATGGGTTCTGACCCTGCAGGCAAACCGTGGGGACCCAGAGGGGAGCGCCATTTGAGTCCTTTGGCAGTTCAGAGAGACTGGATGAATGGAGACCAAGCCATTTGGCTCTTTCTCTGCAGCACTCTGCTATGCTATTAAGAACTCTCCAGACTCCCCAGGCCTTCTGTGGTCCTAGATGCAGAGCAGGAAATAGATTAGCAATAATGTCAGCAAAGAACCAGCCCAGCAGAGCCATGGGGGAGGCGCCATCCTGGGGCAGCTAGGGGTCAGAGATGCCAGCTGTCACCGGGCTGATGCACTGCAGGACTTGGAGAAGAGCAGCACCCAGTTGTCAGCATCTCAAGCCCCACAGACACTCAGTGACCAAGAGTGGCAGGCCAGGGAGCAGGTTTCTGCCCATCAGTAAGCATGTCCCTGAAGGACCCTTCCAAGCTGCTCTGCTCCGAGGGGGCTGGAAGCCTAGGAAGGATGCTCTCAGGATAAGAACAGAAGAAATCCACAGTCCACATCACAACTGGAGGCATGGGGTTTCAGGTAGACTTCTCTGACAGTATGGAGAATGCTAAAGAGTATGTGCAGGGGGTGCTTGCACTTCCCTCTTAGAAGCAGAGTCCATGGTGGGCACCGACCCATTCCAGAGCAGAGGGCCAGGTGGGCCGGCCAGGAGATGGCGGGGGCAGGCAGGGTAGGACCTCATGGTTCCTGGTGTTAGACTTTGGTGTCCACAGCAGCCTGATGGGGACTCAGGGTCTTTGGCATCCAGATAGCCCACAAGTCTGATTCTATTAAGTCCCGGATTTTAGCTTCCTTTGGGGATCCCTTTCTGATCAGTCAAGAGGAAGATGAAGGCTTCCCTGGTGGCTCAGTGGTAAAATATCTGCCTGCCAGTGCAGGAGACACGGGTTCGATCCCTGGTCTGGGAAGATCCTACCTGCGGCGGAGCAGCTAAGCCCACGGGGCCACCACTCTTGAGCCTGGGAACCACAGATGCTGAGCCCAGGTCTGAAGCTCCTGAAGCTTGCCCTAGAGCCCGTGCTCTTCAACAAGAGAAGCCACCACAATAAGAAGCCCCGGCACACTGCAACTAGAGAAAAGCCCGCGGAGCAACGGAGACCCAACACAGCCTAAAGATAAATAAATAAAAATTTTAAAAAAGAAGAGGAAGATGAGAGGCTCTGTCCATCGAGGCCTAGCAGGGGCAGAGGAAGGAGTCTGGTACAAGTAGCTTGTCACTGAGCAGCGCTTGCCACCGGGAGTTTGGGCACAGTGGGTCTGGTGTTTGGAGTGGGAAGCCTCCAGTGCGGAGGCAGGCCCTGAGATGGAGTAGCAGGTCAGATGGGAGACCCCGCATCTCTTGCTGTTCCCACCTAGTTCACGCTCAGAGATTCGCCTGGGCCGCTCTGAGAGCCTGAAGGGCCGGGAGGAGATGAAGCGGTCCCGGAAGGCGGAGAACGTGCCCCGCTCTCGCAGCGACGTGGACATGGACGCCGCCGCGGAGGCCGCCCGCCTGCACCAGTCAGCCTCCTCGTCTGCCTCCAGCCTCTCCACCAGGTGGGCGGGGCTCGGGAAGGGCTCCGCCCACTGGTATCTTGGGGGCCAGGCCCCAGAGGGTGGCTGAGAGTTGACATTCTCTCCACAGGTCTCTTGAGAACCCAACCCCTCCCTTCACCCCCAAAATGGGCCGCAGGTGAGTGACGGGTGCAGCAGCGTCTCTGTTAGGTGTCCCTAACCCAGCCGTGCCTTCTGCTGGCCTGTTGGTGATGCAGCTCCTCCTCCTGGCCCCCTGGTTTCCCAGGGCCCAGAACAAGCAGGCTAGGCAGGAGAGTGGGGGACACACCCCACGTTTGACCTCTTCCTCTGTGTGGCACTGAGCCGCCACCTCTTTTGCCCCCAGGAGTATCGAATCCCCCAACTTGGGCTTCGGCACAGACGCCCTCCTCCCTAACCTGCTAGAAGACGATCTGGGCCAGCTGTCTGACCTGGAGCCAGAGCCAGACGCCCAGAACTGGCAGCACACAGTGGGCAAGGATGTGGTGGCCAGGCTGAGCCAAAGGGAGATTGACCGGCAGGAGGTCATCAATGGTGAGACCAGCTGCCTCTCCCTACTTCCACTGGTGCAGAGCACCTCTGACACAGAGGGCGGTAGAGAAGAGAGGGTGGGGCCTTGGGGGCGCAACCAGCCCGTGCTGTGATTCCTGTGAGGACCACCTACATCCTGGCCTTCAGGAGAGGTCCCAGTATATCCTTGCTGACGGCTGTCCCACTGTCTCTGGCCCTCCTTATCCCTGCACCTGCTCAGAGCTGTTCGTGACCGAGGCGTCCCATCTGCGCACACTCCGGGTCCTTGACCTGATCTTCTACCAGCGGATGAAGAAGGAGGGCCTGCTGCCCCGTGAGGAGCTGGCCCGGCTCTTCCCCAACCTGCCCGAGCTCATCGAGATCCACAGTGAGGAGCCCCTCACCCCCCACCCCACCCCCCCCCCCCTGGCCAGCCTTCAGATTTCTGCCCACATGCCAGGACCCCCGAGCACATAGCCCCTGCCTCTCCTCTTTGGTGGGAGAACCTGATGCCCAGCCTGAAGCCAGCATTCCAGCATCCCGACGAGCGAAGTGGCTCCCAGACCCTGCCCCAACAGCATGACCCTCGGAGCCCTCTTCCCCCCGTCACCAAGGGCCTGGCCACGTAGCTCAGCCCCAGGTGCTTCTGTCTTCTCTCCTTGCCCCAGATTCCTGGTGTGAAGCTATGAGGAAGCTCCGGGAGGAGGGCCCCATTATCAAAGAAGTCAGTGACCTCATGCTGGCTCGGGTATGGCTGCCCAGGCCCGGGGAGGCCTTGGAGGAAGAGGGGGAGAGGTTCCAGGCAGGGGTGTGAGGTGGGCTGTGTGGTGTCCATTCTCCCTGTCAGTTCGACGGCCCTGCCCGGGAGGAGCTCCAGGAGGTGGCCGCACAGTTCTGCTCCTATCAGTCCATCGCCCTGGAGCTGATCAAGACCAGGCAGCGCAAGGAGAGCCGGTTCCAGCTCTTCATGCAGGTATGCTTGGCCTCTGCTTGTCGCTGCTGAAACCAGCCAGTCCAGTCTTAGCTCAATGAGGCCAAGGGGGAGAGTTTACCAGGTCAACCCATGATCTCCCAGACTGCCCCGCTGGCCCCCAGCTCCAGGCACCCTGGCCTCCTCTCTCTACCAGGGTTGGTGACCAGCAGTTCTGCTCCATCCACACCATCCCCGGCCCCCTCTTCAGAAACACTGACATATAACTGCTCTCAAGACAGAGACACCAGATCTGCCATCAGAGGGCCCTGCTCACCTACTAGTGCCTGTATTTACTCAGATAGATCTCAGTTTTTTGTCTATAAAGTAGGAATAATCCTTGCTTTATGTGGCTTGACCATATCCTTTTCTTGGGCTGTTGTCTTCCTGCCCCCACCAGCTTTTTCCTAAATATCAAAGCAAGAAGCTGCCACCACCATTTCTGAGTGACTCTTCTGGAATTAGGACCTATTTAGCATCTGTCCCATCCCGTGGGTCCTGAGCCCACAAGCCAGCTCCTAACCCGGTCTGCCATCTTCCTCTGTGCGTCCTTCCATGTAGGAGGCCGAGAGCCACCCTCAGTGCCGGCGACTGCAGCCGAGACCTCATCATCTCCGAGATGCAGCGGCTCACCAAATACCCACTGCTGCTGGAGAACATCATCAAGCACACGGAGGGTAGGGCCCACGGACACCTGGCCCTGGGAGGCAGCAGCCCGTAGCCCACAGCCTGGTTCTGGCACAGACCTGCTTTGTGACCTTAGCAAGTCACTTGACCTCTCTGGTCTTGAGAGTCTTCATCCTTGTGTTCTTACGGTCAGTCTCAGAGAAGATAACCATTGTAATGTGCTTTGGCAGTAAATAAGGTGCTCAGCACAGGAGGAGGTACAGGCCACCACCGGCCTGTGTGGGGCCTCTGTGCAGATAGGAGTGAAGCCTCTGTTGATGTGGGGTTGGCACACAGGGCACCTTGGCTCCTCTGAGGGCCGTGGTCCTGCACCAGAGGTTGTGACTGGATTCTAGTCCCATTCATGCCCCCTGCTGGATGTCTCTGGGGGCATTGCGATGCACAAAAGATACAGCCGTGCATGGTGAGTTACTCCAGAGGAGTAGGGGACCAAGCTGAATAGGGGGCATAGCCCCAGGTCGTCACTGTCCCTGGGATCCCGAGCACCTTTCACCACCCTCAAGTTGGAGACGTTGGTGTCAGCGTGGAGAAGTGGGAAGGACCTGCAACCCACTGTTCTTAGAGGGAGGCGCCATCGCTCCCTCGGTCCCCATCCGTGTCCCTACACATGTAGAGCCAGTTGTAGCTAGGCAGGAATTCCCAAGAGCCATCAGCATCTGCAGAGCAGAGGTCTGAAGCCTGTGGATCCTCAGAATATGTCGTCCTTACGTTTGAGGTCCATGTTGGACAGGGGTGGCATATCTCCACCATCCCCGTGATGTGTGACTAGCTGGCCCTGGTGGCCCGCTAACGTGTGTCGGTAGCCACCCCCTGGCAGGCTCTGGCAGACTCGTCTGGCAGGAGCCCTAAAACCCCTCGTTACCCCGTGGGCAGGCGGCACCTCCGAGCACGAGAAACTCTGCCGGGCACGGGACCAGTGCCGGGAAATTCTCAAGTATGTGAACGAAGCAGTAAAGCAGACAGAGAACCGGCACCGTCTGGAAGGCTACCAGAAGCGCCTGGACACCACCTCCTTGGAGAGGGCCAGCAACCCCCTGGCAGCAGAGTTCAAGGTCAGAGCCCCACAGGCACACACACTTCTCGGGCCTCCTCAGGAGCAGCAGTCCACTCAGGACCTGGAGAGTACTGGGGGGACGAGACCTGTGCCCATTTGTAAAAGGACGTGAGATGAGAGCCCTGGAATTACACAGCACTGGTTACTGTCCCTAGACAGAGAAGGGCAAACAGCCCAACTACAGAGGCTAGATGTGAGAACTCAGCCTGGGAGAGCAGGAGGTGGGAATAGACTCAAGGAAACAGTGAAGGCCATGTGGGAGGAAATAAAGCTGAAGGCATGGGCAGGACCCCCTTAGGAGGATCAACAGCACGTGGTAGGGGATAGCGAGACCCCCGCCAGGGCCACCAGTGTATCCCCCAGCACAGCATGTGGCCTGTGCCTTTGCAGTTGCCTTTTCACTTGTCTGCATCCCCCACGAGTGTGAGGGCAAGGGACTAGTTCTTGTTCACACCACTGATGCCAAGCGCCTTAGCATAGAGACTAGGTTTTCAGATGCTTGTTGAATGAATGGTGTCTCTTTAACAGAGTTTGGATCTTACAACCAGAAAGATGATCCATGAGGGGCCTCTGACCTGGAGGATCAGCAAGGATAAGACCTTGGGTAAGTGCCAGGGGCCTGGGGCCAAGAGGAAATCTAGGGCATCACCCGGGGGTCTTCCACTCTGGATCATCAGCCCCTGTACCTGGCGCGCTTAAGGGCGGTAAGGTAGCTGGGAGGCAGCTCCAAACACCACTGGGGTTGAGAGCTCAGGGCACCTTGAGCACAGTATGGGGAGGAAGGGCCAAAAACCAAGCAGGTCACCAGACTCCAGGGCTTCGCAGACCCTGAGGACGACCATCCAGGAGCCTCTGGTATCCCAGATGCTGGTGAGGGCTGAGTGGGCAGTGGGGAACCCCTCACCAGCGTCACCCTCCTCCAGACCTCCACGTGCTGCTTCTGGAGGACCTCCTGGTGCTGCTGCAGAAACAGGACGAGAAGCTGCTGCTCAAGTGCCACAGCAAGACAGCCGTGGGCTCCTCAGACAGCAAGCAGACCTTCAGCCCCGTGCTCAAGCTCAACGCTGTGCTCGTCCGCTCGGTGGCCACAGGTACCCACGAGGAGACGGCCCCAGCTGGCCCGGGTCCCAGCCATGCGCCCTGGTTCTCACGTCCAGTGCATGGTGGGTGATGAACTTCCTGGCCTGCCTGTGTGACTTCCTTCTACCGTGACTCATCTAAGCAGGAAGATGTGGTTCAGTATGGGGTAGGATGGGGATGACAGTGCACAGCCTGGTGCAGGTAGGATGGGATGTGAGCACCGGGGTGGCCTGAGGATGAGGAAGCAGAACTGGGCAGAGACAGAGTAGGACATGCCTTCCTGCTGCAGGAGGGACAGGCAGAGTTCACACCCACAGCCCAGAGCCCAGCCCCGTGCTCGGAGCACATTAGTGGGAAGCGGAGCATGTACAAGAAGGGCTCTGGGCTCGCTTTCCTCAGCTGTAGCGTGGGGAGTGATGCGATGCCTTTCTCTTGGGGGAGGTGGAAAGGGAGGGACGGGGTGTGATGTGGTTTGATAACCCTCAGCCCTCACTGTGAGGAAAGCAGGAGGCAAAGACTGTGAAGGTGGCCTTAGAGGAACCAGAGTGGCCTCTGTCCTTCTGCAAGTGGAACCCAATGACCTAGGTCTAGCTAGCGCTGCATTCTCAATCTGGTTGAGGGTCAGGGTTTCAAGTCCACACTTTGTCACCCGACGCAGGCTGCAGTCATGCCTCTGCCACCCCCAGTACAGACCCTTCTGCTTCTGTCTTCCGCACAGATAAACGGGCCTTCTTCATCATCTGTACCTCTGAGTTGGGCCCACCTCAGATCTACGAGCTGGTGGCTTTGACATCATCAGACAAGAACACGTGAGGATTGCTGGGAAGCGGGGCAGTCCCGCGTAACTGCCATCCCCGTGGGACCAGGGCGGTGTGTGAGGACTTGGACAGTGAGACCAGGACTGGGCCCAGAGTGGTTAGAGGATGGGGCCTTGACGCAGAAGAGGGAGATAAGACAGACGCAGAGAGGCTTTCGGGATTGCCATCCCTGACCCCATGAGCGGCCTGAATGAGGAAGGAGGCGCCACCAGCAGTCTTCCAGCCAGCCCGCTGTGCCTCTCCTTCCTCTGGCCCCCTCCCTTCCCCTGGGTGGTTCTTCTCTTTCTCTATCAAGTGTTTTAAATGCCTGCATTCTTCAGAGGTGTTTGCCTCCAGAACTCTCATTTCCACCCCACGGCATCCACCCGCCCGTATTCCCGACAATAGCCAGCCTCAGTACTAGCCTGTCTGACCCAGAGGCCAGAGACAGCTTGGGTTAGACAGTTTCTTGGGGCTTTCATCTGTGACTGTGGATAGTGCTGCCTCTCGGGAGTTAGGTTGAGAGAGAACAGATACGGAATGCAGAGCGCAGAGCCTAGCAGTGTTGGTGTTCAGCAGTTGGTAGCTGCGAGTAACGTAAACCTGCCCCAAGCGGGGCAGCCAGTCAGAACTGCACAGGCGGGCGGGCCCCCCGCTGGGCAGAGGGTCCTCAGGGCAGGTTCTGGCAAAAGGCCTCGCAGCTCTGACTTGGGGTTGGTGGGGGAGACGCTGCTGCTCTGTCCTCTTGTCACCACCAGACCTCTCTTTTCCTGCCCGAGCAACAGGTGGATGGAGCTCTTAGAAGAGGCTGTTCGAAACGCCACCAGGCTCCCGGAGCTGCCCCAACACCCATCCATCCCCCGCCCCCAGGCCCCCAGGAGCCAGCTGACCGGAGCCCCACACCCAGCAGGTGCGCAGCCCTCCAGGCCCACTCACCATCCCCACTCCAAGCCACTGTGTGCTGCTTCTGAGCACTTCACCCGGGGCTGGGCAGCCTCAGCTGCCAGGTGTTAGCGGGCAGGCGGAGTAAGGCACGCCTGCACCTCCACCTTCTGTCCCTGCCTGGCTTCCCCAACATTGCCCTGCTCAGATCGTGCCTGAATTGTGGGGGTGAGGGCCGGAATGCACCCACCCTGCTCTCCAGGTTGCTCACCAGGCAGCAGGTCTGAAACCCTAAGCCACTGCCTTCTTGGGCCCTGCTCCTGCATTGCCCATGTGAACTCAGGCAGCCAGAGTGGAGTTTCGTGATGTGGCCACCTCCCAGCTGGCAGAGAGCCAGAATTCCAGGCAGGCAGGCCTCTCTGACCGTGGCTGTTTCTCCCCGCAGGGCAGGACCGGATGACTCCGAGGTGTTCCGTGGTGAAGCGGAGCCTGAGGCAGCCCCTGGAGGTAAGTCCCTGAGCTGTCCCTGTGGGGGCCCGACCCAGCTCACTCTCTGTAGGCACAGGTAAGGAGGTGGCTGGGGGTGATGGGGAGAGAGCCATAAAGGGCCATAAGAACAGAGAAAAGCAGAATGAGGAAGGAATTCTGGAAGAGCAAAGAACAGGCTCAAGTGAACAGAGCTTCCCCCTGAGGAGGAAGAGGAGCAGTCGGGTAGAGTCTGGCGCTCCTAATGGAGAAGGGAATGCTCTTAGAGGTGTGCTGGTACGGGAATCCTGAGGGTGGGGGTGGGGAGTGGCGCTCAGAGGGCTGAAGATACGGTCAGTAGGATGGGGTCAACAGGGGCACGAGGGTCCCCAACAGAACTCTTGTTGAGTTTTTAATGTGAAGTAACTTACCACCTCAAGTTTAGAGAGAACCCTCCGGGAGTAGACTCCCTGGCTGGGTCTGTTTTCTCTCCTTCCGCTTGAATGCCTCTCTGAACTCCCACCCCACTTCAAGTCTTTGTGCGGATAGATTGTCAGCTTTGCACCAAGTACCTTTGTTGACCACTCGGTTTAATACCAGCCTTCCTGATCTCCCATACCCCTGCGTATGGTTTTTCTTTCCTATTGTACTTCTTAGCTAATTCATGTAGTTAATTTACTGATGTTCTTTTTCTCTACGTTCGTCAATTAGAATTTAAGTTCCACAGGGCAGGGATCTCTGTTTTTTTTTTCTACTGATGTGTGCCAGGAGCCTGGGACAGTACCTGGCCATGATTGAGGCTCAGTAAACATTGTGGAATGAATCAGCCAGTGTTCCCAGCCCCTTGAACCCGAAGCTGGACCTGGGATCACCGCGTACATGCCCTCCCTCTTTCCCTGCTTTACACTGTCCTCCCATCCGACATAGGCATGGGGTGCCAGCAGAGGGTCCAGGGAAAGCACTTGGCCCTGCTGGCAGATGCTGAGCAGGAGGGCAGCGTGGAGGAAGAGGACCTGGGAGCGCTGCCTCACTCTTCTGCCTCGCTGGACAGCGAGCACAGGGGAAGCAGGACGAGGGACCCCATCCTCCTGCCCCTCCCAGGCCCTCTGTTCATGGAAGGACTCGCCGACGCAGCCCTGGAGGATGGTGAGTGCCTCCTGGCCCTGGCTGTCAGCCCACAGTGCCCCAGCGGCTTGGCCAGTGTCAACAGGAAGGTACCCCAGTCGGCCTGCTCAGAGGCTCTCCCTGAGTTGTGCTCGAGGAGAGAAGGATGCAGAGAGACCGTTGTTGTTCCTGTCCCCCCGCCCCAGCCTTCAGCCCACCCCCCAGCTGGTTGGCCAGGGTCCCCCAGCTCCACCCTTTGACTGCAGAGGCAGTGTCACCGGGGAGGGGTGGGAGAAGGGAGCAGCAGCCCCCCACCTCCTCTGCACCCACCCCCGCCATGGCCAGGTGTCCAGTCCTGTGTCCAGGAAGCCGTCCCCCCGTTTCCCCTCCAGTGGAGAACCTGCGGCACCTGATCCTGTGGAGCCTGCTGCCTGGCCACCCCACAGACCCACAAGCTGCTGGGGAGCCCGAGGACGACCTGACCCCTACACCCTCCATCAACAGCATCACTTCGCACCCCTGGGACCCAGGCTCCCCAGGGCGAGCGCCTACTGGGGCTGAAGGGGACAATGCCCCACTTTCGGGGCCAGAGTGGAGCCAGCCAGGGCAAGAGGACATGGCTTTGCGTTCTCTGGAACAATTGCCCCCAAGGACCAGGAATTCTGGGATCTGGGAATCTCCCGAGCTAGACAAGAATCCGGAGGAAGAAGCTTCAAGCACAGAGGGCACAGGAAGTTACAAAGTTGTAAGAAAAGGTAAGTAAGTTGGGGTGTCCCCGGGGGGCACATGGCCAGCTTTGCTAGGGGAGCACTGAGTCTTCCAGCTGGCTGCTTCCCCCAGCCCCTGTCCGGAAGCCATGTGTGCAGAGATTTGTCCCGATCCTGGGGAAGATGACACGTTAACATCACATAAAGGCTTTGGGGTCAGACAGCCGAGGTACAGGGTCCTAGCTCCGTTTCTTAATACCCCTGTGACCCTGGGAGAAATTCTAAAGCCCCTCTGGACTTCATTTTTATGAGGATATCACTGTGGCACAAGTCAGCTGCCACTAAGTTTCTGCTAGCGTTCTTCACTGCTCTTGCAGTCCCAAGGAGAAGTGGGGCTCTTCTCAAGGTCTTCATCCCCAGAAAGACACGGGCAGAGGGCTCCAGCCAGTGGCTCCAGAGAGCAGCAAGGGAGCACTGATGTGTGAGGTGGAGGCAGGGTGGGTCTGGAGTCAGAGCCAAGAGGAGGGGGCTGTGGGACAAGGCTGGGGAGCTATGCGAGACTGGGGGCCTCGAGCAGGGAGCTGGGAGGCCCTGGCTTTAAGACGGGAAAAGCCAGGACTGGCTGGGACGGTGGCCAGAGCCCAGATGACAGAGGGAAGCGTCAGCTGAGGAGAGGGCAGCCTGGCCTGAGGAGTGCAGCAGGGGAGGAAGCGAAGCGCAGGGTGCTTGTGAGGGGTCGGGGGGGCGTCCACACCAGTGCCAGGGGGCCTCTCCTCCCCAGTGCCCAGCTCTGCCTCCTTTTCCGGGAGCATTTTTCTCTCCACCTGCCCGAGGTCTGCGCTCTTTCCTGGGTCTCTGGGACCTGACCTTCCTTCTGCCTCCTCTGGTGAATTGGTGAATTGGTGGAGCGGTTCTCTGTGGCTCCGCTGGGTATAATCATGTGTGATCTTGTGTTTACTTTGTTCTTCCTTTTTCTTTTTCTTCATCCCCCCCGCCCCGCCCGCCCCCCACACCCGCCTCTTCTCTCTCCCTCTCCTTCCTGCTCCGTCTCCCTTCCCTTTCCTTCTCTCTTGGTCTCTGCTCTCCCTGGTGGTGGTGTTGGTGCAGCGGAGGTGGCAGGCAGCAAGGTGGTCCCTGCACTACCAGAGAGTGGCCAGTCAGGGCCTGAGCCACCCGAAGCGGAAGGCGGAGCAAAGGCTGCGGGTAACGAACCTCTCCTTGGAGCCAGAGGCAGGCAGGGCTGGAATGGGAGCCCTTGAGGGCAGAGCTGGGCTTCCGGGGTTAGACCCCTGCCTGCAGTCACGTGGACACACACCACTATACACACTCCCTCAGCTGTCTGGAATCAGGGAGAGTAGGCCGTGGGCCTCAAGGTGAGGGGCCAGACCTATGCCAGCCCCTCTCCAAGAGCTGCACAGGCCCCTTTCAGAGCAGCAGAGTGAGGCAGCGGTGCTGAGCCACAGGAGGTGGGGGGAGGTGGAGAGCAGTGTCCTTGGCCTGACCTTCTGAGCCACCTCTCCCCCAGCACCAACCTCCACACTAGTAGTGTCACTGTGGAAAAGGGCTTGCAAGGCCTTCCAGGCTCCCGGATGTTTACCTGTGCTGACTGTCCTGTCAGGGACCCTCGGCATCTTTCTCTAGCTGTCCCTGACCCCCTCTGATGAGTTGAGGTATCTCAAAGATCACGAAGTAATTGGCCATTGGGGAGGGGGCTGTGTTGAAGTTCAGCGTAGCCTGAGATGGGGCACAAGAAGGAGGCGCTCACCCACCTCTTTGAAAAGCACCTAAAGCCCTTACCCTCCTCTTCACCCTTCCTTCAGGGAATGGGGGCCACTGTGGTTTCCTAGAAGAAACACAACCACCCTGCCCCTTCTCCCTTAACCTTCACCACCAGCTCCTTGGTCTTCCCCTGGTGTGGGCCCCAGCAGGAGTATCACCATCTCAGAGGTCCTCAAAGCGAAGGGTTTTGGGGCCAGCCTGCTCTGAGCTCGTCTGCAGTGGCTTCCCTGGGCCCATGGGTCAGCCTGGGAGACACTGGAGGAGCAGAAGACGGCTTAGACGTCCTCTGTTTGCCTCCTAATCTCTTTGTCTTGCTGGGGACAGGGAACTGCTTTTACGTCAGCATGCCGGCAGGACCCCCTGACTCAAGTACTGACCTGTCAGGAGCACACACAACCCCTTCCCAGCCCGACGGCCTCCCTGCCTGGCAGACAGAGCCTCAGCCCCCACTTCAGGGAGGCCATGGAGATCAAAGCGCCCCAGCCGCTCTCCCCCAAGTCTGGCCCTCAGGGATGTGGGCATGATCTTCCGCACCATCGAGCAGCTTACGCTCAAGCTCAACCGGCTCAAGGTAAGGGCTCGGGTCCCCAGGGCACAGCCCATCCCCCGAGACCTGTCACCCACAAGAGCTGTCTCCGCGGGAGCCCTAGATCCTGGCCTGGGGCTCTGGCCTCAGCCCGCCCCGCCACCCTCAAGCACAGCCTCTTCCCCAGAGGGGCTGGAGAGCAGATGTCCCTCTGCTACTCTTCCAGGACATGGAGCTGGCCCACAGAGAGCTGCTCAGGTCCCTCGGGGGTCAGTCATCTGGCGGCACCACACCTGTGGGCAGTTTCCACACAGAGGCAGCTAGATGGATAGAAAGCTCCCTCTCCCCTCCAGCCAAGGAGCCCCTGGCCTCTGACTCCACGGACAGCCGCGAACTGGGGCCCTGTCCGGAGGACGGTGAGTGAGGTCCTCCGGGGTTGGGGGGTGGGTGCGTGGAGAAGGCCATCGGCTCCTGAGGAATCACCACACGGCTATGAGAAGATGGGGGAGTTCTGAGAAGGGGGCCCATTTTTTTCCCCTCAAGTACAATTCATTCACTCATTTTCTCAGCTTCAGGAGGAGGAAGCTCCCCTAAAAGTGGGAACCTTAGAACTGAACCCTCTTTTCTCCTTGGGTTCTGGAGATAACCAACCAGGAGGAACCTAGTCTCACATCTGAAACCTGTCCTTAATAAGTGGTTCAGAAGCAGATTCTGTGGGCCGGGGCCACGGCTGTGCTCCCACTCAGGCAGGCAGACCCATACCTACTCACGGGTTTGGGGGCCAACAAAACAGAAGTGGGGTTCAGCAGACAGCCCTTTCCAGGCCCCACGGGAAACTGAGGTTTCTGGTGGAGAACGCCTGTCACGGGAGGATGGCACTAAAGAGCTGCTCTCACAGGCCTGAGGACTGCCCAGGAGAGACACGGGGGAGGGCTGTCTCGGAGGCCAGCTCCTCACCGCCGTCCCTACTCCCCACAGGCCCCACTCCAATGGAAGACGGCACGGCAGACACAGCCACTTCCCCAGGACCGTAGCTGTCGGAACCACTGAGTCCTTACATCCCCACTCCTCCGCTAGGGACTGGCCTGAGGCAGGGCGCAGGGTGGGGAGACCCCAGACCTCCCTGCGGTAGAGGCAGTTGAGGAGAAGGCTCCAGCCGAGACCCCAGGGGAGATCCGCATGTTGCTTGATCTGCTCAGATTGGAGTCAAGTGTCAGTGTCTTTTCCCCTCCCTTCAGCCCACCCCTTCAAGGCCTCCTGTCTCCTAAGCATGCAGACTGCATCTGAAAGGCCCCCTCGTCCCCACGTACTTGTGCGCGCCTGTATGTGTGGGTACCCCCAGACGAGCCAGTGTGAGTGTGAGGAGGCAGCTCCGGTGTAAATGCACTTTCTTCCCCCCCTCCCTTCTCCACAGGACCCCCAGGCTGGGGTGGGTGTCTCCACCTCTCCTCTTTGTCACTTTGGTTTCCTATAAATATGTATGTATTGTATGTGTATCTCTGCGATTGTAAATAACTTCACCCTTTTTTGTTTCTGATCCTGGAGCACTGGGGGCAGTTACAGAGGGGCTGCTTAGGGAACAGGAGGTTCACTTGGGTCTCCTAGTTAGCGGCCCAGCTCCAGGATCAGGGCCCAGAGTTGGAGCCATCCCTGAGGCCTCCAGCTTCCAGCCTCCTTGGCCCGGTGCTGAGCTCCTCCCTCCCTCCCAGGACTTCTCATCTTCAGGGGAACTTCTTACCCCACCTGTATCCACCCTTCCCCACCCTCTCCCTGTAGAAAACCAGTGTATCAGGTACAGAGCTGAAAACTGGGCCCCAGGATGGGGGTAGGGGGTTGAATGCTGGAGTCCCTAAACTAACCTAGGACCATCCCCAGGGGCTACCACAGCCTTGGCCCCCATTACCACACCCACTCCCCCCACTGACTAATAGAATATACACACTGTGCTAGGTGTATATATACATATATATATATAAATATATATATATATAATATATAAAATATAGATATGGAAATGACTGTTTTGCTGTTAAAATAATGTATACTCTTATTTTCTTCCTTTCATGGTTAAGTTTTTTTCTTTTTTTTTTTTAAGAAAAGTTAAATATTCTTCAACTGTGGTGGTATGTGTGTGATTCTTGGAACCACTGTGATCAAAGATCCTGTAGTTATCCCCTCTGAGACTGGTTAGCATTGGAGAGAAGGAATGGAACACAGCCCCCAGACCCAGGCCTTGCCATATTCTCTCTCGAAGCTCCAGGGCGCGCTTCCTGAACTTCACTTGGGCAGACCAAGTGATACAGCCCCCACAGCTAAGACACAAACAGACACTTATCTCAGTTTAAACACACACACAGGAGCAGTGGTCCCAGAGTCAAGAGCCCTCATGGACTGCCCTCAGTGAGCTTTAGGACTTTAAAGGCAACACACAGGGGAGGATCATCTCAGAGGCCTGACCAGATGCTGTCCAGTCCTCTGGCAGGCTCTGACACCCTCCGGAAGCAGCTTGTCAGACATGGCCACGCCCCTAGGACTGTAACCATTCAGACCTCCTCTCTTTGCTCTCATTGTTGGACTAAGGGACAGATTTTCTTTCCCCTCTGTTTTTTTACCTCCTAAACCCAGCATAATGCTGAGTGCTGACCTCAGGAGCTTACGGTCTGGTTGGGCATCAGAATGAATACACGACCCATTCTTGATTAAGTGTTGGGATGAGGACATGGGCTTTAAGGCTCCATGGAAGCTTTAGAAGGCCTCAGACTTATGAGATAAGTGTCTCCTGCAGGAGAGGCTGGGATGACAGGTCATGGCCAAGCACCTATGATGTCCTCAGCATTGCAGATTCAAAGACCTGCTCCTGCACCCTGCTTCCTTTAGCAGCCAGCTGCCAAGAGGCCAAGCAGCAGTGCTGGCAGCTGGAGGCAGAGAGGGGACTGTGGGGGCCACAGAGCCTCACAGAGAGCAGATCTCTGTTGAGGCAAGGGAAAGCAGAGTGGGGGTCAAGAAGATGTGACCAGGTTAGACGTGCTCAGAGGTGAAGAAGGACGCTTCTCAAGCAGCTCCCGGAAGAGTGAATGTCAACTTCCCAGAAGCCAGCCCTGGGCTCCGGAGGCATGATCAGGCCATCTCCGTGGATGCAGCACTGAAGGGTGAAGAGTCAGGGCCCCCGCCTCTCCTGCCCCGGCACCGTCTGGGTGGCTCTGGTTTCAGGTCACTGGCGGCAGTAGGCAGTGTCGTCAGGGTCCACGTTCAGCGCTTCGCCTTAGCTGCAGACGTGATGAGGGACTCAGCACCCTCTCCAAACACAGCAGCGCACTAGCTCAGCATGCCTTCACAAGCTGTGCCCTTGCCTCTCCTCCAAACCAGTCCAGAGGGGAACGGGGTCTGAGAAGGTGGAATGGTGGAGCCTGCGCTCCATGCTTCTGCCCCACCCACTCTTCCCCTCCGCTGTGCCTGTTGGCTGCTCTCCCAAGACTTCTCCTTCTGCCTCTTAAGTCCAGAGACACTGCCAACCCTGGCATATCACATGTCCTATGGTGGACGAGGAGGGGGTGACTGTAGGCTGGGCAAGCAAGAACTAGCAGAGGGACTGAGATCACCCCCTACCAGAACCATAAAGCGATTTGGCCATTTCTGGCCATATGAACACACTTTGAACAGGCATAAAATCTAAATATTCTGAGTAGTTCTGGGACAGAGCTTTCAGACAACCTCACAGAAAGAAGTACAGCAATAGACTTTGTTAATGATCTGAGCTTTCCCCAGGGAGGTCCAGCCCACTCGTGGAAAGAAGGCACTTCCTTGGCCCAGAATCTCTCGGGAAAAGCAGGGGGCGAGGGCTAGATGGAAAAAGCCACGGGCTCCTCCTCTTTGTGCTTGCATTTACTGATGGGGTCCCTTGGCAGCATCAACTCCTGGATCATAGTGTACGTAGGACATTGTGGGGAGAAGCAGTTTTTCTGAAAGAAGAAAGGGCACGCTGATAGCTAACAAATGCAATGAAGGTGAATCATCCGAGGAAAAATCATTTCCTAGGACAAGGTGGGTTAGGGGCTGGGGGAGGGGCACGGAGAAAAGGAGCCTGACTGCCGATCTTGGGGCAAGAGGAATGAAGGCTGTGTAGTGATGAAAGGACAGGGAAGCTACAGGGCCTGCCTTGGGAACAGAGAGCAGGAGAGGTTGATGGGGACTCACCGCCAGGGACAGCCACAGCAGCCCCACGGGGCCCTTGGACGCACTCTTGGATTTGGCGAATTGCGCCTGGTACTGCACCACGGTGAGGAAGGCCTCCAGCCCCACCTCTGTGATGCGGTTTCCTGGCGGAAGGAGTAGACGAGGGGGCCTCAGGGCACCAACCACCTCCTTGCTGACACCCTACTAACCCCTTGCTCCTCCAACTCACTCGCCCAGACTAACACCCGACCTGGTCCTTCACCCGAGCTCGCCTTTTTGTCTCACTTCCCTCAGTCTTTCATCTTGCTCCTCTCTGCTAATTGCCTGACCCAGAGCCCGCCCCCGCCCCAAAGCCCCATGCGAGAGGGCCTTCAGGTGACGCCCAGCCACTGGAGAACCAGGTTCTGCCCCATGGAGCGCCATGGGGGCCACCTAGTGGCCGCCGGGGGACCAGCCAGCCTCCTGAGGAAAGCGGGGGCCACTGGCAAACGTACGGAGAAGATTGAGGTGCAAGAGGACCTTGTTCCCAGGCATGAAAACTTTGCCATCGCGGTGCTCCACAGGCTCCAGGAGAGGGTTGACCATCTCAGCAGCTTCCCCAACCAGCTGCTAAGGCAGAATACTAATTGCAGCAGCGGAGGGGAGCTGGTCAAGAGGCCATTCATTCATTCATTCAACATACATGTTTTGAGGGCCGGTTATAGTCCAGGCTTTGTCCCGAGTGCTGGAGATACAAAGATAAATTAAGCCCATACCCTCAAGAAGCAGCTCTGTGCGGGGAAGCCAGAGAGTTGAGACTAATGCAGTATGGTGTTGGAGCTGACAGAGGGAAGCAGAACTGGGCAGGGCGGTGGGGGGCAGAGCAGACAGGGGGAGGGACAGCTAGCCAGGCTTGGGAGCAGTCAGTCCTGCAGGAGATGGCCTGGGAGCTGGCGTCTTGGGCGTGTGTGGTCCTTATCAGATGAAGAGGGTAAAGTGCCAACAGATGCAGAGGTGTGAAGTAGTGTTGGCATTCAAGTTCAAGATTTTCTAACAGGGAGATCAATGAGGATAAAGGACTGCAGGGAGATGGCGCTGAAGGCAGGATGAGAGGGAAATGCAGTCATCCTGGGGAGAAACAGCAGCTGCTTCCTGCCTAGGGTGGGGGAGGTCTTGGAACACTGGCATACATCGGAGATGTGGGTTCGATTCCAATAAAGTGGCTTCCCAGTGCATATAAAAGTTGTGTTTATATTACAGTCTAAATGTGCAATGGCATTATGTCTTAAAAAAAGCAAGGTATATACCTTAATTTTAAAATACCCTTGCTAAAAAAAAATGCTGACCATCATCTGAGCCTTCAGAGAATCAGAGTAGTAATATCAAAGATCACTGATAACCATAACAACTGTAATAATAATGGAAAAACCTGAAATACTGAGAGAAGTAGTATCAAAAGGTAGCCCAGAGACACAAAGTGAGCAAGGGCTGTTGGGGGAAAAAATGGCACTTGCTTAATGCAGGGTTGCCACAAGGCTTCAATTTGTAATTTTTAAAAAATACAGTATCTGAATCGCAGTGAAGCAAAGCACAATAGCCCATGTGTAACTGCGTAAGTGCACATAGCCCTTGGGCAGCTGACTCCACTGTGGGGGCGGGCGCTACGGAGTCAGCAGTCCAGGAAGGTTTTCAAAGCAAGGGACAAGTTGGTCCACGTTGAAAGAGAAGAGGGAGGCTGCAAGGGCAAAGGGGAAGGTCTCAAGTTGCTGTGAGGGCAGTGCCACGACCAGGAAAACACCCTGCCCCTCCCTGGGGAGCTGCTGGCAAGGCCAAAGGGCTCTGTTCCCTCTGCAACTGTGGGTGTGGTGGAGACAAACAGATGGCATTTGGGGAGCAGACTGAGTGGAGGCAAGGATCAAAAATGGGGTTCCTAATAGAAGGCCAGGGGCACTGAGCTCTGTCATCCCCTGCAAGTCCAGGCTGGGATAGGAAGCAGGCAGGACCGAGGGCACAATGCCAGGTGAAGTGGCTGCTGCCACAGAACAGGACTGGAGACTCCTTCCCAGGAGGGGCTGGGGGCCTGGACCCCAGGGGCCTGCTCCCCACCCAGCTTCTCCCAGCCTACCTCAGACTCCATGAGGATGCTGCGCTTCTCTTTGCTCCCAGTCTTGGCCCCTTTTCCCTTGCTTAGTTTCTGCTCAGGGATGGTTACCTCTGGAGTAGGAAGAGGAGCCAGAATGCACGGGGCAGACCTCTGCCACCACCCCTTTTCCCCAGAGAAAGGCTAGGGCGAGGAAGGGGTCTCTTCACACTGTGGGTTCGGGTGCAGTAGAAATAGAGCTGGAGGGGGGGCTCCAGCCAGACAGGGCGGGGGGATTCCTCCTCTGAGAGCAGAGCCACAGGGGTCCAGCCCAGGGAAACGGTGTGGAGTGCAGTGAGTGGGGCTGGTTGGAGTTTCCAACAGCATCCACAAGAAGGCTAGCTCAGGGCAGGCGGCTCATCCTGCCCAGGGCTGCGCCTTCTCCACGACCTGCAGGCGGGCGCCAGCACTTACTCCCCTTGCCTGCCTTTGCGGAGTCTTCTTTCTTAGGGGTTCCTTGTGTAGGTGACTGCCCAGGCCCTGACTTCTCCTCTTTCTTCACCACTTCCTGTGGAGGATGTAAGAAGAGAGATGAGAGTCTTGCCTCTCTGGGGGATGGGAAGCAGATGTGGGAAGGGGTCGGCACTGGGACCCTGGGCCAGAGATGGACCTTCAAAGGCCTTCCAGCCTCTACCCCACTTGTTTCTCAAGGAAGCTTCCTCCCCCTTTTCCTCCAGCGCCCAAGACTCTGCTGCCCCAGCACACATACCCCCGACTTCTCTTTTTTCTTGCCCAGACCCTTGGGTGTCTTCACTGTCTGCATCTTGTCCTTCTCCACCAATGCAAAACTGCTGACTCCCATCAGCTGATTCTTGTCACGCTCTGTTTTGGAGTCCCCGTGCCGAGAGGTGGAAGGCTGTGCTCACAAATGGGCGGGGGGGAGGGGATGGAAGAGGAAGAAGCCAGTGCCCCTTCCCTTGTGCCAAGGTGGCAATCAGGCTGGCAGCATCCCCATCCGAATCTCCCTGCCTAAATGCTAACAATTTGTTTGGGACTCTTACGGGTCATTTTGGGGACAAATAGCAGAGGGATCCTGGGGGTGAGTTTGGGGGTAGAGGTGGGAGGGTGGGGAGGGTAGGAAAGGCATTTCAACTCATAATGAGGGGAGAAAACTGTAGCTAACATATTTTAAACTAAGTGCCAGGCACTTTTCCAAGTGCATTAGCTGAATTAACTCATTTAATCCTCTCAATAATCCTATGAGGTAGACACAGTTATCCCCATTTTACAGATGAGGAAACTGGGGCCCCGAGAGGTTCAGTCACACACCCAAGGTCTCAAGCTGTTTGTGAATGAGCCAGATTCCAAGTCCCTGTGGTCTATAAATTTTGTCCTTTCTCCTAACCAACACACTCTGCTCTCAGCGGAGTGGCTCTGCGGTTAGAGACCAAACTTTTGTTAGATGTGTGCTGAGGTCGAAGAGAAAAACGGTCACAACACAGGGAGAGAAGATGGGTTAGGACACGTCCAGCCGTCTGAAAGCGGCCGACCTGGGAAGCGGTTCAGCTCTCCCACTGGGGCGCTCCTCACCGAACGCGAGCGCTCCTGTGAACCTTTCTCCAGCAGGAGGCGCCGGCGCTCCACCACCTCGGTATGTGTCAGCTCAAAGGGGCGCAGGACCTGGGGCAGGACGGCACCTCGCCATCAGCCTTCCGGGGAAGCCGTCCGGGGAGCGGGGACTGGGAGCGAGGGTCTCTCCCCGGCCCCGCCCATCCGGCACACCCACCTCAGCCAGCTTCAGGGCGCCCTTGTCCTGGATGCGGTTGTGAGCCAGGGATAGCCAGAGCAGGGAGCGATTGAGCCGAAGGCCCTGCGGGGGCGGGGAGAGGCAGTGAGCCAGCCGGCGGCGCCGCAGCTCCAGCTCGCGTGGGACCCTGCCCGCTGTGCACGCACATCCGCGATGTAGCCCGCGCCCTCGTCCCCGATGTGGTTGAAGCCCAGGTTGAGCGAGACCAGGGTCTGGTTGCAGCTGTGCAGCGTAGACAGAGCCTGACCCAGGAGCTGCGCCCCGTGGTCGTCGATGTTGTTGTTCCGCAGAGACAAATGCGCAATCCTGGGCAACGGGAGGGAGAAGGCGAGTCTCAGGAAATCTGGGATCCTGGGCGGTTCGGTAACCTCGGAAAACTTGGGGCCATAAGGAGGGCCATTCGGGTTTGAGGGTGGAGGAACAGGGTCCTTGGGGAGGTGCTAGAGAACAAGGCAGGGTGGGAACTAAGGATGAATGGGGACGGGGACGAGCCCAGAGAAAGGGGGTGAGGGGAAGGAGTCTCACGTGCTGTCTGCTGCCATGAGTTTGTGGTAGGACTGCTCCGGCAGTGGGTTCCCCTCCAGAGACACTTTCCTAAGGGTAGGGAGATCTGAGACCCAAGAGGCACCACTGAGGCCAGGTGAGGGGAGGGGACAGAGGGAGGGTGGGGCTCTGGAGAGCAGTTTGGGAACATGCCCCACCCCCAACTCCCTGACACAGGAAATTATCTGTGACCCTTCTCCAGACTAGAAATCCAGAAATGTGCCATGTGAAGGGGTTGCTCTCCAGAGTTAGTGACAGGAGCCTCTAAGATGGTACAGGAGCCCCTCAGATGACCCCAGTGATCCCCACTTCTTGGTATCCATGCCCCAGTGTAACCCTCTCCCCTTGAGCGTGGCTGACCTAGTGACTCCCTTCTAATGAATAAGCAAAGGGCAAAGTGATGAGAGGTCACTTTCAAGTTTAGGTTACAAAAAGGCTGTGGTTTCCAACTGGGGTGCTCTCTCGTACTAGCTGCCGGGTGGTGAGAGCACCCAGACGACCTAGGGAAAGGCTCACAAGTGGAGGCACTGCAGCCAATCAGCTGCTATGTAAGTAAGCTTGGCTGCCGGTGCTCCACCACCACCACTCTGCACCCCCAAAAGGACCACAACCCCAGCCAACAGCCTTACTGCAACCCCACCTTAGCTGAGCCAAAGGTGCCAGCTAACCTACACCTGGATTTAACTCACAGAAACTGTGAGATAGTAAACGTTTGTTGTTTTAAGCCACTTTAATTTGCGGTAACTTGTTACACAGCAACAGTTACCCAGGACATGACCCCTCCACAGGGCAGTGGTTTCTCCAACAGTATTGACAGGTTGGAGGTCTTTTTCCAGATCACAACAAACATGGAACTAACGGCTAAAAACTTCTCTGTTAAAAATTTCTCCCATGGGAAAAAAAAAAAATTCATATCTGCCCAACATTTCAGCCTGGCTCATCTAGCATCTGAACCTGATTGCATTTATTTCTTATTATTTTATTATGTTGATCTGACTTATTTTTACATATTAAGATGAATTCAATAGTTTGTGGGGTTTTTTTCTTGCTGGCTAAATTGTTTCTAATTACCCTGATAGAATGACAAAGAGCTCCAGCTGAAGGAGACAAAAGCCCTGCCCTCAAGAAGCATCCCTTCCACTACGTAGGGAAGACAAGTGGGGAGGCCAGCCAGTGATGGTGGGAGGGTCTGTAAAGCAGAAGTCAAGGGTGCTAGGGGAGCCTCAGTAAAGAGCAGCCAAATCAGCTGTGTTCTTTCTACAACAACCACGGTTGTAGTCATTACTTCACACTTTGCTCTGACTCCCTCCTATACAGGAATGCTCCTTCCGGTTCCCTGCCTGGCCTCTTCCTATTCCTCCTTCAAGGCTCAGCTTAGTAACCACCTCCTCCAGGCAGCCTTCCCTGTCTCCCATAAAACATCCACCACTACAGTCCCCACACTGCCCTGCAGTATTCATTGCTATGCCCTTTTCCCTCTCTCACAGGACTGCTAGTTCCTGTATGAGAAGAACCAGTCCCTGGTTCAGCGTCAGAGCCCAGGCAGTGAGGAACCAGGGAGGCAGGACTGATGAACAGGAGATGAAATAAGGCCCCAAAGGTAGCTTCTTTAGGTGCTGGTGTAGACAGAAAAGGGGACCCTACGGTTTGTCAGATGGGAACTTCAGAACCGCCACAGAAACTAGCAGCACCCTCTTTCCACAGAGATGCCAGCCCTTCAGACCACCCAGCCAGCCCATCTACCCAGGTCTCCTCCCTGCTTGCCTGTTCCGCTCTGCTGACCTGAGCGTGGATGAGCAGAGAGGCAGGAGGGCGATGAAAGTAGTCAGGGTCTTATCAGTCAGCCCCACCTTCCACAAGCTGGAAAGGGTGGGAAGCACAGAATCGCAGCTGGAGCATCCCCTCCTTCCCATTTGTCCTCCCTAGACGCCGTGATAACCCAGCCACACCCTTCCTCATTCCCTTCTTCCCTCAACTCCCCAGGGTCTTCCATGCCCCTTCCGTTCTTCCTCCCAGGCCGCTAGGAGCCTGCAGCCCTCACTGGCCTCCTGCCCCTCCCGCAGCCCCGGTCCCTTACCCCCATGCCCACTCACTTAATGGCCTGCAGCTGGCTGAGGGAGGGCAGACACTTTGAGAAGATACCCAGGATCCGCTCCTCAACCTTCCAACCTGCGGAAGGGAGAGAAGGAAGGCACCTCGGGCCGGAGGTGTACAGTGGGGTGGGGGACGGCGGGTGGGAGGGGCAGTGCGCGGAGGAGACCTCACCGCGAATGTAGATTTCCTTCACGGACTTGTCCTCCGGCTCCAGCTCCACCTGGATGGTGGGCCGGAAGAACACATATTTGCTTTCCAGGCTGTTAAGGCTGCAGGACCCCGACAGCCGCTGGTCATCTGGAAGGCAGGGAGGGGGTGCGAGGAGCCGGGGAAGGAGGGAGAGGGTAGAGTCACCGCCTCGGGCCCCACGATCCGGCCAACCTACGGGTGCCAGAGGGCCGGGACAGCCCCCACGGAGAGACAGGAGAGCCCCCGCAACAAACCCCCGACACCTGCCTCCCCACCCACTCCCTTGAAATCCACCCCCCTCAGTCACACGCACAATGCCCTGCGTCCCCGCCGTTCCGCCCGCCGTGCGATGGGAGGCTGGGGATGGACTTGGTGGCCCTGGTAGACACCCTGGCGGCTCCGCTGTCACTCACCTACTGTGGGCTTTTCCGACGTAGAGGCTGAGGGGGCGAAGGTCGGCTGCGGGCGGGGTCGGGTGACCACTTTGGGAAAGTCCGTGTAGCCCCACCGCGTGCAGAGCTCAGCGAAATCCACCTCGAGGATGCCAGTGCACTGGTACTCCTCTGCAGGGGCGGGGACGAGAGTGGGCGGGGAATGGCCGAGCCGCGCGGAGCTCGCCGGCTGGAGCCCAAGGCCGCCACCAGAGGGCAGCAGAGACCAGAGGACGCCCCACCCAGCCCCGCGCCCCTCCCGCCCGGGATCCGGGCCCAGCGCCGAGTTCCCACGCTCGCCTGCGCGGGGCTTCTGGCCTCGGGGCGGCCCGGAGCCCCTCCATAGAGGCAGACATCCTTACGGCCACTTTTGACACATAAGATGCGTTCTAGAGACCGACACTGAAAACACTTGATAGGAAACTGGGAAATCGAGACCTGGAAGAAGGGACTAACGGGCTTGGAAAGACAAGGTGGGCGCCTCGGCTCCTCCTCCCACCCCGCGGGTCAAGGCCGCTTCCACTCCGGCTCTCCGCTCTCTGGGGTTAGGGGAGGGGACCTCTGCCTCCCGAGCCCAGCCACCTCCCCTGTTCCTTCCTTGCGGGGGACTGCCCAGGGCCACATGAAGAAAGAAGGCCCAGGCCTGATGTGAGAAAAGGAAGGAACCCACAAGGATCTCTCCATCTCCCACCTCACTCCCCCACCCCTACTCCCTCCACGTGACGCGCAGACTGAGGCCAAGCAGGGCGGTAGGCTTTATTTAAGAAACATGGATAGAGTCCGTACTCCTGTCCCACACTGTTCTAAGTGCTTTGGAAATCTTAACTCATTCAGGAGTTGTAGTAACTCAGGCAGATGCCCAGCACTTCCCATCCAGAGGAGTCTGCAGGCCTGAGGTGTCTGAGTACCCAAAGATGCCTACTCTTCTCTGCTCCTACATGGGCCTTGCAGCAAGAAGTGGTTCCTTTAGATGGGAAGGGGTGTCCCAGCAAAGGGGAGACTCTGGAGGCAGAGGGTGGGCTTGATGCCAGCCTGCGGAGCAGCCTGGAAACCCCGCAGCAACATCAGGCTGCAGGGGCTGTGCCCAGAGAAGAGTGTTCTGCAGCTGACCGCGGGGACGCTGTGTGCAGGGTGTGGGCCACTGGGAGATTGTGTGCTCAGCACAGTGAGGGCAAATGAGAGGAGGCGCTGGGAGGTGAGGGGAAGCCCCTTGTACAGCTGACTCCTGCACAGGCCTGCTTTCCCAAGCTCTTCTCTCTACTGGGAGAACCCCTCCATCCTTCCTTGCCTCACTCACACCATCTTCTCTAAACAGATTTTCAAACTTTAACATCTGTCTGTAAGAATCATCAGGAAAGCCTGTTAAGAATTTCCTGAGCCCCATCCCTCCTGGGTTCTGATCCCATAGTCTAAGCAGAGTCCATGAATTTGCATTTCCAAGAAGCTCACTGTGCGTGTCCAACTCTTTGTGACCCCATGGACTGCAGCCCACCAGGCTCCTCTGTCCATGCGGATTCTCCAGGCAAGAGTACTGGAGTGGGTTGTCAGGCCCTCCTTCAGGGGATCTTCCTGGCCCAGGGATTGCACCCAATCTTCTGTGTCTCCTGCATTGGCAGGTGGATTGCTTACCCACTGAGCCACCTGGGAAGCCCTAACAAGTTCACAGATGATGCTAAAGATGGGCCAAGGAGGGCACCCAAGAACCCCGTTCTAGAACAGCACGCCCCCGATGATGGAAATATTCCATATCTGGGCTTCAGCTAGCAGGCACTCAGTGAGCAGCACAGCCCTGAAAGGGCCTTGCTCCTACTTTCCTCCCCTCTCACACTCCCTCCTCACGCTCAGTGTGAGCTTACCTCATAGCTTCTTGAAAGAAAGCCACCAGATGGGGCTTTCTCCAAATCTGTAAACCTTCCTGCATCTGCCTTCACTCTTTGCCCTGTATGAACCCTGCCACAGTGCCCCTGCTAACGCTTCTGTGACCGTGTGGCCATGTCCTGTTATCACTCTCTTTCTGTCTGACCTCTCTGGCTCCTCTGTCAGCTGTCCTCCTCTAAGATCCCTGAGGCTGGGTTCTGAGCCCTTTCCTGTCTCTGGCTCCATTCCCTCCCTCCCCAGGGCAATCTGTTTTATTCCCAGGGTTTAAATGCACCCAAACATCAGCGGCTCCCAATTCATATCTCCAGACCTGACATCATCTCACTGCTCCAGACCCTTCCATCCAGCTGCTCAGCCAACACCAGCCCTTGGAAATCTCTCACATGTTCTTCCTTCATGCATGCCTGTCTCCATGGATGGCCCTTTAACCCATCCCACATCCAGTACAGAAACATGGAATCATTCTTGCTACCTCCCTCACTTCCCCTTCCCCCACCATCCACTATTTCACCAACTCTTTTTCTACCATGGAAGTATTTTTCCAAGAAGCCTAACCCAGCTCCCCATTACCTTCCTCCAGCTACAACTGTCCCTCACCTGGGCTATTAAAATGCCTCATAACTCATCTCCCTGCCCCCATTCTCTCCCTCTGCTACTGCATTTCCCACACAGCGGCCAGAGTGGGGTGTGTATGTGGGTGTGTGTGTGAGAGAGAGATGTGGCTGGGTTCATATCTATAGGAGATTCTAAACTGTCTTGTTTTTCCTTCTAGAAAATGCTCTTTCTCCAGCTCCTATAGCTCCCCTCCCACAGCCACCAGCACTGACAAGGAGATGGCACCTGACCAAGGTCTGATATCAGAGCGTTTTCTCTAAGTTGTTTTTCTGTGAGTCCAGAGATCGCAAGTTCCTGTCTTCAAAGTAAAGTGGTGGTTTGAATCAAGAAGGCTTCCAATCAATTCCCCTTTGTGGATAATTAGTTTGGGTTGGGATTCTATCACTTGCAACATAAAAAGCCACACTCATATGCATACTTTTCCAATGATGTTGGATTCCTAGAGAATGTATGTTCCATTCCAGCTGGACTGTGTCCATCTCAATCTGTCTCTATCGGACCTGGCTACAGAGCAGACATCAAAAAAGTAATTGTTGGAATAAATGTCTATAAAACTCAAAGTCACTCTTGGCAGTGCCCCTGCATCTTCCCATCACTCCCTGGACCCTCTTCTCGCATACAGATTGGCACATCTTATTGTATTTGTCAGCATCCCAAACCAGTGTGGGTTCTTTAAGATCAAGTTCAATACAAACATCTGCCAAGCTGGGTTGTAGGAACTGAGCTGGGACTGAAACTGTGATTCATACCCCAGGATGGAGCAGGGCGCTTGAAATGGGTGTCCAATGTATGTTTGTTGAGTGAACAAGTGAATTTGCAGTTTATAAAAATACTCTCACCATCAACTCCATTGTGCCTCCTCACAATAGGCAGGGCAAGACTCCACAGTACAGAGAAGAAACAAGCCTAATAACACGTGAACACTCAATAGTGCGACCACTTACAACACTCTTACCACGTGCCAGGAGCTATTTGCATTCACAGACCGAACTTCCGCCTGTGGAGTCCTTTTCCACCCAGCACTCCTGAGCACTAGAAGTTCTATTATTATCTGCTAGTATTTGGCATTATATTATTACTACCTCGCCCGCTAATGCCTGACACAAGGAAGAGGCCCCATCCAGTCTGGCTAATCCGAGGGACGAGTGGCTGGTGGGAGTGCGTGGAGCCGAAGCCTAGAGGCCTAACCCCCCAACCCCGTCACCCCGTACCAGGGTTTTGGGCTCCTCCTCGCCCACCGGCGGCAGGACGGTCGCCGGCTTCTCCTTGGCCCCGCGATCCCCCTTCTTGGTCACCGCACCCGATGATTTCTGGATCCCAGGACGTGGGGCCCTGGGTGAGGTCGCGGGTGGTGCGCTTGCCTCGCCCGACATGCCTCTGCCGTCCGCAGCGATTCCGGAGACCCTCACGGGGGTGAGGAGGCAGGACCAGACCCTGTGGGGCTTGCTTTGGAGGTGCCTGAATCCAAGGGTCTCTTCCGCCTGCACCAGCTGGACCCGCCTGCGGTGGCGTCGCCTCCGCGTCCCTCTCCCAAGACAACCGCGCGAGGTGGGCCGGCCCGCGGGCAAAGGGCAACCGCGGAGCGCACGCGGGGCCGCCAGGGGGGCACCACAGAGTCACTAGTAGGAGGCGGGGCCAGGAGGGCGGAGCCACGAAGGAGGACACCCAGGAAGGGCGGAGTCAGGGCAGAGTGGGCCTGACTGGGCGGCAGGGGATCACACGAGCAGAGGAGCCCGGGAGGGCCGCAGTGAGAAAGGAGAAGAACCTGGGCGGGGCTGTGGAGGAGGGAGACGAGTGGATCCCGGACTGGACCCCACCGGACCAAAGGAGGGGGCGGGGCTAGGGCAAGATCGGGGCGGAGAGGTGGGGCTCGGGGGCGGGCTAGGAGCCTTCCAAAGTCATCCGCGAAATTGACCGGAGGGAAGCCGGGCGTCAGCTCAGCGTATTAGGGGTCATGGCTGTCGGAGGAACCTAGGGAAGAGTCCGGGCAATTTGCCCATCTATCTTAGCATTTGCCGGGCAGGGACAGATCCAGTCTCCGGGGTCCGTCCTCCTCTCCTGTAAGGAGAGGGCCCTTGGTGGAAGAGTCCCAGAGAGACCCGCAGAATTGGCGAGATGGCGTGGCTCTTGGTTTGTAATCTCGACCCCATATATTTAGCTTCCTGGAGGTCTGGGGACTTAGTTGATCCACTGAGTTAAGGAGGCGGGTCATGCTTTCTAAAGAAAGTTGGATTCAAAGTCCTCAGGTAGTCTAGACCCTACTGGGCCCCCGTCTGAGTATACCCGCTCCCTGTCCCCTCTGCTCTCCTGCCCACTCCATTCCATCCCCCACCCCAACCCCCATTCCCAGACTTTCCCACCTTTGAGCCTTTGTGCTGTTCCGCTGTAGAAATTCTGCCCTTTGGGAAAGGCTTCCACCTGCCCACGTTTGTAGGTCTCGGAGCAATTTGCCCATCTATCTTAAGCATTTGCCAGTATTTACCATTGGTACCTTTAACTCACTCAGCCACTCAGCCTTTGAGGGAACATTTATTGAGTGCCTACTATGTGCCAGTGGGAACCAATGTTGAACATAAACATGGGATTCCTGTTTTCAGAGAACTTACAATCTGGTGGAGAAGGCAGAGAATAATCAAATAATCACATTAAAAACCAACACATTAGAGAAGTGCCTGGCACCCTGTTGGCCTTTTGCAGGTCTGGTGCATAAATACATCTGTCATCAATGCTATGAAAGAGAAAACGGGATGTGGAGTACAAGCAGGAGTTAACAGGTGAGTGGGGGAGGACGAGCCTTCCAGGTGTGCTAAGTCCCTGTCATAGGAAGCCAGGTCACTGAGAGGACACAGTGGCCAGTGTAATTGGAGCAGAGAGACAGGGAGCACAGTTTAGAGTAAGGCTGAAGAGACAGACAGGCCAGGCCAGCAAAGCCTTTAAGGCCTTGGACAATTCTGACTGTAGCCCAAGCAAGAGCCATGGGTCACCAGTGGAGATTTTCAGGCAGAGGTAACCTAAAACCAGCTTGTATTTTGAAGAGCTGACTGGAAGGAGGACCAGATGAATGCAGGGATGCCAGTCAGGCTATTGCTAGAGCTAACTGGGTTTGGGCTGCCTCTCCATTACAGTGAGTGCCCCAAATCAGGATCAGTGCCTGGTACCCCTCTGAAACCACACACACACACACACACACACACACACACACACACACACACACACACACACACACACACGAGCCTCGGCCAGGAGTACACAGAAAAGTTACCCAATATACATTTTTTACATTGATTTGAAATCAATTATCCAGCAACACTGAACCCAGCAGTTTATGTACACAGGGCCCTGGGGGCCTTGGGAAGCTCTGGGTTGGGGAAAAGGAACACAGACTTCTTGCTGACTGTGTTCGCATGATAGAACCTGGGAGCCAGGCTCCCATCGCCTCTCCATTCACTTCTATTAAACATGTTCGTATTCTTGGCCGGCCAGTCCCCTCCCTGCTCCTGGCAGGGTACAGTGGGCTCTGTCCTCAGCCTCAAGCAGCAAAGAACAGGTACGCTGACTTCTATACACCCTCTGGGCTCCTCAGCGGTCCTGGCGCCGAACTGGGGGTGAGGGGGGTGCCGAACTGGAGGCAAGTCGTAGTGTACAGGGATGTGGCTGTTCTTGGGGGAGTCATAGTGTCCAGGAGGCAGGCCCGGGGGCAGGGGGGCTGGGACCCCACAGAGTCTCGGTCTAGAGACAGAGAGGGGGACGACAGAGAGGGAGGTGACTCCTCCCCTCCCACCACCCTCCTTCCCTCTCCAGCAGCTCCTGCCCAAAGCCGATGAATGGTGCCTGGCTATCCGCAGCTCCTCAGCTGCCAGTGGGGAAGGCCACCTCAACCTGCCCACCTCACAGGATAGGAAGACACTCTGTCACCTGCCTTGTTCCCAGTTTTTCTGGGTATCAAGTTTACAACTCAGGTGCTGTAAAACCACCATTTCAAATCCTTAGCGCTGTGAGGTGGGTACCGCCACCTACAGGCTCTAAGAGGTAGTATGACTTCCCAAACATCACCCTTGGTTTGAGCCTAAGTCTGAGCCCCAAAGAAGGCTTTCCTGATAGCTCAGTGGTAAAGAAGCTACCTACCAACACAGGAGATGTGGGTTCGATCCCTGGGTGGGGAAGATCCCCTAGAGAAGGAAATGGCAACCCACTCCAGTATTCTTCCCTGAGAAATCCCATGGACAGAGGAGCCTGGTGGCTACAGTCCATAGGCTTGCAAAAAGTCAGACACAACTTAGCGACTAAACGACGACTGACGCCAAAGACCTTGCTCTTGCTACCACTTCATGCCACCTCCACATTCTTGTCCTGTCCCTTCTCTTTGCCCTCGTCCCTGTTCTCTCTGCTCCAGTGGAAAAGGAGGGCTCACCATGGACCAGAGGGCTGGGCTGCTCATAGGTACCACTGTCTCTCTGTGGCTGGGGGTGTCGCCGCCTCTGGCTGTCCGGGAGCTGAGGAAGCTGCCTGGGGGAGACCCTGAGGAAGGGCCTTTCATCTCCACGTAGCTGCTCTCCCGGGGGCTCCCTAGCAGGCTGGGCAGGTCCCGGATGGTGGCATAGGGGTTTTCACTGCTCAGGAAGCCATGCTGGCCCCCAGCCCCTCTTCAGAGATGGGTCCTAAAGATGGGGGAAAGAAGTCAGGCTCAGTGGAGGCACTGGCTCCTAAAGCCCAGGGCAGCGCCCCCCCCCCGAGAGCTCACCTTTACTGTAGAATGGGCCGGGGCCATTACTGTTGCTATAGCTACAGCTGTAGCTTCGGTCCAGGTGGCTGCTGCCTAACAAGGAGAAAGCAGCCCGCAATCAGGCCCCTGGTCCCACCCCAGGGTCCCCTCCTCTAGAACTGGGGCTCAGAACCCCTGCTATAGACATGCGCACTCAGATGGAGCCAGATGCTGGGCTGCTCACATCCACCCTCACCAGAGGCCTTGGCCCCCAGGCTTCCACCTCTGTCCAGCGGCCCTGGCGGGGGCTCCCGACGGTGCTTCCAGTCTGCAGGTAGCGTGGCATGGTTATCAAGTCCGTGGGCTCCGCCTGGTCGCTCAGAGGCCTGGAGGCTGGCAAGGAGCTGACTGCCTGGAACCTGGCAGGGGAGGAGGGGTGGGACAGGAACACGCAGAGCTGGAGCTCTCCGGAAACCCAGAGATGCACCCACCAGGCACCCACTGTGCACACCCACTCCTAGCACCGACCTTCTTAGCGGGTGGGGGGTTCGGTGAGCACTGTGATAGGGTGTGGTAGCTGGGGTTGGAGTAGTAGTGACTGTAGCTCGGAGGGACATCTGCACAAACAGACACAGGTGCGGGATGGCCTGCCAGGTCAGACACAGGCCTGGGCCCAAGACAGCCATTCTGTCCCAGGAGATCCAAACCGGCCTCGCTGACCTCCCTTCCTCTCTCCAGCTCCCCGCTTCCCATCTCCTAGGTCCAGGGAGGGATGCAGAAGCATCCCATCTGCCCTGTGCCGAAGAGTCAGCCGCGCACGTGAGTCCCACCCCTGGCCAGCTCACCTGGCATGACATACTCAGAGCCATCCAGTCGTCCGCTGCTGTAGCCCACTGCTAGGTGCTGATGCTCCTTGCCCTTTTGCCAGTGACGGTAGCCAATGAACAGCGCCACCAGGGCCACCACCAGGGACCCCAGCACCGCGATGCCAATCACTGCCCCGAGCGAGTTATAGGCCACTGGAGGGGGTGGGCATCATGGTGAACGGCTCCTGGCTTCCTGTGTGGGATGGAGTGGTTGCTCAGGACAGTGTCTTGGCCCTGTTGGTGAGCTTGGGATGCATGGATGGGAGAAGCCCCAGTAGAAAGACAGGGTGACAAGAGTACCACCTAGCGGAGACCTGGACAAGCTACCTATGTCCTGGTTCCCTGGGGACAGTGCAGAGGGAGGGGCTAGGTGAGAACTCACCGATCCTGCAGGGGGCACCACTGTGCCCTGGAGGGGACATACACAGGCCCCCGTCTCCGGGTGGCACCTCTCTCCAGGACCGCACTGGCATGGTTGTGAGCAGTTGGCACCAAACATCCCTGGAGAACAGCCTGGGAGAAAGTGGAAGAGGAGATCAGAGGGGCAAGGGAATGGCACTCCCCTCCTCGGGCTAGGGCTGGTGGTCGGGGCATGGAGTTGCCTTTCTGTTGGTACCTTCCAAGCAGAGACGTCCGGTCCAGCCCAGGGGACAGAAACAGCTCCCATCCTGGGGGTGGCAGGTCCCACCATGGCGACACTGGCAGAGCTGGGCACAGTTGGCTCCCCAGTGTCCCAAAGGGCATGCTGCAGGAGACAAGGTTGGAGCCTGTCTGGCAAGGAGGGCCAGCATCTCCTGGGTGAATTCTCCATCCCCAACATCACTGAAGCCTTCCACTCAGCTTTGGTCTCCCCAGAGACACCAAGGCTTCGAACGGTATCTACACACTGATGACTCACAAATGCTTATCTGCAGCCGTGTCTCTAGCCTGAATTTCAGACCCACGTGCCCAGCTACCTGCCTAACCTCTGCACCTGCCTAACAGCCTTTCAAAATAACGTGATCAGGGCCAGACAACCAAAGGCTTCCAAACTACCCTACACCACTTAGCTCTGGAGTTCTTTTTTTTTTTTTAATATAAGAAAGAAGTAAATGCTCACACTATTCAAGGCATAATTTTTGTGTATATGATACTAGCAGATAATCTAATAGTAGTTACCAAATCTATGGGAAAAAGTCACCTCCAAGATCACTTCCCTCTACGCTGCCTGTCTTTTTCATGGTAACTGCTTCTCATTTTCCCTTTTCAAAATTTGCTTTATTCAGTTTTTTGGACTAATCTTTTCCATGATGTTCTTCATATGTTTATGTGGGAAAGAGGCCATTATAAATAAATAAAAATTGGCAATGCAAAAAAAAAAAAAAGTCCACAACTGAGCTTATGGTTTTCCCATTTTTCCCATGCAGAAGGGCAGGGAACTTTTTTCCCTGACCTGTTCATTGCTGCATCCTGAGCATCTAGAACAAGATCCAGCATGTAGGTGATGCCCAATACATATTTGCTTATTGTGTTTATATCAACAGCTGAATCAAGGTGGGTCCAGAGGCTTTTATACCCAGGATCAAGGGAATGGAAGCCTCTCAGTCCTCAGCCCCATCCCCTCAGCATGCACTCAGACACACGGGCCGCCACATACGTTGAGAGCAGTCAGGACCGGTCCAGCCAGCCAGGCAGTAGCAGGTCCCATTCGAAGGGTGGCAGGAGGAATGGTTGGCACACTTGCAGGGCACACATCGTTTGCCGTAGCGGCCAGGCTGACAGGCTGGGGGAAAGGGGCTCATGGTGACTGGGGGCAGGGGCCAACCCTCAGTCAGCCCTTGACTCCACCCTCTCCCTGCCTCCTTCCCACTGTGTGTAACCAGCCCATAGACTGGAGTCAGCACAGCAGACCAAGAGGGGAAGAGTGGGGGCTTCTGGCATCTGACACTGGACTGAAAGGCAGGGGGAGAGGAGGGAGCCTCACATTTCTGGCAGAAGGGGCCTCGGAATCCGGGTGCACAAACACAATTGCCATTCTTGGGGATGCAGGTTCCCCCGTTCTTGCAGGTGCAGGTGTTGCTACAGTTGGCTCCCCAGAAGCCCTCAGGGCAGGGCTGGTGGCAGCGGGTACCTGTGAGGGGGTAGGATGAGCCTGGCCTGTGTCCCCTCTCCTCATCCATAAGGACTCTCTGCACACATGTCCTGTGGGATACATTCCCCCAACTCCACGGTAAGCCTGGGGCCTGCCCACCATAAGGCTCACCCGTCCACCCAGCCTGGCACTGGCAGTGTCCATGAACAGGATCGCAGCCGTCAGCGTGGTCACAGTCACAGCGGCTAGCACAGCCTTCACCAAACTGCCCCTTCTTAGGGAGGGGGGTAGGACAGGCCAGTAAGCTGGGGATGTGGTGCCCTCCCCTCCACCCAGGCAGGCAGGCGGTTGCACACTTACTGGGCAGGGGAGCTGGCAGTGGGTCCCATGCCACCCGGGGGTACAGGCACAGGCTCCAGTCTGGGGGCTGCAGGCTGCCTCATGGGCACACTGGCAGCTGGCATTGCAATTGAAGCCCCAGGTTCCAGGCGGGCAGGGCACAGAGCAGTTACCACGCTGCCAACCTGGAAGAGGGACTTGTAGGTAGGCATGGGGACCCAGCTGCCCTCCTGAGCAAGCACACACTGGGCATTGACTGTGCCAGACTCTGAGCTGCCAGCACGGGGTGGGGATGGGGGTGCTCACGGCCCCATAGGAGACAAGCATATAAATCGCTGGATGTTGGACAGAAGGCTGAATGACCTTGGAATGAACCACCCCTTTCTGGGTCTTGGGTGCCTCTTCTGCCAAAAGAAGGGGGTTGGCAGCAAACCCAAATGCTTACTGAGGCCCCATTAAGTAACTAAATGTGTTCTCCAGGTCATATGTAGGACAATAGGGAGGAGTGGGGACTAGAGACTGGGACGTTTGTTAAATATGATGGAGAGCTAGTCAAACAAAACGTGTGTCAGAACCCAGCCCTAAAGACTGCCAACGGGCCACTCCTGGTAGATCTCCTGGCGCCGGCATTCTGTGATTCTGTATGACTGAGGATGAGGAATGTTCAGCGAAGAGATGCCTCTGGCCTGGGCCTTTAAGGACAATTGGGATTTTTGTGGTTGAAACAAAAGCAAAGTGGATATTGCAGGAAGGAAGTAGCCTGGCTACTTTCCCACCGTCCAGCTGCTGCCCAGTGATTCCGCCCTTACCCTGCAGCCTCTCCCCTACCCTTGGCCTGCCCCTGCACTTGGACTCTCCCTTCTTCTCATGGCCCCGCCCCCGAAATCGCCCTTCCAGGAGCCCCCCAACCCAGTACCTTCCTTGCAGACGCAGGTGCCGTCGATGGGCGAGCAGGCGATGGCATTTTCGCAGGAGCAGCGTGAGGAGCAATTGATTCCGTAGGTGTCAGGGGGGCAGAGGCTAGCGCAGTGCGGTCCCTGAAAGTGGGGGTGGGTGGGCGCACTCATGAGAAGGGCGGGCGGACTCCTGGGCCTCTTCCGCACCTCCCTCGCGGCGGGGCTCGCCTCACCGTGTAGCCGGGCGCGCACCGGCAGAGGCCGCTGTCGGGCTGGCAGACGCCGCCGTGAAGGCAGAGGCAGTGCTCTTGGCAGCCCGGCCCGTGCGTGTCCTGCGGGCAGCTCTCGTTGCAGTGGAGGCCCGCCCAGCCTGGCAGGCACGAGCACTCGCCGCTCATCGGGTGGCAGCTGCGGGCGGAGGCGCGGGCGCGGGGCTGTCTGAGCTGGGGTCCGCAGGCCGAACTCCCCCCGCCCCACCTCCGCCTCCGCGGGGTGGAGGGGGTAATCAGGGAGGCTCCGCGCCGTTCCGAGGGCGGCCCCCGCCCGGTTCCCCTCTGCCACATCTGTGTCCCACCCCTGCCCAGGATATACCCCCGGTGCTTTTCGTGACTCCGGTGGCTTCAGCACTGAAGGCCTCTCCCACTGGCCTTCTGACCCCTTGACCACAGCGTCCCACGGCCTACCTGAGGCTGTGCTCCGGGTCGCAGGTGCAGGGCTCCTGGCAGCTGAGGCCGTAGAAGCCGTCGGGGCAGAGGCGCTCGGCGCAGCGGTCCCCGGTGAAGCCGTGTTCGCACAGACACGCGCCGTTGGCCGGGAAACAGCGGGCGCCCGGGGCGCAGTCGCACGTCTCAGCACAGTCTTGCCCGAAGCGGCCCACGGGGCACTCCTCGCGGCACCTGGGCGCCTCGGGGAGTGAGCCTGGCAGACGCCGTCCGCAGCCGCCCCTGTACCCCTCATGCCCGGGTTAACACCACTCACCGGTCCCCCGTGTATCCCGGAGCACAGCGACACTGCCCGGTGAATCGGTCACAGAGGCCTCCGTTGTGACAGCGACATTCTTGGGAGCAGTTGGGTCCATGGAAGCCCTCCGGGCAGGGCAGGGAGCAGATGGTGCCCTGTGGGGGCAGAGAGGTCAACAGAGCCCCAGGAGCCCAGCACCCTCCCCACGGCCAGAGGGCCCCGCCAACACCCTATACCCACAAACACTCAAACCTCTCCAGGGCCCCCACAGCCTACCCCCCTCACACACACCCCTCAGAAGCCCTGGAGAGAACCCCCCACAGAATCCATACCCATAGGCCCCACCCTTCATACCGTCCAGCCAGGTGGGCAGCTGCAGGAATCCTGGGAGGCCTGGAAGACTCCCCCATTTTGGCAAGGCGGAATGCTGGGGCAGGAGAAGCCAGCACTATGGGGTGAACAGGACACCTCGCAGCTGTTGAAGCAGAGGGGGTGAGGTCAGTCTGTAAACAAGCAGTACCTATGGAATTCCCCCTTTGCCTCCCAGGCCCTCCGGACCCCAGGGTTCAGTGAGCCACACCCACCCGTCCGGAGCTGTCTCATTCCCCTTCCCTGTTGGGTAGGGCAGGGATCAAAAGTTTCCAGGACTGGAAATGGCAGGAACACACAGCCCCATCAAGTGGGACAGAGTGAAGGTCCATCTGCTCTCCACATGCCCTCCATTCCACCTTTGCTCATGCTGGTCTCTCTCTGGGGGAACATCTCTACCTGCCATAGTTTTCATCCCAAGGGCTCAACCCTGGAGCTCCTCCATGAAGCTGGATCTTTGATCTCCAACTAGATGGATGGTCTCCCTCCTGTGACTCCCCCAGCGCCCCCTGCACCCTGCCTTGCAATCGGCTCTCTGTGACTCTCTCAGCGCCACTTATCACTCACACACTGGCTCATGTTATCTTCACAGCAACCCTTTGAGATGGACAATACTGCTCCCATTTCATAGAAAACCAACTTGTGAAGAGACAGCAATGTGTTCAAGATCGCTCCTCCAGGGAACAGCAAAGCTGGGGCCAGAATCTTGGCCCCTTGGTTGCATCCCCAAACTGAGGCTCCTGAGTCCCCTGGTTTCCCCGTATGTGCCTGTGCATCCGGGTCTGCAATCCCGTTACTGTGCATTCCTCCCGTTACATACGTGGGCCCAGTTCTGTCTGGGGGGGCAGAGGCAGGCTCCGGTCTGGGGGTTACAGGGGCGCCCCATGGCACTGGCAGCTGAACTGGCAGGCAGGGCCATAGCGGCCAGGGGGGCAGGGCTGGAGGCAGCGTGGGGGCTGCAGGCCAGAGGGGCAGGAGCACGCCCCACTCTTGGGGTCACAGGAGCTGGCGTTGCCGCAGCTGCAGGGCTGGTCACACTTCGGCCCCCCACACTCCTGGGGCGCAGGCTGGGGGATGAGAGGGTGGAAGGGGGTCAGCAGGGGTCTTGCTCCAGTTCGCTCCTGTCTGTCTCCTGGTCCCCACACATGCACCCATGCCTGGCTTTGGCCCATCCGCTGCCCCACACCCCCAGAAGAGGCAGCTGGCTGCAGTGGGACTCTGCTGGGCGGTTGCCCTGGAGTCCTAAGCACCTGTGCCCTGGTAGGGAGGGTGTGCCTCCTTGGAGGCACAAAAGGACTCGCCCTGCAGTCACCAGCCACTCACCACTGGAGCAGTCATCACCCCGCCAGTCTTGCACACATTGGCACTGATTGGGTGCCACACAGCGGCCATGGACACACTCCTGAGCACAAAGCGCTGGGGCAGAGATGGGGGTTGGGAGTGAGAAGATGCTGCCATTCCTGCCCTACCCACCTTTTATCCTCTGAAGCCCAACCTCAGCTTCCTCCCATACCAGGGACCTGGAGTTAGCCTGCCAAGCAGCATTTCAGCCTCTCAGGCTCAGAAAGACTGAGAGTGAGCAACTCAGGTCAGAGCATGCCAAGACCTCAGGATCCTGTACTCCCCAGCTCCTTTCTGTGAACTTCTCAAAGCACCTTGCTGAGAAATGAGCGTGGGGGTGAGGTTCCTCATATAGGAGTCAGATATGGATGCTGTCCAGAGAGGGGCTGGGGTGGCCAGGCTGGGTAGGGAGTCTCTGTAGGGGGTTGGTGATGGTCCAAGCTGAGGAAAGGGGAGACAGAGGGAGCAGGCTCCACTCCGGAGATTTCAGGGTGCCGGGGACAGGGGACAGGACAGACTGGACAGAGACAAGTCAAAACAGAAAGGGACAGGCAGAGTCAGAGAGAGAGAAGCAGACGCTGAGCCCAGAGACATAGGGACTAAGAGACCCAGGCGGCCCCAAGACAGGGCTGCAGGGCCAGAGCCAGCTGACGGACGTGGGAAGAGGGAGTGGGAGAGACCTGGGGTCAGCTAGAGAAAGAGGTCTGAAGTGGCAGCTCTGTCCCTCGAGACAGACAGAGCCGGGGAGGCGGGGGGCGGGGAGCAGCCCCCCAGGACTCACGGACACAGGCCCCGCGGCTCTCATAGAAGCCGCGGCAGCACTGCAGGCGCAGCCGGTGCTCCGTCTTCACCACTTGGCGGTACACGGTCCGGTAGACAACACTGGGGAGACCCAGGGCCGGCCCTCAGTCCCCCGCAGAGGCCCCGGCCTCCACCCCACCCCAGCGCAGCCTTGACAGGGCCTGGGGCGCCTCCCAGCACTCTACACTGGGGGAGCAGAGGAAGAACACTCTCTCTTTGCCCCCCACCCAGCCACACGCCCACACAGCACACCACACCTGCCCACGGAGGGGGCCAGGCACTCACGTGGGCCGGGGGCAGGTGTGCGGGCTCTCCCAGGGCCGGCCGCAGGGTTCGGAGGGGAGCAGGCTGAAGGGGCGGGAGTGCGACTCCTTGGTAGTAGTGGTGAAACTGCAAGGCAGGGGTCAGGGTCAAGCCCAGGGCAGGGAGAGCCTGAGCTGGCACCCAGGGCCGGGGGTGCGGGGCCTGGGCCACAGTGGGGAATATTCAGCTTTGCTCCTCCAAGCCAAGGATGGAGCCCCATCCTGTTGTCCTTCGATCTAGAGGGATTCTCCCTGAGTTGGAATATTCCTGGGAATATGCCATTCCAGCCTTCCATTCTCCCCTCTGTCCTCCGGCCTCCTTCTCCCTATATGGGGAGACTGAGCTAGAACTGACTTCTGGGCCCAGAGGATGGAGATAGGTTGAAGCACTTCTGGCCAAACCTGGCCTTGTTCCCCAACCCCGTCCCCTTTGCTCTCCCTGGGCGAGACCCTCTGCTTGCCCCATAGTGTATAGCTCCTCCCCTGTGCTTTGTCCTGCAGCCAGCCTCACATAGGGACCAAGGAACCAGAATAAAGAGAGGACAGGGTCAGACCTGAGATGGAGAGAGAATGAAACGATCAAGATGGGGATGGAATGAGAACATCCCGTTGAGGGGGTAGAGGTACTAGACGCAGAAAGAGGAAGGAAGTGAGGCTGGAGAGAGGGAGGCAATGAGGAAAGAGGAGCCCCAGGGAGGGGAGAATAAAGATCAGGGGGCTTGGGGCCCTTGAGGGTGCAGCAGGGGCCCTCTCTCACCTTTCCCAGAAGCTGCAGGTGTTGGGGTCCTTGGGGTTGAGGGTGGCAGCCAGCCCCAGCTCCAGGGCCAGGAGAAGGAGGGCCCGCAGGGGTGGTGACATGGCAGGGCCAGGCGCAGAGCAGGTGAGGGCCACTGTAGCCACAGACCTGGAGGAGCAGGTCTCTGCAGAGACAGAGCCAGGCTGAGAGCGAAGATGAGGCTGCTGCCTCTGGTCCCCTAAACCCTGCTGCCGGGGCTCCAGCTCTTGTTCCTGACTGCGTGGAGCACTGCCATGCTTCTGAGTCTTTCTCACATGGCTTCCTCTGTCTGGACATCCACCTCTCATTCTTCACCTTGAGCACTCACTTTTCAAGTTCTAGCCCAAGTATCACCCCTCTTTCCTTGCCCTGCTCCTCAGCTTCCACTGGCAGACAGCCCCACCCGTTCTTTCAGGGACCCCCAGCACCATTCACCCACATACTGCTGTTCTGGTACCTGTTCTCTGCCCATGACTTCTGGAGGCAGGGACCCATGCGTGAATTCCCAGGTCCCAGCCCAGCCCCTACCTAGGGTACTTGGATATTATACCAGGGCTCCCTGGTGGCTCAGACAGTGAAGAATCCCCCAGCAATTCGGGGAGACCTGGGTTTGATCCCTGGATTGGGAAGATCCCTTGGAGGAGGGCATGGCAATGCATTCCTATATTCTTGCCTGGAGAATCCCCATGGGCAGAGGAGCCTGGTAAGCTATGGTCCAGAGGGTCGCAAAGAGTCGGGCACAACTGAGCGACTAAGCACAACACAGTGAAACAGGAGCCGATGAAGGGAAGTTACAAGAGAAGCCGGCCTGGGCTCAGTTAGGGAAAGAACTTTCCAACAGTTGAAGCAGCTCTGTGACAGAATCCGCAGCCTCGTATGGTGAGCTCCGAGACCCTGAAGGCAGGCAGGCAGAGGCCCAAACCACCTGGTTTGGGGGCTTCCCACAGTTGGGGGGCTTCCAGCAGTGGGGGCTTCCAGCAGTGGGGGCTTCCTACTGGGGAGGAGTAGCACTGGGTCCCAGTGACCCTGAAAACGGCCCCTCCCACCACTGCGCGGGCACAGTCTCCGGAGAACCAATGGTGACTTCCCTTCCCAACTTCTTGATCAGTGCTGTCACATCAGTAGTTTGAAACCAAGCATGGGGGGATTATTTACACCACAGAAATCAGCAAACACCACGAATTGGGACCAGCACCCCTCCCCACCAGAGCCGGTTGTCAGCCTTGCCAGCACACTCCTGCACCCAACTCTAGGCACCGTCACCGAGGAGGTCCCCAACCTGCCCTCAGCCTTGAGGAGCCCCCCAGCTGCCTCTGACCACCCACCCGCCATCTGGAAGTGGGCTCCTCCCCCTCTTCTCCATGCCTGGCCTCACCCGGTGGGCGGGAAGCGGCTGAGGACCTCAGAGAAGTCTGTTCTGGCTCCTGAGCTCAGGAGCAGCCGAGCCCCTTGCGCAGCCACCCCCGCCGCTGGTTTCAGATTCTCTGTTCAGTGTTCTGAAACTTGCCCTGGCTCCCTCCTCTACACCTCCCTGAGGCACCCACATCTGCTTATAATTTTCCCGGGAAGAGAGAAAGGTCATGGTAGCTGGCCCCTTCCCCTGAGTATCTCTGGAATGCCTGCTGCCGCCCCGCCCCAGGCCCCCCACCCACACACTCAGCTCCCATCAAGGCAGCCTCCCAGGATGCTCCTCACTGTGCGTTCTGCCCCACCAGTAAACCCTCCAGTGGTCTGTTCACTGCCCTCTCAGCTACAGGGCTGGCCCACCTCTCTTCCCCAGGTTTCCTCATCCCACCCCCTCCAGTCTTGCAGAGCTGTAAGGCCCTCCCAGGGCTCTGATTAGAGGCCCCATCCCAGCTCCCCTGGGGCAGATCTCCCACCTCCAGTCCTCTCTGTTTCCTTCCCGGCCACCCTCAGTCCCCAAGTAACTCACCAGGCCTCTATGGCATCCTGGGGCCTGAGAAACTCAGTTGAGCCAGGGACAGGGTGTCACGGTCCTCAGGCCCCAGGGCCTAGGGGCATCCAGAGAGGATCATGGGGGTCCCGGTGCTCAGGATATGGAGCCTGAAAACAGGAAATGGGGCCCAGCTAGAATGTGTGCATATGGGGAGGGCAGCAGGGAGCATGATCGTGGGCTGAGCATGGGGGTAGCTCCATCCTCCCACCACCCTGAACTCAGAAGGTAGGATGGGGAGAGGTAGGGGGGGGGCCAGAAGCCTCCTTCCCAGCCCATTCTGAGGAGGTGAGGGAGGGACCCAGCCTGGACCTCAGAGAGCCAGGCCGCAGTCAGGAGTGTCCTTCAGGTGACCCCCACAGTCTGCCCCCCCAACACACACACACACAGCCCCCCAGCTCCCTCCCCAACAGATCTGGCTCCTCCTCCTAAGGTTCCAAAACTACAGCTCTCCTCTGGCCACCTCCCCAGCCCCACTGTCTGGTCCCAGCTGACCTTCTCCCCTTCTCCCTCGAGTTTGCTTGGCAGTGAGCCTGGGGACAGGACCCCGAACCTTCCATACATCTCCCCCTGTTCACCTGTCAGTTGGTCCACACTCCCCTCTTTCTGGAGCCCGGCCTGGGGTCCCGTCCTCCAACTGGAGCCCAGTCTGCCTGGATGAAAGGTCATCACCATTGTTCCTGGGTGAGCCTCATCTCCAGCCACACAGGGACCCCCAACTTCACCCCCAGGCTTCCCATGGCCTGGATCCATCTCCAGAGCTCAAGGCTGCAGTGAGGTGGACAAGACCTGCAGCACAAAGGCCCCAGGAGGTGGAGCAGGATGGGGGCTGCCCTCCCAGAGAGAGAAAGTCCTTCCTTTTATCTCGTCAGCCGCCCCTCCCACCGGCCACCTCCTCTTAACCAGCTTCCAGAGGAAACTGTTCAGGGGAGCAACTGGAGGTTTAGTCGCTAAGTCATATCTGACTCTTGGGACCTCACGGACCATAGCCCACCAGGCTCCTCTGTCCATGGGATTTCCAGGCAAGAGTACTGGAGTGGGTTGCCATTTCCTTTCCAGGGGATCTTCTCCCGCATTGCAGGCAGATTCTTTATCTACTGAGCCACCAGGGAAGCATGAGGGGGGCTTAACCCTAACCCCAGGGGGTTGACTCTAACTAGAGAGGTGGGGTGATGCCCTTTTCCCAAAGGGCCTCAGGGCAGGACTGGAGTGCAGAGGAGGCCCCAGCTGGTCAGTGCTGGAGATGGAAGTCAGGGTGGGGCGGGTGAGATCAGTGGGTGGTCTGCAGGGAGGGGAGAGATGGGATGGGGATCCTGGCAGGGAGGGGCAGGGTTTGGGCTCACCAGCCTCAGCCCCTGAGGAGGGAACACAGGCCAGACCAGGAGCGCCCGCCTGGCGCCCCTAGGCTTGTCTACATAAGCCTTTGTCCTTGAGGGGCTGGGGAACCTGAGACCCTGGCCACCCTCCCCCAGCACCTCCAAGCCCAGCAGCACTGGGGCCCATGTACCCCTTCAAGGGGTTTAAATCAGACAACTACTGTCTCCCCATTTGAGCCCAGGGCCCACACTGCAGGCTCCCTTCTTCCCATACAGATGACCTCCCCCTCCGCCCCTTTCTCCACTTCACCTCTGGACTGAGGGACCCACACACCTTTCCTCACAACTGGAATGCCAGTGTGACCCCATGTATCATTTACCATGTTGGCACAAGCAGTGGGCTGAACAGTTTATACGGATCATCTCGGGTAGAGCTTATGTCATATCACTGTGATGAGGAGGGTGTGGCAACCCACTCCAGTATTATTGCCTGGAGAATCCCATGAACAGAGGAGCCTGAAAGGCTACAGTCCATAGGGTCACAAAGAGTCGGACATGACTGAAGCGACTTATCACGCATGCAACCCATGGTGGTAGCTGTTGTTATTCACTTTCAGATGAGGAGACAGGCAAGGACAGGCTAAGTCCCTTGCCCAAGGCCACATGGAGAGCAACATCAGAGCTGGGATCCAAACCCAGACCCGCAGAGCCCTCCCCCTGCGGTTCTAGTCTCTCCCGAGCCCAGGCAGGAATCCCAGGGGCTTTGCATCTCTCTTGAACAGCCTTGATTATGGTGAGGGGGTGCCAGGCAGGGGTTGGACAGGGAAGGGATGGTGGGGGGGAGGTGGGCTGCTGCAAGAACTCGATCAGAGGCGTGGGAACCAGGATATGTTTACAGTCAAGAATGAGCTGACACTTCTCTCTCCTCCACCTCGAGATGCAAAGCAGCTGGGCGCCTGGCCAGGCCTCCCAGTCCCCAGTCCCGCCTGTAAGGGCCCCCCAGCATCCCTGCCCTCTCAGCCTCCAGGCCCACGCAGGGTCCAACCCAGCTCGTCCTCCCCTGCTCTTCTATTCAGCCTGATCCCCTCTGGTGGGGAGCTCTTCCACCCTCACTGTGTTCCAGCCTCTGCTGGAAGGAGGGCAATGGGTCTGAGGCCTCTGGGAAGGGAGTGGAGCTCCTAGTGGACCAGAGATGGTCCATTTCTATGGAAGGCAGAGAGCAAGAGTGGGGCTGATGGAAGTGAGACAGCAGGAGGGGCTTCCCCAACAGCTCCCTTCCAGCTGCTCTTCTCTGGGTGGTAGTGCAGCAAAAGATACCGTCTGAACTCTACAGCCCTCACCACTCCTGTTCAAACCTGGGTTTGAATCCCAGCTCTCAGTTCCCTCATCTCTAAAATGGGGAGAGTAATAGTACTTGTCTTCATAGGGTTGTCATGCGGAGTCATAAATGAGTTCATACAGACAAAGAGCTTAGAGAACTACATAAGAAGCTCAATGAACAGCCACTGTTTGCTATAGCATCCTTAGACCCAGTCCTCCTGTACCCAGAGTGGCCCTTCCCCACTCCACCTGGCACTGTCATACTCTTTGAGTATAAATTCCAGGAAAAACTTTCTCTTTTAATCTTATTTTTGCCAAAGAACCCCTAGGATGATCCGGGAATGGGAATGGGGCCCTAGATGCTGACAAAAGAAAGGATGTGGGGAGGGAGGGGGGCCACGCTTACCCCGAGAACCCTATCCCCCAGAATGACGGGCTGCCCGCCAGGTAGTCTTCAAGCCAAAGGCGGTTGATGAGGCAGGACGCCTGAGTTCTGTTTCCCACTGCCCCAGCTCTCAGCTTGAGCACCAGCTCCAGCTCTTTTCTTGGCTCCACTGCACCGCCCCCCTCCCCCCACCTCTTCTCTGTCTCTCTTTTCCCCTTTCCCATCTTGGAGACCAAAGTTTCTAGTACTTACAAGCTGTACGACCTCAGGCACATCACTTGAGCCCTGAGAGCCTCCATTTCCTCATCTGTAAAATGGGAGAACAGCCCCGCATCTCCCAGAGTTCAGTGGGAGTTGGAACTGCTGGTTCCAATAACCATCCTAGAACAGAGCCTCAGGCCACAGGCTGTGCAGTGGAGGATGCAAAAACAGAATCCCCCAAGTTCTGGCTCTCTGCCTCTTTCTTTTTGTCTTTTCTTCATCAGAAACCCTCCGCCTTCTGTTGTTTCTTCTTTCTCCGTCACTTTCTTGGTCTCCTTCTGCCTCTCTCTTTTCTTTTCTGTATTAAAACTGCCACGTACAGTCATGCAGTGTGTTTACTGCGCTAGGGAATCTGCCTTCAGGTATGGAGTGGAGGCTGACACCAGCCACGACCCACACACTGAGCCCTCAGTGCCAAGGTTGCCTCGCCCTGTGGCTCTCTTGTCTTCCAGGATCTCCCCCCTTGTCCGTCTGTCCTCTGTGCCCCTTCCTGACCTCTCTTTGCCTTGGAGACAGGCTGGCTTGGTCCTTCCCACTCAGCAGAGAGATCCAAGTCCAAAGACTTCCATTCCCTCCCCACACAGTGATGCCCTCTGACCCAGCTCTGCCAGCAACCTAGACTGCTCTGCTCCATGTGCCACTCAGAACACCCGTGTACACACTCATACACACATGCACAAAGCCCCTCCTACATCCAGCCAAGCCAGGCCCCCGGCACGCCAGGCATGTCTGCCGGATGGAGGGACAGGAAGCCTGCGCACTCCTCGTGCTCCAAAGGCTGGGCGGGAAGGGAGCAGGGGTGAGGGGCCGGTCTTGTGTTCTCTGTGACTCAGGAAACAGAAGCTAGAGGGTCCTCAGCCCGACCTGTTTACTCATCAGGAAACAGAGAAACTGCAGGAGTTCTGATTCACCACACATTCACCACATGCCTGCTGGAGTCTGGAGCCAGTCCAGACCCTCACCATCACCCACAGGTGAAGTGACCGTCACCCCCGTGTCACAGAAGAGACTGGGGAAGGTCTCTGGTAGAAGGACTTGTCCAAGGGCCAACTGGTCAGCAGAGGCGCCAGCAGGATTCAAATCTGCTTTAAAGAACAAAGTGGTGGGGGCGGGTACCTCTGGGATGACCCAGACCAGGAAGACACTCCCCCTGCTCATCGACACCCCCAGATAACCCCACAAAGTACACCTCCCGCTCTGGCCACTGCCCCTCTCTAATGCCTCTGTGGCTCCCCAGCACCCTGGGAAAGGGCACCCAGGGCCCAGTGGCCAGCCTCTGCTGCTGGGCTCCCATCACACTGGATGTGTCTCTCACCGCACGGTCACCTCCGCCCAGGCCACCTCTGGAATATCCAGGTCCTACCCCTCCTTCCAGGCCAGCCTCATCCAGGAAGCCCCCTCAGTGACTCCACACCCCCGCTGTTCTCCTCTTTCCTGGGACCTTCCTCCAGGCTCTTAGTACATTCGCCGCTGTGGCCCAATGGAGCCCTGTGTTGTTCCCCAATTCTTCCCTGAAACCAGCTTCAAGCTGGACATGGACCAGTCCCCAGAGGCCCAACACTCCTCAAACTCCAGCCAGAGAGACCAGTGTCCTTCCTCTGGGGCCAGGTGGAATTAATCTGGGTCAAGCCAGGAGTTCACAGCCCCCGGAACCCCTCAAGTCTGATGACCTGATGAGGTAGTGGGGATCCCATCCTGTGACCGCCAGCTTGTGAGTGAGGCTGGTTTCCCTGCCAGACTGGGACAGCCTCTAATTCCAGTCCTGTCTGAGGCTCTAAGAGTGGCCGGGCTGCCCCCGAATGTTCCCTCAAGGCTCCCATCCCCTGGTCATTATATTCTTATTAAAGGCTGTCTTCCCCACTGGAATGGAGCTCCACAGGGTCAGGGCACTTCTCTGCCCGCCTTACAACCACATCTCCAGCTCTGGCCAGCACCTACAGGCACGCATGCAGGGTGTGTGGCACCCAGTGGGCGGTAACTGGAGGTTGCGTGGAGTGGATGGACTGATAAACTCTAAACCCTTTTTAACTTGGGTAAGCCTGACCTTACTTGGTGGGAAATGAGGGAGAGGGAGAGGCTGCGGCTTGTTCCTGGCTCAGCAGACACCAGGGCCTTTAAGACCCAACATTGGTAAGTCCCGGAAGGTGGAGTTCAGAAAGAACTTCCCAACATTACAAAGTGAAAGGCAGCTCCAGACCTGCCCTCCTGAATGCAGCAGGCAGGAATTCCTCAGGGCTGGCCTCCAAGTTCCTCTGGGATGAGGGCACCGGAGTGCCGGGCACTGAGTCACCTGGAGAGGAGGGGGTGTGCCCTTATCCTACACTTCCACTCAGGGACCACGCCCATCCCTCACTGTCTATCCACACACCTCCTTCTACACAGAGGAGGGCACTAGGTGGGGGCGGGCTGGGAGGCCCAGTAAGGAGAGGAACTCAGAAGGCTCCATGGCCCAGCACCCAGTTGTGTGCTAGAGACCCCCATCTGGCCATGTGTGGGCGCTGTGACACCAGTTACCACCCCTATGCGGTGAGCTGGATCCTTTCAGTTCGTTCTCTCAGTAACCCCAGAAAGTAGGTGCTATTATACTGCCTGTTTTGTAGATGAAGTAATCCCACTTTCACTGCCCAGGGACCGGGTTCAGTCCCTCGTTGGGGAACTAAGACCCCATAAGCCATGCAATCCCCCAAAAACAAATCCCAAAGAGGGCTAAGTAATTTTCCCAAGGGCACACAGCCAGTCAAGGGCAGGGTGAGTTTGTGGACCAGGTCCATCAGACTCCAAAGACAAGGCTGCCCATGGGTCCTTCTCTTTGGTCTTTAGACGCTGTCTCTCCTTCTGTTTCTACCTTCTCTACCTCCTTTTTGTTCTTTTTCTCAGTCTCTGCTCTGTTTTTCCAAATATTTCTGCCTGTGTTTTTCCATCTGTTGGTCTCTGCTTCCACATTCCTGATTCTCTTTATCTCTGTCTTGTCTTTCTCTCCCCTTCCCTGTCTCCTCTTGATCCTCCTGCTAGCTTCTCTCTGAGAAGTTAGGTGACTGAACTGGTACCAACACCCTCCCCAGAGCTAGGATGCATTCCGGGAAGGGTCTTTTTCAAGGCTTCCAAGGCTACTCAAAGGAGAAGTTCAGAGTGCTGTGGTGGAGGCCCTGCCTGACCCAAGTCCCCTCTCTAGCAATGTGTGTTGACGGCAGGGAGGCAGACAGCAGCCCAGCGACCAGCTTTCCGAACCGTGGTTGGGGCTGCCTAGAGAGCCAGTTTCCTCTTCGGGAACGTCTGATAGGGAATGGAAGGGGGAGGGCAGTGGGTAGTGGAGAAACAGATGCCAACCCTCAGCTTCACCTCCTGGTGAAGACAGGAGGACAGAGGGGAGCCTGGCCAAACCAGCTCCTAGGTGGCAAGGAGGGTAGTCCCAACTGCAATGGCAAGTTTGCTGGGTAGGCTTTGGGAAACCGCAAAAACAGGAGAGACAGCAGCAGGGGACAAATGGCTAGAGAGAAGGGAGCGGTCCCACACCTGGCCCCATGTGCGCACCCCAGGGACTATCTCATGGATTGGGATGGGGTGGGATTCAGACAGCTCCCTGACCCCACAGGCCCAGTAAGCTGTAAGGCCAGTAAGCCCAGTAAGGCCAGGGTTGAGAGCTGACCCCTTGCCCAATCCTGCCTGGCAATGTGTGTTGACGGCAGGGAGGCAGACAGCAGCCCAGCGACCAGCTTTCCGAACCGTGGTTGGGGCTGCCTAGAGAGCCAGTTTCCTCTTCGGGAACGTCTGATAGGGAATGGAAGGGGGAGGGCAGTGGGTAGTGGAGAAACAGATGCCAACCCTCAGCTTCACCTCCTGGTGAAGACAGGAGGACAGAGGGGAGCCTGGCCAAACCAGCTCCTAGGTGGCAAGGAGGGTAGTCCCAACTGCAATGGCAAGTTTGCTGGGTAGGCTTTGGGAAACCGCAAAAACAGGAGAGACAGCAGCAGGGGACAAATGGCTAGAGAGAAGGGAGCGGTCCCACACCTGGCCCCATGTGCGCACCCCAGGGACTATCTCATGGATTGGGATGGGGTGGGATTCAGACAGCTCCCTGACCCCACAGGCCCAGTAAGCTGTAAGGCCAGTAAGCCCAGTAAGGCCAGGGTTGAGAGCTGACCCCTTGCCCAATCCTGCCTGGAACTGGGGTCTGGCTGAGCCTGGGAGCCTGGGAAACTCGGGCCAGCACAAGCTGTTCCCATCCCCGGGGACTAGGGTCACAGCCCAGCCTCGGGAAAGGCCACTCATAAAAGGCCAGAGCAGGACAGCTGAAAGTTCCCTACTGGAGGCTGGAGATGCAGCCCCCTCTGGGGCCCCCTCTGGGACCCCCTCTCCCTCCTCCCCCTCCCCCTCCTCCCCCTCACACACACCAGCCCATAGGGCTTTCTGAGGATACACATGCCTGAGATCTTTGGCCAACTCCCTACTCCTCAAACCAGCAAAGCTGTGAGCCCCAGGGACCTGAAAACTGGGTCCCTTCCCTCCATACTCCTCAAAGATTTCTCCTGGTGGGGAGAGGAGGGACCCTGTAATAAACACGGAGCAGGCACAGTTCTAAGCAGGAGACATGTTTTTGCTCTCTAAACCTCACAACAATCCCATAAAGTAGGCACTGTATCTTATCATTCCCCTTTTAGAAATGAGAAACCAAGACACAGGTCCTACAGCTAATAAGGGGACGAGTCGAGATTCGAACCTGGACAGCCTTCACTTCAGCGTGGGTGCTCTTTAACATTAGGCATCCCTTCAGCCAAGAAGAGGGCCTGGTGCTTCTCTCTCCAGCCCTCAGAGGGGGCCATTGGGGTGGTGGCTGCCCCTGGACTCACAAAGTCCCATACAAAGGGCTGGGAAGCAGCCTTATTTGCGTGTTATTTACATGCAATTTCATTATGGATGGCAACCCCCAATCCCCTTTGGCCCATCTCCACTGCCCCATCCCCTTCAGGTCTCTCTCCCCCATCACACACTCCACCCAGAGGTCCCCAGGGCAGAGTGGTCGCGGGACCAGGGCGGCGCCATCACTCACCTGCCTCGAGACCTTATTTCTCCGTTTGCCTGGGATGGGGAACGCCCAGGTGGGCCCAGAGGAGGGCAGAGCAGGGGTCCCTGCGTGGAGCCCCAGCCCGACTGCTGGAGCGGCGGGGAGGCCGAACCTTGTGGATCGCTGGGCGGAGAGGGGCGCGGAGGGGCGGGGGGCAGGAAAGGGGTGGGAACTCGGGCCCTCGCCAAGGCAGGAAGTTTTGACAAGGAAACCGGGAGCCGGGGGAGGGAGATCCAGAGTGCCCAGGGAGGGAGGCTGTGTAGGGGTGGGACCACGGAGGCCAAGCGGCGGCGGGGACGACCTGGCAACCTGGACCGGTTGCAGAGAAGGGACGAGCACGGGACAAGAGCAGGGGTCCGGGCCCGAGCCCTCCTTGGCTCTTCACCAGCTGTGCGGCCAGGGGGGACTCTGCCTCTCGGGCCTCAGCTTTCCTGTCTGTAAAGTGGGATGGCGGAGGGAAATTAATGAGATCGTCTACGTCGGGCACTTTCCCAGTGCGGGCGAACAACTGTTATCTTATTAGAGGCACGGCCCGGGGATCGACCGGCGCATCCCAGACTGGGAGAGCCGCGACAGGAAAATGTCTCTCCTCTTCTCCGGCCTGAGGAGAGTGTGATCCTGGGAAGCAGAGTTCCGCGGAGTCTCCGCCTCTGCCCGCCCGCTCGGTCCAGAGCCCGGGCGCTCTGGCGCACCGCGCGCGGCGGACGCTGCGCAGACCCGGCACGGGCCGGGCGCCACCTGGCGGCCAGCGCCCGCTTCTGCACAGCCCGCGACTCCCGACCTGGGAGAAGTGCATTGCCTCCGAGGTGGACAACCTGTATCTCATCCTTCTTAGGGCACTTTTCCCTTCTCAGCCTCTGAGAGGACAGAGGCAATTTCCGTTAACAACTAATATTTGTTTTCAACGTCGTTAGATCTTTAGGAACTGGTTCACATAATCCATCGGTTCTATTTACATGATGATGTTCATGTAATTGCTATTGCTAAGTCACTTCAGTCGTGTCCGATTATGCTGCTGCTGCTGCTGCTGCTGCTAAGTTGCTTCAGTCGTGTCCGACTCTGTGCGACCCCATAGACGGCAGCCCACCAGGCTCCCCCCGTCCCTGGGATTCTCCAGGCAAGAACACTGGAGTGGGTTGCCATTTCCTTCTCCAATGCATGAAAGCGAAAGGTGAAAGTGAAGTCGCTCAGTCATGTCCGACTTAGCGACCCCGTAGACTGCAGCCTACCAGGCGCTTCCATCCATGGGCTTTTCCAGGAAGAGTACTAGAGTCCCTGTACTTAGGCACCAGCAAGTGGCAAAAGCAGGATTTGAACTAAGTTCTTTGGTCCATCTGATTACAGGGCTCTCTCTACAAACCCCCGCCTGGGACAGAAAAAGATACAATAGTTCGGGAAAAGCAAAACAAGTACATTCCTCTCTGGCTACTTCAACTTTATTGAGATAACATGACTGACATACAAGTTTTAAAAACACCCACTTAGTGGTTGATGAGGTTCTTTTCCATTTTTATTGTGGTAAAATATGTGTAATATGAATTTTATCATTTTAACCATTTTTAAGTGTACAGTTCAGTGGGCATAAAGTACATTCATATTGTTCAACCATCACCACCAGCCACTTCCATAAGTTTTTCATCATCCCAAACTGAAACTGTGTACCCAAGTAGCTATAACTCCTCATTCCTCCTCCCCAGCCCCTCTAATTCTACTTTCTGCTTCCATGAATTTGATTCGGTGCTTCATATAGGTGGGATCATACACTATCTGTCCTTACAATATGTATCTGGCTTGCTCACTTTGTTCAGTGTCTTAACTTGACGCTGTTTTGTTGGGGGTTTTTTGTTTGTTTGTTTGTTTTTGTTTTCTTTTGGCGTGCCAGGGAGCTTGTGGCATCTTAGTTCCCTAACTAGGAATTGAGCCCAGGCCATTGGCCCGGGCTGTGAAAGCACTGATTCCTAACCACTAGGACTTTCCCAGGGAAGTTCCCCAAGTTTGATTAGTTTTGACAAATGTGTCATCTGTCAAAAACTTCTTTTAAAAAAACATTTTCCTCTCTCCAAAACTTCCCTTGTGCTCCTTTGCTGATAATATTCCACCCGCTACTCTATCCTCACTCCCCAAAGCCAGCCCTATGAAATCTCTAATCTGCTGTCACTGTAGATTTTTTGCTCTAGAATTTCATATAAATGGACTTATACAATGTGTATTCATGTCTAGCTTCTTTTATTTACCATAAATTTTTTGTTCCTTGCTTACCACTGAGTGATATTCCATTGTACAGATATATCACAATTTGTGTCTACACCAGTTGATAGGCATTGGGTTTTTTTTTCCAGTTTTAGGCTATTATGAATAAAGCTACTATGAAAAATCATACACAAGTCTTGTGTGAACATGTTTTCATTTATTTCTGTAACTATTTAGAAGTGGGATTGCTGGGTTATAACAATTATGAATCCTTCATGTATTCTGGTTTCAAGCCCTTTGTCAAAAATACGTATATTGAGAATATTCTCTATCAGAGAGAAAGGCTAGTGTTGTTTAGTTTGGTGCTTCAAGTGATGGGAGGTGAAGGGAAGGCTCGGATTGGACAGTGCTGCTCCCTTTGGGGAAAGAAGGCAAGGTTGGATACTGCTTCTCCTGACTCCAGAGTTACCAAAAGTCTCCAGCAGGGGACAGCAGAAACCAGAGGACAGACTCCCGATCCGGGAGGCCAAGATCATAGAGTGGCAGTATGTCTGAGGCCAGAGGGGCTTTGAAGGTCATTTCATGGATCACTTTTACGGGGTAAATGGGGAGACAGAAGGCTAGAGAGGAAGAATGTGGGCTCCTCCTTCCTTCACCTGGCTCACTTGTGGGGTGACCCAAGGATGAAAGAGCAGATAACCAAGGAGGGTCTTGGGATGCAGGAATGGAAAAAGCAGACCCTTATCATCCTTCCCTCCCCTATGTTGTAACTATTAATGGAACAACATAACCTGTCTCCCCCTCCTTGGAGGGGAGGAGGTATTGCCTTACTCTCCCCCGCCTCCCCCCCGCCCGCCCCCCACCCCTGACCCAGTACACGGGCTTCATCCAATCAGCAAATGACACGCAAGACCCCACTCCTTGTACCCTGGGTATAAAAGTGGATTAAGGATCCCCATTCAATGTTGGTTCTCCCTTGAGCTGGCCCGCTGTTCTAACAGCGTCTCCCATTCTAATAAACTTTATTTCCTTCTCATTCTGTCTCATGTGTGGAAAATTCTTTTCCAACATGCACCTGGACCATGACAACTTGTTCTCATCTTTTCATATTCAGCTCGACTGTCCTTTCTCTGGGAGACTTTCCAGCTTCTCCCCATCCCACTCCTGTATATGAAAGCTTAACTTGCCTCTCTTTTGCTAAACTCTTAGTTCTTCAAGTACTGGGGCCAGGTTGATACTGTCTTTGAGATCTCAGGACCTGGTACAAAGTAAGTACTCAATAAACTTAAGAGTAAATGGCTGCCACCCTGTGCAAAGATCTTCCAAGTCTCTGCACCAACTCTGCCTCCTGGGCCCAGCCCTGTAGTGAGAAGGATGGAAGTTCCCCTGTTGCCTCCCTGGAAGGTACAAGGGAGTCTAAGGCCCTCATTTACCCTTTTGTTCAATAGCACCGGTTTTGTGTTTTTCTGTTGTTGGGCTACATACCACAGGCCTGCAAACTCTGTAATTTCCCAGCCTCAAGATGAAAGAAAGAGCCTAGAGTTATTGATAAAGACATCAGTGGTTTAATAGATGGGGGACCTTACACATCTGAAGGAAAGTCTTGGAGCCACTGGGGAGGTGGGTGTGGTTCCAGTTATAGAGGAATTGATGTCAGGTTGGCTCGTGGGTTAGCAGGGTGACCAGCAGAAGGGCCTCCCCTTTTGATAAACTACCACAGTGAAGATAGTTCTGACCTAAAGATTAGAACAATCACTATCTGGGCCAGGGATGAGTATGTCGCCGTTTACTGATTAGGTTCTATGATTAAGAGGGAAGGTCAGTCATAGGAGCAGGACATAGGTGAAGCAGGGGCTGGTCATGCAGAGGATGTACAGAAAGCAAGAGAATAGCCAACTTGGGTGGCCTGGTACTGGCGCCTAGTGCCCAGAATACAGAGGAAATGACATCATGATGATGTTGAAGGCAACTACTAACTTTTATTAAACAAACCCTACTGATTACTAGACACACTTAGAAGACTTTTTCATTTAATAACTTATTAAGAGGAGAAGGGTTTCTCCCCTCAGAGAGCTCACATGCTAATCCAGGAGTTAATTATTCCTTCATTCATTCATGAAAAAGATTTGGTGAGCACCTATTATGCATAGGCATAGGGTCTAGAGATATGAACAAGATAGGCAAAAACCTCTGCCTAAATATGAAAGGGAATAAAATGAAGCTTTCATCCCAGTAGTAGTGCCCGTGAAGAGCTGAGAAACAAACTCAGTAAAATCATGATGCATCAGAAGACAGTAAGTGTTATTACAAACAAAGAAAAACAAAACAGGAAGAGCGATAGGGAGCACTGGGGGTACAGGTTTTTTTTTTTTGAAAGGTGGTCAGGAGAGTCCTCACTGAAAGGGTATCCTCCAGGTGAAACCCTAAACGAGGTGAGGGAGGGAGCCACACAGATTTCTGGGATAAGGGCATTCCAGACAAAGGAAGAGCATGTGCAAAGGCCCTGGGCCCAGACTGGAACCTAGTGAGTACCAGGGAGCATGCTGGGAGTTGTTGAGGACAGAGGAGCCTGGAGGTCAAATCTGCAGGGCCTTGTAGGTTGTAGTAAGGCTGTTGATTTTTCTCTGTGTAAGACAGAGGTTATGAGACAGAGGAAGGACATGATTCAACTCGGACTTTAAAAAGAAAGACTGTTATGTTAAAATATATATATATATCCTGTAAGGGGCATGGTTGGAAGCAGGGAAACTGGGGAGGAGGCCCCAGCACTGATCCAGGTAGCCGTGTGATGGTATGGATGAGCAGAGGTGTCAAGGAGCATGTGAGCTCAGAGCACAGTACCAAGTGCTAACAGAGGGCATCGGTGCCTCTTCCCTCCAGGATGGGGAGGGACTGCTGAAGCGTTCCAGAGGCCTTAAAAGAGTTTGGAAGGGGCTGGAGAGGGCTCCTGATCCAGCTTGGAAAGAGGGGCTGAGAGTTGACTCTGGGCTGCTCCCACGGTCACCTGGACATACAGCTCATCTCAGGCCACTCTCTCTCTCAGCCACAGCCACACCGAGGTGCTCCAGAACACACAGACACAGGGAAGCAAGGGGCCTGCAGTTCTGCCCCAAATACAGCCCATGGGAGTGGAAGGGTCCCTGAGAGCCTCTCGGAAAACCGAAAGGAGAAAATACAGCAGGCTCTAGCTGCTCTCCCTGCCTCTCCACCTGAGCTTGTTGTAAACGGTTGGCAGCGATGATGATGACACCGGTTAGGACGACCCACTCATAGGGCATGTGTGCCCGGCTGACCCTTTCCCTCTCCTTTCTGGATGTTAGTGGAGGGGAGGCTGAAATACAAGCTGTGGCACATACACCCCACCCATTGCCCGCCTTCCGGCCCGAACTTCCCTCCTTATTTCAGGCTTCCATGTTCCTTCCTGGGTAGTCTCTGACTTGAATCTGCCCCAAAGTCCCCACCCCTATACTCCTCCTCCCAGGCCTGCCTACGGCCTGCCCTCCAGGCTGCCTGGCACTCAAGCTCCGTCCCTCTCTCCCTCCACTCCAGCTGTAATCACAGCTCAGCCCAGACCGCCCCCCTCTTGTGAATAATTGGGGCTGATTTAGGGGCTATCAGGGGAGAGAGGGGGCTAATGGAGTTCGTGGGGGGCCGCCCTGGTGATGAGGGGAAGGTTGAGAGGCAATTAGCAGGGCTGACAGCCTCGGGAATCACCTAACGTGCATGACTGCCCGCAATAAGGGCTGGTGGAGGGGGTGGGGGCAGGGGCCTGCTCCACCCCCACATCCAGGGGTGGACTTGGACTTAAGAAGGGAGCTGGGCCCTCCATCAGCAGGAGGTTGGAGGACAGACAGCAGAAGGGACTTCCAGAAGAACAAGAGCAAGGGAGGTGGGGGCACTGTGGGGGAGGGAGGGAGGCTGATGGGATGAGCCAGGAGCTCCTGGTCCTCCATTGCCCCCCCACTTTCCAACACACACACACACACACACACACACACAGGGCCCAGGCTGAATCCTATCCGTCGCTGGGGACCAGCTCCTGATTAATACCAACATTAGTCCTGAACACTCTCCCCTCCTGGCCCCCCTGTCATTAATTACCTCCTCTCCCAGCCCAGCACAAGAGAAGCCATTTCCTTCAGGGGGAAAAAGAACAGAGTCTGCCCCCTGCCCAAGAAGCCACTCCTGCCCCCTCCTCCCTGCTGCTGGAAAAAGAGAGGAAGAGAGGAGTCCGGAGGGAGGGACGGAAGGAAGGGAGGGAGACTATGCCCCTCTGTCCCCAGCACCCCCACAGCGTCCTCTCATCCTGGGAGTCTAGGTTTCGTCCCCACCTCTGCAGCTGGCCGGCCAGGAGCTGAAAGACCTCTGGCTGGAAGAGAGGCCCCGTGGACGAGGTGAACAGACAGATCCCCGACCTCCCTTCCCAGCTACATCCCTGGTGTTTCCAAGTCAGGAGCAAGACTCTGCACAGACGTGGGCAGAGAGCCCAGCTGACAAACCTTCACACAGGGATGGCCACATACAAACACAACCCCTGACACACTGAGGCCAAAGTCACACTGGGTGGGAAGGGGCTCACACACTCTGCTGCAGAGACTGCCCACCACCACATGCAGAATCACACCAGGAGCGGTCAGTCAGCTGTGTGGAGAGGGGCACGTAACGTGTCACAGAACATTCGAGTGTCAACGGAGGAGGCTTTGCCTCACATGAAAGTGTGTGAGCCTCAGGAGAAGGGATGCCGCCTTCTCCTCCCTCCCTCCCTCTCTCTCTATTACACACGCTCGCGCGCACACACACACACACCTTAAAGCAAAGGGTAGTGAACTGAAACCAAGCCCACATCTACCCCAGCTGTCCAGCCCAGGGCACCAAACCTAACTCCCCTCTCAGCCCTTGCCCCCAAACTGTGTCTCTGAGTGCTTCCTTTGAGAAACCCCAGGCAGCCCAGTTCCCACTCAAGAATAAGGGGTGCGGTGGCTTCATGAGATTTTTTCTGAGGCCTTCCCAGCATCCCCGTGAGCCCCGTTATAAGACCAAGTGAGCCTGGAGACTCAAGAATCGATATCCCTCAAAGATGAAGATGCTAATAACTTTATCCCCTCTTGTCCTCCAACTCCCACCTACATTAGCTCTGACCACAGGCCCCAGGCAGCTGGGACCTGCAGTGGGCGGGCCTGGAGCTGAGTAACCCCTTCAGATCCAGGTGGGAAGCAGGAGGGCAGACCGCAGAAAGGACTTCCTGACACTCAGGATCAGAAGGCCACAGGGATAACAGATAGAAAGCCTCAGAAGCATGTTTCCCCTGGCTGTATACACTGGTGACTCGACTCAGAGTCTGGGAGGATTCATGGCCTCAGAAGCACCCTACAGAGGTGCCAAGGTCTGAGTAATCTCTGAGGGCTGCCCAGAGGAGGTGAGCCAGGAGGGGAGTTCCTACTTAGGAGCTGACGGAGTGGTAAATGGGGGCTGCTCTGGCCCTGCTCTCCCTGCAGACCTGGCACTCATCCTTCACCAGGGCTGGAGACCCACAGCCCATGGAGTTTCGGGGGAAGAGAAGAGTCCCTTCCTCCCTCACACACTTCACAGCCAGGCTGGATCTCTCTTTAAAGCTGCTGCAGCTGGAGGGGATGGCTGGAATCAAGGGACAAGAGCTCCTTTTTGGTGAGCACTATCCCCCCAAAAGACTCCCCAGGTGGTGCCAGTGGCAAAGAACCCACCTGCCAATGTAGGAGACATAAGAGACACAGGTTCGAGCTTTGGGTCAGGAAGGTCCCCTGGAGAAGGAAATGGCAACCCCCTCCAGTATTCTTGCCTGGAGAATCCCATGGACAGAGGAGCCTGGTGGGCTACAGTCCACAGGGTCGCAAAGAGTCGGACACGACTGAGCATCTGAGCACTCACCCACGCGCGTCCCCCTAAAACATTCTTCCTGCCAGCCTGGCCTATCGTACCCCAAAGACCAGGGCCAGGCCTGGGACTGGGGGTGCTCAAAACCTGTCACAGGAAAGAGAGGAGGAGGTGGAAAAGGAGGAAGAAGGGTGGGAAAGGGAAGAATGAAAACAGCAAACATTCACGTAGCACCTACCACCCACCGCTCAGGCCCCCTGGAAGGGGGTTGTTTGAACCTCATAATGAGACTTGTCTGAACCTCATAATGAGCCTAGGAGATTGGTGCTGTTATCATCTGCATTTTGTAGAGGAGGAGGCTAAGACACAGAAAGACTGAGTGAATTACTCAGCATCACCCAGCTGGTAGGTGCAGAACCCGGCTTTCTGGCAGTAGTCTAAAGCTTAATCTTCAGGGAACCAAGCCCTGGAAAAAGAGGAAGGGACCCAGCTGAGTGGAAGGGGAGCTGAAGAGCCTGTTAGTCCAAGGCACCATTAGAGGCAGGGCTCAGAATAAAACACACTGCCCCAGGACCCTGGCCCGAATCTGGCGCTCTCTAGCTTTTTTCTCTGCCCCGTAAGTGCACCTCTTGTTTCTTTGCGGCGCCCCAGGCTGCCTCTCTGTCTCCTTGTCCCTCTTTGCCCCTGTGAGCTCCACCAGCATCTCTGGCCCCGTCTTATCTCTGTCTCTCCTGGCTCCAGGTCGCTTTTCTCCCCACTGCCCCAGAGCCGAAGCTATTCAAACTTTCCATCTTAGCACTGGAGTCCATCAGAGCTGGGGTGGGGGTCTGGGAGAGAAATGGTCTGGGAGGGAACTGATGCTTAGAGCCACGGAGTCACCTCACTCCTCCTAGAGGGGAGGCTGAACTGCCTGGTGGTTCAGCCTGGCTAGACTGAAAGTTGGTCTTTCTGAGTCCTGGCTCCCTCCTCCTGGGACTGTCAGCCTTTCTCTCATCGAGCAGGTCACTTAGGAAGTGGGCAGGACAGGCTTTCTCCAGCTGGTACTTAGAGAGTGCTTGGCCTATAGAGTCCGGAATTTTCTCTAGGATCTCTCTTCAACTTGGGGGTTCAAGCAGACCCAGGACAGGACGTTCTCTACCCAGGCTGCCCCAGCACTCTGCCTGCACTGTTCCTGGAAACCTAAACAGATGCTCTGCTCTCCTGTTGGGAACCTCGCCCCCGAGGGAGCCGGCAGGAAGGAGGCAGAGGCTGGTTGGGAAAGCTGGAAGTCTTGGACCCCTGGGTTCTGTAGAGAGCCCATCCCCCTGCTGGGGGCACCTGGGGAGCCACGCTGGCTGCTGCACTGCTGTTTTCTCCTCTCGGTGGAGGATTTGGCAGAAGCCTCCTTAGAGAAGGGAGTTCTGGGTTCTTTCCTCCATGCTGGGTGTTCTTGTAGTACCCACCAGCTCATCTGAGCCTCTGATTCCCAACCGAGACAGCTCTCCCTGAGAGGGAGGGGTAGAGTGGGGAACCACAAGAGATGCGGGGGACTCAGATGCCTGATCCTCACAGCCTCAGGTGGCTGTCCCCAGCCCAGGTCCCCATGGGGTCCTCAGGGCCCCATTCCACTGACCTCCCTGTCGGCGCTCATCTCATCTGGTGCTCAGCCCTTGGTGTGTGTGTGGCAGCAGCCGGGGTGGGCAGTTAATGGACTTGGCACAGTCAGGAGGCAATTAACAGGGGACGGGCAAGTGTCATGTCATGGTGGGTGGAGGGGGCACCATTGAACACAACGGAATCCAGCAGTTAGGGCAGCGGGAGCTGTGTGCCGCCCAAGTTTGCAGGGGCACGCGTGACTGTGTGGAGTAGGCAGCTGTGCCTGTCAAAGCGCTCATCGGCGAGTCCATCAGTGAAGGGGAGGGACTAGGTGGGGCTCCCTCCGCACCACCCAGGACAAGGCCGCAGACTCCAACTGCCCAAACAGATCAGAGTGACTGGCTTCACTAGCTTCAGCGCCTGTTCCCAGATCAATAAAAGCTATCCAGTGCCCTCTCCCACACTGTCACAGAAGTTTCCTTTTCTTGTCTTAACCTTGTTCCCAGAACCCCTCGCCTCACCTGCCCAGCTCTCCCAGCAACACCTCCAGCTGTGGTATTAGAAGCCTCTGATGCTCTTAACCTTGGAAATGCTTCACATGCCCTGGCAGGTCCCTTCTGCTACCTGACCTCCGTCCCCTCTGCTTCAGCGGTGCTCAATGCCAGCCAACCCCAGACCCCCTACGCCTCTACCAGCAGAGTCTCCAAGGCTGGAAGTGTGTCCTACCTCCCTCCCCAGCATGGAAGAGAGGCTCAAGAGGCAGAGGAGGTGGGGGGCGCTGGGAGTGTGGATGAGCCAGAAGGCTTCCCCCACAGGAGGCCACACTATTCCCCAGGACTGCCTGATCCAGCTGCTCGTCCCACCTGCGTCTGCTCACACCACTCCTTTCGCCTCTGTCACTCCACTTGCATCCATCCAGCTGTACGTCTCTTTCTCCTTCTCTGCACCTTCTCTGCAGTCTCTTGGCCTGTCTCCACGTCTATAGGTCTTCTCCCTTTGTTTTTCTGCATGGTCTCTCTCTCTGCACTGTCTCTGGGCTCACTCGTTGGATCTGATCCTCCGACCCTGTCTCTCCCAGCATATTCCAACCTCCTCTCCTCCCAATCACTTCTGCTTAAGCCCTTCCTCCCCAGGAGTGGTGCCTCGCCAGCCCCACCCAGCCCAGTACATGAGAAGAGGGCTTTTGAACTTGGCCTTCAGGGACCAGAGCCCCCCATCAATCAACTTGCAGCCTTGGGTCAGACCTCCATTAGCACTAACCAGCCTGGACAAGAGGCAGACACCATCGGGCTAGGCCTCGGGGTGATAAGACCCAGATTGAATCACCAGGTGGGGGAGCTGGACACCCAGGGACAAGAGACAGCCATGCTGTCGGCCCTGAGGAGCCATGGAGAGCGTGGGTTATTGCAGGAGCTGGGCAGGTGATTGGAAGTGATGGGGCTGGAGTAGGGGGTGGAATTGCTTCTCCCTTCTCCTAGGTGAGGAAGATGGGGACAGGGCTCAGGTCCCTGGGTGGGGGAGCTTGCCCGGCCTCGGAGCTGACAGAAGCCTCAGGCCACTCAGTAAGACCAGTGGTGTTCCCAGGGACAGAGGGGCAGGGAGAGCACACCTCCTCCCTCAGGCAGAATGGAACGAGGAGACAGCCCACTTGGTCCTTAGGAAATAGCCACCTTGCTCAATCCCTGGCCTCCAGGAACAGACCTTAAAGCACTTAGGGCCAAGAAGTGTGACAAAGTGGAAGGAAGAGGGGTCCTGCTTCCCTCAGCCCCTCCTTTACCTTACTCCTTGCCTGTCCCAGCCACACGTACACACACACACACACACACACACACACACACACACACACGTGGATACATGCACCCATATATGCAAGCTCTCCCCACCTCTCTTTCTTTCTCAGCCATTTCTTGTATTGTGTGCTTGCTCTCTTCTGGGAACTCCAGTACAAGGAAGACTCACCCCAGCAATGCTTCCATCCTGTCCACCACCCCATCTAACTTCAATCCCTCCCACCACAGCCTTCCTGAATGAAATACAGAGACAGGCAGTTGGGGTCTGAAGGTCTAGGAAACTTGAGCCAAGGCACCTTCATCACCACACAGACAAGATGGCCATGGTACCAGGAGGGAAACCACAGCCCCAAGACAGAGGTGACAGCTGCATGAGGCAGGGGCAGGCGGCTGGGGCTCACCAGAGAGGGGGAGATCCCACACGAGTCATCCCCTTACCTGAGCCCCAGTAACCCCCCCCCGGAAGGGCGTCATCTCAAGAACTGGCAAGAGACACAAGCAAGGGATAATAAATATAATTGCTATGACGGAACCCTGCCTAGAGAAGCAGGAACATCCTGCACTCCCAGACCCCACCTGTCCCCTCCCGCATGCTGAGGGTGAGTTAGATGCTTTGAGATCACCCTGGGGCTGCTGGGAACCATGGCAGTTGCTGAGGGCAGGCTGCAGGACTCCGCATTCGGCTACCCAGCCCCAGGCCCTGGGCCAGCCCCCTAGCCCAGGACGTCCAAGTAGACGGGAGGCGCCTGGGCCAGGGCTTGCAGCCGGGCATGCACATCCTTGATGCTGTGGCGTTGTTGGGGCTCCCGCTGCCAGCAGCCCCGCATAATGGCGTAGACCTCCGGTGGGCAGGCACGTGGCCGCTCCAGCTCACGTCCCTGCGTGATGCACTCGATCGCCTAGGGCCACCAGAGGGAGAGAGGAGACGGCACACTGGGCTAGGGGCAGGAGAGTGAGGCCAGACCCAGCACTGCCTTTGCCTCACTGAGGCTCCCAAGGCAGGCCATACAATATGTCTGGGCCTCATAGTTTAAAAAGGATGCAGTGAAGCCTAAGATTCCTTTCCACTCTGACTCTGAGCAGTGACAGGGATTAGAGCTAGACAGACCCTGTGAAGGCTGGACTACGGTAGAACTGCATCCCCAAAGGCTGGAATCAGACCTTCAGAAGACTTTCCAGGTGGGTTGAGGAAGGAGAGGGGCCAAGATATTTGCCAAATTCATCAGCTAAGTGTTGAGGGCTCATTGGAAGAAGGGAAGGGTTCTCCATCTCTCAGCTCCAGAGGGCAAAAAGAAAATAGAGCAGGGTTGCAGGTGAAGGACTTAACAAGTGGGTCTCTTGCATTTTAAGGTAGAGGGCAACGCCACTTTTTCCCTCTTCTGTAGGTACCACTCTGTGGGGGCCTAGCTCCTCCGACAAGATACTACAGTGGGAACGCTCACAGTTTGACTCCAGGAAGGACTGCTAGAGAAGCTGGCGGATCCAAAGGAGAGAAGGTGGCAGGGAGATGGTTGAAGGGCCTGGAGCCTCTTCATCCCCCGCTTCTTCCCTCCCTCCCCATTAGAGGACTTGGGTTATGGACGGCACTAATTCCATTCCTTCTCTCAGTGCTTGAGAAAATTAAAATCTATAACCCTCTCCCCCACCCCACCAGCCTCCAGGGAGCAGACTGCATTAGGAGGAGAAATGGAAACTGACAGCTGCGAGCCAAGGAGCGGGTGAGGGGAGCTGCTCTGGGAGAGGGAACACCTGGGGCCTGCTCTGGCTGTGTCCAATCCGGGGGCAAGGGGAGGCGGGGACTGTCCTTCTTTCAGTCTAACCTCCAGCCTTCCTGCTGCACTGTCAGGCGCGCCCGGGTTATGTTCCTCTTTCCACGCCTCTCCCTTTCACTCCGATAATGCCTACTAGGTCTACAAAATGCAGCGAGGGATGGGGGTGTGGGCTCCATTTATAAAGTGCTTTGAGGTTCTCCCAGGAGCCGGTTAAAATAGGAGAAGGTGTTCGAGAATAGGGTTGGGAGGGGGAGCAGGGCCAGCAGGATGCCGGATGAGTGCCGGCGGCGGTGGGATGAGGGGCAGAAGGGGACAGAACTCCCAAAACAGGAACCCAAAGGGACAGGGAAGGGCTGGCCGGCAGGGAGCGACCTGCGGAGCGGTACTGACCTCGGTGTTGGAGAGCTGGTACCAGGGTTGCTTGCCGTAGGTGAAGATCTCCCAGAGCACCACGCCGAAGCTCCACACGTCGCTCTCGGTGGTGAACTTGCGGTAGAGGATGCTCTCGGGCGGCATCCAGCGAATGGGCAGCATGGTGCGGCCTCCCACCTGCCGGCGGGCGCCGCGTCACCTCCAGGGGGCGCCCGCCCCACCGACAGCCTCTCCCGCCGCAGACCCGCCCCCAGCCCCGTTATTAAAAATAAATAGAAGTGGCTCTCCCTCCCAGGGCTAAGAGGGAAAAACCGATGGTGCCGTGTCCGTCTGGGACAGTGGAGACAGACCCTCCTCCACTGAGGGCTAAGGGAGTAGGAGGAGGGTTAAAAACAGAATCAGAGAGTCTCAGACCCCACATCGTCCAAGGAAGAGGACGGCCTGGCCAGCAAGGGCAGGCCCTCTGGGGGACGCGGCCACGCGTGTCTACCGTTTGGAGGCTGGGGGAGGGTTTGGGATGAAAGACCCTTACGCGGTAGTAGTCGGTGCTGTAGATATCCCGGCTCATGCCAAAATCGCCGATCTTAACCACTAGTCCCTGACCCACCAGGCAGTTGCGTGTGGCCAGGTCCCGATGCACGAAGTGCAGGCCTGCCAGGTACACCATTCCCGCAGCGACCTGGCTAGCCACGGCCAGCAGCTGCCCCAGGCCCAGGGGTCCCGGAGCCACGTCCTCCCCGCCAGCCAGCAGCTTGGCATCAGGCCCGTGGGACCTTCGAGAAAGAATGAGGGAGAAGGGATGGGCTAGGAGGAGAGAACCTCGGAGGAGCCTGAGAGTGGGGGTGGGGGAGGAGCTGGGGGAAATGGGGGGAGGGACTCAGGGAAGGTAGGAAGGAGAGAACAGGGGAAGCAGGTGTCTGCGGGGGGCTTGGATGGGGGCCGGCTGGTGTGCCCACCTCCAGAGCCTACACTAGTGCCCACATTTCCCAAGTGCGTGCCTTCCTCTCAGGCAGCCACCTTAAACTCCAGCCTCAGCATCTAGCTGCCCCCTGGCTCCTACCCTCTTGCCCAGCTGTGTGTCCGACTAAACCCCTGCCAAGATGCTCAGCATCCTCCCCCAGGTGTGCCCCTGCCTCATGGAAGGGAGTGTCCCTCACCCAGGCTGTGAGCCTGAACCTGGGAGTCCTCCACTTGTCTCGCTCACCTTTGCCCTTAGTATTCAGCCATTCCTTGGGATCTGCCTTCCTTCCCACGGCTTCCAGGACGCCCTCCTCCTCCCCACACCTACCCCTCCAGACCATTCCCCAAATATCCCTTCTTCTGAGGCTGTCTGAGCTGGTGGTTTTGCCAGTACTGCCCTTTTCCTACTGGCCAACTTTCTCCTCATCCACTGATTTCTCCGTTTATTCCAGACATTTGGTAAACACCTCCAGTGTGCCAGGCACCAGAGCCACAGTGGAGGGTAGGAGGCAAATATACGGGTTACAGCAGTGCAGTGTGAGAGGCGCCTGGGGGCACTCAGGGTAGGGATGGAAGAAGTTAGGGAAGGCTTCCTAGAGGAAGAGACATCTAAACTGAGACTCAAGCCCTTAGGAAGGGAGGCTGATAAACCACTCGAAGGGATGGGAGACAGGAGTGGGTTTTGCGGCTGGGAAAGGAGGCCCAGTGCACCAGGCAGAGATAGAAACCCAGGGGCAAGGAGAGGTAGACGGGCCCTCCTGGGGAAGTCTTCCAGACTCGTCTAGGAGCTTTCGCGAGTCCCTCCTCTGGTTTCCTCGTGCGCTGTCTACCATACAAAGCAGCTCTCCCCACGTCCTGGGCCCCAGATGGATCCTCGCTGATATCCAGTCCCTAGCAGGCAGCCCACACCATGTCTGGTGAGCAAGGGGAAGGGCTTCTCTCTGGCCTCCTCTTGACCTGGATTCCTCTGAGCCAATCCACCTCCACACATAACCTCGGATCTGACCTCACCTCCCTCCTGCTCCACATCCTCCCGGGGCTCCTCCCCATCCTCAAGATAAGCTCAGACTCTGGGGTCTTTTCCAGCTGAATTCTGCAGCCTGGCTACGTGAGTGACCCAGCACTCTCAGTAGGGATGTTTAGAGACCAAATCACAACCATCAGCTGTACAAAGACACTCATTCAGAACCACAGTCCCCCCGTTGTCCCTCTTACTGGTGGGGAAACTAAGGCCAGAGAGGGAAGCTACTTGGCAAGGAAGGCTCAGTTAACAAGTCACAGTTGATCCCAAACCCTGGCCACTGTTATTGTTGTTATCATCGTGATCCACACTGCCCCCTCCTATGGAACCAGCTTCTGTGTGCCACACACAAGTGCACGCACACACTCCACAAAGCCCAGCCATCCTCCAGCTTCAGCTCATGGCTTCCGCTAATGCAGTCTCCCTGACAGTCACTCTGCCCTCCACACAGACTCTCTCCACATCCACACCTCTGCCTCAGAGCTCCTTGGGGACAGGAGCTGTGCCTTCCTGCTCCTTCCTGGTGCTCTCCCCACAGTTCAGCAGACAAGCCAGGATGTGCTTGTAGGGGAAGGGAGGACAGGCCAGGGGCCCTCGTACCGGAGGAAGCGGTTGAGGTCACCATGCCGCATGTATTCAAAGACCATGAGCAGCGGGCGGCCCTCAGTGCAGACGCCGAAGAAGCGCACGATGTGCTGGTGCTGAAGCATGGTGAGCAGCTCAGCCTCGCGCTGGAAGTCCTGCCGGGCGCTCTCAGACACCTCCTTCAGCGCCTGGATGGTATTGGTCAGACATCCCTGGATGGGGGCCCAGCCTTGCCCACCCCACATCCCAGCTGGCCCAGCATCCACCCCCAAGTCGTGAAGTAGGCTAGGTCCCAGCCTCTCCCTTCTCCCCCGTCTTGAGCACCCTGTCCTGGCATGACAGTGCCCTGGGAGGTGGGCCCTTGACCAGCAATACTTCGTGGCCAGGGTCTTACCTTGACGGCCACTAGCATCTTGTCCTTCTCAGGCAGTAGGTTGTGGCACTCGGCAAGGAAGACCTTCCCAAAGGCACCCTCACCTAGCTCCCACTTGAGCACGATATCTCGGCGCTTGATATGATGAACACCTGGGAGTGGGGGCTTGCAGGATCAGCCAAGATCCCCAGTCTTGGAAGAGGGATGGGACAGGGGCAAGGACAGGACTGTCCCGCTGGGTTGTGCTTGGCTCAGGGGTTGCCCGGCAAGAGGGAGGGTCACACTGAAAGTGAGCCTTCACCAAGTCCCATGATGTGATGGGGACGTGGGGGAGGGGGGTGGGCTGGGAGGAAAGGCTTGTTCAGGCCTGGGGTGGGCAAAGGCAATGACACCCAAGAACCTCTTCACATGCACACACATGTACAAACATGCACAGGCTCTCCCCCACCCTTGACCCAGCCCCTCACAGGCATCACTGAAGTATTGTGGGTTCTCAATGATGTGGCCTTGGAGCCCAGAGCCTTTGCCCTCGGTGGGAGACAAGGAGCTGCCACCCAGAGTCATGAAATGCAAGGACATGGCCAATCCATCCTCCGGAGCTAGCACAGCAGGACCTGGGAAGGACACAGTCATGTGGAGGGGTCATAGCCCAAGCACACACCCTGGCTCCTGCCAGGTTGCAGGGTGCCAGGTAACCCCACCTCCTAACTTGCAGGGGAAGAACCAAGGAGTTAGGAGGCAAAACAGTCGCAGGGGGAAGGGGAGGCATTCCAGCCATTCTCCGTCTGGCTCCTGTCCAATCCCAGGCCCCGCGGGCCACCAGAGAACTCCCCCACTGGCCCCCCCCGCCCTCCCGCACCCGCCCCCCAACCCCCGCAGAGCTCAGACCTCCCAGATCCACTTAGCGTTTGACTACAATCCAGCCACCAATTAGCAGCCGCTACTTCTGAAACTACCCTGGCTTCAGCACCAACACACTCACACTCAAGAGTCCTCATGTATCCCAAATACCCACTCTCTAGAACCCCATTTGTGCCCAGGCCCCCACACAGAGGACAGAGTCGGAAATAAAGAGTCAGAACCAGGAGGAAATAAAGCCAGGAAGACAGACTGACAGCCCCTCCACAGCCCCTCTACTCACGGTTGATCCCAAACTTGTTCCTGCGTCCACATTTGTTGAGCACAAGAAATGTTGTAGAAAGGAAGAGGCAGGCGAAAATGGCCAGGCCCACGGCCATCGAGACCTGGGGGTATGGGGTGGTTGGATCTAGGGGTCATCCTGAGCCCTCAGAGCTCCCCACTAGTCAACTAATTCTCCATCCTTCATAGACGCCCAGAGCCAGGCCCCCACACCTGCCTTCTCCCCTGGCCCCCGAGTCCTGGCTGTGAAGGTGCTGATGGAGCTCAGGCCAGACTCCAGTGCTCTCTGTGCTCAGACTGGAAATGACATACAGAGAAGCCTCCAGCCCAGCCTCCTGTCCTAAGTCCTGGACAAGCTTCCATTTCCCATGCTCACCCCAAAAGGAGTCTCATCCTTTTCCACTGGGTCTCCGGAAGTGCTGTTGGTGTCTGTGGGGACACAAGGTAGAAAGGCTTTGTCACAGGTTGTATCTCCTCCACAGACTCCCCACCTTGGCCCCAGATGAACCCTCAAGGGTCAGGTTAACTGTGACCCCTGCCCCCAGTGGTAGCTCCCAACTCCAGGGACCAGACAGAACCGGCCCTCCAGCCTGGGCTACTCACCCACTGGCGAGAAGGAGACTGCAGCAGGAGGGAGGAGAGAGAGCGATCACATGGAGGAAAAGAGCAGTGAGTCCCCTTCCCCTCTGGACTCATCCCTTCGTGGGTGGGAGTGGGAGGGGGGAGGCGGAGTTGCTCCAGCTGGGCCAGGGATGCCCTGGTTCATGGCTCTCTCTCCAGCCAGCCCTAGTGAATGGAATAACTCAGGGGTGCAGGACTCCTGGGGCTGGAGAAGGCTGGGGCAAGGAAGCCAGCACAGAGCTGGACACCAGAACTCCAGGCTACTTTCTGTCTGGGACCAGGCCCTCCAACTTCCAGGGTCAGGATCACAGTGGGAAGTGGGCCAGGCCTCCGCGGACACCTGGATCTGCACCCGGTTGGGGCCTAGGGAGTGGGAGCAGGGTTCAGGGTGGCCCTCGCACCAGGAATGGGGTCCTCGGGGTTGAATTCGAAAGGGTTGTCCATGAAGGCGGCCATGACCCAAGCGGCCTGGCCCAGGGGGTTGGTCGCCAGCAGCGTGTAGTTGCCGTTGTTGACGTGGGTGGGCTGGTTGAGGCGCAGGCAGCCATGGCGCACCGTCTCGTTGGCTGCCAGCTCCAGGAACTCAGTGAAGATGAAGCTGGTCTCGTTGAGCACCGAGCCGTTGAAGAGCCAGCGCAGAGAGGGCGCTGGCTGCCCATCCACCGAGAAGGGGATGCACCAATGGTGCTGCTCCACGGCGGTCTGCAGATGCACACTGGCCGGGACTGTGGGCCGGAGAAGGTGGCAATGAGAGTCAGGAGGTGTCCCGGGAGGCTGAGGGTGGACAGCCAAAAGGGGGCAAGCCTAAGAGAGACTGGTCAGCCGGCTCCAAGAAAGTCACAAGGAGAGATGTTTTGAAGAAAGCTGACAGTGAGTCTTAAATAAAGTCAGGCAGCAGGTGTAAACATTCAGAAGCTTAAAGAATTTAAGTGGTGGGTTTAAAGCAAATAAGTAACAGTCCTAGAGAAGTAGGGTTCCAGCTTATGGAAACTAGACATGGAGTCTTTCGGATGAGGGAATCCAGAAAAATTTAGGGTAGTCAGGCTTAAGGGGATCTGGAAGGGGCCTAAAAGATCAAACAAGCAAATATATGTATATAATTTTTAAACTTTTTGGAAAAAGATGTGGGTTTAAAATAGACCCAACCTGAAAGAAGTAAAAGACCTTCAATAATAGAAAAAAGTATATATACATATATATGTGTGTATGTATACACACACACACACATGGGGTTTCTCAGTGGACAAGAACTGGGTGAAGCACTATTGCTAGAGAATCTACCTCCCAGTGCAGGAGATGTAAGAGACACAGGTTCACTCTCTGGGTTGGGAAGTTCCCCTGGAGAAGGAAATGGCAACCCACTCCGGTATTCTTGCCTGGAGAATCCCATGGACAGAGGAGCCTACATACACACAGTTGACACTGAAATTCCAGTCAGCATTCATGCAGTGGCATACTATTCAGCAGTGAAATGAATGAACTGTTACTCCAGTTAACATGAATGAATCTTACAAATATAATGTAGAGCAGAAGAAATTAGACATAAAATAATATATGAGGTATGATTCCATTTATATAAGACATGGATCAGACAAAACTCAACCATGCTGATAGGGAAGCATATGTGTGTAAAATTATTTTTAAAGCAAGGAGATGATTGTCACCAAAGTCAGAATGGGGTGGAGGAGAAGGATGGGGTTCTGAATGGGGAGAAGGGGTTATCTTCTGACGTGTCTGTAAGCTGAATTATTGTTTAAAGTGTATATGTTTTATGTACATATCTATGTATACTATATTCCCCAAGAAAAGAAGAAAATTTTATACAATGTAGAAGATTTTAAATAATTTGTTGGCAGACCTAGAGAAATTAGGCAGTGAGCTTAAAGAGAAACTTGCATGGAGAATTTCTTCTTTTAAAACTAGAAAGTAGGGCAAAAGTCCTACAGAGGAATGAACACTAAGAAATACAAGGGAGCAGAGAGAATGGATGTAGCTGGTGTTGAGGGCCTCAGGTAGCAAGACTCTGGCAGGGGGCCAAAAGAAATCCCTCTCCATCCCTCTGGCCTTGACAAGCCCCCAGGACTTCCCTCAAAGGATCAGTTCATGGGAATCTGGAAACAGCTGGGAGGGAGCAGCTGTGGACACACGTACGTCCCACCCCTTTCCTGCAGCCCCTGAGCCTCACATCCTCTTTTCAGGGAAGCGGGGACGGGGTGGGCGCAGAGGCAGTCACTCGCACTCACAAGAGACATTGACTTGGACGGAGACTTCAGCCCGGCCCACATCATTCTCCGCCCAGCACGTCACGTTCTTCCTATTGAGGTCACTGGTGACATTGGCCAGGGTCAGCCCCAAGGACGGCAGACTCCCAGATTGCTGGGTCAGAGAAAAGAGGGGAAAATCAAGAAGAGCTTCAGCTGGCTTGAGGCTGGAGGCAGCTGGGCAGGGGGCCGGGGGGGCAGAGCTGATGTCTTTGGGGAACCCCTCTGACTCCAGGTGGAAAAGAGAGGGAGGGATGGGAAGGGAAGAGGTGTGGGAGAGAATATGGCAGAGAATGGCCCTCCTTCAGAGCCTGTTTATACCTTCTCTTGGATCACTGATTTAATGATCTGAAAAATCCAGAACACAACCAGTAACCTCAAAATAGGCGCAAAGTCTCCCAAACCATAAAACCACCCACCTGAACAGCTGAATATATGTCACAAATCCCAAGTACAGAAATGTACACAACCTATTGGAAAGCCAGCTAGGACCTCACCACCTACTCATTCTTGTTTAACACATAATTCTAAGAAATTTAGTCTCAACCCAAGGAAGATCAGAAACAAAGAGATGATGCTGATAACAGGGCAGCAGTTAGAAGCAACAGTAGAACCGTGATGAATACCTTCGGCACATGGAAAAAGAGGGTGAAGTTAGAGAGAAGCTAAGTGACTTGGTTCTGAATCATCATCGAAAGATTGACTCAGATTCAGATTCTCTTCCTGAGACACCACAGAGGTTATATGGCCCTAAGACAATTTTTTAATCTTGCCAAACAAAGATTTTCTTATTTTGTAAACCGAGGAGGTAGAAAAAATGATCTTTTGACGTTTTTAGAAAGCTATTTTCATAAAATGATGAAAATAAATGAAGTAGTGGGCAAATCTGATTTTTCTGGAAATTTTGTGAATGTGGAATCCCTTGAATAAATGCCAAGGAAGGTGAAGTTTCTCTGGGCTTCGATTGGAATATGTGAGTTCAAAGATTCCAGAAGAGCTGTCCAGTCTCTTGTGCAAGCCCCGAGTTCCAGCCACTTGAAGGGGAAGCCCTGCCCTAAGCTTCTCTCGGCTGTTCCATCTCCTCTAAGTCACCCTGGAATATGGTATCCCATGAACTCTTCCCTTTGAGCTGTTCTGCCACTCTGCTGATGGTGACCTGATGGGGACCAGCCTCCCCACCCCTCTGTTTAAGCTAGGGGATGGCTTTTCTACAGGAAGTTGCCAGAAGACAGAAGTGAAGCTCCCAAAGAAAACAGCAAAAATCTGGAATTTCTCCAAACATATAGCTTAGCAAAGGTCTCTCCACTGATGGTCAAGGCTAGCCTCTTGCTTCTGCCTTGTCCGCTGTCCCATTGCTCAACCTTAGAGGCTCTGGTCTATGGGACCGGTGGGGCCCCTCGGTGGTCAGTGGTCCCCCTTCCGTGTCTAGACCTCCTACTCAGGACTCCAGTGGCTCCTCTTCAGTGTTGCTCCAGGTTGTTGTTATTTAGTTGCTATGTCTGACTCTTTGCGACCCCATGGACTGTAGCCCACCAGGCCCCCCTCTGTCCGTGGGATTTCTCAGGCAAGCGTACTGGAGGGGGTTGTCATTCCATTCTCCAGGGGATCTTCCAGACCCAGGGACTGAATCCGCGTCTTCTGCTTGGCAGGTGGATTCCTTACCACTGAGTCATTTGGGAAGCCCAAGAGACCACCAGCAATTCTGGGGTTGATTCCTTTTCCAAAGCGAGAGCCTCCAAACTAGACACCACACCCTGCTTTCACTGGCCCAACTCCTTCCAGGGCCTGGACTCTGTGTGTCCACCCACGTGGGGCCAGCTTTTGGGTGGGCACAGCCCAATGTCAACCCCTGTTGTCCTTGTCTGTGAAACCTCTTGGCTGCCTGTTGCCAGCCTAAGGACAAAGGGCAGGATCTGGGAAGATGGCCAAACTGGATAAGAGAGCTAGAGGCCAGCAAGTGCCCAGAGGCAGGCAGAATACCTGAAGGCCATCATGTCCATCTCCTCAGTTGACAGATAAGAAAACCAAAATGCAGGCAGATTGGGGGATTTTTCCAAAAGTCACTCCAAGGATTAATTAGTGAGAGAGCTGAAACCAGAACTGTGCGTCCCTTACTAATACGCTCATCACACACCCAGGAGGATGCTGCTTCCGGGTTCTCTAGAAAATGACTGGAAGGCCCTGAAGAACTGGCCTGGGTATGGGACCACAAATGTTGCTCCCTCTCCGTGGTCCTCAGTGTCCTTATCTAGAAAGGTGGATTGAGAGCTGGTGTGTTGGGTACCCTGGGTCAGCTCCAATATGGGAGGGCTCTATGACTATCTCTCTTTTCCAGCCAGCATATCGTCCCAGAGTGGGGACCTAAGCTCTAGCTGATCAGTGGAGCCTGGGGTCCCTGCTGGACCAAGGTCTGCCCTGAGGGCATGTGGTGTGCCTATAGTTACCCAAAAGCACAAGCCTGAGTCCCAAGGGTCTAAACCATCTCGGTCCATCTCTCATCCTTTATGTACTTCTTATTTGCTCTCTCTCTTTCCCTGTCTTTGTTTCCTGTACTTGGGTGCATCAGGAGGGGGGGCGTGGGGGCGGGGACAGTGGAGGGCTTCTCACCATCACTGTGGCTGACCCCTCCAGCTCCGTGAGGATCCAGCCAGCCTGCTCCAAGTCCTGCCCCTCCACCTGGCACTGCAGCCACACGTCGGCCCCCACACCCACGGAGGCATTGGACATCTGGATCTTCAGCGTGGGCTCACCTGGTGCCCGAGGGGTGTTAAGAGCTGGGAGAGGCCTCCCGAATCCTGCCTGGGGACACTGATCCTCCCTCCACCCTCCCCAGTGCCCCTGCCCCTGCCCCCTCAACCTTCAGTTTCCCCCAGCTCTCCCCCAGCCCCCCCTTCAGGGCTCGGCCCCTGAGCCCTGCCCAATGCCCTCTCCCCAGGTGTGCCCTCTTTCCTAGCCCCTCACACCACCGGCAGCACCTACCGCAGCTGGCGTTGGACATGAGGGGCAAGGAGCCCCTGCCCGGGACACTGCAGCTTCTGTTCTCGCACTCCTCCCCGCCCCTCTTCCTCCCAGCGCTGCAGCCAGAGCAGGGCACAGGAACAGTGCAGGGGTTCCCCGACAGGACTCTGGTGGGCGTGAGGGGAAGAGAGAGAGTCAGGGGGAAGGGCAGATGTGAAGGAAGTTCTACAGCAAGAGGGAGTGCAGTTAGATAGTGGGGTGGACTGTCTAGAGGTGAAAGAGGGGGGACATGGGAGAAGTTCCTCTCATGGACCCCTTTCACGAGACATTGAAAGAAACAGAATGCCCAAAATCAAAGACAGCCAGCTACAGGCTATACAGAATTGCCCCACCCAGGCTCCCCAGGGTGGCAAGCCAGGTGAGGGCTCCAAGTAGGGTGGCAAGGAGGGAAGGGCACTCACTGCTTTCTGGAGTGACCCAAAGGCCTCAGGTGCCCACCAAACACATCCCATTGCTGTCCACCCACCCCACGAGCTTGGTGTGCTAGGAATGTGGGCAGATATGCCCTTGTGCACAGGCCCAGAGAACTGTGCCAGCCCCCCGGCCCTGAGAACACACAGTTCTCCACGCCCCCACCCCCACCCCAAATGTGCCCAGGGCAATAACCCCCTCAGTGGCTGCAGGGACCCACAGCCTCTGCTTTGATGCGGGCAGGGGGGCTGGTTCACAGACATGCATATGGACAGCCAAACACGCCATCCCCACAGAGAACCCCTTGCCCCGCCAAACAGTTCCATACACACAGTGACATACCTTCACAGAGACATACAGGCACTCGAGGGCCCACACAGAACACACACACTCACACACTTGCTGTCCTTGCCCCTGGAAGCTCCCACACTCACAGTTCCTGTAAGGAGAGGCCCTGGACCGTTTTCCAGGAGAGAGACTCCAGAGCGTTGAAGGAGAGATTCCTGCAGGAGTTGAGACAGAGCAGACAGACCCCTTGAGTGACCCGACCTCGGTCTGACCCAGTGTGAGCGAGGGGAGGAGCCAGGAGGAAGTTGACATCTGGCTCCCCTACCCTGGCCCTGGCAACTACAAGTAGCCCGTGGGCGAGGCATTGGGTGGGAGGACTGGTTAGGCTTTTTGAGTCCCATCTTCTCCCTGGGACAACAAGGGTTAACCCCACTTAACCCCCTCCCAGACCCCAGGGAGGAGGGGGTCTGAAGGAACAGCCGCTCCCCCTCCCCCACCCTTGGCCCCAGCTGGCAAAGTGCTGAGGCCCCAGCTGGGGGCAGGGGCTCCATCTGTGCTCCCACTGAGCCCAGGACGGGGCCAGCGAGGAGGGGAGGATGGGCTCCCACACTCGCTTGCCCTCTGCCGGATGCCTCGGAACTCAGAGTCCTTCCTCAGGTCCCCTCCCCACGCCTCCTTCCTTCCCCTCCTCAAAGACTAAGGAAAGGGACTCCAGGCCCCCAGCCCCTGGTTGCAGAGAGAGAGAAAATGAGTTTTTCAGCGAGGGGCTGGCTCCAGGACTCTGGAGCTGCCACACCTGCGACCTTCTGCTTCTGAGGGGCCTGCCCTGACCCTTCTCCTTGCCTAGCTGTCTTTTGGTTTGTGGGGGCTGAGCTGGAGAGTAGCCACTACACAGGGATTATTAGCAAGACCCATTTTAACACCAGGCAGAGCTGAGTGTACTTCCGTCCTGCCGCTTACAGGTATATGACCTCAGCCCAGAAACTCAACCTGGCTGGTTCTCTGAATCCTCATCTACAAAATGGGGATGATGCTACCTCTCTCACCAGGCTAACGGTGAAGATTCACTGACAATAAGTATTGTGAGGTGTCACTGAGTAAGCATTTTTAACTGAAGCCCCCACACCTAGTCAGGAAGGTAACATCACCTTATCCTGTCACTGTTGTTAAATCACAGGACACAACAGAGAATTTAGGGTCCCCAGCACAACCCCGTGAGCCAGAGGCTCCCACCACACTTCCCATCTCCCCACCTGCCCCAGGTGCGAAGGAGGAGCTGAACTCCCACCCTCAGGAGGCCAGGGGATGGTTTACCAGGGACTCTAAGGGTCTTGCTTTTAGAGGTCTCTCTCGCCCATGCCCCCTTCTCTACAAAAGGCGTGCCTTTGACTCCCAGGGAAGTGTGCCACGGGACTGATCTGATCCCCCAGCTCCCAGGACATCCCAGAGGTCAGGAAATGGTTGGGAGACAGAGTTCTAGTCAGAACCCAGGGTCTCGCTCCTGATCCTTGCCCCCTTTGGACTGCGTGTGTCTGAACCCTGGGAAGAAAACCGAGGCAGACACCTATGAGAAGTGCCCCACAGCATGGAGCATGGAAGCAAGACAGCAAGAAGGACCTTCTAGTTGGCAGGAGCGAGAGCTGAGGGGATCACCATCCCTGAAGTGGATGAGAAAAAGGCCCAGGAGAATGGGTGAGATGACTTCCCTAACCAGGCTGGGGCCGTCCTCAGAACAGTGCCCTGGGGAGGGCCAAGCCCATTAGCCGCCCAAGCCTAGGTGTCTCTCCAGCCCGCCCTGCCCAGCCCCGGTCACTCACAGTCGACTGAGCCGCGGAGTGAAATGGAAGGCATCTGGCGCCACAGAACGGAGACCGCTCTTCACGATGGTGCTGGGGAGGGCACAGCGGGGTCAACGCTGAGGGGAACATTTACCTGGGCCCTGCTCTCCACCCATGCCAGCCCCCCAGTCTCTAGTGCTGAGCCCCAAACACCTCCTTGGCAACTTTGGACCCGAGGCCACCAAGCTCTCTGGCCAGCCAGCCCCTCAGTCCTCAGCCACCCCAGTCCACCCAGGCCCCTCATGCTCTCGGGCCTAGCACCTTCCCTGGCCCTCTGGTCCCCCAGGCCCTGTGCGGAGCCCCTCACAGTTTCCTCAGCTCCCCCAGGCCCCTCAGGTCACTGGGCTTCAGCTGCTGCAGATGCTGCTGGTTCTCGATGTAGCTGTGGGGAGAGGGGATGGGAATCACAAGGGCCCAGGCCCACACTCGAGGCCCCACACTCACCGGCCTCCCTGCCTCCCTCCCGACCACATGCACCCACAGAGACCTGTTTACATGTGTAACCATGCACAGGCAGGCCCACACACACCCATCCACATACACACAGAGACCCACGGCCTCACACAGTCGCACAGTCCCATGCCTGCATCCTCACACTATCACACATGCATGCTCTCACACATTCAAGCACACACACAGAGATGTGTAAAGATATACACAGAGAAGCACCTCCTCACATACACCAGCATATGCATGCGTGAACCCACAGATGTCCCCATGTGCACGCTTACACTCTCCCATACAGACACACATAGCCACATAGCTCACGCATGCACATGCAAGTACATGCATGTGAGAATGTGTGGGCATTACTCACATGCATAAACACACATGAGTCCATTCGCAGCCTGGCGTCCTGCTTTTAAACACAGAGCCTCTCCTGCACATGCTCAACAATGGGGGGTCATGCTCAAACACTCGCTTCCATGAGGAGCCTATGCTCATCACTGCCACTGCCCCACCCAGCATAAAGGAAGGCCTGGGGCCATGAAAATAAGCGCTCCAAACACACTCGCTCAGAGACCACTGTCGGGGCTCACCCATGCTACTGGGCATGTGTTTGAGGGCACGCACACCCACATACACACACACACACACACATGCCACCCTCTCCTTCTCAAAGCCACTGGCCCCTCCCCACACTCAAGTATAAACCCCTCCATTCTCCGCCCCCCAACCCTGGCATCTTTCAGCAAAGCAAGTGACAGGCATACAGGCTGTCAGTCAAGGACCCCTCAAGCCCCTCCCTGCCCCAGGAGGGACCCAGGGAGGAAAAAGGGGCCATGAGAGAAGGGAGTCAGAGTTGGAAATGTGAAGAGGCATCGACTGGCTGTCTCACACAGTGAGAGAGCAATGGGAAGGCTGGGGGTGGGGTGCAGGGGGTGTGCAGAAAAACAAAGAGATAGCAAAACAAAGACACCTAGGAAGAGGAACTGACAGGAAGAGACTGGCAGAGAGACAGAGACAGACAAGGAGAAAGACAGATAAGAAAAGAGAGACAGAGATAAGCACAGAGAGCCAGAGAAAGCAAGATAGGGGGAGAGAAAGAAAGAAGTAAAAGCAGGCACGCAGGGCTGGGGGATTTCTGCTGCCCTGGGGCCCTGCCCAGCTTCTGGATCTCACACACCAGGAGTTCCTGAGAAGTCAGCTGCCCTTGCAGGGGCACGTCATGTCCCCCGACAATGCCCTCCACCCCTGCCACACACACACAGGGGCTCCTGACTCACTGCCTGTTCTCAGAACTCTCTCCCTCTACCCTGTGCTTCCTCAGACTGTGGGAACCAGGGCCAGCCTGGATGGCCACTCCCCGCACATACACACACTGCCAGCCCTTCCCAGACTTGGCCCCTGCAGGACACCCAGGTGTCAGGTCATCAGTCCCCTGAGGTCTAGGGAGTAAATTCCAGTGACTCTGAGAGTTGGTCCCTATCCTACCCACTCACCCCACAGCTCCTGCCAAGAGAGCCTAGGAGGTGTAGGGACCTCAGGAGGGGGTGAGGGACCCGGGGAGGGAGTGAGAAGGTAGGGTGGCCGAGTATGTGCAAACTGTCAGGAAGCGTGCTCAAAGCTGCCTCATTCGTTTGGATTCATAATCAATCTGTCTATTTGAGTCCATTATCTCCTCGTTAGCTCTGCGGGTGAAGGAGGAGGAGGGGACCTTGCTGATGGAGGCAAGGGTTAGACTGCTGCCCCACCCAGAGGGGCAGCTCCACTCATACCCTGCATGGCTTCCAGCCCCCGCCCCAACCTGTCCACACTCCCCACTCCCACTTCCCCCTGCTGGGCCCATGAGGGGCTTGAAAGGGAATCAGGAAAAGAGAGTGCTGATGGGGAACATTCAAAAGCCTAGACCCTGCTTTGCAGACCCCGAGTGATAAATGCACAGGACTGGGGGTGGCAGTCTGGACTTCAGGCCCCCTCCCATCGTGCAGAAACCTAGGTCCAGACCAAGACAAGGCCATCTCTCCTCTTGGCCTCCCTGGGGCCATTAGGGGAGCGAGATTGAGTACCTTCCCGTTAATTACCACAAGATACCAGAGTAACTCAGTGCCAATTATCGTAGGCTGCTCAAGTCACTTCCAGACATTGATGGCCCCTGCCACAGATACCTTTCAGCCTATTACTGCATGAGGCCAGGGTTCCTTGCCCACTGTCTAACCCCAGGCCTAATAGGAGGAGGATATTCTAGCAGGTCTTTTCTTCTTCTAGAAGTCTTGCTGGCCTCACCAGCCACATAGAATACTCAAGTATTTTCCAGACACTTGAGTATCTCTAAGCCAATTATTATAGAATACCCCCATAAGTTTCACCAGTTGCTAAAAAGCACTTGAGTATTTTGTAACCAATTAATGCAGGATGTCAGAGTTCTGCAAATGTTGGCAATTCCTCCCAGTTTCAGGTCTGGAAGGGAGGAGAATCTCTCAGCAAGGGCCCTGTCTCCCTATCCAAAGTAGGAAGAAAAGGGTGGTGAAGGAGATGGGGATGGGGAGAGGGGAGCTTGGAAGGGCTCTCATTTCCTACCTCCAAATCAAGCTGTGGTGGGGAGGAGAGATAGTGAAAATGGGGAGAGGAGAGCTCAACCACCAAGCTATGGACCCTCAGCACCTCCCACCTATTTCAGTTCAATTTCCAATTCAAGAGAGAAGAGCTGACTTTGCCTGGTCACGACAAGGAAGGGGGTAAGGGAGGATTTATCCCTGGGAAAGGAAAATGGTAAGGGTACCAAACTGAGGGTGGGGAGTGTTCTCTGCAGATAACCGCCTTCTGTGTAGGGCAGAGGGTGGGCTCCTTCCAGAAAGCGATTTCTAGAAGGCTGAGCTCTCTCGGATCTGGTCCACAGAGAGCCCCTCTTCCTCTCCTCGAAGCTAGCACCTAAGCTGCCCTGAGCCCAGCATCCAGGCAGTAACTGCGGAGGCTGTCAAGGTAGCAGAGGAAAACCAAGGCACAGCCGAGACTGGCTTGTGTTATCTGTCTCCCCGCCGCACCCGCCCCTCCTGATCTAGCACCCAAGCGGTGAGTCCGCGCCCACGGGGCACGGCCATGCCCGCCTGTCCCCGAGCCCCCTGTCTCGCCAGACACTCACAGCTCCGTCAGGTTCTCGGCGCCTGGCAGGTGGCGGAGGTTGTCCAGGGCCCCCGGCCGGGTGCAGCGCAGCCCCGAAGGGCCTTGGAGGCAGCAGACATCGGGGCAGGATGCAGCGCCCGCAGATGCCAGCATCAACCAGGCCAGCAGGCTTCCTGGCCCTGTAGCCCGGAGGTGCCCGCCAGGTTGCCCGCCCCGTCGGCCTCGTAGCATCGCGACGGCGCCCGCCTCGCCACGGCCGGGCAGCCGTCTGTGCGCTTGCAGCTGCCGCTGCCGGGCCTCCCCGACATGTGCGCTGGGCGGTGTTAAAGACCAGCCGCCAGGAAAGGGCGGAGCCAGAGGCCCCCGCCCGACCTCGCCCCGCCCCTTCTGTCTCCAACCCCGCCCTCTCCACTTCTATGTCGCGAACTCTGCCCCAACCCTTTTCCGAGGCCCCCTGCTCCAGCCTACTCCTCCAAGGTCCCCCCAGCTCCAGTAGATGCGGGAGGGGCAGCCTCAGAAAGCCTCAGAGGTGTCTGCTGGGAATGGGGCGACTGGGAAGTTGATACATTATTTTTCCCAGCCTAAAGCCGCTGCATTTAGCTGGGAGAGGAGATGACTGAGCTTGGAAACCGTGGTAGCCCAGGTCATCCTAGCCAGCCCCCGGCCTTAGATCTCACTACGCATGGTGCACGTACCTGAGGAAGTGTGCGTGTCACTTGGGATAAATTAGGGGAAATACTCCCTAAACCCTAGAAAGAAATGGGGAGGGACTCCCAGGAAACCAAACGCAGGAGCTGGAGAAGGAAAAAGAGAAGAGACAGAAAGGGATGATGTCGCCCCCAAACTGCCGGAGAATGGAGACTCGGGAACGGAGACGCCGATTTCCAGGAGAGACCACAGGGTGGCGCTGGCAGCCCGCGCGCCAGGGGTGAGCTCCGCCGGATTGAGTGGGTGGGGGCGCAGTCTGCAGCCCCCAACTGGGCTGCGCCTGGCGACCCAGCGTCAGCCACTGACCCGGGCCAGCCAGCACTGGCCCTCAGGCAGGGTAGGGCCAAGCTGGGCTGGGCAGGCATCGATCGCCGCTCTGACAAGAGCATCGATTTCTGCGCGGAGAAATTAATAGATCTTCTCTTAGTTCTCGGACTCCGGGAGCCGCCCGCAGGCGGAGCTGGGGACACGTCGGTCCAGGGAGGCCGTGCACCCGGAAAGCCCCTGGTCCCCAGCACCAGCCAGAGGACGGGTCCCAGCCCCCTTCACCCTGCTGGCCTCATGCCTGGGAAAGGGGGAAGAAAGAGGAGTCCTGGGGAGGGACTCTAAAGGAACCCACGAAGGAAGCCCCCCGAGGGGGAGAATTTTCCCCACCAGGGCTCCAGAACACATCTTCGCTCCAATTCCCCAAGAACGAGACAGAGACCGACCCACCGAGCAGCCCGAATTCAGGAAGGTGGCTCCGGAGACAGAGGCGGAGCCCACGGGGTGATTGCCCTTTCCACGATGATTTTGGTTGGAACCAAGGGACTTAACCGGGACAGAGCCTAGCGCCAAAAGCCTCCTAAGGAGGCTGCGAGGGCCTCGGAGAAGCGAAGGGCTTGGCTGTTCCGGAGACGGGTCGTATAACCGCCAGGTTTCAAGCTTAGTTAGTTACCCCGCAGGTGTCAAGGCAGCGGGTAGCAGAACTCGGAGCCACCCGTTCCCCGGGAGTGGGGGCTGCTTCTTGCCGCTCCGGCTAGCCGTGCACCCCAGCTGGGAAAAGTCCTCAGGGGCGGGGGTGGAGGGACCCACCGCAGCTGCAGCGGGGTTGGGGGAGCTCTGTTCTAGGCCTACCATCCCCCGGTATTTGGGCCTTATTTCCCCAACAGACCTGTCCACCCTTGAGTTGTCAGGCTAAATATTTTGGTTGGCGGGAGAGGCGGAGAGAGAGGAGAGGTCCCAGTAAACCAATCCGTTGGGTCTGGGGCGGGGAAGCAGGAGCTGGGCGCGGCCCCTGCGTGCCGCCCTGGGAGACATCGCGGCAGCGCGGCCAGCTAGCGCTGGGGAGCCGAGCGCGCCCGGAGGGATCCGGGGAGACTCTCCCCGAGAGAGTCCCGCGCGCCGGGACCCCCAACTGCTGCCCCCGCCCTCGGGGTTGACCAGGCCTCTGGCGCTGTCTTTTGCTCAGCACCCTGTGTGACTTTTTCCCCTGGAAGCTGGAGTCTCCCGGTTGCTGTCTGCATCTCCGTCCTCATCTCTCTGTCTCCGGGTGCACACTGAGTCTCTGGCTCCAGCGGCCTGTCACTGTCTGTGTCTCTGTGGCTCTCATTACTTCTTTTCTGTCTCCTGCCATCTCTATGCAGGATTCTTTGTGGTTCTGCCCCTTCCCTTCCCTTTCCCTCTGAAGCCTGCATCTGTGTGTCCCTTAGGACCCGTCAGACCCTTCTACTCCCTGGAGCCATCTGGAGAGGAGCCAGGACTGGGCACAAGACAGGACCAGGACAATGGCAGTGCCCAGTCTGTGGCCATGGGTAGCCTGCCTGCTTGCAATCCTCCTCTCCTTGGGATTTGGCCTGGACACAAGAGAGGGTGAGTCCCCAGCCCTGTCTCCTGGAGCCCCATCTCCCCTCCCAGCAGATTGGGAGGCCAAATGCTGAACTTCCACCCAAAACATGTCTATTTCTCTACTAGGATATGAAGACTGGGGGTAGCTCTCAGAAGGACTTCCCACCAGGGAAAGCAGTCAGTTTCCCACATTAAGGGTGTTTTCCTCTCCATTCCCTGGGAAATGAGAAGGACCTTGAAACAGAAGGATGGATAGATGCTCTCCATTTCTGCTTATGAAACAGCGATCCTAATCTTAGTAAAGCCTGAATGAGAACCAAAGTGGGGGAGGGGTAGTCTTAGAGGTCATTTCTAGAACCGCTGAATGGGAAAGGGGGCCAGGATGGGAAGGAGCTGAGAACTAGGCACCATTAAGTAACTGAACCCACTGTGCAGATGGGAAATTGAAGCTCAGAGAACTGAAAGGTCAAGCTAGACTGATGTCCTGAACTTTTGCCTCTGGGTCCTGTCTTGTGTCCCCTACTTTGAGGGCCCATCCATTGGGCTAGGGGGCTGCTTTAAATTAGTCCCCAGGCTAAACACTGTGTAGTTTGGGGGATGGCTCTCCTGGGGGTGCTGGGGACTTGGCGGGGAGAGGAAAAAATGCTGAGAGTGGAAGATTCAGAGGCGGGAGAGGTTAAGAGATGTCCTTCTCCCCAAACCCACCATTCCCTTCCAGACTCCCTTCCAGACTGAGGGAGCTCAGGAATCCAGTACTCTGTGCCTCAGGGGTCACACGATGCCCTCAGACTGAGGCATCACTTCCAGGGCAGAGCAGAGTCTCCCCTTCCTGTAGAGACAGAGGGGTGATGTGAATGGATTGGGGTACAGAGTCCCCAGAGGCACTGCCTGCAAGGCATAGCCCCACTGCCTGCACCCCTCCCCCCCCCCACTGCTGCACCAGGACAGGGCATAGCAGATGCCAGCCAGGAGCACAGTTGTCAGGACAGGAGCATGCCCCTGGGGTGTGGGGGAGGGAGGTGTTTGGTCAGGGGACCCAGATGTCTGGTTCCCAGTGCAGCTCTGCACAGGGCCAGGTCTGGAGGGGAGGCAGGCAGGGGTTAACCTGTGAAGGTCGGTAGATTTGTTTTTCCAAATGACTCCCATCAGGGGAGCCTTAGAGAGGCCAGGGCATGATGGGAAGTGGCATGTGGGCTCCTGAAAGAACCCTCCATCTGCCTGCAGAGCCTGATTGGCCTTTGCCTAGAGGGACTAGAAGTGTTTTCTCATCCCTCTCTCTTTGTGTGTGTGCATGTGTACGTGCAAGTGCTCAGACACACACAGTTGCTGGGTAGAGCTAAGCACAGGGACCATTAATGACAACAGGGAGAAGGTATGAAGTAAGCCCCAGGGAGCCAGCCTAGCCTGCCCACCCCCTTTAAAACATCAGGTGATGGGCCTGGGTATCTAAGATGCCTGCCATGTTGCTTGAGGGCTGGGTAGGAGGGGAGGGAGTGGACGCTGGAGATGTTAGCAGGACTTGACTAGCAAACCAAAAGATTCAGACCTGAATCTTCTGAGTGAGGACCATGGAAAGTATCCTTGGGAGAAGGGAGTGCAGGAATCAGGTATCCAACCTATTAGAGGAATCATTCTTGGAGACTGAAAGAAAAGAAAAATGGGGCCAGGGTCCTGGGACCTGAAAAATCCAAACACACCCAGTTCCCTGAGGGAGGAATAGACTTGGGATCCAGATGCCATCGATTCAACTCACAACCCCTGAGTGCTCAGTGCTTCCTGCCCTGAACTGGGCACCATGGTGACTGACAAGGGCCCCAACCACAGGAGAGTCCCTCCTTGGAAGTGGTGACAGAGACAAAGCAATGTTGCAGCAATACCCCAGGTGTTTGGACTAAGTGCAGCAGAGCCTGAAGGGGAAGTGATTAACTCAGGGTCAGAGCGTTGGGGAAGGGGGGCTTGATCTGAGGCTTTCAGGACAAGAACTGAGGGGTTAACAGGCCAAGGAACTTTTCTAAGGTACTAGTGGGGCCCAGTTTATCAATGTCCTGGAATGTCAGGCTGAAGAATTTAAACTTGAACTTTTGGCAATGGGGAGCCATGGAATGTTCCTTCGAGAGTAAACAGATGCTGGGACCAAGGTTCTAGCTGCTCTTAAGCCTAGGAGAGAAGAGCAGTGTATGAAGCTCAGACTGTCACTTCTCAGCCACAGAATTCATTCATTCACTCCTTCATCAGGTATTTACTGAGCACCAATTTTGTGCCAAGCATTATATCAGGCACCAAGGACACAGCAATGAATTACATGATGATCCCTGCCCTTCTAGAGCTTACAATAAACAAAATAAAGAAATAAATTGTATATTAGCCAGTGTTAAGCATTTGAAGAAAAACTAAGTAGGAAAGGGAGTAGGAGATAATAGGGTGATCAGAGAAGTCCTCACTGAGAAAGTGACATCTGAGCAGAGACTTCAAAGAGGTGAAGAGCCATTGAGAGGGAAGAGTGTTCTAGCCAGATGGAGCAGAAGGTGCAAAGACCCCGAGGCAGCAGCTTGGCAGGCTCGTTTGAGAAACCACAAGACAGCCAGTGTCTCTGAAGAAGAGAGAAAAAGGGGATCAAGTGGGAGAAGTGCAGAGGCCAGGCAGGCTGTGGTAAGGACTTCAGCTTTTCATCAGTGATGGAGGCCGCTGGGGTGTTGTGAGTGGCAGAGGAGTGTGATCCAACTTGTGTGATGTGTTTCCACTCTGGCTGTGGCGTGGAGGATAGAAGAGAGAGGGGAGAGGGCGGAAGTGGGGGAGACCATTTAGGAAGCTATTACTGTAAAGTCAGGAGAAGATGATGGTGAAAGCAGTGAAGGTGGTTCTGGGTATATTTTAAAGGTGGAGCTCATAGGGCATGGGGGTTAGAGAAGGAAAGGAATCATGGAGGCTTTCGCTTTGGAGTCTGACTGCAAGAAGAAAGTTGCAGTCAACTGAGAAGGGACGTGAGTTTGGGAGAGAAGGTCGGAGGCTCACTTTTGCCCAGGTGGGCTCCTCTGGTGGGGATCCTCTAAGCTGCGGATGAAACCTCTAAGGCCCAGAGTGGAGGTCCCCCAACACTCACAGCAGAGCCTGACTCTGCCTTAATGTCCCTTCCCAGTATGGTTCCCTCCTCCCCAGATGCCAGGGCAGGATAGGGTGCTTGGCCCAAGCTGTACTGATGGCTACCTGCCGCTTGTACCCACAGTGTGCCCCAGCCTGGACATCCGCTCAGAGGTGGCAGAGCTGCGGCGGCTGGAGAACTGCAGCGTGGTGGAGGGCCACCTGCAGATCCTGCTCATGTTCACAGCCACCGGCGAGGACTTCCGTGGCCTCAGCTTCCCACGCCTCACCCAGGTCACCGACTACCTGCTGCTCTTCCGGGTCTATGGCCTGGAGAGCCTGCGTGACCTCTTCCCCAACCTGGCGGTCATCCGCGGTGCCCGCCTCTTTCTGGGCTACGCGCTGGTCATCTTCGAGATGCCACACATGCGGGACGTGGGGCTACCGGCGCTGGGGGGCCGTGCTGCGTGGGGGCTGTGCGTGTGGAGAAGAACCAGGAGCTCTGCCATCTCTCCACCATTGACTGGGGTCTGCTGCAGCCTTCACCTGGTGCCAACCACATTGTGGGCAACAAGCTGGGCGAGGAGTGTGCCGATGTGTGCCCCGGCCTGCTTGGTGCCACCGGTGAGCCTTGTGCCAGGACCACCTTCAGCGGGCACACCGACTACAGGTGCTGGACCTCCAGTCACTGCCAGAAAGGTGGGCACTGGCACAGAATAGGGCCAGGGAGCACAGGGAGGGCAGAGGCAGATGGCACTGGGCAACCATAAGATGGTAGGTGTCCGTACTTTGCTGACACTATTCATTTTAACTCTCATTCATCCTATGTCTTATTTCCGTTTTGCAGATGAGGAAACTGAGGTTCAGAAAAGTTAAATAACTGACGTAGCATCAGGTAGTCAAGGGGTAGGCACAAGACAGTATCAGGTAGTCATGGAGACAATAAAAGAAAGTATAAGTTGAATGTGGGGGAGAAGCGTAGCATGAATGGGTACAAGGAAGCTGCCCAAGAGGCAGTATGAGGCAGAGGTCGAGAGCAAAGCCGGCTGTCCTGGGTTTGCGTCTCAGCTTTTCTGCTTACTGGCCATGTTCATTTGGCCTCTCTGTGCCTCGATTTCCTCATCTGTAAAATGATCGTAGCATTGTGATAAGGAACGAACTGTTCTGTAAAACATTACAACAGTGCCCGGACCATGGTAACTGGTTCTGTTTCTGGTGCAAACGGCCACAGTACAGGCTGGCAGTACTGAAATGGGGAGGTTGGGAGCTGGGTGGAAGAAAGCAGGAGGTAACAGGCCCCCGAGCCTGTGTGAACAGGACAGGTGAGGCCAAATATGTGATGTGGGATCTTTTTAGGAGGTAAGGTGCCTGGAGGGGAAGCAGAAGGGAAGAGTGGAGAAAAGGAGGGGTGGAATAAGGCGGAGATGGTTGGAGGAGGAGGTGAAGGTTGTAGAGGAGGGAAAGGGAACCTTGAGAGGTTGGGAGCAGATCTGGGGCCCCCAAGCTGGGGTTCCTTCCATGCAGCCCCTGGAGGTCAGCTCTCTTCACGCCAGTGCCTCAGCATCAGGGCAGAAGAGTAACCGGATCCCTGCTGTATCCACTGTGCCCCCACCCCCGAAGTCTCCCTGTTGGCTGTAAACACAGCTGCTTCATGTCCTCTCTCGTGTATAGTGTCAACACGCCCTGGCTGACCCCTGCCACACGCATCGCTCTCACGGACACATCCAGCTGACACTGTGCAAAGGAGCCAGGCTCCTGGCACCCAGCCCCAACCCCTCCACATCTGCTTGGGGCTACCTTCCACTCGGGGCAGAGACTGAAGAGGGAGGAGGGATGGGTAGAGGCCTGGGTCGAATGACCAGGGATGGCCCCTTCTCCCACACACCCCGGGGCTACCTTGCCCTAGTCCTCACTCCTCAAGAGAAGCTGGCTGGTTCAACTTGGCCCCATGCCCAGCGATGATCTGGGCACCAGGCCTAGACAGGACAGCAGGCTGGGGAGCAGGAGCCCTGATGGACAAGGTCACTGCTTGGTCCTGAGTTCCAATACCCCTGACTAGGCACTGTGGGAGGTGGGGAGTCACAGAGAGGGGCCATGGCCGTATTTTCAAGAGCCCCCATCTGAGGAAGAGTTGGCAACCAGGGTCATCTGAATTGGACAGATCTGGGTGCAGACCAAGCGTGTTAGCCCTTAGGGAGAGGGTAGGGAGGACCAAGGAGGGGCAGGTAAGGTCCTAACGCAGCATTCTGCCCGCAGTGTGCCCCTGTCCTCGCGGGCTGGCCTGCACAGTCAGGGGCGAGTGCTGCCACACTGAGTGCCTGGGAGGCTGCAGCCGGCCAGAAGACCCCCGAGCCTGTGTAGCCTGCCGCCACCTCTACTTCCAGGGCGCCTGCCACCGGGCCTGCCCGCCAGGCACCTACCAGCATGAGTCCTGGCGCTGTGTCACAGCGGAGCGCTGTGCCAGCCTGCGCTCTGTGCCTGGCCGTGCCTCCACCTTCGGCATCCACCAGGGTAGTTGTCTGGCCCAGTGCCCTCCAGGCTTCACCCGTAATGATAGCAGGTGAGTGTCGGGTGGGTAGGGGGCACCCTTGGAGCAGTGAGGAGGCCCACACTGGTCCAGGACTCATGCCACATCCTCTGCTTGCCCCTACTAGCATATTCTGCCACAAATGCGAGGGGCTGTGCCCCAAAGAGTGCAAAGTGGGCACCAAGACCATCGACTCTGTCCAGGCAGCACAGGGATCTGGTGGGCTGCACCCACGTGGAAGGGAGCCTCATCCTCAACCTCCGCCAAGGCTGTTAGTGCCTTCCAGAGCCACACCCTTCCTCTTGGCCACACCCCTTACAACGACCCAGCTAAAGCACCACTCTCCATCCTCCTGGGTCCCTGCCCTGAGGGCCCCCTTCCCTGGGCCCCCAGCCAGCTCCCCCACAACGGACCCATCACTTCCCTTGCCCCGGCTCCAGTCCTGTCTTCCCCATCCCCAGATAACCTGGAGCCGGAGCTGCAGCGAAGCCTGGGACTGGTAGAGACCATCACTGGCTTCCTCAAAATCAAGCACTCCTTTGCCCTCGTGTCCCTAGGCTTTTTCAAGAACCTCAAACTTATCCGGGGGACACCATGGTGGATGGGTAAGGGATCAGAAATAGTTTGCTCTATCATATCTCCTCCCTAGCATTCCCCAAACTGTAGTCAAGTGTGTGGAAACCAGCTCTGCCACTTACTATGTGACTCTGGGTAGGTTAACTTCTCTGGTCCTCAACTTTCTCATCCATAAAATGGGGTTAAACATAACACTAATTTCTTCTAGGGCTGTTGAGAATATTACTGAAGCTGTTATGTATAAAGCACTTAAAACAGAGCCTGAAACAAAATATATACAGTTACATAAAATTGTACTTACATATCACCCTGTATGGATTGCCTGTAATTGTTGTCATCTGATCCTCTTAGCTGCAGAGCAAACTGCCTGGGTTTGAAACCCATTCCTACCTCTACCAGTCGAAGCTTACCCTTAATGTAGCCAGGAGTTTTCAAAATAATGTTTTAAATTATCAGCCAGCCAAGTGGTTTCTCGCGTACTCCCCAGGGTGTCCCCACTCCAGCTGGAAAGGCATAGCCCCAGGCTGAGTCTCACTCCGCCCTGTGTCCCCAAAGCCAGGACAGAGCCTGGCAGAGAGCAGTGCTCAGTTAATGTGAGATGCAGGAAGGAAGAAGGTGGAAAAACTATTGGCCCCATTTCACTGATGAGGAAAACACAGAACGTGGGTGCCTTGCTGGACGCCACACTCCTGGTCAGTGGAGCAGAGTGGGTGTGTACTAATGCCCCACGAGGACCGGTGTGGGTGGGCTGCTGTGTGCCCCGCCTCCCCTGTGCCCCCCAGTGCAGCCCCTTCAGGAAGAGCCCATAAGACACGCCCTTCCTCATCCCTTGCCCCCACCTGAGGTGCAGAGCAAGGTCCCTGGCCTCCCCCAGGAACTACACCTTGTACGTGCTGGATAACCAGAACCTACAGCAGCTGGGTTCCTGGGTGGCTGCAGGGCTCACCATTCCTGTGGGCAAGATATACTTCGCCTTCAACCCGCGCCTCTGCTTGGAGCACATCTACCGCTTGGAGGAGGTGACTGGCACTAAGGGACGGCAAAACAAGGCTGAGATCAACCCCGCACCAACGGAGACCGCGCTGCCTGTAAGGCCTGACACCTCAAGCCCCGGCACCTTGGCAGCGAGAGAGGGAACCCCAAGGAACACCCACACACACACACACACTAGAACACACCAGACACGCTCCAGGGTGGAGGGGAGGGCTTGAAGGGAATGATGGGATAAGTTCTCTTCAGAGGCCACGTTAAGGGTAGGATGCTGCGGGGTCAGGGTGGGGGCTTGGGAGTAGGCGGCTCAAGCAAGTGCTCTCAACATGGTCAAAGGAGGTTGTTCGCCTTTTACCCCACCCAGGCCAGACTCGCACTCTGCGCTTTGTGTCCAACGTGACGGAGGCCAATCGCATCTTGCTGCGATGGGAGCGCTACGAACCGCTTGAGGCTCGCGACCTACTCAGCTTCATAGTGTACTACAAGGAGTCGTGAGTGGCGGGCGGGGCCAGATGGGGTAGGGTCGGAGAGGGGCGGGGTCAGTGGGCGGGTGGGGCGGGGCGGGGCGGGGCGGGGCCAGAGCGGGGTTGGGGGTCAGAGCCTGACCAGGCCAATTTGTTGACCACACGTAGGTGAGGGGCAGAGCCCTGCGGGGCTGTGGAAAGCCAGAAAGCCAAGAACCCCGAGTCTCACTCCCTTGTAGGGCTCACGTCTGGCTCTCTTCTCACCTTCTTCATCCCTCTGTGCCTCAGTTTTATCTCACCCAGTGATGAAGAGAGGACAGTCAGGATTTCTGAAAGCCCAGGAGAGGCGCCCTGCTGGGAAGACTTGGATAATTAAAGCTCAATTCACTATGCTAATGTTTTGTACTGACCACATGCTCCTGCCCCAGCAGCGGTTTGGGAAGTACCCACTAATTTGGCCAGTTTTATCCACATCTTTGCCAGCATTTCATTAAAGCCTGAGGAAGGGCGGTAGCAGGGACAACCAAGAACCAACTGCTCTTTTCTTTGGAGAGAATGTACCGACCATAGCAGGATGGATAGTGGTTAGACCACAGGAAGGACTTCTCCAAAAGCATGGCTAGAATCAAAAATAGAAATCTTTAGAAGAGAGAGATGGAGTGAAGAGTACTGTCGCCCTTTATGGTAGATGGAAGATGGGAGCTACCTGGATTGGAATAATTTCCTGTGAATTAAAATGGAGGGATCTTAGTTGCTCACTAGCACAGGGCCTAAGGAAACCCAGGTGGCACAGTGGTAAAGAATCCACCTGCCAAGCAGGAGACATAGGTTTGATCCTTGGGTCGGGAAGATCCCCCAGAGTAGGAAACAGCAACTCACTCCAGTATTCTTGCCTGGAAAAGTCCATGGACAGAGGCGCCTAGTGGGCTACAGTCCACAGTCCATGAGGCCACAGAGAGTCAGAACATAGCTGAGCAATTTAGTACACACACACGCACACAGGGCCTGGCCTGGGAGTGGGGGAGAGATCTACTCACAGGGCCAAGGCTCTCCTAGGCCTCAGTAGAAGATGAAGGACTTTAGCATGACTAACTGGACAGTTTGTTAAAAACAGATTCCTGAGCCCCACACCCATAGATTCTGATTTCATTAGTCCTGGGCAGGGCCTGTAAATCTGCATTTCTAACAAGCTCCCAGGTAATGCTGAATCTTCTGGTCCACATATTGAGGAGTGATAACATGGACTGCAATGTAAACCCACCCCCCAACTTCTGGCTTGTGCAGCTCACATTCTGCATGACTATACATGGCTGTCTTTGGACTCAAAGGACAGACAGTCTTAGAGGTTTTTCAGGACACCTCCCTGGCATCTGCCTTGCAGTGTGGCTATGGCTGTGCTCCCTTAGAGATATATACTGTGGGATGTGTGTGTGCGTGTTTGCATGCGTGTGTGTGTGTGTGTCTTAGTCGCTCAGTCATGTCTGACTCTGCAATGCCATGGACTATAGCCTGCCAGGTTTCTCTGTCCATGGAAATCTCCAGGCAAGAATACTAGAGAGGGTAGCCATTCCTTTCTCCAGGGGATCTTCCCAACCCAGGGATGGAACCCAGGACTCCCACACTGCAGGAGGATTCTTACTGTCTGAGCCACCAGGGAAGCCCTATATACTGTGGATCATGGCTCAGTTTCAGCTCTGAGCAGATCCACTCAGTGAGTGAGTCATGCCAACAGGGCACCTGCCCCAAAAGGCAGACCCAATTCTGCTTCTGAATGCCCTTGCACACACCGGGAGAAGAATGACAGTGACAGTCTCGGAGTGCTTCAGAGAATAGGGGGCAGGGCTAAATGAACTGCCACTCAACTCCAGGGATGGGTTGTTCAGCCCATTCCAGAATGCCACAGAGTACGTAGGTCCAGATGCCTGTGGGGCCCAGAGCTGGAACCTACTGGATGTGGAGCTGCCCCTCAGCCGCACCCAAGAGCCGGGGGTGACCCTGGCCCCGCTCAAGCCCTGGACACAGTATGCTGTGTTTGTACGGGCCATCACACTGACCACAGCAGAGGACAGCCCCCACCAAGGAGCCCAAAGCCCCATCGTCTACCTCCGAACCTTACCTGCAGGTAGGCTGAAGCCTTTGAAGGGGGGTGGGAGCTAGATGCCTGGACCTTAGTGAGTATGGAAGAACACGGGCACCAGAAATAGAGAAGCTGGGTCACTGAACACCTGGCCTACAGAGGCTGGGAGGCCAGACCTCAGAGAGAAGGGCCCATTACCAGACAGTATTTAAAAGGGGGATCTGCAGTTCCTCCGTTGTACCCTCCGTTGTACCCTCCTCCCACCCTCAGCGCCCACAGTACCCCAGGACGTCATCTCCACGTCCAATTCCTCCTCCCACCTGCTGGTGCGCTGAAGCCACCGATCCAGCGCAACGGAAACATCACCTACTACCTGGTGCTGTGGCAACGTCTGGCAGAGGACAGCGACCTCTACCTCAATGACTACTGCCACCGCGGTGCGCAGGGGAGGAGGCGCGGGCCAGAGGGGTTGGGGGTGTCGGGCTGCAGGCGCGGCCAGTCTAACTACTTCCTTGCCCGCCGCCCCTCCAGGCTTGCGGCTGCCCACCAGCAACAACGACCCCCGCTTCGACGGAGAAGACGGTGAACTCGAGGCCGACAGGGAGCCTGGCTGCTGCCCTTGCCAGCACCCACCTCCTGGGCAGGTCCTACCACCTCTGGAGGCACAGGAGGCTTCGTTCCAGAAGAAGTTTGAAAACTTTCTACACAACGCCATCACCATTCCCAAGTGCGTGTCGGCGCGAGAAAGCCAGGCGGGAGTCCAGGGTGCTGATGGGCGGGACTTGTGGGGGAGGGGCTGGTGGGTAGGGGGTTGTGGGCGGGGCCTGAGGTTGTGGGTGGGCTAGGAGGCGGTGCGTCCCTGCAAAGAGCACTGAGGTGCGTTCCAGGCGAGCCTGACAGGGCCCTCTCTGGTCTTCCCAGATCCCCCTGGAAGGTGACATCCATCAATAAGAGCCCTCAAAGGTGAGCGGGGACGGAGCAGGGGCCGAGAAGCGCGGTTCCCGAGGCGGGGCCATGGCTCTGACTTGGGCCTTCTCTAGGGACTCAGGGAGGAGCCGACGGGCAGCCGAGGCCCTCCTCCGGCTTGGGGGAAACAGCTCGGATTTCAAGATCCAAGAGGACAAAGTGCCCCGGGAGCGAGCGGTGCTGAGTGGCCTGCGCCACTTCACAGAGTACCGGATCGACATCCATGCCTGCAACCACGCGGCGCACACCGTGGGCTGCAGCGCGGCCACCTTCGTCTTTGCGCGCACTATGCCCCACAGTAGGTGACCCTCCCCCAGCTCTACCCTGCCCACACATCGACCCCAAGGACCCTATCTAATTAGTGCTCTAACTACCCAGTTTGACATCTCACCTCCCTGCCCCCTCCAAACTCAGGGCTTCTCCTTGCTCACTCCTGCCAGTCCCCATAATCCCAGAGTTTCCTTGAACCTCCCAGTTTAGCCCCCTTGTGTTTGAACATGAAGGTGAGAAGAAATAATTGTAGTCGGGTTGCCTGATGGCCTCTCCTGCAGGAGAGGCTGATGGTATCCCAGGAAAAGTGGCCTGGGAGGCAGCCAGCAAGAGCAGTGTTCTCCTGCGCTGGCTTGAGCCACCGGACCCCAACGGACTCATTCTCAAGTACGAAATCAAGTACCGCCGCCTGGGAGAGGTAGGCACCCCAGGAGACACCATAACCTAGCCCCAGTCTGTCACCCCATCCTCTGTCCCCCCATCCTCTTCCCAGCCAGCTATTCTGTGCTGCCCTCAGGAGGCCACAGTGCTGTGTGTGTCCCGCCTGCGATATGCCAAATTTGGAGGTGTCCACCTGGCCCTGCTGCCTCCTGGAAACTACTCTGCCAGAGTTCGGGCAACCTCACTGGCTGGCAATGGCTCCTGGACAGACAGTGTCGCTTTCTACATCCCTGGCCCGGGTATGCAGGCCTCTGTCGCAGACCTGTATTCCCAAACAGGCCCCACCTGGGCCCCCACCCACATCTCCCATTGTGGAAACCACAGGCCCTTCCACCTTCCACCCCATCCGCCCCGCATCCTCATATCCCACTGTGTCCTTGACCCCTGACTTCACCATCTTTTTACAATGATTATTGCTTTTTCTTTTTCTGACTTCCCCATCTTTGACCCTCTGCTGTCTTCTGGCCACCAGAGGAGGAAGACTCCGGGGGGGCTGCACGTCCTCCTCACCGTCACCCCTGTGGGGCTCATGGTGCTCATCATTCTTGCTGCCCTTGGTTTCTTCTACAGCAAGAAGAGGTGATGATGAGTCCCACTGATTCCCAACCCCCTTCTTCTCGGAGCCCTCATCATAACATCAGTGCAATCAGATGGTAGTAGATGAGACAGCAAAAAGGACTTCCTTAGAAACAGTAACTCTTCCCCTGGGGGCATTGACACACCTGGAGAAAAGAGACATGCTTTCTAATTAAGGTGACCAACTTGTCCATGTTTGCCCGGGACTTTCCTGATTTTAGTAGTAACAGTCCTCTATTCTGGGAAACCCCTCAGTCTGGGCATCCTGGGACTGTTGGTCACCACACTCTCAGCCTGAGAGCTAATGAAACTGGTCCGATCATAGCAGAGAAAGAAGCAGGAAATCTCAGGATGTGTCCTGGGCTTCTTAATGTCAGATCCCCCTGGAGCTGAATATGACGGGGGAACTGAGGACAGGACTTTGATTAGCTGGTTCTGAGGACTAGCTGAGGAGACCAGAGCCCTCACTACTCTTGTCCTCCCTATTCCAGCCTGTCAGACCCCAGATCCCAGGATTAGGACCAAGACTAGCTTGAGAAGTCCTTGGGGTTCCCCAGGGTCACCCTGACCAGAGCTAAGATAGGATCAGTAACTTCCTTCCTCCTTGGAATACCCCTCTTCCTTGTCCTCTGACATGGCTCCTTCCTTCCCGAGGACCCTTCCAGGCTGACCCCCCCTCACCTCCCATTGCAGAAACAGCACCCTGTATGCCTCTGTGAATCCAGAATACTTCAGCGCCTCTCACAGTAGGTCTGGGGGTGGCTGGATAGGTGGTGTGGGAAAGGGGAGACTGGAGGGGAGAAGAGACAGACTTCCAGACCAGCTCGGAGAAGGCAGCCTTGGAACCCAAGCCCTTCAGAAGGAAGAGGGTGGGTGGAGGTGTGGCAGAGAGCAGTGTCCTTGCTCGTGACCCCCCACTTCCTCTCAGTGTACATCCCCGATGAGTGGGAGGTGCCTCGGGAGCAGATCTCCATAATCCGAGAACTGGGCCAGGGCTCCTTCGGGATGGTATACGAGGGGCTGGCACAAGGACTGGAGGTTGGAGAGGAGCCCACACCGGTGGCGCTGAAGACCGTGGAATGAGCTGGCCAGCCCACGAGAACGCATTGAGTTCCTCAAGGAAGCCTCTGTCATGAAGGCATTCAAGTGTCACCACGTGGTAAGGAAGGGTCAGGTCCAAAATCAGGGTCAAAATTAGGATGAAGGTCATGTGGTGAGAGGGGGAAAGACCAGAGATGAGGTCAGGGCAACATCAAGTCCAGGACTGAGACTGTGGTTAGGATCCTCACTGGAGTAAAAGTCATGGTAGGGCTATAATAGGATCATGGCTAGGGCTGAGATCAGTCATGGTTGAAGGTCAACACTGAGTGTTCAGAGCGTTATTAGGAGGGTGACTGGAGTCAAGGTCAGAATTGAACTAATCATGAAAACTGAGATGATAGGTACAATTAAGGTCATGGATTAGGAGACTTCCCTAGTGGTCTAGTGGCTGAGATGCCACATTCTCAGTGCAGGGGGCCCAGGTTTGATCCCCTAGTCAGGTAACTAGATCCCAGATGCCACAACTAAAGATCCTGTGTGCCATCAACTTAAACAACAACAACAAAATCCCATGTGCCACAACTAAGACCCAGCAGCAACCAAATAAATATATTTTATTTTAAAAAGGTCATGGGTTGGGGTCAAGGTCATTGTTAGGTCAAGATGAGGGTTATGGTCATGGGTAAGGTTAGGAGGGTTGTTGTCTGAGTCAGGTTGTGGTCACAGCAGAACAAGGTTTTGGCCAGGTGGGTCAAAGAGAGCTGAGTAGACCCGCAACCAGGCTCTTTCTCCATGCCAGGTGCGTCTCCTGGGCGTGGTGTCTCAGGGCCAACCAACCCTGGTCATCATGGAGTTAATGACCCGAGGGGATCTCAAGAGCTATCTTCGATCTCTGCGGCCCGAGGCAGAGGTGGGGACCAGGAAGCTTCTGGGTGGAGGGGCTGGGGAATTAGAAAGGACTTGGGCAGTTGAAGGCATAATCCTTGTGCAGGACTCCAGCCTCAAGTTCCTGCTTCACCAGCCCGTCTCTTGGTTCTAGAACAACCCTGGGCTCCCACGGCCAGCACTGGGAGATATGATCCAGATGGCTGGTGAGATTGCAGATGGCATGGCCTACCTTGCTGCCAACAAGTTTGTGCATCGAGACCTAGCGGCCCGGAACTGCATGGTGTCCCAGGACTTCACTGTCAAGATTGGGGGTACAGAGGGGGCCAGGCAGGTGGGGCAGCCTGAGTAGAGAGACTCCCCAGCAAGGCAGGAGAAGACCGAGGCCTGTCCCTGAAGACCGAGGCCTGTCCCTCAGCTCTGTCCCTGATCGCCCCCTGACCTGGATCTCCGTCTCCCTGTCTGAGGACAGCAGGATTTGGATGGGATGATCTCTGAGGTCCTTGCAGCCCTTATAGTCCAGGATTCTTGGAGACTATGGAGGTGGAGGGGGTTGGGAGAGATACTCCTGGGGCAGGAGCTGCTGACTGGCTCTGCTGCCCCACAGCCCAAACACCCTCCCTTTCCAGACTTCGGGATGACTCGAGATGTGTATGAGACAGACTACTACCGCAAAGGCGGGAAGGGGCTGTTGCCTGTGCGCTGGATGGCCCCCGAGTCCCTCAAAGATGGAATCTTCACTACCCACTCTGACGTCTGGTGGGGCCTGGCTAGAGCAGGGGGCTCAGGGGTGTGGAGGCAGGGTCTGGCATGCACTCCCTAGGGTATACTGAGCTGCATGAAGCATGCGGGGCTCAGGCCCTCCTCCCTGTCCTCCCAGGTCCTTCGGTGTGGTGCTCTGGGAGATCGTGACCCCTGGCTGAACAACCCTACCAGGGCCTATCCAATGAGCAGGTGCTCAAGTTCGTCATGGACGGTGGAGTCCTGGAAGAGCTGGAGAGCTGTCCCGTTCAGCTGTGAGTCACCCCAACCTGGCCCTGCCTCAGCCCTGCCCTGCCAACATCTGCCCCACCCCTGGAAGTCTCTGAGGCTTCTTCTTACACTGATCCCCAGCTCTGAGCCCTCCAACTTGAAATCCTGCAACCCCTATTTACTCCCCTGTGACCCGAGCTCAGTCGGTAAAGAATCCGCCTGCAGTGCAGGAGACCTAGTTTCGATCCCTGGATTGGAACGATCCCCTGGAGAAGGGCATGGCAACCCACTCTAGTATTCTTGGAGAATACTGGAGAATCCCATGGACAGAGGAGAATCCCATGGACAGATTCTGGAGAATCCCATGGACAGATTCTGGAGAATCCCATGGACAGAGGAGCCTGGCAGGCTACAGTTCATAGGGTCACAAAGAGTCGGACATGACCAAGCAATCAAGCACAGCACAGGCCTGAGCAGACATCCTTCCCCCATGACCCCCTCCATGAGCCCCTCCCTCACACTGATTGACCCTCTCAGTGCAGGAGGCAGGAGGCGTGCACCCCTCTGACACTGCCCCCTGCCTCCACCAGGCAGGAGCTGATGCAGCGCTGCTGGCAGCAGAACCCCCGCCTGCGCCCCACCTTTACCCACATCCTGGACAGCATACAGGAGGAGCTGAGGCCCTCCTTCCGCCTCCTCTCCTTCTATCACAGCCCAGGATGCCGGGGGACCCGGGCCTCCCCTGCCGCCCACCGATGCAGAGCCTGACTCCCCCGAACCCCAAAAGAGGCCTCCTCAGACTTCAGCCCCCAGAATGGGGGTCCAGGACATTGAGGGGCACCCCATTCCCTGGCTGATTGGCCTCCCACAGACAGAGAGGAAGGGACCTCCCACGGACAGAGAGGAAGGGACCTAAGCTTTGCAGCCATGAGAGGCTGAGACGTTCACACCCCAGCCCCATGCTGAGACAGCCGAAGGAGACACAGAGCAGAGTGGGACAGTTTGGGAGGTGACAGGGAGACCACAGCTGAGTCATGGCAGGAAAGATTTTCTCAAGAATCTGAGTTCTCCGTGAGAAAGTAAACGAAGCCACAGCAGCAGTGGGGATTAGACAGTGGACAAGACACTCTGAGTGAGAGAGCCTACCCAGACTAGAAAGAGAGGCCGGTCTGCTCTGGAAGGCAGGGTCTGGGGGACCCCACCGGCGTTTTTGGAGCTCCTGTGGACATCCGAGGCCATCAGCACGCTGGAAACCAGAGGAGCCACCAGACTCGGGCCTGGAAGCCTCTCTGTCCGCATTTGGGATGCTGGGGCTGAGCGTCCAGATGACTGCTCTTTGTACCGCTGTGTCTCATCTCCTGCCCTGCCCCATGCCATAGTGCGTGTGGGGGAGAACGCAGGGACCTGGCTGAGTGGCTTCCCAGCCTGGCCTCTGGGCCTGCCCTCTCCCCTTCCTCTCCTTTGCCTTACCCAGGGACCCCAAGCTTGGTGCTCCCCCTTCCTCTTCTCCAGGGCCTTCCCCTCGGTGCAGACTCACCCCTTCTCCCAGGCCCTTCCCCTCAATCCCCCTCCTGTCCTGGGATTAGTAAGGCCTTAAGAGCCTTGCTTCCTCCCCGCCCTCACGCCTGCCCCCCACCCCCGCCTCTCATGGGAAGACTGGAGAAGGCACAATAAAGGCCGAGGTCTGTCTGTACCCTGGTCCCGGGCAGCCCATTATCTCTCCATCTATATGGTCTTAACACTGGATGAACTTCCTCCCTCCCTCCTTGGGGACTCGAGGTGGTGACCCTGAGGCAGTGATACAGGATAAATACACTGCTGTCAAACACCACCTCCATGAGGACCTGAGCAGCCAGAGTTGCCATGGCAGTGAAGCAGGACAATCCTGCTATTATCTGCGGCTCAGGCGGCCAGAAGTGGTTGAGCCCGGCAGGGGAACCTTTGTATCCGGCCTCCCAGCCTCACCAACCCGTTCCCCCACACCTCATCTTTAGGTCATCTCTCGCTGTTTCCACTGCATAGACATTTCCCGGGGTCTCCCAGGACAGACGTGAGGCGGGCAGAACGTGGGATGAGGGAGGAGGGGGTCTTGATGACATTACCAGTCCCTGCTGGATGCCCCCTGCCAGGGCAGGGAACACGTCAGAGCAGAGTCTATGTGTCTGGCGCCCTACTGTTATGCCATCCCATGAGCAGAGACGCCCTGGAGGCATGTGAAAGGAACACTTAGGAGTTGGCTTCCAGGCTCTTATGCCAGTGCCATCAGGGCATCTGAAGGGGAGGCGTTGCAGATGAATGACTTAAAACCGTGCTGAAGGGAGGGGTAGCAGAAGGGGCTGGGCCTGACTCAAGGCTTTTTAGAATCCTGTACCAGTTTCCTGCATCCAGGCCCCTGGGGCCAGAGCTCCCCATGCCACACGCTGCCACACACACAGCAGGTCTAGGGAGATTTACACTTCTAAGTGCTTGCTCACTCCAGCAGCTGTTCTGCAAACCACAGCCCCTTAAGGCATGACTGGAGAGGGTATGAGTCTGTGCAAGGCCGTCTCTGTATAACAACCACAACTCACGTGCACCATCCTGACCTGGGCAGGAAGGACCTCGCACCCCACCGCACCCCTGGCCTGCCTGTCATTGGTGACTAAGGCAACAGTGACCCCTAATGGTTGCTGGTAGAATCACAGCTTAGGAAGGAAAGAGTGGGGAAGGTTGTTCTCGCCTCCCCTGAGACACTGGTCTCAGAGAGGCCACTATCGAGTACAAGGGAGGAGAGACTCCACACAAGAATCCTGGATCGGAGACCCGCACACTCACACAGATTACACCGATTACCCCACACTTGCACAGGCCCAGAGAGGGCAGCACTGAGGTCAAGCTCTCTCCCCACTACCCACATCCCCTCACCTCCCCAGGACGGAGCATGGCATGCTCAGGAAGTGATGGCCATCTGAATGGGGAGGGGTTTAAAGAAGGGACTGGGAGCTGAAGAAAGGAGGGCTTCAGAAAAAAAAAAGTCTGTGCTTTACCTGAGTAGCTGGTGGCTGACCCAAAAGAATGCTTGGGAGAAGGATGTAGGGATACTGGAAGACAAACTCTACCCATCCTGTACCCTAGGAAAGAAACAGATGTATATAATAACTAGACTCCAATAAAATTTAAAAAAAAACCTGGATGTAATAAGGTAGCAAGAAAGATGGCGGTTAGATTTCAGAAGGGACTTCCCAACCATACAGAGAAGCTTTGTGGGGGTGCGGGGGGAGAAAGTGTCTCCTCTCTCAGAGACAGCTAGAGACAGACAATAGGCTGACTTGGCAAGGGACCTCCTCCTCCTCTAGGCTCTGGGCATAGGGCAGTAGACTGCAGCCAGGGTGGCTGCTGGGTATCATCACAGAGGGGGAAGAGCAGGGTTCAAGGACAGGAAGGCCAGCATCCTGCTCCTGCTCCCAGCCCAGCCCCAAGCCCCATGCTCCCTCCAAGACTTGGGAACTTGGATGGCAGGGCACCGGGTCTTAGCTGCCCAGCCAGGGTTGCAAATGTGGAGTAGAAACTTGAACCTTCAGCGCGGCCTAGTGTCAGCAATGCTATGAAAGCCCCTCCCCTGGTCCAGCAGTTGTCTGTCTTCCTCTCCAACCTTCAGTTGTGACAAAGGACAAGGGAGATGTTAGCCACAACCATTGCCCCACAGCAAGAGGCTTCCAGCCAGAGGCTTCAATGCACAACCCCTCGGGCCATCAGCACCCACCCCCAGGGGCAGAAAGGGGAGTTTGGGGGTCCTCTCATCCCTGTAAGGCTGATGGGCAGTGTACTGGCACCTCCTGCCAACTCTTGATCTTTGCTCGGGTAGTCACCTTCCACGAACGGGAGCCCCTCTGGGTCACTCACCTAAAGATGCTACCAGTGAGTGGACACTCGAGTGGTATTATCTGTCCCCAGAGAGCAAGGCAAGTGACACTGAATACGTGCCGAATCGGGAATCCGGACTGGTAGCTCTGGGATGGAGTCAGAATGGAGGCACTTGGTGAGCCCAGCAACATAACATCAGAAGCTTGAGATCAAGTGCTCAGGCACCCCTGATGCTGGCTGAAGGAAGGCACTTCTAAGGGGCCACAGAGCTGAGAGCTGTGGTGTGATGGTGTGGAAAGGAGGCCTAAGGGCCAATGAGCAGGCATTCCCAGTGGGTGTGGTGAGGGCTGGCATGCTCATCCAGCCCGGATATCTGGGTCACCAGACTCAGGGCCACCTGCCCTACTCCAAAGCCAGGCGATGAGGCTCCTGCCAAGGATGGTCTTGGACTGAGCAGGCCAGGAGCTTCTCTTCCCATCTTCAGTCCTGCTACAGAGGGGAGAAAGGAGAGATTGGGGGGGGTCAGTGTGGGGGTGGGCAGAAGGAGGCACTCCCAGGATAAAGATGTCATCTGAAATCCTAGGACAGATAAGGGGGCACAAAATTCCTTCCTGCCTCTCTCCCCATCTCCATCCCCAGTGGCTGCAGCTCTCAAACCCTAGAGCCATGGTCAGATGTCAGGCAGAGGGAGAGAAGGAAAGGATGAGGGTGCTGGGGAGGGAGTGAGGGGAGAGAGCTGGTCAAAGGCAAGGGGTGTGGAGAGGAGACCCAGGGAGACAGGGAGACAGGTGTTCAGAACCTCTCCACACACGTGCGCTGGAGGCCCTGCAGACCCTCCATCCCTCGGCTCTCTGTGAGTCTGCACCCACTTCCCCACTCATAAGCAACAACAGGGAAACTTGGTGTCTAGTCATATCTGGAGGTGAGGGGGAGGTTCACATCCTGAGGGAGCAGAGGGGGGCCACCTAGGTTCCCGCCCTCTAGGGTGGTGTCAAGTTGGTCCTCAAGCAGCACTGGACAGAAGAAGGGGAAGTGGCCAGCGGTGCAGGGGGCGAAAGGGGAAGGGTGACCAGGGTGGCGGCAGGGAAGACATTCTGAGACTATGCAGGAAGATTCTCAAGCAAACGAGACAGAGGCCCCCTTCCTCTCTGAGGGGCAGAGAAAGGAAAGGGGGCTAACAGAAGGACAGAGGTTGACAGCTGGGTCAGGCAGAAAGACGGAGAGGGTCCAGCCAGCATCCATCTCCTCAGATGGCAACTGGAAATTGACTCCTGCCCAAAGCAGGAAGGATGCAGGTAGGGCTGTAGAGAGACTTCTGGGGAGCAGGGGGCAGGGGGAGGCCCAGGTGCCAAGGAGGCAGAGGTGGCCTCTTTTGGAAGCAGAATTACATAAGGAGAGACCTCCCTTAGGAAGGCCAAGGGCTGAAATAAGATAATGGATGCCAAGTGCTTTGTAAGCTATAGAGCACTACACAATTGATTGTTGTTGTTATCTAATTGTGATATCATTTAAAAGATGCTGCAGGAGTACATTTAGTGCCGTGGAAAGATGGCCGTGATGCGCTGAAGAGTGGCAAGTGGAGGTTTCACGCAATATAAATGCAATTTTTGCATTTACATGTACAAACCCAGAGAAGTATCTGGAAGCATAAACATTCATCTGGGAGGTGAGGTTATGTGTGATTTATACCTTCTTTTTGCTTATCTGTATTTTCTCTTTATGTTTCTTAAAGAACATACATAATTTATGTCGTGAAAAACAAGCAGTTTGCTTTGAAAGGAATGAGACTTCCTCCAACTTGGGCTCAGGAAGGGTAAAGTCCCTGACTCTGTCGTCTCCCAGCCTGGTTGGGTACTTCAGGGTCTGACCCATACATATTCTCCAAGAACATTTTTCCTCCATGCTGTAGGCTAGGCCGAAGTCAGTTTTCATGAATTTAGGACTGGCAGTTTGTTTTCATAACCTCGCGATGTTTCCGGCTAGGAAGATATAAAACGGGGGAGGTCGAGGAAGCAGAGATTCCCAGCAACTTTGGGCCCACTCGAAGGGAGCCCACAGCCCTCTGCTTGCGGTGTCTTTAGGGCCACCTCCCCCACCCACCCCCGCCGGATCAGCCTTTATGTACAGTGCCTTCCAGGTGGTGGCAGCCTGGGTTCCCACACCCCCTCATTCCTCAGCCCTACCCACGTGCCACGGTAATGCCCAAACATGGCTTCCTTTTGTATCCCTTCCCCTGCCCTCTGCCAGCCTCTCCTCCCTGTCAGAGTGTGGGCCATCACAGCCCTGGGGTCCCCCCACACACACATTTTTCCCCACTGGACTCTCACCTCCTCTCTTTCCCAGCCTCACAATATCCTCCTCCCTCCTGTGAATCCCTCCCCCAGAGCTACTCAGAATACTATCTAACATCGATAATTTCTTCTGCTGGCAGAGCTTTCGGTTTCCAAAGCGTATGGAAAGTCCACTTTACAGAGGATGGCATCAGTGATCTGAGAGGCAAAATGACTTGTCTAAGAAGACACAGTCAGTTTCTGGAAATCCAGCCCCTTCCGCCGCCCACCATGCCTCCAGGGCTGAGAGGAAAGTGAATGCCCTCTCTTGTCCTTCAGTCCATGCTTTATCTCAAATCTTCCCTGGCACGTCAGCCTTCCGTTTCTAGCTGCAACTTGCCTTTCCAGCATCATGATCCGTCCCAACCTAAAATAAAGTCCAAGCTCTGATCAGTCTAGGCTTTTCCCTGTCCCCTAGCTTGCACCATGCTCCCATCACCCAACCTGGCTCTACTGGGACTGGCCTCTGCATCTGCCCCTCTCCCTTCCCCATGTTTGGTCTCTGAGGCTCCTTATCACACCCTTTCTGAACTCCACATCATCCACAGGGCACTGGATACAGGCTGCCGTACATAGCCACGGTGCTACGTCAGGACTCCCCTTAGGAACACTGAAACCTCATAGGTATTTCCACAGAGAGTACTGAACATAAGGCATTGGCTTTACTGGTGTGGGAGGACTCAGTAAGAAGGGAACAGTAAGTAACACGGAGCAAAGAGCAGAAGGAAGCTCCCACCCCCTGGCTTGGGAGAACAAGTGGTTGAGGTTGGGGTTGTCAGAGGCTAGAATCTCAGGGAAGGGATCCCTCTGGAGGTGGGATTCAGATCTTGGAGGAAGTAATGTTGCCCAGTTGGTGTTGGAGCAACATTGAAAGGAAGCAAATGGAAGAAGCAAGTCCTCCCCTCTCTCCTTGTAGCCAGCCTCCCTTTTGGCAAAACCTAATAAGAACCCACTGGAAAATATGCTCTGCAAAATATAGTTTGCAGAGTCAGGCTGAGCCTCGCAGAGCAGAGTATAGCAGAGTATAGCTTTAGAACTGAGAGACGATAGGTAAGTGACCAGCACCCATGATGGCCATTATTTATTATGATTATTATAACTAAAATGTATTGAGCACTTTCTACATATCTACATTTGACATGCACTCTAACATAAAGAATAATCTGGTAGGTGTCACTGTATCACTGACATTGGACAAATGAGGGAACTGAGTCTTCCGAAAGTTAAATAACTTGTTCAAAGACCTACAACTGATAAATGACAGAGCTGGGATTCAAAGTCAGATCCATCCACACTTAAAAAAAAAATCTCTATCTCTATTTCCCGAAGATGCCCTAAACGTCTTATTTATTTATTTATTTTTTGGCCACACTGCTCAGCACGCAGGATCTTCCTCTACCAGGGATCAAACTCATAACCCCTGCAGTGGAAGCACCCCCTGCACCCCAAGAAGTCCCACCCAGACTTTCCCCACATCATCCTGTGGTCTACAAGGTGCCCACACCGGGCTAGGGAGGGCTCTGGAGAGGGGTGGGCATAAGTCCTCGTGAGCTGGATGGCAGATTGTACGGCAGTCTGACCACAACACCAAGCACCCCAGAGCGTATCATGTGTGCGGAACCTCTGCTTACAGCAGGGCCTGCACTGAGTGAAGGAGCCACGTGCGTGCTCCGTCGCTCAGTCGTGTCTGACTCTTTGTGACCCGATGGCCCATAGCCCACCAGGCTCCTCTGCCCATGGGACTCTCCAGGCAAGAATACTGGAGTGGGTTGCCACGCCCTCCTCCAAGGGATCTTCCTGACCTAGGGATCAAACCCACGTCTTTTATGTCTCCTGCTCTGGCAGGCAGGTTCTGTACCACTAGCGTCACCTGGGAAGCCCACAAAGATGGACAAAAGCCAGGCCCTGCCCTTGCACAGGGCACTGTCTCCCGGGCAGGAAGGCATGCAGACAGATCACTGCAGTGCACCATGGCAGCCCCACAGAGCAGCGCAAGAACCAGAGCTCTGCGTGCCCCGTGAGTGACGCTCAGATCTCACCATTTCTCTGCTGAGAGTCCCCAGGGGCTCCCCAGAGCCAACCAGCAAAGACAAAGCTCCCAGGCAGGCTGATCTCTCAAGCTCTCTGCCCCTCACAGCCATGCCATCCCCAGAGGGCCCTGCAGCTCTAAGCCTCTATATCTTCACTCACTTTGTTCCTTCAACCCAGAATCTCCTCCACTCTCCCCACCCTCCCCTTCCTGTGTATCCTGAGGATCACCTGCTCACCCTTTAAACCAGCTCTCTCAACTACCAATGCCTCTCTGAAGCCTTCTTGACCTCCTTCCCCCATGCATTCTTATCCTGGGCAAAATGGACCACTCCTTCCTACATCTCCCAAATCTCTATCTTCTAGTTTAGCTCCTGTCACTCTGAATTATCTGAGTTTGTTTACCCAAGCATCTACCCTGCCCTCATGTCTTATTTATCTTTGTAGCCCTTGAAACTATCACACACTCCAGCACATAATACATTTCTAATAGATGCTCCATGAAACCATGATAACAAACCAGCCAGGGGCAGAGAATGCAGAGAGGAAAACATACTGCCTTTGGAGCCAGACCTGAACTGAATCTTAGGTAAACATACTTACTAGTTTGCTTGAGCAAGTTGTTAGTAATTTACTGCACCCGGCCTTTGTCAAATGCAAGGGCCACTGCACTCTCACAGCACGATGCCCAGCACCTGCAGGGCTATCTGCCTTCCCCTTCAGGTGGTCATGGGTGAGGTTCAGGCCACGTGTGAGGGCCTTGGCTGCACCAGTGAGTATGCCGTTCTGACTGCCATAAGACCTTCCCAGCCAGAGTCTACACTCTGGACATGCTGGAAGAGAGAGAGACTGTGAACCCCTAACTCTCCCAGGCCCCCTAGACCTCAAGTTCCAGCCCCCAGTGTCTATGAGATCCCAAACTCTGCTGAACATCTTCCTGTGCTGACCTTCAGCACCCCCCACCCCCCCGCCGTGCCTTCAGCAGCCCCCAGCTTCACAGGTCCCTCATCACCTCTGGAGTTTCCTCTGGTGGTCTGGGGTCTCTGGATATCACCAGGATCCTCTACACTTCTCCACCGCTGTCCCTTCCCAAATACCTCGAAGCAGTCCTGGGGCCTGTCTGTCACCAAGAACCCTCTCTGCTGGCCCTCCAGACTCCCTAGGTCCCTCCTCTCCGACCCTCTCCATCTCCGCCAAGCTCTAACCCTGCACCATCTGGCCGCGCAGCCAGCCGGCTGGCACAGGGGCTCGAGCTGCTGCAGGAGTCCTTCCGCTGCCCTACCATCGCCGCTGCCCGGCCAGCTCTTCCCTTTGCTGGGTTGAAATTCGCTTTAACAGCACATTCAGCCTAAGCAGACTTCTGGCAGCACAGACGTTCCCCAAGTACCCACAGCAGGGAGAGAAGCAGAAGAGAACTGGGGAGGGCAAACTGATCTGACCTGGTGTGCTCCTCACAGGGCCCCAGGTCTTTGCCCAGACTTCCCCGAGACCTGGCAGCCCTCCCCACCCAAGACGTCTTCTCAAGGTCCAGCCCAGACGCCCCACATTGCTCTCTCCCCTGGGACTCCCTCTGTCACTCCAGCCAGAAGAGAGCTCTCTTCTCTGAGGTCTTGGAGGATGCACGTGGCTCTGGGCTCCTAGCCACCTTAGAACTCTTAGCTCCTTGAGGGGAGATATTTGGTATATGGTTTGATATTTGGTGTATGGACTGAGTTGGGCCCCCTCAAAATTCATATGTTGTAGTGTTAGACCTCACGGCCTTTTCCAGAGATCAGTCACCCAAGAGATCGCCAAGACACGGACTCGATGCAAACTGCAAGAGAATTTATTAGGCTGGCGCGCCGGGGTTCGAACACCACTAGGGAAGAACGAACCCTGAACATTTGTTACAGAGCAGTTTTTAAGCACTAAAACCACAAACAGGTACAGCTAGGGTGGAGCGGCCTGATTGGTGTACAGGTCTTGACATTTTCAGGGATAGGTCCATTTGTTATCAGGCCAAAACGGCTGAATGGTTTTGAGGTAAACATCTCCCGGAAAGCCTCCTGGAGGCTGCATTCCTGAGAGATGAGCTCCTTACACATTCTTGAGATAAAGGTCTGTCTTAAGATTAACTAGAGGGCCTGTTGCCCTAAGGCTCTAGTAAATTTTAACCTTTTTTTTTCTTTTTTTTTATACCTTTCCTCTCAGTAGTCCTACCCACAAGGTGACTATATGTGCAGATAGAGTCTTGAAAGAAGTCATTAAGGTCAAAGGAGGTCATAAGGGTGAGGCCCTAATCCAGCAGGACTAGTGTCCTCGGAAGAAGAAGACACACCAGAGACACCTCCCGCCCGGCTTCCCCTCGTGAGCCCAGAGGAAAGGCCGTGTGAAGGCAAGGTGAAAAGACACTCAGCTGCAAGCCAGGAAGAGAAGCCTCACCAGAAACCAACGCTGCTGGCACCTCGATCCTGGACTTCCAGCCTCCAGAACTGTGAGAAAATGAATTTGCCTTGTTTATGCTGCCCAGTCTGTGGTTTTTGTTATGGCAACTCAAGCAGACTAATACATCCAGGAAGTCAGGGAAAGGGTTCTAGGAAGGGGAACATCAATAGACAAGCCATCCCACACACGCCCATGAGCCCTTCCTGTCATCGGTTCAGCTGCTCACAGGACTGAACAGAGGGACCAGCCCCAGTTGCTAGGACCCCAGCCAGAGGGAGGACCTGAGGCTGCCCCTACACCCCAGCCTTAAGGAGGCTGTGGTTAAATGGCCCCATCACAGGGCTAGGAATTTATAGAAAAGAAGGGCTCCTCCTACAAACCAGCAGCACCCATCTGCAGATGGGATCCCCAAACCACCTTTCCAGAGAAGTGTTCTTCCTCCAAGTTTTGGACCAGGCAACCGAGGCTTGGAGAGATCAAGCAACTCACCCAGGTTGACCTTGGCACAAGGATGGAGAGGGATGAAAAGTCACAGCCTCAGAGAGGCTAAGGCTCTTCCAAGCACATCCACCTGATAACATGGTGCGGAACACATGGGATTTCAATGGTAGACCTGGAACCTGGTCTGTGTTTTTGGGAGGAGTCCACTGTTCCTGGGTTTAAGAGAGTTCTTCCCCTGCCAGAGCTGCTGGCCTGGGCCCAGGCCTCCAGACAAAGAGAGTGAGTAATTCCACTTTAAAGGTGAAAAATGCTTCCGTTGCAATTATCACACAGTGTATCAAAGCAGTGGGCATGGTTTCCAGAAACGGAGGGAGGGGGTGGCTACTGTGCACGCAGAGCGATCAGAGCAGAGCCCTGGCATCGGTGGGGGCTGTGCCAAACCTGGCCCCCTCCCAGCCTGATGACCAATTAAACAGCAAGTTTGGAGAAGATGGCGATCAGGTGTTTGACTATTGAAAATCAGACTTGAGGGTCTTCTGTTTGATTCTTCTCAGATGCAAAAGGAGACGATTGATGTGAGGGGAGGGTAAGGGTTAGATACTTAATACCAAGCAGTGCGCATTCTCATAGTGCTCCCCTATGTGGGGGAGAAGGGGGTATGTGGTGTGTGGAGAGACAGTCCATCCCTAGGGTCCTCCTTGTCCAAAAGGCCAGGATTGTGGAATTTTCTGCTGAATCTCTGTAGCAACTGGGCCAGGTTAGACTGACTTATGGGCTGGAGAGACTATGGCAGAGCCTCCATCACTCCTTCCTGCCTTTTGACTTTGTTTCCAAGTCCCCTAACACCCTTCAGGCCTGCTCTGCCTCACTCCAGGCCTGGGCCAGCCCTCTCTGCTTCCCAAGGAAAGAATATTACGGGAGAGGCCCTTCCTGGTGGTCCAGTGGTTAAGAGCCCACCGCCAATGCAGGAGACACAGATCTGATCCCTAGTCTGGGAAGATCCCACACCCTACAGAGCAGCTAGGGCTGTGAACCACAGCTACTGAGCCCACACCCTAGAGCCTGGGAGCCGCAACTGCTGAGCCCCCGTGTACCCTGGAGCCATGCTCTGCAGCAAGAGAAGCGACAGTAACAAGAAGCCAGCGTGCAGCAACGAGAGAGAGGGCTGCAGAGAGCAGCCCTGCCTGCCACGACTGGAGAAAGCCAGCACACAGCGACGAAGGCCCAGCGCAGCCGAAGATGAATAAGTCAATGTAGTTACCGAACAATGCTCACGATAAAAAATAAATAAAAAGAATATTACGGGAGGTTGCAGCTGAGCCAGTGATTATGTGGCTGATGTGGGAAAGGCCGGCCAGGGAGCTGTGCCGGCCCCACCTGCAGAGGGCTCTCAGGAGAGGTCAGCAGCCCATAGACAGGCAGCTGCTTCGGGGGCCTGGCCCTGTGACCGTCTCAAGGTCCCAGGTCTTTGCACTCTTGTTCGGCCCGTTTGGGACACTTTCTCTAGACCGTGAAGGGCTACTCCTTTCCACTTGGTCAGCGGGTTACCGCGTCTGTCGCCTCCTGGGAAGCAGCTTTTCCGCAGCAACTTCTGTGTTAGTCACTCAGTCATGTCTGACTCTTTGTGATCTCATGGAATGTAGCCCACCAGGCTCCTTTGTGCAGGGGAATTATCCCAGCAAGAATCCTGGAGTGGGTTGCCATTCCTTTCTCCAGGGGATCTTCCCAACCCAAGGATCGAACCCAGGTCTCACACATTGCAGGCAGATTCTTTACTATCTGAGCCACCAGGGAAGCAACCTCTACTGTATGTCGAAAACCTTGCATTATCATCTTACTATGGTCTCGTGATCTGAAATTATCTTCCTGGTTTGCTACAGACTTCTTCTCCTCTCCCCCTCAGGAGAATGCAGGCTCCCAGAGGGCAAGGGCTGTGCACTTCTTGCTGCTGCATTTCCTTACCTAGGCTGCCTAACACATCCTGGGAGAGTTCAGCTCTGTTGAACTGGCCAGCTGGATGAATCTCCATTTCTTATTATTACCCTGCTGATAAAACAAATAAAACAACGGCACCCGAATACAACAGCCTTTTCCAGTTCATGAATCATCGCGTGAGTCACAGCACATTTTCTGCATTCAGTGGCTTAGTCTGGGTTATCCCCGTTTTACATGTGAGGCAACTGAGGCCCAGGGAGCCTGCGGATCTGCCCCAGGTCACAGGGCCGGAAGGTGGTGGAACAGGGGCTCCAAGAGACCCAGCTTCTATTCTCCTCCCATAGCACCCTAGTCTCCTCTTCCTCTGACACGCTCACCCACGCAGGCGCAGGTGTCCACGGAGAAGAAAAAGCCGGCACCGTGACAGAGGCAGTCCTGCGACTATTTGCAAGGAGACACGTGTGGATCTGCGGGAGAGCGGCCTACGAAGGGGGCGATTGCACAGTGAGGAGGCGGGGAGGCGCCAGCGTGAGCCACCTCTGCCCAGAGGGGCTTCTCTTTAAATTGAATTATAGTTGATTTACAGTGTTGTGAGAGTTGTTAGTTTCTGGTGTGCAGCAAAGTGACTTGGCCTCGCTCCTGCCTCTCTCTATATATACATTTTTTTTTAAACAGACTGGCTTTTATTAATTTACCATTAAACAGTTTTCAGTTAACACAAGAACACAGAGGTAACATTACAATTGCAATGTTATAAAGTTAAAAGGCTAATGTATTTGTTTCATTACCAGGGAAATATGCTGGAACTAGGTTCCCCACAGATGATGCTAGACAGTTAATAGTCCTTTTATTTTGGTCTTATTAATAGAAAAGACTCTGATGCTGGGAGGGATTGGGGGCAGGAGGAGAAGGGGACGACCGAGGATGAGATGGCTGGATGGCATCACGAACTCGATGGACGTGAGTCTGAGTGAACTCTGAGAGATGGTGGTAATGAACAGGGAGGCCTGGCGTGCTGCAATTCATGGGGTCGCAAAGAGTTGGACACGACTGAGCAACTGAACTGAACTAAATAGAAATGTAACGTAATGAGATTGTAAGCATAGGCCTCTTCATAGTTTCCTAGGAGTCAGAAGTTTTGCTTTCGATACCAAATAATATCTGGAAAACATGCTCACTTTAGTGTTTTTGAGAAGTTCTAAGAACTGGCCCAGATTCATGTGATAGTCATTCTTTAAGCTGTAGTCACTGTGGGCCTCAAGGAATAATTCTTCCAAAGAATGGAAAAGGCACATGTATATTTTCTTTTTCATACTTCTCCCATATATTTTATTACAGGATAGTGAGTAGAGTTCCCTGTGCCACACCGTAAAGTCTTGTTGGTAATCTGCTTTATATATAGTCATGTGTATCTGTTAATCCCAAACTCCTAATTTATCCCCTCACCTCCTTGCCCCCTTTGGAAAGCCATAAGCTTGTTTTCTGTCTGAGAGTCTGCTTCTGTTTTCTAAATATGTTTGTATCATATCTTAGATTCTGCATATAAGTTCTATCATATAGTGTTTGTCTTCCTCTTTCTGACTGACTTTACTTAGTATACTGACCTCTAGGTTCACCCACGTTGCTGGAAATGGCATTATCTGATTCTTTTTATGGTTGTGTAGCAGTCTATTGTGTATACATGTATATACCACATTTTCTTTACCCATTCATCTGCTGATGGACATTTAGGTCAGTTCCACGTCTTGGGTATCGTAAATAATGCTGCTTTGAACATTGAGGTACATGCATCTCTTTTAGTTAGTTTTCACTTTCTTCAGGTATACACCCAGGAGTGGGATTGCTGGATCGTATGGTAATTTTATTTGCAGTTTCTTAAGGAATACTGTTTTTCTATAGCAGTTGTACCAGTTTACTTTCCCACCAACAGTGTAAGAGGTTTCTCTTTTGCCACGCCGCTTCCAGCGTTTGTAGTTCGTGGACTTTTTGGGGGAGGCTTTTTAATGATGCTTTTGCTGAGCAGTGTGAGGTGGCGCCACGTTCAGTTTCTTTTTATGGCTGCTCTGAGTTTTCCTTGCTGCACACAGGCTTTCTCTAGCTACACTGAGCAGGGAGTTACTCTCTAGCTGCAGCACCTGAGCTTCTGGTTGCTGTCGCGCGTCTCGTTGCAGGCATGGGCTCTAGGGTGCGCCCGCCTCAGTGGCTGGTGGCGCGCAAGACTCAGTAGCTGTGGCTCTTTGGCTCCAGGGCACAAGCTCAGGAGTTGCGGTGCACAGGTTCAGCTGCCTCGGGGCACGTGGAATCTTCCTCAAGCAACAATCAAACGAGTGTCCCCCTGCACTGGCAGGCAGATTCTTAACCCCTGGACCACCACGGAAGTCCTCATGGTAGATTTGATTTGCATTTCTCTAAGAATTAGAGATATTGAGCATCTTTCCATGTATGGAAGGGTTGTTTTTAATTCTCTAAACGCTAATTTTCCTTGTAAAAATGTTCTCAACATGTTAATATGTGTTATTGACCAGCTCTGACAGAACAGCATTTTTCCAGGCACTGAGAATGCAACATAAATAAGAGAAGATTTCCACCTTGGAGTGGAAAAGAATAAAGAAAAGAAACTTGGAAACCTGTCTCTTCTGCCATTGACTCATGTTTCTTTTTTTTTTCTCTCTCCTACCCGATTGTGTAGGGATCTTTTTCTCATAGCTTTTGTTGTATAAGAGATCTTCTGCCAGCTTTCAACTGGTATTCTGTGAGAGTTGCTCCATATGAAGATATAGTCTCTATGTGTTTGTGGGGGAGGTGAACCCCACATCCTTCTACTCGGCCATCTTGATCTCTACCTGATTCATTGTTGACTTGAGGAAGTCAGATGCTCTTTCAGCCCACTATACTGTATTAAAAGTCAGCAATGGATCTAATTTATTAGTGTCAATATGAATATTACATTTGCAAAAGGCCTCATAACTTTCAAAAAATTGTAAATATAATTCTTATGTATATTACACTGTAGAGGAAGTTTTGTTCACACCTTCATAAGAACAAGAAACAACTTTACTAGGCCTGGTTCATTACAAATTCATGTACTAATTCTGTAATAAAACTTCGATTTAGACACCCAGCCAGACACATGCAGACCCATGGGGAAAAGGGGCTGTTGAGGCAGGTTCACAGTCTCTCCTTAGCATGTTTCTTTGTTACCTGCTGGTTTGCAATAAGAAGTGAGAGGCATTAAATGGTTAATATGCCATGGGTACTTCTCTTCACCTAGACATGAGCTCCAAAAGAATAGGGTGTTGAGTTTTTATTTACTTTTGCATGCCTAGCCTCTAGCATGTTTGGTATACTGTAGGCAAGAGAATACATGTTGACTAAATAGATACAGCAAGAGTAACTATAAAGTCAAATCTTTGGTCCTGTAAACGCCTAGAACTGTTCAGAGAAAAGGCATCATGTGAAATCTGAAATATCACTGCTCCTTTCCGTAGCATCATGCGAGCATGTCATGATCACTCATGATGTCAGCCAAGCGCATTCTTCTAGATGAAAAACTACATTCAAAGACACTGTGGTTCTGCAAATGAGTCCATGTTTTGGGCTGAAATTGCAGCAAGGCATAGGTTACTAAAAGGGTAGAGTTTTTGACTGGTAGTTAGGAAAGTTTACTGGACTCCGATTTTTTACAGCTTGAATATTCTGGTCTTTACAGGGAATTTCACAGTGGGCTGTTTGGTTCTAGTGAGAATTAAAGGCTTAAAAAGTCAGCTCTTTTTCCACTCCCCTGGGGTATCTTTAACATGAAATCATTCAATGGGAAAGCAGGAAGGCAGGGCCCACTCATCCCTGTGGAGTGATGTCCCTAACTCCTTGGCACCTGTACTGGCTAGTAGTTGAGGTCCCAAGCCAGATCACCTGGTTCTAATGCCCACCTCCTGACTGCGTGACCTTGGGCAAGTCACTTAACCTTCCTAAGTCTCGGATTCCCTGTCTGTGAAGGAAGATGATCAGAGCATCTCCTCTGTGGGTCTGTATTAAAGGTATGAGAGTCCACGCCTGTAAAGCACTTAGCACAGTGCTTGCTCATGGCCAGCACTCAAGACGTGGTGACTCTAATAGCCCTCCCCACCCATATGCCTAGAGGCCCCACGTTGGAAGCTCTCATTGTGTGACTGAAGCTAAGTCTCTTGACCTTGGTCTCAGTTTTCTCACCTGTAAAATGGTGCCAGGTAATTCTCAAATAAGATAAATCCTGCCCTTGACAGTTTGTATCAAATAACTGATTATATAAGGTAATGGTGGGTCAATGGTAAGGTCTGGACCCAGGGCAGGATGATAAACACACGGGCACACACACACAACAGCTTTGTTCCCTGAATGCAGATGGTAGGAAAGAAAAATGAAAGAAAGATATGTGTATAATCCAGTTTGTATTATCCTTGCTATATTGGACACAGCTCTCTTCAGAGTCCCTCCATTCCTACCTTCTTCCCCAAAACCCTGGTCTGGAACTTGCTATAAAGGACAAGATGTTGTTCCTTATACTTTCCAGCACCAAGATAGAGACACAGGGACTCCCTGGTGATCCAGTGGCTAAGAATCTGTGCTCCCTATGCCAGGGACCCAGGTTTGATCCCTGGTCAGGGAACTAGATCCTGCATGCCGCAACTAAGAGTTTGCATGCTATAACGAAAAAAAGGTCCCCCAAATCTCCTGCATGCTGCAACTAAGAGCCACCACAGCCAAGTAAATAAATAATTTTTTTTATTTTAATAGAGAGAGAGACAAAATTTATTTGGCTTCTTTGGATTTGTTGTGATGTGACCCAGAAGGCTGCCAATCTCAAGTGAGTCCCAGAGCAAGACAGGCCCCTGCAGCAGGTCTAGGCTATAAATAACCTGTCCCACCTCCTGGGCTTTAGGATCCAGCCTGGGCAATAGTGCTAGAAGTCCCTGGAATAAAGATGCTGAGAGGAAAGCTCTGATGGGGAACTGCAGCACATAGCCTGGGGTTCTGGAACAGTCATGCCCTCTATGACAAAGAATTACAGCTGAAAAACAGCTACTAGTTCGATATTGGGCCTTACTAGAGACTAAGTTGGAGACAGCAATGGCACCCCACTCCAGTACTCTTGCCTGGAAAATCCCATGGACGGAGAAGCCTGGTGGGCTACAGTCCATGGGGTCGCCAAGAGTCGGACACGACTGAGCGACTTCACTTTCACTTCTCACTTTCATGCACTGGAGAAGGAAATGGCAACCCACTCCAGTGTTCTTGCCTGGAGAATCCCAGGGATGGGGGAGCCTGGTGGGCTGCCGTCTATGGGGTCACACAGAGTCGGTCACGACTGAAGCGACTTAGCAGCAGCAGCAGCAGCAGCAGAGACTGAGTGCCTGACCAGTGGGCACCAAGTGATCATTCAACTTGAGCTGCCTATTCATAAAGCTGAATGATACCTGACCCCCAAGTCCTAAAGCTGGACAGGCAAAACAACAAATCTATTTGGCAATGGGCATGATACCTCTGGACCAGGCTTGAACGAGTAAACTGTATGAGCAGGTGGTCCAAGACTGCATTCTCTGCCTCTGTGGCTACTGCTTCTTCTTGAACCTTATTTATGACCTCATGCATGCATGTTAGATTGCCTCAGGCATGTCCGACTCTGTGCAACCCTATGGACTGGAGCCTGCCAGGCTCCAGTCCATGGAATTCCCCAGGCAAGAATACTGGAGTGGGTTGCCATGTCCTCCTCCAGGGGATCTTCCCAGCCCAAGGATCGAACTGGTGTCTCTTACATCTACCTGCATTAGCAGGCATGTTCTTTACCACTAGCGCCACCTGGGAAGCCCTTATGGCCACACAGGGGTTCCCTTGTACCCAGCTGATAGATGTGCCAGGATGACCTGTTGGCACTAGCACCAATATGGCCTCACACAGAGTGTCCCTGATGAACAGTGCTAAAGGGAAACCCTCCCAAGGGTCAGAGCTCAGCATACACCAGCCGTCCACTTTGCGTATAGAGAAAGATGGTCCGGAGTGAGAATGGGCATGGACAACCAGGAAGTGGCAAATGACTTGGTTAGTTGGTCAGCAATGTCTGGGACATCTCTTAGTACTTCCATGACTGGTGATGGGGCTTCCCAGGTGGCTCAGTGATAAAGAACCCACCTGCCAACGCAGGAGATACAGGAAATGAAGGTTCAATCCCTGGATCAGGGAGAGCCCCCGGAGGAGCAAATGCAACCCATTCCAGTATTCTTGTCTGGAGAAGTCGACGGACAGAGGATCCTGGCAGGCTACAGTCCACGAGGTCGCAAAGAGTTGGACACGCCCAAGTGACTAAGCATGAGCACACGCCTGGTGAGGACTGTTACTGAATAGCTACAACAACCAGCAAGGGCAGGGCAATGAGGGTATCTACACCTTTGGGGAATGAAGGTCTGCATCACCCCACCAGAAAACAATCCAGACCAGATGAAATGCTAAGTGAAGGTGAGGGCATCTAGAATGAGTAGCAGAGGAGGGAAATAATGACTGTCAAGCAGAGTTTTTGGATTAGTCACAACTCTGAGGATTGCAGCTTTTTCATGAATCCTCTCACGTCAGCCTTTGAGAAAGACACCCTTGACCTCCACCGGGAAGCGGGCTACGTGATTGACTGTAGCTTCCTTCTTGGAGAGTAAGGATGTCTCTATTTGTGCAGAACAAACATAAGCCCTATCTTGGAGTATAAGATCTGTACATAATGAGAAGGCACGAGGGGTAGACTGTGCGGGACCCAAAACTCGCACACCTCCTTAGACCCTTTTCATCGACTCCTTGGCTGCCTGCCTCCCAAACCACTTCCACTTTTATCAGAGCCCTTTTTTGTGACCTGAGCTGACAAGAGCCCAAGCTGAAGTCCTAGGATTGCATGGTCTTCACACCTCACTTGTTGAACCTATCTCCTGAGTCACCCCTCCATTTCTGGTTAATACGAAACACCACACCATGGACCATGGATCTGGCTTCCAGAGTGGATACCAAGGGACAGGGCATGAGGTCTCTAAGTTCCTGTGAGATCATCTTGACCAACAGGAAGTGGGAAACATGAACAAAAATAAGTTCCTCCTCCTTTCTCCCCTCTGTGGGTTACTCTGTGTGTGTGTGTGTGTGTGTGTGTGTGTGTGTGTGTGTGTGTGTGTTAGTTGCTCAGTAGTGTCCAATTCTTTGTGACCCCATGGACTGTAGCCCACTAGGCTCCTCTGTCCATGGAATTCTCCAGGCAAGAATACTGGAGTGGATTCCCATTCCTTTCTCCAGAGGATCTTCCTGACCCAGGGTTACTCTAAGGGGGTGGTTTCATCTTGTACCCTATCTGGAGAAAGTCTTCAAGTGAAAATGCTTGTCAAGCAGGCAGATGTTTCTCAGCTCATTTTGAGGATCTCATCTCAGGATGTCAAGAGGAGGGAAATGACTTGCCACAGGTACCTAAGGGAGATTGTGGTGGCTTAGTGGTGTGGGCAGGCGCTATGAGAGCCCACCTTAGAGGCTCCTAATCGAGCCATGTGTGTGCATGTGTGTGTGTGTATACAGGGTTGGAACATCAGAAGAGGGGATTGAGCTGAGCTGTGGAGGATGAGCAGGGCTGAAGAAGTTGGGGGAAGGTATTTGTAGAAGGACGAGCATGTTCAACTTCATGGAAGAAGGAAATGCGGTGGAGCAGTGGCTGTATGGTTGGAGCAGAAGCTGGCTCAGAGGCTTCCAGCTAGGGTTTACCTAGCTGGAGGGTGCCAGAGCCAGGGTGCATGCCGCCTTGCACCCGAGAAGGACTCTGGAGTCTTGATTTAGCCTGCAGAGCTACTTTCCTAGCGCCTCTGAGAAGTAAAGACGACCCCCAGCATCACTGCTGGCCCAGTCACACCCACACTCCAAGGCCTTGCCTCCTCCTGAGCTGCCTGATCCCTCTTCCCTTCCTTTAAAACTGCTGCCTTAGGGAATTTCCTGGTGGCCCAGTGGCTGAGACTCTAAGCTCCCAATGCAGGAGGCCCCGGTTCCATCCTGGTCAGTGAACTAGATCCCACATGCCGCTACCAAATGTTTGCATGCCACAACCCAAGATCCCACGTGCCGCAGCAAAGATAGGCAATCCCACATGCTACAGCAGAGACCTGGAGCAGCCAAATAAATAAACATTAAATCAGAACAAGACAAAATTAACCTGTTGCCTTAGCCTTGATCCCATCCTCTTTCTCTCTGGACTCTCAGCACCAGGAACAGTGCGTGGCACGTAGTCACGGAATGTTGGCCTAAATCACAGTGAAGTTAGTCAAAGAAGATCTAGTTTTCAGTCTCAGTTCTGCCATGAACACCTGAGACACTGAAAGACCCAAGCCAGGGCACGTAACTTCTCTGAGCTTCAGTTTACCCGTCTGGAAAATGGGGATAATGTTCCCCCATCTCCCTTTCATTAGTGAAGATCACAAGACAGAAATGGGACTGGTCCTCTAGGGTGGCAGGAGATGAAAGCCCACTGCAGATTTAAGGCATCAGCCTGGAAGTCGTCAATAACAACTGCTGATAGTTTTGCTGTTAATAATGACCTGCTTGATTGAAGGAAATCCCCTCTCCCTTTCTCCAGGATGGTTGGTTTTGTCCTAACCCAGTTCCATTACCTGCCTGAAGATGAAGCCAGGCTTCCTCCCCCATAGCCCCTTGTCTCACAGGTTTCATAAGACCTCAGAAGGTCCTTCAGAAGTCTGACCCACATTCTTCCTGTTGCAGCTCTGCCCCCTCCCCCTCCTCATGTGTCCTAAGAGCAAAGTCCTGCCTATGAATCCTCGACGAGCCTGAAGCCCCATCACATTATAAGGCTTAGTCTTCTGAAGTTGATGTTCCCACTGCCAATGCTAACACAGAGAGAGAGCAAGAGAGAGGGTGAGGAAGGGAAGCCCCAGTCTGGAGCGAGGGCGTGGAGAAAGACTCAGGAGGGATGGAGATAAGACAGCCGACACACAATGACACAAACACCACACCGCCACCACCTCCAGCGCCTGGCTTCCGGGGAGGGACAACTGTCTTACGGCTTTCCATGACGCGAGTCCTCCGCGAGGGCTAGGGCTGTGGGTGAGGCGACACTTCCTGCCCCAGGGGGCTGGGGTGAGAGGAGAGATGAGTTGCTGAGTATGCACACCTTCTGAGAGCCCATACACACACACCCTGCTCCAGGGGCTCCTTTCTCAGGCTGCCCCCATGGAGTTCCCCCTGGCCCAGATATGCCCCCAAGGTAAGTGTGAAGTTGGAGAACGTGGGTAGGAGGGAACCTCAAGACCCCCACGACCCCTGCTCTCCTCCCCCTCTGGGCCTAAGCTCCCACCTCGGAGGTGAGGGGCCACACCCTGGCCACACGCCTTGCCACACTCTGGCAAGGCTGACTGGCAGGAGGCCCACAGCCCCTGCTCCTCCTCCTCGGGTGCCACTTCCACGCAGCCCTGAGGATAAAGGGGACAGGGTCTGCTGAGAGCTTCTTCGACAGGAGAGAGGAGGAAGCATGAGAATGAAGTGGGGTGGGAGGCAGAGGACCCTGGGCCGGAAGAGGGGCCTGCACTGAAGAGATCTGCCTCCATTCCCGGATTCCTGCTGGACCATCTGGCTTCCCTGCGCTCCTCGCTGGGACCAGCTTCCCCGACAAGCCCCTCTGTCACCTCAGCCCTCTACGCCTGCTGGGCTCCTTACTCCTCCTCCCTGGGAAACAATCTCTGCCATCCCTCCTGCATTTCTCCTGCTGTCACGACTGTGCCTGTCCTTCAGGTTCCCGATGACCGGACTGCCGGGGCGGCGGGGGAAGTGGAGGGCCTGAGCCTGGGGGAGTGGTGGGCAGCAGAGAGAGGCGCAGGCCCTGACTGAGAAACCTCTCTGTGCTAACAGGGAGCCGCGAAGACCCAGTCATAACCTTCAGCACCTTCCAGCCCCTGGGCTTGAACCGCAGGAGCTGCCAGGGCCCGGGCTTGCTTCTGGGACCACAACTCCAGGCCCCCGAGGAAGCCTGGCCCAGCCCCAGGGGCGCAGCTGGCCAGGCTGTGGTGAGTGGGAATCTGCGGGGTGCAGCTCCCTCCTCTACCCCCGCCTCCCCCGGGGGTGGGCTTGCAGGTGGACAGAGGCCAAAGCACGAATGAGCAGGGGCTGCTGCCATGGCCGGGGGCCCAGAGGAAGGGCAAGGAGATGAGGAGCACCTCCTCTAGTTGCTGAATGGCCCACTTGCTTCTCCTCTGTCCCTGGGAAGCTCAGGGTGAGTCCACAAGTGATGGGCACAATGATTTAAGTTCCAGAAGTAGGCATCTACAGCTTGGTCCATGGCCTTCATTTGCCCATCCTCATCTCAGTCCTCCTCACCCATCCGGTCAGTAGGAAACCCTCCCTAGCTTGGTCCGTCCTACTGTATGCTGGGTGAGCCCTTCCTCGTTCTGGCCTCTGGCGCTCCCTTCATCCCTCAGGCCAGGGAATGCTTTCTGTCCATCTGGAAGGCCCCACTCCCACTTAAGTGCAGTTTAACAGCTCACTGCTACTGGAAAAAAGGCTCACAGGACCCAGAGGGAAGTGGAAGGAAATTCCCTGGAAACAAAAACAGCCTGAGCTAAACAAGTCACACTTTGGGAAGGACTATCTGGGAAACGATACCCTAAAAGAGGCAACTGGAAAGGGGACAGGGAGCTTTCTCTACAAGTCCGAGGAGCAAGTAGGTGTAAGGATAAGGAGGCAGCAGCTGACTTAGAGTCAGAAGAAGGGCTACTAATCGTGGCCACCTCTCCCCTCCTTGAACTCTTCTCTTATGCAGGCACCTCTACAGGCCCCCGGAGCTGCCTGCAGTCCAAAGGATGTTGGGAAGGAGGAGCTGCCAAGGGAAGAAGCTCTGTTCCTACAGGCCGAGACTCGGGCTTGGTTCCAGAAGACCCAGGCCCATGAGCTCCTACAGCATGGGGCGGCCCCCATCTGGTTCCACGGTTTCATCACCCGGAGGTGAGTCACAGAGGAAGAAACAGGCTCAGAGCAGGGCAGGGGCCAGTCCTGGGTCCTGCCATCAGTCAGGAGTAGATTGAGGCTACAAGCCAGGCTACAACTCCTGGAGGCTCGAGGCAACTTGCTAAGGCAGCTCTCCTGGGGGAGCCCACCAAAGAGGCACCAGCCCAAAGCCCCTACCCCGCGCCCCCCACTTTCCTCCTGTCTCTAAGGCGCCTCATGCTCATTCTCCTCCTCGGCCTGCATCTCTCTCCCTCTATGTCTCCCTCCATCTTTACCCCGGCTTTCTCCAGCCCTCTCCTCTGTCTTCCCTCCCTTGCAGTTCCTCCCTTCTCCTCCACTTCTCAGCTTCACTTCTCCTGCATCTATCTCTATGCTTACCTCCTCCTTGCAACTTGTGACTTCTGAAGTCTAGAAATCTAATACCATCCCTGTTGCTGCTGCCACAGCGCTGACCCCCTGAGCCCCCCACTCCAGGCTGCCCTTCCAGGATAGGGCCTGGAAGGAGGAGGTAGGGCCGGGAGGTCTCCTGAGTGGAATGCCCAGTCCCTGCCGCGGGAGTGCGGGGACCACATCCTCTCTCTCCCACCTCTACCCTTCTCTGTCCACTTAAGCAGGCTTAAGGGGCGTAGGGGTCCCCTATGAGAGCCGGGGAGACAGAAGGTGAGGCTGGAAAAGTCTGAGCAGCCCTCTGTGTCTTCTCCATCATTCTCAGAGAGGCTGAGAGGCTGCTGGAGACTAAGCCTCAGGGATGCTACTTGGTGCGTTTCAGCGAGAGCGCCGTGACCTTTGTGCTGACTTACAGGTGAGGGGCCAGGACTGCATGGGCACGTGGGGAAGGGGACAACAGGGAGGCGGGACTTTGGGCTAATCAGGGGAGGGACTTGGTGCTGAAGAACCTGTGAGGGGCAGAACTTCATGATGACCCCCAGCAGGGACGGAGGGGTCTAAGCCCCAGCCCCCTGGCTACTAACTATGGGAGACCCAGGAATTCGGGCGGATAGAGATCACGCCTCGTGCTGGTGTCCTGGCCAGAAAGAGGGAGCAGATCTGATCCTGACTGGTGTCTCCAGGAGCCGGACTTGCTGCCGCCACTTCCTGCTGGCCCAGCTAGGGGACGGGCGCCACGTGGTGCTGGGCGAGGACAGCGCCCACGCGCGGCTGCAGGACCTACTGCTGCACTACACTGCGTGCCCGCTTAGCCCCTACGGGGAGACGCTCACTGAACCCCTCGCCCGCCAGGTACTCCATCCCCACCCCTGGCCCTGACACTGACCCTGACCCCGGGGACCCAGGCCAGGGCCTCCCTCCCCCATGCAGAACTCAGGCTGCAGGACCTCGCCAGCACTTTCCTATTCCCACAGAGGACGCAGACATCCCTTTTCCACACATCTCTGCTGGTTGTCCTTCCAGAAAGATGCGTGCTGGTGGAGGGGTCCTTGAGAAACCAGCTCAATCACACAAAGACTGGAGGGACTGGGAGTGGTCAGCTAGGCCCAAGAGTCATTTGTTTTTGTGGTTTTATTTTGGCCTTGCTGCCCGGCTTGTGGGATCTTGGTTCCCAGACCAGGGACTGAAGTCTGCAGTGAAAGCGCCAAGTCCTAACCACTGGACCGCCAGGGAATTCCCGGGCCATTTGTTTTTAAATTAAGAGATATTTACAGCGACAAGACAGATGGGTGTCAAACCCACAAAGCTTACTTACCAGTGGCAAAGACAAATAATAGGAATCAAGTGTGAGAGTGTGATGAGAGAGGAAATGCAGAGTGGGGTGCCATTTGGCTCGCATGGTGGGGAGCCATGTCAGAGAGTGCCTCCCCAGGACATTCAGGCGGTTCTGAGGGCCCACTCTGTGCCAGGCATTGGTCTGGACACTGGGAACTAGCACCAAACAAAACTGACCCAAATGTCCCTACCTTCATGGAGCTTCCAGTCTAGTGACAGGAGACAGACAGTGAATGCTTAATACAGATAACAGAGAATACAGAAACAAGGAGTGACAGAGCTGGGGTTATTTTACACAGGGATCTTAGGGAAGGCTACTCTGGTGAGGGGATATTTGAACAGAGGTCTGAATAAAGTAAGGGGGAAAATCATGCAGATAACTAGAGGAAAAACATTCTAGGTAGATGGCACAGCAGGTGCCAAGGCCCTAAGGTAGAAGGATCCTTGATGTGTGTGAATAAGAGTAAGAGCACTGAGGAAGCTAGCATGAGCAGAGAGGTAGAAAATGAAATCACAGGGGTGAAGGTGGACCAGTGGACTCTTGTATGATTTGGGATTTTATTCTACATGAGATGCACTGGGCAGTTACAAGCTAAAGAGTGACATGATCTAGAAAGTTTGGGAGGGGCATAGGTGATCAGATGGAGGCCACTACAATACTCTAGGAGGGAAGACAGCAGCCTGGACCATGTTGGTAGGGGTGAAGGGGTGCGGAGGTGGAACACTGGGTCCGTTTGGAAGGTGGACCCAAGAGGGTTTTTGCAGGATTGAGTGAGGAACGTTAAAAGATGGAGTTATATTGATTGAGATGAGAAAGGCTACAAGAAGACTAAGTCTGGGAGAGACGGGAGATCATGAGTTAGTTCAGTTTTGACATTCATGGTTTGAGACATTCATTCAGTATCCAAATGGAGATGTCAGTTAGGCAGTTGCAATATACAGACTGGGATTTGAGGACAGAAGTCTAGTTTGGAAATCAACATTTGAGAGCCATCAGTAATGTAGACGGATTGATTCTAAAGCCTTCAGGAGGGATGAAATCTCAGGAATGAGCATAGATGGAAAAGAAGAGATACCAAGTCTCCAGCATTGAGAGTTTGCAGAAATTAGGGGGAACCTACAAAGAAAATTGAGAAGGAGCAGCCAGAGAGAGAGGAGAAGAACCAGGAGTGTGATGCTCTAGACGTCAAGCAAAGAAAATCCATCAGGGAAGAGCAGATGCCAGAGGGTCTAGAATCAACCATTGGATTTGGCCAACAGAAGGTCATTGATGACCTGGGAAAGAATAGTCTCCTGAAGCTTAATTGGAATCCGTTCAAAAAAGTTGGTAAGGGACTGTGCCTAGCGATGACTATTGTGTGGAATTTTGTGAGGAATAAGCAGAGACCTGAAGATTCCTAAGCAGTGGGAACAAGATGTAGGAAAGACTGGTGGACAGGAGAGCCAGCTGGAGTTGTGAGAACTGAGGGCACAGCTGTCGGAGACCAAGCTCTATGATCAGCCCTCAGAAGGTCTTGTCACTCACATTCTCTGGAGTTTGGGCTTTATCTTGGAGCAACAGGCAGCCATGGAAGGATTGCTAGAGGAACTTCTGCAGGTTCATTCTGCTCATGGAGTGGAGAATGGGTTGGCAGGGCAAGATGATGAAGGAGGAGGTGATGGACTTAGGAGGCCTGAATGGGATCAGCAGCTGTGGGCAGGGAGAACGTGGGCAGATGTGAAGATATTTAGGCAGTAGAAGGAGCCGGGCTTGTGCTCCATAAGATGTGGGAACGAAGGGAGGGAGGTGTCCGGGGTGACTCCTAAGGTGCTGCTGTTTCAGCAGCAGGGTACAGCTGCTTTTTTTTTTGGCTATGCCAGGTCTTAGTTGCAACATGTCAGATCTAGTTCCCCGACCCAGGAATTAAACCCAGGTCCCCTGCATTGGGAGCGCAGAGTCTTAGCCACTGGACCACCTGGGAAGTCCCAGAGGCGCTACTTTATATTCATAAAAGGAATGCTAAGACCTCTTAGGGGTTAGGGCAGGGAAAAAGAATTCTGATTTGAATCCATGCAGTAAGTACCTGAATACCATCAGAGAGGGACACAGACTTGGCAGATTTCAGAAAAATGAGAAAAGCCCTATGGGCTGAGCCTCCCAAAAGTATCACATGTGTGGAGAACATTCGTGAACCAGTGATAAATGCTGAGCTAAAAGCACACCTAACATGGGAAGGAACCGAACAAGGCTCATCTCCCTGAGGCAGTGTCTCTGTCCTTAAAATATCTAGCTGTTAGCTGTATAATGTACTCCTCTTGCAACTGCAGAAGTAAACATGGGCAAGTAAGTCTTGGAGATCTATCCCCAAGCTGAAAAATTTTAGGCTAAAGACTTGTAAAACCTGGTTGCAGTTTTACAACCACAGGCACACATGGTCTGGGCCTGTGTTCCAGATGAAGTTAACTTAAGTGCTAAATATCGCCTGTGATCAGAGCAATTGTCCCACCTCCCAGTCTCCTTGCCATCTCCATGAACTCTGCCTCACTCAGAAACCCAGCGCCACCCAAATTTCCCTGCTGTACCCCCACCCTGACATTCTCCACACGGACCAGATTATTTTGCCCTCCTTGGATCACCTGTCCACTCTCACCAGCCATCCCTCCGGCACCACATCCCCAAGGCCTCTTTCTTCTCTCCACCCGCCCCACCCCCCGTTCTCCCCGCCAACCCCCGCAGACTCCTGAGCCCGCAGGACTGTCCCTAAGGACTGAAGAATCAGACTTTGGAAGCAAAAGTCAGGACTCACAGTTTCAGTATAGCCCGATTCTCAAAAAGGAACAAAGTACAGCCCCCACACAGAAAGATGGAGCTGGGGAGCCAAAGCAGGTACATGACCCATAGCCCTGGGAGAGAAGGCGGGGCCTGAGGGAGGGGGCGGAGCCGGGGACGAAAGGAGGGCGCGGCCTGTGTGAGGGGGCGGGGCCAGTGGGGTAGGAAGAAGGCCTGCCGGGGCGGAGGCTCAGACTGGGTTTCAGCTCCGGCCCTGCCTGGATTAGAGTGACCCACTCTCTGCCTTGGCATCACTGACTCAGTGGACATGAGTTTCACCAAACTCTGGGAGATAGTGAAGGACAGGGAAGCCTGGCGTGCTGCAGTCCATGGGGTCGCAAAGTGTCGGTCGAGACTGAGCGACTGAACAATTCTCCCTGTTCGCCTTCTCCCCTAGCCCTCCCAGTGGCCCAGGCCCAAGCCGCCCATCCCGGCCAAACCTCAGCTGCAGCCCGAAGTCTACACAAGCCCTGCTCCTAGACCGCGCCCAGCCCTGCCGCCCAAGCCCTCCACCCCCATCTACTACGAACCTGATGAACCCATCGACTTCTATGCCATGGGCCGTGGCAGCCCTGGGGAAGCCCCCAGCAACATTTATGCCGAGGTGGAGGTGAGGGAGCCTGATTTGAGGAGTGAGGACCCACAGTTCATCCTCAGGCATGAAGTCCTACGGAAATGTCAGTCCAGGCCTGTCCTAGGCAGCCAGGTAAATGGGGGTGCAGGGAAAAGTGAGACCCCTAAGGAAGACTTCCTGAGCTAGATTGAGAGGGTGGAGAACATGTTCAGACTGGATGTCTGGGTCAGGGTGAATGAAGGTCAGAGATGGGAAGAACAGAGGGTTTCGACTGCCAACAACCCTCTTCCAGGCCCCTCTGTATTTGGAGTTACTGGGACCTGCCTCCCCTGTGTCAAGCCCCCACCCTCTCCACGTCTCAGAGAAAGCAGAGGGCCGTGCAGGTCCCCTCGGCCTTCGACCACCTGTGCCTGTGTCCCTCTCACCAGGCTGACCTTCTTCAGAACCCCCTGAGATTGACCCCACCCTATGGCAGGAAGCCTGGCCTCCACCTTGCCTCTCCTCCCCCATCTGAACTTGGGCCTCTCTCATTCTGGCTCCCTCCCCTCAGCCTTCAGGGCCCCGCCTTCCTGAAGAGGAGTGCCTGAAGATGAGCTCAGGGGCGGGGGGTGCCTGCATGTCCCCTCTTTCTGCACTTGCCTCCTCTCCTGCAATCCTCACACCTGCCCAGTCTTCTCACTGACCAAGTGAGATCTTGCTTCTTTAGACTGCAGCTCCTACCCAGTCCCTCTGCCTCTGCCCTCCTCTTCCATTCCCCGCCCCAAGGCTGGCACCTCAGGCTCCCCCTCAGCCCTTGTGCCTGCTCACACTTATCCACACCCCTGACTGCCATCCTAGAGCTGATGTCAGCAGTCCACGTCTCTATGTGAATTTCTCTCCAGGCTTCTGCTCAGCTCCCCAACATCCCACAGCCTTCTGGACTCAGCACAGCCAAGCGTCCTCACTCGACTCCCCTGATTGTTCCTTCCTGTGTTCCCTCTCCCAGTTGGTACCTCATCCAACTATTCAAGCCAGGTTCGCAAGGCTACCTTGACATCTCCCCGCTCTTCACCCTCACTCCCCTATTAAGTACTGATTCCTGCTGGGTCTTTTTCTAAATATATTTTTCCTTTCCTCAGTTTTAGCTCCCATCATCTCTCATCAGGACTTTCCAAGAGCTTCTTAAGTGATCTCCTGGCCAACAGTCTTGCCACTTCTGATCCACTGCCCCCAAGAAAGTCAGAATGGTCTTTCTAAAACAGCTACCAGGCCCATGCAGCTCTCCATAATCAGGTGGGGTGGGGAGCCATCCCCTCAGTCTTACCACCAGCTGCACCATCCACCCTGAACTGGTCACATTTCTCCAAACTCACTAAATGGTTTCAAACCTTCCAAGGTTTTACACACGCCATTCCCTCTGCCTATAGCTACTTCCTACAAACATACCTTCCTACTGCCCAGCAACCTTCTAATCCTCCTCCAGCTTGCCCACCCTTTCCCGCTTCTGCAAAGACTTCCCTGACCTCACCACGGAAGCTTTCTACATACCTGTCACTGATTGTTGATAGCCATACCCGCCTCCCCCAGCAGAGTATTAGCTCCCTGAGGGCAGGGATAGGACTTGTTCATCTCTTGTTTCCCAGAGCACCAGGCACAGTGCCTGGCAGAGAGCAGGTGCTCAGGAAAGATTTGTTGAATGGATGAGAGAGGTTTAGACCTCCTCTTTGCAGGCCAATTTCTGTTAAGATCAGAGGCTGCAGGTAAGTCTAGGAGGCAGAAGGTAGAGGGTATGACCTGGGACCATCCTTCTCTCCACAGAATCCAGGTGGCCAGCAACTGCATTCTGAGAACTCCGTGGCTGAACAAGGCCATACTGTGCCCCACCAGCCCCTACCCCGCTGGGGGCACACTCTTCCCCACAACCTTTCTAGACAAGTGCTTCAGGACAGAGGACAGGCATGGCTCCCCCTGGGGCCTCCTCAGTAGCTGGTGAGTCTGAGCTGGGGAAGGATAACTTGGAACAGCAGGTCCAGAGACCTTCACACACACCCAGCCATCCTTCTCAGGAAATGTGAATGGAACAAACTGTAGGTGATCAAAGCTGGAAAGGACCTCAGCCATCATCTATTGCAAAGATGGCGAAAGTGTCACCTTGGATGCCAACTCCAATCCATTGATTGTGGCTGCCTAGAGTACTGCTTTGGAAAGGATGTTAAGGTCATATCTGAACTCAGCAGAAAAGAACACCGTGATTGATTAGTGATGTCTGCCATGGGTGAGAGAAGAGGAGCCGCATCTCTTTCACCCTTACTGATCAAGTCCAACTCCAGCTTTGTTTTTAGAAACAAACCCAGAAAGGGACGGTGGCTTAGTCAAGGTCAAGGACTAGAACCCAGGCTTCCTGATTCTTCTGTTTAGTGCTCTGTTCTGTATCCCACTCTACTAACTCTTCTCCATGGGAAATGTCTGAGATTTCCTTAGATAAGAAATCTGGCTGCTTTCCAGAGTTCTGCTGCATGGGGGCCTGGGTGCTGGTTCCCTTTTTCTAGATCCCAGTGTAGCCCTGTTCCCCTAACTGGTCTGGGCCCACACAAAGAAACCTGGAGGCCGGAGGAGCAAATATGGGGTCTGCTTCCTTTCAGGGACACACCCTCTGGTTTCCTCCCAAGAATCCAGTGGCTCAGTGCTTGCCTCTAAGGAAGAGGGCTAGGAGGGCCCTGCTGGATCCCACTGCCCTGGTTTCCCCTCCTGGAGGCTGATTTCCTTGGCCCTCGAGCCTTTGAGTCTGGGCCCTGGTCCAATGCTGCTGCTGTCTGAGGAATGATTTGGCGAGAACAGATGTTAGAACTTGTTTGTTGATTCTTGTCTGGCTAATAAATCATCACCAACCACCTCCCCCAACAGGGATTCAAGTACTCCAGGCTCCTTCTGTTCTGACTCTTATATTGTGGAAGGCAAGTTGTCAAACGGCCATTGCAATCGGGGGGAGAACGGTCGGTGGCTCAGACACCTGGGCAAGGGTCACAGGTCTACAGGCTGGGGGTGGGGAGACACCAAGGCAAGGGACACAGACCACTCTCTGAAAAGTATTCCTTCCCTAACTGGGGTGGGCTAGGCAGCTAGGGGCAGAGGGGGTGACTACATCGCCTGGGGGCTGCCAGGAAAGATAGAGGGGCAGGGAGGAGAGTGGTTGAAAGGTAGCCCCCGCACCTCCTTCCTCAACCGCCCTGCCAAGCACAGGACTGGAAGGGGGAGGGGGCCTTAACCTTTGTGTGTGAGCCCCTTAGGATAGGGGGCCCCCCTTGCAGCAGCTACCCCATCTTGGGCTTAGGCCTCCCCATTCCTCTTATGAGGCTTCCTCTTCTCTCCCAGACCCACTTCAGGGCCTCTTGCCCAGTGGCCAAGCTCTACTCTAAGCTTCAACCACCTAGAAGAATCTGCCTTGGGTTTTATTTTTGTCTCAGATGGGGGACTCTCTGAGGCAGGGCCATGTCTGCCCCTGGATCGCCCTGAGGACTCAGAGCAGAGACTGCGCTCCACCCCCACCCAGTAACCACTCACAAGGCTTCAGGTACTCCTGTGGTCCCACCCTGTTCTTACTCTCATTTCTAGGACAGTTCAGTCAAGACAATCAGTGTCCATCAGGGTCCCTCCCAAGGGCTGCTGTGTACTTGCCAGAATCACAGAAGTCCCCCAGACCCCTCCCTGAAGACACAGTCCCTAGATCTAGGTGCTGCCACCACCGTGCCCCCCTCCCCCAGCCTGGGGCAGGGCCAGCCCCAGTGACTAGTGAATTCCCCTCCTTTCCACTCAGTGCTAATCAGCTCAAGGAGAAATACAGTTGCTGAGTCAACAGAGTGGGGTTCCACTTCCTTCTGTCTATAGGTCTAAACTCCCTCCTGAGCAAGAGAAGAGGTGGAGGGGAGGGGAGGGGAACAGATGGCTTTGGGGAGGAGAGGCTGAAAGTGCAAGAAAGGTCTTAGATTAGACTCAGGGAGTCACCTGGTGGCTGATTCCTTGTGGCAGCCGAGGAGGTAGAAAAAGGAGAGGCTTGCTGTATAGCAAGAGCAGGAAATCAAAGTCAGCAGATGAGATTTCCTTAGACTTCATGACAGAACAGGATGGGCAGGCTTGGGGCAGGGACAGGAATGCCTAGTGACCCACTCGGTGTCTCTGAAGGAGCAAAGCCTGTTTTAGGAAGGGGTGAGCGCTTCTCACTGCCAGGGGCAGGCTCAGCGTGTGGGTGGGGAGACCCTGACCACCAGCCCCTCAGGTTTCTGCCGGGCTTCTTTGCTAGCACACTGCCCAACCTTTAACAGAAGAGCTTTTTTTCTGCGCCACTGTTCCCTACATTCCTTTGAAATGGAGGGAATGTCTTATTTGCCTGTGGGGCTGCTGTACGCATCAGATGAGACCAGGCAAGCAAGGGGCTTGGCAGTGCAGGACTGTGGGGCTAGAAGGGACTTTGAACCCATTGTGGCTGACTTTTTGGTTCAACCAAAGAAGAAAATGAGTTCTAGAGAGGGGAAATGACAGGGAACTGGAGGTAGTCAGGGAGGATCCTGTCATCCCAAGCACATGCTTCCCCTTACACCGTGGGGTCCCTCCCAGGCCCTGGGATAAGGCCCAGGTCCTCCCCAGGGCTCCAGTTGCAGGCCCAGCCTTGATGGCGCAGGCAGTAGAGCCTCCTTTCTCCCCGCCTCCCCACAGCCACAGGCACCCCCACACCATCCTGCTGACTTCACTCCCTCGGAGGCCCAGGGCCACAGTGAGACCTCAGATGGAGAAGCCGCAAAACGCACAGGAAAGGGAGCCTTGCGATTGTGCTGGGCAGGTCACTCTGTCCCAGCAGGGACCACTCGGGCCAGGAGGGGAAGGTCATTTCCCAGCTGACTCAGTCTCCCCATGGTTATTCCATCCTACCAGCTTCCTCTAGGCAGGGCTCTCTCAGGCTCAAAACCCTCTTATATCAGAGAGGTGTCTCCTCCTGATCCCCAGATCCCCTTCATAGACCACAGAAGGCCCTGCGGCAAGTAAAGTTTCCAGCTTTGTCCTCCGGTTCCAGGCCCTTGAGCACCATCGCCTGCGCTGATGCCTTTTTCGCCCCCCTCCCCCCGTCTCCCTTAAGCTGTCCCTTTTATCAGGTCAGCAGTAGACAGTCTCAGTAAGGTACCCTGTAACTCTGGCTCAGGGGACCAGGGCAGGGGCAGGGGGCTGAAAGATGTTAACCCCCAACCTTAGCTATCCTAATTCTACAGCATGAACCCACTCAAGGTGGGCTGGGGGCAGTTACCACTTAGGCTCTACCCTCAGCTACCCCTATGGCCTTAGAACATCTGTCCCCACCTGAAATGAAGCTGAGCAGAGGCAGAGGGAATACAAACAAGGTTGGGAGCAGGCAGCACAGCATTCCACCACCCTGCCACCCCCTCAGAACTTCAGCCATCCCTTCAAGACTGCGGCTTCCTGGTCAGTAAGCTCAGCACCCAGCTGGAACAAAGACATGGCCGGGTTCCCACCCAGGGGTCAGAGCACTGGGGTAGGAGCTGAAATGCCCTCTTCTGCGACAGCTAGGCCATCTCCGTGTAGTTCCTAAGTCTGCTCCTTGTGGATTCCAGCTTCCTCAGCTCCGTTGTCCTGGTCAACTTGGGCTTTGCCCCAGGCCCCTCCAACACCTTATAGGACCATTTGAATCGATTTCTGACCAACACCTCCACCACCCTTCCCCCGCCCCTAGTCCCTCAGCTGCTGCTGCCATGCCAATTTTAGCCAAGTTATCCCTCTTGCCTCCTTTTGTCTCCCTTATCCCTGTCTTCTGTTTCCTGTTTATGACGACTTGAGGTTACCACCTCAGGAAGCCCTCCCGTTTTCTACTTTTATTTCTCTTGGTGATCAGGAAATTCCAACCATCAAGGAAAATGTCATCTTATAGCAGGAATAAAAAGTGGCTTGGAACTTCCCTGGTGGTAGGTATTCTGTGCTTCCACTGCAGGGGCATGGGTTCAACCCCTGGTCGGGAACTAGGATCCCCCATGCTGCTCTGCCGTTTAAAAAAAAAAAAAAGCTTACTACTTGTGGAGAACCAAAGGAGATGGGACACAAGAGGATGCTGCAAGATGTCTGGCTTAAATCTGTCCATTCGCAGAAGACACCAGGACCCTCCCTACCCACATGCCAGCCTCCCAACCCAGAGCACTGCCAGGTACCCATGATGCAGCCCCTAAAATGACAAAGTTGAGCCACTGAGTCCCAGGAGTCTGGCAACTCAGGAAGGAGTGTGGCAACCCCAACTGCAGAGCCCTGGATACAGAAAGAGCAGCTGACCCCTTGGGACCTCAGACTTTGGGACCCTGTTGAGCCTACCTCACCACCTCACTTCACTGTGACACCCAAGGGGCGACCTTAGTCCTCAGTGCCTCTGTGGATGGTGGGAGTGGTGGTTACGGGCTGAAGGCTCCTTGCTGAAGGCTGGCTGGATGCAGTGACTTGGACAACTACAGCCCGCGTGTCCCTGTGGGATGCAGGAGCCCTGTCTGGCTCCAACCCGAAGTAGGTCAGATTTCAGATAAGCGGGTGGTTTTCCTGTAAGTGATGAAACCCTCCTCTGTACTTAATGAGAAACAGACTCCTCAACTTACCCCAGCTCAGAAGACCAGAAGCGTGGTGAGATTCCTCACTTCCTTCTCATCCCCAAGTCCCCACCACACACTTCTTCAAAACTGCCCCTCAGGTCTCAGCCTTCCTCTCTATCACCAGGACTGTCAAACACCAATTCCTCCCAGTGTTTTTCCTGTTCAGAAGCTGCATCTTCATTCAGTCAGCGTTCCCTTGCCTGGCATCCAAGGCCTTTCCACAGGAGTTTAACACTCCCTTCCTGCATGAAGTCACTGCAATTAAGCCCTACTGGAGTTCCAAGTCCCCTCAGTGCCTACAGTAGGGTGTGCTTGCTGCTCTGTGGCCAATATTCAGTATCCTCCATCTCTATCTGAACCGTGCTCTGAGAAGGAGGAATCATGCCACTATCTTGTGGCTCCTGGGCACCTTGGCGCCCTACAGCCAACTCAAGTCCACAGACCCTGCCACCTCCCTTCCTCATCCATCACCCTCCCCCAACCTACCCCATCCTCTCAAGCAAAAAGCTCAGAGTCCCAGTGGAGGCTCCAAGGATATCTGTCTAGCCCTCAATCTCCACGCAAAGCTTCCAAACCAGTCCAGGCCAATGACAACCAGTAAAAATTTGAGTCATCTTTGGGGACAGGCATTTCACTACTTTTTCATGTCCAACAACTCTTTCACATCCCAGAAACAATCTCCTTGACTTCAAGATACCTGAGATCAGCAGTACTTTCCATATCTGGGGTCACAGGCCCCGTCCCAAACAGAACTGTACATACACTTCCTAGAGTCTACAGTGGCCATGACCCCAGTTAAGATGGTCAGCACTCAGAAGAAATACAAAGTAATCACAAGATAGCTCACAATAGTTTGGAGGCTGCTTTACCCAAGGTAAAACCTAAGATCTAAGGACAGGACAACAAAAGAGAAGCGTCCAAACAAAAAAAAAAAAAGAGAGAGAGAGACCTCATTTAAAAGTAGGAAAAGGTTCAGGGCACGCAGTGTCTGTTGGACTGAATATTTTATTTCAACAGACATCCCTGGTTTAAAAAAAAAAAAAGATGGAGGGAAGGGGATATCATCACACCCAACAGGGAGCAAAACTCCCATCCAAGAACTCAGAGCCCCTTCTGAGGCATCGCTTGAGTCTCTGCTAGCTCCAAGACAGAAAGGAGCTGAATTTTCTAACTTTTGTTAAGAAAAATCTATCAAATATGTTCATTCTCGCAGAGGCGAGGGCTGGGTCCTCAGGGAAAGTGATCCTGGGCTTGGATCAGCTGGGGTCCCAGAGATGAAGCTGGGGGCCAAGCCAGCTGGGCTGCAGGAGATCCAGAGGCAGTCAGGTCCAGAGCCCTAGAATCCGTATTTGGCTTGGGTCTGCCGACGGCTGAGCTTGTTCTCCGACCAGGTGTTCTTCAGTTCCAGCTCCCGCTCCTTAGCCTGTGCAAGGAAGAGGGGGCAGGGGAGAGTCACACCAAGGCCCTAAGAAACGAGCTTCTCTTGCCTCTGTGTGCTTCCCAGTTTAAAATCTTCCTGCCATCAAAGCAATTATGAGGAAAAAGTAAATCCCTTGAAGGATTTAATTTTCTTATTCAAGCAGAAGGGGAGGACCCTCAGAAAGCAAAGGAAAACCATCTCTTTGGGGAGTTAAGAGGGTTCAAGCAGAATTTCAAGAATGCTGGTCCTGGGACTTCCCTGGCGGTCCAGTGGCTAAGACTCCATGCCCTCAATGCAGGAGGCCAGAGTTCAATCCCGGTCAAGGAACTAGATACCACATGTTGCAACCAAGAAGTTGCATGCCACAACTAAAAAACCTGCATGTACAATAAAGACCTGTTGTAGTCAAATTAAAAAAAAAAAAAAAAAAATGCTGGTCCTTCATCAGCTAGATTTAAAACTGAAATGCTCAAATGGGAAATGACCAAATGAGAACTTGAATTTGCCATCTGAAAGGAACACAATCAGCTGCCTTGGATACCTAACGAGCCATGTGGGAGAAGACAGCGTTGGAGTCCTGGACAGGTCAAAACAGGACACCTAGCAACAATGACCTAGTCTGGAGCCACTGTCTCGCTGTTGTGTTGAATGTAGTATATATGGTACCCGAGGAACTCACACCACTTTAGAGCACAAACTGAAGCTATGAAAAACTGACTGGAAGGTACAAGAATTTATACTTTCCCCTTCTGACTGTGACAACTCCTAGCTCTAGACTGCATGCTGGGAATGTACAAATGCCACCCTAGAAACGGGGCTCCTCAACCCCACCCCCACCTGCTCATTTCCCCTGGGGTGGAGTAGGGTGCTGAGAGTCTGGATTTAAAAAAGACCCTACAGGGGAACAGCAAGTAAAAACTAATTTAAAAATTAAAAAAAAAAAAAAATTTAAGACATTACCCTTAAATGCTTTCCCTACAAATAACAAGATAGGGTAAGGGTACAAAGGAGTCCGTGAAAAAGAAGGTGAAAATATGGTAAGAACAATGAATGCAAGTTCTGGCACAGAAACCGCCAACCGGCATATACACTCTCCGGAAGTGACCGGGAAAGAGTCTTACTCCTTCCATACTCTTGACAGCACTTAGTACACTAGATCTCAAAAGTTATTTAATGACACAATAAACATTCGAAAGCTGCCATGTCCTATCAAATAAATACCAAGAAATATTCCAATTCCAAAAGACTTTTTAGACAATCTGTAAGTCTGAATTACTTGCATTGATGTTTCCTGCTACAGAAATGAAGAACACAAAACCAACCTTACCTCCTCATGAAGCGTATGTTCTGCTAAAAGTTGCTGAACCAGTTTTTCTTTAGTTTTTTAATTATCAGATGAACTTGATATTTAAAAGAACCTTATAAGAAACCATTTCACACCCCCCTTACCTTTATGTTTTAAATACCTGAATGTTCATTTACAGTTTATTCCAAGCACCTGTACTTGAGTCTTAATGAAGTGAGCCTGAAGCAGAGTAGGATAATTCTGAAGGACACATCCCCACCTAGTGGCCATGTGGAGAACTGGGGAGGGTGCCTGCTGGAAGCAGGTGTCTGACAGAGGCTTCTAGCCAAGATCTCAGCCTTCAAACCCCCAGGTTTACAGGGCCCTCAGGCCTCTCACCTGATGAATCAGATACGTAATCTGGTGTTTCCGCCGCTGCTGGCCTGTTGGCTGCTCCCCTTTCTTCTGTAAGGAAGAGATCATTAACACATTGAAAGAAAAGTGTACATTTCTCATGTGCCCCAGTGGGACAAGGATGGGTATTAAGAAAAAAACTACACAGCCCAAATCCTCCATTGGGAGATTGTGTTCACCTATGGCTGATTCGTGTCAATGTATGGCAAAACAAATACAGTATTGTAATTTTTAAAATAAATAAATTAATTAATTAAAAAAAAAAATCCTAGGGGGAAGAAGTCAGCTTGGAGCAGTTTTTAAGTCTATATACTTACAAGATAGTTATTTTTATTAAAGCTATTATGTAAAATTCTCAAGCTCAGAATACTTGCCTGAAAGAGTCTGCCAATATCCTCATTAGACTGGAAATACTTTATGGTCAGGACTGTTTTCTGTATCTTTGGTAACCCACCACCCTCAGCACCAAGCATGGGGCTCTGCCCACAGTGGACAGTTGACACCAGCTTTACCGCTTGCAGTCCATCTAAAACAGTTTAAAGGTCCAGGAGACCTCCCTCCCTTCTTACCTCCCGCCACCTCCTCTGCCCTTAAGGACCTCTTCATCTCTGTCCACTTCTCCCCAGTCAGGCCAGATGTGTAGCCTATTTCCTGCCTACTGCTTACTAAGCTCTCTCCCATCAATCACCTTTGGCTGAAACCCTACTCCCTCATTTTAGTAAGTACCAACAAGCAGCTTCCCTGGAATTAGATTTTCACAATTACCACGCCTCTCTCCAATTTTCCAGCCTTCACCCGTAACTGCACTGAACCCCTACCCAAACTTTGATGCAAATGATTTACTGTTAAAGTCTATATTGGTCTGGGCTTTCATTCTGCGGTTTTCCTGTCCTCTGCCAGTGCTAGTCTCAGACTAGAAGCTTCCTAATCAGCCCTACCCAACTCCCAAAACTCCTCTCTGGAGTCTCCTCAGCACTTATATAATCAATTTGCACCATAATCATTTATACTCAAGTGTCCTCAAAACTCTTTTTCTCAACTACACTCTAAACCTGTCAAGGACAGGAACTGCATCCTTCTCTTTCTTTTTTTTAAATCTAGCTCAATACAATGAGATGGTGGGAAAAAAATACAAGACTTAAACCTGGGAAAACAGCAGACTTCAATTCCTTGATGCTATTTAATGTCATTTAATATGACAGTTAACGATGACAAACATAAAACAGCCAGCTCCATTCCTGGTCTGCAGTGAGCACCCACAGCAGCTACTACTGTGTGAGGATGCCGCTCCACCCCGTTAGCAGAGCATGTTCTCCTAAGTGGCTTTTCCGGTAAACAGTGATGGATCTATGCTGATCTAACCACAATCCTTTGCTCTGTCCTGTACAACCGCCAGCATTCAGTTAAAACAAATGGCTGGGGCTCAGATGGCCATCTGTGGCCACAAAACAAAGCAAAGAAAAACAGGGGGAGAAGACGGGACTAAAATGCCCGACCTTGGCCTTGCTGGTGCTGGGCTAGAATCCAGGCTCCCCACATCATCCCCCCTGTGGCAGGCTCATAAATGTCCACGTTTGCTGTACTCAGCTACTAGGGGAAGAGATGTTCATCATACTGACTGAAGAAAACTAGTACAGAGAAGGCAAGAGTGTGGTGTGGGAGATGTGAGGAATAAAGCGTCTGAAAAGACCACTGCTAGGTACAATAAACAAGGAAAAGAGAGGTGAGAGAAGGGGGTGCACACTCAGAACCCAGGACCCCACGACTTCGGAGGCTCTGCTGTGCCCACACCTCAAAGATGTGCTGCACCAGGCCACAAGTGAACAGGATGGACAGGGTAGGACGGCAGGAAAAGGGAAGAGGAGCTGTGGATTCTGTCCAGCCGGGAAGAAGCCACACATACTGAGATCTTCCCAACTGCAGGACGGGAAACTGTTTCAGCCGTCCAGTCTCAGCAACCAGACTACCATCTAGATAGAGAGCGAAGGGCTGCAAACTTCCGGAAAGTAGGAGCTGTGCCTGGGAGGCCTGGTGTACACTGCAGCACCAAGGGGAAGGTGTGCTTGCTCAAGGTGTGGGGACAGCAACAATGAGGGGAGGCGTCAGATTCTGCTTTGGGGACTCCCAAGGTGGCTGCCCAGTAGAACGTTCTCTCCCACTTACTTTGCTGAATGATTTCATGGTCTTCTCTTCTGTCAATGACTTGGTCATCCACTGTTGGGCCCCACTGAGCTGGTCGTCACCTTTGATCTCCACAAAGTTGATCTCTTCCCTCCCTCGGTTCCTTTTGCCCTGCAGCCTCTTAAACTGGAAAAAAGGGGAAAAAAATTCAGGAGTCGGGGTCTGGGTAGGGGATCAGGAGATGTCACCAAGGATACAGTTTATGGAATGATTTTGGGGCTCCCCAATTTCACTGCACCCTTAATTCTCTCTGTGCAGTGTGTCCTTTCACCATGCCACCTACCAAGTTGACTGATGCCAGGTGAAAGGCTACTTCTCAGAAGTTCTCCTGGCCTCAGAGAAAAGGAGACCAAAATGTATTCCCAAACGTGAGTGCAGAGATTCAATAGTATGAATTTTACTCAAATTATGTATACATTATATATGCCTAAAAGAACTGCACACTATTTTCAAATTAAGAATTAAAGGTACAAAAACAATTCTAGGGTTTCTCTTCTAAAAATTAGTTATTTAACATGTCTGTTATTTCTCATTGGTTCAGTATCACCAAATCAGCAGACCACACACCAGATTAGACATTAGAGGAGAATGTAATTCGAGATAGAAAGAGAGGAAGCCTCAAAAAGAGCCTGGCAAAATTTCCAGGAGACTGCTACTCTTTCCCCTTCCTCCAAAAGAAAGAAAAATTATCACACTGTTAAGTCACCAGAAGATGTGCCAAGGAGTGTAGGTGAAGAGGAATTAAATTCAAGAACACTTGGAAATCTATAGTGAAACCCGAGGTGTGGTCTGAGCATCAGCAAGGCCTCTCTCTACCCATAAGGAGCTGACTTTTGCCACTGGATAAGTTCCCTGCTGCCTCCTAGGCTTAGAACAAAAAGGGCCTAACTACTGAACTTGTCAAGGAGGACATACACAGGAAAGTAGAGGAACACAGGATTAACCACAGGCAGAAGTTTGCAAAGTTTCTGTGAAAAGGTGAGGTGAATGTTATTTTTATAAGATCTTGCATCCCCTATTTCTCCAATCCACTCCTGGTAGGCTGTGGTGTCCCTACAGATGGAATACTTTATTTCTTGAACATGACTGGACGGTCGCAAAACATGAGGTTTTCATCTTCCCTTGTGCCGAGTCAGGGAGAGGCTCAGCAGCAGGGAATAATACAGTGATGTGAAACACAAGGTTATTTACTGTGGCTGCTGTTCCCTCCCCAAAATTCACTCTCCCCATCTCTGCTAGTATGAATGAACCCAACATTCTGGCTGGGCATAGTACCACCCAATGAAAAGACTACAACGTTCCCTTGCTAAATATGGCCATATGACAGGTTCTAGTCAGTAAGAAAGAAGAAAAAGTATTCTTAGGAACTTTCAGGAAGTCTCCTAAAGAGGGAGGTGACTATTTTTCCACTCTGCTGCCTGGTGTGCAATAATGATGGCAATGGCCTAACTACATTCTTATTCTTATCGAAGGGGGCTGGATCTTGACAACTTTTTGAAGCTGCCATACCAGCCTTGGCCTGCCTACCTCTAGCCTTCTTTTATAAAGAAAAAGTTAACTTCCCTTACATATGCCATTATTACTTGAAGTTTCGCAATTATATGTTGTCAAACCGAGTCCCAAATGAATACAGCTTTTTTGCTTTTTTCAAAAAAAGGAATTTCCTTTAGCTTCAGACTTGAAACCTGGTGTCTAGGGGTCAAAGATGGTCACTTGGGCTTTATTAACTTACTGCTTCGTCATCGATGAAGGACGCATCTGGGGCAATTTCCTGGGGGGGACCAGAGCCGGGTCCTGTGCGGGATAGTAGCCACCACTGTAATAATCCTGTAGTCAAGGAGGGGAGAAAACACACCAGCTGAGGGCACAGTGCAGAGAATAGAGAAAACCCTCATCCAAGAGGCAGTGGTGCCACCCACACTACAGACCCCTCAAGCGGACCAGTCAAAGCACAGATCCTAAGGACCTACCCTACAACTCAAGAACCAGAGTTTTTTCTGATCTACACCATCCAGACAGATCGATTTTTTTTTTTTTTTAGGGAAGAGATACAAGAAATAAAGACATTTTCTCCTGCTTCAATTCACAGCCTGCTCCCTTGGCTGCTTCCCCAGTATGACTGCTGCTGCTGGCCTCTACCATGCCTCGGCCGGGCTCCTCCTGCTCAGAAGACCCCAGTGTGCTCGAGTGTGAGCAGAGATGAGGAGGCGTGAGGCATGCTTCCTGCTCCTCATCCCATCTAGCAGCCCTGGGCACAGGGGGACTCCCTCCCTTAGCAGGCAGGGAGGTTGCAGATCTCTGATAAAAATAAACCACCGTAAGGGGTGGTACGGAATTTACAAAGCTGGGAACAAACCAGGTTTGCATTACCAGATTTTCAGTTCAGGAATTGATGACGCCCCTTTAGAGGTGAGCTGGCCAGATGCTGCTGTGGACCCTAGAGGAAGAGGGGGTGAAGGCAAGGGCAAGGCCCCTACTGTGGCCAACTCAGGCAGCTGCAGGGCTGAGAAACTATTTCCTCCCTGCCTGCACTTTTTCCTCATTCTTCCACCTTTGCCCAAAACTCTAAGAAATGCTCCTCTAAGAACATTCATTTTATATATGAAAAATAAGGTTTAATATTAAATCAAAATAATACATAAAAAACCAGAGTAATTAAAGCATTAATTTTCATTAAAAGTATTGATAAAAACATACATTTAAATTGAAGGGCCCACTAAAGTAATTAGAGTGCTTTAATTTGCACTGACTGCCTTCATGGTATCTGCAACTGCATACAAAATTCCAACTGTTATTCACTGGCTGGATATAAACTAGTGGTTTCTTACATTTTTCTTTCTTTGCTAAAGAGGTCAAAACATTCATTTTCCTCCTTCCAACAACACTGAGGGGAGATACACTGTCCCTGTGGCCAGTCCACGGGACAGCAGGCTTAATGGCAAATAGGTTTCAAAGTCTTTGATCAGAACAGAGTGCCTCAAAGTCCATCTACCATGGGTCCCTAGGCAGGCCTAGACTGTAGACAAGAGTAACAGTGACCACTCAGAGAATCACAGTGGTTGAAGGAGACTCAAGTCTTGCAACCATCGCATGCTGGCAGGAAAACTTCCTATAGCTGCCCGGCCACAGCACGAGCCAGCTGCCTCTGATCAACCACCACTGAGGCTGTGAGCTCCCGGACTCCTGTGAGCCCTCTCCATCTAAGCTCTGACCACTGGAAGTCTGTCTTAAACTCCTCACAACCTGGCCTCATATATTCTCACCCTCTGAAGCCCAACATTTGAATAAAAGTTCTCATAACCATTTACTGAGCATTTGCTATGTTACCAATGTAACTCTTGTAGTAACCCTGAAGTTCTATCATTCTTTCCATCTTAGAGCTGAGAAATCTGAGATTCAGAGGGGCAGATAAGTAATTTGCCCCAGCTCACATAGTTTGAGATTCAAAATCTAAACCCCATTTCCTGTCTCTGCCCAAACCATGGTCCCTCAGTGTTTTCTCTCCAGAGACTGACTTTAGTCCTTTGACTTCTCATGTCGCAGTCAAGGCCTCTCACCATTCTCCTATTCCCTTTGCACTCAACTCTCCAGAGTCCCTCTTCTCCCTGCCTACTTCCCATGTTCTCAGCACTCCTCACCTCCAGAACTCTCCTTGGACTCACTGCTATCTAATCATCTATCCCAAAGCTCTCACATCCTCCTCACCCACATGTGCAGAAGCTACCTGGGATCTCTAAGATTAGAGACTGCTCTTCCACTTTCTCCCTATACCTCTCATCAGCTCCTACAATGACATTTTGTGTTCAGAATAAAGGGGTCAATTATGTGGTTCAACCTGACAGGCTTCGAGACTTAGGCAATTTTAGATCAATATGGTTCAGCATAAAGCCATCATGTTTGAGACCCGATAAGGAAAACCAAGACACCAGAAGACTCATTAATTCAGCCAAAGTGATGCCAGAGAGGCCGATCACAGGCTCAAAGCTCTCCCTAACTGCCAGACTCCAACATTCCCTGGCCTGCCCTCCATGCCGCCTACCCACCTGATAGTAAGCACCAGCGGCATTGGCATCGCCATATGTGGAAAACTGATTGTAGCTGTAGTCATCCCCAGGCTTAGGCATCCAAGGGGCCCCACTTGAGCCTGCTGCCATCTTGAATTCCAAGGGGGCATTGGCTGCATCGTCCTGGAAGGCCGGCTCTGGTTCTGTGCCTGGAGGCAGCTCTTCAGGAACAGTGGGAACGGGGTAAGGGTATGGCTCAACTCCAGGCGGCTCGGCCTTCTCAGGGAGGGAGAAAAAGTTCTCAGGGGCTACTTCCTCATCACTGTCGTCCTCCTCCTGCGTGATCTGCTTCGTCACCTGCAGGGCAGCACTCTTGGCGGCAGCCTTGATAGCTGAGGGTGAAGGAGTGGTGGTTGTGGTGCCCACAACAGGGGCAAGAGAAGAGGACTTGGTCTTAGAAGCTTGCCTGGAGGGCTTAGTGTCGGAGGAGCCATCCGAGGGTTTCCGGGAGAAGGCGTGGGGCAGGAGCAACCTGTTAGTCTCTTTCACAGTCAGGTTTTTAGGTTGGGGAAGCAAGGCAGACAAGCCAGTCCCCTCACTGGATCCCTGGTAAGCCCGAGTTCGGGTAAGGAGGGAAGAAAGGTGGCAAGTGAAGTGTTATGATACATACTACTGACATTAAGAACAAGCATTACAGTTACATGCTCCAGCCTAAAATCTTACCAGCCCTGTTCTGTCTGACCTTTGCCTACTAAGGTCATCCAAACTGGACTGGACTCCTCCTACCTCAGGCCCTTCTACTGTCCACTTCTCCCAGCTCCTCTACCACAAAACCTTTCCTGATTTTTTTTTTTTTTTTGCTAATAAAATACATTTAGTAAATACATCCTCTTTCTTCTCCAAAAGCCCAGGGCTCTCTCCAGCTGATCAACGAACATCTCTCAATATCTTGAAGGTTCCTTTTAAGTATGGCAACTCCCTGCTTCCTTTGGATTGCCACTCAAAGTCAATAGCAAGGCTCTGTCCTAAAAGACATTCATACATCCCGCCCAAAGTTCCTTTCCCGCCCAAGGAAAGCCCTAGAGATGTGGTATATCCAGCTTGTTTATGCCAGAGTCAAGCATTTAACTTATCAATTTGTAAGCTAACTGGCTCAGCCCACCCAGAGTTCCTGTTACTCACAAGAATCTTTCGGATTCTGCTTTCTGTATAACAAGGCCAGCTGGCCTAACTGTCGGGCTGAAGGAGGTACTGGTTTGAAAAAGGAGAATGGAGTTAGTGTCACTTATGGACACCGTGTCACTGTCCTGGAGTAACCATGTACTTCAGCACTCGGCCAAGAAATGCCCAGAATGAGTAAACTAGGGCGTCTGAATCAAGCAGTCCAGGCAGGACTGTTCACCCAGAAAATGGGCTCTTCTCCCTGCTGTCTGCATTCACAGACTTAGGTCATTCCATCCTGGCAGACGCCAACGGCTCAGGCTCATAAAAACCAGACTGAGATGGAAGATGGAACACATACATCCTCCGGGCTCCCTTTGGAGCGTCTGACTTCTCAGCTACATCTGGGATCATGGCTACATCCCTCTGCAGTGCTTGGTCCACACTCCGCCTTATCAGCTCAGAGGTTCTCTAGGCACTCATCTCTTCCTACCATCTGAAAGACAGCTCTTTACTCCTAGAGTGCATTCTGAGCCCGTGTCCTCCCATCTCTTTAGTTGCCAATTCACTTCCTCCAGGAAGCCATTCTGACAACAAGCAACAACTGGCTTCATTCAGTCCCAGCAAGTGACTATCTTTCATGATTCTTCCTCCATAACCCACGACAGACATGGACACAGCATCACTCTCATCAGTTATCTAACTTCCATGTGACTGTGTCCTTCTAAGACCTCCCAACATGGGATGTGACGCCTTAACACTCAGGGAAGGGGCAACCTCAGGATCATATACCTGAATCAGGAGACAACAACCTTATAAAGGAAGATCCTCTTTTGCTCTTCCGAAGACATACAATTAACGGGAGGTCAGAGGGTGTGTAAATCACTTAGTGTGGAGCTGAACAAGAAGAAACTCCTGGGAGGCAGAACAGAGGCCCTGGGACAAGGGGAAACAGGAAACGGCAGCGAGAGCATCTCCCAGCACTGTCTGGTTAAGGACTTCTGGTCTTTACGACAAAGCAGCGGCCAAATGCTGCAGGTAAGAGCAGGGACTCTACAGTCAGACTGCCTCAGTACGATCTCAGCTCTGTCCCCACTAGCTGTCTGACCCTGGTTCCTTAAGGTCTCATTCTCCTCATATACAATACAGGAATGATAGTAACACTCTGATTTAGGTACTATTAAGAGGATAAAATCAGTTAAACACTGGTATAGCACTTGATAACTATTTAAGTTTCTTTTCCAGGTTAAAAATGAGACTGGGGGAAGATGGATAATTTTAAAGTTCAGAAGTCCCATAACATCATTTTGACCAATCCATTTATTCTACTGTCCCTAAATAATCCTTTTACCTGAAATGTAATAAATCAAATTGAGTTCCAATTCATCTCCCTATCATGCCTGTCCTCTAGGAGAGGCAACGCCAGCACACTAAAGTCAGTGAACAGTAAGGGGAGGGCACAAAAGCACAAGGTCTGATGTTACCTGGAAAACAAAACTACACTCAAATAGGCAGTCCTTGGTATCAATATTTGCATTTGCTTAAGCTTGATTTGGAAATTTCCCATCTTCCAGGAAGCAATATGGGAAGAAATGGCCTCTGTCACAAAGCTTACCTGAAGGACAGTTTTCTTCTTTGTGGGTTCATCTTCCTCAGAATCTGACTAAGAGAAAAAGAAACAAAATAAGGCCTCGCTGTTTAAGGACAATAAGGAAAGCACTCACCTTAAATGAAGAAGAAATAAAGGCCTGGACAACAGTGGCTATCATCTTGTCTGGGCCCTTCCTCTGTATGAGGGATGTATCTCCCAGGACCAGCCAAACAGCTTCAGAGAATAAGGCATGCATTGATCTCCCCTGGTCACTCATTCTCAAACCCCCAGACCTGTTCCAGAGCCTTTTGCATCAATTTTGTCCTTTAAATTAAGACTACTTCCTCTCGTTCAGTCTTTGGTGGCAAGAAAAAGCTATACCCATTCTTCTTCCTATAAATCTGTCCACTAGAAGATGAATGGGATTTGGCCCACAATCTCACCCAATCTCAGCTTCACTTCTAAAACCACTTATATAGACTACATAACCACAGGGCCGGGGAACTCCTGTGAGATTAAGTGGTGTGTTAACTACTCTTCTATGAGACATTAAAGGTCAAAGCCATTGGAGAAATCCATTCCTCTCCAAGTATGATCTATTGTTTAAGTATGCCAGACAGAGTCGTTCACGTCTAGGAAGAAGGCAAGCAAATGATGACTGTGAGAATTTGGGGCAAGAAGGGAGGTCCCTCTGTGTTATCCCTCTAATTCATCAGGACTGTTTCTAAAACAAGCTCTCACACTGAAAAATGGCCAAACTTTTAGTTCAACATCAGCTCCTCAGCCATCTTCAACCATCAGAAAGATGCAAGGCATATGAAAAGCAAGCTTTAACATTTTATTTTAAAAATTAATATCCAAACTGAGAACTTAAAAGTTATGCATTTGTTGTTAAGACCCTGGTTTGGGGCACCTGTAAATAAAGGTGATTAGGCAGGAATCTAAGATTCTTTCCATCCCCAAGATTTTAAACAACTCAAATTCTCTGCCTATTTTTTTTCAGCTGAACTTCATATGTCACAAGTTCCCCACTGGATTCATCTGCTACAAGGACCTTTTGATCATCATTACTCAGAACCTACTGTATGCAAGACACTGTGCCAGGCACTACAGACACAGCTCCAACTGGTGTCCTATAGCTGGGTTATAGGTACTACAACGATATTCACCCACTCAGGCAACAGGATAGGACTTGCAGCAGGCAGAGTCCTGGCCCACTGATTTCCAGAGGCACAACCTGGACTACTTTCTCCACTGTGCTTCAAAGATTTTCTATGCCAAGACATAGAAAAAGTACCAGCTCTCAAGAAACTTGAGTCCAGTAAGAAGAAAGACAAGTACCCAAATAACTGTAATAAAGCAGTTAAGGATAAGGGCATCAACTGTGACTCCAAAATCTCCTCAAAGAACAGGCTGAGCCTCCGGGTGTACTTTCACGTAAGTTCCCCACCTTATCACTCCTCCTGCAAGCTCCTAGGTGACTGCCACCTCTCGCTGTCTGTCAGTCTGTATTCTGTCTCTCCTGACCCTAAACGCTGAAGTCTTCCTAAAGAAGCTCACCTTGCTCTTTCTCACTGTGTCTCTATGTTATTTATTTGTCAGGGTGGCATCAGGCTCACAATGACTCGCCTGTGCTTACTCTGTGAATGGTGCATTTTTCACATGCATATATACTTGCCTTACTAGAACTAACACCCAATGGAAGTCTTTTTCACCATAGGGGACTGGAATGCAAAAGCAGGAAGTCAAGAGATAGCTGGAGTAACAATCAAATTTGGCCTTGGAGTACAAAATGAAGCAGGCCAAAGGCTAACAAAGTTTTGCCTAGAGGATGCACTGGTCATAGCAAACACCCTCTTCCAACAACACAAGAGAAGACTCTATACATGGATGTCACCAGATGGTCAACACCGAAATCAGACTGATTGTATTCTTTGCAGCCAAAGATGGAGAAGGTCTATACAGACAGCAAAAACAAGACTGGGAGCTGACAGTGGCTCAGATCATGAACTCCTTATTGCAAAATTCAGATTTAAATTGAAGAAAGTAAGGAAAATCACTGGACCATTCAGGTATGACCTAAATCAAATCCCTTATGATTATACAGAAGAAGTGACAAATAGACTCAAGGGATTAGATCTAATAAACAGACTGCCAGAAGAACTATGGATAGAGGTTCATGACATTGTACAGGAGGCAGTGATCAAGACCATTCTCAAGAAAAAGAAATGCAAAAAGCACAACGGTTGTCTGAGGAGGTCTTACAAATAGATGAGAAAAGAACCAAAAGGCAAAAGAGAAAAGGAAAGATATACCCATTTGAATGCAGAGTTTCAAAGAATAGCAAGGAGAGAGATAAAGCTTTCTTGGTGATCAATGCAAAGAAATAGAGGAAAGCAATAAAATGGGAGTGACTAGAGATCTCAAGAAAATTAGAGATACCAAGGGAACATTTCACGCAAAGATGGGCACAATAAAGGACAGAAATGGTATAGACGTAACAGAAGCAGACGATATTAAGAAGAGATGGCCAAGAATACACAGAATTATACAAAAAGATCTTCATGACTCCGATAACTGTGATCACTCACAGTTGGTGTGATCACTCACATAGAGCCAGACATCCTGAAATGCGAAGTCAAGTGGGCCTTAGGAAGGATCACTAGGAACAAAGCTAGCAGAAGTGATGGAATTCCAGTGGAGCTGTTTCAAATTCTAAAAGATGATGCTGTTAAAGTGCACTCAATATGCCAGCAAATTTGGAAAACTCAGCAGTGGCCACAGGACTGGAAAAGGTCAGTTTTCATTCCAATCTCAAAGAAAGGCAATGCCAAAGAATGTTCAAACTATTGCACATCTGCACTCATTTCACACACTAGCAAAGTAATACTCAAACCAAGTGAGGCTTCAACATTACATGAATCGAGAACTTACAGATGTTCAAGCTGGATTTAGAAAAGGCAGAGAAACCAGAGATCAAACTGCCAGCATCCACTGGATCATCGAAAAAGCAAGAGTTCCAGAAAAACATCTACTTCTGCTTTATTGACTACACCAAAGCCTTTGACCGTGTGGATCACAACAAACCGTGGAAACTTCTTAAAGAGATGGGAATACCAAACCACCTTACCTCCCTCTTGAGAAATCTGTATGTAGGTCAAGAAGCAAGTTAGAACTGGACATGGAACAACGGAAAATGAGGTTGGAAAATGAGTACGACAAGATTGTATATTGTCACCCTGCTTGTTTAACTTATATGCAGAGTACATCATGAAAATGCTGGGCTGGGTGAAGCACAAGCTAGAATCAAGACTGCAGGAAGAAATATCAATAACCTCAGATATGCAGATGACACTGCCTTTATGGCAGAAAGAGAAGAGGAACTAAAGAGGAGCTGGAAAAGTTGGCTTAAAACTCAACATTCAAAAACCTAAGATTGTGGCATCCAGTCCCATCACTTCAAGGCAAATAGATGGGGAAACAATGGAAACAGTGAGAGATTTTATTTTCTTGGGCTCCAAAATCCCTGCAGATGGCGACTGCAGCCATGAAATTTAAAAGACGCTTGCTCCTTGGAAGAAAAGCTATGACCAACCTAGACAGCATTTTAGAAAGCAGAGATATTAGTTTGCTGATAAAGGTCCATCTAGTCAAAGCTATGGTTTTTTCAATAGTCATGTATAGATGTGAGAGCTGGACCATAATGAAAGCTGAGTGCCAAAGAATTGATGCTTTTGAACTGTGGTGTTGGAAAAGACTCTTGAGAGAGTTCCTTGGACTGCAAGGAGATCCAACCAGTTCATTCTAAAGGAAATCAGTCCGGAATAGTCATTGGAAGAACTGATGCTGAAGCTCCAATACTTTGGCCACCTGATGCAAAGAAATGACTCCTTAGAAAAGACCCTGATGCTGGGAAAGATTGAAGGCAGGAGAAGGGAATGACAGAGGATGAGATGGTTGGATGGCGTCACTGACTCGATGGACATGAGTTTGAGCAAGCTCCAGGAGTTGGTGATGGACAGGGAGGCCTGGTGTGCTGCAGTCCATAGAGTTGCAAAGAGTCAGACACGACTAAGCGACTAATCTGAACTGATCCATGAAAATGCAAAAAATGTATTCTAACTAAAATTTTTTAACAGAATTCAAGGATTATTATTCTCTCTATTCTGCCAAGAGGTCAAACACAATCGAAGAAAAGCCTTAAGCCCTCAACACCCAAGCATTTTTTACCTTTTCTCTCTGTTCCAAACTCCACTGCCTCAGGGTTTACTGACCGTTTCCCTTTTCTTTTTTGCCCCCTCACTCCTCCTTCCCTTGTTTTTTGACTATGAAGACTTTCTCCTTTTCAGCAGACCACACAGAACCACCTCACTGTGGGGTACACAAGGTTGTCATGAAGTCCTCAGACACGTTTAAACTTTAACATCTTAGGTAATATGTCCAATGGAAACAATCTGAAAAGAAAATGTTATCAAGTAAGACGATTACATTCATAAAACCATACAAGCATATTTTTATTTTTCAGATCTGTGACAAACAAAAAGTGGCTACTCTGAAATTGTAGGCAAACTGTCCTATGGCTAATAGAATTGAAGGCCAGATCAGCTGGGGGAAGAAAATTCAATTTTTCCTTAAATGTCACAGACGGTTTCCATTATACTGTCAACCTAAGTTTAAAGCTTAAAAGAACACATACGAAAAACTGTACAAAGATTTTAGGAACACCTTATTAATTCCGGATTTAGAGGACTGCTAAGGTTACTCACAATCATCCTTCTCTCTTTGAACATCTTGTACTAATCTACTGAGCCCCATTATAAATCACCTCATGACGGGCACAAATAGGACTCCCTAACACAGAACACTAAGACCCTCAAAAAATGTGCTGAACCCCTAAGCCCTTCTTAAGACTATTCATCTTTGAGAGAGGGGCAGAAATAAATCTTTACCTCTTAAAGCTGACAAACAGGGCTCTGAGACATTCGATAATCTGCCTGGGCCACAGAGGAAGTCCAGGACCCTTGGGAGAGTAGGGAAGCAGAATGAGAACCACTTGCCCCCTGATTAACTTTAGCCAACTAAAGAGGCTGGAAACATGGAACTCACTGGTTCACTATGGAAAAGAGGCTGAGAGGCCAAAGGACTTACGGGCATGTATGGGCTTGGATAAAAACAGGAAACCAAAGAAAACTCAGCAAAGAATTATCCAAATACCTCACACACAAAAATAAATTTCAGTTCAGAGTACTAAAAAGGAGGAGATGAGTAATCCAAAATCTAAAAGATGTGCCATGTATCTACCAGTCATGGGGTCAGGGGCTCTCTTAGAGCATTTAAAAGGAAAATTAATTCAGCTTCTATCAGGAACCAATTAGAGGGAACAGGATCAGCCTAAGCACAGTATTTAATTTAGATACAAGAACTTCCTTAATGGTGAAAGGTACATGACCATGCTGGGGTTTTTTTCCCCTTTATCATGGTAAAGCATATATAACATAAAATGTATCATTTTAACCATTTATAAGCATACAATTCAGTAGCATTAAGTCCATTCATAATATTGTATAACTATCACCACTATCTATCTCCAGAACTTCTCCTCATCCCAAACTCTGTGCCTGTTAACAATAATTCTCCATTCCCCAGTAACCTCTATACTACTTTCAGTCTCTTCATTTGCCTACTCTAGGTACCTCATACAAATGGAATCATATAATGTGTCCTTTTGTGTCGAGCTTATTTTACTGAGCATGTCTGCAAAGACCATCCATATTGTAACATGTATCAGAACTGCATTTCTTTTTAAGGTTGAGTAATATTCCATTGTATGTATATACCACTCTTCGTGTATCCACTCATCTGCTGCTGAAAATGTGGGTTATTGCCACCTTTTGGCTACTGTGAACAGTGCTGCTATGAACACTAGCATACAAGTATTTGTTTGAGTCCCTGTTTTCAATTCTTTTTACCTAGGAGTGAAATTGCTGGATCATTCTAATTTACTTTTGAGAATCTGCCAAACTGTCCTCCACAGGAGTATATTAAAAGGAGGCTGTTGAGTCAACTCCTAGAATGCTAAAGACCAGCGCAAGGTGATCTAAGTGGGTCTGTGTCATCTGACCCAGAGAGGGTGATGATGCTAGAGATACAGGAGCACCCAGGGCTGGAAGAAGTAGGCTGAGCCAGAAAAGGCATTCCCAGGTTTTCAAGACCCAAACCAGCTGTGTCTCTTAAGAACGACATGCTGTATTTCTTTTGGCCTCAAAAGAGCCTGCGCCTCAGGGGCCACCACTGTCCTCTCTGTTCCAGCCGCCAAGAGTGACAAGACACACACACCCCCCGAGATTGCTGAGCAAGAACGGAAACAGACATTTTCCATTAAGCCAGGCCCAGTGGGACCTGCTAATCTATGAGAGCCTCATTCCCCATGGCAGCCTCCCTCTTATCTGCCCAGGCTCTGGTTCTGACAGACTCCCTTTCCAAAAAGCAATCACTAGTTGCCAGGGCCAGAAGCCAAGAAGAAAATCAGAGCCCAAGCACAGACCACTGCCCCCCACCAACCCCCAGGCTCCAAACTCTAATCACTTACACACGCCTCTCGGCTATTATCCCAATTAGCTAGATTCATCAACTGTTTTCCCCTTTGGCTTCAAATATGTTCTTACATCTGCAGTTCAGTTGGGCATCATTTTCTCTCCCACTTTTGCACTCCTCATAGTACCACCTTCCTAGTCTGGTTGCTCAAGACTCTTCTATCTTTTTGGTAGGAACTATGACAGAAAATTTGGAAAACTCAGCAGTGGCCACAGGACTGGAAAAGGTCAGTTTTCATTCCAATCCCAAAGAAAGGCAATGCCAAAGAATGCTCAAAGTGAAGTGAAGTGAACTCGCTCAGTCGTGTCCAACTCTTTGCGACCCCATGGACTGTAGCCTATTACGCTCTTCTGTCCATGGGATTTTCCAGGCAAGAGTACTGGAGTGGGTTGCCATTTCCTTCTCCAGAGGATCTTCCTGACCCAGGGATCGAACCCAGGTCTCCCACACTGTAGGCAGACGCTTTATTGTCTGAGCCACCAGCTAAGTCCAAGAATGCTCAAACTACTGCACAACTGACTCATCTCACGCGCTAATAAAGTCATGCTCAAAATTCTCCAAGCAAGGCTTCAGCAATTCGTGAACCGTGAACTTCCTGATGTTCAAGCTGGTTCCAGAAAAGGCAGAGGAACCAGAGATCAAATTGCCAACATCCCCCGGATCATCGAAAAAGCAAGACAGTTCCAGAAAAACATCTATTTCTGCTTTATTGTCTATGCCAAAGCCCTTGACTGCGTGGATCACAATAAACTGTAGAAAATTCTGAAAGAGATGGGAATACCGGACCACCTCACCTGCCTCTTGAGAAACCTATATGCAGGTCAGGAAGCAACAGTTAGAACTGGACATAGAACAACAGACTGGTTCCAAATAAGAAAAGGAATACGTCAAGGCTGTCTATTGTCACCCTGCTTATTTAACTTCTATGTAGGGTACATCATGAGAAACACTGGGTTGGAAGAAGCACAAGCTGGAATCAAGATTGCTGGGAGAAATATCAATAACCTCAGATATGCAGATGACATCACCCTTATGGCAGAAAGTGAAGAGGAACTAAAGAGCCTCTTGATGAAAGTGAAAGAGGAGAGTGAAAAAGTTGGCTTAAAGCTCAACATTCAGAAAATGAAGATCATGGCATCTGGTCCCATCACTTCATGGGAAATAGATGGGGAAACAGTGGAAACAGTGGCTGACTTTATTTTAGGGGGCTCCAAAATCACTGCAGATGATGATTGCAGCCACAAAATTAGAAGACGCTTACTCCTTGGAAGAAAAGTTATGACCAATCTAGACAGCATATTAAAAAGCAAAGATATTACTCTGCCAACAAAGGTCTGTCTAGTCAAGGCTATGGTTTTTCTTGTGGTCATGTATGGATGTGAGAGTTGGGCTGTGAAGAAAGCTGAGCGCCGAAGAATTGATGCTTTTGAACTGTGGTGTTGGAGAAGACTCTTGAGTCCCTTGGACTGCAAGGAGATCCAACCAGTCCATTCTGAAGGAGATCAGATTTCTTTGGAGGGAATGATGCTGAAGCTGAAACTCCAGTACTTTGGCCACCTCATGCGAAAAGTTGACTCACTGGAAAAGATTCTGATACTGGGAGGGATTGGGGGCAGGAGGAGAAGGGGACGACAGAGGATGAGATGACTGATGGCATCATTGACTTGATGGACATGAGTTTGAGTGAACTCCAGGAGTTGGTGATGGACAAGGAGGCCTGGCGTGCTGCGATTCATGGGGTTGCAAAGAGTCAGACACGACTGAGCGAATGAACTGAACTGAACTGAAGACAGAAAGGAACACAACGCACCTGGGAGCAAACATGACTTCTCCTCCTCTCAAACTATGTGATTTTAGCTCTGTTCTCTAAATTCCTATATCCTCACCTGTAAACTAGGAGTTAGACTTAACTCAGAGTCGCTGATGTGCCCAGTACAGTGTCAGACACTCCGTAAGTGACCCACAGATGTTGGTGCATTCCTCTTTCCCTTTCTATCTAGGGCTAAATCCTAGCTAAATTCACTGCAGTCAACTCTTAACAGAAGTGACCAAAATTAGTGAAATTTCAATTTCACAGCTTCAAATCTTTCACTACCTGGGTAAGCAATTTGAAAGAACGCGTAACACTAATCCAAGTAACTCTGAAATTTCTATTTGTGTTGGAAGGCACATTACATGACAGAAAACCCTTACAGCAAACTTATTCCTCTAATGTTGCTTTTTGGTATCCTAATTTTAGAACTCTGCATCTCCTAAGCTCGCAAAATCAGCGGGCTGATTTTCTTAACCACTGTTCAGAAAAAGAACAGTAAGAAGGGAAAAGGAATGATGATTCCCCATTTTATGGATCATTCCTACTTTTTGACTCACATAAGTCAAAAAGCTGACTGAATTTGATATTGAAACGTACCTGGAGAGAAAATTTCCCCTGTTCCCTAACTGGCTGATTGATGAGCTGACTCAAATCAAACCAATCATAGTCTCTCTCCCAGAAAACCAGACCGAACTAAAACTATAGTTCAATCTGGGCCAATCACTAAAAGGAAGGAATGAAAAACCAAGGAGGTATAGGTGGCCATCTTTCGCCTGCAACAAAAGTTAAGAAGTGGAGGAAACTAGTCTGCAGACAAAGAAGAATGAATTAAAGGTGCAAAGAGAAGCTGTGTGGGTCCCTGACAGATCTCCAACTCCTGATTCCAGGCCCTTTCCAGGGTACCTCAGTATATTTATGATCCATTTCCACTTATGCTAGCTTGGAGCAGTTTCTGATACTTGTAACCAGTTAAATCTTACTAATCCCCAACCTGCTCTGCCTTTGTATTCCACAAATAAACAGCACCACTACCCTCCCAGCTGCCTGAGCCAAAAGGTCAGCCTTGACCCCTCTCCTACACCCCGCTGCTACTGCTAAGTTGCTTCAGTCGTATCCGACTCTGTGCAACCCCATAGACGGCAGCCCACCAGGCTCCCCGTCCCTGGGATTCTCTAGGCAAGAACACTGGAGTGGGCTGCCATTTCCTTCTCCAATGCATGAAAGTGAAAAGTGAAAGTGAAGTCACTCAGTCCTGTCTGACTCTTAGCGACCCCATGGACTGCAGCCTACCAGGCTCCTCCGTCCATGGAGTTTTCCAGGCAAGAGTACTGGAGTGGGGTGCCATTGCCTTCTCCACCTTCACCCATGACATCCAATCAATTCCCTGGTCTTACCACTTCTCCCTCCAAAAAGACCTGGAACCTCCAATTCTCTCCATCCCCACTACTCCCTCGTCCAGGCACCATCATCTCTCACACTGTCTCTACCAGTCTGGCTCCCTCCAGATCTTTTGGCACCCTGTGATCAGAGGATTCCTGCTCAGACTTAAGGGCTCTTCACTACCCTAGAATTACGTACAAAGGCCTTGGCATTGTATCCAAGGCCCATTATCATCTGGCCTCAATCTTTCTCTCTAGCCTCTTCTCTCATCACTACCCCTGCCCACCATGCATTGCAGCCATGGTGCCTTACTAAAGCTTCCAGCAAAGCGTTTGCATTCTCTCACCTCTGGGCTTTTGTACATTCCATTCCCTCTGCCTGATGTCCTCCTCTTCACTGCCCCTTTGGCTGGCTACCTTCTGCTCACTTGTCTTATCTCTAAAGTGTAGACATCATCTCCTCCTGAAAGCCTCCCCAACCTCTAAAGTTGATTAGTGCCCCAAAGGAGAGTTCCCATGGCACCAGCTCTCTCACGGTCCTCTTGATTTGACCTTGCCTGTCTCCCCACCATAAACCATCAGCTCCTTTTACAATAGGGTCTATCACGCTCACTACTGTACTCAGCACCTGGCACAGAGAATCAGCTCAACAGTGAATGAAGGAATGAACGAGAGTTCAGAGTTAATTCATCCCACTTCAGCACCAAATTCTAAAGGAAAATTATTTAAGGAAACCTAATTCATTCACTCAGATGTTTACTGAAAGCCCAATAAGCACAAGACACAGAGCTTAGAACCACAGGACCTTAAACCCACAGATATTTCAAAGGCGAAGGTCACCCTTATCTATTCACCTTAGAACTCTCTTAGGCTACCTTTCCCAGGAATTATATGTTCAGAAAACAAAACACTAACTTGTACAGTACAAAAATGGGAAACTGAACCAGTTAAGGGCTAGGATTTGGTTTTAATCTAATTATCCATCTCACAATTTATCTCAGGAATTTAGCAAATTATACTTACAAAGGAGGGATAGTTAAAAGTCCTCAGAATTTTCCGCCACTTCAGCCGGCCTAAATGGAAGATTCTACAGCCTATACCAGCAACTTTTCCTGATGCTACCTCTGAGGACCTAAAAATGAGTTTTTCCACTGTCACTGTGGAGGGAAGCAAGCTGGCTCAAAGTGCCATCTTCCCCCTATATCGTAATTAGGCTGAAAGGAAATTTGGGAAGAAAACTGTGAAAACAGAATGCCCCCAAAATGAATCTATTTTCCTCTGTCTTAGGAACTTTCCTTTGTTCCAGGTTAAATCAAGAGCAAACTTAAGTTTCAGTGGAGCAACAGAAGGCTTTTTGGAACCCTAGTCTTAGAAATAACAGACTTGGGTAAAAAAGAAGGGGGAAATGATTTGGAAAAAGTTTGGAACAAGACAGTAAGAGAGATTCTGGAAATACCTTCCATAAAGAGTCCATAGTCATTTGAATTCATTCACTCAAAATATTTAGATAGTACTCAGTATGTGCCAGGCATTGCTTTAACCACTAGGAATTCAGCAGTGAAAAAAATAAACAATAAGCCCTGTCTTCATGGAGCGTGTATACTAGCAAAAGAAGAGAGGCAAATAAAATAAACAGTATGTGAGATGGTTAGTATGTCATCTCATACATAGCAAAGTAACGCTCAAAATTCTCCAAGCCAGGCTTCAATAGTATGTGAACCGTGAATTCCAGACATTCAAGCTGGATTTAGAAACGGCAGAGGAACCAGAGATCAAATTACCAACATCCCCCGGATCATCGAAAAAGCAAGACAGTTCCAGAAAAACATTACTTCTGCTTTACTGACTATGCCAAAGCCTTTGACCATGTGGATCACAACAAACTGTGGAAAATTCTGAAAGAGATGGGAATACCAGACCACCTCACCTGCCTCTTGAGAAACCTATATGCAGGTCAGGAAGCAACAGTTAGAATTGGACATAGAACAACAGACTGGTTCCAAATAAGAAAAGGAGTACGTCAAGGCTGTCTATTGTCACCCTGCTTATTTAACTTATATGCAGAGTACATCATGAGAAATGCTGGGCTGGATGAAGCACAAGTTGCAATCAAGATTGCCAGAAGAAATATCAATAACCTCAGATATGCAGATAACACCACCCTCAAGGCAGAAAGCAAAGAACTAAAAAGCCTCCTGATGAAAGTGAAAGAGCAGAGTGAAAAAGTTGGCTTAAAACTCAACATTCAGAAAACTAAGATCATGGCATCCAGTCCCATCACTTCATGGCAAATAGATGGGGAAACAATGGAAACAGTGAGAGACTTTATTTTCTTGGGCTCTAAAACCCCTGTAGATGGTAACTGTAGCCATGAAATTTAAAAGACGCTTGCTCCTTGGAATAAAAGTTATGACCAACCTAGACAGAATATTAAAAAGCAGAGACATTCCTTTGCTAACAAACATTCGTCTAGTCAAAGCTATGGTTTTCCCAGTACTTGTGTATGGATGTGAGAGTTGGACTATAAAGAAAGCTGAGTGCCGAAACATTGATGCTTTTGAACTGTTGGCGTTGAAGAAGACTCTTGACAGTCCCGTGGACTGCAAGGAGATCCAACCAGTCAATCCTAAAGGAGATCAGTCCTGAACATGCAATGGAAGGACTGATGCTGAAGCTGAAGCTCCAATACTTTGGCCACCTGATGCAAAGAACTGACTCATCTGAAAAGACTCTGATGCTGGGAAAGATTGAAGGTGGGAGAAGGGGATGACAAACAATGAGATGGTTGAATGGCATCACCAACTCTATGGACATGAGTTTGAGCAAGCTCCAGGAGTTGGTGATGGACAGGGAAGCCTGGAGTGCTACAGTCCATGGGGCTGCAAAGAGTCGGACATGACTGAGTGACTGAATTGAACTAGATGGTGATAAAGTATCTTAGATGGTGGTGCTATGGAGAAAAATAAAAGTGGGGTAGGGGCGGAGTGGGTGACAGGAAGTTACAACTGAAATATGTTGCCTAGCAAGTCCTCACTGGGAACTTGTCTTTTAAACCCAGATTTGAAAGAGGTGAGGGAGAGAACATTCAGACATCTGGGGGAAGAGAACAGAAATAGCCTTCAGGCCCAGTCGGAAGTCTGAAGAGAAGCAATGTCGAAAATCAGCTTCCCTCTGAGGGTTACCAAAGGTGAGCAAGGCATGGACCAACTGACCTTTTAGAAGTGAAAGAATGGGAAGAACTCCAGATAACTCTAAAGTATTACCTGCCCCTAGATGTCTCTTCTATCTCCCAAGTGCTCATTCCCAAACAGGTCTTCAATTTTTCTGATCCAACATTCAGAAAACGACACAAGTTTGGTTGCCTCTTCTATATGTAAATAGTGAAACCGAAGCATAGGCCTGCAGTTCAGCTAAAGCCTGAATCTTCATTCTGCCCTTCACCGGGGAAGATCTTACACACTGGACACCTGTTTCTCATCTGTAAAAATTAGAATGTTATCTCTCACAGTTCTGTGGTAATTCAAGGAAAGGGTCAATGCCTGGCAAATAATCTGTACTCAATAAATACTGAATTTCTTCCCTAACTTCGCTCAAAAATAGAATCCAGGATTCCTATCCTTTCTGCTCAGACCCTGATGCTTTTAAGTTCAGAGGCAAAGCAAAAGATTAGTTCTGAATGTTGGCCAAGGGCTCAGGAATTGTCTCCTGTTATCTCTTCAAGTGCCACATTTCATGCTGTTGTTGAGTACTTCGGGGTTTGGGGGGGAGGAACCTGCGGAGAAGATGCAACAGAAGGAATGCAATCAAGGAGCCCCAGGCCTGGCCTATCAGTGTCAGGTGATGGTGTAAGGCCTTTCCGCGGGCGGGTCCAGTTTGGAGAAACACGCAAGGACAAACACCGTGACTCCCCAAAGCCGACAAACTTCAGCTGGACTAATCGCACAGTACCAGTAATCCAGTGGTCCGGAATCAACGGATGCATTTACAGGAGAGAGTCTCCGAGCCTCCACAAGTCCCTCCCACAGCTGAGCCCATGCCCAAACCCAATGGACAGTGGGGGTGCCCTCCCGGATACTCACATCCCCTTTATGCAACTCTGGCGCCGCAATCTTCACCGGCTCTGTCCTCTTCTTTGGCTTCGGAAGCCCCAGGGGGGCCCGGCACCGCCGATAGGGGGGGCAGACTGAGGCCAGGGCCTCGGGGCGAGGGCAGCCCCAATCCGAGCCCCTCCCCCAACTCCCGCCGCTTCAGCCGGGCTCACGCCTGGAGGTGGGGGAAGCCTCCCAGGCCGAAGGGCAAGGGGGAGGAGGCTGGAGCCGGGGGGTCGCCGGTGGGTGGGGGCAGCAACAGCGGCGGGGGAAAGGCTGGGGCCAGCATCTGGGGGGGCGGAGGCAGCAAGGCCGGACCCTTGGGTGCGGGAAGAGAAGCGAACAAGCCCCCTAAAGTGGGCCCAGGAGTAGGGGCCGCCGCCTCTTCCCTCCTCCTCCGGCTCCGGTTCAGCCTCATCCGGCTCACTTTCATCGCTGCTGGCGTAAGCAACCAGCGACATGGCGCCGCCCGCCTTTGGGGCGCCCTTGCCGGCAGACGAGGCCTACTTGAGACCGAGGATGTCCGGAGGCCTAGTGTGCTCCCCACTCGGCGGGGAGAGGAACCAAAAAGCCCGCTTTCTCTGTACTCTAGGGCTAGCCCCGGCAGAAGCCCATGCCCATAGTTGATTTCCACCGAATAAGGCTTCCCTCTTCACTTAAGCTCCTAGTCCCGGGCAACTACACACAGCTAATGGCCGCCGAGTCACTCCGCCTCCTCCTCGCCTCACTAATATAAGAACTACAACTCCCAGAGAACACTTTGGCCACGGCACCATTATCCGCCGCAGGGAGCGCGGCGCAAGGCACGGCGGGAGTTGGAGTCAGAGGAAGGATTGAGGGGCCTGGAGAAAGACAGGCGCTTAATCCGCCTCTGATACTAGGACTCCTGGGATGAGTAGTTTTGGGTTTGTTTGGTTTTTTTTCTTTTGGTCCCCTGACAATTCCTAGATAACTACAAGCCCCATCGGTCACCGCGGTAGTCACGGAGACAGATAGGAGAGCATTTCGGTACTTGAAGTTCTCTAGGGCAGCTGTTTGGGCGCTAAGATTTATGGGAAACGTAGTGCTCTTAGAAACTGCAAGTAATGTCGGGAATGAAAGGGCGTCTGGGAAGGTGGCGGGGGTGGGGGTGGGTAGGGTAGCTTAAAGAGAAAGTAATCTGTAAATGAGGCTGATGAAGTCTCCTAGTCCACGGAAACCCCAAGTTAGAATAAAACACCCCAAGAACAAACAGGGCTCGAGAGACCTGTACGAAATTGGGCTGCAAGCCAGAAAGATTCAAGACCTTAGGCCTAATTAAAAACATCTGAGAGCTGAAATAAATGTAACATAAGTGGGTGTAAGTGATCCCGCTTTTACCAAGGTGCACATCCAAGAGCACACCTCGCCCTTCCAGCCGGGGTCCTGACCTCACTCGGAAGTGAGACAGAAAGATGGGCAAGGGCCCTGGAAGGCAGAGCTTGGTACTTCAGGTTAATCCCTTCAAGTCAGCCTAGTGATGGGTTGCCAGCTACATCTCAGTCCCCTTCACAGAACTGAGGCATCGCTTAAGTTCATCCCTATCTGCCTGTCCCCCAGCTATCTATCTGCATATGTCCTTTGTATCTGTCTCTGAGCTTGGTGTTCCTTGTGCCTTTTTGTATGACTTGTCCATTGGTCTCTGTGAGTGCCTTTTATATCTACCCATGTTTATGTGTATTCTTTTCCACCTTTCATGTTTCTGCTCATGATTCTGCAGCTGTTGTCTGTCCACCGTAATTTCGTGTCCTTTTCTTATATATTCATTTTTGCCCCTTTCTGCTGACTGTGATTGGGTGCCCTCTATTTGTCAACTATGTGTGTGTCCTTTATATTCTAAACCACCTCTGTGTGGGTCCATCTCCCTATTCCCAGAGCAGAAGGCTTTACAGAGCTCAGCCCCGAGAGACTGTTAAGATTTAGGGAGGAAGCTGAAGAGGAAGATGGAAAGGATGACCAAGGTGGGTGATGATGATGGCAACGACAGAGGGACAGTGGAAGCCTAAACGTGACTTCTGCATTAGACAAGCCTGCTGTAGTCCCCTCCTCCCCACCTTCTCCAAGTGTCTAAATCTCACCCTGCCTTCACCAACAAACTCATATGCTGCTTTCTCCATCTGTTTGCTTAAATCTGCCTGCTCCCTGCTCTGGATGCCCAGAGCATTTTTTTGCCCACCAACTCTTAAACTTTAATGTGCCTAAGATCACTGAAAAACTTTTTAAAATGCAAACTTCTGAATTCCAGCAGAAGTAAGAGATTCCCTCTTCAGTGAGTGGGGCCCAGAAGTGGGACACAGAAGTCTGGATTTTTAAGCAACTCTTCTGTTGATTGCAAAGCAGGTGTACTAAGGACCACACTGAGAAACTAAACTCTCCAGTGTTACCTTGTACCTGGATTGCTTTGCACACTGCTGCCTTCTAATACCAGCTTTTCCAATCTAGGCTCCCCCAACCTACTTTCTGGTGAATTTGGACAGTCACTTCTCTGAGTTTCATTTTCCTCCTCTGAAAAATGGATAGAGTATGACAGGAAAGAGAATGTGAAACTTTCAAAGGGAAATGATTATACTTATTCCTGGTCAACACATCTTGCTGCCCTGCAGTGAAGAGACACTACAAAAGGGCAGAGATCTTTTTTTTTTTAACAAATATTTTCTAAGCAGGGTCCTCTTACTGTAAACATTAATGATTTCCCTTAATAGGTAGATACCCTGCCCTCAAAAGGCTATTTTCATGCAAGAAATTGGTTAAAGAAATTTGAGGACAAGGATGGGAAGGAGATTTATTTCTCACTGCTTACTCCTTTATACCTTTCTAAATTTGTAACTTCGTGCATGTATTACCTATTCAAAAGTAGTAATAACATTAATAAAGTCTTCCATTAAGAGAGTAAATTGAATTGGCATACCTAATTTAGTTCCCTCCTGAAATTCTACTAAAACTTCAATTAAAGGAATTTTGCTAAGGCATCATTGACTCAATGGGCATGAGTTTGAGCAAGCTCTGGGAGTTGGTGATGGACAGGGAAGCCTGGCAGGCTGCAGTCCATGGGGTCGCAAAGAGTGGGACATGACTGAGCAACTGAACTGAACTGAAAGATCATTTTGAAAAGATTTGAACCCACAAAGATGGAGACATGAGAAGAGGAGAGCACAGTGACATTTTGGAAGGTGGAAAGCATCGATAGTACTGATTTGACACATTCAAGAGAGCTGAGAAGCAAGCTGGCCCTGGGGAATGGTGAGACTCAGTCCGAACTATCTGCAGAAACCTCAGAAGGCTCAGGAATGGCATCAGGTACCTCCAGAAGGGAAGGGAACAAAAGTGAGAGCTGGTTAAAAGCTGGTTAGCGAACATTAGATCCCTGAATCCCCTCCCCCACTGCGTACTAATGGAAGACTGCCTCTCTCCAAACCCAGACAAAATAAAGGAAGGTTTTGGGGGGTTTTGTTTGTTTCCCAGAGGAATAAAACAGAGAGGGTTTCTGCTATGAAGAAAACCAGGCACAGTCAAGGGCATGGGTATTTTATAGACATCAAAGAAATTAAAGCAATATGCACATAGAATACTGAGACCCCAGATCTGTTTTTCCCAGAAGGTTGGCCTGCAGCCTTTACCCTAAAGGCTAGATACTGGGGGAAATCTCCACAGGAAATGTGTTCAGCCCGAGAGGAAAGATCTATGGAATCCCATATCAGAGATTCCCCCGACAAATTTCCCATCCAGAAAACCCCCACAGCAAGTTCTCAAATGAGAAGCTCCAACCACATGCCCATAGGTCCAAGATGCCTTTTAGTCTCTCACTATTTTACAAGTCCCTCACTCAAACATGAGCCGGCACTCTAACATGAGTAATAGAGACAAAACAAACAAGTGAAAACAGAGAAACTGCAGAGAGAAGAAAACTTCCAAAATCTATCCTCTTTCTCAGATAAGAGAAAATATCGTATACATGAAACAAGAACAGGATGCCATAAAAAAGTAACAAGCAGAAAATACAATAGAATTCTTGAGAAATAAAAGTCCAAGAGCACGGATAAAATTCTCACTAGAAGAGTTGGAGAAGTTCAGAAAATCAGAGAACCACCCAGAAGGTGTAATATCTGAACAATAAGAGTTCCCCTACCTCAAAAAAAAAGAGGGAAGGAAATATCAAAGGAATAATTACAAAAAACCTCCCAGAAGTGAAGGACAAGCTCTTTTTTTTTTTTTTCCTGATTGGAGGGGCCCGCCCACTGCTCAGCATAGTGGTTAAAAATGGATCTGCACCAGTATGAAATTTCAGAACACTGAAGACAAAGAGAAGATCTTGAAAGTTCCCAGAGGGGGAAAAAAACAGATCTCTTAAAATGGATCAGGACAGAATGTAACATAGGTGAAAATGGAACAAGAGCTTCAGAAATCCAGAAGAGGGACTTCTTTGGTGGTCCAGTGGGTAAGAATCCATCTTCCAATTCAGGGGATGAGGGTTTGAGCCCTGGTTGGGGAACTAAGATCCCACATGCTGCTCGACTGCAACTAGAGAAAGCCCACACTTGGCACCAAGGATCCAGCACAGCCAAAAAAAATTTGTTATAAGAAAAAAAGATTTTAAAAAATCTGAAGGAAAGATTCCAATCTAGAATTCAACAACAAGCCAAATTATCAATCAAGTGGGAGGGTAGAAAAGACATACTCAGACATGTAAGTTCTCCAAATTTTCCATTGTAAGTATTTTTATTCAGGAAGCTACCAGAAGATGTGCTCCATCAAAAAAAAAAAAAAGGGGGGGGGGATGGTAATGTTTAACCATGAAAAGTTTTTCTAAACCTAGAGCTTAGAAAATACAGGAGAGGGGTGAAGGAAATCCCCAGGATGCTCAGAAAGGGAGATTCCAGGAGGAAAATTAGAGACCAGACTACTCACTCCTAGCCACCTGTTCATTTTCACACCTACCCCTTCCCCCAACACTCCCCCAGGGCCTGGCACCGGCACCTGAAAATGCCCTAAGGGTATATGTGGGAATGAATGAAAGAGGCTTCAGGCCTATGGCAATGTGGTGGCAGAAAAGGCCTTTCACTACGTCCATTGCCATCTGTGCCCACAGAAGCCATAAGCAGCCTCCTCCAGCAGGGCCGAAACTGTTACTCTCTCCCCCAAGGGGGAGGGGCAGAGAATCAGCTGGGGCTCAGTCTTATCATTCCGGAAAAGGGCACTTGGCCCTTCCTCACCCATGCACTTCCCAGGCTCTTCTCCTCCCCAGGCCTCCCCACTGTCTCAGCGCAATGCCCTTGATGGGAAGGGGCTAAAGAGAGCAGTCACACGTGATCAGAGCCGTTTATTCTGTCAGCCTGGCTCTGGTTCCCTTTAAGTCTCAGGGACCAAGGGAAACGCAGACAGACCCGGGGGTTGTGGCCGAACAGAGTGGGGGGCTCCTCATTCAACCTTAGATGCCTCTGTCTGTAAGTAGCAAGGTTACTTCCAGCACTATCTGTCACCAAACTCCTGCAAATGACCTTTGTGTGTGTGTGTGCTAAGTCACTTCAGTCGTGTCTGACTCCATGCGACCCCATGGACTGACTGTAACCCACCAGGCTCCTTTGTCCATGGGATTCTCCAGGCAAGAATACTGGAGTGGGTTGCCATGCCCTCTTCAGGGGATCTTCCCGACCCAGGGATCAAACCGGTTTCTGTTAATCTTCTGCACTGGCAGGTGGGTTCGTTACCACTAGCACTGCCACCAAATGACCTTTTCATCTTGCAAATTGGGAAGGGAAATGGTAAGGACCCTCACTACTGAGATGAAACGGTACAGTTTTATTTACTACAGTATTTGTTGGTATTATCAAAAGAAAGGAAAAACCTAAATGCCCATCAACAGGGGCTGAATACATCGTTTCTGACACAGAAATGTGTCATGAACTATTATGCAGTCATAAAAATGAATATGGACTGGCAAATCTTTGTGGACTGAAATGGAAGGAGTTAAGATATATGTTAAGTAAAAGGTAGTAAAGTGTGGAACAGTGTATATGGGATGTTACAATTTGCTTAAAGGAAACAGCTCTATATTTGCTTGAAATTTATATAGAGAGAATATTACTAGAAGACGACATATGTAATTGGTAATTTTTGACTCTAAAAAGAAAATTGGGGTGGCAGGGCATGGGGAGGGCTAACATGAGATGACTGTTCACTAAATTATCTTCTTGACTTTCTAAATTTTGTTATCATATGCACATATTAATTCAATATACAAAAATAAGCTGAATTTTAATTTTTTATCTTATTTTTTGGCTTCACCTTTTTTTTTAAATTAAGCCGATTTTTAAAATGGCATCTACAACTCATGGGGATCTTGAGGTGTTCCAACTCCCTCCTGGGTTATTTGTTTGTTTGACCCATGCCTCTTGGAATGCAGAATCTTAGTTCCCCAACCAGGGATTGCTTCCCTGCAGTGGAAGTGAGGAGTTTTAAGCAGTGGATGGCCAGAAAGTCCCTCCTTCCTGTTCTATGAAGGCTCAAGTTCTCTCCCCTGAGGGCTAAGGAGCTGCTGCCACCATAATTCTTGGAAGAGCAGAGCAGAGAAGCCAGGAATGCAACTCCCGAGCCCCTTCCACATGTGGGGTCATGCGTCCCTCGCAGAGACCACTGCAGTACCCTTCTGTGACCTGGCAGGTCTAAGCCCCTCCACATCCATGCTGCCTTTAGATGAAGCTTCTGGAAGTTCACCTCTGCTCATGCTTCTCTCCTACCTAAACCCTTTAATAGCTTCCACTGTCAACCAATTAAATTTAAACTCTGAGGAGTTGGGCCCAGGGATTAGTATTTTTTTAATTCTTCAAGTGATGCTAATGTACAGCTCAAGTGGGAAGCCATGGCCTTGGAACAACGCTGTCCTTGGACTGCTGTGATAATGAAAATGTTCTATATTTGTGTGGTCCGGTACAGCCAGCAATAGCCATATGAGGCCACTGAACACTTAAAGAGTGCCTCATATGACTGAGGAAGGGAACATTTAATTTTAATCAAAGTTTAAATAGATTTGTTAGAAGAATAGCTTTAGAGAATGAATCCGATGATTTTCACTTTCAAAAAACAGAATCTAGGAGTTCCAGGTGGCCTCGTGGTTAGGAACCGGCTCTCACTGCCATGGGCCAGATTCAAGCCCTGGCTGGGGCACTGAGATCCTGCAAACTGCAAGATGGCCAAAAATAAAAACAACAACAAACAGAATCCTTTTTAAAAATATTTTTATTATTCAAGATATTATATGTACAGAAGAGTTATACAACATAAGCATTTTTTGAAAAATAGCTAATATAATTTAATATAAGTATATTAACAGCTAATACCTGGGATACCTGCATATTCATTGGAAAGACTGATGCTAAAGCTGAAACTCGAATACTTTGGCCATCTGATGGGAAGAACTGACTCACTGGAAAAGACCTTGACCCTGGGAAAGATTAAAGGCAGGAGGAGAAGGGGACGACAGAGGATGAGATGATTGGATGGCATCACTGACTCAATGGAGATGAGTTTGAGTAAACTCTGGGATTTGGTGATGGACATGGAGGCCTGGCATGCTGCAGTCCATGGGGTTGCAAAGAGCTGGACACGACTGAGCAACTGAACTGACTGAACTAAATACCTGGGAATTCCCTGGTGGTTCAGCAGTTAGGACTCTGCACTGTCCCTGTTGAGGGCAGGGCTTCAATCCCTGGTTGGGGAACTAAGATCCCACAAGCCTGTCCTAAGCACTTACGAATATCAACTTATTAATTGATTTATCAACATCCCCTTTACAGATATGAAAACGGAGGCACAGAAGGGTTGAGTAACTTGTGGCAGGTCACGCAGTAAGTGAATGGTGGAGTGGGACTCAAATCCAGGTAAACGGGTTTCCAAGCCCATGTGAACACCCACACCCATTGTAGCAGTGCCAGTTTTACCAGTGCATAAGGCTGGTACCTAGAAGCTCACTGCAAAGGAACCCATTTTCTTGAACTAAATATTATTCAAAATCCAATATAAATACTGTGATAAGTGATTTTATCAAGCACGTACCATGTTCCTGGGCTCTACTCAAAGCACTTTAAAATACATTCAATTCATTCACTCTTCACAACTCCTTTTTACAGACCATTTTACAGAGATGCAAACTGAGACTGGGGGCAGTTAAGTAGTTTTCCTAAAGAAGACATAGTGTGTCACAATAGTGAAGCAGGTACTTAGACTTTGTTATCTCAGCCTCTTTTTTAAAATCTCAGCCTCTTAACCACACTGACTCATTGTAAAATGCATAAAAGCATGTGTTTTTTTTTTTACTCTGGGTGGCACCAGTGAGAAGGGGCAACAGAGGCAGTTTTGAAAACTATTGGTCTAAACTATTCATCATCCTCACCTCCATTTTCCAGAAGGGGTAACCAGGGCCAAGAAGAGGTAATGGGAGCAGGTCACACGGTGTTGAGGGCTGGGACAGAAGCCAAACCCCTCTCTTTTAGGAGTTAAAGGAAGGAAACTGACATTTCCTTTGAACCTAATGAACAGGTAAGGTTTTCACTCAGATGATCTCCGTTTCTTTCCACAACCACCCCATAAGGGTAGCATTTAATTGGTATTTTTGCAGTAGAAGAACATTTTCTTTAGAAATTCTAGTTAAGTCAATTGTTAAAAGCAAATCTCAAACCCAGGTCCCTTGACATGCAAACATAGTTTCCCCTAGACCACATTACCTTCCTCCAGTATTCTAAGCTTCACAACCCTACTGCTGTGCCAGTTCCTCCTTGTGTCTGACAGGGTCAGAAACAAGTCCCCCACCATCTCTCCCTGACCTTGCCCCTCCAGACTCACTTCACAACTCTAGAGCCAGATCAGCACCCACAAGTCTTCTCTGCCCTAGGACTCCAAGTCCACTGACTTCTTTCTTGACCTTCCTCCCACACAAATGTAGAACCAACACCAGCGTCAAAGGAACGATTTCACCGAGACATCTGTGAACTAGCTCCAAGCTGAGCTAGCCATCTGGGGGCCGTGACCCTGTGTTTTGGACCTTACTAATCAAACGGAGGTTTAAATCAGCAGCAGGACCTGGGATGATGAAACAGAAATGCAGGTGACCCCAAACCTACTGAGTTAGAATCTGCTTTTTAAGAGGCTCCCCAGGTGATTCATTTGCACACTGAATTCTGCAAAGCACTAAGTTAGACCTGAATCCCAGGGGATGCAGGCTTACACCCGCCCCTGTAACTGACCCTCTTCAGCTCTTGGCTTGGTTGTTAGAGGCAGCTGTGAATTGGTTGATGATGTTATTGTAAGGAGAACTTGGGATATTAAATTGCAACCAAGGCCTGGGAGATTACTGCAACAAAGGGAACTCTGGTTGTTTTATTTCAACCAGCATCTGCATGGTGGGCTGAATAACAGGCCCAAGAGATTTGCTGCAAAGTAAGAATTTAAGAAGCCTTATTGCCATCTCCACGCAATAAAGTGGAGAAATGGATAGGAGTCTGGCTTGAACTAAATTGGGGTGTGCTAAATTGGAAAATAGTTTAAAAACGCATTGGTTGCACTGAAACAGCATATTTATAATACTGGCCTGGACACTAAAAGGAAACCAACTGTGACACTGGATTTACTGAAATATCTCTAAGAACTTGTGACAAGATTCTCTCCTAATAACAATAAGAACAACAAAGAAAGGTATTAGACTGACAGAAGCTGGACTATCACACTGACTGCATTTCAAACTGGAATGCATGGTAGAGTAAACACTAACTGGGACCTAGCTGCTCTGTTGCAACAAGTTTGGATTTGCTATTGAAACAAATCGGCAAGTCTGTAGCTGAGGGCATGCATGAGGACCTTACAGTGTCCTGCTGTGCCAGCAGCCCGAGCCCTGGAATGCCTGTGGACAGAGCCAGAGGGACTCCTATCACAAGGTTGGATTATGCTGAGGCCATACTTTATAAAGGCAAAACTTGTGAAATGCATTGCCATGGACATAAGGACAACCAACTGATATGAAGGGCCATAGGAAACAAGCTCAGGCCTTGGCTAAGGATAAGCAGCCATTCCATGTCTGTGATGTTGGCAGGAAAGTAATGTGATCCCATCTCAAGTTGAGGAATCTGAGGCTCAGGGAGATAGACGTTCAGAGGGTAGCACAATTCTCACTGCTAGTGAACAGCATGATAGGATGTGGCCCTGGACCTGGGTCTTTTGGCTTCATCTTGCAGTTCTTTATCAAGGAGAGTCCGCATATGCTTTGAAGTAGGATCAGGAAACTGTGGGAAGAAAAACTCACATATTTTCTCTCTTCAAACCTAGAATATTTTGTTGCAAAATTTTAAGACTCTAGACAATACTATAAGATCCAAATATCTTATTTCTAAGTTACCACAGGTGTCTGGAATTTCGGCAAATCCAACACCAATACAGTGACCGCAAAATAAAGATGTAATTATGGCAAGGTTCTGTTTGGTTTAATGGTAAAACCCGAATCCAAGTTTTGGTTCTATCATTTCTTAATATATAACTTAAAGCTGAAATGTAGTCTCTGAAATCCAGCAAAATCACACTCTTGTCCTTTAAGGCCCAACTCAAGTCAACACCTTTGTAAAACCTTCGCAGATTCTCCCAGACTCTCACTTCCACCTGCGCCTCCCCAAGAGAGGTAGTGACTTCACACTTCATCGAAATGGGATTGGGATTTATTGGCATTCTACTGTCTATTCCCACTAGAACAGAGCTCATCTTTGCAGGTTTAGCTGGTGAAGCCCAGATCACTTTTGCCAGAAAGTTCACAGAGAATAGAGTTCTATCTAATGCACACGGAGCGTGGCCACTTTGTGCCACAAGCACTCCGAAATCTCCTTGCTAACAAATTCCACAAAGGCGGTCGTAGAGCGCAATGCCCGACATTTCAGGGAATACCCGGCTGACTCTAAGCACGTCGAGGCCCAGGCCGAACCTCTGTGTGCTCAGTGGCGCCGTACCTAGCCCCTCGCTCCAGCGCACAGCACGCAGCCACGCACCGGGTACGGAGCTAACATTCCCCGATAGGGATGGAGCCGAGGGCAAAGAGGCACGACGCCTAAACTTCGACACTTGGCTGCGCTGAAGCCGCGGTTGGGAGCGCCCCGTGGGCCCGGGGGAGGGGGCGCCAGGCCGCTCCGTCCAGCCGGGCGCCAGCTCCTCTCGGGCGCGCGGGCGGGCCAGCACCCACCGACAGCGGGCACACAAAGCCTACTCGGCTCGCTCGGCGATCGGCTCCTCACGCCTGAGTCGCCGCGCGCCGCCAGGCGAATCTAGGTTGGGCGGCGGGCAGTGGCAGGCACAGGGCGTCAAGAAGCTGCACGCATCAAACAGCCGCGGGAGGGAGCTCGGAGGGGAGGAGGAGGAGTGGGAAAAGGAGGAGGGAGGAGGAGTGGGGACCGGGCGGGGGTGGAGGAAGAGGCCTCGCGCAGCGGAGGGAGCAATTGAATTTCAAACACAAACAACTGCACAAGCGCGCACCCATCGTATCGGAGCTTTGCCCCAGATCCGCGCCCGCCCCGTCTGTGCGGCGCGCGGGCGGAGTCGCCGTGGCCGCGCCGGAGCCCGGGCCGGGGGCCACCATCGAGGCGGGGGCCGCGCGAGGGCCGGAGCGGAGCGGCGCCGCTACCGCCGCACGCGCAAACTTGGGCTCGCGCTTTCCGGCCCGGCGCGGAGCCCGGGGCGCCCGGAGCCCCGCCATGTCGCGATCCAACCGGCAGAAGGAGTACAAATGCGGGGACCTGGTGTTCGCCAAGATGAAGGGCTACCCACACTGGCCGGCCCGGGTGAGCAGCGCGGCCCGCCGCCTCCCTATCCACCTCCAGGCTTGGGTTGCATAACACCCGGGAGGGCACGAGCGCTCCGCGCGGAGGGGTTGGGAGTGGGGGCGGGGGGCGTCTGAGTCCCCGAGTCTTAGCCAAGCGACTCCAAACCCACCCGCCGGTTATATAATGGTGGAGGCGGGGTGGTGGGGCGGCGGCGGCGGCGGCGGCGAACACCTGGCCACACGGCGTCCGCGCGTAGTGGCGTGTGCGCGGCGTGGGGAACAGAGACCGCCGGTCACTTTCCGGCCCCCGGCTCCGCGTGCTCAGTTCCGCCCCCAGCCCCCATACTCCCAGCGGTTTCGGGCGCGCTGCACGGGCACGGGCGAGTCGTGTAACTCCTCCCACCCCCCAAGCGCCACCGCTACCCCCCCTCAGGGACCCCCTTAGAGACCCCCAGTTTCTTCACTGATTGTTACCCCTGCTTCAAACTCTCCTCTTTCTAGATGAGACGGTTAAGCAGGATCTCAGCCCAGAAAGAGATAAATGGAGGCGGAGTTCGCTTCTACAAAACTTTCGTTTGGGGCATCCGTAAGAGATCTGAAGCTGGGAGGGTCGAGGAATCGTTGTGAGGGGACAGAAGAAAAGGGAATCTGTCTGGCTTGGAAATCACCCGCTAGTACCCTTCACTCCTCAACCCCACAAAAATACTCTTTCGTGTGCTGCCAACTCAGACTTGGGGCTGAGGATGGCAGGGCCCCTGTGGGATTGAGAGGTCCAGTCCTGGCTGCCCTCCCTGTGAGTGGAGGTGGAGGGAACCCGAGTTGCTTCTCCCTCCCCATTTCTTAAGCCTCTCCCGCCAGAACGGTCCAATCTGCCATGTGGTTGATTCAGCCCCGCCAATATGAGGCGCCCCACCACCACCTCCACCCAGCACCTGGCCAGGTGGGAGGGTGGGGCCCAAAAGCCCAGCCTGGAGCTTTCATCGTGTTTTCCCTAAGAACTGAGACAGGTGAAGTAACAGTATGGGAGGTTGCCAGAGGTTGTTGGAGGAGGTTGGGGGTGTCACAAGGGACAGTGCCTCTGGCAACTTATTTCAGAGATGGTGTAGGGCCTTTGGGTTTGGCCCTAGAATCTATAGTGAAATCCAAGAGCAGAGAGAAGTAGAGGGAAGGAATCTTCTGGGCGAGGGGGCCAAGGGCAGAACTGCGTTACTGGCTGTGGGTTGCTCTTTTCCATGTGAGTCTGTGTCTTCATCTGGGCCAGACCCTGCTCTGAGGAAAGTTGGCCCAGGCCCCCGCCTGGGTCCTGTTCAGAGTGTGCAGACCAACTTTGGGGCCCGCCTGAGAAAATCCAGGAGACCCTCACTCTGTACCCTCTCCTCAGGAGTGTGCCTAATCCCATATGCCTTGAGTTCCTTGTTCCTGGAAACTTCTAGAGGTCTGGCCTCTGGAGTGGGAGTGAAGTCTAGAGAGAAGCAGGGCTCTCCCAACTTCCAAGGCCTCCTAGGGGACTTGGGTGGTGGTGGCGGGGTGGGGGGGGTTGCTGTGTGAGCAAGCAGCCACGGTCAGCTGTCTGTGTGTGGTGTGTGGACACTCGTGTACTTTACTCTGCACCTTTGATCCATCTGGCTTCTTGGTTCAGATGCCAAGGTCCTGGTGGGCAGGGCAAGAACTGAACCCAGGTCTCTACTGCTCCTACCTCCTGGGGATGGGAGAAAGCCCAGAGACTGGGGAGGGGGGCTCAGCTGGAATGTGGGTTGCAGAGGACCCCTTCAGGCTGCAGAGAGGGGGAGGGCCCCATATGGACGCATTCTGGCCCATTGGAAGAAGACCTTCGGGTTTCTGGTGGCCTTGGAGTAAGGGCAGCACCTGGGGCTGGGAATACTATTTCTTGTTCATCTCGGGCCTCTAGGACAGGGGCCCAGTCTGTTGCTCGGTTGAGGGCTGGACCCTTTAGATAAAGTTAGAGTTGGGGGAGGGGGACCAGACTGGATCCCAAAGAGATAGGACCCCACCCTTTGCCTGCGCTATAGGTCTTGATTATGAAAATTAGAGGGAGTGGTACACCCAAGGTTGTTATGTTCCAAATACATTCTGCTTGAATGCCAAAAGAGCAGACAAATGGGGGTCTCCTTACCATCCTTGGATGCTGTCTTAGTCTATAGAGTGGCAGAGCCTGAAGAGGGTCTGGCTCTTCCTGAGACGGAGGAATAGAGGAGCCTTGCTAACTTCGATATAATAGGCAACCAGAGCCCTCAGCCATGGTGAAGGCAACTGTGTGGACTTTTCTTCCTTAGGCCCTACTTCTGGGGAGGGTGACTGACTCTGGGTGAGACTGGAACAGTCCAGTGCTTTCAGAGTCCAGCCAGAGGGACCACGTGGTAGGCAAGACCTGCCTGGAAGGACAGTGTGACTCCATCTTAATCTTCTCCTTTCCTCTTCCTTCTGCCTAACTTCCCCGGGGGATCTCCAAGCGCTTAACAATTAACCTGCAAGACTCAGGGATTTTTCCCCTTCGGTTCCTTCCTCCTTTCTCCACTTCCTGTTTCACAGTCCCAGAAAACCTGCGCAGCCAGAGAGGGCCTCACCCATCTTTCCTCCCTCTGCCCCTCCCCCCACACCCAGGCACCACCTTTTCTGCCTCTCCAGCTTGCCACACTTTCCCGGCCCCAACTGTCTCTTGCCCCAGATTTTCCGGTTCCTGGGTCAGGTCAGGCCTGGGCCCTGGGTGTGGTGGTCAGAACCCTGGCTGGCAGTCAGTGTGGGCTTAGCCTTCTGGGCTGTCTTCTTCTATGCTGAGCCGGGCGCCCCTGGGCCTGGATTGGGTATGAGGCTGGGGAGAGGTGTTTAATCTTCTCTCACCACTCCTCATCTGGGAACTTAAGACTTTAGAAGGTGTCCATGGGCTCTGGCAGGATGGGACTTCCTGTACCCCAGCCTGTCTGAAGGAGCCAGGCAAAGGCAGTAGGCAGGCGTGGGAGTGGAAGAGCCCCAGCCAGGGGGAAGTAACTTGCCAGGATGCCTAAAATGGCTGGGAAGGAGCAGAGCCCCCCCCCTGTTGGCCAGTGGAGGAGGTGCAGTGGGGTCTCCAGCACTTCTCTGGCCCCACCCTGACCCACTTAGCCTTGACTCACTTGTTCTGAGTCACAGTCTGGATATAAAGGCACCGCCTGGGAGACACATGTCTGTACTGGGGGTACAGGCCTCCCCTGAGACCTCATATCCTCTATGGTGTGGATGAAGAACCTCCTTTCACTTCCAAATGCAAGATAACACATTTCCTTTGTGGCTTGAAGGATGAAGGGTCCACTGGAGAAGGAATGTCTCCTCTTTTTGGGGTGAGGGGTTGGGAATTCCATTAAGTGAAAAGAGCACTTGCTCTCCTGGCCCTTCCCCCACAGGGGGCCTACTCAAGGTCAGATGGAGTGGGGGTGGCATTACCCTTTGGGGGTAGGTGCTCATCTGCCCAGGTCCTTGGCCTCCCTCTTTTCCTCTCAACCCAACCTTTATTTTGCTAGAAGTCAGCAGGGTGGGTATATCTGGTGTGTCTTGTTCTATTTTTAATTCCCATCCATTCTTTTGTTTCTCCCCCACCCCTGAGGCTGGGCAGCTGGTGGCCTCCTGGATCCCATCACAGTGTTCAGCCACCTCTCTCTTTGAGTTTGTTTCCCACGGGAAGGAGACTGAAGGCCGGAGTGCCGCTTTGCCTGGTCTTAGCTCCTCGAGAGAACCTCATGCGTGTCTCCTGTTTCTGACCCCTTTGCTCACCCTACCCCCTGTCCTGGGCCTCAGTTTCTCCCCTTGCATCACATGTTTCCTACAAGCCTGTTGCTGCCTGGCTCAAGTGTGGCACTGAAAACATGGAGCCCAGATGAGTTCCTAACTGGGACCCTTAGATATCCCCCCACCCTCAGTTCTCTTTCCTGGTGCACAAAGATCCGAGAAGAGGCCTAGGAAAGGGTTTCTGCTGTTATTGTCTTAATGCCTGTCTCCTGGGATTTCTGAGCCCTGGAGCCTCTCATTTTATTTTTTTGTTACCCCCTCTGAGAGAAGGGTGGGGAACTAGCTGGCAACAGGACCCAGGTGTCCTGGTGGAGGCTGCTCCTCCTCTGCCCACACCCCAGCTCTGGCTTCCTGAGCAGGGCTCCAGCCCTCAGCCCTGGCTGGGGTTTCAGGCACAGCCTGGGACCCAGGTGCCAGACTCCAGGCCTGGGGGTGGGGTGTGAGTTAGTGTCCCCTCCTCCCCAATCTGGAGAGAGGGCCTGGGGCGGGGGGGGAGCAGTCACATTCCTGGTTGCTGAGTGGCCCTGGGGGCGGGGTTGGGTTGTCATGGCGATGGGGATTGAGCTGGGGGTGGGGGACAGCATGCCTTTCCACCCCCTGCTCTCACACCCTAGTGTCTCTGGGTGGTGGGGAGGGCGCAGTTTGTGCTGGGCCTTCCTGGGGGAGGGGCTGGACCTCTGTCCCCAGAGGCCACAGGGCAAGGGGGAGGGTGCTCGGGAGCCTAAAGGCTCCATATCTGGAGCAAGATGCCCCTCGGATTCTTGCCCAGGTTCCACCCCCCTCTCCTGGGTGTGTGTCAGCTTATTTCTATCCACCCAGCCTCCCTGTCTCCCCAGGTCCCTAGTCAGACACACTGTTCTACTCTCTGTGTGTTTAATCACTGCTTTGGCCTCTCTCTCTTTCCTATCTGCGCTTGGGGCCCCAGTCAACATGGCCACCTGGCCTCTGTCCGGCGGGAAGCCAGGCCGCTGGGGCCGCTGCAAGTGATGCTGGGAGTTGTAGTTCTCCTCCCCTAAGTCAGCGTGGCCTGGGCTTCTAGGGCCTGATGGGGAGAAGCTGTGTGAGGCCACTGCATCTCACTATTTCCCTGGCCTCAGACCTCTGCACCTTCTCCATCACAGCATCCCTCACCCACTAGGGACATTTGAGGCAGAGGATCAAGTCAGGAGCTGTTTCTGAAATCTGGCCCTGCCTAACTTGTTCTGTCATTTTGGGTAAATCACTTTTCTTTTCTGAGCTGCAGTTTCCTTGTCTGTAAAATGAGAGTCTATATCACACAACTTTCAAAAAGAGTTTCCCAAAATTCTTTCAGGGAGCTGCTACTGCTGGGTAATACATAGGCAGCCTCTTGGCCTCACCTCTTCACTTTCAGTGAGAGCAGCCTGTTTTGTCTGTTTCATAGTCATTCAGTGACTCTTTATTTTGTACCCACTGTGTGCTAGGCACTGTGCTGGACATATAAACAGACTTCTCTGATCTTGGGGAAGGTATAGTCAACATAGACATTAATACTGGAATTGTAAAAGCACTGTGAAGGAGACGTGCTGAGAGTTTTATCTGGGAAGCCAATCAGATTGGGAGAGATGGGGAAGCTTTCTGGAGGAAGTGATGATGGGCCTGAGGTCAGAAGGCTGATTAGGAGGATAGAAGACTGAGATCAGTGTGGCTGTAGCAGAGAGCAGGACAGTGTACTGTGAGAAGATGATAGCGAGCATATAATATATGTGGGATGGACTACATTATGGTCATTTAAGCCTTACAACCCTTGGACTATGACACTCTCCATTTTACAGATGAGAAAACTGAGGTTCTGTAAGTTGTCCAAGGTCATACAGATACTAGTGGCAGCACAGGAATTCAGACCTTGACATTATGGGTAATGGTGAATGGGTGGTCCCTGGAATCCTGAAAAGCCCTAGCAGGGAGAAAGAATGCTCAGATCCGCACTTAGAAAGGCTCCCCTGGTGGCAGCATGGAGAATGGGTTGTAGTGAGACAAGAATGGAGGCTGGTTTCAGTCCAGGCAAGAGGCGGGACAGTACAGGATCTGTTTAGGGATGCTGTTTGGTTTGTGAAGGAGAAGGAGGATTTCTGCTGGGCTTTTGTGTCTGATTTCCTTTGAACAAAGTCCCACTGCTAAAAATGGTTTAGAAACCCCCTTGGTGAACTCCTGGGTCCCTCCAGTGTGATTTTCCAGGTATGTGCCTTAGAGGTCAGCCCCTGTAGTACCTATCGTCTGGTCTCCAGTTCATGACCTTAGGACTCCAGCTCATGCTCCCTTTCCTCATTTTGCTCTCAGATTGACGAGATGCCAGAAGCTGCCGTGAAATCAACAGCCAACAAATACCAAGTCTTTTTTTCGGGACCCACGAGACGTGAGTGAGGGGGCAGAAGTGGGAGGGAGGGCCGGCTGTGGGGGAAGAGTGGTGGTGCCAGCAACCCCTTGCCTGTGGGGCTGCGCAGCTCAGATGCAGTGAGGGGCTTGAGAGCACAGTCTCCCATCTCTCACCAGGGCATTCCTGGGCCCCAAAGACCTCTTCCCTTACGAGGAGTCCAAGGAGAAGTTTGGCAAGCCCAACAAGAGGAAAGGGTTCAGCGAGGGGCTGTGGGAGATCGAGAACAACCCCACCGTCAAGGCTTCTGGCTACCAGGTGAGCTGCCAGCCGCCCCAGAGACCCCCCTTTGGAAAGCAGGTGTGGCCATAGGTGTGATCACACAGGGCCCACGCATGGTGCTTAGTCTTCATGAACAGGGTGGGGCTCAGAAACCAACTCCAGGGCTTTCAGAGTAGGAGCTCATGGGGTGAGGGGTTGGGGGCTTCCTGCAAGAGGGCATGGGGCTCTGGGTGAGCAGTGTAGCTGTGGTGAGGGGCCACTTGTTAGACAGCACCTGGGAGGGGCAAGAACAGGACCGAGGCGGTAAGTGGGGGCAGGCCTTTGGTGGGCCCAGAGTGAATAGAAGATGTGGCCTCAACTCTTCCCACAAAGGCTTCCAGGAGGAGGTGCTCGTGAGCCGGGCAGGATGAGGCGGGAGGGTGGGGGCGGGGGGTTGGCGGGGAAAGGGTCCCAGCTCCCTTTGGGAGAAGTTGACCCGAGGTTTTGCCTCCTGCTCCAGCCCTCCCCCTCCTGCACAGAGCCCTGCCTGCCCGGCCAGTGGGTTTACCCCGGGGCTAATCCGACAGAGGTGGGTCTCAAATCACTTGTGAGACTGGGCACCTGGGTGGGGGCGGGGGAGAGGTGGGCGAAGGAAGGAGTGAGTGGCCGAGGGAGGGGTCTGGGGAGGGGGCCCTGCGCGGCAGCCGCTGGTGCCACTCAGCCTCCGCTGTCTCCACCACAGTCCTCCCAGAAAAAGAGCAGTGTGGAAGAGCCCGAACCCGAGCCCGAAGCCGCTGAGGGCGATGGCGACAAGAAGGGGAATGCCGAGGGAAGCAGTGATGAGGAAGGGAAGCTAGTCATTGACGAGCCAACCAAGGAGAAGAATGAGAAGGGAGCGCTGAAGAGGAGAGCGGGGGACCTGCTGGAGGTAACTGCCCTCTGCCTGGGCTGCCAGAAGCAAGGCCCCTAGTCTTGAGGAGAGAAGTTACTACTTTTTCAGGGAGTGTCCGGTCTGAGAGGCTCAGCTCCTAGTCTTGGGGGCCCCTCCTGAGAAGATGGGCCACAGGAAACAGTTGAGCTGGCAGAGGGCTGCAAGAGCGTTGGGCTGCCCAGGAAGGAGCCTCTGGGGAAAGGAGGGGGAGGCGGGCGTTCTCCCCATCCCGCCTCAGCCGTGCCTCATCTCTGCCCAACCGGCACAGGACTCCCCCAAACGCCCCAAGGAAGCAGAAGACCCTGAAGGGGAGGAGAAGGAGGGGGCCACCTTGGAGAGTGAGAGGCCCCTTCCAGTGGAGGCAGAGAAGAACAGTACCCCATCTGAGCCCGGCTCTGGCCGGGGGCCTCCTCAGGAGGAAGAAGAGGAGGAAGAAGAAGAAGAGGCTACCAAGGAAGATGCCGAGGCCCCGGGCCTGAGAGATCATGAGAGGTGAGTGAGCCCCCTGCCGCTTGGCAGTTGGGCTGGGAGGGCCCAGCCCTCTGCTGAGAGGAGGAGGGCCTGCAGCAGTCAGCCTCTCGGGAGGCAGGGGGGCTCTCCCAGGAGAATGGCGCTGGCTGGGGCCTGGCCAGGCCAAGGCCACACCATTAACCCTTCTCCCCTCCAACCTCCCCCCGCAGCCTGTAGCCACCAATGTTTCAAGAGGAGCCCCCGCCCCGTTCCTGCTGCTGTCTGGGTGCTACTGGGGAAACTGGCCATGGCCTCCAAACTGGGAACCCCTTCCCCACCCCAACCCACTCTCCTTTTCCCACTCACTCTCCCCTTTTAAGCTCAGACCCTGGAGATTGACCCCAACAGGGCAGGCCACGTGGCCCTCACCTCCGTGTTCCCACACACCTGTGACCTGAGTCAGGTCCCTGTCTTCTGCTGTGTGGGATGAGATGAGGCCATTGTGTCCCTCCCTGCCTGGAGTTGTTTCCCAGTGTACTTGTTAGGGCCTGGACCGGCTATTTCCATCTCCTGACACCCCTCGCCCCCCTTCCCCGGGCATTCTAGACGTCTAGGTTGGCTGTGATCAGGGCTGTGAATGGAAGGGAGGGCGAATGAATAGCAGCTTAGGCTTCTGGGGTCTGGGAGGGGCAATCTTCAAATTGGGGTGGGGGGATGGGTAAGAGGATGACATCTCCCTGAGCTCCTGTCCCTTCCTCCCACACCTATTATCCCAGCTGCCTGGATTCAGGGAAAGTGGGACAGCTGGGGTGGGGGGCGGCATGGGGAGGGGGAGAGGCACTCCCTTCCATAAATCTTTGATGATTGACAGTGCCCAATTGTCTCACTTATGCAGACCCCAGGTGTCATGGGAGTTATAGTTTATCATCAAAAGATTTGGGGTCTTCCAAGTTCTTTGGGTCAAGACCTGAGATCTGAAGGACTGACTTCACCCAGCTTGGGTGGGAGTGTTGAGGAGTATCCATCCCCCTTTAGATCTCAGGCCAGAGTTGGGATGCCCTGGGAGACCCTTAGCTACCCTTTTCCCTCTTCTCACAGTGCTCAAGGCCAGCCTGCAGTCACACACGTCACCCAGACATAAAGGAAAAGACACATTTTTTAGGAAATGTTTTTAATAAAAGAAAATTACAAAAAAATTTTAAAGACCCCCCCTTTGTGTGCCCCCACTCTTGCCCCCATTTCTGAGGTGCACTGGGAGGCTCCCCTTCTGTTTGGGGCTTGATGACTTTTCTTGTTGTAGTTGGAGCTTTGGTGTTCCTGCTGATGTCATTTTCCATCCACATACCCCCACCTGGTCCACTCAGTGTTGTCACCAGATCCAATTTGTAACCCACTGAGAGGCCAGAGGGAAATAATCGCCCTCTTCCAACCTCTTTCTAGTGGTCTATTTGCCTCTTCAGTTTCTTGTCTCTTTCACCCTTGCCCCTCTCCCTTGGGCTCTGATGAAAAATTGCTGACTGTAGCTTTGGAAGTTTAGCTCTGAAAACCGTAGATGATTTCAGTTCTAGGAAAATAAAACCCATTGATTACTACATTGGATTTTGACTGATTCTTTGGAGGTGTGTTGGTTAAATGATGGTGCAGGGGAGTGGGGAAAGAGACTACAAATGATTTCCAAATTCACTTCTCAGATGCAGGTAAGAAGTGCCAGCTTCCTCCATTCTCAGTCTGTTAGAAATACCTAAAATTCCACATAGAATTTCACTCTTGAGAGTCTGGAGATCAAACCAGTCAATCCTAAAGGAAATCAATCCTAAATATTCATTGGAAAAGACCCTAATGCTGGGAAAGATTGAGGGCAAAAGGAGAAGGGCATGGCAGAGTATGAGATGGTTAGGTAGCATCACTGACTCAATCAGTGAACATGTGTTTGAGCAAACTCTGGGAGAAAGAGGATCCTGGCATGCTACAGTCCATGGGGTCGCAGAGTCAGACATGACTGAGAGACTGAACAACAGCGAAATTTCCACATGAGGGCAAAGTCACAGAATAGTGCACCCAGTACTCTGGTTCTGCCCAGCCAGTTTAACAGCTTCCCGTTAAGCACCTGGGAAAGTTTTTTTAAGTCTGCACAAGAAGTAGTTTCACAATGGCCTGCAAAGAGAGGGTTGGGTCTGGTTGTAGAAACAATTGGATGCTCAAGGGCAAAACTAGGGATGCCTGCTACCGATAACTGTTGAAGGGCGGTCCATAGCATGGAATCCTCTCAATACTCCTGAATTAAGTGAAATTGTTGGATTTCATCCTCTCTCAGGTTTCTTCCAGTCTGACATTTTGTGACTAGTTCATCCACTCGCACCGAAAGGCCGAGGTTTCATCCTTTTAGAAAGCCTATGACACTGGTCATCTGCCTTGGCCCCCTCCAGCAGAGAAGGGCGGACGGGGGAGAGTACTGACTGGTCTCACTAGAAGGGAAAGCCCTCTGCTTTGAAGAAGCCGCAATCACCTAGAAAATGGAGCCATGGTCCCTGGTAACTACAATTCCCAGCGGCCTCCACGTAGAGCACGTGCAGGAATGTGCTGGCGCCGCAGCCTATCCGACTTTGCCTTCAACTCCCGACATGCTTCACGGTGCTCTTACGCTTCGTCGATTTCCGACCCGGTCAAATTTCCTGCTTCCCGCTTGCTTCGTAGCGGCGGACTACAACTCCCAGTATGCAGAGAGGCTATATTCGTTGTTGAGCGTCCATTGTACAATTTGACTACATTTCCCAGAAATCTGAGGGATGGGGTTGGGCGGGGTGTGGGTCCCACGTGCCTATGGGACCCGCGGAGGCCAGCGGGTCAGCGGGAAGCTGAGGTGAGGATTTTCGTGAGCGTTCTGGATCTCTGGGCTGGTCGGGGAGGTGGGAATGGGAAGGTCCTTTCCCCCGGCATGGCTTAATTGCCTCGTCTGGGGTCTCCAAGCATCGGAAGCTCGGAGCGGCTGGGTACTGAAGACCGCTGGGGGCTGATTATTACCCGCACCTAGGATGGGACTGGCGGTGGAATCAGCCTTTGGAGCTGGGTCCTGGGGGATCACGACCTACACAACAGTTCCCCTAGGTCACCAGCCTCTCCAGGGCTTGGAGAGAAAAGAAAAGACCTAAGCGGGGTGGCTTCTGGGATCGCCTTTCTGAGCTTCAGATCTAGAACAGCTGAGGTTAAGGAAAGTCTTACGGCAATCACGCAAGAGACTCAGGTCTTGAGATTCGCGCTGCTACTACCAGGCTGTATGAACTGGGCAAGTCACCAGCTCTCAGGGCTTTGGTTTCCTCGTCTCTTGTCAACCTACCCCCAAACAGCAGTGTGACCATCACATGCCGGGAATGGTAAGGTTCCTGACCTTAGATCTGTCACATAGTAGTGCTCCCTAAGCATTTTTTGATTCTGAATGAATGAACACTGAGGCCCTAAACTTCAATACAGTCGCTCAGTTGTGTCCGACTCTGCGACCCCATGAACCATAGCACGCCAGGCTTCCCTGTCCATCACCAACTCTTGGAGTTTACTCAGACTCATGTCCATCGAGTCGGTGATGCCATCTAACCATCTCATCCTCTGTCGTCCCCTTCTCCTCCTGTCTTCAATCTTTCCCAACATCAGGGTCTTTTCCAATGAGTCAGCTCTTCGCATGAGGTGGCCAAAATATTGGAGTTTCAGTTTCAACATCAGTCCTTCCAATGAATACCCAGGACTGATTTCCTTTAGGATGGACTGGTTGGATCTCCTTGCAGTCCAAGGGACTCACTCTCAAGAGTCTTCTCCAACACCACAGTTCAAAAGCATCTTCTTCAGCGCTCAGCTTTCTTCACAGTCCAACTCTCACATCCATACATGACCACTGGAAAAACCATAGCCTTGACAGACATTTGTGGACAAAGTAATGTCTCTGCTTTTTAATATGCTGTCTAGGTTGGTCATAACTTTCCTTCCAAGGAGTAAGCGTCTTTTAATTTCATGGCTGCAATCACCATCTGCAGTGATTTTGGAGCCCCCCAAATAAAGTCAACCATTGTTTCCACTGTTTCCCCATCTAATTACCATGAAGTGATAGGACCGGATGCCATGATCTTAGTTTTCTGAATGTTGAGCTTTAAGCCAACTTTTTCACTCTCCTTTCACGTTCATTAAGAGGCTCTTTAGTTCTTCACTTTCTGAGATAAGGGTGGTGTCATCTGCATACCTGAGGTTATTGATATTTCTCACAGCAATCTTGATTCCAGCTTGTGCTTCATCCAGCCCAGCGTTTCTCGTGATGTACTCTGCATATAAGTTAAATAAGCAGGGTGACAATATGTACTCCGTTTCCTATTTGGAACCAGTCTATTGTTCTATGTCCAGTTCTAACTTGCTTCCTGACCTGCATACAGGTTTCTCAAGAGGCAGGTCAGGTGGTCATGGTGGTATTCCCATCTTTCAGAATTTTCCACAGTTTATTGTGATCCACACAGTCAAAGGCTTTGGCATAGTTAATAGAGCAGAAATAGATGTTTTTCTGGAACTGTCTTGCTTTTTCGATGATCCAATGAATGTTGGCAATTTGATCTCTGGTTTCTCTGCCTTTTCTAAAACCAGCTTGAACATCAGGAAGTTCACGGTTCACATATTGCTGAAGCCTGGCTTGGAGAATTTTGAGCATTACTTTACTAGCATGTGAGATGAGTGCAATTGTGCAGTAGTTTGAGCATTCTTTGGCATTGCCTTTCTTTGGGATTGGAATGAAAACTGTCCTTTTCCAGTCCTGTGGCCACATCTTCATCCAGCATTAATTTAAAATAGTACTAGGTCATTTGTTTACCATATTGAGAAGTATAGAGAAGAAAAATGACCCAATATCTCAGTATTCAGATAAACCAGTTGATATATATTTTTAAATGTATGTAGTTAGAAAATGCAAACGTTATGGAAAGGAACAGCTCTCCCAAACTTCCTTTTCCCCAAAACAAGTACTTTAGTTGGTCCCTGTTTCCTTCTGGTAAATATGTATGCGTATGACAGAATATGTAATTTTAAATTTACCCAGAAAGGATAGTACTATCCACATAATTCTGTCGCTTTGTTAAAATATTAGAAATAACTTGAATGACAGAAATAGCTCCGTAAAATTTTATGGATGATGGAGCTGAGCTCAGAAGACAAGAGTCACAGAATGAGTTGATGGTGGAGCAGAGACTAGATCTCAGTCTCTGACTACAGTCTCTGGGTAGACTACCCAGTCCAGAGCTTTTAATGTCATCATAGTGAACTTCAGTTGTTCTTTGAATTAGGCTTCATTCTTGGCTACGGAGCAAGGTGAATGATGCCTCTTTTGTCAGTTGCCCGTGGGGTTAAATGCGATGACACAGGAGCGCACTGAGCCTGGCCACTGGAAGGCAGCAAGTGCCCGTGGGGTTAGTCCACTTTCCTTCAAGAACTGGGAAGCTTAGAGTACATACTTAGTTTGGAATTGTAGGTCTCTGTAATCCGACAGTCTTGCTCTGGATCATTTTCCTTTAGAAAAGAAACTATCTCAGGGGGAAGTGAATTGTTTCCTGATTGAGATTAGGAATTGGAATTCTTATAGGGCCAGGGAAGCCCAGCAGGCTACAGTCTATGGAATTGCAAAGAGTTTGGACATGACTGAGCAACTGTGCATGCACATAGGGACATCTTAATCCCAATTTTTATCTCTGCTACCTGTTTGTCTTACCCTATAATTGCCTGGTTTGGGGACTTATGCCAGTGTTTTCTTTACATCTTGCTATTGGTGTATTTATTGAAAGGAATTGATGCTTTTGAACTGTGGTGTTAGAGAAGACTCTTGAGAGTCCCTTGGACTGCAAGGAGATCCATCCAGTCCATTCTGAAGGAGATCAGTCCTGGAATTTCTTTCGAAGGAATTATGCTAAAGCTGAAACTCCAGTACTTTGGCCACCTCATGCGAAGAGTTGACTCATTGGAAAAGACTGATGCTGGGAGGGATTGGGGGCAAGAGGAGAAGGGGATGACCAAGGATGAGATGGCTGGATGGCATCACTAACTCAATGGACATGAGTCTGGGTGAACTCGGGAGTTCATGATGGACACGGAAGCCTGGCGTGCTGTAATTCATGGGGTCTCAAAGAGTCGGACACAACTGAGCGACTGAACTGAACTGAACTGAACTAATACATGACAAGGGTTTCCCAGGTGGTTCAGTGGTAAAGAATCCACCTGCCAGTGCAGGAGACTCGGGTTCAATCCCTGGGTCAGGAAGATCCCCTGGAGAAGGAAATGGCAACCCACTCCAGTATTCTTACCTAGGAAATCCCGTGGACAGAGGATCTTGGCTGGCTACAATCCATGGGGTCACAAAAGAGTCAAACACAACTGAGCGACTAAACAATACGTGCCAGACCCTACTAGGATCTTCTAGATTCAGGGGCAATCTAGATAACACAGTCTTGGCTTCATTGAACTTGTTTGGACTTTGAAGTCAGGTATCTGTGGGTTTGAATGCCGATTCTCCCACGTGGTAACTTTATGACCGTTGACAAGTCACTTAAATTCTCTGAGTCTATATCATCATCTGTAATAGTGAAGACAGTATCTTATGAGGATTCAGTAGGATGGAGTCCCTTGAGCCATGGAGCAGGTGCTTAAAAAGGTGTTTCTTCCCTTGTTTCTTTGCCCTCTTGTTTCTGTCTGCCTCAGAGCTGACTAGGAAGGTTTCTGGGTCTGTCACTGGCCAGGGGACTTCTCACAGCCTCCAGCCATGCGGCTCTCTGCTCTGTTGGCCTTGGCATCTAAGGTCACCCTGCCTCCCAACTACCGCTATGGGATGAGCCGCCCAGGCTCCTTGGCAGATAAGAAGAAGAACCCTCCAGGCACCAGGCGGCGCCCGGGTGGCTGTGGAACCCATCCCTGAGGAAGACTGGCATCTGTTTTGTGGGGACAGGGTGAGTCTCAGACAGGGTTGGGTGGTGGAGTGCTCCCGGGCAAGGATCACCCTCCCTGACCCTCACTATCTTCCCACAGGTAGAGATCCTAGAAGGCAAGGATGCCGGGAAGCAAGGCAAAGTGGTTCAAGTTATCCGGCAGCGAAACTGGGTGGTTGTCGAGGGACTGAATACAGTAAGTAAAGAGTGAGGGTGGTGATGCTCAGGAAGCCTGTGCCATCCGTCCCTGTCTATAAAGGGTGGCACAGGGAGGGAGACTGGCTGAGGGGATGGTGCGACAGCCTAGCCTCTGAACCTTTCACTTTTCAGCGTGGGCTGAATGCTCTGAGCTGCGGTAGACAAGCCGCCTTCACACCCGTTGGTTTCTGATAGCCACCCTCTCCCTTTCTTTTGGACAGCATTACCGCTATGTTGGCAAGACTGTGGATTTCCGGGGAACCATGGTCCCCAGTGAAGCACCCTTGCTCCACAACCAAGTCAAACTTGTGGATCCTATGGACAGGCAAGCCTAAGGGGCTCTGGTCAGAGGGTTTCCTGCCTTCTGTTGGAAAGCTGTTGACCATATTTATCCAAAGGGAATTGTGGGTTGGATGTGGTGGAAATTGAGAGGGGCCATCTCATGGACATGACCTCCTGTAGGAAGCCCCAATCCAGGGGTAGCAGAGAAATAAGATGGTGACTTTTGGGCTGGAAGATAGCAGGGAGACTGCTCCCTGGAGGTCTCGCTTCTTCTATCTACTAGGAAACCCACTGAAGTGGAGTGGAGATTCACTGAGGCAGGAGAGCGAGTACGAGTGTCCACAAGGTCAGGAAGGATCATCCCGAAACCTGATGTTCCCAGAGCTGATGGCATCGTCCCTGAAACATGGATTGGTGAGGCTGGGTGAGGGGCAGGAACAAAAGTGGGAGTGGGAGTAAGAGATGTTAAGAAGCCCTCCCACCCATCTTCCTTCCTGTGGTTTAATAGATGGCCCCAAAGACACATCAGTGGAAGATGCTCTAGAAAAAACCTATGTGCCTCGTCTAAAGACACTGGAGGAGGAGGTGATGGAGGCGATGGGGATCCAGGAGACTCGGAGACACAAGAAAGTCTATTGGTATTGAGTCTGGGGGAGCCACTTCTCTCCTCATCTTAGCCTTGAAGGTTGCGGCCACCTCTTCTTCAGATGCTAATAAAGAGCCTTGGGTCCTCTGTCTTCTGGTAAGACTTGCACCCTGACCCCTGTTTCAGGGGCTGAGGGAGGGAGCATCTGTCCTGATGTTATGACAAAACCTGGATGGAAGTTAACAATCTTAAGGGGGTCCTCCCACAGGGCAGGGCCTGCAGATTTCTCGGATGGAGGTCGAAGGGAGAGAGCTTCCCCTTGCAGAGACCTCTGAATAACCAGGCACTGCCTGTTAGGAAGACCGCGGGGACTGGGAGTATGAGGCCTAAATTAGAACCTCAGGAGGATTCAGTATGGAGGGTGCTGGTCTGTCCTTTATACCTAATAGAAATGGTAGACAAGTAAAGATGTCAATTTTTTAATAAATTGAAAATAAACTTCTGCATAATATTATAACATACACAGGGAGAGAAAGGGTATGACGCTGGTTTGTAGGGAACCCAGATGCCAGGGAGGATGCAGGGTGCTGGTTCTCTGGCTGAGGAGGCAAAGACTGCCTCCTAGCATGGTGCCTGGCAGTTTCAGATGGGGGCTGAGAGGCGCCCTTCCTCTGGCTGCGTCAGCTGTCTTCAGTCTCCAGAAGAGAGAAGGCCTCACCCAGAGGCCCTTTGGTGGCCACCAGAACCAGGTTTCTTGGAGAGAGTTCGGGACTGAAGATGGGTAGGAGGTCAGCGTGGAAGCCTGTGAGAAAGGCAGGGCTACTCAGGAGAGAAATGAAACAAACTTGTAGCCACTTCCTGCCTGACCTGTAGGCATAGCTCCTTTCCGCACAGGAGAGGCCCAAGAAGATCTAAGGAAACCCCTCTTTCTACCAGGAACATGAGTGCCCGAGACGCTGACTTGGGAGGAGGGAAGCCTCAGCAAATTGTAGGGATGGTGGCTTAAGATGCACCTCAGGGATGTTTCACCTGTCCTATGGTGACAGGCATACAGATTCAGCAGGAATTTGCATTAACAGGCCCCCCAACCCCCGTCTGATGCTGAAACAGCTAGTGGTCCTAGAATCACCATGGTGACGGGCCAGGTCCCAGCAGGTGTAGGGGCGGGGACCTGAAGGAGACCCCTAGAGCTCTAGCCCCTCTAGCCCTGGGTCCCTGGTGTGGCCCCCCTCACCCTGCTCCTGAAGGTAGAGCAGCCGGTCCAGTAGAATCAGAGTCTCCACCAGTGGGGCCAGCAGCAGGGCCAGACTGAAGAAGGCCACTACACGGTTCTCCTGGGCCTGGTGGGCTTGAAGGGCAGCCACATTCAGTGGCAGGTGGGGGTCCAGCCCCACCCGCTGTAGCCCCCGCTGCACATATCTGTTGGGTCAGTCATAGACAGCACTCAGCTTAGAAAGTCATTCCTCCATTCTAACTGTTTCCAATTCAATTCCAGCTCTGCTTTTCTACCTTAAGGTGTATTTAAATATATTTGTTTATTTATTTGGCTCTGCTGGGTCTTGGTTGTGGCATGTGGGATCTAGTTTCCTGATCAGGGATCGAACCTGGGACCCCTGCATCGGGAGTGCCACTGGAACACCAAAGGAGTCCCTTAAGATGCATTTTTATTTAAAGAGTTTTCTGGCTGTGATCTGTCCATTCAAGAGTAAATCAGTCCAAAAATTTATTTTTAGACAAACCTGTCCAATTATTTGGGCTTCCCAGGTGGCGCTAATGGTAAAGAACCCACCTGCCAATGCAGGAGACTAAGAGATGTGGGGTTCGATCCCTGAGTCAGGAAGATCCCCTGGAGGAGGGCATGGCAACCCACTCCAGTATTCTTGCCTAGAGAATCCCATGGACAGGAGCCTGGTGGGCTACAGTCCACAGCATTGCAAAAAGTCAGACACGAGGCGACTTAGCATGAACACATGTCCAATTATTTAGCCATATTTTTTATCATTTCAAAAATTTGATAAAAGAGTGACAAGTGCCTTTTAAAGAAAATCTGAAGCTGTCTCAGAACTCAGTCACTACCCCCTCCCCCAACCCAGCACATCTAGATTTTCTTTAGGACATGCTAACAAGTGAGGGTGGGAGCGGAATCATAACCCCTAGTAGGTGATGCCCCCCCTCTCACCCCCCACCCCATCCCCCAGCCTCACTCTTCAATCTTGAGCTCGTGGACCCTGGGAATCCCCTGCACGCCTGGCCGCCGGAGCTCAGGCTGGGCACACCGGATGACGGTCTCCAGTGCCGCGCGGTAGCAGTGGGTTCGGAGGCTGGGGCCTGCTTTCTGTAGCCGCTCAGCATACTCCTCCAGGGCATGGCAGGCCCCCTCCCGAAGCCTGTAGGGCAGTTCATAGCCGGGCAGCCCAGCCACCCACTGACTCAGTGGGTAGCCACCAGGGTCACTCAGCTTCATGTAGCAGCAGCCCACTGAAGCCAGGGCCACCACCTCAGGGCAGCAGGAGAAGTGCCTCAGCAAGGCCACACTCAGATCCCCACAGGCGTGGAGGCCCGTCAGCAGCAGGCGGGCCCCGCTCTGAGGGGAGGTCTCCAGCGGAAGCAGGAGCTCCTCACACAGGGCTGTGGGGTCCACCCACCTAACCACGTGGTGTGGGGGGGTGGCGAGGGCCAGTCTGGACCACCTGTGGAGGTAGGACAGAACAAAGGCAGATGGGGGCCTGTTTCCTGTCCATACGCCACCTCAGCCACAGGAAGGGATCTGTCCTGAGCTCCTTCCCAAGGAGGAAGGTGGGAGAGCAGCTGGGGCAGAGGAAATGGGATAGATACTGCGTCTGTTATTACTAACTGCAGATTTTTTTCATCTGAGTACCAGCTTCCTCATTTGTAATGAGGCTGATACTAGATTGGCCACTTTGTACAGGTGGCTGTGAGAAGGATGTATCGGTGTAGAAAGCACTTTTTAACTAGAAAGTGCCTTTAAGATGAGGCTTTGGTGAAGGAGGTAGCAGAAACAGGGACACACCATCTCGAGCTGAGACACTTAAAAGAGAGAATTCAGCCTTGGTGCCTAGTTTCAGCCAAGTCAATCCTGGTCTCGTGGTCCTGGCTGCAGGAAGGGCTGGTCTACCTTTGGGTTCCTCTTCTCCTCTTTCTCCAGAGTCTGTAGGAGCTCCTGGTCTAGGCGCTGGGCTCTCTCCACCAGTCTCTGATCCCCTTCAATGCTCTTTACCATCAGCCCCAGCCCCAGGGACATGAAGCGGGAGAGATGGCCCTGGAGACAAGAGAAGGGGGGTAAAGACAGCCCTGTTCAGGGTCCCCTACATAGTCCCCATCCCTATCTATGGTTTGGACACTTGTGTACCAGGCCCCCAGAGGCTTAAATTGTGCCCAGCTTCCTTCCTGTGCTCCTTATTACCTGCGCCTCTGGGCACGTGGCCTGACAACCCACCTTCTAGTTGTTCTATCTCCATGAACAAAAAAACACAAAAGACAAAAGCAGACTATTATGGGTCTGGCTCACCTGGCCTGAGCCTACATCCACAACCTGGGTGCAGCCGGTGAGGTCACTCAGCTTCTTCACCAACTGAAAGAAGAGGGAACAAAGGCCCTTGGCCATTGGTTGCTGCCTCCCAGGGCAAACACTCATAAGGAGAGCAGGGAGCAGCTGCGGATGGCAGGGAAAGACGGGTAGGGGGGTGCCATGGGAGAGACAAGAGACATGGAAACCAAAACAGGGTGTGCTGACCCCAGGCTCAGGCTACTGTCCTTGCTCCTCTCAGGACAGTGATTCACTCCCCACAGAACAAGAGCCCTGCTGTGACACCATCAGCAGATTGTGAGGATTATCAGAACAAGAATAAGACAACGATGCAACTATAGCCACCAACCAACCCAGCAAAAGGATGAAGACAGGATTATAGTACACCTGCCAAGGAAGGGACCTTCTAGGGCCCCTGGTCCTATAGGTGATAAAAGGTGCCCAAACCTTTGTAACCCTTAGGCTTAAGGAGTCCCCAAGGCCCCCAGATACTACCTGAACCCCAGCCATCTCCTCACCTCTCCCAGCCTCCGAATCTCATGCTGCTTCTTGGGCCTGACATGTTTCCGGAATGGAGCTGTCAGTCGGGAACTCTGGCTGGGATTCTCCAGGAACTCTGAGGGGGTCTGAAACCCAGGCGTCCGGGTAAAGGCCAGGGCATAGGCTGTGGACTTCAGGGCCAGCAGGGTGAGTGGCCACACCGACCTGTACCTGAGATAGCCCGCCCAGGCCCCCAGTGAATAGTCCCATTGCATCCTGAGTGCCAGCTTACAACCCAGGAAGCCCTCGTGAGCCTGAGCAATGGCTCCCTGCAGGGCTCAGCTCCGAGTCCCCCAGCACAGGGTCCCTCTTGCCCATACCTGGCCACTTCCCCTTCTCTGGGCATCCCCAGCAGCAGCGTGGCCAGCTGTGGCGGGCTCAGTCCATCCAGGGCTTCCTGCCATGAGCAAGGGAGTGTGCCCCACAGGTTGTCTGTGAAAAATTCCTGTAGGGGAAAGGGAGAAGCAATCAACAGGCTACTTCCCCTCCCATTCTTCCCTACCCACACAACATACGGCCACCAGCTGCAACTAGCAGGAACCTCTCCTCATCGGAGTTACTTCTCTGAAGTCTGCTCTAGCCTTCCCCTCCTTCCTGAGCCCAAATTGCATTCTGGACACACTTCTCCTTTTAGCAATGTCCCCCTTATTTATATGTGTGTCTGCCACTCAACTGAACTGAAGGGCATGTGTGGTGGCTTTGCACCTGCCTCCTTAACACAGCAGTGACTAACACACACTATCAGTATGTTACCATCTAGTAACCTACTGTTACATGTGCCAGACACCATAGACACCAGACATTATATATGCCAAAATGTTTGTTTTTATTTTTGGTCATCACATGTGACATGTGGGATCCTAGTTCCCTGACCAAGGGCTGAACCTGGGCTCTGCAGTGAAACTGCCAAGTCCTAACCACTGGACCACCAGGGATTCCCCGCCAGAATGTATTTTTATTCATTTATTTGTTCAACACAAATTCTGGAGCTTTGCTTAGGCATCAAATTCTATCCTAAGCTCAGGGGATACAAACAACAAAACAGACAAGATCTCTGCTCTTGCAGAGTTTACACTAAAGAAATTATTTCAAGTAACATCGAGCCACATAGACAATAAAACACTAATGAGACAGTAACATAATGGAGAGTCTGAGAGCAACTCTTGGACAGAGTAATACAGCACATGTGAAACACTGCATGCTTTGGTTGCCCAGAGGCAGGGGTGGGGGTAAGTAGAATAGGTGAGGAGGGTCAAAAAGTACAAACCTCTAGTTACAATGTAAATGTCATGGAGATGTATAGTATGGTGACTGTTGTAAATACTACTATATTGTATGTCTGAAAGTTGCTGAGATCTTAAAAGTTCTCATCATAAGAAAAAAACTACATACAGCGATGGATACAAGAGATGGTTAGATAGCATCACTGATTCAATGGACATGAATTTGAACAAACTCTGGGAGATAGTGGTGGACAGGGAAGCCTGGTGTGCTGCAGTCTATGGGGTCACACAGTCAGACACAACTTAGCCACTGAACAACAATTATTTCATAATATATACAAATAGGAATCATTACGTTACACACCTGAAACTACAATGTTACATGTCAATTCTATCTCAACTTTTAAAAATTCAAGTAGTAGTAAACACAGAATATGCCAGATACTGGCTGAAACATTTTTATATGTTAATGCATTTCATTAATCTGTCCAGGTCAAGAAGCTAGTAAGGAGTACAGCTGGAATCTGAAACCAATTCAACCCTAGAGTTTTGCAGTTAACCACCCTACTCAATTGCCTTTCTGTTGAGAAAAAAAACATTCCAGGAAGATCAGTAAGTGCAAAGGCCTGATCAAGCCAGTGTAGATGTAGTATAGTGAATGTGGGAGAGAATGAAATGTAATCTGGTTTAAAAGGGAGCTTGTAGGGTTTTATAGGTAATGGTAGTTACCATTACCTATAATTAGGATCCAGGCAAGAATACTGGAGTGGGTTGCCATTTCCTACTCCAGGGGATCTTGTCAACCCAGGAATTGAACCCACATCTCTTGGGTCTCCTGCACTGGCAGACGAATTCTTTACCACTAGCACCACCTGGGAAATCCCACAGTACCTAGGAAGCAAGAAATGTCACGATCAGATTTACATTTTTAGAACAGTATGCCTGTTTTGTGAAGAAATGGGTATGGAAGGGAGGAAGCAAATACAGAAATCAGTTAGGAAGCAGTCCAGAAGAGAGATGATGTTGGCTTGGCCTAGGGTGGTAGCAGTGTCAATGGAGACACATGAGTGAATTTGGTATCTATTCTGGAGGTTGAATCAACAGACTTTTTGAAAGAGCTGAATCAAGGATGGCTTCTGGGTTTGGGAATTGAATACTTCAGTGGATGCTGGTGGCATTTATACATCATCTCATTTATTCTTCACAATGATCCTTCAAAATGAGATCCATTTTACAGCTGAGGATCTGGGGCTAGGAGGAATTTTTATGCCTAATGTTAACACGATAGGGAAGGCGGGACTCTAGTCCGACTCTGTCAACTTCAAAGTTGGAATTGTCCATTACACGGCAAAACCAGGAATTTATTCAAAACCTGAATGAACGATCGTGTGTGTTCTTGAAAACACCTCACATGTTCTTGGGATAGTTCAACATTGCCGCAGAAGCATGGATCAAATGTCCATGCGCTTTATTACTGGACACGAGAAGATTAGAAAAACAACCTAGATGCTAGAAATATTAATATTTAGGTCATCAGGAAAAAAAAAGAATCGGGGTTTTTGCCCCAGCTTTAACCCTTTCTTGTACAGACAAAAGACTGAAAAAAACCTATTAGAAAAAAAAGATCAGCCGCTAACTCTCCAGATTCTCCCCTAGTCGTGGCTAGGTAGCCAATCACACAAGCAGGAGCACCCCACCCACATCCCTGTGGCCTCACGATGATGTAGGCGTCCAGGATGGAACGGTAGAGCGTCACGACCCGGGTGAGGTTCACCGCTAGCTGTCTCCTCTCTTCGTGAGAGAGGCGCCGGGCAGAGACGCCAGGCATTCCGGGGCCCAGACGGTGGCGCGGGAAATGAGAAAGCAATGAGGAGAGGACCAGGGTCAGGACCACGCGGGTCCGGGACCCGGGCTTGGGCTCAGCACTTCAGATGGTCTCAGAAGAAAACGTGTTCGGAATCTGGTCCCCGATGCTGCCTTTCCGGGATTCCAGGTTAGGGGCGAAGACTTCAGGCGCACCCCTGACGTCAGAGGTCGCGACGCCCCACAGCGCCAAGGTGTCTACGTCTGAGACTAGCGGGGCGGGGAGCCAGAGCAGTGACGCCACAGAGGCGTCGCGCAGTGCGCTGCTCACCAATAGGGGCGGGTCAAGTCTCAGGTCCCGCCCCTTCCCGTACACTTCTCTCCTCTCCGGAAGTGAGGCTGGGGGTTGTCCCGCGCGTTTCAGTTCCCGTTTGTCGCGGCTTCCCCACACCTTCGAGTTGTACCTCCACGGGGCTAGAGGGGCCGGGGAGCGCATCCCGCCCCCGCCCCCACCCACACCGCCCCCGCCGCCGCCGCCGCTGCCGCTGCCCACACACTCCGAATCCCTGGCCTCTCTCCCGGAGGCAGGGGCCGTGAGGGTACGCGGGCGCCGGCCTCCGGCGCGTTCCAACTCGGGTGCCTGCCGGCCTGGACATCGCCGACGCGCGCCAATTTCCGCATCCGGCTCCTGGCGCTTCCGGTCTTAGCGGACCCATCTAGGAGGTAGGTGAATGAGCGTGCGAGGTTGGCTCCGCGGCGTGCATGGCACCTGTTCTTTAGACTCGGTTCCTTCCCCCACCAATGTGTGTTGTCAAAGGCCCTTTCGTGGCACAAAGACTTGAGTGAGATGCATGTGGAGATTCCCCCACCTGGAAACGAGGGAGATGAGTGCCTGAATTTGTATCTCCACTCGTGGGACCCGCGTGGGGATGCTAGGGTAATCCAGAGGTCAACTTTGCCAAGCCTGTCACTGCGTTTGAGCATACCTAGACGTTCCCTCCATGGGCAGATGATAGAATTCATTATTCTGGCGCTGTAGATCGCTGTTTCAGCTAGTTGTCCCTGCGACCCCCTAAGTTTATAAATGTGACTGAGATCTAGAGAGGAGACCTGGCCTTCCCTAATACCATACAGCTGGTGAATTGTGGAGCTTTCTAGAATCCAGGCTTCCTGGTTCAGAATGAAGTTCTCCTTCCGGCATATCACATTTGAGAGGTTACTCTGATGTCTTTCCCCTCTCTTAAGTCCTGCAAAGATGGGTCTTATTGATTCCCAAGCCTATGGGCTCTGTTATCAGCATCGCTTTCTTCCCTAGGATATGCTGCAAACCTCCAAATGCTGGTCTGTGGGATTCAGCAGATGAGTCTTCTATCTTCCTCTCATCTGTAAGTTGTTCTTCCCAACTGTTCTCTCACCATCCAGTGTCATCATGTCTACCTTACTCCTCAATCTGGATTTTGGTGAGCCTCCCCCGAAAAAAAGGCATTAGAGGGAAATGCCAAGCACCGAAAATTTGTCAAGAAGCGGCGACTCTTGGAACGGAAAGGCTTCCTCAATAAGAAGAAGCAGCCCCCTAGCAAGGTGCCTAAGCTGCACTCAGAATCTTCAAAGAAAGGGGAAACTCCCAGGGTAGATGGCACTTGGAAGGCCACTCCCCTTCCAAAGAAGAAGACAACAGCTGCCTCCAGCAGTGGGTCAGAGCAGTCCCTGGACAAGAAAGCTGCAGTGCCTTGGCTGACTCCTGCCCCTTCACAGAAGGCTGGTTCTGTTGTGGCTAAAGTAGATTTTCTGGGGGAGTTCCAGAGCGCCCTACCAAAGATTAAGAGCCACCCAACTCGCCCCCAGAAGAAGGGCTCCCAGAAGAATCCTCCACCCAAGAATGGCCCGCAGAATTCCACCCAAACACATTCAGAGAATAAATACTCTGGGGCATCCCAGAAGACACTGGGGAAGATGGTGGCAATTGACTGTGAGATGGTGGGTACTGGACCCAAGGGCCATGTCAGTTCCTTGGCTCGATGTAGCATTGTCAACTACGACGGAGATGTGCTTTATGATGAGTACATCTTGCCCCCTTGCCATATTGTGGACTACCGAACCAGATGGAGTGGCATCCGGAAGCAGCACATGGTGAATGCTACACCCTTCAAGATTGCTCGGAACCAGGTAAGAGGCATGAGGGATGGTGGTAGCAGCGAAGCAGATAGGGTGAAGTCCAAATCACTTTTCAGCAAAGGATTGTGGAGGGAGGGTTGGAGTGGATGGAGTAGCAGATAAAGAAGGCTTTTCTTTGGGGATGAAGAGTGGTAAGAACCCGGAAACTTACAAATAGCTGGTGTAATAAACTGTATTAGATCTGTTTTAGATCCCAAGTGGAATCCTCATCTGGATAATTGGGACTCTGCTACAAAAACAGCAACCCATGATGGACAGAGTAGCAGGCATGAGTGCCAGGGGGAAAGGGTTCAACTTGAGAATACCTTGTAGAGGTGGGGCTAGAGTTGAGAACAGGGAGGTGGAGGGCGCTTCCCAAGCAAGAAGTGGTCTGTGGCAGTGTGGAAAGTTGGTGGATAACTGTAACAGGCAGCCTGCAATGAAGGGGGTAAAAGACACAGGGCTGATATGTTGGGGTTCTCATCTTATTCACTGAGCAATCCTAGCCACTGTAAGCTCTATGCTGAAAACTGGAGGCACACTGAATGAACAGGAAAGGAAAGAAGATGAGCTGGTAGAGGGGAGGGGAAAGGAGGTGCTGGTCTTGGAAGGCCTCCAGAGGGCACCCTTGGTCCACTTTGTAATTTCAGCTCCACATTCTTTGTCTTGTCTAGACACACTGTTCCAGTAATCTCTCATATGCCAGAGCAGTCATTTGGAGGAATTTCATCAGAGGTAGAACAGCTAGATTTTAGAAAGAACATGAAGAGTTGAAGAACATCCTGTGCACCTCAGAGGCATAGCTGAGCAAAGGCTTGGGAGAGTCAGAAGATTGGGTGGGTCTGAAATGGCACATCCCACTTAGCTTTAATGAAGGCTGTGTGTTGAAATTAATGCAAAGTAAAAGTGTTAGTGGTCAGCAAACTGTAGGGGCAACTAAATACCAAGTTGATTAGACTGTATCTGGTTTTCATCATAAAAATCAGTGCCCAAGCTGGGGTATGAGACCAAGTCTGTACCCTTCCAAGGGGGTCCCATTGGGAGGCCAGGCATTGATTCTAGGCCTGTTAACTCTTTCGCAGTCTGTTTGGAACCCCATTTTGGTAATGGCCCTCAGAGTTCATGACATATTCTTTAGTCGTCCTTATTGGAAGTGAGTCTTTATCTTTTTTAGGGGGTGGGGCATACCTCGAGGCTTGTGAGATCTTTGTTCTGTAACTGGGGATCAAACCTGGTCCCCTTGGCAGTGAGAGTGCTGAGTCCTAACCACTGGACTGTCAATTCTTAATTGCCATTTTTTAATTTTTATAGCTTGTAGGCCCTTTGAGAGTCTGATGAAAGCCATAGATTCCCTCCCAAAAAACAAACACAGAAACATGCATATCAATTTGCATATAATTTGGGGCTTCCATTACCTCCCTGGAGTCCATCTTTACAGTATTTGTCCCAGCCTGTATCTAAGGCCAACGTAACAATTTTCATGGTTAAAGAACTTCAAGTATCAAGCCAGGACTGAACTAGGTAATTACATGAACATCACATTGAGGTAGAAATTAATGTGACGATAAGGAACCACTGGCTAGGTATGTCCAAACGGTTACACCATGAAAAATGCCTACTTTTACCTCGGGGAGAGGAGATGGATTTCAGGTGAAAGAAAACTTGTGGGAGAAGGCATTTCAAGGATAAGGCAAGTAAGCAAGTGATGAAAAGAGCCTAGAAGGACTTAAAGCTGTGTTGGACTTTTAGAATGCAGAGGCTGCATCTGTGAATCGTGCTGCTCACCACCTCTTCCATGTCTGTTTCAGATCTTGAAGATTCTGACAGGGAAGATAGTGGTGGGGCATGCCATCCACAACGACTTCAAAGCCCTTCAGTATGTTCATCCCAAGTCCCTCACCCGAGACACCTCTCATATCCCCCTCCTCAACCGTAAGGCTGACTGCCCAGAGAATGCCACCATGTCTCTGAAGAGTCTCACCAAGAAGCTGTTGAACCGGGACATCCAGGTATCGTCTCCCCAAAGGCTGCCAGACCCCTGGCTTGGACAGGAAAGGCTCGCCTGGTGCCTCTCTCCAGGTTCTGACACTCAGATTCCTCTGATTGCAGAGAGATCCAGGGGGAGATGCTCTGATGGGAAGAGTTTTGGGCAGAGCGGCCCATCTCTACTAAGGCATAACAGTTCTTGTTTTCTACCTCCCAGAGTGTTCCACAGGGTACTTGGAAAAGGAGAAAAGCCTAAAAGTGGGACTAAAACCCTAAGTAAGAAAAGTGGGAAGCAGGTGGTTGTGGTGGCCTAAATGACCATAAACTGGCTTCAGGGGCCTCTTACGTATTTCATATGTTTGGCAGTCGAAGAGGGGGGTGGTCTGCCTGGCATGAGGGTATAGACACATGTCATACGTAGATTAGTTAAAGAACTAGGGAAGATGGAAGACTCAGAAGGTCTGTCTATGATCTGTTCTGTTCTGCTTCTACAGAAGGATGTAGAACAATATGTTGTGTACTTGTTGCCACAGAAAGGACTGAGGCAGACCGTAGTGTAGGAGTTGAACCCCTGAAATCACATGATGAGCGGAGCCCCACCAGAGGTCTGCCTCTGCAGCCTGCTAACTGCACAAGCAGCAGCAGCACTGAGGTTGGAGAGCACCAGTTGGGAAGGGAGGAAACGGTCTCTTGTAGCCTCATGCTCTTTTCTTCCTCCCTTGTTCAGGCTGGGAAAAGTGGACATTCCTCAGTGGAAGATGCTCAGGCCACCATGGAGCTGTACAAGTTGGTTGAAGTTGAATGGGAACAGCACCTGGCCCAGAATCCCCCTAAAGACTAGTGCCAGCGGGGACACTGGCGATGTGGGCAGGCGGAAGCAGCACCACCCCCAGGACGGGGCAGTGGCCACAGAGCGCTCCACCAGCTCCACGCCTTCGGAAGCTAGGGGGTTTGGGGCAAGGGAGGCCACACCCCAGACTTAACATCCATTGAAGGCCACTTCAGGTGTTGTGTGTCTGGTTAACCGTTACTTGGAAGGAGGACGCCTCCATGTCAGAACCCACCCCTAGGCCGTTTACCTCTTAAATGGTGCTAACTGTGTGTCCCAAGGTGCTTTGCTTCTGGGAAAGTCTTTTGACTTTCAAAGGGCACAGCAAACCAGGAAATGTCTTTTCCCAAACTGCCTTATCACTAGGGTGGCCATGTGTCTCATTATGCCTTTCCTTTCAAGCAGTTAACAGCACGCTCTTTCACTCTCAGAAGTATCCTGTTGGATGATAACTTGTATGATCACAATGCATCTCTCAGACTCTGCTTTCTGTTCAGAGTCTACATCTGGTTTGTGTTGGGATATCACCTGTTCTTTCCATCTTGAATTCCGGAGAAGCCATTCCTGGTGAGGTTTAGTTCTCCTTAGGGTTATGGGCAGTAGAGGTAAGAGAGTGACTTGGAAATCAATTTTCCTGATTTAGGAAAGCAGTCTCCTAAAGTGATAGAGAATTTATTTAATTTAAACCCCACTTGCTAGGTTAAAGAATTTTAAAGTGTTTCCATGGGTTTTAGTCTTTTACTTTGCTAAACCAAGCCTCTGAAAATGCAAATTATTCCCTTGATAAATTTTTTATAAAGGAAAAACAATTGTGTGGTGTTTTCCTTATAACTTCACATTAAATAGCTTTGTCACAGACTCCTTAGCGCTGTAATTCTGTTAGGGGGCTCGAGTCTCCGTGGATAACCCTGAATGGACCCTGCCTGGTTTGCTGGAAGTCATCAAGAAGCGCTGACCAAGCCTTTGTCTGTCGCCCATGTGCTCTGTTGCCTTCTCGCCCCACCACAAGTCAACAAGCATGCCTAAAGTGACACTTGAAGCCGCGCGAACACCCTCGCACAGGGTATGTGACCAGGAGAGTGAGTCAGAGTGGGCATGTGGGAGGGATGGAGCAGGAGAGAATGGGTGCTCGGTGACGCCAGCCTGGCTGCTCCTGCCAGCTCTTCCCTGGTGGCACACACCCTGATGTTGGGAAAGTGAGTCACAGGTCTGACCTTGTGGCTGGAATCACTGTCTGCGCTCTGTCTTGAGAGAATGCAGACTCCGTGTATACAGCGAGACTCCTGCCCTCTTAAGTGGCTACTTTGGCTCCAGATACCAGAGTCGCAGTTGTGGCTGCCGATAGGAGGGAACTTGCTGCAGCCAAAGGAGACCTCGGATGTGGTCTTGCTGCTGTGTCCTGCACTACGGCGTCTGCTTGAACAGGCAGCTGTTGAGCTCTGAGCAAGTTGGTTCCTGTTGAACCCAACATAAGCAATGTCCATGACACTTCACAAAGAAGCGCCAGGCGTTCTTACACACCTCTAAGTGGGAATAACAGGAAGGCCACACCAAAAACTGGGGTTACACGTCTTAATTGAAATGAATGTGTGAGTCTTAATTGCATTGCAACCAGGAAACTAGAAGCTAAGTGGAAAATTCTCCTTTGAGTTCAGGTTTTAGGGTACCTGGCTTGGTAATTTATTTTATGAAGTACACTGTTGATTTCCAATATTGTTTCTGATGTACAACAAAGTGACTCATTTACATGTAACAATCATATAGTCTTTTTCATGTTATTTTCCATTGTGATTTATCATACGATGTTGAATATAGTTCCCTATGCTCTACAGTAGGACCTTGTTCATTCCGTATCTAATGGTTTACAGCTGCTAACCCCTCACTCCTGGTCCATCCCTCTCCGCCTCCCTCCTTGGCAGCCACACGTCTGTTCTCTGAGTCTGTTTCACAGATAAGCTCATTTGCGTCATATTTTAGATTCCACATACAAGAGATATCATATGGTATTTGTCTTTCTCTTATTGACTTACTTCACTTAGTATCATAATCCCTAGTTGCAGTTGGCTTTTATGCTCTACTTCACCCCCCCTCACTCAGGCACCCTCAGTCCAGCCTTGGGAAGGGCTAAGTCTCACTTTTGCTCACCAAAAAGAACCTGGAGACCAGAGGACCTTGCAACCATTTTCTTGCTCTTTTCTCGAATCATACTTCCTGGTCAGAGCCTACTCACCCTTCAGGGTGCCTGGGGATCCCTGTACTTTAATCCCCTTCTTTCTCTGTCCCTTTGTTTGCAGGCTTCATCCAGTTGATGACAGATAAGCCCCATTGCAGATTTCTACCTAAATACCAATCAGCAAGTCCTGGTTTGCCTTAAGTTTGAGGCCCTTTAGAGCATATGCACAAAAAATGTTCTTCCAATAATACTCTTTCCATGTCGATATTTTCTAATGCTGAACCCCCTTCTGCAGGTGAGAATGATAAAGGGCAAAAGAATGTGAGAAGTATATCCTGCCAAAAATACTGATCTTTTGAAATTTCATATAGTAAAGTGATTCTTGGAAGGGGAAGTGTATTTGGAAATTTCAGGTCATAGTGCTGCCATTCTCGCTACCCTTAAAAGCCACTGATGGAGGGACTTCCTTGGCAATCCAGTGGTTAGGACTCCATAGTCTCACTGTAGAGGGCCCAGGTTCAATCCCAGGTCAGGGAACTGAGATCCCACAAGCCACGTGGTACGGCCACGGGAAAAAAAAAAAAACTGATTGAATCAAGACTCTAACAAGGAATCATTTGATTCCTAGTTTAACAGATGATTACAGCTGACAGCAGGAAAGATGAACAGTACTATAATTATGAGCTTGCCCGGAGGCACATTAGCCCAAGTCCAAGTTTAGAGACAGATTCCCATGTGTGCAAGTGCATTTACGAATACCCTGCATTACGCTCTGTGTATTGTTCACAATGCACTTTCATTTACCCTGAACTTAGGGCAAGTCCACCAAACAGTTGATAGCAGAACAGCGTTTTATTGCGATGTAGATGCCAGGCATCCGTTTTGGTTTTGCTGCTTACTCAGTTTGTGCTGGTAAATCAGTTTGCTTCTTAGGAGGCTCAGTGGTCCTAGCGTTAAAATCCTGGGATTCTCTGCTGACTTTGAAGCCTATCATTAATCATAATAGTGGCAGCCATTTGTTGAGTGCTTTCTCTGTGTCAGGTACTGTGCTGAGTCTTCAGGAGCGTGATCCTGTTCTCTGTAAGGGAGATGGTAGTATTCCAATTGAACAGCTGAGGAAACTGAGGCTGACAAAAAGTAAGAAGTCTTCCCTAGGCTAAATGGCTGGAAGTTGGCAGTGCTGGCCCACAGACCTGCCACGTCTCTGTGTCTGGAGCCTCAGCTCTTAACCACTCTCCGACTCAGTTGGTAAAACAGCCAGGCAGCATCTGATGAGGTTGGAATCCTGCCGCTCATATGTTTATTATCAAACACTTGCTGTGTGCCAGGCATTGTGCTAGGCACACAGAAATGGCATGTCCTCCCAGTCGCTTCCAGTAACCTGAAGCAGAGAAACCAGTAAATGAATATCAATGCCCTGTGGCAAGCACTGTCTAGAGTCACTGAAGCATTTAAAACAGGGGAGTGATGTGATCAGATTTCGGTCCTAGGAAGACAATGCTGGCAGCCAAATGGAAGCAGGATTGAGTAGGGCCAGAACTTGAGTTCTTCTGTTTGAATAATCTGATGAGCAGTGGTGTAGTCCTGAATTAATGAAGTGGGAAGGTGCATATGAGCATCACTGAGGGGGTAGAATCAATAAGATTTAGAGATCAGAGCAAGGGGATTAAAGGTTGCCTTGATATTTCTGAACTACAGTGAATAGACAGCAGTGGTGCCATTAACCAAGACAGACTGTATGGTGGGCAGGAGAGGAGGTTTTTGAGGAAGATGACTTGGGTATTGATTGGGTTGACTTTGAGCTTCTTGAAGATACTCAAGTGTAGATTTCCAGCCAGCAGCTGGATGTACCAAACTGGAGTTTAGCAGAGTAAATGAGATCTGGGGCTGGGAACTAAGACCTGAGAGACAAGAGTAAAGCAGTGAGATGGAAGCCTTGGGTTGGAATGAAGCCTTTATATAAAGGTATATAAAGAGGTACAAAAAGGTCAAAATCGGAGTCTCAGGAAGTACCCGTCCTTAGAGGCTGCTGGAGGAAGAGAGGTCTGAGAGAGGACCATCAGGTAAGAGGACAGCTAAGGAGACTCCTCCCAGGAGGGAGGAGGTAGCATTAAAGGCATGGACAGCCAGTCCACTGAGAGCAAACAAAAGGGTCTATTTTGCAGCAATTCAGTACCCTTCATCTGAGCAGTGTCTGAGGAGGGCAGCAGCAGCTCAGCGGAGGCGGGCTGGAGAATAAACTGGAGGCAAGGAAGGAGTGGCTGTGGGCTGTTCTTTCTCGGCTCCGAGGAGAAGCAGATGAGGGCTGCTCTGGGAGTGTGAGGCCTGAAGGCGCCAATACACAAAGCCAGCAGAGCATAACTTGGCTCGAGAAAGGGCAGGTGAATTAAGCTACGGTGGATCCTGAAAGAGTAGAGGGGAGGGATGCCAAGCTTAGCCTTGGCCAGCAATCAGGATCCCTCGTCTGCTGGGTCAGAAAGGAAAGAGGAAACGGTAAGGCAGATGGCAAATGGAGATGGTTGGTTTTCTGTTTTGTTCTGAGGGGTGCTTTTGGCCATGTGGCAGCTTGTGCAGTCCTAGTTCCCTGAGCAGGGATTGAACCCAGGCCCTTGGTGTTAAGAGTGCAGAGTCCTAACCACTTTACTGCAAGGTAATTCTTGGAGCTGATTTGGGATGATGGTGGAATAAAGTGATTAGGACCTGGTGACCTTGCTTGCTCATTAAATTGGAGGCAGAGTGGTCGGCTGAGTGTGAGAGGGAAGCCAAGGGACAGAAACTTAGAATAAAGATAATGTAGAGCACCGACTAAGAAGACAGGAGAGTGAGCTGACTGAGAACACAAGGAAGGGCATCGGAGCAATGGCAGAGTTCCTGATTGAGGTCAGAAAGTGAGTTTGCAGGGCCCCTGCAAACTGCTTGTCACATTTTTTTTCTAGCATCAGTCAGCAACCCAAACAGAAAAATGAGTTTAAATTCTCACAGCTACCAGTGTGTGGTCCCTAAGGCAAGTGCCTAAACCTAGATGGAGACGAGGTTGATGGAGTCTGTGGAGTCAAGGACCTGAGAGGCTGACCTGTTGAGTAGGTGCTGGAAGCCCCCAGGGGGCCACAGGATTTCACATAGATAGATAGATAGATAGTGGGGGAAAAAGTTGGGGTTGTGCCATGCAGTGTGTGGGGATCTTAGTTCCCTGATTAGGGATGGAACCCATGTGCCCTGCAGTGGAAGCCTGGAGTCTAAACCACTGAACCACCAGGGAATTCCCCAGTACTAGAAACAGGAGGATGGGGAGCTTGAGCTAGATCCTCAGGGACCTGAGGTGGACAGACGCTGCAAACAAGCAGTTGAAGATGCAGTAAGCATATGCCGTGAGCCTTAATGAGCTGGGGTGTGATTTCTAAGAGGGCAGCTGAGGCATCATAGAGAGTTCTGAACTCTCCCAGCCAGTGGGCGTGGCCTCCACCACGGCTGTATCCCTCTCGTTTTCAGACCTGATTTTTGTCAGAGTACCTTTTTCATGCACCTATCAGTTCAGTTCAGTCGCTCAGTCTTGTCCGACTCTTTGCGATCCCGTGGACCGCAGCATGCCAGGCCAACTCCCAGAGTTTACCCAAACTCATGTCCACTGAGTCGGTGATGCCATCCAATCATCTCATCCTCTGTCATCCCCTTCTCCTCTTGCCTTCAGTCTTCAAGGACAGGTAAATAAATGAATTAAATCAAGAACAAGTGTACTAATGAAAGACAGATTTTTTTTCAGCCTTAGCAGTCATTGATTTTGGCTGAAGTCATTCACTTTTCATCCATTTGTTCAAGAAATATTTACTGAGCACAAACCAGGTGCTGTTGTAGGCCAGTGAAGTCTGCACAGACCTCCCTTGTAGTGGGGATGATGAGTGATATGAAGAAAAGTAAGGGGATAAGGCAGATATGTGTACATAAGATTTTAGATGGTTTGTTTAGAGAAGGCATTTTTGAGGAAGTGACATTTGAGCAGACCTGAAAGAAGTGAAGGAGCAAGTCAAGTAAATATCTATGGGAAGAATATTCCAGAGAAAGAGATCAGTGCAAAGGCAGGAGTAATGCTTGATATATTTGGGGAGCAGCATGGCTGGAACAGGGGGAGCCAAGGGGAAGGGGGTAGGGGCTGGGGGTCAGTGAGCAGGGGAGATATAGGCCCATAATATAGACCCTTGTAGGCCACTGTAAGAACTGGGACTTACTAGCTACATGAAACAGGCCCCAGTGCAGGGTTTTGAACAATGGTGTGAACTGACTCGGGATTTAAAGGACTCCTCCTGGGTGCTGTGACTGGAAGAGACTGGGAACAGAAAACCAAAGCTTGCTGTAATCTACGCAAGAGATGACAGGGGTTGAGGCCAAGGAGGTGGTAAGTAGCCTTATCTGAAACTGATTAACTTTGCACACATAGATGATCTCTTGTTGATGCTGAACAGATGTTTAAGCCAAGACTGGGATCTTTGGCCTTTCAACTCTCACCCAAGTTCCTGTACATACTAGCCCACCAGATAGCTCAGGACGGACACGCACCCTCACAGCAGGGGACCTGTGTGTGGTCAGGGGTGGAGGTTTGCCACCATTTCTGGGTGGACAGCCAGGGGTTGCACCATCTCCTCCAGGCAGTGACTGAACAGGTAAGTGACATCTAGCGGCGCTGCTGAGCTCGGGGAGGGGTCCTGGTGAGCCCTTGCCATCCCTGCCCCTGGTCTCTTGGAATTGCTGCACAGGTTTTTTTCCCCTGCTCTGCTCTCTGCCCTCCTACCGCTTCACTGTGCTGACTTTGCTGGGTTTTTTTTTTTTTTCTTTAATATGTGAGGCTCCTAGCCTTGTTTAGGGATACCATCAACTCTGTGCTTTCTTTGAAAGAGTGTATATAATGCATAGGATTTTGAGAGATGTGGGGGTGGAGGGAGAGGCAGAGAAAGAAGATAATTTTTAAGAATTTGGCATGGAAAGACAAGCACATCTTAATCCTCTCCCAGGCTTAACCAGATTCCATTCTGAAGTGTTTAAGAGCTTTGGGATCAGACCCCAGGCAGTGTATAGGAAGTTCTGGCACAGTGGTGGGTTCAGAGCCACTCTTCTTCAGACCTGGGCACGAGGGTTGGGCCCTCGCCCATGACCCTGACCCTCCTGTCCCATTGCAGCACCAGGAACCTAAACTGTCTGGCATCCCCAGACCAGAGGCCACTTCACCGAAAGGCCAGGTCCTTCACTCCCTTCTATCTTGTGGAATCCTACTCAGTCCCTTCTTTGGAAAGACTCCGTGAGATGAATCCAAATCATAACCAAAGGAGGAAGAAGAAAGACTGCCCCTGCCCTGGGAGCTGAGGAGGGAGATGGAGCCCACACCCAGGACCAAGGGAAGTCAGAGGCAGATAATCCAACCTTGGCAGCTTGAGACCTCAGGCTGGGGCTGGGATGCTAGGCTAGGCTGGCAGAGCGGGTGGGTCTGGGAAGCTTTCCTGAAGGGTGGGATGGTGGATCTGGGGTCAGATCAAAGAAGCCTGGACTAGAGCAAGGGTAGAGTGTTCTGTTGCCTTCCTACTAGGTTAGAAGCCACCCCCATGCCCACCCTCCACTCCAAGGCAGCAACTGCCTCCTCCCAGCTTTGGAATCAATTCCCTGGGACTCCTAGGAACCTGATACCAGCGGGTCTGGGAGATCATCAGCGGAGACTTGGACCATGGAGACCACACTGCCCCCAGGCAGGGAGAAAGGCAAACCCTGTGTGTCCTCCACTCAGGATGGCAACCTCTCTATGCCAGCTGCTGCAAGCTCAGCTGGAAGGCTAACAGGAAATCCAGATCATCTGGAAACCTGGAAATGTATAGCCAACAGTCCCAGAGCGCTGGGAATCAAGAGGCGTGAGACCGTGGCGAGCAGGTTGGCAATTGTGCAATCCAGAATCTGCTGGCTCTTTCGACCCCCCCAGGGACATGTCCCTGAGGATCCCCAAGTGCCAAAGCTCCTATCTGGATGTCTTTCCCAGGTTGGTGGAGAAGACGCAGGCAGGGGAGAGACGGGGGGCTTCGTCCAGACAGTATGCGTCCTCAGCCTAGTGAACTGAAATTCACAGGCGCTAGCCAGCCTGGTGCCCCCTGGGAATCTGGGCAGGCGGTGGGAGGGGGTGCTGATGGATGGGAGGGGTGAAGGGGTACTGAGTTGGGGGAGGCAGGGGGACTATACAGTCTCTCTTTGACAGCTAACATTTTCCAGAGCTGGCGCCCGCAGGGGAAAGGAAATCAGAGCTTCCCACCTCACACATCTTTTTCCCATTTTGTTCATGCTGCCCAGGGAAAGCCATTAGGGCTAGGTCAGTCTGGGGCCTCCCTTACCCGCCCATGTCTCCAGCCCTTCTATAAGGAGGGGTAGGTTGGTGGGGTCACTGGAAGGACAAGGCCCTAGCCTGGTGAAGGGGCCAGACTCTGAACTCTTGTATCCCTTCTTAATTCCCTCCCTGCTCAAGAGGGGAGGATGGGGGCAGGGACTTGGAATCTGGGCTCCTGGGGCCCACCCTTACTCTACTCAAATCCCCCTGCAGCTCTGATTTTGTCTCTGGGGAGTCTGGCCCACTGTCCTGGGCCTGGTCTGCAGCAAGAAGGGCCCTGGGGTTGGGGAAGCTGGTCCTTATTACCCAGCTCATGGGGTTCCAGCCTCCTCCCTGGAGCCATTAGCACAGCCAGCTTCCACAGGAGCCCAGCCTGGGGCCAAACTACCAGGTCTTATCTGGAGACAGTAGCTGCATTTGGGGGTTAGAGAAGGAGGGAAATGGGAACGCTAAGGAGCTTTGAAGAGGTGTTCCCCCGAGCTGGCCGATGTTCCTGAATCTGATCCATCAGTCCCATTTACCCTGTGCCCCAGGGACAGTGGGTCCAATAGTCTCTTTCTATCTCCATACAGAACCTCAAAGCCTAGGCCTAGGGCCCCTTCAGTCTCTTCTCTGGGATCTCACCCTTCTCCCCCACCACCCCTTACTTCTTTCCTCTTCAATCTCAGAGTCTGATTATCTGGCCCAGTGCCCACCTTCCACAGTTCAGGCCAGAGGAGGAATGTAGCCCTCAATCAGCCTGCAGCCCTGTGGACTCCTTTCTTCCTCCAAAAACTTCAGATCGTCTCAATGGACAGAGGGGTTCTGTGAAGCCCTGGCTCTTCTTCCATTTCTCATCCCCAGAGAGTGGGAGAAGAGATATCTGAGAGGGGGCTCGAGCTCCCCAGAAAAAGTCTTGGGCTGGACCGCAGGCTGTTCATCTTTTCCAGGGTTAGCCACTGTCCCTAGGTACCATGCAAACCCAAGGTCCACGCTGCCAAGCTTATCATAGCTATAACCGTCTTCCTCCTGCAACCCTTGGGCTGCCAGGGGTTAAGGGGCCAGTGCCGGGAGTGGAAATGGCAGAGGGGTTTCTGGCCCTAGTCACTGCATCATAAAAGCCAGGAGTTTAACAGCGGGTCACAGGGCTGACTGGCTTCTTCATCCAGCAGTGCTGCCCTGGGGGATTCCCTTCCGGAGAGGGGAAGGGGGCACGGCTGGCCAGAGTCAGGCCCAGGGCCATGTGGCTTCAGATGTTGGCAGCTGCCACCAACAATTCCAGCCACTCTGAATCCCCACCTCAGCCTGGAGGTTCTCTGAGAAGCAAGGAGGCTCTAGAGGAAGGGGGTCAGTAGGAAAGAAAACGGAGCAGGGGCCTACATGGGGGAGGGGATTGAGCTACCATAGCAGACTGGCAAGAAGCACAGTCTGGGTGGTGGAGGCAGGGTAGAGGAACAGAAGAACAAAGGGCCCAGGCCTTGTGCAGGGGTTCTCCAGGCACTTCCATGACTGCCCACACCTCTGCGCCTGCCCCTGAAGAGGCGAACAGAGCCAGGGGCCTCTCTCAGGGGACAGAGATCTCTGGACACGTCTTCCGCCAGTGCACCCCCAGCTCCTCCTTCCCCCTCCACTGCTCAGCCTGCCCGGCTCAGTGCACCCAGCCCAGCCCTGAGGAGAGCGTTGGCAGATGGAGCTGGGAACCAGGTAGCAGAGCCAAAATCAACAGAGGAGCCGCCTGGCTGCCCGGGTGCCTGCAGATTCCCCTGGTCTAACTGTGATCCCTCCTGTCACACGCAGCCCCCTCCTCGCATTCTGTACTTCTGACCCCACCTGCCTCCCCCTTTGCCAGGGCCCCAGGGCTGGCTCTGGAGGTCGCTGTCATACCCTTCCTTTGAGTCTGGCTCCCCCTGCCCCCATCACTCAGATTCTCTGACCACACCTTCCCTAGTTCCCAGGATCTCTCTCCTGTGCCCAGATGTTCCTGGGAATGAGTTGCCTCCTTTCTACTCTCTGACTCCCAGCTTGCACTTTAGCTTGCTGGAAGCTCTTTTTGGTCTTGCATCTATCCTGTTGCAATGGCAATTTCATTTGGGGAGGATCAGAGCAGGGCCTTAACAGATTTGCAAAAGGCTGGGTCCTTAAGCCCAGGGAGACACATGAATGGAACATTTCCTTCAATGCTGAGGATTAGAGCAGACCTGGAGGCAGGATGCTTAAGTCTATGCTCGGTGCTGCACGGAATCCTGAGGGCTCAGGGAGGCCAGAAGATACAGCTGTCCTCCCCAGGGGAAGGCCCAGCACCCTCTATAGAATTCCTGCTTCCTTTGCAGCCCCTACCCTGTATGGCAGAGACCCAGGTGTCCAGCCCCACCTGGGTTTAATTTCTACATGACTCTCTGCCAACAAACTCTCTGATCCAGCAGATGCAATAACACTGCGCAGGGTGAGGCCCTTCTACAAGTGCTGCATTTGGCTGGAGAATCTCCCCGTCCCCGTTGGGGGTGAGGGTGAGGGGTTCACAACACTCTCACTCTTGCCATCACTCCTTCCCAACTCAGCCTCAAAGGAATGATGGAGAGAGGTGGGGCAGCCTCCTCTTCCCAAGCCCCCAGACCCCTCAATTGTGCATACATATACATCCCCTCACACCCATACTCTTGCAACAATTCAGGAGCCTGCCCATCTGCATTCCTTCTGCAAAACCAGCCATTTTCCACATAGCCACACTGCAATGGGAACAAAGCTCCAGAATGTTTCTTTCCTAACTCTAGCTTTCCTAACTCCTCACCCCTATCCTGCCTCTGCTCCCCCAACTTCTCTCACCAATCTGACACACACCCCCAACTTGAGTCTCCAAATTCCTGGAGGAGCCCCAAGAGAGGTATGACCCAAGCTCCTAGAAAGGGGAACGCATTGCCCCAGGCAGATCTGCAGCAGATTTGGTAATAATTAAAAGCCAGCGACACTAGGAAATTCCTTCTCCTTATGGATCCCGGCGGGAAATTAAAGCCAGTTGTTTGTGACTGAGTGACTGATGCTGGCTAAGCTCCTCCCCATCACCTGGTTCCAGGGCTCTAGCCACTACCTCTTGCCCCTAGGTTCCCCCAGCCTCCTCTGTTAGGCCCCTTTCCCAGTCCCCCAGCCCTCTCATCCCACTACTCCCCAACCTCATGCCCCCCAACTCCCTTCCCCTGCACTTTTTCCTAAGTACCCCTTACACATGTGCCTCCATGCTCTATGGTTAACAGGGCTGCTGGAGGCTGAAACCTCCAGCCTGGTTCTTCAGCACCATGCTCTGGACCCTCTGCCCAAACTCTCTCAGCCAGGGTTGGGGTGCAGGGGCTGGAGCTCAGGCCCAGAGCTGCCAAACCACAAACACTCACATCTGGAAAAAATTCTCCTCCCAGCCCAACTTCCCTTTGTCTTACTTCTGTCTCTTTGGTAATTCTGGCTGCCTGGCCAGTGGGGGGGTGGGGGGTAGGGGTGGGGGTGGGGTGGGGGGAGTGAGGAAGTGGAGGGAGGGAATGGGCCCAGGCTGGCCTGCCTCCACCCCAAGCCCCCACCTCCAGCCCCTCTAGTTCCCTCAGCCAGACCACATCCCTCCTCTGTGCTCCTGTAGGTCCAGGCCCCCTCATCCTGGTGACCATCTTTTGGGTGCGGTTTCTACATCCTTAGTCACAAGCTTGCGGAGGAGAGGGTCAGCCCTGGCCCTTCTTTTTGCAGTAGGAGAGATGCCTACTGAGGAGGAGACTGGACTCTTCTGCTGGGGGCTCGAGAAGGCTGGAGGAGAGAGGGACAGGCAACCTGGATGTAAGAGGCAGGGGGCAGTGAGGGGGCAGCAGAGGCAGCAGGAGTCTGGTTTCTGCCCTGTTCCCTCCCCCAGCCTCCCCTCATCCCCTTGGCTGGGAGCCTGATTTCACTGTCAAAACCTAATCCTCCTCCCTTTACCTACAGCGAAGCTGCAGATGAATGATGGGGGAGGAGCAGTGCCTCAACCCCAAGCCCTAAGCACCCGCCAGGGACCACCCCTTCCAACTCCACCATCTCTGCTTTTGTCTACCCATCTTCCCAGAGCCCACTGCCCCCTCACTTGCAGAAGACCAGGCCAACCCCCACCCAGCTCCCCACAATTAAAGTCTCCTACACAAAACCTGGAACCCTAAAACCAGGCTGAAACCTCCAGCTCCTTTTTCAGAATTGACATTGGTTTTTGAGGGGTGTGGGGGCGTCAAAAAGCCCCTTCTACAGTCTAATCTTCATCCTTCCTGTGCCAGAGTCACCCTAGTTGCATTCTCTTCCCCTGCTGCTGCTGCTACCGCTAAGTCGCTTTAGTCGTGTCCGACTCTGTGCGACCCCATAGACGGGCAGCCCACCAGGCTCCCCCGTCCCTGGGATTTTCCAGGCAAGAACACTGGAGTGGGTTGCCGTTTCCTTCTCCCCTACACACCCATTATTCAGAGGTTTTCCTCTTTACAGCACAGAGGCTGGACCTCCAGAGTGTTCTCCAGTCTTTGGTAAATCCTCCAGCCCCTTTCCGCTGGCTCTCCTCCACGGGGTCCTCCCCAGCTAAGGCCCCTAACTTCCTAGACTGTTCCGGAGGTCTAAAAGAAAGGGCCCAGAAGTTTGCAGAGCTGGTCCTCTGCTCCACCCTTGGCCACGCTGGCAGGGTGGGGCCAGGGCTGGGACCAGATGTGGGGATTTTTCTCCCCGCCTCGGAAGAAGCTGCAAGGACAGCTCCGGGAAGGTGGCGGGGCTGGGGGTGCGTTAAGGGCATCGGGACCACGTGCACCGATCCGCCGAGGGCAGCGGGGCCGCAGCGTCCCTCAACATGGAACAGGCCCCCGGGTTCCGCCGACTCAGGAGTACCGTATTCCCCACGCCCGACCCCGCTCCTCTGCGGTCGGCGGTCTACGGCCTCCTGGCCTGTCTCCGAAGCTCCCTGCCTGACTTCCATTTCTGTTTGTCTCCCTGCCCTCTCCCTCAGGGTCTCGCCCACTCCCACTTGGGTCTCCACGTGGAGCCGTGCCCTACCCCCCTCCTTTGATCTCCCACTTCAAAGCCGCTTGCCGAGGGGCGGCCGCTGCTTCCGCCGTTTTACGGCTCAGAATGGTGACACCTGAGACCCTGCTCCTCCCCTTCCCGGGGCACCCAGCCCCCGCTCCCCCGCCCCCTCACCCGGAGGTGGCAGCTCGGCGCGCCGGGGGCTCCAGCGCCTCTGTCCCCGCCTCCCCCCTGCCACGTACTGCGATCCCCTCGGGGGTCTGGGGAGCCGAGCGACAGAGAAAGCGCCTTAATAAAGAGCTCATGTCAAGTGATTGGCTGTGACCTCTGCCCTTCGCAGGCTCGCACTCAAGGCTCCCGTTTAACCCTTCGACGCCCGCCCAATTCTTTAAGAGGAATGAGTCTCCCTGCGCCAACTTTCAGCCCACCAGACAATACTGGAGCCCGAAACCTGGGTGGGGAGTCTCGGGCGGGGGGGCGGGAGTGAACCCCCTCCCAGCGTCTTCGAGTTTTTCCAGCAGGGGGTGCCGTTGCCTCACTTAGGTGCCTGGTCCCTGAACCCCAGGACTCCCCAGCCTCTCTCGAGTTCGGAGCAGTCACCCTGGATCCAGCTTCAGCGGAGCGGAGATCGGCCGCCCCAGCTCCGACTCGCGAGGAGTGGTTCACCAGCTGGTGGTGCTGCCGGGTGTCCGGCGCCAAGGAGCAGAGTGCACACAGAGTCAGGTTGGGGAGGGATGGGGAACAGGCGAGATGCGACCCTGCGCCTCGGACTGCAGACGTGACACCCTAGCCTCTGTGCCCCGGACCCGGCGCCCTCTCTTCTCGGTTGAGAGCCCAATCCTAGGGCTCGTCCCCCGTCCGTCTCCTCGTCCACCCACTGGCGCGGGAGCCAGCAATCAGGGGCCCCCTCGGCGAATTTTGGACCCTCCCATGGGTCTAGGTCCAGAGGCCGTAGTGGAGGTGGGGGTGGGACGGTAATGAAGGGACCGGGCTCAAGGCCCCCACAGGTGGGGAGGCGGGCGGGACGGGAGGCGGGGGCCACCTCGTTTTTGGGCAAGGGCGGATCCACGAAGGGTATAAAAGCTGTCCGCGCAGGAGCCCAGGCCGGCTTTAGGGTTGTCCTCGGACGTTCCCGGTTTCCTGAGTCCCGCAAGGCGGCGGAGACATCTCTTTTGAGTAAAAGACTGTGTCCAGTGCTCCAGTGGAAAGATCTAAGGGGCCCGCCACTAGCGCCGCCACCATGCCCAACTTCTCTGGTAACTGGAAAATCATCCGATCGGAGAACTTCGAGGATTTGCTCAAAGTGCTGGGTAAGGAGAGTTTTGATTGCCGGGGAGAGGAGAGGGGGTGCTGAGGCATCGGAGGCGGGTATGAGAAAGAAAGGGAAGCTGGAACCAGGGCGTGGGAAGCTGGGCTCCTACATCCCCAAGAATAGGGGCCAGACGCCTGGGTCCTGGGGCGCTGGGCCGGAATACCCAAATCCTTTTTTCTCCGGTGGGGCGCCCACCGGTGCCAGCTGCTGCGGTGACTCAGCCTCTGAATCAAGTAGAAACCAGAAGCACGAGGTCGGTATCTCTTGGGGTGAGGCGAGGGGGTTCTCCGCTGTTCAGAAGCTGCACACACTGCGACCAGGCTGAGTGCCTGGGTCTCTACCCAACCGAACCCCCCAGAGGCATTCCAGCCTCCTTCCCCTTTGCCCCCTGCAGGTAACCCAATCTCCGGGGGCAGATTCCTTACCTCTTTGCCTTGGGTTCTGCCTACTAGGTGATCCGTCACAGCAGGGCCCCCAGATTCCCTTTTCTTCCCCTTTCAGAACTTTTCCACTGTGCTCCCCCACCCTCCATCTGTGAGACAAATATTTTCCTATAGCGAGCAACTAGAGTCCTAAAATCGCTCTGGATAATTATCACTTTCTTAGATTTCAACAAATGGCTTCGTGTGAAACCCCAGCCACCCCCTCCTTTTGGAAAAACCGAGTTCTCCTCTCCCTCCCTCCCTCCCTCCCTGGAGAGCCAGGCTGCAGCCCAGCTGGTTAAAGGTGGAAGAAGTTGAATCTACCAGACTGCCTGTCCCAACTCCTGTGTGCCCTCCGGTGTCTGGGGTTTGGGTGGCAGGGGGAGCGGGGGGAGAGGGGGCAGAGAAAGCCTGGACTCGCTGGGGAGAGGGTTTTGAAGAGAGATGAAGATTAGTCAAGAATTCAGCGACTCATACATAAGCCACCTGGAAACCTGGAGCCCTCCATTTCTGGCCTGGACAGACTCTGGCTGGACTGGGCAGAGGGCACCCTGTGTGGGGCAGGGAACTGTAGAAATGAGTTAGGAATGAAGAAAGGTCTGGAATGCTGTGAGGAAAGCAAGGATTTCCCCACCCTTCCTCACTGTTAGTTATTTTTGCAATCTGACCACAGTATTTCTTAGAGTCCTGTCAACCTTTCTTGCTCTACCCTTGTTGAAATGAAAGGAGAAAAGTTTTCCCTTCGGAAAGCCTGGATGCCATTCCCTCCCCCATCGTCTCTGGATGCTGGCCCCTCTCCCTAGTGAATGAAGCAGTGGACTAGAGCACCCCCAGGCCCCGGCTGGAGGATTAGATCCCAAACCCAACCCTGTTGTCTGTCTGTCTTCAGTCTGTTTGTACTCCCTGTGGGGTCTCTCAGAGCCACGTGCCCTCCTCAGGGCTTGCTGAGGGGGCAGATTGAAAACAGACCCGTTAGACAAACACAGTCCTGAATCAGCCAAGGTCAGCTGAGCCTGGCCCCAGCACCACAGGCACCAGAGGCCACAGGAGGGGTGTCCCCTCTGAACCTAGCCTTGCTTCCGCAGGAACTTCAGTCCCTTCTCTCTCCTCTTTGTCCTATTCCAGGGTCTCTCTCCTGGGGAGGGATGCTCAGGTATTTGGAGGATACCCATCCCTTCCCTTGTGGCTCAGCTGGTAAAGAATCTGCCCGCAATGCAGGAGACCCTGGTTCAATTCCTGGGTCAGGAAGATCCTCTGGAGAAGGGATAGGCTACCCACTCCAGTATTCTTGGGCTTCCCTTGTGGCTCAGCTGGTAAAGAATCCTGCAATGCAGGAGACCTGGGTTTGATCCCTGGGTTGGGAAGATCCCCTGGAGAAGGTTAAGGCTACCCACTCCAGTATTCTGGCCTGGAGAATTCCATGGACTGTATAGTCCATGGGGTCACAAAGAGTCTGACACGACTGAGCGACTTTCACGTCTAACTCACTCCACTTCTTCGTCCCATCCAATATGTGGTCAGGGCACACGGCTTCCCAGGTGGCGCTAGTGGTGAAGAACCCGACTGCCAGTGCAAGAGGTGTAAGAGATGCGGGTTCGATCCCCAGGTTGGGAGGATCCCTGGAGGAGGGCATGGCAACCCACTCCAGTGTTCATGCCTAGAGAATCTTGTGGACAGAGGACCTGCAGGTTATGATCCATAGGGTCACAGAGTTGGACACGACTGAAGCAATTTAGCACACATGCATAGTGCATAGCTAGCAGCTCCTGTTTCTGTGACCGGAAAGCTAATTGCTAGATAGCAGGATGGGCTTCCCAGGTAGCACCAGAGAGTGAAGCAGTCTGTTTGTTCGAGTTGTTGGAGCAGGACGTGTCTCTTTTACCAGATCAATTTGTCTTAGGAACCTCTGTCATTGCTCCCTGGTCCCTAGAGATCAGCAACCAAGAAGTGGGCCCCTGGGCTCCTGAGGGACAGGCCTTCCTCCTACTCCCTTCTGCCTGCAGGAGAGTGGGTCTGTGCTGGTGCCAAGGAGAAAGGGGATTCGTTTCTCTAGGGATCCAAGTCTGGAGGCAAGCCGGGGGTCTAGCTCACATCAGAGGAAGCCCAGGCCACCCACCTGGCCCAGCCCAGTTTGGCCCCTCATCCTTACCCATTGTTTCCCAGAATGGTTCTGCTGCAGTTCAGGGCCGGAGGCCAGGCCAGGTGAACCGGCGCAGGGCTTGGGCCTAGGCGCCAGCTAGAGGTGCCTCCCAGCCTGCTTGACTTTCTGGCAGAGGGCTGCTCTCTCCGGCTACCCCATTCCTTTTAAATAACTAGGGAGAGGAGAGAAGGGGTCCAGTCTGGGAAAGGACAGGGGGACAGGCTCAGGGACTCTGAACCCACAGAAGCTGAATGAGAAGACCTGGGCCCTGAAGTAGGGTGGGTGATCCTGGAGTCGGGGTACATCACGGGAGGGGGAGGGGAGTGTCCCTTTCTCTCCCTTGAGGGGAGAGGGACGTAGATGTCTTCCAGGAGGGCAGGTGAACAGGAAGGAGTCTGATGCATGGAACTTTGAGCCCCAATTCTGGCTTTTTCTTTGCCTTCCTTTAATCAGTAAAAACAACAACAATGAGTAGCTACTGTTTGAAAACTTACAGATGTGCCTGGCACTGTGTGTGCTCCAGCCTAAACACACATTGTCCCATTTGATGGGCTCTTGAAGAAGCTGTTGTCTCCATTTTACAATTGAGAAATCTAAGCCTCAGAGAGGTTAAGCCATTAGCCCAGGGTCACCTAGCCTGAAGGGAGGGTGAGCCAGGTGGAAATCATGGCCTAATGGGTCTTATTTCACAGCCTGTGGCTTTCCCAGGCTACAGACCATTCTGTAGGGGGACACAGCTGCCACACCCCCTTCCCTGTTGAGAATCCCTGTTCCTTCTCATTCTGGGAGGGACAGACTCAGCAAATCAAGGCCACCAGACAGGAGAGGTGAGTAGGCACAGAGGGAAGTGGCCCCTACTTCAGGACATGAGTAGTGAGGGCTGGCTGAGGAGGGTCTGCCTGCACATGAGTTGGGGTGTGGACACAGTGACTCTAATGAGCCCACTCCAGCAGATGGTCTCAAGCAAGGAGGACAAAGGACCTAAAGTGAGGAGCCAAGGGGAGCTGTAGCAGGCTGAAGGGACCGGGGAGAACTGACTGCAAAGCTGAGACTTGAGGATCCCAGTCCAGGGGTGCTGATTCATCCAGGTGGAAGCTAGAAGCAGAAATCCCAAGGGAGGGCACTACTTCTCTGCCCCTCCTTGCTGAACCCACCAGCCATCAGGGCTGCGCCACCTGCCCTCCCTTCAAGGCTTTTTGGACACCAGGGAACCCTCCCTCTCCTCCCAGTCGACTCATAGTTCAGCTTGCTCCTGCTGTCTGCTGGGGAGGGTGTGAGGCAGGTGCCTGAGGCAGCGTCCATCCTCTCCCCTCCCTACAGGGGTGAATGTGATGCTGAGGAAGATCGCAGTGGCTGCAGCAGCCAAGCCAGCAGTGGAGATCAAACAGGAGGGGGACACTTTCTACATCAAAACCTCTACCACCGTGCGCACCACAGAGATCAACTTCAAGGTCGGAGAGGAGTTTGAAGAGCAGACTGTGGATGGGAGACCCTGTAAGGTGTGTGCAGGGATGGGGTCCCTTGGGGTCATGGGATCCATCGCCTGGTGCCTCATCATGACATTTTCCAATCTTTCCCTCGAGTCTTTCCTCCATCTCCAGTGGGGAGAGTCCCTAGGTAGTGTGGGTGGGCAGAAAGGTGGCGCTTTCTCTGTCCCTCTCATGGCCTTGTCCTGGCTGTGGGCCCAGCTCACCTGGCCACCCTCTCATACAGAGCCTGGTGAAATGGGAGAGTGAGAACAAAATGGTCTGTGAGCAGAGGCTGTTGAAGGGAGAGGGTCCCAAGACCTCCTGGACCAGAGAACTGACCAACGATGGAGAGCTAATCCTGGTAAGGCTTTTTCCTGCTCTTCTCCAAGCTCAGACAGAGCAAGCCCAGTGCTACCTTCAGAGATTTTCCAGGACATTCCACAGTACAGGAAATTTAAGAACAGCGGTGGCTGTTCTCTCTGTCTCCTGATGGAGCTGCTGTGGCAGAACTAGGCTGTCCGTGTCCCAGGCAGTACCCTTGTGCAAAGCAAAAGGGTGTCTCTTCCACGTGGAGCAAAGGACTTGTTCTGAAAGGCCCCAGCAGATCTCTCGGGGGATCCTCCTGGCTTGGGGAGGGAGACGTAGAATGGACCCTGGGCCTCTATTGTCCTCCATCACATGATGCCCAGGCATTTTGTGAACCGTCCTGAGCCAAGAAGTAGGTTTGGACCTGGAGGCCAAGCAGAGTATTTCCACGCAACCTTCCTGCTCCCAAGCACAGGAACCAGGGGCCTCCCAGGCTAACAATGACTTCTCTCCCTTCAGACCATGACGGCGGATGACATCGTGTGCACCAGGGTCTATGTCCGGGAGTAAGCGGCCCCAGAGCCGCCACCGGCCCATGCTCCCTGCCTCCTGCCCCACCCCTTCTTCTAGGCTAGCTCTCCCCTCACCCCAGTCACTTCTGGGAGTTCTGGGTTGCCTTCTACAGGGGCTCTCCTTTTATTGAGCCCTCCTCTCCTCCCATATATCAACACGATGGATGGAGCCCAGATCACCGATTCCAGGATCACTCTCCCCAGACCCGCCCCAGTCCTAGCCCCAAACCAGCCCATACTCTCTCTCCTTTTCTACAAGGGGACCCGAGGGCCTAAGTAGGAAAGACCGGCCCTCTGTCTTCCACTCCGTCCCTGTAGCCCATACAGTGTAGAATATTTATTGGTTAATTTTATTAAAATGTTTTAGGAAATTAAACCTGTCTCTGGCTCACTGGGAAGGGGCTGGGTAAGTCAGCTAAGTCCAACTTCGCCTTTGAAAGGCAGTGTGAGGGTGTCTGATGTTTCAGCAGCACTGGTGCACGGTTCACAAGGGGGAGGGACCCACCTGGCCTCCACCCTCCTCATCACCATCCCTTCCTTTGCTGCGGAATCCATGACCATCACCTTCATTCCCCCTCCTCCAGCCTCCTTTGTTCCCAGCTCTGGCTTCTCATCCTCTGACTCTCAGCAGGTGCTGAGGAACTGACTCCCACCTTCTCCTGCGATGGTGACATAGCTCTGACATAGCTCCCTCCTCCTCCTCCAACTGCTCCTTCTCTCTCCTCCAACCCCAATCTGTGGGTGACCCCAGGCCTGGCCTTGGCCTCCCACATGGCTCCAGATGACTCATCACCGCCCACAGGATGGCCTTGCTCTTGCCCATGTCTCTTTGTGTCTGAGACAAGCCTATCTCTGCCTTGAGATCTCTCACTCTGCCCTGTCTGCCCCGTCTCTTGGCTCTTCCAGGGCCCCTTAGGTCCTCCTCCCACGCACCTCCCTGAGCCTCCACACTCAGTTCTGTGTCTTCCCAAATTCCATCACAATCTCTTTCACACGCCACTGCACTAGACCCTGCTTTCTCATTGTTCACCTGGTTTATTCAGCGGCAGCTCCTAACTGGTTTGCCTGTTTGCAATTCATGTTATCACGATGTGATTGGAGCCAAGTGAGCACAAGTGATAAGAGAGGTTCAAATCCTGGTTCTTCCACTTGCTCGTTGTGACTTCAGAAAAGTTACCTAGTTTCCCTGAGCCTCAGTTATCTGGGTCGTTGTTTTTAATTGAAGTATAGTTGATTTTGGCACTGGCAGGCAGATTCTTTACCACTGCGCCAGGGAAGATCCCCTGAAGTAGGATATAACAACCCACTCCAGTATTTCTGGAAAATTCTGTGGACAGAGGAGCCTGGTGGGCTACAGTTCATGGGGTCGCAAAGAGTTAGATGCAACTTTGCACACACAAGTAGTTGATTTACATTACTGTGTTAGTTTCAGGTATATAGCAAAGTGATTTTTTTCAATTCTTTTCCATTACATGCTATTACAAGATAGTGAATGTACAGTAAATCCTTGTTTATTTTATATATGTTAGTGTGTATCTATTAACATCATTGGAGAAGGAAATGGCAACCCACTCCAGTATTCTTGCCTGGAGAATCCCATGCACAGAAGAGCCTGGTGGGCTACAATCCATGGGGTCACAGAGAGTCGGACACGACTGAGCGACTAATACACATTAATATCATACTCGTAATTTATCCCTATCCTACCCCTTTCCCCTTTGGTGACCATACATTTGTTTCCCATGTCTGTGAGTCTATTTCTGTTTCATAAACAAGTTTGTTTGTTTTTGTTTGCTTGTTGCCACACTTTGTGGCTTTACGGATCTTAATTCCCCAACCAGCCAGGGATCTAACTCTGGCCCCTGCAGTGGAAGTGCCGAGTCCTAACCACTGGACCACCAGGAAATTTCCTATATTACTGTTTAGATTCCACATAGTGATAATATTTGCCTTTGTCTGACTTACTTCACTTAAAATCATAACCTCTATCCATCCATGTTGCTACAAATAATACCACTACATTCTTTTTGTGGCTGAGTAATGTTCCAGTACATATACCACATCTTCTTAGGCCCGTTGCCTGTGAATGGGTCCTTGGGTTTTTCCCACGTCTTGGCTATTGTAAATAGTGCTGCTCTGAACATGGGGGCAGAGTACATGTATATTTTTGAAGTGTGTATATTTTCAAACTAGAGTTTTCATCTTTTCTTTGGGATATATGGGACTGTGGAATCAGTTATTTGGCTTTTTAAAAACACAAAACAATGTAATTGAAAGGCTTATGTACTGGGACTGGGAAGTTTCAGTCGGGTCTAACTTCAGGTGTGGCTAAATCCACCAACTCAAATACGTACCGGAGAAGGCAATAGCACTCCACTCCAGTACTCTTGCCTCGGAAATCCCATGGATGGAGGAGCCTGGTAGGCTACCCATGGGGTGGCTAAGAGTCGGACACGACTGAGCGACTTCACTTTCACTTTTCACTTTCATGCATTGGAGAAGGACATGGCAACCCACTCCAGTGTTCTTGCCTGGAGAATCCCAGGGACGGGGAGCCTGGTGGGCTTCCGTCCATGGGGTCGCACAGAGTCGGACACGACTGAAGCAGCTTAGCAGCAGCAGCAGCAGACACATACGTCAACCTCTCCCTTGGCATCCACATCCTTCTCTTCTGTTTGTGCATTGGTCTCCTTCGATCCTGTCACATAGAAATGATCTCTAAGTCATAGGAAATGGGCTTCGTATGCCTCCAGCTAACACAGTAACAGCTTGAGATCCAAAAAGAAGTGGGACTCTCTCCCAGAGTCTCTATCTTGAACATCCCAGGATTCGGTTTGCTTCTGCTTACACCACATGACCATCCCTCGGCCCCTTGGACTAGTTGCTGTCGTCAGGGCAAGGGGCCCACTGATTGGCCAGGCCTGGACCTCACACCACACCCATGGCCAAGGAACAGGTCTGGCAAGGTGATTAACAATCCCATCAGGATCCCATGGGGTGGGAAGAAGCACTTATCCAGTGAAGAGGGCTGCTGTGAGTCTTAGGCTTCTAATCTAGAAAACAGCAATTATATATAACATCTACCTCACAAGGATGTTGTAATAGTTAAATAAAATAAATCTCACTAAGTATATAGCACTTAGCAATAGTAAACTCTTGGTGTCTCTGATCTATCCTTCACAATGCTGCCAGGGGATCCTTCAAAACATATTGGGGCACTTCCCTGGTGGTCTAGTGGTTAAGAATCCACCTGCCAGTGCAGGGGACATGGGTTCAATCCCTGGCCCAGGAAGATAATACACACAGTGGGGCAACAAAGTTTGTGCACTGTTGTAGCCACGCGTTCCGGGAAACAGACTCACTCAGAAGGACGATGCAGATAGTGGAGTGCAGTTCATCACACCAGCGGCCCAAGGCAGAGTCTCCTCTTAGCCAAGGACTCTGACCAGTTTTTGTGAAACCTTATATAGCCTAAGTGTACTTGCTCAAACCCACCTCCCCAAATTCCTTGAAACTAGTCTGGACAAGGTAAAAGAGAGATATGATCAAAGTTAACTCATGATTCATGATTCAAGAGTAGATAAACAGTGGACATTTATCAATCGGCCTGTGTTCATATCCCAGTAAACATAATGGAATTTACCACTTTGTTCTGTTACAGAGATAATTAGCATATTCTTTTTAGGCAACGGAGAGTCCCAGTCCAAGTCCTGAGGCTCTTTTATCCGGGGGTCTGGTTTTCCATTGGTGTGCCATTTCTATAGATACCGGGCATCAAGTTCAGAGTCCCCTGGGAGGGTGACCACGCGTGCAGCCCAATGTTCACAGCCTGGCCTGAGACGGAGTCCAGCTCTGTCTGTTCCTCCTTCAGCGCTACTGAAGCTGCACTCTAGAGCCTGTGCTCTGCAACAAGGGAAGCTACAGAAAAAAGAGAAGCCAGCATATTGCAACTAGAGAGTAGCCCCTGCTCTCCGCAACCAGAGAAATCTTGTGCACAGCAATGAAGACTCAACATGACCATAAATAGATAAACTTTAAAAACCCCACTGCCCCCCACCAAAAAAAAATTGAGATGGCCAAAAAGTTCATTTGACTTTCCTCTAACATTGAACAAACTTTTGGCCAACCCAGTATGTTTTCTGTCAGTCTCCTATTAAAGGGCTTCCCAGGTGGCACCTGGGGTAAGGGAACCCGCCTTCCAATGCAGGAGACGTAAGAGACACAGGTTTGACTCCTAGATGGGAAAGATTCCCTGGAGGAGGGCATGGTAGCCCACTCCAGTACTCTTGCCTGCAGAATCCCATAGTCAGAGAAGTCTGGTGGGCTACAGTCCATGGAGTCGCAAAGATTGGACACGACTGAAGTGACTCAGCACACACGACCTGTTTAAAAAACAATAAAACAAGGTACAAAATCCCCTTAGCTGCTGCCCCTCATTTTGTCCAACATAAAGTCCAAACAGGTGTTAGAAGCCTTTCAAGACATGGCCTCTGCTTTTTCCTGCGCTGCTCTTCGGGGCAGGCCTCTGCTCCCACCTCCCCTGCATGGCATGCTGCCCTCTTGCCCAGCCCTTGGCATCCAGATGCGTCTTCAAAGCCTAGCACCACACATAGCCTGGAAGGAGCCTCTCCCATCAGTGCTGACACTCAGTGGCCACGCTTCAAAGACTCTGTGCTGGCTGGGGAGCCTCCTCTGTCTACAAGACCAGGGGCCCTGGGGCCAGGGCCTCCCGCTGCAGCCCATGAGAGGCCACAGGCTGCGGCTGAGGGCAGAGCATCAGAACCAGGAGGCAGGGAGACAGTGTGCAGAGCCCCCGGGCAAGTGAGGCCCCTCTCTGAGTGTGGGCTGGGGCAGGGGAGGGGCCCTTTCATTTATTCATCCAACTATTGTTTCCTGAGAGTCTCCTGGGTGCTGGGCACTCTACTAGATGCTGAGAACACCAAAATGAATAAAATGGGCAAGATTTCTGCCCTTATGGGGCATGTGGCGGGGTAGAGGGAATAGATCTCAAGTAGGGAAAAGATGACTCAAAATAAATGCACCAATAAATATATATAAATGCACCAATAAATATATATAAATGCACCAATAAATATTATAAATGCACCAATAAATATGCAATCAGCTGTTGTTGTAAGTGCTATGAAGGAGAAGGGGAGAGGAGGAAGAGAGTGCGGTAGAGAAGACCTCACTCCGAATGAAAGTGAGTAGAGTGTCAGAAGAGCAGGTGTTTTGGAGGACAAAGCGCTTCGGGATGCCCTGGAGGCCTCAGTGGGGTGGAGCAGAGAAGGTGCTCTAGGCAGAGAGAATTACAGGGTAAAGGCCCTACGGACAGTTCGGGCAGTTCAAGGTCCTATTTTGGAGTGCAGGGCAGCTGGGGGCCATCAGTGACTCGATTATGGAGAGCCCGAAGGACATGAGGGCCACAGTAAGTTTTTCTTTTTCTTTTTTTTTTTGGCCTGAGACTTGCAGCTTGTGGGATGTTAGTTCCTGACCAGGGATTGAACCCTGGCCCTCAGCAGTGAGAACTTGGAGTCTTAACCACAGGACGGCCAGGGAATTCCCAGCATTTCTTATTTTAAGAGCCAAGAGAAGTCACTGGAGGATTTTTTTAAAAGGAGTGGCATTCCATTTGTGTTTTAAGGAGCTTCTTCCAGCAGCCAGGTAGATAGATCAGAGAAACAGAGGAGCGAAGGAAAGCCATCAGGAGACTGATGAGATGCTCAGGCAGAAGGTGGAGAGAAATGCTGTGGAGGGTGCAGACTGTGATACATTAGAAAGGGGGAAGAAAAAGGAAGGCGTCAAGAATGGCTGTCTGGGGGCTTCCCTGGTGGTTCAATGGCTAAGACTTCGCACTCTGAAGACAAGGGTTCAATCCCTGATCAAGGAACTAGACCCCACTTGCTGCAACCAAGAGTTCCCACGCTGAAACTAAAACCAGGCACACAGCCAAATAAATAACTTCTTTTTTAAGATATTGCTGGTTTTTCCTGTGGCCATGTATGGATGTGAGAGTTGGACTGTGAAGAAGGCTGAGCACCGAAGAATTGATGCTTTTGAACTGTGGTGTTGGAAAAGACTCCTGAGAGTCCCTTGAACTGCAAGGAGATCCAGCCAGTCCATTCTAAAGGAGACCAGCCCCTGGGATTTCTTTGGAAGGAATGATGCTAAAGCTGAAGCTCCAGTACTTTGGCCACCTCACGGGAAGAGCTGACTCATTGGAAAAGACTCTGAGGCTGGGAGGGATTGGGGGCAGGAGGAGAAGGGGACGACAGAGGATGAGATGGCTGGATGGCATCACTGACTCGATGGACGTGAGTCTGAGTGAACTCCAGGAGATAGCGATGGACAGGGAGGCCTGGCGTACTGCGATTCATGGGGTCGCAAAGAGTTGGACACGACTGAGCAACTGAACTGAACTGAAGAAAACAAACAAAAAAAAGGCTGTCTGGCTTTGGTTGCTGCTTGTGCTGGTTTCAGAAATGGAAAAATGAGGGACTTCTCTGGTAGTACGGTGGATAAGAATCCACCTGTCAACGCAGGGGTCATGGGTTCGATCCCTGGTGCGGGAAGATGTCCCATGCCACAGAGCGACTAAGCCTGTGCACCGCAAACACGGAAGCCGGGCGTGCTCAGGGCCTGAGCCCTGCCGCTGCTGGGCCTGCTGCCACAGGCCGCTGCGACAAAAAGCCTGCATAGCGAAATGAAGAGCAGCCCCCACTCACCACGACTAGAGAAAGCCCACACAAAGCAGCAAAGCCCCCGAGCAGCCAAAAACTAAAAGAAGAAGAATGAGAATTGAATCGGGCTGGGCCTTCCGGATATGAGTTTTGTGCTTGGTTTAATCCAGAAGAGCCTTAACTCGCCAGCCGGAGCCCTTCCTTTACCTTCTCTGCATCGCCTCCTCCCCTCCCACCCCATCCCTGACTCTGGCTCTGTCTGACGTGCATCCAGTTTCTGGCTCCCCAGCCTAGCCATCCCCCCTCAACCTGCCTGCTCCTTCCCACCCTGGAGAGACCTTTCTTCAAGCCTTTCCTGCACCTTTCCCAGGCCCTTGTGGGTGTAGCTCTGTCTGTCTGTTTGGGGCATCTGCTCTTGTTTCTCTGCCTAGTGTGTCTCTGAATACAGCTGTTGAAAATGGCAGAGAGAAGACACATTTCTTGTTCCCAGATCTCAGAGGGCAAGTACTGGGTCTCCCCCCTCAGAATGGGGGTCCTCTGGAAACAGTAGCTATTTGTCTACCCTGAGATGGGAGGCGGGGGGGGGCACTTTGGGCGGGCCCTTCCTCCTGGCCCTGCTTCTCCAGCACTTCCCTGCCTGCCAGCCTGAGATGACAAGGAAGTTACAGCCCTGACACAGGAGATTGGATCAGGGAGCAGCCACCTCACCCATTTGGCCCAGCCCGACCTGTGAGAAAGTCCCTCTAGCTTCCCCCGCCCACCCCAAGGCCTCCTGGGCTCCTCTTCCGTTACCTGCCCATATCACTCAGTGGTGCATTTGAGGGAAAAGGCATAGGAGCCCCCACCTCCTGCCTGTATCCTGAAAATTCTGTGAAATCTCTGTGGGCAGAGTCTTCTCGAGAGTCCAAGCTTCTCAGAGGGGAAGGAGAGGGTGAAACCTCTGAGGCAGCTACACAGGGGCCTGCCTGGGTCACTGAGCCCCGCAAGAGTCAGGACAAGCACAGCCCAGGAGGAAAGGAAGGCAAAGACAAGGGAGGGTGTGTGGAGTGATTCTCTCCTGGGGTCGGCGCTGCACTCAACCCTCAGGGGCACTGATGGGCACGGAGACAGTCTACACCAACATCTCAGGGAAACTGAGGTACATGCACACACAGACACACACGCACACACCAAGAAACAGCAGCATGGAGCTGAGAGGAAGGTCTAGAAAGGCCTCAACACCAAGAGAGGCAGGGCACAGCTGAGACCAGAGAGGAGAAAGATCTGGGGAAGCCAGGGCCCGGGGGTACCACTGAGGCCCCCAGAACCTAAGGGCAGCTCTCTGCCCATGTGTGGCAGGAGGAGCCAAGTTACTCCACATGAGGGGGACTGGCAGAAGTGGGGCCACAGGCAGGAAGCCCTGAGAAAGGAGCAGGGAAGAGGGGAGAGGGAGAGAGAGGGAGGGGAGAGGGAGAGAGAGGGAGGGGAGAGGGAGAGAGAGGGAGGGGAGAGGGGGAGAGAGGGAGAGAGAGGGAGGGGAGAGGGAGAGAGAGGGAGGGGAGAGGGAGAGAGAGGGAGGGAAGGGAGGAGACCAGGGAGAAGGCAGCAGGCAGGGATAGGAGGAGATCTAGGCTGGAGAGGGCTGAGATACTCAGGAGGAGGGGAAGAGGCCGGGAAGAAAGGGCCCCAGGGCTGAGGGTCAGAGGAGAGGAGGCATGCTGGTCAGGGCCTCTGACCCCAGGTCCCAACAAAGGTCTGCATAAGGACCACCACAGGCACAAGATGGATGGGACTGGGGCCTCCAGGCCCTTTGTGGCGGAGGATTAAAGGGAGCAGGCTCTGAGGAGAGTCCTTCAGAGTCCCCTCCCCTTGTGGGCTCCCCTACCTACCCCTCTCCACAGTGACCTCAGCACTCTTCAAGTGTGTAGAAAGAGAGAGACTGGGGTGGCAAGGTTGGGGTGGGGGCGGGGGGGGCAGGGAGAGGAGTCCAACCAGGTATTTCTCTTGGCTGGGCCAGCCATACCTGAAAAAGATGAGGGACAGGGTAGCGGGACAGCCAGGGGACCTGGGGAAGTCCTTCAGCCCATCTAGAATCTCCCCGAGCCAGGTATCGAACCTGGGTCTCCCGCATACCCTCTGAGCCACCAGGGAAGCCCCGAAAGTGATTCCATCATGTGCAAATAAGATGCAAAAGCGATGCCTACGGAGGCGCCAGGAGGAGTCCGGAGGTTAAGACGGCTGCTGTAGTGAAGGTCAAGGGGCCCCGAGTCAGGTCTTCCCACTTCTCCTTCAGACCTGCTGCTGCCCTCCTGACCTCTTGGCTTCTTCCCTGTCCTTGTACCCCTTGGCGCTGTCAGTCGAGAAACCAGTTCTGTTCCTGCCCTGGATAAAGATCTCTGGGCTGGGCTCTTCCCAGGCGGAGGCAGAAACCTGGCCGGCTGACAGCACCCCTACTTCTAGCCTGGGCTGTTAAGAGCTCCCTACCCCAGGCCCACCTGAGGTCGGCCTGGCCCTTTCCTCACCAGCCCTCCCACAGTCCAGCCCCACCTTCCTTCCCAGCCCCATACCCACTCAAAGAAAAGTTCTCAGAGTGGGAGCTTGTAGGGGGCAGGGTCCCTCCTTTGCCTTCTTCCTTGGGTCTCCCAGGAGCCCTCGGGTTCCTCTCCTCCCATCCACACTGCCCGTTCCGCTTGGGCTGGTGGGGTTTGTCTCTACCCCCGTCTTCTTCCATGCCTCACCCGCGCCCCACTGGACCGTGGCGGTAGCTCCCAGACAGCAGGCTCAGCCCCCTTGCCCGGTCACCGGCACCAAAGGAGGCCGGGTGAGATAGGGTTGACCCCACTTAACCCCAGCCCCTGGTCTCCTCTTGAGCCATCATTCATGTCCCGTGACATTCTCGCCCTTTCTCGTCCCCTGGAGCCGCATGTCCCCACTCCTCCAACTAGAAGGGACTTTGAGAGGTCATCTCCTCCATTCTTCTGCCTCCTCATCAAACGTCTGCCTGACCTCTGCCCCTACACAGTGCTCTAGGAACTCTATTCCTCCTGTCCCAGCCCTCCACAGAGTTGGCCAGACTCTCCCAGCTTCCCCCAGGGCACTTGCAGCAAAGTGGAAGATCCAAAAGTAGAGAAGGCAGAAGTGGCAGCTTTCGGGGGATCTGGGGAGGTCTGGGGAGGTCTGGAGGAGCCTGGACTCAGGTCTCAGCTCCCATCCCCACTCCCTGAGGTGAGCAGGTCTGGTCAGGTCAGGCTGGGATTCAAGCTGGTGACTCAAGCTGGAGCGGCCCGACAGCTGCGCGGTCCTCAGCGGTGAGCCCTCCCTTCCGGCCGCCCGGAGGTGGAATCTTAGAAGCTGAGAACTCAAGAACCAGAGAATAGAGTCCCAGAAGGAAGGGCCTTCAGGGATCATGCCTCTCCTTTGTTCAAAAGAAACTGAGGACCAGAAAGTGGTATGGCCCGCTTAGGGGGTCACTCAGGCAGCAGGGGAACTATTGGTCCTGGTAAGAGGGGCATGCCTGATCCCCACAGGTGTCAGCTCGGCCCCTCCACACCCTCTTTCTCCACAGCTGGGGACGTGGGTGCTCCAGGCTGGAGAGGTATCAGGCCTCGCCTTTGGCTCTCCTCCATCTCTCACCCACGATGGGGACAAGCCTCTGCCCCTTGCTGGGCCTCTCTTCTCCTTCCGGGTTGAAGATTACAAGGCCAGGACAGGTGTGGCAGGCCATCAGCCTCAGGTGGGGGGATTACGGGCTAAAGTTTCAGCAGGAGCCTAAGGGGAGGAGATCCTTCCTGGGCTCAGCTTAGAGCTGCCCGGGAGGGACAGTCTCCTTCCCTTGGCCGGGCTCTGGAGTGGGACACTGGAGTTTCCTCAGAGGTCTGATCATCCAGCTCCGATACATCTCATGGCACCCTTGCACCAAAGTGTAAGGAGACCCAAGGGCCAGATGGTCCTCCTGTTGGGTCAACTATGGCACAGGCGTCATCACTGTTTCCGCAGATGCTGACAAAGGCAGGGCCTGGGCCCAGCCTCGGGAAGATGGGCGGCTTTTATTTCCCTGAGAAACATGTATGGAGCGTTAGCTATGTGCCAGCCCCTGTGCTGAGCAGGGTCAGTGCAATCCTGGGTTTTCAACCATCCTCTCACCCACTGAGGAAATACTCTCTGACCTTCCCGTAGGTGCCCAGCACATCCTTCTGGCTGCTTGTCCTCAGTTCCGCAGCCAGCATGGAACCCCCACAGCAAACTCTGTGGGACAAGGTGTCACAAGGGAGGCCCCTCTCTTCCCATAGCCAGCCTCTGCCATCCTCAGGCTGCCTGGGTCTCAGCGCCAGCCCCTTTCCTCGAAGCTGTGTCTAGAAACTAAATCTTTCAGTAAAACTTTCCTGCAATTGTCCTTCTGTCGTCACAGCCCCAACTCAGGAATTAGACAAGGAAGCAGAGACAGAAGGTGAGGTCATCCTTCCTGTAACCTGTGTTAAGCCAAGAACATGGGTCACAACCCAGCTGAGTCCCAGGACTTAACAAAACAGAAGAGACTCCCCCTCCCACAATCCTCTTTGGCTCACTCCTTCTCTTGCCCCCATTCCTCCAGGGAAGTCCTTCCTAGAGGCTAACTGGAGTGCCTCCTGCTGTAGCTCTGACTCCTCACTGGCAGCTGGAACCCAGAGGACAGGCTTATTCCCTCAAGTGGGCTCAGGGACTGGCAAGAGGAGCAGTGTGGGCACTCTCCCGTGGGCACACTTTCTCCACCTCTCTCTTCTCTCTTCTCCACCCTGATCCTTTTCCCCTTCCCTCCCTCTCTCCTCAGTCCCCGACTCCAGCTCCTGGCTGCGTGCCAGCATTGTTCCTGCCTGGCTCTCTGCTCCCCTCCTCCTTCCCTCCCTGCCCCCTCCAGCCAGCCCAAGGGGCACCAGCCTGCCCAGTCCTGGCCCCCCACCCCCCAACACCCCCCCACCCCGTAGTCCCAGGCTAGAGGGTGGGCGTGAGACAAGACCTTTCTGGTTCCATCCTCTTCTTCCTCGTTGCTCCGCCTTTCTAGTCCCCACTGATGGCTTCTACTCTGCCATAGAAGCCTGGAGAGCTTGGATTACTCAGGGGCCCTGGTTATTTTTAATGCCCTGGGCTCCGAAGATAAATATACCTCCCCCTACCCCCAGCTGCCCGAGACAGACCGACACCTCCTCCAGATTCCCTCTTTCTCCCACCATTTATCCAGTCTCCTCAGACTTGATAAATGCCTTCCCCTGACAGTCCCTCTTAGTGGGTCTCCCCACCCTAGACTCCTAGCAGGAAGACAAGTTGACCCTCAAACCCCATCGATGAGGTGGGAGGTGTCCTGGTGTCCTGGCTCCACCTAGTGGCTTCTTGGGACATCACACCCAGCGCGCCCTCAGAAGGCTGCAGCAGACCTCAGAGAGCCCTGGGAAAGAGACTCGGGCCAGGAGTCACCCTTGGCCCCAGCCTTGGCCCTCGGACCCCTCTTCTACTTGACCAGGTGAGGGGCTGGTGGCCAAACGCCCACTGCTGCTTCTTCTCCCTCATCCCACTTCATTTCTGCTTGATCCCGCAAGGCAGAAAAGTTCTTCCTGGAATTGACTTTCAGGCCTCTTGCTTTGGCTCAAAGAACTGAACCCTGGAAGAGAGTTCCCTCGTGGTCCAGTGGTTAGGAGTCGGCCCTTTCACTGCCACAACCCTAGCTCAGTCCCTGGTTGGGGAACTGAGATCCCACAAGCTGCTCAGCACACCCAGGGAAAAAAAGAAAAAAACCCACTGACAGGTGTTCCTGGCTGGAACTGCAGCTTTCCAGAGAGGATATGGTGGGGGGCGCCTGGGGTCAAGACAGACTCTTTTTCATTCTTGAAGTGCTGGAATCCGCGCGGTTGAAGAAGCCACCAAGGTCCTCTAGGACAGAGCCCAGAATGGATCACCCTAGAGTGTCCTGTGCCCCAATAACGGGGCTCACACTCCATCTGGTAGCAACTTCCTCCAGGACAGAAACAAGTCCTGTGGTCACCTCCTTTGTCTGGGCTGGCATCTGGGCCCATATCTTCTACCCATCAGGTCTGGTTCTCATTTCTGGGCCCCCTAAGAAAAGTCTGGGCCCTTTTACCCAAGAGCCCCTCAGCCCCTCACGCACTCCATTAATAAAGAATTACCTTATGCACAGAGGCGCACCTCTCCATCCCCCTTACATCTCCTCCCTCCTCCCCAGAGGGAACCACTATCCTCTCCTTTTTTAATTTAAACCATTATTTTGCCTTTCAAAAATATTTTTACTACATATGTGCATATCTCTAAATAACACATGGTTTACTGTACAGGTTTTACTCAGCTTGCTTTTTCTCTTAACAAGATGTTTATGAGGTTCATCCACATTTATGCGTTTTCACAGTTGCATTGAATGAACACACCTCACAACTGTGGAAAATTAAAAAACCTGATAGTACCAAGACAACATGGAGCAATGGGAATTCTGTGCACTGTTGGTGGAGAGTAAGCTAGTATGCCCACTGTAAGAAATGGTGTGGCAGGAATTCCCTGGTGGTCCGGGATTAACACTCCGTGCTTAGTTGGGATCAGACAAGCCTCACTACCAAAACAAAATGAAAATCCACTAATGTGACAGTGTCCAGTGGAGGAGAAGACGTGCCTTCCCTCCCAGCAGCGATTTCCTTCCAGTTGGCTCCCAACAGAACAGGACGCACAAGCACACTAGGCGACCCAGCAAAGAATGTTTGCAGCAGCATGGGGGGTAACAACCCAACGCCCCTCAGCTTATTCACTCATTCATTCATTCATTCCACAAACATACGCTGAATGCCTGTTGAGGATCAGGTGCTTGGACAGACTGAGGGCTGACCTCTCTGTGCTCAGGTAGGGTGGGTTATTATTGTCCCCATTTTACAGATGAGGAAGCTGAGAACCAGAGGTTAAATGTCTCTCCAGGACTCAAGTCTGCCACTCTTTTTACAGTTAACTAATTAATTTGTCTGCATTGGGTCTTAGTTACAGAACATGGAATCTTTCATGTCCCTAGCCTTGACCCTGACCCTTGTGCTGTGTTTACTGAAGCCCCCACACTCTCTGCTTCTGGCAAGCGGGTTTAGTTGCTCGGGGACATGTGGGATCTTAGTTCCCTGACCAGGGATCCAGCTGGTGCCCTCTGCACTGCAAGGCAGATTCTTAACCACTGAACCACCAGGAAGTCCACTGAGCCTGTGCTGTTCGCAGTCTTGCCATCAATGGGTACATTATGGAGTGTCTGTGCCCCTCTCCAGAGGGGGTGCCCAGAGCCAGATTCAGCTATGGAATGTGGCCAGACCAACGTGGGTTTAGACAATCAGGCAGCAAACACCAGAGGGGACCTCAGTGCAGGCAGGGCATCAGGTACTGCCAAACACAGATGGCACCTTCTGTATCTGTGCTGGGACTCCAGCTCAGTCCCAACCCTGGGCCCCAATTCCAGCTCCAGTCCAGCCCCAGATGGCTTTCTCTGTCCGCTTCTCAAACTGGGTAGGTGGGTTGTGGTAGGGTGAAGACTGGATGACTTTAACCAGGGGAGAGAGGTTTGAGTCTAAACTTAATCATCTCCCTGCTCCATGTGGCCCAAGGTGGCTCTGAGTGAGATGCCAGAAGAAGCATGAGAGATGGTAGAGATGAAAGACTTCCATTTAACACATAGCCAGGACATGGAGACAGCCTGAGTGTCCATCAGCAAAGGAGAGGATAAAGAAGATATGACGTATGCACACACACACACACACACACACACACACACACACACACCCCAGAATGTTACTCAGCCATAAAAAGGAACAAAATTTAGTCATTTGTAGAGACGTGGATGGACCTAGAGACTGTCATACAGAGTGAAGTAAGTCAGAAAGAGAAAAGCAGGACTTCCCTGGTGGTTCCGTGGATAAGATTCCATCTGCCAATGCAGGGGACGCAGGTTCCATCTCTGGTCTGAAAAGACTCCACATGCCGTGGAGCAGCTAAGCCCGTGTGCCACAGCCACCAAGCCCCTGCCCTGCAGCCACTAGAGCCCATCGCCTAGAGCCTGCGGCCTGCACTAGCAAGGAGAAGCCGCCACAGTGAAAGGCGTGTGCGCCACACCGAAGAGCAGCTCTGGACTGCCGCAACCAGACCAAGCCCTCTGCAGCAATGGAGACCCAGTGCAACCGGCAGGTAAGCAATGTTTAAAAAGAGATGAACAAGTACCATATATTAATGCATATATGTGAAATATGAAAATAAATTGGTGTGGACGATCTTATTTACAAAGCAGAAATAGAGACACAGACATAGAGAACAAACAAACGGATGCCAAGGGGGAAAGGGGGAGATGGGATGAATTGGGAGATTGGGGTTGACATATACACACTGTCAACTACAAATTGGCACTTGCCATATACCTCGACAAGGATTGATTCGTGTGCTACTGCAGCTTCACCTTCAACACCCCTGGAACGAGTTTAGGATAGAGAGCACTCAGGGGGGAAATAGGCATGACAGGTCTTCAGATAGATATTTTCAGGAGGCATTATATGAGCCCAATTCTTGTATCTCCCCATATCTAGAAAAGCACGAAAGTCCCTCATGTTGATGACTATTCCTCATAACTAGCAAAGCTTCCCAAGACTAGCAGAAACCTTCTGGAAAAATACGTGCTTGATGGCATGTGTTCCTTCTTCACCAGAATCACATATGTACTGACATTTTCCTCTCTGCCTCACTGGAGCCGTTTCTCAGAGCTAATCTGAGGTGCTGACTCCCAGGCTGCAGTCCTCATTTTGCCCCCAATAAAACTTAACTCACAGCTCTCCTGTAGTGCATTTTTTAAAAGTTGGCAACACTGTTGACACTACATATAAAATAGATAGCTAACGAGAACCTGGGGGCGTCCCTGGTGGCTCAGATGGCGAAGAATCGCCTGCAGTGCAGAAGACCCAGGTTCAACCCCTGAGTTGGGAAGATCCCTGGAGGAGGGAATGGCTACCTACTCTAGTATTCTTGCCTAGAAAATCCCACGGACAGAGGAGCTTGGCGGGTCCATAGGATCACAGAGTCTGGCATGACTGAGTGACTAACACTTTCACTTTCAATGAGAACCTGCTGTGTAGCACAGGGAACTCGACTTGGAGCCCAGCGGCGCCTATAATTAAAGGGAAGGAAATGCAAAAAGAGGAGACATATGTAAATGTTTTTAGCCGATTCACTTTGCTGTACAGCAGAAACGAACACAAAATTGTAAAGCAACTACAATAAAATTTTGAAAAATACTAATTATGCATTCTAGCCGATGAGGTTTCACCATGGAAGCAGTATGGTTGAAGTTTTGTATCAAATTTATTTTATCATGTATATTAAAAAAATAAAGGAATCACAAACTTGTCTGTGAAAAAAAAAATACTCTTCCCCACGTGGTCCTCTCTGATTCATCCTCTGACCCCACGGTGCACCCCCCACCACACTCCCCTGCCCGCATCATCACCTTTTTCCCCATAGGGAGGTACAGGCTGAGTCAGAACTCTGAGTTCAATTTCTATTCGTATGGTCTTGGATAGGTTACTTATGTTCTCTGAGTTGTTTCCTTTGTAGGAAATCATGAAAGACAGTGATAATATTACCAGCCTCACTACCTAGATATTATAATTTTAAAAAGAAACCTTGCGCGCGCTCTCAGGATTTCCCCAGGGAATGTAGCTTTTCTTGAGGCAATAGCGCCTCCCGGTGGCTATGCCCCACTGCAGCCCCTTTTGATATTTTGCAGGGGTGGACACCTGAGCTGAGTCCGAGTCAGGCGACTGCTTCTTTGCAAGTTGCTCATCAAACCACAGACCCAGAGAGTCAGAAGGGAACAGCTCATTATTCCGTCCTCTATCTTCCCTCCCTGAATGACCTAGTCCATGCCCACAGTTCCCCTTATCCACTCCATTCAGGCATCCTCTTTCTAAATGAGATCCCCAGCCCTGCACATTAAGCATCTCTCCCTGGGCCACCATCCCTTGCTGCCCTAGGGCCACGCCACTTGTACAGGAATCTTGCCTGCCCTCCTTCCTCTCACATCTAACTCTTCCTGGAATGGATGCACCCTAAGTATTCTCATACTCTCTCCTCTCCACCCCCAGGTTCCAGTCTCATCACCTCTGAGGTGGCAATTGCCTCCCCATCTGCCATTAGGTCATGACTGACTGTCTCCTCATCACCCCACTTGAATTCTATCTTTCTAAGATGCAGAGCTGGTCAGGTTACTATAGGTTAAGTTTAAAACCTTTTCAAGGCTCCTTGCTGCCTGGAGGACAAAGGCCCATACTTAAACATGCTGCAATTTTCTTTGTCCCCTCCCCCAGTTCATCATGTCAGTCAGTCAGTTCAGTCACTCAGTCATGTCCAATCCTTTGTGACCCCATGAATTGCAGCACGCCAGGCCTCCCTGTCCATCACCAGCTCCCTGGAGTTTACTCAGACTCGTGTCCATTGAGTCAGTGATGCCATCCAGCCATCTCATCCTTCGTCATCCTCTTCTCTTCCTGCCCTCAATCTTTCCCAGCATCAAGGTCTTTTCAAATGAGTCAGTTCTTCTCATCAGGTGGCCAAAGTATTGGAGTTTCAGCTTTAGCATCAGTCCTTCCAATGAATATTTAGAACTGATTTCCTTTAGGATGGACTGGTTGGATCTCCTTGCAGTCCAAGGGACTCTCAAGAGTCTTCTCCAGCACCACAGTTCAAAAGCATCAATTCTTTGGCACTCCAGCTTTCTTTATAGTCCAGCACTCATATCCGTACATGACTATTGGAAAAACCATAGCTTTGACTAGACAGACCTCTGTTGGCAAAGTAATGTCTCCATACATGACTATTGAAAAACCACAGCTTTAACTAGACAGACCTTTGTTAGCAAAGTAATGTCTCTGCTTTTTAATATTCTGTCTAGGTTGGTCATAACTTTTCTTCCAAGGAGTAAGCGTCTTTTAATTTCATGGCTAAGGTCACCATCTGCAGTGATTTTGGAGCCCCCAAAATAAAGTCTGACACTGTTTTCACTGTTTCCCCATCTATCTGCCATGAAGTGCTGGGACCTGATGCCATGATCTTCGTTTTCTGAATGTTGAGCTTTAAGCCAATTTTTTTACTCTCCTCTTTCACTTTCATCAAGAGGCTTTTAGTTCTTCACTTTCTGCCATAAGGGTGGTGTCATCTGCATATCTGAGGTTATTCATATTTCTCCTGGCAATCTTGATTCCAGCTTGTGCTTCATCCAGCCCAGCATTTCTCATGATGTACTCTGCATATAAGTTAAATAAGCAGGGTGACAATAGACAGCCTTGACGTACTCCTATCCCGATTTGGAACCAGTTCCAAATCAAGTCTCTCTACCCAGTTGCATTCTGCGGTTTCCACCTCTCTTCCAACATGCATATTGGCTCCCTGAGGATGAGGCTCCCTGTAGTCATGTTTTAAAGTCTTTCATAATATTTATTTACTGTCTCTGGTGCACCTGGCACACAATATGTGTTTTATAAACATTATTTGAATAAATTAATATGGAAACCAAGACCCAAAGACGTGAATTGACTAGTCCAAGGTTGCATAGAGAGACAAGTCTCTTTTTTTTCCCTCCATCTTATTTTTAACATTTTTATTGGAGCATAGTTGCTTTAGAATGCTGTGTTAGTTTCTGCTACACAACAAAGTGAATCAGTTGCACATATCCCTATATCCGCTCATGGTTAGATTTCTTTCCCTTTTAGGTCACCACCACATAACATTAAGTAGAGTTCCCTGTGCTATACACTAAGCTCTCATTAGTTCCCATCTTATATGTGTGTGTGTGTGTGCACGCTCAGTGGTGTTGGACTCATTGCGATCCCATGGACTGTAGCCCGCCAGGCTCCTCTATGTATGTAATTTTCCAGGCAAAAATACTGGAGTGGGTTGCTATTTCCTACTCCAGGAGATCTTCCCCAACCAGGGATTGAAGCCATGTCTCCTGCACTGGCAGGTGGATTCTTCACCACTGTGCCACCTGGGAAGCCCAGTTTATATATTATATATCTCCCTGGAGAAGGAAATAGCAACCTATGCTAGCATTCTTGCCTGGGAAATCCTGTGGACAGAGGAGTCTGGCGTGTTACAGTCCTTGGAGTCACAGAAGAGTCAGACATGACTTAGCAAATAACAGCAAAGTGTATGTATGTCAGTCCCAATCTCTGAATCCATCCCACCTTCGCTTCCCACCTGGATATTCATGTTTGTTCTCTGTATTTGTGTCTCTAATTTCTGCTTTTCAAATAAGTTCATCTGTACCATGTTTCTAGATTCCACACGTGTTATTCGATACTTGCTTTTCTCTTTCTGATTTCATCTGTAGGACAGTCTCTAGGCCCATCCGTGTCTCAGCAAAGGGTACTGTTTTGTTCCTTTTCATGACTAAGTGGTATTCCACTGTATATATGGGCCACATCTTCTGCATCCGTTCCTCTGTTAACAGACATTTAGGTTGCTTCCTTGTCTTGGCTCCTATAGTGCTGCAATAAACATTGGGGTGCATGTGTCTTTGAAAAATATTTCTGTATTTGGCCTTAGTTATAGCATGTGGGATCTTAGTTCCCCAACCAGGAATCAAACCCAGGCCCCCTGCACTGGGAGCAGGGGAAGTCTTAGCCGCGGGACCACAAGGGACGTTTCCTACATGTGTTTTTGAATTGTGTTTTTTTCCAGGTATATGCCCAGGAATGGGATTGCTGGCTCATGTGGGAGTTCTATTTTTAGTTTTTTGAGGAAACTCGGTTATGTTCTTCATAGTGGCTGTGTCAACTTACATTCCCACCAACAGTGTAAGAGGGTTCCCTTTTCTCCACACTCGCTCCAGCATTTATTGTCTGTAGATGTTTTGATGATGCCCGTTTCATCCGGTATGAGGTACCACCTTACCCTTGTCATAGATTAGGTGAACATGGGTTTGTGGGTTTATCCCTGGGCTTTCCATCATGTTCCACTGATCTCTATTTCTATGTTTGTGCCAGGACCACACGAGAGATAGGGCTCTTTGTGCAATGCTTCCCCATCCTGCTTGCAGTCTCTCGGTCCCTCCCCCAGCATGGAGGGTGGGGAGGCCATCTGGACTGTTTGGAGACTTAGCGAAAGGAGAAGGGTGCAAAGCCACGCCAGCCCCATCACCCCTCCAGCTGGGAAAGGAGAAAATGAAGAGAGAAGGAACATTTCTGTCTCCCGGCTCCAGTTCCAGCTCTAAGCCTCCCTCATGTGATGGGGAAGAGCAGGATGGAAAGGCAGGGTCCAGCCAGGACCCAAGGCTCTCAGGCCAAAGCCAGACTTCCCCCGAGGGGCCCTGGGCTAGCTCTCTGCTCTGCCGATCACTTGCTCAGCACCAGCTGTCTTTTCCTCTTTAGTTCTCCAGATCTCTTGGTACAGAGCTTCCCAAAGTTGTCATCTATCTTACCATCTGGTCTCCATCCCACTCACTCCCTTCTTCCCATCTCTTGTTGCCAAAAGACTTATGACTCCTTGTTGATGTTATGCCTGCCACACATGTCCAGCAGGACCCATCTAGTCCTGGAAGTGGAGGGGAAGAGAGAAGGGGGATAGGGAGATAAAAAGGAGGGGCCAAGTTAGGAGTGAGGCAAGAGTGACTTCTTGGGACTTCTGTGGCAGTCCGGCGGTTGAGACTCCATGCGTACAATGCAGCGGGTACAGATTCCATCTCTGGGTGGGAACTAAGATCCCACATGCTGCATGGCCAAAAAAAAAAAAAAATGGGTGACTTCCCCACCCCTGCCTTAGCCTCTGCATTAAAAACAAAGAAGTGGGAGGCAGAGGAGTTAACAGAATGAGCAGCTTTAGATCTTTCTGACCACTGCCGGAAATGACATTCTGCTGTGTCTCCCTCTCCTGTCCCTTAAGGACACTTTGGCAGGCCCCCTTCTGAGACCTCCTTCTCTGAAGGAGGGGGCAACAGACAGGAGTGACTGACACACTATCCAGTGCTACAGCCAGACTCCCTCAGATTCGCTTGGGAGTGGTGATTCCCAAAGCTTGCCGCCCATTGGAGAGCTTAGAGTCCTCTTGGCACACAGAACCTCACCTGTCCCTCTTGGTGGTCCCCTGTATTCCTAGCCACCTCTCTTCAGTGTCCATGTCTTTTACTCAGTAAGGCCCAGGGAGCAGATGAACCAGGCCCCTGCCCCAGAAGACAGCTCCCCCAGAAGTGGGACCCCAGTGTGCCTCTAGCGGGATGCCCAGTCCTGAGGAGTCATCCCCTTGAAAGGCCTCACTGACTTGCCCCGGTGGGTGTCACCTTTCCCCTCTGAGCAGAAGAGGGGAACCCACACCTGCTCTCCAGGGCTGGCCCCCCGCACTCCAGTCCTGCTGCGTACAGCCTCTCTGCCCTCTGTCTCTCTCTCTCCTGGAGACTGGGACACGGGTCTGCCCTTCCATATGGGTCTGCCCACTTTCATTAGGACATGTATGGTGCGCAGAGCCTGTTAACGTTTTAGTCTGAGAACGCACCTTTAATCCTGAGACATGAGTAGACTCAGAATGTCTTCACTGGGGACTTCCCTGGTGGTCCAATGGCTAAGACTGAGCTCCCAATGAAGGGGGGCCCAGGTTCAATCCCTGGTCAGGGAACTGGATTCCACATGCTGAAATTAAAAGATCCTACATGCTTCTACGAAGACTGAAGATCCTGCGTGCCCCAACTAAGACCTAATAAAAAAAAAGAGAGAGAAAATCTTCATCAAACAGTATTCCAAGCTGGCTTACTAAGTGCTCATCTTCCTCTGGGATCAATTCCAACCTGCCAAATTCCCTCTTAAAATACTGTGTCCAGAACAATATTTCAGAAGTGGAGGGCAAAGAGTGTCACCACTCCTGATCTGGATGCCTTCTATCTGTTAATGACTTGTATCCTTTTACTTTTCTAGGTAGCTTCATCATGGCCCTTGGTTCACAGTGAGTTTGTGGTCTGCCAAAATCCCCAGGTTTTCTTCACTAGATAGACTTTACTGTTTCCTTATGCTGTTGATTTTTTTTGAAATCTAAATCAGATTTTACCCAGATAAATCAGATTTATCCCAATTAAAATTCACCTGGTTCATTTTTTTCTCCTATTCTATCAAAGCCTAACTCCCATTTCCTGAATAATATGTCGACTAATATGTAGATTTAACCAATACAGTTTCTGTGATTTCATCCATCTTTATTAAAAGTTTGTGATCTTCAGGACCAAGGACAGAACCCTGAGGGCCCAGGGAGCCCTCGTCTTTGTCATAGATGTCTCTGGGGATGGCTACTGAACTGCGTTTTTTGTTTGTTTAAATTTATTTATTTTAAATTATTATTTTTTAAAATATCTATTTATTTATTTGGCGGTGCCAGGTCTTAGCTGAGGCATGTGGGATCTAGTTCCCTGACCAGGGATCGAACCTGGGACCCCTGCATTGGCATTTTGGAGTCTTAGCCACTGAACCACCACAGAAGTCCCCTAAATTACTTTTTATTGGAGTATAGTTGCTTTGCAATATTGTGTTAGTTTCTGCTGTACAGCAAAGTGAACCAGCTATACATATGTCAGATATACATAACCCCTCTTTGGGGGACTTCCTTCTCATTTAGGTCACCACAGAGCACTGAATAGGGTTCCCTGTGCTATATAGTAAGTAGGCTCTCGTTAGTCATCTATTTTGATGACTACATAGTAGATGGTACTGTATGTATGTTAATCCCAATCTCCCAGTTCGTCCCCCCCCCTTTCCCCCTTTGGTACCCATAAATTTGCTCCCTGTAGCTGTGTCTCTATTTCTGCTTTGCAGATAAGTTCATCTGCATCATTTCTCTAGATTCCACTTATGAGTGATATTAAACAATATTTGTTTTTCTCTTTCTGACTTACTTCATTCAGTATGACAGTCTCTAGATCCTTCCATGTCTCTGCAAATGGCATAACTTCATTCCTTTTCATGGCTGAGTAATATTCCATTGTATATATGTACCACTTCCAGGTCTCCTGCATTGCAGGCAGATTCTTTGCCATCTGAGCCACCAGGGAAGCCCTCAACATTCCATTGTATATACATACCACACCCTCTTTATCCATTCCTCTGTTGAGAGACATATAAGTGATGTGAAGTTGCTCAGTCGTGTCCGACTCTTTGCGACCCCATGGACTGGAGCCTACCGGCTCCTCCATCTTTGGGATTTTCCAGGCAAGAGTACTGGACTGGGTTGCCACTTCCTTCTCCCGATAGACATATAGGTTGCTTCCAAATCCTGGCTATTGTAAACAGTGCTGCAGTGAACACTGGGGCTCATGCATATCTTTTAAATTTTTGTTTATTTATTTATTTTGGGGTGGGCGGGTCTTCACTGCTGAGTGTGGACTTTCTCTTGTTCCAGGGAGCAGGGCCTGCTCTTTCTTGCAATGCCTGGGCTTCTCACTGTAGTGGCTTCTCTTGTTGAGGAGTATGGGCTCTGGAGTGTGGTCTCAGCATTTGTGGCTTATTTGCTCTGCGGCATGTGGAATCTTCCCTAACCAGGGATGGAATCCATGTCCTCTGCATTAGCGGGTGGACCACCGGGGAAGTCCCCCCATGTGTCTTTCTGAATTACGGTTTTCTCCAGGTATAGGCCCAGGAGAGGGATTGCTGGCTCATGTGGGAGTTCTGGTTTTAGGTTTTGAGGAACCTCCATACTGTTCTCCATAACGGTGGTACCAATTTACATTTCCACCAACAGTATAGGAGGGTTCCCCTTTCTTCATACTCTCCAGCATTTATTTGTTCTGTAGATTTTTTTTGTGATCTCCATTCTGACCGCTGTGAGGTGATACCTCATGGTAGTTTTGATTTGCATTTCTCTAATAATTAGTGATGTTGCCCATCTTGTCATGTGTGTTTTTGGCCATGTGGACGTCTTCTTTGGAGAAATATCTATTCATATCTTCCACCCAGTTTTCCATTGGGTCATTTGCTTTTGATATTGAGTGGCATGAGCTGTTTGCATATTTTGGAGATTAATCCCTTGTCAGTTGCTTCACTTGCAAATATTTTCTCCGATTCTGAGAGTTGTCTTTTCATCTTGTTTATGGTTTGCGGTGCAAAAGCTTTTAAGTTTAATTAGGTCCCATTTGTTCGACTAATGAACTTCGTATCCACTCACTGTAGAATCAGGTAGCCTATGTGTCCTGGGCCCAGGGACATAAAAAGTGCAGGCAAAGGCCTCATAAAAATCGCAGTAACAGTGCAACCCCGCCCCTCCACCCCAGGGAAGGAGAAGACACCTGGCCTGCCTTGCACCCACTGAGTGTCTCCTGGCCCGTGGAGGGCCTCATTTTCCTCAGCTTCTCATCACATCAAGTAGTAGTTTTCTGTTCAGAACTGGCTGGGTCTTGGTGTCAGCTCCACCAGCTGTGGTTGTGGGACCCACCTTCTCCTGCCTCAGGAAAATCAACATCCCTCCCTCTCATCGCCAGCATTTCAGACCACCTCTGCTTCCCACAGTCCCCAAACTCACAAGAGTGGCTCATGGAAAAGGTTTGCTCCAACTTGATGGCTTTCATAGCGATAGTCCTCAAAAAGGCTTTCTGTACAAAGACTTCCCTGTACTTGATCTTGTCTGATCCTCAGAACAAACACCTGGATATGGATAAGTATTAACCTCCGTTATAAAACAGGTGAACTGAGGCTCAGTTGGAGAACCTATGTGATTTGCCTAAGGTCTGTCAGCTAGAAAGTGTAAAAGTCAGACCCAGGGCTCTCTGCATGAGGCACAGTGCCAAACGTCTCGCCTCTGGGGGACAGTGAGGGGCCCAGGAGAGAGTCTCCAGCCCCCTGCCACTCCCACGTCTCCAGAGGACCCCCTCATGGATCCCAGGGATCTCAAGTATCATCTCTCTCTGAATAGCCGGGAAGTGAAAAGGGAAGCAGAGACTCCAAGTCAGCATTCCTGGACACAACCCTCAGGAGGCCTCAGCCCAAACCAAACAGCAGGATTTGTGAGGTAACGTGGGAGTGGAGATGCCCCAGCCTCCCACACCACGCCCACCGGCCTCTGCCTTCCAGGGGACCAGTGAATTCAAACTCCACTTGGCCTAGTGGGATAGCCTCCAGGTCACTGATCCTGCTGTACTCCCTTCTCAGAAAACCTTCTCCACCCTCTGTGCTCCCTGGGTCTCCGTGGGCTCCTCAGATGCTAAGTATTATGACAACCTTATTGGTTACCCCCACTACCATTGTTGCCCTCTCATTACCAAACCATGAGCTCCTCCAGGGGTGGAACAGACTGCTGACACAGAGCAGGTTTCAAGCTAAATTGGATGCACATGAGCAGAAATTCCTTCGCCCTTCAAGGAATCTCATTATTCTCCGCTCTCCCCCTCTGACGCTGCTTCCCTTTACAAGCCCCAAATCCCACCTCCTTCACTACCCAGCTCAAGGACCTCCCCTCCTCCAGAAGGCCTTCCCAGCTACTCCCGCCCTCAGAGAGCTCTTTGTCTCCTGAACTGTGGAGCTCTCAAAGGGATGTTTTGCGGATTCAGTCAGTTAACGTAAATAAAATGTTAGAACATGATTTGGCACATTCCAAAGGCTGGATAAATTTGGATGCCTTGTGACTAAGAGATGCCTCTTTCTGCTTCCTCTTCTTGGCACAGTCTGAGAGCCACCAGGGGGCGCCTTCTGCACAAAAAGCCCTGTCACCGAGGACCGGCCGGAGTGCCCTTCCTCCTCCCTGCCCCGCCAACGCCCGTCCCCCACCCCCCTCGAGAACTGAGACTGAGAGGTGGGGTTTCATTACCTAAAAGCTGGGTATATGAACTTCAGGTTATATGAAAGAGGAGTAGAAAGGATGAGGTGAATAATGGAAAGAACACCCTTTTGCCTGCCCTTGTTTCCTGATGGAGACTGAGGACACAGGGTGTGCGTGCACACGCGGTGTTTCCCAATGCCACACACTTGGTGTTTTCCAGGCAGTGTGTTTTCTGACCTCTGTCTTCAATGCAGCCTTCTCCCAGTATTTCAGGAGGGTGAGTCTTTGCTATTTAGGAAAAACATGGCCACATCTATCCTTTCAGCCGTCGCATGAGAGGTCGATCACCGCTCCCATTTTATGGATCAAGAAACTGAGTCCGAGAAGAATTCAATGAGTGACACTTTTCTTGGATGCCCTGAGTAACAGACTCGCACCCCCTCGCAGGCCTGAATCCTGGCACCCCTTCCACAGGCTCAGTTCTGTGTATAATCTCCTTTTATCTGGGGTGATGACCTTGCCTCACTGCCTCCTTTGCCTGAAAGCCACCGCCATCGGATTGGATTTTCCCGGCACGGGGTTTCCTTTGGTTCCACTCTGCAGTACCCCGGGGCGACAGGGACAGAGGCTGCCGCCGTCGCTCTGAACCCTAAGGGGTTAAGGCCTGGGTCCTGCCCCCTTTTCCCGCCAGGCTGGCGGGAGTATGAATAGCCTCGCTCCCACTCCCAACTCCCAGTCGCTCCGGTTGCTCCTCGCCCCGCCCCGTCATTGTCCCCATCCGCGTCTTTTCCCTTCCGTCCCCAAAGCTTTGAGAGCTGCTTGCTTCTCCTGGTGCTCCGAGTCTCTCCACCTTCGGTGGGTCAGACGAGCAGGATGGAGGGCTGCCTGGGGGAGGAATCTTTTCAAATGTGGGAGCTCAACCGGCGCCTGGAGGCCTACCTGGCCCGGGTCAAGGCGCTAGAGGAGCAGAATGAGCTGCTCAGCGCGGAGCTCGGGGGTCTCCGGGCACAGGCCGGGGATGCCTCCTGGAGGGCTCGTGCCGACGACGAGCTGGCGGCCCTACGGGCCCTCGTCGACCAGCGCTGGCGGGAGAAGCACGCGGCCGAGGTGGCGCGCGACAACCTGGCAGAAGAGGTGGAGGGCGTGGCGAGTCGGTGCCAGCAGCTGCGGCTGGTCCGGGAGCGGACCGCGGAGGAGGTGGCCCGCAGCCGGCGTGCGGTCGAGGCCGAGAAATGCGCCCAGGCCTGGCTGAGCACCCAGGCTGCGGAGCTGGAGCGCGAGCTGGAGGCTCTGCGCGCGGCGCACGAGGAGGAGCGCGCCGGCCTGAACGCGCAGGCTGCCTGCGCCCCCGCGGCCCCGCTCCGCCCCGGGGTCCCCCGCGCCGGCCCCTGAGGTGGAGGAGCTGGCTCAGCGGCTGGGTGAGGCGTGGCGTGGGGCAGTGCGCGGCTACCAGGAACGCGTGGCGCACATGGAGACGTCGCTGGGCCAGGCCCGCGAGCGGCTGGGCCACGCGATGCAGGGCGCCCGCGAGGGTCGCCTGGAGCTGCAGCAACTCCAGGCAGAGCGCAGCGGCCTTCAGGAGCGCAGGGCCGCGCTAGAACAGAGGCTGGAGGGCCGCTGGCAGGAGCGGCTGCGGACCACTGAGCAGTTCCAGGTGAGGGAGCCAGGGGCGGGGACTGGGCAAGAGAAGGCTTCAAGAAGTCCTTTTGGGATTCAGAGACCTGGGAAGGGGAGTGGGCAGTGGGAGTGGCTGTAGATTTAGGGGCCACTTTAGAAAACCATGCCTGGTACCACCAGCCTGGACTCTCACAACTCTAGTGCAGGGTTGGAGGTTCAGAGTCCTCTCAAAGCACACCTCGAAGGGCCGGAGCACGTTGCAGCAGTCTCCTCCCTGTCTGGATGGCACCCTCCCACCCTGATGGCCTCTGGGCCCCTCCCTAGGCCCTGCTATCACTCAGAAGATGCTCAGGACTTGGCCTCTCAGTCTCCAAGTTTTCACCAGCCCTCCTCCTGGCAGGACAGGGTGAGGGGCCCTGGATGAGGGGCCACCAGCCCCTTCTCCCTTGTCAGGGCTCAGCTCCTGAGTACATTCCAGAGGCCTGGGACAGCTGCTCCCCCTCACACTGCGCAGATGTGACCAGCAGCTGAGAAAACAGCCTCCTGCCTGGCCCAGACAGAGGTCTCACTATCCCCCACTCCCCTTTAGAGGAGAAAGATTCCAGAACTTGAGAACGTGTGGGAAGTGGAGGGGGCGGGGCCGACTGTGGGGAGCAGGAGACAGTGGCTGGGACCTGGGCTGTTTGGCTTCCAGTCCTGCAGGCTCCAGGCCTGTTGATTAATCGTTTTTCCTTCTGCTTCCACTTTTCCCCCTTCTCCTCCTCTCTGTAACCCATCTCCTCTCCTCCCTCACCTCCCCTTCCTGTGGGAGTTGAATTCTGAGCCGCATGTGCTACCATTTAATCAGCATCCTCAGAGGAGGAGCCAGGCCTTGGGATAGGATTGAGAGGGGCCCTCGCAGAGGCTCCAGAAGGGGGTTCTCTGGGCAGGGAGTAGGGTAGGGGAGGCAGGAATCTGCTCTGCGGAGAAGTTAATCAGGAAGCAAAGCTGCTGCTGCAGCAGCCGAGGGGGATGGAGGTGACTGAGGGGGAAGGAGCCCTCCCTTCACTGACTGCCTCTGGCTTGCTCTGCAGCTGGCCGTGGAGGCCCTGGAGCAGGAGAAACAAGGCCTCCAGAGCCAAATCGCCCAGGTCCTGGAAGGTCGGCAGCAGCTGGCACACCTCAAGATGTCCCTCAGCCTGGAGGTGGCCACATACAGGTAGAGCCTGCCCCTGACCCAGGCGGACACACAGATACGCAAGCCCATGTGGGAGCAGACTCCTCGCCTGGAGGGGCCCAGAGCCACAGCGGGGTGGGAGCTCTGCCACCACTTGGTCCTGTGACACTAGGCTGATCCCTCCCACCTAAGCCCACCTGCTCTCCTGTGGGTTCAAGACCGGAGAAGTATCCTGTGCCCAGGAGCCCCTCCAAAGAGCGGTGATATAGCGGAGTGACACCTACAGGTCACCTGCATCCAGAACATGACCTTCAAGGGGCTGAAAAGCCCAGTCCCTGTGTGTGCACTCACACCAGGAGGGTGATGTCCTTGAGCAGCCTCAGGAAGGAGGAGCCGCAGGTGTGGGCTGGTGGCACCAACTTGCTACCTGACCTGGGCCTCAGTCTCCTGGTCTGGAGGATGGGAGATGGGCTAGGTGACGACCAAAGTCCCTTCCATCCTGAATGTCCGGGGGCCTGACTCCTCTCAAGCCTTGGTGCCCTTGGCCTTGCCGTTGCCCAGCCCTTCTAGTGACCATATCCAGGAAAGGTTGAGACCAAGGAAGTGCTGCTTCTCTGGCTCTGTGGCCTTGGGCAATCCCACAGTCTCGCCTGGGAAACTGACCTTGTTAGCCAAGGCCCCAATGATGGAGCCTGAGGGATGAAGAGGCTTTGCCATGGTGAAGGCAAGCCCACAGGGTGGGGCCAGGGCTGGACAGCCTATGAGGACAGTGCCCCCCAGAATCCACAAACGAACAAAAGCAGGGGCCCTGGAGAAAGCTCAGGAGGGGAGGGGAGGCAGGGCCCAGAGAAGGAAAGTCAGTGAGGCTCCAAGGATGTGAAGGGAGGAGCTCCACCTCCACAGAGATCAGAGAGCAGCGCGGTGCTGCAGCAGGAAGAACTGAGAAAACGCTAACCAGACACTCAGAGATGAAGAAGAGCACAGAGGCGATAGATGTTCAGCATAACTTGTCGAATTGACTGGTCCTCCTTCCCCTCAATTGGTCCCCTCCTTCTCAGTCCCCATGGGACACTTAAGGCGGGGGCATGGACACAAAGACCTTCATTGCCCTGAAAGGCTTGGGATCCAGAGTACTTAGAGATCCCCAGATAAGAGCCTTGACCCCTAGTCAAAACACTGAGGGGAAAGGTCTGGGCAGGCTTAACCTGGGTTTTGAAGCATGAAAAGGATTTGGAGAGAGGGAGCTGAATTCTTTTGTTTTTGTCTGTAACCAGCTCTGGGGGCCCTGGGGGAGGAGGAGGAGGGAGCCTATCCCTTGGGAACGGCCTGAGAATTCCCACTGCCCCAGGGAAGCCCCCTCCTCAGACCCTCCAGATGGCGTTGTGGACAAAGGCAGCAATTAGCATGAGAATCGGCCCCCACCCAGAGGATGAGGTCATAGGCCTGGGATGGGGAGGGGACTCATCTAAGCGGTGTGTGGGGGTGTGTGTACACTGTGTCGACTGTGTGGGAACCGCTTGTGTGTCTGTGAGTCTGGCTGTGTGTTCAAATAAGTTTGTGACTCTGTGTGAGCAAGTGTGTGCTATCTGTGGGTGTGACCATGTGATTTCATGTGCAGAGCCAAGTACAATCCCATTGTGGCTTTTGTGTGATAGTGGTGAAAGTGAGGAGGAGGCCTGCCAGGCGGGGGCTGTGACTTTCCTCTGGCTGGCTGGCCTGCTGGCCTGTGGGCAGAGGGCTGACCCGGCTTTTTTCCCTCATCTCCAGGACCCTCCTAGAGGCTGAGAACTCGCGGCTGCAGACCCCTGGAAGCAGCTCCAAGGCTTCCCTCAGCTTTCTGGGTAAGAGGAGGGGCCAGGTTGCCCCCAGAACTTTACCTTTGCTTCCTCTTCATACCCCAGAGCGATTCATTTTCTGAGATAAGAAGCAGGAAATCCTAACTCTTGACTCCATGGCCCCTAACATCAATGAGCATGCTCTTAGCCCATCCCAAAAAGACAGGAGCAGGATTAGGGTACTCCTCCCCATCCCAGCTGATCTGTCCTGACACCATTTTCTCCCCTCTGCCTTTCCAGACCCTAAGCTGGAGCTACATTTCCCTGGGACCCCAGAGGGCCGGCGTCTGGGACCTCTGCTTTCTGTCCTGAGCCCTACTCCCTCTCTCTTCACCTTTGCCTGGTACCCTTGAAACACCTGTGCCAACCTTTCTGAAGAGCCAGGAATTCCTTCAGGCCCGCACCCCAACCTCAGCCAGCACCCCCATCCCACCCACCCCTCAGGCTCCCTGCCCTGTTGTAGATGCCGAGATCAGAGCCCAGGATGCCCCTGTGTCCCTGCCCCAACCACATGTTGGGAGGCAACAGGTGCCAGAAGTCATGTGGGCTGAAGCCAAGGTGGCCATCCCTGCCAGCATCCTGCCAGGACCAGAGGAGCCTGGGGGCCAGCAGCAAAAGCCCAGGCCAAGCCAATCCCCTGAAGATCGTGCCTCCCTGGCTCCAGCCCTCAGCGCTGACCGCTCCAGTCTAGAGGCCAAAGGTGGAGAAGCCAGTGGGTCTAGAGAGTCCAGCAGATCCCAGGAGGAAGATGAAGGCCAACTCTGGGGGCTGGCAGAGAAAGAAACAGTGGTAGAGGTCAAAGCAGTGAGCAGCTTGGAGCAGGAAACGTGGCAAGAAGTGGCGGACCTGGACAGGAAAGAAATCCAAGACGCCCAGGGCCTTTTGGAAAAAGAAGCTCTGAACTATCTGGAAGAAGAGATTCAAAAGCCATCAATTCCACTGGAAAAAGAGAGCCATGAGACTATAAGATCTCTAGAGAAGGAGAATCTGGAATCTCTGAGGTCTTTGGAAGAAGAGAACTTAGAAACACTAAAAATACTAGAAAAGGGGAATCAAGAATTATTGAAGTCTTTAGAAGGAAAGGAGAAGGAGGTAGTGAGATCTTTAGAAAAAGAGACTCTAGAACTACTTAAGCCTATAGGGAAAGAGGATCCACAGACATTGCTATCTCTAGAAAAGGAGAATCAAGAAATAACGAGGTCTCTTGAAGTAAATGTAGAGACATTTTTATATCCAGGAAAGGAAAATCAAGAATTAGTGAGGTCTTTAGAAGAGAAGAACATTGAGTCATTGAGAACTCTAGAAAAGGAGAGTCAAGAGCCACTGAGATGTCAAGAAGAAGAGAACCAGGAAACATTGAGACTTCTAGCCAAAGAGAATCAAGAGCCATTAGGGTCTCTAGAAGAAGACCAGGAGACATCAAGACCTCTGGGGAAAGAGAATCACGAATCCCTGAGGGCTCCAGAAGCTGAGAATCATGAGGCTCTGAGACCTCTAGAAAGAGGAAACCCAGAGTCACTGAGCTCTTTAGAAGAAGACCAGGAGGCAATGAGACCTCCAGAAGAAGAAAACCAGGAGCTGCTGAGGTCTCTAGAAAAAGAAAACCAGGAGCCACTGAGGTCTCTAGAAGAAGACCAGGAGGAAATAAGAGCTCTAGAAGAAGACCAGGAGACAGCGAGACCTCTAGAAAAAGAACAGGAATCACTAAGGTCTCTAGAAGACCAGGAGGCAATGAGACCCCTAGAAGAAGAAAACCAGGAGCTGCTGAGGTCTCTAGAAAAAGAAAACCAGGAGCCACTGAGGTCTCTAGAAGAAGACCAGGAGGAAATAAGAGCTCTAAAAGAAGACCAGGAGACAGCGAGACCTCTAGAAAAGAACAGGAATCACTAAGGTCTCTAGAAGACCAGGAGGCAATGAGACCCCTAGAAGAAGAAAACCAGGAGCTGCTAAGGTCTCTAGAAAAAGAAAAAGAGGAGGAAATGAGGTCTCTAGAAAACCAGAATGCAGTGAGACCTCTAGAAGAAGAAAACCAAGAGCTGCCGAGGTCTCTAGAAAAAGTAAAACAGGAGGCAATGAGACCTCCAGAAGAAGAAAAACAGGAATTACTGAGATCTCTAGAAGACCAGGAGGCAATGAGATCTCTAAAAGAAGAAGGCCAGATGACATTGAGCCCTCTAGAAAAGTGAAACCAGAGACACTAAAGTCTCTTGGAAAAGATCAGGAGATAGTTAGACCTCTTGAACAAGAGAATCAAGAGTTATTAAGGTCCCTAAATGAAGAGAGTATAGAGGCAGTGAGGCCTTTAGAAATGGAGACTCCAGAACCACTAAAGCCTACAGAAGAGGAAAACCTGGAAATACTGAAACCTCTAGAAAAGGAAAGTCAAGAGCCACTGGGGTCTGTGGAAGGGAACCACGAGACACTGAGACCCCCAGAGAAGGAGAATCAAGAGTTCCTGGGCTCTCTGGCAGAGTGGAACGTAGAGAATTTGCAGTCTCTAGAGGAGGCTGACAAGGGAAGTCTAAGGCACTGGGAAGAGGAAGAGATTGTGGAGAAGGAAGAGAGTCAGGCGTCACTAAGGCCCCTGGAGGAGCAGGGGCAGGAGCTGCCACTCTCTGCACAGCAGCAGAAGTGGGGAGAGGCAATGCAGCGGGACCAAGAACTGGATCAGGACCGGCCCCTGGGGAGGGCTGGAGTGGACAGTGGGGATGGGGCAGAGCTGGAACTGAAAGAACGGGATAGCTTCCCTGCTGAGGGGGAGGTGGTGGAACAGGGGCAGCTGCAGCTGACAGCCACAGGTGAGGCCTGCGGCCCGGGTGAGGGGCAGCCAGGCAGTCCTGAGCCCAAAGAGCAGAGGCTCCCAGCTGAGGGCACCGGAGGGGCAAGAGGCGCTGCGGGCCTCCAGGACCCGGAGGAGCAGCCAGAGCAGGTGGGGGCCCTGGGCCTCCCGGCTGCCCAGGGAATGTCAGAGGTGATGGAGCCCGAGTTGGAAGATGAGGATGTGGCCCCGGGGGGGTGGCCCAGCTTCCCCAGAGGTCACCTTGGAGTTAGAGAGGGCCTTGGGCAGGTCTGCGGGAGTGGAACGGGGACCCGAGCAGGAGGCGGTAAGGCTGGAGGACCCAGGTGGCCTGGCCAGAGAGGAGGCCATGGAGCCACCCCTGGGGGAGGGAGGTGTGGAGGCAAAGAAGGTACAGGGCTTGGAAGGGCCCAGAAAGGAGCTGGAGGAGGCAGGCACTCTGGAGTCTGAGGTCTCCGCACTGCCGGGCAAGAGCAGAGACCGGCTGGAGACTCCTAGGGACTGGGAGGAGTCAGAATCTGGGGCCCCTGCGAAAACAGAGGAGCCAGTCTCAGCTGAGACCTTGTGCCACGAGGGAAGTGATACCCCCCAGCCCAGGCCCCTGGGGTCAGAGGGAGCCGAGGAGGATGCCAATCCGCTGCTGGGGCCCCCCAGTCTGAGGTCCACTGAGTCCGGCTCGCCCAGCCTAATCCTTGAAGATGCCCCCTGGGCCCCAGCCCCTGGCTGAGGGGAACCAAGAGGCCAGCTGGGGGCTGGAGGGCAGGGCTGAGGTCCTGGGAAAGGCGGATGGTGAGCAGGAGGATCTGGGCTCTGGGGGATCCCTGAGGGCCTCCAGGAAGAAGGGGAGGAGAGCAGAGAAGAGAGCGAGGCGGATGAGCTAGGGGAGACCCTTCCTGACTCCACTCCCCTAGGCCTCTACCTCAGGTCCCCCGCTTCCCCAAGTGGGACCTGCCTGGAGAGCAGAGGCCCTCCCCTCAAGGGGAGCCTGGAAAGGAAGGCTGGGGTCCTGCAGTCCCAGCCTCCAAGGGCCTTGGGGCCCAGCCCTCAGAGGAGGAAGAAGAGGAGGGAGCTGAGGAGGAGGAACGTGGCCGTGACTCTGAGCTGTCGGAAGAGTTTGAGGACCTGGGGACTGAGGCTTCTCTCCTCCCCGGGGTCCCCAGGGAGGGGGAAGAACCCCTGAGCCAAGCGCCCCAGCTGCTCCTGGAGCCTGCAGCCTGGGATCCTGACGGTGAATCTGACGGATTTGCAGATGAGGAAGAGAGCGGGGAGGAGGGGAGAGGAAGAAGAAGAGGGGAAGGAGCCAGGGCCAGGGCGCTGGGGGCCAGCGCCCTCTGTGGGCAGCCTCCCCGCCCCTAGTGGCCCTCAGGGAGGGCCCCTCCTGGGGTCTGAGACCGTGGATGTCAGTGTCCCCTGGGACAATGGCCCGAGAGGTGCGGCACCCGACGCCCCCATGACTGCCCTGGAGACCGAGTCCCAGAACAGCACTGAGGCCTCGGGCTCAGAGGAAGAGTCTGATGCTGCTCCCCTGGAGACAGAGGACCAGGCCCCTGGCCCTCTGGGGACCCTCAGTGGGGGTGGAGGACACCCTTGATGGTGGTGGCCCAGGCCCCAGCCTGAAGGAAGAGCTGGAGCATGTGAATGGGGGCGTGGTGAATGGGCTGGAGCAGTCCGAGGGGGGAGGCCAAGGGAAACCGGGGGCCGCTGGGGGTGACCAAGGAAGCCCCTCGGAGGAGGAGGGGACTTCCCTGAAGGCCCCTTGGGCAGGGGCTCCTCTTCACCTGGGCCAAGGCCAGTTCCTGAAATTCAGTCAGAGAGAAGGTGATGGAGACTCCTGGTCCTCAGGGGAGGACTAGAGAGAGCTCTCCTACATGGAGGCATTGGGCGGAGGGGGCGTCCCCGCCCCCCTCCCCTGCTCGGGGCAGCACCCTTAACCTGCATTCTCTTGACCTGTGGTTTCTATCCCAGAGGCCCGGCTGGCCAAGGGAAAACGGGTGTGGCAAAGGGGCCGGTCCAAGCGTGGAGACTCCGGGAATAGATGCCAGCCCCCTGGCCTCTGCATAGCAGGGACAGCCTGCCTGCACTGTCCCGTGGGGCTGAAGCCAACTGAATCTGTAGGACTAGCCCCTCCTTTCCACTGCTGCTCCTTTCCTCCCAGCCCATTAGCTGGAACAGGCCAGGGCTCAGCGGCCCCTCCAAAGGGAGGGGCTGTGGTGGGGCCGTGTGCCAGGGCTTGCCAGCTCTGCCCTTCCTCCCTGCGCCCTCGTGAGATGGTTGGCCAGTGGCTAATGAGGGTGAGGGGGTGCTCCTGTGTTCTGACCCCCCAAAGACCTGCCATGTTGTGGCCCCATCTGGCTCATCCCTGCCTGAATAAAGTAATGCCTCCGCCTACAAAGTCTGGACTCTTCCTTCCTCAATTCAGGGGGCCTTAGGGTTGACACAGGCAGAAGAGCCGGGGTAGAGGGGAGCAGGCGACGCTGGTGTTGGGGAGGGGCTGCCTGCTGGGGAGAGAAGATTCTGGAAGGCCTCATGGTGGAGACAAGCCAGGAAGATGAAGGCTGCAGGCAGGAGTGCTGAGGACCTGGGGAAGACTGGGAGGTGCTGCTTGATCGGGGACTGGGGATGCCAACCCAGGTGACCTTGGCGCCTGCAGAAGCTAGGCTTGTCATCATCTCTGCCCACAGAGCTGATTACAGGAATTAGGGCTTGGGGCCACCCCCACCCTCACATGTCCTCCCTGCCAGCCCCTCAGCGCCGCCAGCATAATAAGCCCCCTTGCCCCCAAACCCAAACAATTGTCTGGCCTTGGTGTCTGCTCAGACTGGCCGGGTCAGAGCCGGGTGAGGGAAGAAGGAGGTCTGTTCTGCCTCAGTCTGGCTGTGTGGCCTCAGGTCTGTGCTCAACTTCTCTGAACCTCAGATTCTGCCACACAGTGACAGACATGGGCCTCCCAGGGCAGAGAGAGCAGGGAGCAGGCTAGGGGGAGCCAGCAGGTTACAGGTTAGATCTTCAGTAGGACCTCCTTGCAAGCGGAAGCAGGAGACAGGGAAGACAAAGTGGAGGTGAGGGGGGATAAACTGAAGCTGTCGAGTGAAATGAAAGAGCAGTGATGGGGCGTGCTGATGCCTGGGGTTAGACTGGGGGTCCAACCAGCCACAGCATCTTCCCAAGAACACCCCCTTCCCAGGAGTTCTCTGGGTCCCTGTATAGGGCCAGGAGGGACCAGGGGTGCCTGGATTAGGCTGGGTTTGAAGGCCCTGTAGTCAGGATACCCAAATAGAAGCCACTCCCCATCTGAGCTCTGGAGGGAAAAAGAGCAGGCCAGTGACACCTCTAAATACTCTGGGTGGGGGTGGGGCAGGAGCTGCCAGATGAATGTTACCTGTTGGAGAGACAATCCCAAGGCCAGAGGTAGGCCCTTTCTTTTCTCGGGCCTCAGGCTGAGGCCAGGGGAAGATGAGAAGATGAAATCTTCCTGACTTCAGCTCGTCCTCCCGACAAGGAGGGGGGTGGACAGGAGGCCCCCGACAGGACCCCACTGTCTGCTTCTCTCCCTACACCTCCACCTTCTGGGAGTCTCTGTGTTGGTTTTCTAGGCTTCCATTTCACACACACCCTGGCCCTTGGGGTCTAGGATGCTGGCGGCCCTCCTGGCCTCCACTCTTCCTGTGCCCATTGCTAACAAGGCCATGTCTGATCTCACCAGGCTGCCAGGCTGGGGGCCAGCACGCTGGCATCCGGGCAAATAAAACCCCCTCCCTGCTCCTCTGATGGGACAGACGAGCCCTGTACTTGGTCTCCCCAGGCCCTCGGGCACCCCCACTTAGGCGAAGGGCCAAGGACAGAGGCTGAGTCCTTCCCCTGTGTCTGGGCCATCCTGCCACCCACCCAATACACACACAAACCAGGGCCCCTGGTCCCCTGCAGAACTACCGAAACTATAGCCATGTCTGCTGACCATCTCTAACAGGGGGAGGAATGTCAGACAGAAGTGAGGACTCTCTGAAGGAGGTGTGCCACGGGCGATGTGTCCTCTCTGGCAATGGGAGTCTGTGCAGCTGGAGAAACGACGGTTGGATGGAAACAGGGCACGTACTGTGCGCCACGGACCACGCAAGCGGTGGGAGTCCAGGGTTCCTGGGCCTGGGAGCTCTGCCTTCCAACTGAACAAGGGCTTCTGAGTGGAAATCATATTCGGAAACGTAGACAGGCAGGAGACTGTGGGAGCACACAGCAGGCGCCCACCTGATCTGAGCCGGGGAGGCTGGGAGGAGGTGGCCAGGGAAGGCTACTCTAGGAGCCTAAAAGAGGAGCCGGAGCTGGCCAGTGTAGGGAGAAGGAGGCAAGAGGAGGGGGAGGACAAGCATTCTAGCCAGAGGGAACAGCATGTGCAAAATCCTGGGGCAGGAAGACAAGTTTGGGCATTTGAGGGACAGAACGAAGGCTTGTGTGACCAGAAGGTGGAGAGTGAGGGGTAAAAAGTTCACAATAAGGCTAAAGAGGAGCTGGGGGTCAGGGGGCTAAGGCCTCCCTAGGTAGCCAGGAAATATGGCTTTCATCCTAAGGGAAATGGGTCTCCTCTGAAGTAGTGAGATGACACGACCAGGTTTGCGTGTTAAATAGAACTTTCCGGCTGCGGTGTGAGAGTGGATTGGGGTAGGTAGACGGGCTTCAGGGTCTTGCTGTGGTCCAGGCAGGGGATGAGGGTAGCAGTGGGACGGGAGAGCAAGCACGGAAGGGAAGCAGAGTCTCAGGACTTGGTGATCCATTGTGGGAGACAGAAGGGTGGTGGCTCAGAGGGCAAAGAATCTGTCTGCAATGCAGGAGACCCAGGTTCAATCCCTAGGTCAGGAAGATCTCCTGGAGAAGGAAATGGCAACCCACTCCAGTATTCTTACCTGGAGAATTCCGTGGACAGAGGAGCCTAATGGGCTACATACAGTCCAAGGGGTCACAAAGAGTCAGACACGACTAAGTGAGTAACACTTCACTTTACTTCTGGCCTAGAGGTCACCCAGGAGAGAGCCCCCAGGAACTCTAGCTGGGGGAGACACTTGGGCAGGTGCTTGAGAAGGAGGGCCAGGGGACTGTGGTCCCTCGGAGACGGTGTTGTCTCGAAAGCCCTGGGACAGCGTGGCCTTGGCCTGACACGGTGCCTGGGGGCCCGAGGGTGCTCAGTAAACACAGACTGAATAAATAAGTGAATGAATGAATGACTGTGATGAGGTCAGACAACAGGAAGCACTCGGGAGGGTGGAGTCCCAGGAGAGGGAACCAGGAGGCAGCTCCCACCATCCCCCCACCCTCCCCAGCACAAGGACAAGTGGGAGGTTATTCTGGGGCCTCCTCTGGGTAAATATAGCCTCTGAACGGGGTGGGGGCAGGGTGGGGGGCCGGAGGTGGCTTCCTCGGTTTGTTTGGGGCACTTCCTTATAAGGCCGTGCGGGCCGAGGCGCCTGGGAGGGTGAGGTCAGGGGCTGAGTTATCCTTTCAGCCCAGCCTGATGCTGTCCCTGCCGCCGGCTGCTGCCGCTGCCGCTGCCAGAGTCGCAGAGGAAATCAAAGGCCTGGGCTTTGGGCTCTGGCCAAGGGAGCTCAGAGTGTGGCCTCTTAAAGGGCCCCTTCAGCCTCATGTCTATGTGGGAGCCCAGTCTAGGGTGGGACAGGGGGTCTGTCCAGGGTCCTCTCGGAAAGTGATGCGGGAGGCCTCGATTTTCCCATCTGCACAGTACGGCTCAGCCTGGGTCATTCCCTGAGGCTCCACGCAACTAGGAGACCCCGCAGCCTAGCCTCTACCCTTCCCACTGCAGGGTCTACAGTTTTTGCTCTGATCTCTCCCTGGTAGCTCCTCTGGTAAAGAATCCATCTGCAATGCAGGAGACCCTGCTTCAATCCCTGGGTCAGGAAGACCCCCTTGGAGAAGGGAACAGCTACCAACTCCAGTATTCTTGCCTGGAGAATCCCATGGACAGAGGAGCCTTTCGGGCTAGAGTCCATGGGGTGGCAAAGAATCGGACACAACTGAGTGACTTTCACTGGAGACCAAAGACTCAGAATCCATTCATCGCTTTCCAAGGCCCTGGTCCCTCGGCTCCCCTCAGCTCCCCACTCTCAGCCCCTCCTTGGGGGACCAGCTGCTGCCACTCGATCCTGCGGTGGCACAGCTGCTGTCAGAAATGCCGTCCTGTCAGGCAGGCCTGGAGGAATGTGATTTAATTTCAGCTGGAATGTGCCCTCTGCGGCTGCCCCTAGAAAGGGGAGCGAATGGACACTAGGCCCACCTAAGCCCAGGAAACCCAAGAAGGCTCTGGGCTTGGGGACAGGCCCCTGGGTCCCTGTGAGGCCCCCACTCCCACCCCAGAGGGAATGGTAAGTTGCAGGGCAGGTGCTGCCGCAGAAGACATCCTGTGAATACCGCTCTAGTGGCTCAAGGGAGGACCCAGCTGCCCGTTCCAAGGTCCTCAGGCCCACTTGGAAAAGGCAAAGGGGAATCTCAGTGAGCCACCAGGGAAGGGAATTTTTGGCTCAGGGGCAAGAAGAGGGACAGAATGGCCTCAGGTGAGGGCCTGAGAAGCAAGGAAAACACCATCCTCTGTTTCCTTTTGAGGATCCAAAGATTCCACATCCACTTCTCCATCCACCCTGGGGGCTCCTCTCCCTTCTCCCCTCCCTTTATAACACAGCACCCCCACAGCCAGATCGTGTTTCTTTTCCAACATTTGAGAAGTAATAGACTGCCTCCTGCTCCCCGACCCTTGCCCCAACCCCACCAACCCGAGGTCTCCAAAGTGGACACCCCTCCTGTAACCTAACTCCTGTTTCTCGTGCTGTCACGTCTGGGTGCCCTCTTTCCCCAAAGGGACAGACCCCAGGCCCCAGAGTCCCAGGGCCGAGAGGCCCCTTCGGTCTTCTCTTGCAGTCATAAGCGCCCCTCCCCGCAGCCCTTATTCACTCTCCCCACCCCCATGACTCAGCTGTGGCGCCAGAAATAAACCGGAGGCAGGTGCCAGGGGGCCACTGTCGAGGAACCACCTCCCAGCAGCTGCGGGCTCAACTGCTGACAAGTGGAGCCCCAGGGCCCCAGGAGGGGTGGCTGGGAGACTTCACTTTCAGGGGTGAGGAGATGTCTGGCCCCCTCCTCCATCCTCCCTGCTAAGGAGATACACCCCCTTGCTGTCAGCCTCAAAGACCTCCTCTCCTTCCTGTCTCCCCCTTTCTGTCTCTCCTCATCTTCCACTCTTCCACTTCCTCCCCTCCCTCCTCCCTGGCTGCTTCCCAACTCTTGAATCCTTTGATCTCTCCTGGATTCCCCCCTTTTCTATTGGCCTCGTTTGCCTGGAAGTTCGGTGTTGAAAGAGAACTTCGGTTTACCTTGATGGGGATAAAGGTGCAGATAGACATTCTTGCCAAGGATACTAAGAATCCTTAGATGCCACTTGGGGTCCAAAGAACATGGGCCCGGGGGCGTGGGCTGCTCCTTGGCTCCAGTCCAAAGTGGTCAAGCAACAGGCTTCCCTCTGTTAACAGCTTCTAAAGACCTCGAAGAAGAATCATCAGGGAAAAACACAGAGGCCACAAGATCTACCCACTAAGACTGTTGACAAGAGCCTAGAGTCTTTCAGTGCAGAGTTTCCTCCCAGAATTCTTCCTTCTCCCTCTTTGCTTTTCTCTCCTCTCCTTCCCAACCCTTTTCTCCTACTCTGCCCCAGGCTTTCAGGTCTCCCTTCCCAGGAGGAAGCAGGCAGTTTTACAGGAGGCAGATAGGAAGTGAGATCTCAGGAAGGACCTCTAGCCTGGGTAACAGAGGAAGCTTTCCACTGCTGGAAGCCGGGTACCTGGACCCTCTCCAGGCAGGGTCTGACTGCAACTCCTGGGGAAAGCTCTCCCACCCACGGGGGTCTGACAGGCTGAGCATTTTTGGAAGTCTTTGGGAGCTACTGTGTCGCAGAAGGCAGCCAAGACAATGGGGCCCTGTCTCTCTCTGCACAGGAGACAGGCTCAGACAGAGCCTCAGGACTGGGACAAAGGCCCCAGTGAGGTCAGGGCAGGGTGCGGGAGTCGGAGTGGGAGAGTGGGAGAGGAATGGGGAAGGGGGGTGTGGGTCAGAGCAGCCTGAGCAAAGCCGGAGACTCTGGTGGATGGAGGACCTCAGGAAAACCCACCTCCCTGGGCTCTCAGGCCCATTCTCAATGCTCAAGCTCCTAATCTAGGCTGGGCCTCCTCTCTCCACATAGACCCAGACATCCTCCGACCTCCCTCAACCCCAGGGGAAAGGAAACCCTGTGGGGGACCCCATCTTAGACATGTGGGAAGGTGGCTGGGAGCTTAACCACATATCCAGGGGCTTGGTCAGCCGTCTGCTGTGTCCTGGAGGCAGAGGTAGATACAGGTGGGCCCCTATTTGAGCTGCCCAAAGAGATGGGGCTGACACTCCATGAGGGGCCAAGTCCCCCTGTTCAAGCCAAGAGAGGCCACACACACACACACACACACACACACACACTGGTCCAAGGGTTAGTTTCTGTACAGGGTGCTGAGTCATCCCTAGACCAGCTCTCCCTTCCCCAGGAAGCCCAACAAAGCCAGGAGCAGGCTTCCGTTTCCGGCAGCCCTGCCTAAGCAGCTCAGCAGGTGTCAGGGGAAGAAGGGAGAGGACTCTTGCTCCAGCCCTATCTGCCTCTGGAACTCTGTTCATCCACCGATCAGTGATGGTGGACCCCTGTCTACTGCTGTCCTGGAGATTCAGAGAGAAAGCTGATGAAAAGGCTGGGAAACCAAGGCCCCTTCCAGCTAACCACCAGGGTCTCTCAGGGAAATTCAACCTGCTACCTAAACTCTATCTCTGTGAGGATATATTTCTCAGACAACCTCCCTTAAGAACCCAAGGACAGACACTGCCCCTTCCTCAGCCTTCTTTGCAGACCCCATCTTCAAAGGCCCACTTTGGCCTTGATCCACTTCCAGTTTCAGCTTAATACTCTTGACCTCCCCTAACGGTGCAGTGCGTGGGCAACTGCAGGGTGACACAGGGTAAAGCGGGGTTCTGCTCTGGCCCCAGGATCACCTTCCCGGCAGCTCCATAAGCAACAGACCCGCTCGCCAGCCACGCTGGGCTAGGCCACGTGGGGAGGGCAAAGGCTGGGACAGGAGAGCCTGGGGCAAAGAGAGGAATGTGGTGCTTGGTGGTAGGTAGGTTTGGGAGGCCAGTGCTGGCGTCTCAGAGATCAGCTGGCTTGGAGTTTACGTAGCTAGGGAAGGCCCAGCTAGGCAGGAATTGCCTGGGAGCCCCTAGCTGCCCCAAACAAGCACTCGTCTTTCTCTGTCCTCTCTCTCTTCTCCGGGTCTCTTCATATCGCCCTCTCTAAACTTCTTGCTCCTCTGGATCTGTCTCCCTGTCCTTTAGTTTTATCCGGTTTTACTGACTTCTACAAAAGGGGATAAGAAATGCCTGCTTGTGTGAATGTGGTGCAACCGTGGGCACAAGCAGAAGTGTGTACACACGACAGTGTGCACACATGTATTCATGAGTGTAGCCAAGTGTGAGCAACTTAAGTGTGAGCAGCTGCAGCAGTAAGATTCACCCCCATCAGGAAGACAGACAGCATCCTGACACACACTTTCACCAGAAGGCCCAAGAAGGCACAATTCAGCGCCCTGCGATGAGGTACACCCACATCCACACCCACACAGCCGGTCAATCTCTTTTCAGTGTTCGGAGAATGACCTCATCATCTCATTCCCCGCTGACTCACAGACCCCAGAGCCAGCTCGGCCTGGCCGGAAGTCCTACCCTCCCCCTGCACCTCCCCCACAACCCGCCCCAGTCCCTAGCCCCGCAGGCAGCCACCCCGCTTCTCTTCCCAGGGCGCTCCTCAGAAAGATAGATCTCCGGCGCCCCCCTGGCGGTATCCTGGGACTCCTACAGGTCGGTTCACCCACGCACGCGCACACAGGCACGCTCAGGCCGACGTGCCTGCAGCCGCAGCGCCGTCTGCTGGCCACAGCCTAAGGCCTCGCGGGTCATTCCCCAGAGCCCAGCCCGCAGGAGGGCTGGGGAATCGCTTCTCTGTGCTTGTTTCCTTGTTCCTGCATCTCTCCTGCTGGAATAGGCCTGCTTGAAGTGTAACCCCCTTCGTTCCCTTCACGCTCACACTCCTTGAGAGAACTCCCCTCTAGAACCTCAGAATGGGGACACCAGGCACCTACCTCTCTGTCTTCCTCTCTGAACCCTCAGCCCTTTTCTCCCCCAGACTGAACTTCTCCAGTCTGCTTTACTGGACACTCTGGGCACTCCAGCTTCTTCCAAATATCGTTATGCTGTTTCCCAAACCCTGTGTTTCATTTCATTCCATAAACACTGGACTGTTCTGTGCCATGAACTCACATCCACTGACATCTTGACTCCACTGACCTTCAGAAACTAATAAACACAGAGGGTCTACATATCCTGTGAGGCCCGGCCCAACTCCACTTTTTCCTCTCTCTTTCACACACACACACATACAGGCATCGGACTTGCTTGGGCTCAAATGCAGCTTTATTTTCTGCTTGTTTTACAGGTACCCCATCCTGCAAACCCATTCTCTTGTGAAACTGAGAATGAGTGGGCACAGGGGCCTCCAGGGGAATGGAGGGGACAGGATGGGTGGCAAGGAGAGGGCAGTTGAGGCACTTAGAGACCTACTCAAGGCCCTGAGGGAAAAATCTGAGGCCCAGAATAGGAGAGGGCCTAAGGCAGGACTGGAGATGCCCAGATATTGATGTTACAGAAAAAGCCAAATGAATTTTTGGCCAACCCAGTATTTCCCAGAAGCCCCTCCAGGCACTGCCACGTGGACGTGAGCTGCACGCCTCTCCTGCTGTCACTCCCCGTGGCGGAAGAGCACGGGTCTAGGGAGGGTTGGTGGCAGAGGGCAGTGCCAGGGGCCTTGCCCCTTAGGGACCTGGAGCAGGATTGGGAGAGGGGTTCAACCGTGCCTTCCAGTGCCCCACGAGCCTCCTCTGTCGTCCTTCTTGGGCCTCTATTGGGCGCAGAGCTCGAGCCTGGGAAAGACACACACTCACCGTCCACCCTTGGGCTCCTTGTCTTTTCTCTTCTCAGTCTGCCCGCTCGTGTTCTTGCTGCTTGACCTCTGATCTCATCAAAACACTTTCCCTGGCTCAGCCCTTAAGAGCCCAGACTGTGGCTGCATAGTCTCAGACAGCAGCGCTGAAGGGGACCCCAAGAGCATTCAGCCCACCTCCTCTGTGCCCCAGAGAGCGGTAGTGATGACTCCAAGTTTACCTAGCCAGCTATGGGCAGAGCTAGGACTGCAGCCCAAGGCTATATGGGCTAGTGTCTCCCACCTTTCTCCTCCTGGCACTCACAGGCCTGTGGGGCACACAGGAGATCTGGGGGGCCCCCAGCGACCATTCTCCTGGCAGCGGATCAGTGGTAGGTTGCGCTGGGTCAGCCCCTCCCGGCACCGGTAACGAAGCACTGTGTCGACTTCATAGCGCAGCCGTGGGCGGCCAAATACCTGAGCCAGGGGCAGCTCTGGTGGGGGCCCACAGGACACTGCAGGGAGAACACAGTCAGGAGCTGGGAGCCCGGCTCAACCGTCCCCACAGCTGGGATGAGGAGGAGAGGAGCAGGCCGCGAGCTGACGCAGAGAGAAGCAGGCGGCGGAAGGGCTTCCCTGCGGGCTCAGGGGCAGCGAACTGCCTGCCCGGACAGGAGACAGGGGCCTGACCCCTAATCTGGGAAGGTCCCAAATGCTGCGGAGCAACTAAGTTCGCCAGAACCTGTGCGCCAGAACCCAGGAGCTGCAACGGCTGAAGCCGGGCGCCAAGAGCCTGTGCTCTGCAACGAGAAGCCACTGCAGTGCTCCTCCTGCACTGCCATAGAGAGCAGCCCCTCACCGCACCTAGAGCACAGCCTGCACAGCAACGAAGACCCACGCGGCCAAACACAAGTAAAATAATAAAGCCGCTTAAGAGAGCGGGGGTTCCTAGGGAGCCCGTCTAATCTGTTATTCCGCCCATGCTCATAGCCTGGGGCACATTTCCCATTCCTCAGTGTAGTTTTGCACTGTCCTCCAGCACACACACCAGTTCCAGGATTCCCTGGCCCCCACCTCTCCTCCCCCTTGCCTGCCCTCACCCAGCCCCATCTTGCAGGTGTAGGACAGGTGGTAGTTGCAGGGAACATCACTCCATTGTCCCTGATCGTGCCACACCATAACCACGCAGTTCTCTCCGGACAGGAAGTAGCTGTCTGGCTGCCCAGGGTTCCAGTTCTCATAGAGCTGGGAGGGCGGGGGGAGGATGCAGGAGGCAGTGAGGAGCTCCAGCACCAGGAACACGGGGAGGAATGGACCTGGAGGACTTGAGGAGAAGGGGGTCGAGGAGGGGCACGAGAGAGGGAAGGCTAGAGGGGTGGGGAGTAGGGGACCCCAAAGGGAAAAGAATGTCAGGGGATTGGGGGTAGGGGAAATGGGAACCAGATGAGAAGAAAAGAGAAGGGGGACACAGGGGAGAAGGGCCAGGAAGAGGGAAAGGTACAGGGCCAGGAAAAGGAGATGGAGAGATGGGGGTCACTGGGGGTAGAGGGTAGAAGTGCTTCGAAGAAACGACCTAGACCACGTGAGGGGCGGTCGGAACCTCTCACCAGGGGGACGCCATCCGACCACAGGAAATCCCCTTCGATGGTCCTGTCATTGAGCCCGATCCACTGGTACTCCCGGTATCGATCTGGGGAACAACGGCAGAGACGAATGTGTGCAGTGAGCTCCGCTGCCAGCAGAGGGCAGCCATTCCCCGTCACCGAGCGGTCTGTGGGCGCTCGCGGGGCAAGTCCCTGCAGCCCCAAATCCACGTTTCCCGGTATCCTTATTTCTCCCTCCAACCTCTGCACACGGGCAGGAAGGAAGACAGGGGCGAAGGGGTGAGGGAAGAGAAAAAATATCACTAGGGCTAGAAAAGGGGAACTCTGGAAAAAGTAAAAACTTTCAATAGCGTCAGAGTCGGGGAGAGTAGATGGAGGCAGGAGAGCCAGGGAGGTGGGGAGCGATTATAAACGAGCCCCCAAGGAACCACCAGGCTTATGCAGGTGTATTTTCCGCGTATTTCTCAGCCCTCCCCTGCCAGAAGCCCCACTGCCCACGTGTGGAGTGGGAAAGAGGGAGACAGGAAGGAAAAGTGAATGGATGAATGAATGAGGTAAACCAAGTAGTGAGTACCTGAATGAGTGTATAAGGGAGTTAATTAACACACTCTTTGACTGACTGATGAGTGAATGAATGTGTGGATGAGAGAACAGGTGACGAGGGTCGCCTCCCTCCCTGTCCCCAGCCCACTGTTGATGAAGTCCTGTTCCTCCGGCGTGCTGATGCTGGCGAGGTGCGCGCCGTACATCCGGCACTTGTTCTCCGCCTCCTCCCAGCTCCTTCGGGTAGAAAAGTGCTTGTAGCAGGCGCCCTGGAAGGCGTCCCAACCGGGGCTGCAGAAGTGGAGGCCTGGGACACAGAAGAGCAGGCAGCTTAGCAGGGAGGACCCCAGAACTCTGAGAGGCTGCGTCCCCAGACAGGGAGACTGGGCTCCTCCCACCGCCACAGGCCAGGGGGCGGGGCTGAGGGCAGGAGGGCGGTGCCCAAGAGCCAGCGCCGGGTTAGGAGCTGGCAGGTCCTCGTGCAGGGCGGCCCGATGCCTTCCTTCTCTGCAGCGAGGACCATGGTGAAGGCTGGAGTCCCGACTTGGGTCTCCGCCATCCTCCATCCAAAAGAAAAGCCGAACCTTCCTCTCCTCCCAGGAGAATGGAGACCGACAAGTACTGACTGTGCCTGCCAAATTCCAGGCTGACAGACTCCCTGAGTCATTTTTGGTTCCACTTAACAGATAAGGAAATTGAGGGTAAGCCTCAGAGAAGTTGTGTGATTTGTCTAAAATGGTAATTCATTATCTGCGTTTCCACTGCAGGAGGCCTAAGTTCATCCCTGGTAGGGAACCGAGATCCCGCCAGGCGCGCGGTGTGTCCAAGAGCAAGGACAACAAATGGAGGTTCATTAATGACAGGTCCAAAGGGGAAGTGTCTCCTTCCCCCTCCGCCCCCCTCCCCCAGAACTAGTGCACTGTGGCGGGGCCTAGGCTTCAGATCTCCCCAACCACAGCCCCTCAACACACTCACCAACATCGCACAGGTCCCCCCATAGCCAGGCAAACACAGGCAGCGGACCCCCTTCTCCTCCTCCAAGCACGTCCCGCCATTGTGGCAGGGGCTGGGGACACAGTCACCTGAGGGGGAGAGAAGTGAGGTGGGGGGGCCGGGAGTGCAGCTCTGCAGCCAGCCCTCCAGCCCTGACTCCCCTGTCCTGGGGGCCTGAGTTCTGGGTTTCTGCTCTCCTCCCTGCCCCGTTTCAGCACTGGCTCAGTCCTACGCTGGTCATTGTCATGCCTGCCAGTCTGGGCTCTAACAGGGACCGAGGGGCTGTGTCCAGCAAAGCTCTCAGGGTATAACTCCACCAAGGGGAAAGATATCAGGCTATCAGTCATGCATCCTGGACTCTTACCTAGCTTCTGGCTCTGCTGGGTGACATTGAGATGGTCACTTTACTTCTCTAGGTCTAGAGTTTATTTAGTCCCCCAGCCCCTGTCACTGCGCCAGCTCTTAGCATGATTCTGTGTAGTCTAGATACGCTGGGTGGAACTGAAGGAGAGGAGAGTCACCATAGGAACAGTAAGTTGTGACCTGCCTTTTACTGCTTCTTAGACCTGATGCCGGGGTAGTCCAGGAGGGAGCTAACCCCCTCCTCCTGCTGTCCATTGGGCAGTCAGGCCCAGAAGCTGCTGGGGGAAGATCCAGTTTACTTCCCTCACTCTATGCCCTCTCCCTCCCCAGTGCCCCCCAACCCATCCCAGGAATGGAGCCCAGTAGCTTGCACTGTCCTGCATCACTGCAACATTCTCTCAACATCATTCAACCTCTTTGCCTCTCCTTATCGCTTCAGACTCTTCCCTCTCACCAGGCTCCCCTTCCCCCTCCACTTGGGGCCTCCTGAATGTTCCCCCACCCTAGAAACCCTTTCAACTCCTTCCTTCCGGTTCCCTCTCCTCCAGGTAGTCTTCTTGGATTAACACACTACCCTGAAGGCCTGCAATCTGTTATCTAGGTCCAGCTCCAGCTGGCTAGGCCATCTGCCTCCTTTTCTGGACTCTCTCTCAGGATGCTGGGTGGCTGCCCCTACACCGGGCCTGGGTGCTGAAGGGGTTGACAAATTCGACTTGTTTTCTGTTCCAGATGACTGGGAGAAGATGACCTCACAGACTGACAGGACAGGTCAGGGTTCTCAGCCCAGCTTGGGGCGGGACCTTCAGACCAAGCCATCCACTCTGAGAGGCCAAGGCCAGGGCCCACAATGCTTCACCCTGGCCCAAGCTCCCACTGCCTGGTGGGGATCAGAGCAGAGGTGGGGGAGGAGGAGTTGGAGTTGGTTCAAAGAATTTTTCTGGGATGACCTAGCTGTTTTGGGTAAAATGAATCAGCTGTTCCAGCACCACTCCCCCTGTCATCACCCCTTCTGCCAACAGTTTCTTCCAATCTGGTGTTGCTGCCTCCCACGGCAAAGCAAGGAGGGGAAGTGTTTTACTTAACTCTTTAAGCACCAGGTCCTACAGAAGGTAGGAGTCCTGAACTCCCTTTCCATTCCTCGCGCTTTTCTGCTCCTCCTGTGGTCCTCTCTGCCCAACCTCCAATCCTGGTGGACAAAGACTCTCAAACTTGGTCTGTGGAGTCCCACCCAAGCCAAAGTGCCCTCTCCCTGGCTGTGAGTGGCAGAACCTGACCAGGAGGGGAGGCTGTGTTAGGAGTGAAAGAACTTCTCAAGATTTTCTGGTATTCCCATCCCCCTACCCCTTTTGGATCAACTATTATACACACTCAGAAAGTTCCGCCTCCCTTCCTGCTGCAATAGCGGGCTGGAGGACCACTCTCTCATCCCCCAGGTGGGGTAACTAAGATGCCACAGATACTTCCAATGGGGCTCCTCTCCCACCAAAGCCCCTTCCTGCCCAATGCAGTACTGAACTCCAAGGCCAGCTGGGCGGGGAGCTAGCAGTCAAAATGCATGAGCCCGTGTGATGCGGAGACCCTGAGCCCACCCTCGACCATCTAAGAGTGGTCCTGGGACTAGGAGGATCCCAGCCTTCTCCAGAGATCTCCATGTGGAAATCCAGCCTTCACTGAATAGGCAGGGCTTCTTGCTCTCAGACCCCAAAACCCTAACTCCCCATTCCCCCTCCCACCACACTTTCCATCTTCCCCTGCTGATCTGTGTCTTCTCCAGCATTAGCAATTTTGAGATCCTTTGAGTTCAGGGAGGGTAAAATAGGGGGTGAGGGTAGTCATTAGCACAGGAGTTAGTGGAGGAGGGAGAGATCATGGGCGTGAAAGTGAGATTCCAACCCCCGTGGATGTTTGCGGGAGGGGAACAGGCTCTTGGGGCACCTGGATGCCAAGGAACGGCCTCCACGCTAGGATGTGCTCTCTCTGTCAGTACCCTGTGTGTGCAGCTCTAGATGGGAGCCAAGAGGATGGATCAGAAGTGAATACAAAGGGACATATACAAACACACACATGCACATGCGTGCACACACACACACATGCACACACTTGGGGCTGCAGAGGTTTCTCCCTGTCAGAAGTGAGGGACTACAACTCCCAGCACTCCCACAGACTGAAAGACAAAGACTTCTCTGGGGTAACGTGTAGATCTCAGGAGACAGGAAGGAAGGCAGAGACAAGCCTGAGGAGAGCATGAAGGAACAGCAAGGGGCTGTTAGACCGCTAGGACAGGAAAGGGTGCAAGCTGAAGATGGCAAGGAAGAGGCACAAAGACACACAAAGACCCAGGGAGAGAGACAAAGAGACAGAGATGGAACCACAAGAAGCACCAAAGAGCTACCCAGCACACAAATCCATGGGATGAAAGGGGCAAACAGCTGGGGGGTGGAGACAGAGGGTGCCAGAGTTCTGGTTATAAAGCAGTTTAATAGAGATTTATTTCCAAGGCTTGTTTCCATGAAACAGTTGAAAAAAAGTACTTCATAGAAGTAGTTGCTTAAGGCTCTGTGGGGATAAGGGCTCTCCTGGACCCCAAAGGTTGAGAGGTGGGAACGGGACTCCAGGCTTCCCTGATACCAGTGGGAGGCAGCTGAAGGGAAGAGGCATACAGGATGGGGAGGGAGCAGCAGGGGATGGGCCTGGGCCTTGAAGAATGCAAAAGGCTACGAGGGCACCCACTGAACAAGGCTTGAGGGTGCTCTGTGGGGCCAGTGAGATGTGGAGTCACAGGTAGAGAACTGAGGCTAGGAAAAAGTTCCACGTGGTTGGTGGTGGGACTGGGGGTCACAGTGAGGATTTCAGAAACAGGGAGAGGTCACAGGGTGGGAGTCACGGAGTTGGGGGTTATAGGGTGAGAAGTCAGAGAGCTGGGATGGTAGTCACAAAGTGGGGCATCCAGGATTGGAAGCCTGCAGGTAGAGGTGGGTAGGAGAATGAAGGTAAAGGACGAGAGAGTCTGGGGCAATGGTGGGTTAAAGGACTATGGGTCAGGTGATCCAGAGCTGCAGGGGAAGGAAGAGGAGGAGAAGGAGGGAGGCTGAGCCTTGGGCAAAGTTACCTGATGAGGGGGCCACGGCCACTCCACCATGGCTGGCACTGTCAGTGGGCAGCACCGGCTGGGCACGCACTGAAGTCCCTGCTGGGACAGTTCTTCTGGAATTCTCTTCAGAGGGGCTCTCCAGATCCCTGGTATCCCCAGGGGCCCGTGTGGCTGGAAGCAGGGAAGGGGCACCCTCGGAGCTTCCTGTCTCCTCACTCTCTCCTCGAGGGGCCCCAGAGAGCTCAGGACCTCCAGTCTCCTCCTCTCTCTCTCTTGCCCCAACCGGAGTGGAAGGTGGTGGGGATGCCAGGTTCCCCTCCCTGGGAGTGGGCAGGGTCTTGGTGGGTGGCCCAAGGACCCTGGGAGGCCTGGGAGCTTCTGGCTCATCATAGGGTGGTGGTGATGCACCAGGCTGGAGGGCAGCCCTCACTGGAGGGGATGCCTGGGTGAGTGACTCCTCTGGAGCCGGCTCAGTGGAGAGAGGGGCCTCTGGGTCCAGGCTGCTGAGCTCACTGGGCCAGGCCCACAGGGCCTCATCCTCCCACCTCCTCCTCTTCTTCTTCCTCTTCTTTTTCTTCTTCACCCCTGTATTTCTCTTCTTGCTCCAACACCTTGCCTTCCTCTTCTGAGGACCCCAGCGGAGGCACAATGGATTGGGTTTCGAATTCTAGGCAAAGTACAGATGATTCAGCACCAGGGACAGCACCGCCAGAGGACAGGAAGAAGGAAGGGGAAGCGGGAGAGAAGTAGGGCTGGGGAGGGGGAGCCCTGGGGGAGAGGCAAGAGGCTGCCCTGGGGAGAAATTGTCTTTGCTCTGATCCAGAATTTCAACCCGGAGCTGCAATATTGAGGCAACACTTGAGAAGGTTCTGTGAGGTGTAATTAGTCCAGGAAAACCTGGTGGTTCCATCTCCCTCTACCAGTCTGTTGAAATTCTGTTTATTTTGGATAGGTGGTGGGGGGAGGGATCAAAGAAAGGAGATCCTTCCTTCCCAAAGGGCAGCTCCTTAGTCCAAGCATCTCCAGACCTAGCTATTTGGGAGTGGGTTCTGCTGGAAAGGCAAAGGTTGGGAGAGGGACAAGGGCGGTGCCTTGCACTACTGTGCTGTTGAGAGGGCAGAGCCACAGTGGGGACAACCCCGGCCTCAGCCCAGGCCAGCCCCTTCTGCCTCTAACTTCTTCCAGGCAAAGACAACCCCAGGATGAGAGATTTGAGTTACCTAGGAGGGTTCTAGGGGCCTCCGCTGGGTCTTCTGGAGTGGAGCTTCCACCACCTCCATCCTCTATAATGGGAATGGAGTAGATGGCTCCTCGGGACTCGCTTTCCACAGCTTCCTGGGGCAGCTTCAGTTCCTCCAGGGTCTCCGTCACTGTGACAATGGCTTCCAGTGCATCAGAGGCCAGGTCAGAGGCTGGGTTGGCTGCCTCAGGGATGGCAGAAGGCTGGGCAGAGTCTGTGGCAGAAGGAAAGTGCCAGTGGGAGGTTAGAGAGGTGGCTCGCCCCTCAACCCATGCCTGCATGTAAGGGCTCTGGGTTAGACTCAGAGATCATGAAATTCTTTTAATTCTCTCTCATCCTCTCTGTGGAGCACTCATGGGGCCCAGGGAGCACCCCAGGACTTCATCACTCATTCCTCAAGAATTAATCAAGTGTCCACTAGGTACCATGCCAAGCAATCTCCTGGGCACTGGGGACAGAGCGCAAAGCCAAATAGCATGATTCCTGCCCCTACAGAATTTATTATACTCTAGATACAGATAAGCAAATAAACATACATTATAATTTTACCATCTAAAGAACAATTAAGCAGCGTAAGGAGATGGGAAGTACTACTTTAGATAGACTGGTAAAGAAAGGCTCAGGAGAGAAGTCATCCCTTGGAGACAGCAGGATGGACAGAATGGCCATGGGGACCCTGGGTTTGGGGCAAGATGCGAAGGATCCCAGTCATTCTAAGACTTTAGAAATGGATGGGGACAGGCTGTCATCACCACAGGAGAGCTGAAGGACAGAGAACAGGAAGGACATTCCACCATCACCACCAGACGATCTCAGTGTTGGGGCAAAGGGCAAAGGATGAGCAGACCTATCATTTCAGGATCTGCTCTCTGCAAATAACCAGAGTTTTTGAATGAACTGACTTGTCCCTGGGGAAGGGAACCAAGAGCAGAAAACCAATGAAGGGAAGGTGGAAGTGGGCTAAGAAAAGCCCTGGGGGTTGTCCTTGCTCAGCCACACAGGACAGGACAGCATGTCCTGCCTGCCTCTGCCACCTGCTCATACCAGACAAGCAAACCTGTGCCCTAGGCCGCGTCTGTCCCCACCTGCTCCCCACTCTAGTCGTCCTCTTCCCTAGCCCCATCTCCTGATTCAGTTCCTCTTTCCATTTCCCAGAATAGTGCTTGGCACATAATTGTAATCAGTGTTAGATGTGTTAGCTACTGTTATTATAATTATCATCATCACCATTATCCATGTTCCAGTAAGCCTATTCAGATGGACCTGTCTTCCTGTGGACTTGACTTCCCTACTCCGCCCAGACTCAGGCCAAAGCTGTCTGGAGATCAGTCCCAGTGGAAGCAGAGCTTTTCTCCTAGTCTTTCCTCATGCTGGGAGTGATACATCTTGTCTTCAGTCAGACTGGGGGCTCCCATGGCAGACATTGCATCTTCCTCCTTCACACTAGGGTCTCCCTGAGGGTAAAGACTGTTTCTTCTCCCCCTGTTTCTGCCTCCAGCAGAAATACCAGTACTACTACTACTACTGAAGTACCAGTATTACTGAAGGCTCCCAGCTGGGGCAAGGACTCAGATACTCTATGGCAATGCCCCCTGACTGTCAGTCACCCTTGGCCTGGGCCCTGTGCCTCTCCTCTAGCCCTCAGTATAAGACGTGGACAGGAAGCCGTCTCTACACCCAACTGTCCTTAAGGATCTGCTCTCTGTGAGGGGAGGGGATTACATCGGTCCATCAGTATTTGGTGTTTAAGAGTTGATACTCAAGCTTAAGCTGAAGGCTCTGGAAACCCCACTGAGGGCTCTGGAGGATATCTGGTTAACTGAAGTGGATCACTCCTTGGATTCAGAGAATGTTGGTCATCTCTGCTCTGTTCATGAGCTGACCAGAGAGGGAGACATGATTGGCAGCCCAACAGGGGAGAGGTGGTGTTGCAACAGAAAGAACAAGGCAAGAACTACTGATGTGAGGGCAGCTTAGGCAATGCAGAGAGGTGAGCCCTCCTTGAGGCCACAGAGACCAAGTCAGAAAGCACCACTCGCAGCAGCAGGAGACAAATGGCAAGGACCCAAGAGAGACTGGTCAGGGCTGGGGTGGAACTGGAGGGCTCGACTCTGCCTGCCTGAGACTGGTCTCAGCCCCTGCAAGGGAGTGGGCTCACCTCGGAAGCAGTAGACGTTGAAGCGGCTGTGCTTGTTGGGGAAGCCGGTCTGGTTGGGGAAGAGGAAGAGAGTCTTGACACCAGGGAGGCCCCCACCACAGCGCTGGCTGGGGGTGACGATGGGGTAGCGCACACTGCCGTCAGCCAGCCAGCCAGGGCTGCAGCGGTCCAGGCCACCATCCCAGGCTGCATACAGCTGGCCGGTGGTTGCAATCTTAGCACCCCGCTCCTGGCAGTATGTCCGTGCCTCCTCCAAGGTCAGCTTGTCTGGAGGGGCACCCAGGAACAGCTCTCCTGGGGAGGAAGAAGAGGCTGGGTTACCAGGAAGGTAGCTCCTTCCACCCGGGGCTCCCACTGGGACTCTGGGCGAGCTCCTCTGGGCCTCAGTTTCCTCATCTGTGACATGGAGCCCATCGGCCTACTTCACAGGATCGAAGTCTTGATAGAACCTTAGGATGGATAACACTGCTCAAAGGAACCTGGTCCAACTTCCTCATTCTGCAAAGAAGGAAACTGAGGCTCAAAGATGCTAAAATGTAAAGAGATGTATGGAACCCTCTGGTGGGTCCGACGGTAAAGAATCAGCCTGCAATGCGGGAGACTCGGGTTCGATCCCTGGATTGGGAAGATCCTCTGGAGAAAGGAATGGCTACCCACTCCAGTATTCTTGCTTGGAGAATCTCATGCACAGAGGAGCCTAGTGGGCTATATAGTGCATGGGGTCGCAAAGAGTCGGACTCGACTGAGCCACTAACACTGGTTATCCACCAAAGAGATGTACAGTAGTGGCAGTAGAGTCAAACTCAGTCTCCTATCTCAGCCACCTGTCTGGAGGCTTTGGCCGTGAACCTGTCTCTATGACCGTGTTTGGAGAGAGGGACACTGTTTCCCTTACTCCTGGCTGCACATTTAAACATAGTATGGTAAGGTCCAGCAGAGGCCCGGGAGGACCTAAGGGCAGCCCTGGAGAGGGGTCTCTTCCCCTGGGAACCTCCCACCCCTAATCACCATTTAGTTCTTCAGCATAACAGTAAACATCATAGAGGTCATCCGGGTCGACCACTCCGTAGTTCCGGACCCCAGGGAAGCCATCCATGTCTCCATAGCAGGCCTCTCGTGGCGTCTGGATGGGATACCTGGGGTGGAGGTACAAGTGCTTTCACCAGGAGCCATCCCGTGGTGACCACCCCCCCAAAAAAAAAATCACATTGCTTTCAGTGCAGCCAAGTGTCTTCTCAGCTCTGCAGAAATGCACCCCCGCCAGCTCTCGGCCCTAACCCGCCCGCAGCAGACCAACTTCATCTCCCACAGGCAGGGAGCCCTATGTGGGCCGCCAGAGGCAGCAGCCGGCAACCGTAGTAGAACCAGAAGCCACAGCCCTCTCAGAAGCCAACGCCCCTCAGAAACAACTAGAAATTCGTGGTCGACAGCCCCAGCCCACCTCACGGTCTGGTCGGACAGCCAGCCAGCGTCACACTGTTCATAGCCCCCGAGGTAGGCGGCATAGAGCTGCTCCGGAGTGGCGATTCGGGCTCCGATGCGGGCACAGGCCTCCTGGGCCCCAGCGAAGGAGAACGCGTAGCGGGCAGAGCCTTCCCGGTAGAGAAAGACGACCCCTGAGGGGCAGAGAGGACCCTGAGGCGGGATCACCCAGCACACTGACTTCCCCTTCCCCTCCTTGTCACTCCCCTGTAGACAAAGGGTAAAGTCTAGATTGCGCTCACTCTACAGCATGAGGGACTTAATTTACACTGTGGGTAGAATTTTCCTCTGCCTGAAGAAAGGAGTGAAACTCCTTTCCAATCCGGTCTGCGCCTTCTAGGTGTCTGCTTCCGCCCCACACAGTGGGCTCCCCTCCCGCTCTCCGTCTCCGACCTCTCACCTTTGACCTTGACCTCCACAGCGTCGCTGCTGTCGTCGATGCCGTGCTGGACCTCGCAGCGGTAAATGCCTGAGTCGTTGGGCCGCAGCTCGCTCAGCACCAAGGAGACGTCGGTGAGTGACGCCGGGTAGGCAGGCAGTGCCACGCGGAACCGGTAGGCCTCGCTCACCTTGACGCGTAGGCCCCGCGCCACTAGCACCTCGGCCTCCCGGCCGCCGGACAGGAAGGTCCACTTAACCCGCGGGGAGCCCTGCGCGGCCCGGCGGCTCGGCGACGGCCGCAGGTAGTGAACGTGGCATGGGATGGTGAGGGCGCCGCCCAGCACGCCCCTGCAGCGGCGCGTCGCCCGCGATGCGCACGCGGAAGGCCCTGTCCTCTGTGGACGGGCGGAGCCGGCTGGAACTTCGCGTTGTAGATCTGCCGCGCCCTACCCCGGGTTTCTAAGCCCCGCCCCAGGATCCCGACGCCCCGCCCCCAGGTTCTGGTAACCCCCGCCCCCAGGAACTCAGGGCTCCGGCCGCTGAGTCCTGCAAATTCACCCGCAGGTCCCCCATGCCCACCCCCTCAGGGTCTACAGACCCGTCCTCAAAGTCAGCTAGTTTTGCCCCCAGAGTCTCCCAGTACCAGCCTAGGATTCCTGGGCCCCACTCTGGGTCCTCAAACCTCACCCCTGGGTCCTGCAACCCTCTTCTCAAAATTTCCCTAGTCTGTGCCCTTCAAAACCCCTTTCTGGATTTCTCCCAGTTCCATCCCTGTTCAGCCTCATAGCCCCATTCATCGTCCCGGAGGGGCCCCCATCCTCCACCCTGGAGACCGACAGCCTTGTACCTAGTGCCTCACCCCAGCCCTACTCCCCAAATTCCATCACCCTATCAAGGGCCCACAAATCATCCCTGATTTTCAAGTGTCCCTGCACAGGCCCTCCCCCACAGTGCTCCCAATTCCTCCCTGGTCCCTTGAGGCTGACAGAGGTTGCTTAGGGCTGGACAAGAGGCTCCTTCCTACCACAGGGGAGATGTAGGAGACAAACGGTGACCCTGAGTGGGGTTGCTTACCTGAGCTGTCTCCTTCCAGAGCATCAGCCAAGGCCGCAGGGATCCAGGCCAGAACCAGGGTTGCCAGGAGGGGCAGGAACAGTGGGGGCCATGCTGCAGGATGAGGGAGGGACTGGAGGAGGAAAGATGGGGTTAGACCTCAGGATGGACTTCTGACTCCCCACCGGATCCACATGGATCATACATGTCCTGACTCCAGGAGCCCACTGTCCCCACCTCACTATTTATTAACTCTACTTCTGATCCCTGTCTCCCCCAGGGGATTCTTATTCAGAACCAAGACCTGGTGCTGTCAGGTGACTTCAGGCAAGTTCTTTACTCTCATTAAGCCTTTATTTTCTTACTTGTAAAGAGGCACTGTTACTACCACTTCACAGGTTGTGAGGAGGCTATGTGCTCTGAGAGTGCATTCCATCAAAAAAGAAAAACAACAAAAACAAATAAACCCTGCATACAGTAAGAGCTCAACACGTGCTTATGGCATATAGCATAATGGCAGATGCTATTAGGCTTAGAGTCCCCTCTGTCCCTCCCAGGGCCAGACTTCTTTGGACCCTCCTCCTCCCACAATACCCATCCAAATTTTCCTCCCTATACCTTCCTCCCTGAGTACTGTACCCACCTAGCTTCCTCCAGGAAGACTTCCTAGACTAAACCAAGGCAGTGTACAGCTTCTCTCCAGTCTAACCCCTCCTTGACCTCCCCCTCTACACTGCACCATTACTTATAAGGAAACTCTTCTCTTTACCCCCCTCCCCGAGCATCCTCCACCCCCTCCTCCTTGGCTGCCTTCTGCCTCCTTCCCAGGCTTTCCTTTCTGCCTGGCACGGGCTTTCCCACCGGATCTCCTGGCTCAGAAACCAGCTGGGACAAAGCCCCTGTCTCTGCTAGTCTGGCCTCCATCCAGCCTCTTCCTCCCCCAACTCCAGCACCAGGCTAAGGGGGATGTGAGAGAGTAAATGAGAAGGACCATTTCCCATCTGCCTTTGGCCATCAGAAGCTCTGAGAACTCAGACTATTCCTCCGAAGATCTCAAGGCACTTATTACACTCTCATAATGGATGCATGGGGGTGGGACATTGAGAAAGGGGCTCAGAGAGGGATAGGGTTGAAACTGAGTCCCCAGTGAAACGAAGTCAAGTACCAGGCCAGTGTGCCCCAAGGAGGGAAGGCTGCAGAGCCAACTCCATTTTTAATGGTTGGCCTAGCCTCAAAAGAGCACAGAGTCCCAAACTGCCATGGAGTAGGCCAGGGGGTGCAGCAGGAGAAATGAAGGTTGGACTATAAGCAAGACTTCCGTGACATCAGGCTTCTTCCCACTGGCTACTCCCCATCTTCCCTGACCAATCAGGCTCTGCCCTTGTGTATATATATATATCCCATTTCCCGAGCCTGAGCTGATAGGAAATTACCCTGTTCTCCCAGATCCTCCCAAAGATCCCAGATCCTCCTAAGGACACCTCCTCACCACTGTGATCTCTGTTTCCCTGAGTGTGGCAGGGCATCATTTCCTCAGGGTCAGAGGTGGGGGGTGGAATGGCAGAAAACTCTCTTTGACCTTTGAGAGGGAGGAGGTTCTTGTTGGGACCCAATCAGAGGATGCTGGGAGCAGCTCTGGGCATGGGAGCACTTGAGAGGACTGCTTTCTGGGGTTGGAGAGGGGGACCATTTGGCATGAACAGTCAGTGCCTGCCGGGTGCTTGGGAGACTGTTTTGCCATGCCTTTGAGCTGTGCCAGGTCCTGAGCTGGGCCCCTCTCTGGCGCCTTCCTCCCCTCTCCCTGGGCTAGAAATGGAGCTACTCACAGCTCTTTGATGGGCGGCCCAGAAACCCATATAGTTGGAGCCACTCTGGGACCAACACCCTAGAACCTCCTTTCAGTCCTGTTATGTAGGTGGGGGAATGAGGGGAGAAAGTCTGAAGGTGATGAGGACCTGGATGCACTGAATCATGGAGGGTGTCCCACCTCTACCTCCAGGATTGGGAGTGATTGCACGGTTCTCAGGAGCAGAGAGTTCTACATACACCTCCCACCTGCTCACCAGTCCCGCCAAGCTTGGGCCTCAGCCCCTTCCTGGAATAGCCAGGAGTCCTGAGAAAACTTAAGCATCCCCTCTTTGGTCCCAGACTTAGACTCAGGGATTCAAGCCTTAGTCTCCATCCCACACATCCTCCCACCTCCATTCCATCTTCTCATCCTCCAGAGCTGGACACACCACTCCATCTCTAACCTCAGGAGCTCAGCAGTCTTCCTGTCCCTTCCCCTGATGCCACACCATTCCTCTGCTCCAGCTTCTGGATTTCTGCCCTTGTGTTGAGTTTCCCCAGCTGTTTGGGAAACTTCCCTCATGTTACATTACCATTCCTGTCTGACGATGGATGTCTGTCCCCTCACAGGCTTCCTAAATTCAGTCCACAGAAAAGCAAGGCCAGGCTGTGTGTGCTGCGTGTGCACCCAACACCCACCATCTCCATGCTGAATGTCCACCGGCTGGCAGTTCAAGGTCTGCCCCATAGGAACTGAGCTCCAGTGCTCAGCAGAGTCAGCAGGGATGCGCAGGGGCCAGAACTTTGGTCACCTCAGGAGGGGAGCTTTCAGCTATCCCCCTTTGAGGCCGTGTGAGGGGCAACAGGAACCTACACAATATGAGTGAGTCTTAACAGGGCCTATAGGAGTAATTGCAGTCATTGTAAAAAAATAGGCCTATTTATTGGAAGCACAGCTAATAATATGATTAGCAACATCGCCAGCTGAGCTATTGTGTAGTATAAAACCTGAAATGTGGGTGATGCTGTTATCAACGGCAAAGTTAGCCATGACAATACAGGCACTGGTAATACTTGGGGTGGGTCTGTGGGTAACAGTGTCCCTTGATCTCACTGGTATTATCTGGAATAGGAATAACACAGGTACTAATGGTGCTAATAAAGTTGATGGCAAATCTTAATCCTGTTAGAACCCAGTGGGCTGAGCTATTCTGATAGGAAGGGAGTATGGACGTACTTGATGGGGAGGGGAGTGCTTCCCAGCCCAACAGCAGTGCTAGGAAGGAAAACAGGGGTGGTAACTGGAATTCCAGCTGACAGTTTCTGACGGTCTACCTGAGCCAGGCCTCTTAACTAAATGCTTCCCATGTATGCCTGTGTGCATGCTAAGCTGCTTCCAGTACTATCTGACTCTCTGCGACCCCATGGACTGCAGCCTGCCAGGCTCCTCTGTCCATGGGATTCTCTAGGCAAGAATTTTGGAGTGGGTTGCCATGCCCTCCTCCAGGGGCTCTTCCCCCACCCAGGGATGGAACCCTTCTCTCTTATGTCTCCTGCATTGGCAGGCGAGTTCTTTACCACTAGTGCCATCTGGGAAGTCTTTTCCATGTATAACCTCAATTTAAAGAAAAATACTCTTTAGGCATTACATCAATGAGTAATCTGAGGTTCAGGGAGGTCAACTAACTTGCCCAAGGTCACTTAGAAAGTAAGTTGGGATTCCATTTCCAGTGGGCGCCAGGATCACCTAATACATAGGCTCCTGTCGGCTGTCGCGCGAGCTACAAGGAGGTACCCCTAGGGTGGCCGGCCCCGGCTGCTCCCGCTCTGCTGCCTGCAGCGTGGGTATCCAGCGGCGGGGGATGAAGGTCGGAAATCGGCCGTGGTGCTGGGACTGGAGCCCGCAGCAGGGGAAGACGCGAGAACCCAGAGGGGCGTTCCCGTGAGCCCGCGGGCTCGAGGGGGCTGTGGGTTAGACTGCAAGCAGCAAAGAGGGTGCCAGAGGCAGAGCTGGAGACGGCAGGATGGCAGCAGGGGCCGTGGGCGCTCCGAGCTGGCCGACAGCGGACCTCGCCGAGGTGTCAGGGGTCCGCGGGGTGAGTGCGCCGGGGCCGCGGGAGGCAAAGGCTGCGGGGTCGGGGGCGCAGACCGCAGGGCAGCCGCCGGGAGCGCCCTTCTCTCTCCCTCCCGCAGGGAGCCCGGGATGCCATCACACTCACCTACCGGCAGGCAACTGAGGACCGGGGTGGGGGTGCGGCACTGCGAAGTTTGCTGCCTTCTCTGGGGGTCTCCTCTGGGTCCACGGCTCGGTCCTGCAGCTGCAGCCGAGACTGCGGCGGGGACTGCGCGGGCGCGAGAAGAGGCTGGGCCCACAAGACGTTCGGAAGAGGGCGCCGGGCCGCCGGGCGCCGCACAAAACCCCCTTTCTTTCCCCCCGCCCCCCGCCCCGCCCTTCCTCGAAGCCGCCCCTGCCCCCGGGCTGGGAACGCGGGGGCTCGGGAAGATCACGCGACCCGTTGCCTTCTCTGCATCGGTTCCCGGCGGCGGCAGCCGCGAGAGCAAGGACGAGCGAAGTAGGACATCGTCCTGAGGATGAGAAGCCGAAGACTTGGAGTAGAGAGGGAGGGAGGGGAAGGCAGAAGGGGCGGGCAGGGAGCGCTCGCGATCTACAGGATGATGTTGCAGCTGGAGGGATGGAAGTTAGACTGTCGGAGGGACTTCCCGTTTTTCAGGGGGAGAGGAGGAGGGACTCAGCCAGTAGAGAAAAGGATGAAGGGAGAATGGGAGGGAGGCTTTGCTCCTGGAGAGACATCACACGTATAAGTGGGGGAGGGAATCTCTTTTTGGAGGCAGGATCAGGTGCAAGTGACCTTAACCACCTCCCTGGAGGAAGCTCTGATTGGGTTTTGTCTTCCGTGAGGCTTCCACTCCCTGCACAGAGGAGGAGCTGACTTTGCAGCTGGAGAGATGGAGGTTAGGTAGCAGATTCATGGGTTAAAGCAAGCAAGTCAGGACCTCTCTAGACATGGAGGAGGGGACGTGGCACTATGAGCGGACATTACTGGTCATGCAAACCAATGTGCAAAATGCAGGCGTTGCTGGGAGCCCAGAGGGCCCACAGGCCAGAGCTGTCGCTGATGAATGCACAGCCTGGTGCCAAGGGGTGGGCCTTGAGAGCTGCCCAGCGGCTGGGGACTCCTCAGCGCCCAGAATACCAATGACACCCCCTCCACAGCTCCAGAGCCTCTCCTCCCTCTTCTTTCCCAGGCTGTCTCTCCCCTTCTCTCCTCCTTCCTGGGATTCCAGGTGAAGTCCATGGTACAGACTGTGGGCAGGACAGCCAGACGCCTGGATTCTCTCCCCTGGATACCAGGGAAGGCATTGAGGATAGATTGTCCAGGGGCTTTGATCCTCACAAACTCCAGCAGTACCTCCAAAACATCCCAAGGAAAGTGGGCTGCCTGTAATGCAAATGCAACCTCAAGGGAGGTCCCTTGCCCATCCAAGTCCCTTCTGTATGGGATTCTGGACTGCACTCTATTGGATGCCCCAACTGCCCCACTCATCACTGCCTGGACTGCCATTCCCTGTGCTGTGGACTTGGCTCCAAAGGTCTTGAGAAACTCACAAAACAAACAAAAACCCCTCAAACAGAAAACCCTCCTCTCCAAATCCTTGAGGACCTAAAAGGTATTATTCTAGCCCTTCCCCAGAGACCCATCTACTGTAGAGACAGGGCAAGAAAACCATGCAGTAGCGAGTTGTAAGGTCCCTCAGTAACAGACATTCCCCAGACAGGGATACAAAACTGATGGGGACAAAGCAAGGTGCCTGGGGAATCTGGGGAGAAAGAAACCTCAGTTAATCCATTTCATTAAACAAATACTAACTGAATGTCCACTATGGACCAGGCACTGTTTTAGGTCTTGGGAATGCTGTCCCATGTTTTCTATTGGAGAGGAGGGGATCTGAGAAGGCCTCTGGGGACAGATCTGAGCAGCACCTGGGTAATCCTGGGACCTCCCTTTGCTCTCCTCAGACCTTGCATCCCTGAGCTGAGAGACAGTCTCAGCACTGGTGCCTGCATCCAGCCTAACCCTCACTCAGCCTCATCTCCACATATGGGGCTTGATGGAGCTTGAGCACAGCCAGGAAGAGCCAGGCAACTGAGTGGCTGAAATTCAATCCCGGTGGTGGCTCACATGTGACCACAATCCTTGCCTCAGGGAAACCTGGCTGTGACAAGAGAAGACAGAGGAGGCGGCCTACCGTGCCACCTACCCTTGTGGCTAGAAACGTGGGCGCACATTTCGGTGCCCTGGAGGAGTCCAGCCTCCAGCAGCACCTGGGTCTGGACAAGGGCTGGAATCAGACAGTCTGTTCCAAGATGCAGACCCCTGGTGGGAAACCAGACCTGGCGAGAGAACAGTCGCTGCTGCTGTAAAGATCTCGATGAGAGCAGCACTCTGGAGTCATGGGCACTGAGGTCAAGCTCCTGTGCCACCATCTGCAGTGATGAAACCTTGGAAAGGCCTTTGTTTCTTTGGAACATTTCTTCTTGTGTACAACAGGCTGAATAGTATCTGCTGCACTGGGTAGTATTTACCACACCGGAGATAGGTAAGGGAGGCACCTGACCCATAGCTTAGGCTCAGCAAAACCTAATTGTTTTTTTTTCTTTTAATTGAAGTAGAGTCATTTACAGTATTGTGTTACTTTCATGTGTACAGCAACAAAATCTAAAATCTAACTTTTTTTCCTTTACTAGTCATACACACAAACTGTAATCTGCACCAGATCTCCTGGCCAGGAGGTCAGAGGGCCACTCCCTGTGAATGGGGTAGAGGGCTCATTATTTGAGAGAGGAGTCCTTTCCCAGGGGAGGAAATGTGCACCCTCCCAAGACTTTCCATTATTTCCAGATGTGAAAATTCATACCAAAGTCTAACCTTGGCCTTGATCTGGCAATTTTTGATCAGGGACTTTCTTTACTTGCATCATGACCCATGGTCATGGGACAACCGCCCCACCTGTCCACCCCACCTACTGCCCTTTTCTATCCTCTTTCTGAGAAGAGATGAGAATCAGGACTTTCCCTTCTAGGACTCAGAAAGGGATCCCCAGGGACTGGCTGAAAGAAAACAGGATTAAGGGAAGCAGGAAGACTGAAAGTCAGTTTTCAGGTAGAACTTCCTGCCCAAGTAACAGGAGGAGCATGTCTCAGGTAAACTTAGTATCTTCTGGACGAGGAAAATGAGGCCGGAGTGGTGAAGTAACTCTAGGGTCACAGGGCATGTACTTGACACGACCAAAATCAAGTCTCCAGACTCCCAGGCCCGGGTTCTTGCCAGGGACAACAGCTGTCTCTCTCAGGGGAGGGAAAATGGGGGAGGTAGAAAGAAGAGAGAAGTAAGCGGGGGGTGGGGGTACAGCTCTCTGCCCTCTCCCACGTGCAATCCAGCTGGCTGTCTCCCAGCCTCCTGGACCCTGGAGAGTTTTCCAGTCTCTCTGGATGAGAACAATCAATTTCAGACCACTCCCCCCACTTCGCCCCACCAATATCCTCCATCCAGAACAAAGCTGAGGCCATGACCCAAGTTCAGGAAACAGAATCTCCCCTCTCCTCCCCAAGTTCTAGCATCTCAGCTCCCCCCACCGGCTCCTGTTAGCCCTGGGCCTTCCTCACTGGAGTGCCAATCACAGTCACAGCGGCTACTGAGAGAGCTTGTCCTTCCAGCTTCTTGAACACCTGCCCCCACTTTCCCAGACTCAGGGGTGGGGGCCCAGGCAGCTTGGATCCTCTCTGAGGCCCTGCACATTGCACAGGCACCTGGACCCTGTGCCATGGGGACATGGGAGTGGGGCTGAGACGGGGGACGGGCACGGCGCTGAAGGCTGGCACAGCTGTGGTTGGAGAATAGGGGCTTTGATAGCTTCTGAAAAGGGCCAGGAAGCATGGGACCCCAGCCCTAGGGAGGAGGGCACAGGAATGGGCTCCTGAGGGCTCCTGCAGCTGACTGTGGGTGGGAGGGGAAGTAGGGTGGTTGGGAGACAGTGCGGGGACCTGCAAGCTGCCCAGCGCTGAGGGAGAGACCCTGCGACGTGAGCAGGAGCCAACTGTCCCCCTGAGTTGACAGACCCTCGCTTTGAGGGTTGCAAACTCGTGTTCAGAGGAGACCACAGCTGAAGGAACTGGAAGCCTGAGTACTTCCCAAAAAAGTCCATGCCATCGCAGGCTCCCTGCTGCCCCTCTCCCACCCCTGATGGGGAAAGACAGCTCACTTCTTCTATTCTGCGGCAGGTAGGTACTCTCTGAGTCTCAGTTTCTCCACTTTTAAAATGGTAATAACACTTCATTTTATGGTTTTGATGTTGGAACCATATAAATGCTTTATATAATTAGAACAAAAAATTAAACTGGAAAGAATTAATTTTAAATTAACTTAAATGGAGGAAAAGGGATGCAATCCCTAAAATTTTAAAACAAAATGAAACAAATGCACCTAATTATATATGAAATTGGAGGTAAACCCACACAGAAGAATTTTCTTTCAGGTGATTATAACACTCAGCATTTTCTATAGATCCCCAGGAACAAAAAGAACCATGGAGATATCTTATTGTTGGCGTTATTATTTTGAAAAGTGCTATTTGTGGTGATAAAGCAAACAAGTAATTATAGTAATGGTGTTCAGAAATAAGATTTTCAGTGTGAGAAAAGGAAGATTAAGCAAAAACTGCTCATCTTAAAACTGAATTGGAAATAACAGCATGAGCTCATGATTTACATATCTATCTTCTGAGAGAAGTCTCCTGAAAAGGCTTAGAAGCAATGACAAATCAATAACAGTGAATACCTCTTATGTCCAGACTGTGGTCTCTAAATAGTGCTTTTCACTGAAAGGAACTCTTTGGAGAAATTCCAAGTCTAGGGCAGGAGAGCTTGTTATACTTGAGAATAAGGAAGTTATGACTCAGGTCAAGTTCATGTGAAAAGGACCCAGCAGCCAACTTGAGAAGATTCCCACTGGCCAAAAGATGAAACAAGGGCATTAAGCTGAAATGACTGGAAGAGATTGAGACACATGGAATGGATACGGAGTCTATGAGTCTATAATGATACTACAAAATAGGATCACTGGTCATCTCTGGATAGTGATCAGACATCAATTCAATTTTGAAAATGAACAGGGTACAGCAGATCCTGTTGGTGGGCCCCATCCGTCTGCCCTTAGCAATCACCTCAATAAGCCGAAGGCTGCTGACTGCCTAAGGATTAGTTTCTGATGCACAGGTACGCCTGGCTAAGTGCATCGCAAGTCAGAATGGCCCTGGAAATGGCCGTCCATCAGCGGCAGAGGGCGAGCTGATAGACTGAAACCCAACCCTTTGCCTCTCAGGAAGGAACCCTGTGAGGCAAGTTCCTCCCAGAGCTTCCGGCAGCTTTGAGCTTCAGCTGCCCTCGGTCATCACCTGCCCAATTTTATTTACATAATTATTAATTGGATTCCTCCCGTTCCTATTAAGGTTTTCCTTTCCTATTAAGGTCTGGGAATTTTCAGACCCCTGAGTCCTGAGCACACATGGGTGGGCACAGCTCCAACCCAGTGGTGCATCTGTGACTGGGTGTGAGTACATGCAGAGGCATGAGAAAGCTGCATGAGCGGGAGGCCTGGCCCCCACATAACCTGTCTCTGCTGCACCCTTGCCTCTCTCTCAGCTCACCCTATAATCTTGTGCGGTTTGTCTGTGATTAGAATGGACCTATGCCTGGTCCATGGCTGGGTCACTATGACATATTGATGGGAGCTAAACATGGGCTGCCACCACACTGCAGCCCCCACCCATGGGTGGCCCTGAAAGACAGCGGTGAAGGAGTATCCTCCCAGAGGGTTGTTTCAAGCAGTACACTGGTCATCTACTTTGCAGGGAGAGAGGTGACTTGCAGGAAGTGTATACATGGACTCTTGAGCATGGCAAATGGCTTGTTGGTTGATCAGGCCAGGAGAGGGCAAGACTGGAAGGTTGGAGGTAAGGAAGTCTAGGCAAGAGCCGTAATGGATGGACCTACAGGAGTGGGCACTGTGTCTGATGGCAGTCCCATTTAAGAGCATTCACTGCAGAGGAGACATTGAAGAGCTAGGGGCACGGAGGACTCCAGTGGATAACAGCCAGCCTTTGTCCTCCACCATGCCAGGGCTTGCACAATGGGCCTGTGAATGGAGTAATTGTGGTAATGAATATGGAGACTAGATAAGGGCTCACCAGCATGGGCTCCCTGTCACCAAGGCTGGTCTAGCTGCTGCCAGTGCTGGGTGTTCAGCCTGTCAGCAGCAGAGACAGATGTTAGCTCAACATGGTACCATCCCTCAAGGACACCAACCAGCCACTGGGGAGCATATTGATTACAACATACCTCTGTCAGTCTGGAGGTGGGGAGCAGTAACTCCTTACTGGGATTAATGCATATTCTGGATATGGCTTTGTTTTCCCTGCTAAGCACCTTGGCCATCACCAATATCTATATCCAAGGACATAAAGGAAAGTGTTTATCCATATGAGACACCATGTAATATCACCTTTAATCAAGGGGATCTACTTACAGTGAAGTAAATGTGCCAGTGGGCACAGGATCACGGGGTCCACTGACCCTACAATATACAATGTCTCTTTGAAACTGCCAACCTAGTAGTATATTAGTGTGGCCTCTTTACAGCATATCCAGCTTAGGGAAAACGTCCTCTGGCATTGGAAGTATATGTATTTTGAACCAGTGGCTCATTACATGGTGCTGTGTCCCAGATAGCTAGAAATCATGGGTACAGGAACCAGGATATGGAGGAAGCAATACCTCCTCACCAGTGACCCACTTAGGGAATTTGTGTCTCCTGTCCCTATCAGTTTAGGCTCTGCAGGATTAGAGATGCAGCTCCCAGGTGTCACAGGAAGGGAATCACTGAACCTAAGGCGGTAGCAGCTTCCGAGTCAGGTTGGGCACCTCGTGCCAACTGACCAGTAAGCAAAGAAAGAATTCTATTGGCAAAGATGCTTGATTTTGATTATCCCATGTCCAGTGGTAATCATGAATAGGCAGTTCCAGCAATGTTGGCCTGTTCAGGGCATGATAATGAAAGACTGAGGCCTTCGGGGATGAAGGTGAGGGTTTTTCCATTGTTAAAGCCTCATAGACCAACAGAATGAATGGTAGAGGAGGGAGATGTTGAATATTGATTTCAGCCTTGGAACCAGCTGCAGAAGCTGTTTGTCCCACTAACCCTCCTATTGTAAGACTTTCTTTTTAAAAATTGTATGACCACACCACAGGGCTTGTAGGATTTTAGTTTCCCTACCAGGGATTGGACCCCGGGCCCTAACAATGAAAGCACTGATTTCTAACCACTAGACTGCCGGAAGAATTCCCAATATTCTCTTTTTAAGAGTTAGAAATTGTGATCAGCTACCACCTTGAAGAATCAGTGAAGGAGAAAAGTGATCTTGTTATGGAGACACAAACGGGTCTGAGCAGTGCAAAGGGCGGAGCGTGGCTGGGGACCACATCCTTCGCATTCACCCCTTAAGTGGAAGGCTTCTGGGAGAGCATCTGTGACTCTACCTGGGGATGTTTTCTTCTGGTTATGGGAGCCTGTTTGTGCTCAGGGCTAGCCAGGAATGCGAAAGGGTTAATGCTTCCAGAAGCAGCCCTCAACTTTCAGACAGGAAGTTGACCAGTAATACAATAAGTCCTCTACATACAAATGAGTTCCATTAGGAGAGCACTTCATAAATCCAATTTGTTCATAAGTCCAACAAAGTTAGCCTAGGTACCCAACTAGCAATCAGCTATATAGTACTGTATTGTAATAGGTTTATAATACTTTACACACTAATTATATGTATATTTTAAAAAATAAAGGTAACATTTTAAACTTTATAGGACAGCACCTTGAAAAGTAAAATACAACAGCTGGCATACAGCGGCTGGCATCAAGTGAACAGGCAAGAGGAATTATTGACTGGAGGAGGGAGAGGAGGTGGGAGATGGTAAAGCTGAAAGATAGTCAGCAATAGGAGACAGAGGGAAAGCCACAGTTTCACTCTCACCTGACGTGATGGCACGGGTTCTGGTTCCTCTATGGTGTCAGTTCTATCTACCCTTTTGAAACAACAATCCAGTGAAGAATGTTTGCATTTTTGAAAGCTTACAACTTGAAGGCTCGTATCTGGGGACTTAGTCTTTAGTTTAGTACTTTAGTTTCTTTGTACTTTAGTTTCTTTGCCCCTCAGGTGGTATTTCCTGAGACAGGGTCTACACAGCCTTCCAGAATTCCCGAGCAGGATTCAGCCCCAGTTCCTCCGCCGGCTCTATCACAATTTCTCACCAGCTTTCTTTCTCCCTTTTCCTGTCTCCCTTTTCAGTCTTCTACCAGTGCCCCGTGGCATGACCTCCCAGATAAACTCCTTGCACTCAAAGTCTTGACTCACACCTACTTGTAGGGAACCCTGTTGTCTTAGTCAGTTCAGGCTGCTAGAACAAATTACCATAGCTGGGGTGGCTTAAATGTCTCACAGGACTGGAGGCCAGCATGTCTGGCGTCTGGTGAGGGCCTACTTCCCGGTTTGCAGACAACTGTCTTCTCACTGTATTCTCACACGGTAGAGAGCAGAGAGAGGAAACAAGCTCTCCCAAGTCTCTTCTTATAAGGGCACTAACCTCATCATGAGGGCTCCATCCTCATGACCTCATTATCTCCCAAAGGTCCCATCTCCAAATACCAGCACATTCAGGATTAGGATTTTAACATAGGAATTTTTAGGAGCAGGGAGACACAAACATTCACTCCATAACACCTATCTAAGACAAATGGAAGAGAACCAAACATTTTAACATTTTTATTTATTTGGCTGTGCTGGGTCTTCGTTGCAGTGTGCAGGCTCAGCAGTTGAGGCACGTGGTGCTGTGCGAGGGTTTTAGTTGCTCCCACGGCACGTGGGCTCTTAGTTCCCGGACCAGGGATTGAACCCACATCCTCTGCATTGGAAGGCAGATTCTTAACCACTGGACTGCCAGGGAAGTCCTGAGAATCAAACATTAATCCTACCCTCCTGAATGGCTTATCTGTCAGGTTAACAAAATAGTTGATAAGGGACATTTTTCTTTATAGACAATTCACAGCTAATAAGTGAAGGAGGAATGGCAAAATTAGAACATCTCCATTTCACACTCCTAATAAAATAATGGATCTAGAAAGTGATCATCAGTTGCCATTAGATAAGAAGCTGAGGAGTGTAGTGGGTTAAATGATGGCTACAAAAGATATGCCCTCTTCTGAATCCCTGAAAACTGCAAGGGTTAACTTGCTTTGAAAAGGGCCTTTGTGGGTGTGATTCATTACATTATTCACTCTTGAAATTCGGTTCGTGTTTTTGAGAAGGGATCATCCTGGATTAGCCAGGTAAGGCAAACACAATAACAAGTATCCTAATGAGAGGAGAGGAGACACAAGCACTTGAAAGGGAGGAAGCAGAGAGTCCAGTGAAAGTGAAAGTCGCTCAGTCTTGTCCGACTCTCTGCGGCCCCATGAGCTATACGGTTCATGGAATTCTCCAGGCCAGAATACTGGAGTGGGTGGCCATGCCCTCCTCCAGGGGATCTTCTCAACCCAGGGACTGAACCTAGGTCTCCCACATTGCAGGCAGATTCTTTACCAGCTGAGCCACCAGGGAAAGCCAAGAGATTTCAGTGATGCGGCCAAAAGAGCCCAGGAAGGCCACCTGCCCCCAGAAGATAAAAGAGATAAGAAAGAATTCTCAGAGCCTCCAGAGGGAGTGAGACACTGCCAACACCTTTAGTTTGGACTTCTGGCCTCCAGACTGTTGTTAAGAGGACAATTTCTGTTGTCTTAAGCCACCAAGTTTGTGGTAGTTTGTTACAGCAGCCATAGGAACTAATACAGTGAAGAACTTTATAATGAATGGATCAGACTCACACTACCTGAAGTTACTGATCAATTTAGCATCACTATTCTAGTCCAACAACCAGATGCCATGTGCCTCCTGATGTGAAGGAGGAGGAAGTACACAGCTGTTGTTCAGTTGCTATGTCATGTCTGACTCTTTGTGATACCGTGGACTGCAGCATGCCAGTTATCACTTATGAAATATTCCTGGGGAAAAGAGTGAATATAAGCTTAATCAAACTCCCAAATATAATTACAGGGGGTGGAGGGAATATATTTAATGACACTTCAAGGATACACTCAGCCAGATCCAGAAGGCGGGAAACTCGACAGGAAAGTGACCTAGTTTCATAAACAAGCAAATAAGATGGCATAGAAAAAAATGAAAGAGGAAGAAGTGTTATGGTTTAAAAGATAGTTAACCAAAAAAATCAAATGCAGTATAGATCCTGGATTTGAGCAAATAAACTATAAAGTTATATTTTTAGACATTCAGAAGAAAGTTATTATGAACTAAATATTAGATAATATCAATGTAATTTTACTGAGGAATATGATAGTAGAATTATGATTTTTAAGTCACTATATATTAGAAATACAAACTGAGTATTTACAGGTGAAATGATATGCTGTTTAATATTTGCTTTAAAATACTTCAGCAAAAAGCAAACACAAATGATAGGACTCAAGAGATAAGAATTTTTAAATCATCAAGCTGGAAGATGGAGTCATTTGTTATTCTATTCTATTTTGTGTATGTTTTAAATTGTCTATAACAAAAAGATAATAGTATTAGCAATATGAAGAGTAGTTGTAAGAATTCATGGTCATATATTTTAATGGGCAAAGAAACAAAGCTTTGCAGCAAATGAAAAGCTTCTCTCATGACCATTTCTCATATACTGAAGGAAAAAAGCTATCTTCTTACAGTCTGAGTTGCAAGGCCTCAGATATTGACGTTCTGGGACTCTGACTACATAATAGGCCGGAACTTAGAAACCCAGAAGAGTAAGGGAGTGGGTGATTACCAGTACGTCCCAGAATTTAGACTGCTCTCCTTGCTGCTCCTGGTAGACATGGGTGCTGTTTCTGTTCACCAGGTATTTCCAATTCTTTTAGGGCCCCTTCTGGTGGAGCGGGGCCCTGTGATTAGTTCTGGAGAATGAGTTGTAGATAAGACTGGTGTCCCTGGGAACTGTGGCTTTTAATTGCTTGTGTAAGACCCTCTAGAGCTCTTTTATTTTTTTTCCTTCTGGTATGGGGATTGCTGGCATATGACATGGTGGCTGCTCAATCAATCCGGATAGATACCTGAACGACTAAAATGAGAAGAGTCCACTTGTTGACTATAACAAACATGTGGCCAGTTAAGAAATAAATCTTTATGTTTTAAACCACTGAGATTTGGGGGTTGTTTGTTATCAAAGCATCATTTAGCTCATCCTGACTAATCACTGCTGTACAGCAACAAATTCTATGGGCTACCTGGTAAAAACTTGAATAATAATTATTGTTATTCTGTTTCCATCATTATTACTCATTAATTATTAAAGGTACCACTTACTGAGTGCTTCTTATGTGTATCAGGCATGTACCACCCAGTCCATGCATTGTCTCAGTTACTGCTCACAACAAATTCAGGAGGCAGTTATTATTATTAAGATGAGAAAATCAAAGCTTAGGAACTGTCACAAATATTTCATTTGCTATATGACAATTATTGAAGATGATATTCATTCAATCATTCTTTGTCCCTTATATAAAGTCCCATGGGATCAATTCTCTTTATCAACAATTGCAAGAATCCTCTTGGAAAGCCATTTTACAAGATGGATCAAGCATCATTGAAAATTCATACTCAAAAAAATAAAAAGAAAAGAAAGTTCTACTCTTTGCTCCAGTCATGATTATTCTCTAGCCCAGGCTTTTTGTGGTATAGTTAGATTGCTTGAACAGGGAATTTCCTAACAGTCCAGTAGTTAAGGCTCCCCACTGTTCACTGCCTGGATGGTGGGGGAACTGTGGCACGGCCCAAAAAGAAAAGATTGCCTAAACAGAAATAAGTAAATAAAATAAATAATATACGTTAAGGAAAATGAATTAATGATACTAGAGTCTGTCTCTTGAGTTACAGGTATGTTTCTTTTAGCCTGATGCTGAGTGTTCCCGGTTCAGTTACCCCTTTTGCCCTGGCGACCGTGGCGGTGGTGAACGCTAAACCAAATGCACAACCCCCTGAAGTATTAGCCCTCTGAGGACCTTATTGTGTCAGTTTGCCACCTCCTCCTTCCGAGTTTATTTCCTGTCAGTTTAACAACGGAGTGACTTACCTGCCTTTAATAGTAGTCGTGAGAACTCTTCTGGGAGACTGGCAGGATACAAACACATTTTGAAATGTATTTAGGTCCGCCCTCTGTTTGTTCTGTGGTGCCCAGGGGCTAGGCCTGGGGCTTTGGAGCGCTCCTGGCCAGTAACCTTCTGTAGGGGTGTGGCGCCCCCGCGTGGTGCCTGCACAACACCACTCTGAATTCTATCCCAAGGCCGCCCGCCCACGGTGTGTCCAACTCTCCTAAGGCCTTTTGGTGCCCTCTCCTCCTTCCAGTAGGTGGCTCCATGGTAAAGAACCTGCCTGCAGTGCAGAAGCAGCAGGAGACACGGGTTCCATTCCTGGGTCGGGAAGATCCTCTGGAGAAAGAAATGGCAACCTACTCCTGTATTCTTGCCTGGAAAATCCCGTGGGCAGAGGAGACTGGCAGGCTACAGATCATGGGGTCGCAAAGAGTCGGACACGACTGAAGCGAATGAGCACAGCACAGCACCTCGAAATCCCGACTCTCTTGCAGCCTCATCCCTCAGAGGCAGTAGCCCCTCCTTTGCCTCCGTATTCCGAGGCGCTGGCTCAGCACGCTGGATCCAACGTGATCCCCCTCAACCACCCCCGCCCCCAGCCCCACGCCTCGCTGACAGCTTCACCCAACACAAAAAGTCCTCAGGTTATTTTATTGCCAGATAGAAGTCAGTTAATGCCCCTTGGACGCCTCTCCCGTCACCTAGCCGTGGCTGCATCGTCTGCTGCGGGGTCGGAGGGGCGCGAACCGCCTCGGGTGCGAGGTTCGTAGCTGCGCACTACCCCAGAGGGCGTTTCCACCTCCCCTCCCCGACGCCGGGCCAGCCGGGATCCTCGGCCCGCAGCCTTCGGTCGAGAAGGCTGGTCAGGAGGAGCTGCTCCCCGTCCGGTGGAAGGGGAGGCTCTCGGGAAAGTGGCGAGAGGCCCCCGCCACGACTCCCAGGCTTTGTCGCGCGCGCTGGAGGGGTGCGGGGCCCCCTATTCGGAGTAGCAGTAGGTCCCATAGGCCGCCTGCTGGGGTCTGGGGAAGCCGAAGCTGCGCACTCCGGGATCCGGGAGGCCCCGCAGCGCGGCCGAGGCGTCGTGATGGGGAAGCGCACGCTGCCGTCCGCCAGCCAGCCGCCGTCGCATTGGTCCAGCCCGGAGAACTTCCAGGCGGCATAGAGGTGCCCGACCTTGGCCACCACGGCCCCGCGCCGCCGGCAGGCCGCGTGGGCTTCAGACAGCGTCAGCCGCCCGGGCACGAAGAACACGTGACCTGGGAACAGAAGCAGGTCACCGACTGACCGAGGGCAGGGCCGGCCGGGGCGTGGCGGAATTCAGACTCCCGGGGGCAGGGTCGGGGTGGGGGAGAGGGGCAGGTGTGGATCGGTGGGTCCGAGCCTGGGTAGCAGGAGTGGGAGTATAGAGACTGGGGGTGCAGGTGAGGTTGTAAAAGACAGGCTGGCGGCTGGGTGGGCAGAGTGAAGGAAGGGCCGAGGCCTTCAAGGGAATCGGCCTGTAACCTCAAGCCTCTAGCCTTCTACCTTCCCCGCCGCACTCCCGAGGCCCGAGTCCTGGCCTCGCCCGCGCCACCACCACCACCACCCCACCACCCCCCCGCCTCATTCTCAAGTCGGATCCTCTGTCGGGTGCAGGCCAGGCCCGGGCCGCTCCCAACGCGGAGGATGGCTCGCCCCGCCCCCTTACCTGACAGCGCGGAGGTGAAGCAGAAGGCGTCGTAGCGGTCGCGCTTCCGGTCGCGGGGCCCGTAGCCGCGGATTCCGGGCCGACCTCGGCCACCGCAGGGCGCGCGCGCCGTGAGGACAGGGTAACGCACGGAGCCCTCGAGCAACCAGCCCGCGTTGCACCAGTCCAGACCCTCGGTCCACGCTGGCGGGAGATGGCGGGGGAAGGAACGGGAGTAGCGGGATTAAACGCATCACAGGCAGGAGCCAAACTCGGAGTTCGCTTCCACTAGGGTCCAGGCGACAGCCCGGAGGGAGCCTGGGCGGTACCCGGGCTCGGCCACTCACCCTGGTACAGCTGGGCGTAGGTGGCCAGACGTCCGTCCTGCTCCTCGCACGCCTGCTTCGCCTCGTAGTAATTGAACTGGTACCGGCCCTGGCTGGGCTGGTACGGAAACACCACACCTGGGAGTTGGGGGCAGACAGCCTGGAGAGGGCTGGCAGCAGGAGACAGGGGAGGAAGGGCGGTGCAACCTAGGAGAAAGGGCTGGGGGCTCCGGGAGCAGGGATGGGGAGAGGCTGGAGAGGAGTCCCAGGAGACCTGAGACGAGACGGCGAACCACCACCAGAGAGGCAAGCGGCAGCAACCGAAGGGCCTCACCCTCCAGGCGCAGGGTCAGCGCCACGCTCTCGTCCTCGATGCCGTTGATGAGCTCACAGCGGTACCGGCCCTCGTCTTCCAGGCGCACGCCCGCGATGACCAGGGAGGCGTCCAGCCGATGCCCTCTTCGCATCCTGGCACGCCCCCCAGGGGCCCGTAGCCCCCGGGCATGCAGTCCGTTGGTGATGAGGATGGGCGTTTCCCGGAATTCCCCGGGCTCCACTTTGCTCCAGCGCACCTTGTAGCTGGGAGGCGGGGCGCCCAGGACGCAGGGCAGCGTGGTCGTGGCCCCACGGCGAGAGTGAATGACCTCGTGGATGGGGGGCAGGAGGTAGTGGGGGCCAGGGTGGGGTGCTGAGCAGAGGGGGCCACAGTGGCAGGAACCCCCTGACCCCCACTGCCCCAAGTGCCTGTCCAAAGTCAGCATTCCCCAGAGCCCACCAAACCTCTCTCCATTGCTCACTCAGAAATGACTCAGTCCCTGAGGACCTCCAACAACCCTTCCCACTTTTCCCACTACTGTTCTCCAGATTCTGGACCGAATTAAGGTCTTACCTTGGCTCCCCAGGGCTCTGTGGAAGGTGGTGAAGGCCCAGGGGAGAAGGAAGTGGCAGAGAGTGGGGAGGCTGATCCTGCCTTGCATGATGGGAGTCAGCCCAGTCTGTGGAGCACAAGGTTGGGCATTACTTAGCACTCTCCTTCCTCGGAGAAGGCAGTGGCAACCCACTCCAGTACTCTTGCCTGGAAAATCCCATGGACGGAGGAGCCTGGTAGGCTGCAGTCCATGGGGTCAGAAAGAGTCGGACACACGACTTCACTTTCACTTTAGCACTAAGGAAACAGGGTGGGGAGATGATGAACTCCCATCGGGATTCCTCAGAGGGGACTGTTCAGCTGGAAGCCATGGCGGCAGATAAAGGGGCTGAAATTGTCAGCAAAGGAAGGTGATGGGGAAGGGACAGTAACAAAGTCTCCTCTCTGCCACCCACCCCCAGGCCTCCTGGGCCCATCCTTTTTCCTCTCTTGGCCCCTTTAGTCAGCAGGTCTTCTACCTATCCATTTTCAGCACAAGTGCTGCTTCCCAAGTCTTCCCTTCTGGATTGCCATCTCTGGCCTCTCTCTTCACCCAACACCCATTCTCCATCTGAAGCCAGAGTAAATATGATCTTGTCACTCTCCTGCTTAAAGCAGTGACTCCTCATTGCCAGTGAGGATCAAGTCCAGTGTCCTAACCCAGCTTCCAAGAATCTCTGTGATCCAGCCTCTCAGGGTACCGCCAGCATTGCCCCCCACCCCGACCCCTCACACCCCGTGCCCTCAGCACTGTGCTGCAGACATGTTCTGGCTCCAGCACAGTCCGAGTTCACCCTCACCTTCTCACAGGCCATCAGTTTGGGCCTCGCCCCCTGGGAGCCTTTCCGCTCGCCCCCCCTCAGCACGCTGCAGTGCACCGTGGTCTGCCACTCTGGGTTCCCACTGCTCCGGACTCGGATCTTTTTCCCTTAGAAGTATTTCTCTTAGCAGCTAAATTAGCAGCGTGCATTTTAAACACATATGTATATGTAGACTACTTCAGTGAGCTCTCCAGTAATTATAAAGTATAAAATTATAAGGCTACTAAAAGTTATTTTGAACACAGCTGTCTATTTCAGTAGTTGATTCCCCCCTTCTTTATCTTATCTATTCTTTATCACCGTGGCCATTGCTTTAAATAATTGGGCTAAAGACCCCTTAACCTAGTTTCATCTCTTTTTAAGATCTGATTCCTCTACTTCCTTTGAACAAGTTGCTTAACCTCTCTCTGCTTCAATGTCCTCATCGGTAAAATACGGGGGATAGTGGCACACCTATCTCACTGAGTAGTTGTGGAGTCAGATGAAGTAACATACATGAAATGCTGAAATAGGTCCTGATATCTATTTAAGCATTTTATGGATAAGTGCTATGGATACGCTAGTTGTTATCTGCAACTGCCTGCATAATTGCTGGCACAGTTGCTGGCACACAGTCGGTGCTAAATAAATATGTGTGTTAATGAATGAGCTCACATGAAGGACTTTTGGGAAGAAGAGCAGGGACATGGCAAGAGGAAGGAAACTTTGAGGAGGACTCGGAAGGCTAAGGAGCCAAGCTCCATCTTCCTGCAGATAAAGGTCAGAGCTGAGTATGCAGCAGGAGACAGAGGCTAGGTGAAGAAAGGACTTCCCAGTGGTTAAGAAGAAAAGCATCTGCGACAGGGAAGTCAGTGAGAGAACATGTCTCCTGTACAGGACAACCTGGTAAGCACCTGGTTGAGACAGTGGGAACTGGTAAGAGAGACTGGGAACTGAGATCAGTTGAGGGATCCATAGCAACCACAGCCAGCACCAACACAGTCAAGTTAAATGTGCCTGAAACTGCTCTAAGCACTTTTCAAGTACACTTTTTACTCCCCTTAGCAACCCTATGAGTTAAGAATGGTTATGAATCCCAATTATACATGCTCGAAGGAGCTCCCATGTCAGGATTCTCAAATGAGGTCACACAGCTGTTAAGGGGAGGGGTTTGCTGGGACTTGAATCCAGGCTTGAGCTGAGGTTCAAGCTCTTAGTCACTGGCCTGCATTTCTATGTCTCAAAGCAGGTGCACACATTCCTTCTTCATGTCCCTTACAGAGAATGAGAGAGTGGCCAACAGCCCCAGTGCCTACTCCCTGTTTTGTTTTCACTTACAAAGCTTTATTTAAGAGAAATATTCAAAATTTTTATGGGATACTTTTAGATATAATACAAAGTCATTTCTCTGATAATTATTTTATGAACATTCTGATCAATAATATGCTGTAAGATACTTTGACACTGACCTGTTAGAAGTGGGCCTCTTCACAGAGATGGCGGGTGCAGTGATTGGCAGCTTTTGGTCCTGCTGGAGAAAGAGTTTCCAGGTAAAGGAGTTGCCTGGGTCCCGGGAGGTCCAAGCACTTAAGAGCCTCAGGACTTGGGCCCCTGATCAGTGTGGTCTCTCCTTTCGTACCTTTGAGGAAATGCTTCTGCCCTGAGTTCAAAGAAGCCAAGGTATCAGAAACTCCCCCATCATCATTCCACTAAGCCACGTTGAGTTACTTGGGTCCAGCTTTGTGACTGGGCACTGTGTCTGCGGTATTCACTGCCCTGAGCCCCGGGAAGACACAGAATGAAACAGGAACCCATGAAGAAGGATGGAATGAAGGAGGCAACCGGGAATAACTGCCTGAAATGTTGCAGACAGTGAGGTGCCCATTTTTATAGATGCTCTTGGACCAGAGAAGAGATGGATTGATTGCTGGGTATAAGGATGTTGGACTGTTGGGCAGGGGGATGAATTACAAATGAGGCTCAAAGATCTATGTGTCGAGTTCCAGCTGCCTCTGCTTTTCTATATGATCCTCCTCTAAGCAGCACCCCTCTCCCTCCCCCAACAGAGTCCTCACCTCTGCCCTCCGGTGCCTGGGTGCGCATTGCCTATGGGAAGAGGCTGTCAAGGTGGGAACCAGACTTCCAGGACCTCCACTTGCTTCAAGAAACCTGACCCCTTCTGTCCAGCCCCCTCTGTCTGTCATCTGTCTGTCCTTTCCTTCTCCGTCCCCTCCCCATCGGAAGCACAATTTCCCATTGTCTCCTTCTTTTCCCCTATTGTTGGATAACAGGGGCCCATTCTTTATCCTCTGGGTAATGGCAACGAAATGTCAACAGCTGGGGATGTGGGATGCAGGACCAGCTGGCACACACCACCGGAAAAAGGGCCCGGGGAGGGGCGGGTTCAGAACAGGAACTGACATCCCCAAGGAGAAGAAAATAGGGAGAGAGAGGAAGTTGGTGAGAAGGTTGAAATGGGATCTCCCTTAATACTCAAGCTGCAAGTCTTGAAAGAGATTTGGGGTAAGGCCAGGGAAGTGGCTGGGGGCCAAGGAGGGCAGAGTGACTGGTTAGCATTGCAATAGGGAGAGGACTGAAGTTAGAGAGTAAGGAAAATTTTTCTGTCTCTGGGAAGGACTTGGGAATTTCTGAGGATGGAAGGACTTTGGAAAGCTCTCAGAGAGGTCATTTTATTTATTCCCTAGTTCCCCACCTCCTCCTTCAGCAGATGGAAGAAGCTCTCAGGAGAAGGGAGATCCTTAACTTCCCAGAGAAGAGATTCACTTCTCTAAAAGTCCCCTTAGTAGGAAGTTGTTTCTGAAGTCTAAACTACTAGAGCTTAAGCTCATTTTTAAAACCTATTGAGATAGAATTTACATACAACAAAGTGCAGATCATAAGTGTACATCTCAATAATTTTGACATGTGTACATACCTTGGTACTACCCAGGCCCAGGTCAAGATATAGAATCTCTCTAACACCCAGAATAGCCCATTTATTTTTGTATGCTATCGATGCAAAGGGAGCACTCTCTCTGTAAATAGCTGTTTCGAAAAGCTTCAAGCTTCAAATTGCCTCTTGGCCTTCTTTTTCCTCTGCCACCAAACATCAGTGGCTTCAAATGACTAATGCTACACTTTCAAAACTGGAGGGGACCTTGATATCATTAGCATCCTCATTTACCAGGTGGAAGGGAAAGTGAATTGTCCAAGACCACACAATGCAGTTGTTGACTCAAGCCTAGAATGTTCTGCTTCTCCAGCTGATTCCTCTTCCATTCCTTTCCTCAACCTTTGGAGTCAGCCCCCCAGCTACACGGTCTCCCCTGGGACCACATTTGACAGCACGGTGCCCACCAGGATGATGCTCTTTAGGGACTGGATTGATTGTCTTATCTCATTCCTCCATCCCTTCCTAAACTCTTTCCTTTTCTTCCCAGAGAAAGGGACAGATGAGAAGAGACAAATAGCTGCCTGTCTCCTCTGCCAGGACACCCTGATCCCGTGCATCTGATTGGCTTCTGCCCAACACAAACAGCCTCCCGCAGAGAGGGAGCATAAAAAGGCTCCACAGCCAGTGGTTGTGCCCCTATTCTCCAGCCCACCTCTTTCTCCCATCGCTTCTGAGTCGTGGTTTGGAAGTCTCTGGTGTATAAATTCGTAAAAGGCTGAGTTTGGCAAGGAGGGAGGGTTAGAACTGTGAGAGATGCCAAAGAACCCTTTGAGTATGGAATGAGAAAGGAACAGACCAGGAATAAATATCCCCCGAGTAACCAAACTGTGTTTAGTTTGCTCAAGGTCACGCTCATTCTCAGTTCTCCCAGAAAGACACTGTGAGATAAGAATGGGATAAGATTGCTCAGGCTTGAGAGGGCATCTTTCCTAGCATCTTCTGAGGACAGGCCTTTGCCATTCTCACTGCCTATCAACCAGGATGAAATGGAATCATCCAGGATGAGCCTGGATGAGCCTCTTTCCCTAACACCCCAGGCTCAGCCCCCCACATTCCAGGCTCATTCAGCTGACCAATTTGCTGCATCTTTGGCGATGGCAAGCAGGGGCCCAGTTTTCTACGGGATTGTTGCATGAAGGACTAGAGGAGTTGGCAAAATGGTACTTTAGGGGGCATAGCAGAGAGGGACCAGGTGTGCCTGGCAGGGCTTCCCTCTCCTTCTAGTGGAATTTACATTCACACCCAACCGCTTGCCCACCTCCCTGTCTCCCTGCAGCGCTGTCTTCGACAGATCGTGCAGGGCAGTCTCGTGCCCCTTCTCTGATGGCTTTCACCCTTGTCCTCCTGCCTGGGATCCCCAGGCCTCCCTTTTTCTAACCCAGGCTCAAGCCTTTTATGGGGCTGGATCCTGGCCGCACTGCAGGACGTTGTAGGGGGTGAACCTGGGGGACTCAGCCTTGTGGAAAGACATGTTTTCCTCTCAGGACAACTCAGCTTACTCTGAGCGGTGTTTGTACTGTGGTTAGAGTCAAGGGTGGGAAGGAAGGGGAAGATGTGGTCCCTGCGTTTGTGGGGGACCTGCCAATCTGAAGGGGGCATGAGGCCACGTGGCCTAATGGGAGAAACTCTGGACCATGAATCAGGAATCCTTCTCCAGATGCCGACTTCATATGAGGCTCTGCCAACCTCCTGGAGCTTCAGTCTCTGTAACTGTCAAATGGGCCCCACACCTGCCCAAAGGGGCTGGCTGGTGTGAGGGTGATGGGGCAGCCTTCTATCAAGTGAAAGGCACGCTATGAATGACGTTCATTGTTACAACAGTTGGTTCAAGTTAGAAAAGGGTTAGAAAAGGGGAGAACAAGATGGGAAAGAGCTGAGACCCATTTGATCCACTCGTTCTTGCACTAGCCACACCTTTCAAGAATAGAGGGGCCTCTCGTGGGGCTAGGGTCTGTCCAAACAGTGAGGGTGTCCCTCTCTATATTTCTATCTTACCCTATTTCCATCTCTGTGGAGAATGGGAAGAGATCACCACCATGCCTCAGATGCCACATGGAGCCCTGATTGTGCCTCATCTCAGGCTGCCCAGCCCAGTTCCCTGTTTGTCACTCCAGTCCCTTGACTTGGGGCTCTTGAGAAGCAGACCCCACAAAGCCCACTTCAGTCCTGATCAGAACCTAGAAATTAAAAGTGAAGATGTCCAGAGGGAGCAGCTGGCTGACTCTAAAAGATCTTGGAAGACTGCAGTGGGGATGTCTTGTCCTCATCTCAACCTGGCAGATGCTCAGGTTTGTCAACCACCTCCATCCTTAAGGTGGGGTGGGCGAGGGAGGGGTCAGAGTAGGGCTTTTCTGAAACCCCTCTTTTCTGAAGGGCTTCAGGATATAGAGAACTGTTTGAGCAACTCAGTAAATGAACTTATGAAGGTCTTGACCTTATGAAGTGCTCAGTCTAGTGAACTAACAGCTCTCCTGTCTTAGAGGTGCATGCTTGGTTGCTAAGTTGTGCTTGGCTCTTAGTGACCCCGTGGACTGTAGCCTGCCAGGTTCCTCTGTCCATGGGATTTCCCAGGCAAGAATACTGGAGTGGGTTGCCATTTCTTTCTCTAATCTCAGAGGTAGATGAGGGTAAAATAAAATGATGGAAAGTGCAGAGAACAACAAAAAACAAATATCTAGAAGCTATTCTCAGGGTTACTAAGAGTTGGACTGTGAAGAAGGCTGAGCGCCGAAGAATTGATGCTTTTGAATTGTGGTATTGGAGAAGACTCTCGAGAGTCCCTTGGACTGCAAGGAGATCCAACCAGTCCATTCTGAAGGAGATCAGCCCTGGGATTTCTTTGGAAGGAATGATGCTAAAGCTGAAGCTCCAGTACTTTGGCCACCTCACACGAAGAGTTGACTCATTGGAAAAGACTCTGATGCTGGGAGGGATTGGGGGCAGGAGGAGAAGGGGACGACAGAGGATGAGATGGCTGGATGGCATCACGGACTCAATGGACGTGAATCTGAGTGAAGTCCGGGAGTTGGTGATGGACAGGGAGGCCTGGCGTGCTGCGATTCATGGGGTCGCAAAGAGTCTGACACGACTGAGCAACTGAACAAACAAACAAAGAATTAACAAGATTTACATTTTGTAAGATTTATATTTTACATATTACTAACCATGTTACCCACCCATTCTGTTTGTCACAGTCACTTCGTGGTTATATTCAGGTGGGGCTTCTCTTTTGGCTGTGCTGAGTCTTAACTGTGCCACTCAGGATCCTTGATCTTCACTGTGGCATGCAAGATCTTTAGCTGCAGCGTGTAGGATCAAATTCTTGGAGCAGGGATCAAACCTGGGCCCCCTGCATTGGGAGTGAGGAGTCTTAGCCACTGGACCACCAGGAAAGTCCAAGTGGGCCATTTAAATTGTATTTCTGTGGTGCAGCCACTATGGAAAACACTATGGAGGCTCCTCAAAAAGCTAAAAATAGAGTTGCCAAATGATCCAGCAATCCCACTCCTGGACAAATATCCAGAGAAAACTATAATTTGAGAATGTTCACTGCAGCACTGTTCACAACAGCCAAGACATAGAAGCAACCTAAATGTCCATCTACAGATGAACAGAAGGTGTATTCCATATATACAATGGAATATTACCCAGCCATAAGAAGAATGAGATAATGCCATTTGCAGCAACATAGATGAACACAGAGATTATCAAACTAAGTGAAGTCAGAAAGTGAACAACAAATACCATATGTGAAGTCTAAATACGGCACAAATGGACTTATCTATGGAACAGAAGTAGACTCGTGGACACAGAGAATAGATCTGTGGTTGCCAGGGGGAGGAGGGTTGGGGAGGGAAGGATTGGGAGTTTGGCATTCGTAGATGCAAACTGTTACATGTAGGACGGATAAACAACAAAGCCCTACTGTACAGCATAGGGAACTATATTCAACAGCCGGTGATAACCCATAACGGAAAAGAGTATGACAAAGAATGTACATATGTGTGTAACTGAGTCACTTTGCTGTACAGCAGAAATTAATACAACATTGTAAATCAACTCTACTTCAATAAAATAAATTTTTATTTATTTTTATTTTTTAAAAAATGTTAGCTCATATGTTTATTAACCAATATACAATTACTTGTCTTCTGGTTTGTTGAAACAATAGGTCAGACAACATTTGCCACAATAATGTCTGTCGAAGTGATTGGCCATAAAAACTCCAGCACCACATTCATCTGAGGGACACTCCCGGCGAAGGCGACTGATTTTGCCATTCTCATCCACCTTATAGTATTTCAGAACAGCCAATTTAACCTTCTTTCTCTTACGCTTGTTCTTCTTGGGAGTGGTGTAAGACTTCTTCCTTTTCTTAGCGCCACCACGAAGTCTCAACACTAGATGAAGAGTGGACTCCTTTTGAATGTTGTAGTCAGACAAAGTACATCCATCTTCCAGTTGCTTGCTGGTCAGGAGGAATTCCTTCCTTATCCTGGATCTTGGCCTTTACATTTTCTATTGTATCCGAGGGCTTGACCTCAAGAGTCTTCCCCGGCAGGGTTTTCACGAAAATCTGCATCTTGGCGGCGATTCCACCGCAGATGGCGGATCCGAAAGGTTAAATTTTTAAAAAATAGTGTTTTTGACCTCTGCAAATTCCTTGAGTTCCCGAGTCCTCATTTTTATCATCCCTTCTTATGCTCCCGGGCCTCAGGCTTGCTCTCTCAAATTCCTGCTTCTGTTCTCCTTCAAGCCAGCCTTGGTAGGATCTAACTCGATTTTGTACATAGTCTCACTCTCAGTCTCACGCGGCTCAAATTTAAGCCCAGAAGTAAGATTTGCTGGTATTAATCAACTGTTCTCAGATCCAAATGTGAATAATTTTAAAAAGTTAAGTCCCTGGACTTCCCTGGTGGTTCAGTGGTTAAGAATCTGCCTGCCAATGCAGGGAACACAGGTTCGATCTCTGGTCGGGAAGATCCCACATGCTACGGGGCAATTAAGTCCATGTGCCACAGCTACGGATGTTGCGCTCTACGGCCAGCGAGCTGCAACTATGGAAGCCCCTGCAATGAGAAACCAGTGCGCTGCAATGAAGAGTAGCCCCCACTCACCACAACTAAAGAAAGCCTGCATGCAGCAATGGAGTCTCAGCACAGCCAAAAATTTTAAAAATAAAAAACAAATATATAAAAGCAAGCACCAAATTATTGCTTTACATTGTCACTGACAGATACAAATACTCTCACAGTATCATTCCCATTTTACGGATGAAGAAATTAATATCTAAGGAAAGTTACTAGATTGTTAGTAAGTAATCCAGGTAGCTCATCTTCAGAGTTAGATGAGTTCTTCCCTTCTGTAGAAGAGTAATTCCTCCACACTTAGAAGAGGTAAAATGAGAATTGCTTCTTTTTGTTTTGTTTTGATTTGATTAGGGTTTCCCAGGTGGTGCTAGTGGTAAAGAACCCTCCTGCTGTTGCAGGAGACGTAAGAGAGATGGGTTCAGTTCCTGGGTCAGGAAGATCCCCTGGAGGAAGGCATGGCAACCCACTCCAGTATTCCTGCCTGGAGAATACCATGGACAGATGACTTTGGCGGGCACAGTCCATAGGTTGCCCAGAGTTGTTTTGATTATTGGGGCTTTTGTTAGTTTGGGGGTTTTTCTGGTGTCACTCTAGTGGACTGTCTAAAAGCTTGCTTGACACTCAACTAGTTCTCTTGGAGACTGTAACTTTGCTGTTGAAGTGTATTTGATAAATAATCTACAATCAAAAAGGATAGAACATTTACAGTCCTGTATAGTTAGTGGTTAGGCTTCCCTGGAGGCTCAGTTGGTAGAGAATCCACCTGCAATGCAGGAGACCTGGGTTTGATCCTTAGGTTAGGGGAAGATCCCCTGGGAAGGAACTGGCAAGCCACTCCAGTATGCTTGCCTGAGAAATGGCATGGACAGAGGAGCCTGGCGGGCTACCGTCCTTGGGGTCTTACAAGAGTTGGATATGACTTAGTGACTAAACCACCACAACCATGGTTAGTGGTTATCTTGTTAAAGTTGCTAAAACAATAGGGTTTTATTGCCCAATAGAGAAATTAACCACAAAGGTATTTTGGTTCTATTGTCCTGGGAAACTGACCAGTCATCGAAATTAGCAGTCTTATTTCAGTATTCCTTTTGCTTATTGACTATATAAATTCCCCGTTTCTCAAATGCTCTTCAAAGCAGCTCCTTTGTCTTCTTCTAGTTCCCTCATTAATGAGTTAAGCCAATCTTTATACTGCTGGCTGTTTTCCCTCCAACCGCAGATTCACTTATAGAACTAGCACAGGAGTGTCCTGACAGCCCGAGCCTCTCTGAGGGTAGGCTCCTTTGTATCACCAGCCTGCAGAGGAGGAGGCGGCCATTTGCAGCAAGAGGCCTCTACAGCGCCTCCTTGTAGTTACGGCTACGGCTACGAAGGCTGCGGCTCCAGTGGGCCACCACTGTTACAGCAACTGTTTCATTGGCTAGCAGAATGCGTCCGTTGTGCTTCCTCCAGGAAGTCACCGCCTCCCCCAGATTTAACAGCTTTCTCACATGGCATATAGGAGGCATTCAGAAAATGTTGACTGAATAGATAGATAAAATTGAGGTCTTCTTTAATTTCTGCAAGTTTAACCAAAAGGCAGGGCATAATGTTGGAGTTTCACAGGCTCTGGAATTTGAGTGTCTGGAGATAAATCTCAAGCAACCCACTAGCTGGATAACATTAGGCACCTTACCTTCTCTTCATTGTTTTCATCGGAAAATGAGGATAACAACATCAATAATTAGAACTGAGCCTGACTCATATTGGAGAATGAAATGGCAACCCACTCCAATATTCTTGCCTGGAAAATCCCGTGGACAGAGGAGCTTGGTGGGCTCCAGTCCATGGGGTCGCGAAAGAGTTGGATACTACTTAGCGACAAAAATAACAAACTGACTCATATAATGCACTCAGTATATTTTAGTCCTTACTGTTGGTAAGGGGATGAAGTGTCAAAGGGAGCAGAATCAATCAAAACACAGATACTAATTGATTGATTCTAAGGGATAACCTGATCTTAAGAACACAAATACCATAAACGCATACAAGTCAGTGTTCTGCTTACTTTTATCACAAAATACAACAAAATTAATGCATGAACAGAATAAAAAGAATTAAACTACAAACAAAGGAATAAAATGAAAAGTAAAATCCTTCCTTCTTCTTACCTTCTCCTGGAGCAATTAAACTATTGTTAAGTTTCTTCTGTAAATGTCCAGAAAGTTTTAAAGAAATTACAAGAATGCAGATAAATAGAAATATACATCAGGTATATATATTCTTTTTAAAATCTATTTTAGATCATATAATACAAACTGTTTCCTACTTTGCTTTTTAATCTAATAATACGTTGTGAGCATCTGTTCCTATTAGTGCGGGACATAAACTTCATCCCTTTCCATGTCTGCATAGTATTCCAGCTGTGATCCACACAGTCAAAGGCTCTCGCATAGTAAAGCAGAAGTAGATGCTTTTCCAGAATTCTCTTGCTTTCTTTATGATCTAACGAATGTTGGCAATTTGATCTCTGGTTCCTCTGCCTTTTCTAAACCCATCTTGTACATCTGGAAGTTCTTGGTACAAGAACTTCAGACTGCTGAAGCCTAGCTTGAAGAATTTTGAACATAACCTTACACGCATGGGGAAATGAACACAAATGTATGGTAGTCTGAACATTTGTCAGCATTGCCCTTCTTTGGGATTGGAATGAAAACTGATATTTTTCAGTCTTGTGGCCACTGTTGGGTTTTCAAAGTTTGCTGATATATTAAGTGCAGCACTTTAACAGCATCAGTTTTAAACATTATTTTGAAATTACTAAGCTGGAATCCCATCACCCCCACTAGCTTTGTTCATAGTGATGCTTCTTAAGGTCCACTTGACTTCACACTTCAGGATGTCCAATTGTAGGTGGGTGACCACACCATCATAGTTATCCAGGTCATTAAGACCTTCTTTTTTGTATATTTTCGTGTATTCATGCCAACTCTTCTTAATCTTTTTTGGTTCTGTTAGGTCCTTACCATTTCTGTCCTTTATCATGTCCATTCTTGCATGATATGTGACTGTGTGGATCACAACAAACTGTGGAAAATTCTTAAGATATGGTTTACCAGATAGCCTTACTAGTCTCCTGAGAAATCTATATGCAGATCAAGAAGTAACAGTTTGAACCTTACAAGGAACAATGGACTGGTTCAAAATTGGGAAAGGAGTACGACAAAGCTGTATATTGTCACCCTGCTTATTTAACTTCTATGCACAGTATATCATGTGAAATGCTGGGCTGGTTGAATCACAAGCTGGATTCAAGATTGCTGGAAGAAATATCAACAACCACAGAAATGCAGATGATGCCACTCTAATGGAAGAAAGTGAAGAGGAACTAAAGAGTCTCTTGATGAGAATAAAAGAGGAGAGTGAGAAAGCTGGTTTAAAACTCAACATTCAAAAAACTAAGATCATGGCATCTGTTCCCATCATTTCATGGCAAATAGAAGTGGGGAAAATGGAAGCTGTGACATTTCATTTTCTTGAGCTCTGAAGTCACTGCTAACATTGACTGCAGCCATGAAATTAAGACACTTGCTCCTTGGAAGAAAAGCTATGACAAACCTGGACAGCATATCAAAAAGCAAAGACATCACTTTGTGACAAAGGGCCATATAGTCAAAGCTATGGTTTTCCCAGTAGTCATACACAGATGTGAGAGTTGGACCATAAAGAAGGCTGAGCAATACTTTTGAATTGTGTGGTGCTGGAGAAGACTCTTGAGAATCCCTCAGAGTGCAAGGAGATCAAACCAATCAATCCTAAGTGAAATCAAGCCTGAATATTCATTGGAAGGACTGACACTAAAGCTGAAGCTCCAACACACCGGCCACCTGATGTGAAGAACCAGCTCATTGAAAATGACCCTGATGCTGGGAAAGACTGAGGGCAGGAAAACGGGATGACAGAGGATAAGATGGTTGGATGGCATCATAGACTCAATGGACATGAGTTTGAACAAACTCCAGGAGACAATGAAGGACAGGGAAGCCTGGTGTGCTGCAGTCCACGCGGTCACAAAGTATCAAACACAACTGAGCGACTGAACAACAGCAAAGCCATATATAAAATAAAGAGCCAGTGGAAATTTGCTGTGTGATGCAGGGAGCAAAACCCGGTGCTCCGTGACAGCTTAAAGGGGTGGGATGGGGTGGGAGGTGCGAAGGAGGTTCAAAAGGATGGGGACATGTGTATACTCACAGCTGATTCATGGTGACGTATGGCAGAAATCAACACAACATTGTAAAGCAATTATCCTCCAATTAAAAACAAATAACATTTTAAAAAGTGAAGCCAGAATAAGTCACAGAATAATAATTTTTAAGTTGGAGGAGCACTTTTATTGCTTTCTTAAAAACTGATCCCACAACGAGGCACCTAGTTGCAGACAATTTAAAAAAACATAAAAACGTTTAAAAATGAAAATCCCTCTTAATCCTACCATGCAGAAAATTAATTTTTTACATTTTGTTGTCTGTCCTTCCAGATTTTGAAGGATTTTTGTTTCTTAAGGCATCTGGTCCCATCACTTCATGGGAAATAGATGGGAAACAGTGGAAACAGTGTCAGACTTTATTTTGGGGGCTCCAAAATCACTGCAGATGGTGACTGCAGCCATGAAATTAAAAGATGCTTACTCCTTGGAAGGAAAGTTATGACCAACCTATATAGCATATTAAAAAGCAGAGATATTACTTTGCCAACAAAGGTCCGTCTAGTCAAGGCTATGGTTTTTCCTGTGGTCATGTATGGATGTGAGAGTTGGACTGTAAAGAAAGCTGAGCGCCAAAGAATTGATGCTTTTGAACTGTGGTGTTGGAGAAGACTCTTGAGAGTCCCTTGGACTACAAGGAGATCCAACCAGTCCATCCTAAAGGAGATCAGTCCTGGGTGTTCATTGGAAGGACTGGTGTTAAAGCTGAAACTCCCAATACTTTGGCCACCTGATGAGAAGAACTGACTCATTGGAAAAGACCCTGATGCTGGGAGGGATTGGGGGCAGGAGGAGAAGGGGACAACAGAGGATGAGATTAGCCATTGAGATGGCATCACCAACTCGATGGACAGGAGTTTGAGTGAACTCCAGGGGTTGGTGATGGACAGGGAGGCCTGGCGTGCTGCAATTCATGGGGTCGCAAAGAGTCGGACACGACTGAGCGACTGAACTGAACCGAACTGAACTGTTTTGACTTTTTCATGATTTAATATGCAATACATCACATAGTCAGCAGGTGGCGAGAGAAGGCTGCATTACCGGCACCGACAGGCCCTTCAGAGCACTGGACTCCACAGTCAGCTGGCCTCCCGTGCCCTGCTGGAAAATCACCATTTGTTTAAGGCGGAGAACATTCTGAGATGGGAATGCTACAGCAGAGACTTGAAAGTTCTGGGGGCGTCTACCAGACTCAGAGCGCCCTTCAGACTCTTGCTTGCCAGGGCTTAGCTAAGCTTCAGTTCAGAGGGAGAGTCCCAGTTTCTCAGATGTTTTCCTTCTTGTTATTTGCAGCAGCAGTGTCAAAGGAATGAGGTGTTTCTCTTTTCAGTCCTTTTCCTACCTCTGCTTCCACTCATGTTGGTGTCTTTCATACTTTCCCCGTTCAGAAATTTTTCCATGGCATTTTTACTGAAATTTTTCCATTTCATTTTTAAATATAAAAAACAACCCAAGTTGGAAGCATCTGCTGTCTTGAAAACTTTACTCCTCTAGGCTGACTCTAGAAGTGGCAGCAAGCGCCACAGAGGAAAGAAGACCTCTTCGGTGGGCCTCCCCTCATGCATGCTCCCCACCCCCCAGCCACAACCAGCATGGACAGGCTCTGGGGTGTTCAAGCCCCTTCACAGGAGGCACTGAGGCCAGGGAGGGTCAGAGACGAGAACTGCAGGGACAGGGGTGCCGGACTCAGAGAATGGTCTTGATCCAGACTGGAGAGAAGCATGGAACCGAGGCGCAGTGGCAGTGTGATTCAAAGAGAAATAAATGTTTGTTAAGCAGAACACACACTAACTGCGTCAAAGAACAAGCCCCTGTGGCTGAGACCATTCTATTCCCTTTTCTGTGCCGACTGGCCCTCAGGTTACCTACTTACAAATGGGGAAGATTGCGTACAACATGGGATTAGGCTGAGAATAAAATATATTGATGTTTGTGAAAATATTTCAAACTGTAAACTACTGTTTTAAATAGAATCCACTATTTTTAAATAGCAGAGTATTCTACACAAGAAATTGTATTATTTTTCTTGTTATAAATTCCAAATGGTTAATGGAGTAGGAAAATTAGAAACTGCCTAGGCCTAAAGATTAGGAAATACTATCAGCCTAAAGAAAAACTCTAAGAGACAGACAGAAAAATAATATTATGTTAGGGAATTCCCTGGTGGTCCAGTGGTTAGGACTCCTTGCTTTCATTACTGGAGGACTGTTGGTTTCAATCCCTGATGGGAGAAATAACATCCCGAAAGCCTTGCAGCAAAGTCAAAGCGTACGCACACCCACACATTATACTAGATAAACACTGTCAATATTTGTGATACAAACTTTTAAAAAAATCCCCATACTGTAGTTGCAACCACAAGTTCTTTTATCTTCCCTCATTCTTTCAGTCCAGTAATAGAATAAATAAATAAATGAGAAGAGGCAGAGGAAAATGTTACACAAGTTTATGCACCAAAGGTATTTGTTAGCAGAGTATGGTTTTTATGACATTATGTAGACTTAAAGAAAAATAACCTAATACCTAGTTTTTAGGATTTCATTCTGCTCCAGAAATTTAGAAAGGATTTCAAGTGTCGGTCATCTCAGGGCCACACTCATCTCCCCTTGAAGATCCCCCTTTTAACAATCATGAAAAAGTGAAAGTGTAAGTTGCTCAGTTAGTCCTTCAACTTTGCTCATTTTCAAGAAAAAGGATCCCTGGCATTTCCACTTGAATTTTCAAATCAACTTGTCGACTGATGCAAAAATCCAACTTGGATTTTGATAGAGATTGTGCTGAATCTGTAGACCAATTTGGAGAGCAAGTTCAGTTCAGTTCAGTTCAATTCAGTCACTCAGTCGTGTCTGACTCTTTGCGACCCCATGGACTGCAGCACGCCAGGCCTCCCTGTTCATTACCACCTCCTGGAGTTTACCCAAACTCAAGTCCATTGGGTTGGTGACGCCATCCAACCATCTCATCCTCTGTTGTCCCCTTCTCCTCCTGCCCCCAATCCCTCCCAGCATCAGGGTCTTGTCCAATGAGTCAACTCTTCGCATGAGGTGGCCAAAGTATTGGAGTTTCAGCCTCAGCATCAGTCCTTTCAGTGAACACCCAGGACTGGTCTCCTTTAGAATGGACTGGTTGGATCTCCTTGCAGTCCAAGGGACTCTCAAGAGTCTTCTCCAACACCACAGTTCAAAAGCATCAATTCTTCGGTGCTCAGCCTTCTTCACAGTCCAACTCTCACATCCATACATGACTACTGGAAAAACCACAGCCTTGACTAGATGGACCTTGGTTGGCAAAGTAATTTGGAGAGTACTGTGATCTTACTAAGTCTGCCAATCCATAAACACGGGTATTTTTCCATTTATGTATGTCTTCTTTTGCTTCTTTCAATGACATTTTTGAATTTTCAGTGTACAATTATTGCACTTTTTTGCTATATTTTATTAAATTACTAAGTGTTTTATTTATTTTGATGCCATAGTCAATGAATTTTTAATATCGATGGCTCTTACTATTTAGGGACCAGTTTGTATCCGGTATTTTGCCAACAAAGGTCCGTCTAGTCAAGGCTATGGCTTTTCCAGTGGTCATGTATGGATGTGAGAGTTGAACTGTGAAGAAAGCTGAGTGCCAAAGAATTGATGCTTTTGAACTGTGGTGTTGGAGAAGACTCTTGAGAGTCCCTTGGACGGCAAGGAGATCCAACCAGTCCATTCTGAAGGAGATCAGTCCTGGGTGTTCATTGGAAGGACTGATGCTAAAGCTGAAACTCCCAATACTTTGGCCACCTCATGTGAAGAGTTGACTCACTGGACAAGACCTTGATGCTGGGAGGGACTGGGGGCAGGAGGAGAAGGGGATGACAGAGGATGAGATGGCTGGATGGCATCACCGATTCAATGGACATGAGTTTGGGTGATGGACAGGGAGGCCTGGCATGCTGCGATTCATGGGGTCGCAAAGAGTCGGACACGACTGAGCAATTGAACTGAACTTGTACCTGTTTTTTTCACTTCAATCATATCATAGACATTTCCCCAAATTATTAAGAATCCTTCTTCAAATTCCTTTTTAAGACTATGTATTAGCGCACTGTATATTTCCACTCTTTGAGTAAACTCTGGGAGATAGTGAAGGATGGGGAACCTGGTGTGCTGCAGTTCAAGGGGTCACAAAGAGTAAGACACGACTTAGTGACTGGGCAATAAAGCAACAATGGTTCCACTGTAAGTTATTTAGCCATTCTCCTGTTGTGGAATATTCAGGTTCTTTGCATTTTTTTCCATTTTATAAATATTCCTGTAATAAATATTTCTGCTGATCTTTCTATGTCTGCATTTTAGATTATTTTCTTATAAGTAGTCATGGCCCCTTCCACCATGAAAGAACACAGCAAGAAGTTGCCAGATATGAATCAGGAAAAGGGCTCTCACCAGAAGGTCATCAACCTGGTGCCTTGATCTTGGACTTCCCAGCATTCAGAACTGAGAGGGGCCAAGATGGAGGAGCAGAAAGACCCCGAGCTTACCTTATAAATAGTCATGTATTCTTGCTCTCGCATAATGGCTTTTATTTTGTACAACTCTTGTGAAGAGTTTGAACCCTCTGAAATTTTGAACTCCTGGAGGCCCATTTCTTCTTTGCAACCCCACATAGCCTCCAGGGACAGGCCTGCAGGGGCCCTGACTTCTCCTTTTACCCCCACAGCACTATGTTCTGACCTTGCCACAGCTCTCATCGCTCACTGATATAAGTTCATGGTAACTTGTTACACCCCCACATGATCGAGAAGACCAACAGAACAAAGGCTGGACCTTTAGTCTTTGGTCTATCAGTTCAGTTCAGTTCAATTGCTCAGTCGTGTCCGACTCTTTGCGACTCCATGAGTCGCAGCACACCAGGCCTCCCTGTCCATCACCAACTCCCAGAGTTCACTCAGACTCACGTCCATCGAGTCCGTGATGCCATCCAGCCATCTCATCCTCTGTCGTCCCCTTCTTCTCCTGCCCCCAATCCCTCCCAACATCAAAGTCTTTTCCAATGAGTCAACACTTCGCATGAGGTGGCCAAAGTACTGGAGTTTCAGCTTTAGCATCATTCCTTCCAAAGAAATCCCAGGGCTGATCTCCTTCAGAATGGACTGGTTGGATCTCCTTGCAGTCCAAGGGACTCAAGAGTCTTCTCCAACACCACAGTTCAAAGGCATCAATTCTGCGCTCAGCCTTCTTCACAGTCCAACTCTCACATCCATACATGACTACTGGAAAAACCATAGCCTTGACTAGACTTTGCTTTTGAATATGCTATCTAGGTTGGTCATAACTTGTCTTCCAAGGAGTAAGCATCATTGTCCGCAGTGATTTTGGAGTCCACGTAAATAAAGTCTGTCACTGTTTCCATTTTTTCCCCCATCTATTTGCCATTAACTGATGGGACTGGATGCCACGATCTTAGTTTTCTGAATGTTCAGTTCAACAAATTATGGCCATTAGGTTTTCAGAATGGCCGACAAAGAATATGCTGAACAGAAATTGTGGGCTGAAAAGGGCCCTTGCCCTATTCATGAGTTTTCAAACTTCTTTTATGACCACAGTATAATATGTAATATTAGATAGAAAGGGAGATAGAAATGGTGGAAAATTGAAATGGTGGAAATTGAAACCCTATCTATGGAATTTTCTAAGTGGCCCCTGAGACACTACAATAAAACCAAGTTTGTAAAGATGATTGCACTAGTCCAACATTATAATTTTATAGACCAGGGAAAGGTTGCTCTTGAGCAGGAAAAGGACTCAGATCTGACTGCCATTCATGAAATGTTCCTCTATTGAATCCAACCTCTGAACAGTATCTTTGAAGCATTCCACATCACTGTGAAGAAGGCTGAGCGCTGAAGAACTGACGCTTTTGAACTGTGGTGTTGGAGAAGACTCTTGAGAGTCCCTTGGACTGCAAGGAGATCCAACCAGTCCATTCTGAAGATTAGCCCTCGGATTTCTTTGGAAGGAATGATGCTAAAGCTGAAACTCCAGTACTTTGGCCACCTCATGCAGAGTTGACTCATTGGAAAAGACTCTGATGCTGGGAGGGATTGGGGGCAGGGGGAGAAGGGGACGACAGAGGATGAGATGGCTGGATGGCATCACTGACTCAATGGACATGAGTCTGAGTGAACTCTGGGAGTTGGTGATGGACAGGGAGGCCTGGCGATTTTGCCTCTCCAGTCCCACTCGAGCTTCCAGCTTTGCTTGGGCTAGACAAAGTGCTCCTCAAAGTCAGGGCTCATGTCTTAGGCATCTTTGTATCACCAGTACCAAAGAACAGGTCCTGGCACACAGTGGTGAATCAAAATGTGTTTGATGAACCTATTGAAACCTCTTACCTCTAGGATTTTATTAAAAAACAAAAAACAAAAAACTGTCCCCCGCAGGCTGAGTATTCATCCTCTGAATTATTAATCACCTCAGAGGTACTACCTCCTTCTCTGCCTCCACAAATCTCTCAGGCCACTCTTGATGCTTTCACCTAAAATTTTCCTTTCTCCTATTTGTGCCTAGGACTAGTCAATGTCAGACCCAAAGCTATTCTCCGAACCCAAATAGAGCCAGGTAGGACTGAAGTCACTTAGCTGCTCAGGGCCTGCTGGGAGGCAATAAGTAGAATACCTCTCGAATCTCCAGAAATGGGCTCGCTCTGGGGCGGAGTTTCGATGGCAACCATTTATAAAGCAAGCCGGCCTCTCCGACAGCTTCTCTGGGGACCACAGAGACTCAGCTCCAGTGTGCATCTCTATGATTTCCACAGCCTAGAAGGGTCGAAACAGCACTTCCGGGAAGATGGCTGCGCACAAGTCACGTTTGTCACATGTTTCTGCGGAGAGGATCTCGCAATGACGGTAGGGCTACAGTCCCCCGAAAGGTGACTGTGATAGCCTGGGCTCAGGGGCAAATGTGACAGAAAGAGAATAGTTTTACTCAAGTGAAGCTGCGGTCGGAGGGCTGGAGTTTTAACTTCCACAGGAAGGAACCCTAGGAAAGGAGCCAGCTCTTCAGAACCTCTGTAAGAATGGTAGCCCAGGACCCCTTCTCCAGAAAATTCACGTTGACTGGAAAGAAGACAGTTCCTGAAAGTGTGCTCACAGCCTTCGCAAAGGAGCACAGCCTGGGATCTAGCTTCTGTCCACAGTTACCTGTTCTAGGTCGGTTAAGGAAATTCCTACCTGTGTCATTCAGTTCAACAATTAAGGACTGAACGCATTCAGGAGCTGCATTAAGTGCATCAGGGGGTTGGAAATAAGACTAAGCATAGGCTGTGGTGTGTAATATAATTTCGAATTAATGCGACAAGGCATAGGCTGTGGTAAGTCTTAGTTTAAAGTGTAAATGGTTATGAGCCTGTGTGTAGTGATTGAGAACAGCAGTTCTGGAGTGCCTAAGATCCTAGATCCGCTACTTAACCAGCTATTTGATTGTGCAAATGGCTAAACTTCTCAGTGCCATTTCTTCAGTTGTAAGTTACAGTAAAAACACCTCCTAGGAATTCCCTGGTGGTCCAGTGGTTGGGACTCTGCACCTTCACTGCAGAGGGCTGGAGTTCAGTCCGTGGTTGGGGAACTAAGATCCTGCAAGGAACCTGGGGCAGCCAAAACAAAAACCCAAAAAACCTCCCTGTGGGGTTGTTGGAAGGATTAAGTGAGATAACATGCCTGAAACAGCTAGCAACGTGCTGGCATGTGGAAGGCTGAGTATAGAATTTGGCTTTTGGTATCAATGGCAGGTCCTAAAACAAGTCCCCCGCTGATAACTGAGGGATGACTGTAGTTGGGAATGTAATAGAAGCAGGGCTACTATACAGTCATGCATCCTGGGCTCATATTTCCAGCTACATCCCTTACCAGCTATATAAGAAATCAAGCGAGAAGCTGAGACTTTATTTTTCTCCTCTATAAAATAAGGGTATATCTGTCTCATAGAACTGTCAGGGTTAAATTAGACAGTCATTATAATAGTATGTGTAATCCTCCTGTTAAATATAAGAGCACCTTTCCAAGCTGGACAGTTTCAAAAGGGTGCTCCAACAAGACTGAAAGACAGTGGTGATGAAGCCCCCATACCAAGTAAGAGGACAGTGTAAATGCTGGGGCACAGGTATGGGATACAGGCTCTGTTAAGCACTGCTGTCTCATAACTGGAGGAGGAGATGGCAACACACTCCAGTATTCTTGCTGGGAGAACTCCATGGGCAGAGGAACCTGGCGGGCTACAGACCAAAGGGTCACAAGGAATCACACAATTGAGCACAGACAGATATCACTCAGGTTAACAAACATCTCATTGCTTTGCTTTGTTTTTAACATGGTAATAAATCATGGGAGATGTTGTCAGGTAGCGGTAAAGAGTGGGAATTCTGCAGACCAGCTGCCTGAGTGTGAATTCGACATGCATCAGCTGTGTGACCTTGAGCAAGTCACCTAACCTCTTTAGGCTTTAGTTTCCTCATTTGTACAAAAGGATAGTAATACTTTCCTGAATGCAAAGTTTAGGAAATCTTCCTGGACTGGGACGATTACATGAAATGATCCATGCAAAGCCTTAGCAAAGCCCAGCATGTGGTGAGCTCTCCATAAATTTAGGTATTATAGTTAATATGGGTCCTCCTTGACTTTCAGCATGTTGACCTCTCAGTGGTCAGGAGCTCCCCTAAGGACTAGGCCTCCCAGCTTGGTCTCTGCTCCAGCTCCAGGAAAGAATTCTTATAAGAGCAGTTAGGATGGATTTGGTACATGATCTGAGCACTTTCTCCTTTCCTCTTAAAGGGATGACAGTGACTGCTGCTTCTCCAGTGAGAGCCTGAAGACAGTGACTTTTCTCACCATGAGTATCACCCCCGAGGTCAAGAGTCGGGGGATGAAGTTTGCTGAGGAGCAGTTGCTAAAGCATGGATGGACTCAAGGTGATTCCCATGAGGCCCCTTCCACATCCCCCAACTCCCCTCACTACCCTCTGCCCAGGGAGAGGCATTATCCTGGATTAACCTCTGTGTAGTCTGTTCAACAGAAGAGGAAAAGTTAAAGAGGAAATTTGCAGAAGAAAATTGCTGACATTTCCAGAAAAGGGAAGAAATATGACTGTGGATAGTGAGAAGGAAGTGGCTAAGAGAACTGGGAGTGGAAAAGAGATGACCTCTGTCCTGAGAGAATTATGGGAAAAGAGAGTTTGGGCTCAAAGACATGAAGACTGTATGGAGAGGTACTAGGAAGAGTGGAACTGGGAGGGTTTCTGAGAGGGACAGGGCACGCCCAGTGCTAGGTGTGTGGAATGACAAGGAGTGGCATGTGCCAGGGTTGCTTTGTGAGGGGCTTAGGACAGGCAGTGGAATAAGCCAGGTCATTTGCTGTCTTCTGCAGGCAAAGGCCTGGGCCGGAAGGAGAACGGTATCACCCAGGCCCTCAGGGTGACACTGAAGCAGGACACATATGGGGTAAGACTGGACAGACTGCGGGAGGTCAGTGGGGATGGGAGATGGGGGCCTTGAATATAGGGTGAGGGAGGGAATGACAAGCCCTGAGTTCACACTTCTCTGGCAGGTGGGACACGACCCTGCCAAGGAGTTCACAAATCACTGGTGGAATGATCTGTTCAACAAGACTGCAGCCAACTTGGTGGTGGAAACTAGGCAGGTATAAGCTCTAATAGCAGGCATGTAACACACAAGGGCCTGGACACGTGGGGGTGAGGGAGACGTGGCACCCACTCACACATACTTCCCCCAGGACGGAGTACAGATAAGACGCCTGTCTGAGACCACCCGTCAGGATCACACCAAGCCCAACTTGCTGTATCAGAAGTTTGTGAAGGTATTAGAGGCTGGGGGTGAGAGGGCCCACCCTTTCCCCTTCCCTGGTCTCTTGGGGTCTGAACAATTGCCTTGCATGCCCTACCTGTTCTCAGGACTGTTCTAAGTGGGGTCCTGTGACTAACCTCGCTGTTGCTGACCCAGACTGCCCAGATCCTCAGCAAGAATTGAAATCTTCAGGCTGCATGGATCCTTGCCCTCTGCTGAGGGGGCTGCAACAGGGAGTGGGAGGCTGGGGACAGTCAGGAACTGCCAGAGGAGAGCAGGGAGGGGACATCTATTTCAAAGGACTTAGAAGCCAGAGGAGATCTGAGAGATTATCGGACCCATTGTCTTTTATTTTGCAGATATGGCCAGAAGTGGGGAGGTGGCTCACTGAAGAGCCCACAGGTGGCTAGTAACTATAAAAACCTGTTCTAGCCAAGGACTAGAACCCAAGTGTTCAGACTTCCCTTTTCTAGCATGCCAATGGAAGGGAGCTGACATTTAATGGTCTTCATTACCTGCTTAAGGGCTGTACATGTTATCCAGCAGATCTTCCCCATTCATCTCTGTGGCCATCTTCGGCCCCAGTTCAGACCATCATCTCCTGCATGATTTCTTCCACAGCCTCATGGCTAGCTAGGCTCCTCACTCTAGTCTTAATCCCCATGCCACAAAGCAACCAGAGTGTTCTCTGCAAAACACAAGTTTCACTGCGTCACTGGCTCCTCCTTGACCTAGGATGACACAGTCTACAGGTGTCAGACTGACTTGGATGGCCCTTCAGGCCTGGTCCTCGCCTTCTTCCCTAGCCTGTTTCTCGCCACTTCTCAGGACCTCTATCTACACTTTAGCCTGATTCTGAGTCTTTTTCAGGTACCATGTTTTTTCACCTTCAAATTTTTGCATATGCTCCCTCTGTCTGGGACATTCTGCTTCCTTTACCTGCTGACCTTTTCCTTTCAAAGCCGAGTTACTTGTAGGAACTATTTCCCCAAACCCTGAAGCCTGAGTCAGGTGCCCCTCCTCTAGCAGAGATAATTGTTGTTTAGTCACTAAGTCATGTCTGACTCTATGGGGATACTATGGACGGTAGTTTGCCAGTATTTTCTTCATAATTGCCTACATTTTGCCACATCTCCTTCCCTGTTAACCATGTAGGATCTATGTTGGCTGCACCCATCTCATTCTTATTCCACTCGTATCCCCAGCCTTTTAATCCATAGTAGGTTCTTAACCTGGCTAAATAAAGAACTGTGTATAGGTATTGGCCCAGGGTCGGGGTGGGGGTGGAGGGCAGCGCACAGGTTGTGAAAAGAACCATCTTTATTGTCTGTTGCTATAACCATGAGATGACCACCAGGGGGCACTTGTCCCACTGTGAGGAGCTGATGACCCAAGCACTTGCCCCTCCCTTCTCCCTTGTTTTGGCCACTAACTAGCTGGCTGTGAGCCAGGACTGCCCCTGTCCCACTCATTCCCAACTGCAGCCCACTTCCTGCCCAAGCTGACATATGCAGGTTAGCACACCTCTGTGGAGGTCTGTAAGGAGTGATGTCGGGGGCTGACAGATCTGTGCCTCTGGCTACTTGAGATGGTGGTTGGGAGTGGTTTCCAGAAGGGAAGTGGGATGACAGTGGTGTTGAGTGGGCCTTGTCCATCCCCACGATTCCTCCTTCTAGACAGCCACACTGACTTCAAGTGGGGAGAAGCCAGACAAGGACTGGGAAAGCTGCAGTGATGACGACAGCCAGGAACCCAAGCCTCCAAATGTGTGAGTCGTCTTTCTAGTGCTGGGGCGTATGGGAGGAGATGCCTTCAAATCTCAGAAAGGACCAGTATGATGCTTGATGGTCTTAATGTGGTCTTCTTGGGGGTGGAACTGTTGTACTAATCTTTGGCACTTCCAGTCCTGAATAGGAACTCACTGGTGAATGTTTTAGAGGGGAGGAGAGGTCAAGCCTTTCCACCAGATCCATTTGTAATTCCTGATTCCCACCCCTCTCCAACAGTCTGACCGATGAGATGCTGCTCCAGGCCTGCGAGGGACGAACAGCACACAAGTAAGTAGTGGTTGGCTTCTTGGGCTCCCTTCTTTTCTCCCCATCACAAGCCCACCATTGAGGGTGGCCTGTGCCACTCTTTTCACGCCAGAGGAAATGATTCCTACTCTTTGCCCATTTCTGAAGCTGCCTAAAGATAGGTAGCTCCTCCTTACCAACTTTCCCTGCAGTCTCAAAGATTAGGCCTCTTTTCCCTGATAGCCTCCCTCTGACTTGGGTCCTATCTATTTCAGGGCTGCCCGTCTTGGGATCACAATGAAAGCTAAGCTTGCTCGCTTAGAGGCCCAGGAGCAGGCCTTCCTGGCTCGGCTCAAAGGCCAGGACCCTAGGGTCCCTCAACTGCAGTCTGAGAGCAAGCCCCCAAGAAAAAGAAAAAGAAGAGGAAGCAGCAAGAGGAGGAAGAGGCTATAGCAACTGAAAGGAGTGCAGAAGAGTACTCAGAACACACTGACGAGAGCATCAGAAAAAGTAAGAAGAAGAAAAGACGGCATCAAGAAGAAAGAGTCACAGATGAGAGAGAGGGCACAGCTACAGAAAATGAAGAGACCACAAGAACAGGTGGGCTTGGGGAACTGAAAAACAGAGAGCACGTCGACCGGTCCCTCAGGAAAAGAAGAGGCCACGCCGTGAAGAGAAGGTGGAGCTGGCGGTCTTAGATAATGAGGGAGGCAAGGTGGCTGTCGGTGGAGTCGGGACAGAGGAAGTGGAGAGGAGAGTATGCAGTCACCCATGTGGCAGAAGCAAGAGGAGGCGGCAGCATGAGGAAGAAGACTTGAACACAGAGGATGAAGAAGCTGAAGAGGCTCTCGTAGATAGTGGGACCAGAGAAGCAGAAAGCACACCATGCAGTGATCAGAAAAGGGGGGAAGCAAGAAGAAAAGACGGCAGCATCAGGAGGGAGGGAAGTCTTGGATGGACCTGGAGTCAACACTGCCCAGAAAGCAAAGAAGAAACGGAAGAAGAGAGACTGAAGGCCAGGCCACGGCGGGGGCCTGACTGATGCCCCTCCAGGAGCTGAGGCCTCAGGGGCCTGAGCTGACGCAGGTCTTAGGCACCTTCTCAGTGAGGAGTCCCTCCCGAGGAGGAAACAGCCGTGGAACAGCAGTCCGCTGAGAGGAGAGTGGTAGTGCCGCGTCTGAGTCGAGGGAGAGGCAAGTCCCCCTTACAGCATCTAACCCAGAGATGGTGAACTCAGGCATCTGCAGGGGCCAGGCAGCTAAGGGACCAGGATGCGGGGAGCTGTGGCAGTGGGAATGCAGACATCTGAAGAGACATCTTGGCTAAAAGAAGCTGAAAATGTAGATCTATGGAAAATATACTGATTTTTTATTTTGAAGGCTAAGAAAAACATGCAAATTCAGCCCATAGATTGCCAGTTTCTAACTATACCAAATTGAATAAACATCAGCTTGGTCTTCTAGTCTGTAGATAAGTTGTGACTGTCATCTCCATTCTCAGCCCGGTAAGGTCCTGAATACAAATTAGTTCCCTTAGAGGCCTCTGAAGAAGTTCCTTCTGTTAACATCTGGTAGTCTTGCTATGCTGTTAAGTGAAAGGAGAGAGTTCAGAGAACCTCACCTAGCTCCCTGTCTGCATCTCTAATAACCCTCTGCGTGTAAAGGACACACACCTCGCCTGGGAGCCTTTTTCAGCATCTGAAAGTCAACTGTCATTGCCCTCAAATGCCATAGAAACCTCTCTTGCATACTGTTCCCCCAGAGAGCGCACCACCTCTCCAGTGTTGCTCTCTGGCTATACCATCTCTTAACCGTTATTGTCAGAAGAGCTCCCAGGACTCCACAGTTCTGGGAGAGAGGCACCAAGTCTTTATTGAAAAGAATGCCCCCCCACCTTCTCTCACTGCAGATGATAGACACATTCGGTGTCAGGGTAGGGTGGTAGGTTCAGCTGGTACTTCTTTTCCAGAGCAGGTGGCACGAGCGGCCCCCCAGGTAGTGGTAACGACCAGTAAACTGGGTTGCAGACTTTTGGGTGCTGTCAGGGAGATGAGCAAGTCTGGCTGGATTCCTCCAGAGCTTCCCTTCTCCACGTCCCATCCTAAAAGGTGGTGGTAGTCAGAGCAGAAGGGACCAAGATGTCCAGTCCCCTTCCACACCTTGCTCTGCTCTAATAAAGGAGTGGGAAGTCCCCTGGGTCCCCACCTGAGGAAATCATGTCCTTGGAGCTGCACATACTCCTGGGCTCTGGTCTCACAGTCAACATGTAAAGGGCATTCCTAAACTCTTTGTTCCTCAGCCCTACTTTGGCTCTTTCTGCACCTCTAGACTCTGTCTGAACCTTGAATCAGGAACAAGAACTCCTAGGTGCCTACCTCAAGACAGGGCAGGCCCCTGATCCCCCAACCTCCTTGGACCCACACCTGAGGGAATGTCGATGCTGGCAATGGGCACAGTGAGTCCATTCAGGACGCTCAGGATGCTGCGGAATGGCTCCCGAACCTCACCCGTGAAGCTGAAGCCAAAGATGGCATCCACCACCAGCTCATACAGTTCATCAATCAGCATCGGCTGTGGTAGAGCAGGAGAAGGAGAAGATGTCAGAGCTAGCAGCTTCAACAGGAAAGAGCTGTCCTCTGTACCCAAAGGCCATAGGCACAGGGAGAATTTTAATCTCATTCAAATGGCATTCTGAGGCCTAGAGTTCAGTGCAAGTCACTGATTGAGGCCAAGCTGAGTCCAGTCACATCTTCCGCTCTGAGTGTCTGCCAACCACTGGAGAGGCTACAGTGTAGCACAGCCTGAGACCTGGAGTCAGGAGGGACAGGCTTTGGCATTGCCTCTGCCATGAAGTGATGTGTGACTTTGGACAAATCACTTACCTTCTTTTGCATCTCAGTCTCTTCATCTGTAAAACGTGCTAAGGAATTTTAAAACATTCTCAAGTTACCCACTCCTAAATCCATCATCTGAAGAAAGGGTTTAGGATAAGGTAGTCACTTCCAGTTCCCAAGAGGGGCACATAATGTGTTTTACTGCATGCTAAAGGAAGAGGAATTGGCTACTGCGTGGAAAGAGTGACCAGGGGAGATGAAGGGGAAATAAAGCTTTAGAGAAGCAGGTGCTGGCGACGCATAAATGGAGCACACCCTATGACACCAATTCCATTCAGGTAGCATACTTTAGGCACCTGTGTCTGGCAATCTCCCTGCCCTGTAAGAGTTAATCTAGAGAGGAAGAGTCGTGAGTGAGCTCAGCCTGGAAAGGTGAGGGAAGAGCAAGATGCAGTTACTGAGGAGGGCAGTGAACAGGAGCCACCTACCTCTGGGGGCATTTCACCAAGGAAAGGGATGTCCATTTTCTGGCACTGCGTCACCAGTGCAGTGAAAAGTGGCTTGTTAGGCCTTTTAGGGTAATAGATGGTTGGCTGGTAGCCCTGTGAGGGGAAAAGAAAGAAGGCGGGTAATTCAAGCCCAAGTCTTGGAAACCTCTCCCCCACAGCCCTTCCCTGCGTACTCACAAAGAGTTTGAGGTGTCGAGCACAGACCAGGCCATCTCCTCCGTTATTCCCAGGGCCACAGATGACCAGGACGGTAGGGGGCTCCTGGACAAGGACGTGGGGGATATGCCTGAAGGCAGAGTCAAAGGGGATTCAGAGGGGCTTTGGGTGGTGACAGACCAGGCTCGGCCTGGCCGTCCCTCCCCCTCACTTCGTTGTGCCTAGGCCAGGGGGGCTTGTACAATGGCTTGCCCCAAAGGTCGAGAGTTGTGCCACTGACCTTGGCAATGGCTGTGGCACAGCTCAGACCGGCCAGCTCCATAAGTTGGTCCACGCTGAACTGGTACTCATTAAACAGCTCCTGGTCCACGGCTTGGGCCTCCTCCTGGCTGAGGAAACCCGCGGCCTGAGTCCCCACCTCTCAGGTGCTCCCTCGCGCGGGCGGCGCGGCCGCCCCCGGTCCCGCCCCCTTGGGCTCCACCCAAGTCCTGCGCCCCGCTTGCCCGCTCAGAACCTCGCCTACCTCAGGTACTTCACTGCTGAACTCGCCATGACGTCTGAGTCCCCGCGGCCACCCGAGATCAGCCGCTGCGGCACCCACCAGGTGGGTCCTGCGCGACAAGAGCCGGCCTGGACTCTGACGCGTGACAAGCGCGAGCCTGCAACCAGCAGCCCGAGCCCCAGAAGCGCCCGCAAACCGGACATCCAGCTAGCCGGGAGGGAGCCCTCTGGCCCGCCCGGCGCATGCGCAGCGCTTAGCCCTGCCCCCGAGGGGGCCGGGCCGCACGCACCCGAGCCGGAAGCGGTCCCAGGACTGGCAGCCCCGCCGCTTCTGCTCTAGTTACCGTGCGCGCCAACGGCCGGGTGACTTCCCACCCCGGCCCCGCCTCCGTCTGGGCGTCTTGTCTTCCGGTCTGGATCCCAGCCCACCGCCGGAGCATTTTCATATTGCCTTGCAAATGACCCGGAGTGCTTTGCTTCCAGGCCCCCGTCGATAATAATTCATTTCTTCATGTTTTTGTGTACCAGCTTCTGTTACTGCTAAGCTGTATAGCACAGCACTTAACCCGGGTTCCTGCCCTACAACTTACTGAGTGAACTTGGCTCTCCAGATTTGTTGCCTGTCTATGAAATGGGGTACGAGTACATATGGGGCTGTACTCCATGCGAAGCCGTAGACAGCGTCAGGCACATAGGGCTCAATAAGTTAATGTTCTTATTAACATTATGATTATACAGTGGAAGTGAGAAATAGATTTAAGGGACTAGATCTGATAGATAGAGTGCCTGATGAGCTATGGACGGAGGTTCGTGACATTGTACAGGAGACAGGGATCAAGACTATCCCCATGGAAAAGAAATGCAAAAAAGCAAAATGGCTGTCTCAGGAAGCCTTACAAATAGCTGTGAAAAGAAGTGAAAAGCAAAGGAGAAAAGGAAAGATATAAGCATCTGAATGCAGAGTTCCAAAGAATAGCAAGAAGAGATAAGAAAGCCTTCCTCAGCAATCAATGCAAAGAAATAGAGGAAAAGAACAGAATGGGAAAGACTGGAGATCTCTTCAAGAAATTAGAGATACCAAGGGAACATTTCATGCAAAGATGGGCTCGATAAAGGACAGAAATGGTATGGACCTAACAGAAGCAGAAGATATTAAGAAGAGGTGGCAAGAATACACAGAAGAACTCTACAAAAGGATCTTCATGATCCGGATAATCATGATGGTGTGATCACTCATCTAGAGCCAGGACATCTTGGAATGTGAAGTCAAGTGGGCCTTAGAAAGCATCACTACCAACAAAGCTAGTGGAGGTGATGGAATTCCAGTAGAGCTATTTCGAATCCTGAAAGATGATGCTGTGAAAGTGCTGCACGCAATATGCCAGCAAATTTGGAAAACTCAGCAATGGCCACAGGACTGGAAAAGGTCCGTTTTCATTCCAGTCCCAAAGAAATGCAATGCCAAAGAATGCTCAAACTACCACACAATTGCACTCATCTCATGTGCTAGTAAAGTAATGCTCAAAATTCTCCAAGCCAGGCTTCAGCAGTACGTGAACTGTGAACTTCCAGATGTTCAAGCTGGTTTTAGCAAAGGCAGAGGAACCAGAGATCAAATTGCCAACATCTGCTGGATCATGGAAAAAGCAAGAGAGTTCCAGAAAAACATCTGCTTCTGCTTTATTGACTATGCCAAAGCCTTTGACTGTGTGGACCACAGTAAACTGTGGAAAATTCTGAAGGAGATGGGAATACCAGACCACCTGACCTGCCTCTTGAGAAACCCGTATGCAGTACAGGAAGCAACAGTTAGAACTGGACATGGAACAACAGACTGGGTCCAAATAGGAAAACGAGTACGTCAAGGCTATATATTGTCACCGTGCTTATTTAACTTATATGCAGAGTACATCACGAGAAACCTGGGCTGGAAGAAGCATAAGCTGGAATCAAGATTGCTGGGAGAAATATCAATAACCTCAGATATGCAGATGACACCACCCTTATGGCACAAAGTGAAGAGGAACTAAAAAGCCTCTTGATGAAAGTGAAAGAGGAGAGTGAAAAAACTGGCTTGAAGCTCAACATTCAGAAAACGAAGATCATGATATCTGATCCCATCACTTCATGGCAAATAGATGGGGAAACAGTGGAAACAGTGTCAGACTTTATTTTGGGGGGCTCCAAAATCACTGCAGATGGTGACTGCAGCCATGAAATTAAAAGACGCTTACTCCTTGGAAGGAAAGTTATGACCAACCTAGATAGCATATTCAAAAGCAGAGACATTACTTTGCCCACAATGGTCCGTCTAGTCAAGGCTATGGTTTTCCCTGTGGTCATGTATGGATGTGAGAGTTGGACTGTGAAGAAGGCTGAGCGCAGAAGAATTGATGCTTTTGAACTGTGGTGTTGAAGAAGACTCTTGAGAGTCCCTTGGACTTCAAGGAGATCCAACCAGTCCATTCTGAAGGAGATGAGCCCTGGAATTTCTTTGGAGGGAATGATGCTGAAGCTGAAACTCCAGTACTTTGGCCTCCTCATGCGAAGAGTTGACTCACTGGAAAAGACTCTGATGCTGGGAGGGACTGGGGGCAGGAGGAGAAGGGGACGACAGAGGATGAGATGGCTGGATGGCATCACGGACTCGATGGACGTGAGTCTGAGTGAACTCCAGGAGTTGGTGATGGACAGGGAGGCCTGGCATGCTGCGATTCATGGGGTCACAAAGAGTCAGCATGACTGAGCGACTGAACTGAACTGAAGCGTTTCATATAACTTGGGACCCCTCTCCCCACTAAATTAGCCTCACTCATCTCTGCTTACATGGCTTCCCAGGTAAAGAACCTGGCTGCCAATGCAGGAGAAGTAAGAGAGGTGAGTTAGATCCCCTGGATGAGGAAGATCCCCTGGAGAAGGAAATGGCAACCTACTCCAGTATTCTTTTTTTTTTTTAATTTTATTTTTACTTTATTCTACTTTACAATACTGTATTGGTTTTGCCATACATTGACATGAATCAGCCACAGGTGTACACGAGCTCCCAATCCTGAAACCCCCTCCTCCCACCTCTCACCCTATATCATCTCTCTACTCCAGTATTCTTGAATCCCATGGACAAAGGAGCCTGGCAGGCCACAGTCCATGGGGTATAAAGAGTCAGACATGACTTAGCGACTAAAAACCAGATATGTTAGTTTATTCTTTTTCTGTAACATAAATTCCTTTCCTGGCTAGTTCACTGAGAAAAGCAAAAACCCCTCCTACTTTAAAAGAAAAAAATTATTTATTTATTTCAGCTGTGCTGAGCCGTCATTGCTGCCAGGGTTTTTTCCTTATTCACAGCAAGGGGGAGCTACTCTCTAGTGCAATGCTTGGACTTTTCATTGCGGTTGCTTCTCTTGTTTCAGAATCTGGGCTTTAGGGCACGCTGACTTCAGTAGTTGCTGTTCCCGGGCTCAGTAGCGGTGATTCCCCAGCTTTAGAGCACAGGCTCAGTAGTTTTGGCACCTGGGCTGAGTAACTCTGCGGCATGTGGGATCTTTCTGGACCAGGGATCGAACCCATGTCTTCTGCATTGGCAGGCAGATTCTTTACCACTGAGCCACAAGAGAAGCCAGAACCTGCTGTGCAGTGCTGTGCTTAGTCGCTCAGTCGTGTCTGACTCTGCAACCCCATGAATTGTAGCCCACTAGGCTCCTCTGTCAGTGGGACTTTTCGGGCAAGAATACTGGAATGGGATGCCATTTTTCTTCTCCAGGGGATCTTCCCAACCCAGGGATCGAACCAGTGTCTTCTGTGTCTCCTGCATCGCAAGCAGGTTATTTAGTTACCCACTGGGCCATCTGGGAAGCCCATTCCTCTGATAGTCTCTTTTTTTATTATAAGAGGCTTATGACCGCCTATGGGTTGTAACCTTGCCTTCATCTATGTTTATTTACATGTCTGATGTGGAAAATTGAATGTATCAGACTGTGATTGTGGTGGAAAATTGTTCTGGTTAGACTGTTTGTGGTTTACTCACCCTTGTTTTTTAGTTTATTCATCTTAATTAAAATAGAGTTTACATTACAATTGCATAATCTTATCTAAGACTTCACTATTTTGTTTTATAGCTTCACCAGTATATAAGTAGCTTCACTTTTATATATTAGTCATGACTTAGTGACTGAACAAGACTCCCTACAGGCCTACTTGAGAAAATTAGTCAATTCTGAAGATTCATTTCCAAAACACAACGTGAAGAATGTTTCTTTAACATAATAACATTTTGAGTATATGTATCCAGTGCTGACATGAGTCTTCTCATTTTATCCTTACAACAACTGTTATTATCCCTATTTTACAGATGAGGAATTGAGAGTGTTAGTCACTCATTAGTGTCCAATTCTTTGCAACCCCGTGGACTGTAGCCAGCCAGGTTCCTCTGTCCATGGAATTCTCCAGGCAAGAATATTGGAGTAGGTACCATTCCCCTCCCCAGGGAATCTTCCTGACCCAGGAATTAAGCCCAGGTCTCCTGCACTGAAGGCGGATTAGGAAAGTAGGCTCAAAGATGTTGAATGATATGTCCAATGATACACTGATAGCTGTCAGTGGAGATAGGACTCAAGCAGCTTGGCCTAAAGTCTGAAGTCTGCCTCTCCAAATGCAGAGCTATATATCTGAAGGGTTATCAACTGCTGACTTCATTCAGATGAGATGTAACTATAAAATAATAACACGAAACATATCCCACCATACACACTTAGAATTTATGAAACAACCAATGAAGGCTATCTTCAGAAGGCAGTGCCTAGCCTATTCCACCTTGCTGCCTTTCACAGTTGGGAGTGTACTCTAGAAAATGCCTTCAAAGTCAATTTAAGAAGGGCATGTCGGGCTTCCCTGGTGCTCAATGGTAAAGAATCTATCTCCAGTGTGGGAGACACAGGTTCAATCCCTGATCTGGGAAGATTCCACGTGCAGAGAAGCAACTAAGTCTGTGTGCCACAACTACTGAGCCTGTGCTCTAGAGCCCAGGAGCTGCAACTACTGAAGCCCATATGCCTAGACAACCCATGCTCTGCGACAAGAGGAGAGTCCATTGCCATGAGGAGCCTGAGTACTGCAACTAGAGAGTAGCCCCTGCTCACCACTAGAGAAAAGCCTGTGCAGCAATGAAAACCCAGCACAGTAAAAAAAATAAATGAAAACCTTTTAAAGAAAGGGGGCATGAGGACTGAGTACTTGCTAAGTTCCAGATGCTCTGCCTATATTATCTAATTTGATCCTGTCCATCCTATGATGTATTTTTGTCCTTATGTTATAGATGAGAAGTTGCATAGCAGAGAGAAGTTAAGTAATTTTCCTAAGGTAATATAGCTATAAAATGGTAGAACCAATGATGCTTGATCCTGACCTAGGATCAATACTCTTGTGTGGCAGATGCTGCTACTTGTTCCTCAAAATCATTCTCCTTTCTTCTTTCCTCATTTAAAGGCAGATTGATTGGCTTTGTTATAGTCAGTGAATCTACATCTCAGTCAAGACATCTCCAATGCCTGACAAGATAATAAGCTCCACTGAAATAAGGAAGATTCAAAACCTGGTTTTGTGCCTCTTATCTGACACAACTAGGACTAGATTATTTTATTTCAACAAACGTTCATTTGCCATCTGCCAAAGTGTGACCAGGGTCCTGCCTTTGAGGATAAGGCCAAAGATTGTAGTTACCCATCTTCTTTCTTGCATAAACTTCACCACTTACATATCACCTAACAGTTTGAAGTTGGCTTCCTTAAGGTGGAACAAAAATTGATGGTATATTTAAAGTAATCTGAGTGCAAAATTCACCTAGGTTTTTATGATTTCCCCCAATTTGTAATAGTCTCTCTGCTCACATCTAATTCAACAGCAGTTTTTAAAGTCATTCACCTGAACTGTGTCTTCTAAAGATTCAATTTAGTTGTCATAGAAACAGCTTGTTTTCACACTCTTAGTTCATCAGTTTAATTACAAACAACAATAACACATACAATTGGAATAAACACATTTGGTATCAAACACAAACAACTGTTGGTAAGCAGTGGCTTAACTGGGGGAGCTGAACTGCACAGCATCCTAAAAGGTACTCACTGCCTAGGTATGAATCTCAGCTTCACTTACTAGTTGCATGACCTGGCAGGTAAACCACTTAACCTTTGTGCCTACTTCTTATGTGTGAAAGGGGATTCATCTGCTGTGAGGATTAAAGGAGAAGACACTTGTGAAGCACAACAGGGTGTGGCATGTGCCAAGCGAGCAATGGTGCAAAATACTGTTGCTGCAGCAGCTGGCAGCAGTACTGCTGCTATAGGCCCGAGGAGCCCCGCATCCAGCACCTGCTTTTTTGTGTGTAGGAAGAGGAGTGTATCAATAGCTCCCTTAAGGTGTAGCTTCCGTAGCATGAGATACCCATTTCCCATATGAGAAAATGGAGTCAGTGACCCTAAAGTGTCTTAAACAAGATGTCATGCTTTTAAGAACTGGCAAGGCCAGATTGTGAGATTTGATGCCGGAAAGAAAGGGGAGAAATGTACCATCCGTTTTCCTTTTTTTTCTTTTCCCTATTGAATCAAAAATCCCAATGAGAAGCACCCAGAACGCCTTGGTGGTGAGACTGCCAAGTCCTTGTCCAGCCTGCTCGGGGGCCCACTTGCAGACATTGCCTTCTGTGCCCATGCAGTGCTCACCGGAAACGATGGGGAAGGGGTTCAGCCCCAGAAGTCCCTGAAGTGTGCATGTTGGGAGGGTACTGCAGAGGCCATGCTGTGGCTAGCAGGGGATGGTCACATGATTATGCAGAAGCCAGACTCCATGGATCTCCTCTGAGGGTTCCTGCCAGGGGGTTCCCTGGGCTGTTTGAATGACCTGAAGGAGGCAAAGAGGGGCTTGCCAATGGGAGTGACTAGGGAGAGAAGAGAAGGCAGCTTGCTCTGGCTCCAGCTTCTATAACCCTCTCTGGCCCTACCTCTGCTGGTGGGCTCCAGGGCAGTGGGGAGTACGCTGAAGCCGTGTGTTCCCCCATTCAGCAGGGTTCTCCCTTTCGCTGAAGCCTACACTTAGGCCATGCATGAGGCGGGGGACACTCTGGACATCCAGAGCTGGGTGAAGGTTGTGCAGACTGCTAAAGGGCAAAGTCAGAGAGGCTCAAAGCACCATGTCCCCAAGCAACAGACCACCTCTTCCCCCAACTTTAACAATGATCACGTTCCATTAAAGTCATCCAAAGTCACATCTTCTCCTACTTCTATTATCCATTCTCCAGGCTTCATCCCTCCTCCCAGGTACCCACCTATTGCCACGGGGCCCGTTGGGTGCCAGAAGGCCAGGGTTCTCCATTCTGAGGGGGCCTTGGCCTCCAAATGAGAGATGGGCCTTGGGTCTTGGGCCTGGATGGAGAGACAAACACATTCATCATAGGCATCACTGCCCCAAGAACCATCACGAGGGGAAAGAGACATCTTTGGCAGAAGAACCAGGAGGGTGGGTATCAGAGGATGTTTTGGTCGCTGTATGCAAAGGGTCCCCCTGTATAGGGCAGGTGCTTGGCAAACTTGGACTGACTAGATGGGAATGATTCACCAGTGTGCCTGGTGCCTGGAAGAAAACACACTGAAAAAGACATCAGTGATTCAAGTCACCAAGAAGCAAGGAACTCTGTCCTCAGAGTGCAAAGACTTTGGGGGAAGAGACTAGCAAGCTAAGGTAAGAAAAGCATCCAGTGCCTGGCATGTAGTAGGTGTGGAAACCTTGGTGCTCCAAGATTCTAGATGTTAGAAAAGCCTCATGAGCAGGGGGGAAGAGGCAAATTCAGGAAAGGATTTAGGCAAAATGTCCAGGGCCTTGAGAGAGGAGCATAAAGTGGGGAAGGCTGGTCCTGGCCTTGGGAATATAAGTGGGAGGATGGGGTACAGGAAGTAAGAGCACTCGCATTTGGGGGACGGCGATGCTAGAAGCAGCTTCCTTAGACTCACCCTCCAGCCTTGGTGCCCAAGATGTTGTGGGAGCATTCACTGACTCTCCCTCTTTCCCCTCGTGGCCTTCCTCTAACTCATCTTCCCACCTACCGGAAGATCTGTAGAGGCAGGAAATAGGGGGCAGCGTGGTACCCTGGCCAGTTCCCACCTCCCCATGTCCCACCCACTGTGCCAGGCTGTGACACCTCCCAACACACCTCTGAGGCCACATCCATCCCCGAAGCTCTGCTCCTGCCCTGCTTACCTATGCCGCACTCCTGGTGTGCCCCTGCCTACCCTGGCTGGGGTCCCTTCCACCAGGCTGGCTCCATCTAGAGCCAGGGATCTCCCTGGAGCTGAGGTCTAGGAAAGAAGAGGGGTAAACGGGGTCAGTTTGAGAAAAATGGCTATCCCAGCTGTGGTTGTGGTGGGAATGTACATTCCTTCCACACACAATGGCCCCAGAGAGACAGAAAAGTGCTAGAGACAGCTGGGCTGTGCCTTGTGTCTAAGGATGAAACTACAGGGCAAAGTCCTTTGTTCTATTAAGGTTCCCAGTAGTAACTCTCAAGTTAGAACTCAAGCTCATGGAGTGTCAGACCTGGCCAGAGCTTGACGACCACCTCATCCTTCCTGGGGCCTCCAGGGACAAAGTTGGTGGCCAACGTTGAATAGAACCTAGGTCTTCTGACACCTAATCCAGTCATCTGCTTACACCAAGAAAATTTTACCTGCAAACTATAAATATGATGTCCTAGTCTTTCAAATAAGAGAGGACATAGATGAAAAAGTAAAAGTGTTAATCACTCCATCATGTCCAACTCTTTGTGATCCCGTGGACTGTAGCCCACTAGGTTCCTTCGTCCATGGAATTCTCCAGGCAAGAATACTGGAGTGGGTAGCAATTCTCTTCTCCAGGGGATCTTCCCAAGAGAGGACATCTGTTCAGTTCAGTCACTCAGTCGTATCTGACTCTTTGAGATACCATGGACTGCAGCACACCAGGCTTCCCTGTCCATCACCAACTCCCGGAGCTTACTCAAACTCATGTCCCTCAAGTCCGTGATGCCATCCAACCATCTCATCCTCTGTCGTCCCCCTTCTCCTCCCTCCTTCAATCTTTCCCAGCATCAGGGTCTTTTCCAGTGAGTCAGTTCTTTGCATCAGGTGGCCAAAGTATTGGAGCTTCAGCTTCCGCATCAATCCTTCCAGTGACTATTCAGGACTGATTTCCTTTAGGACTGACTGACTGGATCTCCTTGCAGTCCAAGCGTCTCTCAAGAGTCTTTCTTCTCCAACACCACAGTTCAAAAGCATCAATTCCTCAGTGCTCAGCTTTCTTTATAGTCCAACTCTCACATCCATACATAACTACTGGGAAAACCATAGCTTTGGCTAGACAGACCTTTGTCAGCAAAGTAATGTCTCTGTTCTTTAATATGCTGTCTAGGTTGGTCATAACTTTTCTTCTAAGGAGCAAGCATCTTTTAATTTCATGGCTGCACTCACCATCTGCAGTGATTTTGGAGCCCAAGAAAATAAAGTCTCTCACTGTTTCCATTGTTTCTCCATCTATTTGCCATGGAGTGATGGGACCAGATGATCTTAGTTTTTTGAATGTTGAGTTTTAAGTCAGCTTTTTCACTCTCCTCTTTCACTTTCATCAAAAGGCTCTTTAGTTCCTCTTCACTTTCTTCCATAAGGGTGGTGTCATCTGCATATCTAAGGTTATTGATATCTATCCTGGCTATCTTGATTCCAGCTTGTGCTTCATCCAGCCTGGCATTTCGCATGATGTACTCTGCATATAAGTTAAATAAGCAGGGTGACAATATACAGCCTTGACATAATCCTTTCCCAATTTGAAACCAGTCTGTTGTTCCATGTCCCGTTCTAACTGTTGCTTCTTGACCTGCATACAGATTTCTCGGGAGGCAGGCAAGGTGGTCTGGTATTCTCATCTCTTGAAGAATTTTCCACAGTTTTTTTGTGATCGACACAGTCAAAGGCTTTGGCATAATCAATAAAGCAAAAGTAGATGTTTTTCTGGAACTCTCTTGCTTTTTTGATGATCCAGTGGATGTTGGCAATTTGATCTCTGGTTCCTCTGCCTTTTCTAAATCTAGCTTGAACATCTGGAAGTTCATGGTTCATGCACTGTTGAAGCCCGGCTTGGAGAATTTTGAGCATTACTTTGCTGGCGTGTGAGATGAGTACTATCGTGTGGTAGAGACATAAAACCCAGCAAATAAATATAACAAATATTCCAACATAATTTCAATTCCTGGGGTAAGTAGGTTGCCTGAGAGTGAGGGAAGAGGCAGTTGAAGAGACATTGACCTGTTGAGAGAGGATGGGAGGTAGAGAGGGAGGGAGGAGGAGGGAGGAGAAGGAGGGACACAGGTAGAGACCCACAGAGAACTGTCCCCTAGAGAATGAGGAGCGAGAGAACATCCTTGGAGCACTGCTTCCATCCTGTGGCTCTTTTGGGAACTGCAGCCAGAGACAAAACCACGTCCTGCAGGTTTGGCTTGTTTACTTTAATGGTGTGCGTGCATGCAAGTGTGCTCAGCCATGTCTGACTCTTTGGGATTTGATGGACTTAGCCCACCAGGCTTCTTCTGTCCATGGGAATATCCTGGAAAGAATACTGAGTAGGTTGCTATTTTCCCTCCAAGGGATCTTCCAAACCCAGGAACGGAACCTGTGTCTCATGGGGCTCCTGCATTGGTAGGCAGATTCCTTACCACCGAGCCACCTGGGAAGCCCCATCTTCAATGGCAGCCTTTGGCCTTCACCCACTGGGCTAGTTACCAATCAGCCAAAGCCCTGGCACAGCCCTGGTGTTGGGGACAATCCCCAACCCCCACCCACCTCCCCACCCCCAGGTGGCCCCTGGAAAGTGGTATGTGTCCCACACGCAGGCCCTGGGGCAGATGAACACAGACGAGCAGTCAAGTCCAGCATCCTTGACATCAGCTCCACTCATCACCACCCCTTTCTCTGGGTAACCTCTCCCCACCCGCTACTGCTTGTCTCGGGTGTCGTCTCACCAGGGTGTGAGTCGGAAGCAGCCCACCGCGGGCCAGGTGGGTCCTTATGGCATCTGTCAGCTTGGCCACCAGCCGTTCTCGCACAGCATCTGACTCCTTCTGGGAGAGAGTGGATAATGGGGTAGTGGGGAAGGCCTGGGCTTCGGGACCGGGAAGAAATAGAAAAGGAGTGGGGAGGGGCCTTTGTCTTGTCTCTTCTCTAGCCCATCCCTGTGCCTTTGCCAGGATCCTGCCACCGCCTACCCAGAACCGTGGACAGAGGTGGATTCTTCCTCACAATAGTGTCCCAGGACCCAGCACCCCTTGTGCCCAATGCACATTTGGTGAGTGAATGGATGGTGGGGAAAGACAGGAATATCAGCTGGAGAAAGCATGTCAGGAGAGCAACTGGAGGGCTGTTGGGGAACAGTTCCATTCTGGGATGGGGGGCCTCACCGGACACCGGGCCAGCGCTTCCTTATAGTACTTCAGAGCCTGGTCATGCTGTCCCAGTCTGGCTGCAGCAGCCCCCAGACCCTCACAGGCCTGCCATTGCCCCTTCACATCCCCTGGGGAAGACAGTCTGAGAGGTCCTCCCCTGGCTCCCAGCCCCACCGACCCTCCCTCCAGAGGTCCTCCCACCAGCCCCAAGGATCCTCAGGCTTTGCCCCACCCCAAGCCACCTGCAAACCGCTCCGCTCACCAGTGTCCCGGGCAGCCTGCAGGGGCATGTAGGTAGTTGTCTCTGGCGGCCTTGTGGTCTCCCAGCTGGCTCACTGCAAATGCCAGGCTGCCAAAGCTCCAGCCCTGCTCCCTCCGCTGCCCCACAGAGCCTGGGGACAGAGCCCGCCCCATCCTAAGAGAAGACTTGGCCTGCTGGGGCATCAGAACCCTGCCCCTCAACGAGGAAGGGAGGGTTGCCAGGAGTCCTGGTGCGCAACCCCGGCACGTCTCTAGAGGCACCATGAAGGCTTGAACTCTTGAAACCCAGCCTGAGTTTTGGCCTGAATGCCTCCCCAGGCTACTTTGAGCCACATAAAAACTCAGGGGGCAGGCAAGGCAGGTATTAATAGCTCCATTTTTATACATGTGCAACCTGAAGCTCAGAAAGCGAAAATAATGTGCTGAAAGTCACACAATCATTTAGAAGAAGCACTGGGCTCCACTTCAGGCCTCCCCTTCCAGCCAGGTTCTTCTCTCTGCCCATTGCTGCCTTCCCAACCCCAGGCTTCAGCCTCTGGGCCCATAACCCTCTGTCCTGCCTGGCTATCCCATCCCCTGCACCCTCCCACCCCCACTCTCTCTTCCCTGGTTCTGAACTTCCCAGTCTAATTAGTTCTAAAGTATAACCATAATTAGTTCTAGAGTTCCATCCTTGGGGCCCAGCTGGAACCCCCTCTTAGGCCCTTGGTCTCAGTCTCACTCCCCAGTCCCTGGTACCCACCGTGCAGGTCGGCAGCCTTCTGGTGGAACTCCCGGGCTTCCTGATAGTTGCCGAGGGCACTATGGGCCATCCCAAGGTTCCTTAGCACTGTGGCCTCCTCTCCTGGCTCCTGGCACAGGGGCAGGGCTTGCAGGAAGGCCTCTACTGCTAGCGGGAACAGCTGGAGCTGGGAGTAGCCCAGGCCTAGATCGTTATAGAGTTGCCCTAGAGGGCATGGCCAAGGTCACTGGCCAGATGCTGCTGAAGCTGTACTGATGCAGCCTCTGTCCCACTCTCCCAGGGTTCCCATGCCCCTCCCAGCCCTCAGAAAGGCCTCTGCTTCCACCCCATGTCTGAGAGAATCACCCAGGCTGAAATCCCCCAGATCCCACACCTTCTCAGCCCCAAGGCCTCACCCAGCAGTCCCCGCTCAGTGCTTCTCTCAGCAAGCCTCCGACTTTCCTCCAGCACCCGCATGACTTCACCCACCCCATGCTGCCCACTCTTCAGCATACACCCCGCTGCAGCCCCCAGTGTCAGGGCTGCAGCCTGGGGCTGCCCTGCTTGGGCATAAGCCCGGCTCGCTTCTTGCAGGCAGTGGGCTGCTAGCCCAGGCTGTCCCAGAGCTCGGTAGCAGGCTCCCATTTTTGCCTGGGCTTGTCCCTGGTCACCTAGTGGCTGGTAGTGGTGCAGGGCCTTGTGGTACCAGGCCAAAGCTTGAGGCAGGTCACCCAGGGCATGGTAGGCCAAAGCCACATTGAAACACTGGTCGCCATGACACCCGCCCTGGGCCGTCTCTTGAGGGCGAGCACATAGGAGCAGCTCAAGGCCTCTGGCTGGGTCCCCAGTCTCCACGTAGGCAGCCCCCAGGTTGAAGGCACAGGCCCGGAGAACATGGGTGTCTCTGGTTTGTGGTGACTTGGAAGCCAGGAGGAAGGCCCTCTGGAAGCTGGTCAAAGCCTCATGGTTCCGGCCAGCCAATAGGGCCCCTGTGGCCAGCCCTGGTGAGGGCTTGGATGGTGGCCTCTTGCTGAGGCCACTTTCTTTTCTTCTTTTTCTTCTTGGAGCTTGAGGATGAGAGCGAGGGTTCTTGGCGGGTATCCTCGGTGTTGAGGGAAGACATAGGGCTGACAATAGGGAGCAGATGGGTCAGTATGTTATCCTTGGTCCTCCAAAGGACCACTGCTCCTCTATAGCAATTCAGCTCTACTTTTGCCTTGGTGTGAACCTCAGGGTTTCAAGGATTTCTCTCTGCCCTCTCACTTTGCTTCACCTATCCCACTGGACACCACATCAACTCTCACTCTAATGTCCTGACTAATTGTTCATCCTCCAAGACTCATTTTAAGACAAGGAGAGGGCAGGGCACAATCTTTAAGAAAATGACTTAGCCTGAGGACACAACATGAACTGATTAGAACCAACTGGGTCCAAGATGATGGACTCAACTTCCACTTGACCTTGAACCTCAGTATACTCTCAGTGTAACACACCCCAGGTGCCATGATGGTTCTAAGGATGACCACAGAAATGTCAAAAAGTGGGTGGTAGCCCGATTCCTTGAAATCCCCACCCCTATTCCAGAATAACTGGAATACTTCACCCAATCATTAGCCTATGTAATCACCTCAATACTGAGGATACCCACTAAGAGCCTATGTAAAAATTGACAACCCCACACACTCTGTCTATGGAGCATGTTTCTTCCCTGAATAAACCTTCTTTCTCTTTACTATGGCTCAACATTGAATTTTTCCTGCACGATGCCAAGAATACATACTTGGCATCCACCCCAGGGACTTGGACCTGGGATGTGACCATCCTCTCTCGAACCACTCTCTACAGCTTCCTTCAGAAAGCCCCTCCCCTCAACCAACTGCGTCCTTCTTCTGTACTCCCATAGTGCTTATCTGTCCTTAGGTCTTAAATAGCATTTTTCACACCGGGTTAGGGTTGTTGACTTTCTTGACCATTTCCCCTACTAGACTGGAGCAACTTGAATGTTCTAAAACAGTAGATTCTCAAAATATGTTTCCCAGATGACATGAAAAAGTAGTGGAGATGGATGGTGGTGAAGGCTGCCCGACAATGTGAGTATACTTAATGCTGCTGAACTGTATGCTTAGAAAAGGTTTAAGACGGTGAATTTTATGTTATACATAGATTTTTGCCTCAATGAAAAAGGTATACTGAATGAATGAATGAATGGATGAATGAACAGAGCACATACAGGGCCTTTGCTCCACCATCTCCTTCACTCGGTGCATCCGAAGACATCCACTCACTACTGCTGCTAATACTCCTGCTGTCTAATCTCAAGGTAGAGTTCAAGTCAGTTCGGCAAAAGCTCAGTGTGCTCCTGCTGTGTGCCAGGAGCCATACAAGGCACTAGGGGCACAGACCTGACTAGGCCATGTAATTGGCGAGGAGCCAACCTTCAGGAGCAAGGCCTCTGTGTCTCCGTTTACTGCCTACTCCCTATCTCAGGGGGATCCTCTCTCCCCACTACCTCCTTGACTTTCCATCTGCTTGCTAGTTTTGGTCGCCTAACATCCTGCTGTTGTCTCCGGGGCACTGTTAAACACAAATACATTTCTCGCATCAGCATGTGTTTCTCATTAGTATCTCTCCCCTAGAAAGGCAAAGCCTTTTTCCCGAATCCTCCCAAGACAGGAAAAGGAGTGGAAAAGGCCCAAGAGGTGAGTTCTCAGTCCTTCCCATTTTCTTCTTCTTCTTCCCTGCTGCCTTTTTTTTTTTTTTAGGAGAAGCGAGCAAAGGTGATACATTCTCTTTTTAAAGAAACTACCCCTGCTCCTAAGAGCACCCAGAAATTCTGTCTCTTTGAGGCCCTCCTTCCTGGGCATTCCTGGCTACCCCCACCAGACCTTGGGGCCCCAGGCACAGGCGCCTTACCTTCTTTGATCTTCTCTGTAGCTGACTTTCTGGAATGGTCCCTCTGGCTAGGGTTACCTCTCTCAGCTCTTAGCTCAGAGCCCCTGGGGTTACCAGACAACCAGGTGCCACCCTCAATGCCTAGGGAATTCTTTGATTGACAGCTCAAATATCCTATCTTAGTGATGAACTCTGCTGGTGCTTGGGCTCAGATACTTGGATTTCTTTGCCCTTCCTGCCTCACCTCTCCCTACTCTTGCAGACACATGCTTCAAGTCTTTGACTTCAAGCAAGAATCAAAGCAGCAAGGGCTTGTTGCTAGTTATATCTTCAAAGATCATCTATCACATTCCCTCATTTCACAGAGGAAGGGACCTCAGAAGAGCAGGTGTGCCTGAGGTCACAAAGCAGTCATGAGGCTGAGATTAGAGCCCAGGTTTTCTGATTCTGGGCTAACTAGCCTAAGGTCCCTTCCACAAACCGAGATTGCAAGTTTTAATGAGGCATGGGTTGTCCCGGCAAAGAATTGTTTCACACACACACGAACACACTCATACACTGTGCTTCTGTGTGGTAGTTTTACATTTGGGAAGAGGGTGAAAAGTTGATGGTCAGGAAAGGCCTAGAGATCAGAGGAGCCTCTCTGCCCCCGGACTCCTTTTCCCAGCTCCACTGATCTGCAACCTCCAGGTTCTGCTTAATGAGAGAACAGCAGGACCCAGGAAAACAGGCACCTCCTGCCCTCACTCACCAAGGGTGGCCTGCATCAGAGAGCAAATGTCCTCATTTATCTAGGAGAAAGGCCTCTTTTAAGTAGAGAGGCCATGGCCAGAAACACAATTACAAGGAAGTAGGTGGGCTCACCTGCATTTGCCAGGCAGACTTGGTTGAGTGCCTGCTGGGTGCAAGCCTAGTGCTGTGTGCCGCAGATAGTGCCCATGCCCGAGGCGGGCTCTCCTAGCTGCCTGCGGCTTCTGCCCACGGGCTGGGCCTTCAGGATGCTACCACAGCATAGCCAGAGTCATATATGCTGCTCAGTCTGTTGCTCACTGACCAGCCTCTCTTAAAGGAAAAAAAAAATGATTTGGGAAGGGGGCAGGGACTGCAACTGATCACACCAAGGTTCCAATGACCTCTTAAAAATCTAGTGATCATTTCTGGATCATTTTTCTTGTTTGATTCCCTGCTGTATCTGACATATCCTTGTAAATCTCTGCTTACATAGTTCCATGAGCCACAGTGTCCTGGCTGTCTTTCTCCTGTGCTGATAACTCCTTCTCCATCTCCTTTGCTTGCCTTCTGTCCACTTCTTTTTTTTTTAATTTTTATTTATTTGGCTGCACCAGGTCTCAGATGTGGCATGCAGGATCTTCTTTCTTTGTTGTGGCACGTGGGACCTTTCGTTGCCACAAGCAGACTCTTTAGTTGCAGCATATGGAATCTAGTTCCTTGACCAGGGATGGAACGCCCGGGCCCCTACTTTGAGAGCATGGAGTCTTAGCCACTGGACCACAAGGGAAGCCCTGTCCACCTCTAAAACACCAGTGTTCCCCAACACTCTGCCCTTTGCTCCTTTCTTACTTTACATACTCTTCCTCAAACACTTCATCCAGTCCTCTGAATTTTTAATTGAAGTATCATTTATTTATAATCCTATGTTATTTTCAGGTGTGCAGCATTGTGATTCAGTATTTTTGCAGATTATAACCTATTATGTGCTCTGCTTAGCGGCTCAGTCTTGTCCGACTCTTTGAGATCCTTTGGATGGTAGCCCGCCAGGCTCCTCTATCTATGGTATCTATGGGGGTTCTCCAGGCAAGAATACTGGAGTGGGTTGCTATGCCCTCCTCCAGGGGATGTATCCTATTTTAGGCTATTATAAGATATTGGGTATAATTTCCTGTGCTATACAGTAAATCCTTGTTGCTTTTCTATTTTATGTATAGTAGTTTATGTCTGTTTCTCTCATACACTTAATTTGTCCCTCTCATCTTTGGTAACCACAAGTCTGTTTTCCGTGTCTGTCTGTCAGTCTGTTTCTGCTTTGTATATACATTCATTGTATTATTTTTTATATTCCACATATTAGTGATATCATATAGTATTTGCCTTTTTCTGTTTGACTTATTTCACAAAGCATTATTATTTCACTGCTCTTAACAACAGCAGGGTTCCCCGGTGGCTCAGAGGTTAAAGTATCTACCTGCAATGCAGGAGACCTGGGTTCGATCCCTGGGTTGGGAAGATCCCCTGGAGAAGGAAATGGAAACCCACTCCAGTATTCTTGCCTGGAGAATCCCATGGACAGAGGAGCTTGGTGGGCTACAGTCCACGGGGTCGCAAAGAGTCGGACACAACTGAGTGACTTCACTTTAACAACAGCAATTATCTGCTTCCTCTGTGTATCACTGACCTCCGAGTTACTTGATTATGTGCTTATCACTCAAACAAATTTCTTTAGGGCATTAACCGTGTTTGTTTATCTCTACATTGGGCTTCCCTGGTGGTGAGTGGTAAAAAACACGTCTGCCAATGCAGGAGACATAAAAGATGCAGTTTAGATCCCTGGGTCGGGAAGATTCCCCCGGAGGAGGGCACGACAACCACTCTAGTATTTCTACCTGGAGAATCCCATGGACAGAGGAGCCTCGCGGGCTACAGTCCATAGGGTCGCAGAGTTGGACACGACTAAAGCGACTTAGCACGCGCGCATCTCTGCATCAGCACCACCTTGATCAGCGCATAGCACAAAATAGGCCCTCAAGTTAGCGATACCAAACCAAAGAACACTGTAGGAACGGGAGTGGGGTTAATGGGAATATTAGGGGAAATGAAAGTGGCAGGGGCGGGAGCAGAGGCTATTCGAAATAAGACGATTTAGCAGCGAAGAAGCCCTGGAGAAATAGCGACCCAAAGTACCCCAAGAACGGTCCTCCCAGCCTTGAGTGGTATCCTTCTTCCCACCTGGTGTCACACCTCCGAAACCTGGTACTACAAATCCCAGAGCCCCCTGCGGCACAGACCGGAAGTATCCTGTCCGCCTGTGGCAACGGTGAGGGGCGGTGGCTGGGCGGCGGGAGATTCAAACCTGGAAGAAGGAGGAACATGGAGCGGAGAGGAGAGGCCCCGGGCCGGGCGATCTGTGAGTGCTAGAAGGGGCCGAGTAGGATCCGGTTGTGGTGCCACTGGTCGGGGACACGGCAGTCCTGGGAGAGGCTGGGGCTGGGGCTGGGCGCGGTACCCGCTGGACAAGGGGCGGCCGGACTGTGTTCCGTGGAGAGGGAGCACCCAGTTCGGACTCTGGCGGGCAGGAGTAAAGCTGTGAGCTGCGAAATGCTCTGACTTCTGTGTCGCGTGTCAAAGCTTACAAAGTTTTCTCCCTTATTGCCAAATTCTGGGGCTCCGGGGCTGGGAGAATGTAGGTGGTCTGGTTGGCTCCTTAAAAATTTAGCAGTTCATACTTGCCAAGCACTGCCTAACAAGACATGGGGGCCTTCCTTAACTTTTTGGTGCTTCTTTGAGACAATGCCTCTTAAACTTTACGGTGTCTGTTCTATCCCAGAGCGTTAGCAACAGTAGGTCTCAACTTGGGTCCATAATCTGCATTTATAACAGGCTCCACTGGGCTTCTTCCATAACCCCACCTAATTGTGATGCTGGTAGTCCATGTACCACATTTTCAAAAACACTGCTTTAGAGTGGGGTCGGAAAAATCGAAGTGCAGAAAAGTTTTCATCTGACCTGAGTGAAAGCAAAATCTTCTACTGCTTTCCCTTCTTCTCCATTTGGATTCAAAAAGCTAAGTCCATGTCTACCGATCAGTTGAAGGAAAGCTAGTTTCAGACCTGAAAAGAACAGGAAACTGATTTTTTTTTTTTTAAGACTCTGGGTATGTGCAAAGTCCCGCCGCCCATCTCTCACAGTCCTCAGTTCATAATTCTGAAGTGATGTCATTCACTTACTGGTTTATTTTCCATGCTTAGCAACCAACACTTGTTCCTTGTACACCCCCTCAGAGGAACTGGTGGATTTCCTGCTGTTGGCCAGTGCTTTCAAATCTGAACATGGAGTGGTGTGTGTGTGTTTTAACTTGCTTAACTACCAATTCAAAAGAAGCCCTGCCCCTCCCACAAGTCATATCATAAGATAAGCAATATAAGGAAAAGAAATAAAGAGTCGGAATGGCATAAAGTGCTGAGTCAAAGACAGAGTTGCTAAACTCTCTTTTCAAGTTCTCTGAGTGTTTTTTTCTTGGTGTGTATATGTAGCTTTCTCTCATTTTGTCTGATTTTGTATTGTCTTCCCTAAGGAGACTGACGGATGGGAGAGAAGAGTTAGGGGAAGGATAAAAGGAGGCTGTGGCTAAGGCAAAATATGAATGCTGCCTCATTTAAGGGATTTCCTGTTCTTGAGTTTGGGAGTCAAATTATTGTCTGCATTTTATTTAGCTTGGAGATTATTTTCTTTCTCAGGTGACCTATACCAAAAGGGAGAGTAAATATACCTTTGTGATCTTTTAAAATTCTCTGTCATTCCATTTAATCCCAAGTTGAGTGGCTTTTTTTTCACATGGTACTCTCTGTTGAGTTGCTTTTCCTTCCTTTCTGCTTGGATTTCCCTGGTAGCTAAGATGGTAAAGAATCCACTTGCAAAGCAGGAGACCTGAGTTCAATCCCTGGGTGGGATCCCAGGGATCCCCTGGAGAAGGAAATGGCTACCCACTTCAGTGTTCTTGCCTGGAAAATCCCATGAACAGAAGAGCTGGAGGGCTACAGTCCCTGGGGGTCAAAAAGAGTCAGACAGGACTGAATAACTAAGCAACAACTTCTTGAGAGTAGGGGTCCACTAGTCTAGTGTGACATACAGGAGGTATTGAATGAATGAATGGTTGCTGAATGATGCATCTTAGTTGGTTCTGTTAACCTAGTTTCTGGGAGAGTACATGAGGAGGACGACAGAAGTCCAGTTCTTGGAGAACTCAGAGCCTAATTAGGGATAAAATGAGGAGCTAAGTTCCCAGCCAAGGAGGGATCTGGACATCCCTGAAGGGAGGTGCTGAGGGAAGGGCTATGAAGTTTCGGGAAGGAGGAGGTCTGGAAGATGGCTGGAGAGGAAGATGGCTGGAAACGGAAGGAATGCCTCCAGTAGAGGAAAGATCCTCCCTCTAACAGGGTGCTGACTAGGGTATCTTTATCGAATGGGAGCAGAAGATTGGAGCCAGTGTCCTGGGAATAGGGGGACAGGCATGTGGGAGCTGCCTCTAGTCTCTAAGCAGACTTGCTTGAGAAAATCTACTAAGAAGAACCTGGCTACGGCCCTCTGTCTAATGCTCCCTTTGACTCCTCAGATGAACGCCTCACAGCGGAGGAAATGGATGAGCAGAGGAGGCAGAACATCGCCTATCAATACCTGTGCCGGCTGGAGGAAGCCAAGCGGTGAGCAGAGGGGCTGCCTCTTTCTGGCCTCCTTTTCCCATCTTGCCCACCCCAGGCATCTACCCCCAAAGCAAATGGAAAAAGACAAGAGTCCATTCTGTGGGAAAAGGAGAGTTGAAATATCATCTTTTATTTATTTAAAGACTTTATTGAGCCTATTTAGGTTCACAGCAAAATTAAGATAAAGATGCAGAGATTTTTCATATATCCCCTTCCTAGAAACATACACGGCCTCCCCACCATCAACATCCCCCATAAGAGTAGTACATGTGTTACAATTGATGAACCTACTTTGACACATAATCTCTCAAAGGCCATAGTTTGCCTTAGAGTTCATGCTGAACGGTAGGAGCTCTGTGAGTTTGAACAAATATATAATGACATGTATCCTTCCATAACTATAGTATTAGTTTCACTGCCCTAAAAGGCTCTGTTTCAGGTTTCCACCCCTTCTCTCCCTCCCCACCCCCAGTTCCTGGCACCGACTCACCTTTTTACTGTCTCCAGAGTTTTGCCTTTTCCAGAATTTTACTTACCTGGGATAATGCAATATGTAGCCTTTTCAGATCAATTTCTTTTTACTTGGTAATATACATCTAAATTTCCTCCATGTCTTTTCATGGTCTCATAGCTCATTCATTACTAGTTCTGAATAACATTCCATTGTCTAGATGAACCACAGTTTATTAATCCATTCACCTGTTGAAGGTCATCTTGGTTGCTTCCAAGTTTTGGCAGTATGTTTTGCAGATGTAAATACCAAAGAGCATAATGGCTGGATCACATGGTAAGAGTACATTAACCACCAAATGGCTTCCCAAAGTGGCTTCCCATCAATGAATGAGAGTTCCTGTTGTTCCATTGCCTCAGCAGCACTGATATTGTCAGTGTTCCAGACTTTGACTATTCTAATAGGTGTATATTGGTATTTCATCATTGTTTTAATTTGCATTTCCCTGATGACATATGATGTGAAGCATCTCTTCAGATTCTTATTTTCCATATGTTTGTTTTCTTTGTACACCTTTATTTTCTTTTTTTCTTATGAGAGGAGAATAAAGTTTATTAGAGTGGGAGACACTGTTAGAACAGCAGGCCGGCTCAAGGGAGAGCCAGACCTGTACGTCTCTCTTGGTGAGGTGTCTGTTCAGATCTTTATCCCGTTTTTCAGTCAGGTTGTTTGTTTTCTTACTGTTGAGTTTTAAGAGTTTTTTTATACCTTGGGTAACAATCTTTTATCAGATATGTCTTTTTAAAAAATAATAATTTAATTTAATTAATTTATTTTTGGCTGTGGGATCTTAATTTCCTGACCAGGGATTGAACCTGGACCCTGGCAGTGAAAGCACCGAGTCTTAATCACTGAACCGCCAGGAAATTTCCTCAAATGTGTCTTTTGTACATGTTTTCTTTTACAAATATTTTATCCCAATCTGTGACTGTCATATTATTTTCTTGACATTGCCTTTTGTAGAGCAGACGGTTTTAATTTTAGTGAAATTTAGCTTATTATTTCTTTCCAGGACTGTGCCTTTGGTGTTGTATCTAAAAGTCATTGCCATACCCAAGGTCATCTAGGTTTCCTCCTATGTTGACTTGTAGGAGTTGTATCACAGTTTTGCATTTTACTTTGAAGTTGATGCTCCATTTTGAGTTGATTTTTGTGCAGGGTGTAGGTCTGTGTCTAGATTCATTTCCTGCACATGGATATCTAGTTATTCCAGCACCGTTTGTTGAAAAGAATGTCTTTGCTCCATGGAGTTACCTTTGTTCCTTTGTCAAAGATCAAGTGACTGTATTTACGTGGGTTCTGTTTGGTTCCACTGATCTATTTGTCTGTTCATTCACCAGTACTGTGCTGTCTTGATTACTGTGGCTAAGTCAGGTAGTGTTAGTATTCCAACGTGTTGTTCTTCAATATTATGTTTTGCTAGTGTGGATATTTGGGCTCTCCATGTAAACTTTAAGAGTCTCACGCTCTATCAACTAAGCTAGCTGGGCACACCTCCTAGTGAACTTTAGAATCGTTGTATGGACAACCCAAAATGACTTGCTGGGATTTTGATTAGGATTGAATTGACTTATAGCTCAAGTTGGGAGGAACTAACATCTTGACAATATTGAATCTTCCTTTCCATGAATATAGAATATTTCTCCATTTATATAGTTCTTTCATTTCATCATCAGTTTTGTAGATTTCCTTATGTAGATTTATACCTAATTTCATTTGGAGGAGGGTGCTAATATAAATAGTATTGTGTTTTTAATTTCGAATTCCACTTGCTCATTGCTGGTATATAGGAAAGCATTGGAATTTTATATATTAACCTGGTCTCCTACAACCTTGCTATAATCACTTATTATCTCCAGGAGTTTTTTGGTGTCATGCTTTCGGATTTTCTGCAAAGATAAGTGTGCCATCTGTGAACAAAGACAACATCACATCCTTTTATCCCCCTATATACTTTAATATATATCTCTGTATATGGACATTTGCCTTCATAACCACAATGCCATTATAATACCCACCTAAGTTATCCATTAATCCTTGAAAGATCAACATTCAGGCCATTTTCAAATTTTCTTGATTGTCTAGAAAATCATATATTTTTACAGTTGACTTACCCAGTTAAGGATCTGAAAGAATTCATATATTGCATTTGGTTGTTATGTACTATTAAGTCTTCTTTCATCTAGAACACCTCACCTCCCCTTTTCAGTTATGTCACTGACTTGTTGAAGAAACCAAGTCCTTTGTCCTTTAGAACATCCTACATTCTAGCTTTTTCTATTCACTTCCTGTTTCACTCAACTTGTTCCACTCTACCCCATATTTCCTATGAATGGATGTTGGCTCTAAAGGAAGGATAAATGCTTAATTTTTTCCTTCCAATCAACAGTGTAATTTTAATGTTCTCCCAAAAAGTAGGTAGGATGGGGTAGATAGGAAATCAGGTGTCTGTGGCAGAGAAAACATAAAATGAGGTCTGACTCGCCCTTTCTTTGGAAACAGACAGTTTCCTATAGGTCCCAAAATGTGGAGGAGGAGCCCATATATTGGGCTCCTCAGATGGGATCCTTTGTTCTCTCCCTTATACACTCACCAGCCATAATAATACTTAATATTTACACTCAAGGTGTTTTCACATTCATTAACTCATTTAATCATGGCAGCTGCCCGCTGAAGTGGAAAGTACGGGTGGTATCTTCATTTTGCAGATTATGCAACTGGAGGCTCAGAGAGGTGAATTTGGGAGATGGTGTGGAAAGCAGGTCTCCTGATTCCTTTTAGTCTGGTTGTGCTGCTCCCCTTGCTTCAATCCTACTCCCCTCTTCGTCATCAGAACTGGGTTTTGGGCTGTGTAGACATGACCTTTGTGTGCCTGGGTTCTGAGAACATGCAGAATAAGCGAAGTGAGCAGGTACAGTTTGGTTCAGCACTCAAATGCATAACCAGACTGAGTGAGAGGTTATATCTTGTAACAGGTAAGAGACTGTTTAAGCCTCACCAAAGATGGGCAGCTTCAGTATCTGTCATGGAAGATGTATGGGGCAGGTGGGGGCCGAGGACTGGCCAATCCAGGTGTCTGAGGCAGCTTAGAAGACTGGAAACAGCCAGGCAGTGGGCAGAGGTGGGTGTTGGGGGCAGGGCAGGAGCAGGAGTCAGGAGAGGGTGAGAGGCTGCTTAACGAGAGAGAGGGAGGGAGGAGGGTCCTGGGAATGGATGAAGTGCTGTGGCCTGCCTGAGCGGTCCACAAGCTGCTCTCATGCCCTCAGCTGGATGGAGGCCTGCCTGAAGGAGGAGCTGCCTACCCCGGTGGAGCTGGAGGAGAGCCTCCGGGCGGAGTGCTGCTGGCCAAGCTGGGCCACTGTTTCGCACCCTCTGTGGTTCCCTTGAAGAAGATCTATGATGTGGAGCAGCTGCGGTACCAGGTGGGGAGCAGAGGTCTCTACCGTCTACATTCTTCCTCTTAAACTCCCTCTTCTCAAAGCTGTGAGAGCGGGATGACCATACAATTTATTGTCCAGACCTGTCTACTATTGAGGATGAAAAGGATGCTATTAATCTTTGCACCAGAATAACAGGTTTCAATGGGTATCTCCCAGCCAGGCAGTGTGTATCACCCTTAATAGGCATTTGCTAGGTGGGTTTTGAGAGGCTCTGGTATGAGAACCTCCAACAGACTTTTCTATCTACAGTCTACACGCAGAGGCTGTGGGCTTTACCACCTTGAACGTACTTCCAGGGCACACTTCCCCTTCCTTGTGTTCTAGCCAGCCCAGCCTGCCTCTCCTTCCCATCCCAGCTCTGGACTCTCCTTTTCTCAGAAGCCGTACTAGCTTGCTGATCCCATCCCCGTACCATCCTTCCTAAATGCCCCACTGGGGCATCCATAACCTGGTGGTTTCTGTCTGTGTGTCTCCATCCTGGGGGCATGGGAAATCCATAGGGCAGGATCCTCCGCCCTCACCCCCTTGAATCTTCAAGTTCCGGTCTGGACTCTACCCATAGCAAACCCCAAGAACTGTGGAAATAGATTCTCTTCTCTTTCCTTTCCTTTCAGGCAACTGGTTTGCATTTCCGTCACACGGACAACATCAACTTTTGGCTGACTGCAATAGCCCACATCGGTCTGCCTTCGGTAAAACTGGGCCTTAAGACTGGGGTTCATCTTTGCTCTTTACCAGCACCCCCACCACACACATGCTTTATCTCCCTGGGACTCTTCAGTGTTCATCTCCATGTGTCTCTGAACCTTATTACTTGGTCTCTGCCTGTTTCCCTGTGGGTATGTCAAGTGAAGGGCGGTGAAGGCTCCCTGGCTCAGGATGTTCCCATTTAGTCAGTGAGGCCCCTGTATCATGCAGGAGGTGGGCTTTATGTTGACGGGCTGTCTTTCCACCAGATTTTCATAGTGTGAAGCAAGGACACACCACACCCCTAGGTGATAGACTTGGAAGCCTGGGCCAGGACCCCAGCTGGACACATGCTGTGTGTCCTCTCACTCTTTGACTCTCAGTTTGTCTCTCACCTGTAAAATGGGGGTAGTGATCCCTCCCTATCTACCATATAAGGTTGTTAGGAAGATCACATGATCTGTTTGATCTCTTTTTGTAGATCGTAAAGACTGTACAAATTAAGGCATGGTAAGACTATGCCGTGTTTTTCTGCACTATAGGAGAGAACTATAAGACAAGGAAATGACAGTTAAGAAAGAAGCTTTAGTGAGAGGCAGAAACAATAGAAACATGTGTCCTTGATGAGGCTAGAATGCTTTTAAGTCCCGAGATTTGGTCCTTTCTTACGTATCTAAGGTAACCAAGATGTATTGAGGTTAAACCTCATTACTGTCATCAGGTGGCATGGGAAATCATGCTGGGGTGACTCAGCTCTTAGAGGGGTCCCGATGGCTAGAGACCTCTGGCTTGGACACAATGATGGCATGTCCTGATCCTGTGTGGTCCTTGGCAGTGTATGTCTCACTGGGCCCTTTTGGGGGTCATGGCCAGCTCCCAGCATGCCACCTTTCTGGTGAGAGTCCAAGGTGAGGGATAGAGGCTGGCTGCGTCTGTAGGATGAATAGAGGCACCTATTTCTCCTGGAGCATGTGGTCTGTATCCTGTAGACTTGATAGTCTTGTCTGATGTTTGGTTAATGTTTGGTTTGGCTGTGTGTCTGTGGCTGGGCCTCAGCTGGAGTGTGTCCCAGTGCCTTTCTTCTACATCGAGTTTGTGGATGAGTGCTGGCTGTAAAGAGTTGGGGAGATTGACCCAGAAGCCCCAGGCAACAAAGGAACACACACCCCAGGTCAGATAGGAAGACCCATTCCTCAGCCCCTCTTTCCATATCTGGTGCTGCTTAGAAGTCTCGAGCAGCAGTAATTGGGTGGTTTCCCCTCCAGACCTTCTTCCCAGAGACCACGGACATTTATGACAAGAAGAACATGCCACGGGTGGTGTACTGCATCCATGCACTCAGGTGAGAGGCCAAGACTTTGTCATCTGGGTTCCTGGGTGGATGCAACCAACAGTCAACAGCAACAAACACTGACACAGGAAGGACAGAGGGTAGACCACAGGGAGCACTTCTCAGAGTGACGTTTTCGATCTACCTAGTTTTGTTTAGGTGTATGTATGTGCCGGAGGGCACCTTTACATGTGACCTCTGTTGGTGAAGGGAAAGGGCAGGCAGCGAAGAGTCTTTAGCTTGTGACTGGGGTGCAGAGAAGTCCGATTAGGATGAATCAGGAGGGTCACATGCTGTCACAGTCAGTGTGAAGAGAGAAGGCTGTTTAGTCCTACTTACAGCCAGCCATCAGCAACCAGTTGGCTAAATCACAGAAAGTAATTGACCTGTTCCTGTGTCCACCATGTCACCTCCTTCTGGCTTCATTTCCCGCATCCTTTCAGGTGGCCATGCCTTAGCTCAGCAGGTCTCTGCTTGCCATGCCCTTTGCATCCTCCATCTCCATCCAATGACCTGCCGCTGCAGTGTGTCCTTCTCTGTAAAGCCTTCCCAGTCCCCACAGACCTCCTGTAGCATCTTACTTATCTGCTCCAGCATTGCCTTGGGCTGACTTACATTGCCTATCTCCCTGTAAATGGGGGATGAGTTGTGGGCAGGCGCTGAATAGTCTTCATCTCTAAATTCCCATAGTATCTCCTGCAAACCTATTCTAGGCAGCCTGTCAAAATGAATAGGCCCCAATGCCTTCCATTCTTTCCTAGTCTCTTCCTCTTCCCGGCTGGGATTGGCTCCTCAGATACATGATCTATATGGGAAGGTGAAATTCACAGGTAAGCCCAGCTCCTCCCCCAACCTCCACAGTCTGGGCAGGGTCTTAGGGATTCGGGGCCTGATGAAGGGCACCTGTGCTATCATTGCAGCTGAGGAACTCAGCAACATGGCTTCTGAACTGGCTAAGTATGACCTCCAGCTGCCTGCCTTCAGCAAGATCGGGGGCATCCTGGCCAATGAACTCTCAGTGGATGAGGCTGCAGGTAGAGATCAAGCCCACCCCGTTGGCGTCGTTCCGTGGGTATGGAAAGATTCTGAACCTTACACCCCTGTATAAACTTTGGTTACCTCTCATCATAGGCAGGGCCATTAGGCTACCTGACTTGCCTGGCCTTGTGGATAGAAAAAAGGGTAATGTCAGAGTGGTCTGCAGCTGATTATGCTGTAGCTGGACTGGGGTTTGCTCTGGCCTCCTGACCTTGTTTTCATGTTCCCTCCTAGTCCATGCAGCTGTTCTTGCCATCAATGAGGCAGTAGAGCGAGGGTGGTCAAGGACACCCTGGCGGCCTTGCAGAATCCCAGTGCTCTGCTGGAGAATCTTCGAGAGCCTCTGGCAGCCATCTACCAGGAGCTGCTGGCTCAGGCCAAGATGGAAAAGGCTGCCAACGCCAGGAACCGCGTAAGGAGACTTGGCTGGCAAGGGCCGAAAAGCTGGGTGGCCTGGAAAGTCTCTAGTAAAACCAGGACTTCTATCTGTCTTGTAAAGTTGCCTGGAGAAACTAACTTGTCAGTTACTATTGAGAAATAGGAGAGGAACTGAGAGGAATGATGAGAATTGAGAAGAGACAATGGGGGAAAAGGTTCTCGGGCAGGGCTGAGAGACTGGAATGTAGAACTGGATGAGACTGGACTGGAGATTCCCAAGGTTAGTTCAGCTTAACTGTGTCAGTACCGGGGGGTTAGGTCACACAATTTCCCCAGATTCCTTCTAACCAGACTGATCTTTGGCTTTGAGAAGACCCCCAGAAGACCCAATAGTTATACAGGGAGGGAGGAGTAAGAGATTGAACTGGTTTCCCAGGTTCCCCCTCTCAATGTAGTTTTTGCAGAATGATGGAGAAAACCAGGACATCTATGACTGCTACCTAACTCAAGCGGAAATCCAAGGCAACATCAACCATGTCAATGGTAAGAGGGACAGGCCAGGACAGGTTTGAGGGATTAGCCCCCACCCAGGGAGTTTTGAGGTTGGCTTCTCTCTGGCCTCACTTGAGTCAACCTTTATTTCAAAGTCAAGGCTATATGTGTTCTTTACATCTGTCAATGTCTGGAGAAGCAGTCTCTTTCAAGGGGGCTTCTGTTTGAATGGAGAGCCATGGAGAGGACAGAGGCAAAGGGGAAGGCCCTTCAGCCCTTGGCACTAGGAGCAGTTGGTCTGGGGTCCTTCAAGAAGAGAGTTTGCAGGATGGATGGATGGGGATGGGGGATCAGGGCAGGAGAGGCTGCTTGAAGGCCCAGGATGGAGTTTGCACCTGCTTGTTTGGGTAAGGGTATCCTCAGGGTCTGGGTGATGAGCTGGGAAGACCATGAGGATCAAGCTAAAGAATTTAGGCTGGGCCCTAGGAGCCCAGGGGACAGGGGTGGGGGTAGCCCTGTTCAGAAAAGAAGCGGGCTGAGCTGGGAATGGTGAGGGGTTGGCTTTCTCACACTCTCCATTATGGAGTCTTGTTCTTTTCAGTTCATGGGGCCCTAGAAGTTGTTGATGATGCCCTGGAAAGACAGAGCCCCGAGGCCTTGCTTGAGGCCCTTCAAGACCCTGTCCTGAACCTGCAAGGAGTGAGGAGAGACTTTGCGGATTGGTACCTGGAACAGCTGAGCTCAGACAGAGAGCAGAAAGCGCAGGTCAGGCTCTGTCTATGACTTGCTTACCTTCTCTGTCTGACTATGGGATGGTGGAGAGCCTCACCACTGTCAATTCTTTGTATCTACTACGTGCTGACTACATGTGTGTGTGTGTTAGTCGCTCAGTTGTGTCCAATTGTTTACAACCCCATGGGCTGTAGCTAGGCTCCTCTATTCATGAGATTGCCCAGTCAAGAATACTGGAGTGGGTAACCATTCCCTTCTCCAGGGGATTTTTCCCACCTAGGAATCAAACCCGGGTCTTCTGCATTGCAGGCAGATTTTTACCATCTGAGCCACCAGGGAAGCCTATTTAAATGGTTAAATTACCCCAAAGTCTAATGGACCAGACTGATCAGCTTCTGCTCTCTGAGCATCTGTCATACTGACCAGGGGGCAGCCCAATAGGCAGTGATATGCTCTGCCTTTGCTGAATTAAGGCTTCGAGTTAGCAATCTTATTTTCAATGCTGTTGACTTTCTCCCAGACACTATATTTGTGTTGCCTGTGTTGTTACTTCTGATGTTTGCTGGGTAAGAAAAAGCCAGGGGTTAGAGATGAGTTCCTAGGGCTGGGCGGGCCAGGCTAGTCTGCCTAGAGTGGGGAGGTGGGCTTGAGGGTAGGTGACTGGGTGGACCTGGGGCACTCGCTGCCTGCTCCTGAAGCACATTCACAGCCCTAGGAGGACTCTCTTCTATTGCATCTCTTCCCTCTTCCAGGAGCTGGGCCTGGTGGAGCTTCTGGAAAAGGAGGAGGTCCAATCTGGTGTGGCTGCTGCCAACATAAAGGGTGATCAGGAACAAGCCAGTAAGTCACCTCCAGACTGAGACCTGGTCTGGCTGTATCCCTGGTTCTTGGAAGAGTGTGTAATTCCTTGGCTGGCTTCTGTATAGAGCAGTGCAGACTGCTGCTCCATTTCCTGGCCGCCACCTAGTATGCCCTATTCTTGGCTCCCTAGAGGGATGCTACAGTTAAATTCATTAAGGCCTTGGAGATAATGACTCAGTTCTGCACCAGGCTGAACTCCTAGGGCAGGCAGTTTCCTTGTAAGCACCTGCCCTGTATTTTGACCGTTTCAACCTGCTTGGGTTCCTTTGGCTTCCAAAATACAGTGATGGCCCAGATGAGAGAGAAACTTCGTGATGCAGCTCAGTTTCCCTTAAAAATATGCTATACAGATATAATTCTTTAGTAAAAGAATGTGAGTTAGTGATTGTCTCCCTCCCAGGGGATCAACCTGGAGAGCAAGCGTGAAGGAAAACAGAGCCCCAAGCATCTTGCAGAGGCCTGTGGACAGCACACCTGGCGTGAATGCTTGCCTCTGTCTGGACTTGCTCGGTCACCTTTCACCTTTGCCTGGCAGGCTCTGCGGAGCCCCCAGGTCACTCTTGGCTAATGGCCTGCCTTATCGCTCAGTTCTTTCCTCGTGCCAGAGTAATCTGACAAATCTGATCTGATCTTCTTTGTTGCGCACCTTCAGACCTTCACGGGTTCTTCCATATTTCTCCAAGACTTGAGTCCCTTTTCCTCCTCCTCCTGGTATGTGAGATCTTCCAAATATCTCTCCGACCCTTCTTTTCACATCCTACCAGCCTAGCCGAGTCAGACAACTTGTTCTTGCTTGATGGCCCCAGCCTTGCCCACTGCGAGGCCTCTGTCCTCTAGATTACAGTTCCCCCACATTGTCACTGGTGGAAACCGGATGAAAATGTCCCACAGAGCTGCCTCACAGCTTCCTCCTCTATGAAATCTTCCTCCTCTCTCCCCTGAAGTCTCTCCTCCTCCACACTGCCAGGATACTAGTGGGGAAGGGAAGTACCTTTCACAGCAATGACAGCAATGCCGTGTAGTAATTCTGTATCCTTATTTTTTTCCAGTAGATTTTGTGCTCCTTGATGGCAATGCCCATATCTGCCTGGCATTTTATAAGCCCCAGCATTTGAAAACTAAAACTACATTGATGCACCATGGCCCCTTTGCAGCCCAAATGGCTCTGCCTTGAAGCTAGTTCCTTATTCCTCTGCACAGTCATCAAGATTTGGTCTCTGGAGCCTCTTGACCAACCTCATCTTAGCTGCGCTCCACAACCTCCTGTCAGTCTTGTGCTCACCACCTTAGGAACTCACCTCAGCTATGACAGCCACTCCTTGTTACCTGCTGAGCTACTCAACTTCTAGGCTTGACAAATTGCTTCTTCCAGAACCTCTTCTTAAAGTGACCCAGCCCCTTTTCCTCCTGAATATTTAGAAATACATTTGGAACCTAGCAGAGGTTCAAAGCCGTTTCCACTCAGAGATTACCAGCAGAACCTATTTAGCTAGGAGAGTGGAAATGGCACTGGATGCCAGCCTCCACAGCCTCTCTCTCCTCCCCTGCAGTGCTCCAGGCTGTGCAGAGGATCAACAAAGCTATCCGGAGGGGGTGGCAGCTGACACTGTGAAGGAGCTGATGTGCCCAGAAGCCCAGCTGCCTCCAGTGTACCCCTTTGCCTCGGCTGTGTACCAGCAGGAGCTGGCAGTGCTCCAGCAGCAGCAGCAGGGGGTAAGCCCTATAAGTGAGGGTCCAGCTCTCAGGTTCCCAAGCAGCTGGAGAGATCAGAGTAGTCAGTCCAGAGTGCCCATGAGAGCACTGTTAAATGCTGGCAAGCGACTAGGTGGGAGGTGGGCTGCCATCCTTGCCATCCTGGGTATGTTATAATGGCAAATACGTTTGAGCAAACGCTGCTTTAAACACTCATTTAATGCTAAAGGAACCCTATAGGATAAGTATTATTTCCATTTTAGAGATGAAGAAACAGATGCTGAGGTTAAGTAATTTACCCCAAAGGGCTATAGCTGGCAGTGCTGGGAGTACATGCAAAACGAGTGTACTTGAAGCCTATGCTTCTTACCACTCTGCTATCTCGCCTCCCCTCGTCCATACAGCTTCTCTGACAGTGAAGTGATAGGGCCTTACCGGCCTGCTGGAGAAGTCAGAACACATCCGAGAGTCCAAGCAGGGACAGGGAGGAAGGTGTAGATGATGTGAATGGAAGACAGTTTCGCAGTAGGAGAATGGAGAGGGCAGAGCTTGGGGTAAACCTGGGAAGTCTTGGAAGAGAGGGAGACTCAACAGAGAATCCTCCCCACAGCAGGCATTTACAGAGCCTCATGTCCCGGCACAGCACCTGGGAAGGGGATGGCTCAGTGAATGTGAGGAAGTCTATGACAAGGAAGCAAAAAATAAGTCCTAAGAAGTAAAATATAGTGACTAATGTGGACTTTAGAGCCAGACTCCCTGAGTTAAATTTCAGCTCTGCTACTTCCCAGCTATATGACCTTGAGCCAACTATTTACCTCCTCTGCCCCTCAATTCATGTATAAAATCGGAACAATGTTTATCTTATAGGATTGTTATAAGGATTAAATGAGTTGACATCTGTGCTTAGAAATGAACCTGGCATAAAAGTTTTAGCCATTATTATTATTATTTGCAGCATTCTGTTTGTAGAGGACAGAAAGGGTGCTCCAGACAGGGCCGAGCACAGGGTGAAGACTGGGCAGGAAAGGGGCCCTTTGGTGTGTGGTATAGCACAGAGGGGCCTACTTTTTCTTCCTCTCTGTGTACCCAGGGCTGAGTGAAGTTCTTAGTGTGTGATAGGGACCAGTAGAACTCACTGGTTGAGTGTGGGCTCTGGTGTCTGGCAGTTAGGTTTGTCTTATATTACTTTTCTATGGTCTCATCTGTGAAATGGGAATATCAGTGGTACTTACCTCTTTGGCTTGTTAGAAAAATTAAGTGATAGTGTGCACAAAGTACTTATACATTGGATACATAGTAAGCATTATTAAGTTTAATTATTCGTGAGTGGATTAGGCCATAAAGGTTTTGAGATGTAGACTCTGGGAAAGGGAGAGGCTTAGGGGCAGGAGGGCAGCTGGGCCCCCAGCCCTTCACCAGCCAGTGGAGACTCAGCCCTCCCTGTGTTGCAGGAGCTGGCCCAGGAGGAGCTCTTTGTGGCTGTGGAGATGCTCTCAGCCGTGGTCCTGATCAACCGGGCTCTGGAGGCCAAGGATGCTAGCGGCTTCTGGAGCAGCCTGATGAACCCCGCCACGGGCCTGGCCGAGGTGGACAGGGAGAACGCTCAGCGGTAAGAAAGGTGTAGCCGCATATGCAAGGAGGGGATGGGTGATGGAGAGAGTGTAGCCAAGACTCCAAGTTCTTGTGCTCGGAGGCCAGCCTTCTGCATGGTGTCCTGTTCCTGGGCCCAGGCCTGCTCTCTGGGCCTTTCTGCAGTTCTCTGACCTGTTTCTTCTGGGAGTGGTTGGGCTCACAGTCATTCCCCTTCCCCTCCATTTATCTAGTTTTTCATTGCTAACGTTTGAGTTCCCACTCACGTGCCAGATACTAATCTAGGTGCTGGGGACAATAGCCAACAAAGCACAGATCCTGCTGTCATCTGACTTTGTGCTAGCAGAGGAAGAGAGGCAAAAAACAAATAAGTTAAATGATTAGAAGAGCTATGGTGATAAATGGGCTTCCCTGGTGGCTCAGTTGGTAAAGAATCCTCCTGTAACTGGGGAGACCTGGGTTTGGTTCCTGGGTTGGGAAGATCCCCTGAGGGAGAGCATGGCAACCCGCTCCAGTATTTTTGCCTGGAGAATCCCATGGACAGGGGAGCCTGGCGGGCTGCAGCTCATGGGATCGCAAAAAGTCAGATGACTAAGCGACTAAGCACAGCATACATGGTAATAAATAAAACAGGGCAGAGAGGATAAAAGATGTGGCTCTGGTAGCGCGGTTTGTGTCTGCTACATGGCATGGTTAGAGAAGGCCTCTTTGGTAAGAGTGTCATTTTGAGAGAGACCTAAATGGCATAAGGGATTGCCATGAGCTATCTGTAGCACAGACTCTGAAAAAGAAGTGTCCTAGGTGTGTTCAGAGAGCACTGGGAGACCATGAGGTGGGGTGGAAGGAGGGGAGGAGCATAACGGGAGGTGAAGTCTCAGAGACCTGACCACGTAGGCCTCTGGCTTTTACTCCAGGTGAGGAGGAAGCCACGGCAGGGATCTGAGTGTGGAGGGAGGTGATGCGATCTGCTTTTAACAGGATCACTCTGGCTGCTGTGCCAAGACTCTCGACTATAGGTTAGAAGGGGAAAGCAAGGAGACCTGTTAAATGTCTATTGGAGTAATCCAGGCAAGAGATGATGGAGGCTTGCTTGGCCTAGGGCCATGGCAGTGGACGTGATGAAAAGGAGCCATATTTTGGATATATTCTGAAAGCTGAACTGACGGGATTTGGTTATGTGGTGGATATGGAGTGTGAGAGAGAGTCAGGTGTGACTTCAAGATTTTTGGCCTGAGAAGTTGGAGTGACTATTTACCGAGATGGAGAAGACTGAGGAAGATGCAGAGCAAGTGGGGGAATCAGGAGTTCAGATGTGAACTCAGCTGGATGTGAGTGTCAGACGTTCATGTGGAGATGCTGAGCAGGCAGCTGGCATTTATGAATGGGTTATAGGTATACTTTGGGGAGTCACTAGCATATGGTGCTTCTGGCCATGAGATTAGGTGAGATCACTTAGAATGTGAGCATGGAGAGAGAAAGGCTTGAAGACTGAGTCTTGGGATGCTCTGTGCTTAGAGGTGAGGAGGAACTAGCAGAGGAGACTCAGAAAGGACAACCTGTGAGGTGAGATGAGAACCAGGAGAATGTGATGTCCTGGAGGTCAAGTGCGGAAAGTCCAGAAGTTTCCCCTGACCTCTGGCTGGTGATGCACACGCTCTCCCCTCATCCTCACTCACCTGGCTGCCAGGTACTTTGATGCTCTGGTGAAGCTGCGACAGATACGTGGAGTGGATGGGGCCTTCCTGAGCTGGAATGACCTACAGGCTGCAGTGAGCCAGGTCAACGCCCAGGTCCAGGAAGAGACTGATCGTGAGTGGAGTCCAGGACAGGGGGATGACGGCCCAACTCGGACAGCCCCATCCTTTAGCCATAAGCCTGTGCCCTCCGCCCACCTCAGTCTCCCTTTCCCAGAGGTCCTTGCAGTCAGCCTCATCAACGAGGCTCTGGACCAGGACAACCCCGAGAAGACCCTCTCTCCTCCCTTCTGCTTCCTGCTGCCAGCCTGGATGATATCAGCCTTCCCATCGCCCCTCGGTACCATCTCCTCCTCGTGGCGGCCAAAAGGCGGAAGGCCCAGGTGAGGTTTGGGCTGGCTGAGTTGGTCACCAGCACAGGAAGAATATCTCCTGTGCGTAGAGCTGTGCCCAGTATGCACCCTGGAAAGCCAGTCTGATGGACATGGTCCCTTCTGGGGGTGGGAGGCAGGGGGCTTCTGATCTGGCCTTGGGGAAGAAGGGCAGAGCTCCAGATGACCGCACAGAGTGACCTGTGGGCACCTTGTGTGTGGGAAGAGCACAGATCTGGGGGACTGAGAGCCAGGCTGCATACCCTGCTCTGACGCTCAGTGACTGTGTGACTTACAGCAAATCCCTAACGTCCCTGAGCTCTCCTTAGACATCTGTAAAACACTACATGCCCTGGTCCTACCTCCCTACTGGAATGGGGGTAAAAAACCAAGTGAGCTGATGAATGTGGCAGAGTTTTGAGCCTGTAATGGCTGGAGTAGGTGGCAGCATAGAGAGTGGCTGAGGGCTACTAGTCCTGAGCCAGACTAGCTGAGTTTGGGCGCTGGTATTTGACCCTGCACATGTTACTTACCCTCTCTGGGCCTCAGTTTCCTCACCTACAAGCTTGTGATAATAATAAACTTACCTCAGAGATATTGGGTTTAAGTGAAATAATATGACAGGGACACCAGCTAATGTTGATCAAGTTCTCACGCTGTGCCAAATATTGTCTTATGTGCTTTACAAATGCTAGTTCATAAGTGCTTTAGAACACTGCCTGGACCACAAGGGCTCAATAAAATGTCAGTTCAGAAAGTGCATCTATGAATGAGGAGAGTGGGGAGGGAGTAGAGTCTGGGGTTGGGGTTGGGTAAATCTAGGGAGAGAATAAGCCTGACAGCGAGACGGGCACAGGCTCCCTTGACCTGTGCGGCAGAGGAGCCTGGGAGGAAGGGGACGGTGGAGGTCAGGGTCAGCACTGGCCTGAGAAGCTGTGCGTTGAGGCATAAGGGAACAGGGAGGAGGAGTGGGGAGAGCCCATCACCCTCCGATGTGGGCTCTCCTGGACATGGCTAAGGCACAAGGGCAGGAAAGGGAACTATTGAGAGCGTGGTGGATGCTGAAGGTTTCAGAGGCTTCTGGGGTGCTACAGCCCAGCCGAGTTGACGCATGGCCTGAAAGCAGGGTGAAAAGAACCCTGTGAGCCTGGCAGCAATCCAAGGGAGCCACAAGGCTGTGCCCACGCAGGATGCGCAGAGGGGCACAGAGACTGCTTATCCCCTTGTGGCTCCCCAGGTCAGCCTGCAGTTTGGCTCCCCTGGGCACCTGGGCTTGGGAACCTGGGGAGACCAGCCTGAGCTCTCATCATATCCCATTGTTCTCAATTTATCAGGTGACAGGGGATCCTGAAGCTGTGCTGTGGCTGGAAGAGATCCGCCAGGAAGTGGTTAGAGCCAACCAGGATACAGATGCAGCTCAGAGAAGTAAATGAGCTGAGGTGGAGGTGGGGGGGCAGTACTGGCAGGGAGAGGGTTTGGGGAGGCGAGGAGATACGGGCTCGGTGGGAGCCCAGACAGTCAGGTAGCCTCCCCAGTCACCTCCTTCTCCATTTCAACTGATTTGGGAGGCAGGCCAGAAAGAGAACAGGAGGGCTGCTGCTTTGACCATAGGATGGATTTCCTAGCAGTCAGCTGGGCAGGAAATCCTCTGGAGTCAAGAGCCCCTGGTCCACCCACTGCCTCCTTCTATGCCTTCCTGTGTGCACTTTCCTCCTGCAGTGTGAGCATGTGAAACAGGTGGGGGCCAAAAATCCATCCCATTTTCTACTGGTAGCTTGAGTTTGGGTTTCAACAATTAGCTCTGGTTAGAGAATGTTTAGTCTTGAAGTTGGCAAAGAGGGGTTGGCTTTGAGGAAAAGTAAAAGCCAAGTCAGCACAGACACTGGCGTTCTTGTGTGGGATGCTGATGATGTTAGTTCTCAGTGTCTGGAATCCACCGGAATGTCTGTTAGTGACTGGAAGGCAAGGGCTACATCAATTCCCCCACTTCTTGGACTTTATTCTCCTCCTATGAAACTGTCCTGTGGTGTCTCCGACCATATCTTGCCCCAGAACTTCTGTATAAGTCTTCCTTTTACCAAGCCCTAGTCCAGCCCTGCTTTCCCTGGTGGCTCAGTGGTAGAGAATCTGCCTGTCAATACAGGGGACACCGGTTTGATCCCTGGGTCGGGAAAATCCCCTGGAGGAGGAAATGGCAACCCACTCTAGTATTCTTACCTTGGGAATTCCATAGACAGAGGAGCATGATAGGCTACAGTCCATGGGGTTGCAAAAGCATCAGACATGACTTAGTGACTAAACAACAGCCCAGCCCTACACTGCTTTCTTCCAGGAAGCCTTCCTTGATTGCTACCTTTCCCTTTAAGCACAGCTGCATGCTGCTTCTTTTCATCTGTCCATCCTGGGATGTCCTTGTCCCTTCTATCACACAGTGTGATTTTGAGTCCTCCTTCTCTGGATTCCTTCACAATAGATAGGACAGAGCCTGTGGAAGGGGCTCAGGGAAAAATTGACCACTTCCTCTCTATACCGGTTAGTGGCTCTTGGTGTGGCTGCCATCAATCAAGCCATCAAGGAGGGCAAAGCAGCCCAGACAGAACGGGTATTAAGGAACCCTTCCATGGGCCTCCGAGGAGTGGTTCCCGACTGTGCCGATGGCTACCAGCGGCTCCTGGAAGATACCATGGCAAAGAAGCAGCGCTCAGGTAGTGGCCTCACCTTGCCTCTCCCCTTCTTGGCCGGCCCCAGCTACCTCTCACCTCCTCTGAGCCTTCTTTGCTTATTTGGCTCTGCTTAGGAGATACAGCACTCTGGGTTCAACATGACATGAAGGATGGTACTGCCTACTACTTTCACCTAAAGACCTTCCAGGGGACCTGGGAGCAACCCCCCTGGCTGCCGCCTCAACACCTCCCACCTAACTCGGGAGGAGATCCAGGTTGGTGGAGCCCCTGTGAGAGAGGGGGCTCGTGGATGGGAGCTTTCCTGTGGGAGAGGCTCCCACCCCCCAGGACACCACAGGCCCTCTCTTCTTCTACTTCTGCAGTCAGCTGTCACCAAGGTCACCACTGCCCATGACCGCCAGCAGCTCTGGAAGGCCAACGTGGGCTTCATCATCCGGCTCCAGGCCCGCCTCCGCGGCTTCCTGGTCCGGCAGAAGTTCGCTGAACGTTCCCACTTTCTGAGGACCTGGCTTCCAGCAGTCGTCAAGATCCAGGTAGCAGACTCTGGCCTTCTGAGGTGGCAGAGCTGGACTTCCCTGAGTTTCAGAGGTTCCTCCTGCTTCCTCTTTGCTGAGTGGAGTTGGGGTGGTCTTTTGGCCTCTGTGCAGTAGTAGTAAGGGCATGGATGCTGGAGCCCAGACTACTTGGGTTTGAATCCCTCTCCACCATGTTAACTAGTTACTTACGTTCTCCCAGTTTCCTCATCTGAAAACTAGTCATCTGAAAGTTGTAGCACCCTCTTCTAGGGTGTTATGAGGTGATATCTAAAGCACATTTAAACAGTACCTGGCAGATAGGCAAGAACGTGGGAAAATGCTAGTTACTGTTGTTATCATCACCATCCAGAGGGTATGAGAGCTGCTTTTAACTTCCCCACAGAGAGAGTGGAACAAGATTTAGCACGACATGAGGGTTTTAGACACCAGGAGGACTAGGAAGGAGTAGTGAAGAGGTGGTAGTGATGATTGTTAACAGAAAAGGGATGGAATCCCTTAGAGAAAGAACGTCTACCTTTCTCTCCAGCCAGCCCTTTTCATTTTTATTCTTCCAACCTTTGGGTTGTTCAGTGTGGCCTCTGAGACTGACCCATAAGTCACTCAGGCACGAGGCCTTGGGCTGAGAAACTTTCCAAGCCAGGAACAGTGGGAGCTGAGCAAACAGAGGCCTCCTCAGACAGACATGATCTGGAGGGTCTCATGGCAAGGTGGGCAGTGTAAAGAGACTTTATTTAATGAACACCTCCAAATGCCCAGTATCTGCAAAGGATACCACTTGGCACTGGGCAAGGGTGAGAGATGGTGTGTGAGACACAGATGCATGCTCACATCTCTTCCATTGCAGGAACTGGAATACAGTGGGTGTTAGATGTTGTGGTAGTGAGGACACAAAAATAATAGCAGAGAACCCTGAGGGAGCCAGAGGCACGGAGACGGGCAAATGCCCTCAATGGTGATGTGGGCTTCGTGGTCACTGAGAGTGCAGGCTTTAGACCCTGAGGCTGCAGTTTGCATTCTGGTCCTGTTACTTCTGGGCACCTTACTGAAGCCCTGCCAGCTCTTGATTTCCTTATTCATGATGATTCCTTGCCTCATGCTGGTTGTGAGGGTAAAGCAGGAAAATTACATGTAGCACTTGGTGCGGGGACATGCTCTTGGTGAAAGCCGTTATGAGATGTTAAATTTGGGGGCATTGATCCCAGAACTCAGAACCTTAGTCATCAGCATTTAGTGTCTGAATCAATCCTCCTGAATACTGCCTGGAATTTCACACCAGCTAAGGAGCAGAGAAGCCACACCAACAGTGGGAGAGGGGACAGAGTCAGAAGGTGAGTTTGCCACCCATCCTAGAGCTGTGCTGACTCTTGCCTGGGTCTGGGAGGCAGAGAAGGGAGAGGGGGCCGGAACCCCAGGCCACCTGCCCTCCAGCTAGGGATAGTGAGTCAGAAGCGAAGCAGCTTGGGTCTCCTGAGAGCTCTAACCCTGGCTGGGACTCCAGTCAGGGTCCTGAATTCTCAACAATCTAGACTCAGAGGCCTTCTCTCTCGACGGAGAAGCCATAGTAGGGATGGGTGGGTGGTCAGAGCAGAGAGGAGACCCCTCCGCCTTTCCCTATAACAACTAACAGTATGTCAGGCAGTACCTGGAGTGGGATGGGAAGGAGTGCTAAGAAAGGACATAGACCTGGGGCTCCCTGGCCTCTAGGCTCCAAAATAGACAGCTAGTACCATGGGTCCAAGCTGCCTGTTTCATATCCTTTCCCAACAGAAGGACAGTGTAAGTCTTAGGGGGAAAGCCTGCCCAGGAGAGTTGGCTTTAGGAAAGGCTGGGAGAGCAGTTGGCTGAAAAGAGCTGCTCTTTTTAAAAATATTTTGGCTATGCCGCGTGGCACCTGGGATCTTTATTCCTTGACCAGGGATTGAACACATACCCCTTGCACTGGAAGCACAGAGTCTTAACCACTGGGCCACCAGGGAAGTCTCTGAAAGTCAATGCACTTAACACACTAAACCATGACATCAGCAGCAGCAGAGTGCCCTCCAGGGTCTGAATGCCCAGGAGAAGTTTAATGATTAGTGCCCTAAAGACAGGTTTCAGTAGGCAGAGATAGGGCTGGGGTAAGGGCATAGATAGACAAAGGTTTGGCGCAGCAGATCATAAAGCATGTTTGAAAGAAAGTGAAGTGTCTGAGGTGGCTAGACTTCTTAAGGAAGTAGGGACCAGTAGACAGTCAGATAGGCCTGTGGGGTCAGATGGTTGAGATTTCCTGGAAACTGGGGCTATGAGAAGCATGGTCCAAGTAGTGTTTTAGGAAAATTCACACAAGCTTGGGGTGAAAGGGGAAAGGCCCACAGGAAGGACACCAAAACAGAAGGAAGTCATGAGATTTGTGTCTTAGAGACCAAAGCGGGTGTGATTATTGAGGAGAGGGTCATTTAGACACCTTTGCAGCAGACTAGTCAGCGAGGAAAGGCCATCAGCCTGACAGCTGAATTACTGGGGACCTTGGAGGAAGATTTGTTTAGAGCTGAGGTTCACAGCTAAGTGGTAGAGTTGTAAAGAGAAGTGTGAGTTATGAGAACACGAATGACCTGAGGCCCAGATGGCCATTGGCAGAGATGGTGGGCACACAGCTCTGTGCCTGCACATACCTTCCAGCCATTGCACCATGCACATCTCCAGACTTTGGATTGTGTGATAGTGTGTGGGTAGTTTTTTTTTTTTTTTTTTTAATCTATTTGGATACATTGGATCTTAATTGCAACACGCAGGATCTTCGCTGTGTCATGCAAGGTCTATCATTGCGGATCACAGACTGTCTAGTTGTAGCACGAAGGCTTAGCTGCTCCATGGCATGTGAGATGTTAGTTGCCTGACCAGGGATCAAACCCACATTCCCTGCACTGCAAGGCAAATTCTTAACTGCTGAACCACCAGGGAAGTCCCATGGGTAGTGGTTTTATGGGTGGATGAGTATGTTGTAGGGGATATGGCACATGCTGTGGTGAAGTCGGTAAGTGTATGCTTTACTAATATCTTTTTAAAAGCTTGTGTCTTAACCCTTGTTTCTGTGGGGAGGTGTTGGTTATGAATGTATGTTTGATTGCATAGTGCATGCGTCAGAGTTTGTGTGCAGGAGTATGTGTTTGCTGAGTCCAGGGACTGTGGCAGAGGGCTTGAGTGGCTACATGCAGATGTTTAGTCTTCCCCATGAAGTTGGCAGTTCTTTGAGAACAGAGCCAAATTTGCCTCTCCATTCTCCTTTCCTGCCTCCCCACCACCCTTTTCTGGAGAGTCCAGAACGAGGCTTTTCCCACAAGCTTTTCAGGGCAGTCGGGACCAGCTGGAGTCATCTTTTTCCCCATTCTGATTGGCAGGCTCATTGGCGTGGTTACAGACAGCGGAAGATTTACCTGGAACGGTTGCAGTATTTAAAAGCGAACACAGATGCTGTAATCAAGGTAGCTCCCATGATTTGGGTGGGTTCCTGGCTCTCTTAAAGGACCCTCTGAAAACCATTTGTAGTCTTCTCACCTCCCATGACCTCTGGAGAAGGCTGAATTGGCCTGGGTCTAAGGGGAGGGCCCTGAGCCTGGAGCTCTGAGTCAGTTTGTCTCTGCCCCCAGATCCAGGCTTGGGCCCGGATGTGGGCAGCTCGGAGGCGATACCCGGAAGCGTCTGGGCTACTTCCAGAAGAATGTGAGTCTCATTCTGCTCCCCTTGTCCCCATACCCCACCTTTATCCATGAGACCAGGGCAGGGGCCACCAACAGTGCTTTTTCCATCTGCATTCATGACAGGTTAACTCCATTGTGAAGATCCAGGCATTTTTCCGAGCCAGGAAAGCCCAGGATGACTACAGGATGTTAGGTAAAGTGCCTGGTTTCCCTCCTCTGTCTATGCAAGTGACTGTCCTTGTGAGCTTCCTGGCTTTCAATAGTGAACAAGGCAGAAAGCCATACCACTCCATAAACTGGGGCCTTGCAGAAGTGGTCTGACCTTCCTGAGCCTTTCTCTCGCCAACAGCTAATGCCTGCAACCTTGAGCATGCACTGTAGGACCCAAAGTGGGCTGAGGAGTGAGGAGGTGAGGTGTGCTCCTGCCTTTGCCAGTCCCCCAGTTTGGTGGGAGTGATAGGAGTGCCCTGAGAGTCAGGCAGATCCAGGTATCCCTCCTGGAGCCACACAGCAGGTTAGGGGAAGGTACTAGTTGTCTGTGCAGGAATGAGGAACAGGGCTGGTGAGAAAAGCCCCCACCCCCACCCTAGCAGCAGATAACCTCATCACAGGAAAAGTCCCTCAGACCAGCTTCTCTCTGTTCCAGGCTTTGACTTTCTTCCTCTTACTATGACACAAGTCAAAAAGGCAAAAAAAAAAAAAGAGAGAGAGAGAGAGAGAGAGGGAAAGGGAAGGAAAAAGGGAAGGAAAGGCTATTTTCCTACAGTTGCAGCCTTCCCCATCTTTCCCTCTTCCCTGACCCATGACTCTTCCCCGGTTAGTGGCCCAACCCACAGGAAGGCAGACCTGGGGTCCCTTCTGCAGTCCTGGGGAACTTGAGGGGGTTCCATCTTCCTGCCCCATGGTTCCCAATAGTTGAACATCCCCCTGAAGTCTTACAGAGGTCGTTCAGGGCCCTCTTGATTCCTTTGTTAAAGCCCAGAAACCCAGCCTTGAAAGTCTGCCTCCTTTTGGTAAAGTGGTCCATCTCCAGGTTGGCCTCCAGCCCTGGGTTTCCTAAAGAGGTAGGCCCCTTTCCTTCCCGGGCCTGAGACTACGCTTCTGGGCTTCAAGGTTGAGTACACTGTCCAGGAATCGTCTCCTTCACCTCCTCAGTCCCTCTTCCCACCCTGTCCTGTGGCAGGGGTGCCCCTGCCCCTCTCTGATCACAGAAACTCAGCCCATTTGCTTCTGGGCAACTAGCTGCTTTTCCCGCCTTACCTTTCCCCCAGCTTGGCCATTTCTGTTTTCTTTCTTGCTGTTACATTAATACCAGTGCCCTGAGAAATCCTTTATTTTCTTTTTCTTCTTTATAGTTTTTCTGGAAGAACTTGTTTTTTCCTTGGTCTGTCTCCCAACATCATTAGTCCCGCTCCACGTAGGGGAGCTGCCACTTACTAGCCATGTGGCCCCAGGCAAGTTACTGAACTTCTTTACTGCCTCCACTTTCTCACTTATAAAATGGAGATAAGGATCAGGTCAAGTTGTTGTGAGGATCAAATGAGTTAAGTGCTGTGTGTTGAATCCAAGATCCATCAGATGTCTTTGCTTCCACCACTCTTCACTCCTCAAAGATCTGTCCTCCATGCAGTAGCCAAATTAGTTTATTAAACCTTGTGATCTTATCACTCTCCTTAAAACATGTCAGGATGCCTCACTGCCCCAGGGAGAAAGTCCAGCCTCCTAAGGGCAGCTTCTGAAACTGACCCAGCCTCTCCTGCACCTCTGGCCTCACTGACCCCCCGCCCTGTCCCTCACCACCTGCACCCTCCACTCCATGCTCCAGACATGGCCTTTGGTGGCACACTTTTACTTTCCCAAAGGTCCCCATGCTTGCCCCTCTCAGAGCACTAAACCACACTGTAGTGAGTTATTGTCTGCTTCCTTTACTGAATAGCCTTTTAGGACCAGGCCTAGTTTTGTTCATCTTCCATATCTGACCCTTTTATTTCTTACTAGCTGTGTAGTCTAGGGCAATTTACTTACTCTCTCTGTGCCTGAGTGATCTCATCAGTAAGTCACAGTGTATAAAGTATGTAAAGCACTTAGAGCAATTTCTGTTCCATAGTGAAAATTATGTCTTCAGTTCAGTCAGTTCAGTTCAGCCGCTCAGTCATGTCCAACTCTTTGAGACTCCCATGGACTGCAGCATGCCAGGCCTCCCAGTCCATTACCAACTCCCAGAGTTTACTCAAACTCATGTCCATTGAGTTGGTTATGCCATCCAGCTATCTCATCCTCTGTTTTCCCCTTCTCCTCCTGCCTTCAGTCTTTCCCAGCATCAGGATCTTTTCCAATGAGTGAGTTCTTTTCATCAGGGGGCCAAAGTATTGGAATTTCAGCTTCAGCATCAGTCCTTCCAATAAATATTCAGAATATTTCTTGTTATTTCCTGTAGCTCAGCCCCAAGACTCTTCTTTGCTCAAATGCTCATTCCAAGAGATTCAAGGAGAATCCATCTAGCTCTGATCTCCCTATATTATAAAACCCATTGTTGTATGAGGGTCAGGCAGGGCTGTATGGAAGCTGATAGGTGGAAGTAAACTCAAGATGAAGGATGAGTAAGTCGACCTGGCACGAGGGGGGAGTGAATCAGAATGGAGGGGCTCTAGGGGATCATCAGAGGCTGCTAGGGCTCTGACTTTAGGGTAGGATGACACTGAGATAGGCCCAGGTTGCTGGGGGAACCCAGGCAGAGGAAAGCAGCTTTTGTGTCATCCCTGGTTATAGGACAAGGAGTTCAGAGACAGGATCAGCTGGGTGGCTGCCCACCACCCTCCAGCTGCAGGCAGAACTATTGGAAAAGTACTGGAGTTGGGTGCCTGCTAGCTTCAAGCAGCATGGACAATGAGGGTGGGGTTACTGGAGAAGAGGGCGGTGAGGAAGTGTCTGCTGAGGACGTGTCTAATCCTGGCACCTCTTCTCTTCCTGCCAGTCCACACACCCCATCCCCCACTCAGTGTGGTACGCAGATTTGTCCACCTCTTGAATCAAAGCCAGGAGGACTTCTTGGCTGAGGCAGAGCTGCTGAAGCTCCAGGAGGAGGTGGTCAGGAAGATCCGGTCCAATCAGCAGCTGGAACAGGACCTCAATCTCATGGATATTAAGATTGGCCTGCTGGTGAAGAATCGAATCACCCTGCAGGTGAGGGGCCCACCCGAAATCTAGCTAGCAGCCTCTGGAGAGGTGATGCTGGCCATTCTCTGGTTGCTAATCAGATATTTTCTGAATGCCTAGATTTTATCATCTGGCTCAGATCCTTGTTCCAGCGGTCCTCTGCCCTTCTAGTCATTTGTTGGGGGCACATGATATAATGGAAAGAGCGCTGGACATAAAATTGTAATGCCCGGCTCTGCTGACTCCTAGTGATGGGACTGGAGGCTGGTTGTTTAACCTCTCAGTCTGTTTCCTCATTAGTAAAGTGGGAATAATGAGAGTGCTCACCAGGGCAGATGTGAAAATAGATATGAGAGCTCCTTAACCTGTCAGTTACCATACATATATGCTGTGATGAGGTAGAAGTGATGCAGCAGTATCTCCACCTCAATTCTGTACAACAGGCTAATGAGAAGTCAGAGCAGAAATGAATACACCTGGTGCCTCAGTCCTGCAACCCAGCTCTCTTTGGAGACTCACCTGGTGAGCGCAGAGGTGCCAGGTGGAGTCTCAGGACAGCTGGAGGCCCTTTCTCATCCTAGAACCGTTTGTCTCCCCTGGCTCCTGCCTTCAATACCTTGCACAGCAGAAAGCCCAGGCTCTTCAAAGCACTGACTAGACCATACGTTCTGCACTCTGTGCTGGCCTGGTTGGGTTGTATCACCTGCTCCCCTGCCCCGACAGGAAGTGGTCTCCCACTGCAAGAAGCTGACCAAGAAGAATAAGGAACAGCTGTCGGATATGATGGTTCTGGATAAGCAGAAGGGATTAAAGTCGCTGAGCAAAGAGAAACGGCAGAAGCTAGAAGCTTACCAGCACCTCTTCTACCTGCTCCAGGTGAGCAGAGGGCTTTGGGAGGGGACATCTGTATTCTCTTCTGAGGGCCTGGGACCTGAGGCCTTCTTGCCTAAGCCCTCACCTGCATATCAGGAGTCCTTTCCTGCCATCCTAACATCCTGTGCCCAGGGAAAGAGACTGCCTCCTTTCATTTATCTGGGATGTTCCTAGGACCCTTGAGAAAGTGTAGCAGTGCTCGCTATTCCTAGTTCCCGTCAGCAAAGCCTTTCTTTATCTGATCACTAGTCCTTGAGGTGCTCTATCAGCCATTCCTATCTCCCCATTGCTTTCAGACTCAACCCACCTACCTGGCCAAGCTGATCTTTCAGATGCCTCAGAACAAAACCACCAAATTCATGGAGTCAGTGATTTTCAGTCTGTACAACTATGCCTCCAACAGCCGAGAGGCCTATCTCCTGCTCCAGTTGTTCAAGGCAGCACTCCAGGAGGAAATCAAGTAGGTTTTCCAAAAGCAAAAAGAATGGGAAGAGAAGGGGTTAAGAGATGCCACCGTTGGCTCCTTCACAAGGTGACAATTTATTGAGGTTTGAAGGTAGAAATGGACTCAGAAGACCTCTTTTCTCTGCCGCCCAGGGAGGCAAGGCATCTCTTGGGACAGCCTGTGGGGAGGGCATGTGCTGACATGTTAACATCACAGCTGAGACAGACATAACAGGACTGTCTTTAAGAAGAGGGATACCAACACAGGCTTTAAAGAAAATCTCAAAAGGAAAAGCAGCTCTTCTATACCAAGGCAGGAGACCAGCTTCAATGACCTCTTAATCCACAGGTCAAAGGTGGAGCAGCCCCAGGATATGGTGACAGGCAACCCGACTGTGGTGAGGCTGGTGGTGAGATTCTATCGGAATGGGCGGGGGCAGAGTGCCCTGCGGAGATCCTGGGCAAGGTGATCCAGGACGTGCTGGAGGACAAGATGCTCAGCATCCACACAGACCCTGTCCACCTCTATAAGAGCTGGATCAACCAGACTGAAGCCCAGACAGGGCAGCGCAGGTGAGCAGATGGGCAGAGGGAGAGGTCTCTCTGATCACCTTGGTCTTGGGCCTCACCAGGGAAGCTTGAGTGTGCTTTGAAGACAGCATATAAATGAGCTTGCTGATTTATGTAAATATGACACCAGCCCTATAGGATGAAATAAGGTAGCCTTTTAGACCCCCTCTGGTAATTAACATGGAACTGATGTAATTGACACTGGACCTGGTGTGCTTAACATAGAGTGAGCCCAGATGAATATGCAAATATGTATAATTGCTGTGTCAGTGCTTGCAAATGATTTGTCAGATATACTGGGAGTTGGGATAGGACTCCTTATTGATAGGCATATAGCTGAATATTCAGATTTATAGATGAATAGGCAAATGAGGTAGTGGAAGAAATAAGTCAGCCCTCCAGATGGCCATTAGCTGAGGTGCATAGGTACTAGGGAGATGGAGCCATGGAGGAAGTAGGGAGTGCTAGTGGCTTCTCTGGAAGGTGCACAGGCATCCAGGTGGGGGGCACTGCAAGGCCCTGGCCCAGCCTTCAGCATCCCCATAACTACCAGAGACTTGTAGGGAGCCCTGGGCTCATCTGTTTCCCCCTTGGGATCTTTCCACAGACACCAGACCCTCCATTTCCTCCTCCACTCTTCCACCTCCCCATAGGTGCTTCATCTCTTCTTCCACCCATATCACTCTAGTCCTCTCTGAGTCCTTTCTCTTATTCTGGCCTACACCCTGGGCTGCCCTCAGCATGTATATATGAGATCTTGTTGTGAGATGAGTTTAAGGGGTGGAGCCTCAGGGAGGGGAGGCCTTGGGAGGGGTTTCTGGCTGATAGCTTGTCTCTGTCTGCCCACAGCCACCTCCCCTATGATGTCACCCCAGAGCAGGCCTTGAGCCACCCTGAAGTCCAAAGACGACTGGACATCTCCCTCCGCAACCTTCTCGCCGTGACTGATAAGTTTCTTGCAGCCATCATCTCATCTGTGGACCAAATTCCGTATGTGCAACAACCTAGGCGTGGATCTCCGGAGGGCTCAGGCATGAGAGGGAGAGCAGAGCAGTCCTGAAGGGTGGCAGGCAGGAAGGGAAACTGGGCTGGGGTGCTCGGGGGCTTCCAGGAGGTGGGTAGAGAAGGCGCGAAGCCCCTGCTAGAGACTGGCCCCGGATTATAGCACACACGGATCTAGTGGGCAGTCAGGACCTCCCTGGGCCAGAGAAAGGCACCTTAAGTGATACGGGGACATGTGATTGCCTGAATGTAAGTGGTGGAAAATGTAAAATTCTTCAGTCTATAAAGTCAAAAATAAGAAAACTTCACACCAGTAAAGCACTTTATAAAAGTCCTTTCCTTTCTTAAAATTTAGCACATAATTATTTTCTGAAAAGCAAATGATTGAAAATGTTGATAAGGTGGGTCTCCTCTAGATCTTCACTCAGCCAGCCAGCCTTCCGGGTGCTCAGTGGTGCCTGGGGTAGGGTGGGGATGCGGGAGAGGGAGCCCACAGAGCTCATGTCCCTGCTCCCCAGACCTGGAAGACTGGATTAAGGGTTTACAGTTAGGATTCAGAAAAGATTGTCCTAGGACTGATAAAGGAAAGCACACAGTGAGCTGTGAACTTCTCTCCCTGGTACCCCAGAAGGAGGCAATAGCTTTTTAAAGTATTTCATTAGATTTGTAGGTGGCACATCCATAAATAGGAATAATAATAATAAGGTCCCAGGGATCAAACCCAGGTCTCCCACCTTGCAGGCAGATTCTTTACCATCTGAGCCACCAGGGAAACCGTTTGAATTGCACTCTACCATTACTTTCACAAAAATAATTTTACTTGATCCTCACAAAAGCCCTAGGAGATAGAGAGGGCAAGAATGAACAGTCCCATTTTCCAGACCAGGGAACAGACTTGTAAGGGGAGCACAATAGCCTGAGCTGACATCTCTGGTTTGTGGCGGAGTCAGGACAAGATGCTTCTACTCCAGCTCATTGTCCTCCCGGGCCTGCCTCTAACCCAGACCAGGCCCTCACAGATGCTCTATAATAACAGAGCCTCCAGGGCTGTCCTGGGATGGGGTTTTGGCTGCAGGTGTCAGACACCTAACATACAGGCTCAAGGTGCTTCTGTGGGGAAGGCAGGATGGACACTGGGATCTGGGGTGTCCCCAGGGGAGACTAAAGGGGGCCAAGGAAGAGGCTCTGGGGACAGGCTGGAGGCTTCATGAGAGCTGGCTGGGCCCTGGTCCTGGGTGCTAACCAAGGGCATGAGGGAGGGACAAGGCCCAGAGATGTTTAGAGGAAGCAGCAGGGAGCTGGCTGTGGGAAGTGGAGGGTCAGCTCTGGTGTGGCTATGCCCAGGGGAAGGAGAGGCGGGCACTCAGGCCCTCGCGCTGGGGTGGGGGCAGGGCCATAGTGCACCTATTGCTTGGCCCCAGGTACGGGATGCGATACGTGGCCAAGGTCCTGAAGACGACTCTGGCAGAGAAGTTCCCCGACGCCACAGAGCATGAGATCCATAAGGCAAGTGTTGTCATCCATCCCCACCTTAAGAGCTCTGCTTTGCCCTGATGGTGGCTGTGAACCCCCAGAATGAGACCAAAGGACCAAAAGAAAATAAAACAAAACCCTATGCTATAAAAAGCCAAGAAGGCGAGTATTCTCTACCCTACCAGTTAAGCCTGGCTCACCCACAGGGCTCAGATGGCAACAGGTGGCAAACGGGAAGGCATCCAGGACAGGAGTTAACAGTAGACAACCTTGCCAGAGTGGGTTCTAGTCCCAGCTATAGCTGACATTTGCTGCATGGCCTTGAGCGAGTTGCTGGTCTGCTCTGGGTCTGTTTTCTACACAAGGATGGGATTGACCCGGGGTCCTTCCCACCTGCTGAGCTGGGAGAGCGGGGCTGGGGCTGTGGAGGTGGGCCACAGGCGCGTCTCACGACAGCCTCCTCCGCCCTCAGGTGGTGGGGAACCTCCTGTACTACCGCTTCCTGAACCCGGCTGTGGTGGCCCCCGACGCCTTCGACATTGTGGCTATGGCAGCGGGCGGCGCGCTGGCGGCCCCCCAGCGCCACGCCCTGGGGGCTGTGGCTCAGGTCCTGCAGCACGCTGCGGCCGGCAAGGCCTTCTCCAGGGAGAGCCAGCACCTGCGCGTCTTGAATGACTATCTGGAAGAGACGCACCTCAAGTTCAGGTCTTGGTCCCAGCTTCCTGTTCCTCTCCGTTTCCTTCTTCTCCTCCTCTTCCCATCTTCTTTTCACAGACCACTTCCTTTCAGGCACAACTTACTCTCTCAAATCCGTGAGGAGGGGAGGCGCGGAGGATAGTTAGTGGGCTGGAGGACAGATTGTTGGAAGGACTCCCAGTGAAGAGGAGAGAGGGCTATTGAAGGAAGCTGGTTTGAAGGGGCCACTGGGAGAGGTGAGGCAGCGGATGGGGGCAGAGGGGCAGAGTTGGCTTGAGCAGTTACCGGCAAGGCGGGAGAAAGGCTGATGGACACAGAACGTGAGGGGGTGCCGGACCGCCCCACCCTCTCACATGCTTTTCCTCCGGAGCTAGGAGGTTCATCTGCCGAGCCTGCCAGGTACTAGAGCCAGAGGAGCGTTTTGCGATGGATGAGTACTCGGACATGGTGGCTGTGGCCAAACCCATGGTGTACATCACCATGGGGGAGCTCGTCAACACACACAGGGTGAGGGCCTGTGCAAGCTTGGGGCAATGGGTGGGTGGACTGGCCCTGGAAGGAAGGCCTGGCTCAAGCTCTGTGTCTCCTTTACTCCCTCCACCCTGTAGCTGTTGTTGGAACACCAGGACTGGATCGCCCCTGATCACCGAGACCCCCTGCACGAGCTCCTGGAGGACCTTGGGGAGCTGCCCACTGTCCCTGACCTCATCGGTGCGTGCCATCCTCGACACTGGGGCGGGCAGTGGGGCCTGCAGGAAGTGCGGGTGGGCAGGTGAGCAGGGCCTTGGAATGTGCCCTCTCGAGTTTTTGTTCAGTCTGGGACATGTGCCAGGAGGCTGGCTAGTGCATCTCTGTGTCCTGGAGATGGACACAGAGTGATGTAGGGGACCCTGTACCATCATATAAATGTGATGTTAAATCACATGAGAGGACAGAGGAATAATGGCCTGTTTTGGGTCCCAAAATGTTTCTCTGATGAGGGAGAAAGATTTCAGGAGGTGTGAAATGGAAGGAAGTTGGCTTCCAGAGGCAGAAGGGCAGGGAAGGTGGGGACAGATAGAAGAAAGTCAGGAGGAGCTCCTGGCCTAGAGAGGCACAGCCCCAAAGACAAGAGGGTTACCTCTGTGGGTGAGAGCCCTTCTGCTGGTGCTCAGGGCTTGAGGGTTCAAGGTGGCCAGAGGGGCAGTGTGGGAAGGCTTCCTGGAAGAGGGGCTCATGGAGCAGCATGTTCACCATGGCTCCATCTGTGCGTGTGCTAGTCTCTCTCCTTCCTCACTTGCGTCAGGGGAGAATGTAGCTACGGATGGGAACGTGGATCTGAGCAAGCTAGAAGTGTCCCTGACTCTCACCAACAAGTTTGAAGGACTGGAGACAGACGCTGACGACACCAACACCCAGAGCCTGCTTCTGAGGTGGGAGCACAGCCTTGGCCCCTGGGACTCCCCAGGCCAGTGAGCTGGCTGCTCTGGAGTGGCCATCCCGCCTTCTTCTCGGACTCCCTTGCCCTCCAGAAAGTTCTCGCCCAAGCCTGACTGGCCTTCCCCTTCCTGCAGCCTCAGCTGTTTCCCTTCTGGCAGCCTCAGCTTTTGGCTCCGTGTTGTGGCTGAAGGCAAAGGACTAGTTAGGACATTGGCAGCGTGGTTTTTGGCATGTTGTTGTGCTGTCTCCCAAATGCTTCTTTTTAAATTGTTTTTTTATTTTTCTGGCTGTGCCAGATCGTAGTTGCCCCATGCAAAATCTTCTTTGTGGCGTGTGGGATCTTTAGTTGTGGCGTGCGAGATCTAGTTCCCCGACCAGGGATTGAACCTGGTCCCCCTGCATTGGGAGCACAGAGTCTTAGCCACTGGACCATCAGGGAAGTCCCGAAATGCTTTCTTACACTTCATTTAACATAAGGGACAAACAATGAGGTAGATGATGGTTTCCCTGCCTTCCAGTGGAGGAAAGAAACTCAAGCTAAGTGACTTGCCTGAAGTCCCACAGCCAGGAGGTGAAGGAATTCGTGTTCTAATCAATCCCCTGGCCTTGTGAACTGTGGTTAGGAGATGAGTGTGGAACTGTTCATCCCCAAGTCTGCAGATGTGAGGCAAGACCCCTAGTGGGCCCAGGCTGGTCATCTAGGCAAGAGAGGAGCCAGGTCACCACTTTGACCCGCCTGCCAACAAGACAGCCTCTCCACTCATCCATTCACCAAATAAACCAGTGAGCTGGGTGTTCAGCTCTGTCTTGCCACGGAAGGCCTCATAGCGGGGCCAGGCTAGATGTGAACACGTGTCAGAGGACACCCGAGAGGGAGGCAGGCATCGGGTGCTTGAAAGCTCACAGGGACCCCTGGATGGGAAAACTTTTCACAGAGGAGGAACCGCATCCTTCAGCCAGAGGACTCAAAAGAGGGCCAGCTGTGGGAGACGTTGCAGGCAGAGGACACAGAGGCGTAAGAGAGTACAGTGTGTTCAGACGTGGTAGTTCAGTGTCACGGGCCATCAGTCCACCCGGGTCTTCCTCCTGGTTACATTCTCTTCATAACACCTCCCCGCATCACTCTCTTTCTTTACCTCCAGCCATGCAGGGCAGGGCTACTTACTGGCAGCTCCCTTGCCAGCCCCAGTCCAGACCCTCCCCTTCCCTTACCTCTCCCCCATCGCTCGCAGCACCAAGCAGATGCTGGCTGACATCATGCAGTTCCACTCGGGAGACTCCCTCCAGGAGATCCTATCCCTCTCGGCTTCCAGGGAGGAGGTGAGTGGCATCCTGGCTCCCAGGTCCTGTCTCATCCACCTCACCCCAGCATGGCTGGTTCCTTTCCCGGGCTCCTGCCCACAGTCGACTCCAAGCAGACACGTTGTTCACCAGTCATTCGAGCTCTGGAGGGCTGAGGCCTCTCCCCTTAATCCCCAGAGACCCTCAGGCTACGGAGTCCCAAGACTGCAGCTCCTCCCTACTCCCCACTGAAACAAGAGTGAGCCCTGCAGGAAAACCAGTCCTGCTGCAGCCCTGCTGTCAGTGATAGGAGGGGTCAGGGGTTGCAGAGAGGCAGAATGGGCAGATTCCCTTGAAGAGCACCAAGGAGCTGGTGCTCAGCATAGGAACGGGCCGCTTGAGGGCCTGAAGGCCGGAGAAGGTGGTTAAGTGTGGGAGGCCAGGGGCAAGTTGGACCAGCTGGATCACAGGCTTAGCCAGGGTCTTCCCAAGAGCACAGGTGGGGACAGCCAGTAGAGGCCTGTCCCAAACATGAGACAAAAAGGAGGAGATGCCCGGGTCTCCTGGAGCCATCACAGATCTCCACCGTTGGGAAGTCACAGCCAGTGTCTAACCGGACGTTTTATGCCATCCTCCTGCTGGGTCTCCTGGGCCACTCATCCTCTGTGCTGACCCACAGGGCCCTTCAGTGGCTATGAAGTTATACACTTTGATGTTCTTCACCACCCCTAGGGTGGGGACCCATGGGTGGGGCAGCATGTCAGCACCCACTAGAGCCCTCCAGCCTCTCTGGCCCCCAGGAAGCAGCCCACAAGCGGCTGATGTGCCGACGCCAGGCCTGTGAAGCCCAGACTCCGGAGCCGCTGCGACGACACCGCTCACTGACGGCCCACTCCCTCCTGCCGCTGGCAGAGAAACAGCGGCGTGTCCTGCGGAACCTGCGCCCGACTCGAGGGCCTCGGGTTGGTCAGTGCCAGGGACGGCTACCAGGGGCTGGTGGACGAACTAGCCAAGGTAACAGTCTGGAGGGAGGGAGAGAATGTGTGTGTGTGTGTACACATGTTCATAGTGTTGACACTTCAAGGGCAGGCCTCTCCTGGGAAGTGCCCACCCAAAATTGTCAACAGCCAGGGGAAGGCCAAGCAACCTCCAAGGGCCTTTTTGAAGGAAAGGTCTCAAAATTAGTCAGGGAAGGGAGTATTCTTAAAATGCTCTTTTACTTAAAAAAAGCAAGCTTTGGATCTGTTACTGCTCAGTAGGAGGGAGGCCCTGAAACATCCTTTGAGGGTTTGGGGGTGGGGTCCGTGAAGTTGTTCGCCTCCTAGAGAAACTGCCTTGAAGTCTTCCGCTTCTGGCTTGTCCTGAAGATCCTCACAGTAAGTTGTTCTCAGGCCTGAGTCAGGCCCTGAGGCTCTCCTGCCAGGAAGGGTCAACTCACCTCTCCCTTGGTCCCCAGGACATCTGCAACCAGCGCAAGCGCCGGCAGCGGAGGAAAGCAGAGCTGCTGAAGCTCCAGGCCACACTCCAGGGCCTGAACACCAAGACCACCTTTTATGAGGAGCAGGGCGACTACTACAGTCAGTACCTCCGGGCCTGCCTGGACCACCTGGCCCCCAGCTCCAAGTATGTGCTCCCCGTCCTGCACTCTGAAGGTGACCTGTGACCTGTCCTCTCACCCATGTCGACCTTTGCCCCACTGGTTACCAGCTTTGGAACGGACATCTCCCCCAGCACAGCGTGGTCCCTTCCTGACAGTCTTTGAGTCTCCCTCATAAACTCGGGCTCAAGTGTCTTCCACCAGTGAGAAGTCTTCCTCAGGCTCTAATTTCCTTCTACCAGCCATCGAGAGAATTAGTGTCTTTGGTGTTGAAGAGTTTGTTAAATGAACTGTCTGGGCCTTTTCTTCTTCAGGAGTTCTGGGAAAGGGAAGAAGCAGGTATCTCTCCACTACACGGCTGCCCAGCTCCTGGAGAAGGGTGTCTTGTTGGAAATTGAAGATCTTCCCACCTCTCAGTATGTGTCTTTGGAGGGAAGAATGTCAGGCCCTAACCTGGGAGGCAGATGGGAGAACTCTGGGCTGGGCACTGGGTGTGAGGGAAGAAGCGTGGTCCCTGCCCTGAAGGAGCTATTAGGATGATGGGGAAGACGGGCATCTCCAGACAGAGAGCGAAGGGCAGTGGACGTGGTCTGGCACAGTTCTAGACACCCAAAGGCACAGGATGCTGGGAAAGCATCCTGGAAGAGAAAACAGCGTTTCGGGCCAGCCAGGGGAAAGGGCTGAGGTGTACTGAGCAGAAGTAGAACTGGAAGGAGGAAAAGAGAGAGGGAGAGTGACACAAGGGAAGCCTGGCTCTGGGTGACACACAGCGCTGCCTGGGAAGAGTGGGTGGAAGCACTGGGTGGAAGGACGGGGTGTGGCCCTGGTAAGAGGCAGTAGGTCCCTAGGTGGAAGGGCGGGGTGTGGCCCCGGTAAGAGGCAGTGGGTCCCTGGGTGGAAGGGCGGGGTGTGGCCCCGGTAAGAGGCAGTGGGTCCCTGGGTGGAAGGGGCGGGGTGTGGCCCCCGGTAAGAAGCAGTGGGTCCCTGGGTGGAAGGGCGAGGTGTGGCCCCGGTAGAGGCAGTGGGTCCCTGGGTGGAAGAGTGGGTGTGGCCCTGGTAAGAGGCAGTGGGTCCCTGTTTTGAATCCTGTTCTTGATAGTTTCAGAAATGTGATCTTTGACATCACCCCTGGAGATGAGGCGGGAAGGTTTGAAGTAAACGCCAAGTTTCTGGGTGTGGACATGGAACGATTTCAGCTCCACTATCAGGTGAGGGGACACTCCCATGAGCCCTCCATATACCCGGTGGGCTTTAGGTGCTAGCCTGAAGATGGAAGGCTGGCCTGGCTTCCCTGGGCCTTGGACGGTATCAACTTTGTTCCCTGTCCAGTCCACATTGTCTGTTCCTGAAGACAAGAGTGATGGTCTGTGTAGCCCAAGCCTGCCCCATGCCCTGACACAGACCCCACAGCCGAGCAACAGGAGAGTGGAGTGGGTTGGCAGTGTCAGAGCAGATTAATATTTGATGCCCTATCCCATGTCAGGGGCTTTACACATTACCTCATTTAATCCTCTCCAAAGCTCTCCAGCATTATCCCTGTTTTATAGGCTCTGAGGCTAAAGGTTAAGAAGCTGGCCTAAGTCATAGGCCAGTGTTCAGGAAAGCAGTGATTTTTAAATCCCAATCTTGCCGCTCTGCTGCTTTGCCTTTTAAATGATTCCAGGCCCTGGCTCTGCTGGAACTGACATTTGGCCAGGTCGCTGCACCTGCCTCTTGGTGGTTTCCTCATCTGTGCAGGGGGTTTCCACGCCCACTTCGGTGGACAATGCCACTGGATGACTGTGTATGGCTCCAAGATGTTAGTGCTCTATAGACTGTGGACCACAGTGAGAACCCCTCCAACTCCCCTCCCTGCCCCTTCCCTCCCTCCTAGGACCTCCTGCAGCTCCAGTACGAGGGTGTGGCTGTCATGAAACTCTTCAACAAGGCCAAGGTCAACGTCAACCTTCTCATCTTCCTTCTCAACAAGAAATTCTTGCGGAAGTGACTGAGGCAGAGGTTGCTCCCCAAGCCCTTCTTACCTCACTGGATGCTTTTCTTAACACTAATGCACTGCTCCACTTTCCTGCAGACACCCAGAACTCAGGCCCAGGCAAGGCTCAAGGAGTCTCGCCCTTTCCCCAGCTGGGAGGAGTCTGGCTCCCTGGCCTACAGGCAGGGTCTCTAATTGGCTCCAGGCCTGCCATGTGGCTTATAAGCCACAGAACTCCATGATTTTCCAGCCTGATGGGAAGGAATGAATCCAGGGCCTGCCCTGCGAAGGCTACTAGCTCTAGTGTCTGCTGCCGCCCTCCCCATACGCAAGCGCTGTCCCAGCGGCCTGATTCCTGCTGCCTCCCTTCTCTCTGCAGACCCAAGCTGGGGCTGGGCTCCCTGCCCCACCCCCACTGCAGCAGCATCTTGTTCTCTCCTGCTGAGGCCAGGCCACTCTGCTGCAGAGATGCCTCACACCCTCCCAGCCCTGACCCTCACCCCGGGTGGACAGCGCTCATTAATGCCCCTCAGCCTTGTGACACACAGCGGCCTGGGCAAGATGACCCTCCATTAACCTCAAATCTCACTCTCCTGTTTACAGTCTGTTTTACATGTGGGTCACCAGGGTATTTATTCTCTCCTGTGCAACCTTAATCATGGTTTTTGTTCTTTCTTCCTGAGCTCAGAGAAAGAGTTCCCATTTCCCTATTCAAACTAATATTCATGCCAATCTTTTATACCTTGTATATAAAGTCATCTTGGGTCCCTCGTGTTTAAGATCTCATTATTTCAGCCTCATACGGTACGAAAAGCAGTCTTTCCCTTTTCTCTCTCACCCAACAGGATTCTTGCATCTGACAGCTAACTTCCTGTCCTTGTGGCCCCTCTCATTTCACTTTAATATAAACAGCTGTTACCTCGGCATCTGTTGTTAACCCTTATTTCATCTCCTGCAGAGCAGGCCCCTAAATTCTGGGATAAATCTGCCCTGGTGAGCGGGGAGTCTTTCCTACAGCGCCCCCCTCACCTTTCTCTAGGCGTCCGCTGTGGACCCTACCTACCAGAGCTCATTCGTTCTTAATGAGATGTGGCGTTTATTCCTCTCTTCCCTCCCCCAGGGGACAGAGAGGAGAAAGAAATGCTTAGATTTGGATTCCATTTTTATTGGCCACTCTGAAGACTAAAGAGGAGGGGAAACCAGTCCATGTTCTACTCTACTTGTTTTGCACACATTTGCAGCAGGTTCTTTGCCTGAGCCTTGGATGACAACACCAAAGGCCCCTGAGCCAGTTTCTTGGTATCGTGGGCTCTACACTCTGACCCAAATCCCCTGTTCAGGAGGAAAGCCCCACTCTTTTCCCCCTGGGTTTCAGGAAGCTGGGAGGAGGGGACAGTCTAGATGGACACCCATCCTGCCCTCGGAACTCCCGAGCAGCTCCTGCTGGGCAGGCACACACAGGTCTGCGCAGAGCAGCCTGTCTCCTGCACTCCTTTCCGTTCTGTCGCTCAGGACCTGTCTTGCTGTCACACTCAGTCTCAGTCACGTCCTCCCCTCTGCCACTTAACATGTTACAGCAAAGACTTCAAGTACCGCCTCGCTCTGGGTGACAGTGACATGTACCAGTGGATCCAAGTTTCTACACATCGGTCATCATTAAAAGACTTAGATTCACCAAATGATTCCAACACTATCCCACTGTGACACTCCCCCACAGTCACAGATCTCCACCACATACACCACGTATAGAAAAGTCCCAATAGCTACTGTGCTTGCTGGGATATTTACACACACGTATTACTCACAACAACTACAAAGGTAAGCAGTCACCATTTTCACTTAATAGATGATGAAACTGCAGTTCAAAGGGTCAGATAACTGCATAAAGCACCACAGCCATAAGGGGAAGAAAGTCTTTAAACTCAGGTCCATCTGCTCAGATTTATATTCCCCTGTCCAGAAAAACATCTATTTCCGCTTTATTGACTATGCCAAAGCCTTTGATTGTATGGATCACAATAAACTGTGGAAAATTCTGAAGGAGATGGGAACACCAGACCACCTGACCTGCCTCTTGAGAAATCTGTATGCAGGTCAGGAAGCAACAGTTAGAACTGGACATGGAACAACAGACTGGTTCCAAATAGGAAAAGGAGTACATCAAGGCTGTATATTGTCACCCTGTTTATTTAACTTATATGCAGAGTACATCATGAGAAACGCTGGACTGGAAGAAACACAAGCTGGAATCAAGATTGCCGGGAGAAATATCAGTAACCTCAGATATGCAGATGACACCACCCTTATGGCAGAAAGTGAAGAGGAACTAAAAAGCCTCTTGATGAAAGTAAAAGAGGAGAGTGAAAAAGTTGGCTTGAAGCTCAACATTCAGAAAACAAAGATCACGGCATCCAGTCCCATCACTTCATGGGAAATAGATGGGGAAACAGTGGAAACAGTGGCTGACTTTATTTTTGGGGGCTCCGAAATCACTGCAGATGGTGACTGCAGCCATGAAATCAGAAGACGCTTACTCCTTGGAAGAAAAGTTATGACCAGCCTAGATAGTATATTTCAAAAGCAGAGACATTACTTTGCCGACTAAGGTCCGTCTAGTCAAGGCTATGGTTTTTCCTGTGGTCATGTATGGATGTGAGAGTTGGACTGTGAAGAAGGCTGAGTGCCGAAGAATTGATGCTTTTGAACTGTGGTGTTGGAGAAGACTTTTGAGAGTCCCTTGGACTGCAAGGAGATCCAACAAGTCCTTTCTGAAGGAGATCAACCCTGGGATTTCTTTGGAAGGAATGATGCTAAAGCTGAAACTCCAGTACTTTGGCCACCTCATTTGAAGAGTTGACTCATTGGAAAAGACTTTGATGCTGGGAGGGATTGGGGGCAGGAGGAGAAGGGGATGACCGAGGATGAGATGGCTGGATGGCATCACGGACTCGATGGACATGAGTCTGAGTGAACTCCGAGAAATAGTAATGAACAGGGAGGCCTGGCATGCTGCGATTCATGGGGTCGCAAAGAGTTGGACACGACTGAGCGACTGAACTGTACTCTTCTCTGAAACATTTCCACTTCCATCACCCCACATTCTCATGCCACTCTTGTCTTTCAGGCCCACCCCACTCCACCCTGGTGTTGGTCCCTGATGCGCTTCAGTTCATCTTTTCCTAACTAGTGGTGCCCAATCTGAGATACAGGCACTTAGTTCCAATGGGTGGGACTAGATACCAGTACAACCTCTTCAGTGGACAGTTTTGCAACATCAGAAATAACAAGAGCAGGGACTTCTCTGGTGGTCCAGTGGCTGAGATCTGTGCTCCCAGTGCAGGGGGCCTGGCTTTGATCCCTAGACAGAGAATTAGATCCTGCATGCTGCAATTAAGACCTGGTGCAGCCATATAAGTAAATATTTTAAATATATGCATATTTAAGTGCAGGGTACCAGCACAATTCAATGGGGAAAGAGTAGTCTTTTCAACAAATGTTGCCAGGATGCTGGATATCCACATTCAAAAGAATGAAGTTGGACCTGTACCTCACACCATAAACAAAAATTAAAACATCACAGACCTAGATATAAAAGCTAAAACTATAAAACTCTTAGAAGAAGCATAGATATAACTTTTCATGACTTTGGATTTGGCAGCGGTTTGTTTAGATACTGAAAGCAGAATCTGCAAAAGTAGATAAACTGAGCTTCATCAAAATTCAAAACTCTTGTGCTTCAAAGGACATCTTTAAGGAAATTAAAAACAACCCACAAAAGTGGGAGATGTTTTCAAATCATACATCTGACAAAGGATTTATATCTGCAATGTATAAAGAACTCTTACACAACTCAAAAAGCCCAATTAAACGGGCAAAGAATTTGAAGGGCCATTTCTCCAAAGAAGATATATGAATGGCTAGTAAGCACATGAAGTGATGCTCAGGGTTCCCCTGGTGGTCCAGTGGTTAAGAATCTGCCTACCAATAAACATGGTTCGATCCCTGGTCTGGAAAGATCCCACATGCCCTGAGGCGACTAAGCTGGACCACAATTACTGAGCCTGTGCTCAAGAGAAGCCACTGCAGTGAGGGGCTCAGGCACCGCAACTAGAGCAGCCCTGCCTGCTGCAGCTGGAGAGAGCCCCCATGCCACCGTGAAGATCTAGCACACCCAAAGGCAAGTAAGTAAAATCTTTTATAAAAAAGGCTGTAAAGGCCCAAGATTATTAGGAAAAAATGATATTTAACATTATGAGTCATTACAAAAATGCAAATCAAAATCACGAGATACCACTTCACCCCCTCTCGGATAGCTAAAGAACAATAGGGAATAACAAGTGTTGGTGAGGCTGCGGAGAAATTACAAGTCGTGTATTGCTAAGGAGGCTGTAAAATAGTGGAGTCACTTTGGAAAACAATTTGGCAGTTCCTCGCTAAACACAGTTACCATATGAGTCAGCAATTTCACTCCTAGGTGTAAATCCCAAGAAAATTGAAAGCATATGTCTGCACAAAAATCTGTATACAAATGTTTATAGCATCATGATTCTTAATAGCCAAAAAGTGGAAATAATCACATTGCTCATCAGCTAACAAGTGGATAAACAAAAGGTGATATATCCATACAATGGAATATTCAGCCATCAGAATGAAATACTGATATAAGCTACAACACAGAAGAATCTAGAAAACATGCTAAATGAAAGTCAAACACTCTTCCCTGGTGGCTCAGTGGTAAAGAATCTGCCTGCCAGTGCGGAGACCAGTTTGATCCCTGGTCCAGGAAGATTCCACATGCCTTGGGGCACCTAAGTTTATGTGCCACAGCTACCGAGCCTGCGCCCTAGAGCCCGCGAGCCTCAGCCACTGAGCCCATGTGCTAGAGCCCTTGCTCTGCAACGAAAGAAGCCACTACCACGAGTGGCCCATGCACTGCAACTGTAGGGTAGCCCTGCTCGCCACCACTAGGGAAGGTCCACATGCAGCAATGAAGATCCAGCAGAGGCAAAAAAAAACTAATTACATTTTTTTTAAAAGAAGGAAAAAAACAAATGAGCTAGATCTGAGTGTACTGATGTGAAAAGCTGTCAATGGTACATGTTATTTGGAATGCTACATGAGAAATGTGGCAGTGGTCCACCTTTGGGGAGTAGGAAGTATCTTTCTGTGCTGTTATTACAGTGAGCTTATCCTAGTCTTAATAGAAAAGGAGGCCGGCACATGCTATGCATCTAGAATAGGGGTAAGCAACACAGAGGAGTGGCGTGGCCCTGGTTCTAGAGCAGTGATGCTCCAACTAGGTGCTACAGTCTGTGGCTGGTCAGCTACTAGGACACATGCAGAAGTCGACAGCAAGCTCTTAGAAACTCACAGCTTGTAGTTGTACCTGTGATTCTAATGATAAAAAAATGATATTTTATATTATATAGGTCTCTTCACTTCATTTTTCTAGTAACTTGCTTTTTCATATTTCATGGAAATATCAGTTGATAAGAGAATTGAATATTTTAAGGAGTTGCCCTTTAATATAGACTGTTTGAGAAGAACTGTTCCTCAGGGCATACTTCTAGTCAAGTGACATAGAATGCATTAGCACTGATGAATTAAACCAGAGGGACTGAATGGAGTAGCTGAGATCATACTATATATGCAATTTTGGATTCTGCTATTTCCTTGAGTCATGAAAAACGTTCTCCATTTCTTTAAAATTTCTTCAAAACATTATGTAGGCCATACAGTTCATGTATTTAACATTCGTATAATATCGGACAGCTTTCCATGATCAATAACATATAATTCTGCAATGAATATTTTTGAGTTCAGTTCAGTTGCTCAGTTGTCTCTGACTCTTTGCGACCCCATGAAGCACAGCATGCCAGGCCTTTCTGTCCATTATCAACTGCCAGAGTCCACCCAAACCCATGTCCATTGAGTCAGTGATGCCACCTGGCCATCTCATCCTCTGTCATTCCCTTCTTGTCCTGCCCTCAGTCTTTCCCAGCATCAAGGTCTTTTCAAATGAGTCAGCTCTTCGTATCAGGTGGCCAAAGTACTGGAGTTTCAACTTCAACATCAGGCCTTCCAATGAACACCCAGGACTGATCTGCTTTAGGATGGACTGGTTGGATCTCCTTGCAGTCCAAGGGACTCTCAAAAGTCTTCTCCAACACCACAGTTCAAAAGCATCAATTCTTCGGCACTCAGCTTTCTTTATAGTTCAACTCTCATGTCCATACATGACCACTAGAAAAACCATAGCCTTGACTAGATGGACCTTTGTGGACAAAGTAATGTCTCTGCTTTTGAATATGCTATCTAGGTTGGTCATAACTTTCCTTCCAAGGAGTAAGCGTCTTCTAATTTCATGGCTGCAGTCACCATCTGCAGTGATTTTGGAGCCCTTCAAACCAAAGTCTGACACTGTTTCCACTATTTCCCCATCTATTTGCCATGAAGCAATGGGACCGGATGCCATGAGCTTAGTTTTCTGAATGTTGAGCTTTAAGTCAACTTTTTCACTCTCCTCTTTCACTTTCATCAAGAGGCTCTTCAGTTCCTCCTCACTTTCTGCCATAAGGGTGGTATCATCTGCATATCTGAGGTTATTGATATTCCTCCTGGCAATCTTGATTCCAGCTTGTGCTTCTTCCAGCCCAGCATTTCTCATGATGTACTCTGCATATAAGTTAAACAAGCAGGGTGACAATATACAGCCTTGATGTACTTGTTTTCCTATTTGGAACCAGTCTGTTGTTCCATGTCCACTTCTTTTTTTTTTTTCTTCTAATAGAATCTTTTATTTTATTTTTTTAATTTATTTATTTTTTTAATTACAATACTGTATTTGTTTTGCCATACATTGACATGAATCAGCCACAGGTGAACACAATCTCCCAATGCCGAAGCCCCCACCCACCTCCCACCCCACATCCTCTACCTGAATCATCCTGTGCTCCAGCCCCATGCATCCTGCATCCTGCATTGAACATAGATTGGTGCTTCGTTTCTTACGAGAAAGTATACATGTTTCAATGCCATTCTCCCAAACCATCCCACCTTTTCCCTCTCCCTCAGAGTCCAAAAGTCCGTTCTGTACCTCTGTGTCTCTTTTGTTGTCTCACATATAGGGTCATCATCCATGTCCACTTCTAACTGTTGCTTCCTGACCAGCATATAGGTTTCTCAAGAGGCAGGTCATGTGGTCTGGTATTCCCATCTCTTTCAGAATTTTCTACAGTTTATTGTGATCCACACAGTCAAAGGCTTTGGCATAGTCAATAAAGCAGAAATAGATGTTTTCCTGGAACTCTCTTGCTTTTTCCATGATCCAGCGGATGTTGGCAATTTGATCTCTGGTTCCTCTGCCTTTTCTAAAACCAGCTTGAACATCTGGAAGTTCACGGTTCACGTATTGCTGAAGCCTGGCTTGGAGAATTTTGAGCATTACTTTACTAGCGTGTGAGATGAGTGCAATTGTGTGGTAGTTTGAACTTTCTTTGGCATTGCCTTTCTTTGGGGTTGGAATGAAAACTGACCTTTTCCAGTCCTGTGGCCACTGCTGAGTTTTCCAAATTTGCTTGCATATTGAGTGCTGCACTTTCACAGCATCATCTTTCAGGATTTGAAATAGCTCAGCTGGAATTCCATCACCTCCACTAGCTTTGTTCATAGTGATTAATCCTAAGGCCCACTTGACTTCACATTCCAGGATGTTTTAAAATATAAGATCTTTATATTTCTAAACATCTCCCTAGAATACTAGGACAGAAATTGCTAGATCAAAGAGTATGAACATTTTTAAAAAATTAGGTTTTCCATATTATAATACATATTAATTGTAGAAACTTTCAGTTCAGTTCAGCTGCTCAGTCTGACTCTTAGCTGACTCTTAGCTACCACCATAGAACGCAGCACACCAGGCTTCCCTGTCCATCACCAACTCCCAGAGATTACTCACACTCATGTCCATCAAGTCCAGGATGCCATCCAACCATCTCATCCTCTGTCTTCCCCTTCTCCTCCTGCCTTCAATCTTTCCCAGCATCAGGGTCTTTTCCAATGAGTCAGTTCTTCGCATCAGGTGGCCAAAGTATTGGAGCTTCAGCTTCAGCATCAGTCCTTTCAATGAATATTCAGGATTGATTTCCTTTAGAATCGACTGGTTTGATCTCCCTTTCACTCCAGGGACTCTCAAGAATCTTCTCCAACACCACAATTCAGGAGCATCAATTCTTCAGCACTCAGTTTTCTTCACAGTCCAACTCTCACATCCATACATGACTACTGGGAAAACCATAGCTTTGGCTAGATGGACCTTTGTTGGCAAAGTAATGTCTCTGCTTTTTAATATGCTGTCTAGGTTGGTCATAGCTTTACTTCCAAGGAGCAAGCATCTTTTAATTTCATGGCTGCAGTCACCATCCGCAGTATTTTGGAGCCCAATAAAACAGTCTCTCACTATTTCCATTGTTTCCCTATCTATTTGCCATGAAGTTATGGGACCAGATGCCGTGACGTTAGTTTTCTGAATGTTGAGTTTGAAGCCAGCTTTTTCACTCTCCTCTTTCACTTTCATCAGGAGGTTCTTTAGTTCTTCTTTCATTTCTGCCATAAGGGTGGTGTCATCTGTGTATCTGAAGTTACTGATGTTTCTCCCAGCAAACTTAATTCCAGCTTGTGCTTCATTCAGCCCTGCATTCCTCATGATGTACTCTGCATAGAAGTTAAATAAGCAGGGTGACAATATACAGCCTTGACATACTCCGTTCCCAATTTGGAACCATTCTGTTGTTCCATGTCCGGTTCTGACTGTTGCTTCTTGACCTGCATGCAGATTTCTCAGGAGGCAGGTAAGGTGGTCTGGTGTTCCCATCTCTTGAAGAATTATTCACAGTTTGTTGTAATCCATACAGTCAAAGGCTTTGGCCTTTAGTCAACAAAGCAGAGGTAGATGTTTTTCTCTAGTCTTTCCCATTCTGTTGTTTTCCTCTATTTCTTTGCATTGATCGCTGAGGAAGGGTTTCTTATCTTTCCTTGCTATTCTTTGGAACTCTATATCTTTCCTTTTCTCCTTTCCTTTTCGCTTCTCTTCTTTTCACAGCTATTTGTAAGGCCTCCCCACACAGCCATTTTGCTTTTTGCATTTCTTTTCCATGGGGATGGTTTTGATCCCAGTCTCCTGTACAATGTCATGAACCTCCGTTCATATTTCATCAGGCACTCTATCTATCAGATCTAGTCCCTTAAATCTATTTCTCACTTCCACTGAATAATCATAGGGATTTTATTTAGGTCATACCTGATTGGTCTAGTGGTTTTCCCTACTTTCTTCAATGTAAGTCTGAATTTGGTAATAAGGAATTCATGATCTGAGCCACAGTCAGCTCCTTTCATTCCAACCCCAAAGAAAGGCAATGCCAAAGAATGTTCAAACTACCACACAATTGCACTCATCTCACACGCTAGTAAAGTAATGCTCAAAATTCTCCAAGCCAGGCTTCAGCAATACGTGAACCGTGAACTTCCAGATGTTCAAGCTGGTTTTAGAAAAGGCAGAGGAACCAGAGATCAAATTGCCAACATCCGCTGGATCATCGAAAAAGCAAGAGAGTTCCAGAAAAACATCTATTTCTGCTTTATTGACTATGCCAAAGCCTTTGACTGTGTGGATCACAATAAACTGTGGAAAATTCTGAAAGAGATGGGAATACCAGACCACCTGACCTGCCTCTTGAGAAATCTATATGCTGGTCAGGAAGCAACAGTTAGAAGTGGACATGGAACAACAGACTGGTTCCAAATAGGAAAACAAGTACGTCAAGGCTGTATATTGTCACCCTGCTTGTTCAACTTATTTGCAGAGTACATCATGAGAAATGCTGGGCTGGAAGAAGCACAAGCTGGAATCAAGATTGCCAGGAGGAATATCAATAACCTCAGATATGCAGATGACATCACCCTTATGGCGGAAAGTGAGGAGGAACTGAAGAGCCTCTTGATGAAAGTGAAAGAGGAGAGTGAAAAAGTTGACTTAAAGCTCAACATTCAGAAAACTAAGCTCATGGCATCCGGTCCCATTGCTTCATGGCAAATAGATGGGGAAATAGTGGAAACAGTGTCAGACTTTGGTTTGAGGGGCTCCAAAATCACTGCAGATGGTGACTGCAGCCATGAAATTAGAAGACGCTTACTCCTTGGAAGGAAAGTTATGACCAACCTAGACAGCATATTCAAAAGCAGAGACATTACTTTGTCCACAAAGGTCCATCTAGTCAAGGCTATGGTTTTTCTAGTGGTCATGTATGGACATGAGAGTTGAACTATAAAGAAAGCTGAGTGCCGAAGAATTGATGCTTTTGAACTGTGGTGTTGGAGAAGACTTTTGAGAGTCCCTTGGACTGCAAGGAGATCCAACCAGTCCATTCTAAAGGAAATCAGTCCTGGGTGTTCATTGGAAGGTCTGATGCTGAAGCTGAAACTCCAGTACTTTGGCCATCTCATGCGAAGAGTTGACTCATTGGAAAAGACTGATGCTGGGAGGGACTGAGGGCAGTAGGAGAAGGGGACGACAGAGGATGAGATGGCTGGATGGCATCACTGACTCGATGGACATGAGTTTAAGTGAACTCCGGGAGCTGGTAATGGACAGGGAGGCCTGGCATGCTTCGATTCATGGGGTCGCAAAGAGTTGGACAAGACTGAGCGACTGAACTGAACTGAACTGAAGATGTTTTTCTGGAACTCTCTTGCTTTTTCGATGATCCAGTTGGTGTTGGCAATTTGATCTCTCATTCCCTTGCCTTTTCTAAATCCAGCTTGAACATCTGGAAATTCATGGTTTACGTACTGTTGAACCTTGGCTTGGAGAATTTTGAAGATTACTTTACTAGCCTGTGAGATGAGTGCAGTTGTGTAGTTTGAACATTCTTTGGCACTGCCTTTCTTTGGGATTGGAATGAAAACTGACCTTTTCTAGTCCTGTGGCCACTGCTGAGGTTTCCAAATTTGTTGGCATATTGAATGCAGCACTTTCACAGCATCATCTCTTAGGATTTGAAATAGCTCAACTGGAATTCCATCGCCTCCACTAGCTTTGTTGTTTGTGATGCTTCCCAAGGCCCACTTGACTTTGTATTCCAGGCTTTCTGGCTCTAGGTGAGTGATCACATCATCATGGTTATCTGGGTTATGAAGGTCTTTTTTTATATAGTTCTGGAAAATTTAGAAAATATTTAAAAGGCAAAAAACAAAAGGGGCTTCCTTGCTGGGCCAGTGGTTAAGAGTCCTCCTTGCAAAGTAGGGGACGCTAGTTCAATCCTTGGTCTGAGAGGATCCCACATGCCACAGAGCAACTGAGCCCATGCACCTCTACTGCTGAACCCACTGCACCCACGTGCCATGACTACTGAAGCCCGCCCCTGCAGCCTGTGCTCCCCAGCAAGAGAAGCCATTGCAGTCAGAAGCCGGCGCACTGCAACTGGAGAGTAGCCCCTGCTGGCTGCAACTATACAAAGAGCGACGACAAAGACCCACCACAGACAAAAAGTAAAATAAAAAAATAAATCTTTCTTAGAAAGAAAAAAAAGTTAATATAATTCATGATACCATCACTAAATGATAGCTACTTGTAACATTTTGATGCATTCTCTTCCAATCATATTTGTAATTGGAATCACACTATGCATCTTATTTCGTTAACTGCTTATTCCATTTAACACTGTGAACATATCACCATATTAAATGGGATATACCCTAATTTACTTAATCCACCCACTATTAAATAACCATTTAGAGGGTTAAGTTTTGACATAAAAGAATGCTATGTTGCAAATTCCTTGTAGGGGGCTCTGTTGACATTGTTCTCTCTGGGTCTTTTTTTTCCTTTTTTTAGTATCTTAGGTCCCTCACCAAGGATCAAACCTGTGTCCCCTGCAGTGGAAACACAGAGCCTTAACTATTGGATTAGCACGGAAGTCCTGGATCTTTTCCTTTAGTGAACTGATCCTCCCTTCCTCCAAATGACAGGTGGGATTAATGATTTGCAGAATCTGCCTCCCACTGACCAGGACACTGGACTCCAGGTTCTAGAATAGACACAGACTCTCTTCCCCTCTGCCATGAGAATTTGAATTCTGAGTGCGGCACCCAGGAAGGGAAGCCAGTGGTAGCTGAGTCACCAGCTGGCAGCACCGTGGAGAGATGGCCACCAGTTTCTGGCACTGAGATCCCCAGAAGGGTCAGCATGTCACCTTTCCCAGCACAAGTCACCTAACCCCTTACAACCCTGAGTGCCTCTCGTCATCTCCCAGCCAATCCCTGCTTGCTCAAGTTCTTCAGTGCCATGTTTTATTATTTACAAAAGATTCCTTCCTGATTCATCTTAGTACCTAATCTTTATGCCTGGATTTATTTTCTCAGACTATATTCCTAGGAAAAAGATGCCATGTTGAAGGGTAGGCACTTTTTGTATGTGACCTAACATCCTCCAGAAAATCAGTATCAATTAACAAAGAAAGGGCACAGAACGTGACAGCAAACTGGTGCACTTTGCTGGGGCCAAGAGTCCTGGATTCAGAATGAAGCCCAGGATGACTCTTGCCAGTCAAGCTAATCCTGCCCTCATGGGACTGTGAGAGCTCTCAGTGGCCTTTCTACCACCATCAGTGCAGCATAGACGGCCCCTTCCTCTGAGAGGAACACACATTTAGAAAATACAGGTTGCCAAGACTTTCCTGGTGGTCCAGGGGTTAAGAATCTGCCTTGCAATGCAGCGGATGCGGGTTTGAACCCTGGTTGGGGAACTAAGATCGCCACATGTCTCCCAGCAGCTAAGGCAGTGTGCCTCAACCTGAGGGAAACAAATAAATAAAAGAACTTAAAAAATAAAATGAAAATAAAAAATACAGATTTCCAAATGCAGTGTGGTACCCCGGACTGGATCCGGGAATAGAAAATAAGACATTAATGGGAAAACTGGTGAAACTGAATAAAGTCTAGAGTCTAGTTAATAATAATATGTTAATATTGGTTTCTTAGTTTTAACAAATGTACCATAGCAATGTAAACTGTTAACCGTAGGGATAGACAGGAACTCTCTGTACTGTTTCTGCAACTTTTCTGTACATTTAAAACTATTCCAAAATTAAAAGTTTATTTAAAACTGTATCACACCAATTTAGAGTCCCACTAAGAGGGCATAGAAATGTTAGTCTTACCACAACCTTGCCAACAGCCAGTATTTTAAAAATTCAGTCTTTCAGCAAATATTTATTAAGTACTGTCTATGTGCCAGGCACTATCCTAGGTTCTCGGGATCCATCTTTAAACAAAGCAGACATAGATTGATGGCCTCATGGTGTTGACATTGTAGCAAAAAGACAGATATTTTAGTCTGTTAGAAGCATAAAGTGCTTTGAACAAGGATTTACTGTATAGCATAGGGAACTATACTCAGTTGCTTTTGATAAACTATAATGGAAAAGAATTGAAAAAAGAATATATATATAAAACCGAGTAATTTGCTGTAAATCTGAAACTAACAAAATACATAAATCAGCTATACTTCAGTTTTAAAAAAGAAGTAAGGAATTCTCTGATGGTCCAGTGACTAGAACTCCAAGTTCCCAATGTAGGGGCCCAGGTTTGATCCCTGGTCAGGGAACTAGACCTCACATCATAACTAAGAGTTCGCAAGCTGCAACCAAGATTCAAAGTCCCACATGCTGCAAGTAAGACCCAGCACACTTCAAATAAATAAATTAAATTAAATTAATATTTTTTAGAAGAGAGAGAAAAAGAAGTAATTCTACTTTGGAAAAAGTAGAATAAGGAACAACACAGGGGAAGAGAGAATAAGGGGTGGGCTACGATTTTCAACAGAGAGGCTTCACTGAGGAGGTGACATCACAGCAGTGACCTGAAGGAGGTGAAGAGGTAAGCCGTGTGGATGTCTGGAGGAAAGGTCTGAAAGATAGAGTGGAAGGACGGATCGCATAGGGCCTTGTGAGGGCTGCACAAGATGCGACAGGGACCAAGTTCACCCCGATCCTCAGTTCCTCTGCTACATTCCCCAGCCCCTTGCAGCTAGACAGGACTGTAAGAACAGTTTGGACCAATGAAACGTGAGTGGAGGTGGAATGTGTGTCACTTCCAGGCTGAGGCAATAAATATCCCACATGTGATTCTCTGGTCTTTCTTTCCCTCATTGGTGTCTGCAGTCCAGATAGTGCAGCGACAAGAAGAAAGAGCCTTCATCAGCCTGGGTCACTCCTGAGTGACTACCTACTACCTACCTAGAGCAGAACCTCCCCCTACTAACTAACCAGTTTGACAAATGTCATGAGCTGAGTCACCAGTTGGTGGCACCCTGGAAAGATAGCCGGGCACAGGCTCCGAGACTTATTATGTTAAGCTACTGAGACATTACTTTGCCCGACTAAGGTCCGTCTAGTCAAGGCTATGATTTTTCCTGTGGTCATGTATGGATGTGAGAGTTGGACTGTGAAGAAGGCTGAGCGCCGAAGAATTGATGCTTTTGAACTCTGGTGTTGGAGAAGACTCTTAAGAGTCCCTTGGACTGCAAGGAGATACAACCAGTCCATTCTGAAGGAGATCAGCCCTGGGATTTCTTTGGAAGGAATGATGTTAAAGCTGAAACTCGAGTACTTTGGCCACGTCATGCAAAGAGTTGACTCATTGGAAAAGGCTGATGCTGGGAGGGATTGGGGGCAGGAGGAGAAGGGGACGACCGAGGATGAGATGGCTGGATGGCATCACGGACTCGATGGGTGTGAGTCTGAGTGAACTCCGAGAGATGGTAATGAACAGGGAGGCCTGGAGTGCTGCGATTCATGGGGTCGCAGAGAGTCGGACACGACTGAGCGACTGAACTGAACTGAACTGAGATTTGAGGAGTAGTCATCACTGCACCACATCTTAGCCCATCTGGCTTGACATGGAAGGACTTGGCTTTGGGTTAACTGACTCCATTGTTTCTTTAAAAATTCAAGCATGATTGTTCAGTTTTCATTTCTTTGATAATTACTGAATATGGCTTTTGAACTATGGTGTTAGAGAAGACTCTTGAGAGTCCCTAGAGTGAAAGGAGATCAAACCAGTCAATTCTAAAGGAAATCAATCCTGAATATTCATTGAAAGGACTGATGCTGGAGCTGAAGCTCCAATACTTTGGCCACCTGATGCGAAGAACTGACTCATTGGAAAAGACCCTGATGCTGGGAAAGATTGAAGGCAGGAGGAGAAGGGGAAGACAGAGGGATGAGATGGTTGAATGGCATCACCGACTCAACAGACATGAGTTTGAGCAAACTTCGGGAGATGGTGAAGGACAGGGAAGCCTGGCGTGCTGCAGTCCATGGGGTCACAAAGGGTCAGACATGACTGAGCAACTAAACTGAACTGAACTGATAGCGGATTGTATCTTCTAACATGGGCATAAGAAATTCTCCCACCCGCCACGCTCTTCTCACCATGGCATTGACACTCCACCCATTGAGAGGCGGCCTCTGTGCTCCATTCCCTTGAAGGGGCAGGCCTAGAACTACACTGAAGATGAAGCTATGTGGCTTCTAAATCTAGGTCATAACAAATGCTATGGCTTGCATCCTGTCTCGATGGAAAATTTGCTCACAGAAGCCCACTGCCATGTGGTGAGGAAGCCGAGGTGACCCGGAGGAGTCAGGTGAGAGTGTTCCAGTGCACGTTCCCAGGTGAGGTCCTAGCTGACAACTACACGCATGAGGAGGCCTTTGGGAGGACTCCTGCCATTGTCTGTCTGCAACCTCATGAGAGACTCTAAAATAGAACTGCTGGGCTGAGCTCAGTCAAGCCCAGAACCATAATGATGGTGAGGAGGAGGAGAAGGAGGAAGTTTTAAGCCACTAAGATTTGTTTTTGTTTTTTCAGATTATTGAATGAACTTAATCGATGTAAAATACTTGAAAGAATGCCTGACACATAATATGCCTCCAATAAATGTTACAAAAATTACCTGAAATTTCACCTCTCAGAGAAAATTACAATTAAGATTCTGGTAAATGTCTTTTCCAGGAAACAGCCGTTTACTTCTTCAATTGTGTATACAAATGAGACCAAACTCTACATGATGTTCTGAAACAAATGAAACTCAGTCTCTGTATACACACATCCCATCAGTTCTGCTTCTCTGGAGAATCCTGACTAATACAGTTTATTAGGTTGCTCAGCTCAAATGTTTATTGATTTTCTGTATTTATTTTCTTTTTATCTTGCCTTTCTCTCTCCTTTTTTTCAAAAAATTGGAATATAGTTGCTTTACAGTGCTGTATTAGCTTCCACTGTGCAGCAAAGTCAATCAGCAATACATGTACACATATTCCCTCTTTTTGGATTTTCTTCTCATTTAGGTCACTGCAGAGAAGTGAAGAGAGTTCTTTGTGCTAAACAGCAGGTTCTCATTAGTTATTTATTTTATACTTAGTGGTGGTGTGTATGTCAGTCTCAATCTCCCAATTTATCCCATCCCCTTTCCTCCCTTGATGTCCATAATCTGCTCTACAAGCCACTAAGTTGTTTTGAAAATGTTTATTTATTTGGCTCTGCTGGGTCTTATTATGGCACGTGAGATCTTCGATCCTTGCAGCATGGAAGCAGCTGCAGCATGTGGGATCTAGCTCCCCAACTAGGGATCGAACTTGGGCCCATTTGACGCACAGTCTCTTAGCCACTGGACCACCAGGGAAGTCCCTCAAAACCACTAAGTTTCCAGGTGGTTTGTTATATAGCAATAGATAACTACAAGAGTGAGGCTGAAAATTTTCATTATTCTTACCTAATGTATTGAAGTCTTTTTACACAAAGATACCAAGCCTGCCTTTTCTCTTTCCAGATAACCGTGTGAAAAAGGATGAGGCAATGTATGCATCTACCAGAGATGTCCCTCAGAATGGACTCAGAACAAAAATGTTCTCAAAATAGCTGTTCAATTAACACACATAGGTATTCAATAAATATTTGTTAAATTAATAATCTTATTCATAGAAGGTAGGGAGATGGGGAGATATTGGTCAAAGGGTACAGACCTAGTAATAAGAGGAATAAATCTTGGATCTAATGTATATCATGGTGACTATATTTAACAACACTGTATTCTTATACCTGAAAGTTGCAAGGAGACTTTTAGCAAAGAAGGAGAAAAGTGTGATAATTATGTGAGGTTGTCGGTGGTGTTAACTAACCTTACTGGATAATCATTTTTCAATTCATAATTATCAAATCAGCACACTGTACACCTTAAACTTATACAATCTTATATGTCATTATAGCTCAATAAAGAGAATAATAACAATGCCCATATTTCTGTACCTTGTTTAAATATATTATAATCAATCTAAATCACTGTTTTTCATGAAATTCTGATGCATTATACAACATTCCCTAGAAATACCAAACTGTTAAATAATTTTATTTTAAGAGGCTTACAGCAAAGTTTTACTTTTTCCTTCTCTTTAGCTTCCTTTTCATTAAACGAATAAAATAATGTATATTGCGTGGATGCTCAGTCACTCAGTCGTGTCTGACTCTTTTTGACCCTATGGATTGTAACCTACCAGACTCCTCTGTCCATGAAATTCTCCAGGCAAGAATACTGGAGTAGGCAGGAGATGCCAGAGCCTCATGTTTGATCCTGGGTCAGGAAGATCCCCTGGTGAAGAAAATGGCAACCCACTCCAGTATTCTTGCCTGGGAAATCCCATGGACAGAGGAGCCTGGCAGGCTACAGTCCATGGGGTCCCAGAGAGTTGGACAAGACTTAGCGACTAAACAACAAGCACGATACATGTGAAGGTAAGCTAAAATACATTTGCTTCCCATTTTCCCTAGAGATAAGGTTTACTGATAGTTTGGTATGGTTTCTTCCAGATCTTCTTTCCATATATTTGTATTCCTGGATATGAACTTTTTGTGGCAGAATGTATTTTCCAAAAATGGCCGTGAAAACATTTCCCACCCCACGTGCTCTTTCAAAACCTTGCCACACCCGATCAGGCAGAGGTTCTGTCTTCTGTCCGCCTGAGCACGCCTCTCTGTGACAAAAGTGATGTGAGCTGACACCCAAGGCTTGTCATCAGTTCAGTTCAGTTCAGTTCAGTCGCTCAGTCGTGTCCAACTCTTTGCGACCCCATGAATCGAAGCATGCCAAGCCTCCCTGTCCATCACCAACTCCCAGAGTTCACTCAGATTCATGTTCATCGAGTCAGTGATGCCATCCAGCCATCTCATCCTTGGTCGACCCTTCTTCTCCTGCCCCGAATCCCTCCCAGCATCTAAGTCTTTTCCAGTGAGTCAACTCTTCGCATGAGATGGCCAGAGTACTGGAGTTTCAGCTTTAGCATCACTCCTTCCAAAGAAATCCCAGCGCTGATCTTCAGAATGGACTGGTTGGACCTCCTTGCAGTCCAAGGGACTCTCAAGAGTCTTCTCCAACATCACAGTTCAAAAGCATCAATTCTTCGGCACTCAGCCTTCTTCACAGTCCAACTCTCACATCCATACATGACTACTGGAAAAACCATAGCCTTGACTAGACGGACCTTAGTCAGCAAAGTAATGTCTCTGCTTTTGAATATGCTATCTAGGTTGGTCATAACTTTTCTTCCAAGGAGTAAGTGTCTTTTAATTTCATGGCTGCAGTCACCATCTGCAGTGATTTTGGAGCCCCAAAAATAAAGTCTGACACTGTTTCCACTGTTTCCCCATCTATTTCCCACGAAGTGATGGGACCGGATGCCATGATCTTCATTTTCTGAATGCTGAGCTTTAAGCCAACTTTTTCACTCTCCTCTTTTACTTTCATCAAGAGGCTTTTAGTTCCTCTTCACTTTCTGCCATAAGGGTGGTGTCATCTGCATATCTGAGGTTATTGATATTTCTCCCAGCAATCTGATTCCAGCTTGTATTTCTTCCAATCCAGCGTTTCTCATGATGTACTCTGCATATAAGTTAAATAAGCAAGGTGACAGTATACAGCCTTGCCGTACTCTTTTCCTATTTGGAACCAGTCTATTGTTCCATGTCCAGTTCTAACTGTTGCTTCCTGGCTGCATACAGATTTCTCAAGAGGCAGGTTAGGTGGTCTGGTATTCCCATCTCTTTCAGAATTTTCCACAGTTTATTGTGATCCACACAGTCAAAGGCTTTGGCATAGTCTGGAACTCTCTTGCTTTTTCCCTGATCCAGCGGATGTTGGCAATTTGATCTCTGACTCCTCTGCCTTTGCTAAAACCAGCTTGAACATCTGGAAGTTCATGGTTCACGTATTGCTGAAGCCTGGCTTGGAGAATTTTGAGCATTACTTTACTAGCACGTGAGATGAGTGCAATTGTGCAGTAGTTTGAACATTCTGTGGCATTGCCTTTCTTTGGGATTGGAATGAAAACTGACCTTTTCCAGTCCTGTGGCCACTGCTGAGTTTTCAAAATTTGCTTGCATATTGAGTGCAGCACTTTCACAGCATCATCTTTCAGGATTTGAAACAGCTCAACTGGAATTCCATCACCTCCACTAGCTTTGTTCGTAGTGATGTTTTCTAAGGCCCACTTGACTTCACATTCCAAGATGTCTGGCTCTAGATGAGTGATCACACCATCGTGATTATCTTGGTCGTGAAGATCCTTTTTGTACAGTTCTTCTGTGTATTCTTGCCATCTCTTAATATCTTCTGCTTCTGTTAGGTCCAGACCATTTTCTGTCCTTTATCGAGCCCATCTTTGCATGAAATGTTCCCTTAGTATCTCTAATTTTCTTAAAGAGATCTCTAGTCTTTCCCATTCTGTTGTTTTCCTCTATTTCTTTGTATTGATCACTGAAGAAGGCTTTCTTATCTCTTCTTGCTATTCTTTGGAACTCTGCATTCAGATGCTTATATCTTTCCTTTTCTCCTTGGCTTTTCGCTTCTCTTCTTTTCACAGCTATTTGTAAGGCCTCCCCAGACAGCCATTTTGCTTTTTGCATTTCTTTTCCATGGGGATGGTCTTGATCCCTGTCTCCTGTACAATGTCACAAACCTCATTCCATAGTTCATCAGGCACTCTATCTGTCAGGTCTAGGCCCTTAAATCTATTTCTCACTTCCACTATATAATCATAAGGGATTTGATTTAGGTCATACCTGAATGGTCTAGTGGTTTTCCCTGCTTTCTTCAATTTAAGTCTGAATTTGGTAATAAGGAGTTCATGGTCTGAGCCACAGTCAGCTCCTGGTCTTGCTTTTGTTGACTGTACAGAGCTTCTCCATCTTTTGCTGCAGAGAATATAATCAATCTGATTTCACTGTTGACCATCTGGTGATGTCCATGTGTAGAGTCTTCTCTTGTGTTGTTGGAAGAGGGTGTTTGCTATGACCAGTGCATTATCTTGGCAAAACTCTATTAGTCTTTGCCCTGCTTCATTCCGTATTCCAAGGCCAAATTTACCTTTTACTCCAGGTGTTTCTTGACTTCCTACTTTTGCATTCCAGTCCCCTATAATGAAAAGGACATCTTTTTTGGTGTTAGTTCTAAAAGGTCTTATAGGTCTTCATAGAACCATTCAACTTCACCTAGGCAACAATATTGATTCCCCTTGGCTGTCTGTGTTAGGACACATACTTCTAGAGCTGTAAGCCACACTGGAAGAAGACTGGCTACCCTGAAGCCTCCATGCCAGGGAGATCACAAAGACAGACTAGAGAAAGAAAAGATCATAGCTTTTCTGAACCCCACCTGCTTGAGTGTTCCCACCCCAGGTGTCAGACAGGTGAGGAAGCTTTCATCTTAATCCCTGTCAGAGTGGGACAGTGTGAGACCTGAATGAAAAAGCCACTAACCATTAGGTAATTTATATATATATATACCTATACCTATACATGCTTATTTGCATAAATGAGCTGTTACATAGATGTCTCTGAGACTTGTTTTTTTAATTAATTAGTTTTAACTGAAGGATAATTGCGTTACAGTATTGTGCTGGTTTCTGCCAATATCAACAAGAATTCACCACAAGTATATGTATGACCCCTTCCTCTGGAACCTCTCTCCCACCTCCCTCCCCACCCCATGCCTCTAGGCTGTTAAAGAGCCCCGGTTGAGTTTCCTGAGTCATACAGCAAATTCCCATTTGTTATCTATTTTACATATGGTAACATATGTTTCTTTGTTACTCAGTACATCTCACCCTCTCCTTCCTCCCCCTGCCACCGTGTCCATAAGTGAAACTTGTATTTCTGTGAGATCTTAGTTCCTCAACCAGGGATCCATTGAACCTGTGCCCCGTGCAATGGAAGGGCAGAGTCTTAACCACTGGACCACCAGGGAAGTCCAAGGTTTGCTTTTTTCACTGAGCAATTTCTGAGACTGTTGTGTGTCAGTGGGTTCAGATCCACTCAATAATTTTGTAAGGCTGTGCAGTATTCCATAGCATAGATATTGCATAACAGAGCATAGAGAATTTTCAAACATCTTTAGCTGTGGCCTCCTTATGGCAGAAAGTGAAGAGGAACTAAAAAGCCTCTTGATGAAAGTGAAAGAGGAGAGTGAAAAAGTTGGCTTAAAGCTCAACATTCAGAACACGAAGATCATGGCATCCGGTCCCATCGCTTCATGGGGAAATAGATGGGGAAACAGTGGAAACAGTGTCAGACTTTATTTTTGGGGGCTCCAAAATCACTGCAGATGGTGACTGCAGCCAAGAAATCAAAAGACACTTACTCCTTGGAAGGAAAGTTATGACCAACCTAGATAGCATATTCAAAAGCAGAGACATTACTTTGCCAACAAAGGTCCGTCTAGTCAATGCTATGGTTTTTCCTGTGGTCATGTATGGATGTGAGAGTTGGACTGTGAAGAAGGCTGAGTGCCAAAGAATTGATGCTTTTGAACTGTGATGTTGGAGAAGACTCTTGAGAGTCCCTTGGACTGCAAGGAGGTCCAACCAGTCCATTCTAAAGATCAACCCTGGGATTTCTTTGGAAGGAATGATGCTAAAGCTGAAACTCCAATACTTTGGCCACCTCATTGCAGAGTTGACTCACTGGAAAAGACTTTGATGCTGGGAGGGACTGGGGGCAGGAGGAGAAGGGGAAAACAGAGGATGAGATGGCTGGATGGCATCACCGACTCGATGAACATGAGTTTGCGTGAACTCCGGGGAGTTGGTAATGGACAGGGAGGCCTGGTATGCTGTGATTCATGGGGTCGCAAAGAGTCGGACACTACTGAGCGACTGAACTGAACTGAACTGCCTCTTCGAAGTAAAAGAGTTCCTGGAAACTCACGGTTTAAAACAAATCAAATAAGCTGCTGGTCCCAGCCAGTGCCTCTCCTCACTAACCTCCATACAGGGAGAGACCTCTGAAGAGACTCCTAGATTTCGATGACATTTACAAATCAATCACCTTGTAGAGGGTCTAAGGACAGGTCAAGCAGTGCAATGGCACCCCACTCCAGTATTCTTGCCTGGAAAATCCCATGGACGGAGGAGCCTGGTGGGCGGCAGTCCATGGAGCCACAGAGTCAGACACAACTGAGGGAGTTCACTTTCACTTTTCGCTTTCATGCACTAGAGAAGGAAATGGCAACTCCAGTGTTCTTGCTTGGAGAATCCCAGGGATGGGGGAGCCTGGTGGGCTGCCGTCTGTGGGGTTGCACAGAATCGGACACAACTGAAGTGACTTAGCAGCATAGTTGATCCGGGCTTCCCCTGGTAGCTCAGCGGGTAAAGAATCTGCCTGCAATGCAGGGGAGCCCAGTTTGACTCCTGGGTCGGGAAGATCCCCTGAAGGCACAGGGTACTCACTCCAGTATTCTTGGGCTTCCTTGGTGGCTCAGATGGTAAAGAATCTGCCTGCAATGAGAGAGACCTGGGTTTGATCCCTGGGTTGGGAAGATCCCCTGGAGAAGGAAATGGCAACCCACTCCAGTATTCTTGCCTGGAGAATCCCATGCACAGAGGAGCTTAGCAGGCTACAGTCTATGGGGGCCCAAAGAGTTGGACATCACTAAGCACAGCATAGCATAGTTGATTTAAAATGCTGTGTTAGTTTCAAGTGTACAACAAATGAATCAGTTATACACACACATATATCCACCTTTTATTTTTAGATTCCTTTCTCATACAGGCATCTGGTTTGTTTTTTTTTTAATTCTCTCTCTCTCTTTTTAGGTACAATGGACATATAACATTGTATTAGTTTCAGGTATACAACATAATGATGATTCAATATTTGTATATATTGTGAAATGACCAGCACAATCCATGATCGCATGTAGTTCCAATTTTCTCTTGTGAAGTTTTTTTCAGTCTTGAATGTACATTCGAATCACCCCTGAAATCTTGTTAAAATGAACGTTGTGATGAGTAGTTCTGGAGTGGGCTGACCTTCTCAGCAGTGCTGACCGTCTCCCAGGTGATGCCCCTGCCCACTGAGTCAGGGGTTACCAAACCTCAGCTAGCTCCTGATGACCTTTGCTTTCCTTGCTCACCTTCCAAAATGGTGTGGGGGTGGGGTTCAGGCCTGAAGTTTTGAAAACTGATCTTTCCCTCCTCCTAAAGACTGGAAGCTCCTATTTTCACCTCCAGTCTTTGCTTCCCTTCTGTTCTCCAGGATTCTTCACAGACCAGGGGAAATGCTACCACAAGGTCTCTCAATGCTGAACTTCATGGGGTGGAGACCGGAAGTCACCGAATGAATGGGCTATAGATGTGATTCTCACTTTTCCAGAACTTCAGTGCTTTCGTTTCCACTTTAAATATCTGCTTTAGGAGAGAAATGGGTAGAGAACAGGTGTTGAGAATTGTGTTCCCTCTGTCATCTGTCATTGTTATTCCATCTGTTCCAGTAGAGGACTCTTTTTGGCCCTTTCTTGACACTTTTGCTCTAAACGTGGCCTTCCTCCACCCTACCATGAGAGAGAGAGAGAACCTCTAAGATGTTCCACAAACCCCTGCCATGCTTTGAGCATCCCGGTACTACACCAACAGATTTGTACCACTCTGGCATCTGGCCTCGGTTACACATGATCCTCTCCTTCTGTTGGGGATGGAAGGAGAGGGGCTTTGTAGCAAGGCACATTTACATTATGTATTGTAATCTTTGCAGTAGTTTGTGAGTATCATCCTCACGTTATCCCGGAGGAAACTGAAACTCAAAGAGGGTCAGTGACTCATCTAAGGCCACACTGCTAGAAATGACTAGCTGGGATTGGATCTCAGATCTGCCTGACTCAGTCTTCTCCTCAAGTATTCTCCCCAGAAATCTGAGTAATTCCGAGGTCCCTGTGTGACCATGCTGGGTTTCTCAGTGCCCTTTTCTTCCTCATTAACAGCTGCAGCAATGAATTCATGACAGTACAGTTCCAATTACCCCTGAGGTCTCCCCTCTGTGTGGAGTCCTGGGCCCCTCCAGTGTTCCTTCTTTTGGCAACAGTGAAACCATTTTCTCTCTGACCCATGACTGGGCACAGAGGGGCCCAAGTTGGAATCCCAGGGCCACCTCTTAGACGAATATGCACACATTCCTTAAACTCTCTGAGCTTCAGTTTCATCCTCTGTAAAATCAGGATGATAATTGTATGTCAGCTGAGCTATTGTAGGATGATGAGAAGAGGGCATCTAATGCCTTTCAGAGTGCCTGGCATCAAGCAGAAATGAAAACAAAGCAAAGCTTATACCTTTTCTATCCTTGATTTTTAAACTTTCTCATGGATCAGGACTAAGACAGCCTCTTATTGGCCCCTGAGTTTTCCCAGCAACACAGCCTTTGAGGGGCAAGTGGGGAGTGTGTGAGATGAAGCCATTTCCCAGTTCTTACTGAGAGCGGGGGTGATGGGCATGGGGGAGTGGATGTTTGGCGGCAGGGGGTGTCTTCCCAGGGGAGCAGTGGTAAAGAATCTGCCTGCCAATGCAGGAGATGCAGGAGACATGGGTTTGATCTCTAGGTTGGGAGGATCCCCTAGGGCATGGCAATCCACTCGAGTATTCTTGCCTGGAGAATCCCATAGACAGAGGAGCCTGGCGGGCTACAGTCCATGGGGTCGCAGAGTCAGACACAGAATACGCACACAACAATAATGAATAATAACTGAGAGCAAGAGGGGGCTGAATCACACCCTGTTCCCCGTGGAATATGGGGACCATACTCGGACAGACCTCAAGCAGTTATTAACCAGTATGTGCAACATGTGTGCGTGGAGGGCAAGGGGGAGAACCAGAGTTTGGCAAGACGCCAGTGGGCAGGCTGGCACTCCAGAGGGGGTGCTGAGCATGAACCACCATGGTGCCCACCCCATCACTTCGCCAGTGCCCTGTCACAGGTGCTCAATACACAGCTGTTAAAGGAAGGTGCTCTCTGGGGACAGGGGCTGGCTGAGCCAGTGGAGGAAGCGGCAGGAGAGTGGTGATGGCCCTGAGTCCACACTGCATGGAGGCCTGAGCTACTTCCTGACTTGTTAGAGGTGCGGGTCAATGAGCCACAGGGCTCAAAGGAGAAAGAATATGCTCTTTCTTATTGGTGGTTGCTTCTGTCAAACTCCAGCCAACCTGAAAACAAATTTTAAGTAACAGAATGAAAATAATGAAATACAACGGAGATCTTCAGTTTTGAGAACACTGAGATTTCTGGGAAGAGTGAGAGACCCCACTACCACATGGCCTCTCCTTTATGGAGCCTTCATCAGACTTGGGAGGCCAACGCAGCAGGGTCAACCAGACTCTCCATTCCAGCTCCTGCCAAGTTTCTACCCTCTGGCCTATGCATTTCCCGCAGAAACTCCTTTAAGCAGATGGGGCTTTTGACCCCTTCTGTCACCTGATGAAAAATGCTTAACCTGGTCTTTTGTCCCCTAGCTCGCATCCCCACCACTGGCTGCTCTCAAGAGAGAGTCTGAGGAGTATACCACAGGCAAATGCACACACAGTCACAGCACCCTGGAGAAGGACCACACACTTACACACTCATTAATACTTGGATTGACAAGTATGTCTCTCTTTGTAACTCATGGGGAGGATGGGAGAGGGAGCCTTGAGTCTCGTCCACTCTGTTCCCTTACTGTCTCCCTGCCTGCCCTGCCCCCTACAAACGGTGCCAGGGCCCCCTCCTATGCTGCCAGGTACACAGCCTCTGGTTGCTTAGCAACGGCGTGCCTCTCCTCCCCTACCTCAGCAACCTCTCCACGTAGGTTTAGTATCAGCCACAGCAGGGAGAGAGGCCAGGCTGGACCTGACAGGAGCTGCTGCTGCTGCTAGGGAATGTATGGGGAAAAGTCCCCAAACAGGCCCAGGTTCTTTTTTAACATTCATGTTCCACACTGACTCTCAGAAAGTCCTGCCACCCTCCCTTGTCCCCAGCTTCTGCCAGGCTGCTGATTCCCCCCTCCCAGCTGGACATCCTGCCCCGCTGCTGTGCTCTCTCTGCCCTGGGTCTCTGGATCTGTCCCATGTGATCTGCTCCTCTTTTGAGGTTCAAGGGCCCTTGTAATCCTGTAACTCCACGTTCACGGGTGTCTATCTCTGGGGTCTCTGTGGTTGTCCCAGGCTCCCTTTGGGCTCCTCCTGCTTAGAATGAGTAACTGTCTCCCCTTCACTAACACTCCCCACCTCCAAAAACTGATCACTGTGATGACCCCACGTTGCCTTAGCAACCATGACCACACCCCTTGTTTCCACCTTTTCAGGAAAAGTCTGTGGTGGGAGGCACCTCACAGAAATGACCCCCAGGCTTTCTGCACTCAGCCAGCCCCCACTTCAGGTTCAGTGGAAACTGACATTGGACTTCTGGCCAACCAGAAGAGGACTAGCTCCAGAAAAGCAAGTCATCTCTGCTGTTCTCCCTCCTTCTCATCAGCTATGTCAGAATCCCAGAGAGAAGCTCTTGCAGAGGCTCAGCACCTGCAGTGGGCAGGAACCCGCCCACCCAGAACAGCGCTGCCTAGCGCTGCCCCAGCTGACAGAGTGCCTTCCCAGGGCGTGGCGTCGACCCCCTGACTGTGTCACCTGGCCTGATCTCTTTACCTACCCCATCTCCCTCAGTCCCCGAGGCTCGGGGCTGACGATATCATCTGTGGATTAAGAGCCAGGACTAGGGAGCAGTCAGCAAAGAGATGGCTGAGAAAATATTTCCAGACTAAAGGAAGATGGGGTGGAGCCCAGCTCCTAGGCAGGGTTGGCTTGGGGGATGCTGAAATGAGGGCATGAGAGACATTTAGGGAGGGAGGCCTGGATTCTGCCTTCTAGCAGAGGAAGCCAGCAAACAGCAGATGGAACTTTCAGGCAGGAGGCCGGACCGAGTGACCTCACCCAAACCCTGTGGTCTGCTGCTATTGCAACCTGGCGAGTCTCCCAGCTCTCCTGGGTCCCCAAGTGGGAGAGCTTTTTATAGTTCACTCCCCCAACTTGGGTTTGAATAATTAAACAAGATGGACAGAAATAGCAGACGGACAGCTAAGGCGGGTTATTTTCGGGTTTTCTAGAACATAGAGTGCTCCTGGGCGGCACCCCACCCATTCAGGGGGTGGAGCCAGCATGGCCGATGGGAGATTCCTGTGGGGGAAACCCACCCCGCATCCCCCAGGGTTCCTTGGGGTGACAGGTTTGCTGTCGGCCAGAGGAGGGTCTCACCGTTTCTTCCTGGTCTTCAAGGAAGGAGATGGCGCTCGCGCTCGCTCTCTCTCTCTCTCTCTCTCTCTCTCTCTCTCTCTCTCTCTCTCTCTCTCTCTCTCTCTCTCTCCTCGGCCTTCTGCTCATAGCTCCACCCCTGGCAGGAAGTCCCTTCTGTTGTCTGTCAGACTTTCTACTTCAGATGGTGACAGATATTGAAAATCAGATCGATAACCAGCTTCAAGACAGACTGAATCAGGAGGAGGTGGCTACAGCTCCTCTGGCCAAGGAGCTGGAATCAGGTGATAGGAGGTTTTGTGTCCCTCTCCAACCCCACTCCCCATGTATTTGTTGGGAAGCTGTGGTGGGGAATGAGGACTGCCGTGGAGGATGGGAGGCAGAGCGGGAGAGAAGAATTGAGGGTGTATGTTGGGGGACGGGGTGGTGAACTAGGCTCCAGAGAAAAAAAAGACTAAAGCTGGATTAGTGTCAGGGCTGAGAAACTCTGAAGGGGCAAGAAGCTCTCCTCTTCTAGCCCCCTCGTGTCCTGTGTTCCTGGCATATGCTCAGCCTGAGTTTGCTGGGACAGAGCTTTAGCAGCTGAGCTGGGAATGGGGAGCTGTGGGGAGGGCCCCCTCAGTTCTCCATTGCAGACCAATCATTTGTGGCTTGTTTGCATAATACTTTTGGTTCAACCGCAGAGATTAGGGCCTCACCCCAACTCTACCCTGAGGCTTTAAAAACCTGGGGCACAGAGGGGGCACATCATGTTTTCTCCCTTTAGATAACAATTTCAGGGGTGGGTTTGGAGGTCAGATTTCAGGAAACACTGAAATACTCGTTCATTCGTGTTTATTCATTCAACAAACATTTCAAAAGCACCAGCTCAAACTCTTGCCTTGTGTTGGTGCTGGGAATAAATTAGTATGGCAAGGTCCTTGCTCTCAAGAAGCCTAAAGTTTAGTAGGGAAGATGGCCATCTTAAAACCTACTTTCCACCATTTTTGAGCGCTTACTATGAATTAGATACCATATAGGAACTTCGCAGAAATTGTCCCATTTAATCCTCATAACAAGTCTGTGGTCTAAGCAGCATTAGCCCCATTTGACAGTTAGTAGAACTGAGAAGAGATCTGTCCCAAGTCACAAAGCTTGTAAACAGAATTGGAACCTGTGTGCACGTGATTCCAAGTTCTGTGCTCTTATGAGGTGGATATTCAAAAGAGAGCGAGACTGTCTTTAGCTTTGGGTATGTGCTGTGCGTGGCTCCGTGGGGCAGTCAGGGAAAGATGTGTTTTTGCCCTGTACTTCATTCATTCTACAAATTCTTAAATTGAGTATCTAGATACTCCGTCCTTTGCTCTTGGTGCCGAGGATCCTGAAGTGACCGAAGTCACTGTGGACATGGTCTTCAGGGATAGAAGAAAGGCTGAAATTATAATTGGGCGAGTCGTAAAGCCAAGTTGCCTTTACCCTCAGAGTTGTTCTGTTCTCTCCCAGGGACAAATACCCAAATTTCTGGGTAATCTAGAGGAAAGGCCCGGTCGTCCTACTCTGGGAAGTCCTTCCTAACGTCTGTCTTGCATTTCTTTCTGTTCCAATAGATTTCCCCACCTCGGATTTCATTTCTCTTTTTCAAGGCCAAACCTCACAGCAGTAACCCGGCAGGACGAAAGCGTCTGGCCCTTTAAGGCCACCTTCTTCCCCCCACGTGCCGTCTGGTTGGGCTGGCGACGCTGACGCACGCGTGACGTCAATGGCAGCTGGCGGAGTCTGGGCACGAGGAGTGAAGTTGGGATGGGGGTTGGGGGGCGAAAACCAGAGGGCGGTTTATTTGCATTTAAAGGGGCCACTTCAGGCTTAGCGCTCAAGGCTTTAAAGATTTGTGTATTTGGAAAACTTTCCGTCTTGCGCTAGGGGACAAGAAAAAGGCGTGGTACAACCAAAGTCTATCGTGACTAGAGTTTGCGATGTCGATTATGTCCTTCCGCGGAAAGGGGGAAATAGTCCCTCGGTGCCGAGGCTGGAACCACGTGACCTGGAGGGGGCGGTGGGGGGTGGGGAGAGAGAAAAAGGGAGGAGCTGGGGAGTCGACTGTCAGGCTTGGTTTCAGCTGCCCCCACCCCCACATCCTGCCCACCCTCCTGCAGCTGCCACCACATCCTGCCCAGCCGGGGGCAGGGAACTCGTGTTGGGGGCACTGACCCAGGACCCGGCTTAGGCACCCCGTCCCTGCCCCCTTCAGTTCCAGGGTGGGGCATCTGCCCTTTGCCCCGGGCCTGGCCCCAGGCACCCTGGCACTGAGCTTGGGGGACAGCTCTGCCAACAGTCTTGGACATCTCTCTGCCTGACTCCTCCCCGCGCCCTACCCCCAGCCCAGAATGGGACTTGTTCGGTCCCAGATCAGAGCCCCATTCCTGGCCTAGCACAGTTATCAATAGACAAATGGAGGTGTTCAATGAAGTTTTTGTAATCTTAACTCAGTTACACAGCTACAAACACATACAGAAATTCATGCAACAGAATGCTGAGCGCATACCATGCCAGCCCCTGCAACGCTCAAAGCTGAGTTAAACTGCTGCCCTCAGGGAGCTCAAAATTAGCAAAAGACAGTAAATTAGAAACCAAGAATGCCAGTACAATGCACTGTGTACTGATGAGGTAGATACAAAGAATGCACTATACAGAGGTACAGGAAAACACAAGTTCACATGGAAAATGTCTACACAGAAGAATCACCAGTATATTACGTGTGCTGATGGCACAAGCAAGGTGGAAGATGTGGGGAGAGATTGGGGGCCTTTGCTGGGATTACTGGAAAATTGGGAGGAACAATGATCAGCCCAAAGGAAAGGATGACATGGATGGAGGTGAGGATGGAGATTGTCCAGATGGCTGTGGAGAAGGCAAGAGGGGTTAACCAAACAGCCAGACAGAGGTTGAAACGGTGGTAGTGGCGTCTCATAGTTCCATAGTCAAGACAACAGTCAGGAGAGCAGCAGCCCTTGTGGATAAGGCAGACCTTTCCAAATTAAGTTGTACAGGGGTGTTTGGGGAAGCACAAATCAAAGGAGCTGCTAAGGTCCCTATGCCATACAAATAGATGAAGATGATACTGTTCAGAGGAGTTTACACACTTTTTAGAACCTTGGTGGGCATTTGTTTAACTCCTAGGGGTTTTATGGCAACATTAGGTGACTTTTCTCTAAGAAAGATGAGTTGGTAAAGGGAGAGAAAGATAAAGGAGACCCAGGCTTCTGAGCCTGTCTAGGTATTTTTCACCTAGTGCATCCTGGGGTGGGTAGTCCAGGGGCTAGAAGAAAAAGATATAGTGAGTCATTTTCCGGAAGTCTTTATTATAGTCTAATTTGCAGCAGTACTCCCTAGATCCTTTCTTAGTTCTCCATGGAAATCAAGACCTCATGTTTGTTACTCTTCCTTTCCTATGAAGTTCTCTCTATAAATAAGTGTATATGTAAATTCTATTCCACTTGTAATGTCAGCCTGTTCCACTCTTTCCTACTCCGTTTTCTACTGGATTATCATTTCAGCATCTCAGGATCCAAGAGACTTCATCTCCTCTACTGAGTTTATCTTTCCCTCCCTTTCTCTCTCCTGCTTTTCCTGGCCCTTTAGCACCCTCCCAGGTGACTCACCTACCTTCCTTCCTCATTCCTTTGTTAGGGACCCAACATTCCAACGCAGGGAGGACCATCTGGCCAATCACAGCCCTGACAAGCCTGCCTCAGGCTTGAGATTGGCTGAGCTGCAGCTGGCGGGAGGCTCACCACGCAGATATATAGGATATTGTGGAGGGGGTTTCTGGGAATCAGCTCTGGGAAAGAATTTGTATCGGGACCGTTAATGTTTGGGGAGAGAATCCTTCAACTAGAGCTGGGGCCAGAGGGGTCTTCAGCTGGGAGAGCCTTGAAACTGAAGGCAGACTGATTGACCCAGCTCTCTTGGTCTCCTGGGACTTGGATGCCCCCTCCCCACTTTAATTTTTTTCCTATGATCTGGGACCCAGTGGTCTGAAGGCTTATTTCCCAGGCCCGTCCCTAAGAAGTCTTTTCCAGCAGCCCTGGATCTCTCCAGTCTCAACATTCTGCTTTCCCGACGTCGGAAACAGCCGGAAAATAAACACCCTGATGACTAAACGGTTTCTCCAGCTAGAGCCTGGGGAAGCACTAAAAATAGAGGCCACAAGTGAGGGGAGGTTCCCCAGTTGAGGGGGTGGGGGGCACTTTCCCATCGTGCTATTGCCACAGCCCCAAGCCTGGCACAAGGCTCTGTTCTTCTCAGAGTCCTTGGGGACCAGGCAGATGGGCTCCCCTGCCTACCCTGAGGTCCTTCAGGTAAGCCAGCTGTGCCTGGTAGAGAAGACAGACATCTTCTGGTGCTAGGGCCCCAACTCCTAAATCTAATGGGGAGCTAAAGCTACTTTTGGGGACAAAGTGGGACAGTTTAAATCAGGTTTCCAGAAGGAGTAGTCAGGTGGAAGAGACTGAAACTGAGGCCAAGGAAATAGCCTGCTGGCTTCCTGTCTTAAAACATAAGACAAGCCTCCAACCTATTTGCAAAGCAATTCCACTGAACTTGCCTCCTCTGAGGATCCTGTGGGATAATGGGCCTAAAGGGGTCTTGACAGTCCAGCCCTTGAGTTTATTATAAAGCAGCATGGGCTACCATTCAAAGCAATCTACTTGTATGAACTAATTTAATCTTCACACCAATTTATGAGTTAGGTACTATTATCATCATCTCTACTTTACCCATGGGGTACAGGGAAGTTAACTAATGTGCCTGTGTTCCCAGTTAATAAATGGTGAATAAGGATTTGAACGAAGATAGCTTGACTCCCCCAAAGTTGATGCCTCTAATCACCATAACATGCAGCCCCTTTCAGGGATTTGTCTTCAACCCTTAACCTAGAATTTACTCTTTGTCCAGTAAATCAGACCCAGTAGAAATCATCAGAGTATGTGAAGAACTGAGTGTCCTTCTGTTCTGCAAGGTTCTTTGAGATCTAAGCCAGATTCCATTATTTCGTCAAGCTCAAGGTAGGAAGCTGACATTGGAGTAAAGTAAGTCTGACAGGGTCAGCTGTCCAGTACACATGGCACTCACACTCCTGTTGCAAGGCAGGAGAGGATTCATCACAACCCTGGAGCAAACAGGAATTATAAACTTTTAAAACAGCTACTACTCTGCTTCTTTAATAAGATGCTTTGGGGCGTTTCCTGTGCTGGGGGAAATTAAGGTCACACCCCTTTAAATTGCCCCCTCGGCTGTCAGTGCTCTGGGGCCGCAGGCACCGGGATTAGGTCACCCAGGAACTATGAGCTGTCGCTTTAAATTGCTGGGCGTCAGCCGGGTCCCGGGAAGGGAGGGGGGCCTGTCACAGGTAGAGGGAGCAAACGAGCTCGCCAGGTAACCCCCAAGAAATGCACCTGTCTCTTTAAGTGGGGCTTCGGCACACCCTAAATGAGAGAGATGGAATCTTCTCAACACCTAGCATCTACCCTTAATTTATCTAAGACTCCTACCTCCCAACTCTCTCTGAGCTTGGGGATTGGGGGAGTTGTCGATATAGCTTGAGTGCATGGGAGAGTATGCGTGCAGTCCGCCGAACCTCCCCAGAAAGGACCTCCTCAAGCGCGTGGTGGCAGCAGTGCTAGGCGGCCGTCTCGCCGGCTAAAGCCGGCACCACGGGCACAGGCTGATCCCTTTAGAGGCCTCTGGGTCTTGCCTCTCCACTTTGCCTCGCACTGTCGCTTCCTCCCTCCCTCCCTCCCCTCCCGGCAGGCGGAGGGATCTGCCGCTGCCGACGCCGCAGCCTAGCTTGGAAGGGCGGTGGGGTGGGGGCCGACCCTGCCCGGCCCGGCCGGCCCGAGGGAAGCGAGGGGCGGGGCCGCGTCTACGGGACCGCCCCTACCCCGGCCCCGCCCCCTCCGCCCCCACGGGTTCCTCCCATTGGCCCCCCCCGCCTGTCGATCACCCCCGTACCCCCACCCCTCAAGCTAGGCTGAGCTGTGCCTACGTCGGCCTCGACTCCCGGGGGGCTGGAGGAGTTACCTTTGGAGCCCGAAAGGAGGAAGGAAGCAAAATATCAACAACAGCCGAGGCGGCTCGGGCGGTCGGCCCCGGTCCCCCATCTGCCTGCCCGCCCGCGCGCCCACGACGGGGGCCCAGGCCCCCGGCGCCGCCCAGGGCCCGCGCGGACGCCGGCCTCACTAATTATTCCCCCGCCCGGAGCTGCGGCTTCCAGGTGCTGAAGAGCCCCTGGACTAGGGGCGAGAGCTACCCCCTCCCAGCCGTGACACCCTCCCTTCCCCCCAGCGGGGCCGGTGAGTAAAGAAAAATAATGCTCCTGCCGCTTTAAGAGGTCCCCTCCCCCACCCCGTCCTGAGGTTGTGGTGGAGGGTGGTCTAGACCGTCCCCCTGAGGGGTGGGATGGGGTGGCCTGCTGGGCTGGGAGTAACTCGCGGAGCGGGCTCTTTTCGCTTAGCGTTGGTGGGAGATTACATGGGGGACTATTGGGGTGAGGGAGTCGGCTGACGGGGACAAGTGGAGTGGGCTGTAATTCCCTTGGGTATTGGGATCGGGGTGGGGACGGACGGCTTGGGGGCGCGCCGGTCAGTTGGTGTCCTGGGGTTACGGCGGACCCCCCAGTGGTCTGGGAAGGGGCGCTATCCTCAGAAGGGGTCTCCGGTGACAGCCGGGAGCGACTGACATTTTAACAGCCGGCCCTCCCTCCCTCTCCCTCCTCCCGCCGCCTGTTCCCTCCTCCTTGGCCCGAAATGGTGCAGAAGGGGGCCTGGGAGGGCGGCGGGAGGAGTGGGGGCGGGGGGGAGCCGCAGCTGTTTGGGAAGCGGGGGAGGGAGGGGGGGGGATGTTGTTCAGATGACACCGGGGTGGTGGGTTGGGGTGTGTGTATATGTGTGTGTGTGTGTGTGTGTGTGTGTGTGTGTGTGTGTGTGTGCGCGCGCGCCCGGGGCCCGGGCTTGCCCGGTGCCTGTGGAGTTGGGACGCGGGGTCACCGCGGAGGTGGCCACACAGGGCCTTTCCTGGGACCTCCTCGCCCTCTCCTCCCAAGACCCCTGACCTGGTTTGTCAGTAGACCCAACTGGAGAACCCCCGGCCAGAAGTTTGCAGCTGTTCAACATCTGGGCGAGAGTTCTGCAGTCGCTTTCTTCACCTATGGCAGGCTGAGCTTGGCTGGGAGTGGGGGTCTAGTCAGTGTTGGGGGCTTTTGGGGACGGAGGGCCAAGGAGACTGAGATGCATCTAGTCTTTCACTCCGGTGCCACCCACTTTCCTGTCTGGTTTGGTCTTACAGGCAGGGTCTTCTTTCCCCTAGGGATTCAAGCTAATCTCTCAAAGGCCTCCTGAGGTCTCTCCCTAATGAAGGGAGGGCTCCTGAGTGTGGGTACCCTTGGAACCACTGACTCGGTTATCCAGGTTTGTCCTTTTGAGTGAGAGGCTTTCTCTGCCTCCTTTTAAGCAGCTCATTGTTGATGGGTTGGGGGAGGGTACAGTGGGTGGATCCTGTGTCCCCCTTTTCAGTGCCCAGCCCCCTTTTGAGGTCTCTGTAGCCCTGGTTTCTTTAGTTTGGGTGAGTGGTCCTCCCTACCCCTTCCCCCATTCTCTCTGTGGGTCTTCTAGGCAATTCAGGGCCCAGCCTGGACTATGGGAAGTTTAACGTCTGGGGCAGTGACCTTGGGCTGCTCTGGCCTCGAGATAGCAGGGGAGCCCAGGCCAGCAGGAGATTGGGTGTTTTGAAGTTAGGGAGCTGTCCACCTCCCACTCCCCCCCAAACCTCCAACAGGGAAGTCTTAGTAGTCAAGGAGAGTGTTGAAAAAGCACATGTCAGTGTTCACAGATGTCCACCCTCCTGTGGCCGCCAGGTCACACCCGCCCCAGGACTTAGCCTGGCTGTCCCAGCTCCCACGGCATGCCTGGGAATGAATTTCCTTCCTGTGGTTTCCCAGTGTGTTGGGCAGAAGATGGGGGTGGGGTGGGATCCGTGTGAAGGTGGCTGAGTACCCGTTTATATAGAGTGATTGGGGTATCGCTGGAGTTCATGTGTAAGTCTTTCCCCAGCAGACATATGGACCCTTGGGTCTCAGTGGTCATATTCTCTTTGTTGTAACTTAGATGCCACCCCTCTCCCAACACTACCGGTAGGTGTTTGTATATTTCTGTGTGTGTACATTTGTAAAGGGAAGGGTTTCTGGTTTCTCTGGGAACGAGGAGCTTTTACTTACACTCCTTTAGAGGCCAGAGAGATTGTTTTTTAAATCTGAGGTCACACAGCAAATCTGTGTCAGTGCTTTAGTCCAGCCACCACGCTTTCAGGCATGGCTTCATAGCAGGGAGAGACCACAGGAAAGAGGACTCCATCCTTCCCCTTGGAGGCCCTGGTCCAAGGGGAGAAGCAGGGCTGTTGTAATGGGGGATTGGCATGCGCTCCCCAGTGCCTGGAACACAGTAGTGAAGGACTTGGGAATGTGATGGGGGCTGCCTGTTGTCCCCGTCCTCTGTACCTGCTGTCCCTGCACTGGAGGAACCTGGGCTTCCCCACTCTGCCTCTCTTGGCTCCTGGCTCTTCTCATAGGCTGGGAGATATGATCATCTTTCTGGCTGCTTGTTACATAATCTCTCCAGAAGGTTTTTTTTTTTTTTTTTTATCTTTCCTGATTTTTCCTGGGAGGTGTGATGAGGGGAGAAGGCAGAGGGTAGACTCTTCAGGTTGGGGCTGGAGAACTGATAGTCGGGAGGCTGGAGGAGGCCTCCTGGCCTCCGAGAAGGACAGGAAAGATGAGGCCTTGGGGTTAGGCCCTCATTGATTGTGGCCTAGTCCCTCCTCCTCCCTGACTCTGCCCTGGGAATGTCTCTGTGCTGTGGATTTTCTTGGCCCTTGTGCCCCCAGAGAGGCCTGCCTCTCTACTCCTCCTGTCAACTGTCTTCTGGCCAGCCAGGCCCCCGCCCTCCCCATTTGGCTTTGGCTCAGAATCTCAGTGCTCACCCTGGCCTGATGTGGATGGGACCCTGTGTTGGACACTTTGCCTCCCACTCGTGTGCCTCTGTGGGTGGGAGGGTGCCAGAAACGAATGGGTGGGCCCAGCATTTCTCCCCTAGCTGTGTTGAGAGCCAGGCCTCCTGCCCCTGTGTCTCTCTAGTCCAGAGCATGGTGGCCTTACTGGAGAAGGGGAGTTGGTGGGGATGGGTAAAGGAGACCTCAGCTCTCGGGAACAAGTCATAGCTGGTGTTCACCCAAGTTTTGGAAGTGGGTCTGAGGATCAGACCTGGCCCTCGAACCTCAGCTCAGGTTCTGGGTCTTGAGGCACTGTGCTGACAGGCGTGCCCCACCCCTTGGGATCAGGGCTGGGGCTCTCCATGCTCTCAAGCCAACTGGTTTGAGGCAATTATCTGCCTTTTAGAGGGAAGGAAGAGATGGTGGCGGGGCCAGCGTAGCCTTAGCATCACTGTAATCGCTAGTGGCTTTTACGAGCCAGTCATGGGGCCGGAGTCCGGCCAGCTGTCTGTCCTTCAGTCCCAGTTTGGTGACTTACTCATGGGGTGAGGGGGAGGCGTTGGGCGCAGGTAGTTCTCTTCTGGGAGCTGAACCCCTTTCTGTTTGGCGGTTGATGTCCCCGTCTGTCCACAACTTCAGCAGGCAGAATGGAGCTTAGACTTCAGGAAGGACTTAACAGTGGAGGCAGATGAGGGAGAGAGACCGAGCTCCAGCTTGGCCGGAGAAACACAGATCTCGGAGTACTTTCTTCTCCAGTGGCTCTTGGTGGCTCTGCTGAAAGGCCTTGAACTTTGGCCTAGTGTGGATGGTGCTATTTGGCTCCTGGAATATTTATTTTCTCTTCTCCCGCGCTGCCTGGGACTGCAAGTATCCTGAGGAGAGTTTGTCCTGGACTTGGCGGATGGCTAGCCTTTGGGCCCCTTTCCCCTGGCAAGGGCGGGTGAGTGGGGGTCCTCTGGAACTAGCATGCCCAGATACATCTGGCAGGTCCATAGCGTTTAGTGGCACACGTACATGGAGGTGTGCAGCACATACACACGGGTGTGTCCATACCCCTGGAGCCACTGCATCCTGTAGGGGCTGGGGTTACTGAAAGGCAAAGATAATTAGAAGATCAGAGACTGGGGACAGGGTGGGGGACTGGAGGCCAGAAGACAGAGGCATGGAGAACCCTAAAGAGAAGAATGTTGAAGGGAGCTTGAGGAATTGAGTCTAGAGCTAGAGATGGCGTGTTAGTTGGAGAGTCCTGGCTGACTTCCATCACTGCCCCTTGCCCACCACTCCATCCTTGCCACCATTTATCCCTCTGTGGCCCTGGCTCAGCCTGCCTTGGCCCCTCATGCTACCCGCATGTCCTTGGGTGAGTCCACTTTGCAGATGTACGAGAGTTTCACCCAGCTTTGTGGTGAGCAGAGCACCTGGGTCTTTGGATGGTTTGTCACTGGTCTCTGTCGCACTCCTCACTCACCCAGATAAGGCCAGTCCGAGGTATCAAGGTTACATCTGAGCCCTCAGGCATCTCGGGGCTGACCCCTAGCCTGGGCGATCCCCAGGGCCCTTTGCATCTGATTTTTCCCTTTTCTTGAGGCTGTGTCCACAACCTCCCCTTCCTGGGAGCCTAGCCATGCTTCTGGCTGATCTCTCTAGAGTGGAGGTGGGCGCTGTGTTCGCTGACTCTGCACGAGACCCTGAGAGCTTGGGACTGGGAGATGACAGTTGGGCCTCCTGTCTGGTCTCTCTCCCCTCTGTTGTAGGCTGGGAGGAGAGGGACTTGTCTGGAGCTCTGGCCTGTTGCTGGCCTCACCCAGGCGGGACCATATTTACTCACTTAAACTCACCCTCCCAGCCTCCCAGGAGGCTCCAGGCTCTAGGCCTGGTCACTGACCTTGGCGTGGTGCTCTGGCACTCCCTGAGGAGTTAGACAGGCCCAGGAAGCATATAGAGAGGGAGCTTGTTTTGCTCCGTGGTCAAGAGCACTTTACCCTCAAGCAGTACCCCACTCACCCTGTTTTCTAATATGCTTTGGAGACCAAAAGTAAAACTTTTGAGATCCCTGGGGACTGGAGGAAGGAAACTTGCATTTGTTGTTTCCCTGTGTGCCAAGCTCTGTGCTGGGCATGGAAACATAGGAAGATTCATTTATTTCTTATACACTATTTCGTTTGTTGTTTCCTTTGTAATTAGGGAGACTGAGTAAGAGATTTAAGTGACTTGCTCAAGTTTTCCCAGTTAGGAGTTGCTAAGGGCTTTTGTCTGAGATTAAGGGAAGGATCCTGCCCTCAGGAAGGGCAGTGGAAAGGAAGACCCAGGGAGACTTGGGGGTAGGAGGAAGATACACTGAAGGGAAGGACCAACCCAGTAGGATTCCCTGACAGGAAGGCAGAGGATCGGGATCTGGTGGCAGGTTGGGGGCGGGGGGGACATGCTTTGGTTCCCTGAGAAGGTCTTCTGATTGACTCTCATGGGGTAAAGTTCCCAAAGCAGGGATGTGTAAGCAGGAACAGGTGATACTCAGACCCCTCCTGCCTACTGGTTAGTACCCTGTAAAGCTGCCATATGAGATGACTGAGGAGAGAGACTAGATCAGGAAAGATTTGAGCCACAAGGGTCCTGGGCTTGTGCGAAGGGTGAGAGGCATGGCTGACTTGAGCCTGATGGTAGGGAATCTGCCCCGGAAGCAATGTGCTGTTGCTCCTGGGAAGGGAGACCCTGCTTGCTCTCAGTCCAAGATGTGCAGGGAAGCGCTGTGCTCAGCAGTCAGCCCACCTCTGCCACTTACTCCTGGTGACCTTGTGCAAGTCCCTGCCCATCTCTGAGTTGGTTTCCATTTCTGTGAAACAGACATACCTCCCCTGGAAAAAAAAAAAGGTTAAAAGGTTCCATGGGAAAATGTGTGGTACTCAACACAGAGTGGGTGCTTGGAAAGTGGCTGTATCCTTTCTTCCAGACGTCAGCTCCAGCCTGGCCCTGGACATGCCTGCTAAGGCCGTGGTCCAGAAAGTAAGGCAGGGGCACACTGTGTCCCAGGCAGGAACTTGATGTGAGGGGGGCTGAGGAGGGCCCCGAGAAGACCCAGGGGTGGGCTTGGGAAGCAGAGCCCAGCTCTGCTCTCCCCGTCCAGCCATCTCTTTGTCTCAGAACTGTCCCCTCCTCATTTCACCCCAGAGTGTTAGCAGATCCCTCTGGCTGCTTACTTATCTCTCATGATTTCCCTGCCCCCACCCCCTGCCAGCAGATACTTGGGATTGAGGGTTGGGAGAATGTGGAGGAGTAAGAGAGAGCTGATGCTCAGACCTCAAGGGAAGACCGACTGCAGGAGTGGGTGTGGGTGGGGAGAGGAGGGTTGGTCTCTTTGTGGAGTCTCCCTGCTCCAGTTGGATCAAGTAGCAGGGAGGAGAGGGGATGGGGCAGGTGACCTCAGACCTCAGCCTGTGTGTTTTGACGATTGGGGGCAGACCTGGAGGAGGGCCTAGTTTTGAGAGTGTTGCCTCAGGCCTTCCCAGTCACCTCTCTGGGCTGCTGAGCTCCTTCCCTCCACCCCCCACAGCTGCCTGTCCCTCTCTGCTGACTCCCCTGTGCATACCCTGTGGGGCCCAGGCTGACTGGGTGGGGACAGGTGTCCTGGCCCAGCTGTTCCCTCTGGTCTCCCCCACCTGTCAGCCAAGAGGGTGGGGAGCTGACAGGGAGCAGAGAGGGAGGAACCTCTTGGCCTCCTCACCTGCTCTCTGGGGTGGGGCCCTGGTTGTAAAGTATAGCAGAAGGATTGAGAGTAGACAATAGGCTGGACTTCCTCCTTAGACAGAGGGTAGCTCCTGATGATAGAAATGGCAGAGAAAGCTGGGGTACTCAGGGATCCCCACTGTCAGTAATCAGAGGGGTCTTTGTACAGTATCACTGCGTATTGGTGAAGGGTGTGGATCAAATCTGGGGGCAAGTGTTTGCATAGATCTGTGCAGGTACTCCCCCCCCACTGTTTGCCCGTGGGGGTGCGGGGGTGCTCCATCTGGTTGGGCATCTTAGCCTCACCTGGCACCTTTCCTGAAAGCAGCAAGCTAATCCTGTAAGAGCTGCCTGGCTGGCTGCCTCGGCAGGCCCACGCAGCCGCACTGCTGCCCTCCCTTGCCAGGGGCTTAGAGGACTGTCCTTCGAGTCAGAAGGAGATCCAGCTGCCACCCCGAGCGGCCCCTTTAAATCCTCGGTGGCTTCCCGAGGTCATGATGTCTCTAGGAGGATTTGCTCTCCCTGATTGGATTGGCCTCTTTGGGGTGGGGCTGCTGGCGGTAATAGTAGGTGAGCACTTTGCATTCTCCTCCACTGTCTCCCCTTCCTTTGGAATTGGTGCGTTCAGTGTGAGGGCCTGGCCTCAGGCCCCTCCCTGCTCTCCTTGCTCTCAAGTCCCAGCAGTCAGGACATGCAATCCCTTCATCTGCTTCAGCCTGAGCGTCCTTGCCCCTGTTCTGTGGATGGGGAAAAAAAGGACCCTGCTGCTTTAAACAAGGGAACAAACCACTGCTGAGGACGAGAGTGCCCTTCTGAGACTGTACTGTCTGCTTTTCTCCACTTTTTCCTCTTTAGCTTGCTCTTCCTTTGGCCAGGGGCCCACACATCATAGTTTTCCCAAGCCCTCATTTCCATGGGCAGTCCCTTTCCTGATCTAACCATCAGCCCACCTGCTGCAATGGCAGGCAGACCAGACCCGGCACTGGTGGCATTATGCTCACCCCAACGGCTCTCAGGCTGACCCGCCCCCAAGGCCCCAGCTGCCACTTTCACTTCTGTCTCCTGAGACCCCAGAGGGAAGTTGGGTGGGGAGGTGGAAGGTGACACACTAACCGTTCCAACCGCCCCACCTCGCCTCAGCCGAGGCTTCGCTGGCCAGGGCCCCCGGCCACCACTCTGATCGAGATGAGTGGAATGAGCGTAGGTTGCCAGGGAAGGGTTGGCTGCAGTGGGAGGGATGGTGGTTAGATAGCAGGAAGAATTTCCTGGGATAGGAGACCACTGCTTGACTTCATTTTTTCAGGGGGTATGGCTGGAAGCGTAGGTATTATAACTGGACAAACAGAGGTCAGTTTGACCTCTTCAAGGTAGGCAAGGAATCGGCCGTCTTCTAGCTCCCGTGGTTGGACCATAATGCTGTGGCCATCATCCCCTTCCAAGTGTTACCAGCTGCCCGTGCTTGGTTGAGTAATGTCTAACAAAGCAAATTTTAGCCCCAGAGATGTCTGTGAGTTCAAAGACAGCCCTGGAAAGTCCTCTCTGTAGTCTTAACATCTGTCTTACACACTGTACTAGGCTGTTTCCTCTCACTTTGCACTCTTGAGAGTGGAATTTAGACATGGAGACAGAAATAGAAGTAAAGGCCAGTCCACCCCTATCCTGCCGCTGCCCCAACCTTATCACTAAAGAGGGGACTAGGGCTTTTCTCCGGAGGAACCCCGGGCCGTTGTGGAAAGATCACACTTCACTTCATCAATCTTATAAAATTGCTCTAGCTCCAGTGCTCAGTTGTTCCTTGTAATTACACCTTCTCCCCTCACATCCCTTCCTAGACAGGGGACCTAGGCAAGAGTAGAGGACCCTGTTGGATTGAGAGCTCTAGACAGTACCACTGGATAAATGAGGGATGTTTTCTGGAGAAGGATGAGATGGGAGATCTGAGGTGCCAAGAACTCTGCTTGGGGTCCCTAAGTGCCTAGGGAATGCTGGGTGGGGGTGTCCCAGCTCCTGGAATGGGAAGTAGACGTTGATGGAATAAGATCAGATACATTGTGCAAATGCCCATGCAGACGAGCAGTAGTGAGTCATGACTGATCAGCCTGCTAGCTAGAGCATGAATCGAGGCTCCAGAGCTGGCCCCCTAATGACCGTGACAGTGACCTTGGGTCAGTCACTGCTCTAACCGGAAGCAGGTTCCCAAGCCCTGGGTCAGATAGCATTCTGTGTGTGAGGGGATTTGTTTGGCAGAACCTCTGCCCCCAGGGCCTGTGTGCCCCGCCTGGCACCTGTCCTGACCTACCATGAGCCTCTGTCAAGCCTTGGCCATCTGTTGTGGAGGTAATTGTTCTGAAAGCACCCCCTGTTCGTCAGGCCTGTGCCTCCTCTCTCCTGGCCTCCATGTTGCCCTCCCCTCCTAAGCTAGAGGACGGCACATAAGCGGGCCACCTCCTCTGTCACCTCTCCATGGTGTCATGAGAGTCCCTATCTCCCTTTCTTTTGGGGCTCTATAAAGAGCATAGGAATAGAATGTCTAGGCTGGAAGGGCACTAGGGTACCTGATCCATGCCACCTACTCATTGTACTGGCAGGGGGAGAGGGGTGAACCCTGGAGGGGGCAGTGACTTTTTCAGGTTCACACAGTGAGTTTGGGCCAGGGCAGGAACTTGAACCCAAGCACCCAGAATCCCTACCCACAGTCCCGTATTTCCTTGGGCTGTTCATTGCCCTTCCTCACCTCTCCCTTTTCTACGAAGACTCAATCTCCTCTTACCACCTCCCCCGCTGCCCCCCCAATTATTTCTGAGGTCAGCAGCGTGGCTCCCGAACCTGTAGGGACTAGGGTGGGTCCTGGGAGCCAGCCCAGAGGCCACTAATGGAAGGCCAGAGCTGGGTGGGAAGTGCTAGAGGTTGGGGGTGAGGGTCGGCAGCTACCTCTGTAGGGAGCCATTGGGCCTCTGAGCTGCTACAGGAAGGATGAGAGCTAGACTACAGGAAGGACAAGCTGGGGTGGGGAAGCAGTGGAGGAGGCTCAGGAGACAGACCCTCACGAGAGAGGCATCTCCTGGGCAGAGAACAGGATGACCCATCCCAGGAGACTTGCCAAGGAGAAGAGGGCGGGAAGCCTAGGGTGGGGCTCGGGAGAGTTGTCCAGCGGAAGCTGGAGGGAGGGCCCCTAGCCCTGCTCCCCACACTGGGTGCTCCTCTTGGCAGGTCCATTCCTGTGCCTTCAAATGAGGCTCCAGTGCCTGCCTCCACTTAGGGCACCTGGGACCTAAGACCCACCCCCACCGCCCCCCCATCCAGCTTTCTTGGACTGGTCCTTCTCTCCCTCCCCCAGCCCGACAGCCCGCCCCCAGGTCCCCTGTCAGTGAGTTAAAATTAGCTCAGTGCCCAGACTAAAAATAGCCCCTGCCCAGCCCTGAGGCTGCTGGGCTGGGGGAGGGGAGTCCCGAGGGAGGGGACGATGGTGGGAACCAGGGGTTTGGGGAGTGAGCCTGCCAAACAGTACGTTGAAGGGAGGAGGAGGAGGATGGGGATGGGTCCGGCCTGTGCCTTTGAGAGCAGACCCTAGAACTCCAGGGCAAGTGCGTGGGAGGGGGCAGAGAGAATGGAGAGCAGAGAGGAGCCAGGGAGCAGTGGGTGGGGAGCTGGCTGGGCGTGTGAGAATTGGACTGTGCAGGGTCAGGGAGAGGGGCCCTGCCTTGGCCCAGACTTTGAGGGGAGGGGAATGTCCCCAACTCCAGGACTAGTACAGCGTTTGTGAAGAAAGGGCTCTGCATACCTCTGAGGCTGCAAACCCCAAGACTCCTGTCTGGGCCCCACCTCTCAGTGGTCCCTGAGCTCACCTTCCCACCCATCTTCCAGAGCCCCCACCCAGCCTGTGTCTGTGCTTAGAGAGAGTGGCTTGGAAGGTTGTGAGCCCTGGAGTGGGGCAGGAATGGAGGCAGCGCCCAGGGTGTTGAGAGGGCTCCTGGGCCTTATGCTTACTTCCATCCACCCGCTCTCACGGCCTGCCTGCCCTCAAGCCTAGACCTAGCCAGAGCCCCAAGAGCCGAGATGCTCTGTCCCAGGCCAGGTCTGGGCCCAGTCCTGGCCCCTGAAGGGCTCCCTGGCCCTCCCTGCCCTGCCCTTGTCTGTCTCTTGGCGGGACTGCAGGGTTTTGGGGCGGGGATGGAGTCCTGTCGAGTTATGCCCCCATGCCCAGCCTGCGTCAGGGCGCTGCGAGCAGCTGTTGAGCCTGCCTCTCGGTCTCTGCCTGCCTCTCTCTGAATCTTTGCCTCTGGTCTCCTGCCTCTCGCTCTCCTCTGGCTCTCTCTGTCTCTGTCCACCTCTGCCTCTCACTCTGCCTACCTCTTGGCTCTACTTCTTTTTCTGTGTCTCTTTCCCTGCGTCTGTGCCCTGCGTCTGTGCGTCTGTCCCCCTTTGCCACCCCCCCTCTGTGTCTGCCTCACCCACGCCTCCTCCCTTGTTAGTGAGCAGGCTGCTTGAGGCCGCCTGACTGTGGGGGTGACAGGTGGATTGGATTGTCACCCCTCCCCCAGCGCCTGCTGCTTATTTCATGCCCTGCAGCCCAGCCACAGGGAAGGGGCGGGAGGAGGGATGACAGCTGACTCCAGCGCCTCTTGCCTTCCCCTCCAGTCCACAGCCTGCAGCCCTGAGCAGCCTGGGAGGAAGGGATGAAGGGCCTGCTTAACGAGAGTTGCCTTTCTCACTGTGGAAGAGCAGGGGTTGAAGCCCGTTGCTCTGTGACGGGGGCTGCTCACTCAGCCTCTCTGGGCAGCTGCTCCATTTTGACTTGCGCTGGTGAGGCTGCTCTGAAAGCAGATGCTCTGCAGTGCCTCCAAGCCTCTGGGCCACTGGGACGGAGGATGGATCTGGGTAGAAGGGGAGTTGGGAGGTAGGTGGTCCCCCGACAGCACCAGGAGAGAGGAGGTGGGGGTTAACTTTGGAAGGTGCCTGTCCTGCAGCTCCCCCAGGAAGGGCAGCCCTGCTGCAACGGCAGGCAGCTCCGAGAGGCTGCCCTGACCACTCCCCCCACTCCCTCCAGCTGGCCCCAGGCCACCCTCACACAGGAACTGAGATAGCATCATTCTGAAACCTGAGAATGGTTTGAATATTGCTCAGGTACCAAGAGGTGTTACATTGGGGGAGGCAGGGGCCTGTTACTTCTCCCATGCCCCCTCCAAAACCAAGACCCCCTTTAGGGTACACTTTATCTATTATTTGCACCTCCTTTGCTTGTCTGTACAACCCACATATTCCTGTTGGGTCTGTGGCCCAGCAGAGAAAACTGGTCGTCTGTGGGGTCCTCCTGTAACCCCACCATGTTTGGTCCCCTCCCTCAGCCTCTCCTCCTTGTCAAGTGTGAGAGAAGCCTCCTGCCCTCTTTGCACTCCATTAGCAAAGGCTTCTCTGCAGCTACCCTTCGCCACAGTGGGTCCTCGCCTGCCTCCTTCCCTCAGCTCAGCTGCCATCCCCCTCGTCCGTCACTCCTTCTGCCTCCGTGGGGTGAGGCCCTCTCTCTGTCTGCTCCCATTACTCCCCAGTCCTGTCCTCCCAGCACTACCCAGAGTAGGTGAGTCAGAGTCAGCTGGAGCCTTTGAGGGGGACTTTCAGTGACAGCGATGCTGCCAGCCCGAGTCATAGCTGTGCCCTGAGGTCAGGAATGATTCGGCCCTGGGGCCATCGGAGCAGAAAGGCCGTCCTGGACAACCCCCTGTCTGCATAGCAGCTGTCCACCCTCCCAAGCCTTTGGCCTCCAGGAGAAGCAGCCAAAGGCCAGGTCATCTGGGAGGGCTTCCTAGAGGAGGAGTGACTAGAGAGGGGGAAGAGGAATGGGGCTGGGCCGGGGGAGGAAGAAAAGGCTCACATCTGGATAACAGATGCTCAGGCCTCTGGCTCCTGGCAGTTGGTTAGGTAATTAGGCAGAGGGCTGATTAAGGGGATCCAGGTGTTCATTAAAATTTCCCTAATTGGCTAGGAGGGAAGCTTGGACAAGGTAGGCCTCCATACCTTGGATAGGGTCAGTTTAGGGTTCATCGTGCCCACCCAGGCCCCAGCCAGCCCTTTTACCAAAGTAAGGGCTGAGTTCATGTTCTTGCCCCCAAGCTTTCCAAGACTCTGCAGCAACGTAGAATGGATGGATAGCAGAAGGGGGAAAGAGGAGTACAGACTGAGCCTGCTTTATGGGAGCCTCCTGGTGAGATAGGAAGAAGGACTGCCCGGGTCGGGGGCATCTTCTCCTTGGGCAGGTAGCACAGAGGTGGGAGTGGCGATGGGGAAGGGGCCACGGGAACCTGGAGTTACAAAAGTGCCTTGGGCTGCCTTGGCGGGGACTGGGGGTGGCTGAGGCCTGGCCTGTTTACCCTCTGTTTGCTCTCCTCTGTCAGCCGAGGCTCAGTGGGCCTCGGTGCCATCCCTGTCTTCTCAGTCCTGCTCCCTCTTGCATCCCGGCTCCCCCAGCATGAGGCGGGGGTTGGGGGGGGCGTAGGAGATCAGCCAGGGAGCTGGTTGCCAGGCGACAGTTGCCTGAGCAACCCCATCCTCTCCATCTCCATGTGCTCAGGGCTGCTCCTTAGAAGACTTCAGAGTCTCACCCTCTGTACCAACCAACCTGAGGGTAGGGAGGGTTGAGGACTGAAGTGGCAGGGGTGGTCGGAGGGTAAATGGTATCCAAACAGGCAGGCTATTGGTGCAGCTGGGAGAGGAAGAGTTGTGTTTCCACAGAGCACAGAGTGAGGGGAGCTGATCCTGCAGCAGGACTAACACAAGTTATACCTCAGGAAGAACTTCTCACAGGGTCACGGCAGTAAAACAGCCCTTCTTCCTTTCAAGAGACATCTCTCGAGCTCCTCTTCACAGGGGATAGAGTGGTGAAGAATACAGACATGGTTCCTGGCCTCATAAAGCTTCAGTCCTATAGGGGAGCCAGGCATTAAACAGAAGCACGGAATTATAATTATTTACATTCATGATAGGGTTCTGTGGTGGCTCAGCTGGTGAAGACTCCGCTTGCAATGCGGGAGACCCCAGTTTGATCTCTGGGTCGAGATCCGCTGAGGAAGGGATAGGCTACCCACTGCCGCATCCTTGGGCTTCCCTGGTGGGTCAGCTGGTAAAGAATCCGCCTGCAGTGGGGAAGACCTGGGTTCCATCCCTGGGTTGGCAAGATCCCCTGGAGAAGGGAATGGCTCCCCACTCCACTATTCTGGCCTGGAGAATTCCATGGACTGTATAGTCCATGGGGTCGCAAAGAGTCATACGTGACTGAGCGACTTTCACACACACATATTCATGATAAGTGCTAGAAAGAAAAGATTAGAATACTATGAGAGTCAGTAATTTGGGGAGGACCTAAGGAAAGAAGTTAGATTGTAGGGAATGACTTTTCTGAGGATCATGAGAGCAAAGAGAGCATGGGCCATAAGCTGAGAATAGTTATATCTCAGCAAAAATTTGCTGGTGAACAAAAGATGGCAAGAATGAGGTAGTAAAAATAGGAGAGAGGGACAGAGATGGATGCTGTAAGCCAGAGGAGGGTTATGGTGACTGCATTTACCAGTCTGGATTGGGGTTTTCAAGGCTAGATCAGAGAATCCTGTTTTAAAAGCCCTCTTCTCGAATAATTAAATTTTAAGAAAGCCCTCCCTTGCCCTCAGTATTTCCCTGCCAAGCCCATACCACTGAAACTCTGGAAAATACAGCCTTTGGGTTGCACTGGAAGGCAGAGGAGCCGAAATCCTTGGAGTAGAGCCCTTACAGTGTTTGGCAGAGGTTGGGGTCACAGGCAAGGGATGGTATGGCTGGAGCTGGTTCTGGGTCCAGATGTTGGCTCAGGCAGCTCAGGGTTGACTGGGCTGTTGTTGGTGATATCCTAGGGCATGCATGAAGGTGGACAGTAGAAGGCCCAGGGCCCATGGAGCGCCCTGAGGGTAGGAAAGCAGGGAAGAGTGTTTGGGGATTTCTCCCTGGGAAGAGAGAGGAAGAGGTGGAGGGTCCTTCCTGGAGTGGAGAGGGAGCTACATTGTTTTCCAGAGATACTTGAACTCAGCAGAAGTGCTCTTCCAGCTAACTGAGCTAGGGAAGGCCTGAGGGAAATTCCTGGTAGTGGGAGAGAGTGGGGAGGGATATTCCTGGCTCCTTCCAAGTCCACAGAGTCCCTGCCAGCCCTCTCTGCCCACCTCTGTGGCCAAGGCTGAACTTTTGGCATCTGCTGTGGAACCCAGGGGGCCACAGTTGAGTGGATATGTAAAGGCTCCAGAGAAACTCAGCAGCCACTGAAATGGGGGCTGAGGAGGGGGTTCCAATGACACCTCTCTCCGGGTTGGGTGGGGGAGGTGAGAGCCCACCCCCCTGGACACTGGTGGGCTCTCCCACAGGAACTCTGCGGAAGGGGGAACTCTAGAGGAGGGCTGGCATGTGGCCAGGACTCCTCCCTGGACCCTTTCAGAGTGGCTTTAGGAGGCATGGGCCCCCTGCCACCGTCCCCCACTGCTCCATCTCTGGAATCACAGAGCCGGAAGGGCCCTGGGGTCATCTTGTGCCTCCATCTCGGGCCCTTCCTGTCCCCGCCGTGCCCACTCCCACCCACCGGCCAGCCTGTTAGAGCGCTGTCCACCCCCAGCATGCACCTTTTCTGGCTCGAGCATGGCTGCCATCTCTGTCCCTCCGTCCACCCATTACCTCATGTTGTTCAGTGTGTGGTTCCGTTTCCCCTCCCGGCTCTGGAACTGGAGCTCTTCGAGCAGTGGCCCATGATGGGTTTGTAGGTGTATTGAGATGGAGGTCCCTCTACCTGGTGCCTGTGTCCCCTGGCTGCCAGCAGCCTCTTTCCTGTATGGCACTCATATTTTCTCTGCTGCTTGGAGTTGAGCAAGGTTGGGGGCACCGCTCTTAGTCTGAACTTGGGTTCTAGACATGGCCCATTCCTCTAGAGCAGGAGTGTGTAAACTGTGACCCATGGGCAAAATCTGGCCATGCTGCCTGTTCTTAAAAATCTAGTTTTACTGGGGCACTGCCACACTCATTCCTTTAATTGTGTGGTCCACAGCTGCATCCACGCTGCAATGGCAGAGTTGAGTAGTTACAATGGAGACTATGGCCTGCGATGCCTGAAATACTTATGATTTAGCTTTTTAAAGAAAAAATTCACAGACCTGTGGTCTAGAGGCTTTGTTTGTTTGTTTAAAGCAGCAGAACCTTTCTTCAAGCCTGAAATTTAGGCGAAGGCCCACTGAGTAGACCAGATTGCTGTCCAGGAGCCCTGGTTGAGGGGGAGGGGCTTCTGCAGCCTGAGCCCTCCTCTGGGTCTGCAGGCTCCAGGGCTCCGAGCCAGGTGTGAGGCCCACTGCTCTGGGCCTGCACTGGTATGTTCTTGAGCCAGGGGCGCAGACACACTGGCGTTCTGGTAGCAGGTACCCCGTGTGAGCTGTTCACACTCTTGGTGTGTGTTCAGCCGGCCCATTCTCTGCACCAGGCTCCATACGGGAACCGCCATCCTTGGCCAGTGGGGCAGCCGGGGACCCCAGGTGTCTGCTCTGGGAGAGCTCTGGGAAGAAAGGAAGGCCTGAGGCATCCTCTAAGACCCAGACCCTTGGAAGTCAAGGAGCTTCCTGAGTATATTCTGTCTGACCTACAACCTGAGGGCAGCTGTGATGGTGTGGGAAAAGCCTTTAGCAGAGTCCTGGGTCTGAGTGAATTCTAGCTCACGCTTGGCTGTGGCATGCCATCGCCTTGTTTCCTCGGTTTGTGGATGGGGCTCAGATGCTGCCAGCCTCTCACAGGGGTGCTGTGAGCCTGGCTGGTGTGCCTGAGGAGCTGGGCTGGGAGCCTGGCCGGGGTGCCCAGGGAGCTGGGCTGCGGGTTGCCATGGCTGACAGTCCTCTTGTAACCCTCCCCACCCAGGAGGCTGTGGAGAAGGTGTCCTGCAGACCATGAACTGAGCGCTGGGCCAAGACCGTTCATGAGCACAGTGTAAGGTGTGCCGAGCCCGCCACCCAGCAACCCCCTCCCTTCCTGGCACTGAGGATCCCCAGAAAAGATGGGGAGGAAAAAGATTCAGATCCAGCGAATCACTGATGAGCGGAATCCGACAGGTGAGGCCATCCTGGAGCCCCACAGAGTGGTTGTGGAGCTGGCCTCTGCCTCCACTCCTAGCCACTCCTAGAAGGCTTCCTGGAGTAAGGGGCCTCTAGAGTCTGTTATGGAAGGGCAAGGGCTGAGTTGGGAGAAGAGGAACCCCCATCTCCCTCCATCTCTTAGAGTCTTGTGTCCTAGAACCCTAGGACTCACCTGCTGCTGTGGCCAGGCAGACCTGTGTTCCTCCCATATTCAGCGTGCAGGCCTCAGAACATGCCCAGGCACTTCCCCTTTCACAGGATGAATCCCTCCCCTCCTCCTATCCCAAGGGAAGAGCCTGGAAGCTCTTGTCTTCTCCTTCCGTAACCTCTTCATAGCCTCCAGCCCAGAGGTGTGGAGTTCTGTCCACCTCACTTCTTTGCCTTCGGTGAATTGGCTCCGGGCTGTGTCTTGGCCATGTGTTGGCAGAGAGGTGTTGACCTGTTCCTTCCCCAGACAGGGGCTCCTAAGAACAGGGCTGTGTTACCCTGAGGCAGGGGCTATGTCCAGCGGCCTGTGGGTGGGACTTCTGGGCAGCCCTTGACTGAGCCGTACCTGGCCACCCACCCACCCATCTACAGGTGACGTTCACTAAGCGGAAGTTCGGGCTGATGAAGAAGGCGTACGAGCTGAGCGTGCTCTGTGACTGCGAGATCGCGCTCATCATCTTCAACCACTCCAACAAGCTGTTCCAGTACGCCAGCACGGACATGGACAAGGTGCTGCTCAAGTACACTGAGTACAACGAGCCGCACGAGAGCCGCACCAACGCTGACATCATCGAGGTGGGCCACGCGCGCAGACCCCCGCCCCCGCCTGCAGCTGCACACCCCACGCCCACACGCAAGCACACCTGCCCCATGAAGCCCCTCACCCGTGTGCACATGCATATAAACCCACATCCTCTCACACAAACCCGGGGCCCGAGAAGGAAGGGAGGGCAGCAAGATAGCTGTCAGCTGGGGCTGCCCACTCAGCCCACGCCCACTCAGCACCCTCTGAGCCATTTTCTTCACGTCTGTCAGGTATAGCATGACATCGCTGCTCTGTCTTCTCTCAGGTTCTCTCTCTCTTTTTTCTTCCTTCTCCATCTTTTGACGTGCTCCTGCCTCTGACTCCTTCTTTCTCTGTCTCGTTCTTTGTTTCCATGTCTCCTGCTCTATCTTTGTCCCTTTGTGGGTCCCTGTGGCTCTGTTTTCTGTTTCAGAGAGAGCCGACCTGATGAACCATTAAAGGACATGGGCTTTGGAATCCAGCTCTGGCCTTTACTGGCTGTGTGGCCTTGAGCAGGTGGTTTAGCTTCTGCAAGCCTTGGTGCCCACCCCCGTGAAATGGGGCCAGCGCCTGCTTTGAAGAGTGTTGTGAATTGAATGAGACAGCCCAGTGTCTGCTTCCCTCACTGGAGGTGTAGGACCTGTGCTGATGAAGAGGGCGCCTGGGGAGCCACAGGCCTGCCTTCTGGGAGCAAGGCTTGATTTTAACAGATATGGAGGAAATTCCTCTATTTTTATATTAGAGAAAATAGATTTACTCTAGACTAGAAAGGAAAATTTACATTCATTTCCAAGACAAAACAAGCACCTGTGAAGATGTTTTGAGAGTGGAGAGGCCTGGGGGTCTCCTCTAGACACGCCAGGGGTGCATGCCCTGCTTTGCACGAGTGTGCAAGAGAAGCACGAGCCTTCGGGTCAGGGACAGCGCACAAGGCGGTGCGTGCTGGGAATTCAGTAAATGCAAGGAACGATTTTGCCTTTCTCCCTCTTACTCTTCTCCCCTCTATCACAGTCTCTACTTCTCTTTCCCCTTCTTTTTTAAACAGAGCCCAGGGTTGGAGTCAGGCAGTCAGCCTAGCGCTGCCTTCTCCCGGGAGCCCTCTGCGCCTCTGGCTGGGGCTCACCCAAGGGTGCACAGGCACTGCCGGCTCAGGGCTGGCCCCTCAACTCATCCCCCAGAAATGCCCGCCCCACCACCAACCACATAGCCACGTGGTGCCCCAGGAGGCGTGGGCCACCGTGAGGGGAGGGGGGCTGAGAACCCTGAGGTGGGGAAACAGTAGGGGAGTCTCAGGGAGGGGCTGGAAGGAGCGCCAGCGGGCAGGCAGGGGGAGGACCCTCACCCCTGCTGATGGTAGTGGTGCGGTTACAGACCCTGAGGAAGAAGGGCTTCAACGGCTGCGACAGCCCGGAGCCCGACGGGGAGGACTCGCTGGAACAGAGCCCCCTGCTGGAGGACAAGTACCGGCGCGCCAGCGAGGAGCTGGACGGGCTCTTCCGGCGCTATGGGGTGAGCCCCACTCACTCTCTCTCTGTTGGCCCCCCTCCCGGCCCCTTCCCCCCAGGCGCTGCACAAGAAGCACAGGGAATGTGAGAGCCCTGAGGTGGACGAGGTGTTTGCCCTGACCCCCAGACGGAGGAGAAATATAAAAAGATAGACGAGGAATTTGATAAAATGATGCAGAGTTATAGACTGGCCGTGAGTAGTCGCATGGAGGAGCGCCTCCCTGTGGTGCATGGTGTGGCTTTGCGCCCCGCCCTGGCCCTCGGCGGCCTCTGGTGGATGTTCTGCTCTGAGCCGCGTGGGGCTGTTGGTGACCACTGAGGACCCTCTGACCCTGGTTGTGATAAACCCATGACCTTTGTCATGGAGCATAAGCTGGGAGAGGCCTGGAGTGTTGCCTCACCGGCAAGAAGTGTGTAGATGGCCTGAGAGCCTTCGATGACTATAAAGTAGAGAATGTGCTCTTTGTCCAGATCTTTTCTGGGGGAGAGGCCCTCTCGCCCTGCTCTGACATCCCAGCCCAAGATACTGAGTCACACTATTGAGGGGAGGCAGAGACTGCTGAAGGGGAAGAAAGTGAGGTGGGTGAACACCCTCTGTAGCAAGTGGGCGGATGAGAGACGACTAGTGAGGTGATGTCCCAACCCACGCGCTCGGCCGTACCAGCTCTGTGTGTGAGTTGGGGTCTGTACTCAGGGCCTCTAACCTGCTCTCTGTGTGTCCTGCCTGGCTGAGGACTAACCCGCCTCCACTAGGGGGTTCTAGGTGTCCCGGGTCCATCTGCAGTGAGCAGAGTCGTCTTCTCATTCTCTGGGCCAGAACTGCATCCCAAAGCACCCCAGCCTGCCTACTTCCTTGGTGGGAGGGCCAGGCATGATTCCAGGGGGCCCAGAGCAGAGAGATCAAGCTGCTGCTGGCCGTAGGACACACAGCCCAGAGACTATAGGGGAGCCCCGGCCTGCCCTCCCAGGAAAAGTGAGTCCAGGCTAAGAGTCACCCTGGCCTGACCCTGCCTCTCCATCTTCTGTCTAGTCAGCTGTCCCGGCCCCCAACTTTGCCATGCCCGTCACGGTGCCCGTGTCCAGTCAGAGCTCCCTGCAATTCAGCAATCCCAGCGGCTCCCTGGTCACCCCTTCCCTGGTGACGTCATCCCTCACGGACCCACGGCTCCTGTCCCCCCAGCAGCCAGCGCTGCAGAGGAGCAGTGTGTCTCCCGGCCTGCCCCAGCGGCCAGCCAGTGCAGGTGAGTGAGCTGACAGGCGGTGGTGAGGCAGCAGTGAGGTGGGGTGAGGACTCGGGGATTCTGTCTCCACGGTGACTGTCCCGTGTCCCCCACCACAGCGCTCTCCCATGTGCGGGGCTCCTGAGGGAAGGGGTTGCGACTCCTCTCCCCATTCAATTCCCAGGCCTCACCCTGGAAGGGGGCATCCTGTCAGCTCATGGTTCTTCTTCCTCCAGGGGCCATGCTGGGGGAGACCTCAGCAGTGCTAACGGAGCCTGCCCCAGCCCTGTCGGTGAGTAAAGCTGCTCTTCTGTCGGGAGTGGGCCAGAGTGCCCGCTCAGTGGCTTCAGGTGTCCAGGGACCAGGAGGGACCTAGGTCAGAGGAGAGAAAGACCCCAAGACCTGAGTTGGTGGTATACAGAGTCTGAGGACTTTTAAGCCCCTGGATTTTTTTGTCTGTAGCAGTGATTGGTGCAGATGATCAACAAAGATGTAGGCTTAGGGAATTCTGGGCAAACCGAGAATTCACCAACACTTCCAGTGGGAGGAAAGGCTCCAGGGTCTTCCAGTTGAGTTAGGGGTGTCTGGCTGGGGTCTGGAGGGTACGAATATCTGACACTGCCAATGACAGAGGCATGGACTCACATCCACTCTCACACACAGACATTCTCACTTGTGCGGGAATATCCAGACAATAGATGTGCACTTGTGAGCACACATCTATGAACCACAGAAGAAAGGCTGCTCCCTCCATGTGCTGCCCCCCCAACCCCAGCAGCTGACAGCCCCTCCTGCCCTGTGCCGTTGTGCACTGGTGACTGTGACTTCGAATGTCACCATTGACGTCACCCTGACATTCCTGCCATTCCCGGAGAGATCCGGGAATTGGGATGGAGGCAGCCGCACACTTCCAGGGAAGCAGTGTGCTCTCAGGAGACAGAGCAAGGTGAACACTTCTGACTGTGGTCACTCCCACATCTCTGGGATTTAGAATTCCCCAGGCACCATGTACTGCTACCTCTTTGGCAGTAGCTGTGTATGGGGCAGGAAATGGGTGAATACCTCCCCCTGCAAAGAAAGGGCCAGAGAAACGCCTGCGATCCTTGTAGACCCTCAAGCACAGCAGTAGAAAGTGGTTGTGTGGCTCTGGACACATCACACTTCTGCCAAGCGGGCTTTGTTTCTGCTTCTGTAAATACGGCTAATGATACATGTCCTGTCTGTCTTGCAGGGTTAGCGTGAGGATTAAATAGGCTGAGATGTATGTGAAGGCCCTGGGTTGGTTATGGAGTGTGGAACAAGTGTAGAAGATGGTTATTCTGCTTGTTATTGCCAGTCTAATTATGGGGGCAGTGTGTCACCAGCCCGCTAGCTCCAGTACCACCACCACGACAAGTTCATGGGGCGTCTTTCCCGGCATTCCCAGCTCAAGGCAAGGGGAGCAGTCTTTGAGTATTGATTTGATCTTGTGACCAGGATCCTCACTGTGTCTTAGCTTTCAGGCTGCTAACTTTGTACCACCTGTGTGTTTATGGGCCCGATTAGGGGCAAGTGCTGGACTTCCTGTCATCAGTGACCAGCTCCTACTGGTCCTACTCCCTGATGATTGAGAAGTAAGGATGTTCTCCCCCAGTTGCCAAGACAAGGTGGTTTTAGGTGAAAATTAGAGAACTCAGCTCCTACTCAAAACCTGAGCATGATTCTGAGAAGTTCTGGGTAACAGGCCTTCTGGCACAGTTGATAAAGGATAAGTGGTAGGTCCATATTTTCCTTTTACCCCTTTCTCTTCACCTCTCCAGGGAATGGCTATGTCAGTGCTCGGGCTTCCCCTGGCCTCCTCCCCGTGGCCAATGGCAACAGCCTAAACAAGGTCATCCCTGCCAAGTCTCCACCCCCACCCACCCACAGCGCCCAGCTTGGAGCCCCCAGCCGCAAGCCTGACCTGAGGGTCATCACTTCCCAGGGAGGAAAGGGGTTAATGCATCACTTGGTGAGTTGGGTGTTTGGACCAAGGGCAGGGGCTGAAGAATGGGCGAGTGGGGAGGGAGGACAAAGCTGACCTCCAGCGGAAGAGATGAAAATTAACCAGTAGCTAGGGCTTCCCGAGAGAATGTGGAATCATGGCTTTTTATGAGCTCTTCCTCCCAAAGGGCCTTACGAGAGGTTGGAACACAGAATTACCAGCCTCAGGGGTGGTGAAACGGGACACAAGGTGGGAGAGAAGGTTCCCTGATGGTAACAGGAGGATGAGAGGAGGACTTGCTGTCACAGCAGAGGGACGCGGGTTAGCCTGTGAGGATTTCCTCACTGGTGGGCTCTGGGATATAGCACCTTCAGAGATCAGTCAGGACAGTGAAGAGCTCTGTCATGCTAGGCCAGAGAGCTGCCCTGCTCTGATGCAGAGGGCTAGATGGGATGGCCGTGGGGGCAGGGGTGTGAGGGAAGGGCATAGGACGGAGACTGAACCATCCCCTTGGTTTTATTCCTGCTCCCAGACTGAGGACCATTTAGATCTGGTAAGTGAGGCTGTGAGGTGTTTGCTGTGGCTTTGAATCCCGGCCAACCCATTGCTCTGTGGCCCCCAGCATGGAGTACCGCGTGTGCCTTGTCTTTTCACCTGTGTGTGTGTGTGTGTGTGTGGTTCGGTTAGCTTCCAGGAGTTGTGCTTAGTGCCAGGTGGGATACAGAAGCGAATGGAGTGGGGGTAGGGGGTTACCCATGCACTCGTGTGTACCTGAGTGTCTGTGGACATCTTCCTGTGACGTTGCGTTCGTGCAAACTGACCTCTCTGTGTGTATGTGCACATGTGCGCGAGAAGGGAGTGGGCCTGCCCCAGGCCTCAGAGGTCCCATCTCGTTGTGTCCCAGCATGCCTGCATTAGGCCCCTGCCCTCTGACTCTACTCAGGTCCACCCAGGACAGGGCCCTCCAGTGGAGTGCCAGCCAGACGGGAAAATCGGCTTTCTAGGGGAAGCTGAGGTCAGGCAAGGCCAGAGTTGTCCGTGGCTGTGGGCTTCCTTGCCTCCCCATCTCTGTGTGTTCTTCCTGCATACAGCCCATCTTACAGGCACTCAGAGGCGCACACAGCCACTCTCTCTCTCTCACACGCACACACACTTACATACTCACCCTCAGCCGAAGTGGGGCGGGGGGTCCCCCTGCCCCAACTCCTGCGGGAGGCCAGAGAGGCTGGAAAAGGCAGGCAGGCTTTGGCGGCCAACACGGCGGCAGTCTCGGCCCCAGTGTGGAGTTGGAATAAACAAGTGACTCAGCAGCAGATGGAGCTGACAGCCCCACACACGTGTGTGCATACACGCAGGCACACGCCACGCCAGGCCCCGTTCCCTTCACACATGCCAGCGGGCTCTGTGCTACAGTGTGGCAGGTGGAGGGGCCAGCCAGGAGGAGAGTGGAGATGGGGCCCTGGCTGGTGTTGGGGCCACGGGGCCAGCATGTGCACCTTCCCCTTTGCACATGTGTAGGTGGGAGTACATCTGTGTGTGCATGTTTCTCTCTGTGGATTTCAGCGTCTCTGTATGCACCCGTGTGTGTGTGTGTATCTCTGGAGCCTCCATGTTGAGGCATCCCACCTGGGCCTTGAGTTGCCCTGCTGGGCTTTGGAGTGAGGGGCCTGGGTAAAGCAGCCCACCCATCTGCCACCTCTGACTGTTTTCTCCTGCAGAACAATGCCCAGCGCCTTGGGGTCTCCCAGTCTACCCACTCGCTCACCACCCCAGTGGTTTCCGTGGCAACACCGAGTTTACTCAGCCAGGGCCTCCCCTTCTCTTCCATGCCCACTGCCTACAATACAGGTAAGTGTTCATGTTACATGTAGCCAAGTGCAGTTGACCTCGGGGCAGGGGGTGGGACCACAGAGCAAACAGTGTATTCTCTGGGGGCTGCCCCAATCTGAGGAAGGCCGTTGATTTGGGGGAGCCCCCAGGAAATTCCAGTATTCGTACACCCCGTTCCAGTGTTCTTGCCTGGAAATCCCATGGACAGAGGAGCCTGGTGGGCTATGTAGTCCATGGGGTCGCAGAGCCAGACAGGAATGAGCGCACACAGCACAGCACCTAGTTAAGGTTGCCAGATTTAGCAAATAGCAACATCAGATACCATTCACACGGTGATGGTGTTCCTGGAACTGTCTCCAAGATGTATTCACAGAAAAATTATTCATTGTTTCGTCTGAAAAATAAAATTTAAGTGAGTGTGAGTATCCCTTATTTTTACATAGGACCTGATGGAGAAGGAGAGCTCTGTCCTTGGGCAGCTCCCGTCTGAGGTGGGCTGAGCAGCTGGGTGACTCAGGCTGAACAGGTCGGGAGTGGGGAGGGAAGCGTGTCCAGGTCCGAAAGGAGGAGGATGAGGAAATGAGAGAGAGGGAGGCAGTGGAGGCCCGAGAGGAAGCATGGTTAGGAAGATGTATCCAGCTTCCTGGGAAAGCCAAGTAGGGACTCCAGGGCAAGGTGGAGGAGGAGGAAGCGGGCTCTCACCCTGATGTTGGCTTGGTGGAATAATGACGGAGGGAAGGCAGGAGGAAGTCCGATGAAGGTGGGGGAGGGGATCTGAAGGTGGCGTGTCACTTGGTGACGTGAGAGAGATCTCTGGGTAGAAGAATTCAGAAAGGATACCCAGTGCTTGGACTCTCTTGGGTCCCCGGGGCTGTACTGGCCCCTGTCACCCACTCACACCCTCCCAGGGACAGTCTGACGGAACACCCTTGCCTGCATTCCAAGCTGCTGTGTCAAGAAGGACTTCCCAGTGCAGAAACGCCTTGTCACCTTGCTTCAGAACATCTGTGTGGCTGGGGCCCTGGTCTGTTTTTCTCACTGAGGCGAGCCTCTTATGCTCCCCAGCTTCTCTCAGCTGTGAGTGACTTGCATCAGGGCTGTTCTGCAGTGAAATCAGACTAGACCAGAGACCGCTAAACTTCTCCCCACTCTCCAAGCCCCCATTCCAGAGTTGAATCATGCTAGGTAGGTCCCAGACACCAGTACAGAGAGCCACAGAACCCCACATCTTCCCTGTGTGTAAGACTCCAGAACCCAGCCCTGTTTGTAGGAAAGGCCCTTAGGGCAGGTGAAAGAGCTGGAGGGACTGCCTTATGCCGAGGGGCAGACCCTGGCATGTGTGTTGGGGGTCCAGAGTTTATCACCCGGGTGTCTGTGCAATCCTTTGTCCCTTGCGCGTGCTTCTGTGTGTGTGTGCACTGCTAAGTTGCCATGTCCTTGGGCACCTTTAGGGAGGACTGCTTCAGATGGCTGCACCCTTGGAACCCAGTAGGAGTTCTCCCCAGTGAGTTGTGGGTGGACGGGTCTCTGAGGCCCTTTTAGCCCTGGCAGCTGGTGCGGTTGGTAGAGGGCAGTGCTCAGGAGCTGCTGTTGACTTGAGAATCCTGTGGTGGTGGTTTCCTGCCGTCTTCTCAGGCCCTTCACCGGTCTCTGTGGAGCAGGAGGGAGGTTAGTCGGTGTCCGTGAACCTGGGACAGACGCTCAGCAAAGCCAGACTTTAGACTCTATTTGTCAGGCTGGTGAGAAAGCAGATTCTGACCCTGGGCTGCCCTCGGAGCCCTGCTGAGAAGCATTTGGGCTTTCTCACATCCTCTCAAAAACCAGGGGCTCCAGTTCCTCCTGCTGCAGGAGTAGTTAAGTAGATCTCAGTTTAAACAGCAGGTGTTTTCAGGTGATCCTCTGTATATAAACAGAACCCCAGTGAACACATTGCTGTTTAGTTGTTCACTGTTTATAGTCCCTGGCCCTCATCCAAACTCCAGCTGGGGGTGACCTGCCTCTGGAAATTGCGGGTAGGGACAGGCCTGGCCCCTTGTTGACACTGGCTGCAGTCTGGTTGTGGTCCTTCTAGGAGCAGACCAAGGGGCCAGGTGGGGAGTCAGGTCTGTAGGTAGGCAGGGCGGGAGTATGGTGGGAAGGGCAGGACTGGGGGTTGAGTCCCTACCAGTCACTGGCTGGGGGCGTCAGGCAAGGCACCGGGCTCCTCAGGGTTGGTGTCCTTGTTTCTGAAATGAGTGTTGTAAAGAGCTGGTCCTCGGGGGCTCCTGTCTGCCCTTGGTCTGCCTTTTAAATTTAAGTGTCTCAACACTCCTGGCTAACATAAGACCAGAGGCAAGCATGGAATATCTATAGAGTGAGATTCAAAGATAATAAAGAAGCCTGGGGTCTTGTCTGAGCTCTGCCATCGGTTTTCACTGTGACCTGGGGAGAGTTCCTCGAACTTGAGGATGCAGTTGCCTCGTTGGTGAATGAATAATAACAGCAGGTAAATCCTGTGAATATTTACTGTGTGCCAGACACTGTTCTCTAAGCTTCATATGCATTAACTCGCTCAGTCCTCAAAGCAGCTGTGTGAGGCAGGCAGGTTTATTGCCTCCAGTTTATAGACAGAGTTCGTTCACCAAAGTCACATGGCCTGTGAGTGGAGGTGGCCAGGAAGTTTGACCCCATGGCTCGCATTCTGCTCCTGTCTGTTCCACTGCACAGATAATCCTGTCTTCCCTGCTCCAGAGGGCTGGAGCAGACAGCCCCTCAGGTGGTGTGGCAGGGGGCGGCTGGCCAGTACGTCCTCCTCACCACACCACCGTGCTGTCAGCCCTGTTCCTCAGGGAAGACATTTTCTAAACAGTCCCAAACAGGCTGCAGCATGAAATACAACAGGGCTGTGTAAATTGTGAAACATTTCATGGTTCTGTTTGTTCTGTGACAGTGCAAACATCACAGTTTCTTCACTGAGACAGGCATTTTGGAAAACAAGACGCGCCACCTCATGGGGAAGTCACCAGACCCCAGGCGGTTGTCCCGCAGGCCCGTTTCCCTCACAGGCCCTCCTGGGCAGCAGAGGTGCGTCCTCTTGAGTTTGTGGGCGCAGCAGCTGGAGCCCCTTGCTGCCACCTGTCCTGTGTGTTCCCGTCGTTCGTTTCAGAGGCGCCATTCACCTAGCCTTTCCCTCAACTCCCTTCTGTCCCAGAAAGGCACTTGGAACTTGGCAGTCGAAGAGATGACAGTTAGACATGTATTAGACTTTCCCTACCTACCTTTTCCCCTTCTTTTTAAAACTGGCATTCTAAAAGTGATACCTACATATGGCTGGGGGAAAAAAGTTCAACACTTGTTTTAAAAACCACCTCTCTTTTACATGCTGTTAAAAAGCAGCACCTCATGGTTAAGATTTGCGTTTCTTTGAGTGCCGTCTTCACTGAGTTCAGATGGGCTGATTTAATTATTCACAGCTATCATTAACAACTCCCCCACCTTGACAGAACTCCTGGAGGTGGCTCCCCAGGGCGTGGGAGCCTCTATCCTCTTTCCCACAGTGGGAAGCTCCCCCTCACTTCCCTCCCTTACCCTGTACAGATTACCAGTTGACCAGTGCAGAGCTCTCCTCTTTACCAGCCTTCAGTTCACCTGGGGGGCTGTCGCTCAGCAACGTCACTGCCTGGCAGCAGCCGCAGCAGCCACCCCAGCCGCAGCCTCCGCAGCAGCCGCAGCCGCAGCCGCCCCAGCCACCCCAGCAGCCACAACAGCCACCTCAGCAGCAGCCCCACCTGGTCCCTGTGTCTCTCAGTAACCTAATGTGAGTCCTGGGGCCTGCCCTGCCGGTGTCTTTGTCGGGAGAGTGACGAGCGGGAAGAGGAGAGGCCTACCGAGGTCTGAGATCCCTTCAGGGTTGTTGTCAGTGGACAGCATGGGAGCCACTAAGTGGCAGCCCTGGCATCCCTGGTGTGGGCCTGGGAGACCCACCTGAGCCTCTCCCCTAGCCAGCCCAGGGGTGGGCCCCGCCCCCAGGCTACAGAAGATGACATGGGTCAGAAAGAAAACTAACATGGTTTCTCTTCCTTCCTTTCCCTTCTCGGCACCCCCCGCCCCCCGCCTTTCTGGTCTCTTTCTCCACCCACCCTGTCCCCACCCCCAACCCTGCCTACCATCTTCTCATTCTCTGTCCTTTCTCTGGCTTGTGACCTCCCCTCGCTTTTTCTGTCACTCACGTCCTCTGTTCTGGCCCCTGCACTCCATGCCCTTGCCTGTCTCCAGCCCGGGCAGCCCCTTGCCCCACGTGGGTGCTGCCCTCACAGTCACAACCCACCCCCACATCAGCATCAAGTCGGAACCAGTGTCCCCCAGCCGAGAGCGCAGCCCTGCGCCTCCACCTCCAGCTGTGTTCCCGGCCACCCGCCCCTGAGCCTGGCGACGCTCTCAACAGCCCGGCTGGGAGCTCCCTACGAGACGGGGGACCGGGATGATGGACGGGGGGACTTCGGGCCCACACTGGGCCTGCTGCGCCCAGCCCCAGAGCCTGAGGCTGAGGGCTCAGCTGTGAAGAGGATGCGACTCGACACCTGGGTACTGTAGCGTCGCCCCTCCTGTCTGCCATTGTCTGCTCTACCCAGGGACTGCCCCATAAGCCCCCCCGAGCCTATCTCGTCTCCCACCCACAAAGCCTTGTGGCCAGCTAACCCTTCCGTCAGCCCACACGGGGCAGGACCGGCACCCTTTCCCCCCGACCAGAGGCCCATCTCCCCTGCCTCCAGCATCAGTCCTTCTGCTTGATGACTTCCCCGTCAGAGCTGGCCCTGCCACCAGAGTCCTGGCCCTGCTGGGAGAGGGTCGTGAGGGGCACAGAGCCCGTAGCCTGGGCCACGCCTCCACACCCCCTTCTCCATCTCCTCTTTTCACAGACATTAAAGTGACGATCCCCACTCCCCTCCTCTCCGCCTCCCTGATGAAGAGTTGACAATCTCACCGCCCACCCCTCCCTGTCCTGGGCTCCTCCTGCTCGACCCCCCACTTCCTTTCTTGTGCTCCATGTCCTGTTGACGGTTACATTTGTGTATAATTATTATATTATTATTATTATTATTATATTTTTTTAATTTGGATTCTCGCTTTGGAGGGGGATGCGCCCATCCCCTCTTTCTGCACCCCCCGCCATTTTCACTGGCTGGGAGGGGCTCTTTTTGCGGGAAGGGGGGACACTTTGCACGTTGTACACATATGCTGCAGGAGGGGGGTGGGGGCCCGATAGGCCTTGGGAAAGGACAGGCGCCGAGCCCTGCATGCGGAGCCCTCCCACCCCATCCCCCAGATAGAGGGAAATAACCAAAAAACTACCAAACAACAAAAACCCCTTACAATAGACTGAGACCCCAAAGTCGGCTCAATGAGTGGTTTTGTGTTTTAGGGGGAAAGTGAGGCAGAGGTTCTGAAAAGGGTCTCTGCTTCCGGACTGTTCTTGTGGCCACAGGCAAGTGGGGCAGAATACTCAGGCCTGTGCCCCAGACGCCCCTGTGCACACGCACACACTCTCTCCCATTCTTGTGTGAGCTGCGCCTCCAAGGTGTGGAGGTGCTGGCCCAGCAAGCACTGGGGCTGGAAGGCTGGCGGGGAGGGGTTTGAGGTGGCCCCCTGTGAAGCACAGTAGGAGAGAGACAGAGCCATGAGGAGAGGGCTGAGGAGGGGCCGAGGGGCTGGGGCAGGGGTGAGTTGCACCCCCTCCCTTGCCCCCTGCGTTTTCTCTAAGATATACAGTGCAATAGCTCCCCTTCCCTCAGCTGACACCAGCCCAGCAAAGCTGGCCACGAAGTGCAGGGAGAACCGGGAGAGGGAGGTGACTCAGCAGGAGCTGCCTCAGGCACCCTGGGGCGTCTGAGGACCGAAACCCTTGCATCCAGGGACTAGTGTGAGTGAGGGGACTCGCTCTTCCTTGCACGGACACATCCCCCGAGGAGCAGACCTGGGGTGGTGTATGAGGGTGGGAGAGGAAACAGAGGAGGCTCCAAGAAGGCCCGCCTCCCTTCTTTCCTCCTCGCCCCTCTCCTGCCCTCCTGCCAGCTCCTTCCGCTCCTGGCCCCCTCCCTGCTCTTGGCGCCCTCATTGTCTCGCTACCTCCTGCCCCACCACCCCCAGGCCGCATCCCACCTTCCCTCTTGGCTACTGTAATTGTAAATAGCAACCTTTGGAAAACGTTAGCAGTGTAACAGTCCAGGAAACTGTTTTTTTGTTGTTGTTGTATTGATATGAAATGAGATTCTATTTTTGTCAAAGTATATTGTAATAATAATGACTCAAACGGCCCGTACTGTACAGACGAGATTCTTCTGCTGTTGTTCTTGCTCCCCTCCCCCCTCCCCCAAGTCCACCCTCTCTGCTGCCTCCCCAGTGGGGGCAGCCAAAGCGTGGGGTCCAGGGACCTCAGGCTGGATCACAGATCAAACTGGAGGGGGCAGGCCCCCCGGCCCGCAACCCACCACCACCCCCTGCCCTCCAGGGCCTGGCCTGGGGTGATGTGGGCAGGCAGACTAGGGCCTGCGCCACTCCTTCACAGAAGCCCAGCCCTCTGCCCAAGGGCTGCAGTGCTCCCTTGGGGTTTCATCCCGATGAGAAACTAGAGTTAGACAAGGCCCGGTTGGTTTTGTAGTAGGTGAGTCTCTGCCTGCCTCTGCGATCCAGCCGCTTGCAGTATTCCGACACTTGATGCAGGGAAGGAAACAGAAGCAGAGGGGTTCGTGTGACCGCACAGGTACCTGAGTGTGTTTATGAGGGCACCTGGTATTTATGTGTCTTGAGTGTACCTTTGTATTTATGTGTGTGTGTATGATTGCATGGGTGTGCCTTTGTGTCTCTGAGCCTGTCTGGGCATGTATGTGAGGCTGTGTGAATTGAGCTCTGAGGGCGCACGCGCGTGCCTGTGTTTGTGTATGTGCACGTGTGTGCCTGAGTGTGTGTTTACAGAGGGACAGATGGCTCTTGCAGCCATACAGCCCTGGCTTCCTGCTCTGTGACCCTCCTTCCTGAGCCCCACTCTTCTCTGCTCATCACCTGTTCCCACCCTCAACTCTAATGTTTATACTTCGGTTCAGGGGGATCTGGCATTGGCCCTCTTCACCTCTCCCTATAGCCCTATGTCTCCTGCAACTCCACGCACAATTGTCCACCCAGTGCCCATACCTGTATGCACAGGTCCCTCTCCTGGAGTCCCCGCTTCCCCACACCCCCATCCTGCTTTCAGGATGACACTCAAGTTCTTCCTCTCTGAAGCTTTTTCCTTGCTGGGCAGTCATTCTTCCTTATAGCCTACCTGCCCCCCCAGCACCTGCCAGCTGGGCACGCACACAGCATGCCTAGTCTTCTGCAGGTTCCTAGAGGGAGTGTCGAGAATAGATGAGACTTGGTCAGGACCTTGAAAGAAGCCAGGGTGTAGTTTTGCGCATGTGTGCGTCCCCAGAGCCTTGCCCAGCGCCTGGCACATAGCCAGCGCTCAGGAAATGCTGAGTGGGTGAAAGGTGAATGATAGGTGCTCAATAAATGTTGAATGACTGGCATTCCCTTCTCAGGCTATTCCCGCCATCAGTCCACCCACCTTTCTAGGCTGGGCTTGGCCACCGTTAAACACGGGATGGGGGTGAGGGCCCCTGCAGTTCACGGTGCAATATTCACCAGTTTTGCCCTCTGCCTTGTAATGGCAAACCTGGCTTTTGATTACCATGTGTGGATGTGTATGTGTCCTTTTCTTTCTATCCCTGGGGGCAGGAGCTGATCTGTGATTGAATATATGACATTTCTGCAAGTCAGTATCCCAAAGTTTCTCTTGGGGGTAGTGGGCTCCTGGCCGGCCCAATGAGCTGGTCCCTGAGAACCCAGATCTCAAGTAGAGACTTCATTTCTTCTTCCTCTCACAAGCCAAATTTGCCTCCACCCACTCCTTCCTCCAAAGAACTGGGCATTTGCCAAAGTAATCACTGGAGTCATCCAATGCCCCTCCCCTCCCCAGGTTTCCCACAGCTTTCAGGGATAGTGGGCAAGAGGACCCCCACCCCGACACACACCCCACAATGGAACACGACATTTCTCCTCCCCCTAGCAGTGCACTCAATGCAGCGAGACTGACCCCTGACCTTTATCCAGCCCTTCCCACCTTGAACAGGAAGGAAGTAATGCACCTTCTCTCGCTGATTATTTATTTGTTTGGAGAGACAGAAATGATGTAAAGCGTATCTAGAAATATCTATATCTATATATTTTTAACTGACTCTTTGGAATCCCCTGGGGTGGGGGTGGGGGAGTGCAATTAGGCTTTCATGGAGGAGAGGCAACATGGAGCCTGGGAACGCCTCATCTCCCCTCTTACCACCTCTCTCCATCCCCTAAGCAGTTGGTAGAAGGAATGGGATTTGTATGGGGGAGGAGGGGGCTGGAATGTTATATGGAGAATCTGAATTCTCTCTGTCTTACCCACTCAAGTTCCAGAGGGAAGGCAGGGAGGCAGAGGGAGGGGAAGACAGGCCATGGAGGGGCCCCACCCCCAAACCCGACAATCACCCACACTCCTGGGGCTCCTCCTGGGTCCTGGGCAGGGCGAGTCCAAGTGTGTGGCTGTTGATTTGTTTTCAATATTTCTTTTCGTGCTGTATGGTGATGCTTTCTTAGTATTCTACACAATAAGAAAAGACAAAGTCCTCGAGATTCTTGAGTTTTGTTTGAAAACTCTTTCACTATATTTGTTGTAAAGAGGTTTACTATTAAAAGAAAAAGAATACACGTTTCTGATACTTCGGCCCTGGTTCTGGTTTCTTTGGTGCGGTCGGCTGAGGAGGGGAAGGAAGGGCTGAGTGGCCCTATCACGGTGAGAGACCATAGCTTCACCTTGGCAGGAAGAATGGTGGTTTGCCTGCCAGGTACTCAGCATATCTGAGGTGGAGGTTTCAGGTGAGAATTTCATCCACATGCTCTGTCAGAAGCAGAGGCAGCCCAAGGACTAAGGGGGGTTGTCTGGTTAGAAGCAAGGAAGGGAAGAACCAATACTGCTCAAGGCCAAGTCAGGAATGATTGGAGTGTGTATGATGAGGAGCAGTTGGGGAGAGGGGGACCTTCGCCTACTGAAAATTCTTCCACAGGAGCAACTTGCCCAGGCAGTTAGGCACAGATGGATTCCGCATTCACAGCAGTTAGGCACAGATGGATTCCGTGTTCACGGCACCTAGGGTTCCCTCCAGCAGGGGCCGCCGCCCCACCCCTTCTTTTGAAGTGCTTTGAACAGGGCCGTGGAGCCTCTCTTCTGCCCTCCTTGCCACCCCAAAGGGCTGCCCCACTTGCCTTTCTGCAGAGGCTGGTGGCTTTTGCTCCGCAGCCCCATTCCCTGCACCACCAGGCGGGGGGTGGGTGGGGGGGCGGATGCAGGGGCCCTGGAGGAGAGTGCATATGCAGGGCTTGTTGTTAAGTTACCAAGTCATTTGCAACCCCAGGGACTGTGGCCCACCGGGCTCCTCTGTCCATGGGATTTCCCAGGCAAGAATACTGGAGCGGGTTGCCATTTCCTTCACCAGGGGATCTGTCGCACCCAGGGATCAAACCCACATTTCCTGCATTAGCAGGCAGGTTCTTACCACCGAGCCACCAGGGAAGCCACAGGGAGGGCTTGGCTCGCTACTAATAGGGTTTGGCTACTCCTCTGTACAAGGCCCACACTAGGTGCTGCAGAGGCAAAGATGAAGTATGAAGGGCTCATGTAACAGTGGAGACAGGCCTGCAAGTGCCTAAGATCCACAAACCGTGGTTTCCATGCTTTGGCTGCTGCATATGCAGGCACCACAGAATGCTTTCATTCCTTGGGCTCGTCTGAAAACTGCGTGGTCTGTACCAGTCCTCCCTCTCTCTCAGAGTCATTACAGATGTTCCCTCTCTTCCGCAGCTGGGGCAGAGGTGAACCATGCTGAGCAGGAAAGGGGTAAGAAGGTACTGTCTTTCAGATAAGGCTCCCCTGCTGGCTGGCTGTGACAAGAACAGCCTTGACTGAACACAAATCCTGAGCAAAACTTTGTATATCCCTTGTCTGTTCCTTAGGCTATTTGGCCTGCCCCATCTGTAGTCACAAGCTCCTGATGTCCTGGGTGGGCATTACTGTTGCTCACGAATATCTCCTGTCCTCTTCCCTCCCTAGGCACTAGAAGACTGTTTCCCCATCCCTGTGTAGTCAAGTGAGGTCATCAAACTAGTTCTGGCCAATGGATTACACTGGAAGTAATGTATGTCACTTCCAAAATAAGCTGGTAGGTGATTCTCTTGAGTGCTCTTTGCCTATTGTGGGAACTGTGGAAACACATCAAAGCAGCCTGGATGGCTCAGCTGCCTTAAGGTGTCCAGCACCACAGTGGACTTTTGCATTAATCAAAAATAAGTGTGTTGTATTAAGCCACAGATTTTATTGTGTCTGCCATATAACCTGTCCTGTCCTGATTAATGGAGTATCCATTCACACTGGGACAGCCTTGAAGCCCCATCTACTGCATACCTGCTATGGTATGGTGGTACAAAGATCTCTGGATGTGGCACAGTCCAGAACTAGTCAGCTGCTTACCAGCTGTGTGGCCTTGAGTAATCATCTTCTGCCTAAGCGACAGTATCATAGGCTGGAATATAGAGCTAACAGCTGCCTGTCTTCTCTAACCCCAGCCTTCATCTTCTCCAACCCATCCTACCAACTTTGGCACAACACCAATCATCCAACATCTCATGGTTCTCCACTGCCCACCAGACAAGTCCAAACTCCTGGGCAGGGCTCCCAGGGCCTTCAAAGAACTGACACAACCTCTTTTCCAGGGTTAGTCCATGCATCTCCACTGCACATACATCCCTTGGACTCTAGGCCAACCAGGCAGCGTAGTCCATTCCTTGACAGACCCTTTTGCGTCTTCCCTCATGCTATCCTTTGTCTGAAATGCAGCAAACATTTATTAAGGACCTGCTCAGTGTGAAACTCTTTGTTAGATGCTCCTACCTCTCAACACAGTTAAGTGGGGACAAGAGACAAGTGAACCATTAACACCTGAGTCAGCAGGCTGTGCTAACGGCATATAGGAAGGATGTAACTGGGCTGTGGCATCAGAGGCGGCTTCCTATGAGAGGTATTTGAACTGGATTTTGAAGACACGTACAAATGAGGGCAGGGAAGGCATATCCTAGCTGCAGGAATAGCATGTAAATTATGGAGGGAGAATGGTGCATTCAGGAAATCAGATTCTGTGGTATGGGCCAAGGCAGATAAAGCTGAAGAGGGAAGCGGAAATCTTGTTTTGAAGGGCCTTGATTGCCATAATTTGGTTTTATTCTGGAGATATTTGGTCAAAGGATTTTAAGTAGAGGAGGGACTTAATCAGATTAGCATTTTAGAAAGCTTCCTGGCAGTACCAGCTCCCCGCTGATGGTAATGAAGAGGGAAGCTCTTCATAGTGTTGGTCACCCGTGAAGCTGTCCTTGGGACATGGGAACTCCAAGGACCATGGAAGAAGACTGGAGGGCAGGGCAAGGAGAGGTTGATACAGGGCCTCAAGTAGCATAAGGGTTTGCATTGTATAGATCAGGTGAACCAGAAATGTATTGCCTATCTGTGATCTCCTGACTTCACTAAAGGCCTGCTTGACTTACTAGTCTGTTTTTTGTTTTTTTGGGTTTTTTTGTCCATATCACATCAGGATCTTAGTTCCCTGACCAGAGATTGAACCCATGCCCCCTGCCGTGGAAGTGTGGAGTGTTAACCACTGGACCATCAGGGAAGTCCCTTGACTCACTTCTACCCTTGAACAAGGGAAAGCTCACTGGTATATTCTTTGGGGCATTGAAGTTAGGGAGGAGTGTTTTACTGCCCAGGGGTAACTGCAGGGTCAGGTGTGGCAGACCCAGTGCAACCCTAGAGGTCACTGGTTTTCTTTTGATAAGGGAAGATGACACTTCTCTATTTGCTACCTAGTGTATATTCAGAAGGAACTACCTGGATGGATGAAGCCAGGGCTCAGGACAAGGGCTAGGCCAGAGGCAAAAGCCTTGTGAGACAGGAGCCTAAAGAGTACTGTAACCTCTTCATGACTCAGTCACTTCATGTGTAAAATGGGTTGCTGTGAGAGTTAAGATTTAATATTACATATTAATCACTTAAGACCCATTTCTGATCCATAAGAAGTACTCTTTCAGTGATGTGTTTATTACTGCCACCTGTAAAGACATGAAAATAGATGCGCTTACTTGGGTAAGAAGAGTTTCTATGAGGAAAAAACCAAAACAATCCTGATCTACATCCTTATTTCTTTGAAAACTTTCCTATCATTCAAGCTTCTACTCCTACAATTTTCCCTCCATTAACCTTTTGCTGGTTTCCCCCATCCTACCCAGCTGGCTGTGATATCCTTGTCTTATGAATTGTCTTAGGAACCTGCCCCTTCTTTATAGCTTCTACCACGTTCTACCTGAAACTGTAGATAGTAGTTTCTATTTTCTCTCTATAACTGGACTGAAAGCTCCTCTTAAAAATTCATTGCCTCACCCATTTTTGTGTCTGGCTCAGTGCCTGGCACAGAGTATGTGTTCAGTCAGACTAAAATGAGATAATGCATGTGAAAGTGCACTTCATAAACTGTAGTGCTACTAACTACAAAGGATTCCCCCCACAAAGGGCGTGGTGACTTTCTGCAGCTTCTCTGCTTTCCAGCACCAGACCCAGTGGGGCCGAGGAATGTAGATTCGTTTTTTCTAGTTCTCACTCCACTTAAGAATGAGAACCCAGTGGGCTCCTACCCACAAAGAGGTGACTCTTGGGAGGTGGGAAGCAAAGGGTGGTATGTGTTCCAGCCAAGGAGGCCAAGCAGTTCCCTGTAGCTTGTTCTTGTGACTCACCCCTCAATCCCATGGGCTGAGTAACTTTTCCAGCCTTGTGATTGTGGAAACTTGTTTCAGAACAGCAAGCGGATGTGAAAGGGAGGTAAGGCGACCCCACCCCAGGCTCTGAAGCGGTTCCTACCGAGCCCATAGAGATTGCTTGTTTCTGATTCCAAACTTAAAATCATTCGGTGTTACTGCCAGTCTAAGGGGCACGTCCAGTCCCTGCTCTATTTCACAGCTGGTAAGCCCTAGGCCCAAAAGTAAAACACACACACAAATAAAACCCGGCTCTCAAGTTCTTTCCACAGCGCCTCACGCAGTTCCCAAGTATAATTCGCTTGAGCCCAGGCTTTTTATGGCTTCCAGTTGGACTGATTTGCAGTCACCCCCGCCCCCTTTGCTTTTACTCGTTTCCACGAGTTTACAGCTTCTTGGCCTCACTCGGGCAGTTTGGCCTCTCGTAAAGTGAGGTCCCCGCCTTCGCAGAGTGGCTACACAGAGTCACTCCCGTTTACTGCGCATCAGCCGCCACGTGCCCAATAAAAGCTGGTGACGCTGCCGAGGACCCAAAAGGGAAGAGGAAGGGGAAGGACTCTGCCTATAGGGATGTCACGCGTCCGCCAAACCCCCGCCGTCACGTGACTGCGGCGCCAGTCCTCACGGCCCTCAGCTGGGAGCGGAGGCTGGCCCCGGTGCCTAGGCGCCCAATCCCTGCGCTGCCAGCCAGTGCTGGGTGGGACCACGAAGTGATTCAGGATTCGTGAAGAGGAGAATCTCCATCTAAGGGAAAGGGGAAGAAGGGAGGAGCGAAGCAGTAAAGGCACTTGTTTAACCTGTCCCACTGGGCTGTAAGTTCCCATGGAGGCAGCGATCGCCGTTCCAAAGGGCCTCGGGCAGCGTCTGGCATACAGTGGGTGCTCAACAAATGAGTGACTAGTAACTACCCCTCGGATGCTGCCGGAAGCTGCGCTGTCCCTGTCTCCCTTTACACCGACTCCCTCATTCACCCACGCCAAGGCAGTTGTTTGGCAGCGGGTGACCCAAATTTACTGCCCGGGCCCAGACACTCCTCAAACAATTCGTACAAACACTGCCATGGGTGCGGACAAAGACTCAAATCCACTCCTAAGCCCCGCCTCCACCGAAGGGCGGGAAGTAGGTTTTGAGGCTCACTCCATTGGCTCGTCCAATGACGGATGGGGCCGTTAGCCAACCGCAGCCTAGACAAGACGCCTGCGTACACAAAAGATTCACCCTCTAAGGAAAAAAACCCAAGCAGAGCGAACCAATTTTGGCTGGGTCTCATCAGAACCTTGAAGAGATACGCAGGCGTGAATTTAACTGCCTGTTGTCTTGCCCAATTCGGGGGAAGGGAGCGCCCTCTGGCCGTTTTCCCGGATGTTTAGCCTCCGTCTGCGGTTCGGCCAGATCTGTCACTGCCTGGAGGATCCCAAAGAAAGGAAGAATCCTAGTCCCTGCCCTCGGGGGGTGACATGGCCGTCCCCAAACAGCCAGGGAGCCCTGTTTGTAGAAGCCCTTCTGGAAACGGGGCCAACAGTGATGTCGATATTAATTTGACCAAGAGCGAAGTTTTTACCAAGAGCGTTGTTTCCACTGTCTCTGGAGTTCCTCACAAAACAAACACAAAACCTCCAGGTAGCTTAAAGAAGTGGAGGCTCGGGAAGGCGAAGGGATGAGGCCGAGGACACTGCTTTATGAGGGTGACACCAGGGCTGAAACCCAGACCCACCCATACAGTACTCTCCTACCATGATAAGCCACCTCCCTGCTCTCCAAGGAATTTATGTCTAGTTGAGATGATGCCACTTAAGATATAGGAAAAGTGATAGTACAATTTCAATCCATTTTAAAAACAGTAACTACTAGAGGCGTTCAGAGTGGGAAAGATGAGGCTGCGTCACGGAGATGAAGTTTCAAAGTATGTATAATTAGAAGTATGTATAACTGACTAAATCTTAAGAACTGCAAAAAGAGAAGCGAAAAGCAAAGGAGAACAGGAAAGATATTCCCATTTGAATGCAGAGTTCCAAAGAATAGCAAGGAGAGATAAGAAAGCCTTCCTCAGTGATCAGTGCAAAGAAATAGAGGAAAACAACAGAATGGAAAAGACTAGAGATCTCTTCAAGAAAATTAGTGATACCAAGGGAACATTTCATGCAAAGATGGGCTCGATAAAGGACAGAAATGGTATGGACCTAACAGAAGCAGAAGATATTACAGAAGCAGAAGAGGTGGCAAGAATACACAGAAGAACTCTACAAAAAGATCTTCATGACCCAGATAATCACGATGGTGTGATCACTCACCTAGAACCAGACATCCTGGAATGCGTAGTCAAGTGGGCCTTAGAAAGCATCACTATGAACAGAGCTAGTGGAGGTGACGGAATTCCAGTTGAGCTATTTCAAATCCTGAAAGATGATGCTGTGAAAGTGCTGCACTCAGTATACCAGCAAATTTGGAAAACTCAGCAGTGGCCACAGGACTGGAAAAGGTCAGTTTTCATTCCAATCCCAAAGAAAGGCAATGCCAAAGGATGTTCAAACTATTGCACAATTGCACTCGTTTCACATGCTAGCAAAGTAATGCTCAAAATTCTCCAAGCCAGGCTTCAAAAGTACGTGAACCGTGAACTTCCAGATGTCCAAGCTGGATTTAGAAAAGGCAGAGGAACCAGAGATCAAATTGCCAACATTCATTGGATCACTGAAAAAGCAAGAGAGTTCCAGAAAAACATCTGCTTCTGCTTCATTGACTACGCCAAAGCCTTTGACTGGGTGGATTACAACAAACTGTGAAAAATTCTGAAAGAGATGGGAATACCAGACCACCTAACCTGCCTCTTGAGAAATCTATATGCAGGTCAGGAAGCAACAGTTACAACTGGACATGGAACAACGGACTGGTTCCAAATAGGAAAAGGAGTACATCAAGGCTGTATATTATCACCCTGCTTGTTTAACTTATATGCAGAGTACATCATGAGAAACACTGGGCTGGAAGAAGCACAAGCTGGAATCAAGACTGCCGGGAGAAATATCAGTAACCTCAGATATGCAGATGATAATACCACCCTTATGGCAGAAAGTGTAGAGGAACTAAAAGCCTCTTGATGAAAGTGAAAGAGGAGAGTGTAAAAGTTGGCTTAAAGCTCAACATTCAGAAAATGAAGATCATGGCATCCGGTCCCATCACTTCATGGGAAATAGATGGGGAAACAGTGGAAACAGTGTCAGACTTTTTTTTTTTGGGGGCTCCAAAATCACTGCATATGGTGATTGCAGCCATGAAATTAAAAGACATTTGCTCCTTGGAAGGAAAGTTATGACCAACCTAGATAGCATATTCAAAAGCAGAGATATTACTTTGCTGACTAAGGTCCATCTAGTCAAGACTATGGTTTTTCCAGTGGTCATGTATGGATGTGAAAGTTGGACTGTGAAGAAAGCTGAGCTCCGAAGAATTGAAGCTTTTGAACTATGGTGTTGGAGAAGACTCTTGAGAGTCCCTTGGACTGCAAGGAGATCAGTCCTGGGTGTTCATTGGAAGGACTGATGCTGAGGCTGAAACTCCAATACTTTGGCCACCTGATGTGAAGAGCTGACTCATTGGAAAAGACCCTGATGCTGGGAGGGATTGGGGGCAGGAGGAGAAGGGGACAACAGAGGATGAGATGGCTGGATGGCATCACCGACTCGATGGACATGAGTTTGGGTGAACGTGAGTTTGAGTTTCTGGGAGTTGGTGATGAACAGGGAAGCCTGGCGTGCTTCAATTCATGGGGTTGCAAAGAGTCGGACACGACTGAGCGACTGAACCGAACTAAACTGAAGTAAGAACCTACTATTGAATAATAAATCCCAGATTTATTATTATCAAATACTGAAAATATTTGAAACCATTTTCATAAATTTTAAAACCAAGGAAAATTAAGCAATATATTGTTTGAGTATACACACATGTTTTAAAAAGCAGAGGTATGATCACAAAATTCATTAGTAGTTACCTTGGAAAGAGTTTATGGATGGGCTGGGGGAAAAACATAGCTGGTAATGTTCTGATTATTGAATTGAATGGTAGATTTGTGGGTATTCATTGTATTTTATGTTATAACACACATGCAACAACTATTCTTTTGTATGTATACAATATAATTTAATAAATGATAGTGAGATCACCACCACTACCCACCACCATAAAATACAATGCACAATTGTAGACTGGAGTACAGAGGTGCCTTACCTATAATACACTTGGTTTCCAGAGTATGTCTACACAATTGATCTTCACAGAAATGCTCTGAGATAGGTATTATTAGTTCCATGTTAAAGGTGAAGAAACTCAGCTGAAAGTTCTTGAGGCCAGTGAACAAAGGAAGGGAAACAAACATAAGTGGGAATGCAGAAGGCCTGCGGGGAGCCTTGTGCAGCTAGATATTCCATGTCAGAAGGAGACATTTTGAAGGACAAATTACTAGGACCTCTTGCCAGAAGAAGTGTGAGGTGTGTTATAATTGTTATGTGTGTTGTTGTATGTAGCTACAGATGTTGACCCACATCAACTGGATAAATATTTGTTCTACCAAGAAAAGCAAGGAAATAGACCTTCATTTAGAAATGCCTAGCAGACAGTTGATAATACAGCTCAGGAGAAATAAGGGTTGAAGACACACTGAGATGTACGAGAAAGAGGACTAGAGTTTGAGTTCAGTTCAGTTCAGTCGCTCAGTCGTGTCCGACTCTTTGCGACCCCGTGAATTGCAGCACGCCAGGCCTCCCTGTCCATCACCAACTCCCGGAGTTCACTCAGACTCACGTCCATTGAGTCCGTGATGCCATCCAGCCATCTCATCCTCGGTCGTCCCCTTCTCCTCCTGCCCCCAATCCCTCCCAGCATCAGAGTCTTTTCCAATGAGTCAGCTCTTCGCATGAGGTGGCCAAAGTATGGAGTTTCAGCTTTAGCCTCATTCCCTCCAAAGAAATCCCAGGGCTGATTGGAGACCACAGTTCTAAACCTTGCTTGCCTTTAATTACCAGAGTCATCTTGGACAAGTTACTTAATCCATCTGAGTTTATATTCTCAGATATTGAAGAACATATGCACACATCAAGAACTAATAAGAATGTGCCCTATCCCCTTTTCAAAGTTTAATCTACGCATACAGTTAAATATACAGATAGCCATCACTGAAGCTTTGCTGTCCTCTGTTGCCCATTAATATGTCCTTTCTCTGTTATAGGACTTGCCACATTTTATTTCATATATGTGTGTGCTAGAAGTGAATTCCCTGAGAGAAGGAACCCTCATTCAGGTTTATGTTCCCCACTAGTGTCTTGCACAAAGTAGTAGATGTGTCTTGAACTGCACAGAATTATATGGTAAGTAGAAAGAGCAATGTTTAATCTCTGTGAGACCTCAGTGTCTTAATTTGTAAATTAAGCTAATTCATCTTTCTTTTGGCTGAGTCATGTCTTAGTTGCTGCATGCAGGATCTTCATTGTGGTGCTTAAGCTCGGTAGTGGTCTTCCTTGAGGTTCGAGGGTTTAGTTGCTCTGTGGCTTGTGGAGTCTTATTTCCCTGACCAGCAATCATCTCTTGCATTGCACAGTGGATTCTTTAAAAAAAAAAAAATCTTTTAATTTTATATTGGGGTTTAGCCAATTAACAATGCTGTGATAGTTTCCGATGAACAGCAAATACAACCATACATACACATGTATCTATTCTCCCCCAACTCCTCTCCTGCATCCAGGCTGCAAGACACATTCTTAACCACTGGACCCCCAAGGAAGTCCCTCAGCTAGTTCATCTTTAAAGTTCTTTTGAATTATAAGTCTGTTAACCAACTATGTTCTATGGATTGGGAAGACTGAGCTACCCAATTTCTAAATTCCTTTCCAACTCCAAAATTCAAAGATTTTATAATATTGATTTACAAGTAATCCACACAGAAGTGATAGTTAAACATGATCTCAAAGGGAAAATGTGTAGAAGAAGGAGGTTGAGAACAGAAGCAAGCAACACGCAGTTATCCGATGCAAGAAAGAGAGACCATTGAAAGTGACACAGAAAAATCAGTCTCAGAAGTAGGAGAGATAATCATAGCAGGGATGACAAATTCAGATGCCTGGAGGAGTCAGGCAGATAGCATAAATAAGTGAATGGTCCTGTCTAAGGAAGTGGTGGAGACTGGAGAGGCCACAGCCCATCTAAAGAAGTCAGCAGTCTCTGGTTACCAATGCTTTCATTGCCACATCTTCCAGTTTTTTAGATGAAGCTTTCAAATTTTTGTTTGAAATCTCTTGATTTAGAAAAAAATATTTAGTTTTCTTTGTTTAGCTGTGCTGGGTTGCTGCACACAGGAACTTTGATCTTCGTTGTGGCATGTGGGATCTAGTTCCCTGACCAGGAATGGAATGCAGCTCCCTACATTGCAAGCGTGGAGTCTTAGCCACTGGACCACCAAGGAAGTCTCTGAAATGTCATGATTTTTAAATGTGGACAACCAGTTCAGATTATTTTAAAGGTAAACAGACACACACAAGCATCTGTAGGCCAGATTTGTTGGGCTACCAGTCATTAGCCACTGTAGGATAATACCAAGGTAGGACTCTCTTCCCACCCTCAAATCATACATCAGTTCAACTCAGTTGCTCAGTTGTGTCCGACTCTTTGCGACCCCATGGACTGCAGCATGTGAGGCCTCCTTGTCCATCACAAACTCCCAGAGCCTACTCAAACTCATGTCCATCGAGTCTGTGATGCCATCCAGCCAGCTCATCCTCTGTGGTCCCCTTCTCCTCCCTCCTTCAATCTTTCCCAGCATCAGGGTCTTTTCCAATGAGTCAGTTCTTCTCATCAGGTGGCCAAAGTATTGGAGTTTCAGTTACAGCATCTGTCCTTCCAATGAATGTTCAGGGACTGATTTCCTTTAGGACTGACTGGTTGGATCTCCTTGCAGTCCAAGGGACTCTCAAGAGTCTTCTCCCACACCTCAGTTCAAAAGCATCAATTCTTTGGTGCTCAGCTTTCTTACAGTCCAACTCTCAAATCCATCCACGACTACTGGAAAAACCATAGCTTTGACTAGACGGACCTTTGTTGGCAAAATAATGTCTCTGCTTTTTAATACACCATCTAGGCTGGTCATAACTTTTCTTCCAAGGAGCAAGTGTTTTTAATATCATGGCTGCAGTCACCATCTGCAGTGATTTTGGAGCCCAAGAAAATAAAGTCTGACACTGTTTCCACTGTTTCCCCATCTATTTCCCATGACGTGATAGGACAGGATGCCATGATCTTTGTTTTCTGAATGCTGAATTTTAAGCCAACTTTTTAAATTTCATCAAAAGGCTCTTTAGTTCTTCACTTTCTGCCATAAGTGTGGTGCCATCTGCGTATCTGAGGTTATTGGTATTTCTCCTGGCAATCTTGATTCCAACTTGTGTTTCATCCAGCCCAGTGTTTCTCATGATGTACTCTGCGTATAAGTTAAACAAGCAGGGTGACAATATACAACCTTGACATCTTTCCCGATTTGGAACCAGTCTGTTGTTCCATGTCTAGTTCTAACTGTTTCTTCTTGACCTGCATATAGATTTCTCAAGAGGCAGGTTAGGTGGTCTGGTATTCCCATCTCTTTCAGAATTTTTCACAATTTGTTGTAATCCACCTAGTCAAAGGCTTTGGCGTAGTCAATGAAGCAGAAGCAGATGTTTTTCTGGAATTCTCTTGCATTTTCAGTGATCCAGTGACTTTTGGCAATTTGATCTCTGGTTCCTCTGCCTTTTCTAAATCCAGCTTGGACATCTGGAAGTTCATGGTTCACATATTGCTGAAGCCTGGCTTGGAGAATTTTGAGCATTACTTTGCTAGCATGTGAAATGAGTGCAATTGTGCAATAGTTTGAACATCCTTTGGCATTGCCTTTCTTTGGGGTTGGAATGAAAACTGACCTTTTCCAGTCCTGTGGCCACTGCTGAGTTTTCCAAATTTGCTGGCATATTGAGTGCAGCACTTTCACAGCATCATCTTTCAGGATTTGAAATAGCTCAACTGGAATTCGTCACCTCCACTAGCTTTGTTCGTACTGATGCTTCCCAAGGCCCACTTGACTACATATTCCAGGATGTCTGGTTCTAGGTGAGTGATCACACTATCATGGTTATCTGGGTCATGAAGACCTTTTTGTAGAGTTCTTCTGTGTATTCTTGCCACCTCTTCTTAATATCTTCTGCTTCTGTTAGGTCCATACCATTTCTGTCCTTTATTGTGCCCATCTTTGCATGAAGTGTTCCCTTAGTATCACTAATTTTCTTGAAGAGATCTCTAGTCTTTTCCATTCTGTTGTTTTCCTCTATTTCTTTGCATTGGTCACTGAGGAAGGCTTTCTTATCTCTCCTTGCTATTCTTTGGAACTCTGCATTCAAGTGGGTATATCTTTCCTGTTCTCCTTTGCCTTTTGCTTCTCTTCTTTTCACAGCTATTTGTAAGGCCTCCTCAGACATACAGTTTGCCTTTTTGCATTTCTTTTTCTTGGAGATGGTCTTGATCACTACCTCTTGTGCAATGCCATGAACCTCTGTCCATAGTTCTTTAGGCACTCTGTCTATCAGACCTAATCCCTTGAATCTATTTGTCACTTCCACTGTATAATTGTAAGGGATTTGATTTACGTCATACCTGAATGGTCTAGTGGTTTTCCCTGCTTTCTTCAATTTAAGTCTGAATTTGGCAATAAGGAGTTCATGATCTGAGGCACAGTCAGCTCCCAGTCTTATTTTTGCTGGCTGTATAGAGGTTCTCCATCTTTGGCTGCAAATAATATATAATCAATCTGATTTTGGTGTTGACCATCTGGTGATGTCCATGTGTAAAGTCTTCTCTTGTGTTGCTGGAAGAAGGTGTTTGCTCTATGACCAGTGCTTTCTCTTGGCAAAACTCTATTAGCCTTTGCCCTGCTTTATTCTGTATTCCAAGGCCAAATTTGGTGTTACTCCAGGTATTTACTGACTTCGTGCTTTTGCATTCCAGTCCCCTATAATGAAAAGGACATCGTTTTTGACTGTTAGTTCTAGAAGGTCTTGTAGGTCTTCGTAGAACCGTTCAACTTCAGCTTCTTCAGCATTACTGATCAGGGCATAGATGTGGATTACAGTGATATTGAATGGTTTGCCTTGGAAATGAACGGAGATCATCCTGTCGTTTTTGAGACTGCATCCAACTACTGCATTTTGGACACTTTTGTTGACTATGATGGCTACTCCGTTACATGCTTAAGTATAATTTTGGTTGAAGAGGCTCCTGTTCATACTAGTTCTATAATAACAATCTCAACTTTCTTGGTACTTCCAGGGTGTTGCCCCATCAGTTATCACCTTGTCTTCTTCTGATTTCAACTTTTCCCTTTATACTTGCATCTTTCCTTCAGTCTAAGAACATGCTTAAGTCTCTCCACTGCTCCATTGTCCTGTAATTCCATCTAGGTACTTTTTCCTTCTCCAACAAATGTGATAACAGAATTAACTGCATTTCTTATTTTTGTTCTCTCTTTCTCGTTATAAGTTGGCTTCACTCTTCAATTCATTGTAGTCTGAGGTCAGCCTCCACACTCCACTGAAGCCTTTCTGATCAGGGAAAAAGTCTCTGTTGTGAAATTCATTGAAATGCTCCATCTGGGCTAAACTCCTCAGAGATCAGTTATTATCCTTAGCACCTAACTACCAGGTGTTCAGCAATGCTTACTGAACCAAACTAGGAACTGTTTTCAACAAAGAATAATGGTCACTTTTCAGGAAGCTCCTGAAGGACGACCTTCTCTAAACACAGAAGATTGTCCAAGAGAGAAGTAGGCAAGATGTCCTGGAAATGAGGTTTATAGCACAGGAGTGGAGTGAAAGCATTTCTGAGGATGACCTAGAAGTCTTAGAACAATTGATGTGTGGCAGACCTCTGAAGTCCAGAGCAGGACAGAGCACTCCAGCAATGGTGTTTGCAAGGAACAACAAGAAGGATTTCCTTAGTGGCCCAGTGGTTAAGACTGCATGCTTCGAATGCAGGGGTCCTGAGTTCGATCCCTGGGCAGGGAACTAGACCTCTCATGCCACAGCTAAGACCTGGTGCAGCCAAAGAAACAAATGTTTAAAAATAAATAAAACTATGGAAGTAGACACTAGAAGAAACAGTCAAAAAGAAAAAAAAAGACAAAGAAGGATGGTCAGCATCACCAAACTCACAAAAAGTTCAAAAACTATGTGGGCCAAATGAAACCCATTAGATTTTAAGATAAGGAGATTATTGGTAACTTTTGAGAGGATAGTTTCAACAGAGGGAATTGGTAAATATATTGCTATGGTTTATGAATAAAAGGTCTTGTGAAGTGATGACAGAGAGTAGAAATCTTGCCGAGAAGTTTGGCACTACAGGGAAGAAAAATCAAGCAGGAAATATGGGAGAAATAGTGCCAGCTGGAGTTCCTAAGAGTGAGAAAATTCTGTTGGGGCATATTTTGTAGGTAAAGGAGACAAAATCAGCAACTTGGGAGATGTTGAAAATGCTTGAGAAACATGTCATTGGAGGGGATGGGAGAGAGTTGAGAAATCAGCTAATTGAAGAGAGTGGTTGGCCTTTGCAAAAAGGTGGGAAGTCTCCTCTCTGAAGTAGCCAGAAGGGTTAAAGGGACAGGTCATAATTATATACAGACACTTGAGGTGGGAATGGTGATGTCAGAGTGCTCCTGTGGATTCTATCAGTAGGATGGAAGCAAGGTTCCATGTCTTCACTAACGGGGTGGGGTAACAAAGCTACAGATGGTTGGCGATCCTACAGACATTATTCTTTACTGGCTATACTCCTTTTGCTCACTGTGTATTGTTTCTTGGGGGTGGGGGATTAATCTTTGGCTGCTCCTTCTTTACTCCTTCACAGGGAATTATTATCTACTCCTGAGGTTTAAGCAACCACCTAAATCTGATGACTTCCAGTCTAGGTCAGTAGCTTAAATCTCTCTCTTGAGCTTCAGATCTATGTATCCAGCTACCTATATAACACATTGCTGAGGAATTTCACTGATTAAACTAAACAGGAATTCAGTATCTCCAGGACTGAATTTTAATTTCTCCTAAGTTGCTTATCCTAGCTAATAATCACAGTACTTTCTCTGTTGCCCAAGCCAGATACATGTCTTCATCTCTCTCTTTCTCTAAATGTGTTTGTAGGTAGATAAACATTAAAAGACTAGGAACACACATATTTTGTGTATTGTGTTTTTTTCACTTACTAATGTCATGATCATTTTATCATGTCAGTAAATGCTTTTCTAAATTTTTAGTGTCTGCATAATATTATCTCCTACACATATACTGTATTCTATTACCCCATTGAAAATTCTCTTTGTTTCCTTTATTCTATTATTATTCTCCAGGCAAGAATACTGGAATGGGTTGCCATTCCCTTTTCCAGGGGATCTTCCCCACTCAGGGATTGAACCCAGGTCTCCTGAATTGCACCATCTGAGCCACCAGAGACCACCCCCATTCAATTATAAATAGCACTGGATACATATGTGCATATTTTATTTCCTTAGATTTAATACTTAGAACTGAAGACGGAAGGCCAAACAGTATGTGTGTCTGAAAAGCTTTTCATGTATATTGCCACACTGGCCTTCAGGAAAATGTGTGCTAGAAGTATATGGTAACATTCATTTGCCTGTACCTCTGCTAACACTGGATGTTAACACCTTTAAGTTTTGCTGATTTAATAGATTGTATTTGGCCCTCCAATTCTCAGCCCTTGTCTTTCCCCCAGATATTTATCCTTTCCTTCTCACAGCTCTCCTGAGATACATAACTCTCTTGCAACTCCATGGGGAAAGTTGCACCAAATCTCCCATATGGCTAATCCTCAACCGTCCGCCCTTTCTTTGAGCCTCTAGCCTGACTTCTGCTGCTCTGTGCACAGTGCTTTCTAAGCTATTCTAGATGATTTCCCAAAGTATGCTTTCGGGAACTCTTTAGTGTTTTCCTGTATCTCCCTCTTTTCCTAAGTTGTTGTCTCTGAGAAGTTCTTTTTCTCCTTCTTGAAGGCTGACCCTTCCAAAGCACTCCTGCTTTTCCCTCTTCCCCTAGAACTTTTGCTTTATTTTAGCAATATCTCCCATCAATAGAGTATTAATGTCTTTCCTCTGCCAGCAAATATACTTAAATCTCACCTACACAAGAAGTGAGTTTAAAAGTGTAAGACCTCGCGGCCTTTTCTCGGGAACCGTCGCCCCAAAGACCACAGTGACTCGAATTCGATGCAATCAGCAAGAGGATTTATTAGGCCGGCGTGCCGGGTTCGATCTCCTTAGGAGGAGCGAACCTCGAACGCCAGTCGTGAGGGACTTTTATACAAAAAAGTCACAGGTAGGTGGGGATGAGGTCAGGGTATGGGATACAATGAAGTAGGGGCCATAGGTGAGGTGGAGACATTTGATTGGTGGGAAAAGTTTGCAGGTAATTAAGTTGAAACGGTTGGCTGATTACCCTGCGGCATTTGGTCAATTTTTACCCAGAAAAGTCCGACAGAGAGATACATTCTTGGGAGGGGGTTTCCTTGACCAGGTCATAAGTTATCTGTTAAGAATCGGTCAGGAGGCTCTGAGTCACCAGATAAGGAGTAAGCTATTTTCCTTGAGGCACAGCCTGCCTTCCGGGCTTAAATTTTAACCTAAGTCCTTCATTCCCTCTCTCCTTCTTGTCCGTGATTTCAATCCTGAAATCATAGAGTGAGGGATTGCGGCATACCGTTACCTTGGCATGAGCACTCGCACGGTGTTTGTGCGTTTCTTGATAAAGGAGAGCAACTACTTAAAATGCAAAGCTAAGAGATGAAGAAAGTTAGGATTATAAGAATAGTCATGGTATCATAAACAAACTTATATAACCTTTTTAATATCTATATCTTACAATCATTAAGAAAACAGCCACCAATCTTCCATTTTATTGTGTGCAGAGCATAGTGTCCCCGTCTCCGGAGCGTGACGGGTGCATTTTAAATGTCTATTGAGGGAGACGGGTCAGGGAGCCAAGGAATGCCCTGGGTTATTACTTAGGTCAGGCGGCTTTTAAGATTTAACCCGTTACAGGCAATTCTCTCGCAGCTCCCTCTTCTTCATCTTTTAGGCGCTCTAAAAGATGGTGATGGTGCAGCATGTTACGGTAGACAAGCACCTTTATATGCAGAAATTTTTTTACAATGCCTTTAATAAGGCATGGTGCTAGGCACATCAGGGCAAGGATAGCAATTAACACGATGCCTACAGCCACCATGCTCTGCCACAAAGAATGAAGACTGGGAAAGTTAGAAACCAAATTCTTCACAAAATCTTCAGCAGTTTGAACAACATCTAAAGTGGCCGAAGGCGCGTTTTTATATCTAATATTTCATTGTGTAACTGCAGTAAATCAAGAGAAATAAGACTTGGGGGTATCGTATGAAAAACACATAGGGAACCGTGAAGAAAGCCCATAGAAGGAAATATTAGCTTGTTGGTGTTGAATGTGTGCGTCAGAGACTCCTCCCAGAAGAGCAGTATCATTTACGTATACCGGCAATGTTTTTTATCCCACCCTACAGACTGGAGCATGGGGGGTCAGGAACGTAGGCCCAATACGTATGAGCGGTCCCTTGATGCAGAGTCAGGAGGTTTAGGTAGAGGATGATCAGGAATCCGGTAATCGACAGAGCCTGAGCTTTAAAGGGTGAGAGGTGCGGTGAGCCTTCCATTGAGGCGTCGGTTCTGGTGCAGCTTTAACGTGGGAGGCGTGGATCCAGGATGAGATTCCGTCAACCTTGATGGCAGTAGGGGTCGTAAGCAGGACAATGTAGGGTCCTTTTCACCTGGGCTCTAGATTATGTTGCCGATGTCGACGAACGTAGATGGAGTCCCCCACCTGGAACGGATGGGCCTCTTCTGGGGTACCGGGTTGGTAGGCTGCAGCAAGCTGAGTCCACACCTCTTTCTGAACCAGCTGGAGTCCCTTTAGCCTAGCACACAGATCACCATTGTTAAAGTTTCGGGGGTCGAATCCCTCTCTAAGTGTCAATATGGGGGGTGCTCTATATAAAATTTCAAAAGGGGTGAGACCAAGGTAAGAAGGCGTGTTTCTCACCCGGAACAGAGCCAGAGGAAGGAGCAACGTCTGATAGTGGGTCATCCTGGCGTTAGTTAGCCATCTCTCGGGGGTTGGCGAATCACACTTTCTAAAGCGTGGGCGCAGTGACAATTAAGTTCTGCCCCAGTGTCAGCTTGTCTGCATCTTTTACTAGGACTGCCACGGCAGCCACTATACGCAAACAATTCGGCCAGCCAGCAGCCACGGGGTCCAGTTTCTTTGACAAATATGCCACCGGCCGATTCCATGGTCCCAGCTTTTGGGTGAGGACCCCTTTGGCAATGCCATTATTTTCAGCCACATAGAGATGGAACGGCTTGTCTACATCTGGAAGTCCCAGGGCAGGGGCTGACAACAAGGCGCGCTTAATGTTGTCAAAAGCCTTTTGCTCGCTCTTTCCCCAGACGAAGGGTGTACTGCCCTTGGTCAGGGGGTACAAGGGAGCGGCCATCTCTGCGAACCCCGGAATCCAGAGCCTGCAGAACCCTGCAGTGCCCAAGAACTCCCTAACTTGTCGGGAGTTTTCGGGGGCCGGTATTCTGGCCACCGCCTCTTTTCTGGCCTCCGAGAGCCATCGCTTCCCATCTCTGAGTTGGTACCCCAGGTAACTAACCTGTTGCCGGCAGATCTGGGCCTTTTTGGCAGAAGCACGGTAGCCGAGGGTGCCAAGTTCGGTCAGTAAAGTCTCAGTCCCTTTCCTGCACTCCTCTGCGGTATCAGCGGCCAGAAGCAAGTCATCTACATATTGGAGCAGAGTTACCTGGGGATTTGTGGCGCGGAAGTGCGCGAGGTCCTGGTGGAGGGCTTCGTCAAAAATTGTTGGCGAGTTCTTGAATCCTTGCGGCAGCCTGGTCCACGTTAGCTGTCCGGAGAGTCCTGTAAGAGGGTCTTTCCACTCAAAAGCAAAAATAGGCTGGCTAGCGGGGCTGAGTCGTAGGCAGAAGAAGGCATCTTTCAGGTCTAAGACAGTGTACCACTTCCGGCTGGGGGGAAGGGTGCTCAGCAGGTTGTAGGGGTTGGGCACTGTTGGGTGTAGGTCGGATACCCGCTTGTTGACTTCTCTCAGATCCTGTACAGGCCGGTATTCGCCCGTTCCAGGCTTCCGGACCGGAAGCAACGGGGTGTTCCAGGCCGATTGGCACTTTATCAAAATTCCCAGATCAAGAAACCTTTGAATATGTGGGCGGATCCCATCTCGAGCCTCTTTACTCATGGGGTACTGGCGGACTGAGATGGGGGTGGCAGAGGCCTTGATTTCTACCACCACTGGGGGCTGGTGGACGGCCATTTCCATGCCCGAGACTTCAGCCCAGGCTAGGGGGTCTTAGCCATCCAGTCCTGCATATTCATGGTCTCGGGGAAGGGCTCTCATATAGCCTGTATTTATCTTCTAGCCTCAGGGTCAAAACCTGCAACGGCCTTTCTTCCCCGTCTGTCACCGTGGTGCCCTCGGTGTGAAAGTGGATCTGAGCCCCCACTTTCGTGAGCAAGTCCCGTCCCAGCAAGGGGTAAGGGCATTCAGAGATCACAAGGAACGAGTGGGATACCCGGCCCACGCCGAGGTCCACTGTTCTTCGGGTAGTCCATGGGTATTGTCGATACCCTGTAGCGCCCTGTACCCATGCCTTTTTGTGGACAATGCCCCTCCGGATTGTAATAGGACGGAGTGTTGGGCTCCTGTGTCTACCAGAAACTGTACAGGCTTCCCCTCCACCTTTAGAGTTACCCTAGGCTCGGGAGGGGGGTCCGAGCCCCGTCACCCCTAATCTTCTTCTTCTATGGCCAGGATTTTGTTGGGGGTGGCGGACCTTCCCCTCTTCTTCTGAGGGCAGTCTTTGAGCCAATGCCCCTTCTCTTTACAGTACGCACACTGATTTTTGTCTAGTGGTGGTTTGGTTCCTGTCCTGCTTTTACTGCGGTCTCTTGGCCCAGCTATATCATCTCTCTTTCCTTTTTTAATCACTGTGGTCAGAATTTTTGCCAAGTCTTTTGCCTGTCTTTTTCCTCTCTCTATCTCCCGTTCATTCTGCTCCCGGATCCTTCTTTCCTCCTTTTCTTTTTCTGTTTCCCTTTTATTAAACACCTTGTCTGCTTCTTTGATCAAATCTTGAAGAGAGAATCCCTGTAACCCATCTAGTCTCTGTAACTTTCTCTTAATATCTAGGGCTGATTGATCAATAAAGGCCATGGCCACTGTAGCCCTATGTTCTTCAGATGTGGGATCGTAGGGGGTAAATCTCTTGAATGCCTCTATTAACCTATCTAGGAATACAGTAGGTGACTCGGTAGGCCCTTGAGTCACTTCCCTTACCTTAGCCAAATTGGTGGGGTGCCTTGCTGCCCCTCGGAGACCCGCCACCAGAGCCTGGCGATAGACCCTCAGGTGTTCCCTACCTGCCGGAGAATTGTAGTCCCAGTCAGGTCTCGTCAGGGGGAAACCAGCATCTATTTTATTAGGAAGCGCTGTGGGATGTCCGTCATCTCCTGGCACATTTTTGCGAGCCTCCAGTAGTACTCGCTGTCTTTCTTCTGTAGTGAGCAAGGTCTGCAACAATTGCTGACAATCATCCCAAGTGGGCTGATGTGAGAAAACAAGAGATTTTATCAAAGAGGTCAGCGCCTGGGGGTTATCAGAAAAAGAGGGGTTGTTATTTTTCCAGTTGTAAAGGTCAGAGGCAGAGAAGGGCCAATACTGGAGTGGCCGAACCCCACGGTCATCAGGGGGCCCGTTCTCCCGGAGGGGGAGAGCGGTGGAGTCCGGGATGACAGCTCTACGGCTCCACGTTCCTGCCGCCGGGCCCATTTCTTCCCCTTCTTTTGGCTGTTCAGGCGAGGCGATCGCTTGTGCCCTCTGAGGTGCCGGAGGTGGGACCTGTACAGGCGGGTAGAGTGGGGGAGAATCTAAAAGTAAGAAGTCAGTTTGCAGGTCTGGATATATATTTTTGACGGTAGCCTTTGTCTCTTCTTTCTTTGCCGTAGATTTTAGGGCAAAGATCTCTGCAGCAGGCTCCAACGGCTTTCCTGTGGGGAAAACGAAAGGCCGAACCCACACTGGGGGTGAACGGACCAGGTCTTCCCAGACCATAATATATGGCACCTGGTCCGGGTGCTCAGTAGCAGGGGTGAAAATTACAGTTTTAACCTGTTTGACTTGTTCTGAAGAGAACGACCCTTTTGGCGGCCAGCCGGTATTAAAACTGGGCCAATCTACTGCGCATAAACTCTGCCATTTTCCTTTTTCACTGTCATGGAAAGATCATGGGCCCGATTTTTACTTCTGTCCAATGATCTACCGTCAGAGACAACGGGGTTGTCACAGTCTGTCCCATCGTCAGTTTGTCACAAAAATGAACACTTAACGAGTACAAAGTAAGACGAGTAGCAGCGGAAAAATCAGATAAAAGCGGCTGCTGTAAACTTTTGCCCTCGGCAAGTCTTGAGCAGATGAGCTTCCTAGCTCCACAGATACAGAATTCAGGCGGAGGGGAATCTCACGACCCCCACTCCCAGGTCGGCGTTCCAGGCGTCCCTGGCAAACGCCACAGATACAGGCGGAGGGGAATCTCACGACCCCCACTCCCAGGTCGGCGTTCCAGGCGTCCCTGGCATACGCCACAGATACAGACGGACAGGTGCACGAGGGCACAGATCCTTGTTTCAGCAGCCGGAGGAGACCAGGAGGAAGAAAAGAAAGATTACTGAGGATAGCCACCAAAAATCCTACCGGGAATGGTGGCGGCCAGAGAGGTGGACTTATGGCGTGCTTTGAGTTCACTCGTGTGCCTATACCATTGCACGGAAGTTTTCTTGCTGGAGGCGGGCGCCCTAGCGGCTTCTGGCCCGTTCCGTGACCCCCTTATCCTGTCACGGGAGTCTTCAAGTGGCAGGCGCCCTAATGGCTTTTAAGTGCCTGACCCGTGCCCACAAAAAGGTAATATTAGGCCATATCCTCACAAGAAAGACAGGGAAGTTTCACCCAGCCGGGCGATAGTTACTGGGGCTCACTTGTCATAAGGCCTTCAAAGTCCACCAGGGAGTAGCCCTGGCCGGGACTAATCAGTTGCCTCACAACCGCTCGCCTGTTCACTGAAACTCCCGAAGGACAAAGTCAAGCAGCAGGAGAGAAAGGTGAGACAATACAAATTTAACACAGAGCAGACTAGTCACAAACCTCTTACAGACGTACACGGAGACACAGAATTGCTCGAGCGTACCTCCGAATTCAAAAGCCAAAGGGTCTGAGTGAGCGAGGCGATCCCGGACGAGCCCCCAAATGTAAGACCTCGCGGCCTTTTCTCGGGAACCGTCGCCCCAAAGACCACAGTGACTCGAATTCGATGCAATCAGCAAGAGGATTTATTAGGCTGGCGCGCCGGGGTTCGATCTCCTTAGGAGGAGCGAACCTCGAACGCCAGGTCGTGAGGGACTTTTATACAAAAAGTCACAGGTAGGTGGGGATGAGGTCAGGGTATGGGATACAATGAAGTAGGGGCCATAGGTGAGGTGGAGACATTTGATTGGTGGGAAAAGTTTGCAGGTAATTAAGTTGAAACGGTTGGCTGATTACCCTGCGGCATTTGGTCAATTTTTACCCAGAAAAGTCCGACAGAGAGATACATTCTTGGGAGGGGGTTTCCTGACCAGGTCATAAGTTATCTGTTAAGAATCGGTCAGGAGGCTCTGAGTCACCAGATAAGGAGTAAGCTATTTTCCTTGAGGCACAGCCTGCCTTCCGGGCTTAAATTTTAACCTAAGTCCTTCAAAAGAAAGAAAGAAAAGAGTTCCATGAACCTTTTACTTTCTCAAACTTCTATCTTCTTTTCTCCTTTTCATCATCAAAACTTTTCCAAAGAGAAATTAAGAAATGTCTTTTGACTCTTTTTAAAAGTGCATTTATTTGTTTTGGTTGCACTGGGTCTTAGTTGCTGCGCATAGGCTTTCTCTAGTTGTGGAGAGTGAGGACTGCTCTTCACTGTGGAGCTTGGGCTTCTCATTGTGGTGGCTTCTCTTGCTGCAGGGCATAGTCCTTAGGTACACAGGCTTCAGCAGTGACAGCATGCAAGTTCACTCATGACTCGTGGGCCCTAGAACACAGGCTTAGTAGTTGTGGCACTCAGGCTTATTGTTCTGCAGCATGTGGAATCTTCCTGGACCAGGGATCGAACCCGTGTCCTCTGCATTGACAGGCAGATTTCTTATCCACTGTGCCACTAGGGAAGTCTGTCTTTTGACTCTTATTTACCTCTCACTCCTTGAATTATGTGTTCCAGCCCCGCTTTTCTCCTGAAATGGCAGCAGTCTTCGAGGTCCCAAACAATCTCAAGGCTATATTGAGAGTCTTGGCCCCTGTTCTCTTCCTTCACTTCTCGGCAGCTTGTGATGCAGAACCGTGGCTTCCATCCCAAGGCCGTCTCCTGGCTGTGGCTCTGTCCTCTCCCTAGTTCTCCTCTCCAAGAGAACATCTGTGATTCTTCATTCCCTCTAGATGTTTGTGTGCCTCAACTCTTTTCTATCTCTTCCCTCTCTGTTTGGGTTTTTTCACCTACTTCTGTGGCTTCAATAATCTTTTTACATCAATGATTCGGTCTTTCTCTTGAATTCCAGACCCAAATAGCTGCTAGACAGCTCCACTTGGATGTGACTGCTCAGATTCCACAGGTCCTGAAATGAATCTGTGCGACAACGACCCTCTTCCCTCCCCATCTAGAAAAACCTGTCTCCCACTGTGTTTCCCATTTCAGTCCATGCTGTCACTGTACTTTCAGTCATTGTGTTCAAAATCATAATCCAATAGCTACCATGTATTTAATACCCACTATATGCCAGATTTCCATACACAGTCAAGTCCAGTCCTCTTACAATACTTATGTATTACTGATGTGCTATATTCCCATTGTTATAGACGAGGAAACTACTAGAAGGAGCTGGTGCTCAGTGAGTATAGCTAGTGCTAAAGCCTCTGTGTGATATTCCACCACATCCTCTCTTCCTGCTCGTCCATTACATTCACCCAGTTTCCAGGTCGCCTGAATTTCTGCATGTTCACTCTACATCTCTCCCTTCTTTGTCTCCGCACCAGCTTCTTCAGTCAACCTTCACTCCTTTTGCCTGGAAATCAGCAAACCTTCTTCAACCATCACTGACAGATTTCATTCTAAAGCTTAGCTTTCAACATATCACACCTGGACTTCCCTGGTGGTCCAGTGGCTAAGAATCTGCCTGCCAGTGCAGGGGACACAAGTTCGATCCCTGGTGCAGGAAGACTCCACATGCTGAGGGACAACCAAGCCCATGCAAGCTACTGAGCCAGCGTGCCTGGAACCCGTGCTCTGCAACGAGAGAAGCCACCGTGATGAGAAGCCTGTGCGCCACCACTGGGGAAAGCTGGCACGTAGCAGTGGACACAGTGCAGCCATAAATAAGCAAACTTTAAAAATGAACGTATCACTCCTTGTAAGTAAAAATGAGGCTCTTGGTGCTGAATCAGGTTCTAACTCTTTAGTTTGGAACCCATGGCTCTGCACCCTCTAATGCCAGCCTTTTATCACACCAGTGCTCTTTGTGAGCTTCTGTTCCATCTAACCAAGAACAGGAGCTTTCAGTGTGCCTGGCTCGCCACCACTCCCCCGCCCCGCCCCCTTGCAAACCCTGTCTTTGTTCTTGTTATTGCTTCCCTCTTCAATTCCTTTTCTTCCTTATCTAAACTCCCCTCTCATATGTGTCTGTTAAAAACACACTGAAAGCCCGTTTCAGATGCCATCTCCTACCTAAATTGTTGTAAAGTTGAAAGTGTTAGTTGCTCAATTGTGCCTGACTCTGCAACCCCATGGACAGTACCCTGCCAGGTTCCTCTGTCCACGGAATTCTCCAGCCAAGAACACTGGAGTGGGTAGCCATTCTCTTCTCCAGGGTGTCTTCCTGACCCAGGAATTGAACCCAGGTCTCCTGCATTGCAAGTGGATTCTTCACCACCTGAGCCACCAGGGAAGCCCACCTCCTACCTAAACCCTCTCAGATCCCCTCAGGAGATATTTCACTCTACCTCTTACAATCCTCACTCAGTAGTTTTTGCTTTTCTTCATCATATTTTTCCTTGTCTCAGAAACATTTTTGTAAGTGTTTCTCTTCCCAACTAGTCTTTTACATTCTCAAAGGCTATGTACTGTTCCTCAGCTGTGTCCTCCCCCTTTTCCTCTGCCCCTCACAGTAGGGAGTGTCCTAAGTAGTCATGTGCTGTGTGTAAATTTTAGTTTGGCCGACTTGAACCAACTGAATAAACACTTGATCCATTCTCTTCTTTAAAAGAACATTTATTTCTATTTATTTATTTGGCTGCTGCGGGTCTTAATCACAACATATGAGATTTAGTTCCCTGACCAGCGACTCCTTATTGCCCAACATGATGGAGTAGAAGGATGTGAGCTCATCTTTTCCTGTGAGAACTCCAAAACTGCAACTCACTGCTGAACAATCATTGACAGGAGAGAATGTTGGATCCTACCAAAAAAGATACCCCATTTCCAAGGGCAAAGGAGAAGCCCCAGCAAGACATAGGAGGGGCAAAAATCACATTTAGAATCAAACCCCATACCCACCAGAGACACTCAGAGGGCTCAGAAAACCTTGTGCACACCAGGAGACCCCACAGAGACTGAGCCAGACCTGCCTTGGAGTGTTTGAGTGTCTCCTGCAGAGGTAAGGGTCAGCAGTGGCCTGCTGCAGGGGCAGGGGCTCTGGGTGCAGTTGTCCTGGGTGTGGCATAAGCTCTCTTGGAGGAGGTCACCATTAATCCCACCGCAGAGCCACCAAGCAGATGACCCACAAATTGCAGAACAATGATACCAAAAAATTATTGCACTGTTAAGAAAGTTCTGGGACCCACAACAGATTTCCCAACCTGGGGATCTGGCAAAGGGACTGAGAACCCCCAGGGAATTTGACTTTGGAGGCCAGTGGGATTTGATTACAGAACTTATACAAGACTGGGGAAACAGACTCTTGGAGGGCACAAACAAAACCTTGTGCGCACCAGGACCCAGGAGAAAGGAGCAGTGACCCCATAAGAGACCGACCCAGACTGGCCTGTGAGTGTCCAGGAGTGTCTGACAGAGGCATGGGTCGGCAGTGGCCTGCTGCAGGGTTGGGGGCACTGAGTGCAGCAGTGTGTGCATGGGACCTTTTGAAGGAGGCCGCTGTTATCTTCATTACCTCCACCATAGTTTGGTCTCAGGTCCAACAACAGGGAGGGAACACATCCCCTCCCATCAACAGAAAATTGGATTAAAGATTTACTGAGCATGGCCCCGCCCATGAGAACAAGACCCAGTTTTTCCCACAGTCAGTCTCTCCCTTCAGGAAGCTTCCATAAGCCTCTTATCCTTATTCCTCAGAGGGCAGACAGAATGAAAACCACAATCACAGAAAACTAATCAAACTGATCACATGGACCACAAGCCTTGTCTAATTCAATGAAACTATAAGCCACCATGTAGGGCCACCCAAGACGGACAGGCCATGGTGGAGAGTTCTGACAAAACATGGTTCACTGGAGAAGGCAATGGCAAACCACTTCAGTATTCTTGCCTTGAGAACCCCATGAACAGTATGAAAAGGCAAAAAGATAGGACACTGAGAGATGAACTACCCAGGTTGGTAGGAACCCAGTATGCTACTGGAGAAGAATGGAAAAATAACACCAGAAAGAATGGAGAGATGGAGCCAAAGTGTAAACAATACCCAATGGTGGATGTGACTGGTGATAGAAGTCCAATGCTGTAAAGAATAATATTGCATAGGAACCTGGAATGTTAGGCCCATGAATCAAAGCAAATTGGAAGTGGTCAAACAGGAGATGGCAAGAGTGAACATCAACATTTTAAGAGTCAGTGAACTAAAATGGACTGGAATGGGTGAATTTAACTCAGATGACCATTATATCTACTACTGTGGAAAAGAATCCCTTAGAAGAAATGGAGTAGCCATCATAGTCAACAAAAGAGTCCAAAATGCAGTACTTGGATGCAGTCTCAAAAACGACAGAATGATCTCTGATCGTTTCCAAGGCACGCCATTCAGTACAACAGTAATCCAATTCTACACCCTGATCAGTACTGCTAAAGAAGCTCAAGTTGAATGGTTCATGAAGACCTACAAGACCTGCTTATTTAACTTCTATGGAGAGTACATCATGTGAAATGCTGGGCTGGATGAAGCACAGGCTGGAATCAAGATTGCAGGGATAAATATCAATAACCTCAGATATGCAGATAATACCACCCTTATGGCAGAAAGTGAAGAACTGAAGAGCCTCTTGATGAAAGTGAAAGAGGAGAGTGAAAAAGTTGGCTTAAAATCCAACATTCAGAAAACTAAGATCATGGCATCCTGTGCCATCACTTCATGGCACATAGATGGGGAAACAATGGAAACAGTGAGACTATATTTTGGGGGCTCCAAAATCACTGCAGATAGTGACTGCAGCCATGAAATTAAAAGATGCTTGCTCTTTGGAAGAAAAGCTATGACCAACCTAGTAGCATATTAAAAAGCAGAGACATTACTTTGCCAACAAAGTCTGTGTAGTCAAAGCTATGGTTTTTCCAGTAGTCATGTATGGATGTGAGAGTTGGACTGTAAAGACAGCTGAGTGCTGAAGAACTGATGTTTCTGAACTGTGGTGTTGGAGAAAACTCTTGAGAGTCCCTTGGACTGCAAGGAGATCCAACCAGTCAATCCTAAAGGAAATCAGTCCTGAATATTCATTGGAAGGACAGATGCTGAAGCTGAAACTCCAATATTTTGGCCACCTTATGTGAAGAACTGACTCATTGGGAAAGACCCTGATGCTGGGAAAGATTGAAGGCAAGAGGAGAAGGGGGCTGGCAAAGGATGAGATGGTTGGATGGCATCACAGACTCAATGGACATGAGTTTGAGCAAGCTCCAGGCTTCCCTGTCAAGGACAGGGAAGCCTGGCATGCTGCAGTCCATGGGGTCACAGAGCCGGAGTGAATGAACTGAACTGAACTGAACTGACCAGGGATTGAATCCCAGGCCTCCTGCATTGAGAGCATGGAGTCTTAGCCACTGGACCACCAGAGAAGCCCATGGTCCATTCTTGATAGTCCTTCAGCTTCCACAGTCCAGGCGCTGTCAGGCAAGCTGCTATGCTGAGTTCCTAGACTGAGTGGCCTTGCAAGAGGGAGTCATGCCTGGAAACTGGAATAGATCAGAAATACCCCTAAGAAGGTTATTTTCTCCAATTGGATTCTGATCTAAATAAACCTTGCCTACTTTTACACAGTCAGTTTCTATTCCTAGTCTTGGGTGGAGGGAAGCGATGTTCCAGGCTTTAGAGTCAGCCCTGGTCCCACCACATATTAGTATGACTCAGCACACGTTTCTTAACCTCTTGGAGTCTCTGTGAGTAATTACCTCATAGAGTTGTGAGAAGTCAATACAATGCAACTAAAGCACTTAGAACAGTTCCTAGCAAAGATTAAGAGCTTAATAAATATTAGGCATTGTAGTTATAATTGTTGTTGTTCAGTCACTCAGTCGTGTCTAACTCTTTGTGACCCCATGGACTGCAACACACCAGGCTTCTCTGTCCTTCGCTATCTCCCAGAGCTCACTCAGATTTATGTCTGTTGAGTCGGTGATGCCATCCAACCATCTCATCCCCTTTCTCATCATCTTTCTCAGCATCTGGGTCTTTTCCAATGAGTTGGCTGGTTGCATCAGGTGACCAAAGTATTGGAGCTTCAGCATCAGTCCTTTCAATGAATATTCGGGGTTTATTTCCTTTAGGATTGACTGGTTTGATCTCCTTGCTGTCCAAGAGAGTCTCAAGAGTCTTCTTAGCATCACAGTTTGAAAGCATCAGTTCTTCGGTGTGCAGTCTTTTTATGGTCCAACTCTCACATCCGTACATGACTGCTAAAAGAATCATAGCGTTGACCATACAGACCTTTGTTGGAAAAGGGATATCTCTGCTTTTAAATATGCTTTGTAGGTTTGACAGAGCTATTCTTCCAAGGAGCAAGCATCTTTTAATTTCATGGCTGCAGTCACTGTGATAGTGATAGTAAGAATATATAAGATACACTTAGGATAGGTTTAATCTATTTATACTTAAGTATGAATGTGCCTGTCTTTCTGGAAATCCACATTAGTGTAGATTAAGTGACACTAGTTCCTAGCTTCTCTTCCCAGCCCAGGTCAGCCCCTCTAGCCCTGCTCTCCTTCGTCCCCTTACTCCTCTTTGCGGAGGAGGACAGTGCCATAGCCAAGCATGGCCAACAGGAGGAGTATTTGTGCCAAAGAAGGAGTTCCAACTCGCGCAGGAAAAAGTTGGCTTGAGTCTCCTGGCCAGACATACTCTCCTCTAGAGCTTGTCGCTGGGTAGTGTGCTATTTTGCAATGCCACCAGTGCCAAGTCTCTCTCCCCACCTCCTCCAGGCATACATGGGGCTCTCTAGTGTTACATTTCCATTCTCTTCTTTCAGACAGCCTGTTCTAAAGGAATGAACCCTGGATGAGAGCCAGGAGACCTGTGACTTACTGAGCTTTGCCACTGATTAGCTAACAGCTTGACTTTCTTTAGCATCGGTTTCCTCACCTGTGACATAGGGATACTAACACCTGCTGCTGCTGCTAAGTCACTTCAGTCGTGTCCGACTCTGTGCGACCCCAGAGAAGGCAGCCCACCAAGCTCCCCCATCGCTGGGATTCTCCAGGCAAGAATACTGGAGTGAGTTGCCATTTCTCCAATGCATGAAAGTGAAAAGTGAACGTGAAGTTGCTCAGTCGTGTCTGACTCTTTGCAGTCCCGTGGACTGCAGCCTACCAGGCTCCCCCGTCTGTGGGATTTTCCAGGCAAGAGTACTGGAGTGGGGTGCCATTGCCTTCTCCTGTGAGCCTCACTAGGTTGTTATAAAAATTAAATATCCCGACATATGTTGCCACTATTTATTGACTATAACATGCCACAAAGTTTGCATCTTTGTCTACTCTCATACTGTATCATGGCTCCCTTCCACTGTCTTCATGGTCTGCGCTCTTCACTCCTATCAATTCTGGTTGGAAACTCGTGATTGGGAAGGGAATCCAGAGCACTGTTAATCTGCCTCTGCTAACAAAAAGAATGAGTTTCAACCATAGCAAGAGGGATTGGAATTGAAGTTATCTGGAGTGTTTAGAGAAAGGCTGGAGCCTCTTTTCAACGGGGGAAAAAGAGCAGAGAGAGTACTGTCTAGAGCAGCATGAAAGCAAGGGCACATAGAAACTAGTGACAGGATAGGGTGACTAGCTCCAAATCGGCCAGGGAGAAGGCTTAGTAAGTTTGCTAAAGGTTAGGGGAACCTGGGGCTTCTGTCATAGCTCAGTCAGTAAAGAATCTGCCTGCAATGCAGGAGACCTGGGTTCAATTCCTGGGTCCGATTCCTGGGTCGGGAAGATCCCCTGGAGAAGGAAATGGCAATCCACTTCAGTATTCATGCCTGGAAAATCCCATAAAGAGGAGCCTGGCGGGCTGTAGTCCATGGGGTCACAAGAGTCAGGGAATCTGTGAATAAAACAATGACTATATCAGGAATTCCCTGGTGGGCCAGTGATTAGGGCTCCATGATTCTTCTGCTGAAATTCCACAAGCCATGCGGGGCAGTTAATTTTAGCTGCTGCTGCTGCTGCTGCTGCTGCTGCTGCTGCTGCTAAGTCGCTTCAGTCGTGTCCAACTCTGTGCGACCCCATAGACAGCAGCCCACCAGGCTCCTCTATCCCTGGGATTCTCCAGGCAAGAACACTGGAGTGGGTTGCCATTTCCATCTCCAATGCATGAAAGTGAAAAGTGAAAGTGAAGTCGCTCAGTCGTGTCCAACTGTCAGCGACCCCATGCACTGCAACCTACCAGGCTCCTCCGATCATGGGATTAAAAATGTATAAAAGAGTGAATGAGTGAATGAATGAACATGGTCCCTCCCTGGGGTAAGGTATTTGAAGCTCTAGGACACTAGGTGGCAGCACAAGGCAAGAAACTGAGAGATGAGGAGGGGCACCTCATTTGTGCCCCTGACTTTAAGCCCCTTTTCCTTTCCCTACCAAGATATTTCAAATGACACTTTCTAATGGTAAAGACACTAAAGCAGGCAGGGAAGAAAAAAATTTAAGGGGAATAAAATACATATTTCCTAGGGGTGTTTCCAATAGCCCTAGGCTGGAGTTTTCCAGCTTTTAAAAGGGCATAAAAAAGAGAAAATTCAGAACACTGCATGAAAAATCTGGATTAGGATAAGGAGGCATTCAGACAGGACTCCAAATCTAGACTGATTGGGGAAGGAATGTGTCGGGAATCTTTTTTTAATCAAATAATAGTACACTGAGGAAGTTAGTGCCTCATCCATTCCTGCCTAATGACACTTCAGACATTTTTCCTTCAGTTTCTCCAAAGATGGAGAGCCCATCGCATTTCTCTGTGCTATGCTGTGCTTAGTCGCTCTTTCGTGTCTGACTCTTTGCGACCCCATGGACTGTAGTCTGCCAGGCTCCTCTATCCATGGGGATTCTCCAGGCAAGACTACTGGAGTGAGTTGCAGAACACGGAGCATTTCTCAGCAAAGCAGAAATCAGGAATGTTAGTTGACTTTTCATTTTATCATCCCATTAAGAATCAGTTATTTGCTGCAGGGAAGAAGGCTCTGCTAAAATTGAGGGGGCCATTGGTTAAACCCCTATCTCAAAAGCTACTGTGGTACAAAGCAGGAACCTTCGCCACCATAATGCGAGCCTTCTGTATCATGAACATCATCCCGGTGCATGCAAAGATGTTGCCTTCTCCTTACTTTACTCTTCTTGGTTTTGTTACTCTAAGACAAAATTCCCTTTCTAATCATTTCTGTTCCTCCTATTGCTCTGTTCAACCTCCTATTTTAGTGGCCATCCATGGGTGTGCAGCCCAGGGATGCCCCCTCCAGACTTCCTTTAGCACAGTAGAACAAAGGCTCCATCTTATCCTGTTTTCTCTGTCTACAGGCTGTGACTCCTTGACTCTTCCTATTTTCTCCAGACCTCTCTTCTTCCCATGCTTTTCCTTTGAACTGTAACACTTACTGTCTTTATAATAGTGCATACAAAGCATTTGAAACAGAGCACTTATTTATTCATTCATTGAACAAATATTTATCAGATGCCTATTTTATACTCTTCTGGGCACTTGATAGAGAAATGAGTCAAATGCCATGATTCCTGCCTTCATGGAACTTTCAAGGAAGCTTATAGTTTTCAATTTAAGCTGACACAATGACTGCTTTTTGTTAGAATCCTGGCATTGGAAGGAATATTTGAAACAGCTAGTTCAATCTCTTACTCAGATCAGAAATTCTTTCTTCTCTGTCTTTGCTGGGTGGTCTTTCTGCCCCTTTATTCTTCTTCGTCCCAGTCTTAATCTGTTTCCCTATTTCCATTCACCATGTCTTCTTCTCCATTATTAGTCTGCCCCTCTTCTACATGAAAGTGAAATCGCTCAGTCTTTGAGACCCCATGAACTGTAGCCCACCAGGCTCCTCCGTCCTTGAGATTCTCCAGGCAAGAATACTGGAGTGGGTTGCCATTTCTTCCTCCAGGGGAACTTCCTGACCCAGGGATTGAACCCAGGTCTCCCACATTGCAGGCAGACGCTTTAACCTCTGAGCTACCAGGGAAGCCCCATGATGCCTATTAAATAAAGACATATCAAGTCTTATATTTTCCATGTGTCAGGCACGTTAGTAGGTGTTTTCATATAATCTCATTTAACCCTCACCTTCTGTGCAATAAATGTCATTCTCACCTTACTATTAAGTAAGAAGGAAACTGAAGATGAGACAGGTGAAGGAAGCTGCCCATAGTCATGCCCCTTACATATTACAAAGCCCCCTCACTGTTTTTGGCTTATCCTCTTTTCAGTGCTATCTTATATGTGAATATCTCGCTTCAGATGAAGCCAGTTCAAAGAATAGTAGCATTCTTCGTCTTTCCTGATCTGGATGTGATTCTTCCCCTCATAAAGACAAAGACCATAATGTACTCATGATTACCTAAATGTTCAAACCTTACTGATAGGTATTATCTATTGATATGCATTATCATCAAGCATGGTCTCTCCCATTCTCTCCTTTTCCCTACATTCTGCATGTTCAGGTCCTATTAATCCTTCAAGTCCTGCCCAGCTCATGCCATCCCCTTAAGGAAACCTTCTTGATTCCACATTACCCCGACTGAATTTTCTCTCTCACTCTCTCCTTCAAATTTCTATTTTGTTTCCTGAGTACATATCATGTCCTGCAATGTATGCCAATAATATGTGTCCTTCTCACTCTATAACCAAGGCATGTGCCTCATTCCCTTTGTAGCTCTTAGCGCTTTGTATATAGAAATATCCAGCCACATTTGCCAAATGAACCAGTCTTATAACTAAGAAATTAACATTGTGTCCCTAACTATGCCCATGACTTACACATTGCTGTTAAAATTCTTGAGCCAGCACTTTCTAACTTCTCTGTGGGGTGGGGGCACAATGTTTTGTACAGAGCACCCACCAGGAACTGTGTATTAGCCTCACTGATTTTTCACAGCAGTCCTGTGATGTAGGTATTATCTCTGTTTTACAAATGAGGAAAGCAGAGAGTCAGAGTTGAGGAGCCAGACCCAAGATCCCCTGGATAGGAAGCAGCAGAGCTAGAATGATTCAAGCTGAGATCATCCTGACTCCAGTGCCTGTGTCGTTCCTGTCACTACGCTGCCTTTCTAAAGTAAAACATGTGCCCCTTCTGGAGCACAAGTACCTTTGGGCAGTTGCCCCAGACAGGTGGTGAGTTATTTGGCAGAGTTGGGGGAGACCTGCCTCTGCAGATTATCCTGTGAATGACAAGATAGGCTGCTGGGAGGCCCTTTAGGTTTTGAGCAGGTTAGAAAACAGCTAAAAATAATGACTGAGGGACAGAATGGGTTAGAAGTGGCCATGACATGGGAAATTGTGGGAAGAGACCAGTGATTCTCTGTGTGCAGGACTCTCCTGATTTCTTCTTGAATAGTTCTCTCACCACCTGTAAATCTTTGTTCAAACGCCACCTTCTCAGTGAAGCCCCACCCCCTCACTCCCTCACCATCTTATATTTCATTTATTTTCTATGGCAGTTATCACCTTTTAATATATAACCTGCCTGATCTAATTCCTAGAGCTGATTTGCACGTACATTTTCTTCCTGGTTCAGCCATGAACTTCCCATGCGGCTCCTCCGGGAGCCTCTCCCTCTGCCATTTATGAAGCCTTTTGGCCGCAGAGGAATAACACATAAGAGAATAAATGTGAAAAGCCTATAGAAGAAATGACTTTTAGGTGGAATCAAATTAGTGTCTATATGGATTTTCATTTCTGCTTCCCCAGCCATAGTTCTGCCAAGGGCGGGATGCAAGTTCGATTCAATCATTATTTTCCAACAGTCACAGGTGGGAGAAACTTGAAGAGACTAGAGAGAAAGAGAGACCAAAAATGGGCTGGGGGAAGGCGGCCTCAGAGCTGAGACAGCAGGCCAATGGGGCACCGAACAGGCCGTCCCACAGCTCGGCAGGGGGTTGATCCCCAGAGACCCCCAGAGCCCCGGGCCCGCCCCGCTCCCCGATTCCCATCGTCGCAGGCTCCCGAGAAGAATGCAGGTCAGGAGCATAAGTGACCTTTCGCACCTCAGACAAGCTAAGTTTGTTTTCTCCCTTTCTGTCCGGCCCACAGCGGGAGGGAGGGGGAAATGGGATGGGCCTTGTCGAACTTTCTCCCGCTACAATACCCCAGAGGAGCTGAAGTGGAGAGAGTAAAGGGTCTATTTATTTTAGCTCAGGAGGGACAATGTAAGCAGATGGTCTTTGATGGGATTAGCGGCGTAATCTCTAAGACCCTGGTAAATTGGAAAATGATCCATTATATTCCAGGAACCTTTGGCGGCTTCAGCTCCTGGGGAGGGAGGGGCAGGGCCGGGGGCACCTTGTTAGAAAAGACCCCCTCTGGGAGCAGCCAAATCTCGCACAGAGAATTTGGGAAGAAGTTCGTTAGCTGAGCGATGGAAGCCCCTCTCCTCCTGAGAGAGCGCAGAAATACGAATATTCCCAGTGCCCTCTCAGAGCCTCTTTTTTTCCTTCTTTGCCCTCCTCCCTCTCCTGGATGTGCTGGGGTGCCTCCAACCCTTTCCATTCCCAAGAACTCTTCTTTGGGGAGAGACTGATAATGGGTCTCCAGCCTTAGGAGAAAATTCTTAGAATCCAAGTGCTATCCCTCCAGTGTAATCTCAGTCCACTTCCCACTCCAACACTAACAGGCTGGGAGGACTCCCTCCACTCTCCATAGACTTGAAAGCCAAGCAAATGAACAGCCAAGAGGAGGGGGAATGGGCAAACTGGAACTAGGGGCAGGGATTGGGGAAAAGGGAGAAATGTGAATGGGGAGGTAAGGTGATAATGAACCACTCTGCCCAATGAACCATCCTTTTAACTCACCTCAATCCCCCTAGAGCCCAAGTGCCTCCAGGCTTAGGATCCCTTCCATCTGGAGAATCTGGGTTGCTGAGTTGGAGGCATATGGGAGACCCATTCAGTACCAGGTGTGGTGCAGTAGGTCAGGTCATATACATTATCTGCAGTATGGTGTGATATCTTGCATTCATATAACACTTTGCAGTTCATAAAGAAATTTTGATGTGCAGAATGTCAGTTGGATTTAGTAACAACTAAGTGAGGGAACTGGAAATAGAAAAATTGGAAAGCAAGGGGGTCAGTGACTAGTCTAAGGTCACCCACTTCAGTTACGTGACAGGGCTAAGACTGAAACTTGATTTCATCATACTATGACATCTACTCATGTGGATAAATATATGTAAATTTGTATTTTAACTGTACAACATGTTTATTTATTTCAGCATTTTATCACTTCTCGGCCTTTCTGCTAAGATCAAGTATAGTATTAATTTCAACGTTTAAGTAATTTCCAAAGCTTTATTGTTACAACCATTCTTGAACAGATATCTGCCTGAAATTGTAACAAAATTTATAGATTAAACTTGGGGATTAAAGAACAAAAATACAAATAGTCAGATGTGTATTTTTCCATACATAGAATCCCCACAATTCTTTGAAAATAAATATGTAAGTAAGAAAAAGGGGGCAGGGCATATAGAAAGGCAGCACAAATTATTCAGTCACAAAGAGAAATTCCAACACTTTTGAGTACATTAAATTGTAAGGGATGTAGCACTTAACTGGTGGAGGTTCCAGGATGAATTCCCCTTGTACAGCATTTTATTTCAGGCTACTTCAATGCATTGAGGTATGTTTTATTTTACTATCATTTTTTTAAAATCGACACTTTAATATGTGTGTATTTGAGATAACTTAAGGCTGACACAAGGAATTGTAGACTGAGTAAAACAAGAAGGCAGAGTAAGAAGCAGCAAGCTACAGCCATTCCCCACTTTCCAAGATCCCCCTTCCCTCAGAAAATATGAAAGCAAAAAATTGACATAACAATCCTGGACTGGAAGAAAGTTACTGTTTCTTGAGTATCTATGAGGGGCCAAACAGACACACATTGCAGGCATTAATTCACTGAGTTCACAACCCAAGGAAGTATGTTTCCTCTCCTCCATGTGACCTGTTCAGGACAGAGGCTCAGAGAGTTCAAGTAACTGGCTTAGAGTCACACAGCCAGTTAAGTGGCTGGGCTGCCATTGCAGACTGTGCTCTTCCCAACACCTTGCACCTTCCATCAGGCTGTCCTGCCTTTATGTCATCCTCTGCTCAGCCTTGTTATTCACCCTTCTGAGAGGTCCTCTTACTCTCTGTTCTCCTGGGTTTTTTCCATAGATTTAGCCTACTCCTCACCTCCCACCCCCACAGCTGCAGGCTTTGTCTCATCTCACGCACTACTGAAAATTAATACACAGTATGTTTACTGATGAAGTCCAACATGTTCTGGGGTGAGATTGTTTGACCCCCAAACCTGGGTTGGTCACATTCCTTCCTAGCTGTGATCATCTTTCCATTGGAAGGAGTTGTGACTCCCAGCCCTACTCTCCTTTTATAAGGGAGGAAATGACTTGGTCAAGGCCAAGTCGGTCTTAGCAGCAGGCTCCCCACGGTCTACAGATGTGGGGCCTGGGGGAGACTAGTGTACCTGTGTATTCAGGTGTTCTGAGAGTGAAATGGTCTCTGAGTCTGATGACGCTGAAGTCAGCTGGCGCTTATGGGTGAGCTGTGGTGAACTCGGCCACCCTTTGGTGGCTGAAATTCCAGAGATGGCTCTACACCGTGATCTGGAGGACTTGAGCTTGTCTGCTGCATCTCTTAGGCACTCTCTCTGTGTGCTAAGATATTACAGTTTCCCCACAAACTCACAGCCTCTCTGTCACCTTTCTCTGCTTTTGAGAGCCACAAACACCTTGAACATAGTCTACACCTTTCTAATTCTCTGGAGCCTGTTTCAGGCTACCATGTTATGGCCTCCCCATCAGCTACGCAAACCCAGGTTCTAAGGGTAGAATTCGGCAGCTTTGGAAGATGAGGGAAACAGCCCCCAGCTATTGGGGAAAAGGGGCTATCAGGGTCTCCCGCCAAACCCCTCGAGCTGCTCGGCTGCCCTTCCACCACCGTTCTCCGTCTTCTTTTCCCCTTTATTTATGTCTGTGTTTCCTTCTCTCCCGCATCACTTGCTTCCTCTTTTACCCGCCCAATTTTTGGCCCTCTCTTTTCTCATCTTCCCTCTCCTTGTCTTGAGAGGCTCCCCTTACACTCTGGCTTCTGGTTATTCATTACCCAGCCCCTCGCCCCTGCACCACAATCCAGGACTTCCCGCCTGGGACTGGGCGCCGAAGCTGCGGGCAGGGATCCTCAAGCCCTCAAGCCCCCACGCTCTGAACAGACCTGTTTTCCCCAGGCTCCGCTTGTCGCCACGAGCCCAGAGGGACATCTACAAGGGCCTCGCGGCCAAGAATACGATCCTTAGGAAGAGCTGACCCTGCCACTTGGGGGATGGGGGGAATCGGAGGATCTTTCTTGGTTTTATCTCTCGCGGGGGTAGGTTCAGTAGTGGAGATGGGGGCAGAGGCGGTCCTCCGTGCCACCGCTGCTGGCGGCGGGCAGTGGTGACCAACAGACTTTCGAGCGGGGCTTTTCGCCGGACCCGGGTCCGGGGAGCAGGCGGGAGAGCCCAGGAGGCCCCGCGGGTTCGGCTCCTGCGGGCGCAGCCGTCTGGATCCCCCGAAAATCTCAAACGCCGCGTCGCCCCGTCTAGGCCCCCATTCCCCTCGGGGGCCTTGGAGACTCTTCTTTTCCATTTTGTTTCCCTGCCGTTCTATTATTTAGTTTAATATTTTAAATGCCTTGGGTATGTTTCCTTTTTAAAAAATCATTTAGTGTTATTTTCTCTCTTTTAACGTTCTGTTTCTTTTCAGATAGATTTTGTTTTTCCCTTCTGTTTCCGATGCTCTATTTTCTCGTGCTCACTTCTGGCCTCGGCTCTTCCCGGGCTTTCGTTTCCTCTCCCGGGCGCCCGCGGCCGTGCGGCTCTCGCGTCGGGAGGCGTCCGCGGTCCCGCCCGGGGAAGGAGCGAGGGTCCAGCACGTCTCGCCCTTCCCACCCGGAGCCCCCTCCACACCGCCTGGCGAGTCCGCGTCCCGAGCCGCTGCGGAGCTCGGACTTTGTCGGAAGCGGGAGCCGGAACCGCAGCTGCCCGCTAAAGCGCAGAGGAGAGGCAGGGACGCCGGTTGGGGCCGCACCGGCGTGCTCCCGCCGGGCTTCTGCCCGGCCAAGGGACCCGCAACTCACACACAGAAGCCACAGGTTCACGCACACTGGGATTCAGGGGCTTGCAGACCATGGTCCGCAAGCCACAAGCACGCCGAGCCACAGCCAACTCAAAGGCGTGCGCTGCACAAACCCCCAGATCAACAAATGTCACACATACAGCCCCGAATAACACACAGCACTCACAGAGCGTAGTCATATGGATGTATGTGTGATCCTAGTATACATACACCAGCCAGCACCCTGCGAATAGACACGCAAACCTACTTGTGCACACAAGGCGGGCTCAGGGGGATTTCAGTGCTGACTCAACCCATCGCAGTGGTGACTCCCAGGAGCGCACCAGGCAGTGGGGAGGGAGCCTGCCTGGCCTCACCAGCGGCCCAGCCATAACCGTCTACACAGCCACCCGGAGTTCAGTAGCTCTACCAGGACTAACGTTATGTGGCTCCTAAGGTGGGGAATACTGGCAGCTTGTTTGGCTGAGGGATCCAGCCCAAACCCCAGAGCCTGAGCCCCAGAAATGAGCATCAGACCTAAAGAACCCTCTGTGAAGCACAGAAACGGGCACTGCACCAAGAAAATGGCACAGTGTTAGAGTATAAAGCAGGCACGCAATGTGTGTGCCAGGATGCATTCCGTGCCACACACATCCCACACAGAGCGGGTGTTTGGCCAGGTGCCCACATGGAGACCATTATTTTTGTGAAAATGAGCAGAGGAGGTATATACCATTCTAAGAATAAAAGTAACACATGTATACAGATATAGGTACCAATAGACAACTAGGGAGATGTCAAGGAGAAAATCTCTCTCCAGCTCCTGGGTATTGTTATCAAGCTGGCATGCTAGACCAAGTCTCTGTGGTGAGGTCTGTCTCCTTTCCAGGGCAGCTGTGATTGTTTGGCGCCATGGGAGTTCTGTGGTGAAAGACTGGTTTGTGAGACAACCAGATGTATCTGACATAGTATCAGCCCATCAAAAGGGGAGATTTTGGCAGCTTTAGGGGGATCTTTGGGGGTAGAAAACGATCTGATTTGTACCTCAGAAGTTCTGGGTATGGAGGATGCCCTGGGCTGTAGGCAGTGGTGGCCAGACGTGCCTGGCCGATGGATGGTGGAGCCTGAGAGCTGGCACATAGACTGTGCTGGATAAAAACATAAACCTTTTCGTGCCATACACAAATCCACTCCACACACAGCTCCTAAAAACCACACCGGGTAATGTGCAAATATGGATGTCCAATGGGGTTGCCAGAGAGATTAAAATTGTAAAAGAGAAGATAAGAGATATTTAGGTGCACACACAGAGCTCCATAGGTTTGGAGCTCAGTTATTGTACGGGAGAACCACAGAAGCAGGAAAGTGCCTCTCGTTCAAAAGAGAAACACTGGCAGGCGAGTCTATGTGGCAGGCAAGTCCCCATCCTAGTCCCCATTGTAGAATGCCAGGCTGCCAGGAGATGGGTGTCTAAGTGGGCAGCCCTGGGAAGGATTTGATCCGTTGTCCAAACGACTCCAGAAGCATGATGAAGGATGTGCCTGAAGAAGCTGCAAATCTATTCACCAGCTTTGGGCTGAGCCTGGGGAAGAAACAGGCAGAGCTGAGGACCACATGCTCAGTCTCTAATGGGAGACAGAGAATGGAGAGTGCAGCCCCTGGGGCTGGCCGGCTGCCACTCGCTGGTCTTCCCTGTTCTTGACTGGCTTTCTGGTGCCTCTTAGCACCTATCTTTTCTCTCCGAGAAGGCTTCTGTCTCTGAGGCATCTCTGCCTCTCAGCGCTCTCAGTTTCTCTCTCTGCTCCATTTGTCTCGCTTTCTCTCACTGCCTCTTTAGTTCTTTTACTGTTCTGAATCATATGGCCACAGAGAAACGCAGCCAGATCCAGGAGCAGATACAAAAATAAATGCATAGTGTAGGTGCAGAGGTCCCTGGAGATAAAACCCATCCATCTTGCTGGTCTAGATATATCTGTGTGACAATACATTTTCATTTTGGGGTAAGAATCTAAGTACAACATTGAGATTTTGTTTCCTTGCAATCTTTTGGCAGCTGTCTCTCTGGGTGCTCTCAGGGACCCCTCCTCTTTGTTGTACCACTGGAGAGCAGGTGTTTTGGCTAGTGGACTCTGCCACAGGTTTGGTAATACCCCTCCCCCACATTGCCTCGTTTGAAGTTTTCCTCACGTGGGCAAAGGTTTTTGTTTTTAAACAGGGACAGCTAGATTGCCAGATTACAAGTGGTACATGGACAAAGGCATTTAAAACACGATGGAGATACAGGAATATCTACGGGTTTGGGACCAAACAAAGATACTCCTTTAATGCACCTGGAGGCTCCTTCTGAGTGGAGTGGAGGGAAGGATATAGGTGAGGCTCTGAAATCCCAGCCACTGATCCATTGGCAGCCATGCGCTAGCAGAATCCCACCCAGCAAGGAAGAGGAAGAGGTACCCAGCTCGGCAGGGCAAGCCATGGAGCAATAAGAAGGAAAAGCAACGACAACTATGAAGGCCCCACTTCCCAAGTGTGGATCTGGTATAAATAGTGTCTTAGTAAAAGAGGCATAGAATGTGAAAAGGGAGGCAGTGGTGTGACTGACTCCCTAGAGATCTAGGCAGCCTGTGGAGATCTTGCGGGGAGCAGGGAGGGGGAGCCAGAAACTGAACGGGCTGATGGAGAGGAGAGGAGAGGAGATGGAGGGCTCCCAGCTCAGCACCGGTGTGAGACAGGAAGGTGGAGAAGGAAGGAAGGATATCGGTGAGGCTCTGAAATCCCAGCCACTCGCTGGTTCACGGCAGCCATGCGCCAGCAGAATCCCACCCAGCAAGGCAGAGGAAGAGGTACCCAGCTCGGCAGGGCAAGCCATGGAGCAATCTGAAGGAAAAGCAAAGACAAAGTTAAGACTGTCATTGCTTTCTTCAGGCCATTTATGCTTACCCCGTGGTGGTTGGAGTAAGCGATGCTTCTGCTCAGATCCCTTGCCATTTACTGAGTGATGGGAAGAGGGCAGAGGACTTGGTACTGTCCTTGGCTTGGGCTCTGGAGCCTGCAGACCACTCACTGGAGAAGGCCTGAGCCCTCAGGTTGCCCCAAGCCCAAGTCTGAATGAACCTAGAGAACTCATCCCTCTGGCTTTCAGATCCTTGTTTTCTCTGAGATCCAGGTTCTTGGTGGCTCTGTGTGAGTTCACCCCTCTGTTCCTGGCTCCTTCACTATCCTGAACTGTGGACCTGCCATCTCCGTCATTGCTTCATAGCTTATCTGACTTCATCTGTCTCTGTTCTCAGGTCTCTGTCTCTCCATATCCCCTCCCTTTGTTAATTCAAAGTATTCTCACTGAGGCCCTCCCTAGCTTCACAGAATAACATTGAGTAAAATGAGATAAAACCCGCCTGCAGGTTTTTTTTTTTTCTTGTCCTATTCCCCTCAGCCCCCTCCTCTGGGGCTACAACCCCCTCTTATAATGTCAGATAATTGCTGGTGTGCAGCTCTGAGAAGCCAGAGCTGATACCAGAGAAGGAGAGAGGGGGAGAGAAATAAATAATAATCTGCTTCCATTCAGCGTATATAGGTTACCTGATTTGCATATATGCTAATACTGCTATAATTACCCTACTGTTCTGGCCTATGATCAAGTTCTATAAATACATAGGATAGCAGAGCTAGGCCTAGCAACACCACCCTGAAAATTATCCAGTATACATACTTATGCATCTGTGTGCCTTTCTGTGTACTTTAAATCTGTGAGCCTCTCTTAGACACAACACACTCCCTGACAGATCCCCCTAGCTCTTCCAGCTTTTCATTACTCCTCTCATGTTTAAAGGCCCCTCCAAGGAAGGAGGAAAGAGAAGCCTGAATGAAAAGATATTCTAGGTTATATTTAAATTCTTAGACCCACTATCATTATGAATAAGTTATAACTATTTTATTGGGAAAATCAAAGATTTCCCCAAATTATTGCATTAGTTATTATTACCTGAATGCCCCCACCTCCTATAGGCCCATGCTTTGGGGTACAGATTGGGGGATAGGAAGAGGATATCTCCATATTCCTAGGCCTCTCACAATATCTGAGAAAGTGCTGTCTATGGGAGAGGAGGTAGAGCCCCCTTCCCCAAATCTGCCCCCAAGCCTCACTCTCTTAGTGAGCTCCCCACTCTCAGGAAACCAGGGGGAAGATGCTCCGGGAGTTGTGCAGATTTTTTGGGTGCTAGTGGCAGAGGTGGGGAGGAAGCTTGGAAGAACATAAAAGACGCAATCCACAGCTGTCTGCTCTTAATTATAATTATCCCCTTTCGCTTCCTTTCTGGCTAATGAGGGGGATTAAATTTTTTTTCCTCCCTCTCTCCCCTCCCTCTTTTCTCTGGAATTAAGGGGTGGAGTGAGTTCAGGGTCCTCCTCCCCTTCCTCCCCAATCCCCTGGTTACTGGGAGAAAGGCAGACTCCAGAGGGTGGTGACAGTATGAAGAGATTTGTAGGAACAAAGGAAGGACAGGTTTGGATTGCTGGACACGTCCCAGAGTTGGAGAGACCCCCCCCATTCCACTAGCACCCCTCCCCTTCAACCCCCAGCTCCCTAGACAAGGAACTCAATGTCTTCCAGGCGGTGAGAAAGGAGCTAAAGGGAGCCCTGGTCTAGAGGGAAGGAGGAGGGAAGGGGTGGGGAGCTGGGGGTGGGGGGTGCAAAATTAGTCTCAAAGGATCTTTATTTCTGAGCTAGTGAAGCAGATGTAATCAAGGGGAGAGCAAAATAATCATGATGGGAGGAATGAGGGGCGGGGGAGCTGAGGCTGGAATGGGGGGACTGGGCCAGGACAGGGCTGAGAACCGGGCAGGGAGCCTGGAGTGGGGGCTGTCTGGTATCTTCTCCCACCTCCTCAAAGTCTCCCTACCTTGGGGTGGGGAGAGGAGGACTGGGTTTTAGACTGTGACCTTTGCCCTCAGAATCCCTCTTTCAGAGCTTAGGGCTGGCCAGGCCAGAAGGTGGCTGGGAAGGCACCAGGGAGAAGAGAGCCCCCCGCCCCAGCTGAGGGAGGTGGTGAGGAGAGGGGAGACTGAAAGCAGTGGGGGAGGGTGAGAGAGGGGAGCCAGCCGAGACTCAAGTGGCCTCCAGGTCTGTGGGACAAAAGTTGGAGGGAGATTTGTGTATGAGAGAAGAGGGGAGGGGGCCTTGGGGAAGGGGGGGCTTTGACAATGAACTTGAGACAAACTTCATTAGCATGCAGGCCTGCTGTCTGTCACGTCGAGCTCAGACCGAGTTCCCATGCAGGCCAGGAAGAGTGGGAGGGAGGAAAAGGGAGGGGCTGAAGGTGGGGGTGAGAGAGAGAAAAGAGACCCAACCATTGTACCATTCTGGGCCCCAGCTTCCACCAAGTATCGGGACCCCAGCCCTGGAAACCAACCCCCAAATCGCTCTCCTCTTCTTAGAACAAGATAATTTATCTCCCACTTTGAATCTGTGGTCCCACCCCTCCTCTTCTCTTGTCTAGACTTCCAAGTGCTGGCTTTCACCACCCTGCCCCACCTCGTTCCCCCCTCCAAGCTCTCAGCCTTCATCTTCGGATTGCCACTTTCTCCTTCACAGCTAAGGTCTGGATTTGTGATTCGTTGAGCTGACAAGGACAGGGAGCTGGGAGAGGTTTGGGAAAGGGAGATTGGAATACTTTGACCCTCTAAATGACAAACTGTGTCCTCTTTCTATCACTCTTTATCAACTCCACTCCCCACCCTAGACACACATCATTTAATCACGCTCTTAAGTTCGAAGGTGAATTAGAACTGGAAGGAGGCTGAGAATGGGGTATCCCGTCACACCCTTTCTCTAGCTTCCTTTGGGAATGAGGGGTCCTGGAGGAACAATAGCGTTCCTTAGTCCCTTCTTCCTGCCTCAGGTTAGAAAAGACAGTAGGAGGAGATGGGAAAGAGTGGAGATGACAAAGACCCCTTCCCTGACAGGCATGAGATGGGAGGAGGGGCTTCATCAGAGTGGGCTGTTATCCTGGGAGGGGGGGTGTCTCCAGACAGGGGGCAGCACCCCCTGTTTGCTGCCTTTCCAGGGAGAGCAGCACGAGAAAGAAAGAGGGAGGCAAGCGAAATTCCTGAATGGATAGACAGATGCTACGTCATCGGAGCCGCATCCTCCACTCCACAAGAGGCTAGGAGCCGGAGAAAGAGGCAGGCCAGCGGCAGGGGCCACCGAGCTAGCGCGCCTCCTCCCAGAAGCCGGTAAGTGGCCATTCATCTGGAAGGGTCCTAGCCCCTCAGACATCCAGGCTGGGGGTGGGAAGGGATCCTCTAAAATCAGTAAGGGCATCCTACCCTCCTACCTTGCCCACTGGCTTATGGAGGCGGGTGCAGGAATCACAGAAAGGCTGAGGAAAGATTGAGGGGGTGACCACAAGGGAAGAGGCGTGTGTGTGTGTGTGTGTGTGTGTGTGTGTGTGGTGTGTGTGTGTGGTGAGTAGGGGCTAGCAGAGTGGGATTTCATCTCCCCGCTTCCCCATCTATCTATCGAGGTGAGCTGAGGCAGGGCCCTGCCCAGCTGCCCCAGAGCGCCTCTTGGTCTCCCTCCTCCCCGCCAGCCCCGGGCCAACCCGGAGACAGCTCACTAAGTTTGTCAATGGGATTCAGGGGGCTTTAGGGTCACGGTGCTACTGATCCTATTAATCCGCCCCTCCCTTCTCCCCACCAGACAGGGCCAACATCTTAATGCTTGCACAAGAGGAGAGGCAGGAAGAAAGATTGTAGTGGAGATGTGAGGGAAGAGAAAAAATGGTTCTGTATTCAGACTCCTGACCTTCTTTTCCTTGCTCTGGCTCTTACTTCCCTCTGGCCCAGAGACTTCAGGTTTTAGGGGCGGACAAAGTCTGAGGGACTGGGGTCACTGGGGTTTGGGGAAGGAGCCATATCTCTAAAAGAGAGGAGACCAGAATTAGCGGGGGGAAAAACACACTTGTAGAATTTAGATTAATTTTATTTCCTCCTCTCCTTGCTTTTCTCATGAGCTGGGATGTGGGAAAGGGGCTGAGGGGAGCTTAAAGGCAAGAGAGGTTTTGGGGCAGATGCTTAGGTTCAAAAGGGGAGAGAACCCTGCCCCAGCCCTCAGGAGACCCATCTGATGGTGGCTTTTAATTTCTTGTGTTTTAAGAAGGGTCAGAGGAGACAGGAAAGAGGCACTATTCTTATCTCGAGTCCCCACCCTCGCAGTGCTTTCTGGGAGGCAGGCTGGGACCCTCGGGGGTGGCAGAGGCTGGAGGCCAGCAGGTTATTTCCGGTTCCCCAGAGGCCAGCTGTCTGGGAGAGACTGAGGCTACCAGCCACAGAACAAGCACACACACATCCCATGCCTCCTGGGGTGTGGTCCTTCACCACGTCCCCCTGTACACTGTGTGTGTGTGAGGGGGTAGAGTGGGGTGTGGGGCACAGGACAGCAAGAAGAGACACAAGTGTTCCAGGGACCCCATGACTCTTTGTGAATGGGGTGAGGGGAGGAGCCAGAGGCGCCTCAATTGCACTGTGCTTATTGTCTAGCAATAAGACAAAGTTGGGGTTGGCCCCTACTTTGGTTTGAAGATAATTTCAGACTGAGATGTCCCTTTATGAAATTGATGGGCTGGCAGAGCTGAAGCTGGGCATTAAGTGGGTATTCATGGATGTTAGAAGAGGGGAGAGAAGTATATTCAAAACACCACCCCCTAGAAATCAAGATTGGATTTAAGTCCTAAACCTGCCCCCCAGCCTTCCTTTTTTTCTGATTTCTTCTGCATTTAGGTGTGTTATATTCCTGACTTTAAAAAAAAGAAGAAGAATTAGTTGGAAGATTGAGTTTGAGGTAGAAGGATTCACTAATTTATCACAACACACACACAATACACTTCTCATAGTATTTTAGGACCTGGGTTACCTGTGGTATATGCGTCATTCTCCAAAATCATAATTTAGTCTGAAAGCAAAATCCTGAAAAAGTAAGAATATAAAATATTAAGACGAGGTTTCATAACCAACATTAAATTAAAAAAAAAAACTGCTTTGTGTTCACACCTTTTGTATATGTGAGAGAGAGAAGGAGAAGAAAGGGAGAAAATTGGTAGCTACAGGATATGTCTTTATGGATCTTTAGTGATATGCATGGATAGATGATAGATAGGTAACGATGAGAAGAGAGAAAGCTGGAGACATAATGTGATTGACAGTATCTTAAATACCTAGAACTTTAGAATTTCCAATGCAATTACACCCAGATAGACAAAAATATATGTCTGACCCCAGATCTGTCCTTCCATCCTGAGCATGCTTTGTCATGGTGTACCAAGAGCAGCAGGAATCTGGGAGGAGATAGTAGCCACTGGGCAGGGGATTACTCCTCTAGGTCTAATCAGAAGGGCCACAACATCTTCACAGGTTCAGTTCAAATCCCTGGGCCCAGTGATTTTGGAGGGAGTTAGAGGGAGATTGTGAGGATGGGCCCGGCTTAGAGGTATCCAGGCAAGATGGAGCCAGAGAGCTCAGGCAGGGGTCCTGCCTTCCCTGCCCATCTAGGCTTTTCTCTTCCAGCTGTCTCCCTGTGCAGCCCAGAGCCCTGTTGGAGAAAGAGTGTCAGGAAGACAGGGGTGTTAGGGAGAGGGCTGGAGCCACAAAAAGACTTTAACCTTTGCATTCTCCTCCTTGACAGGAGCGGAGCATCGGAGAAGAGGCAGCCTCATTTGTTTCTGGTGTCATCGTAGGTGTCCGCCTTTGGCTTTGGGGGTACTTTTTTCTTGTTTGTTTGTTTCTGATGGTGGTGTTGGGGGTGGGGTGGAGAAAGAAGCTGGCTCTGTAGTCACCTGGGTTTTCTCCCGTTCCTTATACCTCTCAACCCCCTGCTTGCTCTCTTCTAGCTTTCAGGCCTTGATTTGGGTCTATTCTAATTGCAGGAAGACCTGGATAGTCGTTGATAATGGGGATGGAACACGGTGACTTAAGAATGAAGGCCACCCTGTGAGCCCAGTTCCATGAGAGAGAGGAGAGGCCTTGAGGATTCTGGGGACCCTTTGCCCTTCTCTCCAAGGCTCCTGAGGGCAGAGATGGAGGTCCATCCACCCAAGGCCGGTGGGGGTGGGAGGCAGTTAGTTGCAGAGGAGCAGAGTTATGGATGGAACATGGATGATAGAGATGAGAAAGGAGAGGGGTGTGGGTGGTGGTGAAGGGGACCTGGAGAGCTGAAACAGCTGCGCCTGGGTGTGTGTGCAGGGTGTGTGGGAACTGGGAGGTGGCACCGCTGTGAATATCTGTAGGCATGCCACTGTGTTTGTCTTAGTTGATAGGCTTGCGTGTATGCGCGTGCCTGTATGCATACACAGACCCTTACACATTCATGCTTTGCCCTCGAGGAGACCATTTGCTTATGGCTGACCACCTCTGTCACTTTCCTGACTCCATAAGGCTCTCAAGCAAGTGAGGGGTGTGTTGAGCTGAAGGAGAGGACTGAGAGCCATCGGGGGAGGCAGTGCTTAGACAGCCCTGAGGAAGTCTCAGGCTGGCCTCTGAACAGGAGGAAACACACTTTGTGGGAAGAGAAGGGTGCTATCTCTGGGGAGAAATCGTCCAGATTATATCTCCATTCCCTTTTAACTCATCTGCCTATATAGAAGTTGTTGGTTTGTTTTTTTTTTTTTTACTGCCAATTCTTGCTTTTATCTGGTGCAATCCCATAGAAAATGCAAATATTCTGTAGCAAAAGAATAATGTATGATAATGTTCACAATAATGAACCACTAAGACAGAAATAAATATCTGAACCCAACCTCTTCCAAATGCAGCTTTCATCTGTATCTTCAAGGCAAATTAACCTGATAATTGAAACAAAGAACAAATATGCTTTTTATTTAATTACCTGAGTATTTTCAAGAGAGTGGCATGATGCCAAAATATATTTTGGGACCCAAACTAGAAAGATTCATCCAAAAGCTGCATCCACAGGGCGTAATTCAGGCCATGTTTTTCTATACATGGGCCTCTTCAGGGACACAGACAATGGGTGGGCGTCGGGGGCTGTAGAGGTGGGGGCAGGGACAGGCACTGGCAAAGCATGTATGCTCCTTGGCTAACTGGAGACACTTAGAGACTCAGATCAGCACCAGGGGGTGGTGTGCTCTCTCCTCAGTCCGCCAGAATTTCCCTGGAAGGACTTGGGTGGGGTCTGTAGACCATTGCTCTAAGACCGCTGCGGCAGAATGTGCTGTGTGCTGGAAGCAGAGAGCTCTGCTCCAACTGAGGCCTTCCTAGAGGGACTGAGGCCGGTGGGCCAAGAGCAAGGGGGACACAGTGCATCCATTCTGCCCCAGCTGTTAGCTTCTCCCAGGTCTGCTGTATCCAATTCTTCATAGTAGAAGGGGCTCCTCTGGTCAAAGGAGCTGCCAAATAGTCACTAACATACAACTCCCCTACTCCCCTCTCAAACCTATGCACAGATCCCATAGGACACACATTTTGTCAATACCGTCCTTCTCCACCCACGATGGGCTCAGTCCACAGGAAGGCAAACTCAGACTTGCAGCCGCACCACTGGGACACACATTCTTCTATCAATTCATCAGTTATTCATCAGGCACCCACTATCTTTTAGGCATAGTGTTAGATACCATAGAGCTGAATATGTATGAAACCACCTCTGACCTTGATGGACTGTCTCTTTTGCTACCCTCAACATAGCATCTTTTTTTGAAACTGGAGCAGCATGGCTTGGTATACAAACCAACCTCAGTTAACATGATGGTGGAGAGTTCTCTCCTTCTTTCACGGCTTGTAGCTCTGTCTCCATTTGAATAAAGGCAGATGCCCCACTCATCATCATTTCTGAGCAGGCACTGTGGGAGATCAGGTTGTCAAGTCCACCCAGACAAAACTAAACAAAACATTACTTCATCAGGAATCTAGGCAGAGAGGGGGATTCCAAGTAGATAGCACCAGGACAATGTAGAATAATCTCTGTTTTCTTTTGTGCCACCCCCCGCCTCTTATATTTGGACACTGTTTAGACTGAGGTACTCTGGAGGAGCCAAAGCCACAGTAAGATACAAGGGTAGTTAGCTCTTTATCTAGCTATTTGGAGAAAATTAGATTTGTACCCATTTCTTTCCTGAATTTGTTTTTTTAGGAAATCCAGTTGAGTTGAATTTGGGCAATAAGTTGGGGGGGCGGTTTCTGTTGGGCAAGAAAATGCTTTCTGTCTTCCTCTCTGACAAAAATGTGGCTCCTACTGATCCCAACTATTTCTTGCTAGGCTGTCTGGATGGTCCAGCCCTGGGTAAGGAATTGTGGAGCTAAGCTTGGGCCCCATAGAGGCAGGAGACTTGATTGGAAATTAGGGACAGAGAAGAAAGGGGAGAGTGCTAGCTAGCAACACAGCCTCTTTCCTACTTGCTAGCCCAAGCCTCCAGGCAGTGGGTGAGGGGAAGGTGGAGGGGCACAAAGGGTTTATTTAAAGTGCTTTTAAAAGATCTTGTGGGAGGGGAGGTGGGGAAATACTTGTAGGGGAAGTTGGTAGTGTGTTTAAAGAAGTGTAGTCCCTATTTAGGATTGCTAGAATGTCTAGAGGATGTTAGGTATCCTGTAAAGGGGTATGAGGTGGTATACTGAGAAATACTTGAGGAGGTTTGTAGGTACAAAGAGGCCTATTGTTTCTCTGGCATGGAGGATGCATTTAGGGGATACATTTAGCAGCACATCAGTTGGGTAGGTCTATCTCTGAGTGGAGAGGGTTCGCCTTTCTGCAACTGTACCCCACCATTGACTGGTGTGCTCTCAGTTCTAAGAGAGTAAAGAATTGATAGTGTGGCCATTTCTAGAAAGCCTTTCCCTTGGGTAAGGCCCTTGAGATGCTATGGAGGCAGACAGAGGGGTGAAAGGTGTGCCAAGCACAGCCCCGCCATTAGTGTCCTGTAACCTGGGAAATCAGGCCAACAACTTCAGCTTCCTACTGTCACTCTGGTGGGGAAACACAAGTCCCTGGCCTTTGTCCTATTCCAAAGTCCCCCCACCCATACACACACACTCTGCCTCACAGTCATGCAGCAGTTATTCAGACTTTCCAGTCTTTAAGGGGAGCGCCAAATGAAACCCACAACTACCCAAGGCAAAGAGCATTCGGGCTGGGCTTTGTCCTAGACTATGTAGAGGCAGCGCCCCCCGCCCCCTCGGCACGGATAAAACAACCTGGCTGGGTCTGATGGAGAATCCTGGGTCCCTTGGAGGGCACTTCGGCTGTTGCAGGATCGCTGTACAAAGAAGCCAGCCCAGATTAGGCAGAGGGACTGGCTTCAGGTATCCAAGTCTTAGGGTTTGTTTGTTTTTAGAAAAGGAGCCCAGAGGAGGGTGGTGGAGTGATAGGGTAACTGGCGACCTGTCAGGCACAGCGGCTCAAATGGGAGTTCGCAGCTCAATCACAGAGAGCTCCGACGATATGAGAGTCCAGACTCTGCCTGCAGACCGGTGTGTGCCGTTTTCTGATTCTCCCGGCCAGATGGGGATCCAGGTCGGAAAACCTTGTCTGAGAATGATTTTTCTCCCTGTGACTCTGGCTCTCCAGACACCTGGAGATGGAACCCGGGGCGAGGGTGCCAGGCTCGCGATTGGAGGCGCACAGGATGGGGCGGGGGGTGGGGAGAAAGCGCTAGAGAGGGCCTCCAGGGCCGAGTCAGATCTCTGTGTGTCGCCCAGATTGTTAACTGGGCCTACCCTACCTGGAACTTTGGTGCTGAGAACAAGTTCCTGAGATATTTCTGCACGGTGAAAAAGGAGGTCGAGACTCGCTCACACCCTGCACCTCCCAGTAGGAGTCCCAAACTTCCAGGATCTTTTCCTCGCTGTTTTGGGTTGAAAACCAGTAAGGGAGGTTCCTGTCCATCCTAAAAGATTAAGATTACAGTCTGGAATGGGTCAGAATCTTAGAAGCACAAAGGATATCCTGATGCGAGAAGGCCGGTAGAGGCTGAGTCTCCCGTAGGTTCTTTTTGAGGAGATATCACTCGATCTCTTTTCCCATCTTTGAACCCTGGACCGGGTGCAATATACCTTGGGTCAAAATGGAAAATGTAAAACCTACAGAGTGAGGCTGGAGATCAAAACCACAAATGGCAATGGATTGGAGATGGCAGGCAGGTCTCGGGAATGTGTGAGGCAGCAAAAGGCTGAGAATCAGCACACAGACATAGTAGTTCCACCCCCCTTCACCGTTCTCCGGGGGAAGGGCGCCCCAATTGCGCGCTCCAGCTCAACCCGGGAAGGGGGAGGGGCGGAGCCGGTGGGAGAACGAGGCGGTGACGTCAGACTCGGCGAAGCCAATCAGAGGCTGGCCTGGGGAGGGAGCATGAAAGGATGAATGAAAAGTCCGGAGCCGGAGCGCGCCCGGGCCAGAGCAGCGGCAGAGGCTGTGGAGGGAGCTAGGGAGGTGAGCTCTGCCCTGCTCTCCTTAGCTCGGCGGAGGCTGAGATCCCGGCGGGCGCCTCCACTCCGGCGCCCGCTGAGCCCTGGCACCTCGAACCCAGGGCCATGGCGTTCCGTGGGCGGGAACGTGCCGGGAGGACCGCGAGGGAGAGCACGGATGGGCACACTGGGCGCGATGTAAGTGGCCTGGGCAGCTCGGGACACGAGGTGGGTTAGCGCCTTGGAATCCGGCGCCTCCGTGCCCGGGCCTCCGCCAACAGGGGCTGGCCGAGCCCCACACCCTCCTCGGGGCTCCCGGAACCTCCCTGATTCCGATTCCTGATTGGAACCCCCACCAACCTACAGCACTTCCTCTGGCTTCGGACCCCTGGCCATTTTCACAGCCCTGGGTGATTTCTGGACCTCTTTGTACAAAGCCATTTCTCTGGAGGTCCTGTGGGCCCAGGGACTCGGCTCACCTTCCCAGCCCGCCCTCCGTTTTCTTCCTTCTCCCCCATCTCATGGGTGCGCTATCGGATCCCTTCCCGCACGGTGTCTCTCCCTGTCCTTCTCTCCTAGAGACACTCGCTAGGGAGTCTCCGGCTTGCCTCCCCGCCCCCATTTCCCTCTCTCTTTGGGTTGCCGGGATTTCCCTGTTTCCTACTGGGACGCCTCCGGGGTTTTACCCCCAGGATTTCGCTGCCCGTTGCCCTTTTTAATCGCTGGCTAGGATCCAGCTTTTTCTCCCGCCTCCCCCAACCCCGCGGCGTGAGCTTCACTTCGCTTCCACCGCCCTCGGGAGTTGGGAGATGTGGTGGAGTCGGCTCCGCTGTTCCCCTCTACGACCCCACGCGGAGGCTTCAGCTTCGCTGAAAGCCAAGGCTCAGGCTTTCGGATGCTGCTGGATCTTCCAGAGGAGGGGGCAGTGTAGACCCCGTGAGGTTTGCGAGGCCTCTGCCTCGGGCCCTGAAGTCTTCCCGGGTGGCACGAAAAGCCTGCGAGTCCCTCCTCCTAGAGACCAGCGGCACTCTGGCTTCTGGCTCGAATGGGGAGCGGGAAACCAGGCATAGCAAGCTTCTGAAATCCCGGGGCGATTCCCGGACTTCGACGCCGTCGGCCGTCGCATCTTCCCACGCCTTTCTCAGTCTCCGTCGCGTCTGCGCCGCAGCGTCTCTGAGTCTTCTTCTGTCTTGGACTCTGCTTCTCTCTCTGTCCTCCCCCCTCCCAGTGTACCCTTTCCCCAGCCTCCACCGGCGGGCGACCAGGAGGCTGCGGCGACACAGGCGTGGGCGGCGGCAGCCAGGCGGCTGCGTGGAAGAGGCGGCGACTGCAGCCAGGAGGCGGGGTTGGTTGTTATCTTTGGTTATCTAGCTGTATGAGTGGTGTGGAGTCTTCATAAAGCTAGATAACCGAAAGTAAAAATAACCCCATACACTGCGCAGAGGGGCCCCTGGAAAGCTGGCGGCACGGGAGGGCGGGAGGCCTAAGGGAAGGGCTAAAGCCACGAGGACCCACGGGCCTTGGGAGGCGAGAAGAGGACCCGGCGGCCCTCGGGCCTCAAGACCGCACCGGTTGGGGCGTCTTTCCACCCTCCAACTTCGGTCCGCGCAGGTAGGAGTCGCAGTCCTGTTTCACTTTCGCCAGGCGCGATGCAATGCCTTCCACCGCCTAGTTGCGGGGTAGCAGAAAGGGCGTGATGGTTACCTCCTGAGACCGGGCCGTTTCTGGCAGTCAGCGCCCGGGAACGCTGCTCCAAGAGAGATATCTCTTGACATCTCGTTTTGGGGTTATTCCTGGCAGTGCCTGGGGTTCCTGGCCCAGGCCTCTCCCGCAGGCGCTGGGAAACAGCTTCTCGCAGGCTATTCACAGCTATTGCTGGGGCCGGAGAGTTTGGGGGAGGTCACCTGAGAATGCTACTCTTGGCTTTGATCTGCTCCCTAAAGCCCTATCGGTCTATTCAGCTTGGTCGGGTGCTGAGAGTGGCGAAGCGGGAGATAGGCGGAGGGAGGCTGGAAGTACTAGGGGTCCAGGTTGGGTTGCTCATGGGGAGCCTTTTGCCCAGGCTGGGTTGTGGGCAACGGAGTGCAAAGTATTCCTCAGCACCCTCGTTTTCATATTCTTTCCTCCTTCCCACTCAGGACCTGAATTTGATGTTTTGCAAAGCTTCTCATGCCAGCTTTGTCTTCACTGACCAAAGGGGTTGTGATGGGGTCTTTCAGAACACACTACCTTCCCACCCCATCCTCACTGTCTTGGAAATCATCTCCAAGAGCAAATGGCCTCAAGGAGCTCAAACACAAAGGAATTTGTAGCTTGGTATTTATGCTGCTGGGAGAAAGCGAAGAATTAGAGAGATTAATCAGGGCCTTTCCTAAAAGAATCCATTTATCTGGCCTGACCTAAATATTTTAAGCAAAAGAGTGTTTAGGTGCAGTTGAGTGGAGGATGGTCTAGTCACTAGGGAGAATAAAAGTAACAGGCAGCAAAACTAGAAGTAGCTCCCTGTGCATTTATTACCTGTTCCCATCCCAACAAACCCCCACCTTGCCCCCCCGCCACCTCACCCCTGCATTCCAGAACACAGGGCAAGACCTAAGGAGTCTAAAGGGAGCAGAAGAACTGTGCCAACGACCTTGTACTGACTCCTGTTTCCCGTGTAAATTTAAAATTTCCTCCCAGGAGCTGATTTTATAGCTAGAAGATTATGATTCTATTATATATTATGTGGCAGGAATATTGGGGAATCCAAACTAAAACAACTGGGCTTCAGAGAGTCCAGAGTACATATGTCTTCTTTATTCTGAGGTTTGAAAGAAAGGGAGATTAGCAGACTTTTTGTCTATTTCAGCTCTTTTGAAACCTACCTTTTTGGGGGGAGAGGGGACAACTGGAGACAGGATTAGGGAGAAAGGGAGTGGGATTGGGGCAGGCACTAATAATCCCTAACGGCACACCGTATTTCTCCTAAGAGCACTCCTGCCTGCAAGCTTTTCTTTGATCCTCCAGCCCTGTGAGGTAGCTGTTATTAACCGCATTTTACAAACAGGAGCCACAGACTCAAATGAATCACTAATGTCACTCAGTGGTTTCAAATCCAATACTTTTTTCCTTCTCTACTTCTCTACACTTGCCTAAGGGAAGGACTGAGACTGAGATGGGGGTGAGAGGCGAGGGAATCCATGCACCAGGGGAGAAGGAAAGCCCACTGAGAGATGCAAGGCCCAGTTGTGAACAAGGGTCGCCTCCCTCTTTTTTTTTTTTTTTTTTAACTTTTCTTATAGCTGGCTGGAAATAATGTATTCTGGATCTACTAAGGCTCATCCACATGAGACTCAGAACCTGTATTATTAGCCACACAATTTGCGTTTATATTATTATTGTCATATTCTGTTAGCACATTTGACCACAGAATCTCCTAAGAAGAATAGAGGGCCTGTGGGAAGTGGTGGGTTGAGGGTTTACATCCTACAAAACAAGGTCCTCAGTGGAAAGGGCAAATAGAAGCCAGGAGAGTTGTGGGGGTGAGGGTTTGCCTCTGCCGCGTGTATGGGTGTATAGATGGCGTTGTCAAGAGAATGGTGAGTGACAGTGTTTGTGAGCTGTATGTGTCTGCTTATGAGCTTGAGAAACTGAGTGATGTGTGAGCTGGTGTGAGATTGGATATGTGTGATCCATGATGAGTGGGAAGCTCTGATGTGAGATTAGGAATTCCTGGCTACTTAGAGCTATAAATCCAGGAGAGGAAGAGACACTGGAATATGGAGGGGTTTATCAAATGCTGCTGTCACAGTGACACCACGGAGTCCTCCTTCTGCCTTCCCCAACCTTTATACCATTAAACCTTCTTCAGCTAAACCCAGTAGGAGAACTGGTGGTATGGGGATGCGTGGAGGCAGAGTTGAAATTTCTCTTTGTATCATTACATTTCCATGTCCAGTAATTTTTAGGTCTGTTCACATCTGCTATATCCACCTATTCCTACTGGAAATCAAATTCTAAGCTGGGTTCTTTACCCATTTCTCTCCTCAGTCCTTTATCCCAATACCCTCTCCTATTGAATTCTGAGTCCAGGAGTTCAAAGGCAATTTTCTTCTAAATATTTGTCTCAAGTTTTGCATTTTCACTCACACCCTCACCCTGGGGCAAATTTTTCATAGGTCTAGGCATCAAAAGGGTTTAGTTGAAAGATCCTTGCAATAATATAGAAATCATCACAGTCAGAAGTCTAGGGAGAGAAAGAGAATGAGCAAGTGTGACTGAACATGGTCTAGGTTTCAGTCAGTTCAGTCGCTCAGTCGTGTCCGACTCTTTTCCTGTGGTCAGGTATGGATGTGAGAGTTGGACTGTGAAGAAGGCTGAGCGCCGAAGAATTGATGCTTTTGAACTGTGGTCTAGGTTTAGGTGCCATTATTTACCAGCTTCTGATCAGATATTTGTTCAGTGGGGGTAAGAATTTGTATCCCCAGGGTTGTTATATGGAACAAATGAAGACTTCTCTATAAAGATCTTATACATTACGGTACCCACAGGTAATGAGTAATTCTTTGACTGCAGAGGGGATAAAGGCTACAGTTTGGAACAAGTGTTTGAAAGCATATGCTTGATCTCAGAGTGCAGAAAGGACAGCTTTTGGGCATATTCTATGCTGAGGATCTCAGAAGATTTAAATTTAAGGAAGTTCCTCCTCCTCTTCTAGCTTTGAAATCAAGGAGGGACTCTTGGGACCTGAAGAAGCAATGTCTGAAGCCTGGGGAAAGAGGAACAGACTCTGGGAAGTCTGTCAAGGAAAGAGGCTGGAGTTCACGTGACAGAATGACCTTTGTATTTTTTTCTCCTTAATAAATCTTACCATGTATTGGTAAGAGTACTTAGGATTGGTAAACTGACTTATGTAGATAGAGAGTTATGGCTTGTATAAATGACAATTCCAAATTTATTCGATTAAGCTTCTAGAGTTACTAAAAAGAGTTTATTAAATTAAAGGACCAGTGAGATAGTGGGGTGTAATTAATGAACTAAAGAGCATGCAGACTTTTCTTCATTGCTCAGTGACTCACAGAAGGAATGTTTTCTGTCCTTTGGCCTCCCAGCCCCACCCCTCACCTTCTCAACCACCTCCTCCTGATTCCCAAGGTTGATACCTCACCAGAGAGCATGGGCCCCTCTGCATTCTTCCACATCTGGAAGTCCTTCTAGAGTTCTGGACTTCCCAAGGCTTGGGAGTGGGAATCCTGATGTTTATTTTTTCACCTCCTTTCCACTCGGGTATTCTGGGGATATTTGACTTTCTTTCTTCTTTCCTTTGCTACTGAGACCTCAGAGATCTTGAGTAGTTATAGCACTGTCTCATCCAGGGCAGGGTGTGCCAACTTCCCTAGTTGTTAAATGAGTTTCGGTTAATGCTTTAAAATCACTGGGAGGAAAGAATAGGCAAAACTATAAAAAACATTCTCGGAGCTCTGAGGAGAATGAGGAGTGGGGCTATGGAAGGTAAGGTTGGGCTGGAGTGTATTTAGATAGGAGAGAGTTAGAGAAAAGGGGAACCCTTCTTTGCCACCCAGGCTCTCCCAGGGCTCAGAGTGACACCCCCCTCTTTCTGCCCTAATCCCCCATTAAGGCTGCTCTGAGTTTGTTATGACAGCAGCTGAAGGCAGCTGAATTGCTGTTTGCTGTGTCTGCTAATTGGACTGAAGGGCTGGAATCTGGACACTGAAAGAGACCATTGTTGCTGTTTACCTTCCACAACTGCCTCCCTGGGGACCTTCTGGGTGAAGGGGAACAGCATGCCCTCGGGGTTATTGCACCCATTCCCTGTCTCTGTGCAAGGGATCAGGGTGGGGGGAAGTGTATTTCATTGACTTGGGGTGGTGTGAGCTCTCACAGTAGGGAAGGGACAGGCCCAACACCTGAGTCAGTCTCCAGGTCAGGCTTGAGGCCACTGAGAACTCCTAGGCAAGGGAGGTTACACGGGCTTGTCCTTCTCCCTATTCATTCCTTTCTTCAGGGGCCCTAGCCTTGCTCTCTTCCTCCAGGTGATCAGGCTTAACCCCTGAAAATTTTCACATTTACTTTCTTCCAGACCAGTGATTCTCAAAGTGGTTATGCACTAAAATCACCTAGGAAGCTTTTGAAAAGTTACTGATATTTGGGTCCAGCACATCCTAGAGTGCCTGAGAATAAGGCCTAGGCATCAATATCATTTAAAAACTCCCTTGATATTTCTAAATGTGCAGTTAGGGTTAAGAACCACTGATATAGTCTTATCACTCTGCCTGGGAAATACACGCTCACACACATACACACACATGTACACATGCAAGCAGGCACACACATGCCCTTTCCTATCTTTTCTACCTTTCTACCCACCCCATCAAGCTCCTAATAGCTATAATACTATCAGGCAGATTGTATATCTTCTTCATCTTTATTACTGAATTCCTTGTAGGAGCCTTAGAATTTAGGATGGAATTTAGAGGTCTGTAATCCATCAACTGCTTCAACCTGAACTATACCCTAAGGGCAAGAACTATGACTCCATCTCCCTGTGGATTTCTGAGTAGGATCCAGATGAGGACTGAGCTAATCTGGGACACTTACATCATTAGGGATGAAGGAGTGTGAGGTTCACAGTTTCATTGACTCTTGATCTCTTCCTCCCCCAAAGTAGTACTGGCTATTTGGAGATCTTCAGAGAGGAGATACAGATGTATTTCTTCAGAAATACATCTGCCCCTCTCCTTACTGTTTCCAAATGTTTCTGCTTCTTCTCTTCCCTTTAGTTTTCACCTGGGGTGAATGGGTGTTCTACCACTCTCCTGCCCTCTTTCCGCCGCAAGAGCACAAGAACCGTATCCAGCACCACGGACAGCTCCCAGGCGATGAATGAGGTGGTTGTGCTGACCCCTCTTTGCAGGGGTTAGGAGGGGAAATCCTGTCTGCACGGTTTTATATCAAAGACTAGAATTTTAATCTTTGGGAGTTGTTTGCAGGCAGTTGTTAAGTCTCAAGGAGAGGAAGAGGCTGATGGCAGTTGTCATTCCATCTCCAGGAAATGGGGTTTGTCCACTTTGGAGAGTCTGAATGAAAGGGCTCCAGCAGCAAGAAGTTTGAGAGTTAAATTTCTGGAAGAATTTAAGCTAAGGTCGAATAAGATTCAGGCTCCCCCGGTGGCTCAGAGGTAAAGAACTCACCTGCCAATGCAGGAGACACTGGAGACTCTGGTTGGATCTCTGGGTCAGGAAGATCCTCTGGAGGAGGAAATGGCAACCCACCCACGTATTCTTGCCTGGGAAATCCCCTGGGAGCCTGGTAGGATTGCAAAAGAGTCAGATAACTGAGCAATGAAACAATAACAACATTTAAGAAACAAAGTGTGTGGATCAGGTAGAGCCTTAGATGGCATCAACTCTATATCCCTCGTTTTACAGATTCCCAAGAGAATGGAAGAGATATGACCAAGGTCACTCAGCTGGTTAGTGGAAAGGCCAAAACCCTGGTTTTGGATTTGGCTTTGGAAAGGCCAGGCTCCTGGTATCCATCCTGGCCCTGTTTATTGCATCTGATACCTCTTTAAGGACTCTCCCTGCTGGACATGGGTAGAGCAGGCCTATTGCACGTAGGTAGAGTTCACCAATTGTCACCTTACAAAAAAGGACAGGATGCATGTCCGGGCATATGAGGTGTCCACACAAGCTAGGAAGAGCTGGAATTGACTGTTCTCTCTGTCTGAGAAGGCTTGAAAGGGAGGCCTCAGGGAGAAGCACAGGGGAAGGCATACCTAGCAGTAGCTGATAAGCCCACGGGAGGAAAGGCAAGGAGGCAACCATCTGCCAGGGCAGAGAGGGCAGTGGATGGCCACAAGGAGTCTCCAGAGGCCAGCAAGAGCCACACAGACTGGAACGCAGCCTGGGAAAGGCCCTTCTGTGTGCCCAGTCCTGCCCCCCCAACACCGAAAGCCTAGAAACAAAGGGGCCATTCTCTCTAGGATTTGATGCCGCCATCTCCGGCTGGCAGTGCCAGGTGGTGGGGGCATCAGGGGGTGTCAATCCATTATCCCCCCGAACTCTGTAGGTCCTCTGGGGCTGGATGTTGGGAAGGTGGGTGTTCCATGCTATGTTGCCGTGGCAACCACCCCAACCCCCACCTTCCAAAGCACAAAGAGAGACAGCTTGCACCCCCACTCCCAGGAAGAACCTGGGTCTGGTTGGGAATCTTCCCTTGGGAACCCTCCTTTCTGATGCACAAGCTATGGTGTGCATAAGCATCACCTCTTTTCAGCTAAAGGTTCAGCCATCAGTGGGCCATATAGGCAGGGAGACTGATATATCCAGAGTCTCTGGGCAAAGTTGTATAAGAGAGTCCCTTGTACTTGATCCTCTCTCCCTCCAAGCTCTCCTGTCCCTCACCTATAGCCAAGGCCATCCTAGGCCTTCTCAGCTGAAGCGACAGCACCTTGACCTTCTCTTTCCCAGAAGTGAAAGGCACCTCACTATTCCCAGCAAGCCCCCAGGCTGTGGGAACGGAGAAGAGGGGGTCACTCCTGCCACCTTCCATCTGCACCCTCCGCCATTACTCATTAGGCATTCTGCCCCTCCTTCCGCTCGTTAAGCCTGATTTGCATATATTTGCATAATACAACTCATTTGCATTCCAGGAGGCTCTTGGTAGGAGCTAGGAGAAAAGGGGGAGGGGGCCAGAGAAGAGAGAAAAGGGGAGAGATTTTGTTTTCATCAAAGTATGTGTGTTGAGAAGGGGGAGGTGACAGGAAGAAGACCGAAATAAAAACTCACACTACTTTCTTTCTTCCTTTCTGCTCTCCCTCCCTGAGCTGGACTCAAATGCCAAAAAGAGATGCCAAGGGGCCAGCTTTTCTGTCCTTTTTTGTCTTGCTTCCTCCGGCCTTGGCTCCCCAGCCTGGCCCCCCACCTTGTTGGGCTCAGGCTTCAGAAAGAAAGGGGCAGGGATAGGAAGCAAGGCTGTGGGAACGGAAAAGGAGGCCACCATCTTAGGTAGCTGGAACCTATAAAATGGCCGCCTCTGACAGGTGTGGGCTGAGAGCCAGCCCTGGCTGGAGGGCATGCAGGGAGGTGAGACCACAAGAAGGACTTTCTGGCTGACCAGGAATACTGTTGCCTCTTCCTCCTAGTGGAATTGGGAAAAGAGGATGGGGAGAGAAGGAAGGAAGGAGAGATGAGGGACAGCAGCCCAGAGGAGACGTGAGCCTCACACAGGAGCAGGGGTGGTAGAGAAGTCTCTGTGCTGAGTTTAGTTCCAGACCACTAATGAGTGTCAGTGGACTTGGAGGACTACGGATAGTTTTTAAAAAAAAAACAAAAACAAAAACCTGGAGGAATCAGAACTAGGAGTATCAGCAGGAGGGGGAAGGGGCAAAGATGTGGGCGGGCAGGATAATCTGTCAGTCTGAGGGGTCTGTGCAGGGCTGCTATGTACTTGAGATGGAGTTCCCAGTCTTCTGTCCTCCACCCATCTGTCTGGCTTCCACCTTCATGACTGGTCATACCTGTACCTCCTCCAGCCACTCACATAGACTCTTCAGACCCCGTGGCCCTGGGGAACATTTCATACTGATGTCTTCTCCTTTCGCCTTGGTTCTTCTCTTGTATCCCTGATATGTGTTCTGGGTTCTAGTCATTCAGTCCTCTGGGTAGATCAAGTCTCCAGCCAGAAGTGTTTCCCAAGGTTTTGCTCAGTTTATTTTTCCTTTCCACTCACATCCTTTTACTTTTTATCATTTCAACCATCATTTGGAATTATTAACACTCATTTCTTTAAATTCAAGATTTGTACCCTTACTACCACCTGTGGTCCTGCCACTAGGCTCCTAGATCAGACTGGAATGGTGCATCTGATTGGCTAATCCTGGATCCGATGACCAGGCCCTGGTTGCAAGGAAACCTGGAAAAGTTCTTCAGTCGCTCAATCATGTCTAACTCTTTGTGGCCCCATGGACTGCAGGACACTGGGCTTCCCTATCCTTCACTAATTCCCAGAGTTTGCTCAAACTCATGTCCATTAGTCAATGATGCCATCCACCCATCTCATCCTTTGGTTTCTGCAGTGGCATATAAGTCTCCAGAAATCCTGAGATGGCCATTCCTCAGACATAGGGAGGGCATTCAGATGTTTATTCACTCAGTATTATGCTTCAAGACTTGCCCCACATTCCTGCTTCCCTACCTCTATCAAGAGAGTCGTTAAATTTCTAGGTCCTCAGGTACAAATCCTGAGCATTATCCTGGGATTTGCCCTCTTCCTTCCCCTTCACCCAGATCATTCACATCAGAACCCATCCCTTCGTCCTTTGTAGTGCTTCTCATATCCATGCTTTCTTTTCCCTTACCTGTCAGCTCACTCATTCAACAGGCATTTGGGTGCCTACTGTGTGCCAAGTGCTATGTTGAAGAGGAAAGTGGAATACAAAGCTGCTTTGAGGGCCTAGACACCTAGTGGGGAGGCAGACACAAGTGATTACAAGATAGTATGAAGGCTGCGGTCTGGAAGACTTTGCAGGGGGACAGCATGGGGGCTGAAACCCTGGGATACCTTAGGAGAGTTGAGGAAGGCTTCCTGGAGGGCGCCAGAAGATAAGTAATCAGATAAAAGGGATAAATGTGATCAAAGGTGAGCAGGGGGCTAACAGTCTAAGGAGCTGGAGTAAGTGCCTAGTAGGGATAGCATATGTAAAGGCAAGGAGGTATGGAAGAGCGGGTCACATCAGGCAACCCTAGTGTCCATCAGAGGGAGCCTGGACTGGGAGGACATGGGGAATGGAGTCAGCAATCCAGTTATTAGGTTTCACCAGGGCAATTGGATTTGATAGGGGTACTGGGAAGTTAGCTGACAGCCTCAGAGATGCCGAGTGTAGAGTATGACTGAGGGGGCAGCACACAGGGGATACTCGAATCTAGCCGCCCACTGAGCCCGGCACTAACCCGATATTTAACTGCCTCTTGGCTGGTACTGAACAAACGGAGGAGGATGAAAGGGCAGCGTCACCTGAAGAAGGGTCTCTGCCTCTCCCCATCTAGAATCACCCTCGCTCCTCCCAGCCACACACACCTGCGGGCTCAGGAAGCTCCCCGGCAGGAGACGCAGAGAAGCCAAAGTTGGTCCTCAGCACCGTGAGTGCCCTGAGGTCAGGGCAGGAGATGGGCCTCTGGGGACTTGAGTGTAGAACAGAGGTTCGGTCTTGGAAACGTCATGGAGGACAGAGTGATGGAGAGTGCAAGGGAGGATCTGGGTTGTGCCAAGGCTTTGAGGAGATTCTTTCCAGAGAAGGGGTGAGAGGCTGGAGAGACACTGAGGAAAGTATGAGGCCACTGCAGGCCACTAGGGTGGAATGGGCATGGTGGGGGGGTGCTGCCTACCGCCCCTCCCCCAGACCCAGCCTCTGCACAAAGGCCTCTGTGAGTGGCTGTGGAAGTGGCCCTGTCAGGGAGGGGGCTTAGCTCTCAGTGCCCATTGGGGGTGGGCTGGAATAGGATTGGAGGAGCGGGAGGATAAGGGGTGGCTTCAAGCTTTAATCAAGTCCTAGAAGAAATAGAAGCCAAGACTTGGCCAGGGAAGCCATTCCCAGGACAGGCTCCTCTGCACACCAAGGCCCTGCCTCACTCCCTTTCCATGTCTTTCCAGGTGTGACTGCAAGGCCTGTCCAGCCTCCCTTCCCCAACTGTACATGCCCTCCCGCAGTGCCTCTGAGGCTGGCCCCACACAGACCCCCTTTCTCCTCGGCAGAATCCCCTCCAGCTCTGTATGGAGCTACCCCTCTAGAGACGGCTGTGTTGGGAGGGTGGAAATTCCAAGTCTGACCAGAGCTCAAAAGGAGTCTAAGGTCCTTTCAGTCTCCAAACCCAGGGGATTTTCTCTCCTTGCCTGGCCTCGGCGTCACATAGACTAGTCAGCAGTGCGGGTCAGACCTCCTCCCCTACCTCCAACCCCTGTTGTGTACGCTCTCCTAGCTAATAAAAGTTTGGACTGGGGGCACTGGAAGTGGTGAAATGATAAAAGACTCACCACAGTTTATAGGTTGCTCACAGATTTGGTGGAGGGGCTCCATCTGCAGGAGGAACAGCAAAAGAAGGAGGGTTTGGATTTTGACTTTGGAGACAGGCTGGTCAAGAGACAAATCCTGTCTTCCCTCCCTTACTATACTGAGGGAGGTTGCCATTCCCTTCTCCAGGAACCTTCCTGATCCAGGGATTGAACTTGCCTCTCCTGCTTCTCCTGCATCGGCAGGCAGATTCTTTACCACTGAGCCACAGGGGAAGCGGGAAGCGCTGCTAGCTGCGTGGCCTTAGGCGAGTAACCTAATATCTTGGATCCTATCTTCCTTCCACAGTTATCCTGAGGATCAAACGGATCAGTGTGGATGAAAGTGTTTTACAAGACTGTGTGCAGATGTCCAGTGCCCCTTCTAAATGCCACAGAGGAACTGAGGGACGCAGAGTTAAAGGGGCCACTATAGACAGGTGGGGACAATCAAGGAAGGCCTCCAGAGTTTGGAAGTGAGGGAGTGGATTGCTGGGGAGACGAGCAAAGGGACTCTGGCCTGTCTGGGAGGCCTGGCCAGGCTCTGGACTGGCTGGTTCTCTCTGGTCTCAGGAGGGCCAGCATCTTGCTGAGACTGGCTTGGGAGGCATTTGTTTTTAACTAAGTGGCAAAATGGACTCCATGGCCACAGCTTCTTTCATCCTTCCCAGGGAGAATTTCCCGCTGGCCCTGTGTGGACACTGTCCAGCACTTCTGGGAAGAGAGGGAGGGCAGAGTGAAGCCCGATTTCCCCACGTTGCCCCAACCTGCTCTGTTCCCTCATCTCAGAGTTCACCAGAAGGAACATTCGCCAGACACTGTGACCCGCCCCCCACACACACACACACTGAAAGTGTACAAAATGGTACCCCCAAGCCCCACCACTTTGGACCCTCCCAAGTCCCTGATTTTACAGTTCCTTATCAGTGTCAGGAATGCGCTAAATTCAAACCAGTTTAGATCTCTTGGCCTGTGGGCCAGGGAGACTTTGAACAGGAGGGTCTTTTGTCTCTGGGCAGTCATCCCTTGTACACAAGCAAGAGTCAGGAGAGGGAATGATTTTGGCATCATCCCCCAAAGATAGTACTGGAGTCTTTCAGCCTGGAGGGAAGGGCCAGGCTGAGGCTGGCATATGGAGGGAGAGCCCTGGGCACAGGGGGCATGAGCGTCACCCAGCTGGGGCTACCTTCTGCCGGGTTTGTCCATCCGGCACCAGCTGGCTTCCCAGCACTGCCCCCGCAACCAACCAGACTCCTTCTCCTGTTACCATGGCAATTGGCTGCCATCTTGTACTCGGGGCACGATCTCATATCCGGATTTTCCCATGGGGTTCCTGGAGGATGGGAGATAGTTCTCAGGGGATTTATCCTTCCTCCTGATATCCACCCAATAAAAATTCATATTAATGTATGATTTTTAATTAAAAAAAAAAAACGGAGGCTTACTGTATGTCAGGCTCTGCTAAATACTCCCTATGTGTTATTTAATATGTGAGGTTAATGAGGTAAAATTTAAGAGAGTACCACTCAGGTTCCTGTTTCTGTGACAGACCTCTCCTCTCTCCAACCAGGAAATTCCATGATCCTGCATATTCCTGTCTTGGAAAGTCCTTTCCAATGTCTAACCAAGATCTGTACTGCTGGAGAAACAGTTCTTTGGACTGTGGCTTGACATGTCTGATTTGAGAGGTAAGGAAGGAAGCACCCCCCAGTTTCAGCCACATTATTGAGCTTCCCGGGCTCCGGCTGTTGGGATAGGAGAACTGAGGCTTGGATAGATTGGGGATAGGCTCAGGTGCCTCTTAAAGACTTGGAGGCCCCAAGTCTAAAACTTTTGTTTAGAGAAGTAGAGTCAGTGTCACAAAATGCTTTGTAATTTCCCTTCCTTGTCCCCCTCCCCACCCAAGAAAGAGGTAGGAGCAGGAGGCCATTGGAAAGGAATAGTCTCCCAGGCTCCTCCATCCAGTCATAGGGGGAGTTCCATCCAACAAGGTCCCCAAGAGATCCTGGAATGGTGAGACTTCTCTCCCTCTGGAGCTCAAGCAGAGGCCGAGAATGGTCACCTTGAGTTAGAGGGGGCACCTCCAAGGGGCATCGAACAGGGCCCAGCTTTGCAGGGGAATCATGAATGAGGAGCAGGTGGAGAGAGAAAGGAGGCCTCTCTCAACTGAAGAAGGGTGGGCTGATGGGGAGGGCCTAGGGATAATTTATGATATCATTGTTCCTCCCCCCAACTTTCCCAGCCCCCGCCCTCTTCCCAGCCCCCTACTGTACGGTTGCTAGGAGATTCTCCCTCTGTCTGGAGCTGGGAGGGTGTAACAGGCGAAGGCTGTTCCGTCTGGACCCGTTCCCCCCACCCAGGGGAGGGCCCCACACTGAGCTTCATCTACCACCCCTTCCCAGGCCACAACAGACACCAGTCTCCTCTGTTGTTCCCCCAAATCCAGCCAGCCTGGTTTGTCACCTCAAGGTGACAGGCTGAGGATCTGGAGCAAGGAAGAGCAAAGGGGGCTGAGAAGGGACTTAGTGGGGACACTGAGGAGCAGCTGGCTTCCCCCAGGGCCCCTGGGAGCCAGCCCAGGCTGGGCAGAGGACCAAGAGGGGTCAGGGACACAGGCCTCAAGGAGCCCAGGTTGGAGGGAGACCGAGTCTTTACCTTTAGGGAGCTTCCAGTATGATGGGTGAGGCAGCCCTCCCTTCCCTCCCCTCTGACACATCAAGGTTGGGGGACTGGCAAAGGTGGGCAGGCCAGGGGGCAGGGCAGGGGAAGGGGGGAGGTGGGGTAGGGAGGCAAGAATTGCAAGCCTAGGTGGGAGGAAGGTGACACTGATCTGAGCAGAGCTGGGCAATGCAGGGGTGTGGCCCAGATACCTTCCTCTTTCTGAAATTCTCTTCTCAGAGTTTAAAGCCCTTGGAGAAGTCACGTGAGGTGGATTTGGGGGCGCTCCCAGTTCCACGTGGGGCAGGAAAGGAATGCTGTGCCCACAGCTGTGCTTCTGGCGCCTGATTTCTCAGTTCACTCGCTTAGTTGTGTCTGATACTTTGCGACCTCCTGGACCAGGCTTCCCTGTCCTTCACCAGCTTCCGGAGCTTGCTCAAACTCATCTCCATCGAGTCAGTGATGCCAGCCAACCATCTCGTCCTCTGTCCTCCCTTTCTTCTCCTGCCCTCAATCCTTCCCAGCGCCAGATTTCTGTGTAACCCTTCTTGATCTTATTCTTTCCTAGGTACAGCTTCCCACCACCCAGGAAGGAAGGAACTGGCTTTGATTTTGGCAACCTCTTGCTTGTGTAAGCCCTTTCTTAGTCATTGTCTCAGTTGATCACCCAATGGTCCTGAAAAATTGGTGATACTGTCCCCACTTTACAAAGGCATAATCGGAGTCCCAAGTTAGAGGACTAGGAAGCTGGGTTGGGCGTCAAATGGGGCTTGGGGGATTCCAGAGCATATGCTGTCTCCATCCCCTGTGCCAGCTTCCTGCAGAGCATGTGCCAAACACAAGCAGAGGGACAGAAAGGAGGAGAGGACCGAATGGGCAGGGGGCATCTCTGCATGTTCTCAGGGGAGGAAGGACACTCCTTCTCAGATGCAGGAGTGAAGTCTGAGGAATGCTAAAACAGTCCTTGCAGGTTGAAGATGTGGCTGGGGGAAGAAGCCACAGGAGCTGTAGAAGTCAACAAAACCTTTTCAGGTTAGTCCCTGACCAAGGAAATAACGCTTCCCCGTCTTCCTGAAGCAAGTCCCCTGGGCTACCACCTGGCCCCTCCCCTGCTGCGGATCAGAATTCCTGCCCTGGGCATTCCCCTCCCCCACCGTGGCCCTGGATAGAGCACCTGGAAGAGATGCCTAGACTCAGCCGCCGTCTTGGAGGCCCCCTTTTTCATGGAGCCCTCCCTGGTCTTTCACCTTTCCTGGCCACTGGACAGTTGCCTTCTGTCTCCTGCTAAGGTTTCCATCCCCAAAGAACCTTTTACAATCTTGGCTTTTTTTTTTTTCTCCTTCAGACCAAAAGAAGAACCTACTCCATCCAGTTGGCTTGGGTGCCCTGTGAGAAACCTTCCTGATTCACTGAAAGATGAAGCTAAATTCTAGCAAGTTGAGTGGCTCCTTCAAGAAGCCTGTGTGCAGGACAGAAGTGGAGAGGCCATAGCCTCCAGCCTGGGCAGCCCACTGGCACCTGGAGCCACCTCAGCTTCGCCTCCCCTTTGCTCCTGTGTCTACAAGCTGCCCAGCCCAGCCCATCCTGGTTTCTCCTGTGTCTTCTGAGCTGAGATTTCTCTGAGATGGAAGTGCAATCTCATGTCTAATAAAGACTCTTGAATACTGAACAACATTACTGGTGGTAGTGGATGTGCCTGGGCAGGGGAGGGGCTGGATGAGAGGAGAGTAGTGCCAGCCTCCCTCTGAGGCACGGGTCCCCTACCTCTGGGATCTAAGGCCTGCTGGTCTGAGGTGGAGCTGATGTAATCATAATAGAAATAAAGCACACAAAAATAAATCTAATGCTCTTGAATCATCTCAAAACCATCCACCCACTCAAGCCCATGGAAAAACTGTCTCTCATAAAACCGGTCCCTGGCGTTAAAAGGTTGGGGATCACTGCTCTGAGAGACCAGTGCTGTAGAACAGCAACAAAATGGGGAGCCTCACTAAGACAGAACTTCCACCTGTGCGGGGGCGGGGGGGTGCGGGTGGGCTCCTTCCACCTCTTGAGCTGCCCCAGGCTTCTGGGGACACCGTCCCTGATCTGGTTAGTTCCAGCTCCGAGCAGTGGGCGGATGTGCCCAGCCAAGGAGGCCCCTAGGTGCCATCCCAAGAACCAAGAGAATGACAGAGGATGGGAATGCTCCCCTGGAGCACCTGTGTGGAAGTCACCGGGTGGCCCTCTGTCTTGGCCACGATGGGACACAACTTTAGAAATGCTCTCCAGGGTTTGAACAGACCAGAGAGAAACAGCACTCCTGCTTCAAGGGGTCACCCACTCGTGCTTCCTCTCTGTCCACCCTGAGTGGAGACAGAATGGGATGAATGTGCCTAACAAGAAGGATTCAGGTTAGACAGCAGGTAGGACTTCCCAGCAATACCTGGGAGGGAGCCTGAGGGGAGTGGGGGAGACAAGGCAAGAAGGACCTGTGCTCTTGGTCTCATTTCCCCATGACACACCTGTATAAAACATGCTCCCCCAGAGAGAGGTCCCCTGGGAAGTGTTGGCAGAGTCCAGAGTGCCAGCTCCTTTTAAGCATTCTACCACTCCCTAAAAGTCCTTCCTCCCATCTAACAATCCCTTCATGGAACGATAGCTTGAATCCTGGAATTTTTCTAAATAAAAAAACTTAAGATAACACACATGGTACAATTTCAAAAGCACAAAGGGAAAGTATGGCTCTTCCCTTCCCTGTTCACAGCCACCCACCTCCTCTCCCAAAAGGCAACCGCTGGTGCCTGCGTCCTCCCTGAGATACTCTGTGTGTTCAAGCACATATGTCTACACACCCTCCTCTTCCATTTAAGCCCTGATCACAGCATTTTTAGCTCCTCTAGACCAGGGCTCCTAGCCTGAGGTCAAGATGAAACTCAGGGGATCCTTGCATCTGCTGAAATTTCACACACAATGCCAGCTAGGCACCTGGGTGTGGTTTTCAGGAAGAAATATTGCATTAAGAGGCACCCGCTCTAGCCCAGCTCCTCAACTTGCAGAGGAAGCCGAGGCCAGAGAGAGGAATGGTGGTGTCCAGGGTCCTCAGCATGGTGGAAGCCCATCGGGAGAATTCCAGGCTCCTCTAGGCTGCATTCCAAGGAGCCCCAGAGTCCCCCACAAGGACAGGGTCAAGGAGGGCTGCTGCTCCAAAAAGCAATTCCGTTTGTACCCCATGTGGCATATATAAGAGGCAGAGCCTAGGCTCATTGGGCCAGGCAAAGTGCTTCTAAGGTTCCCAGACCTCCTTTCAGGATCCTTCTGACTGCCCAGCCTTGCAAGGACCCACTGCAGCCCTGGCGGTCAGTTCCACGAGGAGGGGTGAAGGGAGATAAGGTTTGGCCTGGGATCAGCATGAAGTCTGGCCTCCCCCTCTTGCATTTGTTTGGACACTGGAGCCTACGCATCAACATTCTAGGGCTTTCTTAACCTCCAGGTGTTGAGGGCCCTGGGGAGGGCGAGGCAGCCAGTGCCTGACTGGGGCCAGCCCTCTGCTTCCACTAGTGGCCTGGCTCCTGGCTTAGAAGAGAGGCTCCTGGTGAAGAAGCCAGGGCAGGCACGAGGAGGTGGGAGGAAAGACTAGTCTGAGCACAGGAACAGGAAGCAGGCACTGGTGACAAAAGGGGGAGAGGAGCCACAGAGGGTAGGATGCTTTTGGAAACAGAAAGACCCAGACACAGGGGCAGAAAGGGTGGGGAGGGGTCCCTCCCTCAACAGGGATGCCAAGACTGGGGTGGGAGGGTCCGGCCCCGCCCAGCGGACACTGAGGAATGTGCTCTCAGAGTCCCACTGAGCATATGCAGATGAGGCCTGTCTGTATGCAAATGAGACCGTCTATATGCAGATGAGGAAAGAGGGCATTCTCTTCTCAGGGTTACCATAGAGCCCACCCCTACTGCCTTCCCCTAGGCCCCCAGCTGCCGGGTAGCCTGGGAAGAAGCCAGGCCTAGGGAGGGGAGGGAGCAACCTGCAATAGAAGGTTAGACTTCAGGAAGAACTTACCAATGGAAAGTGGCCAGCCCTGGTCAGGGAACTGAAGAGGAGGTGGATATAGAGGGGCTGCTGAGACAGCCAGGCAAAAAAAAAAGATGGTGGTGGACTGTGAAAGAACATCGCAGTCACCCAGAAACATAGGCAGATGGAAGGAAACTCTGAGAGGGAGGCAGGAGAAAAAGAACTTCAACTGAGCCTCCACTTTGTGCCAGATCCCCCAGGGAGCGTCTTCCACTCACAGTCTCACTGTTCCTGGTGATAACCCTGTGAGGCCGCTCACTGATGTGGCCCAGACAGACCGACACCTCTCGGCCACACACTTTTCAAGAGGCAGGGCCCTGGGCTGTTCGACTCCAGAGCAGACAGCCGCAGCCTTTAGGATCTTCCGGGTCCTTCCTGGCCAGCCCCTCCTCCTAACCTGAGGGCAACTGAAGGGCCCTGGGGGCTGGGAGCCTGTGCCTGAGTGAAGGGGAGGTCTGGCTGGGTCTCAGGCCCACAGAGGGGCTGCAGAGGGCTGGGAACTTCAGCAGAAGGTAGGGTGGGGCTGTGGGGGGTAACTGAGTGGGCATGAGGCAGGAGAGGGACAGTGGGGCAGGGAAGAACGCCAGGTATAACACTGTGGGGGGAAACCAAGGCCCACAGAGATTGGGAGGGTCGCCCTCCTCACTCAGCAGATTGAAGTCCAAGCTGGGCCTGAACCCAAGGCACTGGGCCCCCAGCCCAGGGCCCCCTTCCTGGGAATGCAGAGGCTGGGCATCAGGGGTGTCTTTGAGAATAGCCTCTCTTCCTCCAGTGGCCCCTGGCCCCCTACATCCAATGGTGTAGCCAAGGCCTTTGTGGGGAAGCCATGGGGAAGAGAGGCCCCTTGTTGGCCCATTCATCGTGCTGGAGGCTCGGCCAATGCCAGCCCAGGCCCCGGCTGGGCTCTCCTTCCTGGGGGTGCCAGCCGGCCCCCACCCACTGCTCCTGCCCGCTCCCCAGCTCTGCCATTTCCTGGAGCCTCAGGGCTTTGGCCCCGGTCCCGGCTGAAAGATGGCGGGGAGCCCCGGCCCCCGCGCCCCCCGCACCTCGCCTTTCACACGCTGGCACCAGAGCCGTGGGAACGCTGGACGGCAGCTGGGCACCGGTGCCCGGCTCTACCCACCCCCAGCCCGGCCGACCTCAGAGAGGGGAGAAGAACAGGCTGCCCCCAAAAAAAGATCCCTCCAGGATGGGGCCCTAGAAATCCTTAGCACTAATTATGAATCTGGGGACAAACAAGGCATTTGCAAGTCAATTAGTGACAGAACTTTCCCAGGAAAGCGCTTCATCCAGGCTCAACTTCAGACAGGGACACATGCTGGGTCATCTTGTCCCTCCCCCTGCCTCTGCCCTGCTCGAAGCTCAGGGACAGAAGCCGCCCAATGTTCTGCCAGCCCCTGTGCAGTAGAGGGTCCCAGAGCCCCGATGGGCATGAGAGGCAGGAGGGCAAGGCAGCACTCTGCTGAGGTCAGTGAGAGGTCACTAGAGGTCTGACACCAGGAGACACTGTTAGGCCCCTGGCCTCAGTTCCCCCGGAATAGAACCTGGTGGCTCCTGGACAGAATTGCCAAGGAGACAGCTGGCCCGGTCAGGGTGGCATGGATGGTGGGTGGAAAAACAGACGTCACTGTAAAAGGGCCAGGGAGTGGTGCTACCCAAAGGACACAAAGAAACCGGGTCAAGAGGAGACCAAGGGAAAGGCAAGTGGTCCTAGGCACCTCAGCGGGTGCCCAGGCAGGAGGGAGGCCCACAATCGAGGGAGGGGGTTCAGCTACCCCCACCGGAACTTCAGGCCGGCCGCCGGCCAGCTGGGGCCCCTTCCCATACAGAGGGTGACAGAGCCCATGGCGTGGCTGCTTCCAGGCAGGGAGGCCTTTAGCTGGGAGAGGGGCTCTCTGCTCCAGAGGACCCCTTAATTGGGGGAAGAGAGTGAGGGAAGGGGCTGTTTAGGCCTGGCCATCTGAGGAAGATTAAGGGATTATAATTAAAATGTGTTTGAGGGACTCCAAGCAGGTGGGTTGGGGCTGGTGCTAACGATCTAATTGCTGCCTTTAGCCGGGGCTTTAGCCAGGGCCTGGCTGCCGGGGCTTGGTAATGAGTGGGGGTGTTTTTTTCTTCAAGGAGAGTGAGTGAGAAGAGGCGGAGCTGAGGGTCCAGGAGGGGAAGTCTTTCTCTCCACTTTGAACACCTCAGCTCCCAGGTCACACGCCTGGAGCGGCTCCCCCACTGCTCTCCCTGAGACGAGAACGGGAAGGCGGTGGCTCCGTGGCATTCTGGGCGGCCTAGAGGATTCGGGAGCCAGGAGTGAGTGGAGAAGATACTTAGGTCACTACAGAGAGGGAACATTGAGACAGGGAATGGTTAGGGTGTCCTTGGAACAGTTAAACAACATGAACATGAATGGCAGACATGCTGTGTCAAGCATTGTACAAAACACCCTGTGAATGGACTTCACCCTCACAGCCCTGGTGAGGTAGGTCTGCCCCACGCGACTAGAGCAGGGCTCAGCCCCCTAGCTAAGCAGAAGTCAGGGGTCCCACTGGCCAGGGGTGGCTCCTTTCTGGGAAGGGACAGAGGGATAAACCCTCTCTAGACTCTGAGACTTCATGCTGAGGGGCAAGAGCATGCAGTGCAGGCCAAAGACCCCTGACTCTGGGAGTCCAGCCTGCCTGAGGTGGTGCAGACCCTCCTGCCTCTGCGGAAAGCACGTTAGGACACATCAGCTGTCAAAGAGCCAAGCTTTCACATATGGTGTTCCCTCTACTTGGAAAGCCGTTCCTGCTGCTCCATCTCCGCCCTTCTGAGAGATCCTCCTCTTCCCCTGCAAACCCTGGATCCCCTGAGAGTTTACCCTCTCCGGCCTCTAAAGTTTTGTGCCTTTAAGATGAAGAAATGGCTTATTCAGAAATAAATCCAACTTAAAATAATTCCCTTTTTCTAAAGGCTTGGGAAGGACGGTGCATGTGTGAGTGCTTTAGTCGCTCAATTGTGTCCAGTTCTTTGTGACCCCATGGACTGTAGCCCACCAGGCTCCTCTGTTTATGGAATTCTCCAGGCAAGAATACCAGAGTGGGTGGCCATTCCCTTCTCCAAGGGATTTTCCCAACCGAGGGATCGATGGGTTGATCACAACGCAGGTATCCTGCATTGCAGGCAGATTCTTTACCATCTGAGCCAACAGGGAAGCCTGGGAAGGACAGTGTTTAACCACAAAGGCCAGAGCATAAGAGAGCCCCTGAGGCTCCTCACTGGAGAGGAAAGAGTAGAGTTTCAGTTCCTTCTCTCATCCTCCCCTTCTCCCACCAGGTTCCTGCCTCCTCCCAGGGCCTGGTCACTCTGCCCGACACATGCCCTGTTCCGCTAAGAGCATTTCAGTGTTGGCCTAGAGAGTGGAAGTGCTCCTCACTACCGGGTGGGCCTCACGGGCAGAGCCCCTGGAGTCTCACTAGCTCTGCACCGGCCAAGTCCCAGAGCCAGCAGCTGCCCCTGTGAACACACAGTGAAGGCCTGGCTGTTCCGGCCTGGAGCGCTCTGGGGACTGCTGCTCGCCCTCCTCTGTGCATGCCCATGGGACTCTTGCTGCCCGGCCCTAGCTGTGGGCCCCGATACTCTGCCGTGTGCTCTATCCCAGGCCACCTCCCCTCTCTGCGCCTCCATGTTACACCTGGGACATGGGTGAACCCTGCCCTTCCTCCCCTGTATGGCTGGAGCTAAGGATAACGGGGCTCTGGGCACCAGTCTTGGCGTTCTTATCTGAAAAATGGGGATAGAAATAGTAGCTGATTGCCAGAGCTGTTGGAGGAATTAAATGAGATAATGTATGTAAAGTGCTTGGCACGCAGCAGGGCATGAAGCAGGGGCTCAAAAAATGGTGGCTGTTATTATAGTTATTAAATGGGAGGGACCTACAGATTGTGCTAGCCTGGGTAAGGGACTCCTCATTATTGCTCTGGCTAGGAATAATGAGGCCTTGTGGTAATAGCCCCTTGCACTCCCAGGCCCCTCTGACAAAAGGACGCAGCGGCTGCGGAAGGGCTCGACAAAGTGAGAAGTGAATGGTGCATAATGGGACACTTAGGGGCTTAGCCTGGGCTGGGGGGCACTGGGAAGGACCCTCCGGCTGTGGCTCCAGGTGCTGAAGGACCCCACAGGCCAGAAACCCACGCCAATAGTCTGCCGTTTCTCTGCCTCACTGTGGCTTGGTCAAGAGCCTTCAGCTGCAGACTCAGGTCATCAGGGCTTTTCCTAATATGGACTGAGCGCCTCTAAGTGCCAAGTGCTGCTCTGCATGCCAGGGCACCAGCCTGCACCAACAGACCCCAGGACCTCTGGCTTCATGGAGGCTAGCGTGCGAGACCAACACGAATCCAAAAAAAATAATAATAATAAGCAAAATACATAGAGACGGTGATGAATGCTCTGGAGAAAAACAGAAAGGGAAAGGGGACATAAGGACTGGAGTCAAGGTGGTGAATTCAACTAAAATAAGGTGCTTCTAGAAGGCCAGATTTTGTTCAGCCTTTTCTTGTGGAAAATGTTAAATAGATGCAAAACTCAACAGACTAGTCTAATGAACCCCCACCTGCCCTTCATTCAGCTTCCACAACTGCCAATCTTGTTTCATCTGCACCTCCGTCTACTCTCTCCTGCCTCCCATGTCACTTTGAGGCAAATACCAGCCTTCTCCTGGAATGGAGGATGTGATTTGAGCAAAGACCAAAGGAGATGAGGAAGACAGCCATGTGGCCGTTTGGGAGGTGAGCATTCCAGGCAGAGGGAGCAAGTGCAAAAGTCCCGTGCCTGGGATTTGAAGCTCAGGCTCCAGTCTCAGCCCTGCCTCTCTTGGCTGTGTAACCTACAGGAGTCCCCTAACTGCTCTGAACCTCGGTTTTGCCATCTGTGAAATGAACCTGGTGCCCCCACCGCACAGGGAGCGTGTAGGGATGGGATGAGAATCTCCACGAGTGTTTTAAAAAATAGGGCGACGCAGGACTTCCCTGGGTGGTCCAGTGGGTCTAGGCTCCCAGCACAGGGAGCCCGGGTTCAGTCTCTGCTCAGTCGTGTCTGACTCTTTGAGACCCCATGGACTGTGGCCCACCAGGCTCCTCTGTCCATGGGATTTTTCAGGCAAGAACAATGGGGTGGTGTGCCATCTTCCCCCTCCAGAGACTGAACCTGTGTCTCCTGCATTGGTAGGCAGATTCTTCACAATGAGCCACCTGGGAAGCCCAGGTTGGGAGGGGGCTCTGGGGGTGGTTTCCTGCAGAAGGTTACCCCTGAACTTAGTCTAGCAGGTCACAGTGATGGGGAGGGAGCTTGGACCCAGAGCTGGGCCATATGTGCTGGCCTATCCCTCACCCCTACCCCCATGGATGGGCCACAGGATCCCAGGCTGCTGGAAACAAGAAAAGGGCCAAAGGCCAATGGCCAACTGTTCTCTGAGAGGCTTGGCCCCCTTTAAAGAAACTTACCATCACCTCCACCTCTCTCCCAGGGTGATTATCACCCAAAGAGGCCTTTCCTGGGGGAACACAAAGAGATTCCCCCCCTCCCATCCTCTAGGCAGGATAATGGGCCATTCACACTGAGGGGACCCCAGACCCACACCTGGCCTCTCAGGCAGCCCCCGACAGCCCCTTTGTCCCAGGCCCGCCCTGCACACGGTGTCAGTGGCAAGGAAGCCCTAGCCCCCAGCTGGAGGACTCCTGGCCCTTCCCCCACCTCTCCAGCCGCCTGGACTCTGGGCTCCGTTTGGGGGGAACTGGGCCCACCATTCACCCTACACGGGCTCACTCGGAATTTCACTCCTCTCGAGAGTCCTTACAGAGCTATGGGAAAATGGGAGGGAATAATTAGGAAAATCATTAGCGTCTCAAGGCCCATCTGAGAGGGATTAAGGGATTAAAAGCCTTACAACCAATCTCTCCTACTTTAAGGTTGTTGTAGCGGTTTTGTTTTCAGGACTTTTTTTTTCCTCTCTCTCCTTTTTCCTGGGTCGAGGGGAGACTAAAGTCTTGGTGGATTCTTCCTTCAAAAGCTGCAGGAAAAAGTCAAGACATTGAAGTCTGAGGGGGAGAAGAATGGGGAAGAGCAGGTGTGTGGAGGAGGGTCCCTTCCCGAGTTCTCCTGGGCCGCTTTGGGTCACTTCTCTGGACATGAGTGGATGGGGGGATCGGGGGGCAGCAGCCAGGCTGGGCTGGAGGGAAGCCCAGACATGCCTGCTGAGAGCTGACGGGCTCCCTTGGAAGGCCCCTGAGGGGCCTGGCCCTGCCTGTTGGGCTACCTACCTCCTTCTCCAAGTCATGGCTGATGGGGTCCAATGGAGGCAACATGGGCCAAGGGTTCCATGTGACACATCCTGCTCTGGAAGCCCAAGGCTAGAGGTCAGAGAGGAGGGAGAGAGGCAGAAAGTCTGCATCAATAAAGTTTTTACTGTTTGCAGTGAGCAACATATAGCCACTGTCTTTGAGCAACGCATGGTCCAGTGAGGGTACTTGCGTGCGTGCCAAGTCCCTTCAGCCTTCAGTTGTGTCTGACTCTGCAACGCTATGGACTATAGCCCACCAAGCTCCTCTATCCATGGGATTCTCCAGGAAAGGATACTGGAGTGGTTTGCCAGGCCCTACTCCAGGGGATTTGTCCGGCCCAGGGATTGAACCTGTGTCTCTTACAAAGTCTCCTGCACTGGCAAGCACAAGTGGTAGCTAGTGCTACCTGGGAAGCCCCTAGTGAGAGTGAGCAGGTAAAAATGAACAGCTTGTTACAACACGTTGTGAGGCTGGCTGAAATGTGAAAGGGGTGAGGGGGTCCACAGAGGCAGACCTCATCCAGCCTGGAGGGATTTGGGACAGTTCCCTGGAATGGGTTATTTATTTCCGAGCAGATCCCTAAGGCCTGGCACCTGGTAGTACTCAGCAGCTATGAGGGGAAACGTTCCACTATAAAAACGTTCCCCTTTATAGGGAGTATCTCACTGAAATGGTCCCCCAACCACAGGAGGAGAAATTAAATCCTATATCACTTGGCTTAAGGCAAAGCTGGTATTTGGGTTGCAGGAGGGCAGAGGTGCATATCAGAGGGGTGCATCCAAGCTCTCCCTAGAGTCTTCATGAACTCCCTCCTGACCCAGCCCCAAACATTCTGGGGAAGAAGGACGCTAGCATCATGTGACTCACATAGCACACCTCCTCCTCCCTCCCACCACACAGTCACAGCTCCATTTCTCTGGAAGGCTCAGCTAAACCCCCTCCGAACCCTCTGTGCCCACTGACCCTTGCCTTGAAGGCCTGAAGCCCGGTTGGGTAGGTGGTGAAAGGGAGCAGTCCTTCCAAGATGGAGTCAGGCGGGAGCAATCCCAGAGCCCGCATCTCCCCAATGGTGCGGGTTAGAGATGCTGGTGGCTGCAGCCCGCTCCGGCATCAATAGTCGCGTTTATAAATGATCTTAATTAGCAACTGCCAACAAGAAGCCCGGTTCTAATTCCACCAATAATCGAGGCTTGCAGGGCGTGGACAGGAACACGAGTGGGGGGATGGATGGGATGGATGGCTCGCAGACCCTGTGTTTAGCTTGCAGATACCGTGCAGCTGTGGAGTGCAGCTACCGCAGGGGCCAGCCGAGTGGCTGCAGAGATGGGAAGGAGGGGGACCCTGCCCCCACCGGCTTCCACACCAGGGTTCCTTGACCCCCACAGCGCAGCCTCCTCAGATGGTGTTGGGACAAAATGAAGCATGAGGAATTGCGGGGGAGGAGGGGGACTCCTCTGTGCCTTCAGAGCCAGATCCCAGACAGCAGACTGTGGGATGGAGGCGAGCCTGTAAAAGCCCGAGTGAAATGAGCTAGAAGGGGATTGGGAACAAGCCCCACAGTGTCCGGAGCTGCATTCCTTGCTCTGGGGAGATGGATGGTGCTAAGCTGAGAAGGAGGGGACACTGGGGTGGGAGTGGTGGGGCCAGCTTCTCTAGCTGAGGGCTCTCTTACTGAGAAGAGCAGGGGAGGAAAAACAAATTTAAGAATCCAGCCTATGTCCTGGCACAACAAAGCCCACTTCCTCTCTCAGCCTCAGAGCCAAGCGGGGTCTGCTTGGATCCTGCCCAGGGACCTTTCCGAAGACCATCCAGAACAGTCCCAGGGAGCCCTGGAAATCCAGGCTGAAGAGATAGAGCACCACCTTCAGGGCAGAGAATCTCTGGGCAAGCCTGGGGACCACCTGCAAATGGGAGAGAAGAGGGAGGGTCAAGGGGGAAGGATGTATTATGGGGTCCAGCAAGGGGAGGCTCTAGCTAGATGTGGAGACAAGGGAGGACTTGGTTTGGCTTCTTTCAGAGGTGGAATCTGGGGGTCCTCAGAGTCTGAGCAGCCCCATGTCAGAATGCTTTGAAGGGTTCCGGGTTGGAGCAGAGACCCAGTGAAGAGTTGCAAGGGAGCCTGTTTCCAAGGGCTTCCCTGGCGGTTCAGTCAGTAAGGAATCTGCCTGCTGTGAAGGAGACTGCCTGCAGTGTAGAAGGCCTGGGTTCAATCCCTGAATCAGGGACAATCCCCTAGAGAAGGCAACCGCAACCCATTCGTGTATTCTTGCCTGGAAAATCCCAAGGACAAAGGAGCCTGGTGGGCTACAACCCCTGGGGTCACAAAAGAGCCAGACACAATTTAGTGACTAAATCACCACCACTTTCAAAGGTGGAGAGCAGAGGTGGACAGAACTCTTGACTGCTTCCCTAGTACATTGAAATGCCTCAGCTCCCAGCCCACATCCCTTGACCCTGCCTCAGACTCCTCTCTTATCTAATAATCTCTCAAATGCTCTCCCAGGAGGCCAGGCTCCACTGCCTGCACCCCACTTTTGCCTCCCCAGAAAGGAGTTGCCATGCATGTTGTACCTGGATCCTCACAGAGGCCAGGAAGACAGAAGAGCCCCAGGACAAACCAGAAATGAGCAGGCCTCTGAGGCAGCCCTGTAACCCCTGCTCCCTGCCCTACCTGCACCTTCTTCCTCTTCCTCTCAGTTTTTCTCCTGCCTTGTGTGCATGTATTAGTTGCTCAGTCATGTCTGACTCTTTGTGACCCCACGCACTGCCATCCACTGGGCTCCTCTGTCCATGGAATTCTCCAGGCAAGTATACTGGAATGGGTTACCATTCCCTTCTCCAGGATCTTCTTTGACCTGGGCATCAAACCCAAGTCTCCCACATCGTGGGCAGATTCTTTACCGTTTGAGCCACCAGGGAAACCTGCCTTACTGGGACTGAGAACCTGAACTTCCCTGGTCAGTTCTCATTTTGCTGTTGCTCCAGTTGATTTTTGCCACCTCAGACCTTATGAGTCCCAGAAGCATCACTGCTTGAAGGGCCCAGGCACCATTTCTGAAATAGCTCTCACCCTAGGGGCATCAGTTGTCGATATCCCTAGCCTGTGCAGGAATTTAGGAAATGTGAAATCAGGTCCTGCACCTTGCAGAGTTGAAAGTCCATTTACTGGAGCTCAGCCTGCAAACACCCAAGAGCCAAGGCCAAGTTCCCAGCTAAAATGGACTCTGCTGCAAGCACAGAGTCTCTTGCCCACTATTCAGATATTTTCCTCCAGTGCCAAACAGTGCAATGTGTTAGATGGACACAGGCTCCTGGGCTGCGGGGAGAGGAACACACCTCTTTCACTTGTGGGAGGGAACTTTGTGTGGCAGCCCCATCGCTGAACCTCTAGTCACTGGAGAAGCTTCAGGCCTGCATGGCTGGCATTTCTCCCATAAAGGTGGGCCTTCTTAACTGGTAGCAGCGGAAGGAAGCAGGAAGGAGGCCTGGACTCGGCCTAGGGCTCACCCTGTCCAGTAACCTGTTTTGGGGAAAACATGAGTATTTCCCTCAAGGTTCTAGAAGGAAACTGGCTCTAGAGACAACCTAGATCAATGTCATGTGAAAAATGATGGAGATGGGGAGGGCAGTCAACAGGTAAGGAGGATGGGAAGAGCAGAAACTCTAGGCTAGGTTTAACCTTCAGGATATAGGGCCTCAGAGAAATGAACTGGTTTGTGCAGGCCATCAGGCTAGTGAGCGCGGGGGGGGGGGGGGGCGGGGGCGGGGAGCAAGTTGGGGGCCCACCACGGTCTGACCCTAAAGTTAAGGCTCTTTGGGGAGAGGAGTAGGAGTGGAGGGAACAGGTAACCACCCCCTCCCTTGCCCCAAGGCCTGATTTTGGTCGTCTTCTGCCTTCCTCCTGGAGCTGGCGGGCTCCGACGGGCGAACAGACAGCCGCACTGAGACAATGGCACTCTGTCCCGGGCGGGCGCTCCGGGACGATAGCTCATCCCTATGCAGGGGCCGCCTCCCCCACCCAGGCCTGGCCGCCAGCCCCTTTCAGGCGGTGGAAGACGCGGCGGCAGCAGAGGGGGATTCTCACAGGCCGTTGGACATTTGCATAGCCCGCTCGCCCGCCCGGAGACATTGGCCCGCATTGTTCCCGGGAGGCGGCGGCGGCGGGCGCACGGGCCGCGGCGCGCGGGGCGGCGCGGCGGACCCGGCTGGGAGTGGGCGGGAGGGCCAGACAAAGGAGACGGGGCGCCCAGAGTCGGGCGGCGGCGGGTGGGGGAGATCCTGACGGTGGGAGAGAAATATCGGGGTGAGGTGGGGGAGCACGGCTGCCGAGTTAGTCTGTCCCGGGACGACCACCACCCCCTGCTTCGGACACCCACGCCGTGTCTAATTCCTCCTCGAGCTGGGGCCACCGTGCGCCGTGATTTGAATCCCAATAGTGGGGCATCTCAGGCCTTTCCCAGGCTGCGCAGGTTCGGAGGGCGGGGTCCTCCAGAGGTCACAAGAGCAGCTCGGAGCTTCTGGCCTGGGGCGGTGTTGGGGTGGGGGGGCGGTCCAGCCACACAGGCACAGAAGCACCCTGAGATCCGTGGGGAACCTTGGGCCTCTTTGCCAGATGTCTGGCCAGGAAGCCCTGTGTCGCCCACATATACTCCAGAACAGTGACCAACTCCAGAAACCCTTGACCCTGCGGGCTTGACACTGACCTCTGGTGCAGCCGGTCTTCCCTATCAGTGGGGCCCTGGGAGGCAAGCAGGGGCTCGGGGTCCTCGTCCATCATTGTCCCCAGAACTTGGGCACTGGGGCTGGACAGACAAGAGTTCATGAGTGGGCAAGTGTCTGATTGTCCTGCATTGAGAGTAATAATGGTGGTGATCAGAGGGGCTGTCCCTGAGGGGCAGAGGCCTCATTGTCCTGAAGAGGTGAGGAAGGAGCCCCCTTGGCCCCTGTCCCTGCCATCTCCTTGACCTGCTCATTGTCACCCTATTGACCCAGCCTGAATAGATGGGGGGGATGGATGGTGCTGAGCCTGAGCTAGGGGCTACGGGAAAATGGGGGAGGGGCTCAGTCTTGCCCTCTGAGCTATCTGCCGGAAAGCAGTGATGGAGGAGCACTCCATACCCAAACTGCAAACGATGATGGCTCAGTGGCTCAGTCCATCACTCGGACTGAACGACCTATGCACTGCCCACCAGGGTGCTGGGCACCAGAGGAAAAGCTATGGGAGGGAGAGGAGGAAATGTAGCGTGGAAGAACAAGGGCCTGGTTTTGAAGAGTTCAGCCCCGGACACAGTCCCCTGAGCCATGAAGCCAGGGTTCTGGATCTTGTAGATCTCAGCAGTGTCTTGGGCTGTGAGCAGCTTTGAGGGAGTAATGGAGCTCAACTGTTTGGTTATAGGATTTTGGGCAGCTACCACCCTATCCCTCCTTTCTCAAGGACCTCTTGTTGGCCCACCCTGGAACCTGCAGCCATTCCTCCCTTAGAAGCTGGTAACTGCCCTCTCCCAGGGATGGTTCAATTGTCACTTCTTCAGGAAGACTCCCTGGATTAAGATGGGAGCGGTGACCAGCCTGGGCTAGAGCAGCCCCATTTAGTTAAGCCTGGAGGAGATTTGCTTATGGTCAGAAAAGAACCAGAGTGATCAGGAAAAGATCAGGTGGGAAAACGCCGGTGGTGCCGGTGGTATGTGTAAATGAATACGCATATGTCGGAACTTTACCCACCCAGGCAGGGCAGGGAGGGTCTTATCCTCAACTCTCTGCTTTCCTATGTCTTTCAGATCTCAGAGGACTGCTCGGGGAGCTTGGGGGCAGAACAGGTCAGCTGACTGTACCTGGATCTTTCCAGGGCTAGGGGAAGGCTCTGCAGGATGGAATGGGGGATGGGCCTCTGCTTGTCCAGACTCCCACCCTCCTGGGGCTCACAGAACAGGATACCTTTCCGCAATCTCAGCAGTTATCCTTCTGCCTCAGCACAAGGATCTGCCTCCAACATACCGATCCCAGCCAGCAACGGGGCAGGGAGGCTGTGGAGGAAGGAGGGGAGCTCAAGGGGAGGGATACACCAAGTCTGTTTGGGCCACAGAGGAGGGTCCCATGGAGCACTTGTCCCTCGGACATCCCTCCTTGTTCCTCAGCTTTTCCTCAGCTCTGTGCTGTCCTTTCTCCAGCCCAGCTCAGTCCCTTTCACTACAGTGAGGACGGAGCTTCATGGGAACACCTTTTGTGCCTACCCCAGCACTAGGCCCCAGAAATCCCTCCTGGGGTTCGGTCTTGAGGAAGAGGTCTGTAGTCCTGTTCACTCCTGTTGGAAGCCTGGGGAGCAGCAGGAGAGGGCAGAGGGGCTCCCAGCACTTCAGGTTTGGGAAGAGAGCTCTGGTCTACTGGAAGGATGGATTCCTAGTCGAATGAAAGATCTGGAAGCCCTAGCACCGCCTGACATGCGATGGGGACTGGGCGCTCAGAAGTCTTGTGGCAGCAATAGTGAGGACCAGAGCTGAAGCAGGCAGGAAGGCTATTAGGCTGCAGGAAGGACTTCCGTTCTTGGTAGAGGATGCTGAAGCATGAAGGCCCCATCTTCCTCTGCTGGGACTGGAGCGCCTTCTGGTGGCCTGATGGTGTCAGGCCGACGGAAGCCCTGGGCCTGCCTTCCCCATTCCCTACAGCAACTCTGAATTGCCCTTCCTAGTCCCCCATTCCTCAGACTCTGGACAGGGACCTAAGTTGGTGCCTGGGGGCTGGCTGCTTCCAGCTTCTGAGGAGTTAGTGGCAAAATAATTCCTTATGCTACTCTTAAGGCTCCCGGGGCTCTCTTCCTACTGTTCAGAGGTCACTGTTCAAGTTGAGGGTCAGAATGGCATTCATTCTAGAATAGAAAGAGCTCTCTAGCAGACTGAGCTGTCTTGTAACAAACATACACTTGGTGGAGGGGAATGAGCTCCCTGTCTCTGGAAGCAAGAAAGCACAGTCTGGGCATTGCCCTCATAGAAGATAGCATCCTAGGGGAACTTCCTTAGACTCAAGGAGGCAGGATGTTGTCACCAGTCAGGTCTTTTTTCACCTGAGGTTCTAATATTGTGAGTTAGATGGTGTGAGAAACTCCCCAAATTCTCAGTGCACAAAAATAAAGAAGTCAAAGTCCTTGATGACCATGGTATTTATCATCCTCAGAGAGCCAGGCCCTGGCTCAGGCTTCACGGTAACTGAGTGATGCTGGTCCAGTGAATCAGCAGTCCTTCGAGTGCCTCACTTGCAGCGTGTGGGGTGGTGGGGTGGGGGTGTGTGAGGCTTTCTCCTCATCATGACCAGTTATAGCCACCTGGCTCCTCCACCATTTCCCCCAGCCTTCCACCACCCCTCCCCCAAGGCTCCCTATGGAAAGGAGCTCCTGTCTTTTTCCTGCAGCAGAAGTGATGGGAGCTAATAATGAGGAGCTTCCCCACGGCAGGTAGTCATCCTCTTCTAAAAGGAGAGCATCCTTCCAAGGGCTGGAAGCAAGTTAGGCCTGAGTCTCTGTTTCCTCTGATCCCTGGGCTAAATGCTCATGTTTCCCAGGCACCTGGAGGGCAGGGATGGAGGAGCAGGTGAAGGGTCGGCTCTACAGGACGGAGACCACAGCTGAAGGGTGAACCCCAGAGGAGCAGGAGTGGGGGAGGAGGGAAAGAGGCAGGTTGGACCAAAGGAGGCGAGGCAGGCAAGGGAGCGTTTGAGGGCGAGAGGGCCCTAAGGGCCTGAGGGGTGGGGACATCTCACCTCCCAGTAAATCTGGTCCTCGTAGCACTGGGAGTCTGGTGGGGAGTCCAGGATGGGCAGTCTCAGCAGGAGCCCTGGTGGCAGTAGGGGACAATGTGTGAGGCTTTTTGCTGCCCCCATGGGGGAGGTTGCTACCCAGTACCAAAGGGCACAGAGGAGCTGGGCGTCATGAGGTCAATGTGATGCCTGGCACAGGCAAATAACAGTATTTATCAAGTGCCACTTCTGCTAGGCTCTGTGCAAAATGCGTGACAAAGCACTGCCTCCCGGAGTAATCACAGCAGCCCTGCAAGGTGAACAGGATCCCTGTATTACAGAGAAGGGGACCAAGGTTCAGAAAAGTGACATACTAAAGGGTGCACCGTGGGAACGGATCAAATAGTGAGTCTGTCACGAACCACAGCTCGTAAGCTTTCTGTGGGCTCCTCTCCAAGAGGCATGCAGAAAGTGTTTCTTGAGTAAATAAGTAATTAAATGAATGAATGAACTCTTATTTAAGGATAAGATCTCAAGGTGAGAGCAGAAAGACGGGGATACCAAAGCATATGTTTAATTTTGAAGGCCAGACACCAGGAGGGACTGCTTGGCCTGGCATCAGTGGGCAGGCTGCCTCTGTGGAAGGTCATCGTGCCCTAGTCTATTGATGAGCCAGCCAGGCCCTCTTCCCTCCCAGCCCCTACCCCACCGCCAGCCCCAGCCCTAGAGAGGTGGCGCCCCAGGCCTCAGCCTGAGGTTGGGCTGCCCTCTAGTGGGAAGAGGGAGCAGCGCGCCAAGCCGCAGAGGACAGGGATTGGTCAGCAGGCTTCCCACCTTCCTTTGCGACCAGAAAGGAGAAAGTACCTGCTTGGTCCTCCTTACCTGGAGGAAGTTACCCCTGAACACCATAACCCACCCTGCACCTGGCACGATGTAGGTGTTCAATAGAGTAAATGAATGTCAGGGGAATGGGATCGATACAATGGCTCTTCCTCCAGAGAACACAGCCACCCGCCCCGCCCACCCCACCCCGCCCACCCTCGCCGCCCCAGTCTTCTGCCTCCCTGGAGCTCCTCCTGCCAACTCCCGACCTCAGCCAAGGTCACTCACCTCCAAGGCCCCCACCCACAGAGGCAAATGTCAGTGTGACACACAGCCCGAAGAGCTGGTGCATGGCCTGAGACGTGGCACTGCGCTGGCCCTCGGCTATGAGTGGAAACAAACTCTCCAGGCTGCAGGGAGAGGAGGGAGTGGGGACACGGATGGAGCACGGAGCCAGGGCTGGTCAGCGCATCAGTGCCCTGCCCCGCTTTCTGCAGCAGCCGAAAGGGCCCTGGGGAGCCTGCCAGGCTGAGTCACCTCCAGGCCCTTGCTCCAACTGGAGCCCATTGGAGGGGAACACCCTCTCATACCCAGTGTGCCAGCAACACCTTCACACTTTTCAAGGCCCAGCTTGAGGGTCACTTTTGCCTCTCCTCCCCACTGAGCCCTGATGTGCAAAAATCTATCCTAAGGTCAGTGTCTCTTCCTTGACCCTTTAATGATGACACTGTTGAAATCCTTTATTCAACGACCTTCTGCTGCACTTGACTGAGGACCAAGAAGGCAGTCCCCAGTCTTGCTCACCCCAGTTTCTTCAGCTTCCAAGGTATGGATGAATGAATGAAAGAGAATAGACAGCTTTTTTTGGTGGTGGTGGTGATCCACAAAAGGAGGAAGAGACCGAGGGAGTTGGTTCCAGGGGAATAATGATTCCATTGAGGATTGGCGGTGGGGTGAGGGTGGGGAGAACTCACCCCTCTCCATAAGCTTCATGGGTGGCCAGCCCAGCCACAAGGCCGTCCAGGAGGGCTCCCAGGACCCCCGGCATCCCATGGAGGTTGTGCACACCGAATGTGTCTTGGACTTTGAGTTTGGACTCAAGGATGGGCTGGAGACAGGACACCAATCGTCAGTCTCATGTGCCCCCTCAGCCAGGCCTGCTAGAGAGGAGGAAGGGTGTGAAGATGCCCTGCCCTGCTCAGGGCCCAGGGGCTTATGTACCGTGACAAACTTGTACCCCAGTGTGGAGATGGCCCCAGCCAGGAAGCCAGCCGCCAGAGCCCCAAAGGGTGTCAGCATCATTTCAGCTGATGTCCCTACTACAACCCCCTCCGGCAAGCGCTGTGTTCTGCACGTGGACCTAAGGTAGCACAGAAGAGCAAGGCTCTGGAGGCCCTTTCTGATCGTCACAGCCATACCCACCCCAAGCCCACCCACCTGAGTGCTACCTGCTGCTTCTCCACCGTCTGATCTTCTACCTCACATGGGTCCTAGCCTCACCTCCTGCTCTGGCCCCAACGCCTCCAGCGTAGATGCAGCCCCCTGTGCCTCTGCCCTTACCTGTTCCCTTGGAGGATCAACCTTGCAGGGTCTCAGACCTCTCCCTGGCCTCCCGGCCCACCCCCTCTGCCTCTCCTTACGCCCTTCCCCGTACCATGTCCAGCCGCCCATCCCCACCGACAAGGGCTGACAAGGCGAAGGTGCTGAGGGTGCTGGCGGCCAAGGAGTAGTATGTGTTGAGAGTGCTCCAATGCTGCCCGTCCCCCAGGGCGGTGGGTGCAGAGTTGAAACTAGGCCAGAAGATCCACAGGAAGATGGTCCCTAAACGGGGGGCAGAAAGGCAGAAGGAGAGGAATTAAGTGACTCCTTCACAAGGTACAAGTTGTGTAACTGCAGTCAAGTCACCTACCCTCATCAGCCTCAATTTCCTCATCTGTAAAGTGGGGACAGTGACTCAGGAAGTGAGGACTAAATGAGATGATGCATACCAAGTCCCTAACCACGGCCTGTTACTTTAGTTAGTGTCAGTCGCTCAGTCATGTCCGACTCTGCGACCACATGGACTGTAGCCCGCCAGGCTCCTCTGTCCAAGGGATTCTTCAGCAAGAGTACTAGAGTGGATAGCTATTCCTTTCTCTAGGAGATCTTCCAGGCATCAAACACAGGTCTCCTGCATTGAGCTGGATTCTTTACCAGCTGAGCCACCAGGGAAATCCAACCATGGCCTCATTGTTGTTGTTCAGCAGCTCAGTTGTGTCCTACTCTTTGCAACTCCGTGGACTGCAGCACACCAGGCTTCCCTGTCCTTCATCATCTCCCGGAGCTTGGGCAAACTCATGTCCATCGAGTTGCTGATGCCATTCAACCATGTCATCCTCTGTTGTCCCCTTCTCCTCCCACCTTCAGTCTTTCCCAGCATCAAGGTCTTTCCCAATGAGTCAGTTCTTCACATCAGGTGGCCCAAGTATTGCAGCTTCCGCTTCAGTCCTTCCAATGAGCATTCAGCATTGATTTCCTTTAGGATTGACTGGTTTGGTCTCCTTGTTATCCAAGGGACTCTCAACTGTCTTCCATGGCCTAGCTGGTACTAAATGTCTAACAACTGGTACCACTGAAGGGTACTGGCATGAGAGGGCGTTAGTTACTTGATTGAAAACCACGGGGTGGGGGGTGAGGTTTTTTTTTTAATATCAGAAAAGGAAAGAAAAAAAAGGCAAAGGGCACCACATGTCAGGCACGAATCTGGTACTTGATGTCTATAACAGGAAAATCATTTGTTTTATAACCTCAACTGCCACCTGGAGAGGGTGGGCCCTGACTGAGCACTGCTGGGCCGGGCCTGTGCATCTCGGGCAGGAACTGGGGGCTCCACAGGCCTTGCTGCCCTGTGAGGCTCCCAGGTCAGTCCTGGAGGGAGAGGCAGGGCAAGGGAGGAGGGGGGCTGGGGGCCCTGTGGGGCAGGGCCAGCATGGCAGAGAGGCTTGAGGGACTGAGGTGGGGCAAGGGAGGAGGGGGCCTGGGGGCCCTGTGGGGCAGGGCCAGCATGGCAGAGAGGCTTGAGGGACTGAGGTGGGGGGCAAGGGAGGAGGGGGGGGCTGGGGACCCTGTGGGGCAGGGCCAGCATGGCAGAGAGGCTTGAGGGACTGAGGTAGGGGGCAAGGGGGGGGGCTGGGGGCCCTGTGGGGCAGGGCCAGCATGGCAGAGAGGCTTGAGGAAGTGCCCCTTAGTCCTGAGTGATCCTTGGGTTGCGATGTAACTTCTGCATCTCCACAGTCTGCAGTAAAATCTACCACACATACACATGTGTCTTCTGAGAAGAGTTTTGAAAGGAATCAAGGAAGAGACCCATTTTCCTGTCCAGCAGGAGCTGGGAGGCAGAGGAAATCTGAGAATGTAAGCCTCCCAGGAAAACACAGAAATCTTTGGGAAGCCTTTGGACTTCAAACCAAACTTATCAAAGGGCAAGGAGGCCTCAGCTGGCCTAGGGTTCCATGTGCTCTGTCTCACAACACACCCAGATGTGAGCAAGGAACACAAGGCAAGTCTCTTTTAAAGTAAGAATGGGCACTTCAGTAACTACTCAATACTACCTTCAAAGAGGTAAAATATCAATTTCCTTTCCTGACTCATCAGTGAATGGACAGGAGCAGAGGTGCAGGCTTAGAAGAAATAGGTGGTGATGAGGGTGCTTGCAGGCCAGACCCTACTCCTCCCAGGGGTGACCTGTGACCTCTCCTTCTCTCCTGAGAGTGCCAGGGCTTCCAGGAAATCTCCTGGGAGGAAGTGTCCTCAGGAGGTGGGAGGCAGCACGAAGGGAACAGGCCTAGAGGTTAGAGATGGGGAGAAGCTGAGTCGGGCTGGAGAGAGAAGGGGAGAAAGAGGTGGGGAGTGGGGAGGGGAAGGGGAGCAAATTACTGCAGGGGCCAGTATGCCTGACTGAGGAGTCTGGTATGTGGGTAGGGGGGCCCTGAAGGCCTTTAAACAGAGATAGGCACCATCAGACTTGGATTTAGAAAGGCCCCTGGGATGGATCTCGGGCATCCCTGGTGGCTCAGACAGTAAAGAATCTGCCTGCAATGCAGGAGACCTGGGTTCGATCCCTGAGTCAGGAAGATCCCCTGGAAGAGGGTAGGGCAACCCACTTTAGTATTCTTGCCTAAAGAATCCCATGGACAAAGGAGCCTGGCAGGCTACAGTCTACAGGGTCACAAAGAGTTGGACAAGATTGAGCGACTAACACCTTCATGAACATTTTCTGGGATGGAGCCCTGAGATCCATGAGCTTTGAGTTCTAAGAACCTGTCATAAAACTACCAAAAATGATAAGCAACGGTCCCCAGGCTCTGATGGAAGAGTCCGAGTTGGAAGGGAGTTCCCTGCCAGAACCCCAAGACTTATAGGTGGCACCTCGAGACCAGTCCTGGATATGAACTGGCCCCCTTACCCACCACACCTCGGGAGGCCTCACCAGTCATGGCAAAGAGGTCCGAATGGTAGATGGAGCCCTGGTGATGCTTGCTCTTCTCCAGCTGAGGCCTATAGAGGACTCGGGAGAGGATCAGCCCAAAGTAAGCACAGAAAGTGTGGATAGTCATGGAGCCTCCTGCATCCTTCACCTGGGGAGGTGGGGCTGAGGTGGAGGGGCAGCCTCCTGCCCCAATCCTACCCCATGCCTACCCCATGCTCAGGGCCTGGCCATGATCACTCCTCACCCCATCCCCATCCAAAGTCACCTCCAGGGGACTAAGGAGGACAAACTCATTGAGGCCAAACAGCACCACCTCCAGCAGGGCCATGAGCAGCAGCTGAACTGGCCCAGTCTTGCCCAGTATGGCTCCAAAGGAGATAAGCACGGCCCCAGCACAGAAGTCAGCATTGATCATGCTGAGGGGTTCGGATGGGGAGGGTGAGTGGGGCTGGAAACAAGGGCAGTCCAGGGTGGGGGGTGGGGTGAGGAGGGGGCAATGAATGCACCAGGCTAAATTCTTCCCTGGGAGGTGGGAAGGGATCACCTCCCTTTTTGTGGAGATTCTGGGATTTGGCAAACAAAGCCCAGGACAAGTGGCAGAACCAGATTTTGAATCAATAGCGAGCACTGCCCTTTTCCACGATGCTATCTATCCTCCCAACAGCTTGTGAGTAATAAGGGGCCTAAAGGGAGGTGTGGGTCAAGGATGGGAGAAGAAATCAGACAACGAGAACAGGCAGGGTACCTAAAAGAAATCGACTGATGGGTCAAAAATCTAGGTCAGGGAGCAGACTTGAAAGACCAGGCTTGAGCTGGGTCCCTTGGGCAGGGGCCTCCCAGGTAGACCTAGGGGAGCCAGGGAGGCCACGGCTGCCCACCTCTCCATGCCTACAAGGATGTAGCCACCACGGAAGGAGTGGAAGAAACCCTGGATGAGCGTGGACCACTGCAGGGCAAAGGCGGCCAGGAGGAAGGTGAAGCCCACGCTGCTGAAGCCGTAGCACCGCAGGAAGACCATGAAGAAGCCGAAACCCACGAAGATCATGGCGTGCACATCCTGGAAGCCTGCGGGGGCACGTGGGACTACTCAGGCCACCACTCATCTGCCAATCAGCAATCCTGCGGCACCCCCAGCTCTCACCAGCCAGTGTCGCCTTGAGGCTGAGCCAAGCCTATGAAATTCCCCCGAGGCGTGGCCAGACCTCCCAGCCAGTCTCACCGGTGCAGAGCTGCCCAGCTTGGAGCAGTGGGACCCCCACCATCCCTGTGGTCCCCAGGTCAGAGCAAGAGAGTAGAGCCTTCTGCTCTCCTCTCTACCCCACTCAACTGCCCAATCCCTGGGTCATTATGACCAGTGAAAAGCCTCACATTTCCTGTGTGATTTCCTGCAGCAGCCCCTGCCCTCTGTGATGGAAATTCTCTTCCTCTTCTGGCCTTTGTGCTGGAAGCTCATCTTAATGTCTAACCTCCATTCCTCATACTTCAGAATCTATGCCTCCTCAATTTTAGGGTTTTAAATTTAACAAATTAATTGATACAATAACTGTTAACTTTGTAGAACTGTATAAAATAACTTTAATAACTTTGTTAAGAGGTTATCTCAGGGAAAAAGGAATTGAAGGGAGGGGGAGGGCTGCTGAGCCATACAACTCTGGTGCAAATAATGCCCCCTGGAGATTTGCAATATGGCCACTTATGGAAAAGAAAATTTATGGGAAAGATTTTACCCTATAGTTTGCTTCTTTCTATACTTTGGATATCTTAATTTTATAGATGAATCACTTGAATTTTTTAAGTGTCAGTGGGGTTTCTGGGGAGGGACACTTGGGGTCTTTTCTGTTTGCTTTCCATTCTGTGTACAAAAATCTAAAATAATAAACAGCCACATTGAAAATGAGATACATACAACAATTTGCTTTGTATTATTTTGTTTTGTACCCCTCCCACCTTCTACTTGTAAATAGGGCCAGAAACACAACCTCGGGTGGTATTCAGCCAGTGCATCTCGTCCTGTTTCCTTTGTCTTGGGTCTATGTATCAGTAATGCTGTGCTATCCTTGGCTTTAATTGAGAAACACTAGAGGAACATTTGAGTGCATTATTGCATCTGTTGTAAATAACTTATTGAGAAACAGGGTCAACCAGCCATGACCCTAAAGTCTCCTTTCATAGCTCTAGGTGGGAAATTTCTCCTGGAACTTAGTACTTGGAAATGTCATCTCCCTAAGGAACAAGGAACTGATCTGCTTTCCTTCACTCATGTGTTAGATGTTTACTAATAAGTCATAAAACTAAAAATAAATTTAAAAAACCTAAGCAGTCATGCATCAGACTCTGGAAATGTAGCTGTTGCTGGAAGACAGACATCAAAGGAATCAAAGAATCACGTATGTGAGGCTTCCTTTATTCTGATAAGAACATGTCACTGTCCATATTTCCCCTTTTTCTTGGCTGCCTGTAGCTCAAAGCTACATTGGAATTTCAACTATATCAGCTATAGACCTTCACAGTGTTCATTATTTGTGTTCTCTGCTTTTCTTTTCTTATTCACATGTTTTTGTTGTAAATGAATTCAAGTAGAAAGAGGCAGATCACAAAGAAGAAAAAATCACAATCATCTTTTTTGTTTAAAGGTAAAGAAGCAACAACAAGGGATTTCCCTGATAGTCCAGTGGCTAAGACTCTCTGCTCCCAATGCAGAGGGCCTGGGTTCAATCCCTGATTGGAGAACTAGATCCCACATGTGGCTACTAAAGATCCTGAGGGCCACATCTAAGACCCAGCACGGCCAAACAAATAAATAAGAACCATCAATAAGCCAAATATGTACTCCTGAACTTTAGAATGCAATCAATAACTTTGAGAGAAGCAAATTTGTGTGTGTGTGTGTGTGTGTGTGTGTGTGCTGAGTGTGGGCTGACGGGCAAGGAGTTTGCCAGCCCCTGCAGAGGGTTGGGTACACGCAGCCCCGGCGGCCAACAGGGTGAGGCCACTGGCCTCATTAGATGCCCCACCACTGTGCCCCTTCTCCAGCCCTGCCCACTCCTCAAGTCGCCCAGATCGCTCTTCCCTTTCAGATCTTAAAACCCAACAGAAAAGGAGAGGTGTTGTTTCAATCTCAGTGTGCAGCCTTAGTTCTTTCAGCTTCCCCACCTGACTTGCTTTCCCCTTGTGCAAACAGTAAAGCGGAAGCCATGTCTGTTCTTTTGCCCAAGGACAGCAAGATAGCACAGGGGGCTGTGTCACAGGGCTCCATGCCCAAACCACTCCAGAACGTGTCTTAAATAGCAATAATATTTACACCTCCCACCTGGGGTTTGTTTGGAATCAAAACTCAATCCGGTGGCTTTTCACCTGGAATCTAAACACCAAGAGATCTCCTTTATTCGTTCCATTCCATGGAATGTACCACACAGACATTCTCTGTGGGCTGTGGAGGGTAAGAGCTATTCCAGCTGGAGGCAGGGGGATAGATATGATGACCCCTCAACATTCCCTTCAGGGGATCCCTGGGTCCAGGAGCATGGAGCCTGTTTCCCATCACATCCCCAACCCCTCCAAACCCATGTACTTTTGGCTGGAGAGAAGATAAAAGCCCTCCAGGGCCACCTATCACCCTCCCCCTCCTTCCCTTACTGCCTCTCCCCAACCCCTCAGATGATTCCTGAACAAAGTCAGACTGTAGGACAAGGAAACAGTGACAGCTGGGGCTTTAGCATCTCACAGAGCTGGCTTTAAATTCCAGCACATGCATGCACACACACATACATCCCTACACTTCTCACTGTGTGACCTTGGACAAGTCACTTAACCTCTCTAAGCCTCAGTTTCCTCGTCTGTAAAGTGGGGATATAAAATACGAGAAGCAGGAAAAATGGAGTGGTGAGCTGGGGAGGCCATGTCTCCCCACCACTCTGCCTCCACCTGCCTTTAAGAGGGCAGATCGGGCTGTATCCTCCTAGAAGAGCCACAAACCACTCTGGTCCCAGTCACACACACCCCCTACCCCTACCTCAGGAAGATCCTGTTTCCATCTGTCCTAAACCCCTCTTCTTGCAAGTAAGGTCTCAGAGACAGACAAAAAGAACCTGTCCATATTTTTTCTTAGAACTCTTTCTCATCTTTGCTTCTGCGTCCCCTGCACACTTAGACTTTCCCCCTAGTCTTTTCCCCCCTCTTATTTTCCATGGCTTATCTCGTGGAGTAAGAGGCTTGTAATGTGAGGGAAGTGCTGAAGATGGGGAGTCAAGAGGTCGGGTTCTAGGCAGGCTGACTTGCTATGTCATCTTACGCAGATGCATTACCGCTCTGGTTCTCTCTCCACCTCAGAGAGGAGCGAACCAGCTAGGCTCTGAAGGCCCTTCCTTTAGAGATAACAGGCAGACACTCAGAGCAGCTATGCCCTTGCCGTTGGCTAGTCCCACTGTTTAACAACAGCGGCAAAACTCCCTTTCATCTCCCCAATCAAAGGGCAGTGGCCACACCACCCTCTGGCCCTGACCACTTCTCCTGGACACAGGGACAGTGAAGACTCGGGGCATCAAAGCCCCCAGGCTCCAGGGACCTCATACCTCCCTCCTTTCCGTCCCAGGTCCACAGGGACAAAAACCTAGGGCAGAAAGAGGCAGGATTCCCACTGCTGTTCTTCCTACTGCAATCCAGGGACAGAAAGCTGTGCATTCAGCAGAGTTTATCATGCAACGCAGGGCCAAGGAAGGTCAAGGAGGCCTTTGAAGCAAGCAGGGCTTGGAGGCCTTGATTGAGGCCAATGGGAGAAGCAAATAGGGGGTCATGACAGGCAGCCAGGTCAGACTCTAGAGCAAGAGCTTACAACTCTCAGTCCATGGACTGTTCCCCCTCCAGCTCCCCATCTCTCTGGACAAATGCATGACCCCAAGAGCCTCCCACCTCAGTTCTGTGGCTTTGATTTCAGCATCCATGGCTCACTCATGCAGCTAGAATTGGGGTGAGATGTGGGGAAGGAAGAACTGTAGCCCTCTCTGCCTAGGACCAAGCCTCCACCAATACTTTGGCCACCTGATGCAAAGAGCTGACTCACTGGAAAACACCCTGATGCTGGGAAAGACAGAGCAGGAGGAAAAGGGGGCGACAGAGGATGAGATGGTTAGATAGCATCACCGACTCAAAGGACGTGAATTTGAGCAAACTCCGGGAGATGGTGAAGGACAGGGGAGCCTGGCGTGCTGCATTCCCTGGGGTCATAAAGAGTTGGACACGATGAAGCGACTGAACAAAACCAAACCTCCACTTGACCCTCTCGATTCTCAGCACTGTGGGCTTCATTGTGTTGGGTTGGGGCTGGAAGAGAGTCAGGTGAGGACAGCTGCCACCAGCTCTGTACACAGAAAGGAAGGTAATAAAAGCTGGGACTTTTACAGGAGACACCCACATTCTGGGCCTTGTTTGAATGTATATCTTTCAAATGGAGGCACCTTTCTTCTCATTGCTCAGATGGGGAAAATTGAGCTTAGAGACCTGCTCAAACATCTGTAACAAACTCTGGGAGATTTGGTGCCATTGGTCCTAGCTGCCCAGGGCCTGAGTCACAAGGCTGGTCCCCCAACCTTGAGGGAGAGGCTCTGTTCTCCACATGGAGGGGCTTAAACTTCCCCTTCCTGGGCCTTGTCAGCAGGCAGGTAAGCTGCAGTGCTAAGAGCTTAGGGTGACCAAGTCCTAGTTCCAGCTCTGTCACTCACGTACTAGGTGATCCTGAATAAATTACAGCCCCTTTGAGCCTCGGCTTCCTTCTTTGTGAAATGGGTTAATAACACTGCCTTGCCTTCTCCTCAGGGCTGTGGGGAGGCTACTCTGTGATTGGCTGGTGGCTCCTTACATCATTTTTTCTATGACTCTGGAAGAACCAGCTTTAGGGGACTGGGGAAGAACTGTCTGAGCCCACTGGCCTTGGCTGCCTTCACAGCTCTTACCTGCATCACTGTCTCACCCGCCCCACCCCCTACCTCCTCTGCCCAGAGGATTTCTCTTTCTCCTTGTGTTCATGGTGGAGGCCTGAGAAAAGACAAAGTCTCTAGGCAAAGCCCAGCTAGGTCAACAAGAGAGTAGGTAAAGCTGGAGCTTCAGATTTGGGTTCAAATCCCAGCTCGCTCACTTCTAACAGCAAGACCCTGAACCAGCTCAGTTTCCCCATCTTTGTCTATTTCACAGACTAAAGGAGAAAATGCATGTGCCGCCCTTGGCATACCCGGAACGTGGCAGACACTAGTGAAAGGATATTATTATAAATCTGGGGCACCTTCATCTCAAAGCAAGAAGGGAGCCCACCTAGGGGTAGATCTGGACTCCTGCCAAGACACCAGGGAAACCGGGTCTTAGCTGCCCGCGCGCCCTCACCCGCACTCACTTGGGCAGCGAAAGTGAAATTCATCGCCCGCGTTACTGTGGTTGCCCCGGTGCCAGAGGGCAGCATCGGTTTCATGGTTGTAGCGGACAAAGACCGCAAAGAGGATGGCGGTGGCGCCCTGGAGAAGGAGGCACAGCAGGGGCAGCTGCGGTCGCCGGCCCGCGGAGCGACGGGGAGACCAGACCACGGGACAGAGGCTGCAAGTCTCCGACTCGGCTGTGGCTCTAGGCGCGTGGCGCGAGCAGACAATCCCGGGGCAGGCGGGGCGAGCCAGGCCCCGCCCACTGAGCGAGGCCCCACCCATCACGAGGAGGCTCGCCAGAGCCTTCTTGTCCTCGCTGTTACCCATCCCAGTTCCGGGAAGCGGGGCGTCGCGGGAAAGGCAAGGGCCTGGGCCCCAGACGTGAGGCGGGGGAGGAGTGGGAGAGGTGGGGGCGTTCGTAGCGCCAAGTCCTTTTCCTTTGGCCCAGCTGACCCTGATGCTGTTCCTGTTGGGACAGATCCTTGGTAATAACCCTGGAAAGGCTCCCCGTGTCCTGCCCTGCTCTGGCACAGCTGCGGGACCGGTGGGGGTGGAGGGAGAAAGAAGGGAGGGCACCCGCCCCCTCAAACATGATGTTAGTTTAGAGAATGTTTCCCAAAGAATAAGCGACCTCGATGGGCTCAGACTTCTCCCACCGGACCCCTCAGGGCGATACAAGAGAGGGTTGAAGTGTTCCTCAATCTTTCCCCCAATTGAAAAACCAATGGAGAACGTAGATAAAGAAGCGGCTCTGTAGGCACTGATGATTAATGTGGCCAGGGAGGTCTGAGTCTCGACAGTTGAGTTCCTTACCCCACTCCCAAGCCTCCTCGCATCTACACCCCACCACACTTCTAGGACAGAAGGCTGAACCTCGGAGCAGGCTGGGCAGGGGCCCACTGAAACCTGGGTTCCCTGAACACCCAGGGTGATATGAGAGGTTCTGGGCTGCCCCCAGCAGCTGGAAAGACGGGAAGATAGGTGGTAGGAAGGTCTTTTCAGTTAAGAGTCAAGAGCCCCTTGTTAAGGGTTTGTATCCACCAGCATCCTGGTAGACAAACAACGAGGAGACAGCTGTTGACCGAGCACTTTCTGTGAGCCAGGCTTTGGAGATGAGCCAGATCACCCTTCCCTCCAAGAGCCACTGTCCAGTTAGGAGAGAGACATTTAGGAGGGAATTGAATTGCCATTGGGGTAAATGTGTGACCCAGGAATCACAGAGACTGTGGAGCCCAGAAGATAACTTGCAGAGCCTACAGCAGTGGGGATAAGGAAGGGGACTGGGCTGGAGAATTGCCTCCTGGGAAGTGGTGCCTGAAGGCAGCCTGGAAGGACAACCTGGAAACTGAGAAAGTGAGGAAAGGAGAGGAGACATCTCAAGGAAGGGACCCACATAAGCAGAAACCGTGGGCATGTTCAGGGTGCTCAGAAACTGAGTTTGGGCCTGGGTATCAGCAGGCAGAGGAACGTGGCCTCTATCTAGTGGCTGCTGGGCCCCTGGGGACCTCTGAACAGCTGGAGGACCTTTGTATTATTGGTTCTGACACCTGGCCCACAAAGGGCTTCAAAGAAGAAAACCTGAAGGCCAGTAGGGCTGGTGGTAGGAGAAGTCCTCTGTCTCCACTGCCCACAGCCTAGCTGCACCTACCTGAGGGGGTTGTTATACAGGGGTGTTATACAGGTGTGAGTGTTTGCAAAGATGTCCCAGACCCTGGCCTGAAAGAAGAGATGCCATTCCCATGGGCTGTAGGCCCAGTCACTGCCCAGAGCTGATGCCAAGTAGGGTTCAACCTTGCTTCTCCTCTGCCACCTCCCCAGTTCACCTCCTCCCGACCTCCCCTCAGGGCCTGAGCCTCTGGTCCAGCATGGACTCTGCAGGACAGTTGGATTCTAGGTGCCCAACCGGGCAGGCGTGGGAGGGTGGTAGCTGCCTCTGATAGCACTGCTCTAGCAGGCGGAGCAGCCTCGCTGGCCCTTGGTGGCGCCTGGCCCCGAGGTTCTGTGTCACTACTTAGCAAGATGGCTGTTTTCTAGCTCCTCTGCAGGTGGTGGGGCAGGGGCAGAGGGCGGGGAGATGTCTGATCAGCTGCCTTTGGATAACAACTCTCAGATCATTCAACATCTGGGGTTTCCTCCCACATCCAGCCTTCTGCCCCAAAGATGCAGTCTGCTTCCTGAGCCCTGTTTGGAAGAGGGGGGTTGCCCTGGGTTGCACAGGCAAGGACTAGACAGGCCCTTAAGGGGAAAGGTTTTCAAAAGCACCAGAACTCTAAAGAGAAAGGAGTAGGGCCTGTGTCTTCTCAGCATCTTCTGAGAGCTTCCACCATGATTCCAGTCTCCTCCATCTCTGTCCCACCTGTTGTCTCTCTTAGTCTCTGAATCCCTCTGAATCTCTGATTTTTCCTTTCCTCTGTTGCTCATTCATTCATTCACAATATTCATTTAGTGTCAACCCTGAGCCAGGTTTGGGGGCTGTGACCTAAGGTTCTAGTCACATGTGTAACATGGTTGGGTCCTGGGTGCCTCCAGCCCTGACAGGTGTTCACCTTTTATGTGTTGGATTGTGGGAGGTCTAGAGGGAGCCCTTTGGGAGGGCCAGGAATAGCTGGGCCAGTTTCTCGAAGGCACACTTGGAGACCTTTGGGCAATTGCTATTCACCAGCCTTTATAGGAGGATATTGGTATTCTCACAACTAGTGGGTACCAGCTGGTATCACCCCTGGTCTAACAGAGAACAAGGTCCTGACAGTCCTCCCCTTCTGAGGGTCCCCCTGGCCCACCTGTCCCCTCTGTGGGCTCTCCTGGCAGGCCTACACCCGGGGGCTCCTCTGGCCCACCAACCACTATGGAGAGTCTCAGTCTATGGTTTTCTTTGGATTGCTAAGTACTGTCAGAACCCTTGGCCCTCCCTCCTGCCTACTCCAGCCCTGGAAATTCTGATGGAATTGGGGGAAGACTTCATCTGTCACCCATCTCTCCACCCCTTGACCGCCTCTGAGGGGCCCCAGTTCCGTCACCAGCGCCCATCCTGCCTGGCCTGGTGGTTTGCCCAGGCTTTGACCTTCCATCTCCAGTTTCCAGCTATGATCAGCTGGGCATTTGAGGGTGGCCAAGGGGAATTGGTGTCTGCCGCTTGCCCTGGCTCAGCCTGGCCAGGCTGTTCGTGGGGACCAGGGCTTGGGTTACTGAGTAATTCGGGGTTGCTTGGAGCTGTTCTCTACTGGGGTCACCTTCTGCCTACTCCCTGCTCTCTTGGCTCAGGAATCCTCAAAACCAGTGGGCTTCTTTTCTCCATTGACCTTTCCCAGTGTTTATGGGGAACAAAAGAGAAAAGTAGTAAAGCACCAGAATCAGTAAGACTCTCATTTGTTCATTCTTTCATTCACTCAACACCTCTTTGCTATATCACCGTGGCAAATTGTGGAGCCTTCTTTGAGTTTCAGTTTCCTTATCTACAGGAGAAATGATATTCCCTTTGTGGAAATGTTATGAGAATTACAAATAATTGCTGAGTAGTGCTGGCGTTTCCATAGGCAGTCAACAGATACTGTTATTATTGTTCCGATTGGCTGAGCAGAGAGGGTAAATGGGTTGCTGACTCCAACATACCATGGGCACATGTGCCTCTGGTGACAGGGAAAGGATGGAGGGGACAGCCACTTTGATGCGTTCTTCTGTTGTTGGCTGGAGTGAGTGACCAGCAGGTCTGGGGGGCTAGGAAAAGCACATTCAGGAAAGGCCTTTGGACCAGCAGGCCCAGTGACATAACAACTGTTGAACAGAGGAGATTTTGGGAGCCCTCCTTCATTCAACAAATATATATTAAGCACCTGCTGTGTGCCAGACATGGTGCTAATTATTGGCAATCCAATGAAATGAGATATATCCCTGGGTGGGGGTGGGAGGTCTATCTGTATGTGTGAGGGGGTGCAGATGAATCAGCAGGCAGTAGTATTGCCAAGGGTGATAGTGGGGAGACAGGTCATACCAGGACCCAGGCCTTCCTGGGGGTGATCAGGGAAGGCTTCCCAGAAGAAGTGATTCTTACACTGAGATCTGGCCTAATTTCACAGCTAAGGTGGAGCAGAAGGATTCCTTTTTGTCTAACAGTCTGGTATGGAATTAGAAAAAGAAGCTATACTGGAGAACTCCTTCAAACCCATTTTCTGGGGGTAGACAAACCCCAGAGCTCAGTTTTTCCCAAAACCACAGCCACGTGGCACCATAAAAGTATTGTGTTTACATAAAAACATTTGTAAAAATCAAATATGGCCTTTTGTCCCCAGAGGCTCACCAAAATAGCTTCTGCATAAAAGACTGCCAAAATTAGATTACTTGTGTTTATTAAGGTTTCTTCATCTGTAAAATGAAAACGACAATACCTTGGGAAAGAAGTTGGTCAAAAGGCAGTGATCTTAAAGTGATTTCATTTCAAAGCTTTTCACTCATGTAACACATTTTGTTTGTATTCCTGCTACGTGCTAGATTCTAGAGGATTGTCCTCCGTGTTCAGTTACCACCAAATGGAGGGGAATCATGCTCTGTCCTCAGGATGCCAAGGCAGATGAGATGTAGTCTCAATTCCCCAGCCCTGACAGCAGCTCTGCCTCAGTGGTACAATTCTTGTGATCCTACTGAAGGGTTCTGTGGTCAATTCCTGGCCAGGAAGTTTTGAAAGACAGCAAAGATCAGAAGGTGAGAGTGCGTCTTCAGATTGAGAGGGACAGAGGACTGAATCCCAGCTCTGCCCAAAAGAGATTTTGGAGAAGTTGCTTACCATGGCTTGAACCCCAGTTTCTTCATTTGTTCCATGGAGATATTAATAGTACTAATAACACAGGGGTTGTTGTGAGGATTAACCTCCACAAATCATGGGACATGGAGTACGCCTTCAGTAGTATAGTCACGGTTCTGACTGTTGCTCATAAGGAAACATATCAATAAGCTGTAGAGCATTTCTTTCTTTCCCTTCCATTCCTCCTCTTAGTAGTGGTAGGAGAACTTTTCTAACTGCTAGGGACATGGGAAAACTTTGCTAACAGCCAAGGACCTGGGGAAAACTCTCAGTCCTTAGTTTTAAAAATATAATTGTGTTCAGCTAACTCTCAAGGGCCTGACTGGAGTCCCTTAAGAGAAAAAGCAGGAGAACTTCCCTGGTGGTCCAGTGGTTAGGACTGGGCCCCTTCACTGCAAGGGCTGGAGTTCCATCCCTGGTCAGGGAACCAAGATCTCTCAAGCCGTGTGGTACAGGCCAAAGAAGAGAGAAAATCCAGAAGGGAATCCAGGGTGCAGTGGACTTGCTTCTAGAAATGGGTCACGTGGAGGTGACTGCAGTTAAAGGGAGCAGGGAGATGGGAAGCCACATCCTCGTCCCAGCTTCCCTTCCGCATTTCTCCTAAGGATTCCGCCACCATCACCAAATCAACCAAAACCACAGGCAAGAAACTCAAGTCATACCACCTCCCTCTGCCAGAAGCTGTTGTTCAGGCGTCCAGACATCGGACCCTTGCTTCTTCTCCTAGGCCAGCCCCATCCCCAAGTGTGAGTGACACTTTGTGATGAATACCTCTCTTCTCTGGAAAGGGAGCAGTTGAGTAGAAATATTCTTCATATACAACCCAGGACAGGACACTGTGAAGGTTGGAAGCACATCTCTGCCCAGGGCCTGGTGAGGCACAGAAGGGGGAGCAGCCAGAATGGAGGTGGTAAGATGAGTCTATAGGTTTGACAGGAGCTGAAGAAGGGCGATCAGACTGGGCTGTGAGCCCAGGAGAACTCAGCCTCTCTAGTGCACATCTAGCAACACGGCTCCCTGCTCCAAACTCCCTCCTGCAGCCCTGCCAGCATACCAAGCTTCTGAGACACAGGAGAGAACGTGAGATCTGAGGCTCTTAACAAAGCAAGGTCATGACCATTCAGCCATTCATTTCATAGCTGTTTACTGAGCCATGTGTTGCAAGGTCAAGCAGGCCCTGCTTTCAACCCTGAGGCCGGGGCAGCAAACAAATAGACACTGTCTTTGCCCCCATGGAGCTGCTATCCTAGTGGAGGAGACACACAATAAACACACACAAATAGATACATTAGATGTCATGAGAGGTTTGCTGAAGAAAACAAAGCTGAGCTAGAGGATACAGTGATGGGGGTTACCAGACTGGATCACTAGGGGAGGCTCAAGAGGGATCGGAGAAGGAAATGACAACCCACTCCAGCGTTCTTGCCTGGAGAATCCCAGGGACGGGGGAGCCTGGTGGGCTGCCGTCTATGGGGTCACATAGAGTCGGACACGACTGAAGCGACTTAGCAGCAGTAGCAGCAAGAGGGATGGAAGAAGTGAGAGGGAATCTCATAGACTCCTAGGCAGAGGGAAGAGCAAGTACACTGCCCCTGGGTTGAGAAGCAGGGAGGGCAGTGTGGCTAGAGGTCAGTGAATAAGGGGGCAGTGCAGGGAAGGTATGAGGGCCAGCAGGTGGAGGGCTCAAGGCCCTGGTGAGGAGTTTGGACCTTACTATTAAGATAGTGGGGAGCAATTTGAGGGGTCAAGAGCAGAGAAATAACATGACCTGAAGTATTATTTTAAAGGATCCCTCTGGCTGCCTAAGGAGCATGGCTGTAGGGTTAAGCGGTCGCAGATGACCAGTCCCGAGGCTACTATTACAATCCAGCCAAGAGCAGACAATAGCAGTAACAGTGTGGAAAGTAGCAGGTTCTGGAAGTATCTGGAAGGTAGAACTGACAAGGTTTATGATGGATTGGATATATGAGAAAGGAGTTGCTATGGACTGAATTGTGTGCCCTCGGAGTCACATGTCTGGGACTTCCCTGATGGTCTAGTGGTTAAGAATCTGCCTTGCAATGCAGAGGATGTGAGTTCGATCCCTGGTCTTGGAACTAAGGTCCCACACACCTCAACTACTGAGCCCATACGCCACAACTCGAGAGAAGCCAGCTTGCCACAACTAAGACCCAATGCAGCCAAATAATAATTAATTTTTAAAAGTCATATGTCAAAGTGCTAACCCCCATGGGTGATGATGGTATTTGGAGATGGGACCTTTGGGAGGTAGTCAGGTTGAGATGAGGTCATGAGAGTGGCCCCTTGTGACGGGGTTAGTGCCCTTATGAGAAGAGACTCCAGAGAGCTCCCCCAGCCCTCTGCCCCTTCTGCTCTCACTTCCACTCTTGCTCGCTCTGCCGAGTGAAGACACAGCAAGAAGGTTGCTGCCGGGAAGAGATGTCTCAGCAGAAACAGATTACGCTGCTAGCACCTTGATCTCAGACTTCCCGCCTCCACAACTGTGAGAAAATAAAGTACCGCTGTTGAAGCACCGAGTTTATGGGCTTTTGTCATGCAGCCCAAGCTGACTGATAGAGTCAAGGATGGTGCCCAGAAGTTTGATCTGAGCCACTGGTGGGAGGCCCATCACCAGTAGGAAACTGAGAAGACCCCTCCCCAAAGCAGCCTGTCTCTCCCTCCAGGCTGAGATTTGCTTTCCAGACTCTGTACTTTAGTCTGAGCTGTTACCAGAACACTCCTTCTTCTACTAAAACAAGACTTCACCTTCAAGGCCCACCTCAAGTATGACTCCCTGCCTTTGGGTCCTGGCTGCGTGCTCTCCAAATAGAGTGCTAGATGCCCCGCTGGGATTTCTACCTCCACCTCTTCTCTGGACTGGGCCAGCAATGTTTGACTGAAGGAAGACAGGACTTTGACTCCACCAGGTGAACCAGACGTGATGCTGCTGGGAGTTCTTTCTAGATCTCCACCCTTGAGGGCCTGCCCTTCCCTACTGCTTCCTCTGCCTCCTGCTTTCTCTGCCCAGCCCTCTGCCTTGAGACAGCTGGGCAGCCGGTTGTGGAGCTAAGTTAACACACCAGTTCCTGCCTCCCTCACACCACCATAACCTTCACCCTAGGGTTGCAGCTCCAGCACTCATAGCTCAAGCCAGAAGCAGGTTAGCTCCCCTGGAGAGGGGAGGCCCCACACCACCATCTACTGGCCAGTGGTGGCGGACAGGAAAGAGGGGGCCCCTGCACTGCTGGCTGGGCTGGGCTCCCTTGGCTGGCTCTCCGTGTGCCCTCAACCATCGTATCTTCTTGCTTGCTAAGCTGCTTCATGTCTGACTGTTTGCGACCTCATGGACTGTAGCCTGCCAGGTTCCTCTGTCCATGGGAATTCTTCTAAGCAATGCTGGAGTGGGTTGGGTTATCTTATGTTCTTAGTCAGATCAATTTGTAAACAGTATTATCTTTCCCATTTATTCACTCAATAAATATTTATCTAAGTATTTCATTTTATTAGCCATTTAAATATGCAGAGAGCCAGCAGTGTGCCAGGCACTACTCTATGCATTGGTTACACAGCAATAGGAAAAACCATCAAGCACGGGACAAAAAACCCTGAGTTTTCACTAATGTGAAGTTCATTAACGTTCTTTTAAATTGTATTGCTTTAAAACGTGTCACTACTGGGAATTCCCTGGTGGTCCAGTGGTTAGGACTCGGCCCTTTCACTGCCATGGCTCAGGTTTAATCCCAGATCAGGAAACTAAGACCCCACAAGCCTTGCCACACAGCCAAAAAGATAATAATAAAATGTGTCACTGCTTGAAACTGGTGATTTGACTGCACCAAACTCCTGCCAGTGAGGTGAAGTGAAAGTCGCTCAGGTGTGTCCAACTCTTTGCGACTCCTTGGACTATACAGTCCATGGAATTCTCTAGGCCAGAATACTGGAGTGGGTAGCCTTTCCTTTCTCCAGCAGATCTTCCTGACCCAGGAATTCAACCGGGGTCTCTTGCATTGCAGGTGGATTCTTTACCAACTGAGGCATCAGGGAAGCCCTAAATTCCTGCCAAGTGGCTTGCAAGTATCAGGTGAAAACCTCGAAAAGGCACTGAGTTCAGGAAGGGAGAAATCGGGCTGGTGGGGTGGAGTGTCATGGGGAGTGTGTACCCAGAGAACTCCTCCAGGATTCTGACTCTCCCCTTCTGAACTTCATTCTCCAAGCTCTGGACACACCTGAAGCTCTGGATTCAGTTAGAGCTGTCACATCTGAGATGTGCAGTAAACAGAGAGGCAGGTTCAGATGAAAACCAGAGGAGGGTGGTAAAGGAACTGGGGCTGCTTTATCTGGACAATGGGGGTCTTAGACTGGGGAGGGGGATTAACTGGTTCCTGTCTTCGCTGTGAAAATGATTTACTAAGGGCTTGGAGAAAGCTATAGGAGTCAGACCCAGGTTTAGGTACAAGAGCCTTCTAGCACCCAGACCTGCTGCCCTGGCAGGAGACTGGGCTTCCTGCAGTGGGGCTAGAAGCTGGGTAAGTCCTGGCAGGAGAATCAAGGACCCAGAGAGTTAAGGGCCGAAAGCACCCTTATCAGAACCACTGCGGGAAAGTTGAAAAGGCTCAGCAGTTGACTGTGAGAGACTGACATGGCAGCTCCCACTCCTCATGTGACTCCTGCTGGCCTGGTAGGGACACTGGATCAGTGTCCCTCTGAATCACCTGGGTTGGGGAAGAAACTGAAAAATACTAGTGCCTGCCCCTACCCCACAGAGACTTTAATAGGTTTGGGTGGAGTCCCAGCACGCGTATTTTTCTTTAATAGGTCTCCAGACAATTTTAATAGGCAGCCAAAGTCAAAGGTCGCTGATCTAGACCAGCAGCACTAGCGCCTCTACCAGGGAGTTTGTTAGAAGGGCGAGCTCTCAGGCCCTGCCTCAGACCCACCGAATCAGAAACTTCTGGAGACAGGCCCGCAGTATGCACGGAACCAGCCCTCTAGCTGATTCTGACACATGCTGATGTTTTGGGGAACTTTCAGGCCTTTCTAGCTCTAAGAGTCTCAGAACCTCGGGAAACACAGTTCCATAATGGCTTACCCTCTTCACCAAGGAGGTGTGTTAACAGTTTAACCTGCCTAGAGGACAAACTAGTCAAACCTGAGATCACAGAATGGCTTCACTTCTTTATCACAGTGTCACATTTCATGAAAAATCCAAACCAAAACTTTACCCATCTTTAGACTTTTTCAGAAAGTGTTCAGTTCGGCAGCAAACAGTGGTCCTTGAATCAGATATAACCTTCACCTCCTGTTTCAGAGTATCTACTGCTTGGGTCCTTTAGACCTGACTGCCTGCTTTATGAGGACTTTACCTAGGGGACCCTGCCATCTGGTTGGTTTTCATCCCATCTTCAGGAGTCAGGCATCAGTACACAGAGGGAAGGACCTGCCAAGCGAGAGTTGGCCCAACTCACCCAGAGACGGAAGTGGTGGTAAAGCCAGGATTGAGTAGAAGACCATGCCTGGCACCTCTGGTTCATTTAGCAGCAGCTTTAAAGGGATGGGGAGACCAAACCCCTGAGTCAGAGGAAGCCTACAGCAAAGGGCTTGTTTGCAAAGAGGGAGTGAAGTACTCTGCGCTGGAGGCTCTGGATAAGACCAGAAGGCTGTGAGGGTCCCAGGATTTCCATCCATCAATTCCTCCCAGTGTAGAAGAGGAGGGACCCAGGCTCCTCTCAGAGATTTTTCTCCAGGTCTTTCTCTTGGCCTCAGAGCAATTAGAAAGGCCCAAGGACCCAAAAAGGAATCGAGACCTGGAGAGGAAGTAATGGCAAAAATCTAGGGTCTCTAGGAAACACAGTCACGTAAGAAGGAAGATCTCAGCCCCACTGAGGGAAGCCAAGGGCAGAAGGGCACAGGAGGAATGCTACTCAGGCACACCAGCCACCTTCCCCTCCTGCATGCCTCCCCTGCAATTCCCTCTGAGATACTGCCATGAGGATGCCCCACAGGCACTAGCACATGTTGTAACAGGCTCTTGTTCTGTAAATTCTCTGGCCCTTACCTCTTGCTTCAGCTAAGGCTGTGGTTATGGCTGCATATAAGCCTCAGCCAGCTTAGTGCAGGTGCTACCTGACAGTGTCCCTCCTTGGAATCTGTGCCATACCTCCCATTTCTACCCCTGGGGCTTCTTTGCAAGAACCTACGGGCTTCCCAGGTGGTGCTAGCCTGCCAATGCAGAAGATGCAGGTTTGATCCCTGGAGAAGATCGCTTGGCAAGCGATCGCCGGGAGAAGATCATTGGGAAGAGTGCCTGGAGAAGGGCATGGCAACCCACTCCAGTATTCTTGCCTGGAGAATCCCATGGACAGAGGAGCCTGGTGGGCTCCATGGGGTCACAAAGAGTCGGACACGACTGAAGTGACTTAGCATGCAAGCACACACAAAGACTTATGCACGTGTAACCAGGAAGCATGGAGGGGAAGCATGGAGGGAGGTGCTAGGGACTGAATGTTCGCAGCCTCCCAAATTTCAGGTTGAAACTCTAAACTGTACCCTCTCAACATGATGGTAGTAGGAGGTGGGGGCTCTGGGAGGTGATTTGGTCATGAGGGTGGAAGCCCCATAAATGGGATTAGTGCTCTTATTAAAGGGACCCCAGCAAGCTCTCTCCCCTATTCTCACCATGTGAGGATACAAGAAGTTGGAAGAAGACCTTCACCAGCACCAATTTTAGACGTTCAGTCCCCAGAACTGAGAATTCAGTTCAGTTCAGTCTCTCAGTCGTGCCCGACTCTTTGCAACCCCATGGACTGCAGCACACCAGGCTTCCCGGTCACATCACCAACTCCTGGAGCTTACTCAAATTCACATCCATTGAGTCTGTGATGCCATCCAACCATCTCATCCTCTGTCATCCCCTTCTCCTCCTGCCCTCAATCGTTTCCAGCATCAGGGTCTTCTCCAATGAGTCAGTTCTACGAATCAGGTGGCCAAAGTATTGGAGTTTCAGCTTCAGCCTTCCAATGAATATTCAGGACTGATTTCCTTTATGATTGACTGCTTCTATCTCCTTGCTGTCCAAGGGACTCTCAAGAGTCTTCTCCAACACCACAGTTCAGCATCAATTCTTTGGTGCTCAGCTTTCTTTATATGAGAATTAAATTTTGGTTATTTATAAGCCATTCAGTCTGTGGTACTTTTTTTTTGGTTTGTTTTTTGTTTGCTTATTGAAGTATAATTGACTTACAATATTATATTAGTTTCAGGTGTACAACATAGTGATTTGATTTTTATTTTGTTTTGTTTGGCCATGCTGCGCAGCTTGCAGGATCTTAGCTCCCAACCAGAGATGGAACCTGGGCGCCTGGCACTGAAATCGTGAAGTCCTAACCATTGGACCACCAGGGAATTCCCTCAATATTTTTATACAATACAAAATGATCACCACTATAGTACTCTGTTATAGCAGCCCAGACTGATTCAGATAGGGAGTTAACCATAGTGGGGCACCCATGTCTAATGGAGGTCAGGAGCCAATAGATACGTTTCCTCTAAGTGAAGTGAAGTGAAGTGAAATGAATTCACTCAGTCGTGTCCAACTCTTTGTGACCCCATGGACTGTAGCCCACCAGGCTCCTCCCTCCATGGGATTCTCTAGGCAAGAGTACTGGAGTGGGTTGCCATTTCCTTCTCCAGGGGATCTTCCCGACCCAGGGATCGAACCCAGGTCTCCTGCATTCCAGGCAGATGCTTTTTTTTTTTTTTTTTACAATACTGTCTTTGTTTTGCCACAGGCAGACACTTTAACCTCTGAGCCACCAGGGAAAGCCCTAAGTGGGTGGTTCTGAAGTCCATTTCATGAGGCTCTTCAAAAGGTCCTGTGAGACTGAGCCAGAGTCACGTGCTGTGGTAGCTAACTGAATGAGACCTCTTTAAATCACCTTTCCCTTCTCTCTTTCACTCCGCTTGTTGGCATACCTTTTCTCTGGATCAAATTCCCAAATAAACTACCTGCATGAAAATATTTGATTCTTGCTTTTTGGGAGAAGCTGGCTAAAACAATTGGTTCCAGACTAGAATGGGATTTTTGAGCTGTATCACTCTTTAGTCAGATGGCAAAAGGACTCCATTGCTGGTAATTCCTGATGTATGATCACATCAAGATGACTAAGATCCTCAGCTGTGGTGGACTGGGATGCGGTAAAAGGTGAAGTGTTAGGCATTTGTGATAGCTATGACCCTTGGGATGGGGGCAACAGTAATTGTGAGGATTGGCTGGCTTTTAACTGTTTGAAAGCCTTCAAAAACAGAAAATTAGAGGCTCAGGTCAACCAACTAACAATAAAGGTATACCATGCAAGTCAGAGAGCCTCCAGGAAGACTCTTATCTAAGCCGCAGGGCAGACAGTGAAAAAATCAGATATGGGGTATAACTGAGGGTAGCACAGCAGCAAAGGAGACTGAGTGCAGAGCATCGGCAGGACTCCTGTGTCGGAGTCAGGACCCTGAAGGGAAAAGGGTAAGACTAGAAGACCCAGAAGGAGACATCTGGGGATGCACGAGCCTGAGAATTCTGAAACTCCAGGTTGATCTGAACACTCCATGTCAGCAGAAGCAACTCTCTTCCCTTGCAGATTAGCAGCATCATCAAATACTTAAAGGATAGAAGGATGGTAGTTTTGTTGAGATTAAGTGATGGATACACAAGAGTTCATATATTATTCATTTGCCTGGATCTTGCAGAAGCCAAGCAGAGTAGATGAGAATGAGTTACCACAAATTTAACCACATGGTAGCCCCAATCATAGCTGCCACACTGACTGTGGTCTCTTCACCAGCCAGCTTCTAGCATCGATATGTGACTGTTGGCCTGGAAATTGTGTCCTCCATCCTCCTTGGTAAGGACGGGCAAAAGCAAGTGGCCTTTATGAGGGGAGGACAGCAGCACGTCGTCTCCATCTCGCCACAAGATCATATTGACTTTCCTGCTCTCAACAGTCTTCAGGAAATTCAATTGTCTTGACACTGCCCGACACATGCCAGTCCAACTGGATTGATGATGTACTACTTGGACTTGATCATGAAAGATGCTAAGTGGTTTAGTAAGACCAGAAGATTCAGGTTCCTGGCTGTACAGCTGTTAGCAAACTGATGCCCTCTTGGACCCCTGGAGCTTCTCCTTTCCTTTTATTGCTCCTACCCAGAACTGTAATGTGCAGCGAATCATTTCTCTGCCACCAAGGGCTTTGTAGCTAATAGATATTGCCTAATAATCACGAGGACCAAATTGCCTTTATGCTCTGTTAGACCCCAAACAACAATGAAGAACTCTCCCTGACATATTCCTGGTGTCCACAAGACTATTTATCCATTCACAAATCTTAACTGAGGAATGCATGTCTTGTTTCCAAGCACCTATCCCCATACCCTAGGTTAACTATAATATCCCCAGTGGCCCCTCTGCTGTGTGGAGTACAGCTGTGAATGCTTCTGGATCATTGCCCACCCAATCCCATTCCCACTAATTTATTCACCACTGATCCGTTGATTATATATGGAGCTGCCTGCTTCATTTTTCAGTCTCAAGATGCCTTCTCAGTTTGGTAGGCACTTTTATTCCCTCTGTCCTCCAACACTGACACACTGAAGAAACTTTAAGGGATCTAATAATCTGAGGCACACCAGAACATCTCCTCTGTAATAAAGGACAAAGAGCTGCATTTTGTATCTCCTACCACTATGACCAACCTAGATAGCATATTCAAAAGCAGAGACATTACTTTGCCAACAAAGGTCCGTCTAGTGAAGGCTATGGTTTTTCCAGTGGTCATGTATGAATGTGAGAGTTGGACTGTGAAGAAAGCTGAGCGCTGAAGAATTGATGCTTTTGAACTGTGGTGTTGGAGAAGACTCTTGAGAGTCCCCGGGACTGCAAGGAGATCCAACCAGTCCATCCTAAAGGAGATCAGCCCTGGGTGTTCTTTGGAAGGACTGATGCTAAAGCTGAAACTCCAATACTTTGGCCACCTCATGCGAAGAGTTGACTCATTAGAGAAGATCCTGATGCTGGAAGGGATTGGGGGCGGGAGAAGGGGATGAAAGAATGAGATGGCTGGATGCATTACCTACTTGACGGATGTGAGTGTGGGTGAACTCCAGGAGTTGGTGATGGACAGGGAGGCCTGGAGTGCTGCAATTCATGGGGTCTCAAAGAGTCGGACCCAACTGAGCGACTGAACTGAACTGGACCTGAACACTAAGAAGAGCAGTAACTGGCAGAACTCTTTAGATTTTGATGGCAACCTATTCCACACATGGGAACTTTGCTCCACACCATTTATGAGGTGACTTGAAGGGCTACTAGTTTTGAGTGGGGTTCAAAGCAAGAGAGAGAGCTGTACAGCACATCCAATGATTGAAGCTATCCCGTCTCTAAAGTCACATCACACACACACACGCAATGAATCCAAAGGTATTTACAGTGGGTCAGAATATTGCAGAGAGCCAGGAGAACTGTAAACACAGACTCGAGGTTCTGGAGCAAAATTCTGCCAAATGCGGAGAAGAATGACTTGTCATTTGCCAAATGGGCTATATGGTTTGAGCACAGACCCAGCACTGACTATGGAACACGGAGACTATTCATCTAGAGCTGCTCATCTTGACTGGGCATTATCAGATCCATTCAGTCATAAGACGGGGAGGGCACTGCAGCAATCCACTGTACAATGGGGAAGTGCAGATTTGGTATTAGGCCTGAGCAGATTACATTATATTAATTACATCAAGTGGTGGTTCAGATTGTCCATGCCCTTTGCTCCAGTGCTTATTCCCTCAACTCATATCTATGGCCTCACGGGAAACTTTCCAAGACAAACTGACAGAGGAACAAAGACTCAGGTCTGAATTTGAATACATCTTGGATATTTGGTATTAATGTACTTGATACATACTAAAATATTTACAGTGAAATTACATAATATATGCAACTTGTTTAAAATATCATGAGGAGGGGACAGGCCATGCTTAAGGAGGAGTGGCTATTCTATTTACTTAGGTGTACATTCTAAATTCTCTTTTTTAATTTTTATTTTTGGCTGCGCTGGGTCTTTGGTGCTTTGTGCAGGTTTCTCTAGCTGTGGTGAGCAGGGCTTCACTGCCGTGATGGGGCTTCTCATTGAGCTGGTTTCTCTTGTTGCAGAGCATAGCTTCTAGGTGATCGGGCTCAGTAGTTGAGGCTCTTAGGCTTAGTTGTCCTGCTGCAAGTGATCTTCCCAGATCAGGGACTGAACCATTGTCCCTTGCATTGGCAAGCGGATTCTTATCCACTGTGCCACCAGGGAAGTCCCCTAACTTCTTTGTCGGTCAAAGTTAAGAACAACTCAATCTGGTCCAGAGATGGGTCAGCAGGATACACTGAGGTTATGATGATACACTGGGCTGCTGCTGTATCACAGCCTCGCTCAGGGGTGGCCCTAAAGGACACCAGGCAGGGAAACACATGGAGGGTCAGAGCCTTGAGAATCACACCTAGTTGTTCACTTTATATGGCAGAAATGGCCTAAGGCTCAGTATACACGGAGTTCTGGACAGTGGTGGTGAATGGCTTGGGGAGTTGATCAGGGGCCTGAAGAAGAAAAGCTTGGAAAATCAGAGACAAGGAAGTATGGGAAAGAAAACATTGGTGGAAAAGAATTAGAGTGACTTTTGTTTCCAGTGATCACATTATGTTCCTAATGGTGAAGCAAGCGTTCCTTGGCTTTTTTTTTTTTTTTTTTGGCCATGTTTCACAGCATGTGGGATCTTGGTTTTTTGTTGTTTTTTTTTTTTTAATGTTTATTATTTGTTTTGGCTTCTCTGGGTCTTAGTTTTAGCACACTGGATCCTCCACCTTTGTTGCAGCTGAGGCATTTGGATCCAGTTTCCCGAACAGGGATTGAAACTGGACACCCTGCATTGGGAGCTTGGAGTTGTATCCACTGCACACCCAGGGAATTCCTGGACGCTTTCATTCTCAAACGTTTTCATCTAAGACCATCTTAGCTTTTCTAATCAAAGCTAATGAGAGTAGAGTTTGAAAGTAGCTCTTCCTTTCATGGAAGTCTTAACCTTGTGGTACCCAGAGCTCTGTTCTCGGCCTCTTCATTCCCTAGGTTAGCTCCTGCAGTTTTGTGGCTTTCAATATCATTAACACACTGATGTCCATAGAATTTTAATCTCCTCCCCACTGCATTCAAGTCATGTATCTACCTGCCTGGCCGACATTTCCACTTAAATATGTAACAGGTATCACAAATTTAACACAGTCAAAACCTTCCTCCTGTATCCACTCCTTTTATTCCTTTTCCAGGCTTCTCTATCGCATAAATGACAACTCATCATTCCAGGTATTCAGGTCAAAAATCTAGCATCATCCTTGACTTCTCTTTCCCTCACACATCATACCTTCTATCACCAAATCCTGAGAGCTATACCTTCAAAATATATTTCAACTCCAAACATTTTCACCACCTCTGTAGCTAAGACCCTGTTCCAAGCCACCTTCACCACTTGTCTAGATTTTCAAACAGTCTCCTTCTCCTCCCTTTGCCTCTATCAATTTTCAACTCAGCAGCTACAGTCATTCTGTAAAAATATATTTCTGGGATTTCCGTGGTGGTCCAATGGTTTAGAATCCGCCTTCCAATGCAGGGGGCCCAACTCAGTTCCACTGAGTTTCCACACATTGTGGGGCAGCTCCAGGGCAACTACGCCACAAACAGCAACCAGAGAAGCCCGCGTGCTACTGTCTGGAGCCCGCGCTCTGCAACTGCGCCTGGAGCCCGCGCTCTGCAACTGCGTCTAGAGCCAGCGCTCTGCAACAGAAGCCCTTGCAGCGCAACTTAGACCCGGCACATCCGAAAAAATATAGGCATTTCTGATCACATGACTCTTCACAATCCTCCAATGGTTTCCCATTTCGCGCAAAGTAAAAACCAAAGTCCTGAAAATATCCTGCAATGCCCTACACGTCATCTGGGGTTCTCATCCCTCTCTGATCTCACCTCCTTCCACTCTTCCTTGCAGTGATGCCATTGCAACCATTTTGACCTATTTGTTCTCCCAGAATTCCAGGCACTCCTCATAGCCTTTGCACTTTCTGTTCCCTTGGTCTGTAATGTGCTACTCCCATATGGCTCATTCCTTCTCTACCTTCCCATCTCTGCTCAAATGCTACTTTATCAGTAAGACTTCCCCTGCCTCCCAGTCTCTCCCTTCCCCCCGTTATACTACACACGCTGATTTCAGGACCCCTTTCCACCCTTAAAAATTGAGGACCTCCAAACAGATTTTGTATATATCTTTCAATATTTACCTTGTTAGAAATTAGAACATTTTAAAATATTCATGTATTCATTTGAAAACAATAGCAACCTCATATTAACAAATATTTTTAATAAAAATATAGTATTCAAAACAAAATTAGTGAGAGCACAATTTACCTTTTTCAGTTCAGTTCAGTCGCTCAGTCATGTCTGACTCTTTGCAGTCTCCACGGACTGCAGTGTGCCAGGCCTTCCTGTCCATCAACTCCCGGAGCTTGCTTAAACTCATGTCCATTGAATCGGTGATGCCATTCAACCATCTCATTCCCTGTCATCCCCTTCTCTTCCTGCCTTCAATCTTTTCCAGCATCAGTCTTTCCCAATGAGTCAGTTCTTCACATCAGGTGGCCAAAGTATTGGAGTTTCAGCTTCAGCATCAGTCCTTCCAATGAAAACTCAGGATTTATTTCCTTTACAATTGACTGGCTTGAACTCCTTGCAGTCCATGAGACTCTCAAGAGTCTTCCCAGCACCACGGTTCAAAAGCATCAGTTCATCGGTGCTCAGCTTTTTTATGGACCAATTCTCCATACACACATACATCAGATATCCATACATGCTGCTGCTAAGTCACTTCAGTCGTGTCCGACTCTGTGCGACCCCAGAGACAGCAGTCCACCAGGCTCCCCCATACCTGAGATTCTCCATGCAAGAACACTGGAGTGGGTTGCCATTTCCTTCTCCAATGCATGAAAGTGAAAAGTGAAAGTGAAGTCGCTCAGTCGTGTCTGACTGTTTGCGACCCTATGGACAGCAGCCTACCAGGTTCCTCCGTCCATGGGATTTTCCAGGCAAGAGTACTGGAGTGGGGGTGCCATTGCCTTCTCCAATGGACATCATTAATTAGAGATTAATATTTGTTTAGTTTCTTTCTTGTTTTTAATTTTTAAATTTATTTGGCTGCACCAGATCTTAGCTGCTTAGCTGAATGTAAGATCTTTAGTTGCGGCATGGAATTCTTAATTGCGGCATGCAGAATTTAGTTTCCTGAACAGGGATTGAACCTGTGGTTCCCTGCATTGGGAGCTCAGAGTCTTAACCACTGGACCGTCAGGGAAGTCCCTACAGTTTCACCTTTTAAATTAAAATTTACATCCAATGAAATGCACAAATCTTAATTGTTATCATTTGATAAATTTTGACAAATGCATACACCTGTAACCCAAACCCTATATCAAAATATACAGCCATTAAACAGAAAGTTCCCTTTACCCTTTCCCAGTCAATTCTTATTCCCACTCCATCCCCAGATGCAATTGTTGTTCTTAGGTTTTCTTCCATCGTATATTAATATTGCATGTTTTAGAGCTTCAAATAAATACAGTGGTACAATGTGTGCTCTTTTCTGCAAGATGTCTTTCCCTCAGTATAATGTAATGTTTTTGAGATTCATTCACATTGCTGCATGTATCAGTAGTTTGTTCCTTTTATTGCTAAGTAGCAATGGCGCCCCACTCCAGTACTCTTGCCTGGAAAATCCCATGGACGGAGGAGCCTGGGAGGCTGCAGTCCATGGAGTCTCCAAGAGTCAGACACGACTGAGCGACTTCACTTTCACTTTTCACTTTCATGCATTGGAAAAGGAAATAGCAACCCACTCCAGTGTTCTTGCCTGGAGAATCCCAGGGGGACGGGGGGAGCCTGGTGGGCTGCCATCTAGGGGGTCGCACAGAGTCAGACTCAACTGAAGCGACGGCAGCAGCAGCAGCAGCAGCAGCAGTACTCTATTGCTTGAATGTAAGTTTATCCTGACCTGTCATTATGAAATGTCACTCTTTATCTCTAGCAGTTTAATTTGTCTTGAAGTCCACACCATCTGATATTAATACAATCCCTCTAGCTTTCCTCTGCTGTTAGCATGGTAGTTTGTTTTTTTTTCCTACCCGTTTGCTTTTACCAAAATACATTTTTACAAGTAAAGTCTGCCTTATTCAGATTGACTCTTGAGTTCTTCCAACACAATTCTTAAAGTTTCTTTCTACCTGATACAATAAGATATTCCAGGTTCATCTTGTATTTTTCCTGCCAGAGAACTGGAAATAAGTCATTTCTTCAAGGAACTCTGCTTCCTTTAGTTGAAAAAGTGACACTTAAAGGCTATATTTTGGTTGCTAGGGGTATTCATCGCTTCAGAGTTGACCAGTTTTGAGGCCTTTTCAGTGAATATGACTTTCTAAGAAAGGTGTAAGCTCAGTGTAGACTCACTTTATTGCATGTGGATGTCCAGTTGTTTTAACAGTTTGGAAAACACTATCCTTTCTCCACTGGATTGCCTTTACTCCTTTGTCAAGGATCAATCGACTATGTGGGTCTATTTTTGTGTTTTCTGTTTCACTGATTTGTCTTTCATCAATACCATACTTGTTTAGTGTAGCTTTATATGAAGTCTTGAAGACTTAATAAGTCTTCCTCATTCTCTCCCCTCCTCCTACTCCTTCAGCAGTGTACTGGCTATGCTAAGTCTTTTGCCTCTTCATAAACTTTAGTCAGTCTGTCAGTATTGACAAAGTAACCTGCTGGGATTTTGATTGGGATTGCATTGAATCTATAGATCAAGATGGGAAGAACCGACATCTTAACAAGGCTGAGTCTTCATTGAGACTTCTCTGGCAGTCCAGTGGTTAAGAATCTGCACTTCCAATGCAGGGGATGTGGGTTCCATCCCTGGTCAGGGAACTAAGAACTAAGATCCCAAATGCCAAAAAAAAACACAAAAACCCCTCTCCAAACCCAAGATTGAGTCTTCCTATCCATGAACATGGAATATCTTTTCATTAAGCATGATTATAAATTCTTTTATTGAATATATTTGACAAATAACATTGTGTACATTTGAGATGTGATATATTTTATTACTTTTGATATGTTATGTTACTTTTGATATCTTTATATTTTGTACTATGATTGCTGTTATATACTTACCATATTACATAATTATGGTACAATATTGTTGTCTATGTTCATTATAGGGTACATCAAGATCACTAAGGCTTATTTACTACTTACTGAAAGTTTGTACCCTTAAACAACATCACTTTTTTATCCACTCCCACCCCGATAGTTACCATTTTACTTTGTGTTTTTTAGATCCCATAAATAAATGGTATTATACAGTACCTGTCTTTCTCTGACTTCTCTCACTTAGCATAATGTGCTTGAGGTCTATCCATGTTGTCACAAATGGCAAGATACCCTCCTTTCTTATGGCTGCATAATATTCCATTCCATACCACATCTTTTTATCCATTCATTCTCTGAAGGGCATTTAGGTTGCTTCCATATCTTGGTCATTGGGAACACTGCAATAAACATGGGAGTGCACTTCTCTCTTCAAAATACTGTTTTCACTTCCTTTGGGTATATACCCAGTAGTGGAACTGCTGGGTCACATGGCATATCTATTTTTAATTTTTTCAGGAATCTCTATTGCTTTCCATAGTCACTGAACCAATTTACATTTCCACCAACAGTGTTTAAAGGTTCCTTTTTCACCCACATCCGTTATCTTTTGTCTTCTTGATGCCATTCTAATGGGAGCATAACTCTTAAAATTTTAAGTGTAAATGAAGAGATCACTGGCTAAGGGAAGAGGGGACCCCATTCAGATCTTATTCAAAAATTGCATTTTAATGAAGATGATGAGATGATGAAACATACTTCCAGATGTAACATATCCTTCCTCTTTCCAAGCAGTTGGGTCAAAACTTATTCACAAATGTCAGAGCCTTTTTCTAAAATTACTTTATCTCTCTTTTCTCCACAGATAATAGCATAATTAAAATTTTTCAATGCCCAACCCCAATTCCTCAAGCTTTATTTCAGCCTTATTCCTGCTCTCTTCCTTTTTTAAACTTTATTTTTAATTGAAGGATAACTACAATATTGTGATGATTTATGACATACATCCCTGCTCAGTCTTCCTTATTCATACAGAATAAAGAACCCTCTCTGGAAGCAGACTCAAGATAGCACTCACCTTCTGTCAGACCAAGTAACGCGCTCATTTTCTTCTGCAAGACCATCAAAATCACAACCAACTGTTGAACAACCATTGGCAGGAGGACACTGGAACCCAACAACGGCAAAGAACTAGGAAGCCCTAGAGAATTTTACTTTGAAGGGCAGCAGGATTTGACTGCAGGACTTTCACAACTGTTAACTGGTTATACCCCAATACAAACTATTAATAAAAAGTTTTTTAAAGAAAGAAGTCTCTTAAAAACCATTCAAAGAGTCAAAGCCAATGTGAAATTCTCTTCTCAATCGCTGCTTTCTCACTTTCTCATCTCTGTATCCAGGCCTAACTCTCCTTTTATCTTCTCCACATTCTATAGGAAAATAAGCTTCTGGAAAAAGGACCTAGTCTCAGTCTCAAGAATAATTTGCCAACACAAATGTATAAGAAAGCAGTGATCTAATGTGGTTCAAATGACTAAGCCAACTTCTGGTGTCCGCTTCTCAAACACTGAAAACATGTGGCTGGATTTGAACCACCATGAAAGCTAAACTGATTTCCCAACTTAGAAATTGCAGGATGCTGTTGCTTGGTGCTTCAAGCTCAAGACTAGTCCCTCTCTACAATATAGCTAAGATTTACCCATTGCCTGTCTTTATTTCTAAACCCTTTATCCAGACCCTGGTAGTTTCATAGGGGCCTCTCCACTTCCATCTTCCCTCCATCCCAAAATGTTTTGCCTATTTTGTATCCTTTGCTATCTGAAAGCCTCCAATGGCTTTCCAGTGCTTCAAATAAAATCAGAGATAACAGTTGCTAGCAGAACAATTCTCCAGGGAAAGCAGTTCTGTTCTCAGCTGCTCCACATTCTGCTTCACATCACATTCTACATTCTGGGGGTAAAAAAACCTCTTTTCCTAATTTTTGATGACTTATTCCCTTACCTCTAGCTTTTTGCCCAAGTTTTCTAACTGACATGGAACTACCTTACCTCATCTGCCCAGGCCATCCAATGTAGCTCCTTCATCAAGTGGCACCACTTCCTCCGGCAAGATTCCATGACTGATCCAGTATCCTACTAACCTCTATCTCTGAACCTCCATTCCCTCTTAGGGTACCACTAAATTTAACAATGAACTGTCTTTTCTGCCTTACTAGACAGTAAACTCCCTCCCACAATCTCTCTCTCTCTTGTAATATGCGTCCCCAAGTGCCTTGTACAGCACTTTGCACTCAGTGAGCAATACGATCTTGTAAACTAAACAGCCACATACAGAATATATAAGCCCAGATTCCATCAGTGGTTTACTGGGAGGAGAGAAGGGAAAACATACACAATAACTTTGTTTCACAATTCATTTACTGAATTGGGGCTGGTGACTTAACAATAGATTGCGAGATAAGGCTGGGAGAGAAGTGTTCTTGCTTTCTTTCCCAGGAGCCAGTTGCGTCATGGATGCTTGTAAATTTTCCAAAATAGCCATCTGTTGTTGGGCAAGCTGGGTCTGAAGCTGGAGATTGGCATACATACATTCTAGGAGTCCTAGGCATTCCTTGGGCTTGTGGTCAATACCTGAAGGAAGAGCAATGGAGGCGCAAAGGGGACAAAAGAGATTTTACAATTGTACTGAGATGGGAAAGGTTCTAATAAGAAAACCCCTCTAACCTTTCTGGACACACTCAACCCAGATGCAACTATGCTCAACTGTCACCTTCTCTATGAAGCCCACCTGGCCAGCCTATTTGAAACAAATACACTGGAATTTATTACTCACTCCCTTGCTTCACTTTTCCCCTTAGTACTTATGATTATTTGGTGTAACTTATTATTACTTAACTGTTGGCTAAGTCTCCCTTCTAGAATGTAAACTCCAGAAAGGCATGGATTTTTGTCTGATTTGTTCACTAGTGTATCCCCCGGCATCTAGAAGGATACTGTCATGTAACTGTTCAACAGATATTTGATAAGTGAATGAAATGGTTTGAGATTGAGGCCTAATCTCCCTTTCAAGAGTTCAGGAGATGCCTCAGCCTTCTCTCTGACCTGACACAGTAAGGTCATCGGCAGTGACTCGAAGTTCTTCCTGCTTTATAACTTCAACCAGTCTTGCTGCACCCATTTTTAATGTTTTAAACTACATTATACACATCCAGCTCTGCCAGTTAACCCTGGAAGTTATTTATACATTGTATATTCATTGGTCTTGACTTCTTTGTTAAACCCTGAGGTCCCCAAACTCAGGAGTTATGACTGTCTAGGAGATCAGTCTTGGGTGTTCATTGGAAGGAGATGCTGAAGCTGAAACTCCAATACTTTGGCCACTTAATGCGAAGAGTTAACTCATTGGAAAAGATCCGGATGCTGGGAGGGACTGGGGGGCAGGAGGAGGAGGGGACGACAGAGGATGAGATGGCTAGATGGCATCACCGACTCAATGGGCATGAGTGAACTCCGGGAGTTGGTGATGGACAGGGAGGCCTGGCGTGCTATGATTCGTGGGGTCTCAAAAGGTCGAACACGACTGAGAGACTGAACTGAACTGTTTGGCTTCCCACAGGTATTCTAAACACACACTGATTTCTCTGTGGGAGGATGAATAACTGAAATGCAAAGAAACTGAGCTAATAGTTACTATTTCTTTCCCTAGTCACTTTTTAACTAACATTACTAAACAAGCAATGAAAGTCTTATTTCAGTCTTGCCAGTCTAATAAAGGCATTAATAAGCAAAACAAACAAACAAATTGGTAAAATCAGGAAGAAAATGAAATCAACAGAACTGAATAATCAACAAACTACCAGCGAAAAATCTACAGATGCCTGGACCCAGAGGTCAGCACCAAAATCAATAAAAGAAAGCTCCAGCCACCTTGTCCATTAAACCCTCCCCGCTGCTGAGTATATTTGGGAAAGCCACCCTGCCTCCTTCCTTACCTGAAGGCAACTTTGTTGGCAGGATTTTCAGGAAAGTGACTGGTGAGGAACTTGCTTGAAGATTAATAAAGCTGGGGGAGGGTTTGGCTCGACAAAAGAGGCACAGTATTACCCTCCTCTTTGGCTGGAACAAAATCAGAGGCAACTAAGTCAGAGTTCATTCTAACAAGGGACAACCTAATTAGAATCCTGCATCTGATCTATGAATGCAAGCGCTGAGGCCCTGGCCCAAATGTCTCCAAAGAAAGTTATCTAAGACAAAAAAGAAACCACAGTGAGACTAAGGGAAACCAAGCAGAGATGGGATAAGCTAAAATCTAATTTGCTTACATTTTACAAGTTCTTACTGATCTGTGCTACATGCTGACTACTGCGCTGAATGCTAGAGCATAAACATGACCTAAGACATGGTTTCTTAGGTATTTAGTATCTAGTTAGGGAGACAAATCAGACACTGGTGAAATGGTGATATAGCAACACAGGATATAAACAGTGATTCCGATGGTCTTGGGTGAAAATAAGTCCTTTTATCTTTTAGTTATACTGAAATGTGATTAAATGTAAAAATGAATGTTTTTGAAAGGGCAAGGGAGAGGTATCAACTTGAGTACAACAGACAAAGAAGACTCCAGGCAGGTGGAGGATATTTACTGGACCTTGAAAATAGAAAGCTTCGGATAAGTGGAAAAGATAATTCAAGTGGGAGAAAAAAAGATGGTATGAGCAAAGATAAGGATGCAAGAATATGGCTAGAATGATAAGGAGCCCTAGGAAAGTGGCCAGAATTAGGGTAGGGAGAGTGGGAAAAGCAGAATGGGTCATGGAAGACACTTTCCAATGTAAATCTGAGACTCTCTCAGAAAATCACTGAGCCTTTTAGGGTTAGAAAATATGATACAATTTTTAATCAATACATTAGGATTAAAATGGGTTGAACATGGAAGTTCTTAATGGGGAAAAATAGATTACCTTTGGCAAAAATAGTTAAGTTAGAAGGAAAATTTGATTTGTAGGAAGAAAATGAGTGTTATAAGAGACATATGTTATTTCTGTCTACTGAGTCACCCTTCCTCTGAGAAGCTACTCGTTTCCCAGATTCTAGGTCATACACACATCAGGCCCCTCTCCCTATTCCAACAGGAATGGACATGTGACCCAATATAGGCCAGTCATGGTAGCCTATCCCACTTGGCAACTGGGACTGATCCAAGGAGTAAGCACATGAGGCAAACTGGGCTTGTCATGCCTTGGGACTGATAGGTAGATTCTGTGTCCAAGCTTGCTTGCCTCAATTTGCTGTGCTGGGAAGATGTAAAGCTGGGGTCAATGAAAGCTAGTGAATTTGGCTGGCATCTTTGAGAAGCAGGTATAAGCAAGAGATTAGAGAGAAGAGACAGTATAAGAGAAAGAGAGATATATGGGCAGATAGCTACAGGCACTGAATCCCCAGTTCCAGTCCCTGTGGTCCTCGTCACTCTTATTCATTCTTATTCTCCAGCTACCTCATCAACCCTCCCAACTGCACAAGCATCTGAATTTCCTTTTTCAGTTTCAGTAATGTCATATTAACATAAATCACATTTTGGACATACTGGATCTGAGATGAGACAAGGCAGTCCAAATGCCTAAAAAACAGCCAGAGATGGCACTGAGCTCAGGTGAAAGGTCAAACTTCCAGGCCAGACACAAAGAGGTGATGAAGGAGCTGCAAGAATAAATTAGCTCTCCAAGGTCAAAATCTGGAAAAGAAACCTGGACCTTTAGGGAACTCCTCCTTCCCAGAGTTTGCAAGATAAAAAGAAGTGGCAAAGTAGACTGAGGAGGGCTTCTCTGGTGGTCCAGTGGTTAAGAATCCACCTGCTGAAGGAAGGGATATTGGTTGGATCCCTGGTCCAGGAGGATCCCACATTCCTCGAAGCTGCTAAGCCCAAGTGCCACAACTACTAAGCCCATGCTCTAGAGCCCGGGAGCCACAGCTACTGAAGCGAGGGCACCCTAGAGTCTGTGCTCTGCAACAAGGGAAGGCACTCTGCAGTGAGAAGCTTCTCTGCAATGAGAAGCCCTTGCACTGCAACTAGAGAGTAGCCCCCACTCATCACAATTAAAGAAAGCCCGTGTGCAGCAAAGAAGACCAAGCACGGCCAACAGTGAGTAAATAAATAAAAATTAAAAATAAAAAGTCCAAAGAAGAGCAATGGATGGAAAGGCAGAATATCTGGCTCCATGAAAGAATTAAAGGGATCAAGACAGTGGAAGTCCATAGTTCACTGTTATGATAAGATCAAAGAAGACAGAAAACTCAAATTTACTCATTCATACATATAAGAGATAGCTTGGTGCTTCTATATATCAGCCATTAAACAGCCATGGTTGCTATTCTCAGAAATGACAGTATTACACTGTAGACAGTGCATTTTCTACTGAACTGTAAGGTTTGAAGAGTACATTATACACAATCCATATTAAAAGAAGTAGTATACTGATGACTAGACAATGTATAATAGAGGATGAGATTGGGTAGCAGCAAAAGGAAGAACAGACAAAATAAACGTAAAAAGTTATTTACATACATTATCTTATACATTTTTCATACTGAGCCTAAGAAGTAAGTAGCCTTATCTGCACTTTTTTGAGAAAATTTAAGTTAGGAAATTTGCTCAAGATTTTTCAGTGAGGCAGTGCTGGAATTAAATCCAGGCCTATAGACTCCAAAGCCATGTTCTTTACCGCTGCACAACATAATCTGTGAAAATAGCTAGTTCACTTATGTTCAAGTTAAGACAGTACAGACCTCTCAGATAATCTGTTCCGCCTACAGTTAAGTGAACAGGCTCTGGAGTCAGATGGTTTCAGGCACTTCCCTGGCCACTAGTGGGACTGTCCCAGTCAGTTTGATTATCTGTTCACTCAAGTCAATAGTATGTCTTCTGTCCCAAGTATTAAGAGGAGATGCAAAGGAATAATAATATACTTTTCAACTTATAATTACTGAGTATCTACTATTTAATAGATCCAGTTCTAGGCACTAGGAACGTTCCATTTAGTGGGAAATGCATAACAAATACAAATATTTTCCGACTAAGTAATAGGAAAAAACCATACATATAACTAGCTTCATTTTCCCAAAAGCTGGGCAATTAAGAAGGTCTGGTTTTAAGGGAGAGGAAGCAGGGCATCTGACACACACCTCTTCTGTTAGTAGGATGACTAGGAAGCGCTCCATCTGAACACCCACAGCTGTGGTGCCTGGGGAAAAAAAAAATCATAGTATCTCGTGACCGACAACTCATCTTACTGTTTTACTATTAACAATTTCTTAAGTTCTCCCCAGTAGAGCTCAGGCTGTTCCAATTTGGAGAGGAAAAAGTGTGAAAGGATATACTGTCTTAGTTTATGGCCAAATAGAAGTAACTGTTCTTGAATTTGGTCTCACGGCCCTTTCTTTAGTTTGGAAAACAGCTATTTCCTTTTTTTCTGGACAAAACAGTACTTTAACCACGCCTAAACCTTAAGAGTCTCCTATGAACGGGCAAATATTCTGTGTTCTCTCGTTTTAATTTCTGTAATATCAGTCCTTTTCCTATTCTGTAGGGTTATTTTGAAACTCTTGCTCTCCAGCATCTCTAATGAACTCGCAGCTGAGGCGATGAGGAGGGCACGGGAGGGAATGGGCGTGGAGAAAGAAAATCTTGAGAGCACTACAGGGAACACTTGTTTTGGATAGGACAACTCGGGGAAAAATTGAAGCCATCACCTCCTGGTACCGCTGACAGCCTCTGAATAAAGCATTTGCCTAAGAAAGGGAAAGTCCACGCAGAGCAACGAGTCAGAGATAATAAACCACAATTCCCAGCGTGCCGGGAAGGATAGTCACAGCTCAGCCCAGTCGGATTGGACTACAAATCCCATTTTACCCGGCATCAAACCGGCCGGGTCGTCTCTCAACAGCCGGTTTAGGTCCCGCCCCCTATCCCTCCCCGTTGCTAAGGCTGGAACGAAAGCTTGGAAACTGCCACGCCTTTCTAGACCTTCGCGGCCCGGAGAGAAGCCTAACGCCAGAGTTTAATGACCTCACCTACGGTTTTAATCGAAAGCCTCAACCCCAGCACCCACCCTTCTAGTTGATACACATGCGCAGTGGCGGGCAGGCCAACTGCCGGAGCCTGAGCGCTTGCGCTGAGGTTCGCGCCGCACGCGGCCGGGAGCGGCCACCCTATTGCGCAAGCGCCTGTGCCCTCGCATTTCTAACATCGTGCTTTCTCTATCTAACTTGCCTTCCGTTCTTACGCAGGGGGTGGGGCTAAGAATGTCAATTGGTGTGTTTTCGTGCCGGTCAGTGAGATGCATGCAGTGATTGGTGGTGACTCAGAGAGTAGCGTGTTCAGGTGTGAGCCCAGAGGAGGCAGCGTTTTCTGGGCTTCTCTCTGGTTCTCTCTCTCCAGAAGGTTCTGCCGGTTCCCCCAGCTCTGGGTACCCGGCTCTGCATCGCGCCGCCATGATGGGTCATCGTCCGGTGCTCGTACTTAGTGAGTTGTGGGGAAGGATGGGAAGGGACTCCCCTCGCCGCACCCCCCTCTTTCCGCACTTTACAGCCCTGCCCCAGCCCAGTAGCACCCTGGTTCGGCCACGGAGCCTTCCAGTCGTTCATTTTGGAAGCCCCTTCTCCCGTTTCCCCCTCTTCTTAACCCAGTCCCCTGTCTTCGCAGACGCAAATTAACGTTACCCTCGCCGAACGCGAGGGTTTGTCTTTCCAGGCAAGTGACCTCGGAGAGATGCTTCCAACTCTGCGTTCCGTTCTTCACTCCCAACCCTTGCCCCTGCACGTTTTTCCTTGAGCGATTTTCAGTGTGTAGCTGAATGAATAAATGTTTTTTTAAAATTTGACCTAGCTTTATAACCTTGGTCCATCCTTTAATACTGGTGTGGCTCCGGCCAAATAAAGATCGAAATAGTTTTAGGGTTTATTATTAGGGTTAACAGTATTTCCTCGTAGAATTGTGAGGCTTAAAAGAGGGTCTGGCAAACAGCGAGTTTCCTTGGCCACTTTTTTTTTTTTTGATAACTGTTTTGAATTTCCTTTTGTCAACCCTTGTTCCTGATGTAACCGTGCTTCTCTCACTGATCATATTATATTAGATGTAATTATCCCTGCAAATGTCTCCTCCATTGTAATCTTTTCCACTTAAGAACTGAGTTTTCCCAGATTTCTTAATTGGTTCTTTTTACCTTCAGGGAACATCCTAGATTTCAAGTCCCATTTCACTTGTCTTCCCCTGGTATGTTTCTATCCTGTGTAACTTCTGTACCTCATCCTGCATGATCACTTGACATGCTTGACTAGCCATTTTGCCTTTCTCACCATCTCATCTTTTGTGTAAAGAATGCTGTTCCGAGATTTTATCTATTTTCTCTACACCTGGAAAATAACTATTTTAAGACAAGCATTCGCTTAACCCAGGGGAAAAAACCTTTTTTTTCTGATGAATCCATCAGAAAGATCCATGCAGGATTTTAGTTAACACTGCTTGAAATAGGGATCTAAATCCAGAGAGTTGTGTTTAGATTTGATGGGACTGGATCAAAAATTTTACAACAAATTGTAGTGAAAATATAATTTGGAGAAAGGAGTGAGAAAAACAATACATTGGTTCAGTTATGGCCATTGACTTTTCGCTCATTGAAAGGGCCCTAGGATGAGTTAGTGGTGCATTGTGCAACCTTTCTGAGGTCCGTGTTAATCCTTGGCATGAACGGCTGTAACCGATTGTGCTCCCTATTAAAGTATATAGTACACTGTTACTGATGGTAAGTGGGTAACTGAGGCATTCTGATTATATCCAAGCATGAAGTGACCATATCTTGCAAACCCCAATACTTTTGAGTGTGTGTTCTCATTCCACATCACACTGGGGGTCACTGTCAATAATTTATGCTGGGACTGTGGTTATGGTTCACCATATTTTAGTATGAGAATGTAAACCCCCAAACTCTCCCTTGTTATATAAAGGAGAGATTCATGCTTTTTAGGGACACCAGCCCTTTGAGAATCCAATACATGAGTGTAAATACACGAGTGTTTGGTTAGAGGGAAAGTGATGACCAAGATTCCGAAGTTGAAGCTTTGTGGATTGTTTCTTATTATACCGGAAATTGAAGTAAATAAGTAAGTAGCCATAAAGTACGTGTGTTTATTTTTTAATAGTTTGTTGAGGTATAGTTGATATTTAAAGAGTACAAGTCGATAAGCTTTAATCAGTGTATACATCCATGAAACCTGGGTGTGTGTTTATTTTCAAAGATTAGGGAGTAGCTTATATACAGCGGAGCAATACTGGTCTGTCACCCCCTTTTTTTTTTTTTGAAGGATAATTGCTTTACAGAATTTTGTTTTCTGTTGAACCTCAACATGAATCAACTATAGGTATACATATATCCCCTCCCTTTTGAGTCTCCCTCCCATGCTTTTGTTTTTATCTATTTTAGGCCAGAACACAAAGCGTGAATCTGGAAGAAAAGTTCAATCTGGAAACATCAATGCTGCCAAGGTAGCATGTTTTTTAAGTTGTTTATGATGGTTTCCTGTATTTGTATTTGTGTATTCGTGATTTGATGGAAGAAAATTTGATTTCCTTTCCTTCAAGACATTTCCCTTCTGGTGGTAAGGAGAAAGAAGCCTTCCCTCTCTGAGATGTGTCTAATGGTCTTCTCTTATGGTGCATATTCTATTGCATGTTTGTGTTTGTCTCCCATGCTAGACTGAGTTACCTGGGTACAAGAACTATATTAATTCCCTTTTGTATTCCTAGTACTCACTGTAGATCCTGGATAGGTATATTCAGTAAATACCTTTTGAATGAAAGATTAAAATAGCCCTGGATATAATTTAGCATGGGGTGGAAGCCACTATCATGGAAGGAAGTACAAATATGTGGACTTTCAGTTATCTGTGGACTGCTGGGAAACTGAAGCTGTGAGAGCTATGTCCTTTTTTTCCTTGTGAAAAGTTATTCCTTTGCACATCCAGAAAACATTCCCAAAGGAGGAAAGACCAGAATCTAGCCATATGACACCCTATATTGAAAGTTAGTTGCCAGCCCTACTTTAGAAGTGTCCTTGTTAAAACACTGCCTCTGTGGGTTGCCCATGCCCCGTCCCTGAAACGCACAATCACGATCCTCTGGTTTGTGCTTAACACGTTTTGTATTTTCTTTCCAATAGACTATCGCAGATATCATCCGAACATGTTTGGGACCGAAGTCTATGATGAAGGTAGGCTTATCTCATACTGAAACTTCAGCTACACATTTTCCCTTTCTGTTTTCTGGACACTCAAATATAACTTTTGCTTTGGTCCCAGATGCTTTTGGACCCCATGGGAGGTATTGTGATGACCAACGATGGCAATGCCATTCTTCGAGAGGTACGATTTTTCATTTTGTTTTCTAACGTTTTACAAAAGACACGTAAAGAGATAATGTAAATAATGGTTAGTTTCTTTAGGCTGCTTACAAGTTAACACAGACTGTGTGACTTGAAACAACAGAAATTTATTCTCATGAACTGGAGGCTGGGGGTCCAGACTCAGTGTGTCAGAAGTGACACACTCCCTCTGAAGGCTCTAGGAAGTGCCCTTCCTCTTCTAGCTTCAGAATCTTGACCACATTCCTTGGCTTTTAAACTCTCCTTCTGTCATATGGCATTCTCTTGTGTGTCTCACCATCCCAGTGGTTGGGTTTAGAGCCTACCCTGATTTGTCCTATAACCTCTTCTTAACTTGGTTTCATCTTCAAAGAAAGACTGTATTTCCAAATATGATTGCAGTCACAGTTTCCAGGGAGTGAGGCATCAGCATGTTCTTTCAGAGGCCACAATTCAAGCACCACAACGGTGCTCCCAATAAATTAGCTAAAAGATACTGTTCTGTTCTCAAGAAACTTTAATATTTAAATTGTCCTAATACATTCCTCCTCCTTCCCCCTACTCCACTGCAGAAAACTACTTGAAAAAGTGGTTTACTTAGATATCTTGGGGCCAGTTTTAATCTTTAAATCTGTGATCAAACAATAAAAGGGAGTAAGTGTGGAAGCAAGAATCTAAGTTAGGACCAAGCAGAATGGGTTAAGAGGTATTTGAGTAGTGTTGATTCAATGAAGTCTACATTTTTCTTTTTCTAATTATTTATGGCTGTGCTGGGTGTTCATTGCTACGCATGGGCTTTCTCTAGTTGTGGTAATTGCAGCGTGAGGGCTTCTCATTGCTGTGGCTTCTCTTGTTCCCAACTACAAAGTCTAGGGTACGCGGGCTCAGTGGTTGTAGCACATGGGCTTAGTCGCCCTGCGGCATGTGGGATCTTCACAGACCAGGGATCAAACCCATGTCCCCTGTGTGGGCGGGCGGATGCTTAACCACTGGACCACCAGGGTAGCCCTGTACTTTTCTTTTCAGATTCAAGTACAGCATCCAGCGGCCAAGTCCATGATTGAAATTAGCCGGACACAGGATGAAGAGGTTGGAGATGGGACCACATCAGTAATTATTCTTGGTAAGAAGAGAATGGAAGGTTGATAAGGAAAATGAGATTGAAACGTTAGATTTTTGCCAGAGATAATGTCAGTCTTCTTTATATTTTTGCCACACTGCTCAGTATGTGGGATCTTAGTTCCCTGACCAGGGATCAAACCAGCACTCCCTGCAGTGAAAGTACAGTCTTAACCACTGTACTACCAGGGAAGTCCCTTGAGTCATATTTTAAGAACATTTTTACTAATCCATTAATTATAACTATTAAAAGAAGTTGTTGCTAATTTTCTATGTATTCTCTCCCAACTGAGCATAAAATGTTCATCATGGTAAAGAATAAGTTTTTCAAATGTGTTAGAGTAAATTACAGTCTATTCTCATTACAGTAAATTATTTTCTGTAAAGTCAACACAAACACTGAATTAGTAAGTATTAAACCATCACTCCAGGAGGTAGTATGGGGTTAGATCCCTTGAGCCTCTGGTCACATATTTTATCAAGCATAAATATGTGTTTTATGTTTTGTTTTAAAGTGAAGATGCTCAGTCGTGTCCAGCTCTTCACGACTCCATGGACTGGAGCCCACCAGGCTTCTCCGTCCATGGGGTTTCCAGGCAAGAATACTGGAGCGGGTTGCCATTTCCTTCTCCAGGGGATCTTCCCTACCCAGGGACTGAACCCAGGTCTCCCGCATTGCAGGCAGATGCTTTACCCTCTGAGCCACCAGGGAAGCTCTGGATGTTGTTTTTAAGTAAACATGGTTTGTTTTAAAGATACCTTATTTAATGTACGTTGTTGACTTATTAACATTGAACTCGTGCCCAATATCACTGTAACTCACACCTAAACTAAGCTTATCTAATAAGTTAATTGTCTTTACAAGGCACATGAGAGCCTTGTACATGGGAAAACTAGATAGTACTTAAGTGCTTTCAACAGTGAAATCACCAAGAAAATGCACAGATTTGAGGAAAACTTGCCACTAAATATACCACATAGAGGACACTTTTTACAAGATGAGAGCTGAAACAAAACAGAGCATTCAGTCTTACCTGGGAATTGTATACATTGGGTGATGTAAATTTTTCATCTCTGCATGTCTGAATAACCATTTAAGTGCAGTAAATACTGATTTTGAGATTACAGATTTTAGTGAGTAGTAAAATAGACAAATATAGACTCTTAAGACTGAGTCTTAGCTATACATGTTTTAATGGTTAATCTTTCTGTGTTTTGTGGGATCATAAAACATCCTTTTGAAAACTTAGCGTATTGCCTTAGTTTTATAAATTTTAAGTTGATTGTGAAATTTTTATAATAGCATTCATTCATTTTGAAAATATCTGTAGCAACATGAGAATTCTCTGATGGTAATCTTACTGGCTCAGTATTAGAGGATCCGCCTGCCAACTCAGGAGGCTTAGATCCCTAGGTTGGGAATATCCCCTGGAGAAGGACATGGCAACCCACTCTAGTATTCTTGCATGGGAAATCCCATTGACGGTGAAACCTGATGGACCATAGTCCATGGTGTCGAAAAAGTTGAATACCAACAACAGCAATCTTAGTTGAATCTCCTGAAGTTACTAAATAGGTTAAATATCCATAGGTCTAGGTATTTTAGACATAGCTATTTAAAAAACACCAAAATATTGCCATTTCTGAAGATAACTTCTATGATACTGTTTTGGCTGCTGTTTAACAGGGCATAGTCTTTTCTAAGTTACTAGAGCATCTTTTAAAATATTTGATTATCTTTTAATATACTTAATAGTCACTTATGAATTCTAAAGTATCAAAATCAAACATCTGAGTACATGCCAGAGAGTAGATATGTGAACTTTGACACATTTGTGTGCATGTTAAGAATTAGTGTCAGTGGACCTGATAATATAAGCATTTTCTAAAAGGCCCTTTTTGACCAAAATAATGGTGTTTTAGAAGCAAACTTTGTATGTCAGTATTTGTATTTCTCTGTGTTTGTGTGTGTTTAAATAGAATTTAAAAGTAAGGACAGTTTTTTAAAAGGGGGGCATTTTACCAATAATTCCTCTTCCAAAGGGTAAGTTTTTATGAGTATTCTCTGGGTATAAAGTTTTGTGTGTGGGGGTTATTTTCAGTACCTGCAGTTTGACTACATCTTAGGTATTGAAATAATAAGCAAATCAATTTTCCTTTATGTATTTTTCTTTCTTTTTAGAGTTTTTGGAAAATATTTACTGTTTAAGAAACTGATAACATATGTAGTTAGATCACAGAATCAATCTTTAGTCATTTAAAATGTATCTGATAATACTTTATTTCAGAGTTGGCTTGTGCAGTGTACAAAATTTGAAATAGTGTTGGCATACCTTTGGGGCAGACCTGCTTTAGAAAAGAAGAGCAAGTATTTTAGAAGCTTTAATGAAGTTGTTTTGATATCCAGATACTTTTTAAGATGTTGTGGCATGTGTATCTTTTCTCAGCTGGGGAGATGCTGTCTGTGGCTGAGCACTTCCTAGAGCAGCAGATGCACCCAACAGTGGTGATCAGTGCTTACCGCAAGGCACTGGATGACATGATCAGCACCCTTAAGAAAATAAGGTATTGGAGGTGGGGACCAGAAGCAGGTGGTGTCAACCAAGGAAGGCCTGGAAGACTCATCTGTTCTTAGAAGGCCGGGCACATCACCAGTAGTTTGTATTACTTTGCAAGGAGAAAGAGGAGAGCAAAATGAAGGGAAGGATAAGGGGAACAAAAGTTTTAGAAAACGGCCAAGGATCCAAAGCAGACAGATAAAAGGAGCTAGGTTCAGTTCTTCAAAACATGTTTTGGTTACATGCAGTCTGCTAGTTTCCATGTTAGAGACTGCCTTGGGGAATGTATAGTAAGTGAAATAGAGCTTCACTCCAAAGTTTTAGATTGTAGTAGGAGAAACAAGGAGTTAGATAACTGATTATTGAGGACTTGATATTAAAATATCCTACCATCATGTATGATTATAACTTTTCCAGTCCGTACTCTCTGTAATACAAAGTATTGTGTAGGATAATAGTCAGCTGTATTCATTAAAATGAAAAGAATAGTACTGAAAATGCTGTTTGAATCCAGTCTAGTTATCACAGAACTTGCCGTTGGTTTTTGTTTGCTGAGTGCTGTAAGGTATAATAAAAAGAATATAAAAATGTGTGGCTTCTTAAGGGAATGTCAGTTAAATGAGAAGATGATACAAAATGCAAAACTTTTTTTTATTAAAATAGTTGTTTAAAAAATAAAACCTATAATCTCCTCATATTCTTGGGTTGTTGGATACACAAGTACCCAGCACAGGTGGAGAGCTTTGTATTGTACTGCCTGCTATTAAGAGCCAAAGTACTTGATAACTAGCAGTCTTAAGAGAATGAGGTGTTTGATTGAACAGAATTTATGAAGTAAGCTTTGTAAGAACGTAGAGATACAAAGGATATATTGAATATTTGGAGCTGAATCATTAACATTTTTATTTTTATCAAGCAATAACTTTGGAGCTATTGCTTTTTTGTCTAAAATACATGATTCAACAACTATTTAATGATTACTTATTATGTGTCTTACACTGTTAATAAAAGGGATTTTAGCAGTATGTGAAAATTTGGACAAGATAGTATCCAGGGTCTATAACTTTCAGGATTTTTAGTTAAGGGATGAAGTTTCAAAGATGAAATGTGTCTTGACTCAAGTTGTTAAAGTTATATATGTATATGGTATATATGGTTGGAGTAGAAGGTAAAGAGAATATTGTACTGTAAACTCAAGTAAATGTGGAGAGTTGTCAGAGAAGGGAGCAGATTATTCAGGGATTTGAGATACCTTCCAGGGATGGGTTAATTGTAAGCTTTCTAAAAGCAGAAGATGGACAAGGTTACTTCTTGATAACACTTTAGTTTCCTATGAAGGAAATTTCCCCTTCTGCCTGTTGGCCCACTGTTACAGCCATCAAGATGTAGATGAGGGATTTCTTAAATATCCAAGATCCCCTAAGCATATTACCCGTTTTCTTTTCTCCAGTATCCCTGTCGACACCAGTAACCGAGATACGATGCTGAACATCATCAACAGCTCCATTACTACCAAAGTAATCAGTCGGTGGTCTTCTTTGGCTTGCAACATTGCCTTGGATGCTGTCAAAACTGTACAGTTTGGAGGAGAATGGCCGGAAAGAGATTGACATTAAGAAATACGCAAGGGTAGAAAAGGTAAACTCTTTAAGTGTGTACTTTGGAATCAAATTATTTCCTAGCATCACACCTTTATTATTAGAATCAGGAAGAAGAGTATTTACTATCTGGAAAACAAAAATCTTGAAAAAGAGGGTACTAAAGAGGTATCTGAAATAATTCTGTTAGCGTCACTGCTCTCTCTACCCATGGTTTACAGGGGCAAGGGAAAGGCTTTTTTTTTGATCTGTATTTGTGTGCATATCAGACACTAGGTCAGGGAAAAGTAGCATTAATAACTTGTGACCAGTAGAGGGAGCCCTGTACCTAAAATTCGTCGAAATCTCTTTTCAAGAGGTGTGTGCCCCTTTAAGTCTTTGTGAATCACTGAACTTGATTCAGCCAGCCTTCAAATTGTGTGTCATGGTCTGAGATTGATGTGCTTCCTAGAGAGAAAGAAAGGTGATTGCAGCTGTGGTGGTTTTTGAGGTCTGTGGAAAATTCAGAAATCTGAAATGGTGGTTATTTGGAAAAGATGAATGTCTGAAAAGGAAGTTGAGAAGTGTCTCCTGGTTGTGGATTAAAGTAATTCTTTTGCTCAGATACCTGGGGGCATCATTGAAGACTCGTGTGTTTTACGTGGAGTCATGATTAACAAGGATGTGACCCATCCACGAATGCGACGCTATATCAAGAACCCTCGCATTGTGTTGCTGGATTCTTCTCTGGAATACAAGAAAGGAGAGAGCCAGGTAAGGGCACTGGCCCTATTCTATAAAGTTGATGTAAGACTCTGTTACTATACCAAGGAGATAAGAAGTACTTGGTACATGCCTACTGTGTGACCTTTACATGTAGTCTCTGATTCTTAAAACAACCCTTAAGAGCAAATGATACTGACTTTCATTTTACAGATGAGGGATCTGTAGCTCAGAAAAGTTAGGTTAATTGCTTCAGGAACATACCTTGTATTGGCCAAATCAGGATTTGAACCCAGCTCTGGCTTCAATTCCAGAGTATGATGCAACCTTTTCTAATGCATTAGTAGAACATGGAGTAGGAGTTAATTGAGCTTTGAAGTGCTAAAAAATTTCCAAAGGACAGGAAACTCACAAGGCACCATCACACTTGAGTAAAACAAAGTAATTGAAGCTTATCAAACAGTGATTGGGAACAAGAATCATTATTAGTTGGGAGAATTAAGACCCTGAGTTACCCTGCATGCTGACAGGTCAAAGGAAAGGTTGAACTAAGTGGCTATAAACTTAGCCAAACTCTCCACTAACTGCATTGTAACTTTCCTTCTAGTACATAACTGAATGGAGTTAAACTAGATGTGGATGATTATTGGAGCTAAACTGGTGTACAGAGGTGTTGGATCATGGTTTATTCCAGCTCTTGCTTTCTGGGATAAATGAGAGGGCAGACAGAGGGGTGAGGGGGCGGGTGTGTGTCACTTGCTCGGTCGTGTCCAACTCTTTGCAATCCCCTGGGCTGTGTAGCCTGTTAGGCTCCTCTGTTCATGGGATTCTCCAGTCAAGACTGGAGTATGTTGCCATTTCCTTCTATACCAGAGGGAGTGTGGTAATAGCTAAAGAGCTTCACCAGTTCAGAATTTTTAATGCGTGGTGACTTTTCTTCACCACATAGACTGACATTGAAATCACACGAGAGGAAGACTTCACCCGAATCCTCCAAATGGAAGAAGAGTACATTCAGCAGCTCTGTGAGGACATTATCCAGCTGAAGCCAGATGTGGTCATCACAGAGAAGGGCATCTCCGGTAGGACTCCATTCATTTTTCCAGACTGTTGTTGTGTTAGAAGAGGATGGGTAATTTTTTTCATCCCATGTTGTCATATACTGAACATAATTTACGGGTGATGGTTAGGATACATGGAAGATAAAAGCAGTTCAGAACCTGGAGTTTCTGGCTTCCAACTTGACATTTCTATTTCCACAGATTTAGCTCAGCACTACCTCATGCGAGCAAATATCACAGCCATCCGCAGAGTCCGGAAGACAGATAATAATCGCATTGCTAGGTGAGTAGGTCAGGTAAAAATAAAATTGTGCTCCTTCCCATGTGTTTTTATTTTGTAGCTTCATAATGTAGTCATCATTATCTGATAAAGCTTAACAGGATACAATCAGCCAAATCATTTACAGGTGGAAATAACCTGGGATTAGCCATCTGCCTTCTTCCGAGGTCCTCTAGAGTAACAATTATCTGCTTCATGAGACTCTGTTGCTCCTAACCAGAAGTGAGCAGCTTATGCTTAGACATCTGTGATCACCACCTTGGTGTAGGGTCGTCTGTTTTAACTAGCTCAGAATATGATAGAACCTATAATTAACTTGATTGGATCCTTAAATTGCATTCACTACTTCAGCATGGATATCTGGGCTTAGGTCCATCTTTTTTTTTTTTTTTTTTTTTTTAAATGTTCAGTTCAGTTCAGTCCCTCAGTCGTGTCTGACTCTTTGCAACCCCATGAATTGCAGCACGCCAGGCCTCCCTGTCCATCACCAACTCCCGGAGTCTCCTCAAACTCATGTCCACGAGTCAGTGATGCCATCCAGCCATCTCATCCTCTCTCATCCCCTTTTCCTCCTGCCCCCAATCCCTCCCAGCATCAGAGTCTTTTCCAGTGAGTCAACTCTACGCATGAGGTGGCCAAAGTACTGGAGTTTCAGCTTTAGCATCATTCCTTCCAAAGAAATCCCAGCGCTGATCTTCAGAATGGACTGATTGGATCTCCTTGTAGTCCATGGGACTCTCAAGAGTCTTCTCCAACACTACAGTTCAAAAGCATCAATTCTTTGGCGCTCAGCCTTCTTCACAGTCCAACTCTCAGATCCATACATGACCACAGGAAAAACCATAGCCTTGACTAGATGGACCTTAGTCGGCAAAGTAATGTCTCTACTTTTGAATATGCTAGGAAATATCTAGGTTGGTCGTAACTTTTCTTCCAAGGAGTAAGCGTCTTTTAATTTCATGGCTGCAGTCACCATCTGCAGTGATTTTGGAGCCCCCCAAAATAAAGTCTGACAGTTTCCACTGTTTCCCCATCTATTTCCCATGAAGTGATGGGACCGGGACCATATGCCATGATCTTCGTTTTCTGAATGTTGAGCTTTTAATGTTAAGTCTATCCTAACATCACATAATACGCCATAGATCCAAATGCGATTTTATACTTAAAACACTTTCTCTGAAATGGCTCGGGGCATGCATCCGTATATATAGTTGACTTTGCATGCCCATGAGTGGGGGAAAGAATGACAGATAGAAAATTACGCCTACATTCATTAAAATGGGGTCAGACATATATTTACCTTCCTTCTTGTTTGACCTTTGTTTTTAGTATAGTCCTGTTATTGGCCTTGAGATCTAACTAGGCAATATAGGACAAGTTCAACATAGAAATGACCATTAATTTATGTCACATGTGCATAAGAACTCATTTGTCCAAATTTTAGGGTCTACTGAATATACTTTGAATTAAACAGTATCTCATTATAGTAATTATCTTAGGTATATACACTTATAAAACTGTATTAGTTTAAGGGAACTTTACCTCTATATTTGGAAATCTGTTTTACCAGGCAGCCAAGACCTCTCAAGTTCGGTAGAAATGTTAGCAGTCCACTTTTGCCCTTCCTTTATCCCCCACCACAGACTCTAGGGACCAGGAAGATGAGTAAAAGTATCTGACATCATCTGTCCTTCTCCCTATACCCCCTCCTCCCCGTCTAATCATTAGAGCCTGTGGGGCCCGGATAGTCAGCCGGCCAGAGGAACTGAGAGAAGAAGATGTTGGAACAGGGGCAGGCCTGTTGGAAATCAAGAAGATTGGAGATGAGTACTTTACATTCATCACTGAATGCAAAGACCCCAAGGCCTGCACAATTCTTCTCCGGGGGGCCAGCAAAGAGATTCTTTCGGTGAGTCAGCCTTAGAAGTGTGACTGAATTGAAGTAGATCATTCCATTTCTTGAGTTTCCCAGAGGGCCTAAAATTTTCCTGTTGGCCATTTATAGTTATTCAGTTGTCATCTGAAGCTGCAAGTGTTTTTATTTTAAATTGTGGTTAAAAATTTTTTAAATGTAACATTTATTGTCTCAGCCATTTTTAAGTGTATTAGTTCAGCAGTGTTAAGTGTATTCATATTCTTATGCAACAGGTCTTTAGTACTTTCAGTTTGAAAAAGTGAGGTGCTATACCCATTAAACTCATTGTTCCCCCATCCCCTAGCAACCATTGTTTTCTTATTTAAGTTGAAATTAATAAATGCTACCTTTTTTGTTAATGAGGTTAGATAACTTTCAGAAGGCACATAAGCTAATAGAGTTTAGAGTAGAGTTTCCACTACGCTGTGCAGCCTCCTAGAGTGTACAGCTAGACAGGACAGAGTAGGGTATAGGTCTGTCAAGCACAGCGGACAAAAGCCTAATATCCCAGAGTGACACCTCCTCCCCGTGGCCTTCTTGGAATTGTAGTTATGTGTTTTTCCAGAGTTATAGCATCTGCCCTTCCCAAAAGGTTTGAAGGACCTTTCTTAGTCTGCCCTCTTGGGTGGTTTACCAGACTTGGCAGTCAGGAAGTCCTTTGGTGCATCCGGTTTGTTCTGAGCCATCGAGCTTTGGCTTTATACTGTTTCTTTGCTTTCCCAAGGAAGTAGAACGCAACCTCCAGGATGCCATGCAAGTGTGCCGCAATGTTCTTCTGGACCCTCAGCTGGTGCCAGGGGGTGGGGCTTCTGAGATGGCTGTGGCTCATGCCTTGACAGAAAAATCCAAAGCCATGACTGGTGTGGAACAGTGGCCATATCGGGCTGTTGCTCAAGCCCTAGAGGTCATCCCTCGCACCCTTATCCAGAACTGTGGAGCCAGCACCATCCGTCTACTTACCTCCCTTCGGGTGAGTTCCCTTCCATGCTGTCCTCTTAGGTAGAAAAAGCTATGTTTGGACTAAGAGGATGGTTCATGTCTGTCCTCCCAGGTTCTTCTGGTAGCTTCTTCCCTTAAAAATCTCTATCTTAATGTTTGTTCCCTTAAAAATCTCTAAAATTTTGCCTTACTTTCTGTCATTGGCTTTTCTCTTATTCCTACCTTATCAATCAGTGTATCTGGTTTTGTCTGATGGTCTCTATCAGCTTACTTGTTCCTAGTATTTTCCCCTTTAACTGTTTATGCTTGTTCCAACTACAGGCCAAGCATACCCAGGAGAATTGTGAAACTTGGGGTGTAAATGGTGAGACAGGCACTTTGGTGGACATGAAAGAACTGGGCATCTGGGAACCATTGGCTGTAAAGCTGCAAACGTATAAGACAGCAGTAGAGGTGAGGCAGTCAAAATCATATGCTATGCTATTTAAGTATTCTTCCAAAGATTTCCCAAGGAATTCCATCCCCCTGCTTATTTTTAGCTCATTTAAAAAACAAGGTAATGGGAACCTTCCTGGTGGTCCAGTGGTTAAGACTTTACTCTCCACTTCAGGGGTGCAGGTTTAGTATCTAGCTCGGCAGCGAAGATCCTACATGCCTTGGGGCCAGAAAACCAAAATACAGAACACAAATAATACTGTAACAAATTCAGTAAAGACTTTTTTAAAAATGATCCCCGTGGGGAAAAAGTCTTAAAGAGCAAGGTAGGAAATTTCCTGGCAGACCAGTGGTTAGAACTCTGCTCTCTCACTGCCCAGATCCCAAGTCCAGCCACTGCTCAGGGAACTAAGATTCAACAAGCTGTGTGGCACAGCCAAAAGGGAAAAAAAAGTTAACTAGCACAAGTAGCATCTCTTGCTTAGGGGAGAACTCTATTTACATTCAAGACTATTGAAGGGTAGATTTCAGATAAAATGATAATTATGTAGGAGGAGCTAGGTGATAATGTCTAAAAGAAAACAAGTGTCCTTCCTGTCTGCTGACCTCTTTGGGGCTGTGTTTTTTCTTCTAGACCGCAGTTCTGCTGCTGCGGATTGATGACATCGTCTCAGGTCACAAAAAGAAGGGTGACGACCAGAGCCGGCAGGGGCGGAGCTCCTGATGCTGGCCAGGAGTAAGCAGTGGACAAGGCAGCCTCAACGCACAGAGCCAACAGAGTCTCCCCCTTCCCTGAGCCAGACTGCCAGGGACACTGTGGATATCTTTGTTTGGAAGGGATCAGGTTGAGGGGCAGCCCCAGTCTCTTTCTGTCCCAGCTCAGTTTGCAAAAGGCACTGACATGTAATTCTTCTCTATTGTAAGCTTTCCATTTAGTTTGCTTCCGATGATTAAATCTAAGTCATTTGAGATGGTTGTTATGTGTTTTTCAACCTTGGGTCATATCTCTGCCTCCTGGCAAGGAAAGAGAAGGCAAAAAACCTTACTGGGGAGAAAGAAAGATGAGGATTGAGGTCATTAGGTAACTTAGTCTTGAGAGGGTATTCTTCACACTTCTCAGTAGATGCTAGTTGGGATGGCTCTTGGAATTCAAAGCTTGATACTGTAAAGCTTAAAGCAGCACAACTTTGCATTCACCACCCAAAGAACAGGAAGAACCTGTCCAAACTATGGGTATTCCTTGTGGGTGGTTGTATGTAGAGCAACACGCAATATGTGCCAGGGCTCTGGCGTTGATCCTAAAGAACATAGAGCATGTGTTTTTGTACTGTATCCTGTAGCTTTTCAGAATCTTTCCTATCATACCTAGAATTCTTTCTTTGCTGTCTCCCAGGGTTCTTCCTGATTCCAGTCTGTTCTGGCTTGCTGGCTTATTTTCCTGGTGTGTTTGTGTCACAGTAGGATCTCTACTTGCCCTGCTAACGTTAACAAAAGATGTCCCATTTTGTGCTTCATTTTTATCAAGACAAAAGTCTTGTGACCCTGAGACTCTGGAGGCTAGGTGGGGCTAGCCTTTGATTTCTTCAGAGACCTTCCTCTGCGCCATCCCGTTCCCTTTGTCCTCATGACTCATGCAACCAGATTGTATCCTCTGTGACCACAAGAGCTAGTATCACTAAGTTTAATATCGTGGCATGATAATGGCTGGCACATAGTGCTTATTGTATAATGGGTATGTTTTGGTCACTTTGCATATATTAACCAGTCCTTAAAAGGACCCTGTAAGATGAGTAATAACCCTGTTTTATTAGGAATCCAAAGCATAAAGTAATTTGTCCAAGGGTCACAAAAATGATAAGTGGCAGGCCTAGAATTCCTGGGTAGACGGTCTGGCTCTATAAAGTTGCACTTACAACTAGCAGTGATGACTGAACAGAGTTGTGCTGTGGAAAAGGGCCTTTGGAGATCTGCTCTCATCACACCTGGTATTTAACTTGCTGTTTAACCTGGTCCAAAATTTTCAGCTTTTCCTTTTCTATGAGAGGCTCTGAAATAAGCCTACCTACCTTTTGCTGAAATCCTTCCCTCTACATGAAGTGTTAATTCCCTCAAGAGTTTTCAGACATTAAAGAAAGATAATGAGTTAATCTCAAAGATCTTGAAGAGATGGTGCTTAGAAGACCTAAAAATTATGGAAGGAGGAATTGTCTCTCAACACTTTTCTAGGTTCATTCTGGTTTTACGTCTAATGGTTAAATACATGGATAATTAATTGAACATAGTAGTCTAACCCATGGAAATTCCTCCTGGAATGTCAGATCAATCTCTATCCTTCATCAGAGCTTTCAGAGCCCCTTTGTGCTTTTCAAAGCCTAAATTTAAGTCATTAATGTCTACCCAAGCAACTGTGTTTGTTGCCTGTATGGGCTCTAAAGTGATTCCATGAACACAGTTTTTGCTGCCACCTTGACTTTCATGATTCTCTGGCAAATTCCTGGATTCAACTAACTTCTATTCTGCACCTGCCCCCTCATAAAGCAGTGTTGGGGATGGGGGGAGCCTTGAATCCTGTTAAACACTATACTCAGCCAAGACACTTGTGTATATCCTCACTTGTCACGTCTAGAGGTGACACTTGAGAAGATGCAACTTTTTTTCTCGAGGAAAGGTTTTTAAATTTGAAGTATAGGTGGTTTACAGTGTTAATTTCTATTGTACAGCAGAGTGACTTACATATATTCTTTTTCATGTTTTTTTCTATTCTGGTTTATCACAGGATGTGAATGTAGTTCCCTGTGCTGTACAGAAGGACTTTGTCTATGCATTCTACATACAATAGTATGCATATTACTAGTCCCAAACTGCCAATCCTTCTGTCCATCCCTAACAACCATAAGTCTGTTCTGTATGGCTGTGAGTCTGTTTCTGTTTCACGAGTATGTTCATTTGTGTCATTTTTCATTTTTTTGGATGTGCAACACAGCACGCAGGTCCTTGCCTCTCTGGCCAGGGATTGTGTCCATACCCTCTGCAGTGGAAGCACAGATTTTTAACCACTGGACCACACCAGGGAAGTCCCTTTGTAGACATTTTTGGTGTGACATGGCCATAGTGACTGGTGTGTGTGTGTGTGTGTTTTATATATACATATATATATATATAAATATAATAAAAGCACATAGTTTATAATTTTTATTGGAGTATAGTTGATTTAATGTAGTTTTGATTTGCCTTTCTTTCACAATGTGATGAGCATCTTTTCATCTGCCTATTAGCCATTTGTATGTTTTCTTGGGAGACGTATCTGTCTAGGTAGTCTGCCCATGTTTCAGTTGGATTGTTCTTTTTTGCAGTGGAGTTGTATGACCTGTTGGAATATTTTGGAAATTAATCCCTTGTTGGTCACATCATTTGCAAATATCTTCCAGTACGTAGGTTGTCTTTTAGTTTTGTTTCTGGTTTCCTTTGCTGTATAGAAGCTTGTAAGTTTGATTAGGTCCCGTTTGTTTACTTTTGCTTTTATTTCTGTTGTCTTGGGAGACTACCCTAAGAAATCATCAGTATGATATGTGGCAGAGAATGTTTTGCATATGTTCTCTTTTAGGAGTTTTATGATGTCTTAAAATTGTCACCTCCCTAGTGGCTCAGATGGTAAAGAGTCTGCCTGCAATGCAAGAGACCCAGGTTCAGTTGCTGGTTTGGGAAGATCCCCTGGAGAAGGAAATGGCAACCCACTGCAGTATTTTTGCCTGGGAAATTCCATGGACGGAGGAGCCTGGGGGCTACAGTCCTTGCGGCCACAGAAAGTCAGACAGGACTAAGCGATTTTCACATGCATATGTTTGTCTCTAAGCCGTTTGAGTTCATTTTGTGGCTCAGCTGGTAAAGAATCTGCCTGCCATGCGGGAGACCTGGGTTCAGTCCCTGGGTTGGGAAGATCCCCTGAGGAAGGGAAAGGCTACCCACTCCAGTATTGTGACCTGGAGAATTCCATGGATTGTATAGTCCGTGGGCTCGCAGAGTCAGACACGACTGAGTGACTTGCACCTCCACTTTGTGTATGGTGTGAGGTGTGTTCTACCTTCTTTGATTTACATGAGACTGTCCAGCTTTTCCAACACAACTTGCTGAAGATACTTTTCTTCATTCTGTTTTCTTCCTTCTTTGTCAAAGATGAGTTGTCCATAGGTGTTATGTGTTTATTTCTGGACTCTTGTTCCATTGATTCATATGTCTGTCTTTATGCCGGCATCAAGCTGTTTTGATTACTGTAGCTTTGTAGTATTGTCTGATGTCTGGGAGGGTTATACCTCCTGCTTTGTTCTTTTCCCTAAGGATTTCTTTGGCAGTTCTGGGTTTTTATGGTTCCATATAAATTTTAGGGTTTGTTCTAGTTCCTGTGAGAAATGTCATGGGTAATTTGATAAGGATCACATTAAATCTATAGATTGCTTTGGGTAGCATGGTCAGAAAAAAATGAAAATTTTTAAGAAAACTTGAGTTTATCCTAGACTAGCCATCAGAGGGGGAAAATGAAACTGGATCCTTTCTTTGTTTCTTACAGCAAAATTAGTTTCCGGCAACTGAAAGATTTAAATACAAGAGCACTAGAAAAAACATGAGATTTAAAAATATACTCATCAGGATTTCCCTGATGGTCCAGTGGTTAATAATTTGCCTGCCAGTGCAGGAGACATGAGTTGCCTGGTCTGGGAACATTCCACATGCCTTGGGGCAGCCAAGCCTGAGCACAGCTACTGAAGCGCACACACAGCAACAAAGGCCCAGCACAGCCAAAAGTAAATATTAAACTATACACTTACATAGCCAGGGAATTCCCTGGCCCTCCTTCACGACTCCATGCTTTCACTGCCAAAGGTGCAGGTTCCATCATGGGTTAGGGAACTTAAGATCTTGTGCTGTGTGGCAATAAATGAATGATAGGGACTCAGGAAAATAGGCAAAGGTATAAATAGCTCCAGGGAAGCAAAAATAAATGACTAATAAAACATGGAGAAGTGTTTGATTTTATTCATTAGGAAATGCAAATTGTTTGGTAAGCACTTGTCAGAGTGTGGGGGAAATGGACCCTCAAACATGGTGTTATCAACTGAACTTCATAGAAGGCAACGAGGCAATTCTGCTCCTGAGTATTACTCTTAACAGATTTGGTTACAAATATATATGAAATGCTGTTCATACAGGGATATTCTTTTCAGTGTTTTTTGCCTGTAGCAAAATGTTGGCTACTATCAAGGTTCTGGCTAAGTATATCCGTGGAATATCCCCCTGCAATGAAAGACTGGAGAGATACAGAATAGTCCTCAATATATGTGAAAAAAATTTTCTAGACAGTGGGTTCCATGGTATCTTATTACACACATATATGTCTATAGTATTATTAAATATGTATGTACATATGCAGTCCAGTGCTGCATATATAAGACTGTTTCCACTGCAGGGCATGGATTCAATCCCTAGTTGGGGAACTGAGATCCCATATGCCATGTGGTGTGGCCAAAAAAGGAATACATAAACATGGGCACGCATAGAATATTTTAGGAAGGACACACGAGAAACTGGTAGTAATGGTTGTCTCAAGGAAGGACCCAGGTTGCTGATATCCTCTGGTACTTTATAAATACTGTACCGTATGCATTTTTTCTTAGCTAAAATGACAAGGATTAAGAAACAAAAACCAGAAGTGCATTCATTCAGCCAGGCATGCGCTGAGTTATGTATTCAGTTCTATGACAATTGTGTATCACTTTCATGTCTTGTTTTCTGAGGTTTCTTTTCTCCACAGTAAAATTGTGAGCTCTTTTCCAAGACAAGAACCTGCATAGCCAGGGTTTCAATAATTATTAATAATTGGCAAAAAGAACCCTCTGAGGTGTTCTATTCCCCCACCGAATTCTGTCAAATTCTCTGCGCCTTCCCTGCCACAGTCTTTCTGTAGATTCCATTTGGATGTTTGAATCCAGCTATCATGCCCCCTTGTAGGTAACTTTAGTGGGGCCAGTTGCGTAGGAGAGGTTAGGAGTGTGTCTGCAAATCTAGTCTGAGATGGCTCACTTGCCAGCTCAGTTGGGGATGACAAACTCCTAACCTTTCTGATTCTATTCTTAATTCAAACACGGAAGGGAGGCGGACTCTTTAAGAACTGTTGTGACAGCCCCGCCCTTTTAAGAGATCAGCTGAGTCTGTGAGTCACATGACTTCAGCGTCTCTTCCGCTCTCTGAAGTTGGGACCACATGAGCGGCTATGAAAAGCCTAGCCGGGGTTGGGGGTTCTGTGCCCCCAGCCCCGTGCTCCTCCTGAGTCTACTGACGGCAGCTCCACTTGGCCTGCTGGGGGAGGAGACCCGCCAGGTGAGGGGCTAGAGCAATAGGTGTTTCAGCATATGCTGCCTTGAAGGGTGGTTGGAATCTAGGACAACGGAAGGGTGGGGATGAAAGGTGCTTGCATTGAGGAGTCAGGGCAGCCGTGGGTCACGGTACAGGATTATGGAGTAGGACGGATGTGGTAGAATCTGGACCCTGACTTAGCCCTGAGTGAGCCAGGTCCAAGCAAGTGTTGGATTTTTCCTTCCTCTCAGCTGTGTGCCCTGATCTCTCCACCAGGGTTAGGGCAGTTTGGGCTCTCCCTGCCTCTCCTCCAGCCCATGTCTGCCCTTGACAATGAGGTTCTCTTAGCTCCCACAAACATTCCTTTTGCACTCTTTCCCCATCATTTTGCAAGCCCCCTCTCATCCCCAGACATCTTTGTCCTATGTCTCTCCCTGACCCTCTTCTCCTGACCAGCCTCTACAACTTGTTCCAGGTGTCTCTGAAGGTCATCTCTAACGGGCCGGACTTTTCCCAGAACCTGCTTCATATTCGGGCAATGGGCACCAACTCCACGCTGCACTATGTGTGGAGCAGCCTGGGTCCCCCAGCAGTGCTGCTGGTGGCCACCAACACCCCCAACAGCACCCTGAGTGTCAACTGGAGCCTCCTGCTCTCCTCTGATCCTGACAGGGGCCTGATGGTGCTCCCCGAGGAGAGCATCCGATTTTCTTCTGCCCTTGTCTTTACCAGGGTGAGGAGGTTGGGGGAGATCCAAGGGGAAGAGTGCAGAGGAGAGGGTTCACTCCAGTTAGAGGGAGAAATTGAAGACTGGTAGTAGGTGAAGTAGAGTCATGTGTGAGAGCCTGGGGTGGGGCCAGTGAGTGCGGTGGTAACTCAGGAGAAAGGTGGACTCGGGCAAACCTTGTCCCTCCCCACCCCTCCCCATCTCCCCCACAGCTGTTTGAGTTTGACAGCACCAACATGTCCCATGCGGCCTCAAGGCCTCCAGGAAAATCATATCCTCCGTACTCCTTGGCCAATTTCTCCTGGAACAACATCTCTGACTCACTGGATCCTGCCACCCTCAGTGCCACATTTCGAGGCCACCCTGTTCGCGACCCCACTGGGGCTTTTGCCAATGGCAGCCTGGCCTTCAGGGTAAGGATACAGGGAATTTGAACTTGAAAGGCTGGTTTATGAGGGTGGGAGTTAATGATAGGGATCGCCTTCAAACATAGGCATCCACCTGCTTCCCACTTCTCCCATGCCTCTTCCATCTTAGGTCCAGGCCTTCTCCACATCTGGCCGACCAGCCCAACCCCCTCACCTCCTGCATTCAGCGGACACCTGCCAGCTAGAGGTGGCCCTGGTTGGGGCCTCTCCCGGGGAAACCGCTCCCTGTTTGGGCTGGAGGTAGTCACCTTGGGCCAGGGCCCTGGCTGCCCCTCAATGCAGGAGCAGCACTCCATTGATGATGAGTATGCCCCTGCTGTCTTCCAGGTGAGGCTTCCAGCAGCAAAGCAGACAGGTGGGGGTATGGAAGGGGGACTCTATCAGGACCTCAGAATCATTCAACAATTTACTGTTTAGCAACACTGCATTCAGTTCCTTTAAGTGCTGAATGCTATGCTAATGAATTTAGCCCAGAGGAAAGGCAGTGCAGTGTGACTATTGCTCCGACTGGTAGGATGTGCAAGGGCCTGGGGTCCCAGAGTGGGGAGCTGGTGCAGGCTTGCTGAGTGTTGAGACTGGGAAAGGACTCAGCGCCACCCAGCCAGCTGTGAGTTCTAGAACCAGGCCTAGGATTCAGGACCGCTCATGACAGAGAGGCTGTGAAAGGGCGGGGGAACGGAAGGGCCAAGCATCTTTTGTCCTCCTCAGCCTGTGTGTTTTCATTTCTCCTCAGTTGGACCAGCTGCTATGGGGCTCCCCCATCAGGCTTCATGCAGTGGCGACCAGTGGCTTTCTCCCAGAAGCAGGGCAGCCGGGACTCAGCCATGCCCTGCCAATCTTCCCCGCTTCACCCCACCTTGGCATACCTTCTCCCCCAGTCACCCATTGTCCGAGCCTTCTTTAAGACCCAGGACCACACCTGTGCCTTCAATCTGACATTTGGGGCTCCCACAGGCCCTGGCTACTGGGACCAACACTACCTCAGCTGGTGAGAGGCGAGGCCTGGGCCATGGGTTTGGGAGGTTGCAGTGGAGGAAGGCTGGGCCTCTCAGCCTTCCCTCCTAAGCCTGACTCCCTCTCTTTCTCCCTCTGCCTGCCCTAGGTCCATGCTCCTGGGTGTGGGCACCCCTCCAGTGGATGCCTTGTCCCCGCTAGTCCTAGGCATCACGGCACTGGCCCTAGGTGCTCCAGCACTCACGCTGCTGGCAGGAGGCCTGTTTCTGCTGCTGGGCCGCAAGCGGGCCTCTGAATACCAGTCCATAAACTGAGGCCTGCTCTCTAGAGGAAAGGACATTACTGGGCCTGCCTTGCTGGTCTGCAGGTTTGAGGGTCAGTATTCCCAGCCAGCTCCCCCTCTTTCGTATCTTCCTTTTCGGTAGAACCTCAGATCAGCCTCAGCTTCCTGGGGGACCCAGGTGGAGCTTCCTTCCAACTCTGAGGAGGGACCTGACACAGAATGATTGCTAGAGGGAGGGTCCCCTCCGTGTTGCCTCCCCGTTCCTCCACCATCCCATTTCCCTTGAATGGGACTCACAGGCCTAAATGAGAGAGGCCTTCTGACTGTTTGCTGCCCTGGAAGGCATGAAATAGATTAGTTTTTTCCCCACAGGGCTTGTCTCTCAGTGTGGTGCGTTGTTGGGCAGGTTTGGACCTGGTTCCAGGGAATGAGAGGGCTGGAGGAGGGGCGTGGAAGGCAAGTTTTTTTGAAGCCCCATTTCCTCATCAGGCCTAGTTCTCTCCCTTGCCAAGGGACCAGGCTGCTGCCAGCCACTCTTCAATATGTGGAGCTGGGAGGTTTCTGGTGCAGTTTGAATCAAACAGGGAAGAGACACTTGAGGTTGAGGGGCAAACCCTATGGAAGAGCCAAGAAAGACTGTGGTATTAATCATTTATTATTATATACACATTCAGACAGGTTTAACATCAACCACCATGCCTTCCAACCACTCCCAGCCACCACACGTGTGGGCATGCACGCACGCGCGCGCACACACACACACACACACACACACACCTCTTAGGAAGCAGGTTTCCCTGTCTGCTCCTCTTCCCACAGGAAAGAGATGACTGGGCACTTTGGAGGTGCAAAGTTACAGGGACCTAAAGGGTTGGAAGAGAGGAGTCAGCCACTCTAGGCTGGAGCAGCTGTAACTGACTTGGCTGAGGCTAAAGGGCCTAGGAAGGCCAGTCATGGAGGGTCCTGAACCCAGGTCCCCAGAGGGTTTCCACCAAACAGGAAAGCCCTGTTTGATCTGGATGCCCAGCCTTTACCTAAGGCATAGGCAATGTTTCCAGTCTCTTGGAGGTCCTCTGCTTAGACACCCAGCACTGAAAAGGTCAGAGTTTTGGCTGCGCTCTGCCGGATGCCTCAGGCAGAAGGCTACAGAGTGGGGAGCAGAGTCCAGTCTTCGTGGGCCCTGGTGGCAGCTGTCAGAGGCTGCTAAGGAAGGAACCATGCCTCTGCCCCTGGTCCCATGTCGTCAGCATTCTTAAGGAACGTGGCTGTCCACCTCTTTCCCTGAAAGACTAAGTCCCTCCCACATAATTGTCCCAGGCTCCTAAGATGAAGGGGGGGCACCCCACACTCTGATTGGATGGCACCCCTGTTGGGGCAGTAGGTGGGTTCATCCCACCCAGGAACGAAGCGGGTGGGGCAGCTCAGCCCCGGGAGGCGGGGCCTGTAGTCTGAGGCTGAGTGGGCATGGTCAGGGTAGTCCAGGCGGCTCTCGGAGGCAGTGAGCATGCGTTCAGGCTCCACCACGAACATGTAGTAGAAGTTCCACACCAGCATGGACAGCAGAGGCAGGAATGTCAGGCCATAGCCAAAGCCTCGGAAGGAGCGGCCCACGGCGAAGGTCAGCCAGTATATGAGCCTAGGAGGCAAGAAAAGGTCGGGCTTTCCTTGAGGGGAAGTGCCTCAGCTAACAGGCTGATGATAGGGAGAGTGGAAATTGAGGGAGGCAGATGGGGGTTGGCTGGCACAACAGATGCCTCTACAAACAACTAGTGTTCGTGCACTGATGTATGTGCCGGGCATGGTACTAATTACTTTAGGGGCAGTATTTAATTTTAGACCTCACATCTCTATGAAGCGTGTATATTATTCACCTCCCTCTTTGTATACTTCTCAAATTTGAATTAAAAAGTTTTGAGTAGGCAATATACATTTACACGGTTCAAAATTCAAAGGCACCAGTGAATATAGTAAAATGTTTTCCTTTACTGATTCCCAGTTACTCTGTTCTCTTCCTTCACCTCCTCACCTCTATTCTACTCCCACCCCAGACATCATCCATTACTATGGTTTCTTGTACATCGTGAAGTTTTCTGTGTATATAAGCAAGAAAATTTATGTTTTCCTCCTCTGCCTCTTTTTTTTTTTTTTTTTGAGGTTCGGGAGCATACTATTCCATGGGGTCGCAGAGTCGGACATGACTAAGCGACTGAACTGAGCATACTACAGAGACTGTTCTGCACATTGACCTTTTCCCCCATTTAATGCATCTTGGAGATTATGTCATTGTGTGTGTGTGTGCTCAGTTGCTCCGTTGTGTCCAACTCCTTGAGACTCCATGGGCTGCAGCCCACCAGGATCCTCTGTCCATGGAACTTTCCAGGCAAGAATACTGGAGTGGGTTGCCATTTCCTACTCCAGGGGATCTTCCCAACCCAGGGATTGAACCCACATCTCCTGCACCTCCCGCATTGGCAGGTGGAGACCCACCTGAGAAGCAGTTGTGTCGTATCCGTATATAAAGAGCTTCATTATTTCGCAGCTACAGTACATTCCATTGTGTTTATTCCCCTTTTGTAGATGGAGAAACTAAGATTCCAAAAGGTTAAGACGGGTCCAGCGTCACATATTGGGGAAAGAGTAAAGCCATGATTTGAACCCATGCCTGTTCATCAGCCTCTCTCCTGCCACTTTAGAGGGGCTGAGGGAAAGAAGAGGGTAAGGAAGCCAGCTTCAGGAGAGCTTGAAGCCCAGAGGGATGAATCAGGCACAACTAAATTTCCGCTTTTGCAAGATCCATTCAAAAATACACACCCCTCAGTGGGAGGAGGGCAGCAGTTTCCTCTTAACTTACAAAGGACCATCTATTACAGAATTGAGATGCCTCTCTATTTTTACCTGTGTAATAGAGGGAAGAGTACATGCTGCCAGTAACTTGCCCATAAAGAAGGACCCTGGGTGAGAGAGGGAGGGACTTGGGTTCTCGTCCTGCCTCTGCTGACAGACCTACACAACTCTTCTCCCCGAGTTTGTAGTTACTTCCTCTCATAGTCATTTTTTCTCTGTAAAATGGGTAAGATGGCCCAGACAACCGCTGGTCCTTTAGCTCCCTGATGATTCTTACTGCTTAAACCAAATTAAACCAACTTCTTATCTGAGATCAGCGTTCCCTGAGAAGGAGATGGGAGGTTGAGTTACATGAACAGGAACGTATTTATCTTGGAAAACATCTATTGGAAGAACACACACGGCTGTGTGACGGTCAGGAGACTGGCAGGACAGATGACCATTAGACTACGCTTAGAAGTGACAGGAAGACAGATTTTAGCTTAATAGGAAGAATGCTTTAGCAGTTAAAGCCACCTGGAATCCTATATGGAAAATAACAGGACTTCCCTAGGGGTCCGGTGGTTTAAGGATCCATCTGCCAATGCAGGGGACACAGGTTCGATCCCTGCTCCAGGATGCTGAAGCATGGTCCTACATGCTGTGGGACCCCTAAGCCCCTGTGCCACAACTACTGAGCCCGTGCCCTAGAGCCTGCGAGCCCCAGTCACTGAGCCCGCACGCTGCAACTACTGAAGCTCGCATGCTTTGAGCCTGTGCTCCAAAACCCACAGGCTGCAGCTATAGAAAGCCCTCGCTCAGAAACAAAGACCCAGCTCAGCCATAAATAAATAAATATGATAAAATCTTTTTAAAAAGAAAATAACAAAAGGAAATGTATTAGGGGGAAAAATGGAAAGATCTGTATTTCTGAAAGACATCAGAAATTCAGGGGTACCTTTCTGGGTTAACATAGTTTAGATGAAAATACCCCTGCTGCTGCTGCTGCTGCTAAGTCGCTTCAGTCGTGTCCGACTCTGTGAGACCCCATAGACAGCAGCCCACCTAAGGATCTTCAAATTCTACATAAAAGGAGAGTAATGAGGCTGCTATGAGACCTATGTGCCCTCAATTTGGATGAACAGGACAATCCCTTGACCAGTCCCCACCCCCTCCCATTTGACAAGCAGAATTTCCTGCCTAGATGGAAAGAGACAGGCTAGTGCAGGGGCCAGGACCATTTAGCGAAGTAAGCACTGGAAGAGCAGACTGTTGGGAGTCAGAATTGAGAGCTATTGTCAAAGATCTGAATTGACTAGACAATTTCAGAGGTTAGAGGCAGGGCAGAAGTTTTCAGCACAATATAAAAGAGAACTTTATAAAAACTAGGACTTTTGATAAATAAGACTGCCTTATAAAGAACAAAGCATTTGGTCACAGGAGATGTTCAACCAATGTTCAGCCAGTGGCCGCCTGACCAGAGTGTCACGGGAGAGTGGTTGCAATGGGTGGGAAGCTGGTCTAGGTGACACCCGAAAGCCCTTCCCTTCCTGTTGCAGGTTGATATATGTGTCTTACGAAAGACATAGGAGCTGCCAAGTGAGGTAAAGTGCAAGGCAGAAAGTGGACTCAGCTTTCCAGGGTGCACATTTGGGCTGATTCAGAGTCCAGAATCTCCCTGGCTCTCCAGACATTCAGATGCCCAGATCCCTTAAGCACCACTACCTCCCCTGTGCCCCACCCCCAGCCCCAGCTCACCGGGAGATGGCAAAGAGACCAGTGAGTAGAGGGAGCAGTTTGAGGGTATCTTGAGGCAGGTAGGTGGAAAGCACGGCCAGGTTGAAGAAGTAGAGGATGAAGAGCTGGACCGACTGGGCCACATATCGCCGGTGGATCTCCACCTCCCGCCGCGGCTCCCCAAAGGGTCGAAGGGCAGAAAAACACAGCAGGCTCAGCCCATACACCAGGATCCCTGAGTGGGGTTGGAGAACACACAGGATCAGGTGAGGAAGCAGGCGGCAGTTTGTAGCATGGGCATGGGCTCTGCACCCTGGGTGGGGCTGAGGTGGTCCTGAGTGGAGGTGGGCACACAGGGCGACAGGGTGTGGGAGGCCCTGAGGGTCCAGGTCTAGTGATGGAAACTTCCCGGCTCTCCAAGTCCGGCAGGCCCTGCCCTCCAGCCCAACTCCCAGACGCCCCCTCCCTACCCGCAGGGCCCAGGCTCACCCAGTACAATGGGGAAGGTAGCAAAGACCCCACAGCGCAAGGTGTAGATGAGGCGAGAACTCATGGTCGGCAGGCGTGGGGCATCGAAGGGCAGGAAGGCGTATGCCCCGTAGAGCAGGCAGGGGAAGAGGATGAGGGCAGCTCCCACCGAGGCCACAGCCCTCAGCACCTCTCGGCCTCCACAGCCCCCACAGCCCCCACAGGAGTGGCCAGGCGGCTTCACCACTGCTTCAGCCCACTTGCACTCCGGGGGCTCAGGGTGGGTGGCCCGGGGGGCAGGAAGGTCCGGCGGTGCTCGCCCTCACTGGCCTCACAGCACACAACGAGGTCCTCCTGGGGCCGCCGCTCAATGCACTGTAGGTCGATGGGCACGAAGGCCCGGGCTGCCTTCTCGGGCAGCAGGCTGGCTTCATCTTCAGGCAGCTCCTCTAGTTTGGTGGGTGGCTCTGACTCGAGGGGCTCAGGCTCAATGTTCCTCCAGCCCGGGGGATCTGGGAACGGGGCACTGGGCTGGGGGCCAGTTCCCCCAAGGCAAAGTGGCAGCCTCACTTACTGTGCTGTCTAGACCATCCTCGGTCCCCTCTCTGGCTGTGGGAGACTCAGCTGAAGACCCCACTCCAGAGGACTCAGCTCCAAGGGACTCAACCCCATCTTCCCCTTCCAGCTTCCGGCCATTGGGGACCAAGGCCTGGGGTGGGCTCTTGTCCAGGGTCTCAGGCCCCTTCACTTCCAGCAGGGCCAGGGTCTCGGGTTCTGTCATCCTGGGACCTGACTTCCGAAGTCTACCACAAAGTCATGTCACCCTGGAGGGAGCAGAGCGAAGTTCTGTCAGAAGCTGCCATCCTCTGGCCCTCAGGAGGGGTTGATAGCACTGCAGCTCTCCAGGGCAGCTGGCCTCACAGGCTTTAGCCCCTTCTGGGATCTTAGAGAGAACCCGATCTGGAGGAAGGTGTTCAAACAGTGGGAGGCAGGAGAGAAGTGAGCAGCTGAAATGGAAGCACCCTTTTCGCCATCAAATGCTTTTCAGCAGGAGAGGGTGAGTCAGGGGGCACAGGCCCTGGCAGCTATGGCCTCAGCCAGCCTCCACCCACACCTTCTACCCTCTCCACCAAAACCCCTGGGGTCATGGCCACCCTAAGGCAGGAATAGGAGGAAAGGGAGATATTTAGAATTTTGCCAAGATCCTTCCCATGAAGGATCTTGTGAACAGAGAAGCTGCCCCTTCTCCTCCACACCTACCCTTCCCCTGCAGATCCCCAACTGGAACTTTCTTGGCAGCTGACACCCATGATTTGCCAACAGATCTGTCCCAAGGAGCTGGCAGTGGCAATGCACCCTGGCCTTTTGTCTCCAATTTGGATACTTGGTCAGTTTCCAAACTTCTCAGTAACCCACCCCCTATGTCTCTGGAGGGCCCGGGTGGATCCATTCTGACCTCTAAGTCTAATGAAGGTTGTTTCCCATGCCTCCACTCTGGTCTGTGTCCCCTCCCTGCTGTCCTCCATCTCACTGCTTCTGGATGGGGCTGATTTCCCTCTCTCTACCTCCCCAAGGATCTCCTACCCCCTACTGTGTGGACCCATGACACCCTCTTACTTTCCATCTGGAGAGAAGTAGAGGGTCCCAAGCGTCCAGGAAGGAGCTGCCCAGCTCTTCTGCTGGCTCTGCAAGTATTCCTTTCGGTCTCCCTCTCTTTACCTGTGTCTCCAAACCTGTCTGACCAGAGCAGGTGGGGCCCAGTTTAAAGGGGAAGGCCCCGCCCTGCTGAATCTGCCGACAGAAAAAGCATTAAAAGAGGACGTCATACTTTCTGAGCCTAGAGGTGTGTCTTCTGGGAACATGGGATATGTAGGAACTCCCAGCACAGGAAAGCAAAGGGGCAGAGTGGGTTTCTGCATCAGAGGGCTCTTGAAATAGATTGGGATACCCCAAAAGAAGTAGAATTACTACCCTTATTCATTCAGTATTTACTGGGCACCTATTATTAGTTAGGCACTATTCTAGGGACAGACATAGGAAAGAACAAGATGACAGGCAAAGTCTGTGTGCTTAAAAGCTGGCTCTATTGGGGTAACAGATAATCAAGAAGCCCAGCAACTAAATCAACGTGACAATATCAATAGGGAGAAACTTCTTTGCCAAAGTGATATTTGAGCTGTGACCTGATGGGAAATCTGGAGAATAAGTGTTCCACACAGAGGAACAGCAAGTGAAAGGCCAATTAGTGGGAAAGACAGGTTGTTTAGGACAGAAAGGTCAGTCGATGTCTAGAAAGTGAATTTATGTTTCCACTACAGGGTGTACATGGGTCCACTGAACACTTTGCTTTTTGGGTTAAGTAAGTAAGTGAAGTCCCTCAGTCTTGTCCGACTCTTTGCGATCCCATGGACTGTAGCATAACCAGGTTTCTCTGTCCATGGGATTCTCCAGGCAAGAATACTAGAGTGGGTTACCATTTCCTTCTCCAGGGGATCTTTCCAACCCAGGGACTGAACCCGGGTCTCTCGCATTGGAGGCAGACGCTTTAACCTCTGAGCCACCAGGGAAGATACTGCGCTTTTAAGGTTAGGTTTAAGATTAAGAACGGAGAAGGCAATGGCAACCCACTCCAGTACTCTTGCAGGGAAAATTACATGACAGAGGAGCCTGGTAGGCTACAGTCCATGGGGTCGCGAAGAGTTGGCTATGACTGAGCAACTTCACTTTCACTTTTCACTTTCATGCATTGGAGAAGGAAATGGCAACCCACTCCAGTGTTCTTGCCTGGAAATTCCCGGGGACGCGGAGCCTGGTGGGCTGCCATCTATAGAGTCGCATAGGGTCGGACGCGACTGAAGCGACTTAGCAGCAGTAGCAGCAGCAGCAGCAGCAGCAGCAAGGTTAAGAAAGCAATAGGAATCCAAGGTGATCTTTCCCATGGAAAGACCAGGCGGTCAGAAACATAAGGCTGTTGCTTCTCATCCCTGTGGATCTTTTCCCCTAAAGTCATTTGAGCTTTATGGGGGGAGGGGCAGTGTCTGAGTTGCTCATGCCTGCGTCTCCAGAACCCAGAATTGTGGCTGGAAGACGACAGGTGTTCAATAAATGTTTGCTGGGCTGGTTGGAGATTAACAGCAAATGGAAATCTTTGAGTTGGGGCAGGGGAACTGAAGGGCCCAGGTACAGAAGTTCTGTGTTGGATGGCCTTTCTCTTATGTCATGCTTGACTGTCCAAGAAATTTTTCACATACACGTTTTTTGTTTAATAGGGAAAAGGGGTGAATTTGAGTCATTCTATCCGGTAACCTGAAAGAGGCTCGGCTCAAACGGATGGGCCAAATGACCACTGTCGGACAAAGCAAAGTCATGCTCCTAGCTGTGAGCCCATCTGCCCAGATCCAGCTTAGCCTCAGCACCCTCGTCGCAGAGGCTTGTTGTCTGGCAGCTGTGTCAATAAAGTTTTTCGCAGGGGCTCACCGAAGCCGGAAAGAGGCAAGGCTGCCCAGAGTTAGTTCTGGCGACTTCCCAGGAGGGAAAAAGAGTTTCGCGAGATTTGGTAGCGGCAGGCCACTGGCCCGCCACCTGCAGCTGCTATCGCGAGATTTGGCAGGCGGAGGAGGAGCTGTCGCCGTCAGCCGCCTCACAGCGATGGCGGCCGAGCAGGGCCGGCGGCGGTGGTGGCTGCGGCTACGGCTGGAGACAGCGGTAGTGGCAGTAGCGGTGGGTGGCGGGGGCCTGTGACCGGGAGCCGCCCCTGTGTCCGGGCATCATGAGCCAAGGCCCCCACAGGGGAGAGCAGCGAGCCCGAAGCAAAGGTCCTCCACACTAAGCGGCTTTACCGGTGAGAGGGGCCGCGGCGTGAGTGCAGCCGCCAAGGGAAGTGGGGGACAGCTAGAGGCGGGGCCTCCCGGACGGGCGGGCTCCGGGGCCGGGCTGGGGTATGGTGAGGGGAAGAGGGTGCAATTTTGGAGGGAGTAAAGGGGGCGGGGCCGCGTAAGCCGGGATTGAGCTGAAAGAAGGAATTGGGTGGGTGGGAGGTTGGGAGGGAAGCACGTGGAGGGAATCTCTTCCGCAGTGAGCTTGGGACGGGCACCGAGCTTTACGGATTTGGGGTAAGAAGGTGGAAATTGGGGACTGCGGGGGTTGAGAAGGTGAGGGTGGGGTCACAGATGGGAGAAAAACCCGGAAGGGAATAGTGCTTAGAACCCTGGAAGGATTTACAGAGAAGAGCCCTGGACTGAAATCCAGAGAGGTCTTTGCTTTGCCGTTCACTGTGTGACCTTGGGCCTTAGTCTTCTCATCCTTAAAAGGAGAGATCTGGATTTGATAGGCTTTTAGGTCTCTTAGCGCTCCAAGTTTTGGGGAATCTGAATGAAAATAAAGAGACTGTAAGATTATTTGTGTTAGACTGGAAGGGAGCTGAAGGACTTTGAGTCCAGAGTTTTTGTAGGTCAACGGAGCCCATTTCCAGGCACCTGGGGACTCCTGAGCCCTGCTTTCCTTCCAGCCTCATGACTGCAGTCTCTTGCCAGGCAATTCCATTCCTGGTTTCTCATTTCCACAGTGCCACTCAACGCTTCTTAACATCTTCATTCAGCCTTTCAGCCCTCTGTTGGGAACAGGCCTGGGTGAACATTTCCCGCCCTGAGTGGAGAATATTTTTGTGTGGGGCAGCTAGAACATGGGTTCTGGATGTGGATCAAAAATAGAATAACACATAGAGACCAAATTGAGTTTTCCACTTTCTACTAGGAAGTTAAGAGTTTGGGGTTTTCATTTGGCTAAGGCTCTTGAACCAGAGGGGTTTGCATGAGAAGAGTACCGTTGGAGCCATGGGCCCCATCTTGGCAGTGAAAGAGTCAAGAGCATGTTGTCTTTTCCTCCCTTGTGTAGGCATCCTGCCTGGTCTGGCTTCCTAAGCCAGAAGGCAGAGGGGAGTATCGGCTGCTCCAAAAATAGAAAGGTGATCCAAGCCCTCAGCCTCTGGGCTCCCACTGTGGGCTGCCCCGAGCAGTCTCCGGGCGGGTGAAGAGACTGGGGTGGCACGTGTGCCTAGTCATGCTGCCGAATGTTGGTGCTGCCTGTCAGACAGAGCGTGGGCAGTGTCTGTGAGATTCCTCACTTGTCTCCAGCTTTTGGAAATGGCTTTGGTCATTCTTCTTACCATTCTCAAATCTTGTTTTTCTCAAGCCACTGCCCTCACAGAACTGACTGACTTGAGCTGATATGTTTGCATGTGTGGCTTACATGTATGCACAGGGGTCTCTCTGCCGGTAATTGTGCGTTGTTGGCTTTGGGTAGGGTGGAAATTTGAGGCAGCACATCTCTTTCTATCGTTTATTATAGCAGTGGTGATTGGTGGGAAGAACTGGGGGAAGAAGGTTTGATTTCTCGGCCCAAGGTAAATATGTTGTCGGGCTATGAAACTGGCATTGGAGCTTCTGTAAATTCGGGAAATTCCCAGAATCTGTTTATAGAAATGAAATTCTGAAATCTTTGAAGCCCCTCAGAAAAGGCAGCTGGAAAAGGGATGGTGAAAGGGATGCAAGCACCAATTATTAGTAATTAGGCAAATTCTAACTACTTAAAATTTTTTTAAACATGTTTTTCTTTTTTTAACACTGTGCTTCACCTAAGATTACAGTAGTGAATGAGACACAAGACTGGTTTTTGCAGTTTTTGTTCTAAATGAGATTACAATTTAATGGAGGAGCTTATGGTCTGGTGGGAAATGTAGAAGAAAGTGTGGAGTCCTCTAAGGTTTAAGAGTTTGCAATTAGAACTCCCTGGAGTAGTGGTTACTAACCTTTTTGAATTGAGATTCTTAAGGAAGGCTGCGGAGCCTGCCCGTGAAAACAATGCACGCCGCGGCCCCCCCAGATCTGTGCATGGCCCTTTCCTGGGGACTAAACTGGCACATCACTGATGGCTGCCTGGTGCTCCCCTTTGGCATTGAGGGCCTGGCTGGCTAAAAGAGCTTGGCTTCCATCTCTAGGCAGCCCAGGAGGTGTTTGGAGAAATGCTGGGCTCTTAAGATTGTCTTTGAGAAGGCCTTGATTACCATCCCGCCCACTCAGCTGGGTGTTGGTGATCACTTCCCAAGTACAGGACAGCTTTTAGGGGTACCGACTGAGCCACCACAAGATGCTAGCCTGTGGCCCACTTTTCCTGGCCCAGGAGCACATTTTAGTATTCTGAATCAGTTTTGGACTATTTTAGGAATTGTAACTCAACTATTTTTCGGTTGTTTTGTGTCCAAGAGCAGTGCCTGATTCATCTGTTCTCACAGCTGCTGTCTGTCATCCTCTGGGTTTCTCCCTTCCAGAGATGATACTTACTTAGGTACCTCTTGGCCATCCATTGCAGAGTTGCCCTGAACTTTTCTCTTAAGGCTTGGAATATCCTCCTCAGGATGAAGACCAATACTTACTAAACGAACTGTGTACAAGGCATTGTTATGAATGTTTTATGTATTAATTAATTGAACTTGCACAAAATAGGTGATGTTACTAATCCCATTTTATAGATGAGAGAACCGAGATAAAGAAGTTAAATACCTGACCCAGGACTGTATAGCTGGTAGGAAGTAAAGCTAGGATTTGAACCCAGGCTGTCTGATTTTAGAGACTATACTCTATATTAAAACAACTGTTTCCTTCAGCAGAATCCAGGAGACCTTAAGAACTTCAGGGACACTCTCATTCCCCTTTCTCTTACCCCATTATTACAGAACGGAATTTTATGTTAGGAATGCTTTTCCTTTATGTCTGATAATAAGCCAGCCTTTTAATAATAATAATTCATTTCACCAATATATATATCAAATGCTCACTATATACCAATGCTGTAGTTAAATTATTTCATTTACTCTTCACAACAGCCCTTTGAGGTAACTACTCTTATCTCCATTTTTATAAATTGGTAACTAAGCCTTAAAGAGGTTAGTTTAGAGTTACAGAGTTAGTAAGATACAGCCAGATTCAAACCCTAGATTTTCTGCCTGGCATCAGAGCCTATCCTCTTTCCATTGAGAGACCCTGCCTTCCCATATCACAGAGTTTCTCTGCCTTGACAGTGTTGCCAACATGATAGTTATGATGGTGGACTGTCCCATGTATTGTAGGGTGTCTAGCAGCACACACTAAATGCCAATAGCAGCACCTCTCCTTCCCCTCCCCAGGGTTGTGACAATCAAAACTGTCTTCAGCATTGCCAGACATCTGAGAGGGCGGCTGTATCAAGAGGGAGGCTCTGTTCATCTTGTTTTGAATGGAGCTCAACCTGCAGCCATTTGGTTTCCCTACCCCTAATTCTGTAGCTTTTCCTGTAAGATTAGTATGTGGACCATGTGCATGGCTCAAGGGCTGTTTGCCTATAATTCCCTGCAGGGCTGTGGTGGAGGCTGTGCATCGACTTGACCTCATCCTTTGCAACAAAACCGCTTATCAAGAAGTGTTCAAACCGGAGAACATTAGCCTGAGGAACAAGTAAGCTGAGACTCTATAAACTACACATCCTTAGAGTTTCTCTTTTCCTCGCCACCTGAAACCCTGTCATATACAGACATGTTCTCTCTTATCTCCTGACTTCATGGTACATAAATGGTCTGTGACATCTCTGGCCTTCCTAAGAGGGAGAGGGGATCCCTCACTTTCTGCAGCTTCTGTATGTAACAGACTGATGCCATTAGAATGGTGTTTGAGTTGGGGGAATTGACTGTACTGCATAAGGAAGGAAGGAAAGAGATACAGAGGCCGAGTAGAAAGGAGAGAACGGTGCAAGGGAAGAAGATGAAGCTTGTTTAGATTCTTACTGCTCCTGCCTTTATCTTTTGGGGCTCCTTCTGCCTTTTTCCCACTGCCTTCTAGGATTGCTTGTCTTGTGTCCTACTGAATGAGCCTGGATGTCTAATGGGAGACACAGTTGGGGTGTTGGCAGGTGCCTTCTTGCCCTCAGTTTTTATGTCCCCCACGAAGGCATGGCCAGTCCCTCATGCTTCTTTACATCCTATAGGCTACGTGAGCTCTGCGTCAAGCTTATGTTCCTGCACCCGGTGGACTATGGGAGGAAGGCTGAGGAGCTACTGTGGAGAAAGGTATACTACGAAGTTATCCAGCTTATCAAGACTAACAAAAGGTAAGTGGAGGGCTTCTCTGGTGGCTCAGACAGTAAGTCTGTCTGCAGTGCAGGACTCCTGGGTTGGATCCCTGAGTTCGGAAGAGTCCCCTGGAGAAAGGAATGGTTACCCACTCTAGTATTCTGGCCTGGAGAATTCCATGGACAGAGGAGCCTGGCAGACTACAGTCTGTGGGGTCACAAAGAGTCAGACACAATTGAGCAACTTTTGCTTTTCAAGGGGAGGTTGTAGAGCTTGGAAAGAAGTTTGTCTAAAGAGGGGAAGCTAAAGAACAAAGACAGCTAAGCAACTGGCCCAGAGCATGGCTGTCGGTAGGGATATCAAGGAAGAGATAGAAAGGAGGGAAGGAGTCATACAGAATTAGGATTAGGAGAGGAGGGGAGCCTGACCCCAGGTAGGAAACCAGAGAAGGAGATCTAAGGGTATAGGGGTGACTCGTGAGTAAGAGGAGAGGTGGATAAAGTTCCAGACTTTATCCAGTTTCCAGAGCCAAAAAGATATGTTTATTTCTTCAGTGAGATAAATATGATTGGGGCAGGGGAGCAGAACTCTGATCTTGCTTCTTAACTAGCCCCTTCTTTTTCCCTATCTCCAGCATATCCACAGCCGGAGTACCTTGGAATGTGCCTACAGGACACACCTGGTTGCTGGTATTGGCTTCTACCAGCATCTCCTTCTCTATATCCAGTCTCACTACCAGCTGGAACTGCAGTGCTGCATCGACTGGACCCATGTCACCGACCCCCTCATAGGTCAGTGAAATCTGAAAGGTGGGCTGGAGGAGCAAGTTGGTTTGTTTCTACTTTGGCCTTCTTATCCCTCAGTATCTATGTACCTTGTGACCCAGCCAAGCTGTGAAGATTCTAGAAGACATACAAATGCTTCATGAAATTTGGATTTAACCAAATAAGCATGTGAGTTGGGGTAAAGATCTTAAGGAAAGAGAGAGGTCTCTTTAGTTTGGGATTATAGACTGATGTAGAGCCAGTGGGAGGGTTGGAATGATCTAGAGAAAGTCTGGCACTGGAAGATGATATTGATAGCATTTTTTTTCTCCCAGTTGGATTTGACTGGCACTTTCTTTTAACTTTAGAGATTGTTTCCTAGTATTTGATGGAAGTATTAAAGTGTTTAGAAATATTGGGAAAATCATGGATAGTCTTTCAAGATAGTGCAAACCTCTTTTTATTTTCTGAGGTACTGGAGCTATGGTTTACCTCCTTCTCTAGTTGGTGGTTTTCTCTTCAGTTTGTCCTTTGGAGCTCCTTCCCTCTTCCTGCTTCCTCCAACTCCCGTTGCTCTTCATACCTCCTGTCCTCCCCCAGCCCCCTGCCCCTCCCCTCACCAGCAGAAAGACATTCTGGGTCAGAGATGGAGGTAATGTCTGTGCCACTGTGTGGCAGCATTCTCTGATCAGAAGGCATTCTATTTTATCCATTTGAAATACTTAAGAAAAAAACAATGGGGGTTTCCTGGTGGTCTAGAGGTAAGGCTTTAGCACTCTCACTCCCAGAACCCTGAGTTTGATCTCTGGTCAGGGAACTAAGATCCTGCAAGCTGCACGACCAAAAATAAAGCAATGTTAATCCAAGGCAGAATTCATAGGTGTCAAATAAGATTGACAGGAGGGTCCATAGCCTGAATGAAGATAACGAACCCTTATTTCAAAGAATTAATTCCCCAAACAACTTTATCTCCTTATAGATATTTCTCATTCAGCCAACTCAGCAACGTCTCTATAGTAAATATTGGGAAGGGCTTCTCAGAATGGGAGCTGCATACCTAGGAGAGTGTCTGCAAAATGGAGGGGATACGTGGATGGTCTCTGGAGCCAGATTGTCATTGGGATCCCAACTCTGTCACTTAACCTGTTACGTGACTTTGATTTCTTTAATAAGAGTAACTACTCCTTGGGGTTGCTTTGAGGATTAGTTGGCCTTGTGATACACTTAGATCAGTACCTAGCACATAGAACTGCCTCCCAAATAGCTGAAGCTCTTTGAAGTCCCAGGGCTGCCTGGGTAAAGGGAGGGGTGAGAGCCCAAGCGACTGTGCTCTGGCCACCACCTGTCTCAGCTCAGACAAGTCTCCTCCACAGATAGGCTCTTCAACAGGCTGCCTTCTCCGTGAGCTCCTCCGCCAGGCAGAAGCCAGGAGCATTTCCTTTGCCCTCATCCGTATGCCATTCTTCCTGGGCAAGTTTCCCATCTTTACCCAAACCTTTTACCTTTAGGTGGGGAGTGGCTCCCAAGGCACCCACAACTATACTTACATTTGACTTCACTTCTTCCTTTCTGTTAACCTTCCTGTGATGACCTTTCACATGACCTTTCCCCAGGCAGCTGTCCTAGGTTGAGGACCCTAGACCATCTCTTCCAGGTCCTTCCTGTCCAGTAAATGACTCCTACCCAGGAGCCTCTGTGTCCCTACCTCTGTCCACCTCTGAGCCTGTGTCTTGGATGGGCGTTATCTCTGCCGCGTAAGGCTGGGCTCCAAAACTAGACCTGGATTCTTGATCTCCATTCTCCACCGAGGAAAGGTGTTTTCTAGAGGTAAGGTCAGAGGAATGGGCTTATAAACCTCTCTCTCTCTCTTTCTCAGGATGCAAGAAGCCAGTGTCTGCCTCAGGGAAGGAGATGGATTGGGCACAGATGGCATGCCACCGATGTCTAGTGTACCTGGGGGATTTGTGTAAGAATCAGAACCTTTCATTTTTCTCTGTTTTGGGCTCCAGGACAGGCTCCAGCTGTTCAAATTGTGGATACCACCCTTTAAGCGACTGGAGGGCAGGAGGAGTAGTTTGGGCTCTGATAACTTTTCCCCTCCAGTCTGTTTAGTGTTTCTTTCTCTCACTGTTCTTCCATGAGTCAGAAAGGATGAGTGAACGCAAGAAGGGAAGAATGTCTTTGTGCTTTAAGAAAGTCAGGATGATAACCTGGTTTTAGTAGTACGTTTGGAAGGTTTTAATTTGATGTCCTTCTCTTTTGGAGTCTTCTTTTCATAGATTCCTAGGGGAATTATGGTTAGACCTCAGGGAGGACTTACCTACCTGAAGTGTGTTTTTCAGAATGGAAAAGGACTCTTGCTTTATGCCCCTGAGTCGCTAATCCTGATAGATAAAGACCTCTAGTCCTATTAGGCTCCTGGTGTGTGGCTTTTGGAGGCATTATCTGTAATAGACCTGAGGTGACTCTCCCTACCCTTATCCCACTCCTGAACCCTTTACAGGTAGTGGGCACAGGGAGAATCAGGCTTCCCAGGTGGTGAAGAATCCATCTGACCGTACAGGAGATACAAGAGACATGGATTCAGTCCCTGTGTCGAGAAGGGAGGAGAAAATGGCAACCCACTCCAGTATTCTTTTCTGGAAATTCCATAGATAGAGGAGCCTGGTGGGCTGTAGTCCATAAGGTTGAAGAAAGTAGAACATGAGTGAGCAGACATAGGTGCGTGTGTACACACACACAAACAGAGTCAGCTGTTTCACAGTCGATTGACCTAGTGTCATTAGTAATGTCTTCTCTCTAGAACTGAGCAGTTGAATTCCAGAACCAAATAACAGAAGTTATTTCAAGTATTAATGTATGCTGTAGCTCCCCTTCCTTGGGAAGAGATAATCAAGAAGAGCCTCTTTACAAACACTAAATATTCTTTACATTTTGGACCTACCAGCAAGGAAGAGAGAGTTGAACAATTTGCCCATAGTCATGTAGACTTCCAGTTGTGCCAGAGACCGAGACAGCCTGCCTTCTAGCTCAGGTATTTTCCTCCCAGGCTCCTATTACAGCTCTCTAGAGTGGACTTACAGACTAGGGAGGTGTTTTCTGAAGCATGGAATTATCGTTTTTCTTTTCTTCCTCCCCCTCTCTTATAGCACGGTATCAGAATGAACTAGCTGGCGTAGACACTGAGCTGCTAGCTGAGAGATTTTACTACCAAGCCCTGTCAGTAGCTCCTCAGATTGGTAAGTGGACCCCCACTGGGGCCTCCCAACCCAACAGCATCTTCTAAGAGGAAAACAGTGTTGAGGTGGCAGGCAGGCATACTCATTTCCCCTAGGTCCTCCTCACTCAGTTCTTTCATACTTCACCTTGGTTCTGAATTCTTTCCCAAGTAACTCACACTCAGAAGATGGTGGAAGAGGAAGAGAAATGGGAAAGTCTTGAACTAAGAGGGAAGGAGGCAGAAAAGAAGGGAAGGAAGATGGCTTCCTCATCTCTGGTCTCTGTAGATACAAAGAGGAGGCTGTGCTCTAGCTGCCGCTATGGGGGCACAGTGAGGGAGAGGTGAGGCTAAATTCCAGGAAGAGATGGGGACGAGCATGCCAGAAGGAGAACTCAGAGGCAAGAGGTTGAGCCGAGATGAGAGGGCTCTGGGAGCTGAGTCAGTGTTGGAAGAGCCACAGCTTCTGTGGAAGGAGTGGCACTCGTCAGTGCTGAATTCCTGAGGGCCAGGTGGGATTAGACTGAGAGGACAGGAGTCTGGAATCAATAACCCTCTGGAGGAACGAGATCAGCTGCTGATACCCGAGAGACCAGTGTCCCCTGCAGAGCCACTGTTCTCCACATGAGTTCTCTGATGCTCACCTTGGGTTGGTGGTGGCACCTTTCGGGGAGTGTTGCGGCCACAGGCTGTGTGACTCCTCTTTCTCTCCAGGAATGCCCTTCAACCAGCTGGGCACCCTTGCAGGCAGCAAGTACTATAATGTGGAAGCCATGTATTGCTACCTGCGCTGGTGAGTACTTGGCAGCTCTTTTCCCAGCTTTCACATCTGCACAGTTCCTGCTTTGTTTTCTCTCTTCCCACTCTCCCTTCTCTAGTTCCTGAGTAAGATAGATGGGAGAATGGTGAGATTAGGGTGCCCTCCTCAGGGACCCTGCTTCCCGGCAGTCCTGCTGCTTTTCGCATAGCCGCCTGGATTCGTAGGCCCTTGGGCAGCTAATGTAGCTGTCTGCTATTATGAAAGCTAACAGGATAGCTACCTTCCTGAAGAAGGAGATAAGTTGGATATAGTTGGTAAAATCGTACCAAAGTAACCTCTGACAAGAACTTCAAAATTGTAGAGCTTCAGTGTCTTGAAGTGACGGGGATGACAGATAGCATGGAGGGATCAGTTTAGCAGGGTGGATTTCTGCTTCCCTGGATCTCATTCTTATTTCTTAGAATTAAACAACAACAGAACCAAAACACAATTTTTTCAGGGCACCCAAAATTGGTTAGACTCAGTTTACTAAGTCACTATAACCAAACGCATGTGAGACTGATACGTAAATGAGAAAGCCTTTGATTAAATTTTAGTGAGACATAAACTGCCAGGAAACTCACTGGTGCCACCTAATCAGGGCCAGAGTCTACTTGAGAAGCCAAATCATTCTCAGTAGTTACATAGTGAATTGGCTTTCAAAGCCCAAAGGGAGTAAGGTGGTCTTATAGGTTAAATGATAAACTACTGCAGTGTAAATTATGATACCTAATTCTGCCATAGAATTCCAGGCTGTGATCCTTGATTCACCTGGTCAAGGAAACCTATTTTCAATATCAATAAATATTTGCCCTTATCTAGATGAGTACAGACTGGCCTCCCATCCACTGTATTTTTATTATTTTTTTTAAATTGAAGTATAGTTGATTTACAATGTTGGGTTAACTTCTGCTGTACAACAAAGTGATTCGGTTATATATACCTTTTTAAAACTTTATTTTTGGTTGCTCTGGGTCTGTTGCCACGTGCAGGCTTTCCCTAGTTGCAGTGCCTGGACTGCTCGTTGCGGTGGCTTCTCTGGCTGTGGCTCACAGGCTCTCGGTGCGTGGGCTCAGTAGTGGCAGCCTGTGGGCTCAGCAGGCGTGACTCTTAGACCCTAGAGTGTGTGGGCTTTGGTAGCTGTGGATCAGGCTCTCGGTATGTGGGCTCCGTAGTTGTGGCACGAGGGCGTGCTTGCTCTGTACCATGTTGCTCTGTAGCATGTGGAATCTTCCTGGACCAGGGATCAAACCCTGTATCCTCTGCATTGGCAGGCAGATTACTATCCCCTGTACCACCAGGGAAGTCCTGTCTTACAGTCCTTTCCACTGTGGTCTATCACAGGATGGGTGTTGGCTGTAGTTGCCTGTGCTGTACAGGAGGACCTGTTCATTCACTCTCTGTGTAATAATGTGCATCTGCTAACCCCAGACCCCCAGTCCCTCCCTCACCCGCCTTTCCCTGGGCAGCCACAGTCTGTTCCCCAGGTCTAAGAGTCTGTTTCTGTTTCATAGGTAAGTTCGTTTGCGCCATATTTTAGATTCCACATACAGGTGATGTCCTGTGGTGTTTGTCTTTTCTGCCTTACTTTGCTTAGCATGGTAGTCTGTAGTTCCATCCATGTGGCTACAGATGGCATTATTTCATTCTTTTTCTATGACTGAGTAGTAGGCCGTTGCATAGTTTGATACATGTGCGCTGTGTCTTTATTCATTCAGCTGTAGATGGATATTTACGTTGTTTCCATGCCTTGGCTGTTGTAAGTAGTGCTGCTATGGCTCCAGTGGTAAAGAACCCACCTGCCAGTGAAGGAGAAGAGATCTCTGGATCAAGAAGATCCCCTGAAGAAAGGCATGACAACCCACTCCAATATTGTTGCATTTTTGGTGAATCTCAGGGACAGAGGAACCTGGCAGACAGTAGTGCATAGGGTTCCACAGAGTTAAGCACAGCCAGAACAGCCTAGTACGTGCACGTGAGCACAGGGGTCCATGTGTCACTTGAGTTATTGTTTTGTCTGGGTATACACCCAGGAGTGGGATTGCAGGATCATAAGGCAACTCTGTTTTTAGTTTTTGAGGAATCCCACACTGTTTTCCGTAACAGCTGCACCAGTTTACATTTCCACCAGCAGTGTAACGGGGTTAGCTTTTTTCCACCTTCTCCCACATTTATCATTTGTGTATTTATTCTTACATATGATTACCAGGTTTCTACCCTCCCATTGCATCTTTCCCATTCCTTGTATGCCTTCCAGGGAATGCCCCCTTACTTGTCCTGGATCCTGTATCACATTCATATTTATGATTTAGGGTGAGTCACTTGCAAAGAGAGCCAAGTACATCCAGGTTTGGGAGGTGCCCATTAAGGTCCTCTACTATGCTTAAACAGTTCTGTCTCACGTTTTGTGGGCTGAGCATTTGCCTAGGCTCAGTCTGGCAGTCCTCCTCCTGGTGGCATTGTCTAGGGTCAGGCAGTGGTATTTGGCTGGTCTGGTGTCTGATGTGTCTGGAGAATTGGCTTATCTGGACCCCTTCCTTCTCCTTTTAGTCTTGGGGCCTCTCCGTGTGGGGTCTTCCTCAAGGTAGATGGACTTCTTACATAGTGGCTCAGCACTCCCAACAGCAAATAATGGCCCAAGAAACCTGAAACTAGGGGCCGGCCTGTCTCTTAAGGCCTGGGCCTGGAAACTGGTGGCGTCACTGCCACAATGCTTTCTTGGCCAAAGCTTTTCAGTGGCTGTAGTCTCCCACCCTGACCCTGCTAAGGGTGAAAGGAAGGTGACGTAGAACCCACTTCTCAGTGGGAGGAATATTAAAAATTTATAGCTGTATTTAATTCACCTCTAACCTGTATTTCTTCTTTTGTATACCTTACTTTTTATAGTTAAAAGATGTTTCAGGGACTTCCCTGGTGGTCCAGTGACACAGAATTGATCTGTTTGGGGAACTAAGATCCCACGTGCCGTGGGGCATGACCAGAGGAAAAAGTAAAATAATAAATTTTAAAAGACATTTTAAAAAACAAGACATGTTAAAAAGTATAGCATGCTGGTGGGGCAGGTTGGGTTGGAGATTGAGCTGTGCTGTGTTTAGCTGCGTGACCTTTGCATTATACTTGATCTCTCAGGCTTCATTCCCTTGTCTATAGTGTGGGCAGTAGTAGGGTACAGTGCCTGACAGTGGGGTGCTCAGTACATATTTGCATTTGAGTGAATATTGTGAAGATTAACGAAAATAGAATATGTAAATATCCTAATGCTTGTTAAATGCTGCCTATTAAGTGCTCTGCTTTTAAAAAGATGAAAAATAGTGTATTTCAGCAATGGTTGACTAAGTTATATTTGTAACATTGAATGGGATTAATTGTCCCATATCTGGATGCAGAGGAGATACAGATGTCATCATTACTCTGATTAATCTGAAAGTTGTATGTGTGTGTTTTTATTAGGAAAGATAGTTTTCACCCTCAGTCTGTACGTGAAAGAGGCAGCTGGGGGCAGCCTGTATTTACTAGAAACAGTGCTCCTGGGACATCCCTGATGGTCCAGTGGCTGAGACTCCACACTCCCGATGCGGGGGCCCAGGTTCAATCCCTGGTCGGGGAACTAGATCTCACACGCCACAACTAAGACCTGGTGCAGCCAAGTACAGAAATAAATATTTAAAAGAAAAACAGTGCTTTCTAAATCCCTGGAAGACTGACATTTCCCCTCTCCTCTTCTGCCAAGACTCAGTAGCTCACCTCTGTCTCCTTCAGCATTCAGTCGGAAGTGTCCTTTGAGGGGGCCTATGGAAACCTCAAGCGGCTGTATGACAAGGCAGCAAAAATGTACCACCAGCTGAAGAAGTGTGAGACTCGGAAACTCTCTCCCAGCAAGAAGCGGTGAGTGGGGCCTGTGGGAAGAGGGGGGTCTTGCTGCAGTTTGTACCGCAGGACCACAGGGACTCTGGAGCTGTTCGCCATCTACCTTGGGCTCCTCTCATTTCAGATGTAAAGACATTAAGAGGTTGCTGGTGAACTTTATGTATCTGCAAAGCCTCCTGCAGCCCAAAAGCAGGTGAGTCGAAGAGAGTGTGAGCAAGAACTGTGTCCTGGGAGCCCCATCCACAATGGCTCCTTTATGGCAGGGGACTTGGAGAGGAGGGAGTGGGCTGGTGAATTCTGTCTCTCGATTGGAAATTCTTTAGCTGGTTAGTCCTTTCTCGGCATCCCTCACTGTCTCACCCTAGGTTCCATGCCCATTCTCTGGGTGGCTCACCCTCTGGCAGATTGGGCGCTTACTGGAGAGTTGAAGGAATGGCCGAATGGGAAGCCCACCCACATCCCTTCCACTGTATGTCTGCCCTTCCCGTGTTATTCTGTCTGCTTTAGAGATCAGCCAGCACTGAGTCCCCCTCCTCCTCTCTGAAGTCTCCCTTGTAGGATCCCATAGTCTTTTCTCTGAATCCTGTATTCCCAGCTCCTTGTGCCTGCCCCAGCCCCCATCACTGACCTCTCATTACTCCTGCGCTTCCACAGCTCCGTGGACTCAGAGCTGACATCACTTTGCCAGTCAGTCCTGGAGGACTTCAACCTCTGTCTTTTCTACCTGCCCTCCTCACCCAACCTCAGCCTGGCCAGTGAGGATGAGGAGGACTATGAGAGTGGATATGCTTTCCTCCCGGACCTTCTCATCTTTCAAATGGTCATCATCTGCCTTATGGGGGTGCACAGCTTGAAGAGAGCAGGTAACTCTCCCTGTGTGTCTCTTTTCTCTCCCACTGGCTTCTGGGATCCTCACTGCCTCTTTCTGCAGCTCCTTATCCATAGAGTAGCTTCCACAAGTAGCCCCTTCACTACCTGCGCCACTGCCTGAAGGAGAGAGCCCTGAAGGAGCTCCTAGTGAGCAAGCAAAGGCAACAGCGCATCCCCCCCCAACCCTCCCACACCCACAGATACACGCACCCTTGTCTGGGACCAAGGCACATGGAGTGGTTGAGATGCTTAACTGTTGATCCAGATGGAATTCAGACTTGGTGGCAGCGGGGGCGGGGCAGTTAGTTTCTGCCAGAGATATACCTAGAGCAAGGTCGGATGGAAGGGAGGAGAGAGAGGGACTGGGTGTGAACATGCTTGGGGAGGGGCCTGCGTGAACCCATCAGAGCTGGGGAGGATGAGGTGGGACATTCCACATTACAGGATGGGTGTGCAGAGACCTGAGAAATCTTCTTTTAACTTAGAGAAAGTTTTTAGAGGTAATTAAATCCTTGGGAGAGTTAGAACAGGTGAGATGAGGTTGGAATTAATGGTGCTTCCTACTCTTCAGGGCCCTCAGCCCCTAACACTGGCTTTCCTGGGTTTAGGATCCAAGCAGTACAGTGCAGCCATTGCCTTCACCCTGGCCCTCTTCTCCCACCTCGTCAATCACGTCAACATCCGGCTGCAAGCTGAGCTGGAAGAGGGCGAGAATCCCGTCCCGGCATTCCAGAGTGATGGCACAGGTGCAGGGATTGGGGAGGTTGTGGCTGTGGAAAGGTTAGCATGGGGTGTGGGGATCATGGGAGGGGGAACATAGGTGTGCCCGGGTGAGGGGCCTGTCAACACCTGCCGGTGTCCCAGTGCTGACCATCCTCTTTCCACAGATGAACCGGAGTCCAAGGAACCCTTGGAGAAGGAGGAGGAGCCAGGTCCTGAGCCTCCTCCTGTAGTACCTCCAGAGGGTGAGGTCAGAAAGAGTCGGAAGTTCTCCCGCCTCTCCTGCCTCCGCCGCCGCCGCCACCGCCACCCACCCAAAGCAGGTGATGACAGTGACCTGAGTGAAGGCTTTGACTCAGACTCAAGCCATGACTCGGCCCGGGCCAGTGAGGGCTCGGACAGTGGCTCCGACAAGAGTCTTGAAGGTGGAGGAACAGCTTTTGACGCTGAGACAGATTCAGAAATGAACAGTCAAGAGTCCCGATCAGACCTGGAAGATATGGAGGATGAGGATGGGACACGGTCCCCAGCCCTGGAGCCATCTCGGGCCAGGTCAGAGGCTCCTGAATCCCTCAATGGCCCTCTGGGCCCCAGCGAGGCCAGCATTGCCAGCAATCTACAAGCCATGTCCACCCAGATGTTCCAGACCAAACGCTGCTTCCGACTGGCCCCCACCTTCAGCAACCTGCTCCTCCAGCCCACCACCGAAGCGCCCACCTCGGCCAGCCTCAGGCGCTGTGTCAATGGAGATGTGGACAAGCCTTCAGAGCCAGGTGCATGGGCCTCTCTCCATTGTCCTGCTCTGGTCCACACCTCTGTACTGTCAGCACTCACTTGAGAGAGGCTGCTCTTTTCTCCGAGTACTTCTCATCCCTACCCTTGCTGCCTTGCTTCCGGCCTCTGCCTGTAGTGTGGCCCTGGAGCTTTTCCCTGGGGATCCCCTCTCCTGCTCACTTCTTCATTCTCAACTCCCAGCTGATTCTGTGGTCCTAATCTCCTCCCATTCCCACCTTGCCCTATGGGTTTGGGGCTTTCCTCCCCACACAACACTGCAGCAGTAACTTCTCCTGTGCTGTCCCAGGTCCTGCCAGGGCTCCTGGAAACTAGAAAAACCAGCACCCACTGGGAGGGCAGGTGGGTTAGAACAAGACATTTCTCCTGAGGGCCTTCCCCTGAGGTGCAGTGGGAGCACCTGGTCAGCGGCAGCGAGCGTCTGGCGTCAACACTGTGCAAGCACTGGGCTGCGCTTTCTAGGGTCTTGGTCTATTTAACTTCCACGGCAGTCTTTTTTTTCTTAAGAGTTTGTTGTTGTTTAGTTTTTTTGGCCACACCTTGTGACATGTGGGATCTTAGTTCCCTGACCAAGGATTGGTCCCTCCTACATTGGAAGCATTGAGTCTTTACCACTGGACCCCCAGGAAGTCTTGTGGGAGAGTCATCATCCCTCTTCTAAATGCTGTCCTGCTAAGCTTCTGTGCAGTGCTCCTTTATCCTGGAACATGCTTTCCCTCCCTTGCTCTGAGTGTGTTGCTTGGCTGACTCTCACTTGCCCTCTAGATTTTGGCTTATAAATCACTTGTCTGGGAGTCTTCCAAGGGTCGGCTTCCTGTGGTCTCCTGTAGCTTCCACACCTCCACAGCTTCCAGCGCTTTCCCATTCAAGTGATGATGTCCATCGGCTTGTACGTGTGCCCACCAGTACCACGAGCCTTTTGAGGGCAGGGCAGTCCGTGTTTTGTCTGTTGCTAAATCTCCATTACCAAACGCAGGGCTTGGCACAGTGCTGGGACTTAGGAACCATTGAATGAGTAACAGAAGCGAGGAAGCTGACGCTCAGAGGTGGAGTGTGACCTGCGTCGTGTTCTAACCTGCAGGCTTGCAGAGCCGGGAGCTGAAGTAGTTTTAAATTCTGTACCCTATTTCACCCTACATGTAGCTCCTTTCCGACTGTCTGCCCTGCCTTTTGCACAGAATGAGCACATCATAGATGTCAGTTGAGTGAGTAGCTGTAGATCTCACAAATTAGCTCGTATTTTAAAAGGTACGAGGCTCTTGGCTTAAAAGCCATCAGTTAGTGGGCCTGAGAAGCCAGGCTGGAATCCCACTCCTCTCTTTTCACAATGAGAGTTCAGAAGAGTCCAGGCAGGTGGGCGCATACCCCTCTCAGAGAGCCGAAGTCTGTTGCCGTGTGTCTACTAGTTGCTCATCCCAGTTCTCTGTCTCCCACTCCCAGCCTCTGAAGAGGGCTCGGAGTCGGAGGGAAGTGAGTCCAGTGGGCGCTCCTTTCGGAATGAGCGGAGCATCCAGGAGAAGCTGCAGGTCTTGATGGCCGAGGGCCTGCTCCCTGCTGTGAAAGTCTTCCTGGACTGGCTGCGGACCAACCCCGACCTCATCATTGTGTGCGCGCAGGTGCGTCACCCACACCCACTGCCCTCTTTAGCTCCCAAGGAGTGAGGGGAGGGCTGGGCCAGCCACAGTGGAGCCTGGGAATCTCCTCAGCTGAGCTGGGCAAGACAAAAGTTATTGTCAAGCACCTGTTCTGTGCTGGCTCCTAATGCTTTTTACAGGCTAGGCTTAGGCATGACCTTTGCCCTCAAGGAGCCTGTGGCCTGGGCTGGAATACAAGTCTTGTGGACTGGGAAAGTGAGAGAGCTGCTTATTCAGCTTTGTGTCCCCAGCGCTAGGCATAATGCCGGCTGTAGTGAATAACGTTGGTGAAAATACATGTTCAAGGGCTAACCTTGGTAGGTAAACATCAGCACCCAGAGAAAAGAGGGCTCAGCGTGGCGACAAGAGAGATGGGACTAGGCAGTGGCGGGGTGCACAGACGAGGTGCAACGGCTGCGGGCAAGGGAATGGCTTAAAGTTCTGCAGCTGGAGTGAGCAGTGTCAGAGGCGGGCTCCCATGCAGGCTGGCTGGGTTGAAGGCGACTTCTCTTTCCCTTCTCAGGTTCAGAGTCTTCATCTCAAGTCTCTGGTGTTCTGAGGCTTTTCCTCAGTGTGGTTTTATTCCAGAAGCAGACCTGCCTGCTGTGGAAGACCCTTTTCCCTGTCAGTCGCCCTCTTCCCTGGAAGAGAGAGTTTAGGTCAGGGCCAGGCACACCCTGGGGTGTGTGCTTGTGCCTGACAACAGCTAGTTAGTCACTGTTAGTCATCGAGGGTGGTGCAGTGAAGATGGCGGTGCAGGCTGCATCCCCAGAGAGTTGGTCCAGTGTGTGCACCTGGAGGGCTGAGAGGAGGAGTTTGTGCTAGACAGAGAGACACTTCTTCCAGCGCTCTAGCTTTTTCCACTACCACGAACCAGGGAGTTCTTCCTGTGGCTTCACACCTTCCCTTTTCATGAAGCCTTCACTGCTGAGGAAGTGCACTGAAACTTCAGGCTTCCCCTTCTTCATTCCTCCCTGTTTTCCAAGTCCTCTGTAAGCCCCACTTTTGTTAATTTTTTTGTTAACACTTCTAGGCATGTGACCATAGCCCCAGACCTCCCAGATCTAGTGCTTTTCTTGTTCACTGCCAGCCTCCAGCACTGTCCCAGCTAAAGCCTTCCTCTTCTGTCTCTCTCTCAAAAGAGCTCTCAAAGTCTGTGGAACCGCCTGTCTGTGTTGCTGAACCTGTTGCCAGCTGCTGGCGAACTCCAAGAATCTGGTGAGTGAGTCCCTGGCACTTCTCTCCCTTCCCCTCTCCCTCACTGGCCCACGGACCCCCCCACCCCCCATCCTGGTAACCTGGTGCTTAGTGTAAGGAGGTCAGTGCGATTCACTGTGTCACCTCCCTAACACACGGCAGTCATTGTGGTCTGGGCTTCTCTCGTTCCCTGCCCGACACTGCCCCACAGTGGGGCCTGGGCCACCAGGGCGTGTGCTTGCCGAGTGGCCCTCTAGCCCTTCCTGTTCTGGTATCCTAAAGCCCTGCCTGATGCCCCTGTGGCCCATCTCTCGTTCCTCCCCGCATCTCTCCCCACCTTCTGTCCAAGGAGTATATCCTGCTGGGAGTTCCCAACGGGAAGCACTGTGTCCCTCTGACTGGGGGCTCCCACAGCGCAGGGGTCTCATGTGTCCTCTTTTCTCCCCAGGCCTGGCCCTGTGTGCTGAGGTCCAGGAGCTTCTTGAAGGTTGTGAACTGCCTGACCTCCCATCTAGCCTGCTGCTCCCAGAGGACACAGCACTTCGCAACCTGCCTCCCCTCCGGGCGGCCCACAGACGCTTTAGCTTTGATACAGCTCGGCTGTTGCTCAGCACCTTAGAGGAGGTGAGGCTGTCACTCCTTGTGCCACAGGCTTTGTCTTTGAAGACTCGGTAACAAAGCAGGAGCTCAGTCTGGGGGTGGGTGTCGGGGGCGGGCTGGCACCCCTTCCATCCAGACACAGAGCATGTCCCTGGCTGCAGGTCTGAGTCCTTTTCACTCAGTGAACCATCTGGGCTTCCTGTCATTCTTGGCAGGGTGTCCATCCACAGTGTCTCCCTTTGTAGAACAAACCATCTTCCCCTTCCCCCACCTTTTGGAGAGGACAGAACAAGTAAATCATTAGGGCTTTAAAGTCTCTGTTGACCTCTTTTCTCTTCTGAGCCTAGCCTCCTCTAAGCTGACTAGCAGACAGGGAAGGCTGGAGCTGGAAGGGAGTGTGCTGCCCATTTAGTTCAGTGACTCTCACCCTTGAACCTGTGTCACCACATGGGCCGTCTGGGGGCAGCAGAGGGAAGCCAGGTGGACTGGCGCAGCAGCACCATGCACACAGGCACACGCGCACACACACACACACACACACAGCCCCCTTTTGCTTCTCCTTCTCCAGCCAGAGCAGGTTGGCTTTATACTGTTTTATATTTTAGCACTCTAGATTAAGATTTTTGTTTGGTTGGGAAAGAAGGGTTTTGCTGACCAAGAACATAAGTTGAAATGGAGACGTAGTTTGTCCTCTCGCTGTACACATTAGGATCGAGCCCTAGAGGAGAGAGATATGTGAGAACCCAGGTCTCGTGTCTCCCAGCATGTGGCCTTGTCACTGTCTCTTCTCCGCCCCTGAGTCCTGCTTCTCCATCCTTCTCAGAGTCTCCTCCTCCTACGTGATCACTCTCTTTCTGGTAGCTACAAGCTCTGGGCCTCGGTGCTCCTCTTCTCTCTACACACCCCAAGCCTTTGCAGGGAGCCCGTGTTGCTGAGGGGGCTGGACTGGCGGAGGGCGGGGAGGGGAGGAGGAAGGAGCCCGGCGGGGGCAGGTGAGCCTGGAGGACCCTGCTCAGCCTGGCTGGCTCCTGTGTCTCCACAGACAGTCGTGCGGATCTGCTGCATACGCAGCTTTGGCCACTTCGTTGCCCGCCTGCAAGGCAGTATCCTGCAGTTCAGCGCAGAGGTCGGCATCTTTGTCAGCATCGCCCAGTCTGAGCAGGAGAGCCTGCTGCAGCAGGCCCAGGCCCAGTTCCGCATGGTGAGTCAGGCTGCCCCTCCCTGTCCGCTCTGCTCCCGTGGGCTCACTGAGAAACTGCAGCCAGCGGCTCAGACATCCCGGGGCCCTTGACTGAAGAACCTGGTTGCTGGGGCCAGGGCAAGGGAGACCCAACCTAGGGAGACCAGAGGGCAGGCAGAGAACTAGGGGCAGACAGGGAGTGAGAGGTGCTGTGAGCAGGGGCAGCCTGGCACCACCGCTGTGTCTAGACTGACAGGGATTGAGGGCCATTTCTGTCACCCCCCAGTCTGAATTGAGCAAGTCATTTAACCTTGCTAAACCTGTTTCCTCACCAGTTACCTAGGAATAGTAGAATCAGCTTTGTGGGGTTGTTGCGACTAAGGCATGGTAGTGAATGTCAGGCACTTTGCATGTTGTATTATGCAGTGTGTGTGCTCAGCAAATGCTTCTTGGCTGAGGTTCCTGCATCAAACACCATGCAGGAACCTCCCATCCCACAGGAGCCCCGAAGAGTAGGAGGCGGCCAGTGGGATTTCTTTTCCACTTAGTCATTCATTCTGCAGAAACTTATTGAGCATCTGCTTTGTATCAGTAGCCTAGGCCTGGGGTTTACAGCTGCAGATGAGACAGGCCTGTGTCTTGTGGCGCTGATGCTTTGTGAGCAGCAGTCCGGGCTCTGCAGTGGGGCCTGCACAGCCCTGGCATGTGGTCCTCCCCCGGCTCAGTGGCACCGGCACATTTGGGGTAGTGGTGTCTGGCACAGCAGACACAGCCCGTGTGTCTTGGCGAGCCCAGGAGTTCTTCCTCATCTCAAGCCAGTCTCCTCCCCCGTGTTCTTCCTTTCCCCAACCACAGCCTCCCCCGTCTCTGAGCACCCCCTTCCTGCAGATGGGAAGGAGCACTGGCTCCCCAGAACCTCTCTTCCTTGCTGTGTTAAAAGCAAGCACATTTTGTTAAAAACTAACCTTTTGTGTTAAGACTTTTATTCCTATTCCACAGTGGGAAACAAGGGGGGTTACAAAAATAATTACAGGGAAGTTACACAGGTTCAGAAAATGCAGAGTAATTTACAGGCATTTCCTTCGGCCTAGAACTCCTGAAGACTCCTCCTGGGGGGCGGGGAATACTTGAGAGCCCCTCTGGTGTGCTGCTGAACACCACAGGCCACTCTGGAGCCAGGCCACACTGCCTGCTGGGACTGCATCCTGCTCCACCCGAGGCAGGGTTTCCACCTCGAGGGGCTCAGCCCCCAGTGGTGGCAGCAGTGCGCTCCTTGTCATGTGCCACCTCCCATCATTTATCGAGTTTTCCAGGTGCAGAGCTGCTTTGCAGGTGACATCTCAGGTGCTGCATCCTCATATTGTAGGCAAGGAAGCACAGAATGTCAGAGGGAGGTATGGGCGGCTGAGCCAGGGCCCTGGAAATGGAAAGACTTGGCTCCTGTCCTTGTTCTGAGCTGCTCTGGGAGCTCAGCTTCTCCACAGGCCGGGGGCCTCAGCTCCTGCTCACCAGGCTTTAGTGTCTGCTTGGGTTAGGGAACCCCTCATCCCCCATCGCCTGGTCTCCTGCCTCCCTTCTTTCCTTCTCTACCGGGTTTCTCAAAGGGGACACACTGGAGGGGTAAGAGGTGGACACTTCCTACCGATAGTATAATTACCAAAACTGAGAAATTAGGATTGGTGCAGCCCTATCAACTACAAGCTTTATTCAAATTTCACTAGTTTTCCTACAGATCTCTTCCCCCGCCCCTCCCCCGAGGATCCCACATTACATTTGATTATTAACGTCTCCTCAGTCTTTCCGTGTCTTTTATGATCTTGACACTTCTAAAGAGTACTTACTGGTCAGCTGCTCTGTGGAGTGACCCTCACGTGGCTTTGTCTGGCATCTTTCTCATGATCAGGAGGAGGCTTACATCCCAGGTTACTATTTTAAATCCTCACTCTGATGATGCCAATTTGTTCATCAAAGAGTCTTTAGTGGTTCCCCATGTCTTCTAGAATAAGTCCCCATTCTTAATTTCATCTTTAGACCATGTTCATCTAAAAGACAAAGAAATACCATCACAGGGCTTTTAGTCAGGGCCATAGTGGACCACAGATGGTTTTTGAAAGATTTCCTTGGTTGTCAGCAGAGAAAATGAGTTGGAGGCAGAGAGCAGAAAGAAGGTGGTTCTAGTAGTCAAGGTGGGAGGCTACTGGCTTAGGCCAGGGTTGTGCTTTGAAAATAGAAGGATGCAAAGGGATGTGAGTGACTTTTCTTTTTTTTTTTAAAGGAGGTACAGTCGACAGGACTGGGAGGCTGATAACTTCTGGGGCTGAGAGAGAGGAAAAAATCGAAGCTGGTTAGCTTTCTGACTTGACAGATGGTGGTTTATTTAGCAAGCTGGGGAACATGGGAGGATTAGAAGCAGCTTTGGAGAAGCAGATCTGGCTGTTGAGTAGGCAGTTGGGTATATACATCTCGAACTCAGGAGTGGTGAGGTCTGGGCTGCAGCTGTCGATTTTGGAAGAAGTCTGCAAGTGGATGGTGACAGGAAGCGAAGGGTTATATGGATGGTGTTCCCTGGGAGGAGGGGGTGGATGAGGCGGGCAGAGGTGAGACCAGACAGGTGCTGGCCCCACCTTTTCCCCCTGGGGGCGAGGGCTGCTCTCGGAGGTGTTCAGAGTGCACCAGGGTTGCATTTTGGCTCCCACGCCTACCTTCCCCTCACTTAGTGGGAGCGATAGAGATTTGACTTATATAAGGCTGTACCTATTTCAGACCCGAGGAATCCCTGTTGGGAGTTCTTGATCAATGGAGAAAGGACTATTCCCCCAACGCCTTGTCCCAAGCTTAACACCTGTTTCTTTTTCTCCTTTGTAGGCACAGGAGGAAGCTCGGCGGAACAGGCTGATGAGAGACATGGCCCAGCTACGACTTCAGGTAGGAAGCCAGGGCCCAGCACTGCTTCTGCTCTTGATCTGTTGCTGCCTGGAGCCCCTGCTCCGCCCGCTGCGGCCCTCCATCTGGCCCTGACTACCCTCACAGCCTCGTAGACTGCCCTCCACTGCTGACTTGTCACTGAGCCTTTGTGCTCCCATTCCGCCTTCACTTCTCTTTTCCTTCTCTTCCTCTTAACCCTTGTTTCTGTCTGCTTTTCCTCTGAAGCCATTCCTAGAAATGGCAGCAGGAGGAATCCCATAAGAGCCACCTTGAGAAGCATTCTCCCCGACCCAGCCCACACGCAGGACCCCCACCCCGACCCTGCCTTCTCTCAACAGCTCGAGGTCTCTCAGCTGGAAGGGAGCCTGCAGCAGCCCAAGGCACAGTCAGCAATGTCTCCCTACCTCGTCCCCGACACCCAGGCCCTCTGCCACCACCTCCCTGTCATCCGCCAGCTGGCCACCAGTGGCCGCTTCATTGTCATCATCCCAAGGACAGGTGAGTATCTTGGAGAGGTCGGGGCGCATGGCTGAAAGAGAATCTGGTTGGGGGTCGAGAGACCTTACTTGGGCCCAGTTCACACAGAGTGGCCTCGGTCAAGTCCAGCCACCTCTCTCAACTTTGGTTATGTCATCTGTGAAGGGGGCATGACCATCTCTGTCAAACCCTGACTCACAAGGAGGTTGGGAGAAGCAGGTGAGAAAATGTGAGGGAAAGCAGTTGGTAAGTTGCCAGGTGCGTTGTTGGCAGAAGGTCAGTCAGACCTTCAGGGCTCCTGGGGGTGCAGTGTGTCCTGGAGCAAGTGCAGGTGCTTCTGCAGAGCCCACGTCACAGCAGCCAGAGCTCATCTGTTTTGTCCTTCCCCACCCTCACCATGTCCGCCAGTGATCGATGGCCTGGATTTGCTGAAGAAGGAACACCCAGGGGCCCGGGATGGGATCCGATATCTGGAGGCAGAGTTTAAAAGGGAACAGGTGAGTGCAGGCCTGGCTGGACCTGTCCTGAGCCCAGGTCAGCACAGATGCCTGTGTGTTCCTTGTGTAAGACACATGCTCGTGGTCCCTGCTCACAGTTGGCTCATGGCTTGGAGAAGGAGGCCGAGGATATAATTATATTAGTCAGGGGGTTAGGTGCTGAAATGAACAATGATGATTGGAGGAGCCAGGAGCCCTGTTGGGGAGCACTGGCCTGCTGTCCATCTGCCTCTGGGGCAAACATGGGATCATTGTCAGTGGGGAGAGGGGAGCAAGCCCCCAACTCAAGCCATGGGCACTTTTGCAGGAGTTTCTCCTGCTTTAGACGATCAGGTGTACCAGGGGCTTCCCACGGTTCAGGGGGTGAGGTGGCAGCGTGTAGGTGCTCAGCCCAGCACAGGCCCTTCTTTCTGCCTTTGGGGCCAGAAGAGGACTAGGCACTGGGTGTTGGGTGGAGGGAGAAAGCTCCCCGCTCTCTGCTGGCTGGCCCACCCTCCTCTGTATCTGCCCTTGCCTGGCCAGGAAGCCACACAAAGCCCTCTTGTTTGGACCTTGTCTCCAGAAGCACTGACTTGAAAAGCATCCACTGCTTCTCCCCACCCACCTCCTCCCCAGGGAGGAACCAAAGAAGTGATGTTATCAAGAGGAGGAATAAGCGGAGCTTAGCAGCTGGGGAGCCACTTAGAATGCCTCCAGACGGGCCTGTGACGTGGGAGATGCCCCTTCCCCTCCTGTGACACAGGGTCTCTGTGCCACAAGGGCCCACTTTGTGTGAGCTGGCCCCCCCACCCCATCCCTACCCCTACCCCTGCCACTACCCCTGCCACTCTCCTGTCTCCGTGCAGGTACATTCGCTGCCAGAGAGAGGCAGGGAAGAGCTTCGAGCGGCATAAGCTGAAGAGGCAGGATGCCGACGCCTGGTAACATTTCTGTCCGCGCCCCTGGAACCCCAGATACGCTGCCTGCCCTGCTCCTCTGTGGGCGTGCCCCAGGAGAGAGAGATAGGGCCGGAGAATCCAGTCACAGGCAGCAGGACCAGCCTGGGGCCAGGCGCCTCTGTGGATCTCACCCTAGAGGGAGTGAGAAGTCACCCCAGCTCTGGAGCCCCTGCAGCCCTGAGATCCTTGGGTGCAGGGGCTTCCCTCACCGTATCTTTGCCTGGTTCCTGGAGCTCATCCTCCAGGCCAGCTCCCAGAACCCACTGCTCCGAGCTGCCTGGTAGCTCTTGCTGTTTCCTGGGCCCCTCCCCATCCCAACTTCCCCTCTGCCCTGGGGATCTGGTATTCAGGTTGTAATGCTGGGACTTGGCCCTCCTTCCCCCTCCCCTCTCTGCTCCAGGACTCTTTATAAGATCCTGGACAGCTGCAAACAGCTGACTGTGGCCCAGGGGGCAGGTGAGGAGGACCCAAGCGGCATGGTGACCATCATCACAGGCCTTCCACTGGACAACCCTAGCACGCTCTCAGGCCCTATGCAGGTGGGTCACGAGGTGATGTTGGGGGAAGAGCGGAATGGGGAAGAGATACCGGAGTCGACTCCTCCAGACCAGACAGCTGTCCTTTTCCTCTTCCACCACCCCTTCCCCGGCCCCGCAACGACTTGTCCCATAATTTAGGAGGTCAGGCCCTCTTCCATCTGTCCTTCCCTCAATTCCACAGGCAGCCTTGCAGGCCGCTGCACACGCCAGTGTGGACATCAAGAATGTTCTGGACTTCTACAAGCAGTGGAAGGAGATTGGCTGAAACTGAGCCCCAGGCCCTGCAGCGGGGCTGACTCCAGATCTCTCCTGCCCTCCCTGGCAGCCAGGACCACCACCTGTAGTCACCCCACCACACGCAGACTCACACACGCACACAGGAAGGAAGCCCGGCTGCACACGGGCTGCAGGGAGGGCCCAGGAGCCAGCTGGGAGGGTGGGTCCCCCTGTTGCCAAGACGACGTCAGGAAAGCAAGGAAAGTGCTTGGAGCAGGAGAGGCCTGTGGGCCCCTAGCCAGCCTTCCTGCCTCAGCCCCCTGCTTTCCCCCAGGGGCAGGTGGCAGGTGCAGTGTCTGTCTCATTGGAGTGGTTCCTGGACCTCTGCGGGAAGGGACAGCAGAAGGGGCCCTTCCTCACCCAAGACGCAGGGTGGGTGGTGTCAGGAGTTGGGGCCCTCGGGGCCTGGGGCAGAGCTGGGTAACACCAGGTGTCTGGGTGGTTCTCTGCAGACCCTTCCTCTCCTCAAGGACCACCCACCCCTCATCCCCCTTTTCAGGGACGGGCAGCTCTGGAGCCCTGGGGACTCGTAAGGAAGAGGGGCCTGGGGCTGCTGGCACCGACAGCAGGGCAGGGCTTGGGTCCCCCTCCTGCTGCGGGGGCTGCACACCACTGCCCCACTTGTTCTCTGTCTCCCCTCTTCTAGCTTCCAGTGCAGGGAGCAGGCCCACAGCAGCTACACGCAGTCTGGCCTGTGTGCCAGGGAGGGCTCCTGTGCCCACCAGCCCCGGTCACTGCGTGTTGTGCTCTGGGCTGGGACAGAGTGGGACACCAGTAAGAGGAGAAGAGGGGCCTGAACTCAGATGGGCAGCAGAAAGGAGAGGCCCCTTGAAGTTGCCTGGCTGGGTGCCCTCTGCCCTAACAAGCTTCCCTACTTCTGTCCTTCCCCAGGACTGAAGGCCTGGGGGTGCCAAGTGTGGGGCTAGCTTTTGGAGTGCCAAGGTGAATGTGAGAGCAAAGATCATGAATAGCTCAGGGCTGTGAGTGGAGCCACAAGAGCAGGGCTGCCTGAGGGAGGCTTTGACCAGGATTGCCTCGGCCCCTCCCACCTCGGGCTGCACATGCAGCGAGGGCTGGGGGTTGAGGGTGGGGGGTCTCAGCTCTGCTGTTCCCCACCCCAGCGCTAGCCCAGCTTCCCAGGCTGTTCTCGGGGGACGGCAGGCTTCCTGCATCCTTCCTCTAAGAAGGCAAGTCTGGGACAGCCTAGGGAGAGTGGGATCACTCCCACTTCAAGTCCCTGGCAGAGACTTGAGACTAAAGCATCACTTAATAAAGACCCCCTGAAGCCCTCCTTGCCTCCCGGTGCCTTTCTGTACAGTTTTACTGGGACATGGTAAAGATTACAGGCTGAAATAGCAGTTTGGAAAGGTTTCTATGATGTGGCCCAGTTGAAGCAAGAAACCAGCAGTTGAAACACAAACTCCAGAAGCAGTTTTGACAGCTGTGAAGTTCATTGACTGCACTGAGCTGGTGCCTTCACAAGGGTGACGTGTTAGTCGCTCAGTCTTGTCCAGTTCTTGTGACTTCATGGACTGTAGCCTGTCCATGGAGTTCTCTAGGCAAGAATACTGGAGTGGATTGCCGTTTCCTACTCCAGGGGACTTTCCTGACCTAGGGATCAAACCCAAGTCTCCTGCATTGCAGGCAGATTCTTTACTGCCGAGCCACCAGGGAAGACCACGGCTGATAGGTGAAGGCTATACAGATGACCGTGAACAACATGCAGTTTTAGGGCACTGACCCCATACAGCCAAACATCTGCCCGTGGCTATCCAGTTGGCTTTCTGTATTCAGTTTCACATCTGTGACTCAAACATGGACCACATTGCACTGAGTACATATTTAGTGAAAAATTGTTTATAAATGCAGTTCACACACATGTTCAAGGGTTAACTGTTTTGAAGGTGACAGCCTGGGGGTGGTTGGCAGTCTTCAGCTGGGTCTTCTGAATCAAGGAGAAGCCTCCTCCAGGAGAGATGAGGGTGAATCTTGAAACCACCTTCTTGAGTCTTCATCATCTGTCCCTTTGCTAGGATTGACACACCTCTCGTGTGTCTGGGGAGTGGAGAAGCTTGGTGAACCCCTTGTGGTTTAAACCAACGTTTACCAAATGCACTTGCTCTGAATTCTGTCCAGCACCAGGCACTAAGGCAGCAAAGCGCAATGAAAAGTGATTGGAAAATCCAAAGTTGGTGGAATTACTCTGCCCAGCCTAAGGCAGAGTCCCCCATCTTCAGCTGCTGGGAGAGCCTGGAACCCTGGAGCTGTGGGGCAGCCCACGCTGAAGGGTCCCTCCATACTGGCCTGGCTGCCTCCTGGCTAGGGCCTGGGCCTCTTCCGGCCAATCTGCTGTAATTGGGGTGGGGTCAAGCTGCAGGGGCTGGCTGTGTGCTGGAGGCCGAGTGAGCTGCCTGCTAATGGGGTTGGGCCACCCTGTGCTGCTCCCTGAAGGCTGGACAAGGCTAGGATTGTTTCCCCGCTCCCTTTGTCTCCCACACCCCGCCCAGGCCTGGCCCGCCTGCCTGCCGCTCTTCTCCCTCCCCCTTTGGCCTGGGTGGCAAGAGCCAGGGACTCCGCCCGTGGAGCCCGGGGCCCGCCGACCCTCTGACAGGAGCACCCGTCAAGCTCTGGGTAAGGAAGGTCATCTGGGGTACTAGAGGCAACACACCTGTTCCAGCTGCACCGCCTCCCCTCCCCCAATTTCTTGGCTACAGCTGACTACTCCAGAGACCTGACCCTAGTGCTGAGGGGAGCTAGACCCCAGCATCGTCCTGGTCCACCCCTCCCGAAGTAGCTGGGCTGCACTCAGGGTAGGTCAGGACACCCCCATCCCCCTCTTGGGAGGGGTCGATCATCTATCTCGGGTAGTTTCTTGGGTGTGTTCCGAAGCTTGTGGGGTCTTAGCTCCTGGACCAAGGATGGATCCCAGGCCCTCAGCAGTGAAAACACGGCGTCCTAATCACTGGCATGCTAGGTCACTTCAGTTGTGTCCAACTCTTTGTGGCCCCAGGGATTGTAGACCACCAGGGAAGCCTGATCGCTGGATGGCCCCAGAATTCCCAGGGTCATCTACCTTAAAGCTCAGTCCGGGTGCAGACTAGGGACCAGATCTGCCTTGTGTGTCCAGCAGGGTCCCCAGCATCCAGCTCAAGGGCAGAGGCTTGGGGTTCAGGCTGGCTGTGTAAGGCCCGTGTGAGGCACAAACAAGAGTCAAAGCAGCAGCGGCAGGAAGAGGGGTGGGTCTGGGCTGGAAAGTTTTGGCCTGGAGAGGTGGGCGGGGTGTCCTGTTTTCCCTCCTCCTGGGGCAGTTCCACCCACCCTGGTGGCCCAGCCCCTCCACTTGTGCCAAGGAATGTGCCTGGGAGAGGCAGCCAGGGAGGTGGGCGGGGCAGTAGAGCCGCGGCCGCCCGGAGGCAGCACACGGGTCTGAGGCTGAAGGGCGTGGGGCTCTGGAGAGACAGGGACCGGAACACCCCCGGGGGTGCACGTGTGGTCGTCGAACAGCCAGGCTTCCCCCAATTCCTTGCCCCACCAGTGGGCATCTGGTCTCTCCCAGAATTCTTCCTAAGCTCCCTGAGTTTTCTGTGCTCAGCCCAGACACTGGGGGCCAAGGGGCTTTCTGGCAGCAGCGGCGGCGGCGGCGGCGGCGGCGGCGGCGGAGGTGGTGTGCCTAGGCTCTCTCTGTGCTGTCCTCTGTAAGTCAGGGTTCTGAGACAGAAATTTGGGGTTAGGGACTTGGATCCAGGGTTCCTGAGGCAGCCTCCTGGTTGAGGAGGCCATTCCACTCCTTGATGGGTCAGTCCCCCTTCATGGGGGAACTGAATGGCCCCAGGTTAGGCTGAGGAGGGCCTGAGGTTATGACCAGCGGGGAAGATGGGAGCGCCTCCCCAGGCCTGAAGGAAGCAGCTTGGTGCCCAGCTCCCACAGCACACATGCCTGTACACAGCCCACCCTGGGACTGAGGGATGGGGTCCAGCCTGGGCCTGGGTAAAAGGGACCCATGGATGGGGCAGATACCTAATTCCCCTCTGCCCTTTGTCTCCAGGTCAACGTGGAGGTGCCGGGCCACCATGCTCAGTCTCAAGCTCCCTCAACTCCTTCGAGTCCACCAGGTCCCCAGGGTGAGGGATTCACCAGCTCCTACTTCCCAGGGTGCTGGCTGGGTGGAGGTGCTTCTCTTTGTGCAAGTGCAGAAATCTTTGCTACAGGCTACCTCTTATCCCTGTCATTTTGGTGTGGGGCTCCTGTTCTCTAAGGAGCAGGGTTTGTGACCCGCTTCCTGGAGCCCAGAATGCTGCTTTATCTGGAGTCCCGAGCCTCACAGGCCATGTGTCCACCGACTCCCAGCCCCACCTTGTCCCCTTCCTCTGCCTCTTCTGTTCCTTACCTGCTCTCTGGGTACTGGAACCTGTGCTGAGATGGGGTTGGATTCAGTTTGGCTTTGGCACCATGGTGATCTCCAGACCATTCCTTTCAACCCTCCTTCCACAGATCTCTCTTGGAGAGCAAGGGTGGAGCACAGTGACTCCCCTCTTCTCCCCACTCCCCGCCCCCACCCACTACCCTAGGTGTTCTGGGAAGATGGTATCATGTCTGGCTACCGCCGCCCCACCAGCTCGGCCTTGGACTGTGTCCTCAGCTCTTTCCAGATGACCAACGAGACCGTCAACATCTGGACTCACTTCCTGCCCACCTGGTGAGGGAAGCTCTGTCCCAGGCTCGGGCCTCGAGCTCAAGGGGGTACTCAGGCGGGCCAGGACTGCCTGGGCCCACGGGCTGCAATGGGAGTCGCCGGGGCTCCGGTGGCCTGAGCACGTGCCCGCCGCAGGTACTTCCTGTGGCGCCTCCTGGCGCTGGCGGGAGGCCTGGGCTTCCGATCGGAGCCCTACCACTGGCCGCTGCTCGTCTTCCTGCTGCCCGCCTGCCTCTACCCGTTTGCATCGTGCTGCGCGCACACCTTCAGCTCCATGTCGCCCCGCGTGCGTCACATCTGCTACTTCCTGGACTACGGTGCGCTCAGCCTCTACAGCCTGGGTGAGCCCCACAGCGGCGGCGGGCAGGGGGAGGGGGCGTTTCAGGCAGGGCGGGGGGTGTGGCACGGGGGGGCCTGGGGCGGGGCCTCAGTACCCGCCCCGCCCCCAGGCTGCGCCTTCCCCTATGCCGCCTACTCCATGCCGGCCTCCTGGCTGCACAGCCACCTGCACCAGCTCTTTGTGCCCGCCGCCGCACTCAATTCTTTCCTGTGCACCGGCCTCTCCTGCTACTCCCGGTGGGTTCTTTGGCCAGTGGTGAAGGGGAAGGCGGAGGGACAGAACAGGGCACCCACAAACACTTGGACACCCAGGACTGCTGGGTGTGCCTGCGCCCACTGCTCCTGAACAAAATTAGTGGCTGTGGGGCCGTTTACTGAGGACTTAGTGTGCCCAGAGCCTGTGCACCAGCACCACCCCGGCTCTGTCTCTCCCTCAGCGACCTAAGCGGCACGTGTCTATCCCCATTTTACAGCTGTTGTCACTTACAGAGGAGTTATGTGGCCTTAGGGCTTTCGAAGCCACTAAACATTCCATGGTGGACAAAGGTCCCCTGCTCTCCTCTCACCCCCATCCCAGCATAGTGAGGGTAACCAGCCTTTCCCTCTTGCTTCCCAGGTTCCCAGAGCTAGAAAGCCCTGGGCTCAGTAAGATCCTCCGCTCGGCCGCCTTCGTCTATCCCTTTCTGTTCGACAACCTCCCACTTTTCTATCGGGTAAGGCTGCTGCTTTCCTGTCCTGACCCTCACAGTGCCCAGTCCCACCCCCTCGAGCCCTGACCCCAGCCCTGCCACCCACCCTCCTAAGCCAGCATCCAGTCCACTGTGCACCCCCAATCCTCACCAGATCCCAGACACATGACGTCCAGCCCCAAAGTCCCTCCCCACCACCCCTGCTTTTCCTTCGCCAGCTGGGACTGTGCTGGGGCAGGGGCCACAGCTGTGGGCAGGAGGCGCTGAGCACCAGCCACGGCTACCACCTCTTCTGTGCGCTGCTCACTGGCTTCCTCTTCACTTCTCATTTGCCTGAGCGGCTGGCACCAGGACGCTTTGATTACATTGGTGAGCACAGACCTGGCCTGGCCTGGGGGTGGTCAGGGTGACAGTTCCCAGAGCCCTGAGTGAACTGAGCAAAGTGTTCCCGGCAGGGCCCTCAGGTTAATAGCAAAACCAGCAGCACGTATGCCAGGGGCTCTGTGAACAGCAGCTCACTCATAGTTGCTGATAACTCTGGGAACCTTAAGAAACCCTGGGTTTCTTATTCCCAGTTTTAGGGGAGTAGCAGGCCCAGATGACGGGATGCTTGCTATGGATCACAGGATGAATTGGGGCAGTCCAGGGGATGCGCTGTGTGTCCTCACCTGCCCACCCTCCCCCACAGGCCACAGCCACCAGCTGTTCCACATCTGTGCAGTGCTGGGCACGCACTTCCAGCTGGAGGCGGTGCTGACTGATATGGGATCTCGCCGAGCCTGGCTGGCCATGCAGGAACCACCCCTAGGCCTGGCAGGCATGGTGGCCACTCTGGGCTTGGCAGTGGCCGGGAACTTGCTCATCATTGCCGCTTTCACAGCTTCCCTATTTCGGGCCCCCAGTACGTGCCCCCTGCTGCAAGGTAGCTCACTGGAGCGGGGTACAAAGGCCAAACTGCAGTGAGGTCCCAGCTCTGAGTGTGCCCTGGAAAGAGGCAGAGTCCAGGCAGGCCCTCATATAGGGGAGGAGCCCAGACCCAGGCCTGATAAGATGCAGGCACATCTGAGCCTGGAAGCAAGAGTGACTGAGGACAGAGTGTGGAGTGAGAAGGGAACTGGGAAGACAGAGGTGAGGAGAGGGCCTGGGAAGCTGGCAAAGAGCAGGAAGCTCAAGGACGGGGCTCTTGATGGGGTTGGGAAGTGCTGAGGGTCTGAGAGGGGAGATGCGTGTGTCCAGGCTGGAGCTGCCCCACCTGCCATCAAAGGCTGGGGTGGGAGGCACTGGGTCCTTTGATCTGGTCCCATTTCTGGTGCTCCTGGAATTTCTGTGCAGCCCAGGGAAGAACTAACATGGCTAAGCCAGGCCCACCCTGAATGCTTGTTAACCTGGCTGGGAGGCCTGCTTGTGCCCTACCCCCAAACCAGGCAGCACTGGCCGCCGGCAGCTCTTGGCCTGTGGCCGTGAGGGCATCTGTCCTACTCACAACTGTGGACTCCGTATCCAGGCCTCTGGGATCTGGTCTGTTTGGGTGTGTCACGGATGGGGCAGTGGGTTGAGGTGAGGGGAGGGTGCTGGGCTAGAGAGGAGAACCCTAGCTAGACTTTAGGAAGCTACCTTCAATGCTTCTGGAACCAGGCAGGGATAAATAAATAAATCAACAACAGATTTTGGGAAACACTTTCTGGGACTGAAAAAGGTAAGACCTCTGGCTCCACTCCCCATCGCCCCAATGCCTCCTCCTCACACTCCACAGATGGACAAAGAATCACAGCCCCGGTTCCTCTTCTGGAGTTTATTCTAGAGCAGCGGGGATGACGGGGAGGGAGGGGTCCTGGGGAGAAGCCAGAGCTGGGGGCTGCCAGCCAGGTCGGCAGGGCTCCGAGCTCTAGACAGGGCCGTAGAAGCGCCGATAGGCCTCCTGGAAGCCGATGTGGTCAGCTAGCTCATCACAGTCAGGGTTGAGCTCACACACCTCCCTCTTGGGCTCCAGCGGATCTGGGTAGGGGGCTGGGGCTCTGAGAACCCACCACACTGGGCATCAGCCTCATGCAAAGTGCCCCGCCCCCTCCTCCCACGGCACTTGGGGCTCCAGGGTCCCCCCACAGCGGCTGCTCCTCCCAGCCCATCCTGCAAATGCAGGGCCTTGGCCCAGTACCTCCCCTCCTCTCACCCCAGCCCGGGATCCAGGTAGCGCCTGAGTCTCTTCACCACCTCGCTGCCCTCCTGCTTGGACACGAAGGCTGTGGAGCACAGGGGTAGGGGTCAGGTGGCTCCCAGTTTGGGTGGATAAGGTGAGGAGCAGGCTGGCCTTCCTGAGAGCCAGCTGGGAGGGAGCAGGAGGAGAGAATGGGACTGAGGGGACTGGGGTAAGAATGGGTGCTGGGAGTTGGCAGCACCCTTGGGGATACAGGGCAGAGCCCCTGTCCAGCCCACTTCATACCTGCACCTTTGCCCAACTCTGCATCACCAAGCTTTGCATCTGCAAAGAAAAGGAGCCCAGTTCACCCCTGCTCATCCCTAGGGCCCTCCCCACCCTCCTCTACTTCTGGCAGCTTCCTCTTCCCTCCTTTTCCTCCGCATGGAGAGAAGGGGGGCACATGGATTGAGACTACAGAAAGCTAGTTGGGCTGTCGCAGGGACTGCCAGTGGAAGGGGTGAGGAGAGGGGAGGCCACGGCACTGATGGGGGGGGGGGGCGGGGCACTCACCTGCCTGGCCAGCGAGGCAGAGCATGGCCAGGCCCAGCAGGGCGAGGAGCACAGGGGCTCTCATGGTGTCTGTCAGTGGCTGCGCGGACTTGGCCAGTCTGCTTCTCCCCCGCCTCCAGTGCCGTTTTATCCTCTCTGGGCTGTGCCCCAGAGGCAGGAGTGCGGGCGGGTCACGGGGGAGTCTGCCAGGGCTACTTGGGGCTCATCCGCCTCAGCTCTGTCGGCCAAACCCCAAAGGAGGTTGTGGTTGGAGCTGTGGCTCCCTGGGCAGGCCCCCGGAGTGATGGAGGAGGGTTCGCCTCCATCCGAGACTGCCAGCCTCCAGAGGGTCCCCAGCTCCTCCCCGCGGGTCGCCCCAGGTCCCCCAGCCCCTACTCTTCCTCTGAGCCCCAGCCTCAGTTAGGGCCATCAGTGGAGCAGGCTGTGAGGGGAGGATGGGGAGCCTAGAGAGAAAGGGGGCCGGGGGTCTAAAATAGAATTGCGTGGAGTTGGGCTGCGGCCTCTCAGACTGTGGATTTCCACCGTTGGCCCCATGGGCAGGAGCCAAACCCCAGGGAGGGCGGGCCTGCCGACAGATGCCCTCATTCGCCCCGAGGAGCCCTGTCCTAGAGAGGCCTCGACGGCGGGGGGCGGCTTAGCTCTGTGCAGGCCCTGGGCATCAGGACAGGGGAAGGGGCGGGGGCAGCTCTTCGGTCTGTCGCCGGTCAGGTCAGGTCGGCCCCAAGCTGAAGACCTCCTTCCCCGTGCCCCTCACAGGTGGGGACGCAGGGTCTGCATGGGGCAGGAAGATGGAGAGCACCCGTGGGCTCCTGACTACCCCATCCTCTTCCTGCCCTCATAGCCTCCCCAGTGCCAACCCTGGGGACCTGTCCTCCAAGGGACAGAATACCCAGCTTGAACTTCTGCCTCAGCTCAGACTGGAGAAGCGGGGTGTGCTCACCCACCCCTGCTCACCGAGTGGAGGCCTGGGAGACACAGCACTGCCCGCCCACCCCGACCTGTGGCTGGGTGTTTGGATACTTGCATGAGAGAGGAGCCACTGGGCTCAACTTAGGGGTTGGCGTCTGTGAAGAGGGGCCACCCTGGCATCTCCCAAGTGTCCCTGGTGCTCCCAGACAGACCCATCAGGCCTCTGTCCACTGTGAGGGTGAAGCTCTCGCCCATATCCTTCTCACCCTCTGGTCTGGAGGAGGCACCCACCCCAGTTTTGGCCAAGTCTCTCCTGATGCCCTGTGGCCCTGGCTGGGGAAGAGGGCGCGTGAGGAGCCAGAGGACAAAGTCCCAGCCCTCTGGAGGACCCACCGATGCAACTACCGAGGAGGCCCACCACAGAGCCTCTCTCAGAAGCAACTCAAGGGGAAGAGAACAGTGGGCTGGCTTGGACAGAGTGACACCCTGCGGAGGCTTGTCCTGGCCTCAGGGAACCCAAGGGTCCTGGTTTCGGTGACAAGGGGCTTCCCAGCCCTTCTGTATATGATGGTTAAACACATCCCCCACCCACCCTCCCCAAGACCTCTTGCAGCCCTGCAACCAAGACCTCGATGGGAGCCAGGACTCCGGTCCAGGGTGGAATCTTGGCCTTGGAGAGTCTGGGGAGAGGCCCAGGCGGAAGCAGCACCCTCACAGATTACAGTGTAGTGGAGGAGGTTTATTTGCGGATGTGGGGAGAGCATGGCAAGGGCCCCTGGGGCTGGCCAGCAAGGCGGCAATCAGGAAGCTGGAAACAGATTCCCTGAGCCAGGTCCGAGGGCGGGCTCAGGAACTGGTGGTGTGTGTCAGGGGGTAGGGTGGCAGGCTGGCCCAAACCTATACAGCAGGAAGCACGGGGCCTGCCTCCCACAGCGGGAGCCGGCCACGAGTCCTCAAGCTAGGAGAGACAGGGAGGAATCTGAGCGTCGTGTATGTTTCTGATGCCAAGGAGCACCAAAGTACAGCAGCAATGGAGAGACCTCCTTCTCCAGCAGATGCCATCACTGCTGAGGGACTGTTCTCACACGCAGCTCACTCAGGCTCAGCATCCTGGACCACAGGCCCTTGACCTTGACTGCCCTCTGCTCCTGGGTCTGGCCCTCTCCTCCTCACTCAGGCTCCTTTAGCACGGCCAACAGCTCCTTCTGTTCTCTGTGTAGAGCCTGACATCAATGAGAGAGAACAGACAGACTGGGAGATGAGAAAACCCAAACCCCTTTCCTCCAGTGTCCTTGACTCCAGGCCTGAGCTTCCAGCAGGACGATATGGAAGGTGTCTGTGACTCATGTCACGGGCCCAGGAGGGCATGTTAGGAAATCCACCCCACTCAGCAGGTGTTTATGGCAGGTTGGGTGGCAGGCTTGAGGCCTCCACAGAGAAGAGCTGACCTTCAGAAAGGTCCTAAAGTGTCCCCCTGACCCTCTGACCTCAGTGAAGATTGCTAGCAGAGACGCTTTCTTAAATGGACTTTCAACTGGGCTAATGGTTTAGCTGCTAAGCTGTATCCAACTCTTTTCGACCCCATGGACTGTAACCTGCCAGGCTTTTTCTGTCTATAGGGATCTCCAGGCAAGACTACAGGAGTGGGTTGCTATTTCCTTCTCCAGGGTATCTGCCCAACCCAGGGATCAAACCCACATCTGCTCTGCAGGTGAAGTCTTTACCACTGGGCGACTGGGGGAGCCCTTCAACTGGACTAGACATGGAAACTGTGGTGAAAGGGGCTCTCTGGGCTCACACAGGACGCAGCGCCCGAGCACACCTGGCCCACTTCAGACGACGGCTAGGCTCTGCACCTGTGGCGGGAGAGGCGTGGCTCTCACGAGCAGGCGCCCCCTCCTCTTACGGCAGAGGCACCAGATGCCACAGCTGGCAGGGCTCTGGGGATCACTATTTGGCCAATTTGGAAGCCAGAGTCCCATCAGGGAAGTGACCTTTGGCCTCATAGTGATGGAATGGCAATGTCAGAGCAGCCTGAGGACCCAGCAAGGCTGCCCTAAGAGCACCCGAGACACACCTCTGAGCCATGGAACCCGCCCCAGGAGCAGACCAGGCTGAGGGCCTCGGCTACCCATCCTGGGCCCCGCCAGGCAGGCCTGGGCCACTACACAGCACGGCACTGCACGACAGGGCACCCCCAGGGCCGGAGGCTGAGGAGTGCAGACAAGGAAGCAGAGCAGGGCACAGCCCTTCTCCCGCCACTGCCTCTCTCAGGCTAGGCGCCTTGCTGAGGCTGTGGCATGGTCTTCAGGTTCCCCTGACTGGTCTTGGGAGGAGAAGACCAGGGAACCCAAGAGTCACGGATCTGGAGACCTATCCTGCTCAGGATCAGGAGGGTGTGCCCCAGGAAGGGAGCTGTCAAGTGGCCAAGACAGACATCAGCTGGACAGAACCCAACGGTGGGCCATGGTTCAAGCCCCACTAGAAACCGTCTTTGGGACTGTGCCTTGAGCCAGCAAGGAAACCGCCTCACCACTCTGCCCAACACCTGCTGTCTGTGCCACCCAGCGTGAGCGGCCTTCCCTTTATTTACCAACCTGGCTCCAAGTGACTGGGGCGCTTTCAGGACACGCTTTTGTTACAGGGAGGCTATGCTGTAGGTATGCTGACACTCTAGAAGTCGTTCTAAAGTGCACATTGTAAAGGTGCTGGGCAGTGGACACGAGTTGAGCCGCCATGGCTATGGGGGTGTTGACCCTGACTGCGACAGGGAGAAGCCGCCCCTGGGCATGCCCCCTTGCTCTCTCTGGGCCCATTTTCTCCTCAGCTGCCACAGGGGATTGAGGGCCGGGCCGGGGTGCTCACCTGCCAGGCCTGCTTCCGGGCCTGGGCCTGCAGCCACAGCTCCTCCAGCTGCCTGCGCCCAGCCAGGACGGCATCCGCCAGCTGCCTGTTCTCGGCCTCCTGCTTCTGCACACGACGCTGCAGGGCATCCCGCTGCTGCAGCAGGTAGGGCGCCATGGCGCTGCACAGGTCCTTCTCTGGGATCCCACTGGGGCGCCTGAAGGGGGGCGCAGGGTTGGGGACAGGGAGGAGGAGGTGGGGGTGAGGCCTCTTCTCCAAGCCCAGGTGGCACGCCCACCTTCAGCCTAGCGCTGAGCTGGCTCTCCTGTGGTCCCTCTCACTCCCAAACCCGATTGCATGGCTCCTGCTCCCTGTCCCTCAGCTTCCCCTCCCAGGAACCCACCTCTCCCCTTCTCACTAGTCCGCACCCTAGCCTTCCTCCTTTCATCCACATACGCTCTCCCCACTCTACCCCCTCCAGGGCTGGAGGCGACTCTCCTCTGTGCTTCCGACCACGTGCCTTGCTGGGGCATCCCCGCTGTCAGACTGTGAGCTGGAGAGATGGGCACAGGGTGGCAGCCCGAGAGCAGGCCCAGACCCCAAGAGGCCATGGCTGGCTAACGTGGCAAGATAAGGAAAGACAGACCTGAGAAGGCAAGATTATAGGGGGTTCTGAGTGCCCAGAGTGAGGAGATGGGTCAGTTCTGATGGGCAGGGGCATAGAAGCCACTGTGGGTTCTTTAAAAGTCCGTTGTCAGTTATAAAAGGTAATTCTCTTCAGCTATAAAGATCATAAAGCATTAAACTGAAAACCACAAAGACGGTTTTCCCTCCTGACCTAGGAGTCTGCTCAGGCAGGGAATGGAGGCAGGAGCCCCGGCCACTGTGGTTTTGGTGGCCTCAGCCCTACATGCCCATCCCCAGGGCCCCCGCTCCCTCCTGCCCAGCACAGCCAGGCAGCGGGTCTGCCCCCAGAATCTCGTGTCTTAGTCACTGGCGAACCTCTGGCATGAAGAACAGTTCTGGGCGTATAGTAAATGCTCCTAAAATTTTGTTGAATGAACAAATGAATAAAAACCAGATGCTTGGGCCAGACTAATTGACCTAAGAGTCCAAACGTCTCTATTCTGCCTCATCCCACTCCCTCCCTCTACCCTTTCTCCCACAGGCCACGTGGGTCCTGAAACGAGCTGCCTGGGAAGATTCTCTTATCCCAGTCACCTCAACCCCCAGGATGACAGGGGGCTATGCGTTTGTCTCTCTGTGCTGGGGCACTGTCTGGTGTTGGTCCTCTCCACCTGTCCCTGTCACAGGGTCCTCTCAAGGGCCGTGAGCCCACAGTCTCATGCACGTGGTTCCACCAGAAAAGCTCCTTCAAAATGCTGAAATGCTGGGACTTCCCGAGTGGGCCAGTGGAGGCCTAGGTTCCATCTCGGGTCACAAAAGTAGATCCTACATGCCACGCAACTAAGATCCAGCACAGCCAAATTAAAAAAAAATTTTTTTTTTTTTAAGATGCTGAAATGCTGCCTCTTTCCCTATGAGCCTGCCTGTGTCCAGGGGAGCAGGCAACGCCCTTCTCACCAGGCTGGCTCCTTGCGGTCTTTGCTTTCTTCCACAATCGCGTCCAATGCAATCAGGACAGCTTCCAGGTTTCCCTCAGCTTTGATTTCAGAGATTTCCTCCTGGAGGGAAAACAGGAAGGAGCTATAATGATACTAGACAATTCCATATGCTGAACTACTAACGGCACTTAGTAAAATTCTGGCTGACTTAAATTCTGTCTTCATAGAAGCATTCCAACTTTCCCACATGTGACTTTTATAAGTAAGGAAGCAACACAGAAATAGTGTAAAAGAGTCTGCATGGGCTCCCCTGGTGGGCCAGTGGTTCAGAATCCACCTGGCAATGCAGCGGACACCAGTTCAATCCGTGGTCCAGGAAGATCCCACATGCCACAGGGCAGCTTAGCCTGTGTGCTACAGCTATTGAGCCTGTACTTTGGAGCCCATGAGCTGCAACCTCGAAGCCTGTGTGCCACAAAGCCCGTGCTCTGCCACGAGAGAAGCCACTGCAGCAAGAAGCCCGGGCATGGCCACTAGAGAGAAGCTCCCACTCTCCACTAGAGAAAGCCCACACTCAGCAACAAAGACCCAGCACAGTTATAAAGAAATTTTTAAACAGCCTGCAGCAATACTCCCCTCCTGCCCATCATCTCTGAAGGCTGCAGCCCCTGCAGTTACCCCCACGCCGAGCGGCTCCAGCTGACAGCACACACACGTTCTGACGCTTAACGAGGCCCATCCTGGAGGGTGCCAGCATGGAACTGAGACTCCCCAGGGAGAGTTATTGGAATCCTGTCCTTTCCTGTGCCCCCTCCAGTATGCAGTTTCCGTGAATTCAACCATTTGCTAAACGCCTCCTCTGTGCCAGGCTTTGCAGCAGGTGCTGGAGAAACAGAGAGAAGCAGAACCAGGCCTGCCCTCGCTGAGCTCCCAAGGTCAGGCGAGACAGCAACTAGAACCACCATGACAGCAGGGGACGAGGAGACACTGGAGACTCCCGCACCATCTGGAGGGGAAGGGAAGGCGGCCACTGCAGCCCCTGGGCACAGAGGACAGTCCTGGGGACTGAGGGCAGACAGAGGCCGAGGACAGGTCCCTGCGCTCAGAGGGCTGATGACCTGGAAGACAGGACCCGAACCAAGAGTGCCTGCGGGGATTCTTGCCACTCACCTGGATAGAAGTCTGCAACTGAGTTAGAAACTTGTCATGGATGCGCTGGGTCATCTCAGGCTGCAACTGGTAGAAGCTCTTGTAACAGTCAGTGAACCTCTGGAAGCTGGTGGGAGGAGAGAAGGCGCAGGTTGGGGATTCAGAGTCATCAGCTGGCGCCTGGGCAGCCCTGCCCCTCGTCACAGGGCTCGAGGCCTTGTCTCCTTCATGACTCTGGCTAACGGCAGTGGGGGCAGAGTCTCATCTGCAGCTCTGATCACTGAGGATGGCTCAGCCCCTCCAGTCTCCTCACTCCCTCTCAGCAGAGCCCCGGCTGAGTTCAGGTGTCTCCCTCTGAAGGGTGGGTCACAATCCAGCGAGGGTACTTAAACTCGACCTTACCAAGCACCAAATCACCAGGAGGGCTGACGAAGACTCAGACCAACGCCCCGCCCCCATTCTGAACAAGCTCCCAGGCCCCGCCCCCATTCTGAACAAGCTCCCAGGCGATGCTGATGCTGCTGGTCTGCGCCCCTCACTTTGAGAATCTCTGGTCCTTCCAGTGCCCTTGCAGGGCTGCATTAGGACAGGGTATGTGGCCTGGGAGAGGTTTCCTTACCTCTAAAAAGAGCCACACAGGAAGAGCTGATGCCCGTTCTGTGGGACTTAACTATACCCAGGTGAGGTTCCAGTCCCCAGCAACCATGGGGGCCTGGCCTGGGAGCAGTTTCTACCCTAAGGAGGCGGAGCAGGAAGAAGGAAAGAACCGGGTCTCAGAACATCATCAAGCTGTTGGAAACATCAAGCTGGAGCCATCCTAGCTCGGGGCTTCTTGTTAGTGAGGTAATGGATTTCTCTTACTGTTTGTGCCATTTAAGATCAGGGCTCTGTCACTGGCAGCTGACACACTCCTTGTAGCTGCAAAGGTAAAGGGTGCCCAGTACACTCCTGATGGTTGGCTCCTCTTGGACAAAGGAACTGAAGTAACTTAAACGAACTCTCGTGGCTGTTTCCTCTCCCCCTCCACCAGTCTCTCTGCCTGCTCTCTCAGGCTCTTCCCCTCATAAGTGTTCACTTAGCATCTGCTCTGTGCTGGGTACTCCCGGGCCAATGAGGCTGGCACGGCCCCCTGGTGCTTCCGGTGGAGGAAGAGATGGCAGGAAGTACATAAATTCACATGTGAGCATGGGGATGGTTACTAGTGGAAAGTGCTTGGAGGGAAAAGGGCCGGGAGTTAGGGGCTCAGAGAGTGCACCGTGGGGATCACCTTTAAGTGTGGCGGTGGTCAGTGAAGGCCTCTCTGATGAAGGAATGTCAAGGGACCTGCAAAAAGTGGCTGAGGAGGTGTCCTGAAACACACTCTGAGGCTTCACTGTGGGCTCAGATATTCCTCAGCCATCTGGGCCAGCTAGGGGCTCTGGACAAACAGGACGTTAGGTAGCTGGAGCCCAGTGTGTAGGCCCGCCCGAGCCAGGCCTTCGCTGCTGGGTCCTCCCTTTCTCATGGCTCTGGGCCTCTTGGCCCATTCCTGCCACCAGAACAGAGCCCTCTGAGGCAGACGCAGAGAGTGCCGCGGCGGTGTGCCGGAGCCAGCTCCCAGTGGCTGCAGGAGGCAACCGCTCTATTGCCAGGAGATCTGTGAGGCAGTTGTTAAACACAGTAATTACTTAAAATTAAATTATGCAAGATCACAATGGATTATACTAAAATCAAAGGTACTGGGGGCTTTCCTGGCGGTGCGGTGGCTAAAACTCTGCACTCCCAATGCAGGGGGTCCAGGTTTGGTCCCTGGTCAGGGAACTAGACCCTGCATGCTGCAACTAAGATCCAGCACAGCCAAACACATACCTAAGTATTTTTAAGAAAACCCACAAAGGTACTAACTGCTCAAAACACACGATGTCCAAGTCATTCTACACATTTTACTCTGCTCCGGAGGCTGACTCCATCCACGGTCTCCCAGCTGTGGAAACACTGCTGCCCATCCCTCCTCTACTGTATGTAGAGATGCTACGCTGCTAGGCTTATTTACACCTAGGGAGCGGGCAGACACCGCAAGCCAGGGCTTTATTTCTGGAGAGCTGGCTGTACACATCTACCAGCACACCTCTGGCTATGGGCGACCGTCCCATCCTCTTGAGGGTACACATTTGGTATCCACGCACCTTGGGGGCAAAACCAAGGTACCAAATACAAAGATGACAGATATCCTTTCACCCTCGGCAGAGCCCCAGACATCCTATTGTTTGGCCGCTGGCCCCACGAGCCACGCAGTCTGCGGCTGCATGGAGGAATGTGGAGGGACACACGACGCCTGACAAAGCACGGCTGGAATGGAGACCGGGTAATTATGGCTTGAAATGGGTCTGGCTCAGAAACGGGAGATCCTGTTCCTCCTCCCAGCCTACTCGCCTGGCACATCTGAGCTGGGTGCATCCGCTCTCAGCCCAGGCTGGCAGCAGACAGGGCCCAGGGCGGGGGTAGGATAATTCTGCTCACCAGTGCCGCTGGTCAGCTCTTCTGGCGTCCCCTTCCTGGTCTGTAAGATCAGTGAAAGTGACGGACCCAGAAACACGCATACTGATACAAACACACAACAGAGGAAACATGCTCCAAGGACGTGGAGGGAGAACAGTCAGGCTGGAAGCAGGGAGGAAAGTGGTTTTTTTCTTTTAGCTTCACTGAGATATAACTGACATATAGCACCCTATAAGTTTAAAGTGTACAGCATAATGACTTATATATACTGGTAAATGATTACCACAGTAAGTAAACATACACCCTCTCCAGAAACAAAAAGGCCTTCCCTGGTGGATCAGATGATAAAGAATCTGCCTGCAATGCGGGAGACCTGAGTTCAGTCCCTGGGTTGGGAAGATCCCACGGAGGAGGGTATGGCAAGCCACTCCAGTATTCTTGCCTGGAGCATCCCACAGGCAGAGGAGCCTGGTGGGCTACAGTCCACAGGGTCACAAAGCGTCGGACACGACTGAGCGACTAAGCACACACAGAGAAACAAAAAGAACAAAAATTGGATTTTCCTTGTTATGAGAACTTGTAGAATCTGCTTTTAAACAGCTTTCACATATACCATACAGCAGTGATAGCTGTAGCCATTAAGTTGTGTGGCATCCCTAGTACTGATTTATCTTATAATTGGAAGCTTGTATCTTCAGACCACCTTCTTCATGCAGTCCCTTCTCCCCTCAGCCCCCAGGGATTGCTTTCTTGAGAGCCAGTGCAGACTTGGAAATACTGTGACTGCTCTTGTAAATTTCCTGAAAAAACACACTCACAGAGAAATAGGAAAAACGATGCATTTTAGAAAACATTCACGGCCACTCCTGCCAAGTGTCAACTTTTATCTTCTCACGTAAATTCTAATATCTCTGTGGACAGGGATGCCATCCACAATGGCGCTGGGATGTCCAGGGTACCCAGAACAGTGTAAGATACACAGCAGCACTCAAGACAAGCTGCAGACCAGGTGAGTGCGATTAAGCTGAGGCCCAGGCTGCGCAGCCTCAGACGTGGTCCATTCCCAGCCACCTCCCCTACCCTGGACCCTAGGGTACCAAGGCTTGGGCTGCTTGATCAGAGGCGCCCTCTCCACAGAGCATCTCCATCAGCCTCTCTGCCAAGCCCTCCTGTGCCCTGTGCTGGAATGGTCTTCTGGCCTTGGCCTCCCAAGAGTACACAAGGGGCCCTCCAGCTGTCTATGCCGGGTGAGTGTACCAGCTCCAAGGACTGCCTGTCCTGCCTGGGTTCACGTCCTACCTCTACCACTCACCAGCTGAGTGACCCTGGACAACTTCTTTACCTTTATAAGCATCACTTTCTATCTCCATCAAACAGAGATAATAACTATCCATAAGTCACAAAATTACTGTGAGGATTAAATGAGGTTAAATATGTAAACACCTAGTACAGTGTACAGGGAAACGCTCCATGTTAGCTACAATTGTTATTACTATTTTCAAAGCAACAGTCCTCACCACCCACTGAAAAGTGTAGAACACAGCCAGTAACTTTGTTTCCCAGGGCTGGGAAGTCTGAAAAGGCAGGTGCTTAGTAAACCATCTTGATTGCAACTGCCTGTGCAGGAAGAACCCCCACCCCACTGCAAAGAAAAGGCTACACTGTGGTCCCACAAAAACAGCCACATTTTTCATCAATGAAAGTATTTTCTTATTGGAGTATAACTGCTTTACAACACTGTTACTTTCTGCTCTATAAGAAGTGAATCAGCTGTACTTACACATACGCCTGCTCCCTCTTAGACGTCCCTCCCACCCCCCGCCCCACCCCACCACTCTAGGTCCTCACAGACCACCAAGCTGAGCTCCCTATATCACACTGCAAGTTCCCACTAGCTGCCTATTTGATGCATGGCAGCTCATTTACATCAAACTCCATCTCCCAGTTCATCCCACCCTCTCCTCCCCCGCTGCCCGCCGCTGCGCCCACGAGTCCACTCTCTGTGTCTGTGTCTCTGCTCCTGCCTTGGAACTAGGTATCTGCACCATTTTTCTAGATTCCTCATACACACTGGCTATACATATAAAACACATATATCGTTAATATACGATATTTGTTTTTCTCTTTCTGACTTATTTCGTTCTGAATAACAGATTCTAGGTCCATCGATACCTCTCCAGATGACCCAATTTCATTTCTTCCTGTGACTGAGCAATATTCCATTGTACACATGTGCCCGATCTTCCTCATTCATTTCTCTGTTGATGGAGTCTTAGGTTGCTTCCATGTCCTGGCTATTGTAAACAGTGCTGAAAGTAACTTTTAAAAACTGCATTCACTGAATTTCAAAACAGAGATGACTACACATTAACTGATTTTAACCTGTTTTTTTCCCTCTTATTATGCAATATCTGAGACACCATCACTGTTTTTGAGCTCACCGAAAAAGCATGTCATTCACAGCACTAAAAATTCATTGCAAGGACTTCTCGGGTGGTCCAGTGGTTAAGACTCCACATCTCTCTAATGGGGGCCTGGGTTCCATCTCTGGTCAGGGAACTAGATCCTGCTGTAACTAAAAAGATCCTGCATGCAGCAACTAAGACTCAGTGCTTCCAAATATAAAACAAAACAAAACCAAACAACCTCACTGTAAACTGAGTTTTCACATATGTTTAACTTAAAATATTTAAAGCCAGAATCAAGCTCTGGTGGCTAGTCAATCTGTCGGTTTACATACACAGATAAATTGTGCAGGAATGGAAAGACAGAGGCACAGACAAGTAAACATGCGTACTAGTGCTACACAAACCTCGTGTGCGCTCCTCCTCCAAGCTAACCCGCTTGCTGCCTGCCTGTTCCACAGACTGTCCACCAGAGGGCGGGCGAGAACTGGCGCTTTCGCTCAATAAAGGCATGGAGGGTGAAGACGACGAACAATACAAATATACAGAAGCTGGGGAGCACTGTCACAGAAACCCATGCTCTCCACCCCGCCACCCGTACAGCCGCCCTGCTTTATTAAGAAATGTTTCTCTAAAATGGAAAAAAAAAAAAAAACAAGAAAGAAGAAATTTTTCGCTGCTTGGTCTTTCCCTTTCACCCTTTTCAGCCTCAGGACTGAGAAAGGAAGAGGGGGGAATAAAAACCAGAAGTGTTCCCTGATGAAAATAAGAGGTTAGCTGCATGTAAATCCAGCTAGAACATTTGCTCACACCATACATAAAAATACACTCAAAATGGCTTAAAGACTTAGATATAAGACCTAATACCAAATAATTCCTAATAAAGAACATAGGCAAAACATTCTCTGACATAAATCATACCAATGTTTTCTTAGGTCAGTCTCCAAAGGCAACAGAAATAAAAGCAAAAATAAACAAATGGAACCTAATCCAACTTACAAGACTTTGCACAGCAAAGAAAATCAGAAATGAAATGAAAAGACAACCTATGAAGTGGGAGAAAATATTTGCAAATGGTGTGACCAACCACAGGGCTCCCTGGAGGAAGAAATGTCCAAGAGCAGCAGAAGTCAGTGAGGGAAGGACAGAAGGCCCGGCAGCAGCGTGAAGATCAGAGTGTGCGCACGCCTGGGGGTGCAGATGCTGCAACAAGAAACACGCACGGGGCACCACCTGAGCCAGGCACTGTTCCAGGCCCTCCACGCGAAGCAACGCACTTAGCCCTCATGATAACTGAGGAAGGGTCTATTCTCACCATGCCCATCTTTCAGGTGCAGAGCTGAGGCAGAGAGGAGTCTGCCCAAGGTCACAGAGCTGGGACATGGTGGAGCCATCAGCTCTGGGCCAGGTGTCCTTGACCTCCAAGACACACAGTCTGCAGGCTGGTGGGTCAGACACGCAGTCTACACCGTATCACGATAGGAAGAGCTGGAAGAGGGGGGCTTTAGGCAGGGGTGGGACAAGATCAGATCTGTCTGTTAGAAACCCCCTCTGGCTGCTGGGAGAGGGGACTAAGGAGGCACAGCTGAGGAGACAGCTGACTCGAGCAAGGCTGACCCAGCGGGGACAGAGTGAGATGGGTGATCTGGAAACACAAGAAGAGCAGACAGTCAGCACGGTGGGCTGAAGCCGCACACCACAGGCTGGTGAGTCACAACCACACTTCAGAAACTAGCCGCTGCCAGCCGCACGCATCAGCTGCACGTTCAAAAAGCGTGGGCTATTTCTGCAGCACTTACTTAATCAGAACACTTTAAATATCAAACCATTCTTTTTCCTGTGAAGAACTGCTTCCTATGAACACCACCAGTCGCTGCCATTCGTCTAGAACTCTACCAGTTCACGTACGCATGCAAGTAGCTCTCCTTCCTTGGCCCCTGTCAGACAGAGGCTTCAAGTCAGTTTCCACAAATCACCCTCTGTAGCACGTGTCGGGCAGGAAGACGGGACCTGGACAGGCACTGGGCCAGTCTGGCACCTCAGAACTCAGGAACTGTCAGTCACCTCTCACTCCCCTCAGTGCCCCCGGGATGGACACCACTCATGGCACCGCTGCTGGGGGCCGTGGGTACCTGTGGCAGACGGGCGTTCCCCCAGCGGTGCTAACTTCAACCGGGGCCCCACCAACACCAACTCTAAGCAACTGCCTCTCTTGGTGGGCCCTGATTTATAATAAAACACAGCAAACCTCATCTACGTGCTTTAGCTAAACAGGAAAACAGCTGTTTCTCAGAAGGTCCAGGAGGCTGTATGGACAGAAAAGAACCCTTCGTTTTCAGAAGACGAGGGAGAGGTCGCGTATGATAAGCTCCAACGGGGCCACATTTCTATGTCCTGAAGCCTGAGAGAGGACACATTTGGACGTCTCTGCCTTAGCTGATCCAGTGACAGGAAGACACCCTAACGGAAGACGGGGGTGTGGGTCTGCGAGATCTGATAGCCCAGTGAGGCCAATAATCTTTCAGTCACTCTGGAGTGTATCATATAATTTGCCCCTCTGGGCAAGCTAACATGGATGGAAAAATATGAGTTGTAGGGGAATTCAATCTGCAGTTTAAAATATCCCTTTGGCTAACTGACATGTGAACAGACCAGCTTTTACTATGTAGAGATTCCTGTCCTCTGTATAAGTTCTTGGTCTTTGGGACTAAGGACTTTTAGTGACTTGGGAGAGGGTCAAGCATTTGGACACATCTTAAAAGGCTGTATTCATACATGACATTTGTTGAGCCCTTCCTATGTGGAAGCCAGCCGTCAGTTCCTACTTAACTGAATGAGGGGAAGGGTGTTCTAGCAATGAGGAAAAGAAAGTGGAAAGAGCGGGCGGCAAGGGTGTGGGTAGCAGCTCTCAATGCCTAAGAATTCATGTGTGTGTGTTTGCACACCAAGTGTGCCCTGCTGCACACCCACGGCCCTGACCATGGCTGGAGAGATGGGGAGGCCTGAGGCGTGAATGGCCTCTACACTCAGCTAAGGAGCTGAGCAGTCCTGAGCCAATTAACCATTATAAGCAGGACATGCTCAAATCTGAGCCACAGACTGGAGGGAGGGAGCCAGATTGAGGATGGAGGGCCATTCTGGAAGCTGGTGCAACAATTCTATGAGAGACAGTGAGGGCCTTGACTGAAGCATTTGCATGATGATGGAGAGGAGACTGAGGAGAGAGGCTGAAACCAGCAGGGCATGGTGGCTGACTGGAAGCAAGGGGTCAATGAGGAATCCCAAATCTCTGGCCTAGAGAATGAGTAGATGGTGGTATTTTCAACCAATTTGGGGACCACAGAGGGAAGAGAAATCCTGTTTTGTTGAACATGGTGGTTCTGTGGGGACACCAAGTGGAGATTTCTAGTAGTAGACTATTAGAGATAGAGGCCTGAAGCTCGGGAGAAAGATGTGGCTTGAGAATTCTCACTTATTCCAAAGCTATTTACTGAATGTTTACTATATGCCAGGCACCATAATAAGCAATGAGCAGAGAGAGATGAATAAGACAGATAAGATCCTGTCCTCAAGGATCGTACGATTCACGTGGGGAAGACAGACCACAAACAGACAGAACAACATGCTGTGATAAGTCTTTACAAAGGAGTAAAATAAGGTGTTGTGATAAAAGAATAACTAGGGGAGAAAGGTGGCTTTAGAGAAGATCAAGAAAACCATTTCTGGCAGAGCAAACATCAAGTGCAAACAGCCTGAGGCAGGAAAGCTCTTGACAGTCTAGGGAATGAGAAGGTCAGGATGACCAAGTATAGCTGCAGAGGGGAACAAGAGGCAGGCAGGGGCTAGAACATGCGGGGCCTTGAAAGCCACGGTATGGAGCGATGAACAGCCACTGAAAGGCTTTCAGCAAGCGGGCTATGACCTGCACACGTGCAGGTGAAGCAGGAGAAGAGCAATGCTCACACGTTTATGGGACAAGTGGACGAAGAAGAGCCTGCGAAGGAGCAGCCAGTGAGGCAAGGGACTGAGAATGGTGTCAGAAGCCAAGGGAGAAACTCCAAGGACAGAGAAGTGGTTAATAGTGTCAAATGCTACAAGGAGAGCAAGTACATTTAAAGGTGAAAAAAAAATCCAAAGGATTTAACAACAAAGACTTATTATTGACCTTGAACAGAAGGTTTTAGGAGAATGGTGTCAAACTCCCTAAGCTGAGGGAAAAAAACTGGAGATGGAGAACTGTAAGCGGGCACGCAGAGACCCAGAGTCACAGCCTGGGATGTAAAGGGAAGGACACTGACGGGGAGGGAGCTAGAAGGATGCAAGACCAGTCATCTCGGCCGAGTTTACAGATGTCTGGACTCCTGCCTGGTGTCTCTATTCTCTCTGTGAACCAGGTGTTGAGGTTGTTTTCAGTGAGCGTGTAGAGGTAGCAGGGGAAGGGCCTGAGGGACAGGATAAAGATTTTAAATATTAATACTTCTGTGGAGAAGGGGAAGAGAGCTGACTGGAGACATGAGGATAATGAGCTCTCTGAGGGCCCAGATGAATTCCAAGAACATGACTGTGTGGAAGCACCACTTTGCACCATGGGTGAGACTCCACAGCTGCTCAGAGGTTGAGTGCAGGGGCAGAGGAGTGCAGACAGGATCCTGAAGGTGGGTTTCACAGCCGGTGGGTTGGAAGGATGAGGGGGCAAAGGAGCTGAGATATACAAGTGTGGCTGCCTTGCATCTCCAACTGAACCTATCCAAACACAGGTCTTGATCTCCAACCCCAGACTCATTTCTCTCCCCCAGCTCATGGGCAAGTGTTTCTTCCTCATCTCAGTAGATGGTGAAACTGCCCTCAATCACCATCATGAAGAGCCAGCATCCTCCTGGAGGCCCCCTCCCCATCACCTTTCCATCCAATCCAATCCGATTCTCTCTCTTATCAGCTCACATCCACCCACCTCTCTCATCTACACCTTATCTAGACCATTTCAGCCCGTACCATGCAGTCAGCATCCCAGGCTCAGGACTGTGACCTGACAAGCAGGGCAGACAAGATGATTTAGACTTAAAAATAATGGGAATGCCTTCAAAAGTAAAAGCTCAACACTGACCTGAAAATTGTCATCTTAGAGTAATAAAAATATAATAAATTAACTAGTCAACTACAATTTTAATATGACTAGATACAAATTATATTTAATATGGGATACAGACACTTTTCTCCCCATGACATAACCTAATTTTTAAACTTACTGTTATAACATGATCATTTTTTCCATAAGTATTATTCAAAATATAACTCCATAGTCATGTGGCATAGGAGATCTTAGTTCCCCAACCAGGGATCAAACCTACACACCCCAGGCAGTGGAAGCATGGAGTCTTAACCACTGGACTGCCCTCAACAGCATTTTATTAGATAATTATACTTACATAACCACCATCCTTCAAATGTGGAACATTTTGGGTGGTTTTCAACTATTTTCTACTGAACATGCTGCACGGATATTTTTTGCACTTTTTATGATGTAAATTTTTTGATGATTTTATTTTGAAATAGTAATAGATTAGAGGAAGCTGCAAAGAAATGTACTCTCCCCAATGTTAACATCTTACACAACCATAGTACAATATCAAAACCAAGACGCTGATACTGGTACAATCACAGAACTCATTCAGATTTCAACAGTTATACATACATCTGTTTGTATTTGTGTATCTTTACCACATGTGAAACCTCGCATAACCACCACCTCAGTCAAGATACTCGATGCTTTTTAAATATATTTGTCATGATATGGGTTGAGGTTGCAAAAAAAATTAGAGTCTAGAAGCCTAGAAAGACCTTACAGTAATCCTACCAACAATCTATTAATATCCTGCACAGCAGTCAGAATACCTTTAAAAGATCAATCACTGTATTCAGAGCATTACAAATAAATAGATTTTTAAGCCCATGGAGAGCCATCTCCTAAATACACACACACACACAAAAGGATAAGTCATGCCTTAAAAACACCAATGACTTTCCATTTCTCTTAGAATAAACTCTCTTGCATCTAACAAAAAATAATAACCTCTCTATATAATGTAACAAAGACAGACAATGGGAAAAAATAGATACAAACAATTGTGATGAGAGATTTTTTTCTTTTCTTAATTTTTAATGTATTTTTAAAATTTATTTTTTAACTGAAGGATAATTGCTTTACAGAATTTTGTTGTTTTGTGATGAGAGATTTTTTAAATGAAATGAATGGCACAATCAATACCATTTTTAAAATGAGCATATTCTCTCTCCACACACGCACACATATAGGCCACATCTTGTGGCACATGGGATCTTAGTTCCAGACCAAGGATCAAGGAACCTATGCCTCAGGCAGTGGAAGTGGAGTCCTAACCACTAGACCACCAGGGAATAACTAAAATACTTTGATAGTAAAATTTAGAAGCTCAAACTAATAAATAAAATAGAATTATATACCATGGAAACAAAAACTGTATACTCTTTTCAAGTATACATGGAACATTCACAAAACTTGCCCATAGACATAGCCATAAAGAGTCAGAATGTCAAAAATTCCCACAAAATCAGCATCACACAAACTGTGTTGTTTCACCACAACGTGATAAAATTAGAAATTACAACAAAAGGATAACTCTTTAAGAATTACATGTCTGGGAGCCAAATAACATACTACTAAATAATCACTGGGTTACAGAGGAAATGATAAGGAAAATTACAAAGTACATAAAATTAAATGACAATGTCTATATGTAAAAAATGAAATTGGATCTCTTTCTCATACCATACAAAAACTACCTCAAAATGGGTTAAAGACCAAAATGTCAGAGCTAAAACTATAAAAGTCATAGAAGAAAATATACGTATAAATCTTTATGACCTTGAATTACACAATGGTTTCTTCAGTTCAGTTCAGTTCACTCAGTCGTGTCCGAGTCTTTTGCGACTCCATGAATCGCAACACTCCAGGCCTCCCTGTCCATCACCATCTCCCGGAGTTCACTCAGACTCATGTTCATCGAGTCAGTGATGCCATCCAGCCATCTCATCCTCTGTCGTCCCCTTCTCCTCCTGTCCTCAATCTTTCCCAGCATCAGGGTCTTTTCCAATGAGTCAGCTCTTCGCATGAGGTAGCCAAAGTATTGGAGTTTCAGATTCAGCATCAGTCCTTCCAATGAACACTCAGGACTGATCTCCTTTAGGATGGACTGGTTGGATCTCCTTGCAATCCAAGGGATTCTCAAGAGTCTTCTCCAACACCACAGTTCAAAAGCATCAATTCTTCGGCGCTCAGCTTTCTTCACAGTCCAACTCTCACATCCATACATGACCGCTGGAAAAACCATAGCCTTGACTAGACAGACCTTTGTTGGCAAAGTGATGTCTCTGGTTTTGAATATGCTATCTAGGTTGGTCATAACTTTCCTTCTAAGGAGTAAGCATCTTTTAATTTCATGGCTGCAGTCACCATTTGCAGTGATCTTAGAGCCCAAAAAAATAAAGTCTGACACTGTTTTCACTGTCTCCTCATCTATTTCCCACGAAGTGATGGGACCAGATGCCATGATCTTCGTTTTCTGAATGCTGAGTTTTAAGCCAACTTTTTCACTCTCCTCTTTCACTTTCATCAAGAGGCTTTTTAGTTCCTCTTCACTTTCTGCCATACGGGTGGTGTCATCTGCATATCTGAGGTTACTGATGTTTCTCCCAGCAGTGGTTTCTTAGATGACTCTAAAAGCTCTAGCAGCCAAAGAAAAATTCTTTGCAATTTTAAACCTAAATAAATGTTAATAAATAAGTAATCTAAATGCAATTGTGGATGTGACTGGCGATGGAAGTAAAGTCTAGTGCTGTAAACAACAATATTGCATTGGAACTTGAAATATTAGGTCCATGAATCAAGGCAAATTGGAAGTGGTCAAACAGGAGATGGCAAGAGTGAACTTGGATATTTTAGGAATCAGTGAACTAAAATGGACGGGAATGGGGCAAATTTAATTCAGATGAGCATTATATCTACTACTGTGGGCAAGAATCCCTTAGAAGAAATGGTGTAGCCATCATAGTCATCAAGAGTCCAAAATGCAGTACTTGGGTGCAATCTCAAAAATGACAGAATGATCTCTGTTCATTTCGAAGGCAAACCATTCAGCATCACAGTTATCCAAGTCTATGCCCCAACCACTAATGCCAAAGAAGCTGAAGCTGAATGGTTCTATGAAGACCTATAAGATCTTTCAAAAATTAATACAAAAAAGATGTCCTTTTCAGCATAAAGGACTGGAATGCAAAAGTAGGAAGTCAAGAGATACCTAGAGTAACAGGCAAATTTGGCCTTGGAGTACAAAATGAAGCAGAGCAAAGGCTAACAGAGTTTTGCCAAAAGAACACACTGGTCATAGCAAACACCCTCTTTCAACAACACAAGAGAAGGCTCTACACATGGACATCACCAGATGATCAATACCCAAATCAGATTGATTATATTCTTTGCGGCCAAAGATGGAGAAGCTCTATACAGCCAGCAAAAACAAGACCAGGAGCTGACTGTGGCTCAGATCATGAACTCCTTACTGCCAAATTCAGACTTAAATTGAAGAAGGCAGGGAAAACCATGAGACCATTCAGGTATGACCTAAATCAAATCCCTTAGGATTATACAGCAGAACTGACAAATAGATTCAAGGGATTAGATCCAATAGAGTGCCTGAAGAACTATGGAAAGAGGTTTGTGACACTGCACAGGAGGCAGTGATCAAGATGATCCCCAAGAAAAGAAATGCAAAAAGGCAAAATGGCTTTTTGCCTTACAAATAGCTGAGAAAAGAAGAGAAGTGAAAGACAAAGGAGGAAAGGAAAGGTATACCCATCTGAATGCAGAGTTCCAAAGAATAGCAAGGAGAGATAAGAAAGCCTTCCTCAGTGATCAATGCAAAGAAATAAAGGAAAACAATAAAATGGGAAAGACTAGTGATCTCTTCAAGAAAATTAGAGATACCAAGGGAAAATTTCTTGCAAAGATGGGCACAATCAAGGGCAGAAAGTTATGAATATAACAGATACAAAAGATATTAAGAAAAGGTGGCAAGAATACACAGAACTATACAAAAAATATCTCAATGACCCAGATAACCATGATGACGTGATCACCAACCTAGGGCCAGACATCCTGGAATGTAAAGTCAAGTGGACCTTAGGAAGCATCACTACAAACAAAGCTAGGGGAGGTAATGGAATTTCAGTGGAGCTATTTCAAATCCTAAAAGATGATGCTGTGAAAGTGCTGCACTCAATATGCCATCAAATTTGGAAAACTCAGCAATGGCCAAAGGACTTTCAATCCAATTTGGGATTTTCATTCCAACCCCAAAGAAAGGCAATGCCAAAGAATGTTCAAACTACACACAACTGCACTCATCTCACACACTAGCAAAGTAATGCTCAAAACTCTCCAAGAGAGGATTCAACAGTATGTGAACCAAGAATCTACAGATGTTCAAGCTGGATTTAGAAAAGGCAGAGGAACCAGAGATCAAATTGCCAACATCCGCTGGATCATAAAAAAAGCAAGAGAGTTCCAGAAAAGCTTCTACTTCTGCTTTACTGACTATGCCAAAGCCTTTGACTGTGTGGATCACAACAAGCTGTGGAAAATTCTTTAAGAGGTGGGAATGCCAGACCACCTGACCTGCCTCCTCAGAAATCTGTATGCAGGTCAAGAAGCAACAGTTAGAACTGGACATGGAACAACAGATTGGTTCCAAATCAGGAAAGGAGTTCATCAAGGCTGTATAGTATCACCCTGCTTATTTAACTTATATGCAGAGTACATTATGTGAAATACTGGGCTAGATGAAGCACAAGCTGGAATCAAGACTGCCAGGAGAAATATCAATAACCTCAGATATACAGATGACACCACCCTTATGGCAGAAAGTGAAGAGGAACTGAAGAACTTCTTGATGCAAGTGAAAGAGGAGAGTGAAAAAGCTGGCTATGAAACTCAACATTCAAAAAATTAAGATCATGGCATCTGGTCTCATCACTTCATCATGGCAAACAGATGGGGAAGCAATGGAAACAGTGACAGACTTTATTTTCTTGAGCTCCAAAATCAATGCAGATGGTGACCACAGCCATGAAATTAAAAGACACTTGCTCCTTGGAAGAAAAGCTATGACGAACCTAGATAGACAGCATATTAAAAAGCAGCAGCTGCTGCTGCTGCTGCTAAATCACATCAGTCGTGTCCGACTCTGTGCAGCCCCACAGATGGCAGCCCACCAGGCTCCTCCGTCCATGGGATTTCCCAGGCAAGAGTACTGGAGTGGGTTGCCATTGCCTTCTCCAATTAAAAAGCAGAGACGTTACTTTACCAACAAAGATCCATCTAGTCAAAGCTATGGTTTTTCCAGTAGTCATGTATGGATGTGAGAGTTGGACTGTGAAGAAAGCTGAGCACTGAAGAACTGATGCTTTTGAACTGTGGTGTTGGAGAAGACTCTTGAGAGTCCTTTGGACTGCAAGGGGATCCAATCAGTCAATCCTAAAGGAAATCAGTCCTGAATATTCATTGGAAGGACTGATGCTGAAGCTGAAACTCCAATACTTTGGCCAATAGATGGAAAGAACTGACTCACTGGAAAAGATCCTGATGCTGGGAAAGACTGAAGGCAGGAGGTGAAGGGGACAACAGAAGATGAGATGGTTGATGGTATCAGACTCAGTGGACATGAGTTTGAGCAAGCTCCGGCAGTTGATGATGGACAGGGAAGCCTGGCATGGTGCAGTCCATGGGGTTGCAAAGTCAGACGTGACTGACTGACTGAATTGACTGAATCTAAATTGGACATCTCAAAATTAGAATTCTTACCAGCTAACAATAAAAAGACAAATAACCCAATTAAAAAATGAGCAAGGAATCTGAACAGACATGTCTTCAAAGAAGATATCCAAAGGTCAATAAGCACATGAAATATGCTCAGCGTCATTAATCATTAGGAAAAGGCAAATCCAAGCCACTATAAGATACCAACTTACACCCATGAGGATGACTACGGGCTACAGTCAAAAACACAGACCTAACCAGTATTGGTGAGAATGTGGAAAAATCAGAACCCGTCATCAACTACTAGAGTAAATGTAAAATGGTACACTTGCTTTGGAAAATAGCTTGGCAACTGCTGAAAAAGTTAAACATAGAGTTACTATACAATCTGCCATTTTCACTTCTAGGAATATCCCCAAAAGAACTGATAACATCTGTTCACCGATGTTGATAACAGCATTATTCATAATAGACAAAAAGTAAAAACAATTCCAAATGTCTATCAACTGATGAATGGGTAAATAAAATATGATATACCATACATTGAACTATTATTCAGTCATAAAAGGAATTAAATACTGATACATGTCATAACACAGATGAATCGTAAAATCATCAAGCTATGTGTAAGAAGCCAGACACATAAGACGACATGTTGTATGATTCCACTTAAATGAAATGTCCAGAAAAGGCAAATCCATAGAAATAGAAAGTAGATAATGGTTATCAGGTGCTAGGAGACTGGAGTGAGAAATGGGGAGTGACAGCTAAAGAGTACAAAGTTTCTGGGGTGATGAGAATGTTCTGGAATTGGAGTGGTGAAGGTAGCACAACTTTGTGACTATACTAACGGCACACAGGAAAGGGTGAGTTTCATGGCGTATGAAATAAATCTCAACTTAAACATGCAAAAAACTTGAAAATATTAGAAAGCAGTAATTACATGAAAATGTACAGTTTTAAACACACTTTTCAGGAGACAAAAGACTGAAAAAGAAGAGTTAAATGGTCAACTCAAGAACTTCAGGGAATTCCGTGGTGGGTTATAAGTTAGGATTCTGGGCTTTCACTGCCATGGCCTGGGTTTAATCCCTGGCATAGAAACAGAACCTGCAACTTGCACCCAAAAAAAAAAAAAAAAAAATGGGAAGAGACTAATAAATCTAATTTTAAAAATTATGATAAGGATAGATTCCAAAGATAAAGACACAAGATATAACTTCAAAACACAGAAAAAAAAATTTTTAAGGCTAATTCTTTAAAAAGATTAATAAGAACTCCGGCTATATAAAGTCAAAAACAAAGAAACAGCATGTACTGGAAAAAGAGGAAATAATGAAAGTTAAATAATTTAAAAATAGTTCAAGAGACAAAATTTCAGGGGAGGAGGAACCTGTAAAATGGTAAATCTGTCTTAAGAAGAAATAACATCTAAACAGATCTGTAGTCATTAAAGAAAGTAAACCAAAAATCTGCAACAAACACTGCCCAGACACTTTATGGACAAGACAAAAGATGCCTACTGCATCACTGCTGCTTAACATAATACTGGTAGGCCTCAACAACCCAGAAAGTTTCAGGCATAAATGAGCTCTTTCAAACTTTTGAAGCATAGGTAATCCTGATTTCATATAAACCATTCCAGGAGAGGAATATATGTGGCTAATATATCTTTGATTCTATAAGCTGATAAGGATGGTGTAAAAAAAAAAAAAAAAACTATAGTATCATTTCACTTCAGTTCATTTCAGTCACTCAGTCGTGTCTGACTCTTTGAGACCCCACGAACCACAGCACACCAGGCCTCCCGGTCCATCACCAACTCCCAGAGTCCACCCAAACCCATGTCCATTGAGTTGGTGATGCCATCCAACCATCTCATCCTCTGTCGTCCCCTTCTCCTCCTGTCCTCAATCTTTCCCAGCATCAGGGTCTTTTCCAATGAGTCAGGTCTTCGCATCAGGTGGCCAAAATATTGGAGTTTCAGTTCCGGCATCAGTCCTTCCAATGAACACCCAGGACCGATCTCCTTTAGGATGGACTGGTTGGACCTCCTTGCAGTCCAAGGGACTCTCAAGAGTCTTCTCCAACACCACAGTTCAAAAGCATCAATTCTTTGGCACTCAGCTTTCTTCACAGTCCAACTCTCACATCCATACATGACCACTGGAAAAACCATAGCCTTGACTAGAGGACCTTTGTTGGCAAAGTAATGTCTCTGCTTTTCAATATGCTGTCTAGGTTGGTCATAACTTTCCTTCCAAGGAGTGTCTTTTAATTTCATAGCTGCAGTCACCATCTGCAGTGATTTTGGAGCCCCCCAATATAAAGTCTGATACTGTTTCCACTGTTCCCCCATCTATTTGCCGTGAAGTGATGGGACCAGATGCCATGATCTTTGTTTTCTGAATGTTGAGCTTTAAACCAACTTTTTCACTCTCCTCTTTCACTTTCATCAAGAGGCTCTTTAGTTCTTCTTCACTTTCTGCCATACGGGTGGTGTCATCTGCATATCTGAGGTTATTGATATTTCTCCCGGCAATCTTGATTCCAGCTTGTGCTTCCTCCAGCCAGGCATTTCGCATAGTGTACTCTGCATATAAATTAAACAAACAGGGCGACAGTATACAGCCTTGACGTACTCCTTTCCCGAGTACGTCATGGAACCAGTCTGTTGTTCCATGTCCAGTTATAACTGTTACTTCCAAGAGCTTATAAACATTGATCTAGCTAAATCCAACTATATATTTTAAATACATCATATTCAAGATTTATTCCAAGAATGCAAAGACAGTTTAACATCCCTAAAATCTACCAATGTAGATCATAATCATTAATAAACTGAAGAAAAATGACAAGATCTTCCTGAGGAAGAAAACATCTGATAAAGTTCAACACCTAATCATGATCTCCTTAATAATTCTCAGAAAACTAGAATGACACAGGGACTTCCTTAATTTGCCAAAATATGTACCAAAAACTGCAGAACCCATATGCACTGGAATAAAGACAGACAAACAGATCAGTGGAACAGAAGAGAGACCCAGGGGCACAATACGCAGAGGGACTTGCCGTGTGATAAAAGGAGCTCCATAAAGCAATGGAGAGGAATGAACTGCTTAGTTGGCAATGACTGGGAACACTAAAAAAAAGTTAAGAGTAACTGAAACTACCATTTTACACCTGTGATCAGACAGATCACAGACTGAAAGAGTAAAATGATAAAACAGCCAACAGAAGAAAACATGGCCTATCATCTTTGTGATCTGGGTGTGGGTACAGCCTCTATAAGCAAGATGCCATAAGCACAGGCCATAAGATTAAACACATGACTTACATGAAAATTGAGGGTTTTAAAATACAAATTGATTAGGTGCTACCTAACAATTTATTAGGACTGTTTGAGGGATGCGGAGTTAGTGCAAAGGCTGAGTAGAGTCAGGAGTATACACATAGCTTAGGAGAAGGCCCCCTGGGATGACTACATTTCTCTTTCTGCCTCATTTTCCTGGGGGTAAAGTGTAAACCATTAAAATCTGCAATTCTAATTTAATTACGGATTTCTGTTACTCAAAGGACATGATACACAAACCTAACATCTCATAGCTATTTCTTCTTCAGTCTAAAACTGACAAAAGGATTGATATCTAGACCATACTGGGAACTCCAGCAAATCAGTAAGATAAAAACCCAATTTTTTAAAAAGTTAAAAAAAAAAATACAGGAAATAAGTAGGCAGTTCACAGAAAAGGAAGTCAAATGACTAATGAGGTATACAAGGAATTGCCCACACCTTATAAGGAATGTGCAAATTAAAATAATAATGAAATACCCTTTTCACACCTTCAGAATGGCAAACATTAGAATGGTGAATATAGGAATAGCTTTTCTGGAAAGCAATCTGACAAAACACAGGTAGATGTAAACCCTTGGATCCAGTGATTTCACTCCCACTGTACACCTCAAAGAAATTCTAGCACTAGTCTGTGAGGGGAGGTACCCTGGCATAATCTGTGGAGAAGGGAGTTGGAAGCAATCAAGAGTTCATGACTGGGAATGGGCAAGTGCTGGACGTACGTGTATCATGAAATGATAAACAGCACTGAGAAGCTATGAACCACATGCATTTACAGTATATGGTTAGATCTTAAAAACAAAAGAAAAAAAAACAACAAAAGACACGGAGCACGATTATGATTCATATAAATTTAAAACCTATATAAATTTACAGACAAAACAGCACACTTTACAAGGGCGCAAACTTATTCAAATGTCAGGTCCTTGCACTTACACTAAACCAGACCCATCCCTATTGCTCTCTATTCCTTTTCGCTGATTTATTTTTCTTTATGGCACAAGAAAGTCTATTCCATTAACAGCAGGGTCCTTCCTATCTTCATCACTGCAGTATTTCCAGTTCCTAACACAGAGCCTGAGACACTAGAGATATCCAGTAAATATCTGCACATGAATACATGAAAAAAATGGAGGACAAACAGCTAATGGAGAACAGGCCTATGGGGAAGGGCGAGGAGGACAAGAATGAGCACAAGAAAGCCAATCAATCGATCAATAATAGAGCTTGCCTGGACATATAATGATGGTGTGTCATGAATGTTCCATAAAAATGATTATAAATTATTTATCAAATTTATTACTATGGAAACTGTGGCCTGTTTGATAAGCCTATCACCTGCCTGTCCAGCTTCCTCTCATTTTACTCTCATTCTGTTACTTCCTAGAATGCCCTGACCATTTCAAGGCCTTTGCATAAGCTTTTCCTCTAGTTCTTCAAAAGGCTGGTTCCCTCTCATTCTTCAAGTTTCAGATCAATGTCACTTTCTCAGAGTGGATCCCTATCTTATCTAATGTTTCCCTTTCCCCCAAGCTGCCCCTGCATTGCCTTACCAAGCTCCATGATGATTTTGCTTACTTCACATCTCCACATGTGGAAGGCAAGCTCCAAGACAGCGGCCTTGTTTTATTGTACCCCCAGCGCCTGACACAGTGTCTGGCACAGGCACTTAAATATTTGCTAAGTGAATCAATGAGTGACGAGATGGATCCTAAGATCTTTGTAGGAAACAAAGTCCTACAACTAGGAAGGAAATCAGAAGATGAGAGTCTTGACAAGGTCAAAGAACAGAGGTAGTGGGGACATAGAGGGTGGATGGAGAACAGGCTGTGGTCAAACCCCTGACGGTTCTGGTAAGTGTTTCAGCACTAATGTTCTGGGGTATGGGACCATGGGACAAAACTTGTCCTTTAAAGTGTCCAATACTGTTGTAACAGGCTGGGACCTGGGTCCCTTTGCTGCAATGCTTGCACCTGGGCAAAAGTCTCCTCAAACAGGAGAATACAAAGAAACTATAAGGGACTAAAACTAACCACATACACGCACAGTTAATGGCAAGTTACGAATAAGATACAAAAAGACCAAAAAGCCAACTGTTACTTCTGGGCTGTTGGAAGTAAAAGCTGGGTACTGCACATGGTCCGGGCGCACAGTACCATTAAAAGGGGTAGGCAGAACACTTAGCCTCCTCTCCAAGATGGACCAATGGATCCACCCCTGTCCTCTCCGCATTTAAGGGACCAGATGCCTGTCCCACAGGAAAACCAGCAAGGACTCCTACAACTTTTTTTCAAGCCCTCCTGCTGCACCACAAGTCTCAATAAAGGCTTGCCTGAATTTCTCCTCTTACCAATTTCTATTATTTCAAGTATTCAAGAACCCGCGTCACTAACATTGTTAGAATACTGTTCATAGACAATAGACCGGAATCGTTTCTTTCTATTGTATGATATTCAGTCCTCACACCCACCCAGTGAAGACCGTATTACTATTTTCATAATAAATTCTATAATTCTAACGCTTTCTACGTGCCCGGCACTGTTCTAAAACTCTTCCGACTATTTATTCATTTAAATCTCGGAAAGACCCTATGAGAAAGGTACTATTGTTGCTATTTTATTCACGCTGAACAGAAGCACAGAGCAGTTAAATCTTTTTCATTGTAAGTTGGGCCATGATTTGAACCCTAAATCTAATTCGAAAGGCTGTAACGTTCCTTCCAACCACCTATAATCAAAACCAGGTTTACTGGAGAAAGGAGTAGCTGGAAGTCCTAGCTCTGCTCCACAGTACCTGTGTTACCAAAATAACCAGTGACCGGCACCCCCTCCAACACCCACGTGACTCAGCTCTTTGCCCCCCCCATCACGGGCCGTCCTGATCTCGCGAGGTTTAGATTCCAGCGGGACAACAATCTACGAGATTTACACTTAGCCTCACTTCCTCTACCTTACCTCCCGGCAGCGACCAACTTCTGGAGGAAAGTGTCCACCATGGTGTCGAAGAGCTTCACCCTCGAAATGATAGTGCCGGGGCACGCAGATTCCTGAGACAATTCCTCGGGCCCTTTTTCTTCACAGCTGCTGCCTACGTTGACGTTGCTCTTTTCGGCCATGTTGAAATAGAACCGCCAAAACCCGGCCGCCCCGCCCACCAAAGCCCCTGATTGGCCACTTCCGGCCGTGGGCGCCTCCGATTGGAAGCACCAAATGTCTATCACCCAGCCGCGGGGAGAGGACACTGCCGGAGGCGGATTATACAAACACAAAAACCATAGTTGTTTCTTGGCAAGAAGGCAAAATAAACTCGAAACTCAGGGGCTCGATAAAAACGTTTAATTACACTTTTAGAGAATTCGTACAGTGCAACAGTGAATGTTCGCCGTTAATATTATTCACAGGAGTCCATTTTATCAAATGTTAACTGTATCTGCATTTTTATTCCCCTATCCAATACTCCCATCAAGTTTCCCGGTCTTGCCCAGCCTCCCGGAAGTTCCTTCCAATTTGGCTACGGACCAATACATCAAACACTGCAATTGGTCCGATCCATGGTCCTGGGAAAACGAAGGCCACGGTCCCATTCCCACCAAGGCATATTTTAACCAAACCCAATACCAGTCCCTAAAATATTAGATGGAAAAGTAAGGGGTCATGGATCCCTTTTAGTATATATATGCACATCATCTTTTAAAACACCTGCACGCGCGCGTGTGTGTGTGTGTGTGTGTGTGTGTGTGTGTGTGTGTGAGAGAGAGAGAGAGAGAGAGAGAGAGAACAGGAAACAAGACTGAAATACTTTACAAGAAAACAAAACAAGAAAAAGAGTTGAGGAGTCTGGGTTGGAAAAATAAGAGCAGGAGGCTACCTCTTGTCCACAATACCTTACCCACTTTGCAATGGTGGGGAAGGACTGAATGGAAGTCTCTAGGAAGGGGAAGGTGTGGCATTGAGAAAAATCAGCCTCCAAAGGTCTCAACAGAATGAGTTTAAAGAGAAAGGGACCCCTGGCTTCTCTTATCTTCGTGGTTCTTAGGGTAAAGGAGTGACTGAGACACAGGAAGATTCAGAATGATGTGCAGACCCAACCCTTTGGATGACCATTTGTGAATAGAAATTGGGAGGACTCTTGACAAAGTCTAAGAAGGGACAAACAATGAAATGAATGAAAAAGAAAATAACCTTCAAAGAGCACAAGCTGTAAGTGGTGGTAAAGGTACAGAATTCAGATTCTGATCTAGGCCGGGGGATAGACTGTGGGGCAAGCCATAAGAAATATCAAGGCTTCAGGTAGCTAGCACCTTTCAAATTGGCACCGTGGCCTCTCCCAGGGGGTGGGACCAAATGAAGTTTGAAGGGTCATCCAAGTCAGATGTTTCAAGCAGAAGTGTGAGTTTGATATGCCTTCTTCTCATTCCATTTGCTGCACCTCTCCTCACCTGCCACACTGACTTGGTAGAGGAGGTGTGTGTTGTAGGGGGTGGGGGGAGGATGAGGCAAGAAAGCAGCACTCATCACCTAGCTCCTGAGAGCTTCAACAGATAATCTCGGCAGTATCAGGCTGGTAAATGCAGTGTTCCTGGTATTGAGTGACTTCCCAACCTGCCCTTTACCCTCCTCCAAGCATCTCTCCAGAGGGTACCATGACTGGGATGTCTCCTTACACTGGGGAGAAGAAAAACACAAACAGTTCCACATCTCAGAGATTCCCATTGTGAGACAACATCTGTTTCTGTGAGTCCAAGTGATTGGGGTGTATGTGTGGTGCGGGCGCACATGCGTGCGTGTGTGTGTGATGACTGCCTGGCATTAAGAAGCTCCACTACCCTCTGTTAGGTTTGGCTCAGCTGGTCAAGGGAGATGTACTAGGGCATGCATATCCTTCTGTCACTTTCCAAACCAACTACTCTCTCAACCAGACTTTTCAGGGTAGTGTTGCAAGTACAAAGTGTCCCAGACAGTCTGATTTACTTAGAGCTGTGCCCACCACTGTAGCATCTGGGCCAGGGGAAAACAGCAGCTTGTTTGTCCCAGGGCTGCTGGCACTGGAGGGACTGGGAGGGACAGGGAACTGGGATTGAGGGAAAAGCTACATTACATTTTTCACCTGTCTGAGGAAGGGGTAGGCTCTGACTGCAGGACTGGTGCTTTAGCAGGACTTAGACAGTAGCCTGGTTCACAGAAAAATATACACACAAAATAAAGTATCAACATTTCTCCCCAACCTAATAACTCTCCAAAGAGAGGACAAGTGCTCTGGAGAACCAGAGGTTGTTGCTGCTCTTACGCCCTGTGTAAAAGTGCCTGGCACCTTGTCCCCAGTGGCAGAGAAAAGCAGAGTAGTCTGGTGGGCCAGCTCAGTCCCAGAAGAAAAATAAGCAAACCTAAGAGATGAAGGGCTAATGGCAGCTGCTTGGAATTCGGACTGAAAGCCCAATAGGAAGAACTAGCTCTAGTAACCACATCCTGTGTACAGCTCCTCTCAGGATCTCATGGACACAGATGGAGGGAGAAGGCAGAGAAGGGTCAGCAGGGGATCGATGGAGTGGGATTGGCGGGTAGAGTGGATTTCCTTAGGGCAGGACTGAGTACCTGGACTGAGTGAGGAAGCCCAGCTTGGCAAGAAAATTAAAAACAATGAGGATGGGGGATCCAGGCATGGAGCCTCTTCAGCAAGAGCAGCTCAAAGTCTCTGTCCCGGTCCCAGCAGGCCACCTGGCCCACAGCAGGACTAGGTCTGCGGTGGGGGCACTTGGAGAGAGTGCTGGCCTCTCCTCTCTGCCCCTGACCCAGAGTAGTGCAGGAAACAGCAGGCTTCTCTCGCCATCACTGGTTACCAGTGTCTCGAGTCGACCAGCTCAGGTCGGAGGCTGAGTTTCTTGAGGCTTTCATAGCCCACCACAATTACGATGGTGGAGGGCGTGGCTGAGATGATTCTGGCGGACAGGCCTTTCATGAGCCCCCCAAGGCCCCTCTTCTGCCATCAGCTGTCGGAAGGTCAGGATGATGGAGTTCTTGCCTTCAACCTGGAAAAGTCAACACAGTGGAGGATCACAGTCTGCAGTCAAAATCCCTACACCCAGTCTCTCCTATCTTAGCCTAAAAGTGGAAAGAATTAGACTTGGGAGTCAGAGGGCCACACTCTGCTTCAGCGAGACAGTTCAGCACAGTGAATGAGTGTGGCCTCTGGTGCCAGAATGCCTGGGATGAATCCTGCCTCCTAATTTACTAACAGCATAATCTCAGGTAGTTTACTTAGCACTTTGCATCCCAGTTTCCTCAAATATATAATAATACTGATAGTACCTACACCGTATGGTTGTTTTATGCAGTAAGTAAAAGAATTCTTATAAATGCTGAGAACAGTGCCGGGCAGACAGTAAGTATTCAATAAATGTTAGCTTCATTAATATTATTACATAAACTACACAGTGATGAGTCTGGACCAGGTTCTTCTCTCTGGTCTCAGGGAAGCTGGATTAAATCACCTCCAAGGCCTCTGAAGACATTTTGATTCTGATCATCTCAACTCCTCTGAACCCACATGGCTAGAGTCTTCCGCTCTGTCCCTGCCATCTCCCACCCTGTGACCTGCCTTCCCTATCGTACCAGAAGCCTGGCTATGGCAAGAATCTTTTCGCTCTTCTTTCCTAATCCTCTTGCCCTCTTCTCCATACCTACAACCAAACAACACTTTCAGAGACCACCACACTCAGACCCGCAGCCAGTGCAGGCCGACACCCTCCTTGTTGCACCTCCCCCTATTCCCAAGGTGGGCCCATCTTTGACTGAGAACACCTCCCCGTTCCTCTCTGCCTCCTTTAGCACCCGCCTCCACAATGCCTCATTCCCTTCTTCCTCTGACCACTTGTGCACCTCTCATCCTCCACTCATCTACAGACATGTCAGGGGCTTCTCTAGCTATGGCCCTGGTCCCCACATGCACTTTGTCTCTTCTAGCTTGGGAACGCCTCAAAGTAGTTGTTGCTTAGTTGCCAAGTCATATAGTAGGGAGCTGTTCTTTCCTCTGATTCCTCTCACGGAACCCCCATAACAAGGCTAGGAGAGAATAAGGATGGAACTTGTGCACTTTATTATTTGTAAACTGATCAGATACCATTCCTTTTAAAATGTATGGGTCATAGCAGGGACAATCTTTCCTAGAGATAAATCTACAACTGACCCTTGAACAACATGGGTTTGAATGATGTGCGTCCACTTATAAGCAGTACTTTTTTTTCAGCAGTAACACTACTAACAGTACTAATAAAAATAAAAATAAATAAAAAATAAAATAACCAGAAAAATTTTACCATTCCTTTTTAACCTCTATGTATTGTATATCTTGAAACATATCAAGATATATTCTTGTTTCTCTAAAGTATATACTTGGTTAAGAATTTCATGCTTATACAACATTAAATTTAAAGAGATTATTTAACTTCTCTGGAAAAAATAAAATTTTACATAGGTAGCAGAGTTATTACATAAAAATTGAATTTAGGGAATTCCCTGGCTGTCCATGAGATCATGGCATACAGTCTCATCACTTCATGGCAAATAGATGCAGAAACAGTGGAAACAGTGGCAGACTTTATTTTGGGGGCTCCAAAATCACTGCAGATGGTGACTGCAGCCATGTAATTAAAAGACCCTTACTCCTTGGAAAGAAAGTCATGACCAACCTAGATAGCATATTAAAAAGCAGAGACATCACTTTGCCAACAAAGGTCCCTCTGGTCAAGGCTACGGTTTTTCCAGCAGTCATGTACGGATGTGAGAGTTGGACCATAAAGAAAGCTCAGCGCTGAAGAATTGATGCTTTTGAACTGTGTGTTGAAGACTCTTTGATCCAACCAGTCCATCCTAAAGGAAATCAGTCGTGAATTTTCATTGGAAGGACTGATACTGAAGCTGAAACTCCACTCCTTTGGCCACCTGAGGTGAAGAACTGACTCATTGGAAAAGACCCTGATGCTGGGAAAGACTGCAGGCAGGAGGAGAAGGGGACGACAGAGGATGAGATGGTTGATGGTATCATAGATTCAATAGACATGAGTTTGAATAAGCTCCGGGAGTTGGTGATAGACAGAGAAGCCTGGAGTGCTGCAGTCCATGGGGTAGCAAAGAGTTGGACACAACTGAGCGACTGAACTGAACTGACTGAACTGGCTGTCCAATGGTTAAAACTCCACGCTTCCACTGCAGTGGGCATGGGTTTGATCCCCAGATAGGGAACTAAGATCCCACATGCCACATGGGGTGGCTAAAAAAACTGAATTTAAAACTGAACTGCCTGCTTATATTACCCACAATGTAATTAAATGTCTTTATGACTGTAACCGATACCAAAATGATTTAAGTAAAAATTCATTTTTATTTATACTTAAAAAAAAAAACACCCCCCACCAAATCCTGCAGTACTATACAATCTGTGGATGAGGAGCCATGGATTTAGAGGTCCAAGTTACACTCTGATTTTCAACTATGCAGAGTGTCGGCTTTCCCCTAAACTACATGTTGTTCAAGGTTCAATTGTACCTAGATTTACTAATCACCCCCATCCAAACATCCTGGTACCAGAAAAGCTGACTTCACCTCTAACCTGTTAAGGTTATTATCCTTCCTTCTCCTCCCTCATTCTTGGGCTTCCCTCGTGGCTCAGAGGTAAAGAACCTGCCTGCCAGTGCAGGAGATGTTGGAGCCACTGGCTGGATCCCCAAGCGTCAGGAAGATCCTCAAGAGGAGGAAATGGCAACCCATTCCAGTGTTCTTGCCTGGAGAATCCCACGGACAGAAGATCCGGGTGGGTTACAGTCCATGGGGTTACAAAGAATTGGACATGACTGACTACACATGTGTATATGTGTGCACACACACACTCCACCTAAAGCTTTATAGAGCAAAATGTATCATTTGTATATTATATATTATCCTTTAGATTCAATTTATTTGGCCTTCAGGTTGTGAAACTATCACTGAGCTGACTAAAGATAGGGTCTATGATTTCTGGACAGCACCACCAAGGCCTTTGTCTGTATTTGTGCTGAGCCCATACAGAGTCATCTGTGAAAACTGTTCAAGAACAGTCGCTCTCACTGTAGAGAGCTCATAGCCAAGTGGAAAACCCAGAGAGACTTATGAAATAAACTAAAATCGTGTTTCTAGTATCTACAAACCTGCAAGATAAGGCAAGGTGGTTGATATGCTATGCTAGGGCTTCCCTGGTGGCTCAGACGGTAATCTAACAGGACAAAAGCCTAGAAGACAGCCGTGAGAATTCCTGGGGCATGGGCAAGGAAAAGAGGCATGCAAGGTGGTAGACAGGGTGATAGAAACGTCCTAGGCAGTTCAAAGTGCTCAGCTGGTTTCTGTAGATGGTGAGTCATAAACACAAGGAAAGGGTTCTCACGGCTTATCTGGCAGCTGGGGAGAGAAGAAGACTGGTCTTACCTGTACTCGGGTTCGGATGACATCCATGGGGTTGGTGAGGATGGAAGCAGTGGCTGCAGCCAGAGGCCCCGAGATGGCTTGAAAGACAATGTGAGGGCACTCCTTTGGGCAGAGGGATGAGAGCTGCTCTGGAACCGAGGGAAAGACAGTGCCTCAAGACGCGAGCTACCAGCCCACGTGCCCCTCGCTGCTTCTACCAGTTGGCCCAACGATGACAAAATTTCCATCCTTGGCCACCTTAGACCATGTAACTTCCATCCTGTCTTTTCTTCACGTCCATCAGAACCAACAAAAATTTATAAATCTCAGGCCCCTTCAAAAAGTCAATTTGAACAGGACAAAAATTCCTCTGGAGAAGGGGATTTCAAAATCCCTTTGCTTGCTGACTCCTTTCATCTGCTGGACAGAAATCCTTCCTGATGTAAAAACTCTTATGCCGATACTCCACTTCCCCCAACTCACAGGCTAAAAAGCACACGCTACATATTTTCTTATATGTGCACTGGATAACTGGTAAAATACAATAGAAACTGGTAACACTGATTGTCTTCAAGGAAGGGAGCTGGGTGACTATGGCAGAGGAGCATTTTCACTGCACACCTTTTCCTACCTTTTGAATTTCAAACCACGTGAATATTTTTAAAAATAAAAAACAATTACAGTTAAAAGAGAAAATCATATCCTACAGTGAAAACTTTTCTTCAGCCTATATCAAGGAAGGAAAATTCATTTTTCAAAATGGTGATGAAGCCGATGCAATAACACACAGATTCACCCAACCCGTGTTGCTGGGAAGTTCACCTGCAATTGAATTCTTGTGCTTTCTCCCTCTCTGGAGGTAAGAGATGAGAGTCTGTTCATTTATTCAACAAAGATTCACTGAGTGACTACCATGAGCCAGTCAGCTGGGGTTCTAAGGAAACAACACTGAATAAAAGAGCCTCAAGTCAGCATCTGAGGAGAATACAGGGAAGCCACAAGGGTGACTGAGACCTCTCCTGAACCTGGCCATCCTTCTGAACGTTCTATAAACAGTATGATGTGACCTGTCCCCACTTATCTCAGCAACTTCATTTCTCTCTCATTGTACATTAATGAGAAAAGTAAAGTTGCTGTCAATGCTTGCCACTGGGGAGTCTGCCTCCAGCTGCTCCTGGGACAGACCTCCTCTGGGAAGGGCCACCCAGATCCCCAGGTCCTGAAGGGCGCGATCAGAGGTCCAAATTTTTGTCTAGTTAAACTGGGCTATGTATAGGAATATTACAATTTATCACATTAAATAATCTAAAACAACCTTACAATATTGAGGAAGAAAGTGACAATAGAAGGAAAAAGAACTTTTACCTCGCCAAACAAAGCTAGTGTGTATTTCAGGGTAGGTTGTGTGTTTTTTTGGCAACTTTTATAAATCCAAATTGTAATGTTTAAAAAAAAGTTTCAAAACTCTGCCCTTATAAAATTTACACTCTAGTGGGGGAAAACAGACAATAAATTAAAAATGAAATATATCAGAAGGTGATGTACGCTAAAATATACATAATCCCAAAGAAAGGCAATACCAAAGAATGGTCAAACTACTGCACAATTGCACTCATCTCACACACTAGCAAAGTAATGCTCAAAATTCTCCAAGCCAAGCTTCAGCAATATGTGAACTGTGAACTTGCAGATGTTCAAGCTGGTTTTAGAAAAGGCAGAAGAACCAGAGATCAAATTGCCAACACCCACTGGATCATCAAAAAGCAAGAGAGGTCCAGAAAAACGTCTATTTCTGCTTTATTGACTATGCCAAAGCCTTTGACTATGTGGATCACAATAAACTGTGGAAAATTCTGAAAGAGATGGCAATACCAGACCACCTGACCTGCCTCTTGAGAAACCTACATGCAGGTCAGGAAGCAACAGTTAGAACTGGACATGGAACAACAGACTGGTTCCAAATAGGAAAACGAGTACATTAGGGCTGTATATTGTCACCCTGCTTATTTAACTTATGTGCAGAGTAAATCATGAGAAACGCTGGACTGGAAGAAACACAAGCTGGAATCAAGATTGCTGGGAGAAATATCAATAACCTCAGATATGCAGATGACACCACCCTTATGGCAGAAAGTGAAGAGGAACTAAAAAGCCTCTTGATGAAAGTGAAAGAGGAGAGTGAAAAAGTTGGCTTAAAGCTCAGCATTCAGAAAACGAAGATCATGGCATCTGGTCCCATCACTTCATGGCAAATAGATGGGGGAACAGTAGAAACAGTATCAGACTTTATGTTTTTGGGCTCCATAATCACTGCAGATGGTGACTGCAGCCATGAAATTAAAAGACGCTTACTCCTTGGAAGAAAAGTTATGATCAACCTCGACAGCATATTCAAAAGCAGAGACATTACTTTGCCAACAAAGGTCTGTCTAGTCAAGGCTACGGTTTTTCCAATGGTCATGTATGGATGTGAGAGTTGGACTGTGAAGAAAGCTGAGTGCCAAAGAATTGATGCTTTTGAACTGTGGTGTTGGAGAAAACTCTTGAGAGTCCCATGGACTGCAAGGAGATCCAACCAGTCCATTCTAAAGGAGATCAGTCCTGGGTGTTCACTGGAAGGCCTGATGCTAAAGCTGAAACTCCAGTACTTTGGCCACTTCATGCAAAGAGTTGACTCACTGGAAAAGACTTTGATGCTGGAAGGGACTGGGGGCAGGAGGAGAAGGGGACGACAGAGGATGAAATGGTTGAACGGCATCACTGACTCGATAGACATGAGTCTGAGTGAACTCTGGGAGTTGGTGATGGACAGGGAGGCCTGGCGTGCTGCAATTCATGGGGTTGCAAAGAGTCGGACACAACTGAGCGACTGAACTGAACTGATGTATATTTTATATACATATAAAAATATGTATGTTTTTAGGTATAGATAAAAATAAAGCAGGAAAAGGAGATAAGAATGCCAAGGGTAGAAGGTAAAGTTCAAGCAAAGAGTTAAAGAAGAGTGTAAGCCTTATTGATTTGTGGAAAGAACTTTCCCTGCAGAGGCAACATCCTATGCAAAGGCGCTGAGGCATGAATATGCCTGAGATCTTCAAGGGGCAGCGAGGCCAGTATGTCTGGATGAGTGAGGGGAAGAACAGTAGGTGAGGTCTAAGAGGTAGGTCATTTAGGTCCTTGAAGCCCTTGCATGGACTTTGGCTTTTACTCTGAGTGAGACTGAGTCGCAAACAGATTTAAGAAAAGAATTAAGAATTCTTTTCTGGGAGTGAGGGGCATTATAAAGGTAGGGGATTAAAAGGTACAAGCTATTGGGTGTAAAATAGCTACAGGGATATATTATATAACACAGGGATTACAGCAAATATTTTATAATAACTATAAATGGAGTATAACCTTTAAAAATTGTGAATCATTATATTGTATCCCTGCAATTTATACAATATTATATATTAACTATCAGTTTCAGTTCAGTCATTCTGTCATGTCCAACTCTTTGCGACTCCATGGACTCTTTGCAACACCATGAACTGCAGCACACTAGGCCTCCCTGTCCATCACCAACTCCCAGAGCCTACTCAAACTCATGTCCATTAGTCAGTGATGCCATCCAACCACCTCATCCTCTGTCATCCCCTTCTCCTCCCATCCTCAATCTTTCCCAGCATTAGGGTCTTTTCAAATGTCAGGTCTTCACATCAGGTGGCCAAAATATTGGAGTTTTAGCTTCAGCATCAGTCCTTCCAATGAATATTAACTATACTTCACATTAAAAAAATAATAACTTCTTTCTCATGCTCCTAGTTTTGGTAATTTATGGCCAGGCAACTAAAGATTAAAGAACAAGTAGGAGGGTAGAGGTTGGCAGGGCAGAAGCAAAGGCTTCCAAGACCCAGACAGAATTCCTTAAGCCCTACCAAAGTCACCTCTCCCCTGATTTCTAATCACTTTCTTCCCCAGGGTCAGCATACAAACAGAAACAAAGTGAACTGCCAGCTGTGCCTCAAGGGTGTCTTGCTCTCCAGAAAGAAAACATTTCACAAGCATTAGAAGGTAGCATCTGGACTGCCACTGCCAGCTTCTTCAGGCCTGTCTGCATTGGCATCCAAGCCAGCAAGCTGCAGTGGGATTCAGATTCCAATTCTAATCACTCACATACGCCATTTTCCTGGGGTTTACGAAGAGGATGAAAAACAAAGACAAGAAGGTGGGAGAAAGAGTCCCAAGTCTTTCCTTCTCCGTTATTCACTCAACAAATGTTTATTGGGCATCTATTATCTGCAAGGCAGAAGATAAACCTAGGCTGACTTGGTTTAAGTCCTTCCTGGCTAAATGACTTTGGGCAAGTAATATAAATGAGCATTAATATTTACTATATGCCAGCCACTCTGAAAGCACTAGGTATAAAACAGAGAAATGGGCAGGAAGTAACTTCATGGAACTTACAGTCTAATTAAGGAGCTGCGTGGGAGCTAGGGATAAAACAATTGCAAATTATGATAAGTGCTCTGAAGGAAAAAGTGCTGAAAAAGAAAACAGGAAGCGCCCTCTTTCCAGCTGGGTACAGGCAGCATGTATGCCGACGCCTGAGGCATGAGAAGGACCCGACCATGGAAAGAACATGGGCAAGGGTGTTGCAGGCAGAAAGAACAGCATCTGCAAAGGCTAGGAGGTGAGAACAGAGCTTGATGTATCTCGGGAATTGAGCGAAGAGCAGTGAGGATAGACCAGAGTAAGGGGAGAGGAGCGCAAGACAGGGCTAGAGAAGGAGATAAGGACCAGGTCACATAGACCTGTATTGACTGTGAGAAGCATTCGATTTTATTCTAAATACCCATACGGAAGCATTGGTAGATTTTAGCAAAACGGAGTGACAAGAACCAATTTACTCGCTCAACAAGTATTTACTGAGCACTTACAATTCATCAGACCCTGAGACACACAGTGTCACAGAGCCTGGCACACAGTGATGATTCAATAAATGTTAGTGGGGACAAGGAAGAGCCAGGGGCCAAGCGCGATGCGCAAAGCCTCCGTCTCGGTGATCTGGAGAATAACTTGGCCTCTGACACCTGAAAGTAAGTCAGAAAAAGAAAAAGGTTGAGATGAAAAATGTTATAGTTGAGTAAAATTTCAGATGTACGTGCATGCCTTCAAGTTGAAAGGTCCAACAGTCAGAATATCTGTCCAGAGCTCTGGACAGGTTAGTTTGGGAAAAGAAATAGAGATTTGGACATATTAGAAAAGGACAACCCTAATTGTAGATGAAATCAGATGAGGAGACAGGGGTGAAGATAGATTTCAGAGAAAATTTTTCCTAGGATGTTTCTCTAACATAAAGATTGCCAGCAACTGTTTCTAAAGAATCTGATACAAAGGGTCAAGCTGGAGTCTACATATTTGAACTTTACCAAATACTCTAGATGAAAGACTGTTAAAAGAAAGAGACAAAGTTACAACGCTGTGGGATGTTTCCAGGGTAGCAAGCACATACAGGTCCTGCTCTTGGCAATATGCTTTGCCCTTGCAGAAGGAAATCTGGCAGTATGTTTGTTAAGACCCTCAAAATGTCATCTCTTGGGACTTCCCTGGAGGGCCAGTGGTTAAGATGCCGTGCTTCCAATGCAGGGGGTGCAGGTCTGAACCCTAGTCAGGGAATTAAAACATATGCTGTGCGGCCATTAAAAAAAAAAAGTTATCTCTGGACCTAGTAATCCCATTTCTTGTGAACAAAAAATACAGGATTAGAGAGCTTCAAGATTGTATTACATCTTGAACTTAAATTTTAAAATACCCAGGAAAGGCATCCAACTCAAAAGCTCAAACTACTACCATTGATTCCATCTTTAAATCCCATAGATTTTGTCCCTCTCCACCCATTCTCTGCCAATATTCCACAAACCTTAGTTGATCCTGATGCATGGAGAACATACTCAATGTTCCACAGTCATAGATTTACTTGTCTGATTCCCTGCACTATAATATTAGCTCTCTGAAAGCAAGAACCATATCTTATTCATCTCTGAATCCTCTTGAATTCAAATGTTTGTTGTATGAATTCTCCCATTAAATCTCCCATTCGAACATGCCCGGGCGATAGCATCTGTCTCAGTAGCAACCCATCCTCCACCCCTCACCCTCCTAGTTCCCACTTACCTGCATAGAAGTGGTAGAAGGGCCACCAGACAGCACTGTTTGGGATATAAGTAAGCAGTGAAGCCACGTAGCCTCGGTAGAAGCCACGAAGTCCATCAGCCCGCAGGATCTGCCTGATGATGTCCTTGGTTTGGCCAAAGGCAACTATACCATGTCCCTCTGGATTCCCTCGCACTTGGAAGCGGCCCATTTTCTCACCCTTGCGCTGCATCATCAGATGCTGGGAGACCACATCAATGGGCACCGTGATGCTCTGGGCCACGAGAGGGCCGAGCCACCCAGCCACCAGTGATTTGACTGTGTTGCTCTGGCTGTAGTCAGCTACGAACTTCCGGGTGAGCTCATAAGTGGTGACATAGCACTGGCCAGATATGAGGGTGAAGGTGTTGACCAGGAAGCCCCGGTAGAGGCCGGTCACACCATCCGCCCGTAGGATCTTGATGAAGGCGTCGAAGGTGCCATGGTAGAGGCTCCTGCCTTTCTGAACCTGCAGCCGAGTGCGGATGAGGGTGAATGGGTAGACGCTGACGCGGATCATCATTGTCATTGCCACACCGAACACGTAGAACTTCTTCTTGTCCAGGTGCTCCCACTCGATGATCTGGATGTTACGTTTGTCCTCCATTGTGCCTGGAGACCTGGGGGCTGGAGCAGGATGGAAGGAATATGAAGGAGACCAGAGTTCACACTTTCTCCTCTTAGCTAGGCTCTGAAACACTATTCTCAGGCTTCATCTCCTGGAGTACTCACCTCCCAAAGCTTAGACTTCAACTAATCTGGCTCTGCCAACCCCTGCCTGATTCTTCCTTCACAGATTAAGATGCCCCCACCTTTACCAGTCCGTGCATATTCAAGGCCCCTCCTGTGAAAGCTGTTTCTCACCTCAGGGACTCCCCTGGCCCCAGTCCCACCTCAGCTCCCTGCTCCCAGCTTGCTGGACTCGTCTGCTCTCTCTGCCTCTGCCCAGGCCCTGGTGTCACGGCCATCCTTTTTCCTTCTCTAGCTCACCCAGACAGCTCAGGATGCTGTGGACAAACCAACCACGTGACAGGAGGCAAGACCTTTAGGTGGGCTAATGGGATGTCACGAAGTGACATTCCAGGGGTTCCTAAAACCTCAAGGGAAGTGCTCCATTTCTGATGGCCCTAGGCCTACTGAGAAGGCAAGGCTTTCAGCCTTTAGCCACTGAGCCTCAGCAGACTACCTCTTTTAACACCATTTACCAGCTGACTCACCTGACTTTATTTCTGGTTTCCTGCGTTGGCCCCTCTGAGCTTCCCTGACCCACACTCACTACACTTACATTTTCTCCAGTCTGCATTAGAAGAAAACGTGAGGAAGAAAGCAAACAGGGCTTTCACGCCACAGCTGCCACCCCCTCCCTCCCCTTTAATGAAAGAAATTAGGAAGTCAGGAACAAGTCAAAGGTCAGAGTCCTCTTTGGTTATTAGATAACTCACCCGAGAAAGAAATGAACCACCTGAGAGCTAAGTAGCTTGCGTGAAGAGTCTTGACAACTGTAGAGAATGCGCCTGGCCCCCTTATCCCCAAGCACAGAAACAGTAACCTCAGCCCTAGACAATGAAGGGAGATTCCAGGGACAGAAGACAGAACGACTCTGCCTTTGATACACTCAGTCTCTTCAAGGAGACTCAGTATCCCTCTGGGGGCTGGACATAACAGAGATAAAGCAACCAGGGCAAATTAAATACATGTGGCCCTCATGTCATGTGTATCCAAAGAATAAAGTTTCAAACAAAACTCATAAGCTAACAACTGTAATAACTATATAAAATCAGGAGCTTCCAACTTAAGAAATGTCAAATGAGAGCACATCATATACTGGACATAGACACAGTGACAATGTAATGTGCTCCTGGGTAGGATACTGGACATTTGCAGCCAGTAGGAGAAAGCGGAAAGTTAAATTCCAGGAAATGAGAAGTCAGGGGCTCCCCAAACTTTAAGTAGCTTCTTGGTTTACCATACAAGTCTGTGGAGAAGCAAGGTTAGCTTTCTGGAATTCCCTGAGCTGGACTGTATCACTTTCATTAAAATACAAGATACCTGCAGTATAAACTCAGTATATGTGAGCTGAAGGGAAAACCTCCGCTTCAAGATGAGACACGCATGAGGCACATGTAACCAAGACAGGCTTCCTGGAGGAGGACAAAGCAGGTGAATGGAGAAATACATGTGGACAGTGGAAGGGAGAGAAAAATGGCAGAAACAACTGCACTAACCAGAACAGAGAATTGACGTCATGGGGAACGAGCTAGAGATTGAGTTCTAGGAGGAGAACCTTTGGAACATTGATGTGCCACTTGCTGTGGGCCCCTCCTCCAGCCTCAGCCTATGACACCCACTCAAGTCCAGTGGAGAAATCTTCTCCTTTGAGGCCCTTCAAAAGAAGGGGATCACTGTACCACTGAAAAACTAAGTGGGGGTCCCAAGGTCATGTGTCCATTTCTACTGAGAGAGGAGGAAAGAGAGAGAGATACTAGGATTCACTGAATACATATTACCTCATATAATCCGTACAACTTGTGTACAGTTAAGACATTTCTGCTAAATGAGAAAGTAGAGGTACAAACAGGTTAAAAGAAATAGGCCTAAGGTCACACAGTTGTTCAGTGGTAGAGGCAGGACATGAGCCAAGCTTGCTCCTCTGCTCCATCATGCCCTCTGCCCCCTGGGAGTTGAGGAGTTCCAGCACAAATCATCTCTGTTCTGTCTGAAGCTAAGTCATTCCAACCCTGGGAGGCAGAATTAATGCCCTCACAACTGCCAGTCACACAAGGGTTAACCATAAGCTCCTGGCCGTGCAGATGCTCAGGGATTTCTCTCAGCTTTGTTCCAGAGAAACCAAGAGCTGCCTCTGCTTTCCCAGCGTGTTTGTGGAGGGACTGAGCAGAGTGACTGGGCGGGCCTGTTGTCGTCACAGGACAAATACAGCAGGGCTCAAGCAGGAGAGCCTTCTGCCCGGCTCATGAATAGTGCATGACAGGCAGGGCAACAAAGGACTCTGTCCCAGAACCTGGTTTTGAGGGCACCATCTCAACTTATGAAACTGAAAGACAGAGTACCAACATCTTCTGATTACAGCAGCACCCAGTGCCTCACTTCCCCACTTTCCTCCATCTCCATCTCGCACATGTGCCAGTCTAGTTTAAATTCCCAGAAAGAAGGAAGGAGGCTCCAGGGCCAAAGCAGGAAGCTCCCACCATTGCCACGACAGAGGAAGCCACTATGGGTCATGCCACAGAGGGCTGATTCTCTACAGTTGAAGGCACTGCGTCTACCCTCCCTACCCCCTTTGAACGGTGGGGCTGCTCCTAAAAGCTGGGATCTCAACCTGCTCTTTGTTCTATTACCTCCCAACTTCATGCAGAAATATCAAAACCAGTTCCTTCTGTCTCTCCCTCAGGAAAATCCTTCTTGCAGATACCTGTACACTCACTTCCTGCAGCCTTCCAACTCAATCAGTCCGACTTCTTTATGACTCTTTCCCAGACCCTCATTTGTGTGGATGTGTACATGCTCAGTTGCATCCAACTCTTTGTGACCCTATGCACTGTAGCCGGCCAGGCTCCTCTGTCATGGGATTTTCCAGGCAAGAGTACTGAAGTGGTTGCCACCCCCTCCTCCAGGGGATCTTCCCAACCCAGGGATCGAACCTGCATCTCTTACGTCTCCAGCATTGGGAGGCAGGTTCTTTTACCACTGCACCACATGGCTCCAATTGTGAACTGTCTCCAATCTTTTAACACAGCTTAGACACAGATGTTAAAGTGTTTCATGTGGAGACCCACCAGATGACCCAGGATGTCCTGAAGTCATCAAATGAGATGTCAGAGGCAGAGGCCTTCCTGATAAGCCTATCAGAGGAGAGGGACAAACTGGCCCAGGCAGGTATACTCCCTCTCCACTTCAGTCTCCCTGTACCAGAAAAACTACACCAGACTTCACTAGGATCTCAGATGAGATTCTGGTTCAGGATAACACAGAGTCACCTGGAACGTAAGGTCATTTCGTGGAAAGAACACTAGTAGTCAGGAGATCCAAGTTTGAGTTCCACTACCATTACTTTCTAGTAGGACTGGAACCAAATCACTTCTTTGAAATTCAGTTTCCTCATCTCTGAAATGGGGCTAATAAAGCCTGCCGTAGCTATACAACAATTTGGGGCAACTCACCTGAGCTAATATGTGTGAAAGCATTTTGTAAACAACAAAATACTTCTATTATTGCAGAAAGCTCTGCTGCACGGTGCTGCTCTAAATCTCTGCTACTCAGAGTGTGGCACCGACCAGCAGCATGGGCATCTCCTGGGAGTTTGTAAGAAATACAGAATTTCAGGATGCTCCACAGACCTGCTGAATAAGAGCCAACATTTTCACAGGATCTCTGGGTGATTAATACACATATCCGAGTTTGGAAAGTACTGCCTTAAATATTAAGGACTGTCAGTATCATAACAATGGTAACAACTACTCTAGGAGTCCAGGATCATCTGACTCCATCCTGACTGGTCACCAGGACTGGGCTCAATGTCTACTAGACTCATTCGGATCTTATCAGTCAATAAGCCCCACCAAATCAAATCGACACCTACAACTTCTGACAAGTCATCTGTGGGGTTTGGTCCCCCACTTCTGTGCTGGAAACAAGATCTTTGCTTCCTCCTCTGTTCTTCCTGCATCCGCCTGAAGGCTCTGCATCCTGGGAGGTAGCTACCACATGAACGTGAATCTATTTCCATGCTTGCCCACCAGTCTTAATGAATATGCATTTCCGTAGGGAAGTTCCCTGGCATGCCTCCAACCTCTCCCTCCAAGACAGTCTCCGCTCTGGGACATGAAGAGTTTCCCACCCAGCCTGCCTTTGGTCCTTCATAGGCTCCCATGTGACGCTTCATGGCAGACGCCACATGACAATCCTCTTCACCTACTCCATATGACACACGCTTTAAGCTGCTTCTGTCCTGGCCCCCGAACTGCCGCCTCTGGATCCTCGGACTTGTCCCGCGCCATGCCTCTCGCCATGGTTCTTTCGCTGTCAGCGAACCTCATGCTCCTCCGACAGAAAGAGATGACTAGTTGGAATCGTCCCTCTTTCCCCCAAACTGCGTGGCGGGCTCGCACTGAAGCGCAGCCGGGCACTGCAGGCACCCGCCGCCTCCTTGACAGGTCCAGCTCCTCGGAGACCTAAGTCCTCAGGCACCCAAGCAGGTGGCTTCTTACCTCCTCAGATCAGGGTGGTTCCGCCGCGTCTGAGGTGAACTCCAAGTGCGGACCTCTAGGCTGCAGGTCCCATTTTATCCTCTGTTTCTGGCGACTGATGGCCCCCGGTCGCATCTTCCTCCATCTCGACCGAGCTCCCGGTACTGACGGGAACCGGAAATTGGGACCTTGTCACTCCCTCCCCTTGAAGGGGCGGAGATGAACGGTGCCAATTCCACCAATGGCGTTCTGAATCTTCAGCCTCTCCCCGGGTCCCGCAGGAAGGGTGGAAGTTCCTGGCAGCCATCTTGAATTCGGGCAGAGGCCACGCCTTCATTAGCTCGGACGTGCCCTCAGCTGTACAGCGCATGCGTTTTCTTTCCACTTCGTGGAAACTGAGTCCGCCGGCCTTTCTTGAGTATCTTGTTCTAATTGGGTCACCTTGTGTTTCGATGCTATTGGGATCCTTAAATTCAAAGCTCATCTGTTATTTTTCTCATCTGTTGAGCCAAAACAGAGGCTAATGTGCTGAGCAGGGAGGACTAAATTTAGACAACCAATTTTAACGTATGAGGGCTCAAAGAATTGCAGGAATAGAGGACATCCTGGAGGTGGAGTAGTCTCTCTCAGCTCTAAAACAATTTGCCCCTACATGGATTTAAAAGAAGAGGCAGAACCCTTTAAATAAAGGACTGGGAGGTGGGGTATGGGATGGCGAATAAATTCATTTCAAAATAGATATTTCTACACCACCACAGACAACCCAATTCTTTAAATGGGTAAAGGACTTGAATAGACATTTCTCTAAAGAAGGTAGCCAAAAAGCACAGGAAAAGATGCTCAGTGTCATTAGGGAAAAACAAGTCAAAATCATAACATCTCACTTCACACCCACTTGGGTGGCTAAAATTAAAACTAGCAAGCAAACAAGAACCTGGAAAGTAAGGAGTGTTAGCAAGGATGTGGAGAAACTGGAACCTTCAGACATTGCTGGTGGAAATGTAAAGTGGTTTAGCTGGTGTGAAATAGTTTGATTGTTCCTCAATAGGTTAAGCTACATGAATATATGACCAAACAATTTCACTCTTAATAAGTATCTGAAAGAGTTGAAAACATGTTCAAACAAAAACTCGTAACACAGATGTTCACAGCAGCACTATTGCAGTTGGCCAAAAGTAGAAACAAGGGTTCCTTGTTTATCTGTACAATGGGGCATAAGCTATTTAAAATCAAATATGGATACTACAATGTCGATGAGAATTTTGAAACCATTATGCTAAGTGAAATAAGCCAGACACAACAGTCACATATTGTGCAATTCTGTTTAGATGAAATATGCAGAATACACAAATGTATATAGACAGAAAGCAGGTTAAGTGGATTAGCGATTCCCAGGGACTGGAGGGAGGAGGAGTGGGAGTGACTCTTTAATTAATACAGAGTTTCTGTTTGGAGTGATGAAAGTATTCTGGACGGAGATAGTGGTGATGATTATACAACATTGTGAATGGCTAAATGTCAGCAATAGAAAATGTTATGTTATACATATTTTCTTAGGTGGCACTAGCTTCCGTCTATGAGAATTGGACATGACTGAAGCAACTTAGCAGCAGCAGTGGTAAAGAACCCACCTGCCAATGGGCTTCCCTGGTGGCTCGGAGGGTAAAGAATCTGCCTGCAATGCGGGAGACCTGGGTTCAGTCCCTGGGTTGGGAAGATCCCCTGGAGGAGGGCATGGCAACACACCTCAGTATCCTTGCCTGGAGAATCCCCATGGACAGAAAAGCCTAGCAGGCTACAGTCCATGGGGTTGCAAAGAGTCAGACACCACTGAGCAACTAAGCACAGCCAGTGCAGGAGATTCACAAAACATGGGTTTGATCCCTGGCTCGAGAAGATTTCCTGGAGGATGGCATCAGTATTCTTCAGTATTCTTGCCTGGAGAATTCCAGGGACAGAGGAGCCTAGCAGGCTACAGTCCTTAGGATTGCAGAGTCAGGCATGACTAAAATGACTTAGTACGCAGGTACAAAGAATTTGATAGTTCTAGGAAGAATCTGTCCTGAACACCAGATTTGTATTGATGACTGCCACAAAATATCTAATGGGCATTTCAAACTTATTGTGAAAGTTAGTCTTATGTCAGTCTGGCTAGCACTATGAAGGTGAAAGTGAAAGTTCCTCAGTCGTGTCCGGCTCTTTGCCACCCCATGGACTAGTCAATGGAATTCTCCAGGCAAGAATACTGGAGTGGGTAGCCTTTCGCTTTTCCAGGGGATCTTCCCAAACCAGGGACTGAACCCAGGTTTCCCGTATTGTGGGCAGATTCTTCATCAGCTGAGCTATCAGGGAAGCCCAGAACTATAATAATTATTCACTAATAGATGTTGCTGTGAAGGTGTTTTGTAGGTGTGATTAATGTCCACAATCAGTTGACTCTAAGTAATGATTACCTTGATAATGTGGATGGGCCTCACCCAGTCAGGCGAAAGTGTTGCCTTTGGAGCGACACTGAGGTGTCGCTGGGAAGAAATTCTGTATCAGGACTTCAGCATGGGGGGTATGTAAAATGAATAAACAGCAAGGATGTACTATATAGCACAGGGAACTATATTCAATACCTTATCATGAAATATAAAGTAATACCCTATAATGAAAAAGAATCTGAAAAAAATATTTATACATATAGCTGAATCATTCTGCTGTACACCTGAAACAACACACCATTGTAATTAACTACATTTCATTTTTTTAAGGGTAAAAATAATAAATAAAGACTGCAGCATCAACACCAGTGTTCACAGCAGCACTATTTATAGTAACCAAGACATGGATACAATCTAAATGTCCATCAACAGATAATGGATAAGGAAGATGGGGTATACAGACAATAAATGCTAGAGAGGAGGTTGAGAAAAGGGAACCCTATTGCACTGTTGGTGGGAATGTAAACGGATACAGCCACTATGATGAGCAGTATGGAGATTCCTTCAAAAACTAGGAATAAAACTACCATATGACCCAGCAATCCCACTACTGGGCATAAACCCTAAGAAAATTACAATTCAAAAAGACACATGTACTCCACTGTTCATTGAAGCATCACTTACAGTATCCAGGACATGGAAGCAGCCTAGATGTTCATCAACAGATGAATAGACAAAGAAAATGTGGGGGGGAGGGTGTAGAGAGAGAGAGAATAGAATATTACTCAGCCATAAAAAGGAACAGATTTGAGTCGGTTATAGTGAGGTGGATGAACCTAGAGCCTGCTGGACAGAGTGAAGTGAGTCAGAAAGGGAAAAACAAATATTGTTTACTAACACATATGTATGGGATCTAGAAAAATAGGACTGATGAGTGTATGTTCAGGGAAGGAATGGAGATGCAGACGTAGAGAATGGCCCTGTGACCACAGTCGGGGAAGGAGAGAGAAGGGAAAACCGAGAAAGTAGCATTAACATATATATATATATACACTGTCGGGGGAAAAATAGATAACCAGTAGGAAGCAGTTATATAATACAGGAAGCCCAGCCTGGCACTCTGAGATGATCTAGAGGGGTGGAATCGGATGGGGAGAGAGGGAGGCTCATGAGGGAGGGGATACATACATACTTATGACTGATTTGCATTGTTGTATGGCAGGAATGAGCACAACATTGTAAAGCAATTATTCTCCAATTATTAATTTTTTAAAAGTAGTAAAATAATATGCCAGCAAATTTGGAAAACTCGGCAGTGACCACAGGACTAAAAAGGTCAGTTTCCATTCCAATCCCAAAGAAAGGCAATGCCAAAGAATGTTGAAACTACTGCACAATTGCACTCATCTTACACACTAGCAAAGAAATGCTCAAAATTCTCCAAGCCAGGCTTCAGTAATATGTGAACCATGAAATTCCAGATGGTCAAGCTGGATTTAGAAAAGGCAGAGGAACCAGAGATCAAATTGACAACATCCATTAGATCATCAAAAAAGCAAGAGAATTCTAGAAAAACATCTACTTCTGCTTTATTGACTATGCCAAAGCCTTTGACTGTGTGATCACAACAAAGGGTGGAAAATTCTTCAAGAGATGGGAATACCAGACCACCTGACCTGCCCCTGAGAAATCTGTATGCAGGTCAAGAAGTAACAGTTAGAACTTGACATGGAACAACAGACTGGTTCCAAATCAGGAAAGGAGTACATCAAGGCTGTATACTGTCACCCTGTTTATTTAACTTATATGCAGAGTACACCATACAAAATGCTAGGTTGGATGAAGCACAAGCTGGAATCAAGATTGCCAGAAGAAATATCAATAATCTCAGATATGCAGATGACATTACCCTTACGGCAGTAAACAAAGAAGAACTAAAGAGCCTCTTGATCAAAGTGAAAGAGAAGAGTGAAAAAGCTGGCTTGAAACTCAACATTCAAAAAACTAAGATCATGGCATCTGGGCCCATCACTTAATGGCAAATAGATGGAGAAACAATGGAAACAGTGACAGACTTTATTTTCTTGAGCTCCAAAATCACTGCAGATGGTGACATGAAATTAAAAGATGTTTGCTCCTTGGAAGAAAAGCTATGACCAACCTAGTCAGTATATTCAAAAGCAGAGACATTACTTTGCCAACAGAGGTCCGTCTAGTCAAAGCTATGGTTTTTCCAGTAGTCATGTATGGATGTGAGAATTGGACTATAAAAAAGCTGAGCACTGAAGAATTAATGCTTTTGAACTGTCGTGTTGGAGAAGACTCTTGAGAGTCCCTTGGACTGCAAGGAGATCAGATCAGTCAGTCATAAAGGAAATCAGCCCTGAATATTCATTGGAAGGGCTGATGCTGATGCTGAAGCTCAAGCTCCAATACTTTGGCCACCTGATGTGGCCATTTAAAATTCCCTGATGCTGGAAAGAGTGAAGGCAGGAGGAGAAGAGGATGGTTAGATGGCATCACCTACTCAATGGACATGAGTTTGAGCAAGCTCCAGGAGTTGGTGATGGACAGGGAAGCCTGGCATGCTACAGTCCTTGGAGTCGGACATGACTGAGTAACTGAATTGAACTAAATACAAAAAGCAACATGATGGAACAATCTAGTCATGAGATTAAGGGTGTAGAAGTATGATGTAAATTCTAAAAGCCTGTATAAAGGTGGACAGTATTCCAATCCTAATTTTTTAAAAAGAGATATGATACATATATACAATGGAATATTACTCAGCCATGATAAAGTATGATATATATATATATAAATTACAGAAGTATTATAGATTATTTTATTATTAAATATGGGATGATTAATTACATATATATTAATATGTCAAAACAAGAACTCTTGTTCTTCCCTGAAATTTCACCCATCTGTTCTCTTCATCTCAGTTCATTGCCAAATTCATCCTTCCATTCACCCAGACCGAAAATCCTGGAGCCATCCTTTAAAAAAAAAAAAAATTTACTTATTTAAAAATTTTAAAATAAATTATTAGCCATTATTTTGAAGTAGAGTTAATTTATAATATTGTATTAGTTTCAGGTGTACAGAAAAGTGATTCAGAAATACATATATATATGTATATTCTTTTTCAAATTATTTTCTATTATAGGTTGTTACAAGATATTGAATATGTTACTAGAGCCATTGTTAACTGTTCTTTTTTTCTCATATATCATACACGATCCATTATCAAATACCATTGGCTTTATCTTAAAAATATATCTAAACCTGTGGCTTGGGAGGAAATATTTGCAAATTATGCAGCCCACAAGGGCTTCATTTCTAAAGTATATGAACAGCTCATACAATTCAATAAAAAAAAAAAGAACTCAACCAAAAAAGGGGTAGAATGGTTAAATAAATATTTCTCAAAGAAGACATACAAATGGCCAACAGGCACATGAAAAGATGCTCATCATCATTAATTACTAGAGAAATGTGAATCAAAACTACAATAAGGTACCACCTCATACTACTCAGAATGGCCATCATTAAAAAGTCCACAGATAACAAATGCTGGAGAAGATCTGAGAGAAAAGGAGCCCCACTACACTGCTGGTGGGACTGTAAATTGGTGCAGTCACTATTGGAAACAGTATGGATGTTCCTCAGAAAACTAAAAATAAAGTCACCATAGAATCCTGCAGTGCCACTTCTGGGCATATATCCAGAGAAAGCTATAATTCAAAAGATGCATGCACCCCCAATGTTCATTGCACTGCTTATAATTAGCCAACCTAAATGTTCATCAACAAATGAATGGCTAAAGATGCGGTACATACATGCAATGGAATACTACTCAGCCATAAAAAATAATGCCATTTGCAGCAACACGGATGCAACTAGAGATGATCACACCAAGTGAGGAAAGGCAGACAGAGAAAGACAAGTACCACATAATATCACATATGTGGAATGGGAAATATATTTCAAGTGAATTTATCTGCAGAACAGAAACAGACTCACAGATGTAGAAAACAGATTTGCAGTTGACAAGGTCGGGGGGTGGCTTGAAAGTTTGGTATTAGTAGATCAAATCAACATATACAGGACAGATAAACAACAAGATCCTACTGTATAGCACAGGTAACATAGGATATATATTCAACATCCTGTGATAAACCATAATGGAAAAGGATGTGGAAAAGAATGTATATGTATATGTGCATGTTCAGTTGAGTCTGACTCTGTGACCCCATGGACTGTAGCCCACCAACCTCCTCTGTCCATGGGATTTTCCAGGCAAGAATACTGAAGTGTGTTGCCATTTCCTCTTCCAGGGAATCTTCCCGACCTAGAGATCAACCTCCTGCGTTGGCAGGCAGATTCTTTACCACTGAGTCACCTCGGTAGCCCATGAATATGTATATGTATGTATCTGAATCACTTTGCTGTACAGTAGAAATCAACACAACCCGTCAATCAACTATACTTCAGTAAAATAAAATTTTAAAATTTCCAGAGCTTGAGTACTTCCCACTACCTCCATACTACCACCCTAATCTCAGCTACTATCATCTCTTACCTGGATTATTCCAGGAGCTTCCTCACTAGTTTCTTTGCTCCCACCCTTGCTTCTGCTATGTACTAACCGGAATAAAACAGCCAGAGTGTTACGTTTAAACTTTAAGTCAGATCAAGTCCTTCGTTTCTTCATCATCCTTCAGTGACTCCCCACTTCATTCCAATTAAGGTCAAAGTCTTTACAATGACCGACAGGGTTCCATAATCTTCCCCCATGCACAGACAGCATCTTTCTCTTTTTACCTACTATTCTTCTTCCTGCCTCAGGGCCTTCACACTGACTGTTGCTTCTGTCTGGAAGTTCTTTCTTCAGGCATTCACATAGCTCCTACTTTCACTTACTTCATTGTTTTATCATTCAAACACTATCTTATAAATGAGACCTACTCTGAATTTCCTATTTAAACTTACAGACACTCCTCCCACTCTCAACCTTCTTTCTCCAATTCAAGTATTTTTTTTTTCCTCCATAGCACATCACCATTTAAAGTACCCTATCTGAAGTTCCCTGGTGGCCTAGTGGTTAGGATTCTGGGCTTTCACTGCCGTGGCCCAATTGGGGAAAATCCTGCAAGCTACATAGTCCAAAAGTTGCTTATATAGTACTCTATTCTATTTATCTCTCTTCTGCACTAGAATGTAGACTCTGTGATGGCAAGAATTGAGTGTGTTTTGTTCATTGACATACCAACAGTATGTAACAGTGCCTATCACACAGTAGGTGCTCAGTAAACATTTTTAAATTATGTAATTGGAGGTTAGTTACTTTACAATGCTGTAGTGGTTCCTGCCAAACATCAACATGAATCAGCCACGGGCGCACATGTGTCCCCCATCCAGAAACCCACTCCCGCCTCCCTCCCCATCCCATCGCCCAGGGTCATCCCAGTGCACGAGCCGTGAGCACCCTGTCTCACGCATCAAACCTGGACCAGCAGTCCACTTCACATATTATAATATACACGTGTCAACACTACCCTCTCAAATCATCCCACCCTCACATTTTCCCACAGAGTCCAAAAGACTGTTCTTTACATCTGTGTCTCTTTTGCTGTCTCACATATAGGGTCATCGTTACCATCTTTCTAGATTCCATATATATGCGTTAGTATACTGTATTGGTGTTTTTCTTTCTGGCTTACTTCACTCTATAATAGACTCCAGTTTCATCCACCTCATTAGAACTGATTCAAATGTATTCTTTTTAATGGCTGAGTAATACTCCATTGTGTAAATGTACCACAGCTTTCTTATCCATTCGTCTGCTGATGGACATCTAGGTTGCTTCCATGTCCTGGCTATTGTAAACAGTGCTCGATGAACATTGGGGTACACGTGTCTCTTTCAATTCTGGTTTCTTCAGTGTGTATGCCCAGCAGTGGGATTGCTGGGTCATATGGCAGTTCTATTTCCAGTTTTTTAAGGACTCTCCACACTGTTCTTCATAGTGGCTGTACTAGTTTTCATTCCCACTAACTGTGTAAGAGGGTTCCCTTTTCTCCACACCCTCTCCAGCATTTATTGCTTGAAGACTTTTGGATCACAGCCATTCTGACTGGCGTGAGATGGTACCTCATTGTGGGTTTGATTTGCATTTCTCTGATAATGAATGATGTTGAGCATCTTTTCATGTGTTTGTTAGCCATCTGTATGTCTTCTTTGGAGAAATGTCTGTTTAGTTCTTTGGCCCAATTTTTGACTGGGTTGTTTATTTTTATGGAATTGGTTGCTCAGTAAATATTTGTTAAACAAAGGAATGGATTTCAGCACTGAGAGAGTGCTTACCATATGCCAGGTACACAGAAACACAATGAAGAAACAGCACTGTATGAAAATGGTTATACGGGGGTAAACATTGGTCACTAACTCTGCATGGGAAGTTAGAGGCCAGTCCACAGAGAGGATGCTGTTCTAGGTGGGAGTCAAAGCATGTCCAAAGGAACCTGTTGGTCCCTCTAGGCAGAATGTCTTTTCATCTCTATCAAGGCCTGGAGTAGTGCTGCTGCTACTGCTAAGTCACTTCAATCGTGTCCGACTCTGTGCGACCCCATAGATGGCAGCCCACCAGGCTCCCCCATCCCTGGGATTCTCCAGGCAAGAACACTGGAGTGGGTTGCCATTTCCTTCTCCAATGCATGAAAGTGTAAAGTGAAAGTGAAGTCGCTCAGTCATGTCCGACTCAGCGACCTCATGGACTGCAGCCCACCAGGCTTCTCCGTCAATGGGATTTTCCAGGCAAGAGTACTGGAGTGGGGGTGCCATTGCCTTCTCCTAGGCACTCAATAAAGCTTTCCACAAAGCTGTGTAGAGAGGCTCATGACCTACAAGTAGTGTCTAGGTGTGGTTGGGGGAGCTGGAGACAAGCCATGCCATACCAAGGGGTTTTCATCTTTCTAAATCTGGATTTAATGAAAAGCCATTTAGAGTTTTAGGCAGGTTTTATTTTTTCCTTCCTTCCTTTTCTTTCTTTCTTCCTCTCTTTCTTTCCTTCTCTCTTAAGCTCCCTTTGACTGGAGAGTGGAATGCAGGATGGGAGTAAGGGAAGGTGGCAGAGACTGGCCAGGGATCAGCTCTGGCTGTCATAGGAAGGGGTCAGGGCCACTGGGAATGAAGAGGTACTGAGAAATTCCAAGAAGAGGGAGGAGGAAGAGGGGATGAGATTGGTGGTATACTAAATGCAGAGGACATAAGAGAAAAGGTTCCAGGCTTCTGCATTGCAGTGTGGTTAACCAGTATGGGGAACAAAGGAGAGGAAGCAGCTTTGAAAGGGTTGATAAATTCAGTTGTGGACACATTGCATTAGAGATGTCTGTGGTGTATCTGGGTGGTGGTTGGGGTGGGGGGTACAGGAGGCCTGAGCTCGCAATACTCTGTCCTGCACCCCACTTCTCCCCCACCCCACCCTGGGCTCTGATTGTTTCCATCTGTCCCTTTTGCTGGATTGTAAGCCCTTCGAGAGTAAGAAGCAGATCTGACTCGTGTTTCTCCCCAGGTCAGATTCTTTTTTTTTTTTTTTTTTTTAAGTAAAAAGAAATAAATTTTGGCTGTAACACCTGGCATGTGGGATCTCAGTTCCCCTGACTAAGAATTGAATCCACACGCCCTATAATGGAAGCCCAGAGTCCTAACCACTGGACCCTCAGGGAAGTCCCGAGGCCTGATTCTGAGCCACGGAAAGTACTGAGTGCTTGTTTGCTGAATGAATGAATGTGCATCCTTGGTTGAGAAGTGAGAGTGGAAGCAATAGGCATGGAAGATATTATCCAAGGGGACTTTTCAAGGGAAACAAAAAAGAGAAGCTCTTGGAGGACACTGAAAAGCACGGCCAGAGAGGCAGGAAGGTACGCAAAAGCACTGCAGCCGGGGACCGAAGAGTAGGTGTTACAAGAAGGAACCGTCACTGATGTCAAACACTGCAGAGAGGTCAGCTAGGCTGAGACTGACCAGGGTTTTGCTGTCATAAACGGTAAGCATTTTCCAAGCGCCTCCCCTCGCGAGAGCATTGTGCTTCACTCTGTAGGCTGTGGAGATGGGAAGCAGATACACCTGTCCCCAGGGTGCTGAGCCATACCATTCTGTGTTACATTCTTTATGGAAACTTTTATATTGAGAACTAGCTAGCTGGATTCAGTTTAGATGATCCCAGTTCTATTGGCAACCTCCAAAGAAAGCATCGTAGTCAGGAGCCAGTTGAACATAGGCCTTCTTTTCTTCAACAGGCCTGATCAGAGTGTTGACCTCAGCCACAGAGCTTTTTCACAGCCCGTTTAGTCTGGTGCTTGGTGGTCTTGACACCCACAGTGAACCCCAGTGAGCTGCTGCTGTTTTCTGTCTTCTTCCTGGCTGACGCAGTGGTGAAGGGGAACTTGTTGATAACATAGTGGTCAAGCGTGTTTCTCCCAGAGGCACTCTTCCAAGGATTTTGGGCTGCCTCCTCCTGAGCCACAGTATTCTGGGTGGCGGAAAGGTAGGCAACGTCGGACTATCCTTTTGGGTAGCTCTGGATGCCTTTCAACACTGCTTTCTTGGCCTTCGAAGACTTTGCTCTGGCTTTGACTTTCAGAGGGGCAGGGGCCTCCTTCTTCGCCTTCAGTGCCATCTTTGTGAAAAACGGTATTTTACATTCTTATGGTTGGGGCTAAGTACTTCTGAACAATACAGACAGTGAGTGCTGGGGAAATCTTAGGGAAAAACTAATCAGCCAGCACTGGAGAAGACTGGGAAGAGAAGGAGGAGACAGCCTCTAAAGAGTGCCTGAGAGGGAGATGCAAAAGAGCATCCAGAGTGATGTCGGCAGGAGGTAGAGGAGGGAAAGAGAAAACATGGGGTTCCAGGAGCCCCCAGGTCACCTGGATAAAGATGTCTGACAGTCTTATCCTTGTCCTGGCCAGAGCAGAGGAGAAGGCTAGGCTCTGGAGCTGTATATTTGACAGAGAGGGATCCATAACACTTAAAGCAGGAAGCTTCCTGTGCATCCCTTCCCTCTGAGAAGTGAAGAAATTGAGGTGCAGATGGGAAGGTGCCCAAGTCTATTGTCAGCAGATCACAGGTAGGAGCTCAGTCCTGGCCCTGTGCCCTTTCCACTGGCCCACAGCCCTTGACCTAGAGGTCATGCAGGAGCCATAAGGAGACAGTCTGGAAAGGATGCTCAGAACAGTGAAGGCTGGGCCTCAGGACAAAAGTGATGAAAGGAAGGAAAGGAGCCAACAAGGGAGAAAGAAACCAAAAGGGAAGCCAAACTCCTCCAATAAAGGATCTATAGCAGACAGGATCTTGTGATATCTGCACACCCATGCTGATTGTGGCATTATCCTCAACCATGAAGAAGTAAAAACTACCAAAATGTCCATCAACAGACAAGCAAACAAATTGTGGTCTATACATACAATGGAATATTCAGTTCAGTTCAGTTCAGTCGCTCAGTCGAGTCCCACTCTTTGAGACCCCCGTGAATTGCAGCACGCCAGGCCTCCCTGTCCATCACCAACTCCCAGAGTTCACTCAAACTCACGTTCATTGAGTCGGTGATGCCATCCAGCCATCTCATCTCTGTCGTCCCCTTCTCTTCCTGCCCGCAATCCCTCCCACCATCAGAGTCTTTTCCAATGAGTCAGCTCTTCACATGAGGTGGCCAAAGTACTGGAGTTTCAGCTTCAGCATCAGTCCTTCCAAAGAACACCCAGGACCGATCTCCTTTAGAATGGACTGGTTGGATCTCCTTGCAGTCCATGGGACTCTCAAGAGTCTTCTCCAACACCACAGTTCAAAAGCATCAATTCTTCGGTGCTCAGCCTTCTTCACAGTCCAACTTTCACATCCATACATGACCACTGGAAAAACCATAGCCTTACTAGATGGACATTAGTCGGGAAAGTAATGTCTCTGCTTTTGAATATGCTATCTAGGGTGGTCATAACTTTCCTTCCAAGGAGTAAGCGTCTTCTAATTTCATAGCTGCAATCACCATCTGCAGTGATTTTGGAGCCCCCAAAATAAAGTCTGTTTCCACTATTTCCCCATCTATTTCCCATGAAGTGATGGGACCAGATGCCATGATCTTCGTTTTCTGAACGTTGAGCTTTAAGCCAACTTTTTCACTCTTCTCTTTCACTTTCATCAAGAGGCTTTTAGTTCCTCTTCACTTTCTGCCATAAGGGTGGTGTCATCTGCATATCTGAGGTTATTGATATTTCTCCTGGAAATCTTGATTCCAGCTTGTGCTTCTTCCAGCCCATTGTTTCTCATGATGTACTCTGCATAGAATTTAAATAAGCAGGGTGACAATATACAGCCTTGATGTACTCCTTTTCCTATTTGGAACCAGTCTGTTGTTCCATGTCCAGTTCTAACTGTTGCTTCCTGACCTGCATATAGGTTTCTCAAGAGGCAAGTCAGGTGGTCTGGTATTCCCATCTCTTTCAGAATTTTCCACAATTTATTGTGATCCACACAGTCCAAGGCTTTGGCATAGTCAATAAAGCAGAAATAGATGTTTTTCTGGAACTCTCTTGCTTTTTCCATGATCCAGCGAATGTTGGCAATTTGATCTCGGTTCCTCTGCCTTTCTAAAACCAGCTTGAACATCTGGAAGTTCGAGGTTCACATATTGCTGAAGCCTGGCTTGGAGAATTTTGAGCATTACTTTACTAGCGTGTGAGATGAGTGCAATTGTGTGGAAGTTTGAGCATTCTTTGGCATTGCCTTTCTTTGGGATTGGAATATTAATCAGCCTCAGAAAGGAGGAAAATCCTGTCCTATGCAACAAAATGGATGAACCCGGAGGCCAGCATGGTGAGTGAAATAAGTCAGTCACACAAGATCAAATACGAGACACCTAAAGTTGTCAGACCCATAGACAGAAAACAGAATGGTGGTTGCTAGGGGTTGAGAGGAGGAGGAAATGCTCAATGAGCATCAGCTTTTAGGTTCACGAGATGAAAAAGATCTAGAGATCTGCTCTACAACAATGGGAACGTAGTTCACACGCTGAACTGTATGCTTAAGTTGCATGGTTTGTTGCTGTTTAGTTGCTAAGTTGTATCTGATTCTGCAACCTCATGGACTGTAGCCTGCCAGGCTCCTCTGTCCATGGGATTCTCCAGGCAAGAATACTGGAGTGGGTTGCCATTTCCTCCTCCAGGGGATGGAACCCGCATCCCTGCATTGTAGGCAAATTCTTTACCACTGAGCCACCAGGGAAGCCAAAGCTGTATAGTTAAGGGGGTGAATTTTATATTACCATGTTCTTTTTACCACAACTGAAAATTTTTAAACATCTTCTAAAGAAAAAACCATAGTAGAAGGGAGTTACGAGGAATCTAAAATAGAACAGATATATGTTTAGGTATAACTGATTCACTTTGCTGTACAGCATAAACTAACACAACGTTGCAAATCAACTATATACCAATAAAAATTTAAAAAGAGTGAGTTGTGAGAAGAATAGCATGGCCAAGGTGTGAAGACTACATAGAGATCAAGGCCAGCGAGAGGCTTATGGAAAATCATGAAGAGTCATCTAAGTAGAGAGGTGGGGGAAAGCCAGCCTGCAGGGGATTAAAGAGGGTGAGGGTGACGCTGGGGGTGCTAGGGGACAGCGAGAATGAACCCAACCTGGTGTTCAGTAGTTGACAGGAAAGAGTTTAGTGAGGGTGGAGGGGGTAGACTGAAAGTGCAGAGTTGCAGGAAGGATCATTGCTTTTTCCCCTTCGGTACAGAGAACGCCCAGCACACTTGTGGGTGGAAGAAAGGAGATTAACAGGGAGGGAGCAGTAAAGTAGCGAGGGCAGGGAAGGGCCAGCGCACCTGTTAGCCTTGGATGGAAACGGGACAAACGTCACGACAGGATGCAGAGTGGGAGGGTGATAAGGGGGTGTGCACAGAGCACTGTCAGATATTAAGAAGGATGTGGCCAGGATGGGGGTGGCTGCACGGGCTTTCTATAAATTCAGTCCTCCAAGGGTTGAAACCAAGTGCTGCAGAGGGGAACGGGGACTGAGTAGGAGTCTCGAGAAGTGTGGGACAGCTGAGGACAGCAACTGCGGGGTGCGGCACGGAGTCCGGGATGGATGAGGTGTTGCCTGGCCAGCACACAGATGTGAGTCGGCCCCAAAGACAGAGTTGGAGGTGCTCTCCAGCAGTGTCTGGAGAAGAAGGGCTGTGGGGCTGCTTGGGGGCTGGGAGGGGGCTGGCAGGGAGAAAGGGGTGGTTTGGAGCTGGAGAGAACAATCACCCCACAAACCTACTAATGTCCTCAGACTTCCTACTCCCCTCATGGTCCCCAGCTGCAGCGCTCTGCTCTGACAAAACACAGCACCAGTCACAAGCTTTGTCTTTTTAATAAAAAATAAACTGTCTGTGACAAGCAGTTTTGAATTCCAAAACAGAGGAGAAGGGAGGGAAGAAAGTCCAGGGGTCAGCCAGGGAAACGAGTCATCAAGGCTCAGATTACCCCTGCCATTCCAGCCAGGCCAGAAGGGGTTAAGTGTGCCCCAACTAAAGCAAGATGGGAGGAGGTGAGACTTGAGGAAAGACCTCCCAGCGGACCTGATGGGGGAGCTGGAGGGAGAGGCTCCCTGCAGAGTCCTGGAGAGCCCTTGGGGAGGGGAGTGTTGGTGTCCAGGATGGCAGCTTTCAAGCGGAGCCTCCAGGTGTGGTGTGCTCACGTGCTCACTGTTTCAGAGTCTCTGCGGCGGTATGCCTCTGGACGGTCCCAGGATGCCCAGAACTGAAGGATCCTCTCTGGGTCCTCCTTTCACGGCCTGGACCAGGTCTGGGGCAGCCCCCTTAGAGAGGCCACGTGCTTGGTAGAAGCAGGTTCCACAGGGGGCCAGCCTGCTGTGCCCAGCCTCACAGAGTGCGATCAGTGGCACAGGATGGCAGAGAAGGTCCTCTGGTCGGGGGAAAGCAGTCTTTGGTGCTACTCCCAGCCTAGTCAGGAAGAAGCAGCTCCTGGCGCCCCCAGCCAATGGCCGCGTGTCCTGCCCTATCCAACAGCCCCAGCCTGTACCCGGAGTCTAAGCCACCTCTGTGCCCTGGAAGTTGTTGTCGGTGTCCATATCACTGGCAGAGGTCCTGCTTTCCTTGGGGGTTGGAGGCACTGCTCACTGCTCAGTGGGGCTTTCTCCCTGGAGGGCAGGGTCCCACAGCCTTGGACTTTGCCCCGGGCTCGGAGTGCCCCCAGTGGGGATACAAGGAAGGTGATGAGGGCTCCTGAAAGCACCAGGGCAAGGAGCACAGTGACGGTGAGGAAGTGGGGCCAGTAGGACTTTGGGGCAGCCAGGGCAGCTCCGCCGCCAACCCTGGTCAGCGGGGCCTCCATGCGCTCCCGGGGAATGCCCGCCAGTTTGGGGTCCAGGGCCAGGGGCTGGTCCTGACTGTGCACCCAATAGGAGACCACAGGGTATGAGAAGTCATTCTCAGTGGCCCAGCACTGATAGAGACCCCCCGCCCCGTCTCGCAGAAGCAGCAAGAGGGAGCCATTGTAGACTGTGGAAGGGGCCTCTGGGATGGCTTCTACCCCGTGACTCCAGTGGTAAGAGGCCAGAGCCGAGCTCTGAGGACAGGGGAGCTCCAGGATGGAGTTGGGGACAGCCAGGACTTCTTTAACTGTAGGGGAAGGAAAGGGGCCAAAGGTTAAGGGCAGAATGCAGGCCCCGACATTTGGGGCCCCATTCCCGTCTCCAACTTCTATTTCAAGTCCTAAACTCAACTCTGACCCCTTTCCTGTCTCCAGTCTGGGCCCCCAACTAACCCCCAGTCCATCTGACTCCAGCTCTGACACCAGAACAACTTTCAACCCCAATCCTGAATCCCAGCTTAGAATTCCTATCCCTCCACCCTACAGCTGACATTCAAATCCATCCCAACTCTGGGTATTCAGTTCCCAAGCCAGGCAGATGCTGAGGGGAGAAACTGATGCAGGAGTGTCCCCACCGCTGGAAGTCCGCCCGAGCCTTTGCACCTTCTCTGGCCCCACACTCACTGATTTGGGGGCGGCTCCTGGGCCCCAGACTCCTGCCCATGGGGCCACTGGCACATGCCCACTCTGGGTTCCCTTGCTTCATGTCCTGCTTCCAGGACTTCCTGAGGAGGGAAAGCAAAAATTATCCCTTGAAACAGGCAAGAGTGGGAAGAGGAGGGAGCAAGAGAGGGAAGTGCAGTGGGAAGAAAGATGGGTCGGGGAGACAAGGCAGAACAGAGATCAGGGAAGAGAAGCCCAGGGTGGGCTGAAATAGCTCAACAATGCCTGGCGCAACTCCATCCCTGGAGGAGCCCCCAGAGGCCAGGGATTGTCTTGGAGGAGATGTGTTAGTATTAGGTTGATGAAAACGTAATTACGGTTTTTGCATTGTTGAAATTTGCCATTTGATATTGGAATACATTCTTAATAAATGTGGTTATGTGGTTATACATCATTTTAATGTATATTTTTTTGCTTTATGTTTTTTGCTAATGACTTACTACTTGATGTTTATTTTATATTTATTTTGGACTATGGAAATACTATTAGACAAAAAGCAAATTAGAGCAATTTTCTTACTCGAGTTCAACATGGGTCATAAAACGGCAGACAACTCGCAACATCAACAACACACTTGGCTCAGGAATTGCTAACAAATGTACAGTGCATGGTGGTTCAAGAAGTTCTGTAAAGGAGACAAGAGCCTTGAGAATGAGGAGTGCGATGGCCGGCCACTGAAAGTTGACAACGACCAGTGGAGAGGTCATTGAAGACGATCCTCTTACAATTACATGAAAAGTTGCCAAAGAACTCAATGTCGACCATTCTGCGGTCATTCAGCATTTGAAGCAAATTGGAAAGATGAAAAAGCTCAATAAGTGAATGCCTCATGTGCTGGCCACAAATCAAAAAAATGTCATTTTGAAGTTTTGTCTCCTCTTATTTTATGTAACAATAAGAAACCGTTTCTCAATCAGATTGTAATGTGTGATGAGAAAAGAAAAATGGATTGTATACTATAACCAGTGACTACCAGCTCACTGGTTGGACCAAGCAGCTCCAGAGCACTGCCCAGAGCCAAACCTGCACCAAGAAGTCATGGGCCTTGTCTGGTCAGGACCTTTTTGGTCCATGTTTGGCTTTGGGAAGTGCTTTGGAGCTTCTTCTTGGTCCAACCACTAAATGTCTGATCCACCACAACTTTTGAATCCTGGTGAAACCAAGACATCTGAGACGTATGCTCAGCAAATTGATGGGATGCACTGAAAACTGCAACACCTGCAGCCAGTTCAAAAGAAGGGGCCCCTTCTCCACAACAACACTCAACACATGCCACACAACCAGCACTTCACAAGCTGAACGAATTGGGCTGCAAAGTTTTGCCAAATCCACCATATTCACCTGACCTCTTGCCAACCGACTACCACTTCTTCAAGCAACTTTTTGAAGAGAAAATGCTTCCACAACCAGCAGAAAATGGTTTCCAAGAGTTCATCGAATCCTGAAGCACAGATTTTTATGCTTTGGGAATAAAACAACTTATTTCTTGTTGGCAAAAAATGTATTGATTGTAACAGTTCCTATTTTGATTAATAGAGATGTGTTTGCACATAGTCGCTGCTGCTAAGTCACTTCAGTCGTGTCCGACTCTGTGCGACCCCATAGACGGCAGCCCACCAGGCTCCCCCATCCCTGGGATTCTCTAGGCAAGAACACTGGAGTGGGTTGTCGTTTCCTTCTCCAATACATGAAAGTGAAAAGTGAAAGGGAAGTCGGTTAGTCGTAAAATTCACAGCCCTAAACCGCAATTACTTTTGCACCAACCTCATAGCACCTGGAAAGAGGGAACCCAGGAGCACACACTGGGTAACTGGCACTCACAGGATGGGGGTGGGCAGGAGGCGGCAGGTTTGAGACTCAGGGTCCCAGGCACAGTGAGGGTCCCGGGCAAGGACACAGTCCATACAGCTCTCGTAGACACTACAGTTGGCTCGAGGAACCTTCCAAATGCCTCCTGAGAAGCCTGCAAACACTGCTCCCTGGAAGAAAGATGAACCCTGTCAAGTCACCCTGCCACACCTAGTAAGGACCTAGCACCCAAGACCTGCTCCCCGGAGACCCCATCTGAGGGTCAGGCCCTTTCTCACCTGGGTAGGGGCCAGCTGCAGGTTGCGAACAGGTTCAGGGTCAGGGAACAGCTGAATCTCCTCCACCAGATAAGCACTGCGGTGACCACTCACCACAGCCTTGTGGAGGGAGCCTGTGCCTGTGGAGAGAGAGAGCTGAAAGCACCTAGCTTCTCATGCTTGCTCTCTGACTCCAGATGGCCTCCCCAGCTGTCAGAAAGTTCCTTCTGGGACTTCTCTGGTGGCCCAGCGGTTAGGTCTTTGGGCTTCCATGCAAGGCGTGCTGATTTGATCCCTGTTTGGGGACCTAAGATCCCACATGCCTTGAAGCCAAAAAAAAGAAAGAAAGAAAGTTCCTTCTGAAGTCTGCACTGGACACAGATCTGTCAGACCATTTCCTTCCGTTGCCACGGAGACGGAGCTCTCATAAATGGCTGGGAATCCCTTGCCTCTCAGTCCTTCCTTGGAAACTGCCTGATCAAACTCCAGCCCTAGAGAAACCGAACTATCCCCTTTCTTCATGGATATGTGGACTTTTAATCACTTCTGGAGAATATCACATCATCAAGCCTCCCTCACTTCCCGTCAAGGGTTTCTTCTCAAAGTTCAGTGAGGTCTACCCTGACCACCCTTTCAAAATTACCACCTCCCCAACAAGCATTCCTGACCACCCCATCACACTGTTCTATTTGTTTTCTGAACTCGTAATCTACCAGTAATTGACTCCATCAGTATATTTATTGTCTGCTCCATGCACTCCAAAAGGAGCTAGCTTTTTGTCTGTTTTGTTCTCGACTGCGTACTCAATATAGGCACAGCTGATGTCCTAAAAGAAAGAATGAGCCTGATGGGCTTCTTCTACTAAAGCTCAAGGTCATCCACCTTAGCCAGGCCCTCAGTACATATGCTTCGCAATCTTCCCCATCCCCCCACAGACCATCTCTCCTTCTTTCCACAAAGAATATTTAAATCTACTTCTCTCTTCTCAAATCTGCCTTTTCCATCCCTCCGTCCCCACCACTCAGGACCTTGTGTTCTCCTACTTCATAGAAAACACAAAAGCCTTCACCTAAGAGCTCCCTCTACTTCCTGCCCATCTTCTCCCTCCCCAAGTCTATACACTCCTCCTCTATCCTCCCTTATTCTTCACCTTTCTAGCATGGTTTCCCCCATAAGATAAATAAATAAGATAAACAGCTCTTGCTAAGGTCACCTTCATGCTTCTCTACCCCACCAGACTGAAAGTTCAGAAAAGTTAGGGATGGGGCTCTTTGGTTCCCCTACTATATTTTCAGAGCCTAGCTGGGTGCCAGGCACAGCACAGGTGCTCAGATAAACATTTGCTGCTTCGTGATAACCTAGAGGGGTGGGATGGTGGGGGGTCCAAGAGGGAGGGGTTATATGTATACGTATAGCTGATTCACACTGTGGTACAGAAGAAACTAACACAATATTATAAAGCAATTATCATCCAATTAAAAAAGAATTTGTTGAATGAATGCATGAGTGAATGAACTCAAAGGTCTCCCTCCTCAACCTGAGTTGCAACCCTGGCTCCAGTCCCTTGAGGGGTGCCCTGGAGCCCTCTACTCACTGGTGCCCAGGTACATGACCAGATGGCTCTGCCCGTCGATGCCCTGGGCTGTCTCCACCGCAAGCCATGTGTACTCTACACCAGACTTCACCAGCAGGGGTGTGCCCACCACTGGCTCATCCATCAGGAAATGGTCCTTCATGAAGGTCAAGGCTTTATCAGAGGAGGGGCCCTTGGAGCACTGAAGGGGGAAGGAGGCAGATGAGGTCAGCTTTCTCCTTCCCTTCAACCCACCCGTGGCCTCTTCTCTCCCTCCCTCCCTCTTGGCTAATCTCCTTTGCCTCCCTCCCTCTTGGCAGACCTCATTTCAGGATTGTGATTAAAGCTGGACTCTGGAACTGCCTGGCTTTAAAATGCAGCGTCTGAATTCAGCATGTCTGAGGTTCCTTAACAGTGAAATGGGCCTATTACCAACACAGCACAGACTTGCTATGAGGATGCAAGTGAATTACATGAAAAGTAATTAGAACAGTACTTGGCATGAAGTACTTGATAAGCATTAGCGGTCATTATTTCTATCCATCATCCCCATCACTAAGGATGCCCAGCTACCAGCAGAAAGTAGGGTGAGAATCCCCCGCAGGCAAGGACCACCCTGAACTCATGTCTGTAGGCCCAGGCTTAGCATAGGACCTAGCACTCAGTTGGGGCCCAATAAATGTTCACAGAGTCAATAATGGAATGCAGTCTGTCACAAAAAGGGGTGGTGAGGCAGGGAGTATTTTGCATCATGGTTTGGCATGAATTGGATGCACGACTCGGGAGAGTCCCTTCTCCATTCTGGGCCTTCTTTTTCTTACCCATAAAATGAGGGGGTTGGACCGGCTGTTCTCGAAAGGCCCTGCCAACAACAGCATATTGTGGCCCTGGGACACCTGTGTCTTGATCATTGGTCACGATTCTTGTCCTCCATTTCCAACAGCACTGTCTTAAAGCCAGCCACAGCTGCATCACCTATGTGCTGTGTCCTCAGACAAGCTACCCTACCTCTATGAGCCGCAACTTCCTATCTGTAAGGTGACGTAATAACATCTGTATCTCATTTAGATGCCAGAATGAGCACATGTACCTACTCTCACATCCTCCAAAAGGAATTGTTTTTTAAAAAAGACATGTGAGAACATGAGAGGAGGCAAAAGCAGCCACATTTGGGAAGCTGGAAAGCAAATGAACAAAAGGAAAAGACTTATCAGGAAAAAAGAATCTTTCTAAGCCAGCCCAAGCTTAAATTCTGATTTATAAGGCAGAATTTCTAAATTTCATAAATTAGTGGCCTCAGTCCCCTCTGGGAACAGGCCAAAAGAAAGCTATATTTGAAAATCTATTTAAGAAGCAGGCAGATTTCTTCCCAGCTCCATGCAGCTGAGTGACTGTCCCTTCCATACCCTGGCCCAGGACTGGAGGCTTATTCTCTAGAGAAGACTCTGGTTGGAGGACAGCAGAGGGGTGGCACACCATGATGAAGGCAGGGGATTAAATGCAGGTAGACACAGCACCTGCTGAGACTCTTCCCCCCACCCCCAGCTTTTCTTCCCTGTGACCCAGATCCCAGGAGCCAGACTGCCTCACTCCAAGAGAAGACCAGAAGAATCTGCTCCAGGAAAGTTGACTAAAGGCCCAGAAGAAAGACTTAAAGATACTGATATTGAAGGCCTCCAGGAAAGCAGCCTAGCCAGACCATTCTCAGTGGAGTTATCATGGAGTTCAAGTTGCCAAGTCATACCCAGGGTGCAGAGTTTCCATGGCTTCAAGGCCTCCTCCTTCTTAACTATGAGTAGATAGCCAAGGATGACCAAATATGTGAGTGAAACCACAGACATGAAAGATACAGAAAACAGAAACATGGAAAAAAAGTTAATAAATCTCAAGAGGAAACAAATGATTCAGAGAAAAGAAAACAGCAAAGTATCATTACTTCACAGCAAAGTATCATTACTACCTTGAGAGAGAGAAGTATGAAGATAGCATACCCATGAAACAAGAACACACATAATGCTTCAGAAGAGGAGTTCTTATTCCAAAGAATGCAGCCAGAGATTATAAATGTCCTGAAATAAGACCAAACTAATACAAGTTTTTATTTTGCTTCCCAAAGTCAAACTTTAAGAGCAAGTTTTTATGGTCAAGTTTCTAGATTCAAACAGCAACCAGTTTATAGAAAATACTTAAACTCCACCACAGCGATGCAAAATCATCAAGATCCAGACTGTGGGAAATTCTATATAACAAATAAATTGTAAGAGAAAGAAAGAAGTCGGAAAGGGAACATATAGAGTAAAAGAGACTGAAAAGAACAACCAATCCAAATTTACAGATCTTATTTGGATTTTGATTTCAAAAACAAACTATATTAAAAAACCCTTATGATATCTATGAGACTATTAGAAATTTGAATACTTTGCATATTAGATTAAGAAACTATTTTTAATTTGGGCAGGGTGGGGGGCTTCCGTGCTGGCTCAGATGGTAAAGAATCCACCTGCAATGCAGGAAACCTGTTCAATCCCTGGAAAAGGGAGTAGAAACCCACTCCAATATTCTTGCCTGGAAAATCCCGAGGAGCCTAGCGGGATACATACAGTCCATGGGATTACAAAAAGTCAGACACGTCTGAGTAACTAAACATGCACGCATGCGTTATTTTTTGGTGTAATAAAGGAACTATACATTATTTTTTTCAAAGCCCTTATCTTTGGTGGTACACACTAAAATCATTATGGGTGAGGTAATGGGATGAATAGTAGCCACCCAAATGTATGCCCATTGAAAACCTGTGAGTGTGACTTTATTTGGCAAAAGGGTATTTGTAGATATAATTAAAAATCTCAAGATGACTCATTCTGGATCACAATGGGCTCTAAATCCAACGACAAGTGTGCTCATAAGAGAAGAGGAGGAGATAGGCAGAGATAAGGCCACGTGACAGCAGAGGCAGAGACTGGAGTGAGGGGCCTACAAGCCAGAGAACACCAAAGACTGCCGGCAGCCGAGGCGGAGGGGAGGCACAGAACGGATTCTCGCAGGGCCTCCAGGAGGACCCGACCTCGACTGCAGCTTTGATTTCAAACACCTGGCCTCCAGAATTGTGAAAGAATAAATTTCTGTTGTTTTACACCACCAAGGTTGTGGTAATTTGTTATGGCAGCCATAGGAAGCTATCACAGATGAAATGATGCCCAGAATTTGGTTCAAAAAATAAGAGGGGAAGTGAGTGGAGTAGGGATGAAGTGGTCTGATTGGCGAGGAGTTGCAGCTGGCTGATGGGTGTATAGAGGTCCATTATACTATTCTGTCAGAGAAGGCAGTGGCAGCCCACTCCACTACTCTTGCCTGGAAAATCCCATGGACGGAGGAGCCTGGTGGGCTGCAGTCCATGGGGTGGCTAAGAGTCAGACAAGACTGAAGCGACTTAGCAGCAGCAGCAGCAGCAGCAGCAGCATACTACTGTGTCCAGTTTCTATATGTTTAAAATTTTCTATAATAGAACATATTTATAAGACATATACAAAGCTCAAAAAATCTAGGAAATTAAATATGTTAGCATAAATTTAAAATCTGACAGAAGGATCAGAAGATAAAATTGAGATACTCTTTTAGAAAGTACAACAAAACCAAAGACTTCCTAAAAGGATTTTAAAAGTTATAGGACCAACCAATCCAGGCGGTTCAGAAAGGAGTGAGAAAACATTCCAACAGAATATCTTCTCCACGAAGAAACAGTTTTTGTTTTCTTCACTACTATGTCTTCATTGCCTACAATAGTGACAAGTGACCTTAAAAAATATGCATTAAATGAAAAGGTAACAGTTCAAGAAAACTTCTTAGAACTGAAAGAACTAGATTTCCAGGCCTAATACGGGGCAAAGTGAATGCCCAGACGATAAATGAACAAGATCCCATCAAGGCACAATATCATGAAATTTCAAAATGACCAGCAACACAAAAAAGGTACTACAAGATTTCAGAGGGAAAAACAGATATTCAAAGCTTTGGAGATCAGAATAGCTTCAGACTTCTCAAACAGTAGCACTGTAAGCTAAAATATAATAGAGGATGCCTTCCAAGTATGAAAGGAAGATTATTTTTTCCTAGAATTAAAATAGATACAACTAGGCAAACTATCAAAGGTGAATGGAGAATGAAGACATTTTCAGACATTCAGGGTCTCAAAAAAATTCACCTGCTGTGTATTCCTTTCCAGGAATTTACAGAGGCCATCCTGGTGGCTCTAGTGGTAAAGAACCCACCTGCCAATGTAGGAGACATAACAGACACGGATTTGATCCCTGGGTTGGGAAGATCCCCTGGTGGAGGGTATGGCAACCCACTCAGTATTCTTGCCTGGAGAATCCCATGGACAGAGGAGCCTGGCAGGCTATAGTCCATAGGGTCGCACAGAGTCAGACACAACTGAAGCAACTTAGCACCCACCCACTCATTCTCCACTAAAATAAGACAATGGAAGAAAAAAAAAAAAAGGAAGTTGTGGGATGCAAGAAACACCAGATTATCACAAGAAAAAGGTAAAGGGAATGTCTAGAATGATGAGGAAGGGAGCTTCCAGGATGGCAGCTGAGCTCCGGATGTACACGAGACAAAGATGTAGTCAAGACTGAAGCAGATAGACGGGATTTCCAGGAAAATGAAATTCTTAGACTACCAAATGGGTCTGTTTTCAAAAGAGATTCAGTTAATTGAGGTAGAATTTGGGGTTGAATTAAAGATAAGAGCTTAGAAAACAAAGCAAAAAAAAAAAAAAAATCAAGATAATTACTAATCCCAGGGGAAATTTTTTAATTATGAAAAAAGGTAAAATAATCATGGCCTACTACATGGCTCAGTTGTGAGTAATGAATCATAATATAAATACTGGCCTGACCAAACTGACTATAAACCAATGCTGGGAGATAAGAGGTGGGTACAGCAGTGTGTTGGTAAGGCTGCTCTGGGATGATGGTTTTGCTGATTTCCATAATGTGTTATTCCCATCATGGCTAATTTCAAGCTATCAATGTAATGTCACTGAACTCGGATTTGGAAACAGGTGCACAAACGGTTCTTGCTAGTTGCTGCAAGTCAGATCCAGCTCATCACTGAGTGGGGGTGGGGATGGGGAGACACAGTTAAATCTTCACCATCCACAATGGGAATTCAATAGATGCTGCCTGAAATGGAAGCATCAAGGAATAGCAATAAACATATTTTGAGATTTGGAGATAAAATCAAAAGAATCAGCTAACAGAGTTGAAGGTGATTGTCTCTAGAGAGGGAAAAGTGCTGAAAAGAGGAAACTGGGCTGTTGTAACCAACCATGTAAATCTTCTTCGAATGTTGTACATATACAACTCCAATCCAAAAACAAAAGTTAAATAAGAAATGCAGATGAAGAGGCCCAAGAAAGTCCTTGGCACAGCCTGTGCACCCTAGTTTTTCAGTGAAATACCCAAGTATATGGTGTGCACTTAGCTGGGGTGCAGGGGGTGCTATTCTGTGTTTAGAATGGGATTGGACACCATGGATATGGAATGTGGGCAGTGGGAATGGGTGAATATCTGAGCAGACAAGACTTGGGGGTCTGGGGAGCACTAGCATTTATGGAGCACTATCATGCTGTGATAGGTGCTTTGACACGCATATTATATGTCTGGGAGAGGAGGGCTTTACTCAGTGGCATGGATGATACTCACACTGCCTGGCCGTGGACTGATATCAGGATATTCATAAGTAGTCCAGCGTGAAGTCTCTTTGTCCAGTTCCTTATACTTCCCCTCAAAGACATTCTCGATGTCCTTGAGTGAGAAAGCGCAGACAGCAGAGCTCTTGGTTCCACCAATGTGCCTAGGGACAGCCAGAGGGGGTGTTGTCTGTAACCTCCTCTGCTATACCAGGAAGCTCCCCGTCCCACCTTGGCCCATTTTTGGTGAAAAACCCCAGAAGGGGAGAAGTATGAAGGGCTGGGTCAGTCCCCAGCCGAGGAGATAAGAGCTAGGAGAGTCCCAGACTTTATCCCATTCTAGGATCTGAGGTGTGGTTATCCTTAATGAGAACTAATTTGGGCTCAGGCCCTGGGGCGTCTCCCGCCTGGCCTGCCCAGACTGAGCCTCTATGGTAGAAGCAATGTAGCCAGCTCCCGGACAGGTTCCAGATGAAGCTCTCCTCCTGGGGGTCCAGTATATTCTTGGTCCTCAGATAACCAAACAGAACCCAACTGCAAGACTATTTTTATTCCTTCCGCCCTGGTCTGTGGAGACAAAAGCTCTGTCTCTATTGTTTCCTTTTAACCTGACTGTGGCATAAACCGTATTCTCAGTCCTGGAAGCCACAGATACCAGACCCTGCTTACAAAAGATATCTTTGGTACCTGGTACATTGTCAGCAGACACCTGAACACTGTGGGGGCCAGACCACAACAGATAAGTCTCAAGTCTCCAAGCAACGACTTTATTTTTATCTTATGTTGTTGATGGTGTTTCGCTTTATGCTATGACCACTAAGAAGTCATAGCTACATGTGTCCCAACATCCCCAACTGTATAAGTGATAAACATCTGTAACGTGCTGACTCGATCCCTGGGTTCTCTTATTCTCCTTTTATGTGCATTTCCTCACAGGTTTATTTTATTTTAATGTTTGCCTTTTGTAAGCTGCCTCCTATCCTTTTTGAAACCAGGCAGAACATAAACTAATAAGAATCTTTCTGAGCTTTATTTTCCCTGTCTACATTGAGCCCTACATTAAGGGCGTGAGTCAAATTCCTGGGAGATGGTGATGATCAAATGTCTTCATATGTGAAGTGTGGAGTTTGTGCTTCGCTCACATCAGTTCCTACCCTCTCTGGCGGGCCAGGGCGAGATGGGGGCTGACCCCAAATCCCACTTCCATCCCCCATGCTCTCGCCTAGCTGCTCACCACTGAGAGGTAAAGACTGCGTAGACCTGGGGATCGGTGGAGGAATTGTCTGCCAGGAGGACAGCGTGACGGATAACGTTGAAGGGAAGTTGCTCCGGCTGGGTGCAAAGCAGCTGGGCCTTTAGGAAGGTGGTCCACTTCTTCTGCAGTAACTTTTCGCCACCCACGTCATTCTAGGGGCGCAGTCTAAGTCAGAGGGTCCCCCAACTGCCCCCGCGTGACCACGCCCTCTAACCCGCCCCCTCACCCCCCATTGGGCCCTAAGCGCCCGCCCCCCGCCTCTGCCATCTCCCCCATTGGCTTCTCCACGGCCAGCCCCGCCTCCCACTAGGCGGTCGACCTTGCAGACTTGGGCCACCCGGGAAATGTGAAGCTTCTCGAAGAACTCAAACTCGCTGGCTGTCTCCTCGAAGAAGAAGTAGACGACCTGGGTGGAAGGGATGGCTGCCACGAAGGAGGCGTCCGCTGCAGGGGAAGGGCAGATAGGCTAAGAGATGGAGCACCTAGGTGTCCTGGTTTCCCCTTTGGGAAAACCCTTGACTCTGAAGACCAGGAGGTACTAGGCCCTAGATCCACGGCTGGTCGAGGCGAGGCCATGAATGAGGAGAGGTACTTTAATTATTTACTTAAGATGAAAGCTTCATGAATTTCCCTGCCAAAGCAGGAGACAAGCGTTTGATCCCTTGTCAGGGAAGATCCCACATGCAGCAGCTAAGCCTATGGGCTTCAACTATTGAACCTGTGCCCCAGAGCCAGAGAGATCCACAGCCACTGCAAGCCCGTGTCCTGCAACTGCTGAAGCCTGCCTGCTCTAGAGCCTGTGCTTCCCATCAAGAGAAGCCACCACAATGAGAGGCCCATGCACTGCACACGACTGGAGGGTAGCCCCTCACTCGCCACAACCAGAGGAAAAAAGCCTGCGCAACTACGAAGACCCAGTGCAACCAAAATTTTAAAAAAATTAAAGTTTTTTAAAAAGATGAAACCTTCCCAGGACAGGAGCTCTGTCTTCTTCCCTGCAGTACCACCTTGCATATAGGACGCCTCAACCAATGAGAGTTGAGTGAATTAAGAGCAGTTCAGAGTTCTGCCAGGTCTCCGGGACTTGGGGAAGGGGGCCAGACCTGTGCTGAGTGGGGCTGAGATCCTTACGTTGTAGCCAGCGGAGGAAATTGTCAGTCTTGAGGACAGGCTGGGATCCCAGAGTACGCAACAAGATGGGCTCACTGCCCAGAAAGTTGTTCATGGTGCCGGAGAAGAGCATCCCATCTAATGTGAGGAGAGGAGGGGGGACCTTGTCAGTGGAGGGTGCCCCTGCCCTTCTCAGATCTGCCTCTGACTGGGGTCAGCATTGACATCAGTCTCTGGCCTTCTTCATTTGTTCTACACCTTCCCGTGGAGTCCCAAAGCCCAGCTCACAGCCCACCCTGAGCACCGTTCTTAGGTCTTTCTCCCACAGGTACTGGTCAACTTTATGGCCTTCAGTGTTTTGGCATTTTTCCAGCCTTTCTCTGGCTCCTGCCTCCCATACCCAGCTGAACCACTTGCCAGTTAGAATCACTCATTGTTTCCCCAGGATGGCTGTTTTCTTTCTATACATGAGGGCCTACCCTTTTCTTCCTGGAACACTTTCCCTGCTCATCTACCTGTCTTTCAAGGTCCCACTCAGTCAAAGGCCACCAGCTTCAGGAAGCCAGGGGGTGGGGGAGTGATGGTTTGTGTCCAGGAGGGCACAGCACCATGATTTCCTCTTTGCAGTCCCTACGTTTCCTAGCACAATGCCTGGCACACCAGAGGGGCTGTTCATACAGAGCCTGCTTGTTGAACAAATGGTGCCTCTCAGGCCTCTTCCCTGTCTGAGACCCTTCCAGGACCCTCCTACCTCTGTGCATCCCTCCACATCCATCTTGCCCCACCTCCTTTGTGGCAGCTTCAGCTGGTTGGGGTACCTGATACTCCCTCTGATTTTATGCTCTGAGGCTCCTGGCTTCCCCTCCCTTTGTCCTCTTGCCTTTCAGGAAATCGTCAGATTCCCTGTGTCAGAGTGACCGGGGAAAGCAGTTGTCGGGATGGACCAGGGAACCCGACACTCACCTGCCATGACAGCCGTGTGTTTATGGGTGGGGTCGAAGGGGCTTCGGCCTTTCCCCTCCACAACCCTGTCCTCTGAGATGGGCAACAGTTTGGAATCTTGGAGTTCCTAGAGGGGGAAAAGTGGCTGGGGGGGCCAGAAGGCCAGAGAAAGGAAAGGAGGAACATGAGGGAAGAAGGGGTAGAGGGTGCAGAGGAAAATTGACCTGGAGCTCAGAAGCTCACAAGGACCCTGGGCCGCAACATCAGAGTTTTTCAGAGCTGCAGAGGATGAGCTGGGGGTGGAGGTGAGGTGGGGCCTGACAGCCGGCGCCAGATAACTCACAATGAAGGTACAAGCAGGGCTGAAGGCGAACGTGCCGCAGGCGTAGAGGTGGGTGGCGTTGAAGGATACCAGGACACGAATAAAGTTGAAACACTGTGTCTGGGGGAGAGAGACAGTTCAGGCCTCCAGGACACTTGCCCCAGACTCCCGGCCCCTGGAGGACTGCTCTCTCACTCGCCAGTAGGGAGAAGGGCTGGGCAATGCTGAGGAAGTCCCCATAGGACGGCAGGCCATGTGATCATGGTCCTCTAGAACACGATCACTCTAACAAGCATCCTCTGCTGCCTGCCTCACCTAAGGTCATCCCATGATGGCCTGGGGACACCAGGGCTCTCTTCCAGAGCCCCAATATCGCCACCCCTACTTACCTCGTTGCTCTTTCTCTTAAAGGCACATTCACTCTTTTTTCTGTCACTGGCTGGCCAGGGTATCTGAAGTAGGGCATTGGGAAAGGGGAGATGAAGGGAATGAGATCTTGAGTTCTCTGACCTGCTAACCCCCTCCTTGGCTCTGGTGTGAAATCACCAGCAGGCATAATGGTTAGTTACATGCTGGTAGGCTGTAAGAACCTCACTTTGTGACCCTGGCTATTACTCTAATGATACTGATATTCATGAGGACACAGCTCCATGTAAGAACATGGTCAATGGAATGAGATCTGAGCTTGAACCTAGACTCAGCCACTTACTGGTTGAGTGATCTTGGTCAATGGCACAGATTTCTTTATGTAAAGCACCTAATGCCATGCATGGTATACAAAGCAGCAGCTGGAAACAAAACACATTTCCTGGGGAAATTGTTAAAAATTTTCAGTTCCTCACACCTCAGAGAAACTGTATTTTTAATCCGCATCCCATATGTGCAGGTGGCCCACAGACCACACACTGAGCAACACAGACTGTGTTGAGATGCTCAGTAATTGCTTGCTCCCTCCCTCCCTCTTTTCCTTCCCTCTCCCTTTCTCCCTCACATTATTCCTGTGAGTAGGGTGACTATAATTTAACACAGAAGCTTCAGTGATTTCTTCCAGTGGGTGGATATCACATTATTGATATAATTTGAGTCAATGTTCCTCTCATATGTCAATTTCCATATCAGTCATTTTAACAATTAGTATTGGGGCTTCCCTGGTAGCTCAGCTGGTAAAGAATCCGCCTGCTAATGCAGGAGATCCTGGTTCGATTCCTGGGTTGGGAAGGAGACCCTTGAGAAGGGATAGGCTACCCAGTCCAGTATTCTTAGGCTTCCCTGGTGGCTCAGCTGGTAAAGAATCTGCCTGCAATGCGAGAGACCTGGGTTCAGTTCCTGGATTAGGAAGATCCCCTAGAGAAGGGAATGGCTACCCACTCCAGTATTTTTGCCTGGAGAATTCCATGGACTATCCACTGGGTTGCAAAGAGTTGGACACGACTGAGCAACTTTCACTTTGTCGATTTCTATATCAGCCATTTTAGCAATTGGTATTATTCAACCAGTATTCATGGTACCCATGAAGTGTGAGGCCACTGTCGTGTTTATTGTCTGTCATAAAAATCATACATGTATATGTCTATACCAGGAATGCTAATCGGGAACTCACGTGGCAGATTCATGTCAATGTATGGCAAAACCAATACAGTATTGTAAAGTAATAAAATAAAATAAAATAGTAAAATAATAAAAATTAAAAAGGAACTGCTAATCATTGCTGATTATAGATAACAGCAAATTGGGTAGTTATTCATGCATAAGCAGCCCAGGCACAGGGCAGCTGTCAGCCCCCTCCTCACTTTCAGCCCGCACCCTTTCCCTGGCCTCTCACCATGTTCTTCAGCCTTGGCACCCCAGGATCCTCGATATTCAAGGCCAGAATGGCCTCTCGAGCCCCCACATAGAGAGTGCCTCCATCATCACTCAGGAGCAGAGCGTCAAAGTCCTGGAGGCCCTTTTGGTGGAAGAAGCTAAGAGATCTGCGTCCATCCCCTGTTGAGAGGTGGTGAGAAGGGGGTGAGTGATGAGAAGGCAGCGGGCAAGCAGCTGATTTCTGAGAGAAAAGCAGGGAAAGGAAAGGGTTGGCAGAGTGTGCTCCCCCGCCTTCGCAGCCGGACCCACTCTTCAGCAGCAGATCCCTGCTTTGCCCGACCCTGCTGACAGCCTAGGAGCACTGGGTGCTGAGCTCATAGTGGGGAGGAAAGACAACCAGAGGCAGGGCAATAACAGCCTGGGACAGACGGAGGGTGGCCCCCACTCAAGAGACAGACAAAGGGACAGGAAATAAAGCGAGGCACAAGGGATGTTCTTCCAGGCCTAGGGGGCTGCGGCTGGGAAGAACACGTCAGTCCTCACAGGCGGGGGAGGGCAAAGAGCAGATAGACAGGAAGGTGTTGGCAGCCACAGACAAGAAGGCTAGAGGTAGATAGGACTATGTGTCAGAGTAACTGTGGGTTGCAGTTGTCCCAGTCACCAACCCCACTTTCCTTCCCTCTTCTACAGAAAATTTCCACTACGAGAACCACTGCCATAGGTGAAACAGAGAGAAACTGTTTTTCTCCTGAGTTTCCTGCAGATGCCTGGATAACACCTGGACTGGGGATTTCAGCTGGCTGTGGGAGATTCCCTGAGGTCTCCCCCGTCACTATGATGTGGCAGAGGTGGGTGTATGTGGCCGGTCCCCTGGCACATAGGTCCCCTGGAGCAGAGAGATGAGCTTCTCAAACTCTCTGTCTCTCATGAGCACATTTGCACTTTTGCATTAGAGGACTGATCAGCTAACTGTTAGCTCTGGAGGCTCAGAGAATATTAGTACCAACCACGAAGAGGAGTTGGGGCAAGGTGCCAGAGAAGCTGGCCTCCCCAGAGCTGTATAAACCCCTCTGTCACTGAACTGATCACCCTCAAGTATGGTTGTGTGACGGCCCACCTGCCTGCCCCTGGGGACCATCAGCACCTTGGGGGAAGGGTTTATGCTATAATCCCAGCACCTAACACAAGGGAGGCCCTTCCATCAATGGGCAACATGCATTTTCTTTACCACGTTGTCCCAGAAAGATGTTAAAGACACAGCCATGCCCAGGAGACCCTGCCCCTACAACTCCAACAGGGACCATGTCCTTTCTTGAGTCTTTTCCCTGGAGGTGGGGGGCCAGCAGCCCCCACAGCCTCAGTTAGAAACCAGTCAAGCTGTGCCTACAGGGTCCCAGGGCCCATATCCCAGCCAGGCTGCTCTGGGTTCTTATGTTCCTGGTGTCCACAGTATTGGACACAGCGTGGTCCAGCATCATCTGTGCACTTTGTGTCCTGGGTCACCAGGTCCACGGATTCCCTTCATGAGGGCATGAAAGCAGTTATGGGTCTGAAGTGCCCAGTTTGATAACAGTGACACTGAAGGAGGGAAAGAGAAATCACCAGCTCTGGAGAACCAGAAGGCACATTGCCCCTGGCCTCCTGCTCCCCTCACCTCCCTGTCCTGTCTCTCCCCCAAGTGAGTTTCATCATTCACTCCTTTCTCAGCCTGAATTTCTATTTCTGGCTGTCTCTCTCTCCCTGATGCCCTCTGTCTCTCCATGACTTATCTATTGTGGTTTCTCCAAGTCCAATTTCCTACCCCTCTCCTTCCATTCTCTCTTTCCTTCCTCCACCCCCCCCCCAACCCCAGGCCTGCCATCCCCTACTTCCTGATCATCAAATCCTTACCTGCATAGTATTTGACCCTGGGTGTGGGTCCCTGCCCTTCACCCCCCGCAGTTGTCGGCGGTGGCAGGAACAGCAGGAGCAGCTGGAAGAGGAAAAGGCCCGGGAAGCTCCAGGAGTCCAGGCCCAGGGCTGGAAGGGCCATGCTCAGCCAGGGGCTGTCACTGGACGTCTCTGGGGAAACAGGCACCGGGTACTCTCTGGGTGAGCAGTCCTTACCACATCCCCCATGGGAACCAATCAGAGAGCCCCAGGCGGCAGAAGTGTGTATGGCGGGGGGGTGGGGGGGATGCTAGGGGAACGGGCCAGTTTCCTCTCCAGCGTGCCCTCAGAGAGTCTCACTTCCATCATTCTAACAGGCTCATTCTGCCCCACTCTACCCTCCGGGTTGAAGTCCAGTTGTTACCCATCCCTTATGATCTCATTGCACCGATAGCCTGGCTCTGCCTTTCCTCACCTTACTCTCAAGGAAGTCCTTCTTGTTATCTACTGTTTGCCTTTCCTCCTCCCATAGCCCAGATCCCAAACCACTGCCTGGTCCTGGCTCCAGGACTTCCTAAGGAGCAGCTTCCTGCACTCACAGTATAGGTTCTTCAGACTTGATTCTCCTGGCGCTTTCAGATCTCTTGATACCCAGGGCCTTGTACTCAGCCCTACCCTCTGATGACCCAAACAAGAAGACCAGATCTGAATTGGCCTGCTCTGTTCTCTGACTCTGAGGCCTAAAGGCCTCTTCTTGCAGAGAGGAGATGGGAGACCAGCCCTCCAGGCTGGCTACTAGCATCACACGGAAAGTGGTCCAGGGCAGGGAGCGCCTGGTCGTCTCCCAGCCTCTGCAGCTGCCCCCTCTCTCTCTGGTCTTAGTGCTGCTGCTATCTGTCTCCCTGGTCTCTGCATAATCCTCCCCTTGGACTGCCACCCCTCCAGTCAGCCATCACATCTCACGTACCGTTGAGCCAGTCACAGCATAGAACCCAGGTATCCAGACTCTTGGGCAGGGGGTGCCATCCAAGAGAAAGAAGAAGGAGGGGCTCCCAGGCCCCAGAGGTGGGGGACGGGAGGCTCAGCCTGGCTGGGCCAGGAGTGCGGCCCTCCAGGTACCCATAGTGGCAAAGCCCGCACTGGGAGCTCTGGGCAAGGGAAACCAGAATTTCCACCTCTCGAGTTGTGACAGATCCCTGGCTTGGGCGGAAGTTGGTTGATTGGGAGGGGAATAAAAGGAGACACACCTCTCTCTTTGGCCCTCCTCTCACCTGTCTATCAAGAAAGTTTAAAAGGCCAGAAAGTTTCTAGGTCATTTCAGCCATTCCTCTGTCCCTCTATCTTGTCACAGCCAGTCTAACAAGCCTAGCAGGGATTTTACCTCTTGCTCAAGATATCCTAGATAGGAGACATGACACTATCTTTCATATTCCTCTTTTCACTTACCCACAAGGTGGGGTCTCTCCACTCCTACCAACAGGGAAATCCCTGAAGTGGAATAACCTTTCAGACCTCCCACATCCAACCGAGCCATAGTCTTTAAAAAACAATCCAATCGTGAACAACAAGGACCTGCTGTATATTACAGGTTGCTGCTGCTGCTAAGTCGCTTCAGTCGTGTCCGACTCTGTGCGACCCCAGAGACAGCAGCCCACTAGACTTCCCCGTCCCTGGGATTCTCCAGGCAAGAACGCTGGGGTGGGTCGCCATTTCCTTCTCCAATGCATGAAAGTGAAAAGTGAAAGTGAAGTCACTCAGTCATGTCTGACTCTTAACAACCCCATGGACTGCAGCCTACCAGGCTCCTCCATCCATGGGACTTTCCAGGCAAGAGTACTGGAGTTGGGTGCCATTGCCTTCTCCAACATAGTACAGGGACCTATATTTAATACTTGTAATAACCTATAATAGAAAACAATCTGAAAAATAATATGTTTATATATAATCTGCCTGCAGTGCAGATTGACCCGAGCTCAATCTCTGGGTCGGAAAGATCCCTTGGAGAAGGAAATAGCAACCCACTCGAATATTCTTGCCTGGGAAATACTGTGGATAGAGGAGTCTGGGGGACTACAAGTCCATGGGGCCGCAAAGAGTCAAACACAACGTTGCAATTAACAACAACCAACTCCAGTATTCTTGCCTGGAGAATTCCATGGACAGAAAAGCCTGGTGGGCTGCAGTCCATGGAGTCACAAAGACTCAGACACCACTGAGCGACTAACACTTTGAATTTTCTTATCTATATATATGTATGTGAATGTAAAACTGAATCACTTTGTGGTACAATCTTCTCTTCTTTCTCTTTTTTTTTTCTGGCCACACTACTCAGCAATGTGAGACCTTCCCCAACCAGGAATCAAACCCCCACACCCTTCATTGGAAGCATGGAGTCTTAACCACTAGATCACCAGGGAAGTCCACATTTTGCTGTACATTTGAAACTAACACAACATTGTCAATTAAATATACTTCCATTTAAAAAAATGATTTAGGGGCTTGCCTCTCGGTCTAGTATCTAAGAATCCACCCTGCGATGCAAGGGACACATTTTCAATCCCTGGTCAGGGAACTAAGGTCTCACATGCCTTGGGGTAACTGAGCCTGCATGACAGCTAAGACCCAAATAAATAAATAAATATTTTTAAAAGGATTTAAAATTTTTTTGTAATAAATAAAACAATTGCCTTAGGCTCTCATCCATGGCTTTGCTGAGAAAATTCCTTCTGTAGTCTTATCTCCAGCACTCTTAGGGCAGCATCAGGCCAGTGGGAGACCCAGAAAATTTCCCATCTGCGCTCATACTTCTGAGGCACCCAGAGGCCCAATGGTGGCTGCTCACCCCTCCCTTAGGGTTCTGGGGATCTCATAATGCAGGGTTAATGAGGCACCTAGCACCAAAGGCTTCATGACCTAGAAAGTAGGTAGTTTCCTGCTCACTCAGCCCCAGCTGACTGCTGGTTACAGAGCACAGACGTCCCAGGGCTAATCCGGCTCTAATAAATAGACCACCTCCTTAAATGCATATTCCTCACGGTCAATAAGTCTTTCCTGCTGTGTAACATCCACCCACCCCCCTCCCTGCCAAGGCAAAGTGTACAGAAGGTGGGACAGCTTAGACTCCTTCTTAGAAGAATTCCTTGTCAGAGTCGGCTCCAACCTTCTTCCCTTTCCCTCTGCTTTCATTTTCCCTCAATTTCTCTGAGGGCTGGTCTCAGCCAAGTCGCTCCTGACAACTGTTTCAGGCAAGACTAGCTTAAGGGACTTTCCTGCTGATCTAGTGGCTAGGACTCATTGCAGTCTCAACCTGGGGACACAGATTTGACGCCTAGTTAGGGGAACTAGATCCCATATGCTGCAACTAAGACCCAGGACAGCCAAATAAATTAAAAAAAAACAAACAAACAAACTTACTTTAGACTTCCCCAGACTCTCAGGGGAGTCTCAATGCCAGGCCCCTAGGAGAAGCCATTGGCCCAGTCACCCGGAGAAAATTTTCTGGACTCTCAGAATCAAGGATCACTCCCATCTGGACCCCACATTTCATGCCCCCTAACTCTCAGTTTAGAGTGGGAACCTACCCTGCTGCAGGCCTCTCTGCTTGAATGGATTGGCTTGTCTGAGAAGAGTTCTGATGGTGAGGAGCGGGGAGGAGGGAGGAGGTTCCAGCCCCAGGCTCCCGGCCCCTGCCTTGTTCCTCTCTCTCCCGGAAGCCTTAGATTCAATGCCCTGAGCCTAGTTCTTCCTTCTGACAAGTCTTCATTACCTCAACCACAAGTATGAACTTTGCCTTACCGATAAAGGCTTTGATATACCCAACAATTTTAGCTTTTAGGTACTAATCTCCTTTTTCTTTTTTTTTTTTTTTTTTTTTGGTCTTGCCATGTAGCATGTGGGATCTTAGTTCCCTGACCAAGGATTGAACCCTCACCACCTGCATTGGAAACATGGAGTCTTATCCACCAAATCACCAGGAAGTCCCCACGTTTTAAGGATAGGGGGAGTGAGGCAGAGTAGCCATAAGGAAAGGTAAACTCAGGTCTGCCTCGTTCCAGAGTGCATCCCTTAGCTACAGTGTCTCTTAGCTGTCCTCCTCCTGCCCGGGTCCAGGGAACTCAACTCTGAGCAACTTGGATGGAGAAAGCAAGTTCTAGTTCCCCTGGGCTAAGAAACAGTATCTCTGGGGTGAATCCTGACTTAAGAGGAAACAGAAGCCTACAAGTCCTGCCTCCACTGCCTCCACAAGGGCCTCCCGGGCTAGTTCCCTGAGGAGCCTTGTGGGGAGGAGGGTCACCTTGCCCCCATCACTGCCCATCTTGTACCGGAGTCTCAGGAGTCAGATTTCAACCCGCACTGCCCTCTCCCTTGCTGCCGCACACAGAGCCAGCCCACAGTCAGGGCTGGCTTCCTGGGCACGTTACCTGGGCAGCCGCACAGGGGCCCAGGCTCAGTCTAATGCCCAAGTGCTGCCGTCTTGTAAGTCTTGGTTGTTGTTTTTTTTTTTAACTAAAAAATGTTTACTAATGTCTATTCCCACTTAAACATAGCACTGTCAGAAAAGAAACTTTAAATATAAGCATTTGCAATTTTTTAATAATTTCACATACGTATTCATGAAATCATAGTGAAGTTGATCTGGTAATTCATAAGATTTTCAGGTTGTGAACTGCAGAGGCTATATATGAGATAGGTGATTTCAGAAATGCAAAGAAGGAGTTTGGGAGGGGGAAGAAAAGGATAAATGAGATAAGGTCTTTGGAAACAGAGTTTTCTGTGGAATCTCCTGAAAACTTTTCTGGCATCCCACCTTGGAAAGATATTTTGGTAAATAGAATGTTTGAAAGTCTAGATTTTGAATGAGGGGCCTCACACTTTCATTTTGCACTGGGCCTGGCGAATAATGTAGCAGGACCTCTCACAATGTCAAGGATGCTCAGAGCTGACGGGGTCCCACCCCCTCACTGTACAAATGAGGAAACCAAGGCCAGGGAGAGAAAGTGTCTTGGCTGAGGCTAAGTAGGGCAGTAGTTCAGGTGGGGTGGCTGTAGGAAGGGGTCAGTGGTTCAGGACCAGGTTGTAGGGGCTATGCCTTTTCGCAGCTGCACTGTGGGGGCTCCCCAACTCCTTTCTCTCCAAGCCCTGGGGCCCAACCTGGGGACCCCCTGACAGCCCTGCTGAGTTCAATCCTGACCTCCCAGTGGTGACTCCTTCCCCATGGCCCCTAGACCATATCAAATAATAACCCCTTTCTGGCCAGCTTTCAGCCCAGGATGGAAATCTAGGTGTGGGGATGGAGGTGGGAGAAGTTGCTTCCCATACCCACCCCATGCTCACCCCAGGGTCTGTCTCTTCTGCACTCTGATGGAACCTGGATACCTCACCAAGGGAGGGGTCCTGGAGCCAGGAGAGAAGCCACTCCTGGCTGTGCCAACGACCCAGCTGGTCTAATTCTTCCCACCACCTCTACCCTCAGCTTCAGGGAAGCCCCAGAAGAACACAGTCCTAGGGAACATCAGCTTCCCGAGTCCCCTTCTTAGCCCTATCTACCCAGTCCCTCATTATCCTCTTTTTACAATCACAAGCAAGTCAAATCAACTTATAATTAGAGTCAGACACGACTGAGCAACTGAACTGAACTGAACTGAATGTGTGTAAGGCACTAAGGATATATCCCCAAGCCTCTGCTCCCCCAGCAACCCCCACCTCTTCTCACCCCCACAGTCTCCAGCCTTCTTTCCGTGTCCACCCAACCCAATCCCCTTTAACCCCTTACCCAGTGCCTCCTGGGTTTCCTCCTCCTGTCTGACTAGTGCTGGAAGACTCAGCTGAGTGTTGAACACAACGGCCTGAGCCCCTCTGTCTGCCCCCTCCTGGGGCAGAGCAAGCGCCAGACAATGGACCGCCCCCTCCATTCTGAACTGTCAGCGCTTCGGCTCCCTTACCTGGAGCTTGGATATGCTGCTGCGTCTCCCTCCCTCTGGAATGCCAGGCTTCCTGTCTCCCAGTGCCTTCGTCCCTGCCACACCCCCCGCCCCCCACCCCCAACCCCATCCCGCCTCACTGGTCCTCAGTCACCATGGCAACTGCATCTCTAAGTGGGAGGGACTAGAATCTCCCCATATTCTTCCTCCTCCTACTCGTGTCCCCCTGCGCCCCACCTTCTGCGGCTCCTGAATCCACATGTGTGGAGGACGCAGGGCTCTGGATGTGGGGGAGGTAGGAGGGGGGAGCACACTAGCCTCTGGAGGTCCTTGCTCATCTCCCTTGCCCACTGTCAGGCAGACATCACGATGCAGATGTTCCCCAGCTTGGTTCAGGGGATTAGTTGAGGCCAATTCTCCTTTATGGTCAGTTTCTCTGGGTCTTCCCCCTTCTCTCAGGAACTATGTATATGTAAAGGGGTCACACCTGGATGCTGGCCAGCCTGACCCCAGGCAAACTGAGTTTGCCAACGAGGATGCAAATGAACACACAAATGCCTATGCAAATAAGCCAAGAGGCAAGGTCAGGAAGCCTAAGAAACTGTCTCCTATTAACATTATCCTGGCCTGCATGGCAAGGGCTCCACTGCCAGGCTCAAGTTCTGCTGTTTATTCCTAAGCCACTGTACTAAGATGCCAAAAGCCTTTGGCTAACCCCTGAGACCTAGAAGAAGAAAGTTTGTGCTGTAAGAGGAGGGATGGAGGGCAGACTTCAGAAAGGACTTTCCAGAGGATCAGACCAGATAGGGATAAAAAGAGACAAGCCTAAACTGGATTCTTTCCTATTGTGAGGCAAGCAGGGGTCTGGGCAGAAGCTTTGGAAGCTGGGCCTGGTGTCCTCTACTAGCCCTGATCCTGAGCCACTATTTACCAGAGCTCCCTCCTGTCCCTGCTGGGCCTTACCTTCTTCATTGATAAAATGAGGAGTTGAAAAAGCCCCTTCTAGGGGACTTCCTGGCGGCCCAGTGGTTAAGACTATGCAACTGCCGGGAACAAGGGTGCGACTCCTGGCTGGGGAACTCAGACCCTACATGTCACATGGCCAAAAATAGGAGAAACAAAAAGCCCGTTCTCTCCTGGTCTGTGGGAAGATTGTGAAAAGCAGCACCATGGGGCTGGAAAGCAGAAGCCCTGGATCCTGGGCCTGGATCGCTATAACTTGCTGTGTGATCTTAGGCAGGGCACCTGCCCCCTCTGATTCACATAAGTGAAATGATGGCTTTTCAGCTTACCTGGGAGCAGCTTGGCCCATCTCTAGACTTAGTATTTTTACAAAAAAGGAAATGAGTGTTCTGGTGCCAGTCCAGGGCAGAGAATTTCACAGGCCAGATGTGGTTCCCCTTAAGGTCTGGTTTGGGGTAGTTGGTGAGCATTTCCGCCTGGGGCAGGGCAAGAAGGGCATGTGCAGAAAGCAGAAGTGGACTAAGCAGAGATGCTGTCACATCCCCCACCACTTCCTGACACGCTACCCTCTGTACCCTCAGCCCTGAGGCCCGAGGGATTCAGGGAAAGCCAAAGGATTCTTCCTGAAGCAGGAGGCAGATGAGCCCCTCAGGGTAAAGTGATAGGAAATCCATTCCTTGTGGATTGAAATTCCAAGAAGAAAGTAACAGGACAGTTAAGAGAGGAGGCTGGGCCCTGCCCAGGCCACATATCACTCATCTTTAGGGCACCTGTCTGACAACACATGCACAGAAAGGCTCCTTGGAGATCATGGGGAGTAATGCTAAGGGATGGCCTACCCATAGGCCTTTGCAGTAGAGTCCATCTTGACCAAGAGATGCATGCGCAAACGTGGAAGGATCCTGAGATATATGAAATATGGACTGTGAACCAGGCAAATCAAAATGATTGGCCAAATGAAAACCAGAAGAAACACCCCATAAAAATAATTCCAACTAGCACAAGGGGCGCGACTCAGGGATTCTCCCTCTGAGCCTACCTGTGTGTCTCTCCACACATACTGTACTCTTTTCCTCCAAATAAACACTTTACTAGCTTCACTGCTTTCCAGCCTTGTGGGAATTCTTTTCTGCAAAGCTGAAGGGCCAAGGCCCTTGCCACTGGTCTAGTGGCTAGGATTTGGTGCTCTCACCTCTGTGATCTGACCTCAATCTCTGGCCGGGGAACTGAAGCCCAACTTCAAGCCACTGCAGGCCAAGGCCACTCAAAATCATTCTCCCCAGGATTGGGACACACAGCAGGAGAGGAAGAAATGATTTGGAATCAAGGTGGCAGGGGCTAAAAGACACTGAAATTGAGCTAGGGCTGGACAGCAGAGCCTACACATGGGGGTGTCCTTGGGCCCCTGCCCCCATGCTTTCCCTTTGGGGGCGTTGGTCCCAGTCCCTGTAGCAGAATTGGAAGAGACTACATTTCCATTTCTGAAGAGGGAGGAAAGTAGGGGACATCTACAGTCCCCCCTCTGCTTCTTTCCAGGTTGCCCAGCGGGGCTTCAGGGAACCCTCTCCTGATTGTGACATGGAACTCAAAACTTCCAGGAAGAAGCTAAGTTGCCCCATGAGGGAACATAGACTTAGTCTCTGGAGGTAGCTGTGGCTGCAGTTAGAAATTTACGGGGTTGAGTGGGACAGCCGAGTCCCCTGTCTAGCTCTTGGGAGTAGAGAAGGAAGGAGGCGCTTTCTGCAGCCTCACCTCCACTTCTCCAGCCTCTCCAGCCAGGACGCGCGATTCCACTGACTCTGGTTTGCTTAGGCCCAGTTTCCCCATCTGTGGGAAGACGGGGTGTCAGGGCCCTATGTCCTTAATTGAAGGAGGGACAGGAAGTGATTGGACAGAGGTTAGCAAATGACAGTCCCAGGAAAATGAGATCAGGAATGAAGGGTGAGGAAACTCAGGCATCCTGTCCCCCTAGGCTCTGTCCCACAAGATTCCTGGGGTTACCCTTCCCCCCACTTTGAGGCCAGAGGACCACCCAGAGGGCCCCTTACGTTATCCATTGAAGTTGGCACACCGATATTCCATGTCCACAGGGCTAGGAAACTGGCATCCCACACCCCCATCCCACCCCAGGGGCCGAGGTCCTCCTTCCCCACCACCTTCAAGCCTTACCCCCAGCCCAGCAGTGGAGACCCTAACCCAGGCGTCCAAGACTTCCAGCAGAGTCTGTACCGGGCAGGGGGCGGAGCAGAGGCAGGCAGGGGGGGGAGGGGGTGGGGACCCTGCCAGCCCCCTCCGATGTCCCAGTTCCCAGGCAGCTCTTAAAGGGACAGAGGAGAATTAGCTAGGGGCAGCTTAAGGGGGTAGGTGTAGAGGAAAGTGGGTGGTGGGGAGAGGATTAGGTCTGCCAGGGACAGGAGGACCGAAGTAGGGGCCTGACACATCCCCTTTCTCTCCAGAAACCCCCAGACTCCTCAGTCTAGCCTTTTCCTCATCCCTTGTGACCCCCATTTGGGCCACCCAGCTTATGACTACCACTTCCTCAAATCCTGGCCCCTATTTTCCCTTGGGTCCTTGCCCACTTCCTCCCCCCTTCCCCATATTCATGCCACCCCAGTCTCCGGTGGGAGCTGCCAGCTGGCACTGACTGGTACTAAGCACGGAGACTCAGCCCAAGGATTGTGGGGCCCGAGGCCTGGCCCAGAGGGGGCTGGGAGGCCTCAGAGTCCATCCAGGTTGGCCGGGGTGGGCGGGGAGCAAGAGGCACCCTCCCCTCTCAGCTGCCTTCTAAGTCTTGCTTCCTCCACCCCTCTGGCTGGGCAGGGGGCACCGAGGCAGAGGCATCGGAGAAACTAAGAGACAAAGGGTCCTGTCTCAGCCCCTCCCCTGCTCCCTGACAGGCTGTCAGGGTGGGGACATGCAAAGGAAAATGGCTTAGCCAGTTACTTCTGGGCCTGGAGGGGCAGCGGGCAGCTGAGAGACACACACACATATAAGGAGAGGGGAAAAGAAGTGGAAACTGAAAGACATCAGTGAGCCAGCAGAAAACCTCAGCTCTCACATCACTGCTCTGCTCAAAAATACCCCCTGGCTCCCCAGGGCCCTTGGCATTAATTTCAGGCTCCCTGATGGTGTTCTAAGCCTCCTCTCATCCCTTCAGCCTGGGAAGGCTCTGCCCAGTCCACGTGGACTCTGCCTTTCCTCAAGTATCAGTTTATTTTTCTGTATCCTTTTTTTTCTTATTCTTTTGTTTTTCTTCTTTTTTAAATAAGAAAAAAATAAAAATATTTTTAAAATGAGAAAAAATTCATTTTTAGTCTTTTTCAAGTTTTAAACTGCATCCCCTACCTGGGATGGTGTTTATTCCCATTTCTGTCTGGTAGAAAACTTCCCACCTTGCCATGCCCATCTCCCAAAGGATCCCTTCCTCTGCAAAGTCCTTCTGGGTCCTCCCACAGTATTCTGAGTTGCCGCACTCTCTTCTGGGAATCAGGAGTCATGGGCTCCTCCAGCAGTGAACTGGGTGACTTCGGGTAAACCTCTCTGGGTCTCTGCTGTCTCGCTTAAAACGGGACTACTAATAGCCTGCCCCCTAGTGGTGAATGTGCAAATTGGTTCTATCGTTTTGGAAGCAATTTGGCAAGAGGATCTCAGGTTCTCCAAAAGTTCTCACACTGAGTCTATTTCCGAGTCTATGAATTTACAAATACTTATAAAGCACCTACTATGTTGTCAGACACTTCACTAGGTACTAGAGATTCAGACAGACAAAAACACCTGCCCTCAGATGTGTGTATTCCGGTATGGAAGACAGATAATGAACAGATACACACAAGAAATATGTGCAGTGAAAGTGAAGTCGCTTAGTTGTGTCCGACTCTTTGCGACCCCATGGACTATAGCCTGCCAGGCTTCTCCGTCCATGGGATTTTCCAGGCAAGTGTACTGGAGTGGGTTGCCATTTCCTTCTCCAGGAGATCTTGTCCCAGGGATCGAACCCAGGTCTCCCGCACTGTAGGCAGACATTTTACCCTCTGAGCCAGCAGGGAAGCCCTGAAATATGTGCAGCGATGTTAAATGCACTAGAGAAAAAGTAAACCAGGGCGGGTGGCTCAGAAATTGTCAGGCTGAGAATGAGAAGGAGTGTGTGCGTGCTCAGTTGCTTCGGTCGTGTCCAAGTCTTTGTGACCCCACGGGCCCCGCCAGCCTCCCTCGTCCAAGGGATTTTCCTGGCAAGAACACTGCAGTGGGTTACCATTTCCTCCTCCAGGGGATCTTCCCAACCCAGGGGTTGAACCCACGTCTCCTGAATCTCCTGAGCTGTGAGCAGACGCTTTCTCACTGAGCCACTGGGGATATCCACGAGCAGGAGGATACTAGTTCATTAAATTTGGTCAAGGGAGGTTTTACTGGGGGGTGACATTTGAATAGAGACCTGAAGAAAGTGAGGGAACAAGCAAGCAGATATTTGATGGCGAAAGTGGTCCAGGCAGAGGGAGCCACTTGTGCAAATATCCCGAGGCAGGCGTGCGCTTGGTGCATTCTAGGGAGTGTCTGGGTAGTCCCTGAAGCTGAGTGGAGTCACCATGAGGAAGAGCAGGGAGAGATGAGCTGCAGATGTCACGCCTGGCTTTGCACGCCATTTTGAGGACTTTGGCTTCCACACTGAGTGCTTTGGAAAGGCTCTGGAGGGTTTTGAGCAGAGGAGTGACCTAACGATTAAAGGACCACTCTGCTACTGTGTGGAGAATAAAGTGTACGGAGCACAGGCAGGAGGCCGGTTAGGAAACTGATCCCATAACCCAGGCGGGAGATGGTGGTGGTGGTGAGAATGAACTGGATTCCAGATATATCTTAAAGATGGAGTTGGCAACGTTCACTAATGGATTGAACTTGAGGTATGAGAGGACAAGAGGAGTTAGGGACGAGCTCCAGGGTTTTTGACCTGAGCACCTGGAAAGAAGGGTGGTCATTGGCTGAGGTGGAGGAAATTATAGGCAGAGCAGGTAAGAGTGGAACAGAGGGGTACAAACCAGCATATCAGTTTGGGACATACTAACTTTCAGATGCCATTTGACTTCAAGTGAGTATTCAGGCCCTGGGTCAGGGCACAGGAATAAGCTAAAGATTTAAGAAAGAGAGTCACCAATATATGGAGGACGTTTAAAGTTGTGAACCTGGAGGAAGACCCCCAGGGCCTAAGCACAGACAGAGGAGAGAGGATTGAATGCTAGGTCACTCCTTCTGTCAGGGATCAGGGAGAAGAGGACGATTCAGCAATACTGGCTGAGCAGTGACAAACAGGGTCACAGAAGCTGAAGGCTGAGAAGTGGCCGCTGGGTTAGCAGCACGCAGGTCACAAGGACCTTGCCAACGCAGTCTTTTTGGAATGAAGGAGGAAGCAGGTCAGCAGCTGAGAGTTAGGAGAGGAAGTCTGAAGAGAAAGGAGAGGTGTGAAATAGTCATCTGGAGAAAAGGATGACTGGGTTCAAAACAGCAATAGCAGGGGAGGAAGTCCCAGGGGTGTGTGGTCACGAATTTAAAGTAAGGTTCCGTGCTAAGAAACTACCTGAAGTATTTACAGAAAAGTGATTCACTGCTTCATTATCTACAATCGTAACACTGAGAATTAATCTAAATGTCCAGAGGGGGTGGTTAAATGAAGTGTTGTATATTCATTCAGCCACTAAAGATGGCTGCAAAATATCAGCAAAACACATGACTTGATAGCTGTAGATAGATAAAATTGAGAGGAAAACTTTTCTCCCTTATCTTAAGAACTGATATGAGAAAGATAATCCTGCCAATAGAAAGATGAGCAAAAGGGATAGAAATAAGTTATTCACACCAGAAGAAAAGTAAATAACCAATGTATGTGGATGGAAAAAAAATTTCAACTTCTCTTCAAAGAAATGCAATCTGAAACACTAATGAACTGCAACTGTTTTCCTAACAGGATGGCAAAGATTAAAACTGACAAAAAATTCTGGTGTTGGGAAGACTTTGGGGGCAAAGTGGGCTCTGCTGCAGGTGAGAATGGTAAGGACCCAGTTTCTCTGGGTAACACTTAGCAATATTATTAATAGCCTTTATAACATGTATACCTTTGATTCAGCTAGTTCCCTTCTTGGAATTTATTTCATTGAAATGCCCAGAGATGTGTGCAAAGATACCTGTTCCAGGACACACTATTTATAAGAACCAGGAGAAAACTGTAACTATATGTCTATAAGTTGAAAAAAAAAATGCTTGAAGGCCTCCCCCATGGTATTCACAGAGGTTATCTCTGAGTAGTGGAAGTATAGATGGTTATTATTATTTTTTTCTTGTTCTACCTTCTCTATAATGATCAAGTATTACTTTAGTTAGTGTCTGTTAATGAAAGTTGCTCAGTCTTGTCCAACTCTTTGTGACCCCATGGACTATACTGCTAGGCTCCTCTGTCCGTGGAATTCTCCAGGCAAGAATATTGGAAGTGAAGTGAGGTCGCTCAGTCGTGTCTGACTCTTTGCGACCCCATGGACTATATAGCCTGCCAGGCTCCTCTGTCCATGGGATTCTCCAGGCAAGAATACTGGAGTGGGTTACCATTTCCTTCTCCAGGGGATCTTCCCACCCAAGGATGGAACCCAGGTCTCCCATATTGCAGGCAGCTTCTTTACCATCTGAGCCACTAGGGAAGCCCCAAGTATTACTTACACGATAGGAAAAGAGTCCGTGCTATTTAAAAATAACCCATATGGGGGACTTCCTGGTAGTCCAGTGGCTAAGACTCTGTGTTCTCTCAGTGACAGGGGGCCTGGGTTCAATCCTGGTCAGGGAAATAGATCCCACACGCTGCAACTAAGACCTGGCACAGCTAAATAAGTTAATTAAAATAATTTGTAATTTAACTTAGAAAATGAAAATAATCCTTATGAACTTTGAAATAACATTGGAAAGTGCTGATGCATGTCAACTGAGTAAAGCAGAATTAAAGTTTAAACCACGGTGAGGTCTTAACTATGTAAAGTGTATATTCGGGGGGGCGGGGGGAATCTGAAGGAAGATCCATCATGGGGTTCCCTCTGGGTGACTGAAAAGGGATGGTTTCATTTTTTCTTCTTTTCGTAATTATTTGTGTTTTCCGTTTTACTACAGAGTATGTGTTACACGTTAACAAGAACGACCAAATCGTTAATAGTCATGTGCGGCCCGCTGAGGAGTCACATGAGGTAACCACGTGTGATGCACCGCTGGGTGGAGTTGGAGCTACCAGTTCGCCTGCGCGGTCAGCTTGCCCCGGGTTTCGTGGACCTGCCTTGCCCTCTGTCTCGCTCGAGAGCAGGGCTGCGCAGGAGCCCCCAGTGTTCAAGCTGCCCGAGAACCCACGCCATGAGCAGGGCTCTGGCGCCCCCAGGTGTCAAGTCTGGGAAGTCCATATAGACGGTCCCATTTAGAAAAGAAGGGGACTCCATTGACGCCTTGAGTCCCATATTCCCTGGGACCCCTGAGTCCTTGCCTGGGACTGAGAGAGAAAGGATTTCCTTCTTCAGAACCACCAGAAAAGGACCGCTTCTTCAAGTCCATGCCCTATGCTCTCCGCATCCCTTTCCCAGAGGCACCTGGCTTGAGCCCCTAGGGAACCAGGAGTTTCAGCAGGACTTCAGAGGGTTTTCTCATCTCATTCATTTTGCTTTCTCCAATTCTTTTCCACAGCCCCAGGCATGCTCTTTTCTCACAACTTTTGACTGCAGGCTCAACTCATCTGCCCCAGGGAATGCAAACATATTTTATCATCACTGTTTTTGTTTTTTTGTTTTTCCTGAAGGGGGAGCATAATGTCACAGAAGCAGGGGTCTGCAACCAGGACCCTGGGTTCTCTCTGCCATCTAGTAACTGTGTGGTCTTGTCGAGTTAACTCTAAGCCCCCATTTCCAGGGACAAAGGGGACAGACAATAGCCACCTGTCAAGACAGCATGAGGGTCAAATGAAATAGCGCAGAGATGCTTTGGAACCTATAAAGGGCCAGAGAGGGTTGGTCCCTGTAGCTCATTTTCCCTGCTAGAGGTCCTTTCCCTCCGTCTGGTTTCCTCATTGCCCTACATTAGAGGCCTCCCCTGAGGCTCCTACTCCACCTATCCCTTTGTCCCCAGCAGTCCACTGGAGTGTAAGATCCCTGAGAACACTGAGTACACGGTCTTGTCCATTTCCCTGTCTCCGAGCTGAGCACAGTCTGGCGCAGACAGACATTAGCTGTGTGCTTGCAAAGTCAGTCCTGCCCCTTTCCTGCTAACTCCCTCTTCCTCATCTGTCCTTGCCCCGGGTCCTGAGACATCACCCGTCCTCAGATTGGGTCTGTATCATCATGTGTCTTGGTATTCATGCTGAGCTCAGGGTCTAGCAGCAAGAAGGTTCTCGATAAGTGCTGGCTGGTTGAAAGAAGTCAGGAAGGAAATGCTTGCCCTCAGGCTCTGCCTCTCTGCGGGACTCACCAAGAGAGCCCCGCACTGGGTGGGCAATGCTCATGTCAGAGCATCTCCCCAGCAGCCACCAAGGGTGCCCAGCTGTGCAGCTGAAGCTCTGTGGTCTTTGTCTCCCTAGAGCAAGGGGCGGGGGGGCTGGGTGGCGTGAGGATGCAGGTGACCGAGTGACATGTGTATGGGACCCTCAGAAAACACACAAGGACACCCACCAACAAAGACACCACGGCAGCCAGGGATAGAAACAACTAGTGTATTGATTCAGGGAGGAGAGAAGGGGTGCAGATGGGAAACAGGAGGCAAGGGGGCTCCCTTAGTGTTTGCCGAAACCCGCTGCCACAAGCCCTCCACACCTCCCCTTCCGTGGGGCCCCAGCAGGCTCTCCCCTTTCCTAGTAGGCCTCCCTCTCCCTCCTCCCCTACACCCATGTGACCTTGATCGACCTCCAGTGACTGGGCAGAGCCCACCCCTGGCTCTAAAGCTAGGTGAAGACAGGCTCAGACCAGCCTTTATTCTGCCTCCTTCTACCTCCCGCCTCATTCCCATCTCTTGTCTAAATAACACACAGAAGAAGCAAACGCAGCTGGGACCTGGGAGAATCGAGTCACCCCGGGGCTGGGGAGAGGGGGGGACGGGGCGGGCAGGCGGAGGAGCCTCTGCCGGCAGTAGTGGAACGATGGGGGCCGGACCAGGAGCGAGGCTCAGCCCTCCTCCCTTGGAGGCTGGCGGAGCAGACTCCACACCTGCCTCTCAGGCACCATGTCACGGGGTCCCCGGGATGGGGGGTGGCAGGCAGGGCAGAAAAGCAGAAACAAGGCTTTGTAAAAGCATCCCCTCTCTCTCGGCTCCCTCTTTGGTTTTAAGGCAGATACGGAGTTTCTCGGAAGCAGGGAGAAAAGGGGTGGAATTGAGATAGATGAGCGCGACTTTTTTTGGCTTATGTTTTTCCTTCGGTATAAAACCACTGTAGAAAATAACTTCTCTTAGAAAAACAAAAAACAAAACATAGAAGAAAAAATAAAGGGGTATTTTTCTTTGGCTTCAAACCCCTTCCCGTGAGGTGCAGGGCAGGGGTGGGCACGAGGTGAGGAAGAAGCATGGGCCTCCGCCCCCACCCATGCCTGGCAGGTCCCAGGTTACATGATGCTGCAGTTCTGGGGGGCTCTAAAAGAGAAGAGAGAGGGAAGAGGTATGAGTAGCAGTGCTTGGCTGCACCCTCCCTTCCCCTCTTAACCCAGCCCCCGCCCCTGCCCTCCAATCTGGGGCTCAGACAGGAGGGGCAGGGCGCAGGAAGTGGCAGCCGCTCTCTAGGATCTTGGGCTGCGGGAGGAGGCTCCCACTCCCCGGGCTGCGGAAGAGAAGGCTCTCCCTCCCACAGGGCAGCCTGGCCTAACCCTCGAGGACTGGGGTCCTCTGCCCGCCGGGGGTTGGAGACAGAGGGCCGACTCACCTGGGTTCGGGGTCTGGAGTTGCCAAGGAGGTAGGAGCGGGTGACCAGGCTGTCCCGAAGCTGCCACCCCCACTGCCCCCACACTTCGGTAGCTGCAGTGACTGTGACACTGGAGGCGGAGGAGCCAGAGGAGACGGATCCGCCCACCTGGGCTCCCGAGCCGCTGGCAGGCGCCTTGTCTGCGGGCTGCCCGCAAGTCCCGCACAGCACGGTGCGCGGCGCAGGTTGTACTCGGCGGGGTCCCCCGAGCTGCTGCCTGCGTGGGAGCCCTGAGGAGGGAGACAAGGCTCAGGCCGGACGGCGAGTCTGGGACTGACCGCTCAGGCCCAACACCCAGGCTCCGCGCTCTGGCAGGGTCCAGGCAGAAAGGAGGGCTTCTGCGCTTAAGTAACCTAACTGGTGGGTGGTATAGGGCTTGGGGTGGGGAGCCTGGGCTGGGAAGAGGGGAAGGGAAGGACATGACAGGAGGAAGGGTCAGGAAGACTTGGGGACAGGCAGGGAGCGGGCGCCATGGCTCTGACTCTTGTCTTAGCTACTCTAAGCTTCAGAGGGAAAGGAGAGAGTGAGCAAGCTTGCAGAGCTGCAGGCATGCAAAATTAACTGGGAGGAGAGTAGGTGTGAGAGACCCTTCTCCCAGGAAAAATGGGGAAAATGAGAGGCCATGCATGTGATTAGGATGGGGAGGAGACAAGAAAGGGAGGTGCATGCAACAGAAGTGGGGGCGGAGAGAGGCAGGGGCTATGCGCCCCACGTCTGTCCTCCCTTCCCCGCCCCAGGGGATAAATCCGGACTCTTGTCCACCACTCCCATGGGAAGACTCCGTGGCATCAGAAGCTCCCACCCTTCCTTACCAGAGTAGGGCACCCAGACACCTGGGTTCCCTGTTCAAGGTATAGGGAAGAGAGAGAAGAAAAGCCAGGGCAGCGAGTGAAGTTCCAAAATGTTCTTTAATGAAAAGATTTTTGGCAGGGGAGGCCAGGAGAGGGTGTCCCCAGGCCTGGCTGGGTGCCCTGGCGTGGGCTGGGCCTCAGCGGCGGCTGCCACTCACGTGGTGGTGATGGAGCAGATCATCTCCATCCTCATCGTCGTCGTCCTCGACCACGGTCACTGAAGCACCAGCTTGCGCATGGCCACCTCCTGCCGCAGACACAGGACAAGGCCGAGGGTTAGGGGCTGCGGGTTGGAGAAGGGGGTGTGCAGCATACCCACCCCAGCGACCTCCAGGAGCCTGCTCGCACTCTGCCCCCTGTCCAGGCTGCCACTGGCTCTGTCCTCCAGAGCGCTGGAGATAAGACACTTGTTTCTACTCGAGGGCGTGCTGTCCAGGTCTCTGGATAGAAGCATGATCTGCCCTTAACCATGCTCACTGTCTAACCCCCCCCCGCCCCCTCCTGCTGCTAGGGAAGCTGTCTCTGGGTGGAGAGTTTGGGCCCTGGGAGAAAGTGGCCCTGAATTGGCGTGGGGGCAGCTGCCTCAGACTCTGGCCGTGGGGAAGCCTTGTCCAGTGAGAGGCCAGCCTGCAGCACACTCACTTCCCCAGTAGAGTTGGAGTGAGAGCTGTGCGCAGGCTGTTTCCCAACCCCAGGTGTTCTGCGCCTTCCACACCAGGTCGGTAGGGGGCTGTGGGTGGCCCAGCTCCTGCAGCCCAGATCTGGGGGACAGAGAATTCATTAGAGAAGGGCGCTCACGCTCCAGCACACCCAGCCTCAAGCCAGCCCATCCCCACCCGAGGCCATCCCAAACACCCAGCCACTCACCGTCACCACCTGCCCGGCCTTCAGAATGAACTTTGGTGGGAAGCGGTAGGTCAGCAGGGGTCATCTCCATTCTGGCGCTTGATCTGCCAGTTGCCCATGGACTGGTCCTGCCCGGGAGGGAAGGGGCAGGTGAGAGAGAGGCTCCCTTCAGGCTCTTAGAGGGTTTATCAGTTTCTATTCCTCCCCTCACGGCTCTCACCCTTCAAGGATAAATAACAGCTACATCTATGGGCACTGACGCTGTACCAGACCTACCCAGTCCTTTCATCTTCCCAAGAACTCAAAAGTTAGGGACTATTGTTCATGCCTGTTCTGCAGATGACGATGCTAGGAGAGGTTAAATACATTGCCCAAGATGGTCTCACTGCACTGATGAGTCCTGGGGCCGGGACTGGAACCGGAGTGTGGAGCAGATACCCACACTTGCCCTGATATGAGGAACAACCCTCCCGCAAACTCCATCCCTTCACCGTCCAGGTCGTCTCCCTAACCCAACCTGGGAGGCCTACCTCGTTGGACTTGTTGCGCAGGCGCACGAACTTGCCTTCCTCGTCCACCTCCTCCACGGCCACGCGCCCGCTGGTGCGAGCGTGCTGGGAGAAGCTGCTCCGGCTCTCGGTGGACTCCAGCTTGCGCTTTTTGGTGACGCTGCTCCCACTCTGTGTCTGGGACGAGTGAGAGGAGGCCCGGCCTCGGCTGCGCTGCGAGGTGGGGCTGGGGGACAGGCGGAGTCTGTGGAGGGGGAGACAGGGGTGAGTGGGTCTTGTCAAGGCGGGTGGGCAGGCAGGCAGAAGGAGCGGCCTCTCCCTGCCTCCCCCGGGGCCCACCTCTCCTCCTCGCCCTCCAGGAGCTTGCGGTAGGCGTGGATCTCCATGTCCAGGGCCAGCTTGATGTCCAGCAGCTCCTGGTACTCGTCCAGCTGCTGTTGCATCCTTGCCCGCATTTCTGCCATCTCCCGCTCCTTGTCTGCCAGCAGCCGCCGGCTGGTGTCACGTTCACGGGCCAGCGAGTCCTCCAGGTCCCGCAGCTTCGCTTCCTTAGCTGCCAGCTGGTTGAGGGGGAATGGGGGTCTGGTGAACTCTCAAGTATGGAGAGGTAAGGGATAGGGGTAGGGCACCCCCCGGGGCACACCCCTCCACCCCTGTATTCAGTTCCCATCAGAGGCCTTTCATGGGCTCTAATGTGGCTGTGGCTGGCTGGTGACTGGGGAGTCCTTCTCGATATCCAACTGAAATCTCTTAATTTGAGGCGAGAACCTATTTCCTGTGCCAGAAATGGCACAGCCAGCTACGATATTGATGTTGTTAACACCTCACTATGCCTGCAATGCAGGAGACCCCGGATCAGTCCCTGGGTCAGGAAGATCCCCTGGAGAAGGGAATGGCTACCCATTCTCCAGTATTCTTGCCTGGGAAACCCCATGGACAGAGGAGCCTGGCAGGCTACAATCTGTGGAGTCACACAGAGTCAAACATGACTGAGTGACTAACACCTTCACTCTTTTTTTCCACTTTTAACACCTCACACTGAGTCTTGTGGCAGATCTAAGAGTTAGGGAGGACAGGAATGATCTCCATATTCAAATAGGGAAACCTAGGCTCTGAGAAGTGAAGGTCAAGCAGGTAGATATCAAGAGATAAGAGGTAGTCCTGGACCAGCAAACAGGTCCTGTGGCTCCAAATCCCGGCTTCTGACTCAGTCCATGCTCCTGGGGGCTTGTTCTGCAGCCGCCCCTGTGGGAGGGGAGAGAGGCGGTGGGGGAGGAGGAGGGGGCAGCACCTGCTTCTGGAGCTGGCTGAGCTGGGCCGAGAGGCTGTCGATGCGGATGCGGGACTGCTGCAGCTCCTCGTGGGCGGCCCCCACCAGGTTGCTATTCCTCTCCGCTGACTGCCTGGCGTTATCCAGCTGGGAGGGAGGACACAGGGTTAGGGGCTGTGGGGACGGACCAGGAAGGAGGCAGGGACCCGAGGAAGGACATCGCTGCTGCAGCCTGAGGTCCGGAGCAATCTGGGACCCCGTCCACCTGATCTCCCACAGGACATCTCAGGGAGGGCAGCGGGGAGGGCTGCTGGGGACAGAGGCAGCACAGGAACCCCGGGAGAATGAGCACCTTGGCCGAATAGGTCTTCTCCAGTTCCTTCTTGTACTGCTCCACCTGGTCCTCATGCTGGGCCCGCAGCTCCTGCAGGGCATCCGCCAGCCGGCTCTCAAACTCTCGCTGCTTCCCATTGTCAATCTCCACCAGGCGCGTCTCGTGGCGGCGTTTGGTCTCACGGAGCTCCTGGAAGGGGGTGGACCCAGAGACCAAAATCAGAACTAGTCCTTTGAGGATGAGGCCCAAGTGTCTGAGCTCCCAGCCCAATCCTAACACTGAACAAAGTCACTGTGAGCTCTGCTTAAACCTGGGGCTGGCCACCACTCCCCAGCCCTCACCCAGACTGCCCATCACTAGTATAAGCCAGCCTGGCAGGGGAGCTCTACACACAGCTGATACCCCAGCCCAGCTCTGAGATCTTTCACCACACAGCCCCAGTCCTCCAGTCTGCAGGGCACAGTTCCCACCTCACTGTAGATGTTCTTCTGGAAGTCCAGCTCCTCCTTCAGGGTTTGCAGCCGGTTCTCAGCATCCACTCGTCGCAGCATTTCATCCTGAAGTTGCTTCTTGGCCTCACCCAGGGCTGCCTCAAGCTGAGAGGAAGGGGACAGAGGTCAGGGAGAGGGGTCATAGGACACCAGAGCTGGAAAGAAGCTGAGAACGGGGTCATGTCCAGCACCTCCCTATGTGGAGAAACAGGCCTAAGGGAGCAAGAGCCTTGGATGCCCACAGAGGTGATGACGCATCTACTTCACAGTAATGACCTTGGATAGTTGCTGTGCTAATGAAAATATAGAGAGCGCCTCCTCTCGCTATAGCTGTATTTTGCTATAGCTACGGAAATATGCCCAGAGTACAGAAGGAACACGAGGGAAGGGACCAAAGTGTGCCTGGGGTGGTAGGGGGAGGCTTGTAGGAAGGCCTCCAGAGTCTGAGATCTGAAGGACAGGCGAGTGGGCAGACAGGAGCAAGTGCAAGGGCGCAGAGGTACGAAAGCACACACGTGCACTTCAGGCTCTTCGGAAAGCTCAGTACTGCTGAAGCAGAAGGATGGGGCCCTGGGGGGAGAGTGACGGCAGAGGTGCTGGACTGGAAGGCAGGGGCTGGGCCATGGATCCATGGATCGCACCCTTACTGCCACGAAAAGATCCTCTGAAGCTTGAGTAGGGGTGCACCTTTCTTAGATCTTCATCTTAGAAAGCACAAGCTGGGCGGTGCAGCTGGGAAGGGCTGGGGTCAGGACCTGGGAGGAGAATGGCCCAGCTTTGATTTTCTGGCCAAACTGCGGGGTTTCTCCTGGTGTCTCCACGGTGTACTATGGTGGCAAGACCTAGCAGGGAAGAGAGCCCTGGACAGAGGCTTGGTGGCTGACTCTAGTCCTGACCTTACTCTGAGCAGATGTGGTGGTGAGATTGGGAACAAGCCTGCTTCTTTGATTCTGTTCCCTAGCTTTTAACATGAGACTAGAAGCTGGAATCGACAGCAAAGTGTTTGAAAGTAAAGTGTTTGAAGTAAAGACCATCGTATACATTAAAAACATATGTCCATACATGTTTTATGATCCATATATGTCCATATGATCAACCATCAGCTCCCAACTAGGGCTCTGTGGACAGTCTACACTCTTCTCTGATCTTCCAGAGAGGTCACGGGTGTCTATAGCAAGGCCACACGGGAGGGAATCCAGGGCCAGGCACGATTCATTTCAAAGTTAGATGGAAACGGTTTGTGGATTCTTTCAAATTCATGGTGCTAGACACCATGGGGAGCAAAGGAGGAAGCACTATGGTCTGGATGGATGCAGCAATGCTAGAACACAAGAATGGCTCTGATGCTGTGGGACAGGCACCTCCTGAGAATGCCTGGAGGGAGCAGTGAGTGTGCGTTTGGGCAGGGAGCAGGGTGCCCGCGTTTGGGTGGGTCTCGGGTGGTCCTCACCTTGGCTGCTTGCCCCCGCAGGTCATGCAGCTCACCCTCCAGCGTGCGCTTCTCGCTGAGAGCAGTGCTCAGTGCGGCCTCCTTGGAGTTGAGCAGAGCCTCCAGGTCCTTGAGCCGGGCCTGGGCGGCCATCAGGTCTCCCTCCTTCTTGGAATTGCTGAAGAAGCCAGAGAAGAGTGGCTTTAAGAGGAGGAATCTGCATTCCTAGACAGAGTCAGATCTCCCAGGGAGAGTGAGAAGTCAGGTCCTGGAAGGTGAGCGGTAGGACCTGGTTCTGCTAATCCTGCAAGCTGCCAGGAGAGGGCATCCTTGGCTCTGGTTTGTTTGTGTCTGCCGGCCTCGGGCTGGACTCCCACTTCTCCCAAGGCCCCCAAAACCCCTTTCCTGCTTCTCCACCCTTCCCATGACTCAGTGCTCAGGAACGTGCCTGGGGCCAAGGGCAAAGCTCAATCCCATGAGCTGAGTGCTTTTCCCCTCTCTCCCCTCCCATTCCTTCCCAAAGAGACAGAACCACCTTTGTCTCCTGCCCCTTCTCACATAGGGCCTTAACCTTCTCCCCCAGACTCCACCCACCTTCCATTCAGCCCAGCCTCCTCCTCTGCAGGGATCCAGACAGCCAGGCTCCTAGCCCTGGGGTCTGAGTGTCCCCTGACGCTTATCAGTTTGAGTGCTAAAGGTGTCAGTCACCTCCCCTAGTCCCTTTACACACCAAGGACTGCTGGGAGGGAAAGTTTGGTTAAAGCTCAGGGAGACCTGGAATGAAGACGAGCAGGCATTGTGTTGACCTTTCCCTTTCTCAGACCCAGTCTGGGTCCCCTGATGGGGCAGAGCACAAGGGTTCCAGCCTTCCCTCTCTCTGGGCCTCATTAGAGCCTGAGAATGCTGAGCCCAACCTATCGACCACAAGCCCAGCATCTGATTCCAGATGTGAACCCAGGCCTCCAGGTCCATCTGGCTCCAGACCTGAACCTCCACATTTCTCAAACTGGGTAAAGCTTTAACTAGAACCAGTTCAAACAAGGGGTGGCCTCTGCCACCTCCCTTCCCTTTCCGGGCCCCTGATTATTTCTTCTGGATAGTAACCTGGAGAAACAGAGGGCTCCTATTTTCTTAAAGACCTCTGGGGAATGCAAGAACTTCCCAGTTGGAATGATCCCTTTACCGATGTGTGGGGAGAGAAAGCACTAGACTTGGGGAGTGGAAGGAAAAGAGCCCAGGGGCCTAGTCCTAGCTGCCGTCTGCAACTCATCAGACTTCACGCATGGACCCACTTGGGCAGATGGAAAAACGAAAAGCAAATGTGGGCAGGGGGAAGAGAAATCTATCCTGGAAAGGAGAGAAGTGGCCCCGCCAACATTTTTCTCCTGCCACCAAGCCCTCGGCTCCAGGAGCCCCAGCAATTCAGTGTGAAGAAGGATGAAGAAGGCCCAGCAGGAGAAGCTCTGGACAGAGGGCCCAAGACTGGGGCAGTGTGCTTCTGCCACTAGCTCAGAAGTCTTCAATCAAGAGTCACCTCCCCTCCAACTGGGCTCCACTGTGAGGGGGACAGAGCACCACCCAGACAGGCAGGGGAAGGACGTTAAGATCTCGGGGAGCACCCCAGCCTTGCTCTGTCCAGGCCTCTGGCCACATTTCAGAACAAGCTGTTTAGAGCGAGTGTGTGTCTCCTGTGAAAAGAGGCCCTTCCAGACCTGAAGGAGCTCTCCCCTCCTCCGTCTTAGCCAGAAAAGCTAAAAATAAAGTCAAAACCCAGCTCAGGTTTTGGCTGCCATCCGGCCCAGCCCCTGGCTGGGAGCACAGCCCCAACTTTCCATGACTTCAGAACTTTTCCTGAAGCTGAGGCAGCTGCAGGGGGGAGGAAAGAAGAAGAAGAAAAACCGCTGGTAAAGTGAAGCGACACGGCAGACAAAGATTCCGAGCTCCTTGGGCTGACTCCAGGGCTGGCAGGGACTTCCCAGAACAGGCCTCCCTGCCCTGCAGGCTAACGGCTGGGAGGCTCTCAGAACTTAGAGAACTGGGAGGAGCTTTGCATAGGTTCCGCTTAACCCCCTCCTTTTACAGATGAGGAAACTGAGGCACAGAGGAGGAAGGTGAGTGACCCCGTGTCAAACACAGCATGCAGCGCGGGGACCTAGGTGGAGTCACGGTCAATTCTGGCTACTGATCGGGACTCCTCCCCCCTGCTCCTCCTCCTACTCAGCCACAGGTCTAGAGAGAACGGAGCCAGTAGGAGACAGGGCTCCTGATCCAGCCAGCCTGAGCTGGGAGCAGCAGGACAGAGCACCATGACGCTTTCAGAAGACATCCAGGGTGTCTCTTCCCTAGTCCCGCCTCCATGGCCTCCTCAGACCCAGAGGAGAAACTTCAGAAGTTCTCCTTGGAAATACCTTTCCTGTGAGAGTGCCAGGCAGACACTGACACAGGAAAATGAAGCTGCATGGTCCCTGCCCTCAGGGGCTCACAGCCTGACAACTGCAGGATTTTGTCCTTCAATCTAACCTCTTCAGCTAGGACTGCTCCCAAAGGTGGGGTGGTAGTAATACCCGTATTAATACTAATAGACATATAATGACAGCAAACAGAGCTGACCGTGTACATGTTATGGCTGTTGTTCAGCCACCAAGTGGTGTCCGATTCTTTGCTCTAAAAACTGTATTAACTGAATCGCCACAGCTTCCCCACTGAGACAGGTGCTAGTCCTAAGCGATGGAGGAAACAGGCTCAGAGAACTCTGCTCAGGGTGCCTCCAGGATCCTGCAGCAAGTCTGGGAGCAGAAGTGTGAATGGGTGCTGGATGGCTCCCCCTGCCCTGCTAATGGTCTCCACAGAAATTAAGGGGGCGATTTTCCTTCCCCTTCTGGAGACTCTGATAAAAGGGTTGCAATGAAAGGACCGAGATACACTCTGCAGATGAGGGAAGCCACTTGAGCAGAGAGGAAAGCAAGGAAGAGCCTTTGTGGTTTTCTCAGTCATTTTCCGGGAGCTCCCCTCTGTGGGGAAGCAGCTGCTATCACCCATGGGCTTATGACTTAGACCTCAGGAGCCCTGTGGCCAGGGGAGCCACACGAACCCCGCAAGAGACGGCTCGGGGTGGGGCGCAGAAGCCAGCGCCTCCCCAACCTCCTCCTCAGTCTTGCCTGTCCACTAGCTCCAACTGACATTGCTTCCTTAGTCGGGGTCCCCAGCCCTAACTGGGACCCCCAAGCAGACACTGGCCAGGCGTTCAGCCCAAGGATTGGTGCTGCCTGTGCCCCAGTCCCCTGGGGGGCCAGCAATGGGAAAGTTGGGCACGTGCTGCCCCACAGTGGGCTGGCAGGAAGAACAGAGTAGGGCAGGCAAGGGGAGCTGGGAAGGGTGGGACGCAAGGGCTCCACAGGTGACTCATCCTCCAGCAGACAATACCCGGGCAGGTGTCAGGAAATCCTCTAGTGCTCACAGGGGAGACCCTGGCTATACCCACGTCCTGCCCAGGCCCCCGTGCCACGCCACGGGGAGCCCACTCTCTCTCATCCGCCAGGCTCCTCCAGCACTGGAGTGGGTTCATCCCAGTGGGCTCCTGCTACAAGAAGGGCTGGGCATCCTGTTTCTAAACTCTTCCCATGGCTGGCAAATCCGGTCGAAGAAGGCGGGAAAAGTCGGGTGGGGCAGGGCAGGAGAGCAGAGAGGAAAAGGATAAGGCCGACACACAGAGCTGGGAGCTCCCAGGCTGGGGCGCTATTAGGCAGAGGCTGGAGGGATAGGGAGCCGGGCTTCAGGGCCACTGCAGGGCAGGACTTTAGGGGCTTCTTGGGCGGGGGGTGGGGGTGGGGGGGAACCAAGGTGCCTGGCGCAGCAAAGGGGCTGCGTGGGCACCGCGCCAGGCGCTGACCTGCCGGCTGAGTCAGTCTCCTCAGCCCAGCTCGGATGCCAGATATGGAAGCCAGGGCGGCCACAGGCCTGTTAGGGGCCCGGTTGCTGGGAGCAACTTGTTAGGCCCCGAGGGAAAGGCCCCCATTTCCTTCGCTGTGCTGAGGAACACGAGGCGAGCAGAGACAGCCGGCTGGGGCTAAAAATAATCAGTGGGCGGGGCAGACGGCCACAGGGGCAGTGGAAGAGCCGGCCAGCCCGCCAGGGCTCCTCAGACCCGCCCCAGTCCCCTCGCTGACCACGCCCCAGGCTCACCAGCCCTCGGAGTTCCCCATCGACGGGCGGAGAAGAGGAGGGGGAGGGAGGCAGGAGCACCGAGATCCCGAGTTCCTGGCATTTCCTGCCTCTCTAAAAGGGAGCCCCTGTGGCTGGGCAGGGCAAAGCAGGGGTGGGTGCGCAGCAGTGAGTCCCAGCCCTCCCTCTCCTCCCGCGTCTAGACCTCTTCCCAGGCTGACTCCCTGCCCGGTGATGGGTTCTCTCCTGTGGCCACCCCACGCCGGGCCCCCAAGTTCCTACCACCCTTCCTTTTGTTCCAGCAACTCCTCCTACTGCAGTGTATCGTTCCCTCCCTCCACCTATCCGAACCCACACCTGCCTCCTTCGTTTGAGCCCTGCCTCAGCCCTGCGCCTCCAGACCCAGCCACACCTCTCTCTCCAAGTCCGCTCAGCTGTTGTTTTACCTGCTGGTTTATTCTCTTTCAGTTATAAGTGTGTCTGGGGGCTTTTTCTGTAATGTCCCCAAATGCCCTGAGGCCAGAAGATTCATATGCTCAAGGTTCCTAAGGGAGAACCTCCTTCTGGAACAATTCCTGCTCTTTTACAGGTGGGGAAACCAAGGCCTGCAGAAGAGGAGGCTCAGACCCTAAAACCCTGCCCACCCGGTCACCTGAGGACGCTGGGAGCAGATGGAGACAGGCTCAGAAAATGGCACGACGCGTGCAGGGCACGCAGAAAGTAGGCAGAAAGCCCCCAGGAAGAGAGTCTGGGAGACACTTGGGCTTCTGCTCAATGGCCAGGAGTTGCCCTAGTACCCAAGTGATGACACACAGACCTAGCAGAAAGAGCCCTCAAACCCCAGCTGTGCCACAGCTGCGTGTAGAGCCACGAGGTTCTGCGGTTCCCTCTCCCAGAAGGAACCACTGTTGGGTTTCTAGGCTGGTCTGTGGGCCTGCCATCTCTCAGGTATGGGCAGGATGTGGAAGGGCGGGGATATCTGGTCCCGCACTCTGGCTTTCAAGGCCCCAGACCTCTCTGGAAAGGAGACCTTAAGGAGAGCAGCTGAGAGGGGCAGGTGTTCTAGGGACTGAGAAGCCCCTTGAACCTTCCCCCAGATGCCACCCTGTGGAAGGTCTGAATGTCTTACACCTGGAAAGTACACGGGAGGATCCCAGTATGGACCCCCGCCCCCAGCCCTCCCACCCGGGCACATGCACCCACAGCAGGCAGGGCTCTGCTTCTGCACGCCTCCCTTGGGCGTGACACCCCCCACATATGCTCGGGGTCCAAGGGCCCTCCGGATCTCCTTCCAGAGCTGCTAGGCTCCCAGCTGTCCTCACTCCAGACAAAGCCAGGTCTTAATTCCAAGCAAAGGGAGGGTTGGGATGGGGGAACTGGCTGGCTCTGAGAAGGGGGGACAGGAGGCCTGTTGACATGTTCAGACGCAACTCCAGCAGAGGCGCTGGGCCTGGCGCAGGGCCAGGCCTGAGTCACAGCTGCTGGGTGTATCAACGTGGCATTGTGCAGCAGCGGGAGAGGCCTGCAGTCCAAGGCCGGTGCGCTGGGGTCCCTGGACAACAGGCGGCGGGCTTCCTGACTAACCGCTCCCCTCCTGCCAAACTCCACTTTCCTTCTTCCTGGCCTGTGTCTCCAGAAATCATTCCTGTGTTGTCATAAAAATGAAGGCCAAGGCCTGGAACAGACCAAAAAGTCAGGGCATGGAGGGGAGAAGGATGGCCTAGGAAGAAGCAGGAGGTCCTGGGTGTGGGAGGGAGGGAGGCCACTGGCCGATAGGCAGGACATTGAGGGGATCCCTACAAGAAAGCGATTCAGTTGTCCCTTCTTAGGCTGTATTAACCTTCCGTCTGGTGGCTCACAGTTATTAACCCTGACAACAGCAGGGAGAAGGTGGGAGCCGCACCCCCAAGATGGAGAAAGGAAGTTGGGGAGGACCTAGGAGTTCTGGTCCTGCTGCATTCCAGCTCCAGCCTTGGAAGATGCAACGCTGTCTCCCAGCCAGCAGAGGGTGGCAGCATCATCAGAGTTTTGGGAGGAGGAAGAGGGGTGCCTCCGCAATCCCAAACAGCCCCCTCTGAACTGCCAGGGACTGCGCTCCTGGAAATCAAGGGTCTCTTACTTCCCTGAGCCAGTCCCAAAAGGGATTCCTGTATTGTTCCCCTCCATCTGTCCCCCATCTGATTCAGATCCTCCTCCTTCTTCCTGCCACTCAGAAAAGTAGTTTTCAAAAAAGGCCATCCCTCAGTCTTTCTTTCTTTGCCTGGACAATTCAGGGTCTCCCGTCCACTCTCTACTCTGCCCTCTACCGTGACTCAGCTCCTCTGCTGGGCCTGGGATTTCGGCCAGAATTATTCCTGGTTTCGACAGGCAGGATTCAGGCTTCCTCACAAAAGACAGGGAAGCATGGCCCCCTACTCTGCCCCATCTCCTTCCCAAACTATCCCCTTCCTTGAGTGTTAAGGGACAAGACCTCCTCACAGCCCAGCCTCAGGCTGGGGGAGCCAGAATAGGGGCAGGAAGAGTAGAAGGTGGGCAGTTCAAGTGATTCCGGCCCATGCTGTCTAAGCTGGGCCAGCACTAAGGTAACAGGGCCGGCCTGCCCCAGAGCCTCTGCTCCTTCTCCAGCACAGGTCCACAGGACTCCTGCATGTACAGCCTCAAGGGAGGTATGCTCAAAATATAGTGTCCTTTCCTACTAGTAATACAAACAAAGCCTAAGCCAAGAGTGTAATATAATAATTACCTGTTTCTCACAAACTTTCTTGGAAAAAGAGAGGAAGGTGTTAGTACTTTTAATTCCACAGCCTGTGGGAAATATTTCTATTGAGAATAGCATTGGCTATAAACTATTTTCACATTAATTATGTCTGATTTTTATATGCATAGCTTGGTATTTTAGAGAACTGTTTTCTCACTTTGTGGGTCATGGTACTACTTTGGAACTGGAGGCATCTCTGGAGATCTTCCGCCCTAACCCCTTTCTATTACAGCTAGGGAAATCCAGAGGTGGAGGGTGATTTCTTAAAGGTCACAGAGCGGTTTAGAAGGAAGGGCTAAGCCTAGAACTAAGGACACCGGGGGCCAGGGCTATTTTCACTAACTCAGGCTACCTGTCAGTTTGTCGGTAGATCACCTTGCCTTTGTTAAGTGACAGGAGACGCTGCAGCCTCCCCCAGAGAACCTCTTTCCCCGCCATCTCCAAGAATATTAGCGCTTAGCCTGCATCATCCTCAGTTCAGGAGTGGGGGTTCGAGGAGCCAGGGAGGTAAGAATGGAATGAACTGCCCTAGACCTCTGGGCCAGACCTGGTCCTGGCTGCTGAAGCTGCTAAAGGTGGTCAGGGGCTGGGGAGGAGGGAGACTGGGGGTGGGGGGAGGAGGGAGCAGGGGCCACAGTGGGTAGGTAAAGCCATCTCCTCCCAGTTGTCCCCCAGCTGTCCCTGCCTTCAGCCCTGACACTGAGCTACTGAATCACTGGGGGTGGGCCTGGGAGTGCAGACAATGGGCACATTCCGTGCAAGAGTAAGCCTCAGATCCCTGGAGGCCAGGGGATATGCCAGGAACAGGGCCTCAATCCTGGGAGAGCCGTCCCGGCAGGAATTATAGTCTTTCTTGTTTCTCTTGGGCTTCTCAAGTACTTTCAGCTCAGCCCTTGGGGTTAATTGTACTTTATTCTTTCTATTTGAATAAGAATGTGGACTTCAGAGTGAGGGGTAGCTGGAGAAATGACAACAGGAGCACACTCAGCATCCTCAAAGGCCTCCATCCCCGCTATCCTTATCCCCAAAGGGCACACTTTCTTACACATCCAGGGAGGCAATTCCATGACAAGTCCCAAGATGGTCTCAAGACAGGAGATACCAGCCTCTCATGATTCATGGCCTGGAAGGGTCCTGGGTCTTTCCAGGTACGGGCTGTGGCAAACTACTGATTACATGATAACAGGCCCTGCAGGACAGCAGAACACTAAGGCCACACTGGCCTCAGAGCAGAATCTCCAGAGTGCAGGGGTGCATTTCAGTCACCCCAACCCTCCTTCCACATCCTCCAACCTGTCCCTGAAGCTAGAGAAGTGAGGCTTAATGGTGTGTGTGTGCACGTGCTAAGTCACTTCTGTCGTGTCCAACTCTGTGCGGCCTTATGGACTGTAGCCCCCAGGCTCCTCTGTCCATGGGGATTCTCCAGGCAAGAATACTGGAGTGGGTTGCCGTGCCCTCCTCCAGGGGATCTTCCCAACCCAGGAATCGAACTGGCATCTCTTATGTCTCCCACATTGGCAGGCAAATCCTTTACCACTAGTGCCACCTGGGAAGCCCAAGGTTTAATGGTAGGAGCACTCAAATGAGAGTCAAAAGATGCGTGCTCAAGTCCAGGCCTGTCACTCATTGGCTATGTGACATGGGACAAGCCTTCGCACCTCTCTGGTTTTCCCTGTTCTTATCCTGACGAGAGCTTGGAAGAACCTGGGCCTGCAGGTCCCTGCGTGTCCTGACTGAGGCTATCATGTAAGGCGGGCAATTCAGGAAGTTGTCGGGCACCCAAGGCCTTGTTCAGGGGAAAGGGATGCTTCTGCTTTGTGGGTCTGGGATCTCCCCACTTCTGACTCAGCCTTCCTCTACCAGTTCCGTTTGGGAAGACACAGACCCTGGCACCAACCCCGCAGCCCAAGCCCTTAACTCTGGACTCTGCTCTAGAACTACTTGTGCACACGGTCTGTCAGGAGCCCTGGTTCCAGACCACCACCTAAGGAAGGAGGCAGAAAAGAATCCCAGGATGCAGTGGGGAGCGGCGAGCAGGGATGCAGACACTCAGGCCCCCACCCCTCCCTTTAAGACATCTGCTGCCTCCACCCTGTCTCTTGCAAAGCCACTGGGGTGGGAGGGAGGGGGGCAGTATCTGAGTCATCCACCCAGCTGTCCTGCCTGGGATGGGGCCTCGCTCCAAGCTTCGACCCCAGTCCGGCCTTCCCTGATGTTTTTAACCTCCTCTTTCTTCCCTCGAGTAGGTGTTCAAAACCCCCAGGCCCCAGGAATAAAGGACGTGAGTCTGTGTTTGTGGGCAGGAGCAGTGTTTCTGCTTGGAGCCTGTAACGCAGCCTGATGAGAGGGGCCCCAAAGCCCTGGGTGTGGTAAAGGTACCCAGGCTGGGCCAGGAATTGCCACAAGACCTTACAGACAGCTCTGCATCCCAACCCAAAAAGCCTGGCCCTGAACTCTGAGCTCTAATTAAACATTAAACCAGACAACACCTTCTCTCTAGGCTTTAGTGGGAGGAGTTAGGACAATGCCTTTCTTCCTCTCCCAAATTCTTCATGCCGTTCTTCACCTCACCCTGAGCAAAGCAGACACACAAAAAGGAGCAACAAATCCTTGCTCCTCCCACTGGGGACATAAAAGGGGACAGAAACCCCAATCTGAGCCCTCTTTGTCTCCACCCAGCCTCCTATCAGCCTAGGATCCAGGTGTACAAAAGCACTCCCCCTCCTCCGGAAGCCCAGCACCCTCAGCCAGGATCAGTGGGGGAGAGGAGAGGCAGGCAGCTAAATATAACAAGTACACACACCACCCCCGGCCCTGTCCCACGTGCGCGCACACCCGCCTGGTGTCCCAGACCGGGACAGCTGCACCAGGAGGCAGAGACAGACTGGCGTAGCTGGGTTAGGAGAGACCATAGACTCCACTCGTTCTGTTCCCTATCAACACCTTCCCCCAGAAAAAGACCTGTTAAGAATGCCCTTGGCAGGGACCCGCAAGGCAGTAGTTTGGTAGCTGGGTAAACTAGTTTAGAAGATTAATTCTCTGGGACTCCCTTAGCTTGCCTCTTGTCTGCCCTGTTAACTAAGTTAACTAAGTTATTCATATCACTAGTGGACAATGACAGGAATGATCCCTTTCAACAGAAATAGTCACTCTGAGTTCCCTGGTGGCCTAATGGTTAGGATTCCTGGCTTTGGATCCCTGGTCTGATCGGGGAATTGACACTCGGCAAGCCTGGGCTTGGGAGTGAGGGGTTGGGGGAAGAGTCACCTGCTTGCCCACACCATTTCCACCTACTCTTCACTAGGGGATGATACATCTGCCACACCCACCATGCCAGGGGCTGAGGTTAGTGGAGGGGTATAAAGAGTAGCAAATTCACAGCACTTTTGAGAAGAGCATGAGCCTGGAGAAGAAGATGCAAAGGGGAAGAAGAGGACAACCCCTACAGCCTCAGCCAGGGATCTCCAAGCACCTTAGTGCTGTCTGGCTGAGGTCTTCTCAGAAAACAAATCCTTGGGGAGCTGAAGAGGGCCTAAACTTCCCAGCTCCAAAGGCCTTTTAGAAAAGAGGGAGGAGACAAGTAGGGTGCGGTAGGGTGGGGCAGGGATGGGTAAGGTAGGAGGGGCCTGAGTCTTCCAACGGCTGGATTTCAAAAATGTCACAGTATTCCAGTAGTTTAATAAGGCAAAGAACAATAACAAAAAAAAAGTCCCAGTGGCTGAGAGGGCCGGCCAGAGCAAAGGCTGCTAGGCTTGGCTGGGAAAATGAAAGTGGCTCACCCCAAGAAGGGAGGCAGGGAGGGACAGAGTCCAGATCCTCCTCTGAAGACTCCAGGCAGAGGGTGAGGGTGGGGAGGTGGGGAAGGGGAGGTACAGACCTGGGCATACAGAGCTCAACTTCCTGGAGCCGGGAGCCTCTGCCCTCGGTCTCCCTCCCTCCCTTGCATTCCTGGGCCAAGCAGGCCAAGAGCTGTGGGAGCTGCGGGGGAGCGGCTCTCCCAGAGCTGATCGGTGGGCCTGTCAGAGGCCAGGGAAGTCCCAGACATGAAAGGAGTAAAGGAGCACTTCAAAACTCTTAACAGGAACCCGGGAAAGGGTTGTGCAGTGGAGGCCATCGCTGTGCCCCTGCAGGGGGAAAAGGGGGTCACCCGGCTTTGGTGACCTCTCTCTAGCACCACTGGACATCTCCCAGCCTAGGAGCTCTGTTTTAGTGGGAGTCATGTCTTCAGAACCAGGCTGGGAAAAGTTGGCACGGTGCCAAGGCTGCCAAGAAAGTTCCAACAGGACCCTTTCACCCACTCCTAAGTGTCCTGGGTGCCTAGATGTCTTAGACCTGGCAAGGCCAGTTCGGCTTTGCTCGAGGCCCCTCTCCCAGGCCCCAAATGACTGGCAAATCCCACCCTGACAAAATGTGGGCCGGCCACCAGCTCCTACTTGGCCCCAATGAACCCCGCCATTCCTTATATACCCCACCCTCTCCCAGAGACCTCTCCCTTCTCAGTCCTGTCTTGACAATTTCCCTTGGCACTGCCAGGCACTCGCTGGGGGCAGTTCCGGGAGGGAGGAAACTATACTGCAAAGTTACCAATGGCCTGAAGCCCAGGCAAGGGCGGCAGCCCACCTGCCCTCGCTGCTCCTCCCGGCCCCACGCCGCCACCTGGGGCACTCACCGTGCCTTGAGCTCCTTGAACTCCTCTCGCACTTTGCTCAGCTCCAGCTGCAAGCGGGCGCGCTCCTTGGCCACCGAGTCGAGGGTCTTGCGGGCATCCCCCAGCTCGGCTTCGTAGGCGGCCTTTATGCCAGACACCTCGCGGCTGACCACCTCCTCAGACTCAGTGATGCGAAGGCGCAGACCTGCATTCTCCGTTTCCAGCGAGCGCACACGGTCGATGTAGACGGCCAAGCGGTCATTGAGCTCCTGTAGGTCCTCCTTCTCCTGCAGCCGGGTGATGCGGGTGGGTGACAGCGGGGTGGAGCTGGCCTGCGCCCCGCTGCGGGTGGCGCGCCGCTGGGACGGGGTCTCCATGGCCGGCAGGGTGGCAGCACTGCCCGAGGGGCAGAGGTCCCGGGAAGGACGCGGGGCTCAGGCCGAAGGACAGAGACTGCTGGGGTAGGAGCGCGCCGGCCGGCTGGCTCTCGGCTGGCTCCTGGCAGGCTTGCGGATCTGGGCCGGGCGCTGTCAGACCTCGGGATCTGGGTTGGCCGGTGTGGATGCGGAGCTCCCGCGAACACTCTGAGTCACCGGCTCCCGGGCAAAGGCTCTAATAGGTCTAGGGAATGGGAGGAGGGGCCACTCTCTTAAAGGGGCCGTCGCTTACCCACAGGGGTAGGAGAGGGAGGGGTGAGCAGGGGGAGACGACTGCCCGGGGTAGGGCCCCACCTTCTCCAGGCACCCCCACGTGCCTGGGGCTTCCCCTGAAGCTCGTCTCTGGGTCTCTACCTGCTCAGCGATCCAAGCTGAAAGCTTGCCCCGACTGCCTCTGGCCTCAGAGCGGGTAAAGAGTAGAGTCAAGGGGTGAGGCTGGGTGGGCAAAGGGCAGAGGGAAGAGGGTCAGTAGGCACAAAGCAAGGGAGGGGGCGCCAGGCAGGCAGATCCAGGAAAGTGGGGGAGGTTGAGGCTGGTGCCTAGGAGGGTGACTCACTCTTCCACCACTGGCCCCCCTTTTCCTCCCCATAGTAATAGTGAGTCACCCCTACTCCCCCACAACCTCCTCCATGAGTGGGCAGTCCATTCAAAGACGCATCTCAGTATGCCAGGGTGGGGTGGGGAAATATGCCTGGGTTCCCTGGGGTGGTTGGAGGGAGGGCTGCCACAGAGTTCTGGATCCTAAGTTCCTTTTACACCCTCAAATTCAGGGTGGGGACCAGAGTTTGGGGTCATTCTTTTCCTATTTTCTGCCCCAGTTTAATCTCCCTTTGAAATCAACCATTGGGTCTTAGACCCAAAGAACAACCCCAGGCCCCAGAGAAGGTCAAGAATAGGAGCGAAGTATTGCCTACCCCATCCCCTTCCTTTGGACTCAAGCAGTCGGGAAAAGAGCCTGCCTGAGGTTCCTCCCAGCTTTGGACCCTTTCTAGTCCTCAGCCCAGCCCACCCCACCCCACCAACCCCAGGACTGTACTTATTTTTTTTTCCAGCACTGTACTTATTTTAATGGATAATTTAAAACAGATACCAGAGCTGTGCATGCATTCATCACATTGCCAGGACACCAGGTTCCAAATTTTTGTGGTTCCCAAAGGGGCCTGAAAGGGAGAGCAGGGCTGGGGGCTGGACAGCCAATGTTGGGTCTCTATCCTGGTTTCAGCCAGAAAAGGGGGTGATGGGGGTGGAGACAGCAAAGGCGCCCACAGCCTTGCTGACTGCTGGGCCAGCACTGCACTTATCTCCACATTCCTCTCTGGCCAGGTCTGCTTTGCCACTGGCTCCGGGAGGGGCCAGGCCCTCTCACAAAACAGGATCATCCACGTCCCTGAGCTTCCCCACCCCAGGCTCGGAGCTTCCATCCTCAGGACTCGCGGAGACCCCTTTAATCAGCCTCCTACTCCCCACTCCCATCCAGGCCCTGGCTCCACCAACCATCTCATCTCATCACCTCTAAGAGGTGGCAGAGGCTGAGGCTCCAGAACCCATGTGCTTTCCTGCCCTGACCCTGGGCCTCCCATGGCTTATTCTCTGATGAGGAACTGGGGAAATTAAATTACGTTGCTAACTCCTACAGCTCCAGGATATCAGGATATACATAGAAACAGGGCCGGACAGGTCTTCTGTTCTGGAGCTGGGGCAGGATTAAGACAGGGACTCTGAGTGTTCAGGGGAGAAACACTCCCTGAGGGATGGCAGGTTTCCATCTCCAGGGGTTGACTGGGCAGCGGGCAGCGTGGTGAGCATCCAGGATACTCAGAGTTGGGGGACCCGGGATATGGTTCCCCTCCCTGCAGCCCCTTCTCTCAGGGTGGGGCACCCACCTTCAGCTTCCCAGACAAAACAGAAAGTCTTTCCCTGTTTCTCCCTCTTATGTTCCCCAAGTCAGAACCAGAGGTGGAGTGAACGAGCCAGTGAAACGTGAGGGAGAGTGGCTGTGCCCGCTGCCTTTGCCCCACCCAGTCCCCGACTGGCCTGGCCTGACTTCCCCTCCTGGCTGGGGAGGCAAAATCACACTTAAGCCTTCCTCTCTCAGACCTCCCCATCTTTGAGAAAAGGGCAGGATAAAGGAGAGGGGGTTCTCACCCTGAGTTTCTCTCTTTCCAAAGGGTTCACCACCACTACCACCACAATGGCCTCAGTCCTAAACCTGAACCTCAAAGTGGGCCTTCACCCTAAATATTCAGGCCTAACTCTGAATCCCAAATGTCATCATCTGCTCTCCCCTGCCAGGGTGTAGACGGTCAGTCCCAGCAAAAGCAGAAGGCAGGGAAGGCCAGGGTCCAGAGGAGCAGAGCCTGCTGGGGGTGAGGGTTGGCATTGTGTCTGGGTGGAGACCAGTTTCCAATCCTATCTCTCACTTGGCCAGGTGATGACAGGTCTGCTACTGAATTCTCTGGGCCTCAGCTTCCTCATCTATAACAGGGGCAGAGTGGCTATCAAATAAATGAGGGTTGAACTACTATGTTTGCTCTCTGGGGAGTTGTCCACTGGTATGGAAAACAGGAAGAGGCGATACCAAGCACAAGCGGTTAAAGAGCAGCATAGAACCCTGAACTGGATAATGAATTCCAAATGGGTTCCAGAAGCCTGGAAGCTGGAACATTAGTAAGTGATATTACAATATAGTTGTTGAGTGCAAGGGTCCAACTATCAGAATACAACTGTTGGGCAGTGGAAGAGACACTGTCTTGAAGACCAACGACCTTGGGGAGGGGACCCTCCTCTTTCCCATAGCATCCTGGACATCTGTGTCCCTAACACTTGGCCCAGTGCCTGCATTCAGGAGGTGCTCAGTGTTCCTTAAACGAACAAATGCATCTGGCCCTGCCACTTCTCAGTTGACTGACTGGGCAAGTTCTATCTTTTCTTTCAGCCTGTTTCCTTGTCTATAACATGGGGATGCTGCCATGATTAAGTAACATGCCTTTAAAGGGAGGCTTCTTGGAGGAGGTAGGTTTTAGGCTTTACAGAAGTGCCTTATGCACACAGTGAACTCACTCATCCAACAAAGATTTATTGAATACCCACTGTGTGGCCAGGCACTGCTCTAGACACTAGGGAGACAGCAGTGAATAAAACAGATCAAAATCCCAACCCCCATGGAGCTGACATCCAAGTGGAGGGAGATGGTCCATAAATAAAAGACAAAATTATAGTTTGTTGGGGCTTCCCCAGTGGCTCAGTGTTACAGAAGCTGCCTGCCAATGCGGGAGTCACAAGACATACAGGTTCAACCCCTGGTGAAGATCCTCTAGAGGAGGGCATGGCAACCCACTCCAGTATTCTTGCCTGGAGAATCCTATGGACAGAGAAGCATTTTGGGCTACAGTCCAGAGGGTCGCAAAGAGTCGGACACAACTGAAGCGACCTAGCACACACACATGCACGCACATAGGATACTGCTCAACAAACTGGGTAACTGACACTTTGACACTCTTTAGTATGTTTTCACAAACATTCTCAATCTGGTCCACAAAACCACCTTATGGGCTGGGGATCATTTCCCTATTTTACTGCTGAGGCTGACTTTCCCCAAACTAGACATTAATAGGCCGAGCCCAGAACATGGAAAAGGTGGTCTGGACCAGGATTCCTTTACTATCTTATGCCACTTTGATGGGACGTGTGGGAAGAGTTAGGGTGGACTGGTGCTGGGAGGAATTCTGTACAGAGGTGCTGGAAGTGGGAAAGAGCTGACAAGGGTACACAGCTCAGCTGAGAAGGGAGACACTAAAAGTGAGGTGGGAAAGTGTGAGAGCAAAGGCAGGACTGGAGAAGAGGGAGATGGAGGCAGCCACCTGCCTCAGGGAGGGAGACCTGCTGGAGGGAATCTGGCTGCTTGATAAGGCTGGGCTCAAGGAGGAGAGAAAGGAGGCCTTGCGACCTGCAAGGAAGGAGTCAGAGGCAGCAAGTTAAACAGTGGGCTCAGCAGAAGGGTGAAATGAGGAGGGCTTTGAGGGGCATACTAATAACGATTCATGTGGGGGAGCATTGTGGAGTACCTACTATTATTAGGCACTAGGTATCTGCATTACTGTGTTGAACCTATACAATAGCTCTACATGGTAAGTACTGTTATTAGCCCTATTTTATAGATGAGGAAACTGAAGCCCAGGGAGATTAAATTATTCCTTTAAGGCAAGGATTCTCAAAATTTGCACTATTGACATTTTGGGCCAGATAATTCTTTGTTGGGTGGGGAAGGGTCTGGGCACCGTGGGATATTTTGCTGCCTCCCTGGCCCTCTATCTACCTCTGCCCCCACTTATGACAATCAAAAATATCTTCAGACAGTGCCAGTGTCCCCTGTGGGGCAAAATTACCTCCAATTGTGAACCACTTACCTAAGGTCATATGGTGAGTAGCAGGACTGAGATTTTAATACAGGTGGACTTGACTTTGGACAGCAAGCACTTACTGCTGCTGCTGCTAAGTCACTTCAGTCGTGTCTGACTCTGTGCAACCCCATAGATGGCAGCCCACCAGGCTCCCCTGTCCCTGGTATTCTCCAGGCAAGAACACTGGAGTGGGTTACCATTTCCTTCTCCAATGCATGAAAGTGAAAAGTGAAAGTGAACTTGCTCAGTCGTGTCCGACCCTCAGCGACCCCATGGACTGCAGCCTTCCAGGTACCTCCGTCCATGGGATTTTCCCAGGCAAGAGTACTGGAGTGGGGGTGCCATTGCCTTCTCCCAAGCACTTACTATCAGGGTGTAATTCTAGACAGGTAGGAGTGGGAGACGCATTCAAATGGATCCTAGGCCACTGGGGAGACAACTCCCCATAGGGATGGGGAAGAGGGGAACTCCTGGAGAAGGGTCTAGGAGTGGAGGCTGATTTGGAAAGTGGGAGCTGGCTGAGAGCCATGGTTTGAGGATCCTTTTATAGTAGGTTCCAGAGGGAAGGTCCCTTTCTTATTCATTCTTTGATCACAGGGTCTGGCACAAAACACCTGTTGAACTGCTGAGTCACTTGTGCACAGGTGAATATTATAACCTTGAGTGGAAGGACTCTCCTGTTCTGTAAGTGGTTGTCATGTACAAGGCACCCGGCGACGGGCTCTGTGGGGCTGATCCCACTTAATCTCCACCTAAGCCCTAGGAAGGAGGTATTGGCATTTTATGTACCAAAACCCCCAGACTCTGAAAGGTTGGCTAATTGACCTCAGGCCGCCCAGCTGATTAGACTGCCTTCTTCTCACTCAGACTCAGCTAGATGGAATGATGCAGGCTGTGGGCAATTCACTTAGCTTAGTTTAGCCAGGAAGGCCCTTAGAAGGAATGTGTGTTTGACAGTCCTTTGGAAAGACAAAGAACTCCTCATTAGAATGAAATCTCACCCCCAGAGCCTAATATACGTGACAGAGGCAGAGCATCTCTAGCAGGGAAATTTGGGGACTCCTTCTCAGTGATCCCTTGCCCAGAGGGCCCTCACGGCTCTAGGGAATAAGCCCCCCTTTTTTTTTTTTTTACAAATAGGCTTCTAAGGCCAGAGGAGAAAAGATATGCCCAAGGTCACACAGGTAGGCCTGCCCAGAACTCCTGAAATAGTGCTCTGACCCCATCATATGCTACCACAGGAGACAGAACACCCTGCACAGGGCACCTCAAGGGAGGGCATTAATATCCCCTTGATGTGGGGGTGCTGGCTGCTGAGCCAGAAAAAAAGAGAAAAAAAGTGAGGTCGCTCAGTCATGTCCAGCTCTTTGCGACCCCATGGACACCAGACTCCTCCGTCCAGGGGATTTTCTAGGCAAGAGTACTAGAGTGGGTTGCCGTTTCCTTCTCCAGGGAACTTCCCGACCCAAGTATCGAACCCAGGTCTCCCACATTGTAGACAGACGCTTTCCGTCTGAGCCACCACTATGATCTTAGCCAAAAGGCCAAGAAGTAAGCCAGAGTCCATGTCAGAAAGAGCCGCTGGACAATGGGCAGAGAACCAGTCCTTTACATCTCACACCTGGCTGGGCAGGTCTCCCAGGTGTGGCCCTTGACAATTAAGATGACTACCATAACAGTCTTAAATCTCTTAGAGACGCACAAACACCATTATCCCCATCATACAGATGAGGAGATTGAGGCTTGGGCGGGTTAACTGATTTGCTCAAGGCCACGCAGCAGACAAGTGACAAAAAGGAGGCCTCAAACCCCAGGTGTCCGCCTCCAGGTTAACTAACACCCCACCTCTTCAGCTCAAACCCTGAAGAGACAAATCCAACAGCAAAATCCAGGATCTGCTTGGGAGCTCCAGCCCATCATTTCAAACCCCCTTCCCCACCCAACTGGGCCAAGAGAGCCGCCCACCTGAGAGCCTCTAGTTTCCAGAACTGTCACAGGACACACCAGAATACACACCAGACTAGGGCAAGAGAGGAATTCCGCAGTGACAGCTCCTCTGCTCTCCCTCTGCCTCTCCCCCAGGTTTGGCCCCCTCCCACCAGGTGAGGGTGGGGGGAGGGTGGGCGTGGGTAGGGGCGGGGCACCGAGGATGTGGGTGGAGCCATGTGGACCGGCTGGCCCCGGGCTGATCGGCTGGGGTTGGTAGGTTGGCTCGGGCTCTGGCTGGGTGGTTCCTCCCTCCTTCCCGCCCGGAGGCGGGCAGTGCTGACGGCTCGTGCTGACGCAGGCCCTTGCGTGTGGGCGGCTGCCTCTGAGTCTGTGTGTCTCTGTATGTGTGTGTGGTTGCTGGGGCCTCCCAGGTCTCCTAAATGGGGGTTTCCTCTCCCTGTTGTCAAGGAAACAAACAGAAGCTCCACAACTCCAGGGCTGGGGCTGGAAGAGCAGGGTCTCCGAGCCTTATACACCCATACATTTCCAGAAGGTGAGGCACAAAAGGATCCCCTGTCCCCTTCGCTAACCAAACAGTGGGGCCCTGAAACTGGAGTAGCCACCTGTCCTGTTTGCAGCACACTGGGGAGTTTCCTAAGACAAGGGAGTGGTGGTGCTCAAACCAGGACAGGTCCTGGCAAACCCAACAACTGGTCTGCCTACATGGTCATCCAAGTTGTGCGGGGAGTCTCTTTAAAAATATAAGAATATCTTTCACAGATTTTACACAGATATATGACCATGTGGAAACATGGGCAGACTCCTCTGAGAGTCCCTGAGCTTCCCCTTCATCACCTTCACTAGAAACCCCCACCTGAGGCCCCAGTCCCTCCAGCTCTTGAGCTCCTGGGTCACTTCAAGGCTATCCCCTTCTCCCACCAGGCACTCACACTAGGGGGATCCACTGGGAAGGTGAACTCTTGAAAGGAGGATGGTGTTAATCTGCAGATTTCCTGGAGGGTGGACTGAGCAAAGGGTTCTTTCTGGAGAAGTGGTTGGGCTGCCAGGTGGCTCAGGAGACGGCAGCGTCTCCGCCAAGATCAAGAGCTCCTGGAGAGAGGCGCCATGGGTGGGGGAGGGACTGTGTGGGGCCAGTGCTTCATCATTCATTGCCTAGAAGCCAGAACTTCGGAGCTGGGAGGAGTTAGGGCACCACACAGACCAACCCCCTCATTTCTAGACCCGCCTTGGTCGAACTCCCTGATTGCCCTGTCCCACCATCCCTATGCCCCCCACAAGCCGGCCCCAGAGTAGCACCCCATTTGCCCTCTTTGTCCAGTAAATCCAAAGCTTACAGGGCACCCTGAGAGCCCACCTCACTTTGGCCCTCGACCCTTGAGGGGCTCTTCATCAGAGTAACAGGTAATGGGGAAACCACTGGAGCAGGGTGGGGCAGCAGGGGCTGGTCGGGAGAGACAGGATGCACGGGCTGAGGCTGTGCTCCCAAGCTGCCCAGGGAGGGGCCGAGGGGGCATCTGTTTCCTCTGGCCAGGATTCCCTCAGTCTCATCCCCAGAGGAGGTGAAAATGGTCCTGGCTTCCCAAAGCGGAGCTTCCTGGCCTGGGGATGGAGGATGGTCGAGGTGTCCATCAAAACATCCCATATCCCCTCTCTTCCCTCTGCCTGGAGCTTCAGGGAGCTCAGCTAGGGTTTAGGGGTAGGGGGCACACTTCCTGTTGCAGCAGAGAGTTGAGGTCCTGGGGCTCAGTGAGCACCAATGATGTACCTGAAGCTTTAGCCAGGCTGGACTCTCAGTGGATGTAGTGGAGCAAAGGAAGGGGACTTGTCTGGCTCCAGGTGGGGGGTTGGCTCACCTTAGTGGCCTATGGGTGGAGGGATGGACCAGAGAGAGGTGAGCACAGAGGGTAAGTGGGGATGAGGGAGAGATACAAATAAAGGAAGGAGGTTAGGGAAGAAGTCTACCATGAGAGACGAAGAACTGAGCTTTGAGGCAAGGGGCAAGGGGGGCACCAGGAGGAGTGGCAAGCTGGGCAGAGGGGGAGCCCAGGAATTGGAGGAGAGGGGCAGCTGCCCAAGCTGACGCCAGCACTCCAGCCCCAGATCCTGGTGGGGCAAATATTTACCAGGCAACAGTTGCTAAGTAAGGAGGAAGGAGGAGGAAAGCCAGTAGCTAGAGGGCTTTCCAGGCTCCCTCCCATCCTCACAAAAGAGAGGGTGAGCCACACTGTTCTCCTGAGCCCTCCACCCCCACCACACAGGCGTGGCCACATCCCTTCATGCACACATATCCTGGAATCACCCCCTACCAATGCCCACCCCCAGCCCCCACCAAACCCCAAGCTGGTAAGAGGACAGAGGGCTGGGCTAGAGGCAACTTCATCCCAGGGCTGCCAGGCCTTCCGCCTACCCTAGGACATCTCTGCGGCTCAAACCTTGTGAAATTCCCCTTTCCAATCTGTTGTTCAGTGGGGGCTGGAGAGGAGGGTGGTCCAAGCAGTCAGGATACAGTGAGAGAGAGGATGCTGAAGGTTGGAGTCAAGACGTCCAAGGGGTGCAGGCTGCAAGAGAGGATGCGGAGGCGGAAAGGCAGGGAAGAAGTGACTCCATTAGAGGCTGTGCAAGGGCAGGCAACTGGGGGCTGCTAGGCCCAGAGAAGAGGGATTCTCAGGAGTCCCTCCTGTCCTGGCCCCTGGGCAGAGGAGGGGGAGGGTAAAGGAGGGGGAGGGTGTGCTCAAATGGAGCCAGATGTGGCCCATGTGATGTGGGCTGTCGCTGGCATGGGCACAGTGGGGGGCAGGGCATACAACTGCCGCCAGAAAGAATTAGTCAGAAGCTGGGAGGGGACAGGGGAGAAGGACCGCTAGCCCAGGACCCTCGGGGGAACAGATGGGAGATCTAGGGAAGGGTGGGAGGGCTCACAGCCTGCAAGAAGGGGTTGAGATGACCTCCCAACCCTCCTCTACATTCCCATCCATTGCCCTGGCTGAGCCCCCGATTTCCTTAGGCAGAAGAGACGTCCTGACACCCCTCCCCAGGACAGAAGACGTGCCGCAGGTCTGGCTCACGGCCCGACACGTGACAGGGACTCTCTTCTTTTTACCCACCTTCTCAGGGTGAGGTCTCTGCTCTGCAGGCCTTCTCTTTAGGGGTCAGTGGGGTTCAGACCCTCTGGAAATTGGGGCGCAGGAAGGGGAGGGAAGGGCACCAAGAGGGCGCTGCTGGGGCAGAGAGGCGGTTCTGAGCCCAGGCTCCTGGCGCTGATGGAGGTTCTTGAGGGTCGAAGGGTCGGCCAGAGTGACTGCAGGCCCCATGGGTCCACCCTGAAATGGAGGTAGATGGAGGGCCTTCACTTGAGAGTGACACCAGAGAAGAGCCCGAGGCGCCTCCCCCGGGGGTACTTCCGGGACCCCAGAGCTCACACAGCGTGAGCCTCCGAGAGGGAGCGGGGTTAGGACCCCAGGCAACAAGGCAGACCTGAGGGGGTGGGCCGGGTGCCACAGCCCTGTAGAAACAGACAGAGGGACCCTTGGTGGGCCAGGTCCAAGCTGGCAATGGAAAGAGTGTTGCTTTCCAAACTCCCGTCGGAAAGTTTGAAAAATACACATGGAAACATGACTCACTGCCCCCTCCCCATGGCCCCCTTTCCTGATTTCTGTGATTTTTTTCTCCCAAGAGTTAATTCAAGTCACATTCTCATAGAAACCATACTTAGTGAGGGAGGGCAAAGGGCGGGCTGAAGGAGGCAGAGAGGCACGGCAGGAGCTGTCTAGAGATGGGGATGTGTCCCAGTGTGCGGCAGTCTAGCGCAGGGGAACACCTCAGACAAGGAGAATTCAGCCTCCAAACACTGAGATGCTCAAGTGAGGGAAGTGAGCCCGTCCACACGGACGCCGCCAAAGCTGCTGCTGCGACTGCTACACCCTGTGCCCCTGTGCAGCCCAGGCCCAGAGGGCGGCCTTCTGGCCTCCTCCTCAGAATCCATTCCCGAGGCCACAGCTGAGGACAGAGGCCCGAGGAGGCGGGGGGTGGTGGCGGAGCTCCCTGAACTCATCGGTCCGTCGCTGCCTCTCCAAAACGTGTGTCCCCGGAGCTGGGCTCTCCCCCTTTGGGCTGCGGACGATCCCGCACTCCTGCCCCCAGGGTGTCCCTGGGCCAGGAAGTCCCAGCCTATCCAGGAGAGGCCAGGGAAAGGGAAGCCCGGCCCTGGGCCAAAGGTGAGGGGCCCTTCCACTCCAGACGGCTCTCAGGAGAGGCCGTGCAAGATTCCCAGGGCAGGGGTGACTGCTGAGCTCCCACACTTGCCATCCCTCCTTGGATGTCCCACATGGAGCTCCTCAGGCCTCCCCACCACCAGCCCCGCCCCGCCCCTGTGCCTCCTCCTCAGCCTCACCCTTTCTTTCTCCCTTGGCGAGCAACCCCCCCACCCCCAAAGTCCTCTGGATCCAGAATCTCTCTTCCTTCTACCCACTGCATCCAGCTCCTGTGGTTCTTTCTGTTTTGTTTTTGGCCATGACACGCAGCTTGTGGGATTTTAGTTCCCCCAAGCCGGGCCCTCAGCAGTGAGAGCAGGGAGTCCTCACCACTGGACCGCCAGGGAGTTCCCCAGCTCCGAGGTGCTGATATCACACCTTCAGCCCTCGCCTGAGGGACTGCAGGAGCCCCCGGCCAGTCTCCCTGCTTCCACCTTGCTTCAGTTCCGATCCTTTCTCCTCCCTAAACCACAGCCATCTTTCCAAAACGTAAACCTTGGTGTGTTTCTACAAGACTTCAGACTCCCTGACTTTATTCGGGATAAAGTCCAAATTCCTTGAGCTGCAGTCTAAAGCCCTCCTTGACCCAGACTCTTCTCAATATCTTCAGCCTCGCCGCTTGCCTCACTCTCATCTCAGTTTAGTTTAGTCGCTCAGTGGTGTCTGACTCTTTGCGATCCCATGAATTGCAGCACGCCAGGCCTCCCTCTCCATCACCAACTCCCGGAGTTCACTCAGACTCACGTCCATTGGGTCAGTGATGCCATCCAGCCATCTCATCTTCTGTTGTCCTCTTCTCCTCCTGCCCCTAATCCCTCCCAGCATCAGAGTCTTTTCCAATGAGTCAACTCTTCGCATGAGGTGGCCAAAGTACTGGAGTTTCAGCTTCAGCATCATTCCTTCCAAAGAAATCCCAGGGCTGATCTCCTTCAGAATGGACTGGTTGGATCTCCTTGCAGTCCATGAGACTGTCAAGAGTCTTCTCCAACATCACAGTGCAAAAGCATCAATTCTTCGGCGCTCAGCTTTCTTCACAGTCCAACTCTCACAATCTTACATGACCACTGGAAAAACCATAGCCTTGACTAGACAGACCTTTGTTGGCAAAGTAATGTCTCCGCTTTTCAATATGCTACCTAGGTTGGTCATAACTTTCCTTCCAAGGAGTAAGGGTCTTTTAATTTCATAGCTGCAGTCACCATCTGCAGTGATTATGGAGCCCCCAAAAATAAAGTCTGACACTGTTTCCACTGTTTCCTCATCTATTTCCCATGAAGTGAAGGGACCAGATGCCATGATCTTTGTTTTCTGAATGTTGAGCTTTAAGCCAACTTTTTTACTCTCCTCTTTCACTTTCATCAAGAGGCTTTTGAGTTCCTCTTCACTTTCAGCCATAAAGGTGGTGTCATCTGCATATCTGAGGTTATTGATATTTCTCCCGGCAATCTTGATTCCAGCTTGTGCTTCTTCCAGTCCAGCGTTTCTCATGATGTACTCTGCATAGAAGTTAAATAAGCAGGGTGACAATATACAGCCTTGATGTACTCGTTTTCCTATTTGGAACCAGTCTATTGTTCCATGTCCAGTTCTAACTGTTGCTTCCTGACCTGCATACAGATTTCTCAAGAGGCAGGTCAGGTGGTCTGGTATTCCCATCTCTTTCAGAATTTTCCACAGTTTATTGTGATCCACACAGTCAAAGGCTTTGGCATAGTCAATAAAGCAGAAATAGATGTTTTTCTGGAACTCTCTTGCTTTTTCCATGATCCAGCGGATGTTGACAATTTGATCTCTGGTTCCTCTGCCTTTTCTAAACCCAGCTTGAACATCAGGGAGTTCACGGTTCATGTATTGCTGAAGCCTGGCTTGGAGAATTTTGAGAGTTACTTTACCAGCATGTGAGATGAGTGCAATTGTGAAGTGGTCTGAGCATTCTTTGGCATTGCCTTTCTTTGGGATTGGAATGAAAACTGACCTTTTCCAGTCCTGTGGCCACTGCTGAGTTTCCCAAATTTGCTGGCATATTGAGTGTAGCACTTTCACAGCATCATCTTTCAGGATTTGAAATAGCTCAACTGGAATTCCATCACCTCCACTAGCTTTATTCATAGTGATGCTTTCTTAGGCCCAGTTGACTTCATATTCCAGGATGTCTGGCTCTAGGTTAGTGATCACACCATAGTGATTATCTTGGTTGTGAAGATTTTTTTGTATAGTTCTTCTGTGTATTCTTGCCACCTCTTCTTAATATCTTCTGCTTCTGTTAGGTCCAGACCATTTCTGTCCTTTATCGAGCCCATCATTGCATGAAATGTTCCCTTGGTATCTGTAATTTTCTTGAAGAGATCTCTAGTCTTTCCCATTCTGTTGTTTTCCTCTATTTCTTTGCAGTGATCACTGAGGAAGGCTTTCTTATCTCTTCTTGCTATTCTTTGGAACTGTGCATTCAGATGTTTATATCTTTCCTTGTCTCCTTTGCTTTTTGCTTCTTTTCTTCTCACAGCTATTTTTAAGGCCTCCTCAGACAGCCATTTTGCTTTTTTGCATTTCTTTTCCATGGGGATGGTCTTGATCCCTGTCTCCTGTACAATGTCACGAACCTTCATCCATAGTTCATCAGGCACTCTATCAGCTCTAGGCCCTTAAATCTATTTCTTACTTCCACTGTATAACCATAAGGGATTTGATTTAGGTCATACCTGAATGGTCTAGTGGTTTTCCCTACTTTCTTCAATTTAAGTCTGAATTTGGCAATAAGGAGTTCATGATCTGAGCCACAGTCAGCTCCTGGTCTTGTTTTTGTTGACTATCTAGTTTCCAGCAATCCCGATTTCTCTCATTTATTCTGAGCTAACCTTCTGGGGCATGGCACATGCTTTGCCCTCTGACCAACTCCTCCTCATTCTCCAGGCTCAGGCAAGAGTGTCCGTAAGTTGGGGTCAGGTGTCCCGCTAGGCCCCCAACATCCCTCGTCACATGAAATGGACAGTGTTCACTTCATTTTCCACATCAGGGAAACTGCTTGAGGGTAGAGGCTGGGTGGGTCTGGTTTAGTCGCTAAGTCATTTCCAACTCTCGAGACCCCACAGACAGTAGTAGCCTGCCAGGCTCCTCTGTCCATGGGATTCTCCAGGCAAGAATACTGGAGTGGGTTGCTATTCCCTTCTCTAGGGGATCTTCCCAACCCAGGAATTAAACCCAGGTCTCCTGCATTGCAGGCGGACTCTTTACCAACTGAGCTGGTGGGTCTGTCTCTTCCCTTTATTCTGAGACACCCAGCATGGTACACGGGGACAGAGAAGTTTTCTTCACATGTGAGCCGAACATCTCAACATATCTCCCTCCTGAACGGGTACTGCAAAGCTCTATTTCTCCCTCTACTTTTTCCATTCACCCCACTCTTCACCACCTAATTCTAGCCCCACCTGCCTCCCACGTGCCTCTTGGTGCCTCCCTGCATTGGAGCTCTTCATATGCCCTGCAGCCAGGCCTTTCTCCACACCCAGCCCACAGCTGAGTCTCAATACCAGTAGTAACAACAGCTACTGTTTACTGAGTGCTTGCTATGTGACAGGGCCTGATCTAGGTTCTTTCCATTCATTGGCTCATTTGATACCAGGCAGGAGCTAAAAAGAGATTGGCCCAAGAACCTGACTTTTCTGATGGTTCAGTACCAGTCTCTCTAGGAGTTCATACCTCTGTAATCACTGTGTGTAAAGGAGATGGGTTATATGCTAGGCCCTCAATAAATGTTTATTGAAGGAATGAACAATGTAATTGCCTACCTGTGAAGCAGGTCCCATCACTAGTGAAACATTATCTCTGGGCAGCCCTGAAAGGTGAGCAGGGCAAGGGCATTATTCTCACTTTATAGAAGAGGATTTGGTCCAAGTGAGTGAGGAGAGACCTGCTTCTGGCCGCACAGGTGGTAGTGGGCTCCCGTTCAGTGGCAGCACCTCCGGGCCTTGCAGAGGGTCCCATGTGGCACAGACAGGGAGCTGCTGACCAGAACGGGGGTGAGGGTGGGGAAGGATTTACTTGAGAGTTTTCAGGAGTCGTGGCTGGAGGAAACCCACTCACTGGGCAACAAAATCACTTGGTGGGGGTGGGGGGTGGGGGCACTGCCTCTGTGGTTCAGTGGTTAAGAACCTTAAATCTAGGCATGGGTTCAATCCCTGGTCAGGGAACTAAGATCCTACAACTAAGCCTGAGCGCCGCAACCACTAAGCCCAAGCATTCTAGAGCCCGTGCTCTGAAACAAGAGAAGCCCGCTCTCACCACAACTAGAGAAATCCCACGTGCCACAACAAAGACCCAGCATAGCCAAAAAATAATGATAATAAATCGCTTGGGAGAGGGAGTTTTCAAAACTGCCAGCCCCCAAAGTCTTAGATATTTTGATTCAATAATTTGTCCAGGGTGACTGCTGCTGCTGCTGCTAAGTTGCTTCAGTCGTGTCTGACTCTGCAACCCCATAGACGGCAGCCCACCAGGCTCCCCCGTCCCTCGGATTCTCCAGGCAAGAACACTGGAGTGGGTTGCCATTTCCTTTTCCAATGCACGAAAGTGAAAAGTGAAAGGGAAGTCGCTCAGTCGTGTCCGGAATCTTCACGACCCCATGGACTGCAGCCCACCAGGCTCCTCCACCCATGGGATTTTCCAGGCAAGAGTACTGGAGTGGGTGCCATTGCCTTCTCCCCGTCTAGGGTAGAACTCTGGCATTTTTCGGTAAACACTACTTTAGTCTTTCATTTAACAGATGGAGAAGCTGAGGTTTGGAGCAGGAATCACAATGACAGCTAACACCGAGTGCTCATGATGCCCAGCTCTGTTCTAAGTAGAGCGAGGGGATTATTCACCTGATCCTCACTGTAACCCTTCATGGGAAGGTCTGTTATTATCAGCTCCATTTTATGTGTGAGAAAACAAAGTCCAGTGGGTCCAGGGTCACACAACCAATCAGTGGTTGAGCTGGGATTCAGATCCCAGAGACCTGGCTTGGAAGTGCACCTCTCAACCCCAGAGTTGCAAAGGAGCCAGTGGCAGAGCCAGGCCCAGCCAGGCGCCACCTCCTCTAGACAGAAAGGTCAGAAAGCTGGTAAGAGTGGGTAAACTGAGAGCAGAGAAGCCACAGTCCAGATAGGAGCCCCTCCCTCACAGAGGGGAAGGGGATGGGTGATGCAGGGCTGGGCAGTGAGGCAACTTCCCCATGGGACCACCCTTCCACCTGTCTGCCTCCCTGGCCTCCTGGAGAGGAGTCCTGACCAGCCCCAGCTAAGCTGGCACCTACCCTGTGCTAATTGATGGAGCCTCCTAATTGCTGATCACAAGCAGTCAATTAAGTCCAATTAGGGAGCGAGAGCTAATTAGTGCTCAGCTTCCTACAGCCTCTGGGCACCCCTGGGGTCTGCAGGAACCTGCTGCCCACCTCTCCCCACCCCCCAGGGAAGAGAATTGCTGCTTGTAGTGAGTGTGTCATAAATTCATTTGACTTCCTTGCTCTTGTAAGGATCAAGGGTCAAGCACCTCGGCTTACCCCCATCTTTGCACTCCAGGGCAGCTCTGTCTCCAGTCCCACCACGCATGACTTGCCTTCCTTGACAATCTGACAACATTCATGTCACCCCCATAATTCATAAGGATCATCCCATTCATCATCCTGAAAACCCTGGAGGTAGGGTGCTCCATATCATCACTGCGCCTCAGAGAGGGTAAGTGCTCTACTGTGGGCTTCCCTGTGGCTCAGTGGTAAAGAATCCAATCCTCCTGCCAATGCAGGAGACACAGGTTCGATCCCTGGGTCAGGAAGATCCCCTGAAGAAGAGAATGGCAACCCACTCCAGTATTCCTGCCTGGGAAATCCCATAGACAAACGGAGCCTGGCAGTCTACATTCCATGGGGTCTCAAAAGAATTGGACACAACTTAGCGACTTAACAACAACAAAGCTATACTATGTGAGGTTTCTCCACTTAATCAGCTGTCCTCCCACTGTTCCTCGGCCTGACTCCAATTCCAAGAACCAGCATCAAATTCAGAGAGGTTCTTTCTGAGATCACAGAACAGGGGATATAGTTCTCTCTTCTACTAATTCATTCTGTGACCTTGGAGAAATTGCTTCCCTTCTCTGGGCCTCAGTTTTCTCATCTGCAAAACAGGTGGACTGGGCCAGAAGATTTCCAAGGCATTTTCACCTCCATCCCTTCTGCTTCAAGGGAAGAGATAGTGAAGAGCTAGAGCTCCTTCTTGCATGTCATCAGGGCCCCGGGATGGGACAGGAATACTCCCTTTCATACTGAAATTCTGGGGAGCCCATGGCTTGACAAGAATGAAACTGTGCTGGGACTTCCCTGGTGGTCCGGTGGTTAAGAGTCCATGCTGCCAATACAGAGGGCATGCGTTCCATCCCTGGTTGAGGAACTAAGATCCCACATGCCATGCAGCACGGCCGAAAGATTGAAAAACTAAAAATAAATATAATAAAGAATATATTGGAAACATAAAGAATGAATTGTCCTGATAGCCGCCAGAGGATGCTGGGAATTGCCTGGCTCTAGCAGGGGCTGGGAGCGAGGAGAGGGGGCAAACATGATGACCTTTCTCACTGTCACTCTCTCTCTCTTACACACACACACACACACACACAACTACCCCCAAGGACCAGGATACACGGAAAGCTGTGGGGGATATTGGATGGCCAGAATTAGGGCCTGCTTCTTTGGACTTGGAAGATGGTGAGAGGCAGGCTAGATGCAGTTTCTGGCTCCCATCAGGCTGTCCATTTTGCCAAACTCCCTTCACAGAGGGCAGGGCAAGCAGGGAGGCTGGGGGAGGTGGAGGGAGTCCCCTCCTGTCTCCTCCTGGGTCTTAGCCACACTGTAACTTGCATGCGCCCGATCTGCTTTCTGGACCTTCACGAGGGTGGTTAGAGTCAGACTAGTCTGGATTCCAGTGTTCAGTCAGTCACTCATGTCCTACTTCAGTCACCCTTGAGTCACTAGAGTCACCCTTGGCCAGCCTGACAGTTTCCTCTAGTTTCCTCTTCTGTAAAATGGGGTCACACTAATTCCAGGGGCCATTGGGAGCAACAAGCAAAGTGTGCATGTCCATTGAGGAGCAAGGGCCCTGTCCCTCGTCAGGGCTCAGTTCCCCTCGAAGCATCTGAACGAGCACAGGTCCAGGAGCTGTGGTCAGGGGAGCGTGTGCTGAATGCCAAGAAGGAGCCACAAGGCATCCGGGTGCCTAGCACCCAGGCCCTCTGCAGGTTTCCCTTTCCTGTGGTGAGTCACTCCTCACCAACCCTGGGGACTCAGGAGTCCCCAGCTTGCCACAAACACTACGATTGTCATGGAGACCGGGCCTCCCCTTCCTCTCTGACTGATTGATTTCACCACATTGTCCCCCACGCTGTCTCCAGTTCCTAGATCTCAGCTTTTGACTCACTGATTGAATCGCTTCTCGTTCTTGTGCCCAAGATACTATCAGTCTCGTCCCCGCTTCATGGTTTGTGCCCACAGCCCCTCAAGCAGGGCCCCTTTCCCCAGTGGCCTCCACTCCTTCTCTGCCAGGTTAGGCTGGGCACCCCTAGAAAAATGTCTGCCCAGGAGAGATGAGTGAGCGTCAGCCCCGGCTCTGGCTCTCCCACCACCTCCCACGTCAGGGGCCCAGTTCAAACTCCTTTAGCGCGGGATTGTGAAACCAGCAAGGGCAAGGGAGGTGGCCACGGGCAGAGACTGGCGGGCACTGGCGCCACCTGCTGGCCCCGGGGGGACCAGCCCCACCTTCTCCCTATAGGTGGGCGTGCCCAGGCTAGTCCTGAGTGGCAGAAGGCCCTGGCTCTGTGTCTTGTCAGGGCAGTCATCCACGTCATCCGTTCACTCCTTCATTCACACAGATATTCACAGATCTGTGTGCCCCAAAGAGCTCTTTTCCTCGTGAAACAAGCAGTTAAACTGGCATGAGTGTCCCAAAAGATGCAGCTCTAGAAGGCAGGGACAGAGAACAAGGCCCCTAACCAGAGGTGACAAAGCTAAGTCCTGAGTAACAATCACCAGCATTCATGAAGCACTTTCTGTCTACCAGACACTATGTCAGTACTTTATATGCCTCTTCCGACTAATCACACGACAAACCCATGAGGCAACTGCTACCATTATCTTCACTTTATTGATAAGAAAAACAAGTTCAGAGACATTAAGTAATTTGCATAGGGCTCGTGGGTAGTGCCACCTGCCTGCCTGTAGCCCAGGTGTGGAGGACAGCCACACTATGGGCTCCTGCTTGAATAGCTGGGCAGAAAGGCCGGACGAAGTGCATGTCAGGTGGAGGAAACCACAGGCCTGGGAGCCACTGGCCCTGGGGACAGAGGAGGAGAGATGAGCAAAGGAGGCCGAAAAAGAGCGCCAGGCAAGCAGGAGAAAGGTCAGGAAACAATGCATTTGGAGAAGGAAGACGGGACCAGCAGGGTCAGAGGCCAGTGGCCGAGCAAGATTGAAAACGGAGACCGGACTCAGCCCCTGCATTGAGGGAGCCGGTTAGTGTGGGAGGGTGGGGCCGGAACGCCTGGAGAGCAGGGCAGGCAATCCCTCTGCACAGGTCTGACCTCAGGGCTTGGGCAACCAACAGGCTTGGAGCAGCCTGGGAAGGCTGTCTGGGACCGGGCAGGCCAAGGAAGTACCTCAAGAAAACTGGTGATAAGGGTGGTAATAAGGGTGTAACTGGCTTCCCACACGGCGCTACTAGTAAAGAGCCTAGCTGCTGGTGCAGGAGATATGAGACACGGGTTCGATCCCTGGGTCGGGAGATTCCCTGAGGAGGAAATGGCAACCCACTCCTGTATTCTTGCATGGAGAGAGGAGCCTGGTGGGCGGGGTTGCAAAAGAGACCCGACTGAAATGACTTAGCCAAAGATATAACTGGCAACCTGGGTACAACTAGCCAAGTCCCAAACTGGATACAACTGGGGAGCAGCCTGGCCTCCCTCAGGCTCTGCGGGCGGTGGGGGGGCTTATGAAAGGATGTTAAAACAAGAAATACCTGGAAGGCCTTTTAGCCCAAGCCACCCCACCTGTAGTCCTGAGTGAGAGGTGGCTTGTATCTGTTGGGAACAGACCTTGCTCACATTGAAATCAGCCATGGTGAGAGAATTTACACCCTGGAAACCGACAACCGCCACAAACCAGGGCTTCCCCTTACCTCACCTCTGTTATTAAGCGTGTGGAAGTACATCTCTATTCTACCTCTCCGGCCCCCACTTTACAGAAGAGGAAACTGAGGGCCAAGGATGAGGAGTGACTTTTTCAGTATCATACAGTAATTTTCTTCCGCTTGCTCATTTATCATTTGCTTAAATTTTTATGGAGTGCCCCACCTGCTAGACTTTGGGGAGACATGTCCCTTGTCCTGGGGGCATCTGAAGTCTGGACTGACATACAGAACATGTACACCGGCTGTGGCACTGAGGGCTGATAACCACAAAAGGGATGGGTGCCAGAGCCACGGCAGGCTCAGGAGGACACCAGTGTCCATCAGCATGGCTAGGAAGGCCTCTCGGAGGACAGGACTCCTGAGCGAAGCTCTGAAGGATGAGTGGGAGACAGACAAGACGATGGGGGCAAGAGGGCTGGAGGCAGAGAGAACAGCATCTGCAAAGGTGTAGCAGGGGGAGGGCCTGGCAGGGGCACGTGACCTGTGGGCACCTCCTCATGCTCTCAAAGACCCTAGGTCCAAGACTCCTTTTACCAGCAGCAACCAAGAGGAGGGTTACACTGCTTAGACCCCTTCGGAGCCATCAGTCAGAAGTCACACCAGTGACTTAGCACCAGTATTGAGTTCCTGCTGGATATGAGTTCCAGACTAGGCACTGGGGACAGGAGGAACCCAGTGAGGGTGTATCTGAAGCATCACCCCCTAGGGGATCAGATAAGGAATGTCTGTGAGGGCCGGGGTGGGGGTGGGGAGAGCAGGGGAGAGATGCAGTTGGGTGTGGAGGGTGGGAGGTATGGTGGAAAAGCAGAGGGAGAAGATGAATATTTGGTGGGGTGTGGGGGCCAGAGGCCGTTCAAGAGGAAAGGATGGATGAGCACGCACAGCTTCTAAGCAACAAACATTAAGCACTTACTGTGTGCCAGGCACAGGTGCGGGGAATACAAGAGTGTAGAGCCCGTCACTGTCTTCAAGTGGCTCCCAGGTACTGGGGAGACAGAACTGTAAATGGACAGTTACAATATAGTGTGATGAATGGTAAGACAGCCCCAAAAATGACCAGGGGAGATTTCCCAGTGAAAATAACATGTAATTTGAGTCCCACAAGATGAACCAGCATGAGCCAGGTGAAGTGTGAGGGAACAGTAGATGGGACAGCCCAGGCCAAAGCTGGATGACAGGCAGAACAAGATGTGCTGAAAGCCTGAAAGAGGGCCCATGTGGCTGGGGTGGAGGGAGGAAGGGCAGGAGCAGCTGGGCTGTTGGGCAGAGGTAGGAGCGGGAAGGACATTCTAAAACACACCAGGGAGGGAACTAGCGGCTAAACCAGTGGTCCAGAGGTTAAATCTCAGTGTTTCCAATGCAGGGGGCACAGGTTCAATCCCTGGTCAGAAAACTAAGATCCCACATGCTGCACAGCGGCCCCCCAAAAAGAAAGGTTTTTAAGTAAATCACCTGAGGGCTTCCCTGGTGGCTCAGTTCTAGGGTAAGTCTGCCTGCCAATCCAGGAGACATGAGTCCAATCCCCAATTCGGTAAGATTCCACATGCCGTGGAACAAGAGATACTGGTTCGGTCCCTGGGCTGGGAAGATCCCCTGCAGAAAGAAATGGCAACCCACTCCAGTATTCCTGCCTGGAGAATCCCATGGACAGAGGGGCCTAATGGGCTACAGCTGATGGGGATGCAGACAGCTGGACACGACTGAGCACAGCACAAACCATGCCACGGAGTTTGGTCTTGGATCTAACGACAATAGGGAGCTAACAAAGGGCTTTAAGAAGAAGAGTCTCATGATCAGATTTTTTTTTAATGATCGCTCTGGCCACCTTGTGGAGAATGGATTGAAGGGGCAGGGGAGACAAGAGTGGAGAAGAGAGACCAGCAAGAGATTACTGCAGACAGGAAAGGATGATGGCTTGGATCAGGAGGGTAGCAGCGGCAGTTGATGGATTTGGGAAATGTTTTGAGGCGAAGTTGACAGAACTTATTGATGGATTAGATGGGAGGAATTAGGGAAAAGACAGGAATCATAGATGGCTTGAGCCACCAGGTGGAGGGTAATGTCATTTACTAGAAGCAGGGGACGGGGGAGCAGGTTTAGACTGTTGTCACAGGGCCAGGACTAAAAACCCAGGACTCCTGATTCCAAGCCAGCACCTGTTTTCCCTGGGGGACTGCTGGGAGAAGGTGGGGAAATGTGGGACAGAGGTAGAGGAACATGGACATGGAGAGGAGAGAAAGCAAAGGGAACAAGATAACAGTAACCACTGCTAAGTCAGTACCAGGCACTGTGCTGGTATACATGACCATCCTTTCTAATTAGCCACCTCACCTTTCTACCCCCATATCCTGCTTTGTTTTTCCTCACAGTGATTACCACTACCAGAAACTACATGATTTACTTGTTTATTCTCTATCTCCCCTCTCCCACAGAATATGAGCTCCATGAGAGTAAGGACCTTGTCTGTCTGGTTCAGTGATATCTCCAGGCTCCTGGAACAGTGCCTGACACAACAAATGTTCAGTATGTATTTATTGTATGAAAACTTATAACTCCTTATCAGTTTTATTATTATTCCCTTTCAGATCCAAGTCGGTGGTACTCAAATGTATGGTTAGCCTGGCCCCAAACAGTGTCTTCCAGGGACTCAGAAGGCCAACGGGACATGAACCAGTCCTGAGCAGTGGAGAGGGCTCAGGATGACCTGGGAGCTGGTCGGACCATGTGGATGCCCAGGTCGTGGCCACTTGGCTTTTTCATCAGACTGGTAACCTTATCTCCCCGTATGTTAAATGCCCTGCCAGAAAAGGGCAGAGTGGAAGCTGGAGATGACACCTGAGGAGGCAGGATTGGGCGCAGAGCCCTCTCTTGGGCAGGAAGAAACGTCTGAGCCTTGGTGTCCAAGCCCACCCTGGAGCCGCTCCCGGTAGCTGGTCTGCAGCGCCACCTCGTGGCCAAAGTTCAAAGACGCTTTTCCTCCCCCTGTCCCCTGCTGCTCAGAATCCAGGCAAGCTGGCCACTAGCCCAACTTGCAAGCTTCCTGAGTACCTCTGGCATCAGTCTTCAGCCATCCCTCCAGTCCTTTCGCTTTGAATGAACCTCTCTCATCCTCAGGGACTCCAGATCCACTTCATGCAGGAAGCCTCTTCTGGTCAGTGATCACTCTCCTCGGCCTCCAGACTACTCACTGGGTATCACTGTTTACCTCTGGGTTCTTAGACTCTGGGGTCAGACAAATCTGGCTTTGAACACTGGGGTGTCCATTTACCAGCTGTGTGACCTGAGCAAGTTACCTAATCTCCTCGACCCTTATGTCCCTGATGCTAAGCAGAGATGGCAATTCCAGTCTCACAGGGATGTGAAGAGGATTAAATAAGATCAAGAAATGAGATCAAGTCTGTAAATGTAAAGAGCCTAGCAATAAGGAAACTCAGGAAATAGAAAGTCCCTTCCCACCCTTCTCGAACTTCCTCTTCCCTTTCCTGAAAAAGGAAGCATGATGAAATAGAAGGCACAAGAGTCACAGGACCTGGGTTCTCTGGGCCGTGGTTTTCTTGCTCTCTGTAAAACAAGGCCATGAGACAACTGCTAAATCTATTCATTCATTCACTCACTCACTCACTCATTCATTCAGTTTCTAGTCCACCTATGACATTCTAAACAGTGAGTATGTCTTTTATATCCATTCATTCACCTGTGCCAGACGGTGTCTTATGCTTCAGTACCAACCTGTTAGTATCCAGCCCAGTGCCTGGCTCAGAGAGGGCACCGGAAAAAAATCCTTCGCCAATAATCTACCAAGAACATGTTTCCTGCCTCCCCTTCTCTGCCCCAAGAGAACACCCAGCCCTGCCTGGCACCAGGTGCCCCTCCCCCTCCTCAGCCTGAGAAACCAGAGCTGGCGCCACCGGGTGAGGAATCTGGGGACCAACTGTCACAGCTCCGGTATCACCCGCCTCTGGGACGCCTGGGTCCGGCCCGAATCCCAGTGGGGCTCTATCCGCCAGCTGTCCTGGGGGACCCTAGCTCTGCCCCAGACCCTCTGAGCTGCTCTCCCTGGGGAAATCAGAGAGGGCAGGCGACCTGCTGGGGGAGTTCCGGGTGGTATTGGAGCAGGAACAGAGAGGAGTTTGTCTGTCCAAGTCCAAACCTCAGGCTGGGCGGCAAAGCCCTTGGAGACTGGGTCCACAGCGGAGGACCCAGAGTGGCCTCCTCTCTTCTCCAAATTCCTTAGGCCTCCAAGTCCCAAAGACTGTTTTGCCCTCACATTTATTCCTGTTTGGCCATGATCTGTAGGTCAGATAGGCTAGTTTCTGTGTCTTTCTGTGGGCAGAGAGCAAGTCTTCCATTTCTTTTGTGTGTCCTACAACAGAATTTTACCCAATACATTCCCACTGATGGAAATTAATGAGTTGGGTGTATCTCCCAACAGAGGGAATATTGGCTGCACTCTCAGCAGGAAGGATGATGTTAGATCACAAGGTAGACTTCCCATAAGGGAGGAATATTAAGAAAAGAAAACAAAAACCCCATAAAGTTTGGTAGAGGAGGTTCAGTAGGACCGATGGAGGTGGCTTCTCAAGAGCAGCAGGGATACACAGGTGAGATAACCTCTGTAAGGACCTGCCAGCTTAGAAGGGCAGCCTTGGTGGTAGCCTCCTGTGTCTGCCTCCCTCCCCCAGGGGCTCTGAGAATAGGACAAGGGAGGGGCGGCTTCAGGTCTGTGCCCCATCCCTTGATACCTGATGCCTGGGCAGCAATAACAGGTGCCCAGTTTTGCTAGAAAAAGGACAGAGATGCACAGAGATAAGCACAGTCCGGACCATCCATCCCACCCCCTGTCATCCAGCCTCCACTGGAGTTCTGGGCCACCCTGCTCTCAACTAGGTCACCTTTCCTACCTTGCAGCCAGACCTGTGGGTACACATCCCCACCCACACATATACAACTTGCACACAGACATACATGCTCGTATCACCAACTCAACAACTCCACAGGGGCCTCTGTTCCACAGGCCTGAGGCCGTGTGTGTCAGAGAGACATATAGAGTTGGCTTGCATTCCAGGGCTCAACAGGAATTGTTTGGATCTCTCTGTTTGTTTGTTTGGGATGATCTTATTTCTGCAAGTCTAGATCCAGAACTGACTTCAGGTGACTCACAGTGGGTCAGGATCTCCTCCAGTGCCTGGCACGTCCTAAGAACTCAATAGGAAGTAGTTAGATGAATGAACGTATTAAAATTAATTAATGAAGACCACAGTCTAGCTAAAGTCAATTGCCAGCAGAGAACAACCAGGGCCCCCAAACTAGCATTGATTGAACATCTAAAATGAGCCAGACGCTGTGCTAGGAACTTGGCTTATTATTTCCATTTGAAAGATGAGGATATCGAAGCACAACAGTAATTGACTGTTCAAGAAGCATAACAGGGACTTCCCTGGTGATGCAGTGGATAAGAATTCACCTGCCAATGCAGGGGACATGGGTTCGACCTCTGGTCTGTAAAGATTCCACATGCCATGGAGCAACTAAGCCTGTATGCCGCAACTACTGAGCCGGCACTCTAAAGCCCTCGAGCCACAACTACGGAACGTGATGCTGCAGTTACTGAAGCCTGTGCACCTAGAGCTTGTGCTCCCCAGCAAGAGAAGCCACCGCAGTGTGAAGCCCGCAAACTGCAAGTAGAGTGGCCCCGCTCACTGCAACTAGAGAAAGCCCGCGTGCAGCAGCGAAGACCCAGTGCAGCCAAAACCCAACAAAAAAATAAATAAGAAGCAGAACAAGCAGCGCTCTTGGCTCCAGAGACCACCTCCTTCCTCTTACACCATGATGCTTGGAATGTGCAGTTTCACTCACCACACTCTTACAGAGTTTCTGCTCTGAGTAGGGCTGTGTGTTGGACACTGGGGGACCAGGGTGGGACACAGTGACAAAGGTGAGACACACAGTCCTGTCTTCCAAGGTCCTGAAGGGGACATATGCCACCTACCCACCTTTCTAGTCATAGGCAGAGTGAAGGATGGGGAGGGGTGGGCATAGCTGTCTATTTCCAAGCAAGATTTTTTAAGTAAGGCCTTTGGTCCTAATGGTCATAATTCTAGATTGAGTAGGCAGGGACTTCCCTGGTGGCGCAGTGGGTAAGAATCCACCTGCCAATGCAGGAGACACGGGTTTGACCCCTGGTCTGGGAAGATTCCACATCCAGCGAGCAACCATGGCCACGCGCCGCAACTTCTGAGCTCCTGCTCTAGGACTACAAATACCGAGCCTGCGTGCTGCAACTACAGAAACCCGCTGGCACTCCCCAACAGGAGAAGTCCCTGCAGTGAGAAGCTTGGGCGCTGCAACGAAGAGGAGCTCCCGCTTACCACAACTAGTGAGAGCCCATGAGCAGCAATGGAGATGCAGTGCAGCCCCCCACCCGACCTAAAAATAATAATATATTAAATAGACTGGGTAGGCAGAGGGAGAGGAAAATGGGAGCTGCTGGACTGAAACTTAGCTTGGCCAACATGTCAGTGGATGAGGGAGTCCCCTGAATAAAGGAGGCCACCCACTTCTGGAAGTGAGGAAAGAAAGAAAGTGGAAGTGTTAGTCGCTCAGACATGTCCAGCTCTGCAACGCCATGGACTGTAACGCCAGGCTTCTCTATCCATGGACTTCTCCAGGCAAGAATATTGGAGTGGGTTGCCATTTCAAAGGACTCATCAATTAAGTTATTTAAAGACTTCAGAATAGGGAACCCCCTGGCAGTCCAGTGGTTAGGACTTGAGTTTTCACTGCCAAGGGTACAGGTTTGATTCCTGGTCAGGGAAATAAGATCTCACAAGCCCCTCAGCCAAAGAGTAACAATGACAAAGCCCTCCCCTCTCAAGGTGCCTGCCCTACCCCCTCTGCTGCTGGGCACTCTGGCAGGTCCCCTGTAGGTGAATGTACCCCCACACAATTTGGAGGCACACATCTCTGTGTGTACACCCATGCCCCAGACCTAAGTGCATTCACACACAGCCTGCCCTCCAGGTGCCAAGTGCCTCTCTTGCCATGGATATTTGGAGTCAATGGGAGCCTAAGGGTGGACCCAAGGCACATGAATACACCCTGGGGGGCTGATTAGTCCTTGCTGGATCAGTGAGAGGGGGTCCAGCAGGGACTGCCCCTTCCTCTACCCCCCACTTTAGTCTACCTCTTTGCATTCAGCAGCTGTCCCCTCCCCGCTCACTTACACTTGTTTCTGTTCTTTGTTTTCCTCCCTGGCCAAATCCCCAAGGCTTCTTTGGTCATTAACCTCCTGCTTTAATTAGCTTAGTGGGGAGGAAAGTGGAAGCAGGGAAAATTCAGGAGTGAGTGTCTAGGGGGAATGTCATTTTGGTGGGGACAGGAAGGCTTCGACCAGCTGGTGACAAAAATGCCTGGCACACAGTAAGAACTACACAACTGTCTGCGATTTCTGATAATGTGCAAAAGAGTCACCTGGTCCACAAAGCAGGAGGCTTCCCCCATGGCTCCCAGGCCCCCCAGCCTGGGTTCCTGGGGTAGGAGAGTGGACAAGAGCAGGTAACAGCCAAAGGTCTCATCTCTCCAATTCTTCCTCTCTCACTCTTGCTTAGAGGTGGGAGCATTTAATCCCACAAAAAGGTTTGTTGCTAACTTTGTTTAATCTTTGATCCAGAGGGCATCGCATCCCCAATTCTGGGGCCTTCCAGTATTTCTCTGTCATGGCTTCCCTTCCCTGGATCTTCCGCTGGGCAAAGCAAGAGACCCACAGTAAGCCAACTCCCACGCCCTCCTGAGATCCTCCTGTCTCCCACCCTCCCCTTGGTGTGCAAGTTTACTCTTTCCAAGAATCAATTTAGGGAACTGGGCTTCGCAGCTCAGCCCTCACGGCCTCACAGTGCCTGGTCTATGAGGTCATCTCCTCCGTTCCCCCATCCCCCTGCCTCCAAGCAGGACGTTACCTCACAAACTAGCTCAGGTTTTTGGTTTCCAAGGCACTCCAAAAAAGAACACCCACCCATTCTTATCAAGCTCTTTTCGGAAGTTCTTCTTAAAAGTCCATCCTCAAGCCCTCGGGTTGTGGTGCCATCCTCTCTCCTACTGGGAAAGACCCAGGCATAAAAAGGGTGACAAAAGAAATGCCAATGCTATGGGATAAGGGGAGAAGAAAAGATTGCATTACACTCCAACTTCCATAAACTCCCTAAAAATACCCAGCTCTCCAATTCACGACTTAAAAACTGATTTTTACTTTCACCAAATTTCCAGAGTCAAAGGAGCTGAATTAGTGGGTTTTCAATAGGGGAGAGATGGGTGAGGCAAAGTGGAATGATGGTGACGGCTAAAGAACAGAGCACCCCCAAGCTAAACGGATGGCCCGGGCCTGAGGAAGTCTGGGTCTCCATTCCACCCGGTGTCTTCTTTCCTCCTTCCGTCGCACCCAAAGCTCGTGTGGCTCTCACCCGAAACTGTTAACTCCTATCATGCCTTTAAGACTTCCCTTGCCTCCCCGCTCTCGGTCCCCTACTTCTCTCCACCCCTTCATCCTCACTTCATTTCTCCACAGCCCTCCCAGCTCCCCTCCACTGATCAGAAGGATGTTAACTAACTCACCTCCCAGTTGGTGCTTCTCTGATCTCCGAGACTGGGGGGAGGGAAGGGAGGAAGGGGGATGGCTTGCCGCTTGGGGAAGAGGGGACCCCGTCTTTGCCAGGGGGTCCCACCCTCCAACCCGGCACCCCATCCCGGCCCCCCACCCCCACCGCCCAGCGCGCAGAGCCGTGTTCTCCACGCATCGCCGCTGCGGGCTTTGTCTGCTCTGCGGAGAACCTCTGCCCGCGGCCCGGAGCCGGGATCGACTCTGGGAGAACGGGAGGGGGGAGCGGAGAGCGGAGAGGGAGCGCGGCAGGGAGGGGGGAAGCGGGAGAGAAAGCCAGAGAAAGCCGCAGTGACCCAGCCGGGACAGCTCCCCGCCCTCTCCCCCGCCTCATTACCATAAGAAAGAGGGACCTAAGACTGGCCGGATCGCGAAGGAGCCCGTTTTGGGAGGGGGCACACTCCATTAGTCTGTTTTCAATCCGTTCCTTTTCTGTACACTGACTCCTTTCCTCTTTAAAAATGAGGGACCTCGACTGCCTTCCCACCCCCAGCTTCGCCTCCCAGCAGCGGGTAAAGACCAAAGGCACATCCCTATCTTCCTCGGGTCAAGGAATTCGTCCCCGCGCCCCCGAGGGCGGGAAACTACAACTCCCGGCATGCCCCGGGCGCCCCCGGCGCGCCCCCTCCCGTCAGTTCCATGCTGCTCCATCCAGTTCATTTAAAACAAAAGAGTTTGAGCGCTGGAAGGGGCTGGGCTCTATTGGGGGCCACTGAGCGCCGCTCCTGGACTGGGGCTCGGTGCGGAAGCCTAAGGGGGCGTCTGGACGGTGGGGTCTAGAGACTCCCGGGACCGAGGCGGGAGGGGTGGGGGCAGAGATCCCGCAGCCCCCCGCCCCCCCGTCACCCCCGGAGAGGAGAAGAGATCTGCTTTCTCGGTTTTGCTTCTCTATCCCCCACCCCCACCCCGGGGGCTGGGGCGAGGGGAGTCGGGTTACAGGGTGTTTGGGGAGGGGGCTTAGAGGGAGGGTCTATCTTTCTATCTCGCTTTCTTCCCCCTCCCCAGTTCTTTGTTCCCCCCCTCCCCACACCCCCCCTCCTCCTCTCCTCTCCCCTCCCCTCCTCTCTCCCCCTTTTCCCTTCCACCACCTCTCTCTCTCCCTCTCTCTCTCCCCCAGCTTTTGTTTCGCCATGCCTAGCCTAGTGGTATCTGGAATAATGGAAAGAAATGGGGGCTTTGGAGAACTAGGATGTTTCGGGGAAGCGCTAAGGACCGAGGGCTGCTGGAAGACGAGCGCGCCCTTCAGCTGGCTCTCGATCAACTCTGCCTCCTGGGTTTGGGGGAGCCCCCGCCTCCACGGCGGGCGAGGACGGGGGAGGTGGGGGGGCGGCGCCCCCGCGCAGCCGGCCGCCCCCCGCAGCCGGCCCCGCCGCCGCCGCCCGCGGCGCCCCCGGCCGCCCCGACGGCGGCCCCCGCGGCGCAGACGCCCCAGCCCCCCACCGCCCCCAAAGGGGCCAGCGACGCCAAGCTCTGCGCTCTCTACAAAGAGGCCGAGCTGCGCCTGAAGGGCAGCAGCAACACCACCGAGTGTGTACCAGTGCCCACCTCCGAGCACGTGGCAGAGATCGTGGGCAGGCAAGGTAAGCGGGCGCCGGGACCGCGGAGAGGGACTGGAGTTGGGGGCACCCCATCCCTAGCACGGAAAGTTCACTTCCTCCCTCCTTGCCCGCCTCTGGCTCAGTCCCTTCCCCACAAAGGGGGACCCGCCCCCTACCCTGATTCCGAAGTGCCTCAAAGTTCCCTGCTACCCCCTAGTTGGAACTGTCCTCCAGATCCTTCCTTCCCTAGGGCTCTGCCCTTAGACAAAGAAATATCCTCTCTCAGAGAAAGGGAAAAGGGAGGGGGATCGGTTTTCCAATCCGGGAGGCTGTCCGGAGGGGGTGTCCACTCGTAGCCTGAAAAACTGGCCGAATGTGCAAAAGAGTTACTCAGGAGCCCCAACTATGGCATCTACTAGTGGTTTGGGGAGGGGGCACCCCCTGGGACCCCCAGCCACCTGGAGTTACAGACTTTGGGGGAGACCTGGCCCGGGAAGGCAGACTGAGTATCTGTCTCTTTGTTGGGCTGAGTGTAGGAATGGAAGGGGGTGTGGCTCATGGGAGGGTCCCAGCCTGGGGGTGAGGTGGGGAAGGGGGCTGCTGGGAGGAGGGAGTCCTGTGGTCACCCGCACACTAAAGTTGGATGGTCTATGGGATTTTGGAAGGGGTGCCTCCAGCGAAGTGCCACGTCCCGGTGTAGACCTCTTCTCCTCCCTCTCAGGCTTTTGTTCTGGGCTGGCCACGGCAAGGGGCCAGAGGCCTGGAGAAGGGTCTCTGGTAGTGAGAGAGTAGGACAGGGTGGGAAGGGGCATGCTGAGGGGTGAGGAACCGTCACCTGGAGATTTGCTGGAGGGCATGAGTCTTGGTGTGTTGTTGGGGAGGGGGTGGGGTGGGTACAGAATTAATCCAATGTAGAGTGTCTCTGATACCACACCCTCCTCTGCTCCAGCATCCCTGGGCGGGGTGGGGGGTGGAAATGTTGGTAAGGGTCCAGATTGAGCAGACGGGATCCTGGGGACCCTTCCCTCTCCCAGTTTCCCAAAGGGGAGTGGGGGGGGGGGATTTGGAAATTGCAAGGGGGCTGGACTGGGGAGGTGTGGGGTGGGGGAGGAGCAGGGGAGGAGCTGTCCCACAGTGGGGGAACAATAGAGGAGCTGCATTCCGGCTGGGAGTGAAGGAGGAGGCCGGCTGCTGGCTGGGGAAGAGGGGAGGCAAGTCAGGGGGCCCCTTACTCCACATCACACCTCGTCTACCCGAAGTGTGGGGGGTTGGGGGAATTTTGCTGGGAGATCCAGAATGGAGGAGGGAAAGATGCCACTCCCCGGCGTAGCCCTCACCCCCTGGGGCACCCCATCTCTTGAGATTTCTGGTTTTAAAAGTTGGATTTCCTCTTGTTGTCAGAAACTAGGGACCCAGAGCCCTGGAATCGGGGTGGGGACACTGTTATCTTTTCTTGGGTGCGGGGGGTGGTCTTGGGAGGCCCCGGAATTTCATGGAGTCATTCTTTCCTCTTCTGCCTCCGCATCAGATGGGCCTGTCTCTCATAAAAGTAGGGGATTTCTCCTATTCAGAGAAGACAAGCCTCCTCCTCACTCCTTAAGGAAATGGAAGTCCTTTCTCTTGTCTAACCTCCCTTCTCCTGCTGTGGTGTCAGTGGTGCTCTATTTGACCTCTAGGAAGGTGAAGCCAAGTGGGTCTTCTCTTCAAGAGATGCTTCCTCAGGATTGGAGCAGGATGAGATCTGCTACCAGTTCTGCATCTCTAGGCCTCTAGCTTTTCTCCTTACTTGTATACCTGGCCTGTTCTCCTCACCCCAAATCCAGTCCCCAAAGACACCTATAACAGCTCTCATGTAAGTTTAGGGGCCCAATACTTAGAGACAGAACCCAGGTGCCTATCAGATGCCATGAAATTAGAAGTTGTAGAAGGGCCTTCACTGTTCCTTCCCTTGCCCCCCATGCCTCCCAAACAGAACAATCATTTACTGATATTAAAGCAGCAAGGATGTGGGCTTGACAACAGGTAGGACTTCTCAACTGCCAAGAGGTCTGAAGACAAAAGGGAGGAGCAGATTCTCCTTCCTAAGGTCTCTTGAAGGTGAGGAGAGCTGCCCCCCAACCCACTCTCTCCTCCCACATGCCAATCTGGTAGGTTTGGAGAAGAAGCCATCTGGAGTGGAGGAAGGAGAGGGAAAAAAGATGAGCTCACCTCAGGCCTATGGTTGGAGGGTTAGGCAGAGTCAGAAAACTAGGACCACTGGCATTGGTTGGGGGAGTGAGAAAGGGAACTGTAAATGCGTATCTGGAGACGGGTATGAATGTCTAAATGTGAATGGGGGCAAAAGTTGTGGGCAGGGGTGTATAGGAATGTGCTGCATGTGTCTCCTGGGAATGATGGGGATGGAAGAGTGGGCTGGATGAAAGGATGAAACACAGGGAATCCATATGTATAGGGGAGAGGGGTATGTGAAAGTGTGCATTAGACTTGCACCAGAAATAACGTTTAGATAAAGGCAAGCTGCATAGCGGCTTCTAGGTCCGTGTCTGTATGTGTGCATGTACAAATGCACACATGTAGCATGTGTGCTTTGAGAAAACATGGGAGTCTCAGAGGTTCTGTGTGAAGATAGGGGCAGGGATAGGAAACTGGAAAAGGAGGAGAGAGGTTTGTCCAGTCAGCTGTCAAGGTCTGCCACCTTTAGACTGCAGTCTAGCCATCCCAGCCTCCCTCACTTTTCTCTTTCCCCTTCTCCCTCTTTGTCTCTCTTTGTCTGGGCCATTCTCCTTTCTCTTCCTGCCTCTCTCCCCAGCCTCTCAGCTTTTACCCACTCCTCCTTCAAAGCAGGAGTATAGGTCGAGAACACCTTCTCCCCCACCCTACTCAGCCCACAGCCCATCTTGGCTCTCCTGCCCCAGGGAACAGGGTGGCAGGAGTGTCCATGAGGTCAGGCACTGCGTCCCTCACACGTCATTATCCTCCTTTCCTTCCTAAAACTGATTCTCAGACCTTTCCTGACCTCCCACACTCCATGAGTTGCTGAAAACTTGCTGTGAATTTGGGACTGGCTGAGAGACACTAATGGGTGGAAGGCATGGGAGCAGATGCGGGTCAGTCGTTCCAGTGTAGACTGGAAGACACTTTTAATGCATGGAGATCAAGTGAGGAGTAGACTGTAAGCTTCTGAGGCAAGATCAAGGTCAGTGACAGACTGGAGATCGCAGTTGCAGGGCAGGGTGGGTGATTGAGCGACTTGGAAGTATGTGAGTAGCCAGAAATCAGTAGAGAAATTGGAAGAAACAGCTAATGGTTGACGAGGAGTTACTGAGTAGATTAGCAGCTTGTCTGGGAAGGTCAGTGATTATTTCCAGGATTTCAAAGAGTGCATGAATTTGGAGGTCCTACATGGAATTCAAGGGAAAGTTGTGACATTTTGCAATCTGTGGCTGATAGATACACTGGATAGATTTAAGATACAGTGAGTGAATTGTTCTGGTTAGAGTAGGGGAGGGTTTCCTAAGAGTAGATAGAGGTTCCTGGGTGGGCTGGTTATCCGAGTAGGAGCAGGAGCTTGTTGGCTCCAGCACAAACCTTCTTGCCTTGTGAGTTGATTTCTCTCTTCCCTTCCCTATCCCAGGCTGCAAGATTAAGGCTCTGAGGGCCAAGACCAACACCTACATCAAGACGCCCGTGCGAGGCGAGGAGCCAGTGTTCATGGTGACTGGGCGGCGGGAGGACGTGGCCACAGCCCGCCGGGAAATCATCTCAGCGGCCGAGCACTTCTCCATGATCCGCGCCTCGCGCAACAAGTCGGGCGCCGCCTTTGGAGTGGCGCCTGCTCTGCCCGGCCAAGTGACCATTCGTGTGCGGGTGCCCTATCGCGTAGTGGGACTGGTGGTGGGCCCCAAGGGGGCAACCATCAAACGCATCCAGCAGCAGACCAACACGTACATTATCACGCCAAGCCGGGACCGCGACCCGTGTTCGAGATCACCGGTGCCCCGGGAACGTGGAACGTGCGCGCGAGGAGATCGAAACGCACATCGCAGTCCGCACAGGCAAGATCCTCGAGTACAACAATGAAAACGACTTCCTGGCGGGGAGCCCCGACGCCGCGCTGGATAGCCGCTACTCCGAGGCCTGGCGGGTGCACCCTTCCGGGTGCAAGCCCCTCTCCACCTTCCGGCAGAACAGCCTGGGCTGCATCGGCGAGTGCGGAGTGGACTCTGGCTTTGAAGCCCCGCGCCTCGGCGAGCAGGGAGGGGACTTCGGCTATGGCGGGTACCTGTTTCCTGGCTATGGCGTGGGCAAGCAGGACGTGTACTACGGAGTGGCGGAGACTAGCCCCCCGCTCTGGGCGGGCCAGGAGAACGCCACGCCCACCTCGGTACTCTTCTCTTCCGCCTCTTCCTCCTCCTCCTCTTCCGCCAAGGCCCGCGCTGGGCCCCCGGGAGCGCATCGCTCTCCTGCCGCATCCGCAGGGCCCGAGCTGGCTGGACTCCCGAGACGCCCGCCGGGAGAGCCGCTCCAGGGCTTCTCTAAACTTGGGGGCGGCCTGCGGAGCCCCGGCGGCGGGCGGGATTGCATGGTGTGCTTCGAGAGTGAGGTGACTGCCGCACTGGTGCCCTGCGGACACAACCTGTTCTGCATGGAGTGTGCAGTACGCATCTGTGAGAGGACGGACCCGGAGTGTCCTGTCTGCCACATCACAGCCACGCAAGCCATCCGAATATTTTCCTAAGCTCCTGGCCCCTGGCCTCCTGGGGCCGCTCCCCAGGGGCCCTTCCTGGAGCTGTTTTCCACTGGGGCCTTTTGCAAATCAGTGGTTTGAGGGGCAAGGTGCTTAGATACTCGCTTGCTGGGGAGGGGGGGGGGGGGGCGATGGTGGCTGGCTGGAGGGCGGGGCCACTTTCAGAGCCTTTGGTCCCCCTGTCCTGGAAAGGTTGGGACGGGGGCCAGGCCGGGAAATTTTACTAGAGTTACAACTCCTGATACCTCAACACACCCTTCAATCCGGAAGCAGCTAAGAGAAACTTTTGTTTTGCCAGAGGTGGCCGCTAAGGCATCCTGACTCCTTGCCCGTCCAACTCACACTACCCCTTCCTCTAGGGAGGGGATGGGGAACGGGAGAGTCTGTATCTAGAGGTGCTCCAACAATCCCCAAGCCTCTGGTGCTGACCTCTGACCTCCAACCACGACCCTTTAGACCCTCCACCACCTTGTATTCTGTTTGAGGATTTGTTCTGGGCTTCCAGCAGTATGAGGGGGTTGGGGCCCTTTCAGAAGTCTGAATAGATTTTCTGAGGGGGAAGGGGAGGAAGTATGTCAATCAATAAAGGGCTCAGAACTCGTCCCTCCCCACAAAGCTGGGCTAGAGGAGTCTGGAGAGGGGTGCTCCTCTGCTTTCCCTCCACTCTCTCCTCCCCATCATCCTTCCCTTTGAGTTTTCCTCTTTCCTTTGCTCTGTCCTCCAGCTCTTCTCTCTGCTTCTCCTTGCCGGCTGTCACAGCCAGCCCTGTCTTGCCCTGCCTCTTTCTTCCCTTCTTGCCTCTCCTTCCTGCTCCATCCAGCCCAGCTTTGGGGACACTATCCCCCTGGGGAGAGGCAGAGGGAAAAACATTTTGATGGTCCCCTCAGTTCCTCTGTCGTCCAGAGGCCCACTTTTCTCCTCCTCCAAAGAAACACCTCAAATTCTTGATAGAATGTATCCCTATTCTCAGTGAATATTTGAAGAGGGGACTAATACTGGGGTACACAAAGGGTCAAACCTCCACCTTTATCATCTTTGGGCATTACATTTAGGGAGCAGTTGGGGGCTGGGTTTTCTGGTGGTGGGAGGGGGAGAGCCAGGGTAGTGTGTCTGCTCTTGAGGAGCAGGAGGGAGGCAGTAGGAGACACTGCTGGAGGGAGGCAGGGTTCCTCCTCCCTTGCAGTGCCCCATTCCCTGCGCCCCTCTCTGGACCTGACCTGAACCCTTGTTAACAAATTAATAATGAAGTCTCTGAGGAGAGACCTTGTCTTCAGAGAGGGTCACTCCAGAGCCAAGCAGAATTGGGGTGCAGCCGGGCCTGTTCTAAGAATCATGTATCATAGGCCTTGCACGCCCTTTGCTGCTTCCCTACTGCTCACCTGGGGCAATCACCAGCCTCCCACCCTCCTGGTTCCGCTGGCCGGGCTAGGAGGGGATGGGGGATGGGAGATGGGAGTCCCCAGGGGTCCTAGGAGATTCTTGTATATAGTAGGGTGGGACTGTTCTAAGTGATCTCTGAGCCTTGAGGCTCCGGAGTCCCATTCTTCCTGGATGGAGAGGGGGTGCAGGGATGGGGGCACAGAGGGGATTTCCTCGTCTCCTTCCTCCTGTTCTGAATTAACTCACCTCTCCTCAGCCTTCCCCTCCAGACCACCAGCCAGGGAGGGGAGCGGAAGGAGGTCACAGCCAGGAAAATTGGCCTGTGACAACTTCCCTCCTTCCCGCCAATGTGAGCCATCCTGAGATGTCTGTACAATAGAAACCAAACCAAATGGGCACCCCTCGGGCGCCGAGGGAGGGTGGGGAGGGGGTGGGAAGATGGGATGTCTGTCTGTCGATCCCCTCCCCCTCTCCACTCTACCCACAAAGGCGGAAGACTGTTACACTAGGGGGCTCAGAAAATTCAATCCCACTCTTACTAATTGAGCCAAACCTAGAAACCAACACAAAACACATAGTGAGAGACAAAATAGAGGAGAGAAAGCATGAGAGGGAGCGAGATAGGCAACCAACACAGAGGAGAGAAAACAAAAATAGAAAAAAAAAGCAGTTCTTTATAATTTAATATTCTATTTTAATAAAGGCATTTATTACCGTATAAATGTAGCAAAGAACCTGGGCTAATATGAAAAAAAAGACTTTTTATTAGGTAATTTATTATATGAAAAGGATATTTTATTTTATGATAAAGTGATCCTTAAAAAAATAAAAAACTTTAGAAGGTTTAGAATATATGTAGGGAGAGAAGAAGAAAAAAAATACATTTGTATTCAGAGTTAAATCTTAAAAAAGTGTTTTTAATATATGTTCTGGTTTACGTTCCTTTTTTCCCCCACATTTTTTGGGGAGGAATGTCGTTTGCTTTTCCGGGGAGCATCCTGGGATGGCTTGTGGAGACAGGGGCTAGGGGGAACCTGGTCCCTTTGGGGCCCTGCAAGTAGATTGGATTTCACCCCCAAGGCTCCCCCTCCCTCTCCCCCCTCCCCTTTTGGGGGAGCCGGCAGAGCCAAACAAAGAAAGGGATTAAGGAGAAAGGAAGAAGCAGTAGGACTGAGGATCCTGGGGGTGTCCCCCCACTCCCTTCCCCTGTCCGGTCCCAGGGGCAAGTAAGGTGGGGAAGTCCAGAACTGAGGCCTAGCAGGCCTATGGGAACCCTCAGAGAGGTGTGAGATTTAAGAGAAATAGTTTTTGTTTGTTTTTTTTTTTAACCAAAAACGAGAGAGAGAAGAAAAACCGAGGGGTTTAAAAGAAAAGAATACTACAAAATAATAATAATAATTAATAATAATAATTCAAATTTATTTCATATAATCCTAGAGACAAAGAGAAAGAATTACTAGTTACTTAGTAGACGATATTCAGATAGCTTAAAGTTTAGTAGCATTGAGGGCCCCTGGGTCCAGTAGAATGTATAAAAGTCATAATGAAAAGGAAAATAGAGGAGGGAAGTGGCCGAGTCCACCTGAGCCCCACCCCCATCTTCAGATGTCAGGGTGGAGCAGGTTGCTAGTTACGGTTGGGAGCTTCCTTCCAGTCAGCTGGGGTTGATTCTAAGAATCCTGATCTTTAAATTTATAGGACAAATAGATGAGGGGCTCAGTTCCCAGGGTCTTTGAAACCATGAACACCGATCATTTCAGCCAGAGGAGGGCTGGGTTAGGGACAGCTGAGGTGGGAAAGCAAGGTTGGCTCCCTGTCTTTGGGCAGCCCTTACTCCAAACGTGTCCTCTAGAGGCTCTCAGAGGAGGAAGACTGCCCAGCTTCACCCCTCCAGAGACAACTCCCAGGCCTAAATGAGGAAGTCCTTTCTGAAGTATAACTGCAATCCACTCTACCTCTGATTAATTCAAGAGCCTGGTAGGTCATTCCACCAACACACACAGGCACACACTTCTTTCTCAGAGCTTCAAGGGGACTGGAGGGTGTCTGTCCCCTATTCTTTTTCCTTCTGCTTAGCTTCTGACCTCCATGGCAGCAGGTGAAAGAATGATCTCAACAATCAGTCTCCTTTAAAGTTATTTGCAGAAGTGCTTTATTATCTCTTAGATACCAAGGACTAGCCACCCACTGGGGTGGAATGGAGATGCTGTCCTTGAAGGCCTGGGAGAACTGGCCCCCAAGAGTACAGAGTTAGGGGGTGCAGCAGGGACTTTAGGTGACCCCAACCCTAACCATCTGTTCTAGTTCACTGCCATCTGTAAGAGTTCAGGTAGAGGTCATCTACTGTACCCTGACCCTCCCCACAGAAAGTTGGGGAGCTTGGCTTTTGCTTGTGAGAAATCAACTCGTTTTTAAGCACTTGCCTTCTACCAACCCCAGCTTGTAATCAGGTTGGTCCCCCCACCCCTCGCTCCTCTTGACTCTTGGCAAGAAGTTCCATGACACTAATGACTGTCATGCCCCTCCCTGGCCCTAGACCCTGAACTTATCTCCTCCCCAATTTGCTCTTTTCACCCCACCCAGGGACAGACTTTTCCCCTGCTCTTTTGTCCTAGGAACCCCGCTAGTTTGGGAAGGTAGCGTCTGGGGTGGGGAGGGCTTCCTCTTCCCTGCTCGAGGGTGCGGGTGGGGTAGGGTGGGTGGGGGGAGACAGCCCTGAGGCAGGGGAATAGTCTCTCCACTGTAGAAAGTAGAGTAGGATTGTGGTCAGACTTAATTTGAGGCATCTAGTGAAGACACGTTACAAATCCACCAGGAAAACCATTTCAAAAGCAAAATAAAGGCGGGAAACAAAATGGACCCATGAATAATCAAGTCAAGGTGATGTTGCACAAAATGCAGAGAAACCAAGAAGGGGGAGGGTTAATGTATTAAATGTGCTATTAAGAACTTAATTTTATTAAAAGTATTATTACTTAAGGCTCAGGCTTCTTTCTTGGCACATTGGTCGGAACCACCTTAGGGTAAGTGGGGTTTTCTCTAGTGTCATTCTGGGTGACCTTGCTTACCTTGCATGAAGTGGATGGCTCCTATCTGCTCTCCACAGCTTCCTACTTGGGTCTCCAAGTACTCAACCCCTCTTTTCTCTCCATTTACCTCCTTCTATTCCTTGGGGCACCAAGAGACCTCATTCAACCCTACCTTGCAGAACAGGGGAAGGCGAGACAGGGCCACCTAGACCTTGCTTGGAAAGCCAGCTTCTGGACTTGACAGAGAAAGGGCCCAGCTGAGAGCTCGACCCTCCCATCAGTCCGCACCAGATTCAATCCATCTCTACACACCACATCTCTTCAGGGTCAAGCAGAAACCTGGATGGAAGACTTAGGCCTTCCACCTCCCAGGCTTAAAATCCCTTCCCCAGCACACACAGCCTGGGCTGGCCCTGACTCCCCTTTTCTTAAACATCCCCCCTGCCTCCCTCCCCTCACCCCTGCCATTGGAGTGACCTCAGCTCTTGGCACCAGGGCCCAGGGCACCAGATGGTACCCGCTGATGGTTTCCTTTGTCTCTCCTTCCAGATACCCTCTCTCTGCCATGCTGTGCTCCCTCTTCCACCTGCCCTGGGGGTTGGCAGAGGGAAGGACGGGCACCTCCCACCCCCTTGGCACTGTCCCCAGACCACAAGACTCCAGAGACAGCTGGCCCTGGGGGGCAGTGGATATGGTGGGGGGGATGAGGGGAGGGAAAGGAGAAGGACTCAGAGGAGGGCCCAGAGATGAAGGGGAGGCAGCAGGATGATCAGGCTTGATATAAAACACAGCTTTATTGGAGGGCCGTAGTCTGTAAGAGGGGGACCGATAATAGAGATCTGGGGGCGGGGAGGGGCACATGAAGACCTTAGCACTCTGCAGGGCTGTGGACGGGGACTGGCCCCTCTGACATCTGGACCAACAGGGCAGAGAAAGCTCCTGGAGCTGGGCAGGGCTGGGGGTACCAGAACACAGTGGGGGCAGGTCAGAGGCTGATGCAACAGGCCCTCTTCTCCCCAGGACCCAGCTCCTGCCCAGCCGGGCCACTGCCCAGGGTGACGGCATTGGTCCGGGTGTTGTTTTGCCTCTGCTTGGACACCTTAGCGAAGATCTCTGTGAGGGCAGAGGGCGGTGATCAGGGTAGACGATTAGGAGCCCACCCTCCCCATACACACTCTGCATGCCTCTCTCTGAACACTGGGGGTTTTGCTGGAAGGAAGAGGAGTTTGGGTGCCTGGGTCCCATCTACTTACATGGGTGGAGTGGGACTAAGACTCAGCTCCCTGGGAGTGTGGCCTTCTGGTTCTTTCCCTAAGCTCCAGCTGACAGGGGTGGGGGTGTCTGAGGGAGACTGTGAGGAGGCTGGGGGGCCCACAGAGGGGATGAGGAATCAGCTGGGGCGGGCGAGGGCTGGGTGCCTGCGTTCCTCCCACTGCCCGCGGAAGCCTCAGGGGTGGGATGGAGGTGCCTGTCGAATGGAGGCAGGGGCTCTACCTCTGAGGACAGTCTCAAAGGCCAGCTCGACATTGGTGGAATCCAGGGCCGAGGTCTCCAAGAAGAGCAGCCCATTGTTTTCTGACAGAGAGGAAGCACACCATTAGTTGTGAAGGGTCAAGACAATAATATTTACTTCACGTTTTACCATGTACGTTCGTTATGTGCTAACCCCTTGGCATGTGTGGCTCATTTAAACCTACAAACAAGCTGGAAGGTAGGTCTGAATAGTATTCCTCTCTTTTAGAAGAGGAAACTGTAGCCCAGAAACAGAACCAGCAAAGAACTTGCTTTGTGTCCCACCAAGAGAGGTGGGCTAGGCCATGGGACCCCACAGCCTACACCCTTAGCCCCTGTACCCTGCTGCCTCGAAACCCCAGAAAGGTCCTGGGCAAAGTGTGACGGGAGACAAAGGAAGCCCGTCTGCCACACTTGGGATCTCTGAGCATGGCAGTGTGGGCTGCCTTGAAACCAGCTATGAATAATTGCCCATAAAGACAGGGCAAATGGGGTGGGACATACCGAGGGACACAGGATCACTGCAGGGGAAGGGCGAGGAGATTCTGAGGCAGAATGGAGGTAGGGGGACCCTGGGGAGGAAGTCCAGACCAGAGCCCTACAGTGGGAGCGGGGGGCTGAGCATTGGCAGAGCAGCCGGAGGGGTCCGGCTGGGTTGTGGTGGGCTCTTACCAGCAAACATACGGGCTTCCTCAGTGGGCACCTCCCGGGACTGGCTGAGGTCACTTTTGTTACCGACGAGCATGACTACGATTGTGGCCTCGGCATGGTCGTAGAGCTCCTTCAGCCAGCGCTCCACCACGGCATAAGTCTGGTGCTTGGTTAGGTCAAACACCAGGAGGGCCCCCACAGCACCACGATAGTACCTGGGTAGGGGGTTAGTGGGGTGGACAGAGGCAAGGTCAGGGCCACGAAGCCCAACCTCAGAGCAGAGCTCTTAGGCCAAAAGCCAGAGATGAGCACCAGAGACAGGAAAATATGAAGATTACAGTCCAGAGACCCAAAGCACACAGGGCAGCCCAGAGCTCCCGTGTCTAATGCTGAACGCCCTCCAAGGATACTGGTCTTGGAGTCTCTGAAGACTCACCTTCCTTCTCCAAAACCACAGGCTCCCTCCTCCCCTCCTAACCCCTCTGCTGCCTCTGGTCTTTGTTCTGATGTTAGCCACAGCTATCCACGGATGTATAACAAGGCTCTGGTAAAACTAGCTTCCTGGACGCCCAACACCCCAAATCTCCCTCACATAGCTCCTTGACCCTCAGCGCTTCTGTCTCATGGCCGTCTTTCTAGAACTAGCTGAATCTCCCCAATCATCTGAGGCACCCTTACTAAGCATCCAGTCTCACTCTTGGAAGTTTGATAGCGCTTCTTCAGACCGAAAGAAAGAAAGTGAAAGTGAAGTCGCTCAGTCGTGTCCGACTCTTAGTGACCCCATGGACTGCAGCCTCCCAGGCTCCTCCATCCATGGGATTTTCCAGGCAAGAGTACTGGAGTGGGTTGCCATTTCCTTCTCCAGGGGATCTTCCCGACTCAGGGATTAAAGGCAGGTCTCCCGCATTGCAGGTAGACGCTTTACCCTCTAGGGAAGCCAGACTGGTGGTATATAATTATTCCCTTTGTACTGAGCCTTACAAGAGTCAAGTGACCAGTCCAAGAGTGATGAATATGCATAAACAAAGCCACAAAGCCCCGGACTCCTGCTTCCTGCACCCCCCACCACCATCCACACCCACACACCATCTTTGGCCTGACACTAACTGGGAGACCCTCTGTGTCCAGTATCAAGAGGCTTATGTTCCTCTGTGTCCTCTGAGTTTTGTAAAGTATGGTTATGGGGTCCAGCCTTTCACCTTGCAGTTAGATAGTGAAGGCTGCCAAGTTCAAAACACTGCAGAAGTGAGGGAGGGGGGTATTCTCCATCCTAGAATATGTCCCCATCACAGCTGTACCCCAGTTTCACCTGCTTGAAACACAAACTTCTTATCTAAAGGGGGATTAATGATAGCACCTTATTCCTGTGGTATTTGGAGGGTTACAGAAAATACCCAATGTAAAGTGTCTTGCACCTTCCCTGGCATATAGTAAAGACAAGTAAGTGGTGATGATGACTCCTGATTTTGGGGCCAGCCAGTATCATTGCTTCCTGTCTCAGACTGTTCGTAGCTCAGAGTACTCGTGTGTTCTCCTCCAAGCCATGGTGGCCCCACGGTCCCATTCAGGGAACTCCCTGCTGAGTTTCCTTGCCTCCTCCTCCTCCACTCCTCCTCCAGTGGTACACCCTGACTTCCCCAGCACCCCAGCACCCCAGTACACCCCAGCCCGGGGCTCACGCCGACGTGATGGCTCGGTACCGCTCCAGGCCAGCCGTGTCCCAGATCTGAGCCTTGATAGCGGCGGTGCCCAGCATGACAGTGCGGGTGGAGAACTCAACCCCGATGGTGGTGCGGCTGTCGTGGCTGAACTCATTGCGAGTGAATCGGGACAGCAGGTTGGTCTTCCCAACTCCTGACTCGCCGATCAGCACCACTGAAGGAGTGGAGAGATAAGGACTGAACTTGGAGGGTCTGCCCATCAGAAAAGATGAGTAGCTCAGAAAACTGAGGAGGGAGCCAGGTCTCCTGGCAAAGCCATGCACGCACGCTCAGTTGCGTCCCACTCTTTTCCACACTATGGGCTGTAGACCGCCAGGCTCCTCTGTCCATTGGATTCTCCAGGCAAGAACACTGGAGTGGTCGCCATGTCCTCCCGATTCAGGGCTCTAACCTGCGTCTCTCAAGTCTCCTGCATGGGCAGGCGGGTTCTTTACCACTAGTGCCACAGGAAGCCTGGCAGAGACAAGGGTCTCCAACTCTACGTGATGCACCCACCCGGGAGCAGAAGGAATGAGAGTCTGAAACAGGCTGAGGGGCTTCGAGGGTTCTCGGCCTGGCCTGTTGCAATATGGCCACAGAATCAGCCCATGAATTCGGTGAGGGAGTGATGTCTGTGGGCTGTTTGTGGATAGTGGCATTCAAGGGTTGTGAGGTAACAGGGAGGGTAGGGGTCTGTGGGGAGGGTGCACATTTCTGGGCGAGAGGATATTAGAACATGTGCGTGCTTCTATGTATACAAGCTGGAAGGAGAAGTGGGCAGTTTGTGTGTGTTTGCGAGGGAGCAGAGGTGGGAATAGCGATATGGGTAAGGGGAAAGCTTGGCAGCCGACACATCTGTGGGTGGGGGAAAGGTATAGGGGTATGTGTGCAAGAAGTTAGGATCCCGTTATCCTCAAGAAGGGGCAGTCTTGTATGCTTGATACCATGGAGCTGGATGTGGGACCAGTTATGCATGCCTTCAGCAACTTATTCTCTTTCTTATGAAAAAAATGGGAATAACAATTTTATCTGTAAGTTGTTGCAAGAAGTAAACAAGATATTGCCCAGGATATAGTGGGTATGCAAAACTGCTACTGTCGTTATTGTTGCTGGTGAAAAGTGAAAGTGTTAGTCACTCAGTCGTGTTCGACTCTTTGTGACCCCATAGACTGTACCTTGCTTGCCAGGTTCCTCTGTCCATGGGATTCTCCAGGCAAGAATACTAGAGTGGGTAGCCATGCCTTCCTCCAGGTCTGTCCTGACCCAAGGATCAAACCTGGGTCTCCTGTGTCTCCTACATTGCAGGTGGATTCTTTACCCACTGAGCCACCTGGGAAGCCCATTGCTGTTGGTAGGCTGGTGCTTTTACCTTTAGGTTTTCATGGACAAGGATACACCAGAGGGGCCATGAAGAGCCTTTGGGTTGAAGGGCAGGATCCAGGGCCCAGCCTTACCCACTGCGAGTGAGCTAGGGGCTGGCGTTAAAGTGTAGGGGCTGATGTTAAATATAACCCATAATCCACTGGCCTGGAGCTACCCAGGGTGGTTCTGGAAAGGCGGGCTGATGCCCCAGGACTGGGCACTGCATAATCTGGGCCCTGGTCCCCACTCAGCCTCTGATTAGCTATGTGATCCTGAACAAGTGGCTCATCTTTTCTGGGTCCCAGTTTCCCTGTTTTGAAAAATTCCTTATTTGTGTAGGATAGGGAAGAGCTGGGAGCTGTATGGATGTGTGCAGGTAAGAGGATTTATGAACATGAGTGTGTGTGTGTATGTGTCTCTGCTGTTGGGAACCTCATCCCCATCTCACCCTTCCCACGAGGTGGACTCAGCCAGGGTTCTGAGTACTGACTGTGCGACCTTTTGAAAATTATTTGTTCTGTTTCTCATCCTCCTCTGAAAAATGGAGATACTAATGGTTAACGTTTATTGAGCCCCTCCAGTATGCCCGGTACCCTCCTGAACATCTGACCTCACAACAATGCCACAAGGCAAGTACCACTATTAGGATCACCCCAGGTTTACAGGTGGTGGGTGTTCAGTGACTTGCACAGGATAACGCAGCCAGTGTGGTAAACATGAGCTGTGCTGCCCACATGAGCCTTCCAGGGAGGCCTTGCCCCCACTGCAGGGAGTGCAGGCAGCACTCAGCCTTCAGCTGTTGCTCCTTCAGCATCTGCTTCTGACCTCGAGGCAGCCTCCCCTTCCCCTGGGCTCATGCCTCTCCCTGGGCAGCCAAGCCCAGTGCGCAAGCAAGGAGAGGGGAAACCCAGAGCTGCTCGCCCGTGGTTGAGGCTTTGTGTTCCTGCCTTGCAGTGTGGCTTCTCCCTCTGCCCGATCCTGTGTCCTTCCTCTTCTTTTCACTGCTGTTGAGCCACGATAAACATCTCACACCCCAAACTCAGCATGAAGGCTGACCCAGGGGTGTACAGGAATGGCACATACACACCTTGGCCTTGAGCATTCCGAAACCCCCAGCTCCGCGTCTGCTTCTAGTGAGCCTAAATTGCAATAACTCCTAAGTGGCAGGGCTGAGATCTGAACTGCCCCAGGCTACGATGACCCCTTACCCTGTCTCCCTTCCTGGGAAAAATGCTGGGAGTACAGGTTTCCCAAGCCCTGGTCTCCTGAGAGTCCCAGCTCAAGGGAGGGTGGGGCTGAGGCTGGGAGGGTGGAGTGGCTGGACAGGGAATCACAGCGATGCCAGTCCACCCTGCCCTGAAGGAGGTGTGGAGGTGGGGGTAGGGAACACAAGACTGGCTAAACACAGGGGCGAGATAAAGGAGCTGGAAAGATACATGCAAACTTCCAGGGATAGCCTGGTTAAACCCAGTTCCTGGTATTTGAGCCCACGGGGTCTGCCAAGGGACAGACTGAAAAGGCTACAGTGCTGGGAGTTCTCCAGATTCTATTAGACCCTGGTCCCGATTCATAATATCTTCCCTGTGTCTTCCTCCAGCCCTGTATGGTATAGATCTTCCTATCTCCCCTTTCCTGTACAGCTGCCCGAAAAGGTGACTTTCTTCCTCTTAAGTCTGCTTGTCCCTCCTTCTCAGGAGGGAATCCCCTCTAAGTCTCACTTCCATCTCTTGTGCTGCAGTGGCTAACTCTTCCTAGGGACTGGGGCTTCTGTTAGGAGTGGGGCAGAAGAGCCCGACCTGCACCATTAAGGAGTGATCAACATTACTTACCTCCGCAGAGCATTCTGGCAGCTCCAGGCCTTTTGCTCCTGTAAACAGATCCCAACCCCGCCCCACTCCTTAAGCTTACTTTCTGATCTGAAGGAATGATGAGCCCTAGGAGGGGGCCCTGCTAATTGATTCAAAAACAGGAAGGGGCCCTCTGGCTCTGTTGTTCTCTTCCTGGGTCTCTCTCAGGTATTCCTCTTTCTTTATGGACCCCCGACTCACCCTTGAAGACAAAGTTATAATCTTCCTCGGCTCTGTTCCCCATCTTGGCTCCGCATGGAGGGCACAAGTGTCTTCGAGGGCAGAGGTGATGGGTCTTTGCGTTGGCTCAATGCCCTCAACCCTCAGCTCTCAAGACACCTGGATCTGCCCTTCCTCTCATTGAGAGTTAGACTTCTGCAGTGGGAGGGATCGAGGGCCGACTTTAGGCTAGCCAGGGCCTAGGGAAGCTCAGCTCTGGCAGGTGGCAGAGCTGTAAGGAATCTGAGAGGAAGGAAGCTGAGAACAGGAAGAGCGGCTGGAGACCTGGAGCCCAGGTGGGTGGAGAGATGATGACGTCAGACAGGTTAGACAGGTTGGGTGTCTGCTCTCAGCCTGGGCTCTTGCAAGCAGGTGAGCAGGCTCAAGGGAGTGACAACGGGGGCAGCCAGGACAGGAACAGGACCTTCAGAGAGCCAGCTGAGGACTAAATGTGTGTTGCTAGGCTCCTGGGACCTGTGGCTGGGGGGCTAAGCCACTAGTGAGTGAGAAATAGTCCCTCAGGGAGCAAGAAACTACACAGCCTTCTGCTATTCCTTGGAGCCTAGTAGGAGCGGTAACTGGGGGCACCAGAGGAAGGGCTGTGGGGGAGGGGCTGGGGTCACCCCACTGCAGGGCAGAGCTCTGGGAGGGGCATCTTGGATGCAGCAACTTCTACCCCTCCCTGAGTGCCCAGGACCTGGGATGGGCAGTTTCTCAACCTGGGTGGAGCTGGGACTTGCAACCTACCAGCTTCCCTGGGATGAGTCGCTTCCTACAGCACTGGGAAAGATCCAGCCTCGCTCTAAGGACAGTGGATGCGGGGGGGGCCGGGGGGAGCTGGGGCAGAAACAGCCAGGTGCAGAGATGGGTCTGACTGTTGGGCCAGGACTTCTTAATTGTTTCTCTTTCCCCAGGACCTGAAGCTTCAGGGCAGCTATTTCCTGTGTGCAAAGGACTTCCTGATCTGGAGAGGGGTCTGCGTAAGCTTGTGAATGCCCAAAGAAGAGGGAAGGGGTGGCCCTCGTAAGCCACTAGGGGGCACACTCCCAATCCCAAGAGTAGAAAAGGGGCCCCCAAAGTTGGGACTGAAGGACACTAAACTCCCACAGCCTGTTATTTCTTCGTCCAACATGACCCCCACCAGCCCACTGTTCCTCTCGGCTCACTCTCAAGGTTTTGCCAAGCAGGTGGGCAAGATTCTTCTCTGAGTGGCAGGGGCCTGGTGAAGTCACAGCACCGAACTGGCCAAGGGAGCCTAGGCACCTCTGCCAAAAACCGTGTGGTGGTTGGGGCTCACAGTGGTGTGGGAAGCATCCTAGCTGAACGCAAAGAGCATGAGGCACAATCCCTGCTCCCTCCTCACTCCTCTGATTCCCCCCATCCAAGCAAAGAGCCAAGATATGAGACAGCAGTTGATGTTTATTCTTGGGAAGAACAAAGCCCCCCACTCCAACCCCCTGCAACAGTCCAGGAAGGTTTCCCCAGGAGCTGTGCCCCACCACACGGTCATCTCGCTCTTCTGAATCCCAGGCTCCACCAATGCCCATTATGATGCTGCTACTTGGGTGAGAGGCTCCTCCAAATACTGCACCAAGGCCTGGGCCTGTGGGAAAGGGAAGAGAAGGCCTGCCACTAGAGGCATCTTAAATTCAGGTCTACTCCTACCACTGAGCCCCCAGCCCCTAGCTGCTGCCTGCGAGCCCACCCCAGATGTTGACTGGGTGACATGAGAAAGATGGTGGGGATGGGAGTGGATAGTGATGGAGCATGCAGGCTGAGCCCAGGGGTGTACAGGGATGGGCACATACACACCTTGGCCTTGAGCATTCCGAAGCCAACGGTCTCCTTAGCATACATGCACAGTAGAAGGTTGGCCACTCTCGTGATGGCTACACGGCCCTCCTGGTGGGGGTGATATCAGGGGATGTAATATCTGCTTGCACTCTTCGCCCCTTCTTTCCCCAAGGGCTTCTCTTGAGATGGCCTGTATCTTCCTTTCATGCTCCAGGCAGGGCAGGAGCTTCCGCTGGGGGACTTTAGCCACAGCCCTGAGCCTGAAGTCCTGAGCCCATTCTAGCCTCAGCACAGTCACCGACTAACCAAGTTACCCGAGAAAACTCCATCTCCCAGAAGCTTTGTTTCTCTTTCTGTAATCCCTAGTTCACTCCAGTTGCTGAGGATGCTAATACACAGGAAGAAGTCCGGTGTCTACAAAGGGCTGTCCAGATGGGTGATGTTATTATTATGGTTTCACCCCCAATGACACTGTAAGGGGAGAACACAACCCAACTTACAGTTCTCCTCGTTTCCCAACATAATATTTTTCAAACTGTCGGTTTGCCCCAGGGCTAACTAGCCCCAGATCAATTAAGAAGGTTGATCAGCATTAAAAGAGAAATAAAGTGTATTGCATACAGCAAAGGAAGTACTATTTCGGGAAACTTTTGTTTTACTAGATTCCGACTGAAAATATATTTCTTATGGCTGGATTGTGGTCAAGACATTTGAAAGCTATTGCCCTTATGGTACCAGCTCTAGGCTAGGGACCCTATGAATCATCAGTTGAACTGGCATCTGTGGTTAAGGAGGGAGTGAGGAAGAGGTAGGTGGCTGAGTTGCAGTGGAAATCCTTCCAGGAGAATTCACTTTTGGGGCCTTTCCAATTTGGTTCAGCAAATTTTCACTAAGTATCCACCATGTGCTTGGAACCAGATGTCGTGCCCTCTGCCTCTCGGGCATCACCTACTAACCTCTCCCATTCTCATGCTACTCTAGCCACTTCAACCATGTTATCCCTGACCAGGCATCATTCTGCCGCAGGGCCTTTGCATTGACTGTTCTATCAGAAATGTTCTTAACCCAGACGGCTCACCAGCTTCCTTTTGACGTTGTCCCTGATACACACATCCTCTCTATCTTCCTTGCTTTTTCTCGACAGCAGTTTCTTCTAATTTGTACATTATTATTATTATTATTTTTTTGGTAACACCACATGGCTTGCAGGATCTTTGTTCCCTGACCAGGGGTCAAACCCGAGGGCCCCTGCAGGGAAAGCACTGAGTCCCAACCATGGGATCACCAAGGAACTCCTCCCCTAGCATTTTCAATAACGTACTACTTTTTAAACGTATATAGATAATGTTACAAAACATACTCATGAACTTATTTTACAATAAGTTCATACATAAGACTGTAAGCTTTGTTAGGGTGGCAGTTTTTGTCTGTCCTCTTTCCTACTTCCCCCTAGCCCTGAGAACACTGCAGGGATCTAAAAATATGTTGACTGGACAGATATAAAGATGTATGAGCCAGTTTCTGTTTCCAAGAAGTTCACAGTCTAATGGCCACTTCCCCTTTCTGGACTTCATGACCTTTCTCTGTAAAGTGAATGGACGGCAGGGTCTAGAGACTCTGCCATGCTTCTGGGTTCTGTTAATCTCAGATGACAACACTTTGTGTCTGCATATTGCTCTACAATTTATATTCACCCTCTCCTTTGATCACAATAACCCTGTGTGCATGGTGTGGTGGAGGGGATTATTGTTTTCACCTTGGAGGTGTGGTCAGAAAGCTCAAAGAGGTTAAGTCACTCACCCAACGTTTCACCAATGCTAAAACCAGAACCCCAGCCAGACCTCGGTTCCAGGACTCCTTTCTCATCAATGCATAGGGTCCTGCCAATCATAATGCTGCTGCAGACCAACTCTTAGTACTATCTTCCAGACATCCTGTCCCTGGCCCTCCAACCATTCAGGATGGGGTCCAGGTTGCCCTTTGGGATACCCTTAGGATCAGAGGAATGGATCCCTTCTTCATACCATGCAGTCCATGAGGATGAATTTGAGGTTGTCTTCATTAAACGCTTGGTTTCCGTTCCTGTCGTAGGCCGCCCAGATGTTACTGGCGATGGCCGCGGTGACCCGGGCGTCTGTATCCCCATAGCCGGAGTAGGCCAACAGAGATCCTTCGTTATTCAGCAGCCTGGTGAAGAATCAGGAGGAGTATCAACGCGCTCAAGAGGGAGTCAAACTCCTCCGTACCCATCCCAATTCCCGCCACTGGGACTGGGTGTGTGCTGGGACGTGCCCAGAGCACCGAACACGTCGGTTTCCAAGAGGGGCGAGGGGCTCTCCGTCAGATTCACCTAGTTGCTGCCCCCTCTGCCACCTCCTCCCTTCCCAGACAGGCTTCCCCAGCCCTCCCTCGGAGAGTCGCGCGCTGCCCCACGCCAGTGTCGCCACCCGGCTTCTCGGTCCGCACTCACAGGGTGCTCTGAACACCTCCAGTGTTGGCCTGGCTTAGCACCTGGGTCAAAGCCTTGGGACGCAGCATGCCTGAGGCTCCTAACTCCGGGTTTTTCACCCAGAACCCAGAGTTTTTATTGCTGGCCGCCGCCAGTCGCTTTCCGTAGTCCAGCTGCCCTGCTCCGGAACGCCCTGGGAGTTGTAGTTTCCAGGCCTGATTTCGTGGTTCCGACTCAACCCTGCCCCACAGCGATGAATGCTGGGAATTGTAGTTCTCCGCGGCTTCGCGAGGCACCCTGGGAACTATAGTTCGCCTTTCCACGGCGACCACGCGGTTATGCGGGAAAAGAGCGGGAGTGAAAGGACAGTGGCAGTATTGGAAGGACATTTAATCCCCCCTCCGACAAAGGAAAGTCATATCCGATTGACAAGTCACGATTCAGTAATTAAAAGAAAGTAAAATCCCTATATTTGTCAGGCACACCTTTGGTTACTTTTTAAAGCAGTTTTCTACATTATATAGTTAGGTGAGATGAGGCGAGAGATACTATTTAGGAAACCAAGGTTCAGAAAGGCTGCTCATGCAAAATTCAGGTCTCTGGAACTGTACTTTGTAGACTTCGTGCAAGCCACTACTCGCAGGGGAATAAAGTCAGTCCTAGAGACGAGGATTAGGGTGGACATCCAAGACTAAGAAAAGTCAACCTCAAAGTCGAGATAGGTCTCAGGCCTGGAAAGGATTTGGGCTTCCGGAAAAAGGCTAGTTATCACAGGGAACGGAGATAAAGCGGCGACACAGAAAGTCCTTTGTCCCGAAGCTGGAGTTACCCGCGGAGGGGGCGGGGGCAGCTTTGGGCCCAGGGGGCATCTCGGCTTGGCTCCGGCGGGCTGCGTCGACCTGTGGTCTCTCGCGGGGAATTCGGCCCCCGCCCCGCCGTGCCCGGACACGCCCCGCCCCCGCCCCGAACCCCCTCCGGGGCCGCAGCCCTGCGAGGCCCGGTCCAAGCCGCCGGACCCCGGGCTCGGCCCTGGGCGGACCCCACTGCAGTGGCCCCCCAGTCCGCGCGGACCCCACTGCAGTGGGCCCCCCAGTCCGCCCGGGGCGCTGTGGCCGTGGCGGGTCCGGAGGGGGGCGGTGAAGCCTTGGGGAGGGGAGGGGACAGGGGAGTGTTGGAGGCGCCGGAGCCGAGCCCGGCCGGCCGGGCGGGCGGGGAGGAGGAGGAGGAGCCGGGGCGGGCTGGCGGGCGGCCGGGTGGCGGCGGTGGCATGGCGGAGCCGAGCGGGGCCGAGACGAGGCCCCCATTCGGGTCACCGTCAAGACCCCCAAGGACAAGGAGGAAATTGTGATCTGCGATCGAGCCTCGGTCAAAGAGGTAGTACGGGTGGCGGGGGTGGGGGGTGAGCGCGGAGGAGGGGTCTGCGAAGAGGCGGGTGGCTCTGAGACAGTCGGGCGTGCGGGAGGGCCGGGGAGTGGAGGGAGGGGGCCCAGCAGACACTCAGGAGCGGGAGGGAAGGGCAGGCGGGTAGGGGGCATCCTGCGAGGGCGATCTGGGGGAGCGTGGCGCGTGTCGGGAAGGGAGGCCGGGGTGAGCCTTGTGGCTGAGCTGGGGGCGTGGTGGAGAGTGGGAGAGGACACCTTGCTCTGGGAAGGGGGGAGGACCCTCGGTTTGAGAGGGGTGTTCGCCCCAGTTACTGGTCGGGGTTCGAGGCGCAGAGGCAGAGTGGGGGCCGGGCCAGGTGCTGAGCCCAGAGAGTGGGCGGCGGGGCGCAGGTTGGGGGAACTCTGGGCGCCTACTGGGCGACTCAGAGAACGCCCAGAATTCTGACGCCTGGTCGGTGGGGGGAGGATTTCCCTCTGCCTGGATCTTTCCTACTCTTTCAAATTAAAATGGATACATTTGATTCTCAGCCACTCTGGGGTTTACACAGTGTGCAGTTAGGTGCTTAGTAAAATGTGTTGAATGAGTGAATGAGGGAATATTGCCTGTGTTCACCACCTCCCTGTGGCTGCTCCAGAATTTCATAGAGGCGGGGCTTAAGATAGGCGTCTGATTGGAAGGGAGGGGTCTGGGAGCTGCATTTGCTTAGCAAGTGCACCCTCTACTTAAGAGTGTGTGTTTGATTTGCTTGGGTTGATGGGAGGCGGGGACGGTGTGTGTAATAGGTTTGGGGAGTCTAACTCTTCCCAGCCAGCCTTTATTGCCATCGTTGCCCCTACCCCCGACCTTATAAAATGACCACATTCCATAATTTAAATAATTTTTGCCTGCAAAGCTGAATTTGAAATCAGCTATAATTGAGAGCTCCCCACCCCGCGCCCCGCCCCTCCACCCTGCAGCGTGTGTTTGGTTTAGAGGAGCCTGGGCTTTGATGTCGAGACCTGAGTTCCAGTTTGCTCAGGGCAAGCTATCTAACTGCTCTAATCCTCGGATTTTTGGTCTCTGAAATGGAGATAATAATTAACATGTATAGTTAGTGCTGTTATAAATAACTGGGACTTATTTGTTGTAGTTGTTACAAGAAAACTGAGAATAAAGAGAGGAAAGAGACGAAGTATGAAGAGAGAATGCTGAGGGGAGACAGGGTTGGGCCAAGGAGTTTCCAAGAGAGAACTGCCCAGGTAGTGCCCTCAGGGGGAACTCGAGACTGAAGAAGGAGTGGCAGATAGGAGCAGGGCTTGGGAGGGTTAGAGACCCTGGAGTATTGCTGAGAGGAGCCTCTCACTGGTCCAGCTCCCTTGGTTAAGAAAGGAGCCGCTTAATTTCAGCTGGAGGGATGGAGTCAAGACTGCTGAAAGGACTTCCCACGACTAGCGGTGGGAGCAAGGGAATGCAGAAGCTTTGAAGGAGAGGCAGGGTCCCTGGTTGGTGGAGCCCAGGCAGCCTCCACAGTGACCTTTGCCTCTTGATCACAGTTTAAAGAGGAAATCTCCCGGAGATTTAAGGCACAGCAGGATCAGCTGGTCCTGATCTTCGCAGGCAAGATCCTCAAGGATGGGGACACACTGAACCAGCATGGGATCAAGGATGGGCTCACTGTTCATCTGGTCATCAAGACCCCTCAGAAGTAAGTTCAGGAGAGGAGCAGGTCCAGTTTCAGATTGGGCTTTCTTTGTTTTTCCCCATCTGACACTTTCTCACCCATTGTTCAAGCATGTGTCTGTGGAATGCCAAGACCCAGGAAGGTGGCTCTTCGATGGGCTGCCAGAAGGCCCTGTGATCGGACCTGCAGGGCCAGTGAACTCGACTTACCTCGCCCTAAATGACCTGGAGATAGAGGATACTGGTTCCTTTCTCCCTCTGTCCGATTTCCTGACTGCCCTCAGCATCACTTTTCCCCAGCCACAGGGTTACCTCAGATGTGGCTTGGTTTAGGGCTATAGCTGCATAGCATATGTAGAAATCATGGTCTTCCCTTTTGTGTCCACTTCAATGAGGATTTTTCTTTCTTTCTCAGGGTTCAAGATCCAGCTACTGCCACTGCTTCTTCCCCTTCCACCCCAGACCCAGCCTCAGCCCCCTCCACCACCCCTGCTTCACCCGCCACGTCTGCCCAGCCCTCTACTTCTGGAAGTGCCACTTCAGATACAGGCAGTGGAAGCCGAAGGGGCAGTGGAGGGGGTACCTCCCAGGGACTGGGAGGGACCTCCCAGTGCCACTGCGTCCATGCTCTGTAAGCCTTTAGGGAGGAAGGCACCACACTGTTACAGTCTATAGAGTAGGAGAGAGAGACCAAGAAGAGGGGAATATTGATCCCTGCTCCTGATCTGATGGAGATTGTGGCCCCTGAACATAGGGTTCCAGACACTGATGCTTGAGCCAAGTGGGGAGGAAACCAGTCTGCAAGGGCTTCCCAGAAGAGGGAGCATGGTGAAATATTAAGGGTGAAGGGAGAAATGGGGCTGGGGATGTGGAAAACCCTGGGAGAGGGTGTTGGAGTTTGGGAAAAGGTGGGCCCAACAGTAGCCAGTTGGACAATATTTATTTGCTCATTCAGGAGGCCGTCACTGATTGCCTCTCTGTGTTCAGTATCATGCCTGCCTGTCAGCCTCGGCCATCAAAGAGGTCTCAGTCTGGTAGGCTCCCATCTCTTTGCCAGCAACAGATCAGGGCTGAGTCTGTGGAAATGATTGAGAAAGGGAGATGTGAGAAACAGAGGGGCCCCATCCTGGTTCCTTCAGGTGATTTCAGTGGCTCTGGCCAGGTAGTAGAGTCTTGGGACAAACTGACCCTGCTCCCCTCCCCCACAGCTGGCTTTGGGGGCATCCTGGGCTTGGGCAGCCTGGGCTTGGGCTCTGCCAACTTCATGGAGCTGCAGCAGCAGATGCAGAGGCAGCTGATGTCCAATCCTGAGATGCTGTCGCAGATCATGGAGAACCCCCTGGTCCAGGACATGATGTCTAACCCTGACCTGATGCGCCACATGATCATGGCCAACCCCCAAGATGCAGCAGCTGATGGAGCGGAACCCCGAGATTAGTCACATGCTCAACAACCCTGAGCTTATGAGGCAGGTGGGTCTGAGAGAAGGTTGAGGGGTGCAGGTGGTGGAGGACCCCTGGCACCCAGCTGTGCCCTGTCTTACTTACCTTTTCCTACCTTGTCCTACCTTGATTTGTTCATTCATTCATTCATTCATTCAACAGCCATGTTTTGAGCACTAGGGGTACAGTGATGAAAAGACATAGGCCTGGCTCTCTAGAAACTACTACTTTTTTTTTTTTTTTAGATTTGTTTTATTTATTTATTTATTTTGGCCGTGCTGGATCTTTGTTGCTGCGTGGGCTTTCTCTAGTTGCTGTGAGTGGGGGCTACTCTTTGTTGTGATCCTCTCACTGTGTGGCTTCGCTTGTTGCAGAGCACGGGCTCTAGGGCACACGGACTTCAGCAGCTGCAGCTCGTGGACTTGGTAGTCGCCACTCTTGGGCTCTAGAGCTCAGGCTCAGTAGTTGTGGGGCACAGGCTTAGTTGCTCCAAGGCATGTGGGATATTCCCAGACCAGGGATCAAACCTGAGTCCTCTCCATTGGCAGGCGGATTCTTAACCACTGGACCACCAGGAAGCCCCCCAGGAACTTCTGATCTCAAAGGGAAGTTGGACGAGTAAGAAGGCATTTATAGTACAGCATGGAGAGTACTATCATAGAGATGGTCACAGGATCCCTTAGGAGTACACAGAAGGGCTCCTGTCCCTACCCTGGGGCTCAGAGGGGGCCATAAAGGAAGTGTTGCCCAAGCAGAGACCCAAAAGAGGAAGAATGAACCAGAGGGAAAAAAAAAAAGAGAAGAGTATTCAGGGCTAAGGGACAGCAAGCACAAAGGCCTGGGAATGAAAAATAGGATTGGAGACCTTTGTGACTAGGCAGGGCCAGGTGGATGGATGAGGGAGGGTTAGGTGGGTAGGGAAGACCCAGGCGAGGGGGTCTGGTGTTGGTCTTCGAGAGCTCCGTCTTGTGGCCACCCACTAGGGGACGACGGTAGATGATCTTAGCAGGACTGTGGATGCTAGTGCTGGACTCACCAGAGGGTAAGTCCCAGAAGGGCAAGAATTTGCAAATATTTTGTTCACTGCCTAGAACAGTGCCTTGTGTATGGTTACCACTCAATAAATACTTAGTAAATGAATGACGTGGAATAAGAGATCAGAGGCTTATCATAGACATAAAAGTTCTTAGAAGAGGCACGTATGGAGCAGATTTAGGAAGAAGGACAGGGAAAGCTTTCCAATGGATGGAAACAAGAAGCCGCTGTGCTCACTGTCCCCTCGTTATTGAGAGTGAGACACTGGCTCCCAAGAAAAAGCCCTCATCCTATTTCTCAAGACTCAGTGAGGCCAAAGACCTGTAGTGAGATCCAGAAGGTGTTGGTAGCATCGTCCCAGCTTGAATCCTCTCCCCCACCAATCTGTGGTCATTTTTCAGAAGCCGTAATCTAGTCTTGGTCAGACAGACCAACCCGGCCTTGAACCCTGTCTCCACCACTAACTGACTGTGGGTACTAGGCAGTGAGTCTCTGAGCCTATTTTCTTATCTGCTAAATAGGGACAGAAAAACATACTTTGGATAGTTATCATGGGGATTAAGTGACTTGAATTCTGTAAATTACTTAGCTCAGTGCCTGTATGTAGTAACTGTTCAATAGATGTTAATTTTCTCTTTTGCTTTCTTCCCTTTCTTTCTTCTGTCTTCTTTCTTTCTTTCTGTCCTTTCTTTCTTTCTTTCTTTAATATTTATTTAGCTTATTTACTTGGCTGTGCTGGGTCTTCATGCAGGATCTTTAGTTGTGGCATGTGGGATCTAGCTCCCTGGCTAGAGATCGAACACAGGGGCCCCTGAATTGGGAGCTCGGAATCTTAGCCACTGGACCACAAGGGAAGTCCCTCTCATGTCCTTTCTTATTTAATTTCCTTGTGTTCCCTGATACTTCTGCAGATCCCCTGAACCTGAGGGAGGAAAGCTGCTGCCCTCACCCGATCTGGGATCATTGTACCCCCAAAAGTCAACCAGAATACCCACAGAGAGGCAGGGTTGGAGCCAAGATGACAATAGAGAAAGGAAATCCAGTTCACCCTCCTCCCAGCCACTCTGGGTCAGTTCCTGGGCCCTGGACCCTAGTCCTGGTCCCTCTCTTCAAGGCCCACTCTTTTTCAAGCTTGGTGACCTCTTGGTTCCAGAGTCATTCTCTCTCTTTCCCTTTTCCACCAGACAATGGAGCTTGCTCGCAATCCAGCCATGATGCAGGAGATGATGCGGAACCAGGACCGGGCTCTAAGCAACCTGGAGAGCATCCCTGGAGGGTATAATGCCCTCCGCCGCATGTACACGGACATCCAGGAGCCCATGTTTAGTGCTGCCAGGGAGCAGGTGGGGCCAGGGGCTGGGCTGTGGGAGGGCAGTCTGAACTCGGGATCACCCACCCCAGACCCAGGCAAGCCTGAGGTGCTATCTGCTCCTCTTTCCTTCCCTAGTGCCGTGAGGGTAGGCCTTGGCTTGAAGGTGGTTTTCACGGGGCATAGCCAAGGATGGTGCATCTCGGCATGGGACTGAAGCACTAGGGCAGAAGATAGCAGAGGTCCCTAGGGAGTGGGGGCAGTGTAGTATCCAAGGGCTTTGACATTGTTCTGACAGACTTCTTGCACCGAGGGCTCAAAGGTTGTGGGGCAGGCCTGAGGTCAAAGAGCCCACCCTTCCACGGTGTGTCTCAAGTGTGGTCCACAGATCACCTGCATCAGAAGCACCTGGGTGCTTGTTAATCATGAGATTCCTGGTTCCCACCTTTGAGATAGTTACTGAATCAATCTCTGGAATTAAGCCTTGGGAATATGTGCTTTCAAAAAGGTTTTGTGAAATTTTTTCAAATATACAAAAAGTATAGCATTCTCTCATATTAAAGTTTAATTTACACTAAATGCATTATGCATTTACCTGTTTCAAAACTCAGAAGTTACACAAAGTAAACAGAAGGATATTTAAAAAGTGTGGAAAGGTATCCAAGCTTAATAAAAGTATACAAAAGGGATCCTTCTATTTCCATCTCCCAGCCCTCTCTTTTCTATCCCGGAGTTAATGACTGTTTTTAGTATTTTGTGTGTTTTCCTAGATATCTTTAACATTAGCAAATAAGATATTACATCTGGAATTGCAGGCTTCACATGCCCCTCCCCCGTCCTATGCCTCTCTTTCCCTCTTGGAGCCACTACCCCCTGAAGTTGGTGTTTGTCATTTTGATTCTTCTATTACCCATGTATGTATCCATGAATAATCCATGGCATCATTTTGCATATTTTTTCAACCTTACAGAAGTGATATGCTGTTTGTATAATTTTAGACTTGCCTTTTAAAAACATCTAAAAATGTTTCATTTGAAGAATAATATAGTTGCAGAAAGGTACACATATCCTAAGTGTTCAACTTGATGGATTTTCACAAACTGAACAGCCTGCCCCCACAACCAGCACCCAGGTAGGAGAGTGGGACCTCACAATACTTTTTCCTTGTGGAAAGGAAAAGCACCATGTCCTGAGCAGTCCTTGCCATCCCAACAGATTTCTTGCTCATGGCATCGCTAGCGGTAGTGTTATTTGCTCAGTTGTGCCTGACTCTTTGTGACCCCATGGACTGTAACTGGCCAGGCTCCTCTGTCCATGGGATTCTCCAGGCAAGAAAACTGGAGTGGGTTGCCATGCCCTTCTCCAGAGGATCTTCCCGACCCAGGGATCAAACCCAGGTCTCCTATGCTGCAGGCAGATTCTTTAGTGTGTGCCTTGCTGGCTCTGTCCCTATAATGATACCACATTGTCTTAATTAAGCCTGGGCATCAGGTAGGGTGACTCTCCCCTCCCCCTGCAGCTTAGTCTTCACCGTCATCTTGATGATTATTGGCATTGCTCTTTCAAATTTTAGAAAGTGCTTATAGGAATTGAAAGAAAGTGCTTATGAAGATTACCTGTGGGTTTTTAGTTTATTTAAGTTTTATTTTACTTAAGTATTTAATTTAAAATGTATATCAAAGTAATGCATGTACCTGGTTAAAAAAAAAAATTCAAGTAGTTGAGCAAGGCTTATAACAAGCCCTCAGCTAATTCTGATATACTTTAAGGTGTGAGAACCACTGGCTCAGCTAAAAGAACAGTGTTTGGCAACAACAAGCCTGCATTCAAATACCTGCTCTACCATTCTTCAGTGGTGTGATTTTAAGTGAGTTGCTTAAGCCTCCCTGAGTTTTCTGCTTCCTCATTTTCAAAATGGAGACAATGTGTTATAGCATTGTCCTCAATCATTTTGGTCTCTGGATCCCTTTATTTATTTATTAAAAAAAATTTTTTTTGGGCCTTATTGCACAGCATGTGGGATCTTAGTTCCCTCACCAGGGATCAAACCTGCACCCCTTGCAGTGGAAGCATGGAGATTACTAGGGAATTCCCCTTGCAGTGGAAGCATGGAGATTACTAGGGAATTCCACTCTGGACCTCTTTATATAGTTAGGATCCCGAGGAGGTTTGGTTTTGTGGGTTAGGTCTAGTGATAATTCAGTGAATCCGAAATTAAAACTGAGAATTTAAATAAATATTTATGAACTCATTTAAAAATAACAATAAACCCATTGCACATTAATATAACCAGCATGCTCTTTTAAAAAAAAACTTTATTTCCCAAAACAAAACTTTAGAGGGAAGAACGGCCTTGTGTGCCATTTTTGCAGTTCTCGTGAACGTCTGACTTGTGTAGCTGGGTTCTCAGATCAGATCTGTATGTAGCCTTTGGAAAACACCCCTGAGTACTTATGAGAGAATGAGAGTGAAAAAGGCAAATAATGTCTTAGGGTTATAAAAATTGATTTTAAACCTTGCAGAGGTCCTAGGACCACACTTTGAGAACTGGTGTATTAGAGGGATATTATAAGCATTAGAATGAATGGGTCAGGCACATAGTAGGTGCTCAATAAATGGCAGTTGTTGTCACTTGTGGGAGTTCTGGCAGAGAGATTCAGGCCTTCGGGTGTACAGGGAAGAGCAAAGCAGGACCCAGAACTAGGTGGGGTTGGGTGCCAGGCAAGTTATGAGAACAGGAAATCTGCAGTGATGACAAAGACTGAAACTGTGGTACATGTTCCCTGGCCTGCAAACCCTATTATCTGAACAGGCATCTGGTAGGGCAAAGGAACCACAGCTCAGAGCAGGAGCTGGCCCCCTGTTTGAATAAACAGGAAAAGTAACTGGATACGAAACTCCCTGGTGCAGTGGGGCTGAGGCTGCTCAGGTACCTCCTGCAGGGGTAAGGCCTGCCTGGGAGCAGGAGAGGGAGGCTGAGCAGGGGGAAGAGGCCTAGGCTCCCTCAGCCATCACAGGCCTCAGACAGAGCTCTTTCCTGGCGGGTCCAGAGGGAGGAGTTTCAGATGCAGATTCAGGTGCCACCTTAGGCAGCCCATCATGTAGTGGGGTGCAGACCCTGAGACAATCCTGGGTAACATCCTAGGGGGCCTGGTGCTAGGGGGACTGTTTAGCTGAAGCAGCCGGTCTGAGAAGATGGGGGTGGAGAGGAGAAAGAAGAGATTACATGGAGGGAGCAACAGAGGAGAAGACCTAGGGAAGGGTGCTCAGCCAGAGGTGTGCCCCTCTGAGGGGCTCCACTGTGATGTGCTGGATGGACAGAATGCCACATAGGGGATCTGGAGGTGCGGAAGAAGGTTCAACGGAGTTAGACTTGGGCTAAGGTGGCTGGAAAAGGGAGAGCTGAAGGCAAATAGGGGTTGGAGTAGAGTCAGCTCCCATCAAGCCAGTAGTTACCTATTGAGCACCTACTAGTGTCAGGGGCCAGGAGTGCAAAGGTGAATCTGACATTGTCTCTGCCCCTTAAGAGCTAAGGAAAACAAGTATCTCGCTGCACAGTAGGAAAGGTGTGTGTCAAGCACTACAGAGCACAGAGAAGACTAGAAACCAAATATTTAGAGCCACCAGGGAGGGGAGGGGGTTCCGGTTATCTGAGGGTTCAGTTATCCAGTCATTAGCATCAGCCAACTCCCACCTTGCAGGGTGAGGGGTGAAGTTGCCCATTGTGAGGCCAGAAATTGACATGAGGACCTCCACAGTTTTAGATCTCTCTCCCTTTCCTGGGGACGGGGAGGCTATTAGGTGAGAAGAAAGAAAGGGCCTAGCCCTTCTCCCTGATTTGTTTCAGTCCTTAACCCAAAACCTTTCCCTCCTCCCAGTTTGGCAACAATCCCTTCTCTTCCCTGGCCGGGAACTCCGAGAGCTCATCCTCCCAGCCTCTGCGGACTGAGAATCGAGAGCCCCTCCCTAACCCCTGGAGCCCCTCGCCCCCCGCCTCCCAGGCCCCCCGGGTCCGGTGGGGAGGGCACCGGAGGATCAGGGGCCAGCCAGGTGCACCCGACAGTCTCCAATCCCTTTGGGATCAATGCGGCTAGCCTGGGGTCAGGTATGTCCTGGGGTGGGAGGAGCTGAGTGGGGTCACCAGGGCAGTCCCCTGCCCCAGGCCTGAAGGGGGTTCACACTGCTCCAGAATGTTGAAGACAGAGGTGAGACTGTATCGGAGCCACAGACGGAGCTCTGTGGCCTGCAGTAGTGGCTTCACCCCTCAGAGGGTGAGGCTAGGTTCTAGCCCTATCCCAGTGTCCCCAAGAGCAACCTAAGTCGAGGCTCATGAATGAACCAGGCCCCACTTTCTAAGCTCTTGCAACTCTGCTGGTATTCTCCAGTGTAGATGGGTTAGACTGGGAATGCGGGTGTGTGAGAGGAACGAGGGACGGGTAGATGTGAGGCTGGGCGAGAGGGATGTGCAGAGCTGCCTTGTACAGAAGTGTAGGCTATGCACTGCACAACCCTGGGAGATGCCCCATTTATCAAGACTATGACTATAAATGGCCCTAGGGATGTCTGGTAGATGCCATGATTTCTCTGGACTTGAGAATATCTTTGGTCGGGAAAGTCCCTTTCCCTCTATATGCTTATTTCATAAATAAGGGACTTGAACCTGACCCATGGTTGCAGAATTATACTGCTGAGTCTTGAGGGGTCTGGACCATCACCAGATTGGGGGAAGACCACATGGGAAAGGCTCCAGGCCTTCTGCCCCAGCTTCAACCAGACTGTTGACATACTTGGATTCCTAACGAGATTTGGTTTGAGGAAAGGGTCTCTGCTGCTACGACAAGTTTGAAAACCATTGATCTGGGTCATCTTTAATCAAATCCTTTCCAACTCTGACATTATCTGACCTGTGGCAGGAACAGAGGGATGGGAATCAGACCCAGTTTGTAACCAGCTTGATCATAGCAGAGCAGATGGTGAGGTAGCCAGGCCAAAGCAAGGCAAGATGACCTGAGGGTCAAGAGAGACTTGGACCCACTCCCTGGGATGTGGGCGTCCACTTTACTGCTGCCTTTCTGAGTTTTGCCAGCGCTCAGTGCCTGAAGTAAGGTAGACTGAAGTCAGGCATCTGGTTTCCACTTGGACCCCTTCTCTCTTGTTTTGTTTCTTTCCCTTCCTAGGGATGTTCAACAGCCCAGAAATGCAGGCCCTCCTCCAGCAGATCTCTGAGAACCCCCAGCTGATGCAGAACGTGATCTCAGCCCCCTACATGCGCAGCATGATGCAAACGCTTGCCCAGAACCCCGACTTTGCTGCTCAGGTATGGGACTGGCATGCGGGGGAGTGTGCCAGGGGCTGTGACTTGTGATGATCAAAATGCTGCAGAGCCAGACTGCCTGGGTTTCTGTATTGAGCTCTACCACTTCCTAGCTGCATGAGCCAGGCGAGTTATTTATCCCCAGTTTCCTCATCGGTGAAATGGTAATAACAATAGTACCTGCCTTGGAGTTGTGAGGGTTAAGTGAGTTAATAATATAAAGTGCTTAGCGCATGGCCTGGCACAGAATAAGCCCTGTGTACTCAGAAATGTTCGCTATTATCATCCTCATCAGACTGGCTTCTGACTCTTGTCCTTGTCCAGAGTATAGCTCCAGTTCCTCTCACTGTCCCACCTAGGACTTCAGGATACTCTGAGATCCTTGGAAAAGCTGGCCCGGTTTCCTACAGTGGTGGGGTGCTGAGGGAGATGAGGCGGTGGGGGCATTGTGAGGGTGGGTAGGCCCAGGCCTCCCCTGCTACCTTCACCCTGGCAGATGATGGTGAATGTGCCGCTCTTTGCGGGGAACCCCCAGCTGCAGGAGCAGCTCCGCCTGCAGCTCCCGGTCTTCCTGCAGCAGGTAAGTGAGGAGCCTAGAGGGTGGAGGTTGAGGGCCACCCTGGTAGACCCAGAGGCCCAGGGGGTGGAGCTTAAGGGAGGGGCCGCGCCTGGCTCTGGACTCAGGGTCTAGGCTACCTCCCGTCTCCTGCCACCTCCTGTCGCCTTTCCATGTCGTTTCCCACCAGATGCAGAACCCAGAGTCACTCTCCATTCTCACCAATCCCCGAGCCATGCAGGCGCTGCTGCAGATCCAGCAGGGACTGCAGACCTTGCAGACGGAAGCCCCAGGGCTGGTACCCAGGTGAGGGTGGGGCAGCTGGGCAGCAAGGATCTGGCTCCTCCTCCCCTCCAAGCCCTTTGCCTGCTGCTCTCAGCAGCCCTTGTGTCCCCAAGGATCTGTTTCTTCCAACTGCTTTTCCTGCTGGATCTCACGTTCCCACCCTTTCCTCAGAGGCCATCTCCCCCTTCTTGGTCTCTCCTGCCTGCAGCCTTGGCTCTTTTGGGATGGCCCGGCCCCCAGCATCCTCGGCAGGCAGCAACGCCGGGTCTTCGCCTGAGGCGCCCGCCCCGTCACCAGCCCTCCCAGTCACATCATCCCCAGCAGGGGCCTCCAGCGCTCAGCAGCAGCTCATGCAACAGATGATCCAGCTTCTGGCTGGAGGCGGAAGTTCACAGGTACGCAGGGCAGCAGACTGGTGCTAGGACCTTGCAGTGCTAAGGGTGGCAGTCAAGTGGAAACAGCAGGCTTTGGAGTCAGCCAAGCCTGGCTTTAGTTCCTGGTCTGCTACTTTCTAGCCTTAGGTAAGTAACTGATCTTCCATGAGTTTAGTTTCCACAGCTGTGACCTGGAGATGAGCATAGTAAGAGCACTTACTGGGTCAGCTGAGTACTGGTCTATGTGCCTTGTATGTAAGAGCTCACTCCCTTTACTCTTCACAGCAGCCTTGTTCTTACTCTTGCTGTGTTACAAAAGGGGGGAAACTAAATCCCAGAGAGGCTAAGTGGCTTTCTCAGAGTCACATAGTGAGTAAGTAATGAAGCCAAAATTCAAACCGAGGCATATTGGCTCCGGAATTTACACTTTAACCACTGTGTTTTACTACTTCTGTTGTATCAGAGGACTCTTTTGATAATTAAAGCAGCCTCTGTCTGGGACTTCCCTGGCAGTCCAGTGGTTTAAGACCACATTTCCACTGCAGGGGGCACGGGTTCTTTCCCAGGTCAGGGAACTAAGATCCCATATGCTATGTGGTGCAGCCAAAACAAAAATAAAAATAAATAAAGCAGCTTCTGTCTCTGAGACTGGAGAAGAGGATTCTGGGAGGAGAGGTGACCAGAGCCTTGGGCTACAAAGTCTAGGCCTGGGGCTTGGGGGCAGATCAGGGGATTACCTCCAGCAAGCCCCTTAACCTTTCTCTGACCTCTGTGACCTCTGGGGAAAGCCTTCCAACAGAAATGAAGTGTGCCCAGCTCTGTGCCCTCGAAAGGCACTGAGAGGGCTGGGTGAAGCGCTCTCCACGGGCCGGTCCAGCTGGGTCTGGAGCCCAGTGTGGGTGGATCATGATGGAAACATCACAGAGCGGCAAAGGGCTCCTGGACTGCGGGTTGGGCGCTCTGATTGCTGGGCTCCTTCCAAACCTGAGTCTTCTGTTGGTGATCTAGACTGTGGCTTCCTGAACACCCCTTGGGGAAAACATTTCTAGGAGATGTGTTTTGGAGTGTCAAAAATGAAAAGCCTCCTCGTTTGTAAATAACTGTGTTTGTTGATGGGTTAAATACAATTAAACAGATTCTTATTTTCCGGGGGCCCTTCTCTGACCTTTAATGTGGCCCTGTGTGTGACAGTTGCCAGGAGCAGGTTTGGAGGCGGTATTTACTGACCACAGAACATTTGGCTTTTGGACTGCCTGTTAACATCTCCAGAGTGCTGATGGAAAGCAGTTAGGAATATGGGCTGATCTAGACCTATTTGTTACTTTGAAATTTCAAGAAAGATGCACACACACACCCCGCCCCCGCCTTATGATGGCACACCTGTTTAGTGATTTGGGACGCCGGCTCCCCTGGCCTCTGTTTGCTGGTCATCCACCCCTGCCCCATTGGTTGATTCTGAGGAGGACTTCGTCTCTCCATCGTAAATCCTCGGAATCAGCTAGGCCACCTGCGGTTGGTCCTGAGCCCACTTCACAAGGCTTGTCCCCTCCAGGTGCAGACGCCAGAAGTGAGATTTCAGCAGCAGCTGGAGCAGCTCAACTCCATGGGCTTCATCAATCGTGAGGCCAACCTGCAGGCTCTGATCGCCACGGGAGGGGACGTCAACGCAGCTATCGAGCGGCTCCTGGGCTCTCAGCTCTCCTAACCCCTCAGCCCGGGCCTCTTGCGCCTCCCTTCCCTTGATGCCAGCGTTCGGCTCCTCTGTCAGCCTGGCCCTCTGCAGCTTGCCATCCCTTCCGTTCTTCCCCCTTGTTCTCTCCAGACAGCAGGGTGACCTTAGAGGGGGTGGGCCCCAGCCCCGTGGCTCTGAAAATTCCACTTTCACGTCACCTCTTGTAGAACCTTCTCTCCTGGTCCTGCCTGCTTGAGCAGAGCCATTTAAACAGTTTTCAGTTTTTGCTGATTGGCCCCACCTCCTTACCCCACAGCCATCTTTCACAGCCTTCACACTTCTCAGTGGCAGTGCAGAGTTGAAAGAGGAACCCACTGTCTACTTTATTAGAACAGGGTCTTCTCTCTCTACCACTAGGATTTTTCTTGTCTTATGATTACTTTTGGTAACTTTTCCTCCTCTCTTTCCCCTCATTCCCTCCCACCTCCAGCCTACCCAGTGCTAGACTTCCACCCTCTGAAGGAGGGCCAGGTGAAGCAGGCTGTTATTTTCCTCCTCACCCCATGTTCTGATCACTTTCAGGGGGTCTGTTGGGATTCCCAGTGGAAGGAAGATGTTTGTTCCCCCTGTCTGAAGGGAGACATGAGACGCAGCCCCCTGGAGCAGGAATTAACAAGCCCTGAAGTGAAGTTGCTCAGTCGTGTCCGACTCTTTGTGACCCCATGGACTGTAGCCTGCCAGGCTCCTCTGTCCATGGGATTTTCCAGGCAAGAATACTGGAGTGGGTTACCATTTCCTTCTCCAAGGGATCTTCCTGACCCAGGGATTGAACCCAGGTCTCCTGCATTGGAGGCAGACACTTTAACCCAAGCCCTGGACCAGCCCAATAAGGGGATGAGGGAATGAGACTTTCTGGAGGAAGGGAATGGGGGAAATAGCCTGAGCAGAGGACTTGGAAGTTGGAATTGACAGGGAATGGAAACACTAATAGTTCTTTTAGTCCACAGAGTATAGGCTTTGGCCTGGCAAAAGAGATTTAGAGATGGTAATGAAATTTGAGTTGAAGAAAAGGGTTCAGTGAAGCTAAACAGTATGGCTCACAAGGGATTATATTGGTTCCATTTCCTCAAACACACATGCTTCTGTACATTCACACACATTTCCATGAACCCAGGGCCTGCCCGCATCTCCAGGTACCAGTGATTTAAGCCCCGCTCAGAAGACATGAAGAGGATTGGGGTCTGTCTCAGCAGTGAGGGTGTGTGTGGGTGGGTGGGTGCATGGATGCATGCGTGCACACATGTGCATGTGAGTTGAGTGGAAGGGTGGATACCTTATTGATTTCTGGTTAGAGTTTTATCCCACCAGACAGAAATAGGCAGAAGGGCCTGTCTAGGTCAGGAATATGGACACCCTGGAGAGCTAGGTCCCCTAGGCCTCTGGATCCCTGGGTAGTGTGGGTACCCCTTCTGAAGCTGTCAGAGCTGTGACTGGCACCCTTGATTACCCCTCCCCTTATTGCTTTCGGGGGATAGTCAGGGAGGAGTCTTTCTCTCTAGAACCCCTGGCCGCTCCTGCCCTTGAGTTTTCACTGTTTCCCTCCAGGCCAGAAAGTTCTATTTGAGGAAGGAAAGGAGAGGGCAGCAGTGATGCCTTTGACCTGGAATTGAACTTTAGTGGAGCACAGGGGAGGCTCAGATCACCTCCTCTCTCTGCTACGTGGCCCAGCTGCTTGGAGGACCTGTTACGGAGGCAAAAGGAACTGAATTTTCTCCCAAGTGGGAAAGGGTCCCAAGCAATCCAGAGAGGATGTCTGTGTGGCTTTCCCTCCCTACCTCTCCCAACTCCTCCATCAGCCTTTGTAAATAAATGATATGGTCTTTGTTGTGAGGGTGTCTTGGTGTTTGTTTCCTGGGGTAGAGGAGGCTGGCTGAAGATATTTCTTGGTTTTAGAGGGCTTTTGTAAAACCGTGTCTAGACCAGTGGTTAAGAATCTGCCTTACAATGCAGAGGAAGCAGATTCCATCCCTGGTTGGGGAACTACGATCCCACAAGCTGCAGGCAACTAAGCCCACGTGCTCCACAACTGCTGAAGCCTGCTCGTTCTAGAGCCAAAGAGCCACAGCGACAGATCCCTGCATGACGCAAGGAAATTCCCGCATGCTGCAACCAAGACCTAACACAACAAAAGAAAATATTTAAAAGAAAGTATTCAGAATCACTGAAGGTAAAGGGATAACTGATCATGCGGCTATCTGTAATCTGTGGTTTAGGAATGGAAAGGATTGCTCTCTTCCATTCCTCATTGCCAGACCATAAGTTATCAGGTCCCACCTCACCCACCACTCCCATAAGTCAGGGCTGGGAGAGGAATGTATGAAAGGTGCTAGGAATATGGCTAAGTCCTTGCTTCTGTCCCCTGATCTCTTGGCAAGACTATCCTCTCCTTACCCTAGGTAAAAAAGTCAAAACAAACCCTTACATCCAGATTTTATGTAAGTGGAGTTTAGCAGTTACTAGTCTTAAGCTCTGAGGCTACAGTCTAGCTCTACAACTGCTGCTGCTGCTAAGTCTCTTCAGTTGTGTCTTACTCTGTGACCCTGTGGATGGTAGCCCACCAGGCTCCACTGTCCCAGGGCATTCTCCAGGCAAGGATACTGGAGTGAGTTGCCATGCCCTCCTCCAGGGGATCTTCCCGACCCAGGGATCAAACCCACGTCTCCATGTCTCCTACCTTGGGAGGTGGATTCTTTACTGCTAGTGCCACCTGGAAATCCCTGCTCCACAACTAATCAGTGTGAGCCTAAGGAAGTCTTCGAATGTCTACAGCTTTATCTTTTGTATAGGGAGGTTATGGGCTAGAGTTCTGTGATACCTGGAATGGAGCGAGAGGGAGGTTCCACTTCTAATAATGGTAGGCTGGATGTTTCAGACCAACCCTCAGAATTTTTAAATATGAAAAGTATCAAAAATCAAAGGACTAATGAAGATTGACTGGGAATCCAGAGAGAAAAGAAGACTCCAGGGCTGCCTTTGCCCAGGGGGCTTTTCCAATTGGGAAAAGGCTTCTGAGAGACTGAGCTATGCTTTTGAGGGCCTTGAAGGATGAGAGTTAGAGGAAGAAAAAAATAAAAATCTGGGATAGCTAAATATAGGGATGCTGGTAAAGATCCACCTAGACTAGGACCCCTAAGGGTGAATCAGAAGGAAGCCAGTTGTATTCTGCAGCCTGGTGAGCCACCATTCTGGGTGGTCCAGAAACTCTCAAGTCTCGAACTTGGAATAAGCTGATCCATATGTGTAGCATCTCCAGATGCTTGGGAGAAGCAAGCAGAAATCTCAGGGAACTTAACATCAATCTAGACCTCACAAGTATTATAATTAATAGGTTTTCAAATATAACATCAACCACAATGAGAATTAGTCAAGAGCCTGAAGAAAGCAAACCTGAAATGACACCCTTAAAAGGAAATGAGAGACAACAAATAGACAATTCCATGTACTGGAGTTATGCAGAAATAAATGTATGACCATTAAGATAAAAGCAAGGCTTGGAAATTTCAGCAGAGACCTGAAACGACACAGACATAGCACAATTGGAAAAGGATCAAATAGAAATTTTAGCTATAAAAATAAATGAAATTAAGATCTCAAGAGATGGATTTAATAGCAGACTAGACATAGCTGAGGAGAGAATTGGTAGATTATAGAAACAGAATGAAGCTTGAAAAATAAGGATGGAAAATATAGAAGAGACAGGAAGTTGGGCTAAATTATGTTTAATTGGAGTCCAAGGAGAGGAGAGAAACAGAAAAAAGCAACCTGAAGAAGTAATGTCAGAATTATCTACAATTGATGAAAGCCATCAATTCACAGATTCAGGAAACCCAGTGACTTAAACTCTGCAAAAAGGGGAAAGCAAAAGAAAACATCCTAAAGAAACTAAGGAATAAAGATGGTTTATCCTCAAAGGAAAAACAGACAACTGTTTACATCTCAGCTGCAAAACTGGAAGGCAGAAGAGTGAAATGCCATCTTCCCTATGTTTAAAGAAGGTAGGAGCCCAGAGAAAACATCTTTCAAAAAATGAAAATAAAACAAAGATATTTTCAGACAAACGAAAACAGTCTACCACCAGCAGTCCCACACTAAGGGAAAATTCCGAAGGTTAATAATCTTTAATCATAATACAAAGGAAAAAAAAAAAGAATAAAAGGAAAAAAAAACCTATAATGATGGGTGCATGCCAAAGGGACACAAGAGCCAACTGAAAGAGCTCCTGATGGCCAAAGCTAGAACTATTTAAGCAGCAAAATAAATAAGTATAAAATAAATGCCCTTGCATCTGTACTGATACAAATAAATAATTGAATAAATAAATGAGTGAGAAGACACAAACCTGTGTAGAAAAATTACGAACAACGTATGTAAATGTTCGGTCCTCAAGGAGAGGAATAGAATACCCATTCCTCATTGTGGGCTGCATACACCTACCTAACAGAGTATAGTGTGGAAAGGGGTGGGGTGGGGAGCATTAGAGTGGGGGAACCCTACCTCAGTCAGGTGGTCAGGGTCAGTGATAAAGCATGTTGATAGTATGTACTCTTGAGATGATGTGAGGAAAGCTACATTTTACCTCTGTTCTCTTCCTCCTCCAAACTTATAACCTTAGTCCAATCATGAGAAAAACAAACATGTTCCAGCTGGAGACATTCTACAAAATATCTATCCAATACTCCTGAAAACTGTCAAGGTCATCAAAAACAAGGAAAGGCTGAAAAACTGTTACATTCAAGAGGAGCCTTAGGAGAAAGGAGGAAATGTAATGCCCTAATGTTCCAGGATAGGACCCTGGAACAGTAAAAGGATATTAAGTAAAACAAATAAATCTGAACAGAGTATAGACTTTAAGTTAATAATAATGTATCAGTAGTGGTTCATTAATAGTAAAAATGTACCATACTAATGTAAGATGATAATAATAGGGGAAACCAGATGTGGGCATATAGGAACTCTTTTACTGTCTTTACAATCATTCTGTAAGTCTAAAATTAGTCAAATTGAAAAGTTTAAATAAGACAAAGCCAGAGAAAATAGAATATGCAAAATAGAAATTCCACATAATATGGCAGATTTAAACTTTAATATATAAGTAATTTTATTAAATGTAAATGGATTAAATGCTTCAATTAAAAGTCAAAGTTTGGGACTGGTGGTCCAGTGGTTGGGAATCCACCTTGCAATGCATGGGACTCAGGTTTATCCCTGGTTCAGGAACTAATATCCTGAATGCTAGTTGCTATCTAGTCATTACGTTGTGTCCAACTGTTGTGCCACCCCATGGACTGTACACAGCCAGGCTCCTCTGTTCATGGGATTTTCCCGGCAAGAATACTGGAGTAGGTGGCTGTTTCCTTCTCCAGGGGATCTTCCCAACCCAGAGGTCAAACCCATGTCTCCTGCTTAGCAGGCGAATTTTTTACCACCCAGCCAACAGGGAAGACCATCCTGAATGCTATGTAGCGACTAAGTCTGCACAGCTAAAAAAAAAAAAAGAACTCGAAGTTTGTCAGGTTGGATCAACAAAATAAAAATCTAACTACAAGGCCCTGAAGATCTTGCGAATGGGTGCTCTGATGTGAGCCTGCAGGACAGCCCAATCTACATCCTACCCTACCATCTACCGGGGACCCGGAGGCCGAGTCCAGAAGGCCCCAGGCTCACTGGTGGTCTCCTCTGCGGGGAGGGGAGGCACTGAGCCTGCCCTGACGCTGAGCAGGGGTCAAGACACCACAAGGGCACTCACAGAGCCCACGGTGAGTGGGCTCACAGAGCTCCCAAACCAGCTGCTTCGTGGGGAGGAGCAACCTTTCATCCCCAGAGACCTTGCCACCACCTGCGTCACAGCCTTCTTTGCAGAGTGATGGGAGAGGAGAGACAAGGCCCAGCCTCAAAGAGCAGACACGTAAAGGTCTGCTTTTAATCACTCACCTTTATTTTTCTTTCTTTCTTTTTTAAATAATTTTACTTATTTACTGGCTGTGCTGGGTCTTTGCTGCTTACAGGCTTTTTTTCTAGTTGTGGTGAGTGGGAGTTACTCTTTGTTGTGATGTGCAGGCTTCTCAGTGCAGGGACGTCTCTTGCTGTGGAACCCAGGCTTCAGTACTTGCCGCACATGGGTTCACACTCGGGCTTAGTTGCTCTGCGGTATGTGGAATCCTCCAGGACCGGGGATCGAACCAGTGTCTCCTGCATTGGCAGGCAGATTCTTTACCACTGAGCCACCAGGGAAGCCCACTCACTCACCTTTAAATGAAACATTCTGAATTCCTCAGTGGGTGGAGCTGGGGGTAAGGGAAACAATCTAACTGTATCCAGACCATAAGACATTTACTGAACATAAGAAAATAGAAAAATTCAAAGTAACAGTTTGGAAAAAGATAAACTGTATCAACACAAACCAGAATAAAATTAGGATAGCCATATTAATAATAAACTAGCTAGAACTTTAGGCAGAAAGTAACACTTAAGAGATAAGAGTAATGGTAAAAGGTAACATTCACCAGAAAAATATATAACCATCTTAAATATTAATATTTATGCATCTAATAACATGGCCTTAATATATAAAAAGAAAAAAATTGAGTGCATTATAAATAGAATTAGAAAAACTCCCAATCATAGATTTCAATATACCTATCTCTATAATTTATACAACAGGCAGGGAAAAAGTATCAATGTTAATTAACTCTAAGATACAAAAGTTTTCACATTTTGATATCTGATAGGAAGGGTATTTTGGTTTGTTGTTTGTTTTAATCCATTGGTATCCTGGTATTGAGTTATAGTTTAATGGGTAGCATTTTTTAAAGCTGATAACATTTTAAAGCTTTTTGATAGTAATAAAGTAACAGTGTGTTATATGTTGGACTCTGTCTCTCAGAAAGTCATGTGTTAAAGCTGTAACCCTCAGTACCTCAGAAGGTGACCGTATTTGGAAAGGGGGTGTCACTGCAGGTGAAATTGATTAAGATGAGGTCATACCCGGAGTAGGGCTTCCCCAGTGCCTCAACAGCAAAGAATCGCCTGCAACGCAGGAGACACAGGAGACTCGGGTTCAGTCCCTGGGTCAGGAAGACCCCCTGGAAGAGGAGACAGAGTCGGACACAACTGAGCAACTAAGCACAGCACATACTGATACTAAAAATCACCAGCAAAGCATCAGATGCTGGGGGAGAGGTATGGAACATACTCTTCCTCCAGCCTTTCAAAGAACAAATACTGCCAGCACCCTAGTCTCATACTTCTGTCCTCCAGAACTGTGAGATAACAAATTTCTGCTGTTAGAGTCCTCTGTTTTGTGGTGCTTTTTAAGGCAGCCCTAGGGGAAAAAAAAATACTGAGTGCATCTTATTTTCAATGAAAAGCAATCTGTATAATACTACATACATCCAATAAAATGTAGAATATACATGTACATATATAGTTTCAAGCATATATGGAACATCTGCAAACACTGAATATATACTGGGAAATATAGCAATTTTCAATGAATTTTAAAGAATAGAAATAATACAAAATATCAAGACTTCCCTGGTGGTCCAGGGAAGTGACTGGGGTGTGGGTTTGATCCCTGGTCTGAGAACTAAGGTCCTACTTGCTACTCTGCCGAAAAATTATAAAATGATAATACAAAGTACAATCTCTAATCTTAATACAGTTTTCTAGAACTCAAGATTTTTGGAAATAATGAAATATACTACTAATTAATCCAACAGTCAAGAAAGACATAACAATGTGGATTATTATACAATATTTAAAAACTAAATAATGACAAAAAATTACCTGTAAAAACTGATGGGATGGGCGTTCCTGGTGGCTCTGTGGTAAAAAGAATTGTGCCTGCCAATGCAGGAGACACCAGTTTGATCCCTGATCTGGGAAAATCCCACACGCCTCAGAGCAGCTAAGCTCCTGAGCTGCAACTATTGAGCCTGCATTTTAGAGCTTGCAAGTTGCAGCTACTGAGCCCACACCCCAAAACTACTAAAGCCTGCACACTCTAGGACCTTCAAGCCGCAACTAATGAGCCCCCATGCAGTAAGTTCTGAAGCCCACGTGCCTAAAGCCCCTGCTCCACAACAAGAGAAGTCATCGCAGCGAGACCGAGCACCATAGCTAGAGAGCAGCACGTGTGCAGCAAGAAGACTCGGTGCAAACAAAAACAAACAAACAAATATTGTAGTGTGCGTGTGTCATTTTTTCAAATTCCAAATAGAATTACATTATGATCCAGCAATTCCACTTCTGGGTATATACCCCAAAGAACTGAAAGCAGGGTCTTAAAGAGGTATTTGTGCACCTATGTTTGTAGCAGCATTATTCACAATAGCTTAGATGTGGAAGCAACCCAAGTGTCCAGTGGTGGGGGGAATGGATATGCAAAATGTATATAAATACATACAGTGGGGGAGCAGGGGCCCGGGGCCACAGGCTCATAGACCATGGGCTCTGTGTCAAACCACTAGTTTGCAGGTGGCTGCACCAAGGCGCCAGAGGAGGCGCAAAAGGAGCCACAGGTACTGCACAGTGCTGGCTTCTGTAAATGCTTCAGTGTGTGCTTGGCATTTGGCTTCCTGTCCAGGACCCACCCGTGCAGGGGTCACAATCAGCCCTGCAGTGGATGTCTCTGTGCACCAGAGTAAGCTGCCCCTGGAGGGCTTCTGGAGCTTGAAGGAGGGTGAGGCTGTGGAGTTCACCTTTAAGAAGTCAGCCGAGGGCCTGGCCTCTATCCGAGTCACCAGCCCTGGTGTGCTGTTCTGTGTTGGGAGCAAAAGGCGACCCAAAGGAAAGAATATGCAGAAACACAGATCAAAGGGAGAGATGTGCTACAATTGTGGAGGTCTAGACCATCACGCTGCAGAAGGCAATGGCACCCCACTCCAGTATTCTTGCCTGCCAAATCCCATGGATGGAGGAGCCTGGTAGACTCTAGTCCATGGGGTCGCTAGGAGTCGGACACGACTGAGTGACTTCCCTTTCACTTTTCACCTTCATGCACTGGAGAAGGAAATGGCAACCCACTCCAGTATTCTTGCCTGGAGAATCCCAGGGACGAGGAGCCTGGTGGGCTGCTGCCTATGGGGTCGCACAGAGTTGGACACAACTGAAGCGACTTAGCAGCAGCAGCAGCAGACCATCATGCCAAGGAATGCAACCTGTCACCCCAGTCCAACAATTGCCACTTCTGCTACAGCACCAATCGTATGGTAGCTTCATGTCTGCCGAAGGCCCAGCAAGCTCCCAGCTCCCAGGGAAAGCAAGCCTGCTTTCAGGAAGAGGAAGAAGAGATCCGTAGCTCTGCCATGCTCCCAGGGGCCCAGAATTGAGCCACAGTAGGTAGCAGCTATCCTTTTGTGATCAGAAAGTTTTGAGAAGCAGGCATCAATCGGCAGAGTGGAGTAAGTGGAGAAAGGGTGGGTAGGGGGCAGCTGGCACTGCCATATATCTCAGGCCAGGGTGCAGAGCATCACCCCCTCTTCTCTCTTGGTGGGAGGAAGGCATGAAGTGAAGCAACTCCAGCCACACTCTCTCCAAACATATGCGAGGGCTTTAGGGGTTAACCCTCCCTGCATGCTTTATCTGAGTCTGCACCCCCAGAATCTCCAGCTTTTCAAAGTGGCCTGGATAGAGAATTCATTTTACTCTTAAAGAAGGAGATGGGATAATATTTCCCATGCCAGAGTGAAAAGATTAAGCATGAGACCAGATTGATGAGCCCAACCCACAAGTAACTGCATTCTGTGGGAGGAAATTTGTCAGCAGGAAGGCAGGGTTTTCCACATCTTGTCTTCTCATAACCCCCTCTTGGGATGGGGTGCTGAGAACTGTCCCAAGCAGTGGGTTGTGATGACAGGCGAAAGGGATGGTCTGAAGAAACAGCTGTAGTCCTGGTGCTTCTAAGTTCATTCCCACCCCTTCTGGACCAATACAATTTTATTTATTTGCTCCCCTTGGTGACTATGCCTTGGGTTCTTGTTTCTCCAGGATTCCAACCACACTAGCTCTGTGGGAATGACATATCTTGTGCATTTTAACTATTTTTTCATGCTATATAAATATTCTGGTTTTGCATTCTTGTATATTTTAATCTAAGACCCTCATACCTGCACTGTGTTCTCAGGTACGTGAGCAGTCTCAGGGGTGAGTTGGCAGCAGCTCTGGGTCTGCATGATAGGAATGCTTTTTGTTGCTCTATCACCAGAGAGAACAACTATTTGGAGTGTACAGCCTATTGAACTACATCATTTTTGCCAGTTAGAGCTGGCTTTTATGCCAGATTCCCTGGTAGCTCAGCTGATAAGAATTCGCCTGCAGTGAGGGAGACCTGGGTTTGATCCCTGGGTGGGGAAGATACCCTGGAAAAGGAATGCCTACCCACTCCAGTATTCTGGCCTAGATAATTCCATGGACTGTATGATCCACGAGGTCGAAAAGAGTCAGACACAACTGAGTGACTTTCATTTTCACTCTCTGCTGTGGTGTCCTCTTGAAACCCCTCCATCTTCAATGTTTCAAAAGAGGCTAGGTTTTTCCTGGGTTGCCACCTGACTTGGTCTTCTACTGAAAGACTAGAAATTGGTTTGAATAGGGAGAGGTGGTGCAGAGAGGTCAGGAAAGGCTGGGCCAGGTAAAAGAAGAGAGGGGAAGCTAAGATTAGGCAAAGGTCCCCTGTTCGTGTGATAAAGGATTCAGTTCTAGACCTCTAATCCCAGGGCACAGGACTCACTTTACTTATCAGGTTCATCCTTCACTGGATTGGGTTAAACCTACCAGGCACAGCAGGGTATACTGTATGTGTATGTTTTTATAAAAAAACGTGAGTTGGTAAAGATAGGTTTTAAGAGCAAGGTCTCTGTACCCATTTTGAGCTGCCCAGGGATGGATACATGAAGCGAGGACAAGATCCTTAACCTTCAACATTTCTGGGCATTTCCTGCTTGGCTTCCAGGGAAGCCATCAGCTATGGCTTCTGTGTGGTTCCCAGAGCCATGGTCCTGCTCTGCTGCAGAAATGGTTAATATCATGGTAGCTAAAGGAAAAAAGGGAGTTTCCTTTACATGCTGTAAGATCACTGAAAACCTACTTCACTGTGTTGTAATGGGGCAAATGCAATAGCATGCACTGGGCGATGCAGGTCTGAGCCTGGGTTCTTGTCTCCCCCAGCTGCTACTCCCCCTCTAGTTAAAACATTAGTCTGGCTTTGTAGGACCTCACAAGTAGCTGATTTGTTGGTTGCTGGGTGGTTTAGTTTGTGTAAATATAATGTCTTGATCTTCTCCATGTTCTTTTGGGGTTTTATTGTTTACAAACTTCTTTTCATTTTGAGAAAAATAGCCAAAGCATCTTTGACAAAAGGTTTTGCACCAGTCAAAAAGATCTGAAACATAAGCCTGGGGGCCCCTCTTCTTGAAGTGGGGCGTCTTGAACCATACTTTCTTTTGTTTTCTCCTTCCTCTATTTCCTATTTTGAACAAGATTGTCTGTCCTAAAAACTAGATTCCTACCCCCTCTTATGTCCACCTTTGTGTCCCCTAAAATAGCCCATACACCTGTATATTTCATTTGTGGGGTGCCTGCATTTAAATGATCTGTGCAAAAATCCCCCATCCCTTGTTCCCGGTCTCCTGAGTCATGACCATTCCTTGTTGTGATTCATGCTACACAGACTGCTGTCGTTGGATGGATTAAAACTTATTTTAATCTCAATTCTGAGGGTAGACAGGAGCAATGACGGGGTCTTCCATGTAGAAAGTGGGGTTAGAAGACCACAAAAGGAAAGATGAATGTATATCCAAGTCACGTAGGAACTTTTATGCAGGTGCAAGAAACTGATGTCCAATAGGCCACAAGATTATTTAACAGAAGATGGATGAATATAACTCCATGTTTACTGCTAGAAGCCATAGCTTTGTGTGAAATCTTGAATTTCTGAGGAGGGAGGGAGGGTAGAAAAGCAGGTACCCATCTGTTCTTTCCCTCATCCTTTCCTCTCATTCCCGAACTACAGGAGACATAGCCCTCTTGAGCTTTGGCAACCCAGTCTGGGCAGTGTTTATTTGATGATTGATTTTGTTGTGCCAGGTACTTCTTTCCCACTTGCTATCATTTTGTAACACACATTCTGACCCTTTCCCTTTCCCCTTCTTTTCCTTGGGAATATACAATGAATAAAGACTCATTCAGTTCAGTTCAGTCACTCAGTCATGTCTGACTCTGCAATCCCATGAACTGCAGCATGCTAGGCCTCCCTGTCCATCACCAACTCCCAGAGCTCACCCAAACTCATGTCCATTGAGTCGGTGATGCCATCCAGCCATCTCATATTCTATTGTCCCCTTCTCCTCTTGCCCTCAATCTTTACCAGCATCAGGGTCTTTTCAAATGAGTCAGCTCTTTGCATCAGGTGTCCAAAGTACTGGAGTTTCAGCCTCAACATCAGTCCTTCCAATGAACACCCAGGACCGATCTCCTTTTGGATGGACTGGTTGGATCTCCTTGCAGTCCAAGGAACTCTCAAGAGTCTTCTCCAACACCATAGTTCAAAAGCATCAATTCTTCGGCACTCAGCTTTCTTTATGGTCCAACTCTCACATCCATACATGACTACAGGAAAAACCATAGCCTTGACTAGATGGACCTTTGTTGACAAAGTAATGTCTCTGCTTTTTAATATGCTATCTAGGTTAGTCATAACTTTCCTTCCAAGGAGCAAGTGTCTTTTAATTTTATGGCTGCAATCACCATCTGCAGTGATTTTGGAGCCCAAAAAAATAAAGTCAGCCACTGTTTCCACTATTTCCCCATCCATTTGCCATGAAGTGATAGAACTGGATGCCATGATCTTCATTTTCTGAATGTTGAGCTTTAAGCCAACTTTTCCACTCTCCTCTTTCACTTTCATCAAAAGGCTCTTCAGTTACTCTTTGCTTTCTGCCATAAGGGTGGTGTCATCTGCATATCTGAGGTTATTGATATTTCTCCTGGCAATCTTGATTCCAGCTTGTCCTTCCTCCAGCCCAGCGTTTCTCATGATGTACTCTGCATATAAGTTAAATAAGCAGGGTGACAATATACAGCCCTAACGTACTCCTTTTCCTATTTGGAATCAGTCTGTTGTTCCATGTCCAGTTCTAACTGTTGCTTCCTGACCTGCATACACGTTTCTCATGAGGCAGGTCAGGTGGTCTGGTATTCCCATCTCTTTCAGAATTTTCCACAGTTTCTTGTGATCCACACAGTCAAAGGCTTTGGCATAGTCAATAAAGCAGAAATAGATGTTTTTCTGGAACTCTTTTGCTTTTTCGATGATCCAGCGGATGTTGGCAATTTGATTTCTGGTTCCTCTCCCTTTTCTAAAACCAGCTTGAACATCTGGAAGTTCACGGTTCACATATTGCTGAAGCCTGGCTTGGAGAATTTTGAGCATTACTTTACTAGCGTGTGAGATGAGTGCAATTGTGTGGTAGTTTGAGCATTCTTTGGCATTGCCTTTCTTTGGGATTGGAATGAAAATTAACCTTTTCCAATCCTGTGGCCACTGCTGAGTTTCCCAAATGTGCTGACATATTGAGTGCAGCACTTTCACAGCATCATCTTTTAGGATTTGAAATAGTTCAACTATAAGTCCATCACCTCCACTAGTTTGTTCATAGTGATGCTTCCTAAGTCCCACTTGACTTCACATTCCAGGATGTCTGGCTCTAGGTGAGTGATCACACCATTGTGATTAACTGGGTCGTGAAGATCTTTTTGTACAGTTCTGTGTATTCTTGCCACCTCTTCTTAATATCTTCTGCTTCTCTTAGATCCGTACCATTTCTGTCAGGTCCATACCATTTCTGTCCTTTATCGAGCCCAAAGAAAAAACATTTCTTTGCATGAAATGTTCCCTTGATATCTCTAATTTTCTTGAAGATATCTCTAGTCTTTCCTATTCTATTGTTTTCCTCTATTTCTTTGCACTGATGGCTGAGGAAGACTTTCTTATCTCTCCTTGCTATTCTTTAGAACTCTGTATTCAAATGGGTGTATCTTTCCTTTTCTCCTTTGCTTTTCACTTCTCTTCTTTTCACAGCTATTTGTAAGGCCTCCTCAGACAGCCATTTTGCTTTTTTGCATTTCTTTTTCTTGGGGATGATCTTGATCACTGTCTCCTATACAATGTCACAAACTTCTGTCCATAGTTCCTCAGGCACTCTTATCTATCAAATCTAGTCCCTTAAATCTATCTCTCACTTCTACTGTATAATCATAAGGGATTTGATTAAGGTCATACCTGAATGGTTTAGTGATTTTCCCCACTTTTTTCAATTTAAGTCTGACTTTGGCAATAAGGACTTCATGCTCTGAGCCACAGTCTGCTCCTAGTCTTGTTTTTGCTGACTATATAAAGCTTCTCCATCTTTGGCTGCAAATAATATAATCAATCTGATTTTAGTGTTGGCCATCTGGTGATGTCCATGTGCAGAGTCTTCTCTTGTGTTATTGGAAGAGGGTGTTTGCTATGACCAGTGCATTCTCTTGGCAAAACTCTGTTAACCTTTGCCCTGCTTCATTCTGTACTCCAAGGCCAAATTTGCCTGGTACTCCAGGTGTTTCTTGACTTCTCACTTTTGCATTCCAGTCCCCTGTAATGAAAAGGACATCTTTTTTGGTGTTAGTTATAAAAGGTCTTGTAGGTCTTCATAGAACCATTCAACTTCAGCTTCTTCAGCGTTACTGGCTGGGGCATAGATTTGGATTACCGTGAGATTGAATGGTTTGCCTTGGAAACGAACAGAGATCATTCTGTTGTTTTTGAGATTCCATCCAAGTACTGCATTTCGGACTCTTTTGTTGACTACAATGGGTACTCCATTTCTTCTAAGGGATTCCTGCCCGCAGTAGTAGATATAATGGTTATCTGAGTTAAATTCATCCATTCTAGTCCATTTTAGTTCTCTGATTCCTAGAATGTCGACGTTCACCTTTGCTTTGTTCACACTTTGTTTGACCACTTCCAGTTTGCCTTGATTCATGGACCTAACATTCCAGGTTCCTGTGCAATATTGCTCTTTACAGCATCGGACCTTGAAGTAATTACCATAAAATTCACTACAGTGATGACCTCCATGGGAAGTAAGAAGCTGTGATTAGGAAGGAGGACATGTGGATAATTCAAGGGTACTGATAATGTCCTATTTCTTGAACTGAGTATTGATTAGTATGATTTATTAGAATGAGCATTTATTTATGTTTTGTTTTGAAATAATTTTGTTCTTCTTTCTCCTTGCTTTTCCAGTGGTCATGTATGGAGAGTTGGACTATAAAGAAAGCTGAGCACCGAATTGATGCTTTTGAACTGTGTTGTTGGAGAAGACTCTTGAGAGTCTCTTGCACTGCAAGGAGATCCAACCAGTCCATCCTAAAGGAGATCAATCCTGTGTGTTCATTGGAAGGACTGATGTTGAGGCTGAAACTCCAGTACTTTGGGCACCTGATGCAAAGAGCTGACTTATTTGAAAAGACCCTGATGCTCGGAAGGATTGAGGGCAGGAGGAGAAGGGGATGACAGAAGATGAGATGGTTGTAGGACATCACCGACTCAGTGGACATGGCTTTTGGTGAACTCCAGGAGTTGGTGATGGACAGGGAGGCCTGGTGTGCTGTGGTTCATGGGGTCGCAAAGAGCTGGACATGACTGAGCAACTGAACTGAACTATTTCTCCTTACAGTTCTTCTGTAAGGAGAAAGACTTACAGAAAAATAATAAAAATAGTGTAAATATTCTTCACCCAGCTTCTCTTGTTGTTAGTATCTTGCATGCGTGCATGCATGCTAAGTCACTTCAGTCATGTCTGACTCTTTGTGATTTCTGTGTATGTGTCTGTGTGTGTGTTAGTTGCTCAGTTGTGTTCGAGTCTTTGTGGCCCTATGGACTGTAGCCTGCCAGGCTCCTCTGTCTGTGGGATTCTCCAGTCAAGAATACTGGAGTGGGCTGTCCAGGAATCCAACACACATCTCCAGCATTGGCGGGCAGGTTCTTTAAGAGTGTGCCACCTGGAAAGCCTGGTATCTTGCACAATCACAGTAAAATTACCAAAATTTATTAACGTTGATATGATTACATGAGCTGAACTACAGACTTCATTTGACTTTTACCACTTTGTCCTTTCTGCTCCAGGATCCAATCCAGAATCCCACATTGTATGTATTAATAATTGTCCCGGTTCCTTAGTCTCCTTTACTACGTGAAAGTCTTTCAAAGCCTTGGTACTCTTTTTTGGGGTGGTGGTGAACATTTTATAAAATTCATTAATTAGGAACTTTACTAGCTATCTAGTGGTTAAGACTCCCTGCTTCTAAAAAAAAAAAAAAAAAAGCTCTGCCCGCCCACTGCAGGTTGGCACAGTTTCAATCTCTGGTTGGGACTAAGATACCACATGCTCTGTGGCATGCTAAAAATATTTTTAAATTATTTTTAAAATTTATTTTCTGAAGTATAGTTGATTTACAATGTTTTGTTACTTCCTGATGTACAGCAAAGTGGTCAGTTTCATATATATATATATATTTTTTAATGTATTTTCCATTATGGTTTAATACAGGATATTGAATATAATTCCCTGTGCTATACAGTAGGACCTTGTTGTTTATCCATTCTATATATAATTGTTTGCATCTGCTAATCCCAGACTCCCAATCTATTCCTCCCTTATCCTGCCTCCCCTTGACAACCATACATCTATTTGGGCCCTGGCACTTTTGAGGAGTATTGGTCAATCATTTTGTACAATGTCTCTCAATTTGGTGGTTTGCCTGATATTTCTCATGCTTAGACAGAGGTTATGCATTTTGACATGAGTGCCTTCTCAGCACAGCATATCAGGGGTACACAATGTCAATACGTCTTATCACTGGCAATGTTAACCTTGATAACTTAGCTAAAAAGAGGTGGGATCTATTATGTTTGTGCTTGTAAAGTTATTATTTTGATCTATGTAATTAATAAATACCTTGAAGGAGATACTTCAAGACTGCACAAGTACCCTGTTTCTCCTCAATTTTTTGTCCATTAATTTCACCTTCCATGGTTGAGTGTTGCTCCAATGATTATGAATGACTCTTGGTTTTCTATCTCTTGATGTGTTCGTTGCAGTTCTGTAAGGAGAGCTGCTCTTTCTCCATTTTTATGCTAACTTTTGTACACTTTACTGTAATATATATTTCAAGCACACCTGGGACATTTACAAAAATTAAGTATATCCTGGGAAACACAAGAATTTCAGTGAATTACAGAGTTGCACTGCACAGATTCCCTTTATGGGGCCACACACTCATTTCCAGCTGCTATGGAGTTGATGGCTAACAGCTCACAGTCCTTCACCAAAGAACTGCCTTCAGTCAGCAGGGAGGCTACCTCACGGGAGAACCTTGAGCAGCCCACAGTGACTGACTGACATGGGCTTACAAAAGGCCAACCCCCTGCCTCAAAAGTTCAACCAGTTTTGAGATGTAACCCACACTTAGAGCTCCTTGGGATCAGGTGGACACAGACTTAACTGTTAACTCTTAACAAAGCCTGTCTAGCTTTCTGCCCTGCCCTAATCTGCTTCCCTCGTCCACCTTCCTTCTCCTGAGAGCATTCTCTCAATAAAACCCTTGCACAAGAACCTCCGTCTCAGGCTCAGCTTCTAGAGAATCTGCCCTGAGATATTTTCCTGATTTCTAAGATTCCTTCTGAATGATTAGTGAATATGTGGGGAAAGGAGAAGATAGAACCTCGAGGGAAAGTGCCTCCCCTTTTTTTTCCTCCTTTACTCAAGCTAAGGAAGGAAAAGTGAGAGGGCAATATAAAATTGGGAGCTAGTCTTAAACTTTGTTACCGTGATGGCAATTTTGAAAATGGCTTCGAGAATCCCTGCGGGCAGTTTTTTTCTGGTCTTCTTATCTGCTACAATCAGAAGCTTAAAAGTTTTGCTATACAGAGCTGAGAGTTATGAAGGAGAAAGTGAGACAAGCCTGGAGTTGAAACCCGGAAAGCTAGGCCTTGAAGCCTCCCTCATTAGTTACCCCAGGACTCTTCTCTTCAGGTTGTTTTTCACCTTATTGGTGTTGCAGACCTCAAGGATTTCAGAAGCCTCCTGACCCCTCTCCAGGTCTCACCCACCTATACACTAGCCCCATGTCTTAGATATGGAAATTCATATAGTATTAGAAAGGGTGAGAAGATGTTCAGAGAGATGAAAGGGGAGGAGGTGGAGGAAGAAAGTGGATACATCTACAAAAATAATTGAGATAATCAATCAGGTTTGTACATACCATCCATAAAAATAAAATTTGCTTTATTTACATGTTGAAGGATTACACTCTGTTCTCCTGGCTTTTGCCCAGAACTTTCCCTGGTGTGCCTTCAGGAGCCTGTTGCCTTGCTTGCTCGTTAATAGAACCTGCAACTCCATTCTCCTTCTCATCTGAGTTTCTCCTCTCTTTGGAATCTGATGCTTTGTTCTCCTCCACTAACTTCTGCTTAGTTCGGCAGCACATACACAAGTATTGCCGGAACTCCACCATACTCAGGGAGATGACTTGGTATTGGAGACGGTCGTGTTCAAGCTACTTTCCAAGACACCTGAATTCTCCTTTTGCTTCGGTTGGCGGGTCTTACGTCTCACCCTAGGAGAGCGCCCTGACTCGTCCTCCTCATCCTCCTTGTCATTCTCATCTTCCTCCCTCACCTTATTTCTCCTCATCCGGAAAATGGCAATCTTATTCCGCTTCTGTCTCTTGCCTGGAACAAGGCTGGGATCTTCTTCCTTGAAGAATCCGAGAGCAAGGAATGAAACGTGCTCTCCACTGACCCATCCCATTACATATGAGACTTCGAGTCTAAGGGGAGGGAGTGAGGCAGAGAAGGACTGAGATCAGAGGGAAAGATTAAGGCAAGCACCCACCTGCGTGTGAGTACAGGGCGGGGGAAGCACAGCTTTAGACTGCCCTGCCTAGGGAAGACATGCGCTTAAAATGACCGAAGAGAAGTTACCAAGCAGCATGAGCGAAGGACACACAGGCATATTCTAAGCGCATCAGATGAGAGCTCATTATTTTAAAAAGGATTCAAATACTTTGCTTAAGAATCCCTTTAGAAGTCAGGTAATAACCCTCTAATTTATCTGTTCTAGAAATCCAGGCAGTTCCTATTTGAAGGTGATAGATCTGTTATCTTGATTGTGGTGATGGTTTTGCAACCATATACATTGCCAAAACATCAAGTTGTACACTTTAAATACGTATAGTTGTATTGTGTGTCAATTATAGCTCAATAACAAAATTACAGCTAGCATTTAAGCCCTCCCCCAAATAAACAAGCAAGTAAGTTCATATATCAAGTGTGTGCAACAGCATATAAATGCTGAGAGGACACAATGGAGCACACTCATAAAAATGGAGTAGCTAGCCGGGAGGCAGTTCTGTGTGTGAGAGCCTGAGTCAGACAAACTGAGCTCAAACTCTAGCACCTTTTAGGCAATCTTGGAAGAGCTACTTAATTTACCTTTGTCTCCATTTCTTCACCTGAAAAATGGGGATAATAATAGCATTTACTGTACAGGGTTCTTATGAAGTTTACATGAGAAATAAATTCTCATAATATGGCATGTTGTAAGTATTCAATGGATACAAGCTGTGACTACTATTACTGTTGGTATTTTTTCCTGGAAGCAGTCAATTTGAGCCATGTTTAGTAAAAATGTGAATTGGAAGGACATAGACAAGATATGGAAGGTTGCCACAGAACATCAAAGGGGAGGTCAGTGACCTAAGATGCCCATACGGTCGTAGAGCAAAGGGTGGGAGACCCCAGAGGAGGGGTACTCACGCTGGTCAGGTCCTGGCTCCCTTGATAGCCTAGGTCATCAGTGAAGCTGTGGATGGGTGTCAAGGATATATCAGTGGTGTTAAAGGAGGGGTTTTCTACCCCTGGGGATCCCCAAGCTTCTTTAACCTCCTAAGGGGAAGAAGAAGGAGAGGTTAGTTAGAAGTGGAACTGCTCACACAAAGGCAGAACTTCAGGAGTCACCCTGCCCTTGCACCTGCTGTGTCCCATCCTGCTCTCCTACTTCGAGATTCGAAGACAGAGATGTATTCTCTCTCTTCTTCATTATCATAAAGTTCTACGATCACTAACGCATTGAGACTCTGGTGCGTTCCTCTCTAACCCCACACTCACAGTTCTTTACTCCCTATGTCCTCATAGAGGTGGTTGTCATAGCAATAGAAGGGTGGGGTCCCAGGCTCCTTGGTTCAAGGAGGGCTCCTCTGAGGGATGTTGAGAGGGTGCAAACGCACACACACACACACACACACACACACACACATACATACACACACACCCTTCCTTCTCCTTCACTCTCAGCAAGAAGAGACTGCATTTGCTCATCCCCCTTCCCCCAGCCCCCACCAGGGCTCCGAGTAAGAAGACTGAGCTTAAGAAGAAACGCTGTGGACTCCCCTGGTAGTCTAGTGGGGAAGACTCCGCCTGCCAATGCAGGGGACACAGGTTCCATCCCTTGTCTGGGAAGATTCCACATGCCTTGCGTCAACTACTGTGTGCCACAACTACCAAGGCCACGCCTTAGAGGCTAGGAGCTGAAGCTATGGAAGCCCACGCACCTACAACCCATGCTCCACAACTGGAGAGGCCACCACAAGGAGAAGCCCATGTGCCTCAACTAGAGAGTAGCCCCTGCTCCCTGCAACTAAAGAAAACCCAGGCACAGCAACAAAGACCCAAAGAAAATAAAGAAAGAAATAAAAACACTGACCAAATCCTAAAAGTGGGACCAAATCCTAAAGGGCACCAAGACATGGAAGATATAGATCCCAAAAGCCACCTTGGAATCTGCATCTGCTAGAGAGAAATTTGGCATGGAGCAGAAAATAGTCCATGACCCACTTTGGGTGGCCAGGCCTGTCTGAGATCTTCAAGGATCCAAAGACTTAGTAGGAGACCTTTCAATGTCTGTTTCAAGAGCCTGAGCTCTGACTGAGCCTTCTCTCCCTTTTCTCCCGCCATCCTCTCTGTCTCTGAAGGTAGTAACCAAGGCTCTGTCTTTCAAGCATTTCTCTTCTCTGTCCACAGCTCTCCCTGGGAGAAACTCATTTCATTGAATTGGCACACATTTATTGATTAAAAGCAATGCTCCAAAGTCGGTTTGTTGATAAGATCCTAGAAATTTTTTTTTTGTCTTAAAGAGCATTTTGGCAAAAACTGAATATGGATTCTAAACCTGAAAATAGTGTTATCAGCATCAAACCTGTATGGGTTCATTGGGTTTATGGAAAAGAATATTACTGCTCTTGGGAGATACAAGCTAACGTACATTGGGATGGAGTGTCATGATATGCAACTGACTCCTGAATGGTTAAAAAAAATGAATATGTGAACAAATGGAGAAAATTTTAGCAGCTGGTAAATCTTAAGTGAAAGGTACATTGTTGATTAGCCACCAAGTCACGTCTGACTCTTTCGTGACCCCATGGATTGTAGCCTACCAGGCTCCTCTGTCCATGGGATTCTCCAGGCAAGAATACAGTGGTAGGTTGCCATGCCCTCCTCCAGGGCATGGGACTGGATGCCATAATCTTAGTTTTTTGAATGTTGAGTTTCAAGCCAGCTTTTTCACTCTCCTCTTTCACTTTCATCAAGAGGTTCTTCAGTTCCTCTTTGCTTTCTCCCCATAAGGGTGGTGTCATCTGCATATCTGAGGTTATTGATATTTCTCCCGGCAATCTTGATTCCAGTTTGTGCTTCATCAGCCTGTCATTTTGCATGATGTACTCTGCATATAAGTTAAATAAGCAGGGTGACATTATACAGCCTTGATGTGCTCCTGTCCCAATTTGGAACCAGTCCATTGTTCCATGTTTAAGTTCTAACTGTTGCTTCTTGATCTGCACACAGATTTCTCAGGAGGCAGGTAAGGTGGTCTGGTATTCCCATCTCTTTAAGAATTTTCCACAGTGAGTCAAGCCGTGTCTTTTTCAGAATGTGACGTCTATAAACCAACCAATAAACAAGCTGCTCTCTTGCTCATAGAGACCATCTCTCAGAGCATAAGAGTGATCTGCTTTTATGCTAAAATAGCTCCTCATTCCTAGAGATGAGGGTCAGTCAGTTCAGTTCAGTCACTCAGTCGTGTCTGACTCTTTGTGACCCCATGAATTGCAGCATGCCAGGCCTCCCTGTCCATCACCAACTGTCGGAGTTCACTCACACTCATGTCCATCGAGTCCGTGATGCCATCCAGCCATCTCATCTGCAGTCGTCCCCTTCTCCTCTCACCCCCAATCCCTCCCAGCATCAGAGTCTTTTCCAGTGAGTCAACTCTTTGCATGAAGTGGCCAAAGTACTGGAGTTTCAGCTTTAGCATCATTCCTTCCAAAGAAATCCCAGGGCTGATCTCCTTCAGAATGGACTGGTTGGATCTCCTTGCAGTCCAAAGGACTCTCAAGAGTCTTTTCCAACACCACAGTTCAAAAGCATCAATTCTTCGGCACTCAGCTTTCTTCACAGTCCAACTCTCACATCCTTATATGACCACTGGAAAAACCATAGCCTTGACTAGATGGACCTTTGTTGGCAAAGTAATGTCTCTGCTTTTCAATATGCTATCTAGGTTGGTCATAACTTTCCTTCCAAGGAGCAAGCGTCTTTTAATTTCATGGCTGCAGTCACCATCTGAAGTGATCTTGGAGCCCCCAAAATAAAAGTCTGCCACTGTTTCCACTGTTTCCCCATCGATTTCCCATGAAGAGATGAGACCAGATACTATGATCTTCGTTTTCTGAATGTTGAGCTTTAAGCCAACTTTCTCACTTTCCTCTCTAACTTTCATCAAGAGGCTTTTGAGTTCCTCTTCACTTTTTGCCATAAGGGTGGTGTCATCTGCATACCTGAGGTTATTGGTATTTCTCCTGGCAATCTTGATTCCAGCTTGTGCTTCTTCCAGCGTTTCTCATGATGTACTCTGCATATAAGTTAAATAAGCAGGGTGAAAATATACAGCCTTGATGTACTCCTTTTCCTATTTGGAACCAGTCTGTTGCTTCATGTCTAGTTCTAACTGTTGCTTCCTGACCTGCATATAGGGTAGCGGGGAAATAAAAGGGTGAAGGGGCTAAGGGGGAAACAGGAATCCTTCATACCGAGCTCTCCTGTTGGCTCTCTTCAGCCTTCCTAAGGAAGTCCTGTTTCCTTCCCTCTTGATGAATTGGGAGCCTGGGAGTAAGAGGGGGGCAGGAAGGTGAGCACTCTGTGCTTTGTGCACCCAGAAGCATCTACCACAAGTAAGGCATCTTCCCTGGGTTCAGGCAGTCAGTGGACTCAGTTGAGATCTGGGCATTTCCTGGAGACTTGCTAGAAACTGTTCCATATGCTTTGCTTCAGACTGTACATTTTCCCAGTGATGGGGAGAAGTTTCAGAAGAAAAGCAGAGAAAAGGTTTGCTGAGAGTCAACACCCTGGCCTTTTGGATTTCAAAGCCAAAGTTCAGAGAGATGTCGGTATATAAGAACTGTACTTCTAATACACTAACCACATGTGACTGTTTCACACTTTAATTGAAATTAGTTAAAATGGAGACTTCCCTGATGGTCCGGTGGTTAAGAATCCTCCTTCTAATACAGGGGACACGGGTTCGATCCCTGGTTAGGGAACTAAGATCCCACACGCCATAGGGCAGTGTGGCCTACACACTCCAACTAGAGAAGCCCTGCTCCACCAAAAAGACTCAGTGTAGCCAATGATAATAATGATGATGTGACAATAATAAAGTCATCTTTGTAAAAAAAATTAGTTAAAATGAAATAAAGCTAAAAATTCAGTTCTCCAGTCTGGATTTCAAGTGTTCTATAGCCACACATGACTGGGGGCTAACATATTGGACAGTGGAGCTCTCATACAACACTTCCATTTTCCCCAAAAGTTCTGTTGGACAGTGACTCATTAGCAAGAAAAGCATGGCATTCTGTCTGGCTTATCACCATTATTATTATTCTGTCTCTTTTGAGAGACAGGCAGAGTTTTTGTCTGTTTTGTCCACTGCTATTGCCCAGAAAAGTGCCTGGCACTCTGGAGGATGATCAGGAAATTTTTGTTGAGGAAATACTACAGGAGTTAGAACCAGTTTTCCATCACTTCTATCCCCTCACCCAACTGATCTCATCTAGAATGAGTTCATCCAGACTGGGGAGGAAGACAAGAAAGAGGAGGGAACAGGACAGAGGGGGTCTTAGACATCTGCAGCTAAGCCCCTCAGAAGAGCTCTGGGGCTCTGCTGGCTCTGACTTTATGCAATTTGCAATTTGGAGAGGATGGCAAAGAAAAAACCCAGATAAGCTGGTGAATCCAAGAGCAACGGGAATCTTGCACTTGCTCCCCAAAATGCACATTGTGCCCAGAGAGTAGGTCTGGCACTCAGATTTCTGCTCACCCCAGGTCTCAGCCTGGTTTGTGGAATTGAGGAGTGACTGAGTAGCAAGTGAAGGGCCAGAGAGAGCCCAGCTGAGCTCCGTGTGGCTCCAGAGAGGCATGAAACATAGAGGGAGGGAGGGAATTCCCTGGTTGCCCAGTGGTTAGGACTCGGTGTTTTCACTGCTGGGGCCTGGGTTCAATCCCTGGTCAGAGAACTAGGATCCTGCAAGATGAGTAGTGTGGCCAAAAGAAAAAGAAAAAAGCAGAGGGAGGAAAAGGAAGAGAGAAAGAGAGGAGAACTGTGCCTGTGGAGGTCTGGGATAAGCCTGAGGGGATGGCCTGTGCTCTGTGTGAATTCACACCAGGGAACAGACAGGCTCAGGAAGTCTCAGTGGATGCCAAAGAGGACAAGTATTGATGACCAAACACCAGAAGTATTTGATCCCCTCTCTCCATGCCTGTAGCACATCGAGAGCCCTCTAGAAAATTAGAGGTACTTCTGGAGAGAATGGCTGGGGAGTCCCGGCAGGAATAAAGGTTTAAGTCCTTGCTACCTAATGGAACAAGGACTGGAAGAAGAAATTGGGTTTGATTGTAGAAAACTAAGGGAGTTGGACTGTGAAGAAGGCTGAGCGCCGAAGAATTGATGCTTTTGAACTCTGGTGTTGGAAAAGACTCTTGAGAGTCCTTTGGACTGCAAGGAGATCCAACCAGTCCATTCTGAAGGAGATCAGCCCTGGGTGTTCTTTGGAAGGAATGATGCTAAAGCTGAAACTCCAGTACTTTGGCCACCTCACGCGAAGAGTTGACTCATTGGAAAAGACTCTGATGCTGGGAGGGATTGGGGGCAGGAGGAGAAGGGGACGACTGAGGATGAGATGGCTGGATGGCATCATGGACTCGATGGACATGAGTCTGAGTGAACTCCGAGAGATGGTAATGAACAGGGAGGCCTGGCGTGCTGCGATTCATGGGGTCGCAAAGAGTCGGACAAGACTGAGCGACTGAACTGAACTCAACTGAAGGAAGTTAACATGTCTTAACCATCTGAGTTTGCATCCTGATATTTATATCCACTATTTTTATACCCACTATTTCATTATTGTTTGATTTTTAAAAATAAGACTATAAACCTATAATATTTGTGTAAATTAAAAATTATTTTTTAAAATGATTCCATTTACATGGGGTACCTAGACTAGTCAAATTCATGGAGACAGGAAGTAGAATAGTAATTGCCAGGGCTGGGGACAGGAGAAAGGGAGTTAGTACTGAGCTATTTTTTTTGCTACATTGGGTCTTCATTGCCATGTGCAGGCTTTCCTCTAGTTGTGGTGAGCAAGGTCTACTCTCTAGTTGTGGTGTGTGGGCCTCTTGTTGCAGTGGGCTTATCTAGTTGCAGAACATGGGTTCTAGGCACTTGGGCTTCAGTAGTTGTGGCATGGGGCTTAGCTGCTCTGTGATATGTGGGATCTCAGCTACCCAACCGGTTATCGAACCCGTGTCTCCTTCATTGCAGTGTGGAGCCTTAACCACTGGACCACCAGGGAAGCCCTGGGAGTAAGTATTTAATGAATATGGAGTTTCAGTTTTGGAAGATGAAAATTTCTGGTGATGGATGGAAGTAGTGGCTGTACAATAATGTGAATGTAAATGTACATTTCAAGTGGTTAAAATGGTAAACTTCATATTATGTGTATTTATCACAACCAAAAATGAATGTAAAACTAAAAAAAAAAGATTGCTGCAAATTTACTGTAACAACTTTGATTCTGGATATTTCATGAAAACTGGCGTGGTTCATATTCACTCCATTACCACTTACAGAGTGCCCTTCCAGCTAACTTTATGCCCATTGCAGGCCCCTAGGTTTGACAGCAAGGCTCTATTTCTGAGTGCTTGCCTAGCCACCAGCTGGAAAGTGGTTTGCCACTTCCTTCTCAGCTTGCTCACACATTCTCTTGGTGGCCCTCTTGTTGCAGATCCCCAAAGAAAAGTCAGTGGGCAGCTTGGGCTCTGCCTTAAATACCAAGAAACAGGACATAAATCCAGTGACACCATCCTGGGGGCACAGTAAGCACCCTAGGTAGCCTGAGGCTTGCTCTGCACTCCTTGGTTCCTAGCACACAGTGCCCTGAGCATCTAACAAAGTTCTACTCAAGCTCTTGGCTTGGGGTCCCCATGAGGATGGAAAGAAAAAGTTGTATTCTTTCGGAAGTCTTTCAACAGAAACATCTCCCTTAGCAACTGACTCTCTCTTTTTTCGGCCATACTGTGTGGATTGAATCTGGGTCCCCTGTAGTGGAAGCGTGGAGTCCTAACCACTGGGCTGCCAGGAATTCCCAGCAATTGAATCTCAAAACCACGCCTCTAGTCAGAATAGATTTCAATAGGGAGACTTTAAACAGAAATGATGAAGATTCCTCCAATCAGCAGATATTTCTTGAGCACCCCCCTGTGTTCAGCATCACTGTGGGACCTTTGGATAAATGCATATTAGACAAATTGCACCTAATCATGAAGGTGAATTTTCCAGATCAGAAACAATCAGAAAACAAACAAAAACCTACAGCATGTCACTGTGGTGCTGTGAAAGAGCAATGCAGTCTGGCAAAGCCAAGGAAGGCTTCCCAGAGGGGATGAGACTAGGGTGAGGCCCTGAAGAAGGGCTTGGATTTGAATAGGAAAGAGAGGCAACAGAGAATTTTTTTGAGGGACGCCACACACAAAGGAAGTAGGAGGTTTTGAGTAGAGAATTTGTTGTGAGTCATTCCTGGAGTACATTCTGTGTGCTGAGGCATGACACTAAGCAATGGGAAACAGACCACCTGTCCTCAAGGAGCTCTAGTCTGGGAAATGGTGAATGGAGGGGCTACTAGAGCAAATACTGGTGATGTGTATTAGTCTACAAGAATGTTAAGCCCCTAGAAAGTAGAAACCTTACCTGTTCTGTTCATCACTACATCCTCAGTACCTAGAACAGTGCCAGGCACAATTATGTGCCCAATAATTGCATACTAAATGAACTCATGCTGCAATGGAGATGTATAATAGCAATATTGATAGTTACCATTACCATTTATGAAGCACACACATGTGCCAGACAATATGCTAAGGGTTTTACATACATCATCCTATTTTATCCTCCAGCATTTTGAGAGTACTATAATTATCTCATTTCACAGACTTGGAAACCAAGGCTTATAGAAGTTAACACTTGCTTCAAGGTTACCTAAACACTTAGGTGACAGAACAGAGATTTGAAGTCATGAATTCAAAATTGCTTAACTTCACTATCCATCCTCTGAACATAGAGTCAAAATGCTGTTTGGGGAAGTTTGTCTACTAGCTGACTGAAATGTGCAGAGAAAGACTCAAGAAAGCGAGACTATTGCAATGAAAAATAGCAATAGCAATGCGTATAGACTAAAGCAGTTACAGGAGGAAAGAAGAAAGGATCTACTTTCAGGGGATTTCTATTCAGTTCAGTCGCTCAGTTGTGTCTGACACTTTGCGACCTCATGAACAGCAGCATGCCAGGCTTCCCTGTCCATTACCAACTCCCAGAGCTCTTTTTCTTGGGGATGATTTTGATCACTGCCTCCTGTACAATGTTAGAAACCTCAGCCCATAGTTCTTCAGGCACTCTGTCAATCAGATCTAATCCCTTGAATCTATTTGTCATTTCCACTCTATAATCATAAGGGATTTGATTTAGGTCGTGCCTGAATGGTTTAGTGGTTTTCCCTACTTTCTTCAATTTGAGTATGAATTTGGCAATAAAGTGTTCATGATCTGTGCCACAGTCCACTCCCAGTCTTGTTTTTGCTGACTGTATAGAGCTTCTCCATCTTCGGCTGCAAAGAATATAATCAATCTGATTTCTGTATTGACCATCTGGTGATGTCCATGTGTAGAGTTGTCTCTTGTGTTGTGGGAAGAGGGTGATTGGTATAACCAGTGCATTCTCTTGGCAAAACTCTGTTAACATTTGCCCTGCTTCATTTTGTACTCAAGGCCAAACTTGCCTGTTACTCCAGGTATCTATTGATTTCCTGCTTTTGCATTTTAGTGCTCTGTGATGAAAAGGACATCATTTTTGGGTGTTAATTCTAGAAGGTCTTGTAGGTCATCATAGAACCATTCAGCTTCAGCTTCTTCAGTATTAGTGGTTGGGGCACAGACTTGGATTACTGATATTGAGTGATTTGCCTAGGAAATGAACAGAGATCATTCTGTCGTTTTTGAGACTGCGCTCAAGTACTGCACTTGAGACTCTTTTGTTAACTATGATGGCTACTTCATTTCTTCTAAGGGATTCTTGCCCACAGTAGTAGATACAATGGTCATCTGAATTAAATTCTCCTATTCCCATCCATTTTAGTTCGTTGATTCCTAAAATGTCTGTGTTCACTCTTGCAGTCTCCTGTTTGACCACTTCCAATTTGTCTTGATTCATGGACCTAACATTCCAGGTTCCTATGCAGCCCTTTGAAATCCCCTTCAAAGGGCTTCTAAAGAAAGTTCAGGGCTTGGTGACTTATTTGATACACGGGATGACCAAATTTCTCAACTGGAAATACAAAGAACGGTGGTAGTTTGACAGTACACTGGATAGATAAACTTTAGACAGATGACTCTAATCTCTAGATTGGTCAGTTCCACAAAACAGTCAGGTGCTGGGTGTCCACAGTAACGGCAAGTTAGATTGAAAAGTCATTCTGGAGGGCAGAATGATAAAAGAGAGAAAGAAAGAAGGGAAAGAAGGGGGAAAAAAGAGGCCAAGGGTGCACAGACAAGTCTTTCCGAGGAGCGGTCGCATCCCGGAGACCAGCGGGAACTGCAAAGGGAAAGGTGGGGCTTGTCTAAGAACTACAACTCCCAGTAGGCATCGAGAAGAGCAACCAAGCTTCCGGCCAGAGCTTATTTCCGGTCTTTCGGGTGCTGACGCTCTCTTCCGGTTCTGACGGCCCCTGAAAGGCCTTGGGGGATGTGCACGGTGAGTCCCGAGCCACTGGGGTCGCGAGTGGGAGTAGGGGAATCTTGTGTCCGTACTACACTCATTCGCTAAAAGATAGCTCCGGGAGGTCAGGGAGGAGAGAGGGCATGCTGGCGGGAGGACGAGTAATCTTGGCAAGAATGGGGGAGGGGACTGGGGCCTCGGAGGGCCCCAGAATGGAGGGCGAGGACGAATGGGATCCCGGGGAAAGGATGGAGGGTGGGATGCAAGAGCGTGGGGGAGGCCCCCTCCGAGCGCGCCGTGGGATCCCAGGGGAGCTGGTGGAGGAGGACCAGAGGGAAGGTAGCAGCCGTGGGGTGCTTCTGCGTGAAGGAAAGCTAGAGGCTGCTGTGGGTCCGAGATCGGCCGAATCCGGGAGCCCAAGGAGCGTGGGCACATGGAGTCCTCTCAGAAGATCCTGCCAGTTAGGGAGCATCCAGGGCCCAGGTGGCTTAGAGACTGCTATGTTGGAACGGGCTGCCGCTTTGACAAACTCAAAAGAGCTTTGACAGAGTTTGAAAGAAAGAGCTGTCAGGAAACTTTCGGTGGTTTTACGTGCTTGGATTGACTGCTCGCTTTGCTTTTTCTCCAAAGATGAGGCTGCTGGCATTCGCGGTGTTGGCTCTATTTGCTATCACTCGTGCAGAGGAGGGAGCCAGGCTTTTGGCTTCCAAATCACTGCTGAACAGATATGCTGTGGAGGGGCGCGACCTGACCTTACAGTACAACATTTACAATGTTGGCTCGAGGTAAGGAGGCACTGGAGCTATAGGTTGGGTCCTTTGCAGGTTTCTTAAATTTCCTAGCTGGGAACAGGGACCAGCAGTGATTTATCTTCGGGAGATTTTCAGCAGCAGACATCATGAGTGAATGAATGATTATACTCTGGATCTGCTTTTGAAAGAGGAGGACATATTCTTATCTAAGCTACAAGAAACCATCTTCCACTTTTTTTTGACGTGAAAGAGTTTCAGAGTGGAAAAGAAGCAAGAATTGTGGTGAAATGGGGAGAAGAAAATGAGAAGGCAGAAAATGTATAATCTTTTGTTACCTTCGGGATTTAGTTTCAGCTTCCTTTCCTAGATTGGCATTTTTGTTGTCTTTCACAGTTTTAAAAAAGTAGCCCTTTTATTTTGTTTGGTTGGGCTTTGGGTTGTTTGTTGTTGTTGTGTTTTTTTTTTTTTTTTTTGCCATGCTGTGGGGCATGTGGAATCTTAGTTCTTTGAGCTTCTCACATTGGAAGCACAGAGTCATAACCACTGGACTGCCAGAGAAGTTCCTTTTATTTGGCTTCGTGTCGGGTCTTAGTTATGGCCTGCAGGATATTCATTACTGCATCCCCTGGACCACCAGGAAAGTCCTCTCTTTTACTTTATTCCCTTTAATTTTCTTTTCCATATGCATCTTGCTCCCATTCTCCTCCTTACACATACACACACATCAGAAAAAACTAGGGCAGAAATGGATTCAGGCCCATTCTTTCCCAGATATTTTGAGTATTTTATTTTGGTGCCCAGAATCCAGGCCTTGAGTGAGATTCTTCAGTGTAACTATGTGACTCGTACCTGTCTTTTGTAGTTCTGATTTTTAGAACAGGCAGACAGATTTGATTGCTAACTGCTTTAATTTTATAACCATTACTTTACTAACTTTTGTTTCCTCCATTCTTTAGTGCTGCATTAGATGTGGAATTATCTGATGATTCCTTCCCTCCAGAAGACTTTGGCATTGTCTCTGGAATGCTCAACGTCAAATGGGACCGGATTGCTCCGTATCCTCTTGACACTGGCTGATGAAGGCTGATGGGATGTTGGGAGGGATGTTGCCAGCAAAGCAGTAGGGTCACTTCAGTCTAAGTGTATATGGCCATTCTTGCCACCTCTCTGGATAAGATGTGGCAAGAGAGATGAGTGAGAATTGTGTGTGCATGATTTGGGGTGGGCCTGAGGAAGGAGGTTGCTAAAGTTTAGGTTCAGTTCAGTTCAGTCACTCAGTCATGTCCGACTCTTTGCGACCCCATGAATCACAGCACGCCAGGCCTCCTTGTCCATCACCAACTCCAGGAGCTCACTCAGATTCACGTCCATCGAGTCAGTGATGCCATCCAGCCATCTCATCCTCTGTCATCCCCTTCTCCTGCTCCCAATCCCTCTCAGCATCAAGGTCTTTTCCAATGAGTCAACTCTTCACATGAAGTTTAGGTTATAAAGCCCTAAAACATTCTATATTGGGAAAATGTAGACAGATGTTTGTGGCTGGTTGATAATCTTTAAGGTGCTTTTAAAAGAAATTCTGTGGGATGCTAGTGTGGAAGACCTGGGTGACCTTTTTAAAAGCTCTTTATTCAGTGAACCCCTTATTTGGATCAACTGGTAATGTCTTGAGTGTTTTTAAATGCATTGTCTATTCACTTATTTTTGGCTGCACTGGGTCTTCGCTGCTGTCTGTAGGCTTTCCCCTAGTTGCAGCACGCGGGGGCTCCTCTTGTGGTGGCATGCGGGCTTCGCATTGCAGTGGCTCCTCTTGTGGAGCGCGAGCTCTAGGGCGGTCCGGCTTCAGTAGCTGTGGTGTTGCTCTGCGGCATGTGGAGTCGTCCCAGACCAGGGATTAAACCCCTGTCCCCTGCATTGGCAGGCAGATTCTTTACCACTGGGCCTTCAGGGAGGGTTCCTTCCTGAGTGTTTTGATTTAGATTATTTTTTTCCCTTGTGAGTTAAAGTATATTTAGATTTTCTGACAAGGCTAAGTGTTCTCTTTGTATTGTTTTTGTTTTGTATTTTCAAGAATTTCCTTCAGTTAGAGTCAGAGAAAGATTTTCTGTGACCTTAAGTGACTAATTTTTCATATATAACCTGTATTGTTTTATAATATTTCAATATTGAGTATGTCATAGACCTCTTAAAACTTGATTGAAAAGATACCATGTAATACTACCCACTTTAGGCTTAGATACAAAGCCTGTGTTTATTATTTTTGCAGAGTATCTTAGATACGAAATATTACATGTGTTAGCAACTCTTTTTGTGAATGGTGCATTTAGCCCCTAAGTTGAAAGTTTGTTACATCTGTAGCTTCATCCTTTTCCCTCCTTAACTCTTGAGTCAGTGCTAGCAACGTCTCCCACACTGTGGTCCTGCGCCCTCTCAAGGCTGGTTATTTCAACTTCACCTCAGCAACTGTTACATACCTGGCCCAGGAGGATGGGCCTGTTGTGGTGAGTCACCCAAACGCTTAGCTGGCTGGGGCTCAGCTCTGCCTTCCTTTGCAATCTCTTGCAGAAAATCTCCAGAGCTAGTGCTAAATTCTGAGGAAGTTCAATTCAGTTCAGTCAGTTCAGTCGCTCAGTCGTGTCCGACTGTTTGTGACCCCATGAATCGCAGCACGCCAGGCCTCCCTGTCCATCACCAACTCCTGGAGTTCACTCAGACTCACGTCCATCGAGTCAGTGATGCCATCCAGCCATCTCATCCTCGGTTGTCCCCTTCTCCTCCTGCCCCCAATCCCTCCCAGCATCAGAGTCTTTTCCAGTGAGTCAACTCTTCACATGAGGTGGCCAAAGTACTGGAGTTTCAGCTTCATCATTCCTTCCAAAGAAATCCCAGGGCTGATCTCTTTCAGAATGGACTGGTTGGATCTCCTTGCAGTCCAAGGGACTCTCAAGAGTCTTCTCCATAAGAAGGTCCAAAACTTGAGATATTGTTGTAGGAAGGAGCATATTTCAGCTTATGTTGTAAAGTCTCAAAATCAAGCAGTTGAAATGAACAGGAGGGGAGTACTGTCTAAGTCCCCTCCTTCTGCTTCACTTTTATTCTGTACAGTGTCATGTGCTACCTGGTTTTTCACCATGCTTGCGTTTCCAATCCACCTTCTACACTGCCGTCAGATTATTCCCCTGTCTCTGCTGTGTCTGTGTCTCTCCCTTAGAATGCTCCTGCTTCTCCCATCAAGGCCACCCTTGATACCTTGCATACCTTCAGTAGTCTTGCTGGGTTCTGCCTCTCCCTCCAGTTTTCTACCCGCCAGGATCCTCTGTCCAGTGAGGCCATGCTCCTCCTTTCCACTCTGCCTTTGTTCTCTGTTTGAAGTACTCTCTCTCCTCCACTTCATCATCGGGCACCTTCTCAAGACCCAGTTCTGAACTGCATCTCCTTGATTCTCTCTCCTGCTTTTACAGTTCATATTGCACTTTCCTACTCAATCTTTCACTAAACACTCATTGACAGCATCAAAACATCTGTAGCTCTTAAAATCCATGCCACTTGAACATTTAATTACTGACTGTCTTCAGTAGTTCTCTTTCTTATATCTAGGTCTTTTCCCTCACCCCCCACCTCCCAGTTTAATTATAAATGCCTCGAAGTGAGGGAGTATGTCTTAGATTTCTTTCTGTTTCCCATATAGGATAGAAGTCCAATGTAAACAGTCTTTTGATTGATTGATGTAAAGGTCAGCAGACATTTATTGAGCCCCCCAATGTGCTAGATGATAGGAAATACAAAGAAGATTAATAAGATACTGTCGTAGGCCTCAAAAAGCTTAGGTCATGAATTTATAAACATACATGGCCTTTAGGCTCCTTAGTGAGTGCACAGTGGGGAAGGGACTTAACATAGTCAACCACAGAACTAGAAGAAATTCAAGAGACTCAAACATTCCATGCACTCTCCGAATTATCTTTTTAAAATGAACCTGTGGGAATATATTCTTGTAATTCTGGTTATGTTATTTTCGCATCTTCCATCCTGTGTGCTTTAAGAACCTCGTTTGGGATTCTTTGGTTCCACCTGGTCCTTGATGGGTTAAAAGACACAAACTTCAAGGCTCAGCTGCCACTTTAGAATAGAGTTGTTTGCCATGTGCTCCACACTCTTGGCCTGCCCTCCAAGACAAAGGAATGTGGGTCAGACTCAGCCCTCCTCCAGTAATGTACATTTGGGTAGGGCTTGAGACTTTACGGACTCCTTCTCATTATTTCATTGGAGCCTCATGTCAGCTTGTAAGTTACTGAAGTGTTTCCACTTGAGGAATGGGGGAAATGATTGCCAAGGGCAGAAGCGCCAGTGGCGGTGAGCAGCCCTCTCCAGAGTCTGAGGCTTTAATAACTGCAGCATACCTGTCCTACCTTTTTTTTTCTTTTTTTAAGTAAATGCTTATCATGTGTCTCCTGGCTCCTAATTTACTCATTTTTACAACACACGAAAGAACCATCCATCTTTTCTAGTTCAAAAACTTCCTCATCTGGATGTTTCTTGGGCCTTTGGGAACTAAGACTCTATTGCTTAGAACTGGGTTAGTTGAAAAACTGCCCTTTTTCCAGATGAGAAAGAGCTGAAGAGTTGCCTTCTTTTCTTCTTTTCAGATTGGCTTTACCAGTGCACCTGGACAGGGAGGAATCCTGGCTCAGCGGGAGTTTGATCGAAGATTCTCCCCCATTTTGTAAGCTTTGCAGGCCTCTCATCATTCCCCTAGGAGGAGAACACCCTTTTGTTCTGAGAACTCTTGGCCTCCTTAGAAGATATCATAGTTGGTTGGTTCTTGTCATATCTATTTTTTGGTGTCTGGTACACACAGCCATCAAACATCGTGATTTAACCATGGCTAGAGATTTTTGGCAATAAGATGGCAATTGTCAAACCAAAAAAAAACTGCCGTTTTTCTCTGCTCAGCCTTGAGTTTAAAGCCCCACTTTGGAGTCCTGGGTCTAATTTGAGGATGAAAAGAGTATCTGCTTAGATTCAAAGAGTCGCCCAGCATCAGGAGGTTAAATGGGAACTTTGTTGTAGTCTAGTCTAGGAGGGAATTTTTTGAAGATTTGCCTAAAGTACTGAATGAGGAGATTCATTTATTCATTCCTTCAGGGAATAATTAGGAGGTTCCAAATTACATGCTCGCTTCTGTGCTTTGCTTGGAGAAACCAGCGCAAGACACAGTCCCTCCCATTGAAGGTCTTACGGGCTTATGGAGGCCTCAGTGGAGGGAGACTGCTGTGATAGCAGTCATACCCAGGGCTCAGGAGGAGATGCAGCGGGAACACCTAACCTGGTGTTGAGAGTCAGGGAGGATTTTCCGGAGGAGAGAGGTTTCACTAATTAAAGAGGAGGTCAGGAAGGGGAGGCACCCCAGGGAGAGGGAGTAGCTGTGAAGTGAGAAGAAGTGTGGTGGAGTCCAGGAATAGCAGTTAGTTTAGGGAGGCTGGAGGGCAGCATGTGACACAGAGGAATGGAAGAGAGGCTGACAGTGTGGGCCAGGGGTTAGTTTGCAGGAGGCTTGACTATCAGGGCAACACCTGGACATCTCCCTCCTCAAAGAGTGTCTAGAAGAGAGAAGCTTCTCTTCCAGATTGGATTGGGTCAGGTGAGGCCTTTGGTTTCATAGCTTGAATGGGCATCTTTAGTGAGCCATTCTGTGTCCAGAGTGGCCAGAGAGGAGCCTTCCTGCTAACGCTCTGCTTATGTGGGCTGGCTGCTCCTTTTCCCATTGGACCCTTCCATCCTAGTCCCGTCCTGTGCCCTAATCCAAGCTTCTAAGCAAAGCCCTTGTTGTCTTCCACAGCTGGACTGGGCAGCCTTCGGGGTCATGACCCTCCCCTTCTATCGGCGTCCCCCTGCTGTTGTGGTACTCCAGCAAGAGGAAATATGACACCCCCAAAACCAAGAAGAACTGAGTGAGGCTTCCACAGCCCTCCCTGCCCAAGAAATCCAGGTGCTTTCCAGACTCCAAAGGGAATCTCAAATGCAGTGTCTTCTCCTTTAGCCCTTGGCCATCTTCTGGATCCTGTCCTGCTCTAACCAGAGCGAAGGACCAGGCCTGGGAGTCTGTGAGCGCCTCTTTGGTTCCATCATGAAGCCGGACAAACAGAAATGCCTTTGGCAGCTGTCTTGACCTTGGGGCCCTGTGTTGCAGCACTGAGGTGCCGGGGGTATGTTGCTGGCGATGTGAACTCTCAGGGGTCCAGGAAAGGGCATTTCGGAGGCTGCCTGATAACCACCTCATCCCCCCCGCCACCCCTCTCAAAAGAGGGTGGAAGATGAGATGAAAACTGTGGGACTCTTGGAGGCTACCCAGTCTCTGTACTGGCTTAGGAAAGTTCTTACCAAATGGGGTTTTCTAATAAAAACAAATGCCACCCTGACTTGTCTGTTTTCCCATCACTTGGATGAACTCAGGTTGCTGTTGGTATACAGGCCCTGACTACTCAGGCTCCTGGATAAGTGAGCTGAACTCTGCCTCCTTGCTCCAGGGAGTGTGGCTCCTGTCCCCTCAGAGGCATTCTACTCATCCACCTTCATGACAGTCTTTGCTTCTGTCCCTTGTTTCCCTGTCTGTTTTCACCAGTCATCACACGCTCAGTCATGTCCAATTCTTTGCAACCTCCTGGACTATAAACTGCCAGGTTTCTCAGTCCATGGAAGTTTCCAGGCCAGAATACTGGAGCAGATTGCCATTTTCTTCTCCAGGGGATCTTCCTGACCCAGGGACCAAACCCTTGTCTCCTGCTTTGGCAGGCAGGTTCTTTACCACTGCCAGTCACCATACATTCCTCTAAACCTTGCTTGTGAGCCCTTCTCCACAGTAGAGGAGGGAAAATGGGGAAAGATGGTCTGCAATTGTTCTAGCCCCAGATCTTCTGAGGGTAATTTAATTCATTATTTTTAAAAAACTATTTACTTGGCTGTGTCAGGTCTTGGTTGTGGAATGTGGGCTTAGTTGCTTTGTCTCGTGGGGATCTTAGTTCCCCGACCAGGGATTGAACTTGTAGCCCTTGCACTGCAAGCTATATTCTTAACCCCTGGACCAGGGGAGTCCCTTCACTGACTATTCTTGAAAAGCTATCGATTACACCTGATTCTAGCCCTTCCTGTGTTGAAGACTTAGCTTTTCTCAAGTTTGAGCATATTTTAATGCCTCTGCTTTGAGCTCAGGCCAGGCCGAAGTGCCCGCACCTCCCGAGTTGTTACCTAAGCACAGCCTGTGGAAAGGCAGTGGGTTTTGCTGTAGCAGCAGTGGGGAGAAGCCACTCTGAGCTGACTGTGTCCAACCCAGGAATGCCGTGGTCCGAGAACAGCCTCCCCAGCAGGAGAGAAACCCAACAAACGCCCGCTTTGTTCCTGCCACCATTTCTCGGCTTAGATTCTGGTGGGGTATGGGGGCAGTGAGTGCTGCCCAACTGGTTTAACCTTTCCTTCGCCCAGCAGTGGGAGCCTCTGGGCTGAAGGATGAAAAGGACATGGAGACAACGGGAGGCTCTGGGCGGAGTAGCCCTTCACCAGCTCACATCCCTCCTTCAGGGCCTGCGGCTCGAACACCCCAGGACTGGCCAGGTCAGAAGGCGAGGAGGATGTGTTTGCTTTTGTTCATTATGTTGCCGGTGGAGACCTGGGATTTGCTCAGGAGAATGGGGGAAAGTACAGTGAATCAGAAGCTTGGGGTTGAGAACAAGTATAGGGAAGGAAAAGGGAGCTAGTTTGATCTGTATTGTCTTCCTCTTCAGCACTGTAAGATGTTAGTCTTTGGAGGCGGGAACTCACTGCCACCTGTGTGGTGTCTGCTGGAAACAGTGAGGAGTTAACCTGTAGGAGGAGGGGTTCTGGTTTAGAGGCTAGGATAAACTTCATAACTTGGGAAGGCAATACAAGATTTCTTCCTCAGGCTGAGTGCTGGGAGGTCCTCCTTTTTCTGAAAGCTGGGGCAGTCTTTCCCTTTCCTTGTAGAACTCTCACTTTGGATCCTGGCTCTTATTACAGAGAAGACTAGTGGGGAGCCCAGGTCTGACCCAGGTGAAAAGCAAGTGAAGGCAGGGTCACAGGCACCTTGAAAAAGGCCAAAACCAGGTACTTTGTCTCTTGAGAGACCAGATTCCTTAGAGTGAGGGTGGAATTTGAGCCTCTCTTAAGCAGTGGCGTTGGAGAATAGAAGAGCCTCTAAAATCTATAGATGGCGAGACTTAGCTGGCATAGTTGCTTAGGATTGAGCCCTCTTCGTGAGATAATTTAATTGAGGATGTGTAGCAGATAGTGCTTCACTCTAGTGAAAACCACCCTTAGGAAGATGGGAACCCTGACCTCCAGATTTCATGCAGGTCTGCAAAGGAGAGAGAAAGTAAGCACCCACCCCACATCCTTCCTGGAGATTGGGTACCCCGCCTGAGAACTGCCTCCCTTAAAGGCAAAACAGATAGTAACCCAGCTGTCGGTGTGTTCCAGATCCCCTCCCTCGGAAACCAGCCCTCTATCCCTCCCAAGTCATGCAGACTTTTAGCTGGCACTCGCTCACCCACGCCCAGCCCCAGTACCAGGAGGAGCCAGGGCCAAGATTGTCACCTTTTTACATTCTAGGCTTTGGGATTTCACCTGAAGAAAGTCAATGGGAAATGGGGATAAGGATTCCCAAAAAAGCTGGGGATAGTGAAGCAGCTTGGTGGCTGGATGGGAGTTTTCAAGGCTTGATACCTGGAGAGAGCAGCTCAGGGTGGTGGAAGCAGCACGAACCACAGACGCAGCAGCGCTGGGTCCCCGCCCACCTCCACCACCCACTGGCTGGCTGACCTCAGGTGAGTCACGCCTCCTTCTGGAGCCTGTGTCCTCGTCTCTACAATCACAGGATTGTTTAATCAGGATTTCTGAGTATCCTCCACCACAAAACAGGTGGCTGTTTCCCCTGTATTCTTGAGAAGTAAGAAACAACTCAAATGGTCATATGGTTTGCAGTCACTCATGAGGTTTGGAGCCCAGCCAGGTAGGAAAAGGGCTTCCCTGGTGGCTCAGACAGTAAAGAATCTGCCTGCAACGTGGGAAACCTGGGTTTGATCCCTAGCTCAGGAAGACTCGCTGGAGAAGGGAATGACGATCCACTCCACTATTCTTGTCTGGAGAATCCCATAGACAGAGGGAGCCTGGCAGGCTACAGCCTGTGGGGTCACAAAGAGTCACGACTGAGCGACTAACAATTTCACATAGGTAGGAAAGGGCACACAGCTCCCACATCTGGCAACAGCTGCCCTCTTCCTCTCACTCAGAGTGAGGGTTTGAGAGCAAGGATAGACTGTGGATCACATAATCTCATTTAATAGGTCAGGGAAGGCAGAAAGTGGAGGGGGCTTATCCAAGGTCACAGCAAGCGGCAGTTTTATTGAAGAGCATATTTACTGAATAACTATTATTTATATAATAACTATTATGGACCCAGCATTTAAGTGCCACTATTTGTACATCTCTCATTCACTGTCCCCATTGTACAGAGGAGGCAATGAGGCTAATAGAATAGGTAACTTCTCCAAGGCCCCTTATCTAGGGAGTCGGCAGAGGTAGCCGAACTCTTCCCATTCCAGCATGTCCTTTCCACTAGACCATGGGCCTGGCAGGGAGGAGGCTCCCGGTACCTCAGGAAGTCCAGTGTCTGCCCACACCATCCTCTGCCCCAGGGAAGCAGGGAAGGTGAGTCAGCACCGCCAGAAGCGGTTATCAGGGAAGGGGGTGGAGAGCCCGTCAGATATCCTGTGCCTGGTATCCACAACACTCTGGGAGTGGAGCTGTGTGTGCCGAGCTGCCAGCTCACTCTGTTCCTGTTGGCCGAAGGAGGGCCGTCCTCAGACGCAGCTGCCCTTGTCCGCGCTCCTCCCCACACTTTCACCACAGAAAAGAGAGTCTGTCCTCCTCCCCCTACTGTAACCTGCCTCTTAAAGGGAACGACCAGCATTCGGAAACCAGATTAGAGAGAGAGCAAAGGACCTCCCCGACCCCACTAGGACCTTGCTGTGAAGTAGGGTGCCAGCACTGGGCCTTTCCCTGAGATGTCCTCTTTCTCCCCTCAGCTCCACCCTGCCTCCACTGGCGGGTGGGTGAAGGTCCCCTGGGATGCCATTCCCACATCCTCTCCCGCTCAGGGCGACCCCAGCTTGGCTTCCTGGGTCTGTTTCCACCTGTGACTGAATCCAGTGGCTGCCCTGTGGGGGAATGTCAAGGACAGGAGAACCCAGGAATCCTCCCGGACCAACACTGGCACCGAAGGGGTTAAAGACCAGGGCCCAGCACTGTCTAGGGTGTTTGAAGTAGGGCGGGGAAGGGAAGGGCTAGAGTTGTTGGAGAGGCAGCTGGTCTGGACTGGAATGAGTCCCCCCTGTCTCCTAAGCAAACTTCTGGACCATGAGCTATTCCTTTAAAAGGACCAAGAGAGAGGCACCCCAATTAAGGTGCTGGACTGGATTCTTAGAGGGGCTACCTGGAGCAGGACTTCCTCCCATATTGAAGTCACCAACCAAGGGCAAGAACGGGCCTCCTGTCTTTGGGATATCTCCCGAGTCTGGTGAGTTTCCCTCTTCCCTTTCCCTGAGTCCTTCCTTCATGAGTGGGCATTCCCCAGAAGAAGAGGGCTTCAGGAACCCCTCAGCACACCCAAGAAGGGGCAGAACAGTTCTCCACCAGTCTCCTGTATTCAGATCCCATTTTTAACTAAGGTGCATTCTGTTTGTGTCTGTGTGAGTGTACACAGGTGTACAAATGGAAAATCACCAAAATGGCCAACAGTTAATTAGCACTACTTGTGCAACCAGTGATGCTAAAGCTTGTTTTTGCATTCTTAATCCTCAAAATCCTGATGAGGTTGCCATATCACAATCCCTATATTAAACGTGAGGTTTATCCCTCCGTCCATGGGATTTTCCAGGCAAAAATACTGGGGTGGGTTGCCGTTTCCTTCCCCAGGGGATCTTACCAACGAAGGGATCAAAGTTGGGTCTCTTGCATTGGCAGGAGGATTCTTTACCACTGAGCCACCAGGGAAGCCCAGTTAAACAGCTAACCCTTGTCAATTAAGAGGGATTCAAACTCAAGTTCACCTGGCAGCAGAGTCTTCTAGTCTCTTTTTCTTACTCAAGAAGTATGGACAAAAGGATGGCTAGAATTTTAAAATCTCAAGTCCTAATTCACCCAGGGTCCCCTTGCTCTAAGGCCTGGGAGTACCCCCTTCATCCGTCTGAGTTAATTGTGAGATTTAAAGGGCCACCAACTCATGTCTGAGGCTCAGAGGCCTCCAGATTCCAGATATCCATCCATTCAGATGAGGGGCTTCCTATTTCACCTACTACCTTTAGGCGTTCCCTGGGATCTAATGGGTTAATTCCTTGGGACTCTATGGTCAAAGTCTTCTCAGGTGTGTCCTTCTGAACCTGAGCCCTTCTCTTGCCCCACCCTTCTGGCATGGCACCCAGGATGCAGGCCAAGAAACTGACAGGAGGTGGAAAGGGACTGATTAGTTTTGCCCCTTTTATTCCCTAGCACCCACACATCATGGGCTAGCCTGGGTCCCAGCAAACCTCTGGTAGAGAAAGCACACAAGCCTAGCAGAAAGAAAGGACAGGATCCCTAGGTTCAGTTTGCAAATCTATTTCCAAGAAAGAAAGGAGATGGTCACACTCAGAAGCCCAAAGCAGCAAAAGTCCTGATTGCTCTGTGAGCCTAACATATCAAAGAGGTGGCGGTGATTTGGGGTGGGTGTTTCAGATGCTTGATGGCTGACCTTTATGGAGATGTGGTGGGACTTCCCTGATGGTCCAGTGCTTAAGACTTTGGGCTTCCACTGCAGGGGGCACAGGTTCAATCCTTAGTCGGGAATTAAGATTCTGCATTTTAACTGTGGTGTTGGAGAAGACTCTTGAGAGTCCCTTGGACTGCAAGGAGATCCAACCAGTCAGTCCATCCTAAAGGAAATCAGCCCTGAATATTCGTTGGCAGGACTGATGCTGAAGCTGAAGCTCCAATACTTTGGCCACCTGATGCGAAGAGCTGACTCACTGGAAAAGACCCTGAGAAAGAGTGAAAGCAGGAGGAGAAGGGGATGACAGAAGATGACATGGTTGGATGGCATCACCGACTCAATGGACATGAATTTGAGCAAGCTCCAGGAGACAGTGAAGGACAAGGAAGCCTGGAATGCTGCAGTCCGTGGGGTCACAGAGAATCAGACACGACTTAGTGACTGAACAACATGTTCAGCACATATTTGTTTAGCACCTATCAGTGTCTGACAGGACCCAGAAAGGTCTATGTGCAGACACAATGGTGGGGCACTGTAGTCATACATGACTGCTAGAAAAATCATAGCTTTGACTATACAGACCTTTGTTTGCAAAGTGATATCTTTGCCTTTTAGTATGCTAAGTCTGTCATACTTTTCCTTCCAAGGAGCAAGCATCTTAATTATAAAATTATAAAATTTAATTATAAAATGAGCAGTGCCATAAGGCACTGTTGCTGTTTAATCACTAAGTCGTGTTCAACTCTTTTGCGACCCCATGGAGGGTAACCCACTAGGCTCCTCTGTCCATGGGATTTTTTAGGCAAGAATGCTGGAGTAGGTTACCATTTCCTTCTCCAGGAAATCTTCCCAACCCAAGGATCTAACCTGAATCTCTTGTACTGGCAGGTGGATTCTTTACCGCTAAGCCACCTGAAAAGTCCTCACTTACACAATGTCGAGCACATAGCAAGATCTTGTATGTCTCACACCGAGAAACAGAGCAATGGTGAAGCCAAGTCAGGGTGAGGTGAGGTGGTGTTAGAGACTTGGGTGCTGTATGATCCGCTGTAGAATGGGGTGTTCGGGGAGCAGGGAGAGGTGGGAAGTAACTGTGGTTACTGGAAGCCTTTTTTTTTTTAACTGAAACCTTCTTTACCTGAAGCACTGCTGTAGTCTTCTATATGGGATACTGTTGGGTTAATGATTTGCTTTCTATGCGAGAAGAAGCAGTTATATTAAATTTTGAACCATCAAAGGGTTTTCTATGACCCTGTCCCCCAGGGCTAGGGAGACCCCGAGGAAAAGCCTGCAGATCATGCCATCTGGCCTCTCCCTTCCTCCCCATTCTTTACTTTCTAGTTTTTTCAGGTCTTCCCCGTTATTGCCCCTTTGGGGAGATTTAGGACCCCAGAGCCAAACTCAGGAAGCCACCCAGACTGTGAAGGGGCCCGACAGCACTGCCCACCATCCCACGTGCCCAGCTGTGTGGTTGCTCTCAGCAGTTCCTACCCTCAGTGTTTGCTGGCAGCAAACAGAAGCAAGGCCCTCCCTTCCCACCACCCATCACTTCATTCAGATGTCTAAGATCCAGAGGGAGTAGAAAGGACAAATTTAACTTACCCTCCATCTAATTTCTTCTGGAAGCTGCTTTCTCTCTTTGGCTGGTGTGGAGGGGGCAGAAATGAGGATGAGAATGGGAGTGAATAACAACAGTGCTGGATTTCTTTTAGTTTTTTTTTTTTTTTTCTTTTGGCTGAGCAGTTTGTGGGATGGGCTCTTAGTTCCCCGACTAGGGATTGAACCTGTGGCCTTGGCAGTGAAAGCATGGAGTGCTAACCACTGGACTGCCAGAGAATTCCCCAGACTTCTTTCAAAGCTAGCCACTTGTGCTCACTGGGAGCTTGCCTTCTGGTTTCAGAGGAGAACTCAGGTTCTGCAGTGCGTGGGATCTGCTGTGGAAACTCAACTCTACCTCCTACAGCCCTGTGACCTTGAGCAAGTTACTTTCCCTCTCTCTGCTGCTTGTTTCTTCTGATGTAAAATAGAAATAATAATATCTATTTCAAGAAATGGTTGTGAGGGTCCCACAAGATGATGTAGGCACTGATTGTGGGTTAAGCCTCTGCTCCTGTAGGCTCAGATGCTACTTAGGAAATGGATGAACTGGGGTCTTTAATGTCCCTCTATGCTAAGCTGGCTAGAGATGCCTGGCTGGTGAGCAGTAAGCCTTACTGTCTCTCTTTAATCTCTTTTTCTCTCCTTCCTGAGATTTTTGAGGCCCAGCTTCTCTAAATCAAGACTCTGCAAACTTTTTCTGTAGAGACCCAGATAATAAATATTTTCGGCTTTACAAGCCATATGGTCTCTGTTGCAACTACCAACTTTGCTGTCGTAATGCAAAAACAGCCTTATACCGTATGTAAATGAATGAACATGGCTGTGTTCCAAGAAAACCCTTTATTTATGTGCACTGAAGTTTAAATTTCATATAATTTTTATGTGTCACAAACTAGTATTCTTCTTTTGATTTTTTTCCCCCAGGCATATAAAAAGAAACTAGTACAGATTTGACCACAGGCCATAGTTTGCCAACCTCTGCTGCAAATCACCAGAGGCTATTGCCCCTCCCTTCTCTTTGAAGAGTGCAAGTTCATCAAGGTCCTTCTTGCTCTGGTTGTTTGCATTCTTTTATATCAGAAGTACGTTATGATAATTAGTCCCCATCACAGTTGTTTTAGTGTCAGCCTGTGGGTTATTTATTCACTCTCTTTTTAAGACATGTCAGCTTCCCTGGTGGCTCAGAGGGTAAAGCGTCTGCCTGCAATGGGGAGACCTGGGTTCGATCCCTGGGTCGGGAAGATGCCCTGGGGAAGAAAATGGCAACCTTGCCTGGAGAATCCCACGGACAGAGGAGCTTGGTGGGCTACAGTCCACAGGGTCTCAAAGAGTCAGACACGACTGAGCGACTTCACTTTCACTTTAAGACATAACAGTGAGGTAACCATCATATAGTGCTTCTGTCTTGAGCCTTCCTCTCTCCAGATCTCCATTTCTCAGTGCTCTGCCTTCTCTCTGCCTCTAAATAACAGCAACAACAATAGTAGCATTTACTAAGTACCTGGCGTGCTGCGATTCATGGGGTCGCAAAGAGTCGGACACGACTGAGCGACTGAACTGAACTGAATATGTGCCAAGCACAGTGTTAGTTGTGTTTACCTACATTATCATCAAGTCTTTCAATATTCTTGCAAGGTAGTATTATCGTTCCCATTTTACAGATGATTCCAGAGCTCAAAAACATGAACTAAGCAATGTCATGTGGTTATTTATTGAGATGCCCAAGGTCACATGGCTTATGAAAGTGGCAGAGCTAGCAAATCTGCCGAACTTCAAAGCCACCGTAGCATCCGGAAGAAATTACGGTCTCAGAGTTCTGAATAAGAGAACTCTGTCTCTATTGAAATAATACATGCCTCCATCTCAGCACATGGTAGAATGTCTAACGAATCAATGGCGACTAGGGAAATGATGGAGATTACACACAGAGGAGATGAGGAGCTGCTGAAGGTCTGTGTTGGTGGGGAAAGCATCTGATCCAGAGGCAGGAAGAAGAATTAAGTGGCTGAGAGCCCCTTCTGGCTTTCCTCCCCTGCCCCCACCCCCAGCATCTGATCCCAGACCTATTTCAGAATCTCCTATCTCTGCTCAGCGGAAGCAGTGATGTGACACGATGTGATCTCATTCAGGAGCTAAATAAAGCCATTGTGTGAGCCTCAGCCCTGGCCGCTCCCTTGTACCATTTCCTGAGCTCAGGAACCCAGGGAAAGATGGGAGGGGGCTGGGAGAGAACTGATGTGAGGAGCAGCAAGGAAGGGAACATAGAGCCACAGAAAGCAGAGGGCGGAATATCCCTGGGAGGGGGATGGGGAAGCCTTCCTAAACCTCATCTCTTGGAAGGAGAGAATGAAAGTTATTGACATTATAGCATGAAGGAATGGAATTTAGAAAACAGAAAAAACTTTCCAAAGAATGGAATGAAGATATGAGGGAGAAGGGGTCCAGTGGATTCCATTGTCACAGAGGGCAGAGACCATGAATGACATGACAGAAGGGGTGAGAAAGAGGGCAGACCTTTGAGAAGAGGTCAGATTCAGAGTGGTCTCAGCTGGAGGAAGAAGGGTGAGATCCCAGGACATGAAGATCTCAGGATTAAAATGTCTGTCTGCCAGGCCAAGGCAGCAAGGTACAACCTCCAACAGGAAGCATCTCCAGGGATGGAGGGAAAGGAAAGGGCTTCCATTCACTGCTTTTCATTCATCTAGTCAAATCCAGCCCTGTGCGCAAAATCCAGCCAGGAAAGCAGGTAGAAGCTGGGTACAAGGTGTGTAGCTCTTTCTCTTTTCCGAGGTCATTGAATGCCAGATCCGAGGTCCTCATGGTGCCCCCTGAGTGCCCATTTTTGTCCTATTCCCAGCCCCTGTTGCTCTTTTTCTAGTGAGCACCCCAAGTTCCGACTCTTTCCTCCCTCTCAGCTTGCCTCAATACTTTTTTTGTCAGTACCTCCCGCCCCTTGCCCCAAATCTCAACTTTGAGACCCCTGGTTGGCAGGGATCATGCTGTGGCCCTGAGGTCTGTCCTGCTCCCTGCAGAGCTGCCCCTCCCATTTATTTTATTTTTTAAAAATATCTGTTTATTTGGCCATGTTGAGCCTTAAGATCTTTGTTCTAGGATGGGATGTCGGATGTTTCGTTGTAGCACACGGACTCTCTAGTTGTGGCACGTGGGCTTAGTTGCCCTATAGCATGTGGGATCCCAGTTCCCTGACCAGGGATCGAACCCACGTCCCCAGCCTTGCAAGGTGGATTTTTAACCACTGGACCGCTAGGGAAGTCCCGGGCCATCCTGTTTACAGACGGCACATCGGATGACATGAGGCCCAAGTCTGTGGACACAGAGAGAGGATGTGTCCCAGTGGCTGGACCAGAGGCCCCTCTATGTGGCTTCCCGATGTGCTGAGACAGCAGGCCTGGGCTGGTCTCCTAGGCCTCTCCTTTTCTACTCTTAGACCCACCCGGCAGGGCAGCAGAATCCACCTGCAGAGGCCTGAGTACTTGTGTCCTCCCTTCCCCGTGGTAGACAGGTGTGCAGTGGGGCACAGGCACCATCTCAGTGCTCCTGGGTGCAGCGGCAGCAGGCTGCAGTGAGAGAGGGAGAAGTAGCCAGAAGGAAGGACTTTCCAACAACCTGGACTTTAGGGTGTGTGTGTGTGTGTGTTTGTGTGTGTGTGGGGATGGGGAATAAAATAACCTGCGGAAGGCTTGACGCTCTCACAGGAAGCCTAGGAGGAGGGCGAGTTCTGGCTCATTGCTTCCTGGTCCCTCTGGGTCTCCCAGCATCTCAGCTGCTTCTCTCTTGGGAGAAGAGGAGCCTGGGAAACTCATTCTAGCAGAAGTTCTGCAGAGCCGGGGCCTGGGAGGGGAGTGCAGGGGTAGAGGCAGCTGATATGAGCTGCCTCCCGCCCCTCCGCCACCTTGATACTCTGGTATTTGGTACTTGTTTCTGGAGCGAGGCTTATCATTTTCAACTTTAAGAGCTCCTGAGGATTCTTAACTCTGAGACACACTGAGGCAAGCCCTGACAGCCTCCAGGAGTGTTGGGCTATGAGAGCAATGCCTACCAGGGAGAGAGCGTGAAGGAATTTCAACATGGCTAATTTGGGGGCCCTTTTGCTTTGCTCTGTGGGGAAAGGTCAGAATAGCTGTCTTACTACCCAAATGACGGAAGTCTTAGAAGGAAGAAGTCATAATACTGTCTCACTCACGCACCTTTTCTCCCTGCTGTTTAGACTCCTCCTTCTCCAACGTGGCCAAATCCTGACCACTCCACCCTTCCAGGCCCATCTCAAAGGCTGTTTACTTCCTTCTCTTTCCCTTTTCCGAGTCCTCCAACTGGTTATATGTACTTAGCACAAAGCCTTCTTTTTGAAACTTTTCTTGTGACATTTTTGGGAAACATTTCTTGTGCTTATGTCTGTGTGCACACATGCACACATGCACGCACTCACTCACCAGAATGAATTCCTTGAGGGTAAGAACAATATCTATTTCTCTTTGCTTGGCATGGTTTCCTGTCAGATAGGTGCTCATCAGATGGAATGATAATGAGTGAATGAGGGTGTCATTATGTACTGGACAGAACACTAGACTGGGAGTCAGAAAACCCACGTTCCTGGTTTGACCCCTCAGCTAATTCTTTGTGTAATCTTGAGCCAACCATCCTCCAGTTCTGTGTCTTGGGGAAGGGAGGAGTGACCGGACGCTCTAGGCCTGGCTGACTGTGACACTTTCCTAGTTCCAAGGTTCCAGAGTTCTAGAACTCTGCTCAGCGTTCTCTGTCTTCTTGATTCAGACTGGCCTGTGTGCGCCTCCCATGAACAGAGAAGTCCCAGAGGTGTTCCTGGCAGGTGGAAACCTGCTGCCCCGAGGCCACACTCCGCCGCTGCCTCTCTGCGGTGGAGTCCAGAGTGCAGCTGGAGGAAGAGGAGGACGAGGAGGAGAATGAGGAGAGGAAAAAAAAGAGAGAGCGAAGCCTTCCATGCTGTACCCCTCCGAAGGTCGGGCGCTTCGTGCCCATGGCCACAACTACGACCCCTTCAAAAGGCATAGCTGGGGGCCGGGCAGAGAGCTCCAGGATCCACTGAACAGGTAAAACACCAGAGACCTCCTGTCTCTCCTCTCAAGTCCTAGACCCAGGAGAAAGTGGTTGGGAAGGAATGACAGGAGTTGAAGAGGCCTGGGCCCCTAGCCTCTTGCCTGGAGAGTCTGAACCCAGGCCTGTGGCGGGCCTTTGGGGAGAATGGACCCTACCTTTCAACACATGGCTCTCCCTAGTGTCCAAGCTCCTTGCTTCTACTAGTCTCCAGGGTAGTGGGTGAGACTGGAGAAGGGGAGATATGAAGGGGAGGTGGGTAGCAGGACACTCGGGTCTTACTGCCTCCGCCTCCCACCTGCGTTTCATAGCACATACAGCAGAGTCAGAGCTGGAAGGGACTCAGGGATCATATGGCCCAATTGCCTCATTTTACACATGAGGAAACAGGCCCAGACAGCTTCAGAAGTTTTCTTGAGACGTGCTCCCAGGGTTGGGGCATGGGACCTAGCCCCCTCTCCCAAATTGCTGCCCGCCTGATGGTGCAGGCTGAGGCAGGCCCATGATGTTTAGACATCATCGTAGTCCAGCCCTACGATGGGGGAAGAGCTCCTCTTGCTCAGGGTTCTATATATGCATGACAAACCGGAAGTGAGGGGCCCAGCTCTTCTCCTCTCCTGGAAAAACCCTGACCACTTCCCCAAAGACAGAGAGGAAGCCAGAAAGAGAAGGCCCGGGGGTCAGCGTGAAGGGTTCAGTGTGAGTGGTGCCTGTGAGGGCCTGCCAGCCTCAGAAGGGCCTGTCTCTCTGCTTTGGCAATGGTCTCCTTGGACAAATTCTCTTAGCCTGGTGAGTTGAACAAACTCGAGCTCCTGGGCAGGGCTGGCTGGGCGTGTGAGGGGAGAGGATCCTTGCCCCTGAACTGGCTTGGGAGGGAACTTGAGTGAGAAGCCCGGGCTTCAGGACTCATGGCACCTTCCTAAGAGCAGCTCGTCCAAGGCAGAGGTGACTTTTGTGATGCTACCTATATCTCAGGATCTTCTAGGTTCACCTTTCACGATCAGACACTAATTTTGTCCCTTAGGTTGAGAAGGAAGGGCGCCCTGGGCACACCATTTATCTGAGCAGGGGCTAAGGTTCGCGTCAGAACCCCCATCCCCTTTCCCTCCAGGCTGACCACCGGCTGTCTTCTGGAGGGCAGTACTGCCCTTTGACCAGCAGGGGTCATCCTTGCTCGCGGCCAGTGCCACAGCTTTGCCCAAGCACAGCCCGAAAGGGAGGCCAGTTTGGCTCTGGCCTGCGCCTATGCCAACAGGAAGGGCTGGGCTGGGGGCAAGCAACAGGGACTGGGCTGAGGCGGTGTTTCTCCCTGGTGCCCTTAACCGGCCACTGGGTACGGAGGGCAGCGGTGGCAATGTGTGTTTCAGGAATCAACTGCAGGCATCGGGATGCACAGGCCCCGAGGAACCCTCCCTACTGCAGAGCCAAGAGGAACTGGGCCCCTTTCTGGACCTGCAGCGCCAAGGTGGCCGACCCCTCCCTTGTGGTATGGACGAACAAATCCCCATGGAAGCTCCCACCTTCCCCCTCTCCCGCCCCTTTGCCTGTCCAGCCACCAGTCTGTGCCTCTTCTGTTTGGCCAGCTGCTGAGGCTCTCTGTGCCCAGGGATCACTTTGACCTCATCTGACCAAATCTGAATCTGGCGTCTATACCCCTCTGTCTGCTTCCCTGGGTCTGTGTGCTCTGTTCCCTGCTCTTGGTATCCTGCCTCTGCCTCTTTCTCTGAGACCCTCTGTTCCCTGCTTTCCATGTCTCTGTGCTGATGTGGGCATCTCTGCCCCTCTCTCAGTAAAAGGCCCCTGTTCCCCCAGTCATAGCTACTTCTTTCTGTGGACCCCACATTTCTCAGATTTGGAGATGGACTTACTATTTGTAGGATGAAACTAGGCATCTGGTAACCCTGAAACAGAATAGTTCTCTAACAAGATAATTACAGGACTATTAAGTAAGAAAGGATATAGAGATTGCTCAGGCTTCTGGCTTAAGGGAACATCACAGGGAAGATCTCAAACCAGGACCTAGGGACCACTGAGGATACACGGAGGTTTTAGAGATATCTCTGTGTCTGCTAGTTAAGAGTCCCTGAGTATAGTCAGCCCTCGGTAAGCACAGGTTCAGCATCCATGGATTCAACCAAGCATGGGTCAAAAATACTCGGAAAAAAAAAAACAACAACAGAAAGTTCCAACAAAACTTGAAGTTACCTTATGCTGGCAAATATTTACATAGCATTTGCATTATGTTTGCAGCTAATTTCTGTGGTGTTTACATTGCATGAGGTATTATAATTAATCTAGAGCTGATTTAAAGTATATGGGAGGATGCACATAGGTTATATGCAAATATTATGCCATTTTATGTAAAGGACTTGAACATCCTTGGATTTTGGAATCCATGGGATCCTGGAATCAGTCCCCCATGGATAATGAGGGACAGCGGTACGCAGAAATGCCTCAAGCCCAGTGACTTAAGGTTACCTCCTGTCCAGCACATACTGGCCAGTGTATCCACCCAGCCTTGCGGTCCAAGTGCCTGTGGTTCAGGCGAGAGGCTGAGAAGAAGGGGCTGTTACAGTCTGTCAGGGAAGCAGCAAAACCCATCCTATACCAGGCCACACTTTTCTCCATCAGCGTTTCTGCATTTCTTCCCTCCAGCCCAGTTCCATGTGGTATAGTAGAAAGAACAGCGTTTGGGAGTCACACTAGTTGAACAATGGATTTCATCTTTCTGAAAATCAGGCTACTAAACCTGTCTTTTCAAGTTGTGATTGTTAGACTGGGGGAAAAAGTGTTAAAGTGCCCAGTACTGCGGCTAGCACACAGGAGACAGTGGGTTTTTTTCCTCTTCTTCCCTCTGGGCCCTTCATACTTATTCTCCACCTCTTCCACCTCTCTCTTTGTCCGCCTGCCCGCTTCCTGGTATTATGTGTCTCCTTCTTTACTCCACTCTCTAGTGTTGTGTGGGTTTTTTTTTTCTTCTTCTCTTTTTATGCCTTCCTTCTCTCATTCCTCTCCTCTCTTCATCTAATCTTTAAGTACTTCCCTTAAACTTCTCCTTGTCTGTCTGTTTTTTGTTTGTTTATTTGTCTCTTTCTTCCTGCAGCAGCAAGTGGGTGTAACTCCTCTGCAACGTACACAGACTAAAAGTCTGAAATTCATTAAACTAGACTGGGACTTGCAGACTGACAGTCCATGAGCCAAGTCTAGCTCAAAATTTATTTTGCTTGGCCAGCACGGTGTTTACGATTTCTAAAATTCAGATGTCCTTAGATGGGAGCTTTATCCTCCAGTTTGCCAGAGTTGCTAATATTCTGTATTGTATTTTTCCATTGTCTTAAATGTAATACTGAAAAATGAATGCCTAATCAATCAACCACCCATCTCAAGAACAAGAACATTACTAACACATTTATCTTTGCTTATGTCTGCCTCTCTTCTCTTATTCCCTTGCCTCCTCTCTAGAGATAATCAGTGTCTTCAATTTTCTTAATAACTCATTTACTTTTTAAAGTAGTTTAAAAAATAGTTTTAGCATGAAGTATTACCTAGTAATATATTATTTCTTTTTGTTTCTAACTTTAAAAACAATGATGTTGTATTCTACAAAGTTTTCTATAACTTGCATTTTCACTCAGCATTCTGTTTCTAATTTTTATCCACATGTTGCAGATGTAGTCCATTATTTTCCTTTCAGTATTCTGCTGATGGACATTTGTATAATTTCCATTACTTGCTATCATGAAGAGTGTCATTATGAACATCCTTTTATCCATCTTCTGGTGCTCATTTGCAAGAATTTCTCTGAGGTATATCTTGGAGTAGGATTATTGGGTCACAGAGTATACAATGTTCATTTTTTGAAACAATGACAAACATTTTATTTCTGTCAGCAATATACAAGTGCTCCCGTTGATTCACATGCTTTCCAACATTTGGAATCATCAGATTTCTTAATTTTGCCAATCTAGTGGTTATAAATCTCATTGTGGTTTTAATGTGAGTTATCCTTATTAATAAATGGGATTGGCATTTTTTTCTCTTCGCCTTGGTCATTTGTGTTTCCTCTTCTGTGACGTTCCTTTCCCTATCTTTTGCCCACTTTTCTATTGGATTCTTTGAAGGTTTCTTCTTTATTGTTTTGAATGTGTTCTTTACATATCCTGAAACTAATCCTTTGTTGTTATATGTGTTGCAATGATCTTTTCTCAAAGACTGAGAAAAGTGGTTTGACTTTTTCCTCTCTATAATGTCTTTAAAGAAACAGTTTCTTAATTTAAAAAGAACATATTTATTGAAGTATAACTTACGTATAGTTCAGTTCAGTTCAGTCTCTCAGTCGTGTCCGACTCTTTGTGACCCTATCAATCGCAGCACGCCAGGCCTCCCTGTTCATTACCATCTCTCGGAGTTCACTCAGACTCATGTCCATCGAGTCCATGATGCCATCCAGCCATCTCATCCTCTGTTGTCCCCTTCTCCTCCTGCCCCCAATCCCTCCCAGCATCAGAGTCTTTTCCAAGGAGTCAACTCTTTGCATGAGGTGGCCAAAGTACTGGAGTTTCAGCTTTAGCATCATTCCTTCTGTATAAAACATGCATTAAAAACTTTTGAGATTTTGATTGGCATTGCATTAAATCTAAAAATTATTGTAGGGAAAGTGGACATCTTTACAATATTGCTTCTTCCTACCCATGAAAACAGTATACTTCTCCATTCAATGTATTTCAATAAAGTTTTATTGTATTTTTTCCATACTGTTTATAGATATATATTAGATGTTTTCTTGGGTATATTATACTTTTTAATCAAGATTTTATGGTGGCTCAGAGGTTAAAGTGTCTGCCTGCAATGCGGGAGTCCTGGGTTCGATCCCTGGGTCAGGAAGATCCCCTGGAGAAGGAAATGGCAACCCACTCCAGTATTCTTGCCTGGAGAATCCCAAGGATGGAGGGAGCCTGGTGGGCTACAGCCCACAGGGTCACAAAGAGTCAGACACAACTGAGCGACTTCACTTTCACTTTATTGAAGTACAGTTGATTTACAATGTTTCAGGTGTATAGCAAAATAATTCAGTTGTACATGTATAGATATATAGGTATTCTTTTTCAGATCTATTTACATTGTAAGTTACTGTCAAGATTTTAATTTTAGCCATCCTGGTAGGTGTTTTTGAATTGTCTCATTCTGGTTTTATATTTCATGTCCCTGTTGAAAAATTTTATCGGCCATCCAAATACATTGTTTTGTGAAGTGTCTGTTCTAGTCTTTTGCTCAACTTTTAAAATGGTTTGTCTTTCTCTTATTGATTTCTGAGAGCTCTTTATGTATTCTGGATTTGAGTCCTTTGCTAGATATGTGTATTGTGAATATCTTCTAACAGTCTTTGACTTGCATTTTTATTTTAATACTGGTTTAATAAACATGAGTTTTTAATTTAGATGAAGTCCAATTTATCAGTTTTTTAATGCTTAGTGCTTTTGGTCATGTTTAAGAAATCTTGCCTACCTCAAGAATGTGAAGATTTTTCTCTAATGTTTTTTTCTAGAAGCTTTATAGTTTTAGCTTTCATGTTTAAGTCTGTGACTTATCTAGGTTCTTGTATATGGAAGAAATTTAAAAGTTTTGTTTTTTTCCTCCATAAAAATATACATTTTCTTCATTTAAAAAAACTTACTTTCTTACTTGAATTGCTGTGGTATCTTTGATGAAAATCAAGTGAGTCTATTTGTGTGAGTCTGTTTCTGGGGTCTATTATCTGTTGCATTGATCTATTTGTCTATTTTTATGTCAGTATCACATTATCTTAATTTACTGTAGCTTTATTATGAAAGTGAAAGTGTTAGTTAGTCAGTCATATCCAACTCTTCATGACCCCACACCCACAGACTGTAGCCCGCCAGAACCCTCTGTCCATGAAATTTCCCAGGCAAGAATACTGAAGTGGGTAGTCATTCCTTTCTCCATAGAAGAGGTTTTTTTCTTACAAGTTTTATTTATTTATCTATTTTTTGGCTAATGTAGCTTTTGCTGTAAATCTTAAAAATGTAGTGATTTAAGTTCTCCAACTTTCTTACTTTTCTTTAAAATTATCTTGGCTATTCTAGATCCTTTATATTTCTATATGAATTTTAAAATCAGCTAAAATTCTTGCTGAATTTTTGTTGAAATTTTATTGAATTTAAAGATTAACTAAGAAAAACAGACTTCTTTCTAATATTGAATCTTCTTATCCATGAAAAATGATATGTCTATTTAGTTAGGCTTTCTAAACAATATGTCTTTTAACAAAGTATTAGTTTTCTTCATACAGGTCTTATCAATCTTTATTTTGTGTCAATTATATTTTATAATTATTTTTGATTCATAGAAATGTAGTTGAATTAATTATAGCTATTCATCTTGTTAAACTCTCTTTTTTTCAGTTATAACAATTTGTGCATTTTCTTTTGGCTTTTCTAAGTAGACAATCATGTCATCTTTAAATGAACTTTGTTTTCTTCTTTTCCAATGATTTCTTTCTTTTATTTCTTTTTCTTGCCCTACTGTGCTTGGTTAGGGGTCTATTGCAATGCTAAACAGTAATGGGGATAATGGCTATCCTTGTCTTGTTTCTGATTTTAGAGGGAGTACATTTCATGTTTTACCATTAAAACTGATTTTTGGCTGTAGGGTTTTAAAAGATACTCTATCAAGTTAAGGGGCTTCCCTGGTGGCTCAGCTGATAAAGAATCTGCCCACAACATGGAAGACATGGGTTTGATCCCTGGATTAGGAAGATTCCCTGGAGAAGGAAACAGCCACCCACTCCAGTATTCTGGCCTGTAGAATTCCATGGAGTCTATGGAGTTGCAAAAGAGTCAGACACAACTGAGCTGAGCACCTTTCACTTCACTTCCTCAAGTTAAGGAAGATTCCTTCTATGGGTAACTGCCAGGCCTTTGGTTTTACAATGAGTGAATGTTGGATTTTATCCTATGATTTTGTTTTTCTTTTACTGAGTTGGTAATTTTTTTTTCTCCTTTAATATTGTCATTGAGGTAAATTACATTTAAAGATTTTCATCATCTTAAACCACCTTCATGTTTTTAGGATAATTCCAACTCTTTCATGATGGATTCTCTTTCTTATGCACTGCTGGAATTCATTTGTGGCATCAGTTATCTATTGCTGCATAATAGATCAACCCCAAACTTAATGACTTAAAACAACCACCTTTTTTTCCCCCTCAGAGTGCTATGGATGGTTAATTTGGAATGAGCTTAGCTGGGTATTCTTCTGCTAGTTCTACCTGGCCTCACTTATGTGGCCACAATCATCTGGTGGCTGAAAAGGACTGATGGTCAAGGATGGCGATATTCATGCCTGTGGGTTGTTAGGTTGCCTGTTGTGATACTTTCGTTCTCATCCATATGGCTTCTCCATCACATGGAAATATCCTTCTAAGTGGGCAAGAGAGGAAGCTTTAAGTTTCTTGAGATATAGTCTCAAAAATCACATCACACCACTTCTGTCACATTCTACTCATCTTAGTAAGTCACAGGCCTGCCCAGATACAAAGAGTGAAGAAATAGATTCCTTCTTAATGGTAGGAGCTAGCTGAAAATAATTTGTGGCTATTAAGGCTATTTAAAATCTATTACAATTTGCTAATATTTTGTTTGGAATTTTTGAACTTTGCATAAGAGAGATTGGCCCGTAATTTTCCTTTGTCATATTGTCTACGTGTAGCTTAAGAATCAAGGAAAGGGTTTGAAAGTTTTTGTTTTCTATTCTTTGGAAGAGTTTGGATCAGTGATCCATGGCCTGAAAGATCTATTCCTTGACTATAAAACTGTTTTGGCCTTGTGTGTTTTGTTTATGGAAAGATTAACTACTGATTCCATTTCTTTAATAGGACCATTCAGACTTTCTCTTTCTTCTAGATTCAGTTTTGGTAAGTCATATATATATATATATATATTTTTTTAAATAATTTATCTATTTTGTTTCCATTTTAAAAATTACTGGCATTATGTTATAGATAGCATTATCTTTCCAGTCACCTTTTGCTCTTTCTATACTTAGGTCCACTTTTTCATCCTGCTTTTATTTGCACATCACTTTTATCAAAGTTTTGTCTATTTTATTGGCCTGTCTCTTGGCATTATTGATCCTATTTTATGCTGTGACTACTTCATTGATTTCTGCTTTTATCTTATGATACCCTTTTTCTATTTTCTTTGGGTTTGTTTTGTTGTTCTTTTATCTAACCTTTTAAGTTGGCATAGCTCATTAATTTTCAATTTAAAATTTTTCAATATAAGCATTTTAAAGTTATAGATTATCCTTGAGATACATTTTGACCATCTCCTATAAGTTTTGTTGAGTAGTATTTTCATTATTGTTGTTATAAAGTATCTTTAAATTTCCATAATGATTTCTTCTTTGATCACCAAGTCTATTTGGAAGGGTATTTTAAAATTTCTAAATATATGGATATTTTTTAAATTTGAAATATACACACAGAAAAGTATATAAAACATATCTGTACAATATAATGCATAATTAGGAAGCAAACACTCATGTAACTACTCTAGGTTAAAAAAATAGAGTACCACAAAACCCAGAACCCCCATGGGTCCCTCCCCAGTCACAGTCCTCTCCTGATAGACAGGACTACTTTCTTGACTTTCAAGGTCAGTTTTCCTTATAGATTTACCACATTTATGCCTATCTCTAAACAATATCAATTAGTTTTACCTGTTTAAAATTTTATATGAATGCAACCATTATGCATATAAATTTTTTGTGTCTTCATTCTTTCACTCGGCATTCTTTGTGAGGTTCATCTGTATTGTTGGGTGAACTATAGTCTGTTTATTTTTGTTGTTGCATATATAAATATACCATAGATTCATTATTCAGTCTGTTGTGAAAAGGGACTTGTGGATTGTTTCCTATGATCTCTCTGACAGAGATTATCTGAAGTATGTTAAATTTTGCCTTATGGACTGATATATAGCCAGTTTTTGTAATGTTCTAAGTAGGGCTGAGAAAAAAAAAAGGGTTCGAAAGATTGGGTGTGTAGTTTATGAATATTTCTATTCCCTATTGTTTTAAAACCAGACTGGCCCCATTTTTTTGTTTTGTTTTGTTTCTTTTGGTTTTTTTCCCTCTTTGCCTGACCTCTGTAGATTGAGTTTGTCACTTTGGAAACCATTCAGGATAAATCTTTTCTAGGATATTTTCTATATTAAGGCAGCCTCAATTTGAGTTGCAACAGAGTGATGACTGCTAAATAGCAGGAATAACTTACTAACTATTTCAAGTGGAATGTTCCAGATATGGGTAGTAGGGAGGGGTAGAAGGCCTGAAGGGCCTTTTGCTGTGGGAAAGTGAAGAGCCTGGGGGAAGATGGCTGAAGCTTGGTCTTTGCATGAAGATTCTTAACTTGATTCTAGGGTCAGAGTTCCCGTCGCCCACCAGCTGGCCCTTTGGACCACTCAGCCACTGGCATGCTTTCCAAGTCTGTGTCCATGAGTGGCATCAATTGCTTCCTGGGCTGCTCAGACCCAGCTGGTGAGTAAAAGTGGGGAGCAAAGCAGTGGTGGCCCCTTCTGCCAGTCTCACCCCAGTCCTCAGAGCCAGCTGTAAATTTTGGGTCCAGAGGTCCTGGGTTGTGTTCAACCTTGGAAACTCCAAAACGCCTTTATGCAAATGAGAGATCTGAATTCGAGGCTTTGGTACTCTCCTTCCAAGGAAGGAGAACACAGGACAGAAAGAGGCTCTCCAGGTTCCCCCTTCATCAGAGAGAGGGACAGTTACCTTCAATGTGCCTTGTCATCAAGATGAGGCTTTGGGAGCTCAGAGTGAATCCTCTGTCCTTTCCATTCACCGGAAACAGAACTGTGACATTGGCCCTCAGCCTTTCTCCACACAACCCCTCAGGGCTCTGTTACCCAGGCTTCTATGTTCTTCAGCTCGCTCTTTTCAGACGCCGCCCTCCTTCCCTGCTCCCCAGTGCCCGCCCTCAGGAATGGCGTCACAGGCACCTGCAGCTTGGGAACCTGATCCAGGTGGAGGGGGTGGGGGAGGCAGCTCTGAGCGCCTTTGTCTGGCTTTAGCTGGACACCTCACATCTCCTTTTGTGTTAGCAGGGAATTTGTCCCAGTCTTCTGCCGCTGACCTCAGCCAAAGGTAAGTTTGAGGGATTCAGAGCCTCTCAAAGGCCTGGATGGGGGAGAGGCAATGGGACTGGGCCAGGAATTTTGTAGCCTCAAGGGTCTCTGCAACATTGTACCCCTTAACGTTTTTGATCAAAGACCTCCAAATAGCCTTCTCCTTGAACTGCAAAGAGTTCCCCTTCTCATTGGGCAGGGAAGGCAAAGAAGGTTCCCGGTAGCTCCATGGGATTAGGGAAAGAAAAGGGAGTATTTAGACCCCCAGGGTGTCTGTTGAGTAAGAGAGTGGAGGCTGATGGCTGTTGTCAGGGTCAGAAGGTTGGCCGCTGTACAATCTTAGGGAGAGACTGTGACCAAGGGCCAGTGGGGAGTGGCCCTGAGAAGAGGTGAGCATGGGCAGTGAGCCCCTAGGGGAGAGGGCAGGGGCTGAAGGCATGTAGTTCAAGGATGGAGGTGGAGGCTGGGAGCTTTCAGTGTCTATGTAAATAAGCATGCCCAATCAGCACCTGTTTGTTTGGCTCCTGCAGCCAAACCCTGATTAGAGTGGGTCAGCCCTCTGAGACAGTGTGGGTGTGTGAGCTGGGAATGGGCCCTTTAAGATATCAAGCTCTGATTTGTGGTCCTGAAAATCTCTAGCTGACACATCCTCCTGGCTCCGGGTTTGGGATTAGCTCATGGGATGGGGCTGATGAAATCCCAGGAAATTCAGTCCTTATTGGCGGTAGGCCCAGAGGCCCTTTCCACACAGCAGAGAGGGTCGTACACAGGGCTCTTGTTTTGTGGGGGAAAAAACGTCCTCTTGGAGAGCCCACCACACCCCATATCATTTCCGTTGGGAAGCAGTATGAAAGAGATTGGTCCTGGATTAGGGAGGAGGGGGAGTCTGTATTTATCTGGGAGGAGCCTGGAGTTTCCCTCATATACAGGGGCCTGGGAAACTGTAGTGACCGTAGCCAGAAAATCCCAGGAGGCAGGGGGTGGGAGCCTCTTCTTTTCAAGTCCTCCTTCCTTCTCTCAGTCTTCCCCCTGTATCTCCATTTTCTCTCCCCTGGTTATGGCACCTTTGTCCACCATATCTCTGGGAGTATCTTGTTCTTTTCAGCTCTAGCTCCATCTCTTCACCTGTTCTTTTTCCCTCTGCAGCTGTAGCCAACTGGAAGGGAGCTCAGGTACCTGGGCAGGCTCCTCCCTGCGACGGACACTCAGCTTGATCTTGGGCATGACCGGAAAGGCCAAGGTAGGAGTCAGGGAGCGGGAAGCCGGGGACCCCCTACCCTCCCCAGTTCCCTTCCTCTCCACCTCACCATCTGCTCCCCTCCCAGCTTCCTCCAGTAGGCAGAGACACAGGGCAATGGTTCAAGTTTTAAGGGAACACATTATGTCTCTCAGGCTCCCTCCCTATGTCCCAGTAAATCTCCTTTCCTCTGCTTTCCCCATGCCTCTAGCTTAGCAGCCAGCTGTAGACAGCTGGAAGAAGAGAAAGGCCAGGAACCTCCGAAGCTAAGGAGTGCCCTAGCCCTGCCTCTCTTTAGGCCCCACATAGCTAAGAGGTGGGCAGCAGAAGTCTTAGCCATTGGATGTAATGATGATAATAATCACAGCAACACTTTTTACTTCTTCAGAGAGTATTAGGATTTGCAAAGTGCTTTTACACTCATAATTTTATGGGCGGATACAGCACCTGAAGGACTTGAAATTAGACCATAGGCAGAGTGGAAGCCAGGAGTGTATGATTGTGGAAGCACACACACAGCGCACACGTGGGGCTGTGTGCAATTCTGACCCCAGGAAGATGAAGGCACATGGTTCTCTTCCTTATTACCAACCCTCAGGCTCTGGTGAAACTGGGAGCTCTGCCTACTGCTTGAATTCATTTCTATTTTCTTCATTTACTGGTAGAATGAGCCATCCCCCTTTTCCTCTCCTTGCTTACCCAAGTATGCATGTACTTTCCCACCGGGGTAGCTTCTGAACATTGGGAGAAACCCCAGCTGAGACATCATCAGGTTCACCTGGAAACACCACAGGTTTCTACCCAGCAAGGTTCTCACCTGCCCACAGTGCCTGGGCCCTCTTCTCTGTCAGTCTTTTAGCCAGGATTCTCCTTCCTCTGGGTAGGCAGGGAGGGCCAGAAATGAAACCAGGTTCTTAGCACCTTCTCACCGCAGGCTGTAGTGAGAAGCCGAAGCATGAGATCAGGCGGTCTGAGACCAGAGCAAGCTGAGCACACGGAGGCTCCTTCTTGCCTCTTGGTGGGGAGCAGAGCTCTCTAGGGAACAAAGAGTGAGACCTGGGGTCTGGGGGCCCTCACCCCGCAGGCTCTCAGTGCCAGGCAGGAGAGTCTGATGGCAGAATCACCCTTTTCCTGCAATGTGAATGAGGGGGAAGTTGATGCTGCCCAGGGGCCGTCTGGATCCCAGCTGGTTTGCATTTGCCCACCCTTGGCCTGGCAGTTTGGTGAGGGGATGAAGGGGAAAGTGGGCAGAGACACGCCCAGACCAGCAGCAGGAAGGACTAGCATCATCAGGACATTGTCCCCGCTGCCTCTCCTCACCAGGGCTCTGGTCCTGTCTACTTGTTCCCTCTTTGTCATCTCTTGGTTCATCTTGCTCCCACCCCCATGAATGTGTGTTCTTGAGTCACTAAATCTATTCCTTTCCCTTCCTCCTAGCTCAGGATAGGGGCCATAAGCAGGTAAACACCAGAGGTGTGGCTGGAGAGAAGCTCAGTCAAGCATTGAAAGAAGGAAGTAGCTTATTTCTTCTTACTTGACAAGTGATGCAGAGTTGACAACAACACTTTTACAGAGCTCATCTCATCTCATTTTAAAAAAAATTCACTTTTGACTGTGCTGAGTCTTCACTGCTACATGTGGGCTTTGTCTAGCTGCGAAGAGCAGGGGCGACTCTCTAGCTGTGGTGCGCGGGCACGCATTGCGGTGCCTTCTCTTGCGGAGCACAGGCTCTGGGCCCACAGGCTTCCGTAGTTGCAGCACACAGGCTCAGTAGTCATGACTTGCTGGTTCTAGAGTGCTCGGGCTTCAGTAGTTGTGGCACAGGGGCATGGGCTTAGTTGCTCAGAGGCACATGGGATATTCCTGGACCAGGGATGGAACCTGTGTCCCCTACACTGACAGGCGGATTCTTATCCACTGCTCCACCAGGGAAGTCCATCTAATTCTTATAACACTCTGGCGAAGATAAGCATTTTACTTTCCATTTTATGGCAAGATAACTCAGAGGCTAAGCCACTTGCCCGTAAGAGGTGTTGCCGTATTATGAACTTAGAGCTTTGATTATATACTGATGCTTCTGCCTCTGTCAGTAAACCTAGGGAAGAGTTTATTTTCTTTTTACTTCTTCCACCATTTCTTCTTTTTTAAAATATTTATGTACTTGGCTGTGCCAGGTCTTAGCTGCGGCATGCAGGATCTTTTAACTGTGGCATTCGAACTGTGGGATCTAGTTCCCCAATCAGGGATTGAACCCGGGACCCCTGCACTGGCAGCAAGGAGTCTTAGCCATTGGACCACCAGAGGAAGTCCCCTTCTTCCACCGTTTCTGATGGATTAATCATTCCCTCCACAATACACAAGGTCCAAAGTAATAAGAAGGAAAACAAACCTCTTGGCCACCATAGGACTTGGGCCCAGGTATCCCTGTGTCTTTCTCTGCTCATCTACTTGACAAGACCCTGACAACCAGGTTCTTCTCTGGGATGGCCTCCCTACCCCTGAAATGTGGGGGAGTTATCTGTCAAGTTAGGGCATCCCAGGTGGCGCTAGTGGTAAAGAACCTGCCTGCCAGTGAAGGAGACATAAGAGACACAAGAGACATGGGTTCGATCCCTGGGTTGGGAAGATCCCTTGGAGAAGGAAATGGCAACCCACTCTAGTATTCTTGCCTGGGTACTCCCAGGGACAGAAGAGCGTGTGAGGCTTCAATTGATGAGGTCACAAAGAGTCGGACACAAATGAGCACGCAGGCACTTCTCTGTCAAATTGAATAAGCTAAAGAAGGGGTGATTACTTTTAGATTCTGGCAGAAATTAATATTGGCTTTTGTTTTTGTGTATCTAAAAAATAATTTGAGAAAATCTGGGAGGCATCACTGGATAGAAGGAAGAGGACTGGGATGAAAATGGTTTGGAAGAAAGGTCAGGGGATGCCAAAGCAAAAGGAAAAGGGTTCACTCTTCCAGAGGATACAGAAAGTAGAATTAAGTCAACCTGCAGGCCTAGCCCGCTAAAAGCACAGGTGTTCTTAAAGGTAGACTGATTCCCTTTACCCATTCCCTAAGTCCCCTTCTTACTATTCACCTCTTAAGAGGAAGAAGAGGAAGGGTAAGAGGGAAGGTAACAAAGAGCAAATGGGTGGAAAGTTTATTGAAGATTGGGGTGAGAAGCAGAAGAGAGTTATGAGATTAGGTCCTCTTCTTTCATATAGAGACCTTCTAAATTGAGTTTAGGGACTGAGATCCCTCACAGAACTCTGGGATTCAGGTCCTGGGTTTACTGCATATCCAGACTGGAGTTTGGCCCTTTAAGATTCCATCCTTAGCTTGCAACACCCTCCTACCCTAGGCCTGGGAGAAAAGCCGAGGTCTCAGCCTACCCCTTGTCTCTGGGCCCCCAGTGGGCGGAGCCTTGCGGCTAGGATTCTGGCTTCTGGCTGTCTGTTTTTAAATTTAGTACATTCCTCAGCCCTGGCCGCCCACTGGGGGAGGTAAGTCTGGGGGTAATGGGTATAGGAGCTTCAAGACCGCTGCTTTTGGGGGAGTTCCTAGGGCCTTCCTGTAGGTCTCCCCTGCAGGTGCAACCCTGGAGAAGTCAGCCTCCCTGCTGGCCCTGGGAAGTCCTTTCTGCTTTCTAGTTTCCATTCAGCCCAGAACTGGGCATGGTTGTTTGCGCTCCTTTTTTCTGGTCTTCGCTATATAAGGATTCTAAACAGGGGAATGGGTGAAGAAAGAGGTGAAGGAGTTGCTAGGCAGGAGGGGAAGTCAGAGGAGCAGCGTGGGGGTGAGGAGCCCAAGGAGCTCAGCCAGTGGTGAGGCAGTGGAGCCCAAAATAGTGGCAGAGGCTAAAATTGGCACCTACAAGAGTGCTGAGCTGGGCTTAAAACCTGCAGCCAGGCCCTGCTGCTGAAGCCCTGCAGGGAGCCGCTGGGTCTGGGTTGGGCCTCCCCTCCTCCCCCTCCTTCCTCCACACCTTTGAGGACCAGAGTCAGGCAGGACCCTACAAACTTAAGATGCTCTGTTCCAGGACTGTGCTTTTGGTTGCCCCAGAGGCACGGAGGCTCTGAGAGGTAGAAATGAAGGGCAATGTGAATGATCATAATTCTAGGGAAGGAGGCGTTTCCCCCAAAGGTGGAGGTTGCCTCAGGCTGGGGCAGAGTTTCCAGAAAGCCTGTCCCACTTCACCGCTCCTCCTCGTGGAGCCACTGGCCATTCTCCAGTGGGGCAGGTTGGCTGCTGGGCTTTCTGGTTCTGGTCTAACTTGCAACAGAGAGAACTGGGGTTAGACAAAAGGAAGGACTTCCTCAGCGTCTCGGTCCCACAACCCCTGGCCCCAGCCGTCAGTGGAGGCAGAAGCAGGAGGGAAGGGGGTGGGCAGAGTGCCGGCCTGGAAGGCCCCAGGGGCTTGGGGAAGGACTCTCTCTTCTCGGATTCTTCCTCCAGGCCCTATAAAGAACTAAAACCCAGCCTTTAGTTCCCCTTTGATTTCTCCGCCCTCTCCCCCACCCCCTCCCCCAATTGTAAAAGGGGGGTCGGTCGGCTCTGGCCTGCTTTGATGGGCCCTCGAAGGCCAGGAAGGAACTGATCCGGGTTCCCTGGAGAGCTAGGAACGGCTGGAATCCTCCGGCCGCCGGTCTTTCTAGACTGATGGGCTGCTTTGGGGGAGGAGAAGGGGAAGGGGAAGATGAACGTGGGGTGAGGGCTACGGGGCGGGCCAGGGAGGGTTTTAGGAAAACTGCAGCCAAGGCGGCTGGGGTTAGAGACAGCCCCCCCCACCCCACCACACACACACATGCACACACCGGCGCTGGACTGCCAGTCCACGGCCCCGTGTACTCGTGCGAGCTGCCCCTCCACTGACCGAGGCGTCCCGTCCGGCGCGCGGCACTCCGCCCTCCCTCCGCCCCGCCTCCCCCTTTCCTGAGCTCGGGCGGGGGTGGAGACTCGGGTTTGAGGAACTGGCGCTGGGTGCCGGGCGAGGGGAGTCAGACTTCCTGTCCCCCAGACTGACGCGTGCGGGGCAGACCCCTCCCCCGCCCTCCCCCCACAATAGCCGGACGCCTGGGTCCGCACCGCATCCTCCTGGGCGCCCCTCCATCGGATTATGTCTCGGATCGAATCCCTCACACGGGCGCGGATCGACCGGAGCAAAGAGCTGGCCAGCAAGGTGGGCTCTGAAACCCCTGTCCCTCCCGCCCGAGGTCCTTGGGGTGCCCTTCGGTCCCCGGCACCCGCGCGGCGCTCCCGGGTCTCCCCGCCTGCTTTCTGGGCGCCAAAATCGGGCGGAGCGACGGCCGGGAAAGCGGCGGGACGCGGTGGGTGGGGACTGTGGTGAGTGGGGAGGGGGCTGGGGAGCCGTCGACGCGACCCGCGCCTCGGGCTCTGAGCTGATTCTCCGCTGGGATCCCGGGAGAGAGCGGACCTGGGCTTGGGCTGCTTCCCATCCGGCGGGACCTAGGTGTTTTGGGCCGCGTGAAAGAAAGTTGCTCCGGTAAGGGACGGAGCGGGAACAGGGAGGTGTGTGTGTCGCGGGGGTGGGCGCGGTGAAGGCTCTCGGGGACCCCTCTCCCAGGGTCCCACCAGGTTGCACTCTGTGTGCCCCCTCGGCCCCCTGCAGTCGCTGGCTCGGTCGTTCCCTCTTTGTCCCCGCCATCCGGCCGAGGGGGTGGGAGGGGTGATTTCCCAGCTTCCTCCCACCACCAACACCACCCGCATCACCACCCGTGCAAGACAAAAGTCAGCTCCTCCTCTCCTCGCAGATGGACTTTCCAGCTGTGATTCAGTTCTCCCCGCCGGTGGGCGGGTGACTGGGGTCAGGACAGCTTAAGGACAGCTTACTTCCCCCAAGCCATCACCCTCAGGTGAAGGGAGCAGAGGTCTTTGTGTAGCTAGGATCCTTTCTTGCATCCTTAGAAAGGTTCTTGGGCACCCCAGTTCCTGAAACATCAGGGTCCCCCATCCCTTTTTGCCCCACCAGCTTCCTGAAATAACCTGAAATCTTTAGGCTGACCCACTTGGCACTGTGCCCTCCTCCCTCCTCCCCACCTCTTCTCTTATCTCTTCATCTTGGGACTGTTCTGTCATTTCTAAAGTCTGGATATATAATTAGCCTAGTCCCCCAACCATATCTGGAGCTCTTGGCCACTCGTTTCCAAGTATCCTTTTTTCTGCCTTGGTACCCAGGCCCACTGCCAAAGACTGTGACCTCTCCACACCTCAGCCCCCAGGAAATGATGAAGCTGACTTGTCTGTGAATAAGTGAGAGCTGGGAGGAAGGTGGTGCATGCAGACAGCACCTCCCAGCTGCCTGAGGCAGCCACACTGTACCCATTATTGGAAAGGCCAAGACCCAGTCCATAGCTGGTTTAATCTCTGGCCACTTTCCAATCCCAGTGTTCTGCCCTGGCAGGCAGCCTGTGCTGATCACCATCACTGTCTTCAGGCATGGGGGCAGCACTCCTGCGGAGCCCTCAAAGATGATGGAACCCTTTTCCTCCACTTCCCTCCTAGCTCCTAGCCTGGCCACCTATCTAGAGACCAAGTTGGGAGAGATTCTGTCCTGGAAGTTTTCTTTAGGGGGCTGGGATAAGATTCTGCTAACTGGGAAAGCAACTAGGGGTTGTAGGGCCTAAGACAAACAGAAGTCCAGAGGAGTGACGGCTGAAGTGCGGTGAAACAGCGGGGTGGCAGGCAGGCTCTTCCCAGCCCTGCGCCAGGCCAGGCCCCAGCTATGAAAGTCTGTTTATTTTTCAACCGTTTGAGCTGAGACTCTGGAGTAGAGCCAAGGGGGGAGGAGAGGTTTTTTTGAAACCACGGAAATTTGGTTCCACCCTAAAAGGAAAGCCGTGGGGGCACCGGTGAGGGGCTATAGACAGGGGTTCTGGGAAGGTAGATACTGGGGTCCCTTTTCCGTTATTGGGAGGAGCTGGGGAGCCAGATAACTGGGTCCTAATGCCTTATGGGGGGTTGTGTGTGTTTGTTTTGTTTTTGGTCGTTGGGAGGACTGGGAATCTAGAAGCTTGACTTTTTCCATCCTGGGGTCCTGGGGCTGATCTTGGTTTGGGGGTGTTGGGAACCTGATTGGGGGTGGGGATGTTGGGGGCTGAGTGGGTAGGTCTGAGAGGGCACGGAGGCCACTGGAGGAGGGTGCTTGTCAGTTTGGGCTGGTCGGAAGGGGAGGGCCACCTCCGGAAAACTGTGGTTACAGAAGAGGGGAGTTGGTTCTTAGCCAACAAACCCTGGATCCCCTCTTCCCCCTCCCCCAAGCACACCAGCTGTCTCCTTTCTTTTTATACTGCGGTGGGAAGGAGAGGGGGCCTGCTGGAAATGAGATAATTTGAGGAAGATGGTCTCCCCTGCTGCCTATTTGGGGGATGCTTCACAGCAGGTCCTGACAGCCCCCGCCCCCCACCATTCCTTGCCTTCCTCCTCGGAACTTCGTTGAAGAAATTTAAGTGGAACCTGCCCCTTTCTCCTTCCCACTCTCCTAGAGTCTATGCAGCTCTCGCACCGCCACCCATGACTCCTTTCTCTTTTCACTCCATTTCTTTTCTTCCAGGCTGTCTTCAGTCCTCCACCCCTCGTTCTCCGCGCTCTACTTCTTACCTCCATAGGCCCCAAACCCCAGAGGTCCCTTTTCTGTCTTTCCTCCTCTGTTCCCACCTTCCTCCTCCCCCAAACCTTAACTGTCTCCTCTCTCAGAACAAAGAGTCCTTTCCTCCCTAGAAAGAAGCAGGGACCAGAGGATCAGGGATGGCTCTGGAGGCTAGGGGGTCCCCCTGGAATCTAAAGGACCCCAGCTTTGGAGCATGGTGGTGAGGGAGAGGAGAGAGACTATTTCTTTGTTCTGACTGTTGGAGAAGTGGCTGGCTTTGTGTGCGGGACTGGGAGTGGAACCAGACGAGGGCTGGGGGAGCCCTGGAGGGAACTGGCGGTGCTGGCAGTCTGGGAGGGAAGTTGAAGAACTGGGGGTCTCCGGAGAGGCTGAGGCCTTGCAGGGCATAGGAAAAGATGCTTGGGGTCTTAGAGGTTAGGAAAAGAGCTGAGGAGGAGGGGAGAAGCAGGGATGGGGGAAGGGAGTGTAATGCTTAAGGTAGTGGCTGAGTGACTCCAGGGGGTCGGATGGCGCCTAGAGAGGGACGTGCCTGGGCTGCCTGAGGGGTTTCAAGAGGGTTTCAGCCTCAGTCCCTCTGGCTTTCCTGGAACCCCTGACCTTGGAGTCAGGGAGGGCAGATCTGAAGGGGTGAATCCCATGTGTGCACATGCCCTGTCCTGTGTGTTGGTGTGTTTGTGTGTTGGTGTAGGTGTTGGTGTCTGTGTGCCTATCCCCAGATGCTCTGGGTCACTGTTTTGAATGATGGTCACCAGAGTAGGGGGCTCATTGCACTCTGGACGTGAGGAAGCGGTTCCATTCTTAGCTCAGTCTCTCCTTTGAAGTATCATCTGGGAACGAGAGGAAGCAGATTGGTCATGGTTCCTGGAGCTAGTCAGAGAAATGGCTGAGAGGTGCTGGCTGGACCCTTCTTGGTTTGTTTATGTCTCCTTAGGGGAGAGTGGGGGAGGGGCTGCAGGCAGCAGCTGCCCCTCCCAACTCAGCCGGCCTGCCCTGTGCCAGGAGGGCAGGGAGTCCTGGCACAGCTATTGTTCACCAGCACAAATGCCCGTCTGTTTGCATCACTGCCCCCCCTCCATCTCTGCCTGTCTTTCTCTCCTGACCCGACAGGTGTGGCCTGGTGGGGGCGCGGGCTGGGGTTCAGGATGCCTGAGCCTCCCGGCCTCCAGCCCAGCTTTATTTCCTATGGCCCTCAGCGCCCCTCTTCTGCTCCACTCCTGTGCCCACCCCCACCGTCCGGTAGCTCATCTTCATTCATCAGGCAAGCGTTTATTACGTGCCTTTGTGTGTTCAGCGATGTCTTTTTGTGTTATGCTTCTGGCTTTGGTGTTAACGTTTCGGTTTGGCTGCCTTCTCCTCAGCCTCCTGCCTTCATCTTATCATAAAGGAAGCAAAGCCTGGCTGAGACCACCCCGAGCCCTCTTCTCAGTCCCATGGCCAGGAACCCCCTCTCATTTCCCAGCCCTAGAACCCATCCCTCAGGACTCATGGCCCTTTGCAGCCTATGACTCTGAACCCCTGCTGTCCAGGGTCTAAGCCACAGATGACTTGAAACCTAATAGAACCTTCAGGGACCTTCTGGCCACCAAGCACGGCCTGGACAGAGACTGTACCACTTTGGGGAAGAGGCTGCTGCCCCTTGGCCTGGAGCAGAGGTCATTTTCAGCATCATGGACATACCTGGTGGAGAAACAAGGACACTGAGAGCTTAGGCTCTGTTTGGAGAGGCGCTCGCTCCTCTGGGTCAGGTCTACCATCCTCTGCTGCCCGCTTGGAAACACAGGAAGCCAGAGTCCTGGCTTTGGCATTCCTTGGCCTTTGCATATGTCACTGTTGTCCTCATCTCTCGGCCTGGGAGACTAAGCACAGAGGAAGGGGAGACTGCCTGTGTGTTTGAGCCAGCAGCCTCAGTGCCCTCTGCCATTTGCCTAGTCTTTCTCCAAAACGACCAAAGTCTGGGATGACAGTGGAAAGGAAAGTCTTCTGACTTTCAGAGGATACCACCTGAGCCTAAATTCAAAGGATTAGGAGTGAAGTTCTGGGAGGAGGGAGGAAAGAATAACAAGAGAGAAGATCAGAATTTCCTGGTGGTCCAGTGGTCAAGACTCCACGCTTCCAGGGCACAGGGCACAGGTTCAATCCCTGGTCAGGGAACTAAGATTTCACAAGTACATGGCTCAGCCAAAGAGAGAGAACGAGGGGAGGCAGAAGGGGAGACTGATAGCTCTGAAGCTGTGATAAAGAATGAGGAGCTTCCTAGAGCAGGGGTAAGGGTGCTGCTAGGACCCCTTGTCTTGGTGTCTTGCCATCTGTCCATCCTTCTTTACTTCCTTTCTTCCCAAGCATACGTTGAGTGCCTGTTATGTTCCAGCCGTTGTGCTTGCTGCTTACCCATGCTTTATTCACTTCATCCTTGATGCAGCAGTGGCGGAGGTGCAGGCTGTGTGTCAAGACCTTCTGTGAGGGTTTGTAAGAAAGCAGGACTCTGGACACTCAACAGTATAGGACTGAAGGAAGGGCCTCTGAGTGTGCAAGTGGGTGTTGTGGACTGGGCAGTAATGGGCCCTTTTCTTGGTGGACAGATGGGGTCGTGAGGTGAAGGGCTGTCCTGCTGGCTGGTGGGCAGGCAGGTAACAGGGATGATCTTAAGCATACTTGGAAAGAGTAGGACAGAGAAACACACACAGCCATTGACTCTGGAGCAGGCAGCCCTGGGGTGCAGGCCCTATGTCCTTCTTGCCTCACCAGCCTGAGCCCTTGGGAGGGTGCAGACTGCCTCCAGGACAATAGCACTAGGCAGTGCCAGGGCCGCTCGCTGCTGGGCAGTGTCTCTTGGGATGTGCTGCTGCTGTGGCTGCTGCCCGCTGCTGGCCCACCTAGACAGGGGGTCCCTTGGAGAGAGGGTGAGTGCTGAGAGGTGGAGGAGGCTGGGCCCTTGGAGCCAGAGAGGGAAGGTCCACAAGAGTCCCTGTCCTCTGGCTGCCCCAGTCCGCTAGCCCTCTTTCCCCGCCTCTTTCCCAGGTGAGTGCTCCTGGAGGCCTGAGGGCAGAAGGCAGAGGGCAGAGGTCGGGGAGGAGAAGGGGGAGTTGTAGCAGCACTGCAGCGGATCTACAGGACTGCCCAGTTTGGACTTGACCCTGCTTCGCGATATGTCACTTTTTTTTTTAAAATATAGTTGATTTACCGTATTATATTAGTTTTAGTATTTTTACAGATTATGTATGCCCCATTAAAGTTGTTACAAGATAATGACTATAAGTCCCTGTGCTATACAATACATCCTCGCTTCTTGTCTGTCTGTTTCGCTTTTTTGTTTTTAGTCATGCTGTGTGGATTTTAGTTCCCCAACCAGGGACTAAACTCTCAGCAATGAAATTGCAGAGTCCTAACTACTGGACCACTAGGGAATTCCTTGCTTATCTATTTTATACACAGTAGTTTGTATCTCTTAATCCCATACCCCTAATTCTCCCCTCCCCATGTTGCTCCTTTTAATACGGTCACGGTTTTTTGTTTGCTTACTTTTAATTCAAACATAACAGTTCCTCAACTTTTCTGTTTGTGGGAGGGCAGGTGAGGAGAAGAGAAGGCAGAGTGTAGGACAGTGAGCTGTTTGGACTTGGACTTTGAGGTTCTATGGTGATGGTGGTGGTTTAGTTGCTAAGTCTTGTCTTAGTGACCCATGGATGTGGCCTGGCAGCCTCCTCTGTCCATGAGATTTCCCAGGCAAGAATACTGGAGTGGGTTGCCATTTCCTTCTCCAGGGGGTCTTCCCGACCCAGGAATCAAAGCTGGGTCTCCTGCACTGCAGGCAGACTCTTCACCGACTGAGCTATGAAGGAAATCTCCCAGGTTCTATAAGGCCATTTTATTCAGAGGAGGATTAGATTTCCTAAAGAGCTATAATCTGGAGCTGGGCACATGGTGGTTAGACCAAAGAGAGAATTTTCTAGTGGCCCAGATAGGTAGGTACCAGAAAAGAAGAAGGGAGGTTAGAGTGAGAGGTTGGTGAGCTTCCTCGACAAGGCCTAGGAGGAGGGGAGGGAGAGGCCAAAAGCAGCAGAGGAGAAGCAAGGGTGGGAAAGAGGTGGGAGGCCAGGGATGGGAAGGAGAGGGTGTTGTAGGAAGAGCAGGAGGCTGGGAGGGGAGGAGAAAGGGAAAATGGGTGATTGGTGGGCATGACCTCAAGACCTCCAGGCTCTGCTCACCATCAGACACACCTGGGACTTCTGAGGGTCGCCGGGAGAGAGCAGGATCTTGGGGCACCAGGAAGCCCTGAGATCCTCGGGCACCACAGTCCAGTGCCCTCTGGCCCCTGTGCTGTTTACTCATACCATCCCTCCACACTTCCCTTTTCCACCCTCACCCCAAGCCAGTGCATCTCTTCCCCTCCCCCACCTCCTAACTGATAGAGTGACTTCAGCTGAGAGTCCGGACTGGGCCCCCCACCCCCAAGTCCAGACTGTGGATCCTCCTCTGAGTTCCGATTGGCTGTCCCAGGGCCCCAGACAGCGTCATCTGACTTGGGGCTCATCACCCTTGGCCATCAGGATCTCCCTCTTCGCTCTTGGGTTTCTGAGAGAGGCAGGGAGGCCTTGCCAGGAGCGGTCTTGTCATCTCTGCTTCCTGCTCTCAGTTCTCTAAGAGTGGAGGGAAAATCCAGGGATCTGAGGTGACCACTGAGGAGGGTCCTGGCATGGGTGTAAAGCACAGTGTCCCATCTTCTCATTTCCTCAGGTTCAGGGAAAGTTCCGGGGCCTTGAGGAAGGACAGAAAAGAGGTCAGGGAGAAGAACTTGACCTGCAGAGGTGGGGGTCGGGGTGTGAAGCAGGAGATGAGAAAGCTGATGGGAAATGCCTGCTTCTGAGGTTGCGCGGATGAGCCCAGAAAGTGCCCCATCCAGACAGAGCAGGGCAGGAGGAACTGACGCTGCAGCTGGGACGGAGGGCAGATGCCGGAAAGGACTTCCTAGACTAACTGGGTGAGGAGGAAGAAGGGAGCAATCCTAGGATGTGGAGGGGAGCGTGAGAAGGATAAAAGTAAAACTGCAGAAGAGACTTCTTGCCAGGAATGAGACCTTGATGGCTAAGTTTCCTTTCTTAAAGATCCCAGAGAGGACAAATGAAGAGACTGGAACCAGGCTCCTCCTCCCTGAGGTTAGCAGGGGACATGCTGCCTCCTGCAGAGAGGCCCTGTGTCCCTGGCTGAGCAGACGTGGAGGCCTCTAAGGTTTGGGATCCTGACCTCCTGTTGAGGGTGGCAGTGGAGGCATCCTGCCCCCTTCAGCCAATCTGATAAGGGGATCTCCTGCCCCCCACTGTGACTGCCACTGCCACGGAGACAGCGGCTCCACCACCGGTTGTCATGGTTATAAGAGGAGCTAACTCCCATAGATTTGAAAGCGCTGGTGAGCTGGCACCTTCTGCTTTGCCTGCTCTCCCCTCCTCTCTGCGCATCTTCTCCCGGCACAGAGAAGAGAGTACAGCAGCTTGGGGGCGAGCAGAGCTAGAGCCGGGAGGTGGAGTGAGGACGCGGAGGTCTAGAGCCGTGGAGATGAGCGGCAACAGGAGGCAACCCAGCCGCAGGGGCCAGGTAGGTCCGGGGCCAGCTCGGCCCTTGGGGATGGCCGGCCACTCCTGGACAGCTACCTTTGATACGCTGCGGCAGGCTCTGCTTCAGGAAGTGGTGTGTTTCTGGCAACCCCAGGAAGGCGTTGCTCGCTCACCTCTGCCCTCGCCAGCCTCTCTGGACTTCTCAGGCACCCTGGCATCCTCCAGCCTCACTTCCTGTCTCTCTCGCCCCTTCTGCAGACCCGGGAAAAGGAGAAAATGAAGGAAGCCAAGGACGCGCGCTACACCAATGGGCACCTCTTCACCACCATCTCCGTTTCGGGCATGACCATGTGTTATGCCTGTAACAAGAGCATCACAGCTAAGGAAGCCCTCATCTGCCCAAGTAAGTTCTTTGGACCCTGAATGTCACTCTGCCTCAATGCGCTCTGACCCTGGTCCTTCCATCTGTCCTTTCTGCCCTGGATCCATAAGGCTCACTCTCTGAGCCCCAAATGCCAGGGCTGGATGCTGGATCCCTTTCTCCCTTTCCTTACGTCTAGGAACAGTGGCGGTCAGAATATGGCATGAGCAGGACTCGGGGGGTGGGGTGGGGGAGGGGAGGCCAGGGTGGCTCTCCTTGCAGCTGTCGTCCGCTGGGTATCCCCCAGCTCCCTGAACAGCTGCTGAGGGTCAGAGAACTGATTGCAGAAGGAGCAGGAATGTTATGTGTCTGGGGAGGGGGGTTAGATAGGGGAGCTGGATGGGAGGCTGCCAGCCTTGCAGCTGCTCTGCCGATCTTCCTGGGCCGAACTGGGTGTTCAGGACTTCAGGGTCCCCTTGCCCCCTCCCTTTCTGTTGACTAGGTAGAGGCTTAAATCTCTGAAGGATTAGGGTTAACGACACTCATCTCAAAGTTCTAGTCCGACTGATACGTAGTGAGAAAGAGAGGATATGGTAGCAATATGTATATTGAGGGAATAGCGGTTAGGACTCCTGACCTTCAGCCACATCTCAGGATAGCCCTGTATTAAGTACAAGCCAAGATTTCTTCCTTCCCCAAGATGCCTATACAGAGGGCTCCCACCCTGTCCACCCATCCACCCTCAGATTTATGGCAAGGAGCTGCTTCTGGTTTGAGCAGCACGGCCCACTGCGGAACAGAGGAGCAAAAGCTTTAGCTTCTAAATCTCTATGGAACCTGGCAGGGAACCCCAGACAGAACCAGTGAGGCCTCCCTCCCTCCTCACTGTTCAACTTGAGTTTATGAGGGTGAGGAGGGAACCCCAATCTAGATCTCTCTAGAGACCTGACAAAATCCCCAATCTGGAAGCTCGTTGCCAGGGGAACTGGGGAGGCGGGCAGCAAGCGCTATTTTGAGAGCAGGTGGAAAGCGGAGGTTCGATCCAGAGACACTGGGTGCTGGAGGTCGAGCAGAGCTCCAGCGAGGTGGGCGCAGCCCCAGCCCCCCACTTCTGTCTGCCCCTCTGCCCCACCCTGCTCGCCTTGTATTTGTGGAAGTAAGCCTGATGCTGGGTATTGTCTGAAGGAGTTAGCAGAGTTTCCGGTGTTGTTGGATGGGGGAGGGAAGCTGGAGCCAGCCAAGGGCTGAGGGCAGATCAGGGAGAGGGACAGGACAGCCGGTAGTCCCAGCGTCCAGGCATGGCTACCCCTCCTCGCCTCTTCTCTCCTACCCCACGGCAAGGTGGGGTGGGTGATGAGGGAGAAGCAGATGGAGTGTGGGAGCTGTGGGTTTGCCTTACTTGGAGAACAAGACTCTCCGGGCCCGGAAGGGAGACTGGAGTCATAGCAAGCATAGCTGAGCAGTACAGAAGGCAGGCAGGCGTGGCCGGCAGGGGCAAGGCATGGCCAGTCCCAACTCTGCTGCTGGATCCATCAGCCTTTGCATTGCTTAGGCCTAGCCAGGCTTCACTGGCAGACACGTGGCTCCACGTAGAACCCAGACACCCCTGAGTTAAACTCCAGCTCTGCCACTAGGACCTCTGGCAAGTGACTTAAGCTCTCCAGGAGATGGGTTCCTCATCTATACGATGAGGATCATTGCATCTGCTAGGGTCCACTTGATGTGGCCCATTTCCTCGCTGCCCAGGAGATGTTCATTCCCCCCTGCCCCTAGCCCCCATCTCAGCTGCTCCTGTGCCACCTTCTGTTCCGTGGGCGTCCTTTCTGCCATCTGTCATTCTCAACCACCTTTGTGCTTCTTGAGCTCATCTCTGGCAGCCAGTAACCCCTTCTTCCCTCTAGTCCACCTCACAGGTCATCTTTGAGTCAGGATTATCCCCCTCCTATGGCTTAACTGTGGTCCATACCTATCCCCGATCACCTCATCTCCTGCTTGAAGGAAGGGGGAGGCGGGAGGAGAGGGACTGGGATGTGGCGATGGCCAAGGAGTCTGGGGAGGGGGCGAGTCTCCAATGGTGTGGCCAGGGGGACATGGGGGTCTGCGTGTGGGTGTATCCTGTCCTGTACCACCCGGCCCTCCCGTCACCCTCTCTACCCCACCCTCCCAGCCTGCAATGTGACTATCCACAACCGCTGTAAAGACACCCTCGCCAACTGTACCAAGGTCAAGCAGAAGGTGAGATGGCAGGGAGGGCAGAGGGCTGGGGGAGAGGGTAGTGAGTGTGTGGTACCCTCATGCCTATTCCGTTCATTCCTCACCGTGTGTTCCCCAACCCCTCTCCTCGCCATGGGGCAGCCCGACCCTCCACCCTAGGCCTCAGGCCCCGCCGGAGGGGGCCAGCCTGTTGCTCTGGACACATCCCCTTGGCACCGGGCTCAGCCACCCTGATTCCCTTAGCCATCGAGCCAGCTTTCTCCCGAGGGGGCCAGCCACCCAGCTCCTGTCCTGGGCCCACAGAGGTGACCCTTGGGTGACAGCTGTTCTTGGTGTCTCTCTTGCTCTCTGTCTCACAGCAACAGAAAGCTGCCCTGCTGAAGAACAACACTGCCTTGCAGTCCGTTTCACTTCGCAGTAAGAGTGAGTAGTGAGGGTACAGGAGCCGCCATAGGCCCCTGGCCCACCAGGCCTCTCGGCCCACGGGCTCTGCTGCCCCCCTGAGGTCGTTCCCTGGCACAGCACCTTCCTCCCTTCAACTGGAGGCTGATGGCAGCGGCACAAGGGAGATTAGACCCATGGGCCTGGGGGCGGGACAGCAGAATTCAAATGAGGTTGAAGGCTTGGGACGACTGGTCATCTGAGCCTGCTCATGCTTTATATTATTATGATCAGTTATTTACATGGCACTTGGGGATGTTGGCAGAAGTTGTTAAGGGCCAATTCAGAAAGATCTGGTGTGACAGAAAGAGCGGGGTGCTTAGTCAGGAAGACTAGAGTTTGAGTCTGCGCTCAGCCACCAGCTGAGTCACCCCAGACAAGTCTCTTCACCATCCCGAGCTGCAGTTTGCTTATAGGCTTGTGGCAGGGAAGAGATAAGAAGAGCTCTTTGTAACCATTAAAAGTATTGCACAAGTTTATGGGTAGCATTATTGTCATCTTTCTCTGACTAGAACTGGGCTAAAGGTGGGGTTGGAGAGGAGGCTTCCTTTCTAGTCAAGTAGCCTGGGAGGCTTGAGTCCCGGGAAGGCACCAGGTTTGAGGCTTGCTTGCTTGATATCCCCTCTGACAGCTACCACTCGGGAGCGGCCCAGCTCAGCCATCTACCCCTCTGACATCCGGCAGTCCCTGCTCGGCTCCCGCCGTGGCCGCTCCTCCTTGTCTTTAGCCAAAAGTGTCTCCACCACCAACATTGCTGGGTGAGCCTCTCCTTGGGGACGGTAGAACCAGGCAGGCAGAGTGAGGCTCTGGAGACAGGTGGGGGGGTGGGGGCTAAGAGATCCTTCCCATCCCTGAGTTCAGAATGATAGACAGGTAAGGAGAACTTGGGGTGACTGCCTCTGGGATGCCGCCTTTGTTCCCCCACCTGGGAAGGGATCTCTCGCCCGAGTCAGTCGGGTGATGCAGCCAGGCTCCACTCCCCTCAGACACTTCAATGATGAGTCTCCCCTGGGGCTGCGCCGGATCCTCTCACAGTCCACGGACTCCCTCAACATGCGGAACCGGACACTGTCGGTGGAGTCCCTCATCGACGAAGGTGACCGTGCCCGGACCTGGGGGAGACCCAGGCATGAGGGGTGGGTGGACGCTGGCCTGAGAAAGGCAGGGTGGAAAGGCATCCAGAGAAGGGCCCAGGACCCAGGGAAGAGATTTGGGGTACGAGTCGTTTCCTCCACTCGCGTCCAGGTGCCGAAGTGATCTACAATGAGCTGATGAGTGACTTTGAGATGGATGAGAAGGATTTTGCAGCTGATTCCTGGAGCCTTGCGGTGGATAGCAGCTTCTTGCAGCAGCATAAAAAGGAGGTGATGAAGCAGCAGGATGTCATCTATGGTGAGCCAGGAAGACCACCCCGGACTTCTCTTTTGTCACCGGCCCTGTTTCTCTGTGTCCTTCCTCTGCCAGCCCCTACCTCTCAAGACACTTTCCTCTTATCCTATTGGCCTTCAAGACCCTGCCAGGGATCCCATAAGTAGCTATGAGGTCCCCAGCTTTGGGGGCTGTTGACTTCCAGTTCAGTTCAGTTCAGTCACTCAGTTGTGTCCAACTCTGCGACCCCATGAATAGCAGCATGCCAGGCCTCCCTGTCCATCACTATCTCCCGGAGTTCACACAGTCTCACGTTCATCGAGTCTGTGATGCCATCCAGCCATCTCATCCTCGGTCATCCCCTTCTCCTGCCCCCAATCCTTCCCAGCATCAGAGTCTTTTCCAATGAGTCAACTCTTCGCATGAGGTGGCCAAAGTACTGGAGTTTCAGCTTTAGCATCATTCCTTCCAAAGAAATCCTAGGGCTGATCTCCTTCAGAATGGATTGGTTGGATCTCCTTGCAGTCCAAGGGACTCTCAAGAGTCTTTTCCAACACCACAGTGCAAAAGCATCAATTCTTTGGCGCCCAGCCTTCTTCACAGTTCTTAATCCCTTCCTTCCAATCAACTCTTAGTCTTTCCTCTCTGCCCATTCCATGCCCAACTCTGTGCTGGGGACTGTGGGAAGCCTAGATGTGTAGGAAACACATAGGTTTTGTCTTTATGCCTTGAGATGGCAAGGCATAAAGATAAATGATTAGAAAAATGATCTAAGATCATAATAACGCAGATTAGCCTGGAAGGGAAACTGAAAACCTCTAATGAGCCTGAGGTCTCCAGCCTCGGCCCCACCAGTTGTGGCCACACCGGGTGTTCCACCGTCCCCACAGAGCTGATCCAGACAGAGCTACACCACGTGCGGACACTGAAGATCATGACCCGCCTCTTCCGCACGGGCATGCTGGAAGAGCTGCAGCTGGAGCCGGGAGTGGTCCAGGGCCTGTTCCCCTGTGTGGACGAGCTCACTGACATCCACACGCGCTTTCTCAGCCAGCTACTGGATCGCCGGCGCCAGGCCCTGTGCCCTGGCAGTACCCGGAACTTCGTCATCCATCGCTTAGGGGACCTGCTCATCAGCCAGGTGAGAAAAGCCAGGAGCCCTGGGCAGCAGTCCTGGGTGGGGGTGTGACTGGAGTGGGCATTTCTCATCTCCAGACTCTGGAGGGTGGGGCAGAGAGAGTTGGAGAGGCAGGAAGCCAGTCTGTTTGGCAGGAGGCGAGAGTGCACTGGGGATGAGAGGTGACTTTGGGGGACATGCTGACCCAGCCTTGCTCCCCCAACTTCTAGTTCTCAGGTCCTAGCGCAGAGCAGATGCGGAAGACCTACTCAGAGTTCTGTAGCCGCCACACCAAGGCCTTAAAACTCTATAAGGAGTTGTATGCCCGAGACAAACGCTTCCAGCAGTTCATCCGGGTGAGCAAACCTCTCCAAGACCCACCTTCCGCCTCCTCTAGTGCCCCAGCCCTAGTGGACACAGCTGCTCGTTTTTCCACTCCCTTGGAGTGGTAGAGCAAGTGCTTTCGCTCCTTGGGTCCTCACAGTAAACCTGTGACTTTGTCGGCCCCATTTTCCAGAGTCATTAACCTCCCGCCAACCGGCATGAGGTAAATGACCAAGTGCAGGCTGGCACCAGGGCTTAGGCTCCAAGTCCAGCATCCTTTCTGTTGCCCTCCCGCGGGTCCCCTCTGGACCCTGAGCCCTGACCCTCGCTTTGTAGAAAGTGACCCGCTCGGCGGTGCTGAAGCGGCACGGGGTACAAGAGTGCATTCTGCTAGTGACTCAGCGCATCACCAAGTACCCGGTGCTCATCAACCGCATCCTACAGCATTCCCACGGTGAGAGGGCGAGTCCAGGAGGGAGGAGGACTCCGAGAGGGCTGTCAGGGGTGAGGCGTGGCCCTGGACAACCACCGGGAGGAAGAGGGTCAGATATGGAACCCTGGGCAGCCTCTGAAGGCGGGATTGAGATCAGTGGGATGGGGACTGGCGTGAAGCTGGCTGGGCCACCCCCTTCCTCACGCCGACCTCGGTGTCAGGGATGGAGGAGGAGCGCCAGGACCTGACCGCGGCCCTGGGGCTGGTGAAGGAGCTGCTGTCCAACGTGGACCAGGATGTGCATGAGCTGGAGAAAGGGGCCCGCCTGCAGGAGATCTATAACCGCATGGACCCTCGGGCCCAGGCCCCGGTTCCCGGCAAGGGCCCTTTTGGCCGAGAGGAGCTTCTGCGGCGCAAGCTCATCCACGATGGTTGCCTGCTCTGGAAGACGGCGACTGGGCGCTTCAAAGGTCAGTGGACAGCTTGGCAGACCGGGCAAGAGTCCATGGCCAGATATAAAGAGGGAGAAGCCTCCAAGCCCATAGGACCTCTTTTAATGTAGCCCTGGTGAGACCCAGTGGGAGGAAAATATGTGAGCTCTGTTGTAGCAAAAGTCAGAATTCTGGATTTAATTTCATGGGCGATACAAGGACTTCGTTGTCAGGGTTTGTTCATTCCTTTGGTCCTTGTGTGCCCAGAAACTACCGGTTTTGATGAGGAAAACAGAGAAATTCCAGGATTAGAGGACTAGACCTGGGTAGTTGGTTCTACCAGCTGGAGTCCCAGCCACTAGGGCTGGGGAATGGCAGGCACTTTGGGAACATAGCTGAGGAAGGCCCTTGGAGGGGGTGGAGCCCAGGGAAGGGCCGGCCAAGTGGAGAAGAGAAAAGACTGCAGGAAGGTGTGTTCAGGGCGGGCGCACTGTCTCAGCCTTTCTTCCCAGACTGTACTGGGCAAGGCTTGCCTACCTAAATCAAACCGGAACAGTCGCAGACCTCAGCTTTCAGTGTGAGGAATGCTACCTGAGGCCAGAGCTTACCTGCATCTCTGTCCCGTGTCATGAAGTCCCCACTACATAGGCTTGAGTATTACAGGCTTTGCCAGCCACTTTCCTGCATCCCTTTCTCTCCTTCCCATCCCTCCCACGCAGCAGCTAAGAATATAAACCATGGGGGGTTAAAAATAGCAAGGCTGAAGAGCTTTATTTCTGAAGTCTTTAGCAAAAGCCCTCCCCTTCTGTGTGCCCACAACTTAGAAAGATCTCCAAGGGCAGAGGATGCATGTGTGTTTTCTTGACTGTGACATCTGACTTTCATGGGTTGACCTTTGTCTCCTCCAAGTCTTAAAACACAGGACCCCGTAGAATGTGAGAGCCTTGAAGGTAGGGCAGAAAAGGAAAATGAAAGCAGGGCCTGCTGTTGTTGAAGGAGATTGGGTGTTCAACGGTGGGAGAAATGAATAAAGAACCTAACTGTTCCCCTCCCCATGGAGCACAAAATAAGAAGTGAGGAATATGCTGGGGTGGGGGGAATCTTAGACCAAATATCCAAAAAGATCTTATGTTAGTTGTTCAACATGGAACTGAAAGGCTCTGGGAGTCGTTTTACCCTCACAAGAATTCTGAACCCTTTCACACAGGAAAACACACGTGTGATGGATTAATATGTAAAAATTGCTTATGGAACTTTAGAGGATCTACAGAGCCTCTGAAGCCTGATAGTAGACACCCTAGGTGTCTGCAGACCACAGGTTAAGGAACCTGCATTCATTGGATAAAGAGGCTTTCATTCAAGGCTACTGAGTGATTGCTTATAGGCATCTCTAGCCCAAGAAACTATTTTATCTAATGACACATGCGTTCCCCCACCCCCCTGTCCCCACCGTTTCTGAGCTGTAGGAATGGGGAGAGGTGGGAGGTCTGCAAAGGGGGGAAACAACCAGAGGGAGAGAGGTCGGGGAAAGGGAAACAGCTGCTCGTATCCTCTAAGGCTGACTCTCCTCCTGCCTTCATCCCCCTGCCAGATGTGCTCATGCTGCTGATGACAGATGTGCTGGTGTTTCTCCAAGAGAAGGACCAGAAGTACATCTTTCCTGCCCTGGTGAGACCTTCCACCTTCTTTCTCAGCATAGACAAGTGTTTCAGACCCTTCTTACTTTCCTACCCCGGCCAGGAAATCCTCCAACATCAAATAGCTATTATTGTAACGACTACCATAATATAATCAGGAAAAATAGGAAGAGCCAACGCATATAAATATGATCAGAAGGAATAAGAAGAGCCAACGCATATTGTTACTATATGCAGCCACTTTTTTACAAGTGTTAAGAAGGCACATGATTATCCTCTTTTTGTAGATGAGAAAAGTAAAGCTTAAAGTTAATTAAATTGTCAAGGGTCACAGATGTTTCTAAGTCCACTTTCTCTGGCACCAGAGCCTGAGCTCTTAACTTGTATTCTCAGCTGACTCTTCAGTCCTTTGGGTACTCCAGGAGGACTGAAGACTCAAATATCCAGGGGTCAGGATTCCCAGCTTTAATCCTTCCTGTGCCCCAATTGGCAGGACAAGCCCTCGGTGGTGTCACTGCAGAATCTCATCGTGCGGGACATCGCTAACCAGGAGAAAGGGATGTTTCTGATCAGTGCAGCACCCCCTGAGATGTACGAGGTCCACACGGCATCCCGGGATGACCGGAGCACCTGGATCCGCGTCATTCAGCAGAGTGTGCGAGTGTGAGTGTGTGCATGGATTTGTGGTTCCTGCAGTTTGGAGCGCTGGACCACAGCACTCCCAGGGAACAGAACCTAGGGTTCAGAAGTGGAAGGAGAGGCCAGGAGAGAGACAAGATGGCCCAAGGCAGGCAAGGTCATCTATGTTCTCTTGCCTGGTAAAGTTGTATTTTATACAATGACAACCCCAACCGCCTTCTGAATGCACCATGAGCTGACAAGCCAAAGGAATACTTTAAGTTGGCACGTGCTGGCATGCCTGCCAGTCAGCAGTACAGTTTCACCTCCATTAACATTTTAGTCTGTAGGCAGTGGGCCATTATTTGGATTGTACTGTCTTTTACCTTCATTTTCTAAAAATGAATGAAAAAGAGAATAATGAAAAAAAAAGAAAAAGAGGATAATGAAAGCATTGATACTAGTGATCAGAGGAGCAAGACTCAAACAAACTCCATATGACGGAGGCTACAAATAAATCATTTTGTGTGCTAAAGCAGCAAATCTTTGGCTTCTGTTGGACACACATCAGATCTGAGTTTGTGTCTGTTGTGATAAAGAAAGTAAAGGGGCTTCCTTAGTGGCTCAGATGAAGAGCTGCCTTCAATGCTGAAAAAAAGTAAAGTGCATGTAAAATGTTGAAAATGGATTCTCAGGCTTCTCCGGTGGCTCAGTGATAAAGAATCCTCCTGCCAATGCAGGAGACACAGGTTCAGTCCCTGATCCGGGAAGATCCCACATGCCTTGGAGCAGCTGACCCCGTGCACCACAACGACTGAGCCTGTGCTCTAGACCCTGGGAACTGCAGCTACTGAGCCCACGTGCTGCAGCTGCTGAAGCCTGAGCACCCTAGAGCCCACCCTCCAAACAGCAAAAGCTGCCACAGTGAGGAGCCTGTACACCGTGACTAGCAAATAGCCCCCACTTGCCACACCTAGAGAAAAGCCTGTGCAGCCACTAAGACCCAGCACAGCCAAAAACAAATAAATAAAACTTTAAAAAGAAAAAGAAAGTGCATTCTCAAGGATAGTGCCGGAAAAATAAACTCAATTAGGATGTTTATGATTTTTTTCTTTTACTTTTTAGAAAATGGATTCTTCTCTATAATATATAAACCTATATATATTTTCTCACTTCTGCAATTTAGACTTTTGAACGAATTTTTCAGAAATTTGTGCAAAAATATGAAATTACCTGTTCTGGGAAAACAAGACCAAAGTTCCTATCCGATTGACAGTAGATCTATAGTGGCCTCTTTATTAATAATGTTAATATTTGTAGTCGTGAAAACATTATTCATGATAATTGTTTTATTGAGCTTATGCCACGTTCAAAGCACTAGTATATTATTTCATTTAATCCTCATACAGAAAAAAACAAACTGTGAGGAAGATATTGTCCCTGTTTCTCATATGACGAGATAGAAAGGTTACCACCTGGTAATCTGCGGAGCCAGAATCCAAGCCCAGTGTGCTTGATACCAAAACCTGTAGCTGTCCTTCCGCACTACACTGCCTCTCGGGGTGACTTTCGGAGAGGCACTGGCAAGTAGATGCAGATCATCAGTGCCAGGAAAAGGAGAGGGTCAAGAGCAGAGGAAGCCAGGGCATGGAGCTGATGAGTCCTATGGGGAAGGTAGAGCACGTTTGGGAAGGAGGGAAGGCAGATTCCTGGTGTGTAACCTAGCTTCCTTCCCCGAACCCCACCCAACATGTGATCCCTCCAGGTGCCCATCCAGGGAGGACTTCCCCCTGATTGAGACAGAGGATGAGGCTTACCTCCGGCGTATCAAGAGTAAGTCCAGGGAGTTTGGGGGAGAATGGATGCATGTTTATGTATGGCTGAGTCCCCTAGCTGTCTCCCTGAAACTATCACAGAACTGTTAATCGGCTAAATTCCAGTACCAAATAAAAAATTTAATAAAAAAAATTACATGACGTTTTCAAAAACAAACAGAAAACAGTAAGTCTACCCACAGAGCTTGTTTAAATAATTTATCTATATGATATATCCACACAGGGGAATACTATCTTAAAATGAGGTGGCTATATGAGGGCTGATGTAGATCCACAACCAAAACATTTAGTTAAGTGAGAAGAGCAAGGTTTAGAACACTGTGAAGTATATGCTGTCACTAGTGTGAAAATACTGGGGATAGATATGTGCCATGCATTCTGTGTATATGTGTGGAGTGTCTCGAGGAGGATTTTATTACTGTGGTTTCTCTGGGAAGGGAAACTAGGAATAACAGGGTTAAGATACTGACTTTTTTTTTACCATAGATCCGTATGTTAACTGGGGGTATGATCTAACTGCTATACCAAAAAATCAACAAAAACCATTTGGTCACATGAGGTAGATTATTTCTCTCCACATAACAGTCCAGAAGCGAGAAGTGCAGGGCAGTAGCGCAGCTGTGCCCTCTTTGTCCAGCTTCCGTTCTCACATCTGCATCCCAGCTAGCAAGGAGGGGTCGAGGACCAGGAGAGTTTATACTCATTTCTTTTAAGGCCAGATCAGGAAGACATTCCCATCCACTGGTTAGAATTTAGCCCTGTGGCAATGCCTAACTGCAAGGCAGGTTGGGAAATGGCGTGCAACTGGGCAGCCACATGCCCAGAGGAAACTTGCACCCCTTCTCTAATTAAAATGTGTGGAGATGAAAGCTGGTGGACAGCCTGCAGGCCCTGCCACACACGATTTCACTTTCGCTTTGAAGACAACACTGCATGTGTTACTCACTCCCCACCAAAAGTTCTCCTCTTTTGCATAAATGCCAAAGCCCCCCAAAATGCAGTCCTGCCGCCCTGCCCTTACCTGGCCTCTCATCCCTGGGGCTGCCCCTCCATTGCTAGTGGCTCTTCCGGGTGCTCACCTGTTTCTCATCCACAGTGGAGCTGCAGCAGAAAGACCGGGCCCTGGTGGAGCTGCTGCAGGAGAAGGTTGGGCTATTTGCCGAGATGACTCACTTCCAGGTGGAAGAGGATGGCGGCAGCGGGGTGCCCCTGCCCACCCTGCCCAGGGGCCTCTTCCGCTCTGAGTCCCTTGAGTCCCCTCGTGGCGAGCGGCTACTGCAGGACGCCATCCGTGAGGGTGAGGGAGCTTCTGGGGAAGAATCTGGACTCACCTCTTCACCATCACACAATAAGGACACGTGGCTAGACAAGGGGGCTGTCCATCCCATAGTCTGGAACTCCCCCAAGTGCCTGTTGGGTGCTGGATGCCAGGAATGGCGGGGGAAGATGGCCCTTGCTGCTGTTTGCCACCTCTCATCCTTCACACCCCTGGGCACTTTAATGACCTCGTATGTGGTGTTGGTACTGAGACCCCATTACCTGTGCAGGGGGCATTTCCCAGACGTCTGCATGTCCTGTGAACTGAGTGAACGGCAGCCCCTCCCACCCCCTGCAGAATTCCGTCCCTTCTGTCCTCACCTCTTCTTCTTTCCACACAGTGGAGGGCCTGAAAGACCTGCTGGTGGGGCCTGGAGTGGAGCTGCTCTTGACACCCCGGGAACCATCCTTGCCCGTGGAGCCAGATAGCGGTGGTAACACGAGTCCTGGAGTAACTGCTAGTGAGTGCCAGGGTAGGGGACCATGGCAGCAGGTGGGAGGAGTTAAAGATAATGAGGTGGTGCCAAGGTCTGAGTGGTGTCAGGGTGCTGGGGGAGCGAGGCCAGTGCATCATTTTCCCCTTCTCAATAGATGGTGAGGCCAGAACCTTCAATGGATCCATTGAGCTCTGCAGAGCCGACTCAGACTCCAGCCAGAAGGTGGGTTTCAGGAGGGGTCAGGACTTAGCTAGAGGATGGGAAATGGACTGCTGGCCTTATAGACCCTTGACACAGAGCTATCAGGGACAGGCACCAGGGACTCGTGTGTCTGCTGATGCCCCATCCTTGCCCATTTCTGCAGGATCGAAATGGAAATCAGCTGAGATCTCCCCAGGAGGTGAGATGGGCTTGCGATGGTATGGGAGACTGAAAGAGGGGTTACTCTCAGCTGAGAAACTGGAGCCCAGTTTGGAGTGGGGGGGTGCTGTATACACCTCAAAATACCTGCAGTCTTATTGTCCCCACACCCACACTTATTCAACTTCTGGTCAGTTCTCCCATCCTGAAGCTTAGACTCTGTTCCCTCCCCCAATTCTCCTCTGTCCTCAGGAAGCGTTGCAGCGATTGGTCAATCTCTATGGACTTCTGCATGGCCTACAGGTCAGTGAGGGTAGGGGCTCCAATGGGAATGGGAGGGACCAGGCCAGAGCTGCCCACTTAGCTAGAGCAGAACCATCCTAACAGGCCTGTCTAAGGCTTCCTCTGATTCAAGCTCTATGGGACTCAAAACCTGGGCGCTGGGGAGTGAGGGATAGAAGAAATGGGATTCTGATACACCGCTTCATCTCCATTCCACCCTCAGGCGGCTGTGGCCCAGCAGGACACTTTGATGGAAGCCCGGTTCCCTGAGGGCCCCGAGCGGCGGGAAAAGCTGACCAGAGCCACTTCCCCGGGATGGGGAGGCTGGCAGAGCCGGGGGCGTCCCTGTGGCTCCTGAAAAGCAGGCTACGGAACTGGCATTGCTGCAGCGGCAGCACGCGCTATTGCAGGAGGAGCTGCGGCGCTGCCGACGGCTCGGTGAGGAGCGTGCGACCGAGGCCGGCAGCTTGGAAGCCCGGCTCCGGGAAAGTGAGCAGGCTCGCGCCCTGCTGGAGCGGGAGGCCGAGGAGGCTCGCAGGCAGCTGGCCGCCTTGGGCCACACGGAACCCCCACTCGTGGCTGAGGCCCCCTGGGGCCCGCCCGGCCTCTGGATCCGCGGCGTCGGAGCCTCCCTGCTGGCGATGCCCTGTACTTGAGTTTCACACCCCCACAGGTAAGGACGCTTGAAGTAGTGAACTAACCTGGAGTGGACATCAGGGTCTAGGAGAGAATCTGAGAGGAACTGGAGGCCAAATGAAATCAGGCATCAGACTTGAAGGATATTAGGATACTGATGGGAGGGCTGAAAAATTTCGCTGGGTGCAGAAAGAAATCAGTCAGTGGTAGATGTACTGAGAGTCAAGTCTGCACACTGCTCATTCCTGGACCTGCTTTCCCGCCTGCTGTCCATAGCCCAGCCGAGGTCACGACCGCCTGGATTTGCCTGTGACTATTCGCTCCGTCCATCGACCCTTTGAGGATCGAGAGAGGCAGGAGCTGGGCAGCCCCGACGAGCGGCTGCAAGATAGCAGTGACCCTGACACGGGCAGCGAGGAGGAGGGTAGCAGCCGTCTGTCTCCACCCCATAGTCCACGAGGTGAGGTCCTGGCAGAGACATGGCTTAGAAACAGGGTATAACCTGGGTACAGACCTTTGGGCTGTAGTTTCCAAATGGAGCCTGCATTGGAAAGCACAAGGATGTTTAGGATGGTCCCTAACCAACCACTGAGCTCCACAGTCACTCTTGGGACGGGCCTAGAGTGCTTCCTGGTTTGCCTCCTGGTAAACAGGTAGTGGATCTCTCAGAAGCAGAAAATGTAGGGGCTTCTGCTCCATGATTCCCAAACTTTTCAAGCAGAAATAGATTTTCAGAGTGAAAAAATGTCAAAGACCTCCAAGTTCTTATAGCTGGCTCAGGAAATACAAAATAACCTGAAGCTACTGTGACTTCATATAATACTCATCTTAAAATATTTTGTATCTTATTAACCATATTGTATCTCCATGTATTTAACAAGGTACCTAGGGATGGATCCATTATTTTGTGAACAATTTTCCCATCACCTGGGGATTACAGACCTCTGCCATCTCTCCCTGGAGAATCCCAGGGATAGCGGAGCCTGGTGGGCTGCTGTCTATGGGGTCACACAGAGTCGGACACGACTGAAGTGACTTAGCAGCAGTAGCAGCAGCCGTCCCTCCCAGCTCTCTGAGCTGCTCAGCCCACAGACAGGGAGGCATCCGTGTAGGGATTCAGCTGATCATAGGAGCCTCTGTTCACTCACTGACTTTGCCCCTTCCTCCTCCAGATTTCACCCGAATGCAGGACATCCCGGAAGAGACTGAGAGCCGAGATGGGGAGCCTGTAGCTTCCGACAGCTAAGGGGGCCCCTCCCCCCGCCTGGTGTCCCCTGAAGAACATTGCTGAGGGAGGCAAACCTTGGGGACTCCAATCTGCCAATGACAAGGGAACATGAAAGAACTGCTTACTGTCCTTGCTAGCTCTTGGTATCCTTGGATACCTGGGGGCCATTTAGGAAGCTGGGGGAATTAAGCCACAGTGCCCCCTGCTGGCATCCAGAAGCTATACTGCAGATGCCAATTTTTCATGCCTTCTTCCCTCTACTTTAGGAAAATTTATTTATTTATTGTTTCTTAGTTACGGAGGGAGAGGGGAGATTTAGAGGACCAGGGACATGGGAACCAAGCCATAGGGAACAGGGGGCTTTGTCCTTTAACACTACTGGGGTTTATTCAGGCTTAACCATGCAGCTGCTGGGTTCTAGCCCTGACACCCCTCCTGAGCAACACCCATCTTTGAGGAGAGGCTGCAGCCATCAGACCCTACTGCCCCTTCAGGAAGGGCTGTGGTCAGGGCCATGTCCCTCTCCCCTTCCCCTCAACCTCTTACTGCTGTTCTCCCTTCTCTCTGTCTTCTATGGAAACCCCAGGAACTTAACCTGGCTTCCTAGAGTTGATGGAATAGAGGTTGAGGTGGCCATAATGGTTTGTTGGGGGATGAGGGGGAAAACTCACAGGGACCAGAATGGTTTTTGTTGTTGTTGTTGTTTTCTTTTTTTTGTACCAAAGCCAACTGCACGTGTTTTATATTTTTAAGAGAAGATTGTAGGCAATTAGAAATTACAGCCTTCTATCTCTAAATCTCTGAAGAACTTGAGGGATGGGGGGAGCATTGACTTCTCCACTCATCCATAGTAATGGGGGCCCCATTCTGACCTCTTCCCCAGTCATTTGGAAAAACAGTTCTAGGGTGAGTTGGGAAATCTCTCCAAACCCTGACCTCACCCCCACCTCAGTAACCATGACCTGAAACCTCAGTGTGAATTTGGGGGATTTTTCAGTGGATCCCCCTTGCTCAGTGGCCACCAGCCCCGGCCAGTTTTCTGCCAATTTGATTATTTTAAAAAAGGAAAAAAAAAAAGAAAGTCAAGGGTGGGGGGATAAAGCAGGGAAAATTAAAGTCCTGGAACCCCAGGAAGTGCTGTCTGTAAATATCCGTGAGTTCTGAAGATGCTGGTGATGAGGACAGCCAGGGAGGGCCCTGTGTTCCTCCGAAAGGAGCCTCTTCCTCTCCCAGGAGGAGCGACTGCCTCCCTGAAGACACAGGGCACTAACAGAAGAAACTGGTGCCAACCTGTCTTTGTTGTCGTCTGTGATACTCACAAATACAAGGATAAAAATGAAGGTGCACTTAGGTTCCAGTGGCTATTGGGGGTTCCAATATTAAAAAACCTGTTTTCATCTCATTAGCATGCCGTGCTCAGCACTACATCAGCCTCTTGCCCCCTTCCCTCCCTTTCTGCACAGTTGCAGTTCCCCTTAGCATCTCCTCTCAGATTCAGCCCTCACTCTGCCCTCGTTCTTCACAGTGTCAGAATCCTGGGGTAACCTCTTTAAGACAGTTCCCCTCTCCCCTCATAGGAGCTGCTCATTTGCTCTCTGCATTTTGAGAGGCAGTGAGCGATTAGGTAGGTTTCGGTTCTTATTTTCAGTTAATTTTTTGCTTCCTGTTTCTGGTTAATAGCCTGCTCTGGGGCTGTGGGGGAGGAAGGCTAAGAGCGTCCAGCGTTGTATAAATGCTGGCAGAGCACATAGACTTCTGTTGGAGCCCATGGAGTAAGATGAGAAGAATGGGGCTCACAACCTCAGCTGCAAAGAGGAATTGAAATCACGTGGGGTGTGGGCAGGCTTAGGGGAGCAGCCGGCACCCTCCACTCCTGTAATTCTCATCTGTTGGCCTCTGGCCTTGACAAGGTGCTTTCTCATCCATCACAGAGTCTGTGAGGTGACAATTGTTCTCATTTCATAGACAAGGAAACCTGGCCACAGAGGGTTGCTGGGCCAGAGAGCAGCCAGGGAAGGGCCAGTCCTAGCTGCAGGACTTCCCCTTCTCGGTTGCTCTGCCGAAACACACCAGAGCACCAGGTTTCCAACACACTGGCTCACGGCTCAGCAGCTGGCACCCAGCGCCGTAAAGGCAGAGTAGGGGAACGTTAGCATCCAAAGACCACCAGAAAGGGAATGCAGGCTCCTCCAGCGTTCTCACAGGTCCAGCGAGGGGTGCTGGTCGGCAGGAAACAGGAGCCTGGGGACGGAGCCCAGAGCTTGAGTTGGGAGAAGCCCACAGCTCACAGGACAGCTTTGCTGTCCCTCCTGCTATCCCTGGGCTGAAACCCCCTCATCCTTGATCCCAGAACATCGCACGACTTTCTCTGACATGGCACTCACATCTCTCACCATTCTGTCAGTTGTCCCCTCTCTGTTCCCATTTTTGGAAACAGTCTTGCTCTCTGTTGGTCCTGTACTCCAGAGCCCAGCCTCTTGCCACAGTAGTGCCCCCTTTCCATTGCACTGTCCCCTCCATCTCCCGTCCCTAAGAGTGGGTTTGCATGCATTCATTCACCTCTGACTTGGACCTGTTTAAACTTTGTCAATATTTACCTCTGGGTCCCATAAAACCCATAAAGCACTGATGCCCCCAGAGGAGCCAATATCCGGAGGCCCAACAGGGCCATTGGAGGAACTGCAGGGGGTGGTAAGAGGGGCACTTGAGTGGGGGAGGATTTTCCATCCTGAATTGGCTGGGAACAGATCTGGAGTTTTGATACCAGTTTAAACATTATCAGAGAGAGGAAATTAAACATCAAGAGGCTAATTAAATCTCTTTAGCATGGCTTAATATGTTGTGAATTAGGTGACTCTTTAGAGCCTCTTCTGTTCAGCAACTTGATGGAGCTGATGCAGGGGTTGCCCCTTCCAGAGGTAGCTCCATGCACTTGGGAGGTGCTGTGCCCAGCTATTGCCCTGGGATCTTGAGCGGCCAGAGTCCTCCTGGGTTAGAAGACCTGTTAGACCATGGAGTGGGGCAATGGCAGTGGAAACTCCACTCCATTTTCCCTTTGCCACCTCCCTCCTTTCCAAGGGCTGCCCCCATCCTTGAACATCCCTTCTGATGGCTGACTGTTGTCTTTGCTGCAAATCTATGGATATATGGATATAGAAACCAAAGGGGAACCCCTCCCTTTAGCACACACCTTTAATAGGGGCCACCCCTCACTCATTTCCTTTTGTGACTTTAATTTCACTCCAGAACTTGTAAAAATTCCAGAAAAGATCTTTATGGTTTCTAGTCCCTGTCTCCCAGTTACCTCCCTTATTTTCTCCTTTTTATCATCTCTGTTTCCATTTTACATGGGATGTGCATGCATGCCAAGTCGTTTCAGTTGTGTCCAACTCTTTGTGACCCTGTGGACTAGCCCGCCAAGCTCCTCTGTCTGTGGGATTCTCCAGGCAAGAAAACTCAAGTGGGTGTCCATGCCTTCCTCCAGGGGACCTTCTCGACCCAGGGATTGAACTCGCATCTCTTAAGTCTCCTGCTTTGGCAGACAGGTTCTTTACCACTAGTACCGCCTGGTAAGCCCACGTGGAGTGTAAGAATAGCTAATTCCAGGCACCATTAAATCCTTAACAGGACAACTTAAGTTGAGAAAACAGGTACAGAGAAGTATTCAACTTACTGAGGTCCCTCAGCTGGTTAGTGTCAGACCTAGGAAGTGAATCCAGGTGTTCTGACACCTGAATTGATGCTCCAAGCTAAGAACATGGGGCAGGTGGAAGTCTAGCCACTCTTTCTGCACTTTTCATCCTGGTTCCTAGGTGGTGCAGTGGTGAAGAATCTGCGGTTTTGATCCCTGGATCGGAGAGATCCCCTGGAGAAGAACGTGGCTACCCACTCCAGTATTATTGCCGGGAAAATTCCATAGACAGGAGCCTGGTGGGCTACAGTCCATGGGGTCTCAGAGTTGGACACAACTGAGCGTGCACACATCTGCACCCTCAGCCGCCTCTTCTCCCAACCCCTTTCTGAATCTCGCCTCCCTATGCCCCACCCATGATATTGGCTTTTCCTTATCGTCACTTCTTCCTCCAAATTCTGATTTAAGGAGAGACAAGGTACTTCTAGCCAGCAGCAGGGGTTTGCGCTCCAGGCTTGGGTGGAGATAGGGATCCTGCAGACAGCAGGGGGAACTCCAGCTTTTGCCTCAAAGGTGTCTGTGGGCACCAAGTTTCTACGTGTGCTACTGAGATGGTAAGAAGGTAGAGATAGCCAAGGGAGGAGGGCATATTTGGCCTCAGCACCAGAGAAAGACAAGGGTACACCCCATTTGAGGTGAGGGAGGAAAGATGGAGAGGACAGAGGGAGATAGTTACCTATGACTCAATTAATCTAGAACCCATAGGGAAATTTTCCTGGGAATTCTCACAGAAGGCAGAAAAGGGGCAAAGAATCCTTTGGGCCACACTGACCTGGAGGTGGAACTGAGATGAAAGGTGCGGACACTTTGTGGATAATCCAGAGATTTATTCTTCAATTCCCATTGCCACGTGGAAATTGGGCTTGGTTGTACCCAGCCCTGACCTGGGCCCTGGCCGCCTGCCTTTCCCCACAGCCAGAGCTGGGGATCAAAGATCAGACTTTCCCTGAGGGCGTTGCATCAAGGCAGAGAGGCCAACCTCTCTTTCCCTAGCACGCATGGATCTTGCACTTGGCAGATAACCAGGAAGAGGAGGGGTTTAACTTGCCCCCTTCACCCAGGTGTCCCTTTGTCCAGGTTGGTGAGCATGGTAGAAAGGCCTCCTTCCTTCCTGAGGGGTGCTCTCCGTCCACCGCCTGCCCATTTCCTTTAGGGCCATGTGTTCCACCCAGCCCCGACCCTGGGGCCACAGCCTTGCTCGCAGGTACCTGAAGGTGTCTGCCAGGGCCCGCTGGGGCTCCCGCCTGAGAAGGCAGGAGCTGTTGGTGTGCGCCAGGCAGGTGGTGACGGGAAAGACATAGGTGTGGACGGTGTAGAAAGTGCTGTCCCAGGGCACCAGGTCAAACTTCACCAGGACACCCCAGAGCGTGACCACATGGTTGGGGAACCAGCAGAGGAAGAAGGAGGCCAGAAGGATGCGGATGGAGTGGGCCACGCCCCTGCTGTCCCACCATTGCCGGCGCGCCGCCGCCGCAGGAAGGTCAGCAGCAGCAGGTAGCTGGTGGTGATGATGCCCAGTGGCACCGTAAAGGCCAGGACCACCCTCTGCAGCTGGTAGGCCCCCAGCCAGTACCTGCTGGGAAAGCGCAGCAGGCACAGGCGCACGCCACTCACCTCTCCCTCGGCCCCAAAGACAGCTGTGGGCACCGTCACCAGAGCAGCTGCCAGCCACATGGCCAGGGTGGCCACGCGGGCCCAGAAGAGCGAGAGGTGGGTGCCTGGCCCTGCAGCCACGGCCACCACCCAGTACCAGGCGACACTCAGCGCTGTGATGAGGAAGATGCTGGCGTAGATGTTGAGGACGGTGGCTGTTAGGACTATCTTGCAGAGAGCACCTCCGAAGGGCCAGTGGAAGTCCAATGCCGACTCGGCTGCCCAGAAGGGGGAGGGTGAGTGCCAGCCCCAGGTCTGCCAGAGCCAGGTTGAAGACGAAAGTGTCAGAAGGTGGGCAAGGGGCTCGCCGAGCACAGTTACCCAGCACCCACAGCACAGCCAAATTTCCCAGCAAGCCAACAGCCCCCACAAGCCCGTAGGCCAGGGCAACCGAGACCCTCAGGGCTAGGAATCCAATGGGCATCGTGGCATCAGCAGCACTCAGCACGCTGCCTCCAGAGGCACTGACCCAGAAAGCGGGCAGGGGGCAGAGGCGTTGGGCATGGACATCGCAGGGCATCTGACGTCAGTGGTGCTGGGCGGAGGGGCCAGCGAGTGCCTACCAGCCTGGCAGGGGGGCACCTAAGGCGCTCAGCAGGACACTGGATCAGAGCGCTTGTCCACTGCTCTCAGGGCCTCTGGCTGCCTGGAGACCCGGCCCACGCCCACAGCTCAGGGGGCAGGCTGTGGCTGGGCCGGACAGCCTTCTGTTGGTCTTGGTGGTGGGTGGGGCAGGTGAGGGAGAGGTGAACATTGGCACAAATGTGTGTGTGCGTGTGTGCCTGTGTGTGCGTGCATGTATGCGTCTCTGTGTGTGTAGAGCCCCACGTGGAAGAGCGGGAAGCGGAGAGGGAGAATGACCCTACAGGGAGGGCGGCCCCACACCTCCACTTCAGGGAGAGGCCACAGATACCCCATCTCAGGGGTGACAGGAACCGAATTGGAGCCCCCTCTACTCCTTCTGGTGTTCAGGGCCCCCTTCTCTGCAGCAAGTATTCCCTTGGGGCCTGGAGGAAGGGGCCTGGGAGTGTGCACAGAGGCAGAGAATCAGAATAGTGTCTGAGAGAAAGAGGAGAGGTTCTGGAGTCCCGGGCTGCTCCCTGCTAGCTCTGTGACTGTGGGTGAATTACTTTACTCTCCTGAGCCTCGCTTAAATTTTTCAGATAAAAGTCTCTGCGTTACAGAATGGGTGTGACAGAATGAGAGAACACCTGTGAAAAAGCTCCTTGGACATGGCTATTTGCGTGAATGTGAATGATTATTATTTCAAAGGAAAAGTTGGGGGCATCTGTGGCAGGAAGGAGCAAGTTACTCCCTTCTTATATGAGCAGCTATGATCATCGGGCCTGGGGAACAATGCCAACTAAAACAGGTTGGAATTCACTGCAGCAGCCAGTGACCTTGAGGTTAAGGGCAGGGAGGAAAAGGGGAGAGGAAGTCACAGCTTCCTGTTCCCTCCCCGCTGGAGCCGATGAGGACCTGAGCAGGCCTGGGATGCCCTCAGTTCTCTCCCTGCTAAGGAGTCCTGCTAACCTCTTTCACTCCCACGGCCATTTCACCCTTCCCTGCCCTAATCTGTGGGGGAGAGGTCAGCGGTAACCCCCACTGTCTCCTCCAAGCCCCAAACCCCATTTCAGAGCTGTGGATGCTGAGATACATCCTCACCATGCCTCATCCTGTCTCCCCATGATCTCAGTGCTAAATGGGGTGAGTGCTTCAGTGGGTCCTCCGCCTTTGTGCCTGTATCCTTACCTGTTGCAGAATTTACTGTGATGGGGGTGAGGGGTAGGAAGAATGAGGCTTTTGCAAAAATATTCAACTACCTTCTTGCCCTCTGCCTGCGAATTAATATGTTTGACGTTCAGTTCCCTTGAGTGCTGGGGGAGGAGAGGGACCCTTTCAGGATAATCCGCAGTGGGTTTGATGAACCCTATAGGAGAGACCCAGGGGTGAAAGAGATTCAGAATGGGTGCCCAGATGTTTGGGTTCTCTGATAAGGGATGGATGTGAAAGGAGTGCCCAGCCCAAGTTCAGGTGAGCCCCAGGGGCTGCCTCCCAGCCTCAGGGACCGCCCCCTGTGTGACTTGTGTTAATCACTCCCTCCCTCCGGACTGCGTTTGCTTTTCAGCCATCCAGCATCACCTTGCTGATCTGGAAGCTACTATGTCTTTCAATGCATGGGACCTATTGTCCCTCAACCTGGAAAACAGAAGCTGGGTCAATTTCAGGGCTCAGCTTTCCATTTGAAATATCTGGTCGTCTGGTCATTTCTTTTCTTTTCTTTCCTTTTTTACCTTTATGTTTTTCTAATCTAAGTCCTTTCCCTTGGTCTGAGACTAGCAACACTCCCTTGTGGTTGTATAGAGAGGTGGTGCCACCAACTGACTGAGTTTAAGAACTTCCTTTGGGGCCCTTTCATTTTAGTATCTTGCTAGATCACCCTTGATCCATCCACTCATTCACTAATCACAGCATCTCTTGAACATTTATTATGTGCCAAGCGTTGTGATAGATGTTGGGGAGACAAAAACATTACATGGTCCCTCTCCTCAGGAAATACAGTAAGCTCTTTCAGGTGAAGTGAAGTCCAACTCTTTGTGACCCCATGGACTACAGCCTATCAGGTTCCCTCAGTCCAAGGGATTTTTCGGGCAAGAGTATTGGAGTGGGTTGCCATTTCCTTCTCCAGGGAATCTTCCCTACCCAGGGATCGAACCCAGGTCTTTGAGGTGGGTGGGATCTTTTCCATCATCTTGTTCCACTCCTCTTTTATAGAGTGAAAGTGACTTGCCCAAGGGCACCAGGAAGTCATGTCAGAGTCGGGATTTGAGATAAAATCTTCGGACTGCTAGACTCTTGCTTTTTCCAATACATCACAAAACCCTTTGGGCATTTCTTTCCACCTCTAATCTCTTCCCTTTCTAGAGTGCCAGACCCTGGCCCTGGGAAGCCCCAAGGGAAACAGCAGCAGGATATACACAGAGGGGTAGTGACAACTCCCAGTGGTCTTCACCCACAGCTGCCAAGAGAGGAGCAGGAACTGGACTCAGTAAAAATTATTTTTCCATCTCTCATGTTCATATTTACCCTCCAGAGCCATTCTTTTCCAGCCCCCTTTTCAATCTCAGAATCCAAGGATTCTGCCGTGGTGGATCACAGAGTCTCCCTTTCATAAAAGGGACTTGTAACATCTGGGCCTTCCCTTTAGTCACCTGAACACCCTCCCCTTGTACAGTCCACATATCTTTTCATCCCTGTCTTGCACTCCAAAGCCTAGGAAAGAAGAATTGGGGGAGAAGGAGGATAGGACTGAGTTATCCCTCCACAGAGCATAAAGAGAATGGATCTTTGCCCGCAAAACATAAAGAGAAGGAATCTTTCTTTGCATCTGTATTTATGGTGGAGACAGAGACTAAGCGACTAAACTAAAGCGGAGACTAGCTGCTTGGAGGACTGCCAAGTGGCAGAAGTAGGAGTGTGCGTTCTGAGTCATTTCCGTCCTGACTCCGCAACCCTGTGGACGCTAGCCCGCCAGGCTTCTCTGTCCATGGGATTTTCCAGGCAAGGATACTGAAGTGGGTTGCCATGCCCTCCTCCAGGGCATCTTCCCAACCCAGGGATTGGACCCCCGTCTGTTATGTCTCCTGCATTGGCAGGTGGGTTCTTTACCAAACTTCTGAACCAGTATCTGTCGCTCTCTCTCAACTTTATTTTTTTCCCAAGGCAAGGAATTATTTTTTCTCTCAACTGTGTATTTTGGCATAGCTTTATATTTACAGAAAAATTACAAAAGCAGAGATGGTGATCCATCTCTTATTTTCCATATTAAGATGAAGCTGCTAGAGCATCAAAAATAAAAATAAAAATCTTAGAGATAAATCTGACAGACATATACAGTACTGGTATATTGAAAACTATAAATGACTGCTGAAATTTAGATTTTAATAAATGGATAGAGAAGTATACTGTGTTCATGTGTTTGAAGACTCAATAATAAGATGTCAATTCTCCTCATAATGGGTCTGTAGATTCAATGCAATTCTAGTCAAAATTCTAGCAGCTTTTTCAAAGAGAAACTGACAAGTTGATTCTAAAATTCATGTGGAAAAGCAAGTAGCCAAATGATTTTGTAAAAGAGGCAAAAGAATTTAGTAAAAGATAATAAAGTTGGAGTACTCATGTACCCAGTTCCAAGAAGTAGTCAGGACAACGTGGTATCAGCAAAAGGTTAGACATACAAATCCACGGAATTGAGAGTCTTGAAATAGGCCCACACTTTTACAGTCAACTGATTTTTGCCCAAAGTGCAAAGGCAACTCACTGAAGAACAATAGTCTTTTCAACAATTGGTTCTATAACAACTGAATACTCACATTAAAAAGAGTGTGCGTGAGAGAACTTTGATCCCTACCTCGCACCATGCACAAAGATTAACTCAAAAATGGATCATAGATCTAAATATAAAACCTAAAATGCCAAAACTTCTAAAAGAAAACAAAGGAGAAATTTTTATGACCTTGGGTTAGGCAAAAAGTTCTAGATACAACATCAAAAGCACAGTCTGTAACTGCAAAAAGTGAATAATTGGACTTCACTGAAATGAAGAATTCTGCTCTTGGGTTGTTTTTTTTTTTTTTCAGTTTATTTTATTTAAAATCAGAGGTGGTTGTTTCTTTTTTCTTTTTCTCTTTTGAATTTGTTACAATGTTGCTTTTGTCTTAGCTCCCCCGACCAGAGATTGAATTTGCATTCCTTGCATTGGAAGGCAAAGTCTTAACCACTGGACAGCCAGGGAAGTGCCCTCTTGAAGTATACTTTATTTGCAATGTTGTGTTAGTTTCTGGTGTACAGCAAAGTGATCCAGTTATATATAAAATATATATCTTTTTCATATTCTCTTCTATTATGGTTTATTATTACAGGATATTGAATATAGTTCCCTGTGCTATACAGTAGAACCTTGTTGTTTATCCATTCTATATATAATAGTTTGTATCTGCTAATCCCAAACTTTCAATCTATCCCTCCCCCAACCCCCTCTCCCTTGGCAATCACAAGCCTAGAACTTCTGGCCTTTGAAAAATACTGTTAAGAGAATGAACAGGTAAACCACAGACTAAGAAAACATTTGCAGATCATAGAACTTATAAAGAAACATATCTAGAATATCTAAAGAATTCTCAAATTTTGATAATAAGAAAACCACCTTATTCTTTTAAAAAGGTAAAGGATTTGAACAGATAGTTCATCAAAAAGATATAGAGATAGCAAATAAACACATGAGAAGACATTCAACATCATTAGCCTCCAGGGAAATGCAAAGAGTAACCACAGTGAGACAGTACTATTTTCTGATTAGAACGTCTCAAATGAAAACAAAAACAAAAAACTGATCATACCAACTGCTGGTGAAGAAGTAGGGTACCAAAACTTTCATACATTCCTAATGGGAATGTAAAACGGTATGATCACCTTGTAAAGCAATTTGTCATTTTCTGAAAAGTTAAACATGCACCTCATATGTCCTAGTCATTCTATTCCTAAGCATTTACTTAAGAAGAATGAAAGCACATATTCACATGAAGACACGTACACCAGTGTTCACAGCAGCTTTATTTGAAGTAGCTTAAAATAGGAAAGAACTCAAGTGGATAACCTAATTTTCCATGATGTAAATGAATAAAGAGACTGTGGTATTTTCACAAAATGGAATGCTAGTCAGCAATGAAAAGGAAGGGATTGATGCTGTGGAATGGTACAGCAGCAACCGTGGAGGAGAGATCCCTGATGACTGCCAGGCCAAGGTCATCCCTTCCCGTTTGCTTCACAGAAGCACCTGTTCTTCCTCCCACCTGTTCAGCATTCCAGGTTCATTTACAGTGCAGCCAAGCCCTGCCTGCCTAGCCTCCAATCCTAGCAGTGTGCTCCTCTGAAACAGAACAGCCTCATTGTTAACTCCATTTGCTCTGGACCAGGTTCACTGTAGAGCACCATACTCTGGGTGTCCCAGGCTGTGGCTCTGAGAATCCTAGCCTTTCTGTCTTCTAAGGCCCCCCACCTGAAAGGTAGGTTTCCATTTCAGATTACAGGTATTCATCTTCCTGAGAAAGGACTGGGGCAGATACTTCCACATGCATGTAGATGACCAGAGGCTCTTCTGGGGGTTACTGTTCTAAACCCCCCAAAAGTTTAAGTTTTCAAGATTGGACATGCTTGTTAAGTCACTTCAGTCATGTCCTACCCTTTGCAACCTCAGGGACTGTAGGCTGCCAGTTTCCTCTCTCCATGGGATTCTCCAGGCAAGAATACTGGAATGGGTTGCCATGCCCTCCTCCAGGAGATCTTTCCAGCCCAGGGATTGGACTTACCTCTCCTATGCCTCCTGCATTGGCAGGTGGGTTCTTCACTACTTGTGCCACCTGGGAAGCCCCAGAAGTAGGAGACATTAATCCATATCCCTAACCTCACATCAACCCAATCAGCCACCGTCTCTACTCTTTTATGTGTCAGAATGAGAAGCCACTAAAAGTTTTTAATCTAAGCAGTGACAGAATCAGATCTCTTTTTTGTCTATTGACAATGTGAAAGATCATTCAAAGAGGCCAAGAATGGCAGGAGAAGATCAGTTAGGAGGCTTTTGTAAACAGGTGCTGAGATAGCTAGGAAGTAGAGGAGGAAAGGAATATGGATTATATTTAAGAAATAGAATTAATTGACTGGGGATGTAATGTGATAAGAAGAGGGAAGAAGGACTTCCCTGGTCATCCTTCCACTGCAGGGAACACAGGTTTGATTATGCTCAAAATCCTTCAAGCTTCACCAGTCTGTGAACTGAGAACTTCCAGATGTACAAGATGGGTTTAGAAAAGGTAGAGAAACCAGAGATCAAACTGCTAACATTCGTTGGATCATAGAGAAAGAAAGGGATTACCAGAAAAACTTCTACTTCTGCTTCACTGACTACTATAAAGCCTTTAACTGTGTAGATCACAACAAACTGTGGAAAATTCTTAGAGACAGGAATACCTGACTACCTTACCTGTCTCCTGAGAAACTTGTATGTGGTTCAAGAAGCAACAGTTAGAACTGGACATGGAACAAATGACTGGTTCAAAACTGGGAAAGGAGTATGACAAGGCTGTATATTATCATCCTGTTTATTTAACATATATGCAGAGTACATCAGGCAAACTTCTGGGCTGGATGAAGCACAAGCTGGAATCAAGACTGCCAGGAGAAATATCAACAACCTCAGATATGCAGATGATACCACTCTAATGGCAGAAAGTGAAGAGGAACTAAAGAACCTCCTGATGAAGGTGAAAGAGGAGAGTGAAAAGGTTGGCTTAAAATTCAACATTCAAAAAACTAAGATCATGGCATCCAGCCCCATCACTTCATGGCAAATAGATGGGGAAACAATGGAAACAGTGACAGAGTTTCTTTTCTTGGGCTCCTAAATCACTACAGATGGTGACTGCAGCCATGAAATTAAAAGATGCTTGCTTGTTCCTTGGAAGAAAAGCTATGACCAACATAGACAGCATATTAAAAAGCAGAGACATTAGTTTGCTGACATAGATCCATATAGTCAAAACTATGATTTTTCCAGTAGTCATGTATGGATGTGAGAGTTGGACTCTAAAGAAAGCTGAATGCCAAAGAATTGATGCTTTTGAATGTGGTGCTTGAGAAGACTCTTGAGGGTCCCTTGGACAGGAAGAAGATCAAACCAGTCAATCCTAAAGGAAATAAACCTGGAATATTCATTGGAAGGACTGATCCTGAGGCTGAAGCTCCAATACTTTGGGGACCTGATGTGAAGAACCAAATCATTGGAAAAGATCCTGATGCTGGGAAAGATTAAAGGCAAAAGGAGAAGAGGGTGGCAGAGGATGAGGTGGCTAGATAGCATCATTGATTCAACTGATATGAATTTGAGCAAACTCCAGGAGATGGTGAAGGACAGGGAAGACTGGCATGCTGCAGTCCATGAGGTCACAAATAATAGCAACGGAACAACAATGAACAACTGGAAACTAAGATTCCACATGCCTCATGGCGAGGCCAATAAAAAAAAAAGAAAAGAAAAGGGAGAGATTAGGTTGACTATTCGGCAATCTTGAAGAATTAAGTGAATGAAGGGTACATTTGGATGGCTGGATACATGTATCACATTGGCATCAGAAAATACAGGAGGAAAACAAGGTTGAAAAATTTGTGAACCACTTGGGTACAGCAACCCAATATGCAGTCAGAAGAGTCTGGAAAGAGACCTGGTTTTGAAGATCTGAAATGAGATGTCTTCAGTAGAAGGTCATGGGTACACCATAAAAGAAAAGGTCCAGTAGTTTTGTGACCATGTTTGGTTGTTTTCATAGTATCCATGTCCCCTTCTTTCTTTAAAAAAAAAATAATAATTTTTAAAGTTTATTTTTGGCTGTGCTGGGTCTTCCTTGCTGCGAGGGCTTTTCTCTAGTTTTGGCAAGAGATACTCTCTGCTTGGGGTGCAGGGGCTTCTCACTGCGGGGGGCTTCTTTTGTTAAAGAGCAAGGGCTCTGGCGTGCAGGAGCTTCAGTAGTTGCAGCTCCAGGGCTCTAGAGCACAAGCTCAACAGTTCTGCAGCATCAGCTTAGTTGTTCCATGGCATGTGGAATCTTCCCAGACCAGGGATCAAACCAGTGTCTCCTGCATTGGCAGGCAGACTTTTTACCACTGAGCCACCAGAGAAGCACCCCTTTTCCTTTCTAAAGAACTTAACTTTGTTGGTGTCCATTTCTTCTCAACAGAGCTCACATGACTTGGAGGCAGCTAACTCCATCTTTGGCTCTAGGAGTGGATTCTGATAAGTTTGAGTCAATCACTATGTCACCATTCTCTTGAAGGTAACTGTTTCAAGAGTCAAGGACTGGACTTCCCTGATGGTGCAGTGGATAAGAGTCTGCCTGCCAATGCAGGAGACACAGGTTTGATCCCTAGGCCAGGAAGCTTCCTCAGGCTGAGGATCCCATGAACCGCAACTACTGAGCCAGAGCTCTAGTGCCTGTGAGCCTCAACTACTGAGCCCGAGTTCAGCAACTATTGAAGCTGGCACGCCTAGAGCCTGTGCTTCCCCAGAGAAGACCATGCACCGCAAGGAGGAGTAGCCCCTGCTCCCTGCAACTAGAGAAAGCCTGTGCAAAGCAACAAAGACCCCGTGCAGCCAAATAAATAAATAAATAAAATTAAAAAAATTTTTTTGAGTTAAAAGTCAGGGATTAAGCCTATCAACATCTGACATTATCCTGATCAGAGTTACTAGTCCACAGGTTGGTCTAATCAGACTGAAGGTGGTGGGGGAGGGTTTTTCATTCTGATTGGCAGAGGGAATTTATTTCTCCTGTTGGAGCTAAACATAGAAACATATGCCTCAGTTGGTGTTGGCTGTCATCCTGTTAGAATGAAGGAAGCCAGTTTAAGGACAAAGCCTTCCCACGGAGACAGGCAGAGTAGAGAAGCTGAGCCTACACCATCTTTGGACTTGTAGCTATAAGACAATACACTTATTATTACTTGAGACATTTGAGCTAGTTTTTCTGTTACTTGTTATGAGAAGCACCTTGGTTTAAGCAGAAAGGAATGCAGATATGTCAGTAAATACTATTTTTTATGACAGAAGGAACCAGAAATGCTCACTAAATGTATTGCTTACAGAAAGAGAGGGGCTTCCCTGGTGGCTCAGTGGTAATGAATCTGCCTGCCAATGGAGAAGACTCGAGTTTGACCCCTAGGTCAGGAAGACCCCCCTGGAGAAGGAGATCTTCAATATTCTCGTCTGGGAAATCCCATGGACAGAGGAGCCTGGTGGGCTACTGTCCATGGGGTTGCAAAAGCGTCGGATATGACTTAGGGACTAAACAACAGCAACACAATAAAAGCGAGGCATCTTGGTCAGATGTTATCTCTATGGGCAAAGCAGACTGTAAGTCTTCTGGCTACAGGGTCTGGGGAAGCTGGGGTTCAGGAACCAGTGTATTTTCAGAGGTGTACGTAGATAGACATCATCCTTGGAAGATGATTACTCTTATGAGACTGCTGTTGATTGAAAACAGTCTGACTTTGAGAAATGAGGGGTTGACACTGATTGGATGACGTTCACTAAGGCAAGTTGTTCATTGATTCAACAGGTTTAAAACAGGTTTTGATGGTTACATGTTACCTTGGCTTTTGTGGTTGTTGTGGTTTAGTCAGAGTCATGTCCAACTCTTGTGACCCCATGGGCAGTAGCCTGCTCTGCTCCTCTGTCCATGGGACTTCCCAGGCAAGAACGCTGGAATGTGTAGCCATTTCCTTCTCCAGGGTGTCTTCCTAATCCAGGGATCAAATCCAGGTATCCTGAAGTGCAGGTGGGTTTTTAACCAACTGAGCCACTAATGTGGTTGCAGAATTTAAAAAATCAGTTTTTTTTTAATATATGTGTGTGAATTTCTTTTTATAATTACCAGGATAAAGTATTCCTCTTCCTGTTCAAGACCAATCTCTCCATCTGTGTTCTTAAGTCCTTCTCTTTCCAGATTCTGCTGCATCAGTCATTCTCTTCCTCTTTTTTTTTTTTTTTTAACAGTTCCTCTTTTATTGCAAGGAACCCCCTTGAGTTGCTTCTAGTACTGAAACTTGTATCTAAGGACAGGTTGATGTTTATCATGCCAGAGTCCTGGGAAAATCCTCACTGTTTTGACTACCTATTCCCACTTCTCTCTCCTTTCTCCAGTGCAGCTGGTGGGCACGTTGGCATGAAAGAGTAGAGCCAAAAATGCATTTTTAGAGTTTTAGTAGATCTGAATGGATTCAGGTGAGATAATAGAAAGACAGAACAATACAGCCCTCAGGAGACAAGTTTTATTTCTTTTGCTTTTCATTTGGTTCCTGTTTCTGATTCTCTCAGCACATCTGCTCCATTCTCTTGCTTCTCTTTGCAGATCAGCTGCATCTTACACCTTTTAGAAAATAAGTACCCAGACATCTGATGTAAACACTAAAGGAAAAAAGTTACAAAAACCTTCTTAATTAAAGGGGAGAAAATAGAAGGTATCCTCCAGTATATCAACACCATACATTGGTTAAGTCCTCAGAGTTGTTTCACATCCCTCAGCTCAGTAAGCCAGTGTTGTAGGGTAAGCACTGGATTGATACTACAGGCTGGGTGACTGTGTTTGAACACGACTGAATTTCCAGCACCAGTTTGCTGACACATCCTTACAAGTAGAGGGCGTGCCTTAGTTAAAACATTTGATTACGTCATTTTTGCTTGTTGGGAAGTTTTCCTTTTAACACTGATCTTCGGATTATGCCTGAGATAGTTACTGATGAAAACTTTCTCCATGGAATTGAACTCCTAAAATATTTCTTTTCTGCCATTACCCTCTTTACTTGGGATTAAGCATTGCTGGAGAGGTTGAGATGCCTTGCTATGCTGATATGAGTCGAACTCAGGACCCAACAGTTCAGATCTGGTGTTTTTCTGGCAATTCAGTTCTTAAAGGACTTTAGTGGGTTGCCTCTCTTTTTTAAACACTTCTAAGTTTGTTTTACTGTTGTGATAGTTTTCGTCTTCTTCCTTTTGGTATTTTTTTCTTTTGACCTAATTACTGATTTAGAGAAAGCTACAAGAATAGTACAAAGAATTTCTGTATCCCCTTTATTCAGATTCCCCAAATGTTAACATTTTTTTTCACATTTGCTTTTAAATGTAACTAAATTACATCTATTTTTTTTTCTAAACAATTTGAAAGTAAATTGCAGACCTGATGCTCCTTTCCCTCTAAAATTTTCATTGTGTGTTTCCTGGAAACAAGAATATGCTCTTATGTGACCACAGTACAATGATTAAAATCAGCAAATTAACAATGTTACAATAATCTTGAAATATTTATTCAGTTGTTTCCAATTGTCCCCTTAATGTCTTTTTAGCAAAAGATATCTCAGATCATGCCTTACAGTCAAGTGGCATGTCTCGTTTCCTTTAATCCAGAATAGTTCCACAGGCTTTGTTTTTCATGACATTTTTTGCTATGTATTTTAAAAGAGTAAAAGCTAGTTATTTTGTATAACATTTTCCCACTTGGGTTTGTGTGCTATTTCCTTATAATTACACTCAGGTTGTGAAATTTTTGGCAGGAACTATGTGATGTGTTCATTTAACAGCATTATATCAAGAGGTGCATGACATCTATCACTTGGATCATTTAGTTAAAGTGGTGTTTGCTAGATTCCTCCACTGCTGTAAACATATTATTTCCCTTTTGTGCCTAATAAGTATCTTGTGAGGAAATACCTTGAGACTATGTAAACATGCTGCTACTCCTCTTTCTCTGATACACTAGTTTTAGCATTCATTGATGATTCTTGTCTGACTCCATTGTTACTATCATAGTTGCCAAATGGTGATTCTGATGGTGGTTTTAAAACCATGACCTTTTTCTGATGGTGGTTATTTCTCTAGGGAAATTAGTCCTACAGGAATTTGTGGCCTGGCAGGAACCCAAGCCTGAATTTTGCCTGTCCCCTCTGCTGCCATTCTAATGGCTTTGTCCTTGGGCCCTTGATGAGAAACCACATTTGAGATGACACAGTGTTTTACCTGCAAGTCCATTCATTATTATCCTATGAAAAGTCATGTTGTGGTGGGGGGAAGTGTTGCATTGACAAGTGTTTTTAAGTAACCCAGATGCTAGGGGTTTCCCCGCCTCTTCTGGCTCTCCCAGAAATCCACATTCCAATTGTCAAGAGCCTAGTCATGGCCACTTAACCTTAGTCACAATAATCTAGTATGGCAAATGATTTGGTATGACCTAAAACATGACAAGAAAAGGTTAATCTTCCTCCACCTGGCCTTAAGTAGTTTCAGCCTACAGGGTGAAAGAGCTTTGTCTAACAGGATTACAAAAATTCAGCTTTTGGTTTTTCTTTTTTCTGTCTTTCATCAGAGAAACCTGGAACAAAATGTTGATCTCTTTAGGGACTGTGCTTCTCCTAAGGCTTGAAAGAATAATAAGCATGGAGTATAATCCTCCCAGTCTGCTAACAGGGCCTCTGGGGTTTGCTGTGTCTCCTGGTTTGGCTTTGTCACTGCTGAATTCTCAGTTGGGAATGGGTTAACTGATACCACCCAGTCACTGTTTCACCGAGGGTCTATGATTTGCAAACCCACTCTTTAAAAAAAATTTTTGTTTTATTGAAATATAGTTGATTTACAGTGTTGTGTTAATTTCTGCTGTACTGCAAAGTGATGTATAACATCAGTTATACATATATATGTGTATATATATACATTCTTTTTCATATTCTTTTCCATATGGCCTGTTGGATATTAATCCACAAGATATTGAATATAAATCCCTGTGCTATACAGTAGGGCCTTGTTTATCCACCCTATATATAACAGTTTGCATCTGTTAATCTCAAACTCTTAATCAATCCCTCCTCCATCCCTCTTTGGCAATCACAAGTCTGTTGTCTGTGAGTCTGTTTCTGTGTAAACCCACTCTTAGTCATCGACTTATTTTTCAATTATACAAATAGCCAAGGCTCACTGAAGCTAGCTCAAGTGAGGGGGAGGGAGGGGGAATCATATTTTATTTATTTTTAAAAAGATTGTTCTTTTATTTTTGTACCTGGCTGCACCAGGTCTTAGTTGTGGCATCAGGATCTTCTGTCTTCATGGCATCATCTGAGATCTTTTAGTTGCAATATGTGGGACCTAGTTCCTTGACCAGGGATTGAACCTGGGCCCCCTGCATTGGGAGTGAGAAATGTAGCTGCTGAACCACCAGGGAAGTCCCAGGAATCATATTTTAAAACTACACTGGGAAATGTCCTGGCTATAAAGGACTTATCACAAGTATAGCCAAGACTCAACAGAGGCTGAGCTGGGGCTAGACCCTCTATTTCTTGAACAGTTGCTCCATTCTTCTCTTTTTGACAGACTTCTCATTGTAAGAAGGCTTTTAGAGGTGACAGCAGATTGTGTTATCTGCTATGTAAACTGTTTTTAGAAGTGATAGCTGATTTCTTCATAGGAAATCTGTTTGAAAAAATTATTCAAAAGCACTTGAGGTAGAAGGTGACAACCCAAAGGGTGCTGGTGAATATACTGGAGACCCTGCAAAGCCCACTCTCCATCTTTTCTTTTTCCCCATCATAACTCCCACTTCTGTAGGTGAGGACATCAGGCCAGAACAGCAAGATCCAGTGTCATCGTTTTCCAATTTGGGGCTGATCTAAGTGGATTCAGGGAGATACTCAAGGAGGCAGGTATGGATGTGTACCACCACTATTTGGATTGTAGACAGAAAGTGCCACTGAAACAATGAGGGAGTGGCAAGTTTCAAGGGTCAGGACAGGATACTGAGAGAGGTTATAGGGTCCAGTCATATGAGTTTTATATGAACTCTAAGCTGTTACTGTCTTAGAGTTGGTAGATTACCTAATACTACCCAAATGAGCACCAGGAAATGCACAGTCATTCAGATTCATGTCAGTTTTTCGCGTTTTTTTTTTTTTTTTTGCCCATGCAGCAAACAGGAAGGAAAAATGACCTCAGCCTAGCCTCTCTCACTTTAGAGAGATTTTTTTTCAATTAGCAATATCACAAAGTACAATTGAATGGAGTGTAGAAAATCAGACTTGGTTGTACCAACAAAGAAATTTTCTTGGGGAAATTCTAAAAGAATTTTAAATAAGTAAGCATTTAACTTAAGAAACTAGGAAAAACATTAAATATTACCAAAAGGAGAATATAATGAATAAAAACAAAATTTTAGGGATTTCCCTGGTGGTTAAACACTACACTTTCTAATGCAGGGGTTGTGGGTTTGATCCCTGATTGGGGAGCTAAGATCCCACATGCCTCATGGCCAAGAAAGAGAACATAAAACAGAAGCAATGTTGTAACAAATTCAATAAAGACTTAAAAAAACCTTTAATTTGCTATTGATGAATTGATGAACATACTGATGATTAAAACTAAATTATGGATTCTTCAAAAAGTTGAACAAATAGACAAGACCCTGGCGAGGATAAGGAAAATGAAAAGAAAAATTAAAACAGAAAGAAACAGCCATACAAATGAGATTAAAAGAATAAGAGACCTTTAATCAAATTTTATGCAAAACATTTTAAATTCTAGGTAAAACGGATGATTTTTAAATCAGTAAAACTAACTCAAGAAAAGTAAAAAGACAAAAAAAAAAGAAAAGTGAAAAGACAACCTATAGAATGGGGGAAAATGTTTGCAAGTCATATATCTGAAGGGACTTGGATTCATAATAAATAATGAATACTTACAACTTAACAATAAAAGATTAATAACCCAATTTTAAAATGGGCAAAGGATTTCAGTAGGATTTTCTCCAAAGGGGATACAGAAATGATGAATATCATGATGAATAAGAGATGAGTGGATAAACAATGGTGTTATATCCATACAATGGAATAGTATTCGACCATAACAAGGAATGAAGTACTGACCCATGCTACAACATGGATGAACTGTGAGAAAACTATACTAAGTGAACAAAGCCAGACACAAATGGCCACAAATTGCGTGATTCCATTTATATAAAGTGCCAGAATAGGCAAATCCACAGAGACAGGAAGTAGATTAGTGGTTCCCAGCAGCTGGCCGGAAGGGAAAACTGGGTGACTGCTTATGGAAGCAGAGTTGCTTTGTAGGTGATGAAAATGATCTGAAATTAGATAATGGTGATACTTGCAGAACTTTGTGAGTATACTGAAAAGCAATGAATTGTACCTGTAAGATACCCTTTCAAAAAGAGTAAATTTTTACAGTATGTAAATTATAGCTCAGTCGTGTCCGACTCTTTGTGACCCCGTGGACTGTAGCCTACCAGGCTCCTCCGTCCATGGGATTCTCCAGGCAAGAATACTGGAGTGGGTTGCCATTTCCTTCTCCAGGGGATCTTCCCGACCCAGGGATCGAACCCAGGTCTCCCGTACTGGAGGCAGACGCTTTAACCTCTGAGCCACCAGGGAAGCTCCCTAAATTATAGCTCAATTTAAAAAAAAAAAGGAAAAATAAACACAATGTAATTTCAGTCATAATCCCACCAACACTGTTTTGGGGAGACAACACAAAGGGAAAACAACATTTTTAAATCTGAAATCCATTTGTAAAAACACACCTGTCAATATAAGCAAAGGAATGTAGGAATATGGGCTTGACCTAACAGATATTAATGCAGGCATAAAATTGTTATAATGACATATAGTAAAAGAAAAAATTGATTCATGCAATAGAAAAGTGCAGAAATATGACACATACAATTTCACATATAATAATGGTGGCATTTGTATGGAAAGGACATTTATTTATAAAATGCTGAAGGAAAAACACTATTTATTTGACTTTCAAATGAATTTGTATTCTATTAATCCTATGAGATGGCTTCCCTGGTGGCTCAGTGGTAAAGAACCCGCCTGCCAACGTAGGAGAGATGGGTTCTATCCCTCGGTGGGGAAGATCCCCTGGAGAAGGAAATGACAACCCATTCTAGTATTCTTGCCTGGGAAATCCCATGGGAGCCTGGTGGGTTATAGTGCATGGGGTCACAAAGGGTTGGACACGACTTCGCGACTAAATATCAATCCTACCACAATGTAAACGTATTTGAAAAATACCATTATACTTCATTTACTCAATCCAGAGACTCCTTGCTGCTCCAAGATACTCTACATGCTGGTAATCTCTGGCTTTCAGAGTCAAACTCAGCCGGTATCCAAGGGCTTTCCGGATCCCGCCCGGCACTCGGCTAATTCAACCGTAAGTAGGCAGATCCAGAGGTGAGGTGAGGTGAGGTGAGGAGCAGTCGCTCAGTCGTGTCCGACTCTTTGCGACCCCGTGGACTGTAACCTACTAGGCTCCTCCATCCATGGGATTCTCCAGGCACGAATACTGGAGTGGATTGCCACTTCCTTCTCCAGGGGATCTTCCCAACCCAGGAATTGAACCCCGGTCTCTCACATTGGAGGCAGACGCTTTAACCTCTGAGACACCATAACAAACTCTGGATCACTCCTCCAACCCTCACCCGGACGTTTAAATTCCGTTTCTTACGTGTAAGCTCCACCAAGTTGAGCATTCTATCTTCTTCATCTTTGCTTATCACACAGTCCTATTTTATGTAATTGCCAAGCGTGCCTACCCCGCCACATTATAACTAACAGAAAGGGAGGACCCCGCGGCTGGTTTGTCTTTATATGCCTCGCTCTTAAAATGGGGCTAGGCGCACAGAAATGGAAAAACAAACAAACAAACAAAAAAACTTCGAATAACCTTTGAGAGGAGGAATCGTTTCCATTTTCCTAAACATGTAACTGAAACGTGAAGTTCGAAAAAGTCGTGGGAAAGCACTCTTCCAAGTAACAGACTGGGACTCCACAGGAATGTAAGTGAATTGGGGGTAAAACCTGTTTAATTCCCTGACTCGCGTATTGTCTTCTAGGCTACCAACTTGCCCACAGCAAAGATGAATTCTCCTTGCTCCAATTCTTCCTGAATATGAGGTTTAACAGCCATCTTTTTCAAGGGCAAGGCGCAAGCAGGAAGGTCACACCCTAGAGGCTCCCACAACTCCAGATGCCTTGAAATCAGAGTCCGATAGGAATAGACGTTTACACCGGAACTGCTTTGCCTCACGACCGGAAGAGGCTCTGCGTAAGGGCGTTGGGGGCGGAAGTGACGGGAAGGTGGTAGTGGAGTAGTTGGCGGGTGGTTGATCAGACCCGGTCGCCATGTCCGCGGGGAGCGCGACACATCCTGGAGCCGGCGGGTAAAGCTTCGCGGGAGAGGGCATCTCAGGGAGCGTGGGGAGCAGGAGAGGCAGAGGGATCATGGGAAGCAGGGTATGGGTGGAAGGGCCCTGAGATGGGAAGTGGACATATTGGAGGGCCGGACTTTTGGGGCGAAGGGTGGTGAGCAGGCCTGGAGTCCCTGGAAAAGGCCGGCGGGGATCAGAAAGAGGAGAAAAGCACGGACTTCGGGAAGGCCGAACTAAGGGAGAGGCCGAGGCGAGGACGTATGGACAGAGTGGAATCTTAATAGGGATGACGGAGGAGAAAGGAAGTAGATTCTGGAACGAGGTTGGAAGAAGTATTTGGGGAAATGTTGCAGTACTTCTAACGAGAGATGGTAATTCCAGTTTTGATAGGAGAGTCGAAATTGTAAAGGGAACATGATAGCGGGAAAATAGCGTGTTAAGGGGTTGTAAGGGGAGAAAAATGTAACTGAAAGCTTTGATGGGGCCTAATGTTTTTTCCTTTACTTCCGTAGGCGCCGCAGCAAATGGGACCAACCAGCTCCAGCCCCCCTTCTGTTTTTGCCACCAGCGGCCCCAGGGGGGAGGTTACCAGCAGTGGGGGAAGCCCGGGGGGCTCCACAGCTGCACCCTCTGGAGCCTTGGATGCTGCTGCTGCTGTGGCGGCCAAGATCAATGCCATGCTCATGGCCAAAGGAAAGCTGAAACCAACTCAGAATGCTGCTGAGAAGGTATTTGAAGTTGAGGGGACTCTGCTAATTGCAATATTAATGGGGGTTATTTTGTAATCTTGTAATCTCCCAATAATTTGGATGAATGAAAGAGAAAAGAGGGATACAGTAATTAAAGATACTTATATTTGAAACGTCTTTGATGATATCTTGTGATTTGTTTTTAGGAGGCAGTTTGATTGAACTTAGTTCACTTAGTTCAGCTTAAGTTCTATGTATATAACAAGAATACTGGAGTGGTTGCCATTCCCTTCTCCAGGAGATCTTCCCAACCCAGGGATTGAACCCGGATCTCCCACATTGTAGGCAGATGCTTTACCGTCTGAGCCACCAGGGAAGTCATAATTATCTGAAGCAGTGGTGTAATATGTTTTTTGATAACATGTACGTTTTCCCTGAAGTCAGAAGAGAAATTCAGATAAATCACGTGGTTTAAATTGTCGTGTCCAGTTAAAAAGCTGTAGATTCAGATAACTAATGACTGCCTAACTGAAGTGCGGTTAAACATGAACTAAGATGATTAATTGATATGTGAGTTGTTTTGCTGTTTTGATACAAATTAGGAAATTATTTGGTCGTTTTATAAAATCTTTGTTATAATTAGAAGCTTACAACTGAAATGGGTCTGAACTTTGAAGCCTTTATCTTGCTGGAGAATGCAAGAATTTTCCTATAGAATAAGGAGTACAGTTCTGTTTATATTGCTAGAATGCAAGCTTTGTGCTGGGGAAAAAAACAATCTTGCGACAAGTATGGAGTGGATTATTGTCACCAGTTTATAGATATGGAAAATTAGGTTCATGAATGGAAAGTTAACTTGTCTTAGATCCGTAAATGGCAGACGCAGATGTCTCACTTCAGTGTCACCTCAGACTCTGGGTATTTAGCTTTTATTTGGAGTTGGAGAATTCAGTTTGTTCCAAGACAGCCCATTCCATTGTAGTTTTCATGTGAAAAACAATTATTTTGGTTTAATTAAAATTGCCTTCCTTGGTACGTATGAAGAGTTCTACTTGAAAACGCAAGGCATTTGAGGTGATGGATATGTTAATTAGTGTGTTTGTGGTAATTATTTCACACTGTGTGTGTATATATTTATATCAAAATGTAAATTTGTACACCTTAAATGTTTACAGTTTTGTCAGTTGTACTTCAGTAAAGCTGGGTGGGCTGGGGGAGAAAAAAATGCAATTCCTCAGCCTTCCAGTTTGTCAATAATAATATCTATCATTAGGCCAGAGGCTGTGTGGATATTTTAATGCTTGAGTTCTGTGGATTTGGTGAAAACTTTTAGTGAATTGGAAGTTTGTTGTTCATTGTATTTTTGGTTTGAAAAGATAGTGTGAGTCAATTGTTTCTTTGTAAAATCTAGAAGAAAATACTAAAAGCACATTGATGGAGATGGATGCTTGAATGTTGCAATTATTAATATTGATGCTCATTTAGACTCATTTTTTCCTCTAAAAAGTAATCTCTAAAATGGTGATTGAACCCAGCAGAAGGCAGCATGGTGCACGAATACTGGATTTAGAATCAGAATACCTATGTATGAAACCTAAAAGCCCCAGTTACTGGTTGTAAATGTTAAGATTTAGTTCCTCGATTATGTTAGCCACATTTCAAGTGCTCAGTCGACCTCGTGACACCCATATCGGACTGGCAAGTGGAAAACAGAAAGTTCTGTTGGACAACACTGATCTGCACCTTTAAAGGCCTAAGGATTCAGTGAGACAGGTGTGTGAATGCATTCTGAAAGTCAGTAAAGGAAGAGGGATATTGTTGACTTAGTTTGCTTCCGCATTTTTAAAATACTTAATGTGCAAATAAATAATCCTGTATTTTACCTTCCTTGTGTTGTCCACGGCAACTAAGGGTTGGGGAGGCTATCTTGAGGTTAAAGTTTTTGAGATAACACTCAAATGCAGCTATCTGGAGTTGCCTGTAGTTTATTTTCATTATTTTAGGGGGCCATGTCACATAGCTTGTGGGATCTTAATTCCCCAACCTGGGATTAAACCTAGGTCCTCAGCAGTGAAAGCTTGGCATCCTAACCACTAGACCACCAGGGAATTCCCTGTAGTTTATTTTAAAATTTTTAAATTTTACTAACCTGTAAAAATTATAGTTGATTTACAAAGTTATGCTAATTTCTGCTGTACAGCATTTTTTTCCGTTTTACTTTTTATTAAAGTATAGTTGATTTTATAGTGTCATGGATTTGCCGATAGTTTAAATTGAGAGAAAACAGTCAGGTTTTAGAATCTTACTTGTCTTTTCATTCATTCTCTTTGTTCTTCCTTAAGAGAGTAATGGGATGTGAGCTGGATACAATTTAAGGGTTTCTGAGGTTTCTGTAGGAATAGGATTTTTTGTGTTGTGTAGGTCACATTGTGACCCTAGTGTTGGCACACAGGCAGCTTTCTATTACACAGATGAGATGTATGAGTACTTGGGCTCAGGTTGCGCATGGACTCTATCCTACCCTATATTTTACTACACCTGTAGCTATCTAATTGAGCAGTAAAGCATCATAACTTGGCCTTTAATTTTCCTTTTGGAGATTGCAGCTTTTAGTCCATAGCGTTTCTGTAATCATATGGTCATAAAAATGCACATAGGGCCAAGGTTACAAAGATATCTAATCGTGGCCTTCAAGTAAATTGACTGTACTTGGTGTCATTTTATGGAGGTTTTGTTTACTTTTTATTTTGTTGATGACGAATGACCAAGGAATATTTCCAGGTGTGTCTGCTAGGTGGAGGGGATCGGTAAGGAGTTAGTGGCACTTGGGAAAGTGTAGTTTTAAATTGAACAGCAAAGAGATTATTTTGTCATATGAACTTTTAATGTAATTTCTCCTGTTACAGCTTCAGGCCCCTGGCAAAGGCCTAACTAGCAATAAAAGCAAGGATGACCTGGTTGTGGCTGAAGTAGAGATCAACGATGTGCCTCTCACGTGTAGGAACTTGCTGACCCGAGGACAGACTCAAGATGAGGTACGGAGATGTGGGGCCTCTGGGGAAGGTGGTGGGTGGATATAGTGTCAGATTTTTATTAGTGGTTTTGGGTCTGCAAAGTCAGGATTGGGTTTAACTGTGGAAGAACTTACTTGTGAAGGTAAACAGATAGGGTTGAATTCCTTGAGTTAGTTTGAGTTAAAATTTCAGATAATAGGAGAGAACTCACTCCTACATATTGATGGAGTGAATGAAGGGGGAAAATCTATATCCTGCTGCCTGTCATTGACCTCAGTGAATTGCCAAATTATCTTTGCTTTTTAGATCAGCCGACTTAGTGGGGCTGCAGTGTCAACTCGAGGGAGGTTCATGACAACTGAGGAGAAGGCCAAAGTAGGACCAGGGTATGTATGCATATCCTATACTCTGGGGAAGAGTTGGACATAGGACTCATAGTAGCTTCATATTTGCCATTTGTAGGGAATATGTGTACGTGTTTGATTAGTAGCTATACACATGCGCGTGTGCATGCACTCACTTTATAACATAATTTGAGACATCTGAAAACATGTAAGAAGTATTGGCAGCTGTTTCTTTATTTTTGCTGTTTGGTTTTTTTACTTGACAATTAGTGCTTTTACTGGAAGAAATAAATTAGACTAAACTGTGAAAGAAGACAGTAGTTGTTAATATTTACTGTATATCTAAATTTTTTTCTATGGAAATATTTCCCCCAACAAGTGGGTTCCTACTTTGTCATAATCTCCCTTTTAGAAAAATCCTTTTATCAGATTCCTTATTACCACTGTGATGATTATAGGTTGTAAGTTGTCCATATAAAGGTTTCATCTTAGTTTCATTACTTCCATTATCCAGTTTTTGAGGGCAGGTATTCAGGCAGTGCAACATTCTTCATATTGGCTTAAACTAAATATAATCAGGAGGCAAAATTTGCTCTCTGCCCCAGGCTAAGACTGTACTTTAACCTTGCATATGTGCTGGTACCTGTTTTAAACATTTTTTTCTTTAAACAGTTATATTTTGCCTGCAGCTTTTTATTAGTATGGTTGTTGATCACTTTCTTTATTATTATCACAATTTAAGTGAGTTTATGGTTTGGTTTGGTTTTTTTAAAAAACTGTCTGTGTTTGGCTGTGTTGGGTCTTCATTGGACTTTGGTTGCAGCAAGCAGGAGCTACTCTCTGTTGTGGTGCATGGGCTTCTCATTGTGGTGGCTTCTCATGTTGCAGAACATGGGCTCTGTATGCGTGGGCTTCAGTAGTTGCTGCCCACCAGCTTCGTTGCTCTGCAATGTATGGAATCTTCCCAGACCAGGGATGTCCCCTGTACTGGCAGGCATATTCTTAACCACTGAACCACCAAGGAAGCCCCATGTTATGTGGAGAGTCTGAGTCTTCCCAGTTGGATGTGAACCTTTAAAGAAATATGGATGTATGTATAAATGCCACCCTGCTTGGCACATTAGGTTGGATAGCCAAGAGCCCATTTGTCCATAACTTACTAGACAGCCAGCAGAAAGAAATGCTGTTCTCAAACACTGGGTTATCCAGAAGACTAGAGATTAATGTTCATGAGCCTATAAGAGCATATTTGATCCCTGTGTGGCCCCATTTACTTTAAGCAGCCAGCAAAGTATTCATTCACCAGCTATAAAACCATGTTCTTAGAAATTTAACTGGCAACAGCCATTTTCATGTATATGGTCTCTTTACTTATTTAGAAACATTTGAGTGATAAAAGATTAGGTTTGGTGACCCATTTGACCCCTTTGGTTGTGACCAGCTCACTATCATCATTTTAATATTTCTTTTTATAGGGATCGTCCATTGTATCTTCATGTTCAGGGCCAGACACGGGAATTAGTGGACAGTAAGTAATTGTTTTGACTCATACCGCTTTTTGGAAAGAGCAAAGTATTATATGTAATAAGTTGGCAAACTGTTCTTGGTGGCTGTTTTAGCTCTTCTTGATGATAAAGAACTACTCATGAATATATTTGGGTAATCTATAAAATGGATTAAAAACACAAGTAACTGAGGATTGGCCTGTGTTTATCATTGTTTATCTGTTCGTTCATTTCTTTAGTGTAATACCTTACTGTCTGTGTTTTTCCCTAGGAGCTGTAAACCGAATCAAAGAAATTATTACCAATGGAGTAGTCAAAGCTGCAACAGGGACAAGTCCAACTTTTAACGGTGCAACAGTCACTGTCTATCACCAGCCGGCACCCATTGCACAGCTGTCTCCAGCTGTTAGCCAGAAGCCTCCCTTCCAGTCAGGGGTATGTTTTATGGAGAGGTCATTAACAGTGTTATCATTGCTGTAAAAATGATACATGCCAAATACTATAGGGAGTATGAAGAAAAAAATAAAACCCTGAAGTTCCAACCTAAAAGTTACCCCTGTTGATAATCCTATTAATGGACCATTTAGGTTTCCAAGAGGTAGTGAACATCTGAACACACATCTCTTTATACTGATACATTCTAGATGTCAACTTTAAAAAAAAAAAGCATAACATGAGAGTTGAGAGTTTTATTTGGGCCAGTATGAAAACTGTAGTCTGGGAGATAGTGCCTCAAATAATTCTCAGAGACTGTTCCAGAGAGAGGGGGGGAAGGATAGTATATATGTGATTTTGGTAAAGTGAGAGTACATGTAATTAAGCGTGTTTATTATTTAGAAAGTTCTTCTGGTCTGATAAAGCTTCTGCTAGTCACGAGAAATAGTCATCACCATGAAGGATTTTAGTGCTTTTCTAGGTACAAGGAGATGTAAAAATTAGACTCATAGAATCAGCTCTTGAGAATAGCTAGCTATTTGAAGACCTGTCCTGCCAGTTTTCTGGGAGTGCAAGAGTGCCTCATTTCTATTTTCCACCCTGAAGGCCTTTCAGAAGGTATTGAAGGTCACCAGTGGCAGCAGCACATGACTTAATCCTTGCAGAGGGAGATGGCAAGCATACGTGGCAAGTGCTAGTTTGTGGTTGACATAGAAAAGGGACTGATAGATCAAAGAGTACATATATTGTGCATGAAGCTGGTGATTTGGTTTAAACTAGTAAACTTAACTGGAGGACTAAGAAGGCTGAGTCTGATGAAGCAAGACTCTGCTGATACAATCCTCCTAGAAAAAAAGGGTTGGAGAGAGCAGCCCTCCGTGTGTTATAGAATATCACAGGGTTGGACTGTACTACCCAACATTCTACTCCAGTTTTACAGGAGACTGTCTTTGCTATTTCTTATACAGTAAGTGGATTTACTTACTCAGTATTGAATCTTGGGTTTTCACTTCTTAAATAGATTTCACTGAACAGAGTAAGATGTTAATGTTGTAGGTATGTACATGGAATATGTTGTTTGTGTTTAAGTAACTAGATAGGGTTTATTTTTTAGGTTCATGGTAGCAATTACGGGGGGGTCTTTATTCTGGAAGTGATTGAAAGGATCTGGAGGATTAAAGTATTTTTCCTAATAATTTTTACTTTTAGGATTTATTTATGTATTCTGTTTTAATTAGAGATATTCTGTTCTTCTGCAGATGCATTATGTTCAAGATAAACTATTTGTGGGTCTTGAACATGCTGTGCCCACTTTTAATGTCAAGGAGAAAGTGGAAGGTCCAGGCTGCACCTATTTGCAGCACATTCAGATCGAAACAGGTGCCAAAGTCTTCCTGCGAGGGAAAGGCTCAGGCTGCATTGAGCCAGCATCTGGCCGAGAAGCTTTTGAACCTATGTACATTTACATCAGGTATGGATAGATAGAGCCAAGGACATTTGGATACTTGTCAGCTGATCAGTACAGGCAGAAATGACTCAAGAGGAGCAAGAGAATATGAGCTTAATAAGTAGTAGCATTAGGAGCTTAAGTAGATAATAGCAGTAGTCGCTTTGTAATTAGTTAATAAAAACTGAAGTAGAAGTGTGATTGGATTTTTTAGTATTTACATTTGGGTTCTATGAGTCTGTGATCATAAAATGAGCTGCAGTAAGCCTGAAAGAACTTTCATTTAAACCTACGACAGTACGTTTAAAAATAATTTTAGTGATCTTTAAATAGGTTTTGTTTATATCAGTAAATACCGTTATTCAAAGAAGGAGACCATAACATTTGTGGTAATGAATATTAGTTATATCTTGAAGGGCTTAAGGACTATTTTTGTTTTTCTGTTTTGTGATATTCAGAAACTTAGATTTGTGCTACATTGACTATACTGCATTTATAAAACAGCATGTGAAGCAGAATTCTGTATCTTTTCTTTTTCTTTCTTTCAAATTTATTGGTTCTTATGTCTTTACAGTCATCCCAAACCAGAAGGCCTAGCTGCTGCCAAGAAGCTCTGTGAGAATCTCTTGCAAACAGTAAGTTATATTTATCTGTCTGAAACTCATTTAGAAGATGTACTGCCATCTTGGACTGTGTCTTAGCTATTTTTCTACCTGTATGAGTTTCCTAGACCTCCCATATCAAATTCCCACAAACCAGATGACTTAAAACAACAGACCTTTATTATCTCATAGTTCAGGAAGCCAGAAGTCCACAATCAAGGTGTGGGCAAGCTTGGCTCCTTCTGAAGGCTCCGAGGGAGAATCCATTCCATTCCTCTCAACTAGCTTGTTAATAATTAACCTGCCGTCCTTGGCATTCTTTGCCTTGTGTCAGCTTAACTCTGCCTCCATCTTCACCTGGCCTTTTCTGTGTCTCTCATAAGAAGGAGGAGATTTGATTTTACGGTCCACTCTAATCCGGCATGACTGCAACTTAATGATCTCCATCTGTAAAGACCTTCTTGTTTCCAAACAAGGTCATATTCCAGTGTTCTTGGCAGACATAAATTTGGTAGGGAGTTGGAACAACACTTCAAACTACAGCATTATTCCAGCAACTGATACTCTCTGTACGGAAGTCAGACTACCCTAGCCAGGGTCACTGTTGACTTGTATTTATTCCTCAGGAGCTATTTCAATATGACATTTCCACTATATAGTATCATACAGTCTCAGTGTTGTCAGTTACTTAAATACCACTATTAATCCTGGTCAGGTTGTTTATGATCTGAATTCCAAATTTAATATTAGCTTTAGATGAGGTGGGTTGAGTTATCACAGTTGGGAGCCAGTCATCCTTCGTGGTATCCTTTGGGCTTCTTTGACTGTCCATTCTGTTTATTCTATAATCAAATAACTAGAAGTTAAAATAAACCTTAGGTTTTTTATAGCACCTAAAGGAAATCAGGTTGGAGCGATTGAATATGTTCAGTCTTGCGTTATTTGGTAATTTAAGGAATTTGGTATCAGGCATCTCAGGATGAAGCTGTTATTTCCTTTGGTTTTGCAAGGTAACCTGATTTACCAACCCTTGTCTCCTATCTCATATAACTTCCTTGACCAGTTCCTCATCTTTTTCTTTGTTGTTACTAAGTAGCAACTTTGTTTTGTTGCTACTTAGTAAGATCCTTATAATGAAGAACTGGATGGAAGAGGTAATAAAACTTCATTAAACCATGAGTTCCTTGAGAGCAAATTACCCAGTAAATAAAAGAATGAATGGTTTCTCTACAGTTAAACAGAAAACTTAGAAATAACTGCTTAATTTCTGTGGCTCTGTGAATGATTTTCTACCCTAGAATTGGGTCAAGTGGGGGGGTGGTTAGGATGCTCCCCTCAAATTGCTTCCTAATGTGGGAGACCCCGGTTCAATCCCTGGGTTGGGGAAGATCCCCTGAAGAAGGGAAAGGCTACCCACTCCAGTATCCTGGCCTGGAGAATTCCTGTAGTCCATGGGGTTCCAAAGAGTCAGACATGACTGAGCGACTTTCATTTCACTTAGGGTGCTCCTGATGTCCATGTCTCTTGTTCCCAAAACCTGGGTTAGTGATTTAGTGGTGTGCCTTATTAAAATTAAGAGTGTGTGTGTGCTCAATTGTGTTTGACCCTTGGTGATCCCGTGGACTGCAGCCCACCAGACTCCTCTGTCCATGGGATTCTCCCAGCAAGAATACTGGAGTAGGTTGCCATTTCCGCCTGCAAGGAATCTTTCTGACCCAGGAATCTAACCCATGTCTTCTGCATTGGCAGGTGAATTCTTTACCACTGAACTACCTGGGAGGCCCCCAAATTTAGATTAAACAAGTCTAATAAATTTGACTGAAACATTGATGGAAATGTTTTGGCTTCTAATTTGCTTTGATCCTAGAATTATATATCCTTATATATAATAAGTGAATTGAGACTGTTCCATATTGATTTGTTTTCCTTTCACTTTTCAGGTTCATGCTGAATACTCTAGATTTGTGAATCAGATTAATACTGCTGTACCTTTACCAGGTGTGTATGTCTTGAAGTGTTGAAAAGAAATATTTTGGTAGTGATATTAATGAATAAAGTAAGATACTCGAAGTTAAAGTAACTGTGCCAGGGCACTAATAATATTCACTTTAACTTAGGGTAATTTGGAAAGCCATTTGTGCCTCAGTAGTTTTCTTCCCTAGAGATTAAGTTTAATATTCAGCTAAAATGTCTCATTCTGCTGCAGCTGATTAAACACTTTTTTTCTTCCCCCTCAGGCTATACACAACCCTCTGCTATAAGTAGTGTCCCTCCTCAGCCACCATATTATCCATCCAATGGCTATCAGTCTGGTTACCCTGTTGTTCCCCCTCCTCAGCAGCCAGTTCAGCCTCCTTACGGAGTACCAAGTATAGTGCCACCAGCTGTTTCTTTGGCACCTGGAGTCTTGCCAGCATTACCCACTGGAGTTCCACCTGTGCCAACACAATACCCGATAACACAAGTGCAACCTCCAGCTAGCACTGGACAGGTAGGTTGCCAGGATATGAAATACGAGACTGTCGAATTAGGAAAAATTGGGGCAGGGAGGGGTTGAAAAGGTGCTGGTATTATTCAGAAGCAACTGGAATTTGAGGTGTTTCTTTCTGTGTTCCCACCATCGAACTACCTGAGTACTTTGGAATAGTGTGTACATGTGTATATTTATCCTAAAGTTTACAGTTTTATAACTTTTGCCACCAAACACTACTTTAGAGCACCAGTTATCGAGCTTTTCACGAAGGGCTGGAAGATAAATATTTTAGGCTTCATGGGCCATACAGTTTCTGCCATAACTGATGCACTCTCGGTGTAGTGGAAAAGCCATCGCTACACTAGGAAATGGATGAGCATGACCATGTTCTAATAACTTGATTTACAAAAACAGATGGCATGCAAGAATCATAGTTTACCTGTCTTGGGCTTTGCAGTGTTAAAGTTCTCACGGATTAGGGCTGGCATACCACACTTGTTTAAATGATAGGAACTGATTTGCTAATCTTAGAAGAAATATATCATATACAGGTGTTCTAGGCCAAGAGATATGTGAGCTTCCTAAATGAAAGGATTATAAATGCTGGTATATATTTCTCAAGCTAGGAAAGTAGAATTTTAGGAAAAGAATAAGTAGCCAGCTCATTTAGATTATGTACCCTTCTTCTTAGAGGCAGGGGAAAGACTAATGAAAGCATGGTAATGGATTTATGGCAGGTCCTCCTCTGTGGGCCTCTCATAGTGTACCCATGCCAGAGAAAACAGCCTCGAACCATTGCCCAGTCTCTTCACCTGTGGGCTATGAGCACTGAAAGTGGTTGTACAGTGTGAAACCAAAAATGGGCTTATGAACTCAATTCTGTTTGTGGTCCCCTAGTCATAATTATTTTACCTTATATTTAGAGCTATAGTTCTGCAGCTTTGAGCCTCATTCTCTTGTAATTGGGAAGCAATATAGCAGAATGGTTAAGAGTATGGGTTTAGAGATAGACTGGCAGGGTCCATGATGCTTCCCCATTTTTGAGCTGTGTGATCTTGGCAGAGAACTTTATCCAGGCTGTAGTTTTCTTTATATAAAATGGCATAATCATTATAATCCAGAGTTGCAAGGATTAAGTAAGCAGTCAATAAATATTAGCTGTTATTAATGAAAGTTTTCCTTTTAGAAGTGCTTGTTTTCTCTAATATATCTATTTTTTCCTTTTCGGAACAACCTCTTAAAACTATTATACTTGTTCTTGACTAGTTTATCCATGGAAATGATAGATGAAGTTGTATTTGCCACACAAGCCTTAGCAGCATTTATGATCCAGAAAGAGCTAATTACATTGATTAAAGGGCTTTAAATAAGAGAATGTTCTTGCTTGAGAACTTCTGAACTAAGTAAGTGACTGGAGTGTCTACTGTTTGTTCATGATCATGTTTGCTCCTGGTGGCAAAAATGTGCAGCAGGTTTTTCCTGAGTTCAAAACATTGTAGAGTTTTTCAATTTCATGTTAGCTGCCATGAAGGTAGGAAGACTAGGTGATACTGTTACCAAATTATACTTGAAGGAAACTTAGGACCAGAAGATGAAAGATGTATATGCATCATATTGATCACTAAAATATGTTGTAAACATCCTTTAGTTATTCGTTAGTTGGGCATTCTCACACTTTTTCCTCCTTGGTTTGTTTTGGTCCCAGAGTCCGATGAGTGGGCCTTTTATCCCTGCTGCTCCTGTCAAAACTGCCCTGCCTGCCGGCCCCCAGCCCCCACCCCAGCCCCAGCCCCCACTCCCAAGTCAGCCCCAGGCACAGAAGAGGCGATTCACAGAGGAGCTACCGGATGAACGAGAATCTGGACTTCTTGGATACCAGGTTAAATAAAATATCCTATCTTACTTATCTTACTGTATTCTCCGTTTAAAGAAAGATAAGTTCACATCTGTGTCAACTGTCCTCCCAATACTAGGATTTCTGCATTCTGGAATCCATTTAAATAAGATACTTACCCTTAGGGATTAAGTTAAACCAAGAGTGATTCCCTTTGGGTGGGTTTTGTCTTTGGGTCAGGATGATAAGAGAATACAAAGCTCTCCACCTAGAGAGAAGTCTCCTATGACTAGCATCTGGAAGTTGTGTAAAATTCTGCACTTCCTCTTTATACAGCAGACTCTTGAAAGCCTCTTACAGCTTGTAGTGAAATGAGTAGGGAAGAACTGTTACTCTACCAATATTATGGTTTGTATTTAAAACCTTGGCACTGTTCTTTTTCTCTCTGCTAAACAAGAGAGTGGTGTCATTTTCCAATTCCTACACCCCTGAAAAAACGATAGCCAGAAATGCAGTGATTCTGTGCATGGATGTGATTATAAACTCATTCACTGATGAGTCTTTTTAGATTATTAAAATACATAATTTTGGTACAGTCTTGTTTTATCTGGAGAAGTACTTTGCCAGAATCCTCTGAAGCATTCTTTGAACCAAACATTCTTTGGAGCATTTTTATAGTTTATAACTAGATTTATACAAACCAGTTAAGTCATAGATAACTGAAAACATAAAGACATAGCATAATGAAGCACAAAATCTCTGGCCAAGTCCTACAGAGAAAAGTGATAGTCAGTGCTTTGAGTATAGTTAACTCCAAATCCCAGAGAGCTATGTAGTACAGCTTACTGCAGTTTATCAGAAAGATGAGGCACTTGACAGTTACATTAAGGAGCTAAAGTCAATACAGCAGTTGTAGATTTGCTAATGCCACTGTATTTTTCTGCTCATAGCATGGACCCATTCATATGACTAATTTAGGTACAGGCTTCTCCAGTCAGAATGAGATTGAAGGTGCAGGATCGAAGCCGGCAAGTTCCTCAGGCAAAGAGCGAGAGAGGGACAGGTAAGTTAGTTGGAACATAATTATATGGATATATTCAGAGGTCTTTTTTTTTTTTTCAACATTAATGTGAATAATGATTGTTGCTACAAGCACCCATGTTAAACTGAAATGAAATCATTTGGATCAAATAATCTATTCATTGTAATGGATGTGGTAATGGAAAATACGATGATATCCTTTACACAGTCTTAGAATCACTTATACTCAGCCTTGAATAGTTCAGTACTTGATTATTCAGGTATCTGCCTTTATTTTTTTGTCTGTGCCTTAGCCATTTTCATAAGGATAGACAGTAAAAGAAGTATTACACAATCAAACCATTTTTGCTACTTAGAATCATAGAATATCATGGATGGAGGTACTTGAATGAGAGTCCAGCCTACCACCCAGTGCTTGAATTCTCCTCTCCTATATTACGTTAATTACGTTAGCCTTCACAAGATGGAGCTGGTTTTTATCACAACAGTTCATTCTTTCATATTCATTCACTCTTTTTTCCATAAGGATATCATACTTTGTTTTTTTTTCATACTTTAATTCTTGATGCATCATTCTATAAACTGCCTAGAAATATGTACTGTGATTGGCAAATCCCATTAGTGGATATACCATGTTTTACAGTAGTTGAAAGTATACAAAGGCATATTCAAACGAACAGTTGGGACAACTACTTTCAGGTCATGACAAATACAATTTGCATTGGAAGGACCTCTTTTTTTCTTTTATTTTGAAGTATAGTTTATTTACAATGTTGCATTAGTTTTAGGTGTACAACAAAGTGATTTACTTGCTGTACATACATATCTGGGTTTTTTTCCAGATTCTTTTCACTTTGAGATTATTCCATGATGTTAAATATAGTTCCCTATTACAACTTTAATTTATTTACTCATTCTATTATATCCTTATAATCTTACAACTTTTGTTTTTGGCCACACTGCATGGCTTGTGAGATCTTAGTTCCCTGACCAGGGGTTGAACCCAGGGCACTGGTAGTGAAAGTGTTGGGTCCTAGCCACTGGACTGCTAGGAAATTTCCTAATCTTACAACTTGATAATTGCTTGAAGAATATGGTGTCAGGTAGAAAGAGTTGAAATTAATGGTTAAAATGAACTTTTATTTGCAGATTGTATTGTTACTCAACTTCTTATTTACTGGAAAGGTTGAATGTGTCTGAAAAATTATTTTTAACTTTTAACAGGCAGTTGATGCCTCCACCAGCCTTTCCAGTGACTGGAATAAAAACAGAGTCTGACGAAAGGAATGGGTCTGGGACTTTAACAGGGAGTCATGGTGAGTAAGGTGTAGCTGGGGGAGCAAGGAAATAGCTAAGACTGGTCTTAAGCTATTAGCTTTCTAATCTAATATTCATTCAGGTTGACTTATTCAGGTGTTTAATCCAACCTCTATAATCTGTTGGCTAATGAGAATACTTTTTTTGTGTTGTTTGTTTATAAGGACATCATATAGTTACACAGCCTTTTATTTTCAACCGACGTGTGTCTAGAAAAGAGTCAGTCGACTTACATTTTATACATAGCATCAGTGACATTTAGGAAAAAGTAATGATTGGTAGGTCATTTCAAAATTTTGTTGCCTTTGTTGTTTGAATACCTGGAGGTAACCTAATACAGACTTAAAAGACTTTTGGGAGCTGAGCTACCTCTCACCTTGTATCTTCTATTTATTGTTTGGGAATGGTCAACCATTGTCTTTTTTAAAATGTTGCTTCTTAGTATCTCAGAACTCTTAAATTTGGAGAGGTCCATAAATGGGATTATTTTTTTTTCTTTGCCTATAGTCATAAAAATGAACAGAAAAAAGTACATTTTTTTTCTTTTCTTTTCTGTTAACTTTTTAAAGGTGAAATATTAGACTCCAGAGACTTACTTGCTAACTTTCCTTTTTTTTTTTTTTTTTTTTTTTTGTGTGTGTGTTTTTTTTTTCTTTCTCTGTTTTCTTACATGGTTCTGATGGATTCCCATTTGCTGATGCTGGTGCTGTTTTTCGTGTGATCCTCAACGTTTTGGGTGACCATTGACCCTGTGACCTCAAAATGGTGTCCAACTAACCACAATTAACATCTTTTTTTTTAATTAACGAATTTATGGTATTATCTTTTTTTTTCTTCTTCTTCTTGGTGGGGAATGGGGTTGGGGTTATTCTTCTCTCTTCTAGATTATCCAGTCAAGAAAATGAAGACTACAGAGAAAGGGTTTGGCTTGGTGGCTTACGCTGCAGATTCATCTGACGAAGAGGAGGAACACGGAGGTCATAAAAATGCAAGTAGTTTTCCACAGGGCTGGAGTTTGGGATATCAGTATCCTTCATCACAACCACGAGCTAAACAACAGATGCCATTCTGGATGGCTCCGTAGGCAACAGTGGAGCAGAGATTTGAGCCTTGGTGACTCTCTAGCAATAATGCATGCATTTGATTTAATAAGACGACTCTGGGGCCTGTACTGGGGAACCATCTTGGACTTTTACAGAAGTCAGTGATGGGGGAAAAAAGTCAGTGATGAGTGTTCCCTTTCTTAAAGGGTTTCCATTTTTTTTTTTTAAATACCCTTATTTCTGCAGTGGCATAGCATCTGTTAAAATTTACTTAGAATCACAAATTTGTCTCAAGCTTTTTAACAGTTGGTGAAATGTGCTTGTTCAACAGGGTCATTCCAATATACCCTTGACCTGGTCCAGCCTTTTCCAAATGAATAGCCCTTATTCTGACATAAAGCAAGTTTTATTTGTATTTTACTACTATGGTCAATTTTGATAATAACTGGTTCCAAACAAAGCCTTACTGTTTATTAGTGGGGAAATGATTTTAAGACCATCCTTTCCTTTCAGTATTTAAATCTAAAAACGTCCTCATCCCTATTTCATTTTTTGGATTCTTTGTTTTGGAAAATGCAAATGTATTACTAATGCAGAACTGTTGGATATAGCTGAATCCTGGGATATTGAAGGTTTTTTTCCATTGGGATGAGTCAAAGCTGATACCTTTCAGGCACTCTTGTCTCAGATAACCATTGCTGTTTTTACTGCCCGTCTAAGCTCCTTGTCTTCAACTGGGTCTGAGAAAATTACTTGATCAAAAGCTGGTCAGAACTCATCACAGAAGTGACATCCAGTGGTCTGTCTCTCTGAGAACTGGTTGCAGCTGAAAATAGAGAGATTTGACTGCTTGGAATAAATGGTGGACTTAGTGACTGAAATTGCAACTTGTCCTTTTTCTTGGCATTACAGGTTTTGCCAAAAGAACTTTTTGTATCAAATATTGATGTGTGAAAGTGAAGGAGCTAGTCTGCTGCACCAGAAGTAGTTTGAGATACTGAACTGTCGTTTTTGCACATTTGAATACTTTGCAGACTGGCTTTGTATAAACGTATCCTCTGGTTTCCTATATGTTGTAAATATTTAGATCATAATTTCATTATAAATAAATGTATAAATATTCTGTTTGTGGTTTCTTTGTTCTTTATTCCACAACCCATCCATATGTGAAAATTCATAACCTTTTTACTTGTGTGTTTTAGCCACTCAGTGGTGTCTGACTCTTTGCAACCCTGTGGGCTGTAGCCTGCCAGGTTCCCATATCCATGGAATTCTCCAGGCAAAAATACTGGAGTGGGTAGCCATTCCTTTCTCAAGGGGATCTTGACCCAGGTATCAAACCTGGGTCTCTCTCATTGCAGGCAGATTCTTTACCGTCTGAGCCACCAGGGAAGTCCCAACATAATGCTGTTATAGCTCCATCAGAGAAATACATACATAGACCCAAAAATTTGCATGTAGTTCCAAAAGTTTTGACTGTACAAAGTAAACCCTTAAAAATTAAAATGAAAATAGAGGATTTTTATGATGGATATTTTTCACTTTCATATTGTTGTCCCCCTTTATTGAACATGGTTAAAGGTACTGAGTGAAGGAAGCATTTTTAAAGGAAATACAAATTATTCTTGGAAAAATCTGCTTCAAAAGAAGGAAGGATGCAAAAGTTGTAATAGGAAAATTTCCCAGTGTGGTTGTTCGTGCTACCTACAGGTGAATATAGTTGATAATTCCTTCATTTGTGCTGTGTTTAAGGCCACCGGAAAACTCTTGAATTATCATTTCCTGTGGGAAGGCATTATATTCCTTAAAAATTAAAAAAATTTTTTTCTAAATATTTCACTTAACATTTGCTTAAAATATTTGCAGAAATTTGATTAGTATAACTAGTTGTCTTTGAGACCTGACTCTCTAAAGTCATTTAAGAGCCTGAGTCATTGGGGAAAGTTTTCTTTTTCTGCTGTTAAGCCTTAAACTTGATCTTGGTGCTCTTTTGGGGAGGATTTGGTGGGTGCCCGTTTCCTTTGTTTACCCATTATATTTGGCTAAATTATTTTATATGCAGTACCGGGTAAATTTTAACGCCTTTGTTGGGCACGGGCGTTTAGTGAGGCGCGGAACTGGCTTTGAGGACCTGGAGGGAAGATGGCCCTCCCCGAAGGGGGTGTGGCCAGCTGCCGGCGTCACGGGGCCGCCCCGCCCCTCCGGTCGGGACGCGGGCGCTGGTGGCGCCATCTTTCCCGGCTGCGGGAGGGGTCACAGGTCAGTGTCGGATCCTCGGCGCGAGTGAGGAGGACGAAGTAGGTGATCAGACTGCCCGAGACCTTCAAGTTCCGACCGGTAAGAGCAGCAGGAGGAGGCTGGCTCCTGAAACGGAAGGGGGAGGGCATGAAGGCGGGCCGGAGATGCGGCGGGGGAGGGGGCCGGAGAGAGGAATGAGGAGGGGGCGGAACCTCCGGGTACCGCTAGCGTGAGGACCCTTGCGGCCCTAAGGGGAGGTGTTCCTTTGGTCCTCAAACCTCAGCTTTCTCACTGGGCTTCTTCCTGCTGTGTCCCGGTTTGAAAAATTCAAGATTTCTTTGTCTCTAGACCTGGAAAATGTAATAATTAGGAAAGCCTGTGATAAGTCATAAGACTAAACTGTCCAGGAGGGAAAGTGATGATGAGGATTTCTTTTACTGCCGCCAGAAAGGGAGCAGGAGTCAGGCCAGCATATGGGAAGGCAGGCCGCTGACTAGGACTGTCGTCACTGGTGCCTCCATCCTGGATTAAATATTTTCTTTTATCCTAGGTGCCTTTTCCTCGGGGCAGCCCGGGATTCTCCAAGAGGACAATGGATTCTGGGACTCGTCCAGCTGGTAGCTGTACCAGCCCTGCAGGGTTGTCTCGGGAATATAAACTAGTGATGCTGGGTGCTGGTGGTGTAGGAAAAAGTGGTAGGTGACGTTTTTCTTCCATCTTACAAGAAGTAAGAATGAAAAATGCTTACAGCAAATGCCTTCCACCCGAATCAACTGGGAGACTGGCTAGCATGCAGTATTGATACTTAACAATTCTTTCCATGGGTCATCTTTGTGTGGATTTTACCTTTCATTTCTTGTTTTAAAGCCATGACCATGCAGTTCATCAGCCACCGATTTCCAGAAGATCATGATCCCACCATTGGTAAGTCAGAGCATCACTTATGTTTTACAAATAAACCCCATGAAAGTTTCTTTGTGTCAGTTTTTGAAACTTTTAAACCATGTATATTTTGATCTTTTTTGGTGCCTAAACAGACTGACTTAATAAGTGTATCATAGTGATTGCTAAGCAAATGAATCTTTTCTTTTTTTCCTAGCTTAAGTCTCTGTACATCAGCCATCTTAGTCTGTCTTTTATTGAACATTAATGGGACACTTTGTTACATTTTTATGGTTGGTATACTATGTTGCCAGGTTAAAGGAAAAATTTAAGGGCCATTTAACAGAAGCCTTTTACTATCATTTTTCTGAGGGTCTGATTTGAGACTGACTATAACTGTGAGTCAGCTGGTTTGAACTTCCACAAAAGGAAGCAGAAAAACAAGTAGAGCCAGCCTGCTGAACTCTTTACAACGCAGACATCCAGAGCCTGGACTTACTTGTTCCACGAGAAGCGCTTCATTTACTTCCTTATATCTCAAGTTCATTACATAGCAAGGTCTTTTCATGTCTTTCACAGTCCTTAATGCTCATTTATTAGTAAAACAGAGTAAAAAGTAATTTTTTAAAAAATTGCTATTCTCTCTAAACACTAAGCACATTACTGTTATTCCTGAATCATAAGGAGACAGGTTTGATTTTTAGGAGTTATATCCCAGGATTATAGAAAACTTGTGATGGGAATGGGGAGGTACAGAAAGCCACTGTATTAGTTATATTTTCAGGAGGTGACACTGCGTTGATCCTGGGTCTCAGGAGAATTTCCATTGGCTCAAGCCAATGAGTGTTCTGTGCTAACCCATCTTTGGATGTGGTCATTTTATATAGTCGATGCTTTGGCTTCAGGAAAACAGAAACAGTTCTTATTTTTTCATGTACTATATTAAATTTAGAACATTGTTCATGAATTCACACTGTGGTGAGAACTCTAGGAACAAAATTAATTTAGGGCTTAGTATAATTTACTTAGAAATATCTTTTCCTGGGACTCCTGACAGTGCAGACCAGTGGTTAAGACTGTTTCCATTTGAGAGGGCACAAGCTCCAACTCTGGTCAGGGAACTAAGATCCTGCAAGCAGCATGGTGGACCCCCTCCCCCACAACAACAACAAAAAACTAAACTAAAAACTTGTCTCCTGAAAAGTTCCCTCCCCCCCACTCAGTTGCTCTTCTGACAATATTATCTGATTCAACAACAGATACTTTTACCTATTGAGTTATGTGCCAAGCACTGTGTTAGGCCCTGGGGTTACAGTAGTAATCAGAAAGATACAGGTGTTTGCTCTCATCTTTGCTTCCCTGGTGGCTTAGAGGGTAAAGCATCTGCTTGCAATGGGGGAGACTTGGGTTTGAGCCCTGGATCAGGAAGATCCCCTGGGGAAGGAAATGGCAACCCACTCCAGTACTCTTGCCTGGAAAATCCCATGAATGGAGAAGCCTCTCATTTAGTTTCTAATTTAGTGCAAGTTTGTTGCAAATTTTGGCTGCTAAATCTAAGAAGAAAATCTTTATATTGTAACATGCACATATAAGTATACATTTATACATATGTATATGTAATTAAAATACCATGAAACTCTATTTACCTCATTACTTAGTTGCACTTTTGTATTTCCTCTTTCATTTTAGATTTCTCCTTGTTTATTTTAGTCCTGGTCCTAACCTATTAAATTCATCCACAACTCACAAATACTGATGGCTGAATGACCTGTAGTTTGAAAATCATTGGTTTAGTAGGCCCTTCATATTTGAGGAAGAGTCAGAAGCAGGGATTCAAGAAAAACTGTTTGAAGGAAGTACATCAGGATGTAAGGAGCAAATGTTTGAATGGTGGAAATAGGCTTTTCTTTTTTACTTTTTGGTATTTTCCAAGATTACCATAATAATATACATAAAGCAATAGCTCTCATAAAGGAGAAATTTTGACTATATGTATTCTCTAGGGGACTCTGATATTTATTTTTACTGTATTAAAAATGAAGAACTATAAATAAAGCATTAATGAACTTTGTAACATGTTTTTTTTTTAAATCTGTAAAATGGAATTAATACCACCTCATTGAATTATTGTCACTATTGAATGAGTTAATATATATAAATCACTTAATATAATGCTTAGTGTTTAATAACTTTAATAAATGGTGAAGTTACTTTCATGGCCTAACGCTTTTCAAAAAGACAATCTCTGAGCTCTTTTTTAGTTTAGAATTGTAGGTGAAGTCTGAGAAGTTTAAGCTATGGATAAACTTACGTAATGGCTTACGTGGAAGAAAAAAATTAGTTGAAGACCCAATTTACATATCTGAATGGATTTAGGGGCTTCCTTTGAACATCTGGGCACTTAAAGAAACTTGTGTGTAATCATCTTCTCCATAAGATGAATTTCAGAATAAGGTTGCATATTCCTGCATTTATGAGTTGATAGTACTGCCTCTCTTCCCTCCTGTAGAAGATGCTTATAAAATCCGGATCCGTATTGATGATGAGCCTGCCAATCTGGACATTTTGGATACGGCTGGACAGGTATTAAATCTCAAAATGCTATGAGTAAAGGCCTTTTCATGCTAGTAAAGGGGAGGGAAAGACTTATGCAGAGAAGATCACTGGTTCATTTCTTTTAATTTTTCATGCACTCTGACTCAGGACAGCAGGTAACAAATCTCTCTTTGATCTGAACTAAATAGCTAAAGTATGTGTAGTTTTAGGTTGTATCAGTACACTAATGACCCTTGTTTCCCTCTAGGCAGAGTTTACAGCCATGCGGGATCAGTATATGAGGGCAGGAGAAGGGTTTATCATCTGTTACTCCATTACCGATCGTCGAAGTTTCCATGAAGTTCGGGAGTTTAAACAGCTTATTTATCGAGTTCGACGTACTGATGATACTCCTGTGGTTCTTGTGGGAAACAAGTCTGACCTAAAGCAGCTAAGACAGGTGAGGATAGACTAGAAAATGCTATGTGTAATCATGTGAGATTAGTCATTTGTGTTTCTCAGTTTATACATTTCTGTGCCTTAAAATGAAAATTTAAAATTGGCTTCTCCCCAGCCTGGAAAATGTCCCTATACCTTGCTATTATTTCGGGTAAAATCTGGATTGTAGGAATCAGTTTATAGGACAAAATCCACAGGTGAGAAATCAGATGACAAATAGGATACGCTTTAAGCGAGGCATCATGGACTTCCCTGATGGCTCAGCCAGTAAATAACCCACCTGCAATGCAGGAGACACAGGAAATGTAAGTTCGGTCGCTGGGTTGGGGAGATCTCCTGGAGGAGGACATGGCTACTCACTCGAGTGTTCTTGCCTGGAAAATTCCATGGACGGAGGAGCCTAGCAGGCTATGGTCCAAAGGGTCGAAAAGAGACACAAGTGAGCCCAAGCACAGATGGAGGTATCATGGGATTTTACTTCCTAAAACCTCAGAAATAAGTCTCTCTATATGTTGCAAAGAGAGAAACTTGGGCTTCAAGGTATACTTCCTGATGGTGAGGATTATGAGCCCAGTAGAGGGAGAATAAGAGAAATTGTAGAGGATTTTAGAATGAGTGATAACCCTTCAAATTAGCAGCAGTGTTTAAAATTTTTGGTATAGAGGTGAAGGTGTAGTGAAAGGGACATGTTTATCACCACTAGTGAAGGCAATGAATGGTACAGAATTTGTAGAAGTAATTGGATAATAGTTAAGTTCATGATGTTTCTTGGTTGCTTCCTCTTCAGAATAATCTATTCAGGGATTTATATATAAAATATTTGTTGCTAGGCTATTTATGGCAGCTAAAAATTAGAAAAAGGCTAAAATGTCCAAAAGTAGGAGAAATTATGTTATAGTCATAATTTGATATGTTGATTTCAGGTTCTTATGGTTTTCAGTATTGTAGCTTAATTACAAATTCTCTTTGCCTTGTGATTTACTTTCTTGAAATGTATGAGGAAATTAAAGATTGTATATTTGACATCTATAAATATTCCCTGTTCCAAAAAGTTACCTTTAAAGTAGACTAGAAATAGAATCACATAATTTGAAGATGGAAGGGGTCTTAGAAGTGAAATAATCCAGCCTCTCAACAATACAGATATCACTGTGCTTGCTCTGCTTGGACTTCTCCAGAGTTAGAGAGGTCTCTTACTGCTACTTCATTTTGGGGCAGCAGCTGTAATTATTTTCTGCTTTTGTTGTTCAGTCGCTAAGTTTTGTCTTGACACTGCGACTCCATGAACTGCAGCACACCAGGCTTCCCTGTCCTTCACTATCTCCCAATTTGCTCAAACTCATCAAACCTCCGAGGTTCAGTTATGCCATCCAACCATCTCATCCTCTGTCACCCCTTTTCCTTCTGCCCTCAATCTTTCCCAGCATTCGAGTCTTTTCCAGTGAGTATACAGGGTTGATTTCCTTTGGGATTGACTGGTTTGATCTCCTTGCTATCCAAGGAACTCTCAAGAGTCTTCTCCAGCACCACAGTTGGAAAGCATCAATTCTTCAGCGCCCAGCCTTCTTTATGGTCCAACTCTCACATCCATACACGACTGCTAGAAAAACCATAGCTTTGACTATATAGACTTTTGTTGGCAAAGAGATGTCTCTGCTTTTAATATGCTGTCTAGCCTTATCATAACTTTCCTTCCGAGGAGCAAGCATCTTTTAATTTCATGACTAAAGTCACTGTCTGGTGTGAATTTGGAACCCAAAAATAAAATCTGTCACTGTTTCCACTTTTCCCCCATCTATTTGCCATGAAGTGATAGAACCAAATGCCATGATCTTAGTTTTTGAATGTTGAGTTTTAAGCCAGCTTTTTTCACTCATCTCTTTCATCAAGAGGCTCTTTAGTTCCTCTTCGTTTTCTGCCATTAGAGTGGTATCTTTTGCATATCTGAGGTTGTTGGTATTTTTCCCAGCAATCTTGATTCCAGCTTGTGCTTCATCCAGTTTGGCATTTTGCTGATGTACTCCACATATAAGTTAAATAAATGGGGTGACAATATACAGCTTTGTCATACTTCCTTCCCAATTTTGAACCAGTCCGTTGTTCCATGTAAGGTCCTAACTGTTGCTTCTTGACCTGCACACAGTTTTCCCAGGCGATGGGTAAGGTGGTCTGCTTTCCTGTCTCTTTAAGAATTTTCCACAGTTTGTTGTGAGCCACAGAGTTAGAAAGGCTTTAGCGTGCTCAATGAAGCATTTTTTTTGGAACTCACTTGCTTTTTTTATGATCCAACAGATGTTGGCAATTGGATCTCTGGTTCCTCTACCTTTTCTAAACCCAGCTTGTACATCTGGAAGTTCTTGATTCACGTACTGTTGAAGCCTAGCTCGAAGGATTTTTAGCATTACCTTGCTAGCATGTGAAATGTGCACAATTGTACAGTAGTTTGAGCATTCTTTGTCACTTCCTTTCTTTGGGATTGGAATGAAAACTGACCTTTTACAGTCCAGTGGCCACTGCTGAGTTTTCCAGATTTGTTGACATAGTGCAGCACTTTAATAGTATTGTCTTTTAGGATTTTAAATAGCTCAGCTAAAATTCCACTATGCTATTACCACTATAAGTTTTCTCTCTTGTTTACATTTTTAAAGGTCACCAAGGAAGAAGGATTGGCTTTGGCCCGAGAATTCAGCTGCCCCTTTTTTGAGACATCTGCTGCATACCGCTACTACATCGATGATGTATTCCATGCCCTTGTCCGGGAGATTCGCAGGAAAGAAAAGGAGGCAGTACTGGCCATGGAGAAAAAAATCTAAGCCCAAAAACAGTGTATGGAAGAGGCTAAAATCACCATTCCGGAAGAAGAAAGATTCCGTAACCTGAAGGAGAGATGTGAAATGTTATCTGTGAACTGCAGTGCTTGATCAGAGCAGTCCAGTAATCTGCATTAGTGAGCATGGTGCTTGTTCTTTCTCCTGTTATGACCGTTATTTTAAAAGTAACTGATGAAGGGGACATGCCCACTAGGAGATTTCAATGATGTGGTATTTAAAGGATTGTCTCTTACCTAATTCTGATTTTATTAACCCAGTGGAGCACTGTCTACTTTTTAATTTGCCGCATTAGAATTTGATCTACCAATGTTTTGGATTCTCTTGCTGACATTAATTAATGTAAGTTTTTATGCCCAGGGGAATATGCATTACCATATGTGTTTGACTAAGCTCACAGAGGAATTTTTGCCATGCACTGTTCTGCACTCTCTTGCAGTCCCAACTGCAATTTCCTAGGAAGGGCTTCAGGGAAGGACTTCTGTCTTTTCTATTCGTGCTGTGTTTCCTGGAGACAGAATAAAAATCATATCGGGAAATCAGTTCTACAGAGATCAGTGCTAAAGTTCAGCCGATAGCTATGGAACTGACTCCTGTTGCAGATAGTGATGAGAATGGGGAAATCAGGCTGCATTTTTTTGCAAGAACTTGCTAGAAAAAGATAGGATCAGAACAGTGCTCCCCAGAGGAGCCTGTCTTTTCTGAGAAGTACACATTTGACCCAGATTCACTGGGAGAACAAACAAGTAAAATGTAATGAAGCTTTCTTTCTCCTACGATGTTATTTTACTATTCCTTTCAGGGTTTTACCTTTCTTTACCTTTAAAGGTAAACACTTTGGAAACCATTACTAGATTACTAAACTCCTGTTTAATCTACATCCTTGGTTGGGATAGCCATTGCCTTGTACAGGTTTATTTTTTTCCCCAGAGATGCACTCACCAGTATTAATTGCTTCCTAGTGCTTTCCCCTCACTTCATGCTCTCCAGAACAGCTAAGCCTGGCAGAATGTTTTATAGGCCCTTCATCAGACTGACTGCATTTTTCCATACAGAAGAGACTAATCAGGAGTTAGTAAAATTGTGTATGTGCCTCCTTGACATAGACAATCACTAGACTCAGTGTTCTAAGAAAGCCTGTGGCGTTTCTGTTTAATGAGCCAGTCTTGAAGCTTTAAAATTCCCATGTGTTGAGTTTCTCATTGAAAGTTTCTTTACAAGGACCTTGCTAAGTTCACCTCAGGGTTTTCTCTGAGCCTTGACAAAGCTTAGCCTAAGAGAATACCACTTTGATAACTGCATAGTGGAAAAACTATCCTATCTTCTTGGGAAGAATCAGCTTTAAATATTGATGGTGAGCTTTTTCTTTTAAAACTAGGATTATTTTGATACCTGAACTTGTTATGTGTGGAGATTAAGTGCAAAAGTGCTAAGAGTAATGTAAGTATGTTGAACATTAAATGTCACTGAAGCAGTGTTTGTGACCACTTCAAGAACATGACTTTGTGTAGCACCTTTTAAAAGTACACAGCTCAACTTACTGTTTTCCATTTTTATTACCAACAGAAGGATGGGGTTTTTCCTTCCAATCAGTGGTATATATTCTAGGTTTAAAGAAAAGTGATGATTGTAACTTTTTTAGCTGAGTAGTGATCCCTTTCGAAACTCCTGGAGATGTTTTTGCTACCAAATAAATCGTGTTTTATGGTACTCCAGCCATCCAAAAGTGAAAGATGCAGAATTTGAATCTATGCAGGACAAATACCTTAATGGAATCATAGCACTTTGGAGAACCATGACAGAAGATAGTCCAGTGCAATTCTACAAATAGTGTTTCACCACATGTAAACTGTCTTAGAGCCTATTAGGCTTAATGCCTTAGCTTCTCATTACTAGTGACCTAGGGAATTGTTATTAGCATCAAGCAAGAAGTTCAGGATAGTCAAGGCAGCAGAGAATATTGCCAGAACAAAAATCTTTAAAGACAGGAGGGAATTTCTATTGTATATAAGAAAAATAACAAATGAGTATTTTTAAGACTATCAGTGTCAAATATTTGATCATTGGAATAATTACCCCATCAATTAGTATTGAGAATTCTGTTCATGGTGCTAAGTAGTTAGAGGGGTATAATGTGTAGGTCATAGTTCTATTCCTAGTGATTGTATAATGTAAATAATTTATAAGCTCTAAATAGTCAGCTTTATCTAACTTGAGGGCATTAAAATCAATTACTGCCTGGAACTTTGAAGAGAGAAAAATTCAGGGATAGATAAGTTGAAAAGCACTGGAACTGTTTATGTCCATACCAGATTGGTAAATTACAAAACTTGGAAGCTGGTGTCTAAAATTAACTGTTTAGAATTCAAAAGGGACATAATGTTTTACCTTTGTGATCTATTAGGAAGAACTGGTCTTCTGTAATGTTTGAGGAGCAAAGGGAAGAAAAATTTTTCACTTATGCACTTGTTTTTGAAGACAGTTTGTATGACACAATACAAAACTTTTAAACAACTTATTGGGCCTTTCCTTTATTTACCTATGTTTGGGTAGAAACATTTGGAGTTGTTATACAGAGGTCACGTTAAGAAAAAAATACTGTGAGATTTTATATTCTGGAAAATATTGATTGAAAAAAGTTTTGAGTGCCTACCATGTACAGAACAGCTGTGTCAAGTAGTCAGGAGCATGGCCACGGAATGCCCCTTCATCCGAAGAGATTACCTTGGTGCTCACAAAGCTTGAGGGGCAAGGAGGGAGGTGGAGGTGCTGCATCCAACGGCTGCAGAGGTTCCCCCCTTGTCTCATTGAGCTGAGGTCCCAGTTCGAGGCACCTCCTGGCTCTGATTCCTGACCTCAAACACTGTCCCCCTCCTGGAGCCAGTAGACCAATGACACTTGGTATTTGGCCATGCCATTGGAGAAAGTGGGGTGCAGAATGAACTGCTGCCTCCAAGTGCCTGAGGGACCCTCTGAGACCCCAGCATCTCTGGGAAGAGGCGAGGATGAGGCAAAATTTTGTTTAAGAAAGAGCTTACCTCTTCATTGAGAAGACAGGAAAAACATCTTCAAAGTAGTACTGCATTTGCCACTTGATCAAGGGTTAATTCAAGTTGTTTCAAGTATATAAACTAGACTAAGGAATAATCTTTTATGTGAAGGTCACTGCTTTTATCTCCACTACTCTAAATAGGCATCAGTGTTAGTTCAGTCACTCAGTCATGTCCGACTCTTTGCAACCCCATGAATTGCAGCGCGCCAGGCCTCCCTGTCCATCATCAACTCCGGAGTTCACTCAAACTCATGTCCATCGAGTCAGTGATGCCATCCAGCCATCTCATCTTCTGCCGTCCCCTTTTCTTCCTGCCCCCAATACCTCCCAGCATCAGGTCTTTTCCAGTGAGTCAACTCTTCACATGAGGTGGCCAAAGTACTGGAGTTTCAGCTTTAGCATCATTTCTTCCAAAGAAATCCCAGGGCTAATCTTCAGAATGGACTGGTTGGATTGCCTTGCAGTCCAAGGGATTTTCAAGAGTCTTCTCCAACACCACAGTGCAAAAGCATCAATTCTTCGGCGCTCAGCCTTCTTCACAATCCAACTCTCACATCCATACATGACCACTGGAAAAACCATAGCCTTGACCAGATGGACATTTGTTGGCAAAGTAATGTCTCCGCTTTTGAATATACTATCTAGGTTGGTCATAACTTTCCTTCCAAGGAGTAAGGGTCTTTTAATTTCATGGCTGCATCACCATCTGCAGTGATTCTGGAGCCCAAGAAAATAAAGTCTGACACTGTTTCTACTGTTTCCCCATCTACTTGCCATGAAGTGATGGGACCAGATGCCATGATCTTCGTTTTCTGAATGTTGAGCTTTAAGCCAACTTTTTCACTCTCCTCTTTCACTTTCATCAGGAGGCTTTTGAGTTCCTCTTCACTTTCTGCCATAAGGGTGGTGTCCTCTGCATATCTGAGGTTATTGATATGCAATAACCTGGCAGTCTTGATTCCCCCTTGTGCTTCCAGCCCAGCGTGTCTCATGATGTACTCTGCATATAAGTTAAATAAGCAGGGTGACTATGCAGCCTTGATGTACTACTTTTCCTATTTGGAACCAGTCTGTTGTTCCATGTCCAGTTCTAACTGTTGCTTCCTGACCTGCATATAGGTTTCTCGAGAGGCCGGTCAGGTGGTCTGGTAGTCCCATCTCTTTCAGAGTTTTCCAGTTTATTGTGATCCACACAGTCGAAGGCGTTGGCATAGTCAATAAAGCAGAAATAGATGTTTTTCTGGAACTCTCTTGCTTTTTCGATGATCCAGCAGATGTTAGCAATTTGATCTCTGGTTCCTTTGCCTTTTCTAAAACCAGCTTGAACATCAGGAAGTTCACAGTTCACATATTGCTGTATCAGTGTTGGTAGAGAGGACTTAATTTAGACATTGCAAAAGTGAAAGTGTTAGTTGGTCAGTCGTGTCTGATTTTGTGACCCCATGGACTATATATAGCCCACCAGGCTCCTCTGTCCTTGGAATTTTCCAGGGAAGAACACTGGAGTGGGTACCCATTCCCTTCTTCAGGAGATCTTCTTGACCCAGGGATCAAACCTGGGTCTCCTGCATTGCAGGCAGATTCTTTACTGTCTGAGCCACCAGGGAAACCCAGTTTAGACATTAAAGAAATATATTTTGTGTCCTCATTATTTAACACTTATTGAGTAGGTCAGTATAACTGTCAGAGTGTCCACTATTAAACGGGTAATGTAAGAGGAGCATTCCATGTTCTAATGTAACCACTTAGGATAGGCAATGGAATTACAGTCAAAATGTTTATGGACACTTATATGCACTAAGCACTGTTTCCTTAGAGGTGTGAGGGATTCTGATACAGTCAGAGGACTAAAAGCTCCCGGCTCTGCAGCTTTGATAAAATTTGCATATACAAAACAACTAGGGATCAATCTTTAATAGATTACATGCTTCAAAGTGGGAGTGTTAACAAGGATTCAAAGAAGGAAGGATTTACAATGGCCTGGCAGATCAGTGGAGTTGACTCTTTAAGGTGGAGGGGTCTTCCCTGGTGGTCAAGTGGGTAAGAATCTGCCGCTGATGCAAGGTAACCGAGTTTGATACCTGGTCGGGGAACAAAGATCCCACATGCCATGGGGTAACTCAGACTGTGCCACAATTTAAGAAGCCCACGTGCCACAACAGAGATGCAAGACTGGGATTTCCCTGGCAGTCCAGTGGTTAGGAATCTGCCTGCCAATGTGGGGGACATGGGTTCCATCCTTGCTCTGGGAAGGTTCAACACACTGTAGGCAACTAAGCCTGTGTGCCACAACTATTGAGCTGGTGGACCCTAGAGTCTGTGCTCCACAATAAGAAGCCACTGCAATGAGTAGCCCCTGTTCACTGCAACTGGAGAAAACCTGTGAGCTGCAAAGAAAACCTAGTGTGGCCAAATTTTTAAAAAGTAAATGGGAAGGACCTCCCTGGTGCTCCAGTGGCTAAAATATACGAGACTACTGTTCAGGGAACTAGATCTCACATGCTGCAACCAAAGATCCTGCCATCTCACAACAAATACTGAAGATCCTGCATGCCTCAGCTAAGACCCAGTGCTGCCAAATTAAAGTGAATGGAAGAGGAGACAAATTGAGGAGAGACTGCATTTGACCAGAATAGAGTAATAAGGAGATAACATCAGAGGTGTAATTTCTGAAATTCCTCATTCCTGGTATTTATTATTTATTTAAGAAGAAATTGCTTATACAAGTTTAGTATGCCATTGATAAATGATTGGCCATGTTGCACTTTTTCCAAACTCAATCTTGAGAAAGATGAGATAAATTTGAAGTCTTATTTTTAAAAGTCCTGGTTAACATTGACGGGACACTTGCCTTTAAAAGATACTTAATACTGAAAACATTGGAGTTGCAGTAATCCTGGATTTGTTCAGCTTCAAATTAAAATTTATTTTCAAATCTTTATTCTCACATTTCGTCACCTCAGCTGGAACTGAAACTCAGATGGTAGCATCATACAGGGAAGTAGTTGGAAATCCTAGATTTATGACCGAAGATAACATTCACCCTATCTTCAAAGTATCTCTAAATGTTCTCATTGCATGAATTAATTTTGTCTTTCTTTTCCCCCGCTAAGTATTGGCCATCAATAATTAGATATAGCATGAATTAGAATAATTAGCAACTATACTTATATTTTACTCAGAAGTTTTCAGTTTTTTTCTAGTGAAAGTTGGAAGGTGAGTCTTGCTATTCCTTGCTGTTTTATTGGTTACCTGTTTCAGTCATGTGCTCTTCATGTGTTTAACTAGCCTACACCCATACCCATGAAGAAAGCTTATTGTTGTTTATTCCTGCCTAACTCTTTGTGATACCATGAACTGTAGCCCACCAGGCTCCTCTGTCCATGGGATGTCTCAGGCAAGAATACTGAGTGGATTGTCATTTCCTTCTCCAGGGATCTTCCCAAGCCAGGGATCAAAGCCACATCTCCCACATCTCCTGCATTGGCAGGTGGATTCTTTACCACTGAGCCACCAGGGAAGCCCATGCAGAAAGCGAGAGCTGCCTTAACACTCGTCTACAGAAAGCACATTCTCCTTTAATGAGGAGCTGAATTGACTTTCCATCTGTTGGCACCACTGTTTAGAAGTGAAGGACCTTTTAAGGCCTGCAGGAACCAGGATGGATTTTTAGTCTTTAGGAAAATGTGATCAGAAAGCATAAGGGAATAGAGGCTTGCAGACCTATTTCTCTTCACTGTCTAGATAGTCAGACCTGAGTGTGGCCATCTTCCTTAGGCTAAAGTAGGTTAATCCAATTAAAGACTCCTAACACAAAGTTTCTATTCCCAGCGGTTTACATTTGATAGGGAAGACAAAGCAATCCGTAGGAAACATGAAAACAGAATTACCGGGTAACCCAGTGATTGTGCTGTCACTGCCGAGGCCTAGGGTTCATTCCCTGATTTGGGAACTAAGGTCCCACAAGCCACACAGCACAGCTCCAAAAAGAAGAAGAGAACAGTACAGTTACTAATTTTAAAAAATTGCAAGATCTAGGATTTAATTGGTAGGTGGAATTAGACCATGAAGACTACTCCAAAGGAGGAAAAATGTGACTTGGGACAAAAAGTCGAGTTGTGTCTGTAGGACAACTTAGATGCAGGATTCGAAACTGGGAAAGTCGAGACCACAGTGTCGTACATAGAATGGGCATAACAAAGCAAGCTTGGGGTTAAACAGTAAGAGGTGGGGTATAGCAAGAGCCCATAGGGCAGGGTAGAAAGCTGTGGAGCCTAGTCTCAAGGGTGCATGATTTTCAAATATCTGTTTATTCAGGGTCAGAAACAATGGAGGGCTTCCCTGGTGGCTCAGTGGCAAAGAACCCATCTGCCAATGCAGGAGTTACGCGTTCAGTCTCTGACCTGGGAAGATCCTGCATGCCGGAGAGAAACGGCCCATATGCTACAACTATTGAGCCTGTGCTCTAGAGCCCGGGAACCACAACTACTGAGCCCACGTGCTCCAACTCCTGAAGCCCATGCAGCCTAGAGCCTGTGCTCAGCAAAAAGAGATGCCAACACAGTGAGAAGCCCAAGCTCCCAAACTAGAGAGTAGCCCCTGGCTCCCTTGCAACTAGAGAAAAGCCTGCGCAACAATGAAGACTCAGCACAGCCAAGAAATAAATAAAATTATTAAAAAGAAAAGAAACAGCTGGAGAGCTGTTTTATTTAATTTTTCTCATTTTCTCACTTCAGCCTCTGGAGATTTCAACTTCATAGATTTCTGATAGGACCTAATAGGGTTAAAACAAAACCCTCCCGGGTAATTCTGATTGTAGTCACCTAGCCATTCAGCCGTTCCTGGGTTAGGGATCACTGAACTGGATGATGTCCAAGTGTCTTGGGAGATCACTGAAGGACTGTGTAAAGCTGTGATAGGTTGTAGTTAACAGGTGTGGAAAATTGTGGCTCTATATTTAACAATAGAACGGTGTGGGGATGGGGAGCAGCTAGGAGTAAGCAACAAGAAGGCTGCTCTAATAGTTAATGAGTAAGGAAACAAGGGCTTTGGCTATGGGGACAAGCAAGAAAAATAAACTCATACCTTGTTATGAAGGAGACCACTGGAGAGCACAAAGGACTGTTAGGTCCTAATGTTCAGGTTATTTTGAAATCTCTGACCAATCTTCAAATATGAGTTGGCCTGAGGAAAAAAATTACTGAAATATTTTAGCTTTGTCTAATAGTAGAGAAAGTATGATGAGCAGCTTTTGGTTCAGTATGTACATTCTGCAGCACACATGATTATATCATTAAGTCACCCAGTTTTTTGAACAAAAGCTGCTGGGGTGGGGACATGTGTCATTTCCTGCCCTTCCCAGAGCTGGTTATTGCTAGGTTTATTACAGTTTGCTCTGAGCCAGGAGAAAGTCTTTAGCTCCCAGAAATATCCCCACCAGATGCTTCTCTAATTTTCCTTGCAGAGGAGTGTGTAGGTGAAGTCATGGAGGCAGAGAAACTTACAGCATATATGAAGGTGAGTCCAAATATGTGCTCAAATACAATGTAATCCAACATAAAAATTTCTGCTGGCCTCTGTGGAAGATACACATACAATTTGGTCAGAAATATCTTGCACAGTCCCACCCAAAACACTGAGGCTGCTCTTACTTTCACATCCTTAGACTCCACAACAGAGTATGTGGTTCTGGTTGCAGCTAAAATACATTTACCACCACAACCATCACCAAAAAAAAAAAAAAAAAACACAACCAACCTGTCACAAAAATAACTCTAGACCAAACTTCTCTTGAAACTTTAACTCAGAGTAAATAGGAGGAAGAAGCAAGGGCTTTCTGTGTCTGCCTTCTAGACAGCATTTTGTTCACTGCCTATCTACCTTTATTGGACACATCTTTATTGCATATAGCTCTTGGAGTCTCAGTTCTGTTCTTTGGGCGCCTCCAGTTCTAAAATGTGGACTTTCCTCTGAGATTTGATCAAATCAAACTGTGGGAAAGTGTAGGGAAAGAGCAAATTAGCCAAGATGGCGGTGGTCAGGCTCTCTCGCCCCACGCCCTCTCGCTCTTGCCCCACGTTTTGCAAATAATGATTATGTAACAGCTGAGCTCACTTATAGCACTGCGCATGCACATCACAAGGTACTGGCTTGGCCACAGGCTATGCTTGTTCTAAAGCACATATAAGCTTCACCTGAAACGCCCTCAGGGCTACATTATAGCTGCATTATGGCGGTGAGGCTGCCTTTCAGGTGTGTCTGCTGGATCAACCATGGGAAGAGAGAATACAGGGTGTCTGCTGCTATGGCTGCTGTGCCAGTCAGGAGAGAATAAATGTGTTCGCAGGTCTTATAGCTCTTTGCACTTTCTTCCAGCTTCTCTGCTCAAGCTTACCTACCCTGGGTTCAATGAACAGTGTGCACAGTGAGACAGAGCGAGACAATCGGCGTAGTTGGCAGGATAAGTGAGACAGAGTGAAAAGAGGTGAAGAACAAGCAGTATTTCAACCCCTTGGTGAACAATAATGTTTAAATATTAACTTGGAAAATGCTTAAAAATAGACTGATTTGGTGTGAGTGAATGTAAATCATGAAAGTGTTCAGTTTCATACAATAACAAATAACCAACCCTCCAAACGGAGAAGGCAATGGCACCCCACTCCAGTACTCTTGCCTGGGAAATCCCATGGATGGGGGAGCCTGGTAGGCTGCAGTCCATAGGGTCGCTAAGAGTCGGACACAACTGAGCAACTTCACTTTCAATTTCCACTTTCATACACTGGAGAAGGAAATGGCAACCCACTCCAGTACTCTTTCCTGGAAAATCCCACAGACAGAGGAGCCTGGTGGGCTGTCATCTGTGGGGTCACACAGAATCGGACACGACTGAAGCAATTTAGCAGCAGCAGCAGCAACCCTCCAAAACACTTAAAAAAAAATAGTGTTTTTATTTTTTTGGCTGTGCTGCACAGCATGTGGGATCTTGGTTCCTCTAGCACAGATTGAACCGAAACTCTTTGCAGTGAAAGCTGGGAATCTTAATCACTGGACTACCAGAGAAATCCTGAAACATTCTTGACATTGGCATCAAGAGCATGAATGAGCACAGGGACTTCCCTGGTGTGCCAGTGGCTGAGACTCCATGCTGTAAATTCAGGAGACCCGGGTTTGATCCCTGGTCGGTGTATTAGATCCCACATACTGCAGCTAAAACCTGGCACAGTCAAATATTTTTTTAAAAAGAGTATGAGCACATTCTAATTTGTATCAGTTCCCGTAGCCTCTGTTTGCATCTTTCTTTGAGGTCTCTACCAGTACTGATAGTGGAAGAAAGAGATTCTGGGGTCAGAGTATCACAGGGTGAATCCAGGATGCATGGCTTATGAATGGCATAAGCCACTGTTAAATTTATTAAATGGGGACAATAGTAGCACGTATCCAACAGGGTTGTTGGAAGGATTGAGTTTTAAATGTGTAAAGTGCTTAAAATGGTGCCCAGCATTGATAAGCATTTGATCATGTTAGCTTTTTTTGCTATTACTATTAAAAGAAAATGAGACCCTTCTTATGGCCTTGTCAAAGTTTTCCAATTAGGTTGAGGTTTAACATAACATTTGAGGTGAATTACCAGCTCCCCAGAACTGAACACAAAAGCTGCTAATGAATTACTGGGCTCTTATCTATTTATCTATTAATACATCTATTCCTGGGCCTGCTGAGCCTTAAGACCTCCTCTAGGAGTTTGTTCTTGAACACCAAGCAGAGTTTTGAGCAATTCTTCCAGGTGTTCAGAAGGTGTAGTTGACCTAATATGGTATTTGGCAATTGAGATACTCTCCAGTTTACTATCTTGTAAAAGTTATACTGAATAAGAATAGATATGTTTTCAGTTTTCCGAAAAATTATGCCCCATGGCTAAAACTTATGTCAGTCTTGAATGACTTAAAGAGGACTTCAAGCATTAGGCTTGAAACCACTAGGTATAGGCAATGAATGAGATTAGAAGGTGAGGCACATGGTAGGTTAGGAACTCTGAGAGTTTGTTTATAACATCATAGGATAAAATACCTTAGAATGAAAGGTACTATAGGAAACTAGGAATTCCGTGGTGGTCCAGTGGTTAGGATTCTGTTCTTTCACTGCAGAGAGCCTGCATTCAATCCCTGGGTCAGGGAACTAAAATACCACAAGCTGCACAGTGTGGCCAAAAACAAACTGTGTGATGTTCTTTATTCATTGCCCACCCAGTAGCAATTCCTTCTTCCAAAGAAAATGACATTTTACTCAAGAATCTACCCATCTTCCATGCTCAGTTCCAGGGCAGTACTAAATGGCCTGAAGATAATCCCATTGTCTTCACTTGTGATTGGTTCAGAAATGACCAGGGGATACATTTGGGACCACCAAGATAAGAGGAAAAAATAGCTAGAGGCTTCTGTGAATGACTGACCTTCTTTTTCTAGGAGAGGTCCCAAGGCAATCTCCTTTTTCTCCTGAAAATGCTTCTATAAGCATTATAAAAAGCCTTTCTAATGATTTTATGCCTTAAGCTAGCATTGAATGTCAGAATGGCTCTCAGAAAGAACCTGGGCCCCTCGTAGTATTGGTGACTTTTTGTTGTATCAACTCTTAAGCCTAACCTGCCTTTGGACTTCCAGTTAGGTGAGCTGATCCATTTGCTTAATGTTTAAGCCAGTTTGAATTGGCTTTCCTGTTAATTAAAGCCAAAAACATCTAGAGTGCCAAGATAATCTTACTATCATTGTTATTATATCATCACATTAGAAAAAGTAATATACAAAATTACATACCATGACTGGAATTATAAGATTGTTAAAAGAAATTGGAAGGACATGTGCCAAAATTAGTACTGTTTGCCTGTAGGTGAATTTTTTCTGGTTCCTGTGAACATATACTTTATGTATTTTCTAATACGATCCTGAATAATGTACACAGGGAAGAAAATGCACAAGAAATAAGATTAGATGACTTATTTCTAATGATTGTTAACAATCTAATGATTGTTAAAATGATTGTTAAGGTTTTGAAATCTTGACTTTTCCCCCTCTTCTCTATTTTCCAATGTTTTTATAATATGCTTATGATGTTAGTTTTATAATTTAAAAATGTTTTATAGTTCCATGAAACTTAAAAAGTTTTAAACTTTTTCTCTTGCTTCCCTCTTTCTTGCATGCACACACAGTGTTCCTTTTCTCAGTTTGTAATTGAATATTTATTAGTGTGATTAATTGATTAATGCTTGTTCTCTGCTCAGCTCAAATGCAGTACTCTTGCTTATCAATGTCTTGTATTCCCAGTACCTGTCATATGATAGAAACTCAATTTAAACAACTGTTTTGGGGGAGGGAGGCTCACAAGGGAGAGGATATATATGTATGTAATTATGACTGATTCACATCAATGTGCGGAAGAGACCACTGTAACATCGTAAAGCAATTATCCTCCAATAATAATAATAAAGTCTTGACTAATGAATAAATGAAAGAGAATCAGTCAGTCTAAACATTGCTTTTGATATATTTTCAATTAAAGAGTCAGACTTAAAAAAAAAAAAAAGAGTCAGACTTATTCTCAGCACTAAAACCATCAACTCTCACTCTGGTGGTTATTGTCTTAAATACTACATTTAAGAAAATAGGACAAAAAGAGAAGACTCTCAGTCTAGGACTGCGTCTTGGAAAACATGGTGTGTGTGCATGCGTGTGCATGCATGTGTGCACACACGTGCATGCACTCAGTCGTGTTCAACTCTTTTCGACCCCATGGACTGAAGCCCACCAGACTCCTCTGTCCATGGAATTTTTGAAGCAAAAATATTGAAGTGTCTTGCCATTTCCTGCTCCAGGGGATCTTCCAGACTCAGGGATCAAACCCAGCTCTCTTGGTTCTCTGGCACTGGCAGGCGGATTCTTTACCACTGCACCACCTATTGGAGTCTGAGTGTTCACATCATTCATAGTCATCCAGCTTCCAAGAAAATCATGCTGAAGTCATTGGGCCTATTTAATGTGAATCAGTCTTTATTCCTCACTTGTGTGGTGCATTAACAAATTCAACATACAAGATAGCATTACATATTGCAGGTTAGCATTACAGCATTATGCAGTTTCACACAATTCATGTTAGCTTTTTTGACTTTTTTCTTTTTTTAAAATTTGACACGTTTATTTTATTTTTTGAGTTTCATTTTTACAAGAGAAGACACAAGGTAAAGAAAGACGACCACATTGGAGAAGGTCATGGTGAGGGCAATGTCACTATTGTGGCCATAATAAAAGCTTCCCAAGAAAAAGGACTTGCATCGTTCTCTCTCCTGAGCAAGCCACTCCTGTCCCATGAACCAGTTTGTTCTCATATCCCGAGCACTGCTCCTAAACATGGACCTCTTGGCTGTGCTCCACTGAGATGAACTGAAGGAAGGACTAACTCATAAAGGGACTTTTGTTATTAAGAAAAGCTCTTGCCTTCCCAAAGGAATCAAGATATCAGCAGAGAAGGACTGACTCTTGCAAAATCAGAAGTGACCATTCCCTAACCTATTCCTGATCATGAGTGCCTTGTGCGAAAGCTAGAATGTGACTCTCTTGTCTTTCTACTGACTCTTAGGAGTAGGCATTCCTCCTCCACCCTTATCAGTTAGCTCTGGGAGGAACAAATGTGAAAGTCAAAGTCAGCTAAGAAACTTTGGGATGGCTGAGTCAAGGGCACAACGGATCAGGCCTGAGGTAGGAGGGAGGAACCTGGTACTGTCTGCCTCTTTGCCTTTTTCTGAGAAAGACACCGAGGCAGTTCCTAGGCTACAGAACTATGGGTCCCTCTCCTGCCACCTCCACCCACTGCTCAGCAGATGCAAAGGATAAAGCTACAAGGAGATGGGTAAGAGAGAAGTCGGGTGAGGCTGTTTTCCCAGACTTCTGTCGGGAGGAGCTTCAGAGGCACACAGCAGGGCAAAGACCACACTTTGTCCACCTGCTGCTCTGCACTGTTTCTGGGAAGGAAACAAAAGCGGATTGCTCAGCAGTTTTTGGATCTTTAGACATTAAGGCGATGGAGAGGAACCATTTAAGATTTTTCCTAATGGGGCTTCAGAATGCTCCTGTCAGATTTACATTAAACTATCTCAAAATGCATTTTTAGAAAACAAAAATTATTTTATCTACGTATGATACAGTATTTACATTCCATGGAGTGTTGGATAGAAACCGGTGATGTGAACCCAGCTGATGGTGAGATTGTGAGTCAGATTCTGGGAGTGGGGGGATGACAGCGACAAGAACAGAGAGTGGGCTCTGTGTCTGCTCAGAACTGCTCTGCACTGTCAAGAATCCAGGTTAAAGAAAAAAAAAGAAGAAGAATGGGGTTGGGGGGTCAGGGAACAGGTTGGTTTTAAATCCACAAGAGTTATGGAACGGCAGAGGCAACATCATCACTCTCTCCATCGAGACTCAGTGTTTCAACTCTTCTCAGAAGCAAGTCAAATAGTGATGTTCTTATATGAATGTGACATTTCTGTCTCTACTAATCTTTCAGGCCTTGGTTCAAGCTGCTTATATGAGTTCCTCTTCAGGCTGGCAAAAATATCTACTGCCTATCCAGGCTTACTTATCATCCATGAAGTTGCCATCTGAAAAGTCTCAACTCTAGAGATATGGCGGGTCTAGGGATAAGGAAACATGAATTCCAAAACAGAAGTGGAATCTCTCTCAAGCTCTGCTGTCCACTGGCGGATGGAGGACTGAGCTCTGTGGTTTCCCCATGCCTTCACTGTACCTTGAGATTCGGGAGTCCTAAGAACTAAGCACTTTGTTTAGAGGGAAAGGATGTTCTGAAAAATCCAAGTTATCTTTATTACTAATTTAGTCATGTACTCATTTTACTCATTTAGTTATTTTTAAGGGCCATTATTGAAAAATTTGAGGAGAAAGAATAATTTCTGAAGGTCCTTTTCCTTATGAAGTAAAACTAACCTCACGGAAACTACTTGAGGAGACTTTAAAGCTTCTCAGTGGTCAGCATTTCTGGAAAAACAAAGGACAGTCTAACCCTTCAAACCACAGATGATTCCTAACACATCACCAAAAAATGGCTATCCTTCCAAACACAGCTACAAAGGGCAAGGCACTCATCTCATTTTCCTGTCTTCATAACTACATTTGGGATCAGCTAGATAAAGTCAATGGTACTATCCTGTAGCTGAAATTGAAGTCCCAAAGTTCTTTCTAGAGAAGTCATCTAGTTTTGTAAACCCAGATTCGACCTAAAAGTCTGATGCCTTCGTGTAATTGATCACGTATTAATCAAAGAGAGCCTTTTACCCTTTCCAGCAGGAGCGCTGACGGCAAACACGCCTCATTTCTCAAACACTCTTTCTCCTGCAAACCCTGCCTTATCCATTCCACCTTTGTATATTCACCTACTGCAGACCTCTGGTCCTGAAGCTCAAAGAGCAGAAATGTAAGCGGTAATAGGGAGAAAAGATGGGGATGATGAAAACATGAGGTTTTACAAGAGCAAAAAGATTCTTCCACAGAGATGGGGCGTGAGAATAACTCCAGAGAAGCCCAATAAAAAGAGACCAATTTCAGGTAATCAGCAAATACAATTCGGCACAAAACACAATTTTCATGGATTAAAATCTGTACCTTGATATTGGCAGTTAGGCTAATTTCTTCAGTTTGTATTAGACATGCAAGTATAAGGTTACATTGTTATATATAGACTTGTAGAGGTCTTTCCCTCTCTTTTTTCCCCATTTGGGAAAAAAAAAAAGGGGATTTCCTAGTGCCTTGCAAAGGAGAAAAGTCATCATTGCTAAGAACTGGACTGCAGCTGTGGTCATGTGGGGTGTTCTCTGTGGTGTTTGTTGTGTAAGAAATTTTCTTCTACAACTAAAATGAGGTTTTGAGTTCGCTCCTCTTGGTCCTCTCTCTCCCCGCCACGTCCCTGCCCAGCCTGGCCCCAGGGTTAGAGGCAAGGAGAAGAGGATTAGTACTCGCTCAGACTGTGCCACTTGGCCACGGGTTTGCGGGGGCTCTCGCACACCTCTCTCCAGTGTTCGGCGCCACTGGCTGTGACACTGTGCGCCCCAGGATCAGCCTCCCCACCACCTCGTTTTTGGTGGTGCGATCGAAGTCGATGACCAGGAACTCGATGCTGATGTCGGGCAGGAGGTCGGTGGGGATGTCGTAGATGAAAGACTCGTTGAAGACTGGGTTCAAAGTGCACTTCTTCACGTGGGTTTTCTTCTTGGCAATGCGCTTTCTGCCGTAGTAGACGTTCACCTTGACATAAGGATCTGGGGCCCCCAAAGAAAAAAGAGAGACAGGCCTATGACACAGTCCTCTCCTATACAATGTCAGGGAGGCGGGGCTTCTGCTGTTCATCTCCTTGATGTCCCCTCTCTCACCCCCTGCAGACTTTGGTGGTTGCACACTAAATATACACTAATTGTGTGCACATCTGCCTGCCTGGACAAGGGGTCAAGGAAACCAGGCAGACAAGGAACGGAAAAACTGCCTTGAGTCAGGGCCGAAGAAACTCCATGACACCAAGAAGCATTTTCAAGGGGGCACAGGGACTACCAAAGGCTGCAGGCTTTCTGAGAAATCTCACCTGGAGCAAGGGCACAGAGGCTGGCATGCATACCACTGTGAACACCTTGCAAAAGGTAGAGACCATTTGCTTACCCAAAATACCTCCCTGGTTACATTCATCAGGAAGAGAATGTAGACAGAGAGGAACGGGTGGAGGGTGAGAGGTGCCAGGGGTCCTGAAAGGTGGGAGGGGGGAGGCGCTTGGATCACAGACAAGGGCAAGCAGTACGGGGAGGGCAGACAGACAGAGACAGGTTGAAGTAAATAGCTGCTACCTGAGAGGCCGGTGATGTCCATCTTCGGCAGGTGTCTGGCTTTGAGGACCACCACTGTCATTCTCTGTGCCACAGGCTGGTATGACAGAGACACCTGGAGCTCACCTCTGCTAACGCACTTCTGTGGAGAAGAGACAGCAGGTGAGAACCCCAGCCGTGGGGCAGGCCACGGCACAGAAAGAGCGGAGGAGAGGACAAAGGAGATGCTCTCCTCACAGTCCTGAGAGTAAACAAGGGGATAAGACGCCACACTTCCACTGCAGGGGGCGTGGGTTCGATCCCTGGCCAGGGAACTAAGATACCACATGCCGCATAGTGTGGCCCAAATTAAAATAAAAATCTTATAGTAAATAAAATCATTTGCATGGAGAGGGAGCACCGCACAGACTCTGCAGCCAGACTGGCCTGGATTCAGATCCTGACTCTATTGCTTATCTGTCTGAGCTGGAACAAGGTCAGCTCTACTTGACCCCTCTGGACTTCTGCTTCCTCTTCTGTAAAATGGATATGAAAACAGTAGCAACTTCCCAGGACTAGTAAGAGGATCCAGTAAATTAGTGTGTACCAGAGACACACACTCTCTCCTGTTCTCTCATTTGGTTCTTGTGATAAAGTTTTGAAGGGAGATTGGAAACTCGCATTTGAGTCTTAGTTTTGTCACTTACTCACCAGCTGGCCCTGGGCAAGTCCCTGAGCTTTCTGGAGCCTGTGGCTTCATTTCACAAGGTGAATATCCACACCTGCTCTGCCTGCCCCAGTGTATGACCTTCAGAGCATCTTCTCTGGCCGCCCTGGATGCCCATATCTTTGTTTCCCCACCTTGAAATGTTATGCTAGGCTCTGTTTTGAGCTTGGAAACAAGACAAAACAAAACAAGAACTCTAGTCCTCCAAGAACATTTTAAATAATATTTGGATACTAATTACATGCCAGGTGCTGGGAATTCAGAGCTAACAGGACTCAGTCATTGTTCCCAAGGATGGAGTAGATTCAGAGACGTAAGCAAACATGTTTACTTGTCAGGAGAGTGAGAAGCCTCGGAATTCCCTGGGGGTCCAGTGGTTAGGCCACTGTTGAGGGCCTGGGTTCAATCCCTGGTCAGGGGACTAAGATCCCACAAGCTGCACAGTGAGACCAAAATAAATGCTTCGGTGCTGCTGGGAGATGCAGGGGAGGTGTTGCCAGCTGACATCAGGGCTGAACTGCTGGGGGGTGAGAAAGAGACACTGAGGCAATGGGCAGAGAGAAGATCCTGCGTGGCAGGGCAGCCGAATGGCTGGCTTCGGGCTGACAGGTTAGGCTATGTTCAGAGAATGGGGAGAAGTGAATGTACCTGATGTTGGAGTGCTGGCAGGAGGGATGGGCCAGGAGCCTGGAGAGGTGGGTTAGGTGGGGGTGAAGGACATGGGTAGCGGGAGAGTAAGCTAACCAAACAGCAGAGCCAGCAGCAGCAGCCAGGCGAAAGGAGGTCTGTAAGCATAGGAGTGACTTCTATAAGGATGATGTTACTGCTGTTGTTCATATATTAATAATCATATTATTCTAGTTAAAGCTGCAGAAGGAACTAGAGACGGAAGTCAGAAAACTTGGTGAAGAGGCTGCTCCCGCAGGCTGGGGAAGAGAGGGTGAGGGCTGGAACCAGGGCTGTGGCAGAGGAGATGGACCTGGGATAGGTCTCAGAAAGAACTGTCAGGATTTTCTGGGTGGGGGCAGCTAGCTGGATGTAAACACAGGGGAGAGGGAAGAGAGGAGGGACTGTTTCTTGTGTGTCTCTCTTAGGAAGTGGGGATGAGGCTGGGATAAAGAAAACAAAATGTGGCGGCACAGGAGGAGTTTAGGACATAATAAGTTAAATTTGAGACAAAAAATTTTGAGACCAAATCATTGCTCCACTATCAAACTTTATTCCTTAGACTTTTCATAGCCCCAAAGGAAGGTCACCAACTCGACGAATTCTTAGATTGAACAAAAGTCTGCCAAACTCACCCCCAGCCTTGCATATGCCACGTACCCACCAAAATGACTTGCTGTGCATTAAGTGCCAGGCAGTCTGCTAGCAGCTAGGGCTGAAAAGATGCACCCTACCCTCCAGAAGCTCACAGGCTAGTGCCTGCCCAGGTGTGTCTGGTGCAGGAAAGAGCAGCAGTAAAGGGTCTGATTAGCTCATCAGTGAAAAACAAAGGAAAAACTCTAATAGCTTATGCTTTGATTGATTACAAGTCGTCATCTCAAGGAATGAACTGTGATAATATTTCCATTTGGTTTAAAAAATTCCTTGAGGCTATGTTTCATACCAGGAGCATATGAAAATGTCTTTCATAGGGTATTGAATGTGACTAAACTTTAAACGTAGCCGTTAGCTTCTGAAATTGAAGTACAAAAGAAAATAGGCTTTAGAAATGATTCTCATGGTTTTCTCTGCTAGATGAAGCCTACTCTTTTTCCTTACCTATAACATACAGTCGGCTCTTGACTGTATCCACAGGACCCTGAGCCAGTTTAAAGTCACAGGCTGGTTGCTCCTGCCAGCCAGTATACTTCTGGGTCGCTTCCTTTGACATAAGTCAGAACGCAGTCAGAATGTGCCCTCATTTTTACTATCAGTCACAGCCCAAAGGCATCAGGAAAGTAATCCCTCAGGAAAAAGAAAATACCTCCTTCCAAAATGTTCAGAACTGAACTGCTCAATACAGTAGCTGGTAGCTACACGTATCTATTTAAATTTTAATTCATTAAAATTAAGTAAAATTAAAATGTTAATTCCTCAGTCACACTGGCCATATTTCAAGTGCTCACTGTCTACACGTGGCCAGTGGCTACCATATATATGCAGATATAGAGCGTTTCCAGCATCATAGAGAGTTCTAGTGAGCAGTGCTCATCTATCTAGAAAGAACTTTTGGATTATTTGGGCCACTGCTCCCCTCCATTTCCATGAATAATGAAATGTTAACTAGTTTTGATATCTATATCTGGGGACCACGAATATTGGTATCGAAATATTAAAGATACAATCTTTAAATATAATCTAACTTTATATACAGAAGAAGGCTAAGGAGGGTAAAAAGGAAATTTTCATTTAAAAAAATAAAGTTTTATTTGTAAAAATAACATCAATTACAAGATGATACTTAGGTTTTCTCATTATTTAAAACTGTTTACCAAAAAAAAAAAAACCCCAAACAGCTTCCTAAATCATCAATTACAGCACAATCACCCTAATCAAAGTCCCGTGCACCTTCCCTAGTTCTCTGGGAAAGTGGACAACTTCTGGTCACAATCCTTTCCTCCCCTGAAATCACTCCTCTGGCAACTGTTCTCCATCTGACCCACCCTCCCCCTCACCTTTGGCCATTTTACATAGGCAGAATGCCCATCCTCATTCAGCTGCCCCTTTGTGATGCCCAAGTCTGCCGCTGCAACACCACCTGAATGCCATGCCATTCTGCATTGAAGGCCAGAGTTTCAAGTCCCCCCTCCAGCCTCCCCTTCTCTTTCCACCCAATTCCCATTCCAAGCAGCATTGTCAATGGCTCATTCTCAAGGGCTCTTTGTCAAGGGCTGGGAGGCGAACTCTGTTTCCCAGCCCCTTCGCCTAGTGAGGTAAAGACCCTGTTGGGGGATGGGCGAGCAGAAGGACAAGGGGGAAAAAGGGTTTTATCCATGCCTGACAGAGCTGGGAGGCTTTGCTCTCAGAGTGCAGGATCCTTTCTCAGTCCATGGAAAAGAGGAACAAGGGCAGTGGTCTGAAAGAAAACGTTAGGCTGAAGGAAATACTTAGGCGAAGGATAAGTCTATTTCTTATAATTAGCAGAGCCCCTACGGAATGACTTTTTCTAGCCAGAGCATCTTTGCAAAGAGGAGGACTCATGCGTCCTCAATATACCTTTATATGGACTAGAAGTTCTCAGTGCTACCTCCACATAAATCAGAGTCATGAGAAAACAAAAGAAACAAAACCCTCGACATTCAACCACATCCCTCCTTGTCTTCTCCCCAATACACATACACAGCAACTTCCTTCTTTGGTGTGTATGATTTTATTTTTCTATAGCAAATTTCTTTATTGTTTATGGAAAACTGACATTCCTTGTTCTTTCTTTCTTTTCATTCCCTTTTGACTAGCCTGGATGACCTCCAAGGTCTCTTGTAAATCTGAGATTTTAAGAATCCTCTCATTCCCATGACCACTGTCCCAGGTCATGAACACCAATCTGGCAGTAGAAAGACAGGAAATGGTTTGGGAAACAATGACATGAAGAAATTAGGAGGAGTCTAACAACTCTTTATTATCCACCCTGTAAATCACTTCTTTCCCACTGTCTCTTCTTTAACCCCAGCCCTCTCTCAATCACTTCCCTTTTCCTTGTGGGGGGTGTATTGTGGAAATGTAAATTCACTTTTATTTCTTTCTGAATAAAATACTAGGGGGAAAAGCTGCCACTAAAGGAAAAAAAAAAATCCAGTTCCAAAGTCCAGCTCAGGGAGTTTGGGTGTATGTTATGTTGTAAACTTCTTTCACTAATAGTCAAGTGTTAATTTTTAATGTTTCTTATATCTTTCTGTATATTCATAAGAGCTGAGAGTGCTCTCACAAAGTGACCCCATTAGCCTTCATGATCCAGCCAAGAGGGAGACTGAGACCCAGAGAAAGTAACTGCACACCCAGAATTAGTGAAATGGACAGAATCAGAAATCATGACCAGTCCTGGCTTCTTTCAACTGGATCGCACTGCAATAGCAGAAAGGACAAGAGTTGAATTTTCTGCTACAGGTCAGGAAATGCAGTTAGGGGTTGGGGATTGTCTAGAGAAATGCAATTCTCACCAGTCTCCACCCAGGAAACTTTGATCCCATTACTATAAAGGGATACCCTACCCAGATCAGGAAAGGCTCTTTACAGTGTGGACTCTTCTAAAGCAGCTCTAGCTGATGAGCCAAGGGGAGACCCAGAAAGAGCAGACTATTGGCTACAATAGGGAGGATTTAAGGTGGACATTTGGAGGCTGCAGTGCTAGGGAATCAGGGGTACAAATGACTAGGGAGATGACACCCATGACCCAGGATGAAACATAGCCCTGCCCACTGGCACTGGTTGGGGAAAACAGGCTTAGGAAGCCTGGGAGGCTGCAGGGCTCCGGGTGTCCTGTCTGGGGCCTCATCCAGGGAATATGTTGCTCAGGATCCCACCCTGGCTTATCCCTTCTGGAAGGGAGTTAATAAAGTGGAAAGAAGCTTGGCTCTTGCCAAGAGCCCCTGGCAGTTGAGCAAATGCCATTGTCTATGCTCCCCTGCCCAGTGTCCTGGATTTGAGGCTTGTTTTGTTCCCAGCCCAAATCAGTCCCTTTTCCTTGCCAGTGTCTTCCCAGCTGCAGCCTGGCACAGAGCCCTCCTCCACACTCAGCTGTGGGCTGAGAGTGCATGAGCCGTCTGGGGAGTCCAGCTAGTTGGTGGCTTTACCAAGGCTAGTACTCCAGAGAAGGCTGTGTTGAAAGAACCGCCCAGTGAGGAGAGCTGAATGAAGGCAGGGGGGTGGGGTACTGGAGCTGCTATAATGGGGAGTCAGGAGTCAGGGGAGCGGGCTGGTAGAATCTAGAGAAAAAGAAATGGAGCGGGGAGGGAGAAGATGCAGGGAGATGAAACCGGCCACTGCTGCAGCTTCTGCGCAGGCCTTCTGCCTCCGACCTCAGAGGATGTGAGAATTCCTGCTGTGTTGGACTCAGGGGTGTCTCACTGTATCCTGGCAATGGACTGGTGTTCATGCCCTGACCAAAGACCTCTAATATTCTCTAAAGTGTTCAGACCTCCCCTGGCCCTTGTGAGCTGAGCATGCCATGTGGCAACAGCAGTTCTCTGGGCAGTGGCATGACTAAGCTGGCTGCAGTGAGGCAGGCAGAGATGGTGCAGGCAGCAGAGATGGTGAGAGCACACTTCTGGGGGAAGGGCTCCCCGCCTCCCCTCCCCAGCACGGCACAGTGCCCTTCAGCAACAGCCAAACCTGCCTCCTAGGAGCTCACTGCCCACTCAGTCCTGCTGGCCTGGAAGCCTCTTGTACGTTCCCCGAGCCTCCTGCCTCCCCTCTGAGTCCAGCATGGGTTTGCAGCTGGAGAAGGCAGTAACAGAGAAGTAAGGTATCTTGCAGGCAGGGCTCTTTCTGGAAAACGTGAGGGTGTTTTTAGTGACCCTGATATCCTTTCCAAATCTTCTACCATCTTCTCCACTGATCTGCCTTCCTTGTCTTCCTTTACTTTATCAAAACAAAATGTAAATATGTACAAATCATGTATCTCTCCCAGGGAATCACTAATAATGATAATCCTGGTTAACATTCATGAGAGTTTACTATAGGTTAGGGACTATGCAAATGCATCATTTTAATTCCTTATAAGAAACAGAGACTTAGAGAATTTAAGCAGCTTGCCCAAAGTCACTTAGCTGGTAGAATTTAGATTCAAACTCAGGTCTGACTTCAAAGTCCTTGCTGTGCTGTGCTTAGTCTGTCAGTTGTGTCTGACTCTTTGTGACTCCATGGACTATAGCCTGTCAGGCTCCTTTGTCCATAGGATTCTCCAGGCAAGAATACTGGAGTGGGTTGCTCTGCTTTCCTCCAGAAGATCTTCCCAACCCAGGGACTGAACACAGGTCATCTGCATTGCAGGTGGATTCTTTACCATCTGAGCCACCAGGGAAGCCTAAGAATACCAGAGTGGGTAGCCTATCCCTTCTCCAGGGGAACTTCTCAACCGCAAAATTGTACCGAGGTCTCCTGCATTGCAGGCAGATTCTTTACCAGCTGAGCTATCAGGGAAGCCCCTAAGTCCTTGCTATCAATTCCTTATGTTAAATCCTGAAAAAGGAGTGAAACTCTTAATGTAAAATTTCAACAACTTCTTTCACTATATGATAAATGCCAAGATTTCTTTTTTGTCTTTCTCTTCCACTAAGTAAAAGATACTTGAAGGCAATAAGATGCCAGGTATATTATTCCATTTGATACTCATAACCCATAAGGAAGGCAATATTATCAGTTCCATTTTACAGATGGGGAAATAGAAGTTGAGAAGAGTTAATAACTCACTTACATCATACCCCTGGAAAGTGGTGAGCTGGAAGGTGAAGCTAGGCAGTCAGATAAGAGCCCTCCTGCCAAACCGTAGAACTGCACTGCCTCGCCAATTGAGAATGAAACAAATGAACTAGTGTGGCTGGGAGCACAATTCTTGCATCCCTGAAAGGATTCAAGAACCAATGCTAGCCCAGTGGAGAGAAAGCAGGATGGAGGGCTCTCGTGCCCCTCTTAATGCAAACAGGGCAGAGAGGAGGAAGGGGGGAGAGAAGTATCTGTGGCAAAGGTTTTGGCCTGTGTGAGCAGCCTGAAAGGTCAAGCAATTGTATGCTATGAATGCTAAGTTGTTTCAGTCGTGTCCGACTCTTTGTGACTCCATGGCCTGGGACCCACCAGGCTCCTCTGTCCATGGGATTTTCCAGGCAAGAATACTGGAGTGGGTAGCCATTTCCTCCTCCAGGGGCTTTTCTGGACCCAGGGATCGAACCCATGTCTCTTACATCTCCTGCACTGGCAGGTGGTTCTTTACCACTAGCAATACCTGGGAAGCCAAAGCAGTTGATGAAGTTGCATTTATAAAACGGTTGTTTAAAATCACACGGATGCAAGCCTACTTATATCTCTAGGTTTGGGCTGGGAAAGGGAAGCCAAGGGGAAAATTACTGAACTACTTCCATAGTTTCTCAGTTGTAAGGAATAAGTTCACAAGAGGAAGATCACACATTTTGAAGAAGAAATTGGCTCCCATATGCCTGAAATGACGAGGTCTAGGACTGGAGGGCCAGCCTGCTCCAAGCAAGCTGGATGCAGCATCAGGATGTCAACCACTAAGAGCAATGTCAGAAGGCATCTGCCCTTTTCTCTTCAGGAAGTTGCTTCTTGGAGGAGGCCTAACCTGCCAGGCTCTCTGTCTTACTTTGACCACTGCTCAGTCTTGACATCCAAGAGCTTCCTCTCTACAGCCCCTCCTTGCCACCCATCCCACTTCTCCCTCCCATTCATCCCCTTCTCTCTCCCAACCTACCATTCCTCCCCAACAACTCTTCCTCCTCACCTGGATGTTCCTTTTGATGATGTCCCTGGTCAGCTGTACCTTGCCTGTGCTGGGGTCCACCCCAGCCAGCGGCACCATGACCTCCCCAATGACGTCATCCCGGGAGAAGCGATCAAAGCTGAGGACGAGGAAGTGCAGGACCAGGTCTTGCAGCTGGCTGTACGGGATGCCATAGAAGGTGAAGGTTTCATCAAACACAGGGTCCAGGGTCTTCCGCAGCACCCTGGTCTTCACCCGATGCCGTTTGTCAGGAAGGATGGTCATTTTGATGTAGGGGTCAGAGCCCTGGGTCTGGTCATCCATCACGGGCAGCCCATGAGCCTCCTGGATTGTCACCACCAGGGCTTTTTTCGGGAAGTTATAGTCCACTGAGAAGGTGAGGGATCCTAGCATGACATCCTCCTCTGGAGATGATGGAGAGGTGGTTTTGCTCTCCCGGGGGGGTCAGGCTTGCAATGGGGCTCCTCAGTTCTTCCCCATAGTCCACTTTGATGGGCAACTGGTCTACACAAGATCCAGAGCTAGGGTCCCTTAGGACTCTTGTCTTGGCCCAGCAGGCCAGCCTCTGCTGCATCTACCAACAGGTTTCCGCGTCCACCTTCCCCTCCCGGGACCATCTTTGTCTCTCCGCACTTTGATGATTTTCTTCTTGTTGCTGAGGGTTTCTGGGTATATGCTGATGCCTTTGAGCATGTGAATGAACTTGTATGGTGGGTTCTTGTGCTTCTTCTCTGCCTGCTGGTGGCAGCATGTCCAGACAAAGACGGTCACTGAGACACACACCACCAGCACAGAGGCCCCGATAAGGCCAGCGACCACTGGTGATACATCTGAAAGTGGAGACCAGAGATGCATCAAGGCAGCTGGACCTCAGCCTCTGCCAGAGCACCCCTGCGTAGGGCCTCTGGTGGGACTGAGCTAATCTGCAACCCAGCCTTCTTCAAAGCGAAACTTGTTCATCTAGGCTTAGGAATGCCTCCCTCTTTTAGAGATGTCCTCACCCATCCCTCCAACCAATCCATGGCTCTTTCTTCCCACCAACCTGGATGAACTGCTCATCTTCTCTAGAAAGCCTCCCCCGCAGTGCCCCACCTGACTGCCTGTTCTTTTCTTGGCCCTGCCTCTGCACTTACAGACTTGATTTGCTCATATTGACTTGTGTTTCATATAAAGTGGCCCCGTAAGTGTTATAGGTCACCCTTCTACATAGGAACCATTCACCTCAACTCTTCCACAAGGGCATGAGCTGTGTCTGGTTTCAGGAAGATATTCCACAGCATCCAGCACAGGGTTTGCCACAGTGGGTTTGTGTGGGCTGACTGATAGGTAGGGTGGAAGGATGTGGAATTGACTTTGGATGGGTTTGGTAGGGTGCCCAAGGGTGATAAAAGTAGGTGGGTGGTAAGAAGTAGAACTGTAGGCCTAAGTCCTTTTGAAATATGTTTCAAATTTCAGCTCCCAGGTATTTAAAATACTTGTATTTTAATGTAAAATACAAATATTAAAAAATAAAACACAAGTATTTTAAATAGGAAGAAATAGGGACCATGGAACATGTCAGACCTTGTCACCTTCTTAGTAAGGTCGTTCCTGACCAACCTATTTAAAAATGTAACCTTTTCCACCTTTGAGACCTACACTTCTGGCCCTGCCTAATTTTCTCCATATGACATGACATGAGTTCTCTCTTTCACAAACACACACACACGCATGCACACATATACATAAGAACATATACAAACACTCACATATAATTGTATTAGTTATTATCTATCTTTGCTAGAATGTAAGTTTCCTAAGGACAGGGATTTTGTCTGCTTGTGTGCTGTGCTGTCACTCAGCCATGTCCAAGACTTTGTGACCCCACTGGCTATAACACGCCAGGCTCCTCTGTCCATGGAATTCTCCAGGCAAGAATACTGGAGTGGATTCCTCTGCCCTTCTCCAAGGCACCTTCCCAGTTTCTGGGACTGAACCCAGTCTTCTGAATGCAGGCAGATTCTCTACCTTTTGAGCCACCAGGGAAGCCTTCTGTTTGTTTAGTTCCTTTCTTTATCCCCAGCACTAAAAACACCTAGCAGGTACTTAATATTTGTTAGGTAAACAAATAACTAAAGAGAAAGAGGTTGTTTTTTCTTTTCTTCCCCTTCTCTAGTCTTGTCTTTTCCTGCACAAATTGGGCCCCTGACTGAGATAATTAGGTTTGGGGATTTCTTTTCCCTTAAATGCACTGAAGCTAACTTGGGTTTAGCTCTTAAAGATCTAGATAAGGCCTGTAGTTATCCATACGACACATTAGGGTAAGTCTCAAGTAGGGCAGGGGGAACTAAGGAAATAAATGTGATTCTTGCATATTCTAGATTTTTCCTAGAACATCCTTCTCTCAGGCATATGCCTGGCCTGCTGCCTCACTCTGCAGGCTTTTGTTCAAACCTCATCAGAAAACATTTCCTGTCTGTTCCAAGTAAGACAGTATCCCCACTACTCTGATTTATTTCTCTCTGTAGCACTTATTACCTCTGGTATATATTTATTTGTCAGTCTTCTCTTACTAGGTAATTTAATAAGACCAGTGACTGGCTGTTTTGTTCACTGCTACATTCCCAGGTCCTAGAACCACGTGGCACATAGTAAGTGTTCAGTGAACAAATGAGTTAGTGAATTCAAAACAGCTTCTACTTTAGAAACTTGGGATTAACAGATAATAAACTACTGTTTAAAAAATTGATAAACAGCAAGGTTCTACTGTATAGCACGGGAAACTATATTCAATATCCTATAATAAACCATAATGAAAAAGAATATATACATACACACATATATAATTAAATTATTGCTGTACATAAGAAACTAATACAACATTATAAATCAATGATACCTCAATAAAAAATTTTAAAAACCCAGTTTCCACAGATTGGAGAAAGAGGATGAGGTCAATATGACTACATATAACAGGGATAAATGTAAATTAGCCTTCAAAACCTATTGATAGGAAACAGGAGACCTTACTTGATAAATCTGAGTAACTAGCTTAGTAGTTTAAGTGATAACAGGCTTGGAGTATAGCTAGGCTGACTTATACTATCAGTGCAACGTCTGGATCATAGAGAGGCAGTATAATTTCATCTGCTCTGGTCATGACACGTATGAAGTGCTCTATCTATTTCTGACAAGAATAAAAATTGCTGTTTTTTGTGTGCCAGTATGATACCCCTGCCAGACACTGTGTTAGAGCTTCCTCAATCTGACTCAAATAGCTCACTGAATAGGTACCATTAATAGCTCAATTTTACAACTGAGGAAGCTGGGGATGCAAATCTGCTCTAGACCACCTAGAAGCAAATGACAGTGATGAGATTTAAACCCTGGTCTATCTGACACCAGAATGTGTCTATATTATGGATAAGCAGGATAGAAGAGGACCTAGAAACCATATTAAATGAGGAGAAACTGAAGGAGCTGAAGCTGAAGGGTCTGAGAATAACAAGTTTAATTACTTAAAGTATTTTGCTAGAAGAAGGTCTGATCTGATTTTACTTTGGAGGGCAGGTCTAATACCAGTGCATACAGGCTATAAGAAGACAGATAAATTGAAAGAACTGAATTATTGTTAGAACTGCCTCTCGATGGCCCAGATTGCTTCCGGAGGCAGTGAATCTCTGAAAACTTTCAGAGACTGGATCACCTTGGTCAGATATATTCTAAAAGGAATTTTCTTAACAAGGATTGGAATCAACATCTCTGAAATTCTTTCTACCTCAAACATTCAAAGTTCTATGAATGTTGGGACCAAGTAAGAAAAGAAGTGGTTACATTTTGAAATAATACAGATGAGGAGTAACGCCATTTAACAGAAAGTATATCAAGGTGACTGTGTCCATGGCCATGCTGAATAATAACAGCATTTATTTTCAGAATATCAGGTGAAATAAAAACTGTTAGGGAGAGGTTTCACATAATGGGAGCAGCCTTGGCTGTAAGCTCCTTGAGAGCAGGCAGAAATTACAGCCTGTTTACTTTTGAATCCCCGAGTCTCTTGCATCAAACAGGAGCTCAGTAGATATTTGCTTGAACAACTGATTGGGTTCAATTGTAAATCAGAATAGGCACAATCTGAAAAATTGGCTCTCCATTCACCTATGAGAGATTTTCCTGAAAACTGCTACTGATTTGTAACACCGAATATTATCTCTCCAAGAAGAGAAAAGCAAGAAACTACCAGGACAAGTATATTTTTGAGAATGATTTGAAAGGGAGTCTAAAGGTCAGGGTTGAGAGACATCTGAGTGATCCTTTTGGCTCTACCATAAATTTACTCTGTGATCTTGAGAGATCCCATTGCTGCTTACTATGCCTCAACTTTTATTGCTAGAAAGCAGTGGATCAGTAAAAGAGATGAAGGATGCTTATCTTTCAGGAGGATAGATAAGGAAAAAGAGACAAACAGATGAATGGTTAGATAGCATCACCGACTCAATGGACATGAATCTGAGCAAACTCCAGGAGACAGCAAAGGACAAGGAAGCCTGGCATGCTACAGTCCACAGGGTCGCAAAGAACTGGACATGATTTAGTGACTAAGAAACAACAACACAGCACTTCCACCTCGTTTCCCACTTTTGCTCTACTTTCTTCTTCATTTTAGTATTTGTTCATCCCTACGTCTTTCCCGCACACCCAAGGCAGCAAACTAGAAAAATCAGAGATGTTGAAACTCAGGACCCTCTGTCTAGTTTTAGTCCAATGCTTAGTGGGAAAAGTAAGTTAGAACTAAAAGCTGAAGTGAGTGTTTTCAAGTAGTTGTAAATTGCAGTGACCCATGCTGCTTGCTCCTTTTGTCCGCCGAGGTCAAAGATGATTGAGTGTTGGCTTGGTGTATCTCACAAGGGCTATGGAGTTTGAAATGAAGTACTCTATGAGATGTGAAAAAAGTCACAAGTTCTACAGGGAGTTCTCGGTGGAGACCTTCTGTATGGATCTGAAGATCTATAAGACACATCTGGGTTTGTTCAGCTCTCTCAGCCTCTGACCAGACATGCTTATTGACATTTCCTTTGCAAAAATAGCCTTTCCTGGTCAAGTAGACCAGCGTGACACAGTGAAATAAGAATGAATTTTGCCATCAATGGGAAATTGGTTTAAATCCTAACACTAGCCTAACTAGTTTGACTTTATTTCCCTTAGCCTCAGTTTCCTCATCTAGCAAATATATATATAATAATGAATACACTGGAGGGTATTTATAAGTCTTTTAGTATGTCGAAGACTGATATAATTTCTTTTCTTTTGTCCACTAATATTTCCTCTAAATGACATCACTATATTATGCTCTACAACATCTAACTTTCCAAGGAATCTGGAACTGCAATTAGAGAAAAGAATATAATGGAAAGGAGGCAAAAGAAGAAAAAGAAAAGCAAGAAGAAAATCACGGGCTACTCATATGATCAGAAAAGGGACATCAATTTTGAAAATTTAGGACTCAAATAATAAAAATGCAGAAGATGAAGTGGAAGAAAAATATAATCAAGATTTATCCTTGGGGAATCAGTGTGAACCAGTAGTAAATGGGTGTGACCTGTTGTCTGTATACTTTCTCTGATCTGATATTCTTCCTGACATTGTAGGGATAGAGCAGGCTGGGTTTTGTTAATTTCCATAAACCTTCTAGTAGGGAGTGAGAAAAGCCATTTCCTAGTTGGATTGTGACCCCACCCTAAACAGTGGAGTCTGGATGCTCAAACCTTCTGGATTGTCTGAGACATAGCATCTCTTAAGGGAAATCAAGGAACCCTAGGCTGGCAGCAACTCTCACCTGCTTCTCCCATCCAGACTGGGATAGGACTGAGGCAGAAGCAGGGCAATTCATTTTTCTTTGGGGGCCAGGAAAACAGCACAGGAAGTTTGCTATCTCAGCACATTTTGCAGGAATCCCCCGGAGGAAAAACTTGCATCTCGAGCTTTTCTTTCCCATCTGCTTCCCCTATTTTCCACCCCACTCTCTGCTCAGGGAGTGTAACTGATGTTGGAGCCTGTAGGGTTGGGTCTGGGACCAGCCGCTCCGAGATGACGTAATGCTTTCTCTGGTACACAAAGCGGCCTCCCCGGGCTCGGCCTTTTGCGCCCCTCCCCCTCTGGCCCGGCTCGGGCCCCCGCCAGCACCAGCGCGGGTGAGTCCCCCTTTTTGAAAAGCCGGCCCAGGGAAACAGCGAACAAAGGCCTGAGAAGAAGAGCCCAGGCGCTGCCAGGAGGCCCAGAAATAGACATCACGTCATCCCCCAGCCCAGCAGCGCCAAGCGCCATTTGGTAGCATCGGACGGACCCCACCATTACGATGCAGAATAGACATGGCGGGGCTCACGTTTCCTCCCGGCCCCAGCATCCCGCTGACCGGCTTCAGGAGTGGCTTCCTTTTGCTCCCCACCCCCGCACCCCTCTTTCCCCAGAGGCCGCCGCCTCCCTGGCTGCCTGCCACACAGCCCACGGTCTCCAAGCTGCCATCTTGATGCCCCATTCCCCTTGCCACCTCCCTCCCCCGCAGCCTTGAGGAGTGGGAGGGGGAGGAAGGGGCACCGCCCTGCGTGCCCCAAGGGGGAGGCCTCGGCCTACCTCCCCTCGCCTCCCCTCGAAGGAGGGGGTTCACGTCCTTCGCAGGCTCTCGGTTTCTCACCTCCAGCGGTACTGACAGTGCACCATACAAGGTTTTCGCATCCTGGACGTCCCCACCCTTGGTGCGACTCTGGCCTTCTCAGCCCCTGCAGCCCACAGCTCAGGTTCGGGCGCTGTGCACTGCCCGCGACACCACCACCGCAGGCCCGATTCTACCCACCACCACAGGCCAGGCCTTGATCTGGGCTTCACGCTCTGCCCAGCCGCTGAGCTCCCTTGCCTTGGCAACGGTTTCACCTACCCCAGGCTTAGTTTGCCAGATTTTTACTTACCAAAGCTAGGTCGGATGTTGGTGATCTCAGCCATGTCGTAATCAGAGGCTATTGCTATAAATGCTTTTGCAATGGTCGGTCAGACAAGTCTGGGACCTCCGGTAAGTACCGGAGGCCGCCGCTGCAGAGCGCTAGGCCAGGGCAGGGAGAAGGTGCCTAGTGGATGCCTCCTGCGACGGTCTGGTCCCTGGTTGACAGCTGCGGTCGCCTCTTAAGATGCTCCAGGGATGCTCTGAGCTAAGGATGCAGGTGCAGCCAGACTGGTCCTGATGCGAGGTAGGCCCCGCCTTCCTCCGAATGGCCCTCGGCAGGAGACTCCTCCTCTGTCCGAAAAGTTCCGGAAGGCAAGCCCCGCCCTTTTCCGGAAGATCCCTGGGAGGGGACCCCTCCCGCGGCCCAACCTTTCGGGAGAATGAGACCCCGCCCACTGATGGGTCTGTAAAGCGAAAACCCCGAGGCCTGACTAAGGAGAAGTTGTATGAGATCCTTTAGATCTTGTGATTCCGATTCCCTAGGCTTAATATAGCAGCAGAATGTTCTGGGCGACAGGGAGGTAGGATTTTGAAAAAATAAAATTATATATTGCCTGCTTTTCAGTATCAATTACCGTTATTGTTATGCGTTTCTGAGACCACTAAAGATTATTATGGAAACTTTCTTAAACTTCAGAAGCTCTGATTAAGGACCAAACCTGGTGACGGCTGCACAACTCTGAAAGTTTACTGAAAATAATTGAATTGCATAAGTAAAACCTCTTTGGTGGCTCAGACGGTAAAGAATCTGCCTGCAACGCGGGAGACCCAGAGAAGAGCTGACTCATTGGAAAAGACCCTGATGCTGTTAAAGACTGAAGGCAGGAGGAGAAGGGGGCGACAGAGGATGAGATAGTTGATGGCATCACTGACATTCAATGGACATAAGTTTGAGCAAACTCTGGAAGATCGTGAAGGACAGAGAAGCTTGGCATGCTGCAGTTCATGGGGTCTCAAAGAGTCGGACGACTTAGCAGCTGAAGAACAACAATAAGGATGGATTCTGTGATGTGTAAATTGAAGCTTTTTTCTTTTAAAGACTAATGAAGGTTGCCAGTAATTAATCGGTGTTGTCTATTTCTCTTCTAAAAGCTTCAAATGCTTAGAACAGCTTAGATGAGAGAGAGATAGCAAACCAACAGATCTGTGCATGTGTAGTTTCAAAAAGCAGGACACAAATGAAAAGCCAAGCTTCTAGAGACATCTTTGGAATGGAAGAGTTAGTGTGATTCACATTAGAGTCAGACTGCTGGCGGTTATCTCCATGATTACATCAACTTCACCATTTTGAGCTGTGGATCCGTTTATTTTGCAGATTCTGTTTACAGACAGAATCAAGTCAAATAAATTACTTAAATATATAAATGTTGGTGGTTCACCTGTAAAGTGAGAGAGTTGAATGTACTTTTCTAGTTTTGACCTTCTGTCCTTCTAGAAAAGAGAAAAGAACATCGTTCTAGGAGTTACTCATCCATTCAAAACACATGTATTGAATTTAATTGGCCTTCGACTATGCTCCAAGCACCTTCCTGGACACCGGATTAATGCATTAGAAGCTAGAGTCAGGATACCTGATTCCATCTGATAGCTGTGTATCTTTGTAAAAATCACCTACCCAACTGAGCCTAAAGTGTGTCCTGTATAAACCGGAAGGTATAATAGCCATTGTCTTAAAGAATTTATTGTAAAGATTAAAAAAAAAATCACCTTTGGTAACATAAGTGAAAGCATTTTGTAAGGAGAGTGTTATACAGAGATGAATAATTACTATGGATTGAATTCAAGACTACCTTCTCTTTATTCAGGAAACTGCACTATTTGTAACCCAGGATTTGTCTTTCTTAAATTTAATGAATTCTCCATTTCCTTGGTTGCATATTCCGGGTGTCTTGCAGCGAGGACTGTCAACTTAAACCACTGAACCTTAAACTCCCAGTGTTGTTTTGAGTAGGATAGCTCAGTGGACAGAGAAAGCAAGGTAGTGCCTTTAAATATTTTTGCCAACAACGGAAGTGCTCGTGCTTTGGCTTCATTGTGCCCTAAAATAGAATGGCGCCTGGGCTGGGAGCGTGCTCCCTTGACACCCCGACGCGGCGCACCACGACCCGGGGACGCGTGAGTAAGTCGCTGCCGCTGTCTGACTTCCGGTGATAAGGAAGCTGAGTTTCCGCGGGAGCGGGCCGGCTGGTGAGGGTACTGGTTGTGTCCTGTAGAGCGGGAAGAGGCAGTTTGGAGTGGACGTCCGGGCGAAGGATGTTCAGGGGTGAGGCGGTCGGGTCCGTGGCAGAGGCAGGGGAGTGAAGACTTCTAGCTGGCAGTGGGGACTGAGTCAGCGCTAGGCACTGAGGTGAAAAGCGCAGTTTGTACCCCTTTGTGAAATGTTTGCCCAGGAGGAGTTCGCGCTAGGGCCGCCTCCTTATTTGCATTCGTTCACACTGTTGGTTTGACTGCAGTTCCCAAAGAGGGGGCCTCTTTAGAACCTCTTTTGTGTTTGAAGTGCCTGAGCTGATCCCTGCAGGCTGCTGACTGAATAGGAGCTGCCTTTCTTTTCATCCCCCGCCCCTCAACCCCCCGCCTTTTTGGACCTCAGTGATTTATCTGAAACGTGTCTTGCCTAAATTAACGCCACGATCCTTAATTCTCCCTTACCATTCCCTTATCAGAGGAATCTTTACTTGTTAATTTAACTGTGATTATCAAGATAGGGACAAAAGTTCATTTGGTCTGGGCTGGGGAATCTCTCCCAGTGTCCTGGAGAAATGGAATTAAAGCAGTTTAAAACTAACCTTGTAGTTCACTCTTCAGTTCAGTTCAGTCGCTCAGTCGTGTCCGACTCTTTGCGACCCCATGAATCGCAGCACGCCAGGCCTCCCTGTCCATCACCAACTCCCAGATTTCACTCAGACTCACGTCCATAGAGTCCGTGATGCCATCCAGCCATCTCATCCTCCGTCGTCCCCTTCTCCTCTTGCCCCCAATCCCTCCCAGCATCAGGGTCTTTTCCAATGAGTCAACTCTTCGCATGAGGTGGCCAAAGTACTGAAGTCTCAGCTTTAGCATCATTCCTTCCAAAGAAATCCCAGGGCTGATCTCCTTCAGAATGGACTGGTTGGATCTCCTTGCAGTCCAAGGGACTCTCAAGAGTCTTCGCCAACACCACAGTTCAAAAGCATCAATTCTTCGGGCGCTCAGCCTTCTTCACAGTCCAACTCTCACATCCATACATGACCACAGGAAAAACCATAGCCTTGACTAGATCTTAGAAAGCACTTTTATGTTGCCATCCTCTAATCCAGGTTTTCATCTAGTACCTTGGTAGATGGGCATTCGGGCCTTACTTGAACATTGTTAGTGATGAAGAACTCACTGTAACAGGAGGCAGCAAGTTCTATTCTTGGACCTATCTTATTGAGAATAAAGTTTTCTGGGGTAGAAAGATGCAATTAGTTTTCATATAATGCTCTTGGTCCAACCTGCATATAGTATGCACAAAAAGTTCACACACTCATTCAATCATTCAAGGAACACTTAATGATTGTCTCCAGTAGGGCAGATATTGCTGAGTGCTGGAGGTACTCATTGAAAGAATCTTTTCCCTCAAAAAGCACATAGTTTGTGAGGGGCTGGCGGAAAGAGCCAAGAAGCAATCATAAAAGTGGTACATACAAAAAGAGGTTTGCAAATAGATGCTATAAGAATGTATGAGAAGATAACCTCCACTCTAGGTTAGTGTTGCCATTAAAGTGTGATATTTGGAATTGAAGTCAACTGTTCAGAAATATCATAGTATACACAAAAGTTAGGAATCTCTCTTGTTGTCAATACAAAATTTTTGTTAATATAGTCTAACCTTTTAAACAACCACACTTTGCTTTTGCATTCTTTCTGTTAAGGGAAATACCTGTTTATAAAAGCAACAATAAAAACATTTATTGATCTAATAAATTGCTATTTAATGATGGAAGTGCGATTTTTGTTTCATTTTATAGCTGAAGTAATGAAATTCAGGTAAAGTAACTTATGCAAGGTCACAAAGCTTACTTGGGAAACAAATCCAGACAGTTTGACTCCACAGTTTGTTCTCAACATCATGCTATCCTACCTCCCTGATGGTAATAGTAATAATTAACACTTACTAATCATTTAGTATTTAATTCTTATAACAACTCCATAAGGTTAGAAAAATTATTATCTTTTATAGTTGAGGAAACCAAAATTTGGGTAGGTGAAGTCACTCAGGCAAGATAACACAGTAATCAGTAATAGAGTTAGGATTTGAACTCAGGCATTCTGTCTCTTACTTCCCACCTAATGGAAGATTGTATTTGGTGTAAAGTACAGTGTTCGTGTTTGAACTTGAATAAGTAAAAATATATCTGCTGCTGCTGCTAAATCGCTTCAGTCGTGTCCGACTCTGTGCGCCCCCATAAATGGCAGCCCACCAGGCTCCACTGCCCCTGGGATTCTCCAGGCAAGAACACTGGAGTGGGTTGCCATTTCCTTCTCCAATGCATGAAAGTGCAAAGTGAAAGGGGAAGTCGCTCAGTCGTGTCCGACTCTTCGCGACCCCACGGACTGCAGCCTACCAGGCTCCTCTGTCCATGGAATTTTCCAGGCAAGAGTACTGGAGTGGGTTGCCATTGTCTTCTCCGAAAAGTATATCTGAGGAAATTTCTTACCATTAATTAATAGGAAAGTGATAAGAATTTGCCTTTTTCCTTTCAGAATGGAATAAAAGTGGGACTTAGAAAATGTTGCCCTGTAAGAAGAGAAGAACTACATTGACAGCGTCCCCACAGCATCAGGGCAACCAGGAGGAAGATGGCTTAGACCTGCAGTCAGCTGTTAAACCAGAATCTGACCAAGTTAAAGACCTGGGGTCAGTGTCCCTGTCCTGGAGTCCAAGTCATGGCAGAGCAGCTGACCTTGACGTGCAGGATGCAGGCATTCAGCTTGGTATGGAGGACCCATCTTTGAGCTCTAGGATGCTCACTGAGGACACAAATGTGGCAGTTCTGGAAGCTGTGGATGTGGCCATCTCTCAGGGAATCACCCTTCCTTCCTTGGAGTCTTCCCAGCCTGTGAATACACACATTGGTAAAGGAAAACTCCAGGCCACTAGCTCAAGGAGAGGGAAGAAAATTATACTCAGACCTGGGTCAGTTACTCAAGAAGACAGAGGCGATCATCCTATCGCGAAGGAGCCTTTTTCAGAAGAGCCTAGTGAAGAGGTCAAGGAAGAAGGAGGTAAGACATGGAAGATCTTTGGCTTACATTTACCTTGTGAGTACCAGCTTTTCAGTGCCTTTGCGCTTGTCATTGCACTCTGCAGTGCCTTTACAAAACAGCATTTCTGAAAGGGAGGCTGGTTGTGTTTGGAATTGGAGCATTGGTCTTTGTAAGGGTCAGCACTGAACATTATGAATGGGTAGAAATTTTCTTCTCCCTTTCCATTTCCTTGATCATCTTCCGTATTCTTTTCTTTTTATTTATTTGTTCAGTTGTGGTGTGTCTTTGTTGCTGCACGTGGGCTTTCTCTAGTTGCAGAGAGTGGGGGCTGTGCTCGTCGTCATGTGCAAGCTTCTCACTGCAGTGGCTTCTCTTACTGTGGAGTGCAGGCTCTGGGTGTACTGCCTCAGCAGTTGGAGCACACAGGCTTAGATGCCACGCGGCGTGAGGGATCTTCCTAGAGAACGGGTCAGGAACCAGTGTCCCTTGCATTGCAAAGTGGATTCTTAACCACTGGACCACCAAGGAAGCCCTCTTTCCTTCCTTTTTATCTTTTCTGTAGGGATGAACTGTGTATGGCCTATTAATATTTGGTGGCTGTTTATGAAGTGGGCCTTGAGGAAGGGCAGCAGCTATAAGGGAGAGACTACTGCCTATGGCATTTGGCAAGGTTCTCCAGAGATGCCCATAACCCTTAGGACCTGAAGGATGAATTTTGATTTGATGGAATGGTGGCATGGAGTATCTTAGCTGAAGAACAGTCTGAGCAGAGGGAGGAGAGGTAGTGAAAGATGATGTCAGAGTGTTAGATTGTGTTTAGATTGTGATGGGCTTTGTTTTTTCTGTATGAATGTTTGAACTTTTCCTGACGGTTATAGCTCACTAATAAAAAGAAGTGGAAGGCATACGTATGACTTCAAAACACTTATAATCTAGTTGAGAAGAGAAGACATAAGCGCCTAATTCATTTGGTGCAATTTAGGACAATATGTCGGAGAAGGCAATGGAAACCCACTCCAGTAGTCTTGCCTGGAAAATCCCATGGACGGAGGGGCCTGGTGGGCTGCAGTCCATGGGGTCACTAGGAGTTGGACACGACTGAGTGACTTCACTTTCACTTTTCACTTTCATGCATTGGAGAAGGAAATGGCAACCCACTCCAGTGTTCTTGCCTAGAGAATCCCAGGGACGGCGGAGCCTGGTGGGCTGCTGTCTATGGGGTCACACAGAGTCGGACACGACTGAAGCGACTTAGTAGTAGTAGGACAATATGTGATTGAATGGAAGTGAGGCACAAGTAATTAAGATTTTTGAAACTGAATCTTGGTGGATTGATAGAATTCAATTGTTTAGGGTAAAGGAGTGGAAATAGAAGAGCATTTTTTTCAAACATGTAAAAGTGCTGTGTTTGTATGGGTGCGTAACAGGGTTTCAAATAAAAGGATAAATTCAGATTACTATACAGAGTCATGCTGTTATGCCTTTGAGACCTTGTAAAGTATTGAGAAGAAAGGGTATGTCTTAGAGACCTTAGAAAGAAAGAATTAATATTACTCAGAGACTGATAATGTCTGGGCTGGGGGATGGTGAAGCATGCCTTTGTGGGGAGATATTTGAGGGGTTAAAATGAGTTCAGCTTTAGATATGGGGAGTGTGAGGTGACATTGGGGCCATCAAGGAAAAATAGAAAACTGAGATTGAAGTTTGGTAAGAGGTAGAATGAAAAAGTTTTTGATTGTGCTTCTTCTCATGGAAAGGAACATGGTAGAAAATGATAGAGAAGGGAAAACCTGAGAAATATCAATAATAGTGAAAGTCAAGGAGGCAGGAGAGTTTTAAGTGCAGGTACTTTATTTAAAACTTTGTGACAAAGGAGATACATTGATACCTGAGAAAAATATTACATTTATTTTTTTATTTTTTATTTTTTTAGGTTGCAATCTTGGTTCTGCCATTTATTAACAGCATGAATTTGAGCATGTTATCTATCTTCTCTAAGGCTCAGTTTCTCTACTATTGAAGGTGAAGGTGAAGTCGCTCAGTCGTGTCCGATTCTTTGCGACCCCGTGGACTGTAACCTACTAGGCTTCTTGGTCCATGGGATTCTCCAGGCAAGAATACTGGAGTGGACTGCCATTTCCTTCTCCAAAAATATTACATTTAAAGGTTGATCTTTGAGAGTAGATTTAGGAGAGATTTTAGGAAAAGGAAATCAAATGATGAAATTAAAGAGGGAAGGATGAAAGTCCCAGTGATAATTTGTACAGTGGAGTGGAAAGGAAATAGCTAGTCTTGCAACTGCATGACTTAAATTTTCTCCTCGGCTGTGGTGTGTTTGTGACATGAAGACCAGAAGGAATGGAAGAAAATGCAGAAATAAAGTGCTAGAGATGGAATGTGAAATTAAGTAGGGGCTCAAGGGGGTTTAATTGTCAGTTAATATCCAATAATAGATAAATAAAATAAAAAATATCAAATATAGATAAAATAAACATTTTTGTTTTAGTATTATCAGTAATACTACTACCCCTCATTAATCTGGATAATTGAAAGTTGATTCTCCCACCTTGTAATACTTCTGTTAGCTGTATGTACAAGTAATACCACTATCTCAGTGGCTCTGTGGTAAAAAAATCTGCCTGCCAGTGCAGGAGAATCAGATTTGGACCCTGGGTCAGAAAGATCTCCTGGAGAAGGATATGGCAACCCACTCCAGTATTTTTGCCTGGGAAATTCCATGGACAGAGGAGCCTGGTAAGCTACAGTCCATGGGGTTGCAGAAGAGCTGGACACAGCTTAGTGACTAAGCAAATAATACCAGTAAAAGGAGTACATTTTGACTCCCTTTACCACCACCTGCCCCCGCCAAGTAACTTTTTTGACCAAATAGAAATGTCACATAAAAAGCAGAAGCGAAGAAAGAAGATTGAAAATTCATATATGCACATTTTGGAAAATACTGAAAAGTTGAAAAAAAATAAAAATCACTCATAATCTTACTATTCAGAGTGAAAGTGAAAGTTGCTCAGTCGTGTCTAACTCTTTACAACCGCATGGAATTCTCCAGACCAGAATACCGGAGTGGGTAGCTGTTCTCTTCTCCAGGGGATCTTCCCAACCCTGGCATCAAACCTAGGTCTTCCGCATTGCAGGCAGATTCTTTGCCAGCTGAGCCATCAGGGAAGCCCAAGAATACTGGTGTGGGTAGCCTATCCCTTCTCCAGAGGATCTTCCCGACCCAGGAATTGAACCGGTGTCTCCTGCATTAGCAGGCAAATTCTTTGCCAGCTGAGCTACCAAGGAAGCCCCAGAGTAATTGCTGTTAGAATTTAGTGCCTATTCTTTTTGTTGTTTTGCTTTTGTTTAAGTAACATTTTGGTTTTTTGATTATGATTATGTGTGTGTGTGTGAGGGGGCAGAAAAACATTAGGTTATTTTGAAGTATCAGCATTGTGTTACAATCGATATACACTGTTAAATTATGTTTCCAGGCTGCAGGTGTTAGTGATTAAACCTTTCTCTGGATTGGTATTTATTCTTGTAGAATTTTAATTGTTTTTTTAATAACTGATTTACATACCCTAATTTCTCCTTGAATCGTGTTTTCTCCTTTCTTTGCCTTTTAAAAATGATTACCTTAGGTAGATTTCAGCTTACAATTAGCTGGGTTTTATAATTTTCAGCTAATTATTTTCATATTACCAATTTGAAGCTGTTAGGCTGGCAGTAAGCAAACTACTTCTTCCTTACCTCTTGTAATATTCTTTATTTTAAGATCTGGTTTATCTTATATGAGAATTGCTATGGAATGTCTTTTTCCATCCTCTCAGTCTATATGTGTCTCTAGGTCTGAAGAGTGTCTCTTGTAGACAGCATGTATATGGGTCTTGTTCCTGTATCCATTCAGGAGTCTGTGTCTTTTGGTTGGAAAGTTTTATCCATTTACATTTAAAGCAATTATTGATATATATGTTCCTATTGACATTTTCTTAATTGTTTTGGATTTGTTTTTGTAGGTCTTTTCCTTCTCTTGTGTTTCCTGTCTATAGTAGTCCCTTTAACATTTCTTGTAAAGCTGGTTTGGCGGTGCTAAACTCTCTTTTAACTTTTACTTGTCTGCAAAGGTTTTGATTTCTCCATCAATACTGAATGAGATCTTTGCCAGGTAGGGTAATCTTGGTTGTAGGTCTTTCACATTCAATACTTCAAATATAGCCTGCCATTCCCTTCTGGCCTGCAGAGTTTCTGCTGAAAGATCGGCTGTTTATCTTATGGGGTTTCCCTTGTATGTTGTTGTTGTTCAGTTGCTAAGTCATGTCTGACTCTTTGTGACCCCACAGACTGTAGCATGTCAGGCTTCCCTGACCTTCACTATCTCCTGGAGTTACTCAAACTCATTGAGTTGGTGATGCCATCCAACCATTTCATCCTCTGTCGCCCCCTTTTCCTCCTGCCATCAATCTTTTCCAGCATCAGGGTCTTTTCCAGTGTGGCCAAAGTAATGTAGCTTCAGCTTCAGCATCAGTTCTTCCAGTGAATATTGAGGATTGATTTCCCTCAGGATTGACTAGTTTGATTTCTTTGCTGTCCAAGAGTCTCTCAAGAGTCTTCTCCAGCACCACCATTCGAAAGCATCAATTCTTTATTCTTTAGTCTCAGCTTTCTTCATGGTCCAACTCACACATCTATACATGACTACTGGAAAAACCACAGCTTTAACTATACAGACCTTTGTTGGCAAAGTAATGTCTCTTTTTTTAATATACTTTCTAGGTTTGTCATCGCTCTTCTTCCAAGGAGCATCTTTTAATTTCATGGCTGCAGTCACCATCTGCAGTGATTTTGGAGCCCAGGAAAATAAAATCTGTTACTATTTCCACATTTTCCCCATCTATTTGCCATGAAGTGATGGGACTAGATGCCACGATCTTTGTTTTTGAACGTTGAATTTTAAGCCAGGCTTTTTCACTCTCTTCTTTCACCCTTACCAAGAGGCTGTTTAGTTCCTCTGCTTTCTGCCATTAGAGTGGCATTATCTGCATGTCTGAGGTTGTTGATCTTTCTCCTGGCAGTCTTGATTTCAGTTTGTGAGCTATCCAGCCAAGCGTTTCGCATGATATACTCTGCCTGTAAGTTAAATAAGCCGAGTGATAATATACAGCCTTGATGAACTCCTCCAATTTAGTTATTGCTTTTCACTTGCTGCTTTTAATATTTTTTCTTTGTTTTTATTTTTTGTTAGTTTGATTAGTATGTGTCTTGGTGCGTTTCTCCTTGGGTTTATCGTGAATGAGATTCTCTGTGCTTCTTGGATTTGATTATTTCTTTTGCCATGTTAGGGAAGTTTTCAACTATAATCTCTTCAGAAAATTTCTCAGACCCTTTTTCTCTTCTTCTGAAACCCCTATAATTCAAATGTTGTTGTGTTTAGTATTGTTCCAGAGGTCTCTGAGACTATCCTCAATTTTTTCATTCTTTCTCCTTTATTCTGCTTTTCAGCAGTGATTTCCCACCATTCTATCTTCTAGCTCACTTATCTGTTTTCTACCTTAATTATTTGAGTATTGATTTTTTTTCTAGAGTATTTTTAATTTCGGTAATTGTATTATCTATCCCTGTTAATTTTTTATTTCTTCTAGGTCCTTGTTAAATGTGTTCATTGATTCTGTCATTTTTTCCATTCTGTTTTTGAGGTTTTGGATCATCTTTACTATCATCTCTCTGAATTCTTTTTCAGGTAGTGTTGGCTATTTCCTCTTCATTTATTTGGTCTTGTGAGTTTTTACTTTGTTCCTTCATTTGCACAATATTTCTCTATCTTTTCATTTTTCAGTAAGTTACTATATGTGAGGTCTCCTTTTCCCAAGGTCTAGTGTTGTATTCCTTCTCCCTTTTAGTTTCTGCCCTCAGTGGATGGAATTGGTCCAGTGGGTTGTGTAGGCTTCATGTTGGGAGGGACTTGTTCGAAGGCAGGAAGGAACTTAGGTTAGCAAGGAGAATAGGTGAGATGAATCAGCTACGGGAAATGATTTGTACACTGGCACTGATGGAAAAAAAAGAAAGACTGGTTGTGTAAAAACTGCGGAATAGGGAATTCCCTGGTATTCCACTGGTTAGAAATCTTTGCATTCATTGCTGTGAGCCTGGGTTCAATTCCCGGTCAGGGAGCTAAGATATTGCAAGCCTCGCGGCATGGTCAAAAAATAAATAAATAAATAGAATCTTCAGAATAAATGCGTTGTATCGGAATAGATTCTTATGGTGCTGAACATCGTAAATATTCTTTAGAGGTATGAGTTCACGGTTGGGAAAAAGTGTCTGAAACATTTTCTTTTCCTAGAGGAGGCAAATGATGACAATCCAGAATATAATTTCCTGGAAGAACTTGATGAGCCAGATGCAGAGGGTTTCTGCACTGGCCAGGCAGTGAGAAGCGCCAGTGAGTCTGTGTTTCGGATGAGTCATGCTCTTGACTTTTCCACATCTACGTTTTGTTTACTTTGCAGATTTTTGAGGGTGAAGCTTGTAGCCCACTTAGATTAAGACATTTAAGCTTCCTCTACCGTTTATTTCTATAATTCTTTAAATTTACATATATATTCAGGAATCCTTTCAGTTACTCATTTATACATCCCATAGTCATGAATTGAGTCCAGTATTTGGCAGCGATTGTACGGAAATGAGTAAGACATGGCCTCTGCCTGTAGGATGTCAACTTAGTAGGGGATACAGACAGGAACAGCTACAGTACAAAGTGATAAGTGCTATAATAATAGCTTGTGTATCAGGTACCCTGGCGGCCTAGAAAAGGGTATATAGTGGCCTGTGTATACTATGGCTTAGGGGATGATTCACAAAATGAGATGTTTCATCTTAGTTTAGAAGGAGCAATAAGAAATTTTTGGCGAATGGGGCCAGAGAAGGATATTTATTGCAAATAGAAGAATGGCTACAGACCATGAAATTATGAAACAACAATACATTTGTTTCAAAAATAGTAAGTCATTTGATTTAGTTGTCTGAGTGAGTGATGATAGAAAAGTTAAGCAGTGTTCAGGTCTTGGAGAACCTTAGATTTGATTTTTGAACTGTCAGAAAGGAGAGCTCAATGAGTTTTAAGCAGAAAATCAGTAGGAACTGACTTGGATTCTAGAAACATCACTTTGATTTAATGCCAATTTAATTTATTGATTTGGTGGGTAAAGAGAGCAAGATTGGAGGCATGGGAAACAGATAACTTGGCTTGAGTCATGTTTTAAAAAATTATTCCATTGCTGGTTTGCCAATAATGGATAAGATGTCTCAGGAACTGTTGGTTTGTATCCCCTGTCCTGGGAGAGTGAACACCACGTGGTGAGGGTAAACGTAGGCTGGTGACAAGGTTATGAAGAAAACTTTGTCAGTGTGCCAAAGTGTTCATTAGGTACCTAAACTATGCAGGTCTCTGTCCAAAGAGCATTATGTGAGCATAGTCCTGTAGCACTTATGTTTCGCTTTGTTGCTTTAGTTCATCTTTCATGTCATTTTTGAGATTAGAGTGCCATTTTCTTTCTGAAAGCCTTCTGTTTATTTTGATGTGTTATGACAGTTAAGGTTAGAGGAAGCATTGAAAGGAAAGTACCAAGAATCAAACAAAAAGTATAGAAAGAAAAGGCTGGAGGATTCTTGCTATAAAGTAAACTAGAGAAAAGAAAATGTTATTAAGAAAATCATAAGGAAGACAAAATACATTTATAATACTGTATTTATTGATACTTTATGTTGTCTGTTTATAGGATAAATCATTTGTCATTATATTAATATTGTCTTATATGATACAGAACAGTGTAGGCATACGTGTCAACTGGACATGAAAAATGAAAAGATGATGTGATAAAGAGATTCATATTTATTTACTGGTATAAGGATTCATGCATTGATAATGAAGAAGCAATGCTATGATGGCTTGATGGTAGCCTAGTGTAATTGATAGGATTGCTTCATGGTACCCTGGCCTGTAGATGAATGGAATTGTTACAGAAATTTTATGGCAATATTATAGTCCTTAAAGAAACTAAGATCATGGCATCAGGTCCCATCACTTCATGGCAAACAGAAGGGGGAAAAGTGGAAGCAGTGATAGATTTTATTTTCTTGGGCTCCAAAATCACTGCAGATGGTGACTGTAGCTATGAAATTAAAAGATGTTTGCTCCTTGAAAGGAAAGCTATGACAAACCTGGACAGCATATTAAAAAGCAGAGACATTGCTTTGCCAGCAAAGGTTCTTATAGTTAAAGCTATGGTGTTTTCAGTAGTCATGTATGTTTGTGAGAGTTGGACCATAAAGAAGAGTGGGCATTGAAGAACTGATGCTTTCGAACTGTGGTGCTAAAGAAGACTTTGAGAGTCACTTGGATGGCAAGGAGATCAATCTAGTCAATCTTAAAGGAAATACCCTGAATATTCATTGGAACATCTATTGCTGAAGCTAATGCTTCAATACTTTGGCCTCTTGATGCAAAGAGCCAACTCTTTGGAAAAGACCCTGATGCTGGGAAAAACTGAAGGCAAAAGAAGAAAGGGACAGCAGAGGATGGCATGGTTAGATAGCACCACCACTCAGTGGACAGGAGTTTTAGCAAACTCTGGGAGATAGCAGAGGACAGGGAAACCTGGCGTGCTGCAGTCTGTGGGGTTGCAAAGAGTCAGACGTGACTTAAAGACTGAACAAAAGTAACATTTAGTCAATATTCATGTACAGGATTGTAAACATTGTTACATTTTTAAAAATATGAGAGGCTGATACAAAGTTTCTCTGATTACAAGAGACAGGCATACTGTACGGTAATGTAACTCTTTGAAAACAAAGTTATAAATCAGTAATAAAGCTAACACATTGTTAATTTTATATTAAATATCACTTTATGTAAGGGTAGGCTATTCATTTCAGTATAAGTCTTGCACATGATGTTCTAATACTTAGGCAATGATAATGATGATGACACAGAAACATCTCATACAGTTCTTGCCATACAGTTATTAGATTTTCACATAAAGACACACATATATACACAACAGATAAGTTTATTAACTGTTGGCATGGTGACTATTTACTGTTCATTAAGTAGAAGTGGATCATGAAAAGGCCTTTATCCTCCTTGTCTTCACATTGAGTTAGCTGAGGAGGAAGAGGAGAAAGAAGGGGGTTGGTCTTGCTGTTGCAGGGGTGGGGAGACAGAAGACGTGGTGGAGGCAGATGAGGAAGCAGAGTGTGACACTGTGTAAATACATGGTAATTTTTGTCTGATTTTTTTGCTTTTTCATTTCTCTAAAAATGTTTCTGTATGGTACCAATCCGTCTCCCACCATGTGCTTTGGTTTCAGAGTCTATATCATGAAGGCGCCATGTAAAAGAAATCAAAAGCAATCTTGAATAATCAGAATTCTTCTGCCAGATTGTCTTCTATCAGTTTGTCTTACATCAGGGCTCATTGGCACTGGTCTGGAAGCACTCATCTCCATCAAGTCATCTTCTGTTAATTCCTCTGGTGTGGGGTCTGTTAGCTCTTGAATTTCTCTAATATCCAAAACTTGAATCTCTTCACCCCCATCTTTTGGGGCCATATTCACAATCTCTTTCCTGATTTCCTTGATTGGCTCTGTCATAAATCCTATGAATTCACGCATGACTTCTGAACATGGTTTTCTCCAGTGGGGATTTATTGTTGCAGGTTTGATGGCTTTCTTGGCTTTTTCCCTAACAGTGCTGGCATCTTCAATAGTGTAATCCTTCCTCCAGACTTACATGATGTTCTCTCCATAGGGGCACTTGTATATTGGTGAAAATATCCTGTGTAATGTGCCTTTAAGGTCCTTATGACCCCTGATCTAAAGGCTGAATTGGAGACAGCTTTGGAGGCAGGTAGACCACTTAGATGCCTTCAGTGTTGAATTCATGGGGTTTTGGGTTGCCAGGGGCACTGTCCAATATGAAAAGAAGCTTAAAAATAAGCTATTTCCTGACTTCAGGGACAAAGCATTGATGTAACCAGTCCAGAGAAAGGGCCTTCTTCTCTTTTTTTTAATATCCAAAGACTGGTAGCTCCTGTTTTATCTTTTCCCTTCAAGGCTCTGGGGTGAGCAGCTTAATAGAGAAGGGCAGTCCTGGTCATAAACCTGACTGCATTTTCACAGAACAGTAGACTTAGTCTCTCCCTTCCTGCCTTAAATCCTGGAGCTTGCTTCTCTTTCTTACTAATTAACGTCTTTTGTGGCTTTTTCCCCCTCCTCCAGATTAGGGCATTTTTGTCTGCACTAAAAACCAATCAGGCAGATACTCCTTCTCAATGATTTTCTTAATGCCATCTGGGAACTTGCCTGCTGCCTCTGCATCAGCAGAGGCTGCTTCTCCTGTTATCTTGACAGTTTTAAAGCCAAACCTCTTTCTAAAATTATCAAACCATCCTTTGTTGGCATTAAATTCTCTAGCCTTATGTCCTTCACCTTCCTTTTGCTTTGAATTGTATAATGACTTTGCTGTTTCTCAAATCATGTCAGATAGGTATGCCTTTCTTATAGCAGTCCTCCACCCACATAAAAGTTGCATTTTCAACATGAGATAAAAAAGTATTTTGCAAAAAGCCCTAGGTTTTTGCACCTGCTTGTGTAGCTTCAGCTATGGCTTCATGAATTTCCTTTTCTTTCTTACCAAGGTCCTTAAACTGGCTTCGTTTATCTTGAAATGGTAGGAAATCACAGCTGCAGACTGCAGTCTCTGGTACCTGTCAAGCAATTCAGTGTTCTCTTGTAATGTCATGACTGTGCTTCTTGGGAGCCCTTCCAGCATGGTTATTATTCAAGGTCTGTGGTATTGCGCTAAACTTGATGGAGAATACTCAAGAACTGCAAGAGATCACTTTTTACTACAGTATGCAATCACAGAGTTTGGAAAGCTTCCTGTGGTTACATATGTTTTCTTCCCACTTAAAGCATTTTCATGGCCTCTCTGATATGGCCTTTCAATCTGTTTGGGGAACTGGGGTGACAAGGAGTTCATCAGTTCTGCAGATAGCGTGTTCTACTCTCAAACACCTCCTCAGTTAACGTTTTCCTTATGGAACCTGAATCTATCTTTTATGTTTCGCTTTTGTCCATTATTGCTAAGAATATAATTTACCCCCAAATATGCATAGTATGTTTCTTTTCCTACATTTTTTTCTTTATTGTGCTAAACATACCAAGTTTCTTCAGTTCTCTACATTTCAGACTTTCCACACTTCAACCCCCAAGTTAACCTTCTTCTGGATTCTAGCCTTTGTTTTTAAGAAAATTTCTCCCTTACTACATTTTATTATGAAACTTCAAACATATGGAAAAGTTGAAAGAATTGTACAGTGGACACCCATATTCTCACCATCTTTCTATAGTTAACTTTTCATATATTAATTATATAGCACTTCACTTATTTCTCTATCCATCTCCTAATTTTTTTTTAAGCATTTCATAGTGAGTTGTAGATATCTAAACATTTCATCAGGGAGAAGGCAATGGCACCCCCACTCCAGTACTCCTGCCTGGAAAATCCCATGGACGGAGGAGCCTGGTAGGCTGCAGTCCATGGAGTCGCTGAGGGTCGGGCACGACCGAGCAACTTCATTTTCACTTTTCACTTTCCTGCACTGGAGAAGGAAATGGCAACCCACTCCAATGTTCTTGCCTGGAGAATCCCAGGGATGGGGGAGCCTGGTGGGCTGCCGTCTATGAGGTCGCACAGAGTCGGCCATGACTGAAGTGACTTAGCAGCAGCAGCAAACATTTCATCATGCATATCATGAGTTAGGGGCTTCCCAGGTGGTGCTTGTGGTAAAGAACGCACCTGCCCATGCAAGAGAGATAAGATACCACAGGTTCAATCCTTCGGTCGGGAAGATCCCCTGGAGAAGGGGAATGGCAACCCATTCCATTATTCTTGCCTGGAGAATTCCATGGTAAGAGAAACCTGGTGGGCAGCAATCCATCGGTTTGCAAAGAATCAGACACGATGCATCATGAATTAGAACTGAATATTTGTTTACAGTTTTTCTTTTTTAGGTATGTTTATACACGTTATTATATAAATTATTGACTTCCTTGGTGGCTCAGATGGTAAAGCCGTCTGTCTACAATGCGGGAGACCTGGGTTCGATCCCTGGAGAAGGAAATGGCAATCCACTCCAGTACTATTGCCTGGAAAATCCCATGGACTGAGGAGCCTAGTAGGCTACAGTCCGTGGGGTCTCAAAGAGTCGGACACAACTGAGTGATTTCACGTCACTCACATACACATTATTGCATACAAATCTTAAGTGTACTATTCAGTGAAGTTTGATGAGTGAAAGCCCTAACAAAATAGATATTTATCACTCCGAAAGTACCTACTGGCCCCTTGAGATCAGTACCCTGACCATTCTCACAGGTGCAACCATTGTTCTGTTTTTTTTTCCATCACAGATTAGGTGTTTGCCTGTTTTAAAACTTCATGTAAATGGAATCATATAGTATGTGTTGTGTTGTGTAAGGCTTCTTTCACTTAGCATGTTTCTGAGATTCATGTGTATTGCTTGTATTATTTAATTTCTTCCTTTTTATTGCTGAGTTGGATTCCAGTGTAGAAATATACCAATTTGTTTATTTTTCATCAATCCCTAGTTGTTGATGGACACCTGATTCTTTCTAATTTCTAGCTGTCTTAAATAAAGATAGCTCTGAACTCCCTTGTTATTTTTAAAATTAAAAAAATTTTTTTTAAATTGAAGGATAATTGCTTTACAGAACCTTGTTGTTTTCTGTCTGACCTCAACATGAATCAGCCATAGGTGTATATTTCTCCCCTCCTTTTTGAACCTCCCTCCCATCTGCCTCCCCATCTGACCTCTCTAGGTTGATATAGAGCCCCTATTTGAGTTCCCTGAGACATACAGCAAATTCCCTTTGGTTATCAATTTTATTATGGTAATGTAAGTTTCCATTTTACTCTCTCCATACATCTCTCTCTCTCCTTCCCTCTCCCCATGTCTATAAGTCTGTTCTCTATGTCTGTTTCTCCATTGCTCCCTTGCAGATAAATTCATCAGTACCATCTTTCTAGATTCCATATATATGCATTAGTATATGATATTTATCTTTCTCTTTCTGACTTACTTCATTCTATATAATAGGCTCTAGGTTCATCCACCTTATTAGAACTGACTCACATGTGTTCCTTTTTATGGCTGAGTAATATTACATTGTGTATGTGTTCTCTTGTTGGAGTTGTGAACACATATTTCATTTCCTTTGGTCAGCTCTCTAGGGGAGGAATCGTTGGTCATATAGTAGCTGTATATTCTGAGAAATTGCCAGCCCTTTTCCCAAAGATCTTTTATATTCTTTTTAGAGTTCCAGTTGATTCACATCCTCATAAATGTTTGGATTTTAGCTTTTTAATGCCCTCTTAAGAAGGAGTTTTATAGAAATGACCACAGTCCTCTAGAATTGATCTGAAGGCCAACCAAAAAAATTGAGACCTTTTTCAGATTAATTGGTTTTAAGCCGTGTTACCTTTTTGTACACTTAAACTGATTTTTGAAAATCCTAAATGTATGACTTGTTTATCCCTATTCCATTTCATCCAATTAATTTGAGAAAACCTAGAATTTCGAATCTGTCATTAGTTGGTTTGGTGATCCCTTCCAGCTTTGTATCATTTACAGATTTGAAAGTGTGTTCTCTGGGTTTTTCAGTTGTTAATGGCATGGCTGGTCCAAAGATAGAGTCCTTTGACACATTACTGGAGACTTCTCTCTTGACTCCATTCAGTAGGATAGGCCAGCAGACTATGAATTTATCTCATAAAATCATCTAGGACTTCCCTGGTGGTCCAGTGGTCAAGAATTCACTTACCAATTCAGGGGACGTGGGTTCAATCCCTGGTGCAGGAAGATTCCACATGCATTGAGGCAACTAAGCTCGTGTGCCGCAATTGCTGAGCCAGTTCCCTCAAGCCTGTGCTCTGCTACAGGGGAAGCCACTGCAATGGGAAGCCCATGCCCCACAAACTAGAGAGTACCCTCTGTTCTCCACAACTAGAGGAAGTCTGCAAACAGCAACAAAGACTGGGGTGACCATGAGTTTAAAAAAATGCATAGAATTTAAGCTCCATTCATGAGAATTTCTGTCATATATCTAAGCATCTAGAACAGGGATTAAAGCATATACTTCTTGTTCAATAAATGTTTTTAAATGAATGATGGATATTAATACATTTGAGGATTTTGTCAAAAGCCTTGCTAAAAATAACTTTCTTTGTTTTCCTGGAATTCCCTCTACTGCAAAATGAAATGTGTGTGCCAGCAACATACTATTTGGCTTTTTTTTGCAGAAAAGGACATGAATGAAGTGATGGAAGAGTCGTTTGAAACTGTGAGTAGTGATCTTTGAATGAGAACTTTGGACACTAAAGGTGGATTCTCCAGCAAGCTCTATCCTTTGGTTTCAGGGCCTCTCTCTCCAGAACAGTGGTCTGACCAAGCCTTCTCCTTGCAGTCCACCCAGGAGAGAATATAGTGACAGGAGAATTTTGATAAAAACCCATATCTTAGTAAAGTTTTCCTTTTCAACTGTCACATAGTGCATCCTTAAAGACTGCAAACTCATCAGCTTCTTTTTTCATAAATTTCTCTCTTGAAAGATAATCTGATCATTTTGAGTTATCCATGCTCTGTCTTTACCATTACCAGTGGGCCAAGTGAGAAAGTTTTTTTCTGGCATGAAGATTATGCCATGTCCTGGGCTGGTTGAGCCCAGAAGTGAGAAAGGATCCAATGCAAGCTCTTTCTGTGTGCCAGCATTATTAAAGTCCTGTAAGCCAGTCTTCATTTTCCCCTGTCACTGCTGAAGTGACTTTTACATGCCCATTCCCCAGGAAAATCCTTCTTTTCCTTTGCCCTCAGTTTCAAGATGAGATGGGATTCTCCAACATGGAAGATGACGGCCCAGAAGAGGAGGAACGTGTGGCTGAGCCTCGGCCTAACTTTAACACCCCTCAAGCCTTACGGTAGGCTAACCAAAGACCTTGAGAGCTAGAGTAGAGGAAGAGTGTATGTCTGAGAGGGAGTTTTGAGACGTTTTGGTTAACAATTTCCCATCCCTGACTACCTGCTGTTACTGTTACAAGGATGCTGAGCCCCGTGGGGGTGTTGGGTGTGAAGTGAGTAATTCTCCATCTTATGGGGCAGTGCAGCTCTAGACCAAGCTGTATCTGTTTGGGAAGGGAGAAAAAGCAGTAGCTGGCATCCATAGCAGCTTCTCCAGGGGAGTGGTGCTGGAGAGGTGTGTAGGACTCTGCATGGCCAGCCACAGAAGCTACCCCAAAGTGTAATAGCCACTATGTCCCTTTTGTTCTTCTGTTTGCTGTTAACATCCAGTAAAAGTTAACGAACCTTCGTTAGTCTCCAGGGCGTTAACTGAGCAAACCATGAAGCACCTGCAGTAATGCCCTGGAGTCTGAAACATGTTTCTGTCCTCTTCACATGAATTAGCACTTCTGTTGTCCCACCCAGAAGGCAGAGGCTTTAATTTTCCCCTGTATTTGTGCTGAGTGTGCAGAGTTCATCCACACTTTGTTGTTATCCATTCTGAGTAGCAGCATGCTGTCATTAGGTACCGGCTAGATGTCAGGGTATGGTTTGTGCCGTGGGTGGAACAAAGGAAAACCCAAGGACTCAAGCCTTTAATCAGTCCTGTGCTTTACCTTCACAGCATTACCTAACTAGAGAGCTCTGGATTCACCTGAAAGCTAGACCTTCAGGTAACATGCAATTTAGTGAAAAGGGCTAGGTATACTAACCAATGCCTAAAAGTCGGGAGTAGCAGTCATCAATTCAGTCAGTTCAGTCGCTCAGTCATGTCCGACTCTTTGCAACCCCATGGACTGCAACATGCCAGGTTTCCCTCTCCTTCACCAGCTCCCAGAGCTTGCTCAAACTCACGTCCATCAAGTAAGTGATGCCATCCAACCATCTCATCCTCTGTTGTCCCTTCTCCTCCTGCCTTCAGTCTTTCCCAGCATCAGGGTCTTTTCCAGTGAGTCAGTTTCTCGCATCAGGTGGCCAAAGTATGGGAGTTTCAGCTTCAGCATCAGTCCTTCCAATGACTATTCAGTCATATTCCATTATAATAAATACCATAATATAACCACAAGAGAAATCTCAAGAGTTTCTTTTTTCCCCCAACTTTGTTGCGTGTTAATTGATAAGGTTCTAAAACATTGAAAGTGCACAGTGTGATGATTTGATATACATTATGTATTGCAAAAGGATTTCACCCTTGAAGTTAATGAATACTTCTGTCACCTCACATTTTTACCGTTTTTCTTTTTTGAGAACATTTTCAAGGTTTCTTAGAGTTCTTTTTTTTTCAGTTTTATTTTTATTGATTTTTTTAACACCAAAAACATTTTGTATTGGGATACAGCCAATTAACAATGTTGAGATAGTTTCAGGTAAACAGTGAAGCGACTCAGCCATACGTACACATGTATCCATTCTCCCCCAAAGTCCCCTCCCATCCAGGCTGGCACATAACATTGAACAGAGTTCCATGTGCTGTACAATAGGTTTTGGCTGGTTATCCATCTTAAATATGGCAGTGTATACATGACCTTCCCAAATTCCTTCACTATCCCTTACCCCACAGCAACCATGAGTTTCTTTTTAAAGTCTGTGAGTCTCTTTCTGTTTTGTAAGTAAGTTCATTTGTATCATTTCTTTTTAGGTTCCAAATATAAGGCAGGTCACATGATATTTCTCCTTCTCTGTCTAATTTCACTCCGTATGATACTCTAGGTCCATTCATGTTACAGTAAATGGCTTTATTTCATTCTTTTTAATGGTTGAGTAATATTTCATTATGTGTGTGTGTATATATACATATATACGCATGTATACACACACATGTATGTATATATGCACATGTATTTATATATGTGTGTATATATACCCCTCACCGTCCCCTGAAGGAGGGCATGACAACCCAGTCTAGTATTCTTGCCTGGAGAATCCCCAAGGACAGAGGAGCCTGGTGGGCTACAGTGCCGGGGTCACAGAGAGTGGGACGTGACTGAGCACAGGACGGAGGCACACCCCATCTTCTCTATCTGTTCCTCTGTCAGTGGACGTTTAGGTTGCTTCCATGTCTTGGCCGTGGTAAATGGTGCTGCCGTGAACACTGGGTGCGTGCATCTTTTTGGGCCACGTTTTTCTCTGGGTATATGCCCAGGAGTGGTATTGCAGGGTCATATGGTAGCTCTGTTTTTATTTTTTAAAGAACTTTCACACTGGTCTTAGAGTTTGTATTTGATCCGCTTTACTTTATACCATATGTCATAGAAAAAAATTCTAGTGTAGCAGAATAGAACTTGAGCACCTATTATCATGATACTTGCTCAGTAGACCTATTTCATTTCCACTACACACCTCTGTGTGTCAATTTTTAAAAGGTGGGAATTACATAACTACTGAAAAAAATTCTTATTCAGCTCATTTACCTTCTGGTATTCAGTTGATCTGCTTAGGCTGCTGCTGCTTTTCTTTTAGCTGGAAATACAAACCTAGCTTATTATTTGATTATGAGTAAAATATCACATGGAAAGTAGGTTACCTGTGCTCCCCATATCAGCTGTCCCTCGAGATAATGCTTCTTAGAATCAGGTACAGCTCTTTTTGCGTCATCTACTTTTTTTTCCTGCTTCTGGTCTGTTCCTCTGCTAGGTATGCAGATAATCAAAAGAGTTTTCAGTTCTCAGTAAAATTGTACAGAGGACAGTCCTGTGTCTATAGATTTTCATCCTGGGCCTGCCCATACTTGCAATAAATACTGTTAAAGGAAACATAATGTTTATCCTCAGGGGTTGTTGGAACAAAGTTATGATCATTTAACTTTGTACAGTCTAGAGGATTTATTGAATTAGGATTACCTGCTAGTCATAGCTGCTTGAGCAGGTTGTATGCTGATTTCATAGTAGCAACTTTTGCTTAATCACTTGACTGTCTTCTTCTGCGTCTACCTCAGAACTAGCATTTGGATTCTTACTTCAGCCCCTGACAGTCTCTCTCTGTCTCTTAGGAAGTGGGGGTGGGAGGGAAGTGATAGAAAGCTTGGAGGAGGAATTTAGAGGGCTAAGATATTTTCATGGAGATGAGAAGGGTCATACTTGGACCAGTTTCTCACTATTCATCTAAACTGCCATGTGCTTTAGGGCTTCCCAGGCGGCACTAGTGGTGGCACTAGTGGTGAAGAACCCACCAGCCAGTGCAGGAGACACAAGAAACGTGGGTTCAATCCATGTTTCAGGAGGAGCCCCTGGAGTTAGCAAATGGCAACCCACTCCAGTATTCTTGCCTGAGAAATCCCATGGATAGAGGAGACTTGAGGGCTACAGTCTATAGGGTCGCAAAGAAACAGGATGGAAATGACTTGGCATGCATGTAGGCACCATATGTTTTAGTTTATGCCCTTTCGAGTTTTTAAGAAAGGAAGTCAGGGCAGCCTGAATGAGCAGGAGCTGGAGAACAGGAAATGCTAGACCTGGGGTGGGAGTAACAGCTAGCTTAGAGAACAGATGTTGTGCTTTGGGAAGATTCTGTATCACCATTAAGAATAAGTCTCAGATTAATGTAACTGTCTGTGGGATGCGAAAATCGTGGGTTCCCATTAGCTCCTTGGCTGCTTTGTTATCCAGACATTACCCTATGTTTAGATTTTAGTTTAATTTCACCTTCATTAGTATATTGCTTAGAGTACTGATTTTAGGAGAATGGGTAGGGGACGATTAAGAACCGTCTTATTTGAATCTACTTTGGGAGAAGATTTGGGAAGGCTAGGAGTTTGCCTGTTGGCTAAAGTGAGACTTGAGGATTAGCAGTAGATGGAAGTTGCTCAGACTGGCTTAGCCCATGTAGGAAGGAACTGGATGTTGCTTTGGACCCATGGAAATGTTCAAATCAGTCATGTCCCTGTGGGGGATACGTCTGAGAAACCACTGGCCAGCTTACTAACTGAGCAACATCGCACTGTGAAGGAGCTACTTGAACAGCTGAAGAAGAAGAAATCTTCAGCCAAACAGCAGCAGGAAGTAGAGAGGGTTAAGCCCCAGAAGGAGAAAGTTCATCAGACTCTGATTCTAGACCCAGTGCAGAGGAAGAGGCTGCAGCAGCAGATGCAGCAGGTAAGACTCTTCTTGGTAATGTTAATATTGGATCATCTTCATCTTTTAAGATGAAGCCAAAAATTAGCAGCTTGTGAAAGCCAGAAATAGGTGTCTTGGTAACCACTGAAACCACAGGACCACATCTTCACATCAGTCAGGACCTTGAAAAGTCACCATGTCATGTCTTTATGGCTCAGATAAGAATGCATGTAAAGGACTTCCCTGGAGGTCTAGTGGTTAAGACTCCAAACCTCCAATTCAGGGGTCACAGATTCCATCCCTGGTTTGGAACCAAGATCCTGCATGCTGCATAGCATAGCTTAAAAAATAAATGAAAAAGAATGCTGTAAGATTTCAAAGAATCTTTAGTAATTCCTTCTGAATTGAACAGTCTTATACCAGAGTAGTTTTTGTTCTTTCTAATCTCTGGTTTGAGGTTAAACTTCCTTTGATTCTGTCATTTTGCTGAAGTAGAGCATATCTGAGAAAAAAAATTCATACTGAGATGACTGTGTTGTTTTAATAGTCTCTCTAGAAAGTGAAATGTGTTTGATAAAGTCACTGACTTTGGTCTTCTGGGTTCCTGAGATGATAACATCATAACATGTCACACTGTATTATTTTCTTTCCCTCCCCAGCATGTTCAGCTCTTGATGCAAATTCACCTTCTCGCCAGTTCCAACCCCAGTCTCAGTTTGGAGGCCAGTACTACCAGGATATTTCTTGTAAGGTTTCAGATACTCCTAAATCTAAAGAAATGTGTGTTCAATTAGTTAGGAAGTCATTTCTCACAGATACCAAGTCATCATGAGCTGCATTAATTCTTCTCTCCTGCATGTTTTGGTAAATATTTGTATGGCTTCCTATGCTTGCTGAGAAAACACAAGTTACTGCTTCCCAGGAAAGGACAGAGTGTGTATTCAGTTTTCTAAAGACAGTTCCTCTTGTCTTTTTATTGAGTGCTCTTCCTCACCTGTAGATTCACCCATCTTAGGCTTTTGGTACTTCTCTTCTTTTATTGAATTCATAATTTATTAAGCTTGATATCATTGTTTTATGTATAAATTAATTTTGCTTGTGGCATTTTGAAATATTTTGGAGGAAGGGCTTTTAATTTCAAAATTTTGGGAATTCCCTGGTGGTCCAGTAGTGTAGGCTTCGTCACTTTCACTGTCAGGGCCCGGGTTCATTCCCTTATTGGGGAGCTAAATAAGATCCCATGAGCAGCAGGGAATGGGAAAAAATTCACATTTTAACATCTGAACTTCGGAGCAGTAATAAGGATATTCTTTGCTTGTTGGGTAAGTCTCTAGAGTCTGAGTTGACTTGTAATCAGATCTTCCTTGGATAGTCAACGGAGTATGTTTCCCTCTTATTGTGTTCAGAGGATCATGAGCAATACTTTATTCTGAGTGTTATTCAGAGGAACAAGTAAAAAATTATTTATTAATTTTTAAAGTAATGGCTCTCACTCTTGAGAATTTTAATTCCATCTGGGGAGCTAGAACATACATCCAAAAGGCTGAGGAACACTCAGACTTAGAATAAAACAGTAATAAATTAGTATATCAGAGATCCTCAGATATCTGAAGATTTAGTAGAAGAGCTCTCTTAATGGAAAAAATGTTGATTATGAATGACGTTATGATGATTTTAAGCTATTTTTATCCTATTGTAGGAGGGACAGTTTTTCTCTCAGAGGCTAAGAGCTACTGGTATTGTCTGGAACTTACATCTCTTTTGTGTTCTGTTTTCCCAGAAAGAGCTGGGAATCTTTGCTCAAAGCTCCATTGCCCTTTATCATCAGTTCAATCCCAAGTTTCAGACCTTGTTCCAACCCTGTAACCTCATGGGAGCCATGAAGCTCATTGAAGCCTTCAGCATACAAGTCAGCATTGACTGGAGTCCTCGTAAAACTGTCACAAAGACTGGTAGGGAACAGATGGGTCCGCTTTAAGCTTTTATTTGCAGTACGAGGTGGGTGTCTTACCCCACAGACCATTTCCTAGGGATAATTTCCTAGGATTGGAAAAGGTGGGTATTTGTAATTTCTTTCTTCTCTCTTTTATCCTCCCTCTGTGTTCATTACCTAAGTTCTAGAACTAGGTAATAATACTTGGGTTTAGGTAGAGGATGGAGTCAGTGAACAGGACAGGGATGTGGGAAGTAGAGATGTGGGACTCATTGCTAATAACTGGACTTAAATAGATATGAGGGTAAGTATTAGGAATTAGGTCAAGACCACTGGTATGAGATAAAGATGGAAGTCAAGTGGTAAAGTCAGGTTATATTTAGGTTTTTACTGTCTTCTTCATTAACATCATTTTATTTCCCACAATGATTATAGTGGTGTCTCCATTTTGAGTGAAACATTGATTTGGGAGTTAGGAACAAAGTAAAAATGTTGTACATTTATGGTGTTCAATATTTTAAAGACATCTGCAGGTTTGGCTTCTACTTTCATTGGTTTAGTTTTTTTTGTGTGTGAAAATATTTGCTGTTCCTGTAAATCAAATATTTACGTCTGATTTCTTGCTGGTTTAACAAATTAATTGTGGTTTACTCTGGATTCAGACTTTGGTCTTCATTTTAACTCCCGCTCTTATAATTCAATGGAATATAAGTACATTATGTCATAGACACTGATCTCAAACTGCTTTATTAGTTATATGTTGGTAATGAAAACTTAACACCAGACTACAGTTATAACTTGGGCTTCTCAGGTGGCTCTGTGGTAAAAGAATGCACTGCCAGTGCAAGAGATGCAGGAGACACGGGTTCGATCCCTGACTCGGGAAGACCCCCTATGGAAGGAAATGGGAACCCACTTCAAGTATTCTTGCCTGGAGAATCACATGGACAGAGACGCCTGACAGACTACAGTTGATAGGGTTGCAAAGAGTTGGACACAACAGAGTATGCATGTGGTTATAACTTATATATATAGTGACCTGTGTTTTTCTTCTGGGGATATAAAAATTACATTTATGGAAGGAAAAATATGACTATAGAGGTGCTTATCTCTGAAAAGGCAGAAGTGCCTGGAATTGGGAGGCTTAGACAATAAGACAGAAATGAATGAGACTGAACTATCTCATTCTTTTTCTGATTTTTTTGTTCCAACCTCAGGAAGAATCTGGGAGAACTTAATGAAAGTTAAGTAAGAATAAGCGAAATTTGGAATACCAGGTTTGTGAGTGAGATTAAAGAAGGTGGATCTTATCCTGGAAGAAAGAAAACATTGTTGAAGGTCACTTACCTTTCAAGGATTTAAAAGGGGAAGGAGGTAAAAATTTTTGAGCATAGAGTATCTGCCAGGTGTTCCTTGGTACTTTATAAGTGTTTATGTTATTTTGTGTGTTAAGTGTTCCACACAGGAAAGAAAAAGACAATCAACTTTTAATAACGTGGAATGGGACTCCTTTTAGGTACATGTTAGGCTGAGAATGGTTGTGGAAACTTTTGGGAGAGGGGTATGTGGGAGGATACCCACATTATTTAGGGTCAGCTCTCTCTAATGCCAAAATACCTCAGAAGCTTTTGTGAAGCCCTCTTTTGTTCTGGAATTTCATTTACAATGAATTTTCTTCTTACTATCTATAGATTGCCCTATTTGCCAAACAAGTGGCTTGGATCCTAGCCACAAGCAAGGTTTTCATGTATCCAGAGCTACTTCCAGTGTGTTCTCTGAAGGCCAAGAATCCCCAAGATAAGAATTTCTTCACCAAGGCAGAGGACAGGTAAGGATTTAGTGTAGCAGAGAAGAAAATCAGAAGACCTGTGTAATAAGGAATGGACGCAAAAGACAAAGAAAAGCCGTGTACATGGACACAGTTCTATATATGTACCTGTTTCAGCAATGCTCTTTTTACGGGATTACATATACATTTTGGAAACATTTTATATTGTAATTTGTCTTTTGTTTATCATAAAAACTAATCTCATAATACCGTTGGAGGAAATTTTTCAAGAAAAACATTTGTTTTCATTATCTTCACCAGCCCAAGACAGTGATTTTTTTTTCTTTTTATATTTCGTACATAATTATTGCCAATTTGAGTTTAATTTTGTTTTGCTTTTTTAGCTTAACATCTTCTTGAAATTGTTTTTCTATATGCCATGGTGTAGCATTGTCTTTTTTTTTTGTCTCTGTATATTGTCCTTTCAGGGTGTATTAATGGCTCTATCATAGTCCTTTTATTTGGCTCTTTTCCTTCCTTGTTTGGCTGTTCTAAGTGAGGCTTCACCAAGGATCTTTGTGCATAGCACTGTTGAAACTCTTTGAGTTTATCTCTTTGGGTAAATTCTCAAGAGTGAGATTATTTGATAAAGGTTATAAACACCTTTCTGGCTCATAATGTGTATTTCCCCACTGCCATTAGCAAATATATATACAGGTAACTGAGTATGTTATGTTGGGAGGTACTGTTGGTGTGGATTTAATATATATAACATGGTGCCCAATATTCATTTTGTATTTGTTTTATTAGAGCCATTCTCCTTCCCTCAAACTTTGTTTTTATGATTGCTATAACCCACATCATGTTGTGACATTTATTAGCAATTTATGCCTGGTTTTGCCTCTTATCACTTGATGGGAACACCTCACTGAGTCTTACTTGCATAGTACTTCTTAGCATTCAGTGAATATCTGAAATTTTCTATTGCATTTCCATTAACTTGTACAAGAATTAGCTGTAAAAAATGTGTGTTGGAGAATGTGGAGTTCATCTGGGAGGCTTTTTTGTGGGATGGATTGTCAAGTGAGATTGAGTGTTACTGCTCCTTTCTCAGTTTGTTAGCTTTAGGCCTGAAGCACTTTGAAGGGACCCATTTTCCTAAGCCTCTGATCAGCAAGTACCTTCTCACTTGCAAGACTGCCCACTAGCTGACAGTGAGAATTAAGACCCTCACAATGAACAGAGCTCCTGACAACATTAAAGTAAGTGCTCCCTGCATGCTCTGCTAGGCACCTGGGCTGAATGCAGCCATTCCTATCTTTTTCTCAGTTCAGTGAATAGCCTTTTATCTAATGCTGCTGCTGCTAAGTCGCTTCAGTCGTGTCCGACTCTGTGTGACCCCATAGATGGCAGCCCACCAGGCTTCCCCGTCCCTGGGATCCTAACTGCACACTAGCCCTCTTTTTCCTTTCTGAGGGCATTGATCTATTCTTTTTGTATGGAGTATCATCTTCTTCCCCTGTTGTGGATATTTTCACTAAATATAAAATTGTTCAAATGTAAAAATACTTCTCAAGTTTGTTTTCTTTTAGTTATTTATTCTCTTCTTCTGCTCTAACCTTCTTCAAACGGTAGGCAATAATCCACTTATATCCTTTTTAATTCTTTTAATTTAGATGTTTATATCAAAGTTATAAAGCATACTTTAAAGCAGGGGTCCCCAGCCCCCAGACCACAGACTGGTACTGGTCCATAGCCTGTTGGTAACTGGGCTGCACAGCAAGAGGTGAATGGCATGCTAGTAAGCTAAGTTTCCTCTATATTTACAGCCATTCCCTATTACTTATATTAACGCCTGAGCTCCACCTCCTGTCAGGTCAGCGGTGGCATTAGATTCTCATGAGTATGAACCCTATTGTGAACTGTGAGTGTGAGGGATCTAGGTTGCCAGCTTCTTATGAGAATCATCCTAAAACCATCCCTTGGGTCCCTCCGCCCCTGTCCTGTGGAAAAATTGCCTTCCACAGTATCGGTCTCTGGTGCCAAAAGGTCAAGGAGCACTACTCTAAAGAGTTAAATACCTCTGTGAGTGTTGTCATGAAAAACAGTCATTTTTCTCCCCATTACCTGCTAAGCAAGGTTTCTGCAGGGATGGTCCATTTACCTCTATATCTAGGACCTAGGTAGCATGCTTAGAATTGCTACCAGTAGATTTTTTGGATTTAGGCCTTCTCTGTTAAACTGAAACCATGGAAGATGAAGACAGTTTTCGCCACACTCTCATTGCTTCACCTCAGTTATATCTCAGTGTAAGTTGGATTTTTCCAGAGTTTACATTATACGCAGTGTGTAAAAACCCTCACAGCTGAGCCAGGTAGTGTATCATGATTGCTTTGCTTTTCCTGCTGAGTATTTTGTTTCTTCTGGGTTAATGATTGCATTTTTGGAGGGTGAGTGGGACTTGGTTTACTATGTATTTATTACCAGCTCATTACAGTCTGCTTACGTTTCATAACTCTCTTTTCAGCGTGCTCAGGTATTTTAGGTGCTCCTCCGTCTCCCTCATTGTCCTGAGAAGTCCTTCGCAGGGCACTCTGATCCCGCTCCGCTCTACCCACGCTGCTCTCTGGGCTTGCTGCACCGATGTCTTCTCTGGCTTTTTCTTCACAGTTTTCCTGGGGTTTTATTTCACCTCTTACTTGGGTTGGATCCTCTTATTTCTGTCTTAAAAAAATTATAATTTTATTTATTTATTTTTTGGCTCTGCTGGGTCTTCGTTGCTCTGTGGGCTTTTCTCCAGTTTCAGCGGGCAGGGGGATGCCCTCTAGTCGTGGTAGCTTCTCTTATTGCTGAGCACGGGCTCTAGGGCGCATGAACTTTAACGGTGGCAATTCAAGGGCTCAGTATTTGCGGTTCCCGTTCTCTAGAGCACAGGCTCAATGATTGTGCCAACGGGCTTAGTTGCTCCATGGCGTGTGGGGTCTTCCCAGATCAGGGATTGAACCTGTGTCTGTGTCTCCTGCATTGGTAAGTGGATTCTTAACAATGAGTCACCAGGAAAGCCCTCTTTAAAAAAAAAGTTGTTTTTGCCTGAGCTGGGTCTTTGTTTTGTGCAGATTTTCTCTAGTTCCGGAGAGTAGGTGCTTCCCTTGTGGCATATGGGCTCCTCATTGTGATGGCTTCTCTTGTTGTAGAGTGCGGGCTCTAGGCTGCTCAGGCTTCAGTAGTTCAGTGTATTGGCTCTGGAACACGAACTCGGTAGTTTTGGTGAATGGGCTTAGTTGCCCTGTGACATGTGGACTCTTCCAGAAGTAGGGATCATACCTGTGTCTTCTGCACTGTCAGGCAGATTCTTAACCTTTGGACCACCAGGGAAGTCCAGATCCTCTTATTTCTTTAACCCCACATCTCTTTTCCCTTGTTTTAGTGGAGCACATCCTAGTAGCATTCTGAGGTGGGAGTGCTTGAGAAACAAATTTTTAGATTTAAACTGCTTGTATTCATCGTGTATTATGACATGACATGACCAATATTATAATTTCCTAGTTTTGCCATTGTACTGTATACCTGGTTTGTATATTAACTATTGTTACTATGTAACAAGTGTACACAAGACCTGCCTATGAATCTATATTTACTCAAAATTAAAAGTTTGGACTATGTCTGTATGTCTGTTCTCCACATCAGTGGGTCTAACATTCTAGGTTGAAAATCACTTTTATCAGAACATTTTAAGGACTCCATTTTCTTCTAGTTTTTAGCGCTGGCTCTTTAGAAATTTGATGCCCTTTTGACTACTGAACCTTTTTATGACACGTGTTTTTTTCTCTCCCTCTGGCAGTATGTAAGATTTTTCCTATTTCTCCAGTGTTTTGAAATTTCATGATAATAGGCCTTACTATATGTCTAGTTTTACTAATTATGCCAGGTACTTGATAAACTTTACTTCAGAAAATCATGGGTTCTGGTTTTAAAACTCCTATACTCCTATCTACTGTGATACCAGGACTTTGACCTCAGGCTGCCCTTTCGTGAACTCTGCCATTAAACGTCAGTGTTACACAGTGATTTTGCAGTATGGGGTCTCACCCAGATTCATCATTTTTGGTGTTCTGTCTCTTCATAGTTTTCAGATCTGTGTCTCTGGTCCAGATTTCTCTTCAGAGCTCCAGATCAGTGAAGTTAACTGTCTCAAGGAATTCTTAGCTCAGTTGCCCCACAGACTCCTCAGACTGAACTATACGTCCCTCTGCACCTCCAGTTGTTGCCGCTGCAACCACCACCACCCGCTAACTCCCCTCCCCCAGCTTACACTTTGTGGATCTGTTCTTCGTGGACGACATTACTGACTAGACATCTGCTCGACCTGTAAACCTGGGGGTTATCCTGACTCCTTCTGCTTGAGCGTTACCATCTGTCTGTCACTAAGTCCTCGGCATTCTTACTCTGCTCCTGCTCTGCTGCCCATGGCCTTGGTTCAGCACCTGAACTAAGGTGCACCCACATTAATGTAGTATTTTTCTAACAGGTGTCTCTGATTCAGGCTCCACTGATTCCACCCTTCACACTGCTGCCACAGCCACTGTTACTCCTTTAGCTCAGAGTGGAGACTGCTTGGCATGCGCAGAAGGCCTCTCCTGTCTGCCTCTGACTTGTCTCCTGAAGTTTCTTCACAATTCTTTGACTGTAACCAGACTGATCTCTTTGTGTTCTTTAAAAACATTTGTGATTTTGAAAATGAAGTATATTTTGTCCCCCCCTTGCTTCATTTAGCAAACTCTGTCTCTTTAAAATTTATTTGTAGTTGGACCCAGTCCAGAAAAATCTTAAATTTGTAAATTTGCGTTCTGTGTCATTTTTTGTGCACATCTGTAACCTTTCTTACATATAATGTTATTAGTGGTTTCTTTCTTTTTAGAAAATTTTTGGCGTCATGGGTCTTTGTTGTTGTGTGCAGGCTTGATCCATAGTTGTGATATGCAGGTTTAGTTGCCCTGAGGCATGTGAGATCTTAGTTCCCCGAGCAGGGATTGAACCCTAGTCCCCTGCATTGGAAGGCGGGTCCTTCATCAGCGGGCCACCTCATCATTGGTTTCTACTTGACTGTCTTTCCATTGTCTGTAAGCTCCTTGAGAGCAGGGATTGCCTCCTTATCTGTAAGCTTGGCTTGTAGCACAGTGCCTAGTGCTTATTGTCAGTGCAAGCTCAGTTCCTCTCTTCATTCACTCTTAAAACTGAACTGCTCAGTCTTTCTGTTCTTCTTTCCTTCCCTCCCAAAGTTCCTTGCACCATTATTTGCTTAAAAGGAAGCTTCCATGTGGTCAGGATAAGGATTAATAAGGCACTCCCATTTGCAGGAGCAAATTTTAGATAAGATGACTCTGCTTCCTTTTTTTCTGTGACCTAAACTTTTCCCTTCCAGGTGACCAGAATGGAGCTTGTCAGAAAATACTAAGTAATAATAAAATATTTATTAATTGGAGATTAGCTTAGTTTGAAATGCAGAACAGTCAGTATATGCTGTTTGTGTGTATATATATGTATGTGTATGTGTCTCAGACCACTGCTCACCACACTTCCCAAACTGATGAATGCAGTGTTTCTGGAAGGAATGTGACTTATGCTTTATTTCTTCACACTCAGTTTTATCGGAAGACCAAACAGCTACCAGTCTTAATGAAGTGCTGTGAAGAGATCCGCAGCATCAGTGGAAGCCGCCTGTAGAGAGGGAAGAACACCAACTTCCATTCTGGTTAAAGGTACAGCACTCCTCCTCAAAGTGTCAGGAGCAGAAGGTCACTACAAGCCCGGCAAGAACATCAAGGAAGGCCTGCTTAACACCTCTGCCGCTTTAGTTATAGAACTAGGACTTAAGAAATCTTCCGTCACCATTCCTTTCTTGTTTCTCCACCCCACTTCACCCTGGTAGTTCTCTAACCTTTTGAAAATAGTGGTTAACATAATAGTTTCTTAAAGGAAATTCAGAGGAGAGTTTCTAGAGTAAAAAAATCAGGATGTAGTCTTTTTAGAAATATCTGTTATCCTGCCAAAAAAATCCATCTTAAAAGATGTCTTGAGACTGCCCTGGAAGGGCACCTAATATTTAGAAAGCCCAATTATTTTTCCCTAATTCTAGCTTTCACTTTTCACTCTTATGCATGGAGAAGGAAATGGCAACCCACTCCAGTGTTCTTGCCTGGAGAATCCCAGGGACAGAAGAGCCTGGTAGGCTGCCATCTCTGGGGTCGCACAGAGTGGGACATGACTGAAGCAACTTAGCAGTAGCAGCAGCACCATGGGGTATATCTGAGTGTTCTTATTCCCATTAGGCCAGTCTGCTGTCCATCCAGGAGGAAATGCGGCACATAGCTGATGGTGCCAGAGAGGTTGGAAATGTGACCGGAACCACTGAGATCAACTCAGACCCAGGCCTAGGAAAAGGCAGCTCGGAACTGGAGAGTGAAACTCGGTATCCACTGCTACTGCCTAAGGGTGTAGTCCTGAAGCTGAAGCCAGTTGCCAACCGTTTTTCTAGGAAAGCTTGGAGACAGAAGCGGTCCTCAACCCTGAAGCCCTTCTTTTTGGACCCAGCCCCTCTCTCCAGCCTAGCTCCAGCTCTGGGAAGACACCAGCTAGGCCAGCTCACTCAGAAGCCCCTCCAAGCAAAATGGTGGTCCGGATTCCTCCCTTGATCCAGCCAGCCACAGTCTTACAGGCAGTGCCAGGTGGCCCTCCTCTGGGGGTCCGTGGGGGGGATAGTTTTGAGTCTCCAGCAGCACTGCCAGCTACAGCTGCTGAGGCCAGGACCAGCTTCCCTCTGCCTGAGCCGCAGACCTTGCTCTCCTCTGCCCCTGTGCCCAAGCTAATGCTGCCCTCACTTGCTCCTTCTAAGTTTTGAAAGCCATGTGTGAAACGGAGAGCCTCCCAAGAGAAAGGGCTCCAAGGCCTCTCTCTGCCTGAAGCCTGCCCCTCTCATCCACCCCTGCGCCTGTCTTCTTCACTGTTCCTGCCGCCACGGTAAAGGTTGTGAGCCTCGGCAGTGGCTGTAACGTGGTGCAGCCTGTCAGTGCAGCGGTGGCCCGGAGTCCTCAGACCATCCCCATCACCATCCTGCTGGTTAACCCCGCTCCCTTCCCCTGTTCATTGAACCAGCCCCCTTGTGGCCTCCTCCATCCCTCCCTTAATTGTCTCTGGCACCTCTGTGAATCTTTCTGCACCATCTACCCCTGAAGATAAAGCTCCAGTGAATGTAGACATAGGTTGTCCCTTGATTGAGGGGAAAAATGCCTTTCAAAGCCTTGAACCCAAATTAGAACCTCGGGAACTCTCTCCTCTCTGTGCTGTCTTTTCCAAAGAGGAGCACAGCCCAGGGCCTCCAGCTACAGACAGAGTGTGCCAGGAACAGTTGTCCGAGAGCAGTGCCTATGGATGGACTGTTATGAAAAGAGAGGAAGGGAGGCAAGTCCAGGAACCATTGCCTCAGGGCTTCTGAGAATCTCTAAATACTTCCCCTGAGGACTTAGGAGGAAATCTTTAAGACGGAGCCTAAAGACCCTGGGGAGGACATCTATGGTAGATCCCTGGATCAGGATATCCTTTATGAAATCAAAGACAACACTGGGAAACTGGACACTGGCTTCCCAAGTGAGGAGTCAAGTGGGTCTAGAGAGGTGAAGGAACAGACCTACAACAGGAGGAGGAGTCATCCAGCTATTAGGTTGGTGCAAAACTAATTGCACTTTTGTATTGTTGAACTTTGCTGTTTGATATTGGAAGACATTCTTAAATAAATGTGCGTATTTTATACATCATTTTAACCTGCATTTCTTGTTTTTGTTTTTTGCTAATGACATTACTTGCTGTGTATTTTATATTTATTTTAGACTAGGAAATAATGTTAGTCAAGAAGCAAGTTCTTATTTGAGTTTGAAATGGGTGGTAAAGCAGTGGAGACAACTCACAACGTCAACAATGCATTTGGCCCAGGAATTAATGAATGTACCGTGCATTGGTGGTTCAGGAAGTTTTGCAAAGGAGATGAGAGCCTTGAAGATGAGAAGCATAGTGGCCAGTCATCAGAAGTTGACAACAACCAGTGGAGAGCAATCACTGAAACTAATCTTTGGTAACAGGAAAACTTACCAAAGAATTCAACGTCAGTCATTCCATAGTCATATGACATTTGAAGCAAATTGGAACAGTGAAAAGCTCAGTAAGTGGGTATCTCATGAACTGATCACAAATAAAGAAATGTCTTTTGAAGCGTTGCATTCTCTTACTCTGTGCAACAACAATGAACCATTTCTCGATTGGACTGTGATGTGTAGTGAAAAGTAGATTTTATATGACAGCTGACGAGGACCAGCTCAGTGGTTGGATGGAGAAGAAGCTCCAAAACACTTCCCCAGAGCTAAAATTGCACCCCAAACAGGTCAGGGTCACTGTTTGGTGGTCTGTTGCCCATCTGATCCGCTACAGCTTTCTGAATCCCGACGAAACTGTTACATCTGAGAAGTATGCTCATCAAATCAACACGATGCACCAAAAACTGCAATGCCTGCAGTCACCATAGTTCAACAGGGCCCAATTCTCCACGACAGTGCCTGACCGCACGTCGAACAACCAACCCTTCAAAAGCTGAACGAATTGGGCTATGAAGTTTTGCTTCATATACCATATTCACCTAACCTCTCACCAACCAACGGCCACTTTTTCAAGCATCTCAATAACTTTTTGCAGGGAAAGTGCTTTCATAACCAGCAGGAGGCACAAAATGCTTTCCAAGAGTTCTACTCCTGAAGCATGAATTGCTATGCTACAGGAATAAACAAACGTATTTGTCATTGGCAAAAATGTGTTGATTGTAATGGTTCATATTTTGATTAATAAAGGTGTGTTAGAGCCTAGTTATAATCATTTAAAATTCACAGTCTGAAACCACAATTACTTTTTCACCAACCTAAAATCCTTTCAGCTTCTCATGAGCCTCCTGATGTAGGAAATTCAAGAGGTGTAAGCAAAGGATCCCCAAAGAATACTTCATCCTCCACTGACCCTGAAATGGTAGCCCCCAAGAAAGTGCAGCTTCCTTCCCCAAGGAATCCTGAAGACTTAAACAGAGTTGATGGTCAGCCAGTGGGACCCAGCCGGGCCAGAAACTGCAAGAGAGAAGGATGGGCCAGAGGAAGAAAAGGACTTTGATGACCTTACCCAGGATGAGGAAGACGAGGTGTCATCTGCTTTTGAGGAATCTGTCCTCTCTCCTGGAACTCCAGGTGAGAGTTGGGCAATATTCTTCAATATTTTGTGGATTCAGTAATAGATTTAATTTATTGATAGGCTACCTGCTTGCTTTTTGCACTGGAGATAGTCCTAAAATCATTTTTGTCTTTTGTGAGAGGAGAGGGAAAGAGTTATAAATGTTCCTTATTATATTTGACTTAAACTCATTTACATTAAATTGAATCACTTGAGCACAATGTAAATAACCACAGAAAAGAAAAAGGATCATAAGCATGGACCCTGGCAAAGGACAATTATCTTCAGGGAGATGTTTCAAAATACATCTGCTCAGGAATTCCCTGATGGTCCAGTGATTAGGACTTGCCACTTTCCTTTCACTGCTGGAGCCTGGCTTCAGTCCCTGATCAGGGAACTTACATCTCTTAAGCTGAACAGCATGGCCAAAAAAATAAAGAGAGAGAGAGAAAAAAAAGATCTCCAAAATCCCCGGAAAAAAACCCATTGGCTTCCAACCTCCCTTGCCAATTAATTAACCTCAGTCCCTTTTGAAAAACTCTGTAAGCAGCCCATGGTGAGCCATTATATCCCTCATGCATACTGTTTGGGGGTTTTTCAGGAAACAATGGAGAAACTGACTTGGTTCACATCTGAAAAGTACATGAGTCAGGAGGACGAGTCTGAGGAAGAGAACTCCCAGAAGAGAACTCAGCCTGAGAAAGAAGAGCAGGAAGAAGCCGAAGGAATGGAAATCCTGCAGAAAGAGGATGAAAAAATGATGGATGAAGCCATTGACGACCCTGGCAAGAAGCCACCTGTTACCTGTGCCTCCCCGAAGGCCTCTCCAGAAGTGAAGACCAGCAAGACCCCACCAGGTAAGTAGGACAGGCCTGAGTGGGGACAGGTCTCATGTGGCCTCATTGACACAGGGACATGTGCAGAGTGACAGGCTTATAAAACCGGTGCCAATTTCCAGAAGAAATCCTTTGGATCCCGCCTGCCAGTCACCCTACTCCCAAATAGATGTTTAACCTGCTGCCACTGCAGAGAAGAGATGCTCAGAAATTAAAAATTTGTCTCTCATCAGCTGCTAGATTTGTACTCTGTTCATGCAGGGTTTTATACTGGTTCTTAATTCATCAGTCATGTATGAGGCCAAGAGCAATGTTTATTTCAGAAAGTACTGCTTGTTCCTCACCAGGACATAGTTCTTTGAGAGCCCAGCATCAGACCACACTTAGACTTCTGTGTTCAATATGCAGTAGTTAAGCATCTGATTATTATCCCAGTTAATGCAGTCATGCTGTCGACACTCCACAGAGCTGACTTGACAGGGACAGACATTACCTGTCATCGCATTTTTCCAGCAGCTTTTCTCCCAAGTTACTATGTAATTTTGAATAGGATTTGGATGGGGTTGGGGTGCCTGTGGTGGGTTGGGGAGAGCAGAGGCTGCAGGTACAGAAAAACAGTTGTATGCTAAGGAGAGAGCATCAAAGCTGCTGGAAAGGGCTGGAGTAATCATCGAGCTCTCAGCAAGCAGGGCAGTTGGGCCCGGGCCAACAAGGACACCTTCAGGCTGCTGTTGCTGTATGATGAAGGCATTCTCAAGTGAGATCCTCTCCAGGAACAGAAGGATTTGGCCTTTGCTCAGGCTTATCTGACCAGGGTAGGCAAATGCTACTTTCTGTTCCTTCCAGCCCCTCTGAACAAGACTGTTTTTCCTTCAGGGGAGATGTTTTTAAAATGAAGTCTGCCTTTTAGACTGCACAACACCCTTCTATGTGTCTGCCTTTGTTTTCCTAGAAATATCAAAAGAGCTATGTGAGTAAACCACAGGACGCCAAGTTTAGTCATCAACAGATTTATTGTTACTGCCCAGGCATACCACCCCTCTGTTGCCGCAAAACTGAGGAAAGGTGATAGCCACCATCATCAGTGCGAGGGTAGGCTAATAAAGACTTTAACTGAGCCCTTGGCTTGAGAAAATAATTTGGTACATTGACCAGGAAGTGGACCTCAGTGATCTTCAGAGTCATGAACCAATCTGTTTGTGGCAGCTGTCCCTATCTCATTCTTTTGGTAACAATCACCTGGTTCCTGTATACTCCCAGCAAAGTGGAGTCCTAGCAGTGATTGTCATGGGTTTTCTTGTCTCCTGATATTTTACTAACATCCCTAATTTACGTATTATTTACCCTCAGATGATACCATGCTGAGATACATGTACCAAGCACTCCTTATCTATCTCAACATGGAGGTGAAACCAGGAAGGAGAGGTCCAGGCTGTGAGCTAGAGAAAAGTTTACCTGATTTTGTGGGTAGCACTGTGGTCCCTGGAAAATATAAATTTTCCCATTCCTCACTGTCAGAATAAGCTCTGTCTTGCTCATGGCCCTGTGGCTTCCGTTAATCAACAGATCTTAGGACCTGTCAGAGGAGTAGCCTCTGACGGATAATCTGGAGCTCTTTAACAGTAACTCCTCCTTCCTCTGTCCCATTGTTTCTTGTCAGAGCCCAGTGAAAGGGGATTGGATGATTGGAAGTCCTCTCATATAGGTCTGAGAAACCCTGCAACATATCCCTGATATTCAGATCATCCATGAATTTGAGTCAAGCACTCAGAGGCAGACAGCTGTGGATTTCTACAAGAGTCTGCAAATTCTGCTCCAAGACTGGCCTCAGCTGTTGAAGGATTTGCTGCTTTCCTGTTGCCTGAGCAAGCACTGGCCTGTGGATTAGTAAGTAGAGACGTGGGCAAAGACCACACACTAGGATCCCTGGGTCAGAGACTAGGCTTGGGTAGTGTTGATTAGGACTGTTTCAGACTCCTGGCTGTTTCTGCAGATAGCTTTCCCCTAGACCAGGGTCATGAGAGCCACCTCCTTTTCAAGGGATGGTCTTCCCAGCTCCTGTTCTCTCCTTTTCTTTCCATGTGGAGTGAAAGGTTTGACCATTGAGTGGAGACCTTAGGTACATCATAACCTTTTGCTCCTCACTGTTGCAAAACAGGCTTTCATTCAACAAATATTTATTGAGTACCTGCTGTTTCAGGCAGAGTTCTGGGTATTGGAATGTAGTAATTATAAAAACTAAAATCCTTGCCTTCATGGAGCTTATATTCTCATGGGGAAAGTCTAGTAATAGTATATTGTATATTGAAAATATATATATATTATAAAAATGATAAAATATATAGACAGTAAAAATGTATCATGCTTTATAGTAATTATGTTGCAGTTTTATACACAGCGGTCTGGGAAGGCCACTATGGTTAGGTAACATTTGAAATGTTTGAGAATAAGTGTTTGAACTTGAAGCATGTCCCAGTAGTTCTGATTTTCTTGTCATGATGGGTAAACACAGGAATAAAGGATATGATATTAAACTGATAGTCTTTAAACAGTTAAATGGTGATCGGATGATTACACATAATTTTCTGTATTATTATGAGCATCAAATGAGTATATATGTGAGAATTCTCTATAGACTGTGAAATGTGTCTGATTGCACAGTTCTGGAAACAGTAAGCAACTTGAGATATGTAACTCTGGACTCTCTCATTTCCATCTTAGTTTCCTTGTGTTCACAGACCCCAGAAACCCAAGGTGGATAGATGCTAGGGTCTTAAGAAAGATCTCACAAGGAATTCTCTGGTGGTCCAGTCATTAGGACTTGACACTTTCACTGCTGGGTCCCAGGTTTGATTCCTGGTTGGGGAACTAAGATACCACAAGCTGCGTGGTGAGGCCAAAAAGCAAAGATTTCACCTTTGTAAACCAGAGCCTGTAACCAGGAAAGGTTAGTTTTGGCTTCATGCTTGATCTATGACTTTAACCCTTGTTTAAGCTACTTTTGTTGTTACAAGCATATATAATGGTCTGCCTCAGAGAACCCTGTCCCATCTGCCTGACTCTTAAATTAAAATGCCCTTTGTTTAGCTCACAGAGAGATAATCTGACCCTGCCCACCTGTGAATGACTAAGAAAAAAGGAGCTAATGCATCGCCCTGCCTGAGGCTTACCATTCTAGGAGATACTGGCAAGAATTAAATGGTCTTACTTTGTTTCTTCATCTCACGCATCTCTGATTCATGGAAGAACCTGGCAGCATAGCCTGACAAGGTGGTTATTTTGAGATTATTAGTCTGCCATCTTCCCGGTCAGTTGACTTGCCAAATAAAGTCGTAGCCTTTGCCTGAACACCCCATCCCTTGGATTTATTGGCCGCTCATGTGTCAAGCAGACAGATCTTGGACTAACAGATTTAGCAAGCCAGTCCAGGAGCCTTGCTGATCGTGGCTAAGCCAGCCCCTATCAAGGAGTATTGAGACAAGGCCCAAAGTAGCTGCCAGAACCATTTGTCTTGAGGATCTCTATTTTGAGGTTCCCTGAAATGGTGCCAACTGCCCCCAAGTGCTTGGCAGTTGAGACAAGGAACCGAAAAACTGCATTTTTAGGCTAAATCTACCCAACTCGATACCCGGTTCATTTTTTTGTGGTTTTGTGTGCCCTTTTTGTGTTATGAGTTGATGAGCTCAGTTTTGTAGGGTAGATTGCTTTGGTTTGCACACCAGGTACATATTCCCCCCTCAATTTGTGCTTTTTCCTCTTTGAGACAAGCCAGTTTGCCTGGGGTACCCTGTTGTGGTGGAAGGTGGTGGACTACTTGAGTTGGAACCGGTTCATTGGGAACTAGTTCTTCTGGGGGTAAGCCTACCCTAATTGGAGCTAGTTCATTTTTGTAGGGGCTTCCCAGGTGGCGCTAGTGTCAAGAATCTGCCTGCCAATGCAGCCCTGGATTGGGAAGGTCCCCTGGTGAAGGAAATGACAGCCCACTCCAGTATTCCTGCCTGGAGAATCCCACGGACAGAGGAGCCTGGTGGACTATCAGTCCAAGGAGTTGCAAAGAGTCAGACATTGAAATGACTTACTTAGCACACATTTTTGTAGGGTAAATTTATTTACTAGAATTGAGAACCCATTCATCTGTCCATCAATGCAGTTTGTGCTGTTTGTGTTGAAATTTGCCTATGTCTTTTGTGTTTTAGTGTTATCAATTTTAAAGAATGGGAAATATTTCATCTCTCTCGAAGGAAAGCTCTTTGGGGTGCACATATTACAATCAAACAGTTAGAAGTGCCTTGCAAAGGAGAGGAACACTCTGATAATGAACAACTCTGAGGATTCCCTTGGACTTGAGATGTCCAATTCTAATTTCTCCTACAGAAGCCCCAGGTAAATTTGTCAGTGGGGAGTTTCAGCTCCAGTTTGGGGAGCTTCCCCTGTGAAGGAAAATTGACCTTTGGAGGAAGATCACAGGTCTAATGGGTCTGGGAAGTCACATTATAGTTGACTTTCTGACTGGCTAGGTTTGGCTTTTTCTGGTTACTTTGGTCATGCACAGATGTCTGGTACTAGCTGTTTCCTCTAAGGCTTCTTTTAAAATTTCTTGCTTCTTTCTCTTTGAACCCTCTGCGAACAGGTGAGTAGCTATGGAAGCAATTGAGGAACTCTGGCCAGGGTTACTCTTCTGTGTATTCAAAGGGTCCACCACCCAGTATGCCCCAGTAGCTGCCACCCAGGAGAAATTAATATCGTGGTTATGGGTCAGACACTTAAGAGCCATTAGGGAGTCTGCCGCTTGAAGACTCCATGATAGGATAAGTGGGATGTGGATCAGACCAGACAATTAATGTCCCGCCCCCAGCAAGACAGCTTCCAAGCAACTCAGGAACATATTGGTTCAAGCAAAACACTGACCCCATTTTCCCCTGGCTGCCACTTTTCTGGCAAGGTTACAATTCAGATTCCTCAGCATGTCTTCTCTGTTGCCTTTGTCTTTTTCCCTTTCAGTCTAGATAGATTTTCAGGAGCATGGGTATAAACCTCTGGGCCTTCCTGAGAGGCCTTCTACCCTAGGCTAGAGGAGGAGGAATGAAGCTTTCTGGCATGGGTGAATGGGTATGTCAGTCCTTTGGTTTCATTGGGGGTGGCCACTCAATTCTTTCAGGAAAGGAGAGGAAAGGAAGAACTTGCCTATATCTCTGAGATGCAAGTTTTAAAACGGGAAATAAAAATTGGCTTATCCAAGGCAAATAAATCTTAAATGCTTTTTCTATAAATATTTAGCTGTCTAGTCAAGTGAGCTTGAATTGTTCAATCTATGAGAAACCCAACTTTAATCCAACCTCTTTGTAAACTGATGGGTTTACGTTGCTTACCTGACTCAGGATTGAATTCTTTAAACTAGAACTGAGGCCTTGTGTATCTGTATGTGCCTTTGTCTTTGGATAACATTGCCATGGTTGATATGTAAAAGAGCTCTATGTAATTGTCTTAAACAAAAGTTAACACTTACAAACCATTCTAAATACAAGAGAAATTAAGTTAAATAAATTTCAGTTTCTTGTGAATTTGGAAATATTCAATATTAAATTAGTACCTAGTATTAATGTTTAAGTCAGTTGATCTGATAGGCATGTCTTGAGTTATCAACATTAAATATAATACTTTCAGTGTGCCTAGATTTAATATAAGCTAAATAAGCAAATCTGTCAGCAAGGAAAGTAACTTAATGTGAAGAAACTTTTGAAAAAAAATACATAAATGAGATAAGAGTTTTTGAGTGAACCTTTAGAAATATGTTTTAGATCTCTCCAGATAGTCTACAACTTAAAAGTTAAAATTGTACTAAAATAAAGTGGTGAAAGGTTTATGAAAAGTGGACCCCATGGGGAGGACTTTACTGCTAGTCTAGTGGATAAGGCTCTGTGCTCTTCATGCAGGGGGCCCAGGTTTGTCCCGCATGCCACAACTAAGACCTAGCGCAGCCTAAGTAAATTAAAAAAAAATTTTTTAAATGGACCCCCCAGATGGTTTTATACACTATTGGTCAGAATTGACTAAGTTTAAAACAAATTTAATGGAGTAAATGACTGAAGTGACTTAGCGCACACAGTGGAGTAAATGAACTTAAAAAGTAAGCTGGTGCAAAACATAAATCTGACTTTCTCTCTGTTAAAACAGACAGGTTTCTGAAGATGCTAAACTGACTCTATAACAGATTTTCAGTTTATATACCTTTTAAGTAATCTATATTTCCTGTTGAAATCTTTTATTGTCACTCTGCCTGAGTTTCACAGTGACCTATGGTCCTATTTTAAAATGTCTTTTTGGCTGTTCCTTTGGCAGGGCTTCCCAAGTCAAATTATAACAAAGTTCCTAATTTTGGGGTGCTTCAAAGGGCCCGTTAGGTGCCCAGGGGGAGATATTTAAATTAATTAGTTTCTCTTAGTCTATTAAACTATGAGGGATATGTTTTCAAATGGGTAATAAACTTTTAAGTTATATTGTAAATGGTAGAGATATTCTACAGATTGTATGGAGTTCCTGGGAATCTGATACATCCTGGGAGATTGTTGTCAGTCACAATTGTAGTTATTTTCTGTAAGTGTTGTGTCACAGCAGTGGTTGTATTGCTTTGTTAATTGCACTGTAATCAAATTTAAGCGATGCCTTTTAAAGGTTTCTTTGTGGACAGTTATGCTTTCACTCTAACGCTTTTGCAAAAATGTCTCCTCTTCAAGATTTGTAAAAAGAACTTTAGATAAATACAAGTTTTTGATTTTCAGACCATAATACTGCACTGAATAAAGAAATTGATGAATTCTAATGGGAAACCTGATGACTTTACAAAGCTGTTAACAAAAAGATTAGTTACCTAGGACTGAGTAGACTGGTAAGTATGGTTGTAATTTTTATGGTTTCTATCTAAAAGGATTATTGGTTTAAATATGTGTTCTCCAGGTATAAGAAAAACTTTCTCCTTAAACTAATTATGACTTACAGTAACTTGGTAAATTGTACCTTTTATGAGAGAAATTAAAATACTTACCTTTTCTGTCTGGTTGATCCCGCCAGTAGCATATGCTTGTCTCAGAGATTAAGCCAGGTATGTGTAGGTACACTCTGCCAGTAGTGAAACAGGTAATAGCTCATTGAATCAGTTATGACTGCTTTGGTCTTTCAGTGATCGTACCTGGATTAGAGTTATACTAATCATTGTTTAAATTTGTTCTTTGTTTTCAAATCATGCTTTGTCTCTTCTGGCTGCACTGCGTCATTGTCAGTGTTACTAGCTGCATTGTTTATATTCTGTCTAATTTATAAGAATGTTCTCTCTTGTAGTAATCAATGTGTAAATCAGGCCTCCAACAAAACTTCTATGGCTAAACACTGTTTAGGGAATAATTATAATAGTGTGATTCTAGGCATGGGAAGAAGCAACAACAGAAAATGTTTCCTGGATAATATTAATAGTTAGACAGGATCCAGAGAATTTTAATTATTGATGGGGCCTGGTCCAAAATTTAACACCCAGAGTGACATACCAAGTATTTTTGCCTGATCTAGGACATGCCTCCCAGCACCATGGGACAAAATTTGCTTATGAAGTGCCTCCCAAATAGTGATCCAGTTCCTGACCAAGAGAGGAGGATCTGAGAAATGGAATATTTCCCGCAATCAATGATTGCAATCCTTCAGCATGAGCCAGTGAGCCCCAAGGAAGGGAAATCAGACTGCAGTCACTCCCTATGGTGAATTCTGAGGAAACACTGAGACTGTAGGGTTACAGGCCCCAGAGAGCTGAAATGCATATATATATAGATATGTATATATGTATGTAAATGATTTAATGTGCCCTGACTCTTGGCGTCTTCCCATGGCTAGAAAAGCACTAAATTTGTTAACCTGAGATGCTGCCTATTGGGTTTAAGTTTAGTATTTCTAAGTCTACAGGTGTAAAGTGGACACTTTTCCAAGAGGAACAAAGAAAGACAAATCTCAACACTTGGAGCCCTGGCACCGATGGCAGACACTCCCAGAGAGATCCATCTGACAAAAGAATAGTTGTCATCCCCTTTTCCCACAAGATTGTGGGATGGACATTGACAGTGGGGAATTGTAACCAGAAAGGGTTACTTTTGACTCCATGCTGGATCTATTTCTTTGACTGTAACCCTTGTTTTTGCTGGTTTTGTTATTATAAACATATGTAGTGGCCTGCCTCAGAGAACCCTGCCCCTTCTGCCTGACCCTTAAACTACAGTGAAAGTGAAAGTGAAGTCACTCAGTCGTGCTCGACTCTTTGTGACCCCATGGATAGTAGCCTGCACCAAGCTCCTCTGTCCATGGGATTTTCAAGGCAAGAATACTAGAGTGGGTTGCCATTTCCTTCTCCAGGGAATCTTCCCAACCCAGGGATCGAACCCAGGTCTCTCACAATTGTAGAGAAACGCTTTCCCTGAGCCACCAGGAAAGTCTCTTTGTTTAGCTCACAAAGAGATAATCTAACTCTGCCTGAAGCTTGCCATTCTAGGAGATATTTACAAGAATTAAATGGCCTTTTTACTTTGTTTCCTTATCTCTCCCATCTCTGATTCCTAAAAGGACCTGGCATGCATGCCCCGCCAAGATGGCTATTTTGAGACATTAGTCTGCCATCTTGGTCAGCTAGCTTTCCAAATAAAGGCACATCCCTTACCTGAACACCTTGTCTCTTGAGTTCATTGGCCTCTTGTGTGGCGCAGAGCAAGCTTAGACTCGATAGACTCGGTAACAAGTCTTGTCATCCCCCATGTCCCCAGGACATTTTTCTTGGTTTTTATGCTTAGAACCCTCAAGTCCTGGTCAAGCTGTTTAGATGACTCCTCTTTGCCCTCTTTCCACCCTGGTTGTTTGAAGAGCAGCAGGCTTTTGAGAAGAGTCACAAGTTTCTTCGGCGGCTGGAAATTTGCTTTGCAGAGAACCCCTCACACCACCAGAAGATCATCAAGGCAGGCCCTCCAGAGCTGTGCAGACTGCTGGCCCCAGGAGATCACTGAGGTGTTCTGTCTTGTCCTGCTTCCCTGCCAGGGGCCCTGTCTCACCTCTAGACTGGGCAATGACCATCCATGACCCCCTGTACCCTCCAGTTCCTTCCTCCTCCTGGGGGCCTGCTCCATCCTCTAGGGTTCCCTTCCTTTTGGGCCCCCTCAGCACTCCAGGCCAACCCAGCTGCCTTCTGGGGACACAGTTCTGCCCTCCAGGGTCCCCTCTGTCCTCCAAGGGCGCTCTCTGCCCATGAATGTCCTGCAGGACTAGGCGGGAGGGGAGACTGTGCAGGGCCCACAGGGGAAGGGCCCCTGTGGGTGTGGAGGGGAGGAGAATCCATGTGGTGTCCCTACCTGTGGCCTCGGAATGCTGGGGACTCCATGCCCTATTCTCTGCACTCTAAAGCCAGAGGCACTGCAGAGGCTCTCTTGACTGGAGGGAGCCTGGAGGGAGCCCACCCCCACCCCCCCCCAGAAGAGGCAAAACTCCTGCCTATCCAAAGTGTCTGCTTCACTTTTTGTCCAATCCTTGTTTTTGATAAGCAAGACCGCCTCCCCAGCTTTTTTTTTTTTTTTTTTAATGATCTTTGTAGTTGATTTGTCTGAACTGTGGCTATCGTGCATTCTTTGAATAATCACTTGTAAAAAACTTTGTCGCTGCTTCAGGCTATTTCCTTTACTCGCGTTGAAGGGATTTTGCTGGCTTTTGGGGTCTTGGTAGTGACTCCCAAGAGCAGAGTGGAGAAGAGCCCAAGCGTAGACTTGGGCTCTTTTTTTTTTGAGTTTACCTCACCCCTTTTTAATCACAACAGCAATAATTAACAGAAATTGGGTTGGCATCCAGCATCCGACTCAAATTTTAGCCAAGAGACAAAAGAGGAAAGCCAGAAACCACGCATCCTGACGCAAACCCATTGTTCCCTCGGGAGGATGCTAATTGATTTCAGTGATTTTTCTTCAATGTTCAGATTAGAAAGGCTGCAGATCGTTTCCAAACCAAAGCTAGTCCTCCCTTCCTCTCCCACCGCGTCAGATACCAAGGGGAGAGGCTAATTTTGGTACCACCGTGCAGGATCTGCTAGAGCCCTCGGGACTTCTTTTCAATATGGCTTTCTCGGGAAGCCAGTGTTAATGCTGGACAGGTCACTGTGGGAAACACTGGGGCAGGAAGGTCATGGCTCAGTTTCCTAAAGCTAAGTCTAAGGGAAGCTTAGGGTTTAGTCTCTGTGATGGATTCCAGTAAGTTCTAGCTTTGGGAGGTAAATAAGCAGAAAAAGGGAACAGGAGGAGGAAGAACACCCTCACCCAGCCTTTTCTGGAGGCTTGGGCCTGAATTAGAACCCTACCCCCGCTAAATCCCACCTTCACCTAAATACTGCCAATAAGTCCAACCCTTCAAAACCAAGGTTTTTTTCTAACTTTTTGTTTTGTTTTTACTGTTTCCTAGTGGAGTTTGATTTTATTCTCTAGTGTAAATATGTATTCTTATTTTTTCTACTATTTCTGTTAGTTTTCTAAACTTACTCTATTATTTTTTAACATTTGTTATTCTGCTCATTCTTATTTTTCTCTCTTTTAAATTTATATGTGTGTGTATATGTATATATTTTTTTCTTCTCTTTGTTATCGGAGTCCAGTTTTACCCTTCAGTGGTTATCTTATTCTTTGTTATTGTTCTGCCTCCTGCCCCTCATTTTTTTCTTCTCTTTCTTTCTTTTCTCCCCTCTACACTCCACAGTCTGTGGGATCCTGGTTCACAGGGCTAGATATCAGGCCTTAGTCCCTGAGGCAGGAGTACTGAGTCCAAATTGTTGGAATAACAGAAGATGTCAGGCCCCAAGAATATTAATCAGAGTGAGACGTCACATACGTCCTCATATCAACACTAAGACATGGCTCTACCCACTGCCTGCAAACTCCATGCTGGAAACCTCAGGTGAAACAATAATAAGACAGGAACACAGTCCTACCCATTAAAAAAAAGAAAGAAAGAAAGAAACACGGAAAGACCAAAAAATGTTATAGATGAAGGCACAAAGTAAATAAACTACAAGACCAAATAAATGAAGAGGAAATAGGCAATCCAGCTGAAAAAGAATTTAGAGTAATGATAGTAAAAAAATTTCAAAATATTGAAAATAGAATTGATAAAATGCAAGAAATGTTTAACACATTTAACAGAGACCTAGAAGAAATAAAGAATAACCAGTGACAACACAATCACTAAAAATTAAACATGCGCTAGAAGGAAGCAATAGAACTACTGAGGCAGAAGAACGAATAAGTGAGCTGAAAGATAGAATGATAGAAATAACTGCCAGAGCAGAAAAAAGAATGAAAAGATTTGAAGATGGTCTCAGAGATCTCCGTGACAATATGAAGCACAAACATTTGAATTATAGGGATCCCAGAAGAAGAAGCATCTTCCCTGGTGGTTTAGATGGTAAAGAATCCGTCTGCAATGTGGAAGACCTGGGTTCGATTCCTGGGTTGGGAAGATCCCCTGGAGGAGGGTATGGGAATCCAATCGAGTATTCTTGCCTGGGGAAACCCCATGGACAGAGAAGCCTGGCAGGCAACGGTCCATGGAGTCACAAAGAGTTGGACACAACTGAGTGACTAAGCACAGCACAGAAGAAGAAGAGAAAAAGAAACGTATGAGAAAATATTTCAGAAGATTATAGTCAAAAATTCCCTAACACGGGAAAGGAAATAGCCACCGAAGTTCAGGAAGCCCAGAGAGTCACATATAGGATAAGCAAAAATAAAAATACACCAAGACACATATTAATTAAACTAACAAAGAGTCAACACAAAAACTGTGAAAAGCAAAAATTAACATGCAAAAGAATCCACATAAATCCAACAGCTGATTTTTCAAGAGAAACCCTGCAGGCCAGAAAGGAGTGGCAGGATATCTTTAAAGTCATGAAAGAAAAAAACCTACAACCCAGATTACTCTACCCAGTAAGGATCTCATTCAGATTTAATGGTGAAATTAAAAGCCTTATAGACAAAGTTTAAGAGAATTGAGCACCACCCAAGCAGCCTTACAACAAATGCTAAAGGAACTTCTCCAGCAGGAAACACAAGAAACAGACTCACAAAAACAAACTCTAAACAAGAAAATGGCAATAGGAACATACATATCAATAATTACCTTAAATGTAAATGGCCCTCAGCACTGTGGACTTGGTTTGCTCATACTGATTTGTGTTTCACATAAAGCAGCCTGGTAAGTTTTATAGGTCACCCCTCTACATGGGAACCCATTTACTTCAACTGTTACATAAGGACATGAGCTGTGTCTGGTTTCAGGAGGATATTCCACAGAAAGTCAGAGACATCAAGGGAACATTTCATGCAAGGATGGGCATGATAAAGGACAGAAATGGTAAGGATCTAACAGAAACAGAAGAGATTAAGAAGGGGTGGCAGGAATACATAGAAGAACTATATTAAAAAGGTCTTAATGGCTTGGATCACCACAATGATGTGGTCACTCACCTAGAGCGAGACATCTCAGAGTGTGAAATCAAGTGGTCCTTAGGAAGCATTACTGCAAACAAAGCTAGTAGAGGTGATGGAATTCCAGCTGAGCTATTTAAAATCCTAAAAAGATGATGCTGTTAAAGTGTTGCACTCAATATATCAGTAAATTTGGAAAACTCAGCAGTGGCCACTGGACTGGAAAAGGTCAGTTTTCATTCCAGTCTCAGAGAACAATAAACAATGTTTAACAAGGGCAAAGAATGTTCAAACTATCATACAGTTGCACTCATTTCACATACTAGTAGGTTATGCTTAAAATCCTTCAAGGTAGGCTTCAGCAGTACATGAACTGAGAACTTCCAGGAGTACAAGCTGGGTTTAGATAAGGCAGAGGAATCAGAGTTCAAATTGCCAACATTTGTTGGATCATAGAGAAAGCAAGAAAATTCCAGAAAAACATCTGCTTCATTTACTATGCTAAAGCCTTTGTGTGGATCACAACAAACTGGAAAATTCTTAACTAGATCGGGAATACCAGACCACCTTACCTGTCTCCTGAGAAACCTGTATGCATGTCAAGAAGCAATAGTTAGAATCAGACATAGAACAACAGACTGGTTTGACAAGGCTGTATATTATCACCCTGTTTATTTAACTTATACGCAGAGTTCATCACATGAAATGCCAGGCTGGATGAATCACAAGCTTGCAATCAAGATTGCTGGGAGAAATATCAACAACTTCAGATATGCAGATGACACCACCCTCATGGCAGAAAGTGAAGAGGAACTAGGAAGGCTCTTTATTTACTTCTGGCTGCACTGGGTCTTCACTGCTGTGTGCAGGCTTTCTCCAGTTGGGACGAGCAGGTGCAGCTCTCTAGCTGCTGTGTGCGGGCTTCTTATTGCAGCGGCTTCTCTTGTAGAGCAGGGGCTCTAGGGCAGCAGGCTCAGTAACTGTGGCCCATGGGCTTCCGTGGCCTTTGGCATGTGGACTCTTTCCACACCAGGGATTCAACTCATGTCCCCTGCACTGGCAGGCAGATTCTCAACCACTGTACCACCAGGGAAGTCCTAAAAAGGCTCTTGATGAAAGTGAAAGAGGGGAGTGAAAAAGCTAGCTTAAAGTTCAACATTCAGAAAACTAATATCATGGCATCCAGTCTGATTATTTCATGGCAAATAGATGGGGAAAAGGTGGAAACAGTGACAGAGTTTATTTTCTTGGGCTCCAAAATCACTGCGGACGTTGACTGCAGCCATGAAATTAAAGCTGCTTGCTCCTTGGAAGGAAAGTTAATGACAAACCTGGACAGCACATTAAAAAGCAGAGACATTACTTTGCTGACAAAGGTCTGTCTGGTCAAAGCTACAGTGTTTCTAGTAATCGTGTACAGATGTGATCGACCATATATAAGACTGAGCACTGAAGAATTGCTGTTTTCAAGTTGTGGTGCTGGAGAAAACTCCTGAGGGTCCCTTGGACGGCAAGACAGAACCAGTCAATCCTGAAGGAAATCAACCCTGAATATTTACTGGAAGGACCGATTATGAAGCTGAAGCTCCAATATTTTGGCCACCTAATGTGAAGAGCCCACTCATTGGAAAAGACCCTGATGCTGGGAAAGTTGGAAGGCAAAAGAAAAGGGAGGCAGAGGACGAGACGGTTAGATGCCATCACTGGCTTAATGTACGTCAATTTGAGCAGACAGGACAGGGAAGTTTGGCATGCTGCAGTCCATGGGATCACAAAGAGTAGGACATGACTTAGTGACAGAACAAGAAACGATAATGAAAAATGATATATATACATATATATATTTCATATAATTTGCTGTACATCAGAAACTAACAAAACACTAAGTCAAAAACCTCAGTGAAAATTTTTAAAAAATCCCAGCTTCCACAGATTGAAAACAGAGGATTAGGTCAATATGATTACATATAACAGGGATAAATGTAAAATTCTATTTGGCCTTCAAAACCTATTGATGGGCAATAGGAAACTTCATTTGATGAGTCCGAGTAAAAATAACTTAGTCGTTTAGGTGAAAACAAGCTAGGCGTATACCTAGGCTAATGCTGACATACTGTCAGTGCAATGTCCAGATCACAGAAAGGGTAATATAGTTTCATCTGCACTGGTCGTGACACATATGAAGTTCTCTATTTCTGATAAAAACAAAAATTGCTGTTTTTTGAATAATTCTGCCAGGCATGTTTTAGAGCATTCTCTAAGAAAAAGAAAAGCTGTTTCCTAGTTGGATTGTGACCCCACCCTAAACACTGAGTCTGGATGCTCAAACCTTCTGGATTGTCTGAGACATAGCATCTCTTAAGGGAAATCAAGGAACCCTAGGCTGGCAGCAACTCTCACCTGCTTCTCCCATCCAGACTGGGATAGGACTGAGGCAGAAGCAGGGCAATTCATTTTTCTTTGGGGGCCAGGAAAACAGCACAGGAAGTTTGCTATCTCAGCACATTTTGCAGGAATCCCCCGGAGGAAAAACTTGCATCTCGAGCTTTTCTTTCCCATCTGCTTCCCCTATTTTCCACCCCACTCTCTGCTCAGGGAGTGTAACTGATGTTGGAGCCTGTAGGGTTGGGTCTGGGACCAGCCGCTCCGAGATGACGTAATGCTTTCTCTGGTACACAAAGCGGCCTCCCCCGGGCTCGGCCTTTGCGCCCCTCCCCCTCTGGCCCGGCTCGGGCCCCCGCCAGCACCAGCGCGGGTGAGTCCCCTTTTTGAAAAGCCGGCCCAGGGAAACAGCGAACAAAGGCCTGAGAAGAAGAGCCCAGGCGCTGCCAGGAGGCCCAGAAATAGACATCACGTCATCCCCCAGCCCAGCAGCGCCAAGCGCCATTTGGAGCATCGGACGGACCCCACCATTACGATGCAGAATAGACATGGCGGGGCTCACGTTTCCTCCCGGCCCCAGCATCCCGCTGACCGGCTTCAGGAGTGGCTTCCTTTTGCTCCCCACCCCCGCACCCCCTCTTTCCCCAGAGGCCGCCGCCTCCCCTGGCTGCCTGCCACACAGCCCACGGTCTCCAAGCTGCCATCTTGATGCCCCATTCCCCTTGCCACCTCCCTCCCCCGCAGCCCTGAGGAGTGGGAGGGGGGGAGGAAGGGGCACCGCCCTGCGTGCCCCAAGGGGGAGGCCTCGGCCTACCTCCCCTCGCCTCCCCTCGAAGGAGGGGTTCACGTCCTTCGCAGGCTGTCGGTTTCTCACCTCCAGCGGTACTGACAGTGCACCATACAAGGTTTTCGCATCCTGGACGTCCCCACCCTTGGTGCGACTCTGGCCTTCTCAGCCCCTGCAGCCCACAGCTCAGGTTCGGGCGCGGTGCACTGCCCGCGACACCACCACCGCAGGCCCGATTCTACCCACCACCACAGGCCAGGCCTTGATCTGGGCTTCACGCTCTGCCCAGCCGCTGAGCTCCCTTGCCTTGGCAACGGTTTCACCTACCCCAGGCTTAGTTTGCTTAGATTCTACTTACCAAATCTAGGTCGGATGTTGGTAATTTCAGCCATGTAATCAGAGGCTATTGCTATAAATGCTTTTGCAATGGTCAGACAAGTCTGGGGCCTCCAGTGGGTACCGAGGCCGCCGCTGCAGAGCATTAGGTTAGGGATGGGGAAGGTATCTGGCGGATGCCTCCTGCGACGTTCTGGTCCCTGGTTGACAGCTGCGGTCGCCTCTTAAGATGTTCCAGAGTTGCGCTGAGCTAAGAATGCAGCTGCAGCCAGACTGGTCCTGATGCCAGCACGACGGGGATCCTCCTGGTCCTCCATCCTCCTTGTGAAGGAGGTAGGCCCCTCCTTCCTCAGAACGGCCTTTGGCTAAAGACTCCGCCTCTGTCCGAAAAGTTCCGGAAGGCAAGCTCCGCCCCTTTCCGGAAGATCCCTAGGAGGGGGACCCCTTCCAACTCCAAGATTTTGAGAGAATGAGACCCCACCTATTTAGGGCTTGTGGCTCTATAAGGTGAAATCCTCAAGCCCTGATGAAGGAGAAGTGTATATACTTAATCATATGAGATCCTCTGGATCTTGTAATTCGGATTCCCCAGGCTTAATACAGCAGCACAATGTTCTGGGCGAGGGGGAAGCAGGAGTTTGGAAAAATAAAATTCTGTATTTCCTGCATTTGAATATCAATTGCATTAGTGTTATGCATTTCTAAGACCACTAAGTGTTATTACTGAAATGTTTTTAAACTTTAAAAGCTGTGATTAGAGACCAAACCTGGTGATGTTTGTACAACGCTGAAAATTTACTGAAAATAATTGAATTGTGTAAGTAAATGGATGGATTCTGTGATGTGTAAACTGAAGCTGCTTTTAAAAAAAGACTAATGAAGAGTATCAAAGTTAATCATTGTTGGAAGGTTCAGGTGCTGAGAACTGCTTAGGTGAAAGAAAGCGCATGGGAGAAGAGCAAACCAAGGGATCTACAGGACAAAAACTAAACTGGAAGCTTCTAGAGACTTCCTTGGAATTTGAAAGAGTTAGGGTGATTCTCGGTTAGAGTCACTATTGGTAATTATCTCCATGATTACATCAAGTTCGCCATTTTTGGCTGTGGATACTTTCATCCTGCTTCAGTTCTGTTTACAGACAGGATCAGGTCAAGTAAATTATTCAAATGTGTAAGTATTTGTTGGTGGTTCACCTATACCAAGAGCAAGATAAATGCATTTTTCCAGCTTTGACATTCTGTACTTGTAGAAAAGAGGAAAGAACATGGTTTTAGGAGTTATTCATTCAAAACACACGTATTGAATTTATTGGCCTTCAACTATGTTCCAGTCACCTTCCTGGAGACTGGATTAATGCGTTAGAACCTAGAGTCAGGTACCTCATTCCATCTGATAGTTGTGCATCTTTGTGAAATCACCTACACAGCTGAGCCAAAATTTTGTTTAAACCAGGAGGTATAATAATAGCCATTGTCTCATAGAATTTATTGTGATGATTGAAAAAAGTCACCTGTGATAAATGAAAGCATTTTACAAGCAGAGTATTATACAGATATTAATTATTACTGTTGATAGAATTAAAGACTTATTTGTTGTTCAGTCGATCAGTTGTGTCTGACCCTTTGCGACCCCATGGATCATAGCCTTCTGGCTTCCCTTTCCTTCATTAGCTCCCAGAGTTTTCTCAAACTCATATCCATTGAGTCGATGATGCCATCCAACCATCTTATCCTCTGTCGCCCCCTTCTCCTCATGCTCTCAAATCTTTCCTAGCATCAGGGTCTTTTCCAGTGAGTTGGCTCTTCCCATTAGGTGGCCAGAGTATTGGAGCTTCAGGTTAATAATCAGTTCTTCCAATGAATATTCAGGATTGATTTCCTTTAGGATTGACTAGTTTGATCTCCTTGTAGTCCAAGGGACTCTCAAGAGCCTTCTCCAACGCCATTAGAAAACATCAGTACTTCAGTGCTTATCCTTCTTTATGGTACAACTCTCACATCCATACATGGCTACTGGAAAACCATAGCTTTGACTATATGGATCTTTGTCAGCAAAGTAATGTCTCTGCTTTTTAATATGCTGTCTAGGTTTGTCATAGCTTTTCTTCCAAGGAGCAAAAGTCTTAATTTCATGAATGCAGTCACCGCCCACAGTAATTTTGGAGCCCAAGAAAGTAAATTCTGTCACTGTTTCCATTTTTTCCATCTATTTCCCATGAAGTGATGGGACTGGATGCCTTGATTTTAGTTTCTTGAATGTTGAGTTTTGAGTCAGTTTTTTTCACTCTCCTATTCCACCTTCATCAAGAGGCTCCTTATCTACAGCAGGCCTTCCAGGCTTGCCCCAATGAAGGCAATTCCAACCACACACACACACACACACACACACACACACACACACACACACCAAAAGTTTTTGGCTCTTTAGTTCCTCTTCCCTTTCTGCCAGTAGGATAGTGTAGTGTCATCTGTGTATCTGAGGTTATTGATATTTCACCTGGTAATCTTGATTGTAGCTTCATTCAGCCTGGCATTTAGCATGACGTACTCTGCATATAAGTTAAAGAAGCAGGGTAACAATATACAGCCTTGATGTACTGCTTTCCCAATTGTGAACCAGTCTGTTGTTCCTTGTTTGGGTCTGTTGCTTCTTGACCTGAATACAGGTTTCTCAGGAGACAGTTAAGGTGGTCTGGTATTCCCCATCTCTTTAACAATTTTTCAGTTTGTTGTGATCCAGACAGTCAAAGGCTTTGGTGTAATCAATGAAGCAGTAGTAGATGTTTTTCTGAAATTCCCTTTTTGTTTTATTCAGGAAGCTGTACTATTTGTAACCCAAGATTTCTTTCTGAAATATCATGAATTCTCCATTTTCTTGCGGCGAGAAGGACTGTTAACTTAAACCACTGATCCTTAATACCCAGTTTTGTTTTGAGTAGGATTGCTCCGTGGACAGAGAGACAGGTATTGCCTTTAAACTTTTTTGCCCACAACGGAAGTACTAGCCTTTTGGCTTCATTGTGCCCTAAAATAGAATGGCGTCTGTGATTGGCGCATGCTCTTTGATACCTTGACGCGGCGTACGCGACCTGGGGGCGAGCACGTCAGTCGCTGCCGTTGGTTGACTTCCGGTGATACCGAAGCTGAGTTTCCGCGGGATCCGGCTGGCTGGTGAGGGTACTGGGTCGAGCGCGGTGGGGCGGGAACAGGCAGCTTGGAGCTGTACGTTCGGACGAAGGATGTCCAGGCTGAGGCGCCTTGGTCTAGGGCTTGTGCGGGTTGCTTGACAGAGGTAGGGAAGTGAAAGAGTGTATCTGGGAGTGGAGACTTGGGCTAGCGTTCCGCGTTAAGGTGAAAACCGCAGTTAGGACCCCTTTGTGAAATCTTTTCCAGAAGGGGTCCTCTCCACGGTTGCCTCTGGATTTGCCTTCATTCATGCTGTTGGTTTGATTGCAGTTCCCAGAGATTGGGCAGAGCCTCTGTTGTATTTGGTGTTCCTGAGCTGATCCCTGCGCGCTACTGACTTTAAATAGTAGCTGTATTTCTTTTTTTCATTCCCCCTCCCCACTTCCCTTTTTTGGACCTCAGTAATTTATCTGAAATATAAGACTTGCCTGCACTAATGCCACTACCCTAATTCTCCCTCAGCATTCCCTTATCAGAGGAATCTTTACTTGTTTACTGAAGTTTAATTATCAAGTTACGGACAAAAGTTGGTTTGGTCTGTGCTGGGGAATCTCTCCTAGTGTCCTGGAAAATCTGAATTACAGCGGTTTAAAACTAACCTTATAGTTCAAACGTTTAGAAAGGACTTTATGTTGCGGCCCTCCAGTCCAGGGTTGCCCCCGTGTCTGATAGATGGGAGTTCAGGCCTTACTTGAACATTATTAGTGATGAAGAACTCACTGTATCCGTCACAAGGCATTGTATTCTATTCTTGGACCTAGCTCAAAAACCTGGAAATAAAGTTTTTTGGGTTGAAAGGTGCAGTTAGTTTCCATATAATGCTCTTGGTCTAGCCTGCATAGAATATGCACAGAATAGGAAGTTCACACCTCCTTCATTTGGGGAACAGTTATTGAGTGTCTGCAATAGGGCAGATATTGCCGAGTACTAGTAGAACTTCTTGAAAGAATCTTTTCCCCTCAAAAAGCACATTGTGGGGAGGGTGATGGGAGAGAGACAAGAAGTAATCATAAAAGTGGTAAGTACGAAAAAAAGAGGTTTGCAAATAGTTTCTAGAAGAAGAAAGGAGAAGATACCTCCACTTTAGGATAGCGTTGCCATTAAAATGTGATGATTTGAAGTGAAGCCAAGAGTCCAGGATTTTCATAGAGAACAGTTTTTGATTAAAGAAACTATATTATGGTCTAATTTTGTAGATGCAACTTTTGTTTTCAGTACAGACTTTGTTAGTATAGTTTCACCGTTTTACATATCCATACTTTGTTTTTAGATTGTTTTTGTTAATGGAAATACCTATGTATGTAAACAACAATTGCAAACATTTACTGATCTAATAATTACTGTCTAATTTCATAGATGCAACTTTTATTGCATTGTATAGCAAATAGATTCAAGTTAATTCATGCAAGGTCACAAGACTAGAGAGATGCCTACTTGGGAAGCAAATACTGGTATTTTGATTCCACAGTTTACTCTCAGCATCATGCTGTTCTCCCTCCGTGATGGTAATAGTAATAACTAACACTTATTAATTGCTTACTATTTAATTCTTATAACAACTCCCTAAGTTTAGAAAAATTATTATTTTACAGTTGAGGAAACCAAAGTTTGGAGAGGTCACTCAGGCAAGATAATACACTAATCAGTAATAGAGTTAGGATTTGAATTCTGCCTTTATAACTTGTCTCTCACTTTCCACGTAATGGGAGATTGTGCATTTGGTGTAATATACAGTGTTCATGATTGAACATAAATAAGTGAGAATATGTTTGAGGAAATGTTATTACCTTTAATTAATAAGAAGGTAGTAAGAACTTGCCTTTATCCTTTCAGGATGGAACAAAAGTGGGACTTAGAAAATGTTGCCCTGTAAGAAGAGAAGAACTACATTGACAGAGTCTCCACAGCATCAGGGCAACCAGGAGGAAGATGGCTTAGACCTGCAGTCAGCTGTTAAACCAGAATCTGACCAAGTTAAAGACCTGGGGTCAGTGTCCCTGTCCTGGAGTCCAAGTCATGGCAGAGCAGCTGACCTTGACGTGCAGGATGCAGGCATTCAGCTTGGTATGGAGGACCCATCTTTGAGCTCTAGGATGCTCACTGAGGACACAAATGTGGCAGTTCTGGAAGCTGTGGATGTGGCCATCTCTCAGGGAATCACCCTTCCTTCCTTGGAGTCTTCCCAGCCTGTGAATACACACATTGGTAAAGGAAAACTCCAGGCCACTAGCTCAAGGAGAGGGAAGAAAATTATACTCAGACCTGGGTCAGTTACTCAAGAAGACAGAGGCGATCATCCTATCGCGAAGGAGCCTTTTTCAGAAGAGCCTAGTGAAGAGGTCAAGGAAGAAGGAGGTAAGACATGGAAGATCTTTGGCTTACATTTACCTTGTGAGTACCAGCTTGTCATTGCCTTTGCGCTTGTCATTGCACTCTCTGCAGTGCCTTTACAAAACAGTATTTCTGGAAGGGGATGCTGTTTGGGTGTGGAATTGGAGCTGTGGTGCTTGGAATTGTCAGCATGGGACAGTATGATTATGAATAGGTAGAAACTTTCTTCTCCCTCCCATTTCCTTGATCATCTTTCATATTCTTTTCTTTCCTTTCTCTTACCTTTTCATTATTTGTGGAGGGATGAACTGTGTATGTCCTTTTGTGATTTGGTGGTTATTTATGGAGTGGACCTTGAGAGACTAATATCTCTGTCATTTGGTTAGGCTCTCCAGAGACGTCATAGCCCTTAGGACTTGAAGGATGCGTGTGGTTTGATAGAGTGATGGAATGGAGTATCTTAGGCCATGAGGAGTCTGGCAGAGGCAGAAGCAGAAGAGTGGTGACTTGAGTGGTAGATTGTATTTAGATTGTGAAGGGCTTTTTAAAATTTTATTTTAATTTTTGGCTGCACTGGGTCTTTGTTTCTGCGAGCAGGCTTTCTATTCTTGCAGTGAGAGGGGGCTACTGTTCATCAAGAAGTTCTCATTGCTGTGGCTTTTCTTGTTGTGGAACATGGGCTCTAGGTGAACAGACTTTAGTAGTTGTGCCAGGTGGGCTTAGTTACTCTGTGGCATGTGGAATTTTCCTGTACCAAGGATCAAACCCATGTACCCTGCATTGGCAGATGGATTCTTAACCGAAGGACCACCAGGGAAGTCCCAGAAGCTTTGCTTTTCATGCTTTGAACTTTTCCTGAAGGTTATAGCCAGTTAATCAATAAAAGAAGAAGAAGGCATAGTTCTGATCTCAGAAAGCTCTTTTAGTCTGGTTGGGAAGACAAGACATGAGTACATAATTCATTTGGAACAGCTTAAGACAATATGTGATTAAGTGCTAGTGTGGTACAAGTAATTAGGATTTTTAAAATTGGAACTTAGTGGATTGATCAGATTTGATAGGTTGGGGTGAAGGAGTGGAAATAGAATAGCATTTTCTACAAATACATGAAAGTGCTGTGTTTGTGAGGAAGGAAAGCAGGGTTTCAGATAGAAATGATAGATCCAGATTACTACACACAGCCATGCTGTTATGTCATTGAGACCTTAGAAAGTATTGCTGTAGGATGTTGGCAGTAAGGATAGGGAAGAAAGGTATATCTTAGAGATGTTGTTATTTAGTTGCTAAGTTGTGTTCAACTCTTAGCGACCCTATGGACTATAGCCTGCCAGGCTGCTTTGTCTATGGGATTTCCCAGGCAGGAATACTGGAGTTAGTTGCCATTTTCTTCTCCAGGGGATCTTGCTGGCCTCGGAGCAAATATGCATCTTTTGCATTGACAGGGGATTTCTTTACCAGGGAGGCATAGAGACATTACAGAGGAGGAATGAATATTTCTCAGAGACTGATACCATTTAAGATATCTGGGTTGGGGCATGGTGAAGCATACTTTCCTGGGAAAGGTATTTGAAAAGTTTAATGAGTTTAGCTTTAAATATGTGGAGTGTGAGGTGACTTTGGGGCCATCATAGAAAAAAATTGAAAACTGAGATTAAAGTTTGGTAAAAGGTATGATTAGAAAAGTTTTAATTGTTGTTCTTCTTCATAGAAAGGAACATGGAAGAAGATGGCAGAGAAGGGAAATCTGGAGAAGTATCAGTAGTGAAAGTCAAGGAGGGTAGAGAGTTTTAAAAACAGATACTTCATTTAAAATTTAGTGACAAAGGAGATATAATGATGCATGAGAAAATACTACATTAAAAAAAAATTTATAAACCCGAGTCTGCTGCATTGGCAGGCCAATTCTTTACCACACAGCCACCAGGGAAGTCTAAAAAAATACCTCATTTGAGGGTTGATGATTTTTAAGAGTAGATTTAGGAGTTTTGGAAAAAGGAAATTGAATGATGACATTAATGAGGGAAGGATGAAAGCCCCAGTGATAATTTGTGCAGTGGAGTGGAATTGGAAATAGCTAGAGAGGGCAGCAAAACTTGAATTTTTTCCTTGGCTTGGTTGTATTTGTCACCTGAAGACAGGAGGAAATGGAGGAAGATGCGGGATTAAAAGTGCTAGAGAAGGAATGTAAAATTAAGCAGGAGTTTAAAGCCTCTGACCTGTTCAAGAGTGGAGGGTAGAGTTTTTATCTTTTAGTATAACATGGCCAACTGCTGAGTACTCATGACCCAGGATTGACAGTTGTTAAGATTTTGTTGCAATTTCTTTTAGTATTTATTTATTTATTTGGCTGTGTTGGGTCTTAGCTGTGGCACGTGGGATATCTTTTACATTATGCGGGATATTTTGTTGCAGTGCATGGACTCTGCAAGTTTGTGATGAGGTCTCAGTAGTTGCGGCACGCAGGCTCAGTTGCTCAGTTCCCTTATGAGGCATCAAGCCTGCATCTCCTGCATTGCAAGGCAGATTCTTAACCACTGGACCCACCAGGGAACTCTCTAGAGTTGTCTTTCATGGTAAGTTTATAAATGTTCAAGTGTAGGTAATTAAACGTTTTTTAAAGTTTATCTGTAATACTTTTAATGCCTGTTAATACCTCATTAAGCTAGGTTGGAATTCCCTAGTAGCTCAAATGGTTAAGAATCCGCCTGCAATGCAGGAGACCTGGGTTCAGTCCCTGGATTGGGAACATCCTTGGAGAAGGGCATGGCTACCCACTCCAGTATTCTTGCCTTGAGAATTCCATGGACAGAGGAGCCTGGAGGGATCAGTCCATGGGGTTCCAAAGAGTTGGACACGACGGAGTGACTTTTACTTTTCCAAAGAATAGCAAGAAGAGATAAGAAAGCCTTCTTTAGTGATCAATGCAAAGAAATAGAGGAAAAGAACAGAATGGGAAAGACTAGAGATCTCTTCAAGAAAATTAGAGATTCCATGGGAACATTTCACGCAAAGATGGGCTCAAAAAGGACAGAAATGGTATGGACCTAACAGAAGCAGAAGATATTAAGAAGAGGTGGCAAGAATACATGGAAGAACTGTACAAAAAGATCTCCACGAACCAGATAATCATGATGATATGATCACTCATCTAGAGCCAGACATCTTGGAATGTGAAGTCAAGTGGGCCTTAGAAAGCATCACTACGAACAAAGCTAGTGGAGGTGATGGAATATCAGTTGAGCTGTTTCAAATCCTGAAAGATGATGCTGTGAAAGTGCTGCACTCAATATGCCAGCACATTTGGAAAATGCAGCAGTGGCCACAGGACTGGAAAAGGTCAGTTTTCATTCCAATTCCAAACAAAGTCAATGCCAAAGAATGCTCAAACTACCGCACAATTGCACTCATCTCACATGCTAGTAAAGTAATGCTCAAAATTCTCCAAGCCAGGCTTCAGCAATACGTGAACCGTGAACTTCCAGATGTTCAAGCTGGTTTTAGAAAAGGCAGAGGAACCAGAGATCAAATTGCCAACATCCTCTGGATCATCGAAAAAGCAAGAGAGTTCCAGAAAAACATCTATTTCTGCTTTATTGGCTATGCCAAAGCCTTTGACTGTGTGCATCACAATAAACTGTGGAAAATTCTGAAAGAGATGGGAGTACCAGACCAGCTAACCTGCCTCTTGAGAAATCTGTATGCAGGTCAGGAAGCAACAGTTAGAACAGGACATGGAACAACAGACTGGTTCCAAATAGGAAAAGGATTATGTCAAGGCTGTATATTGTCACCCTGCTTATTTAACTTCTATGCAGAGTACATCATGAGAAACGCCGGACTGGAAGAAACACAAGCTGAAATCAAGATTGCTGGGAGAAATATCAATAACCTCAGATATGCAGATGACACCACCCTTATAGCAGAAAGTGAAGAAGAGCTAAAAAGCCTCTTGATGAAAGTGAAAGAGGAGAGTGAAAAAGTTGGCTTAAAGCTCAACATTCAGAAAACGAAGATCATGGCATCCAGGCCCTATCACTTCATGGGAACTAGATGGGGAAACAGTGGAAACAGTGTCAGACTTTATTTTTGAGGGCTCCAGAATCACTGCAGATGGTGACTGCAGCCATGAAATTAAAAGACGCTTGCTCCTTGGAAGGAAAGTTATGACTAACCTAGATAGTATATTCAAAAGCAGAGACATTACTTTGCCGACTAAGGTCCGTCTAGTCAAGGCTATGGTTTTTCCAGTGGTCATGTATGGATGTGAGAGTTGGACTGTGAAGAAGGCTGAGCGCTGAAGAACTGACGCTTTTGAACTGTGGTGTTGGAGAAGACTCTTGAGAGTCCCTTGGACTGCAAGGAGATCCAACCAGTCCATTCTGAAGGAGATCAGCCCTAGGATTTCTTTGGAAGGAATGATGCTAAAGCTGAAACTTTACTTCGGCCACCTGATGCAAAGAGTTGACTCATTGGAAAAGACTCTGATGCTGGGAGGGATTGGGGGCAGGAGGAGAAGGGGATGACCGAGGATGAGACGGCTGGATGGCATCACAGACTCGATGGATGTGAGTCTGAGTGAACTCCGGGAAACGGTGATGAACAGGGAGGCCTGGTGTGCTTTGATTCATGGGGTTGAAAAGAGTCGGACATGACTGAATGACTGAACTGAACTGAACTACTATTACATTAAGCTGGGTAAATGAAAGTTGATTCTACCACCTTGTATCAGTTAGCCATATATACAGGTAATACCAATAAAAGAAGTATGTTATGACTCCTTTCTCCCCCAAATAACTTTTTTTTGCCAAATAGACATGTCACATGAAAAGCAGGAAGAAAAAAGGAATATTGTAAATTCATATATGTATGTGCATTTTGGAAAATATTGGAAAATTGAAAGATGAAAATAATCACCCATAATTTTACTACTCAAAGTAATTACTGTTATAATTTAGTGCATATTCTTTTTTTTGTTTTGCTTTATTCAACATTTTCATTTTTTGATTATCAAAATGTGGGGAAAGAAAGCAGAAAAACATCTAGGTTATTTGGAAGTATTAGCATTATGTTACAATTGATATATACTGTAAAATTGTTGCTAGATTGTAAGTGCTAATGATTAAACCTTTCTCAGTAATGGTGTTTACCATTAATTCTCATAGAATTTTAATTGTTCTTTTAAAATTGATTTAATTTTTCCTTTAAGTCTTTTTCCCCTTTCTTTGCCTTCTGAAAATGATTAACTTACGCAGATTTCAACGTACAATTAGTTGGTTTTTAGTTTTCAGCTAATAATTTTCCTATTAATTTGAAGTTGTTAGGCTGGCAGTAAATGAGCTGCAGGCATGCTCTGTAGTAAGGCTTTCCCTCTCTGCCTCTTGCCCTTCTTGACTTCTCTTTCTAAGGTCTTTGGTGTCTAGCTCATTGAGAGAGGAAAGGAAGAGTGTGGTCCTGAGGAGTTTTGTGAGAAGGGAGTTAAGTTGAGAAGCACTGTGATGGGATCAGGGAGAAAAGCATTGCAGAGAAAAGGAACTTTTTCTCTATGTAGAGTATGGTGCAGCTGATAAACTGTAGGGGCAGTTGTGGAGTCGTTCCAGATGTTTGAGGTGGAAAAAGTATTATTGAAAGCTCTATCTACTAAACTGAACTTTTGTATTTTGGTTAGGAGTTAAAGGTTCTGCTATGTTTGTTTTAAAAAATCATTTGTGTCAGTTCAGTTTTTAAATGTTAGACATTGATTCTAAAAGTTGTTAAAGATTGTTGATTAATGAGAAAGCTCTGCTGTGTTATTGATTGAAGTTCTTCCCTCTTACAAGACATTTGCCTGAGAGGAACTTTTGATTTGTTGGATTTAGGATTTAACTCCTTGTTGTACAGTCCCTGTTAAAGCTACAGTTTTTAACCTTTTTGACACTGTGAAGTGATCACAGACTCCAGAAGTAAAGGAAATAAGATTAACAGTAAATAGAATTAAGGATTGAGTCATGCTTTAGTTGAAAGTAAAGGCTTTTGTTTTTCTTTGTTGAAGGGAAGTGTCTTCCCATGTAAAATCTTGTTTATGTCAGTTGAAGCTGCCAGTGTTGATGGGATAGCAGTCTAAACAAGTACTGTCTATTTTAAATGAAGTTCAGTATTAATAACAAATAACTTGATCTTTTTGGAAAAAAATTTTTTTTTGACTGTGTAATACACAAACATGGTAAAAGTTCCTAAATACAGAAAGTACACAGGGAAAAGTTAGGCACCCTTTCACTTTGTCCTCTTATTTTCCAAGTTATCTTCTCAGAAGCAACCACTGTTTAACAATGCCTTGTGTATATTCTACAGATCTGTGCACACACAATCCTGTATATATTCTTTTCCCCATGAAACCGGATTTTAATGTTTACTTTTGATATTGCATGAATGTTTCTTTGTCTTTTTAATTCCTCATGAAAAAGGGGAAGAAAGGTAGCACTTAGTAAGAGTCGAATTGAGGAGGGAATCCTATGGCTGTTCAGTTAGAACTCGGTGCTCTCACTGCCAGGCCCCCGAGTTCTATTGCTGATTGGGGAATGAAGATCCCACAAGCTGTGACTCTTGACCAAAAAGAGCTGAGGTGAGGGAAGGAAAAAGTTGTGTAATGAACTGTGTAACCATGTGTTTACAGTGTTATGGTGATTTTTACTCTAATGCTCTATAAGGTTGATTTACAGAGTCAGAAAGTTTAGGACATCTTATATATATATATATATAATTTATGGAGAAGGCAGTGGCACCCCACTCCAGTACTCTTGCCTGGCAAATCCAAACCCCATGGACGGAGGAGCCTGGTGGGCTGCAGTCCATGGGGTTGCTAGGAGTCGGACACGGCTGAGCGACTTCACTTGCACTTTTCACTTTCATGCATTAGAGAAGGAAATGGCAACCCACTCCAGTGTTCTTGCCTGGAGAATCCCAGGGACGGGGGAGCCTTGGTGGGCTGCCGTCTATGGGGTCACACAGAGTCGGACACGACTGAAGTTACTTAGCAGCAGTAGCAGCATATTATTTATAGTTGATATATAATCATTGATATATATTAGATATATATAGTTGATACATGTGTTGTTTATGGTTGATTAAATGTAGTATTAATGATCATCTATATAAAATGTCCCTTTGTCATTAGGAGTACACTCCCTGTCCTACAGTTGTGAATATGATTTTTTCATGGGGAAAAAAATGCATAGCTCAAAAAATATATTAGAACTAGAAAGATCTTAGCAATTACTTAGTTCAGTTCCCTGACATTAAGGATGAGTAAATCGCATCTGAGCTTTGATTTCAGTATTTTTCTTAGGATACTGTCTTTAAGAGAGGAATGCCTGTATAGTGAATGCATCATTATTGAAGTAATCTAACTAAAAAGGACTTTGTAACAAGATGCTGATATCTACGACAGAGTATAATTGAGAATGGACAAAATGTTGAGCGCTATTTGTGATTCTTTCAGGAAAATCTCAAACGCATTCTGGAGGGGAGATGCCTTCTTTGCCATCAGACAGCCACTCTGCAAAACCTGCAGCCCCACCTAGGAAATCATCTCAGCCAGATGTCTGTGCCTCTCCTCAAGAAAAGCCACTCAGGACTCTAGCTCACCAAGCTGAGGAAGAGACAGAGGATGGTGGACTCTTTATTCCAATGGGTAGGCTTTCTTTTCTTCTAATTAAAAAGCCCCCTCTTTATTGAAGTATAATAGGCAGAAAACTGCAAGTATTCCAAGATAGCCAAGTTCACTGAATTTTCAAAGGTTGAATATCACCCATGTAACCAACAACCAGATCAAGAAATAGAGCATTACGAGTACCCAGAAGTCCTTCCTTTCAGTTATCACTGACACCTTACCCATCGAGATAAGGATGGGTAACCTATCTTGACTTCAAGCAGCATAGATTAGTTCCCTGTTTTGTACATTATATGAATGGAATCTTATGAATGTATGTTTTTTGACTGCCTTTTCCACTCGACATTATCTGTAAATGAAATTGGTCCACATTGTTGCATGTGCTTGCGTTTTCATTGCTGTATAGTATTCCATTGTTAGAGTAGTCTGCATTTTCTTTATTCATTCAGCTCTGTAAAATTTTTTTTCTTTCTTTCTTTATGGTTGCACTTGGTCTTCGCTGGTGTTCAGGCTCTCTCTGGTTTTAGTCAGAGGTGGCTGCTCTTTGCTGTGGGCTTCTCATTGTGGTAGCTTCTTTTGTGGCGGAGCACAGGCTCTAGGTGTGCGTAGTTGCTCCACCACACATGCAGTCTTCCCAGACCAGGGATCCAGCCTGTGTCCCCAGCATTGGCAAGTGGATTCCTGTCCACTGTACCACCATGGAAGCCCCCTATTCATTCAGCTCCTAATGAGCATTTGAATAGTTAGAAATTGAAGGCTACTCTGATTGGTGCTGTCATGAACACTGTACTAGAAATCTTTTGGTGAACATAGAATATTTGGTGCCTAATATTTGTTGGGTGGAACTGCTAGGTCATAGGATTAGGCCTCCTTCAAGTTTTTTGAAATATATTTTTATTGTGAAATATAACATATACAGACAGATGAGTAAAGACTTCTTTATGTAGCTTAACAAACAGTTGTAAAGTGAACACTTCTGATTTCTTTTTCTTGTTACAAATAATAGACCTCCATTGCTGTGTAAGTTAGAAGTTGTAATAGTGGATATCCATGTCTTATTTCTGAACTTGGGCAAAGGTGTTCAGCATTCCTGTTTATGTGTAATGACAGTGATAAGCTTTATATGGATATATTATTGTATCAGATTGCAGAAAATTTTTCCTGGTTTTCTGAGCCTTTTATCCCGTATTGAATTGTGCTAAATGCTCTTTAAAAATCTCTATTAAGATGATCATATGGTTTTTCTCCTTTATTCTGTTTTTTACTTTTGTTGTTGTTTTTGTAGCTGGTCTGCACAGCATGCAGAATCTTATTTCCCTGGCCAGGGATCAGACTTGGTCTCCCTGCAGTGGAAGGGCAGAGTCTTAACCACTGGACCGCAGGGAATTTCCTCCCTTATTCTGTTAATGTGGAGAGTTACGTAGATTCTTTTTAAATGTTTATTGAGGTTTAATGAGATGTAATTTTTTTAACTAAAAATTTATTTTTAATTTTTAAGATTTTTGGCTGTGCTGGGTCTTCTTTGCTGCTCTTGGGCTTTCTTTCTGTTGAGGTGTGAGGGCCTCTTGTTGTGCTGGCTCCTCTTTTGTTGTGGAGCACAGGCTTTAGGTACTTGAGCCTCGGGAGTTGTGGTCGGCAGGCTCTAGAGCGTGGGCTTGGTAGTTGTGGTACAAAGGCTTAGCTGCTTCATGGCATGTGGAATCTTCCCAGACCAGGGATGGAACCCATGTCCCCCGCACTGACAGGTGGATTCTTAACCACTGGACCACTAGAGAAGTCTGAAATAGGATTTTAATACACTAAAATTTTTAAGTGAGTTTTGAGAAATGTATATATTTGTGTAACTGCCACTACAGTCAAAATATGGAACATTTCTCTCACTCCACAAGTTCCTTCATTCCCTTTGCAGTCCTTTGGGAACCACTGATCTCAATTTTTTTCTTATAATCTTGTGCTTTTTACAGTATTAAACATTGGACAAGGAAATGGCAATCCACTCCAGTATTTACCTGGAAAATCCCATAGAGAGATGAGCCTGGCGGGCTACAGACTATGGGGTCACAAAGAGTCAGTTGACATGACTGAAGTGACTTAGCATGCACAATGTTATGCATAGATGTTGTACAGTATGTATGGAACCTTTGGATCTGGTATCTTTTTGAAGTTTTATTGTAGTAGAGTTATTTATAGTATTGTGTGCATCTGATATCTCATTTCGTGTAATGCTTTTGAGACTAATTCATGTTCTTCATCACTGAGTAGTATTCTATTGCATAGATGTACCACAGTTTATCTTTTCACCAGCTGATGGACATTTTGGTTCTTTCTCATTTTTACTTGTAACGATTAAAGCTACTATAAACCTTTACATACAGTTCTTTGATAGAAATAAGTTTTTGTTTTTGTTGGGGAAATGACTGACTGGCTTTGCTGGGTTTTACAGTAAGTGTATGTTTAACTTTATATGAACATAATAAGATAAATTGTTTTCCAGAGTAGCTGTGCCATTTTACATTCCCAACAGGAATGTGTGAGATTCACAGTTGGTCCACATCCTTGTGAGCAGTTAAGAGACTTTGTAATCTCTCTCCTACTGGGTGTATTTCCTTATGGTTTAACTTGCATTTTCCCAATGAATAATGATACAAAGAATATTTTCATGTATTTATTGGCCATTTGCAGATACTTCTTGGTGAAATGTTTGTTTATTATTCTGTTGTTTGCCAGTATTCCATTTGTAATTGCTACATATTTTGCACAAGATACTTTGAAACTATGCATATATTCTTATTTCTCCTCAAACTTAACCCCCCACCCCCACCCCCCACCCCCCAGTTCTAGCCTCTATTGGTTGATCACCTGCAGCAGTTACTGTGTTGTTCTAAAGGTGATTTTTATTTCTGTCATTCCTTTTACATTTAATAATTGGAATTTTTCTGTAAAGAAGTATAGTCTTTTCTCCCTCATTTATTTATTCAGTTTTTATATGAGTGGGGACTCATGGATATTTGTTTCACTGTTTGAATTACAGTGCTGTTTATCATTATTTTGCCTGAATTGTTGAGAGTGTTAGCCATGGGCAGCTACTTCAGGTTTTACTTTTATGGCTTATGCTTGCATATCGTGTCAAGGAACATTTGCCTCATCCAAGGCTACAAAGGCTTCTTTCCTGATTTCTTCTAGAAGTTTTAGTTTTACACATTACACTTAGAAGTATATGATCCATTTTGAGTTAATTTTTATTAAATGTGTGAGGTACATTTGACATTCTTTTTTGCCTATGAATGTCCAATTGTTTCAGTGCTATTTGTTGAAAAGATTTCTTTCCTCATTAAATTACTTCTGCATCTATGTGAAAAAGTCATTTGGCAATTTTGTGTGAGTCTTTCCTGGACTCTCTGTTCTGTTCTGTTAATTTATGTATTAATATTTAAGCTTTCACCAGTATCACACAGTCTTGAAATCAGGTAGTCATGAGTCTTCCAACTTTTTTTTAATACTTTAGGCTATTCTAGGTACTTTGCATTTTCATATAAATTTTAGAATTGACTTGTCATTTTCTTAAAAATATTTTCTAGGCTATTGATTGATAATGAATCTATGAATCCATTTGGGAAAATTGCCATTTTTTTGGTCATGCAGGATCTTAGTTCCCTGACCAGGATTGAACCTGTGCCGTCTGCATTGTGAGCACAGAGTCTTAATCACTGGACCACCAGGAAGTGCTAGGAACGTTGCCATCCTAACAATACTGAGTCGACTAATCCGTGAATAAGATATCGCTGTGGTGAGAGTGGGCACCTTTTCCTTTGTTCCTGATGTCTTACAGGAAATGCACTCAGTTTTCACCACTAAGCTGTAGATGTTGGTCTATAGCTATTGTTTATCAGACTGAGGAAGTTCTCTACTATTCCTGGTTGTGAAGAGTTTTTATCATGACTTGATGTTGGATTTTGTGAAAAGTGTTTTCTACATCTCTTGAGATTATCTTTTGTTTTAGTCTGTTGATATGAATTATCTTGATTGATTTTCAAATTTCAAAGCATTTTTGCATGGCAGGGAGAAATCAACTCTTGATCATGATATAGGTGTGTGTGTGTTTTTTTAATTGTGGGATTTGATTTGCTAATATTTTGTTAAGGATTTATGTGTCTGGTCTAGTTTTCTTGTCATGTCTTTGGTTTTGGTATTAGGGTAATGCTGACCTCATACAATGAGTTGGAAAGTGTTCTTTGCTATTCTGTGTGGTGTTTTTTTTTTTTTTTTTCGAAGAGTTTGTGGATTGGTTTTATTTCTTCTTTAAATGTTTTATTGAATGCGCCAATGAAGCCATCTGGGCCAGGAGTTTTCTTTGTAGGATGTTTTTAATTATAAATTCAATTTCTTTAACAGATAAAGGGCTGTTTATATATTTGTTCTTAAATGAGCTTTGACAGTTGGTGTCTTTCAAGGTATTTGTTTCATCTACATTGTTGAATTTATTGGTATAAAGTTTTTGATACTATTTCTTTGTCATCTTTATTTTGTTTCAGGTTTATTTATTTCTTTATTTTTTGGCAGTGCTGGGTCTTCATTGCTGCTTTCGAGTTCTCTGTAGTTGCAGTGAGCAGGGGCTACTCTAGTTGTGGTGCCTGGGTTTCTTGTTGCAGTGGCTTCTCTTGTTGCAGAACCTGGGCTCTAGGCAGGTGCATGGACTTCAGGAGTTGCAGCCCGTGGGCTCAGGAGTTGCAGCTCACAGGCTCCAGAGCTCGGGCTCAGTCGTGGCTCCTGGGCTTGTTGCCGAAGCATGTGGGATCTTCCTGGACCAGGGATCAAATTTGTGTCCCCTGCATTGGCAGGCACATGCTTAACCACTTTTGTCATCTTTTTAATGTCTTCAGGATCTGTAGTGATTTCTCTTTTATTCCTGATGCTGTTAATTTATATCTTTCTGTTCATCACTCTAGCTAGAACTTCTTCAAAGAACAAGGTTTTGGTTTCATTAATTTCTCTACTTTTTGTTTTCTATTTCACTGTTTTTTGCTGTTGTCTACTATTTTGTTCTATTTCTTTGTTTTGGATTTAATTTGGCCTATTTCTAGTTTCTTAAAGTGGTAGCTTAGGTCACTGTTTTGAAATTTTTCTAATAATACCACAGGATGTATCAGTTTTCCTTTTAAACAACAGAAATTTATTTTCTCACTGTTCTGGAGCCTGGGAAGTCCGGTATTAGGTGCTGGTAAATTCAGCTTTCATGAGAACTTTCTTCTTGTAGATAGCTGCCTTCTCATTATAAATTCACACGACCTTTTCCTTGGTGCATGTGTGTGAGAGAGGGAGTGACCTTTCTGATATCACTTCTTTATAAGGACACTTTTCCTCTGGGCTCAGAGATTCACCTTGTGGACTCATTTACCTTTAATTACTTCCTTAGAAGACCCATTTCCAAACATAGCCATACTGGGGGTAAGGCTTTCAGAGTATGAATTTGAGGGGACACACACATTCAAATTTTCTGTACAGGATTGCAGTTTTGTACAGGATTAGAGACAGGGAAGCCTGCTGTGCTGCAGTCCATGCGCTCACAAAGCGTTGGACATGACTGAGCGACTGAACTGAACTGAGCTGAACTGGAGTCCTGTTCTGTGTTGTTTTAGAACCTGATTTTTTAATGTAATTTTTATAGTTATAGAGTACCATAAGGCCTATAATAGTAAAACAAAAGTCCACTGGAACTTTTTAGAAATGTGTTTTTTCAATTCCAAATATTTGAAGACTTTCCAGTTATTTTTTTGTTATTGATTTCTAATTTAATTCCCTTGAGTTCATGTCACACTGTATGATTTCAGTACTTTTATATTTACTGAGGTTAATTTTGTGGCCCCAAGATAATCTTTATTGGCAGCGCTTCCTGTGTATTTGAGAAGAATATGTTTTCTTTTGTTTTGAGATACACTGTTTTATAAATGTCAGTTAGGTCAAGTTGATTGATAGCATTGTTAGGTCTTCTCTATTTTTACTGATTTTCTTTTGGTCTATTCTGATAGTTTTTGAGAAAGGCATATTGAAGTCTCCAACTTTAATTGTATATTTGTCTATATTTCCTTTTAGCTTTGTCAGTTTTAGCTCTACGTGTTTTATTTATATTAATTTTTTTTTTACTTATTCAACATGTTTTGGTCACACCACATGGCATTAAGGATCTTAGTTCCTGTACCCCTCCTCTGGAAGTGCAGTCTTAACCACTGGACCACCAGGGAAGTTCCAAGCTCTCATAGTTGTTTTTTTTTTTTAATTAATTAATTAATTTTAATTGGAGGATAATTACTTCACAATATTGTGATGGTTTTTGCCATACATCAACCAACATGAATCAGTCATAGTTTACATGTGTCCCCCATTCTGAACAACCCCCATCCTCTCCCCCTTCATGCATTGAACTTGTACTGGTCATCTATTTTACATATGGTAATATACATGTTTCAATGCTATTCTCTCAAATCATCCCACCCTTACCTTCTCCCACTGAGTCCAAAAGTCTGTTCTTTGTACCTATGTCTCCTTTGCTGCCCTGCATGTAGAATTGTACTGTTTTTCTAAGTTCCATATATATGCTTTAATATATAGTATTTGTCTTTCTCTTTCTGATTTACTTCATTCACTGTATATAATAGGCTCCAGTTTTCATCCACCTCATTAGGACTGACTCAAATGTATTCCTTTTTATAGCTGAGTAATATTCCACTGTGTATATGTACAATAGCTTCCTTCTTCATTCATCTGCCAGTGGACATCTAGGTTGCTTCCATGTCCTGGCTATTGTAAATGATACTGCAGTGAACATTGGGGTACATGTATCTTTTTCAGTTCTAGTTTCCTCTGGTGTATGCCCAGCAGTGGGATTTCTGGGTCTTATGGCTGTTTCCAGTTTTTAAGGAATCTGGACCAACTACAATGCCTCCTGCCCTTGGCCGAGTGGACGTGCCAGGACCCCTATTGGGGAAGGGTGGGGTCTCCCTGTTCCTCCACACCTCCGCTGTGGCTCACTGCAAGCTCATGCACCGAGTGTGGGCAGTCAGCTGTCCTCTCCATGGGGAGGGGGGGGCAGGTCCTGCTGTGGGTCCCTGGTGATCACCTTCCTTACCCCTTCCTCACCTTGTGGGTTTCTGCTGGCACCACATGGGGTGTGTTGCTCCACACCCCGCGCCCTGCAGGCTCGGCTCCTTGTGTTCCCTTAGGGCTTCCCTGATAGCTCAGTTGGTAAAGAACCTGCCTTCACTGCACCCTGGTTGGATTCCTGGATTGGGAAGATCCGCTGGAGAAGAGATAGGATACCCACATCAGTATTCTTGAACTTCCTTTGTGGCTCATGGTAAAGAATATGCCTGCAATCCAGAAGACCTGGGTTCAGTTGGGTTGGGAAGATCCCCTGTTGAAGGGGAAGGCTACCCACTTCAGTATTCTGGCCTGGAGAATTCCATGGGCTTACAAAGAGTCGGACATGACCGAGTGACTTTAACTTTCACTTTCCACACTGTTCTCTATAGTGGCTGTACCAATTTGCATTCTCACCAAGAGTGTAAAATTCCCTTTCTCCACACCCTCTCCAGCATTTATTGTTTGTAGACTTCTTGAAGATGGCCATTCTGACTGTGGCTCAGATCATGAACGCTTTATTGCCAAATTCACACTTATATTTAAGAAAAGTGGAGAAAACCACTAGACCATTCAGGTATGACCTAAGTCAAATTCCTTATGATTATACAGTGGAAGTGAGAAATAGATTTAAGGGACTAGATCTGATAGACAGAGTGCCTGATGAACTATGGGCGGAGGTTCATGACATTGTTCAGGAGACAGTCATCAAGACCATCCCCAAGAAAAAGAAATGCAAAAAGTAAAATGGCTGTCTGAGGAGGCCTTACAAATAGCTGTGAAAAGAAGAGAAGCGAAAAGCAAAGGAGAAAAGGAAAGATATAAGCATCTGAATGCAGAGTTCCAAAGAATAGCAAGAAGAGATGGTGTGATCACTCACCTAGAGCCAGACATCCTGGAATGTGAAGACAGTTGGGCCTTAGGAAGCATCACTATGAATAAAGCTAGTGGAGGTGATAGAATTCCAGCTGAGCTATTTCAAATCCTGAAACATGATGCTGTGAAAGTGCTACACTCAATATGTCAGCAAATTTGGAAAACTCAGCAGTAGCCACAGGACTGGAAAAGGATAGTTTTCATTCCAATCCCAAAGAAAGGCAATGCCAAAGAATGCTCACAATTGCACTCACCTCACACCGCTAGTAAAGTAATGCTCAAAATTCTCCAAGCCAGGCTTCAGCAATATGTGAACTATGAGCTTCCAGATGTTCAAGCTGGTTTTAGAAAAGGCAGGGGAACCAGAGATCAAATCGCCAACATCTCCTGGATCATTGAGAAAATAAGAAAGTTCCAGAAAAACATCTATTTTTGCTTTATTGACTATGCCAAACTGTGTGGATCACAATAAACTGTGGAAAATTCTGAAAGACGTGGGAATACCAGACCACCTGACTTGGCTCTTGAGAAACCTGTATGCAGGTAAGGAAGCAACAGTTAGAACTGGACATGGAACCACAGGCTGGTTCCAATTGGAAAAGCAGTACGTCAAAGCGGTATATTGTCACCCTGCTTATTTAACTTCTATGCAGAGTATATCATGAGAAACGCTGGGCTGGAAGAAGCACAAGCTGGAATCAAGATTGCTGGGAGAGATATCAATAACCTCAGATATGCAGATGACACCAACCTTATGGCAGAAAGTGAAGCAGAACTAAAAAGCCTCTTGATGAAAGTGAAAGAAGGGAGTGAAAAGTTGGGTTAAATTTCATCATTCAGAAAACTAAGATCATGGCATCTGGTCCCATCACTTCATGGGAACTAGATAGGATAACAGTGGAAACAGTGCCAAACTTTATTTTTCTGGGCTCCAAAATCACTGCAGATGGTAATTGCAGCCATGAAATTAAAAGATGCTTACTCCTTGGAAGGAAAGTTATGACCAACCTAGATAGTATATTCAAAAGCAGAGACATTACTTTGTCAACAAAGGTCCATCTAGTCAAGGCTATGGTTTTTCCAGTGGTCATGTATGGATGTGAGAGTTGGACTGTGAAGAAAGCTGAGCGCCGAAGAATTGATGCTTTTGAACTGTGGTGTTGGAGAAGACTCTTGAGAGTCCCTTGGACTGCAGGGAGATCCGAGATCCAACCAGTCCATCCTAAAGGAGATCAGTCCTGAGTGTTCATTGGAAGGACTGATGTTGAAGCTGAAACTCCAGTACTTTGGCCACCTCATGTGAAGAGTTGACTCATTGGAAAAGACCCTGATGCTGGGAAAGATTGAGGGCAGGAGGAGAAGGGGACGACAGAGGATGAGATGGTTGGATGGCATCACCGATTCAATGGACATAGGTTTGCCTAGACTCCTGGTGTTGGTGATGGACAGGGAGGCCTGACATGCCGTAGTTCGTGGGGTCATAAAGAATTAGACACGACTTGAGTGACTGAACTGAACTAATTCTGACTGGCATGAGTTGATACTTCATTGTAGTTTTGATTTGCATTTCTCTAATAATGAGTGAAGTTGAGCATCATTTCATGTATTTATTAGCCATCTGAAGATCTCTTTTGGAGAAATGTCTGTGTAGTTCTTTTGCCCACCTTTTACTGTGTTGTTTGTTTTTCTGATATTGAGCTGCATGAGCTGCTTGTATATTTTGGGGATTATTAATTCTCCTGGTTGCTCAGACAGTAAAGCTACTGCCTACAATGCGGGAGACTTGGGTTCAGTCCCTGCGTCGAGAAGATCTCCTGGAGAAGGAAATGGCAACCCACTGCAGTATTTTTGCCTGGAAAAATCCCATGAATGCAGGAACCTGGTTGGCTACAGTCCGTGGGGTCAGTAAGAATCAGACACGACTGAGCAACTTCACTTTCATTTTCACTTTCTTTGTTTGTTGTTCTGTTTGCTGTTATTTTCTCATTCTGAAAGTTGTCTTTTTACCTTGCTTATAGTTTCCTTCCTTGTGCAAAAGCTTTTAAGTTTAATTAGGTTCTGTTTGTTCATTTTTGTTTTTATTTTATTACTCTGCAAGGTGGGTCACAGACGATCTTGCTGTGATTTATTTCTGGGATTGTTCTGCCTGTGTTTTCCCTAAGAGTTTTATAGTTTCTGGTCTTACATTTAGGTCTTTAATTCATTTTGAGTTTATTTTGGTGTATGGTGTTAGAAAGTGTTTTAGTTTCATTCTTTTACATGTAGTTGACCAGTTTTCCCAGTACCACTTGTTGAAGAGACTGTCTTTTCTCCATTGTATATTTTTGCCTCATTTGTAAAAGATAAGGTGTCCATAGGTGCATGGATTTATCTCTGGGATTTCTGTCTTGTTCCATTGATCTAGATTTCTGTCTTTGTGCCAGTACCATACTTTCTGGATTACTGTAGCTTTGTAGTATAAAGTCAGGAAGGTTGATTCCTCCAGTTCATTCTTCTCAAGATTACTTTGACTATTTGAAGTCTTTTGTGTTTGCATACAATTGTGACATTATTTGTTCTAGTTCTGTGAAAAATATTGTTGGTAGTTTGATAGGGATTGTGTTGAATCTATAGATTGCTTAGGGTAGGATACTCATTTTCACTATATTGATTCTTCCAATCCAAGAACACAGTCTATTTCTCCATCTCTTTGTGTCATCTTTGATTTCTTTCAGCAGTGTTTTATAGTTTTCTATATACAAGTCTTTTGTTCCTTTAGGTGAATTTATTCCTAAATATTTTATCCTTTTTGTTGCGATGGTGAATGGGATTGTTTCCTTAATTTCTCTTTCTGATTTTTATTGTTAATGCATAGGGATGCAATGGATTTCTGTGTATTAATTTTATATCCTGCAATTTTACTGTGTTCATTGATTAACTCTAGTAATTTTCTGGTGGCATCTTTAGGGTTTTCTATGTAGAGAATTATGTCATCTGCAAACTGAGAGTTTTACTTCTTTTGCAGTCTGGGTTCTTTTATTTATATTTCTTCTCTGACTGCTGTGGCTAATCAAAAAACCTCCAACAAAAAGCCCGGGACTAGATGGCTTCACAGGTGAACTCTACCAAAAATTTAGAGAAGAGCTAACACCTGTCCTACTCAAAGTCTTCCAAAAACTTGCAGAAGGAAAATCCCCAAACTCATTCTGTGAGGCGAGCAATACCCTGATACCAAAACCAGACAAAGATGCCACAAAATAAAGAAAACTACAAGCCAGTATCACTGATGAACATAGATACAAAAGTCCTCAACAAAATTCTGGCAAATAGAATCCAACAACATATTAAAAAGATTATACATTATGCCCAAGGGGGCTTTATTCCAGGGATGCAAGGATTCTTCAGTATTTGCAAATCAGTCAATGTGATACACCATGTTAACAAATTGAAAGATAAAAACTATATGATTACTGAATAGATGCAGAGAAAGCCTTTGACAAAATTCAACACCCGTTTATGATAAAAACTCTCCAGAAAGTAGGCATAGAAGGAACATACCTCAACATAATAAAGCCATATCTGACAAACTCACAACAAACATCCTCAATGGACAAAAATTGAAAGCATTTCCTCTAAAACTAGAAACAAGACAAGGGTGCCCACTCTCACCACTACTATTTGATATAGCTTTCATTTTTTAAAACTGTTTTTTTTTCATGTACGTATGCCTAATAACATACCTTGATTGTTTGGGTGTTTTTTAGTATGCGTTTATTTGGCTGCACAGAGGTCTTAGGTGCAACGTGCAGGGTCTTTAGTTGTGGCATGCGAACTCTCAGTTGCTGCACTGTGGGCTCTAGTTCCCTGACCAAGGATTGAACCCATTCCCCCTGTACTGGGAGCACAGCGTCTTAGCCACTGGACCACCGGGAAAGTCCCTGCATTGATTGGGTTCTGAAGTTAAAACAAATTAGCATTTCATGGATAAACCTATTTGGTCATGATGTATTAGATTTTCTAATATACTGAGGGTTTTGTGTCTTTGTTTATGGAAGATACTGGCTTTAATTTCTTTTTCATGTATTGGTATTAGGACTATACTGAGCTTATAAAATGAATTGGGAAATTTTTCATCAGTATGTATTCTCTGGAAGAGTTTGTAGAAGACTGGTGTTATTTCTTTCTTAAATATTTTATAATAATTAACCAAGAAAGCTAGCTAGGCCTGGAGTTTTGTCAAAAGGCCTTTAAGTTTTGGATTAAATTCTTTCATAATTATAGGATTATTTAGATTTCCTGTTTCTTTTTGTTTCAGTTTTGGAAAATTGTGTTTTTCAAGGAATTTGTACATTTTCTTTGAATTGTCAAATATGTTGATACAAAGTTGTTTGTAATACTCATTTTGGAATGTCTTTTAAGATTTTTATTGAGGTCATCTTTTTATTTCTAATTTTAGTATGATCCCCTTTATGTGTCTTATTTTTGTTTTGCTAAGTTTGTCTAGTGGTTTATCAGTCTTTTTAAAGAACCAACTTTTATGCTTTCTTTTAAATTTTATATTGGAGTATAGTTGATTAACAGTGTTAATTCAGGTGTACAACAAATTGATTGATTTATACATGTACAAGTTCTTTTCCGAATTCTTTTCTCACCGAGGTTTTATGTAATACTGAGCAGTCCCTTATGCTGTGCAGTAGGTCCTTGTTGGTTATCCTTTTATTTTTGGTCACACTGTGTAGCATGTGGGATCTTTGTACCCTGACCAGGGGTTGAGCCTGTGCCCGCTGTAGTGGAAGTGTGGAGTCTTAACTACTGGACCACCAAGGAAGACCCTATCCATTAAACAATTTTTTGTTTACTTCCTTGACTGCACTGGGTCTTAGTTGTGACATGTGGACTCTATCTTTTTTCAAGTTTTAATTTTATATTGGAGCATAGCAAGTTGGCAGTGTTGTAGGAGTTTCAGGTGGACAGCAAAGGAGCTCAGCCATACATACTCATATACCCGTTCTCCTGTGGCATCTTTGGTCTTTGTTACAGCATTTAGGATCTTTTAGTGTGGCATGCGGCATGTGGTCAGTTCCCTGTCCAGGGATCGAACCAGAGCCCCCTGCACGGAGAGTGCAAAGTCTTAGTCACTGAACTACCAGGGAAGTCCCCATCCGTTTAAGATAGAGCAGTGTGTGCATGTCAGTCCCAAACTTCCTACTATACCTCCCCTCCACCTTTCCCCACTGGTAACCATAAGTTCATGTTCATTTGTATCATTTTTGTTCTGTTTTGTTTTAACTGCACACGCAAGCAGTCTCACAAGGTGTTTGTCCTTTGTCTGGTTTGCTTCGCTCAGTATGACGCTTGGCTCCATCCTTAGTGCTGCAGATGGCATTACTTCATTCTTGTGGTGGGTGGGTAATATTCCATTGTATGTATGTTCCACATCTTCCTTATTCGTTAGTCTGTCGGTGGACATTTAGGTTGCTTCCATGTCTTGGCTTTTGTAAACAGTGCTGCAATGGAAATTAGGGTGCATAAATCCCTTTGGACCATGTTTTTCTGTGCATATATGCCCAAGGGTGGGATCGCATTGGGAGGCAGATTCTTAGCTACTGAGAGAAGTCCAATTTTGTCTTCTATTTTTCTTTCACATGTTGCTCTATAGATTAACAATATACAGTCTTTGAAATTACTATAGTCTATCTTAAATTAGTACTTTTACCACGTCAAACAATGTAAGAACTTTAAACAATTTTATTCCATATATCTGTTTCTGCCCTTTGTGTTGATACTGTATTTTACTTCTTCATTTGTTTTAAACCCCATGATACTTGTTTTTTTTTCTCTTTGGTTAAAGGTTTATCTCTTTATTTATTTGGGGGTGTGCCGGGTCTTTGTTGCTGCGTGGGCTTTTCCCTAGTTGTGCTGAGTGGGGACTGCTCTCTAGTTACAGTGGGTTTCTCGTTGTGGTGGCTTGTTGCAGGGCATGGACTCTAGGGCCCTCAGGCTTCAGGAGCTGCAGCGCGTGGGCTCAGTAGTTGCGCTCCTGGACTCTAGAGCACAGGCTCAGTGGTTGTGGTGCACAGGTTCAGTTACTCCGAGACATGTGGGATTGTCCCGGACCAGGGATGGAACCTGTATCTCCGGCACTGGCAGTTGGATTCTCTACCACCGAGTCACCAGGGAAGCTTCTGAACACCAGTGGGTTTTCACTTTTTATCTTTTTAGGATTGTAGAGTTACTTGAATCTGAGATTTGATATTTTCTGTTTAAAAAATCCTTCTCAATCTTTTAAAATATCATTTCTGTCCTCCTTTTCTTTTGGTATTCCAGTTATATGTGTGTTAGATTTTTTTTTAACCATGTCCTGTATATATTCATTTTTCTCTACATTCTTTTTTCCTTCATGCATCAGTTTCTGGGGTTCTGTAGTCTAGTTCACTAGTTCTTTGTTTTGCTGTGTCTATTTAAGTTTTCATTTCAGTTTAACACTATGGATTTTATATTTCTGGTGAAATTCTCCATCTTTTCCTTTATTTTCTTGAATGTATTAATCATAATTATTTAAAAATCCCTTTTCCTGTATCTGACTCACCCATAGTTCTTTCTTGTTTTTATTGTCGCCTGTCACCATCCTCCACCCTCTGGTGTTTTGGCCTTTTGGTTCTGTTTTTACTGTGCTGTAATTTTTGATTGGATAGTGGACAGTGTGGGTGGAAAATTATAGAGGCTTTGGTGTTATCTTCCTCCAGAGATGATTATGTTTTCTTCAAGCAGGCAGATAATTTTGGAGGGTGAATAAAATTCAGCCTAGTGTTTGTCTTATGCTATATTAAGACTTCTTTGTTTCAACTTTCTACTTATTTCTAGATGGTGGCCTGTATTTCTAGTGCGTGACTCCTCTGGGGTTTCATCACTTAGTTTAGCAAGAATGCTGCTTTCAGCTTGGATTCTCCTTATGTGCTTCCCTTCTCTGAAGGATGATGACTCCTTAAATCATGTCTGTAGGGGTTGTTATCCAGTGCCTTCAGACTGTTGTATATATTTTATTCTGCTTTATGTAATTTTATAGTTTTATATAATTCCACAGTTGTTTTTGGCACAAAGGTTTCATCTGATGATAAATACATTGTTGTGGCCAGACTCAGAAGTCCTGGGTGTGTGACAGGGCTGTTAAGTGGCTTTTTCATATACCAAAGCAGCTTTGATGATTCAGATATTACAGAACCCACCCATATTTTTATTGACATCATCCACTTTACAGTACATTTACAGTGCAATTTTACTTTCAATTTATTGCTTACCTCATTAAATCTGCTCCTTAGAAATACCTTGTTTTTTAGCCATATCCCACCTTTCTCATAAAAGGAAAAATTAAATTTCCTTCTTTAGTCTGATTTTTATAGAGCAGCTTCCTTAAAAACTTTTTTAATTTCAGTTTTCAAAAATTCTGAGTCAGTGGTATCCCAGTATTTTAAAAGTAAAATAAAAGATTAGTTCTAAAACAGAGTAAGAAGTAATTGAATTATCTGTGCTTTCTTGGATTGTCTGTGCAGTATATTGGAATGTATTAAATTTTCCTTATAGACCCACATTTCCTATTAAACTCAGTGTTAAACCAAAAATCAGAGGAGAAATATGTGTGATGTGATTTAGGAGAATGGAGTTAATTGGGATGGTTCTTACCCCACAGTTATTACTTTGATTCTTGTAAGATAACCATTCTAAATGGGAGTTATGGTTAACTCCAATGCTTTTTCCATTAAAAAATTTTTTCTGTAGTAAATTTTATTATTTCCATTTTAATCCTGTGATAACTTTTCTTCTCAGTGCTTTTGTTTTTTTGTCTTTATTGTATTTTTATTGGGGTTAATAAATGTTTTTCAGTGTGTATTTTAAAGCAGTATTTCTCAAAATGTGGTCTGAAAACCAGTGCTAGTTGAGAACTGTTACTGGTTTGGAAACAAATAATTCATGGAAACTGAGAATAAAACTTAAAAAATTTGACATTTGTAACATTGTAAAAATTGAAACATTTGACAGTATGGCTATATTCTTATTTTATAAAAATGTGAGTCTACAGTGGATTCGCCACAGAGTGTGAGAAGCACTGTTTTAAAGTATAATTTGATTACTCATCAGCTGTCTATATATAATTTTATAAATTTTTATCTGCTTCCATTGTAAATTTTCTTTTTTTGGTCTTTTATGAATTTTGGTTAAATTTTGTAATGAAGATTTTTAGTTATTAGGTTACTTTTTGGCTAATAACATACTTTTATTATTTCTAGTATAATAGTAATAGTTTTAACTTGTGTCTTTCAAACTTTTTTCTCCTGAGTTAGTTTTGCAGTTGACAGTGTTACTAACAACTTGATAGGTTATGAATATGAAACTGATCAAAACTTCCTCAGGTGTCAGAAATCCTCTTGTTCTGGGTCTACTGGGTCTTTGTTTAAGGATGAAATGAGGAGGGAAAGGTGGGATTACAGAAACCAGGAACTGGCTAGGTTGGTCTGCATGAGAAAGGATGCCAGAGGGCAGAGCAAAGAGGAGATTTAAGAGTGGTGAGAGAGGAGTTTTGGAGTTTATGGAGAAAAGAGGTAAACGAGATGAGAAGAAAGACTTTGGGAAAAGATATGAATACAAAGGTTTTAGAAAGTTTTGTTGTGTATTATGCTACATGATTCCCCTGATAACTGCTTTCTCAAATGACCATCAGTAAAGAGCTTTATCACTTTATCACTTCTGATGTATTCTAGAGTTTTATATTTCTTTTGCATCTATCACTGTGTTGGGATGTACCTCAGAATAGTCCATTTTAGTTTGTTACACAAATGCAAGTTGTATATGTTTGAATTCTACCTTTTGTTTGTTAGAAGTCATTATCAGTTTTTTCTATATTATTAAAAATTCTTTGTAGTCATTTTTAACTTGTTGTCCACTGCACCCCACCCCCCAGGCTCACATAGAAGGGACTGAACCTAGTGTTTGGGAGATGTTCTAACTGACCTTCATGCCAAGGCAGCAACAAAAGCCTCTTGACAGATGAGGGGGCGGATGGGTGGCATGCATACATGCTTGAAGCCCATTCTGTCCATTCTTCAGTAACTCAGTTACAGTCCAGTATATGGGCATACCACCTCACTTAACCATTCTTTTTCATATTGCCTATGCACACAAAGACTGGTACCTGCCTTTTCAGTAAAGGATGAATGGGAAAAAAGGAATGAATGTTGCTTACTGTCAACCCCCAAGCCACTGTAGCCGCAGCACCCTCCTCACGCCAAGGGTGTGCCCTGATGGGAATTCAGGATAGAGAAAAAAGGATACTGGGCCTCAGTAGTTAAGATGCATAGCTAATAACGCCAGTGAACCACAACTCTTGCATCCTCCCTTACATAGAAAAGCACTAAAATGATTAACTTGAAATGTCATTTTTGCAGTTAGCGGTAATCTTTTTATGTTCAGTTACATATCTTTTTTTTCAGCAAAAACTTCTGTATATCCTGGTTTCTCCTTTACCTCTATGGTGCAGCTAGCTCCTCAGAACTATCTGAGAGGCTTTCTTCAAGGCTGTAGTCCTCAGTAAGGGTCATAAACATAACTTGCAACGTTCAGGTTGTGTGCTTTTCTTCAGTTGGTATTTAGGTGTTTTCCATGTTTTTGCATAAGTAATTGATGTTGAGATAAATAACTTGATTAGTCTTTACATGTGTTGTTGTTAAGTTGCTCAGTTGTATCCAACTCTTTGTGACCCCAGGGACTGCAGCATGCCAGGCTTCCCTGTCCTTCACCATTTCCCAGAGTTTGCTCAATAATTACATATGTAGTTATTTCCTTAAGAAGAATTATTAGATTGAAAGTTATGAGCATTTATCAAATTCTTTATATATATATATTCATAAGTGAAAAAGCAGTTATTTGAAGTTACTAATTTTCACAGAATAAATATTGCCAGAGTGCAGCTTGCAGGTCATAAAACCTTTTAAACCAAGAAGATTGTCTTGATGTTAATTTTCTCTAATCCCTTGTTTTCATTCAGTAGCAGACCAAAAGTTTCAGAGAGATGAGGACTTCATTTTGGTATTGTGTGATAGTCTACCTCAAGATTCACGAGAATTCTCCAGGCCAGTCTTCAACAGTATGTGAACCAAGAACTTTCAGATGTTCAGGCTGGATTTGGAAAAGGCAGAGGAACCAGAGATCAAATTGCCAACATCCATTGTATCATAAAAAAGCAAGAGAGTTCTAGCAAAACATCTACTTCTGCTTTATTGACTGCACCAAAGCCTTTGACTGTATGGATAACAACAGACTGTGGAAAGTTCTTAAAGAGAAATTTGTATGCCTCCTGAGAAGTTTGAATGCAGGTCAAGAAGCAGCAGTTCAAACTGGACATGGAACAACGGACTGGTTCCAAATGGGGGAAGGAGTACGTCAGGACTAAATATTGTCACCCTGCTTGTTTAACTTCTATGCAGAGTACATCATGTGAAATGCTGGGCTGGATGAAGCACAAGCTGGAATCAAGATTGCTGGGAGAAATATCACTAACCTCAAATATGCAGATAACACACCCTTCTGGCAGAAAGAGAAGAAGAACTAAAGACCTCTTAATGAAAGTAAAAAGGAGAGTGAAAAAGTTGGCTTAAAACTCAACATTCAAAAATGAAGATCATGACATCTGGCCCCATCACTTCATCATGGCAAATAGTTGGGGAAACAGTGGAAACACTAACAGACTTTATTTTCTTGGGCTCTAAAATCACTGCAGATGGTGACTGCAGCCATGAAATTAAAAGATGCCTTCTCTTTGGAAGAAAAGCTATGACCAACCTCGACAGCATATTAAAAAGCAGAGATATTACTTTGCCAGCAAAGGTCCATCTAGTCAAAGCTATGGTTTTTCCAGTAGTCATGTATGGATGTGAGAGTTGGACCATGAAGAAAGCTGAGCACTGAAGAATTAATGCTTTCAAATGGTGGTGTAGGAGAAGACTCTTGAGAGTCCCTTGGACTGCAAGGAGATCAAACCAGTCAACCCTGAAGAAAGTCAATCCTGAATATTCATTGGAAGGACTGATGCTGAAGCTGAAACTCTAATACTTTGGCCTCTTGATGCAAAGAACTGACTCATTGGAAAAGACCCTGATGCTGGGAAAGATTGAAGGCAGGAGGAGAAGGGCATGACAGAGGATAAGATGGTTGGATGGCATCACCAGCTTGATGGACATGAGTTTGAGCAAGTTCTGGGCGTTAGTGATGGACAGGGAAGCCTGGCGTGCTGCAGTCCGTGGTGTCACAAAGAGTTGGACACGACGGAGTGACTGGACTGAATAATCAGGAAGCTTTTCCTTTTATCTGGTTATATATGTGCTCCTTTCTTGTAGAACAGAGATACTTCATCCTCTCCACCCTTTTAATATGATTCAGAATGGATGTTTTTATTGGTTTGTGACTTGTTTTTCTCTTTTCTAAACTCAGTAATATAATAATGATAAATTATGTTTATATACTATTTCATGGGTTGAAAATGCACTGGTCATAGCAAACATCCTCTTCCAACAACACAAGAGAAGACTGTACACATGGACATCACCAGATGGTCAACACCGAAATCAGATTGATTATATTCTATGCAGCCAAAGATGGAGAGGCTCTATACTATCAACAAAAACAAGACCAGGAGCTGACTGTGGCTCAGATCATGAACTCCTTATTCCCAAATTCAGACTTAAATTGAAGAAAGTAGGGAAAACCGCTAGACCATTCAGGTGTGACCTAAATCAGATCCCTTATGATTATACAGTGGAAGTGAGAAATAGATTTAAGGGCCTAGATCTGATAGATAGAGTGCCTGGGAAACTATGGAATGAGGTTCGTGACATTGTACAGGAGACAGGGATCAAGACCATCCCTATGGAAAAGAAATGCAAAAAGAAAAATGGCTGTCTGGGGAGGCCTTAAAAATAGCTGTAAAAGAAGAGAGGCAAAAGCCAAGGAGAAAAGGAAAGATATAAGCATCTGAATGCAGAGTTCCAAAGAATAGCAAGCAGAGATAAGAAAGCCTTCTTTAGTGATCAGTACAAAGAAATAGAGGAAAAGAACAGAATGGGAAAGACTAGAGATCTCTTCAAGAAAATTAGAGATACCAAGGGAACATTTCATGCAAAGATGGGCTCGATAAAGGACAGAAGATATTAAGAAGAGGTGGCAAGAATACACGGAAGAACTGTACAAAAAAGATCTCCACGAACCAGATAATCATGATGATGTGATCCCTCATCTAGAACCAGACATCTTGGAATGTGAAGTCAAGTGGGCCTTAGAAAGCATCACTACGAACAGAGCTAGTGGAGGTGATGGAATTCCAGTTGAGCTGTTTCAAATCCTGAAAGATGATGCTGTGAATGTGCTGCACTCAATATGCCAGCATATTTGGAAAACTCAGCAGTGGCCACAGGACTGGAAAAGGTCAGTTTTCATTCCAATTCCAAACAAAGTCTATGCCAAAGAATGCTCAAACTACCGCACAATTGCACTCATCTCACATGCTAGTAAAGTAATGCTCAAAATTCTCCGAGCCAGGCTTCAGCAATACGTGAACCGTGAACTTCCAGATGTTCAAGCTGGTTTTAGAAAAGGCAGAGGAACCAGAGATCAAAATGCCAACGTCCTCTGGATCATCGAAAAAGCAAGAGAGTGCCAGAAAAACATCTATTTCTGCTTTATTGGCTATGCCAAAGCCTTTGACTGTGTGCATCACAATAAACTGTGGAAAATTCTGAAAGAGATGGGAGTACTAGACCAGCTAACCTGCCTCTTGAGAAATCTGTATGCAGGTAAGGAAGCAACAGTTAGAACTGGACATGGAACAACAGACTGGTTCCAAATAGGAAAAGGAGTATGTCAAGGCTGTATATTGTCACCTTGCTTATTTAACTTCTATGCAGAGTACATCATGAGAAACGCTGGACTGGAAGAAGCACAAGCTGGAATCAAGATTGCCGGGAGAAATATCAATAACCTCAGATATGCAGATGACACCACCCTTATGGCAGAAAGTGAAGAAGAGCTAAAAAGCCTCTTGATGAAAGTGAAAGAGGAGAGTGAAAAAGTTGGCTTAAAGCTCAACATTCAGAAAACGAAGATCATGGCATCTGGTCCCATCACTTCATGGGAACTAGAAGGGGAACCTGTGGAAACAGTGTCAGACTTTATTTTTGGGGCTCCCAAATCACTGCAGATGGTGACTGCAGCCATGAAATTAGAAGACGCTTACTCCTTGGAAGAAAAGTTATGACTAACCTAGATAGTATATTCAAAAGCAGAGACATTACTTTGCCGACTAAGGTCCGTCTAGTCAAGGCTATGGTTTTTCCTGTGGTCATGTATGGATGTGAGAGTTGGACTGTGAAGAGGGCTGAATGCCGAAGAATTGACGCTTTTGAACTGTGGTGTTGGAGAAGACTCTTAAGAGTCCCTTGGACTGCAAGGAGATCCAACCAGTCCATTCTGAAGGAGATCAGCCCTGGGATTTCTTTGGAAGAAATGATGCTGAAGCTAAAACTCCAGTACTTTGGCCACCTCATGCAAAGAGTTGGCTCATTGGAAATGACTCTGATGCTGGGAGGGATTGGGGGCAGGAGGAGAAGGGGACGACCGAGGATGAGATGGCTGGATGGCATCACGGACTCGATGGACGTGAGTCTGAGTGAACTCCGGGTGATGGTGATGAACAGGGAGGCCTGGCGTGCTGCGATTCATGGGGTCGCAAAGAGTCGGACACGACTGAGCGACTGAACTGAACTGAAGGCACTTTGATAGATACTATTTCACTTAATCTCTATGACTGCATTGGTGGGAAGATATCTGTATTTTACAAAAGAAAAAAATTAAGAATCTGTTGCCAAGGTAACCCAGTTAAGTTGTAGATCTGAGACATAAGCCCTGGATTTCTGATGTATTATCCAGGCAGTATAGAGTAATAATTAAGACAGTTGTAGAGCTAAAGTGCTTGGCCTCAGAACATGGCTTTGTCATTATTAGCTCTTGGGAAAGTTTCTTAATCTTTCTGCCTCAGTTTTTTCCTCTGTACAATGGGGAAAATAACGGTCCCTACCTTATATGGTTGTCACGAGGAATAAGTGAAGTAATGTGTATAAAGTGTGTAGAAGAATGCCTGACCTAATAGGAGTATTCAGTGAATATTGGGTGTTACTACTGTGTTTTTATCATATCTGCCACTCTCACCACTGTTCCATCACAGCCTTCCTTGATTCCAGGACCAGACAGGATGCAGTGGTTTTTCTTTCACTGTTGACTTTTGGGTTGTGTTCTGGGAGCAGTTGCTTTGGTATTCTGGTGATGTTCTTGGTTTATTTGTAGAAGAGCATGACAGTGAAGAAAATGAGAAAAGGCGAAAAAGAAAAAGGGTACCAAGAGGAAAAGAGATGGAAGGGATCCAGAAGAAAGGACTTTGTCTTGTGACCTGAAGCTGGATGACATGCTTGACCGCACCTTGGAGGACGGCGCCAAGCAGCACAACCTGACCGCAGTCAATGTGCGGAACATCCTTCATGTGAGTGCGACTGGGGCAGTTGTGTATTGGGAGTACAGCTCTTTCACAGGAAGCAAAGGGAGATAGTTAGGAAATATTGCAGTCTTGGTATGTGAATTACTAACTTTATGAGTTCCTCGTGGTAAAATATTCTACATTTCAAGGTCGCTTTCTCTTTGCATTTGGCACAAGTTTGAAATGTGAACACACGTGAAAGAACTTGATTGGGAAGATAAACTGTTCCTCAGCTTCCGTCCACTGGTTTGATTGTTTCTTGTTTAGCAGATTGGAAGATAATGGGAGATGATAATGTTCAAGGTGGACTTACTCTTGTCGATGGATATGTCTGAAAAGATGCCCAGTTAACAGTTTATAGTACTTTGCACATAAGCAAATTCTCTTCTTTGCTATGTAGAAGTACAACTATTTATAAGACTGCTGTTGTTTATTACTGTTTCTCTTAAGCAGATAGTTAACTGGATAATTTCTTTTTTTTTTTTTAATGTGCGCCATTCCTGTTAGTATCAGCTAGTGAGGTTGATCCATTCACTTACTACATTGTTGGAAGCTGTGTGCTTCTCTGCAAAACTTGCTTCTTTGCTTTCAGTTGCCTTGTTTTACCCTAATCTGAAGCCATTTGACTATCTGGCTCTCATTTATCCTCTACATATATCTAGCAGAGTTACAAAGAGATGAGTATTACCTGGATTATACATCTTTGTTTCATAAAGTGAAATTTCCTCTTTCTCCAGGAAGTAATCACAAATGAACATGTGGTAGCTATGATGAAAGCAGCCATCAGTGAGACGGAAGATATGCCAATGTTTGTGAGTAGTTCTTGTTCTTTTAGTGTCATGAGACAGAGCTATCTGTAAACTGGCGAAGTATAGGGAGGAGGTCATTTGGAAGTTTGTAAATAATGTAACAGTTAGGGACAAACTCAGTTACTCCATGATTTTTATTGACTGTTTTCTTCTCATTTTCCTTCTTAGGAACCAAAAATGACACGCTCTAAACTGAAGGAAGTGGTGGAAAAAGGAGTGGTGGGTGTTCTGTTTTTCCTTTGTTGTATATTTAGCTTTGTTAATATTATCTAATTCCAGGTTATTTGTAGGGCAAAAAACTGTAGGAAAGATTTATTATGATCTAGGTTTTCCTCCTTAAAGAAGTAGTTGTAAAAGGCAAATAGACATGTGGAGATGGAATATATGAAATTATTGTCATAGTTTATTTTTATTTTAGTTGCTTTTTGGAAGTCCTAGGTAGATAACTTTTGGAATGTTTGAAAGCAATGAACGAGGACAGTTTTTTTATTCATGTTGTGAGATATGTGGCAAAGTGATTAAGGTAGTATATTTCAAACTGTGTTTCAGGGAACAGTTTTATCACGATCACCCTAGTATGGGTCCCTCACGAGTGTTTACTGAAGAATACATATTTGGGGGCTCACCTCAGACTGAGGAATTGGGACTCATGGATAGGGCCTGGGAATATGCATTGTTGAATACTAAAGTATGAGAGCCACTTGAAGACTTTTGAAGCATTCTAATATAGTACAGCAAGCTCTTTGATGCTAGGGACTGTGTTTCCTTCTGCTTAACAAGCTCGTGTCCAGCTTGTGCTGACCTTTGTGACAAGGCAGGAGATAGTCCTGAGGGAGTCCATTCTGTCTCTGATAGTAAGGAAGATTTGCCTCCTGGACCCAAAATGCATATTATAGTTTTTGTCTGTCTGTCTGATTCTATTCCTTGTAGCCCTGTAGAGGAAATATCTGCTCTTTCTTATGACCTTCCCTCTAGTTGAAGAATGCTAGTATATCTTCTCATAACATTCTTTTCTTGCTAAATGTCCCCCAAATTAAAAAAAAAAATTTTTTGGCCAAGTTGCACAGCACATAGGATCTTAGTTCCCTAACCAGGGATCAAACCTGAGGCTTCTGCAATGGAAGGTGGATTCTTAACCACTGGACCACAAAGGAAGTCCCATGCATTGGCTTTTTGGACAGTCACATCATATCTGTCTAATTGACTAACTCGTTGCATAAAGTGAAATTTCATGTTCGGAAAAATAATTACAAATGAATATGTGGTAGCTATGATGAAAGCTGCCGTCAGTGATACAGAAGTTAAATGAAGTCTGCCAAACATAGAATAAAATTAACATTAATTCCATATTTGACTTGGGAAAAAAAAACCCAAGGAGATCCAAATCAGGCTGTGGATTATGTTTCCCAACCACGTATATAGTTGCATAGAAGGTGGACATCCCAGACTGTAGTTTATATGAGGAGCAAGGTTTAGAGTCCATTTCTCTTGCCTTTTAGTGCTTAATAGACTGACTCCTTCCTGATGGATTAGGCAGTAGGGAAATTTGTTGATTTAAAAACAAACATGAGATGAACTATGGACCTGAATCACATTACTCCCTTTACCCTGTATTGGGCCTGGCTATACAGAGCTAGATGAATAGCTACAACATAGCAGGGCTGGAGGAGATATGGAGGACCTGAGGATTCTTGTAGAGACAAAACCTAATGACCTCCTGGAGTTTGTTCATGATGATTTTATTTGGGTCACCATTAGATGGTCAAGAAATTATACACTCCAATTATATACTCTAATGGCATTTTGTCAGGAGTATGTAAGAGATTTTAAAGGATTCTTTAAAAAACTTTCCCCTAGCAACTCTATTTTTTAAAAATTAAGAAAAAGCTAAAAGAATTTTAGAGTGAATCTAGATTCCATCTAGACTTAACAATTGTAAAATTTTGCCATATTTGCTTTGTGTGTATATATATCTATTTTTTTCCTGTACTATTTTGAAAAGAAGTTGTGTACAAATTGATACTTCATCCCTAAATCCTTCCCTAAGAACTTTCCATGGCTGGCTTTTTGGAGGCATACTTACAGTAGCTTTATGTTATTGATTAAAAAAACTACAATTTATGTGATTGATTATTAAGTGATACAAATGGCTGCTATTGCCTATAATATCATAGATTTGTGTACTGTGGTTTTTTATAAATAGTTTTCACGTTTGTTATTCTATGTGAACCCAAGCTGTAATATAAAGTAGGTAAGACAGACACTTTGTCCATTTATGGGTAATATAGATTATTATTAGGTTTAAAGCAGAAATACTAATGGTGGGAAAAGCTTTGTCTCTACTTTTCTTCTGCCAGGCTCTGACAAATATTTGAGCGTGTGGATCAGTACCCCTACATCACTGTAGTTACATGTTAGTCCCATGGCTCTTTGTGATGGTAGAGAAGTAAAAATGAAAAACGGTCCATTTTAGTTAAGAGAACTTACCTATTTATATTCTTTGTTGGTAGGTAATTCCAACATGGAATATTTCACCAATTAAGAAGGCCAATGAAATTAAGGTAAATTTGGAAGAGGTAATTCTATTTTTCTCAAGAAAGACTTCCTCAGTCTCAAAACCCTTTTATTTGTTAACTTTTTTGGACCTATATATTTAGATAAATTTCAGCTTTGGTTTTTTTATTCTATTACTCTTAAGTTTGACTCTCATGCTAGAAATTAAAAATTGTTCTTTAAAATATATTTAGTTATTATTTTATCTTTGGCTGTGCTGGTTCTTTGCTGCGAGGGCTTTTCTCTGGTTGCGGAGAGTGAGGGCTACTCTCCAGGCGTGGTGCACAGGCTTCTCGTTGCTGTGGCTTCTCTCGTTGAGGAGCCCGGGTTCTAGAGCTCAGACTCAATAGTTGTGGCGCACAGGCTTCATTGCACTGCAGGGTGTGGGATCTTCTTGGATCAGAGATCAAATCTGTGTCTCCTGCACTGGCAGGGGGATTCTTTACCACTGAGCCATAAGGGATGCTCCTAGAAATTTTTTAACTCTTGACGTTTATTTCTTGCTTTAGCAGCTTATGCTCTTAGGATTTCTTTTACCTGCTCTGCTTTCTTCCCTTTACTTTCCAAGTACATATGATTCATATTTTCTAATCAGTTTGTTTATTTCTATAATTATACTTTATGTAGCCTCCTCAGTTTGTGGATATCCACCTTGAGGATGATGATTCCTCGGATGAAGAGTACCAGCCAGATGATGAAGAAGAAGATGAGACTGCTGAAGAGGTCAGTGGTTACCTGTGTGAGTGTTAGTTGGTAATTTATAGAACATTTTTGGTTCTACAAGGCAGACTGTACTTTGCTTCCGGAGTAATATCAATTGTGTACAGAGCGTTGAAACACAGTACTTTTTCAACTCTTTTCTTTACATAAATCTAAGACTATGACTCCTTTTCATGTTCCCTTGATTTTTTTCATGTCTTGTATTATGAAATATAGTACACATATAAGGTGTAGAACTGTGCATAGGATAAAATAAAACTATACAGCTTGAATAACTCTAAAGCTAATCCTTATTAAACTTCCTTAAAGTCATTAAATGTAATGTTGCCAGACACCTCTTATCACAGCCACTTCTCTTCCCCTACAGATAACTACTATCTTGACTTTTTGGTAGTTACTTCCTTGCTTGACCTGGGTTTGATCCCTGGGTTGGGAAGATCCCGTGGAGAAGGGAAAGACTACCCACTCCAGTATTCTGGCCTGGAGAATTCCATGGACCATACAGTCCATGGGGTCACAAAGAGTTGGACACGACTGAGCGACTGAGCGACTTTCACTTAATTTCCTTGCTTATCTTTTTAGTTACATCACCTAAATATACAGCTCTACACACTATGTTCAGTTTTTTATTGTTTCTGAAACTTATGTAAATGGAACCAATAGTGTATATATTCTTTTGTGTGGCCTTTTTAAAATTTGGTTCAATACAAGTCATTTGAGATTTTATGTTTGCTTGTGGCTGTAGTTTTTTCATTTTCATTGTAGCTATGTAACAAGTCTATTTTTAAATGTGTTCTTTGACTTATTTGTTAAAGGATTTTTAATCAGCGCCTTACAGTTTTGCAGAGGTTATGACACTGATGAGTATAGTGATCAGATCCCTGTTCCTGCTTCAGAAAATTAAGCTTCTATTTAAATTTTATTCTTTTACTCTGACTAATTCAGTGATTGATATTTTATGATTCATTCTATTGAGATACTTAAGACTCAGTAGAATGAGGTAGGGGCATAAATATGAAAATGAACTGGATTTGTTTTGTAGAGTTTATTGGAAAGTGATGTGGAAAGCACTGCTTCATCTCCACGTGGGGCAAAGAAATCCCGATTGAGGCAGTCTTCTGAGATGACTGAAACAGATGAGGAGAGTGGCATATTGTCAGAGGTAAATCCATACCATGCTAATAAGATAAATTAGAAATACTGTATAAGTAGATTATTTAACTGTATAAATATAGTTTATCCATGGTGATTCTGAGCTGTCACGTTTTGCGCAAACATGATTCAAGATCAGTAACCATGCCATTATCTTCCTTGTATTTGTGACTAGTTATAACTGAATTTCCAAGTCCTTAAGTCAGTGAAGGGTTAAGAGGAAACTGGAACTCAATGACAGGGAGAGAGATTTTTGAGTTTTTGTTAAGGGTCCAAATAGGAGTGACTGGCAGGGTTTCTTTTCTTCTACCCTTCTCTTTTTGTATGTGTTCTCTAATATTCTAAAGCTATTTTAATTTATTTACCATTTTCAGTAACCTGAGTAACATCCTGTTGGCCTCATTGGAAATAGGATGAAACCTATTAGATTAATGTACTTGACAATGTCTTTGTTTTTTTTTTTTTTAACCTCTCTCTGACTGGGAAGAGAAAAATCACTTTTCCTCCCTTCCCCCTTTCATTTTTTAACATAGTTGCCTCTTTTAATTAGGCTGAGAAAGTCACCGCACCTGCCATCAGGCACATCAGTGCTGAGGTAGTGCCCATGGGGCCTCCGCCCCCACCAAAGCCCAAACAGACCAGGGATAGTACTTTCATGGAGAAGTTGCACGCAGTAGATGAAGAGCTGGCTTCCAGTCCGGTCTGCATGGATTCTTTCCAGGTGAATATCACTCTAAATTGCTGAGAAAGCAAGTAGAACAATTAGTTGTTACTCACATTGGGAAGGGAGAACGGAAGATGTTACATTCTGATATAATAAGTTCGTGTCATGAAATTGTAGGTCTTTGGTACTGTTTGGTTTGTAGTATTTTATTGTGAGAATGGCATTTCCTAAGGAAGGAATAAAGGTATATGACAGCACGTTTAAAAAAAATTATTTATCTGTTTGTACTGTATCTTCGTTGTGGCATGTGGAATCTTTAGATGCAGCATGCCAACTCTTAGTTGTGGCATGTGGGATCTAGTTCCCTGACCAGGGAGTGAACCTGGCCTCCAGCATTGGGAGTGTGAAGTCTCAGCCACGAGACGACCAAAGAAGCCCCACAGAGAGGATTTTTAAATGTGGAACATAGAAACGGCCTTCAGCCAGATTCCTCAAAATTAAACTCTACCACAGTTGCTTTAACATCTTCTTCTTTCTCTTTGTACACTTTTTTTCCCCTGAGTCACTTTGGCGTGTGCTGTAGTCGTGATGCTCCTTTACCTCTAAATACCTTAGTATATATTTCCTAAAAATGACATTTGATTATGAAAATAAGGATGTATAATATTATATATAAAATCTATTAAAGTCCTTATTTGGATTTTACCAGTTGTCCCAATAGCCTTTTGTATAAAGCCAAAGAAGAACAATTTTTTTGTCATCCGGGATCCAGTTTAGGATTCCATGTTGTATTTAGTTCTCTTGTCTCTTAGACACTTTTAATTGGGAACAGTTTCTCAGTCTGTCTTTGTTTTTCATAACCTTGACATTTTTGAACCGTCTTATGACTATTCCTTTATTTTGACTTTTCTAATAGTTTCTCATAATTTGATTCAGGTGATGTACTTTTGGCACAAATATCCCAGAAGTGATGTGTCCTTTTCAGTGCACCATATCAGGAGGCACGTGACTTCTGTCATGTTAAATTTGATCATATGGTTAAGGTTGTGTCTGCTTTTTTCCTCCTTCCTGTAGAAATGTTATTTTTCCATTTTAAAATCAATTAATATGTATCTTTTTTTTTTTGAGGTAAAACATCTTTTCACCCACTTATTTTAGCATCCATTGCTTATTCTTGATTGAAACAATCATTACTATGTTTATTGTCAAATGGTGACTTTCTAAATCTCATCATTAGCTAGTTCTATTTTTTGGTAAGTTTAAGCATGAATTTTGTTTATTTATAAAACTTTATTTTATACTAGAGTATAGCCAATTAACAATGTTGTGATAGCTTCAGGTGCCCTAGGAAGTTCTTTTTAATGTTTAGGTTTTCCCCAATAGTCTTGTCAGTCAATGAAAAATATATCTGTCTTAAAATTTAAAAACAGAATATTGAATAAAACAGCTCTGAAAGGACCATTTAATTTTTTAAATTTTTATTAAAGAGTTAAAAAAATTTTTGGCTGAGTTGAGTGGCATGCAGGATCTTAGTTTGCCAACCAGTGGTTAAACCTGTGCCCCCTGCAGTGAAAGTGGAGAGTTTTATAATCACTGGACTGCCAGGGAGTCCCAAGGTCACTTAATTTGATCATCCTGCTTTGGAGTGAATGAGTAATAGTGTTGGGATATAATAGTTTTTGTGTAATCATTTATTCATACACATATGGAATGACTGAAGGTGGGGAATAACTGTGTACGAGACAGAAAAGGTCTTTCCTCTTCTACCTTATAGTCTGTTGGAGAGAGATTAAACCATAAATGCATAAGTTATTTCAGAGATGGGTAAGAAATGAACTAAATAAAAGCAAGGAAATAAGGTAGTGCCTATTGTAGTGCTGTACATAAGATGATCAAAAAGTCCTCCTTGAGGAGGGCACATTTGAGCTGAGATCTGAATAAGCAGGAGGCAGGCATCTAAAAGATCTGGGAACATTTTAAAAAGCTTTTTGTGATATTTTCTGATTTAATGTTAAAAATGTCCCTTTGGCTAAGATGTGGGAAATGAACTATAGGAGAGCAAGAGAGGAAACAGAAATCTGTTGGGATATTATTGCAGTAGTCTAGGGAGAACTTCTTAAATAGATCTACAAATTCAATACAACCTCTTTCCAAATGTGAGCTGCTTATTTTGCAGAAATTGACAAGCTAATCCTAAAATTCACATGGAAATGCAAGGGACCCAGAATAGCCAAAACAGTCTTGAAAATAGTTGGAAGTCTGTACTTAGTGATTTCAAAACTTATTACAAAGTTACTATAATCAAGACAGTCTTGTACTGGCATAAGAATAGACATAGACTTCCAGGAGTTGGGGATGGACAGGGAGACCTGGCGTGCTGCAGTTCATGGGGTCGCAAAGAGTCAGACACAACTGAGCGACTGAACTGAGTGGGACAGAATTGAGTGTATAAAAATGAACTCTTAGGACTTCCCTGGTAGTTGGTTAAGAGTGCACCTGCCATTGCAAGGAACACAGGTTCAGTCCCTGGTCTGGGAAGATTCCATACACTGCAGGGCAGCTAAGCTCGTGCACCATAGCTCCTGAAGCCCACATGCTCTAGAGTCTGCTTGTTGCAACTACTGGGGCCCTCATGCCTTCGAGCCTGTCCTCCACAAAAAGAGATGCCATCACAGTGGGAAGCCCACGTACCACAACTGGAGAGTAGCCCCTGATTATTGCAGCTAGAGAAAGCCCTTGTATAGCAGCAAAGACCCAGTGCAGACAAAAATAAAGGAAAATTAAAAAAAAAAAACCAACCTTGCAATTTGCGGTCAGTTAATCTTTTAGGACTTCCCTGGTGGCTCAAATGGTAAAGAGTCTGCCTGCAGTGCAGAAGACCTGGGTTCAATCCCTGGGTCAGGAAGATCCCTTGGAGAAGGAAATGGCAACCCACTCCAGTATTCAAGCTTGGAAAATCCCATGGGCAGAGGAGCCTGGCGGGCTACAGTCCATGGGGTTGCAAACAGGCGGACACGACTAAGTGACTTCACTTTGAATTATTTAATCTTTAACAAGTGTGCTAAGACCAGTTAATGAGGAAAGAATAGTCTTTCAATGAATGGTGCTACAATAACTGGAAATAAGTTCATTTGTGTCTTTTTTTTTAAGATTCCACATATGAATAATATTATATGTTACTTGTCTTTCTCCACCTGACTTGATTCACTTAGTATGTCCATCCATGTTGTTGCAAATGGCATTATTTCATTCTTTTTAAAAATATACTCTGAGTATCTTTTAAAATATATATGTATATATTTATTTGGCTGCATTGGGTCTCAGTTGTAGGACATAGGATCTTTGTTGCGTCATGCAGGATCTTTTTGTTGCAGCACACGAGCTCTCTAGTTGTGGCGTGTAGGCTCAGAAGTTGTGGGGTGTGAGCTAAGTTGCTCCACGGGGATCTTAGTTCCCAGACCAGGGATAGAATTTGATTCCTCTGCATGGTTAGGCAGATTTTTAACTACTGGACCACCGAGGAAGACCCCATTACTTCATTCTTTTTTTTCCTAATGTTTTAGTGTTTTGAATATTTGGCTGCACTGTGCAGCATGTGGGATCTTAGTTCCCCAGCCAGGGATTGAACCTGTGCACCCTGCAGTAGAAGCCTGGAGTCTTAAGCACTGGACCGCCAGGGAAGTCTCCATTTTTTTTTTAATGGCTGAATAACATTTGTTTGCATATATGTACCACATCTTCTTTATCCATTCATTTGTCAGCAGACGTTGAGGTTGCTTCCATGTCTGGCTGTTGTAAACAGTGCTGCAGTGAACATGGGGATGCGTATATCCTTTTGAATCTTATTTACGAAGCAGAAACAGACTCCCAGTCTTAGAAACAAACTAATGGTGTTGTATGAAAGGAGAGAAGGTTAGCACTCCCTTGACAAGGATGGAAGAGGCTCTCGGGCCTGACAACACGCATACGGTTAAAGGCATTGCCACCTACTTCGTGGCATCTAACCACTGTTTAAAAAAAAAAAAAAAAGAAACAAACTAATGGTTGCCAGGGGGAAGATAGGGAGAGGGCTAGATTGGGAGTTTGGGATTGACGTGTACAGACTGTTATATTTAAAACAGGTGACTAACAGGGACTGACTGTATAGCACCAGGGAACTCTGCTTGCTATTCTGTAATAACCTAAATGAGAAAAGAATTTGGAAAAACAATAGAAAATAAACAAAAAGCAATTGGTGCTGCAACAACTGAAAATTCATATGTGAAAGTATGAAGTTTGATTTTACCTCAAACCACACTCAAAAGTTAAAATAGATAACTCACCTAAATTTAAGAGCTAAAATGATGAAGCTGTTACAAGAAAACAGAGTAAATCTTTATGACCTTTGACTAGACCTTTGATTACAATGCTGTAATAGGTAATGAACTCTTATAACTCAACAATAAAAAACAACCCAATTAAACAGTGGGGAAAAATATGAATAGACATTTCTCTATTCCCTTCCTTTTTTCTCAATAAAAAGAATGAAGTACTGATACATGCTACAGAATGGATGAACTTTGAAAACATGCTAAATGAAAGCAGCCAGAGACAGAAGGCCGCATATTGTATAATTCCTTTTATGTAAAATTGCCATCATAAGCAAATCATAGAGTCGGAAAGATTAGTGATTATTAGAGACTGGGATCAGGGAAGAATGGGGGCATCTGCTAGGAAAAATGGAGTTTCTTTGGGAGGTGATGAAAATGTTTTAGAATTAGCTAGTGGTGTTGCTCACTCAAGTGTAAACCCTACACAATGATGTGCTTTAAAAGAGTAAGTTTTATGGTATGTAAATTTTATTTTAATTTAAGGACAACATCAAAATTTTTGTTTGTTTTTTTGTTGATGGTGGTGATGAAATTTTGCTTTTAAAACTTATGTCATAATAAGATACAAGGATTTATTGTACAACATGGGGACTATAGCCAGTACTTTATAGTAATATAAATGGAATATAACCTTTAATAAAGAGAGATTATTACTACTACCACCAACAAAAAACAATAAGAAAAAATAAACAATTGATGTCATTGTCCTTTATGTTTCTCAAAGAATAATAAACTCAACTGATTTAAAGAAGAGACCTTGTGGTTTAAGCTAAGAAGAGAAGCGCACAGCATATGATGAAGTTTGGAGAAACTGAAAGCATTAGGCATCCAGTGATAGATTTTTGTTTCCTTCTCCATTGTCTAGCCCATGGATGACAGTCTCATTGCTTTCCCGAACTCGCTCTAAGATGCCACTGAAAGATGTTCCCTTGGGGCAGCTAGAGGCAGAGCTCCGAGCTCCAGACATCACCCCAGACATGTATGACCCCAATACAGCAGACGATGAGGACTGGAAGATGTGGCTGGGAGGACTTATGAATGATGATGTGGGGAATGAAGGTAACTGCTTTTGTTTGCACTTACTGTCCTCTCTGTCCATGGTCTCTATGGTAAAATTTTCATTTGTTAAAATCTTAAGGAAAGGGGTGTTTTCAGTTGAAATTTTGTATTTAACAATACACTCTAAATCAGTAGTTAAATCCCCCCCTCCCTTTTTTCTGTTAAAGAGTCTTTTGGGGAATCTTTTGATTGCTAAGATTCTGCCTCTGAAACATAAATGTACATATAATTTTATATATGATTGCATGAGAGCGCATCATTTTACTCAAAGATTATCGTGTTAAGATTCTTCCTGATGCAAGTGAAAGAATCCTAACTCTCAGCTTGCTGAAGGGCAAATGAAACCAGACTTTGGAAAAGGCAGAAAAACTTGCAGTGGAATTGAGGCACTGTTTAGGCCCACTTTCTCTCTCTACAGCTGTTATTTCTACTTCTTTTTGTCAGTCAACTCGATTCTTAAACCTTTTTTTCTACAAGGCTGGATATATTATCATAAACACACCATTCACTTCTTGCTTTGTTCCCACATCAGAAGAAATCTCCCCTACAGGCTCCAGTTTGAAAAGTCCAGAGGAGCAACTCTGACTGATTTGGTCTGATCACATGTCCACTCTCTTGGTGTTGCATGGCTTTAGGAAGACTGTTTAAGCATGGAGGTCTGTGATTGGCAGCACCTCATAAACAATGTGGTTGGGATAAGTAGTTACTCAGAAGTGATAGTGTTTCCGGAAGTAGGGAAGGAGAATTGATCAGACACAAGCAACGTTGACTACAGTCATACGTGGCATAAGAATCCTTGCTGCACCCCTTATTTGTTTTAGAATATAAGTAAAAGTTCTTTCTTTATAACAGTGAAATAAAGATTGTTAAAATTGTTTTTGGTGATTTGTTTTTTTAAGTGTACTATAGTGAAAATCAGGTATCACTCATTTTGTGCAGTGTTTCTGTAAATATAGAGGAAATGAGAGATTGCCTTAGTTTGTAGTGATTTCCAGATGATTCCTTACCCCTTTGAGAATGTGCTGAAAGCTATGCAGCCACTCCCGGAAAAATGTCCACATCTACATACATGAAGCTTTTTTATGTCACTTTCTTTGGGGAGATTTATAATTTTCTTGAAGTTCATTTATTGACACTTCCTTTTTCTATTAACCCGTCTCAAAGTCCAAGGCTCACAAGGCTCAAAAACCTCTACAGAAAGAAATGAACAGGGACAAAGATAATTCTATACATTTTATAAAAGTCTCAGAAATTCATTGTGTTACTTTTTGTTTCAGAATCCATGTGTTATACTGTTAGAATTAGAACTCAGTTTAGTTTTCTAGGAACATGTCTCAAAGAAGTCTCAGGGGGCATGAAAGCATTTTTTAAATGCATATGATACTTCATAAGCAAGCTTTGCATTTTATCCTTGCTGCTGCTGCTGCTAAGTCACTTCAGTTGTGTCCGACTCTGTGCGACCCCACAGACGGCAGCCCACCAGGCTCCCCCGTCCCTGGGATTCTCCAGGCAAGAACACTGGAGTGGGTTGCCATTTCCTTCTCCAATGCATGAAAGTGAAAAGTGAAAGTGAAGTCGCTCAGTTGTGTCGGACTCTTAGCGACCCCCTGGACTGCAGCCTACCAGGCTTCTCCATCCATGGGATTTTCCAGGCAAGAGCACTGGAGTGGGGTGCCATTGCCTTCTCCAGCATTTTATCCTTAGACCTAAGCTAAGACAAAATTATTGATAGTGATTAAGTCTCATGGCTTTATTAGTCCAGCAGCTTTGGTGCCTTAATTGTTAACACCTTGGTTGAAAGAGCTGAGATACTGGCTATTGAGGTGGAAAGGTCAGACTGGGTTGGCTGTCAGGATTTTGGGAGCTTGGATAGTGTTTGTCATGGAGAAGGCAATGGCAACCCATTCCAGTACTCTTGCCTGGAAAATCCCAGGGACGGGAGATCCTGGTGGGCTGCCATCCATGGGGTCTCACAGAGCCGGACACGACTGAAGCACCTTAGCAGCAGCAGCAGCAGGAGGACAGTGTTTCTCATAGTTAGTGTCTAGAATTTGAATCAGAATCAGAGTGTGTAAGGATGTTTGTGTTGGATGGTGTTGATGTAAATTCCATTCCAGGGCCTTGCCCTGTACCTACTAAATCAGAATCTCTAATGGGCATCATCTAGGGATCCGATTCTTGTGATTCTTAAAGGTTGGAAACTACTGGCATGGGAGGAAAAGAGTATGATAAGGGTCAATTGAGGAAATGGAATAATGGTTAGTGGGGAGGGTGAAAATCTTTTCTTTAAAACAGAATTGTTTTGTTTCCTTATAGGATCTATTAAAAAAAAAGAGAATATGAAGCCAGTAACTAGGGTAGATTTAGAAACCACATCTACCAGCTGAGTTTAATAAGTGCTGGTAAGTAGGAAATAATGCTAGATGTAGATCATAGTACCAAACTTCAGCCATATGCTGGTTTATTTTTGTAGTATTATGTGGTTATTTTCATATGTTCCTAGTACCATCTGCTCTTCATATTATTGAGAGTGTTATTTGCAAAAATAATTTTAAGAGGTCTACTAAAGGAGTGGGTACACCAAATTGAGATCAGCTGGGTAGATGCTGACATTGGGTGTTAATATGTCAACAAAGTAATTAGACCCAGAGGGTAGGTTCCACAATCAAAGTACTAAAAACCAAGCAGAACTCAGAAGAAACCTTCCCAAATGATTTTTCAGCATGTTTACCAAATGAATTCTCTGGGAATATTGGCTGGCCCACTTGCGTGATACAAGCAGAAGCCTTTTTATAGATCTTACACCTAAATAGATGGGGGTCCAAACATGTGTACAGTGTCCATTTGATATAGGCTTTCTCTGGAACTTACATTATTGGCGACATTTGTAAAGAATCTGCTCTAAAGAGGCTTACATAGAAAGTACTGTAGAGATTAGGAAGACAGGATTCCATTCCCAAGGATTTAAAACATTTTTATTGGGGAGATAACCTATAGATGGGTGAAAAAGACTTCACATTTAAATAACTATATACAAACAATGCAGATTTATATATTGTAAACGAATAAATGTTGAGTAAAGAATATCTGATTAGCTAACACAATATTGTACGTTAATTGTACTCCAGTAAAAATTTAAAAAGATTATCAGGTTAGATTGGGGTTTATCAGTACAGATTTTTCAGTGATGGTGAATCAAAGATATGTGTGTATATATTTTTATTTTTAATGAAAGACACTCATTTGTTGTGAAAAATCAAAACATTATGAAAGGGCACAAAGTGAAGAGTTCCATTCTTTAGTGTTTATTAATTCTTTCTAACAGTTTTCTTTGTATCCAATCAAGCACATATTTATCTTTTTTTTCCATGAAAGACATCATACTATACATGTTTTCCTTCATCTGCAACTTGCTTCTTTCACTTAATATAATTTAGAGATCTTTCTATTGCAGTGTGTACAGATCTCCCTCTTCTGTTTAATGGCTGTACAGTGGTAAGGTGTTTTTGTTTTAATTCAGTTCCTCAGTTGTGCTAGCTGCATTTCAAGTTCTCAATTGCCTCATGTGATTACTGTTGTACGAGGCATATGTATTAGAACATTTCCACCCTTGGAGAACGTTCTGTTAGATGATGCTCATCTAAAGTTGTCTTGGGAAAAATTTCACCTTAATATAACAAGTCTGCATTTTATTGACTCATTCACCATTTTTATTTAGTAGTCTGTAGGGAAAGAGCAAATTAGCCAAGATGGTGGTGGTCAGGCTCTCTTGCCCCACAGCCTCTTGCTCTCGCCCCACGTTTTGTAAATACATGGTTATATAACAGCTGAGATCATTTAAAACACTGCGCGTCACGATGTACCTTCTTGGTCGTGGGCCACTTTTGTTCTGTAAACACATAAAAGCTGCCCCTAAAAAGTCCTTGAGGCTACATTATGGCTGTGTGTCAGCTGTGTCAACCACGAGAGAATGCAATGTGTCTGCTGCTTCGGCTGCTGTGCCAGCCTGGAGAGAATAAACAGTTTGCAGTTCCTATAACTCCTTGAGTTTTCTTCCAGCTTCCCAGCTTGCGCCTTGCCTACCCTGGGTTCAGAGAACAGTGTGCACAGTGAGGAACAGCAAGACAGTTGGCATAGTTGACAGGATACCCAGGAGGTAGAGTAGCCTGTGTTACCAGGTGGCTGCAGTTTTCTCGGTGTGAACCCTGATGGAAGACTAGGAAGTGGTGGGTAGCTCACCAGATAGCATTGAAAAGGCATTGCAGGTGGGGAGTTCCCGTTTGCCTGACAAGGTGGCATGGATTGCTGCTGGCACTGTGGGGTGGATTTTCCTAACTGCCTTGAAGGCGAATATGGATAGTCCCTCTGTGATGCCACGCAAGTGTGCCAGTTGCAAAGACAAGAAGAGTTGGAACCTTGCATATGTATGCTGAAACGAGATGCATGGCCTTGAGGAGGAACCCAGTACCTTGGACTGTGTGGTGAGGGATGATGATGAACGTTGTGAGACCTTTGGTTCCCACTTGGCAGCAAGGCCCTATTTATAGCAGAAGGTGAAACATGAGCAGCCTGTGGCCCAGGGGGAGCATCCTCAAAGGGCCCCCAGTGTGACTGATTCACGACGTATTGCCCATTCAGGTGGAGTTGGTCGACTTGGGTAAGCAGTTTCAGCAAAAGCAAGGAGAACTGTTGGCAGCATAGCTTTTGTGAGTCTGGGACACAACAGTGTTTGGTATCCTTTGTTCTAGGGACAAACTAGAATAGTTGGCATGTATAACCACTCACCCCCCATTGAGACAAAGGTTGCAGAACGCTAGGCGACTCATGCAGGGGGTGCCTAACCAAACACATACCCTGGATGAAATGGACTAATGTCACCATCCAGACCATGTGGATGAATGCAGGAGAACTCCAGACATTAGCTATGGAGGCAACTGCAACTGGAGCAGCAGTTGCATGAGAAGCACCCAGAGCAAGAGATAAAAGCAGTTAGATGAACTCGTGATGTGAGCTGTGATCCTGAAGATACAGATTCGTGATTGAGTTGTTAACGCCACAAAAATCCCCTCTTTGAAGGAGTGGGCTTCCCTCCTGTGGGAGGATTTTGTGAGTCCTTACTGAGAGAAGTAGAGGGAGAGCATGCAAGGCAGCATCTTGAAAGTGTCAAGAGCCTGAAGGGGTCCCTAGCTGGCCGGGGCCGCTTTGGGGTTCAGTTCAGTTGCTCAGTTGTGTCCGACTCTTTGTGACCCCATGAATCACAGCATGCCAGGCCTCCCTGTCCATCACCAACTCCCAGATTTCACTAAGACTCATGTCCATCGAGTCTGTGATGCCATCCAGCCATCTCATCCTCTGTCGTCCCCTTCTCCTCCTGCCCCCAATCCCTCCCAGCATCAGAGTCTTTTCCAATGAGTCAACTCTTCACATCTGGTCGTCAAAGTACTGGAGTTTCAGCTTCAGCATCATTCCCTCCAAAGAAATCCTAGGGCTGATCTCCTTCAGAATGGACTGGTTGGATCTCCTTGCAGTCCAAGGGACTCTCAAGAGTCTTCTCCAACACCACAGTTGAAAAGCATCAATTCTTCAGCGCTCAGCCTTCTTCACAGTCCAACTCTCACATCCATACATGACCACTGGAAAAACCATAGCCTTGACTAGACGGATCTTAGTCGGCAAAGTAATGTCTCTGCTTTTGAATATACTATCTAGGCTGCTCATAACTTTTCTTCCAAGGAGTAAGCATCTTCTAATTTCATGACTGCAGTCACCATCTGCAGTGATTTGGGAGCCCCAAAAATAAAGTCTGACACTGTTTCCACAGGTTCCCCTTCTAGTTCCCATGAAGTGATGGGACCGGATGCCATGATCTTCGTTTTCTGAATGTTGAGCTTTAAGCCAACTTTTTCACTCTCCTCTTTCACTTTCATCAAGAGGATTTTTAGTTCCTCTTCACTTTCTGCCATAAGGGTGGTGTCATCTGCATATCTGAGGTTGATATTTCTCCCAGCAGTCTTGATTCCAGCTTGTGTTTCTTCCAGTCCAGCATTTCTCATGATATACTCTGCATAGAAGTTAAATAAAGCAGGGTGACAATATACAGCCTTGATGGACTCCCTTTCCTCTTTGGAACCAGTCTGTTGTTCTATGCCCAGTTCTAACTGTTGCTTCCTTACCTGCATGTAGTTTTCTCAAGAGGCAAGTCAGGTGGTCTGGTATTACCATCCCTTTTAGAATTTTCCACAGTTTATTGTGATCCACACAGTCAAAGGCTTTGGCATAGTCAATAAAGCAGAAATAGATGTTTTTGGAACCTCTTTCTTTTTCGATGATCCAGCAGATGCTGGCAATTTAATCTCTGGTTCCTCTGCCTTCTCTAAAACCAGCTTGAACATCTGGAAGCTCACAGTTCATGTATTGCTGAAGCCTGGCTTGGAGAACTTTGAGAATTACTTTACTAGCATGTGAGATGAGTGCAATTGTGCAGTAGTTTGAGCATTCTTTGGCATTGCCTTTCTTTGGGACTGGAATGAAAACTGACCTTTTCCAGTCCCATGGCCACCGCTGAGTTTTCCAAATTTGCTGGCATGTTGAGTTTGCTTTGGGGTTACACAGTGCAGATGTGGTCTGATTTGCGTGAAGGAATACTGTAATGGCTGTGTCCTCTCTTGCAGATTGAGAACAGTGTACTGTGAAGGCTGTGTCCTAGATTTAGAACAGGGTTCTGTGAAGGATGTGTGCTGTGATGTGTTACTAACTTCCGACTCTCTTGCAGATTTAGAAATGTGAAAGCATTTGGAAGGAATTATGTGGGTGGGCTGTGAATGCTGCAGAAATCCCTCTTTGAATGGGTGGGCCTGGTGCCTGTGGGTGGCTTTGCGGGTCCTTAGTAAAAAGCCCTGCAGGGGGTGGAGTTGCCCTTGTCGAGGCTTTCCTGCAGTCTCACAGGGGCAGATGGTGGGCTGGCTATGGGAGATAAAGGCACTCCACATGCAGTGGGTGGCTCTTCCAGCCCCATGAGGGCAAGGACTGCAACATGAGTTCCAGGTGACACGGGGTGTTGGGTTTGCTCTGCATTGGGGATGTAACTGTCTGTTGTGGCATCTACTGCTTGTAGAATGTGGGTTCGAGGGTCTGTGTAACTCACCAGGGGTGTATCATGGGAGATGGACTGCATGTGGATTGTGAGGCGAGAGGCCCTGAAGGGGTGGAATGCAAGCAAAGAGCAGATCGGCCAGGATGCTGATGGCCAGGCTTTCTTGCCCCACGGCCCCTCTCACTTGCCTCACGTTTTGTAATCACACGATTAGGTAGCAGCTGAGATCATTTATAGCACTGTGCATGTATGTCAGATGTACCCACTTGGTCATGGGCCACTTTTCTTCTGTAAACATATGAAGCTCCCCCTGAAAAGCCCTTGAGGCTGTGTTACGGCTATGTGTTGACTGGGTCAACCACGAGAGAATATAGCGTGTCTGCTGCTGTGGCCGCTGTGCCAGCCTGGAGAGAAGACACACGTCTGCAGTTCCTATGACTCCCTGAGTTTGCTTCCAGCTTCCCCGCCTGTGCCTTGCCAACAATGTGTGAACAATGAGACAGAATCTAAAAGACAGGATAGCATCAACATTAGAGAAAATTATGAGGGAGAAAAATATCCATATTTCTGTATTCTTATACAACAAATGTTTAGTATTTTTGTGTAGTTTTAGTTGTTTCTGAGTCTTATTGTAGAGATATAATTTCTTCACGTTTATGAGTGTTATGAGTATTGTCCTTTTGTCATGTATATGTTGAACATGTATATAATGCTTAAATTTTGCATGTGTCTTCTATCTTATACTAAGGCATCTTAATTATAGTCATTCCTTAATTATTGGGAATTAGGTTATTTTTTTTTCTTTTACTGTCAATGCCTTTGTATGAAGAATTTTGCAAAAATATTATTTTAATGAGATGCACTACTCTTAAGTGGGTTTACTGAGATAAATTATATATTCACTTTTTTACTTTGGCTGCATTTTGAGAACTTTAAGTCTTGTTGGAGGAAGGAAGGAACTTAGCTTAGTGGGGAGAATAGGTGAGATGAGTCAGCTGTGGGAAATGATCTGTACACAGGCACTGAGGAAAAGAAGAGTAAGTAGTTTAAAAACTTCGGAATAGGGAGTTCCCTGGTGGTCCACTGGTTAGGACTCTGCCTTCGCTGCCAACGGCCTGGGTTCAATTCCTGGTCAGAGAACCAAGATCCTGCAAGCCACGTGGTGTGGCCAAAAAAATAAATAATTAAAAACTTCAGAATAAATGTGCTTTATTGGAATAGATTTCCTGTGGTGCTGAACATCTTAATATAGAGATAATGAGTTTACAATTGAATAAGTGTCTGAAACTTTTTTTCCTAGATGAAGCAGATGATGATGATGATCCAGAATATAATTTCCTGGAAGACCTTGATGAACCAGACACTGAGGATTTCCGCACTGACCGGGCAGTAAGAATAACCAGTGAGTCTGTGTGTGTTATGAGTCCTGCTCTTGACTTTTCCACATCTAGCTTTGTTTACTTTGCAGAGTTTTGAGGGTAAAGCAGCCCACTCAAGACATTTAAGCTTCCTCTGCCTATTTATTTCTGTAATTCTTTACATTACATCTATATTCAGGAATCCTGTCAACATCCCACAGTCGTGTATTGAGTCCAGTATTTGGCAGTGATTGTACCAAAATGAATAAGACATGGCCTCTGCCTGTAGGATGTCAGTTTAGTAGGGGGATACAGACAGGAACAGTTAGAGTACAGAGTCATAGGTGCTATAATAATAGCTTATATATTGGTGACCTAAAAGAGGGTATAGTGTCCTATGTATACTGTGGCTTGGGAAATTACTCACAAAATGATTCACCTTAGTTTAGAAGGTGAATGGGGGCAGAGAGGGATTTTCTGAATAGAACTTTTGCAGACCATGAAATTATGAAACAGCAATACATGTATTTTGAAAATAGTAAGTAGTTTGATTTAGTTATCTGAGTTGTGGTAGAAAGTTAAGCAATGTTCAGTTCATGGAGAACCTTAGATTTGATTTTTAATTTGTCCAAAAAGGTCAAAAAAGTTTTAAGCAGGAAATCAATAGGAACTGATTTGGATTTTAGAAATATTATTTTGATTTAATGCCAGTTTAATGTATTGATTTTGGTGGGTAAAGAGCAAGATTGGAGGCATGGGAAATAATAACTTGGCTTGAGTCATTTAAAAAAAATCATTCCATTGCTAGTTTGCCAGTAATGGATAACATGTTTCAGGAACTGTTGATTTGTATTGAGTGTGTGCAAGTCCCTGTACTTGGATAATATACACCATATGGTGAAGGTAAAATGTTGGCTCTTGACAAGGTTATGAAGAAAGATTTATCGGTATCTAAAAGTGTTTATTATGTACCTAAATAATGTAGGTCTTTGTGCAGAGAGAATTATGTAAGCACAATCCTTTAACTGTTCTGTTTTGTTGCTTTAGTTCATCTTTCATATTGTTTTTGAGATTAGAGTGTCATTTTCTTTATGAAGGTCTTCCATTTATTTTGGTATCTTATGACAGTTCAGGTTAGAAGAAGCATTGAAAGGAAAGCACCAAGAATCAAAGAGAAAGTGTAGAAATAAAAGGCTTAAGGATTTAGATTTTGAGAAAACTGTAAAGGATTGTCTAGGGAAGTTTGAGAAAAACCAAGAAAGTCTTGTGTTTCAGAAACCAAGGGAAGAGTCAGGAAGGAGTGACTGGTCCACCGTGTCATGTGCTGGTGGTTTTGAAACATTTGCTTTAAGCAGAAAAGTAGGAGATTGCATTCCAGTTTAGTTCCCATCCTGGAATACATTTGCCTTCGCCTTTTGTTTGTCTGTGACTTTCTTCAGTTGACCTCGAAGAACTTGGGGGCTAAGGGTGCTAAACCAGTGTGCAGTGAAAAATCTGACTGGAAGTTTTGACTGTCCCTAAACTTAACTACTAGTAGCCTCCTGTTGAAGGCTTAGCAATACAGTATATAGTTGGTTAACATGTATTTTGTATGTAATGTGTTTTATGTACTATATTCTTACAATAAAGTAAGCTAGAGAAAAGAAAATGTTATTAAGGAAATCATAAGGAAGACAAAATACATTTTTATACTATTGTTTTGTCCATACTGCCAAATGTAAGTTTGTGTTAATCTGTTTACAAGATGAATCATCTGTCAGTATCTACATTAATATTATCTCATATGACACAGAATACTGTAGACATTACCTGTCACAAGCACTGGATATGAAAAATGAAAAGATAATGTGAAAAAGAAATTCGTGTTTATTTACTGGTGTAAGGATTCATGTATTGCTAATGAAGAAGCAACACTATGATGGCTTGATTATAGCCTAGTGTAACTGATAGAATTGCTTCACAGTACTCTTGGCTATAGATAAATGAATTGTTACAGAAATTTTATGGCATACAGTGTTACAGTCATTAAAAAATTAAGATGATGGCATCAGGTCCCATCACTTCATGGCAAACAAAAGGGGGAAAAGTGGAAACAGTGACAGACTTTATTTCGTTGGGCTCCAAGATCACTGCGGACAGTGACTGCAGCTATGAATTTAAAAGATGTCTTGCTCCTTGAAAGGAAAGCTATGACAAACCCGGACAACATACTAAAAAGCAGAGACATCGCTTTGCCGACAAAGGTCCGTACAGTTAAAGCTAATGAAGAAGCAGCAGTATTATAGCTTGATGTAGTGTAATTGATAAAATTGCTTCACAATACCCTGCCTATACACTGATGAAAGAATTGTTACAAAATTTTTATGGCATACAATATTATAGTCATTTAAAAAAACTTAAGATCCTGATTCACTCCCGTCACTTCATGGCAAATAGAAGGGTAAAAAGTGGAAGCAGTAATATTTATTTTGGGAGGCTTCACAATCACTGCAGATGGTGATTGCAGCCATGAAATTAAAAGACATTTGCCCCTTAGAAGACAAAAATATTAAAAAGCAGAGACATCACTTTGCCGACAAAGGTCCATATAGTCAAAGCTCTGGTGTTTCCAATATTCATCTATAGATGTCAGAGTTGGACCATAAAGAAGACCAAGTGCTGAAGAACTGATGGTTTTGAACTGTTGGGACTGAATGGAGATCAAACCAGTCAATTCTAAAGGAAATCAACCCTCAATATTCATTGGAAGGACTGATGCTGAAACTGAAGCTCCAGTACTTTGGCCACCTGCTATGAAGAGCTGACTCATTGGAAAAGACCCTGATACTGGGAAAGATTGAGGGCAGAAGGAGAAGGGAGCAGCAGAGAATGAGATGGTTAGATAGCATCACTGACTCAGTGGACATAAATTTGAGCGATCTCTTGGAGATAGTGAAGGACAGGGGAGCCACAAGTGGTACAGTCCTTGGGATTGCAAAGAGTTCGATACGACTTAGCACCTGAACAACATTACAGTCATATTCATGAACAGGATTGGAAACACTTAAGTTTTTTATAATTGTGATAGATTGACAGAGTTTCTCTAATTACAAGAGCGAAGCATACTGCAAGATAATGTAATTCTTTGAAAGCATAATTATGAATCAGTAATAAAACTAACACATAGTTGAAAGTGAAAGTGTTAGTTGCTCAGTCGTGTCCGACTCTGCAAGTCCATGGACTGTAGCCTGCCAGGCTCCTCTGTCCATGGAATTCTCCAGGCAAGAATACTGGAATGGATTGCCATTTCCTCCTCCAGGGGATCTTCCCAACTCAGGGATCAAACCGGGGTCTCCTACATTGCAGGCAGATTCTTTACTGTCTGAGCAACCAGGGAAGCCCTACCATATAGTTAATTTTATGTTATATCACTCACTTTATGCCTATGTAAGTATAGGTTATCCATTTCAATTCAAGTCTTGCACAAGATTTTCTAATACTTGGGCAATGATGATGATGACACAAAAACATCTCATACACTTCTTGCCATACAGTTATTAAATTTTCACACAAAGGGAAACACATCCACCACAGATAAGTTTATTAACTGTAGGCATGATGACTGTATACTGTTCATTAAGTCATAGTGGGTCATCATAAAGGCTTTTGTCCTCTTTGTCTTTACATTGAATCAGCTGAGGAGGAAGAGGGGAAAGAAGGGGGTTGGTCTTGCTCTCCCAAGGGTGGCAGAAGCAAAAGAGGTGGGGGAGGAGGAAAGGGTGGCCGAGAGTGTAACTTTATGGAAAGACATTATAATTTCTCTTTGACTTTTTGCTTTTTCATTTCTCTAAATGTGTTTCTGTATGGTCCAATCCCTCTCCCCACCATATGCTTTGGTTTCAGAGTCTATATATCATGAAGGCTTCATGTAAAAGAAATCAAAAGGAGTCTTGAATAATCAGAACTCTTCTGCCAGATTGTCTAGTATCAGTTTGTTTTCTGACACAGCTTGTCCTTTGTCTTCTTGCTCACGGTCTGGCACTGGTCTGAAAGCACTCATCTCCATCAAGTCATCTTCTGTTAATTCCTCTGGTGTGGTCTGTTAGCTCTTGAATTTCTCTAAGATCCAAATCTTTACCCCCATGTTTTTTGGCTATATTCACAATCTCTTTCATAATTTTCTTGATTGGCTGTGTTGTAAATCCTGTGAATTCATGCATAACATCTGAACACGGTTTTCTCCAGTGGGGAGTTATTGTTTCCGGTTTGATGGCTTTCTTGGGTTTTTCTTTAATAGTGATGGCATCTTCAATAGTGTAATCCTTTTTCCAGACTTTCTTCATCTGAGGACTCTTCTGTAGCATTGATAATCCTTTCCATAGAGTATCACATATAATGAGGCTTAAAGATCCTTATGACTGCTGATCTGAAGGCTGAATTAGGAGACATGTTTGGAGGCAAGTTGATCACTTAAGACACCTTCAGTGTTGAATTCACTGGGCTCTAGGTGGTCAGAGGCATTGTCCAATATCAAAAGAAGCTTAAAACACAAGGTATTTCCTGACTTGAGGGACAAAGCATTGATGAAACCAACCCAGAGAAAGGGCCTTCTTTTTATATATCCAAAGACTGGTAACTCCTGTTTATCTTTTTCTTTCAAGGCTTTTGGGGGTGAGCAGCTTTATAGAGAAGGATAGTCTTGGTCATAAACTAGACCATAGTCTCTGGTACGTATCAGGCAATTTAGCGTTTTCTTGTAATGTCATGACTGTGCTTCTGCACTTAGCTAGTAACAGGAGATAACTATGAAATTATTGCAGAAGTACGGTATATGCCACAGTTAATTTTATGCAGTTACGATTTCCTACAGAATCTTTATATTTGTGTTTCTCTGAGTGGCACTTTGTGTGGTCTGTGTTTGCATAAATTTTGATAAATTTGTGTATATTTAATGATAGTTAATGATAAAGTAGACTAGTGTCTACATATAGTGTATGTGTTCATGACATACCTCACTTTCTCTTAAATGTTTTGTATTCTAGACTGCGGTTTGTCTGAGAGTTTTTTCGAATTGTTGCACATCCTCTTCCATTTTTCCAATAAATTTATTGAAAAAACTCTGCATATAAGTGGACCCATGTAGTTCAATTCCATGTTGTTTAGGAATCAACTGTAATTTCTCAGTGAGATCCTCCTCATTGATTGACTTTCTTGCTTTGTATTCCATATGATTTAATATGTCCTTTTTAATGCTCATCTCTCTCGTAATTGCTCATTTATATCTTGTCTCCTCCACTAGACTGTGAGTTTCTCATGATTTTTGTATTATTTATTGCCTTTGAGCAAGTGTTTTTCACGGTGCTGACAGTATTTGCCAAAGAGTAGACTTTTCTGGGATGCCTGAATGGAGGGTCCTCCTTTCTAGTCATAGCGTTCTGTGATTGTAAGTGAAAACTGGGATAGAATATTAATTTTGTTTCTATCCCTTGTTGTCTTACGTTATCATGTTTAATTACAGTTCTTTTAAGAGGACTTATATGGATGATAAAAATTTAAAATAAAGAAGCTTAGAATCGCAGAGTCTGGAATGCTTCTGTGATTAGGCTTACTTTCCTCCCACTTCAGCATTTCTTCATAGCCCCTCTGGTGTGACCTTTCAATCTGTTTGGGAACCTCTGGTGACAGGGAGTTCATCAATTCTGCAGATGCTGTGTCCTGCTCTTGAACACCTCCTCAATTAACATTTTCCTTACTAAACCTAAATCTTTTATGTCTCTGTTTTTCCTTTGTTCCTGAAAAATGTAACTTACTAGTATAGTAAGTATGTATAGTATAGTATGTTTCTTTCCCTACATTTTTCTTTACTATGCTAAGCATACCAAGTTTCTTCAGTTCTCTAAATGTCAGACTTTCCACACTTCAGCACTCAGGTTACCTTCCTCTGGATATTAGCCTTTACATGTTTTTATGAAACTTTTCAAACATGTGAACACCCATATACCCAGGCTTCCCCAGTAGCTCAGTGGTAAAGAATCTGTCTGCAGTATAGGAGTTGCAGGAGATAGGATTCAGTCCCTGGGTTGGGAAGATCCCCTGGAAGAGGGTATGGCAACCCACTATAGTATTCTTGCCTGGAGAATCCAATGGATAGAGGAGCCTGATGGGCTACAGTCCGTAGGGTTGGAAAGAGTTGGACACAACTGAAACGACTCAGCACATACACATGCACCCATATACCCACCACCTAGCTTCTGCAGTTAAGTTTTCATATATTAATTATGCAGCTCTCCATCTATTTCTCTATCCATCTGTTAATCCTTGTGTTTTTTTTTTAAAGCATTTCATAGTGAGTTGTGGATATCTAAACATTTTATCATGCATATCATTAATTAGAACTCAGTATTGTTTACAGATTTTCTTTTTAGGTAATGTATATGTACTGTAGTATAGAAATCTTTAGTGTACAGTTCAGTGAGGTTTGTCGTGCCTCTTTGTTAGGGGGTGTACTCAACCCCTACGAAGATAGAGATTCATCACCCCAAAAGCACCTACTTGTCCCTCCAAATCAGTCCCCACATCATCCTCCCTGGTGAAACCACTGTTCTATTTTCTTATATCATAGATTAGACTTGCCTCTTTTAAAACTTCATGTAAATGGAATCATAGTATGTCTTCTGTTATGTAAAGCATTTTCACTTAGCATGATGTTTCTGAGATTCATGAATATTGCTTGTATTACTTAATTTCCTTCCTTTTTATTGCTGAGTAGGATTCCAGTGTATAAATATACCGATTTGTTTATTTGTCATCAATCCCCAGGTGGTGATGGACACCTGGGTTCTTTCTAATTTCTAGCCATCTTGAATAAAGATAGCTCTGACCTTTCTTTAAAAGTTTTGTGGACAAATGTTTCATATCTTTTGAGTCAGCTCTAATCATTGGTCATAAAGTAGATCTACACTTAGTTTTCTGTGAAGTTGCCAGACCTTTTTCAAAGTGTCTTTCCTTGCACATTGTTTTTAGAGTTCCAGTCGCTGCACATCCTCACCAACATTTGGGTTTTATTTTTTTTAATGCCCTCTTGAGAAGGGCTTTTATAGTGATGATCACACTCTGCTGTGCTTCAGTGATATGCTGACCTTCTTGGTCACAAGCACTGTTTTGGAGCCAGTCTGCCATATTGATCTTTTTGTGCACTTAAGAAACTTATTTTTCAAAATCCTAAATGTAAGACTTCAAATTTATCCCCATTACATTTCATCCAATTAATTTGAGAAAATTAGAACTCTGAATCTGTCATCTGTTGGTCTGGTGATCCCTTTTAGCTTTATATTATTTGCAGATTTGATAAGTGTGTTTTCTGGGTGTTTTAGGTTGTGAATGGGATTTCTGAATAGTTCAGGCCCAAAGATAGAGTCCTTTGACACACTCCTGGAGATGTTTCTCTTGATTCCATTCAGTAGGATAGGCCAACAGACTGTGAATTTATCTCATTATAAAATCATCTAGCTTACATTTTTGTTTGTTTTCTCACTAGAATTTAAGCTTCATGGGAGTAAGTTTCTGTCATGTATCTGAGCATCTAAAAAAGAAATTAAGGCATATAGTTGTTCAATAAATGTTTTTAAATGAATGAGTGAATGATGGATATTAATACATATGAAGATTTTGTCAAAAGCCTTGCTGAAAAAAGCTTTCTTTGATTTCTTGAAATTTCTTGTATTGCAAAATGAGATAAACATGTGGCAACAAAATACTATTTGGCTTTTTTGCAGAAAAGGAAGTGAATGAACTGATGGAAGAGCTGTTTGAAACTGTGAGTAATGATCTTTGAATGAGAGCTCTGGATACTAAAGCTCTGGATTCTATACTAAAGAGCTTTGGCTTCTTCAGCAAGCTCTGTCTTTTAGTCTCAGGGCCCCTCTCTCCAGAAAGGCGGTCTGACCAACCCATTCTCCTTTTAGTCCACCCAAGAGAGAATGTAATGACAGGTGATTTTGGTAACTAATAAACTTTGATTATCTATATCTTAGTAGAGTTTTCCTTAAGCTTTTAGATAGCCTCTTCAACTATCACATGATAATCCTTAAAGATTGCAAACTAATTTTAGATTATTCTGAGCATAGATAATTCCCTTTCTTGTACATTTCTCTCTTGAAAGATAATCTGACCATTTTGAGTTATCTGTGGTGTATCTTTAGCACTACAAGGTGATAGACTGAGAAACTTTTTTTTCTGGCATAAAGATTATTCCATGTACAGAACTGTGCAAGCCCAGAAGTGAGAGAGATTCCAAGTCAAGCTCTTTCTGTGTGCCAGCATTATTGAAGTCCTGTAAGCCAGTCTTCATTTTCCCCTGTCACTGCTGAAGTGACTTTTACATGCCCATTCCCCAGGAAAATCCTTCTTTTCCTTTGCCCTCAGTTTCAAGATGAGATGGGATTCTCCAACATGGAAGATGACGGCCCAGAAGAGGAGGAACGTGTGGCTGAGCCTCGGCCTAACTTTAACACCCCTCAAGCCTTACGGTAGGCTAACCAAAGACCTTGAGAGCTAGAGTAGAGGAAGAGTGTATGTCTGAGAGGGAGTTTTGAGACGTTTTGGTTAACAATTTCCCATCCCTGACTACCTGCTGTTACTGTTACAAGGATGCTGAGCCCCGTGGGGGTGTTGGGTGTGAAGTGAGTAATTCTCCTTCTTATGGGGCAGTGCAGCTCTAGACCAAGCTGTATCTGTTTGGGAAGGGAGAAAAAGCAGTAGCTGGCATCCATAGCAGCTTCTCCAGGGAGTGGTGCTGGAGAGGTGTGTAGGACTCTGCATGGCCAGCCACAGAAGCTACCCCAAAGTGTAATAGCCACTATGTCCCTTTTGTTCTTCTGTTTGCTGTTAACATCCAGTAAAAGTTAACGAACCTTCGTTAGTCTCCAGGGCGTTAACTGAGCAAACCATGAAGCACCTGCAGTAATGCCCTGGAGTCTGAAACATGTTTCTGTCCTCTTCACATGAATTAGCACTTCTGTTGTCCCACCCAGAAGGCAGAGGCTTTAATTTTCCCCTGTATTTGTGCTGAGTGTGCAGAGTTCATCCACACTTTGTTGTTATCCATTCTGAGTAGCAGCATGCTGTCATTAGGTACCGGCTAGATGTCAGGGTATGGTTTGTGCCTTGGGTGGAACAAAGCAAAACCCAAAGACTCAAGCCTTTAATCAGTCCTGTGCTTTAATTGGAGAGCTCTGGATCCATCTGAAAGCTAGACCTTCAGGTAATGTGTGATGTAGTGAAAAAGACAAGGTATACTAACCAATGTGTAAAAGTCAGAAGCATCAGCCATTCTCCATTACATTAAATACCATAATATAATCACAAAAGAAATCTCAAGAGTTTCTTTCTCCCCCAGGTTTGTTGAGTTATAATTGGCAGATAAGATTGCAAAGCATTGAAAGTGCACAGTGTGATAATTTGATATACATATCAATTGCAGAAGGATTTCCCCAATGAAGTTAATTAATACTTCTGTCACCTTACATATTTACCTCTTCTTTTTTGCAGAACATTTTCAAGATATCTTAGAGTCTTTTTTTTGACCCACTTCTCCCAACATTTCATAGAAAAAAATTCTAGTGTAGCAGAATAGAACCTAAGCACTTTTTATCATGGGATTTGATCAGTAAACATATTTCATTTCCACTATGCACCTCTGTGTATGAACTTAAAAATTTGGGAATTAACATAGCTACTTAGAAATTCTTATTCCAGTTCAGTTACCTTCAGATATTCAGTTGATCTGCTTGGGCTGATGCTGCTTTTTTCAGCTGGAAATGGAAACTTAGCTTAATATTTGAATAATTAAAATATCACATGGAAAGTACATTAACTGTGCTCCCCTTATTAACTGTCCATCCAAGTAATTCTTACTGAAATCAGGTGCAGGCTCTTTTCATTATCTAGCTTTTTTCCTGCTTCTGTTCTTCTGTTCCTCTGCTAGTTATGCAGATAATCCAGAGTTTTCAGTTCTCAGTAAAACTGTATGGAGGACAGTCTCATTTTTTGATTTTCACCCTGTGCCTGTCCATTCTTGCAGTAAATACTGTAAAAAGAAACATAATTTTTATCCTCAGAGGCTATTGAAAAAAAGTATTACCATTTAGCTGTTGCTACAGTCTAGAGGATTTATTGAATTACAGTATCTTGCTGGTCATGGCTGCTTGAGCAGGTTGTATCCTGGTTTCCTAGAATAGCAGCTTGAGTGTACTCTGTCTCTCCCTCAGAACTAGCATTTGGGTTCTTACTTCAGCCCCCAACAGAGTCTCTCTCTCAGGAGGTGGTGAGAGGGTAGCGATAGAAAGCTTGGAGGAGGAATTTATTTAGAGGGCTAATGCTTGGTAGCGTAATGCTTGGACCACCTTCTCACTGTTCATCTAAACTGCCATGTGTTTTAGGGCTTCCCAGGTGGCACGAGTGGTAAATAACCCGCCAGCTAGTGCAGGTGATGCAAGAAACATGGGTTCAGTCCATGTTTCAGGAAGAGCCCCTGGAGTTAGGAAATGGCAACCCACTCCAGTATGCTTGCCTGAGAAATCCCGTGGATGGAGGAGCCTTGTGGGCTACAGTCTATAGGGTCGCAAAGAGTCAGAAAGGACTGAAGTGACTTAGCATGCTTGTAGGCACCATATGTTTTAGTTTATGCCTTTTCTACTCCAAGCTAGAAAATCTTTGAGTTTTTAAGAAAGGAATTCAGGGCAACCTGAATGGATAGGAGCTGGAGAACAGGAGAAACTGGACCTGGAGTGGGATGAACAGCTGGATTAGAGAACAGATGTTGTGCTTTGAAAGATTCTGTATCACCATTAAGAATAAGTCCCAGATTAATGTAACTCTCAGTGGGATGTGAAAATCGTGGGTTCCCATTAGCTCCTTGGCTGCTTTGTTATCCAGACATTACCCTATGTTTAGATTTTAGTTTAATTTCACCTTCATTAATATATTACTTAGAGTACTGATTGTAGAAGAATAGGTGGAGGACGATTCAGAACCATCTTATTTGAATCTTTGCTAACAACTATGGGAAAAGATTTGGGGGTAGGCTAGGAGTTTGCCTGTTGGCTTGAGGATTAGCAGTAGATGGAAGTTGCTCAGACTGGCTTAGCCCATGTAGGAAGGATCTGGATGTTGTTTTGGACCCATGAAAATATTCAAATCCTGTCATCTCCCTGTGGGGGATAGGTTTGAGGAACCACTGGCCAACTTACTAAATGAGCAACATCGCACCGTGAAGGAGCTACTTGAACAGCTAAAGATGAAGAAATCTTCAGCCAAACAGCAGCAGGAAGTAGAGAGGGTTAAGCCCCAGAAGGAGAAAGTTCATCAGACTCTGATTCTAGACCCAGCGCAGAGGAAGAGGCTGCAGCAGCAGATGCAGCAGGTAAGACTCTTCTTGGTAATGTTAATAATGGATCATCTTCATCTTTTGAGATGAAGCCAAAAACTAGCAGCTTGTGAAAGCCAGAAATAGGTGTCTTGGTAACCATTAAAACCACAGGACCACAGCATCTTCATGTCAGTCAGGACCTTGAAAGGCCACCGTGTTCATGTCTGTATGGCTTGGGTCAGAATGCGTATCAGGACTCTGATAGTTTTCAGAATGATAGATTTCTAAGAATCTTTAGAAATCCTTTCTGAATTTCACAGCTTAACTGCCAGAGTAGGTTTTTTTCTTTTATTATCTTAGTCCCTGTAGTTTGAAGTTAAATTTCCCCTGGTTCTCTCAGTTTGTTCAGGTGGAACACATCTGAGAAAAACGTTTACACCAAGATGCTATGTTGTTCTCATAGTCTCTCTACAGAGTAGAACATGTAGGATAGAGTGACGAACATCTTGGTAAGGTCTTCTGGGTTCCTGAGATGACAACATCATAACATGTCACACTGTATTACTTTCTTTCCCTCCCCAGCATGTTCAGCTCTTGACGCAAATTCACCTTCTCGCCAGTTCCAACCCCAGTCTCAGTTCGGAGGCCAGTACCACCAGGATATTTCTTGTAAGGTTTCAAATATCCCTGATCTAAAGAACTGTGTATACAGTTAGTTAGGGAGTCATTTCTCACAGATGTTGACTCATCATAAGCTACATTTATTCTTCTCTCCTGTTTGTATTGGTAGATATTCGTATGGCTTCCTGTGTTTGCTGTAAAAACATAAGTTACTGCTTCCTGTGAAAGGACAGAGAGTGTATTCAATCGTCTATGGCTGTTTCTCTTACCTTTTATTGGGTGCTCTTCCTCACCTGTAGATCCTTCCATCTTAGCCTTTTGTGCTTCTCTTTTATTGTATTCCTTATTTATTAAGCTTGATATCAGTGTTTTATGTATAAAGGTAATTTTGCTCATGGCATTTTGAAATATTTTGGAGGAAGGGCTTTTAATTTCAAATTTTGGGGCATTCCTTGGTGGTCCAGTGGTGCAGGGTTTGTTGCTTTCACTGTTGGGGCCCAGGTTCATTCCCTAATTGGGGAACTAAATAAGATCCCGTGAGCAGCAGGGAACGGGCAAAAAATTCATATTTTAAAATGTGAACTTTGGGGGCAGTAATAGCGATATTCTTTGCCTCTCGGGTAATTTTCTCTGGAATCTGAGGTGCCTCATAGTCAGAACTTCCTTGGATAGTCAGCAGATTATGTTTTCCTCTTACTGTGTTCAGGGGATCATGAGAAATACCTTGTTCTAGGTGTTATTCAGAGAAACAAAGAATTATTATTACTTTTTAAAGTAATGGCTCTCACTGTTAAGAATTTTAATTCCAGCTGGAGAGCTAGATCATACAGCCAAAAGGCTGAGGAACCCTGAAACTGAGAATAAAACAGGAACAAATTAATGTCTCACAGATGCCTAAAGATCTGAGGACTCAGCAAAAGAGCGGTCTAAATGGAAAAACGATAATTATGAAAGTCCTTAGGATGATTTTTATCTGTTTTTATCCTGTTGTAGGAAAGACTGGTTTTCTCTCAGAGGCTAAGGGCTACTGGTATTAATTGTCTGGAACTTAGATGTCCTTTGTGTCCTATTTTCCCAGAAAGAGCTGGGAACCTTTGCTCAAAGCTCCATCGCCCTCCATCATCAGTTCAACTCCAAGTTTCAGACCTTGTTCCAACCCTGTAACCTGATGGGAGCCATGAAGCTTATTGAAGACTTTAGCACACATGTCAGCATTGACTGGAGTCCTCGAAAAACTGTGAAGAAGACTGGTAGGGAACAGATGGTCCGCTCTAAGTGTTTACTTGCCATGCGAGGTGGCCGTCTTACCCCACAGACCATTGATACTTTCCTAGGGTTGGAGGAGATGGGTATTTGTAATTTCTTCCTTCTCTCTTTTATCCTTCCTTTGTGTTCATTACCTAACTTGGACAACTAGGTAATAATACTTGGGTTTAAGTAGAGGATGCAGTCAGTGAACAGGACAGGGATGTGAGAGGTAGAGATGTGGCACTCATTGCTAATAATTGGACTTAAATAGATATGAGGGGAAGCATTAGGAGTTAGGTCAAGACAAACTGGTATCAAGATAAAGGTAGAAGTCAAGTGGTAAAGCCAGATTGTATTTATTCGGTTTTTACTCTCTTCTTCATTAGGATCATTTTATTTCCCATGATTATAGTAGTATCTCTAATTATGTTGATTTGGGAGTTAGGAACAAAGTAAAAATGTTGTACATTTGCCTGTTCAGTATTTCAAAGAAATTTCCAGGTTTGATTTCTACCGTTCATTGGTCTGTAGCTTTAAGTAAATATTTGCCATTCCCTTAAGTCAGATATTTGTTTCTGATTTGTTCCTGGTTTAGCAAGTTAGTTGTGGCTTGATCTGGATTCAGATTTGTCTTTGGATTTGATTTTAAATCCCTGACTCTTACAATTCAGTAGAAGATAGTTGAATTTAAGGGCATTATATGATAGATACAGACAACTTTTTAAATTATATTTTAGTAATGAAAATTTAACACCAGACTTTGAAGGTGGGTCTGTGGTATAGAATCAGCCTGCCAGTGGAGATGCAGGTTCAGCCCCTAGGTCGAGAAGATCTCCTGGAGTGGGAAATGGCAACCCATTCCAGTATTCTTGCGTGGGAGAATCCCTTGATCAGAGGAGCCTGTTGGGCTACAGTGATAGGATTGCAGAGTTGATTGCAGCTGTGCGTGCATGCACAGTTATAAGCTACATGTATAGGGTCCTGTGTTTTTCTTCTGGGGATATAAAAATAACATTTTTGCAAGCAGAAATATAGCTCTAGAGGTATTTATCTCTGAAAAGGCAGAAATGCCTGGAAATTGAGAGGCTTAGACAGCAAGATAGAAATGAGTGAGAGTGAATTGTCTCATCCTCTTTATGGGTTTTTTGTTCCCAACCTCAGGGAAACCCTCTTTTGTTCTGAAGTTTCCTTTATCATGTTTTTTTTTTTTCCTTATAGCCTGTAAATTGCCCTGTTTGCCGAAGCAAGTGGCTTGGATCCTAGCCACAAGCAAGGTTTTCATGTATCCAGAGTTACTTCCAGTGTGTTCTCTGAAGGCCAAGAATCCCCAGGATAAGATTTTTTTCACCAAGGCGGAAGACAAGTAAGGATTTACGGGTTGGAGAGAAAAGCACAAAATATACTGAGATAATAAGATTATACTGTATAATGAGGAATGGACACAAAGGAGAGCAGTGTAGATGGACATAGGGCTATAGTATGTGCGTGTTCCAGCAGTGCCAAATACAGCTCTTTTTAGGGAATGGCATACACGTTTTGGAAACATTTTAAGTTGTTTTTTGTCTTTTATAGTAAAAACTAACCTCATAATCCTGTTAGTGGATAATTTTCAAGGAAAACATTTTTATCCGTTATCCTGACAACCCTTAGACAATGATTTTTCTCTCTGTATTTATGTAACTATTGGCAATTTAAGTATAATTTTGTTTTGCTTTTTTTAACTTAATATATTCTTGACCTTTCTTTCCTGCATTCCATGCTGTAGCATTGTCTTTTTTTTGTCTCTGTATATTGTCCTTTCAGGCAGTATTAATGACCCTATCATAGTCCTTTTGTTTGCCACTTTTCCCTCCCTCTCTTGTTTAGCTGTTCTAAATGAGGCTTCACCAAGGATCTTTATGGACAGGGCTTTTGAAACTCTGAGTTTTTATCTCTTTGGGTAAAGTCTCAAGAGTGAGATTATTTGATAACAGTTATAAACACTTTCCTGGCTCTTGATGTGTGTTTCCCCACTGCCATCAGCAAATATGTATACAGATAACTGTTACTGATAACTGTAACTGAGTATGTTATGTTGTGAGATAGTGTTGGTGTGTGGATTTAATATGTCTAATATGTTGCCCAATATTCATTTTATATTTGTTTTGTTAGGGCCACTCTTCTTCCCTCAAACTTTGTTTGTATTATTACTGTAAAGCACATCATGTTGTGACATTTATTAGTGATTTATGCTTGGTTTTCCCTCTTCTCACTTGATGCAAACTCCTCATTGAGTCTTATTCTCATAGTCCTTCTTAGTTCCCAGTAATTATCTGAAATTTTCTGTTTAGTTTCCATTAATGTGTACAAGACTTAGATGTAGAAGATGTAGGTTGCAGAATGTGGAGTTCATCTGGGAGGCTTTTTGTGTGATGGACTGTCAAGCAAGATTGAGTGTCACTGCCCCCTTCTCAGTTTGTTAGCTTTAGGACTGAAGCACTTTGAAGGGACGGAGTTTCCCAAGCCTCTGATCAGCAAGTACCTTCTCACTTGCAAGACTGCCCACCAGCTGACAGTGAGAATCAAGAACCTCAACATGAACAGAGCTCCTGACAACATCATTAAAGTAAGTGCTCCCTGCACATTCCACTGGGCACCTTGGCTGAGTGCAGCCTTTCCTTTTCTTTTTCTCAGTCTCAGTGAACAGCCTTTTATCTAATGCTGCTGCTGCTGCTAAGTCGCTTCAGTCGTGTCCGACTCTGTGCGACCCCATAGAGCGGCAGCCCACCAGGCTCCCCCGTCTCTGGGATTCTCCAAGCAAGAACACTGGAGTGGGTTGCCATTTTCTTCTCCAATGCATGAAAGTGGAAAGTGAAAGTGAAGTTGCTCAGCCGACCCTCAGCAACCCCATGGACTGCAGCCTTCCAGGCTCCTCCGTCCATGGGATTTTCCAGGCAAGAGTAGGGTGCCATTGCCTTCTCCGTTATCTAACGCTAGTCCCTCCTAACTGCTCACTAGCTTTCTTTCCTTTCCAAGGACATTGATCTATTATTTTCCTATGGAGTACCATCTTCTTCCCCTGTTATGGATATTTCTGCTAAATTGTTCAAAAGTAAAAATACTTATCAAATTTGTTTTCCTCTAGCTGTTCATTTTTTTTTCCCACTCTGAACCTTCTTCACAGAATAGGCAACAGTGCACTTATATCCTTCTTAATTCTTATACTTAGATATTTGTATCAAAGTTATAAAGTATGCCGGGGTCCTGCCCCGGTGGATCCAGGGAGTTTGAAGAGTGGATGGTGTAGGCTAGGAAAAACTTACTTATTTAGAAATATAAAAGAGATTAGGAAGAAATAGTATAGTAGGAAAATTAGTAGAGAATAGAGACTAAATAACTTGGTTTACATGGAAAGCCAATAAAGTTCCAGACAAGGAACTTGCACCATCTACATTAGGCCACCGGCGTCCTCTTGAATAGCAGGGGGTGACCCACCTAGGGCTCCCTCTCGCGTGGATCTTAGAAGCCAGGGCAAGTAAGTAGACATGGCGAGCCTCTACGCCACAGATGGGAATTCAGCCAGAAAATAGAGTAAGAAAAGAAGACACGGGGAAACCAGTCTTTTCAATGACTGGCCCCTCCTCTGTTGTTCGAAAAGGCCTTATATACCTTTTGCTTTTACATAGAGATCAATGGATAATGCAAAATTATGCAGCGTCAGCCACCCTGACTCTTACCGAGACCAGGCTTTCTCTCTGCATACCTAGTTGTATACACAAGTCTTAGGTGATTTGCATCATCTTCTGGCCAGAAGGCCAATTAACATTTTACAGCCCTTTTCTGATAAGGGTTTGTCAACTGGAAGACTTATTTGTCTTACAAATGTTGTTCTTCCCAAAGTCTGGTGCCACTCTTAGAAAGCACTAAATAAAGTTACATTCTTACATAGCAAGGATACAACAATTTATAACAAGGAAAGAAGTACAGTGATTTATAACAAAGAGAAAAGTAATTAACTCAAAAGTCTAGTGTTGCTAACATCAAAACTACAATATTCCTATTTTTGCATCCTGTTTACATTGATTAATATCCTTCAGGTGCCTAAAAGATAAAGAATATGGGGCCTGGCGGCAAACATTAACTCAACAAACTCTTCACCAAGCTAATTCTTAACTCTAAAAGGCTCTATATCTTTAAGATGTTTTGAACTTTGTGCCTCTCACAGTTGGGGTCTGTAAACAGTCCACAAGTTGTAAAGCAGACCGGTCAGATAGGTTAGAAAGCCATCAAAGTGGCTTTAAGCCAAGACATTCTTTTATATGCAGGAGACTGTTAACTGGAGCTCTGAATTAACTTTTTTCCAGAGAATGGCAGAAGAGTGAAAAGTACTGTAATAAAGCAAGCAGACTCTGGTTTTGGGGGTAGGTGTTCAGGAAAACTCAGGGGGAACCCCTGAAGCCAGATCACGCCTTGCGTTTTGTCGGGCTTCCTTCCTCATGACCTTTGCCGTGGGCGGGATTCCTCACGCTGGCTCCTGGCAAAAGCATACTTTAAAGTGGGGGTCCCCAGGCCACAGACTGGTACTGGCCCATAGCCTGCTAGGAAAGCGGCTGCACAGCCCGAGGAAAATTGAGGCTAGAGAGCCAAGCTTCCTCTGTACTCACCGCTGTTCTCAGTTGCTCACACACCGCCTGAGCTCCACCTCCCGTCACATCAGCCGTGGTCGTAGATTCTCAAAGGAGCACAAACCCCACTGTGAACTGCGTGCATAGGAGGGCCAGCTTCTTATGAGAATCATCCTGAAACCATCCATGGGTCCCCGGCCCCCATCCTGTGGAAAAATTGCCTTCCACAGAATTGGTCTCTGGTGCCAGAAAGGTTGGGGACCACTGCTCTAAAGAGTAAAATATCTCTGTGAATCTTGTCATGAAAAACAATCATTTTTCTCCCCATTTCCTGCTAAGCAAGGTTTCTGCAGGGATGGTCCATTTACCTCTATATCTAGGGCCTAGGTAGCATGCTTAGAATCGCTACCAGTAGATTTTTTGGATTTAGGCCTCTGTTAAACTGAAACCATGGAAGATGAAGACAGTTTTCGCCACACTCTCATTGCTTCACCTCAGTTATATCTCAGTGTAAGTTGGATTTTTCCAGAGTTTACATTATAAGCAGTGTGTAAAAACCCCTCACAGCTGAGCCAGGTAGTGTATCATGATTGCTTTGCTTTTCCTGCTGAGTATTTTGTTTCTTTTGGGTTAATGATTGCATTTTTGGAGGGTGAGTGGGACTTGGTTTACTATGTATTTATTACCAGCTCATTGCAGTCTGCTTACGTTTCATAACTCTCTTTCTTTTCAGCGTGCTCAGGTATTTTAGGTGCTCCTCCGTCTCCTCGCTGTCCTGAGAAGTCCTTCTCAGGGCGCTCTGATCCCGCTCCACTCTACCCACGCTGCTCTCTGGGCTTGCTGCACCGATGTCTTCTCTGGCTTTTTCATCATGATTTTCCTAGGGTTTCGTTTCACCTCTTACTTGGGTTGGATCCTCTTCTTTCTTTTTTTAGAAGTATTTTTATTTTTTTTTTGGCTGTACTGGTTCTTTGTGGCTTCGCTCACAGGCTCTTCTCTGGTTGTGCAGAGTTGGGCTCCCCCTCCAGTTGTGGTGTGTGGGCTTCTCATTGCAGTGGCTTTTCTTGTTTTAGGTCACAAGCTGCAGGCCATGCGGGCTTCAGTAGTTTCAGCGTGTGGGCTTGGAAGTGTTGCGGGATGCTTGTTGCCCTGCGGCGTGTGGAATATTCTAGGAGCAGGGACTGAACCCGTGTCCCTTGCACTGTCACGTGGATTCTTCACCTCTGGACCACTAAGGAAGTCCGGAGCCTCTTGTTTCTGAATCCCACAATTTTTTGGCCTTGTTTTAGTGGTGCACATCCTATATTTGAGGAAAAAATTTTGAGATTTATATTGCTTGTGTTCATGGTGTATCATGACCTGACTTGACCAATGCAGTCTCCTGGTTTTGCTATTGTGCTATGCCTACTTTTTATATATAACTGTTGCTACTTTGTAACAAATGTACATAAGACCTGTCTACGAAACTATAATGTCTGTGTTCTTTTCTCCCACTTTAGTGGGCTTAACATTCTAGGTTGAAAATCACTTTAGTCAGAACAATTTAATGACTCGATTTTCTTCTAGTTTCTAGCGCTCTTTCGAAAGTTGATGTTCTTTTGACTCTTGAACCTTTATATGACATGTGTTTTTTTCTCTTCCTGTAGGAGTACATAGGATTTTTTTTTTTCTCCAGTATTTTGAAATTCATGATAATATACTTCACTGTGTGTCTGGTTTTACTAATTATGCCAGGTACTTGATAAACTTAACTTTGGAAACGCATAGGTTCCAGTGTTGGGAAATGTACTTGAGTTTTGCATTGCTGGTTTCCTCCCCTTCTTTTGGTCTGCTGGCTCCTTCTGTGGTGCTCAGTGGTCAGATGTTAGATCTCTCAGGCTAGTCCTCTCATCTTGTCTTTCTTCTTTTCTCCCATCACTCTGTCTTCTTGTTGTATTTTTCTGGGATATTATTTCATCTTTTTTCCAACCCTTCTGCTGAGGTGAGTTGTTCCTTCTTCTGTCATAATATCTAATAGCTTTTGTTGTTGTTTATTGAATATTCTTTAATAGCTGGTGGCAGAGGCCTGTGGGAAAGCAGTAGGGGAAGGAGGCTAGAGCTTTCTCGTGTGTACTTGGCCAGCATGTACACCTGTCCTAGTATGCCTGACAGCCTCAGTTCAGAGAACGTCCTTTCCACCATGCTTCTGCCAGGGTAGGGCTACATCAAACAAGAGGGAGCATTCAGGGTCTCACTGCCCCTTCAACAGATTTGAAACCTGTCTTCTTTATCTTGACATGTTTTTAATTCTTCCACTTCTGGAGGTATCTGTTGTCTCATCCTTTTGCCTGTCTCTGACATCAGTTTAGTTGGCACTTACCTTTTCTCCACATGGTATTAGGCTTTCTTCATTATCCTGTGTCACTTGCCACTCATCTGTTGACTCTTTAGCTTTGATGATTGTGTTACTTTTACTTTTTATTTCATCTCTCCTTTCAGGCTTTTATCTTTAAAAACTTCCCATCTGTTGTTTTCATGGGGTTTCACAGGGAATAGAAACAAATGGGTGTGTTTAATCTGCCTGATGTTTTTGTTTGTTTGCTTTCTTTTATCATTTATTTTTTTTTGTGCTAGGTCTTTGTTGCTGTGTGAGCTTTGCTCTAGGCTGTGGTGAGTGGGGGCTACTCTAGTTGCTGTGCACAGGCTCCTCCCTTGCGGTGGCTTCTCTTGCGGAGCACAGGCTATAGGGCATGCGGGCTTCAGTGGTTGCTGCCCCTGGCCTCTAGAGCACAGGGTGAATAGTTGTGGCGATGGGCTTAGTTGCCTTGAGGCATGTGGGGTCTTAATTCCCTGAGCAGGCATTGAACCTAGTCCCCTGCACTGGAAGGTAGATCCTTCACCACTCGATCACCAGGGAAGTCCCTCATCATTGATTTGCACTTGACTGTCTTTCCACTGTCTGTAAGCTCCTTGAGAGCAGGGATTGCCTCCTTATTTGTATGCTCGGCTTGTAACTCAGTGCCTAGAGCTTATTGTCAGTGTAAGCTCATTCCCCTCTTCGTTCACCCTGAAAACTGAACTGTCTCGTCTTTCTGTTCTTCTTTCCTTCCCTTCCAATATTCCTTGCACCATTATTTGCTTAAAAGGAAGCTTCCCTATGGTCAGGATAAGGAATAATAAGGCATTCCCACTGCAGCTGCTGAGCAGCAGCAAATTTTCAATAAGATGACTCTAACCTTCTGCTTCCTTTTCTCTGTGACCTAAGCTTTTCTGGTGACTAGAATAGAGCTTATCAGAAGATACTAAGTAATGATAAAATATTTGTTAATTTGAGGTTAGCTTAATTCGAAATACAGAGCAGTCAGTATGTGCTGTTTGTGTGTGTATGTATATATATGTATGTGTGTGTGTGTGTTTCTCAGACTGCTGCCCACCACACTCCTCAACCTGACGAGAGCAGTTTCTAGAGGGAATGTGACTCTTGCTTTATTTCTTCACACTCAGTTTTATAAGAAGACCAAACAGCTGCCCATCTTAATGAAGTGCTGTGAAGAGATCCAGCCGCATCAGTGGAAGCCGCCTGTAGAGAGGGAAGAACACCGGCTTCCGTTCTGGTTAAAGGTACAGCGCTCCTCCTCTGTGTCAGGAGCAGAAGGTCACTACGAACCTGGCAGGATGCTCAAGGCCTGCTTTACACCTCTGCTGCTTTAGCTGTAAAATTAGGACTTATGAAATCTTCAGTCACCTTTCCTCTCCTGTTACTCCACCTCCCTCCCTCCCTCCCCCACCAGTGATTCTCTAACCTCTTAAAAATAGTGGTTAACACGATAGTTTCTTAAAGGAAATTCAGGAGTTTCTAGAGTATAAAATCGGGATGTAGTCTTCTTAGACGTATCTGCCATTCTGCAGAAAAATCCTTCTTGAAAGATGTCTTAAGACTGTCTTGTAAAGGCACCTAATATCTAGAAAGCCCAATTATTTTTCCCTAATTCTAACATGGGGTATATCTGAGTGTTCTTATTCCCATTAGGCCAGTCTGCCGTCCATCCAGGAGGAAATGCGGCACATAGCTGATGGTGCCAGAGAGGTCGGAAATGTGACCGGAACCACTGAGATCAACTCAGACCCAGGCCTAGGAAAAGGCAGCTCGGAACTGGAGAGTGAAACTCGGTATCCACTGCTACTGCCTAAGGGTGTAGTCCTGAAGCTGAAGCCAGTTGCCAACCGTTTTTCTAGGAAAGCTTGGAGACAGAAGCGGTCCTCAACCCTGAAGCCCTTCTTTTTGGACCCAGCCCCTCTCTCCAGCCTAGCTCCAGCTCTGGGAAGACACCAGCTAGGCCAGCTCACTCAGAAGCCCCTCCAAGCAAAATGGTGGTCCGGATTCCTCCCTTGATCCAGCCAGCCACAGTCTTACAGGCAGTGCCAGGTGGCCCTCCTCTGGGGGTCCGTGGGGGGATAGTTTTGAGTCTCCAGCAGCACTGCCAGCTACAGCTGCTGAGGCCAGGACCAGCTTCCCTCTGCCCGAGCCGCAGACCTTGCTCTCCTCTGCCCCTGTGCCCAAGCTAATGCTGCCCTCACTTCCTCCTTCTAAGTTTCGAAAGCCATGTGTGAAACGGAGAGCCTCCAAGAGGAAGGGCTCCAAGGCCTCTCTCTGCCTGAAGCCTGCCCCTCTCATCCACCCTGCGCCTGTCTTCTTCACTGTTCCTGCCGCCACGGTAAAGGTTGTGAGCCTCGGCAGTGGCTGTAACGTGGTGCAGCCTGTCAGTGCAGCGGTGGCCCGGAGTCCTCAGACCATCCCCATCACCACCCTGCTGGTTAACCCCGCTCCCTTCCCCTGTTCGTTGAACCAGCCCCTTGTGGCCTCCTCCATCCCTCCCTTAATTGTCTCTGGCACCTCTGTGAATCTTTCTGTGCCATCTACCCCTGAAGATAAAGCTCCAGTGAATGTAGACATAGGTTGTCCCTTGACTGAGGGGAAAAATGCCTTTCAAGGCCTTGAACCCAAATTAGAACCTCGGGAACTCTCTCCTCTCTGTGCTGCTGTCTTTCCCAAAGAGGAGCACAGCCCAGGGCCTCCAGCTACAGACAGAGTGTGCCAGGAACAGTTGTCAGAGAGCAGTGCCTATGGCTGGACTATTGTGAAAACAGAGGAGGGGAGACAGGCCCCTGAACCTTTGTCTCAGGGCTTCCGAGAATCTCTGAGCACCTGCCCTGAGGATTTAGAGGAAATCGTTAAGATGGAACCTAAAGACCCTGGGGAAGACACCTGTGGTGGATCCATGGAGCAGGATAGCCATGATGAAGTCAAAGAAGAACACTCTGTGGAGTTGGACACTGGCTTCCCAAGTGAGGAGTCAAGCAGGCCTAGAGAGGGGAAGAAGCAGACAGGCCTGCAACAGGAGGAGGACAGGAGTCAAGCAGCTCAGACCCTTTCGGCTTTTCAAGAGCCTCCTGGTGAAGGAAACTCAGGTGATGTGAGCAAAGGGTCTCCAAGGGACACTTCTTTCTCCACTGACCCTGAAATGGTGCTTAGCAGCCCCCTGGGGAAGCCCGAAGACTTATCCAGTGTTGATGGTCAGTCAGTGGGGACCCCAGCAGGACCAGAAGCTGCAGGAGAGAAGGATGGGCCAGAGGAAGAGGAAGAAGAGGACTTTGATGACCTTACCCAGGATGAGGAAGATGAGATGTCATCAGCTTCTGAGGAATCTGTACTTTCTGTCCCAGAACTCCAGGTGAGAGTTGGGCACTCTTTGCCAATATTTTGTGGATTCAGTAACAGATTTAATTTATTGATAGGCCACCTGCTTGCTTTTGCACCAGAGATAGTCCTAAAATCATTTTTGACTTTTGAATGTATTACGGAGCATAGTTTGGGAGTTGAGGTGAGAGAAGAGGGAAAGAGTCCAATGTTATATATTATATTTGATTTAAACTCATTTAAACATTAAATTGAATTTCCTGAGCACAATTTAAATAACTAAAAAAGAAGAAGGGTCATTAGTATCGACCCTCGGAAAGGAAAAATTATCTCCAGGGGAAACCTTTTAAAGCTCATCTGCTCAGGGGCTCCCTGGTGGTCCAGGAGTTAGGACTTGTTGCTTTCACTACTCAGAACTGGGTTCAATTTCTGCTCAGGAAACTGTTGATTAAAAAATTAATCACAACCTCAAAGTAGAGAGTTATTTTATTTGGTAGGAATGTTAAGGATTCTGAACTTGGGAGGGAAGCATCTCATTCTCTGAGGAACTGCTCTGAGGAAGCAGGAGGGGGAGTCAGGCTGTACAGTTTGCAACAGAGAGGGTAGAAGTCTGAACTCAAAAGATTATTATTAAGTAGTGAGGAGAACTGGATATCAAGTCAAATTAAATAATTTAGTCTTCTTCTATGTGTGGCAAGATGGAGCCTCTGGGCTCACTGAACTCATTCCTTTCCTATGCCCCTGGGCTGCTGCTGCTGCTGCTAAAGAGCTTCAGTCGTGTCTGACTCTGTGCGACCCCACAGACAGCAGCCCACCAGGCTCCCCTGTCCCTGGGACTCTCCAGGCTGGGGCCAAATCCTGTTTCCTGTCACCTTAAAGGGTGGCAAGGATGGTGGTTGGCTGCTCTTGCACTCCCCTCCAGTTCCTCACCCATCACTGGGCGTTGGCATCTTCTGGATCGCAAGCCTTGTGTTCCCTTTTGAGAGCCCTCATCAGGAGGCCATGAATCACTGATAGCTGTGACATTTTTTGTCCTCCGATATGGCAAGAAATATTTCATTTCACAGAGCTGACATCCCTCAAGCTGTACAGTGTGGCCAAAAACAAAACCAAAAATCCCCAATCAACCCCTTTATCATCTGCTTCTCACCCTCCCTCACCAGTTGATAAGCTGCAGTTCCTTCTGAAAATCTCCGAGCAGTCAGCCCGTGGTGAGCTGTTGCAGCCCTCACGCACACTCTTTGGGGGGTTTGCAGGAAACAATGGAGAAACTGACTTGGCTTGCATCTGAAAGGCGTATGAGTCAGGAGGGTGAGTCTGAGGAAGAGAACTCCCAGGAAGAGAATTCTGAGCCTGAGGAAGACGAGGAGGAAGAAGCAGAAGGAATGGAAAACCTGCAGAAGGAGGATGAGATGATGGACGAAGCCATCGGAGACCCTGCCGAGAAGCCTCCTGCCACCTTGGACTCCCCGAAGGCTGCTCCAGAAGTGGAGACCAGCAGGACCCCACCAGGTTTGTAGGACAGGCCTGAGTAGGGGCGGGTCTCAGGAGACCTCATTGATGCAGGGATATGTGCAGAGTGGCTAGCTTATAAAACAGGTGCCAGTTTCCAGAAGAAATCCTCTGGATCCTGCCTGCCAGTCACCCTTCTCCCAAATAGATGTTTAACATGCTACCATTATAGAGAAGAGATGCCCAGAAATTAAAAATTTGACTCTCCATCATCTGCTAGATTTGTACTCTGTTTATACAAGGTTTTATACTGGTTCTTAATTCACATGTCATGTATTAGGTCAAGAGCTATGTTTATTTCAGAAAGTGCTGCTTGTTCCTCACCAGGACATAATCCCTTGAGAGCCCAGCATCAGACCACACCCACTCTTTAGACTTCTGTGTTTAGTATGCAGTAGCTAAGCAGCTCATTATCATCCCAGTTGGTGCAGTCATGTTGTTGACTCTGCATAGAGCTGACTTTACAGGAAGAGATGTACCTTTCATAGCATTTTTCCAGCAGCTTTTCTCCCAAATTACTATGTAATGTTGATTAGGGAGTTGATGGGGAGGGTGCATTTGATGAGTTGGGAAGAGCAGAGGTTGCAAGGACAGAGAAACAGTTGTTTTCATGTGTATCCTAAGGAGAGAGCATCAAAGCTACTGGGAAGGGCCGGAGTAATCATCGAGCTCGCAGCAAGCGGGGCAGTCGGGCCCGGGCCAGCAAGGACACCTCCAAGCTGCTGTTACTGTATGATGAGGACATCCTTGAGCGAGATCCACTCCGGGAGCAGAAGGATTTGGCCTTTGCTCAGGCTTATCTGACCAGGGTAGGCAGATGCTGCTTCTTGTTCCTACCAGCCCCTCTGGTTTTAAATGAAGTCTGCCTTTCAGGCTGCACAGTAGCTTTCTATGCCTCTACCTTTGTTTTCCTGGGACTACCAAAAGAACTGTGTGAGTGAAACCACAAGGACACCGAGTTCAGTCTTCAGCCGATTTATTATTCCTGTCCATCATACTACCCCTCTGTTGCCCTGAAACTGGGGAAAGGTGATTTCACCATCATTCCTGAGAGTAGACTGATAAGGACCTTACCTGAGCCCTTGGCTTCAGAGGAACAACATGTAGACTGACCAGAAAGTGGACCTCAGTGATCTTCAGAGTCATGACGCTGCCTGTTTTTCCCAAGGGTCCCTATCTCCTTCTTTTGGTAACCACCTAATTCTTTATACCCCCAGCAAGTGGAATTCTACCAATAATAATGATGGGTTTTCTTGTTCCTGATATTTTACTAACATTCCTAATTTACGTATTATTTACCCTCAGATGATACCATGCTGAAATATATGTACCAAGCACTCCTTATCTATTTCAACATGGAGGTGAAACCAGGAAGGAGAGGTCCAGGCTGTGAGCTAGAGAAAAGTTTACCTGATTTTGTGGGTAGCACTGTGGTCCCTGGAAAATATAAATTTTCCCATTCCTCACTGTCAGAAAAAGAGCTCTGCCTTGCTCATGGCCCTGTGGCTTCCGTTAATCATCAGATCTTAGGACCTGTCAGAGGAGTAGCCTCTGACGGATAATCTGGAGCTCTTTAACAGTAACTCCTCCTTCCTCTGTACTATCGTTTCTTGGGGCCCAATGAGAGGGGATTGGATGATTGGAAGTCCTCTCATATAGGTCCGAGAAGCCCTGCAGCATATCCCTGGCAAGTATGAAGACTTCCTTCAGGTCATCTATGAATTTGAGTCAAGCACTCAGAGGCAGACAGCTGTGGATCTCTACAAGAGCCTGCAAATTCTGCTCCAAGACTGGCCTCAGCTGTTGAAGGACTTTGCTGCTTTCCTGTTGCCTGAGCAAGCACTGGCCTGTGGATTAGTAAGTAGAGACAGGGGCAAAGACCACACACTAGGATCCCTGGGTCACAGCAAGACTAGGCTTGGGTAATGTTGATCAGGACTGTCTGTTTCTGTAGATAGCTTTCCCCTAGACCAGGGTCACGAGAGCCACCTCCCTTTCAAGGGATGGTCTTCCCAGCTCCTGTTCTCTCCTTTTCTTTCCATGTGGAGTGAAAGGTTTGACCATTGAGTGGAGACCTTAGGTACATCATAACCCTTTGCTCCTCACTGTTGCAAAATAGGCTTTCATTCAACAAATATTTATTGAATACCTGCTGTTTCAGGCAGAGTTCTAGGTACTAGGAAATGTAATAATTATAAAAGACTAAAATCCTTTGCCTTCATGGAGCTTATATTCTCATGGGGAAAGTCAGATGTTAAATAGTATATTGTGTGTTGTAAATATATATGTTATAAAAGTGGTAAAATATATAAACAGTAAAATATATTTAATGCTTTATAGTGATAATGTTGCAGTTTTATACACAGTGGTCTGGGAAGGCCACGGTGGTTACATGACATTTGAAATGTTTGAGAATAAGTATCTGAACTTGAGGGATATCCCTGTAGTTCTGGGTTTCTTGTCATGATGGATAAACACAGGAGTAATGGATATTATTGTATTATTATGTTCATATTGTTATTATATTAGCCTGATAGTCTTAAAGCAGTTAGTGGTCATGGGATGATTATACATAATTTTTTTCTTTATCATTATGAGGATCAAATGAATACATACATGAAAATACTTTGTAAACTGGCATGTGTCTGATCTCACAATCTTTGAAAACTGTAAGCAACTTGAGATATATAACTCTTAAATCTTTCATTTATATCTTAGTTTTCTTGAATTGGTAGACCCCAGTAACCCAAGGTAGATAGATGCTAGGGTCTTATAAAAAAAAAGATCTCACAGGGAATTCCCTGGCAGTCCAGTGGTTAGGGCTTGGCACTTTCACTGCTGGGGCCCAGGTTCAATCCCTGATTACAGAAGTAAGATCCACAAACCTTGTGGTGAGGCCAAAAAAAAAAAGGACCTCACTGTTGTAAACCAGAGCCTTGTCATCCCCTATGCCTCCAGCACATTTTTTCTTGGTTTTTATGTGTAGAGCTCTCAAGTCCTTCTCAGGCTGCATAGATGACTCCTCTTTGCCCTCTTTCCACTCTGGTAGTTTGAAGAGCAGCAGGCTTTTTGAGAAGAGTCGCAAGTTTCTTCGGCAGCTGGAAATTTGCTTTGCAGAGAACCCCTCACACCACCAGAAGATCATCAAGGTCCTTCAGAGCTGTGCAGACTGCTGGCCCCAGGAGATCACTGAGGTATTCTGTCCCGCCCTGCTTCCCTTCCATTGTCATCTTGGGTTTTGGCCCTTCATTCTCCTTTCCTTAAGCAGTCCTCCTGCTTCTGAGCAATGGACTTCCTGGAGGGGATGGATGGCAAAGAGTTTTTAGGCTTACCTAAGGCCATGGTTTTTCCTGTGGTCATGTGTGGATGTGAGAGTTGGACTGTGAAGAAGGCTGAGCGCCAAAGAATTGATGCTTTTAAACTGTGGTGTTGGAGAAGACTCTTGAGAGTCCCTTGGACTGCAGGGAGATCCAACCAGTCCATTCTGATGGAGATCCGCCCTGGGATTTCTTTGGAGGGAATGATGCTAAAGCTGAAACTCCAGTACTTTGGCCACCTCATGCGAAGAGTTGACTCACTGGAAAAGACTCTGATGCTGGGAGGGATTGGGGGCAGACCAGGCAGAAGGGGCCGACCAAGGATGAGATGGCTGGATGGCATCACTGACTCAATGGATGTGAATCTGAGTGAACTCCGGGAGTTGGTGATGGACAGGGAGGCCTGGTGTGCTGTGATTCATGGGATCGCAAAGAGTCAGACACACCTGAGCGACTGAACTGAACTAAACTAAGGCATAAAACACTTGGGTGAGGTAGTTACCATCTGAAACCAGAGCCTGACTGCTTCTCACAGGCTCAAGAATGCTATAAATACCCTGGAAGGGAAGTTCAAGGAAGGAGGTGATGGTCTGGGTGGAGGGTTGGTTTCCCTCCTTGCTCAGCCTTGGGTTAGTGCCTGAGCTGGGGACCAGGAAGGCAGGGCTATTGAGTGGTGAGTGTCACTGGGAATCAGACCTGTTAATGTAGGCATGTCTGACCAAGACATGGGAGCTCCCTAAACGTGCATTGATGGAGGAATGAATGAAGACCTATTTGAAGTGAAATGAAAGTCACTTAGTTGTGTCTCACTCTTTTGTCCCATTCTGTACAGTCCATGGAATTCTCCAGGCCAGAACACTAGATTGGATAGCTCTTCCCTTCTCGTTAATCTTCCTGACCCAGGAATTGAACTGGGGTCTCCTGTATTGCAGGCTGATTCTTTACCAGTTGAGCTACCAGGGAAGCCCAAAGACCTATATATACACAATGAAATATTACTCAGTCATAAAAAAGAATGAAGTATTGCCATTTCCAGTAATATGGTTGGATCTATAGATTATCATACTAATTGAAGTTTTATTTAATTCACTTGATAAGCATACCTATCATACTAAGTATAGAAAAACATTTGGTTTATAATATAGGAAACCTATGGTTACCAAAGGGGAAAGGTTGGGTATGGTGATAAATTAGGGGTTTGCGATTAACATATTCACACTACTGTGTATAAAATAGGTAACCAACGGGGACTTACTGTATAGCACAGAAAACGATACTCAGTATTTTGTATTAGCCTGTAAGAGAACAGAATCTGGAAAAGTATATATATCTATATGTGTGTGTGTGTGTGTGTGTGTGCACGCATACTGAATCACTGTGCTGTACACCTGAAACTAACACAATATTGACAGTATTGTGAGTCAACTGTATATATCAGTTAAAAAGGAGTAATTCAGGCATACCTCAGAGACACTGCAGGTTCAATTCCAGGCCATCATAATACACTAAATATTGCAGTCAAGTGAGTCACATGAATTCTTTGGTTGCCTGGTGCATGTAAAAGTTAGGTGTACACGATGAAGTGAAGTGTGTGTGTGCTCAGTGAAGCATGTGTGTTTGACCCACCGTGCTCCTCTCTCCATGGAATTTCCAGGCAAGAACACTGGAATGGGATGCCATTTCCTACTCCAAGGGGTCTTCCCAACCCAGGGATTGAACCCACGTCGCTTGTGTCTCCTGCACTGGCAGGCAGATTCTTTACCTGCAGTGCCACCAGGGAAGCCCAACCATAGTTTATTAAGAATGCAGTAGCATTATACTTTAAAAATGTACTTACATTAATTAAAAAACGTTCACAATTTGTAAATCAAGTAAATGTCAACTTTTAAAAAATGCTAGAGAATTCCCTGGTGGGTCCAGTGGTTAAGACTCCAAGCTTCCATTTCACAGGGCACAGGTTCAATCCCTGGTCAGGGAACTATGATCTTGAATTCTGCACAGAACAGCCAAAAAACCCGCTAATCAGCATCCAAGTCTTTAGCAAGTTGTCATCTTTTTGTTGCTGGAGGGTCTTGCCTCAGTATTGTTGGATTGGAGTGGATGTGGCAATTTTTTTTCTTTCTTTATTTACAAAATATTTATTTGCCTGCACCTGGTCTTAGTTGTGGCATGCGGGATTTTTTGTTGCAGCATGTGGGATCTGCTTTCCTGAGCACCCATCAAACCTGGACCCCTTTCATTGGGAGTATGGAGCCTAAGCCACCAGACAACCAGGGAAGCCCCCACAACTTGCCAAAACAGTGAAGTTTGCCCTGTTGATGGACTCTTCCTTTCATGAATGATTTCTCTGTAGCATTTTACTTACAGTAAAACTTCCAGAATTGGAGTCAGTCCTTTCAAACCTTGCTGTTGCCTTATCAACTAAGTTTATGTAATGTTCTAAATCCTTTGTTTCCATTTCAACAATCTTCATAGCAGCAGCTTCACCAGGAGTAGATTCCATTTCAAGAAACCTCTTTTTGTTATCTGCAAGAAGTAACTTGTCACCCGTTCGGGTCTTATGTGGGATTGCAGCAGTTTAGTCTCATCCTCAGGCTCCACATCTGTTTTTAGTCCTCATGCTGTTCCTGTCATATCTGCCGTTACTTCCTCCGCTGAAATCTTGAAACCCCTCAAAGTCGTCTGTGAGTGTTGAAATCAACTTCTTCCACACTCCTGTTAGTGTTGATTATTTGGACCTCTTCCTGTGAACCACAAATGTTCTTAATGGTTTCTAGAATGGTGAATCTTTTCCAGAAGGTTTTCAGTTTTCTCTCCCCGGATCCATTGGAGGAATCCCTATCTGTGTCAGCTGTAGCCTTATGAAATGTATTTCTGAAGTACTGAGACTTGAAATTAGAAATTACTCCTTGATCCATGGCCTCATGATGGTTCTTTTGCTAGTGGGCACGAAAACATTAAGCTCCGTGTACATCTCCATCAGAGCTCTTGGGTGACCAGACGTGTGGTCAGTGAGCAATAATGTTCTTGAAGGATTGTTTCCTGAGTAGTAGGTCTCAACAGTGGGCTTCAGACGTTCAGTAAACAATGTTGTCCACAGATGCGCTGCCATCCAGGCTTTGTTGTTCCATTTAAACTAGCAGAAGCAGAGTAGATTCAGCATAGTTTGGAAGGACCGTAGGGTTTTTGGAATGGTAAATGAGCATTGGTTTCAAGTTAAAGTCACCAGCTATATTAGCCCTAATCAGAGTCAGCCTGTCCTTTGAAGCTTAGAAGTCAGGCGTGACTTTTCCTGTCAGTTATGAAAGTCATAGATGGCATCTTCTTCCGACGAAAGTCTTTTTCTACGCTGAAAATCTGTTGTTAGTGTAGCTGTCTTTGTTAATTATCTTAGACCTTCTGGATAACTTGCTGTAGCTTTTACATTAGCCCTTGCTGTTTCATCTTACAGTTTCATGTTGTAGAGATGGCTTCTTTCTTTAAACTCCATGAACCACTTTTTCTAGCTTCAAATTTGCATCTGCAAGTTTCTTCATCTGTCTCAGGCTTCATAAAATTGAAGAGAATTAGGGTTTGGGGGCTTCCCAGGTGGCTCTGTGGTAAAGAATTCACTTGCCAAGCATGAGAGTCGCAGGCGACTCTGTTTCCACCTTTGTGTCAGGAAGGTCCCCTGACAAAACAAAGGGCAGCCCACTCCTGTATTCTTGCCTGGGACATTCCATGGACGGAGGAGCCTGTTGGGCTACAGTCAGTCCTTGGAGTGGCAAAGAGCTGGACATGGACTGAGCAACTAAGCAACCACAAGGCCTTTCTCTGTAATAGGCTTGGACTTAATGGAGTGTTGTCACTGATTTGATCTTGTGGCTTGATCTTAGACCACAAAACTTTCTCCATATCAGCAAGAAAGCTGTTTTGCTTTCTTTTTAAATTTCCTTCAAGAACTTTTCCTTTGATGGCTGTTTGGCACAAGAGGCTTGGTTTTCAGTCTGCCTTGGCTTTAGGCGTGCCTTCCTCATGTGCCTTAGGCGTGCCTTGTTGCTTTTGGACTTAAAGTGAGAGGTGCACATCTGTCCCTTTCCATTGAACACTTAGAGGCCTTAGAGGCCCTAAGTATTCAAGTGAAATTGGCCTAATTTCAGTATTGGTGTGTCTCAGGGAATAGAGAGGCCCAAGGAGACGGAGACAGATGGCAAAACTGTTGGGTCAGTGGGGTAATCAGAAAATGTACAATCAGAACAGAACAAGTCTACTGTCTCTTTTGGGTGAGATGCGTGGTGCCTCCAGGCAATTACAGTAGTAACATCAAAGGTCGCTGATCACAGATCGCCATTATAGACATAATAAACAATTTTGTAATATTGTGAGAAGTATCAGAATGGGACACAGAGACACAAAATGAACAGATGATGTTGGAAAATTGGTTCTGATAGACTTTCTTGACCCAGGGTTGCAATGAACCTTCAGTTTGTAAAAAGAAAAAAGAGAAAGAAAAACCAAAATGCTGTATCTGAGGCACGATGAAGCAAAGACACTAAATCGAAGTATGCCTATACTCCTGTGTAGGCAAGCAAGGAGGGAAAGGGAGTTTAGGAGTTCTTAATCAAAGCACATCTTCTGTGTGTCTCCCAGTTGATAAGGAAAGTAGACCTCAGAAATACATGGGATTGATTTGGAATGGTGATCTAGAGAGGCTCTGGAGACTTCATCTTTCCTTTTGCACCTCTCCCCAGCTCAAGACACAGATGTGGCAGCTCCTCAAGGGCCACGATCACCTACAGGATGAGTTCTCCATCTTCTTTGACCATCTGCGCCCAGCAGCTAGCCGGATGGGTGACTTTGAAGAGATCAACTGGACCGAGGAGAAGGAGTATGAGGTATAGGCCGTGAGGCTGCAGTCGGGGTGTCAGGAGGGAAGGTCAGGTCATATGTAGGAGGGACATCTGCCCAGAGTCTTTGTTGAGTGGCACCAACTCCTCCCCAGTTTGATGGCTTTGAAGAAGTGGCACTGCCTGGATGTGGAAGAGGAAGAGGAACCTCCCAAGATACCCACAGCCTCAAAGAACAAAAGAAGGAAAGAGATGGGGGTCCAGAATCACGATAAGGTATGCCCGGTTGTTGGGGATTATCCTGAGTCAAGCCTTGCATTTTCTGTCTGAGTGGTTCTCTGGCGCAGGGTGGTGCCAAGCCGCTGTGAGCTGAGGCGGCCGTGGAGCAGGAGCCTCAGGGCAGGTCAGGCTGCTGTGCAGCGCACCCCGAGCCCATGGGAAGAGCAGTGCAGGGGCTGAAGAGGTCCCGCTGTGATTAACCATTAGAAGGGTCTGTTTCTCTGGCTCAGAGATACTTCTCTTCCCCTTGGGTCTTCCTTTCTGTTCTTGTGAAAAAATAGAACCAGCATTCCTCATTTTAGTAATGACAACAACTGATACCTAGCCGTATTCCAAAGCATCATGTATCTCCTGTATTTTACATGGATTATTCAGTTAATTCTCACAGTTACCCTGTGAAAAGATTGTTTTGTTTGCATTTTACAGAAGAGGACACTGAAGTGCCAAGAGGGGCCATTCCCAGGGTCTCATGTTTGATCAGGGACGGGTCGTTTGGCTCCAGAGCCCGCTCGTATTTGTTCCTCTCTGTTCTCTTCAGGAAGTAGTTTTTTTTTGGTCCCTGTCCCTTTACTATATGCCTTGTACTCTTTCTTGGGGAAAACCACTTCTTAGTACCTGAATGACTTTGGGCAATTTATTTAATCTTTGTTTCACTTTCTTCATTGATAATGGGGATAATAACGGTACTTCTGTCTTGGGTTTATTGAACAGAGAGTATCATTGAGTGAGCCTTCCATATGTTCAAAGCCCTCTCTCAAGGGGATTGGAGGAGAGGGGAGAGCTCCAGGCACAGGGAGACAGAAACAAAGGCAGCCGAGTGAGTAGATCACATCTCATGATGGAGCTCTCCAGTGACTTTGCCTCAGATTGTATTCCACTTAAATATTTCCTGAAGCGTCTGGACAATTGGGATCCGTCAGCCTCTGGGTCATTTAAGGATTGTTTCAGGGATGCGCAGTAGGCTTTAACTGAGTTTGGCCATTCATCTCCCCAGGCAGTGTGAAGGAATGGCAAATAATAAACGAGAAAGGAAGCAGGGGAGGGGTCCGGGGGCGGGCTTGTTCGGATGGCTCACTCGGCTCCCTCTTGGTGCCAAAAATGTTTGCCAGCTAACCAAGCCCAGGTGTCTCCTAGGAGGCTGAGTGGCCAGATGGGGCCAAGGACTGTGCCTGCTCCTGCCACGAGGGAGGTCCTGACTCCAAGATGAAGAAGAGCAAAAGGAGAAGCTGTAGCCACTGCAGCAGCAAGGTGAGGAGAGCACTCGTGCCCAGGGTTGTCAGAGGCTGCGGGGCAGGCCCCAGGTTGCTCTGCTGTGTGCGGTATTGTTACCTCAGATCTGTGCATTATCGAATTCCTAGAAAGATTACACATGAATAAGTAATATGCTGTATACATACTCATTAGTGTGTGTATGCAAATAAATAGAATCTTTAAAAATATATGTAACAGATTTTTTCTTTTTAAAGGGAATCTTTTAGGTAAAGTTTTGAAATAGGGGAAAAATACCAACCAGTTCATATATTTCCCTCTAAGATTTTCTGTTTTTAAATGAAACAAACGTGTGTGAAGAAAACGGTTGAGAGGTAATGCTGGTTCTCTAGGCTTGGTTGCCAGCAAAAATACAGTCCTTGGTTGGAGGAGGAGTGGTAGAATGCAGCACTCTATTTTGGGTCCTTGAAAATCCTTGAAGCATGCATGCTGCTTGACTTGCTGAGCATCATGGCAGGGCTTCTTCTGTGGTCAGCCCCCAAGACAGAAGAGGTCAGGAGATCCTTGACCCAGAAGGCCATCCCTGCAGGTCTGTGACAGCAAATCCTTCAAGAGCAAGGAGCCCCATGAGTTGGTGGGCAGCAGCCCCCACCGAGAGGCCAGTCTTATGCCTGGTGCTAAGGAAGCTGGGCAGGGCAAGGACGTGATGGAGGAGGAAGCCCCAGAGGAGCGAGAAAGCGTTGAGGCAACCCAGAGCAGGACTGGCAGGAGTACCAGGAAGGGAGAGATGCCTGTTGCAGGTGAGTGATCTGACTGCCAGCCCAGCCTTTCTCCCTTTATTTCTGTCTCATTCTCACATACTTCACGCAGGAACGTCTTTGAGCCTGGAAAATATTGGTCTTTTCCGGGATAGACTACCACCTCTTTTACTAATAAACCAGTAGGAAACTCTTCTGTCTAGCCTTAATTTTCTCTCCTGTGACCTCAATCCTCTTGTAGAATTAAGAGTGCTTAACATCCGCATGATCCAGCATTTTCTTCTTATGTTCCCATTCCTGAACCCCTTCTCCTTATCTGCAGATCCTCTATGATCTGCAGAGTATTCAGCCTCTATGATCTGGCTGAGTATTCTAGACTCAGCCATTCTCAGCTTTGGCAACGGACATTATATAAACAACTCCAGCCCCCTACCCTTGCCTCACTCTTGTATATCAGAACTTCAGCACAGTAGTTTGCCAGAGTGATTCCATGGTGATTTGTAGTCCTTAGATGCAGTGTGACCCTTAGGTCCTTATTTTCCTCCTAAACAGGATTGGCAGCAGGGAGCACTTTGCCGTCCCCTCAAGAAGTGACCTTTACAGACCAGCTCCTTGATGGCCCGCCACCACCCTGCTCACCAGAGACTCCTCAGCTTCCTTCCACAGCTGGAACTGTGCTGTGCGCTGTCAGGAGTAACCAGGCTGGGCCTGCAGTTCTCTCCGGCCCCAGGGCATCCCCCGGACCCCAGGATGAGGGGGAGGGCCATAAGCCAGGGGCTGAGTTGGAACCATCTATTCCCTGGGATGCTTCTGAAACTGAGAAATTGCCTGAAACTGTCGAACCCCCATGCCTCCTTCCTGAGTCCTGTTTCAAGGACTGGAGATTTCGGGAGAAGACAGGTCCCTGGGAAAGCAGACACACAGGAGAGCTGGCTGCCTTCCAGCAGAGCTGGGGTGACCACAGCAGACAGGGTGTCCCCTGTCCGTGGAGTTTCTTCAGCAGGAATTGATACCACAGAGACTTCTCCTAAAGCCCCTAGAGGAGGTTTGGCTAAAGACAATGGACTGCAGGGCAAGGGCCCAGTGGGGGAGCTGCAGGCGAAAGCCACAGAAGCTACAGTCTGTGCCAACAACAGCAAGGTCAGCTCCACTGGGGAAAAGGTGGTGCTGTGGACGAGGTAGGTATGGACGGGGGACGTGTGCGGTTGGAAAGCGTGTGGGGCACACCAGCTTCCTGACTGAGACTGATTGCTGTGTGTGGGTTCCAGGGAAGCCGACCGCGTGATCCTGACCGTGTGCCAGGAGCAGGGAGCGCAACCGCAGACTTTCAGTGTCATCTCTCAGCAGCTGGGAAACAAGACCCCTACTGAGGTAGGCAGGGTGGGCCCTGCCAGAGCTTCAAGCCCTAGAGGAACCGAGGGAGGTTTGGCAAGAGGGCGGCTTGGCCAACTAAGATATGATTGGGGATTGTAAAGTTCTGCCCTGAGTAAGACCTGGACTTGTCAGCACGGATAATAGTGGCTCTAGAAGACAAAGGGCATTTTTGAGGAAGGAGCCCTAGGTTGCATTTTAATTTTTAGAAGGAATGTGACTTTGGGCAGTGTTGAGCCTCTTGACCCGAGTTTCCTTCTATGTAAGCAGGATTCAACCCTCACAGCCTGTGTGCAACAAACCAGATGGTTCATGCTGGTGTATCATAGAGCTTGCTTGAGCTTCAGCCGTACCCGACACTTCATGACACCATGGACTGTGGCCTCCCAGGCTCCTCTGTCTGTGTGATTTTGCAGGCAATGAGTGGGTTGCCATCCCCTTGTCCAGGGATCTTCCTGGCCCAGGGATCAAACCTGTGTCTCCTGCATTGGCGGCGGGTGGTAAATGTTAACGTGTCACTAACTTAAGAAGGTTGTCAAGGTCCTCACTCTCCTCCTAGGTTTCCCACCGTTTCCGAGAACTCATGCAGCTCTTCCACACAGCCTGTGAGGCCAGCTCTGAGGACGAGGATGACGCGACCAGCACCAGCAACACAGACCAGCTGTCTGACCATGGGGACCTTCTGTCTGAGGAAGAGCTGGATGAGTGAGACCCGAGTGTGAGGGCACCATCCGAGGATGGAGCCCGCTGGGCACCCTGGTAGTCAGGGAGAGGGTGGGCCACTGTGCTTCGCTCCTGCAGCTCTTGAGTTCAGTCTGCGGAGCTGGAGGGGCAGGGGCTAGGGACAGTGACAGGCAGGCTGGGGCCCCCCTGTGCATCTTTTATGAAGACCTTAGAAATAGTTGTAAAGAGCATTGAGGGAGAGTGGGCGCAGTTCCTTTTCTGTGTTGTATTTTTCTCTGTCTGATGGTACATATTTATTATTGTGTGATCTGATCACATTGTTTCTAAATGTAATAAATGCGTGTGTTGGTGTAGCCAGTCCCAAGACACTGAGCTCCTGCACCCGGCGGTTTTTATTGTAAACTAGTCCTTTCCTTTTCTTGGAGCTTTACTCCACGAGTCTGTCGCCACCGCTCTCGTAGCACTGGGCCAGGCTGCGCAGTTCCTGCAGCGTCTCTTCTAGGTCATCCTGTTCCACCCCAGCGTCCATGAAGCTGGCCCAGCACCGCAGGTCGAGGTTTGGAGAGATCTTTGGCCAAATCCCCCAGGGCCCGGTTCAAGGAGGAAGAGGAGCAGAGGGCCCCGAGTACTGGGATGCTCTCCACTGCTGTGGGGAGAGAGGATGGGAGCTGTCCTTCCCTGGGGCTCTGGCAGGCTTGACTGTATAGTAGGCTATACAGTGTCCTGTCCCCCTTGCATTCAGGGAACCACAGAGTGGATAAGGAGTGTAACCTGGGCACTTCCCCAGGACCTTCATCCATGAAGGGATACTGGAAAAGTCTCTCATGCTGGAAAACCTCTGGGTTTTCTTCACCTGCTACATACCTGTCCCTGTTGGGAGACTGTCCAGAACCGAACCGTGCTGGCTGAGGCTTGAGGAGAAGAGGGAGGGATAAGGAGGGACTACCTTGCAGGGAGTCAGCAGCAGATGAGAAGAGCTGGGAGTGAGAGAACAGCAGCGAGTGAGAGAAAGTCAAGGGAGGTCTGAGGTCTGGGAGGAGAGGAGCAAACATTCTACTGACCTCCTGACTCTAGGCTGCTGCTGCTGCAAATACTGGGCCAAAACTTCTTCCCCAGTGGTACATGCATGGAGCGGGGAGGGCAGAGGCATCCCGGGGGTGAGCTGGCTGCCAGAACAAAGCCAAAGCCGCCTTTACTCTGGGGCAGCGTGAATGAGAAACCAGGACTTACGTTCTTAGGCTGTCAGCTTCATCAGGATGCTCAGAGTCTGTTTTACTAGTAAGTGGGGCAGAGGGAAGGTGAGCAGGCCAGTGCCTTTAGGCTGTCCGGAGGTATCAGGGAGAAAAGGATGTGGAACAGAAGCCTGACAAGGGCTCCTGAGGACCACCAGTCCTTACCTGGTGTGGCGTGCTCTGTCTAGACCCCTCAGCACCACCGACTGGGCAAAGCAGCATGTTCCAGAAGGGTCCCCACATGCAGACAGTGGGGTCCATGGGGTGGCCTCTCCAAGCTGCATCAGGGTATCAGGGAGGGACTGGCTTGGAACTAAGGGGAAGGGGATAGTTGCTCCTGCGGTCACCACCTAAAGGTAAGGAAGAAATCAAGGTATAGAGTCTTTCTCAGCTCTGACCCAGCTCTTCACAAAGCTTCATACCTTTTTCCCAGAGAAGTTCAGCATATCAGCCAGATGGACCATGGAAACTGGGGAGGAGCGTAGGCGATAAGGAACAGTGACTGTGTCCAGGGCTGTAGCCAGGATGGCACCACAGTGGAAGGGCAGAGCGGCCTGTAAAGAGGATATGAAGAAAAGCACTTGGCCTTTGGGTGCAGAAAAGAGGCTGTGTCAGCAGAGGAGTAATGGCAGAGGGGTCTGTGTGCCTTGGGACAGAGCAGGCGTGTGTTTGGCCCCGGGCTGGACTAGCATAGGACAGTGTCATCTAAGAGGCCGCATCAGGGCCGAGTTCAAGATGAGGCTTCAAGACAGATCCAGCAGCAGGTAAAGGCTGATTGGGGAGCATGTGTGTCTGCGTGGTGCCCTTTCATTAGCTCTAAGTCAGAACAAGAGCATCGAGTCTTACGTCATACTGCAGGAGAGGGAAGCTGACGGGCGGCTCGGGTCGCAGCCCCAGGCTCCCACCCAAGGATAAAGGGCAGACCAGAGAGCTGTGAGCGGACAGGTGAACCAGCCCGAAAGCTGTGTTTAACAGACGGTAGATGTTTTTCTGCAGCTCCTGGTGAAAGAAACGACAGCAGTTTGTTTTAACCAATGTTCTCACTGGGCTGTCATTCCTTCATTTCTCCCTGGGGGTCTTCCCCCACACCCAGGTAGAACTACTCACCCCAAGGTGGTATGGACCAGGGAGCAGGCCCCAGGTGATTATTCCCCGCCCTGAATACTCGTCCTGTAGCAACTCTGCAGCCTGGGCGCCCAGCCCAGAGAAGCCATCATGCAGGTCACACAGAATCTGGAAGCCCTGCAGAGAGGTGAGAAGTGGAGTAGGCAGGATGAGGGAGGTTTCTACCCCATTGCCTGCCATGCCCCTCAGCTACCTGCAGGTAGTCACACTCCTCCACATAGAAATGCAGCCTGTCCTCCAGCTCTTCCAGGTACTTCGGCTCCTTCAGGATGCTCTCCCCTTGGCCGAAAGCCTCCAGGCGGCCTGCCTCCCTGCCGTACAAAACCACAGTCTGGGACTTACATGATTCCCCCACTTTCATATTTCTGCCTAAGATCTCTTGTTTTGGAGGAGGGCAGGGAAGAAGGCCTCAAGAGGTTCATTCAACACTGGTGGGGACCCAAATTCTTGCCTTACAGCCTCTAGCTCCCCCCCCCCCCACTACGCCTCATACCCATCATGGTTGTACTTGTGAATCACACAGATGCTCCGGGGGTGGAGATGGACTCTGAGGAAGTCTGACCAGACTCTGATCCTGCCCTCTGTGGGCATGACTGGTTTGGGAGTTCTAGCATTGGTGAATGGTGGGAGACCTGAAGAAAAAGCAGAGGCAATGTGCTTTTCTCTGTGTTCTTGCACTGCCCAGTTCCCCATTCTGCAGTCCCTGGAGAAGTCTCACCTTTGCCACTGGGAATCGATTTGACCCTCCAGGTACCATCACTACTCAGCACTCCCTGGGAGGGATGAGAAAATCTACATTTAGGTCCAGGCAGTCTAGAGGCAAACACTGATTTATTCTCCCTTTTTTTTTTTTTTTTTGCTGGCCACACCCTGTAACTGTCTTCCTGTTCTCCTAGTAGTCATAGTCCTTTAGGAGGAAAAAGTGCTCTTTTCTTAAAATACCATTTTAGGGCACTGAAGGTGACCAAAATTCTTTTCTCTGCCCAAGTGGAGGCATTCTGGTTGTAGCACTGGGCTTACAAGTTCAGGACAGAGGTCCTCACCTCTGCACTCAGAAGGTCCTGGAGATAAGGGTTCTTGGGATAGATTTCCTCTTTGTGTGTGGTGAGCTTCCCTTGCCTGAAAGAAAGTGGAAATTGATCATAGTGTCAGCTTCCTTGAGTTCTCCAGCTTCCTGCGCTCCTTCCCAACTCCTCTCCAAGATCACAAATACCATGCTATTGCAGCATCTAGCTGTTTGTCCCTGTAGAGTCCACCTTCTTGCTTTAGAGAGCTCAGACTACCTGTACAGAAATAATAAGCAATGTTAGGTAAATCCCAGCCCCTCCCGTTCTGCAGCTAACCTTTCTCCCATCACCTGATAACCTGCTGACACCCTCACTCCAGCACTTGGCCTTTCCAGGCCTTCTTGTAATATACATGGGCTAGAAAAAACCCTTGCCGAGGAAAATCTGGATTCCATCCTTCATTTCCCAGCTTAGTCATTAGCTGTGGAACCTGGGCAAAGACCACAACCAGCTGTTCTAGAAGGGCGCCACAGCGCTGAGCATCACACTGTCCAGGGACAAGCAGCCCATTCGAGAGACAGCTCTGTTGAACGGAATAGTTTTCCTTTCTTGAGTCCCCTCAGGTGTCGGCATACTGTGGTTAGCTCTTCCCTATGGCTCCTCATCTCTAGTCCCACCAGCTGGTATAGTAGGAGTCAAGGATCTTGACGCGAACCGCTGCTAGAAACTCCACACGCGAGGGGGAACATTGGTAACTGGCTGACCCAGGCCACCACCTAACCCTTCAGATCCATGAGGATGAGTCTCGGCGTGTAGGTCTCTTGGCCATGTAATGTCCGGCCGGTCCGGTACAGGACGTCGGGGCACAGCTCTCCCGGCGGCTCTTTGGCGTCGGTCGGCCTGCACAAGGCAGCATCCTGGGGAGGCACAGAGGAAGGACTGGACTCGGGCGGCGAGAGGAACAGGCCAGAAGCAAGGACTTCTGGAGACCCGGAAAACTCAGCTGAGGCGGCCAAAAGACCTTACCTGCTGGTTCCACCAGTGCGCTCCCACGAAACCCGCAAAATGTCCCAACTGCAAAGTGAGCACCTCCCGAGCCCCGCCCGCCATGCCGCGGTGCTCCGCTGAGTAGAGCGGCCGCTCCCTGCCCACCGTTGCTCCTTGCGGATTGGCTCAGCGGGATATGGGTGGGGCCTCATCCTCGGCGTCCTATTGGTCCATGAGCACATCCTTTCCCATAGGGTGAAAGATTCGTTGGCTTTAAAGACCCCGCTTATTATACCCCGCTTCTTCCTGGCGTGGACCAGTCCTGTTTAGCAATTGTCGTCCAGGGGCGGGGCCCCGCGGCGCTTGCCGGAAGTTGTAGGCACGCGTGCTCAAGCGCCACGCTGAAGCGTTTTTGATTCGGAGTTCTCTGCGTCTCATGTGGGCTCCCTGGCGTTGCTCACTGAAGATTCTCATACATAGTCCTTGCGGCTCTTGCAGCTGTTTCTTCTTTCAGAGGATACTTAATGCTGGTTAATAGCGCCTCAGGCAAAAATAAAACCTTGCCAGAAAATAGACTCCTGGAGGAGGAAATGGTAACGCACTCCAGTATTTTTTTCCCTGGGAAACCCCGTGAAGAGAGGATCCTGGCGGGTTACAGTGCAAAGGGTCGCAAAGAGTGGGGCATGACAGAGCACAGCACAGGAAATAGACGCTTACTTAAAGCTTCACATGCGTTTTCTTCTTCTGTCCAAAAGTCATAGCTTTCCTGACTTCTGACCCTGCGGACTGACTCGCTCGCTCTATTATCTATCTGTTATGTAAGTCAACCGGAGTACGTATTCTTTTGCATCTGCCTTTTGCTCAGTATTGTTAAATTCTCCCCTGTTCTTACATATACAGCATTCCATCTTATGATTATACCGCAAATGATTTCACCGCGAATAATAGACTTTGAAGTTGTTTCCAAGTTGGGACTATTTACGTGCAACGGTTAACATTCTTGTGTATGTGGACATGCACACATTTCTGTTGCGTATGTACCTAGGAGTGTAATTATTGGGTCATGAGGATGGATATGTTTGGATATGGTAAATACTAAACGTCTCTAAATTTACCAATTTACAGTTTCACCAGCAGTGTAGAGAGTTTTCAGGTGATGCTCCATAACCTTGCCAACATTAAAATTTTTTGTCATTATCATTGACTTTATTTTCTTGATTATTGGTGAGACTGAGAGCATCTTTTTGTATGTTCATCACCTTTAGAATAATCACTTTTGTGAAGTGTGGAGCGTGTTCAAGTCTCTTGCTCATGTTTCTTTTGGGTTGTTTCATCTGTTTGTAGGCTATTTGATTCTGAATACAAGACCTTTGTCAGTTACATGTGTTGAAGGTATCTTCTCCCACTGAATTATATTAACTCCCAGTATGTCAGTTTTTGTTTTCTTAGGCTATGTTATTAATACATACTACTTTACATTTCCTGATGGATTGAAACTTCCACCATTACAAACTATCCTTCTTTTCTCTCAGATAATGCTGTTTTACCTTAATACCTGTTTAGATAGTAATATAGATGAACCAGCTTTCTTTTGATTAGTGTTTCCATGGTATAATTTTTTTTTCACTTGTAACTTTAATTTGTATTTTGAAGACAGTATAGGCCAGAAGCAAACACCAAGATGGGAGCATACATATATGTGCTTTGTCAGGGAAATGCCCATGTAGAAACATCTCAGGGAACCAGAGGAGGCTGGGAATCTCAGACTTTGAGGAAGGTATGAATCTAGTGAACAGTAACGAAGAAGTCTGCAGTTTTGTTTTTTTTTTTTAAACAAAACACCCCTTATTGAGGTGTTATTTATATACATTAAATGATTTGAGGTGTCATTTATATCCATTTTAACTGTTTGATTTTGTAAATACAGAGCTGTGCAGTTATTACCATAATTCAGTTTTAAATCATTTACATCATCCCCCAAATTTTTCCTGTGTGATTACAGGTAAACTCTGTTCCTACCCCTAATACCAGGTAACCACTAATCTACTTTTGCTTTTATAGATTTGCCATTTCTGGACATTTCATGTAATTATACAAAGGTGGTCTTTTGTGTTTGGAGTCTCAGCGTAAGATTTTGACTTTCTATGTTGTAGCATGTGTTAGTATTTTGCTCATTTTTGGTAATCCGTTTTTAAGTTGATGAATAGTTGGATTATTTTCACTTTTTAGCTGTTATGAATAATGTTGCTACGAATAGTTTCATGCTGCTTGAACACAACTCTTGTGTGGACATATTTTGATTTCTTTAGGGTAAATACTTAGGGGTGAAATTGCTGGATCATGGGATAACTTCATGCTTAACAGTTTTAGGAACTGCCAAAGTGTTTTAAAAGTTATATTTCTATTTTATATTGGCACTTGAAATGTTAGAGGGTTCTTTTTTTTTTTTCCCCTCCTGTGTGGTGTAGCTTGTGGGATCTTAGTTCCCTGACCAGGAGTTGAACCTGGGCCTGCAGCAGAGAGAGCGTGGAGTCCTAACCACTGGACTGTCAGCGAATTCCGATCAAAGGTTCCTTTTTCTTCACATCCTTCCCACCACTTAGTTGTTGTTTTGAATTTGTAGACATTCTACTGGGTGTGTAGTATTTTATTGTGGTTTTAATTTGCTCCTAAATCACCGGTGATGTTGAGCATTTTTTCATTATCTTGTCAGCTACTGAATATGTCTTCTGTAGAGAAATGTCTATTCAAATTATTTATCTTATTAATGAGGGAATTTACCCAGTATATATTCTGGGTAAAGTCTTTTATCAGAAATAGGATTTATAGATATTGGCTCCATCTGTGGCTTGTCTTTTCATTTTCCCAGTGAAAATAAATTTTAAAATCTTGATAAAATCCAATTTATCAAATGGGATTTGTACAGCTCACATCTTGTGGAAGAGATATTTGCCTAATTTTTATATAGATCACAGCTTCATATGAAAAAAATATGTGCCTAATTCAAAGTCATAAAGATTTCTTCATGTTTTAAATGTTTCATATTTTACTTTTTATATTAGGTCTATAATCTATTTTGGATGTCTGATGTAAGATAACAGTCAAAATTCATTTTTTTGCATGTACATATCCAATTATGGCTTGATGTCTTTGTTGCAAATCAATTGACCATAAATATAAGGGTTTGTTTCTGGACTCTCAATTTTGTTCCATTGTCTTCCTTTATGCTACTGCCTTTGACTGTGTGGATCACAATAAACTGGAAAATTCTCAAAGAGATGGGAATACCAGACCACCTGACCTTCCTCTTGAGAGACCTGTATGCAGGTCGGGAAGCAACAGTTAGAACTGGATATGGAACAACAGACTGGTTCCAAATAGGAAAAGGAGTATGTCAAGGCTGTATATTGCCACCCTGCTTATTTAACTTCTATGCAGAGTACATCATGAGAAATGCTGGGGTGGAAGAAGTACAAGCTGGAATCGAGATTGCCAGGAGAAATATCAATAACCTCAGATATGCAGATTACACCACCCTTATGGCAGAAAGTGAAGAACTAAAGAGCCTCTTGATGAAAGTGAAACAGGAGAGTGGAAAAGTTAGCTTAAAGCTCAACATTCAGAAAACTAAGATCATGGCATCCGGTCCCATCACTTCACAGGAAATAGATGGGGAAACAGTGGAAACAATGGCTGACTTTTATTTTTTTGGCTTGAGAATCACTGCAGATGGTGATTACAGCCATGAAATTAAAAGATGCTTACTCCTCGGGAGGAAAGTTAGGACCAACCTAGACAGCATATTAAGCAGAGATAACTTTGTCATAAAGGTCCATTTAGTCAAGGCTATGGTTTTTCCAGTGGTCACGTATGGATGTGAGAATTGGACTGTGAAGAAAGCTGAGCGCCAAAGAATTGATGCTTTTGAACTGTGGTGTTGGAGGAGACTCTTGAGAGTCCCTTGGACTGCAAGGAGATCCAACCAGTCCATTCTGAAGGAGATCAGTCCTGGGTGTTCTTTAGAAGGACTGATGTTGAAGCTGAAACTCCAATACTTTGGCCTCCTGATACGAAGAGCTGACCCATTTGAAAAGACCCTGGTGCTGGGAGGGATTGAGGGCAGGAGGAGAAGGGGACGACAGAGGATGAGATGGCTGGATGGCATCACCAACTCGATGGACATGAGTTTGAGTGGACTCTGTGAGTTGGTGATGGACAGGGAGGCCTGGCCGTGCTGCGGTTCATGAGGTTGCAAAGAGTTAGACATGACTGAGTGACGGAACTGAACCGATGCTAGTGCCCCTTCATCTAAATTACTATACCTCTTTAAAAGTTTATTTGGCTGCATCAAGTGTCAGTTGCAGCTTGTGGGCTCTCTAGCTGTGGTGTATGGGTGCTGCTTCTCAGTAGTTGCTGCATGTGAGCTTAGGATGGCATGTGGGATCCTAGTTCCTCAACCAGGCATCAAACTCATGTCCTCTGCATTGGAAGGCAGATTCTCAACTACTGGACCACCAGGAATGTCTTTTAATTACTGTAGCTTTTTAAAATTTATTTTTAACTGGAGGATAATTGCTTTATAATGTTGTATATTACATTCTGAAGATAGGAAAAGTCCTCCTGCTTTCGTCATTTAAAAAATCATTTTGGTTTTATTTCCATATCAACTTTAGATCGGTTGTCAGTTTTTATAGAAAAACCTACTGAAATTTTAATATTGTATTGAATTTATGGTTCCATTTGGGGGAGAATTAATATCTTAACACTATAGAGACTTGCAATCTATGACCATGGACTGTCTTTTCATCAATTTAGATTTTTAAAAATTTCCTCAGTAATATTTTATAGTTTCTGGTGTATGTCGTGGACTTCTTTTGTTCAGGCTGCTAAGTACTTTATTTTCCTGTATTTTTAGAACAGAATTAATTTATTTCATTTTTGGATTTTTCATTGCTAGTATAGAGAAATACAATTGGTTTTTGTAATCTTGTGGTATTGTGACTTTGCTGAACTTGTTTTTAGTTCTAGTAGATGTTAGTTTTAGGAGTATGTTACCTGAAAGTAAAGATAGTTTTGCTTCTTTCCTTTGATTCTAAATCAGTCCACTTGAGTGATGAAGAAAAGCCCCAAGAGACCAGCTGTGCAGCAGGCTTAGCATGGAGACAGTAAAACTTGAGGCGTGAGGATCAGGTCTGAAGGATCTTAAGAAGCAAAGGGGACTGGATAGGGTAGGTGATAAGAGTATTTGCGAAAAGATAAATTCGTATTTAACAAATAGCAAAAGTAATGAGGCAATTCTTCAGTAAGGATTTTGTTCATAAATGATAGTGTACCATTCCACACACATGAAAGGGAATGAAGTGTATTGATTATGAGCTCGGCCTTCCAAAGATGAAAGCATTTCCGGGCCTCATGTGCAGTGAAGGATCAGGCTGCAGTCAGTCAGGTCCTGACCAGTAACCATCTGGTAAGGGTAAGTGCAGTGACCTCTCGCTTCTTTGGGAGGGAAGTGACAGGCCTGGAGTTTTTAGGGGCTAGCTGCCACTGTCACGCTAGGCTGCATTGTCAATGCTCTAGTAGCCCTGCTGACTTTATCACAGCAGCCCCTCTCCTGGCGTGGCCAGGATGTTGTCAGTGGCTGCTGGCCTTGTGACAGTATGCCTCTTGGAGGTTGTATGTGCTGCCTGCTTCCTTTTCTTTTGCTTTATTGGCTGTGCTGGGGCTTCGTTGCAGTGCACAGTCCCCTCGCTGCAGCGCGTGAGCTTCTGCTGCAGAGCAGGGGCTCCGGGCGCGGGCCCAGTGGTCGTGATGCACAGGCTTAGCTGCCTCTCACATGTGTAATCTTCCTGTACCAGGGACGGACCCTGTGCCCTCTGGGGCACAACCACCGACCACCAGGGAATTCCTTCCTTTTCTTTTTAAATTCCTTAGAACAGGCACTGGATTTACTAGAAAAGTTGACAATTTCCAAGATAATGCAGAAACATCAAGGTATAAAAGAGTAAGTACACTGTTGTGTTTAAAATTTTTTTTTTAGAATTTTTCTCTAGAATTTGGTTGCTTGTAGGGAGCTGAGAGGAAATGTTTCTGTGTGGTTTGAACTCTGTAACCCATTGTTGTTGTTCAGTTGCTAAGTCATGCCTGACTCTTTCCGACCCCATGGACTGCAACATGCCAGACTTCCCAGTCCTTCACTTCACCTCCTGGAGTTTGCTGAAACTCATGTTCAGTGAGTCAGTGATGCTGTGTAATCATCTCATCCTCTGTTGCCCCCTTCTTCTCTTGGCCTTAATCTTTCCCAGGATTAGGATCTTTGGCAAAAATAAAGACATAGTAAAGCCACTGAATGGCACTAAGGGAACTGCATGGTGTGCTGTTAGGAAGCTCACTCAGACAGCCCGGTGAAAGATGGGCTGGAGGGAGGAGCCAGGAGTAGTTAGGAGCAGAGAAGCAAATCAGCAAATGATAACAGCAACTCAAACAAGAAGTGGTGGGTTATGTAATAAGGATGGAGAGGAGGAAGTGCATTTTAGCTATTGAAAAGGCACATCTCAAGGCCTGGGCGGTGCATCAGTCAGAGAAGCAGAACCATAAAAAGGATTTGTTAAATGGGTTCAAGCTTTCCAGTTGTGGCAGCTGGTTAAACAGTCTCTGTAAAGGTGCTGTCTGATGCTAGTCCATCAGTCTAGCTAAACTGGGGGTTGGTCAGGGATGGAGTTTCATTTTTGATAGGGAATCCTTAAAGAGGTGGTTTTGAGTAGGGACAGGGACAGCTGGCTCTCTAGTGAAAAATGCTGATATACATTCAGACTCTTATCATAGTAATTTTTCAAATGAAGCATTAATAAAATCCAAGTTATAAATGGTAGCTACCTCTCATTTAATGCAGACCCACTATGTATGAGGCACTTGACATATATCATGTGATTTAATTCTCACAAAATCCCTGAAAGTTTAGCTTTATTATTACCTTTACAAAAAGGTGAAACAGATAAGGTAAAATTAGAGAAGGAAATAGGGTAAGACAGATAGTAAGTAACTGTGCTAAGTCACTTTGGTCGTGATTGACTCTGTGTGACTCCATGGATGGTAGCCCTTCAGGCTCCTCTTTCCATGGGATTCTCCAGGCAAGAATACCGGAGTGGGTTGCCACTCTCTTCTCCAGGAGATCTTCTTGACCCAAGGATCAAACTGGCCTATCTTACATCTAACCTGCACTGGCAGGTGGCAAGGTTTCATGGTAAACCTGCATTTACCACTAGCGCCACCTGGGAAAGCCCAAAAGTGAAAGTGAAGTGAAGTCGCTCAGTCGTTTCTGACTCTTAGCAACCCCATGGACTGCAGCCTACCAGGCTCCTCCTCCGTCCATGGGGTTTTCCAGGCAAGAGTGCTGGAGTGGGGTGCCAAAGCCCCAGAAGTGGGAATCAAACTTCTGACTCTGTAACCAGCCACATGGACCTGGCGAAAGAATCAGACTCTTCTGAAACTGATGTGAGCCTGTTTTCTCAAATCTCGGAAAGCTGGTAACAGACACTGCCATTCCATTACTGTGTGGGTTAAAGGTGTTACTTATTCCACGCAGTGTGAGCCACGTGGCAGTGGCCCCAACCTTGCTGGCACCGGGGCCAGTGTCACGGAAGACAGTGTTTTCCACGGTGGAAGGGGAGGCAGGACCGATCTGGGCGGGTTCAAGCACACTGTGATTTTCTGTGCCCGTCATTCCTTTGTGGCTGCGCTCTCAAGCTGTGGTCAGCGCAGGCGGCTCTTCACTGGGGCGCGAGGGCTGCTCACTGCAGAGCACGGGCTCTCGGTGCTCCGGCTTCAGCAGCTGCGGCTCTTGGGCTCTGGAGTGCGGTCTCAGTAGTTGTGACGTCCAGGCTTCATAGCCCAGGGGCATGCTGGATCCGGACATGAGACTGAACTGGTGTCCCACAAACTACAAGGCAGATTCTTCACCCCTGGACCTCCAGGAAAGCCCTGTTGTGCACTTTATTTCTATTAGTATCACATCAGCTCCACCTCAGATCGTCAGGCATTAGATCCTTACAGTTGGGGACCCCTGCTCTGGGGGTTTAGAACTTCTTTCAGGAAGCTGTAAAAGGGGCTGTACCTTACAAAGCTGCCAGACTCAGCTGGAGTTTGAGGAAACTTCTTAGGGACCATGATGAAAGTAAGAAGTGAATGGTTTGGGAGAGATAAGTCAAGCTGTGAGTCCCAATCTCTAACTGAATAAAGACTGGAAAATTTCTGTAGAACTGAGTCTCTTCAGAGCCTCAACAAGCAGAATGCCAAAGAAATTCAATTTGGCCAATTCCAAATAGGCTCTTTCCATCTTATAACACAACACTTTAAGAAACATAATTTAATTTTTAAGGAAAAGCTACATGACTATTTAAAATGTGAAATCAGGACATCCTGTTGCCATCCCAGGCCCATTACAAGGTACCCACTACAACAGAGGCTGGGCGCTGACTGCAGTGCTGCTGGTGCCCCGTGTGCAGGCGCCGGGCTGCTCCTCTTTATACTGTGGGGCCCGCCATCTGACTGGTCCATTAAAGAAACCTCCATTGTCTTCCACGCACTTTGTGGCCATGGCTTAGAGGTAGGCACAGAGCCGCTCCAGCAGCCCGGGATTCCTATTACTTAAGAACAGCAGCTCCTTCTTCCCTTCTTCTGTATGAGCTGAAATAGAACCAAACACATAACTGGCAGAGTTCTCCTGCAGCATTGTTACTCAGCAAAATCTATAATCAGAAGCTACGTTATCCAAGTTATATTCTGATGCAATTAATACTCCCAAGACCATACTTCTAGACCCTTTATTCTGCCCGCCCCACCAAGTATTATTTTTTCTTTGCATAATTTTCTTTTCTGTCTGTTCCTCCAACCAGCATCTAACCCTCCCTCTGTTCCAAGACTATACTCTGGACTTGAAGGGCTCTTGTGAAATCTCACCATTGTGCCTCCTAACTCATCATGCTGCAGTGACTTTATACAGTCCCCCTTACTCCTCTAATAACCCATCCTAATTTGCAGCTAATTCTCTATTATCTAGTGATAGGACAACCTTTATTTTTCCTCCACCCCCACTGCACACACCCCCAGAACTGAGGGCAAGGGTAAAATGAGCAGCTGGAACAAATACTAGGACAGGCATAGCAAGGATTTGGTTTGGTACTGGAGTAACTTCTCACACGGTTTCAGTTATTCTGTGGGTGTCCCAGCGTCTAAGTCTCTGAATCCAGTTTTGCTGAATGCTGAGTAAGTGCACCAGCGAGAGTGTGGCAGCATTCAACCGCCTGGAAGCTCTGCCAGTGGCTCCTCTGTTAGCATGAGCACCTTATTCTAGAATAACACAAGAATCTGTGGAGAGGTATGTCTCATATAAATTAAACTTTAACCACCCTCCAGCCTCACACTTTCCTTACCATCTAATCAGCCAGGAAGAGATCAAGATAAAAGCGAAAAAAGATGAAAAACAAATTACAGGCTGCTCCTGAAGGAAGAAGAGATCAAGGGTCTGACTCAGTGGGGTTCTTCTGTGAGAGGAAAAACTTAAGCAACTGACCTTTCTCATGCTGAAGCCAATTGTTCTCCAAGTAATACTGAATACAACCTTCAAATTCCTTTGGGTTATAATTGGAAACCAGGATGGGAATAAAGGGATCCAGGGTATCAAATCCTTCCTGGAGAAGAAAAAGGATAAAGAAATAGTATTCGTTAAGTGACAAATTGGTATTTATTTAAACACTTTTGAGGGTAAGGGCTTTGCTTTTTTTCTGTTCTACCTGATTTCACATTCTCTGGGGCTGGTTACTGTTGTTCTACATGGCCACACACAGTATATTTCAAAAAGAGATAATGCTTGAGACACGGGGCCGAGGGAGTGCCGCTTATCTGAGAGTATACCCGCATAAATGTATACATCTTCAACTTTTTGCAGTTCTAACTTCACAGTCAATAATAGTTTTGATAGTTCATATACTCCAAAACAAAAAAATAAACAAAATGACAAGGATTGGAGGAAAAGATCCTGAATGGCATATAAACCGAAACAAATGAATCAAATTGTACTTTAAAGTTCAAAGGTAACACTGAAGGGAGAAGGGAAGCTAACAGAAACTATAACTTGTGACTAGAGTATTTGAACTGAAGACTCTGGCTCCTGACTGACTCCTTGCAACCCCATGGGCTATACAGTCCCTGGAATTCTCCAGGCCAGAATACTGGAGTGGGTAGCCTTTCTGTTCTCCAGATGATCATCCTGCGATCAAACCTGGGTCTCCCCAATTGCAGGCGGATTCTTTACCAGCTGAGCCATGAGGGAAGCCCAGAACACTGGAGTGGTAGCCTATCCCTTCTCCAGTGGATCTTCCCGAGCCAGGAATCAAACCGCGGCCTCCTGCCTTGTGGGCGGATTCTTTACCAACTGAGCTATCTGGACAGCCCAAAGACCCTTAAGCTAAAGATGAAAACTGCTCTAAAACATAAATAAAAGGAAAAAAAAATTGTGTTCTAATGTCTGGCAAGGAAAGGGCCAAGACCCAGGCTTGCTGCGAGCAGAGGCCCTCCCAGTCCCCAGGCTGATCCTAAGAGGTCGCTGCAGAAAGCTGGGCACCCACCATCAAGAAGGCCCTGTCAGGGGCCAGAACTCCTCTGCCAGTGTAGGTTACTCAAGTTGGGACTGCATAACTAAACCAGTTGCACTTTTTTTTTTTAACAGTTTTTTTCCCCAAAATGTTTTGTAGTTGTGTGTGTAGCACTTTGCCCTGATATGTCTGCTGTATAATAAGAACTAAACCTAATATATTCTGGGGGCAAAAAACAAACCCACTTCTTACATTTAGAGAGGTAAGAGTTAGCAGTTCTGAAATTACTTTTACTGTAATCTAAGATTGAGCTAATATGTAAATACACTGTGAATGAGAGCAGAGTTCTTATTATTGGAGATGAGGTTTTCAAACATAGAAAGCAGAAAGGATATAATGAATGCTGTGATGCTAGCCTGGAATTAGAAGTATCAGACTTCTGTTTTTTTTTTAATATAGAGAAACAGATACAGATGTGTGTGCTTATGTATATAGAAACACGTGTATACAGAACATATACACATATATGTATGTATGTATATATGAACAGTGCATATATCTACCTGCTGACTCTGCTAGAGGGCCTAGAAGAAGTGACACCCACATCCTAGTAGTAATAAGTATACCTAGCACTCAGGTCTTGGTTTCTAAATACCATCCTCCTCCAAAATGAACCAAAGCTCCTTGAAGAAATGGCTGATTTTAGCGCTGGGGTATGGAAAATACAAGATGAATCTGGAACATATTCTTGTGCCTAAGGTAAAGAAGTGCTTACAAAAGATGGGGACAGAGGAGGAAAGGTATGGAGAAAAATGATGGCGACATGTTAAAGGGACAGAAGCTAGCTTCAAGGGTACTACTGGCCAAGTCTGGGGTAACTTAAGCCCCAATAAAGAATGACAGTCAAGGTTTGTGTGTGCGTGCTCAGTCGCGTCCGACTCTTTAAGACCCCATGGACTGTAGCCTGCGAGGATCCTCTGTCCATGGAATTTCACAGCAAGAATTCTGGAGTAAGTTACCATTTTCTCCTCCAGGAGATCTTCCTGACCCAGGAATTGAACATTTGTCTCTTGTGTCTCTTGCACTGGCAGGCAGATTCTTTACCACTGTGCCACTTTTAGAATCCATTCTTATGTGTAGCAACAAATATATAAATATATAATGCAGAAAGGAAAATTCTTAAATATAAGAGAGGGTCAACTGATACATTTAGTAATGATGGAGCTAGAAAATATCCATCTTGTAACTGTCATGTGATTTAGGGCAGAATCACTAATGAAAACTAAAACTGCTAAGGGGAAGCTTGAGAAATAGTCTCAAAGTATATCTTCATGAGATATTTATTCATTATGAAAGGAAAAGAGTAACTTTGTTAAGGAGACAAAGTGGACATCACCTTAACCAAGTGTTCAAAGTTTATACTGCCAGCAAGAGGAGAAATAAGCTTTATGTGCTTTCAGATATTACGCACTGAGAAGACACAGGATAAGTTCTAACATCCCATATACTAAAGAAAAACACATCAGACAAACCCATAAAGTAACCCAACAGAAGATAACTAGCATATACTCTTCAAAAACAGAGAGATAAATATGAAGGTTATAAAAGACTGAGGATCTGCACCAGGTTAGAGGAGACTAAAGACATGACGGTAAGTGTGGTGCATTATCCAGGACTTTCTTTCCCTGTAAAGGAAAACTGGCAAAATCAGAATATATTATATAGGTAACAGTCAATGTTAATTTTCTGATGTTGGTAATTGGGATGTGGTTATACATTAGAGTATATCTGATTTTAGAAAACATGCATATAACGAGTGCTTCCCTGATACTTTAGTTGGTAAAGAATCCACCTGCAATGCAGGAAACCCTAGTTCGATTCCTGGGTCAGGAAGATCTCCTGGAGAAAGGTTAGGCTACCCACTCCAGTATTCTGGGACTTCCCTTGTGGCTCAGCTAGTAAAGAATCCGCCTGCAATGCAGGAGACCCAGGTTCGATCCCTGAGTTGGGAAGATCCCATGGAGAAGGGAATGGCTATCCACTCCAGTATTCTGGCCGGGAGAATTCCATGGACTGCGTAGTCCACGGAGTTGCAAAGAGTTAGACACGACTGAGTGACTTTCACTTTCAAGATATTAAAGAGGCCATCATATCTCAGGTTCAGTTCAGTTTAGTCGCTCAGTCGTGTCTGACTCTTTGCGACCTCATGAACCATAGCACGCCAGACCTCCCTGTCCATCACCAACTCCCGGAGTTCACTCAGACTCACGTCCATCAAGTCAGTGATGCCATCCAGCCATCTCATCCTCTGTCGTCCCCTTCTCCTCCTGCCCCACTCCCTCCCAGCATCAGGGTATTTTCCAGTGAGTCAACTCTTTGCATGAGGTGGCCAAAGTACTGGAGTTTCAGCCTCAGCACCAGTCCTTCCAATGAACACCCAGGACTGATCTCCTTTAGCATGGACTGGTTGGATCTCCTTGCAGTCTAAGGGACTCGCAAGAGTATCTCAGGTTACTATCACAAAATTCAGAAGAAAAAAAAAAGATGGAGAGAAAGAGTAAAGCAAACATGGTAAAGAGTTAATATTTTAGTTAACAAGTGTTAAATAACACTAACACTTTAGTTAACACTAGTTAAAGTGCAGAGGAATATTATTTTTCTCCAAGTTTGAAATTATGTCCCTATATATATGTGTCTGTGTATCTTCAAACAGAATGAATAAAGTAAACAAACTTTCTGTGATCAGACCTTTCCCAGCAACTCCTGGGGCAGATAGGCTTTCCGGGGCTTAAAGAGAGACCCAGTCTGGCTCACAGTCAACACAATGGCACCTCCTTGCTGAAAGAAAGAAGAAAAAGCTGAATTTCAGCAAGACAGAAAAATGCACTTTAATCATCTGCAGATTTTTTTTTTTGCCATATAGAACAGTTAAATGGCAACTAAATTATTAATTTGTGATTTGACTCTGATAATTGCTACATGATCTTAAATTTATCAAAATCTTTTCCAAAGTTGGTAAGAAATAAAAACAATTTGAACAAATGCAGTAAAATGAAATTATGCCAATATTTTTAAAAAGGGGTTTTGAATAAGTATATTCCAGTCAAGTGGTGATAAGCCAAATTAAATTAAATAAGCCAGACATTAAATAAGACATAAGAACTTTCTGTCCATGTAATTAGAGACTGATAAGTATTAGCAATGAAGCAATCAAACATCTTTAAAATGAAAATACATTTTTTTCTGAAATGTGTTAGGCATTGTATGTACTCACCCAATCATTTTTCACCATTTTCCTCAGGTTGTAAATAAGGGCTAGTTCTTCTGGGGCAATCTGCATATTGGTCAACGTGTGAGAGGGAAGAGAAGAGAGGGAGAGAAGAGAATATTATTTGCTTTACCTGGATGCTCTCCTGAGATAGTTGCATTGACAACAACCAAAAATCCTCAACTGGGATTTCTCTGGTGGTCCAGTGGTTAGGACTCCATGCTCTCACTGCCAAGGGTCCAAGTTCAGTCCTTGATTGGGGCACCAAGATCTCACAAGCCATGCTGCATGGCCATAACCATGTACCTGGAGGTGCAACTCTGGGACAAGGTACGTGGCCACTGGCCCTCAGACTGCCATGCTTCTGGAGATTAAAACCAGTGGAAAAACAACCACTGCCCCAAACCACGTATTTCCTTGATGCTTCTCATCGTCTCTGCTTAGAATAGGGAACATCATTTTGAAAAGAGAATAAAAAATTGTGAAAAGGAAGCTTTTGCTGTCATGCTCTTGGTGTTCAGTGGATGACAGAACATGGCATCACCTTGTCCTTCTGATACTATTTTCACTATATGTCTTATTTCATATATTCCAAAAGCAAGAAAATATACTGCCTGGTTTAAAAGGCTATGTCCCAGCCTACATATAAAATGATTCCTGAAATCAGGGAAACCAAAATAGAGAAACTTAGTTTTCCTACCAGGCTTTTATCTTCTCTTTTCAGTGTTGTCCTTCCCCAGAGAGCATTGACTCCATCCACTGCCACCAGGAGGCGAAAAATACCCAGAGAACTTTGCCTCTTTAGCTCTTTTAAGCACAATCCCAACTGCATCTGTGGCATTCCGCACTCGCATTATGCCCTGTAGGGGAAGAGAGACAGTGGACAGCTCTACAAGAGGCTTTCTCTGGTTATGATAGAGAACAAGTTGCGTCTTTTTTAAATACCTGTTCAACTACTTCTGCCAGAGGACTGCCTTTCTCAGTGCTTTCTCGCTTATTCCAGACATACTTGTCTTGAACTTTTATCTAAAAATAAAACAAAGACCAAAAAGGCCACTTAGCCTGAGAATGAACCCATCCCTAGCTAGGAAGGTAGGGTAGGAGGTTAAGGTTATTAGCAGTCAGCTTTAACCTATTTTTCAAGCCGAGTAAGAGACCTCAGCAGGAAGTGAATGCTTTGTAGCCCATTTCTGCCTGGAGCATAAAGAAACACAAGAAAAACACAAGGGATTCTGATTAAAAGGCCCAGGATGAAGCCTTGCTATCTGAATTTTTAACAAGCTCCTAGGTGACTCTGACGTATCCAGAGTTGAAAACCCTTAGCCTAGAGAATCCCAGGGATGGGGAAGCCTGGTGCGCTGCCGTCTATGGCGTCGCACAGAGTTGGACACGACTGAAGCGACTTAGCAACAGCAGCAGCCTAGAGACTGTGAACAAGAATCACTTGAAAATAATTTTACAAATCTGTTTCTGGTTCCTAAAAGATCCAGTCTGGAAAAAATTATGTAGTTAAATGTTCGTTAGAGGATTTTAGGCTGTCACCGTGGAAAAGTCAATGAATCTGTCTGAACTTCCTTTTGCTACACACCAGATGCAGACAGCTTACTGCTGCCTCTATTTCCCATGCATAAATGAGGTTCAGGGTATGAACTCACTATGAAAACATGTATGAAAGAAATAAAAATGGTATAGTTATCCCAACTACAATATTAGTTCTCCATAGTCTACTGGTACTTAGGGCACAAAGAAGATAAAATCCTAAGGACTGTCCAGCACCAAACTTCTGGGAGTCTAGTCACCTGACTCAAGAAACGCTCATTTGCAGTTTTGAAATTCTTCAGCCAGACTGAAGCTTCTAAAGGTTGATCAAAGCGCTGTTTGTTGTAGGTGGACTGCAGAAGATCCCGGCAGTTTTTCACCCAAAGATGAGCTAATCAAAAGGCAAAAGAAAACAAACTAGGTAGGAACTGACTGTATTCAACTCAAAACACTCCATGCCCCTTTCTGTTACGGGAGATGACTTTAGATTCCCATATATATTTCTTAAAGCCTTCCTGCTCCAGAGGTTTATTTTTTGGTCTAGTCCATCGTAAATATTATCACTATACACAAACAAATGGATTAAACGTCACCTTTCGCTTTCACTTTTCAATTTCATGCATTGGAGAAGGAAATGGCAACCCACTCCAGTGTTCTTGCCTGGAGAATCCCAGGGACAGGGGAGCCTGGTGGGCTGCTATCTATGGGGCCGCAAAGAGTCGGACACGACTGAAGCGACTTAGCAGCAGCAGCAGCAGCAGCAGTAGTTTCTTCGCAGTTTTAGTTAGAATATGTCGATGCAAACAACACTGAAGAAAACAAGGAGAGATGGGGACTTCCCTGATGGTCCTTCCCTAAGAATCCACATGCCAATGCAGGAGACAGGAGTTTGACCCCTGGTCTGGCAAGATTCCATGTGCCGCAGAGCAACTAACCTCATCCTCTGTAACTACTGAGTCCGCACACTGCAACAAGAGAAGCCATTGCAATGAGAAGCCCATGTACTGTAATGAAAAGCAGCCTCTGCTTGCTGCAACCAGAGAAAGCCCACAGACAGCAATGAAGACCCAGAGCAATCAAAAATAAGTAACATGATGTACTAAAGAAACAAAACACGGAGGGATATGTATGAAGTGTGAGAGTTTAATTTTTAAACTTCATGCTGACAACCCAGAATGCTGGCAAGCAGTACCATGGCAAAGGCTCTGTGGGTCTCAAGGTTGTTAGCTGATGGCACGAAGCCTGTGGTGAATGCAGAGGTGGGAGTTCATGCTCATGGGCGCGAGGCAACCACCAGAGGGGTGTGGGGCCAAAATACTTCATTCCTGTTATCAAAAGGCTCCCGAACTAGCTTGCACCAATCTGCCACTGGAGCAGAGCCCTGCCAGAAAACTGAATTCACAGTGCCATCACAGTAACAGAATAACTAACCCCAACAGAGTGAGGGGAGGAAGTTCTTACCATCTGGAATATGCAGTATCAGCCAGTCTTGTTTTGCACAGAAATGAATAATATGGCAAAGACTGAGGGTTTTTCCTGTTCCCTTCTCGCCATCTAAAGCACTTGCTGTTAAAGAAAACACTACCAAAAGGGACACTTCCACTGTCAAGAAATAAAGCATTTCTTCTTTTCCCACATTTGAGGGAGGAAAGCACTGGCTCAGACAGCCCAGGCAAGCAGGAAAGGATACAGAGAACATATCGTACGGCTGGGTGAGCAAAATTGGTGTTTTTCAGGTAATGCAGAAGCTCAAGAGCTGGTTTCCTTACCATCAGGCAAGCTTCATTGAATGTCTTCACCTAACAAGACGGGAAAAGAGGGAGGAAAGGGTGGGGCTGGAACTTCTAGCCAGTTCTGGTCATATACACGGAGCCTAATATAGCAACCATAGAATCAAACTGCCTACTGTTCATTTATTCGGTTAAAGGATGTTGGTATTGAATTTGAAAATGTAACCATGTAATTTAGCTAAAAATTAAAACACATCATCCCACACCAAGCACATAACAGTCAGCTTTTGATTATTTCTGTAAATGAAGATTAGTTAATTGAAATTTACAAATAATTCTGGTATCTCTTAACATAACTATGCATATTACTTAAGGTTGATACAAATATTACAAGTGTGTAAAATGCTGAACAAAGTATCTGATACATGCTAATCATCAAATTAGCTGATGGCATAAAGCCTGTTTATTCTTTAAAATTTATTTTTAGCTAGTTCTTACTGTAACCAACTACACTTTTCTCTGGACTATATATTACCAGCTCAAGAGCAGGTGTGACCAGTTGCCTCAGTTATGAGGCCATACTTGACAATACCTGCATATGGATATATCAGAGAACTAACACAAAAAATTAATTCTTTTAAAAAAAATTAATCTCTTATTAGCCACCAGGAATAGTTTGGTGGAAAAATTTGGGAAGCAGTGATATGTGTGAAAATGGTTTGCAAATAAAATATTTAATAATGTGTATTGAGTCAACTCATTGGAAAAGACCCTGATGCTAGGAGGGATTAGGGGCAGGAGGAGAAGGGGATAACAGAGGATGAGATGGCTGGATGGCATCACCGACTCGATGGACGTGAGTTTCAGTGAACTCTGTGAGATGGTGATGGACAGGGAGGCCTGGCGTGCTGCGATTCATGGGGTCGCAGAGTCGGACACAACTGAGCGGCTGAATTGAACTCGTTGATAAAAATAAATATCTAACAAATATTACTCACAAGTATGTTAGATAAGGGTTAAAATATAGTTGATTTTTTTTTAATCCTAACCAAACAATTGGGTTGGAAGAGGACTTTGACAGGTAAGTTCAAACTTAACAGAAAGTGAAAACTTCAAAAACATGATACAGATATTAAAACAGAAATGCTGTTATTAGGCAATATAACAGTACTAAATACACAGACAATAGTCAGGGGTTGGCTTTTTACGTAAATGGAAGCTATGGAAAGAATGAGTAATTCCCTCCAAAGCACTGGTGGGTAAGCCATTCTGAGAGCAACCTGGGATAAAGTTAGACCCTCAGAACCACGTTAGAGATTGCACTACGAATGTCTTGAAACAGTTTAAAGTAATGATTTCTTCTAATTGTGTCCTATTTCCAAACAACAAAATTTTTGATTAGAGTCTATGTTGAGAATTAGCTCCTTTTCTGGTGTCCCATCTGATTTCTTGAAATAAAGTACACTGAAGAAATGATATCCTCTGGCTCCTAAGCTAAATATCACCTGGACAGTCAAGTTTGATATTTCAATAAGAAGGAATAATTTCTGAGACTGAAAATAATTGAGCAGGAATTAGCCAAAGAACCAGTTTTGCCAATAAACCCTGCTTCCAGTTAACTGAATTCTTTCACTGGCTATTAAGGCAACCCAAGATCACATTCTTTGGGTTGATGTTATGACTACAAAACTGTATTTTCTGAAAACCCATGAGACTGAAGAACAATGAGCGATGCATCTAATCCATATGTTGTTTCTAACTCATAAATACGTTTTTGTTTTTCTACACATATTAACTATTTTCAGGATATTTTGCTAAAGCCAATATTAAATTAATTTTTAACAATTTTTGAAGGCTGAAGTTTCTAGAAATCTGTTGGGTAACACGAGAAAAAAGAGTGAGGTATTATTTATTTACTTAAGAATATTTTGCCTAGCTTCAAAAAGGATTTAAACTGGTTAACTTCAGATCTGCTTGAAGTAATAATAGTAACAGCACTGTTCATAAAAGATAATCAATAGCTGAATTTACCTTTTTGAAGATTCAAATTAAATCTTTTAGTTTTCTACTCATTTAATTCTATACCTCTGCTATCAACACCTCGTGTTACAAGTTCCCTCCAAAACCCTCCCATTTTGAGCACCTGCATTACAAAGCGAGGAGGCAGGCCATGGGGGAATACGGTCTTCAGTTCTTGGATGGATATGTTGTAGTGCTGACCCACATGCTGCTCCCCATGCTTGGCCTAGGAAATAAAAATGCAAACAAGCATAATGGAGAGTGACAAAGACTTTGAAAAAGCATCAAGGGCTTTCTAAGGAAACAGTTCTCAGAGCTGGAAAAGATATTCTATTCTTTCTTATCTTAGAGAAAAATGTTCACTGTTGTCCCCAAATCCACAGTGCATATATTGAACATAAAGCTTATATTGGCCTGAATGATGCAGCCAGTTGCTCAGCAACATAAACCCTAGATGTGGAGGCAGCAGAGACAATTCTTGCCATCTGGATTCTTCTGTGCTGTGTATAGAGATGCTCCAATCACGTGACAAGATCATCTGCATGCCACTGTTGCCATAGAAACCCCAGAGGAACTGGCAGATAAAGGGACTACAATTACAGGGGAAAGCTGAAAGACACTTCAATGACTTCATTCACTTATCCTGTTTCATTTTGTGTTTGTGAAAGTAGATGAATGCTAGAGACATAAATACAACACACCCTGCTGAGATGGTGTTTTGGGTAATGAGTCATTTTTTTTCCATTCCACATGTGCAGCATATGTTAAGATGGGGCAACTCACAGGGCAAGGGTAAGGACAAAAAGGGAGAGAAAAACTACTGGTTCCCTTCACATTTAGGCACAGATCACAAAACTAATTTCATTTATAAGAGGCAACAATAATACTGAGGAATGAGAAAAAAGTGTTCAGCCTAATAGGACCTGAAGTAGAAAAATGCAACCAGACTGGTTACTGCCCTGCTATGTGATCCTGGGCCTGTAAGTCGATTTCTTAGGATTCTCCAAACCAGGGTTGGTAGACTATGACAGGCTATCCATTTTCATAAATAAAGTTCTACTGGAACACAGCCATTTGTTTATGGCAGAGCTAAGCAGCTGTAACAGAGATAACTTTGGCTCATATGTCTAAAATATTTATTATCTGGTCCCTGAAGGAAAAGTTTGCTAACCCATCATACAGTAATATCAATAATAACTACTAAATTTAACTTCTAAGATATTGAGTATTTAAGTATTTACTAGGTACCCATTCTATATATAACAAAACTGATAGCATGAAGTAAGTTCAATGGCAGGCATTAAATCAGAACAGATACAGACTGATCTGTCTGAGTTATGTTACTGGAGTACCAGATAGGGTTGGGGAAGATGAAGGGGTTCCAGAATGCTGTCTCTGGTACATTGTCTGACTGTATGTAAATCTGCTTAACCTTCCTTTGGTTTCAGTTTTCCTGATATATAAAACAATGGCAAATTATAAGCCCTGAAAAAAAATCCGTATACAAATTAGCAACTCACCGGATCGTTCTCAAGAGTGCGGGAAATAGCTCTGGGACTCTCAGTTGGAACCTGGTTATCCAAGTGAGCAACAAGGCACTGGGGGCCTGGGTCCCTAAGTGCAAAAAACGTCCAGGGTCCAACTATAAAAGAAACCATTTTAGTTTTAAATTATTAGCCTTTGTGTGCTTGCTACAACACTGAGGTTTAAAGCCAGATGCGCAACAAGGGAAAATATTACTAACATGCATTTTAGTTTTATGTAAAAGAGAACCTTGTTATTATTTATAATTCTCTGAGTCCAATAACATTATTCATACTCTGAATCTATTCCAGCTGGTGTTGCTATGTCTGGGCGCTGTCCCACATGGAAATAATTCCATTAGAGACTGTTTAGGAGTGTAGCTCAGCCATTAACAACTGGATTCAGAAAACTTCTTTAATGCTCTTGCCCAAAGTGATGAATGGTGGCCAGTACTGTACAATTCCCAGCTGCCTAGTAACCCTAGTCACCTCAGTTATTAGGGGATTAGTGCAATGTTCCTAGTGTCAGGTATAATCACACTTCCTGCAACAATGTGCTGGCTAGCTCTGCCCTGAAATAAAGAATCTTTCATTAAGGACGAGTAATGAGGGAGTATGTAAAGCATCCAGCTAAGTGAAAATAAACTGCTCTAAACAGGCAAGTTGGTGAACTGCACATGGAAACCTCAAAACTGGAGGAAAGCTGGGGAAGAGGATGCGATTTCAGGAGATAAATCTAAGAAAAAGCTAACTGGAGAACGCCTAAGCTGAGTTAAGATAACAGGCCTTGTTTATAAGTAAAGAGATGCTAGTTACAAGAGAAAGATTTAGAGTATGGATCCAGCAGAGTCAGGAGGACAGGGGTGTGAGATGGTTATAGTAAGGGAGTTGCTTGCTAGGTCAATAGGTAATATGAAAGCTGCCTGTATTTATATTCAGTCTCACTAAGCAGCTGCATGAGTGTAGAAAATGTATATTATTTTTATACTACCTTTTGTAATGCTTTTATCCATTTATAAGACCTTTAACTCCATAACAGCTTTTTAACTAGTATCTTTGAATCTTTCACAGTCCAAAAGATTTGTCCTCCCAAACACGTTTTACCTTAAGCTAATCAAAAAGTTGGGATGATTCTTTATTATGTTAAAATAAGTCTCAAAGGCCTTAACATGATAATTAAGGTGACTGCTCTAAGTTCAACATACCTTTCTAGTCCCACCCCTTTATAAACTCTATACTCGAGCCAGCCAACTATGCTAAAACATGTTATTCACTTTTATGCCTTTACAATTCTGCTCATTCTACTTCAACTTCCCTCTTTCCCTATTTAAATCTTTCTCATCCTTGAAGACTCATCTCAAATGTCACATCCTTTGTGAAGACTTGCCAGACACCTCCAGGCAGAAGCAATTACCGTTCCCTCCCTATTGATGGCACTGTCTGTGTACTGAATGCATTTTTACTCTGCCTGGAATGACATGGTTTTCATTAACTGAGTACCTAAAAAATGCTACGCAACACAGATACACATTATTTTTGAGCCAAGAATCCTAGAAGATAGGTAGAGTATTACACTATTTTATTATGAGGGAAGTTTTTATTATGGTTCAGGGAAGTTAGATAATTTTGTCTAAAGTCATTGAGTTGGTAGGTACTGAAACCAGAATCCAAATCCAAGTCTGTCTGACTCCAAAATCTTTATCTTTATCATGCTATCTTACACGTAAGTTTGTCTCCCATTTTAGGCCACACACACTTGGAAGAGAAGGGATGAGGCATTGTACATCTTTGTATCTACTTCTCTGAGCACCTAATGCACCACAAATGCTTCATGCTCACGTCCTGGAATAAAAACTCTTTCTCAGAGACATGTGATGAGGGAGGACATAAAGCATCAAGCTGCGTGAGAGTAAACTGCACCGCACTGCAACTTGGTGAACTGCACATAGAGACCTCCGAACCGCATACATGAGTTGGCCAAAAGGTTCGTTCAGGTTTTTCCATAACATCTTACAGAAATTTTTTGGCCAACCAAATATAAAGTAATAGAATAAACTAATACAGTTGCTGCAACTTTGAGGGTGCAGAGACAGCAATGTTTATTACATATCTAAATACGCTAATCTCCCAGCCTCCTTTGCAGATAAGATTGGGGCCACATTATTAGTTCTGCTAATAAGCTCTAAATGGAAATACCTTGGGTCACTTCAAGTCAGGCAGCTAAGAATGGGTAAAATTCCCTTTTTTCTTCTGCTGTGGCAAACTTAAATCTACAGTGTGAGATCAGTTCAATTCAGTCGCTCAGTCATGTCCGACTCTGCAATCTCATTAACGTAGCCTGCCAGACTCCTCTGTCCATGGAATTCTCCAGGCAAGCATATTGGAGTGGGTTGCCATTTCCTACTCCAGGGGATCTTCCCGACCCAACGATTTAACCCAGGTCTCCCACATTGAGAACAGATTCTTAACCATCTGAGCCACCAGGGAAGCCCCCTTATCTGCTTATAAACCAATTTTTATTTTTTGGCTGCAGCACAGAACATGTGGAATCTTAGTTCCCCAACCAGGGATTGAACCTGTGCCTCCTGCAGTGGAAGTTCAGAGCCCTAGCCACTGGATAGCCAGGGAATTCCCTGCCTGTTAATCATTTTGGAAATACAGCAATAGCAAAACAAAACACAGACACAAAACATACAAAAACCAATATCATGTGCTGGGTTAAGCCAATGAGAATTCAAGGCCTGTTACCTCAACATAGCATCTGAACAATGCACCTTACTACTGATAAAATTTTTTCAGTTCTACTGCAGAGAAAACATGTCTCAAAATAATGTAGCATTCAAATGGGAAATTATATTCAAAGACCACTGGGTGGTGCTATTTCTACAAGAAACCTATGACATTTTAGTTTAGTGTTTTTTTTGCAGCAAATTAAAAGCTAACAAAATGGACTCCGTCTTTCTTAGTGTGATACATGGCATCACCCGACTGGTCTCTCGTTGCCAGGGCAAACAATCATATGTACAGTTTGCCTCTGCACTGTTCCAGAATGAAAATCATGCAGTTCTTGAAAGAGCACCATTCATGAATCAATAAAGATTTTCCTCTAACCCCATCTACAGAAAGTATGCAATTTTCTCACTGACATTCCTCTGCACTTTGGACTCAAGACTTTGTCTGCTATTAGGAAGAAGAAACTGTAGCCTTTTAATATAATTAGTTGGGGCCAGAGTCCATCCATTTGTTGATATTTCCTTTCATTTTCATTTTGTTTTACAAAAATGGGTTATTTTATGCACACAGGTTTGTCGTGAATCTCTGGGGAAACGATGACTCCCATAAGAGGAGGACTCCTTTTAAGGAAACCTAATCTGCAGTTAAATGGTCAGATGGGAGTGACTAAGGCCTTCCGCTCAGTACTCCTCCTTCAGGACTTAGCTCTTTAGGGTTTCCTCTGGACCCTACTAATCCACGTAGATGCCGTCACCATACTAGGACAAAATCATTTAATCATGATTCTGCTACTGGATTTTGAGGTCTGAAAGAAAAACATGGGCCATAAAATGCAATACAGCAGAGTGGTTAAGGTCATAGCCTTCTAAGTCAGACAGACTCGATATCTAGTCTGGGCTCGACAACTTCACACCATGTTACCTCAGGCAAGTTACTTAGCCTTTCTAATCCTCAATTTCTGCATCTGTGAAACAAAGATATTATCTACCTTATGGGTTGATCGTGAAGATTAAGAGAAACAAAGCACTTAGTACAGTGTCTGGCACATAATGAATGCCCAAAAAACAGAAACCATTATTAGTGAGATGAGTCATCTTAGAATTCCCAGCATCTGCCTTATGGAATGTTCTGAAAAATTATTTGCTAATTAGATGAGAGAATGAAGTAAAGTAACGGAATTGTCTTTCTTACATACGATTGTTAATCAACTATCAGAAATTAGCAACTTTTTTTTCAGAACTTCAAGAGATGAGAACTCAACCAGAGAATAATAAAAGTTAATAAAGATAACTGTGCTTAAGCTTATTTATCTACTAAAAAAATGTTAATTCTCCTATGATAGGGTAAAATTCCAAGGACAACTATTCTAAGACCTGTTACTGGATTTTTAGGGCAGTTAGGAGTGATATGTATGGTAGAGAAAAGGAATTGTGAATGCTTTTTTTTGAGTGGTCAGTCAGCTCAAGTTCACCAGAGCATTTTATTCTGGATACAATCAATTTAGAAAGGAAATCCACCTAAAGACAGTTTGCACAAAGCACTTAGGTCAGTTAGGACTCACCTTATGGACCCTGGAGGCAAGCCTTGTCATTCCTTTCAGCATTATCCCTGTGCTTTAAAAAAAGAAGTGAAAAGGTAAGCCACAACTGGGAAAAGATATCTGCACAATGGGTTAGTATCTAGAATAAAGAATGACTAGACATTGATTTAAAAATGAACAGAGGACATGAATAGACATTTCACAGAAAAGGGAATACAAATGGCTAGTAAATCCATGAAAAAGAGTTTCACCCTGATGACAAATCAGGGAAACAGAAATTAAAACCATGACAAAGAGATTGCCACAATCATCATATTGAGAAAAAAAAGACAACAGCAAATGCTAGAGCACTGGGAACACTGGGAACTTTGTTATACTGTCAATGGAATTATAAATACAAACATCTTAGAAAACAAATTTGAAATTATCTGTAAAGTTGAAAATGTACATAACTATGGCCCAGGTATTCTACTCTGTATTTAGTTTAGAAAAACACATATACAGGTACACTGAAAAATATGTATTATAATGTTTATGGTAGTAGAATATGAATAATCAAAAACTATGAAAAGCACAAATGTCCACTGATACAAGAGAGTGTGTAAACAGAGCTACAGTCATACAATGGAATACCATACAAAAACAAAATGCAGTCACATGTATGGCATAGATGGCTCTCAAAACTAATATTGAGGGTGAACTGTAATATATAACATGATATAGTTCATATGAAGCTCGAAAACATAAATCCTATTTGGGGAATACACATATATGTGGTAAAACTGAAAGAGAAGGAGCATGATAAACACATATTTAGAATAGTATTTACTCTTAGGGAAGAGATAAAGGGACAAGAATGGGGAAGGGCACGGAGATCCAACCAGTCCATCCTAAAGGAGACCAGTCCTGGGTGTTCATTGGAAGGACTGATGTTGAAGCTGAAACTCCAATACTTTGGCCACCTCATGCTAAGAGTTGACTCACTGGAAAAGACCCTGATGCTGGGAGGGATTGGGGGCAGGAGGAAAAGGGGACGACAGAGGATGAAATGGTTGGATGGCATCACTGACTCGATCAACATGGGTTTGGGTGGACTCCGGGAGTTGGTGATGGACAGGGAGGCCTGGCATGCTGCGGTTCATGGGGTAGCAAAGAGTCGGATACGACTAAGCGACTGAAGTGACTGACACAAAGAAAATTATAATGATCTACTTCAAATGATGGATAATAAATATATGAGCATTTGCTTTTTTATTTTTATGCCATATGTGTTATATTTATTCATTTGTATGCTGGAAGTATTTAACAGAAAAACCTTAATCATGTGAAGCAAAAACTATTTAAAATACTTAAATGCAACTTTCAATATTCAGTAGATAATAAAGTTGCACTCATTTATTCAACAGCTACACAGCACCTGTTATATGCCAGGGCCTGTGAATAAGATGGTAAACAAAGCTGTTATGGTCTCTGACCCAAAGAGTTTATGGTACAGTTAAGAGATGACATAAACTCCTATGAGTTTTATTTCCTTTTAGTTTTCAAGTTTACTTTTCCTCTTTTAGAAACAGTTTATTTTCCATCAACCTCTTTCCATTTTAGCTTGTGGAAGAATAGCTTAAGACTACTCAGTGGTCGCTCCCTCATCTTCAGGGGCTGAGCAGCGGGCACTGCACAGCGGTCTTCAGTGGCAGGCTCAGCACTCCAGGCTGCAGCAGGGAGCTGCCGAATAGGCACTGAGGCACCTGCACACCAGTTTGCCGCCTCAGGTCAAGCAGCAGAGAACTTAGGAGCCGAATGGGTCTAGTCACCGTAAAATTCCTCCTTGGTCACAACCTTCTCAGCTGCTGCCTGCTCTTCTTTTTCAATCTCTTCAGGATCCCTGTAGAAGTAGAGATCAGCCATGACCTCCCATCGGCGTTCACAGGAGATGGTGCCATGCATGCGCAGAACTTTCCCAGGTGAGTATCCACCACATCAAACCCACCAAGTTAGCTTTCTTGTTGCATGAGATGACAACGTCCATTCTCTTCTCCTCTCTGCACAGAGTCTGTGTTACATGGAGCAATGGTGGGCAGGTGAACATAAGAAGTCTCTGTGAGCAGCTCTAACCACCAGAAACTGTGGCTCCTGGAAGGCTGCCCGGATCTGGTTAGTGAAGTTCCAGGAGAGAAGCGGCCAGCAATAGGAGTGGCTCCAGGAGCAGTAGCAAACTTCAGCACAGCTTCCTGGAGGATAGGACACTCACATCAGCTGGACTTTCAATGGCAACAATGGCACGACCTGCCAACAGAAGTTCCTCCCAGGTTTTTAGATTTAGGATGTAGATGCCATCATTTTTCCTTTTGTAGATGTACTGTTTCATTTGGAAGTCAAGAGTGGGCTCCAGCTGCAAGAAATTTAAGGACATCCACTCCCTTCATCTGCAGGACATAAAGGACTCTAGACATTGTGAAAGCTTTCCTTTAAATTAAAATAGGGATCCCATTTTAATAGGGATCCAATGCTCTATGGATCCTTGTCTGGGCAGTGTAGAAAAGTGAACTTTTTAGTAAAGATGCCAAAGCATGCCTTAATTCAGTCATTCCAGAATGTGCGATGTGCTTCTACAAGCCCACATCATACAGAGCATTCAGTGGTGAACAAGACGGGCATGGTCTCTACTGGGCCTGTCTCCTGTAGACATGTGGGATTCCAGGCTCCCTTGCTGTGTTTCAAAACCAAAAGTTCTAGAGCAGCAGGTTCACAAAATGAGTTTGGTGAAACTAGTCATAAAGTGCATCAATGTTCTCTGGCCAAAGAAACTTGAGAATGCTATATAGTTATTCATTTCTTGAATAACTGCAATATATGCATATATGTGCATATTTAAAAGCTTTGGGGAAAACTATAGTAAAGAGGAGGGGCTTCTGTGGTGGTTCAGTGGTAAAGAACCTGCCTGCCAGTGCAGGAGATGTGGTCTGGATTCCTGGCTTGAAAAGGTCCCATGAATAAGGAAATGGCAACACAGTATTCTTGCCTGGAGAATCCCATGGACAGAGGAACCCGGTGAGCTACAGTCCACAAGGTTGCAAGAGCTGGATATGACTCAGCGACTAAAACAAAAACCAAAAAAAAAAACCAGCAGATTTTTTTTTTCCCTAAGTGCCCTGGGTCTTCGTTGTGGTGTGCAGGCTTTCTCTGTTTGCAGCCCAAGGAGGTTCTCTTGATTTGGAGCACAGGAGTGTGTGGGCTCGATACTGCAGGCTGTGGGCTTAGTTGTCCCAAGATCCTCAATGAAGGATCAAACCTGCATCCTCTGCATTGGAGGGTGGGCTCTTAACCATTGGGTCACCAGGGAGGTTCCCAAAATCTTTTAATCCAAATTTACTTGGTCTTTGAACCCCTGGAACTCCACAAAATACGATTAATTCCATTCTCCCGGGTGTGAGTGGAAGGGTTGCTGCTGTGGAATAAGCATATGCCTGGGCCTGAGGATGAATTCTGCGAGGCCACAGGCAGAGTTGAGGGACCCTCTGCTCCCCATTTCCCGTAGCGCTGCCTTCAGTGCTTCCATTGCCGCTCACCACCAGCAGCAGCAGCACATGCTACCTAATCCAACTGTGCAAGAAAGAACTAAAAGAGCAAGGCCAACATTGGGATCCTGCTGGCAAGGCTGCCCTTAGTTGGTGTCTCTCAGCTTCGATTTGGGAAGAGTTCCCATCACTCCCAGAATGGGTAAGAGTGACTCACTGTGCCTAAACTATTTACCCAAACAACACAGTTTATGTTAAACACTTGCTTTCCTTCTGGAACGTGGAATTTTAGTCCATGCTAGGCAGCAAACGACTACATGACCTGCCCCAGTTAAAAACCCTGGGCACTGAGACTGTTGACAGTTTCCATGGGTGGCAACATTTCATGTATTGTCGACTTCTTCCTGAAGGACTCAAGTGTCTTACACAATTCTACTGGGAAAGGACTCCTGGAAATTTATACCCGGTTTCCTCCAGATTTTGCCCAATGTGCTTTTTTTCCTGTACTGATTTTGCTCTGTATCTTTTTTGCTGTAATAAGTCATAGCTGTAAGTACAACTATATGCTGACCTCTGAGTCCTTCTAAGGAATCACAGAACCTGGGGGTACTTCTGGCAACCACTAACACAACCACCCAGTGCCCAAAACCACCCAGCGTCGATTTCCACCTGATACAACCATCACCAGGCACCCAACACCACCATCTCTGCCCAGCTCTATTTTCTTAACTTCAGTTCTCATTCCATTCCTATTTCAATTACCTCAACTCCCTGCCTCCATCTGTGACAACCAACCTCCATAACAATTCTAACCCTCCATGTCAGCTGATTTCCAGCTCTAAGCCCTCCACCCAACCTCAACTTTTCCAATTCCCAAACTACTTATGACCCAGTGTCACTCCAACAGTATCTAGCCTACTCAACCTTGCTCTCTGTATCTTCTCAATGTGCCCTGGTACCACCACTCATGTGAGACATCTGTGGGCAGCAGCTCTGCAGGGAGGTCGGGTCCTACAAAGAGTGGTGACATGATCCTGAGGGTAGTACTTTCTCCATGTGTGCCTGTGGTCACTGAGGCCATTACTCTGGCTGTTTGTTAGAAATTATGGGAAATGCTGGTCAGGAAAATGTGACCAGCTTTCCATTTTGTACCCAGTCATCTTGTATCTTACCAGCCTCCATCCTTGAACTTCTCCAATCCATCCTTTCCACTGAAGTCTTGCTCTTAAAACCCTTCAATATTTTTCTCCTGCTTTAAAGGGAAAGGACAACACACACACACACAGAGCTTATATAAGAATGAGAGAAGATATTTTAAGGAAAAAGGAGGGTGAATCTCAAAAGTATAATTTCAAAGCAGACAATCCAGACTAAACCAGATTTTCCAAGTCCTATAAAATACATTTAAATAAAAACAAACAAAAATCAAACTGACAGGCCGACTGAAAGCAGAAAGAATAGAATATGTGCTCATTCTACATTCCAGTTCAGTTCAGTCATTCATCTGTGTCTCTTTGCAACTCCCTGGACTGCAGCACACCAGGCTTCCCTGTCCATCACCAACTCCCAGACCTTGCTCAAATTCGTGTCTATCGAGGTGGTGATGCCATCCAACCATATCATCCTCTTTCATCCCGACTGATTTCCTGTAAGATTGACTGGCTGGATCTCCTTGCAGCCCAAGGGACTCTCAAGAGTCTTCTATAACACCACAGTTCAAAAGTATCAATTCTTCGGTGCTCAGCTTTCTTTATGGTCCAACTCCCACGTCCATACATGACCACAGGAAAAACCATAGCCTTGACTAGACAGACCTTTGTCGGCGAGGTAATATCTCTGCTTTTAATATGCTCTCTAGCTTGGTCATACCTTTTCTTCCAAAGAGCAAGTATCTTTTAATTTCATGGCTGCAGTTACCATCTGCAGTGATTCTGGAGCTCAAGAAAATAAAGTCTCTCACTGTTTCCACTGTTTCCCCATCTATTTGCCATGAAGGGATGGGGCCAGATGCCATGATCTTCGTTTTTTGAATGTTGAGTTTTAAGCCAACTATTTCACTCTCCTCTTTCACTTTTAACAACATGCTCTTTAGTTCCTCTTTGCTTTCTGCCATAAGAGTGGTGTCATCTGTATATCTGAGGTTATTGATATTTCTCCTGGCAATCTTGATTTCAGCTTGTGCTTTATCCAGCCCAGCATTTCACATGGTGTACTGGCATACAAGTTAAATAAGCAGGGTGACAATACACAGCCTTAACATACTCCTTTTTCCAATTTGGAACAAGCCCGTTGTTCCATGTCCTGTTCTAACTGTTGCTTCTTGACCTGCATACAGGTTTCCCAGGAGGCAGGTATGGTGCTGTGGTATTCCCATCTCTTTAAGAATTTTCCAGTTTGTTGTGATCCACACAGTCAAAAGCTTTAGTGTAGTCAATGAATAAGAAGTAGATATTCTTCTGGAATTCTCTTGCTTTTTCTATTTGATCTCTGGTTCCTCTGCCTTTTCTAAATCCAGCTTGAATATCTAGAAATTCTCAGTTCACATGTTGCTGAAGCCAACCTTGGAGAATTTGGAGCATTACTTTGCTAGCAAGTGCTGCCGCTGCTGCTGCTAAGTCACTTCAGTCGTGTCCGACTCTGTGTGACTCCATAGATGGCAGCCCACCAGGCTCTACTGTCCCTGGGATTCTCCAGGCAAGAACACTGGAGTGGGTTGCTATTTCCTTCTCCAATGCATGAAAGTGAAAAGTGAAAGGGAAGTCGCTCAGTCGTGTCCGACTCTACGAACCCATGGACTGCAGCCCACCAGGCTCTTCTGTCCATGGGACTTTCCAGGCAAGAGTACTGGAGTGGGATGCCATTGCCTTCTCCATGTGAGATGACCGCAATTGTGCAGTAGTTTGAACATCCTTTGCATTGCCCTTCTGTGGGACTGGAATGAAAACTGACCTTTTTCAGTCCTGTGGCTACTATTGAGTTTTCCAAATTTGCTGGCATATTGAGTGCAGCACTTTGGGATTTGAATTAGCTCAGCTGGAAATCCCATTACCTCCACTAGCTTTGTTCATAGTGATGCTTCCTAAGGCCCACTTGACTTCACATTCCAGGATGTCTGGCTCTAGTGATCACACCATGGTGGTTATCTGGGTCACTGAGATCTTTTTTTTTTAATATAGTTCTTCTGTGTATTCTTGCCACCTCTACTTAATATCTTCTGCTTCTGTTAGATCCATACCGTACCTGTCCTTTATTGTGCCCATCTTGGCATGAAATGTTCCTTTGGTATCTCTAATTTTCTTAAAGAAGTCTTTCCCATTCTATTGCTTTCCTCTATTTCTTTGCACTGATTACTTATTAAGGCTTTCTTATCTCTCCTTGCTATTCTTTGAAACTCTGCATTCAAATGGGTATATCTCTCCTTTTCTCCTTTGCTTTTAGCTTCTCTTCTTTTCTCAGCTATTTGTAAGACCTCCTCAGACAACTATTTTGCCTTTTTGCATTTCTTTTTCTTGGGGATCGTTTTGATCACTGCTTCCTATTCAATGTTACAAAATCTCTGTCCATAGTTCTTCAGGCACTCTATCAGATCTAATCCCTTGAATCTATATTCCAAGATATATACAAATCAGGGCACTTCAAAAAAAAAACAAGGCTCAAAGCCACTAACACTATGAAAAAAATTGAGTAAAGATTTCTTCTTTCAGTTTTTATATTCTTTGAGTGCTGATTTGCAATGCACAAGTTAATCACATTGTTACTGGAAAGCAGATGAAGGACTGGTTTCCTCATGGTATAAGATGAAAAGAGTTATGGAGATGAAGGGTGTGACGGCTGCACAATAATGTGAATGTAAAATAGGATGGAACTGTACACTTAAAAATGGTTATGATGAAAAATAAGTGGTTATAATGTTAATTTTTATTTTATATACATTTTACTACAATAAAAGAAGAAAAAAAGAAAACCATAAGAAGACTGAAGGTTAAAATTAAAGATAAATAATTACCGCAAGTTTTCTAGGAAGTAAAGATGATGGAAAAATTTCTCAATGATATTATTAAGATACGCCTCTAATATTGCTCCATTGCCATCATTCTGAGATTCTACCCATTGTCTATTTGTACTATTCTAAGACGCAAGAGTCCTCCTTCCAACCCCAGTCATTCTTTAAGGTGTGGATAAAACAAACAAATCCCAGAGATAAATAATTCCAGAGTCTTTCAACTACTTGGAGCTTTTTCAGGTATACTTGGAAGGAACGTTTACTCACTACTGTATTGAAGAAAGTTCTGTCATTCTTTTGATGAAACTTTTGGATAGTGTTAGGACCCTCTTTTTAAAAAGTAAAATGGCAACCCACTCCAGTGTTCTTGCCTGGAGAATCCCAGGGACGGGGGAGCCTGGTGGGCTGCCATCTATGGGGTCGCACAGAGTCGGACACGACTGAAGCGACTTAGCAGCAGCATTCTTACACAGGCCAAATGTATACTGAAAATGAAATCAGAAAAAGCCTGTACCAAACTTACAAAGCTATCCCAAAGATTATGTACTAACACTTCAGTGGTCACAAAAATAATTTTTTAAATTAAGCATTTACCATTGAGATATTCGTAGATTTACATGCAGTTGAAATAAGTAATGGCAACCCACTCCAATATTCTTGCCTGGGAAATCCCATGGACAGAGGAGCCCTGCAGGCTACAGTCCAGGAGGTCCTAAAGAGTAAGACTGGACTGAGCATCTAACACAACAGCAATGTATCCTTTACCCAGTTTCTTCCAATGGTAACTATAGTACAATATAATACCAAGATACTGACATTAACAGTCAAAGCACAAAACATTGCCATCACTCTAAGGATCCCTCTGCTGCTAAGTCGCTTCAGTTGTGTCCGACTCTGTGCGACCCCATAGACGGCAGCCCACCAGGCTCCACTGTCCCTGGGATTCTCCAAGCAAGAACACTGGAGTGGGTTGCCATTTCCTTCTCCAGTGCATGAAAAGGGAAAAGTGAAAGAGAAGTCACTGAGTCGCGTCCAACTCTCAGCGACCCCACGGACTGCAGCCTACCAGGCTCCTCATCCATGGGATTTTCCAGGCAAGAGTACCGGAGTGGGGTGCCACTGCCTTCTCCCTTATATAGCCTCCTGCACTTCCCTTTCACAACCTTCCCATTCCTTAACCATGACAACAACTAGTCTGTTTCGTTTCTATAATTTTGTCCTTTCAAGAATGTTACATAAGTGAAATCATACTATATGCAACCTTTTACTATCAGCTTTTTCCAGTCACCATAATTTTCTGGAGATTCATCTGGGCTGTGTGTTACATGTATCAATAGTTTCTTCTCCTATTTTAAAAACTTTTTTTGGCCATGCTACACAGCTTGTGGGATCTTGTGCAGCATTTGGTATCTTAACTCCCTGACCAGGGATCAAACTCATGCCCCAACAGTTTGTTCTTCTAATCCTGAGTACTATTCCATGGTATCAATGTTTATTCATAAACTGTTTATTCATCCACTGAAGGTCCAGGTTTTGGCTATTACGAATAAACTGCAGTTCAAGATTTGTTTACAGGTTTTTGTGTAAAGAGAATCATAAATTCTTAAGGTTAAGGTGATCTACTTCATACAGAGCTCCTTCAGAACTGAATTTATACTACAATGATCTTATTATCAGTTTTTCTTTTTTCCAGAAACAGGCACTGTATTAAGCAATTTATAGGCACTGTCTGACAACACAATCCTATGAAGTAGATACTGTTAAGTACACATGAAAACAGGGATGGATAGACTAACTTGCCTGAAGGTATACAACCTAGAAGTGACAGTTCTAGCATTCAAATCCATGTGTGACTGCATTCTCTCCCATTAGCCACTGCATTTACTGTGTTGTCAATCATCAAGTGCCTGAACATTTCAACTGATGGGAACGCACTAAGCAGTCCATATGGTTTTCAGCTTTTATGGAAAGTTCTTTCACAATCTGAGGTACAATGTCTCCCTGTAGCTTTCAATCCACTATCCCAGTATTTCTATTTGGTTTTACAAGCACCTTTCACACAATAAATTGAAGGTAGTTATGGCCCCTATTTTATCTTTTCCTGGGTAAATGTTTCCAGTTTCTCAAAGCAATCATCATACAAGTCCTTTACATTACTCACCAATACTCTTCAGCTATCACCTGCTGTTTCTAGATTTTATATTTTCAAGAGTAACTACTTTGTTATTCTGTAACACCATTGTTTCATTGAGAACACAGCTCGCCAGTATCATCAGTTCTTTCTTTTTAAAAAAATATTCCTAAGTCCTAGTGTCATTCACTCAGTCGTGTCCGACTCTTTCTGACCCTTGGGACTGTAGCCTGCCATGTTCCTCTGTCCGTGGGATATTCTAGGCAAGCATACTGGCGAGGGTTGCCATTTTCTTCTCCAGGGGACTTCCTGACCCAGGGATCGAACCTGGGTCTCCTGCACTGCAGGCAGATTCTTTACCATCTGAGCCACCGGTGGTTAGAAAACAAATATTATTATCTAGCAAAATCCCAGCAGCCTTTTTAATGGAAATTGTCACACTGATCTCAAAATTCATATGAAAATGCATGAACTCAGAATAGCCAATAAAATCTCAAAAATAAAAAAATAAATAAAAAGTTGGAGGGCTTACATTCCTGATTTCAAAAGTTATGGTATAAGCATATGCCTACAGATCTTATGTCTCACCTATATGCCTACAGATAAGTGGAACACAGTTGAGAACTCAGTAATAGACTCTTACACTACAGTCAGCTGATTTTTAACATGAGTGCCAAGAAAATCCAATGGGAGCAAGAACAGTCAAGAAATGGTGGGGCAGCAGAATATTCACATGTAAAAGAATGAAATTATGACCCTTACATCACATACAAAAACTAACTCAAAATAGATTACAGTCCTAAATGGAAGTGCTAAAACTATAAAACTATTTTCTTCTAAGAATACAAGAGTAAATCTCTGGGACTTTGGATTATGCAATGGTTTCTTAATGATGCCAAAAGCTCAAATAACAAAAATAAAAATAGGTACTTGGACTTCATCGAAATTAAAAAGTTCTGCTTCAAAGGATACTATCAAGATGGATAATTCCTCAGCAGTTCAGTGGTCAGGAATAAGTGCTTTCATAGCCAGGGCCAGGTTGAGCTCAGGTGGGGGAATCAGCAAAAAAAACAGCCCCCCGCCCCCCGGAAAAGTAAAGAAACAAACAAAACAAAACAAAACAAAGAAGGTAAAAAGCCCACAGAACATCAGAAAAGATTTGCAAATTATATATCTGCTAAAGATACAATATATCTGATTATATATCTATATATCCCTATACAAAGAACTGAGCAATAAAAAGAAAATATAACTCAAAAATGGTCCAAGAAGTTAAACAGATGTTTCTCCAAAGATGATATACAATGACCATTAAGCACATGAAAGGACTCTCAACACCACTGCTACCGCTACCAAGTCACTTCAGTCGTGTCTGACTCTGTGCGACCCCATAGACAGCAGCCCACCAGGCTCCCCCGTCCCTGGGGTTCTCCAGGCAAGAACACTGGAGTGGGTTGCCATTTCCTTCTCCAATGCAGGAAAGTGAAAAGTGAAAGTGAAGTCGCTCAGCCGTGTCCGACTCTTAGCGACCCATGGACTGCAGCCCACCAGGCTTCTCCATCCATGGGATTTGCCAGGCAAGAGTACTGGAGTGGGGTGCCATTGCTCAACACCACTAGGAAAATACAAATCAGAAACACAATGTGATATAGGACTTCCCTGGTCCAGTGGTTAAAAATCCACCTTGCGATGCAGGGAGCATGGGTTCTATCCCTGGTCAGGGCACTAAAATCCTACATGGCTTGGAGCAACTAAGCCTGTGCGCCACTACTCGAGAGTCCATGTGCTGCAACAAAAGATCCCATGTAAAGCAGCCAGATAAATTTTGTTGTTGTTCAGTGGCTCAGTTGTGTCGGACTCTTTGCAACCCCATGGACTGTAGCACTCCAGGCTACCCTGTCCTTCACTATCTCTCGGAATTTGCTCAAATTCCTGTCCCTTGAGTTGATGATGCCATGCAAATATCTCATCCTCTGCTGCCCCTTTCTCCTCCTGCCCTCAATCTTTCCTAGCATCAGACTCTTTTCCAAAGAGTCAGTTCTTTACATCAGATGGCCAAAATATTGGCGCTTTAGCTTCAGCATCAGTCCTTCCAATGAATATCAGGGCTGATTTCCTTTAGGATTGACTGGCTTGATCTCCCTGCAGTTCAAGGGACTCTCAAGAGTCTTCTCCAACACCACAGTTCAAAAGCATCAGTCCTTCAGTGCTCAGCCTTCTTTATGGTCCAACTCTCATACCCATACATGACTAGTGGAGAAACCGTAGCTTTGACTATATGGACCTTTATTGACAAAGTAATGTCTGCTCTTTAATACACTGTCTAGGTTGTCACAGCTTTTCTTCCAAGGAGCAAGCGCCTTTTAACTTCAAATAAATTAATTAAAAAAAAAATACAATGTGATACCACTTCACACTCACAAGGATAGCTAAAATCAAAAAGAACAGACAATAACAAGCATTGAGGAGGATGCAGAAAAACTGGAATCCTCATACATTGCTGCTAGGATTGTAAAATGGCTCTGTCATTTTGGCAAACTGTTAGTCATTTCCTCAAAAGTTTTAACATGGATTTACCAAATGACCTAGCAACCCTTCCCCTAGTTATATACCCAAGAGAAATGAAAACATTTGCACACATTACCATTTGTATGGAAATGCTCACAGCTGCATCATTCATAATAGCCAAAATCTAGAAACAATCCAAACGTCCATTAACTGATAAACATGTAGTACAGTCATTCGATGGAACATTATTCAGTAAATAAAAAGCAATGAAGCTCTGATACATGTTACAACATGGATGAACCTTTAAACAAAAGGAATGAAGTCTGTCACAAAAGATCACATGTCGTATATACTTCTAATGACATGAAATGTTCACAACAGGCAAATCTACTGAGACAAAACATTCGATTACTGGTTGCCAGAGCTGGGAGAGGGGAGAATGGAGACTGACTACTGGTGGGTACTTTTGGGTAATAAAAATGTTCTAAAATTAGACAGTAGTAATGTTTATGCAACTTTGTGAATATACTAAAAACTGACTGAACTGTACACTTTAAAGACCCTGAGTTTAACTGTACATGAATTACAGTATATCAACCTCAATAAAGCTATTAAAAATATTGTTTTAGCCATATTAAAATAATAAAAATGGAAGCTAAGATGCAGTGACTACTATATGCCAGACAATGTACTAACATATATTATATGCTTTATGTTATTTTAGCATCATAGCAGCCTTTGAAGCATTTTATCAGTTGCTGCTGCTGAACAAACTACCCCAAAACTCAGTGGTTTAAAACAATAACTATTATCACTCAGAAGTCTACAGCTACAAGCTGGTTACTTCCCTTGCTCTGGACCAGATCTGGCTATCTTTGAAGTACTTCCTCATGCATCTGAGGTTAGTCTAAACTAGGATGACTGATTCTAGTACACTGTCTCTCAGCTTCTTTGCAGAGTGGCCTGGACTTGTCACAGCAGTAGCAAAGGTCCAAGAGAACTAAAACACTTAAGATCCCTTCAAATCTGCCTCAGATCAGTAAAGACTGTTGCATTCTATTGCAGACCACGATAGGCCAACTTGACCAGGGTTCAATCCCTGGGTTGGGGAGATCCCCCAAGTAGGAAATGGCACCATATTCCCGTATTCTTGCCTGGAAAATTCCATGAGCAGAAGAGCCTGCCAGGCTACAGTTGATAGGACTGCAAAGAGTTGGACTCGACAGAGTGCACACGGACAGTTGTGTAAGTTACAGGTACGGTGTCCTGTGTTTTTACAGTCCGTGGGGCTGCAAAGAGTCGGACACGACTGAGCAACTGAGCACAGGCATATAGTCCAGGTTGGGTTCAAATGGTAGGAAGGAGACTTTACCACCTTGTGGGAGGATCTGTAAAATTAGACCACGGGGCTGCAAAGAGTCGGACACAACGGAATGACTTTCAATTTCACTTTTGCTGCAAAACTATAAGTTTTCTAACAAGTGGAAATCACTGTACTGTTAAAAAATGGAGAGGCTTGGATCGAAACATGGTTATACTATTTTTCTCAACAATTTATTTGTGCAGCTATTTGTTGATTTTGACTTTAGTTAAGAATAACTGGACTTCCCTGGTGGCTCAGACGGCAAAGCGTCTGTCTACAATGCGGAAGACCTGGGTTCGATCCCTGGGTCGGGAAGATTTCCTGGAAAAGGAAATGGCAACCTACTCCAGTACTCTTGCCTAGAAAATCCCATGGACAGAGGAGCCTGGTGTCCATGGGGTCACAAAGAGTTGGACACGACTGAGTGACTTCACTTTCACTTTCTAAGAATAACTGAATTGTTAAAATTCAATTGTTTGTTTTGAAACTTTTTTGTCAATATTATCTATATTAATAAAAGTTTTTGAAACTTCACAATTTAAAAAATGTTGTTATAAAGTTAATCATTGAGAACTAAAAGTCGTTTTGTTGTTGTTTAGTCACTAAGTCATGTCTTGACTCTTTTGTAACCCTCGACAGCAGTCTGCCAAAGCGCCTCTGTCCATGGGATTTCCCAGGCAAGAATACTGGAGTGGGTTGCCCTTTCCTTCTCCAGGGGATCTTCCTGACCCAGGGATCGAACCTGTGTCTCTTGCTTGGCAGGCAGATTCTTTACCACTAAGTCACCTGGGAAGCCCAAAATTGTTTTGATAAAATTCCAAACCAGAAATTATTGAATAGAGTTGCAGCTTTCATATCAGTTTCAGCATCAGATGAAATTTGACTTTATTTTGTATGCATAATATTAGAAATCTTGAGTCACGCAGGTAGTTGCAAGGGATAAACATTTGTAATAGTTTTTTAATTTTCATTTTTAAAAACTTTGGGCCAAAAGAACAGCACAGATAGTAGAGTTTCATACACCCTTCATCCAACTTCATCCATCCTAATGTTAAGATCTTACATGCCCATAGCACAATTATCAAAATTAAGAAATTAATATTGTTACAATACTGTTAACTAAACCATGGACTTTATTTGGGTTTTGCAAACTTTTTGATAATGTACTCTTTCTGTTATAGGTTCCAATTCAGGATCCTCCATATGGAGATCTGAATGTTTTTCTGAAATCTATCACCAACATATTACCTATCCTTTAAAAATTGTGTGAAAATTATAAATTTGAAAAATGTATCCTCAGCTATTTCATTCAAGTAACAATTTAATACGACACAGTTTTTTACAGAGTTTTGTAGCATAGCCTAGATCCCTGGTTTCCAATGTTGGCTGCACATTAGAATCACCTGAGTATAATTAAAACTGCTATCCAGATTTTATCTCAGCCCAATCAAACCACAATGTCTATTTGTGAGATTCAGACATAGGTATTTCATAGGTACTAGAGTTACCTCACTGATTCCAATGTGCAGCTAAGAGTGAGAACCACTGCATAAATGTCAATGGTTAAGGGAAATTCAATCCATTTAAGAACAGGTAGTCTCTGGGTATGGTTATGTAACCAATTCAGCATTCAGGACATATTTCTCCAAAAAGCCATGGGATTATCAAATGTCTTATATTAATGAAGATATTATATATATAAAATGGCATTATTTTGGTTTACCATTCTTTGAATTCTGACAAAAGATGATACATTAATCTGCCATAACTTTTTCTCTAGTAAAACTAGTCTGATTTCCCAATGATCAGTAATTCTTTTCATTCATTTATTTATTATTTTTTGGCCATATCATGTAGCATGTGGAAATCTTAGTTAACTGACCAGGGATAGGAATTCAATCCATGACCCCTGCATTAAGAATGTGGAGTCCTAACCTCTGCACTACTGGGGAAGTCCTAGAATCTTTTTTTCTAAACCAGCAACTTTGCCCCCTATGAAACATCTGGCAATGTCTGGTAGGAGTTTGGTTGTCACAACTTGGGAGAGGTGCTCCTGGCATCTAGTGAATAGAGAGGCCAGGGTTTCTGTTAAACATTCTGCAGTGCACAGGAAAGGCTCCCACAACAAAGAATTATACAGCCCCAAATTTCAGCAGTGCCAAGGTTGAGAGAGAGTGTTTTAAATCTTGAGTCCTGTAGGAAAAATTTGGTTCTTGGAGATTATTCATTCCAACATTGTTTCTAATACTGCAGGAATGGAAAGAGCCTAATTCAGCATATCCATACAATAGAATACTATGCAGCTGTTTAGAAACAAAACAATCCCCAAAGTTCTCTCCATATTAATGAGGAAAAATCCCTAATATACATCAAGTGAAAAACAAAACAAAAACAAAATGCAGAACAATGTATACAGCAAGCTACCATTTATGTAAAAAGGGGAAAATATATCCAATTTGTTTGTAAAAGGTAAATATTTGGAAGGATATACAAAAATTGATAATCCTGTTTGCTTTCAGGGAAAGGAAATGGGTTCTTGTGGGGGCAGGAAGAGAGAGTAGTGTCTTTCATACTTTTGACCTCTGAGCCATGTTGCTATCACCCAAGGAGAAAGTAAATTTTAAAAATTAAATCAACAAACCCCTAATGAATCCTTTAAAGCGAACAAATAGCTTTTCTGTATGAATTATATTACTCTGTTTAGAAAAATCCTGCTGCATCCAATTGTGTTAGGCTGAGGTTAAAGAAAATAAACAGTGGGGCCCCATCCCAACAACATATCTAAACCTACCCTGGCACTGTTTGGTAAACGCTCAGGTTTCTCACAAGGGTACTTTTCATGTAACATTCTTCACAAGAAAAATAACATTGTTTCAAGCTTGTAAAAACATCTTTTTTTTTTTCTTTACTCTGTGAGCCCAAGTTTCCTATCTGTAAACAAGGGCAAGACTATAGTAGTGTTTTCCAGACATTTTTCCTTCCTTCGGTAATATAACATTTACCAAGCTAAGAGCAATTTAAAATACCAACATATAAAAATTATACAAGGGCTGTACTGGGAAAAACAGAAATAAGGAACATCTGCTTTGATGTTCACTTTCTTCCAGCTACTGAAGTACAGAGGAAAGCATCTAGGGTTCAAAAAACAAAACAAAACAACCTAGAGCAACCACAATAGCAACAGCTAACATTTACTAAACATTTTCTGTAAATCAGGCACTGGTCTGAGTGCTTTATGTAAATTAACTCTGTATATTTTCAAAACAATTCTATGACATAAATATTATCATCTCCAACTTACAAAGATAAAGCGGCAAGTATGGCAGAACAGTTAAAAACATGGACTCAAGAGTAACTTCTAAAAAAAAGAATCTAACTTCTAGGATTTGAAATGGGGCTCTCCTACTTAATAGTTGTGTGACCTTAAGCAAGTTACTTAAACTTTGTGTTGTCTGTTTCCTCATTTCTAAAATGGAGAAAATGGGAGTATTTACATACAGGATTCTTAAAAGGATTAAATTACTTAAAAAAAAAATGGGTTATTACTATGACCAACTAGTTTCTACCCAAGTTTGCAAAGCTACCAAGCAGAAGAGTTAGGCTTTGAACCCAGGCAGTAGGGAGTGTACATTTCTACTTTGCTAAAAGGCAATCACCTGAAACATGAGTTTAAAATCATGGTACCCAAACAAAAATTGCAGAGTTCTTCCCTTGGTAAAAGGAAAATTATTTATGGACTATTATATATATGTATACATACATATATATATTTTACTAATCATATAAGAGTTTGAAGCTCTATATTTTTATAGTATTTACCCTAACTTGTCGAGTGTAAAGTTAACCCTGATGATGCTCCAGTAGGTTGTATCTTTAAATGTTTGACACTTTATTTTAAAAGTGTACATCAGGATTTCCCTGGTGGTCCAGTGGTTGAGAATCTGCCTTGGGATGTGGGGGAACTCGGATTCGATCCTAGTCAGGGAACGATGATCCTGCACATCTTGGGGTAGCCTGTGAGCAGAAACTAGAGAGCCGATGTGCCACAATTAAGACCAGACGAAGCCAAATAAATATTTTTTTAAAAGTGTACACTGAAAAGCTTTTCTTGCTAATCTGCATTCCACCGTTCCCTTTGCAACATCCCGGCAAGGAAGCATTATGAGATAAATGTTTAATTACTTCCATTCTAGTGGGGAAATCTGAGCTCAGCTTAGCTAAGACTGCTGCTGTACAGCAATAGCATAGAGCCCAACTGTCTATTTACAGCTTGAGGACTGATGCCAGAAACAGAGCAGTAGGGAAACACTGGAAATCTAGGCGGTTTTGCTGAGGGCCTCTCACTGTGCTTAAAGAAAAGTTTCAGTTAAATCAAACCTCTTTTAAATTAAAGTACAAAACCATCATCTGAGGCAAAGTACTCGAGATAGTTGTGATCTGACCCCCTTTCTGTGTTTCCTATTGCTGCTGTAACAAATTACCACAAACCTGGTAATAATAATAAAACAACATCAATTTGTCATCTAGAGTTCTGTGGTTTAGAGGACCAAACTCAAAGTGTCAGCAGGACTGTGTCCTTTCTGGGTGCTCTATCAGAGAATGTGTTTTCTTGGCTTCTCTAGGTTTTAGAGGTTGCCCTTCATCTTCAAAGTCTGCCTGCAGCAGCTGGTCAGGTCTATGTCCTCCTGCATCACTCTGACACTGACTCTTTGGTCTTCCCCTTCCATCTTTCAAGAACTCTTGTAATTGCAGCGGGGTTACCAGATAATTCAAGGTAATGTCTCTATTTTCAGGTTAGCTGATTAGTACCCTTAATTTTCTTTTGCCATGGAACATAACACATTTACTGGTTCCAGGGATTACAACACAGACATCCTTGCTAAGTCACTGCTAAGTCACTTCAGTCGTGTCCGACTGTGCAACCCCATAGACGGCAGCCCACCAGGCTCTGCCATCCCTGGGATTCTCCAGGCAAGAACACTGGAGTGGGTTGCCATTTCCTTCTTCAATATATAATCCTTGGGGGAACCATTATTCTGTTTTCCATACTTTCCCTGGTTTAAATAATTCAAGGTTCATTCATTCAATAAGGTCATTTTATTGAGCACTTAATCTATTTTAGTCTCTGGTAGGCACCCCTGGCATACACAAAAGAACTGAATACTATCTTATGTGACTATAGGTGAAGGTGAAGTCGCTCAGTCGTGTCCGACTCTTTGCGACCCAGTGGACTGTAACTTACTAGGCTTCTCCATCCATGGGATTCTCCAGGCAAGAATACTGGAGTGGATTGACTATACTTATCGGGAAACTCATGAAGTGCAGTTACCAGAAGTTAGTTAAAGGCAGACTATAAGTAACTCTCTTTATATACAAGTGTAGTGCAATTGTATTAGGAGTGTTTTTTCTTTGTAGCATATGCAATTATGTTACTAGAAAGAAATTTACTATGAAAGCAATGTGACATAGTGGAAAAAGTTACATTTTTAAGAGCCAGGCAAACTAAAAGTCTAAAGATAGTTATCTGACTTTTTTCAGCCTCAGGCTTCTTCTCCTCTGTAAAATGGGGATAATATGATCTATTTCAAAGTGTTGTTTAAGGATTAAATAGGAACGCAAGTTCTTCTGGCATAGTATTTCACAAATGTTAATTTTCTTTCCCTTCTAATATTTTAAGTATCTAAAATTCATTTCAAAATTTCCATGACTCGCTTTACACTAAACCACCAAAGAATATAAAAGAAATGTTAGACATAGTCCCTGACAAGAAATTTAAAATGCTTTTAGTAGAGAAACACACTTGTGTACATGGCACAATGAAAAAGATCAACGGCTCCAAAACAGCTCCATGAAAAAGTTCAGACTTAAGGTTAGGAAAAGCAAATATAGAGTGAGGTAACTGAGGCGAATTTCCCTTTAAAAAAAAACAAAGCAAGCAAAGAAAACCAGACTCACATATTGAAATATGGTAAGGAGGAAATTTAGGAGTGTCTAACTTTAGACCTTGAATGGTCTTTGAGATTAATCTAGTACAATAATTTTCAAACTATTGCCAGATCCCTAGAAGTCCACAGATGTGAAGGAAAAGGGAAACCTAAGTGGATCCCTTGCCTCATTTATTCGGCTTTGCCTACAAGGTGAAACAAAAGATTACTAGAAGACAGCTTTGGAATTAACTGTGGCTTTTAGTAGTCCATAATTCTTTTGAATTCAGTCAAGAAAAAGTAAATGTTCATGCAGAGTTTTGAGACACAAGTATCAATAACTATGGAAATCTGACAGACCTAGATTTGCATTGTTTTATTAACGATTTGGAAGAACAGGACACAAACTATCAGTTACATCCACAAACCGTATCAACATCACCGTGAAGGATAACATAACACTGCACTTTCCCTGTACCTAGGAGTTAATTTGACTCTACACGTATTATGTCATCGCACATCAACCCTGAAGGCAGATTAGGGGCTCACTAATTTCTATGTTCAATTTTTCGTTTCTTGTTGATAAAGAACTAAGAAAAATAACTTTCTGAAGGACAAACAGACACGGCAGATGGAGTCCAGACCTGAACTTGATATATACGGTATCTTTATTCCCTAGCCAGACTGCCTAATGAGGTTGAAAATATATCATCCATTCATCATCCATCCACGAAGAATGTGTAAAAATGCACAAAAAAATCATCGCATATAAACAGTAGTGTGAAATTCGGAGAAATTTAAGCTCGGTTTAAAAAAAGAAAAGGAAAAAGCCAACCATTGAGTGGGTTCTTTCCGGAGTCCTAGGTCCGCAACAGAGCCCAAAAGGCAAGCCCCCTAAGGAGGGTCGCCGGCCCTACTGGTCTCACTCCCTACCTCATGGAGGTTCGGAGTCCCGCTCCTTTCCCTCATGGATACAACCCCCGTGCCGGTCCACTTCCTCACCGAGTCACAAACCAGCTCTCCCCGCCCGGCAAACGGCAGACTCTGTCAAGCGCCGTCTCCACGCCGCGCGTCCCGCAACGGAGAAGCAAGCTCGGGTCGTAAGGCAGGAAGCTGCTCAATGCGCAGCCGCCGCGGCCTCCAACCACCCGCCAGCGGAGGGGCGCTAGGCTGCCCCCGACCCGCTCGGCGAGGCCAGGGCGAGGCCAGAAAGGAAGCTGCGGCGCCAGGGGCGCCGCGGCCAGCGAGGTAAATAGCCACAGGTTTCTCTCCGTCAGTCGCGGTCATTCGTGGCCTAACGGCAAGCTCTGCCCACTTCGCCCGTCGTTTTCTCCCCCGCTTCTGCAGCCGACGGGAATGGAAACAGTCCCGCGGGGGATTGTGGGAGGCGCACGCGTGAGGGGCGGAGGGTATGTCGGGGGGCCGGAGGAGGAGGAGGCCGCGGCGGCCGTGGCGGCGGTTGGTGGCAGTGGGGGGCGGGGAAGGGGGAGGGAGAGGAGAGGAGGTGGAGGAGGAGGCTTGGGCTCGCGCTGCTGAAGGTACGCGTGAGGGCCCGCGCCAGAACTGGCTTGACAGGGGCCGAGGGGAAGGGGGAGGACTGTGCCACAAGGCGCCCCAGAGGGAGTGCGTACTGGCTGGCGGGCGCGCAAGGCGGCCGAAGGTGGTGGTTGGTGGGAGCAGCGAGCGACGAGCCCAGATACACTCTGGCGCGTGCGGGCGGGCGTGCGCGCTCCGCCGCCCAAGTCGGCTGAGGGGGGAGGACGAAGGGGGAAAACGCGAGGAGGGGAGGGGAGTGGGAGGTGGGGGGCACGAGGCGCCCTTCGCTCCCTCCCTCCCAAGGAGCTGCCGCCGCCGCCGCTCTGCCGCCGCCGCTCCCGCCGCCATTTTGGGTTCGCTTTGCGGAGGGGGGAGAAGATCCCCGTCTCGGTTGCGGGACCCGCCTCCCCTCAGTTTCCCCGCTGAGCCCCAGGCCTTTCCCTTCTCCTCTCTCGCATTTCCGCCAGTCCGCTCACCCGCTGGCCGCCTCCTGACAAGCGGGAGGGATCCGCTGTGGACCAAGGGAAGCGGAGGAGCCTGGTGGCGGCCGCCCCCTCTTCCCCACTTCCCTGCACTCTCATCTCCCTCGGCCTCGGCCTCTGACACGGTGAGTAGAACCGTCTGGGGAGGCCTTTGGGCCTAAGTACTTCCTCAGCGACTCAGTCCCTGGCTTCCTGGGAGCTACTGTCATCTCCCCGGACCTGGACCTCCGGGAGAGCGGTGGTAAGGATGGGGGAGGGGAGCGGAGGGAAGGGGATCCTGCGCTTACCGGGAAGTCCCTCCTGGCGGGGGTGCAGGGGTGTCCCTGACAGGCGGGCTCCTGCTGGGGGAGGGGCGGGAAAGTAAGCGAGTGGAGGCGGAGTCGGTTGTGCCCCTGACAGGTTAGTTTGTGTCTTGTGGAGGAAGGATTGGAGCATCCCCCATAGTCCTGTTTGTTTCGTTTAAGGGATAAAAGTGGCAAGAGGGAAGATTTTCCGTACGGCCAGATCTGTGGTGTCTCTGACATGCTGAACTGTATGTAGGGACGACAGAATGATCTCAGTTCCGCAAGTTTAATAAATGTTACTCGTGGCTTTGGGCATTGAAAGACATGTTTTTGGTCTAGAAGACAGATGGTCTGTTGGTGTATAGCGGCTGTGTTTGTGTGAGTATACAAGGAAGGAAAGTGTTCCGGAAGAGTTTGCTTGTATTTTTACAAGTGTAATGGAGTTCCCCTTTATACTAGCTTATTTTTAAAATAAAGCTTGGGATGTTCCTTGCTGGTTGATGTGTTTGTGTATTTTAGGGTTTGGGATTGCCTTAATACTTACTTGGAAAGAGAAGTCATGGTAGTATTTTGGAAATATAGCATGTAAGTGGTGGGGTCAAGAATAAGAGAAACTTACTATAGTCACCTATTCTTAAGAATAGTTTGTTGCTCAGAATAAAGTGAATTGTTTAGATGTGAAGGCCCAGAACATCTTTACTTGAACAATGTACTGTGAGTGTATAAAGAATGGATGGAGTTTTTGTTGACCTGAGTTTGTATTAACACTTCATAATAGAATAAAGCTTTTATATTGTTCAGAATGCTCTTTCAGTTTGTTTGTAGTCATAAATCTCTGTGGAAATGGTGGGATGAATGTTTCCTCCCATTTTACAAAATAGGAAATTGAGGCATAAAGACATCATTTTTTCAAGGTCATATGTTAAATTGGTGACAAACTTGGGACTATAATAGATACTTTTGACTTCTAGTGCAGTAGTATAGTCATCATATCATGACATCTCAGGAGATCTTTGTCAGGCAAATCTGAGTTTATTGTAAAGATAGGGGCATATTGAATGGTATTTGGTAGAGATCAATTGTGTCAGACAGAACATAGGTTGTCTTTGCCAGGTTGGCCTGTGAGAGATGGGTATTCCATGAGGATATTATTTTTTGTTTATGGAGAAAGCAGAGCGTTTCTAACACTTGAGTTTGTGTATTTGAGGGAGGGATATTTAACTGGTAACATAGAAGCAGGGTGAGGGCTGACAGCTTAACTTTAAGGGAGAAAGGATCTTTCATTCATTCAACAAATATTTACTGAGTAGCTACTCAATAAATGGTCCTTGCCTTGGGGTGAGAATAATCAAGGTGACCCTGTTGAAGTAGCTCGGGTACATTTGTCTTGACAGTGGTAAATACTGAAACAGTGATACATATTGAGTCGAGTGAGGCAGACAGGTCAGTGTGGAGCTGAAACTCGAAAACTTTCCTCAAAAGTATACTCAAGTTTGGAGGGAATTTAGATCTTCCAGACGTTTTATTTGTGGAAGGCTGCAAGTGTACTTAAGCATCTAATAGGGTGCCCAGTTTGTGGTAGAGTGTGCTGCCTTTTGCATTTTCTTTGGGCATTTCCCAGTAAACTGTTTTGGGGATCTGGAATTGTCAATATATGTGCTTGTGAATATTGGAACTTTTTGGCTGCACTGAAGAAATTCTTTGAAAGACTAATATTGTAGTAAGGATCTCTCTCTGAACATGAGAGAAGTATACTTGAATTAAGGCAACTTAAATGTATTTCTCTGGAAAATAGAGTGTTCTTGATTTGCTGGATTAGTGGTTCTTAGAAGTTTTTGGGGGGTCCACTTATTCTTCTGAGAATGTGATGAAAAAACCCTCACTGTAGAAAATGATGGGCGTGAGCACAATCACACATATTATGCATACAATTTTTAGAAATTTAAATTGTAATGAAGTGGAGCCAATTTATATTTAAGTCTCATTTAAAAGTCTTTTTTTTAAAAATAGTTTTGTTTGGGAGTAGAGATGTTGGTATGAGTTTAAGATGAAAGATTTTTGACAGTGAGCATGCTGACAGTAAGGAGAACTTTAAGATCTTATTTATTCTGTTTATTTTGCTTTCTGTTCTTTGCAGATTGATTTCTATAGTGTTAAAACATGATTCTAATTAGGTGATCAGAGAATGTGATATAACACAAATGTTTATAGATTTATTCTTTCTCATAATTATTCATATTCTCAAACTCATTGCTTTCCAGTTTTGCATTGGGACTGAGGAGTTTTAAAGTTCATTTCTTGGAATTTATCTTAGTTATAACAAATGTTATTGAGTTGTTTTTATGCAAGGACACAAAGATAAATAATATATGGCCTTTGTCGTTGAAGCTATTCTAATTCAGTTGAAGTTATGAATTGCATGTTAGTGGGAGCCTTTAAAAGGCAAGGTGGAAGGAAGCATATTTCTAGAAGCTGAGATTTCATGACTTAGTTGCCTGAGAGGTTTTGCTGTTATTCTTAGGAAGTTACAAAGTCTTCACATTCTGTATGCAACTTTGCAGCTTAAAAACATGTTTTGGTATCATTTGATGTTTGGAGATGAAGGATCTCTGGCTTGAAAAGGATGCAAATGTTGGTGGCATTTTTTATCTTGTTTTCGATGTATTTCTGTAGTGGGTTTACACAAAAGGTCTTAATGTCATTTTTGGATATTCATGTATCTAGAAAACACTCTGGGGTGACTTGAAAGACTCCCCTTGAATCTAGTACTGAAAATTAAAAATAATTACTGGATTTTGTGAAGAAACTCAGAAAGGTGTTTTAATGGTACAGATTACAAGATTCAGTAAGATAATGGAAAGATCTTAGGAAAAATGGTCTGATTGTCTCTATTGTCATGTTCTCTGGGTAAGAAGTCATGTAAATTTGTGAAAAGTTCTATTTTCTCTAATTTTTAACTTGGATAGTAGGTTCCTACATTAAAAAAAACCATGTCATTTATATGTGTGTGTGTAGTGAGTCTATATCTTTGCATATGGATAACATATGTATATAGTCTCCTCTATGTATGAGGTACTTCACAATTTAAAAAAACAGCTATTGCAATAATTACAAAAATACACAGGATCTTTAAGGATCAGGAATAGAGTGATTTTCATGTCCTGTTCTTGGGTTGTATTCTAGCATAACTTCCCTGTGTCTTGCTCAGTACTGTGTCTTTATAGTATTAGCAGTACCACTTGAGGTTTTTTTCTAAGTCTTCCATGCCTTATGAATAAAGAATTTGGACACATTCAGTCCTGCCTAAAATAATCTGCCTGCACGTGGTGGGAAAGTTCTACCGTGTGTGTAGGTAGTGAGTCTCCAATAAATAATTTCATATTGTTTTTTCAGTTACTCATGTTGATTTGAGTCTCTTAAAAATAATATATTCGCTTATATTACCTTATATTGTAATCCACTGTGAGGTCTACTTTGTGCCAGCCTTTCCAGAAGCATGAGCTAGCTTAACCCCGGCTATCATAAGAGAGGGAAATGAGAGTAGTTTTTAAGCTATATTGCTAGTCTTTTTTTTTTCTTAATGTCTGTCTTTAAACTACTTGTAATTTATTTGGTTTATAGTCTTTCATTTGGAAAGGTTAGATTTTCATGCTTCTGATTTGTTATCTGAGTTAATAACTGTCATTTCATATTTTAGAAATCACTTTCTTAGTGACTGTCTGATTGGGGGTGTTGATGGCAGTGTTATGTTGACACAACATAATAAATTATGGCTTCAAGCAGTAATGAAATTTAGCTAATAATCTTATTGGTATTTCAGAGTTATATTTCCTTCATTGAACATCTAACTTTTATGTTTGAAGAATATATAAAATTTTATTTTTCTCAGGCATTTGCAAGTTGATGACAAGAGTTTATATTTTTTTCCATTTACTTTTCCTTTTTTGAAGTGTGGAAAATTTCTAACCTGAGAGCAATGAAATAAATAACAAAGTTCTCATGTATTCAACACCCGGCTTCAAAAATTTTCCAAACCCAGTTATCACACTATATCCCTATCAGCTAACCTCTCTTCATCCTCCCTTTGTTTATTTTGAAACAAATCTTTAAGATATTATATCATTTGATCCATAAATATAGTGTCTACATTATTTTCACTTTCAAATGGGCAATTATTTTTCTTTAGTTAGGTTTATATAATTTTTAAAACAAATTGTCTGATGATAGTTGGAATTAAACTTTTCATACCGAATACTTACAGTCTGTATTATCTATCAGTAGGGATTCCTCTGCAACATAAGAAGAAATGAACTGAATAGAACTTTACTTAATTGCCTTTATTTAGATGTTTGCTTTGTAAAATGCAATTGGTTCCTGTGCTTCCTAGAAAAGTGTATCAGCTTTTTTTTCAAACACACAGTGAGAAGTAATGTCTCTAAGTTTTTCATTGTTTTTTAAGTCATAGTTACAAATTGCTAAAAACATTTTCTAGATCCTTTTCAGTTCAGTTAAGTCGCTCAGTCTTGTCCGACTCTTTGCGACCCCATGAATTGCAGCCCACCAGGCCTCCCTGTCCATCACCAACTCCTGGGGTTCACCCAAACTCATGTCCATTGAGTTGGTGATGCCATACAGCCATCTCATCCTCTGTCGTCCCCTCCTCCTCCTGCCCCCTATCCCTCCCAGCATCGGAATCTTTTCCAATGAGTCAACTCTTCCCATGAGGTAGCCAAAGTATCAGTCCTTCCAAAGAATACTGGACCTAGTTATCACAAAGAAATCAGATGTTGAACAGGAGCTGAAATTGGTCTAAAATCAACATGCTTTTTAAAGAGAATGAAATACACCTTGTTTTGAGTTTTGAAATTCCTTTTGTGGACATTTGAAAATACATGTCATTGCTTAAACTGCTAAAAATAAACCATGCTACAGAGCATGATGAGTAGAAATACGATAGAAAAAGAAGGTAAATATTCCTATTGAGTTGTGAAGAAGAAACAGAGAATAGAGATTTGAAGTGATTGCTGCTGCTACTGCTGCTAAGTCACTTCAGTCGTGTCTGACTCTGTGCAAACCGATAGACGCCAGCCCAACAGGCTCCTCTGTCCCTGGGATTCTCTAGGCAAGAACACTGGAGTGGGGGTGCCATTGCCTTCTCCGTTGCTAGTTAAGTACAATATAGGTGTATATCCTTTTTTTCCAGAAAAGGCTGACAGATGAATGTGAATTCCATCATTAATGAAAGTTTGGTTAACTTATCTTCTAATTCTACAGTAAATAAATCATAAATCTTTGACTTACACTTCTTGTTTTACTTTTTTTTTTTCTATCTTTTCCACACTTGATACCAAACTACTCCTCTCATTCAGTTTTATTTGTCCTAAGATCACAAGTGGACACTGTCCGATTATAAAGTAGCTATATCATGGCTTCTTGGTATAAATGACATTGAGAATGTGATTGGAGACATTCCTTATGATAAAAGTTTCTTAAATTCAGCATTGATGAAAATGAAAGCCCTAGAGTTTAAGGACTAACATGTGAAGCCTAACGGGGATTTAATGGAGAAAACTTAAAAGATTGTCTTTGAAAGAAAAACTGTCAATTCTAACATTTGAGAAACTGGGGAAGTGAATTAATCACATATAATCATTATTGGATGAACAATGTTTTATATATATATATATTTGAGGATACAAAGATAGGGAAATAAGAATTTCAAGTAAGTAGAGATTCTATGTATACAATTGATAACTAAATGATAACACAGGTTGGAAAGTTAAAGTTTAGATGCAGAAGCATATAAAGATGCAGACTCAAGAAGAAAGAAGAGGAATCACCTTGAAACTGAAATTAGTCAGAGGTTTAAGTTAATTTTATTTTTCTGTGTGTGTTTAAAGGGGAAAAAAACATCAAATAAATGTAGAACAAGATCAGAGTTTAATTTTTTCTGTGTAGTATTTTTTCTGTTCATTCATTCATTCTTCATTCAGCCAATTAACATTTTTTCCAGTACTTCATTCCTATTTCTGTGCTTAGGTGTTGGGAAAAAACAAGGAATTTTTTTTTTTTTTTTTTTGCTTTGGTTTTTCTTTGAAGAGTTGTGAATCTAGTAAGAGGAACATCATGTTAACAAATATATGATATAATACATTTCTTTCTCTGAGGTAGAGAGCGGAGCATTTTTAAGTCTTTGAGGAGAAAGGAAAGGCTAGGGATGGCTTCTGACCAGTGGGAAGAGACATGTTTTAAAGGATAAATATGAGTTACTCAGAAGGATATAGTGAGGGCGTTCTAGGTAGAGAAAGATCATCTTCAAGGATGTGAAGTGAATATAACAACAGAATGAGTTCAGGAGACTGTAATTTCATTCAGTATAGTACTTTCTACTGGAGAAGGCAGTGGTGGCACCCCACTCCAGTATTGTTGCCTGGAAAATCTCATGGGTGGAGGAGTCTGGTAGGCTGCAGTCCATGGGGTAGCGAAGAGTTGGACACAACTTAGCGACTTCACTTTCACTTTTCACTTTCATGCGTTGGAGAAGGAAATGGCAACCCACTCCAGTGTTTTTGCCTGGAGAATCCCAGGGACGGGGGAGCCTGATGGGCTGCCGTCTATGGGGTCGCACAGAGTCTGACATGACTGAAGCGACTTAGCAGCAGCAGCAGTACTTTCTACCATTCTCCTATGATTTCCAGTGACTTTAGTACTATATGGTTGGCCTTTGTGCTTTGGGGCTTCCCTGGTAGTTCAGAGGTTAAAGTGTCTGCCTGCAATGTGGGAGACCCGGGTTCGATCCCTGGGTTGGGAAGATCCCCTGGAGAAGAAAATGGCAACCCACTCCAGTATTCTTGCCTGGAGAATCCCATGGACGGAGGAGCCTGGTGGGCTACAGTCCATGGGGTTGCAAAGAGTTGGACATGACTGAGCGACTTCACTTTACTTTGTGCTTGGAGATCATAAAAAAATAAAGATGAAACTATGTTCAATATACTCTACTTAGAGAAAATAGTGTATTGTTATAGCTCAAGGTAATTTTAACAAAGATTAAAATCAAGAAAATGATTCTGTTTTAGTTAGAATTTTTTTATTGGAATATAATTGCTTTACAATGCTCTGTTAGGAACATGAATCAGTCATATGTGTACATGTATCCCTTCCCTCTTGAACCTCCCTCCCACATCCTCATCCCACTCCTCTGGGACATCAGAGAACACAAAGCTGAGTTCCCTGTGTTAAAAGGCAGCTTCCTGCTAGCTATCTGCTTTACACATGGTAGTGGATATGTTAATACTACTGTCTCCATTCGTCACCCCTTCTTTCACCCTCTGTGTCCACAATTCTCTTCTTTATGTCTGCACCTCTATTCTTGCCCTGTCAATAGGTTCCTGTACCAGTTTTCTATATTCTGTATATATATATATATATATAAAAATATATATATAAATATACAATATTATATATTGTATATAACAATATATATGTGTATATTTTATATGTATTATATATGTATATTGGTTTTTCTCTTTTGACTTACTACCATATACCCCGTTGCTCCAGCATTTTAGTTAATCAAGCCTTGTCTATAACAGGTATCCAGCCAAGTAAAATAATAAATAATTGCTTTTCATAATAATGAACAAATCTGCCAGTCTCCACACTGGTATATTTCTCCTTCATTTGTTGAAAATGTCAAATAATGATTAAGACTGTGGCCTCTTAAAATCAGATTGAGGGGTCTCCCTATGGTCCAGTGGTTCAGACTGTGTGCTTCCACTGCAGGTGGCATGGATTTGGATCCCTGGTCAGAGAACTGAAATGCTGCAGCCACATGGTGCTCACAAAAACTCATTTGTAACTTTCCACAAAATAATTATGGTCTTTGGTTTCCTTGACTGTAAAATTATGATAATTGTTGTTTAGTTGCTAAGTCATGTCTGATTCTTTTTGACCCCATGGACAGTAGCCCCCAGGCTCTTCTGTCCAGAGGAGTTCCCAGGCAGAATACTGGAATGGGTATTTCCTTCTCCAGGGGATCTTCCCAATCCAGGGATTGAACCCACGTCTCCTGCATTGCGTTTAGATTCTTGAACCCTGAGCCACCAGGGAACCTTAGAATGGTAATAATACTTAACTGCTAAAGGTTGTTGGAGGATTGTATGAGATAATATGTGTAAATGCTTAGCATGATTTATGTCATATAGCAAGTGCAAAAAACACATTTGCTGTTAATTTCTCTTCTTCATTTCCTGAAAAGAGAAACAAATGATTTTCCTTATATATATTTTCTATAGGAGGTAAGAATATGAAAACTACATTTGTGAAAGTGTATATATGAACAACTTATTTACATGTATACATATTTTTCTTAATTCTTGTTTTATCTTATTTTCCTCACATGTGAACTCTACTTTTGTATTAATTTCAGGCTAGGCTTTTGCGTTTGGCTTTATTTATTTGGCTGCCTTGTATCTTAGTTGTGGCATGCGAAATGGTCGATCTTCATTGTGGCATGCAGGATCTTTTTTTTTTTTTTTCCAGTTGCGGCATGCAGAATCTTTAGCTGCGGCATGTGGGATCTATTGATAGTTCCCTGACCAGGGATGGAACCCAGGCCCCTTGCGTTGGGAGCATGGAGTCTTAACCACTGGACCACCAGGAAAGTCTCCTGCTTGGCTTCATCTTACCTTCTTCAAGGATTTGTTTCTAAAGTGAACAAGAATATATATTATTGTGTGAATATTTTGGGGTGGAGAACCTTGTCTTTGTACAGTGTTGGCTTTAGTTATGACAGTTCTCCTTTTAAAGCTGATCAGTATTTCCTTTTATTTTTTAGGAATAAAAGTCTTCTAAAGCTTTGTAGTCTTCTAAAGCAGAACCCATATGTTTTATTAAACCACCTCATTTGATTGAGAAAAAAGGCCAACATGTAGTCATTGAGTGATTATTATGTGCCAGTCACTAGGATTCAGTGACAAACAAATAAGGTTCTTGAGCATTTTTCTTTTCATTTTCTAGGGCATAATTTTTCAGTATTGATGTAACGTATTGCTACCATCATATTACATGTGGTTCAAGCAAAACTTGTTCTTAAGGTAGAATAGAGATTTCTGAAGAAATGTCTTGGGATGTGATATTTTATGCCAGAGCAAATCAGTTCTAGGAAAAAAATGTCTTAACTTGAGGAATCTTTATTGTCTCCTATGTTTTATACAGGGAGTCTGTTGGGCAGTTAGTCAAGTCCTCTGCTCAGAGTCAAATAAAAATAACTTTCTGCTTCCTGTGCCTTCCAACAGAAAGCATTCAACAAGTATTGATTGTATACATTTGGCCCTCTGTATTCACGGGTTCTGCATCTGCAGTTTTAACCAATCACAGATCAGCAATATTTGGGGGAAAAGAAATTCCAGAAAGTTCCAAAAAGCAAACATGAATTTGCCTCATGCCATCAGCTATTTGTATAGTGATTATATTGTAGTATTTATAGCTATTTATATAGCATTCACATTGTATTGTACTGTAAGTAATCTAGAGATGTTTTCAAGTGTAGAGGAGAACATGCTTAGGTTATATACAAATACTGTGCCATTTTATATAAGGGAGTTGAGTATCCCTTGGGTTTTGGCATCTGTGAGGGGTCTTGCAACCAGCCACTGGCAGGTACCAAGAGAGGACTAAACTTTATGCCAGTACTGTATTAAGCCACCCATTCTAGTATCCTTGCCTGGAGAATCCATGGATAGAGGAGCCTGGCTGTAGGGTTGCACAGAGTTGGACATGACTGAAGCAACTTAGCACAACTTAAGCCCAGGGGTTACAGCAGTGAGTGATAGTCAAAAATCACCGCCCTCATGGTGCTCACTTTCTGGTGAGTAGTAAGATAACTGTAGAAGTAGATGTGATGTTACGACATTTTGTGATAAGTATTGTAAGAGAAATGTAAAGAAGGTAAGAGTGAATGTTAGATAGTTTAAAGAAGTCCTTGGAGCTAGTAGTGTTTGAACAGAAATCTGAATGATACGAAGGACCCGATGAATCTGTCTGAGGCATAAGTGCTGAGGCAGTAGTGTGTTTGGTGTGTTTAAGAGATAGGAACGAGACAGAACAGAGTGAACAATGTGGGGAAGAATAATAAAAATAAGAAGGAGGTAGCCAGGGCCTAGATGATGTAGGATCTTTTAAGACTTGACTAAGTATTTAGGTTTTATTCTGGATTTGATTGGAAGCTATTGAAAGGTTTTGAGTGGGGAGATGACTTGATCTAATATGTACACTTTGAAAGGCAAAGAGTGATGCAGCAGAGTGGCAAGTGATATGGCAGTTACAGTATTTGAGTCAAGAGATGGTTTGGAGTTGAACCTAAAGTGTGATCAAGAAGATGGGTTTAAGATAATATTTTGAAGATAGTAGTGATGATAACCTGTATTGGATGTGTGTTCTGAGTAAAAGAGTAAGTCAAGAATGACTCCAAAGATGGCGTTAACAGCTGGACACCATTTACTGAGACAAGGAACACTGGCAGAAGCAAGTTACAGGAGTGCAGATGTTAAGAGTTTGCTTTGGATATATTGACTTTGCGTTATCTATATTGAGTAGGCAGTTGGATATATAAATCTTGAGGTTGGGATAAGTGTAAATTTGGGAATTCATCAGTGTGGAAATGCTTATTTATAGCCATAGGACTTCATGAGATTACCTGGATAGTGAGTGCAAATAGAGAAGAGATGCTCTTGGACTGAGTTGTGGCATATTCTTGACACTTAGTAAAATTGCCAGGGTTGAAAGAATATTTTGATATTATAATATTAGGAATAATACTTTCCTAACTAAGAAAACCCAGCAAGTAATAACTAGTCAAGACATATAGACAAAAATAAAATGGTTGAGAAAGAGATTGCCATTCTTTTACCTGTTAAATAGCTCTTTGTGTCACAGAGCTCAGAACACTCATTTTATTTGAAATTAAGAGCAAGAGTGCCTATTTGTACTTGATTACTCTGAAAAGATGGCCAGAATGGTCGTTAGTTTCCTAGATGTCCATTGTGAGAGGCAATATAAGGTTAAACAAACAAGTACAAGTTTATAAAATAATGAAGTATCAAAAGATGTTAAGCTACTTACTCAATATGATACCCCTTTCTAGCTTTGAAAACTTACAGAATTAGAGTGAGATCAAGTGGTCTCCTAATTTCTTATTTACTTGTCATTAGGCATTGTTAGACCTTCTTTTTAAGAAGCTGGTTTTTCATCTGTGGACTCAGTCGACATCCTAGAATACATATATGTAACTATTAGGGGCTTAATACTGTTTAGGTTGACTTACTGCGTTTTGCAGGTTTTTCTGGATGTGGGTAAGGATCTATTTAAATGTATTTGAGGTGTCAGAAATTGAAAGGAATAGAAATAACAGGTGATAAAAGCAATCACAGTCTATAGATTTTGTTGTTGATAATTTGAAAACCTATCAGAAATCCTCTTAGCTTAATGCATGAAACGTATTCTCTTACTTGAGCATATGACTTCACACTTTCCAATCTATCTCTACCATTAGGAAAATGAAGGGCCCATCTGTTGAACTGTCATTATGCCCAAAAGGCTGCTAGTGTCGGACTTTGTCAGTTCAGGAAAAGGTATTAATTCCAGAACATTGAGGGGAAACTTTTCTAGTAACAACATATTTGCTAGGGTTTATTTGATTGCTTGTTGGCTGTTTTATAGAAAGCACCTGAGAATTAAGGATCCGTATCATGTATGGTTTCTTTTTCCTAAGTCAGAAGCATCATTTGTATGTATTTGAGACCCAATTCTTTTTCATATAAATGATATCCTTAAGAACATTACCAAAAATTTCCAAATAGTTAGAAGCATTCTTATTAAGTAGAACTGAGATGTTTTAAAAAGTAGTGTGATTTGGGATTCAGATACACCTCAAAAGACATTTCTAGGTGTGTCCGTTCCACACAAACCCAGAAACTGTGTTTACTGAGATTTTGAACTAGGTGATAAAAGTGGTGACCTCCAAGTTTCAGGGCATTCATTTTGTACCTTACCTGAGAAGCTGGCCTTAAAAACAGAGGACCATAACTCTTTCGGTGGTGGTGGTGCTAGAGGTCATGGACCCATTTAGAGCGTAATGAAACCTTTCTAACCTTTCCCCAAAAGTGCACATATGCCCATAAGATTTTTGGCATGTAATTTGGGGATGGGGGTTCTTGTGCAATTTTGATTATAGGCCATTATACTTTGTTTCATAAGAATCTTAATTATGAATTGTTATGTGACAATAGTTGCATTCTTTGCCTGTTCTTCAATAGGGATGGAAATAAATTCATATGGTATCATGGAAATGGAAATAAACTCATATGGTATCATGGTTGGATGGTAGTTTAAGTAAATCTTTGCCAGACTGTCTGTTATCTGTCTACCTTCCTTTTCTCTTCACCATTTTGGTAATGCAATAATTTCTGGAGAATGACTGGTTAAAGCAACATCCCAGTGTTAGAATGGCAGGCTGGATTTAAGAAAAGTAAGTGTCCAAAATTGGTAAAATGGCAGCAAAGTGATAATCATCTGTGCCCTACCCTGGATGGCTTCCAGCTAGGTTCCCTGGCTATATCCTACACACTCTAAAATGCATGCAGTTTCTGAATCCAAATCTGACCACCTGCCTTGGCAGGACATACTCTAGCACTGTTAGGATTCTGCCTACTTCTTTAGTTTTGTGTCTCATTGGGCCTCTTACCCTTGTGCTTCAGCTGTTTGGAACTGTCAGTCATTTCCACACACAATTCGTTTATATCTCCGTGACTTTCATGTTCCTCCCAGTGCCTGGCTGCTTAGAGAACACCTACCCAACTTCTGAGACAAAGTTCAAGTTGATGCTGTGAAGCTTTACCTGGCCATCTCCCCTCTTTTGGTGAACAGTATGCACTCATTTCTCTTTGGCATATACCTAGGAGTGGAATTGCTGGGCCACAGGGTAAGCATATTTTTATCTTTAGTAAATACAGTCAAACAGTTTTCCAAGTTTTATTGTATGACTTTATGACTTTATCAGGCTTGACATCTTCCCCAGTTTTTAGTGTTGCCATTCTTTTTAATTTTAGCCATTTTGGTGGGTAATAGTATTTCATTGGTATTGATTTACATTTCACTGGTGAGGTTGAGCATCTTTTCATGTGTGTGTTGTACATTTGGGTATCCTCTTGTGAAGTCCTGCTCTTAATATATATTCTGAATGCAGTTCCTTTCTCAGATCTGTGCATTGTAAATATCATCCCATGTGTGGCTTCCGTTTTCACCCTCTTGGTGGTGTCTTAATGAACAAAAGTTCTTTTCGTAAAGTCCAATTTGTTTTCTTTTTCTGATCTAGATAGATTGAAGAAGCATATAGTTGTGTGTAGAAGGAAATGGAGAATTACTTAATAGGCATAAAGTTTCAGTCAAGCAAGATGAATAAGCTCTAGAGATTTATTGTACTGATTGTACGTATAGTCAACAATAGTATACACTTAAAAACTTAGTAGATCTCATAGTGTGTTCTTAACACAATAAGACAAAATAAAAGATAAAAGAGGTGTGTTCTAGGTGGTAGTCTTGAATGGAAACAAAAGGAGAGGATTGTATTAAGAAAATAGCACTTCAGGAATTTCCTTAAAGGTCCAGTGGTTAAGACTCTGCTTCCAGGTGCACAGGGTGCAGATTCAATCCCTGGTTGGGAACTAGGATCCCACATGCCTTGTGATGGAGCCAAAAAAGAAGACAGCTAGTCAGTATTAAGATAATAGAGTTAGAAAGTACATCCAAAAGCTATTGGGTTAGATTTCTCAATTTTATGTATATATGAAAAATACTTGAGAGGTGTGTGCATGTGGCAATGATGGTGGTGGTTTAGTCGCTAAGTTGTGTCTGACTCCTGGCAACCCTGTGGACTGTAGCCTGCCAGGCTTCTCTGTCCATAAGTTTTTCCAGGCAAGAATACTATATATGGAGCTATGTATAGTTCAGTATATTTCAAATTTTTAAAAAATATGTTTTTGTTGGATTTGTGCTTAGTTATAAAATTAATAAACTCTGTAATAGGTCAAGGAAAAAATGTTTATAAGTAATTTTTTTCCCTGTTTACTTCAAATCTTTTCCGCTAAAGGTAACCAGTGCTATCAATTGGTGTATAATCATCCATTCATATTTATTTCTGTGTCCATACAAATACATATTTTTTTCCTACCCTTTACAAATATGAGATCATGCTTGCATTTTTACTTAAAAATAGCATATATGGCTGTATATTTGTGTATATGTGTATATGTATATATATTTAACTTTCTATGTGTGGCACATCAAGGACTGCTGTAATAGCCTTTCATTAGTGCTTTTGTTTTTCTATGATAGAAAATAACTACTTCCCAAAATGATGGTGGCCACTAGTGTCCCTTTCCCACCTTGCCAGTATTGGTTGATATCAGTCTTAAATGTCAACCAAAGTAATGAGTGAAAAATACCTTGCCTTAGATCACATTTGCCTGACTACCAATGAGGCAGGTCATCTTTTGACGTCAATTGTGTATGCATATCTCCTGTATAACTTTTTTTTTGTTCTAGTTTATAGAAATAACTGTGTGTTAGAAATATTAATCCTTTTTCATATTTATTATATCTTCTCCCAACTTATTGTCTTTGATTTTATTTACATCTTATGTTACAGGTATATGTTTTATATAATCAAATCTGTCCATATTTTCCTTTGTGTTTCTAGTTTCCTGATTTGCTTTAAGGTTTCTCAACCATAGGCTAGAGAAATAGTCACAGATACTCTTCAAGTGCTTTTATTTTTATATATAGCTTTTAAATATATGAGGAAATTATTCTTGTGTTTAAAGTGAAGAATGGATCTTTGTTTTCTCCAAATGGATAGCTAACTAAGTCAACATGCAGCAAACGTATGTCAAATAAATTAGCTTCTTGCCATATTGAAATATTAACTTGGAAAGATTTTTTACAGGGACATCTCTGGTGGTCCAGTGGCTAAGACTCCACACTCCCAAGGCAGGGGGCCCAGATTCGATCACTGGGTCAAGGAATTAGATTGCACAGGTCACAACTAAGGGAACCTACAAAAATTGAAGATCCTGTGTGCTGCAACTAAGACCCAGTGCAACCAAAAAATAAATGTCCTATATGAGCCTATAAATAGATTTTTAAAAGTTTTTACAGGATGGCCACTAGTGTATTCTGTTCTTATGCAAAGTAGGAAGGGAATCCCTTCCACAAGACCCTTTATTTTGATCTGCCAGAAAAATGTTAAATAGCTTTATTGAGGTACTGTCCAATTCACTAATTTGAAACATACAATTCAATGATTTTAATATACTCACTCACATAGTTCTACACCCATCTCCACTATCTATTTAAGAACATTCATCTTGGTACCCACTAGCAGTCACTTTCCAGTGCAGGTATTCCCCTTTTACCCTAATTACCAGGGCTGTCAGCCCACTAATCTACTTTCTTTCTGTATGGATTTGCTGTTTTTGGACATTTCATACAAATGGAATATTACAGTGTTTTCTGTTGCTGGCTTCCTTCATTTAACATAGTGTTTTCAAAGTTCATCTATGTTATTTATAGCAGGTATCAGTACATCTGGCCTTCAGTATCCTTGGGTTTCACATCCTCGCATTCAACTAATTGTGGATTGAAAATGGGTGGAAAAAATTCTAGAAAGTTCCAAAAGCAGAATTTGAATTTTCTGCATGCAACTATTTACACAGCATTCACGATATATTTACAACTATTTGTGTAGCATTTACTTTGTGTAAGGAATGAGAAGCAATTTAGAGGTAATTTAAGTGCATGTAGGCTATATGAAAATACTTTGCCATTTTATATAAAGGGCATCAGTATGTTTGGAACTTGGTATCTGAGGGGGTTTTTAAGCCAATCCCCTGCCTATACTGAGGGATGACTGTATGCTGTTTTTTAGATGCATAACATTTCATTGTATGGATAATGTTGCTGTGAACAGTTATGTACAAGCTTTTGTGTAGGTAAATATTTTCATTTCTCTTGGGTATACACACACACATACATACATATACACACACCTAAGAGTGAAATTGCAAGGTTATGTGGTAACTCTGTTCAGCCTTTTGAGTAACTGCCAGACTGTTTTCCAAAGCAGCTGCACCATTTTACATTCCAACTCCAATTTTTCCACAGAACAGTTTTATGAAAAACAAATGTAAGATATTTACAAAATAAATGGTGTCCTCTTGGAAGTGACTCTTGTTTAGTGTATAACCAAGTGGATTGGCCCTGAATTGACAGCCTTTAATCCTGGTCAAAGTTTAATAATTCGTTAATGAGCAAATCTTTCTGATGTTAACTTGTACTTCCTTCCCTCCTGTTGCCATTCTAGAATTCCCTAGGGATAGAGATCACTGTCCCTGCACATTCCTTGCAATCATGGACCCATCCCTCCTTTCTCAAAAACAGAATAGAAGTTATATATATTTGATCTTTGTTAACTTTATTAGGAAGAACTAAAGCAAGCTTTGATTAGATTATCTTCCTGATAGACAGTTGATGAGTATAATTTTTTCCTCAGGATTAGCTTTGGGAATTCTTTCTGTGTGTATTTTACTTTTGTGGCTTACTAATTATAATTTATATCTGCTATTTCACTTTCCTGTTCTAAATTTCTACAATAATTTGTTGGTATAATATAGTATTTCTTTGGTCATGAGAGACATTCTTTCCTCCCCGTTTAATGTTTCTGAAATTAGGAAATAACACAGCTGATAATAACATTTAATGTGGTAGTAGTTTATAAAAAATTTTCCCCTGGAAATGTGGTCATTGATTCGTGAAACCTCTTAGAATCAGTAGCATCTTGGAATTTAAGAAATATATACAGTATATAAATATAAAAATAGCTACATTTATTGCTGATTAGTACGGTGTTAGGAATTGTTGATGATTGTCCCTATCTTTTAAATGAAGGGTTGTTTTATAGTTGAGTAAAAAGCTTAATTTGTCCAGCTTTGTAGTTTATGTTGTGTAAATCATTTAGGAACACAGTTCAAATTTTGTTGGTATCTCATGAAGATATTTTAGCTCTTTGTGATTTCAGTGATTTATGTAACGTTTGTGATTCAGTGGTTTAATGTAAAATATCTTAAACCAATTAGGACACTGCTTATGCTTTTACTGGTAATATACATAGTGCTTAATTTTAGTTGTTAAAACAGTGTGAGAAGATTGAATAGTGTCTAAAGACAATTAAAATAACAGTTCTTTAGTATTTTGATTTTCATTTTATCTATTCTCTGTATACATGATTAAAATATAGTAATATGCATGTTTGCTTATTCAGTCACTAGGTATTTGTTGAATATCTCTTATGGTCCAGGCACTTTACTAAGGATAAAGCAGTGATAAGGCAGACAGGATTCTTACTATTATAAAGCAAATGGTCTCATGTAGAATATGAGTATTAAGCATGTAGCTTACTAGTATAAGTTGCCTTAGGACTTACAGTATGCTATATGAACCTCTAAAAGGGAGATCTCCCCTGGTCTAGGGGGTTAGGAAGTGTCTGCCTGATGAACTGACCTTTAAGCTGAGATGGAAAGGATGAGTGGTAGTCAACCTAGAAGGGAATGGAAGAGAGTTCTAGGCAGAGGGAACTATGTGTCCTTCTGGAGGGAGGAAGAGAGAGACATTTGGGAAACTGAAAAGTTCTTAAAACACTTAGAACTGTTTCTGTGTCATACATTTATTACTGCTTTTGAGGGGTTTTATTTGCTCCTGCTCTGCTGGAAAATCCCATGGATGGAGGAGCCTGGTAGGCTGCAGTCCATGGGGTTGCGAAGTCGGACACGACTGAGCGACTTCACTTTCACTTTTCACTTTCCTGCATTGGAGAAGGAAATGGCAACCCACTCCAGTGTTCTTGCCTGGAAAATCCCAGGGACGGGGGAGCCTGATGGGCTGCCGTCTATGGGGTTGCACAGAGTTGGACACGACTGAAGCGACTTAGCAGCAGCAGCAGCAGCTGTCACAGAAGAATGAGAAATGATGTGGCTTGAGTTAGGTAGAGGAAGATAATAATAACAAAAAGTAAACACTTTGTGTGTGTTGTGTGTGTGTGTGTGTGTGTGTGTGAAGTACTTTTGTAACTACTTCTCATGGACTAGTTCACTGAACCCCAAAAACGGTTTCTGTTCACAGATGAGACAACAAGGCATGGAGTACCTTGCCCAGAATTAATCTCCCAGAACCTGGGATCTGAGCCTGTGCATTCCGGATCCAGTTGTGTCCTGAAATGCTGTACCATACTGAGAATCTAAATTATGTTTAGGGTTAGAGACTTGTATATCCAAAGGTCAGCATGAAAACTTAAAAAGATTTTAAGCTGATAAATGACATAATTAGTTTATTTTTAGAAACCATCTTTCTGATTGTATCTTGGGAAAAAGACTTATGGAGAGCAAGATGAGTATACAAAGAAGTTAGAAAGCCAATATTACATTTGGGGTCAGAATTTTTTTCTTTTACAAGTCAGTGGCAGTGGAATTAGAAGTATATGTAATAAACAATTATTTATATGGTTTTCACAAGGTTTAGTTGTTAGATTGAGGAGTCAAGGATGATCTCCACATTTCTGGTGGTACTGTGATTACTTAGCTAACATGATATATTCTAAGAAGTATTATGGTCATCTATAAGAATTTTTAAGAGCATGAAACCCAAGACAAATTAAAATGCTTAATGAACTATAAATTTGTAAAAGCCTCATATAGTTAATTTATATCTGGTTTGGAATGTTGAGATATAAAGTAATGATTACAATCTCTTAACTGTGTTTAGTAAAGACCACAGAGGAACATGAAAATTTATTATAGATGAGTCAAGCAAGATTTTACTTATTTTAAGCTAAAAATCTGCAAACATTGTTTAGTATGCAGTATGGTGATTATAAATGTGTACATATCTAAAAAGGAAAAAAAATATTGTTTTTACTATTAAGGAAAGTTAATAAGATAAATTACTTTTCTTACCAAATTAAAACAAAAACTCATAAAATGCCTTTTACTTTATATTGATATATTATCATAGTAGCTTCCCTGATCGCTCACTTTGTAAAGAGTCTGCCTGTAATACAGGAGACTGCAGTTAAATCCCTCGGTCAGGAAGATCCCCTGGAGAAGGAAATGGCAATCCACTCCAGTATTCTTGCCTGGGAAATCCCATGAACAGAGGAACCTGGCTGGCTACAGGATCACAAGAGTTGAACATGACTTAGTGACTAAACCACTACCACCGTATATATCATGCACATATTTTTATCTGTCTGCTTGATCTTTCTATGTAAATGTTTCACAGGCATCTAAGATGTAAGATATTTATTACTGAACTCTTGATCTCACGTTTCTCATCCTGGCAAACAGTTTATAGAATGTTAGCCCCATGAGGGCAGGATTTTTGTAGGGTATTTTCAATGCTATGCAAGTTTTTGTTACATAATGAGCACTTAGTAAATATTTGTTGAAGGAGTGTCTAAATAGTATACCACCATAGAATTCTCTAGTTGCTCAAGTCTTCATATTTTCTTTCCCTCTTCTCTTCCTCTTTATTGACAAATCATATCAGCTGTACCTCTAAAATATCTCTTAATTCATCAATTTTTAAAAATTTTTCAGTGCTACTGCCTTAATATGTCGATTTTATTATTGTTATTTCATAATCAACTCTTGCTGTCTAATTATTCTTCCATAGCAACCAGAGACGTTTTCTTAAAATGTTAATTGTATCTTGTTACTCCCTACTCAGAGCCTTTCTTTGCATGCCATATCTTTCATGCAGACTAAAAAGGCCTTCTGCAAGCTATTTTTACTTATCTTTCCATTTTTGTTTTGTACTGTTCTCCCTTTGGTTTACCTTTACAATATCAGGGAGTTTTTACACACACCATTCCCCTATTTTTGGATTATTTTCACCTCCATATTTTGCCTGGCTAATCCCTGCTCATACTGGGTCTCACTTTATAGTTATATGTTTTTCTAAGATGTATTTCCCATCCTTCCAAGTTTTCTTGATATTCTACCTTAAATAGTAGTACCTTCACGTTTATTAGAAGTTAAATACATTTATATCATCAGTCATTCATTGGTCTTCACCTCTAAAATTTAAGTTTCATGACACCAAGGACCACATTTGTATTACTTATGACTATCTACTGTAGATGTCATGATTCTCAAAACATGCTTAGAGACTCTGAAAATATTTATTGAATGGATGAAGGATTTATTGAAATTAAGAATGATGAATCCATAAAGGAAATGATAGAATGGTTAGAGAGGTAGTTGGAGAGCCAGTAGAACGTGTGATCATAACAGCCAGGTGAGAGTTTCAAATAGCAAATGTAGCAGAGAGGAGTGATAAGATCAGGATTAAACATGATCTTTGAAGAAGGAAATGGAGACCCACTCCAGTATTCCTGCCTGGAGGATTCTGTGGACAGAGGAGCCTGACGGGCTGTGGTCCATGCGGTCGCCAAGAGTCGGACACGACTAAGTGACTTAACATTAAACATATCTTTGAGAGGCAGTATAACATAGTGTTTAAGGTGAGCCAGACAGACCTAGACTCTACCTTTTAATGGCTATTAACAAAGAGTCGGATACAACTGAAGTGACTTAGCACACAGACAGGCACACCTGTTTTTTCATCTCTAGAAAGAAGGTAATAATAGTAACTGCTTCATGGTTGATTGTGATGCTTAAATAAAATAATCTATATAAAACTTCTAGCATAGTGCTTTGCACGTATTAAGAGCTTGGTGAAATTTAGGTATTTTTATTATTTTTAAATTGCTAATGCTAAGCCCACTGTAAGGACTCAATATTTGTAGTACTTAGAAAATACATATAGCTGACCCTTGAACAAAATGGGTATTAGGGGCCTGCACTCCAAGTGGTCAGAAATCCACATAGTTGGCTCTTTGTATATATAGTTCCTCCACATCTGTGGATTCAGCCAACTGTAAATCACATAGTATTGTAGTATACACTATTGAAAAAAATCTTTAAGTAGACCTGTTGAAACTCTTGTTCAAGGTCATTTGTAATTAATAATTTTCTAAAAACTTTGTTCACAGATAAAATGATCTGGGAAAAGGGACTTCATGCATATATTTAATGTTGTTTCCTCTAGAATTTGGGCTAGACGTTTTTGGATTGTTTCAGTGGTGGGAAAATATAAACCCCAACTTTGCATATTAGATGAATGTTGAATTTGCCTCTTTGAGCATGAATGAAGACATTCTAGCATTCTTAGTTCTGAATTTCTCCTTGAAACTGTGTTTTAAATTGAGTATATTATAGTAAGAACCAAAATAAATTGTGTAACAATACGGAATCCTTGCCCTGAGATGGAAAACCTAGGTTGTATAGATACATCTTTCCAAAAGCTGAAAGAATATCATTCACAAAGAACAGTGTTTTAAAAGTTCAAAAACAATATTCTGGCAGCTTTTGTAGGGACTGCTTTTCAAGCAGTTTACGTTTAGCAGATAAAAAGCATTCTTTGTTGTGAAGTATCTTCAGAACTTGGATTTAACTAGACACACTTAAATTTGGTATATGGAGTTTGCCAGTCATGATTTTCCAGTCTTCCTAAATGGATTCACAAAATAAGCCCTTAGGATTTTCTTTTTCCCTCCTTGATGAAGTTAAGGAAACATAATAATTCTCTATTCTTACATATATTTCTAGGGTAGTGGTCAGTATTTTCAAATTAAATTTATTTTCCATTTATTGATATTCTGTTAATAATTTGTGTCACTTGGTTGCAGTTTTTTCCGTTTTTAAAATGAAGAGAGTTATGTTCTCCAAACTCTTTTCTGGAATGTTTTGGAAATAAGTGCTGGTAAAAATGGTTTGACTTTTTGGAAGAAATACACAAATTCTACTTTAGATTTGTAAATGTACAGTAAAACTTCTGGTATTCTTTCATTATGAAAATTTTAAAATGTTGAGAAATTTTAAAATGTATACTTTTGAGTAGTGAGTGTAAAAGCAGTTGTTTTTGAATAACTTATTATTTGTTTTTATTCCTAAAAGAATTTCTTTTATAACTAACCAGTAAGATATTTGGCAGGCCCATCAGTTCACCATTAGTAACACGAAACGCTGGATTGGCATTAGAATTTAAGAAACAAAGAGGAGGGAAAAGAATAGAAAAGGAACAAATTGAAGCCAATAAGCTGTAACTCACATAAGGCATGGAATTAATTGAAATATTTGTTGAACACTGCCTATGTGCCAGGTACTGTTGTGGATGCTGGAATACTCCATTGAACTAAACTGACAAAAATCCATTTCCATGTGGACTTTACATTCCAATGGAAGGGTGTAGACAGTAAATAAATATATTGTACACCAGATGGTGAGAAAAGCTCAGGAGAAATAAAACAGGATAGAGTGTGAGAAGATGTGGGCTGGGTGTTTTCTGTTTTATAGGCAAAGACATAATAGAAATGACAGTGCAAATCATGCAGTGATCTGGGGAAAGGGGATTCTTGTCAAGGAGAATAAGTGCAAAGACCCTGAAGTAGAAGGTAGAAGTATTTTTGTGGTTGAAAAACAGAAGGATACTTGTGTTCCCACCTTCTTGGAATTAAGCAGGAAAACTGGTAGGAGAAGAGGGAGTAGAGGAAGAGAAGTAGAGGAGGTTGTAGGGCATTTAGACCATTGTGAGGACTTTAGCTTTTGCTTAGAGTGAGATGGGAAGTCATTGAAAGGATTCTTGAGTGGAGGAGTGACATAATATGATACAGCCTTTAAAGGGATTACCATGCTGTTGAAAAGGCTCTGAAGAGATACAAAGTCTGAAGCAAGGAGCCAGTTAGGATGTTATTGAATAGTTCAGGTCAGGTATTATCAGTTGGATTTGATACGTAGCTGTCGAATTAGTGAGAAATAGGTTCTGCATATATTTTGAAGGTGGTGGTGGTGGTGGTTTAGTTACTAAGTCGTGTCCAAGTCTTGCAACCCCATGGACTGTAGCCTGCCAGGCTCCTCTGTCCATGGGAATTCTCCAGGCAAGAATACTGAAGTGTGTTGCCATTTCCTTCTCCAGGAATTGTGAAGGTAAAGTAGGCTTTTCTGACCAGGTGGACATATGGCGCATTTGAAAAAGGAAGGAATCACAGATGATTAAAATTTTTTGATCTTAATATTTCTGGTTGGAGTTGCATTTTTTGAGATGAGTAAGCCTGTGGGAAGAACAGATTTGAGGGGCTCAGAAAAGGCAAATTGACTTTGGACATGTTAAGCTTGAAGTGCCTAATTATTAATTATATAGTCAGTGTGTCAAGTAGCATTTAGATAATATGCATTTAGAATTCCAGGAGGAGTCTCAGCTGGTCTCTATCTGGAGATAGAAATTTTTGAATCATCCATGTTAGATGGAATTTAAATTCAAAAGACTGGGTTTCCCTGGTGCCTCAATGATAAAGAATCCCTCTACAACACAGGAGACACGGATTCAATCCCTGAGTCAGGAAGATCCTCTGGAGAAGGAAATGGCAACCCACTCCATATTCTTGCCTGGAGAATTCCATGGACAGAGGAGCCTGGCAGGCTACAGTCCATCAGATGGCAAGAGTCAGGCATGACTTACTGACTAAACCAGCGCCACCAAATTCTGTAGACCGAATCTGGTGATTTAGGAAGTGAATGTAAATAGAAAAGGAAAAGGCATACCCTGGGGCACTCCAGTGTTTAGAGTTAAGTGAGAAAAGGAAGGACTGGCAAAAAGACTCCTTAATCATATACTTTAATATTCTGCATTAAAGTATATGCCAGTTCACAGAAATTGTGATAATTAAGACCAAAATGGATTCAAATCAGGTCAGGTCACATTTTGTCATTTAGAGTATTATGAAAAAACTTTTAATTTTTTCAGAGTTTAGAATTTCAGGACCTGAACACATCATTAACACAGATGTTAAGAGGAGGTGGCAAGAATATGCAGAAGAACTATACAAAAAGATCTTCACCACCCAGATAATCACGATGTTGTGATCATTTACCTAGAGCCAGACATCCTGGAATGTGAAGTCAAGTGGGCCTTAGGAAGCATCACTATGAGCAAAGCTAGTGGAGGTGATGGAATTCCAGTTGAGCTATTTCAAATCCTAAAAGATGATGCTGTGAAAGGCTGCACTCAATATGCAAATTTGGAAAATTCAGCAGTGGCCACAGGACTGGAAAAGGTGTTTTCATTCTAATCCCAAAGAAAGGCAATGCCAAAGAATGCTCAGACTACTGCACAATTGCACTCATCTCACACGCTAGTAAAGTAATGCTCAAAATTCTCCAAGCCAGGCTTCAACAGTATGTGAACCTGTGAATTTCCAGATGTTCAGGCTGGTCTCAGAAAAGGCAGAGGAGACAGAGATCAAATTTCCAACACATGCTGGATCATCTTAAAAGCAAGAGAGTTCCAGAAAAGCATCTATTTCTGCTTTATTGACTATGCCAAAGCCTTTGACTGTGTGGATTACAATAAACTGTGGAAAATTCTGATAGAGATGGAAATGCCAGACCACCTGACCTGCCTCTTGAAAAATCTGTATGGAGGTCAGGAAGCAACAGTTAGAACTGGACATGGAACAGCAGACTGGTTCCAAATAGGAAAAGGAGTACGTCAAGGCTGTTTATTGTCACCCAACTTATTTTAATTTATATGCAGGTACATCATGAGAAACGCTGGGCTAGATGAAGCACAAGCTGTAATCAGATTGTTGGGAGAAATATCACTAACTTCAGATATGCAGACGACACCTCCCTTAGCAGAAAGTGAGGAAGAACTAAAGAGCCTCTTAATGAAAGTGAAAGAGGGGAATGAAAAAGTTGGCTTAAAGCTCAACATTCAGGAAACTAAGATCATGGCATCCAGTCCCATCACTTCATGGGAAATAGATGGAGAAACAGTTTCTCCATCTATGTTTTTGGTCTCCAAAATCACTGCAGATGGGTACTGCAGCCATGAAATTAAAAGACGCTTACTCCTTGGAACGAAAGCTATGACCAATCTATACAACATATTAAAAGCAGAGACATTACTTTGCCAACAAAGGTCTGTCTCATCAAGGCTATGGTTTTTCCAGTAGTCATGTATGAATGTGAGAGTTGAACTATAAGGAAAGCTAAGCACCAAAGAATTGATGCTTTTGAACTGTAGTGTTGGAGAAGACTCTTGAGAGTCCTTGGACTGCAAGGAGATCCAACCAGTCCATCCTAAAGGAGATCAGTCCTGGGTGTTCATTGGAAGGACTGATGTTGAAGCTGAGACGCCAATATTTTGGCCACCTCATGCGAAGAGTCTACTCATTTGAAAAGACCCTGGTGCTGGGAAAGATTGAGGGCAGGAAGAGAAGGGGACGACAGAGGATGAGATGTTTGGATGGCATCACCAACTCAATGGAGATGAGTTTGAGTAGACTCTGGGAGTTGGTGATGGACAGGGAGGCCTGGCGTGCTGCGGTCCATGGGGTCACAAAGAGTTGGACACAGCTGAGTGACTGAACTGAACTGAACACATCATGGAAAAAATAGAAAGCACATGACACTAAAGAGAAACGAACACAATTTGTTAGGGACAGTAAAAACAAAAACAAAGCAGAATTGACTAAATCATAGAGGGTGTGTTTTAGGAAGTAGGGATGGACAAGTTTGAATAGTTAGAGCCAGATTATGAAGAGCCTTGAATGTCATTGTGAAGTGTTAATATATGAAATGGTAGACAGCAAGAATTGTCATATGTAAATGACTTGAAAATTACTCTTTCAGCTGTTTGTGTGAATGAATAGAATAGGAACACACTTCAGTCAGTTGCCAGTATTTGTTGAGTAACTACTTAAAATGCTGCTGCTGCTGCTGCTAAGTCCTTTAGTAGGACTTAAAATTGCTGGCCCCTTCCATTGAGCCTTGCTATGATAGCCAGTCATTGGGCTGTGCATTTTTTTACAGTTCTTGTATGGGTTTTAAAAGTTATATCATATGGTATTTGCTTTGAAAGTCCTACAATCTCATTGGAAAGAAGTCTTAAGGCACATAGTTTAAACTATAAAATATTCTACTTCATGTGCTAAATCACTTCAGTCATGTCCAACTCTTTGTGACCCTATGGACTGTAGCCTGCCAGGCTCCGCTGTTGATGGGATTTTCCAGGCAAGAATACTGGAATGGGTTGCCATGCCCTCCTCCTGGGGATCTTCCGAACCCTAGGATCTAGCCTGGGTCTTTTATGTTTCCTGCATCAGCAGGCAGGTTCTTTACCACTAGTGCCACTTGAGGAGCCCATTCTACTTCATAAATAGAACTTTCTAAGGGATATGAAGTGCAAGTCACTCACTTATGTCTGACTTCTTGTGACCTCATGGACTGTAGCCTGCTAGGCTCCTCTGTCCATGGAATTCTCCAGGATAGAACACTGGAGTGGGTAGCCATTGACTTCTCCAGGGGATCTTCCCACACCAGGGATCAAACCCAGGTCTCCCTCATTGCAGGTTGATTTTTTTACCATCTGAGCCACCAGGGAAGCCCCTTCTTAGGGATAGGATGTTCTTTTTTCCCCAGATGCAAGTCCTGGATCACATATTTAGATATATGCTTGAAAGAAAAACTAATTTGTCAGTCCTCAAGATTAGTGAATTACTTTGGTTTTATATTCAATAGTCATTAGATTGTATAGTGATATGGTTTCTTGAGAATCTTTTTTTATGAAAAGGGTTTGCCTTGTGTAGATTATTCAGATTTTCTGGTAAAGTGTAAAACAATAAATCTACATTCTGGGTTTTTTGTTTTTATACATTCTGGTTTTAAAATATTTTATGGATTTGGGAGATTGAATTGTGATAACTGACTATTTGCTATTGGGAAAACTTTTGAAAATAGACTTTCGGTGTTTAGAATTTTTATAGCAATTGTTCTAAATAATTTATATAGCTAGTTAATGTTTGTCTTTCTCACTAGGTATAATGCTTATAAATTTAGGAACTGGATTTGTTTTGTTCACTGCTGTAATTTCCAGGATATTACCCAGTACCTGGCACATGACGGTTGTTTAGAAATATTTTTTAAGGAATGAATTCATGAGTATATGGATTCAGAGTTGAATCTTAAACCAGCATTAGAGATAATTCCAGCCCAGGAGTCTGAACCTGGAAAACCTACCACACCTCTTAATAAACAGATTGGAGTGCTGAAACTAGCCCCAAATATGATTCTTTACCTTGAATGAAATTGATTTTCTTTAACTAAAATGTGAGAAATATATTCCTTTGAAACTGAGGAATGTTGAAATACGTAGTTTTATCTTAGACTGTGTTTGCTTGACTCTCAGTTGCAGAAGCTTGTTGGTTGGATTTTAACAGTGGTTTTTAAACATTGATTTGCACCATACCATTGCAGCTTGTTTATAATATCTGGAGAATAATAGATGTATTCTGAAATATAAATTTATTTGTCACTAAGGGAATTTACCATTTTTAACTGCATTTTGATCCGTTTTAACTGTAATTTTGGGTTCTTCCTGATGTTCTTATCTCCTCTCTATACCCATTTCTTTTGTTAATCAATAATTGCCTCTGTTCTGATAAATTTTTGTTATGGTCTATCCTGCAGAGAAAGAGATGCTGGTTGCAAGTTTTGGAGAAACCTGTTTTTTATGGAACTCAATTCTATAAAATTTTCAAAAGATTCCTTGGCAATAACATACACTTGTGATGGACCCTAGAAATACTGCTATGTTAGGATTGGGTTCTGATACCGAAGGATTTTCAAGAAAGAGTCCCTCTGCCATCAATACGGGCACACTGGTCAGCAAGAGAGAAGTAGAGCTAGAGAACACAAAGGAAGAAGACGACCTTCGCAAGTGGAATCGGGAAAGAAACATTGAAGCAGGGAAGGATAATGGTTTGACTGATGCACAGCAACAGTTTTCAGTGAAAGAAACAAACTTTACAGAAGGAAATTTAAAATTGAAAATTGGCCTTCAGGCTAAGAGAACTAAAAACCTCCAAAGAACTTGGAGAACTATGTATGTCGACCTGCCATAAAAACAACTATCAAGCACCCAAGGAAAGCACTTAAAAGTGGGAAGATGACAGATGAAAAGAATGAACACTGCCCTTCAAAACGGGTAAGTAGAAGTCCTGACAGTATATGATCATTAACACTATTTGAACTAATGCTAATTTTTATCGAACCTATGTACATATTTCAGGAATTTTTATTTTAATCTTTATGTTATTTCTAAATAGTCTATTTTGGGAGCCTCAAACAGATTTTGAGGCTTGTAAGAGAGGCGGGTGGTAGTGTAACTATGCATGTATTTGAATTTGTAGAATTATGGCAAATATTTTAAATGGGTATAAATGGGGTATATCCAGATTGCTGCTCCTACATGGCCAAGTGGAAGGAATATTGAATTTTTAGTTAGAAAACCTAGAGTTGAATCTTGCCTTCATACTTACTAACAATATGATAATAGACAAATTGTTAATAACAGAGAAGAAACTGACACTCAAAGATGTTAAATGATTATACCACCTACCTTTCAGGATGGCTCTATTCTTCCTGACCTCAAGAATTTTCTAAAGATGAATTCAAAAAGTTTTTTATCTGGACCTTTTATTTTTAAACAATGTTAGAGCTGGTTTTGCACAGCTAATTTTTGAAGGGCTTCAAGATGATTGTCTTTAGTAATCTTTCTATAATATTTTTAAAAATAGTGCTAATAATGAGCTTTTGTACTAAAAAGATTGTACCCACAATATGTACTTATTTTTAATGTTTAAGTAGTTCATATCGTACTTACATTGTTTGTAGCAGAATATAGTTTTTGGTTCCTGAGGAAAGCTATCTGTATACTCAAAAAATGGTTGGTAATGAGTAGGTGCTTATTCTTCCAACAGTTAACTTAACATAGGATGTTGACTATATTACTACCCTCTAAATTATTTCTTCATAATTAATGGGAAGAGCATGAATTACGGAATCAGAAGCAAATTCAAATCCTGACTTAATAACTGCACACAGGTTATTTGGTTTATCTTACTGAGCTGTGTTTTTCTCATTTATAACATGGAACTGTTTATGCCTACATTAAATGGATATATAAAGAATTAAATTTCGATAAACAAGACTTGGAAACAACCCAAGTGCCCATCAACAAACAGTTGGCTTAAGAAGATGTGGTGTGTGTATATATGTGCATATATGTGTATATATGGAATATTAGCCATAAAAGAATGAAATATTGACATTTGCAGCAACATGGATAGACTTAGAGAATATTATAGTTAGTAAAGTAAGTCAGAGAAAGACAAATATTAATGATATTACTTACATGTGGAATCTAAAAATAATATAAATGAATCTTTATAGAAAACAGAAACAGACCTACATACAGAAAATACATTTATGGTTATCAAAGGGGAGAAAGGGATGGAAAGACAAATTAGGAGTATAATCAACAATTGTATATGAAGTAGATATGCAGTATGGATTTACTGTATAGAGCAGGAAATTATGTTCAGTATGTTATGATAACCTATAATGGAATATAATCTGAAAAAAACGCTGAATCCCTTTGCTGTACACCTCAAATGAACACAATATTGTAAGTCAGCTTTACTTCAATTTTAAAAAATAATTAAATTTGTGTATAGTATTTAGTATGAGATAAATTCTTGTAAGTGTTCTATTCTCCCTTTTTACAGCCTAAGATATGGCTTTATAACCTGGGATCTCTGGAAAGGTTGAGTTTTTATGATTGCTCTTGGACTGTGATAATCTGTGAAGAATTTTGTGTTCATTTTGATGCATTTTTATATAGCTCTTAGCAGCTTTACTAAGGATTTCATAACTCCAAAAAGACTGAACATCGGTGGCTCAGGAGAAAAAGTTAGACTGTTACGAGGCATGTTGGTAGTCTAAGAAAGTTGTGGAGCAGAAGTGGAGGGAGAGGGAGTTGTTTTATTTATTTTAAAGCAAGGCTTTGCCAAAACAACCAAAACATTTCCCCCGATTCTTCAGAAGTAGTTGAGTTTTTGTTAGTGCTGATTTTAAAGCAAGATTAGATCTTAGACTTTAGTAAAAACATAGAAACGTAGATTATATATTTTATTTCTTAATAGAAGTTTTCTTTCGGCAGTGTTCAGAGGGCAAAAATAATTGCCCTGTGAAAAAATATTTTGCTAGAATGATTGTTGTTTATGTAATTTTTTTTTTTTTTGGCTGTGCTAGTTTTTCATTGCTGCACACGGGCTTCTCATTGTGGTAGCTTCTCTTGTTGCAGAGCTAGGGCCTTAGGGTGCATCGGCTTCAACAGTTGTGGCACCTGGGCCAGTAGTTAGGGCTCCTGGGCTTCTAGAGCACAGGCTCAGTAGCTGTGGCACATGGCCTTAGTTGCACCATGACATCTAGGGTCCTCCGGGATCAGGAATCGAACTCTTTATGGCCTGCATTGACAGGCAGATTCTTTACCATTGACCACCAGAGAAGTCCAGTTCATGTAACGGCAAAATATAATGGTTCAGTTCCTCAAGTGAAATTTTCCCTTTCTCAAATTATGTGACGTATTGTTAAATTTACAGTAGTTGACTCATGAACCCTATTATTTAGAGCAGTCCAAATATGTCATTTATTTTTTAAAAAATTTTAATCCAAAATTTAGGACTTGTCACATTAATAACTAAAGTTTGAAGTTTAGTTCATTTCTTTGAGAAGTATTAGGTACTTTTTGTATCTTTTAGTTAAAGTTGTAGAAGGTACAGATTTTCAGGGTCCTATTTTTTAAAATGTATTTTCCCCCAGTTTTATTGTGATAAGATTTGACATACAGCACAGTGTACAGTTTAATATGTATTTTGTTTATTTTTAATTACTTTTGAGATTTACCTTTCTATATTACATTTTGGCAAAATAAAAAAAAATTTTATAATGTTCAATATTGGCAAGAATATAGGAGAAACAAACACTCTCATGCATTGTTGTTGGAGAGTGTATTGATACTGTACTTTTTAAGAGCAGTTTGCTTTTATCTGTGACAATTTAAAATGGACAATTCCTTGATTCCACAGTGTTACTTCTAAGAAACTATCTTACAGAATACTTGCAAGATATTTACTTTATATCTTATATATATTATTATACATATATACTTTAAGAATACCTGCAAGAATACTTGTACACTGTTGATTAGAAGTATAGATTCCTGATACGTTCTTATTGGTTCTGACTCAATATGTCTGGGTATTTAAAAAAATATCTTTATTGAGGTATAATTCATGTATCATACCATCCACCCATTTAAACTGTACAGTTTGTGGTTTTGTTATTGATATATAACATTATTAATTTTTAAAAGTTGTAAAATAAGGTAATATAGAATTTGCCATTTTGATCATTTTTAAGTGTAAATTTGGCATCACTAATTCCATTCACAGTGTTGTGCAACCATCCTCACTCTCTGTTTCCAAAACCATCTCATCATACCAAATAGAAACTCTGTAACCATTAAATAATAAATCTGTATTGTTACAGAGCCCCTTCCCCCAATCTCTGGTGATTTGTAATCTACTTCTGCCTCTATGAAATTGTCTATTTTAGGTGTCTCGTATAAATGGAATCATGCAGTATTTGTCCTTTTGTCTCGGGCTTATTTCATTGGCATAATGTCTTCAGGTTCATCCATTTGTAGCATGTACCAGAACTTCATTTTTGTGGTTGAATAATATTCCATGTTCATTTATGCCACATTTTGTTTAAAATCCATCATTTGTGGATACTTGGTTTGCTTCCACGTTTTGGCTATGGGAAAACAGGCTGCAGTGAACACTGGTGTACAACATCTGTTTGAATTCCTGTGTTCCATTTCTTTGGGTACTAAGGAGCAGAATTGTTGGATCCTGTGATTCTTTGAGGAACTGCCAAACTGTTTTCCATAGCAACTATACCATTTCATAGTCCCACCAGCAGTGCATGGAGGTTTCAGTTACTCTAAATCCTCATCAGTACTTGTTATTTTCTGTGTGTGTGTTCGTGTGTATGTATGTGTATTTTAAATAATAGCCACTCTAAAGAGTATGAAGTTGTATCTCACTGTGGTTTTCCTTCCCTTTTCTTTGATGACTAATAATGTTGAGCATCTTTTCCTGAGCTTTTTGATTTGTATATCTTCTTTGGAGAAATGTCTGTTTAAATCTTTTGACTATCTTTGAATTGTGGATTTTTTGTTGTTGTTGCTGAGTTTTCAGGGTTCCAGATATATTCTGTATATGACTTGATAATACTTTTTTCCTGTGCTGTGAGTTGTCTTTTTCACTATCTTGATAGTGTCCTCTGATGCACAACCGTTTTCACTTTTGATGATCTCTAATTCGTCTATTTTTTCTTCTGTTGCCTCTGCTTTGGTGTCATAGCCAAGATATCTCTTCCAAATCTAGCGTCATAAGGATTTTCCCCTATGTTGTCTTCTAAAAGATTTTACAGTCCTGTCTCTTACATTTCAGTCTTTGAGAGATTTTCAGGTACCCCTCTCACTCTGAACTTACTCTCAACTGATTACTATAGCAAGGGATACTTTGGACATGGAAAACTACTACAAATTTAATGTCTAAGAGTATGGATACTGGACTAGCAGCTTTGATCAGTATTACACTCCTATGATTCAGACTTTAAAAGACAAGAAAGGAAACAAACATTATTACCATCAATATACTTCTCTCCCTTCTTTTTAGGCAATCATGTGATAACACCATATGACAACTAACTAAGCAGAACAACATTTCTTAATCAAAATGAAGAAAACTGTTCTGTATAATGAAGTTGTCTTACTTGGAAAAAAAAAAGTTGTTTAGAACCAAAATTGGTGCAAAGAAATTTCTAGGCGTTTCTAACTCCCAACATCAGTGCCTCTGATAGCTCCCCTGTAGCTCAGATGGTAAAGAATCTGCCTGCAATGCAGGAGACCTGGGTTCAATCCCTGGGTCAGGAAGATCCCTCTGGAGAAGGGATTGGCAATCCACTCCAGTATTCTTGACTGGAGAATCCCACGGATAGAGGAGCCTGATGGGCTACAGTTTGTGGGGTCGCAAAGAGTTGGACACGACTAAGCAACTAACCCACCACAAATATATATATATATGTATACAAGCAAATACATGTAATCCCACCCTCCCCATTTAAAAATATAAATGGTACCATACTGTGCACACTTTTCTTCATCATTCATTTTTCCATTTATATAGCATATTAGTATATTCTGGAGGATTTTCCTGTACAAAAACTAAGAGAGCTTCTTTAGCCCTTTGAAATATGGTTAATAAGTGTTTTTTTTCCAGTTTGTCATTTGTCTTTAGATCTTGCTTATTGTTTATTTTGCCATGCAGAAATCTTTAATTTTTTAAAGAATTTAATTAATAAATCTTTCCCTTTATGGCTTTGAGAATTTGACGTGTTGCTAAAAAGGCCTTTACTTCAAGTTTATTAAAGTTCTTATATATTTTCATGTTTCATTTTTCATTATTATTAATTTTGGCCATGCCACAGAGCTTGCAGGACCTTAGTTTCCCAACCAGGGATCAGACCAGGATCCATAGCAGTGAATGCTTAAGTTGTAACCACTGAACCATTGGGGAATTCCCTAATGTTTCATTTTAAATATATAAATATTTGATCCATTTGAAGTTTACTATGATATATGAGTTGTGGATCGAACTTTATTTTTTTCCAAATAGCTGCAGGTTGTCCTAATACTTTAAGAATTTTTTTTAGTCCTCAGAATTGAGACACTACAATTCGTACACTGAATTTCTGTGTGTACTTGGGTCTGATCTGATTTCTCACTTTGTGTCATTCATTGTTCTCTATTTGCCAGCATGGTAGTTTTAATTTTATGTTTTATATCTGGTAGGGCTAATCCTTCCTCATTATTCATGTTTTAGAGTGTTCCTTGCATTATTGCATATTAGTTTATAAACCTTATGTGATTTAAAAAAAATATTTTTCTAGAACTTGTTCAGTTGATTGCAAAATTTGTCTTTCGTTCTTTTTTTGTTTGTTTTTAATCTGTGGTTAAACTTGGAACCTATTTGGTAGATGAGTAGCTCAGCTGGTAAACAATCAGCCTGCAATGCAGGAGACCCTGGTTCAGTTCCTGGGTTGGGAAGATCCCCTGGAGAAAGGAAAAACTGTCCACTCCGGTATTCCAGCCTGGAGAATTCCATGGACTATATTGTCCATGGAGTCACAAAGAGTCGGACACAACTGAGCAACTTCCACTTCACTTCACTTCACTTCTTTGAGAAACTCTGAATTTGCTTTGACAAGATTTAGGGTGTTCAGATGGGTTCCTGAGACCCTCTCCCCAGCAAAAGGCTGCCTGCATGCAGCTCATTCTGCTGTGGGTGGAGAGCTGGAGGGGGTACCCTAGACCTTGGACTAGCAAATAAGACACCTCGCAGGGGTGGTCAGCGTGCCAGAGTTTCCTCCCCCAGCAACAGCTGAATTTTTAAAATATCTGAAAACTGAGGGGACTTCCCTGGTGGCTCACACAGTAAAGAATCTGCCTGCCGTGCAGGAAACCTGGGTTCGATCCCTGAGTCGGGAAGATCCCTTGGAGAAGGAAATGGCAACCCACTCTAGTAGCCTGGAGAATCCCTTGGACAGAGGAGCCTGGTGGACAAGCGTCACCGAGCAACACACACACACACACACACACAGACCACACACCTACCTTTATTTTTTTGGACCTTTTGGAGATTTTTCTTACTTCATAAGAGGCCACAGTGCAACAACCATGGTATCTTACTGCTGGAATGAGTTATTTTGTTGTAGTAAACGGATATTTATGGTGTTTAGCCTGCCATATGGCTAGAGTGGAAATCACCTGATGTTTTATAAGAAATATATTATCAAATGTATAATAGATCTTCTATCTCATTTTTGTTTGTTTGTAGTGGAAAGAAATGTTTTCTTTTGAATTTCATATAAAAGTTTGGGTTTGGCTGTCTTGTTACTTTATGTAGTGTCTGTGTCATAAGTTGTCAGAATGGTATAGTCATTCTTCTGTTGCAGAATTTTAGAAAGTGAAAGTAGAGGTGGAAGTCATAATATTTACTTGTATTTATCACACACTAACTTAAAAGGAAAAGAGGCAATGGTACTTTCCTTTTAGTATTTAAACAAAATTCCAGCTTGGAATTGTGCAGCATAGCTATTATATGTGATCTTAGTTTACTTAGGACACTAAATTGAAACATGCTCTTTTGTAACAAATGAAAAATAACTAAAATACTTATTTCCTATAGCAAGTGATTAAAACTGAAACTTGTGTGAGAGAAAAGGGATTGGGGGATATTTCATACCACTGTATACCGATTTTATGTGTGTGTGCACACGTGCATTCAGTCATGTCTGATTCTTTGTGACCTGATCGACTGTAGCCCACCATGCTCCTTTGTCCATGGGATTTTCCTGTTACCAGTACTGGAGTGGGTTGTCATTTCCTCCTCCAGGGGATCTTCAGAGCCAGGGATTGAACCTGAGTCTCCTGCGTTGCAGTTGAATTCTTTACTGCTGAGCCACTGAGGAAGCCCCCATTATAAATTAGGTCAAATAAGATTGAGATTTGGTATTAAGTTTTTGTTATTGAATAGTTTATTTGATATCATTTTACCATAGTTGAGTGGATTGAATGAGCAAAGTAAATTACAAACAACATTTACAGCTGTAATTATAATTTCCCTGCCAAAAGATACTTTTTCGCTTGGAAAAGAAATGACTATGCTGACTTAATAGATTATTTAAGAAACAGTATATTGTAGATGTAATTTTGAATTTCACTGATGTAATTTTTATGGAGACGTATTAAAACCCTCATTGAATCCAAGTATTTTAATTAGGGCCTGTTGGCCTAAGATTTTTATTAAATTCTATAACTGATTGATGTAGTTTCTTTAGTAAGAAAATATGCAGATAATAATGACAGTTATCTCTATTCTTGCTCTGTTCTTGGTTAATTTGCCTAGTAGTCTTGAAATTGTTTCACACAGATTCCAATTGTTTATTTATGTATTTGGCTGTTCCAGGTCTTAGTTGCAGCACACAGGATCATTAGTTGGGGCATGCAGGATCTTTAGTTGCAGCATGTGAACTCTTAATGGTGCATATAGAATCTAGTTGCCTGACCAGGGTCCCCTGCGTGGGGAGCAGGGAGTCCTAGCCGGAGTCCTAGCCAGAGTCCTAGCCACTGGACCTCCAGAGAAACCCAGGAGTTTCTTTTAATTATGCCATATATTAGATTAGCTTGGTTTTGGATAAAATGTATATATTTGTAATTGATATACAATTCTAACATCATAAAATTTCCTCTTTAAAAATGTGTAGTTCAGTGGTTTTTAGTATATCTCCTCATATATTAGCTACATACAAAGGTGTGCAACCATCACCACTAATTTCAGAATATTTTCATTACTTTAAATATATGTTTTAATTTGGCTATTACATTTTAGAAAACTGATCACAGGGCTAATGTTTTTACTTTCTACTTCACAAAAGAGGGTCAAATTTTGTTATCTCTTAATTTTGAGCATAATCTCTAATGTAGGCTTGTAACAATGTTTTATTTATTCCTCTATAAAATATTTGATTACCTGCCCTGTGCAGTAAATGAGTAATTGTGATATAGAATGATAACTTACAACAAAGCTAGCAGAGGTGATGAAATTCCAGCTGAGCTATTGAAATCCTAAAAGATGATACTATTAAAGTGCTGCACTCAATATGTCAGCAAATTTGGAAAACTTAGCAGTGGCCGCAGGACTGGAAAAGATCAGTTTTCATTCCAGTCCCAAAGAAGAGCAACACCAAAGAATGTTCAGACTACTGTACAGTTGCATTCGTATCACATGCTAGTAAGGTTATACTCAAAATCCTTGAAGCTAGGCTTCGGCAACATGTGATTCAAGAACTTCAGATGTACAAGCTGGGTTTTAAAAAGGCATAGGAATCAGAGATCAAATTGCCAACATTCACTGGATCATGGAGAAAGCGAAGGAACTCCAAAAACATATCTACTTCTGTCTTATTGACTACACTAAAGCCTTTGACTGTGGATCACAACAAACTGTGGAAAATTCTTAAAGAGATGAGAGCTTCAGACCACCTTACCTGTCTCCTGAGAAACCTGTATGTGGGGCAAGAAACAAAGTTAGAATCTTACATAGAACAACTCTTTGGTTCGAAATTGGGAAAAGAGTATGACAAGGCTGTGTATTGCACTCGGCTTACTTTTGTACAGAGTACATCATGCAAAATGCTGGGCTGGGTGAATCATAAGCTAGAATCACAATTGTTGGGAGAAATATCAACAACCTCAGATACGCAGATGATACCACTGTAATGGCAGAAACTGAAAGGAAAAAAGCCTCTTGATGAAGGTGAAAGAGGAGAGTGAAAAAAACTGGCTTAAAACTCAGCATTTAAAAAACTAAGATCATGGAATCCGGTCCCATCACTTCATGGCAAAAAGATGGGGGAAAAGTGGAAACCATGACAGACTTTATTTTCTTGGGTTCCAAAATCACTGTTGACGGTGACTACAGTCATGAAATGAAAATACGCTTGCTCTTTGGAAGGAAAATGATGACAGACTTGGACAGTGTATTGAAAACAAAGACATCACTTTGCCATCAAAGGTCCATATACTGTAGTTTTCCCAGTAGTCATGTATGGATGTGAAAGTTGGACCACAAAGAAGGCTGAGTACCAAAGAGTAGATACTTTTGATCTGTGGTGTTGGAGAAAACTCTTGAGAGTCCCTTGGACTGCAAAGAGATCGAACTAGTCAATTCTACAGGAAATGAGTCCTGAATATTCATTGGAAAGACTGATGCTGAAGCTTCAGTGCTTTGGCCACCTGATGCGAAAAGCCAACTCACTGGAAAAGACCCTGATGTTGGGAAAGATTGAGGGCAAGAGAAGGGGGCAGTAGAAGGTAAGATGGTTAGATAGTATCACTGACTTAATGGACATGAAGTTGAGCAAACTCCTGTAGAGAGTGAAGTATGAGGAAGCCTGGTATACGGCAGTCCATGGCATAACTTAGTGACTTATCAACAACAAATGATAACTTCCATAATAGAAATACATATGAAGTGTTTATAGGACTGTTTGGAGAAGGTAGTGAGCAGGAGAGTATGCATGGAAAGCTTTACAGTGGAACTTATATTTAAAATTAGGTGTATGACCCAGCAATCCCACTGCTGGGCATACACACCGAGGAAACCAGAATTGAAAGAGACACATGTACCCCAATGTTCATTGCAGTGTTGTTTATAATAGCCAGGACATGGAAGCAACCTAGATGTCCATCAGCAGATGATTGGATAAGAAAGCTGTGGTACATATACACAATGGAATACTACACAGCCCTTAAAAAGAATAAATTTGACTCAGTTCTAATGAGATGGATGAAATTGGAACCGATTATACAGAGTGAAGTAAGCCAGAAAGAAAAACACCAATACAGTATACTGACACATATATATGGAATTTAGAAGACAGTAATGATGACCCTATATATGAGACAACAAAGAGACACAGAGGTATAGAGTGGACTTTTGAACTCTGAGGGAGAGGGAAAGGGTGGGATGGCTTGGGAGAATGGCAATGAAACATGTATATTTTCTTGTAAGAAACGAAGCGCCAATCTATGTTCAGTGTAGGATGCAGGATGCATGGGGCTGATGCACAGGATGATTCAGGTAGAGGATGTGGGGTGGGAGGTGGGAGGGGGCTTCGGCATTGGGAGATTGTGTTCACCTATGGCTGATTCGTGTCAATGTATGGCAAAACAAATACAGTATTGTAATTAAAAAAATAAATTAAAAAAATAAAAATTTAAAAAAATAAAATAAATAAAAAAAATAAAATTAGGTGTTGACATTTTTGTTAGCATTTGCTAGACAAATTCTAATTTGAGGACAAGGTAAATAGTAAAGGGCAGAGGTGAATTTAGCATGTTTCCTAGATGTTTAGGAACTGTGCTGTCAAACAGTTTGACAGCACTTTAGTGTAGGTGGGCACTAAGAAAATAATAACGAATGGAGGACAAGTGGGGAACTTAACAACTCTTTGTATTGTACTCTAAAATTAAAATTGCTTTTTGAAAAGTTTTTCTATTTGAGAAATTTAGGATTACTTGTAGTAAGTAAGAACCCTATCATTTGTAACTCTAATATTAAATCTTACCAAGGACATAGTACCTGAATTTTATTTTCTGAATCTGTTAATAGCTGACTGCTTTGGTCTTCATGCATACTTAGTCGCTTTAGTCGTGTCCAACTTTTTGTGACCCTATGGACTGTTATCCCATCAGGTTCCTTTGTCCATGGAATTCTCCAGGCAAGAATACTGGGGTGGGTTGCCATGCCCTCCTCTAGGGTATCTTCCTGACCCAGGGATCAAACCTGTGTCTCATGTTTTCTGCATTGGCAGGCGAGTTCTTTACCATTAGCACCACTTGGTCTTCATGCAGGAGTAATACTGGGGCAGGTTTGTAGAATTTCTTGAGAACACAGAACTATAACAGCAGATGGCATTAGAGATCAGGTTTAAGGATGAGTTGCAGGGATTTAACTGTTAAGGGGGGAAGGGTAATTGGGTGAATTGGGGATTCAGAGTATAGCTGGCAAAGTTCAATATGACCCTTGGGCGTTGCTGGTCTGTTTAAAGGTTTATCTGTAGTTTTTTTAAACCAACTATTTAAAAAATCTAGAAATTAAGAATTCTCTCCCAAGAAGAAAAGGAAATTTTTGTTGTATATCTAATAACTCCTTCTCTCCCAACTAAAAAAAAGGTAGAAAAATATGAAGGTGGCATACAGATCTGTTTAATAGCCTTAGCTTCTTTATTTTAACTAAGTATCACTTTGTACCACCAAATACCTAATATTAGATGTTAAGAGTGGTATATCTGACTGGGTAAAGATTTACCTGGGAAAAGGGGCAGTGGTTTGCATATTAACTGTGGCTTCCTTGGATATAAATATGAGTCTTTCTTCAAACTGGATTTATGCTGTTCCTAAGGCTTTGGTTTCTTCAAAATCTATTTTCTAAAGAAGGAATACATACTAGCAAAAGAAGACAATGTCTCAAAGATGTCAGAAATAAGTAGTGTTAAAGTGAAATAGTAATGAGAGCCCACTCTTTAAACAGAATAGATTCCGAACTATTAAGTTTGATCTTTTTTTCCTCTTTATTTTTTAACAGTCAAGTTCTGGTCTACTATGTGTATTTTACCTTCATTTTTGGAAAACATTTCAAAGTTGATGTACAAGTCAAGAACTTGTAATAAAGTTCTGTTCCTCTATTAGGAAGTTGAGTTTAGGAAGTGTGCAAAAGCATTTTGACAAAAATTCACAGATGGTAAATATATACATTAGAATATTATTTTAGCTGTTTTTAGCCAAGCTACATAGAATTACTAACATCTGAGTAGGTATGTGAAAGTAAAAAGACAATCCCAGAATTCAGTAGTAACTTTCATAGTAAAAACGGTGGAAGAGGATAGGCCTGAACCCCACCTTTTCATTTTTTGGCTTAATTGCTAAGTATGATTATCCTGTAGTTCCTTGTCTAGTCCTTGATTGCATGGGTAGGGAGCTACAGAAGACTGCTGAAGAAATCACAGATTCTGAAAATTAAAAGCCAAAGGCAGAGGAGCTTGGTAACTTTTCTTTTTAAACTGTTTGTTAATTATGACTGTTAGGAATTCTCAAAGAAGTGGAAAATCTTCTAGGCATTCTTGGTGACATGTTTTTCTTCTCTTTCAGCCTTGAAGTAAATTGTCTAAGATAAAGATGAGAAATTAGAAAAGTAAGTTTAAGATTACTAAGTTCCTACATAAAAAGAAAAAGTTTCAGTATACAGTAGAGAGAAAAAGTAGGATGATGGAGTGGAAAGACTCAGCTCAAATGTCACCCAACTCTTTGAAATGTTACCTGAACCTTCCCAGGCAGAGTTAGTTACTCTAACTTCTGTGCTTCCATTGCATATATTTCTCTGTTTTTAACATAAATCACATTATATTGTAATTATTAATTTGTCTTTTACTAGTGAATGCTCCTTAATTGGCAAGGTGACCTTTTTAGTTTTTGCATTTCATGATCAACACAGAACATGCTTTAAAAATAGTTCAGTAAAATTATAGACTGTGGGTTTATCTATAAGCATAAATACTGCCACCACCACCAAAAATACTGCCCTTAAAATACTGCTTGGGGATAAGAGAATGTGTTTGCCTATCCCTAAGATAGTGCTTATTCATGTAACTTTCATAAGTGAACTACTCATAAATATTTTCTCCTCTTTCATTTACTTATAGTACGTACATATTAAAACTTATTAGGTTCTATTGTGATTAATACAGTCAATAGGCCATTAATTTTAAGAAGTTAGTATTATTGGTAGTGATGCTTGCAACTGTGGCTGTTTCAGGAATTTCCTGGTAAGGCACAACTTTGGTAACTACTCTTATAATAGGTCAAACAAAAACTTTCCTTTGTTTTGTCACAACACAGAGAGGTGAGCTAAGTTATCTATGTTATCTCCATTTAAAAACAACCCCCCACATTAGGCTCTCAGTTTAAGAATATTTTTAGTAGTCAAATACCTTTTGAATACATCTGACGTATCTTAGTGACTCACCCACTAATAGGTGGTACCAGATTGTTATCAACCATGGGCTCTTGTGCCCAGGCAGCAAGTCAAACTATGGCAGGGGTGTTAGCATCAGAGTAAGAATTTATTTGCAGGGCGCCAAGCAAGGAGAATGAGCAGCTCATGAACTTTCTTCTGATTGTTTGGTGCTAAGGTAACAGGGGGATGTTTCGGGAATGTCAACCATCTGGTTATAATCAGCCTGGGTTCTGTGTGCTTGTGCCCAGCATGTAGTTACCCTCTTCCACCTGGGTAGGAGTCTTAGTTTCTATAGAACGCTTACGGATATACACCAGATTGTTATTCATGTCCCTCAGGAGAAACCTTAAGATCCCTGTGACACTACTGCCCTAATGGTTAACTGCTTGAGCGTACTGTTTGGAACTCCTTGAAGGCCTAGAAGATTTTTTTTTTTTTTTCAAGTAATGGGAGCACAGAGCTGCTTTTGTACCCAGGAATGCTCCACAGGGTCCTGGTTGGTTTCAGTATCCTCTTTTCTTTGATACTTTGATACTTCTCAGTCCTAAGGGTAACAGGGGCAGGACAAGAAAGGAAATAAAGCTCCACAGGGTCCTAGTTGGTTTCAGTATCCTCTTTTCTTTGATACGTCTCAGTCCTGAGGGTAATAGGAGCAGGACAAGAAAGGAAATAAAACTTTGGATAAAGACGTTAGTCATAAACCCTATATGAAGTTGGTTTTAGGGAGAGTTTGTCTCCAGACGAACCCCAGGTGAAACTTATTCTTACTGCTATCTGGTTTATGTTTACCCAGTGCTTTTTTTTTAATACCAATTTTTTTGGTGTTTAAGTTCCCCAGTTCTTATCAGTGAGTTCAAGACTTGCTAAATAGAAGACCATCACATTCTTCTTACTTTTAACTTGTGAGCTGAGTGCCATCTATGAGTGTAGTCTTCCTTATATCAACTTATGGGAAGGTTCAGAACACAAGTCCACATTATCCCCCTGTTACTTTTCTATTGCCATGTTCTTGTTGTAAAGGTTATTCAAGCAGGAATACCTGATGGTATATATCTCCAGGTTCTGCTTTGAATGGAATTCTGTTTTACCTTCATACTGATTGTTTGCTTTGAAAGCTGCTTGAGCTAGAATTACTTTGTAGCAGAGAAGAGAATGGTTGGCATAGATCCCAGCTTCTCCAGGGCAGAGGCTAGTATGCAAATTTTCCCAGATCTTCACATTTCAGTAAAGCCTTCTTTTCTCCCTTTAACACACACAAAACAGACTGTTAAGGGGGCAGCCAAGATCTGCCCTAAGCCTTGAAGACAAAATAAGGTCGGTGCCACTCTTTTCCCAAAATACCATCAATTGTAGATGCTCCCATCAATGCTCCCATAAATGGAGGGGAAAAGCAGATCCCTTCTATTGCACAGTGCAGCCGCTGCTATAAATGTACCAAGAAGATTAAAACTACCATAATTAGTTTCCTCAGGCTCAGCTTCAGTTCTTGCTTTCATTTTGTAGTTGAAACTTCTCTAAATCAGCATTGCTTTTGGCTGATTGAGCAGTTTACCTTCTTTTAAAGTGTAGCATATTAGGGATATCTGCTTGAGTCTGTATTGTAGTTTGTTTTAATGGAGTACATAATAAGATATGCTAAATGTGAAAAATATTTCTCATTTCATTGTTGATTTTGCTAATGGAAAAAGTCATTATTGAAACAAATTGATAGAAGTCACAACTTGCTTAGTCCCAGAGAATTAAGCCCAGATATCATCATGCTGACTCACTAATTCACATACTGCTTTTTATGGTTGTCTGTTCATATCTTTATTTCATTTTAGTGACTGTATATCATGCCAGAGGTGTTTGCATACAGACTGCTCCATAAGTACACTTTGCTGGTAAATTCTGAGGTACAGCTGCTTAGAAGTGCAGATTTTTGGATTACATCAGAATTAACGGCCCTGTATGATGAGATAACAAACCTGGAACTTTTATGAAACTTCATGAATAGGGACAAAAGGCTGAATACATGATGGAATAATATATATATTTTTTCTTTTGACCTCATTTAGTGAGTCTAAACCACTGAAGGCATTTTTCTGAATTGTTCTTCTTTGCCAGTTAGTTATATAGCGATTTACGGGGAGAAATCTTGAGAGAAAGAGTATAGATTAATTTATACGTGTGCTGTGGTAGTGATTTTACACTTCAGGAATAAACTGGGTATAAAGAATCTAAAGGCTTTTCCTCTACTGTTAATACCTAAGACAGATTGGTGTCTTATGTTTGTTGCTTAAATTATATTCAATAGTAGGAAGAGCCTCTCCATATTATTATTAATATTCTTTTATTATAATATTCTCTGAAAGAATTAAACTTCGAGTAATATATGTTGGTTAACTCTTTAATGGGGTCAGTATAGTGTAAAAAAATGAGCAGGTGCAGCCTCCTAATTAATGGTTATGTAATTTAAGAAAAACCCATAATGGTCTGCTTTTGAAAAGAAAAACTTGTGTGATTTTATATTAAAATACTTGATAAAATTATCTGTATGTTTAATTTTCTTTAATAATTTTCTTCTGAGACTTTTCCCCCAACCCCCATTCTCAGATGTTCTGGTTCTCTCTTTGATTGTATGTCACAAACTGAACCTTTGCACATTTATTGATGTTTTCTGAATATTTTCATAAGTGGACTTAAGATTCTTCCCTTACAGTTCTTATTTTTAACATAATTTTGCAAGTAATTTACATTCCATACGGTCACTTGGGAAAAACTGTTCGTAAACATTTTTCTTTGCCTTTTTTAATGGTTGTCCTAAAGTTTGCAATATACATTTACAACTAATTTAATTAACCTTGAAGTAACACCGTTTTGCTTTACAGATACCTTGTAGTAATAAAATAGCACAAATTCCTCCCTTTCTTTGCTTCTCTCTTGTATCATTACAGTCATTTATTTCATTGTAAATAAAGATACACATTCATATCATCATACTTTATTGAATGCATTGTTGTTATTATTATTTTAAATAAGTTTATCTGTTAGATTAGATAAAAATAAGAAAACTAAGGAATTCACTGGTGGTCCTATGGTCAGGATTCTGCACTTCCACTGCAGGAAACACAATCCTGATTGACAGGGGAACTAAGATTTCCCCATGTCTCTCAGTGCCACTAAAAAAAAAGAATAAGAAAAATAAAAGTTTTTATTTTACCTTCACTTCTTCTCTAGTGACGGTCTTTTATTCTTTATATAGATTCAAGTTTCTGACCCATGTCTCTCAGTGCCACTAAAAAAAAAGAATAAGAAAAATAAAAGTTTTTATTTTACCTTCACTTTTTCTCTAGTGACGGTCTTTTATTCTTTATATAGATTCAAGTTTCTGACCTATTAGCATTTTCCTTCTCACTAAAGAACTTCTTTTAATTTGCAAGACATGTCTACTGAAAACAAATTCCCTCAGATTTCTGTCAGAGAAAGTCTATTTCTTCTTCATTTTTAAAGAATAATTTCACAGGTTACAGAATTTTAGCTGTTTTGTTTTTGTTTTTTCACTCTAACACTTTAAATATTTCACTCCACTCTCTTCTTGCTTGCACAGTGTCTGAGGAGAAGTTGGATATGATTTTTATTTTTGCTCATCTGTAGTCAAGAGGACAGTTTTTTGTATTTTGGTTAGCCTGTACCTCTAAATTGTAAATTGAGACTTCTCTGGCGGGTCAGGGGACTTCACTGGGACTTCCCTGGAGGGTCAGTGGTTAAGAAACCACCTTGCAGTAGAGGGGACACGGCTTCAATCCCTGGTTGGGGAACTAAGATCACAGATGCTGCAGAGCAGCTAGAGAGCCCACAGGCTCTGGAACCTGAGTGCCACAACTAAAGAATCTGTGCAAAGCAATGGAAGACCCTGCCTGATACAGTGAAGACCCCACCTGCTGCAGCAAAGACCCAGTGCAGACAAATATTTAAAACAAAAAACCAAACTACTTCTGGGTGCCCCCTCCCTCTTGGGTAGAACAGGATGGCTAGAGCGGACTAGAGTTGGGTATTTCCTCCCACCAGATCGATTAGGCTTTGATAAATCCCAGCAGGTTAAGCTCTGGTTAATAGTTTCTCCTGAGGCCAGACCTTGTTAGAAACAGAATGATCTGGCATATTTCAAAATGGTTCCTTTCCCCCTCTGCAGGAATTAAGAGGGAATTTTTCTCATTGTGCCAACCTAGTGGAGATCCAGAAGATAAACTCATAATAAAAGTTTGTGGGAATCACAGTAATTGAGTTCTCCTGGAGTTTTCAACTCTCAAACTAGTCTACATTGAGCCTCCAGCAGTTTATCACTTTAGAGTTGAGGTTTCCCTACCCTAGCACTCACTCGTTCCACCAGGGTTTCTGCTCTGGTAAATGATTCTCCATCAGTCACTTCAGTTTTGGGGCCTGTAGTTTACTCTCTGACCTCGTGTCTATTATGGATATAATTGTTTATTCTTTCCATTTAACTTTTCACCTGTTGTTTAACCTCCATCAGTTCAGTTCAGTCGCTCAGTAGTGTCCGACTCTGCAACCCCATGAATCACAGCACCAGGCTTCCCTGTCCATCACCATCTCTCAGAGTTCACTCAGACTCACATCCATCGAGTCACTGATGCCATCCAGCCATCTCATTCTCTGTTGTCCCCTTCTCTAGCCCCCCAATCCCTCCCAGCATCAGAGTCTTTTCCAGTGAGTCAGCTCTTCGCATGAGGTGGCCAAAGTACTGGAGTTTCAGCTTTAAGCATCATTCCTTCCAAAGAAATCCCAGGGCTGATCTCCTTCAGAATGGACTGGTTGGCTTTTTAGTTCCTCTTCACATTCTGCCATAAGGGTGGTGTCATCTGCATATCTGAGGTTATTGATATTTCTCCCTGCAATCTTGATTCCAGCTTGTGCTTCTTCCAGCCCAGCCTTTCTCATGATGTACTCTGCATAGAAGTTAAATAAGCAGGGGGACAATATACAGCCTTGATGTACTCCTTTTCCTATTTGGAACCAGTCTGTTGTTCCATGTCCAGTTCTAACTGTTGCTTCCTGACCTGCATACAGATTTCTCAAGAGGCAGGTCAGGTGGTCTGGTATTCCCATCTCTTTCAGAATTTTCCACAGTTTACTGAAAATTAGAGATACCAAGGGAACATTTCATGCAAAGATGGGCTCGATAAAGGACAGAAATGGTCTGGACCTAACAGAAGCAGAAGATATTAAGAAGAGATGGCAAGAATACACGGAAGAACTGTACAAAAAAAATCTTCACGACCCAGATAATCATGATGATGTGATCACTCATCTAGAGCCAGACATCTTGGAACGTGAAGTCAGGTGGGCCTTAGAAAGCATCACTACGAACAAAGCTAGTGGAGGTGATGGAATTCCACTTGAGCTATTTCAAATCCTGAAAGATGATGCTGTGAAAGTGCTGCACTCAATATGCCAGCAAATTTGGAAAACTCAGCAGTGGCCACAGGACTCGAAAAGGTCAGTTTTCATTCCATTCCCAAAGAAAGGCAATGCCAAAGAATGCTCAAACTACCGCACAATTGCACTCATCTCACATGCTAGTAAAATAATGCTCAAAATTCTCCAAGCCAGGCTTCAGCAATATGTGAACCGTGAACTCCCTGATGTTCAAGCTGGTTTTAGAAAATGCAGAGGAATCAGAGATCAAATTGCCACATCCGCTGGATCATGGAAAAAGCAAGAGAGTTAACCTCCATACTTCTCCATAAATCTCTTTTTAAAACCCTATTCAATTTAAAAAAAAATATCCTTTATTTATTTAAGCTGCTCCAGGTCTTAGTTGTGGCATGTGGGATCTAGTTCCCTGACCAGGGATCAAACCTGGACCCCCTACATTAAGAGCACAGCGTCTTATCCACTGGACTACCAGGGAAAAGTGAAAGTCGCTTAGTTTCCGGTTCTTTGCTACCCCATGGATTATGTAGTCCATGGAATTCTTGAGCCCAGAATACTGGAGTGGGTAGCCGTTCTCTCCTCCAGGGGCTCTTGCCACCCCAGGGATCACATCCAGGTCCCACACAATGCAGGCGGATTCTTTACCAGCTGAGCCACAAGGGAAGCCCAAGAATACTGGAGTGGGTACCCTAGCCTTTCTCCAGGGGATCTTCCCCACCCAGGAATCAAACCAAGATCTCCTGCATTGCAGGCAGGTTCTTTACCAACTGAGCTATCAGGGAAGCCCAGACTACCAGGGAAGTCCCTCCATAACTCTTTGATCAACAAACATTGTAATAGGAGTGTGTATGCTATGTGCTCAGTTGATGCAGTCATGTCTAATGCTTTGCGACCCCATGGACTGTATCCCACCAGGGTCCTGTGTCCATATTCTCCAGGCAGAATACTGGAGTGGGTTGCTGGGCCCTCCTCCAGGGGATCTTCCTGGCCCGGGCATTGAACCTGCATCTCCTGCATTGAAGGCAGATTCTTCACCCACTGAGCCACCTGGAAGGTCCAGAAGTGTGTATAATTGGTTTGTAAAAAGATAAAATAGTGAATTTCCATTTATATCTCAGCTTTTGTTGCATGCAGAGTGGTTTCAAAATCTGCCATGTACTAGGATGATAGGAGGATCTTTCTGGCAAACATCATGTAAAAAAATGAATATATAAACTCCTAGGCACATTACTGTTTTAGTGGGTTCCAGTAAACTAGTTTGAATAACTTTTCCTGTGTTGATATTGTTATCTATAGAGTGTAACTTTAAAGCTTTCCTTTGTTCAAGTGCTCCTTTTTTAACATATAATAAGGCTATCCTTTCCTGTTTCATTAAGTACATGACAAGTTAATTTCTGAATCTCAGTATAGTAAGAATGATGAAAATAGCCTACTGTATTTCTATTGACAGAGTAGTTCTGTAACTGAAATTCTGTGCTGTAATTCTCTAAACACACAACTTGAGGATTTGAACAAAACATCCTATTCTTGGTTCCAAAATCTTGTTATGAGCACATAACCTTCACTATGTTTGTTTGCTGTCAGTACCAATTAAATAATAACTTAAACTATCTTTTCCTTTTTTTGACATCCCCATGAAGTCCCCTGAACCACCAGAGAAGTCCCAGTTTATAGTCTATAGAATTTTGTACAAATTTTTTTTGAGATTCTGTTGTTATGGTTTGTGCGTTGCAGATACCTTTCATTGAATGATCAAAACAGAATTTTAATTTTATCGTCCTGTGATGTCAAGTATTTATGTCTGATGTGTGAGATACAGAAGTAGCATATTTAATTATGTCATTAACATTTTGTTCTGAGCAGAGTGAGATTTTAGGAACAAGTTTTTCAAGAAAATGTTTTCTCAAAAGAAACTCAGCAAATCTCAAAAAATTTTTTGTCATCAACTTAGAGGTTATTGGCAATTTGTAGAAGTACTTCAGAAAGCTTATTCAAATATGAGTGAGTGAGTAAAGTCGCTCAGTCGTGTCCGACTCTTTGCGACCCCATGGACTGTAGGAGCCTGCCAGGCTCCTCCATCCATGGGATTTTCCAGGCAAGAGTACTGGAGTGGGTTGCCATTTCCTTCTCCAGAGGATCTTCCTGACCCAGGGATTGAACCTGGGTCTCCCACATTGTAGGCAGATGCTTTACCATCTGAGCCACCAGGGAAGTCAAATATTAGGACTCATGAATCTTCTCCGTAAAGACAGTTTTTTTAAGGTTAAAAAAATATTTATTGGCTGCACTGGGTCTTCACTGCAGCATGCAGGGTCTTTAGTTGCAGCATGCAGGATTTTTTTCTTGTCAAGGCATATGGGATAGTTCCCTGACCAGTGATGGAACCCAGGCCCCTGCATTGGGAACACAAAGTCTTAGCCAACTGGGCCACTGGTGAAATCCCCATAAAGACATTGTAAGGCTTTTTTTTTTTTTAATGGAATGAGAATAACCCTTGTTTTAGATATTTTGTTCTCCTCTAACATTTTCTTCTTTTTTATTACTGTGTCCAGATTAAAGTTGAATTATAATGAATAAAGGTGATTTATTTTGGAATTTCTCTCATGAAATTTTGAGCTAATAGACATTTTTCTTTAATTAATTTTCACACAGTGTCAAGAGTTCCCAAAAGGAATTTTCTTGAAAGATTCAAGGATTGCTAAGAGTTAAATATTTCACTTAAAAGCTAGTATTGATATGTTTAATGTTCTTTAGCTTAGTGTACTAAAATTTTAGGAAGATCAGAATTATGACATAAATGAAATTCTTATTGTTCTCTTATATGATTATTTAAGTATTAATTCATGATCTTTTACTTATTTATTTATTGACTACACCATGTGTCATATGGGATCTTAGCTCCTGAATCAAAGATCAGCCCCATGCCTGGAAGAGTGAAGTCTTAACCACTGGAACACCAGGGAAGTCCCCATGATATCTTTTAAAAGGAGATAGTTTAAATTATTTAAGTTTTTTCATGTCTCCCTGTTTGTAGGTTACCCTTTAATTAGATTCTGTGACTATATTTATAGGGGTCTCATTTATTTTTCTTAATTCTCTTGTACTTCTTGGCAGTCACTCATAATAATGGCAAAATATGAAATCCCTGATTTAAAAACGCATATACATTCTTTTACTAGTGATTTTGAACATTTTTTTTCTTGTTCTACTAATCAGTTCTCTTTGAATTGTCTTTCCATATATTTGCTTGTGTTTTATTTTGAAATATTGGAGATCTTTTTGTTTTACTTTTTAAACTACATCTGAGTCTTTTCCTTTATATATATATATATATATATATATCTTGTTATGAGTGCCTTTCTCCCAGAAAGATTACCTCAAGATAGAGAAGAACTAAAAGTTTACCTACAATTTATTCTAAGCCCCTTCAAGGTGGGAAGTTGGGCTAGGATTCTTCAAGGTCTGTACCCTCAGTGACCCAGCTCTTAAGAAGGGCTCAGAATTGGAAATGAAAAACAAGAAAGTTATTGATCATGAAAAGCAACAGGAGGTAGTAGACACAGCTAACAGCAGGATTAAAATTTGCAGGAACTTCAAATAATATATTTGTTGGACAAAGAATATAAAGTAAGTTTATTTGAAATGATTAAAGACTTAAAGAAGAATAAGCCTTTAAAAAATGACCAGGCAGATTTTCAAAAAGAAGCCAATGTCATATATTTTCTAGACATGAAACACTGTATTTTCTTGATGGAAAATGCATTCATTGACATTTAAAAGTCAGTGAATAATTTAAGCATCTAATTTAGACATAGCTGTGGAGAGAATAGTAAACCAGAAAATAACATTGAGAAAATACCACTGTGGGCTTTCGAAATGGCTCAGTGGTAAAGAATCCACCTACCAAGTAGGGGACACAGATTTGATCCCTGGGTTGGATAGATCCCCTAGAGAAGGAAAAGGTAACCCAGTATTCTTACCTGGGAGATCCCATGTACAGAAGAGCCTGATGGATTCTAGCTACGATTCATGGGGTTGCAGAGTCAGACACAAGTTAGCAAGTAAACAACTGCCACAGTCATCTCATGAAAAGGATGAAGGGTGAAACAACAGTACACGAGCTTGGGAAACAGAAATGTGTAAAAGCACCCAGGGAGACAAATAGAAGAAAAATATCAGTTGTGTAAAAGTGAAATTAGAACCATCTCATGTAAAACAGTGGGAAAGGAAGAATAAAATGGAAATGAGCAAGATTCAAAAGATTGGGAGTGTGATATATATGAAAAAAGAAGAAATACATTATATGCGTAACTGATACCTTTAAAGAAGGTGGCAGAAGTTTTAAACTTATCATAGAGCAAAGAACCTCTTTGTGAACCAGGTGAAAGGATCGAATTACCTCCTGAGGATAAAATTCAAGATGTTCTCAAACATCAAAATCCAGAACCAAAGAACAGTGGGGCAAAATCCATAATGTCCTCAAACTGGGCAGTTTCATCTATACCAAAATGATAATGACAGACATTTTTGAACACCTCATTCTTCAGGATATTTTAGAAAGCAACCTTCAGTCTTTTTGTTAGCCACAAAGGAATGTAACATGCTTAGTTGCTCAGTTGTGTCCAACTCTTTGCGACCCCGTGGACTATAATCTGTCAGGCTCTTCTATCCATGGGGATTCTCCAGGCACGAATATTGCAGTAGGTTGCCATGCCCTCCTTCAGGGGATCTTCCCAACCCAGGAATTGAACCCAGGTCTTCCACATTGCAGATAAATTCTTTACCAGCTGAGTCACCAGGGAAGCACAAACAGTGTAGAAATGAGAGAGAAAATGAAAGTCATTTAAGTATATACTGATCTCTTCATTTAATATAGTAGGAGTCAGTGTCAGTTGTTAAAACTGATACTGTAAAAACTGGTGTAGTAAAAAATTATATATATGTCTAATTGAACAATGAGGCAGCAACGGGAAAAGAATGCTGATTTAATCACTGCTAATGTCAGCAAATATTGAAGGCTAAGTATATTATAAGTTACTCTTTTATACTTCTCTGGAGCACAAGTATACATGTCTCAGACTTTATAATGGAACAGAAAAATAAGCACATTGTGTGCCATTTAAACAAAATGTCAGTCTATGAAAGGTCAAAGTAAAAATACGGTATAACTAATTCACTTCATAGAAACTAACACAGCATTGTAAATCAGCTGTCCTCCTATAAAGAATTTTTTAAAGTAACAATATATGATGGTGTGCTATTAGTCTATCAAGGTTGTCATAACAAAATATCACAGGCCAAGTAGTTTAAAATCATGAATTTATTTTATCATTTACTGTCTGTTAATTTCTGATGAAGGCTTTTTTCCTGGCTTCACTGTGTCTTCCCATGGCCAAGTGCAGGTGTCTGCAACCTCCAGGCCACAGACCTGTTACCTCCTGTCTCGATGGCAGCATTAAATTAGAGATAAAGCACACAAAAGAAATGGAATGCATTTGAATCATCCAGAAATCATCTCCCTCCCCCCACCTCCGCCCCCCAACTCCTGGTCCATAGAAAAACTGTCTTAAAATTGGTCGCTGGTGCCAGAATGGTCGGGGACCGCTGGCCAAGTGCAACGAAAGAGAGATCTGGGCTCTCTTGCTTGTAAAAAGGTATTATTTTTATTGGATTAGAGCCCCGACTTTATGACCTCATTTAACCTTACATAAAGTCCTCCTTAAAGACCCTATCTCTAAGTTCAGTCACATGAGCATCAGGACTGTGACATTTGAATTCAGGGTTATACAATTCAGTCTATAACAGATGGACACTGCCAAAATTGAACATGTGGTAAACTACCACAAGAAGTAAAGAATAATATCTTCTAATGACAATGCAGAAAAACTAGTAAAACCAGATAGTGAAAAATTTTATGGTCTTGAACTTACTAGATCTCAGAATTTCAAGAAAATTAACAAAAATAACTTTCTTAAATTTTTATTTTTATATTTTAATTTATATTTTATTTATGTGTTTTTGGCTGTGCTACACAGGCTTTTCTCTCCTTGGGACAAGTAGGGGCTGTTCAGTTGTGTTCAGGCTTCTCTTGATGCAGAGCATAGGCTTTAGGGCACCTGGGCTTCAGTGGTTTTGGCTCCTTGGCTCTAGAGCACAGGCTCAGTAGTTGTGGCACATGGGCTTAGTTGCTTTGTGGCATGTGGAATCTTCCTGGAGCAGGCATCAAATTCGTCTCCTGCTTGAGACAGGCAGACTCTCTATCACTGAGCCACCAGGGAAGTCCAACAAAATAACTTAATTTTCACAGAAAGCTGTAGTTAAAGGAGCAATACCTTTAAATATTGAAAGAAAATAATAAAAATAAATGGAATAAATCATCCCACTCTGTAGTTACCAAGAGAATAGAATCATCCTAAGGAAAGAAGATGGTTTGAGAAACCTGAAGGCATAAGTGAACCAGTAGATGAAGACAGTAACTATCCAAATGGTGGTTCCTTTGGGAGGAAATGAAACATACTTAGTAAGTCTAACCCAGAAATAAAGAAAAATTAGGGAAAACAATATATAAAATATGTAGTGGTAAAAGTCTTAATAATTCCAGATACAGTAGAAGTTAAAACTGTAAAAAAAAATCTGCTTAATTATATATGCAAGTAAGTGTGAAAAGGAAAAGTGATCTTTGGAAAAAGATAACTGAGTTCAGAAATCAGAACATTTTAACTGACCAATTACCATAAATATAATAGAGAAGACCCTCAAAAGGCTACTACCCTTGTTAAAAATTCCTGGTCTTAGATGACTTTGGTTTAATTCTATAAAATCTTTAGGAAAAGATAGTTTGAAAAATAAGTTTAAAATTTCAGAGCATAAAAAATGGGAGGAATGTGAGTATGAAATTAATCCTAAAGATTCTCAAGGCCGGGAGCTGACTGTGGCTCAGATCATGAACTCCTTATTACAAAATTCAGACTTAAATTGAAGAAAGTAGAGAAAACCACTAGTCCATTCAGGTATGACCTAGATCAAATCCCTTAATGATTATACAGTGGAAGTGATAAATAGATTCAAGGGATTAGGTCTGATAGACAGAGTGCCTGAACTATGGACGGAGGTTTGTAACACTGTACAGGAGGCTGTGATCAAAACCAGCCCCAAGAAAAAGAAATGCAAAAAGGCAAAATGGTTGTCTGAAGAGGCTTTACAAATAGCTGAGAAAAGAAGAGAAGCGAAAGGCAAAGGAGAAAAGGAAAGATATACTCATTTGAATGCAGAGTTCAAAGAATAACAAGGAGAGAGAAGCCTTCCTGAGTGATCAATGTTGAGAAACAGAGGAAAACAATAGAATGGGGAAGACTGGAGATCTCTTCAAGAAAGTTAGAAATACTAAGGGAACATTTCACACAAGGATCCACAATAAAGGACAGAAACGGTAAGGACCTAACAGAAGCAGAAGATATTATGAAGAGGTGGCAAGAATACATAGAAGAACTATTCATAAAAGATCTTAATGATCCAGATAACCATGATGATGTGATCCCTCAACTAGAGCCAGGCTTCCTGGAGTGCAAAGTCAAGTGGGCAAGGAAGCAACTCTGACCAAAGCTAGTGGAAGTAATGAAATTCTAGCTGAGCTATTTCAAAATAATCCTAAGAGCTGATGCTGTTCAAGTGCTACATTCAGTATGCCAGCAAATTTGGAAAAACTCAGCAGGGGCCATATAACTGGAAAAGGTCAGTTTTCATTCCAGGCCCCAAAAAAGGGCAATGCCAAAGAATGTTCAGACTACTGCACAACTGAACTCACTTCACATGCTAGCTAGCAAGGTAATGCTCAAAGTCTTTCAAGCTAAGCTTCAACAGTATGTGACCTGAGAACTTCCAGATGTATAGGCTGGATTTAGAAAAGGCAGAAGAACCAGAGATCATATTACCAACATCCATTAGATCATAGAAAAAGCAAGAGAATTCCAGAAAAGCACCTACTTCTGCTTCATTGACTATGCCAAAGCCTTTGACTGTGTGGATCACAACAAACTGTGGAAAATTCTTAAAAGACATAGGAATACCAGACCACCTTATTCTGTCTCTGTGAAACCCATATGCAGGTCAGGAAGCAACAGTTCAGACATTACATGGAACAACTGGTTTAATATCGCAGATTCTTTCCAACCTTAGTCTTTTGTCTTCTTTTATTCTTTGATTTTCTCCATAGCACATTTCACTGTCTGATATTCTCAATGTTTTACCTTTTTATTGCCTCTTGCCATTCTCATGCATTATAATGAAATTTCTGTGTTGAAGGGAAATTTTTTTGTTGCTGTTATTCCTAGCATTTAAACAGAAGGTACTTTAAAACTATTTGTTGAGAAAATGAATTACTGACTATTTCAGCTATGCTATGAAAATCAAGATTATAAAGTAGCTAAAATCAGTAGTGTTTTTTAATACCATCAGTTTAGAGTTAAGAAATGTAACAAAAAATTTATTCACAGAAATAACATTGTTTGTAAAATATTCAAAAATAAATGACAGCAAGTGTTTAGGAGCTGTATAAATAAAATTATCGATAGCTAGTAACACCAATAAGGTTGACTAAATAGATAAATTTAGTTATTGTGGAGCCAAAGTTAATGTTGAGATATCTGTTTTCTTATTTTAATATATAAAATTAATGCTACTTGGAGTTTTTCAACATTTTATATGAACTTCAAGGTCATCTAGAAGTATACATATGTAGAAATAACCAGGAAGACTTATGGAAATGTTCTAAAAAGTAATGGTTATGGCTGTACAATTCTGTGAATATACCAAAAACTTGCATTTGTGCTCAGAAAGGGTAAGTTTTACGTTATGTGAATTATATCTCAATAATGTTATAAATAACCAAGGAATTCCTATAGGATTACAAGCAGTCAAATATTTTTTTAAAGTATTAAAACATATTGTAAAGTTATAGTGTCAACATATTACTGTATTAATGGCTCAGGAATAAACATAAATGTGAAAGTGAAGTCACTCAGTTGTGTCTGACTCTTTGCAACCCTATGGGCGGGCTATAGCCTACCAGGCTCCTCTGTCCATGGGGTTTTCCAGGTAAGAGTACTGGAGTGGGTTGCCATTTCCTTCTCCAGAACATAAATGCAAAAGAAGCAAAATGGAGAGCGTAGACCTAAATATAAATAAAAATATGTGATAAATATATTTTAAGCCAGTGAATATGAAATGAGAAATGGAAAAACTGTTAGAACAATAGACAAAACCTTTTCAGGTAAAAGTTGTTTCCCTACCATAGATTATGTTTTAAAAATCCAAAATAGATAAGTAATTTAAAAGTAAAAATGAGACCATAAAAACATTCATTGAAAATGTGGTGAAGATTGTCATCAATAGGAGGATGTGATCGTTTCAGTTATGCTATGAAAACCGAAGTATAAAGCTAAAGAGACTATTTTATCCAATATAGTGGTTAAGAGCTTGAGCTCTGAAATTAGACTATGTTTAAAGCATGTTTTAATCACTTAATGATTAAGTGACTTTGGTCAGGTGACCTAGTTTCTAAACTATATTCCCTTGTTTAAAAGTAAATAAATTTAATGAGGATAATTATCTTAACCACATCATATGGTGGTGGTTTGGATCAAATGAAAGATTGTGTGGTAGTACAGTTTTTCATATGTTTTTGAATGCATTGAACTTCTTTTTAAGAAAAATAATAGGAAGTAGAAAGACAGCCAATAAACTGAGAGAGAAATGTGCAACAGCAGAGAAACAACTACTATTTCAAGAATATTAAAGCCTCTTCTAAATGTGCTGTGCTTAGTTGCTCAGTTATGTCCAACTCTCTGTGACCCCAAGGACTGCAGCCCACCAGGTTCCTCTGTCCGTGGGATTCTCCAGGCAAGAATACTGGTGTGGGTTACCATTTTCTTCTCCAGCTCTTCTAAATAAGAAATTATACACTCCACAACTTAGAAAAATGACATAGGTCAAGACCTTCAACAGCTATTACACTGCTGAAAAAATATACAAGGACTGCAAAATCACATACCAAAAAATGTCTTGTTCAGAATACCAGGCAGTAAGTGAAATGTAAATAGAAATGCCTCAAAAGTGTATCTTAAACAGGTTGTGAAATCTTAAACACTGATAATGGGAGTAAAAAAATATTTTCTTTACATTTAGCACATTGACATTTCACAAAAAGAAAATTCACATAGCTTAATGTGAAAATATTACAAGCCATATAAGAATACAAACCAAAAGTAGAAGAAAAAAAAAGGAAAGAGTCAATAGATGAGTATAGACTTTAAAACGAAAGAGTTGGAAATACTGAAACTATCTGAAAGATTTTGAAATGGTTTTTGGGCAAAAAGATAACCATTTGATAAAAACAGGACAATAAGAAGTGGATTTGAAATGAACCAAATAGTAATTAATGTAATGACATTTGAAATGAAAACTCAGTGAGTTTATTGGAACAGTAAATGAGAGAATATTGTTTTCCAGAGATAGATATAACCAGATCATCCAATTGTCAAGGTTTGGGAACATTAAGATTGACATGAATACTGTTAGTCTGATGTTTAATTTCAGAATTGTCAGAAGCAAGGTTGTCAGTTGTTACTGCTTCTGCCATAAAGAATATCATAAATCATAAGATATTATCCTGGGTTACAGATACAGTGTTTGTAATACTCTGAATTTTTATAATGAACTTTTTTCCATTTAAAAAATCTTGATACAGAGCTGTCCTATTTGTATAATTATTAATTGTATATATCTTTTGCTGTGACAAACCTAGACAGCATATTAAAAAGCAGAGACATTACTTTGCCAACTAAGGTCTGTCTAGTCAAAGCTATGGTTTTTCCAGTAGTCTTGTATGGATGTGAGAGATGCACCATAAAGAAGGCTGAGCACCAAAGAATTGATGCTTTTGAACTGTGGTGTTGGAGAAGACTCTTGAGAGTCCCTTGGACTGCAAGGAAATCCAAACAGTCCATTCTGAAGGAAATCAGTTCTGAATATTCATTGGAGGGACTGATGCTGAAGCTGAAGCTCCCAATACTTTGGCCACCTGATGTGAAGAGCGGACTCATTAGAATAGACCCTGATGCTGGGAAAGATTGAAGGCAGGAGGAGAAGGGTACAACAGAGGACAAAATGGTTGGATGACATCACCAGCTCAATGGACATGAGTTTGAGCAAGCTCCGTAGATGGTGAAGGACAGGGAAGCCTGGTGTGCTGCAGTCCATGGGGTTGCAAAGAGTGGGAGACAACTGAGCAACTGAACAGCAACAGCAGATACACCCTTCAACCAAGCAGTTACACTTTTAGAAGTTAATCTAAAGGAAATAATTGGATGAATAGGCAGAGATTTATATAATTAGATGTTCATCATCATATTACTTACAATAACAAGTAGGCAAGGGACTTTCCTGGTGGTCTAGTGGTTGAGAATCTGCTTGCCAATGCGGCAGACAAAGGTTCTTTCCCTCATCTGGAAAGATTCCCCCATGCTGTGGAGCAGCTAAGCCCTTGTGCCACAACTATTGTATAGCCTGCAAGCCACAGCTGCTGAGCCTGAGCTTCTAGAGCCTGTGCTCCACAGCAAGAGAACTTACCTCAGAGAGAAGCCTGTGCACTGCAGTAAAGAGTCAGCCTTGCATGCTGCAACTAAAGAGTGCCCACATGAAGCAATGAAGACCCAGTGCAGCCATAAGTAAATAAATCTTTTTGGGGGAAAAAGTGTTAGGAGAAGAATTTAAAGTAAAAAATAGCCAAAAATTATTTTAAAAGTTGCCAGTGTGAGTTTGACTTTATTAATTTTGAACTATTATGAAACCATTAAATTGACAGACCAACTCGATTTATTTGCATAAAAAGGCGTCTTGTATTATTCCAGTGGGATATGAAACCACAATCATTTTTGGCCCCATTTTTAAGAAAGAATGTACATGTGTTTATTTGAGTATATCATGAAGTATCTGAAATGTAAAACTGTTTATCTATGGGTGATAGTATTTATACCTTCTCTTTTCTAGTGAGAATACTTTTATCTTTGTTTTCAAGTTGAAAAAAATTATATGCTGGAAATGATATTTTGATACAGTATCCTTTTCATTGGAAAATAGTATACTCTTAAAATTGATACCTCTTACCCTTAGTTGTCATTTTAAGAGATTCTTAGAATTGTAAGAGTAGTACCACCAGTACCAAATGTAGTTTTCAACATATTATTCTCTTTCACTCAGTCGATTCAGTGTCAGTATTTGGAAGAAAAAACTCTTTGAAACCAAATTATCTGTGTTTTCTGTTTTACTTTTATTTTTCTCTTCTTTAGTCATAGACCATTTACTAATAGTTACTGTGGAATACTAACTAGTTTAGGATGATTTTAATTAATCTGAGACATTTATTTCTGACAAAGGTGAAAAACCAGATTTCATTATAGTCTTTTAGCAGTTTATAGGAACCAGATTTTTTTACTTTTCTTTTAGACAGAATTTTTAAAATATCTTGTTGATGTGTAACATAAATATAAGTGTAACAGCTCAGTGAATTTTCACAAATTCAGCCACCCCTTGTAACCAGTATTCAGTTTAACAAATAAAACTTTACGAGCACCCACTAAGATCTTATGCTTCTTTCTCATTACTACCCCACAGGAGGGGTAATCATTTTCCTGACTTTCATTATCATAATTAGTTGTACCTCTTTATGAACTTAATATTCAGTATAGTTATACAGTACATAGTTTTATTCTTATTCTGTATCCTTTCAGTCTTGTTTGTGAACATTATCTATGCTATGGTACATAGTCATAGTTTGTTCATAACAGATTTTTAAAGGTAAATTATAACATTTTCAGATATAAATATATTTTAAAATACTTAGTAAAGCTTTTTTTTAAGCCTTTAATTTTTAAGTTTTGAAAAGTAACTGTAAAAGTACAAAATGGGAATATTGTTTTTTTAATAAGATGGAAATAAAATGTGCTTCTTTAATTACAAGCTTAATATAATCCAGTTGTATATGAGACTGTCAACAAAGCCCGTTTCCTTTTGGGCAAAATTATGAAAGTCCAGTCCAAAACAAGAGATAGTTCTCTTAATTCTGAGTCAGTCAAATATTGGTCATATTTTGTTTCTTCCCTCATAGATACTATTTTCATTACATTTTAGTTTACTCTTCCATTTTTAACCAGATATGTACATATTAATATAGCCATATTCCTTTATCCTGTCTTATACAGAAGGTATTATTATAATAACTGTTGAAATTGTTGTTTTTCCTTTTAATAATACATATTCTAGATTATTCCATAGCGCTGTATCGATATTTCCTCCCCCCCCCGCCACCACCGCCCCCCTCCCCATTGTTTGACACTCCATTGTATAATATATTTTGATTTATTTAGCCAGTCCCCTGTAGGTAATTATTTAGATTTATTTTCAGATTTTTCTATTAAAATAGTGTTACATGTTTAGCCTTTTGCAAACAATTAGATTTTTGCCAGTGTGTCTTCTGACCTAAAAGTGGGCAAAGGAATTAATGCATGTGTGGTACTCTTCTAGCTATTGCCAATTTCTATTTTGTAGGGATTATACCATTTTATATACAGCACTTTTCCATGTATGCTTGGATTTAGCTTATAATTTTCTATCCTGGTCCATTGGATCTTTTGTCTTTTTGTGCACTATACTGTTTTTGTGATAGAGGCTTTAAAAGTTAACATTTGATACAGTTATCTTGTTCTTTTTAGATTTTGCTAGTATTCTTGCTTATATGTTTTTCCTAATGAATGTTAGCAACTTTTCTTATTCCTGAGAGACTCCTGTTAGTGTTTTTATGAGGATCATATTAAATCTATAAATTTGCTTAGGGAAAGTTGTCATCTTATGTCTTCCTATCCACATGCACAGTATGTCTTTACCTTTGTTCAAGTCTTTCATTTGTCAGTTATACCTCAATACTAAAAATCTTTGCTGAAACATGAAGAAAATCATCTTTGTCATCCAAAAGTAAAGCATACTGTTGTGTGAAATGATAAATTCATTTGTAAAGTATATAGTGAGGATTCATGACTTTTATAGCAGCTTATATCATGACTTAAAAGTTGCTTCCAAAACACATTCTAAAGAAAATATGAATATATTGTCTTTTCTTCTCACATGAAGAGAAAACTCACCTGTTCATTCAAGATTATAATAAAAATGTGTTAAAGGAGTGACAGTTAAGTCAGAGATTGACCTGTATTGGTTTGAAATAATTTAAATCAATTAAAGGGATAAGCAGTAAACCATTATTTTGAATGAGGACCATAGGATATTGTAGCTAACAGTATTTATCTTTTCAAAAACAGTAACTAATATGGTAATGTATATTTAGTCCATCTAAAGTTAGGTGAAAGTAGACTGTGAATTTGCCTTTTTAAAATAATGTAAAAAAATATCAGGGATATTTCTGGTAGTATATATGTTCATTTATGTGGTTGAAAGACAAGAAAGACTGCATCTTGATAGCCTCTGATATAGTAGTAGAGGAACTAACATACTGTGACATTAGTGTAACATTAGTTAGGTAGGTTTTTTTAAAAATAAAGCACTACTGCCTATCTTATATCTGATATGTGATCATCTAGTTCTATTGTCATGCTAAACTAAAATGGTATATAAGGTTTACTCTCTCTGAAACCCTTTTCTTATTCAAATTTTAGGATCCTTCAAAGTTGTACAAGAAATCAGGTGATGTTGCAGCCATTGAATGCCAGTCTGAAGAAACCATCCATCTTCATTCACAGGGAGAAAACAATCCTTTGTCTAAGAAGCTTTCTCCAGTACACTCAGAAATGACAGATTACATTAATGCAACATCATCTGCTCTTGTTGGTAGCCGGGATCCTGATTTAAAGGACAGGGCATTACTTAATGGAGGAACAAGCGTAACGGAAAAGTTGGCACAGCTCATTGCAACTTGTCCTCCCTCCAAGTCTTCCAAGACAAAACCGAAGAAGTTAGGAACTGGCACTACTGCAGGATTGGTTAGCAAGGATTTGATCAGGAAAGCAGGTGTTGGCTCTGTAGCTGGAATAATACATAAAGACTTAATAAAAAAACCAACTATCAGCACAGCAGTTGGGTTGGTAACTAAAGATCCTGGGAAAAAGCCAGTGTTTAATGCAACAGTAGGATTGGTCAATAAGGACTCCGTGAAAAAACTAGGAACTGGCACTACAGCGGTATTCATTAATAAAGACTTAGGCAAAAAGCCAGGGGCTATCACTACAGTAGGACTGCTGAGCAAAGATACAGGAAAGAAACTAGGAATTGGTATTGTTCCAGGTTTAGTGAATAAGGAACCTGGGAAGAAACTAGGACTTGGCACTGTGGTTGGACTAGTTAATAAAGACTTGGGAAAGAAATTGGGTTCAACTGTTGGCCTAGTAGCCAAGGACTGTGCAAAGAAGATTGTAGCAAATTCAACAATGGGATTAGTTAATAAGGACATTGGAAAGAAACTAGTGAGTTGTCCTATGACAGGATTGGTCAATAAAGATGCCATAAACCTTAAAGCGGAAGCACTGCTCCCCACTCAGGAACCACTTAAGGCTTCTTGTAGTACAAACATCATTAGTCATGAAAGTCAGGAACTTTCTGAATCCCTGAAAGACAGTGCCACCAGCAAAACTTTTGAGAAGAATGTCACACGGCAGAGTAAAGAAAGTATATTGGAAAAGTTCTCAGTTCGAAAGGAAATCATTAATTTGGAGAAAGAAATGTTTAATGAAGGAACATGTATTCAGCAAGACAGTTTCTCATCCAGTGAAAGGGGGTCTTATGAAACCTCAAAGCATGAAAAGCAACCTCCTGTATATTGCACTTCTCCAGACTTTCAAATGGGAGTTGCTTCTGATGCATCTACAGCAAAATCCCCTTTAGCGCAGTAGGAGAAAGCAATCTTCCTTCCCCATCACCTACTGTATCTGTTAATCCTTTAACCAGAAGTCCCCCTGAAACTTCTTCACAGATGACTCCTAATCCGTTACTTTTAAGTCCTACCACAGAGCTAATGGAAGAAATTTCTGAATCTGTTGGAAAGAACCAATTTACTTCTGAAAGTACACATTTGAACATTGGTCATAGGTCTATGGGTCATAGCATGAATATTGAATGTAAAGGGATTGATAAAGAGCTAAATGATTCTAAAACTACACATATAGATATTTCAAGAATAAACTCTTCTCTGGGAAAAAGCCAAGTTTGACTTCTGAATCCAGTATTCATACAATTACCCCTTCAGTTGTTAATTTCACTAGTTTATTTAGTAACAAGCCCTTTCTAAAACTTGGTGCAGTATCTGCATCTGACAAACACTGCCAAGTTGCTGAAAGCCTAAGCACTACTTTGCAGTCCAAACCCTTAAAAAAAGGAAAGGAAGAAAACCTCGGTGGACTAAAGTGGTGGCAAGAAGCACATGCCGGTCTCCAAAAGGGCTAGAATTAGAAAGATCAGAGCTTTTTAAAAACGTTACATGTAGTTCACTGTCAAATAGTAATTCCGAGCCAGCAAAGTTTATGAAAAACATTGGACCATCTTCATTTGTAGATCATGACTTCCTTAAACGCCGATTGCCAAAGTTGAGCAAATCTACAACTCCTCTTGCTCTCTTAACTGATAGTGAAAAACCATCTCATAAGTCTTTTGCTACTCACAAACTATCCTCTAGTATGTGTGTCTCTAGTGACCTTTTGTCTGATATTTATAAGCCCAAAAGAGGAAGACCTAAGTCTAAGGAGATGCCTCAACTGGAGGGCCCACCTAAAAGAACTTTAAAAATTCCTGCTTCCAAAGTCTTTTCTTTGCAGTCTAAGGAAGAGCAAGAACCCCCAATTTTACAGCCAGAAATTGAAATTCCTTCTTTCAAACAAAGTCTGTCTGTGTCTCCTTTTCCAAAAAAGAGAGGCAGACCCAAGAGGCAAATGAGGTCACCAGTCAAGATGAAGCCACCTGTACTATCGGTGGCTCCATTTGTTGCCACTGAAAGTCCAAGCAAGCTTGAATCTGAAAGTGATAACCATAGAAGTAGCAGTGATTTCTTTGAGAGTGAAGATCAGCTTCAAGATCCAGAGGATCTAGAAGATGACAGTCACAGGCCAACTGTCTGTAGTATGAGTGACCTTGAGATGGACCCAGATAAAAAAATTACCAAGAGAAACAATGGACAATTAATGAAAACAATTATCCGCAAAATAAATAAAATGAAGACTTTAAAGAGAAAGAAACTGTTGAATCAAATTCTTTCAAGCTCTGTAGAATCAAGTAATAAAGGGAAAGTGCAATCCAAACTCCATAATACAGTGTCAAGTCTTGCCGCTACATTTGGCTCTAAATTGGGCCAACAGATAAATGTCAGCAAGAAAGGAACCATTTACATAGGAAAGAGGAGAGGTCGAAAACCAAAAACTGTCTTAAATGGCATTCTTTCTGGTAGCCCTACCAGCCTTGCTGTTCTTGAACAAACAGCTCAGCAGGCAGCTGGATCGGCATTAGGACAGATTCTTCCCCCTTTGCTGCCTTCATCTGCTAGTAGTTCTGAGATTCTTCCATCACCTATTTGCTCTCAGTCTTCTGGGACTAGTGGAGGTCAGAGCCCTGTAAGTAGTGATGCAGGCTTTGTTGAACCCAGTTCAGTGCCATATTTGCATTTACACTCCAGACAGGGCAGTATGATTCAGACTCTTGCAATGAAGAAGGCCTCAAAGGGGAGGAGGCGATTATCTCCTCCTACTTTGTTGCCAAATTCTCCTTCACACTTGAGTGAACTCACATCTCTGAAAGAAGCTACTCCTTCGCCTATTAGTGAGTCTCATAGTGATGAGACCATTCCCAGTGATAGTGGAATTGGAACAGATAATAACAGCACATCAGACCGGGCAGAGAAATTTTGTGGGCAAAAAAGAGGAGGCATTCTTTTGAGCATGTTTCTCTGATTCCCCCTGAAACCTCTACAGTCCTAAGCAGTCTTAAAGAAAAACATAAACATAAATGTAAGCGCAGGAATCATGATTACCTCAGCTATGACAAGATGAAAAGGCAAAAACGAAAACGGAAAAGAAATACCCCCAGCTCCGAAATAGACAGGATCCAGACTTCATTGCAGATCTGGAGGAATTAATAAGTCGCCTAAGTGAAATTCGAATCACTCATCGAAGTCATCATTTTATTCCCCGAGACCTTCTTCCAACTATTTTTCGGATCAACTTTAATAGTTTCTATACACATCCTTCTTTCCCCTTAGACCCTTTGCACTACATTCGAAAACCTGACTTAAAAAAGAAGAGAGGGAGACCCCCTAAGATGAGGGAGGCAATGGCTGAAATGCCTTTTATGCACAGCCTTAGTTTTCCTCTCTCTAGTACTGGATTCTATCCTTCTTATGGCATGCCTTACTCTCCCTCACCCCTTACAGCTGCTCCCATAGGATTAGGTTACTATGGAAGGTATCCCCCACTCTTTATCCACCTCCTCCATCTCCTTCTTTCACCACTCCACTTCCACCTCCTTCCTATATGCATGCTGGTCATTTACTTCTCAATCCCACCAAATACCATAAGAAAAAGCATAAGTTACTTCGACAGGAGGCCTTTCTTACAACCAGCAGGACTCCCCTCCTTTCCATGAGTACTTACCCTAGCGTCCCTCCTGAGATGGCCTATGGTTGGATGGTTGAGCACAAACACAGGCACCGGCACAAACACAGAGAACATCGTTCTTCTGAGCAACCGCAGGTTTCCATGGACGCTGGCTCTTCCAGATCCGTCCTAGAATCGTTGAAGCGCTATCGATTTGGAAAGGACACTGCTGGAGAGCGATATAAACATAAGGAAAAGCACCGGTGTCATATGTCCTGCCCTCATCTCTCTCCTTCAAAAAGTTTAATAAACAGAGAAGAACAGTGGGTCCACCGAGAGCCTTCAGAATCTAGTTCATTGGCCTTGGGATTGCAGACACCTTTACAGATTGACTGTTCAGAAAGTTCTCCGAGTTTATCCCTTGGAGGTTTCACTCCCCAACTCTGATCCAGCCAGCAGTGATGAACACACAAACCTTTTCACAAGTGCAATAGGGAGCTGCAGGGTTTCAAACCCTAACTCCAGTGGCCGGAAGAAATTAACTGACAGCCCTGGACTGTTTTCTGCACAGGACACTTCACTAAATCGGCCTCACAGAAAGGAACCACTGCCTTCCAGTGAAAGGGCAGTACAGACCTTAACAGGTAAGAGGTTTATTTTGTTGCCTGTTGTTTGTGTTAGAGAAATGGTGCATTTTGCCTACTGGTTGCCTGGTACATGTACATGAGCTTTGAATAGCTCTAATGTTTTTTGATTTTGTTGTATAAATATATTTTGAAATGTTATCTTCCACTGTTTTGTTTTCAGTAGATGTGAGAAGTAAGATAAGGCATGTCTTTGAGTTAATTTTAGTTTTGAGAAGAGAGATCATTATCAAAACAAGAGATAATACTCCACTTTTGGAAATCAGGAAAAATTACTTTCTTAGGCAAAAAAGGCCATTACAGTTTCTTTAGGGAGATATAGCTTTACAATGTTGTGGCTCTCTGTTAACAGCTTTGCAGGATTTTTAATATATATACCATTGTTTGGTTTTTGTGTTTTTAAAATATAACTGATTTATAGTGTTGTGGCTACCTGTTAATAACTTTGCAGGATTTTTAATATATGATAATTCATTTTATGAGTGTTTCTGTGTTATACAAAGAATATGTTGTTAAGTCTGTACGTCTCATAATAAAAATCTAAGCATTCAAAACTGAATTTTCGGGCATTCCCTGGGATCCAGTGGTTAGGACTCTGTGCTTTCACACTGTGGACCCAGGTTCAATCCCTGGTTGGGGAACTAACAAGCCATGCAGTGTGGCCAAAAACAAAATAATCAAGTTTGTAAAATTTAACTGAATATTTAGCAGGACTTCATTTTTCAGAGTACCTTTAGGTATCTTCATAAAAGCTGCTTTAGTTGAATAAAATGACATGACGCAAATTTAGATAATGCATTTTTAATGTTGAAAAAGTTTCTAGAGAATTGAAAAGAATATAGAAAACGAGAAAAAGGAAGCATTGCCTATTCATGTATAAGATATCTCTAAGTCAGGAGTTCTTTATCAAAGATCTCAAATTTGCCAGCTGATAAATTAACTCTAGAAAGTTCATGAAACCTCTGATGTTGTAAGTAAAATTTTGTGTTTGTGCTGCTGTGTGTGCTGTGCTTAGTTGTTCAGTCATGTCTTACTCTTTGCAACCCCATGGACTGTAGCCTGCCAGGCTCCTCTGTCTATGAGATTTTTCAGGCAAGAATGCTGGAGTGGATAGCCATTCCCTTCTCCAGGAGATCTTCCCAGCCCAGAAACTGAACCCAGGTCTCCTGCATTGCAGGCTATTCTTTACCATCTGAGCCACCAGGGAAGCTCTATGTATATGTATGCTTGTGTGTATTTTTCAGGGAAAAAATCCATGCATTTGATCAGATACTCCAGGTAAACTGTCTAAGCTTTAATATCTCTTCTATAAAATGGAATTAGTAAGGTTATTATTGAAGCAGTAAGTGCGATTATAGTGTTTATTAAAATGATTTGCACATAGTAAACACACTGCTGCTGCTAAGTCGCTTCAGTTGTGTCTGACTCTGTGCAACCCCATAGATGGTAGGTAGCCTACCAGGCTCCCCCATCCCTGGGATTCTCCAGGCAAGAACACTGGAGTGGGTTGCCATTTCTTTCTCCAGTGCATGAAAGTGAAAGTGAAAGTGGTCGCTCAGACATGTCTGACTCTTCGCGACCCCATCGACTGCAGCCCACCAGGCTCCTCCATCCATTGAATTTTCCAGGCAAGAGTACTGGAGTGGGGGTGCCATCGCCTTCTCCAAGTAAACACATGGATGTGAATTAATACTATTCCTTCAAAAGATTAAAAGCTTGTGCATTAGAGGGAATGGTAAACCCCTCAAAGAAAAGAGTTTTTGTTCCTGATTTTAATTATTTGTTAACTTTTGAAAAATAGGAGCTATCTTGATAGAGACGCTGAGTGTTCTTTAGTTTTTAATAGTGTAATAAAGAGGAAAAAAATAATAAACTCTAGGTTCATTCAACATATTTTTTGATAAAAATGAATATCTGCTGTCTGCCAGACATTTTACTTTGTGGACCCTTGTAATGTAATAGAGAATAAGGCACATAGGTTCATTGTTCTCATTGAACTTAATATTGGAGGAGATAGGTAATAAACAATAAAAGCTACAAATTCAATGTCATAAAAATTTTGACAAGCAGATTATAAATATACACAAAGACATACATACGTGTGTGTGTGTGTGTGTGTGTATATTTTTTTTAAGGAAGTCCAGGGTTCTTTGTAAGTATGAAATGGGAGCCTAACTCAGGAAGCCTTCCCTGAGAAAGTGACCCTAGACTGTTACTTGAATGAAGGATGAACAGCAGTTATCTAGGTGAACAGAATTTCCCCTTATTCATCTATTCATTCATTCATTTATTTATTGAATTGCAAAACATCTACCATTCTTCCAGTCACTTTTATATAGTAGAGAGTAAAGACTTGATACCTTGCCTCATTAACTTTCAGCTTGGTGAGAGAGGACAAACTGTAGAGTGGTAAGCACACAAATAATGGCATAATTAATTTAAAAAGTGCTGTCAATTAATGTAACACATTAGAGTAAATTAGGGGAGGGGGTACCTATTTTAGATGGAGTAGTTAGTTATAGCCCAGGGATGAAAATTTACTGTTAGGGATATGAAACCACCAAGCTTTTCAAGCTGAGGATTGGGTGAAGGGTACATTTGAAGATCTTAAAATGTTAAGGAGCTTACACATTAGGAAAAGTAGGGGAGAGGTCAGAAGGTTCATTGTGGTGAGAGAGGGAATACAAAACAGAATGGTGAGAGAGTTGTGAAAGAAAAAAAGCCAGAGTGTATGTTAAAGATATTGATTTTATAAAAACCAAAATTAAAAAAACAAGTTTTGATTTTAGATTTGCATTTTCTTTTTCTATCATTTTATTTTATTTTATTTTTTTACTTTACAATACTGTATTGGTTTTGCCATACATTGACATGAATCCACCATAGGTGTACATTAGTTCCCATAGATTTGGGAAGATCATTCTAGCTCTGTGTGAACACTGAATTGTAAATGTAAAAATAGTTACAGGAAAACCAATCAGTGTACAGCTGCAGTAGCCTACATAAAAGGATACTTAGACAAAGGTGTTGGCAGACTCCTTCATGAATATTTGAGAGGTTCGTGCATTGTCCTGATATAGAATAGACTGGAAGTGGAGGGATTTGGGGAGAGCACAGGTTTGCTTTTTAAGATTTATAAACCTTGAAATGCCTTTATAAAATTCAAATGGTGATGTTGAGTGGGCATGTGGGTATCTAGTTCTGGAGCTCAAGAGAGATATTTGAGCTAGAGATAAGGGCATTTCACTCTGAGGTTTTGAAAAACTTTCGTGATATTATTCACTAAACATAAAAGGGTGTCTGGAAACAATACAGTTAGGAACAGACTCTCAAAACCTATTAAACTTTGTAAACAGAGCACCAAGAAAAGCAATAATTCTGGAAAATACCAGCAGCAGGTAAAAGTGTGTGTTAAATTGTTCAATAAATAATGAAATACTGCAGTAAACATAGGATTTTTAAGAAAGATGAAAGTAGCCTTATAGAAGCAGATATAAAGAAGGGTTAAAGCTGCTCAATGTAGTTAACATGTTAGTCACTCAGTCATGTCCAACTATTTATGACCCCATGGATTGTAGCCCACCAGGCTCCTCTGTCCATGGAATTCTCCAAGAATACTGGAGTGGGTTGCCATGCCCTTTTCCAGGGGATCCTCCTGACCCAGAGATCGAACCCAAGTCTCCCACATTGCAGACAGATTCTTTACAGTCTGAGCCACCAGGGAAGCCCAGTGTATATCATAAATATAAATTGATGCCAGATATAGTTGGTTCTGGCTTATTGTCCTTATTTGTTTCTTTTGCATTAAGATTGGGGGAAACACATAAGCATTTGTAGGGATATCTGCGACCATTTGTTCCTCAAAGGATCCATGGGCATTCTGGACAAAACTACATTGCTCAATGGTTTACTGCATTTAGTTTGTGTTCATGTAGTCTTCATTTAGCTGCTAATCTTGTGTTTCAAAACATTAATGTACTTTGAAAAATCATATGTGTACTCACACAACTTCTTTGTCATTCTGGAGCTGTTTCACACTGTAGAAGCAGTGTAATGAGACAGACTATATATCTGTGAATCCTCTTATCTGTTTATCTGCATGTCATCATGAGAGAAAGATTTCCCTACAGAGAATAGAGTGAGAAAAAAGAGAGCTTGGGTAGCTTGGAACAATTTCATTATTTAAAGAAGTGGATAAAAACCATTGACCTTTGGTTTGTATATGACCCATTGCGGTGATTTCTATAATAGTTTTTTTTTCTCTAATGCTGAAATTTTAAAATCTGGAGATCTCACATAACTGTTCAGAGTTCTACTTACTTTCCTTTGAAAAGAAATCAGAATATCTGACAATATTTAATTCATATTTCCTGGATGACATCAAGGTTGGGTCTCAATAATGGCACGCCCTCCCCAATCCCCAGGTCTTTAGTCAGGACATGAAGTCTTCCATTTGCCTCAGTCTTCACAGTTTCCTGATGTGTGTTATAGCTAACCCAGTTTAACTATTTAAGTGGTTTATCTGGCTCCAAGGAGTATTAAAGCTGTGGCCCCTAAGTTAAGAGTTGTGAGAAGAAACTTAGAACAAGTGGGAAAATTGAGGTGAAAGTGAAGTGAAATGACAGGTTAGTTTGTTGAATATATCAAGTATATCACCTTCATGGACAATAAAGTCACCCAAGAGGCCATTTATTGGGGTTAGAGTGGAAAGGATGGATCCACATCTGGCTTCAGGGACCTTAGGGACTGAGATAGTAGGGAAATCTAACATATGCAGAAATACCTGCTTAATGAATAAGAAGCTGTCTTATTTCCTTCCTTTAAAAAAATAAATAAAAACATAGTAAGACCTCTGTGAAGAGTGAAAAAGCTGTCTTAAAACTCAACATTCAGAAAACTAAGATCATGTCATCTGGTCCCATCACTTTATGGCAAGTAGATGGGGAAACAGTGAGAAACTTTATTATATATTTTTGGGGCTCCAAAATCACTGCAGACAACAACTGCAGCCATGAAATTAAAAATACTTGCTACTTGGAAGAAATTCTATGACCAACCTAGATAGCATATTAAAAGCAGAGACATTACTTTGCCAACAAAGGTCCATCTAGTCAGAGCTATAGTCTTTTCAGTAGTCATGTATGGATGTGAGACTTGGACTGTGAAGAAGGCTGAGCGCCGAAGAATTGATGCATTTGAACTGTGGTATTGGAGAAGACTCTTGAGAGTCCCTTGGACTGCAAGGAGATCCAACTAGTCCATTCTGAAGGAGATCAGCCCTGGAATTTCTTTGGAAGGAATGATGCTAAAGCTGAAACTCCAGTACTTTGGCCACCTGATGCGAAAAGTTGACTCATTGGAAAAGACCCTGATGCTGGGAAAGATTGGAGGCAGGAGAAGGAGACTCGATGGACATAAGTTTGAGCTAGCTCCAGGAGTTGGTGATGGACAGGGAAGCCTGGCGTGCTGTGGTTCATGGGGTTGGCAGAGTCGGACATGACTGAACAACTCAACTGAAGTTCCTGTTCTGATCAATTCTCTGTCACCAACTGGGTTTCCTCTAATTTAGATCAGTTCTGATACTAATCACCTTGAGTTAGAGAAGACCGTACAAGTTAAGAGCAAAGATTTTTTTTTGAAGACTGCCCCCACTTAAGATGCTAGCTGCAGGTTTCACTGTCGCCAATCCACCCACACTTCTGTCCAACCTGCCACAAATTTAGGTCTTAACACAACCCTTCATTTAAAAAAAAAAGGAGAAAACCTGAAATGGGTTATTTATTTTGTTTTTGGCTACATTGGGTCTTCATTACTGCATGTGGGCTTTCTCTAGCTGCACTGATTGGGGGCTACCCTCTAGCTGCAGTATGCAGGCTTCTTATTGCAGTGGCTTCTCTTGTTGCATCTCCCAGGCTCTAGAGTGCTTAGGTTTCACTGGTTGTGGCACAGGGGCTTAGCTGCTCCATGGTATATGAGATCTGCCTGGATCTGGAATCAAACCTTTGTCCCCTGCATTGGCAGACAGATTCTTAACCACTGGGCCACCAGGAAAGTCCTAAGCCATCAGTTTTGATAATTTGGTGGAATGGCTCACAGAACTCACTGAAACCACTGTAATTACAATTGCAGTTTTATTATAAAGGATACAGACCAGGAATTGAAGAGATGAATAGAGCAATAGCTGGTGTGGAGAAAGGGCCACAGAGTTCCCATGCCCTCTTTCTGGAATGTGGGTGTATCATCCTCCCAGTAGATCACTATGTTTGCCAACCAAGAAGCTTCACAAGGCCTCTGGGTTCAGAATTTTGAGTGGGGTTTGAGTATATAGGCATGCTTGATTAAATCATTGGCCACATGTTTGCATTCTAATCCACCTTCATCCTCTGTAGGTTGCGCTCACCCAAAGTTTCAACTGTCTATTCTTGTGGTTGGTCTCTAATGACCAGCCTCCATCCTGAAGGAATCTTAGGGTTCACCTTAAGTCACCTCTTAGACATAGCAAAGACACTACTTTCAGGAAATTCCAAGATTTTTTTGAAGTTATGTGCCAAGAATCAGAGGCAGAGATCACATGTATTCTTTATTCTATCACAAGTCTAATTTAAATTCTTTTGTTAATTGATCTGTACCTTGGAATCTCACTTCTTCACAGTTATTCTTTAGTTAAGTGGGTAGAAATGTGTCGTGATTTACTAACAGGGTTTCCCCCAGAAGGTTAAAGAATGAATAGGAAATAATAGGGAAATGTGGGCAGTTAAAATTCTTACAGCTTTAACAGACATGAAAGTCTTAACAGACATGAAAATTGGCTTACCTATTCACAGAAAACCAGCTGAGAAAAAGATTTTTAGTTAAGGAAAATAATAAGGAAAAAGTGCTAAATCGTGGCGTATCTTCTAATTTGATCACTGAAAGTCAGAATTTATTTTATTTAGGCAAAGCTTAAGAACTTGTTTTTTTAATCTTAACTATTATGATAGCTGTCCATTCAGCAGTTATTTTGCGTCTATTGTTTGCCAGATACAAGGAATGCAAACAAAAGGAATAAGATATAATTTCTGCCTTCAGAGAATATATAGTTCATTGGAGTATATGAACATGTATACAAAATAATAATTGATACCTTCTAAAATTGAGGTACTCACAGCATATTTTAGGGCACAGAGAAGGACTCACTTAAAAGGAGCCAAGAAGATATTTTGAGTTTATTGTGCAAAGAACAAAGGGTAAAGACTATTTTTCATAGAGAAGTAAGTTTTGGAGGATTTTGGAGACATGATTCTGCACTTAGGTAACTGCAAATAGTCTGATATGGGACCAGGAAATGTGTTTAGAAAGATAGATGGGGAACAGATCACAGAGCCTCTTGTTTACATAGGATACCAAAGAGTTTGGAGTTTACCTTATAGGCAGTGAGAAAGGGTTTTAAAGTCTATACCCCAACCAGTAACTCTGAAGAAGGTGAAGTTGAACGGTTCTATGAAGACCTATGAGACCTTTTAGAACTAACACCCAAAAAAGATATCCTTTACATTATAGGGGACTGGAATGCAAAAGTAGGAAGTCAAGAAACACCTGGAGTAACAGGCAAATTTGGCCTTGGAATGCGGAATGAAGCAGGGGAAAGACTAATGGAGAAAATGCACTGGTCATAGCAAACACCCTCTTCCAACAACACAAGAGAAGATTCTACACATGGACATCACCAGATGGTCAACACTGAAATCAGATTGATTATATTGTTTGCAGCCAAAGATGGAGAAGCTCTATACAGTCAACAAAAACAAGACCAGGAGCTGACTGTGGCTCAGATCATGAACTCCTTATTACCAAATTCAGACTTAAATTGAAGAAAGTAGGGAAAACCACTAAACCATTCAGGTATGACCTAAATCAAATCCCTTATAATTATACAGTGGAAGTGAGAAATAGATTTAAGGGACTAGATCTGATAGAGTGCCTGATGAACTATGGAATGAGGTTTGTGACATTGTACAGGAGACAGGGATCAAGACCATCCCCATGGAAAAGAAATGCAAAAAGCAAAATGGCTGTATGAGGAGGCCTTACAAATAGCTATGAAAAGAATAGAAGCGAAAAGCCAAGGAGAAAAGGAAAGATATAAGCATCTGAATGCAGAGTTCCAAAGAATAGCAAGAATAGATAAGAAAGCCTTCTTCAGCAATCAATGCAAAGAAATAGAGGAAAACAACAGAATAGGAAAGACTAGAGATCTCTTCAAGAAAATTAGAGATACCAAGGCAATATATTCTGCAAAGATGGGCTCGATAAAGGACAGAAATGGTCTGGACCTAACAAAAGCACAAGTTATTAAGAAGAGGTGGCAAGAATACACAGAAGAACTGTACAAAAAAGATCTTCACGACCTGGATAATCACGATGCTGTGATCACTAATCTAGAGCCAGACATCCTGGAATGTGAAGTCAAGTGGGCCTTAGAAAGCATCACTACAAACAAAGCTAGTGGAGGTGATGGCATTAGATGATGCTGTGAAAGTGATACACTCAATATGCCAGCAAATTTGGAGAACTCAGCAGTGGCCACAGGGCAGGAAAAGGTCAGTTTTCATTCCATTCCCAAAGGAAGGCAATGCCAAAGAATGCTCAAACTACCACACAGTTGCACTCATCTCACATGCTAGTAAAGTAATGCTCAAAATTCTCCAAGCCAGGCTTCAGCAGTACGTGAACCGTGAACTTCCAGATGTTCAAGCTGGTTTTAGAAAAGGCAGAGGAACCAGAGATCAAATTGCCAACATCCACTGGATCATGGAAAAAGCAAGAGAGTTCCAGAGAAACATCTATTTCTGCTTTATTGACTATGCCAAAGCCTTTGACTGTGTGGCTCACAATAAACTGTGGAAAATTCTGAGAGAGATGGGAATATCAGACCACCTGACCTGCCTCTTGAGAAATCTGTATGCAGGTCAGGAAGCACCAGTTAGAACAGGACATGGAACCACAGACTTGTTCCAAATAGGAAAAGGAATACGTCAGGACTGTATATTGTCACCTTGCTTATTTAACTTATATGCAGAGTACATCATGAGAAACGCTGGACTGGAAGAAACACAAGCTGGAATCAAGATTGCAGGGAGAAATATCAATAACCTCAGATATGCAGATGACACCATCCTTGTGGCAGAAAGTGAAGAGGAACTAAAAGCCTCTTGATGAAAGTGAAAGAGAAGAGCGAAAAAGTTGGCTTAAATCTCAACATTCAGAAAACGAAGATCATGGCATCCGCTCCCATCACTTCATGGGAAATAGATGGGGAAACAGTGGAAACAGTCAGGCTTTTTGTGGGGGGACTCCAGAATCACTGCAGATGGTGATTACAGCCATGAAATAAAAAGACACTCCTTGGAAGAAAAGTTATGACCAACCTAGATAGCATATTCAAAAGCAGAGACGTTACTTTTCGACTAAGGTCCGTCTAGTCAAGGCTATGGTTTTTCCAGTAGTCATGTATGAATGTGAGAGTTGGACTGTGAAAAAGGCTGAACGCTGAAGAATTGGTGCTTTTGATCTGTGGTGTTGGATAAGACTCTTGAGAGTCCCTTGGACTGCAAGGAGATCCAACCAGTCCATTCTGAAGGAGATCAGCCCTGGGATTTCTTTGGATGCTGAAGCTGAAACTCCAGTACTTCGCCACCTCATGAGAAGAATTGACTCACTGGAAAAGACTCTGATGTTGGGAGGGATTGGGGGCAGGAGGAGAAGGGGATGACGGAGGATGAGATGGCTGGATGGCATCAGTGACTCGATGGATGTGAGTCTGAGTGAACTCTGGGAGTTGGTGATGGACAGGGAGGCCTGGCGTGCTGCGATTCATGGGGTCAGAAAGAGTCAGACACGACTGAGCGACTGCACTGAACTGAAAGTAGAATGATTTGCTAAGATCATATGGCTAGCACTTCGATAGATGGATTAGAGAAAGATCAGGTAGACCAGTATGGATATTGTGTCAGTGAAACATTTTGGGGCCCTGAACTAAGGTAGTGATATAGAGAACAATATTCAGAAGAAATAGGTTTTATTTTTATAATTTTGTTGTTATTGACTTGACTGGATCTTTGTTACCGCACATGGGCTTTCTCTAGTGGCGAGCAAGAGCTATTCTCTGGTTGTGGTATACTGGCATCTCATTGTGGTGGCTTGTTGCGGAGCATGGGCTCTAGAGCACAGGCTCTGTAGTTATGCTGCATGAACTTAGCTGCCCTCAGCATGTGAAATACTCCCCAGCCAGGGATCAAATCCATGTTCCCTCTATTGGCAGGTGAATGTCCAACCACTGGACCACCAGGGAAGTCCAGAAATAGATTTTTAAAAGTCATAAAGGAAAGAAAGTGGGAAGATTTTAGAATGTCTCTAAGATATCTCTCTCAGGTAGTTGGTTGAATGGTGATGTGATTAAAAGAAAATATTAGTTGTTAAGTTATGTCCGACGCTGCTACCACATGGACTGTAGCTGTCCAGGCTCTTCTGTCCATGGGTTTCTCCAAGCAAGAATACTGGAGTGGGTAGCCGTCCCTTCTCCAGGGGATCTTCCAGGTATCCCCTGGGTTTCCTGCGTTACAGATTCTTTACCATCTCAGCCACCAGGGAAGCCTAATTAAATAAAAGGTGGTATGCAAAAGGAAACTGGAGATGGAAAATGGATTTGACTTTCATGCTGTTTAGTGGGATATATGAATCTGTAGCTCAAAAGAGAAATCAAACCCAAAGGTAAAGTTTTAGATCAGTGGTTGTTTAAAGGAATTAAGAGCAGGAATGATAATGTTTAGGGTGAACACACTGGGTTTCCTAAGGGAGTTTTGTACTCAGGAATGTCAGATGCTGATCATTTAGATAAGGACTGAAAGACAGTTTGCTTTAGCAGATTATCTTCTATACTCTAAGAGCAATTTCCATAGTGGCAATTGTTAGATTTCTGGAGGTTAAGGAATGAATGGGAAATAATAGGGAAATGTGGGCAGTTAAAATTCTTACAGCTTTAAACATTGTAGCAATCCTGATTGGTTTATTATTTACTCTTTCCTCATAATTTTTGTATTCTCTGAAGGAAATAACTGCATCTTCTCGATTTGTAATTGTCTCTGTCAAATAGTTTTCCTTCTTCAAAAAAGAGCATAACTAAACTGTATGTTATCTTAAATTGATCTTCTCAGTCGTCAGTTGATAATTTTTCCATACATAACTTGGAGATAGATTTATCATACATAAATTGCTTTCCTGTTAAAATGTCCAAAAACTATTTCCCATGTATTCCAAAATGGTCAGTTAACTTTGGGACATTATTATCCTGAAACAGCTATCCAGTGCCCAAAGCTGGAACAGTTTAAGCAACTAAATAATGACATTATGCATTTATAACCTAAGGATTAAGGTAAATGTTCATGAGTCCATGCTTATACAAATGATTAAATAAATAAATAGAACGTGAAAGTGAATTTGCTCAGTCATGTCTGACTTTGGGACCCAGGGACTGTAGCCCATCCAGGCTCCTCTGTCCATGGAGATTTTCCAAGCAAGAATACTGGAGTGGCTCATCATTATAGAAGTATTCCAAATAATGTATGTAGACTATTCCCCTCAAGAAGGTGAAAATTAACTCCCAAATATGGACTGAATTTCGTGACTTAATTCCCAAGAACAAATTATGGAAAGGGGAAAGTAGTATAGACCCCTAGCAGACAGCACTTTAAACCAAGTGAAAGTATAATTTCACCAATGATAAATCATGATGGTAACATGTATCCTCTGATATAATGTGATAGAAGGGAACTTCATTCTTGTGTTACTCTGTACAAAAACCCTTAATCACAGTGTAAACATACGAAAACATGAAAAAAACAGGAGCAGGGCAGGAGTGGAGGGCCTTGTACAAAATACTTGGCCAGTACTTCTGAAGAGTATCAAAGACCTGGAAACACAAGGAAAGATTGAGGCAGCCATCATAGATCAGAGAAAATTAAGGAGACTTGTTAACTAAATACAGTGATATCCAGATTAAAATCTGGAACACAAAAAGAACATGAGTGGAAAAATTATGCCAATGTCAATTTCATAGTTTTGATACATATGCCATAATTAAATAAATCATTAAGGAAAGCTGAGTGTGAAAGTCTTATAACTGACTTATAAGTTTTCTGTAAGCTTAAATTTATTCCAAAACAATCAGTTTAGTTTTTTTTTTTAAGTACTGATTGTCAAATGAAACCAATCTCTAACTGATTAAGGGAAAAAAAAATATTTTTACTATTTGTGTTGAGTAGATTTATCATAAGGGTTAATTAAAATAAAACAGGCATATTTGATCATTTATGTTGAATAAATCAGATCAGAGCACAGGCAGAAATAACAGATAACAGTCTGGAACAAGGCATTTAACCTCTCTCTCCTTGTTTTCATTGTAGGGAATCAGATAGATTTAATCACTTCAGCAGTTTTGAACTAAACAAATCTCAGAAGGCTTTGAAAAGAAAAAATGTTACTTCATAAATGATATCTTATTTTTAATTTTTATACTGTTCTATTAGTACACTGTTATATATTAAAAGTCTAAAGTCAGCTTGATGCAAATAAACTTGTAGTAAAATTATACTCTTAAATGTGGCCAGGTTTCTGATTTCACCCAGTTCTTGATAACTAATTCTGTTTATTTAAGTATCTTTGTTAAGTAGACATGAAATAAGACTGGTGAGGAAGAGTTCCTGACTGGAGTGTCAGACACAATCACTGCTTTTCAGCATTTTCAATTTATAGCTAACTGCACATGCTAGAACCTGCAACCTTTTCAGTTCAATTCAGTCGCTCAGTCGTGTCCGACTCTGCGTCCCCATGAACCACAGCACAGCAGGCCTCCCTGTCTATCACCAACTCCCAGAGTTCACCCAAACTCACGTCCATTGAGTCAGTGATGCCATCCAGCCATGTCATCCTCTGTCGTCCCCTTCTCCTCCTGCCTTCAATCCTTCCCAGCTTCAGGGTCTTTTCAAATCTTCTTTTTGTTTGGAAAAAGCTTATTTAGTATAGTAAAAGCATAATGGTTGAAGCACAGTATATTGAGTCTTATTTTCTTTTTAACTTAATATGACGTTGATCAGAATTTTCTGATTTCTGACAGTTTCTCTAGGGTGATATATAAAATACACTCATAAGTGAGTGTGAATATGTGGCGATGAAATCAGAAAATTTATTGTGGTGATTAGTGCAGTTCTGGGAATTTCCAGAGGAATTCCATTTCAGTGAATTATCTGATTTGGACACTGAGAAATAACCTAATTGGAAGGAGAAAAACACGGGCTTTTAGCATAAAAATCGCCAGCACAGACTCTGAATCATTCTTGTACTGCGTTTAATTGGTGAGTCAGATGAAATGTATTGCTTTCAGTAAATAAATTTCCCACAATTGGAAACAGCTGTTTTTATTGTAGAACCAGTTCTTATCTCAGCATTCAGCTTATTCAGAAGAAGCTTCTGGGATTCTTACGGTCTGTGAACCATAGCGAAGGATTCAAAACTTGAATCTGGAAACAAGAAGACTTGATCAGAGATTTCCACATAGTTGATATTTTATGTTCATATTCTTCTCCTATGGCGTCCATTTTAGTCATAACCAGTTTTGATTCAGTCAGTGTTTAACGAACATTACTAGTAGTCTTGGCTTATAAATAATAGAAGAAGAGGAATTTCTTAAAATTAGAATTTTGGGACACGCTTTAGTTTTGGTGGGAAGGAGCAATTTAAATTTTAGAAATTACTTTTAAATGTGTCATTTCAAAATAAATTTATAGTATCTATGAACTAATTACTGCATGGTGTCCAATTCTAGCATGGTTAATCTATTTTTCCATAGTTCACCCAAAGATAAGTATAGCATTAGAAACCTGAAACAGTTTCCTCATTCAAACCGTTCCCTAGATGCTTGGAATTATAGTGTTGAACTCTCAACAAAGTATAACCAAAACTCATACCATGTTGTTGTTAAAGTTTTAATAGTAGATTTAGACTAAAGAAATGCCTGTTTTATCCAACCAGCTGTCAGTTTCATTCACTTTGTTCTTTTGCTAGCTTCCATTTGGAAGTTCTTGTGTTTTAGCCTAGGACACTCAAGGCTTCAGTGAAGTAATTACGTTGAATCTTTATTCCAGTGTTTTGTGATGCCTTCCACCTCTCCTGCACACTCTTATCAGTAGAAATTTTTTCTATTTATGCAGGTATCTTTGCCTGTATTACTCTATCCTCACACCCAGGCATCTGTAAGTGGAGTTATTTATTTTTTATCTTAGAGTTGTTTCCGTTTATCTTCTGTAGACATCAGTCAAGATCTCTTGTGACCAGTCAACTTGAGAACAGCTTTTTGGTTTCCACGTGTTTTTGTGTATAATATAAAGATTTCCAGATTCTTAGTCCCTTTTAAATGTAGGTATGTTCTTTTTGCTTTTTTAAGTTTTGACATTCTTATCCATGGTTTCATCTTATGACTTTGCTATAAAAGTACCATCTCTTCTCCTTTTTTGTCTAATTTGGCACAGATGTTTCCCCAAACCTGTCTTTGTCTTCAAAGTTCATCCAATAATGGTCAAATAAAAACCCAGAGATTCCACAGTCAAAACCACTTGCAAGGCTCCCTCACAATTCCAAGGTTTTTTAATTCTTAATTTCCTTATTATTATCCCAATTAATAGTATTGTCTCTCTTCAGTTTCCCTCCTTAGTAGTAGTCCTTCTTTTACATGAATGTCTCAACTGAAGGAAAATAATTTACTTGTAGTTTTCACCTTACATTTATGTTAAATTCCAGTTTTATTTACATACTGCTTTTGTGATTTATCTTTAATTTCTCTTTCCTTCATTTATATGTATAGAATTCCTAAATAGATTTCTGAAGCTGTTATCTGAGTGATGAGACACTCACTATGGTTTCTACCAAATAGTGAATTGAATAATTCCCATTAACATTCTCTGCTTGCATCTGAAGTAATGAGAAATGAGAACTCATTTCCATGAGAATTCTCCAATATTTAGAAGTATATGTGTTCTGCATGTATATTCTTTGAGGAAGTATCAGATTTTCATGAATTGGAATACACACGTACCTCCTGTCTTGTGAGGAGTGGAGAGTCTTCACTTATCCCTCCAGGCAGATCTAAAATGACTGCTGATGCTACGGCCATACCACCCTGAATGTGCCCAATCTCGTCTTATTGTAAAATGACCACTGATGACACATGAACCAATATTCATCACAGGATGGAGATGATAACAGAGCAGTAACTCATTTAAGGAATCAGCCATGATTTAGAAGAACCAAAGAGCCAAACAATAGAAGCAGAAAACTGCTTTCTCCACTGGTACAGAGCTGAACAGAGAACCAACCACTTTCTGGTTCTGACTCATCTTTTGAGCACAGCGTATTTTATTGATATAATCCCAGACCTGGAGAAGCTATGATGAAGAGTCAGTGAATTAGAAGATACACTTCAGAGGAGCTTTTTCCAACCTTATGATTACCTACCAGCCCTGGAGTTAACTATCTTAATAGTACTTCTTAATTAGAGGTACTTATTTTACAAGTACTTCTTTACGTTTAAGATAGATGCTTGATATTCTCGAATAGTTCTGGTTCCTAATTGGATGCAAGGCTCTGTCCCTCTTTAATTTTAATACTGAGTGGTTGTCTATGCATATCAATGACATTATTATAAGTATTTAGAGTCTAAAAGTTCTATGATAAACCAAAGGAGCTAATTAATATAACATCTGTCAAAGCCACCTGAATTTTTTACATTATCTCATTTTGGAACTCAAAACAACCATGTCAGTTAAGAATGCTTTATTAAATGCCCATTCCAGTATGTTTACTTGCCTAGATCTTATTTTTTCAATTCATGGCGGTGCCAGGAGGCCAACTCAGGATACTGTGCTCCATAGTTCATGCACTTAACACTGCTACACTCAACTCTGCATTGCATTCTGAAACGTAAATATGTTGGTCTCTTGAAATGAGCATACTCATTCTCTGGCCATTGTCTTGTTCTCCCCTATCCACCCAATTGCATAACGGCACTGATAAAACAATGTGTTTCTGGTAGTATTAGAGAACATGTTTTATGAATTCTGTTATTAGGCCAGTTTTAACATGCTTTTGAAAGTCTTTAACAGGTTATTTAGCTCTTTCGTATAAGTTTATATCATCATTTTCTAGTCTTAAACTTGATTGCTTTACATGATTAGTTAATATTTTTTTCCCTCGTCCTCTTACTCCTCCTGTAAGCAATGTTTTTAAGTGAAATAAAGGTCTAGAACAGCTGATTATCAAGCCCTAGAGATCTGTATCTTCAGGGATACAACTTTATTCCTCCTTAAATATGAAAAATTGTGAAGAACAGCTCTACTCTGTATGAACAGTGAATTCAGACTTTTTAAAATGAAAAATGAGGATCTTCCTGAATGAAGTTTTATTCGTTTCCTATTACATCCTAAGAATAGGCTGCTGGCCTCCATTACTTTCAGGAAATGAAAAATGGCTCCGAAGCTAAGTGAGCTAAGCCATCTCTCTCTCAATTGTTTCAGTTTCTCAGGAATTGCTGTACAAAGCTGCCAATAACGATCTCCGGGGATCTGACCCCTATTCCACCTCCCACTGCCTCCTCTGCAGCTCCAGATGCCACCAAAAGAAGGAGCTTTGAAGAAAGTGCCTGTACCCTCTTTTACCCTGAGGTGGGTGAGGCCAGGCAGGGTGATTCTCAGGATATCCTGATGATCAAAGGTATAGTTGAAGCCTTCATCAAGACTTTCTTGAAGATGACCAAGAAATTTGGGAAACGTTGCCAGATAGCCTAGAAACTGAAGACGGAGCTCAAGAATGGATGGCTCAAATGCCACCTGAAGTGTAATACATGGTAACATACAAGACCCTAGATAAGCTCCTTGAGGGCAGAAACTATTATAGTGTTTTTACTATCTCTCCCTCACCCACCTCCACAATGTCTAGCATAGTGCCTAACATATAAACTGTACTCAATAAATAAGTTTATAACTGAGAGAGAAGACTTTATAAAAAGTGCTCTCCAATCCCTTCTTTCCCTAGTGCTTAATCTAAGATTGCCCATTCATCAGGAGAATAATGATAAAGAGAGTTCAGTGATGTCTCAAGCTTCTTGGCCACTGTTGTCTTCTGTCTTGGCTGTGTGTCTGAGTAGGAAATATTTATCTGTCCTGTCCAGTATAGGAATTTTTCAGTATTATTGCTTAAACTTATGTCTTTGCTGATGCCTGGGCTTTTACTTCTTAGATATTTTATTGTGATAGTTTAGCTCTTTAATGGAAATCTTACCTGAACCACACTCTAGGGGGATTTATTGTATTGTTGGTTTTTAAAAATCCCTTTGTTTCTGTTTTTAAGATTCAACAACAAACAGTCTTGCTCCTTAATTATAGCTTACAGTAGTCATCACTGTGTTTCCAAAGTGGGATATTCTATCATAAAATCAGTTTTCTCCAAATGTAACTTATTATTCTTGAATGGCAGCACATATCTCACCAGAGCAATGCTAAAAAAAGCCTGCTTGAAAGAATATTTATAGTGATGTGATTTAAGACACTGAGTGATTAAAACAAAGTTCATGGTTTACTATTTTTCTTCCAGAAACAGAAATATTAGAAACTTAGCTCCATTGAGTTCTTCTATTCCCAAGTTGTCCTGTTTGTCAGTCAGTCAGTCATTTCACTAAGGAGTTAACTCTGATTTAGAAACAGATCTTTAAAAAAGAATCTCATCTTAAGATATTTAATTTCTTGTACATTTTGAGCCTCCAGTTATGTGTAAGACTTTGTTTTTCAAGTTAAAAACGAACATTTCAGACTGCTACTAGTTTTTTGACAGTTGCTCATTATTTATTCTCAACAGGTGGCTTTTTAGGGTATAAGAAGTCCAGTATCAGAACCAGATATATTTTATTCAGGAAAATAATCTTTCCTGTGTGACATACTTTCTCTTGAGTAAGAGTTTTATAAATTATGCTGCATTTATTAGAGGTTTTTGAGAAGAGTATGAGACTTTTTTTTTTTAAGGAAATGGAGTTTCTTATCTTCATGAACTTGTATATGTATAACCAAGGAACCATAAGTGTAAGTGATAAAGGAGGTTTAGTCTGTTGCATAGATAATCACAAATTCCTTCTGAATGATCTCTGTGGATTATATGGTGTGTGTGGATTTGAGGTTCAGCTTTTAATTTTCATCTCTGATTCTCTTAAGTAAAATGCACAGGTTGGACCTGCTTTTCTCACATCAGTTGTTCCTAATTAATTGCATTGTAGTTTTGTCAGTTTATATGATGAATTTGAATCAATAATCAGGAACAAAGTTGATCAGATTATTGCTAGTGATTTTTATCAATAGATATCGTAATAATATGTTTGATAGTGGTTATACATAAAAACTAAATCATATATTTTTTCATCCTTCCACTATAACTAGTTTTTCCTCTGTTAATGTAAATTATGTATATGAGACCTGTGAAATTCTGTGCGCAACATCCAGTGTGATTTCTCCTTCGAGTAATGTACTCTTACTGCCAGCTTGAAAGTCATATTATTACAGAGAATTGCAGTGGCAACAGCTAAAATATTAAGTTCTAACACAGAATAGTTTCACATTATTTCTGGACTTAGATTTTCCTATGATTTCTGTCTTTTCCTGTCTCTCCAGGTTCCCAGCCAGCCTCAGATAAGTCTTCCCAGCGACCGTCAGAGAGCACAAACTGTAGCCCTACACGAAAGAGGTCTTCATCTGAGAGTACTTCTTCAACAGGTAAGAGCTGTTGTTTTAATAGACTCTTAAGATAATTTCCCATCTGTTACTTGTGAACAAACTTGCAATATATATATATATTTTTTTTTTCTTTTTTTTTTCTTTTTTGGCCTCACCTTGCTGTGTAGCTTGAGAGATCTGTTTCCTGACCAGGGATTGAACCTCTAAGTCAAATCGTAACCGCTAGACCACCAGGGAACTCACTTACAATAGATTTATACTATAGACTACAATTTAAAATGGCTTGCAGTATAATACTATAGAAAAAAACAAGTAAATGGTCCTGCAATACGAGAATAATAATGTATAATGAAAAAATAGGGCTTCTCTCGTGGCTCAGATGGTAAAGAATCCGCCTGCAATGCAGGAGACCCATGTTCAATCCCTTGGTTGGGAAGATCCCTTTGAGAAGGGAATGGTTACCCAGTCCACTATTCTTGCCTGCAGAATCCTGTGAGAGGGAGCCTGTCTGGCTAGTCCATGGGACCACAAAGAGTCAGATACAGCTGAGCGACTTAGCACCCACACATTGAAACAGTAAAACAGTAGTCCCTTTTACCCCTTTTATGACCTATTAAGCCTACTCCATAAGGTATAGTGATTTTATTTTTTTCTTTCAGTTTTATTGAAATATAATATGCACTGTATAAGGTGTACAACCTAATGATTTTACTTACTTACATCATGAAAGAGTCACCACAGTAAGTTTAGTGAACATCCATCATCTCATACAGATACAAAATAAGAGACACATTTTTTTCCTTGTGATGATAACTCTTAGGATTTACTCTCTTAACAACTTTAATATATAACATACAGCAGTGCTAATTTTACTTATGTTGTATATTGCATCCTTAGTATTTATCTTATAACTGAAAGTTTGTAGAACTATAGTGATTTTGATATATTAGAAGGGATAATTCAAAGTGAATGGTTACAAAGATAGGCAGACACAAAAATAGAGATTTTGAAAGCTGAATTAAGATAATGGGGTATGTAATACAATGGGGACTGTAGATTGGAGCTATCTAATAAAGACTTAGATATATATAAAGTTGTTCAGTAAAGTGATAGTTTCCAGTAGCTTTTACACATCTTTGAGATTTGTGAAGCAATTTGAGGTTGTAAGAACCACTATTAATGTTTATTTCAAATCAACTGTTAAAAGTTGTCATTTATGTATTTTAATATATATAACCTCTTCATGGGGCTTCACTAGTGGCTCAGACAGTGAAGAATCTGCCTGTAATGTGCGAGACTCGAGTTCAGTCCCTGGGTTAGGAAGATCCCCTGGAGAAGATCATGGCAGCCCACTCCAGTACTCTTGACTGGAGAATTCCACAGACAGAGGAGCCTGGCAGGCTGTAGTCTGTGGGATCTCAGAGAGTCGGACATGACTGAACAACTAACGCTACACTAACCTCTTCATACAGTGTAACATATCTGTGTACTTTACAGTATACAGATTATGCTCTCAGTCTTCTTTTACTGATAGTATGTGTGTTTACCAAAAAAAAAAAAATAGAGAATGATATATGTCTGCTACCTTTTAGAGAATTGGAGAGTAGGAAATCGTGGAGTTTTGTTTTTTTTTATAATTAATTTTTAAGTTGGATGATAATTGCCTTACTATGTTGTGTTAGCTTCTGCTGTATAATGACATGAATCAATTGTAAGTATACATGTATCCCCTCTCTGTTGAGCTTCCCTCCTACCCATCCCCCATCCCACCCATTTAGGTCATGTTGAGCACCATGCTGAGCTCCCTGTGCTATACAGCAGCTTCCCACTATTTTACGCATGATAGTATATATATATGTCAACGCTACTCTCTCAGTTTGTCCCACTTTCTGTCACCAGCTCTGTCCACAAGTCCATTCTCTACATTTGCATCTCTATTAGTAGCAAATCATTTTTAATTTATCAGTATTATCAGGCAAAACGGGGAGCGATAATTTCATTCCCAGCAATGGGAGTCATATATGTAAAGAGGAGAGCAGTAAGTTTAAAAAATTAAGGAGCCAGTGTGGTTGGAGTAAAGACAGCAACTCAATATGAAGCTGGAAATGTATGTGAGGACCAGTCATGCAGAGTCTTACTGATAACACTTAGAAGCCTTTGAAAGTTTTAGCAAGGAAGTGACATATTAATTCTTAGCTTTCCATCCATGTGGTTTTGCTTAGCAGATCATTTAATGACGTATGGTTGTGGTGCATGGTCGTGTCCGACTGTTTATGACCCTATGGACTGTAGACCACCAGGCTTTTCTGTTCATGGGACTCTCCAGGAAGGACTGAAGTGGGTTGCCATTTCCTTCTCCAGGGATCTTCCCAACCCAGGGATTGAACCTGCATCTCCTCTGTCTCTTGCACTGGCAGGCGGGTTCTTTACCACTAGCACCAACATCAGAAAATTTCATTTCTTCATCAGCATAAGGCTTCACTGTCAAATTATATCAATATGGTATTTAATTTTTATTTTATTATTATCTTCACCATATTTGAAGTTTTTATTAGTACCATAGTGCCAAAGATGCAGTGGAGTTGAAATAGCAATGATAGTTTTGTCTCATAGTACTTTGTGGTTTATACTACTTTGGGGAGACTTTTAAACTCTTTCGCAATGAGTGACTGCTTTTGATAGTATCAGCCTAGATCAGGATTCAGCAAACCACAGCCTATTGGCAAGTGTTCAAAGAATCTTTATTGTTCAGTCTTCAAGCTAAGAATTGATTTTACATTTTTAAAGGATTTTTGTTGTTGTTTTCTTAAAGGGAAAGAAAAAGTATATGTGAGAAATTATATGTGTCCTCAAAAGTCTTAAAATATTTACTGTCTTTTTAAAGAAGAGGTTTGCCAACTCCCAAAGAAAAAAATGAATTAGATTTCAATAAGAGACACACCTATGAAGAAAATCACCAAAGTGTTTTATTTTAGTAAATAATACTTGTTTAGGGTTACTTATATGTACGGAGCACTGGGGATACAAGCATGAATAAAATAAGGTTCCTGAAAGATTCAGAAATATTCACCAATTAAAAGTGTTAAAATTTGTAACAGGCCAGTATACAAAATGTTATGACACACAGAGCTACTCAACTACTAACCACTGACATACTGAAAATGTGACCTATATGCTACTATAATTTGAGTAGACAAGTGGGACAAGGACATGAAGTTGTGAAAGTAACAATGGATTTTATTAGATTAGGTGTATTTTCTTTTTTGACAGAATTGAGATTTTATTATAGATGCAGTTGGGAGCTATCAAAGAATTTTGAACAAGGAAGATGAAAAGTATTTGATGTATTGTATCAACCAAAATAAGCTAACTTTTGCAGTGCTAAAAAAAAAATCCCAAAATTTCAGTGACTTAAAACAACAAAGACATTTTTTGTTCATGCTATATGACCATGATGGTTCTGCTCCATATTATCTTCTCTCTAGTATCGAGTCTGATGGAGTAGCTTCTGTCTATCTGGAGTGTTACTTGTCTTATGAAAGAGAATGAAGAACCATAGTAATGCACTAACTAACTCTTAAAAGTTCTGTCCAGAGGTAATATACATTACTTTCACATTTTAGTGCCAAAGCAAGTCACATGATTAAGTCTTATGTCAAAGAAGTATGGGAACTATAATCCTACCAAGGGAGGAGCAAGCAGATATTTATGAATAATAATGTAGTGTGCCACATGTGCATTTTAGAAAAATGCATAACATTACAGTATGGAGAATGGACTGTTGCATGAGATATGTTCTATAGAGATAGAGATAATGGCTTTAAGTTTAGATATGTTAAACTGTCTTTGGGTTATTGAGATAGAAATGTTAGCCATTTGGAAGGTGTGGTTTATAGTTTATGATGCCTGTGATAGAGAAATAGATCTAGCTGTGTGTATATAAACTTGAATCTGGCAGTGAATGAGGTTGCCCAGAGAGAAAGTGTAATTTGAAAAGATGACAGAGTTGGAGATTTAAGATATGTTAGATTTGAGAAGAAAGTGGATTAAAAGATGTCAGTGAACGCCATAAAATTTTAAATAGTTTTTTTAATATAAAAAGTAAAGAGTACATGTCATAGAAGCCTCTTAAGGTCAGATGTCATACGGAAGTCAAGAAAGGTGTAGACAGAAAGTGTAAAATGATTGGGGAAAAGATTTTTTGAAAAACAGGTGTAAAGTTAGAGCAGTTTGGAGGCTTTAGGTGAGGAAAGGAGACTATTAGAATTCAGGTTACACTGAAATAAATTAGAGCTGTTTATTTCCACCAGTGTGGTAGATTAGATGTGCAAAGTAAACAATCTTCTTGATGCCTGAAACTAAGTACAATGTAGGAAACATTTCTGAATACCTTGCTGAACTTTGACATAAGTAAATAGAAAACCAGAAATGTCCAGAAAGCTTGAATCAACAAAAACAAGTAGCATTAGAGGTCTTTGACACCTACTTGAGTCCTGGTGATACTAAGCCTGCTTATTGGAACACATTCAATTAATAAGAGACAAAGTACAAAGCCTAGCAGACAGAGGTTTCCATCAGATTTCCCTTCATGAATGTGTAACACCCTTATGGTGACGCCAGTGTAAGAGCAGACAGAAACAAATCTATCACAGAAGCTGGATCCTTATTTCAGTTTTAGCTTTGGGTGAAGCAGAAAAATAGAGTTCCTGAACACAAGCTCACACTCACCTTCTGTGTCTCATGCAGATGTATATTGCCTGTGAGACAAAGAAAAAGATGAATAAAATTTTGTTGTATATTGGTAGCGCCTCCAGTTGCATTGCAGAGCCAAATGAAAGTTTAATTTCTTTTCATTGTAAAGCTGAATTTCTTTTTTGATTAGGGTATCCTTGATCTTGGTTTACCTGGCATTCGCATTTACTCTAGCAACACAGGAATGCCAGCCTTTATCTTATAATTGAAAGGCAGATGAATCAACCAGAACTATGTCTATTCAGTTTGTCCAACTTAACATTTTAAAAAGACAGCAAAATCGAAATACTTAACAATGTATCATTACAGCATTTGGCATCAATCAAAAATTAATAGACATGCCAAGAAGCAAGAAAATATGATTAAATGGAATATGGAATAATAGTGGGAACTAGCACAGAAATAGTATGTGATGGAATTAACAGACAGGTACATTAAAATAGCTATCTTTGAGGATTTAAAGGAAAACATGAATATAGTGAATAGAGAAAATGGAAACTATTTTTAAAATCCAAGGTTAACTTCTTTAGATGATAAATACCTGAAATGAAAATTTCACTGAATGGGACAACAGTAGATTAGACACTCCAGAAGAAAAATTCTTTGAACTTGCAGCAATACTATTAAAATCTATCTAAAATGAAGTGTAGGGACTTCCGTGGTTGTCCAGTAGTTAAGAACACACCCTCCCAACGCAGGGGACGCAGGTTGGATCCCTGGTCAGAGAACTAAGATTTCACGTGCCTTGTGGCAACTTAGCCCACACATTACAATTAGAGAAAGCCCACATGCCATGACAAAGACCCAGCACAGCCAAACATTTTTTTAAATAATAAAAATGAAGTGTAAATGTGGGATAAGAAGACTGATATAAAATGAATGTGGTTTTATTAACTTGTGGTACAATATCAGGAAGGCCAACATACATAGGATCTGAGTCTTACAAGGAGGGAGTTAGGAATAAAAAAAATTTGAAAAATAATCTTCTGTAAGTAATCAATAGTTTAATGAACATTATAAATTCATAGGTCCATGAAGTTCCACAAATCCTAACCAGGAAGACAGTGAGGTGATGTCTTTAAAATGCTGACAGGGAAAAAAAAGTATCAGTTTAAAATTCTTGAACCAGAAAAATATCCTTCACAGATGAAGGCAAAATAAACATAATCAGAAAAACAAACTTAAAGGATTTGTTGTCAGCAGGTTTACAGTACTAGAAATGTTCTTCACACAGAAAAATCATGCTAGTTGGAAGCATGGCTTTACCAAAGAATTGAAGCATTCCAGGAATCTTCAGTAAGTAAATAGACAACACCCTTTTCTCATATTCTTTTGACGTTCATGTGAAATTATACCAAGATATTATATTCTGGGCCATAAAACTTCTTAATAAACTTTAAAAGATTGAAATCATATAGAATATATTTTAAGAACACAGTGAAATTGAATTAGAATTCAGTAACACAAGGTATCTTGACATTCCCCCAAAAAGTGAAAATTTAGCAACACACCTCTTTTTAAAAAAAATTATTTATTTATTTATGACTGTGTGTCTTTGTTGCTTCGTGAGCTTTTTCTGTAGTTGCGTCACCTGGGGCTACTCTCTCGTTGCAGTGCACAGGTTTCTCATCGCTTCTCTTGTTGTGGAAAATGGGTTCTAGGAGCACAGGCTTCAGTAGCTGTGGTTCATAAGCTTGGTATTTGTGGCACATGTTACTCTGCGTCCCGTGGGACTGGGGATCCCCTGGACTGGGGATCAAACCCATGTCTCTTGCATTGTCAGGTGGATTATTTATTTACCACTGAGCCACCAGGGAAGCCCAACAAAACACTTCTAAATACCGCATAAGTCAAAGAGGAAATTACAGAATTTTTAAAAATTTGTTTAAATATTTCATTTGTTTGACTATGATTGGTCTTTGTTGCTGCACAAAGGTTTCTCTAGTGTTATTGAGCAGGGACTACTCTTCACTGTGCTGCATGGGCTTCTCCTTGTGGTGACTTCTCTTGTAGAGCACAGGCTGTAGGTGGGTAAGTTTCAGTAGTTTGGTTCATAGGCTTAATTACCCCTCGCCATGTGTAATCTTTCCAGACCAAGGATCAAACCTGTGTCTCCTGCATTCAGGGGCAGATTCTTATCTACTGTACCACCAGGGAAGTCCAGAAATATCTTTCAAATTGAATAAAAATGATAATACATAAAAATTTATGGGGTATAGCTAAGTCTGTGTTCTTAGCTTTATAGAGTTAGATTATAAAATAATAAAAGTCTAAGGCAGTAGCCCAAACTCTCACCTGTAGGAAGCTAAAGTCAGTACAGCAAGTTAAACCCAAATTAGGCAGAAGAAAATTTGACAAATACAAGAGTAAAAATAAACAGCATAGAAAAATTGCTGAAAGCTTATACTGGTTTCCTGAAAAAATTCTTTTTCTTTTTTTTATTAAAGGATAATTACTTTACAGAATTTTGTTGTTTTCTGTCAAATGTCAACATGAATCAGCCATAGGTATGCATATATCCACTCCCTTTTGAACCACCCTCCCATCTCCACATGCTGGCCTGTGAGAAGAGAGAGGCTATGGTGATGGCTCCACCCCCTACACATGACTCAGCAGTATCACCTTGCTTCCATGGCTGCCGGCTTTCCTCCACAGGCATTTCCCACCACAGTCTCCTCGCTCACATCCCCTCGACCGTCTCTCCGCAGTCAACAGCAGTTCTCTCCCTGGGGTTGCTCCAGAATCCCTAAACTCTAGCTCCCAGCTGCTTTCCAGGGGACCTGCTTCCCTGTCCAGGGTATGTATGGCTGCAGCAAGGACTGTCTTGAGTCTCATTCCACAGGAGTGAATGAGCACAGCCACAGATCAGCTGATTCACTCCCAGCCTGAAATGTTTCTCCTCTGACTCAGACAGTTGCCCTGATGTGGGGATCAGACCCCTAATTCAGTTCCCCCACACACCAAGGGCACCTCCAGTCCTACTAACATTCCTGTTTTTCCCCCTAGTTCCTTCCTCCTACTGAGTTTTGCATGGTTCTATATATTCTTTTCCTTTGGTCAGGTACTCTTGTACCTGATGTTACTGCATGCACTTCTGTGTCTGAAGGTGTATTCCTTATCTGAAAATTTTTTTTAAGATGTGAACTCTAGCCAAAAGGATTAAGAAAAAAGAAACTGAATTAACAGTATCAAGAATGAAAGAAAGGATAGCACTGCAATTGCTACATACCACAGGAGGATAATAAGGAAGCATGATGAACAGTTTTTTTGCCAAAAATATGATAAAAAGAGAAAACCATTTACAAACTCAAGAACAAATAGCCTAAATAGCCTCATATCTATTTAATAAATTCAACCTATAGTTTAAAACTTTTCTACAATGAAAATTCAGAACCCAAATAGTTTTAATCATGAACATTCAAAGAAAAGAAGAATACTAATTATACAAAAACTATTCCAGAAAGTAGAAACATTTTCCCAATGCATTTTATGAGGCCACCATTACCCTGATTTTAAAAGCAGGCAACACACACATTACCAGAAAACTACAGACTAGTATTGTTCCTATGCATGAATGCAAATGATATAAAATGTTATCAAATTGAATCCAGTATGTTGAATGCTTAGCATACCACATCCACGTGAGTTTATTCCAGAAACTCAAGATTGGATTAACATTAGAAAATCGCTTATGAAATTAACAGTAAGTGAGAAAATCACAATTGTCTAAGTACCTAAAGAGAAAACATTTGACAGAATCTGACATCCACTTAAAAAGAAAAGCAGCAAGGGAAAAGCAACAAGTAATATACAGGGGAAACCCCATACAGTTAATAGCTGATCTTTCAACAGAAACTCTACAGGCCAGGTGGGAATGGCAGGATATATTTAAAGTAATGAAAAGGAAAAATCTACAACCAAGATTACTCTGTTCCAGCAAGGATCTCATTCAAAGCTGATGGAGAAATCAAAAGTTTTACAGACAAACAAAAGTAAGGAGAATTTAGCACCACCAAACCAGCTGTACAACAAATGTTTCTCTAGACAGGAAACACAAGAGGAGGAAAAGGCCTACAGAAACAAACTCAAAGCAATTAAGAAAATGCCAGTAGGGACATATATAGCAATATAGCAATAATTACTTTAAGAAAAATCATAAACAAGATGAAAAGACAGCAGTAAGAATGGGAGAAAATAATTGCAAATGAAGCAACTGACATAGAATTAATCTCCAGAGTATACAAGCAGCTCAACATCATGAAAACAACCCAATCAAAAAATGGACAGAAGACCTAAACAGACATTTCTCCAAAGAAGACATTCAGATGGCTAATAAACTCATGAAAAAACACCCAACATCTTGTATTAGAGAAATACAAATCAAAACTACAATGAGGGATCCCCTCACACCAGTCAGAATGGCTGGCCATCATCAAAAAATCTACAAATGATAAATGCTAGAGAGGATGTAGAGAAAAGGGAACCTTCTTGCACTGTTGGTGGAAATGTAAATTGATACAGACAATACAGAGAACATTATAGAGATTTCTTACAAACTAGGTACAAAACTACCATATGACCAACTACTGGGCATATACGCTAAAACAGGTTATATATATATAATTGAGAAAGAAAGATATGCCCACAATGTCCATTTCAGCACTGTTTACAATAACCAGGACATTGAAGCAACCTAGATGCCCATCAAGAGATGAATGGATAAACAAGATGTGGTACATATATACAATGGAATATTACTCAGACAAAAAGCAATGAATTTGAGTCAGTTCTAAGGAGGGAGATAAACCGAGAGCCTCTTATACACAATGAATTCAGAGAAAAATAAATAGTTTATTAATGCATATATATGGAATCTAGAAAAATGGTACTGATGAGCCTATTTACAGGACAGGAATAGAGACTTAGACATGAAGAACATACTTATGGACACAGAGGGGAAAGGAGAGAGTGGGACGAATTGAAAAAGAGTATCACTGAAATATATAGAATACCATATATAAAATAGATAGCTAATGGGAAGTTGCATATAGCGTAGGGAGGTCATCCTGGTGCTCTGTGACAATCTAGTAAGTTGGGATGTGGCTGAAGGTAGGGAGTTTTAAGAGGGAAGGGACATGTGTATACCTATGGCTGATTCATGCTGAAGTGTGGCAGAAACCAACACAACATTGTACAGCAATTATTCTCGAATTAAAAATAAAATTAAAAAAAAATGCCCCCAAAAACTCCAGTTCTTAGAAATAAAAGGCATACAGGTAAGACAGGAAGAAGAAAAATATTCTATTTACGGATGATTTGATCCATAGGAAAATTTCTAAGAAGTCTGTCAGAAAAAAGCTACTGCACCTAGAAAATGAGTTTAAGAAAGATATATAAGCTGAACATAAAATGTATTTCTGTATACCAGCAATGACTAATCAGTAATTGAAATGTAAGCAAAATACCATTTACAATTGTATTAAAAGTTATAAATATACAAGATCTATATGATACGAAGTATGACACATTATTGACCATGACTAAAAGATTAAACATTTGTTTAATCTAGATTAATCATTTGTTTGGAGGAATCAGTATTGTTAAAATGTCACTTCTGTCAAAATTAATTGATAGATTTAATGGAATCTCAATCAGAATTCCAGCTGGCTTTTTAAAATATAAAGTTCCAAACTCTATAATTTATATAGATACATAAAATATCTTAAAAAGTAAAACATGTATGCTCTTTTTGAGAACAAAATTAGAAGACTTCTACTAACTGTTACAAAGACATACTATAAATTATGCAAGACTGTTTTTGGTGAAAGGATATATAGATCTTTCAATGCAACAGAATAAACACTAGAAAAATAGACACTCTCATAGATTTTTAGTTGATTTTCTGCACATATACTATATTTTTGTGGAGCAGGGATAATCTTTTGTACCAAATGGTGTTGGAACTGCTGGATATACTTACGGAATACAAAGATCATCTACCATATGTAGAATTTAACTTGACATAGAATATATACCTGTATGTAGTTTCCCCAACTATAGAACTTTCAGAAGTACACTTAGTAGGAAATCTTTATGACCTTGGAATATTCAAAGATTTCTTAAGTAGGATAAAAAGCACGATCTATTAAAGCAAAAAAAAATTAGATAAATTGAGCTTCATCATCTTTTAAACTTTTGCTCTTCTAAAGACATTAAGAAAAAGAAAAACACAGAAGTAAAAAGAATTTGTACCTATGCATGGTAATGGTGATCATTTTGCAGTATATACAAATACCAAATCATTATTACTGTTGTACATGTGGAACTAATATATGTGCTATGTCAATTATATCTCAGTAAAGTTTTTTAATAAATAAAAAGAACAAACTAGTGAAGGTACCCAACAAAAATAATGGGGAAATTATTTGAGTAGCATCATTTCAAAAGACTGCTTATGAGTTGCAGTGAAAATACTTCATGAGCCACAAGGCTCTGCTCATGACTCAGATGGTAAAGAATCCGCCTGCAATGTGGGAGACCTGGGTTTGATCCCTGGGTTGGGAAGATCACCTGGAGCAGGGCATGGCAACCCATTCTTGCCTGGAGAATCCCCATGGACAGAGGAGCCTGGCAGACTACAGTCTATGGGGTCACAAAGAGTTGGACACGACCAAGCGACTAAGCACATGTGAAAATATGCTCACTTACTAGAAAAATGCAATTAAATTCTTAATGATATATTGTTTCATGTATATTAGATTGACTAAAGTAAAAGGAGCTTCCCTGTTACCTCAGTTGGTAATGAATCTGCCTGTAGTACAGGAGACCCAGGTTCGATCCCAAGGTTGGCAAGACCCCTGGAGAAGCGAGTGGCAACCCACTCCAGTATTCTTGCCTGGAGAATTCCATGGACAGAGGCGCCTAGTGGGCTACAGTCCATGGGGTCAGAAAGAAAAAGATCCTTATGACCCAGTTAACCATGATGATCTACAACCACCCTTGTTGTAGAACTATGATTCTGCATGTCATGCATTGTGGCCAGAAGTAAAATATAGCATGCCTAGCGTAATGTCCTAGATGGAGCAGACTGCAAAAATGAAGAAACAAAGAAAGAGGATTTCCCTGAATCCATCTGCAAATGCAGGAAACAAAGGTTCAGTGCCTGATCTAGGAAGATTCCACATTTCACAAGGTATTTAAACCCATGCACCACAAATACTGGACTCATGCTCTGGAACCCACAAGTCACAAGTACTGAGTTCACATGCTGCAACTTCTGAAGCCCAGCTTCTAAAGGTTGTGTCCTGCAATAAGAGAAACCATGGCAATGAGAAGGCTGAGCACTGTAACAAAGAGTAGCTCCCCCTCACCACAACTAGAGAAAGCCCTTGAAAAGTAACTAAGACTCAGCACAACAAAAAAATAAATTAAGAAAAATTAAGGGAAAAAAACAACATCAACAGAGATTTGACAGACTAGAATTTGGTAAGATGGAATCAGTTTAGAAAGTAAGGTGTGAGGTAACCCTAGGTGAGTGGCTCAGGAATGAAATTCCAAACAGTATACCCATTTTAAGATTCTGTCTTAAATTTATTCTTAAGAATTAAAAACCTTTGGTATTTCTGGGCAGTTGATGATAGGAACGAGGAGACAAAAATAATTTTCAGGATTTTAAACCCAGGATTTAATCTTACACTTTCTTGCAGTGTGGAAGCTGGGTTCCAAAGGCATGTATCCTGAGAGAAACCCAGGTGAAAGCTGTGTTTCCTTTTCTAGCATAACCTTAGAAATCACCACATTCGTATTTCCATCAGATTCTTTTTGCTGGAAGCAACTCACTAAGGGTAACTCATATTCATGGGAGGGGAATTAGATACTCTCACTTAGTATGAGAAGAGTCAGAGGAGTTGTATACATGTTTTCATAGCCCTGCAAGCAGATTAGGGCAGGGAGATAAGATTAGCTTGGTCTTGAGTTGTAGTAGTATGAAGAAAAGTAGATAGGGCCAAGAAATCAAACTAACATAAGACAAAAGTTTATGACTTATGGGGAGAGTAAATTAGATGGTTTTGTGTGAGCATAGATCAAATGATTCCAGCCACATGATTGGTTCTCAGTATATATAATCTTGAATAGTTGGCTTTATGGTATCATTTACCGAGAAAAGTAATCAGGAGGATTACTTTGAAGCTATAAGAATAAGCATTTCCCAGTGGGAAAGTAGGTCTAAAAGGTAAATGACAAGTATTAGGGATTGAAGGTCTCTAAAGTTAATTCAGTCACAAGTAATTGGAAGGTAATCAAAGTATATTATCGTAAAAACAGTGGAGGCAAGATTTTAAAGAGTGGTGATATAAAATATAAAATATACCTGAAAGTAGGAAGCTTCCCCAAAGCTCTTAGATAGTCTCATCCACCAGATAGAGGGCAGTCTCATCCACCAGATAGAGGGCAGTCAGACGAAGCAAGAAGAACTGAATCCGGCAACCTCCAAAACAAAAACCACAGTCACAGAAAGTTAAAATGAAAAGGCAGAGAATTTTGTCCCAGAAGAAAGACCATGATAAAACCCTTGAAAAACAGCTAAATGAAGTGAAGATAGGCAACCCTTCCAGAAAAGGAGTCAGAATAATGATAATGGAGATGATCCAGGACCTTGGAAGGAAAAAAGGAGAAGAAATGTTTAACAAAGACCTAGAAGAATTATAGAACAAACAAACAGAGATGAACAATACACTGGAATGAATCAATAACAGACTAATGGAAGCAGAAGAACAAATAAGTGACCTGGAAGACAGAATGGTAGAAATCAGTGCCACAAAACAGAATATAAGAAAAGGAATAAAGAGAAATGAAGATAGCCTAAGAGACCTCTGTGACAAAATTAAGTTCACCAACATTTGCATTATAGGGGTCCTTGAAGGCGAAGAGAGAAAGGACCCAAGAATATATTTAAAGAGACATAAATAGACATTTTTTTTTTTAAAGAAGACATACACATGGCCAAGAGGCACATGGAAAGGTGCTTAACATCCCTAAGTATTAGAGAAATACAAATCAAAACTACAGCAGTCATAATGACCGTCATCAAAAAAATCTGAACAACAAATGCTGGAGACAGTCTGGAGAGAAGGGAACCCACCTGTAATGCTGTTAGAAATGAAAATTGGTACAGCCACTGTGGGGAATGGTATGGAGGTTCCTTAAGAAACTAAAAATAGAACTACACTATGACCCTGGAATCCCTCTTCTGGTCATATACCCAGAGAAAAACATTGTCCAAAAGGATACACACACTCCAGTGTTCATTGCAGCACTGTTTACAGTAGCCAAGACATGGAAGCAATCTAAATGTCCACCAATAGAGAAATGGATAAAGAAGATGTACTTATATATAATGGAATATCACTCAGCCATTACAGAGAATGAAATAATGTCGTTTGCAGCAACATGGATGGACCTAGAGGTTGTCATACAGAGAAGTTAGGTCAGAAGGAGAATTAGCATATGACATTCTTTATATATGAAATCTTAAAAGAAATGATTGTAAGAAATGAACTTAACAGAACTCATAGACATAGAGAAGGAACTTACGGTTGGGGGCTTACAACTGGGGAAAGAGATAGTTTGGGGGTTTAGAATGGACACACACTGCTGTATTTTAAATGGATGACCAACAAGGACCTACTGTATAGTGAACAAGTGAGTGAGTCAGTGAGTGTTAGTTTCTCAGTCATGTCCAGCTCTTTGCAACCCCATGGACTTGCTTGCCAGGCTTCCCTGTCCATGCCATTCTCCAGGCAGGAATACTGGAAGGAGTTGCCATGTCTTTCTCCAAGGAATCTTCCCAACCCAGGGGTCAGACTTGGGTGTCCTGTTTTGCAAGCAGATTCTTTACCATCTGAGCCATGAGAGAGGCCCATATAGCACATGGAACTCTGCTTAAAGTTAGTGGGTGTGTGGATGGGTGGGGAGTTTGGGGGAGAATGGATACACGTATGTGTATGACTGTGTCTTTTACCGTTTAGCTGAAACTGTCACAGTGTTAATCGGCTGTACCCCAATAGAAAATAAAAAGTTTTCTAAAAATGAAAAAATACAACTAAAAGTTTGAAATTTTAAAAATACTGAATTTAAACAAGACAAGTGGATATATTTGAAGGAAGATGTAGATAATTTGAGAAAAAATTCCTTGTAGTCTGATGAGATTGTAATCTAGAATGGCTAGAATTTGTAAAAGAATAACTAAAATGGTATCACAGTTTAAAGTCATATAGATTAGGAATCCATTGATTAACTTTGAAGAAGTATAACCGGTGATCACTTATAGTAAACTAGGCATCTTGGGAAGTGACCTATTATTTTTATAGCATTGTAAAACTAATATAGCTTGCCAGAGGAAGTTGAAAATGTCCCACATTATTTATAGTCTTAAAAAGTTACTATAGGCACCAAACAAATACCACCAAATCATTGGTGTCACTAAGGTAAGGTTTATCTAACACCATTTGTTTTTTGTTTTTGCTTTTTATTGAAGTATATTTGATTTACCATGTTTCATTAGTTTCAGACATAAGCAAAGTGATTCAGTTAATCTGGTAATCCCAAACTCCTAATTTATTCCTCCTCCCTACTTTGGTAACCATAAACTTATTTTATAGGTAAGACAACTTGTTTTCACGTCTTACCATCAACATGTATTTCTTCTGAAATAGTTTATAAAGGTGTTTTCTATCGTAATTTTAAAACTTTCCCCAAGAAGAGAATTTCTTTTATTCCTTTGCACTTTTAAAACATTGTCAGAAAAAACACTGATCTACCTAGGTGGCGGTAATGGTAAAGGATCCACCTGCCAATGCAAGAGGCATATGAGTCTCGGGTTCAATCCCTAGATCGAGAAGATCCATTCTCTCGATGAGTAATTGGCAACCCACTCCAGTATTCTTGCCTGGAAAATCCCATGGACAGAGGGGCTATAGTCCATGAGGGTCGCACAGAGTTTGGACACAATTGAGCACACACTATTATAGAAACATCATGTGTATTTAAAGTTTAGTTCTTTATTTAGTATTTAGCTGTCAAATCTCTTAACTGAACTTTTATTTTTAAAGAAATAAATTCTAGGGACTTCCCCGGTGGTCCAGAGGTTAGGAATCCACCTTCCAATGCCGGGGACCTGGGGTTCAATCCCTGGTTGGGGAACTAAGATCCCACATGCCATGGGGATCTAACTAAACCTGTGTACCACAACTAGTGAAATGCCTGAGTACCACAGCAAAGACTCAGTGCAGCCAAATAATAGTAAGAAAGAAAGAAACTCTGCTCCTCATCTCAGAGTAAGAATTGTTTTTTTACCCAAGTGTTATTAGGGAACCATGGGCCAACTTTGAATTTACTGTGGTTATTGTAATGTTCCTTATTCAGGAAACAACTTGCCCGTGAAAGACAATGCATATGATATTAGGATTCTTAATCTTGCTGTGAATAATACAGTGGTATTCCTTACCTTTTATCTTCCATAAAGTTATTTGAGTAACTAGTTGTGTTCAGTTTTTATCTCGTGTGATTTGTTGTCTTATTTAGTGAACGGAGTTCCCTCTCGAAGTCCAAGATTGGTTTCTTCTGGGGATGACTCTGTGGATAGTCTGCTGCAGCGAATGGTACAACATGAGGACCAAGAGCCCCTGGAGAAAAATATTGATGCTGTGATTGCATCTGCTTCTGTGCCACCTTCTTCCAGTCCAGTCCACAGCCTCAGCAAGGAGCGAACCCTAGGAAAACCAGATAGCCTTCTAGTGCCTGCAGTCCCCAGTGACTCTTGCAGTAGTAGCATCTCACTCCTTTCTGAAAAGTTGCCGAGCAGCCATTCCCCCATCATATTAAGAGAAGTGTAGTAGAAGCTATGCAGCGCCAAGCTCGGAAAATGTGCAATTATGACAAAATCTTGGCCACCAAGAAAAACCTGGACCATGTCAATAAAATTTTAAAAGCCAAAAAACTTCAAAGACAGGCCAGAACAGGGAATAACTTTGTTAAACGCAGACCAGGTCGACCCCGGAAATGTCCTCTCCAGGCTGTGGTATCAATGCAAGCATTCCAAGCTGCCCAATTTGTTGGTTCAGAATTAAATGAAGGCGAAGAAGGAACAGCACTGCATCTTGGTCCTGATACAGTTACGGATGTTATTGAAGCTGTTGTTCAGAGTGTAAACCTGAATCCAGACCATAAAAAGGGATTGAAGAGGAAAAGTTGGCTGTTGGAAGAACAGACCAAGAAAAAGCAGAAGCCATTCCCAGAGGAAGAAGAAGAAGAGGAGGAGAATGCTAAAAGGTAATTCCTCACTTAACGTTTTATTTGTGTAGAGGAAACTAGCTTATGTGCAGATGTAACATATCTTTGCAGCTGAATTGTTCGTTTGATCTAGTAACCTTTCACTACGTAAGACCTGTTCTGTTCTAAGTATTCTTACTTCTGGTTGTCAAAATTATGAATAATTAAAAAGAAAGGGGAAATGTAACAATCTAGCCAAGGCCCTCACTATACTAAGATGAGGAAATCAAGACCCAGAAAGATTATGTTGTATAACGATGTGAGTGGAATTATTTTTACTGTCAGACTATCTTATCTCCTCTGTGCTCTAAACTTGTTGTCCCTGTCATCAAATACATTTTTTAAGTCTTCATGCATGTTAGATTGTTTTTTAATGGCGTCTTTTTTATATTTTATTTTTTCCCAAAAGGTATAGGGCAGAAAGTCAGAATCACCCCCAGAAAGATCATTTAATCCTTTTGTTATATATCCAATCAGATTCTCTCCCTGAAGATTATTTGATTTTGTTTTGTTTTTTGGTCTTGCCATGTAGTGTATCGGAGAAGGCAATGGCACCCCACTCCAGCACTCTTGCCTGGAAAATCCCATAGATGGAGGAGCCTGGTGGGCCGTAGTCCATGGGGTCACTAAGAGTCGGACACGACTGAGTGACTTCAATTTCACTTTTCGCTTTCCTGCATTGGAGAAGGAAATGGCATCCCACTCCAGTGTGCTTGCCTGGAGAATCCCAGGGACGGGGGAGCCTCATGGGCTACCGTCTATGGGGTCGCACAGAGTCGGACACGACTGAAGTGACTTAGCAGCAGCAGCAGCATGTAGCATATGTTATCAAACCTGTGCCCCTGCAGTGAAAGTGCAGAGTTTAACCACCGGACCACTGTTTATAGAGGGTTTTTGTAGTTCTCTATGCATATATCTATAAAAATACTTTCTTATAGAGATTTAAATTTTTTTCCTCAGAGAATATGTAGTTATAAATAAATCTGTAAAACTAGAAGTATACTGATTCAAGAGTTTAAATTATCTTTTCACATAATCGCATTTCTTCTCAAATCCTGTTCTTTTCATGGATAAGACTATTAACAGTATATTGTGTATTTTTTTACTCTTCTTGATGCATTTACAAATATGTACATATACAAGGCTGTTCTGTGTAAATGATAACTTTTTATATATCTTGAAGATCTTGTAATTTAGTATATATAGTGTGTTACTACATGCTAAGAATATATAATAATTTAATTATTCTCCTTCAAAGGATTATATATTACTTTTTTACATACAGGTCTTATACATACAGTTGAAATTTACTCTTGTATAAGTTACGAGTTAGTGCTGTGTTTATTACCAGTTATTTTTCAAGATTGCATATAATATGTAGTTTCTATAAGTTAACATTCCCAGTGGATTTTTGTAGTTTTTTAATTAAAATATTAAAAATATTTATAACTGAATGAATACTGTGGTACATATTGAAACTTTGAAATGTAGCAGAAGAGGTACCTAGAGGGATATTTATAGCCAGTAATGCTTATTTTCAAGAATGCTGAAGATTTATGAATGAAGATATTACTGAACAAAACTGGTGTCTGATTGCCTTTATACAGTAAAGCCAAACTACTGACAGTGGGTTGTGGTGAAGGAAAGTGCAGCATTTATTATAGGGTGCCCAGCAAGAAGTTAGGACAACTAGTGCTTAAAAAGCCTGAACTCCCTGATGGGTTTTAGGAGAACATTTTTAAAGACAAGGTGAGGGAAGAGCATCCCAGGTATTTGATGAGCTCACGCACAGATCTCTGAATGGTTGATGATGTGGTAACAGGATGGTGTCACAGAGGTTACATCATCAGTTCTTAGGTGCCAGGAGGTCTGTGGTGTTCAGGATCATCAAGTAGTTAATTTTCATTTGATGGTCGTTTTACCATCTGTAAAACAACTTTAGGAAATGTGCATTAGATGCTATTCGACGTTAAGTTTAGAGAAAACTAAAGCAGAGGATATAAGGGAGCGGTCTGTCCTGGGAAAGACCCACAAGCTCCTGCTTGATTACAGAGTCCAGTTAAGAAATCAGAAAAATGAGAATAATTCCCAAAATGGGATGGACAGAGATAAAACATATACATTAAATTAACAAAATAAAACTAAGTTATAGTAGAGCGAATCACTGAAGACCAACATTAGTAATACTAATGATAATAAAATATATAAACTTCTGGTAAGGTTGATCACTAAGGAAAGAAAAAGGGAATAATAAAATTAGGAAGTAAAAAGGAGTTATGAGACATTAAAATATGATTACTGTAAGAACTTTATGCCTAGAAAATTATAAAACTCAGTTTTAGATATAGAATGGGTGAATATATAGGAAGAACATTGGTAATATTCCATGTTCTTTCCCATTCATACACCACTTCCTTGCCAGTAGCTATAATCAGTCTCCTGATTTATACCTTTTAAAATACCATTTAAGTATTCAGTGCTAGACAATACATTTGTAGTTTATCCTTCCTGAACTTCACTGAAATGGAATTACATAGAATATATGCTTTTGTGCCACACCTTTTTGCTCAACATACAAATGTAAAACCATCTCTGTTTTTGCATATAGTTGTAGTTACCTCTTTTTGTTGCTATGTGTTATCCATTGTTTGTGTATAATACAGGTTTTCTTTAAATTATTAAAATATAGATGATCCATCAATTTCTGCTGCACAGCAAAGTGACTCAGTTATACATGTATATGTGCTGCTGCTGCTGCTAAGTTGTTTCAGTCGTGTCCAACTCTGTGTGACCCCATAGACGGCAGCCCATGAGGCTCCCCCATCCCTGGGATTCTCTAGGCAAGAACACTGGAGTGGGTTGCCATTTCCTTCTCCAACATGTATATGTTTGTGGCTATATATATATATATATATATTTATATATATATGTATATATGTATTCTTTCTCATCGTCTTTTCCATATTGTTTTATCACATGATATTGAATATAGTTCCCTGTGGTATACAGTAAGACCTTGTTATTTATCCATGCTATATATACTAGTTTGTATTTGTTAATCCCAGACTCCCAGTCCTTCCCTTCTCCACCCCTCCTCCTTCTTGGCAACTGCAAATCTGTTCTCTATGTCTGTGAATCTTTCTATTTCGTAGATAGGTTCATTTGTGTCATATTTTAGATTCCATGTATAAGTGATATCATGATATTTGTCTTTCTCTTTATGACTTACTTCATTGAGTATGATAATCTCTAGATCTATCCATGTTGATGCAAAAGGTGGAGTTTTCTGTTTTACTGTTGGGTTATTTTCAGCTTGACACTATTATCCAAAAATATTGCTCTTAACATTCCTCTAATGTTCACTGCTGGATAGGATACTAATTTCTCTAGGCTATATACCTAGGAGTGAAATAAAACACCTGATTTTCCCTAAGTCTTAATTTTAAGCTATGGTTTATTGGGCCAGGGGCATCCCTGGTTGCTCAGTGGTAAAGAATCTGTCTGCAAAGCAGAAGATGCAGGTAACTGATTTAGTCTTTGAGTTGAGAAGATCCACTGGAGAAGGAAATGCCAACCCATTCCAGTATTCTTGACTGGAAATCTCATGGACGGAGGAGTCTGGTGGGCTACATCTGTGGGGTCACAAAGAGTCGGACACAGCTTAGCAACTAAACAATAGTGTTGAGCTAGCATGGAACTGAGTATAGAACTAGGTAAAAGAAACAAGATCCATATATGCAGGCTTGCTCATATGACAAAGGTAACCCTACATATCAATAAAGAAAGAAAACAATATTCAATAAATGGTGTCCTAAAAGTTTTTATTTTTATTATTTATACGTTTTTATTGGAGTATAGTTGCTTGACAATGTTGTGTGCCCTCATATTTTATATTGCATAAGAATGGGAATGAAATTGGATTCTGCCCTTTTTTTAAGGTAATTGTTTAATTTTGGATGTTGCTGCACATGGGCTTTCTGTAGTTGTGATGAGCGGCAGCTGCTCTCTAGTGCAGTGTGCAGGCTTCTCGTTCCATTGGCTTCTCTTGTTGCAGAGCACAGGCTCTAGGGCATGCCAACTTAGTAGTTGCATTGTGTGGACTCTGTAGTTGCAGCATGTGGGCTCTAGACCTCATGTTCAGTAGTTGTGTTGCATGGACTTAAATTGTCCTGGGGCGTGTAGAATCTTCCTGGATCGGGTATTGAACCCATGTTCCCTGCATTGGCGGGCGGATTCTCAACAACTGGACCACCAGGAAATCCTGGATTCTGTCTTAATCCATGTGTAAAAATCAGTTCCCAGTTGGCTGAATAAATACATAGCATAAAAGATAAACCTTCTGATTTTTAAAGTTAATACAGAATGAGGAAAACTTAATGACCTTTGTTTGAAAGGATTTGATAAACAAGATATCAAAAGCAGTAAGCATACAGGTAAACACTTATTATACTGTATTATATTAAAATTAAGAATTTATTGGACATCATTCACATTAACGTATGAATACTTTCTACAGACTTGGAGAGGAAATTTATAACATAATTTAAAAGTTTTGGTGTCCAGAATATGTAATGAAAAGAGTGTTTCAAGTCAACCCAGTATAATCTAGCAATTACCTTTTATATAACTTAGAAAACTCTTGCCCAGCTATCACCAGAATGCATTTTTTGTAAAAGTATAGCAAGATTTATTATAATATATAGAAACTGGAAATATCCCTGGTTGACAGGAAAGGAATAAGTATATAGTAGTTTTTTATGCAATGGACTATGATATGGTAATAAAAATTATGAATTATAACTTAAATGTAATGATAATAAATGAGTCCTAGAAACAACATTTTAAGTGAAACAAGACCCTGAAAATTATATACTAACTGATACTGTTTTTATAAAGCAAAAACCCCCATGAAAAATAAATAACATGTTGTATTACTATAGATAAATATATCATAAAACCATATGCTCCTGTATATAGATTGTGTATTTTTTCTCTTATTTTCTTTGTCAGTACTTTCCAACAAGTTTATGATACACCATACTTGTTTTAGCTTATATTGCTTATGGTTTGTTAAACTTCTTGGAACTTTGGGTTCTTTTTATCAAATTTAGAAAATTTTGGTCATCGCTCTTTTTTATTATTTTGAATTTTTGAATATTATAAATGTCACATTATTGTGTGTCTGTTTTTGTTCTTTTTTATAGGTTTGATTTTATTTTGGTCATCAGTTAATTTACTTGTGGATTGGTTTGGATTCTTTTGAGGATAATTTTTAAGCTTTATTAGGACTGGCTTTTACTCCAGAGATAGTTGTCATACAAAGATGGAGAATGTTACCTTCTGGGATCTCTATTGAATGCCCACAATGTTGGGCAGTGTCTTTCACTCTCCCTAGTGGATTCTGAGTATCTGTCATCATGTGTGAGGTCTGGAAATTGTTTGGGTTGTAATATTCTGCTGGTTCTTTGTCCAGCCTTATGTAATTTCACCTCGTGCATATACAAACCTTTTACTGATAGTGTACTAAAGAAGACCCTTATACAGATTTCTAAAGTTGTTTTTCTCCTTTACTCTCTCCACTCCAGTACTCTGCCTCATGAATTCTAACTCTCTCAGTCCCTTCATAGTCTGATCTCTCTTTTCAACTCATTCAGTTGTCCATTCTCTGCTTTGGGTCTACTCCTTCTACCTCAGTTGTTCTTATAAAAGCAGGTTATCTCTCTCTTTTTTTTTTTTTTTCCAATTTTCTCAGGAATCACAGTGCTGCAGTACAAAATGTCTGATAATTGTTTCATAAACTTTCTCCAGGTTTATAGTAGTTTGCTGTGTTTCTGTTAGTTTCTATCAGGAGGACAAATCTGGTATCTGTTACTCCTCCATGACCAGATAAGGAAGTCCCCATATCTCTCTTTTTTTTTAATTGCTGTAATGTTTTTTAAAATAGATAATCATTTGTAGGGGAAAAAATTCACCATAAAATTATCTTTAAACTTCTCTTTCTAGCTTTACTGAAGCAGCAGTTGAGATTCTCAGTCCTCCTGAAACCCCAGCCAAACTTCCCGAACCTGAAAGTACCTTGCAGCCTGTGCTTTCTCTCATCCCAAGAGAAAAGAAGGCCCCACGTCCCCCAAAGAAGAAGTATCAGAAAGCAGGGCTGTATTCTGATGTATACAAAATTACAGAGTAAGTAGTGGTACCTGTCAGCTGACATCCTTTAAAGACCTGTTATTCTTCCATGTTTTAAATAATAGTTTGAATATCAAGGAAAAAAAAAAACCAATACAAATGTAATATACACAGCTACAAATCTCATCACAAGTACCTCAGTGTTCACTGTACTCATGATATGTTTTGGGGGGCTGATTATTTTCCCTGATCTTTTATCCTCTCTCTGCCTTTCTAGATTATATTTCTATAGTTTGGATTCTAATGGTGCCTTTTTGTTAATTGAAAATAAGAAAGGAGCACTGTGCATGTATCTAAAAATAATCTTGATGATTTTCTACACTCATTCCTCATTTGATTCCTCATTTAAATGCTTTCTGTGTTCCAAACTATTTGCCAGAGGAGTAAAGTACTCCTTACTTTTAAGAATTTTATATTCCCTTGGGAAAGTACAGTTTAATAAGTCCTCAGATTCAGAATTTTTAGAAACCCAAAGAACTATCAACTAACTATATCATTGAGTTAAGAAGTGATTCACAGGAGTATAGCAGAGTTTGGTTTTGGAGGTTCATAGTAGTCTGCAAGATGGAATAGGGCATTCCAGTTAGATAGAATATCATGTACCAAGGCACATGCTAGGATACAGAAATTTTTCATATATTAGAACAACTTAGTTTACTTTTTCTGAAATGTAATGGTGTGGAAAGTGTGATAGAGACCACAAACCATGGACTTTACTGACTCAAGATACTTACTCCACTAAGCTACATGAAATTTAAAATGCTATTTTTTAAAAAAGGAAGTGAAAAGTGCAGCTTTGTGTTTTAAGATGATAACTCTGGCTACAGAGTGGAAAAATGAATGAGGGAATGGCAGAAATTGACAATAATTGTCAAAGGTCATGAGGTCTGAATTTAGTCAAGAAAGGAATGAATTTGAAAGAGGAATGGTTATGTTTTAGAGATGCATCTGACTTGATGTGGTTAAAGTGATCAACATGAAAACCATAGCACTTTATTTTGCATTGAAATGACCTTTCATTAATTTGTCATCGAGATAGATATCACATAAACTCTTTGAGTCCATTTCTGCTCCTTATGTTGTGAAGTTTTATTAGTTAAGCTTAGTTTCAGCAGCTAATGATAGGAAATCCTCATAAATAATCAAGACTGTTTAAAGATAAACATTTATTTTCCTTTAATTTATAAGAAGTTATGAAGTACACAGTTCAGAGTTAACATGCCATCTTCACAGTATCTTCAGGGACCTAGACTCCTTTTATTCTGTTCTTCCATTTCAGCACCAAGCTCGCGTTCCTATGGTTACATTTTGTTCCAGGATAACTATCATAAAGTCTTCCTTGCAGAAAGTATAAAAGAGGAAAGGGAGTAACAAACATGTACCTTCTTTGTAAGGAAGCATTGTGAACTGAATGTGTCTGCCTCGAATTTCATATATTGAAGCCCTAATCCCTAGTGTAGTGATATTTGGAGATGACAGCTTTGGGAAGTAATCAGATCATGTGGTGGAACTCTCCTGAATGAGATTAACACCCTTACAAAGAGAGACACTGAGAGAGATGATTTCTTTCTCTACCATGTGAAAGTACAACAAGAAAGCAGTATCTGCAAGCCAGGGAGAAGGCTCTCACTTAGAAATGAACCCTGATCTTAGACTTCCCAACAGTGGAAATAACGTTTTGTTATTTAGACCAGCAAGTCTATTGGTAATCTCGATATAGCTGCTAATCTAAGAAAGGAAACTACAAAACCTCATAGCTACTGACCAAAATACAGACATGTAAGCACACTTCAGCCACAGGGAAGGCCGAAAAATAATGGTCATTGTTTCAGATGACAGCATTCTGTCATTACAGATAAGTAAATGAATATATATTTTGGGAAGATCTTACACAGCTGTGATTTTAAAGCAGTGTTTTTACTGAATAGAAAAGCAGTTGTGTGTGAAATTTTTGCTAAAATTTAAGTCGTGCTTTTTACTAATGTGCATTTCCTGGATTAAATTCTGAAAAATGGGAGATTAATCCTAAAATCAGTCTGTACCTCAAAAGATCAGTATCATCAACTACATCAGTGTTATAAAATGTCTCTAGTCAGGCAAAAGTCTTTCACTCTGGAAAGGACCTCATTTATGCTAGAACTCATTCTTCATCTCACAAATAAATAGTAAGAAAATGGTTTATTGGGGATTTTTCTTAAAACATTTATCAAATACATGTGTGCATTCTTAAAAGCTACAAAGCCAATATATTCTTGTGGCCTGGCTACTTTTTATCGATAGCAGTTAGGGTGTAGGTTGTTTGTTTTGAAAAAAATAAACAATTGTTTAGAACAGTTTTAGGTTCACAACAGAATTGTTGGAAAGTACAGAGATATTGCATATATTCCCTATAATGGCAGTCCACTCCATTTTATTGCCTGGAAAATCCCATGGACAGAGGAGCCTGGCAGGCTGCAGTCTATGGGGTCGCAAAGAGTCGGACACGACTGAGCGACTTCACTTCACTTTATGTACCACAGTGGTACCTTTTTGACATCAGTGAACCTGTATTGACACAGTATCACTCAAACTTTGTAATAGACATTTGGGTTTGCTTTTGGTGGTGTACATTCTATGGATCTGGGTAAATATATAATGACAGGTATCTACCATTGTAGTAGCACAAAACAGTTTTGCTGCCCTTAAAGTCCTCCATGCTTGAGAAATTTGGTTTTTGGTCACAGAATGGTACAAGACAATTCCAAGTTTATTCTTTTTGTATAAATCATTATAGGTTTTAAAAAGTTGTGAGGGGAGAGTGTGAATCAATTAAAATTGAATCAAGATAAGACCACACTATCAGTATGGAAGATGAATTAGATGAGCAAATATTAGAAGTAAGACTATTAGGATGTAAGAAGACTGTTAGGAAGGTTATACTCTGGTCTTCCAAGATAGATCTAATGTGATAGCAGTGGCTAGATGTTGGAAAAGGTGGACTCTTGAAGTTTTTTGACATTAAAATTGAAATGAATTAAACACTGATTGGTTGGTAGGGAGTAAAGGACTGAGCTAGAGTCAATGATGATCCCAATGTTTTGTTTTGTATTCCTGGGTGTGTGATGATGTCATTAACTAATACACTGGATAAAAGTGGTATGGCCAGTATTCCTTAGATTAAGTGAGCCTCTATTACCATGAATATGACTATGTACATGTATGTATATAGGCACCAAAAATGTCTTTGCTTAAAGCAAGTCAAATTTATTTTATAGTCCCTGAGGTCAGAAGTCTGAATTGAATCTCTCTAGGCTAAAGTCAAGGTGTTAGCACAACCGTGTTTCTTTTAGCAGCTCTAGGGTAGAATTTTTTTCTCTTCCCTTTGCAGAATCGGGAGCCTACTCGAATTCCTTGGCTTGGGGCCACTTATCTGTTCAGAACTAGCAATAAAGACATTGAGATCATTGAGGTTGAGTCCTCACATTGAATCACTTCAACCTTGGTTCTGTTTTTACTTTTTTTTTTCCCACTGACTCTGCCTCATTTATATTCCTCTTTCATTTATAAGGACCCTTGTGATTAAGTTGGGCCTACCGAGATAATCCAAAATAATCTCCCTATTTTAAAGTCAACAGATTAGAAACCTTAATTACATCTACATATTCCCAGCTTCTGGGAATTTTTATTTGAGGAGGAGGTTGTATATTTTTGTGCCTGCTATACATGTCTACGGAGAAGGTAATGACACCCAACTCCAGTACTCTTGCCTGGAAAATCCCATGGATGGAGGAGCCTGGTAGGCTGCAATCCATGGGGTTGCTAAGGGTTGGACACGACTGAGCGACTTCACTTTCACTTTGCACTTTCATGTATTGGAGAAGGAAATGGCAACCCACTCCAGTGTTCTTGCTTGGAGAATCCCAGGGACAGAGGAGCCTGGTGGACTGCCATCTGTGGGGTCTCACAGAGTCGGACACGACTGAAGCGACTTACACAGCAGCATAGACATCTAGCTTATAGGATTCGGAATGGAGTATGGAGTATTCACTTCTTATTTTTATGTGTCTTTCATATATCTTGTTGTAAAAATGCTGTATTACTTTTGGAATTTAAGTTTTATCTAATAGGGATTTTAAAGAATATGAAATACCAGATATACTTCAGGTGAATTGGAGAGTGAACTTTAGAGTGTACATTATGGTAAAATAGCATATCGAATATTAACACTACTTTGAAAGGAGCTTTTGGTTCTTTTGTTGGGGGAGGTTTCTGCTTTTAGTTCAGTCACTGTCACATAATGTTTTGGGCAGACTGCTTAGTTTCCTGGGAATGGTAAAAATGAAACTTGATACATAAAGTGAAGCTATTGAACTACATGCAATTCATGGGGTTACAAAGAGTCAGACACGACTGAGCGACTGAACTGATTGAACTACATACTTCATATCTTAAGACCATCCTGACTCAAAAATTGTGACTTCTATATTTTATAAAAATAAAACATATGCTTTCTTTGATTCATAGGCTCCTTTTGAGCACTAAATCTGTTATAGGAAATAGGATAACTATAACTTTCAGGCTTACAGAACATTGCTTGTTTGCATGGGAATTAATATATGTGTAAAATATAGATGTATTTATTATATATAAATACTATAATATTTATATTATGTGTGTAATAGATAATGTTTACACTTAGCTGACATTTCCTCAAAACCTTTCTTTGGAAATAAAATAAAAGCATGGTACGAGTTTACATTTGATATATTATTTAAATTTTTAGAATGCTTTCATATTAAATCTGTGGGAAATAGTAAAGTAGATGGTTACTATCTACTGTTTAAGAAACTGACATCGAAAAGTTAAAGAACTTAAGTTTACAAAATTTATCATCAAAATAGTTATTGGGGTTTTTAATGCCTAGGGGTTCCACAACTCTTGTTTCACAAGTAAATCATGCTGTTTTTCAGAAACTGAGGTTCAAGGGGTACTACATTAAAATTTCTTTGTTATAGATAATCTCATGGTTACGGTTGGATTAAATACCAGAATATGGTTCGTTTTCCCCTGAAATTCTTTAGGAACATTGTAGGTCTAAATTTAGCTTAAATAGGAGTGCAGACTGGATGAATGCAAACCTCACGCCATTCCTATTTAGTATCAATAGAAAGGCGTGCCTGTGTGCTTAGTCGTGTCTGACTTTTTGCTACCTCATGGATTGTGGCCCACCAGGCTCCTTTGTCCATGGAATTTTCCAGCCAGCAGCACTGGAGTGGGTTGCCATTTCCTCCTCCAAGGGATCTTCCCAACCCAGGAATCAAACCTGTGGCTCCTGCATTGGCAGGCAAGTACCCACGGAGACACCTGGGAACCCATGGAGTAGCAACAGTTTTGAATTTTTATTGTTAATTAATAAACTTTTTAGAGCAGTTTTAGGCAAAACAGAGTGGAGAGTACAAAGATTCCCATATATCCCTTGCCCCCATCCACACTCAACTTCCCTCATTTCAGCTAGCCCTAATCCTTCATTTGACAGATGCGAAAACCGAAGCTAATAAAAAGCTTAAATGACTTGCTGGAGTCCCACAGATCATTTTAACAAAACAAGGTAAAAATTTCAGTTTATCTGATTTTGTCTTAATCACTAAGAAAGCAAAAATAATGGGTGTTTATTTATTGAGGTATAATTGAACCAAATTATATTGGCTTCAGCTGTGCAACATGTTAGGTGTTTGTGAATCTACAAAATAATCACATAAGTGTAGTTAAATATCTGTCACCATTGTTGTGTCCGACTGTTTTCGACCCCATGCACTGTAGCACACCAGGCTTCCCCATCCATCACCAACTCCCAGAGCTTGCTCAAACTCACGTCCATCAAGTTAGTGATGCCATCCACCCTCTCATCCTCTATCGTTCCTTTCTCCTCTTGCCTTCAGTCTTTCCCAGCATCAGGGTCTTTTCTAATTAGTCAGTTCTTCACATCAGGTAGCCAGAGTATTGCATCTTCAGCTTCAGCAACTGTCCTTCCAATGAATATTCAAGACTGATTTATTTTAGGATTTATTTTAGGTTTAATATCCTTGCAGACTGAATAATAGTCCATTATTTATTTGTGTGTGTCTATATGTATACATATCACATTCATCTCTCAGGAGACACTTAGGTTGTTTCCTTATCTTCGCTATTGTAAATAACACTGTAGTGAACATGAAGGTATGGTGATCTTTTCAAGATACTTTTCTTTTTGCTTGCTTCGGATTAATACCCAGGAGTAGAATTGTTAGCTCATTGGTAGTTCTAGTCTTAATTTTTGAAGAACATCCTTACTGCTTTCCATAGTGGCTGTGCCAGTTTACATTCCAACACACAAGTTTACATTCCGGTACACAAGGATTCCCTTTTCTTTACATCTCACTAACAATTGCTATTTCTTGTCTTTTTGATAATAACCATCCTGACAGTTTGAAGGTGATAGCTCATTGTTGTTTTGATTCGCATTTCCAAGCCAGTGAACATACTTGTACCTATTGGTCTTCTGTATGTTTTAGTTGGAAAAATGTCTATTCAGATCATCTGCCCACTTCTAAATAAGATTGTTTGTTTGTTTTTGCTCTTGAGTTGTATGAGTTCTTTATAAATTTTGTGTATTAACCCCTTTTCAGATATAATTTGCAAATATTTTCTACCATTAAATAGTTTGACTTTTAATCTTGCTTATGGTTTCCTGTGCTGTGCAGAAGCTTTTCAGTTTATCTTTGCTTTTGAAGAAGCCTTTGCTTTGGGTATCAAATCCAAAAAAAAAAATCATAATCAGGAAATGTTCCAAGTAAAAGTTTTTGAAACAAAAGTAGCTTCATGTTTTAAAATTTTTAATTAACTATATTGTAGTTAAATATACGTCATAAAATTTACTATTTTAATCATTTTAAGTGCACCATTCACTACCATTAAGTACATTACCTTGTTCTGCAAACATTACCACTGTCCACCTGCAGAACTTTTTCATCATCTCAAACTGAATTGTTTTATTTCTAAAATATGAAACCAGTATGGTTTTCCAGATGGCTCAGTGGTAAAGAATCCGCCTGCCGATGCAGGAGCCACAGGAGACACATGTTCAAGCACTCCGTCGGAAAGATTCTTTGGAGTACCTAAGTGTGATTATATGCAAAATGACTGGCATACGGTAGACAGTCAAGAGTAAATCTTAGCTGTTTCTTCTGCCTCTCACTCTTCCAAACAGTTGTTTCATATCTCCTAGAGTATATTTTCTATCCTCTTTTTTTTAAGTAAACAGTTTTATGGAGATGTAATTCATGTATACAGTAAACTATTTCAGTGGTACAAGTCATCAGTTTTTGGTATATTACATTATTAATTTTTAAATTCTGAAATGCTTACAAAATTTGGCACTTTAGCCCTTCTTAAGGTTATATTTCAGTGGCATTAATTCACAGTGTTGTGTAACATAGCCACTATTTCCAGAATTTTTTCATTACCCTAAATAGAAACTCTTTAATAGTTAAGCAAAAACTTCCACTCCTACTAAAACTCTCCTCAGCCCACCATAATGTCTCGTATACTTTCAGTCTCTCTAATTTGCCTCATCTGGTGCCTCATGTTAGTGGAAACATACACAATATTTGTGCTTTGGGATCTGGATTATTTTATTTAACATAATGTCTCTGCTGCTGCTACTGATAATGTCTCTAACTTTCATTTATGTTGTAGCATATATCAGAACTTCATTCCTTTTTATGGTTGGGTAATACTCCATTATACATACATACCACATTTTGTTTATTCATCTGTTGATGAGCACTTGGGTTATTTCTGTCTTTTGGCTATTGTGAACAGTGCTGCAGTGAACATTGGCATACGTTGTTCAGGTTCCTGTTTTCAGTCCTTCATGTATAAACGTTGGGGTAAAATTGCTGGATCATAGGGTGATTTTATATTTAGCTTTTTAAAAAACCACCAAACTTTTCCACAGTGGCTGCATTACACCATTGAGTGTTCATCATACAGTTAATTTACTGATTTGCAATCTTTCTACTCTGTTAATCTGTTTTCACATATAAATTTTCCTCCTAGCACTGCTTTTACTGTACCACATAAATTTTGTTTTGTCCTATTTTTTGTTTTCATTCATTTCAAAATATTTTCCAATTTCCCTTTTGATTTTTCATTTGATCCAGTTGCTTATAAGAATGTTGTTTAGTTTCTCATGTAAGTGAATTTTTCAGTTTTATTTCATATCTAGTTTCATTCCTTTGTGATCAGAAAAGATATTCTGTATTGTTTTAATAATTTTTGATTTATTGAGTTCTTTTGTAGCCTAACATGGTCTTCCTGAAGAATCTTCAGTGTGCACTTGATAAAACTATGTAATCTTCTGTTAGGTGGAATCTTGTTTCTGTTTCTGTTAGATCCTGTTGGTTTATAATGTTCTAATATTTATTGGCCTTATATGTGGTTGTTCTAACATTTATTGAAATTGGTAAGTTGAAATTTGCCAACTGTTATTGTACAAGTGTCCATTTCTCTCAAATTCTGTCCATGTTTCTGTCATATATTTTGGATCCTCCGATGTTTGGTGGATTTTTTTTTTTATATATAACAAAAATATATAACTTCGCGGTGAATGGGCTCTCTTGTCAATATTTAATGTTCTTCATTGTCCTTTGTAACTTTTTTTTTCAAAGTCTCTATTTTTTGTTCCTATCTTTGCCTCTAAAGTGAATCACTTACATATAGCTTGTATGTAGTTGGATCATGCTTTCTATCCATTTTGTTCCTCTGTACCTTTGATTGGAAAGTCTCATCTATTTACATTTAAAGTAGTTACTAATAAGGAAAGATTTATGCTTGTTATTTTGTTTTCCATATGTCTTATAGCTTTTCGTCCCTCCTTTCCTCCATTACTGCCTCTTTTGTACTTAGCTGATCTTGTAGTTACCTGTTTGATTCCCTTCTCAATCTGTTTTGTGTATATTCTATAGCTGTTTTGGGCTTCCCTGGTGGCTCAGATGGTAAAGAATCTGCCTACAATGCAGGTGACCCTGGTTCAGTCCCTGGGTTGAGAAGACCCCCTGGAGAAGGAAATGGTAGCCCACACCAGTATTCTTGCCGGGAGAATTCCATGGACAGAAGAACCTGGTGAGTCCATGAGGTCTCAAAGAGTCATACACGACTGAGCAACTAACACTTCACTTATCGCTATTTTGTCTTTGGTTACCATGGAGATTACATATAACTTCCTAAAGATATAAACCTGCAGTTTGGATTGATACCAACTTCAGTCACATGCAAAAATACTATTCCTATAAAGCTCTATGCCTCATTTTTATTATTGACATTACAGATTTCATCTTTATTCATTTTGTGCCCTAAAACACATTTATAATTATTTTTTATGCATTTATCTTTTAAATCCTGTTTTCTATACTCTGTTTCTCTGCAGTCACCCATCATGATTAAACTATAAGAAGAGCCTCTAGCCTCTTTTGTCCTAGAAAAAAATCTTTTTTTTTTTCTGTGCCACGACATGTGGTATCTTAGTTCCCCCACCAGGGACTGAACTTGCGTCCTCTGCATTGGAAGTGCAGAGTCTTAACCACTGCACCATCAGGGAAGTCCTCAGAGTCTTTTTCTTTTCTTTGGCTGCACTGGGTCTTTGTTGCTGCATGTGGACTTTCTCCAGTCAGCGGCTACTCTGTGTTGCAGTGCTCAGGCTTTGTTGCAAATCGTGGCTCTGGAGCACACAGGCTGTATGGTGCACACAGTAGTTGTGCATGCAGTGCGGTGTAGAGCACACGGTAGTTGTGGCATACAGGCTGCATTGCTCCCTGGGATATGGGATCCTTCCAGAGTAGGGATTGAACTCATGTCCCCTGCATCGGCAGGCAGTTTCTTAACCACTGTACCACCAGGAAGTTGCCCGAAAGTCATTTTATGATAATAATGCTAATAATAAATAAAGATTGCATTAACAGAACTGATAAAGAACTCTCCACATATGATTGATTTAGCTCCTAATGTAGGGTAGAACATATCAGATCATCACTGTTTAGTCTCAGGAATTATGATGATTTATGAAAGTTCGGTCTGCCACTTAGAAATGGAGAAGCATTGGAAAGGAGTCCATAACCACATTTACATATTGTTCTATTTTTTATAGAAGCTTGCGTGTGTTTATATGCTCAGTCGTGTCCCAACTCTTTGCAGTCCCATGAACTGAAGCCATCAGGCTCCTCTGTCCATGGAATTTCCTAGGCAAGAATACTGGAGTGGGTTGCCATTTCCTGCTCTAGGGGTTCTTCCCACCCCAGGGATCGACCTTGCAATCCTGTATATCTTGCACTAGCAGATGGATTCTTTACCACTTGAGCCACATGGTTATGTACAAATATGTTTGTATCTGGCATTGAATACGCAACAGCTGTTGTTCTAGCTCCCTCTAGTGATAATATATTCCTGATGGACTTTTAATAACATGATTTACTATACTCTAATAAAAATAAGATTTAAGATACTTCAAAATCATATCCCGTTCATACAGTGGAATATTATGTAGCCTTAAAAAGAAGGAATTTTGACATCTCCTACAATATGGATGCATTTTTAAAGTATTATTTCAGGTGAAGAGCCAGTCATATTTGAGTACTCTAGGTACCTGTCATTCCACTTATGATAGGTACCTAGAGTAGTCAGATGCATGGAAACAGAATGGAGAGTGGTGGTTACCAGGGTCTGATGGCAGTTATTGTTCAGTGGGTACATAGATTCAGTCGTACAAGATTGAGTGTTCTCTAGATAGATGCAGTGATGGTTGTATAAAGTATAACTGTGAATGTACTTAATAGCCTGAGCTACACACTTAAGATTTGTTAAAATGGGAAATTTTACATTATATGTATTTTACCAGGAAAACTTTGCAAGAAATACATTACCTCAATTTGTGACATATTCCTCCAGTCTGTTCCTTAGACTAGAAAATTATATAGCCTTCCCTTAGGAAATGTGTGTCTCAAGCTCTAAATGCCATCAGAATTCATGGGAGAGATAGGAAAACATAATTTTGTGATGAAAATTGAAATTAACATGTCTTAAAGTATGTAAATTACAAATTACATCATCATTGCTATAGCAGTGATAGTATTATAAACTAGAAATTTGGAGAGTGAAGTAATACTTTTTAATACACATGTAGTTATTTTCTTCTGTGTAAAAACACAATTTTAGTATTTTCCATCTTGAGCATGTCTTAGAAATTATTCATGCTAGTAAAGAAATGCTCAAAATTCTCCAAGCCAGGCTTCAGCAATACGTGAACCATGAACTTCCAGGTGTTCAAGCTGGTTTTAGAAAAGGCGGAGGAACCAGAGATCAAATTGGCAATATCCACTGGATCATATAAAAGCAAGAGAGTTCCATAAAAACATCTATTTCTGCTTTATTGACTATGCCAAAGCCTTTGACTGTGTGGATCACAATAAACTGTGGAATATTCTGAAAGAGATGGGAATATCAGACCACCTGACCTGCCTCTTGAGAGACCTATGTGCAGGTCAGGAATCAATAGTTAGAACTGGACATGGAACAACAGACTGGTTCCAAATAGGAAAAGGAGTACGTCAAGACTGTATATTGTCCCCCTGCTTATTTAACTTATATGCAGAGTACATCATGAGAAATGCTGGGCTGGATGAAGCACAAGCTGAAATCAAGATTGCCGGGAGAAATATCAATAACCTCAGATATGCAGATGACATATCTGCATATCCAAAGTATTGGAATTTCAGCTTCAGCAACAGTCCTTCCAATGAACACCCAGGACTGATCTCCTTTAGGATGGAATGGTTGGATCTTCTTGTAGTCCAAGGAACTCTCAAGAATCTTTTCCAACAGCACAGTTCAAAAGTATCAATTCTTTGGCGCTCAACTTTCTTCACAGTCCAACTCTCACATCCATACATGACCACTGGGAAAACCATAGCCTTGACTAGACGGACCTTTGTTGGCAAAGTAATGTCTCTACTTGTTATATGCTATCTAAGTTGGTCATAACTTTCCTTCCAAAGAGTAATTTCATGGCTGCAGTCACCATCTGCAGTGATTTGGGAGCCCCCAAAATAAAGTCTGACACTGTTTCCACTGTTTCCCCATCTGTTTATTTCCCCATGAAATGATGGGACCAGATGCCATGATCTTCGTTTTCTGAATGTTGAGCTTTAAGCCAACTTTTTTACTCTCCTCTTTCACTTTAATCAAGAGGCTGTTTAGTTCCTCTTCACTTTCTGCCATAAAGGTGGTGTCATCTGCATATCTGAGGTTATTGATATTTCTCCCAGCAATCTTTTTTTTTCCCCCAGCAATCTTGATTCCAGCTTGTGCTTCTTCCAGCCCAGCCTTTCTCATGATGTACTCTGCATAAAAGTTAAATAAGCAAGGTGACAATATACAGGCTTGACGTACTCCTTTTCCTATTTGGAACCAGTCTGTTGTTCCATGTCCACTTCTAACTGTTGCTTCCTGATCTGCATATAGGTTTCTCAAGAGGTAGGTCAGGTGGTCTGGTATTCCCATCTCTTTCAGAATATTCCACAATTTATTGTGATCCACGGAGTCAAAGGCTTCAGCATAGTCAGTAAAGCAGAAATAGATGTTTTTCTGGAACTCTCTTGCTTTTTCTATGATCCTGCGGATGGTGGCAGTTTGATATCTGATTCCTCTGCCTTTTCTAAAAACAGCTTAAACACCTGGAAGTTCATGGTTCACATATTGCTGAAGCCTGGCTTGGAGAATTTTGAGCATTACGTAAAGTAGTATGTGAGATGAGTGCAATCGTGTGGTAGTTTGAGCATTCTTTGGCGTTGTGTTTCTTTGGAATTGGAATGAAAACTGACCTTTTCCAGTCCTGTGGCCACTGCTGAGTTCTCCAAATTTGCTCGCATATTGGGTGCATCACTTTCATAGCATCATTTTTCAGGATTTGAAATAGCTCAACTGGAATTCCATCACCTCCACTAGCTTTGTTTGTAGTGATGCTTTCTAAGGCCAACTTGACTTCACATTCCAGGATGTCTGGCTCTAGATGAGTGATCACACCATCATGATTATCTGGGTCTTGAAGATCTTTTTTGTACAGTTCTTCTGTGTATTCTTGCCACCTCTTCTTAATATCTTCTGCTTCTGTTAGGTCCATACCATTTCTATCCTTTATCGATCCCATCTTTGCAGGAAATGTTCCCTTGGTATCTCTAATTTTCTTGAAGAGATCTCTAGTCTTTCCCATTCTGTTGTTTTCCTCTATTTCTTTGCATTGATCGCTGAGAAAGACTTTATCTCTCCTTGCTATTCTTTGGAACTCTGCATTCAAATGGGTATATCTTTCCTTTTCTCCTTTGCTTTTCACTTCTCTTCTTTTCACAGCTATTTGTAAGGCCTCCTCATACAGCCGTTTTGCTTTTTTGCATTTCTTTTCCATGGGGATGGTCTTGAATCCTGTCTCCTGTACAGTGTCACGAACCTCCGTCCATAGTTCATCAGGCACTCTATCTATCAGATCTAGGCCCTTAAATCTATTTCTCACTTCCACTGTCTAGTCATAAGGGATTTGATTTAGGTCATACCTGAATGGTCTAGCGATTTTCCCTACTTTCTTCAATTTCATTCTGAATTTGGTAATAAGGAGTTCATGATCTGAGCCACAGTCAGCTCTCAGTCTTGTTTTTGCTGACTGTATAGAGCTTCTCCATCTTTGGCTGCAAAGAATATAATCAGTCTGATTTCGGTGTCGACCATCTGGTGATGTCTGTGTGTAGAGTCTTCTCTTGCGGTGTTGGAGGAAAGTGTTGCTATGACCAGTGTGTTCTCTTGGCAAAACTCCTATCAGCCTTTGCCCTGCTTCATTTCGTACTCCAAGGTCAAATTTGCCTGTTACTCCAGGTGTTTCTTGGCTTCCTATTTTTGTAATGAAAAGGACATCTTTTTGGGTGTTAGGTCTAAGAGGTCTTGTAGGTCTTCATAGAACCGTTCAGCTTCTTCAGCGTTACTGGTTGGGGCATAGGCTTGGCTTACTGTGATATTGAATGGTTTGCCTTGGAAACAGAGATCATTCTGTCATTTTTGAGATTGTATCCAAGTATCCAAGTACTGCATTTCGGATTCTTTTGTTGACCATGATGGCTACTCTCTTTCTTCTAAGGGATTCCTTCCCACAGTAGTAGATATAATGGTCATCTGAGCTAAATTTACCCATTCCAGTCCATTTTAGTTCGCTGATTCCTAGAATGTCGACATTCACTCTTGCTATCTGCTGTTTGACCACTTCTAATTGCCTTGATTCATGGCCCTAACATTCCAGGTTCCTATGCAATATTGCTATTTACAGCATCAGACCTTGCTTCTATCATCAGTCAAATCCACAACTGGGTATTGTTTTTGCTTTGGCTCCATCCCTTCATTCTTTCTGGAGTTATTTTTCCACTGATCTCCAGTAGCATATTGGGCACCTACTGACCTGGGGATTTCCTTTCAGTATCCTATCATTTTGCCCTTTCATACTGTTCATGGGGTTCTCAAGGCAAGAATGCTGAAGTGGTTTGCCATTCCCTTCTCCAGTGGACCACATTCTGTCAGACCTCTCCACTATGACCCATCCGTCTTGGGTGGCCCCACACAGCATGGCTTAGTTTCATTTAGTTAGACAAGGGTGTGGTCCATTTGATCAGGTTGACTAGTTTTCTGTGATTACGGTTTAGTGTGTCTGCCCTCTGATGCCCTCTCGCAACACCTACCATCTTATTTGGGTTTCTCTCAGTTTGGACATGGGGAATCTCTTCACGGCTGTTCCAGGGAAGTGCAGCCGCTGCTCCTTACCCTGGATGAGGTCGCCCTCCTGACCTTGAACATGGAGTAGCTCTTCTAGGCCCTCCTGTGCCCGTGCAATCACCACTCCTTGGACGTGCAGTTGCTCCACTCGGCCACCGCCCGACCTTGGACATGGGGTAGCTCCTCTCAGCTGCCGCCCCTGACCTTGGACGTGGGATAGCTCCTCTCAGCCACCGCCCCTGACCTTGGACATGAGGTAGCTCATCCCGGCCGCTGCCCCTGACTCGGTGGCTGCAGCGACACTCCCTGTCTTGGTGACATCCAGGATCACTGTCTGCAGATTGTCTGACGTCTGGTTCCTCAGCTGCTTGGCTTCCTGCTCTGCAGGAAGACCTGTATACATGCAGCCAGACCTGTATACCCTACCCAAATTTATCAACATTCTGCCACATTTGCTTTATGTCCCTCTATACACACATATACTTTTTTGCAGGGGAAAAAATTTTTGTCACTTGAAAATTCTGAAAGCAAGTTGGAGACATTCAGCCCTCTGCATTTTAGCAATTAACTCCTTCACCTAGGATACTGTCCCAACTGATCACAATACCATTATCATATAGTTAGAAAATAAGCAGTATATCAATAATACTATTAATATACAAACCATATTTATATTTTCCCAGTTGTCCTAAAAGTCTTTTATTTCAGTTTATTTTGTTTTCTTTGAATCTAGAATCCAAACAGTTAACATTTATTACATGAGATTGCTATGTCTATTATTTTATTCTAGAATGTTCCCCATCTTTTGTTTTTACTTATTTGATGCTTTTTGAGGAGTTTAAACTATAGAATGTACTGCATTTCACAATTTTAAAATTATTTCTTCATAATTAGATTTAAGTTAAATTTTGGTATGAATATTACAAATGTGACATTCGTAGTATTGCCATATTGGATCATTTGGTTAAGGTGGTATCCACCAGATCTCTCCAACATAAAGATATATTTTTATTATTGTAAATTAGTAAGTAAACCGTGTGTCATATTTAAGGCTGTGGCTTGTTCTCTAGCAGTCTTTTTTTTTTTTTTTTAATATATTTTAGCATCCATTATGATCATTGCCTAAAGTGGTGAGTTCATTTTTAGTTGCTAACTGGTAATTTTCTAACTCTGTCATTTCTTCAACATTTATTAGCTGATACTTTTCTCTGAACATGAGCTTTGACTTTTCCTCCCTTTGCATTCTCTCTTTCTTCTCTTTTGAATATCATATGGATTCATAAAAATTTTAATGTATTACTATCATAATCCATTGCCATCATTTTGTGGAGAAATGCTGAAATTTCCCATATTTTTTCACTTGAGACACTTTGGCTGGATCTTGTTTCTTTTAAATATAACCTCATTCATCTTTGAGTGTTTCCCTACTTTCTGTGACAGAAAGGTATCATTCACTCATGTCCTTTTGTTTATTTTGGTATTTGTTTTTACTTCTTTGCAGCTGTTTTTCAGATTTATCTTGTACATTCCTTGCCTCAGATTCTGCATCAGTTATTTGACTCAAGAAGTTCTGGTTTCTTTTAATAAGAATTATTAGTTAGAAATCAAAATCTGGGTACTTGACATGCTGTTTGCTGCTAGGTTGTCATTGTTACTGAGGTGCAGCAGTGCTTTTAGACTTGTTCAGAACCATGAAATAAATATATATTTAGTTCAGTTCAGTTCAGTCGCTCAGTTGTATCCGACTCTTTGCAACCCCATGAATCGCAGCACGCCAGGCCTCCCTATTCATCACCATCTCCTGGAGTTCACTCAGACTCACGTCCTTCGAGTCCGTGATGCAATCCAGCCATCTCATCCTCTGTCGTCCCCTTCTCCTCCTGCCCCCAATCCCTCCCAGCATCAGAGTCTTTTCCAATGAGTCAACTCTTTGCATGAGGTGGCCAGAGTACTGGAGTTTCAGCTTTAGCATCATTCCTTCCAAAGAAATCCAGGGCTGGTCTTCAGAATGGACTGGTTGGATCTCCTTGCAGTCCAAGGGACTCTCAAGAGTCTTCTCCAACACCACAATTAAAAGCATCAATTCTTCGTTGCTCAGCCTTCTTCACAGCCCAACTCTCACATCCATACATGACCACAGGAAAAACCATAGCCTTGACTAGACGGACCTTAGTCAGCAAAGTAATGTCTCTGATTTTGAATATACTATCTAGATTGGTCATAACTTTTCTTCCAAGGAGTAAGCATCTGTTAATTTCATGGCTGCAGTCACCATCTGCAGTGATTTTGGAGCCCCAAAAGATAAAGTCAGCCACTGTTTCCACTGTTTCCCTGCCTATATGCGATGCAGTGATGGGACCAGATGCTATGATCTTCGTTTTCTGAATGTTGAGCTTAAAGCCAGCTTTTTCACTCTCCTCTTTCACTTTTATCGAGAGGCTCCTTAATTCTTCTTCACTTTCTGCCATAAGGGTGGTGTCATCTGCATATCTGAGGTTATTGATATTTCTCCTGGCAATCTTGATTCCAGCTTGTGTGTCTTCCAGTCCAGCATTTCTCATGATGTACTCTGCATATAAGTTAAATAAGCAGGGTGACAATATACAGCCTTGACATACTCCTTTTCCTATTTGGAACCAGTCTGTTGTTCCATGTCCAGTTCTAACTGTTGCTTCCTGACCTGCATACAGATTTCTCAAGAGGCAGGTCAGGTGGTCTGGTATTCCCACGTCTTTCAGAATTTTCCACAGTTTATTGTGATCCACACAGTCAAAGGCTTTGGCATAGTCAATAAAGCAGAAATAGATGTTTTTCTGGAACTCTCTTGCTTTTTCCATGATCCAGCGGATATTGCCAATTTGATCTCTGGTTCCTCTGCCTTTTCTAAAACCAGCTTGAACATTAGGAATTTCACGGTTCACGTATTGCTGAAGCCTGGCTTGGAGAATTTTGAGCATTACTTTACTAGCATGTGAGATGAGCAGTTGTGTGGTAGTTTGAGCATTCTTTGACATTGCCTTCCTTTGGAATTGGAATGAAAACTGACTTTTTCCAGTCCTGTGGCCACTGCTGAGTTTTCCAAATTTGCTGGCTTATTATGTACACATATACATGTATTAATTTTTATTACCGTGTAACAAATTGCTACAGTGTTAGCAGCTCAGAACATTACCCATTTATTATCTCACAGATTCCCTGGAATTTCAGGAGTCTAGACATCTCTGCTGTTGTCTCACAAAGGGATTCAAGATAGCAACCATATCTTTGATCTCATCTGAGACTTGAGATTCTTAACCAGGCTCTCTTTTATTTTATTGGACTTGTGGAATTCAGTGGTGGTTTGCTTCTTTTAAGCTACTAATAAAGAGACAGAGTCTGTTTCTTCAAATCTCTGAGTTCAAGGAAAGGCTAAGCATTTATTGAGATATATTTCATTCACCATACAGTTCACCCATTTACAGCATCTGTTCAGTAACTTTTAGTATATCCACAGAGTTGTACATCCATCACCACAGTCAGTTTCAGGGCAATTTTGTTATCCCTGAAAGAAACCCCACATTCCTTGTTGATTAACCCCTAATTTCCTCATTCCTCCCAGGTTTAGGCAACAACTATTCTTCGTGTCGCTATTGTTGTTGTTCAGTCACTAAGTCATGTTCTGCTCTTTGCAACCCTGTCAACTTCAGCACACCAGGCTTTTCTGACCTTCACTATCTCCCTGAGTTTACTCAAACTCATGTCCATTGAGATAGTGATGCCATCCAACCTTCTTATCCTCTGTCACCCTCTTCTCCTCTTGCCCCTCAATCTTTGCCAGGATCAGGGTCTTTTTCAGTGAGTTAGTTCTTTGAATAAGGTGGCCAAAGTATTGGAGCTTCAGCATCAGTCCTTGCAAGGACTATTCAGGACTGACTGATTTCCTTTAGGACTGACTGGATTTCCTTGTAGCCCATAGGACTCTCAAGAGTCTTCTCCAATACCACAATTGAAAAACATCAGTTCTCTGGTGCTCAATTTTCTTTATGGTCCAATTCTTACATCCATACATGATACTGAAAAAACATAGCTTTGACTATACACACCTTTGTTGGCAAAGTGATATCTCTGCTTTTTTGATATTTGTCTTGGCTATTCTTCCAAGGAGCAAGTGTCTTTTAATTTCATGGCTACAGTCACAATCCACATTGATTTTGGAGCCCAAGAAATGAAATCTGACACAGTTTCCAATTTTACCCATCTATTTGCCATGAAGTGATAGGACCAGTTGCCATCATCTTAGTTTTTTGAAGACTGAGTTTTAAGCTAACTTTCACTCTCCTCTTTTACCTTCATCGAGAAGCTCTTTAGTTCTTTTCACTTTCTGTCATTACAGTGGTATCATCTGCATATCTGAAAATATTGCTATTTCTCCCAGAAATCTTGATTCCAGCTTGTGATTCATCCAGCCCAGCATTTTGCATGGTGTACTGTACATATAAATTAAATAAGCGAGGTGACAATAGACAACCTTGATGTACTCCTTTCCCAATTTGGAACCAGTCCATTTTTCCATGTCCAGTTCTAACTGTTGTTTCTTGTCCTGCTACAGGTTTCTTGGGGAGACACGTAATGTGGTTTGATATTTCCATCTCATTAAAAATATTCCACAATTTGTTGTGATCCACACAATGCAAGGCTTTAGCATAGATTTTTTTGTCCCTTATAGATTTGCCTGTTCTGGACATTTCATATTGAAGTCATGCCATGTGTGTTCCTTTGAACAGTTTCACTTACCAAATCATTTCCAAGGTTTACATATGCCATACCATGTATCATTCCTTTTTCTTTTTTCTTTTTTTTTCCTTCCTTTTCTTTCCCCTGTTTTATATTTTGCCAGGTAATACTCAGTTGTGGATATACCATATACCACATTTTATTTATCCTTTCATCATTGATAGACGTTTGGGTTATCTCTGCTTTTGCGTATCATGATTAATGCTTCTGTGAACATTTTGTGTACATCCATATTGTCTTTCTTAATTTTATAGTATTTAAATATATAGATATATCATGGTTTATCCAACGAGCCTCCTTTGGGAAAGGGCATTTCAGTTGTTTCTAAGCTTTGTACCATACATAATGCTTTATCCATAACCTTGGCCATACGATGCTTGATATGATTTTGAGGGTAAGTTCATAGTAGAGTTACTTAGTAAAGTAGTAAGTATGTAATTTTATAAACATTGCTAAATTATCCTTCTGTTATGGTTATTCCTTTCACAGTCCTTTTAGAAATGTCAGAGAGTTCTAGTTTCCCACAGCCCTGATTATATTGTCAAACGTGTAAATTTTTATCAGTTTGATAGGTGTGAAACTCAGCAGGGAGTTTTCATTTCCATTTTCATCATAAGCGAAATTGTTGAGCATCTTTTCACGTTTATTTTCTTTTTCTGTTAAGTGTTCATACTTTCCCCATTTTTCTATCAGATTGTTAGTCTTTTCCCCCTTATTTTTAAGTGTTCCTTATATATTAAGGAGATTTGCCATTTATAAATTGCAAATATTTTTCATTGGTTTGTTAGTTATTTCTCTTTTGTACTTGTTATTCCAGTAGCATACCGTGTTGAACACTGAAATACGATGCCTCTAAGTTTGGCTATTTTGGCTTCTTCCAACTGTTTGGCTAATTCTTAGTTCCTTGCTCTTTCCATATGAATTTTAAGATTATCTTGTTGACTTCTGCAAAAAGACAGCTGGAATTTTGACCAAAAATATATATATATAGATTAACTGGGGGAGGGTTATATCTTAACAATATTAAGATTCTGATCCATGAACACAGGATGCCTTTCTAGTTATTCAATTCTTTTAAAATTTCTTTTAACAATGGTTTTCAATATGTAAGTCTTATATTTCTTTTGTTAAACATATTCCTAGGCATTTTTATTCTTTCAGTTTTATTGTAAATGGAATTGTTAAATCCATATATGTATGTTTATTACTCATATATAGAAATACACTTGATTTTTGTATACTGATCTAATATGGTGCAAGTCTCACTGAACTCAGTAAACAGTCCTAATAGTCTTTTTTTTTTAATTACAATATTATCTTTATTACAGTGGTTTGAACTGAACTATCAATATCTTCAAGATATGCCTGTATATTTTTTGTGAGATGCCTATTCATATCATTGCACATTTTTTAAAATGTGTTTATTTTTTAATTGAAGAATAATTGCCTTACAGAATTTTGTTATTTTCTCTCAAACCTCAGCGTGAATCAGCCATAGGTATACATACATACCTTCCCTTTGAAACTCCCCTTCCATCTCCCTCCTCATCCCACCCCTCGTAAGTTGATACAGGCCCCTGTTTGAGTTCCCTGACCCATAGAGCAAATTCCCATTGGCTATCTATTTTACATATGATAATGTAAGTTTCCATGTTCCTCTTTCCGTATATATCACCCTCTCCTCCCCTCTCCCCATGCCCGTAAGTCTATTCTCTATGTCTATTTCTCCATTGCTGCCCTGTAAATAAATTCTTTTGTACCATTTTTCTAGATTCCATGTAGATGCGTTAGAATATGATGTTTAACAGTCCTAATAGTGTTTTTATGGATTCTATAGTTTGACTCTGGACTTTGCATATGAAGATGACTTATTATGCACTGTGCTCAGTTGCTCAGTTGTGTCTGACTCTGCAACCCCATGGACTGTAGCCCGCCAGGCTCTTCTGTTCATGGAATTTTCCAGGCAAGAATACTGGAATGGGTTGCCATGCCCTCCTCCAGAGGATCTTCCCAACTGAGGGATCAAACCCAAGTCTCCTTGCACTGCAGGCAGATTCTTTACAAGCCAAGATACTAGTGAAGCCTAACTTTATTCATACAAAGGTCTATATTTTCATGTAGTCAAATTTTTGTTTTGTTTTTGTTTGTATTGTGCTTCTGGTTTTGGATCATTATTAGAAAAGCTTTCCCACATCCAGGTTTTAAACACAGTAAGAAATTCAGCCTTGTTTTCTTCTAGTAATTGTTGAATTTTGATTTTCACATCTAATTCCCTGATTTATTCAGAATTTTTCTGGTATGCAATATTAAGCTAGGCTATAATCATTGGCTATTTTGAGAAAGTTAGTTAATCCTTACCAAGTGCCCACTTTATACAAATCACTGTACTAAGCATTTTACATATATTATCTCTTTTAATCTGTTCAACTACCTTGTGAAAGACCATATACAGTTATCGAAGAAGCTAAGCCTCAAAGAGATTAAATACTTTCTCTAGTGTTACACAGCTAGTAAGTGGCATGTTGTTGTTTCATTGCTAGGTCATGTCTGACTCTTTGCAACCTCATGGACTGTAGCTCGCCTGACTCCTCTGTCCATGGAATTTCCCAGGCAAGAATAGTGGAGTGGGTTGCTGTTTCCTTCTCCAGCAGATCCTCTCAATCCAGGAGTTGAACCTGGGTCTCACTGCAACTTCCCTGGTGACAGTAAAGTGTCTGCCTACAGAGCAGGAGACCCGGTTTCAATCCCTGGGTCAGGAAGATCTCCTGGAGATCTTATTTTTCTGACTTCACTCTGTATGACAGATTCTAGCTTCATCCACATCACCATTATTGGCCAATTTTGTTCTTTTTATGGTTGAGTCATATTCCATTGTATATATGTACCACAGCTTCTTTATCCATTCACCTGTCACTGGACACGTAGGCTCCTCCAATGTCCTAACTATTGCAGATATTGCTTCAGTGAACATTGGGGTACATGTATGTTTTTGAATTATGATTTTCTCAGGGTATATGGAATTGCCAGGTCATATGATAGTTTTATTCCTAGTTTCAAGAAATTTGTTCTTATTAAACATTAAGTTTTTGCTGCCAAAGTAGATTAATATAAAAATTGCTTAATATTTCCCAAGGCACAACATATATTTATTATTTATCTTATGCATGGTAAGTGATAACCTAAAGAAAATTGCAAGATTTTATAAAAGCACTAATATGGTTCACCCATGTTCATCAGATGTTGATTTCTGACACATTTCTTTCTCTACCTCTCTCCCTGCCTCCTGTCTTTCCCTCTTATATACACACAAACATATTTTTTCTCAGTTTTTGATAAAAGTTACATTTTAACCAGTGACTCAGAAATATTTCAGAATGTATAGTTCGTATGAACCAGGAAATTTTCTTCAGAATCTTAACATCACTACAATACTTTTATCTAGTACATAGTTCATAATCAAATTTTACTAATTATGTCAATTACATCCTTTATAACAGTTGTTTTCTGTTATGATTCAGGCTCCGGTATATAATTGTGCATAACACTTACTTGCCATGTCTCTTTATTCTCCTTTAATTTGGAGTACTTCTCTAGCCTTTGTTTTTTATCATACTGATAAAATACTGATCATGGCATCCAATCCCACCACTTCATGGCAAATAGATGGGGAAACAGTGGAAACAGTGGCTGACTTTATTTTTCTGGGCTCCAAAATCACTGCAAATCATGATTGCAACCATGATATTAAGACGCTTACTCCTTGGAAGGAAAGATATGACCAGTCTAGACAGCATGTTAAAAAGCAGAGATATTACTTTGCCAAAAAGGTCCATCTAGTCAAGGCTATGGTTTTTCCAGTGATTTTTCCATTCTCACATCCATGTATGGATGTGACTATAAAGAAAGCTGAGCGCCCGAAGAATTGATGCTTTTGAACTGTGGTGCTGGAGAAGACTCTTGAGAGTCCCTTGGACTGCAAGGAGATCCAACCAGTCCATCCTAAAGGAGATCAGTCCTGGGTGTTCATTGGAAGGACTAATGTTGAAGCTGAAACTCCATTACTTTGCCCACCTAATGCAAAGAGCTGACTCATTGGGAAAGACCCTGATGCTGGGAAAGATTGAGGGCAGGAGGAGAAGGGGACAACAGAGGATGAGATGGTTGGATGGCATCGCCAACTCAGTGGACATGGGCTTGGGTGGACTCCAGGAGTTGGTGATGGATAGCGAGGCCTGTCGTGCTGTGGTTCATGGGGTTGCAAAGAGTCAGACATGACTAAGCAGCTGAACTGAACTCTCTGGCACTCTTTCAAGAAACCAGATAAACAATGATGAGTGGGTAAAAGAGAATGTTTTGAATGGAGACATGAGAAAGCAAAGTTCTAATTTTAGATTCTCAGTGATGGACATAAGGATTGTTTTTTTTTTTTTGGTACGATTATTTTAAACTCCATCTGTGTGTGGGAAAGACTTACCAAAAAAAGTTGGCAAGGAATCAATAGAACTGGGAGGAACTATATCATGTGTCTTGTGTATTTGAACAAATGAGTGATTATGCTGTTGATGCTATTGGAAACAATAGATGCTCTTTTTAGAAAGATGAGAACTATAAAATGAGGGAAGATGAAGAATAGCCATATGGCATTAGATTAGAATTATAGTATACATTTATATATTTCTAGTTTCTAAGTTTTACATACCAGTACTTTTTTATTGAGATATAGTTGACATATAACATTATATTAGTTTCAGCTGCACACCATAATGACTTATGTGTACAGCGTAAAATAATCACAATAAGTCTAGTTATCATCTATAGTTACACCACACATAGTTACAGATTTTTTTCCCTTGTGATGAGAACATTTAAGATCCACTCTTAGCAAAAATTCAAATATGCAACACAGTATCATTAACTATAGTCACCATACTACATCACATCCACAGTAATTACTTATTTTATAATTAGGAGTTTGTACCTTTTGCCCAACTTCACGATTTCATCCTTCCCCATCCTACACTTCTAACAACCGCCAGTCTGTTCTCTGTGTCTGTTGTTTTTATTTTGTTTTTTGGTTTTGGGGGTTTTTTGATAGATTTCACATGTAAGTGAGATCATGTGATGTTTGTCTTTCTCACCTATTTCATATAGTATAATGCCCTCGGTATGCATCTGTGTTGTCTCAGTGATGGAATTTCCTTCTTTTTAATGACTAAGTAGTACTCTGTTCATCTATGTCTTTTTTTTGTGCCAGTACCATACTGTTCTGGTTAATTTAGCTTTGTAATATTGTTTGAAATCAGGAAGTGTGATGCCTTCAGTTTTGTTCTTTTCTCTGAATTATTTTAGGTGTTCAGGGTCTTTGGTGGTTCCATACAAATCCTGCAAATAGGATTATCCTATTTCTGTGAAAAATGCCATTGGAATTTTTATTTTTATTGCATTGAATCTGTAGTATTTGGGTAGTTATGGGTATTTTAACAATATTTTTCCACTCCATGAGCACGAATAGCTTCTCATTTATTTGTATTTTTTCTGTTTCTTTCATTAGCATCTTATACTTTTCAGCATACAGGTCTTTCACCTCCTTGGTTAAATTTATTCCTAGGTATTTCATTATTTTCAATGCTACTACAAATAACAGTGGTTTTCTTAATTTCTCTTTCTGATAGTTATTAATATATAGATGCACAGCTCATTGTTGAATTTTGATTTTACTAAATTTATCATTTCTGGCTTTTTTGATGGAATCTTTGGGGTTTTCTACATATTATCTGCAAATAGAGACAATTCTATTTCTTCCTTTTATATTTGGATGGCTTTTATTTCTTTTTCTTGCCCAACTACTCTGACTATAACCTCAAGTGTTATGTTGAATGAAAACAGTGAGTGAAGGTATTTTTGTCTTGTTCCTGATCTTAGAGGAAAAGCTGTTTCATTCTTTCATAATTGAATATGATGCTAGTTGTGGACTTGTCGTCAGTATTCTTTATTATGTTGAGGTACTTTTTATTGTAAATAGATGTTGAACTTTTTCAAATGGTTTTTCTTCATCTGAAGAGATGATCATAGGCTTTTATCCTTTATATAGTTGTTCTGGTATATCACATTGATTTTACAGATGTTAGACTATTCTTGCATCCCTGGAATAAATTCTACTTGATCATAAAATACAGTCCTTTTAGTGTATTATTGAATTTAGTTTGTTAATGTTTTGTTAAGGATAGTTGCATCTCTTTTCATCAGAGTTATTAGCCTGTAATACTCTTTTCTTGTAGTGTCCTTACATCATTTTGTAAGGGTATCAAGGTAATATTGACCTCATAAAATATGTTGAGTACTTTCCTTCTCTTCTGTTTTTTGGAAGTGTTTCAGAAGGATTTGTATTAGTTCTTCTATGTTGTTTGGTAGAATTAACCAGTGAAGCCAACTGTTTCTGTGTTTTTTGTTGCTGTTGTTACGAGGATTTAACTGATTCAGTCTCCTAACTAGTAATCAGGCTGTTCAGATTTTCTGTTTTTTTCACGATTCAGTCTTGATAGTAGTATATCTGTTTCCAGGAATTCATCTGTTTCTTTTAAGTTGTCCTATTTATTGAAATATAATTGTTTGCAGTAGTTTCATACGATCTTTTGTGTTTCTGAGGTATCTTTGTAATGTCTCCTTTTTAATTTTATTTTATTTCAGTTTTCTCTTTTTTGGTTGAGCTAGCTAGAACTTTGTTCTGTTTATATTTTTAAAAAATCCATTCTTAGTTTCATTGACCTTTTCTTTTGTCATTTTAGTGTATATTTCATTTATTTCCAGTCTGATCTTTGTTACTTTTTTTCCTTCTTTGGCCTTAGTATTTATTTAATTCCTTCAGTTTTAAAGTTAAGGCATTTATCTGAGATTTTTCTTGGTTTGTTAATGTAGGCATTTAATTGCTGTGAACTGCTTTTGTAGCATCCCATAAGTTTTGGTATGTTGCTTTTTGATTTGTTTCAAGATTTGTGTTTTTCTTTAATATTTATTATTTATTTATTTGGCTGCACTGGGTCTTAGTTGTGGCATACAGACCCTTAGTTGTGGCGTGTGGGGTCTAGTTTCCCAACCAGGGGTTGAACACAGCCCCCTGCTTTGGCAGTGCAGAGGCTTAGCCTCTGGACTGCCAGAGAAACCCTTCGAGATTTGTTTTACATATCTCTTTGATTTCTTCATTGACCCTTTGGTTGTTGAGTAGCACTGTTGTTCAGTCTTCACATATTTGTAGATTTTCTAGTTTTCTTCTTCTGATTAACTTGTACTCCAGAACTGTTATGGTGGGAAAGATGCTGGATATTACTTCAGTCTTCGTAAGTTTTTTAATACTTTTGTGGCCTAACATATGATCTGTCCTGGAGAATATTCCATGTACACTTGAGAATATTTTGTTGCTTTGGGGTGGAATATTTTGTATATATGTTAAGTCCACCTTGTGCTGTGCTTAGTCGCTCAGTATGTCTGACTCTCTGTTACCCCTTGGACTCTAGCCCACCAGGATCCTCTGTCCATAGGGATTCTCCAGGCAAAAATACTGGAGTGGGTTGCCATGCCCTTCTCCCGGGAATCTTCCAAACTCAGGGATCGAACCCTGGTCTCCCATATTACAGGTGGATTACTATACCATCTGAGCCATGAGGGAAGCCCTGGGTCCACGTTAGGTGTCTAATTAGAAGTCCACCCCTTGCCTGCAGAAGGAAATGGCAACCCACTCCAGTATTCTTGTATGGAAAATCCCATAGACAGAGGAGCCTGGCAGGTTACAGTCTGTGGGGTCACAGTTGGACACAGCTGAGCGACTTCACTTCTTCTTCATGTGTGTAATCTTTAGGGTTTTCTGCATATAAAATCATGTTGTCAGTGAATAGGGGTAGCTTTACTTCTTCCTAATTTGAATGTCTATTTCTTTTTTTGCTTACTTGCTCTGCCTAGAACCTCTAGTATAATATTTACTAGAAGTGGCAAAAGTAGACACTATTTGTAATTCTAGGGGAAAAACTTTTAGTCTTTTACCACGAAATATGTTGTTAGTTGTGGGTTTTTCATATATGGCTTTTACCATAATGAGTTTCCTTCTATTTCTTGTTTATTATGTGTTTTTATTATAAAAAGATGTGGAATTTTGTTATTCTTTTATTGCATCAATTGAGATGATTTGTAGTTTTTTTCCTTCATTCTATTAAGGTGACATACCACATTGATTAATTTTTGTCTATTGACCCATTCTAAAATTCCAGGAATAAATCCCACTTGGTCATAGTGTATAACCCTTTTAATGTACTACTTTGGTTTGCTTGTATTTTGTTCAAGATTTCTATGTCAGTATTTGTAAAGGATATTTGTAATTTTCTTGTAGTGTCTTTTTACCTGTCTTTGGTATCTGTGTAAAAGTTTACAAAATATGTTCTGAATGCCAAAAAAAAAAAACAACCCAACCCCTTGAGACTACAGCTATGACGAGAATCAGATAATAGGCCTTTTCTTGGAAGGACTGGACATTTATGTCTACTGCCTCTTCTCTCTGCCCTTGGGTAGGGAGAGGGGTAGCTAGGTAAAAACTGTTTCTCTGTAACACTTCCCCACCCAGGATTCAAACCTGTGTCTTCTGCATTGATAGGCAGATTCTTTACCATTGCACCACCTGGGAAGCCCCTCAGTTTCCTGGCTTTCTCTGGCTGGCTTCTCCCTGACAGGCATGACTTTCTAGGCTGTGCTTGTGAGCATCCTCCTCCCAGGCTCTGTCTGGTGCATTCCTTCATCCTTCCCTCCATGTCTTCACTTTCTTTTGGAGGAGTTTTTCTTGTGAAGAGCTTCTCTGGTGGCTCAGAAGGTGAGGCGTCTGCCTGCAATGCAGGATACCCAGATTCAATGGCAACCCACTCCAGTATTCTTACCTGGAGAATCCCATGGACAGAGCCTGGTGGGCTACAGTCCATGGGGTCGCAAAGAGTCAGACACGACTCACCGATCAACATTTCATTTTTTCATTTCAGGGGGCCTGTGATCAAGGGCTCTGCCACCCACGGAGCTAGGTGATTAAGGGATGTTCCCTGGTTGGCAATTGCCAAAACCAGGGCTCCAGTCATGTGCCCAAGGTCCTTTGCAGGGGATACAGGTGACCTGGAGCAAAACAGAGGGATAATACAAAGAAGGCACTTAACAGTCTCCAGTCTTTGGAGAGTATTTTAGTCTGCCCCTCCCTGTGAAGACAAGTGTTACATTAGATGCCTGATCCTCAGTTCAGAGATTTAAGATAATTAAATGGCCACTTACATAGAAAGCTGGATTTAGAAACGGCAGAGGAACCAGAGATCAAATTGCCACCATCCGTTGGATCATCGAAAAAGCAAGAGAGTTCCAGAAAAACATCTACTTCTGTTTTATTGACTATGCCAAAGCCTTTGACTGTGTGGATCACAACACACTGTAAAAAATTCTTCAAGAGATGGCAATACCAGACCACCTGACCTACCTTTTAAGAAATCTGTATGCAGGTCAGGAAGCAACAGTTAGAACTGGACATGGAACAACAGATGGGTTCCAAATAGGGAAAGGAGTATGTCAAGGCTGTATATTGTCCCTCTGCTTATTTAACTTATATGCAGAGTACATCATGAGAAACACTGGGCTGGATGTAGCACAAGCTGGAATCAAGATTGCTGGGAGAAATACCAATAACCTCAGATAAAATGCAGATGACACCACCCTTATGGCAGAAAGTGAAGAAGAACTAAAGAGCCTCTTGATGAAAGTGAAAGAGGAGAGTGAAAAAGTTGACTTCAAGCTCAGCATTCAGAAAACTAAGATCATTGCATCTGGTGCCATCGCTTCTGGCAAATAGATGGGGAAACAGTGGAAATAGTGACAGAGTTTATTTTGGGGGTCTCCAAAATCACTGCAGATGGTGACTGCAGCCATGAAATTAAAAGACACTTCCTCCTTGGAAGAAAAGTTAGGGTCAACGTAGACAGCATGTTAAAAAGTGTAGACATTAGTTTGCAACAAAGGCCATCTAGTCAAGGCTGTGGTTTTCCAGTAGTCATGTATGGATGTGAGAGTTGGACTGTGAAGAAGGCTGAGTGCCGAAGAATTGATGTTTTTGAACTGTGGTGTTGGAGGAGACTCTTGAGAGTCCCTTGAACTCCAAGGAGATCCAACCGGTCCATCCTAAAGGAAATCAGTCCTGAATATTCACTGAAAGGACTGATGCTGAAGCTGAAACTCTAGTACTCTAGTTTTAGTTTGGCTACCTGATGCAAAGAACTGACTCATTTGAGAAGACACCGATGCTGGAAAAGAATGAAGGCAGAAGGAGAAGGGGATGAAAGAGGATGAGATGGTTGGATGGCATCACCGATTAAATGGACATGAGCCTGAGTAAACTCTGGGAGGGAGGCCTCGTGTGCTGCAGTCTACAGGGCTGCAAAGAGTTGGACAGAATTGAGCGACTGAACTGAACTACACAGAAGAACTTGAATGTGCCCTGGGAGATTAGCCACAATGAATTCATGCAAACATTTAAGAAATGTTTCTCAATTTGTGTCTCATGGACAAAAGCCCCATTGGCTTTCAGAACTAGATGTTTTGGGGGCCCATGTCTCACTCAGGTCCAGGTCTTAATAGTTGGGTAAGCAGGCATGGCGGAGAAGGCGATGGCACCCCACTCCAGTACTCTTGCTTGGAAAATCCCACAGACGGAGGAGCCTGGTGAGCTGCCATCTATGTAGTCGCACAGTCAGACACGACTGAAGCAACTTAGCAGCAGCAGCAGCCAGGTATGGGGTTCAAATCCTCTTGGGGAGAAGCTTGTATTTGTGAGTGCTTCCTAATTGTTGGTTCTTGTTCCATGAGTGAGATTTGCTGTAAAATGTGCAACCTCTCCTCATTTTGATGTGATTTTTTTTTCTTGTTAGCCCAGTGTGTACGAGTTGCTGAGCTACTTTTAGGGTTTTTGCAGAGGGAATTTTTCTTCATGTAGCGGTAGGTTCCATGTGTATCTGGAAGGAGGTGAGTTCAGGATCTTCTTCATCTGCATCATGAACCAATATCCCTACATACATTATTTGGGTTTTTGTATGTTTATTATTGAATCATATGAAATTTCCATTTTCTCCAGCTCCATTAGCTGAAAGAACCTAGAAAGTGATATCCCACCAGTCATGAACATACTTAGTGTATACAGTTTGGTTTCTAAACACCATTTCCCACTAAGAGAAACTAAGCTATGGAGAAATGGCTGATTGAGGGATGGGTCAGGGAAAGCACAAGATGAACCTGAAACATTGTGTTTATACCAGTTTTGCTGCAAGTTGGTATGGAAATAATGTTTGACTGAAATGATAAATAGCCAAATTAACCTGTATTCTAGGAAAGGGCATCCCACTCTAGTATTCTTACCTGGAAAATTCCATGGACAGAGGAGCCTAGCGGGCTACCAACCATGGGGTCACAAAGAGTTGGACATGCGTATGCATGTGCACACACATGGAAAAAATGTAAACTTCAAATTGCACCTCTACCACATATAAAAATTAACTCAAAATGAATTAGACCTGATTGTGAAACTTAAAACTACAAAAGTTTTAAATAAGACAAAGGAGAAAATATTTATGACCTTGAGTTAGGCAAAGATTTCTTACAACAGAAAAAGCACAGTCCATAAAAGAAAAAGATTGATAAATGGAATATTTTAAAAATTAAGGATTTTGGCTCTTTAAAAAACAGTTACAAGAATTAAAAGATAAGCCACAGACTGGGAAGAAGTACTTTTGCATCTCCTATATAATAAAGGACTTGTACACAGAAATATTATAAGGTCTCAAAACTTAATGATAAGCAGAAAAAAACCTTTTAGTCGATCAATTAAAAATGAGCAAGATTTAGATAGCACCTCACCAAAGAAGATTTATGGGTAACAATAAGCACACTAAAAGAAGTTCAACATCATTAATCATTAGGAAAGTGAAAATTAAAGTCACAGTAAGATACTACTACATACCCGTCAGAATAACTAAAAATTTAATCGCTAATGTCACATACTGATGAGGATTCAGAATAACTTCAACTTTTATACCTTGCTGATGGGAGTGCAAAATGGTACAACCACTTTGGAAAACAAGTAGTGACTTATATTCTTAAATATATCTTACTGTAGGACACAGCAATCACACTCCATTTCATTTATCCATGTTGAATAAAAATACATGTTCACAGAAAAACCTGTACTTGAATGGTTATAGCACCTTTATTCATAATCTCTACAAACTGGAAATTCAATTTCTAAATGGATAGACAAACTGGTATATCATATAATGGGCTTCCCTGCTGGTAAAGATGGTGAAGAATCTGCCTGCAATGCAAGAGACCTGGGTTCGTTCCTGGATTGGGAAGATCCTCTGGAGAAGGGAATGGCAACCCACTCCAGTATTCTTACCTGGAGAATTCCACGGACAGAAGGGCCTGGTGGGCTACAGTCAACGGAATTGCAAAAAGTCAGACACAACTGAGCAACTAACATGTTCATGATGGAATATTACACAGCACTATAAAGTGAAGAACTACCGATACTCTGACAGCATGAGTGACTCTCAAATGCAGTATGCTAAATGAAAGAAGGCTACCTACAGTATAATTCCATTTATATGACACTCTTGAAAAGGAAAGACCACGGGACTAAAGAACAGGGCCTGGAGTTGGGAGATGGGTTTGGCTATAAAGAGGCATAAAGAAATTTTGTGGAATGATGAAACTGTTTTATATCTTGATTATAACATGACTTGTGCATTAGTCAAAACTTGTGGAACTCACTGAAAAGGGTGATTTTTTTTCTTTTTTGCTGTTTGTAAATAATACATTAATTTAAAAAGTGTGCTGGGGATGGGGCAAAAAACATGTATATTGATTTTGTGGTATGCTGTTTCTTTTCTACCTTGAATCCAAGTGAAAGAATTTACAATGACAGTATTTTATTTCTTAAAGATCATCTATAAATCCAGATAATTTTTTGCCTTATAACTCTTTTGTTGCCTTTTGTTTATAGTTCTCTTATATAAGTGATAGGTTCACAATATATAAATGACTATTCACATGGGTAGCTAAATTTGTAAACAGTATTATGACAAGTGGGGCTTCCCAGGTGGCACGGTGGTAAAGACCCTACCTACCAACGCAGAAGATGCAAGAGATGCTGGTTCAATTCCTAGGCCAGGAAAATCTCCTGAAGTAGGAAATGGCAACACACTTAGTATTCTTGCCTGGAAAATCCCATGGACAGAGGAGCCTGATGGTTTACAGTCCACAGAGTCTCAAAGAGTGGGACATGACTGCAACTGAGCACACAACACATTATGACTGGTATAGCTTTTGATTTCTTAGCTGTGTTGTATTTAGGAATATATAGTTGATTTCCCATTTTTAATCTTTTTCCATATGACTTTGGTTTGTGTTTTAACATCTTAGTAATATTATCTTTAGCTAATGTAACAAAGGTTGTAGAATCCTATTCAGAAGTTTAGTGGCTGGCTGTTCACTGAAAGTATAGTGCAGATTGCTAGGTGCGGTTTTCATTTGCTTTTTGAATTCCAGCTACACTGTGGAAGCTACCTTTGTCACCAAATGACTTAAAACTAGTGCATGTTCTAATCTATGAATTCCCAAGTTGTTTCTCCACCATTTACTATGAACAATGTCTGATAATCCATTAGCATTTAAAACTTGTTCTGAGTCATTTCTATAATCAACCAGCAATAATAACAAAAACAAGATTAATGAAGCTTATCTTTGTTATAGGAAGACTAGAGTCAAAAATACACACACATATATATGTAAATACACACATATATATATAATTTCCATTAAAAGTTTTGCAAGTGGAATCCAGGTATTAAAATAAATATTCTTGTGCCAGTACCATACTGTTATGATGACTATGGCTTTGTAGTATAGCCTGAAGTCTGTAGTACAGTGTGAACCCTGATTTCTCTACCTCTGTATTTCTTTCTCAGTAATGCTTTGGCTATTCATGGCCTTGTTTCCATTCAGACTGTAAAATTTTTTGTTCTAATTCTGTGAAACATGCCATTGGTAATTTGATAGGGATTGCATTGAATCTGTATATTTCTCTGGGAAGACATTTTCACAATATTGATTCTTCCAGTCCAAGAACATGGTATATCTGTTTGTGTCATCTTTTATTTCTTCTTTGGAGAAATGTCTATTTAGATCTTCTGCTCATTTTTTGATTAGGTTGTTTGGTTTGTATAAGCTGTCTGCATATTTTGGAGAGTTTTGTATCATGCTACCTTAAATGAATTCACTTACCAGTTCTAGTAGTTTATCATGTCATCTGCATCTCATGACAATTTTACCTCTTCCCTACCGATTTGAATACCTTTTCTTTCTCTTATCTGATTGCTATTGCTGAGATTTCCAATACTATGTTGAAGAAAAGTGGTAAGAGTGAGCATCTTTATCTTGTTACAAATTTTAGTGGCAAGGCTTTCAGCTTTTCACTGTCAAACATTATATTGAATGTGAAGTGAACTGAAGTCACTCAGTCGTGTTGGACTGTAGCCCTCCAGGCTCCTCCAGGCTCCTCTGTCCATGGGATTTTCCAGGCCAGAATACTGAAGTGGATTACCATTTCCTTCTCCAAGGGATCTTCCCGACCCAGCGATCAAACCCAGGTCTCCCGCATTGGAGGCAGACACTTTAACCTCTGAGCCACCAGGGAAGCCCATATTGAATGTAGGCTTGTCATAAATAACTTTCATTATGTTGATATGTTCCCTCTGTGCCTACGTTGGTAAGAGTTTTTATCTTGAATGGATGTTTAATTTAACTGAATGCTTTTACTGCATCTTATCAATGATCATATGGTTTTTGTCTTTTAAAGATGATGTGATATATCACATTGATTATGTTGTACCATCCTTGTGACTTTGGAATGAATCCAGGTTGATCTTGTCATATAATCTATTTTATGTGTTATTGGATTAAATGTCATTACTTTGATGTAATGGCCTTTAAGACCAATTTTATTTACGTATGTTGATTAATATACAGTGCAAAAACCTCTTGTAGTATGATTACAGCAGCTTGAGCAACATGCTTTACTTCTGTGTCAAAAGTGTTTTATTGTCCTTATAAACTCACCTACCAAGGTGAGGAATCAAAAGCCTTCCAACTCTCCTCTATCAAATTTCACATGAAGGACCTATAACTGTTGGAAAAACCTCTTACTCTAAAACCCTTGTATTTCTCAATGTTCCTGACATGCCAAGAGAGAGATTACTTAACTCCCTTTACGTTATAGGTTTCCTCTTTAGTTCCTCTTTACTTTCTGCCATTAGGAAGGTATCATCTGCATTTCTGAGGTTATTGATATTTCTCCCAACAGTCTTGATTCCAGGTTGTGATTCCTCCAGCCCAGCATTTCGCATGATGTACTCTGGGTATAAGTTAAACAAGCAGGGTGACAGTATACAGCTTTGACATACTCCTTTCGCTATTTGGAACCAATCTGTTGTTCCATGTCCAGTCCTAACTGTTGCTTCTTGACCTGCATACAGGTTTCTCAAGAGGTAGGTAAGGTAGCCTGGTAGTCCCATCTCTTGAAGAATTTTCCATGGATTGTTGTGATCTACACAAACGCTATTGTATAGTCAATGAAGCGGAAGCAGATGTTTTTCTGGAATTCTCTTACTTTTTCTGTGACCCAACAGATGTTGGATATTTGATCTCTGATTCTTCTGCTTTCTACATCTGGAGGTAAAAGCTTCTACATTGGAAAGTTCATGATTCGCTTTCTGTTGAAACCTTGTTTGAAGGATTTTAAGCATTACCTTGCTAGCATGTGAAATGAGTGTAATTATATGATAGTTTTTGAACATCCTTTGTCATTGCCCTTCTTTGAGATTGTAATGAAAACTAACCTTTTCCAGTTCTGTGGCCATTACTGAGTTTTCCACATTTGCTGGCATATTAAGTGCAGGACTGTAACAGTATCATCTTTTAGGATTTGAAATAACTCAGCTAGAATGCCATCACTTCCAGTAGCTTTGTTCATAGTAATTCCTAAGACCCACTTGACTTTACACTCCAGGTTATCTGGCTGTAGGTGAGTGACCACACTGTTATGGTTATCTGGGTTAAGACCTTTTTGTGCAGTTCTTCTGTATATTCTTGCAACCTCTTCTTAATATCTTTTGCTTTTGTAAAGCAGTTATCTTCCAATAAAAATAGGAAGAAAGGGAAAAAAAATAAAGCCTCCATAAAATCCTAACAGTATAGAGTTCAGAGAGCTTCCAGGTTGCTGAGCAATTGAAAGTACAAGGACAGTGATACACCCAGAGAGGCTAGGGCTGTCGCAAATTAATCTGACCTGAGAGAAGAGGTAATGGGGACCTACAGTAGCACATAACTTGTGGGTAACCTTGAAACTTACTGTTTTCAGCTGACATCTGAAATTGAGTGAAGGCAGTCTTTTGGGACTGAGCCCTTAACCTGTGGGATTTAACAGTGTCTCCAGGTGGATAGTGTTAGAATTAAGTTAATTTTAGGACACTGAGCTGGTGTAAAGAGAATTTGTTGGTGTGGTGAAAAACTTCCACACATATGATGACCAGAGGCATCAGCAGTCATGTTCTGTGTAAAAGGAGGCACACAGGAAAGAAATAGCAGGGAAGCACTGAGTTTTTCCCACACAAGGGGGAAAATAGGTTCTTTTTCTGAAGAGGAGCATAAAAAGCACTTGACATTATATATACAGGCATATCAGAGATACTGCAGGTTTGGTTCCAAACCACTGCAATAAAGTGAATATTGCAATAAAGGGAGTCACATGGAGGCTTTGTTTTCCCAGTGCATATAAAAGTTATGTTTACACTATAATATAGTCTGTTAAGTGTGCAATAGCATTATATCTTTTTAAATGTACATACCTAAATTAAAAGTAGTATCTTGTCAAAAAAAACCCAACCATCATCTGAGTCTTCAACAGGTTGTAATCTTTTTGCTGTCAGAGAGTCTTGCCTTTATGTTGACAGCTGCTGACTGATTAGGGTGTTAGCTGCTGAAGTTTGGAGCAGTTGAGGTGAAGACAAAGCAACAATGCAGGTTGCTACATCTTTGTTCCTTTTACGAATGATTTCTCTGCAGCATGCAGTACTCTTTTTTTTTTTTTCCATGCAATGACATTTTACCCACAGAACTTCTTTCGAAATAGGAGTCAATCCTCTCAAATCCTGCCACTGCCTTAGTAACTAAGTTTATGTAATATTCAAATTTCAGCAAAATCTTCACAGCATATTCACCAGGAGTAGATTCCATCTCAAGAAGCTACTTTTCTTTTCTCATCTATGAGAAGCAACTCCTCATCTGTGAAAATCATGTAAGATTGCAGTTCAGTCACACCTTCAGGTCCCCCTTCTAATTTTAGTTCTCTTGCTGTTTCCACCACATCTGTAGTACACTACCTACAATGAAGTCTTGAACCCCTCAGAGTCATCCATGAGGGTTGGCTGTGTCTTCCAAACTTACATTAATGTTGACATTTTGACCTCCTCCTGTGAACCATAAATGTTCTTAATGGGATCTAGAATCTTTTCCAGAAAGTTTTCAGTTTTCCTTTGCCCGGTTGCATCAGAGGATCACTGTCTGTGCAGTTGTAGCCTTATGAAATGTATTTCTTAAATGATAAGACTTGAATGTGGAAATCTCTCCTTGATTAGTAGGAAATCTCTCATTGATCCCAATATCCCTGGGATATTACACTAGCAGGCATGAAAATAACAATCTCATTGTGTATCTCTGTCAGAGCTCTTGGGTTCAGTTCACTTCAGTTGCTCAGTTGTGTCCAACTCTTTGCAACCCCATGGACTGCAGCATACCAGGCCTCACTGTCCATCACTAACTCCCAGAGTTTACTCAGACTCATGTCCATTGAATCAGTGATGCCATCCAACCATCTCATTCTCTGTCGTCCCCTTTTCCTCCTGCCCTCAATCTTTTCCAGCCTCAGGGTCTCTTCCAATGAGTCAGTTCTTCGCATCAGGTGTCCAAAGTACTGGAGTTTCAGCTTTAGCATCAATCCTTCTAATGAATATTCAGGACTGATCTCCTTTAGGATGAACTGATTGGATCTCCTTGCAGTCCAAGGGACTCTCAAGAGTCCAACACCACAGTTCAAAAGCATCAATTCTTCGGTGCTCAGCTTTCCTTATAGTCCAGCTCTCACATCCATACATGACTACTGGGAAAAACAGCAAGTCAGCCACTGTTTCCACTGTTTCCCCATCTATTTGCCATGAAGCAATGGGACCAGATTCCGTGATCTTCGTTTTCTTAATGTTGAGCTTTAAGCCAACTTTTTCACTGTCCTCTTTCACTTTCATCAAGAGGCTCTTCAGTTCCTCTTCACTTTCTTCCATAAGAGTGGTGTCATCTGCATATCTGAGGTTATTGATATTTCTTCCAGAAATCTTGATTCCAGCTTGTGCTTCATCCAACCCAGCGTTTCTCATGATGTACTCTGCATATAAGTTAAATAAGCACGGTGGCAGTCTACAGCCTTGACGTACTCCTTTCGTTATTTGGAACCAGTCTGTTGTTCCATGTCCAGTTCTAACTGCTGCTTCTTGAGCTGCATACAGATTTTTCAGGAAGCAGGTCAGGTGGTCTGGTATTCCCATCTCTCTCAGAATTTTCCACAGTTTGTTGTGATCCACACAGTCAAAGGCTTTGGCATAGTCAATGAAGCAGAAATAGACATTTTTCTGGAACTCTCTTGCTTTTTCGATAATCCAGTGGATGTTGGCAATTTGATCCCTAATTCCTCTGCCTTTTCTAAAACCAGCTTGAACATCTGGAATTTCATGGTTCATGTACTATTGAAGCCTGGCTTCGAGAATTTTGAACATTACTTTAAACTGATAGTGGCACACAAATGAGTACCACAGAAAATGCCAGGAATGTTCAGAATCTCTAAAACAAATGGACAGAAACGACTAAATTCTCTCTGTTAGTATCATGGAGCAGAGTATTTAAAACAGAGTGCCTTCTGTGTTATAACCAACAGGGGAATAAATGATTATGTCTAATTTAGGACCAAAATCAGACTTAACTAAGAACTAGGAAAACAATTTCTCATGTGATTATCTTATCCATGATGATGTCATTCATCTTAGATATCAGCATTGCAAAATCAGGGAATCAATTTTGATTCTTTTAGGGAGACTGTAATTGATGGGATGTATTCAGGGTTTTGGTTGGGATCTTCCTAGTGGCTCAGATGGTAAAGAATCCGCCTTCAGTACAGGAGATCCAGGTTCTGTCACTGGGTTGGGAAGATTCCCTGGAGAAGGGAGTGGCTACCCACTCCAGTGTTCTTTCCTGGACAGGAGCCTAGCTGGCTACGGTCCATGGGATTACAAAGAGTCTTAAACAGCTGATCCACTAACAGTATCACTTTTTTTTTTTTCCATTCAAGGTTTCATTTATTTGAAGGAGTAAAACATTGAAGGTGACCCTGAGGGTGTGTGTGTGTATGTGTGTGTGTGTGTGGTTTTGTTTGTTAACTTCAGGGTGCCAAGTATACTCTTTCACAACTACTGCCCCTTGTATGCTTGCTTACCCTTTTGGCACCAGGGCAAAATACTAGTTTTGCTTTCATTCCTGTGTTAGTTAACTGAAAGCTTTTATGTTCTCTGTTTAATCAGTTTGGTTAAATCTTAAATCTAATAAAGTGTAAACCAAATTTTCTTTCATACACAGTGCTTGGTTCTAGACACAGTTGTTTTCCTGATCTTTTGACTTTCACAGTAAAGAAATACAGGTTTTGGTTGGTTAAAATATTCATATTTCTGATCACAAATCACTTTCTGGGTCATTTTTTAAAATGAGAAAAGTGATCTTTAGATGTAAGTAGAACAGTCTAGTATCTTTCCTTTCCTTCTTTGTAACTGTTGCCCAAACTTTTACCACTGCCTTTAAACTTCATATGACCTAATTTCTGACTTCACCTGGACTGCTTCAGTCTCCTTTTATTTCTTCTAATTCTCCAATCTCATTTAAACTTTCATCTTATTCAAGCTATATCCTCTGCCTGATTTTCCTCTATTTTCCAGATCCTTTCCTGAGTGTGAGTAACATTTACATTTTAGCTTAATGTTACTTCCTCAGAAAAGCCTTCCCAAATAACTTGCTATTCATCACATTTTAATTATTTGCCTAGCATTTATTATTTTCTGGGTTTTTTTTTCCTAGTTTTATTAGTTTTTCTTGTTTCCTTTTTGTATGCCTACCCAGGTAAACTGTGTTATTCCCCACTGTTTCTTAGCACTTGGAACAAGGCCTGAACTTAATGAGTGTTCAGTAATTGTTGAATAAATAACTGATGGATTCACTAGAAAGAACCAGTCTTCTAATAAGAACTTTGGGTTCTTCAAATAACTTAATTTTGGGCCCTCAGTTTTCTCATCTGCAAAATGTGTATATTCACATACCTAATTGTTACAAGATACAATAGACTAGACTTGTTTGGAGAAAAGTAGTATGTCATAATTCATGAAAGAAATATATTCACCTTGCCTTATTTACTAGAACTTTAAGCTAAAATAAAATCAGAGTCAACTGAATGAGACCTTCTTCTTTATCTCATTTTCTTTTTTCTCCCTTTTCTTCCTTTCCTTTTTATATATCTGCTTGAGATTTTTATCTCACAACAATCATTAGGAACACTGACCCAATAAGATGAATGGAAGAAGTAAAAGACAATGAAACATGATAGAATAAAATATTAAGAATAGTAATTGAATAGGAATTTAGCAAGAAACTGAGGTTTTCATCTTGAATCTCTTTACCAGTTAGGCAGTAAATCAGCTTTGTAGAGCATCAGTTTTCAAATCTATCAAACATTTCTTGCCTATTTCATGGGATTGACATAAATGATAATATCTGAAAGTACTTTATAAACCATTAAGCAAATATACAGCAGTCATTATGATCATATCTAAAATTTAGGTTCCTTCTGCAGAACTGTTGTAGAATGCTAATGAGGTTCTTTCTTATGTATAATTACTATAAGGCAATTCCAAAAATTTAGATTTTAAAAATATATGAAAGTAATTCACTGTTAAGACAATTACTCATCTCCCCCCCAATTTTATTTACCAACCAGCTATGTATATAAATTATCTATTTTTGACATGTAGAACAAATCAGAATAGTTTCTTGCATATAAACCCTAATTAGGAGAGTCACATGAAATGACTAGTTTGGGTTCGAAATTATAGAAAAAGAAAATACATTTGTTTTGTAGATAGACTTTTAAAACTTATCACTCTGAATTGTGAATTTGGAATTTTTGCTGCTTTATGAAAGTCAATGGACATAAACTTAGGCAAACTCCAGGAGATGGTGAGAGACAGGGAGAATTGGCATGCTGCAGTTATGGGGTCTCAAAGTCAGACGTGACTTAGTGACTGAACAGTGACAACAACAACATTTTGTTAACTAAATATTTTTGCATAAATTACTGTGAAGCCAAGTGCATTCTTTATTATATTTATAAAGGTGATTTTTAATTCAAAATAGCATTACATTTTTTTTCCTCTCGTTTAAATTTTATTATTTATCTTTGGTTGTGCTGGGTTTTCATTGCTGTGAGGGCTTTTCTCTAGTTGCAACAAGTAGGGACTACTCTTGTTCCAGTGCACAGGCTTCTCATTGCAGTAGCTTCTCTTTCACGGAGCACAGAGTGTGGGACATGTGGGCCTCAGTAGTTTTGGTGTGTGGGCCCTGTAGTTTAAGTCCCTAGGCTTTAGAGTACAGGCTCAACAGTTGTAGCATATGGGCTTAGTTGCTTCACAGCATGTGGGATCTTCCTGGATCAGGAATCAAACCATGTCTCCTACATTGGCAGGTGAATTCTTTACCACTGAGCCACCAGGGAAGCCCAGTATTGCATTTTCTTAGAGTATTGTTGACCTACAACTCTGTTAGTTGCAGCTGTGCAACATAGTGATTCATTGTTTCTATAAATGATTACCTCTAAAACAAATGCTTGATAGAGTGATTTTTTTTTCTGTATTTTACAAGAGGAAATTCTTCTGCCTTTGACTGTTTTCCATTCTTTTCTAATCACAGCCCAAAGAGCCGACTAATCCAATTAAAGAAAGAGAAGCTAGAATACACTCCAGGAGAACATGAATATGGATTATTCCCAGCCCCCATTCATGTTGGTGAGTACTCAGTATACACAATATATTGCCGAAAAGAAATGGTATTTCTTGAGTTTAGGTGAAATGTAATTAATGTCTTTGTGTTCTCATTATTTCTATATCTCCAGGAGGTCAAGTCTTTACCATTTAATTTGTAGTCACTCTGAAGAATTTTGCAAACTCTTTTGCTTTCTAGGGGTCAAAATAACATAAATCTTATTCACTGAAGTGTCAATAAACAACACTCCATGTGTAACATTTGATCCTCTAAGTGAGTCCTCTAGGAAAACCCAACTATTTCATTAGTTCAGTTTCTAATGTTTTCTGTGTTCAAAGGGAGATGATTTGTGGGTATGTAATAATCAAAGGGGAAAGACCTGCTGCTTTTTTGATCATTTATATTCTTGAAAATTGATCAAGGTTTTATCTTTCTGTTTATTTTTGGAGCAAATGTCAAGTCTTTGTTTAGCATGCCAATAATAATACTTTCCCAAATCTTATCAGATAAGTAAAGTATACCTGGAAGTCATCCTGGATTTCTTTCATTCTTTCAACTCCTCACGCATTCCATCTCCAAGTTCTGTTATTTTCGTCCTTGAATATATCCTGCTTCTCTTCAAATCCCATTGCTGTTATTCAGGTCCATGCCACTATTATCTTTTGCTTTGGGCCATTGCAGTAGCCTTCTAACAGATCTGTCTACTTTCAATGTTACTCTTTTCCAATCCACTCTCTACACAGTAAAAAGAAAAGTCATTTTATAATTTAAATCATATTTAAAACCTTCCAGTGGCTCACCATTAAACTATAAAGTCCTTATCCCAACACTTGGGAATGATCTGGTTCCTGACTACCTCATTATTCTGCCTCTGCTGTTTCCCAGATTTCCTTTATTCCCTGTATTATGTCATGCTGGTGTTCTTTCAGATTCTAGACTATTCCAAGCTCTTCATAGCCAAAAGATCATTTTGCTTATTATTACCTTTACTCAAAAAGATCTTCCCACAATGGATTTCTTCTTATCCTATGAGTACAGGCTAAATGTCAGTACCAGCTTAAATATTATTTTCTTTAAAATTATTTTCATGATTGTCCTACTGAATAGGATTCTTTGCTCTATATCAGTTCTGTATCACAGCACCCTGTTTATTTTTCTATCAGCTTTAATTGCTGTATTTATTTACTCATTTACTAATCTGTCTCCTTCACTAGACTAGAAGCTTCAGGAGCACAGGATCATTTGTCTTTCTTTTTCTCCTTTGATTTTCCAGTGCTTGGTGCCTAATAGAAGGTTAATAAATATTGGATATACAAATGAAAGAAAAGAAGGAGAAATCAGAATAAGTTATGAATGTAAAAAGAGAATATTTTTTTTCAAGAACAACTTACTTGTATAGTAAGATGTTGATCCTGTACTTTAGTATCCTCTTCACTGGTGACTCTCTTAACTGTGGTGCTCTTCTGTGTTTTATGATTATTTAGTTCCTTTTTTCTCCCCAGAAGGCCCAGCACCAGCAATGTATTTAAAGCAGCAAGGATAGACAAGTTATGCAATAAAGATTAGTTTGCTTTGGTTATTCTATATTGGGTGGCTAGAGAATAGTTTAACTACATCATAGTGTTACAAGCATACCTTTCCACCTTCGGGCACCTGGATCAGGAAAATCCTCTGGAGTAGAAAATGGCTACCCACTCCGTCATTCTTGCCTGGAAAATTCCATAGACAGAGGAGTCCATGGGATCACAAGAATCGGACGTGACTGAGCACAGCACACACAATATTATAAGCTTTAATTCTCAGCTAGATAACTGTACTATTGCTTACTTAAGAAAGGTAAGAGTAAGTTCCATATTCCTTGGGCTTACTACCAAAGTTCTTTTGAAAGAGCCTTTTACTTTTAGTAGTGAAATCATGACAGTGGAAGAAGATTCTCAACAGATTTAGCTATTTCGTAGATTATGCTAGTGATAAACAGGCTTTGAAAATAAGAGGTAATTTTTAAAGTTCCATGTAAAAGAAAACATGACCATTTTGGTCTCACTGGTTTTCCTCTGGATGGGAAGTTGACTAACTGATAACTCACATTTTGGGAAGAAGTTCTAACTTTTCAGGGGAATGATAGAGTCAGTTAACTCCAAGGGAGATGAGATGAATGATGGATAGGCCAATATTTATGTCAGATATCTGGCATGAATATTGTTTAAGAGGTCCAGAATGGAAATCCCTTAATTTAAATAAAGATTTTCACTCTAAATCCCTACTTTAGTCTCTCGCTAAGACTAATCTGTACTCAGTGGTCTGTAAATTAAGTAAATAATGGAAAAACCTAACTAAGTAGTGGGCTTTTTTTCCTGTGAAACAAGATTTAACATCAGGCTGTTACAGGACTGAATTACTTTTTGTGGAGAGTGTTAATTTGTTGTTCAGATAATTTATGGTTGGGATAGAGAGTGAGGCCTGTCATCTGTTTGGAACAGGCCACTTCCAGCATCATGTAAACAAAAAGCATGGCTTTAAGTCAGCCAGGCCTGCATTCAGCTCTGCCTTTGCCATTAGTTATATGACTAGAATAGTTAAACAAGTAAAATAATAATGCATCCTGTCATCAATGGAGTAAGTGCAAAATAATATTTTTAAAAAATTTTAATGAAATCATGTTTCCTTATCTCCTCAGAGAAATGAATTTCAAAGAAATTTTACTTTTTATGATAAGTACTCATTTATCAAAATATATATTTACCTTTACATATTTAGTCAATTCATTTTTATAACAGTTTTACAATGAGTTCACTGAGGCAAGCATGATCTTTTCAGCACATGTTTTCTATGATAGCTGGATATACCTACATGAAAGGATAAAATAGCTCAAAATGGATCATCAACTGAAATACAAGAGCCAAAATTATAAAACATAGATGTAAATTTTTGTGACCTTGCATTAGGTAATAATTTTCTTAAATGTCTGACACAAAAATCATGTACAATAAAAGGGAAAAAAAGAATTAGACTGCATTAATATTTAAAATTTTGTACTTCAAATAGCACCACCAAGAAACTAAAACAACCCACAAAAAGGAAGAAACATTTTCAAATAAGAAGCTCGTATCCGAAACCCCATATATATAAAGAACTGTTACAACTCAATAATGAAAAGACAAACAATACAATTTTTAAGTGAATAAATTATTTGAATTGATATTTCCCCAAAAAAGATAGAAATGGTCAATAAGCATATGAAAAGATGTTCAACATCATTAATCATTAGGAAAATGGAATTGAAAATCATAATAAGAGATCACTTCACACTCACTGAAATTGCTTTAATTAAAAGATTTATGAGAATATGAAGAAACTGAAACCCTCATACGTTGCTATGAGAACATGAAATGGTATAGCCTCTTTGGAAAACATTTTAATAAGTAACCAAGTTAATGACAGATTTAATATAAGACCTAGCAATTTTGTTGCTTAGGTAAGTACCCCCAAAATTGAAGATATGTGTCCAGAGACCTCCCTGGCAGTCCAGTGGTTGGGACTCTGTGCTTCTACTACAGGGGACTCAGGTTCCATCCCTGGTCTGCGAACTGGGATCCTGCATGCCACACACATACGCAATATGTGATGTAGCCACACAATGTAATACTGTTGGGCAATAACAAAAAATTTAGTTCTGAGACATGTGCCATATACAATCCCATGTCTAAGTTTGATTTGAAAATCATGGCATTCCAAGAACCAGGGAGACTGCAAACTGAATTTTAAAAGGCATCAATGAATGCCAATACCAAGATAATAGAATAATCTGACAAAGATTTTACAGTAGTTATAATTTGCAGAAAACATTACAACAAACTATTATAAACATACTTAAAACATAAAAAGAGCCTTGACAAAGAAATGAAAGATAGGAAAGACAAGTAGAAATTTTAGAATAAAAATATGCAGTAGCTGAAATACAGTGCTCAGGGATAGATTCAGCCACAAAATGAAAGATACACAGGGGACAATCAGTGAACTAGATGATGTAATATTACCCAGTATGAACAAAAGAAAAATAGACAGGAGAGATAAGCTGTGGGACCATAACAAAAGAGCTTATATTTATATTCTTGGTGTCCTGGGAGGAGATAAGAAAGAAGATAGAGATGAAAAAGTGCTTGAGTAAATAAAAGGCTTGAAAGCTTCCCAAATTTGGCAAAAGACATAAACCTTCTGATTCAAGCAGATGAGCAAACCCCAAACAGAATATATGCAAAAGAAATCCAGGCTAAGACAACGTTTATTAAACTTAAGCATGCTAAAGACAAAACAGTTTTATTTTATTTTTATTATTATTATTTTTTTTTTAATTACAATACTGTATTTGTTTTGCCATACATTGACATGAGTCAGCCACAGGTGTCCATGATCTCCCAATGCCAAAGCCCCCTCCCACCTTCCACCCCACATCCTCTCCCTGAATCATCCCGTGCACCAGCCCCATGCGTCCTGCATCCTGTATTGAACATAGACTGGCGCTTCATTACAAGATAGTATACATGTTTCAAAGCTGTTCTCCCAAATCATCCCACCCTCTCCCTCTCCCTCAGAGTCCAAAAGTCCGTTCTATACCTCTGAGTCTCTCTTGTTGTAAATAATGAGAAAAATGACTCTGTATACATAGGTGTAAATCAGATTAAATGACAGTGGATTTCTCATCTGAATTCATGTAAATGGCACATTTTTAAGTACTGAAAGAAAAACTGTCAAACCAAAATCCTATACCCACTGAAAATATCCCTCTAAGAACTGAGAGAAGCATAGGCTTCTTAGGTGAAGGTTAATTAAGACAGTTTGTTGCCAGCAGCCTTACCCTATGAATAAAAGAGGTTCTCTAAATGGAAAGAGACAACCTTGGAACATCAGAAGGAATCCAGTCAGCAAAAAATATGGGCATTTACAGTAGGCTTTCTTTCCTTCTTTTGAATTGAAAGACTTTCCTGACAATCCATTGGTTAAGAATCCATGCTTCCACTGCAGAGGACACAGGTCTCATCCCTGTCAGGGAACTAAGAGCCTGCCTCCCAAGTAGTGCAGAAAAAAAAAAAAAAAAAAAACTGCCATGTAATCCAGCAGTTTCATGTCTGGGAATATATCCAAAGAAAATGAAAACAGTAACTCAGAAAGATGCATGCACACACATGTTCATAGCAGCGTTATTTACAGCAGCCAAGATATGAAAACATCCTAAGTGTCCATCAAAGCAGGAATGGATAAAAGAGTTCTTGTATGTATATCATACTGTAATACACGCATGTGCACACATAAACACAGTGGAATATTATTCAGCCATAAAAATGAGGAAATCTTGCCATTTGCAACAACATGGTGGACCTTGAGGGCATTGTGCTAAGTGAAATAAGTCAGACAGATACTATATGATCTCACATATATGTGGAATCTAAAAGTATTTTTGTGTGTGTGATAGAAAAGGGGATCACATTATGTGTGGTTACCAGAGTTGAAAGGTTGTGTGAAGAGGAGCGGGAGTAAGTGGTCAAAAGGTACAAACTCCTAGTTACATGATAAGTAAGAACTAGGGATATAATCAACAACATGATAACTATAGTTAACACTGCTGTATATATGAAATTGTTAAGAGAGTAAATGCTGAGTTCTCATTGCAAGGAAAAACTGTTTTCCTTTTTTTCTTTTTCTTTCTCTGGTTATTGTCTTTGTAAGAGATGATGATGCTAACTAAACGTATAGCTGTAGTCATTTCACAACATACATAACTCAAACGATTATGCTGCTACTGCTAAGCTGCTTCAGTCATGTCCGACTCTATGCGACCCCAGAGACGGCAGCCCACCAGGATCCCCCGTCCCTGGGATTCTCAAGGCAAGAACAGTGGAGTGGGTTGCCACTGCCTTCTCCAACCATTATGCTATACACCTTAAACTTTTACACTGATGTATCACAGTTATATCTCAGGAGAAACTGGAGGAATATTAATTAATGAACCAAGCCAAAAAAAAAAAAAGATTATGTTTAGGAAGAAGAGAATTCAGGAAACTGAGGGAAGATTATAATATTGCTTAGTAGATATTCCCTCAGTTCAGTTCAGTCTCTCAGTCGTGCCCAGCTCTTTGTGACCCCATGAATCGCAGCACGCCAGGCCTCCCTGTTCATCACCATCTCCCGGCATTCACTCAAACTCATGTCCGTTGAGTTGGTGATGCCATCCAGCCATCTCATCCTCTGTCGTCCCCTTTTCCTCCTGCCTCGAATCCCTCCCTTAAAAGGAAACAACTAGTGGAGGACCTCAGAACTTAAGCCATGGAATATATCTTTTCATTTCATTCAAAATTTAAGACCTGCTCTTTGATCAGGCAGTCTTCTAGATGCTTGTGATACATCAACAAACAAAATAGTAAAGATCCTTGCCTCTGTGAAGCTGACACTCTTCCAAAGGGGAGATAGAAATCACAATATTCCTGTCTTTCTGACTCTCACCTGTTTTTCCTCAGGCTGATAAAACCAAAAACTTGAATCTTTATCATATTTTGCTTAGTGAAATTTAAACAGTTTCATCTTGTATCTTTTATCATTGTTTATAACCCCTTCGATGGCACACGTTTCACTCAAACACTACCACTGCAACTTTTCTTTGGATGGTATTGGGACCATTTTCATAGAATAACAAAGGAAAAACGAATAATCCTAATCTGTAGAGCGATATTATAACCCGATACTCAGATTATATATAAATGAGCTGAACTTTTTCTGAAGGTCAGTCACCTTATTTAGGGGACAAAAAGGCCACGTTTTTGTCAGGTTTTAAGGTATGTTGAAAAGAGGTAGAGCCATTATTACCTCTCTCCTTTTTATTGAATAGCCTCCTCTCCTTTGGTTTCCTCGTTTGCTTAGCTACTTGATTAACAATAGAATGCTTTTGTGAAATATTCTTCCTCCTATTGTTCATATCTTTTTCATAACAGAATTTGTTTTATAAACGAAATCATCATGGACCTTTCCCTTTTAGATTTCAAGGTCAACACAATCTCCTGTCATCTCTTCCTTGAAATGACTTTTTTGGCCCACAAAATGAGTTTTATTTCAAAGGGAAAAAGTAAAGGATTTCTTTGCTCCTTTCCTGATAGTCAGTAGCAGGCTTTAGCAGGCTTGAGATCTCAAGGTTCTAGTATACAATAAGAAAAATCCACAAAATATATGATTTCATCTAATTTTCAGGTGAAAGTGATTTTTTTTTTCCCATTTTAAAAATGAGGATTAGCTAAAACAGTGTTTTTTCCAAATGAGGAACTCCTGAATACCTTCTTCTAAGGTATCATCTCCAGCAGAATTTGACAAGGATCTTTTTAGGTGAGTCTCACATATTAAAAATGAATTACCTGCCTCTGGTTTCAGCCATATTAGAAGAAAGGAAAGACTGTCTCATCATTTTTTTCCCAACTGTTAGTATATGGATTAGAGAAAAGTGAAGGTGAAAGTTGCTCAGTTGTGTCTGACTCCTTGCAACCACATGGACTATACAGTCCATGGAATTCTCTAGGCCAGAATACTGGAGTGGATAGCCTTTCCCTTCTCCAAGGGATCTTTCCAACCCAAGGATCGAAGAGAAATACAAATAATACCAAGAAAGGCAATATATAACATCTGTGGAGCTGTTTCTAGGAAAACTCAAAATGTTGGACAGTGGGGAAAATTGTGTTTTTAAAGTTAGTTGAAGTATGGGACTTCCCTGTCTGTTAAGACCCTATGCTTCCACTGTAGAGGGCCTGGGTTTGATCCCTCGTTGGGGAACTAAGACCCCTGCCTGCTATGCGGCCAAAAAAAAAAACCTGACGTGAATAATGGATGCCTTTCTTTCTAGAAAGAGAAAAGTATTATTTTTAAATGTTCAGAACTTAAACTCTACTCCTTCGTACTTTTACAACCTCTTCTCTACAGAAAACACACTAAGAAAAGAGTTAACCCTTTACATCAAGGGATTTGTCTTGTCTTCTGAGAGCCAATTTTGACTTGCTAAAAATTACACTTATTTGATTGTTGTTAGAAACAGTACATACTCATAAAAATTCCTAATGTAGAAAGATGTGAATTGAAAGATAAAGTTCCCCTTCCCAGAAACATACTAGTTTAGCATATACCCTTTCAAACTCTTTCATATATATATATCGGAGAAGGCAATGGCACCCCACTCCAGTACTCTTGCCTGGAAAATCCCATGGACGAAGAAGCCTGGTAGGCTCCAGTCCATGGGGTCACTAAGTCAGGCATGACTGAGCGACTTCACTTTCACTTTTCACTTTCATGCATTGGAGAAGGAAATGGCAACCCACTGCAGTGTTCTTGCCTGGAGAATCCCAGGACGGAGGAGCCTAGTGGGCTTCCGTCTGTGGGGTCGCACAGAGTTGGACACGACTGAAGTGACTTAGCAGCAGCAGCAGAGAGAGAGAGAGTGCTATTTTTTCCTGATACTTTGTTACCAAATTTTTCAGCATACAGAAATTTGAAGAAACTGAACACAAAATATCCCATCACAAAAAAATCCCATCACCTAGGTTTTGTCATTGATATTTGCCTGATTTATCATGTATTTAGCCATCTTGTTCCATCATGTTTTTGGATGCACTGCAAAATAAACTGCAGAGATTGATATACCTCCAGCTAAATATTTCATCATAATATCAGAATCAAGATCTCAGTATTTGTTTATAGGGTTTTTCTTTTGATTTGAATTTACCCTCGATAAAATCCACAAATCTTAAATATACTTTTGCTCAATTTTTAAATTTTTTCATACTCCTCTATAATCCAGACCTTTCTCAAGAACATTATCATCATTCCAGAAAGCTCCTTTGTGCCCTTTCCTAGACAGTCCCCACCATATTTAGCCACTTAATGGATATTTTTTTTTTAAGTCAGCCCTTGCTCTAATATTATTCTGCAACTTGGAAAATAAGTTTTCATGTGAGTAAATATATACCTCACTTCATTTAACAGCTGCACATTCATTATTTAAATATACCAAAGTTTACTTCCTTGTTATACTTCTTCATTACAGACTTTGTAGTTACACATTCAGCTTTGGTTCCCTGTCAAGAGATGGACTCCAGTCTTCTACCAACTGTAACATCAGACAACAGCTTGTTATATTAACCTCCATAAGTTATTTCACTTAGATATAACTATAATCCATATGGCTCTGTCATCAGATTTATCAAATGAATAAACTCACTGCATTACATGTTAACATGTAATTACATGTTAACAAATAACATCTTTATGGAAAATCAGTTCAGTTCAGTGGCTCAGTCATGTCTGATTCTTTGCGACCCCATGAACCGCAGCACGACAGGCCTTCCTGTCCATACCAACTCCCAGAGTCCACCCAAACCCATGTCCATTGAGTCAGTGTTGCCATCCAAGCATCTCATCTCTGTTGTCCCCTTCTCCTCCTGACCTCAATCTTTCCCAGCATCAGGGTCTTTTCAAATGAGTCAGCTCTTCACATCAGGTGGCCAAAGTATTGGACTTTATCAGTTTCAACATCAGTCCTTCCAATGAACACCAAGGACTGATCTCCTTTAGGATGGACTGGTTGGATCTCCTTGCAGTCCAAGGGACTCTCAAGAGCCTTTTCCAACACCTCTCACATCCATACATGACTACTGGAAAAACCATAGCCTTGGCTAGATGGACCTTTATTGACAAAATAAAGTCTCTGCTTTTTAATATGCTGTCTCAGTTGGTCATAACTTTCCTTCCAAGGAGTAAGCGTCTTTTAATTTCATGGCTATAATCACCATCTGCAGTGATTTTGGAGCCCCAAAAGATAAACTCAGCCACTGTTTCCACTGTTTCCCTGTCTATTTGCGATGCAGTGATGGGACCAGATGCTATGATCTTCGTTTTCTGAATGTTGAGCTTAAAGCCAACTTTTTCACTCTCCTCTTTCACTTTTATCAAGAGGCTCTTTAATTCTTCTTCACTTTCTGCCATAAGGGTGGTGTCATCTGCATATCTGAGGTTATTGATATTTCTCCCAGCAATCTTGATTCCAGATAACTCCCCCTATTTTTTTGAAGGCACGTTTATTACATTTTCATCTTAGTCTGAATGTGGTAATAACTTTCCCCAAAAATTTTTAATGAGAAATGTGACTTTTACATTTTTGCAAATCTCCTTGATGTCTGACTAATATAGGACAGTTGGATTTTCTAATCTATTTTTGCATTCTGTTTGTTGTGATGTTATTATGGTTTAAATATATGAAGAAATCTGACCTCACATGAGTAAAAAGTTGTCAAAGAGAGGAAGATTTAATAATTTCACATAATTGTAGATATTCTTTGATATTATAGCAAAAATTTTAAATCCTTAACATTCTAATGCTGGAGTATGAAATCAATGGATTTTTTGTATTGTTGTCCCTCTTCTAAATTAAATAGATTTTCACCCATGTATGATTTTATCACTTCATGCATTAGACATTAGAAAACATTAATTCACTGAATCATATTCACTGAACATATCTTCCATTTCCTTGTATGTATCCCTAACAATTCATATTTGTGATTTGCCACTTATTTTATGAGAATAACCTAAGTGTTGGAAAACAGAATCTCATGATAATTAGTAGACACAAGTTTTGCAAAATTTCAGTGTTCACTTCAAACTAAAATTTTATCATTGGAAACATTTTCAGTTGGAGTTCTTGAAGTAACAAGTTCACTGGATTTATTTTCAGTTCCTAGGTTAGAATAACCATTGTTTGTCAGTTCTTTTAATATGTCGTTCTATGAAAAAAGCCAGCTAATTCAGCCCACCATTCAAATATTTGTACAAGTGCATTTCCTTAAGATCACCATCATACCTTAGTATATAGCAGAAGTGCTTTATGCATGCTTGCATTGTGTCATGCAGAATAAAGATTTTGGTTTGTGGGTCAAGATTTAATATTTTTACTACTTTATCAAGAGCATTCTTAGATAATGCCATATAGTTCATTTCTACTGGTTTCGTTCTAATAGAGATTTGTGCCACATGCCTTGATTCATAATAAAACTACAGCTTTACCCACTATTCCTTTTACCCCATTAGTACAAATGTCAGCATAATGAAGATGCATATATTATCTTAGTTGTGTTACCAAAATAGTTTTGACCTCTCGGATCCCACGGGGTAAGCAGAGCACACTTTGAGAATTGCTGGTCTGGAGACCATGATAAAACACATCCACATAACAAGGAAACGTCTAAATCTTGCAAGAAGTGAGTCGAGCATCATAGCGCTTCATGAACAAAAAGATCATATAGAGTAAAGAAATTGTGGGGCAGTCTGCCTCTTTATGGTAGAAAGGGGCTTTGAAACTGGCTAGAAAAAGTAGTAGTATTTCAATAGGTAGGAAGAAAAATATTAACAGATCGTAAATTTACATGTAAATACTCTTGATTTATTTAAATTCGGAGTTTCCTATTTTGGAAAAATTTTATACTTCTTTTGTAGTTAGCCTTAAATTATGTACAATAATGGAGGAAATAGATAATAGATGCTCTGGTTAGTTACTTTAATGATTGACCAATTCTTAGTATTTAGTGTGCATCATAATGATGACTGACTTTGCAGTAAGTTTGCTATGCTAGTTATTTTATATAAGCTAAAAGAAAAACATCTTTAGCATATACCACATGGAGCACAGTGGAAAAGAATAGCAAAAATTAAAAATTGGTGATGGAAAATTCTTAAAATTTAACATGAAATGTTTTTTTTACTCTGCATGTTAATAAAGCTTGTAGCTATTTGACCCTTTGTATAAATAATATTGAAATGGATAGTATTGTTTTATTTCAGGAAAATATCTAAGGCAAAAGAGAATTGATTTTCAGCTTCCCTATGACATTCTTTGGCAGTGGAAACATAATCAGGTATGAATTTATCTTACCATATTTCATTCTTTTTTTCAGTTTTATTTTTTTAGTTATTTTTTACTTTATAGTATTGTATTGGTTTTGCCATACGTTGACATGAATCTGCCATGAGTGTACATGTGTTCCCCATCCTGAACACCGCTCCCACCTCCCTCCCCAGATTATTTCATTCTTAAGTGCTCAGTGGGGGAGAGGGAGATGCAAGTCTTTTTCTCTGCCTCCTTGTTATGCTCTCATCTTAGGAAATACAGAGAAGTGTCCCTGTGAAGGTCAGAGACTAAGAAAAATGAATTTGCATCCATATTTAATATGACCTATTTGCCTTTACTCATAACTTCAAAATAGCAGTAAGTTCCTGCTTCCTTAGGAAACCTTCAGTTATTATTCTGGACTTTTATTTTGGTAGCAAAGATTCTGTTCTGTAAGAATCCTGTTTGATGCAGGTCTCAAGAGAATTTAGATGTACTGCCAGCAGCATTAAGAAATTTCAGGCTTTATTTTTGTTGGCTCCTTCCCATCAGTTTGGAATTTATTTTTCACATACAAAAGAGAGTCTTCTACCAAAGGAAACAGGGAAAATATTTAATACTCTTGGACTTTTAAATATATTGGGAACTAAAACTGAGAAGGTGCTGTTTTTCTCTCTTACTTACCTAATTGAAAAGTTTCCCCAGTAATTTTTATATTTAGCAAAAGCCCCCAGAATCCATATTGTGAACTGCCATTGGGAAATAGAAATAGTCATGCAAATGAGGTAAATAGGCTCCTGGGTTTTGCCAAAATTCCACCAAAGTTTAATCTTGGAAAGCCAAAAGCAGTGAACATTCCCATCTGCATTCTCTTCTTTGATGGTCTCTCCTGAATTTTAAGAGGATCAGTATGTTAGATATTTGTCTCAGAGTCATAACAATAAAGGAGGAGATAGTGTTTTGACTCACTGTACCCACTGAAAAATGATGGTGGGATTATTCTTATAGATTAATACACTCTAGCTTAAACAGCTTAAACCAAGCTCCTGTTTGTTTCTTTGTTTGTTTTTTGGTACTGTCTTCTATAGTAAAACACTCAATGACTGACTAATACATTTTTTTCCTAATACATTCTTCATTGCAGTATGAGAACACCATTATCCTGCCTGCCATCTCCCCTTTGTTCACTGAATTAATTGCCTTAATTAAAATGTAAAATGTGTTTTCCTACAACACTTACCCTGAAAAAGCCAGGATACTTATCTTTTTCATATCATATGCCTACCCTTCCCATCTGAACAAGCCCTATGCAAGTTTTCCTTTCCTTTCATAGAGGGAAATAAAATCTTAATTTATCCAAATGAATAGCTTTAATCTGCAGTGTGATAATCATTTAAATCTGTCCAAAAACTTGCTGAAGAAACATCTAACAAAAATGCATTTTCTTTAATCTACTTATGATTGCTTCTGTGGAATATAGTTCTTTTACTCTGATCTGGTAAGTCACCTTTTATTCCAGGGTAAAAAATGATCACACCTCAAATGTATCCAACCCAGAAAGTAAGTGTTTCCATATGGGCAGAGTACATGGATAATTTCTTTATTTTTAGTGATTTATACTGTTTTCTGGCATTTGAAGTTGAATGCTATATCGGGATTTTTCTGTTTTTTCTTCTAGCTGTACAAGAAACCAGATGTCCCACTATATAAAAAAATTCGTTCAAGTGAGTAAAATGGGAGCTGTTTTTTCTGCCTCCATACCATCAGTGTTCTCAGCCTGGCACTTAAAAATTACTCTATATGTTCACAAACTATTCTTTGCTGTCTTCTCTCAAGATGTCTACGTTGATGTCAAACCCCTTTCTGGTTATGAGGCTACCACTTGTAACTGTAAGAAGCCAGATGATGACACCAAAAAGGGCTGTGTGGATGACTGCCTCAATAGGTACTGTACTAAACTAATTCTATAAGCACAGGCTTTAAGATCTGTAAGACACTTCATTTAGGGGAATTCCCTGGTGGTCTAGTGTTTAAAACTCTGTGTTTTCACTGTCAAGGGCCTGAGTTCAATCCCTAGTTGGGGAACTAAGATTCCACAAGCCACGTGGTGTGGCCAGAAAAAAAAAAGACTTCATTTAAAGGAAAAGGTTAAGTAGACTCTTTGATTTCCTCTCAAGAAATCAAAAATGATATATGAAACCTAACTGATATACTGTCTCAGTCTGCTTGGGCTGCTATAACAAACTGTCATAGACTTAAATAATAGAAATATATTTCTCACAATTCTGGAGGCTGGGAAGTCCATGGTGAAATTGTGAGCAGATTCAGTGTCTGGGGAGGACCCACTTCCTAGCTTATAGACAGCTGCCTTCTCCCTGAATATTCACATGGCCTCTCCTCAGTGCATGCTCATGGTAGAAAGATACTTCTCTCTCTTCCTCTTCTTAGAAGGCCACTAATCCAATTATGAGGGCTTCTCTGGTGGCCCAGTGATAAAGAATCCACCTGTCAATTCAGGAGCTACAGGAGAGGCGAATTTGATCCCTTGGTCAGGTAAAGTGAAGTTGCTCAGTCGTGTCCGACTTTTTGCAACCCCGTGGACTGTAGCCCACCAGGTTCCTCCGTCCGTGGGATTCTCCAGGCAGGAATACTGGAGTGGGTTGCCATTTCCTTCTCCAGGGGGATCTTCCTGACCCAGGGATCGAACTCAGGTCTCCTACATTGCAGGCAGACCTCTGAGCCACCAGGGAAGCGCCAGTAGATCCCCTGAAAAGGCAATGGCAACCCACTCCAGTGTTCTTGCCTGGAGAATCCCAGGGATGAGGGAGCCTGGTGGACTGCTGTCTGTGGGGTCACACAGAGTTGGACACAACTAAAGCAACTTAGCAGCAGCAGCCAGTATTCTTGCCTGGAAAATCCCATGAACAGAGGAGCCTGATGGGCTATGGGGTTGCAAGAGTCAGACAGGACTGAGATTAAACAACAACAATCCCATTACAAGGTTCCCACCTTCATCAGCTAATAAAACCTATTCACCTCCCAAAGCCCCTACTTCCAAATAGCATCACAGTGAAGGCCAGGGCTTTAACTGAATTTTGAGGGGGACATATTTAGCCCAAAACATGGGCTAAATAGAGTAATGGAAAGCAGCGTCATCTACAGTCTTATGTACTCAGGTTTAAATCCTCTTACTGCTATGAGACCTAAGGAAAGTTCTTTAACCTCTCTAATAAAAATACTAGTAGAATTACTACTAGATACATTTGGGGGAAACTAAGTTGATAGACATTAGGATATAGAAGATATGTTAATACACATGATGATTGAGTCAGTGGTGCTAATGAGAGATAGTAAGGCTGTTGTCAGAGATAGGAAGTCTGAGTTCTTAGTGAGATTGAGATTTCAAAATGAAAATGTCTAATTGAGATAAAGGATTCTATCTCTATTAACCTAAGCAGATAGGTAGCAAAGGAGAATTAATGAACTTCCCAACAGTGTTTCTTGTTCTAGATAGCTTTCCTAGACAGATAGCTGCTGCTCCAATTTTGATCTCTAGTCAGCTGTCCTGTGGGCTGAGGGAATCAGTGATTTTGCTTTAATGTGCCAGTTAGGAAATTCTACCTTACCTACATCACAGTAAATTTTCATCTTGTCATTGTACATACATAAAATTGTACATAGTAGTAGTAGTAGTAGCTTGGTGATTTAGGTAGTCGATGTTTTATGCAGATTATTTTCACTCTCAAGTACTTTATATATGTGCTTTTATGTATCATTGTAATCCATAAGCTCATCCTTTTAGATTGATGTCACAGTTTACCATTCTTCTGTTGTTCATTATTCAAGTTACTTTTAATATTTTGCTATTAAAAATTATACTACTATGAAACTGTGTAACATACATATATATGTATACATATATATGTGTAATTCTTAATCTATACTTTCTAATAGCTCTCGTAAAATAGTTAATTTTTGGTATCACCACCAATATATATTATTTCCCCTTAGTTCTGCCTCCTTTAGTTACTGACACTAACTTTATTTCTAGTGCTCTAGTATTTCATTGGTTTACTATTTAAGAGTATCATATGTCTTTAAAGTTGTTTAAATGTGCATCTCTTTAGATGCTAACATTTCTGTGCTTTTTGGTATGATATTTTATTTATTGTCTATGAAATTAGTATAGCTGCTTCATTGCTTATTTCCTTTCTTTCTTTTGATAGTTCAGGAAGTTGTTGTTGTTTAATTGCTTAGTTGTGTCTGACTCTTGTGATCCCATGGACTATAGGCCACCAGGCTCATCTCTCCATGGGATTTCCCAAAGAATACTAAAGTAGGTTTCCCTTTCCTTCTCCAGGGGTTGGGTGCTTCCCAACCAAGGGATGGAACCAGAGTCTGCTGAATTGGCAGGACTCTTTGCTACCGAGACACAATGGAATCCCTCATATATTCTTAATATAGAAATAAATATGTTAGTGTTTGCCCAGGATGCTGAGTGGACAATTAACTTATTAATTTACAAGAAGCATCAGTGTTTGCAACTTGACTTGGATATTTGCAGTATTCTTAACCTTTGATTTTAGACATTATTACCTTGTTAATAACTTTGTTAACCAATCTAACCTTATTAAAATAAAAATTAATTTTATGCCTTTTTTGGCTGCACTGTGTCTTAGTTGCAGCATATGGGATCTTTTAGTTGTAGCGCATAGGATCTTAGTTGCAGGGTGTGGAATCTTTTTAGTTGCACCATGAGAAAACTCATTTGCAGCATGTGCGATCTAGTTCCCTGACCAGGGATCAATCCCAGGCCCCCTTCAGTGGGAGCGCAGAGTGTTAGTCTCTAGACCAGTAGAGAAGTCCCTTTGAATTCATTTTTTAAATAGTGTTAATTGACATATAATTATTTCTTTTCTTTCTAGAATGATCTTTGCTGAGTGTTCCCCCAACACTTGCCCCTGTGGTGAGCAGTGCTGTAACCAGAGGATACAGCGGCATGAGTGGGTGCAATGTCTAGAACGATTTCGAGCTGAAGAAAAAGGTTGGGGAATCAGAACCAAAGAACCCCTAAAAGCTGGGCAGTTCATCATTGAATACCTAGGAGAGGTTGTCAGTGAGCAGGAGTTCAGGTACAGTGGTAAATCATACTCCAGGAAAATGGCAGAGGTACCAGATTAGAATGGAAAATGAAACATTTGAAGTTTACTTTCAACTTAATCATTAACTGGGTTTTAATCATTTCTCTCCTCTTTAGGAACAGGATGATTGAGCAGTATCATAATCACAGTGACCACTATTGTCTGAACTTGGATAGTGGGATGGTGATTGACAGTTACCGTATGGGAAATGAAGCCCGATTCATCAATCACAGCTGTGACCCAAATTGTGAAATGCAGAAGTGGTAAGAAAACAAGGGAAGGTGAACCCAGCAGAGCAGAAAGTATTGAGGACATCCTGAGATTGATCTTAATAATCAGCTTATACAAAGCAGCTCAGGCAATTCTCTGTTATGACAGATCCTCCCAGGTAGAGAGTAAGCTCGTATTATTTCTTCACACTTCAACCAACTACTCCCAGAAGAATGTAATATTTATTTATGTGTGTGTATGTATGTGTGTACATATATGATAATACCTACTATTTATTGACTGCTTACTATATTCCAAGCACTGCTACATGGTTCTTATATCCATGCATTTAGCATGTTTATCACATCATCACTGGATTTGTCACAATGATAAGTAAAAATAAGTGAGATAGATTAGAATCTAATTTAGAATGAAAAAAATACATCTAAAAAATAATCTCACCTTTTGAAATGGCCCACACTCTGTCTGTAGAATGTGTTATTGTTGTTGTTGTTGTTTAGTTGCTAAGTTGTGTCCGACTCCTTTGCAACCCAATGGACTGTAGCCCACCAGGCTCCTCTGTCCATGGTATTTAAAAAATAAAATAAAAAAGAATAATTCAGAAAAGATAACATGATAGGGGAGGATTCTAAGAAAATGAGAGAGTAGGAACCAATAAGAATCTATCTCCCTTTAGACAATTGCACTAGCAGAATCTGTCTGATAAAACTGTTTGGAAGTCTGGAGTCTGTTGAAGGCTTGTAATGTCCAGGAGATGTTTTAGATGGTCAGTTGTGGTTCATTTCAATCAGTTCGAACTCTTAACTCCATAGTAGCTACTCATCCCTACCCCCAGGCAGGCAGCTGTGCAAGTAGTCCTGGAATACCTTGCATAAAGCTTCCAGATGCTAGGGTGGATAAAAGGGGCCCCTTTCTCCAAATACTGACTATCTGTACTCTGATTGCTGATTCTGATCACAGAGGTGCACACAAAGAAGCAGGCAGCCACTGTTGTACCTCCCACTGTTGCAAGTCCCTCTCCTTCCAGCTGTAGTGACTTTCAGGAGATTTTAAGGTACCCTCTTTTGCCCACCTTCATTTTTCATTTTTCGTCTTTTAGGACAGAAATTAAAGACTTAACACATGCCAAAACAATTACATATGTTGGGGAATATAGTCAGTCACATATCCAAGGGAAGGATCAGAAAAGACATAAGATACTAGGTTTACACTTGAGGCTGATGCTTGAAACAGGAAAATAATAATAACAAAAAACAGCAAATAGGAAAGGGGAAAATCTAATTCCCAAGTTACCACATTACTTGATTCAGATGTCCAGTGTTCAGAAAAATCACAAGGAATATAAAGACATTAGAAAATATGGCCCATTCAGAGAAAAAAAAAAATAGTAATTCAGTAGAATCTGTCCCTAAAATGGGCTAATGGCAGACACATAAAACAAAACTTTTAAACAATTGCCATGATGACGCTCAAAAAACTAAAGGAAATTGTCATGAAAAAGTCTTTCTTGAGAAAGTCATGAAACTAATATGAAAAAAAAAAGGAAATATCAATAAAGATATAGAAAACGTAAAGCCAGAAAGGAATTCTGGAACTGAAGAAGTACAATAATTGAAATGAAAAATTTACTAGATGGATTCAGAGGCAGGTTTGGACAGGCAAGAGAAAGAATCAGTGAACTCAAAGATGAAAATCACTCAAAGTGAAAATCACTCAGTCATGTCCGGATCTTTGCAACCCCATGGACTATGCAGTCCATGAAATTCTCTAGGCCAGAATACTGAAGAGGGTAGCCGTTAACTTGTCCAGGGATCTTCCCAACCCTGGGATCGAACCCAGGTCTCCCACTGGGAGGCAAATTCTTTACCCGCTGAGCCACCAGGGAAGCCCAAGAATACTGGAATAGGTAGCCTATCCCTTCTCCAGCAGATCTTCCCAACCCAGGAATTGAACTGGGGTCTCCTGGATTGTAGGCGGATTCTTTACGAGCTGAGCTACCAGAGCAGCCCATAGGACAATATAAATTATCAAGCCTGAGGAAAAAGATAAAGATTGAAGAGAGAGCTCTAAGTGACCTTTGGGATACCATCAAGCAGAACAACCATATGTATTGTGGATGTCCCAGAGGGAGAAAACAAAAGCAAGAGAAAATATTTGAAGAAATAATGGTTGAAAACTTACCAAATTTCGTGAATGATGTAAATATAAATACCCAGGATACTTAACAAACTCCAAGTAAGATGAACTCAAAATGAGACACATACCAAGACATATTAAAATCAAACTTTCAAAATATAGAGAGCAAGTATTGGAATCAGCCCAAGACAAACAAATCATTACGTAAGTGATATTTTGGAGACCAGAAGATAGTGGGCCCATATATGTAGTGTGCTAAAAGAACATGTCAGCCAGGATTCCTATATGTAGCAAAGCTATCCTTCAGAAGTGAGCAGGAAATAAAAACATTGCCAAATAAACAAAAGATGAGGGACTTTTGAGTGCTAGAACTACCCTGCAGAAATACTCAATGGTCTCCTCTAAAGTGAACTTACAGGACACCAGACAGTACTTCCATGCCATATGGAGAAATAAAGATCTTAAGGTAAATACATGGGCAATTATAAAAGCTAGAATTAATTTGACAGTGTTTTGTAGCTATACTTGTTTTTTCTACACAGTTTAGGAAACTAATGCACTTAGTGGAATTGTTAATTTTTTTGTGCACATAATATAAAGATGTAATTTTGTGACGTCTGGAAGGAGTAGAAATGGCTGTAAAGGAGTAGTGTTTTTTATGTTATTCAAGTTAAGCTACTATAAATAAAATTATAGTTTTATAACTTAAGGATATTCAGTGTAATCCTCATGATAACCACAGTGCAATACCTACAGGCATGTGCAAACAGAAATTCAGGAAGAATGTAAACATTTCACTCCAAAAAATTAACTAAACACACTAGAAAGCAGGAATTCAGGAAAGGAGGGACAGAAACCTCTAGGGCATATAGAAGATAAATTGTTCAGTGATAAGTAACTCCTTATCAGTAATTAATTTAAAGGTAAATGGATTAAACTCTCAAAAAGAGAATGGGATTCAGCATCATTTATGATTAAAACAACTCTACAAAGTGGGTAAAAGAATGTATCTCAACATAATAAAACGTGAATGTGACAACCAACAGGTGAAAAATTGAAAGCTTTTCCTCTGGAATCAAGAATAAAACCAAAACAAGGATGTCCACTCCTACCACTTCTATTCAACATAATACTGCAAGTTTTACCCAGATGAGGTAGCTGCTACTGCTGCTGCTAAGTCACATCAGTTGTGTGTCCGTCTCTGTGCAACCCCATAGATGGCAGCCTACCAGGCTCCACTGTCCCTGGGATTCTCCAGGCAAGAACACTGGAGTGGGTTGCCATTTCCTTCTCCAATGCATAAAAGTGAAAATGACGTCGCTCAGTCGTGTCCAGCTCTTCACGACCCCATAGACTGCAGCCTACCAGCCTCCTCCATCCATGGGATTTTCCAGGCAAGAGTACTTGAGTGGGATGAGGTAGGCAAGAAAAAAAATTAAGTAAAAGGCATCCAATTGAAAAGGAACAAGTAAAACTGTCTATTTGCAAATGACTATCTGCAAATAGTATTACATATGGAAAAATACTGTATATATATTATATGTATAATATAGAAATATAAAAAATTACATATAGAAAAAATGTTGTTTGCAAACAGAATTAAATGTAGAAAACCCTAAAACTCTCGTTAGAAAACTTTTTAGAACTGAAAATTTATTGAAGTTTCAGGAGACAAAATCAAAATATAAAAATCAGTTGCATTTTCATACACACGTAACTATCAGAAATTTAAAAACAATCTTTTTGCAATAGCATCAAAAAGAATAAAATACCTAGGAATAAATTTAGCCAAGGAAGTAAAAGACCTGTACACTGAAAACTGTAAGCTAGTGATGAGAGCTTACAGGAGACATAAATACATGAAAAGATACTCTGTGCTCATGGATTTGAAGAGTTATTACTGCTTAAATGTCTGTACTACAGAAAGCATTCTACAGATTCAGTACAATAAAAATAAAATTCCAATGGCACTTATCTCAGAAGTAGAGTAATCCTAAAACTTAGGTGGAACCACAAAAAATCTCAAATAGTCAAAACAGTCTTGACAAAGAACAAAGCTGAAGGCATCATACGTCCTGATTTCAAACTATATTACAAAGCTATAGTAATCAAAACAGTATGCTACTGGCAGAAAAACAAATGCATAGATGAATGGAATAGAATAGAGAGTCCAGAAATAAACCCATGCATGTATGACCAATTGATTTATGGCAGAGGAGCCAAAAAAAAAAACAATAGGGAAAGGGCAGTCTCTTCAATAAAGGGTGTGGGGGAAAGCTGGACAGCCACATGCAAAAGAATGAAATTGCATCACTCTTTCAACATAAACAGAAATCAATTTAAAGACTTAAATGTAAGACCTAAAACCATGAAATTCCTAGGAAAAAAACAGGATAAGCTCCTTGTCATCAGTTTTGACAATGATATTTTTGTTTAACTCCAGAAGTAGGGCATTAAAAGTAGAAATGAACAAGTGAGACTGGTCAAACTAAAATGTTTCTGTAAAACAATGGAAACCATAAACAAAATGAAAAAGCAGCCTACAGAATGGGAGAAAATATTAGCAAATCTAGTAAGATGTTAATATTCAAAATATATAAGGAAAGCATACAAGTCAATAGCAAAATAGAAAATCCAATTAAATATAGTTGGAAAATCTTAATATACTTTTAAAGCAGACATACAGGTGACGAACAGGTACATTAAAAGTTAATGTCACACTCTTCACTTTCTGCCATAAGGGTGGTATCATCTGCATATCTGAGGTTATTGATATTTCTTCCAGAAATCTTGATTCCAGCTTGTGCTTCTTCCAGCCCAGCATTTCTCATGATGTACTCTGCATAGAAGTTAAATAAGCAGGGTGACAATATACAGCCTTGACGTACTCCTTTTCCTATTTGGAACCAGTCTGTTGTTCCATGTCCAGTTCTAACTGTTGCTTCCTGACCTGCATATAGGTTTCTCGAGAGGCAGGTCAGGTGGTCTGGTATTCCCATCTCTTTCAGAATTTTCCAGTTTGTTGTGATCCACACAGTCAAAGGCTTTGGCATAGTCAATAAAGCAGAAATAGATGTTTTTCTGGAACTCTCTTGCTTTTTCCATGATCCCATATGCTGCTGGGCAACGAAGCCCACTTAATGCAACTAGTGGGCTCACGTGCCACAACAAAAGATCCCATGTGCTACAGCAAAGACACAATGCAGCCTAGTTAATTAATTCAAAAAATACATCATCCACCTGTATACTGTGTATAAGAGACTCACTGAAGATCCAAAGACACAATCAGGTTGAAAGTGAAAGGATGGAAGAAGATATTCCATGTCAGTAAATAGTAGCCAAAAGAGAGTGGGAGTGGCTAAACTAGACTTTAAACCCAAAAAAGGTTAAAAGAGACAAAGAAGGCCATATGTTTCTTAAAAAGATTCAGCAAGAAGATATAACAGTTGTAAACATTTGCACACATGACAGAACTTCAAAATATATGAAGCAAAAACTGACAGTTGAAGGGAGAAATAATTCTGCAGTAATAATTTGGAGACTTCAACTCCCCACCTTGATAATGAAAAGAACAACGGGAGAGGTAAGTAAGGAATAGAGAACTTACATAATAAACCAACTAGATCTAAAAAAAATAACAAGACCCCACCCAACAACAACAGCATTTACATTCTCAAGTGCACATGGGACATTTTGTTAGGCAGAAATTAAGTCTCAGTAGATTTTTTTATTTTTTGGTCATGTCACATAGCGTGTGGCATCTTAATTCCCAAACCAGGGATTGAACCCACGCCCCCTGCATTAGCAGTGCAGAGTCTTAACCACTGAACCAAACCTGGCACACTGAAACACTGATTTCTGTTTGTTTCTTAGGCCACACTGCATGGTTTGTGGGATCTTAACTCCCCAACCAGGTCAATAGGTTTTTATTTATATTTTTGGCTATGCTGAGTCTTCATTGCTACACAGGCTTTTCTCTAGTTTTGGTGCACAGGAGCTACTCTCTAGTAGCAGGCTTCTCATTGTGTTGGCTTCACTTCTTGTGGAACATGGGCTCTAGGCTGTGCAGGCTTCAGTAGTTGTGGCTCATGGGCTCTAGAGCACAGACCCAGTAGTTATGGCTCATGGGCTTAGTTGCTCCACGTCATGTGGGATCTCTGTGGATCAGAGATTAAACTCCATGTCTCCTGCATTGGCAGGTGGATTCTTTACCAGTGAGCTACCAGGGAAGTCCCCAGTAGATTTTAAAAGATAGATATTATAGAAGGTATCTTCTCTAACCACAACAGAGTTAGAAAATCAGTAACATAAAGGAAACTGGAAAATTCATGAAACTTCAGAAAGTCACAGACTTTTAAACAACCAGTTGGTCAGAAAAGAAATCACAAGGGAAATTATTAAATACTTAGAGATGAATGAAAACAGTATAAAGTACCAAAAACCTATGGGATGCAGCAGTAGCAGCACTATGTGGGAATTTTATACCTATAAATGCTTACATTAAAAACAGGAAAGAGCTCAAATTAACAACCTAACTTAACAACTTAGAGTGGAAATGTTAGTCGCTCATTTGTGTCAGACTCTTTGTGACCCCATGGATGCCAGGCCCCTCTGTCCATGAAATTCTCCAGTCAAGAATACTAGAGTGGGATCCTTTCCCTTCTCCAGGGGATCTTCCCAACCCAGGGATTGAACCTGGGTCCCTTGCATTACAGGCAGATTATTTACCATCTGAGCCACCAGGGAAGCCTACTTTACAACTTAATGACCTAGAAAAAGAGCAAACTGAATCTAAAGTTAGGGCTGGAGAACCCCATGGACAGAGAAACCTGGAAGGCTACAATCTGTAGGATCACAAAGAGCTGGACACTGCTGAAGCCACTTAGCACCACACAACACAAATCTAAAGTTAGCAAAAGGAAAGAAGTAATAATAAAGATGAGAATGAGAACAGAGATAAATAAAATCTAAAATAGAAAAACAATAGAGAAAATCAGTGAAACCAAAAGTTGGTTCTTCAAAAAGATAACAGACTTTTAGCTACAAGGATGAAGAAGAAAGGACTCAAATTACTAAACTCAGAAATGAAATGAAAGTGGGGACATTACTACCAATTCTACAGAAATGAAAAAGATTAAAAGAGAATACTATGAACAGATGTACACCAAAAATCAGATAACCTAGTTGAGATGGACAAGTTTCTAGAACCACAAAGCCTACTATGACTAAATCATGAAGAAATAAAAAATCTGAATAAACCTGTAACTAACAAATGTATTGAATCAGTAATCAAAAATCTCCCAGCAAAGAGAAGCCCTTGACTTGATGGTTTTACTGGTGAATTCTATCAAATTAGTACCAACTCAAATTTTTCAAAAAAATTGAAGGAAACACCTCCTAATTTACTGTAAGAAGCAAGCATAACCCTGATACCAAAGCTTAGCAAAGACTCCCCAAGAAAACTACAGACCAATACCTGTTATGAGCATTGATGCAAAAATCCTCAGCAAAATACTAGCAAGCAATTCACCAGCATATTAAAAGAATTGTGCACAGTGACTGTGGAATTTCATCCTAGAAGGCAAGGATTGTTCAACATAGGAAAATTGATCAGTGCGATATACTACATCAGGAAAGTAAAGGAGAAAAGTCACATTGTCATCTCAGTTGATGGAAAAAGCGTTTGACAAAATTCAACTCCGTTTTCATGATAAAGATACTCAACAAAATAGAAGTAGAAGGACTGCCTTAACATAATAAAAGCCATATATGAAAACTCTCGGTAGTGAAAGACTGAAAGCTTTTCCTCTAAGATCAAGAACAGGACAAGGATGCCCGCATTCACCATTTTATGCAAAATAATATTGGAAGCTCAAACCAGAAGAAAATTAGACGAGATATAAAAAGCATCCAAATTGGAAATGAATAAAATTATCTTTGTTTGCATATTGTATTTTCTTCTGTAGCTGCATTTGTATATACAAACATTGAGCATTTTGAAAAGGAAATTACAAAAATAGTTCCATTTGCAGTATCATGAAAAAGAATGAAGTACTTAAAATTAACTTAATGCGGTCAAAGAATTATACAATGAAACCTATAAAACATTGTTAAAGACATAAATGAATGGTAACACATCTCATGTTCATAAATAAGATTTGATTTGATTAAAATGGCACTATTACCCAAAGTGATCTACAGAGTCAGTGTAATTCCTATCAAAATCCCCATGACATTTTTTTTTTCCAGAAATAAAACCTATCTGAAAATTCATATGGAATCTCAAAGGACCCCCAAATAACCAAAATAATCCTAAAAAAGAGCAGAAGTGAAGGATTCACACTTAATTTGAAAACTTACTACAAAGTTAGAGTAATCAAAGCAGTATGTATGGTATAGGCATAAAGACAGGCATATACACCCATTAAATAGAATAAAGAACCTTGAAACAAACCCCTACATATATGGTCAAGTAATCTTTACAAGTGTTCCAAAACCATTTAGTGAAAAAGGGATACTCTTTTCAGTAAAAGATGCTAGGAAAACTCAGTATCCACCTGCAGAAGTATGAAGTTGGCCCCCTACCAAAAGAACCTAAATATAAGACCTAAAACAATAAAACCTGAAGACATATAACAAAAGTTTCACAATACTGGACTTGGAAATAATTTTTTGGGTACAACACCAAAGGCACAGGTAACCAAAGAATAAGTAAATTGAACTTCATAAAAAATTAAAAGATACTATACACAGAATCAAAAGGCTGCCCACAGAATGGGAGAAAATATTTGTAAGTCATATATCTGATAAGGTATTAGCATCAAGAATATATAGAGAACCCCTGAAACTCAACAACAAAAAAACAACCCAATTCAGAATGGACAGAGAACTTTATTAATATATTTCTCCAAAGAAAATATGCAGATGGCCAATAAACAAAAAGATATTCAAACTGACTGATAATTAAGGATATACAATTCAAAACCATAAGATAATACCTCACACCCTCAGAATAGCTACTGTGGAAATGACAGAGAACAGTAAGTTTTGACAAGGATGTTAAGAAATAGGAACCCTTGTACTCTACTGGAAATATAAAAATGATATATCCACAGTGGAAAAGGGTAGGGACTCTCCTCAACAAATTAAAAATAAAATTTCTGTATAAGCCAGCAGTCCAGCTTCTGAGTGTATATCCAAAAGAATTGAAAGGAGGTTCTCAAAAGAGATATCTGCACCCCCATATTTTAGTAACATTATTCAGAGTAGCTAAAATGTGGAAGAACCCAGGTGTCCATAATGGATGAAGGGATAAGGAAAATCTGGTTTTTACATACAATAAAATTCAGCCTTTAAAAAGAAGGAAGTTTTGCAATGTATTACAACATGCATAGACCTTGAGGACATTATGCTGGGTGAAATAGTCCAGTCACAAAAAGACAAATAATACTGTGTGATTCCACTTACATGAGATGTTTAAAAGTAGTTAGAATCATAGAGACCATAGAGTAGTGGTTGTCTGAGGCTGGAGGAAGGAGTTTGAAAGTTATTGTTTAATAGGGACAGAGTCCATTTTACAGCACAAAAAGAGATGGAATTGCATGGTGGAGTTGACTACACAACATGAATTTTGTTTCCTTTTCTTCTTTTGTGAGATCTTAGTTAGCCGATCAGGAATTGAACCTGTGCCCCCTGCAGTGGAAGCATGTAGTCTTGACCACTGGACCACTAAGGAAGTCCAGTGTGGATGTTCTTAATACCACTGAACTGTACATTTTTAAGTGGTTAAGGTTATAAACTTTGTTACATGTGTTTTATCACAGTTGAAGAAAAATAGGCTTGTATGAACAACATTCTATAAGAGTGTCCACTGTCACCACTTCTCTTCCACTTCATGAAACATTAGAATAAAATGAATGAAAGTTTGTAGGACATCAGTACTGAAGACCACCAAACATTATTGGGAAAAAAGACCACCTAAATTAACAGAGAAATACACCATGTTTATGGATTATACATCTCAGTATTTTTGAGATGGCAGTTCTTACCAGATCTATAAATTCAAATTCAATTTTTATGGGAATTGACAGGCTGATTCCAAAACATATATCTAATTGTGAAGGACCTTAAAAAGGTAAGATGATCTTGAAGAAAAAAATTTAAGGACTTAAACTACTAATTTCAAGACTTACTGTAGAGGTACAGTAATTAAAAGAGTAGATGTTTGCTTGGGCTAGATTAATAGACAAATGGAATAGCGTAGGGGGTTTCCTAGGTGGCTTAGTGGTAAAGAATTCGTCTGCCAATGCAGGAGATTCAAGAGACACGCATTTGATCCCTGAGTCAGGAATATCCCCTGGAGGAAGAAATAGCAACTCATTCCAATATTCTTGCTTGGAAAGTCCCATAAACAGAGGAGCTTGGTGGGCTACAATCCATAGGGTCACAGAGAGTCAGACATGACTGAGTGCACACAGCAGCAGCAGGAATAGAGTCCAGATAAAGACAAATAAATGTACTATCACCTGATTTTATGACTTAGGTTCCACTGCAAGCAGTTAGGAAAGGATGGATTTTTAATGAGTGTTTCTGAGTCATAAGGCTCCTGCGTCAATACACACACAAAAATTAAGATGACTCTTAGACCTAAATATCACCATTGAAGCAATCATGTTTCTATAGGCAACATGTGAGAATATTTATTAAATTTACTTTTTATTGAAGTATAATTGAATTACAATGTTGTGGTAATTACTGCTGTATAGCTTAGTGACTCAGTTAACATATATATTATACATATAATTATTATACATATATCCATACATATATATTATATATACATATTTTTTTCTTTGTCTTTTTATTATTACATATATATACATATATTTTATATATGTATACATATATACTTTATACATATTTTTTTTCTTATATATTATACAGTACTCTTGCCTGGAAAATCTCATGGATGGAGGAGCCTGGTAGGCTGCAGTCCATGGAGTCACCAAGAGTCAGACACGACTGAGCGACTTCACTTTCACTTTTTACTTTCATGCATTGGAAAAGGAAATGGCAACCCACTCCAGTATTCTTGCCTGGAGAATCCCAGGGATGGGGAAGCCTGGTGGGCTGCCATCTATGGGGTCGCACAGAGTTGGACATGACTGAAGCAACTTAGCAGCAGCAGCAACAGCAGCATACATATATATATATATATACATATATATATTTTATATATATATTTATGTTATGCAAAGAGACATGACTCTTTATACATATATATATATTACAGTTATATATATTTTTTTCTTTTCCATTAGGGTTTATCACAGGATATCAAATATAGTTCCCTGTGCTATATAGTTAGGACCTTGTTGTTTATCCATTCTATATATATATCAGTTTGTATCTCCTAATCCCAAACTCTCAATCCAGTCCTTTTACTCCCTCTCCCTTGGCAACCGCCAGTCTATTCTCTATGTCCCTGATTCTGTTTCTGTTGCATAGATAGATTCAATTGTGTTGTATTTTAGATTCCATATATAGGTGATATCATACAGTATTTGTCTTTCTGACTTCTTTCACTTAGTATGATAATCTCTGGTTGCATCCATGTTGCTGCAGATGGCATTATTTCATTCTTTTTAGGGCTGAATAGTATTCCTGTGTGTGTGTGTGTGTGTGTGTGTGTGTGTGTGTGTGTGTGTGTGTGTGTACACACTACATCTTCTTTATCCATTTATCTATCTGTGGATATTTAAGTTGCTTCCATGTTTTGGTTATTATGGATAGTGGTGCTATGAACATAGGGGTATATGTATCTTTTGAATTATAGTTTTGTCTGGATATATGCCCAGGAGTGGGATTGCTTAATCATATGGTAATTCTATTTTTAGTTCTCAGAGGAACCTCCGTACTGTTTTCCACAGTGGCTTCACCAATTTTCATTCCCACCAACAGTGTAGGAGGGTTCCCTTTTCACATGGGAGAATATTTTCATATACTTGGGATAGATAAAATTATCTTAAACAGGATATAAATAGCACTAAAGATAAAAGAACTGATAAAATTAACAATTTTTGTTCATCCAAAAGAAACTTTTGAGTGTAAAAGCACGCCATACACTGCGAAAGGGGTATTTACAATGTGTTTATCTGACAAAGAACTTACTTCTGGATGAAGTTTAGAGTCTGTGAATCAGTAAGAAAAAGATAATCCAATTTTTAAAAAAGGTAATAGACATATCAGAATATAAAAGCGGTCAGTAATCAAAAGGTGCTTAATATTTTAGTCATCAGAGAAAAATATTAATTAAGCCATATTAACATTCAGAGTGTTAACAAGGGTATAACACAACGTGAATGGTCTATTGTGTTACTGCTGGTGGAACTATAAATTGGTATGACAACTTATAAAAGATGTTTGTACCTACCAAATCTAATAAACACATCTAGTAAACTAGCAACCCTACTCATAAGTATATCCCCAACATAAATGAGTGTTTATATTCAAAAGACAGGTGTAAAAAAAATGAAAAAGACATGTGCAAGAATATCCACAGAAATTTTTTTTTAAAGCTGTGCCACGCAGCTTGTGGAATCTGTTTTCTGACCAGAGATTAAACCCAGGCCATAGCAGTGAAAGCCCAGAATCCTAACCGCTAGGCAACCAGGGACTTTGCCAGAAAAAAATTTTTTTAATAATAGCCGAAAACTAAATATAGTCCATTGTTTATCAGCATTAAAATAGATCCGTTAATTTTGCTAAATTCATATAATGGAATACTACACAGCAGTATAAAGGTATACTATAATAGAGTGCAACATTGAGTCAAAGAAGGTAGGCATATAATTGTACATAATACTATATATCCTGTATGATTCCATTTAATTTAAGTTTAAAACAGATGAAACTATAATCTCTATGCGGATAGAAATTAGAATGGTGGCAATTCTTCGGGGGAGGATACTGACTGGGAAAGAGGTTACACAAGTGTAGAGATACATAAAATTCAACAAACTATACATTTAAAATTTTGTATTCTGTGTAAGTTATGCCTCCCCCATGTTTTTAATACAATATATTTTAGTATAGAATCAAATTTTAAATGTTACGGTATGGAACAAGGGTCAGCAATCTTGGAATGTGGCTGTGTGCCAATAAAAATTTAGAAAGACCTGGGGGAAATTTGTCTGCCTCTGTTGTTTCCCAACCATGGGTATAGACTAAAATAAATGGGACCTAATCAAACTTAAAAGCTCTTGCACAGCAAAGGAAACCATAAACAAAACAAAAGACAACCTAGGAACTGAGAGAAAATATTTGCAAATGATGCAACCAACAAGGGCTTCATTTCCAAAATATACACACAGCTCTTATAACTCATTATAAAAAAAAAAAAATCAGTTGGGCGGAAGAACTAAATAGACATTACTCCAAAGAAGATGTACAGATGACCAAGCATTTGAAAAGATGCTCAACATTGCTGATTATTGAAAAATGCAAATCAAACCTACAACAAGGTACCATCTCACACTGGTCAGAATGGCCATCATTAAAAGGTCTACCAGTATCAAATGCTGGAGAGGGTGTGGAGAAAAGGAACCCTCTTATACTGTTGGTAGAAATGTAAATTGATACAGTCACTATGGAAAACAATATGAGATTCCAAACTAAAAGTAGAGAGTTGCCATATGATCCAGCAGTCCCATTCCTGGGCATATACCTAGAGAAAACACATAATTCAAAAATTTATGCACCTTAAAGTTCATAACAGCATTATTTACGGTAACTAAGACATGGAAGCCATCTGAGTGTCCATCAAGAGATCAGTGGAATTTGCAGGGTGGCAGTGGAGACACAGATACAGAGAACAGGTTTGTGGACCCAGCAGGGGAAGGAGAGGGTAGGACGAATGGAGAGAGTGGCATGGAAATATATACACCACCATATGTAAGATAGATAGCTAGTGGGAATATGCTGTATGACTCATGGAGCTCAAACCAGTGCTATGACAACCTAGAGGTGTTGGATGGGGTAGGAGGGAGGTTCAAGAGGGAGAGGACATTTAAAAATGAATGAATAAAGATGTATCTGTATATATGCTCTGTGTGTGTGTGTGTGTGTGTGTGTGTGTGTGTGTGTGTGTGTGTGTGTGTGTGTGTGTGTGTGTGTGTGTGTGTGTTACGCTACTCGGACATAAAAAAGAATGAAATAATGCCATTTGCAGCAACATGGATGGACTTAGAGATTATAATACTAAGTGAAGTAAGTCAGAGAAAAAAATACCACATGATATCACTTATATGTGGAATCTGGGCTTCCCTGATGGCTTAGATAGTAAAGAATCTGCCTGCAATGCAGGAGACTGGGTTTGATCCCTGGGTCAGGAAGATCCCCTAGTGAAAGGAATGGCAACCCACTCTAGTAATCTTGTCTGGAGAATTCCATGGATAGAGGAGCCTGGCAAGTTACAGTTCATGGAGTCACAGAGTCGGACACTACTGAGCAACTTAAACCTTCACTTTCGTATGTGGCATCTAAAATGTACAAATTAACTTACTTATAAAACAGAAACAGGCCCGTAGGCATAGAGAATCTTAAAATTTTCAAAGGGGATAGGGATGGGGAAGGATAAATTAGGATTTAAGGATTTGCAGATATAAACTACTATATATAAAATAGATAAACAGGGCTTCCCTGGTGGCTCACTGGTAAAGAATCTGCCTGCCAGTGTAGGAGGTATCGGTTTCATTTCTGATTCAGAAGATCCACTTGCCATGGAGCACCTAAGCCTGAGAGACACAACTGCTGAAGTCCACACACCCTAGAGCCGTGCTCCACAATAAGATACACCTCTGCAATGAGAAGCCCTCGTGCCACAACCTCTGCTCACCACAACTAGAGAAAAGCCTATGCAGCAACAAAGACCCAGCAGAGCCAGAAATAATTAAATAATAAAATCCTACTGTATAGTACAGGGAACTATATTCCATATCCTGTGATAAACTATAATGGAAAAGAATATGAAAAAAAGCACTCAGTAAATGTTAGCTAAAATTATGTTACTCTATAAAGCATGTAGAACAGTACATGATACCTCATTAATAAAGTAGATAAAATAGAACAAAAGAGACACTTGCGTACAGGTTAGAAAGGTGGAGATCAGTAGAAATTAGAAGATTTTTATCCATAGGAAATAATTGTAATTTGTTTAGTAAGTAAACTAATGCCCTATGTTAAAAGGACTTTGAATACCAAGCAAGAAGTTTGACCTTTGACGGCAGAAAGCATGTTTTCCAGAAAACTGGTTTAGGACTATTAATCTGTCAGTATTATACAGACTAGATAGAAGAAAAAAAAGAGATTAAAGATGGAGTGACTGGCCAGGAAACTTGAATGACTGGATACAGAAACAGAGGCAAATTTGAAATCAGTATACAACCTTTCTGGTTCTCAGGCATGGAATTATGAGTCTCTGCCTTTAACTCTTGTCCCTTTCTCAATAGGTCTGTTAATGGAGTGTACCGGATTGGACTATATGCTCTTAAAGATATGCCAGCTGGTACTGAACTCACTTATGATTACAACTTTCATTCCTTCAACGTTGAAAAACAGGTAAGAATGATAAATTCAAGAGGGAGTTTGAACTTTATGTTAGTACTCTATATAACATGAGCCTTCATTGTGAACATTACTGCTTTGTAGCCATTAAAAAATACACTGGAAAAGATTCACTCTTTGTTCCACTTATCTAGGATACATATGTCACAGTTATTCTTTCAGAACTCTGTAGAAGAGACTGTTCAATTATTTTTTGTCTCCAATTCTTAATTTTTCTCGTGAAGTTTTTCCAAAATTTAATCTTTCCTTTCTGCTACTGTTGAAACCATTTATATTTATTTTACTCACAGTGAGTTATGTTCCTCTGTATGAAGATTTCTTGATTCAGACTTATTATTGGATGTCCAGATACTCAGGCATTCTGTTTAAACTTTTAGATTAGACTTCAGACTAAAACCGTTATTCTCTTTCCCTTCAAAGCAACTGTGTAAGTGCGGCTTTGAGAAATGTCGAGGAATCATTGGAGGCAAGAGTCAACGCATGAATGGACTCAACAGCAACAAAAGTAGTCAACCAGTGACCTCACATAAAAAGTCTGGACGGTCAAAAGAGAAAAGGAAGTCTAAGCACAAGCTGAAGAAAAGGGTAAATAATAATCTCATGATTTTCTCCAAATATCTGCATATAGGCAATTACTGAAATAAGGGATATACCACAGGGTGGCATCTTTAGAGTGGTTTTCTCATTCTTTGAGGTGATTTATGATTTATCTTGTTTTTCCTGCAATCTAATCCGTCTGTTTTTAGAGAGGCCACCTCTCTGAGGAACCCAGTGAAAACATCAACACTCCAACAAGGTTGACCCCTCAATTACAGATGAAGCCAATGTCCAATCGGGAGAGGTAAAAAGAAAATTTTCTTATCTGCATTCTGAATTATATGACTTGCTTGACAGTTTAAAAATTATTGAACATGTATATAGTTGAGACATTTGTTTTTTGCAGGAAGACTTTAAACAAGCATTCAAGAGTGAACTTGGCTGGAGGAAGGAACTAATTTCTAACTGAAATTTAACTTTTTATTAAAATGTGACTGTAAGCCAAAGGGAAAAAAAAATGTGTGTGTGTATCTAGTAGTTGCAGTTTCTATGAGTTGCCACCAATATTTACAGTTTCATATGCTATAGGCATTACAGATATCTCAAAATATCATTCATACTCATCTCTACCTTAAAATTACTGTGGTTATTAAACCCACCACTAGATCTTGTCATGTGTTAAAAATTAATGTTCATTTCTATATCACAACTTCAGGGTTTTTGTTTAATATTCTGCAAGCTGTATCTCAGTTTATTCAGTTTGCTTTTAATCCTGTATACTAAAAGTTACTTAAAATTTTAAATACGTTTAGTTAACATTGATGAGAGGAGGATTACATGTGCTTCACCAGCCTGCCAAAGGAATGCATGGCACAGAAGAGATTAAGAATCCCGGTTTTGTTGATAAATTAACAGAGCAATAAAAAGGATCTTTAGTGGTCATCTTTGCTTTTCCCTATATGGGGATACTTGTCCATGTCTGGAGTAAGAGAAATAAATACGTATGTCCTGTTTTTCAAATGTCTTGGGACATTTCCTGCATCTTCCCTGACTGTGTATTCCAATATTGTAGCAAGTTCATCCTTATCTGTAACTTTACTATAATTTTAGCCCCTTTCATCCTATTTCACTTTGAATCATAGAAATTTTACGTTTCAGTAAAAGAAAGAAGTCCAGTGGTCTCTTCTTTGGCTGCATAGCAGCTTAGGTTGCTTTTTAAAACTCCTTATGCCCAGGCCACACTTCAAACCACATACATCAGAATTTTCAGAAGTAGAACCCAGGTATCAATAGTTTGTACGACTCCCCAAGTGATCTCAATGTGTAGCTAAAGTCACAAACTATAAAATTAGTCTAACCTCCCTTTACCAAGGCCCATAGTTTGAGACTTAAGGTCCCATCTGTTTACATGTTTGTTAGAGTGAAAATCAAATTATAGAATCATAAAAATTTTGTAAGGTTAATCAAGATGCATATAACTCATTTAAGTTTAGAGATCCATGCAGTAGTACTGTACCTAACATGGTTTGCCCAGTGCATATCCATCTTAAATATCTTTACCTACATCTGACAGTCCATTTCTCCTTGTTACAGCTGACCCTAAGCCTATACTTCATCTTGGCAAATTCCTTTAGAATTCTACAAATACTTCATAAAGCTGTACCTTCAAGTCAACATGCTTCAGTTGCCAAAATTGTTGCAGCTTTTAGGTGGTATTTGTCAGATATTTGTAAATATTATAGAGAAATGTTTTGTGTTATGTGAAAAAAGTCAAGATGCAAAACTGAATAATGTTTCTCCATATGTAGTTCTCTTTAAAATAGCTGATTTCACTGATAAGTATTCATTTATATCATCATACCAGTGGCTTATATAGAGTAAACATGTAGTTAATGTTCATTGGATGGATGAATAAAGGAGCTCCTTTCTTCTTTCCTTATAGAAACTTTGTATTAAAGCATCATGTATTCCTGGTCCGAAACTGGGAGAAGATTCGGCAGAAACAGGAGGAAGTAAAGCACACCAGTGATAATATTCATTCAGCATCGTTATATACCCGTTGGAATGGCATCTGCCGAGATGATGGGAACATCAAGTCTGGTAAGGACCAGGAGACATTCTTGTTAGTTTACAGGTATCAATCCACCACAACCTATCCATCCCAGCACTAAACTTCTTTGTCTCTACTCTAAGGAATAGGAAGAAACTCCCTTCCACCAGCCTTCCAGACACCACCTACAGTCTTATAATTACTACGTATAGAGGATCTTTTGTGTTTAGGATCCTATCCTACCTAGAAAATAACTTGCAGACAGGATAAACAGTGATGCCAAATGTAGGAGAAAATGACATTAATGTTAATTTCAATACTTTGCTCTCCTCCACATTGAGATCAGCATTATACAGAGATGTTCAGATTTTCTTTTTCTGACTTTCATGAGTGAATAATGTACCAGTACTCCAGAGTTCAGATCTGGTATCCAGAACAGACCTTAAGCAGAAAATTTTATATATCCAAGCATCCTTTATAACTGAAAATTAAGTATTAAAAGCTCGTGCTTTTTTTTTTTTCCACACCACCCTTCGGCTTGAGGGGTCTTAGTTCCCCAACCAAACAGGGATCAAACCTCACACCTTCCTCAGTGAAAGCACAGAGTCCCAACCACTGGATCACAAGGGAATTCCCCTCATACTATTCATTTACTCTTTCTTTCCCTCATAAAGAAGCAAGAAATTCCCTGGTGGTCCAATGGTTAGGACTTGGTGTTTTCACTGCCAGGGCCCAGGTTTAATCCAAGTTCAGAGAACTAAGATCCTGCAAGCAGCATAAGATAGCAGGGGAAAAAAAGTAGAAGCAGTCTGCATGGTGTATAAGGCAACATGTTGAGTAGGGACTAGATCGATTTAGAAATTTGCCCAAAATCTTGTATCTTCTCAGTGATTTGATTGGCATGAATTCTGTGAACTTACTTTCCAGTTAGTTCAAGTCTTCTGAAAATAACAGCAATTATTTCCTGAGTATTTATTATAGGTCAGGCACTGAGCTAAAACATATAACAAGGGTTATTCCATTTAATCTACACAGATTACCTCTTGAGGGAAGTATAGACATTGTGCTTACTTTACTGCACTTTGCAGATACAGTTTTCTACAAATTAGAAGTTTTGTGGCAACCCTGTTTAGAGCAGTCTACAGTGCCATTTTTCCAAGAGCATTCTGTCCCTTTGTATCCTCACAATATTTCAAATTTTTTCAATATTTGTTACAGTGATTTGTGATTAGTGATCATGGATGTTACTATTGTAATCGTTCGGTGGCACCTCAAACCGTGAATTTAATAAATGTTATGTGTGTTCTGACCGCTCCAGCTGGCTAGCCTTTCTCTGCTACCCTCCACCCGACCACACCCCATCTCCTGGCTCTCTCCCTATCTTTGGGCTTCTAAGCTTAATCATTTCCAGCTTTTTTTTTTTTTTAATTTCTAGCTTTTGATTTAGAGTGAGATACGTGCAACTCTTCCTTTCACTTGAACACTTAGGGCCCACTGCAGGGTTATTAGTTGGCCTAATTTCAATACTGTTGTATTTTAGGTGTTCAGTTCAGTCGCTTAGTCCTGTCCTGCTCTTTGCGACCCCATAAATCGCAGTCCGGGAGATGGTGATGGACGGGGAGGCCTGGCGTGCTGCGATTCATGGGGTCGCAAAGAGTCGGACACGGCTGAGTGACTGAACTGAACTGAGCACCTAAAATACAATAGTATTGAAATTAGGCCAACTAATAACCCTGCAGTGGGCCCTAAGTGTTCAAGTGAAAGGAAGAGTTGCACGTATCTCACTCTAAATCAAAAGCTAGAAATTTAAAAAAAAAGCTGGAAATGATTAAGCTCAGTGAGGAAGGCATGCCTAAGCCAAGACATGCTAAAAGCTAGGTCTCTTGCACCAAACAGTTAGCCAAGTTGTAAATACAAAGAAAAAGTTCTTAAAGGAAATTAAAAGTGCCACTCCAGTGAACACACAAATGATAAGAAAGTTAAACTGCCCTATTTTGGGTTGTTTGTTGTGGTTTTTTTGGTTTTTTCTTTTTATTTTTTTATTGACGGATATTTTGTGCTCTATTGTTGATATGGAGAAAGTCTGAGTGGTCTAGATAGAAAGTCAAACCAGCCACTACATCCTCTTAAGCCAAAGCCTAATCCAGAACTGTCTTCAGTTCTATGAAGGCCTAGAGATGTGACGAAGCTGCAGAAGAAAAGACTGAAGCTAGCAGAGGTTAGTTCATGAGGTTTAAGGAAAACTATATAACATCAAAGTACAAGGTGAAGCATCCAATTCTGACATAGAAGCTACAGAAAGTTATCCAGAAAATATGGCTAAGATCATTAACGAAGGTGGCTACACTAAACAACAGATTTTCTGTGTAGATGAAATAGCATAATACTGAAAGATGCCATCTACTTTGCCTTTGCTGTTTTAAAGAGATGAAGTAAAAGTTGCTCTAGTCTATGGAATTCTCTAGTCCACAATACTGGAGTGGGTAGCCTTTCCCTTCTCCAGAGGATCTTCCCAACCCAGGGATCAAACCCAGGTCTCCCACATTGCAGGTGGATTCTTTACCAGCTGAGCCACAACAGAAGCTAGACAATAGCACATCTGTTACAAAGTGGTTTATTAAATATTTTAAGTCCTCAGTTGAGACCTGCTACTCAGGAAAAATTCCTTTCCTTTCAAAATACCACTGCTCATTGACAATGTACCTAATCACCCAAGAGCTCTGATGGAGGTGTGCAATGAGATTAATATTGTTTTCATGGCTACTGGTTCAACATCCACTCTGCAACCTGTGGATTGAGCAGTAATTTCCCGATTCAAGTTTTATCCTCCGAGAAATATATTTCATAAGGCTACAGTTGCACAGATACTGAACCTCTGATGGATCTGGGCAAAGAAAATTGAAAACCTGAAAAGATTCTAGAGCCCATTAAAAATATTCATGGTTCACAGGAGGAGGTCAAAATATCAACATTAATAGGAGTTTGGAAGTCATATCCAAATCATACAAATCATGATTTTTGAGGGGATCAAGACTTCAGTGTAGGAAGTAAAATGCAGATGTGGTAGAAACAGCAAGAGAACTAAAATTAGAAGGGGGACCCGAAGGTATGACTGAACTGCTGCAATATTGTGGTAAAATCTTCATGGATGAGAAGTTCCTTCTTATGGATGAGCAAAGAAAGTGACTTCTTGAGATGGAATCCTGTTGAAGATGCTATGAAGATTTTACTGAAATGGCACAAAGGATTTAGAATATTACATAAACTTAGTTACTAAGGCAGGGGCAACAACAGGGTTTGAAAAGGTTAACTCCAATTTTGAAGTAAGTTCTATGGATAAAATGATAACAAAGAGCATTGCATGAAAAAAAAAGAGTATTACATGCTGCAGAGAAATCGTTTATAAAAGAAAGAGTCAAAGATGTACAAACTACACTGCTGTCTTGTGTTCAGGAATTGCCTCAGCCAACCCATCCTTTAGTAGCCACCACTTGGATCAGTCAGCAGCTATCAATATCAAGTCAAGAACCTCCACCAGCAAAAAGATTATAACTTGCTGAAGACTCAGATAATGTTTAGCATTTTTTGGCAATAAAGTATTTTTAAATTAAGGTATATATGTTGGTTTTTTAGACATAATGCTATTGCACACTTAATAGACTACAGTATAAAGATTTTTTTCACATGCATTGGGAAACCACAATCTCTGTGTGACTCCCTTTTGCAGTATTTACATTATTGTAGTGTTCTGTAACCAAATCTGCAGTATCTCTGAAGTGCCTGTACTACCACTATTCGCATTTTATAGTTGAGAAGCTAAGACACAGAGTTTAAGTATCTTTCCCCAAATCAGACAGTTAGTAGTGAGACCAAAATTCAAAAGCAGACACACATATCTGAAACCCAGACTTGGAACTACTATACTCTGTTGCAGCTGGCCATTAGTAAGGTCCCTCTAAATTGTAGGATTTGTCTCTCTAGTAAACCCAGTGTTTTCTTATTTTTTTAAGGAGGAAAGAGAAAACTTCATAACCACTAATCTGCATAGTCACTTCAAGGAAAATAGAGAAAATAGCAGGAATCCATTACAGAAGAGAAAGCCACATAGAGCTCCTCTTTTCCTGAAACTAATTTTTACTCTGTCCTTCCAGATGTCTTCATGACCCAGTTCTCTGCCCTGCAGACTGCTCGATCTGTTCGAACAAGACGGTTAGCAGCAGCAGAGGAAAACATTGAAGTAGCTCGGGCAGCTCGCCTAGCCCAGATCTTCAAAGAGATCTGTGATGGCATAATCTCTTATAAAGGTACCCCAAATTCCTTCTCCTTAGCTTTTTAAAAAAATCATATCACTTTCTTCACCTCAGATATCCAAGGCCAGGAGCGCATAACAGTTTAGGACTGTGATTTTCAGTGGTTTACTCAGTTCTTCATTTGTCAGAGTATAGAATTATAGGACTAATTACAGTCTTCAGGGATTGTTGTCTCTAAATCCTTGGCTGTTTAGGTTAATTTTTGTATTTATTGGAACGTTATCGTAGTTAAGCACTATATTTAAAAATCACATATTTTAGCTGTAGGCTAGAAGTAGGTCTTTGTCTTGAATATAATTTTCCTGAATGAGGCAGTGAATTAGCAGTTTAAGAAAAAAGTATTAAAAATGTATGACATCAGTGGTTCTTAACCTGTCGATTGACAGATATCTGAGAATAAAGTTCTGGACTCTTGCCCCAGAAAAATATACATAATTTTGCATATATTCTGGAGGGATCACAGGCCCTTTCTACATTAAGGAAAAGGATATAAAGTTACAAGTAAATTACTTTTGAAGCATTTTCATGCAAACATTTACCCCACTCTTTTCCTTTTCTAAAATACATCTTTTGGATTTGTGTTGGGGTAAGGGTGGAAAAGGGAGAGTTTTTTAATTTAGGTCCGTAGTTTGGTAATGCACATGACTTTTTCTAACCCACGAAATTTGTAGATATTTAAAATTAGAAATTTTAACAAATAATTGCTGCTTTTGCCTTCAACTTTTTCTGTTTTTTTTTAAATAATTGAAGTATAATTGATGTACAATATTATGTTATTTACAGATGCACAGTATAGAGATTCATAATTTTTAGAGGTTGTAATCTATTTATAGTTATAGAATATTGGCTATATTCTTGTGTTGTACAATATATCCTTGTTGCTTGCTTTATACATAATATTTTGTACATTCTTAACCTGCTACCCCTATATTACCCCCCCCATTCCCTCTCCCTACTGGTAATCACTAATTTGTTCTCTGTATCTCTGAGTCTTTTGTTGTTGTCCTTGTTAAAATCAGCCATCAACTTTTGCTTCCTTCCTTTCCCTAAATTCTGAGGAATTTGGTTTTCTTTCTCTTTTCTTTGTCTCTCTACTATTTATCTTCATATTTTAGTGGGGTTTTTTGCCATTTGTTAACCTCAGCATAGAAGAAAGGGCAGACCAACCTATCCTAATATGTAAAGTTTTGTGACACCTGTTCCCTTTACACTCCCTAAAGATAACACTCTGTGTTCTCAACCAGCCCTATCTGATCTAATATGAAATTGCAGTAGATGTATCTGTATGTCATTATATTCTAGGCATGAAACAGTAGGCTTTTTCTCTCTGTGTACTGAGTTATTAGAAAGTAAGAGAGCAAGTGAGAAGCAGCCCCACAACATGAATTTTATTTTTGTAATACAGATCAACTGGCGCAAGAAGATGGATTCCAGAAAATATTTACAGTACTGAATTATTCATTATCTGGAATCAAGTTGAATCCAAACCAACAGAGTACTATTAACTGTGGGCAAATAGTAAGAACTGGAAAACATTTTTTGAATGTAGTTGAGTAGGAATTTGCCTTAAGCATACTAGCTGCTACGTAAGTTCCCATATCTCATTTTTCTTAGAAAGTTTTCATTACCCAGCTAATGCTGTTTTACATTTCAGGTACACACACACACACACACACACACACACACACACATAAACTGTATCTTTCATATTTCAGGTAATCCTGAATGTATCTTCTGATCTCTACCTTTAATTACCCACATTTCTGAAAAGTCTTTTCATTTTTCACTGATCTTTAAAAAAAAGAAATTTTCTCCCTAACTTTAAATTTTGGGGATTCTACTTTTTTTAGTTAGGAGTTAATACTTGCCTCCCTGTAGAGTCAGTCTGTCTACTAAACCTTGCATTTTTTTGCAGATTCTTCCCGACAATCACTGGCAGCACCACTTTTGAACCTACCCCCAAAGAAAAGTAAGTTTACATATGTGGGAATCATCTGAGTTTTAGTAAAGTCCTAAGTGTACCAGATTGACACCCTGGCTTTATGTTACAGGAATGCTGATTATTATGAGAAGATCTCTGATCCTCTAGATCTTTCCACCATAGAGAAGCAGATCCTCATTGGTTATTATAAGACAGTGGAGGCTTTTGATGCTGACATGCTCAAGGTCTTTCGGAATGCAGAGGTATTTTTCACTGACTTCAAACACAGATTTAAGAAGTTTGTTCTGAAGAGGTCTATTGTACAAGTTTAAAATTTTTACCTTCTTCTCCTAGCATCCTTCATATTTCTGATTAAGAAAGGTAGCCATTTTTATTGAGTACACTGAGGTAAATTCTGCTTACTTGAAATGCCTTGCTGTGCGCCTGCTAAGTCATTTCAGTCTTGTCTGACTCTTTGCAACCCCATGAACTGTAACCCACAAGGCTCCTCCGTCCACAGGATTCTCTAGGCAAGAATACTGGAGTGAGTTGCCATAGGGTTATAATTTTCTAAATATTGGAGATATAATAAATGGAGATATAACAAATAGAGATATAACAAATGGAGATATAACAAATGGAGATATAACAAATGGAGATATAACAAATAGAATGAAAAGTTAAATCATACTCCCATAACAATTTTTGTAGAAACTTACTTTCACGTTGAACCTTTACATTTATGTAGTAGACCTTTGCTACATTTAAGTCATATCTGTAGGCTCTACTCAATAAGTATATGTGAAATACACAGAAACATGTATAAGCAAATACATATATATATTAAGGATGAATCAGCATATAGTACACTAATATACTGTAGAATAGGTGAAGCTCATTGGAGGAGAGGTGGGCTTGAATTGATACAAAGATGTAGAATATTGTATGATACATAAAGGATATTTTTCAGTGATTTTGAAATACCTTGGAGAGGTGTTTGAAGGTCAGAAGAGACTATTAGATGACAGAGGAATTGAAACTGAAAACAAGAAATGAGAGAAAAACAGACAGATGGGAGAAGAATTGGAGCAGTCTTGAATTGTTACGTGCTTTCTCCTGAATCCAGCTTCCAAATATATTTAGACTTATAGCTTTGTGTCCCTAGTATCTATAAAACAAAGGTAAATGGAGAGATTCTCCACATTATTCTTGTGGTACTTAATCATGTTCCATGGTTTCTGTGTTTTTGATCCTTGTGGACAGTAAAGTCTGTGACAAGAGTTGAATGTCAGAGTAACAGAGCAAATGGGAAAATTAACATGCAGATTCTCATTTTAATTCATTTTAGTTGAATTTAAGTTGTTTTCAATTGTCTGGCCCCTATATTTGATGGTATTAAAAATATATTAACCAAATGGGAAGATAAAGAAAATCCTGCTACCTCTTCAGGTATATTTTTAAGCCAAGCATGATTTCTTTCTCCTGCTTTCTTCAGAAGTACTACGGGCGTAAATCCCCAGTTGGAAGAGATGTTTGCCGCCTACGAAAGGCCTATTACAATGCCCGGCATGAGGCATCAGCCCAAATTGATGAGATTGTGGGAGAGACAGCAAGTGAGGCAGACAGCAGTGAGACCTCAGTCTCTGAGAAGGAGAATGGGCATGAGAAGGACGATGATGTTATCCGCTGTATCTGTGGCCTCTACAAGGATGAAGGCCTCATGATCCAGTGTGACAAGTGCATGGTGAGAGTCAAGAGGTGAAGCAGAGGCCTAGTCCTGATGAGTGTGGTGACAATATTCAAAGCGTCAGCCCCTGCCTCTTTTGACTGCTTGGAAGGCTATTTATGAACTTTTAACTTTGCCTCAGTTTCTGTTATCCCTTACTGCTCACCATATTGTCCTTCTCCTTTTTAATCTCTCTCTTTCATTTTTCCTCCCCTTCTTTTTTCTACCTCCTGTTCTTTGTGCCTACTTTCCACTGCACACTTCTGATGTAATCTAGATCAAGAAGAATGATAATATATAAGGCAGTGCTTTACCGGAAAAACACTAGGGGTACTACACTCAACATAGTATTAATGTAGATGGAATTCAATATATAGAGCTCCTGATGAAGGAGTCAAGGCCTGGATTTGAGCCCTAGTATCCCCATTTGATACATTTGAACTCGTTACCTTATATAAAATGGAACTGAGTAATACATAGAATTGTTAGGAGAATATAATTAGATAAGGTTAAGTAAAAACATTTTGTAACTGTGAAGCTTTCCATAGTGGCTTTATTGTTGGTGCCTATTACTTTGTAAGTGATAGCTTGGTGCTGTATTCATTCATCCTTCTGTTCTCTATCCATCTCCTTATTTTGTTTGCCCAGATCCATGTATTATAAATGGTCTATATATATACTTATGTTCAGATAAGTCCTCATTCTTCTTTCCTCCTACTTTACCATTTATCTCTAATTTCTTACTTACCTTCTTAACCCCTTGTTCCTGTTTTACTTTACCCTGTCCTGTTGCTTTTCTTTGTTTTTTTGTTTTGCTTCAGCTTGCAAGATCTTAGTTTTCCAACCAAGGATTGAACCCAGGCCATGGCAGTGAAAGTGCCAACTCCTAACCATTGGGCTGCCAGGGAACTCCCACAGATATTTTTATTCTTAGTCCCCAAGACTTCTGTCAGTGAGTCTAACTCCCTACATACACACACACTTCTTTTTTTTTTTTTTTGCAGGTGTGGCAGCACTGTGACTGTATGGGAGTGAACTCAGATGTGGAGCACTACCTTTGTGAGCAATGTGACCCAAGGCCTGTGGACAGAGTAAGTTGCTTTCTGATAATACCCCAATCTAAAAGTAGGAGATGTGGCACATTATATTTTATCTACCCTGCTCCTAATGTACTGAATTTCCTTTGATAAGTTATTCAGCTTCTCTAGGCCTGTTTCTTACAATTCCTTACACTTTACATTGAGAGTAATAATTCTGCCCTTCCTTTTCTCAGGAGTGGGACAAAAGGAAGAATACTTAGAAATCTATGGAAGAAATGATACTGTATAAAAACCATGGTTTTTATAAACACTATCTACTATCCATAAAAGAAGTAGCTTACAAAGTTTGGAACTTGTATACTCTAAATATCACTTTATTTTAATCAGTGTTTAAGGAAAAGAGCTCTGGACTCAGAGTCAGCAAAAATTAGTCTCAGCCTCGTGTTGTGTTTTGTTTTGGCCATGCTGGGTCATTGTTGCTACATACAGGCTTTCTCTAGTTGCAGCAAGCAGGGGCTCCTCTTTCATTGAGGTGTGCAGACTTCTCATTGCAGTAGCTTCTCTTGTTGGCTTCTCTTGTCTGGCTCTAGGGCATGCAGGATTCAGTAGCTGCACCGTTCTGGCTCTAGAGTGCAGGCTAAACAGTTGTAGAGCTCAGGCTCAGTTGTTCCACAACATGTGGAATCTTCCTAGAGCAGGGAACAAACCCATGTTCCCTACTCTGGGAGGAGGATTCTTAGCCACTCGACCACCAGGGAAATCTTTAAGCCCATTTTTTAAGAGAGTTGGTAGGTTGGGTAACTTGCCCAGTTATTAAATGGGTTTTTTTCTTAGCTCTGCCATATTTATATGTGTGATCTTCTATAAAAGGAGATATTTAGGCAACATTTCTTAACAGTGGTGCAGTTGTCATTTTGAGTGGACCGCTCTTCAGTGTTGTAAGGTTTACATTGCAGAATGTTAGACTTTCTTGGCCCTTGGGCACTAAGTCAGTATAGCTTCCTCCAGTCATTGTGACAGAGTTCCTTCACACATTTTCAGAGGCCCTTTAGATGGCACAGAGCAGCTACAGAATTAGTGCTCCACTGGGTATAGTTTGGGATATTTCGTCTGTCAACTTTGTCCTCTATGTTTACCTTTTCAAGTTTAAAAACTCTTGATTGCAGTCACCTGTTTTAATATCTGTGCTGTATCGAAATGACTAAGCAGTAAGTCTTAATTGCTTGGAGGTTCTAGGTTTTAGTTCTTTTTCTCTTGAACAGAGAGGCTGGAAATAGTAGTCACAGCCCTTATCCCTTGGCTTTCTGCTCTTACCAGGAGGTACCCATGATCCCTCGGCCCCACTACACGCAACCTGGTTGTGTCTACTTCATCTGTTTGCTCCGAGATGACCTGCTGCTTCGTCAAGGTGCATACACAGAAGCTGACTCTACTTGTCAAAGCTGACCTTTCTGAACAGTAGGGAGTATCTGCTGTCTGCATAATAGTCCTTGTCTCCATATGACCTTTAATAGCAATAGAATATAGGATTTTTAATATCCTCAAGTTACTTAGGCTTAATACATTTATCTTCACCAAATAATATTTAAGGTAGTGTTTTACAAACTGAAAAACAGTATGCTAAAAATAAATTGGAGAGACCAGAGTGTTACAAAGCTAGTTTTAGGACTGGGAAAGACATATAGCACTCTAAGAGGTAGAAGACCTCCCTCGTGTCATTCTCATGATCTCGAATTGATTCTCATCACCATTAGACTGCTGGTTGTAGTTACATATTTCTTGTTTTAGATTTTCAGTTCCTTGTATGTAGACCTTGGGTGACACTAGTGAATACCTAGCGTAACTTATACAGGAATCATTTTAACCTTCTCCTGTGTTCTGTGCCTTCTGCGTCTTTAATCTCCTATGCCTTCCTAGGTGACTGTGTGTATCTGATGAGGGATAGTCGGCGCACCCCTGATGGCCACCCTGTCCGTCAGTCCTATCGACTGTTATCTCACATTAATCGAGATAAACTTGACATATTCCGCATTGAGAAGCTTTGGAAAAATGAAAAGTATGTGTTGAGGTTCTATTTCTTTTCTTCAAGCTGTACCCTGCTAGAGTAGTGCTGGATATTCACTACAATCTTGATAATTAAACTTCTCCCTTCTCTTTTTTTTAAAGAGAGGAACGGTTTGCCTTTGGTCACCATTACTTTCGTCCCCATGAGACCCACCACTCTCCATCCCGTCGGTTTTATCACAATGAACTATTTCGAGTGCCACTTTATGAGATCATTCCCTTGGAGGCTGTAGTGGGGACCTGCTGTGTACTGGATCTTTATACATACTGCAAAGGTAAGTGATTTGCACTACCTAAAAATGACCTCCTGGCTGCCGTTCATTGATCTGCTCCTGCCTACTCCATACATATAGTTGCTCTCTGATAAAAGATTGTCCAAGGCTGGCTTTGACGCTTCAGAGAGCTATATACTTTCTTTACCTAGTGCTTGGTACTCAGTAAATGTTAATTCTCCTTTAATTCACGTTTTTCATAGTGTGTATTTAGTACTCTATTAATACTTGTGGGAAGATAAGTTATTAGGGTAGTGCAAACATAATTGTGGTTTGGGACTTTGACTTTTAAATCATTATAACTAGGTTCACAAAATAGGAACCATATCAACACATTTTTGTCAACAAGAAGTAAGTTTGTTTATTCCTAGAGCATAAAAATCCATGCTTCGGGATTCAACAAACTCTTGGAAAGCATTTTCTGCCTCTTGCTGGTTGTAGAAGCATTTTCCTGCAAAAATTGTTGAGATGCTCAAAGAAGTATAGCTGGTTGGCAAGAGGTCAGGTGAATATGGTAGATGAGGCAAAACTATAGCCCAGTTTGTTCAACTTTTGAAGCACTGGCTATGCAAGGTGCAGTCTGACATTGTGGAGAATTGGGCCCTTTCTGTTGACCAATGCTAGCTTTAGGCATTGCAATTTTTGGTGCATCTTATCAATTTGTTGAGCATACTTCTCAGATGTAATGGTTTTACCAGGATTCAGAAGGCTGTTGTGGATCAGACCAGCAGCGGACCACCAGATAAGTGACTATGACCTTATTTTGGTGCAAGTTTGGCTTTAGGAAGTGCTTTGGAGCTTTTTCTTGATCCAGCCACTTAGTTGGTTGTCTCCAGTTGACATATAAAGTCCACTTTTCATCACAACATCATAATCTGATAGAGAAATGTTTTGTTGTTGCACAGAATAAGAGAAGACAGCACTCCAAAACAGCAATTGTTTTGATTTGCAATGAGCTTATGAGGCACCCACTTGTCCAGCTTTTTCACCTTTCCAATTTGTTTCAAATGCCCAACAACCATAGAATGGTTGACGTTGAGTTCTTTGACAGCTTCTCATGTAGTTCTAAGAGGATCAGCTTCAATGATTCCTCTGACTTGGTTGTTGTCAGCTTCCAGTGGCTGGCCACCACATTCCTCATCTTCAGAGCTCTCATCTCCTTTACAAAACTTCTGAACCACCACTGCACTGTACATTTGCTAGCAACTCCTGGGCCAAATAGGTTGTTGATGTTGCAAGTTGTCTCCGCTGTTTTATGACCCACTTTGAATTTGAATAAGAAAATCGCTTTAATTTCCTTTTTGTGTAACATCACTTCACTAGTGTAAAATAAATATTAACAACAAGTAATGTCATTAGCAAAAAAACATAAACTAAAAAATGTGAATTAAAACAATGTATAACATAACCACATTTCAGAATGTATTTCAGTATCAAAGCTCAACAATGTAAAAACTGCAGTTACTTTTGCACCCACCCTAATACTCTTCCCCCCCTCCATTCCAAAATCCTTATGGCCATCATCAACTCGCTACATTAAATGAAAAAAATAGGACAACAGTTTCATAAGGTTTGTGGCTAACAGTAGAATCAATCTAATTTCAGATTCCAATTCAAACAGTGTTTACCTGTATGCCCTTGGGCAAGTTATTTAACCTACTGAAAATAGGGATTAGTATCTATTTTATAGAGTTTTCTAAGGATTAAACTAAATAATCTACAAAATCACTAAGCCCAGTATATGGCTCACAGTAAAACTCACTGTAAGTTAGTTATCATTAGAAGCAGAGTTTAGTTTCCTAGGTCTTTCTCTTAGCATCACAGCAAAATAGTCCAGAAGAATTCCTTGCAAAAGCCAAGTGCTTAAAGCTCCATGCTACTGATGACTCCTCCGTCCCCTACTTTCTATAGAGTGTTCATTACCAAATGTGCTTCCGTCATTTGAAGTGTCATTCTTTTCTTATAACTTCCCCATAATATGCTCTGTTTTTCCCCTGAAATGTTCTCTCAAAAATTCCTGCAGCACTCAGTCTATGTTTCCGGTTTCTTTCCATCCTGTAGAATGCCCTTTCACTCTTTGATTCCCTTTCCCCTTTCTTTGACACTAGTGTCTCCTTTCTTCTACAATCACCAAATGCTTAGTTATTCCCCCTCTCAAAACAGCTACCATGTTTCCCTGTTAGGAAGTCTCGCTTCTCTCCCACTGGTATGTGATGGGCAGCTCAGGGTGAGGGAAGGGAAAATAGGGGAAGTGTTCTTTAACAGTGTTTGGCTTCATAGGGAGACCCAAAGGAGTGAAGGAGCAAGATGTGTACATCTGTGATTATCGGCTAGACAAGTCAGCACACCTGTTTTACAAGATCCACCGGAACCGCTATCCTGTCTGCACCAAACCCTATGCCTTTGATCACTTCCCCAAGAAGCTTACTCCAAAAGAGATTTCTCAGTAAGTCTCCTTCCTCTCTTCACTGTATGTGTCAGGACAATCTAGTTCATGCATGGAATTCAAAGTGAGAATTTTCAAGTGCCTCTCTGCTTCTTCACCCCATTTCCATCCCAAACTGGAATACACCCTCTCTGTGGATGTTTGAACAGCAAAAATACATTTATTCTGTATTTCTGGAATTGTTATTATATTTTAGATGGGTTTTCCTCTTTTTTTCTCTCTTACACCTCTTTACTATCTTTGCCTTTGAGCCCCATTTTGTAGTTTTTTGGTTTCTCATAATTTTAAGAAACAAAAAGAAAATAACATTGAGAAACCTTTGGTGAAAATAATTTAGTGCTTTTTATCCTTGGATTTAAAGTATAAGACATTATTATCACTATTAAGAAGAAAAAATTGTTTATTATCCTACTACACAGAAAGTAACTGCTGTTTTCATTTTCAACCTTTTTCCTGTGTGTTTGTTTTTTTCAAATTGTTGTGAACATATTCCTCCAGTTATTTTGTGCCATTTGTTATCATTTCATAAAGGTTCTAGTTATCCATCTATTTGCTACAATGAAACCCTGGACCAAATTCCTCATCCATGAGTCGTTTTTAGTGGGCCTGTCAGAATTCAGAGTTGTCATCCTAGAATGTTTAGAAATAGTCTAACCAGAACACAAACCTTTATGTCCCTACTTTTCCTAGTATTATTTTTGGATTTCTGTGAATCATATTTCTTTTATATTCTCTCTGCCAACCACCAGGCCCTGCCTCTCATTCTTTGGTCTTGCTTGCTCACTGTCAGCTTTGAAACTCCAACCTTAATTTCTCAAAAGTTGGGACTGGACAAAAGGAATTGTGACCCTTTCCCTTCTACTGTCATTCTAGGCTTATAAAATGCTTAAAAAAAAAAAAATTGTGGCCTACAGATTATTAGAAGGACTGAACTTCTGACCTTAAAACAGTCCTCTAATATGTAAAGGTTTTAGCCCAGTAGCGCCTTTTTTAACTTTCTTGCCTCCCCACCTCCTTTACCCTGAGTTAGCCCCAGATCATCTGATTCAGCTTTGCCAGCATTTGCGGTACACTTACCAACTTACCACTTCAATGTCTTCTCTGCAGCCTCATTATGTCCCAGACAACTACAAGAGGAACGGAGGGCGGTGAGTCCCACTGGGGGATGTGATTAACCAGTAGCTTGAATGGAGTAAGAGAATAGCCACTTACCCATTCAGTCCCACCCCTAGGATTGAAAAGTCTCTGACAGAGTAGCCCAGTATAGTGCCAAGAATAATATGGAAGAACTGCACTTCAGTAGTAGTGGGCTCATTATGGAGCCTTATTTGGGGCAGGGAGGGAAATTTGTAAGATCAGAGAAAGAAAATGATTTGGAACAGAACTCTTGACATATTTGGAAAAATCTCTCTCTTTGGTTTCTGAAAGCTTTCCCTAATACCTCAAAGTGTATCAGCTGTTAGGTCTTCAAGGAACAGAAGTAGCTAGAAGTGCATGGTTTTAGCTGAGCAGTTTGGACTCATAGTTTTTATTTGTGCTTGTTTTGTACACAAGCGGGGTATTCTGATGGAGGGAGGACCACACTCTGTAGCATGTGGGATCTTAGTTCCCCAACCAGGGATGGAACCCATGCCCCCTGCTGTTGGAAGCACAGAATCTTAACCACTGGATCACTAGAGAAGTTCCAAGAGGGGTATTGTTACAGAAAGTACTGAAGGCTTTTTTCAGTTTCCTTTTCTATTGAATGGTAGTGTAACAGTTACTTTACCTATATCAATAGCTTTTTTTAATGAAATCAAATGTATTTCTTAAAAAAAAAAAAACATAGATGAGAGAAGAAATTTAAGAAAAGTAAAAACTATTTAAATGCTTATTGTAGTTGGACTGTTGGTATCACAAAGTTGTGCCATACTTCTGTGTACTCATGAAGTAATCAGAACTAGCTCAGCATTTCACGAGCTCTGGTCTATCTTATGGATTCCTGAAAGAAAGAAGAAAAATTTAATTTTATAAATAGAAATTAAATTTCAGAGAAGGGTGGTGATTTTTTTCAAAAAATAATAAAATGAAGACCATAGGGACTTCTCTGCTGACCCAGTGGCTAAGACTCTGAGCTCACAATACATGTAGCCCAGATTCAGTCCCTTGTCAGGGAACTAGATCCCACAGGCCACAATGAAGATCCTGTGTGCCACAACTAAGACCCCATGCAGCCAAATAAATAAATGAAAATAAACATTTAAAAAGTAATAAAATGAAGACCATAGCCAAGTTTCTTACATCTTGAGCCAAGGTTCTAACAGCTAGCCTACAGGATCCACAGGTCTTTTCCTTTCATCCCCTAGTGCCCTGCTTAGCCTTCCTCTCTAAATTCATATATCCTTCTGGCAGATCATCCTGGAAGTCTGAGCGCTCAAAGCCACCCTTGAAAGACCTGGGCCAGGAGGATGATGCTCTGCCCTTGATTGAAGAGGTTCTGGCCAGTCAGGAGCAAGCAGCCAATGAGATGCCCAGCCTGGAGGAGCCAGAACGGGAGGGAACCACTGCTGAAAACAGTGAGAGTGAAAAAAAACAGAAGAAAGTAGTCAAGAACCCCAAGTAGCCTGTACCCCTGAGGAGCGACGGCATAATCAACGAGAACGACTCAACCAGATCTTGCTCAATCTCCTTGAAAAAATCCCTGGGAAAAATGGTAAGGAAAATCAGGCTCCTAAGATAAATGCAATATTAGCAGAGAGGGAATGAAAAAGAGCAACTTCTGATTATTTGCCTAGAATGGAAAATATTCTTTAAATGGCACAGTTTTTTCATGGGCCTGTTCTTAAATTCCTCTTGGGAATGAAACTGGGAGGTGAGAGGATCTCCTCACTGGAGGGCAGCTTATTTCAGTTTGGCCTGGCTGCTGCTGCTGCTAAGTCGCTTCAGTTGTGTCCGACTCTGTGACCCCATAGACAGCAGCTCACCAGGCTCCCCCGTCCCTGGGATTCCCCAGGCGAGAACACTGGAGTGGGTTGCCATTTCCTCCTCCAATGCATGAAAGTGAAAAGTGAAAGTGAAGCTGCTCAGTCATGCTGACTCTTCGCGACCCCATGGACTGCAGCCTACCAGGCTCCTCCGTCCATGGGATTTTCCAGGCAAGAGTACTGGAGTGGTCGCCATTGCCTTCTCCGTTTGGCCTAGAGGAAGGCCTAAATTGCTGGTGGGTTGGCAAAGGACCCATTGAAGTCCTGTCATTTCCTGAGAGTTCAAATCTGGAGAAGTGGGAGGGTAGAGTTTGATGAGCCTCCTTGGTTCTGTTTTCAGCCATCGATGTGACCTACTTGCTGGAAGAAGGATCAGGCAGAAAACTTCGAAGGCGTACTTTGTTTATCCCAGAAAACAGCTTTCGGAAGTGAACCTCAAAGAATGAGAACATCAAGCATCTGGGATCCAGTGGAGCCTACAGTCCTGCCTCCTGTTCTCTGAGTGCAGACAGGGGTGGGAAGGGTCCGTCCAGCAAGGGGAATGGGGCCACGTCGTTGACATTAGGTACTTAGTAAACCTTGGAGCTAGTGGAGAGGAAGCAGAAGGGGATCTGTCCAGGCAGTTCAGCTTAACTTGTTTTCCTCTCCATTGCTTCACCCTGAGGGTTAATAATGTAGGGTGGAGGGCAGAGCACACTGGGGATGACCAGAATCTTTTGGTACTTTATAGCACTTGCCCCTCCCCTCAGCTTGGGTTTCTCTGTGTCATCCTCTGATCTTGCAGGCACTGCTAAGAAGCTGCTTCCTATACCCAGGTATAACTCAGACTCCAAAGGGACAGGGACAGGATCCCCACCCCTACCCTGTCTGTCCTCTATAGGCTCCAAGAGCTACCCCTAGAGACCTAAAACACAAACAGTAACTGGGCCTTGTTCCAAATCCCTGACTAGGAAAAGTTTCTCTTGCCTCTTTTCCCCAACCAGGTCAAAGCAAAATGTGAGTTGACAACTCAAAGCACTTGTAACTGCTGCCCCTCTCCCTACCTCTGCTATCCCAAATGGAATCATGGAATAGGGAAGGCCCCCATGGGGTCAGAAGGGCACAGTCCTTATTGTAATTATTTTGGTTTTCACCTTCATAACCTGCCGACCATATTTTTTTTTTTCTAAGAGAAGGCCAGGCCCCCCGCCAGCACATGTGCTGTTTATGAGCTGTGGTTCTTGTGTGTCTGCTGTGCTCTGCGAATGGAGATTCCTTTCAAAGAAAAGTCATTTTAAAACCTGCGTAAAAATGAACTCTAATCACCCCCCCAACAAAAGTCACTACATAAACTGTTGAGCAGTATTCACCTATCGGAGTATTTGTTGTGTGTGTAGATTATCAATTGAAAACACTACTTCTTGTTTTACTTGTACAGTTTTCAGTGTCCATCACTTAAAGAGACAGTGTGTTCTCCCTGCCCTTAGTCCCATCTTCCTTCACCTTCCTGATGACTTCGTCTTCAGGAGGGATATCCAGGGTGTCACCTTCCTTCCCATTCACTTGACCAGGAGTTACCAGATAAATTGTCTCTTTAAAAATAAAACTTAAAAGCTTTGCTTTGTTGTCTTCTCAGACATACATATGCGTATATGTTTTAGATGTTCTTATAAGAGAAAAGATGGTTTTTCAATGTGCCAAGTTGTGTGTTGTATATATATATGTATGTATATATATATATATATATATCTGCTGCGTGATTAGTAAGCAATACAATAGTTAAACATTTCCCCATTACTTTTTCTAATATTGGACCAATGCTGTCCTAATTGTACATTTCCTCTTAGGATGACGACGCTCTGACTTGTTTAGGTAGAAACATTGACCACCTTCCATTCCATTGAATCTTTCTTTTTCTCCTTTCTGTGTCAATCTTGAGGGAAAAAAAAGTAAAAGAGACAGGGGATACCAAAGATCCCCTTGAACAGAGAAAAAGCAGAATAAATATTTTATTAAAGAAAAAAGAGAATTAAGAAAATAGTTTGGAGTATTTTCTTACTGTAGAGAAGCACTGTACATTACTAAGAGACCTGGGTATAAGATACTCACGTGTGGAGCTGGGAAAATCGCATGTCCAAGCCCAATTGAGTGGTTTCTTTTGGTTTTCATTGCAGGGAGCCGGGTGGGAGGGAGGTGGGAATAGGGGCACTTTGGGGGTCTCCTTTTAGTCAAAGCAGGAAAATGACAAGAAAGAGATTAAAATTCAATATTTCCTTTAATAGTGTTAAACACTAAAATTTTAAAAAGTCTCAAAAAATTAAAAAGAAAAAAAAACTTTGTAAAATGAGAGAACAGAAGCAAAAGACACTACGCTCTGTCATTTTATCTTTCTTTTGTTGAAAGACTAAAAACTGAAATGTTTTTAGACAATCAAATGTTAGGTAAGTGCAAAAACTTGTTTTTTTCTTACTGGTGTAGAAATTAATGCCTTTTTTATTTCTCGGTTATTTTATAATAACAAAAGAACCCCTAGCTGCCAGGCGGGTTTTGGTGTTTGAAATGCGGGGCAAAGCACTACATCACTGCAAATAGATACAGAGTTAGTCTGCATGTCTGTAGGCTGTGTGATTGCGGAAAATATAAATGCTGCTAATATATTTCCTTTTTACAAAAGCATATCTAAATAGATGATTGTTTTGATGTTAATCTTTGTAAATTATGTATTACCAATTTTAACATTGGATGTAATTGCATAAAAGCTTGCATCTCAATCCTTGAAAGTCTAGTATTAAATGGAAAAAACTTTTCCTAACTACAGAGTGGTAAGCTTGCTATTTTTTTTCCTCTTTCCTATCCTCCATTTATATTCCCAGGATCTTCTCCATTCTGTTTCCAAAGAGATCTGCTTAAAACCACATCAGCATCCTAGGCCCCACATGGGCATGCTAACCACTGTTGACTGTTGGATAAAGCTTTTCCTCAGCACTACAGCCTTTTTGGTCTGGGCGAAGCCTAACCAATCAACATAATAATCATCTACACCTATACCCCCTGAGCACACAGACATCTAATACTCATTAACAGCCTCTAAGGTTGGCAGTAAGTTTAGGCTACATTTTCTAGGCCACTGTTAGACTGTTTCCATTGTAAGCAGTGTACATATATTCATTTATTTCACCTTCATAATAGCCCTTTTGGTAGGTACCAAAACCAAATTTTACAGATGAGGAAACTGAAGCAACAGAGAGGTTAAGTAACTCACCCAAGATCTTGTAGCTAGTTAATCCTCATAATAGTCCCCTGTAGTTATTCCCGTTTTCGTAGAAGTAAAAACTGAACCTTGGGAAGGTTAAGTAAACTTGCCAGATCATCTAGTAACTAGTGTTGGAGCCAGAACTCCAAAATCTTAATTTCATCCACAAATAGGAAAGTGTCAGAAATAGCCAAAGCCTGACCCTACTAAGGAAGATAAATCCATTCCTGCCAACTGAAAGACCTAACAAACTCTTGTCCTAGACAGGAGTCAGACATTTAATCTTTGAGTTCAGCTAGAATACAGTTGCTCAGAAGCCTCAAGACAGTTGACTTACAAGAGCCCAATCTCTACTCCTACAAGAACTTAGGGTTTATCCCACTATTACATAGCAGTCTATCCATGACTGCAAAAACAATACCTTAGTAGTTAATGTTTCTTTAATCTTTATTTAACCTTTAGTATCACTTTAACATCTACTTAAAGCTATTCTGTTTGGATAATATATAATGGTCACAGCACAGAACTAATTTTATATGATCTTTGTGCTATCTCAAGGTGTTCTGTTACCTGATAACCATTAGGCTCCAGCTGCCAATATCACCAGGTCTCATTGATGCTCTGACAATATTCTAGGACTCCTCCCACTTTTGAGGATTACCCACTATAAAACCAAGCACATAGGGATAAGAGTCAGAAAAAGGAGAGGGCAGGTTGAATCATAGGAAATGAAAGCTGTGTACAAGTAAAGGATTTCTGAAACTTTAGAATCATGCCCACCCCCACATACACCAAAGATCTCACTGTAAGGAATATTAGTCCCAAAGCATAGTCTTCCATATCTACTGTTTTATAACTTAAAACATAAAACTTATTTTGCATTAGTAGTTTGCAGTTGAAGAAGCTTCATAAACTTGAGTACTCCCACTCTTAAGAATATATTGAATGACTAGGAATTCTCAGAGGCAGTCAGAATCCAGTTTGAAAAACATCACCCTAGAAAATACCTGAAATGCAAACTGAGGTCTAAAGCTGAGAGGACCACCAAACACAAAAAGCAAAATTAAAGCAAGGAGCAGATGAATATCATAAATTGGCCAGGAATAGGAAACGTTAAATCTTAGAAAATGGCAAAACTATGAGACAGTTGAGTCTAACCAACCCTACCCCTGAGTATTTCCAAGGCGTCAGCTCTTACTTTCTCAAGTCCTTTCTCCCAACAGCAGCCCATTGTGCTCTTAGCCAAGTTTCCAAAGATGAAGGAAAATTTAAAATGTCTTCTGTTTCACCTCACAGTTTTCAGCTGCCCCCTGACTTTCCTATTACTGATGATAGCTTTCTATGCTTCTACCCTTTTAGTAATTCTGTAAACAATCATCTGTAGTGATCTCTACCCCCATCCTCCAGGCTCTAGAGCATTTAGCTATTCTCATTTCAACAGACTGAAAGGAAACCATTAACTCTTAACAAAGTAATAGACGTCAAGTTATTACGCTTCCTAAAATTATATTACCACGGAATGGTGATATTAAATAGAAAACAAAAAGTGCTCCTTTTTAACACCTTTTAATCTTTCCCATCACCTCAGCTATGAAGCTTGTAAGTACAATTTCATGGACTAAGTCTTCCCAGCTCTCCCATATCTACTCAGGCTCCTACTGTATCAGTCTAAGCGAAGCAATCAAGTCTCAGACTAGAGATGCACTTTAGTGAGTCAGGCACCAATCAGGGGCTACCTTTCAAGGAACAGAGCTAGACCCAGCTAGGAAGAAAGCATCTCCCTTGAGCTCCCCATGACACAGCCTCCCGGCCCTCCCCCATAGCCTATGTCCTGAAACCCACAGTGACGACACATTCAATTCCCACTCTTTATTGGGACAAAGGAGGAAGGGAGACAGACCAACACCACAGGCCCACCCACCAGGGCTGTCCAGACTTGAGCATCTAGTACAGCATGAGTACATCATAAATACAGGCAACGTGGGGTGGGTGAGGTTGGGGAAGGTTCCATACACAGGAAGAAGACTACAGAGGCCCTTCAAGTCTTGGGAACTGAGGCATGTATAGAGGCACAGTTCACTTTTGGAGGAAGAAGATAGAGGGGGTCTAGATTTCCATTTTGCAGAATACAGATGGGAAAGAGGAAAGAGATGGCATGGAGGGAAATTCCTTTATATATTTTCAAAGAGCAGATTTCACCTTATAGATGGGTATGGGAGGGAAGGAAGAAAGTTTATTTTAGATATTAGCAGAAATGGCTATGGGAGGAAAGTGTCATTTTACAGACAGGGAAGGTACTTGGGGGAGAGTCAGTATACATGGGTGAGTATTCACAGGCCATTCCATTCCCAGGTGACAGAAGGGAGACAGGTGCAGGAAAGGAAAAGGTGCTAGGCCTAGAGAACAAGGGGAGGTATACCCCACGGGTACCAGCCCCTCTGCTCCATCCCTCCCACAGCGGAGCCAGTCCTCGTCCACAGTGGCGATGACACGCAGCACTTCCCCTCGCTGGAAGCTCAGCTGGTCAGGTCCTGCAGCAGTGTGGTCACAGAGAGCCCGGACTGCCCTGTGAGGAGCCAGAGGGAGATGCTGGGATGAAGTGAGGTGGGGGTGCCTGTCGCCAGCCTCACCTCCCCCACTCCGCAATACGTATGTCCTTGTTGGTTCAGCTGAGTAAACATCAGTTGAGCTCATGGGGACCAAGTCTCTTCAACATGTTGATTTGTTCAGGGCCCCAGCCCTCTCCTAAGCCACAGACCCACTCTTTAGCTCTTTATTTAATGTAATTTGCACTTCTCTGGTGCTTCATATTTCAACATATGCAAACTAAATGACTCATCTTAACCCTCCAAACTAGTCCCTCCTCTTAAGTCCCCTATAGTGGTAAATGGCATCACCTATACAGTTATTCCTAGTAAAAAGGGATCTCAGTCTCTACATCCAATTAATCACCAAAACCTGTTAGATGTTAGTTTCTCCCACCACTCTATCTTCAGCTTCACTGCCATTATCTTAGTTTAGGCCTCTATACTCTCTGGACCACTGGCATATAATCTAACTGGTCTGCCTGAATCCTGACCACTCTCTCCATTCTCCACACAGCAGTAGAGATCCTTCTAAAACTTATCATCCCTGGGCTTAAGACCCTTTAATGGCTCCCACTGCCTCGGAGTGATACCCAGCTTCCTTCACTGGTCTACTGACACCTCTGACCTCCCCATCACCACTGCCAGGATCCTCCACTCCAGCCATGTACTCATAGTTCCTCACTTACCCCACTTTGACATCTCCACCTTTGCATCCTATTCCTTCTGCAAGATGCATAGCCCACACCATCACTAGGCTTCTCTGAGTCCCCAGACCTGGGGAAGAAGCCCTGCCTGTGTGGCTCAAAGGGCTATCTTCCTTCCCCAGAGTCTTTAGCACACAGAATGGTAAGTGCTGATTTATTAACTGGTATCCCCACTGGAGTACAAGCTCCTTGAGTGCAGAGATTCCAACAGGTTTCCATTTGCATTCCCTCCTCCAGTATAATGCTAAGCGCATAGTATGTACTTGAAAAGCACTTGAATGGAAAATCAAGAAACCTGATTCGGGTGTCCCTGATGACTCAGTAGTAAAGAGTCCATCCTTGATCCAGGAAGATCCCTCATGCCACAGTGCAGCTAAGCCCATGCACCACAGCTATTGAGCCTGTGCTCTAGAGCCCAGGAGTCACAACTACTGAAGCTGTTGTGTCCTAGAGCCCTGCTCCATAAGAGAAGCCTGTGCGCCCCAACTAGAGAGGAGCCCGAGCAGCAATGAAGACCCAAAACAGGCCGCCCCAAAAAGAAGCCAAATTCAATGGACTGAGAACCTAAAAGAAGCCAGACCCTAAAGATGACACAGCCCCTGGTGCCAAATTATAAGGCCCCCTAAAGGGAAGCCCAGTCCCCCAGTGGACGCACACGCATTCATCGTACACTCATACCGTAATAAAATTGACCAGTAACAGCAACTTCTATGTGCCTAATACTTATATAAAATCACGTTTAGTCTTCATAACAACCATTAAAAAATATAAAGTATCCTCTTTTTACAGAAAAAGAAACTAAAGATTCTGAGAAACTAGTATCACACTAATAATAAACAGCAAAGATGCAATGCGAACCAAGCACTGTCTGACTACATCACCTCCCATCCACACTGTGAAGTCAGAAAAACCCACACATGTAACATAACACGTGCACACCAGTGCTTTCTCCCGGAACCTCCTTACCTGTGGGTCTGTGCTGCGCTGGGTTCTGAGACCTCAAGCTCCTTAGGAGACGAGGGAGCCTCAGGAGGCACCGCCCGCTTCAGCAGAGCCAATACACTCACTGTCGGGGGCAACCAGCTGGATGGTCTCCTGGAGGAAAGGATGCAGGGTCACTGAGGTCACCCCACCTCCACAAAAAGAACCAAGGATCTGGGACTTTGGAGGGAGGGAGAGGCTGAGGGACCCAACTGCAGTTCAAGAGGGCAGGAGTTGGTCACTGCTGAGGGTAGAGTGGCAGTCATGGGACACAGTTGCCTTTAAGATGATTAGGGAGGTGACAGTGATTGTCTGCCACACCAAAAGCCACAAAGGGAACCAGCAGGCTTAGCTCCAGAGGGTCACTAAAGAGTACCTGAAGCCATTAAGGAGCCACCAGTGGTCAAACCCTGGAGCAGGAGTCCGCAAATATTTCCTTTTCTTCTAAATAGCCAGAAAGTATTTTTGGCTTTGAGAGCCAAGAGGAAAAGTGGACAATATCATGCAGGTATTTAATAACTGTTAAAAGTTCATGACTTAACATAACCATCATGGCTGTAGAAAAGCCAGGCTGTCAACCTCGGACCTAAAGGGTCCCTACCGAGTTTCAAATTAAGAGTGACTGAGGGAGTTCCTGGTGGTCCAAAGGTTAGGACTCTGCTTTCACTGCCAGGGCCTGAGCGCAATCCCTGGTCAGGATCCTGCCAGCACCCAGTGCACCAAAAACAAACTGGGCTGAATGAGGGGGTCAGAGGTCATGGAGGGGGCCAGGGACTCCATTACCTGGACTTTGGGGCTCCGCTCTCAGTTTCTGCAAGGCCCCCAGGCACTCCAAACAGTCTCCCCAGCCATACGCCTCTGCCTGGTGCTGCTTCCTCTGTGTGCAGAGACCTCTCCCGGTGCGGCCTCAGCTGCAGTCTGGGTGCGCCTGGACCCCCACCGGGGAAGAGGCAAGCCCTCGGCACCACCAGATGCATAGACTCGGGAGGCCTGGGTCAGCTGCTCCCACCAGCTGCAGGGGCTGGGAGAGCTTGAGGGGGCTGAAGGGCCTGGAGGGGCCTCCCCAGAAGCCCCCCGGAGACTCTGGGCCAGCCGACCCCCAGTGCAGCACAGCTTGCACAGTCTGCTGCAGGGCTGGAGGCGAGCCTGGGGGGGTGGGGCCTGAGGTGGCCCCAGGGGTAGGTGGTGGTGGTGTTCAAAGAGCAGGTCCAGGTGGAAGGTGAGCACTGACAGTGGCTGCAGCAGGAGCAGCAGCTCCGTGGACAAGGAGGGGCAGCCAGCCCGGGCCAGGGAGAAGAAGCCAGTGGGCAGGTACAGGAGGGACAGCAGGCCTGGGAAAGAGCAGGCTACCATCAGCCCCTGCTCTGGGCCTCGTCCAAGGGCTTCAGCTGGCCAGTCAACAAACACACTCCTGGGCCTCGCTCTACACTGGGCACTGGGGCAGAGAGAGGAGGACTCGGCAGGATACAGGGCTGCCACATCCCTGCTGTGGAACCACCACCTAGAGAGGGGTGTGGCAACAAGTATGCATGCGTGCTGCATCGATTCAGTCGTGCCCCTTTGCAACTCCATGGACCATAGCCCGCTAGGCTCCTCTGTCCATGATTCTCCAGGCAAGAATACTGGAGTGGATTGCTGTCCCCTCCTCCAGGGGATCTTCCCAACCCAGAGATCAAACCTTCATCTCCTGGGTCTCCTGCATTGGCAGGCAGATTCTTTACCACTAGCGCCACTTGGGATGCCCAGTAGCAAGTATATAAGTAACAAAAAGGAGGACTTGAGGGCCATGGGAGCAAAATGGGTAGGTGGGGTAGGGAATGGGGGTGGAGCCTCACTGAAGAAGGACCCAAAGGATGAATGAAAGTTAATGAGGAGGCAGGAGGAGCAGGAAGCCCTACTGGAGGAGGAGGCACAGCAAAAGTAGGGCCCTGGGGCAGAAAGAACCGAAAAGGAGACTGTCGACCAGGGAAAGCCCCAGACCTGAAGGCAAAGGCCGGATAACCAATCTTTGCAGGTTAGAGTGAGGATTAGGGTCATTCCTCCTATTAACAAGACTCCTTAAAAGAGTTCTAAGCAGGACATTCCTGGTGGTGCAGTGGATAAGAATCCAGCAGCCAATGCAGGGGACACAGGTCAATCCCTGGTCTGGGAAGATGCCACGTGCCGTGGAGCAGATAAACCCATGTGCCGCAACTACTAAAGCCCAAGCATCCTAGAGCCTGTGCCCTGCAACAAGAGAAGCCACCACAATGAGAAGCCCACTCACAGCAATGAGGCATAGCCGCCACTAGCTGTAACTAGAGAAAGTCACACAAAGCAATGAACACCCAATGCAACCAAATAAATAATAAATTAATTTTTCAAAAAGAGTTCCAAACAGAAGAGTAGTAAGACTGGAGATCTGGATCGAAAGCATTCTGGCATCAGGGGGAACCATCAGAAGAGATCCCTTTTCCTACTTCCCCTAGTCTAGCAAGCCCATCCTCTCCCATTTGAGCCTCTGACCTGCATCTTCCTGGAGACTGGAAAACCACAGCTCCAACTGCTTAGTGCTAGGGGAGAGAGGAGGGAATAGAAGTCAGGGACACCAGCCCCCTGTGGGTGGAGGATGGGAAATAAGACCAGGACAGGGAAGGCCTTCTCTGGGGACATGGGGCACCCGCCATATGTCCCACCCAGGACAACCCCGCAGTCCCCAGGCTGTGGGAGGGACACCAGAAAGAAGGCCACTCACTTGAGGAGGCCCAGGATGAAGGCGTGGAAGCGGCTACGGCTGCTTCTCAGCGGGGCCAGACGGCTGACCTGGCTATACAGGGTGCCGAGGGAACGAGTGCTGGAGCCTGAGGACACAGGCCGCTGTCAGCCAGACCACAGCCCTCCCCTCCGCCCAGTCCCACACTCCCCCCTTCACCTGGCTTCACAGACGCCTCCACCACACTCCAGGGGCTGCTCCGCCGCTGCCCAGTGATGAGGTCTTTCCGGAAAGGCTTCAGCCCGTCGGCCACCAGAGCATGGAGGGCCGGACAGAGGGTTGTCAGCACCAGGTGCCCCACGTCTGGGCTCAGACGGCTATCCCCAACTGGGCCTGGAGGCAGCACAATGGGCATGGGTCCAAGGATACCTCCAGCCTTCCCCTGCACCTTCAGGGCTACATGCCCCCTCCTCATCCCCCAACACCCTCCCTACAGGCACCTTCACCTTCTGAACCAAGTTCCGGGCGGCCCCAAAGTGCGAGATGATTTTATCCACTGAAGCACTAACAGCTATCAGGAGACCTGGGAGGGGACCGGGAAAGAGAAGGGTCAAAGCCCCTTGTCTCTCCCCAGGCAAACCCTGAAGGACTTGGAGAGGCCGGTTCACACAATTTGACCGAGAGAGGAGGGCCTAAGTGAGGGGAAGTTGATTTCCAAACCAAGGGTCAAAAGTCAGGGTGTCCTACCTTTTTTTCTGCTCCTGCAGCTGGCCAGTCCCACTCTGGGCTTCTGCCATCCACAGTCGCTGGGCCCCGGGGATGCCGGCGAATGACCAGGAACTACGGACTGGAATAAGGGAAGAACGCACTGACACTTACCAGGGGTCAGCCCCAAGGACTCCAGGCATTCACAAGGGTCATCGCCTATGCGTCTAGACACCCCAGCCCCTGAAGTCTTGGGGAAAGGAGTCTAGGGCTGTGGGGAGCACAGGGCAGCTCCCGGAGTGAAAACCTGCGCGTATCTCAGTACTGCCGCCCTGCTCCCCACTTCTCGGTTCCCATTTCCCTTCCTCACGGCCCAGCTCCCACTCCTCGATCCCGGAAGTCCCAGCGTGGGGCAACCGAGCTCACCTCCCTCCCGCCTGCCAGGCTGGGCCCTGAAAGGCGGGAGATGACAGGGCAGGGAAGGGAGGGGGTAGCCTTGTGCCCGCCACTCCTCCCCACCCCCTGGCTGGCGGTGGTGGGGGATGGGGGACGTCAGGTCCGCGGGGACCCAAGGAGCACGTGGGGAGCCTGGGCCAATGGAAAGACAGACAGACGGGAATGGGAGGAGAGACGGAGGGAGAGCAGACCCAAGGATTGGGAGGCTGGAAGGCGCCGGAAAGGGGAAACCTGGGTCCTGCGCCAGCTAGGCGGAGGGCCCCTCGCTGCAGCCCACTGGGGCTGGCCCCAAGGGGAAGGAGTGACCAGAACCCCCTTTGGCCAGTGAGCTGAGCGAACTTCACCCTTCCCCCTTCCCGTACAAGGTGGGGGTCAAGCTCGAACTGCACTGGCCAGGGAATTCCACAGAGGGTGTGACCCAAGGTCCTTAACAATGGACTTACTGGGACCCCCTTAAGCTGTGCGTGGAAGCCAGCTAAGCCTGTAACCACTATGTCTCGGCCACACAGCTGGGAAAGCAGCAAACTTCGCCCAGCACGGGGAGTTAGCAAGACTCCCCAGGACCAATGATCTTGGAATCGCCCAGGTCGAAGGGCTGGACCCAGCCGGGTAACCCGGGAAAAAACTAAAGCAAAGGTCTGGCCGAGGATGGGTGAGGCTTTGGAGTGGGCGGGGCAGCCCCGCCTGAGGCGTGACCCGCGGGGCTGGCCCCCATCCGTCTTACGTAGCCTGGGCGGAGGCGGTGGGCTCCTGGTCCAGCGAGGGCCTTCGGCGGACGAGGTGGCCGTGGCAGCGGGGGGGCGGGTACCTGGCAGGGTGGGGAAGCCACGGGGGGGAAGGTGCTACTTCTGGGAAAGAGCGGGGAGAGCAGCAGTGCCAGCTCAGGGCTGGCCAGGCAGGGAAGGTCCCCCTGGCCGGAGGCGAATAGGCCCCCACCGGGGACAGGCGGACGGGCAGCAGCTGCTCCTCCGGGGTACTCGGTGCCCCCAGGAGCCGCAGCCCAGCGCCTGGCCAGCTAGCCAGAGGCGCCAGGAGCAGAGACCCAGCTGCAGGCGCGCTCCCACCCTGCAACAGGGGGCGCCCGTCAGCCGAGAACCGAAAACCAGGGGCCGAGGGAGCAGGAGGGGACCGGCTGCAGGCAGGATTGGCGGGGCAGATGCGGAGGGAAGGAGGCCAGCGGGATGGGCAGCCAGGCAAGGAGGGGCGGGAGAAAGAGGGAGCAAAGAGTTAGTCCCTCCGTAACCCAAGGACCCACCCAGTTTCCCTTTCCCGGAGCGCTCCCGGTAGCAGGGGACGGGAAGGATGGGTGGGATGGGTCACACAGAATGGAGGGGAGACAGGGGGTCGGGTCGGAAGCTTTGGAGGTGTAGGGAGGCCAAAGGCCAGCCCTCTTCTCGCCACCTCCTATGGCCACTTACCTTCAGTGCCAGCCTGAGGACCTGGCTGCTCTGGCTCCTTTGAGGCTGGGGCTTCCTCACCAGCAGCTGGGCTGCCCGCCCTGCCCTCCTCGGGCTGCCCCTCTGCTATGGGCTGCAGCCCAGGTCGGTTCTTCTTCCTCCGGGGAGGGACGGGTGGCGGTGGGGGCCGAGGTGGGACCAAGGCCCAGCCAGCTGGGGGGTCTCGGGGCGGGACTGGCGGGGGCGGAGCCCGGCTTCTGGACCGGAGTTCCTTGAAGGTGGTGACTTCCCGGGGAGGCGCCTGGGAGCTGCCGAGCGACCCTGTGGGGGGCAGCTCGGTGTCGGGAGAGAAGACGATGAGCCAGTCACTGCGGTCTTTCTTGGCCTGCGGCACGAGGGGCAGCCCTGGGCCCCGCTTGCGCTTCTGGGCCAGCTCGTGGAAGGACGTGATTGTCCGGTGGGGCACCGGGTCCTCGCTGACGTCACTTCTCCATCCCCCATCAATCTTCCCTGCATCAGTTTTCAAACCAGAATCAGTTATTTCTGTATTGGTTTTCCAACTGGAGTCGAATTTTCCAGGTTCAGTTTTCCAATATTCAATAGTATTCCCATTGACTTTCCAACCCGAGTTATTGTTCTCAGTAATTTTCCAGCTAGCATCAGTTGTCTCTTTGTCAATTTTCCAAATGGGGTTGATTTTCCAACTGGGTTCAGTTTTCCCAGCATCGATCTTCTCATCATCAGCCTCTGGGAGGTCAGGGGTAGGGAGGTCCTGCTCCTCGGCCTCCTCCTCTTCCTCTAGCCCTGGGGAAGGGAGGTCCTGGCCAGTGGTCAGGGCATTACAATTGGAGTCCAGGCCTGGACCGGATGGAGAGGAAGCTTCAGAGCAGGAATCCGGAGAGCAACAAAAGCTGTCTGGGGAGCAGGTGCCTGGGCCTGCGGAAGCCAGAGGGGAGCCTTGCTCCAGGGGAACGATGCTGGGCTGAGGGTGGAACATCCTCGTTGCCAGGGGAGGGCCCTGGAGTAGACTGAGATGGGGGACTCATCGGGGCTAAGATCTGAGCAGGAGCTGAGAGAGGAGGAACAGCCCGGGTCTGAAGGAGAGGCAGCCCCCTCCTCCTCCTGTGCTAGGTCCTGCCGGTTTTCTCGGCCTGGCCCATGCTCCTGGCAACATCGGCAGGGCACTGCTGGGCTGTTGGAATTGGCGTCCACCAAGGTCCCACTGCAGGGGCCCCTGCTCTCCTTGCCCCCGGTGTCCCCTGGGGGAGGGGATGTGCTCAAGGGCCCCTCCCGGAGCTCCGGACGGCGGGACAAATGCAGGCCTAGAGAGACATGCTGGAGGTGGATGTGGTTGAGGTTGCAGAGTAAAGCCCTCTGAGGGGACAGCATGGTGCCCGCGGCGACAGGATGGCCTCTAGAGAATGAGGAGGATCAGCCCTCTCACATCCACTTGCCTGGCAACCGCAGATGCAGCCCTAGAAGAGAGGGATAGTGAAACCCAGCCAGGGAGGGTGCGGGCCGCGGGAAGAACACCAAGGTGACTTAGATGCTGGGGCAGGCGTGGAAGGGCGCCTTGGACAATATTTAAATGAGATGCAAATAGACATCGACTGGCTATTAGTTTCCGCTGCAGTGTTTGCAGGTCGAGTCGAATGTAACCCCCACCCCGGAGAATAGGGAGGGGGAGGGTCAGCGAATGCGGCTGCGCCCTCGATCTCCTTGGCGGTGCGGAGGCTTGTAAAAGGATGGGACCCAGAAGGGACCCTGGTCCTCTCTGCTGCAATCTGGCCCTGCCCCTCACTCCCAGGGGAAGGGGTCGAGAGGCCCCCGCCCAAATGATCTGAAATGGGGTTGGGGGAGGTGCGTCCGGCTAGTTGATGCAGGAAAGGGGCAGGCGTGGGGGAAAGGACCGAGCTGCAGGAGCAACGGTCAGCCTGTCAACTCCAGCGGGCAGGCCGGCCGGCACGGGCCTCGGCTCTGGGCTCCAGCCTACAGCCACGGTGCACCTTCACCCTGCTGCGAACACCAGCATGTCTGTCCCATTCTCTCTGCACTTGTCTCTATGATGCAGCTCCACCCCACCCCTTCTCTGTTTTTTACTGCTCCCCTCTCCTGCCCCACCCCGCGAGACCCGATCCATCCATCCACACCCGCAGGCCAAGCCATCCTCACCAGGGTCCTCCTGCAGCCGCTCCAGCGTCTGGAGCCGCATTCGGTCCGCGGCTGCGGTCCTCGCCCAGCCCGCACAGACTGGAGGGGAGGGGCGCTGGGACGACCCGCCAGCGCTGCGCAGCCGCGCCCTCCACGCATGGGCGTGGCGAGTCTCAGACCCAGCCCCCAGCGCTTGACGCTCTCGCCTGTGTCACCCACCCAGGCCCAGCTCAAGGGCTTTTGATGCTTTCTAAGGTCCCACTGAAAGGACCTTTTAATCCCAAGGGGGTCCTGAAATCAAAACCTGAGGTACCGGCTTCCATGCAACTGACCCCCACCCTGCCCATTCTGGACAAAGCTGCGCCCCTGGCTGGCACAAGCAGAAACGGAAGAACCACAGGTTAGACAATCATTTATTGAGAAGCCTCCCTTCCCCACCTTCACAGACTCTAGGTCACTTTTTCCGCTTATAGATCTTTTGTGCTAACCCCAGGAAGATGGCTGGGGGCAGGGGCGCAGCATACTGCTCGATGAGACCCATAATGTGGCTATAACTGTCTTCCTCGTATTGCATGTACAGAGCCGACAGATTCATCTCCTCGTAGAGCGCCTTCACTCGGGCCACCTTCTCAGCCTCCTTCTGTCCATAGTTCTCCTGAAGGGTCGGGGGGTAGGAAAGCGGGCTTATTATCCTCCCCCAGCACTTCCAGGTCTCCTCCACTCCCCCATCCAGAACCTCTCCAGTGCCATTCATTCATTCCATTCCTGCCTCCAGTTTCAAGGGTCTCTGAGTAGCTATGATCTCAAACTCCAGGACCTCCCATGGCCCCGTCCCATCCCAAATGCTCACTCAGTCAGTGGGGTTCAGGCCTCAGCTTCCTCTACCCCAGGGTTTCTCAACCCTTGGCCCATTTGAAATTTCTGGCAGATAGTTCTTTGTGGGAAGCTGCTCTTATGTGTGGTATTTGGCAACATCTCTGGCTTCTACCCACTAGGGATCCCAGTGGCACACACCCACCCACCAAGTTATGATGACAAAAATAAATGTCTCCTGACACTGTCAAATGCCAGGGCAGGCAGGCATGCATGCATGCGTGTGTGTGTCAAATCACCCCCCATTGAAAAACCACTGCTCTTTCCCCTACTCCACAGCTTGGGGTCCACAGCACACCCTAGGGCACCTGCAGGACTTGGCGCTGTTCTGGAGAGGCCCGCTGCAGACACTGAACCACCAGCCAGCTGCACTTGTTGTCCTGGATGTCTGTGCCAACCTTACCTGTCATGCTGGGGTCCCCAAAGAGATCAAGGTAATCATCCTGGGCAGAGGGGGTGCAGAAAAGAAGGAAAGAAGAGACTGTAAGGCAAGGAAGGAGCAAAGCTGGAGCCTGTTTTCTGCCAGTGCCCCATGCCTTCCTACCTGAATCTGAAAGAACTCTCCCATCTCCAGCAAGATCTTCTTGGCATTGGCATGCTCCTTCTCCCCATCAATGCCCGCCTACAGTGAAAAGGGGGTTAACAAGTTACACACCAGAGGTGCCTGCATCTTCCTGGCTGCTTCCTCCCACAAAGAGGGTCTTGCCCCAGTACAGCACCCCCCAAGTCTTCTCTCCTTTCAGACATCCCTGACTTCCCTGATAAAAGAAGTCCTGGCTGACGGTCCACCTTCTATCCCACTGATTTTAGCTATGGGTCTTCTTGCAAGTCACAGCAGAGGTGAGTCCATTCTGGAGGCCTCTTGTCTCACAAGGCTCAGTCCCTGAGTGCTCTGATCCTGCTTCCTAATATTTTTACCATTTCCAAATTCTTTCACTACGGAAAGGAAACTTGGAGAAGGTCAGCACAGATAGCTAACCCCATTGATTGCCTTTGAATCTAGTCTTCTCCCTCAGCCTGAATTATCTCCTCCCCACTCCTACTACTGTACACAGATGAAGAATTCTTTGTTCTCCCTTGATGGGCTCTCCACTTTCATGTAAACCACTCAGTTCATTTTTATAATTAGTCCCACGGGTGGGGATTTTATCCCCATCTTATAGCTGAGGAAACAGACTCAGCAAGATTAAGTAACTTGCTCAGTATCACTCAGCCATTCCTAGTGGGGGCATGCCTGCTCTGTGGCCTCCTTATTGAAAGGCCCACATGAGCAGGGCAGCAAGGGATGAAGAGGCTCACTCACCATATACATGGCAGCAGCTACAGGAAGGTAAAAGGAGTAGAAAGCTGTCTTGTACTTGACAATAGACTTATACCTGCGTGCAGGGAGAAGATAGACTCCTTAGAAGGGTTATGCACCCCCTCCCAGCCCTCCCTCTCACTGTCCAGATGTGGTTCCCATGGTCCCTCACCTCTTTTCTGTGAATCTGCCAAGATCCACGTTGCCCTGGGGGGCTGTGATGAGGTCCAAGGTCTGTCCGATCTCAGTTTGATAAGAACTCTAAGGAGCAGGAAGATGGCCTGTGAACTGGGCTTTCTCCAGGGCTGGAGAATTCTGAAATCTTGGGCCCTACATCCCACAGCAGTTGACAATTGGGGGGTCAGAAAGACAGGGAAAAGAGAGGGCTCCCAAACTCAAGGCCCACACAGTCACACACGTGCCCTTTACCACTCCTTTCAATCACAGAGACACAAGGAAGCTGCCACCACCACCCACTCCCACTCCCTCCCTCAGTTATTTCCCCCTTCCAGGCAAATCTGGGTATCACTCTAAAACAAGACTGTCCCATAGAGGACAGTGAGCGTGGCATATCTGCAGGAGAATGCCCCATAGAGGCCAAGGCCACCGAGGGAGCCTTAGTCTGCAGCACACCTGCAGGAAGAGCTCGACCAGGTTCAGGTAATAGGGCTGCTCCCGACAGTACAGCTTCAACAGGCGGTAGATGGATGATTCCAGAAGGAAAGCATCATTGATGGCATCCAGACCTATGCCTGGCTGTCAGGGACACAGAAAAACACGCAATCAACTTCTGGCCTAGACTCACACCAAGAACCCGCAACACCTCCTCCACAGGCTCCCTGTGACCCTTTCCCAGTGGTCTGTTGCTGTGCCCACCGCGCTACCTTCCCACCCACTTACCTTCAGATACCAGCAGGTCTGCCCCCGGCGGATGAGCGATGAGTCCATAATGTCATCTGACACCAGGAAGAAGGCTTGGAGCTAGGAAGATGGAAAGTGGAATAAGAGTCCCAGGGCTTCTTTGATTGTTCCAGTAAGAGATGCTGCTTTTAAGAATCACTGAACAGGGAAGGTAGGTCAGGATGAGGCCAAGGACTGGTTTTTTTGGCCACACTGTGTGGCATGTGGGATCTTAGTTCTCCAACCAGGGATCGAACCTGTGTCCCCTGCACTGAGAACACAGAATCTCAATCACTGCACTGCCAGGGAAGTTCAGTGAGGACTTTTAATCCGGGCTGTGGGAGTTTGGAAAATTGTATGACTTCTTTGGCTCAGGCTTCCCAACTATAAAAAGGGACAAAAAACTCCTTTGTTTTCAGAGTAAGAGACATAACAGATCTCCAGACAATCCCTGGTATCAGGGAGATGATGAAATATCTTCGTATACTGTACTCCTCCCTGGCCAAAAACTTTGGGGAGGGTTTCAAGCAAGATTTCTTCATGCAGTGTGACTTTACATGACTTCAGGGACAAGAAAGGCTGGTTCCTGCATTCTCTCTGGGCACTGCTCACCCACTCCAGCAAACAGGAACAAAACCCCACCTCAGGAAGCTCATTTAGGAGCCTGGGTCTAACAGGGTGGAACTGAAATCTGACTCCTGGTAACTTTCACCCATGGCTCTTAAACATCCTCAAAGGGCTTCCTCTTCTGAGTGCCAGCCTCCTGGAAAGTACCAGACTATGCTGGCTCCCTGCAGGACTGTGAACTACCTTGAGGCAGGGACGAGGTGTTTGACTGCATGGCATTCGCAAAGCCCAGCACAGTACTGGTCCATAAATGTTTAAGAAATACATGCGAGGATGAAGCACTGTAACTTCTCCCAGAGATACTTCTAGCAGCCAGGGTACATATTCCAGCTCCCTCAAACAGCTTGTGAAGACATGGTTTGTTGTTTTTTTCTTTTTGGCCACACCGCGTGGCTTGTGGGATCTTAGTTCCTCGACCAGGGACTGAATCTGGGCCCTACTTCAGTAGTGAAAATGCTGAGCCCTAACCACTAAACCACTGTAGGAATTCCTTGAAGACATGGTTTTTAAACCTCCACCCCACCCTGATCCGTGTGTGTTCCAGTGGATCTGCATGACTCAGAGGAAGTGCCCACCACTACCCACCAGCTCAGGTGTGCACAGTGCAGAAAGGGCTGATGTTCCAGGCCAAGTCCTCGGGAAGCAGGTCTCCTCTGCACCTTTCCCTCTGATCTCGCCCTGGAGTGGGGCCTGGGCTTTCCACATTGGGGCACATATTTTATTTACAATGTGTCTATGTGGAGTGGCATTGTTCCCTGAAGCCACAGCTCCACTGCCTCCCCTGAGTGGCTAGAGGGCCAGCTGGTTTTAACCAGCACCACTTAACCAAGATCGTCTCTGAAGGGCATTCATTCGGTGGCCTCCCTCAATCTCCTCTGCCCCCAACTGCACTTTCTATTTATTAGGAGAACATTAAATCTACAGGGATTTTACCACAGCATTTCGTTGGGTTTTTTAGTAATCTCCCCAGGTGTGTGTTACAGTGGGAAATAATGAGAAACACACCACATTACCCACACTGCATCCTTACCAAAATGTCTCCCCTGCCTATTTCCTCTAGATACTAATCAGACTGGGCTGTGAGCCACTCTATCAAATAATTGGCCTAGACTTTTAAAAAGTCCATTATAATGGAGGAAGTATTCTAAAGACTGAAGAAAAACTAACAAGTGCAATGCGTCACTTCTGCTTGGATCCTAGATGTTTTTTTGTTTAAAAAAAAAAACTTTATAGTAGACAATTGGGGAAGAATTATGAATATTTAAATATGGAATATATATTAGATAATATTATGATTTCAATGTTAACTATCACGACTGTTGCACTGATTTGAATGCTTCCCCCAAAATTCCTATGCTGAAATCCTTACCTTCAAAGATAACAGTATTAGAAGGTGGACCCTTTGGGAAGTGCTCAGATCATGAGGGTGGAAGCCTCATGCAAGAGATTAGTGCCCTTATGAAGGAGACCTCCAAGAGCTCCCTTGCCCCTTCCACTTGAGGACATAGCAAGAAGATGCTGGCTATGAATCAGGAAAAGAAGTCTGACTCCTAGTAAGACCCAGTCACGTGGGTGCCTTAATCTCGTACATCACAACCTTCAGAGCTGTAAGAGATAAATTTTCTGTTGTTTATAAGTTTCCCAATCACTAGTATTTTGTTGTTGTTCAGTCGCTAGGTCGTGTCCGACTCTTTGCAGCCCCATGGATTACAGCACGCCAGGCCTCCTTGTCCCTCACTACCTCTCAGAGTTTGCCCAAGTTCATGTCCACTGAATCAGTGATGTTATCCAACCAGCTTATGTTATTATAGCAGCCCGAACAGACTAAGACAGATGTGAAAATGGTGTTGTGGTTATATAAGCAAACGTCCTTGTTTTTAGGAGGTAAATGCTGAAATAGAAAAGTAAGAGGTTGAAGGAGATGTGGTAGAAGTGAAAGGAAGATAAAAGCAGAGATTATAACAAAAATCATCCAAAACAATGGTGGACTGCTCAAATGGGATCTTAGGGGAAGTGGCCACAGTACAGCTGCGTTTAAGAAAACATGGGAATTCCTGGAAGTCCAGTGGTTAGGACTCAGCATTTTCACTGCCAGGACCAAGGGTCATCCCTCACCAGGGAGCTAAGATCCCACAAGCAGCACAGTTTGGTCAAAACCAACCAACCCAACTGCAGGTGAACCCACAGCAAAGGTTAGTAACAACTGATTTTACCAGGTGAACTGCTGGGCCCCCCCACAACTCCGCCTTATCCTCCTGCCCGTCACTCCTTGTCTGCTGTCTGTGGCTATGGGCTCCTCAGCACCACCGATCCCTAGAAGGGCACCTCTGTCAGCAGGGGGCCCTCCTCAGTGAGGCCATCATCCTTTTACCGCCTTGGAGGCAAATCCCTACTGTATAGCCCCATCTCCCTTCCAAGCTCTAGACTGGAAATTCCACCACCTGCAGGACAGACAGCTCCACCTGATCTGCTCACGCCAAGAGCACAGCATGGCCAGTGCTGAGCTCATCACACCCTCCCTCAGGCCAGGTGCTCCTCTCCACAGGCCAGGATCACCCGTCATTCACCAAGCCCAGAGTGTCTTCCCTCGTGGGCTCATCTCCCCACTCCTCAGGGCCTAGCATCCCCCAACTCCAGAACCTAGTGCCCCTGGAAAGCCTAAAATGGAGATTTTAGGCCAGGTCAGCAAACCATACACCTTCAAGAACCAACTGAGCTTGGAGACAGGAAGACTGAGCAAAACAGATCCACACAAGAAGAGTCCATCTCCAGTCTTGGGGAAGGGGCTTCAATTCAACTTCAGCCAACTGTTGCTATATGGGACTCTGGACCCATATCCAGCAATTTTCCATGTGATACAAGATATCTGGGGTTTCATGTGAAATCTCTCCTTTTGTTAGATTTAGGGAACTTAATTTTTAAATATTTTCAAAAACTACCAATAGGCTTCCAGTGTTCAATCTCTGCCATAGAATAATCTAGAAGAACTATCTCACTTTTGTGGCTGTCCTCTGCTCAGAAGAAAGAGCTGACACCTTCGTGGCCAGTTCCAAGGCCCGGGCCCACCACCAGAGTACAGGTGAAACATGCTGCTGCTGCTAAGTCGCTTCAGTCGTGTCCGACTCTGTGGCCCCATTGACGGCAGCCCACCAGGGTCCTCCGTCCATGGGATTTTCCAGGCAAGAGTACTGGAGTGGGGTGCCATTGCCTTCTCCGACAGGTGAAACATGCCCCTACCAGTACAAGGGCCTCCCCACATCTGTTAACCCCTAGTCACTAAGTTTGGCCACAGCACACTAGAGGCACAGAAACACAACCGGGGAGCCGAGTTCAGGCCCATCCCTCTCCTCCTGTCCCACCCCATCCCACCCAGGGCACCCCCACTCTAGTAAACCTCATCTTCGCCTGCTGCTCCCCATCCTTCTCACCAGTTCCACACACCAGCCCACAGTCAGGGCCCGCTGGAGACTGTCAGGATCTTGTTTCCCAGGCTCCACAAGCTCCCGGAACGTTGCCACCACCGTCAAACCCCGATTGTACTTGCCTCCGATGGCATTGTACTCCAGGACCTGGGGAAGAGCAGAGGGACAAGGAAGGCATCAGGATCTGCAGAGCAGCTATTCTGGGATTTCTCCTTGTTTTCTCCCACCAGCGACCAGGGAACCTAACTTTATCCTCCTCAATCCCAACCCCTCCTCCAGGCAGCCTCTGAACTACTACTCTCTTGGCTTCTTCCAAGTCGTGGAGCACAGCTGGAAGTTCCCCAGTCCCCAGGCTCTCTGCATTGTCTTCTTCAGAACACTGAAAGGCCACATACTGGAGATCAAAATCTGCTCCCAAACCCAGACAGGGCTTGAACCCAGGGAAAACTCTTGTGCATACCAAGGGAATGGCTAGCTCAGGTCTCTCTCATCCCCATTCCTCCCTTCTCAGCCACCTCCTCTGTGCCCCCTCCACAGTTCAGCCTATCTGCAAATAAAAAGCCTCTCACTTAACTAAGACAAGCCCCCTCCTCCCCAAGTTAGCCAGAGGACAGCTTGGAGGGGACTCAGGATGGGGGACCATCTGCTACTCCTTCAGTGGCATCGCCCTCCTGCTGGGGCTTCTTATTTTGCTTTCTGCTGCCCTGTCATCAACCAGATGGAATTCACTGGGAAGACTTCCCTTTTTAACCTCCATCCCAGTACAGACTTCCTTTTCCTTAGTTTCCCTCAGTCAAAGAGACAGCATTACAAAAAGAATTACTAGATATTCCAAAAGAATAAGGCAACGTAGGTATCTCAACAAACAGTTCCTGCCCTAGAGGAGGGGTTTCTGATGGAACACTACCTTCACTCAGCCCCACCTCAGACTGCTTCCTCCCAGGTCCCTGCCAAGGTAGCCCCTTATGATTTCTGGACACCTAATTCCCTGTCTTAACAAAATCAAAGACTTACACAGATCAAAGCCTTCACCCCCAGGGCGCTCCACCGCTATGCAAAGCAGCATGTCTGGCCTACCAGAACCACAAAGCTGGATTGATTGGACCTGCCCGGGCTCCGACCCCTCCAGAATGGACCCAGAGTCTCTCAGATAAAAGTCTGTTCCCACACCTGTCAAAAGTCACCCCAGAGCCAGAGAGACACTCCACACATGAGCAGAGATTGCAAAGGTTCACCCTCTCAAGTTGTAAATCCCTCACCTCTTTGAGTCGGGTAATGGCATCTCCTGTCTCTGGGTGCCCAATGTCCTCCTCAGTCAGCACCTTGACAATCTGAGAGAAGTGCTGGATGAAATCTTGCCTTTCTTGGGCATAAGCATCCAATTTCTGGTCTCCATTCATTCTGAGGGAGGAGTAAAATGCTCTGACAAGAGGGAGGACAAGTCAGAAACCTAATCAGCTGCTCCCCTCCCCAAAGCCCCTCACCCCTGCCAAACTCACCGAGGCTCCTCTGTCCACGCTTGCCGCCAGCAGCGGGCACTGTGCCAGGCCCCCAGGACTGGGCACCCGTGCCCCAGGGTGGGTCGCCGTAGGGGACCCAGCAACCTGTCCTGGGGCACCCAGCACGGGGCTGGCAGCAAGAAGACCCCCACAGATCTCAGCCAGCGGGACAGGGGCAGCATGGGGGGTGGCATAGGGAGGGGGCATTGAGCACTCCCTGCAGGGGCAAGCACCAGAGGCTGATGCATGCTGTCAGCTCCCCAAGTCACCCTCCAACCTTCCACCTCCGTACCCAGAATGCCCCATTCTCTTCTGGGCTAAGCTGGAGGGCACTTACAGAAAGAAACGCAGGGAACAAAAAGTATGGCTGAGTAACCGAGACTCAGCTGATCATACTTAAAATAAGAAGGCTAGGACTCAAAGCCACCTAACTTTACCCGGTTGGGGAACCGCCAACGCCTCCACCAGGGAGCCTCTGGAATTGCTAATATTTTTGCTTTCTTCCTCCAAATTCTGGAGCACAGACTGAAGAATCCAGAGTAAAGGACCTCAGGACCGGAAGCTGTGAGGATCTTTAAATCACCCTCTTTTATAGAGGCCAAACAGGCTCTAGGAAGTAGGAGGATACCCGGGGAATTGCAGCGCCAAATCTAGAACCCAAGTCTCCCTCGGTAGGCAGGGAGAGGGGAGCGCAGACTTTGAGACGTGAAAGCACCCCTGGGTACTATGGACATGTAGTCTGGGGCTCTGGGACTGGACCTCACAGAGCCAGGACTGTGCTGACAGCCTCGGAGCAACACTGGGATGGTGGGTGAGTAAGGTTCGCAGCGGAAGAGCAAAGCAGAGTGCAGTTATACTGGGATTCCAGGAAAGCACATGGCAAGAGTTCGGGAGTTTTGCACATCCACGGTGTCAACCAGTCGGTCCCACCAACTCCCAAAACGGGGGAACACCGACGCAACAGACTGGACCTCCTGTGCCTTAAAGTTGCGCTACAGAGGTTAAGACCGAGTTTCTAGCCCCTGCCTCCGGTCCCAGCCCTCAACCTCTCTCACCTGTTCCTGGATGCGGGTTGCAGCCCCTGATTGTTGGAGGGGTACTCCTAAAAGCCGGACCGCTCGGCGCTCGGGTCGCTGGATCTAGTAGTTCTCGCCCTCCTTTCACTATAGGCAACAATGCTTCACTAGACTACAATTCCCGACATGCCACAGGAGGGGCAACGATTACGCGATCTAGCGCGGGCTGGCTGGGCGGAGACGAGCCACATTGATTGGCTACTTCCCCTCGTATGAGCATGAGGCCCTGTAGCCAATAGCCAATGGAAGGGCTGACCCCCGGGACCTAAAGCTAAGAGTGCTGGAGTGAGCGGAGGATGGGATGAGGTTGCAGGGAGTCGAACAGGTTCGGAATTCCTTGAACTCAGGCTCTCAACAGTCGTTGTTTACTACTCAAATTGTGATTAATTTCCTGTGCAGTTGCGTGGCACTTTACTAAAACCCCAGGGGGACCATCATGGCTACTTAACTGGTTGTCTTACTGGGGCAAATCATATAACTTCTGAGACTAAATTGACTTTTTGAAACTATCTTCCCTTTTTTGTTAAATTAGGATAACACCGTGATATAAAGAATATAAAGTGCTTTAAGTGCTCAACAAAGCGAAGGCTCAAGCAGAAACCAGAACCGTTATCCCTATACACATGTACGCACACACACAGTTTACCCACCCACCGTGGGTAACACACACACACAGAATTTACACACCCACCATGGGTAACACACACACACACAGTTTACACACCCACCATGGGTAACACACACATGCACAAAGTTTACCCACCCACCGTGGGTAACATACACAGAGTTTACACACCCACCATGGGTAACACACACACTCCTTACCCACCCACCATAGGTAATACACACACACCCCCATATACATACACCCTGTACACACACACTCCTTACACACACATTCCCTTTACACACACACACACCTTTTACCAGCCACCATGGGTAACAATTACAAGTTTACCCACACATCATGGGTAACACACACACACCCTGTACACACACACCTTTTAAACACAAACACACACCTTACACACACACATACCCCTTACACACACACCCCTTACCCACCCATGGGGGTAATTATATAAAAACTGAAACCATAAAATAGAAGATAACATAAGGGTCAGTCAGTCAATGCAATTCAGTTCAGTCGCTCAGTCGTGTCCGACTCTTTTTGACCCCATGAATCACAGCACGCCAGGCCTCCCTGTCCATACTCATGTCCATACTGTCGGTGATGCCATCCAGCCATCTCATCCTCTGTCGTTCCTTTCTCCTCCTGCTCCCAATCCCTCCCATCAGGGTCTTTTCCAATGAGTTGGTTCTTGGCATCAGGTGACCAAAGTATTGGAGCTTCAGCTTCAGCATCAGTCCTTCCAATGAATATTCAGGGTTGATTTCCTTTAGGATGGACTGTTTGGATATCCTTGCAGTCCAAGGGACTCTCAAGAGTCTTCTCCAACACCACAGTTCAAAAGCATCAATTCTTCGGCACTCAGCCTTCTTCACAGTCCAGCTCTCACATCCATACATGACCACTGGAAAAACCATAGCCTTGACTAGACAGACCTATGTTGGCAAAGTAATATCTCTGCTTTTGAATATGCTATCTAGGTTGGTCATAACTTTCCTTCCAAGGAGTAAGCATCTTTTCATTTCATGGCTGCAGTCACCATCTGCAGTGATTTTGGAGCCCAGAAAAATAAAGTCAGCCACTGTTTCCACTGTTTCCCCATCTATTTCCCATGAAGTGATGGGACCAGATACCATGATCTTCGTTTTCTGAATGTTGAGCTTTAAGCCAACTTTTTCACTCTCCTCTTTCACTTTCATCAAGAGGCTTTTGAGTTCCTCTTCACTTTCTGCCTTAAGGGTGGTATCATCTGCATATCTGAAGTTATTGATATTTCTCCCGGCAATCTTGATTTCAGCTTGTGCTTCATCCAGCCCAGAATTTCTCATGATGTACTCTGCACACAAGTTAAACCAGCAGGGTGACAATATACAGCCCTGACATACTCCTTTTCCTATTTGGAACCAATCTGTTGTTCCATGTCCAGTTCTAACGGTTTTTTTCTGACCTGCAAAAGGTTTCTCAAGAGGCAGGTCAGGTGGTCTGGTATTCTCAGATACCAGAAATTTTCTCTTTCAGAATTTTCCACAGTTTATTATGATCCACACAGTCAAAAGCTTTGGCATAGTCAATAAAGCAGAAATAGATGTTTTTCTGGAACTCTCTTGCTTTTTCCATGATCCAGCAGATGGTGGCAATTTGATCTCTGGTTCCTCTGCCTTGTCTAAAACCAGCTTGAACACCTGGAAGTTCATGGTTCACATATTGCTGAAGCCTGGCTTGGAGAATTTTCAGCATTTCTTTACTAGCATGTGAGATGAGTGCAATATCAATGTATAAGTGAATCATTTTGTTGTACAGCAGAAATTATTACATTGTATATCAACTATAATCCAAAAAAGAAAGGGAAAAAAGAGAATGGAGATGAAAAACAATACAAAATGTGGACTTCCTAGGCAGAATACATCATGAGAAACGCTGGGCTGGAAGAAGCACAAGCTGGAATCAAGATTGCCAGGAGAAATATCAATAACCTCAGATATGCAGATGACACCACCCTTATAGCAGAGAGTGAAGAAGAACTAAAAAGCCTCTTGATGAAAGTGAAAGAGGAGAGTGAAAAAGTTGGCTTAAAGCTCAACATTTAGAAAACGAAGATCATGGCATCCGATCCTATCACTTCATGGCAAATAGATGGGGAAACAGTGGAAACAGTGGCTGACTTTATTTTTCTGGGCTCCAAAATCACTGCAGATGGTGACTGCAGCCATGAAATGAAAAGATGCTTACTCCTTGGAAGGAAAGTTATGACCAACCTAGATAGCATATTCAAAAGCAGAGACATTACTTTGCCAACAAAGGTCCGTCTAGTTAAGGCTATGGTTTTTCTAGTGGTCATGTATGGGTGTGAGAGTTAGACTATAAAGAAAGCTAAGCACAGAAGAATTGATGCTTTTGAACTGTGGTGTTGGAGAAGACTCTTGAGAGTCCCTTGGACTGCAAGGAGATCCAACCAGTCCATCCTAAAGGAGATCAGTCCTGGCTGTTCATTGGAAGGAATGATGCTAAAGCTGAAACTCCAATATTTTCGCCACCTGATGCAAAGAGCTGACTCATTGAAAAGACCGTGATGCTGGGAAAGACTGAGAACAGGAGGAGAAAGGGACAACAGAGGATGAGATGGTTGGATGGCATCACCGACTCAATGGACATGGGTTTGGGTGAACTCTGGGAGCTAGTGATGGACAGGGAGGCCTGGTGTGCTGCGGTTCATTGGGTCACAAAGAGTCAGAGACGACTGAGCAACTGAACTGAACTGAACTGAGGCAGTCCAGTGGTTAAGACTCCACACTTCCACTGCAGGGGCAGGGGTCCGCCCCCTGGTCTGGTCTGGGAGGGTTCCACATGCTGAAAGGCAGCTAAGCCCACGTGCCACAACTACTGAGCCCACACCCTAGAGCCCATGCCTCGAAACAAGGGAAGCCATTGCAAGGAGTAGCCCCCACTCGCTGCAACTAGAGAAAGCCCATGTGCAGAAACAAAGATTCAATGCAGCCAAAGTTAAAAAAATTAAATTTTTAAAAACTTTAAAAAAAGCCAGAAAGTGGAGACAAGGGCCCCGATTGAGACCATCCCTGATAGGCAGCCTGGCTATTTGAAATGTGCAAAACCTTCTTCCCTTTATTCTTCTCTACACAAACACTTTATTTATGGAATAGCTATTAAGTCACTGGCATTTGAAATCTGTACTTTCACGTATATTTTATCTCACTGAACCCTCACCTGTTAAATTTCCCCTTTGATATGAGAACCTCAGTCAAAGCTTTCCAGCCCAAGAGTGACAGAGCCCCATCCAGAATGTGTCTCAGCTATCTTTAAATCTGCACATCTCAACACAGACACCTCTGAGCAGCCTGTGGATCCTTCCCAGAGCCATGTCTTCCTTCCGTCAGCACCTACCTGTCAAGGCCCTGGGTCACTGCTCTCCTGCTCTGCTCCTTGCCTGGTGGGGTGAGGAGGGGGAAGCATTAACAAAGGATACAGATAAGAGACGGGCAGAAGAGCAGCAGGAAGTCCAGAGCAGTCCAGGAAGCAAGGGATAACTTCAGGAAGAACAAGGAGGCTCACTGGGCCCTGTGGAGGCTGGGTCAAAGACCCTTCAAGAAGGGGCACAGCCTGCTGGATGATGCACTGAAGGAGGAGTGAGAACTCCTGGAGAAAGTCCCATTTAATTCCCATCTGGCTTGTCTTCTGTGGTCTGATGGGAGTGAGGTATCAGGGGCTAGTTAACTCAACCTGACAGAGAGCAATTCAAATAGGCCAGGGGACTTCCCTGGTGGTCCAATGGTTAAGAATCCACCTGCCAATGCAGGGGATACAAGCTCAGTCCCTGGTCCAGGAAGATCCCACATGCCTTGGGGTTGCCCACACTCCACCGCAAGAGAAGCCACAGCAATGAGAAGCCTGCGCACCACGAGGAAGACTGGCCCCCACTGACAACTGGAGAAAACCCACGGGCACCAACGAAGACCCAGTGGAGCCAAAAATAAATGTTATTTTTCAAAAAAAAGGAAACAGGGCAGGAAGGGAAGCCAGTTCCAGACCCCAGCCTTCCCTGTTCTTGCCAACTAAAGTGGAACTGCCAGGGTCTAAGTGCCACCTGGGTGCAAGTCATGATTCCACCTGAACTAGCTGAGTGAACTTCAGCAAGCCCTGTGACATCTCTGAGTGGGCTCCACACTGCTAATTGAGGATATCAGTGTGATTCATGTCATCTGTGTTTGTTATTAATGCCTCAGAGGATAAATGTGTGCCTTATCTAATTAGCTTATAGGGCAGAGTTGAGGATCAAGAGCGGAAAGCAAGGAAAAGGTCTCTATAAGTATTCAAGTCCATCTAAGTCCAAAGAACAGTCAACTACAAATCGGCACTTGCCAGGAGCATTTGCCAGTGACTGAACAGCAGTAAAGGCCTCTACCATCTGCCCTTGAGGAGACTGGACACTGTGCTGCTGCAGGTGTCATGATCTTCATTTTCTGAACAATGAGCTTTAGGCCAACTTTTTCACTCTCCTTTTTCACTTTCATCAAGAGGCTCTTTAGTTCCTCTTCACTTTCTGCCATAAGGGTGGTGTCATCTGCATATCTGAGGTTATTGGTATTTCTCCCAGCAATCTTGATTTCAGCTTGTGTTTCTTCCAGCCCAGCATTTCTCATGATGTATTCTGCATACAAGTTAAACAAGCAGGGTGACAATATACAGCCTTGACGTATGTACTCCTTCTCCTATTTGGAACCAGTCTGTTGTTCCATGTCCAGTTCTAACTGTTGCTTCCTGACCTGCATATAGGTTTCTTAGGAGGTAGGTCAGGTGGTCTGGCATTCCCATCTCTTTCAGAATTTTCAACAGTTTATTGTGATCCACACAGTCAAAGGCTTTGGCATAGCCAATAAAGCAGAAATAGATGTTTTTCTGGAATTCTCTTGATTTTTCGATGATCCAGCAGATGTTGGCAATTTGATCTCTGGTTCCTCTGCCTTTTCTAAAACCAGCTTGAACTTCTGGAAGTTCATGGTTCACGTATTGCTGAAGCCCGGCTTGGAGAATTTTGAGCATTACTTTACTAGCATGTGAGATGAGTGCAATTATGCAGTAGTTTGAACATTCTTTGGCATTGCCTTTCTTTGGGATTGGAATGAAAACTGACCTTTTCCAGTCCCATGGCCACTGCTGAATTTTCCAAATTTGCTGGCATATTGAGTGCAGCACTTTCACAGCATCATCTTCCAGGATTTGAAATAGCTCAGCTGGAATTCCATCACCTCCACTAGCTTTGTTCACAGTGATGCTTCCTAAGGCCCCCTTGACTTCACATTCCAGGGTGTCTGGCTCTAGGTAAGTGATCACACCATCGTGATTGGGTCGTGAAGATTTTTGGTACAGTTTTCTCTGTGTATTCTTGCCACCTCTTCTTAATATCTTCTGCTTCTGTTAGGTCTATACCATTTCTGTCCTTTATTGTGCTCATCTTTGCATGAAATGTTCCCTTGGTATCTCTAATTTTCTTGAAGAGATCTCTAGTCTTTCCCATTCTATTGTTTTCCTCTATTTCTTTGCATTGACCACTGAGGAAGGCTTTCTTAGCTCTCCTTGCTATTCTTTGGAACTCTGCATTCAAATGGGTATATCTTTCCTTTTCTCCTTTGCTTTGTGCTTCCCTTCTTTTCACAGCTCTTTGTAAGACCTCCTCATACAGCCATTTTGCTTTTTGCATTTCTTTTTCTTGGGGATGGTCTTGATTACTGTCTCCTGTACAATGTCACGAACCTCATTCCATAGTTCATCAGGCACTCTGTCTATCAGATCTAGTCCCTTAAATCTATTTCTCACATCATGAACTCCTTATTGCAAAATTCAGACTTAGATTGAAGAACGTAGGGAAAACCAGTAGGTCATTCAGGTATGACCTAAATCAAATCCCTTATGATTATACAGTGGAAGTGAGAAATAGATTCGAGGGATTAGATCTGATAGAGTGCCTGAAGAACTATGGACAGAAGTTCATAACACTGTACAGGAGACAGTGATCAAAACCATCTCTAAGAAAAAGAAATGCAAAAATACAGAATGATTGTCTGAAGAGGCCTCACAAATAGCTGAGAAAAGAAGAAAAGCAAAAGGCAAAGGAGAAAAGAAAAGATATACCCATCTGATGCAGAGTTCCAAAGAATTGCAAGGAAAGATAAGAAAGTCTATTTAAGTGAATAATGCAAGGAAATAGAAAATCTCCTAGGCACTGGAGAAGGAAATGGCACCCCACTCCAGTTCTTGCCTGGAGAATCCCAGGGACGGGGAAGCCTGGTGGGCTGCCGTCTATGGGGTCGCACAGAGTCAGACATGACTGAAGCAACTTAGCAGCAGCAGCAGCAAGCCCAGCCTAACCCCCACTGGGCAACACTTAGCAACTTGAAGGCCAAGGTCTCCTAAATGGCTCTAGGACCCGGGAAAGAGAAAGTGTCAGAGCCACCCCTGCCTCAGTCATCAGGAAGTCTCAAGTACTCAGACAGAACACAGCTTTGCAGTCAACCAGCCCTGAGTTCGAACCCTACTTTCAGTCTTCACTAGTTGTATCATTTAGGATTTATTATCTAAATTCTGTGAAGGTTATTTTTCTCCTCCTTCAATTGGAGGTAATATGTATCTCACAGGTGGGCAGCAGCCCTTCTTCCTCATGTGGCTGAGAGCAAATGCTCCAGCTTGCAGCTGCATCCCAAGACACTAGGGTAGTATTGGCATAGCTGTTATATGGAGTTGGCGAAAAAAGTTCACTCAGGTTTTTCTTCTTTTTTAGAAAGTTTATTTTTACTTTATTTGCTGCCATCAGGTCTTATGCATTATACAAGACCTTTCATGGCAGTGCACGGACTCTCTAGAATAGCACACTCTCCAGAATGGCACACTCTCTAGAATGGCACACTCTCTAGAATAGCACACGGCTCTAGAGCACCCGGGCTCAATAGTCGCAGTGTGCAGGCTTAGTTTCTCTGGCATGTAGAATCTTAGGTTCCTGTCCAGGGATAGAACCTGTGTCCTCTGCATTGCAAGGCAGATTCCTAACCACTGGACCACCTGGGAAGTACCCTCATTTGGGTTTTTCTTTAACAGCTTGTGGAAAAACCTGAACAAATTTTTGACCAACTCAGGTTTGTCGTCTCTTGTTACAAAAAGAAATCTAAGTCCTCTAGGAGAACTTCCCTCACTGGGTTAGCTATCTCTGTCTTCTTATGGTCCCTGAGCTCACCTGAGGCAAAACTCTGATCACTGAATACAGTCAGCAGCTGAATTCTTCTCTGTCTTCTCCACTGCTTGGAACTTCTGCAGGACAGGGACAATTCTTTCTTGTTGTCACCCAGAACACAACACAGGATCTGCCCCAACAATAAACTTACATGGAATTTATTCTGATTTTTTTTTATAACATATACTAACAAGTATGAGGGATTTGATTTAGGTCATACCTAAATGGTCTAGTGGTTTTCCCTACTTTCTTCAATTTCAGTCTGAATTTGGCAATAAGGAGTTCATGATCTGAGCCACAGTCAGCTCCTGGTCTTGTTATTGTTGACTATATAGAGCTCCTCCATCTTTGGCTGCAAAGAATATAATCAGTCTGATTTCAGTGTTGACCATCTGGTGATGTCCATGTGTAGAATCGTCTCTTGTGTTGTTGGAAGAGGATGTTTGCTATGACCAGTGCATTTTCTTAGCAAAACTCTATTAGTCTTTGCCCTGCTTCATTCCGCATTCCAAGGCCAAATTTGCCTGTTACTCCAGGTGTTCCTTGACTTCCTACTTTTGCATTCCAGTCACCTATAATGAAAAGGACATCTTTTGGGGGTGTTAGTTCTAAAAGGTCTTGTAGGTCTTCATAGAACTGTTCAGCTTCTTCAGCATTACTGGTTGGGGCATAGACTTGGATTACTCCGTCTAGTCAAGGCTATGGTTTTTCCAGTGGTCATATATGGATGTGAGAGTTGGACTGTGAAGAAAGCTGAGCACCGAAGAATTGATGCTTTTGAACTGTGGTGTTGGAGAAGACTCTCGAGAGTCCCTTGGACTGCAAGGAAATCCAGCCAGTCCATTCTGAAGATCAGTCCTGGGATTTCTTTGGAGGGAATGATGCTGAAGCTGAAACTCCAGTACCTTGGACAACTCATGCGAAGAGCTGACTCATTGGAAAAGACTCTGATGCTGGGAGGGATTGGGGGCAGGAGGAGAAGGGGACGATGGAGGATGAGATGGCTGGATGGCATCACTGACTCGATGGACATGAGTTTGAGTGAACTCCAGGAGTTGGTGATGGACAGGGAGGCCTGGCATGCTGCGATTCATGGGGTCACAAAGAGTCGGACATGACTGAGTGACTCAGCTGAACTGAACTGAACAAGTATGAGAAATACAGTATTCTAATAAACCCTCAGGTAACTGTCACTCAGATTTCACAATTGCCAACATTCTGTTCATCTGATTTTATTAAACTACCCCCTCTTCTTCTCCCTCTACAAACCACCTTTCTTTGCTGGAATATTTTAAATCAAATCCCCACCATTAATGTTATCATACCAACAAACATTTCCAGATATATTTCTAATATATAAAGAATTTTTTAACACAACACACAAAATTAGTGGTAATCCCTTAATATTGCTTAATGACCAACCTATGTTCACATTTCCTGAATTGTCTCCAGGGAATCTTTTGAAATTGGTTTGATCAAATTAGAATCCAAATCAGGTCTACTCATTGCATTTGGTTCGTATGTGTATAAAGTCATTTTTAAATAAACGCTTCCTCCTTCACCCCTTTTTCCATGCTATCTAATTGTTGATGAAATCAGGTCATTTGTTTGTAGAATTGCCTATATCCAGATTTAGCTGATGGCATCCTCAAGTCTTTGTTTAATTCTTGCCTCTATTTCCTATAAATAAGTAGTTAGGTTGGAGGCTTCATTAGAATCAGAATTCTTCTGAGGCATATACTCATTCCTGTTCTGTTCTATCTTGAGGCACACGAGTCTTTTGCCCCACTTTTACTAGTGCTAAACCTAATGGTTTCAGTAGCTCCTGACTTTGTTTTAAATTTAATTGAATGGAAGAAGGAGACAAGAAAGCCCATCTAATGATGCTGGAGAGCTGGTGAAATCTAGATAGTTGAATAGGAATTTGATTTAGCAGAGAAAATAGGGAAGGTGTAAGGAACCATGTGTGGAAAGGCAAGACACTGAGAGGAAGTGCAAGGATTCTGGTGTGGACGGAGGAGTGGAGAACTGGAGGATATAGTTAGAAGTGATCAGGGTCCAGATAGTAAAGGCTTTTGCATGCCCTGAGGAATCAGTGATGTCCTCAATCAGAGCAGGAAGATCAGACCTGATTTTTAGATAACTTTGGCTGCAGTGGGAGGCTCCCATGCAGATGGGGACCTACTAGTGATGAGACTCCAGGCAGGAAAAATCTGGGCAATTAATGAGCAGAGGCAGGTCACAGTCCCTGGGAGGAAGGGTGCATTTGGAAAATGTTTGGAATTGAGAGATTTTGTTGGTTGATGTTCGTTGTGGGTAGTGAGAGTCCCCCAATTTCACTGAGATGCAGAGAGAGAGCTGAGGGGGCAGTGTAGGATGGGGTGAGGGAAGGGGTATAAAAGAAGTTGCTTGGCTGTAGCAGAAGGTGCAGGGTGGAGAGGGTCCGACCAGTGAGTGTGGCCTCTTCCGTGTTGGTAAGAGGTGGACTGTTGGATATGAGGGTCTGCAGCTGGGGCTGGCTGGACCCTTCTGAGTCACACTGACAGCTGGGTCCCATCATTCATCAAAGTTATTTATTGAGCACCTGTCAGGCACTAGAAGTAAAGCAGAGGACAAAACAGACAAAATTCCTGTCTTCCTGGAACTCTCTAGGTGGGGTGAAGTGAAAGTCTCATAGTCGTGTCGGACTCAGATCCCATGGACTGTAGCCTGCCTGGATCTTCTGTCTATGGAATTCTCCAGGCAAGAATACTGGAGTGAGTTGCCATGCCCTCCTCCAGTGGATCTTCCTGATGAAGGGATCGAACCTGGGTCTCCTGCACTGCACGCAGATTCTTTACCAACTGAGCCACTAGGGAAGCCCCTAGGTGGGGTGGAAACACAGTTAACAAGTGACATGTGTAAAAGTTGAGGAGGGAAAGAGAGTAGAGCAGGAAAGGAAGGACTGCAGTGTTAAATGAGTGATCAGAGAAGGCCTCACTGGCAAGGCGATACATGAAAAGAAATCAGACGGAAGTAATAAGCAAGGTGGGCTTCCCAGGTGGTTAGTGGTAAAGAATCCACCTGCTAGTGCAGGAGAAATAAGAGCCGCGGGTTCTATCCCTGGGTAGGGAAGATCTCCTGGAGGAAAGCAGGGCAACCCTACTCCATTACTCTTGCCTGGAGAATCCCATGGACAGAGGAGCTTGGAGGGCTACAGTCCATGAGGTCGCAAAGAGTCAGACACGACTAAGTGACTTAGCACTCACACAATAAGCAAGGTGTTACTTCCTTATCTAGAGGAAGGGCATTCTCCATAGATAGAGGCGGGAACAGCAAATGCAGCAGCCCTCTCTGAAGCAAGAACTGACTTCCCACGTTTGAGAAACAACAAGGAGGTCAGTGTGACAGGATTAAAGAGATAGTGAGAGGACTGGAGGGGGGCTACCCAGGTGGTATTAGAGGTAAAGAACCCGCCTACCAATGCAAGAGACGCAAGAGACACGGGTTCGATCCCTGGGTCAGGAAGATTCCCTAGAGGAGGGCAAGGCAACCCCCTCCAGTATTCTGGCCTGCAGAATACCATGGACAGGGAGCCTGGCGTCTACAATCTGTGGGGTCGCAAAGAGTCAGACACAACTGAGCAACTGAGCACAAGAAGAGGACTGGGAGGGAGCAAAGCCTTGTAAGGACTTTGGCTTTTACTCCGCGCATGATGGGGCTCATTAGTGGTGAGCAGAGAGATCTTTTCTCAGCCTCCACCTCCTCCTCCCCAAGCCTAATGTATGGCTCTTCCACTCACCCATCCTCCCACCAGAGTGGACCCTCTGCCCCGCCCCAAATGCAACATGAGACCTAGGCCAAATAGGACAGGGCTTCACTAAAGGCTCCAGGAGGAGGAGGCCAAGACTTGGGCCCATACACCCATGTTCATAGCAGCAGTAATAGTCAAAAGACAGCAACAACACAAGGGTCCATCAACAGAGGAATGGACAAACAGTACATACACATGATGGAATATCATTCGGCCTTAAAAAGGAAGGGGATTCTGTCTGATGCATGAAACCACGTGGATGAATCTTGCAGGCATTGTACTAATTGAAATCAGCCAGGCACAAAAGGAAAAATAATGTATGAGTCCACTTATAGGGGGTACCTAGAATAGTCAGTTCATACAGCCAGAAAGTAGAATAGTTGTTGCCAGGAATTGGGAAGAGGGAAGAGTAGGGAGTTACTGTTTAATTGGTATAGTTTTTCTGTTTGAGTTGATGCAAAAGTTTGGGGAATAAAGAGTAGTGGTTGTCCAGCATTGTGAATGTACTTAAAACCACTGAATTATATGTCTCAAAATGGTTAAAACGGCAAATTTTATCTTATGTATATTTTTCCACATCTTTTTTTCAGAAGAAAAAGGAGACCTGGGCCCAGATTGGCCTCTGCCTGTAACTCCTCTCTGGCTAGTATCCTCCCATGCAAATGAGGGGTTCCATGCATGGACTTCAGTGAATCCCTTACAAAAGCTGTAAGCAAAATCAAGGCCTCTCTTCAGATGTAAGAAGCCTAAGATCCACTTTAAGTGGGAAAAAAATAATGTTCAGAGTAGTATGGGTATTATCATACTGCCACTTGAATAAAAAAGGAACAATTAGGGACTTCCCTGGTGGTGCAGTGGATGAAAATCTGCCTGCTAGTGCAGGAAACATGGGTTCAATCTACTGAGCCCATGCTCTAGAGTCCAAGAGCCCCCACTACTGAAGCGTGTTGGCCAAGAGCCTGTGCTCCTCAACGAGAGAAGCCACCTCAAAGAGAAGCCTGCATACTGGGAGAAGAGTCGGCCCTGCTCCCCACAGCTGGAGAAAGGCCACGCAGCAACAAAGACCGAGTCCAGCCAAAAATAATTAATAAAAATTAATAAATTAATTGATTGTTAAAAGAGAGAACAATTTATATTGTTTGTACCTGCATCATCTATTTCTTGGAGAATACACAGAAAGCTCAGAAATCTGGTAACCTGCTGAGGGGAACTCAGTGGCTGGGCAAGGAAGAAACTCTTGACCTTTGAATTTTAACATTGTGTAAATATCTATACAAATAAATCTAAATAGGGCTTCCCTGGTAGCTCAGCGGTAAAGAATCCGCCTGCCAGTGCAGGAGACACAGGTTCGATCCCTGATCCGGAAGATCCCATATGCTGCCCAGCAACTTAAGCCCGTAGGCCACAACTATGGAGCCTGCGCCCTGGAACTAGGCAGCGGCGGACTAGTGAGCCCACGTGCTGCAACTGCTGAAGGCTGGGCGACGCAGAGCCGGTGCTCCGCAGCGAGACAACGCCACTGCAGCCAGAAGCCCGCTCAAGGAAAGCAGAGAAACCCCGCGGGGAGCAACCGATACCCGGAACAGCCAAAAACAAAGGACATTAAAATACACCTAAATACATTCTGGACGAGTTCGATGGCACTTCTGGAAACAGTGCAGGGAAATAGGAAATAGAGGCAGGGGCCCACCCCCATATTCTGCTGACTACAGAGGCAGAGAAGTCATCACGTTTGCCGGAGAACAAGAGCAATATTTCGGCGCTCTCTGTTTCGGCTGTGCTCACAGCAAGTCCCCGTACGTTATCGCGTGGGGAGCTCCGGGAGGTTTATTATCTCGGTTTGCAGACGACGAAACCGAGACTGAGAGAGTCTCCGCCTCACTTTGGCTCCGGGTAGGGACAGGGGCTCGGGCCAAGGACCTCCTTCTCCCGGGGCCCCAGCCTCGCCCTTTTGCCCTGCGGGCGGCTCTCGCGCGCCCCTCGCAGGCCTGCAGGGAGCCTTTTATCGGATGAGGTGGGCGGTGTTCTCTGGTTGGCAGAATAAAGGCACCTAGACACTGTGTGCGCGCGCGCGTGTGTGTGCGCGCGCGTGTGGCTGGGGACAAAGCCTAGACACTGTGTGTGTGTGTGTGTGTGTGTAAGAAAAAGTGTGTGAGGTTCCAGTGTGTCTGAATCTTTGTGAGTCTGCTGTATGCGGTGCGCCAGCAGTGTGTTGACTCTGTGTTAGAGCTGAGGGTGTGTGTGCATGGGGAAATGGGGGTGTTTGTGTACATGTGTGCGCATGTGTCCCAACACAGGGCAATCTCTGTCCTTGACTGTACAGCTCTGGTATCACCTCTGTGAAACCACCCTGACCACCCTGGCCAGCATCACTCAGTCCCTCTCCTGGTGCCCTCCCTCCTGGACACAGTTCCATCACTCCGCCTGACACACACACTTTATTAAACCTTACTGGTGACATCCCTGTCCCTCTCCTGTCTGGGCAGGGAGCTGAAGTCTGCATGGGACAGGGCACATGGTGGCCCATCCATGCGTGTGTGCATGTTTGATGTCACATGAGAGGCCTGTATATGCTGGAAGGTGTCAGGGGGTGGGGAAGGGTCCCATCTGACAAAGTTAAGTACACCCATTCTGTTTGGATCCTGGGGGCCTATAGTCCTTCTCCCAGATTTCTTACCCACAGCCTTCCTACTCAGAGCTGCCCAACCCCATGACAAAGGGCAGGCCATCTCTCAAGTGGTTATTTATGGACCCAGGGTCAGCCAGACCGCTCTTCCTCTGTGGCCTGGTTTTAGGGCAAGGCATCTGTCCGTCGGCTGGATAGGACAGGGGCTGACTTGGGACTCTGGGCCGCCTGTTGGCCTCCTGGGACTTGGATCTCTTGGATTCTGGTCCTCCCAACTGGTCCTGGAGTCAGTTCGAAATTGCCAGGTCAAACTTAGTGTCTCTCTCCAGCCCCCAAGCACAAGGCCTGAATTCCCAGCCCCTGCAGTCTGTTGTGTCATGCTCATGCTAGTAACAGCATGGTTCTTATTTGTGGTGCGTTCTTATTTGTTCTGTCTTCTGTAGAGCCTAGGACTCCAGGCTCATTCCCCCTGGGGAAGTCCTTCCTCCTGTTGATCTTTCTTTTCCAGTCAAGGTCTGAAGCTTCTCCCCTTCTCTTCCAGAAACAGTGCTGAAAGAGAAGGAATAGAGCTAAATGGTTACACTACTCAGACTCTTGAACTGCACTCTCTGGAGTGGTTGGCCCAGCTCTACCAGTGGCAAGATTTTTAGCTCCAGGCAAGTGTGTCAGACCAAAGCCTTCCTCAAATTGGATAATTCAAGGACTGTTTCGTAAAAGGATTATTTGCAAAGGTATGGGCAGAGTATTGGTGAACCACAAGGAGTAGTGAGTGCATTACCCCCAAGCTAGGAGCGGTGGCTTAGTTACCGCCCTCAGGGGCCCAGGAGATGGAGGGAGCATGGTTCCTAGAATCTGGAGAGAGATGGCCGCCCAGAAAGCAGACGGCAGGTGCTGTGATCTACAGCAACCCCACAGAGGGAGGGCAGAGACACACCCAGACTTACTTTCCTCTACCTCATCTGTCATCTGTCAGTGCCATGCTCCAGCCAACCCCTACGGAAGTCACGGGACAAGGCCTCCGGCCTCCTGGCTGCAGAGCAGAGTGGAAAGGTTAAAGAAAAGATGTAGAGTGGCAACAGAAGTCCAACACACCCTGCTTGCCTGAGTTCCCTCATCAGTAAAACAGGCTATTAGGGAATTCCCTGGCAGTCCAATGGTTAGAACTCTATGCTTTCACTGCTAGGGCCTGGGTTCAATCCTGGTCGCAGAAATAAGATCCCACAAGCTGCACATGCAGCCAAACTAACGTAAAATAAAACAAACCAGGCTATTCGTCCCACCTTGCTTTTGGGTTGTCATGATGATAAAAGGTGAGGATGTGAGGCCTTGCATGTTGTACCAGCACATGCTGTGTGCTCAGTGAACAGATTCAATGGTCTGCCTGTCGATTTTAATGATGAGCTGACACGGCAAGCTTGTGTGCCTCCTAAGTCAGTTCAGTCGTGTCTGGCTCCTTTTGATAAGACCAGCAGTTTTGTTATCCTCTCCCCCTTCTCTCTCCACAGTCTGGAGGCTCCAGCTCCAAATTTTGAAGCATGTCAGTGCAGAAGAACATGCTCCCCAACTGGCTCTGGTCATGGATGTCTAAGTCACAACAGGATGTAGTGAAGTCCATCCTGACTGGGGCTCCAGGAGGTAAGAAGGGGCATCAGATGCCATTAGAGAGAAGGGGAGAAATGAAAGTAGGAGTCAGGTGTGGGTGGGAAGACAAATGGTCCATATTTGCTGCTGGCTAGGAGGTATTTGGGGAGGAGCTGTGTTCACAGTCTCCTCCCTGTTAATTATAGCTATGGACTGTACTGGCCAGGCTCTTCCGTCCATGAGATTCTCCAGGCAAGAAGACTGGAATGCATTGCCATGCCCTCTTCCAGGGGATCTTCCCGACCCAGGGATCGAACCCACGTCTCTTATGTTTCCTTCATTGGCAGGCGGGTTCCTATCTAAAACAGAGACCTTGAATGTTTTCCCTTGCAAACCTCTCTTCCCTTCCTTACCTAACTGCTCAAGCCAGAGTCCCTCAGTGCCATCCTTTGGGTCTGGGAGCCTTGCTCTCTCTCTCCCCACATGGCACCATCATTCCATTCTATCTGCTCTTCTCCAACATACATCTCAGATCTGGTTCCCACTCTTCATCTGCACTGCCACTATGCTAGTCCTCCCAGCTCGACTTCCCCTAAAACGCCTCACTGGTCCCCCTTCACCTACTGTCTGGTCTTGAAAGCATCAGTTGACTGCCACCCTCCTGGGTGAGCCCACTGCCCTGCAAGGCCCTGCTTCTGTCTCCAGTCTCACTGGGACCATACGCCTCTATTCTCACTGCAGCTTGCCCTCTCTAGCACCAGGCTTTTCCTTCCTCGGAGTCTCGGCGTATGTTATTTTCCAACCCCATAGAAAACTCCTTGTGCCAAATTGTCCCCACTGGTTCTTTCTCCTCCCCCAAATCTCAGCTTAAATATGATCACTTCCGGAACTTCCCTGGTGGTCCAGTGGTTAAGATTCCATGCTCTCAGTGCAGGGGGCCCAGGTTCGATCTCTGGTCAGGGAACTAGATCATGCATGCTGCAACTAAGACCTGACATAGCCAAATAAATAAATATTGTTAAAAATATAAGATCACATCAAAGTGGCTTTTTCCAACCACCTCATCTAAAACACATCCCCTTCTCCTCACAGGCTTCTCTGTTCCAGCACCATGATCCATTACTTCATAGAGTTTACAAAGTATGTAGTTACATATTTATTTGCTTAACACTTGTTTATAGTCTGTCTCATCTCCATACTAAACATTCCATAGAAGGGCATGGACTCTGTTTTGCTTACCACTGCATCCTTAGGGCCTGGCACAGAGTAGGTGCTCAATAAATATTGCAAATGGTCATCAAGCAGAGAGGAGCCAACGTGAGGATGACAATGATGCTATCAGAGCCCTTCTAGAGAATCTCATTGCATGATCAAAATGTTCCCCATCCCCTTTCTTCAACCTCCAGTCCCTACCCTAGATCCCCTGCTTCCTAGATTCATCTAGGGCTAACTTCAGTAAAGTACAAAGGGACCATAGTGAAAGTGAAAGTTGCTCAGTTGTGTCTGACTCTCTGCGATCCCATGGATTCTCCAGGCCAGAATACTGGAGTGAGTAGCCATTTCCTTCTCCAGGGGATCTTCCCAATCTAGGGATCAAACCCAGGTCTCCCACATTGCAGGTGGATTCTTTACCAGCTGAGCTACCAGGGAACCCCTTCAAAGGGACCATATTACTGGAAAAAAAAAAAAATCTCTGTTCAGGTTGATGACCAGACAGAATGGATGGATTAAAAATTTATCAGGAAAAATGGATGAGAGAAGGGCGGAAATGCCAGAGGACAGGGGCAGAGAGCCAGCAGATCCAGGGGAGGGACTCTGAGTGGGGATAGGGGTGGCCCACTGGGTGTGTCCCTTTTCTTTTTCTGCTCCTTTTGATAAGACCAGCAGTTTTGTTATCCTCTCCCCCTCTCTCTCCACAGTCCGGGAGGCTCCAGCTCCGAATTTTGAAGCGTGTCAGTGCAGAAGAACATGCTCCCCAAATGGCTCTGGTCATGGATGTCTAAGTCACAACAGGATGTGGTGAAGTCCATCCTGACTGGGGCTCCAGGAGGTAAGAAGGGGCATCAGATGCCATTAGAGAGAAGGGGAGAAATGAAAGTAGGAGTCAGGTGTGGGTGGGAAGACAAATGGTCCATATTTGCTGCTGGCTAGGAGGTATTTGGGGAGGAGCTGTGTTCACAGTCTCCTCCATGTTAATTTATAGACCCCAGTCTGGGCCTCTTCTCCCAACCCCAATAGGCAGAGCAGAAAGGAGCGTGCAGCCTGGGAGCCAAGGGGCATTACCATGACTACTGGACTCTGGCCTCTGGTGCACAGGACTTCCAGTGACACTTTAACCAGGATACAGAGCTGATTCCCCACCCGCCCGGCCTCCTGCCTCCCACAGTTAACAGTGTGGAGCAGATCCCTGGAGACAGCAGGTGTGCAGGAGCATGGAAGGTGTGGCTGGCACTGGGGCTCCTCTTCCTCTGAGCTGGGCTGGGGCAAGCTACAGAGACTTCAGGACCTGGAGGAGCACTGAAGGGGCTGAGGAAACTCAGAGGAGGGAGTGGGAAGCCAGTCAATTGTCAGAGGCTGGAGAGAAGAAGACAGGAACCTTAGGAAAGGGAACTGGGTGATTCTCAGCCTGGAAATGAAGGGCCACAGTGAACTAGATATCAAAGGGGGCTGAGGCTGAGAGAAGTCAGCAGCTAAAGGGCAAGAAGTCTGACGTGGTGAGGGACTGGATAGCTAGGTGATCAAGAATTTGAGCCTGGAGTTAGTCAGACCTAAATGGGAATCTTATTTCTGTTAATTAGAAGCTATACAACCTTGGGCAACTGATCTAACCTTTCTCAGCCTCTGTTTCCTTACCTAGAAAATGGGGATAATTCCAGAACATATAACACTACCTCCTTACTAGCATCCTGGTGACTAAAAAAGATAATGTATACATAATGCCCAGCTCAGAAGACTCAACAAACTGGAGAACTGAGGGAAGGAATAGAAAGTGCGCTGAGATGAAAGGATGGGGACCAGAGGCAGGTGCCCACATAGCCCCTTTTTACTGCAGGACCAGCAGGGTACCTGCGGTGGGCTAGTGTAGCCCAGATGACTCAGGAGCTGAGCATTTCCTTCTTCCAGCAGCAGCAGCTGCCAGCCACTATGGCAGACACCTTCCTGGAACATCTGTGCCTGCTGGACATCGACTCTGAGCCTGTGGTTGCTCGCAGTACCAGCATCATCGCCACCATCGGTAAGCACCCCCACCACCCCCTGCAGCGTCACAGGGCCGCGTGTGTTTTTCTCAAGGTGCTGCCTCATCTTTTGTGTTCTTTAAGACTTCTCCTTGTTTGATTGAGGGATAAATAAATTTTTATTTTAAAGTTTTCTATATTTATTTATGGCTGCACAGGGTCATTGCTGCAAGAGGCTTTCTCTGATCGCTGAGGGCAGGGGCTGCTCTCTGGTTGTGGTGTGCAGGCTTCCTCACTGCAGTGGCTTCTCTTGTAGAGCATGGGCTCTAGGAGAACTGGGCTCAGTATCTGCAGCTTGGAGTCTCTAGAACAAGGCTCTGGAATTGTGCTGCTCAGGCTCAGTTACCCTGAAACACGTGGGATCTTCCTGGATCAGGAATCAAACCGGTGTCCCCTGCATTGCAAGGGAGATTCTTACACTGGACAACTTCAGAAGCCCAATAAATATTTGTTGAGTGCTTGGTAGATAAGCTTCTGGGTCCTGGGAATGGGTCAGTGAAATGAAATAAACAGACAGGGACTTCTCTGGTTAGGATTCCATGCTTCCACCGCAGAGGGCCCAGGTTCTATCCTAGCTAAGGAAGTAGATCCCACCTGCACAGCATAGCCAAATAAGTAAAAATAATTATTTTTTAAAAAGAGACTTCCCTGGTGGTCCAATGGATAAGACTCCATGCTCCCAATGCAGGAAGCCCAGGTTCAATCCCTGGTCAAGAAACTAGAACCCATATGCCACAACTAAGACCCAGCACAACCAAATAAATATTAAAAAAGAAAAAAAATAGACAAAGATCCCTACTCTCGGGGTGCTGACACTAGCTGGGTGGGACAATAATAAATATAATAAGTTATTTAAAAATAAGGAAAGTATTTAGTATATTAGAAACTGATAAGTACTATGGGAAAAAAAGAGAAAAATCACGCATGGTAAGGAGCATTAAAATGCAAGGGCAGGAGGGAGGTGGCAGTCCTAACAGGGAGTCAGGGTAGCCATTGTTGAGAAAATTAGACCTGAGCAAAGACAGATGTCTGAGGGAAGAGAGTTCTAGGCAAAGGGAATAGTCAGTGCCAAGGCCCTAAGTCAAGGAGGCTGGAAACCATCAAGGGGAAGAGCAGCAAAAATGAAGAGGTTGGAGGAAGGGGAAGATAAAGGAGGGTTTAGTAGGCCATTTTTAGAATTTGAGTTGCATTTCACTCCAAGTGTAGTGCGAAACTGAAACCACTGTAGAGTTCTGAGCAGGAGTTACATGCTGTTACTTAGGTCTTAACAGAACTGCCATGGCTGCTATATTGATAGTAGATTGGGGTTGGGGGTTGGGGTGACCGCCAAAGCTGCTCCTGCAGTACATCTGGTTTAGACCACGTGGTGGCAGTGGAGCTGCTGAGAAGGGACAATATTCTGAATGTATTTTGAAGGTAGTGCCAACAGGATATGATGGAATGGCTATGGGGTGAGGGTAGGGGTGAGAAAGGAGTCAAGGACTAGTCCCAGTTTTTGGTGTGAGGAGCTAGAAGAATCCGTTATCAACTGAGCAGGAGAGACTGTGGTGGAAATGTTTAGAGGAGAGATCAGTTCAGTTTGGGGCTTGCTGAGTTTGATTACACATATTAGACATGCAAGTGTGGTATAGAGTAGGCAATCAGATACATAACTCTGGTCTGGGGAGAGGGGTCTAAACTGGAGATGTAAATTTGGAAGTTGTTGACATTCTGTTGGTATGTAAAGCCATGAGACTAGCTGTGACTACCGAGGAAGTGAAAGTGAAATGAGAGAAGAAGAATGGTCATCTAATGGGAGCTAAGGCTGAAAGGGAGCAGCCAGGGAGGTAGCAAACCAGGAGAGGGTGGTGTCCTGGAGGCCAAGCCAAGAATGTATGTCAAGGATGTGTGTCAGATACTGTTGACAGACCAGCTAAGATGAGGACTAACCACTAGATTTAGCAACAACACAGAGGGTGTTGGTGACCTTGACAAGAGCAGATGTAATGGAGAGTGGGTACAAGGAGAATAGGGGGAGGGGATACAGAGATGACTCTTGTCATGAGTTTTGCTGCGCCAGTGAGCAAAGGAATAGGGCTGTGTAGCTAGAGGGGGAACTGAAATTAGGAGAATTCGTTGCTGTTGGATGCAATAACACCAGGCTTACATGCTGATGGGAATGATATAACAGAAAAGGAAAACATCAATGACATAGAGAACTGGGGGAACTGCTGACTCTGTGTTTGATTGGGTGAGAAGGAGACCCAGTACGCAAGTGGAAGAACTGGCTTAGAGAGGGACTGGAGAGGCTGGTCAGCTGGGTCTCAGTTACTCAGCTGTCCTACCAGCAGGGAAGGAATGGAACTCAACTCTCCTCAGTCCAACAGGAAGGAGGCTCTAAAGCTTGGCACCCATCCCCTTCTCATTCACTGGGGTTCCGCCACACTGCAGCACGGAACATCAAGGGCCTGGCTGAGCCCACCCTTCTAGGGCCTTGCAGTGCAAGGAGCCGGGTCTTAGCTGGAGAGGGGAACGTAGTCTCTGATCTGTGTGCAGGGGTGGGGTCAGGGGACAAAGGTCGGGTGACAGGACTTCTGCGGCCTGGGGCGGCCCCGAGGGTGATGATGGGTTCGATTGTCACTCAGGTTTGGTGAGAAAGTTGTCTGAATCGGGTCTCTGGTTCCAGGGCCGGCATCTCGCTCCGTGGAGCGCCTCAAGGAGATGATCAGGGCCGGGATGAACATCGCCAGACTCAACTTCTCCCACGGCTCCCACGAGGTTCAGGGCGGGGCCACGGGGAGACGGGTGGGGCTAGAGGATGCCCCGAGCTCCCGGCCAGCTTCCCCTGAAATCCTCGCTTTGTTCTGCTCCCCAGTACCATGCTGAGTCCATCGCTAACGTCCGGGAGGCGGTGGAGAGCTTTGCAAATTCTCCGCTCAGCTACCGACCCGTGGCCATCGCCCTGGACACCAAGGGACCGGAGATACGCACTGGGATCATGCAAGGGGTGAGAGAGGACCCGCGACCCGCCCTGTTCTGGAGACGGCGAAGGGGGAGGTGCGGCGTGAAGGAAGTTATCCTTAGGGCGGAGCATTGGGAGGGGGCCGGCCCTGACCTCCACAGGCCGAACTCAGCGGTCCTCTGGCCCCGCCCCTAGGACCCGGAGTCAGAAGTGGAGATAGTGAAGGGCTCCCGGGTGCTGGTGACCGTGGATCCAGAGTTCCGGACGCGCGGGGGACGCGAACACCGTGTGGGTTGACTACCCCAGTATCGCCCGAGTCGTGCCGGTGGGGGCCGCATCTACATTGACGACGGGCTCATCTCCCTAGTGGTCAAGAAAATCGGTGCGGACGAGCCTCCCGCCCTGGTCCTGCGCAGTGGGCCCTCTTCCTTTCGGTCCCGCCTTCGCCCTTCACTCCCACCACACCTTCCCGAGTCCCTGGCATCCAGACTCCTGGGCTATCCTGGGCTGGGGCTGTATTGGCGGGTTAGAAGTTTCTTCCACAGACGTCCACCCTGTGGACGTGCAGAGTCCAGGTTCGGTGCAGAGTCCAGGCTGAGCATGAAGAAACAAATAAGACATCATTCCGTTTTCTTGCGGTCCAAGCCCGGTGTTCCCACTGCTGTGACTATGCCCCGGCCTCACCCCTAACCTAGGCGGATTCTTTTCATACCCGCAGGTCCAGAAGGGCTAGAGACCGAAGTGGAGAACGGCGGTGTCCTGGGCAGTCGGAAGGGCGTGAACTTGCCAGGCGCCCAGGTAGACCTGCCCGGGCTCTCCGAACAAGATGTCCAGGACCTGCGCTCGGGGGTGGAGCAGGGGGTGGACATCATCTTTGCCTCTTTCGTGCGGAAAGCCAGCGACGTGGCTGCCGTCCGGGCTGCTCTGGGGCCGGAAGGACAGGGCATCAAGATCGTTAGCAAAATCGAGAACCACGAGGGCGTAAAGAAGTGAGACTTGGTCTTTGTTCCCCTCAGGCCGTACGAATCCCCGTCTCCCTCCTCTTTCCCTGCTTGCCTCTCTCTGGCTTCTCTTGGGTCTTTCCTAGCCCTGACTTCCCCAAACACCCAGGTTCGATGAAATTCTGGAGGTGAGCGACGGCATTATGGTGGCACGGGGTGACCTGGGCATTGAGATCCCGGCTGAGAAGGTTTTCCTGGCTCAGAAGATGATGATCGGCCGTTGCAACTTGGCGGGAAAGCCCGTAGTCTGTGCTACACAGGTCTGCCATGAGCCCTGGGGGCAGGGCCCTCTGTGAGTCTGGGGACACCGAGGGTGAATACGCACTCCTTAGGTCTCTAGCACGTTTTGCTGTCCAATGTTTGACCCTCAAACAACAAAGCTATGAAGACCTACTGTGACCCCCGTTTTCAGATGAGGAAACAGAGCAGCCAGGATCACACAGTTTGTGAGTGTGACTCTGGTTTTCAGGGCCCTCAGAGTGGATGTCAGAGATGTAGTCGGAGCAGGGTCCCCAGTCAGATATGACTCCTACAGCTCTGACCTCGAGATATCCCCCAGATGCTGGAGAGCATGATCACTAAGCCCCGGCCAACTCGGGCAGAGACAAGTGATGTGGCCAATGCCGTTCTGGATGGGGCAGACTGTATCATGCTGTCGGGGAGACTGCCAAAGGCAACTTTCCTGTGGAGGCTGTAAAGATGCAGCATGCGGTAGGAGCTCAGAATGCAAGGCAAATGGGCTGGAAAACCACCCCCCACTTCCAGATCCCAATACCCTTGCCCAGCCTGACCTCCTGATGCCCACAGATTGCCCGGGAGGCAGAGGCTGCCGTGTACCACCGGCAGCTCTTTGAGGAGCTACGCCGGGCAGCACCACTGAGTCGGGATCCTACGGAGGTCACCGCTATTGGTGCTGTGGAGGCTGCCTTCAAGTGCTGCGCTGGTGCCATCATTGTGCTGACCACAACTGGCCGGTGAGGAGAACACTGGGAACACACCAGGACAGAGCTCTGGGTCCAGGGCAGGCTGGTATGGGCCCCAAGCTTGGCTTTTATCTCATCATCAGAGATCTTTATAGGGTAAGTAGAGAGGCAGCTATGGGAGCTGGAAGCCTAGAGAGACAGATCTTGGAGCACACCAGGAATTGTGCCTATTGCCTCAAGGGGATAGGAGGGCAAGGTGGCATCACTGGGTGCACTGACTTCCAGGCCATCTGGGCTCCCAGGGCTCAGAAACAGGTCCTCTGCATTTAGCCCACAAAGCTTTGCAATGCTGGGGTATTACAGAAGGCTCCAGAAGGTCTGAATTCAAATCTTTGCTCTGAAACTTAGCTATGATATCTTGGGTAGGTCACCCAGGTTCTGTAATCCTCCTCCACTTGCTCATAGGGATATGAGGATTAACAGGAAACATTTTTAAGTTAAATACTATATAAAGATGCATTCCCAGAAAGGTTTCTGTTTTTCAAAGGTTTCTCCTTATCTCATTTGATAGATTTTTTTTTTTAGTCATCTCATAGTTTCCCCATGTGGTCAGACAGGCAGCTATTCTTACACCCACTTTATGGGTGAGAAAACTAAGGCCCAGAAAAATATGATGACTTATCTAGGGTCACACAGCTTATTGGTGGCACCTGGAACCCGAACCCAACAATCTTCCAATATTCTGGGCTGACCTTGTCTGCCTCCTTCAGCTCAGCCCAGCTTCTGTCTCGGTACCGACCTCGAGCAGCAGTCATTGCCGTCACCCGCTCTGCTCAGGCTGCCCGCCAGGCCCACCTGTGCCGAGGAGTCTTCCCTGTGCTCTACCGTGAACCTCCAGAGGACATCTGGGCCGACGATGTGGACCGCCGGGTCCAATTTGGCATTGACAATGGTGAGCCCCCTGGCTCCCTCCCACCCTCCCCTGGATTTGTATCCTGAGTCCTCCAACCCCACTTCCTACACTCACCCAAAGGGTCTTGCCTCTCTCCTCTGGTCTCAGGTTTTCTCTGTGAGATTCACTAAGACTGAGATACTTGAGTCTCCAAGGGTGGGGGGGAACATGCTGAGAGAGGGCAGAGGGAGCCAGGGCAGGGACCAGGGCATCCCTAAGTGGTTGGCACAGCTGCTGCCTCCACCAGATGGCTGGAGCTGGGCATGACACAAGGAGCAAGAGATGAGAGGAGAAAGAGGGACCCGGGGCCCTGCAGCTGCAACTGAAATCGAATTGACAGTTGCTATGCTCACCCCCTGGGCTTCCCTGGTAGCTCAGCTAGTAAAGAATCTGCCTGCAATGCAGGAGACCCTGGTTTGATTCCTGGGCAGGGAAGATACTCTGAAGAAGAGATAGGCTACCCACCCCTGTATTCTTGGGCCTCCCTGGTGGCTCAGACAGTAAAGAATCTGCCTGCAATGCGGGAGACCTGGGTTCAATCTCTGGGTTGGGAAAATTCCCTGGAGGAGGAAATGGCAACCCACTCCAGTATTCTTGCCTGGAGAACCCCCATGGGGTCTCAAAGAAGTTGACATGACTGAGCTACTGAGCACAGCACATACTCATACTCCACCCCCTTTCCGTGTGCACAGCCACGCAGGTGGATAGACGTGCTGCTCAGTAACACACCCCATGGCACCCCATGGGCACAGCTGCAGCTTCTCACCTCCTACAGTGGTCACATTCCCTGCAGTGCCCCCTGTAGGGCACACTGTACAGTTTGCCTCGGGCCCCTCCTTCCTTATGGGTGCCCTTGAGGAAGGCAGTGAAGGGTGGTGGCTGGTTCTCTCTACAGGGCTGGCCTGGGTCCCTCAGTGGCTGATTATCATCTTCTCTCCTTCCTCCCATCCAGGAAAGCTCCGTGGCTTCCTCCATCCTGGGGACCTGGTGATTGTGGTGACAGGCTGGCGACCAGGCTCCGGCTATACCAACATCATGCGGGTGCTGACCGTAACCTGAGGTGCCCCTCCTCCTCTGACCAGGCCAGCCCTGGACCCGCCCCTCTCCACTCCCTCCTGCAGCCCCACATCTAAGTCTTTTCTACTCCCAATCCTCCCTACCCCAGGCCACATCTGCCATCCAGTTTCCTTCCAGGGCACTCCCTCCCTTTCTCTATTTCATGCAGGCCTGGATAGTCTGTATCCAATTAAGCACTGGCCATCCAACAGCACCAATGGTACATTCCCTGCATCTAATACTCTCAGCTGGTCCCTAAGATGCTCTGAGCCTTTAATCCCAGCTCAACTATTAATTCTATCCCCCAGGTTTCCCATAGCTGAAGGTGGAGGGAGGGGAGCAGGGTAATCATGGCCACAGTCTCCACAAAATCTCATCTTAAAAATCATCTCCCAAGGAGAGTGTCACCTCTTTCTTCATTGTGACTGGAAGCTAGGGGAGATGGAAGCCAGGAAGCACCAGAGCCAGGTGGGCCCACCTCATTAGTGTCTCATCACCTCGAGGCTTGCAGGCCACTCCCATTTGCTCTCATACCCATCTCATGCTTTACTGGGTCAGGTGTTCTGGCCTCCTTCTGTGCCCTGAAATGCCCACTTTGTTCCCACACACAAACCAGGAGCCAAAACAAGTGTCTCTATTTTCTTTTTAAACCCAGATGTTTGGAAGCCATATAAAACTTCTCCCATACACGCAGAAGCCCAGAACTCCCCACCTAGGAGAAAAGGAGCATTAGGGTCCTGGCCCCACATTCTTTGATGCTGGAGAGTAGATGTGGGGACAGAGGGGGTGGGCTGCAGGATTCTCTTGTCCCTGAGAAGGCAGAGGTACTGGCTAGCCTGCCCTTCCCTAGGCTTGGATACCTCGGGCCCTCCCCCTTGCTCCTGCACCAACAGCAAACTCAACAGGAAAGAAAGAACTAAAAATAAGAACAGTCCTTCTCAGGTGGCCCTTCCTGGTCCTACGTAGATAGGGAGGGTGTTCAAGTATTGCTGCTGATGGGAGTTGCACAAGGACTGCAAAAGCTGGAATGGAAGGCCCTGTCTGTTCCTGTTTCTCTAGTAGGAGGGGAGCGCAGGGGTGGATAAAGGAATGGATAAATAAAGTGAGTTGATAATAAATAAAACTAGCAAATGAATGAATAAACTATTAAATGAATAAATAAGGGAGGGAGGAAAGAAAAAAATTCCATCTAGGGATTCAGCCACTTGCCCCCTACCTGGGGGATCTAGACTGGCATACTAAATAAGGGGGTGTCAGCAATCCCACAGCTTCAAGCGGGCCATCACCCAGACAAGGGCACAGGAAGGAACAGGCTCCCAGTTTATAAAAAGGTAGCTCTACCACAGAGACAGAAAGCACAAGGAACTCGGAAGGAGGTGTGTTCCCACTCAGGGATATAGACAGGGAGGGTCCACGCATGGCAGTAAAGCTGGGTGCCCACACCAGGGGCCTGAGACATTTGTTGACATCAATGAGGGCATGGGTAGTTGGCAGTGCCCAGCTATGCTAGCCAGACAGGAAGATTAACCATGCCAGGCAGAACTTGAAAGGTCATGGACAGGAAAACAGAGACATCTAGTTACTTGGCAATGATGGTGATGGCAAGTACTTGTGCTTAGTAAGATGGGCTCATGGACTTGGGCCTGCACCTGGGACCGTGGCTAGGGAATACCCTCATCAGAGGACTCGGAGTCACTTCTACTTGGCAGTGGAGATATACAGTGCCTGGCGCAGTGCCTTGAACATGGTAGGCGCTAAGAACCTTTGATGACAGGGTGCATGGATTAGGACGGGTGTCAGGCTACAGGGTGCCTGAGCTGAGGACAGAGACCATCTTCTTGGTACTAAGGGGAGATAGTCCCATAGGGCAGTGTTTCAGGTCTCCTCAGTGTCCCCAAGAGGTGTCTGCCCTCAGGCGTATGCTACTGCACCCAAGGGCTTACCTAAAGGTTTCACATGTTGGCAGACAGCTGGGGGCCCCGGGGAGTAGCTGGCTCAGGCACTGGCAGCCTGGGGGGCTGGGCTGTCCCTGGAGGCTTGGTCAGGAGCCCTGAAGGGGGCAGGCGTTCACTTCCTGAGCCCTTACGCCCAGGAGAGCCATCACCTGCTGCCCTCTGAGGCAGAGAAGGTTGGGAGGCTGACAGCGGGCGACCCCGAGGTCCTAGTCGCCGTCCACCCCCTCCTGGGGAGGCCCCAGCAGTGACACCTGTGAGCGCCCAGCCCGGGATAGGCTGGCATGGAGGGTTCGGGCAGGCGGGGCCGGCAGGCGGGAGGTGGATGCCCAAGGCCCCCGGGCTAGAGGGCCAGCTCGGACAGGCACGAGGGGCGACGCTGGGGAGCCTGCTCCTGCTGATCTTCGAGCAGAGCGAGCCAGGAGGGTGACTGGAGAGTCGGGCGAGAGGGGAAGAGGGCCCCGCTGGTGCGTCAAGGCAATGGCCACACTGGAGGTCACAGCGGCTGCTTGCAGGGCGCGTGCACCAGTGGCTCCCACAGCACCGGCTTGCCACTGAGCCGAGCGCCTGTGCTGGGCGCCAGGCCCCGAACACCGCGAGCCATATCCCTGTCATGTTGAACCAGGTGCTGCTCCATGACGCCCCCACTGCTGCCCGGACTTGGCTCAGAACGCTTCCGCTGCAGTATGGAATTCTTCTTGCCTAGAAATTATCCGAGGGGGAAGGAGTTAAGGACAGGATAGGAATTCAAGATGAAGGTTGGATAGCAAAAGAACAAGGGTAACAAGATGGAGTCAACGGACACTGGCGGGGTGAAGGTAGGGGATGGGGATCAAGTGTGTGGAGACGGAGTTGGGAGATGGAGATTGGGAGATGAGGGTTGAAGGAAGAGGGTTAGGGGATGAGAGTACGTATCAGAGATGGTGAGGATCAGGGACTGGTACTCAAGGAAGAAGGATTCAATGCATGGGAACTGGAGGTGATATCTCCAGGGTGCAGAGATGCTGAGTTATAGGGACAGGGAGCCAGTGTGCTGAAAGCCATACTAGGGGGCATCTGCTGGGACTCCGGTCCCCTGGGGTGTGCCAAGGCACTGGAGCCTGGGCCCTGGGATCCTGGGGACTCCTTGCCATGGACAAGGGTGAGGGCACAGCCTAGACCTCACCCGATACGGCGCAGCCGATCCATGGCCACTGTCTCGAAGGCCCGGCGCATCATAGGGAACTCCTCGAGCACGGCGTTGAAATGGTCCACACTGAGTGAGTACAGGCGGCAGTAGGTGTCCGCACGCACGCTGGCTGTGCGTCGGCCCCGAGTCAGCAGGCAGATCTCTGACAAAGTTGGGAGGAGGCCTTCACAATCACTGTCTGCAGAACTCCCTCTCACTGGGCCTGCAGCAACTGACCCAGATTCCTCAGACTCCTCCCCAGATGGGAGCAACTTGTGACTCCCCACCCACCCAGAGGCCCTGAGTGCTCCAAGCACCCTCACTCTCCCGCATAATTACTGTCCTGCCTCTGTCCAAATTAAAGCTGATAACAGGCAGGTCTTGATGCACTCCTAGTAATTCCACTCCACTTTAATTCCCACCCCACCTCCATGGCTTTAGCCCAGGGGGTAGGCCTAGGGCAGTGCCCTCTCTTCCCTCCCCTTGAACAAACACCAAGGCAACCCAGAAGGAGAAAAGCAGTGTCAAAGGGCAAAGGGCAATGCAGCGGGGATGCTGGAAGGTGGTGGGTGATTTGGGGACTGAGAGATTATGAGTCTCAAAGCCTTTTGGGCAGCAGCCAGGAGAACTGTGGAACTGCCACAGGCTGGGTCCCTGATTCTCCCACCAAGTCATTCCCCCAGGGAGCCACAAAGCTCCAGCCCCTGGGATAGCACTGCTTTATTCCTATCTTTCCCTCATCTTGTGGGATCCCTGAGTCTCACTGGCCCAGGGATTTTCAACCTGACCATGCATGGGAATCTCTTACGCCTTTAAAATTACAGAACTCTAAACCCCAGACCCAGAGATTCTAACTGAATAAGCCTGGGGAGGGGCTGGAACTCTGTGGTCCTGGAGCACAGCCAAGGTTAAGATCCAGACCCAGGGGAGCAGCTTCCCTCCTTTCTCTGCTCCAGACCCCCACCCACCCACCCTGAGGCCTGCTGACCCCCAAAGTAGGATCCGTCAGTGAGGCGGGTGTCCCGGGCGCCACGTGCCAGCACACTGAGCAGCCCATGCTGGATGAAGTACATCTTCCTGCCCACGGAGCCCTCACGCACCACGAGGTCCCCTGGCTGGAAGACCTCGAAGCGTAGCTTGGTGAGCACGGCCGTGACGAAGCTGGGGTCAGCATGGGCAAACAGCGGCATGTGGGCCACCAGGCCCCGGCAGGTGAAGTTAATGATCTCCTGGGCAGGGGAGGGGCCTGTCAGGCAGGCTGTGCTCCCTGCCCCGAGGTGCCCCCATCGAGCTCATCTGTCTCCAGAAGCCCCACCCCTGGGGTCATGATCTGCCAAAGGATGGGGATGCTTCAGTCGGCCTGGGACCATCTCTAAGCTCCTGCCCTCAGAGCTTTCCCATGAGCCCTTGCAAGACCATACCCCAACCCCCACCCCCAACAGAGATTCCTGCAGCCCCTCCTCATGTCTGCTTCAGCCCTGAAAGATCATCAAGGAAGACCTCAACTCCTAAAAGTGCTCCAAAGGCCTGAACTCCCATGGGGCCCTCTGTAGGCCCCACTTACTGTAGGGGCCCCAGCTGACTAATAGTCCCCACCCTAGAGGTCGTCCCAGAAACCCAGGTCCTTGAAGAGCCTCCCTCCAGGGCCCCGCCCAGTCGCACCTCCCGAAGTGGTTCGCTCAGCTCGCCTAGGATGCTTTCCTCATCGAACATCTTGCCCTGGTAGCGGTGCTCATAGTACTCGTGGATGCGCTGCCGAGTATCAGCCGGCAACTTGTGGAAGGACATGTACTGCTCCACCTGCTTGTACTGGAGAGCCAGCCGACGGCCAGCAGGCAAGAAAGCACAGAGACAGATGTGGAGCCAGAACAGTGTTGGGGGAGGTTGCGGAGGAAGGTCACAGCCATGCGACACACCCAGAGGGTAGAAACATGGAGACAAAAGGATATATGAGTAAGGGTGGATACAGGGAGGACACAGCACAGTCACAGGAAAACCCAGATGTGGAGGAGTCCCAGGACAGGTGCATTGGTACAAAGGAAAGGTACACACACGGACAAATGGGGCAAGGCAGGACACAGAGAGCCAAGAGGGACGCATCAGAACGGGCTGCGCGTGGAGCTCCCCAGCCCCCGGCACCCCCTCCCCTTCCTTTTCCTGCCCCTGCTGACCTTCTCCTGGTACTGACGCCGCGAGGAGTCCAGGGACTGGATGAGGGCGGTGGCATGACCGATGAACATGGCGTGGCACGTGGCACCCACGATCATGCTGAGCATGGTGAGCCAGACGTCGGGCATGCCCACAGGTGCCTGCTGCCCGTAGCCAATGCACAGCATGTGGCTCATGGCCTTGAACAGGGCGTGGGAATACTGGCGGCCCCATGAGTGGTTCTGGGGGGCAGAGTGTATTGCAGAGCTGGGCACAGACCCCTTAGAACCTCATTCTCCTCCTGCTCCCCACTGTCTCTTTCAATCCTTTTGTCTGCCCCCTTCTACTTCAACTTGCCTGCCAAAGGAGGCACTTAGGTTTGGTTCTGTTCTGGGGGCCCAGAGGCAGAAGGGGCCTCTTTTTTTTTTTTTTGAAGGGGCCTCTTTTATAGCATGGGAGCTGCAGTTTCTCCCTAGGTTTCCTTCCCCATATACTCCCTCTAATACAAGTATTTCACCTCCCCACCTCCTCTCTTCTGTCTGCTCATGGTCATCTCTCCACCATCTCCCACTTGCCTCCTGTGTTTATCCCTCCTGCTCAGGGAGAAGAGCCCTTGGAAGGCCCAGGAAAGGCTGAGCGGTGGGGAGTTCTCACCACCATGTGGCTGATGGAGACCCAGCAGTCAGGAGGGAAGTCTTGCAGCATGGGGACCAGGAACTGCAGACAGCCATCCCAGTGACACAGCAGCAGCATCATTCCGATGAGGTTGAAGATGCGAACCACAGCACTGGCCAGGTCATAGGTCATGTGAAAGATCTGAGGAGTCCGAGGAGGGTCTGTTGTGGACAGGAACCTCTCCCTGCCAGGACTTTTCCATGCCTGGTCTTGCAGATTCTCTCTTCAAATTTCTCTCTGGCCCTACCCTCCGTGAATGTTAAGACTGTGGCTATAAAACAGCATATATAGCTAATACAAAGGAGGTTGTATTACTGCTCTCATCTCATAGATAGGAAAACTGATGCAAATCATGTGCCCAAAATCACAGCAAGTGCCACAGCAGAAACTCAAAAGGTCTACTGCACAAGCTGCCCAAGTACAGCCTGGGAAAGGGGAGAGAGGGCAATCTGCAGTGTAACAGCCCCAGGGCGTATATAAAGATTAATGCCAGAAGCTCTCTTCCCTTGTAACAATAAAAATAATTGGTAACCTACTGAGAACTTACTGGGTCAGGCACTGTACTAGGTGCTTTACAGGTATTAATTCCTTTAACTCTTATAACCTTATCATATGTAAGTATATTTAACATTTTCATTTCATAGACAAGGAAACCAGGGCTCATATAGTAAACAGTAAAATTGGGATCTGACCACAAGCAATGAGACTTTAGAGTTCACACGCTGAAACACTAAACTCTGCTGTTGTCCTGAAGCTGAAACTCCAGCCTTCCCCATCCTCTACAATTATTAGCTCCTCTTCTATACCTTCCTCCTGGAGTCTAACTAACTCTTCAGTGTGTGTCCAGCAACTATGCTCCATTCTCCTGCACCACCATCCTTGCATCCTGAGAATCCCATCCCCTGAACACTCATTCTGTCCCTGTTTCTCCCCCCACCAACACTGGAGACACTCCTCCCTTGGAAGCCCCACTCATCTGCCCCACCCCAGAAAGTTGCCAGGAACCCCACATATCGCTGTCTGGAGGAGTCTGCAAGCCCCCCCTGCCCACCTCCCCACCCCACCTCCTCCCATTGGTGTATGTAGCGGATGAGGCGGGAGAGGCGGAGCAGCCGCAGCAGGCTGAGGATCTTGGTGAAACGCACGATGCGCAGGGCCCGCGCTGTTTTGTAGACCTCAGCATCCAGTCGTGGCTCCAGCTCCACCACCAGAAAGATGTAATCCACAGGAATAGAGGAGATGAGGTCAACCAGGAACCAGGTGCGCAAGTAGCGTGTGCGGATGGCCCGCGGTGCCAGCAGGATCTCAGCACCCTCCTCTACCACGATGCCTGTGCGGAAGTTGAGCACCAGATCCATCAGGAAGAAAGTGTCAGAGAGGACGTTGAAGACAATCCAAGGTGGAGAGTTCTCTTCCTTGAAGAAAGTGATGCCCACGGGTAGCACAATGAGGTTCCCCACCATCAGCAGGAGCATGATCAGGTCCCAGTAAAACCTAAGGTAGGGGGTGGGATGGGAAGTAAGACCACAGTGAGAGTCAGTCACTAAACTAAGGGCAGATAGTCTCAGCCAAAAGTGGACAAGGATACAGAACAACAGGATGACCATTTACAGCTAATGGGAGTGTAAACTGGGAGCACCATTTGGAAAAATAGTTTGGAATTATCTAGTAAAGTTAAACATTTGCATTCCCTGCAACTTGGCAATCCTATTCCTAGGTACATACACATTCAAGAGAAAGATTCCAGGAGATATATACAGGTATAATGGCATTAAATCTGGAAATAATCCAAATATCCATCAGTAGAAAAATGTAGATAAATAAGATAAACACAGTAGATAAATACACTGATGCCCTGGAATATTATACAACTGTGAAATCACCCAACTGCAGCCTACATTCCACAGCATGAATGAATCTCATGGATTTAATGTCAAGAAACCAAAGGATACACACTGTAGGATTCCACATATACAAAGTTCAAAAATAGACCAAACTAAACTGCATTATTTAGGGATTCACAGAAAAGTAGCAAAACTGTAAAGAAAAGTAAGGAAATAAGTACCACAAAAGTTAGAATAGTGACTTTGAAAAAGGAATGTGAGAGCAGCGTGGAGCCTTCTGGGGTATCCCTAGTATAGTCTCTCTTGACCTAGACAGTTGTTACAGATGAGGCTCTTTTACAGTTACTCCTTCAAATATACATGTGTACACACACACACACACATACATCCTGGTATGCTAAGTTGCTTCAGTCATGTCCGACTCTGTGTGACCCCATAGACGGCAGCCCACCAGGCTCCCCCATCCCTGGGATTCTCCAGGCAAGAACACTGGAGTGGGTTGCCATTTCCTTCTCCAATGCATGAAACTGAACAGTGAAAGTGAAGTCGCTCAGTCATGTCCGACTTTCCGCAACCCCATGGACTGCAGCCCACCAGGCTCCTCCGTCCATGGGATTTTCCAGGCAAGAGTGCTGGAGTGGGGTGCCATTGCATTCTCTGACCCTGGTATATACTATACTATTTATATATATCTGCCTGATCTATTTACTGTATCTCTATTATATATATTAATATATATATACCTACTAAATATACCCCTAATATGCACATATATATTCTTTATATAGTATATATATATAATGTTCTCATTATATGTATATAATCTATGTCACTATTATTAAATATTTTTTAAGTTAAAAAAGATAAATATCGTTTGCTGATCTCACAGGGCTGTTAAAAAATATGCACTGATATGGATGTGGATGGATGGGACAGTGCTGTACAAGACTAGTTGGTGTTATGACTCACCCACCCTTTATCCCAAGATTTCTGAAGAGACTGCTGTTTTACCCATCTCCAGCTCTCTGCCCATTCCTAGTTTAGGACTGAAAACCTTTCCTAGCTTTCCTAACCCCAACCCTCCTTCCCAACACAGTTGGACTCATGGTTCCTGTTTTTCTGCTGGGACCTGTTTCCCAGAGTGGGGATGGTCTGTCCTGCCTCCTGTTTGAACTAGCTTTTCAGATGTACCCCTCTCCTCTTCAGAGCACTTAAGCAGGGCTGCACATACAGAGAAGCTCCACAGCAGATCCTGAGACAGCAAAGCTTGAAGCTCTGCACTCCTTTCTTCCCCTAACCTCCCTGTGCCCACTGAGACTTTGGTTGCACCCAGGCAAGGGCATGGTCGGGGAGAGCCATACTGCTGTGTGGAAGCTGTGAAAAGAAGAGGTCATTCAAAGAAGATCATTGGACAATCTGAAGGTCCCAACTAGAAATGGCAGTTTGAATTTCAGGACACATCTAGTTGTAGCATCAACCAAGGACCCAGCCCCTTCTGACTCTGACTGAAAAAAAATCAATCCTTTCAGCCCCTGAATGAAGCATGGTGGTCCCCAAGTCCAGGCCTCCAGGAAGCCCTGTGTGATTTCAATCAACAGCAAACCCTGGATCTCCTCTTCTCTTTCCTGACCACTGGAGAAATCCTGTACTGTAAGCTGGGAGAGAAGAGGGAAAGAGGGTTTGCCTTGCCATAAAGCATCTTCACAGCCTGACTCACAGGCAGTCACAAGCCTGGCGGGTGATACAGGAGAGAGGATGGAGAAGAAGCACAATAATAATGGGGATACATAGTTTATGGGGATATATTTGAGGGTGAAATGGGGAGGAGGAGGGAGATGCACAGCAGACTAGAAAAGGTGCACTATTAGGGTGATATTGAGGCAGTAAAAAGAGGGGGAGTGAAAGGAACAATGAGAGAAAGAACATTAAGGGAGTGTGTATGTCTGTGGATTAAAATGACATCTAGGTTTCCAATGGTGTTTCCAGGCTCCTGATTCACACCTCATCCTCTCTGCTCATTTAGCTCCCCAGGATAGGTGCTTTGCACATATCCTTGCCTCATCCAAAAGCTGTCCTTCATTTCCTCCAAGGACAGGGTTGCTCTCCTCCCCTAGCGACCTTCATGTAGAGGTACAGCCTGATGGGGACTATGGAATGGCCCCACCCCCACTCTTCATCCCTTCTCTCTGGTAGGCACCTGGGCGGTGGTCACATGGGCAGTGGACTGGTGCCCCTCTGTTGCTGCCTCAAACCATTCTGAGTCCAGGCCCTAACCCGCCGAATCCCGTCTTCAGCACCAGGGACAGCGATCAGAATTGCTGTCTGGACACTCCCTTTCTCCTCTGGCATCCCCCCTTTTTTTTGGTAGGCTGCCCTGCTGAACTAGCCAGGTACTGGGGGTAGAAATGGGGACAGTGGGGACAGCTCGGTTTCTCCTTTAGGCTGACTCTGAGTTTCGGAACATGACAAAATTTCCCAGATCCCCAGCAAGCAGAACTGGAGGAGACAGCAGTCCCTAATTCCAGTATTCCCCTTGGTCCAGGTGGGGTGTCGGGTTTTTGAAATGGGAAACCCAGGTCTCTGGTGTCCGCTTGTCTCTTCCAGCGCCCCTAGCCTGAAAAGTCACCGAGAACCTCCGGCTGGGGATCCTTCACCCAAGAATTAGGTTGGGGAAGTGACTCTGTCGACCCACCAGGGGACCCCTGGGCCGGAAATGAAGTGTCCGTGGAGGGTGGGGCGGGCCCGGCTCCCGTGTCGCGGCCTTGGGGGTGGGAGCTGTGTCCCCTGCCCACCCTGCCGGACCCCCAGTACCGGAAGTCGCTGTACGGGTGGATGATCCAGGCCCCCGCTGACTTGACCCGCTCCTGCTCGATTTCCACTGCTTTGTGGCTGCCGAACACGCGAAGGGAGAACTTGTTGACCGTGGGCTGGAGCAGGGTCCCGAGCTGCCTCCTCTTGGGCTCGGGCCCGGGCCTGGACCCAGGGACCGGATCCGACGCTGTGGTTGTAGACGCCGGGGCAGCAGGAGGCGCAGCCTCCAGCCCAGGGGTCGCCCCGTCGTTGGCCCCAGTCGTTGGCGGCTGCTCCGCCTCCATGACGCCCGTCAGCTTACACGTTTGGCCTCCTAGACCCTGCTGCTTCCATTCGGGACCTCCCGACCCCTCCCGGAGTCGGAGCGGGAGCAGCCGGGCGGGCTCGGAGCGGGAGGCGTAGTCGGCTGGGAACTGCCGGAGCGCCGGGCGGAGGGGGTGTGTGCGACAGACTCCTCCGAGGGCGGCGGGCGGGTCGCGCTGCGCCCCCTGGCGACAGCTGAGCGGAGGCTGGGCAGGGCGGGCGGAGGCGGGGTCGATCGAAAGCCATCTCGGAAAGAGGCGGGACCAATGTAGTCCGTAACCAGAGGGACACTAAAGTAGGCGCGGCTTAGCCAATGTGGGCCGTCCTCCAAGTACATGAAGAAAAGGAGGGGAAACGGGGCCGGAGCCAACTGAGAGGGCGTGGTCTAGGGGCTGAAGGGCTTTTATCCACTGAGCGCCAGGGAGGCGGAGCCCCCAGCAACTGGCGGGAAAACCGGACCCTGGCTTTTAGCTCGTGCGACTTGCGAGGGCGAGGAATTGGGAAGAGATGGGGAAGGGCTTATCCACTCTGCCTTACGGACTTACAGCATTTCACCTTTTTCCTCGCAACACTCTCCTAGGCATACTCTTTTCCTCTGACTTCTTCATATTGCTCCCTCTAGTATTTTATTTCCAAACTCGTCTGCCAGCTCTCACCAAGAGCAACTCTGCCAGTCACTGAGTGGACGCTGAGGATGAACACAAAGTCCTGTCCATAAAGGCAGCGCTCGTCTATGCTTGCAGACAAGACAGGTAAATTACAGTGCTATGTGATGGAAAGGGCTGTAAATTCTCTTTGGGGGGAGGGGGGCGGGGCACTGTGCTAGGCAGCTTGCAGGATCTTGGTTCCCTGACCCGGGATTGAACTTGGGCCTTTGGCAGTGAAGGTGCAAAGTCCTAACCACTGGATTGGCAGGGAAGTCCCTAAAAGTTCTTAAATATCTCAAATTCTTCCCCTTATCTCCACTCCTTTTGTCACTGCCTTATTTCAAGTGCTCAGAATTTGTTCACCTAGATTATTTCAGATGCCTCTTAAGGGGTCTCTAAACTCTCTCAGGGCAATTACTTTTCCAGTCTGCCAGAGTTCCCTTCCTAAATCCAAATGTAGCTTTATCACTTGCTTAATGTCCTTCAGACTTCCCCATCTTCTATGGGATTACAGTTAAACTCCTTAGAATGACATACAAGGCCCTGTAAAATCTGGACCTAGTTTTAACAACCTCTCTTCTGATAGTTCCTCTCTTGAAAGCCAGGACTCCAATTCTGTTTAAATGCTTTGTTCTGCTTTGTCTCTAGACCTTTGTATTTTCTCTGCCCGGTCTTCTCCAATTCACTTTTCAACAGTTGGTTCAGATGTCATCTCCTCTAGGAAACCTAGACATGCATTTATAACTCTTTTTTCCCTCAAGCTAGGGTCTAGTCTACAGCTTTCCTACCGTGACCAGGACACCACTGTTCATAACAGCTCTTGTCACAAGGCTGCCATTATTTTATGGAAGAGAGGTCTTTCTGTTCCATTAGACTATGGAGCTCTGAAGAACAGGAGGCTTACACCTGACACAATGCTGAACACAAAGTGGACACTTAGTCAATGGTTGTTGAATGAATAAGGGAAAGTGTTCATGGAAGAGGAAGTGAACTACACTTCCTCCTCACCTCTTAATTATCCTTCCTTATCTATTTTAGGAACTTTTTCTAAACTATTTCTGGCCAACTGATGTAAGCTCCATCTGATTATCTTCCATCCTGGCCCCCTCTGATATTTCTTTACTTCAATATAGTTATCCTCAGGTTATTTTTTTCATTTCTCTTATTATTACTCAATTCCTTCTATAGCATCTTTAACTCACCTAGTTTTTCTCAATGCCTCCTTCTTTTTCCTTTTTATTTTCTAATTCAGTAAATTTACACTTCTCATATATTATGTGTAAGTATGTAACATAAAGTTCTCAAATTTTCCCTTCTTTGGCACTTGATTCTCCATCACTCCATTTTTCAAACCTTACCTCCAAGGCGATGCCCCGCCCCTCTCCCAAAAGTGCATAGCTTTTGTTCAAGAGGAAAGGTGGGAGCCCTCTTTGCTGTGGTTAGGTTGCCGAACTGCTTTTTAAGAACGGAATATTTAGAGGCTATGCTCGAGAATCACATCGCATCACAAGCCTCAAAGGATTAGCAGAGTGGCGACATCCAGTAAACAAGCCCTTCTTTTCAACCTTCAAACCTAACAAGACACAGAAGTCTCAAGAAATAGGTAAAAGATTGAGGAAAACTACGGAAGGACACACCACCTAAATTGAAAGACGCTTACTACTGGGAAGGAAAGTTATGACCAACCTAGATAGCATATTAAAAAGCAGAGACATTACTTTGCCAACAAAGGTCCGTCTAGCCAAGGCTATGGTTTTGCCACTGGTCATGTATGGATATGAGAGTTGGACTGTGAAGAAAGCTGAGCGCGGAAGAATTGATGCCTTTGAACTGTGGTGTTGGAGAAGACTCTTGCGAGTCCCTTGGACTGCAAAGAGATCCAACCAGTCCATCCTAAAGGAGATCAGTCCTGGCTGTTCATTGGAAGGACTGATGCTAAAGCTGAAACTCCAGTACTTTGGCCACCTCATGCGAAGAGTTGACTCATTGGAAAAGACCCTGATGCTGGGAGGGATTGGGGGCAGGAAGAGAAGGGAACGACAGAGGATGAGATGGCTGGATGGCATCACCGACTCGATGGACGTGAGTCTGAGTGAACTCTGGGAGTTGGTGATGGACAGGGAGGCCTGGCGTGCTGCGATTAATGGGGTCGCAGAGTCGGACACGGCTGAGCGACTGAACTGAACGGAAGGACACTAGGTGGGGCAGCTCTGCCCGGTAATCCCCAGCAACTCTCTCCCCGCCCCATGAACTTCCGCCCCCAGCAGCTCCTCTGCTCCATCCGGCCGGCGGCAGCGAGCTACGCGGGGACGCGCAGGCGTGCGCGGTCCTGGGGGGCGGAGCCCAGGGGTAGCTGGGAAGCGACGCAGGACGTGCGTACGTGCTCGCTCGCGGTGGCGGCGGCGGATCGGAGAGGCCAGAGCCGGAGACCGAGCTGGGATCGGGCCCCGGGCGGGGGCGGTGCGAGCGGCGCCAAGCGAATCCTGGGGGCGGGGACGGAGCCGGGGCGGGAGGGACTGGAGCGGAGCCCGGGAACTAGGCGGGAGGTCCCAGGGTCTCGGGTTGGGGGGTGGAGCCGCACTTCGTCGCCGCGGGGGTGCCGGGACTCCGGCCGCAGTGCCGCCGCCATCACGGACTTCCTGTGGGACAAGCGCACGGGCCTCGCCGCCAGAACGGTGAGCGCGCGGGCTGGCGGGCCGCGGGGCCGCGCGGAAAGATGGCGGCGACCGTGGGGCGGGCGGAGAGAAGATTGGATTGGGGGCAAGGGGCCCGGGCGAGATTCGGAGAGGGGCTGAAGAGCCCCAATTCTAGGGGCTGAAACCTGGAAAGTGGCAGAGGTGCAGTGTAGGAAGATGAGGTGGAAGGCCGACCTGCCTTAGATGTATTTTGGGAAGACCAGTAGCGAAGTTGGGAGAGATCAAAGTAGGAGAAGGAGTGATGGGAGTGCGAATAGGAGTGGTTTCAGAGATGAGAAAGAGCAGAATATCAAAGTTGGACCAGAGAACTGTCGTGTCACTTGACTTCAGGAGTGAGTTCTGAATTTTCTAAGTGAGAAAGGGAAAAAAGAAGTTGAGAAAGGTTGTAGGCTGGAGATCCTTGGGGGATGGGGAGAAGGAAAGCCTATGAGGAGCTTTGGTGGCAGTGTGTATATGGTAAGATGACATTTGTGTGGCTGTGCTAAGCACAGTTGGATTACCTGGGAGAATAGTGTGTTTGCATCTTCTTGGTTGTCTTAAGCACTGTTGGGCCAAGAATGAATCGAATACCACCCGCCTCCTCAATTTGAGAAGTAGCTCAAAATGGGAGCCAGATGTTGTAGTCTCTTAAGCCTTTTCCGCACCTAATGCTGCCACCCCTACCCACCCAACAAGACTTCTATCCCTGCTCTCTCTGGATCTACTTCATTCTGTCCTCCTAGTCTCATCTTCCCTGATTGTGACTGATTTCTTTCTGATTCTTTCCTTGAAGGAAAAAAAGTTTGTGCATCATGCCATTTCAATCCAATCACTGAAAGGTGGCCAACTTAGTTTACTGGTGCTGATATTAATTAAAAATCAGTTATTCTGTACTTAGTAAGCACAAAAGAGGGGAGGCTGGATGTGAAGCTGACTGCAGCCTGGAGCCTCGTGTATTATATTAAAACTATGGGAGATTTGGCCAGTGATGTGAGAAATGATTAAGATAGTTCAAAGGGCCAGACCCAGATTCCTGAAACTTACTTATATTTGGTTTACACAACTATATCTGGAAACCTGGGAAGCTGGATTCCTGCCCTCAGGACATGGATGGCCTATTTGGGGAGATAATCTACACTTAGAGTAATTGTAAAACATTTGTGATAATATTGTGTAGTTAATCATTATTCTCTTTGAGTTGTGAGGAACTCAGAATGCCACAGATCTACCCTAGATACCAGCCAAGGATGAATTGTTGCAGTCTTCATGAGTTGCACAGTCTCACCTGTAATGAGCTGTGGCCCAGACCTGAGTGTCTTCAGGAGACCCCCTGTTTGAGGAAAATCAGAACAGAGCAGTGAGCTGAGTAAGAGGAAGATTCCTAAGGTTTTCAACCAGAGTTAGTATACTTCTCTATCAAGGAGAAATTGTAAGCCCAGAGGAAGACTTGAGGAGTTGTGAGTGGTTTAAAAAAAAAAAAAAAGTAGGAATTGAAGAGCCGAAAACAGCATTTCTAGGGCAGCCAGTCCTTGGAGGGGATTTCTGAAAACTCAGATCCTGCCCCTACTATTTCTCCTTTCCATTTCCTTACAGATGCCTCATCCTCGAAGGTACCACTCTTCAGAGAGAGGCAGCAGGGGGAGTTACCATGAGCACTATCGGAGCCGAAAGCATAAGCGACGAAGAAGCCGCTCCTGGTCAAGTAGCAGTGACCGTACGCGGCGGCGCCGACGGGAAGACAGTTACCATGTCCGTTCCCGGAGGTGAGGCTTCAGGAAGAAAAACTCAAATTAGACCCACTCACTTATTTGTTTATTCAACAAAGATTTATCAGTTTCAACCTAAGTAGCTAATATTACGTGATGCTCAAAATGGATAACAAGTTAACCCATTTACACTGTGGTGTTGAGTGTTATCATAGAGGAAGTATGTTTGAAAGGGGCTAAGGCAGCCCCCAACAGGTTTGATTGCAGTGGGGCAAGATACGTAGGTCAGGGAAAGCTTGCCAGAGAACGTGGCATCTAAGCTTGTCTGAATGACAAGTGTTGTAGGCAAAGGGAAAGCAAATGCAAAGGACTAGGAACTTGAGATGGCTTGTCAGTTAATAGATAAAACATAGTTAGGTCTCCATGGTTTTAATAAGTCAGCCACACGTTCAGTGGAAGGGATGGGGTTAAGGATAGTTTGGGGCAAAGTTACATGTCAGTCAGAAATGGCTTGAGAAAGAAGCAGCTCTTCATGCCATTACATCTCTGGAGGGGAGGAGGAGGCCCTCAGGGGGAGTCGTCCTGCAGATGTCTTTTTAGAGGTTATGGTGATGTGCAGATGTGGGGATCCTCCTCTATGCTTAGTTATTTCACTGCCCTGGCTCTTGTTCCTCTCAGAGTGGCTTGAGCGTGTGAGAACTACTTTTCTCACGTTACTCCTTTTCCTCAGTGAGGGGGACCTTGTTAAATGGTATGGCAAAGACTGTGACCTGAACAGATGCACCTAATTAGAGTGTTTGTTGTCCAACAGCAGCTATGACGATCGTTCATCCGATCGGAGGGCGTATGACCGGCGATACTGTGGCAGCTACAGGCGCAATGACTACAGCCGAGATCGGGGAGAAGCCTACTATGACACAGACTACCGGCATTCCTACGAGTACCATCGAGAGAACAGCAGTTACCGCAGCCAGCGCAGCAGCCGTAGGAAGCACCGACGGCGGAGGCGGCGTAGCCGGACATTCAGCCGTTCGTCTTCGGTGAGTGCTAGCCCAGGCCCTTCCTCTCCCCACTCTTCAGCCCTCTGGGACCCTGGTAAGTGAGAAACATTGGGCGTGAACACTGAGGTGTTCGCTTGGAAGCTCTCCAGCTCTTGGAGGGCCCTGAATCTGCTTCAGAGGTGAATGGGCACAGAGCATTTGTGAACCCCCGTGCCCTCCCTGGCATGCTGGGCTTATTGTGTTGGGAGTAGCTCTTCCACCCCCCAGAGGCCTCCATTTTCTAATGGGGACCTTGCTTGTGAACAGCCTTTCTCCCCCAAGCCCTGGACTCTGGCCCCCTCAGCAGGTGGGCTTGGGTGGGAGCACGGGGAGACCTGTGCCTGCCTGGAAGGGCACCGTGTAGAGCATGGGGTTGTGGGTGACATTGGCAACAACACCACTTCTCCGCTCTGCCCATGCCTCTCCCCGTTCCCATTTTGGGTTTGGGGACTTGGGATTGCGTGCCGCTCTCTCTTCTCACCCCGATCCGCCTTACTGCATCTGACGTGTTCCCTTCCACTGTCCCCCATCATTGTCTGTCCCCCTGGCTGGGCGCCTGTGACCGGTGACCCCTCCACCACCCACCCCGCCTCCCTCCGGCCCCCGCTCCGACACCTGGCTTGCTCCGACCCCCCCGCCCCCCGACAGCAGCACAGCAGCCGGAGAGCCAAGAGTGTAGAGGACGACGCTGAGGGCCACCTCATCTACCACGTCGGGGACTGGCTACAAGAGCGATGTACAAGCCAAATCGTAACAATCCTATAGCCTATAATGGTCCCATAGCCATCCTAACGTCCTGAGCCAACCCAAGCCACAGCCTCTTTTGCCTTTTCTCAGTGGTGTTGTTTATCTGGGTGGTTTGAGTTGCTGTTGAGAATTGACCTGTGCTGTCCACTCCCAGCTCTCATGGCCCCTGGGTTAAAGGTGGTGGGAATCATGCAGGGGTTTTCTTCCCCTGTGACCATCTGTATCTGTTCCCCCTTCCTTCATCTCCTCACCCTAGATTGCTGTGCCCTTTTTTCTTCAAACTGAACTCATTCCCCACCCTTTCTCCCCCCCTTCTCCCCCACCCTGCTTTTTTCATTTCAGATGAAATTGTAAGCACCTTGGGAGAGGGGACCTTCGGCCGAGTTGTACAGTGTGTTGACCATCGCAGGTAAATGTCAGCCCACTCCAGACTCCACACCTGTTAGCCATAAAAGGGTTGTCTGAGGCTTTTTTGGTTAATGAGCCAAAGATAGGATTTCTTAACCCCCAGGCAGCCCTGTTCATTCTGAGATATACTTGAGATTCCAGCAAAAGCCTTTCCTGCCATCCTGTAGGGGTGGGGCTCGGGTTGCCCTGAAGATCATTAAAAATGTGGAAAAGTACAAGGAAGCAGCTCGACTAGAAATCAATGTGCTGGAGAAAATCAATGAGAAGGACCCTGACAACAAGAAGTAAGCGGTGCTGGAGTATGTGGGGCCTCTGAGAGGCTACACCTCAAGATGGGAAAACCTTCCCAACTTGGACTAGACAGGCAGAGGAGTTGTAGACTGTCTCATTTTCTGTTCATCATCGTAGAGTAGTAGAACATCACTGTTCCTGAAAGGAAGGAAGGGTCTGGGACATTCTGTAATCCATTCCCCTCGTTTTGAGGGCAGTTAGATTGCTCTGTAGTTGAGCTCCAACTCAGGATGACCTTTGTAGGAATGTGCCCTGGAAATGGCCTTGAGACTGAGAATCAACATTTTTCATCAAAAAAGTACTTGAGCTTTTAATAGAACTAGAACTATGCTAATGAAGTTGCAGGTGTTTATATATAGTTTTTCTGTCCACACATGCTGCATAATCAAAATGTAAAATTTAAGAGTATTACTGAAAGACATAAGTAGGTGTAAACATGGGCCCAGTGATGGCTGGGAGCTGGGGTCATGTTGGCGGAGTGGCAGTTTGACAATTCAGGGTCCACATTGGAGCCTGGCACTCCAGCAGCTCCTATTTAACTATTTGAAATGTTGCAGGAAAATGGTTTGAAGTTTGGCGAGTAGTACTTCTCTTCCTGAGTCTGCCAGAAAGGCCATTCTGTAGTTGAACTGAATTTTCTTGGTAATAATAGCTGGCATGTTTTTATCCAAGTATGTGCAATCAGCAGCAGTAGTCCTTCTTTGTTGGAGGGGTGGTGGACAGATGGGAGCTCATCGGACATCCCCCTTCCCATCTCTTTTCCCAGCCTCTGTGTCCAGATGTTTGACTGGTTTGACTACCATGGCCACATGTGTATCTCCTTTGAGCTTCTGGGCCTTAGCACCTTCGATTTCCTCAAAGACAACAACTACCTGCCCTACCCCATCCACCAAGTGCGCCACATGGCCTTCCAGCTGTGCCAGGCCGTCAAGTGTGAGTGGGGTGGGCCAAGGCGGACTCGGGCAGCCCCTTCCTCCACTGGACCTCTTGGGTCTCAGTTGTGCACTGGTGAAGCCCCTAAACAGGCAACTCCACAATCTGCAGTTCTTCTGTTCACTGTCGTGTTGGCTTCTCTTTCACTTTTGTCATCACTGATTGTTTCTCCTCCACATTCAACCTAGCAGGAGCTAGAAGAGAAAGCATTTGAAGTCAGAGCTCTTAATTACCTCTTATTTCCTTCACTCCCCTTCTTTGGGAAAGTAAGTCAGACACTAAGCACAAAGAAACAAAAAGATTCCTCACGCTAGAGGTTTGCACGCATCTGGAGCGGAGACGCTCTCTGCTCTTAGTGTGCCAGGTGGGAGCAGGGAGTGGCCAAGGTGCTAGGTTGAGAATTCAGACTAGTACATACTTCCTCCTCAGTCGTCAGAATAATACAGTTTCACAGAATTAAATTCACAGGAGTCAGATAGACACATGTTAAAGCACAAAAATACAACTCCTAGGGACTTCTGTGATAGTCCACTGGTTAAGACTCCACACTCTGTTGCAGGGTTCAACCCTTGATTGAGGAAGTAAGATCCCTGCATATCATGAGGTGTGACCAGGGGAAGGGAAAAACCATAGCAAACCATCTATACATTGGTTGAGAGATACATATAACTTATGTTAATAATCATAGAGCTTGTTAGACTAGGTATTTCATTTGGAAGTAGAGCAGAAAGCAGCCAAGTGCTTCTGGACCTGCCTCTTCACCAGCTTTGAGCTAGGTGACCAAGTTTGGGGTCAGCTGGTAGTAGTTCTAGCCACCTGACCTGGCCTTCTCCTCTGCAGTCCTCCATGATAACAAGCTGACACATACGGACCTCAAGCCTGAAAATATTCTGTTTGTGAATTCGGACTACGAGCTCACCTACAACCTAGAGAAGGTAACGTGGACAGGGTCTGTCCCTTGGCCAATGCGCGCAGATGGCCATTGCCACTTTGCCTTTCTTTATCCCTTTTTGTCCCCCTTTTACTTTTTCTCCCACACTTTGGCTCTGAAAAAAACGGAATACCAAAATAGATGGAAAGGGAGAGATTTAACATTCAGATTCAAAGAATTTGGAAGCAGAACCTCAGTTAACTTTCCTGTATAGTGAAAATGCTTACAAGGTTCTTGGTTTGGTTTCTTCTTTTTTCTGTAAGGAAAGCTCAGCTTTGTTGACTAACTGGAGATCATGGGGATCTCAGCTAAGGAAGCTATTCCTCACTTTGCTGTCTGCTATATATTATCAAAAAATTGTATACCAGTCACTTAGGTATACTCTTCAGATGCGTGCTATTCTATAGTTACTCCTGAATCCTCTTTCTCCCCCATTCCTAAAGTACTCTGATGGATATGGGGGAGGCTGTAAAAGCAGAAGACGTGTGGGAGTGGGCAGGAGGTCAGAGTTGGCTTTTAAGGCTCAGAAGCACTTTAGAGAATAGCAGTAGAATCTTGGTCTGTTTTTCTCTCAGTCTCGGTGCAGAGGTTCATGTTTTTCCTGCTTTGCCTCCTAGAAGCGGGATGAGCGCAGTGTGAAGAGCACAGCCGTGCGGGTAGTAGACTTTGGCAGTGCCACCTTCGACCATGAGCACCATAGTACCATTGTCTCCACCCGCCATTATCGAGCACCAGAGGTCATTCTTGGTAAGAGGGGGAAGGACAAGATTATCCCAGTATGTGAGGTGGTATGGTGGTGAGGGGGGCCCCCGAGCCTCATAATACCTTTCCTTCCCATCCCTACCTAGAGTTGGGCTGGTCTCAGCCTTGTGATGTGTGGAGTATAGGCTGTATCATCTTCGAATACTATGTTGGCTTCACCCTCTTCCAAGTAAGTGGTTGGGTGTTTTATGAGACCACTAGGCATTCTTCTACCTGATTTCCTTCTCTGCTGAGAAACTGCCTGCTCATTCCTCCACATTGCTTAGCTTCCTAGCAGCTAGACCCCAGCATCCCTTCTCAGTCCCTTGCTCAGTTCTGTCTTTGTTTCCCAGACCCATGACAACAGAGAGCATCTAGCCATGATGGAAAGGATCCTGGGTCCCATCCCTTCTCGGATGATCCGAAAGACAAGGTGAACCTGGAGTGGGAGGAATGTAACCCTTCTCCTTTTCTCTCCACAAAATTGGTCTCTATCACATTTTCTTTTCTCTTCAACACCTGCCTTGCCCTCAGCTACTCTCAGATGGGAGAATAAGGGAAATTAATCCCATAACAAGAGGAACCTCCTGATTGCTCAACTTCCCCCCTTCCTCTAGGAAGCAGAAATATTTTTATCGGGGTCGCCTGGATTGGGATGAGAACACATCAGCTGGGCGCTACGTTCGTGAAAACTGCAAACCACTTCGGGTGAGCCGGACTGGGAGTGAATAGTGCCCACCACCCAGAGGTCCCTTCCTTCTTAAGGTGTTTTGCCCCTGGAATGCCTTTCACAAGCAAAGAGTTAGGAAACAAGGGGAGGAAAACGGAAAGAAGACATCTTTTGTTGCTAGAGAAAGGGAGTGGTTTTATGGAAGGAATGAGGTTAGACAGCCATTTATTTCTTGAGCCAACCAGAGAAAATAAACTGCCTTTGAAGAGCTTACATTTTATTGAGCTAAAGAAGATTCATGAAGTTGTCAAGGATAAAATAAGTAGAACTTTCAGAGAGTATGAAGGAATAATTGTACTAGTGGGAAGGCAGGTTGAGCTGTAACATCAGAAATGGCCCTGGTGTGGTCCTAGTCAAGTAGCATCATATGGTCAAGAGCAGAGCCTTGGTCCTTCAGGATTGAAAGCTAGGGCCTTGAAGAAGGCAGGGCTTACAAGGCATCGTGCCTCACCTTTTTCCTGCCCTCCACCACCAGCGGTATTTGACCTCAGAGGCAGAGGAACACCACCAGCTCTTCGATCTGATTGAAAGCATGCTAGAGTATGAACCTGCCAAGCGGCTGACCTTGGGTGAAGCCCTTCAACACCCCTTTCTTCGCCCGCCTTCGGGCTGAACCACCTAACGCCAAGTTGTGGGACTCCAGTCGAGATATCAGTCGGTGACGATCTGTCCCTGGGCACCCCTGTGTCTCCTAACAGCAGTGGGTGTCCAGTCCAGGACACTGGTGCTTTTTATACAAGAGAACAGAGCCGGAGTTCACTCCTTCCTCCTGGCTCCATATGTACCTGTGAATATGTGAAATAGTGTAAATATGAAAGAACTTGTACCACTGCTTCAACCCCTGCCTTGTACATAATGCTATTCCATCTCACACTCTTCCCAACCTCACCTGCCCCTTCAACAGCTGAGTTGGATCTGGGCAGAATGAGGTAACCAGAAGGGATCTACATCATGTTTTATAAGGAATTTTGTACAGTCTTTGTGAAATAAAATGATGTGCTTCACCCGACCCCCATCCCTGGAGTTTGAGGTTTGGAGATGCTGGGGTGGTGGGATGATTAGATTGGCAATGAAAGGAGTCCCATCTTACCCTTCAAAATTAACCTCAGGCTACCAGTTTATCTGAGCGATGGGTGGGTAACATTTGACTGTAAGAAAGGCTTATAAAGTTAGTACATATTTGATCTGGAATAATGAGGTTTGGGAAAGAGGTTCGGTTAGTATAGCTGTTAGGCTGTGCCCCAGGGTAGGGTCAGAAATCCAGATAGAAAACTTCCTGAACTGAGCTCCTGGGATACCGCCACCTCCGGTCGGAGGACTCCCATCATACTTCTCTTTCGAAGGCTAGGGCGGATCGGGATCCCAACGCGTGGCCTACTGGGGAGATGTAGTTCGTTAGTTGAAGGAAGTCACGTGGGGAGGGGGCGGTACTTGGCTGCTGAGACCGAGTTAGAGGCGTCACGTGGGGGCACTTCCTTCTTTTCCTTTATCCGAGACGCAGGCGCAACTTGCTGCTGCTGCGGGAATCCTTGTGACCCTTCCGGTCGGTACAGCCAATCCGTGCACAGGGAAGCGGGGCGGACCGAGAGGAGCGGAGCGGAGGGAGCTCTGATAGCCGCTGCCGCCGCCACTGCCACGGCAGGGGCGTGGAGGGCAGGGGGCGGCCCAAGGCGAAGTTGCAAACATGGCTCAAAGCAGAGACGGTGGAAACCCCTTCGCCGAGCCCGGCGAGCTTGACAACCCCTTTCAGGTGACTTGCGCCGGCCTCTTTTAGGCTGCTGGGGTGGTTTCTCGGTTCTAGAGGGTCGGGCTAACTTGTATTGCTCTTCGTGACATTTGATCCGAGGAAGGGCCGCCACGTGGGTGTGACGACGTCTCCAAACCAGTGAGCATCCTTGGGGGCGGGCCCTGCCCCTGAAGGCGCTGGTACTGGTAGTGTGAGGTGAAAGGTTGGGGCCAGATATATTGGCCAACAGCCTGGCCCCAAGCTGCAGTTCTTGGAGCCACAGCAATTGAGAAGAGGCCCCTATGAGTTCCCACAGAGGCACCAGGTGCCAACTGAGCCGCGGCTCTCTGCCCACAGGACCCAGCTGTGATCCAGCATCGACCCAGCACGCACTATGCTACTCTTGACGTCTACAACCCTTTTGAGACCCGGGAGGTGAGATTCTGGAGAGCACACGAAGGCCAGGAAGGGTAGGGTATGCCAACAAGCCCACTGTGTTGAGGTCCAGGGGATTTTTCTGCACGCAAAAGAAGGAAGAAGCACCGTGATCTTGGTTCCCTGGAAGAAGCCAGTCTGCCATGGGATGCCTAACCCATCTAAAGACATCAAGGCCAGAGATCTGTCAGTTTGAGCTCTAAATGTCAGTCTTGGGATTACCTGGATTCTATCAGGGCCTGATGAAGACCCTGTCTGGGGAGGCTTTTTAAAGATGAAAAGGGATGGGCTTGGTTGGAGTTGAGAAAACAAAGTATGCTTAGGTACACAATTAGAAAGCAAGGAATGAAGAAGATTAGACCTGGTTGTCTCACTGGAATAAAATGTGAGAGTTTAAGGAGGTTGATTTGGTAAATGAGTGCTTTGAATCTTGGCTAAGGAACTTGATGTGAGGGTAGCTGCAAGTTGTTAGAGAGTTCTGTGATATAAACGCAATGACTAGCTTTCTAATGACTGGGGGAGGGGCTGTCACTTTAGGTAGTAAGTTGTAGACTCTAGCCTCCTGTGTTATGGGGGACTAGATGATGCTTAAGGTCTTTTCCAAACTCAACAGCCACCACCAAGCTATGAGCCTCCTGCCCCTGTTCCGATAGCTCCACCCTCAGCTCCGCCCTTGCAGTCCTCAAGAAAACTCAGCCCCACAGAACCCAAGAACTATGGCTCCTACAGCACCCAGGTAGGGGGGTGTATAGGTAGGGGTATGGGGACGGGGCATCTCTGTGGTTCAGGACTCACATCTCTGTCTGCTCTAACTGGGCAGGCTTCAACTGCAGCAGCCACAGCTGAGCTGCTAAAGAAACAGGAGGAGCTCAATCGAAAGGCAGAGGAGTTGGACCGAAGGGAGCGAGAACTCCAGCATGCTGCCCTGGGCAGCACAGCTAGTAAGTGGATCCTTGATAGGGTTGCGGAGGGCATCTGACAGCTTTGAAGTCTCAAAAAGGAGCTCAGCGCATGGGCACTGGAACCAGACTGCAGAGTTTGAATTTGGGTGCAGTGGCTTATTAAGGATGAGCTCTTAGGCAAGTTACTTAATCTTGAGTGCCTGTTTCCTTACTTGTAAAATGAGAATAATGTTTGGACCTGTTTAACAGGATTGTTGTGAGGTTAAACAAAGTTATATAGATAACTATATAGTTGTAGAGATGCCCAAATCCTGGGCATAGTGGTTAGAAGTTATAACCCATAGTAAACAAAAGTCATAATAAACACTACTAATATAATTTTTCCTATTTGCCCTCGTCTTCTTGAACTCTCGAATTGGAAATAGAGAATCCAGGGGTAAAAGGAAGGGGGGAGTGATTTGTTGGTCTCTGTCTCACTTGTGGGACCCTCCTGCTCTATTTGTGCCTTACAGCTCGACAGAACAATTGGCCTCCTCTACCTTCTTTTTGCCCAGTTCAGCCCTGCTTTTTCCAGGACATCTCCATGGAGATCCCCAAGAATTTCAGAAAACAGTATCCACCATGTACTACCTCTGGATGTGTGAGTAGTCAGAAACCTTTCTGAAGGAAAAGTATAGGTAGTAAGTTGTACATCATTCCTTTTTCTGGAGCTCACTCCCCCGAGAACTAGATATTTTGAATGCAGTATCATTGAAGGCTCATTTCTCTGGCATTTTCCGGATTACTCCTTTTACAGTACTCAGAACTTATTCTCCAGTCTTCTAGCAAATGTACGTTCTTGCTCTTTCCTTGCCCTTCTCCTTGTCCATATGCATAAATGTATTCTGGATCCTTTTAAAAGTCTTTGCAAACAGGATGACACATAGTTGAGATTTGCTGGTTGTATCCCCTGTTGAGGATCCTGTGAAGGTGGAAGCTGCCTTCCATTCCTTACTCTGCCGCATTCAATGAGGGTTGTGGGGTGGGTTTCTCGGAAAAGAAGCTCTCACTGACCCATCGTCTTGTCTTTCTGACCCTTAGGCAGCACTCTGGCTCTTCTCTTGAATTTTCTTGCCTGCCTGGCCAGCTTCTGTGTGGAGACCAGCAATGGCTCAGGCTTTGGGCTCTCTATCCTCTGGATCCTCCTCTTCACTCCCTGCTCCTTCGTCTGTTGGTATCGCCCCATGTACAAGGCTTTCCGGTAAGAAGGGGCAGTGGGGATGGTGGCAGGGAAGGGACTTGGAGGGGCCCCTTTCTGCTCCTACAACCCTGATTCTTTGCCTACACTTCCCATTTTTTTCTCTTGCAGGAGTGACAGTTCATTCAATTTCTTCGTTTTCTTCTTCATTTTCTTCGTCCAGGATGTTCTGTTTGTCCTCCAGGCCATTGGCATCCCAGGTTGGGGGTTCAGGTCTGTGAGACTGCCATTTACACTCACCACTTCCTCCCACTCCTTTTGATCAAGTCAGCATTGGGTACTGGAGTTGTTCAGAAGAAGGAACTGTGGTTTTAATCCTTGGGAGATGCTGATTTAGTAGGGTTACAGGACACCCTCCATGACAGAGAGCTCAGACAGTACTGTCAACAGACAGATTAAGGAAAAGCTGGTTGGACATGCTCAGTCTGAGGAGTCTTCCTGGAGGAGGCATGTGTAATGTTGAAGAGGAAGCATCCTCAACAGAAAGGTCTGTTTGGAGTGAGGATGTCTGGAAGAGCTTGGAGAGCTAGGATGGTTCAGAAGCTGAGATTAAACTAGTTTGGGACTGCAGTGCATGGCAAGCTGCCAAGACCCACCGGGAAATGGCCCCTGGTTTGAAGACAGGACCAGTGGAGAAGCTAGAAGGACTGGGACCTAGCTGTGAGCAGTTCTCACTTGCGTGTATTTTCTCCTCCTTACAGTGGCTGGATCTCTGCCCTGGTGGTGCTGAAGATCAACACAGCTGTAGCTGTACTCATGTTGCTGGTTGCCCTGTTCTTCACTGGCATCGCTGTGCTGGGAATTGTTATGCTGAAGCGGGTGAGGGGCTGTAGGTGGGGCCTGGAGAGTGATATCACGTGTCCCTGGGGACTTGACTGGAACATTCAGGAGCAACTGGGGAGGGCCAGGCAGATGGAAGGATTCTCAGCTAATGGACCCGAGCGGAGGGGGGCGGTTGTAGGGGTAGGTGTGCTTGTGTGTTGGTAGGGAGCCAAGAAGGAAAAGCTAGAGCTACAGGCTGGTGAGTGGTCGTGATGGTATCAGATTGGGGTGGGATTAACAGTGGCTGGAACATGCTGTAAAGTCTGTGTCTTCTACTTGCAGATCCACTCTTTGTATCGCCGCACAGGTGCCAGCTTTCAGAAGGCCCAGCAAGAGTTTGCAGCTGGTGTCTTCTCCAACCCTGCGGTGAGAACCGCAGCTGCCAATGCAGCCGCTGGGGCTGCAGAAAATGCCTTCCGGGCCCCGTGACCCCTAACTGGGATGCCCTGGCCCTTCCACTTGAGGGAGGCGACTAGCCCCCATCCCTGAGGTCTCTGGGACTTTGAGACATCACTGTTTGATGTCTCCACCATAGTACCCCCAATGATACAGCCATGACTGCTGAACCTGACTTAGGGTGTGGGGAGCCCAGCGTGACCCAGTCACTGCTTCCCTCTCACCCCTCCATCAGGCCACACTGCTGCCACAACTACACACCCGACCCGCTTCCCTCTGCTGTGCCAAGGCTGTTGCTTCGGTTATTTAAATAAAAAGAAAATGGAACTGGAACACAAATCCCCGTTTCTGGAATTTTAATGGGAACTAGGGCTTATAGAGTCTGGCAGGACTGAGCGACTTCACTTTCACTTTTCACTTTCATGCATTGGAGAAGAAAAGGGCAACCCACTCCAGTACTCTTGCCTGGAGAATCCCAGGGACAGAGGAGCCTAGTGGGTTGCCGTCTATGGGGTCGCACAGAGTCGGACACGACTGAAGCGACTTAGCAAGCAACAGCAGGTCTTACAGAAGATAAAGTGGAGACGACTGGAGTGGAAGCTAAACTGTGGACTCTGGAGGGAAGGTCGGACCTGGCCTTAGTGTAAACGGAGAGCTGTGGCGGCGGGACAGCAGCGCCCACTGGCTGGCTCAGGAAGTGGGAGGGAAGTCCCCGGTTGGGCGTGGAATCGCGGAGCTGCCAGGGAACTCAGCTCTCCACCCCGCTCCTTTAATGACTTTCTCCTTTAAGAAAGAGCCGCTACCTCTGCTGGGAACGCAGCGGCCTAGGGGGCATGAGAGGCTGGGCGGGGCCCAAGTAGGCCCGACCGCTTTAGCTCGGGCCCTGCGGGGCCGGAGCTCCTCGCCAGACCAGCGGGGGCCGCCAGCTCGCCAGGGCGTCCACCCCCTCCCTCCCCGTCCCACCCCGTCCCTCCCCCCTTCCTCTCCCTCGCCTTCTCTCACAGGGTCTCCGAGTGGGACTACAGCTCCCGGGGTGCAGCGCGCTGGCCCTCATACCACGCCCCTCCTCCCGCACCATCTCATCCCCCATCCCCGTCTCCAGTAACAGACCTGCTGCAGCCTGAGCTAGGGGAGCAAGAGCGTGGTGGGGAGGGGGAGTGGGGCTGGCCACCCTGGAGACGGCGGCGCCGCAGCCTCTCCCCACCAGGCGGCCTCGGATCCCACTGGACACTCTGAAGGCACACCGACCGCGCCTCTAGAGTCACCCCACGCCGACCCGAACCTCTTTTCTAGACTTCTTTCCCATCCTTCTCGCCTTTTACCCTTCCCACCCTTCCCGGTTCTGGAACGCCTCCCTCTCTTCACTCCCGGACCGGCCCTTTTCGGCGCCCCCTCTTCCCTAGGGAGATGCGATGAGCCGGTGCCCCCCGCGTCCTCATCGCCTTAACGGGCACGGTGCCCGTCCAGTACCCGTGGTGGGGAGGGAGCACTCCGCGGCCCCCTCCGTGAGGCCTCCCCCTCGGACTCCCCCCAGCTGGAGTCCCTGGGCCATGCCTCAGGGGACCCAGCCAGGGTGTGGGCTCTAGAGGGAGGGGGTTGGAGAGGAGGAAGGACGGGGCCTTGGGTGCCTCTGAGATGCTCCCAAGCGCCAGGGGGTGCCGAGCAAGGCTCAGGCAACCGGGCGGCAGGCATGATGCCCTCGCCTAGCGATTCCAGCCGCTCGCTGACTAGCCGGCCCAGCACCCGGGGCCTTACACACCTCCGCCTCCACCGACCCTGGCTACAGGCCCTGCTCACGCTGGGGCTGGGTCAGGTGCTCCTGGGCATCCTGGTGGTCACCTTCAGCATGGTGGCCTCCTCCATCACCACCACCGAGAGCGTCAAGAGATCCTGCCCGTCTTGGGCTGGGTTCTCGGTGAGTTGGGTGCACAGTTGTTGGGTGGGGGGAGGCTCCTTGGGCCCCACCCCTCAACACCAGCTGCCTGTCCAAATCCTGGCCTCTCCTGGTCCTCTTACTCCTTACAGAGCTGGGTACACCGTGTGGTGTGGGGTTCACCCAGGTGCCTCCCCTTCATGCTGAGCCTGTGCCTGCTTTATCCCCAGCTGGCGTTTTCCGGGGTTGTTGGCATCGTGTCTTGGAAGCGGCCATTCACTCTAGTGGTAGGTGCCAGGGTCTGATGCCCACTGGGAGGCAGGTGCCTAGCACCTGAGGGGATGCCCATTTATTCCCCCAAGAAGGGAACTGACTCTTCCACTCATGTTGACCAGGCCTGAATGCCTGTGCACGAGGGTGGCTCCATTTGCAGTACAGGGTATTTTGGGAGTCTCAGCCCTGAGACTATGCCCTCTTTTCCCCAGATCTCCTTCTTCTCCTTGCTTTCGGTGCTCTGTGTCATGCTCAGCATGGCCGGCTCTGTTCTCTCCTGTAAAAACGCTCAGCTGGCCCGAGACTTCCAAGAATGCAACTTGGTGAGATCTGAGGAGGGACAGCCTGAGTGCAGTGGCTGGGGGAGGTGTGTGGAACAGCTCGGCTTGTCGGGTTCAGGCCGCCTCACTCTCTCCACTCCCACTCAGGACGGAAAGGTCTGTGTGTGCTGCCCCTCTGCTCGTCTTCTCAGGCCCTGTCCCGAGTCGGGGCAGGAGCTGAAAATTGCTCCTAACTCCACCTGTGAGGAAGCCCGAGGGGCCCTAAAGGTGAGCATTCACCCCTATCTCCACCATTCCTTTCCCTCCCACCATCTTCCTGGCTCACACTCTTGTCTCCTCCTGAGTCCTCACAGGCCCTGAATATGTGGGACTTACCGCAACCTAGGCTCCTCTCACATTCCTGTCTCTCGCCTTCCCCAGAACTTACTCTTCAGCGTCTGTGGGCTCACCGTCTGTGCCGCCATAATCTGTACCCTCTCTGCCATTGTCTGCTGCATCCAGATCTTCTCCCTGGACCTTGTGCACACGGTGAGTGGGAAGCTGGGGTCAAAGCCAAGAAGGTAGGCTGGGGGCAGGGGTGTGTGTGCTGGGACTGGTCTTGGGGGGAGGGAATGGCTGCAGCGCTGGCTTTTGAGCACCAGGGCCTGTGGCTCACCTAATAGGCATGTTGACTGTAGGAATATTTAAGAAGGAGGGTGAGGGGGCGAATCTCTGGGAGTAACAGAAGTGTGTGATGTCAGCCCCAGGGCATTGGAGAATGGGACTAAAAGTTGGGCGGAGTCCAGAAGGTCTTAGATGGGGGCAGGGATAACAGGCTGATGTTCTGGTGGGGACAGAACAGAGAGTGATTCTGGGTGCAGAAGAGTCCATAAAGAGGAGGAATTTCTAGATGGGCAGGGTAAGAGGTGAAGGTCCTCAGCTGGGGCAGTTAGAAGAGGAACCTGTTCTGGCAAAGGAAGGGGCCAGAACTGAGCTTCTTGGAGGGGCGGGGTCAGAAAATTTAAAGGAGAGAGGAGTGTGGGAATCTAGGAGCTGTATTCCCAGAATCCAAGCCTGTTGACCTGCTTGCTCCCCAGCAGTTGGCCCCTGAACGCTCAGTCTCAGGCCCTTTGGGGCCTCTGGGCTGTACCTCCTCGCCCCCAGACCCTCTCCTGCACACCATGCTGGACCTGGAGGAATTTGTACCACCTGTGCCCCCGCCACCATACTACCCCCCAGAGTATACCTGCAGCTCGGAAACAGATGCACAGAGGTGAGGCCAGGCAGAGTCCTATTGGGGGAACTAAGGAAGGAGACTGGGGCTGGGACCAGATTGGTGGGGAGGGATCTTTTCAGAATAGTTCTTTTCCAGGCTTTGACCCTTTCTCTCCTTCTGCCAGCATCACCTACAATGGCTCCATGGACAGCCCAGTGCCCTTGTACCCTACTGATTGCCCCCCTTCTTATGAGGCCGTCATGGGGCTACGAGGAGACAGTCAGGTGAGAGCAGGGCTTGGTGCAGGCTGGGGAGTCTAAGACAGAGCCTGAAAATCTGAGTGAGCTGCTGGTACTGGATAAAGAGAATACTAGTTCTCGTGATCTAAAGCACTAGCACATCCACTGTCTCTTTGATCTGCTTGAGAAGGTAGTGAGGTGGGTGGGGTAAGAACTATTATTTCCATTTTACAGACGTGGAAACTGAGGCCCACATAAAGTGACTTGGACAAAGTGACAAAGCTGGACTGGAATCTAGGTCTCCAGAGCTCTGTCCAGCCTGTGGGGTGGCTGTATCGGTGTGCAGGGCTGGGTGCTTGACCCTTGTGTCTTCTGCAGGCCACTCTGTTTGATCCTCAGCTGCATGATGGCTCCTGCATCTGCGAGCGAGTGGCCTCCATTGTAGACGGTGAGCAGAAAGTGGGGAGGGTGGACAAAGACTGGGATGCCTGGGAGAGCAGAGCTGGTGGGGGGCAGGGCAGGGAGTAGACTGAGTTGGTGGGTGAGTGACACGCGAGAGCTGGGTTTTCCTGGAATCCTGGACTTAGCGGTCTCCTCTGAGATGACACTGGAGGCAGGCTGGCCCCCAAGGGGCTTGCCCAGAGGAAAGAGGCACTGCCGAGCACTGGCCAGGCTGATGCGATCCAGCCGCCCCTACTGCCCACAGTGTCCATGGACAGCGGATCTCTGGTGCTGTCAGCCATCGGCGATCTCCCGGGGGGCTCCAGCCCATCGGAGGACTCGTGCCTGCTGGAGTTGCAGGGCTCCGTGCGCTCCGTTGACTACGTGCTCTTCCGCTCTATTCAGCGCAGCCGCGCCGGCTACTGCCTCAGCCTGGACTGCGGCCTTCGGGGCCCCTTCGAGGACAGCCCCCTTCCCGGCGGCCCCCAAGGGCAGCCCGCTCCTATTCCTGCTCTGCCCCCGAAGCCCCACCCCCACTGGGTGCCCCCACAGCGGCCCGCAGCTGCCACCGCCTGGAGGGCTGGCCGCCTTGGGTGGGACCCTGCTTCCCGAGCTGAGGCGGCGGGTCCCCCGGGGAGGCAGCCGGCCAGCTGCGGCCCCTTCCCCCGAGCCCCGGCTCGCCGCTTCAGCGATAGCTCAGGTTCCCTCACCCCGCCGGGGCACCGGCCTCCTCACCCGGCTCCCCCCGCCACCGCTGCTGCTGCCACGGTCCCACAGTGACCCGGGCATCACCACCTCCAGCAACACTGGTGAGCCCCCCAAGGTTCGGGAGAGGGTAGGCACTGGGAATGAGAGGGCCAATGATGCCTGCTGGGATTTGGGACATTACTGGGGTTTCTGAGGAGGCAGAAATTCTGATTCGCACCTCGTCAGACACTTACGTCACCTGTGAAAAACACACCAGTCAGTAGCTTAGTGGTTCAAAAAGAGGATTTTGTTGTTGGAATCCAGTTTCACAGGCCCCAGCTTGGGTTAGTTACCTACTCTTTCCAAGCCTCGCTTTCTCACCTGTAAAATGGGTATTAAAAACAATACCTCACTGTACATACTGTGGCGTTACTGAGAAGAGATGCAGGTCAAATGCTTCCGCCTTGGCACAGAACAGGCTTGTCATTACCATTATGTGCCAGGGACTGGGGAGGATAAAGCAGAGAGTGATGGCGCCTTAGTCCCTGATTTGGTGGATCGTTCCGCCTAGTTACTGGCAGACATGGGCAGCGACAGCGCCCCCTTGGTTGGGAGTGGGCTGTAGGAGCTGGGCTTGTGTTCTCTGGAGGGCGGTGAGATGGGCGGGGGTGTCTACAGTGCATTCCCAACTCAGTCTGTATTTCTCTCCCCTCCTCTTCAGCTGAATTCAGGGACCTTTATACCAAAGTGCTTGAGGAAGAAGCTGCTTCCGTTTCCTCCGCAGATACAGGTTAGGCACATTGTTGGTGCCCAGGGGCGGGGGATAGGTCAGTGCTGCCTGGCCTTTTCTGCACCTCCCATTCCACCCACTCCCTCTCTCTCTCCCCAGGGCTCTGTTCTGAAGCCTGCCTCTTCCGTCTAGCCCATTGCCCTTCCCCCAAGTTGCTCCGTGCCCGCTCAGCAGAGAAGCGGCACCCTGTGCCCACCTTCCAGAAGGTCCCCCTGCCCTCGGGCCCTGCACCAGCCCACTCCTGGGGGACCTGAAGGGCAGCTGGCCAGGCCGGGGCCTGGTCACCCGTTTCCTCCAGATGTCCAGGAAGGCCCCAGATCCCAATGGGAATGGAGCCCATGGGCATAAACAGGTAGAGTCAGGGGAGCCAAGGAAGACACCCAGGAAAGCCTGGAGCTTTGAGTTAGGGGCCATACTGATGCTCTCTCCTGTGGCCCCATCTAGGTGCCCCCGGGCCCCTGGGGCCGACCAGGCCGAGAGAGCCTCCACCTTCGCAGCTGCGGCGACCTAAGCTCCGGCTCCTCCCTGAGGCGTCTCCTGTCCGGCCGCAGGCTGGAGCGTGCTACCCGTCCCCACAGCCTCAGCCTCAATGGGAGCAGCCGGGAGACTGGGCTCTGACCCGGGCACCCCCAACACTGAACAGATCCAGATGAATGCTGGGGCCACAGCAGCCCCCAGCACCTTCTTGCACTGGCTGACACACAGAGAAACCTGCTGAACAGTCCCAGAAGTATCTGTTTCCCTCCTACCTCTAGGGGCTCCTGCTGCTTGCCTCCGCCGTCTGGCCTGGGAGAGCTCCTGTCCTGTGCTGCATGGGTGTTCAGGCTCTGGGGGGACATGCCTGTGCTTCCGGTGCTGGAGGAGGAAAATAAAGTCCAGTTCCTCTGGCGTGACAGTAACTCTGATTCACCAGAGGTTGTGGCTAGGGCACAGGCATGTCCCGGGTGTTTAAGCATAGGGAGTTGTATGCCTGTGCAATGGGGTGGTAGGGTATGAAGGGTCAGAAAAATCAGGCTGGCCTCTCAGCTCTACCATCTCTAACTGCATGACCTTGGGCAAGTTATTTAACCTCAACTGCCTGATCCATAGAACATTGTGAGGACGAAAGTTTGTAAAGCTCTTAACATACTAAACCTTCAATAAATTTCCGTTTTCCCTTCTCTTCTGGATCATTCTTTATCACCACTGAGATTTGTGCTAGCATCTCTCTTAGTTATGAAAACTCTCAATATCTATTTCCAATATCTATTTCCAGCTACCACACAGTATCTCTGCCCCTTTTCATAGCCAAACATTTTTTCTCTTCCTTCCTTCTACTCAAACATCCCTCTCACCTCACCCATTCCCATCAGGCTCCTTCCCCTCCCTCTCCCCAGGCACTGCACTTGAAACAAATTTTTCAGTAAACCATAAGAAGTATCAGACCCAGTGGCCGTTTCTCTGCTTGCATGCATTTCACTTCACCTCTAAGAAGCATTTAACCCATGTAATCAGCATCTTTTCTCTTGAATTTTCCCCTTTCTTGTCTTTAAAGACATCACGTTGTTGTTGTTTAGTTGCTAAGCTGTGTTTGACTCTTTTGAGACCCCCCATGGACTGTAGCCCATCAGGCTCCTCTGTCCATGGGACTTCACAGGCAAGAATACTGGAGTGGGTTGCCATTCCTTCTCCAGGGGGTCTTCCCAAACCAGGGATGGAACCCGAGTCTCCTGCATTAGCAGGCAGATTCTTTACCACTGAGCCACCAGGGAGGCCCAGAGATATCATACTCCTATATTTCCTCCTACTTTGCTGTCATGGTATCGTTTGTCAGCATTCACACCTCTGCCTAGCTGATTAACACTGGAGAGCCCCAGGGCTCTCCCCTTGGCCCTCTTTCTTCTACCTCCAGTTTGTCTGTAGGTAGCCCTACAAGATCCATGGCTTTCACTGCAATCTATGTGTTCATGGATAATTCTCTCCTTTACCTCTCCACAAGCTCCAGCCTCCAGTGTGACATCTCTCCTTGGATATTTCATGGGTGTTTCAGACTCAACATGGCCACAGTGGAACTTTTGATTCCCAACCCTTGTGCCTGTTCCTCTCCGAACATTCTTCTTTTGATACATGACACCACCACTTACCTCACTGCACTTTCCATGAGCATAGGAATTACCCTCATTTCTTCTCATCTGGCATGTCCAGTCTTACCCTGAACTCTTCCATGTCTCACCAGCTACCTAGCCCTAGTCACCACCCTCTCTCCTTGCCTCTTAATTGACCTATTTCCATTCTTCCCACAATCCATTCTCCAGTCAGGAAAGTGGTAAGAAATCATGTCATATTAAAATTCTGCCTAAATGTAATGGCTTCCCATTGTATTTAGGATAATCTGCAAACTCCTTAGGAAACTATGGTCCAGGTACAACCTGGTCCACTCAAACTGCCATTGCGCAAGAGACTGCACCAGCTAGCTCTTCACTACAGAGAAGGTAATGGCACCCCACTCCAGTACTCTTGCCTGGAAAATCCCATGGATGGAGGAGCCTGGTGGGCTGCTGTCTATGGGGTTGCACAGAGTCGGAAATGACTGAAGTGACTTCACTTTCACTTTTCACTTTCATGCATTGGATGAGGAAGTGGCAACCCACTCCAGTGTTCTTGCCTGGAGAATCCCAGGGACGGGGGAGACTGGTGGGCTGTCTATGGGGTCGCACAGAGTCGGACACGACTTAAGTGACTCAGCAACAGCAGCAGCAGCTCTTCACCAACACAAAACTCTGCCTATAGCTGTTGCTTTCACCTAATTCGAGAGTCTTAGTTCAATATTCATCTTCTCGTTGAGCACTTCACGTTCTATCATACCGCCCCATTGTTTTGAATGCTTGATTGCTATCTCAAATTATCTTGTTTGTGTCGTCCCATAGAATGCAAACTCCTATGAGCAGGGGTTTGCTCATTGCACTTGGTCTAACACTAGGTCCTCAAACTCATTAAGTTACTAAAAGCGTGAGGTCTTGTAAACAGCTTCGGGACCGTATGACTTTGGGGATAGTAGTGGGGCCCTCAGGAGAGAGGGGGTAGGGAGGGGGCACTGCCCATAGATGGCGTCAGGCTCCAAGGCTTCTTGAATAATTCACCATCATAACAACCCAGCTTCAGGGAAAGAGGGTTAGGGCGCGGCCAGAACAACAAAATGAGATAGGAGGGAGTGGAGATTGGGGTTCCCAATGGGGCAATTTCTGGGCACTAAATGTTCCCTATCCTGAGACTCCCAAAGGAGGAAACTCAAGAGTACAGCTCAGCTTCCAGTGACCCGGACTCACTGAAGGAAAACAACATCCCCCATCCATTACAGTGTGCTGGCGAGTATACACGGAGGCGCATGCGCGCTTCTTGCTTCCCGCGCCGTCTTTCCAAATCGACCGCCGAATACGCTTGCGCTGTATTTGGGCTACGGCTGGTCAGCGGAAACAGTCCGTCCCCAGCACTACCAATAAGACGTGCGGAAAGTGTCTGCGTCCCGCCTCCTGACGATTACAGGTCTCCCTTCCCGAGCGAGGCCCGGGTCCCGCCCAACCGGCCCTGCGCGCCTTGCGGCTGCGCGTGGTGAGATGCACCCTGTCTCCGCTGAGCCCTGTTCTCCAGCCCCGCCTACCAGCTTTACAGGCTGCTTTGGGATTTCCTTTCGCCTCCGGTTGGGGCTGCTGTTTCGCTTCACCGACGGTAGGCGTAATGGATTTTGCACTGCTTAGCTCTCCCTTCCCTGCATCTGCAGCCCACCCTTTTATCAGCACTGTTATCATTAGTTGTAGGGATGGTCGTGTTTTACTAATGAGGAAGAGGGGGAACCTTCAAATCCTCTTCTACACACTTGCATTTTTGAGGGCTGGAATGGGGAAAAATTCCGTATAATTTATCCATTCTTCAATCATCTGGCAAATGTTCAGTAAGCACAGCACTAGCGCTGGGTGCTGTGCTACCTGGCGATAACACATTGATCCTGCTCTATTAGGCTTTGGCAAGGACGGATCAACAGACAAAGGAGTTAGGCCACTAGGTGCTATAATTGACATTAAGTCATTTTTACAATTAACTGCAACTAGCAAGAGCTACAAAGGAGATGCGAGATTTGTGAGCTTGTGTTACAGGAGGGTGTGTGTGTGTGAGAAAGAGAATTTCTCAGACATAATGACAGGAGCTGAGATCTGAAAGAAAGATGAATAGGCATTAACTAGGCCTGGAGGTGAAGAGTGGTGCAAACTGAAGAAGAGCCTTTGTGAGGATTCTGAGGAGAAAGGATAGAGAACAAGGGGGCCAGTCCACGGCAGGCAGTAATTATAGATTGGTCCCCGTGCCTTGGCACTTACCCCTTCGAGTCTGATTTCTACACAGCAGCCAAAGTGATCTTTTAAAAATACAGACCTGATGGTGGTGCTTCCCTGCATCAAACTGTCCAGTGAATTTCCATCTTGGAATAAAATGCAGACTCCTCACAGTGTCCGCGAAGGCCTTACAGAATCTGACCCCCAACATTTTTCTCTAAATTCACTTCCTACCACTCTCCCCCTCACTCCCTTTGTCCAACACTCCCCACCCCTTTATTTTGTTTCATAGTGCCCGTGGCCATCTGAAGTTCTGTGTTGTCTACCATCCCCAGTAGAACATAAGAGACTTTATCATCTTATTCATTACGTTATCTAGAACAGTGCCTGGCCCACAGTAGATGCCCAATTATTATTTGTCAAATATGTACATTGGGGTGCCCTGCCCATTTAGGGGGTGTCAGGAAAATGGTACTGATGGTAGAGACATTAAGGCTGAGGACTTACTGATGAAAAAGAGTATTTATTCTTTTTTTTTTTTAAGAGAGAAGAAAATATCCTAGCTCAGAGCAGAAGCAAGATGAAATGTGGCCTGTTAGGTGAAATGTAATTGGAGCATATAGTCCACGTGGAGAGATGAGAAATGAAGCTGGAACAAAGATGCCAGGTCCCGTAAGCCCTCTTAAAAAGCAGTGTGGAGCCATTGAAGGATTTTAGGAGGGAGAGTGGTAGCTTCAGTGTTTGTATTTGAGTTACACCATTGAATGCTTCTTGAAGAATGGATTGGAGGAGAAAAGTAGAGTGTAGGAGGTCAAATGAGAGGTGTTTCAGTAGTTAACAAGAGAAATGATAGGAAGAAGGATTCGGGAGAGGACAGAGTCAGGCACAAGCCCCAAGTTCTTCAAGAAGAGGTTCTGTTCATGGTGATAGAGAACACAGGAGAAAGAGTGGGTTTGGCTGGAGGAGACGATGCCCTCTTGATGGTGCTGCTGAAGTGTCTGTGAGACTCCAGCAGGAAAGGTCTGGAAGGTAGACTCATCACAGAGTCTATCTCAAGAGGAGGATTGGGATTGGAAGTGCAGATTTTGGAACCAAAATCAACTAGAAGATAATCAAAGCCATGGGTTTATCTCTGGAGAGAGCATGATGTATGAGAAGAGAAGGTCTAGGACAAAACCCTAAGGAACAGACAGAGGAGGCGAAGCCTGCAGAGGAGAAGGAACAACCAAAGAAGGGAGAGGACCTCCAGAGCAGCAGAGTGCGAAGTCATAAGAACAAAAGAGAATGCTTCTAGAACAGAGGGGCCTGTGTCAACTGAGTTAAAAAGTACAATTAGATAGGTGCTGTGTACTTAGTTGCTCAGTTGTGTCTGACTCTGTACTGTAGCCTGCCAGGCTCCTCTGTCCATTGGGATTCTCCAGGAAAGAATACTGGAGTGGGTTGCCGTCCCCTCCTCCAGGAGATCTTCCCAACCCATGGATCAAAACCAGGTCTCCCGCATTGCAAGCGGATTCTTTACCGTCTGAAGCACTAGGGAATCCCTGAGCTGGGCATTATTCACTAGACTTAGCAACAGAGGGATCATCAGTGACTTTGGCAAGAGCAGTTTTGGGGAGCCAAGAGGACCAGCTTCAGCCCATGCAATGTAAGAAATGGAGAGAAGACTCACCAAGTGTAGCAACTCATCCCAGAGGTTTGGCTGTGAGTAATATTACATGCATTGTTGCATGGGGTTCTCATAACAACCCATGAGGCAAGAGGTTTGAAGATGAGGAAACTGAAGCTCCAAGAAGTCAAGTAACTTCCCAGTATCTCAGTTCTAGTAAGGAATGAAGCAAGGGTTTTAATCCTGTATAATCACTAGGGTGTCCATGTCAAAACGCCCTTCCACTTCCTTATTGCCTCCTCTTGAGGGAGAGAATTGATGGCAGCCAGAGGGAGCGGGGGTGGGGGTAAAGGCCTGGGACCGAAGACTCCTTCCGCTGTACCTGGAGGAAAAAAAAACAAAGGCTAGATAACAGTAGCAATAATAATTCCAGCCATTCATATGGAGCTTTACAGTTCACAAGGACAACCTTCTCATACCTTTTATCTGCAATGAGACTCATGACAGCCACATGGGAGACTCAGGACAGTAAGGAATGTGTGAGCAGGCTCACAGTTCGGTATTTGAATCATACTTCCTGTTGCATCAACCAAATCCCCTCAATTAAGTCTCACTCAGGCTCTCATAGTCCTCTTCAGAGTTAGCTTCATTCCTCTGGAAGTTCACCACTCTTTTGCTTCATATCATACCAAAGACATTCCCTGAAATACTGACAAGCAGGGCCGTAAACAGCAAATGTGGTTAGTAACAACTCATTCATTCATTCAGTAAACCTGTGCCCCAATTCTGTGCTTGTCTCTTGAGGAAGAGTTTTAGGTTTCAGAGAAATAGGAACTGTGAAATTTGCCCTGTGGCCATTTAGAAACTTACAGAAGGGACTTCCCTGGTGAGACAGTGGATGGGAGTCTGCCTGCCAGTACAGGGGCACAGGTTTGATCCCTGGTCTGGGAAGATGCCACATCCCATGGAGCAGCTGAAGTCCATGCGCCACAACTGTTGAAACCTGCAAGCTCTAGGGTCTGCAAGCTGCAAGTACGGAGCCTGTCTGCTGCGACTACTGAAGCCTGCACAGCTCTGCAGCAAGAGAACCCATCACAATAAGAAGCCTGTGCAGCCGCAACAGAGTAGCCCCCGTTCACCCCAACTAGAGGAAGCCTGTATGCAGCAATGAAGAGCCCGTGCAGCCACAAATAAATAATCGTTTAAGAAAGAAAGAGAAGAAAACTTGCTGAAGACTAAAAATATACTACTGAAATGTCAGGGAGACTGTATGACATGACGACTAAGAGCTGCTTGGGCTTCAGAGTAGGAAAGAGCTGAATTTAGGCTTGACTCTGCCACTTACTTAACCTCTCTGAGTCAGTTTTCCCCATAACATGGGGTTATCAGGCTAATGCATGTAGTAACCACCCATGAAAGATTAGCTATTGGTATCTTGAGAAAAATTATAGGAAAGCATATGAGGTACAAACTCCATTTGCACTGGACTTTACAGGTATGCTATGGTTATTGTTTAAGAGTTGGTTAATTAAACCAACTATTGCCATAATCATTCGGCAACATGTCAAAGTATGTGTCAGATCATCAGTTGTACACATTAAACTTACACAATATTACATCTCAGTGGCGGTCACGGTTTAGTCGCTAAGTTCTTTCAGACTCTTCCTACCCCACAGGGAGAGTCTGTAGCCCACCAGGCTCCTCTGTGCATGGGCTTCTCCAGGCAAGAATATTGGAGTGGGTTGCCATTTCCTTCTCCAGGGAATCTTCCCGACCCGGGAATCAAACCCAGGTCTCCTCCATTGCAGGGAGATTCTTTAATTACTGAGCTAGAGACATAAAAATTTTATCTCTATAGAGCTGAAAAAAACATTTGTTGATCAGATGAATCTGGAGATGAAGCTTCAACCTAGTAATTAAGGGCCAGAAGGATCTCACTGGAAGAAGAAATCATTTGGTGTCATTAATCAGTAAGAGTGGTGTTTCTTCAGATCAGAAACCAGAGCTAAAAGGATAAATTAAAGGTTGACTGGTAAGGTTTATCCATTCACTTATCTCTTAAGTATTTTTTGAGTCCTCCTCTCCCACACATGACATGAGAGTGTCTCTCCTTGACCATGGAGGTGACAGTGGGACCAGGAGGAGGCACCCTCCTTGGGGAGTTGACTTGAGACCTGCAGAGTAAGGAGCCTGTGACATGGTGCTTGCCAGGCTCCAAGGCTGGAGTTTGCTGTCTGAGCCAAGGGTTGGCTGAAGTGAGATCAGAACTTCTGTGCTGGGTCAGCCAAACTATTTTTGTGCTTCAGCTTCTCACTTATATTTATTTCCCAGCTGCCCTCCCTTGGTGTTTAGCTAAGTCTTTAAAAGTGCTATGCAAAGGGAAACGAGGAATGCATTTGTGGCCCCCTAGTATGTACTCTTGCCTGGAAAATCCCATGGACAGAGGAGCCTGGTAGGCTGCAGTCCATGGGGTCTCGAAGAGTTGGACACGACTGAGTGACTTCACTTTCACTTTTCACTTTCATACACTGGAGAAGGAAATGGCAACCCACTCCAGTGTTCATGCCTGCAGAATCCCAGGGACGGGGGAGCCTGGTAGGCTGCCGTCTATGGGGTCGCACAGAGTCAGACACGACTGAAGCGACTTAGCAGCAGCAGCAGTACGTCCATAGTGACTGCTGCAGCCTAGGCATTTGAGGTGACTCCCCTAGGGTAGTGGGTCTCAGTTGTTCCCTAGAGGGCATTTTGGAAACATGTCTTTAGTGGAGACCATGATTAGGAGCAATTGGCTTTTCCAGTAGTCATGTACGGATGTGAGAGTTGGACCAAAACAGAGGCCGAACGCCGAAGAATTGATGCTTTCAAATTGTGCTAGAGAGGACTCAAAGAGTGCAAAGAGATCAAACCAGTCAATCCTAAAAGAAATCAGTCCTGAATATTCATTGGAAGGACTGATGCTGAAGGTGAAGCTCCAATACTTTGGCCACCTTATGTGAAGAACTGACTCACTGGAAAAGACCCTGGTGTTGGGAAAGATTGAGGGCAGGAGGAGAAGGGCACGACAGAGGATGAGATGGTTGGATGGCATCACCAACTCGATGGACATGAGTTTGAGCAAGATCCAGGAGTTGGTGATGGACAGTGAAGCCTGGCATGCTGCAGTCCGTGGAATCAAAGAGTTGGACACAACTAAGCAACTGAACAACAACAACAATTAGGAGCACTTTGAGAATTTAGTGGAAGGAGGACAGGAAAGATAGACCATAACATGCATGACAGTCCTGCACAAAGAAGTATCTCTCATTCTACTTACTTTGGTATGTTCTGTTCAACAGTATATGCAAATATAAGATCAAATATAAATTAGCAAGACTTTATAATAATGCAGAAAAGTTTTATAAGTTTTGTTGTTGAAAAGCCCAATAACTTAGGAGAAGATCATTATGGAGGAAATTATTGAAATTATTGTATCTGTCTACTAGGTGATTGCAGCCAGGAAATTAAAAGATCCTTACTTCTTGGAAGGAAAGTTATGACCAACCTAGATAGCATATTAAAAAGCAGAAACATTACTTTGCCAACAAAGGTCCGTCTAGTCAAAGCAATGGTTTTTCCAGTGGTCATGTATGGATATGAGAGTTGGACTATGAAGAAAGCTGAGTGCTGAAGAATTGATACCTTTGAACTGTGGTGTTGGAGAAGACTCTTGAGAGTCCCTTGGACTGCAAGGAGATCCAACCAGTCCATTCTAAAGGAGATCAGTCCTGGATGTTCACTGGAAGGATTGATACTAAAGCTGAAACTCTAATACTTTGGCCACCTCATGTGAAGAATTGACTCATTGGAAAAGACTCTGATGCTAGGAGGGCTTGGGGACAGGAGGTGAAGGGGACAATAAAGGATGAGATGGCTGGATGGCATCACCTACTCGATGAACATGAGTTTGAGTAAACTCCGGGAGCTGGTGATGGACAGGGAGGCCTGGCATGCTGTGGTTCATGTGGTCTCAAACAGTCGGACAAGACTGAGCGACTGAACTGAACTGAACTGACGCAGCATATTAGAGCACTTCCAACTATGTAGTATATTTAGTTGTAGAGAGTTTCAAGGTGGTAGTATTCCTGCCAAAACAATGAACCAACTGCAAATATGTAATGAAGTTTTTTTTACTGACTTCATTGAGATTTAATTTATATACTATAAAAGTTTCTCCTTTTAAGTGTACAGTTCAATGATTTTGAGTAAATTAATAGAATTTTGCGATTTTGGTTTCCACTCCAGCCGCAGGCAAGCACTAATCTGTTTTCTGTTTCTCTAGATTTGGCTGTTCTAGAATTTCATATAAATGGAATCATGTGATGTGCGGTCTTTTTGTCTGGCTTCTTCGACTTACCATGATGTTTTTGAGGTACATTCATGTCATAGCATGTATTGGTATTTTGTTCCTTTTTATTGTTGAATACTATTCCATTTAATGAAATACTGCAGTTTGTATATTTATTCACCAGCTGATAGACATTTGGTTTGTTTCCATAAATAACGCTGCTATAAACATTCATGTGCCAGTCTGTGTGTGGATAAATGTTTTCTTTTCAGTAGCTACCTAGAAGTGGAATTGCTGGGTCAAATGGTAACTCTGTTTAACATTTTTCCTCACCCGGGAGGAATCTAGCTGCCACGCTGTGAGGACACTAAGCAGCCCTATGAATTATTCCACGTGGTGGGAAACTGAGGCCTTCTGCCAACAGCCAGCCCCAGTTTATCACTTATGTTAGGTGGTGAACCTATGTTAGGCTTCCCAGGTGACGCAGACAGTTTACTGCCTGCAACGTGGGAGACCTGGGTTCGATCCCTGGGTCGGGAAGATCCCCTGGAGAAGAGAATGGCAACTCACTCTAATAGTCTTGCCTGGAGAATCCAATGGACAGAGGAGCCCGGTGGGCTATAGTCCATGGAATTGCAAAGACTCCACAGGACTGAGTGACTAACACTTTCACTTTCACTTAACTTGGAAGCAGAGCCTCAGCCCAGTCAAGCCCACTGCAGATGACAGCAGCCCTGACCACTGTCTTGGCAATAATCTTTTTAGAAGCTGCAAGTGTGCACCATCCAGATAAGCCACTCCTGCATTCCTTTCCCACAGAAAATGTGAGATAGCAAATGTTTATTGTTGCCTAAAACAAAGAAAAAGAAACCACTGGCTAATCTGCCTTATTCCAGAAATGTTATAGTTTGAGCTCTTATATTTAAGTCTGTGATTCATTTTGCTTTGATTTTTGATTGTGGAGTGGGGTAAGGGTCTAAGTTTATCTTTTTACACATGATATCCAGTCATCTCAGCACCATTTGTTGAAAAGAAATTCCTTACTGAATTGCTAAAGCTTAGACTCAAATAGTAAATTTGTTAAGATTCGTGGAATGCATTGAATCTTATTCATAAAGACTGACTTTTAAGCATTTTTATTTATCATGTATTTTATATTTTTACAACATCATAATAATTATATTTTATAAAAATTACATGAAAATTACACACTGAGATTATTAATTCATGGGCTGTTTTCCTTCTGTTAAATCCTAATTTATTCCATTTAGGTTAGTACATATCTGACTATTCTATAATGTCTTGTAGATAATCCTTCCTAAGCATTTATTTATTGAAAACATATTTTCCTATAAATAAAAGTCCCATTATCTGTCCTTTATATTCCAATTAAGGCAACAGTATTTAGTCTCTTAAATTATATGTATAGGTAAGTCATAGTATCTATACCTTTATTTCAAGATAGTAGAGAGTATGTGAGGAAATACTTGTTGTGAAAAGGGGGTGCTCAGGCTGTTGGGCTGAGGTTTCCCGTGAAAGGGAAAGTGAAGCTCAGGAACAGAGGCAGACCGGCCCCTCCCCAACTGAAAACCAGTCCAGCTTGCTCAACCCGGGAGTCCTGGATTCTGTTTCATTATCGACCAGTTATCCCTGACCAATGTCTTTGAAGAACACAGATCCAGAAATGGTGCCACATAGCCAGCACTTTGGAAGCCAACTTGGGCTTCATTTTTAGCAGATAAAACACACCGTGGAAAACATGGGACAATTTTAAAACAATACAAAGCAACGCTGCAGAACAGCACAGCAGCTTTTGAAAATAACCAGCAGCTAACGTAGCATTCGGCTCAGCAGGAGGCGCTCATCTCCAGGTGAGATGTGTGTCATAGGACTCTGGATATGAATCTGTTATCAAATACAAGTCTGTGTGCTCAGTGCAGTGAGGCCAGATAAGACCAAAATGTCAAGTCTGGAGCAAAGAGAGGTTTCCTGCAGGGCCATGCAAAGTTGCTTACAACTCCTGGAAAGCTTTCAGCCAAGCCCTTTTATAGGGAAGGGTGGGGGCCGTAGTTGTTGCAAGGTCAGATCATCATCAGGTCACCATGTTGCTGGAAGCCTCCACCAGAGCAAAAATTATTCTCTGTTCTGACAAAGGGCAAAGTGCTAAGGCTCAACTTCCGCTCTCCGAGGCCCAGGCTAAGCCGAGGGGACCTTGCTCAGGTCCGTTTCTCTGCCCGGGAGCATTGGTCCAGCACCCAGTCTGTGTCCTTCCGCCAGTGCCCAAGCCCTGCTGAAGAGGCAGATCTCAGCTGGTGGCAGATTTCAGCTGGTGGCACACTCAGGGGCGGGTCCCCAGAGCCTGCCCAGCCGTCAACACTGAGGGAGCCAGGCACCCAGCACCCATCCAGTCAGGTTTTTCATTTAAACCGGAGTGAATTATTTGTGTAGGGTCAGTGGGAATACGTGTGGTAGCAAATGCCTATCAGATTAGTGCCCAGCTCACAGCAGTTGCCCTTCTCTGAGAACAGGTCCACCCACAGAGGTAGGCCTGAAGTCACGATGGGCAGTGTCCTTGCAGCTTAACTCTGACCTCTGCCACCTCCTAAGCGGGTGGACAGTGGATCTCAGCTGTTTCAGTTTTTGAAATGTGAATGGAGAGACTGAAGCTGGTTGAAGCTGTGCATGATGCTTAATGGCAGTGCCATGCACTCCAGTTGCTGAGGCCTCCGTGGATGGTGACCCATGAAGACCAGCACCTCCATTAGACCCCAGATGGGGAATGGAGGAGACGGTGCAGCTGCTCCAAAGCCCAGGCCTGGCAGGGGACAGTGTGGAGAGGGCTCTGGAGCTTTGTTGGACACAGCCCTCAGCCTGTCCCCAGACCCCCAGCTCACTTGCTGGCCCCAAAGAGTAGGCCTCTCATCTCTCACCCACTCTCTGCCTTGAGGACCACTGCCCGGTTGAGTGTTGACAGCCATAGGGTCCCACGTATACCTGCTCCACCCCTTATTACAAATCCAGGTCCCACCACTGAGTAGTCAAGGGGCTTTGGGCAATTTCATGACCATTTAGAGTCTTAAGTTCCTCATCTCTAAAGTGGGGGAAAAATTAGTATCTGCCTCGTGAGAATGAAATGAGACAATGAACATAAAGCAGCATAGAATAAATACTCAATAAATATTAGCCCTTATAATAACCAACTTTATTGGGGAGATAAAATACAAAAGCCTCAAGGGCAAATCACCTTGATAGAAACGAAACAAAGACTCAACAAAGTCTCTGCCTGCCAAGGGAAACAGGCAAGGGAGAGAGACTTTGGAGCCAGCAGAGCAGGTCAGGGCAAATATAGTATGTGCTTAATAAATATTGGTGGAACAAGTGAATTCAAGGGAAGTAAGATATTGGATGTCACCTGCTCTCCTCCCCAGAACAAGTCATGTACAGCATTTCCTTGAGAAACAGGAAGTCTGAATGGGGCAGATTCGACGTAATGATAGTAGTTCAATTAAACGGAACAGTTTGGCATCTACCCATCCTAGACCAGGCCTTCTGCTTGAATGAGTAAGATGTCATTTGTGGAATACCAAGCTCCTTATGTAAACTCAGCCCTACCTTGTTGTAGCATTTGGTGCCAGTCTTCATTAACATAGTGGTGAGCCCCTGCCTGTCACATGGGAGACCGGGTTCAATTCCCCAAGGGGAGGCAACACGGCCTTCATGGGCTTCCCAGATGGCACTAGTCATAAAGAGCCTGTCTGCCAATGCAGGAGACATAAGAGACAAGGGTTCGATCCTGGGTCAGGAAGATCCTCTGAAGGAGGAAATGGCAACCCACTCTGGTATCTTTGCCTAGAAAATCCCATGGACAGAGGAGTCTGGCAGGTTACAAACCATGGGGTCGCAAAGACTGAAGTGACTTAGCAGTGTGCTAGACATTATCATACTGACCCCTTACAATCCTATGCAATGGGAGTAATCACTTCCCTTTTATAGATGAGAAACAGAGGCTTAGCCTGATAAGCAGTTTGCTGCTGTTCCATCACTAAGTCATGTCTGACTCTTGGCCACCCCGTGGACTGCAGCAGGCCAGGCCTCTCTGTCCCTCACCATCTCCCAGAGTTCGCCCAAGCTCATGTCCATTGAATCGGTGATGCCATCCAACCATCTCATCCTCTGCTGTCCTGTTTTCCTTTTGCCTTCAGCCTTTACCAGCGTGAGGGTCTTTTTCAGTGAGTTGGCTGCTCACATCAGGTGCCCAGAGTATTGTAGCTTCAGCTTCAGCATCAGTCCTTCCAGTTTATTGATGGTCAAACGGCCAGTAAATAGTGGAGCCAAGATTCAAGCCAAGCTCCTCTCACTGAGACCATAGCTCCTCTAGGGTTATGGGAACCTAGAAGAAGCGGTCAATTTCTCCTGGAGTTTATTTGGAAACACTTCACTGAGATAATTAAAAAAGACAAACAAGTGGTTCCCAAGGGTCCACTGGGTACCAGGCACTGTGCTTATCTTACTGATTGTAGTACTGATTGTGAGGTGGTAGCATTTAACAGATGGGGAAATTTAAATGCTGAGGAAATAGGCTCAGGAAGCTAGAGTCAGCCAGGTCTTAAATGTGTATGTCACTCCCACTAAATCTGTGATGTGGCCCATGAGGCAATACAAGCTCCTTCTCACATCCACTGAGGATACAGCTTTGTACTGCACTTGGCAGTTTCTGAACTGCTTTATACAACCTCTCTGTCCTGTGAGAAAGGAAAAACAATTCCTTCTCATCTGTATCTGCTGATGAAACAAGAGAGGCCTGGAGAGGCACCGGCCCCCTGCCCAGGGCCCATCTTCCCTGCATTTCTCTAGTTAATACTCCTTATCCCTCACCCCTTCTCCATGAAGCCTTGTATGAAGGGTCTCTGTGCACAGCTGTTACCAATTTTGTCCTTATCTATAAGTATCTGTGTGTCTTACTCCCCTGCTTATGAGCCTCTATAGTGCAAAGATTGCTTAATCATCACTCAGGATTTTGGCCTCAGGATTTTGTACCATGATCCTCCTTTATTAGTATTAACCATTATCAGCATAACTTTGAAATATTTTCCTTAAGAAGGCAGTGTGCCTGCTGTGGTTCCCATCCTTTGGGATTCAGGAACCTCTACCCAATCCTTCACTCAGATCTTTCATCTAAATTCTTCCTAAAGCTGTCATCCATACATGCCTTCTAGAATTTCATAGGATGTATAAGCCCTCAGGAAGCCAGTCGGTCGCCCTTTACAAGTATGGTTGCAGTTGCCTCACTTCCTGGGTCATGTGACACTCTGGTTTCACGTGACTTGTTCCATTCTGCCGGAATTAACCCGCAGGGCTAATCTGGTGTGTATAGATATCACAGGCCCCTGCATCCCTGTTTTTATTTAGTTGATCCTCTATCCCTCAGAAGTTTGGGAACCCCAACGTCTTCTTGCCTGGTGATGGAGCTTTCAAGTCCTTCCAGAGAGGTGAGTGGGAACAGGCTTCTAATTGGTGTTGTCGTGCACTTTCTGGAATTCTAGCTAACCCGGCTCTGGAATTCAATGAATGACAGACTCTCCTTGAAGCAGGTCATCATGCCTTTTTGATGGAGGGAAGGTGGGATCGAAGGAGAAGTGGTTGGGAAGAGGGGTGCAGGAGGGTCCTGCTTGGGGTGGGCAGAGAGCTTGGAGGGAGGGCTGGACTCGGGTGTCTGTGGGCTTTGTTCCATTCTGTTAGAGGTGGGAGACTAGAGGCAGTCGAGCCCTGCCTAGGAGAGTAGATGAGAGGTGGAGAGGGGCTTGCCTTCTAGCCACTCCTCATTGTGTTCTCAGGAGTATCCTATGCCTCGGGGCAGAGTAGAAATCATGGCTGCCAGCCTGATGGGATTACTTCTGCTTCATACAGTGTCATGGGTATCAGGTAAGTGAGTCAGAGAGAAGGGAAGGAGCCCCAAGGCCCCCTTCTGCCATATGGTCTTTGGCAGTCTCTGGCATACTGGTGGTGGACTTAAGTAGATGCTCAATAAATCTGAGAGCAACAGTGGGGTGGGGGTACAGCAAGATAATTTAAAAAAATATTTATTTATTATTTATTTGTGTGAGTTGGGTCTTTGTTGTGGCATGTGGGATCTAGTTTCCTGACCAGGGATCAAACTCCTGCCCCTTGCACTGGGAGCTCAGACTCTTAGCCATTGGACCGCCAGGGAGGCCCAGGAAATTTTGAAACCACTATTTTGTCTGTCTCTTCAGCTAGTGTGTCCCTTCTCCCCGTCTTCATCCCTCAGCCCTTGCCTCTCTTGTGCACCCTCCCTGCCAGGTGCCCGCCCCTGCAGCCCTAAAAGCTTTGGCCACAGCTCGGTGGTGTGTGTCTGCAATGCCACATACTGTGATTCTCTGGACCCCTTGACCCTGCCTGACCCTGGCACCTTCAGCCGCTTTGAGAGCACTCGCAGCGGGCGCCGAATGGAGCTGAGTCTGGGGACCATCCAGGCCAATCGCACAGGCGCTGGTAACCACCCCTCACCCAGGTTATGGTCCTTCTGGACCCAGTCATGCCAGCCATCAGCTTGGAGTTTCTCCCCTGTGCACTGACGCCTTTTATTCCCTGTGGATGTCCCCAGGGTTGCTGTTGACCTTACAGCCAGATCAGAAATTCCAGAAAGTGAAGGGGTTTGGAGGGGCCATGACGGATGCTGCTGCCCTCAACATCCTTGCCCTGTCACCTGCTGCACGGAATTTGCTACTAAAATCGTATTTCTCTGAAGAAGGTGAGGAGGAAGGGACAGGATGACATAGTGCAGTTGGCTCTTTGACCTCCCCTTTCACCCTGACATCCACCCATCCCTGCCATTTGGGTCTCTGTTAATGCCCGGTGGGGGGAAAAAATTGTCCTATCCATCCGCTGAGTGCGGGGGTCTCCAGCTCAGATAGTCTGCCCTTCACCCTGCACCCAAGTTCCCTTTGGCCCTGACTCGGGCATTTCTGTAGGAATTGAATACAACATCATCCGGGTCCCCATGGCCAGCTGTGACTTCTCCATCCGCACCTATACCTATGACGACAGCCCTGATGACTTCCAGTTGCTCAACTTCAGCCTTCCAGAGGAAGATGTCAAGCTCAAGGTGGGCACTCTGGCTGCCTCAGGCCCCAGCAGCATTGATGCCTGGTGGTTGCGGGGCCTCAGGCTAGAACAGTTTGCAGAAAGACATAGAACTTGGCCCTGCCCTCTCTTGGGATGGGGGGTAGAGGCTGATGGCTAGGCCAGATACACTGGTTGGGCCAGTCTGTCTGTGTTCCAACTCTGGGTGTCTCTCCTCACTACCTTTGTTTCCAGATACCACTGATTCACCAAGCTCTGGAGTTGGCCAACCGCTCTGTCTCACTCTTTGCCAGTCCCTGGACATCACCCACTTGGCTCAAGACTAATGGGGCCGTGAATGGGAAGGGGACACTCAAGGGTCAGCCAGGGGATCTCTACCACAAGACCTGGGCCAGATACTTTGTCAAGTAAGGAAACAGCAGGGCCGTCGGGCCTGGACCAACCTCCCCTCTCACACACCCTGGTCTGCGTCCCAACCCTTGACCCGTTCGGCTGTCAGCTCTCAGCTCACCTTTCTACCTTCTGGGCCTTCAGGCTTAGGCCCCTCAGTTTTCCCCCATTCAGTCCGACCTCCTAGTCCCCAGGGTCCTGGTTCCCTTTCTTGGCCATGATCCCTCACACCCTTGCCCTTGCCAGGTTCCTGGATGCCTACGCGGAGCACAAGTTACGGTTCTGGGCAGTGACAGCCGAGAACGAGCCCACTGCGGGGCTCCTTAGTGGGTACCCCTTCCAATGCTTGGGTTTCACTCCTGAGCACCAGCGAGACTTCATTGCCCGTGACCTGGGTCCCATCCTCGCTAATAGTACACACCGTGACATCCGACTGTTGATGCTGGATGACCAGCGCTTGCTATTGCCTCACTGGGCCCAGGTGGTAAGGACCAGGACTCCTGTGGGTACCTTGTTTGGATGCTCAGTTGTGTCTGACTCTTTTTCAACCCCATGGACTATTGCCCTCCAGGCTCCTCTGTCCATGGGATTTCCCAGGCAAGAATACCAGAATGAGTTGCCATTTCCTTCCCCAAGGGATCTTCCCGACCCAGGGATTGAACCTGTATCTCCTTGGCAGGCAGATTCTTTATCGCTGAGCCACCTGGGAAGCCCTTAGTACCCTAGTGACCCCAAATCCAGCATCCAGATGACTAGCTCCCGAACAGAGTGCCTTCCCTGCCCCAACTTTTGATTCCTAGAGTACCCTGGCTGGGGCCAGGTGCCCAGGTGGCACTCCTGGGATGCTGGGGGTATGGTGACCCCCTCTGGATCTCCAGAGCCCCAAGAGTCTCCTAGGTTGTCACTTTAACCCCCTCTAAGTTGTGTTCATCCTGTGCCCACCTCTCAAGTTTTGGTGCCTCTTCCAGATCCCTTGGGTAGGACCCAGGCTCCGTGGCTCTGTTTCCCCAGTAGCCCTTCCCTTTCTCTGTACAGGTGCTGGCAGACCCAGCAGCAGCTAAGTATGTTCATGGCATCGCTGTACATTGGTACCTGGACTTCCTGGCTCCAGCAAAAGCCACCCTGGGGAGACGCACCGCCTGTTCCCCAACACCATGCTCTTTGCTTCAGAGGCCTGTGTGGGCTCCAAGTTCTGGGAGCAGAGCGTGCGGCTGGGCTCCTGGGATCGAGGGATGCAGTACAGCCACAGTATCATCACAGTGAGCCGCCTCAGTCTCTCCTTGCGCACAGCAGACCACCTTGGGCCCCTCACTAGTCTCACCGGAGGCTGACGGGGGCCCTCCTCTCCAGCTTTTCCCCAGCTCGCTTACTCTTGGGGGCAAAGTTTGGGGATATCATTGCCTCTATTGCCTTCCCTTCAGAGACCTGTGCACCCCATCACCTTGTTCTGAATGCTTGAGCTGTTGTATCTGCCTCAGATTTCTCAGTTTCTCTGGTGATGCCTCTGTCCTCAAAACCCCTCCTTCCTTAGGTTTTTAGGTTTTGGCTGTGCTGGGTCCTCGTTGCTGCTCGAACTTTCTCCGTTGTGGCAAGCCAAGGCTCCTCTCCAGCCTTTGTGCACAGGCTTCTGATTGCAGTGGCTTTTCTTGTTGTGGAGCACAGGCTCTTGGCATGCCAGCTTCAGTAGTTGTGGTGCATGGGCTTAGTTGCCCTGTGGCATGTGGAATCTTCCTGGATCAGGGATCAAACTGTCCCCTACATTGGCAGGAGGATACTTAACCACTGGACTACCAGGGAAGTCCCCTCCTTAGATAGTAAGGATATAAAACACACCCCTCGCAGGGCTGAGGCCCCACAGCCCATCTCCCTCATGTGACACTTAACTATATTCACTGGGGGCCCAATGTGGAACCTTTGTCTCTGCCCTGTCCCTACCCTAGAACCTCCTCTACCATGTGGTTGGCTGGACCGACTGGAACCTCGCCCCTAAATCCTGAAGGGGGACCCAACTGGGTGCGCAACTTTGTTGATAGCCCCATCATTGTGGATATTGCCAAGGACACATTTTACAAGCAGCCTATGTTTTACCACCTTGGCCACTTCAGGTGAGTGGAAGGTGGGCACTCCGACTCCATGCCAGGCCTAGCATCTCCTGCACTGGGCTTGAATCACCCACTGTGAGGAAGCAGGAAGGTGTGGAGAGTGGGAACCTTGGGAGGCTCACATCTGTCCCTTTTGCACCGTGTAGGTAGGAAGTGACTAGATGGCATTTGAGACAGACAATTCCTCGATGCCTGATGCTGAGGCTAGGAGGCAAGAGGGCAGGGCACACCTAACCACATGGCTAGAGGCCTGGAGAGTTGGGGCAGGTTTTAGGAATGGTTCTGGGGGCCGGTGTGGGGGGTGCGCAGGGTGGTGTAGATGGTAGGGAAGGTGACTTCTCAAGTGACAGACTGATGGAAGCTACCCTCAGGGCTGGGGTCCCTGACAATGCCTGTTCCCACTTCAGCAAGTTCATTCCCGAGGGCTCGCAAAGAGTGGGGCTGGTTGCCAGCGAGAAGAGCGACTTGGACATGGTGGCACTCTTACGGCCTGACGGCTCTGCAGTTGCGGTCGTGCTGAACCGGTGAGAGCAGCGGGGCCTGGGAAGTGGGATGAAGATGAGACGGTGGGCTTGGCGGAATCACACACTCCGCTTCTCCTCCCTACCTCCTCCAGCTCCTCTAAGGATGTGCCTCTCACCATCAAGGATCCCGCCGTGGGCTTCATGGAAACTGTCTCACCTGGCTACTCCATTCACACCTACCTGTGGCGTCGCCAGTGATGGAGCTGATACCCACGCTTGCGCCTGGGCTCAGTGTGGACATTAAAGGGACACGGTCAGCCCACATGCCGTCTGTGGCTACAGAGGGTACAGCAGGACCAGGGGGAGCTTAAGTGACGTAAGCCCAGAGGCAGTGGTTTGGGTGACTCATTCTCCCCTCTAGTTGGTGCCAGGGGCTGGAGGGCCCTAGGGAAAGGATCAGGAAGCCCCACTGGTCCTCCACCCCCCGTGCTTGTGTGAGCGTGTGCTATGCGCTGGTTGCCTGTGGAAACTGGGCCCTGGCCCAGGGTGAGCTCACTGTCTGTACAAACACAGGGGTGGGGGGCTGGGGTAGATGGAGAGAGAGGTTAAGGAAAGGAAGAGAAGAGGAAAGCCGGACCCAAAACTGGGAACTGTTTGTCCTTCTTGGAGATGCAGAACCAGGCCTACGCAGATGTCAGCATCCAGGCACAAGCAGTGAAAGAAGCCAAGCACCAGAGGGTAGACTCAAGCACCAGATGGCCCCCTGGTACCAGCTAGGAAAAATGGCAGCTGCTTAAAAGACAGAATGTCTGGTCTCAGTCCATGTGAGCAGTTTTATTTCGGGGGGTGGCACCCCATTTCCACCATACCAACAGTGGGGAAACACAGGAGCCTCTGGAATGCATGACAGTAGAAAAATCAGTCCTGAGAGCATGAGGATAAATCACTCCTCTTCATCCTCCTCAGCCATGCCCAGGGCCTGGGTGCCTGGGGCCCGGGCAGATGGTGCCCGCTGGATGGAGACAATGCCGCTGAGCAAGGCGTAGCCGGCCATGGCTGCCAGCCCCGCCAGCACAGTTAGGATCTGGTTCCGGCGCCGGTATGGCTCCTCCTCAGTCTCTGGGTTCGCTGGTGTCTGGCGTGGAGGTGGTGTCTCAGCTGAGGGCAGAGGAAGGGAGGTGGGTGGGAGGCTGGTTCCTGGATGCCTGCCCACTCTCCCCAAGACTAGCACCCCCCACCTCCCCACCCATCTGCCCCTTACCTCCTTCCCAGGGGAAGTACAGGCTGAGGATGTGGGTGCAGTAGGCACAGAGATTGTGCAGCCCCCTCAGGTGGGCCTGCAGCTTCCCACTGGGCAGCTTCGCCTGTTGCAGCAGGGCCAGGTAGCTGAAGACAAAGGCATCCAGGGAGGCGGGGCTGCAGCAGAGAAAAGAGTGGGATGGAGAAGGGGAGAGATGGGGTCAGAGGGAGAGTCGGCCCTGGGAAGATGGGCTCTGGGCAGCGGGGGACCACCGGGGAGAAGAGGACACACAGCTCTGGTCCTGGGGTGGGGAACGTGCCCCAGGTGGCGCCAGCCTGGCCTTGAATGGGACTCTATCCCAGGGCTGCATAAAGGGCACATTGAGTGCCCCACAGCTCAGCAGGCCCGTCCCGGGCCTGGCGGCCCTCCCACCCTCCTGCACCACTGAGCCGGCTCTGGCCCCACACACAGCCCTACCTTCACCAGACTCAGTGTTTGTGCCGAGAGCCTCCTGTCCAGAGCTTGAGCCCCGACCCTAGCCCCTGTGCCTACATTTGAACCTGTATCTTCTTCCAAGCCACCTATGACTCCCTGGAGTGAGACTCACGCATCTCCAAAGAAGAATTTCTGAGAACCCAGGCGTTGAGAGAGAAGAGTCAGGCATTCTCGGGCCTCCTGGTATAGCTATGGAGGGGACACGAGGTCGGCTCGCAGCTGCGGGTTGGGTACCACCTCCCCTCTCAGGCACTTGGCCCCTCCGCCATCATGCTGGGGGCTCTTGTTGTACAACACCCTCCTGTCCCAGAGGTACCTCCTTCTCCAGCTCCTCCTCATCCTCAGGCCTGTGCTCCCCACACAGCAGCTGTAGCCGTTCCATGTACTGCCGCTGCATGCGGCCAGGCAGGAAGAAGTTGAGGGGAAAGGGCATTGCCTCTGCGTACCACTTCCGGGTCACTTCCACATAGTTCTTGGCATCTATCCAAAAAGTATGTATCTGCATTGGGTATGTAGGAAGGAAGAGGCTGGTCTGAGCCACTGCACCTGCCTGACCCAGGGTGGGATTCTGGTTCCCATGCTGGGTGTGTGTGTGTGTGTGTAGGTCTGGGCACTCACCAGCACTGGGAGCAGCTTCTCTTCCAGCAAAGACATGAAGGCCAAGGTGTCTGCTCCTTGCCGGGCTGACAGGTCATAATCAGCATTGTACTTCTGTGGAGGGAACGTCCACGGTGAGGTGGATGCTGAGGGACTGCAGGGACACTTCCTCAAGGAGGGAGGCCTCCTGTCTGGCACCACCCACTCTGATCTCTGAGCACAGCAGAGGTAGAGCAAGGAGCTTTTCTTGCGGAGGCCCCCTCACCTGGGCCCAGTCAGTAGCCTGTTGCTGTTGGCGGAAAGCCTGGGCCTTGGAGCCTGCTGGCCGTCAAGGTCCCGCGCCCACTGGGGGAGGAAGGAAGGCCCAGCCACAAACCAGGAGCAGCTCCCAGAGTTTCCACGGAAAGCTGGCGGGATGCCTGCTGACGGCAACTTTCTAACAGTAACTTCCCCAATCCAGACACCACAAAACTAGCAGCGCAGAACTCAGATGCAAACTGGGCCTCAATGCCTCAGGAACTAGGGGACGCCATCCTCACGCTCCCAGGACCCAGTGAACCCACATCGAGGGCTCCCTGGCTTGTTCTCTCAATGCTCAGCTCTTGGCCGTCTCTTGCTTCATTCCATGGTCCAGGCGCCACCACCACGCACATTCCAACCATACCCCCAGGTCTCAGCCTGCCACACCTTCCTAGGCTCCAGCGTCTGCTCCTCAGCACCCTCCTCCACATCCTGAGTAAACTTTGTCCCCAAGTAACCTCTAGAGTGTGATCGTTAAAGCTCTCTGAGCCTCATTCTCCTCCATGGACTAGGGGTAATAATCTTTCTCTCAATATGGCTGTGGTAGGAGAAACAGGGAAAGCTGTGCTCATAGAAAAGAAACAGTGGCCCAGTCCCACCAGTTTTGGCTTTTACCTGGATCCCTTCTCTCCATTCCTCTCAAGCCTCCATTAATTCCCCAGTTCCTCCACCTTTGGGAAAGTAGAAATGAATAAGAGGGGTCTACTTCTGACAGTATGTTCCCTTTTGGAACCAGACCATGAAAGCTGGAAGAGCTCTGAGAAAGTATCCTGGCTAAGCCCCTGGTCTTACAATAAGCTTATAGCTTTAAGAGATTAAGCAATTAGCCCAAGGTGGTCACATAGCCAATGACAGTGAAAAGCACAGCCTGGGCCTCTCTAGTTCTCTTGTAATGCTCTTTCAACTTTCCCATCATGGCACTTGGTCTTGTCCATCCTGAGCCCTGTATTATAAAGCCTGACCTGGTCCATGAAAAAAGAGTAATGGCCCTTACAACTCCCTCTGTTAGAACTCCACCCCATTCCCACACTGGTCTCATCTTTGAGGGCTTCATCTGTTATTTCCTACTCTCCTTACCCTTCCATGTGTCAACAGCCTGTTCATCTCTCCCTCCCTGCCCAGCAGGCAGAAGGCATCGTGGCTCCAGATGTCTCGACAGTGGCCTAGTTGAATCTCTAGCCTACTTCATCACAGCAACATGTCTGTATCTCCTCCACGAGACTACATGTCCCTTGAAGCCCTGGGTCACCTGTGTCTGGTTTGGCATACACTTGGTACTCAATAAATGTGTGTGGCACTGAATTGACTAAACTTCTGTCACTGGCGGTCACCCTACCCAAACCACCTACCTCTTTTCGAAGGTGGGTGATGATCTTGTGTGGTACTGAGATGACCTCTCCATGACTGGTCCGAAGGGCAGGCAGAGTTCCTGACATTGAGAAAGAAGTATGTCCACCAGACCCTTCGCCACCTGTCCACACAGCCACAACACATCCTTGTCTGTCTCCTGCACTTCCCCTTGTACACTCCCTTCCTCACCCCCAGGAACACTGGGTACCTGAAGGACTCCGCCAGGGGTTGGCGATCTTGTGCACCTTGAGTGGGGCACCAGTAAATCTGGCATAGGTCTGCAGGGAAGGAAGCAGAAGGCAGAGAGGCCAAGGACACGGCCCACAGAGGGGAATCAAGACAAGAAATAACATTTATTGAATACCTTCTGTGCTATGCTCTACAGTGAGGGATTGCTTCACACAAAAATGGTAGACATTATTGTTCCCATTTTACAACAGGCAAACACAGGGATTAGAGACCTAATGGACGTGTCCCTGATTACAAATTAGCCAGGAAAACCCTTCCCTCTTATATCCTCTCATTCCATCTGCCTGGGAACACCCAGCCTCACTTGGAAGCACTGGCCATTCCTTCTTGAGCAGTCTGTTTGGTCTGTTCCTACTTTAGCATTTGAACATTTTATTACATTTGTTTGCTGACGTTTCTAACTTTATGTAAACAATTCCAGGGGAGGGACCAAATGCTACTCATCTTTGCATGCCAATGTTTGGTATCTGGAAGAGGCCTAATACAATGATATATTGTATTGTATGTAGAGTGAAAATGAGAGAGGGAGTGAATGAGTTCACTAGTTTGACTCCAAAGCTCCTTCTACAGAGCCTTAGCTGTGGGTGGGCCTGTTGGTTCAATAAACAATAACCTCAGTAAATGCCGTTGAGGGAGAAGGAGGAAGGGGAGGCTGAGAAGGCAGTTATGCCAAGCCGGGAGAACCTTGAGGTCATCCAGCTTTTGTAAAACTCCGGAGGAAGAAACGGCGCCCAGAGAGAAGAGACTGCCCCAAGGTCACATAGCCAGTAAATGGATGTTTAAGAACTAAAATTCCATCTTCTGAACCCCCGACCAGGCCTCTTTCATTGCTAAAGAAAACCTAGGCTACCAAGGCACCGAAAAGAGATCATACCAGCCAGGCACATTCTTGGATTGCCTCAGTTTACCCCCACTGTGCCCGTACTGAGGCGCCCTGGCAAAATTCGGATGACCGGCTAGTCCGGGCCCCTCCCCAGTCCTCCAGGGCGCAGCAGAGAGCGCCAGCGCCACCCCTCACCAGCACGGCCAGGCTGTCCAGGTCCACTGACGGCAGCCCCCAGCCCCCTGACCAGCAGAACAGCTCCATGGGCGCCGCCATCTTGCCTGCCCTCTGTCCCGGAAGCACCTCCCCGTGCGCTTCAGCCCTCCACTGTGTGGATCCGCCCCCTCCCCTGTCAGGGAGGCTGTCAGGAGGGCGCGGCTTGTCCAGGCCCGAGAGGCGGCCTGAAAAAGCGTGGGGCGGAGCCGAGGGCTTCTGGGGGAGGGGCGGCTGCCGCCAGATCCAGAGGTGCCTCCTGAAGGGGGGATGGATCCTCAGCCCTGCGCGCCTTGGAGAATCAGGGCGCCCCCATGGAGGGGAGCCCTGAACACCCGAGGACGCGGTGGGAGCAGGAGAAGGGGGATTTTGTGCTCCATGACGGGTTCTGGAGGCCCTCGCAAATCTGCAAGACGTCTGGGCTGCTCTGGGGCCCCTCAGGGCTCGGCCCCGAGCGGGGGCTGCGGGGGGGTCCCCGAGCCGCATGTTTTCCACAGCGCGTTATGTTTGGAACCAGCCCCGCGCCTCTTGTTGCCATGGAAACAAAACAGGGGCGGTGGCGGCGGCCGGAGCGAGGCTGGGCTGGGGCCTGTGTGTGTGGGGGAAGGGGAGGTGGGGCTCGCGGGCTGTTGCCTTGGTAACGGGAACTGAGGCGCCCCTCCGCCTCATCCGGGTCACGGCCTGTCCGGCAGTACCCCCAGTGTTCCCAGTCTAGCCCCCGGTCCCTGGCCAGTCCTCTGGCCTACTCCTGTCTTTGGTGTCCCTTTTCTCTTTCCCGATTTCTTCCCTCCAGCCTCACTGACCACTGTTTTAGGCTCTCCCTCCAGTTCCCACCGGACACCTCCAGATTCCAAGTTTTCCTAGGAGTGAGGGGAAAATGGAGGCACAGCACAAGTCATGGGAGCCCCCCCAACCCCCCATCCTGATGAAGAGCACTTGCTCTATCCCAGCAGCAAACTTCATTCCATACGGACATCCCCTGGGCACTATAAGCAAGCTAGTTTCGGCCACTCCCTTGGAATTCTCTCATGCCAGCTGTGGAATAATGCCCACTGTCTGGCACTACCCCTGCCAACGGTTCCTGCCTTCTCAAACTGTGGCTTCCAGAAAACAGTAGCGTTCGGTAGCAGCCCCCAACAGCGAGATGCCTGGAGATGCGGAGAAAGGGAGGCACCTGGGGCAGAGCACCATTAGGGACAGGCAGGTTAGGAGGCCTCCAGGACTCTTCCCCAGTGTCCCTGGTTCCCGGAGCTGGGGATGTCTCCAGGGTGATTGGCAGCTCTTTGTTTCAGCCCCCCTCACCGCCTGCCGGCCCCCCCTTCAACTCCCCCTTCCAGTCCCTCCGCCCCCCCGCTCCTGCTCTCCGCCTAGCCTTTTCCCCTCCCAGCCGCCTGCCTGCCAGGGGTAGTGAGCCGGCTGAGCGGCATGGAGACACAGGAACTTCGAGGGGCCCTGGCTCTTCTCCTCCTTTGCACTTTCGCATCTGCCAGTCAGGACCTGCAGGGTAAGCCTGTACCAATCCTCTTAGCCCCTTCTCTGCCTCCTCCCCATTTGCCCCCAGCCGACTAGCTGGGAACATGTGGGCCAAAGGAGAGGGGAGAGTTCTGAAATTGAATCGGAGGGAAGAGTTGATGAAATTATGGCTCTGTGGGGGAGGAGTTGACACTGGAAGGTGGTGGATGAGTGGGAGCTGGCCAGGGTCAGCATGAGGCCAGGGCAGAGGACTCAGGGGCTGGATGCTAGCTAGGGTTGCCTGGCTGGGTTGGTGTCTGAGCATCCCCAGGCACCCCAGGGTCTGGGAGAGCAGCTCAAGGTGGGCTTCTTCCACCCCTGGGTTCCTGGCTGCCTAAGCACAGGATGGGGGTGGGGTGCAAGAGGTCTGGGCTCTCCTGGAGGTCTGGTGGTGGGATGGGCCTGTGGGTGTGGGAGAGGTAGCTGGAGCAGATGACACAGGCACAGATTCTTTACTGGCTGGAAGGGAAACCACAGATTGGCCAGGACACAGGAGGCAGAGGAGCTGGGTCCTACGTTCCTGTGGGAGAAAGCCAGACAGTAGGAGGGTCACAGCCTTCAGTGGGCAGCTGTTCTCATCTAGACCTAGTGCGCTGAACCCCCAGGATGGGAGGAGGGGCACTAGAGTGTGGGATGAGCCAAACCCAGCGGTGCAGAGACTGCCTTCCCATTTCTGTGCTGTGGGCAACCAGGTGCTTCTCCTGCTGGAAATCAGCAGTGACTCCTTTGCGCCACCTGGTGGGAGCATCTCAAGTTTGTGGGGTTCTGTTTCTGTATTTTCAAGTGAGCCTCAGGCCTGCTGGTTCCCAGAGTGGCAGTAAGGGAAGCCCAATGCCTTGTCCTCTGATAGCAACAAGGGTTGCATTTCAAGGGGCAGTGAACACTATGGGGTGGGGATAACGGATGCTCCACCCCTGAAGGCTCAGAGGAGAGGGCGGGCCTTAGCATTTAACAGGGGTCTGACCTTGATCATCCCTGCTTGGCCAGTGATCGACCTGCTGACAGTGGGCGAGTCCCGGCAGATGATAGCTGTGGTGGAGAAGATCCGGACAGCCCTGCTCACCACTGGGGATATCTATCTCTTGTCCACCTTCCGCCTGCCCCCAAGCAGGGTGGTGTCCTCTTTGGCCTCTACTCTCGCCAGGACAACACACGATGGCTGGAGGCCTCTGTCGTCGGCAAGATCAACAAAGGTGACTGGTGGGCATCTCCTTTCCTGCAGTGGTGACCCCTTTGAGCACTCTTCCTCATCCCCATTCTCAGAGCCTTCTTAATTCTCCTTGGGCTCCACTGGGGACTGAGGACCCATCAGGCTATGTCCAGGCACCAGAGGTATCTGGTGCTTAGGAGGTGCCTCAGGAGGCCAGGCACCCAAGAAATGGGGTGAGGCATCTGTGGGTGTGGGGGAGTTGGATGTGGGATGTCTGGGGGAGGGGAGGCTTGTCTCTGTGCCCCAGCAATGGTATGGAGGTCTCTTGGATCCCTGGAACAGTTCAGGGGGTACGGAACCAGTTGCCGTCCTAGCAGGGGATAGAGTGGCCTCATGTTATCAGATGGCATGATAGAGTGGTAATGGATAGATACGTCGATCTGATAACACTGAAGGATAGAGGACAGAGTGATCCAATGACACGGAAGACTAAGAAAGTCCTAGTCTTTGAATCAATTTGAAAAACATTTTTCATGTACCTGTCATGTACAAGGTATTGAGAGATACATAACTGAGTGAGCACTGACAGCCCTAGAGATGTGGTATTCAGAAGAACCGATTCAAGGCTCAGATGGGAGACAGGGGATGGGGACAGTGCGCATACTGACCTCCCCTTCCGGGCAGTGCTGGTGCGGTACCAGCGGGAGGATGGCAAAGTGCATGCAGTGAACCTCCAGCAAGCAGGCCTGGCTGACGGGCGCACACACACGGCTCTCCTGCGACTCCGAGGTCCGTCCAAACCCAGCCCTGCCCTGCAGCTCTATGTGGACTGCAAACTGGGCGACCAGCATGCTGGACTGCCGGCACTGGCCCCCATTCCTCCAGCAGAGGTCAGTGGGCTGGAGATTAGGACTGGACAGAAGGCTTATTTGAGGATGCAGGTGAGCAGAAAAGGAAGACCCTCTGAGTGTCGGTGAACAGTTTGCACCGGTGGGAGGAGGAGTTGGTAGGTCCTCCTCCATGACAGTGTTTCTCTCCCCCACAGGGCTTCGTGGAATCCATGAAAATGATTCTGGGCGGGTCCATGGCCAGGGTTGGAGCCCTGAGTGAGTGTCCTTTCCAGGGAGACGAGTCCATCCACAGTGCAGGTAACACATGCTTCTGTGAGTGGGCATCCTGGGCCCCAGTCCTGCCATCTTTGATACTTTCCATCCTCTTGACCTCTCTTCCCCTTAACACCAGTTCTTTTGGCTCACCTATTCCTCATCTATTTCTGGGGCTTCTTGACTCCATTATGTCAAATCTCCTTCACCTTTGACTCTGTGATCTCCAAATAATACATTCCCAGGAGGCACGGCTCAACAAAATCTCTGTTAAGCTCATCCTGCCTATCAGGGTGGCAAGAAAAATAGAAGGATCCAAAAACACACACAAAAAGTAGAACTCTGAAGACCTTTTAGTGGGGGCAAGGAAGGTAGTGGCTGGATCTTTCTCGGTTGACTGAGCTAAGGGACTTTTTAGTTCCCACTGGCATCTGTCACCTACCAGCAGTTTCCCTTAGCGTTTCTCATCTGCCTGGTCTCTCTGACAAGGATACTCAGAGGTTTAAGTAAATAAAATGTCCACTTCTCCCAGATGTTTCAAAGAGCTCTTGTGGTAGAAGCTCGAGAGGGATGAAATGGAATGTATTGGGGCCCTGGCCCTGCACTGGGTCACCTCTCACTTGGATCCCTTCTGCCACCACCATGCCTGAGAATAGGAGGATCTGGGCCTTGACTGTGTGGCAGCTCCCTTACAGGGACCCTCATCCAGTGGAAGGAGCTGGTGGGGCTGGCCCATCACCACTGCCCTCTGCCATTCATACTACATCTTTATTTCAAGGCACCAGCCCTTTTCTCCTTCCTTCTCCTCAACCAGCCAGGCCCCTCCTCATATCTCCACCCTCTGTTTTCTTGTCCTCTCTAGTGACCAACGCACTCCACTCCATTCTAGGTGAGTAGGCCATGCCAAGATGAAGGGGCATGCAGGTGGGGAGGAGATACAGCAGCCTGAAATGAAGTCCTCTTCAGCCAGGAATGGGGTGGGGTTTAAAGGTGGGGGATGGGCAACAGTGGCAGCACCCAGCTTATTGCCCAGACAGGGGTCAGGGCTGGTGCCCCAGTTCTGAGCCTCTCTGCACCCTGGACACTGACAGGAGAGCAGACCAAGGCCTTGGTCACCCAGCTCACCCTCTTCAACCAGATCCTGGTGGAACTGCGGGATGACATCCGAGACCAGGTTTATTGGGCTGGTGAAGGGTGGCGCTGACTCTGGGTGGGGTGGCAGGTGCCAAGAGCTGACTCCTCCCCATCGTTCTGTCTACCAGGTGAAAGAAATGTCCCTGATCCGAAACACCATCATGGAGTGTCAGGTGTGCGGTGAGTGGGAGAGTAGGGGAGGGCTCCACATGGCATCAGTGTGCTCCCCACCCCCAGGGCTTTAGCCTCTATCTCTGGTGAACGAAATGGTGACCTCTGGGTGGCTTTGACTGTGTCCAAACCCACCCCCCAGGCTTCCACGAACAGCGTTCTCACTGCAGCCCCAACCCCTGCTTCCGAGGCGTGGACTGCATGGAAGTGTATGAGTACCCCCGGCTACCGCTGTGGGCCCTGCCCTCCTGGCCTGCAAGGCAATGGCACCCACTGCACAGACATCAATGAGGTGAACAGGGCCCTTTCTGGAAGAGCATAGGAAGCTGGGGTGAGGGAATTATCAGAGTCCCAGGAAGGTGGGGTGAATGTTGATCAGAAGCAGAGGAACCTGGGGTTGGAGACCAAAAGGACAGGTGAGAAGGGAAGGAGCCAGGCCTGGGACAAAAACAAAGGTCATGCAGGGAAGGAGCCGGGAGCTTGGCGGGGGCATTGTGAGAGTGCCGGCCTGGGGAAACCTACAGGAGGCCAGGGTGGGGTCAGAGCATGGCGAAGTTGGGTGAGGGGAGGCCTGCAAATGGGGGCCAGGAGCAGTGGTCCTGGGACCACAGGCAGGGACCTGACCCCTTCTTTCTCATCTGATCCCCAGTGTGCTCATGCAGACCCTTGTTTCCCGGGCTCCAGCTGCATCAACACCATGCCTGGCTTCCACTGTGAGGCCTGTCCCCGAGGCTACAAAGGCACACGAGTGTCTGGTGTGGGCATTGACTACGCCCGGGCCAGCAAACAGGTCAGGGTGGGCAGAGTACGTGGACAAGAGATCTAGGCCTTGCAGGGATGAGCGCTTCAGGGTTGGATGTCGAGCCCTTGGGATAAACGGGATGAGGCTCCTGGCTTACCTGATAGCTTTGCCTTGGTTTTGGGTCTGGGCTTCATGTCTGTGTTCACAGATAAGGCCATACAAGTGCTCTTTTCTATACCTGAGGAGACCCAGAGTAAGTCTGGTTCTACCCCAAGTCTGCTCCTTCAGGTCTGCAACGATGTTGATGAATGCAATGATGGTAACAATGGTGGCTGTGACCCAAACTCCATCTGCACCAATACTGTGGTGAGCTGAACACTCTGCATGCATGGGTGGTGGGACAGTGCGGCCCCCTCCTCAGATTTCCTGCTCCCCTCTTCCTTTTCTACCCAGGACGTTATGCATGGTAGGTGTTCCACGTGGACTGGTTTGGAATTCTGATTCTGCCTCTGACTAGCCTTTAGCAAGTTATTTACCTTAACTGAGTTTCAGCGTCCTCCCTTGAAAAATGGGGCTCTTACTCTCCTTGAAAGGTTGACAGCAGAACTAAAGGAGATAAGTGATAGACCGGACCGGGCCTGTCATCTGTGAGGGTCCCTCCTACGCACCTCGAGGGATGGGGATAATGTTGCTCGTGGTGGGGGGACCCTCCTTCCTGAGACACTGCCTCGCTCCCTCCTCCTAGGGCTCGTTCAAGTGTGGTCCATGTCGCTTGGGCTTTGTGGGTAACCAGAGCCAGGGCTGCTTCCCGGCCCGGATGTGCCACAGCCCGGCCCACAGCCCTTGCCACACCCACGCTCACTGTCTCTTTGAACGCAACGGTGCAGTGTCCTGCTCGGTGAGCTAGGCCTAGGGCTCAGAAGAAACAGGATCTGGGGAAAGGGGTTGGGCTAAGGGCCATGTCTAGGGACTGGTTTGGGGGCTTGCACAGGAACGGGAGGTGGGCTTGCACGGGAACGGGAGGTGGGCCTGGGCCCAGAAACTGGCTGGTAAGAACAGAGCCTGAAGAAGGTGGGGTGTGGGGAGCCAGCCCAGACCACTAACCCTCACCCTTTGTGTTGCCCCAGTGTAACGTGGGCTGGGCCGGGAATGGCAATGTGTGTGGGCCCGACACGGACATCGATGGCTACCCGGACCAGGCACTGCCCTGCATGGACAACTACAAACACTGCAAGCAGGTGCGGAGGCAGGCGAGCAGGCAGGGTGCCCCCAGGCTGGCGCAGAACGGGGCTCACCCAGTCATTTCCTCTCCCTGACCTTTAGGACAACTGCCTTCTGACACCCAACTCTGGGCAGGAAGACGCTGATAACGATGGCGTGGGGGACCAGTGCGGCGATGATGCCGACGGGGACGGCATCAAGAACGTTGAGGTGGCGCCTAGATGTCCTGCCCCCTTCCAGCTCCTCAGCAACTGTTGCCTTGTCCCATAACCCCATCCCCCTTGGCTGCTGGCAGCTCCCAAGGAAGGGCCCCCAGAGCTCCACATTAGAGAGGCATAAGCCTGGTACCCAGAATGATGCAGATGACATGGGAAGTTGGGTGGGTGGGACTGTGCCACAGCAGTAGACCATCACAGGAGTGGGACCGTAGACAGGGTGCAGGGCCAAGGATGGGGCAAGGTGGCCTGACTCTCTGCCTCCCACCCCAGGACAACTGCCGGCTGTTCCCCAACAAGGACCAGCAAAACTCAGATACAGATTCATTTGGTGATGCCTGTGACAACTGCCCCAACGTTCCCAACAATGACCAGAAAGACACAGATGGCAACGGGGAAGGGGATGCCTGTGACAACGACGTAGATGGCGACGGTGCAGGCTTGGGGCTGGGGGCGTGGCTGGGAACCCCATGAAGAGTCCAGAGAGGGTAGCAGTGAAGCGGGCAGGCTGAGAATTCTGGAAGGGTGATGCTTGGGGGAAGTCAGGCTGGGTGAGAGGTTACCTGTGGCAGATGTCAGTGGGCACGTGAAGGAGGGTGTGGGGTTAAGCCAGGAGTGGGCAAAAGGATGAGACGAGCTCCAACCAGATTTCCTGACTCGCTGTCCTCTGGATGGGAGACAAAGCCCAGGACTTTCACCAACCTAGAAGACAGGAGTGTGACTGTGTTCTAGTGGTAACCCTGTGTGACCCCCATTATATTTCCAGGCATCCCCAATGGACTGGATAACTGCCCTAAAGTCCCCAACCCCCTGCAGACAGACAGGGATGAGGATGGGGTGGGAGATGCTTGCGACAGCTGCCCTGAAATGAGCAATCCCACCCAGGTACAGGGGAATGGAGAGGGCAGGGAAGGAGTGGGTGACTGGTGGATGAAGCCCAGACCTTTGGACGGGAAGTGGTTAGGTCACCCATTTTAGAATTCTCCAAAGGAGATGGTGAGAGCAGGTCCCTCTCTCTCAGACAGATGCAGACAGTGACCTAGTGGGAGATGCCTGTGACACCAATGAAGACAGGTAGGGTCTGGGCCAAGAGATGGAAATTTAGGGGAAACCTTGCCTTCCTCTAGCATGTTCTCAATCCCCTCTAGGGTCCAACTTTAACTCTCCACTACTGTTGAGCAGGAGGCGATACCCATAGTCTACCTCCCATTCCTACTGCTGAACCTCCACCTCATCTGGCTGACTGCAAGGGTTCTGGCCGAATGGAGGGTATACCCCAGAGAGATTCCTAAGCAGAAGAGTGGGGAAGGATGTGGTACCTTTAAAAGCCTTTATTTGGTGCCTGTTCTTCTGGACAGTGATGGGGATGGACATCAGGACACCAAGGACAACTGCCCACAGCTGCCCAACAGCTCCCAGCTGGACTCAGACAACGACGGACTTGGAGATGAGTGTGATGGGGACGATGACAATGACGGTGTTCCGGATTATGTGCCTCCTGGTCCTGATAACTGTCGCCTGGTACCCAATCCCAATCAGAAGGACTCAGATGGTAAGGCTGGGGGCGCCAGAGGCCTGGACTGCTGTGGGGTTTGTTCAGGGAGAAGTGGCAAGCCTTGCTGGGTAGAGAGGTCGACAGCTCGAGGCCTGAGGTGGCAGTGTGGGCTATGGCAGCGGCCAGGGCCTCCCTGAGCACCTGGCTTCATCCTGCCCAGGCAATGGCGTCGGTGATGTGTGTGAGGATGACTTTGACAATGATGCAGTGGCCGACCCCCTGGATGTGTGTCCTGAAAGTGCAGAGGTAACCCTCACGGATTTTCGTGCCTATCAGACCGTGGTCCTGGATCCTGAGGGTGATGCTCAGATTGACCCCAACTGGGTCGTGCTCAACCAGGTACTAGGGCAGTGAGCTGGGTGGGTGCTGTCAGGCCTGACTAGTAGGCAGAGCCCAGGGAGGGCAGCGCACCGGAACCAGGGCTTTTGTCTTTACTGCACACCACCAGGGCATGGAAATTGTTCAGACCATGAACAGTGACCCCGGCCTGGCAGTCGGTATGTAAGGGGCACCCAATTCAGCAATTTCAATAATTTCCAAATGGAGGGGTCCTACAGGCAGAGGATGGGCCACTGCCTTCCCACTGGGCATCCCATCCCACCCCCACCCCACAACGGGAGTTAGCAGCTTTGCTACCCCTGCCCCTGATCCCACCTCCCTTCCCACCCACCCCCAGGATATACAGCCTTCAACGGTGTGGACTTTGAAGGCACCTTCCATGTGAACACTGTGACCGATGATGACTACGCAGGCTTTCTCTTCAGTTATCAGGACAGCGGCCGCTTCTACGTGGTCATGTGGAAGCAAACAGAGCAGACCTACTGGCAGGCCACGCCTTTCCGGGCTGTTGCCCAGCCAGGGCTACAGCTCAAGGTCCCACAGCTGCCCAGATGCCCTAGGCCAGGCCCCTTTCCCAAGGCCTCCCCACCAACCCTGGGGCCTCCCCCACTGCCTGAGCAGGGGGAAGCCTCTTACCCAGACATCTGGCCTGGAGGTGGGCTCCCTGGGGCTCCAGAACATTCTCCTGACTCCCTGTTCCACCTGCACTTACCAACCTGTTGTCTTCCCTTACTGTGGTACTATGATTGACCCACTATCTTTGCTGATGCCCCGTAGGCAGTTACATCAGTGTCTGGCCCAGGTGAGCACCTCAGGAACGCCTTGTGGCATACAGGCAATACTCCTGATCAGGTACGACTGCTGTGGACTGATCCACGAAATGTGGGCTGGCGTGACAAGACCTCCTACCGCTGGCAGCTGCTGCACCGGCCTCAAGTTGGCTATATTCGGTGAGGGAGGGGGCTGAGCCCTCCCAAGAGACCCCAGGCCCAGCCTTTCTTTCCTCTCCAGCTGGGATTCACCAGTGACTTCCCCTCTACTCACTGCTGTGGTGCCATGGGCCTGGACTGGAACCACTTCTCTCTACCTCCCCTCACCACAGACTAGCTGCCCTGGCCCTGCTTGCTGCTTACTATCAGGCAGCCTGGGCTCTGGTGCTGCTGAGGACCTATAAACAATGTTAGGCAAATACTTCTTTTGCCGTGCTCCATTTCCCTCTCTGTAAAATGAGGGTGTATCTGGGAGCCTCCAAAGCCCAGGCCAGTTTGTGGAGAGGCACATCAATCCACCTCATCACTGGTCCAGCCCAGAACCTGCCTCATCAGAGTCTGACTGGAAGGGATTATCATTTACAGAAGTGCCAAGGGAAGCCCAGACTCCGCACTACATCTCTTAGTAGCCAGGCTGAGACCTCTTAGTTCAGCTCTGGTCCACAACTTTGCATTTCCTAGTTGGTGGGGATGACAGGGAAGGGAAGGGAAATGGCCCAGAGCCCAGAGTGCAGGGACTTGGGTTGGTTCCCCTTTAAGGTGCCTGGGGCTGCAGGGCGCCAGGGCAGGGGATGGTGGGGGTGGACTAGAGCCTGGGAAGCGGGTGACTTCACCCCCAGCCCATTGTACTCATCGTCATGGCAACCCAATCCTCGCTCGGAATGCGGCTGGTGCTTTGAGATGCAAAGGGGGCTGGACAAAGAGCCAGGGGCCCCAGGCCTGAGAAAAGCACCCCTCCTTCCCCCCTTTCCTTCCTCCCTTTTCTCCACCTCCCTTCCCTCTCAGGCCCGGTGAGCCCTAGGGGGTTGGGGATGAACAGGGCTGGGTCATGGTGGCGCAGTGCCCTCTGGCACCTAGCACCAATGGACACTCCTATCCCGGACAGGGTGAAGCTTTATGAGGGTCCCCAGCTAGTGGCCGATTCTGGGGTGATCATTGACACATCCATGCGAGGGGGCGTCTTGGTGTATTCTGCTTCTCCCAAGAAAACATCATTTGGTCCAATCTCCAGTATCGATGCAATGGTGAGGCTCTAGACGGAGAACAGCCTGAACTCTTGTGCCCTCACGGGAGAGTCACATCTTCTGACTTTAATACTATCTCCTTTCTCAGACACAGTGCCCGAGGACTTTGAGCCATTCCGGAGGCAGCTGCTTCAGGGAAGAGTGTGAAGAGGTGGCCACTGGATTCAGAATCCTGATTTTAGACCCTCGGGCCTTGGGGTCCATCCTCGAGTCTAACTTACAGCCCCTCAGCTAAACACCGATCCTCCTCTGGAACCCACCACGAGTTCAGCCCCAGAGGGGTGGTGACCCACTGTTCAGGAGATGGGAAGTTTTCAAGGGGGTATTTCTCAGGCACTAACCCCAGGAAAGACAACAGCACATTGCCATAAAGTCTGAGTTCTTTTCTAAGCCAGTGCAGTTACTTATTTTAGGGATTTTCCGGGGCAGGGAGAGGACTAGTAGAATGTAAGTCAGAGATCTAGTTTGGAGAGGAAGGTGTGGACTAGGACTAGATGGAGGACGGGGGTTAGGTGAAGGATGGGGTGCTGGTCGGAGGATGGCTAAAGTCCTCCCAGCCCCACTTACTCACGGTGGCAGCGGCGACACTCCAGTCTTAAGAGCAGCCGGGATCGACAACCAGGAGGGCTGGGGCTGCCCCGTTCGGGGTGAGGGGGGAGGCCGGGGGGCCGAGGGGGCCGGAGGCCGGGACGAGTGCAATATTGGCGGGGGAAAGAACAACACTGCACCGCGTCCCGTCCCTCCCGCCCGCCCGGGGCCCGGAATCCCGCTCTCCACCGCTGGAAGCCGGACCAGCCCGAAAACCCAGGACGCGCTGGGGAGTTGAGTTCACCTTGGAGGCCAGAGAGACTTGGCGCCCGGAAGAGGGTGAAGGGGGTGGTAAGGGGAGGGAAAAAGGGAGAAGGGGAGAACGCGATATCCCGGAAGGCCGCTTTCCGACGCCCGGTCGTTGCGCGCGCTTGCTCTTTAAATACTCAGACTGCTGGGCGCGGAGCCGTCGCCATGGTGACGCGTGTCCCAGCAACCGAACTGAATGGCTATTGCCTGGCAACGCTCGGGGTGGAAGTTTTGGGGCCGCCCACCCAGATACTCGCGCTTTCTCTGGCCTGCGGGGGGCGGGGGGGGCGGCTTCCCCGCCCCTTCTGCCAGCTCCCCGGCGCGATGACGTAACGCCCCCAGCCCCGAGCCCGCCCCCGGGTCCCGCCGCGGCACAAAGCCGCGCCAAACCGGCGGTGCCGCGCGGGCCTGCGAGCTGCGGTCGTGCTCCTCCGGCTTCACTCCAATCCCGCCGCACCGAAGTGTTCTTAAAGTTCATTTCGCAACCTGTGTTCTTTGGGACTAACAGTTGTTTCTTAATGCGGACGTAATTGCTTCTGTCGGTCCAGACTGCAATCCAGGACCTCCGAATGGGGCCCGATAACTCCACGTGAGCCGCTGTGTCCCCAAACACTCCTCGAGCCCACGTGTGTCTGCCCTTCAAAATATAACTTGGTCTTCCCAAATCACGCACCCTCATAGACTGTTTTGCACCACCCCACCGCCTTGTGCGTACCTGCCCCCAAAGCCACTCTGCTCTCCGAAGGATAGTTTCGTGCCCCTAAATACCATCTGTCGCCCCACCTATTCCCTGCTTCCTAAATGCGTAACTAATCTGCCCCATTCCGCCTACCACATTCCGATGTCCTCGCCCAAATACCTGGGTGCCCCTTCCACATAACTCAGGACCCCACCCACTTAGCGCCATTTCCTCCAGACAGCGCCGCGACAGGTTTGAGCCCCTCCTAAAACCCCCAACCCCTCCACCGATGATACAGTGTGTTCCTCTCCTCTGTCCAAGCCACTGCCTCTCCTGGCCAGGGTCTGCTCTCTCCAGTCTCTCTCTGCCCCCAGTTAGGCAGTGCCACCCAACCTCCTCTCCCCTGACGCGGGTAGCCCCTCAGCCCTCTCGGGCAGGCCAGGTGAAGTTCTCGGTGACCGCTAGAGGGCGGGGAGAGCCTGGCCAGCGAGCCGCCGCTACCTGGTGGATTCGGGGAAAAGAAAGACCCTAGGGTTTGGTGGAGTTTCGTACGTACTTCGCTAAGTGGAAATTTCTTCCCCCGCCCCCTTCTTGAGAGAAAGTCAAGGAAGGAACTTGGGCTGCTGGAAAGTCCGGCAGGGGCGGGGACTGTGGGTTTCGGGGTAGAACCGTGTATAGAACTGGACAGGGAGAAGTTAGAAGGGTGGGGCTATCCGGGAAATAGTAGGGGAAGGGGTCCAAAACTAGCATCGAGTTTACTCATTGTCGAGCCTTCCCCTCCTTTCTCAGCTCCCAGAGTGGGACTCCAAGCGACCCAGTGAGAATGGGACAACGGTGTGGAGGACCCACAGTGCCCGTCCTGGGCTAGGACTTTGACCTAGTCCAATTTCTCTGTTACTCTTCTCACCAAGGCTGTTGTCCTGGGACTACAATAGGACCATGGGGACCCAGGTCAGGTTCCTGACTTCCTCCACCACCTTCTGGAGCCAGGGAATGGTTGGTGAAAGAGGGGAGGCCAGTTAGAAAACAAACAGGTTGTCAGGGAATTGAGTGATTGAAGCCCACATACCTTATTTGAGGGGCCAGAAATGGTTGGGGAGGAGGAGGAAGAGGTGGGAGGTAGGGAAAGGGGGAGGGGGTGGAGCTTTGTCACCTGTCACCTGCTCTGGCTGAGCCTAGGGCAGGCGGGGGACCGGTATAAGGCAGCAGGCGCCTGTGTCCGCTCCACCTCGTGGGCAGCTCCGGCCTGAGTTTGTTCTTCCCCTCCCCACCGCTTCGCCTCCACCATGACACGGGACATCCAGGCCCGTTTTCTCTCCCTGCTGCTGCTGTTCCAAGTGTGTACAGGTGAGGGGCACAAGGTGGGGAGGGGGCTGCCCTGCACCTGTGGTCCTCCCAACTTTCTGTGGGTTTTGCTTCCTGGGAGATGGCATCCAAGAGGCAGAAGTTGCAGACAGGGGTGGCCTAGTTTCTGCCAGAAGAAAGAATAAAGGAGTGAGGCTAAGGGAAACCTGAGAAGAGACCCCACACACACAGCTGGAGGACAGTGGGTGCCAGGAGCAGGCGTATGTCCTGAAGAGAAGTCTGGAGGGGTTGGGGGTGGAATCAGGAGAGGAAAATCTTAGGAGTGGAAAAGCCCACAGTCCAGGAGCAGACAGATATGGGAAGAGAGACGGAGGTTGCCAACCGGGAAGGAGAGAAAGAGAGCCGACTCAGGGGCCCACTCCCCAAATCCTCTTGGCATTACTTCCCCAGATGCCAGAGAATGTATTTTCTCCTTATGCTGATTTTTTTCCCCCAACCATAGTCTGTAACCCTGATTTCTTACAGCTGCCAATGTCACTACGCTGACAACCTCTGTCTCCATAAGCCCCAGCAGAACTATACAAGTTTCCAGTATACAAAGCAGCCCAATGTCCAGTCCCACTAAAGAAACTTCTTGGAGCACAACCACCATCTTACTCACAGCCAGCAGCCCTGCCCCAAGCCCGGCTGCCTCTCCAGGCCACGACGGAGCCTCAACTCCAACCAGCAGCCCTGCCCCAAGCCTGGCTACCTCTCCAGGCCATGACGGCACCTTGACTACGACCGGCAGCCCTGCCCCAAGCTCAACTGCCTCTCCAGGACACGACGGATCCTCGACTCCAACCAGCAGCCCTGCCCCAAGCCTGGCTGTCTCTCCAGGCCATGCGGCACCTTGACCCCCCCCCCCCCCCCCCCCGGCCATGATGGAGCCCTCGACTCCAACCAGCAGCCCTGCCCCAAGCCTGGCCCTCCCCCCAGGCCATGACGGCACCTCGACTCCGACCGGCGGCCCTGCCTCAAGCCCGGCTGCCTCCTCCAGGCCATGACGGAGCCTCAACTCCAACCAGCAGCCCTGCCCCAAGCCCGGCTGCCCCTCCAGGCCACGACGGAGCCTCGACTCCAACCAGCAGCCCTGCCCCAAGCCCGGCTGCCCCTCCAGGCCACGACGGAGCCTCGACTCCAACCAGCAGCCCTGCCCCAAGCCCGGCTGCCCCTCCAGGCCACGACGGAGCCTCGACTCCAACCAGCAGCCCTGCCCCAAGCCCGGCTGCCTCTCCAGGCCACGACGGAGCCTCGACTCCAACCAGCAGCCCTGCCCCAAGCCCGGCTGCCTCTCCAGGCCACGACGGAGCCTCGACTCCAACAAGCAGCCCCTGCCCCAAGCCCGGCTGCCTCTCCAGGCCATGACAGTGTCTCATCCCTGGCCAGCAGCCCTGCCCCAAGCCCAGCTGCCTCTCCAGGCCACAGCAGTGCCTCGACTCCAACCAGCAGCCCTGCCCCAAGCCCAGCTGCCTCTCCAGGCCATGACAGTGTCCCATCCCTGGCCAGCAGCCCTGCCCCAAGCCCAGCTGCCTCTCCAGGCCACAGCAGTGCCTCGACTCCAACCAGCAGCCCTGCCCCAAGCCCAGCTGCCTCTCCAGGCCATGACAGTGTCCCATCCCTGGCCAGCAGCCCTGCTCCAAGCCTGGCTGCCTCTCCAGGCCATGACGGCACCTTGACTATGACCAGCAGCCCTGCCCCAAGCTCAGCTGCCTCTCCAGGCCACCATGGAGCCTCAACTCCAACCAGCAGCCCTGCCCCAAGCCCAGCTGCCTCTCCAGGCCAGCACGCCGCCTCGTCCCCAGCCAGCAGTGACACCTCATCCGTGGCCACCAGCTCTACATCAAGCTCCATGGGTACTTCGGCACACAAGCGCACCTCATCCAGGGCTACCATGACCCCAGTCAGCCAGGGCTCTCCATCCTCAGTCCCCAGCCCTGAACCTGCTCCCACTGCTGCCAGCCACATTACCAGGACAGCTGCCAACAGCACTGGCCCTAGCATAGCACTTTCCACCTCCTCCAGTCCTAAGACTTCTCAGCAGTTGTCTCTTCAGTTTTCCCTGTTCTTCCTGTCTTTTCGCATTACAAACCTCCAGTTTAACTCTTCCCTGGAAAATCCCCAAACCAGCTACTATCAGGAGCTGCTGAGAAGCATTTCGGATTTGGTGAGTAGCCTGCCTTTCCTCTAACATGCACCCCCCACCCCCCACCCCCGAAGCAGCCTTCAGAACTCTGGGGCACTTGCATCAAATCTTATTAGTTTCCCTCTCACCCCAGATTTTGCAGATTTATAAAGAGAAGGATTTTCTGGGCCTCTCAGAGATCAAGTTCAGGTACAGTTCTGGGTGTGGACTCTGTGGGACTGGTGGATGTTGTCATGACTGTGGGGAGGGTGTACTGACCCAGAAACTGGGACCCATGGCTGAGTTCCCCATTTCTTTGTAACCAGGCCAGGATCCGTGGTGGTAGAATTAACTCTGGCCTTCCGAAAGGGTACCACTGCCGAGTTGGTGAAGACACAGTTCAGTCAGCTTGAAGCACAGGCAGCCAGTTATAACTTGACCATCAGTGGAGTTAGTGGTGAGTCCACTCCCCCAGCTGCCAGCCAGCACCACCCTGCCGGGGACCCTCTCTCTGGCATCTGGGTCCCTGCTTTTTTCTTGGAGCTGGTCGGGGGAGAGCCACCTCCTTTGGGAGACTGCTCTGACCACTGCTTTCCTTTCAGTGCACGATGCCCCGTTTCCTTCCTCTGCCCAGCCTGCGTCTGGGGTGCCTGGCTGGGGCATTGCCCTGCTGGTACTGGTCTGCATTCTGGTTGCGCTGGCCATCATCTATCTCATTGCCCTGGTGAGTGTTCAGTTCCCAGCCCTGACAGAGCCCCCCTGCTGGAAGGAGCCACCTGTCCCCATAACCTCCTATCTCCCCAGGTTGTGTGTCAGTGCGGACGAAAGAAATGTGAGCAGCTGGACATCTTTCCAACCCTAGATGCCTACCATCCTATGAGCGAGTATTCCACCTACCACACCCATGGGCGCTTTGTGCCCCTGGAAGTACCAAACGGAGCCCCTATGAGGAGGTGAGGGAGGCGCGGGGGCGGCGGGGGTGGGGGGGCGAAAGGGCTTTGTCTGGGCAGTGGTTCTGGATGGGTACTGGGAAAACCTAAAGAACTTAGAAGAGGTGACATGAAATAAGCAGTGACTGACAAGGCTGGGGTGGAGGTCAGAGGGGTTCTGTGGGAAAGGCTTAGGGAAGAAGGGGGACCTCAGGAGGGTGTGCCCCCACAACCAGCACCCCCAGGGGAGCATTCACAGCTCGACTAAACTGGGATGCCCAGAGGTGGCATGAATGGGGCACTGCAGCCAGGGGAACCCTTCATGGAAGGAGCACCTTGCCCCAGCTTGTCTCCTAAGAATGGAGGGCAGATTGGGAAAGGCTGGTGGGGAGAAGGGGGTCTCTGATTGGGAAAGAAGTCTCACCAAGCCAGGTGAGCCTGGGTGCAAGGTGGGAGAGGCACAGACCCTTCTTCCTTCTTTCTGCCTTTCCCTCCCTCCGTGACCTAGTAAATAATTACTTTGCCATCTGGGGCTGAAAGGCCACTCCAAGTGGGGGAAGGGAGAGTTTCCTTTTCCTGACTTTTCCTCTGCCTGGGGGACTTCCTTCTTCCAGTTTTGCAGAAACGTGTACACCTCCTTGGGCTGGAGGAGCAGAGAATGGAGGGAGAAAGCAGCAGGAGGGGAAAGCAGGGGGTGCTGAGAGCCAAGGGGGAGGGAGTGAACGAACCGGAGCAGGAGGAGGAGGGGGAGTGGCCCTGTTTACAGTCATCTGGCTGGTGGTGGTGACCAGCAGGTGCTCTCTCCGGATTAACCCTTTGAAAGCTAGTCAGGCTCCTGGACCATTCACTCCATCCTGGGGTGCCATCCAGGGACCCCAGGGAGGAAGGTTGTCCCAGGAAAGCCTCTGCCGCTCATCCCGGGTCTCTTCTGCCCCTACCTAGGTTTCTGCAGGCAACGGTGGCAGCAACCTCTCTTATACAAACCTGGCAGCCACTTCCGCCAACTTGTAGGGACACGTCTGCTGAGAGTCCAGCCAGTACTGGCTGCCTCCCTGGAATTCTTCATTTCTGGGGACCCCAGCCCCCAACTCTGTTCTGGGCTAGTGAGCTGGGCATTCAAGTGGGCTGCTCACAGCCTCCCTCACAGGACCCACCAAGTCCACTAAACCATCTTAGCCCTGGTGAAGCCCACCTGAGCCCCTGGGGATATGCCGGAGGCAGCGGCTCCCAGGAAGACTGGCTGGAGTGCTTGGAAAGGGGAGTGGGAACGTGAATATTGCTGAATAAAACGTGGGCCTCCTCTGCGCCCACTACCAGCTTCTGATCTGTTGTCTGTGACTTGTGGATGGGTAAGGGGCAGTCAAAATGTATGTGTGTGGCGAGGGGCGGGGGGGTCTGGAAGAGACCTCTGGGAGAGGAGGGGAAGAGAAGGCCAGAGGAGCGGGGTTCATTTGAGAAGCAGGAGGCTGGAGAGGAGATGGCATTGGGGTGCAGGCGGACGGACTCCTATCGCCTGTCCTGCATGGCCAACAGAGCACGAGGAAGGAGGAAACAAAAGCCTGAGGCTCCAGCAGCCAGCGTGACCCAGCTCTGCCCGCCTGAGTGCCGGGCTCGCCCCTATCCCCGGGCATGGATTTCACTCCCGCGCCCTCCTCTCCCCTTGGCATGGTGCCCTCAGGCGGCTCTGTTCTTAGCTGTCCGGGTGTGAAGGAAGTCCTAAGGCAGCAGAGTCAACAGGGCCATGATAAGGTCCATGTCAGATCCAGAGCCTGGCGCCAGACTGCCCCACCTGCCTACTGGCTCTGGGGTCTACTACCTTGTGCCCCAGGGCTGGGGAAATAGTTCTGGTTCTGATGTCAAAGACTTCCCAGATGGCTCAGTGGTAAAGAACCGGCCTGCCAGTGTAGGAGATACAAGACTCAGGTTCGATCCCTGGGTTGGGAAGATCCCCTGGAGAAGAAAATGGCAACCCACTCCAGTGTTCTTGCCTGGGAAACTCTATGGACGGAGGAGCCTGGCGGGCTACAGTCCTTGGGGTCACAGAGAGTCAAACATGATTGAGCACGCACACACTCCCTGACTAATGCACTGATGCCAAAAGCTCAGCTTCTCTGTACACCGGGACTGAATCGAATCTCTGAGACAGAGTTTTAGGTGAAGTAGAAAAGAATAGCTTTATTGTGTTGCCAGGTGAAGGCAGCCACATTGGGCTAATGCCCTCAAAACCATATGTCCCAAGTTGGAGAAGATTTACAGTAATTGCTCAAAGAGCACATGATCAGCTCATGGACATTTTTCTGATGGGTTGGTGGCGAGGTAACTAGAATTCAGCATCATCGACCTTCAGGACCAGCTGCTCTGGGGTCTACATACCAACTTTAACTTTTCCCACCTGCAGGGGATATCAGTTTCTACAAAACAGCTCAAAGATATTGTGACTATCCATTGATGGGGAAACAAAGTGTTGCTCAAGACTGTTCTTGACTGTTTGTTTCTCTCTGGTCTCCCATTCCCTCCTTTCCCTAATTAACAATTGCTTGAATCTGCCCCTTGGAACTCAGGGAAGGTCATGGAGGCTGAATGAAGGCTGTTTCCTATAATCCAAGAAATGGGGGAACACAGAAAGGACTTGTGCCAGGAGCCCCTGCTCTCTTTGGGCACCCTGAGTCACATTCCTACAGGGCTCTGCCCAGACGCTCCATGGGGGTGGGGGGAGGGGTGGGGGTGGGGGAGGGGGTGGGGGGGGGGGGTGGGGGGGGGGGGAGGGGTGGGCATCCAATGCAAGCAGCCACCAGAGCGATGTGCCCCCTGGCGGCCATGGTCAGTTTGGACCAGGGCTGGGCACAGGTCTGGCAGAAGACTGGAAAGCACAGGGCTTAAGGACCTCCTTCCCTCAGGCACCAGCTCCACCGCGCACCCCTCCTCTGAGAAATAGCAGGGAACCCTCCATCCCCTTGGCCTGCCACATCCAGCACAGAAGCTAAGAGAAATGGGCTCCGGGAAGGCAGACATCACAGGAAGGCCTGGCATCACAGTTTATTGTTTATAAACCATGAAAATAACAGCTGTTGCTTGGCACAGGCCTAGCAGTGCTCACTGCAGGGGGGCAGCAGCAGGCACCAGAGGCCTTGCCAGGCCCAACCCAGTGGGGACACTCAACCTCAGCTGGGACCCCAAGGGAGACTTGGCACGTTGGCATGGGTATGGGACAGGTTAAAGCATGCAAGGGGGAGAAGAGGGGCATAAAAGGCATGCGGCTGGGGGTACAGGGACCCAAATAAATAAAGCAGGATGAGAGGGTCCCTTTCCCTCACCAAAGAGTGCCTGGGCACTGTCCAGCCAAAAAGCCTCTCTGCCCCAAGGCTGCAGTTCAGCATGGATGGGGCAGGGAGCTTGGCAGGGCAGAGGGCAGAGCTGGGGAGCATGCCCAGTGTTCCGGGTGCCTTCCCTCCCAATCAGCCTGGGGAGGAGCACAGGGCAGGGGTGGGGCAAGGGCTCTCTCCATGATTTGGGCAAGATGCCAAGGGCAGAGCATGGGGCAGAGACGTGGTGGGTGTGGGAACCTGGATTAACAGGCAATAGGGAGAATGGGGGACATCCAGAGAGGTGAGCAGAGGAGAGTCCCTTGGTCAAGAAAGGCCCTGGGAAGACACAGATAGGGGAAGGGACAGGGCCACATGGGAGGAAGAGCTTGAGGGAGAAGCTGCCAGAGAGATGACCCAGCTTCAGGAGGCATGGAGGGCCAGGGCCCAGCAGGGGCCCAGGAGGGTCAGTCCAACTTGGCGAAGCCCCCAATGGTGACCTTCCTCTCGGGCTTAGTGCCCACGGGCTCCTGTAGCTGCACTGCGCCACCCCCGATGAAGCAAAAGGCAGGGCACACAGGTCCCGAGCAGTCCAGGGGGCACTCCAGGAGCCCTCGGAAGGACACGGCATCCAGGAAGGAAACGCGACCCCGTTCGTAGTCCAGGCAGATGCCCAGGCGGGGCGGCAGGGGCACTGTGCAGCTGGCCGCCGGGCCGTCCCTTCCTGTCAGCCCCGCATTCGCGCTGGCCCCGGCCCCCAGCAGGATCTTGCCCATGCCGATGGTCAGGAAAGCGAAGGGTGGCGATGCCTCCACGGTGGCGTCCTCGGCACCACTGTCGTGCCCACTGTCCGGGTCGTACCTGCAGGAGTGCGTGTTGGGTAGAAGAATGTCGGGCGGTGGGGTAGATGGTACCCAAGGGCTGAGATGTTGGGAGGATGGAATGTCGGGGAGCAAGCAGTTCCAAGGATCGATTTGGGGGCATTGAGAAGAGAACACGTTGAAGAGACAGGCATTATTATGTAGGGCTGGGGGTTTGGTTTGGTGAGACTGGGGAAAGGCAAGCACACTGGCCAGAGGGGTGGGGGAAGGGGAGGAGAGACAGGGTATTGCTCAGGCACACCGGAGAAAGGCAGTGCCTCCAACGCAGGCAAGTGACGAAGAAAATGGCACTGGGATATCGTGCCGGGAGAGGGTGTTGAGGGTTAAAGAATCTTGGAAGGATGAGGGGTTAGCGGTGGGGAGAGGCAGGAGCAGAGAAAGCATGCTGGGAAGGGGGATGCTGGGAGAGAGATGAGGGCGGGTCAGTGTCTTAGATGAAGGATGTTGCGGGGATGCAGGGTGGGGATCACAGGTTTAGGAGGGAACTGATGTTGAAGAGAAGCCGCTTCTGAAGAAATGGGGTATTGAGGGATAGAGTGCTGAGGGGGAAGAAGAGGATGTGTGGGTGGCTGAAAAAGAGGATGCTGGGGATGAGAGGGTATGGAGATGGAAAGTTTAAGGGAAGAATTTGAGGAGGCTGAGACAAGGTGTGGGGGAAGGCAGTACTGGAGAGAGAAAGCTTTGTGGTGAAAAGATGTTGCCAAAGTGGTGTGAGGGAGAAAGGGCACGGAGACTTGGCAAGATGGTGCGTTAGCCTGAGTGACAGATGTGGGGGAATGGAGGTGGCTACCTTTGCTATTGCCTCTTTCCCCAGTCACTCCAAAGATCAACCTCCAAAACGCTTTCACGGAGCCCACACTTCTGACCACAGTGCCTCCAGCCTGGCTCATGTTACTTCCTCCTGATTTCCTTCCAGCTCCATCCCAGCAAGTGTGTGCTCCCCTCGTCAACCCCCCGTGTTCCCAGCTCCCCACCCAGATCCCCAGAACCCCATACCTCCCACAGGGGCCTGACCTGGGGCTGATCACGTCAGGGGCACCCTGGAAGCTTTCCTGAAGCTTGCTCTCCAGCCCGACGCCCACCTTGACCAAGTAGGAGGCTGGGTCTACGGCGCAGGCCCAGTAGCTGCGGCCCTGGGTCACAGCCACATCGCCCAGGACCACGTCCACGCTCAGGTGGCAGCCCGTCAGCAGCCGCTCGGCAGCCAGCAGCAGGGGCAGCCCTGGCACACTCCTCACCGCTCGCTGGTCCTTGCTGATGGCCAGCCGCTCTCGGCTTGTGCCCCAGCGGCCATCCAGGAAGAAGTGCAGGACTGGAGTAGGGGAGGGTTGAGACAGAAGGAAGGACTTCAGGGACAGACAACTGGCACTGGGGACCTCGAGGTGTCAGCACGAGACACTGGGAGATTTCAGAACACGGAACAAGTTGCCAAGGGACGGCAGGGGGCTCTTGAGAACAGGGCCTGGAAAATTGGAATGGGGAGCATAAGGGGAAGAAGAAAGGGCATCCCAAGTGGGCATGGGACCCCAGGAAGAGTTTTAGTGATGACTAGTGGGCATGGAAACCAGTCTCCCAGACCTAGCTGACTCGCTCTGGCTGCCTCCTCTATTATGCCGATACTCCAGAGCCTCTGCTATTTTCTGGAGAGTCACTTGACCAGCATTTCTTGAGCCCTGGTGCTATGCTGTGCTTAGTCGCTCAGTTGTGTCCGACTCTTTGTGACCCCATCGTCTATAGCCCGCCAGGCTCCTCAGTCTATGGGATCCTCCAGGCAAGAATACTGGAGTGTGCTGCCACACCCTCCTCCAGGAAATCTTCCCAACCCAGGTCTCCTGCATTGCAGGCAGATTCTTTACCATCTGAGTCACCAGGGAAGCCCTTGAAAAGTGAAAGTGAAGTCGCTCAGTTGTGTCCGACTCTTTGTGACCCCATGGACTGTAGCCCACCAGGCTCCTCAGTCCATGGGATTCTCCAGGAAAGAACACTGGAATGGGTTGCCATTTCCTTCTCCAGGGGACCTTCCCAACCAAGGGATCGAACCCAGGTCTCCTGTATTGCAGGCAGATGCTTTAACCTCTGAGCTACCAGCTCAAATTCTCATCTAAGACTACACATTAGCAAGTCACTTAATTCTCACAACAAGGCTATGGGGTAGGTGTTGTTACTATACACACAGAGGAGGAACTGCAGGTTCAGAGAGGGTGAATAACTCACCCAAAGCCACACAACTGGTAAGAGGCAGAGCTGGCATTTGAACCCAGGCAGTCTGGCTCCAGAGCTAGTGAGGATGACCCACTGTGTTATGCCGTCTCTATGGAGCCCGCCCAGCAGCAGCTGTCCATGCCTGGGTCCCAGGCACCCAGGGCCCACTCACCGGGCGCGGGCGGAGTGTGCAGATGCACGTCCTCACTGTACTCGCCGTAGCCAGCCTTGTTGCAGCCGCGGACACGCAGCACGTACACAGAGCCCGTGTCGGGGTTCTCCAGCAGGGCGCTGGTACCCCTCACCTCCTCCCGCCGCTGCCAGCGGGTGGGGCCTGGCTGGGCCGGCACGTCGGTGCGTCGGAACTCAATGGTGTAGTGCCAGGCAGGTGGTGAGTGGGGGGCAGCCGCCAGCAGAGGAAGATCTGGTCGTAGGCAAAGGTGCGCTGGGTGTCAATGACCGGAGCCTCGGGCACTGTTGGAAGAGACAGCGGGGGTCAGTCACGCCTGGCCACGGGCATGGTGTGGAGGGTGGACGGGGAAAAGGGAAAGCAGCGGGAGCCGGGGGGGTGAGTGCGAGTGAGAGGGATCTGGGAAGACGCCTGTCTGGGCCCTGGGCACGGGAAAAGGAGAGGCAGGTGGCCTGATGCCAGTCCTGGACTACCACTCCCTCGATCTGGGCCTCAGTTTCCTCCTCTGTCAAATGAAGGTAAGAGATCACGTGTTGTCCTTTCTTTCTACGACCCTTTTAGTCTATGAATACAGAGGAGCCCCAGGGAAAGGCAGGTAACGGCCACTGGAGCCCACCCAGGCAAGAGGGCGCTGAACGGGAAGAGGAAACTGCACGGGATACAGATGGGAGGAGAGGCAGAAGGCAGAAAATGGGGACGGAGGGCCAGCCCAAGCTTGATGGCACAGGAAGGGTCAGGGGGAGAGAAGGAAAGCCTGGAGGGCAAAGGTCATGAGGACAAAAAAGTCAGAAAGGGAAAGATTAAGGGTCAAGGAAGAGGATGGTGGAGGCGGTCTGGTTAGGGCAGGGTGGGGAGCCAGGCTGCGTGGGAGTGGCAGGGCAGGGCAGAGGACCTGGCAGAGGGGGCAGGACCCCCAGGGCAGGGCCGCTGACTTGCCTGGGGTGCTCCGGAGCAGAGTCCGCGGTGGCCACAGCCTACAAACAAAGAGAGGGAGAAGCAGCGCTGAGCGCGGTGGGACGGGGTGGCCGGGTGGGCTAGGTGGGCAGGACGGCTGGCCAGGCCGGGTGGGAGGCTTGGGAGTTAGTTCCCTGCTGGGCACTGCCCCCCGGGCCCGCTGCTGGGGAGGAAGGGAGGAAGGCTCTAATTGGACATGGGGCCTGGCCATCTCCTCACCTCGCAGGAAATTAAGCTCTGTCAGCAGCTTCATCTCACGCCCCACATCCAGCTGGCAATGGCGGAAGGAGGAGCTGGCAGCTGGCCGGAATGTCTGGAGGGCCTCTGTGGCTCGGGCAATCCTGGGATGGGGGCAGGCAAGGGTCAGACTTCCCTGTAACTCAGACGGTAAAGAATCTGCCCGTAATGCAGAAGACCTGGGTTCCATCCCTGGGTCGGGAAGATCCTCTGGAGAAGGGAATGGCAATCCACTCCAGTATTCTTGCCAGGAGAACCCCGAGGACAGAGGAGCCTGGCGGGCTACAGTCTGTGGCGTCACAAAGAGTCACACAGGACGGAGCAACCAACACCACCAAGGGTCAGGCACTGCTGTCTGGGCCGCCGCCCCTTCCCCTTGATTCTGCCGTGTCTGGCCCTAGAGCCTTGGTGTCGGCTATGGGTCTCTTCCCTGTCCCTTTGGGCAAGAGCTGGTATCCATTTGGCCTGGTGAAAAGTCCTCAGAGCCCAGCTCTCCGCTGGGCAAGACTCTCGACCCTGCCTGATACATGGGCTACACTCTCGATGCCCCTACCCTTCAAGAGCCTGTGACCCTGGGCCCTGCCCCTGAGTACCTGCTGTGCAGTTGTTTGGCTGCTTGCACAAAGCAAGGTTGGTCTGTCTCTTTAAGAACCTCCTGAGCGTAGCCCACCAGACCTGAGCCGTCCAGCAGGCTCCGGTGCTCCTGGATCTGGGCGCTGAGACGGGCCAGCCGTTCTTGCTGACACTCCTCAATGGCCTGAAGCAGTGATGCCCGCTTCTCCTCCAGCACAGCCCCCAGGCCCCGCACCAGCTGGGACACCTCCTCCTTGGCTTGCTGACCACTCACCTGTCCAGAGAGCAACATTAACTGCCTCCTTCTCGAAGGCTGCATCTGCTCCAGCCTCCTGGGGCACCACACCATGGCCAGGATCACAAAGGATCTGGGGAAATCCTACCTACCCATTCAAATGGGACCAGGCTCATGGCTCCACGGTCCCCTGTATACCCACATAGGCTCAACTCTTAACCATTTGTGTTAATCTTCCTGGAGGCACACAACATGATCCTGACTCCTTGAGGACTCCCCCAAATAAAAGAGGCCATGACTACACTAATATCCACCTGGACCGCACTAACATCCACCAGCATCTGTGCCATCCTTACGGCCCTTCCCCACATCAGCTGATTCAAGCAATCTGGCAAAAGGTATCAAAGCCATTGCCTCACCCTCCTTGGTCCAAGGATGTGTGCCATCCTCAGCAGGCAGCTGAGCCTGAGGGCATCTGAGCTCCATTCCTGGGGCTTTTCAAGCTCTCCCTCTCCCGGGTGATAGACACCCTGTCTCCACAGTGGCCTTGGGTACCGCCTGGCCTGGGGCACTGCCGTTTCTGACAACCTGGTTTAACCAGAGCCTTGACACATTCACGGACCCCACATGGGCTCTCTGAGTTTGCAGCCAGGTGATTGGGCTGTGTCCACCTCCACCCCCTTCCTGCTCCCACTGCCAGGCACCTGTGCCCTCCCTCACCTCCGTGTGCCTCACGGTCTCCTCCAGCTCACAGATCTGGGTCTGCACTGTGTCCTGATTTCCCAGGATGTATGTCAGGCTCTTTGTCAGCTTGTCCTGAGGGGGAAAGAAAGAGGTGGGCATCACACCTGGCCCTGAAGAAGCCAGCAGTGCAGATGTGAGCGGGTGTGGGTGTGGGCAGTCCTGGTGTTGAATGAGGCAGGGTTCTCACCTTGAGGGCCTGGTAGGCGCTGACCACTGGCGTGATTTTGTGGCCACTGTGGGTGCGCCGCACACGGCAGAGCTGGCACACCAGTCGTTGGCATGTCTTGCAGTAATGGGTCACCTCTTCCTTGTGATCTGGGCACATTAGTCCCTAGGGACAGAAACAGCAAGGAAATAGTCAGCCAATGGTGTGTGTAAGGGTGCTGACCTACCACAGGGCAGTTCCCTGCCCATCCTCCCCGGGGCCGACCCCAAGTTGGTGGAGGGGAGTTCAGACGCAGTGCTCCATGGTGCCACCTGCTGGTATGCCCTGGCAATCAAGGAGAGCCTTTCCTGCAAACTGCCAGCTATTAGCCTTGCTCCTCCCTTCCTCTACGTGTGGTAATAACAATAATGGTTAATAATTAGCCATGTCTATCTTGTTTACTGCTCTAGCCCCAACACCTGGGAAAGCACCAGGCACACAAGTACTTGATAAATATTTGTTCAATGAATGAATACGTGACAGACCTTTTCAGTGTATATAAATAACTTTCACAGACATCTCAGGGATCCTCCCATCAACCCTGCAGGTATGGAGATTGCAGGGCAGATATATTACAAGCCTCATTCAGCAGATGAGACAGAGGCTCAAAGATGCTCAAAGGTTTGTCCAGTGCCTTTATTGTTATAGAAAAAGGAGTTTGGCAATGGCAACCCTGTGGCCACCTCCTTTTGGAAGCCCACAGTGCCGGGCATGCCCTCTCACCCTGCACCACCATGCCCTCCCCACCTTCCCAGGCCCTGCAAAAGGCTGGCTCACCTTGGGGCGAAAGGAGAGGGTGGGCAGGGTGGGTTCATGCTGGGCCTTCTGGGTGCCCCAGGGATGGAAGAGCTTGAAGCACTCGTTGCAGAAGGTGGCGCGGCACTCCGTACAGCCCTTGGTGGCCTCTAGTGGCGGGGGGCTTGCACAGCTGGCACAGGATGGCGCCACCCACACTCACACTCTGGCGGTACCGCTCCACCACACGCTCCAGGGTCAGGTTCCGGAAAAGCCCTGCCAAGCCCCGCTCCCCCAGCTCCACATCACCCTGGCAGGCTGGGCACGGGAACATGATCACCTGGGGGTGCAGAGCACCTCGCTTCCGCCCGGGTATGTCCCAAAGCCTGTGGATGGGCCAGGAAGTAGGGAGGTGAAAATCACAGCTGGCTCGTGGCAGGGGAGGTGGGGGGAGTCTGTTCAATTAAAGAATTAATTTTCGTTGTGCCAGAGCTCAGCTCTTAGCAGAGCCTGGATGGGCAGTACCCCCTGAAAAACAGACAGGTGCCCCTGGCCAGGGATGGACCCCTTCCATCTTCCTGATGGACATCCCAGCATCCCCATCCCAACCCCATGGGTGCCAGCCCCACCTGACTTAAGCAGCCGGTCCAAGCGGTCTGGTTTGGGGAGAGTTCTGCGGGAGAGGCGAGGGCTTCGAGTGGATGGGGTGGAGGCAGGAGAAGTGGGCTCGGAGCTGGGGTCCCCACCATGGCCTATGTAGCCCTGCTGGCCCAGGACCTCCCGGGCACAGGCCTGGCACACGTTGTGGGTACAGGGCAGCACCAGTGGCTGCTTATACATTTCTTGACACACTGGGCACAGCAGTTCCTTCTCCATGTTCTTCATGCTCGTCTGTGGAGGGACCAGGAGGTTGGATCAGAGCTTGGACACCTGGGTATATCTCAACAGCACCTCAACTGCATTTAAAGACCCAAAGGTTCTTGGGAATGAGGAAGAAAAACTACAAGGGACCTGACACACTACGGATTTTTCTCCAGCATCAGCCTTGGCCTGGTTCACAGGCCTTCCAACTCCCTGTCTCCAGCATGCTTCCCTCCTGCAGAGCTACATACCTAAGGAGGAGAGATGGCTGGAGCTCAGGTCTCCCCCTAGTCTCAAGCCCCACTCCCTGTCCTAGTCTCAGCCGGACCTACAGAGGCTCTCACCTGGCCTTTGCCCCCATCCCCCCATCTCCGGGCAGCCTGCCCCAGGCACATCTCTCAAGGACGCCGCCCATTCTGCAGCTCTGTGCAGAGGCCCCCCCACCAACCGCCCCCCATCCCCGCTTCTCCAGCATCCCCCCTTCCCCTCCTCCCCCGCGTGACTTCTCCTTATAACCAGGCTCTCTCCATCCTCCTGCTCACCCTGTCTGTCCTCCTGCGGTGGCTCCGGCCTGCAGCCGCCTTCGCCTCCATTGCCTACCACTAACCCATCTGGCTCCTCCTAACCTATACCATTTTGCCCCCCACCATCCGGCTCTCCTGCTACCACCCCAGGCATAACCCGGCCTGTCGCAACCCCTTCCCAAGGTAGGGTAGAAAAGAGCGCGCCGCCCTATTTGCCCCCTCCCCACCGGAAGTACCCCTCCCTTTTTCGGTGGCGGGGGTCCTCAGGCTATGCCCCACCCCCACACCTCACCTTGGTCCCTCTCTTCGCAGCCATCCCGGTCAGGGGCGCAGCTGACACAAAGGAGGGAGGGACAGGGAGGGAGGGGGAAGGAAGTGGTGGGGGGGAGCAGGGTTGGCACCGCCCCTGGGAGAGCCGGGCACGGGTTGCCATGACAACCGCAGGCTCGGAGGCAGCCCTGAGTGGGGGGTGCGGTGGGGTGGGGTCTCGTGAAGGGGTCCAATTTGGGAACTGCAGCGTGGTGCGGCTCCTTCCTTGCCCCCCGACCTGTTCTCAGTTTTCTTGGAAAATACCCAATCTCACTCACGCCCCTTCCTCATAGCATAGCCCCGTTGCCCTGCGACCCCAACCTCGGTGCACGGCTGGAGGCTACCCCAAGCCCGCTGGATACCCCGCTGTATCCAGGCAGCTCCATGTTCCTTACACCCTAGCAGATGGAAGCCTTCACGGCACCTCCGGGCTGCCCGCGGGATTACCCTCTCATACCTGCACCCCGATCCTCCCAGTCCTTTCTGCCATCGACAACCCCCTGGCTACATCCCAGCATTTTGCGGGACCCCCACCTGCTCGAGGTCCCGGCCTGCCCCGGACCCCTATGCTCCCCCCTCCCCTTCCCCTCGACCCCACCTTAACTCACACTGATGCGGACCAGTGCATCCATGATAGAAGTGAAGGTCTGCATATCCTCACCCTCAGCCATGGCCCTAGCATGCCCGCCCGCCCCCCGGGTGCCCGATCCCGGCTGCGGCTGCGAACCCCGGGCTTAATGCAGGAGCCGGGTGGGGATGTGGGGAGGGGTGAGGGTGAGATGTCACTGCGCATGCTCCAGGGACCAGCATCTAACAGCGCCGGTCGAGGTAGGAGGTGGGAAAGAGTTTTCCCCACGTGGTTCTCAGAAGGCGGTCGGGTAGCGCGGCAGTAGTTAGGTAACGTGGAATGGTATTTGAGGGGGAGCCATTTCTTATGTTCAGATTCTTCACTGGCTTCTAATCTTACTCATAGAAAGCAGAAGGATGGTTTTAGAGAAAGATAGACTCCAGGATGAAAAGATTAGATTTTGGTTTGGGGAAGAGTCCACGGAAGATATCAAGGCAGTGTTCATGGGGGTTAGTTTTGAAGAACAGGCTGACATAATTGACAAAGAAGACAGAAGCAGTCCATGGGCTCGGTGATTTGAAGAGTTAAGTGCAGCTTGCGCTGAGAAGAAGCAGATGCTCTGGGTGAGGGGAAGAGCCGGGAACCAGGGTGGTGGCCAAGGATGCTCCTGGACGCAATATTTCCTCCCTGCAGGAAGAGGGCGCTGCATTCAGGCTCTCAGGGGAGAAAGAGGAAGGCGTAAGGGAGAAACAAGGTCACGTTAGGGCTTGACGCATGCGCACAGCCAATCGTCCCCGGTTCGGCTCGCCTCCTGGACAGAAGCACGGATTGGACCCAAGGGCAGGGCATGATGGGTAACGGGACCAACGGGATCTCCTCTACCCCCCAACCCGGGCGGACTAGTGGGGGTCGGAGTTGGGCGGACCAGCTTTCCTGGTCCTCTCCCCACAGAGCTGACGTGTCCTGGGTTCCAGGCGATGGGCATTTCCACGGGGCGGGAGGGTTCGGGGCGTCCAGAGGTGAGGAATTCCTGGAGGGTCGCCGTGAGGTGTGGGGAGTTGGGGAGGGTGGCTGCAGTCCCCGGAGTGCTTGAAAGTGATCGGGCTCTCGAACTCCCGGGCCTGCTGAATCTGCCTGCGGCTCCTGCGGGGAGGGCTGGGCCTGACTCCGTCTCTCCTCTTCCCCGCTCCAGTGGTGGGTACAGGCACGTCGCTGGCGCTGTCCTCCCTCCTGTCCCTTCTGCTCTTCGCTGGGATGCAGATGTACAGTCGCCAGCTGGCCTCCACCGAGTGGCTCACCATCCAGGGCGGCCTGCTTGGTTCCGGCCTTTTCGTCTTCTCTCTCACTGTATCCTCTCTGCGGGGGAGTGGGCAGAGTTGTTTGAGGGTAGGAAGGGTGGAGGGTCACGCAGGCTTGTACCTTTCCCGTTAACCCACACATCTCAGCCCCCATGGCACGACCGACGCCTTAACTCCCTCAATCCAGGCCTTCAATAATCTGGAGAATCTTGTCTTTGGCAAAGGATTCCAAGCAAAGATCTTCCCTGAGAGTAAGTGAAAATTGGAGGTTGAGTATTTGAACCCTTTCTTGTAACCCTCACCTCTAATCTCCAACACTGTGCTGAACTTCCAGGTGCTTAGACAGTAAAGGTTGTTGAGGAGGAGGAACCATGTGTACTAAGACTGTCTGAAAACAGATGATACTTTTGGATATAGTACTTTTTACTCCTGGAATTGGAGCCAGGAGAAAGGGCTTCTGAAAGCAAGACACTCATTTACTTTCTGGCTAGTTTCCAGGGAAGGTTTGAGGGAATAGGCAGGTCTGGGCCTGTAATGAATATATCCGAGGAGGGTGTTCTTTATTTCCACCAGAAAAAGAAGGGCCAAATTCATTGAAGGGTTCCAAGGTGACATGGACCCAATACTAGTAAATTGTATTTGTTTGAGATGATTGTGAAGAGCCTAAAATATTAGATCCACCAGCTTTCTGTGTCACCAGGAATCCTCACCAAAGTAGAGTAACTGTTAGATTATTTTCCATTTGAAAGGATCCTTGTTATTGCTCATGTAATCAAGAATTGATGATTTAGTTACATATGGAGAATTAAGTTCATAAAGCAAATTAGGCGTCAAAGCCAGATCACCTAAGGATGCCACATGCCCCAAATTGATAGCAGATGCCATCTCCTGTGAAGCCTTCACCTGTCACTGTGGCCCTCATTTCTTCGCCCTCCTTGCCTCTTGCCCTCTTCACCTGGCCCCTCTGCAGGCTTCCACAGCTCCTTCCACACAGCGGCTTCAGAACATCTCTCTGATCGGTTTTCTTTTTGTGTGTATTGTCTTCATTTGCTTCTGAAAGAAGCCTCTGTTGTGGGGCAAACTGCTCGGCCCTCTTCACCTGCCCTCCTCAGCTGGGCAGGTGGGATTGCCCTTGGTATCTGCCCTCCCACCTTCTCTCCAGTCCTACTCTAGCTGTCTGGAGACCCTTTTCTGCCCCCGTGGGTATGTGTGTCCAGACACTCTGCTCTCCACTTTAGGTCCAGGGAGTGAGGCCCTCAGTTCCAGCACTGGCCAGCCAGTTTAGTGAATTGATCTGCTTTGGCTGGCTTCTGTTGAAAAGGCCGTGACCTTCTTCCTCAAATGCAAGCAAGCCTTACCCGTCAGACTCTGCTGTCATCTTTCCTTTTACGGAGGCAACCCAGGATAGGAAAGAGGTGATATTTGGGGCAGAGCTGGAAATGAGAATGCATCTGGTACTTCCATGTCCTGGGTATCGATAGGCCATCTGATGTCCCCCTGCTGTCATGCCTTACCTCTCCAAGCAGGTCCCCCAAGATTCAGAGAGCCCCAGATTTCTCCAGACCCTACATATGAATGCCTGGTGTTTCCATTCTGATCACCACCCTTCTTGTCACCTTTTGCCTCCCCAGTTCTCCTCTGCCTCCTGTTGGCTCTCTTTGCATCAGGGCTCATCCACAGAGTCTGTGTCACCACTTGGTAAGTGCCTGACAGCTGGATAACGGGTGTAGCATCCTGCCCTTTGGCACTTGACCCTCCTGTGATGGTTCCAGACTTCCCCATACCTCCCTCCCGCTCTGTTCTCCCTCCTGTCCCCTTCCCCATTTTCCTAAACCTGAGCCTAGAGTCTTTCCCTCATGCTGGTGTCTGCTGTAGGAGGCACCAGGCTAGCAGCATGCCCACTAATGCCATGACTGTTTTTCTTCACTCTGTAGCTTCATCTTCTCCATGGTTGGTTTGTACTACATCAACAAGATCTCTTCCACTCTGTACCAGGCGACAGCTCCAGTCCTCACACCAGCCAAGGTTACGGGCAAGGGCAAAAAGAGAAACTGACCCTGAATGTCTAATAAAGTTGATTCTTTGTAGCTCTGAGCTGTGATATGCTGTAGGCCTCTCCTGCCCATGAGTGTACATGGGTGTGTGCAGAATGCTGGGGCAGATGGGTACCTGCTGCTTTCAGTCCTTGGGGATGGAGGAGCTTTCCTTTCTCCAAGGTTCATTTTTACCAACTGTTTATTGAGTGCCATCAGTGCCAGGCACTTTGCCAGGCGCTATGCTTATGTGGCGTATGCTTGTGTAAGAGTCTCATAGAAGAAAAGCGTGAGAATGATCTGCAGTCTTGCCCTTTGAAAAGAGGTGAAGACTGCAATGCAGGAAGACCTGCTCATTGGAGCTGGAATAGACCTTGAAACAGAGGAGTAAAGGAGGGAAAGGCCCCTCACCCCTGGGTCTGTCCATGGGGTTCCCTTTATACCTCTGGGGGCTTTGTTATTCCAGCTCTCCACCCTGAGCAAACGAGCCCTCTCCCCTTCTGCGCCAAGTCTGCAGGTGGGAATTTCCTACTGATGTTGCCCTCCTAAATCTATGTGTTCTCCAGCATGGACGTATGCCTGTGCTTAGACTCTCAGGTTGATCACTGTCTCTATCCTCTTTGGTATGAGTGCCTTCATTTTTTTCTTGTCTGGTAACCAAAGGACTAGGAAACATCTTAAGTTTTAATAATAGCAAAGTATATAAAACGATAGGGACAAGGCCACCAACCTTGAAGCCAGCCTTAATGGAAGTGAGGGAATGTGACTTCTCAGGTCTTTGTCCATGTTATGCCACAAGAAGTGCCTCTCTGACCAGAGCGTCTGTCCTTTGGAGCACCTAGGCACCCTCCCTCTTGGGTGGTGTGGGCTTTAGGGTGCTTACTGTTCCTTGGTCAGCTTGATACTCTCCACAGAGCCTGATGATGGGCAGTGAGGACTAGAGGGTTGGTTGAATGAAAGAACCTGCCCTCCTGGAACAGAAAATTCAATACATGGGATGTGCCTGGGTTAGGGAATGAGACCCAGTGAAGGTGAAAAAGTGAGTCAAAGGAACTCTGGTCCAGGATTAGACATCCTCACCCTCCCCATTTGTAGCCAGAATCCAGACCCTTTCACCTCTGTCTCTAGTCTGAGGGAATACTATGCAGTTTGCCCAGGTTACCTGCAGAGGGTGCCACGAGCTCATGTCTTCCTCCAGGAGACTGGCAACACTCTTGGCATTGAGGGCTTAGAAAGTTCCTGCTGGCTCTTAAGGTTCTTGCTGAGTCTCTCCAGTGGAAGCCAACTTCTGGAGGACATGAGAGACTGGCTAAAACCTGAATCAAGTCTCCTTCCTCCTGGCTATGAGTGGAGGCAAAGACAGTTCAGTGGAGACCAGAGCCTTTCTGAGAAGGAATGGTAGCCCTAGGCTTTGACTGGTTGGGGGGTTACCATATGTGGGACCCTTGGGGAGAAGAAATGGTGCCCCAAAAGGGTTCTGGACCTGCAGGAAGCTGGATTAATTCTAGGTCTCAGTCTGTCAAACCCTGTCCTGGAGTGAGCAGAAGGCCAGGTGCCAGCCCAGGTGATCACCGACACAGTGGGGAATCTGACCACCTGGGGGCATCATACCTTCCAAGATGAGAGCTGGGGCCAGGTTATTGGAGGTTGGGGAGGAGCCCAAGCAGGTGCCAGGACAATGCCAAGGGATCTAGGCACCTGCTGCCACCACTGCGTAGGCCTCAGGGACAGTATGTGGCCAGGAATAATGATTCCTTCCTCAGGGAATGGGTGCATTTATCAGGCGGGCTGGCGCCGACATCAGCTCTCCACCCAGCCTGTCCTTGGGGTGCCTTGCCGGCTGCCTGCACCTGACCTACCAATTAACCCTAACAGGGGTGTCCCAGCCATCTAACACCATCATTAAGGGGCCGTGAGGCCATCAGAGCTTCTGGAAATTTGAAGGTGAGAAGGGCAAAGGTGCTAACCTCTTGGCCCCAGGACGCCTGGGGCTCTGCTCCACCCTGGAGGCTGGAGGCCTAGGGGAGAGAGGAGCGGTCCGCCCCTGGAGGACTGAGGGAAGCCAGATGTTTCCTCCTGCTCCCTCACACGTGGCCCTGACACCCGCTGCCTGCTCCGGAAACAGGAGTAAATAACGCAGGGTGGGCTCCTGTCCCAGAGATGGACTCCTTGGGGCAGGAGGTGATGCCACCTAAGAAGAGGGCGGTGGGAAGGTGAGACGAGAGGGCTCCCCTGCCTGGGCAGAGGCTGGACTCCCCCTAGGACTGGCGCTGGCAGGAGGGGATGCCTGGCATTTAAGAGCATGTTGAGGGTCTGCAGGGGAAGGGGGTGCCCAGGGCAGGCAGGGACGGGGAGTCTGCGCCAGGCCTTGGCTCCAGCCCTTTCCGGACTTTATTGTCCTTGGTGAGAACAGGACGCGGTCCTGTTCCCACTGCCCAGCCCCCCAGCTCTGCTCCCCAGGGGAAGGATGTTGGGAAACAAGAGAGAACCAGAGACTGGTAGAGACAGAGCTTCTGAGAGACAGAGACAGAGACAAAGGGAAAAGTTTCAGTCAGAAGCGAGTATTGAAACTCATTGTTGCTTGAGGGAGCCCTGGGCACTGTGGGAACTGAGAAAGAACTGGAAGTCGGAGGCCCTGCCCTCAGGGACCTCCAGACTGGCCTGCCCCATGCACACTGCTCCTTGACTTAGGGTCACTCAGAGAGTCACCTCCTAAGCAAATAATAGCCGGAACCCTTGTGCAGGCAGTTAGTGGCACTTGATTGCTTCACCGCAGGTACATTTCTTTGCCTCTCTACCAGCAGACTGGAAGTTTCTCAGGGGGCAAGGCCAAGATCCTGCTCCCAAATTCCACCTCCCTACTCCCTGGGGGCTGAGAGCAAACTGGCCACCACAGGTTGCACTGTAAGTGGTATTTGGTTGAGTTCCTGCCCTGGCAGAGAAGCCGCCTAATTGGCTCTAGAATTGGGCACCACATCACCTGGGGTGGAGGGCAAAGTGCAAAATGCCTGTCCTGGGCAGGAAGCAGGCTTTAGAGCCGCGTGCCCACCCTCCCCCCACCGCCTTTCCCTGAGCCACGAAGAGCCCCCATTCCCGCTCAAGCCTCTGCAGCCCTGGGCACTTGGGCTGGGCCTCCTTCCTTCCAGCTCTCCTACCTGGGATGTTTCCTTCACAGGGAACTGCAGGCCTGAGTTTATAATGTAACATTCTATGATAATGGGCATATCAGTTATTAGGATTCTTTCTACCTTTGTATGTACTTGAAAAAATTCCGTAATAAAAGTTAAATCTTGTGTATTGTATCCTTTCTGTTCTATGGGAGAGTGACAGGGAGACTGAAACCACACCTAGAAATAACATCCGAAGCCTAAATTTGAGGCCCTGTGTGACATTGAGACCTGAGCCAAATGGCCCTTATGGTCTGTGAGGAGCCCTCTGAGAATTCCCCTCACCTCAAATAAGCTGGAGGTTTCCCCCACTTTCAGGCTGAAGCCACACCATCAGGGGACACTGATAAGAGATTCTTCTCCACTAGTCAAGACCCCACAGAAAAATCTTTCCCACAGCCCTGTTCTGGGTCAAGAGTTGCCATAAGGGCTGACAGCCTACTTGAGAGCAATTTCTGGACTGAAGTGCCTGTACACTTGTGTGAGGGTTTAGGCTTGTCCTCCAGCGAGACCCCTCCCTTCCTGCTCTCAGCCTCCAGCCCCCATCTCTAGCCCTTTCCTGTGAATGCTCAGTCGTGTCTGACTCTTTGCGACCCCACAGACTATAGCCTACCAGACTCTTCTCCTGGCAAGAATATTGGAGTGGGTTGCCATTTCCTTCACCAGGGGATCTTCCCGACTCAGAGGTTAAAACTGAGTCTCCTATGTCTCCTGCATTGCAGGCAGTTTCTCTACCATGGAGCCTCAGGTGAAGGCCCTGTGATGGAGGCCTTTTTTCTGACGCAGACGGCTACAGGTTCTGGACATCTGTGGAACAGTAGGAAAGCCCAGGTCTTGAAAGCAGACAGACCTGAGTTCTAGTTCCACTCTGACACCAGCTGAGGGTCCTTGTGCAAGCTGAGTTAAATTCCTCACCTGTAAAATGAGGATAATACCTGCTTCAGATTGTGGTAAAGAGGATTGGAATTAAATAATAACGTGGAAGAGCCTAGCATAGCACTCAACCCACTAGACATTTGACAAATGTCATTTTTGTCCCTTACATGACAGCAACCATGACCTTTCAGCCAACTTAGTGCTTTGCAGATATTCTCAATTTCATCACTTACCTCAGCCTTATAAGATTGATATTCTTTACTGTGTACTTAACTTTATATGTCAACCCGTTTGGGCCACATTGCCTGGATATTGGGTCAAGCATTAGTCTGGATGTTCCTTTTCTGGGGATGCCACGTGGCAAGTGAGATCTTAGTTCTCTGACCAGAGATTGAACTTGTGCCCCCTGCCATGAAAAGGATGCGTTCTAACCACTGCACTACCAGGGAAATCCCACTCTGGATGTTTCTTGAGGGTGTTTTTGAATGAGATTTACACTTAAAATAGGAGTAAAGCAGATTGCCCTCCATAATGTGGTTGGCCCTCATCCAATGCACTGAAGGACCATATCAAACAAAAGACTGACCTCCCCAGAGATGGAGGGAATTCAGTGGCAGATAACCCTGGGATCTGAGCTGCTCTGGTCTGCTGGATGCTCTTACTGGTCTGTGCTCATGTGGCCTGGGACCTGACCCTTTCCCCACTGTTCCCAGCTCTGGTCAGGATGAAGTCAAGATAGAGGAAGATCTTGTATATTTTGGGTTTGCCAGCCTCTACAACCCCATGAGGATGGTCTTGATCCCTGTCTCCTGTATAATGTCACAAACCTCCGTCCATAGTTCATCAAGCACTCTGTCTATCAGATCTAGTCCCTTAAATCTATTTCTCACTTCTACTGTATAATCATAAGGGATTTGATTTAGGTCATACCCAAATGGTCTAGTGGTTTTCCCTACTTTCTTCAATTTAAGTTTGAATTTGGCAATAAGGAGTTCATGATCTGAGCCACAGTCAGCTGTGAAAGTGCGACACTCAATATGCCAGCAAATTTGGAAAACTCAGCAGTGGCCACAGGACTGGAAAAGGTCAGTTTTCATTCCAATCCCAAAGAATGCTCAGACTACCACACAATTGCACTCATCTCACATGCTAGTAAAGTAATGCTCAAAATTCTCCAAGCCAGGCTTCAGCAGTATGTGAACCGTGAACTTCCTGATGTTCAAACTGGTTTTAGAAAAGGCAGAGGAACCAGAGATCAAATTGCCAACATCTGCTGGATCATGAAAAAAGCAAGAGAGTTCCAGATAAACATCTATTTCTGCTTTATTGACTATGCCAAACCTTGACTATGTGGATCACAATAAACTGTGGAAAATTCTGAGAGAGATGGGAATACCAGACCACCTGACCTGCCTCTTGAGAAACCTATATGCAGTTAGAACTGGACATGGAACAACAGACTGGTTCCACATAGGAAAAGGAGTACGTCAAGGCTGTATATTGTCACCTGCTTATTTAACTTCTATGCAGAGTACATCATGAGAAATGCTGGACTGGAAGAAACACAAGCTAGAATCAAGATTGCCGGGAGAAATATCAATAACCTCAGATATGCAGATGACACCACCCTTATGGCAGAAAGTGAAGGGGAGCTAAAGGGCCTCTTGATGAAGGTGAAAGAGGAGAGTGAAAAAGTTGGCTTAAAGCTCAACATTCAGAAAACAAAGATCATGGCATCTGGTCCCATCACTTCATGGGAAATAGATGGGGAAACAGTGGAAACAGTGTCAGACTTTGTTTTGGGGGCTCCAAAATCACTGCAGATGGTGATTGCAGCCATGAAATTAAGACACTCCTTGGAAGGAAAGTTATGACCAATCTAGATAGCATATTCAAAAGCAGAGACATTACTTTGCCAACAAAGATCCATCTAGTCAAGGCTATGGTTTGTCCAATGGTCATGTATGGATGTGAGAGTTGGACTGTGAAGAAAGCTGAGCACCAAAAAATTGATGCTTTTGAACCGTGGTGCTGGAGAAGACTCTTGAGAGTCCCTTGGACTGCAAGGAGATCCAAACAGTCCATCCTAAAGGAAATCAGTCCTGGGTGTTCATTGGAGGTCCTGATGCTAAAGCTGAAACTCCAGTACTTTGGCCACCTCATGCGAAGAGTTGACTTATTGGAAAAGACCCTGATGCTGGGGGATTGGGGGCAGGAGGAGAAGGGGACGACAGAGGATGAGATGGCTGGATGGCATCACCGACTCGATGGACATGAGTTTGAGTGAACTCTGGGACTTGGTGATGGACAGGGAGGCCTGGTGTGCTGTGATTCATGGGGTCGCAAAGAGTCGGACACGATTGAGCGACTGAACTGAACTGAACAACCCCATGAACCAAGACCTTAAAATAAATTTCACACATGTATCTCCTACTGGTTCTGGTTCTGGAGAATTCTAATACACCCGTTTTAGTGAAATAAAATGGGGTAAAGTGAAAGAGGCTAAAATAACCTGCTCAGAATTATAAGGGAAGGCAGATCTGGAGTTGAAGTTCAGGTCCAGTGATGTTTGCCATGGTGCTTAACCAGCGTAGTTACAACACAGCACCTGGCCCCCACTGCCTCTGACCTCATCGCCTCACACTCTTCTCCACACTCGTGCATTCCACCCCAAGCCCTCGTTGTGTCTCCTGTGACAGTTCATGGCCTTTGCACATGCTGTTCCCACTGCCTAGAACAGCCGTCTGGCAGTTATCTACACTTCTCTCTCCGTCCGTGGTCTCATTGAGGTCTCCATGCAAACGTTTCCCTTTGAGAGATGCCCTTCTGACCCTACTGTATAATATGGTACACTGTCATCCTTTAGCCCCTCACTTAGCTATATTTTTCTTCACATAATTTCTCACTATTTGATATATTCAGTATGTGTTTCCTGTCCGTCTCCCATCATTTTGTTGAAGCAGTTTATTTTCACTGCAGGCTTCACTGAAAGCAGAGATTTTTGTCCCTTTCTAGTCACTAGATACTGCTTGATGTATAGTATAGGGGGTGCTCAATACATGTTTGTTAAAAGAATCAAGAACCCGGGACTTCCCTGGTGGTCCAAGGGTAAGACAGCAAGGTCCCAGTGCAGGGGACCTGGATTTGATTCCTGATCAGGGAACTAGATTCCACATGCTGCAAAGAAGACCTGGTGGAACGAAATAAGTAAAACGAAATTTAAAAAAGAATCAAGAACCCTACTAGCCATACACCATTGTCACACTGTGAGCTCTTTGCTGAAATTCAGCCTCCAGATTACATTACGTCCAAGCTGCTGGATCCTCAGTGTCTCTCTCAGCTGCCAGGCCTGTCCCTGTGTCCCTACTCCCTCAGGCTATCATCTTTTCCCATCTTGGTCTCCTCTGATTCACTTGACTCTCTCCGTTCCCTTCTCCAGTCGGCGGCACAATCTCTGACCCATCATTTCCCTGAAAGCCTCGCTGTAATTTCCGCCTCTATGTTTTTTTGTTGATTGCATGTCTGTCTGTCCCGTCACTCTGATGGAGCTGTGGTTGCCCTGGGGATGCTGATGGAATCAACACGACCCTATCACCTAGAAACTTCCTCAAGGAGCCAGTAATCACCATGGCACCTGTAGGCATCCAGAAAGCTCGGCTGCCTGACAGGACACACACCACGACCTCCCACTCCTCTAATGAGGGAAGCTGCTGACCTGAGGGACCAGCCCCAACACAAACACTTTCAAGGGGTCTTTCTTAGATAGCCTGACCCTGGCCAGCCTTTCCAGCCCCAGCTCCTGGCACTCTTCCACTAGGGCAGTCTTTGCACCAGAGATGGACACAAAGGATTATTCACTATGGACTCAAGCCCGTCCAGCCTTTGTTCAGGCTTTCCCTTTGCTCTGTACACGCCACCCCCAGCCCCTGCTTGGCATCTCTCGCTCATCTCGCCCATATCACCTCGGGCTTCAGGGACTCTTATAGAGGCTCGCGCCTTCCCTGCAACAGTCAATCCCTTCCTCCATTCTGCAAGTAATCTTGCTTATTCTCCCATCATTAGTGTACTTCAGCATAAAGATTCCAGGTTTACGTCTCTGGAATTTATGTCTCTCTGAAACTAAAGCTTGTCAAAGGAGAAAACTCCAAAAGCATGAGAAAACTGAAGCTCAGAGAGGTTAAGCTACCTGCCCAAGGCCACAAAGCTAAGGAATGGGAAGAGCCAGGACACGACCTCAGGACTTCTGGACTCTGAAAAGTCAACCTTGTAGCCCCCAAGCTGCACCGCCTTTCCTATTGTCAACTTAAAAAACAGTCACAACCTAAAAGTTGAGAGTTCTGTTTTATTCGGTGAGAATTTTTAGGACTTCATGCCCAGGAGACAGAATCTCAAGTAACTCTGAGAGAACTGCTCCGAGGAGGCAGGGAGGAGTCAGGTTACATCGATATTTGCAGCAAAGGGCAGGCATTCCGAACATCAAAATTATTTCTTGTGAATTAAAGAACCAGATACCTCAAGCGAAGGCATTCAGTGCTTTTCTATATGTGGGAGGGTGCAACAGTCCGGGCTCACTGAAATCATTCCTTTCGTGTGCAACTCCAGCTGTCTGGGGCCAGCATCCTGTGTTTTTCACATCCTGAGTTCCTCAGTGCTCGTTGCACGGAGTGGCTGCAGCCTGATGTCTGCTGAATCACAGGTATTCTCCTTCTCCGATGCCCTAGGGGCTCAGAAATTAACATTTGGAGGGCTTGCATTGCTGATGACTGTGACATCCTTGTTTACTGATATGGCAGGAAATATTCCATTTTTCAATACTCTGCCATAATCACTTGTATTTGTGGCCTGCTGTGACTGCAGAAGAGTGATGTTCTGCAAAAAGATTGAAGAGAGAGGAGCTGGACCATAAGAATCTGCTGGCTTTTGTCCAGTGCTGTACAAAGCCAAAGACCCGGGGTCTAGCAGATGGGAGTCTCCGCAGTAGTTATATTTCCTGGGATCAGGAGGGCTGGGTCAGTTTTCCTGGAGACTATCAAACGCTAACCTGTCCTTCCTTCTGCCCCCACCCCCCCATCCTACATTTAGGGAAGCCCTTTGGGTTTCCCACACTGTGCTTGGTCCTGGAGTTATAATGTTCCTAGGTGGGCCAAGCAAAGAAACAAAACACCTACGGCTCAACATGGAAAGTGCCATCTATGAAAGACAGTCTGTGGAAGCTCAGAAGAGGAAGATGGTGTCTAACCAGCAAAACGGGGTCAAGGTGCCGGAAGGCTGCTTGGAGTGAAGGGGGGAAACAGACTGAACAGGCTCCCTCTTGAAAGCAGGACTTCATCTTGGGACCGTGGACTTTGAGCTAAATACCCAGTGTCTATGGAAACATACCAACTGGAAAACCAGACCCCCCCTCCACCCCTCATGGAAGAGCCCCCAGGGCTCCGTCCCCAAAAGAATACCCTTATTATCTGTGTAACCAAATAGAATCATAAATTCTATTAGGCTTATTGGGGTATGACCACAGGCCTATTGATAATTGTCCACTGTTAACTACCTAGGCTTAAGGCATATGAATCACAGGTTAACTTTGATTGTATCGTTCTTTTCCTTTGTTCAGACTAGTTTCAGGGAATCTGGGGAGGTGGGTTTGGGCACGTATACTTAGAGTATATAAGGTTTTCGCAAAAATTGGTAAGGGTCCTTGGTTAGGAATAGACTCGGCCTTGGGCCTGTGGGTGTAATAAACTGCACTCCACTATCTGCATCGTCCTTGAGTGAGCTTGTCTCCTGGAAACCGTGGCTACAACGGGAGGACATGATGCCTGAGCGGGACATCTGAGAAGTATGTAGCCACGAAATATGTATGCCAACCGTGGCACACTGAGTGTTTCATTTTCACATTGTTTTGTTTAATGCACTGGGAATTTATTTTAGTGTAAGATGTTAGGTTGAAATCTAACTCGCTTTTTCAAATGCTAAAGTGTTAGTCGCTCAGTCACGTCTGACTCTTTGCAACCCCGTGGACTGTAACCCACCAGGCTCCTCTGTCTATGGGATTTCCCAGGCAAGAATACTGGTATGAGTTCCCATGTCCTTCTCCAGGGGGATTTTCCTCAGGGATAGAACCCGAGGCTCCCACACTGCCGTCAGATTTCTTTACCATCTGAGTCACCAGGGAGGCCCTTCAAATGCTAAGCTTGTGGCAAGTGTTTTCCAAATAATTCATCTTTCCTCACTTGAGATGCCATTTCTATCATATGCTGAAATGGTCTATGTTTGACCTTTTTCTTCACTTTAAAAATGATACTTAGTTTACTTTTGGCTGCTCTGGAGCTTCACTGTTGCAGGTGGGCTTTCTCTAGTTGCGGTGAGTGGGGGACACTCTTTACTAAGGTGCCTGGGCTTCTCACCATGCTGGCTTCTCTAAGTGGAGCGCAGGCTCAATACTTGGGGGCACAGGGCTTAGATGACCTGCAGCATGTGGGATCTTCCCAGATCAGGGATCAAATTGGGTGTCCCTTGCATTGCAAGGTGGATTCTTAAGCACTGGACCACAAGGGAAGCCCATTTCTTCACTTTTTATTTTGTTCCATTGATCTAGGTTGCTGTTATTTAGTTGTGTCTGACTCTTTTGTGACCCCATGGGCTGTAGCCCTCCAGGGTCCTCTGTCCATGGGATTTCCCAGGCAAGAATACTGGAATGGGTTGCCATTTCCTTCTCCAGAGGATCTTCTGGCCCAGGGATTGGACTCATGTCTCCTGCACTGGCAGGTGGATCTTTGCCATTGAGCCGCCAGAGAAGCCCCTTGATCTAGGTAAGAAGATGTGCTACCGTAGTGACAAAGTTAGTAGGCTCTACGGTCTGATTATCTGGGGGCGTGCCTCAGTTTCTTCATTTGTGAAATGGAGATAATAATAATACCTACTTCATAGGGTAGCTGTGAAGATTGAGTGAGATTATGCATATAAAGTACTTATTAGAGTGCCTGGCACAGAGTAATCAATCAATGAATGTCAGCTGTTATGATGATACTATCTGCCCATTCCTATACCAGTAACTGAGGAAGATGAAATTACTAAGCACAAAGTTTTGAGTCAGTTAGAACAGTCTGCTCCTTACTACCTGCATGACCTCAGGCAAGTTACTTACCTTTTACCTTTGCTGCTTTGGTTTCCTCATTCATACCTGGGGATATATTAATAAAAGTACCTATTGCAGCCTGTTGTGAAAATCAAACATGCAATGTCACATAGGACATGATACATAATAGCCCCTCAATGAATGTTTAATCTTCTGCTGATTATTATTATGACATTATAATTTATTATCTGTTTTCATGTGTTGTAAGGCAAGCTCCTTCTCATTATCTTCCCTCTCCAAATTTTCTGGGGAGTGGCAATCTTTCAAGGCCAGGTCTACTATGGGTGGACAAGATAGAATTTCTGGATCTACAAGGCTGATGCCTGCCTCTTGAACTGTGTTGAAAGTCAGTGTGACTAGTGAGGTCATGAGTGGGTAACCAGTAGGCTTTGGGGAAGAATGGAGAAGGGAGTTGGGGGTGGGCCTTTGAAGCTCATATGGCAGGTTTCTGAAAATATTTTAATTTTGCCTTAATTTTTACTTTAGCAAAGGAATTTGCATAGTTTAAAAGGCCATCTAGTTCTATAAGATAGTCAGTGAAAATAACAGGGATTTCTCTGGTTGGCCAGAGGCTAAGGTTACAATCTCATAATGCAGGGAGCCAGGGTTCAGTTCCTGGTCAGGGAACTGGATCCCACATGCCACAACTAAGACTCAGCACAACCAAATAAACCAATAAATATATTTTTAAAATAAAGGAAATAAAAATAACAATCCCTTGCTCTATATTCCTACCTCTATACATATACTCCTCCATAAACTACTCTCAAGTTTCTAAGATGCTTTTCTTTTGTACTTCCCTCTATATTTCTAAATAACATGCTCATGCTATTATTTCTTTTTTCTATTTTAGATATAATCAATCAATTGCCTGCCATGGAAAATGAGGAGATAGTTCTCTCTAATCCTGATTCCTCATATACTCCCCTCTCCCACCCTCTCAATTTAAATACATTCCAAATTTTAGTTAAATCAATACTTGTGTTTACATTATTATGGCTGTGAAAATATTCTACACACTGAGTTATGTAGTGTTTGTACTAAGACTCTGTGAATCTGTAAAAACTGATTTTATTAATTAACCTTGGGGACATGGGGCTGAGAAACTTCATTCTCTTAAAATTGTACAGTCACAATTTTCTATTTGAAATCAAAAAGTGAGAATGGGACACCTGCTCTTGCTGGAGGTTTAACCCATGTTGATTACTTTGATAAAGAGAAGCAGCCTCAATTTCCAACCTAGGTGCAAAGCTTCAGATATTGGGGTTTTGGACATATTATTCCACATTTATCTTAATTATGTAGTTATCTATTACATAATTATCTAACCAAAGAAAGGCAATGCCAAAGAATGCTCAAACTACTGCACAATTGCACTCATCTCACATGTTAGTAAAGTAATGCTCAAAATTCTCCAAGCCAGGCTTCAGCAATATGTGAACCGTGAAATTCCTGATGTTCAAGCTGGTTTTATAAAAGGCAGAGGAACCAGAGATCAAATTGCCAACATCCACTGGATCATGGAAAAAGCAAGAGAGTTCCAGATAAACATCTATTTCTGCTTTATTGACTATGCCAAAGCCTTTGACTGTGTGGATCACAATAAACTTTGGAAAATTCTGAGAGAGATGGGAATACCAGACCACCTGACCTGCCTCTTGAGACATTTGTATGCAGGTCAGGAAGCAACAGTTAGAACTGGACATGGAACAACAGACTGGTTCCACATAGGAAAAGGAGTACGTCAAGGCTGTATATTGTCACCCTGCTTATTTAACTTATATGCAGAGTACATCATGAGAAATGCTGGACTGGAAGAAACACAAGCTGGAATCAAGATTGCCGGGAGAAATATCAATAACCTCAGATATGCAGATGACACCACCCTTGTGGCAGAAAGTGAAGGGGAGCTAAAGGGCCTCTTGATGAAGGTGAAAGAGGAGAGTGAAAAAGTTGGCTTAAAGCTCAACATTCAGAAAACAAAGATCATGGCATCTGGTCCCATCACTTCATGGGAAATAGATGGGGAAACAGTGGAAACAGTGTCAGACTTTGTTTTGGGGGCTCCAAAATCACTGCAGATGGTGACTGCAGCCATGAAATTAAAAGACGCTTACTCCTTGGAAGAAAAGTTATGACCAACCTAGATAGCATATTCAAAAGCAGAGACACTACTTTGCCGACTAAGGTCCGTCTGGTCAAGGCTATGGTTTTTCCTGTGGTCATGTATGGATGTGAGAGTTGGACTGTGAAGAAGGCTGAGTGCCAAAGAATTGATGCTTTTGAACTGTGGTGTTGGAGAAGACTCTTGAGAGTCCCTTGGACTACAAGGAGATCCAACCATCCATTCTGAAGGAGATCAACCCTGGGATTTCTTTGGAAGGAATGATGCTAAAGCTGAGACTTCAGTACTTTGGCCACCTTATGCAAAGAGTTGACTCACTGGAAAAGACTCTGATGCTGGGAGGGATTGGGGGCAGGAGGAGAAGGGGACGACCGAGGATGAGATGGCTGGAAGGCATCACGGACTCGATGGATGTGAGTCTGAGTAAACTCCAAGAGATGGTGATGGACAGGGAGGCCTGGCGTGCTGCGATTCATGGGGTTGCAAAGAGTCGGACACGACTGAGCGACTGGAATTGAACTGAACTGAACTGAACTGAAACTTATTTAACTAAACTTTGTAGTTTCCAAGTGGACCCACAGTTTATTTCTCAGTCCAGGCTGTTGTTAACTCCTTCACTTACATCTGTGCTTACCTTGAACCTATCAAAGTACTACTTCATTTAAATATCATCTGAACTCATCTTTTTCCCATATTCTGTAATGATTTGGCTTTTTCCTTTGATGAGCGTCTCCATAGTTCCCTTGGTTCGTGCTCTCTCTTGTAGCAGCAAGTGAATAAACCCAACTGTCCAATCACAGTTATATTCTAAGTGGTCTTTATCAGACAGGCATTCTCTTTCTTTCCTTTTATAACTCTTTGTTTTCCCGAAGTTGATAACTGCCTGACCTTTTCTTTTCCTTAATGTTTATTCATTTATTTGGCTGCACTGGGTCTTTGCTGCAGCAAATGGGCTCTAGTCTCCTGACCAGGGATCTAAGCTGAGGCCCCCTGCCGTGCGGGCACAGAGTCTTAGCCACTGGACTACCAGGGAACGTCATGCCTGAATTTTTTTTTTTTAATGTATAACTGGATCACTTTTTTTCTCTTTTAAAAAAATTTTATTAATTTTAGTTGGAGGCTAATTACTTTACAATATTGTAGTGGTTTTTGCCATACATTGATATGAATCAGCCATGAGTTTACATGTGTTCCCCATCTTGAACCCCCTCCCACCTCCCTCCCCATCCCATCCCTGTGGGTCATCCCAGTGCACCAGCCCTGAGCACCCTGTCTCATGCATCAAACCTGGACTGGTGATCTGTTTCAGATATGAGATAATACACATGTTTCAGTGCTATTCTCTCAGATCATCCCACCCTCGCCTTCTCCCACAGAGTCCAAAACACTGTTCTATACATCTATGTCCCTTTTTCTGTCTTGCATATAGGGTTACCATCTTTCTAAATTCCATATATAGGTGTTAGTATACTGTATTTGTGAAGAAGGCAATGGCACCCCACTCTAGTACTCTTGCCTGGCAAATCCAAGGGAGGGGGAGCCTGGTGGGTTGCCGTCTATGGGGTCGAGAAGAGTCGGACACGACTGAGCGACTTCACTTTCATGCATTGGAGAAGGAAATGGCAATCCACTCCAGTGTTCTTGCCTGGAGAATCGGACATGACCGAAGGGTCTTAGCAGCAGCAGCAGCATACTGTATTTGTGTTTTTCTTTCTGACTTACTTCACTCTGTATAATAGGCTCCAGTTTCATCCACCTCATTAGAACTGATTCAAATGTATTCTTTTTAATGGCTGAGTAATATTCCATTGTGTATATGTACCACAACTTTCTTATCCACTCATCTGTTGATGGACATCTAGGTTGCTTCCATGTCCTGGCTATTATAAACAGTGCTGCGATGAACATTGGGGTACACGTGTCTCAATTATGGTTTTCTCGGTGTGTCTGCCCAGCAGTGGGATTGCTGGGTCGTATGGCAGTTCTATTTCCAGTTTTTTTAAGGAATCTCCACACTGTTCTCCATAGTGGCTGAACTAGTTTGCATTCCCACCAACAGTGTAAGAGGGTTCCCTTTTCCCCCACACCCTCTCCAGCATTTATTGCTTGTAGACTTTTGGATAGCAGCCATTCTGACCTGTGTGAGCTAGTACCTCATTGTGGTTTTGATTTGCATTTCTCTGATAATGAATGATTTTTTTACTTGGTTTTCTATATACCTGCAATGAATTCATCCCCCAAATTCTGAAAACTGTATACATACCTTCTCTTAATACCCTAAACACACCAGGTGATTGCTCTGTCCCCACAAGTGTTTTCCCTTAAAGACACCTTCCTGGAGCACTTCGTCCTCTGGCTCCAAGTCCTACCGGTTGCTCCTTTGAATTTCTCTTTTAAAGTATGACAACCCTGTTCTAACACCTATCTCAGAGCACCACGTTTAGTTGTCAGTGCATCTGTTTTCCTGATTCCTGCTTTCTTCCCTCCACCAGAGAAGGGGCTGTGTCTTTACATCTCTATTTCTCCAAAGTCTAGCTGACGCTCAAGAAACGTTCCACTGGAAAAAAAAAAAAAAGAAAGAAACGTTCCACTGAATGAATGAATAAAAAGCGTAAATAAGTGAATGAATGAATGAGTGGGATTTTTGTGCAAGAGAAGTGAGTTTAAGAGGAACAATATTACATTCCCACCTTGTTGCAAGACTTAAGGGTGTCTTTAGGTTGTCTACAATCCCCACGCCAGCTTTGAGCGGGGTCTCAAGGGAGAGAAGCAGCACTGAAAGGTCTTCCGGCCCAGGCTGCAGCTGCAGCAGCAGAGCCTGCTGAGTGCAGCTTAGGTCAAGACCGTGGCCGGGCACCCCCCTCGAGGACTACAACTCCCCAGAAGACAGCGCGGCGGCGGAGCCCGAGCCGCGGAGGATTCCGGAAGCTGACGTCTGCGCTGTGTGGAGCCGGGAAGACGGCGGGAGGGTAGGTAAGTGTAGGTGGAGGGCCGATTGAAGAGGGCGGGAGTGTTGGGGCAGTCCCTGAGGTTAGGTGATATGGAAGGTGGGTGAGGGGAGAAGGACAGGGAGCGGTCTCGGATGAAGAGCAGGTCGCGGGGCGTCAGGGACCTCGAGCTCTGCTTCCTCTTCCCGCAGTGTCCATGACGAAGTTAGCGCAGTGGCTGTGGGGGCTGGCGCTCCTGGGCTCCACCTGGGCGGCCCTGACTATGGGAGCCCTGGGCCTGGAGCTGCCTTCGTCTTGCCGGGAGGTTCTGTGGCCACTGCCCGCCTACTTGCTGGTATCTGCCGGCTGCTATGCCCTGGGCACCGTGGGCTACCGCGTCGCTACTTTTCACGACTGTGAGGACGCCGCCCGCGAGCTGCAGAGCCAGATCCAAGAGGCCAGAGCCGACTTGACCCGCAGGGGACTTCGCTTCTGATCCCCTAACTCCGATTCCCTCCCAGACAGCCTGTTCTCCCATTCCCCATTAAAGGGCCAGTTTATTTTCTAAGCTTGTTTGGTTTGAGTATGGATGCTGGGAACAGAGGTGTACTAACTGTTGAGAAGCTCCTTGAGGCTCTCTCAGCCTTTATCTTTTGCATTTTGCTGGTGCTTCTTCCTTTTTGCTCAGAAGGAGGCACAGACCCTCTTTCTCAAGATCTCTCAGACTGGAAAAGTCATTTCACTTTCCTGGTCCTTTTAGCCCTGTTAGGAGAGATTTCTTGAAGTCTGTTCTTCAAAACACCCAAGCCTAACCCTACCAGTCCAAGAACAACTGTGAATCAGACAGTGCCCCTCTACCCTTTACCAAACCAGGTGGATTAATTATCCCTGAATATAGAAGGAGCCTTGATGGGCGGGGGTAGGAAACAGTTTATTTTAAGGCACATTCTAAAGATTTCCCCCCACCTCCAAAATTAAAAAATAAAATCTTAAAAAAAAAAAGTGAATTCATCTCCCAGGTTCCATCCAATCTTCTAACTAAAGCTCTTTCTTTAGTCCCCAGATTCTCAAAGCATTCTCTTTTCCTTTACCACAAACCACTGCCCCTGTGGAGCTAACCAGCAGGAGCGGCTGAAACAAGAGTTTCTTTGGTAATAGGTTTGGCATTATAGGTGCCCAGTGGTCAGGTGAACTCCCTCAGGTTTGTAGAAGCCGATAGTTCCTGTCTCGCTCCTGGGGAGTACTTCCAAAAAGCCAGAAGCGAATGAAGCTGGTGAGAATTCCTGGAAGGTTGGGCACCTGAAATCACAAGGACTGCTATGAGGAGAGGAGCTGCTTTTCCACCTCATACACACCTGTCACCCCTGCCCTTGTTCTGCTTACCACAATGTAGGGATCTTTTAGTCGAAACCCATAGAGTGTCCAGGAGGCAGAGGTGAGGAGGGTGGCAATGGTGAGGGAAAAGGAGAGACGTTGGGTTGATTTAGTACGAATGACCTTGGCCTATGGGAAAGGATGAAAGACACTCCTGACCAGGCACATGGTAAATCTCCCACTTTGCCCAGAATTTCATCAAAAAAAAAAAAAAAAGTCAAACAGCCCCCATGATCTGTTACCCAGCCTTTCCCTCCTGCCTCCCACTCACCCAGCCCCACTGCCCTGTCTCCTTCCAGGATTTGGGTCTTCCCTTCCACTGGACTGAAAGCTAGTCTCTGTCTGTGGGAGATTTATCTCCCTTACCTCCCCGGACACCCCCACTCACCAAGTCAGCTAGTGGTGAGAGGTACATACTGATGGTGAAGACACTGCAGAAGAGGCCCAGGTGCTGAAGCCGCATCTCAGGATCAGGCACCAGGAGCCAAAAGTAGGCAAAACCCAGGACAAGGACCCCCAGCAGGGCTGTAGTCTGAAGGAGCACGGCACGCTACAGAAGAGAGAGTAGCCATACTCTGGATGTGCCAGGAGCCCTTTGACTCTGCTGCTGGAATTAATTCATCCCGCCCTCACCCATGCTCCAGTCGGGAAGCCAGCCTTTGCCTAAGCCTCCAGTATCGCACTTGCCACAGCCCCTTTCCCACCAGTGACTTCAGCACGGGTCTGATCTACCCAAACCCTGGGGGTTTCTAAGAGAGGGAAAGTTGTCTTTTTTGGGGTTAGCTTGCTACAGAGTAGGAGCTTAATACTTGTGTGAATGGGGAAGCAGAGCTAATCATCTCACTTGCAGCCACTGGCACTGACTTTGAAGGAACTGTGGAGACAACAATCTCTTTTCTCTCTGTTGGGCAGCAAGGCACTTTCAGGCTTGGCAGAGCTATCAGCTTTGCCAGAATGGGGACAATATGTGAATCTCAGAAGGATGACTTTAAGGCGGAAGGAGGACTGCAAGGCGGAAGGGGTCTTCCAGGAAAAAGTGGCAGTGCCAGCCTGTTATAGTCTTCTAGGAAAAACAGTGTTTGCCTTGCCAGCAAGGCAGGGCAGGGCGTGCAGCAGAGGAAGGGCCTCTACCTTCCGATGGCAGTAGTGCAGATACACCAAGATATACAGAGTCTGAAGCACGGCACCCACGGCGTTGACGACGATTAGTGTCCAGTTTCCCTTCAAGGCCCCATAACTCAGCCAGCTCAGGTTGCTGCAGGGTGCAGGGGACATTGTCCAGCGGGGTTGAGTGTGAACGGGGGACCCACGGGGCCTCGTCCACATTTCTCCTCACCCCCTCCCCAGCCTCCCTCAGACAGCCTTTCCCCCAGCAGGCATCACCCCCTCTCACTTGACATCCGTGGTGAGAAAGGGCAGGAACTGGACACTGTCCACGCTCCGGGTCATCCGCATGTGCTTGAGGTCCGAGCTGTAACGGGGCCCCGAAGGCAGGGGGAGAGGTGGAAAGGGAGAGCCAGGCTGCTGGGGAGTCGAAATCCCCGATGCCTGTCATCCTTTCCGGACAATCGCAGATCCCCAATCCTACCCTCAACTTCCTGGCCTTCTCTCTCAGGTCAAATGACCAGCCTTGCGCTTGTACCCCGTTCCCCTCGACCCGATTCCACTTTGATCCTAGGTTCCAGATGTAACCTGACAGAGAGGCCACGTCTCTGTCCCCTCTCTCCTTTCCTGACTTCCTGGTCCTACCCCAGCCCAGCCCGTCCGCTCTCTCACAGGCCGGTGGAGAACATGCCGAGGGTGAAGAGCACGCAAGCTCCAGAAAGAAGCGAGTCGGCCAATCCGCCCGCCTCCATCCCTCCCCGAGTCGCAGATCCCTCTCTCCGCTCCCGGGGCCAGCTAGCAGGATCCGGAGGCCCCGACGCAGGAGCCCCGCCCCTCCACGCCCCTGGCTCCGCCCCTGCGCGCTCGGCGGTCCCCCGGAAACTGAACCGGAACCTGGCCCACCCCTAGAACGTCAAGCTCGAGCTCAGGCCCCGCCTCTCCGAGGGCCTGTCCCGACCCTGCGCAGCGTTTAGGGTCTTCACGTTGTTATTTCCTAAGGCCCCTTTCCTAAGGCTCCGCGGGTTTGTCCTGGCGTCAGCCGCTCCACACTCTCTGCTTACTCCTTGGATCACCTAGACCCCTAGCCTCAATTCTTTCCCCCTGGCCCGCGAGCCTACGTGGTAGAACTCGAAACAAAAGCTTGCTAGGCAGACTTCAACATGCTTCCAATGCAGGACCCCCAGCTCACAGCTTCAAGTTCGCCAGAGTTTGGGAGATTTTTCCCCGTTTGCTGAAGCCTGTTTCCGGTTTCTTCCCTAAATAACTGGAACTGCCAGGAATCACCGAGTCTTTGTGAAATGCCCTCCCCCCTGCAGCCAACACTGCCAACTTTCTGTGACTTGGCGAATCCACTGGCTAAATGTATCACTGACATTCCCCCCCCGCCCCAGTCCAACCAGCTTGCTGCTGGGAACTTTCCCTCCCAGCCTCCCACACGTCTTTGCTGGTGGGGCTGTGAGGCTGGCCGCATGCCTCAGCTGGCGTTCCAAGCGGCTGCCTTGACTCACCCAACAGCGTGAGTACCTGAAGAGTAAGTATGCCGAAGCCCAGCGCTGAGAGGGTGGGAGTGGGGCAGCAGTTGGACAGAAGGAACTTCCAGAGTGGAGTGCAGCCTGGAACTACTGTAGGGAACACTCCTGTCCTGGACAAACCTCAGAGGAGGAAACACCCACCCTTATGGGCTGGTGAAAGGCATTATTTCTAGAGAGAGGAAAAAAACTTCAAACCCCCTTGCTACTGATATAGTGCAGAGCCTGTCAAGTAGCAGGACTCAATGGTCCTAAATTAGTAAGGAGGGGCAGAAAATCATGTCCAAAAAAACAAACACATTCCTTTATTTTGAGACAAAGAACACTATAAAAAAAAAAAACTCCAGTTGTAGAAATCAGCATAGACACACATCAAGTTCATATACATTCCGTACTTGTGGGCCCTGCCCTTCAGGCTACAGACTAGGCATAGACTCTGCACGTGGGCACTGCCCTTACAGTTACACTCATAAGAACAGGTTGGCACAGCCCCCTGCTGGTGCAGCTCTGCGGAATGATGTCCCAGGATGAGAGAGGATGCAGTGTCTGACTACAGACCTCCCTGTGGCAGCTCCACAGAGGCAAGTCCTGGGGGAGATGCTGGGTCAACCCAAGCAAGCATGCTGCTTCTCCTGTCCCTGGCTCCCAAGCAGGAAACTGTCTCTTGCTCTTCCTTCAGAGCCATCCTGGCTCTCCATAGGAGGGGCATCTTTGCCAAGCTCAGTGTCCATCTTGTGACCCCGAGCCCCTTCCAGTTCGGCTCCCACTGTGCCCTTAGGAGGCCATGTCCTTCTAGCTTGTTTCTTTGGCTTAAGGGCAGGAACAGAGAGGAAAGGACTGTCTCCACTTCTTTGTCCATCCCTCTAACGCGGAGTGGGGAATGGCACTGTCAGGTTCTCTGACTTCCTTAGGGTTGAAACCCTAAATATCGACCCGTTTTGAGGCTGCTGGGTGGCAGCTTGAGCATGTGGTGGGAGTGGTTCCCAGGACTGGGGCCTTGGGAGGGGCCCCAGGTAGGTGAGGGAGGCCTGCCTGCCTCCTCAGCCCGGTTCCAGTCCTTACAATAGATGTGGTGCACACCCTCATGGGATTTGCAGCAGCAGGAATGGCAGGAGCAGCACAGCCCAGGCTAGTGGGAAGAGGCGAGGGGCGGCGCTGTGACCGATGCTATGCAGAACCTGCACCTCCGGGTCATCTGCAAGATGAGAGGGCAGAGGCCTCCAAGGTGAGTGGCCCTACTGCTGACACTCAGTCCAGGGAGGTTTCCCCTGCCCCTGCCTGGCAAAGGAGTCACTTTTTATACCCAGCCTCTTCAAGCAGACCCCGTTTTGTGCCCCAGGCCCAATTTGCTCCAGCCACCTACCTGCTGGAAGTCTCTTCTCTTGTGCATTGGCATGGGCCTGAGGGCTGTGAGCTGAAAGATAAGGGTGGTCGTAGGTCAGGTAACTTGGTACACGCAGGAAGCAAAGGAGTGGGAGTGCTGGCTGGACTGGGCAACGGGATTTCCCAACCAGCCTAGATCTCTCGACCTGGCCCAGGACAGGATGGAGAAAGAAGGCCCACAGGACCCTGACACTCACTGATTTTGCCAGCGATCATCACCTTCAGCCTCAAGCAGCGGTCTTCCTGGTTGTGGATGGGCTTGGCTACAGAATAAATCCAGAGAGTTTTAAGGAAGGGAAACTTTGTTGGAAGAAAATATAAGTACAAATGCCTCTGGCCCTGCTTTCTTGGTCCCTACTCATTTTAATCCCTCTCCTCCCTCTGATCTTTGATTCTCACCTTCCCCACTTGCCCAGAAAGTTTTTGCCCACTTTCTACCCCAAGTTCAGTCCAAATTCCCATTCCTGGGAATAACCCTTGACTTTCGAAGTCGTGATAAAAAGAACACAGACACTGTCCCTTCCCCACAGTCCGTTCTCCACTCCTCCCAGCCTGAAGTTGGGGTGACCTGCATAATATGCTCTGCTTCCCCAGCCACCATGTCCTTGCTCTCCCTAAGCCCCCTGATAGGGTGAGGCCTGGATCCATTCTACACAAAGTTGATCTTACAGTTCCTAAAATCTGCCCTCAGGATAAAGTCCTTAGCACTTTGGGTCCCCTTGCCCCTAACTTGTGTACTTCTCCAGGCTCCTGTCTCCCCACTTCCAAGTGTCCCTCCTGCTCCAGTCAGTCTGAACCATTTGGAGTTCCCTGAGGATGTCATGCTGTCTTTGTACATGACCTCTTGTCTGCAGCTCCTCTGCTTGCCCTAAGCTCTTGGGTCATCTTCCCCAGGAAGCCTTCTATGAGGTGCACCCCTCTCCCCCAGACTGGCAGGTGTTCACGTCATTTTCTCAGGGCCCCTGAGCTCATAGCTACTATATCCCCCTGTTCTAATGGTATTAATAGATATATGTCCCTTTCTAGATTGTGGAGGACAGAGACCCTGCAGTGTTTTATTTATCTCTGTGACTATAGTGCCAAGCAGAGTCCCCAGGACACAGTAGAAGGTCACTCTGCATTTGTAATGAGAATGAATAAAAATAGAATTCAGGATTGGAAGGGGCTGTCTGCTGCCTGCCTCCCCACTAAGCACGTACTGACGCGTGCACATCATGTCAAGTGTGTCCCTGAGTCTGTGGACCTGTGTGCACGCCTCGCGGATACTCACAGATGTAGTAGTAGTTGTGTCCCTCTTTGAAATCCTTGCTCAAGGTAAAACCTGTGAAGCGGTGGAACTTCTCAGATAGCTTCTCTGGGCCGTGCTTGGCTTTGGGATTCTTGCAGAACCAGCGGGCAGGGTCCTTGGGTTGGGGTTGGCACAGCTGGTACTGCTCATGCTCCACCAGGTACAGTGTGTACTGCTCCATGGCCGCATCTGGCACAGAGTTATCCTCGTAATGAGGACAGATGATGTCCAGGTAGTCATCTATCCGCACATGTACTGTGTAGTCCTCATTCCAAAACCTGGGCATGAGCAAAGGTGGAGAGAGTGGGTGGTCACTCAGAAGCCAGGGCAGAACCTTTGAGCTTCTGAATATTTACATGACCCTCACATTTTATACTGGACCCTACCCCAAAGATTTCTTAAAAAGTCCTAACTCCTAGTATTTACTGATCTTGATCTCTGAAATATCTTTTCACTATCTCCGAACATTCCCCCTACCATCATTGTCCGCCACTAATCCTCTAAATAGCATCCACTTGGTATCTTTCAGGTACCAAAGCTCTTCCCATAACCTCCCTGATATTTACCCAAGGATGGGCTTCTAAATACTTCCTCAGCTCCCTCTTCTACCTATCAATATTTCTCCAACTCTGTTCTACCACTTGTTCCTTTAAATGCTGTTAGACCTCAGCCTGAGACCCTCTTGGCCCATTCAGTAATCAAAATCCACGTAACCTTTTCTCTTTCCCATGCTAGTGCTTGGCACCCAACAATCTGTTTTCACTTTTCTTACTCCTCTCATTTTCCCCTTGACCCACTGACGATATCTCATATTGTTCAACTTAACTTCTCTCCCAATACCCAGGACATCCACGCCCACAGATAATGCCCAGTCCTTTTAAGTTAAATTGCTTTCATCAATTCTTCCAGTCCCCTCAAATCCCCCCTTCTCAAATCAGTGCTCAGCTCTCCTGGTCCGCTTCTCTCAAAGCACCCCAAAAACCTCTCTTATTCTTTTGTCTCCAAAAGCCATACATTCACCTCCTGTGAAATAAGCTCTAGAGAAGGCCCTCCTTCTTCCCAAGGTGGAGCCAGCTCCCCTCCCCCAGCCCATTCCCCCAGGCTCCACAGGCTCCAGCCTGACTGCCCACCAGCCCCCCCCCACCCAGCTCTAGATACCTGGCTCCAGTCTGGGTGGGGTCCTACTAGGGGGAAAAGGGCCTCCCCACCTCCCTCTCCCAAGCCGGTCAGCTTCTCCGAATCCCCCCAAGCACTGCCAGCTAGAGACTCAGCAGAGCTGGCTGCCAACCTGCTTCAACCCAAAGCCAGGGGCATGGGTGGGGGGTTGGGGCAGGGGTTAGGCCAAGAGGCCTCTGAGGTGGGTACCCACTGCCCAGTCAGCATGACCTGAAGAGGGTCATGGCCCTACAGGAGCATGCTGGCACACCGGCTAGGCTTACCAAGGCCCTTCCCCCACCCTGGGGAAAAGAGAGAGAGAAGCAGAGAGAGGCTTTTAAAATTCCTCTCTGGAGAGATAAACATAGAAGCCATTTCAGAACAGGTATTTCAGCTCTGGGCCTGGCGTCTTTCCTCCATTCCCGTGACGGGCACTGACTCATTCCTCATCTACCTCTGCCACCCGCCCCAGTATTCATGAGGACCTGTGAAAATTTCCCTCATCAAATGTGGTCAGCCCCCAGGACCCCCAGGATGGCCCAGTGCGCTTCAGGCAAAGGGAGCTGACAGGTCTGAATCAAAGGGGTGTTCCTGTCCCTAGACTACTAAGGAGGCCAGCGCACAGTTCAGGCGGCACTGCCCTTCTTCCCACGCTGCCCCCTGCCTGGGGCCTGGAGATCCCAGGGCTGATGCCCACTGCCCTGAGTCACCCCTGCCAGCCTTGCGCCCGCCCAGCTCACTGCCACCTCATGCTTGCCCTCAGGCTGGGCCTGGCTTGGCTGCTTGTGGACTGCTCTGGGCTGGCTTCCCTTTAGTCCTGGGCATAACAGTGTGTGTGTCCAGATGGACAGGGCAGAAGCTGTGTTGAGTGGGAGCACCCATCACCCTCCTCCTGGGGGTACAATCGGCTCCACTTAGCACTCCTTTGACTCTTGCTCACTATCTGGGAAAGGGGGGCAGCGGCGTCAGGGAAGGCGGGGGAGGGGGCAAGGAAGAGGCTCCTTCCTGAAAGAGAGGAAACCTGGGAGCTTGGGAACGGAAAAGGCCCGGGTCCTCCCCCTACTCACGGCTTCCTGTCCCCTCCTCCTCCTGCAGCCAACACCTGGCATGGGCATAAACAGGGACTTTGCTCCCTCCCTCTAGGACAAGACTGGGTCAAAGAAGCAAAGAACAGACCGCAAGGGGTGAGATGAGGGAGCACTGACTACAATCTATCAGGCCCATGGGCAAGAGGGCATTGCCCCCGTGGCTTGGCAGGTAGCTGTCTGTTCCCTCCCTCCCCAACAGACCCCCTACCAGGCAATGCTCCCCCAAGGTCAGAGGAAACTGGCACAATCTATTTCTCAAGGGGAGTTGGGGGGTAGGCCTGCTACGGCTGGAGTGTTTTCCCCTGACCCCAAGCTGCCTAGCTCTCCTCTCCTTACTCCACCCTACCCACCTCTCCTGTTTTCCCACAAATATTGTTCCCCTAACTTCAGAAAACTCAAGAACAAAGAATCCGATGGGAGCTTCTTCCTCCCGGTACCATTTGCCTCACAGCCCTAAATCTGCCCAGGAGAAATTAACTCCTTCCCACCCAGAGCCCTTTGTAACCTTTTACCCCCTCCTGTCCTCCGGAACCACCCCCATGACCTCTGTCTCTCCCCTTCTTTTCAGTTTTACTACCTGAACCTCAGATACAGGTGACTCCTTCAAGCCTACCCACACACAGCATATGCCTCACTCCTGCCACCTCAGAAGACCCTTGGGCGAGGGTGGGGGGTGGGGGTGGGGGCATTCCAGGGACACCTTAAAATCAGAATAAACACTGAATTCAGGCAAGCCCAGGTTCCTCCTGAAGGGTCTTTCCAGGATTACGCTAAGAATTCTTCTTACTCCGGATGTCAAGACCTGTCAGTGTAGGTAAATGCCCAAATACATAGAGGCCTTTGTGGTGGAAGGGCTTAGAATAAGAGCCCTGAAGGTCAGAGAGAGTGCCCCTGCCAGAAGCAGGAGGTGTTCAGCCTCGAAAGGACTGACAGTCTAAAGGGTGTAGAGTAACAGACAAGTTACAGCTAAGGTTAGCTCAAGCAGACAGATCTTTGACTACACTGACACTCCTAAGACATGGGAGCAGACTGATCCTCAAAAGAGCCTTCCTTACCCTTCCAGTAAGGCTTCCCCCTTTCATAAGTCCAGTCTCCTCCTTATGGTTATGGTGGGTGCAAAGCAGAGCTTGTACCCACCACCAGTGAATGAAAAGGAATGCAAACGGGTATACACTCAAGGCCGATTGACAATTGTAAGTCATATAACAGCAGGCTGTGTTGTTTCTGTCTTCCCATAATTTGGTCTGTTACACTTAGATGTAGAATATTCATGAGCTCTTACTGGGCTCCTAACTGCCTAAGGTTACTTGGAGAAGCCCCTGCGGTTATTTTGTATCCACTGTGTGCCTAGGGCGCATGTGCAGGCGTTGAAAGGTCTCTGTGGTTTTTTTGTAGCACATCAGTGAGCTCTCCTGGGTGTGTCTGGGATGGATTTTAGAGATCAGCTTGCATCCCTTTCAGCGAGGCCTCCCGTTGTTGCTCATGTCTAACTTCCCACCTAACAGAAGTAACAGCTGTAGCAGAGGGAAGGAAAAGAGAGGCAGAGAACGTACGGTGCAAGCAGATGCGGGCAGGGCCCTGCCCTGGGGTGGAACTCCCGGTTATGGGCGAGAAGAAAATCTATGGGAGCCCTCCCGCCGCTGGCCACCTCCCCAAGACTCAGGTTAGGGGCCGGACCGGGACAGTTAACCTGGAGGTGGGTAGCGGTGCCAACCGGGCGTCCAGGCTGTCGGCCGGTGACTCGGGCTTACTTGGGGTTTGAACTGTTCCAGAAGACGGTGTGGCGGTTAGCAGCGGCCAGACTGCAGCACAGACCCAAGAGAGAGGCCCAGAGGAACTCCATAGCGCGGGGCCTGGCCAGGCCGGGCGGGGAAGAGGGGCTCCTCCGAGTCTGGATTCCCGCAGGGTTTCTCGGCAGCGAAGTCAGCACGGCGCTCGCAGCTCTGGGCCCTCCGCTTCGCGACTCCGCCTTTGGGCCGGCGCCGCCCGACACCCCGCCCCGCCCCCGCCCCGCCCGGCGCGCGGCTGCCCGGGGCCTGGGGGCTGGGGAGGGGGGAGGGGGGGAGGGGAAGGGAGGGCAGGGGGAGGGGGGAGGGGAGGGGAGGGGAGGGGGAGGGGAGCGGAGCGCGCACCTCTGCCCGGTAAATCTGCTCGGCGCTGTGTTTGCTCACTCGTGGGTCCGCGTGAAGCTTTGTGGGTCTGTGTCCCGGACGCAGTCGCGTGCGGGAGAAGGGAACGTATTCCACATGCGGGTTTGCGAACTTGCGGGTGCCTGGCCTGCCTGGCGGCGCCGCGCGCCTATCTTGGCGGGTGCGAGGTTGTGGACAGGTCCCGCGCCTTTTCCGAGCCTGGTACGCCCGGGCTTGGGCGCCCGCGTTCCCACACTTTCCTCCTACCCACCCCCTTCCCGGACTCTGTGCTCGGCTGCCCCTCCCCACACGCGAGGCTGTTTGTTTTTGTTGGGTCTGTCAATGTTGTCTTTGTTCGGGAGATTGTGTCATCGCCTAGATGCCGGGAATAAAGTGCGACCCTGTGTGTGATCAAGTGTGTAACGTGTGCGGCTAGGGCTAAGGGCGCCTCTGACCATCAATGCCTGTGAGAGGGAGGAACAAGGGTTCGTGGGCCCCCGAGGGGGTTCGCTCTTGTTTCTAGGGCTCCAAAGGGCACTAGTGACCTGTGTGTGTGTGTGCGCACCAACACGTGTGCACCATGCGAACAGACTTTGAATATGGACTGAGAATCTCGGCCTGAAGGGTGACAAACTGAAAACACACTTGTGCATCTGGCATGTGTAAATACGTGTGATGGCGCGCAAGCGTGAAAGCATTTGTGAGTAGTATCACAGCCGCCTGTGGGGAAGCGTGTGAAACTTTGACGAACGTATGCTAATGTCTGTGAATAGTGTGTGAAGAGGAGGGGGAAACGCGCACTGGCGAGCCGGGGCTGCGGGCTGAAGGCCCGGAATGGGTGTTTGTGCGCGGCGTCCCAGGCTGGGTGGCAGCTGTGTCTGGCCCAGTTTGGGCTGGGTCTTCCAGTCCATCGGGCCCCAGTATCCAACTCGGCCCCCTCCCCCGAGCCGTGTAAACAAACCCGCTGGAATTCGCCTCTCGGGGCTCCTCTCTCCGCCGGGGTCTGCTGCCGTCTGGAGTCGGGGATTGGGGGTGGGGTGTCTGCCTCCCAGCTCTCGGGGCGGAGAGGGCGGGCAGGTGTTTGATTAGGGGTGTGTGTGTGTGTGTGTGTGTGTGTGTGTGAGAGAGAGAGAGAGAGAGAGAGAGAGAGAGGAGAGAGAATCTGGAGCTGGAGGTCCCAATGCTGTGTGCCTGCGTGCCTTTGGTGGTTCCTGTGTGCGATTGTGTGACTGTATGCCCGCCCACAGTTGATTTTGCGAGTCTGTGTGCACCCCTGGCCAGACCTTCCACGCGGCTGCGCAAAGCGGGAAGTTGCAGACCCGCCCCCCGCCGCCTCACCCCACTTCTGCCCCGAGAGCTCGGGCCCAGCTTCCCCAGTTTCCAAGCTGTTTCATCCTCTTCTTTTACGGCCAGGCCTGGCCACAACGCCTGTAATTACCTGGGGGTGGGGGTGGGGGGGCGGTGCCCGGACGCCGCGGCTAGTCCGGCGCTGACCCCCTGCCGGGGAGGAGCCTGGGGTTGAGGGAGGGCCCGGGCGGGTCCCACCCCGCGTGGGGCTCAGGCTGCTAGAGGCCCAACTCGTTTCGATTCATCGCGCGTAGGATAAATATTTACCCCCGCGCGGATTAGGTATTTGGCCGGGTAACCCTACGGCCAGGTCTGGGCCAGGCTTTGCGCAAGGCCCCCACCCCCTCACACGCACCTGCCCCAGGCGACGTGCCCGGCCACGCGTTTATCCCAAGTGCAGCCACCCCTCCCGCCGGGGCCGAAGTCTACCCGCCGACCAGCCCCAGGGCAGTGCACCTCACTCGCGTTTTGCTCACTTGGGAGAACACCTGGGTGTTGTCCACTCACGTGCCCCCGGCGAGATACCCCACCCCCTGTTCTTGTTCCGTAGGCTCGAAGTCCCACGAGGGCAAGGGTTTTGCTTGTTCACTGCTGTATTGCCAGCGCCTGGCATAGCACCTAGCACACGTAGTAGGCGGTCAAGAAATATTTGTAGAGTAACTGAAATCACTGTTCAGTGTCACTTCTTCAAGACGTACTGCTCTGAAAAGAAACCAGAAGGGTTTAGAGAAGGAAGGGGTGATGGTGTTTCTTCAGAGAGGGTGGTCCACAACTGCCCCCTGGAGGAGACGGTTTGGGGTACATCCCCCTCCCCAGTTTTTTTGACCGCCAGGATTTCTGGGCGGGAACGTGTGGGGTCCCTGGGCTGCGCCGCTCAGACCGGGCAGGTTCGGGCTCGCTCGGCCCAGCCTGGCGCGTCCACGTCCGTTCCCGCCCTGCCTGCGTCTAGGACTGGAGCAACCTGGGTGGAGAAGAGGTGGGGGAAATTCTGGGCACACGAACGGAACGCAGAGCCCTCTTTCCCCCAGCTTGGCACTGCCCCCAGCATTCTCTCTTAAGGCTTGGAGCTCATCATTCTTCTATTCCTGGGTTTGTGCGTACGGGGATGTTTCATGCGAACTAATGGGGCGCCTCTAGATCCTGGCTGTTGTGATGAACACCGAGGATAAGGGTGCGTTTAGGATAAAACCTTTGCCCTTGGTTAATCCTTAGGCCAGTAGGGGAAACAGACAAACCACCATTTATCAACAAACTTGCTAAGTGGAAAAGCCGAGATTGCGGAGCCACAATGCGCACTCGCGCTGCCTGGACACTTCGAGAGCCGCTGCGACACCTGGTGGACTGGGAGGAGAGTTACAGGCACTGAGCGATCCAGACCGAGACAGAAGGGACTTTGGCTCGGAGACGGACCTGCAGACCGAGTTAGCCCAGTGCCCTCCCTCGTCGCAGCCCCCAGCCTGCCCAGGCGGGTCTAGTCTTGGTTCTTGCTTTGGGTTACCTCTCACCACAAAGTCGTGCGCCTGTGTTGGCTCTCAGCACCGCCACCCTCAGGCGAACATCTGGGCTCAGACATCGGGAGATGTCTGAGGTGTCTGTCTGTCTGCCTGCCTGTCTGGGAAATTCCCCTTATGAGTCCTTTCTGGGAATTCCTCAGAGACAGATTAACTCTCTGAGTGCCCTGGGGGAGGCTTGGCCTCTGGAGGGAGGTGCTGTCCACCTATGGGGCACCATTGGCCTGGAGGTACCATTTCCAGTGTGGAACAGGCGGAGCTACTTGATTGCTCCTCCCTTGCTGAGAGCCCCCTGTGGTTTGGGGTGGGGAAGGTCCAAACCACAGGGCCCTGGGGCACAGCTAACCTGGGCAGTAGGGTGATGGGGAGGGTGCAGGGAAGGTGATCCTGAGCTTGGAGCAGCCTCTGCCCCACTCCCCACATCTTAAAAAAAACCAAAGTGTATGTTTCCCATTTTATTAGTGATATGTGCGTGTGTTTTTCAAAAGTTGAAAAAGAGGACCAGAGAATAAGGGGAGCTACCAGCTACTGTGAATATCTTCAACCCTTCCCTGCCAGCGTTTAGTCTGTGAGGTTTTGCTTCTTTGTCTTTAGGAATTGTGTTAAATATGATTCACTTCTATTGTGTAATTCTTTTTCTGCCCTTTAACTTTATGACAGAAAATATTTTCCTGTATAACCTCTTTGTAAACAGTATTTTTAACTACAGCATAGTGTTTCTTTGAATGGTTCAGAGATTGCTGTTGTAATGGGGCAGAGTAGAGCTAAATAAACACATCCCCACATTCAAGTAGTCCTCAGCCATTGAGAAATTGAGTTGATTGTTTCCTAGAACTTGCAAATAACTAACTCTGAGGTTGACTTTCTTTCAACAAGTTCTTGTGGCACATCTGCTCTGGACCAGGCTCTGAACTGGGGCTGAATCCTCAGTGGAGGACAGTAGGTGAGGGCCCTCCTCTACTGAAGCTTGACGTTTCAGATGATACCGGGGCATAAGATTATCTGGATTTTGGAGAATTTCATGGATATGTGTGTGTGCTACATCGCTTCAGTTGTGTCCGACTCTATACCACCCTGTGGACCGCAGCTTTCCAGGCTTCTCTCTCCATGGGATTCTCCAGGCAAGAGCATTGGAGTGGGTTGCTGTGCCCTCCACCAGGGGACCTTCCCAACCAAGGGATGGAACTCTTGGGAAATACTTTTGATATTGCCAAACCCAAACCAGATTCTTTTGGCTACTAGTCTAGTTCTCTTAACTGAGGGCCAGAACCTAATGGATCTATCTCTCCTCCACATCCAACTCAAAAGAGGGCCGAACTCTGTGGGAGAAGATGGAATTCTCCCCATGGGAGTCCCCTGCAGGGAAAAGGAGGTTGGGCAGGATGAGGAGCGGGAGGGAGATGGGAGGAGTAGTGTTAAGGAAGATAGGGCCAAAATTTCTGCCTAGAAAGTAACAGGAAGGTGTTTTTTTTTTTTTTAATGCTGCCTCTTCCACCAAAAATTAGTCACTTACATCAACTTCTGTATGGGAAGTCCTGGGGGCTCTGAAACATATCTTTGTCCTAAAGGAATCTAATCTACTTGCAGATATATACTGAGAATATAAAATAAGGATTATAGTAGAGGTATGAATGGAACAACAGGCCGTGGGATCACAGAGGAAGGATGTTTCTTTGGGGTCAGGAGTGCTTCACAAGGAAGGGGATATATATGTTTTCCTCTGCCTGCCTTTGAGTCTTTGCCAACCTGGCTGATTCTGGAGGAGATATTTGAAATGGGTTTTGAAAGATAAGTAGAAATTCACATTCAGGGATAAGGGAACAAGAAGCACAAGTAGAGAGGTGAGAGTTGTGCAGTAAATACTCTGGTATAGCTAAAATTACAAAACGGGTCTGGGGCAGTGTGGCAGGAGATGAAAGCAGAAAGTGGTTTGGGGCCATGTTGCTAAGGGCCTTAAATGCCATGCCCAGGATTGTGAGCATTATTCTGTAGTCCATAGACGCTTAAGTAGGAAACATCAGATCTGTGTTTTAGGAAAATCACCGCAGTTAACAGAATGTGAGTAGAAAAGGAAGCTCAGAGGCAGGGGTACTGGTTAGGCCTGAGCTGCAGGAGTTCGGTGGAGTGAGGGAGGGGCAGAGAGGGGAGAACAGAGGGCAGACTAAACAGAGTTGGAGGAGCCACAGTGAGACAGGGAAGAGTCTGGGATGCCTGGTGGGTGGGAGTGCCACTGACATATGGGACATGGAGGCCAGGGGCAGACCCAGGAGGGACAAATGAAGAGGAAAGTTTTGGACATTGTATCTTTAGGAGTGATTTCAGCTGCATAACAGAATGCCCAACTTCTAGCGGTTTAAACAAGAGGTTTGGGGACTTCTCTGCAGGTCCAATTATTAGAATTTGGCGTTTTCACTGCCATGGCCCAGATTCAATCTCTCATCCGGAAACTAAGATTTCACAAGCTGCATGGTGTGGCCAAAAATAATAATAAAAAGATGGTTTATGTTTCCCCCACACCAAAGTCTTTTGATGTGGGTCAGCAGCTCAACAGTGTCATCAAAGACCCAATGCTCTCTGCCTCTCTGCTCTGCTGTCCTCATGACTGGTTACAGGATGACTATATTAGGGCTACATTTGAGCTACAGGAGCCACAGGATGAAGGGGTAGGAGCAAGAGAGTTTCTCTTCCTAAGGAGCTCTTTTTATCTGATAAGAAAATCTGTCCTAGCAGCTTTCTAGACAACTTACTCTCAGGGGACAGAGCTGTGTCCATGGCTACACCAGCATCTGTGAAGGAAAAGCGCCTGTTCTGAAGGGCTGGGGCTGAGCCTGGGGCCCTCTCTCCCAAATGGAATCTGCTGTTCCCCAAAGAAACAGGGGTCTTGTTAGCCTGGGAGCAGGGATGAGCACTGAACAGTGCCTGTGCAGACATGTTGTATTTGAGAGGTCAGTGGAATTTCCAGGTGGAGGTGTCTAAGGGCAGCGGTGGGGGATGGGAGCCAGGAATCCTTGCCCTGCGAATCTAACTGGAAAGAAATTCTTCCTTCCCAGCTACTCAGCCTGGGTTCTCTGGGGTAGAAAAGCCAGATGAGGGTGGGCAGGAAGACATTTACCCCAGGTTTATCAGCTGATGATAAACCTCATTTCTACTCCTCTGCCCGCCTATACCTCCCTTCTCCCCAGTCTTTCACTGTAACATAGTGTAAAAGCAGGAGTTTAGACACTTTTATCTCAGAGGGATTACTTTTTTTCTTTCCCCAGAGGTATTATTTTTATGTAACTTATTTTTTCTAATTATGGAAGAAATACATGATCAATGCAGAAAACTTGGAGAAGCACAAATGAAAAACAAAATCACTCTTAGAAGTTAAGTCTTAGGAGCAAGCACACTTCACAGTTCTTTTCCCCATGGCGCTGGAAATTTTTATGGTAAATATCTTGGAGAGGTTACAGTTTAATGCCCATGTGACAGCCGGCTCGGAACCCCTTACATTTGTGTAACATTTTACGATCTTCCAGTGTTTTCAGCTGTGTGTTTTATCACATACTATTTCACCTTTATAGACTCCTACACATTTTGAGGCGGGCAAAGGCCATCACTGACTAGTTGAGGAAACTGAGGCTCGGAAAGATGATGGTTTTCAGCAAGGGTAGCTTCAGTAAGGCTGGGTTCACACCGCCTTATTCCTTCCCCACACCTCACTGCTCAGCTGTCCTGGGTATAATGGAAAGGCCCTGGGCCCAGAGTGCTGAATTTGCTGTGGGCAAAAGGAGGGGAGTGTGTATGGAGAAAGGAAAGGAAGAGGGTGGAGAGGGGCAGCTCCTTCCCTCCCCAGAGCCCTTGGGAGAGATGGGGAAGAGGGCGGGGAGAGGGGAGGGGCCTGGATCAGGCTGATGGGATCCGTCTTCCAGGGCTGCAGCCCGCCCTGGCCTGTCCCTGCAGGCAGTAGATGTCCAGAAAATGGCTCACTTTCCACTTTACCAAACATTTTTTGAGGTCAGGTGTTTGTTTATTAGGGACTCTGTTAGGCACTGCAGGGGATTCCAAGGTAGCTCAGTGGTAAAGAACTCAACTGCCAATGCAAGAGACACTGAAGATGTAGGTTTGCTCTCAGTCGGAAAGATCCCCTGGAGAAGGGAATGACTAGCCCCTCCAGTATTCTTGCCTGGAGAATCCCATGGACAGAGAAGCGTGGCAGGCTACAGTCCATGGGGTGGCAAAGAGTCAGACACGACTGAGTGACTAAGCACCGAGGCACTGCAGGGAAAGCTGGGTAAGGCAACCTGTGAGCAGGAGAGAGAGCAGTGCCCTCGAGAGCTGGGTCTGAGTCTTAGCTGTGAAAACTTGGAAAAGATGTTTGATGACTTGGAGCCTCCATTGTTTTCATCTGTAAAATGGGGGCAAGACTGCTTTTTTCCTTTTTAAAAATTATTTGGATCAAAGGAAATAACAGCTGTGAGGGGCCTGGTGCTAAGCCTGGGGGACCAGACTGTCAGTAAGGACTGGTGTGTGTTTTTCTTTACCTGGGCTGACTGGGGAGAAATGTGCTGTGAAGAAATGGGGGTGAAGAGGGGGAGCCAGGAAAGGCAAGGGGGGAGGAGTCTTAGGAACACAAATATTTGTTCTGCCAGGCAGTACTTGATAAATGCCCGAGGGACACAGCAGCCAAGATCTCTGAGGTGCAGGGGGGCAGAGGTGAATGGGGAAAAAATCCTTTTGAGGGTTCCCCAGGTAGAGATGGTAGGCAAGGGCATTCCATGCCCAGGGAGACAGTACAGGCCTCTCTCCTCTGACCTGCAGGGGCAAGGGGAAGGAGACAGGGAGCGAATCTGTCCCCTTTCATGTTCTTTATTGCTCCCCCGGCTCCATCTTGTCCCCTCCTTCACCCTCTTCATCCACTGACTGTGGGTCAGTCACTGCTGGGTGCTAGGGATCCTGAGCTAGGTCTTAAAGAGGTGTAGGGATTGATGAATAATGGGAGAAAAGCACGCAGCCTGGAAGGGTGACACAGCTCGGGGCTGGGCACAGGGAAGAGGGCTGGAACCACGCAGAGAGGAGGGGCAGGAGTGGGCAAATCAAGGGAATACAGGCAGAAAGTGCTAAATACCTCAGGGTGTGCTTCCGGTGCCCTCTGACCCAGTGCTGTGTGACTTAAGAAAGAGCTCCTCACGTGGGTGTGAGTCCCCATGTAGGGAGGTGTCTGGACAGACATCCTGGAGGAGGCCCTGTGGCAGTGTGGCTCACAGGGAAACTGCTTTTAACTGGACTGAGGACAGTCCAGACTGGACTGGAACAGGCAAACCCAGTATGGCCTCAGAGACAAGTGGAAGGAGGGGGTTGTGTTTCCTTGGGGAATCCACCCTGGCCTGAGGGAAGGCAGAGAGAGGGGGAGGTTTGGCAACCTGAGAGTGGATAGTGGGCAGGTTGCCCTGGGAATAATAACATCAGCTCGCGTTTATGAACATGTTTTCCATCCCAGGCTCATTGGAAGCACTTTGTGTACATTAAACTCTTACACCTCACAATCATCATAAGAGATCAGGAGTATTATCATCCCTTCATTTTACAAATGAGCAAAGTGAAAGCGCAGAGAAGTTCCTAACTTCCCCAGCTCACACAGCTAGTAAGTGGCAAAGCGAGAATCTGAAACAAGGCAATTGGGCTGGTGGGTCCTGATTTAACCACTGCACCATACTATCCCACTGTTTCTAGAGAGAGACCACTAGTGCAGCCCACTGGGGGTACAGAGAGAGGCAAGACCACTCTGGAAATTATCTCTGCATGACATAGCAGCTGTTTGGAGGCGGCAGAAAGACAGAGTTGTTAGTTCAGCATGTGCAGCCCAGGTGGGAGGCAGGGCCAGGAAAGCCTCCAGATAAACTCCTTGCTCTCCCAGTCTTTTCCGTTAGAGCTCAGTCAGTCAGATGCTTCAACCCAGGGCTCTTGCTATGTATAAAGGAAGGGCCCAGAGATGTGAGGAGGTAGAATTCATTTCTTCTTAGACCTTTCCTTTGATCTTGGCTGTAGTTTTCTGTGTTGGGCTGCCCCATGTACTTTGATCTCTGCCCATCTCCCAAGGTAGGTTCCCAGCCTTTCCGTCCACTGTGTGAACTACTGGAATTCCTTCCAATAAATCATCTTTTCTGCTTTAAGTACAGTCAGTTTCTGTCACTGGCAAGCCAGAACCTGGATGGGTACAGAGCAAGTTGCTGATGATAACAAGGTCTAAAGCCTGGGAGACTAGAAGGGTCATTTGCAGATGTGTACTTTGGGAGATGCTCTGTTTCAGGAGGTTAAGTTTAAAGTGCTTGGAAAATCCTGGAGAATGGATTGAGAAGAAGTTTCTTACTAGGGACTGAGCCTGAGGACAGTGCTTTGAGCTAGAAGTGTGGTGATGAAGCAGAGGATTAGGGTTTGAAGCCCTGGAATTGACGTGAGACCGTGGAGAGCTAACTTGAACAGTGCCTGCAGGGAGCCAGGCAGGAATCATGAAAGAGTGAAGGAGCCCAGGTATATTTGTCAGGCGAGCATCCCATCACCGTAATCATCCTCGAAGGAGAACGTCTTTAATGTTTCAGTAAGAGCCCAAGGAGAACTCGCATTGTCTTCAATGGATCACATTCCCATCCCCAGACCAATCCCTGTGGCTGGGGGCTACTGTGCTGTGGCAGGCTGAGACAGGCTGGGACAGGCTTGAGACACTGGCTGGCTAACAGACGTGGGAGGTGGACTGAGGATGAAACGGTGGGGGGGTCCCACACAGGAAAGCTGGGCTTCTGTTCCCAGAAGGGAAAATGGAAGCTGGGCAAGCACACAAGCAGATTTCCTCAAGGGGAGCTTGGTAGCTTGAGAGGTTTTCAGGATGGAGGGAAGGATCTTTTTGGATGGAGAAATCTGGGCCCAGTTATAGATAAAGAGAAGAAAACTACTGGAGAGGGCCTGGAAATACATTGTGGAAACTGAATAAGCATGCCCCAGGAAGGATGTGTGGGGATGGGGTTCAGGAGGGAGGGTAGGAGTTCATCTTGGCCAAGGAAGGAAGAGCTATTGGTGAGTGGAGGCAGGTAGGGAGATGACAGTGGGAAGAGGCTGAGAGGTATTGAAAGGAAGTTGTGAGATCCTGTTCCCAGGCCTCACCCAAGCTAAGAGCTTGGGCTTTGGAGGCTGATTATAGAGATTCAAATTCTAACTCTGTCACTTAGTCGGATGTGATCCTGGTGCCTCAGTTTCCTCTTTTAATTCAATGAGGATGATAATAACAGGGCCCACCCAAAGGATCATGGAGAGGATTAAATGAGATAATGTATGCAAAGTACTTAGAAAAGCTGGTGTGTCTGGCATATGGAGAAACCTCAGGATTAGCTATTATGATGGCAATTATTATGATTTTTATTACAGAGGGCTCACAGTGACAGTAATGAATTCCAACACAACTGGCTCTGGCTCCTACCTGCTGACATTGGACCTCCAGCCCCCTGCTAAGTCTCCCTCAAATATTGCTGATGGTCCCCACGGGGCGTTGCACGTGGGCTCATCATCGTGTCTGTGCGCACCACGCTGCAGATGTTCCGCTGGGTGCAGGGCTTTTCTGCTGGTAGGGTGTGGGGTGGCAGGCATCTCCCTCTCCCCTCCAGTGTCACCTCCATCAGGGGATGGGGAAGGTCCCTGAGAAAGGCCGCTGGCGTTTCCACATGATGTTGTTTGGTGAGTCAGTTCTTCACTTTTCATTCCGCAACTACTTCAGTCTATGAGGCCCGACAGGCTTCCCTGGGGCTAGGCTGAGAATGGCTGGCATATTTGCCACCTTGCCATACGCCTCTCTGAGGACAACAGCTCTGCCACGGAGCCTTTGAGGCGCTTGTTCAGCCCCTCCAGCAAGGGCCCTCCTGTGAGATGTTCTCTCCTGGCTGGTTGGTGATTGCCAGCCCCAGTGCACACACAAGGCTCTTGGTGAGTGACCTGCTGCAGCCCCTCCTGCCACAGCAGTCCAGCCCAGCCCCTCAGCAGAAAGCTCAGGCAAAGAGATCTGCACCAGGCCAGGGCAGCTGAGGATAGCAGTCAGGGGGCTGAGGACACAGCTGTCAGTCCCCAGCTCCAGGCAGAGCTGGGCCCCTGGCAAGGCAGGTGGGGGGTGGGCCCTCTCTCCAATTCAGTGCTCAGCTTAGTCACCAAAGGCCTGGAATCAGCCCCGAGGCACCAAAGGCCCTTTGTTGTTGTTGTTCACTCACTATGTGTCTGTGTCAGAAGCACACCAGGCTTCCCTGTCCATCACTATCTTCCTTATCAAAGCCCTTATCAACAGTTATCTGCCTTCTGCCCCTACCCTTCTACTAGGCAAGGAGGGACCGAGACCTCCTCCTCCCTCCACCTAGTCTCTATCTGTTCCCACACTCCTGTTTTAAACAGAACTCTCCTCCTTGTCCTTCCAAAAAGAAAAAAAAAAAAAAAAATCCCCATGTGCCATTAGATGCACCTGGGTCCTCTGTAGAAGTGGAGAAGGGGAGGGTGCTGGGACGGAGGCAATGCCTGACACCACCCAGCCAATGACAGTGCCCCTCCAGAAAAGGTTAATTAACTTTCAGCTCAGTTTAGTCGCTCAGTCACATCCCACTCTTTGTGACCCCATGGACTGCACCCCAGGCCTCCCTGTCCATTACCAACTCCTGGAGCTTGTTCAAACTCATGTCCATTGAGTCGGTGATGCCATCCAACCATCTCATGCTCTGCCGTCCCGTTCTCCTCCTGCCTTCAGTCTTTCCAAGCATCAGGGTCTTTTCCAATGAATCAAGGTCTTTTCTGATTGACTTTAGAACTGATAGGTAATCAGTCTACAGGGACAGAAAGCAGCTCAGTGGTTTCCTGGGATAGGGGCTGAGGGCGGGGCTAGGGATACTGACTGGAAGAGAGGCATGAAGGAACTCTCTTGGGAGATAGGAACGCTCTTTATCTTGACTGGGTGGTGATTACAAGGGTGAATACATTTGTTGAGAAAGTCAATCATATGACTATTATTGTGTGCAAATTATACTTCTCTAAAGGTGATTAAAAGGGCTTCTCTGCTGGCTCAGTGGTAAAGAATCCACTTGCCAATGCAGGGGATGTTGGTTTGATCCCTGGGTTGGGACGATCCCCTGGAGAAGGAAATGGCAACCCACTCCCATATTCTTGCTGGGGTAATCCCATGGACAGAGGAACCTGGCAGGCCACAGTCCATGGGGTCGCAAAGAGTCAGACATGATTGAGTGACTGAATAAAGACAACAAGGGTGATTAAAAATACAACAATTAACAGCCAAGTTAACTGGAAACTCTGGTTTGTGAACCAGTGAGAGGAAAAGTGAATGAAGCAGCCAGGGGGCTTCCTGAGGATCTTCTGCAGATAAAGACACTGGGCCAGACGCTGGGGGGCTGAGAGGGGTTCGTCTCAGCCAGCACGCTCCAGGTGCCCCAGCCTCTGCTCTGAGGTCCTCTCTTTTGGCCTCAGCCACCCTCATTCTAGGAACTGTCCAACTCAAGGTAGGAAACTATATCCTTGCGAAGTTTCCTCATAAGTCTACCAGGAGCCTGATTAATAGTTTTGTCCTGGGATGCTTGTGTGGCTCATGTCCTGAAAAAGGAACGCTGCTTCTGTCCCATCGGCTACTGGGAGCGCCTATAAAATAAACACGACTGAAAAAGCCAGTGTTCACAGAAGACACAGATGAAATGAAAAAAGAAAAATCAAAATAAACAAAACCCCTACACCCACCCTGAGCCTCACATAGAACAAGCAAGATCCCCGAGCTGGGTGGGATGTAGAGCAGGCCTGTTTGGGGTGATATTTATACAAGGGTCTTGGTTCCTCCCTCGGGCGAGTAAAGCAAGTTGTAAAATTTGAAGGCACATTTTAAAATTGTTTAAAATCCTCCAAATGTGTTTCCTGTCTGGCACTGCGTATGGGGACTCAGTAATATGTGTGCCTGTGTGGCCTGGAGTATGTGTTAACGAGGGAGTTTAGAGGTAGTGATGCCGAGAAGCGACGAGAATCAGGGGCAAGAAAGGAGTCTGTTGTTGGCCAGGGTATGTGTTTCTCACGATGGAATGTGTGTAAAGGGCCCAGGGACCCGGGAGGGTGGTTTAGTCTGGGAAATTAGCATCTTTTAAAAAAACCACCCTGCTTGTACATCATTAGTTAAAGGCCTATAGGGGTAATCATGCAGGTATGTGATTTTTTTACTTCTGAAGCGAGTAGGTGTGATGATATTTGACAACACAGAATAATTAGAATGTCGCCATACACATTTTGATCAATTAGATGATGATCAGTCCTCCTGCACACCATGGCCTTCTACCTTTGCTTAAGCTGTTCCCTCTGCCTGGATGCCTTCACCAGCTGTCAGAGTCCTAGTCATGCTTCCCAGCTGGCTCGGTACCGCCTCCCCACAGTGTGAATTAATCACTCCCTCTTCTAGGCCCCCATGACATTTTGTCTTTTACAATGTTTACTCCGTTCCTTCCTTTCTGAAATTTAGCTGAATATGTGTCCGTTCCCTGTCACACATCCTTGGAGGGCCAGAACTGACTTGGCTCCCAGAGTCTTCCTTGCAGTCTGTGCCCAGAGTGGGCTCTCGGATAGCGTTTGCGGAATGAAGCTGTATGTTTTTTGTTTTTAAAGATTACTTTGCAGCAAATAAAGACCCTGCGTTGGCACAGAACTAATTTGGTAAAAGCCATCACACTTTAGGATATCTTTATTTCATACTCTTTGAACTTTGCCTCATTTAGAGTGTTGCTGTAATTACGCTGCATACAGAACCAGTGGAATTCAAAATCTGATTTGAAGAAAATATGGTATTAGGTTGTTGTAGTTCTGATATATAACGTTTATCTTCTTAGAGAATCAGTCCTTTGTTTCGGGATAGCTTTTGTGGGAGGGCGAGATGACCTGTGGTAAATTTGTCTTTATAATGAAATTTCCTGGCATCTGATTGATGAAGGATGGTGACACTCTGGCAACTGGGCACTGTTCCCTGCTGTGGTTTCTGGGATGGATAACATGGAGCTCAAAACTGAGAGTGGAGAAAACACTTGATTTGTATGAATAATTGAAAGGCACCCCAAATGTATCCTGGTTAAATAGAAATATTAAAGGGAGGGGCAATCTATAAGCCTAGCTGCTGTATTCAGCTCTCAAAAAAAAAAAACCATTACAAAAAACAAAAATTGAAGGCTCCTGAGTGTTCAGAAGTGAGGCTGTGTTGGAACAGAGCTGGAACAGATGCGTGGGGTGGGCTGTCTCATGAAGGTGGGTATTCACACTCTTTTTCCTTTGCTTCCTGGCTGCCCCCTGGGAGGATGTGGTGCTTGCAAAGAGACAGGTGCTTAGGAGCCAAGCAGACGGGGTCGGGGTGGAGTGGGGATTTACAAGGTCTCAGGTCTCAGTTCTTGAATCTTGAGTCTCAGTTCCCTCATCTGCAGCCGTAATAGAATCTGCCTGCAATACGGGAGACCTGGGTTCGATCCCTGAGTCAGGAAGATCCCCTGGAGGAGGGAACGGCTGCCTACTCCAGTATTCTTTCCTGGAGAATTCCATGGACAGAGGTGGGCTACAGTCCATGGGGTCGCAGAGTCAGACATGACCGAGTGACTAACACTTTCAGTTTCTTTACAAGAGTTTGAGATACTCCTGTAAATGGCTCAGCACAGCACCCGACAGGTGTAAATACATGTGCGGTAGTTCTTCCACTTAACTTGTGGGGGATCCCCCATCCTCTTCTTCCATCCTATCTATGCTGCTTTTTCTTCCAGATTAGGCTTATCAGATTTGGCACATAAAAATGGGGCATGCCCAATTAAACTGGAATTTCAGGTAAACAATGAAGAATATTTTATTATAAGTATGTCCTGTGTAATATTTGGGACATACGTACACTAAGAAAGTATTCATTGCTTATCTGAAATTCCAGTTCAACTGGGGGTTCTGTAGTTTATCTGACAACTCTATGTCAAGTTGCAATTTCCTTCACAAAGTCTCCCGGGTCAATTTAGTAAGCCCCACCCTTTGAACTCCTGTAAACTTTCATGACTTTGATATTTGTTCGACATCTAGGAAACAGTACCACTATTACTTCTTATCTTTAATAACAGTGACCTTTTGCTGAGCATCTATAATATGTCAGGCATGTAGGGTTACAGAACCTGTCAGATTAGCCCTCACACTAACCTTACATGGCTGGAATTAGCATCATCAGAGAGGCCTAAGGAGCATGAGTACCACCCAGCTGGTACACAGTGGCACCATCCTTTCAGTCCATGTGGGCAGGAATGCAGCCATGCCCGTGCTGCTGTTCCCTAGGTCTCTGCCAGTTCCTGGCCCAGAGCGGCAGCTGCCTGCATCTATTGTTGCGGATGGTGGTTCTCCAAAGGAGCACCAACCAGTATCAGGACTGATTCGGGGCCGGACTTCCCTGCAGGTGGAGTGGTTAAGACTCCACTTTTCCTCCCACTGGAGGGAGTGTGGGTTCAATCCCTGCTTGGGGAACTAAGAGTTCCAAGAGCCAGGCCAAAACCAAAAAGAGTCCTAAACAACATCAAGATAGAGACATGGGTTTTCAGACAAGATCAAGGAAGTTTCTAGACTTCTAGAAATGTCTCAAGTGCCGTTTGCTTTAGTGTGTGGATAACTTAGCTTTGTTCACTCCAATTCTGTGAAACTCATCACCAGGCAAAATCCTCTCTGACACCACCTGCCGTAGAGCGTGGTGTAGGAAGCTTAGTGTCTACCTAGCATGTGGCAGAGACCTGGGGCTGGCCGGGACTGAGGATACCCTTACTCCTCTGGGGTTTTTGTTTTTGGTTTAAGCTCAGGAAGCAACTATAAGAAGCTACCAACGGCACCCCACTCCAGTACTCTTGCCTGGAAAATCCCATTGGACAGGGGAGCCTGGTGGGCTGCAGTCCGTGGGGTTGCTAAGAAAGAGTTGGACACGACTGAGTGACTTCACTTTCACTTTTCACTTTCACGCACTGGAGAAGGAAATGGCAACCCACTCCAGTGTTCTTGCCTGGAAAATCCCAGGGACGGGGGGAGCCTGGTGGGCTGCCGTCTATGGGGTCGCACAGAGTCGGACACGACTGAAGCGACTTAGCAGCAGCAGCAGCAGCATAGTTGTTTTTGCAAAGATGTTAGGCATAACTGAGCAGCCATTTCCGATATCCAATCTCCATGGGTGTTCTTCACCCAGACGCAGAGGATCTGGGAGTGGGGGTGAAGGCAGATAGATTTATGATCACCAAATGGAAATGCAGCTCCTTTGTGGTTTGGACCTCAATTATCATATTAATGTTACTTCCTCGCTTGTGCTCCGAAGTTAGACAAATGCATCATGGTCAAGCACATTTTGTTCCCAGGGAAGAAAGAAGTGACTGATGAGCGTGAATGGTTATAGCTGTGAATACATCTGAGCAAGGGAGTGGACCTTCATAGTCTGGCCGGTTCTTTCTTCTTATTCCCTTTTTGTCTATTTTTATTCCCATTCTAACATATGTATTCTGGGGAGTTGCTTTTTTTAATATAATTTTTTTAACACCAAAAATATTTTCTGTTGGGGTATAGCTGATTAAGTGTTGTGACAGTTTCAGGTGGACAGTGAAGGGACTTGGCCACACATTTGCATGTATCCATTCTCCCCCAAACTCCCGTCCCATCCAGGCTGGCACATAACATTGAACATTCCATGTTGGGGAACTGTTCTATAAGCGGACGGGAGAGTGAAGGCACCAGGCTTTGCTCATGATTATCAAAGAGTAAGTATCATCTCCATACTAGAGTGGGAAGAAAGTGAAAGTGTTTGGTCAGTTGAGTCTTTGCTACTCCATGGACTATACCCCACCAGGCTCCTCTGTCCATGGAATTCTCCAGGCAAGAATACTAGAGTGGGCTGCCATTCCCTTTTCCAAGGGATCTTCCTGACCAGAAATCGAATCCGGGTCTCCTGTATTGCAGTCAGATTCTTTACCATCTGAGCCACCAGAGTGGGGATGGAGGGGGTTAAAAGCCTTTCCAGTCTGGCAGATCTGTAGATGGTGGAGCTGGGACTGGCACTCAGTCTGTCTGACCTTGAATCCTCAGCTTTTTCTGTAGTGACGCACAAATCCTGTCCTTCAAAAAGACTTGGGGAAACATGAGGGGTTAATCACACATGTCTATTTCTTAAAACCATACTAGAATGACTGTGAATCATTATATAATAATAATAACATAGCCCCTTCAAGTATGAGAGGTTTAGCACATTTTGGAAGATGAGCAACAGGTGAAGGAGTGGGAACTGATTTTTTGAGAAATGAAAAAGCTCTAAGGCGGATGCCTGCAGAATGAACTCTTGCCAAAGGGTTTTGGAAGAGTATGGCATCTCTCAAGGCACAGTCTGCCTCAGGGCTGGTAATGGAGATGGGTTTAGGGAAGGGGACCCTGGGCAGTTAGGCACCCAACTCTTTCCTGTATCCTCACAAGTGAAACAACTATACCCCTCCAAGCCCTACCCATAGACCGCCAGGAAATCCCTACTGACACATGTATATCTAACCCAAAGCTCATCTTAATCATCACACTTGCAGATCTCCTGCTTATGTGGCATCTCCATCAGGAAATCTGATTGGCATCCCCTCCTCTTGGGATGGCCAAAACACACTCTTGATTTCTACCCCCAAACCCATTCCTCACCTAACAACCCCTTCCTCAGCAAATGGCACCACCTAATTGCCAGAACCAAAACAAAGTGAAACAGGAGTTGTGTTTGACTGTCCTCTCTCTCATCCAGTCCTCATCGAATCTGGTCAGGTCTGCCTTCCAGGATCTGGACCTCAACCACTTGGGCAGGGCCACCGTCACCTCTCACCTGGATCTAGGTCATAGCCTCCCCTCTGGGCTCCCAGCTTCCACTCTTACTCCTATAATCCTGTTCTGTACACGACCACAAAGAGATCCTTTTCGGTGTAAATTTTATCCTGGCCTCCCTGGCCAAACCCTCCTGTGGCTCCCAGTCACACAGTACAATTCAGTTCTTACTGTGGTCTATCAGTCTCATTATCTGGCCCCTGGCTCCCTCCTCCATCTTATCTCAAACTGTTTTCCTCCTTACTCACCATTGTCCAGCCACATGGGCTTTCTTGATGCTCTTTGACCTCCTTAACTATTCTGTTGCCTCAGAGAATTTGTACTTTGAATGTCAGGCTGGAAAACTTTTCCCCCAAGATATACATTTAGTCAGTCATTATGTTGCCTCCATTGAGATGTCTTTTATGATAACAAGCCTGCATGAGCTAGAAAGGTCACGTACATGCACTCCTACTCATCTTCATCCTCTCATTTTGCTTTATTTTTCCCCATAGCTCCTGTCATTATTTGACATTTATATACACACATATATGTATTCATATTTAAAACAGGCTTAATATATTTATTGCACACACACACACACACACACACACACACATATATATATATATATACATGGATCTTCCCTGGATTGGGAAGATCCACTGGAGAAGGAAATAGCAACTCAAGTCCAGTATTCATGCCTGGGAAATCCCATGGACAGAGGAGCCTGGTGGACTACAGTGCATGGGGTCACAAAGAGTCAGACATGACATGGAGACTGAGCAAGCGTGTACATATGAATATATATATTCTTTTCTGCTTATGTTTCTTCTCAGTTGATTTTAAGTTTCATGAGTCAAGGACTCTTTCCCCTACTATAGGAAACATTGCTGGGAAGATAGGATTTGAAAAAATAATCAAGCCTTAGGAACACCAGGCAAAAATAGGTAAAAGGAGCATATGAATAAAAATAATCTGTGTACTGAGTGATGCAACCCCTTGCATCTTTCCCTACCTGCTTCCTGAAAGCTAAGGTTGCACAGCCAGGAACAAAATTAGAGCATTATTTTCTGGAAAAAGTCCCAGAGAATGGTCCCAAAGAAAAGGCTAACCTTTCAGAAAAGATAAGAAAGCCTCTACTTAGGGCTGTTAGTCACTCAGTTGTGTCTGACTCTTTGTGACCCCATGAACTGTAGCCCTCCAGGCTCCTCTGTTCATAGGATTTCCCAGGCAAGAATACTGGAGTGGCTTGCCATTCTCTTCTTCAGAGGATGTTCCTGACCCAGAGATCAAACCCAGGTCCCCTGCATTGCAGGCAGATTCTTTAGGGCTTCCCTGGTGGCTCAGAGGTTAAAGCGTCTGCCTCCAATGTGGGAAACTCAGGTTCAAGCCCTGGGTCGGGAAGATCCCCTGGAGAAGGAAATGGCAACCCACTCCACTATTCAATCCCTGGGTCGGGAAGATCCCCTGGGGAAGGAAATGGCAACCCACTCCAGTATTCAGTCCCTGGGTCAGGAAGATCCCCTGGGGAAGGAAATGGCAACCCACTCCAGTATTCTTGCCTGAGGAATCCCATGGACGGAGGAGCCTGGTGGGCTACGGTCCGTGGGGTCGCAAGCGTGAGACACGCTTTCTCTTTCCTTACCATCTGAGCCACCAGGGAAGCCCTAGATGCCCTTCTCTCCCTCCCTCTTCGCTTCTGTCCTCACTCCTTCCATTCCCCCTCCCTTTCTTCCTTCTACAAATATTTGTTGAGCACCTGCTAGGTGCCAGACAACCTACTAGATGCTCTATTTGTAAACAAAGCTGATGTAGACAGTCAACTACAAATTGGCACTTGCCATGGGCACTTGCCATCTCTCTCTACAAGGACTAAGTCGGGTACTGCTTCAGCTGCTGACCTTCAACACTCACTGGAAGGAGTTCGGGGGTGGAGAGCAGAGATGAGGCACTCTGTGCTGGTGTGGGTAGTGGTGGGGGAGGGGGACTGGCAAGACAGGCCTTCGGATAGTTAGATATTTTCAGGAGCCAGTTTTATGAGCCCAATTCTGGTATCTCCCTATATCTAGAAAAACACTAAAATCCCTCATGGTGATGACTGTTCCTCGTGACTAGAAAAAGCTTCACAAGACTAGTAGAAACCTTCTGGAAAAATATGTGCTTGGTTCCATGTACTCTCCCTTCACCAAAATCAAATATATACTGACCTTTCCCCTCCGCTGCCTCTTTGGAGTAGTTTCTCGGGGCTAAATCTGAGGTGCTGTCTCCAGGCTGCAGTCCTCATTTTCCCCCAAATAAAATTTATCTCACAACATTCACATTGTGCTTTTTTTTTTTAGGTCAACAAGATCTTTGCCTTGAAGAGCTAGTATTCTGTTGGGGTACAGTCAAGACCCAGCTAGTACATACAATTACCCAACAGATTTTTTTGTGCCTCATGCTGAAGTATGAATAGATATCCAAGGATCAGCAGGCATTTGAGGAGGGACCCAATGGGAAATAAAGCACATGTTGTTCAGTTGCTCAGTTGTGTCCGACTCTTTGTAACCCCATGGACTATATAGCATGCCAGGCTTCCCTGTCCTTCACCATCTCCCAGAGGTTGTTCAAACTCATGTCCATTGAGTCAGTGATACCATCCAACCATCTCATCCTCTGTGGTCTTCTTCTTCTCCTGCCTTCAGTCTTTCCCAACATCAGGGTCTTTTCCAACGAGTCAGGTCTTCGCATCAGGTGGTCAAAGTATTGGAGCTTCGGCTTCAGCATCAGTCCTTCCAATGAATATTCAGGACTGATTTCTTTTACGATTGACTGGTTTAATCTCTTTGCTGTCCAAGAGATTCTCAAGAGTCTTCTCCAACATCACAGTTCAAAAGCATCAATTCTTTGGTGCTCAGCCTTCTGTATGGTTCAACTCTCACATCCATCCATAACTACTGGAAAATTCATATCTTTGACTGGATGGATAGTATGAATGGATAGCCAAGGATCAGCAGGCATTTGAAGAGGAATCCAATGGGGGAAAGAAAGAGATAAAGCACATAGAGAAAAAGAAATCACAAAGAAAATAAGAAATCTTTCAAAAATGGTAACTAATATTTTTCAAGAAGAGAAGATTCATGAAATAACAAGATCATATTAAAAACCAATTAGAAATTTAATCAGAAATTAGATCTAAATTAGTGAAAACAATTAACCAAAGGAATGGAAAGTCTAGCTGAGGAAATCTCTAAGAAAGCAGAAGAAAACAAGGTATTGGGCAGTAGGGGAGGAAATATAAGAATTAGAGGGACAACCCAGGAGACTAATATATCCAACTAATAAGGGAAAGGAGATGAGAGGAAGCTATCAAAGAAATAATGGGGGCTTCCCAGGTGGAGCTAGTGATAAAGAATCCGCCTGCCAATGCAAGAGACCCAAGAGAGGCAGGTTCTATCCCTGGGTCAGGAAGATCCTCTGGAGTAGAAAATGGCAACTTGCTTCAGCATTCTTGCCTGGAAAATTCCATGGACAGAGAGTCCATGGGGCCATGGACAGTCAGATGCGACTGAACACATTCTATCAAATAAATAATACTAGAAACTTTCTAAGAACCAAAATTTTGGAAAACTGAAAGCATTAATCTCTCAGTTGCGCACAACTCTTTGCGACCACATGGACTGTAGCCCGTCAGGCTCCTCTGTCCATAGCATTCTCCAGGCAAGAATACTGGAATGGGTTGCCATGCTCTCCTCCAGGGGATCTTCCTGACCCAGGGATCGAACTGCATTGCAGGCGGATTCTTTACCATCTGAGCCACCAAGGAAGTCCCAAAATTTTAGAGAGAGAGTGATAAAAGATTTGCATTCACACAAAGGATCAGGAATTAGATTTCTCAGTAGCAATGCTAGAAACTAGGAGACCTTGATATCCTAAGGGAAAATGTTTCCCAACCTAAGATTCTACTCCAGGAAAACTAGCAATTAAGGATGGGATTAGGATCAGTAGCACTTCAAGACACTTAAATACATAAAGCAAAACCAATGTTTCCCAGGAAGTTCTTGGGAATATGTCCACAAAGAAGAAGTAAACAGAATGGGACATGGGATCCAGGAAACAGGGCTCTAACACAGGAAAAAGGGGAAGGAAATTCTCAGACTGTCGGTGAAGGTAAACTCAAAGGTGTAGCTATGCAGCAGAACCAAGGGCCAGCCAACCCAGATTAGAGTAGGAGAGTGAAGGACTCCAGAAGGCTGTCTCCAAGAAAAAGGGTGCTGCCAAGCTACTGGGTGAGTATGACCACATTGAGAGGAAGAGGGTTTGGGGGTGAGTAATCAGAAAAAGAAAATAAAAATAAGTCTAGACAATATTTGAAAAGCCCTCCCAGCAATGAAGTCCCAGCACAGCCAAAAAAGAGCAAAATAAGTGACTTTATGCACATGGTTTCCTCCCAAATAAGCAGCCATATTATGTCAACTTCTCACAAAAGCTTCCGATTTTTTTTTTTTTTTATTGTGGTAAAAAAACACATGAAGAATCTGCCTGCAGTGAAAGAGACACAGAAGATGTGAGTTCAGTCCTTGGGTCAGGAAGTTCAATCCAGGGGGAGGATGAAATGGTAACTCACTCCAGTATTCTTGCCTGGGAAATTGCATGGGCAGAGGAGCCTGGCAGGCTATAGCCCATGGGGCGGCAAAGAGTCAGACACAACTGAGAGACTGAACATGCACGAAAAACCAAATAAAATTATTATCATAATCATTTTCAAGTGTACAGTTCAGTATGCTAATTATATTCATATTAAGTTCCAGTATTTTTAAAATAAGGTATGTGTCAATATGAATAGACTCTTATTTAATTTTGGGGGTGCAATGCAGCATACTGGATCTTAATTTCATGAACCTGCGCTGCCTGTGTTGGAAGGTGGACCACTAGACCCTGGGGAAGTCCTGATACTATCTTATTTTTTAAATACCCTATATACATTGTTCTACACTTTGCTATTTTCATTTTCCATTATATCCTGGAGACCTTTCTGTGGAAAGCTTCCTCATTCTTCTGTCAAGTGGCTTAGTGTTCCATTGTGTGGGTGTACAGTAGTTTATTTGACCAGCTCTCTTTAGAAAGACGCTTGTTTTTTTTCCAGTACTTTACTGTTGTAAATGAATGCCACAATGAATAACTATATACACACATCGTTTCAAGTGTGCGCTGCTATAGCTGCCGGACAAATTCCCTGAAGTGGGATTGCTGGGTGAAAGGGTAAATGCCTTTGTAATTTTGCTTGATATCTCCAAATCCCGCTCCATGTGAGTTGTGCTGTTTTGCCATCCCACTGGCAATATATGAAAATGTCTGTTCCCTGAAGCCTCATTCACAGACTGTGTTGTAAACTCTTGGATTTTTGCCAAGCTGATAAATGAGAAATGCTATCTCAATGTAGTTTTAATTTTCATTTATCTTATGTGTGAGATTGAGCATCTTTTTAATAATTTAAGAGCCATTTGCATTTCTTTTCTGTGAAATATTTATGTTCTCTGGCCATTTCTCTACTGGGTTGTTGGTCTTTCCAGATAATTATTAACTACAAAGAAAATAAACAGTTTTTGAAGAAATAGAATGGACCATAGTATGTTACTTGGCTCAACCGTAAATAATTACTACAGTTTCGTAACTATCTAAATACTTAGCATCTATCTAAATGCTAAATATTGAATTAACTTTAAGTTTGGATTTAATGATACTGGGAAAGTAGCAGCAACTTGCATGTGTTTGTGCACTGAGGGGTAAGACATGGAGAACTAAATCCTCACCTTCCAGAAGAGAAAGTTATGGAGAAAGATTAAAAAAAGAAAGAGCAAAGAGCAGTACTCACTAAATCACATTGTTTAGAAATATGAAGGTAAATATCAGAGAAAGCAACTAGAAATTTTGAGGGTGGTTGCCTGTGGGTGTAGGGACTGGGAATTAGGGAGGAGTGTGACAGGGGCTATTGTTTTGCAACAAAGTTATTTAGTCCTATTTGACTTTCTAAACTATGTAATGCATTCCTGTGAAAAGAAAAAATTAATTATACACAATTAAAATAGGTGGTGTGTACATTACAATATAAAGCCTCCCCCCTTTTCAGTAGGAAGATACAATGGAGTGTGATACACAGGAGTGTTTATGCCGGTTATTACAGCCAGAGAAGGCAATGGCACCCCACTCCAGTGTTCTTGCCTGGACAATCCCTGGGACAGAGGAGCCTGGTGGGCTGCCGTCTATGGGGTCGCACAGAGTCGGACACGACTGAAGGGACTTAGCAGCAGCAGCATTGCAGCCAGAGGGTTAAAGGGGACTGAAGAAGGCCCAAGAAGCAAACAAAGTCATGTTTACAGCAAAGTCTCAACTGATGCTGAAGCTGAAGCTCCAGTACTTTGGCCACCTGATGTGAAGAACTGACTCCTTGGAAAAGACTCTGATGCTGGGAAAGATTGAAGGCAGGAGGAGAAGGGGACGACAGAGGATGAGATGGCTGAATGGCATCACCAACTCGGTGGACATGAGTTTGAGCAAGCTCCAGGAGTTGGTGATAGACAGGGAAGCTTCTGTGCTGCAGTCCATGGGGTCGCACAGAGTCAGGCAGGACTGAGCGATGGGACTGACCCACTGACTGGCTCCTCCAAAGGCAGAGCACGTGTGCTCAGTTGTCAAATTGTGTCTGACTGTTTTTGACCCCCTGGACTGTAGCCCACCAGGCTCCTCTGTCCATGGGATTTTCCAGGTAAGAATACTGGAGTGGGTTGCCATTTCCTTTTCAGGGGATCTTCCGAACCCAGAGATCAAACTCACATCTCCCCAGTTTCTGCATTGGCAGGAATTTACGACTGAGCCACCAGGGAAGCCCCCAAAGTCATAGGCCAACTTCTGTTTCCATCCACAGAGGGATAATAGGGACTATCCTCTTCTTTCCTGCATTAAACAACTAAAAAATGGACGAACCATATGAAACAATGATATTCACACAATGGACAACAGCAGAACAGGATGGTGATCCCTGAGAGATAGAAAACAAACAGGATGAACTCTAAGATTTCCCAAGATTACTGCCCGAAGAGAATTTCCAGGCGGTGATGTGTGTGTGTGGCAGGGGTGGGGCTGAGGGGTGGCAACCAGGCTGAGCCTGGTGGTCTCCCAGAGTTGAGGAGAGGGAACTGGGAATGTGAGGAGGCCGAGGTGAGCAGTTCACAGGCCAGGACACTGAAGAGGAGAGAGCTGCATGGAGACAGAGTTCTGGAGATCCGCAGAGCATTCGCTCCAGGCCTTCAGTTGTGTGCTGAGCAGTGTACGCGTGCAGGGATAGAACCACAGGGAACGTGGCCATCCCTTGAGCTCAGACAATGCTGGGCATACTTTGTGTTCCTGTTAACAGAACCAAAATTGGGTCTGCTTGCCTATGCAGTGTAAGGCCAGTTGATTGACACCAAGTTGTGGTGAAAGAGGGGGCAGAGTTTATTGTAGGGTGCCAAGCAAGGAGTCCAGGCATCTAGTTCTTAAAAGACCTGCACTCCTGGGTGCTTTCCTGAGAAAGGTTTTTCCAGACAAGGTGAGGGAGGGGGGGTTGTAGGGTACGTGATCAACTCATGGACATTCTTCTGCTTGGTGGGTGGTGAGGTAATCTGGAATCAACATCATGAACCTTCTGGTTCCAGCTGGTCTGGGACAGCATATAGTTAACATCTTCCACCTGTGGGGATTTCAGTATCTGCAAAACAGCTCAAAGGATATGGTTCAAGATATTGTCTATAGCCCTAGAGGAGGAACTGAAAGTCCTGAACTTCATTTAATGGCTAAACTATTATTATTTTGTCTTGCTTGACTGTTTTCCTTTGTTTCTACATTTCCTCACTTCTCTGGTTAAATTTATTCTTTGGAACTCATGGAAAGTCTAGGAGGCTAATGTTTTTCTACAAACAAGAAGGCAAGTGGAGCACGTGGGGCAGGTTTGTCCTGGGCAAGCTCCAAAGCGCCCCACCAGCCAAAGTGAACAGAATGCCTAACAGTTACCATTCTGTGCCAGGTATTCATCTATTGCCTTGAGCTCTAAATTGATTCTTCATTTCCTGCTCTGGGACAGTAGAGATGAACTCTTTAAATATATTTTGTTATCTCAGAATTATTTTTTCTTCCAGTTTTGAGATATAATTGACATACAGCAATGTATAAGTTTCAGTTCAGTTCAGTTCAGTCACTCAGTTCAGTTCAGTCACTCAGTCCGACTCTTTGCAACCCCATGTATCACAGCATGCCAGGCCTTCCTGTCCATCACCAACTCCCGGAGTTCACTCAGACTCATGTCCATCGAGTCCGTGATGCCATCCAGCCATCTCATCCTCTGTCGTCCCCTTCTCCTCCTGCTCACAATCCCTCCCAGCATCAGTCTTTTCCAGTGAGTCAGCTCTTCACATGAGGTGGCCAAAGGACTGAAGTTTCAGCTTTAGCATCATTCCTTCCAAAGAAATCCCAGGGTTGATCTCCTTTAGAATGGACTGGTTGGATCTCCTTGCAGTCCAAGGGTCTCTCAAGAGTCTTCTCCAACACCACAGTTCAAAAGCATCAATTCTTTGGCACTCAGCCTTCTTCACAGTCCAACCCTCATATCCATACATGAGTGCTGGAAAAACCATAGCCTTGCCTAGACAGACCTTAGTCAGCAAAGTAATGTCTCTGCTTTTGAATATGCTATCTAGGTTGGTCATAACTTTTCTTCCAAGGAGTAAGCGTCTTTTAATTTCATGGCTGCAGTCACCATCTGCAGTGATTTTGGAGCCCCCAAAATAAAGTCTGACACTGTTTCTCCATCTATTTCCCCATCTATGAAGTGATGGGACCAGATGCCATGATCTTTGTTTTCTGAATGGGACCAGATGCCATGATCTTCGTTTTCTGAATGCTGAGCTTTAAGACAACTTTTGCATTCTCCTCTTTCACTTTCATCAAGAGGCAGCTCCTCTTCACTTTCTGCCATAAGGGTGGTGTCATCTGCATATCTGAGGTTATTGATATTTCTCCCGGCAATCTTGATTCTAGCTTGTGTTTCTTCCAGTCCAGTGTTTCTCATGATGTACTCTGCATAGAAGTTAAATAAGCAGGGTGACAATATACAGCCTTGACATACTCCTTTTCATATTTGAACCAGTCTGTTGTTCCATGTCCAGTTCTAACTGTTGCTTCCTGACATGCATATAGGTTTCTCAAGAGGCAGGTTAGGTGGTCTGGTATTCCCATCTCTCAGAATTTTCCATAGTTTATTGTTACCCACACAGTCAAAGGCTTTGGCATAGTCAATAAAGCAGAAATAGATGTTTTTCTGGAACTCTCTTGCTTTTTCCATGATCCAGTGGATGTTGGCAATTTGATCTCTGGTTCCTCTGCCTTTTCTAAAACCAGCTTGAACATCTGGAAGTTCATGTTTCACGTATTGCTGAAGCCTGGCTTGGAGAATTTTGAGCATTACTTTACTAGCGTGTGAGATGAGTGCAATTGTGTGGTAGTTTGAGCATTCTTTGGTATTGCCTTTCTTTGGGATTGGAATGAAAACTGACCTTTTCCAGTCCTGTGGCCACTGCTAAGTTTTCCAAATTTGGTGGCTTATTAAGTGCAGCACTTTCACAGCATCATCTTTCAGGATGGTGTATAGCATAATGATTTGATGTACATACATTATGAAACAATTGCCACAATGAGTTTAGTGAACTTCCATCATCTTGTACAGGTACAAACAAAAAACAAAGAAAGAAAGAAAAAAGAAAAATATTTTTAACTAAAAAAGAAAAATATTTTTCCTTATGATAAGAACTCTTAGGATTTACTGTTTAAACAACTTTCATATATAATATATAACAGTATTAATTAGATTAATCATCTTGTACATTATATCCCTAATCTTAAGCTCCTGGAGACCTGCTCAGTCCCCCAGGGCCTAAGGCATCTTATGACTCACAAGGTGAAACAAACAGCACCATAAAAGTTTAAAAGGACTTCCCTGGTGGTACGTACAGTGGATAAGAATCTGCCTGCCCATGCAGGGGACAGGGGGTTCATTCCCTGGTTAGGGGAGATTCCACATACCATGGACCAACTATGCTTGTGTGCCACAACTACTAAGCCTGTGCTCTAGAGCCTTTGACTGCAACTACTGAAGCCTGTGCACCTGGAGCCCATGCTCTGCAACAAGAGAAGCCTCTGCAATAAGCAGCCTGTGCACTGCAATGAAGAGTAGCCCTCACCCACCACACTAGAGAAAAGTCCTAATGCAGGATCGAAGACCCAGCACAATCCAAAATTTAAAAAATACTAAAAGTGTTTAAAAAAAGAAAACATGTTGTCTAAAAAAAAGTTAAAGAATGATCAGAGCTGCATTGTGATGATGCAGGGAACGCAGGTTTGATCCTTGGTTGGGGAACTAAGATCTTACGTATACTGTGGAGCAACGAAGCCTGTGTGCTGCAACTCCTGAGCCCATGCACTGCAACTAGAGAGCCCAGATACTGCAGGGAAGGCTGCACATGATGCGGTGAAGATCCTGCGTGCTGCAACTAAGACCTGATGTGACCAAACGAATTTATTTTAAAAAGTGGAACTTTCGGCAAAACAGGTGCATAGTACAGTGATCTGATATTTCTTTTTTGGTTAAGATCTACTTATTTGTGGCTGTGCTGGGTCTTCGTTGCTGCCCATAGGCTTTCCCTCTAGTTGTGCTGATGGGGGGCTACTCTCTAATTGCAGTGCATGGGATTCTCATTGCGGTGGCTTCGTTTGCTGCAGAGCACCAGCTCTAGTTGTGTGGGCTTCAGTGGTTGCTGCTCAAGGGTTCTACAGCACAGGTTCAGTAGTTGTGGTGCATGGGCTTAGTTGCCTCATGGCATATGGAATCTTCCTGGACCGGGGATTGAAGCTGTGTCCCCTGCGTTGGCAGCTGGATTCTTAGCCATTAGACCACTAGGGAAGCCCTGATATTTCTACACGGTCCGCAGTGATCACCTTTGCTTTGGGCATGATGTTGTGGGTGTGTGCTGTCCTCAGTCGTGTGCAGCTGTTTGCCACCCTGTGGACTGTAGCCCGCCAGGCTCCTCTGTCCATGGAATTCTCCAGGCAAAAATGCTGGAGTGGATTGCCATTTCCTCCTCCAGAGGATCTTCCGGACCCAGGGATCAAACCCACATCTTCTGTGTCTCCTGTTTTGGCAGGTAGATTCTTTACCACTGCACCATCTGGGAAGCTTGGGCATGATGTTAAGCTCTGTCAGTGGAGGGGCTGGAGAGACAGCGCGGGAGGAAGAATTTTTCCTTCTGGATTCTGGTGTGCTGTCTCCACCGGCTTCTGCAGTTAATGCAGCTTCTCAGACGCAGCTGGGGGAGGGCTCATCCTTGGAAACTTTCTCTCAGCCCTAGAAGTAGTGGCAGTTCTTGATATCTTCTATTCTCGTATGCCTTTTGGAGAAGGCAGTGGCACCCCACTCCAGTGCTCTTGCCTGGAAAATCCCATGGAGGGAGGAGCCTGGTAGGCTGTTGTCCACGGGGTCGCTAAGAGTCAGACAGGACTGAGTGACTTCACTTTCACTTTTCACTTTCATGCATTGGAGAAGGAAACAGCAACCCACTCCACTGTTCTTGCCTGGAGAATCCCAGGGAAGGGGGAGCCTGGTGGACTGCCATCTATGGGGTCGCACAGAGTTGGACTCGACTGAGGTGATAGCAGCAGCAGCAGCATATGCCTTTAGAGTTCTGTTTATTTCTTACTAGTGAATGTCTTGTTACAGTTATGTTCCTGGCTGATACATGGGCATCACGTAGACTTCTCAGAAGAGTATTACCTCAGTGACCAGGCTTAATTAGCCCTAAATGAAATGCTGTTTTGGTATTGACAAATGGCACTTAAAAGCAAGTCTTAAAAGGTCGATCTGTTTTCAGGTAACTTAGCTGTGTCCATGAATGAGGCTCAAAAATATTCAAAGCAATTTAAACAAAAAAGTCCAGTACCAAACATCATAAAATTCAGTGTCTGACATCCAACTGATAATTACCACATATGCAAAGAAGAGGGGAAATAAGACCCAAAATGAGAAAAATCAACCAACCAAAATAGATCCAGGAATAACACAGATGATAGAATTAGTAGTCAAAGGATTTTAAGTAACTATTATTAAATATATTCCATGTGTTTGGGAAGATGAAGGAATACAGAAACATGATAAGGAAAGATATTAAATATCAATTGAAGTTCTGGAAATGAAAATTATAGGGACTAAGATGAAAAATACACTCTCTCTCTCTCTCTCTCTCTCTCTCCTTTTAGCTAAGAAGTGGATTTATTCAGATTCAGAGAGAAGCACACTCCACAGACAGAGTGTGGGCCGCAAAGGGTGAGTGTGGCCTGGATGGAATTTAAAGCAGATTAGACACCACAGAGAAAAGCTGGGTGAACTTGAAGACTTAGCAATAGAAAGTAGCAAAAATGAAACACAGAGAGGAAAAAGAAGAAGAAAAAGGAGAGGAGGAAGCAGTAGTCGTAGGGATCAGAGAGCCCTGGAATAATATCTACTAGCACATAGACCTGTTTGAAGAGCCAGGAAAGTGGGGAGAGGGGTGGCAGAAAAATATTTGAAGAGATAATGGTCAAGAGATTTTGCACTTTTGACAAGAACTATAAATGCATATATCTAAGAATCTCAGCAAACCCATAAGAAATATGAAAGCACATCATAATCTGCCTAATCACTGCTGAACACCACTGATGAAGAGAAAATCTTAAGAGCAGCTAGAGCAAAAAACAGATTGAGAGGAAAAAGAGAAGCAGACTTCTCATCAGAAACCACACAAACCTGAGACAATGGAGCTATGTCTTTAAAATTCTAAAAGATAAAGCTGTCAACCGAGAATTCAGGGGAGATGTCTTTCTAAACTGAAGAGGGAAAGAAGATGCATCCAGACATTCAAAAGCTGAAAGAATTCATCACCAGCAGACCTGCACTATAAGAAAAATTTTAAAGTCCTTCAAGCAGAAGAAAAATGATACCAGATGGAAATCTCTGTCTACACAAAGGAATGAAGAGCTCCAAAAATGATAAATATACGGGTAAATATAAAAAGACTATTTTCTTGCTTTAAATTTCTCTTTAAATGATGGTGGAAGGATTAAAACAAAAATATTAATATGGGTGGTATTTATGGGATATGTAGAAGAAATAAAGTGCAGGACAACATCAGCACAGGCTGGGAGGTGGGAAACAGGCAGAAAGGAAGTGCTTACATGATAAATAAACGGCACTATAAATAAGGTGGTCTAATACTACTTAACGAAGATAGTCTATGATATGCTAAAGACGTTTTCTGTAATCCTAGAGGAACCATGCGAAACAAACAAACAAACAACGTTTTAAAGTATAACTTAATAAGGTAGTAAAGAAGATAAAATGGAGGCGCGGTCACAGGCACCCACAGGGCCTCGCTGGCTTCCCCCTCTGCAGACTGAGCTCTCGGGTTGGATTCCTCAGGCCAGAGGGCCCGGAGGGGAGGCGAGTTGTCCCACTGAGCCTCCAGCTGTTTAGGACAGAATGTCAAGTGAAGTGAACTCGCTCAGTCGTGTCCGACTCTTTGCGACCCCATGGACTGTAGCCTATCAGGCTCTTCCTTCCATGGGATAGTAAGTACTGTCAAAAAGAGCTTCCTCTCCTGCCACTTTCTGGCAGTAAATCCAGCCTATTTTTAACTCAGGCCTCTGCTTAAGTGCTTTTGGCTAAAAGAGACCCTGCCACTTCTGGTTCCCGCGCTGTCCCCAGCCCCCGGAGGCTCACGGGCTCCTGAGATAAGGCCAGCAGCCCCACCACTGGCCCTCACTCGCGCGGGTGTCGCTGCCAACACCCACGGCAGGCGGCCCCCAGCCCGGGCGCAGATGTGCGAGCAAAACCTCTAGGGGGCGCCATGCATACGGAGACGATGGGAACGGAGCCCACAGGATAGTCTTGGGAGGGAATGGAACCTCAAACTCGTGCTGGAGAGGGGCGCGCGCGTGTGTGTGTGCGCGCGCGCGCCCGCGCATAAAGAAGCTCTGTGTGGAAAGGATGTGCTCCGCTGCGAATGTGAATGTTTTTGTGACTGCTTATGCTATGAAACGTAAACAACAGCCTCTGCCCTTTGGGGAGCCGCCCCTCTGCCTGGCCTGTCTTCCCTCCTAGTCCGCCAGCCAACTCCCACACGCTAGCTGGCAATCTGCCACCCATCCCTCACGCCTCTTGTCTCCCCAAAAGCCTTCTCTGACAGGCCCTGCCTACAGGCCCAGCCAAATGGCCCTTTCACTCTGGGTTGTATACCAGAGTGAAGGGTTGTATACCTTGCGTAAGGTGTAAGTGTATACCTTAGCACAGGGCCAGGGCGTGCTTAGGCCTCAAGGAATGAGGAAAGCTCCTAAGGCGGGTTGTGAGCCCTTTCTAGGGGTCAGACCAGGTCCTGGCAGGCCTCAGTACACAGAGAGGTGCCAGGATAACCCTCCAGGCTTGGTCTGGGGCGTCTGTGCCCAGAGTGGAAATTGCTGGTGCCCAGAGAGGTGGATGTGGGACATTGCCCCACACAGAGTGGGACAAGCTCTGTTGGTCCATCCCCATTTTGGTCCCCCAGGCTCAGGGTCTAGGGTGTGTGTGTGTGCGTGCGCGCATGCAAGGATGTCTGTGTGCAGAGGGGGTCCATTTCATTGTCTCCCTGTTGAGCAGCCTATGGCAGGAATGGGGGTGTTGCTCAGGGCCCCCTGGGAGGAGCTGTGGTGGGCATCTGTGTCTAATGCCCACGTGGATGCGTGTCTCTGTACACGTGGCAGTGGGTGAGAAGCCCCTCTGCATCTGCGAGTGTGTCTGGGCATATCCTGGGGGTCCTGGGGTTTGTTTTTGTGTCCCTGTGGCTGTTGACGCGACCTGTGGGTTCCAGAGGGTGTGAATGTGGCTCTGCTCCTGCCCTTAAATGTCCCCGGACTCCAGACTTGGCCCAGTCGGGTTGGCTGCTGCCCTGCCCGGCAGGAAACACTGTGTGTTTAGTTGGGACTGTCAGAGTGGTCTGTGTTGGCAACTGTCCTCTGTTGGATCCCAGTCCTCAAGTGTGTGACCCTGTGTGACTCTGGGTGCACGTGTGGTTTGAGTGCCTGGGAGCCCCTCCACCTGTGTGTGGGCTTGAGTTCGCTGAGTGTGTTAGACACTGTGACCTTCCTGTGTGTGCTGGGTGGCTGTGAAGGGTGGAAGTATGACTTGGAAGTGTGTTGAGCACACACGCCTGAATGTGTGTGGAAGTGGTGCAGGAGTGTGTGTCAGGGGTCTACCCACGGGGCGGGGGGCAGAGGTGGGGGTGCCGTTGGGCCTGCAGTGCCTGGGCTGTTCGCTCGGCCCAGGGAGGCCCCTTCCACTTCAGCTGTGTAAACAGAGGTCCTGCCTTCCTTTCTGAGGCCCGTGCAGGGTTGTCATCCCCCGCCACCGCCCCCTCCTAGAGCAGGGAATTTCATTGACTGTGTGGGGTCGCCAGTTTGTGAAGTTATATGACTAGGTGTGAATTGAAGTGTGCAAAATCGTGTGTGAGCCTGAACGCAAGGCCAGAGTGTCCCCGCTGGCCAACAGTAGCCTCTCAGGGGCATGTCGGGAGACTCCAGGCCTCTTGAACTGAGCTCTCTCCAGTCCCCAGGCTGGTCCGTCCATGGTTTTGTAGCCAAGTATGGTAACAGCCCCCTAATTACCCGTGGCCAGACGCGGTGGTGAAAGCCAGGAGTGTGATGCTGGCCTTCTGGAGGAGGGGGCCGCGTCTGCCCCTCCTCTCTTCAGCCTCTGTGGAAACCGGAGCCCAGGCCTCCCCGGCTCACATCCCAGGTGGCATCACTGGCTCTGTCTGCAGCTGCTCTCTGGGCTCTGGACCCATGGCGTCCTGGCTGGCTCAGGCCTAGCACATCTAGGCTGTTTCTCTGTGTCAGCATCACGCTTGCCAGTCGGACATCCGGGGTGAGCTACCCAGTCTGTGGGTCCCCAGCACTTCCCACTTCTGTCCCTCCTGCTAGCCCTCGCCCCTATCTAGTCATGTCCTTCACACCCCCGCAACCCCCATCCAAGTCACATCTCCTGGCCCCAGCTCATGCCCTTCCATTTCAACCTCTGCCCCAGTCCAGCCCATGTCATCACCCATCTACGCCATGACCTGTGTCCCCCCGCTCAGCCCATGCTCCTGGGTTTGCCAACTGGGCAGAACAGGGAGGGTAAGGGAGACCACGGAAGGTTTCGGAGCTGAGTAGCTCTAAGCTAGACAGCTGTGGATGGGTCCCAAGTCTTCTTTCAACCCCAAAGCTTCTAGAACTGAAGGGAGGGAGAGAAGGGGGGTCAGGGGTCAGAGAAATTCTGAGAAGGAAGATGAGTGGGGAGGTCTCCACCCTGCCCCAGACTCCAAAACATTCTGAGCCCAAAGCAGCCCCCAGGGAAGCCCTCAGGCCTCCCTCAAGAGCCAACACCCACCCTTGCAGGCCCCCAACCCCAGGAACAGGGGGCCCAGCCTGGATTGCCAATGGCCCTGCTGACCTCACATCCAGAAGGGGAGGATGTGGCTGGCTCTCTAACCTCGCTCCTCTAGCTAAAATCTGTGTAGCGTTGTTAGTTGTGGCTGCTGTTTCTCACCCTGGGGAGGGTAGGAAGGAAAGGATGTGTGAGCGTCTCTGTCTGTCCATGTCTTGAGATGTCCCTTTGAGGACCCTCTGGGAATCCCAGCGTGTGTCGATACGACCCTTCCTGAGGCCCGTGTGGAGGCGACCAGAACTAGACATCAAGGGGGGAGAGGATCCTGCCAGGGCGGGGGGTGGGGGGAGGTGGGGCCCTGCCATCTGGAGCTGGCTTTGCCAGTCTAAAGCCAGCACAGCTCACTAAATTGAACTTCCCTGGCCTCAGGGCCCTGTTCTTCGGGGGTGTGGCCAGGACTCCAGCGGTGTGGTGTGTCAGGTCCCGGGGCACCATCTGGCAGCCATCAGTAGAATCTAGGGGCGTCCCAGGTGCTGGGGTGTGGAGCAGGAAGGAAGTGTCTTAGCCTGGTTTCCTGCGCCCTGCTGCTGTCCTTCCCCTTCCCCCAGTATCCTGCTCGGTCCTGTAGCCCAGCTGTGCATGTGGTTCTGCGCTCTCCTTTCCTGCTTTATCGTCTCCATCAGCAGGTATTGAGTCTGGATCATAGGCCCCTTTCCTGCCTGCCTGTCACCCCTGACCTCACTCTCACCTCCAGCCTTTGCTTTCAGGCTGGCCCACCGCAGGCTTCATCTCTTCTCGGCCTGGGCCAGGATGTGCTGGGCTATGCAGCTCTTTGGGCCCCAAGGCAGAGGCCCCTGTGCCCGGCAGGCTCAGGGTCATGGTACCTGTGTATTTAACTGCTGAGTCCTCACCCTCTTACATGCTCTGGAAACTAAAGCCTTGCCTGAAGGGTATCCCAGCAGCATCCCAGAGCTTCCTGAAGCCCCAGCCTGGGGGAAAATGAAAGAGATATTGATGTATGTGGTGCTTCCTCCTAAATCCTTGCCTGTGGGGATCTAAGAGGTTTCAAAGACCAGGCTGCAATTCCTGGGAAGATGCAGATCTTCTCTTCTGGGGCCTCACAGTCTGGTAGGAAAAATGGGGGCTCAGGACTCCTGAGTTCCAGTCCTGGGTCTGCCGTGGATATCGAAGTAACTGTGGGCAACTCACTTGCTCTCTCAGAGCCTCAGTTTTTATGTATGTAAAATGTGGGCTTCAGATTGGCTCCTCCAGTCCAGGTCTGAGGTCCTTTGATGTCTTTCCCCAAGAACTCTGAGAGACTTTGGTGGATGAGGTGGCAGGAGGCAATCAGGATTTGTGGGAAAGGGCTCCAGGTGGTGGTTCAGGGTCCAATGTTCAGAGCACAGTGACAGGCAGCTCCACTTTGAATGCCAACCTTGAGGGACATGGCCTCTTAGACCCTCAGGTTTTCTCATCTGTGCTATTGGTTGAGCAAGACTTCCGAAGGCGCGGTGCACGCTATGCATGTAAAGCAATGGGCAGGGAGCTGGGCCCATAGTAGGTACTGAGTGAATGAAAGCTGGCTTGGTTTAGCTCCTGCTCCACTGACTGGCCTTTTACAGCCTTCCCATTCTTAGACTTCTTTTTTTAAATTTTTATTTATTCACTTGACTGCTCCAGGTCTTAGTTGCAGCACGTGGGATCTTGAGTTGTGGCATGCAGGATTTAGTACTGCAACCAGGGACTGAACCTGGGCCCCCTGCATTGGGAACACAGAGTCTTAGCCACTGGACCACCAGGCAAGTCCCCCATTCTTGGATTTTTCTAAACCCACTAAGTCCTCCCCATCCCAAGCTGGCCAGCTCCTGCCCCATGTGGCCCTGGGGTTGGAGGGAGCCTGCAGCCTAGGGGCCCACAGCTGCGACAAACTCATTCTCCTCACCCTTCAAGGTCCTCTAGACTGCCCAGCAGGGCCCCAGCTCTGTGTATCTGCTCCTTCTGTGTCCCCAGGCTAGGGTGTGGTTTTCCTATAGTCTCCTGGCATTTACCAGTGTAACTCCTGATTGTATGTTCATATGTGTGCGTGTTACTGATTCCTCTTCACCTATCATCACACACATATAACCCATGCTGAATTATGATCCTGAGGCTAAAAACTGTGTCTTCTTTGTATCCTCAGTCCCCAGGATAGGGCCTAGCACTCAGCAGGTGCCAATAAATGTCTATTGAATCTATGAACAACTGGATCGATGAGCCTAACTTTTCAAGTCTTGTCTTCACATCGGGAGCCTCAGACTACTGCGCTGATCTTCCCTGGTCCTTTCCTCACCTTCCCTCCCACCCCCATTCCCCCAGCTCTGCTAGTGGAAAAATCTACCCACTCTCCAGGGTCCAGTTGAAATTCCATTTCCTGTGTTGCATGAGTATAGAGAGGGAGAAGACACAGTCCCTGTTGCCCAGAGACTCACAGTGCAGCTGGTAAGAGCCACAGGACACACAGGAGGGGTGCTCACCAGGACCAGCCTGCCCACATAGTGCCCTGGTGGGTATGGAGTCCCAGCTAGGCAATGAAGAAAGCGGTACCCACTCTCAGGCCAGGGAGCTTGGCTGGGCAAGGGCCGCCTGGATAGATTTTAGCCCCTATCAGCAACCCCTCACTGCCCTCCCAAAGTGCCCACCTGAACAACCCTGACCTCACCTGGCTTGGGATGGGCTATGACCTTTGACTGCTTCCACTGTGGTCCCATCTTTTAAATTATTATTATTCAGCCACACCATACAGCATGTGGGATCCTATTTCCCTGAACAGGGATTGAACTCATGCCTCCTGCACTGGAATGCAGATTCTTATGCAATAGAATGCATTCCCTGGACTTCCAGGGAAGGCTCTGTCCCAGCTTTCACTTTCTGTCCCCTCACTCTCCTGATGGATGCAGGAGGCTGTAGTTATGTGCGGCCCCAGCACCAGCAAACTCTCAGCCTTTGGGCCATAATGTTTTCTAGTTTTGTTATTTATTTTTGGCTGCGCTGGGACTTCATTGCCGCACACAGGCTTTCTCTAGGTCCAATGGGATGGGGGTACTCTCTAGTTGTGTGTGGGCTTTTCACTGCAGTGGCTTCTCTTGTTTGCAAAGCATGGACTCTGTAGAGTGCGGGCTCAATAGTTGTGTCACATGGGTTCAGTTGCCCCATGGCACATGGAGTCTTCCTGGACCATAGATCTAACTCCATATCCCCTGCATTGGCAGGTGGATTCTTAACCACCGGACCATCAGGGAAGTCCAGCCGTAACTTTTTAAATGAAAAAAAAAAATTGCAAAGGATTATAAAGGAAACCAATTATATTGAAACACAGTTATCAAAACATCTACATTTTTTGGTATAGTAATATATATGCTTCTTTATTAACACATTAAAAACAAGATCTAACAACTACGGTTATTTCAAAGTAGTGATGAGAGTAAATGATATTTTGCAATATCTTCAAAAACTGTAACACATTCTGAACACATCTGTGATTTCTGTTGGTTACAAAGTCACAGGCACTCTTAAAACTACTGTGGCTTATTGCCCGTACATAGGAGAATGGTAAATTTCAATTACAGGTGAGTAAAAGTAAAGATATAATTTTTTCCTATCTAGTTTCACAACCCCCTGAAATCCACAGACCCCAGTCAAGAACTTCTGGTTACAGAATAGAATGGGAAGGAAAGGAGAAAACCATCACCATTGAGCCTTATATTCCCTCTGCCATTTAACCTTTACACCAGTCCTGTGAGAGATGTATTAACCTAGATTTTCTGATGAGATGCTTGCGGCTCAGAGAGGTTGAGTGTGTTGCCCAAAGTCATCCAGGCCCTGCTCAGAAGCCTTTATTGCTCCTCCACACAGAGGTGTCTCCTTAGGGGAGATGAGCTACAGAACAAGAGGTTCAGTTGACCCTTGGCCCTAGAGTCCTGTCTCCTCCCCAGGCCTTGTGACCTGTGGGGTTTATTTAACCAGTGTACAGAAGAGTGATGGCCCCTGGAAATCACACACACTCAGTTATTTTTATCTCCAGTTTATTTTTTTTAGACTAAGAGCAGAGTATGAAAGTCACAGCCAAAGCACTTGAAAAGGCCCAGGAGGATGGGTGGGGACCACAGAGGATGGGCAGGGCAAGGTCCTGGGAGCTGGGTCCCGGTTCAGGGCTGGAGGGGGGGCATTGTTGTCTCACGGTCTCCAAAAGTGTCTGTGCGTTGCATAGGTCCTGTCTTCACAGAAGACAAAAGAGGGGCCAGGGGTCCCCGGGGGCCTAGCCTGGTGGGGAAGGGGTCTGAAGCAGGAGGGGGAAGTCAAGGAAGGTCAGGGGGTTAAGGAAGGGGAGGGACTCTGTCCATCTGTACATTATATATAGATATACTGAGTCTGTACATGCCTGCCTGGCACCCCAATGCCCACCCCTTGTCACCCTTGTCCACTGTCAGCGGCCCCCCGCAGTGGTGTCTGCTTGTAAACTTGGATTCAATCCAAACCACAATCCTGGGAGTGGGAGTGGGAGGAGGACGTGCTTATTGCTGTAAACAGGGGAGGGGTAGCAGGCGGTGCCACCCCCCACCCAGCTAGTCCCCTCCCTGTGTTCTGGCCCTGGAAGAGAGTGACTGGGGGTGTCTCCCACACTTCAATTTGCTCTCTCTGGGGCACATTTGTCTCTCGGAGGGGGACAAAGGGGGAGGGCACCAGGGGTCACAGAAAAGTACCAGGGGGCAGGGAGTCCTGAGCACTGCCCTTTACAGCTCCCGGGTTTGGTACCAAACATTACCAGAGCCACAAGGCTACTTGGGACCCGTGGCTGTCCCTGTGCCTGGCCCACTACAGTGCCCTACTTGGTGGAGAGGGGACAGAAGGGGTGAGCACAGATGTATGGTGCAGACCCCACTTCCAGCCGTCGGAGGAGGGGTCTAGGCCCCACGGCTAGGCTTCCCTGGAGAGGCCAAAGGCTCTCTGCTCTGTCCCAGCCCCGCCCCAACTCTCCCCTCCAAGGGAGGGGGCAGAGCTAGGAGGCCAAGAGTGTCATCAGGAAGAAGGCGATGCCCACCGCCAGGGGCAGATGTTCCCGCTTGGGACTGGTACCGCTGATGCTCTTCTCAAGCTTGGGCACCTGGGGGTTCTCTCCCTCAAAGTCTTCTGTGGATAGATGAAGAGACAGACTGGTGAGAGCCGGGCTGCGCGTTGGGGAGGGAACACGCGGCAGCGGTAGCAGCAGTGGAGCGGGGGACGTAACCACCACGGAGGTGGTAAGGATCGGTGCCCCCGGGGGAAAGACATGCAAGAGGAGCAGGCACCGGGGAGGGGGCTGCGGTTCCAGCAGTGGCCACCAGAGGGCGCTGCGCAGACTCACCCAGCACGTTGATCTTCACATTGGGGCCCATGGTGAACTGGGGGAGAGTGGGGACCGGCTTCTCCCCGGAGTGCGATGCTGCGGGGTGGGGTGCGGGTGGGGAGAGAGGAGGGGAGAGTCAGGGCCAGGATCCCCTCCCCTGCTACAGCTGGGGGAGCGAGTCCCCCTCGCCTGTGCCCTCCACCTCCACCCCCAGGAAGCCAGGGGAGCCCCAAAGCAGGGGAGCCAAGGATGGGGTCGCGGCTGGGAGCCGATTATACTCACTGGAGGCGCAGCAGACGAACACCTTCATCCTCAGACACTTCCAGTGCAGGTTGTGGGTGGGCGTGGCTGGGGAGGAGACTGGGCCTGAGTCGCTTTTTCTCCAGATGTTCTACCCCGTGCCCTCCTCGCTCAGAAACTCTCCTCACTCCCTCCAGACTGCCCCTCTTGCGCAGTGTCCTTCAGTACCTCCTCCACCCTTTGGGCATTGGTCGTGGTGGTTCTGCCGTTAGCCCTAGAAGCTCCTGGGGTCCTATCCCTCAATAAACTGAACCCTGAGGTCCCGCCTCCGAAATGTCCCTCACAGAAACAGTGACTCTGTGACCTTTGAGAATGCCACTAGACCTCTTTTCTTAGCCTCACGACCCTGAGCTGGAACGCTGAGAGCCCCAGCTCCCACGCCTCATCCTGGGGTATCACTTGGAGCGACAGAGACCTAGCGCCCGCAGCGTGGGCCGGCCCCCCGGCCCCTCGGGACTCCACCCCCTAGCGCTTAGGCCCCGCCCCGGCCCGCCTCCAGGCCGTCACTTACAGATGTAGTAGTACTCGTGGCCGGCGTGGAACTCGTAGCCCAGAGAGAAGGCGCTGTAGCGCTGGAACTTCTCCGAGAACTTGATGGGGCTGTGGGGGGCGTGCGGTCGGTTGCACTCCCAGCGCTTGGACCCTTGGCTGGCGTTGCAGGTGCGGTAGCCGTCCCGGCTCACCATATACAGCACGTACTGCTCCGCCCCGCCTCCGGGCCCTGGCCCCGCCCCGGGGCCCACCCCTGAGCTGTTGTAGTGCGGGCAGTAAATATCCAGATAATCGTTCACGTTCACCTGCACCGTGTAGCCCTCTCGCCGCAGGCTGTGGGGGAAGGAAGCGGGTCAGAGAGAAGAAACCCAAAGCCAACCCGCTTTCCACCTCACCTCTCCGCAGACCTTCCCTAGGGTCCTTAGAGTCTCCAGGCTTTCCTTCTGAGCTTCCTCTCCTTTCAGTCCCTTTCTCTATCCCCAGGGCCCTAGTGCCTCCAATCCCCGCACTATCTTTCCAGGCCCACTCCTGGTTCTGCCCTTCTGGTAGCCACCAGAGGGTAGCAGAGACGCAGGGAAGCCCGGCCGGCCTCCAAAGGAAAAGAGGAGGGGGAGAAGGGGGAGAAGGGTGGAGGCAAGAAGGGAACGTATGCTTTGGTTACCACAGAAACGGCGCAGGTCCCCGCGACTCCCAGACCCAGGCCCGGATTTCCTCCGTCCATCCCCCATAATTCACTAGTGGGGAGGAGGGATAGAAGGAATGGAAGTGTGAAAGTGGGAGGGATCCCTTGGAGGGATGCGCACCCTCCATCGCCTCTCCCAGCATGCTTTCCTGATGCTGCCAGTCCAACCCCAAGGCGAGTCCGACAAGACCTGCCCTCACAAACACATGTATGCAGGCTTCATGCATATACATGCACAAGTTCTGTGGCACACACACAAATATGTCCACCACCCACTCACAGGCAGCGTACACATAGAAAAGCTAGGTGATATGTGTGCTGGACTGGCATGCCAGTATTGGTTGACCCCAGCAATCTTCAGCTCTTTCCCTGCCCGTCCTATACAGACACACACACTGGCACATGCTCTCTCTACAGTATGACTGGCCTCTGTACCTTGAGTCTCACTGACCTCCACCCTGAGGGTATGGACAATTAGGTCTCCAACAATGTGACACACCAGGACTCCCCTGGTGGCTCAGATGGTAAAAAAATCTACCAACAGTGTAGGAGAGCCAGGTTTGATCCCTGGGTTGAGAAGATCCCCTGGAGAAAGGACTGGCTACCCAGTCCAGCATTTTTGCCTGGAGAATTCCATGGACAGAGGAGCCTGCTAGGCTACAGTCTAAAGGTTGCAAAAAGTCCGACATGACTGAGCAACTAACACATATACCAATGTGACACAACAGATCAGGGAGCAAGGGACTCAATACCAAGGCCCCAAGCGGTGTCATGCCAAAACTGGTATCTCTACACCCCTCTCTCCTTAACCTGACACTAACTCCCCCTTAATGATGCTGAACAGAGTAATGGGCAGAGTGCCCAGACAAGATGGCTGGGCCTTACTTCCCCTGATCCTTCTATGGGCAGAGAAGCAGATGCTGGGTCCCTTGTAATCCCCACCTGCCTTGCTAGTTATCATCAAAGTGTTGGTCTTAATGCTCTCTCCATGGTGGTATTGAGTGGTGTGGGGATGGGAGAAACATCTGAATGGAGAAAGAAACTCAGAGAAGTAGGCAGGAGTTTCCCCTAGTTTTCTTTGCATAGGAATGCACACATCTTGGCAGTGAGAGGGGCGTATAGTGGACACAGGAAGGCATGGGATACTTGGCAAAATGTCAAACCACCGGGGTCTTTGGTTCCTGGGAACTCCCTGAGGGGAGAGACTCGTTCCCCTTGTCACCAGGCACCTCCCAGTTCCACAAACAGTAATTAGATCCATTAGGGAAAGAACTTGGAGGCCTTTGGATGGGGTGGGGCCTTGAGGGTCCCTCCCACCCCGTCCTACATCCTTGGCCTTACCTGTGCCACCCCCTCCCCAAACACTCCCTTTCAAGCCTAGCAGTAAGGAAGACAGGTGAAAGCTGGTGTTTGAGCACCCCAGTAAGAATGGGCTCAGCCTCCTTGAGTCATCAAGAATGCCACCAGCCCCACTCGGTTCCCATGGGAGTGATGGGTCACTCTGGCTCCTCCCTGGCCCTGGCACTCAGGTGGGCAGGAGTCTCGGCCTGGGGCACTGGGAGCAGGAAAACGGGTTAGACCAGGCCTAGCTCCCAGCTGCCACCCCAGCTTTACCTCTTTATCCACAAGCTGTCTACTGTTCCTCGCCCACAGGCTTTGAGGAGGGGACCCCCAGTGCCAGACCAGGAGCAGCTGCACAGCCACTAGAGGCCTCTGTCCTTGAGCCTCACCGGGTTTCCAGCCCTGAAGCTGTGCCTCCCTAGGGCACTGCGTAGTTTTTCCTGCAATACTCCCTGGGCTGAGTGGCGTGAATCGCCCATGCAATGCCCCTACCCTTCCTGCTGGGCATGTGGGAGAAAGAACTGCTGGGGGAATGACTGTGCCCAGTCGGTAGCTGGTGGACAGGGGGCAAAAGGCTGGCTGCCAGGAAAACCCAGCCACAACTCCTGAGAGACCTGAGGTGTCTGCTTGGCTTGGGCGCTTTAATTGAATCTGTCATCCTCCCAGTTGTGGCAGTAAAGAGGGAGGTGCCGCTAGGCCCCGGCTTAGCTCCACAGCTAACCTCTCCTTCAGGGCCGCGCCTCCCTAACCTCGAGCCACACCCCGCCCCACCCCGCCCCCGCGGAAGAGCAGGGCAGGCTGGGCTCTAGGGGCTGGGTCGCGCCTGCCCCTTCAAACAGTTCTCTACTCTTCCTCACTTCATCCCCTACTAGCCTTCCACTTTCCTCACAGAAAGGCGAGAGTCAACACACCCCACCTGGAGAGGTGCCCCTCAACCTGGCTTTCGCCGCCCCCAGTGCACATTCCGACCCCTCTCTTTCACTCCTTCTGTGCCCTGTCTGCCGGAGCCCCGTGGGGTAGGCGGCTGGGGAACCGGGAAGGAGCAAACCTCTCCCCGGGGCAATTAGGGGCTGGTAAACAGGGTGTCTAACAAGACCAGGGAGTAAGGAAAGGATCCCAAGAGATCCTGAACTTGTTAAATCCCTGGCCCCCACCTCTAAACGCCAAGATGCAGAGCAACGGAAGTGGAGGAGGGAAAAAGACACCAGACCCCAGTTCTCCTTCCCTCTAGCGCGCGCCCCCGAGGCTGCGCGCCACTCACCCTAGCAGGCGAGGCCTGACCACGTGTGCGCGGCGTGGGGTCCGCGCGCCCGGGCTGGGATGGGTGGTTGGCGAGAACGCTCGCGGGGCGGCGCGTGCACGGTGACACCCCCGCACCCCTTTGGCGCCCTGGGCCTCCGCACCCCACCGGACTGGGTCTCGCCAGCTGGGGATTCGGTTCCGGGCTTCTCTGGCTGGCGTCGGGTGGGAAAAAATCAGCGCGTCCCACATCCCCGCCCCCTCCTCCTTGCGACAGCGGCGGCGAAGGTTTATTGATCTGCAGCGGCGGCGAAGCGCGAGAGACCCGCCGAAAGCGAGACATACAGAAATGGAGTGAGAGGGAGACGCACACCGAAAGGGGGATGAACAGAGACTAGATTCACCGAGAGGTGAAAGGGAGTGAGACAGTGAGAAAGAGAGGAATCCAGAAACCGAGAAAGAGATGTTAGAATGAGACGGGAGAGAGGCTTGGAGAAAGGGAGAGCCATAGAGGCCGCACCAGAGAGGCCCACAGACAGCAAAGACGGAGACAGGGACGCAAAGGAGAATATCAGGGACAGGGAGCCGGTTCAGGGCAGACTCGGTGACAGGAAGAAAAGAGAGAGAAAGACCAACAGGGACGTAGTAGAGCCCCAATAAATATTTGTTGAATGTATGAATGAAAGAGAGATAAGCAACAGAAACATTTAAGAGGTAAAGAGGTAGGGAGATAGCTAGAGAAAGATATTCTGACGCTTCTCGAGATAGGGGCGAATGTCAGCCTTGGACAGTTCTGCAAAGAAATGTAGCACAGACCTGGGCGCTTCCATTTGGCCACTGGCCAGTCCCGCCCCCCCGCCATTCAGTTCCGGGCTCATGGGACCCCTCGATCTCATACTCTCATGCTTTCTTCCAGTAAGGTTCCCTCATGCTCGGTTTCTGGGCCAGACTGGGAACAGGTCTCCTCTGTTCCAGAGGACCAAACGGAAGGACTGAGTGTGGGACAGGGGCAAGATCACAGTCGCCGTGCAGGGTACTGCCCCCAGGTCTGTCAAAGAGGCCACCGCACGTGTCCCACCAGTACCCTCCCACGTGACCCCCAGGAGGCGGGGGTCGCAAGACCCTCTTCACGTGACCCCAGGGGGCAGAGACCCTTGGCACGTGATGGGGGGGTGGGAGTCAGGAGCCCAGCTCACGTGACCGGGGGAGGGGACATGGGAGCCTGTGGCTCGGCCCGGCCCCGCCCCCAGCTCCCTGGCCCTCTCCACTCCCGGCTCCGGAGCACGTCGCTCTCACGATTTATGGGGCCGCGGCTGCCGCAGTGAGGGAGCCGGGGAGCCCGGGCGCAGCGGCAACAAAGGCGGAGGAAGCGAGGCGGGGGCGGCGGCGGCCTCCCGGCCCGGTACGCGCCCCTCCCATCTCTACCCGTCCAGACCTGCGGAGGAGCAGGGAAGACAGAACGGAGGCTCTCGGAACCTGGGCTCCCCCACCTCCTCCCAGGGCTTTCACCTGCGCCCAGGTGTATGCGGGGGGAGGGGAACCTGATCAACAACATCCCCCCTTCAGCCCTATCCCCCGCCATTCCTGCATCCCCTGGCTCCGGCTTATCCTAAGAACGTGAGGGTGCCCTGACCGTGGTGGGGAATCCGGAGCCCCTCACCTGCGTGCTCTCCACTCCCTGCCAGACTCTAGCGGGGCGGGGGGGCGGACGTGTGAGTCTGGGGGAGGGAACGAGCTAGATAGAGAAGGGGGAGTCAGCCCCTAGCGGCCCCGGGAGTTCTCCGAGTCCCGCTGGCGGGGGGAGGGGCCGTATCCGCACCCCCGAGGTTTCCATGGGAAGCGAGAGGGGGGCGTCGTTGCCTCATCCCCACCCCCAGTCTGACACTCCGGGCGCGAGGAGGGAGAGAGGGGGAGGCGCAGAGCCCCAAACAACAAAGAGCAGGAGCCGCGAGCGGCAGCCCCTCCCCCGGGAGATTGGGGGTCGCGGCCGCCCGGCCCTCCTGGTCCCCTCTCGAGGGGCCTCGCCATTTGCTCCCGAGTCGCCCCCTGGGATGGAGAGCCAGAGACAGTGCCGCTGCCGCCGCCTGGGCAGGTGTGACAGTGACCCCCGTGTCCCCAGGGATCCCCCCAACACACAGACACACGGAGGCGGCAGGGGTGATACACACGGAGGCTCAGCGAGGAGGAGAAGACAAGGGCAGCAAGGACTGAGCAGAATGAGAAACTGGCCCCGCAGCCGGCACCCAGCCGCCGCTCCACACACCTCGGGAAACCACACGGCCGCCCTGACACCCGCCCAGACCGCGGCGGCGCCGACAGCCACCCTAGCCCAGACGCGGCCGGCCACGCGGATAGCGACCGCAGCCCCCTCCTCGACCCGTCGCCCGCTCCCACCCCCCAGACTATCGCCGACGCAGACACACAAATCACACATTCAGACACACACGCACACTGACAGCCGCGCACGCCCGCTCACACTTGGAGCCACACGCTGTCCCCAGCCCGGGTGTGTGTGTGTGCGTGTGTGACACGCCGACATCTCCTTGTCTTCCTCCCCTTTCGCCGGTACCCCACGTTCCTATCCTATCCAAGCAGCACCTCCAGAGCCTCCCAACTTGGCGACCCAGCCCCAGCTCATCCCAGCCCCGCTTATCCATACAACCAGGGTAATCCATTCACCTTCCTTCTGAAGAGGTGCTCGCCTGGACTCCTTGCCTCAGCTTTGGACCCCACTTGTTAAAGCAGGAGTCATGCCCAGAACCCCTAGAAACGCTCACCACTGAAAACAGGTCATCCCTGGGCTCCCCAAGTGCGGCGGCCTGTCCCCAGCATGCTGGTGCTCCTAAACCCCAGGCCGGCCGAAGGAGGTGAAGATGGGGGACTGTCAGTGCGAGGTAAGCTATTCCAGAGGCGGGTGTGGAGAGAAGCCAAGGTGGGGTGGGGTGTTCCCAAGCAGCCTCCTCCGCTCGGCCCAAGCCCTGGTTACTCTACCTTAACAGCCTCTTTCAGACACCCGCTGAGTTTCATAGACGCCCACAGAGTGTCCCCCTCTCCCTCGCCTTCTAGCCCCCAACTGTGGTTTTCCAGGACTACCACCCCAGGTTCCCCCAGGGCTTCCCAGGCCTCCCCCTCTCACTGACGCGGGACGCATGGGCTCCCTGGGCCCCCGACTCACTGCTGGTTGGAGCTGTTCCAGTACACCGCATGCCGGTTTCCCAGCGCCCCCCGGGCCCCTGGGCCAGCAGCGGCAGCAGCGGCACGGGCACGAGCAGCAGCAGCAGCAGCAGCGGAGCCGCCGCCATCCCCGGAGCCGCCGCCGCCGCCGCCCCCGACTGAGCCCCGCGCTCCCGGCTTCTCGCTTCCCAGCTCCTTGCCGCCGCCGCCGCCGGCCCCCGAGCCTTAGGCCACGCCCACAGCCCTTCCCTCCGCCCTCCCGGGCGCGCCCCCAGGCCCCGCCCCTGGCGCGCTCCCGTCAGGCCCCGCCCCGCTCGGGCCCGGAGCGCGCGCTGCGCGTGGGAGGTGAGAACCGTGCTGCCCCCTCCGGAACAACCGGAGCGCTTCTCCCGTCTCCCTCGTAGGTTTAATTTGCTACCGCCGGTCCCGTATCTCCTGCTCCCCAGTCTGGAGAAGACTAGGGAGGCCAAGACAGGGATCTCAATCTCTTGTCAACATTCATTTCTGGGATGGGAGACTTGAGAAGAAGCTTGGGGGTCCAGGATCCTTGAATAAGTAAAACTAGACCTCCCTCCTTTCTGAACAGTCGGGCCCTCTGCTCCCTTCACATCCCTGTTCCCATGTGCGTGAGGAGCCAGATGGGGTCTAGAGGGTGGCTGAGAAGCCCTTAGCTGCCATCGAGGACCTTGTTGCTGTTGCCCTTAGCCCCCAGCTGAGCAGGGAGGCTTGTCTTTCTTGGAAGTAGTGTAGAGGAGCTTGGCCGGAGAGTGTCAAGGCTGGGTGCTGGGAGGGCCTGCAGCAGTCCAGGGCCCAAGGCAGAGGAGGGACTGAGGAGAGTCAGCTAGAGCCAAACCGGCTTTCCTGGGACACTGACAAAGGATTCTTCACTCACTCTCAGCCAGAGACCCCTCCCAGCACAGCGAGTGGCGTCCCTAGGCAGTCTCACTCCTACTCTCACAGACGTTCATGAGAACGTGTACAGGCAGAGCACCTTGTACTCCAGTTCTTGTCACAGTCATTGTCCTCACAGTGACACCCAAACAGACATTACCTCCACACGTTCAGAAGAGGCACAGACAGCCAGAAGCAGAGAACACAGAAACACAGGCATATAGACACACAGATAACCCTTCAGAGACATAAAGGGATAGGTATCACCAGGTACCTAGAGATCTGTAGAAACACAGAGATTCAGTACACAGAGACATTGGAGCACACACACCTAGACACACACAGTGACACACACAAGCCCATGCACACTCTCTGACATACACACAGTTCTGTACTCTCCTCTTCTCTCTTGTCCTATGAATTAGAAATTCAGGGAAAGAAAAATCTAGAATTTAGAAAGTGTTAGTCGCTCAGTTGTGTCCGACTTTCTGCGACCCCCTGCCAGGCTCCTCTGTCCATGGGATTCTCCAGACAAGAATACCAGAGTGGGTGGCCATCCCTCTCCAGGGAATCTTCCTGACCCGGGGATCAAACCCTGGTCTCCCACATTGTAGGCAGATTCTTTACCATCTGAGCCACCTGGGAAACCCCAGAGATTGAGGGAAAGGGTCTCAAATCCAGACCTAGGGATTGTCCACCCCTCATCTCCTTTTGTTGGGGACGCTCAGATTAAGAATGATCAGGAGGACCAGGTCTTAGCCCAGACTCTCAGAACCCAGGCCACCCACCTGAGCCCAGGGTGACAGGAATGATGTGCTTTTCTTCTTACTGCAGGAGAGAGGATATACAAGCACCCTTTATCTGCTTATTGTTGGCAGGACAGGGGTCCTGACCACAATTTGGCCTCAGATGCTGGGTTTGGGGGAGGGGCAGTACCATCCAGAAAAAGCCCTGTGCCTAGCTGCTGTCAGGAGAGAGCAGGCTGTGTCCTCCCTGGGCTCTTCGCCACCCCAGGAGATCTCCTCTCCCTTCTCAGGAGCCAGAAAATAAATTAGGCCCCTTGAGATGGGAATGGGGGACATTGCAAACAGCTCTCCCTCCCCTCAGACACCTCAGCCCGAGGGAGATTTGTTTCACCCAAAGGATGCTGACCTCCCTACTCCAGGTGCCATGCATCGCAGCCTCCTCCCCGCCTACCCACATTCCTATTCTGCAGAAGAAGCATCTCTCTGTAGGTCCCACAGTTGGCAGAGAGGCTGCCCGTATTCATAGGGAGTGGGAGCTTGCTGGTTTGGCCTAGGACTTTAAATTCCATTTTAGAAGCCCTGTTTATAGAATCTGGGTCCCACTTAAGGATTTGGGCTCTTTTCCGTAGGGCTCAGATACTCTTCTTTAGAATCTAGCACACTCCCTCCCAGCCCCCCAAATAATAACTGAGCTCTCTTCCCTAGAATTTGGAGCCCTCTCTTCTGGATTTAAGCAGCTCTCTCTATGGGGTCTAAACCTCTGGCTTTTAAGTTCTGAGACACTCTCTAAAGTGCCTAGGCCTCTGACCATGGGATCTGGTGCTCTCTCTATCTAGGCCTCTAAATCAGCTGCTGGGTGTCAGCAGCTGATTTGGGTTTTTGTGTGAATTAGCAAAACCACCCTTCTCTGCAGACCCAGTCCTTAGGGTGCATCTCTGCAAATGGTACCTTTGTGCAAAAATAGAGGTGCCGCTCCTTTCAGTAGGAAGTGGCCCCATGTGTCTCCCCATCTTAGTGAAGGAGCTTGGACTGATTGTCTCTACTACTCATTGCAGGGCTCCTTTATGCCAAGAACAAACAGCACACCCATATGTGGCAGTTCTGAATATAGGAGATGTGCTTCCAGCTGTAATTTTTAGGTCTGTTGATAGGCCTCTATTCATGGGGTCTGGGCTTCTCTAGGGATGGGGTCTCTGTGTATAAGATCTGGGCCACTGTCTACAAGCTGGGATCTGATTTGAAGCCTATGCCTCTTTATGTGACATCTGGGTCATTGAAGAACCCAGGCTTCCATCAATGGGGCGTAGGGCCTCTGTTTATAACTGTGACTCAAATCTTTCCTGTGACCCACAATAAGATGTATATTTTGCATTTTCTATACAGCACACACACACACACATTCACATATAATTGAAACAACAAGTTTCGTGAAACAATACTTAGCCTTATTACAGAGGCTGCACTCTGATATTTTTCTTCTGTTCTACTCTTAAAAAACAAAAAATACGAAGCTCGTTCAGCCCCAGAAAATTGATTCCTTGGTTGTATCACCCCTAATGGGTTACAGTCCACAGTTTGAAATGCTCTAAGGCCTGGGCCGTGACTGCCACCTCTCTGTTGGCAGAGGGCCTCTGTGAAAGCCGAGGTTCTCTCCATGGGGCTGATCCTCTCTCTCTAGGGCCTTGGGCCGCTTTCTCCTCTTCTGTAGGCTCTGCCTACATTTCCCTCTGCCCTCAGCTTGCCATGTTCTCTCCAGGGGCACTGAGCTCAGGCCCCTGGGAGTTCTCTGAATGTGGTGCCTCACCCCGCCGCCCCCTGCCCCCTGGGGCCAAGGAAGCAAGGAGCTGAACAGGTCGGGGGCAGAGGGAGTACTCAGGCTGTGTGGCCGAAGGCGGCTCCTGGGACATCGGGTGGCAACCACAGAGCTGAGCTATATTCAATAAATCATGGAGGCTAGGGCCTGGGGGAGGGGGAGGCCAGGAGGGAAGGGGGCCGTGGATAAATAATTCATTAAACAAACAAACAAGGAGCCTGTAAGAGGGAGGATGGGGCACGTGTGTGAGCAGGAGAGGCAGCCGCCAGCTCCAGACATGAAATATTCACAGGTTCCACACCTTGCCTAGGGCCCATGTGTGTGTCCTGGTGCAGGCAGCCTGTTGGCATGGTCCTAACATGGGATCCTGGGTGCCAACAAGGAGGGTGAGGTATGTGTCTTCTGAATTCCAAGTGTGATGTGTGCGTCAGCATGGCTACATGGTTCTTTAATGCCCTGAGTTGACATGGAACAACACACATGACTGATAGTGCACAGGACACAGGAAGTTAGGATTCAGAGCTTGATGGGTGGGGTCAGAGCATCATAGCCTCTGATTCTAGTTATGCCCTGACCCCTCAAATGAGTCCAGCAAGCTAAGAACCCTGAAGTGGAGAAGCATCTCTGGGGTGTTACACTGGAGGTTTGAGTGCGTCCTCTGAATGTGCTTCTTTCTAGAAAAGCTGAGAGGGAGGCAGTTGGGCTTGGCAGTTAACAGGATGGGATTGGGTTCAAATTCCATTTCCATCATTCACAGGCTGTGCTGGTCACCTTAGTTCTCTGAGACTGTTTCCTTATCTGTAAACTGGGGATAATAACACCCTTCCTTGAAGAGCTGGTTGTTATGAGGATAAAGATCCGTGTCTGGGAAGCATTGGGCACAGAATTTAGGACCCACAAGGTGCTTGATTGATGGATGCCTCATCATTATTATTATTATTATCCTGAGGTCTGCCAACCTAGACTAGCTCCAGACTCTCTTTTTCATCTTTCTTCCCAGCCATTTCCAAACTTCTCTAATAGCTGTCATAGTGGGAGAGGTGACCTTGGGCTTGGGGAATAGCAATGGGATAGGAAAAGCTCAGATAGAATGAGGGGGAGTAGAAGTTACAGCCAAAGAAACATTCACATCCTTGAGAGTGCGAAAAGAGAGGTCCTTGACCTTTTCCTCAGACCCCAGAGCCTCTCTTTAGTCCCTAAATCTCTCCTTCAATCTACAGTCTCTTCTCTTTCCTGCCACCAAGCTTGAGCTTTCTAGTAAGTGGCTGCAAGGGGACAGAAGGAACTGGGATAGTCTCAGAGGAGCATTGCAGTCTCCTCACCCCACCCATCCCCAGGGCAGTCCCCACTGCCAGAGCTCTAGCCTCTACCCTCTGCCTACTGGTTGAGCACTTCCCTGGCAAAGATGGCTATGCCTGGGCAAAACCCAGAGAAGGGCACCCCATAGGTGGGTGGGGAGAATCCAGGCTGGAGAGAGCTGCAGAGGGCCAGGGTGGAGTACCTAGGGCCTCCTAGTAGGCCCTAGCATTCCCCAGCCCTCTCATGTCCCCTGAAAGGATCCGCTCCCAGTGGGAGAGAGCCAGCAGACAGGTCTGAGCTGGCCTGCTCCTCCACAGACAGAAGAACAGGCTGGGGGAGGGGGCCTGAGATCTTGGTGGGGGAGTGGTGGCTATAACCCCCACATCTATGGGGAGCTGGGGCAGAAGGGACTGTGGCCTGGGCACAGCTTACCATAGCCTAGGGGCCCAGCCCTTGTCTCCTTGGCTAGCCTGCTGCTACTTAGGGTGTCAAGGGTCTGGGCCCCCAGGTGGTGAAGGTGGTGCCTGCCCACCTCTTCCCAGAGAGCCAACACTGGTTCTCCACTTCCCCTCCCCTGGGCTGGGCAGGTTCAGGCTAATCTGCGCCAGAGCTTCACGGCAAACATTGATCTGTAATAAAACCACAATGTGTGTTTGGGAGAAGGGATTCCAGACACAGAAAAATCCAGACACACATACACACTCACACACATACACATGGATGGAAAACATACAGCTCTGAGGAGTGCAGACACCAGCAGCCCTGAAGACACAGCTAAACATGGACCTCTATGCTGAGCCAAAAGCATGATTAGCTCTACACCTCCCCTCCACGCCATAAACTTTGTCCTTCAACACCCAAGCCTTCTCTGACAGTTCATTTTCCCTGTGTTCCCATAGCACATTCTGCACAGCTCCATAACAGCATTTGCACTTGGCATTGTAATTATTTGTTGGCCATTTTTTTCTCAAGTAATCTGAAGATTCCTTAAGGGAAGGGATCCTGACTTAGGCAAGTGTATATCCTCAGCATCTAGCATGAAGCCTGGTATTTAGTTAATAGGCATAGGTGAGGTGCTTAATAAATAATTGTTGAATTGATGAACAGAAGAATAAATGGATTCTGATAGTGAGACACCCATGCTGAGAATCCTCAGAAGCACGCAGCATAACTAGTACATGCTACTCAGGCCTCTGGTGCCGCCTTCTTGTCTCCAGTTGCCCTGACCTTACTGCCTCTTAGCTTCCTCAAAGGCCCTCCTTTTTCCCTCTGCTCAGTGTGAGACCATGAATTTGAGTACCACCTGAGGGCTGGTAGGCAAGGGAAGGGTTAATGACGACACATCATTAGTGCTTAACTGGAGGAAGGAAGCTGCCCGGGCACCAGACAGGTGGGCAGGCCTGCCCCTCAGCTGGAAGCAGGCATCCCTAGTTCCAGCACCCTGCCGGGCACGTGGGTGATTTGGCCCTGGAGACCCTCAACTCAGCCCAGGGCACCTCCCCCAACCATTTGCTTTGCCAATGTAGTCTCCAGGCAGTACAGACCAGCCCTCCCCATCTGTCACCAAACATCCAGAGGGAGAGGCAGACTTCTTATCCTTTCTCCTTTAGCTAGGCTGTGCCCTCTCCCTCCCCTGGAGAGACTGGAGGGTGGGAGCAGAGGTGGGGTAAGGAACTGGACCACTGAGAGGTAGATTAGAGAGCCAGTGAGGGAGATTTGGGATACAGACAAGCGACAGAGCTGGGGATGTGGAGATGTCTGCCCAATTTGACCTTAAATGAAGAGAATGCAAATGAGATGCAGACGATATGCAGATGAACGCGAGGATCTCAGAATTAACATTCTGGGTGGCGGGTGGCGTAAGCGCTGTACCCAGGACCCCCACGGTTTTGCCAATACTCCCCTCCTAACTTCCTCGGCTGAGTGAGTAAAAGGGTCTCAAGAAAAATAAGAGCTTGGTTGGGCTAGGACTGCAGGACCCGGGAAACAGGGTTCTGCTCTCGCCTCCCCGCCCCCAACCCAAGCACCACCCAAGCTGCCATTGAAGCACAAGCAAAGACCACTCTCCAGGTTACGCTCGGACGCACCGTCGGTTGCTATGGGGACCCCCTCCACGTTCAGGCCTGAACCAATGGGCATCACCGATGATGACCTCATGCCCCAGGCCCAAGGATTCTATTGGTTATTTGGAAGTCAGCGTGCCCTCTCCAACTGCGTCACCGCTGGGGGATCCCCCGACGACCCCAGCTGGTGTGGCCGACTGGAAGAAGAAAGCGCTGGGAGCTCACAATTTGCCGAATGAATGAGTAAGGAAAGGAAGGAATTACTGAAAAGGAAGAAGAAAAAACGGTGGGGTTACATAAAAAAGACCAAAACTTTAGGGTTTAGCCTCTGGTGAAAGACATAACCCCAGAAAGTGGGGAGCAGGATCGAGGTCAGAGACTGGAGCTCTCAGGTTCTCGGAACAGCGACATAACTTGATGCGAAGATGAGGGGTTTTGCATCATTCTGGTGAGACTAGGGCAAGCCCAGCAAATTGAGGGCCCCACCCTCGGCCATCTAGCGCCGCTGAGTTTAGGGGAGATCGTGACGCCTCAAAACCTGCAGGTCTGCCGAGCCTTCTGGAACCAAGCCCGGGAACACGCCTCGAGGACTTCTCATGGGTAGGGCCCAGTCCCGGAAGACCGCCCAGTGTCTTCGTCCTGTCTAGGCCCCATGAGCGGACTTGGCCCTCGCTTTCCTTGGAGACGCGCCCCGCAACTGAATCAGTTGTCCACACAAGGCCCAGGCTGGGCGGAAAGTGAGTGTAGGGAGGGGCTGGCTGGAGGCCTGCGGCCGGCGGGCCTGCGTCTCCCCCGTCGCCTCCTCTCCCTCCCCCAGCCCAAGTGCGTGGCGGCCCAGGTGTCCACCCTCACACCTGCAGGGAGCTAGGAGCCGGCGAGGGCCTGCCTGTGTCTGTGTCAAGTGTGCGCGTCTGCCTGAGAGAGAGGGCGTGTGTCTTGAGTGTGGGGAAAGCCGGTTTGGCCCCGCGTCTCTTTCGCACATGCGTTATCAGCGGCGAGATCCGCGCGCCGGCTACAGGCTCGGGAGCGAGCGCGCTGGGCTTGGTCCGCGAAGGGAGGGTGTCTGCGGCCGCTGGGAGCAGGATGAGAAGCCCGCAGTCCTTAGTGCTGGTCTAACCAGTCATTCCCGGCCTGCGCTTCCTCTGGCTTCACTGGAGAGGGGCGGAGGTAGCAGTACAGTCGGTTTCCACGGCGACAGATAGACACCCTTCAGGTTGGCAGTAGAGACTGAACTCGAACACAGGACCGAAGACCCAGTCCATAGCTCAGGCTTCAGCTCAGACTTCACTCTCTTCACTCTGGCCTCTCGCCCCCGCTAAGAATCGTGTTTTGGGGGTGAGGGCCCTGGCACGAATACGCAAGCATGCACCTACAGATACAGCATTTTGAAAGTGGCCTTGAATCAGGGGGCGGGTCAACTCGTGTAGGCTTCGTCCTGGGTGCTGTCCTCCCCGCTAGGCCTCAGCTAGAGCGATGGAAACAACCCAGAGGGACTGGGTGTGAGCCAGGTGTGCAAAGGGGTGGGGCAGGGGTTCGAAAACCTCCAGCATTTCGGCCTGGTCATCAGTCTCTGGACCTCCAGCACCCTCCTCCCGCCGCCCCCCCCACGCGCATGTTCACACGCCACCTCTTGCCGCCGCAGCCCCGCCGAGCTAATCAGCACAACATCCACCTATCGATCGTTGGCTGGGTGCCAGGCGGGCCGGCACAGTGCCAGGGGAAGCTGTGGGGCACCGGGGCGGGTAGAGCATAGCACCGGGGGAAGGGGCACCCCTTCTTTGGCTACCCCCAGGTCACTGGTCACTGGTTAATCTGGGGGGGGGCGTCATAGCTTTGCCTGCCAGAGGTGATAGAGACAGAGTGGGGCTGAGAGCAAAGGGGGCCCTCCCTCCTCGGCCCCACCCCCTCCTCCTTATAAAAGCGAAGAACAAAGAGGCCGCTGGGGAAGGAGGCTTTGATCTGACCCCACCTTCTCAGTTCTAGGCCAGGCACCGCCCAGGCTGCCCCTACGGAGTGGGGGGACACACCCAGCTCTCAGGGACCCAGGCATTCTGAAACCCAGATGCTCTCTTTCTACTACCCCTTGCCTTTGTCCCAACATCCTGCTTGGTGCTGCCACAGCTTGAGCAGGGCCCCGAGAGTGTATGTGGGGGCTATCAGGAGCACCTGTCCCCTCCCCAGCCCAGGAAACCAGCTAGAGAGGTGGTAGAGGGTGCCAAGCTCCACAGCTGTTGCTGGCACCAACCCCACACTGCCCAGAGGGGTGCCCACTGAGGCCTGGCATGGATGGCTTGGGCACAGCTGGCATGGGGGTCAGGCCAAGCCACGCTGAGAGCAGAGACTTCAGGGAGCTCTGCTGCTGTGCCACCACCCACCCTGCACCCCACTCTACCCCCCTTCCACCTCCGGGGCCCACTGTCAGGCAAGGAGCTAGAGGGCAGAGGGCAGTAGATTGGAAAAAGCAACAAAAGATGGGTAGTTGGTTTATTGAAGTCCAGACACTTACAAAAATACAAACTGGCATGAAATTCAACCTCATGGTAAGTCCGTCTTCACAGAAGACAAGTGAGTGATCCTCTGGGGAGGCGAGGTGCTGCCCCAGGGAAGAGGCCCACAGGGCACCAGGGACAGATGGCAGGCCTGGGCTTCTTCCTTGACCTGGCCCAGCAATCCACCTGTCCCCAGGTCTTCGCCTTGGCCCCCAGCAGGCTCCAGGATGCCATCCCATCAAGTCCCAGCCTTCCTGAGGGCAGGGATTTGAGCATCAAAGCCGCCGACGGAGATCTTATGTTTGTCTTGCCTCTGCCCCATGGTGCCCAGGGCTGTCCGCTGCTCCCCTGTGGCTCCTCTTCAGCCTGTGATGAGGAGGCCAGTACCTGGAAGGGTCACCTCAGACCTCCCCCATCACTCTTCTATCTTGTCTGTCTGGCTTAGCACTCCCAGCTCAGGTAGGGGGCAGGGGCCTCTCTCCAAGGAGTCTTGGGAGAGCTCTGGTTCCTGGGGGTGGCAGGAAGGGTCCGCTTGGCTCAGAGAACTCTCAGGAGTCGCAGAATTGGGAACAGCAGCAGCAGCAAGAGACAGAGGGGACTGGGAGCGGCCCCTCCTTGCCACCCTGACGTGCCACTCTCTCCATGGCTCCCGACAGGATGGGCTGACTCAGGCTCTGTGAGGGGAGGGGTAGCACCGATGGGTCCTCCTGCTTCCACAGCCTCCTTCTTGCTCTGCCCGTTAGTTGGTCACTCCCACCCCCTTTCTTCAGGGTCTCCCGAACTAGCCAATCCCTCCCACAATCTGCCACCTCTAAGCCCCGACTTGCAGGTCTCCTCCCAGGTGCCATTAGAGGCCATCAGTTCAGTGAAGGCCTTGGAGGGCCTTGCCCCTGGAGATGCCATTCCCACTGTGCAGCGGAGGCTCCCACAGGCTAAAGGGGGAAGAAGAGGCCCCCAGAGTCTAATGCTCCCAGATTCTTCCCACTGCTCCCCCATTCCAGAGGGCCCCACACTAGCCAGAAGGGTTGCTCCCCTGCCCAACCCACTCACTGTCCTCCTTGCAGCAGATAGACACCTGGAGCCTCAAGCATTGGCCAGGACTCCCCGGAGTTGGCACTGCTGGGTGGTGGGAAATTGGGAGGAAGAAGTTAGCATGGGCTAGTCTGCATGCTTCAGAGTCACTTTAAAACCCTCCCAGCTTCTCTGTCCAATTCCCTGGAAAGCTTTTCCTTATTTTGGGGCTATATCTAGGTGCCCACTTGTATCCCTCCTCATGTCACCTTGCCCAGCTCCTCTTCCTTGCCCGGTCTCTTTATCAGCTCACTCTAGAAGTCCCCCTCTCATGTCCTGGACCCTTGCCCGCTCCCCTCTCCGAGTCCTGTCCTTCCTTTCTCTCCTTTCCCCGCCCCTCAGGCTCTCTGCCTTGACTGCTGGCAATGGCAGGTAGCCCCACTTCCCTCCCTGCCTTCCCCAGGAGGTGGCCAGGGTGCCCATCCTCACTCACAGATGTAGTAGTAGGTCTCTCCAGGCAAGAACTCCATGCCAAGGGAGAAGGGTGTGAAGCGCTGAATCTTCTCTGGAAATCGAACAGGGCCAAAGGGAGCGAAGGGGTGGGAGCACTCCCAGCGCTTGAAGGCACCCGGCCCTTCAGCCCGGCAGGCCTTGTAGCCCGCCCAGTCCACTACGTATAATGCGAATGTCTCGGGGCCCTCAGGGGGCCCTGGACTCTCATAGTGTGGGCAGATGATGTCTAGGTAATCCTTGAAGCCCAGCTCCACCACGGCGTCTCCTCGAAGCAGCCTGCAGGCATAAGGTAGATGAGGGCAGAGGGGCTCCTTGGCGCAGCACACCGGGGGCACGAGGGTCAGAGATACCACTTCCCAATGGTCCCTGCCAGCCAGTCCCCCACCCACTGGAGCGGGAGCAGCTTGGGAAGGTCTTTGAGTTCCCCAGACTGACGACTCTTGAGAGACAGAGTGTGAGAAATGGATGAGGTGACATGCACAGTTTCAGAGAGGTTAAGGGACTGCAGGGCCTATAACCATGTGGCTCAAATGTGGGAAGGCACTCCCACACCCTAGCTTTTGTGTGGGAGCTGCCACCCCTCTCTAGCTCTAATGCCCAACACAAGGCCTTTGTGTAGTACCTGTGCTTGACAAATGTTAGGTGGATGGCTGCTGTGAAGAAGCTGGGGCACAGAGGCAAGGGCCACAGATCCGGGCCCACAGTGCAGTCAGCCTAGAGATGGAGACTGCGAACAGTATCCTCTTTAACTGATTCACAAAGAGGAAGGCTGCCTTTTAAGATGTCAATTCCATGCCGAAAGAATGCCATAGTAAGAAAGAAAAAGAGTGGATAGTGGGAACCTCCCCTCCCTCCCCCCTTTTTTTTTGCCAGGACAGCAAAGTGCCAGACTTGGAGCCCCCCTCCACATATCTCCCACTCTTTGGCCTCAGGACTCCCTTCCACCTCTTGGGAGACGCCGGGGGAGCCAGTATGGGTGGGAGGACCTAGGACAGTCAACCCCTCCCGCATCAAGTAAAGCATGAACTACCCCCACCCCCTATGCTCATCATACACAGAGCCCAATTTGACTTATGAAAGGCTCCCAACTCTCTCTCAATGGGTGGTCTCAAGACCACCTGCATCTGGAGTTGTGATTAGGAATGCAGATTCCTGCAGATTCCTGGGCTCAGCTCAGACCCGCTGGAACACAAGCTGGGCCTTTGTTTAGTTCCACGGCAGGCATCCCTAGTGCCTGGAAAAGTGTCAGGCACAAGGAAAATGCTTAATAAATACTTGGGAATGGAATGAATGAGTCAGAAACCTCAGGGTTAGGGGGTAGAAACCTGAATTTTTAACCAATCTTCCAAGTCATTCAGAGGCACTGGTCTGGAACACAGAGAGGAATTCAGAGGTGGAAGACAACAACAGCTCTCAACATACAGCATTGGTATTGTAATGACCTGTTCTGAAGCCTGCTCACCCAGGGATCCTTCAGGATCCCAGAGAGCAGAGCCTAGGTCTTATTTCTAACTCCCAGTGCCCTAGCACAAGTCCGGGCACATGCTTAATAAATGAGTGACAAAACGAACAGAGTCACAGATTGTTTTAAGTAGAAAATCAGAAAGGAAAACATGGAGAAAGCAGAGAGAGGCAAGGAGAATTGGGGAGGAGCATGGAAACAGGGAAAATACAGGTTCCAAGGCAGATCAGGAAACAGAAAATAGTTGTTTATATCTGTACAGCCTTTACCTCTTGGACACACATGACCTCGGTCTACCTGACTTTCCAGGGTACTAGACATTATTACCCCATTTTACAGATGAGATAACTGAGGTTAGGGAGGTCAGATGACTTGCCTAAAGGTGATTCAACTCTAGAAGGGCAGGGCCGAGACTGCACAGAAATAGAAGGGCTAATAAGGACTGAGATGAAAGCATTCTAGAATGAGCTCAGGAGAAAGAGCGAGCGCCAAAGAGGAGGCCAAGCGAGCAGGAGAGTAACCCTCTTTCACAAGAGTAACCACCCCTTCTCCGGCGCCCCGCAAGTCCGCTCGCCCCAGCTTCGGCCGGAGGAACGTTGGGGATCCCCAACACAGAAGCGAGGGGGCGGGGCTCGGAGTGCAGGCTGAGGTTCCCCCAGCTCCCGGCCCTGAGACCCCACCGATTGCCTTCGGGACTGGGGTCCTCCGCTCGCCTCCAACGCGTGCGGATGGGCATAGGGGACCCCAGGCGCGCCTCGCCCCTCCCTCCTCCCCCGCCGGCTCAAACAAAGGATCCCCGGCGCGCGGCCGGGTCCAGGCGGCGCCGCGCACAGAGCGAGTGTCGGGCGCGCGCCCGGCCCGGGAGCGTGCAGGCCCGGCTCGCCGCCCGCCGGTTTCGGCCCGGCTACCTGGGGTTACTGGAGTTCCAGTAGACCGCAAGGCGGAGGCCACAGCCCCCTCGCAGAGGGGAGCTGAGGAGCACGGCCCAGAGGACAGTCTGCAGCAGGGGCTGCAGCCGCATCGCCCCCTAGGTCTGGTGTGGTCTGGCCCGGCCCGTCCCGGTCCGCTTCGCAGTCGCGACGAGAAAGGTACAAAGTGCAGAGGAGGTTGGGGTGGGGCTTGCGAGAAGTGGGGTGGAGTGCAGAGACTCACAGGCCACGCCCCTGGATAACTTTTCACCAATGGGGTCGCGTCTCCGCCTCTTCATTCAAAGCCAACTCTTGTTAACCTTCTGGGCGCCGCAGCGCTCTCCAGCTTTGGCAAGCTGTTGCTGAGGTTGGGCCCATTTCAAGGAGGCGGCGAGGAGGGACACAGTCCCCTGTCTAGGAGTTGTTTTAGAGAGGTCTTGTCTTTTGTGCTTGTGTTAGTACAGGGTGCTTCCCTGGTGGCTCAGCGGTAAAGAATCCGCCTGCAGTGCGGGAGACGCGGGTTTGATCCCTAAGTTCGATCGCTAGGCACCTGGCCGGCTAAAGTCCCATGGGGGTCGGAAAGAATCGGACTGAGCGACTAAACAAAAACAATTAATATAGGGTATGTGTATGTTCAGTTGCTCAGTCGTGTCTGACTCTTTGTGACCCCATGGACTGTAACCCTCCAGGTTCTTCTGTTCTTGGGATTATCATGCAAGAATACTGGAGTGGGTTGTCATTTACTTCTCCAGGGGATCATCCCGACCCAGGGACTGAACCCGCGTCTCTTGCGTCTCCTGCATTGGCAAGTGGATTCTTTGCCACTGCAACACCTGGAAAGCCATAATACAGGGTAGAAAGCCTTATTAAATCTTTGGGAAATTTAAATACGGGCCCACACCTCTCACCCAGAAAAAGGCAAGTGAGGTGCGGGGCGAGGATCCATGAAGTTTATCCAGCCATCTTAGGCACATTGCTCCCCCCTTCTTTTGGACGTCTAGAGATACAGCGAGAGGGGGACAAATCGCCTCCCGGGGACCCCCTCACCCCACCCTTTTCAGAGCCTCAAGTGGCAAGCTTGATGCTTACCTTGGGATTGGCGCCTGTCCCTTTCCACCCCACACCTTCATTCTGGGAGAACGAAGGCCACAGTCTCCAAGACGAAGTAATGAGGTGGTTGCGGGCCGGTACAAAGCATCTTTGTTCCCAAACCCTCAGGTGGGGTGGGGGAGGGGGAGGCAGGTGTGCGGCCTCGGAATCGTGGGAGCCGCTGCCCCCGCCCTGCCCCAGCTCCGGGGCTTGGAGAACACCAGCTAGTTTCATTTTCCCCAGCCACTGGTCGGAGGGTGGGGAAGGCGTGTCCAGCAGCTTGACAGGTTTGTCAGTGGCCGCCGCTAAAGGGCCGCGCAGTGTTGGGGGCGAGAACTTGGCGATTGGGGGTGGTAGAGGGCATACAGAGTTCTTTGTGGTACTGGATTATGCAGAGAGACATCACAGGCTAGGCAGAAACAAGCCGTGAGCATCCCAGGGATCCTCTCACCCAGCCTGGGACTCTCGCCCTCCCTATCCTGTCTTCGTCTGAGGCGGCAGCGTCTCCTGGCGGCCAGACCTGGAATCGCAACCGGGGAGACCCTCCTTCCCAAAGCAGACAAACTTTAAAGGCGTGCTCCCAAGACCTCGCTTTTATTGTAACTCACAAGGCTGTGCGCACTTTCTTCAGCTCCGTCCAGCTCCCAGACCCTCCTCAACCCCCAGATGCCGCGGCGTGGGCCAGTCCCCAGAGTGCTGTTTGACAGCAAGTGGAGATACCCGGTGTCTTAAGATTCCTGCTCCACAGCATCCAGGCTCCGGCTCCTTCAGTCACCTTGGGGGTTTCAGGGGTCAGTTCTGCCTATTGGAGTCCTAAGTCCTGGCTGGAGGCAGCAGAACCTCACGAGAAGTTAGAGGTAGAGCGAGGACGCTGTTGGGGGCGGCGGCGCAGGCCTGGGATGTGGAAAGCGAAGAAAAAAGGCCAGAGGTGCTGTTTTCCCAGACCACTCGCCCAATCCACCCATCCTCCGCCCCTCTCCTCTCCCTCTCCTACCTGGAGGGTACCACTGGGGGCGGGATTCCAGCTCCAGGGCCAGGCAGGTCACCAGAAGGGCGCCGGCCATGAGGGTCAGCAGGCAGTGGCTTTCTCGGGGTGGGGGCTTGGTGGGCCCCTGTGACTGAGAGAGAGAAGGCCAGCTTGGGAGAGCATATCATGTTGTTCACCTCTGACACACTGATGCTGGGGAGCACCAGCTTGAGAGGTGGCACCATAGGTCACCTGTGTCTCCAAATGAACCTGTCACCATTAAAGATGCCACTGGGGTATATGGCCTCGGGCACGGAGGGCGTCTTGCCACCAGCACCACTGCCAAGGCCACCAGCACCACAGCCCTGGGTGGGGGGGAAAGGCTGTGCCCTTCTCTCCCCCACAGTTACCTTTGGGCGCCTCACCACCGGGTCAGCGGGCAGAGGGCGGGTGGGGGATTGGGTCGGTCTGCCAGCTCAGCCTGAACAGAGAGAGGGGCAGTGGCTATGAGAGCACAGCCAGGGACAGTGGACATGCGATGGGTCTCCCCAAGGGTTCAGGTCAACATGCAAAGTCAGCCAGGGGGGCAGGAGAGAACTGGGGCATGCGCATGGGGCTTGAGCGCATGCCAGGAGAGGCCTCAGGGGAGAAAGGTGGGGGTCACTGGGGGTGTCCCTGGCCAACTGCAGTCCCACCACTGACCACTAGATGGTGGTAGAAACCAAGGCAGGAGGCTCACCCTTTGCTGCTTCTGGGGCTCTGAAGGCTGAGGGCACCCTGGTCCCCTAATGACGAGTGCTACTGGCAGGGAACAGGGATGAGAGCTGCGGTTGGGCACCAAGCTTCCCACCTGCCCTGGGCCAGGGCTGGGCCTGGCCCAGATTTACCTGGAGTCTCTTGGGCACAGGGTCAGGAGGCAGCGGCCTGGAAGGAGGGGCCGGGAAGCCAAGAGCACTAGCCTGCTGAGAGAGCAGGAGGAGCAGACAGGCAGGGGACAGGGAAGGGAGCAGAAAGACAGATGTGGGCAGAGAGGTGTTAGTGCTCAGGGATGGGCAGCCAGGGCCCCAGGGGCAGTGGGGGCTGTGCATGCATGCGGTTATTCAGTTGCATGCAGAGGGGGGGTGACAAGTGGAGGGGCAGGCATGCAGACCACCTCCACACACGCACTCCTGTCATCAGACCCAGGGGGCTCAGGGCAGAGGCACTCACCAGCCCTTCTACACTTGGTGACCAGGGCCTCATCAGGTCCTGGCACACGGAAGACCACTCTGAGCACCCCCTCATGCCCTCCTGGGGCGCCACTGCTGGGAGCACAGGTAGACCCCGCCTTTGAAAGCCACTGGTTTGGCCAGCTCACAGAGCTCAGCACTCCTAGGTGATTGCCCCTCCCAGTCCAGACTGGACTCTGCTTCTCAGCCTGCAGCAGGAGAGGTGGCGGGAGGGCTGGCCCTGACTCCAGGGACTGACTCATGGGCGATGCAAGTCTTATCTCTGAGTCCAGAGCCTTGGACACCCCCACCCCAGGGCCCAAGCTGGATTCCTGGCTGGGTCGGGGCCCTCTCTGCTCTGGCATACAGACTTACCTTGGCACCTGGCATCACCAGGGCCCTCTGTGGGGGTCCTGGGCGTTCTGGGGACCAGCCTGGGCTGCCCTGAGCATGGAGAAAGGCAAGGAGGGGTGAGGGCTCAGCCTCAGACCATTTTGTGCCCACAGGCAGCCCTGGAGTGGGGTTACTCCTTTGTGGCTCCTTGGAGCATGGTTTAGGCCCAATCAGAGATGAGGAGGGGAAGCTGATCAGCCTGAGGAAGGGCCCCACTTATCCAGCCCTGGGGTTCCTGGAGAGAAATGGTCCTAGCAGCACAGTTGCCCCACCTGGGTCTACACGTGAGGTGAAGAGTTATGGGGCAAAAGTAGGGAAGGGGGTGTGTGGGGTGTGGTCTGGGGGCTGCCCAGGGGGTAGGAGCAGGGCTCCGGAGCTGTGTCCTTAACAGAGATGTTGAGAGAGTTGGGAACAGGGAGGCTGGTACCTGTATTGGCAGCTGGGTCCTTTGAGCTGGCAGAGTCGTTGGCGCAGGCGGGCACGGTGCCAGTAGCTGGCACCAAGGAGCACCAGGACCAGCAACAACAGGAGGCTGAGGGGCAGCCCTGTGGTCAGGGAGCTGGTTGCTGTGGATGAGGTCAGGTGACAGCGAAGGTGAAAGGGTCAGGGGTCACAGGGAGTCAAGGAACCAGCAGTGAAGGGATCAGGAAGAGGAGCGATGAAGGATGCCCTCTCAGCTGCCCCCTGCCCCCTGGCCCCTGCTACCTCTGATGTGGGTGGTGCAGTCTGGGGGTGCCCAGCCCTCCTCACAGTGGCAGCGTCTGTTGCTGTCGCAGACCTAGGACGCACAGGTTGGACAGTAAGGAGCTGGGCCCTCTGGGGCCGTGTTTCCCTGTCCCCAGCTTTTCAGGATCTTGGATGTCCTATCTCCTCCCAGCAGCTGGGAGGTGTGCTGAGGATGAGGGGGTGGAAGGTGCCACCGCTCTGGAGAGAGGGACTCTACCGGTGCCAGAGGCGGAGGAAGTTAGATTGAACTCACACTGCGAGTGCCTTCTATCTGCCGGCCACTGTGCCAGAAGCTAGTGCTGTACTCATCTCGTGTGCCCCAGGAAGTGGGTACTCCTATTATGCCCGTTAGATAGACGAGGAAACTGAGTTCAGAGAGGTGAATAACCCGCCCGGGTCCCACAGTTAAGACATGCTAGAGCAAGGATTAGAACCCAGGTGTGTCTGTTTGCAAAGCCCACTATTATTTTCCTTCCCAGAGGCCCCCTGCTCCCCCTTCATCTCCCCCATGCCAGCTCACCCCATGCCCGTGGCATCTCCTTCGACATTCCTGTGCTCCCAGGACCTCTACTGGCTGGCACTGCTGCTCAACACACACCTGCCCAGTGGGGAAAGAAGAGCAAAGATCACCCTCTCACATGCTTTACTGGCACTGGGAGCCGAGGTCCACCACACTTTTACATGGGGACACCAAGGCTCACAGGACCACAGGACTCTGCTCCATCTGAAGTGAGAATCTGAACTCCCCTTAGAGACTCCCCTCATTAGCCACTGTTTGCACTGGTGGCTAATGAGGCTGGGCACTGCTCACAGCAGTTTAGACATCCCTCCCCCACCTGGCCCTGCCCACCGAGGCTGCTCACCAGGCCGGGGCCACAGGCTGTGCCAGGCAGAGTTAAGAGGGGCTGGGCCACGTCGTTGCCCAGGTCCAGGTGTACCCAGCTGCAGTTCAACTTCAGCTGGGTCCCGTTGGCTTCCAGCATCTCCCAGCGAAGATCCCGGGCTGAGCCCAGCAGAGGCTGGGCCCCTCCCACCCTGGCACTGGAGTTGTCCGCACATGGCATCTCTGGGGTGAGGGAGGAGGTGCAGGGTCCAGTGCGGTGCAGCCAAGATGCCCACAGACCTAGAGGAGGAGCCAGGTTCCCTCACTTACCGAGGGGCACAGGACACATAACTGCCATCAGGGTTGCGCCCACAGCTCCCAAAGGCGTCCCCTCTAGTATTGGCAGTAAGGAGGCAGAGCGGTGCGGCGGGCTTGGCCCCAGGCCCCCAGAGAGCCTGGCACTGCTGGGCATAGGAGGCACAACGTCCTTGCATGCACACAGCCTGTCCTCCAGCACATGGCTCACCGTCCCCCATGCTGACATCCGGGGGGGCACTGGGAGGTGTCTCCTGGGCAGAACTCAGGCAAGTCACAGTCACCTCTGGTGGGGGCGACACTTCCAGCCAGCTGGACGCAGCTGTGGAGGGTGGGTGGATGTCAGTGTTGGGGTGGGGCAGATCCAGCCAGGCCCTGGGAGTTAGGGTGACCTTTTCCACCCTGGCCCCTGGCAGGTGGGCTCTGGGTGGCCGGTCCAGTCTGTGCCCACCTGGCAATTGTGACAGCAGAGTCCATCAGATGCGCACTGGGCCCCTGGCCTCAGCTGGCAGGTGAAGTAGTCACAGCAGGGATCAGTGCAGTCCTGTAGGGAAGGGCACAGACGGCCAGGCATCAGAGTGGGCTGGGCCTGGGACCCCACCCCAACCGCCTCCTGGAGCCTGACCTCTAGGCATTTGCACAGCAGATGAGAGCTGGAGCCCCACAGTCTGCCTGCTGCCCCCAGACAGGCAGGCAGGGAGAGGGGGCTCTGGGGGCTGGAGACAGCTGATGAGCCAGGGTGAGGGCACAGGGGTGCAGGGGCAAGGCTCTGGGGGAGGGGCTTACATCTGGGAAGCCACAGTCACACTGCTCGCCGGGCTCCACCAACATATTTCCGCAGACACTGGCCATAGAAGGCAGACCGGACAGCCGTTCAAAGAGGCAGCTGCCCATTCCACCCAGGAGGGCTTTTTCCAGGGCCTGTCGGCTGCAGTTGCTGAAGTTCAAGCCTGGCAGGAAGCTGGGGATGACAGCAAGGAGGTTGGGGCTGTGGACCTGCCCCTGCCCCCTTCTCTCTCCATCCTGCGGTTACTCACTCTGTGGAGGCCTCCATGATGCAGCTCTTGGCTGGGGCTGGACCCGGACAGGGGCAGCTGTTCCCAGGGGAGTCATGGCCCAGGCCCAGGCTGTGTCCCAGCTCGTGGGCTATTGAGGAGGCGACTCCCAGGATGCTCGTGGAGTGGTCCTGTCATTAGGGAGGGGATAGGCCAGGTCGAGCACCAGCCTGATTGCTCCTGTTCTCTCTTCATCTGACCTCTTGGGCCCTGAGCAGGTCCCGCCTCCCTCCTTAGTGCTTCTAAACCAGGAGGAGAGCCCAGGCCTGGGTGGTAGGAAACCTGGGCTCTAGCTCAGCTCTGTTCCCCATATCTCACACTGTATGGCCCTGGGAGAGTACCACTGTCCTTTGGGCCTCAGCTGTCTCCCTCCGCCCCCAAGAAATGGGCAGAGCTTCTAGGTGAAGACATGATGAGCTGGCCACAGGTGAGGGGCACCTTTATGTACCCCTGCCCTCTATATCCTCAGCTTGGGGCTGGCAGCTTTGCTGGGGGTTTCCATGAATATATGGTGCCACAGCGGGCAGGATCTGGATGGGGAACGAGGAGACGTAGCCATAGCTCACCATGTTCACGCCTCCTGAAAACTCAGGAGAACAGATGGAGTTCTGGATGGCCATGCCCACCACTGGCCCAGAGAATGAAGTGGCACTGTGGGATTGAGAGGTCAAAGGTTAGGGCTTCCAAGTAACAGTGGCCAGAGCGCCAGGCCCTCAGGGAGGGATTTGGGGTGTGCAATTGGCCAGGCCAAGGCAGAGCCAGACCCTGCTGGCCGATCCTGGGGGAGGCCTTACGTCACCAGCTGGGCGCTGTCGTGGGGCAACCGAGGCAGCAGGTTTGTCCGGCGCCAGTGGAGGAAGCTGTCTAGTGTGAGACCTGGGTGCTGGCTTATCTCTATCAGGTTGTGCTGGGTCCAGGCCTCCAGGCCCACTAGTGCCACCCGGACATTCATAGGCCTGAAGAACTGAAAGAGAACTGGGACTCAGGAGAGGGGTTCCCAAGGTTGGGGGCCATAAGGATGCTGTCAGGCCCGACACTTACTGTGTCCAGGAGGAGGGCCACTTCCAGGGTGCGGTTCAGCAGGCTCTGGAAGCCCGGGTGCCTCTTGACCTGCGGGTCAAGAAAGGTGGCCAGGAAAGGTAGCACGGCTGGCAGAGGCCAGGGGAGGGCAGCCAGGGGCCGGCCCGCTCACCTCGGCATGGTCAGCCACAATCACCAGCTCAACAATCTTAGTCTCTGTCACCACGTCCCGCCTCCACTGTGGGCAAGAGGAAGGAGCGTCAGGCACACCCACCAGTCACCACCCGCAGCCACGCCCACCTGGCCAGGCTGTGTCCACACCCCCTGTGTGGTCAAAGCGAAGAGAGTGAAGAGTCCATTTTACAGAAAGCCACTAAGAGCCCGGGGGCCGGGGACTTGCCCAAGTGGACTAAGAATAGGTTATGGAGCTGGGAGTAGAGCCCTGGTTTTCTGGCTTCAAATTCAGTGCTTTTTCCAAATTAGGAGGAAAAAAAATAGCTGACACCATGAAATACTTAACATATGCCAGACAGATTGGAGTTCTAAGCATTTACATATAAATAAATAAATATATATATATATATGTAGATTCATTTAATTTTCACAGTAATCCTATAAGGTAAGTAGTTCCATTATCCCCATTGAATAAATTGGATTCTTACTGCTTGATGATCAGTAACTATGTATTTGCTATATCCAAGTGAGAGCTCTGTGCATTTGGATCATAAGACAGATGAAGGGTTTGAGTCAAGTGCCTGCATCCAAATCCTGGAAATACCATGTATTAGTTGAATGGCCTTGACCAAGTCACTTAACCTCTTAGAGGCAGTTTTCTCACTAAAACCGAGCTATGAATAGCACCTATCCCCAGGGTTGCTGGGGTGGGTGAAGGAGTTAAAGTTTACAGAGTGCCCGGTACTGCGAAATCACTCCACGAGCAGGAACTGTCGTTACTATGAGCCAATAGTTCTAAGGGCCAGAGGGCCAGCCCCAGGAACAACAGAAGCCCAGCCCTCCTGCCTTCCCTCCTCACCCGGCGAGTGTGACGCCGTCCCAGGGGGTGCTCCGGTAGAGTCTGGAGTGAGCACAGATGTAGGCCAGCTCAGGGCACAAGTGTGGCGTGGCAGGAGGAGGTCTTGGATCCGGGAAATAACTGGGGGACCCTGAAGGTTCCCAGGCCCCAGCTCCACAGAGTAGCTTCTCTCTGGAGACAGGATCACTAAGCCCCTAAGCAAAGATGCAGGAAGTCAGAAAGCTTACCAGCTCCATGCCTCATTTACCCTCACTGTCTCTACCTTCATGGAATCAACCCCTTGTACCTGAGCCCGGAGCAGGTGCAGAGGGAGACCCAGGAGTGTGGGCGGTCATGCACTCTCCCCTCGTAGCAGCAGTTCTCCTACAGCAGAGAAACATGAGCGCCAGCCTGAAGGCCGGGCCAGATCTGAGCCAGGAGGCTGGCTTGTTGGTGAGGATATGCAGTGTCCTCCCATCCTCTAGGGATAGCACCTTCCAGTTGCCCCTTCCCTTATCCCCTCAGGCCAGAAACAGGGCACAAGATGGCTTGACTCACCAGAGTATGTCCCTCACCGACCACTCGGGTGCCATCAGGCTGGTACCACACCAGGGTTGGGCGCCCTGAGACTAGCTCCCTGTGGAATGAAGAAAAAGGGAGGGCAGGGGAGGGCAGGGTCAGCTGCCTCTCAGGGTGATGCAGTGACAACTTGAGGCCTGGAGGTGGTAGAGAGGCGGCTGGGGACCAGGCAATCCCCCTGACCTTCCTGCTTCCCCTCAAGTAGCAGAGTATGGTGGTTGGCTACAAACCCAGGCTATCTGGGTTCCGATCTAGTTTTTAGCACCCACCAGCTGTGTGACCTTGGGGGAGTTATTTAACCTCTCTGTGCCTTGACTTCTTCATCGATGAGGCCAATAATAATACAAATAGTATCTACTTTATAGAGGTTGTTACGAAGATTTAGTGAGTTCAGGCTCTTAGTACCTAAGCACCACATCGTAGTACCACGTCATAGATGCTATATGAGTTGTTAGTGTTATTAGTAACGTTCCTGCTATCATTATTACCTATTCTGCAGCAGCTCCAGGATATGACTCTCACCATCCAGTTCCAGTTTGATCCGCAAAGCCTCAGGCAGACTGGTCTGTGGGCACCAGAGGGCATGTCACCTCCCTGGCCCTGTCTGTAACTCCTATCTTCTCTAACCAGAAAACCTCAGGCCCTTAGGAGAGCACCGACGATTAGATCATTGGTGGGGGGATCCCGAGGGAGGGGCCAGGAAGCCCTGCCTCGCCTGGGGCATTGTTCTGGGGGGTTGTGTGGGGAGGTCAAGGAAGGTATCTGAGCCGCCCCTTCTCGGTTTCCTGCCCAGAGAGGAAGCATCATGGAGGGCCCAGTGCAGGCCCCAGCCCTTCCTCTGACTCAGCTTTCGAATTGGGAGGGGAGGGTATCTAGTGGGGCCCGACCCTCTCCAAGTCCCCCAATGAGAGAACCAACATGAGACCAAGAGAGCAGGTTTGGCCTCAGTGGAGATGGACGACTTGGGTGGGGCTGAGGCAGACAGGTGTGTGTGTGTAGATGCCAGGGGGTGGATAAGTGAAGCCAGGTGCTGAGGTGTACAGGGAGAGGCGGCAGGCCTGGGAAGGCCATCCTGCTGTGGAGTCCGCTCACGGGCTCTCAGCCTGTCTCTGCCTGGAGACGCCTGATGGCTCAGGGTGGTCGGGGGCGCGCACGCATTGCTTTGAGGGGAGAGAGGCTCACCTGAAGTGCCTCTGCTAGGCTGAGCGTGAGGCTGTCCTGAAGGATCCGGGGCTCCAGAGGTCCATTCTGGGCCCTCTCTGGCCCTGCCTGCGTCTCCTCGGTGACACCTGCAGGGTTCCCAGGACACCCCAAAAGAGTGCTGAGAATCAGCACTGGGGCTGGAGGTGGCTGCTGCCCCCTGACCCACCTGGCTCCCAACCCATCAAGGCTCTTTTCTGCTTGAAGGACTCCTACATTGCATTCTGGGACTTAAAGGAGAATACTGGAGGGTGGGAGTTTCTCTCAAGTTTCTCCCTTTCATCCCACCAGCCCATCCACAAGTCCCCAGAGAAAGAAGTTCAGCTTGCCCAGCCTGTTGTCCTTCCCTGTCCCCTTCAGACCAACCCCAGGTTCTCACAGGGACCCTCCCCTGTTCCCACTCCCTCCCAACCCCTTCCTCCCCTGGAACGCCCCCTCCCAGGACTGGGCGAAGCCTTGTGGCCCAGTGCCCACTTACCCTCCCTTTCCTCACATCAGAGATGCCGGGAACGCCCATTTCTGGGTGAGCATTGCAAACACCCCCTTCCTAAACACCCCTCATGCCTAGTTAGGCACACCCGCTCCTCACAGCCTCTGCTTCCTCCCGGAGTTCGCCTCCCGCCCCCAATAGCCCGCTCTCCTCCGGGACACCCACCCCCGCCTGCCCTCTCGGCCCCCAGCCCAAGACAGCAGCGGGAAGTGAAAGTTCCAAGGAGGAGTTGGTGTCCCAGCCTCTTTCCTGGCCAATTCTCCCATTCCTGGCTCCTCCCGGGCTCCCTCCCGCTCTGCGAGCTTTCTGGTGGGATCAGCACCAGGGTGAGGGGGTGCCGGCGTCTCAGGCCTGGGATGAGGGGCCAGGAAGTGTCCTCTTCGCCAAACCCTAGGAGCCGTGCCTACTCGGCACCCTGGCACCGGGTGGAACAATCAGCTAGGCCCCAGAGGAGCGAAGACGTCAGTCCCAGGGAGCAGAGCCCCACTATCGCGATCCTGAGCGGGTGCTGGGCGAGGCCCCGCGGTGCCCGGTCCCGGAGCCTGAAAGTGTCCGCGGGGACCCTGCAGAGGATGACCGGCCCGGGGGCGCCGGCATCCCTCCACCTTCCCTCCCCACTCCATCGCCCCGTCGCCGGGTCCTCGGCCCAGAACATCAGACGAGGGCAGGCTGTGCTCTGGATGGGGTCTCTCTGGGTCTCTGGCCGACCCCAGGACCCCAGGGCCTCCCGACTTCCCCGCGCGTCCTCCCAGGGCGACCCTCGGCCCACTTCTGGCCAGGCACTCACCTATATCTGGGAGCGGCCGGGAGGGCAATGGGCTGCCCGCGCCCAGGAGCCCCAGGGCCCAGAGCAGCGCCAGGCGCATGGCAGCGCCGCCCGGGGCCGGGCAAGGGCAGCAGGTGCTGGGCCGGGCGCCGAGGAGCCGCGGCTGCCGGGTCTGCTTCTCGCACCTCGCAGCCAGGCGCAGCCACAGGCCCCTCCCAAGCTCCTCCCACCCTGCCCAGAGCCCGGCCCCCGCCCGAAGCCCCGCCCCTGGAAAGGCTCCACCCCCACAGGGCGCCGGGTCCCCAAGAAGTGTGGATCCAGCCCTTGACTGCGACTGCAGCACTGCTCACCCTGTTTTGCACAGCCATTTCAGGCTGCTGTGCAGGATGGGAGCCGAGGCCCGGTCCGACCGGCTTAAGAGTCGCGCCTCCACCCGGCCCTGGGTCAGGACGCTTTCGTAGTGAAGAACTTAGGTTAAAATTTAAGTCCGGAGGCAGGCCATGCCTCATGGAAAATAGCTTTCCCCTTACCTGATGACTCAGAGCCCCCTGACTGATTCTTATCTGATGACTTGTGACTTAGTTTCCTTTGTGTAAGAAACCCCCTCCCAAGAATGCATTTCCTCTTTGACCACACGCAGCAGGGTGGTCAGCCAACTGTTTCAACTTAATTACCTGCAAACCTTTCCCACCAATCAAATGTCACCACCCCACCTGTGGCCCTTCCTATCGCATTGTTGCCTATACCCTGACCACATTCCCACCTGCCTGTGATTTTTCTGTATAAAAATCCCTCTCGGTTGGTGTTCGGGGTTCACTCCTCCCGAGGAGACTGAACCATGGCTTGCCGGCCTAATAAATCCTCTTGCTTATTGCATCGAATTCGAGCCATTGTGGTCTTTGGAGCGACAGGTCCTGAGAAAAGGCCGCGAGGTCTTACAGTAGCAGCTTCACTGCCCTCCGCTCTCACGACCGCAGCCGGGTTCTGCCGGATCAGGTGGGCTGGTTCTCCCGACTGCCCAGCTCACCCTCCGGTACCGGACGCCTGCGAAGAGCGGGCAGCAGGAGTGTATAAAGGATTTTATTAAACTGGAAGCAGCGGATGGGAGAGCGAGCAAGACACCCCTTCATTCCGCGTAGGTAGCATCATCGTTGCTGTCGCTGTAGGCGGAGGAGGAGAGCTCCTCGCGGGGTGTGCAGACCGGGCACCGCTGCCGCATGTCATTCCAGCACGAGCGGCAGTACACTGCCTCGCAGTTCGGTGTAGGGCACACGTAGGACTCGGGCGTCTCGGGTGCTTGGCACACCACGCATCGGCGGCGCAGCCAGGGGCGCAAGAGCGGGCAGCGGCGGTGCAGGATCTCAACCAGATGGCGGCGCTGTTGAGAGACAAGGCGGGTTTAGAGCCGGTTGGGGAGCAGGCGAGAAAGATGGGGAGCTGCAGAGCAGCGCTTGTTTTGGAGAAGCGCTTCTTATCTGCAGTCTCAAAACCTGCTGCTGCTACTGCTGCTGCTAAGTCACTACAGTCGTGTCCGACTCTGTGCGACCCCACAGACGGCAACCCACTGGGCTCCACCATCCCTGGAATTCTCCAGGCAAGAACACTGGAGTGGGTTGCCATTTCCTTCTCCAAAGCATGAAAGTGAAAAGTGAAAGTGAAGTCGCTCAGTCGTGTCTGACTCAGCGACCCCATGGACTGCAGCCTACGAGGCTCCTCCGTCCATGGGAGTTTCCAGGCAAGAGTACTGGAGTGGGATGCCATTGCCTTCTCCCTCAAAACCTAACTATGTCCATATGTTGGAGGAAACTGGATTTGGCAAAGAAGAGCCCTGGAGGGCAAGGGTTCTATGAAAGTCGGTCCTGGAGAGCCTCCCTCACTTCATGGTGGAGAGTCAGAAGATGCAGCCGGTAATAGCAACAACCATCATCACATGTACTCTCCCGTAAATCGTAAATCGTCTTATTTGATTCTCACCATGAGGCTGAGAAGCAAGTAAGGCAGATAAGACTATCACTACTGTGTTCTCCTACTTTACAGATGAGAAAGCTGAATCTCATAAATGTTAAATGACTTTCCCAAAGGCACAGACTGAACAGTAAAACCTGTCTGGATCTAGGTACCCTGATTCCAAATCACAAGCCTGGCTCATTATGCTCCCTCGGTCTCCCAGCCTCTCTCCACATGTTTTCCAGGAATTCTCAGGCCACCTTATCAGGTCACTCTTTGCTCAAGAAACTCCAGGGGCCCCACTGCCTGCCAGGCAAAGGCAGGACTCCTGGCCTTGGCCTTCTGAGCCTTCCACAATCTGGTCCCTTTCTAGCCTCTGCTCCAACTTACCTCTCCCTGAACTTTACATGTTCCGTGCCAGTTTCTCCTTAGACTTCAAGTTCTGGCACTTGGTTGGTATTTCCTTTGGACTCTGAATCCTTGCACATTCTGCTTCCTCAACTGGAAATGAATGCCCTTCACATTTCCATCTGCCCATCAAAATCCAGTTAACTCCATGATCTGGTCATAGAATCACATTATGTTCATTTTGAGTGAGTTTCTTGGGAGATCTGGATCAAGACGATGGACCAGAAGGATATGGAGCTCACCTCCTTCCATAGTATCAGTATGTTCATCAGACATTCATCCAACCTCTACTGCATGTCATGGGAGTTGGGGAGGTCTAGGAGCTTCCCTGGTGGCTCAGAGGGTAAAGTGTCTGCCTGCAATGCAGGAGACCTGGGTTCAATCCCTGGGTCAGGAATATCCCCTGGAGAAGGAAATGGCAACCCACTCCAGTCCTCTTGCCTGGAAAATCCCATGGACAGAGAAGCCTGGTAGACTACAGTCCATGGGATCGCAAAGAGTCGGGCTCGACTGAGTGACTTCACTTTCACTTTCTTTCACTTTCAGGAGCTGGAGGAAAAATTTAAGCGAACATGGTCTCTCACTTTTATGAGTTTTTAGAGCTGATGAAATAAGAGTGGCTGCTCCTTGTGTTTTTAAATGCTATCGGGCCCCGTACCAAGAAACTGTAAGTAAATTAATTCAATTCAAACAATAACTATGTAAGGCAGATCTCTTTTCAGCTGGAAAAACTGATGGCTTGGAGAGGTGATCATTTTCACACAATGACAACTAACACATATATAGGACTTGCTCTGCACCTGCACTGTGATTACATGAAACTCATTTAATCCTTACTACAATAGATGGAGTAGTTAAGTCCATTTTAGAGAAGGAAAAACCAAGGCTCAGCATTTAAGTCAGTGGTCAAGATCACACAGTTGTCGCAGTAATAAGGGGGAGGGGCCAGGATTCAAACCTAGGCTCTCTAGGGATTTCCCTGGTGGTCCAGTGGCTAAGACTCCAAATGCAGGAGGCCTGGGTTCCATCCCTGGTCCGGGAACTAGATCCCACCGCTGCAACTAAGAGTTCACATACCACAACTAAAGACACTGCATGCGACAACTAAGACCTGGCACAGCCAAATAAGTAAATATCCTTTTTAGAAAATGATATCTTTATATTAAAAAACAAGCTCTCTGGCACCAGACCCTCATACCTGACCACCACTCTATTACTGATCTCTAGTGAGCAGGCCTCATAGATTTGTTCAACCTCCCCATTCTGCAGAGGGAAAAACTGAGGTCCAGTGAAGACCATGGCCAAGGTTACAAAGCTTACTGAGGGCCTGTGGACTGGAGCCTGGGTCTGCTGACAGTGTGCCCTTTCTGTATACCACATGCCTCTTCATGATGCCTCCCTGATCCCCAGCACACCTGAGTCCTCTCACCTATGTCACCTCCTCACACTCGCCACACCCCTCCCACCCCTCTGCTGGAACTGCACTGAGCTTCTAATCTGAAGTCCTCTCAGAAGAACCTGTGGCTTTGCCTTGGGCCTCTTGTTTCTGATGAACCTGTCTTGCTTTTCTTTGACCCAACTATGATTCCTCCTTTTTGCCTGCTTCCCTATGGTCCAGGTGGTTCAGTTGGTAAAAATCCACCTGCAATGCAGGAGACCCCGGTTCGATTCCTGGGTCAGGAAAATTCCCTGGAGAAGGGGTAGGTTACCCACTCCAGTATTCTTGGGCTTCCTGGTGGCTCAGATAGTAAAGAATCCGCCTGCAATGGAGGAGACCTGGGTTTGATCCCTGGGTTGGGAAGATCCCCTGGAGGAGGGCGTGGCAACCCATTCCAGTATTCTTGCCTGGAGAAGTCCATGTATAGAGCAGCCTGGCAGGCTACAGTCCATGGGGTTGCAAAGAGTTGGACATGGCTGAGCACATCAGCCATGACTGTGTATGACTAAGCACATCACAGCCCTATGGTCCGCTTAGGATCTCAGGCTGGGCTGAATACTGGGTGCAGATATGGACACAGCCTTGACCTCCAGGCACTGGATGACCAAGGCCTTTGCATGTATCCCATGAGAACTCACTGAGTGTCAGTAGACTTGGGACCTTGGTAGAGGCTGGATGGACTAAGGGGAGATGCCTCCCTCCACTCCAGTTCCTAGACCCAGAGGCGCAGGCCTGGACTTACCGGAACCCTCTGCTGTCTTGCCCGCCTCACGATGGTAGCCCTCCTCAGCTGGGTGAAGGCTGCTCTCTTCCTCAAGAGATCATTGTAGAGGAACAGGATCCGCTTCTTCTCTCGCTGGGGCCAAGGAAACAGAACAGAGGAGGGAAGACATCCCCCAAGGTGGGGCTGATGGGGAGCTGGGTGCAGGCTGGTGTGTGTGGCACCTGAGGGTGGAGAGGCTGGGGGGCACACCTTGGGGAAGTAGAAGGCTGCGATGACCCTCCGGGCCGGTGGCCGAAAGCCTGGAGCAGGCAGAGGCACGCTAGGAGGCCAGTCGGTAGAGCTGCTTTCAAATAGGCCCTGGTGCTCAAGGGCACGGGCTGGGGCAGGCAGGCTGCAGGAGGAGCCAGGCCTGTCAGGGGCATGGCCCGGTCCGGCTGGCCACAACTCTGCATTGAACTCCCCGTGTTCATGGGATGTAGATTAGGTTTCTGATTACCCTGTTATCTTCCTGCCTGCTCCTCACCCTGCAGAGCTGTGTTGTCAGTATTATAGCCATTAGGCCCAGGAAGCTATTTGTTCAACATGGCACAGATGTAGAAATTTTCCATCATGGCAGAAAGTTCTACTGAACAGCATTGCTCCAGAGGGCTGGGACCTTGGGGGACCCTCTGGACTCCTCTGACCCGAACCTGTCATCCTCCAATCCTTCAAGCTTGACCTGATGTTCCTACTCTGATTCTCTAATGCAAACACACTAACCCCCGTTTCACCATAGCCCAGGCCCAGTCCCCTAGTTCTTTGTCTTGGAAACACCCCGCCTGCCCCCTCTCCCCAGCCCCCAGCCTTCAATTCCTCTGATCCAAACTTTCAGTATCACTCACGCATGTTGTTTGAGTCCACCACCATATCGGAGGAGGTGTTCAGGGCTCCGATGGTATTCCGAAGAAGCCGGGCAAGCATGGAGTCTCCCCGACTTTCACTTCCAGTTTATGACTACCTGATGCCAGGATAGGGGTCTTGGTGTGTGTGGGGGAGTGGGGGAGTCAGGAGAGAGTTGGAGTTAGGAGATGGGGCAGGATGGGGACTGGGTGGAGGGGAGAGGTCAAGGCATAGCAATACTTCTCAACTGCACAGGACTTTCCATCCCTTCACTGATTACTAATGCCTCCTTTTGACAGATACAAAGGGGAGTAGAAACTGAGGCTCCCAGTGACAGCTGTCAAGTTGCAGGTGGGCAGGTAGGAGCTGAGAAGCAGAAGGAAATGACAGAACTGGGGACTTCCTTCCTGGTCCAGTGGTTAAGAGTCTGCCTTCCAGTGCAGGGTTCCATCCCTGGTTGGGGACCTAAGCGCCCACATGCCGTGAAGTAACTAAGCCTGAGAGCCACAGCTACTGAGCCCGTGCTCTGGAAGCCCTGCGCCAAAACTAGACAGAAGCCCATGAGCCACAACCAAGACTTAAGCAGCCAAATAAATTTTTAAAAAATTGGAAGAATTGGGGTGGGGTGGCTGCACAAGGGTGGGAATTCTCCAGGGGGTTGTCTCCTTGGGCCTGGAGCCTGGAGTGGGGGGCTGGGCTCACTGCGGAAGGAGTACTGCACGAAGGAGTGGTGGCGGATAGTGTCGAAGATGGAGTAGAGAGCCCAGTCCAGGCCGCAGAGCAGCAGCAGCAGCAGCAGCACGGGCAGTGTCTCCACGAGCTCCCTTAACTGGCCAGGGAACAGGAGGGGGCGGAGCTGGGCAGTGCCACTGGTTCAGGCCTGGAGCCTCCTCTGAGGCCCCTCTGCCCTCCACCCCCTCAGATCCCTGCCTCTAGTAGGATCTGGGGTCCTGCCCTCTGTGCCATCCTCACCACATTTCTCATTTCTGCGGCCTGGATCATGGGGTCCCAGGGGAAGATGACGGTTTTCTTCTCGGCTTTGCGGAGTGGCAGCAGCGTCTGCTTGCCCTGGGGAAAACGTCTCCACGGTGAGAAACACTGAACACCCTCTCCTCTTCCCCTCTGCCCTCCTGGAGCAGGAAGCCACCCAGGGAACAGGACAGGGCACTCCTGGGCAAGGCTGCACACACTCACTAGCTTCTTCCTGCGTTCATCAATCTGACAGAAGTAGGTGCTGATATAGATGTTGTCGAGCGGATGTCCCCGTTATAGCTGTCCATGTAGGAGAAGCACCTGTGGATGAGGGTGCTCCATTGCCTCCAGGTTTACCCACCCCCAACCATGGGCTTCCCTGCTATGGTCAGTCAGCCGACCACCCAGCATGCACCAAGCACCGTCTATGTCCTTGGAGAAGAAAGCCCTGCCCTGCCCTGCCCTCCAGCAGCCCCACAGTCCAGTGAAAACATGCACACACATTCTGCTGAGACACAACAGAGGTGAGGAGGGGAGGGTGGGTATGTAAGTGCATGTGTGTGTCTGGGAGCTAGGGGAAGGCTTCCCAGGCATGGAACTTTCAGGAAGAATATCAAGCAGAGGAAAGATTAGGAGCAAAGGAGGGAGACAAGGAAAATCCCTCAAGGATGCAGAAATCACCCGATCCACTGACTCCCACGTCCACCTCGCATGCCCCTGTCTCTTGGCTGAGCCCTCAAAACATCTCCTGGGAGCTCACTTGAAGCAAAACTCATTTCAACCATCATTTCCCTTCTCCTCTGATACAACCCTGAGTAAAGCGATGTTTTCTGCGTGAGCGTGTGTGCACGCGCAAACGTAGCCTTCTGTGTATCTCTCAAAGTCCCACATAATGCTTCAGTTTCCTGAGGAAAAATGTTAATTGTTGGAAATGTGTTTAAAACTGTAAAAGTACATTGAATAAGCTCTGTAAACTGTGAAACATGATTTCCAATGCTATTGGTTCTGGGACCCTGTAAAAATCCACATCTTTGTCTTTCAGATAGAAATGTCTGAAAGTGCAAAGAAAGACTGTGAGCGCCCCCTTGTGGGGAGCCCTACCACTGCTGGGTCTGGGCCTGCGGAGCCGGGTCTCCGCCCCTCCCCAGCTCAGCCCCTTCAATGAGTGACCTCACCCAGGTTGAAAGCCTGGAAGTGGCTTTTGACTCTGTACCTCCTTCCTTCCCTCCGCAAGCTGGCTCTGCACCTTCCCCCACCTCCCTCCATTTCAGGCCAACTTCCTGCCACGCCCCCCACCCCCACCTCCGTTCCAGCCTGGCTCCCTAACCTCTGACCCACCTTGGCCTCCCTGCCTCCAGGCTGCTCCAGTACAGCCTGCAACCTTGCCACTGGGGGGCAGTTCAGGGCCCTCCTGCAGGGATTTCCAGACTGTTCTGACTATGCCGGGTCCTCAACCACAGCCTTTGCCTTCCACATCCCATAAATGCTGGATTCCTGACCCAAGAGAATACTTTTCCTCTTCTTGGCTGTGGCTCCCCATCTGTAGCCTTTTGAAGTTCAGTTATTGCCCTTTCAGCGGCACTTCCTCAGCTCCCCTATCTGTCCATAGTACAGCCTTTGAATCATCTCTGTCTTGTGGACGCCTGTTCTACCTCCCCTTCAACCATGAGCGTCTTGAGGGCAGAACTATGGCTCATTCATCTCTGTCCTCCCACAGGGCTCTGGACACACACATAAACACTTGCAGTCTAGGCCCCACGGACAGGGGCGGAAGGAGCAAGAGCCCCTGCGGCCCCCCTTGCCCAGCCCCTGCCCATCTCGGGCACGTGGGGCTAGAGACAGGAAACAGAGGGTCCAGAGGTCGACAGGGAAGCAGAGTGAGGCCCAGGGCAGCCCAGCTGGACGCCAGGCTGGGTGGGGTTGAGGACTTTGGTCCAAATGGAGGGAAAGTAGCTGCCAACACAGCAGGCGGGAGAAAATGAAAGCAGAATTGGACGATAAAAATGGCACAAAGTCAGAGCCAAGGGGAATATGAAGGGCAAGAAAAAAAAATCAAAAGTCAAAGCTAAAAGTTAAAAAAAAAGAAGTCAGCGTTGGGATAAAGGCCGGAAGGAGGTAGATAAATGAAGACGGTCGCCCTTTTAAAGTGGTGGGAACATGGGGTAACGTTTCTTCTGACAAAATGTCCACATTTCCTTTAACTTTGTGTAAACAACGAACCCAGCTTTGTAAAAGGCAAAGTCAAAGGCAAAGCGCGTTGGGATTCAGTGGGAGGAGGGCTCTGCAGCTCCATTCCCAGGCCCGCCCTCAGGGCGCGCCGGCGGAGGCCGGCTCGGCAGAGGCTGAGGACTCACGCGCGGAGGACCAGCAGGAAGGCGCAGGAGAGCAGCGCGTGCAGCAGCCCCAGGGTCCGCTCCAGCTGGGCCTCCTGGCGCCTCACGTAGTCCCGCACCTCGGCGCTCACGTGTTTCCAGCTCGTGTTGAGGCCCAGCACCCCAGCTCGCCTCTCCTCCTGGTGGACGGCACAGGCGCCGCCTCAGAGGCCCAGACCCAGCTTCCCAGGCCTGCTGTGGCTTCTCCCCTCCGGGTGCTTCCCTCATGCTCTCCTCCTCCCAGGAACTTCAGAGGGGCCTCTGCCTTCTGTTCGCCACCCTCGTTGACACCATCTTGCTCCTCTGCACCTCTGAGCTGACACCCTCTCACAGCTAGCTGCCCCTTCCCACCCCCCGTCATCCAGCGTCCTTACCACTCCCCACCTCGTCCCCTCCCTCGCCAGCCACCTCCCTGGGTCCTAGCCCCGCTCTCCCTTGAATCCTGTGTCCTGGGGCCTCCTCCTCCCACTCCCTACCTCCCCCACCTCACACTGCCCGTCTCTTACCTTGAGGTTAATAGTTGCTGAAAATTCCCCCTCCAGGCCATGAATAGACTGGTTGAGGGAGTCATAGGTCTGCCCAAAGTTGCCTTCCACTGGGATGCGACTGCGGCACCAAACTTCCATCACTGGTGGGCAGTGGGGCCAGGTCAGGGGGCCTCCCTGTGCCCGGCCTCCAGTCCTCCCTTTCCGAGATCCTCTGGTTTTGTCTCTCTGCCCATGACTGACTTTCTTTCTTTTCATTTTTTGGTGTGACTTAAGGAATCTTAGTTCAGAGGCCAGGGATTGAACCTTGGCTCTTGGCAGTGACAGCTCAGAGTCCTAACTGTTGGAGTCTTAACAACTGGACTAAAAGAGAATTCCCTGCCCTTGGCTTTCTACCACCTTGAGTTTTTCCCTTCTTTACTCCCCTTGAATTCTTCCCCCATTTTTTCACCTGCCTGTAACCATACCAAACACTAATTATGATAGCCAACACTTAACAGAGCAGTTCCTCTGTGTGCTGGCTCTGTTAGCTGCTTTACATGTATTATCTCCTTAAATCCTCAAGACCCCTAATGGGATAAGTACTATCATGATGCCCATCTTTCAGATGAAGAGACAAAGCAGGAACTTACCTGAGTCACAAATCTGGTCAGCTGGAGGCGCTGGGCCCTAAGGATGCCGTGTCCTCAGAGCCCAAAGCCTCCCCCTCCTGACTGCCCTCCTGCCCGCCACCTTCCCAGGGTCCCCCAGGACTCAGATCCGTAGCCCTGGTGCTCCCCACCCTCCTGCCTGTGTGCTCACCCTTGGCAATGCTGCAGAAGAACTTGAACTTCATGGGCAGGCAGAGTAGGTGGTTGAGGAGGGGCACCCAGATGCGCTGCAGACACACTCCATGCTTTTGGTCAAACCAGCGGCGGCAGCTGAACATGGCCTCGTTCACCACATCTGCAGGAAGGGTCAACTGGGGGTCTGAGGTCCCCACCCCCTGAGCCGACGCCCGGGCCCCTGCCCTGCCCAGGGACCCCCGCTCACAGGAGCAGCGCAGCTTAGTCTTCAGCTCATACATCTTCTGTGTAGAGAGGTGGTGTCTGAAGGCTGAGGCAGCGGGGGCCTCCTTACCCAGGGCTGTCTCTGAGCCCTCGGCATCCTTGGGTGAGAATCCGCTCTCACTGTTCACCTGGGCATCCAGTTCCTCAAAGGAGTTGGTGATGTTCTGAGTCTCAGCTTTCAGCGACTCTTTGCTACTCTGAGGTTGGAGGCAGGAAAGGAGTCAGGCATGGCAACTTGGAGCTTCTGTGCCCGACATCCTGTCTGTCCCCAGCAGCCCAGCCTCGTGCTCTTACCTCCAGCTATAAGGAGCCGAAGCCTGGAGATGGGCTCTCATCTCAGATTCTCCACTGTTTGTAGTCCTTGGGAGCCCTCTTCCCTCCCCAGGCGCCGCTGCTCCACTCACTTCCCAGGCTCCCAGCTCTTCCCAAGGCCTCCCATTCCAGATCCTTGCTAGTCAAGGAAGGTTCCCCAGGTCCTTGACTTTACCCCTCATTGCTACTCAGGCCACTGTGCCATCTGCACTGTCCCAACTCCGAAGCACCGAGGTCCTTGTGTCCCCAACTCCTCAACTTTACAACTTTTCCAGACCCCAATCTTCAGTCTTCCAGTACCCTATGACCCTTAAAGTTTCCCAACTCCTCGAGGCCAGGGCCCCCAGTTTCCTGACATCCTAGCTCAGCCACCCAGAACACCACCTACTTGGGTGTTTGGGAATGTGTGTGGAATGTGCCCCAGGGGCCGGGGGGTAGGAGGTCTTCTGCCATTTGGTGCCCAGATACCAGGGCAATGTTTGGGAACAGTTCTGCCCAAATGCCAGTACCACTCGCCCTGTTGTGAAACTGTAAGTCCAGGGTCCCAGCCCTCAGCTCAGGTCATCTAGGCCCTGTGGGGAGAGGGGACCCCGAGACCCTGCCGGTGTAGGGTCCTGACCAGCAAGTCCTTGAACACTGCCCGCAGGGGGGCTGTGGAGACACGCCAGGCTGTGCGGGTGCTGTTGACCTGCAGCTCCACGGTGCAGCCGAGCGATGCTATCACCTCGTTGAGGTTGTGCCGCAGGTTGGCCACTGGTCCTGGGGGAAGATGCCCTGGTAGATTACCTTCCTCTAGAGCCAATTAACTTTCTCCAGACCATCCTGAGCTCCCACTCTGCGGGCGGTGACCACCTTCTAGAACTGTACATTGATGGGGCCCAGAAGCTGGTGAGAGGTCATCCCATTCAACCCCTGATTTTTTTTTCCTTTTGTAAATGAAAGAGGCTCAGACACTCAGAGGAGCTCTCTCCAGGGGACACACAAATCAGAACAGCTGGGATTAGACCCCACACTCTTTGTTCTTCACCAAGCCTGGAGCTCAATGGATAGCCCACCCAGAGTCATTGCTTCAGGGTCACTAACTGGTACCCAGGGGAGCACACTCACCCTCATAGATGGCGGCCAAGGCATATCCCAGTACAAAGAGCCTGCCCTCTTTGCCCAGCATCTTGGGTATTAGTAGAAGGCTGGCACAGCGAATGTGAGGCGAGGTCCCCCAGCCTACGACGCCCAAGCCTATCAGGAGAGCCCAGCAAGTGGTGAGGCAGAGTAAGGAAGCTGCCTCTCCCACCAAGTTTAGCAGAGCACCCACCTCCCACAACTCATTTCTAGAACCATCACCATACTGCCCTTGTCCCATTCACTCTGGCTCTGATAGGCCTTCAGGCCACTCATGCATTCATCCATCAAATGGCCATTTATAGAGTTCGACTGTGTGCCAGCCTCCGGAAGGGCTTGGAGAGAAGGCTGGAGATTGAAAAGCCAGGGTCAGTGATTGACTTGGTGCATATATACGAGTGTGTGTGTTTGTGTTAGGGAAGGGGGCCAGCACCTTCCCTTTCCAGGCTGGACTCACAGGTACCCTAGGTACTGAGGGGACAGAAAGAGCAAGAGGTGAATTCTGGAAACAGACATTGGTGCTCAGAGCAGTCGGAAGAGAGGTCACAGCCACCCCGATATCCCCTGCTCTCTGACACCTACAGCTCCGTCCCTAATTTTAGCTTTTACTCGTGTACCTCCTGATGTGTTTTAGCAGTTTCACATGTGTCTCCCTGTGGTCTCTGCAAAGAGACAGTGAGCTCCTTGAAGCTCATAATCCAGGGAAGGAGACAGACGGGTAAACAGATGACTACAACACTAAGGGCTAAGTGCACAGGCAGGCGCTTATGGAGAGCTGTGGGAGCCCGGGAGGGAGCAGGCATTTCTGTGGGGAGGGGGTGGGGCTGGGAAGGCTGGACAAAGGCTGCGATGTGACAGCTGGGCCTGGGCAATGAGTAAGTGTTGCGAGGCATTCCAAGCCAAAGGAGTAGCATAAACTGGTCAGGGAACCCAGAAGATTCCTGTGTGGATGGAGTGTTCTCCCAAAGATGGCCAAGGCAGATCCCTAGTCCGTAGCCTTCTCTCCATCTGCTCTGCCCTCACGGAGTCCCCAGCATCTCTCGCGGGAGCTGCCTCGTCCCTTACTTCCTCTCTTGCTAACCTAAATATCAATTTTCTTTAGGCAGCCAGGGTGATCTTACAAAAACAAAAATCGGATCATGGTCCCTGCTCTGCTTGAAACCGTGCAATGACTCCCCATCTCTGCTTGGGATCAAATCCGGACTCCTCTAACACGATCACCAGACTCTCGTGATCTGGCCCCTTCCCACCTTCTGAGGTGATCTCATCCTATTCAGCCCTTCGCCCACCATGTCCGCCCACACTGGCCGTGTTGCTGTTTCTGGAACTTGCCAAGCTCGCACGTCCTCCCAGATTCCCGTGCCAGGAGCTCTCCTCCCCTGGTCTTCACCTGGCGGCTCTACCTTGCCACACAGGTTTGCTGCAAACCCTGTCAGTGCCACCTCATGGCTTGTTCTCCCTTCTTCCTTGCTAACACAACTTGGGTTTTGTTCCAGGGCAATGGCCTGTCCCTACCCTGGCCCCGGGGATAAATCTGGATCCGTCTAACCCAAGCATGCTATAGTAGGACATCGAAAGGGAGGTGATTCTGTGGTCTTGGCCTTTTGGCCAAGGCTCAAGCTGAGGATGATAGTTGACAAATAGCCGCCCTAGTTTCTGAGGGTGATTGTTGACCGAGGGCTCCTCTACCTTCTAAAGAGAGCCTCATGGAGTTTGCTCTCTGGGCATTCCCCAAAGAGCAAAAGTGGTGTCTCAGCCCTCTACCCCAACCAGCCTAGACAAAGACAGGGCCAGAAATCGGAATTATCTGGAAGTGGAGGGAAGTGGTTAGAGCAGGCAGACATAGGAGGAGAGGCTGTGGGGAGGATGGGTATTCACTTCCTCATGGCAAGTGACAGACTCCAAGAGCACCCTTCTGAGGCTGGTGTTACAAGAAAGGGAACCCGGCTGACCCCTCCCAACTGGACACCCACTGAGCTGCAGAGCCTGGCAGGGCCACCCCAGGGCTGCCCCAGAGCAGAGAAAGGGAGGGGCGTTCATGGACGAGGCCAGCAGGGCCTCCCAGGAGTACAGAGGAAGCAGGCACACGGAGCATGGTACTTCTCATCATGACAGGGGAGGGGCGACTTCAAGGGGGCCTGTGTTCCCCGTTTGGGAGGGCAAGGACGTTTCCTTTGGGACAAGCATACATATAGAGGGTATGTTAAGTCACCTCCGTCATCCAGGCTCTTTGCGACCCCATAGACTGTAGCCCACCAGGCTCCTCTGTCCATGGTATTCTGCAGGCATGAATACTGGAGTGGGTTGCCATGCCTTCCTTCGGGGGATCTTCCTAACCCAGGGATCGAAACTGTGTCTCTTATGTCTCCTGTGTTGGCAAGTGTGTTCTTTACCACTAGAGCCACCTGGGAAATAGAGAGGGCAGCAGGCCTCAAAGCCATCTGTGTGGGTCCCATCTCAGAGGGCTGCCTGTTTAGGAGGAGGCATCCAAAAATAAGAGTCTGCAGGTGGCCTGTAGGAACTACAGGGAGCTTCGTCCAAGGTCAGTCAAATAGAACTGCCCTCAGCAGGAAACTGGGCCCAGCGCGGTCCACACAGAGCCTCCAGCCAGACCATGAACAGGGCCCCCTGAGACGACCGGGGTGTGAGGGAGTGCTGCACAGAGGCGGGGGAATTCTAACAGTATCGATGACTTCAGACTTTTGTCCCTTTTCCTCTAATTCTTCTAATCCCCTTTCTGACATCAGAAGAGCCAGAAAGGGAAGGAAGTGGAGAAAAAAAGTGAGCGAGCAGGCTGTGCCTCTTGTCCGCCGCCGGACCCCACTCCACGGATTAGGCCTGCGCTTCGGGGCAAGGGCGTGGTCAGCAGGGAAGATGTTTGAGAACGACGTGAGATTGAAATCTTGACGTAGAATGGACTGGACTGGACCTTTTAAGCCCCGAAAATAGTCATAATTACTGAAGCAAGACTAGATCTAGATTTAAATCACCAGAAAGCTAAGGGTCTGTGTGAGAGGTCATCAGTGGGGAGAAACGTTGGAAAACAGTGGTCAGAGAGAAAGTAGTTTCCTGTTGGAGCCGCATCGAGGCGGTTGATTCCATGAGCTGGGGATGATGCTGCCCCCGTGCCTCTTGCCTGGGAGAGGGTTAGAAAGGACACGTGCTGCAGTTCGGATCAAAGAGGTTGGGGGAAGTCGGCCGGGGGTTACAGGAAGCTCTTTGTTCTCATAGGAGAGGCGAGGAAGGAATGCGCTGTCTTTTGAGATTGTCACGTGGGGACGTGGCGTCTGGATTTGCTGCAGCCATTTTGTGACCTGAAGAGGAATGGTCTACAGGCCAAAAATGGCAGAGAAAAAAGTCAAAAGGAAGCTTGGTCCTTGGTGGGTTTACTGAGCTGCCAAATTATACAAATTCCAAGACTACTCTACCTTGAAACTTGTTAAATGAGATGATCAATTTCCTTTATGGTTAAACCACTTTTAGGTGCGTTTTCTGCTCCTGTGGCTCAACACGTCTTGATGCAAGGCCTCCCTTCATGTGTCACCTTCTCTAAGAAGCCTTCTCTGACTACGCCCCAGCTAGCTCCCAATCCCTTTCTATCACAACCCCCTGGTTTACATTTTTCATACCACTTGTAACCATCCAAAATGCTCTTGTCTATTTCTTCATTTATTGTCTAACTCTTTCCACTAGAATGTAAACTTGAAAGAGAATGTAAACTCTGAAAAAAACTGGGTGTATGGTGGGGAATAGTTAAAAAGAATTAAGAGGTACAAGCTTCCAGTTATATAATAAATAAGTTAGAGATATATAACAAGGAATTTGGTCAATAGGAAATATGGCCAATATTTTATAATAACTTTAAATGGAGTATAATCTATAAAGATACTGAATCAAAATGTTGTACACCTGAAACTAATATAACATTTCAAATTAATTGTACTTCAATTAAAAGCAACATGTTCAATAATACTGTAAAAACTTTGTATAGGGAAAAATGGTTCTTAGACTTATTGTGGTGATCATTTCATAATGTATGCAAGTATCAAATCACTATATCATACACCTGAAATTAACATGATATTGTACATCAACTATATGTCAATTAAAAAAGAAATCATTATAAGTTTATAGCAGTCACTGCAATACATATATAGACACACATGTATGCACTATATCCCATGATGTATGTATGTGTATGTAATGCATGTTATATATATTATAAACTCTAGGGGACTAAAATGTAAAAAGTGAGCTGAGTGCTTGTCAACCTCGTTCACTGCTGAATGAATCCTCAGCAGGTGCTGAGTTAGTGCTAAATGAATGAGTGAATGAATGAACTGAGTTTATCAGAAGCAGGAGGCAACAAGATTAGAGAGGTCAGGAGAGATGGGGATTATGAATGGTTTCGGGGTTTATCATGGGGGTTAATCTCTGGAGGAGGAAATGGCAACCCACTCCAGTATTCTTGGCTGGTGAATCCCATGGACAGAGAAGCCTGGCAGGCTACAGTCTGTGGGGTAATCAAGAGTCAGATATGACTGATCACACACATAGGGGTTAATAGGGGGTACCTCAGACTGGGGAGACTCTTGCGGGCAAGAACTGTGTCTTCTGTAGACTGGGGCTCTTCCCTCTCATCTCCCCTCAAAACCCAAGATGAGGCTGATGAGGCTGAAGTTACAAGGGACACTTGGGAAGAGAAGAAACAAGAGGAGATTCCTTCCTGGGCACCCAGGGCTGTACTGCATCCCAGCTCTTAGCCCAGCACTAACCCACCAAGCTGTATAACGTTACCATCTTCTGATCTTCATAGATGTTCATAGGGTTCACCAGAAGCTGAAAGAGACCTAAAGATACAGGGTTCAGCCAAAGGTCAAAAGATGCGCCCCACCTCTGACCTCTTGCTCTGTACTCACCTATGGCCAGGAGCCCTCCGGTGCCTGCCCCCAGCAGGAAAGCGCTGATGGGAAATTCACCCGGCTGGCGCCAGAGGAATTGGTTACAGGATCTGGGCAGTCCCCAGTTCAGGAACCTCTGCACCGCTGAGGGTCAAACGGTTTAGCCCAGCAGGGCCAACATACCACTCTTCTGGCTGGGACATGGTTCATTAGGATTAGGGGTGACAGAGGGGTGGAGGCTGGGGGAACCTGGATAAGGGTGGCTGGAACGCAAGGGACCCTGGGGAAATGGGGCAGACACGAGGGAGAGAAGAAGAAAGGGCTAGGCCAACAGAGGGTGCTGGATGAGAGGGGTAGAGGCTGGGGGCCCCCAAAGTGGGGGAAGGGGCAGGAGTCCTGGAGGAGAGACTGGGTGAGAGGAGTGGGGGCCAGGAGTTGCTGGAAGTCACTGGGAAGGGTCAGGGTCTCTGGTGATTGACTCACTGGTGTGGGGTAGTTTCCTTTGCTCTTTTGCTCCATTCTGATGAGGTCTGATGGCCATGAGTCTGCTATGGGGAAGTCTCTCTCATTCCAGAAAGCTCCTCGAGGATGTCTTTGGATCAGAGGTTCGGCTTCTGTCTCCGCCTCACCCACAGCCTGTCTGAGGGCTGTGTCTTTTAATCCCTCAGCTGTGAAATGTGGAGGTTAGAGACCTACCTATCCCTTTCCAACTAGATAAAGAATTCTAAGACACACACGGTAAAAGCCCTCCGGAACCTTAGAATATGGTGAGAAATTCTAGGGCTTTTAAAGAGCCACAGAACCTGGAGGGCCTCACCTGGAGACAGGCAAACATTTGGTCCCCTCAGCCATGTCCAAGGTCACGAAGGATGCTGCGCAGCCCTTGGAGGCAGAGGAGCCGAGCATGGCGCGGGCTGTGGTCCGCAGCACAGGGGCTTTTATCCTGGGCTTGTCCCTGGCCACAGCCTACGGGCTGCTGGAGCTGCTGGTGGAAGGGCACAGCCCCTGGGGCTGCTTGGTGGGCACCCTCACTCTGGCCGCCTTCCTTAGTCTGGGCATGGGATTCTCCCGCCAGGTCCGGGTCGCTGTCCTTTTGCTGCTGCCCCAGGCCTTCTCCAGTGAGTTTGGCGCCCAGTGCAGGGGGTGGGCCCGGTGGAGGGGCTGGAGCAGGAGGGGTCTTGCGGGAGAGGGCGGTCCAAGGAAGCCCTGCTGCCTTCCGTAGGGCACTTGTATATGCTGCCATGGGCAAGGCTGCTGGCTTGGTTCCCATGGTGCTCTCTCCCCAGAGCAGGGCCGGACACTGCTGTTGGTGGCTGCCTTTGGGTTGGTGTTGCAAGGGCCTTGTGCCAACACCCTGCGCAACTTCACCCAGGCCAGCGAGGCTGTGGCCTGTGGGGCAGAACTGGCCCTGAACCAGACCGCCGAAGTGCTGGAGAGGGCCAAGCAGCCCCTCATCAGTAAGGCCACCCACCTCCATGGGCCCCTGACCTCCCCTCAGCCTGCGCAGTCACAGTCCTCTGGCTCCATTCATCTCTGTGGTCCTGGGGCTTAACCTCTAAGCATCCAGCAGGACCCCCTGACCCTCATTCTCTGGCCCGCTCCACTGCCAGATGGACTACCTCCCCGACCCCAGCATCTGGGCAGCTCCCTTGCTCCATGCCCTGCTCCGGGGCAATGGCTAGAGCCAGCCTCTAGAGGAGGAGACCCGACCGGAGCCCTGCCCTTGCCTCTCAGGTGCTCTGAACAAGATTAAAGCCATTGCCCAGAGAGCCAAGCAGGTGGCTGACCGGGTCCGAAAGTTCTTCCGGTCAATCATGGATGGCGTGAAGCACGTAGGTCAGCACGTTAGCATGTCTGTTTTGGGGGCCAGGATTTACCCAGTCTCCTCACCCTCACCCCCATTCAGGACTTCCTGGGCCCTGCCAGAGTGTTAACTAGACCCCACTGGATAAAGCACAGCCCGGCCCCTGACCACGGGCTTTTCTGGTTCCGGGTGCTGCCCTGGTATCCCCCTCAACCCCCCTGAGAAGATGCTGCAGGACTCCTGGGTACCAGCCCCACAGCCATTCCCAGCCAGGGCCCTGCGGAACGTGTGGTATTGGCTCCTGCACATTGGTGATGTGTGCAACTCAGAGCTGGGCAACCCCTACTTGAAGTGTGCTCGGGTCTTTGATGACGCCAAGGACAGCTGCATGAAGGTCATACCACAAGCCTACCACCTGTGCTTCGTGCTCATGCCCTTCAAGCTGATGCTCTGTGGACTTGCCAGCGGTGAGAGAATATGGACTTACTGGTAGGAATGGGGGCCCGGAAAATGTAGGGACCAGCTGGATGAGTGGGCCCGGTGACCAGTAGTGTAGTAGTAGCGTGCGTGTGCTTAGTCGTGTCTGACTCTTTGCGACTCCATGGACTGTAGCCTGCCAGGCTCCTTGGCCCATGGGATTTCCCATCCAAGAATACTGGAGTGGGTTGCCATTTCCTTCTCCAGGGGATCTTCCTGACCCAGGGATCAAATCCATGTCTCCTGCTTTGGCAGGCAACTTCTTTACCACTGGGCTACCTGGGAAGCCCCCTTCTAAGGGACTAATGAGGGGCAATAAATATGGGGCCAACAAGGATGCTGGGCTCCATGCAGGATTAAGGAGCAGGTAGGGGAAAACCAATGTGCAGGGTGGGGTCGTAAGGAGAAGCCAAAAGGTTTTGAGCTGATGTGGAGGCCAGCAGGAACAATGAAAAGTCGGGAGGCCCTGTGAGAGCAAGGTCTCTGGAGTCTGCAGAGACAAGCTGTATATCTTTGCCCCTCCTGACACTCAGTCTTGGCTCTCAGTGGCCCAGGTGTTCTGCATCATCCCTGGCTATATCCAGACCTTCCTGCGAGAGACCATGAGCACCCGTGAGTGGTTCCCACCTAGCCCTACTCATGCGGTGCTCCTCGGAGGCCTCCCTCCCTTATCCTGGCATGTGCCAACCCAGGAACGCTCCCTGTCCACAGATGAGAATTCAGGAAAAGACCTCCAGAGGTTGCCCAGGCCAATGTCCACGCCATACAGATTAGGAAATTGGGGCCCAGTGAAGAGAGGATGCTTCATCAAAGCCTGACTTGAGAGGAGGAGCTGGGGAGAGAAGCAGGGCCCCCTGCAGCCAAGGCAGGTTGTTGAGATGTTCCTTGTGAAGGCAGAAGCCTGGTGCTGAGCGTGCATCGGCCATGGCATAGACTGTGGAGGCTCTGTCCCCTCCTCAGTCCACTGTAGGTCCCAACACTGGGGGTTTCTAGCTGACCTGGGAGCCATGGGACCCCTGGGCTGGCCAGGCCCCTCCAGGGTGCAGCCCTGCCCCCTTGCAACTCTCCTTGCTCACATCTCTCCTGGACATGGGGCCTCAGCTGTGAGGAATTTGATTAACCGAGTGCGTCAAGAGTTTGAGTTCAACATGACAGCCACCCATTACTTCTCTGTGGATCTCAACGCCTCTCGGAGCCTGTCCCAGGTAGCTCTGGACCTCCATGAAGCCGTCAGCATAAAGCTGTACCACATCCGAGAGGCCTTGGCTCTGATGGGCTACACCACACCTCTGCTGCTCCTGCTTCTTTATCTCCAGTGAGGCGCTGGAGGGCCCCGCCAATGCAGGGGGTGGGGGCTAGGGCTGTTAGGGGCCTGCTTGTCCCCATGGCATCCTGGGAGGCTGGAGCTGGTGGGCAGGGGTGAGAGTGGGGAGTGTGGTGCCCTGGGATGTCTGGTTGGGGCTGCTGAGGGGCCTCACGTGTGTCCCACCAGAGCCCTGTATTACCGATACGGTTACCTGAACTGGGACAATTTCGACAACGTCTATATCACCAGCCGATTCCTGCGCATGGAGGCTGTCCGCTCCAGGGCAGGATTGCCCACGGTGCTGCCGCTCACTGCCCATGAGGCCAGACACTACATCCAGCCAGGCGAGGGCCCTGAGGACCCGGAGATAAGAGTCCCTGAGTGGGGCCAGGGCTCCCTCCAACCCCCCTGCTCTGCCCAGAAGTGCTGGGCACAGGCCTGGCTCAGGGCAGGGCCAGAGATGGGGGACGACAGAGAAAAAGGAAATTTCAGGCTCGAGAGGTGGGGGAGACACAACCCTGTCCTTGGGAAGCCTCAGCCTAAAAGGGGGTGTGTGTCTCAGAGCATGCAAAGAGAAGAGGGGCAGGTGATGTTTCTGGGAGCACCCTGGATGTCAAGACAGAGGGAAGGATGGGTGGAGAGTGGATGTGGAGCAAGGGAAGTGAAGCTGGGGAAGCTTTTGGAGGTGGTGAGCAAGAATGTGCATGCATGCTGATATGGAGGTGACGCAGCCGGCGGGAGGTGGGGAACAGTACTGTCTCTGAAGTGAGGGGGCGGGGAACCACATAAGGGTATCAGGGATGCCTTAGAAGGGGGGTTCCTGGAGACTGAAAAATGGCCACCAGGTCAAGGTGGAGATACTAGGTGTGTATCTCGAGCCATGGAGGCCCTGCCCAGGAAGAGTGCTTCCTTCTCACTCTTGCGCAGGGGTCCCCACAGCTTCCGCATCTTCCAGGTGAGCAGATAGGACCCAGTCTGACGAGGGGAAGGAGCTGCCTCCAGGAGGGAGGTCTCTCTAGGACCTAGGGTCTGTTGGGAAGGAGAATTGGGGAGAGTCCTCCTGACCAGCCCTCCCCCTTGCAGGCTCCATCTTCTTGTCCCGGTGGGAGCAGATTTTTGCATCCTAGCAATCTTCCACCTTGCCCAGCACCTCCTCCTCATGTTGTTCCTGGTCTTCCTGGACTATGCCGTCTTCTGGGTCCTGGACCTGGCTCGGTACCACCTGCAGGGGGAGGTTGTGGCCCGAAGTGAGTGTCCAAACTTCCCTAGCTTCCTCAGTCCTGGGAGAAGGCCTGAATGTGCCCCTGTCACTGCTACTTACCAGCCCCTGACATTGCCCCTCCTCCAACCCCATCCTCTGCTTGGTAATCCCTGTGCCCAGTTCAAGATTACACCATAACATAGTAGAGGAAAACACAAGCTCTAAAGTCAGACTGGCCTGGGGTCAAATCTCAGCAGAGTCCTTTACCAGAGGGTGACCTTGAGCAGTTTGCTCAACCTCCCAGACCTTCAGCTGCCTCATCTGAACCATGGGACAGCCATGGTAGCAGCTTCTCTGGGTGGCTCTACATAGATGAGACCACATGTGTGAGTGCCTGGTGGACCTCGGATTGACAGCATGCCACAAACCACAGAAGAGAGTTAATCTAATCCTTTATACCAGAGGCCCAACAGAAAAAGCAAAAAAAAAAAAAAAAAAAAAACCTCGAAAGAATCGATAAAGCCCTTAGTTCAATACCTGATACATAGTCAGTGCTCAACAAATGCTTTATTTTTGAAAACATTTAAAAAATTTGAAGTACAGTTGACTTACAATGTTTTAATTTCTGCTGTACGGCAAAGAGATTCAGTTATATGTATGTGTGTGTGTGTGTATATATATATATATATATATTCATTTTTATATTCTTTTCTATTATGATTTATCACAGGATATTGACTATAGTTCCCTGTGCCACACAGTCAAGTTCAAGTTCAGTCACTCAGTCGTGTCCGACTCTTTGCGACCTCATGAATCGCAGCACACCAGTCCTCCCTGTTCATTACCATCTCTCGGAGTTCACTCAGACTCACGTCCATCGAGTCCGTGATGCCATCCAGCCATCTCACCCTCGGTCATCCCCTTCTCCTCCTGCCCTCAATCCCTCCCAGCATCAGAGTCTTTTCCAATGAGTCAACTCTTCTCATGAGGTGGCCAAAGTACTGAAGTTTCAGCTTTAGCATCATTCCTTCCAAAGAAATCCCAGGGTTGATCTCCTTCAGAATGGACTGGTTGGATCTCCTTGCAGTCCAAGGGACTCTCAAGAGTCTTCTCCAACACCACAGTTCAAAAGCATCAATTCTTCGGCGCTCAGCCTTCTTCACAGTCCAACTCTCACATCCATACATGACCACAGGAAAAACCATAGCCTTGACTAGACGGACCTTAGTCAGCAAAGTAATGTCTCTGCTTTTGAATATGCTATTTATGTTGGTCATAACTTTTCTTCCAAGGAGTAAGCGTCTTTTAATTTCATGGCTGCAGTCACCATCTTCAGTGATTTTGGAACCCCCAAAAATAAAGTCAGCCACTGTTTCCACTGTTTCCCCATCTATTTCCCATGAAGTGATGGGACTGGATGCCATGATCTTCGTTTTCTGAATGTTGAGCTTTAAGCCAACTTTTTCACTCTCCTCTTTCACCTTCATCAAGACGCCCTTTAGCTCCTCTTCACTTTCTGCCATAAGGGTGATATCATCTGCATATCTGAGGTTATTGATATTTCTCCCAGCAATCTTGATTCCAGCTTGTGTTTCTTCCAGCCCAGCGTTTCTCATGATGTACTCTGCATATAAGTTAAATAAGCAGGGTGACAATATACAGCCTTGACGTACTCCTTTTCCTATTTGGAACCAGTCTGTTGTTCCATGTCCAGTTCTAACTGTTGCCACACAGTAGGACCTTGATTATCCATCCCATATATAATAGCTTGCACCTGCTAATCCCACACTCCCAAACCTTCCCTCTCCCAACAAATGCTTTAAAATAAATGTTTCTGGGTAGTCATGGAGTCTGGGCATGGACCCACAGGCTATCAAGGTCATTTCAGATCTGGTGGCCTGAGAAGGCAGACCACGTAGGTACCAGTGCCAGCCAGCTCTGGACCATGGAGCCAGGCCTAGTTTCCAGGAGCTGATCCCGGGGCCTGGAGCACCACAAGGGTGTCTGGGGCCTCCGGGGGAACCTGGGGGCCATTTCTATGCTTTGCACCATCCACTTGCCACCTTCCAGAAGGTGTGGTCTTTTGTACATGGTGGACTGGGTAGCTTCCAAGAACATCCCTCACACAGGGTCTTGATGCCCAGGCCCTGTGTTCGTATCCATAACCGTGGAAGGCACTGGCTCCACAGGGAAGATTTACCGTGACCTGGTGTCTGCATTCGAAGTCCTCCAGCAAGGCAACATCACCGTCCTGTCCCGACACTGCCGTCTGCATCCCTCAGAGCCCAACTCCACTGGTTACATAGTCATCGGTATCCACACCTCCGAGGGCGCTGGGGGGAGAGACACAGTTCAGGGCATGAGGGGCACAGTCTGCTGAGGGTGAGTGTGGCTGGCACCTGGTGCCCCTAGCAGCAGCTTACTGGGTCTGCTGTGCCCCCAGGCGTCATGTATGGCCTTTGCTTCTTTGTCACTTTGTTCGGCAACTATGTCAGTCGGCTGCGGCGGCTCATCTGTGCCTCCTACTACCCATCTCGGGAGCAGGTGAGGTGGCTAAGCTCCTGGCTGTCTCTCTTGGACTGGGGAGTTCAGAAGGCTTCTGCAGCCCAGCTCTCTCCCTCTAGTTGATCCCCAAAGCAAATGCCCTGGACCACAGAAGGGAGAAATGGTGCCTCTTGAGATAAAGCTTGCTTCCAAAGATTTGTTAAAACCCTGGGGAAAGGGATTTCCCTGGTGGTCAAGTGGCTCAGACTCCTTGTTTCTAATTCAGAGGGCCCAGGTTTGATTCCTGGTCGGGGAACTGGACCCCACATGCCAAAACTAAGGATCTGATGCAGCCAAATAAATAAATTAAAAACAAAACAAACAAAAACCCTGGGGGCAGGAGCCATGCTGGTGTTGAGGTGGGATGAAAACCTGCCATTTGTTTACTTACTCATGACTCATTGAGCACCTACTGTATGCTAGTCACCATGCCGGCGGCTTCAGGGATGCAGAGATGAACCAGACAGTCTCAAGGCAGGTTTTAACAAGACTGTTAACAATGAAAAAAATATTTTTAGGAAATTCCCTGGCCACCCAGTGATTAAGACTCTGATCTCCCACTGCAGGGTGCGAGAGGGTGAGGGCGAGAGAGGGTGAGAGTACGATCCCTGGTTGGAGAATCAAGACCCCACAAACCTCAGAGCACAGCCAAAAAAAGAGGAAGAAAAAAAAGTGTTTTTATTAAGGGATAAATAAAGTGCTAAGGAAACCCAGAGGAGGGGATGGGTGCATCCACCTAGGGAAGCCCTGAAGTCTTCCCCCAGGAAGGGGCATTGAGCCAAGCCTACAAGGAGTCATAGGAAATGGACAGAAGGTAAAGGTAAGGGGTAGGGGGTGAGTGCAGAGGGCATTCCAGGCAGACAGAATCAAGGGGACCCCATCCTTGAATTCCCCTCCACCAGGAGAGGATCTCCTACCTCTACAATGTACTTCTGAGCCGCCGAACCAATCTGCTGGCTGCCTTGCACCGATCAGTGAGGAGACGGGCAGCTGACCCCGGCCGCATGAGCGTCCTCCAGGTGCTGGCTGGACGGTAAGCCCACGGTCTTTCCTTACAGGAAGTGGAGTGAGAGGGAGTAGAAAAAGAGCCCAGAGGTCAGAATGGATCACTGTCTTTCCTAGGTATCCAGAGATTTGGTTGAAGAGGGTGCTCATTCATGAATGGATTGGGGATGACTCTCTGTAGGGGTGGGGAGTCAAAGGAGGAGGAGGACAGGAAGAAGGGAGGTTCTTGCTATAATCGGAGGGATGGAGGTTAGACTGTAGGGAGACCTACCTTTGATTTGGAGGGTGATACTGGAGAGGATGAGGGATAGTTAGATGGGCTGGGCTGGCCTGCTTTTTAAAAAATTAATTTAAAAAGTATAATATAGCTGATTTACAATTATGTGTTAATTTCTGCTGTATTATAGCAAAGTGATTCAGCCATCCACACATATACACTCTTTTAAAAAAATATTCTTTTTTGTTATGGTTTATCACAGAATATAGAATAAGGTTCCCTGTGTTGTACAGTAGGACTTTGTTATCTACCATTCTATATATACTGGTTTGCATCTGCTAACCCAAAACTCCCACTCCATCTCTCCCTTTCCCCCTCCCCTTGCAACCACAAGTCTGTTCCTCCAGTCTGCGAGTCTGTTCCTCCACGCCTGCGAGTCTGTTCCTCCACGTCTGCGAGTCTGTTCCTCCAGTCTGCGAGTCTGTTTCCGCACGTCTGCGAGTCTGTTCCTCCAGTCTGCGAGTCTGTTTCCGCACGTCTGCGAGTCTGTTCCTCCAGTCTGCGAGTCTGTTTCCGCATGTCTGCGAGTCTGTTCCTCCACGCCTGCGAGTCTGTTCCTCCACGCCTGCGAGTCTGTTCCTCCACGTCTGCGAGTCTGTTCCTCCAGTCTGCGAGTCTGTTTCCGCACGTCTGCGAGTCTGTTTCTTCATGTCTGCGAGTCTGTTTCCGCACGTCTGCGAGTCTGTTTCCGCACGTCTGCGAGTCTGTTTCCGCACGTCTGCGAGTCTGTTTCCGCACGTCTGCGAGTCTGTTCCTCCGTCTGCGAGTCTGTTCCTCCAGTCTGCGAGTCTGTTTCCGCACGTCTGCGAGTCTGTTTCTCCATGTCTGCGAGTCTGTTTCCGCGCTGCGTCTGCGAAGTCTGTTCCTCCAGTCTGCGAGTCTGTTCCTCCAGTCTGCGAGTCTGTTTCCGCACGTCTGCGAGTCTGTTTCCGCACGTCTGCGAGTCTGTTTCTCCATGTCTGCGAGTCTGTTTCCGCACGTCTGCGAGTCTGTTTCTTCATGTCTGCGAGTCTGTTTCCGCATGTCTGCGAGTCTGTTCCTCCAGTCTGCGAGTCTGTTTCCGCACGTCTGCGAGTCTGTTTCTTCATGTCTGCGAGTCTGTTTCCGCATGTCTGCGAGTCTGTTTCTCCATGTCTGCGAGTCTGTTTCCGCACGTCTGCGAGTCTGTTTCCCGCACGTCTGCGAGTCTGTTTCTCCATGTCTGCGAGTCTGTTTCCGCACGTCTGCGAGTCTGTTTCCGCATGTCTGCGAGTCTGTTTCCGCAGGTCTGCGAATCTGTTTCTCCGTGTCTGTGAGTCTGTTTCCGCAGGTCTGAGAATCTGTTTCTCCGTGTCTGTGAGTCTGTTTCCGCAGGTCTGCGAATCTGTTTCTCCGTGTCTGTGAATCTGTTTCCGCAGGTCTGCGAGTCTGTTCCTCCATGTCTGTGAGTCTGTTTCTCCACGTCTGTCCTCCACATCTGTGAGTCTGTTCTCTGTGTCTGTGAGTCTGTTCTCTGTGTCTGCGAGTCCGTTCCTCCACGTCTGTGAGTCTGTTCTCTATGTGAGTCTGTTCCTCCACGTCTGTGAGTCCGTTCCATGTCTGTGACTCTGTTCCTCCACATCTGTGAGTCTGTTTCATAAAAGTTCCTCTGTGTCATATTTTAGATTCCACAAATAAGCGTTATCATATAGCGTTTATCTTTCTGGTTCTGACTTCATTTGGTATGAGAATCTCCAGGTGCATCCATGTTGCTGCAAATGGCATTTCGTTCTTTTCCTGGCTGAGTAGTACTCCACAGTATATATGCGCCACATCTTCTTTATCTGTTCATCTGTCCATGGACATTTAGGTTGCTTCCGCGTCTTGGCTGTTGTGAATAGTGCTGCTTTGAGAATAGGATGCTTGTACCGTTTTGAGTTATATTTTTGTCCAGATATATTGAGCTGACCTACTTAGTGTCTGGGACCCCTCTCCTCAGGTGTTCCTGCCTGGTTCCATTTATCAGCCACTTCAGCCAGCATCAGACCTACTGCCTGGGCTGTGGGCAGCCTCAGGATGAGGGGGACACAGAGAATTCAGTGGCCTGCACTACCCCAGGCTGCAGAGGTGAGAGTTCTGAGGAAGATGCCTCTCTGCTGGGACTCTCAGCATTTGTATATGACAATCAGCTTTTATGGACTTCTGTCCCTCACCTTTTGTACCCCTCCCTTCGTTATGACACATGTTCTCATTTACACAGAACCCTCAGGTAGCTCATTTTCTCTGTGTGCCTTAATCCTCCAGTGCAAGTAGAATTCCTATGCAAGTGGTATTACAGCAGTTCCCCAGAGTGCATGGTTTGATGAATGGTCTTCCCCTTGGGTGGAGTTGGGGAGGCAAGGGCTGAAAGCTCGGGAGCACAGTGCCGGGATGGGGGTGGGGGAACAAGTTCAATTCCTTCCCTCCTGGCCTCCTCCAGGTCTCTACTGTCTCACCTGCTTCCGTCTCCTGGGCAACACCTGCTCCGTGTGTGCTTCTCCCCTCTCCTACCAGCAGGAGCTGGATCTAGAGCTGTGAGTCTCAGGCAACACGGGGTGGCTGGAGACTGTGGGGGGCAGTGGGAGCGGCCACCCCTCCTGCAGGACCTCTGTGGGCTACTGAGATGGGAGGCTTCTCCAGGGACTCCAGTGATGAGGAGGGCCCCCGCCTATGGCTGGCTGCCGCCCACCAAAAGGGTCCTGAGCAGGAGGCGCTACTGCGGCAGCAGCTCCAGGAAGCGCTGGGCAGGACCCTCTCATCGGATTCCATGTCGGAATCCAGGTGAGCGGAAAACTTCAGGAGTGGGGACTGGGAGGCCTAAGCATGTTCGGTCACATTTATCAAGGGTTTCTTGGCTGCCTGGCCCTCTGCTAGAGCTGGAGAGAGAAAAGGGGTAGGGGGTAGGGGGGGTTGCCCCATGCCTGCTGTGTCAGCACCCCTGCCTTGGGGTGAGTGGGGGAGAATGACATCAAGTGGATAAGTGACAATGTAGAGAGCGCCCCAAATGAGGAGTGAAGCAGGCTCTGGGAAGCACAGAGGACAGAACACCCGGTTTGGGATGGAGGTATATTAATGAAGGCTTCATGAAAGACGTCAAAATATAGGTGAGCTTGATTTTTACTCACAGAGAGCCAAGTATATCAAATGCTGTGAGATTATCAAGTAGGATGAAGCCTGGAAGCCAAAGGGTTTGTTAGGCTGAGGAGTGCAAGAGGACATTCCAGGGGGAGGCTTGTGTGAGTCTGGAGAATATGGGACACTTAGAGGTGGGGGGGAGGGTCAGGGAGGGGTGTATTTGTGGCTGGGTGGAGACAGCAGAGCATACTGGGAGATGAGGTTGGGCATCAAGGCAGGGGAGAGGTGGGAGAGGGCCTCAGTTTACCATCTGAAGATCCTCAGTCAGAAAGTGATGTATTAATATGTGTCTTTTGGGACAATAAGCTAAGAAGGCAGAGTGGAGGCAGGGTGGAAGCAGGGAGACCAGAGAGGAGGTTGTCTTAGCTCAGGAAAAGTTGGTGACAGCCTCAGGACTGAGGTGCTGAGAATGACAGGGACCTTGTGTTTGGAACTGGGTGGTGCTAGGGCAAGAGGAGAAACAGGTTCTGCAGAAACAATGGCCCAGTTCTAGACCTTTCTGGTATCTGTAGGGAATCCACTGGGAATGCCCAGGGGACAGTTAGAAAAGGGCAGGGCTCTGGGCCAGAGGTATCTTTTGGGGGTTGCTGACTTGGAGACTGTGAGAGAGATGAGCTGGATCACCCTGGTGGAGGGCAGGGCAGCAGAGGAGGGGGCAGGGACAGGACCCTGAGGAGCTCCATCACAAACCAAGGAAGGGAGAGACTCAAGAACAGAGAGCCAAGCAGATCCAATGTTGTGAGATGATCAAGTAGGATGAAGCCTAAAGATTGGCCATTGAATTTGGTGGTCGAGAGATCCTTAGAGTGGCTTGTGGGACTATTTCTCATGGTGTGGGGAAGGCCAAAACCAGTCCTCATGGGTTGATGGGAGTGACTGGTAGAGAAGACTCAGAAACAGGGTACATGGCTCTGTGTCACTGCTGCAAGAAGTTTGGAAATTATTATTTTTTAATATAACTGCTGTAGTTTAAAAAAGGAAGCTTGATGGTAAAGAGGAGAGAGTTAGCTTCATAGAACAAGAGAGTAGCTTGAAGAGAACCTAAAAGATTTTTCTTTATCCAAGAAAAAGCTTTTTCTTTACCCAAGTATGGGGAGATTTGAGGATTTCAGAGATGAAAAAGCGTTGAAGAGTGAGAGATGCTGGAGAGATGGGATCTAGGGCCAGGTGAACAGGGTGGCCTCAAATAGGACCGGGCTCGCCCGAGGCAGGAGGGGAGAGGGCATGTTCCTCCCAGCAGAGCTGAGCCTGCTCCATTCTGGTGGCCTTGCTTTTCTCAGGGTGAGGGGGTGGGGTTGGCGACTGGGGGTGGGGATAGGAGGCATGCACACCTGCTGAAACAGTAAAGAATGGGGTTGGGAGTGGAATAAAGGTTTCAAGGAGTGGGTGGTGGAGGTTGAAATGCCTGCCTTGGGGAGTGTGCAAAGGAGCCAACTGGGGAGGTTAAGAGATTTCCAGGGAGCGTTAAAGGCTCAGATGAAGTTGAAAATCATCACGTGTAATGACAGACTCCAGCGTGCTTGGTTACGTGGTTTTCTCAAGCAAATGTGGTAGCCATGAATGGGCTTCCAGGGTTGAAGGCTTTTTCTGGGCAGGTCAGGAGATGATGGGGTGAGAATTGGGGTGCTTTAGTCAGCGTATCTAAGATGACTGGGGAAGAGAAAGGGGTTGAGATCCCAGGGGGCAGTCCAAGGTCTATGTGTTGCTGGGGTGTTAAAGCAGAGGCCAGGAGGGATGCAGACAATGGGCCAGGCCAAGGAAGAATCAGGGGGATAAATCCAGAGAGTAGCCAAGACTGAGGGTGATGTCTGAGTAGGAGCAGAGAGGAAGGTCATTATGGCCAAGGAGGTTGAGGACTGGAAGGCCAGCCCACCAGCGAGAAGGCAGCTGGGCCACAAGAGTGGCTCAAGTCTGATACCAGCACCCTGGATGGGTATGGCAGGATGTTGGCAGGGCCTGGGGAGGCCTGGGAGTGTAGCTTCCATGGTAGCCAGGGGCTTTGCAATACGCCACAGGCATGCCAAGTCTGAGAAAGACAAGCAATCTCCACTTGGGAGGACTGAAGAGAAAACTGTCCAGTGGTCACATTCCAGTGTGAATGGGCACCAGAAATTAGTAATGAATTCAGAGGCTGAAGGGGAAGGAAGGTTTTATTTTGAGCGGTTCCAGAGGGCTCAATGAAGTTAAAAGCTGGGCAGCCAGGGAGGTACACTACAGCCTTGAGTGAGTATTATTTCCGAGGTCACTACTGGTTCTGCCCTTGCAGAGCACATGACCTTGGGCACATCATTGCCCACTCATCTCTCAGCCTAAAGTCAGAAGATCTCTACAGACACACGCTGGCTTGCCTTGGAGGGGCCTGTGAGAGCCACAGTGGCTGGAAGATAAATCTGAGCGAAATATGAATAGACAGGGCAGGTGCAGGAGGAAGAAGTCACCTGTGAAAACAGAATCCTGGTGACTGGGCCACCCTCTTCCTCTCCTCACTAGTGACCTGGATGAGGAGAAGGGGCCTCGGGAGAGAAGGCACAGGTAGCCACCACCACCTGAGGCCCTGTCTGTCAGCAGCCCTCTCAGCCCCACTAATTGCCTCAGAAATCCTCTGCCCTCAAAGCAGTCCCCATCTCTCATTTCCCTCTCCTCCCCATCCCTCCCACCTACCTCCAAAATAAAGAAACCAAGGTTGGACACAAGCGTGAATCTTAAATTATTATTATTTCTTCCTGTCGCTTACACCCGAGGTGGGGGACAAGGGAAGGGGAGGGCACAGGAGAGGGGGGACCGCCTCCCCCTTAAGGCACTGAGTGGAGAAGCCGCAAGGGGGGAGGCCACACTGTCCTCACTCCCCGGGCTGGGCCCCCATCACCTGAAATGCAAAGAGGAGGCCCAGAGCAACCTGGCCTCCCCCTACCCCAATATATTACATCATCACTTTTTAAATAGAGACAAGGACTGGTCCCGCTACCCCCTCCCTGTGACCCCCCACTATTGGGGGTACCTGGGCAGCTGTGCAAATGGGCATGGGGGTGCATGGGAAGGAGGGAGAGCACCGGGCCCCTGAACCTGCCCCTTTTAAGGAGGCGGGGGGCCGCCAGGCCAGGGAGGGGAAATAGTGCAAGGCAGAGCCCAGGCCCGAGCGGGGTCCAGCACCCAGCGAGGAAGGGGGAGATACCCCCACCCCCAGCAGAATTGGGTAGTTAAAAATCTTAAACTAGATTTCAACAAGACCAACAGAAAAGGCTATGTACAGAACGGGGGTGGATTCAATCCTAAGGGAAGAGTGAGGGAATTATTCTCCCCACCCCAACAGGGAGCCCCTAGCAGGCAAGGGTCTGAGGGTAGGACTCCTTTCCCACAGGGCGGCAGCCCACTTTACCTGGGGGCGGGCGAGCAGTTCCTTGCCCAGGCCTTGGCAAGGGGGCAGGCTTACCCGGTGGGGTGGTGGAGGTGAAGGCGGCTCCCTGGCAGTGGCCGCCAGGGGCGCTCGCCCGCGCAGGGCACAGCCGCCAGATGGCGCCGGCCAGCCCGTTCTCCGCCAGGCTCCCCGCCAGCCCCTCACCCGGTCCCACACCCAGCACCGCGCCAGCCCGGGGGCGGCGTGAGTCAGGGGCGGCAGCAGTGGTGGTGGCGGCGGCTCGCACCTGGGCGGGGAGGAGGTGGGGAGGAGGAGAAGAGGGTAGGACACCGCCCGGCCCGCCCTGCCCTCTGGCCCCGGGGAGGGAGCGGCGGGAACAAGACATTCCCTGCCCGGGGACGCGGGAGGGGAGGAGAACCGGCAGCGGCTCCCCTGGCTGGGCGGGGCCCTCCCGCTGCCCCCAGGGGCAGGCGAGCCAATCAGGCCACCCCGCCCCCTTCTCCAGGACCCCATGACTCAGCGCTGGGAGAAGGGCGGAGGGGGACTGGGATGGCTCCTTCCTTACAGGCCCAGTCCCCGTCTTCCAAGCTTTTACCTTGTTTTCCCCACTTACCCATCCTTTGCCGCCCCCCTTTGCGTAATTCACTGCCAGGAAAAGGGAACAGAAACCAGGAAGGAGGGGTCTCGAAAGGGAGGGGCAGTCCTTCACCCCCTAACACAGCCAAAACCCCAAGGGGCATGGGGGTGGGGCAAGGCTTTGGTCCCAAGCCCCCCACCCCCTAGAAACCCGCATAGCCGAAGAGGGACCCCACAAATCAGAAATACATTATTGCTTCTACTCCCCAGGAGCAGCTGGGGACAGGGACCCCACCTTTACAATGGAGCTGTAAATATATACATAATATCATATGTATCACTCCGTGGGAGAGCACCCCAATCTGGGGAGACTCTGCCCCAAAACCTTCTCGGCTTGGAACTGGAATGAGGGCTCTGAGGGAAGGAGCCTATTTCCGATGCCAGGGAGACTCAGTGCCTGAACCCCCCAGCGCCGTCTCTGCTGTGCACACTCCCACTGCTTGGCGTGGGCCTCCCCGGTCCCCGTGCTGCTCCAGCTCGGCCACTCGTCCCTCTTTAAGAGGTGTCCATGGCACCTTCAGCCTGAGGTGTTGCCGGTGCCCCCTCCTCCTCCTCGTCATCAGGGGCCCTGGGGTGGAGTCTGGGGGTCCGGTAGGTGCGGACGTCTCCCAGAATCGAGCCAGAGACAGGCGGAAGGTGTCCAAGTGACCGTTGGAGAGGTCGAGGCCAGCAGGGGACGAGGTGGCGGCGGAGGGCGGGGGGGTAGTGAGGGGGCGCATCGTCCTTGCGGGCGCCGCCGGGTGCGCACCTCCAGGCAGTTCTGGCCCTTGAGGTGGCGCTGCAGGTGGTCCTCCTTGGCGAAAGCCTTGTGGCACAGGTGGCACTCGTAGGGCCGGTCCCCTGTGTGCAGGTGCATGTGGTTCTTGAGGTCGTAGCTGTGCAGGAAGCGGGCTGGGCAGTGTGAGCACGAGTACGGGCGCTCTCCGGTGTGCTTCCGCATGTGGATCTTCAGCTTGTCGTTCCTGGTGCGGAGGGAGAGGGCAGAGGGAGCCGTCACATGGGGTCCTCGGATCGCTGGTCCCGGCCGGTCCCGCCCGCTCCGGGGAGACCCTTGCTGACTTAGCCCCAGGTGAACCACCTGCCTCCAGCACAGTCAGATCTTTAAGGCCCCAGACCCACCTTCCTTGACTTTCTTTCTCCTGGTCTCTTGCCTCAGCCTGGGGACCACCCCACAGTCCCTCCAGGATCCTCTCCCTCCACACCCCGGCTCTCACAACCCCTTCTCCCTTGCGCCCGCCCCCTCCCCACCACATGGCCCCCGCTGGGCCTCTTCCCACTGGTGCTCACCGGGTGAAACGGACACCGCAGACTTCACAGGCGAAGGGCTTCTCACCCGTATGGGTCCTCATGTGGCGTGGCAGTTTGCCCGCCCCGTGGATGATCTTGTGGCAGACTGGGCACTCCTGGGGCATCTGGGAGGCGGCGTTTGCGCACTAGCTTGTCCTGGCTGTCCAGGCCTGGAGGCAGGGTGTCCTGGTGCAGGGAGCTGAGGTAGGCCATCAGGTCGGGATCGATGGCATCCTCGTCTGAGCCCAGCTCCTCTGGGGACAGCGGGGGCCCGCCGCCCTGTGCCAGCCCGTAGGGCGGGGGGGGTACACCAGCTCCTCTTCTTCTTCCTCACCCCTCGCAGGCCTCGTAGCTCAGGGGCCCCTCGGGAGGTGAGGCAGCCCCTGTGGGAGGGCTGTAGCTATCTCCCAGCCCACTGCCCACTCTGCTCGCCTCCTCCTCCTCCTCGTAGGTGAAGGGATGGGTGGGCACCGTGGGCACCTCGGGCACCAGGTGGTTGGCCCGGGCCCCCTTGGTCTGCAGGAAAGCTTTGCGGGGCTTGCGGCTGCGGCGGGCAACAGGCCGAGGAGGCGGTGGCGGCGGTGGTGGGAGGGGCGCCTGTGGAGGGCTGTCGTCACCGTTGGGGACTCCTGAAGCTGAGGCGGTAGCTGTACAGGCAAAGGCTTCCAGGTACTGCCGCGCTCGCTCACAGTCGTCCTCGTCCGGGCTGGGCGCCTCTAGTCCGCTGCCCTGCAGAATCTCCATGCAGGCCGCGATGACACAGGGGATCTCCAGCAGCCGCGCGGGCTTGCAGTACGGCCGGCATGTTGGCGCTGCTAGTGGTCAGGGTGGCTGTGTAGGCAAACTCGAGCAGGGCACCCAGTGCCTCAGGCCCCACGAAGTCCAACTCGCACACGCCGGCCCCTGCACCCCCAGCAGCTGTCCCACCGCCCCCAGCACCCGAGAGCGCACCGCCACCACCCTCGGTGAAGAGCTTCTTGAAGTAGTGGCTGCAGGCAGCCAGCACAGCCCGGTGGGTGCGGTACTCCAGGCCCTGCGTCCGGATGGTGAGGTCACAGAGGTGGCCCAGCTGGCGCTGCTCATTGAGGCAGCTCAGGAGCTCACTGCTGTGGTCTGGGAATGGAATCCCGATCAGGTCATCCTCAGGGCTCCCCATCTTCTCCTGTGGAGCGAAGAAGGGGAGGTTAGGAGTGCTCAGCCCTGCCAGGGTGCCCAGAGATGGAATACCAGCACCGGCCATGAGCATAGGCCCTTCAAGTACTTTACACCCATTTCATCTTCTGTGACCTTCTAAAGGAACAATTATCCATTTCACAGGCAGGAACCTGAGGCACAGACATGTGAAGTGACTGCCTATGGTAAGTGCGGAACAGGTTCAAAGCCAGGCGGCGGCCGAGCCCTGTTCCTAACCACTGTGCAATGTTCTGCCTCAGTGAGTGCGGGAGCTCTGCCTTTCTGGCCTTTCCTAGAGACCCATCTGCTTCACCTGCCCCGTTCCCATCCCTTTGGAAGAAGCACTGGTCTGGGAGAAAGGATGCCTGTGTTCTGGTTCAGACTTCATGAAGAACTGGCTGAAGGACTCCGGGTGCCTCTTGCAGCCAGCCTCAGGCATCTGAAAAGTGGGGTGACACTCTCTGTGATGGAACCTCCTCTCACCCCAGAGAGAGGCCAGTGAGAGTTCAGATTCACTTTGGGCCAAGGTCTGTTCAAGGCAAGGTCAGGAGCTTTAACTCACATTATCTCCCTAAAGCATTTGGTGCACTATAAAACACTATGCAAACCTGGGAGGTGGCTCCCCAGGACCCCACCTTCTTCCCCACCCACTAAAAGTTCATCTCCCCTTCTAGATCTCCCCCTTGTAGAGGCCAAAAGGGAAACATAGCTCCCAGCATACCTTCCCCCACATCCTCCCCTCCCCATGGGGCCAAGGAGCAGCCACCCTTTGCTGGGGTGTCGCTGGCGCTGGCGCGGGTGCTTCCTGCCCCGCACCGATAAGCATCGTCCCCACCCCTCCCCCCTGCCAATAGGCCAAGTTCCAGTCCTACCCCTCCTCCACCGGGCTGCCACTGCCAGCTCTCCCTCTCCATTCCTGGCCAGCCAGGAGAGCCCCCCTCTCCTGAAGACCTTCTTCCACCCTGTGCTAGCCTTTCCAAGGCACAGCCACAGAAGGCACAGCACTTTGGCAGTCCCAAGGCTGGTGGAGGGAGGCGGCTAGCAGAGTGAGTCTGGCCTGGAAGTGAGGAGATCAGCTTCTAATCCTGGCTCTGCTATCTTGCCGAATGACCTTGGCCAAGTCATTTCTCTCTGTGCTTCTGTCTCCTCATGGTACACAAGGAGCGGGTGGGGATGAAAGCCGTGGGGGCTCAGCCCTTCCACCCCTGACATTTGGTGGTCTGGAGCAACTGGAGACAGAGGTGAGGGCTGGAAAGAGCTGGGCTCTGGAGTCATCCAGGCTTGAGTTTGAATCCTCACTCAGCGACTGATTAGCTCTGTGATACTTAAACAAGTTGTTTAACCTCTGAACCTTCTTTTCTATAAACATCCCATGTCTATAACATGGGATAACTCCACCTGATTCCTAGGGCTGTAGTGATGGTTAAATGAGCCCGTGGGTAGCACAACACCTAACAGAGTAGGGGCTCAATAAAAGTTCTGGCCTTGGGAGGGGAGAAACCAAGCCTCACCTGGAGGGAGATTGCACTAGACAGATGGTCTCTGCTGGGAGAAAGGTCTGTCTCCCCTGTCAAATCACCCAGGGGGAGTCTGGTTACTACTAGCTACATGACCTTGAACCAGTCACTTTCTTTCCCATTTCCTCATCTGCAAAATTAAAGGCTGACCCGGATGATGGGCAAGCCTCACCAACAGTTTGCTGGTGTCTTCTCTGCCATTCCCACCAACTGCTCAATCTTGGCCACTGATGGGGAAGGGTTTTGAGGGGGTTGGAGGAGTCTAGGGCTACAGGTTTCCTTTTGAGGACACAAGAACTGCATCGTCTCTGCCTGCCTCCTCGTCTTCCCTATAACATCCGGACGCCTGCGTGGAAGCCTTGAGTGAGCAGCACCCATGTGCTGGCTCATAAGCCACAGTCAGATACCCTCAGATAGCCCACCCCTTCCCACCTTAAGTCCACAAATCACTTCTCTCCCTGAGGGCCAAGCAGTCTGGGAGCACTCCCAGTTTCCTTGGGTTTTCCCACCTGTACTTTACAAATAGTACAAGTGGCAAATGGCCCCAGGACTTAGGAACAAACAAAACCAGGTGGGCAGCAGCAGTGGCCACTCAAGTAGCAGTGGGCACCCTCCTGAGCCCAAGTGAATCCTGTCCCTCCTGGAGGGGGATGGGTGGGTCTGTCCTCCCTGTCCATTGGCCCGGAGCTGTGCACCCGCAGGCACGTGGCTCACCCTGTCCCTCTCCCTTCTTCCCTCCCACCCCACCCATTCCTGCTGCTTAAGCCCGCCTCCCTTCTCCCACCCCAGGGCCATCTCTGTGGCAACTTGGTGTGGCGGGGTTGCTGATTGGCTGACCCTGCTGTCAGGTCACAGGCTCAGGCTGGTTCACGATGCAGATCACACAGGGCTTGGGCAAGGGTAGGTGTTTAACCCCTAGGGCCTAACTCCAAAGCCCATGAAGGGAGAGAGAGGCAGAGGACCCATTTGGGAACGGGAGGTGCTCCTATGGGTCTCTAGCTTCTGGGAAACTCCCTAGCCCTTTCCCAGGGCTCTGGCACCCATGCTGACTTAGGTGCCACCTGGAGCTAGGCTGGTGCCAACCAGGCCAAGGGGGCACTTCAGGCCCCATCATCTGGGAGGGATTGATGGGGAGGAACTTCCCCCTTCTTTCTGCCAGGGTGGGGCACTGATGCCAGGGTGCCCACCCCAACTTGGGCACTCTCCCCACCTCTGTATCCCAGAGGGCCCAGCCCCCCGACGCCCATGAGGACGGCCCATCCCCACCCAGCCTGGCATGCCCCCTCTTGCTAAGACCTTGTGGGCATGGGCGTGTGTGGTGGTTGGTGGGGGGGCAGCTGTGCCAGGGAGCCAGGCAAGGTCTGTTTGCCTGGTAGGGGGGAAGAACTGGGGGCCCCACCCCATCTCTCCCCTCTTTCCCGTCACCCCCTCCAGGCTCCCCTCACTGTCAGGCCTGCTAGACCGGCCAAGCCGGTGGGCAGCTCTCTTGAAACTGGGCCCTGAGTCAAGCTTGCCCCATCTTTGGTGGGAGGAAGACTTTGGGGATAGAACAGTATGGGAAGAGGCAAAGGTGGGAGCCCCTATCACCTACCCCCTCAGTGCCCGAAGGCACCTCCCAAGGTGTGTCCACCACCAAGAAACCAAAAGGTAGAGGGCACTGGCCCTGGCACAGGAAGGAAAAGGAGGCTGAAAGTCTTTCCAGGTGCTGACCTCAGGCAGTGTCCAGTGAAGGGCTGGGGGAATACCAGGGCCAACACTGCCGGCTTGAGCCAGCTGAAGAGCTGGGATACGAGGCCCTGAATGGGGCAGCTGAGTAAAGCTGGCCCCCTTCCCCACACCCTGGGGATTAGGGGAGTGAGGCTTAGTGTGGGGGGCAGCAGGCGGAAACAGGATTAGCGGCGGAGAAAATAGATATGGGCCTGAGACTCAGGCATACAGAGCACCCCCTCCTTAGGCTCAGAGGGCCCCACCTCCGGGCTCTGCCAGAGAGCCCGAGAGGGACCTGGCTAGCTTCTCCAGGTGTAGCAGCTTGGGGTGAGGATGAGGGCCAGGCTGTGATGCCTCCTGCCAGGGTGATGGAGAGGCCTGACGCTCTTCCCACCTTGGCTGGCCACCCTTCCCCCTTACTTCTTTCTCCTTTCTCCCCCCAACCCCCACCCCAACTCCAGCCTCAGGTTCTCTTCCTGTTTTTTTGGAGCGAAGTTTGCACGAAGCCAGGGCTTTGGCCTGTGGCTGGACCAAGGGCGGGGGTGGGGAAATAGGACAGCCAGTCCAAAGTCCTCAGGGACCCAGGAATCCTAGCTCCCCAGCTTCTTCCACCCTTTCTTAGGGCCTCTGGGGCCCAGGACTGAAGCCATCTGGACTGCCCAGTTGGAAAGGCGGGGTGAGAGGTGGAGGTGAATCCCCTGGAGGACTGGAAGGGCTTTGAAGGAGAGGCCCTCGGCCCAGGATGCCCCAGACATGCATGGAGCCTTTCGCTCCCCACCCAGCCCCTCCAAGCTAGTACATGCCTTCCCCATCCCCCCATATGTCGCTTCCCCCTCCTAACCTCACCACCCCCAGCACTCACACTTCCTGGGGGCCGAGGCGGGGAAGAGAGACCGCAAGCCACGAAGGGGGAAGGAGGCAAGGGAGTTGGCTGCTTCCCGGTGCTGTGGGGGTTAAGCCTCTCCTCCCTCAAAATCCCCAATTCCTGGTGCTTCAGCTCTTGACAGGAGGGAGAACCTCAGTGTTCCCCCACACTTTCTTTCCATGACACCTTCCCTAGTCCACAGCCTCTGAGATCGCATCAGGGGAAATCTGAGGGAGATAAAAGATGGCGGGGGAAGGAATGGGGGCAACTCCGTCTTCCCTAGTCTTCCCCTCTTTTCCTTTGGGGACACCTGCCCTCAGCCCCTCTCCACTCTTGGCCCCTTGCCTTGGCCTCTTTCTCCTTCCTGCCTTCTTGGACCCTTGTCTCCCTTCTCCGCGACTCATCCTTTGCTTTCCTCCTTTCAGCCCTTGCAAGGCTCCTGCTTCCTCTCTCTCTACTGAGTCCTTAAGTCCCTAGGTCTCCAAGGAACCATCCCTACCTCTTCTTTCTTTTGGCTTTTGGTTCTCTTGCTCAGGCCTCTCCCACTTCCTCCATTTCACCCCTACTCCAAGCATCTCTTCTCTTCTCCCCAGGCCGATGGATGGATGCGGGTGGAGAGGGGCAGAGGAATTAAATTAAGAAATCGGGCCTGCCCTTCAAGGCCTGGTCTTGCCATGAGATGGTTGCATTTAGGCACCCACGACCCCATTCTGGATGAAGCACAGGACCAAAATCGGGGGAACAGTTGGTGAAGATGGGTGGGGGGTGTACAGTGAGAGCGGATGTGGGGTAGGGTGAGGGGACAGCCTAGGCCTCTCTGCCCGTCAGAGTTTCCAGCCCTGGAGCAGCTGGAGTTTCCCCAGAGGCTGCCCACCCAAGGCCAGGCAACCATGCGCCTGGACAGACCCTGGCCATCAGCGCTCCCAGCAGGGGTCTGCCGGAGCAGCGCCAGATCCCCTGAGGGGCCTGAGGAGACCTACAAGGTGCCAGGGTCTGCCCTGTGCCCACCCCCTCCCCCAGCCTAGCGTCCCCGGCTGCGTAACTGAGCCGGCTGGTAACCCCCACACCCGCCAAGCCGCCGGCAGAAACCTGAGCCCCCAGCCCCAGAGGACACCCCAGCCCAATCCCCGGAGCCCGGCTCCCTGCCAGCCTGTCCAACCTCCTGTCCTGGCCCAGCAGCCCCTCGGCTCCCGTAGGCCCCTTCTTCTCCTCTCCTGTCCTCCTACGTCCCTCGGACACACAGGCTCCCCCACACTCCAGCCCCTCAGCCCCTCAGTTCCCTAAACCACCCCCTGTGAAAATTTGGACACCCTCTTCCTAGCCTGTTTTTCAGTCCCTCTCTGACCCTTGGCCAATTCTACGCCTCCAAGCCTCCCCTGGGGCCTGATCTCCCAAGCCAGAGCGGGGCCTACTCACCTGAACGCTGAGGGGCCTTGCCGGCAACTCCTCCTGGCCCCTGGGGGAACAGGTTGGGAGGGGGTGGGGGAGGGCCTGGCTGGGGGGCAGGCAGGGTGGCTGTTCCCCGCTCCAGCTCCCTCCTTCAAAGGGGCCGCCCACGACTTGGCCCAGCCCCTCCCCCTACAGCCTTAACCCTCTGGGTGCTGTCCCCCCTCCCCCAGATGGAGGGAGGGGTTACCAGAGGCCTGGCAGCGTGGGAGAGGGCCTAGAGTCTCTGCCTGTGGTGCCCGAAGCCCCAGCTATACCCACCCCCGCCTGTCCTGACTCAGTCCTAAAAGGGGAAAAAGGTGAGCGGTAGGAAAGGTAGGAGCTGGGACAGTCCAGGAGGACAGAGGTGAGGAGGAGCAATGGGAGAGGCTGCTGGAGGTGGGACCAGGAGAAGGAAGAAGGGAGGGGAGGGGACAGGAGGCAGCAGTGGCCAGAGAGGGAGGAGGGGAAGCCTGGACAGTCAGTGCCAGGGGTGACAGGTGCCCAGGTCCCAGCCCCTCAGGGCATGTGGACTAACAGGGGACCATATGGAGGCCCTTCAGACCCCCAGCGGGGCCCTCAGCACCCTTGGGAGCTGGCCGAATTCTCCCCACCCCGTACTGGGCTGGGGCCCTCAGGGGCTGGGCAAGGCAGCACCCCGCCCTCCCCATGCCTCACCCCAAACCCACTCACATACCACAGTTCCTTGCCCGGGCGCCAGCCCCTGCCAACCAGGCCAGGGGGCAACACTTGTGCCAGCCCCCAATGGCCAGGGGGATCAGGGGGATAGAGCTGGCCTGAGGTGGGGTGGACAGATGGGGGGAGCTGTGGGCACCGAAAGAGGAAGGAGCCGGGAGGGGGCATCTGCTGGGAAGCGCCTAGCCCCACCCCCTTGCGTAAGCTGCTGCCACCCTGGCCGGTTGGGTGGGACCCGCCTGGGCCTGAGGGGCAACTCAGGAGGGCTCTGAGCCCAGAGGAGGGTGGGCCACAAAGTTCCACTTAAACAACTCTGGGGGTCTCTTATTCCTGTAACGAAGCGGGCCCTAGGTCCCCCAGCCACTAGGCCATCCCATGTCTTGCTGGGCTGGGAGCGGGGACCACAGAAATGCCCCCTAAAATATCCCCTCCCCTTTCCCCCCAACAGCTGCTGGCTCAATGCCGCTGGCCTGCTGCCCCTCACCAGCTCCCGGCCCGGTTGGCACCTACCCACCAGGATGCTGGCAGTCCTGCCCTCCTCTCCCTCCTACCCCCTGGCTCCCAGCGCCCCATGCCAACTGTGGGCCTGAGGTGGGGGAGGGTCACCCCCTGTGCCTTGGTGCCAGCTAGGCGGGCCCAGGCCCCTAGGTCCTACAGATAGCCCGAGACCCTGTTCTCAAGCCATCTCCTCAAGAGGCAGTACACAGTTTAGGGCCTATACAAAGAGAGTCCAAGGGGGCTATGGACAGCTTGATGAACAGTTATCGAAGGTTCTGCTCCCCAAGATGGGGGCCAGTGTCTCCCTGCCACCAGGTGCTGGCCTCCCGGCAACCCTCTGCCCAAGCATTTGCTTGGGCACCAGAGTCCCTACAATTTCTGATCGCCCTAGTGCCCGCAGCCTGCCAGGGAATGGGGTGGGGCTGCTCTCTGCCCTTTGATCCCTGTAAAGGGAGGGAACCAGCCTAGAGGGCACGGGGCAGGGAGGGAGTTCATGGGGCCCCTCCATTCCACCCCTGCCAGGGGCAGCAGGGCAGGGTGTGGGCATCTCTTGGGTGGAGCCCTAAGGTGAGAATGGGTAGCATGTCTCAGCTGGGGGTGGGGGGTGGGGTGGATGACAGTCATGGATACATGGTATCATGGGGGAACAAGGTGATGAGGACAAGCTGGGGGGATCCAGCGGGTCCCCAGGTTCCAAGTCATCCCAGTCCACTTTTAGTCCCATCCAGAAAAATTCCAACTTAACCAAACTGAGAGATCAAGGAGGACTACAACTCCCAGTATGCACCACAATTGCTTTGCATGTACCTTGGGAGTTGTAGTTCCTTGAGAAGCCCTGTGCTCTTGCCTTCCCCAGAGCCTCACTGCTGATGGGGTGGGGAAAGCAGAGCAGGGGATGGGAGGTGGTCATGAATCTCCAGGGGACTGTGTTTAGAAGAGGTAAAAGGCAGGAGGTCTATGGTTGGGGGAGAGGACCCCTGCTCCCAGGCAAAGCGGGAGGAAAGGAGGAAGGAAGGAGGGAGAGGATGTCTGTTGAAAGGGGCATATGGGTGGGGAGGAGCTGGGGGGGGCGGTGGAAACAGGAAGGAAACTGAAGCCAGAGACATGAGGTCGAAAGTAAGGGCCTAGTAGAGCCCCACTCCGAGGCCGGCAGGGACTGGGAAGGCGTTTCCCCCTGCCGGGCCTCGGGACCATTCTGGTGGCCTAGGAAGGCCTAAGAGGAATTAGTGATGTCAAGTAAAAAGTCACTTGGCATGTTTGTGGGGGTCACTGGCTCCATTTACCTGCCACCAGCCCTCTTTTGTCTGGGGCACCATCAGCCCCTGGATCTGGCACGAGTATTTCTGGCTGGAGACCTCTGAAAGCTGACTCGGCTCTGTGATGCTAGCAAGCAGAGGAAGGGGTTGGGGAAGATTAGGGCCAGGCCTGATGGGTAGTATGGTGGAGAGAGATATATATAGGGTTAGACCCAGGGGTGAGGTCAAGAAATTGTGCTGGTAAATGTGGATTCCACCCTCTAGGGCTGAGGCCATGGCAACTGGGAGGCCTCAGTGAAGAGAGAGCTAAGATGCCAAGGAAGGCCACTAGCCTCCCACCCACTCCAGGCTGTGGGACAGAATGAAGAGGGAACCATTTTCTGGTGTCCCTGTGGAATTTGCTAAAGGGAGTTTTTCCCCTTGTGTCCCGTAGCCTGTGAACATTAAAGGTGGCAACTCAGGGGACGAGAGGGCAGCTGGGTGCCTTTACTTAGTGGGGGTGGAAGTCAGAAGTGAGCAGAGGCTCTGCTTCCAAGCCACTTTCCGTAGGTTCCCCAAGGTTCTGGGACAGATGTTTATAGGTCACAGCCAAGACTCTTGCCAAGACCTGCCTGGGTGGGGGATCATTTTTGCCTCTCCAGGATCCATGATGGTGGACAACAGTAGCTCTAACCCCTTCCCCCTAGTCCCCCAGGCCAGCCTTGGCGCCTGGCCGCCTGTGTGTTGGCAGGATTGGTGGTGGTGGGGGGGCGGCGAGGCAACTTCAAACTGTCCGGGCAAAACGTCAAGTTTACTCACGAGTTTACTCAGCAGAAGGAGGGGGAAGAGGCCAGGGCGGGCACACCCCATGCCAGGGTCCTATCCCTCTGCCTCTCCCCACCTTCCTCCCCCCACCCTCCTCTTCAGCCCTAGGCCAAAACAGGCATAGGCCCTAAGGCCTGGTAAGCAGGGCAGTCTTAACTCTCTGAAGGTCAGGGAGCCAAGCAGGCTGGAGGCAGGAAGCCCCAAAGCAGTCCCAGAGGCTTCTATCAGAGGGCAGTGCCCTGCCTGAAGCCCAGTCACTACCCGTCTTGGGACCTCGGCTTTGGGCCAAAACTGGGTCTCTTAGCCACCAAGAAGGAGGCAGTACAGGCCAGGCCTCCTCTATCTGAGCAGTCCCCTGGGCAGTGACTTCTGACCCCAAATGCCCAGTCCTAGGCTGTGCCCCAGGCAGCATGATGCCATCTGGGCAGCCATAGGATCAGGGGCTGGTTCTCTCTGCCCTGGCTTGGGATGGGGGGCCAGCACCCTAGCTGACCTACTTCCCTTTCCTCCCCACCTGCTTTCATTCTCTGCTTCTCTCCCCCAGCCTTCACTGTCCCCACCCCAGAGGCGCTCCGCCCCCCATGCCCGCTGGGCCCCCTCCCCCACCCTTCCCCAGGGTGCCAAGTGCAAGCACACAAAGGGCCCGATGGTGCATTGTTAGCCCAGCCCCCGCTGCCCGCCGCGCCCTCCCAGGGCAGGCACTAGGCCAAGGAGGAGCTGGGGGCCCTGGGTGCCAGGGGGCACCATGGGGAAGGGGAAAGAGGTCAGCACCTGTCTCCCAGTCACTGGGGTCCATGTCAGCCAGAGCTGAGCAGGGATGAGAGTGCCCCAGTGGAGAAGGCCTCCTTGACACCTGAGCCTAGTGGGCACTGCCTGCTTTCTTCCCCAGAGCCCCTTTTGGATGGTATAAACCCCTTCCTGACCCCTGTACTAAGGTTGAGGGGTGTGGTACCCAAGGGAGGGGACAGTGTCTGGGGGTGCCAGCAGGCTGCGTCGTGCCCACAGCAACCATGTAACAGAGGCACGCTGGGGGAGCCGGGGTCCCGGGGGCCAGGGACAGGCAGCACTGACAGAGATTTCTTCTTGTTTCATCAGCTGCTCCAGGGGGGAGCCCCCTGCCCTTCTCCCCAGTCACCACTAAGGAGGAATACTAACTGCTACCCAAACTCAGTCACAAATATGTCCCTCTCCAGACCAGCACAACACTCCATATGCCCACTCTCTCTGCCCAACCTGATGCCCACTCCATGCCAGCTCTCCCAGCACTGCCAGATGGGTACAGGGGTGACCAAACCAGTTGGTGTGTGTGGTGGGGAGCAGGAGGCAACCCCATAATCCTCCAGGCCTCAAGCCCCCTACACACATGCACCCTCAGGGAAGAGAGAGTTCCTTCCCATCCCAGTTTAACCCCTCACTGCCCAATCTGGCTCTCCCTGAGCCTTGATAAACTGTCTCCCTCCTCCAGGAATAAGTTGAGGAAAGCGGGAATAGCTGCGCTGACTCATTCTCATTCTCAGCTGCAGCTCGGGGTCTTCACTGCTTTCGGGTGGGGGTCAATTCAAGAACGCCTTCCACCTGGCCCGGAAGCCAGGACAGCCTGCTGGTCTCCCCCTCTCCCCAGCACCCACTTCCGGTGTCCCAAACTAGGTCAGCAGCGCTCGTTTCCTGTGGGTCAGCTAGCACCCGCGCCTCTGCCCCTCCCCTGCTCCGGACCCAGGCTCCCTGCCCCCCCCAGGGCGCCCCGAGGTCTCACCACGTCTCAGCCGCCCTTTGATACGTGGGGGTTGTGCGGGGCGGGGGGCAGGGGACCCGCCCTCTCTCCAAACACCAGCAGGGCCGGGGCGCCTGGGCAGGCACGTGTCCGGGCACAACCCGCTGCCCACGCCGCCCCCCCACTCCCGGCCCCCCTCGCTCTGGCCGGGACACGTCGCTCTCTTTACTTCGGGTGGGGTGGGAGGAGAGAGAGAAAACTGGAAATTGAAAGCAGCGCCCCCACCCCTTTGAATGGCAGCCCTCTGCCAGCCGCGCTCAGACTAGGTCCTACAACAACACAGTAGCGACCCCCACTCCGGGTAGGGGCAGGTGCGCCAGCGCCGGTGGGGGACGGACGATAGGTAGAATTCTTCCTAGTCGCCCACACTCGCTCTTGGGTTCTGGGGGCAGGAGCTGGCTTTGAAAAGGTGGCGGCGGTACTGGAGCCCGAACGAAGAGAGTGGGATTGAGGGGCGGCGGAGAAAGGGGTCGTTCTGTATCGCTCGGAGGTCGTCGCTGAGCCCCACTACCGGCGAGAGCGCGGCTGTGGAAGCGCAAGAAACCAAATAGTCCAGCCGGTAACTTTCCCCCAAGCCGCGGCTCCTCCTGTGCTCCCCACCCCCCATGCAACTGGCCCGAGTCCAACCCACCGCGCCAGGGGGCGCGGAGGAGGTGGGGGGAGCGTTGTCCTAGTTAGAGTCCGTCAGCGTTTCCATTCCCTCAACTCGGTCGGGTCGGGGGTCTACCTCTAAAGTCACGAAGGAGACTAGGGGAGCGCTGGGCGCCGCCTTGCCCTCTCTCCATCCCGGAGCCGCCAGTCTGTCTGATCCCAGAAGTGCATAGAAAGTTTCTGGGGACCCTCCGCCCTGGGTTGGGGGAGGCTGTAGTTCCATCTCTACCTTTCCTCCCCGTTAAAATCAATTCCCAAGACCCGGAGTGTTGGGAAGGCACAGGAAAGGGAGTGGTGGGAATCTGGACTGCATGCGCGCGTGTGTGGGGGGGTCCCACTTACAGGACAGACGAAGGACACTGCAGTAATCTCGAGTATGGGGGACCCCTAGCCAGGAGGCAAAAGTGGGGTACACTCACCTCTCCGCCTTTGGGTCCGCTGGCTGGAGCTGCTGAGGCTCCGGGTGTGGGGAGAAGCGCGTCCCCCGCCAGGCCCGGGGGCTTGGGGCCCTGCTCCGGTCCTGGTCAGAAGGCCGCGGTCAGTGGCTCGCCGCTCTCTGCTGGGGGGCTCCTCCTCCCGCAGCCCTCTGCCTCCTCCTGCCGCCCGCCCCCCCTCGGCCGCCGAGAACCGTACATTCACCTGGCTCCCACCCGCCCCCCCAGGGCCCGCCTCACCTGTCCTGCTGTCTCACCTGTCCTCCTGCTTGCTTTCCCCCATCCCTCCCCTCCCTCCCCCCGCCCCCTGCCACCCCCCAAACTCCCCCTCCCAACCCTTAGCAACACCCTCTGTCACTTCCTGGTTTTTCACCCGCCCCCCAGGCCCCCCCTCCCTCCGCCCAATAAGGACATAAACTTCAACCCCTTGGTCCAGCCAGTCTCTGCAGGGCGCAGATGGATCCCTCCCTCCTTTTCGTTCTTTTCTTCCAAGCTCTTACTTTGCACTCTGAGCTTTCCCCACCCTCCTCGTTTCCCTCCTTTCCTTGTCTCTCTCTTTCTCCCTTCACCTGCCGCGGTCCCGTTCCCCCTCCCTCTCCTCTTTCTCTCTCTCTCTCTCTCTCTCTCTTTCTAGCCCCTAACTCTCCCAGTCCACCTTAACTCGAGCTCCGCCCTCGACCCCCATCCAGCCCTCCGCCGCTACTCCGCCCCGCCCCCTGCACTCCACCGCCCTGTCCGCCCATTGGCCTGAACACCCGCCCATCCCAAGTGGGTCCCGCCTTGCGTTGGGCCAGGGAGGAGGCGGAGCCGAGGGGGCTGGCCTGAAACCTGGAGGAGGGGAAGAGGAGGGGGCAGTGTCCGCAGCGGCCGGGGAAGCGAGCACCACCCCCCAAGAAGGGCTCTCACGTCTCTAAGAGGGGCTTCTGTAGGGTCAGCACCTCGGGAGGGAAGGGTATGAGGAAGTCGAAAAATAGGCTAGGTGGAGGTGAGGCAAGGACTTAGGGGGTTGAGGGAGGGGGTCCCGTGAGGGGCTATAATCAGGTCAGGGCCCCTGGAGGTAGGGGGAGGGAGGCCACCCGGCCATCAACTCCACTCCTACGCCCCACCTCCAGCCCCCCTTAGAAGGAGCGGGGGAGATGAGGCTGCAGGCACCCTGCCTCCCTCCCCACGCGTGACGGCGCCCCGCGGGGAGGGAACGGCGCCCTGGGCAAGCAGCCTCTGCGCTCCAGCCGGTGCCCGCTGCGGCCTTGGCATTGTCGAAGGGGAGGGGCCGGGTCCGTGAAGGGGGGGGGGGGAGGAACGCTCAGTCTCCTTCTCCCCGCCTCCATCCCGCTGTGCCATAAGTGGAGAAACTGAGTCTCCGCGGAGAGACTTCTGGACTTGGATTCGCTCAGAGACCCAGAAGGCGAGGGGGACCTGAGTGTTTTACGATGTATATGTAGGTTAGGGGGATCGAGATATGTGCTTCAGTGCCCCCAACTGAGGGAGGTAGCCCGTTTGGGACGCTTCCAACTGGGCCTGCGGCGCTACGTACCCCAAAGAGCCCCTCCCACTAGTGTAAAACTGATTCAAATCCGGCTACCGCGGGCCAGGTTCCGCTCCCCGCGGCCTGCCGGGCCGAACCGGGTCGAGCTCGCTTTCTCCAACCCCAGCCCCCTCCGCAGGGGGCCTCCCTCCCTTTTCAGCAGGTGGCTCCGCGGGACACCAGCTCAACCTGTTGGACCACAATAGGCGGCGCCAGGGGGCCCAGGCCCTCACCCGGGCTGACCCGGGATCCCCGCGCAGGGGGAGGGGCGGAGTGCTGGTCCCTCCCTCCCTCCCTCTCCCTCCGGCCGTGACTCAGCCTCGGGGCCGCTGCCCTGCTCCCCAGCCAGGGGCGGAAAGTGTGAGGCGCCCCTGAGGGCCTAGGCCAAACCAAACAGCCCCCCACCCCAGACATTATCTCACTGTAGAATTGGGGGGGGCTCTGGGAAGGAGGGGGTAGCAGCAGCAGGAACGAGGCGCTCCCGATAGGTAATCCGCTCCGGGTTTTCTTATCGTCCCTGTCCCCCTTGGGTCCCGAGGCTGGTCACTGCTCCGGGTTTTCTTCTCGACCCCGCCGGACAGATTCTGGTTCGTCAGGGCCCGGAGCCGGTGGTGTCCAGGCCAGGGTTTTCCCCTCCCTCCTCCAGCTCGGGGTCGCGCTAGACTGGAGAAGGGCTGTGCCAGGGGCAAGGCGACAGTGCCAGAAGCACAAGTGAAATGGAGAGGGGGCTGCTTCGGGCTGGAGAAGGCATGGAAAGTGGCTTGGGGAGGGCAGAGCCAGAGCTTCTAGAAGCAACAGAAAGGAAGGCGCCTTGGCATCAGCCCTTAGGTATAGAAAAATGAACAGCGGCCTCGCCATGTCCCCCCGTTCCTGGGGGTCGCGCCAGGCGTCTTGTTGGACCCTACCTGGATCTGTTAGCAGCCAGAATGCATCTTCCACTTGAGTCTGGACAGTCCTGAACCCCCTTGTTAGTTTTTTAGTGACCACCTATCCCCCCTCCTCCGCCCCCAACACACACACATATTCGGCTCCCTTCCTAGTTCAGAAGTCAAAGGGTGGAACCCCCAACTTGAAATTCCTGCCTAATCCCCAACTTCAAGCCTCACCTCGCCAAACAACTGCGGCTATTTCAGCCAATAAAAGCTGACTGGGGCCCCGCCCCCTCCCAGAAAACCCCCGAGGCCTGCGACCACCCCTGCTCAGCTACTAGGCCCGTACTGGAACCGGGCACTGGAGGGCAAGTGTGGGATCTCCAAGGGGCTTCCTGGGGATCTGGGCGCTTCCAAGATCCACACTTTCAGACATATATTTTCAGGCAACCAACTAGACCTAAATATGGGGGCAAATTAGCAGGATGTCTGTAAATACTCGGAGGATGAAGTGGTTGACCAAAGAGAAGGATGAATGTCCAGGCCTGCCGGGAGTTAACCCCCTTTTTAAGGAGAACTGCACACCTGGGGCTGCGGCCACGTGCGCCAAGGAGCAGCTGCAAGGGAGCTGGATACTTGTAGAGACCGGAGAAGAGAGTACTTCTGACGGGAAAAAGGCAAAACTGGGCCTGGGCAGGGTCCTGAGAGTGGGTCTAGGGGCCTGTTTTGGAATGTGGAGGGGCTGAGCTGGAAGCGGAGCTTCAGCCTGCTCCGGGCGCCCACCTCTTCCCCACTCTCCGCCTTCCCCAGGCTGCCTCTGCTTCCCTCGAAAAACCCGCCGCCCAGGAAACCGCTGGGGGCGCACAGACCGCAGCCCCGGCGCCCCCACCGTGACCGCCCAACCCACCTGAAGGGACCGTGGCTGCCAGGGTTGCCCCCCCCCGCCGGCTCCCCCCACACCTGCGGGCTGCTCTATTTATAACTCGGCGCCTATTCCGGGCCTCTGGGCGGGAGCGCGATGCAGCGCAGCGCTAATCATCGCCGGGATCTCTGCGCCCCCAGGGCAAGGGGAGATAAATTTAGCCTCAGGAAGTTCGGGGGAACTTTTTCCAAAACTCCACGTCCCAGAGAAGGCGAAACAGAACCGCCTCGCCCTCAGCTTCCTCCCTCCAGCCGCCAGGCGGCGCAGGTCCCCCGGCTTCTCAAGCCGGGTCGCTGCTTTGAAGCTGGGGTAGGCAAAGGGTTGAGAACGAACGGCCTAAGAGCACGAAGGGGCGCCCGTCAGAGGGGACAGAGAATGGCCAGAAAAATGGATATGCCCCTAAGGCTGGCAAAGACGGGAGTAGACAGCTTCAGCTGGGAGTAGCTAGAAAGGACTTCTGCCTTTTGAAGGGGAAACAACTCATGTGCAAACGAGATGCAAATAGGGTTGCAAATAAGAGCCGATGCCCTTGGAGGTCGGCGCTCCGGCGCCAGTGAAACAACTGCCACACTGCCTTCTGCCCGGCTTTCAGTGTTGCTGGGAAAGCGCGGGACTCTCCCAAGAGCATCATTATAATATCTAGTTAATTGCGCACGGCTCCTCAGACCACTTTTCTCGACCCCTCTCCACCTACTTTCTGCACACCACTGAGGGTCATGTCCGAGGTAATCAGCTGGGAATCCTGGTTATGAATAAGGCCGCTTTTCCTCCGCATGCTGTCGTATTTGGGGAGCCACTTCTAGTTCTGCCAGTTCAGTTATTCGAGTTCCGACGAGAAAACTGAGAAAGAGTGAGGAAAACTGACCTCACCCGAAGCACCAGTGCAGGTACAAGGCCAGTACTGGTAAAACGCTTCCTAGGTGACGCAGTGGTAAAGAACCCGCCTGCCAACGCAAGAGAAGCCAGAGACGTGGGTTCCATCCCTGGGTCGGGAAGATCCTCTGGAGTAGGGAATGGCAACTCCAGTATTCTTGCCCAGAAAATTCCATGAAGAGAGGAGCCTGGCAGGTTACAGTCCATAGTTTCTCACAGGACTGGGCACCGAGCCTTTACCTTTACCCCTTCAGTTCTGCCTGACTTTCCGCACTTTACCGGCCTAGTCCTCTACCCCTTGTTGCCACTAGGGGGTCCCGGGGGTGGGGGACGAGGGATAGATGAGCTCTTACCCATTCCTCCCTGTCTTGGTGCTTCCTATCTTTCTTTATCCCTCCCCTCATCCCCCTCCAGTGAGTTCTGGAGAGAGTGGTTTGGACATTCAAAACCGGAGCTTTTTCTAGATGGGAAGAGAACACTACAGGGAAACTGCCCCTCACTTTTCCTTCTAGACCAGTGGGGAGTCTCCTGGCTCTGTGACTTACATGGAAAGGGCATAGCTGGGCCTCCCAAATGCCCCCGACAGGAAATGAAGAACAGGGGAGCTTAAGGTTGAGGTCAAGCAGCAGATCATAGAGTGGGTGTAGAATAGAGTTGATTGTCCCCTCCATCCTTTTGCTTTCCTGGCCCTGCCTCCCAGGCCACTTAGACCACCATCCCAAGCACCGGTTCAGAAGAGGAAGACAGGCTAATTAACAGAGGCTCTGAATTTGAGATGAAAAAAAATCTGGGTTCACCAAATGACTACCCTACTGTAGAGTGTTGTTTGTGTGACTTTGAAGGGGTCACCTCAGCTCTCCGGGCTTGTTCCTTCATGTAAAGATATGATAATTACTCTTGTCCTGCCTACTTTTGAAGTGGACTTTTGTAAGTCTCAGAGCACTCCAGCTGAACCGGGCTTTTGGAATGGTGTATGAGGTTTTGTTATCCTCCCCACCTCTCTCTCCAGTCTTTCCACTTTCAGAGCTCGGACACTCTCTTTCCAGCTCTGACACTCTCCCCTGGGCTACTGGCAGTCACTACTTGTCTCCCTCCTTCTGCTCCTACCACGGGCCACAGCCCTGGGCCCTGGCCTTCCTCTCTCTACCTACCACTTCCCCAGTGGCCCTTGCCAGACATCCCCTCTCCCGGCAAAGTCAGAAGCCTCAGACTTTAGGATCCACCTCCAGCACTGCTGCAGCTTGGTGGGAGTGAGGTCTAAGAAAGGAAAAGGAGGCAGACTTCTCCAGCTCGAGTGAGGGAATGGCTGGAGCCTGCCAAGCAGGGTGCAGACTACAATGGGGAAAGGGAACTCCAAATTCAGAGGCGAAGGTGAATTCTTTATCCACCTCTACCACTAACCTCTCTCTGGGTGGATTCAGGACCTTCTCACTGCTGGGCCCTGGGGCCCAGGAGACACCAGGGAAGAACACCGACCTGCATTTTGTGGATGCGGGGCTGCCAGGGATAGGAAATAACCTTGATCTGGAGTACTATAGAGTACCATGCTACTATAAAAAGAATGGACAGGCCGTAAGTATACTGGTATGAAATCCTTTACAAAGTATGTGAAGCAAAAACAGCAAGGTGCAGAGCAGGGTGTAGAGTATGTTATTAACTAGAAGGACAAATATATGCAGAATGCAGCCACTTCTCTCCACTGCTATGGCTGTAAGCCTGCTATAAGCCACCAACACATCTGGCTCCAATGTGCCCATTACCTCCTAAGAGGTATCTACTGTTCTACCCTTGGTCCCCTAAAGGCTATTCTCAACCCAGCACCAGTGTGAACCTTTTAAATAAAAAAATCAGTTCATGCTCTGCTGCCTACAACAGTTCCTTATTTCACTCAGCATACAATCTCAAGTTGTTACCATGGCCTACTAGGCTTGCTCCAACTCCCATCCCTAGCTCAACTTTCTTTTTCCATAGCACCTATCACCTAATAACATCAATGTGCTTGTTTTTATGTTTATATTTTCTGTCTCTACCCACCAGCACCTAAGCTCTGTAAGTACAGGAATCTGTTTTGTTCTCTGCTATATTCAAAGCAGCCAGAATGGCATATAGCAGATGCTCAATAATATATGTTAAATGAATGAATGAATGAATCTTTTGCCATTTGCAACAGCATGGTTGAACCTGGCGGGTATTATGCTTAATGAAATAAGTCAGAGAGAGAAAGACAAAGATGGTATGTTATCACTCACATGTGGAATCTAAAAAACAAAATGAATTAATATAAGATATAGAGAACAAACTAGTGGTTACTAGTGGAGAGGGAAGGGGGAGGGACAAGACAGATCTAGGGGATTAAGAGGTACAAACTACTATGTATAAAACGAATAGGCTACAAGTATATTTTGTACAGCACAGGGAATATAGCCAATATTTTATAATAACTTTAAATGGAGTATAATCTATAAAAAATTTGAATCACTATGCTGTACACCTGAAACTAATATAATATTGTAAGCCAACTATACATCAATTTAGAGAATTAAAAAAAAATGCTGTCCAAGAAACAGGTCACCATGGTTACCTCTGGGGAGGAAAGCTAGGGGATAGGTGCTAGGGAATAAAGAATTATCAAAGTTTTTTACTCTAGGCATATGTTACTTTGACAAACAAAGAAAAAGAAAACAAGCCCAGGGGAAAATGAATTAACTGAGAAGTCTGAGGAAGAGTTGGTCCCTGGCAGCTGGAGAGGGTCACATACACCACCTCCAGACCAGTGTTCCAGGATAGAATGGGGGAAAGGCATAAACGGCCCCAGAGAATGCTGGCTAGAGATCCGAGGGACACTTTGGCTGGCTCTGAGGTTGTGGGGGTCTGAGAGGGCATGTCAGTAGGCAGGAGCAAGATGATGTAAATAACTGGTGTGTACTGATCCCAGGGAGTGATTCAGGGAGAGCATGTGTTGGTGGCTGCCAAGGGGAAGCAAAGAGTCAATTCTGCTCATTCTGGTTGGGTCCTGTGCATTGTCATAAGCCTGCAGGACAGCTTTCTTTTGCAGCTTTGTGTGTGAGCTAGAGGAGCAGGGCCTGATCTCTGTAAGCTGGGAACTAGTACCAGCTCAGCGCTTTCCCCAAGATCTTCAGGGGCAGGGAGCTGGCTAGATCAGGTCTTCTATTTAGGTTCCCAGCCTTACATGGAGGGCCTCATAAAGACCCCACCCAAGCTAGACTCCTCCTTTTCTACAAGTTGGGAGGAACCTGGCCTTTCCACCCAACACCCTCCCCACCCAGGCACCAGTGAGTCAGGAAACCTGGCTTTCAGTCTTTCTATCCAGGACAACCTCCTTTCCTCCCTGGGTCCCAAACTGTTCCGGTGCTGACTTTTTCTGATTCCCCTGTAGACATTTAGAACTTTCGGTCTCAAGGCCTATTTATTATACATATAGTTCAGTGATTCTCAAACAAAGAGACTGGGGGCAGGCCATTCCTGGTATTGGGAGGGTATGGTAAAATCAGCCATCTGGGCCAGCAGGCTCCCCGAGCCAGACTTGGAGGAGCGCCAGGTCCTGCTGCAGGATGACTGGGGTCCTAGCCAGCAGGCCAAGCTCCTGTGCACCAGAGGTGCGCTGGAGGTGGGGGCTGGGAACGGAGGCCCAGAGATGAGGCAGGTCTGACGGGTGGCACAAACTGGAACCAGGATAGCACTTCACTCGCTGTTTGTGGCCCATACTTGGTCAAGTATAGCTGGCTCCGGGAGTCTTCATGGACGCTGGACTGGGTGCTAAAAAAGAATGGGAAGCTGAGAGGCAGGCTCTGCCACAGAAGTTGCAACCATGCCTCCTGTCTGTCTGTCCTACCCTGCCCACCTGAGCAATGGCAGCCATGGTGCCCGTGGAGTGGAGGCGGGTCTCTGCCACCATTAATCCAGCAGCTCCTTGATACACCAGCAGCAGAGGAGGATGTAGGCCATTTCCTTCAGGGTCCGCTGCAGGCCCTCCCACCCTGTGCCCATCTTCATAATGGGAACCCGAAGTCCAGTGTCTTGCAGGACTCCTCCGAGGGAGAAGGGCAGGGCCTGGGCTAGGGGCTGTGTCCGGGGCTGCATGTAGGCTGCAGCTGAGGAAGGGTGTGGTAGCTGCGTCTGGTGCCTTTTATCATCATTGTCCCCACCCCCTTCAGACCTCATGACTGTGGGCACAAGGGCCCCAGGATCTAGCACAGGGAAGGTTCTGGGCCTGAGAATGGGCTGAGTCAGCCCCTGTGCCCAGGGATGCTGGGATGGGGTTAGTAGGAGAGCCTGGCCACTCCATCTTTCATCCCCCATGGCCAGGCCAGTTCAGCTTCCCTTCTTCCAGCCTGGGTCTTGATGCCCTGGGTCTACTGCCTGGTTGTCCCTCCCCCTACCCCCAGGGTTGGCACTGCTCCCTACTTCTGCCCTGTAGTGGGCTCCTGCGAGGCTGGCACTGAAAATAATCATTGAGAGCTCCTTTCCAGCCTGCTCTGCCCCCCACCCCCCTTAGAGTGAGCACTGGGGGGCTCCGAGCTGCCAGGGCCTGGCTTCCTTTTGCTTCTCCCATTCCCTGAAGCAGGAAGACAAAGGCACAGCCAGAGCAACAGGCACAGGAGAGGGGATTTATTGACAGGGTAGACCCCAGGGTGGCCTCCTTCCTTCCCTCCTTGGAAAGGGGCGGGAGTGGGCCGTCATGTGCGGGAGTTGCGCTCCTCGTCTTCGTTCTCAAGCTGGTAGGCCGGACGGTAGGTGGGCTGTCCTCCTGGGCTCAGGCACTTCAGGGCCGGGTTCCGTACTGTGTTCTCCCGGCTCCCCAGTGATGTGTAGCTGGGTGGGGGGTGGGGCAGGGCGTGGAGGGTATGGTGGGTTTGTGGTGGGCTTGGTGTCCCCAGTCCCAGCACCCTCATGTCTTCCACATACCCATCTTGTTCCCCCAACCTTACCCTCGGTCATACAGGATACAGTAGGGGACAAACAGTTGGCGTAGAAAGTCCCAAATGTCTCTGTAGGTCCAGTCCTGGGAGGTCAGTGTCAGAGCAGAGTCACAAATACTCCCCTCCCACATCTACCCTCATCCACCTGGGAAAGGGCCTATCCCGGTTCTTTTGCTCCCCTAGCCTCTGAGGGAGGGCCTGCTACTAAACTCTCTGGTACATCTTGCTCTGTGTACACCCATCAGAGAGAGAAACCATCCCATCCCCTCCCCATTCTCAATCTACCCTCCACTGGCATGTAATTTCTAGGAGGAAAGGGAGAGGCTGTTTAAGGCTATCTGTGTAAGCCTGTGCTGTCCAGTAGAACTTTCTGCAATGATGGAAATGCTCTGTATCTATGCTGTCTAACATGGTAGTCATTTGACATAAGGCTAGTACAACGTACAACTAAGGAACTGAAGTTTGAATTGTATTTAATTTAACAATTGAGATATTCATAAGCCATGATATTCATCTTTTTAAAGTATACAGTTCAACTTTTTAAAGCAATTTATATTTCACTTCAGTTAATTACAATTCAAGTGTAAACAAATGGCTCACGGCTACCATATTGGACAGCACAGGTCTAAGACACTGTTTGGTCCACAATGCTTGCTGTTGAATTAGTGCTTAATAAAACCTGATCAAAAGGCTGAACGAACAAATACCACTGCTGCCCTTGGCTGATGGGGCCATTTCATCCCAGGCCAAGGGTCTAACCCTCCCACCCCAGGAAGCCAGGGTGCAATGACTGATAGGGGACAGGAGACTGAAGGCGATAAACCCCCTTCCCCATACCAGGAGTGGGTTGATGCGCATGAATGCAGGCCAGCCTGGGTCGGTGGGGCTGAAGGGGCAGAGGCTGCGGGAGTAGGGGTCAGTGCGGCGGGTGCCCATCAGCACAGCCTCCAGCTGGGGGTGCTGTGCCTGCAGCTCACTCAGGGCCTGCTTCATGTCTCCCTCAGCCTCCAGCACCTGCAGATTGTACCTGAGGAAGAGCGCCGGGAGTCAGGAGTGGGCCCTGCCAAGTCTCTCTGGGATCCCAAATCTCCAAGGCCCCTAGTACCTCTTGATGGTGTCCTGTAGAAACTGCTCCAGCTCAGGGAAAGGGGAGATGCTGCGTATATACAGGATCTGGAGGGGCTCCTGAGCATCAGGGCACTTCCTGGGGAAGGGGCAGGATCCATTGGCTTGCCAGGATGGGCAGGGAAATGCTTCCCAGAGAGCTTGCTCTGTTCCCTTCGGCCACTGGAATAGACACCCTCTCCTCCTTTTTCCTCGTCCTTCTCATCCGAAGGAAAGAATCCATTTCCTCTGGCAAGCCCACCTTGTTTTCCCAAATCTGGAGCCCATACCCGTCTCTAGTATGTAGGCCTTACCTCCCCGACAGGACTGTGACCTCCCTGTGGTCGGGAAAGGTGGCTCGCACATCCATACCCAGGGCCAGGCAGGTGGCAGATGCTCAATAAATATGGGGAGGATCGGAACTGAGAGGTAACTGTGGCTATTCCCCTGCCAAGCCCCACCCAGACACCCCCCCTTCCTTCCTGCTTCTTAGGATGGGCAACTAGCAAATGGGGCAGCTCTGTCTCTGGGGTTCGCCCCCAGGGGGTGAGCTCACCTCTGCACTGCGGCGTGGAAGAGGTGCAGGAGGGCAGTGCAGTCCTTGCCTCCGTTGAAGCCCACGCAGAGCTGGGTGAGGCTGTAGCGAGCCAGGGCAGTCTCAATGGTCTGGAGGGCGCCTGCCACCTTCTCCCCCAAAGAAGACCCTGCCAGGCAGGCAGGGAAGAGGGCATCAGTTAGACACACAGGGCTGTCAGAGGGCAGTGGGGGCCAAGCTGCCTTTGCTTAAGCCCCTATCTTCCCAGTGTTCAGTTCCTTCATCTGCCTCCTGCCCCATGTAGCCACACCTTCACCTCAGTGTATTCCCTCAGGGGTCCTGGTTTCATTCTCCTAAAGCTCATGCTGCTTCCTTCCCTCTTGCCCATCTCCTGCTCTAACCAAATTCTTCTTGCGTGTGTGCGTGCTAAGTCGTTTCACTTGTGTCTGACTATGACCCTACGGACCGCATCCCGCCAGGCTCCTCTGTCCACAGGATTCTCCAGGCATGAATACTGGAGTGGATTGCTATGTTCTCCTCCAGGGGATCTTCCTGACCTAGGGATCAAACCTGCGTCTCTTAAGTCTTCTGCATGGGCAAGGGGGTTCTTTACCACTAGTGCCACATGAAAATCCTCATCACTCAGCTTATGTGTCACTCACCCAGGGAAGCCTTCTCTGACCCCAGATCAAGGCTGATCTCCCTGCTGTGGAACCCCCTCATCACTGATCCCTCATGCACGATTACCTTTTTAACATTCCCCTCTCCAGTTAAAACTCCTTGTCCAGAGCAGCGGTACCTCTGTCCTGTTGAGCTAAAACCCCAACACCCAGCACAATGTTGCTGAAAGGAGATACTCTACTCAATTTATTGGAAGAATGAATGGATCTGCTGTAGCTCTTTTACTCCTAAGACCTAGGGTGGCACCAGTGGTCTGGTGCCTTCTGCCCCTTCCCCAGGAGGCCCCTACCTGACTCAGTGAGTTTGTACACGGCCTCACCGGCCTGCTCCACGGCATTGGGCACGTAGGGGACCACTGATCCTTGGGGCAGACGGGCAGTCAGGTAGGCCAGGCACTCCTCCAGGGGCCCTTCTTCCTCCCGAGTCCAGTGTCAGCTTCACCTGATAGTAGTTGCTGCCCCAGTCAGGGTAGGAACCCAGGCCAAGCCTGCGCCCAAAATGGGCCTGGGCCTCAGCCAGGATGGGGGCGATAGAGGCCTCGTTAGCTGCCACATACATTTCCCGCAAGTGGAACTGAACAGCTGTGTTTTGGAACAGCCCCTTCAGCCCTTCCAGCACCCGACGCAGCAGCTCCGGAATTCCCGGGAAGAGGTAGACATTTCGGACGGAGACTAGTGGGAATCGGAAGGGGTGGCCAGTGCGAGGATCTGTGCCATAATGTAGGCGGGCAGAGGTGGGCACCCGTGACAGTTTCTCCCAGCCCACCCCTCCTAGGGCCTTGATGGCTGCTTCCAGCTCAGGGTGTGGCTTGAGCTCGTCCCCAAAGGCCTGGGCCACGGCCTCAAAGGTCACATCATCATGTGTGGGGCCGATGCCCCCTGCTGTGAGGACATGGGTGAAGCGGCTGGAGAAAGCTGTGACCTCAGCTGCGATGGTGGCTACCTCGTCGGGTACCACAGAGACTCGGCACACCTGGACCCCCAGGGAACGCAGTGTCCGGCACAGAAAGTAGGTGTTGGTGTCTTGAGTGTGTCCCTGGGAGATTGGGGATGGGGAAGATGAGTGTGTCAGTGCTGTGGGGATGCAGGGCAAAGCAGGAAGGATCAAGCTACAACTGCCTGCCGACGGAGCACTCTGCTCTTTGGGGGACACCCACCTCCGGCAGCCCGCAAGCCCATACTGGGCCCAAGAGTGGGAAAATCCATGTGAAAGGAGTTAGGGGTAATGTGATCCACCTTAGGCTTCCATCTCTGCGCTTGGACCTTGACCTCCTCTCTGCTTATGAATTAAATTATCAGTTTTCTCTGGACCACTCATCCACTTCCTCATCAGCCCTGACAGTTTCAGTCCCCTGGCCCCAAGTGCTTAAGGGCATCTTCAGATTCCTGGCCGTTGTCACTTTAGTCAGTGGCATCCTCAGACACTGTCTGCAGCCTGTCAGGCCCTTCATGCTGTCAGTTCTACTTCTGAAATGTCTCTCCATCTGCTCTCTTCTTTGTTCCTACTGCCACCAAACAGGTCCTTGGCACTTTCACCTGGATGGTGGCAACAGACCCCTGGCCAGGCTCCCAGTGTCCTGCCACAGCACTCTGCCCTAGGCCTCCGCAGCAACCTTCCTAACATGTCACTGTGATTGTGTCACTCTTGGCTCAAAATTCACTTGTTATTTCCAACCATATACAGAATAAAGTTCAAATTCCTTTGCAGAATATTTGAGGCTGTGTGTCTATGGCGTGTACGCACTCTTCTTTTCCAGCCCCATCTCCTTCTACTTCTCTACAGAGTTTAGTGGTTAAGGTTGGCTCTGGAGTAAATGTGAATCAAGCTGGAATCCCATCTACCACTTACTAGCTGTTCAGGGAAAGCTTCTCAACCTTTCTGAGCCTCAGTCTCATTACCTATTCGTTGAGATTTGTAATAAAAGTACCCACATCATCGGGTTGTTGTAAGGATTAGGAAAATCACATATGTGATGTAATACAAGCACACTGCCAGGCCCTAGTAAGCACTCAATATTACTATTACAAACCTGATGCCCATCCTGACCTCTAGTGAGGCTTCCCTGATCATTCAGAAGAGATTTCCCCCTTCTAGTACTTTCCTTCTCTCTCTCTCTCGAATGCTTTGGATCATTTTTCCAGACAGGTTGGACATAACTCTGAAATAATACATGCACCTGTACCTCCTATACACGCTGGACTCCTTGTCATTTCTGTAAAGGTCCTCCTCCCCCTACCATGCTGCTGCTGCTAAGTCGTTTCAGCCGTGTCCGACTCTGTGCGACCCCATAGACGGCAGCCCACCAGACTCCCCCCGTTCCTGGGATTCTCCAGGCAAGAACACTGGAGTGGGTTGCCATTTCCTTCTCCATACTGCTTGGCAATTTGTAGGGACTTTGCTACAAGTTTTCAACAGAGTAACCGAAAGAATAAGGGTCACTTTCCCTCCGATATCTTGGACTCACTCCAGGGCCCTACTGCAGCAAGAGGGCTCCCACCCTGGTTCACCCTCCCTCAACAGAACGTGGAGCAAGCTCCCAAGGACCGGAGAATTCTGCCCCCCCCCCCTCCTTTGTCCCAGACACACCTTGAGGATCTCATCTCCAACAATGATGATGCCCGCCGTCACGCTGCGCCCTGGTGGAGGTTCAGAGGCCCTAGATGCCATGGTCCTGCTTTCTCTGCCCCTCTGGAAGGCCCTCCAGTAGCCACCCAGACCCCCAAATAGGGGTCGCAAGCACTGGGGGCCAGCCAGGTCTACAGGGCACTGAGGGTCATAGCCTGGGAAGAGGGATTCCGGGGTGGAGGGAACCTGGAGGAGCCAGAAAGGACAATGGGGAAGAGGAGGAATGCATAGTTTTCCTCACCAGGCCCTTGACAGTCGACTCCGTTATCCCTGTCCGTTTAATAAACGTGTTCTTAAACTCTAGCCCATACCTCTTTTAATGTCTTCTATGCTCCGTCCTAGTCTCCTTAAAATGTCCTTCTCTCCCGAACCTACCACTTAAAAATGTCTTCTGTCTGCAGAGCTCGGCTTCTCTAGGGTCGGCTCTATCCAGGGGATCTGTGCTTTTATATGTCTCTTCTCTTTGGGGCACTTGTCCCTTTAAATGTCTACCTTATCCTGGGCCTTGGACCCTTTAAACGCGTTCCCTCCTTCCACCACCGACCAGAACTCAGCAGCCTTCTTCTGCAGGCTTCCACACCCTTTCTAGCCCAGAATCCTGTCTTTTCCCGCCAAGCTTCAGAGTGCTGAGCTCTTCCAGGTTCTCACCTGCCTCTTATCCCTTCACCGGGTCTTTCCCTCTCTCCTTTCCTCCTGTCTCGGGGCAGCTTCCGTACTCAGAGTCCCGCCTCAGACTCACACTCGCCTCATATTAATTGGTTATTTTGGCCGTCGCTCAGACTACTTCTATGGGTCCGTTGGTGTAGTCGACCATCGCTCGCGAGCTTTAGCCAGAGGGCGGGAGTGGTGCTGGGTTGTTATTGGCGACAACCACGTGGCCACCCTCACCCGGAAGCGAGGGGGCCGGGCCTTAGCCGGGGGGTCGGGGCTTTTCTCTCAGGAAAGAACCTGAGGAAGGAGCCGAGGGGGGCTGAAGGGGCTCTAAGGTGTTTGTGGTGCTCCCCGCTGGTGCTGGAAGAGACGCTTGACTCTAACCTCCGTTCAGTGTACGAATTCTTGCGTGCACATACTATCTGTTACTGGTGAACCATGACTCATTTTGAGGGGTCAGGGGATGGCACTGGTGTCAAAGGGGATTTTACACTGTAGCAAGTGGAAGTTGGACGGACACCAAGAAAAATTTTCAGGATTGCCTGTGAGCTAATGAGATCCTGGTGGTGAGCTTTTATTGTGTGGAACTTTCATTTGTCTCTGTTATAAACGATAAAGCTAATTACTTCAACTTTTTTGACAACGAAGTCTTGCCCCACCTTGTTCCAGATGGTGCTTTAAACATAACCTCTCCCAGTTAATTGGTCTTGTAGGTACCAGTGAGGGCAGAGACAAAGAGAGGGCCACGTGTCCACTTTGGATTCTCAGCTTCCACTTATTTTACTTGTCTCTGGTCTAAAAGTACTTAATACTGCCAACATGCTGATTAAATCTACAGGATTCTGGCCGTTTGGGTGGGGCCAGAGATCTGCATTTAACAAACCCTCCTGTCATGCTGATGCCATTGCTTTTTGTAGTAAAGGTCTAAAATTTCACGTGAACTACTGAGCCACACCTGCCTAATTTTACTCTAAAACCCCTGAGAGAGATATGCCCATTTTACAGATGGGCAACAGGCTCATAAAGGTAGAGAGATGTCACACAAAACCCACAAAAACACTACAGTCAATGAGAGAGCCAGGCTTCTAGAACCTTCAAGTAATAAGCCCAGTTTTGTTTTTCCAATTAAGGGAGTCTTGGCTCTAAAAAAACAAACTTGGGCTTTCCTAATGGCATAAGTCATATGCTACAGTATCTTTCTTAATAATCATGGTGATATTTGACAAGCCCCTCCCTGAAATGCCTCCTCCCTACCCCTCAACATCAGCTCCAAGTCTTTTAGTGGGTTCTCAAACATAAGTGTGCATCAGAATCGCCTAAAGAGCTTGTTAAAATGTCACTGTGTCCAACCCTCAGAGTTTGATTCAGTAGGTCTAGGGTGGAGTCCAAGAATGAGCACTTCTAAGGAGTTTCCAGGTGATACTGATGCTTCCGGACCAGGAACCACACCTGAACTACTTCTGACTACTACTACTCTAGGAATAAATGAGTGAAAAATTAAGAGAAAGTGGGAAGATTAATCTCACTTACTTAGCACTACTATTAAAAGTAGAAGGTAAGCTATTACTTGGCAAAATGTCTCTTAAATAGCCACAGTTTACAACCGTTTTCTCAAAGTTCAGTGCAGTAACTACCTGTTTAAGAATGCTTGAAATCCCCTTATCCAGGCCATACCCTAGACCAATTAAGTCAACTTCCCTGGGAATGACTCAGGCATCAGCACTTTAAAGCTACTCAGGTGATTCCAATGTTTGGCCAAAGTGAGAACCACTGAAAACATCCCCAAACCACTCTGGAGTGAACAGGCCATAGGTGTGCAGGAGCCTTAGGCTGGTCAAGAAGTGGCGTATACTAGCAGCTTCACTTTACCCTTGTTAAGTGTAAAGTCTCTTTGTGACCCTATGGACTATAGCCTGCCAGGCTCTTCTGTCCATGGAATTCTCCAGGCAAGAATAGAATACTGGAGTGGGTAGCCATTCCCTTCTCCAGAGGATCTTCCCAACCCAGGGATCGAATCTGGGTTTCCTGCATTGCAGGAAGATTCTTTACTGTCTACACCACCAGGGAAGCCCCAAGAACCCTTGTGTTCCCTTCAAAAAAAAATCAGACTATGTTAATGGCAGTACCCGACCATAGAGAACAACTGATTTGTTCTGATGAGATGATGTTGTCCCTATATAACCTCTCTTAGGCCTGTAGTTAGAGTGAAATGTATTTCAGTAGATATTTGACAGCAAAATCTACTTAAAGTAGGTTACAAACCAGTTACTTCAATGTTGAAACAAACCTCAATGTTAACAAAGAGGCGAGCTTCATTATCTTACTGAAGGGCATATAATTAGAACCATGATAGTGAGGGTGATGCCCTGAGGAGGGGGGGAACTTTAACAATTAGAGAATTAGATTATAAAAATTTCCTCTTTAATCAAGGCTTTTAACATGGAACAGATTTCTTGGAATAAAATGGAAAGTTTCCAATATACTGAAACATAAATCAACATACACACAACACCTGGCAGGAAAAAACCCCAAACAGCCAAGTTTACACAATCCCTGTAATAGCCGTGGTCTTATTCTCAGATGCTTTCTCCATCTGTCAAGCGTGTTCTGCTGGATTCAGAGCTCACATAGGTTTTGGGGGTCACACTTAGCTGAGGCTGCAACCCAGAGAACACTCACTCATCCAGCTGGGCTGTGGTCCTTCCTGTCAGTTCTGCTCAAGAAGCAAAGCAGTCACCAGCACATTCAGTGTATTGAAAATCCTTTAAATATCAAAGTAAGAAACAAGAAGGCAACACAATTATGTCATCAGGAAGATGTTAGCAAGTGAGGACAGCTGTGTAAAGCTTGAGGCTGAAAAGTGGCTCCCCAGCTTCATTTCTTTGGTTTCTTGGGCAGTGGCCGCCGGAACAGTAAGATGTGAGGTTCTGAAAGAGTGAGAGCTAAAGAGTAAGTGAAATCACACCGTCCCATGCACAACCTATAGTGTATCCCACTCCCACTTCCCAGCTATCACCACTTAGATTTTTGTAACTAAATGAAGAGTTAAGCATATGGCCTCAGAAGCAGACCCAGAAGCCTGGCTTGTGTGCCAAGCACAGAATTGTTAATATCAGTTTTCTTGCTATGTTTCTATAGCCCCGGGTGTCCTTTATTAGTTCTGCCTGGTAGTTTGGTGTCTGGTGCCTTATCAGGAAATATACTTTCCTTGGTTTATTTGGCACACATCTCAAAATTCACTTTCTGATGGACAATGAAGAAGAGGCCATAACCTCTACATCAAGATATATGTGGCCTTTAAATATATATAGTATATATAATATATATATATTCTCTAACTGAATTAGAGATTAAAGGAGTCCCCCCGCCCCCCCTCCAGTGACAGGTTGTATCTGAACCTCCCAGATACTTTATTTCTCATTTTTGGTCACTCTTGTTTTTCTAGATGGCTGGTAAGTTAAGAAACCCATAAATCATCCCCACCTATCATTCCTTAGTTTCCTTGGTCTTACATGGTTGCTTTCAGCCATTGCACTGACCTGGTTCATGGATCATATAATGGACCCATCCCTGACTCTGCTGAACACCAAGATTCCTCCATTCAGATTCAGACATCAAATGAGTTTTAGGGACCAGCTTGGCTATGTCCTTGGGCAACATGACATGCCTGTAATAGAAACATGGGAATGTGGGAAATTTGTATCAGAACTGGGTACAATCTATCAGAGGAGGAGGCCAGCAGGTAAAGCCAAGACAGACAAAAAAAGAAAAACCAGTTTGTAATGGCAGGAGTTTATAAAATCTTATTGTAGTGCAAAGGCAGCTAGAAATAATGTAAATTCTCACGAAAGTATATTAGAAACTACGTATTGATGAATAACACCCATGAATGAGTGCCAAAATTATAGCCCCAGAACACACACACACACCACACACACACCACACACACACCACACACACACCACACACACACACACACACACACACACACACACACACACACACACACACACACACACACACACACACACACACACACACACACACACACACACACACACAGTTAATAATTAGGGGTGGTTCTGAACAGGGTTGTAAGGAAGGGAGAGAAGTGATTTCAGAGAGGAAACGCCTATCAGGCAGTGCTGTGTGGAAGAGCCAGAACATAAAATCAAATATATGGAGAAGGAAATGGCAACCCACCCCAGTATTCTTGCCTGGGGAATTCCATGGACAGAGGAGCCTAGCGGGCTATAATCCATGGGGTCGCAGAGAGTTGGACATGACTTAGCGACTAAACAACAACAAAGATATCTATTTATACATTTATACTTATATAAATTTCTATGGCCTATGCATAAAAATGTCCACAATCCCCTCCCTTTTTAAGTTTTACAATTTACAATTTTATAAACACGAAGGCAAACATATTTTTCTCATAATCCATTTGGTTACTAAATCTGAGATGACCTGAAGTTATCTGCTGGTGAAATAAAGACTTTTTACCGGCCCCCATCACCAAGAATGAAATAGAAAAATCTTCTCTTTTAAAATCTATTCTCATAAGTTACATTTTTCAACTCTGAAAGGATGTGCCACGAGACTTCTTTGGGGGAGACTCCATGCTTTCCTAACCAAGGATAAGTTTCCTTTTATAGCAAAGAAATTACTACTTGAATTGGGGTGACCCAGACTTGATTACGTTCAGTGAAACTGCATTGAATGCTCTCTCTGTGCTAAGTAAAAGGGATTCCACCCCCCCACCCCACCCGCAAGTCAATTCTGGTCTAAATGTCTGAAAACAGCTTACATCCTAACAAGCCCCTGGCATAAAGACTGGCTTCCAGGACTATTTAGACCAAAAAAACAAAACAAACCTTTCCTTAAATCAAATATCACTGCCAAGACTTACATCCTCCAGAGGATGAAACTAGCGATGCCTCCCTAGCTCTGCAAAGACATTTTAAGCACACAATTTTAGTTAGCCTAGTTCAGATGTAGAGAAAAACAGCTGAGGAAAAGAAAGTTAATTGGGTTCAAACAGGGCTGAAGTGTTTTTTTTTTTTTCTTTGTTCTGGATCGTAGTTGCAGCGTGTGGGACCTAGTTCCCTGACCAGGAATTGAACCCAGGTCCCCTGCATTGGGTGTTTGGCATCTTAGCCACTGGACCACCAGTGAAATCCCAGGGCTAGGGATCTTTTCCCAAGGATTTGACATAAAAATAATGCAAATTGTGTTATTTGACAGCATACACCAAGTTCTCCAGAAGGCTCAGAGCCCTGCACTAGGCTCAAGAAACACAAGAAAACCAAGCTTCCAGTTGTTTTAACTATTAACGCTTACTACAGATTAGTGGAATGCCAACATTTGTAAAATTCTTTGTGTTGCCTTATTTTCTAATCGAGAATTATGGACTTAATAAAATGCAAACTCTTTACGGAGTCTTTCTTTATCATGTCTGGTAAATCCTACGTGTTCCCACCACAACCTACCTGTACATAGCTCTATTATACCAATTATCTTCTTTCTGAAGCCTGTCCGTATTTCCACATATTTTTCTAGGTCTGTTGAAAGCAGGGATCATGGCTTATCCGTGTACTTTAGCAGAACACCTGAAACCTATAAACACTCCATAATTGTTTCCCAAGTAGACGTAGATGCCCTTCAAACATTTGACGGTAATCTAGAAGGGCCATATTAAGTACTTCCTCAGTGTTCTGGTCAGTTTTCTTCCATTCCAGTTCCTCGAAGCCCCCCTTCCTAAAACAAATCAGACAACCACGCCCCCTTTCCCATGGATTAATAAGCAACACTCAGGCTCTCTTATAACTCTCCTCACTTTAAAGACTCGAAGAAAATTCAAGCTTCGCCTTTGCCACCTTCTCTCAGAAGGCTCTACGGTGTGGCTGTAATACAAGCAGTCTCTAGAGGGCAAATTCAGATTACTCAACTGAAGCGAGAGAATGGTCCAGAAACTCGCAAAGCTGAGGGTGGTCAGTATTCTAACATTCGAACACTCTAACCACGCCTCCTTCCAAATTTGCCATCACTTTAGGGGTTTTTTTGATTGCCCCCACCTTTCGCGCATGAGCCTCACACTCTCAACGCACACCCATTCCCGTTAACCTCCCGCGCATGCGCCAACTCTGCTGTTTCTGTCCCCGTTACCAAGTTCTCCTGCCCTCAGTTGTCAAAACTCACGACCTTGATATTGCCCCCAAGTCGGCACTAACCGGTATTCGAATTCCTCGTCGTCGTATTTGTCCGAATAGTAAATTTGTTTGTGCGACATGATCACTCAGCCTGAGGACCTTCAGCCCCGCGCCGCCAACCTCCGAACAACTCCCAGCAGCACGCGCTCCCACCCTCTTTGGCCTCGCTTTCAAACACGCCGCCTGCGCTTTCTATTGGGCCCTCTGGCGGAAGGCGGGACAACCCCACCTTCAAGCCTCCGATTGGCTTAGGTTTGCTTCTACTCAAGTCCTCATTGGAATGAACATTGCTCAAGAATTGCCGTAAGTAAAAATTAGACCTTTTATTGGCTATCACTGCCACTGTGCGCGTCCTCGCACTACCATAGGCTGATTCGGGAAAGTGGGACGGGTGAAGGAGGGACAATGAGGTACAGGGTCAGGGGTTAGTGAGGCCGGAAGTGAGTGCAATAAAGTTTCTCCAGGGAGGCCGGGCCCGGGGAGAAAGTTGGAGCGGCAACCTGAGGAGACAGTGGCGTGATCCGGAACCAAATCGGCCCGCGGTGCCGTGCGGAGACTCCATGAAGTCCTGGTGAGTTGGGACATTTTTCTTCTTAGGTGACCCGCTCCTCTACCCCGGAACCCCTCTCCCGGGACCCTACTTCCGGTCTTCATTTACAAGTCCCGCCCTCTGCGACCCCCTCCCCGGAAGTCCCACCTCCCAACTTCAGGGGGGCTCTCCGAACCCCGACTTATGTTCCATTTACTGTCCCCAATCCTACCCTGTCGTCCAGCTTTCCTGGAAGTCCCACCCCCAGACATGCTTCCAAACCCCTGCATTAGTCTTTCCGATTGCCCGAAACCCCGCCTCCTCGAAACGATTCTCCGCTAACCCCTGTCTATCAAAAAAGGGCAGAACCCTGCTACTCAAAGAACTATTCGAATTCGTGAGGCCACGCCTCCCTAAGGGTTCCACCCCTTTAGAAGCCTCGCCCCTTCCTTAATCCACGTCGGATCGTCCAGAAGCCTCGCCTCCTAGGAGTCTCTGGTGCACGCGTTTTGAGGGGCCACGCCCCTTCAGGAGCATTATCCGGGTTGGACCCTTGTCATCGCCTCAGGAGCTTTGTCTTCAATACCAGAAACTTCACCTGCTTGCGCTTCCTCGTTGCTTTACTCTTTAGGGCCCTTGGCTCAGTTTTCCTAAGCTCTTAGGCTCCACTGGATAGGAAGTCAAAAGTTCACATCTCTGACTCTGAGGAGCAAGAGATTAGAGGCAGCCCTTTCCCTCTCCCTTAGCCCCTTCCAAGGGTGGACCTACTTGAAGGGGGCTGGACTTGGGGTTTGGCACGAGAGTGGGAGGGAGACTTGCTCATAGATTCCCTGCCCCACTCCCTGAGTTTCCCTTCCCAGGGCCGACTCCACCCCAGAAACAGCTGTTTGTCTCACACCTGTACGACGGGAGCTGGGTAGGGCTGTGGATTTGTCGATGTGTGACATGTGGGTGTGACAGAAGAGAAAGTTTTCTACCACCTGAAGACGGTGGCTTGGAATGGGTGTAGGTAACAGTGTCCTTTTTGCTGTTTGATTTTTTTTTTTTTTTTTTTAAGGGACTCTTCAGGCCCCACCACTTCTCTGGCTCTTCCCCTCCCCCAGACAGTTCTAGTCTGGGCATTTTTCCTGGTCCTGCTTGGCCAGCCTTCCCTGCTGGAAACATTCCTGAGGCTTTCGCCATTTCCTGCTACTTTCCGCCTCTCTTGCCTCCTCCTCCCTGCTGGGCTGAGAAGCCACATGCAACTTCTTCCCCACACCCAGTCGTTCAGATTCCCAGTAGCAATCTCCTTTCTTCCTTCAGATTCCCAGTAGCGATCTCCTTTCTTCCTCCGTAAATTTAAAGAGCCCTACTTCCTCTTTCTTTTCTAAACATGCCCACACCTGTTGGTCATTCCCTGTCTCTGGATTCTGCAGGCACCCACAGAATGCTCACCTTTAAGGATGAGGATATCCTGGTGTGTGTTTTTGCGTGTGGGGGTGGGAGGCGGTAAGGCTTTGGCAGAATACTTTCCTCATTCTCTGTTTCTGAGTGCTGAGGCCTTAGGAAACAGAGATAGATTTTCTTCTCAGGAGTGGTGCATGGAGTGGTAAAGCTCTCCTGGGTTGAGGACTACGGGGTCGGGGGGGCGGGGGGTGGTCGGTGGTAAGCACAGTACCTAACATGTTTTCATTGTCAGGGTTGTTAATCACTATAATCATGATAATTTGCATTTTTTAAAATATTCTGAAGTAAATTTAAAGATAGGTAATTCCGAGGTGAGCCTGGTGAGGGTATATGTATCTTTTACTACTACTTCTGTTTGGTTGCTTTCCAACTTCCTCTGTGGCCCCCTGGAGCAGAGCTGTGGCAGGATGCTGTGGGTGGAAGGAATGAGTTTGGGACTGTTCGCTGTGTCCAGCCTCAGTCCTCCTCTGGCACCCCTTTCTCATGAGCACAGATTTGACTTCTGCCCCTCTGTCCCTTCCTGGCCGCTTTTCTTGGACAACCGTTGCACTGCCCCATCTCCTCTGGCCAGATTCTGTCCTTGGTATGGGGGTATCATGCTCCTTGGTGGATACCTGCCCTTTCTCTGGTCACTACTAAAAAGGAGGGGGTATGTGTTCACCTGGAGGTCTAGGGATCTGACCTTAGTGTCACCCTCCACCCCTTCTACCCTTGACAGCTTACTTTCCTGTGGAAGAGGGAGCAGAAGAGTACTTGGCTTGGGCCTCTGCTCCTTGGCATGGCAGGTGCCATGCACGGAGAACAAGGCTCCACCAAACTGTCCTCTGCTCCAGCTCCTGCCTGGTGGCTCCCTGATGTGCCACCCAGGTTGGACTTTATTCCTCTTACTTTAACAGCTTTGCCTTTCCTCTTGGCCCCTCCCTGCATCCACTGGGACCATGTCCTTCTTTTTCCCATTTCTTTAGCTCCCTCCACAGCTGTGATAGCCAAGGAGGCTAATGGCCCAGGCTCCCTAGGGCCACCACCCCTCTGTGGGGCAGTGGTGGGGGGCAGCTGGGGCTGGAGGCTGAGGGAATTTATTTGAGTGTTCAACCAGGACAGGAAGGGAATTGCTGAGCTCAGGAATCCCCTCCCTTTCCCCACCCCCAGCTGCCTCTGTTTCCTCCCTCAACCTCCTCCCCGGAGTCCCTCAGCTTCCTGCTCCCTTTGGCCTGCCCTTGTCTGGTCTGGATTGATCCAGACCTCCTCTTATCGCCCTCCTTTCCTTCTCACTCCTCCATCCTTCCCCCGCCACACTCCCACTTTACTCCTCCCCCAATTGCTTGTATGGTTGGGTGAGGGGACCAGGCAGGGGGACATGGATCGCTCGGCCCTCTGAGAGTTCTGGGTTGGGGCAGTGTTGGGGGCTCAGCCCCTCAGAGCCTGTGAGTCAGCACTGTCCTCGGGATTGGTCTCTCCCTTATGCTCCCCGCCCCTGGGGAGGAGCTAGAGCAGCTCTAGGTCCAGCCTGTTCTCTTCTCAGCCTGAGAAGAGGCTCCACGCTGGGCGGGGATGGGGCCTGAAACTGTCTGGGTCTGAGCTGGGGAAGCCAGAGCTACTTGTCCCTCTCCCTCTCCAGGACCCTTGAGGTCCCTGGGCCATAGAGGTCCGATCAGGCTAAGGGCCTGGGATGCCCCCTGCCTGGCCCCCTTGCCCTGACTGGCAGGGGGGCCAGGCTGGGCAGCAGCCTCCCCTCTCACCCCAGCCATGGATCTCCTGCCCCCAAGCCCAAGTACAACCCACTTCGGAATGAGTCTCTGTCATCGCTGGAGGAGGGGGCCTCAGGGTCCACCCCACCTGAGGAGCTGCCGTCCCCATCAGCCTCGTCCCTGGGGCCCGTGCTGCCACCTGTGCCTGGGGACGATAGCCCCACCACCCTGTGCTCCTTCTTCCCTCGGATGAGCAGCCTGAAGCTGGCCAGCCCAGCTGGGGGGCCGCCCGGGCCCGAAGGGGGAGCCAGGAAGGGCAAACGAGGACGGGGAGGGGGTTGCAGGGGCAGCCATGCTGGACTCAGGCCCCCCGCCCCTCCTCCAGGACATGAACAAGCTGAGTGGAGGCGGCGGGCGCAGGACTCGGGTGGAAGGGGGGCCAGCTGGGGGGCGAGGAGTGGACTCGCCACGGGAGCTTTGTCAATAAGCCCACGCGGGGCTGGCTGCATCCCAACGACAAAGTCATGGGACCCGGGGTTTCCTACTTGGTTCGGGTGAGTGAATATCCTCTCCCTCCCACTCCCTCCTGGACCCCTCCAGTTCCTCTGCTTACTAATCTCTTTTTCCCCCCCGCTCTTCCCCAGCAACTCCCTTGGTTTCGGTGTTCTGTTTCTTTCTTAAACCTTTCTTGCCCCTTCTCCAGTTCTCTCACCTTTTACCTTCCAGCTCTGTCTGGGGCCCCTTCCTTCTGGTGACTCCCCCTACCCCCACCCCACCATGCTTAGCACAAAGCCCAGCACAAGCCCTTAGTAAGTGTTGGAATGAGTGACTCTTGACTATCCCCTCTGGTCTCCTCCCTGCTTTCTGGAGATGTCACTCTATCCCACCCGATGCCCGTCACGCCTCCCAAATTCTCTTCCCATAGGCATGAGGTCCACCTAGCTTGCCCTTCTCTCTTTGCCCCTCTTTTCCCTGCACGTTGTGGGGGTATATCCATGGGCAGTGGACAGAACTTCATCCTGACTTCCCCGAGGGACCAAGGAAGGAGAAGTCCCAGGGCCTTTTGTGAAGAGGTGGGAGGAGGGGCTTACCGGTGTCCCCTGTCCCTCCCCTCAGTACATGGGCTGTGTGGAGGTCCTGCAGTCAATGCGCGCCCTTGACTTCAACACTCGGACTCAAGTCACCAGGTCAGTGGGGCTTGGGGGAGGAGTAGTCCCAGGATTCATGAGGGGTGGGGAGAATGGGCCTCTTGGTGGTGCTACTGATGGCTTATCTTTGGGTGGTAAAGGGGGTTGAGAGAAAGTTAGGAAAGTGAGTCTAAGTCTTAATGTAAAGGGGCAACTCTGACCTGGCTCCTTATTGTCCAGCCCCAGGAGTTGTGGGGGAGGTGGCAGAGGCAGCTGGCAGCTAGAGCTGGAGTGGAAAATGGGGGTAGCTGGAAGGTTGCTGCTGCCTTTGGGAAGGGGATGGGACATTTGGTAGCTGGAAGGGGGTGGGGCCAGACCCATTGAGGCCCTAACCCAATCAGCCAGGAAGCGGCCTCTCAGTGTCATCAAATATTAAAGGCCCTTAATTCAATCCACCACGACAAAGAGCCTGGAGTGCCCCTGGAGTCTGGCCTGGCCTTCCCCCCCCCAGCCCTGTGGCGGCCCCAGCCGAGTGGGAGGCAGGCTCTGGGTCTGAGTATCCCTCTTTCCCCAGGGAGGCCATCAGTCTGGTGTGTGAGGCTGTGCCGGGTGCTAAGGGGGCAACAAGGAGGAGAAAGGTACCCGGGGTCTGTGGGGCTAGGGATGCTGGGAGATGTGGAGGAGCAGGGGAAGGCTAGTGTGGGGCAGGTGGGGAGAAGTCTGGAAGGCAGTAGTGTGGGAGTTTCCTGGTGTGGGGGACCCCCCAGCTTCTGAGACCCTTGGGCCCTTCCCTAGCCCTGTAGCCGTCCACTCAGCTCCATTCTGGGGAGGAGTAACCTGAAATTTGCTGGAATGCCAATCACTCTGACCGTCTCCACCAGCAGCCTCAACCTCATGGCCGCAGACTGCAAACAGGTTGGTGGGGTGGGGTGGGCAGAAACATCGATGGGAGGGCTAAACGGGAACTTGGTTATGAGGGTAAGACATTGGGAGAGAAGGCTGGGGAGCAGCGGAACAGTAGGGAAGGAGGAGATTAGGAGAACATGCGTTGAGAAGCCAAAAGGATGAGACTGGGACGCCAGGGTCTTGGGCTAGTGGTGGGTGGTGCCCAGTAGACTCTGAGGCTTCCTGATGCCCATCGTTCCCTTCCTTCTCCATCCTCTGCCCTAACCCTCAGATCATCGCCAACCACCACATGCAGTCCATCTCGTTTGCATCCGGCGGGGACCCGGTGAGTTGGGGAATGGAGCTCAGGTGGTGGGAGGAGAGTAGGGGGATAGAGATGGGGAGGACACTGGCAAGAGAAGCGAGCCTGCTAGGATTGAGGCAGTGTCTGAGAAAGATTGGGCTTGAAGGGGTCAGGATTGGGATGGGGCTGTACAGTTTAGCTAACTGGCCTCTTCTGCCTCTGTCCACCCCAGGACACAGCCGAGTATGTTGCCTATGTTGCCAAAGACCCGGTGAATCAGAGAGGTGAGGTGTGGATGGGGAGCACTGGGTGGGGCTGGCTGTCCAAGGGGCAGGTGAGCAGGACTCGGGGTTCCTCCTGCCGAGGGCCCTGTCTGCGCCTCCTCCCAGCCCCACGGTCCCCCCCGCCACCCAGCTCCCTAACATCCTCTGCTGCGCCCCCAGCCTGCCACATCCTGGAGTGTCCCGAAGGACTCGCTCAGGACGTCATCAGCACCATTGGCCAGGCCTTCGAGTTGCGCTTCAAACAGTACCTCAGGAACCCGCCCAGGCTCGTCACCCCCCATGACAGGTGCGTGGGTGAGGCAGGTGGGGGGCGGGGGGCAGCCCACTCCCGGGGGCCCCAGACCAGAACTGGAAAAGGAGGCCTGCTCTTCCACAGTCCAGCTCAGAAAAGGGCAGGGAAGGAAATAACCTGCGTGCCCCTGCTTCCTGCTATTCTTAAGTTTCCTGTGGCCGGCAGGAAGGTGCTCCATGGCCCTGCCCGCTGCAGGGCCAGCTCTTCCCGTCGGGTGCCCGTGGCGGGGCTGCAGTGCAGGACATCCAGCTTGTCCCTGGCTAGATGGGCTTCTCTTTTCTCAGCCGTCTCATTTCTGGGTCTGTCTTTTTGTGCTTCTAACTGTATGTAGTTTAGTTCTTCACGGTCTTGCCTCTAGAAGCCATCAAGAATTTGGGCAAGGGAGGATGGCTCTTTCCTGAGATGGTCACGTTTCCCACCTCAGACCAGTAGGATCGAGTATTCCGAGGCGGTGTTGGAATATTCTGGGGCACTCCCTCCTGGGTTACTTGGTGCTTCCCCTCCCTCTTGGGAGACCGCATGATGATCAAGGGCATGAGGTTAAGGCAAAATCTGAATTGACATTCGGCTCCCCCAGTAGTAGTGGTGGTTCAGTCGCTAAGTCATGTCCAACTCTTTGCGACCCCATGGACTGCAGCACGCCAGGCTTCCCTGTCCTCCACTATCTCCCGAAGTTTGCTCAAACTCATATCCATTGAGTCGGTGATGCCATCTGACCACTTGTTAGTTGTGTGACCAAAATCTTTTTATCCCTGATCATCATTTTCCTCACCTAAAAAACTGGAGAAGGAAACAGTATCTCCTTTATCAGTTGCCCAGAGAGTGAAATGATTGTATATGAAACACCCATCCTCAGGCCTACCCCTCAGGGAATGCCCAGTACGTGACCACTGCTCTGATCTCCCTCTGTCCTCCCATCCACACTCCTTTCTCCCTCCTGTCTCTCTCAGGATGGCTGGCTTTGATGGCTCAGCTTGGGATGAGGAGGAGGAAGAGCCCCTGACCATCAGTACTATAATGACTTCCCGGGGAAGGAACCACCTCTCGGGGGTGTGGTGGACATGAGGCTTCGGGAAGGAGCCCTCCCAGGGGCTGCTCGACCCACTCCACCCAGTGTCCAGACCCCCAGCCACCTGGGAGCCACGCTGGTATGTTGCTTGGATGGAGGTGGGCGGGGCTTAGATGGGAGCAGCTGGTTAGGGCCTCTGGTTTCACTCTGCCTTGGTCCCTTCAGCCTGTGGGGCAGCCTGCTGGGGGAGACCCAGAAGCCCGCAGACAGATGCCGCCCCCGCCACCCTGCTCAGGTATGAAGGGGACTGAGGGGCAGAGGGGGGGGGAGAAGCAGGGCGGGCCCCCTCTAAAGCCTCCGTTTCCTCGGCAGGCAGAGAGCTCTTTGATGACCCCTCCTATGTTAATGTCCAGAACCTAGACAAGGCCCGGCAAGCAGGAGCTGGGGCCGGGCCCCCAATCCTGCCATCAATGGCAGTGTACCCCGAGACCTCTTTGACATGAGTAAGTATGCCTTTCGCCTTTCTGTGTCTCCGTCTTCCCACTTGGTTCCTCCTCTTTTCCTGCCTTTCTGCTCTTTGCTTTCTGGCCTCCCCTCCCTAAAGGTCTGGGTCCTGAGCATAGGGTTGTGTCAGCTACCTCTTCTAGCCCTGTCTCTCTATCCCCAGAGCCCTTTGAAGATGCCTTGCGAATGCCTCCACCTCCCCAGTCAACAGCCATGGCTGAGCAGCTCCCGAGGGGAGCCCTGGTTCCACGGGAAGCTGAGCCGGCGGGAGGCCGAGGCACTGCTACAAGTCAACGGGGACTTCCTGGTGCGGGAAAGCACAACCACGCCAGGCCAGTACGTGCTCACTGGCCTGCAGAGTGGGCAGCCCAAGCACCTGCTCCTGGTGGACCCTGAGGGTGTGGTGAGTGCGGCAGGGCTGTAGTGGGCATGGCAGAAAGGAAGGTGCAGTATCCTACCTGTGGCTCTGTTCTTGCCTCACTGCTTCCTAGACTTTGTCTGCTGGGCACCTCTGTCTGGGCCTCCCCTGTTCTCAAGGTGTCTGGCATCTCCCTCGTCTAGTGGTTTAGGGTTCCTTCCTTTCTCACATCCCTCACCTGAGCTGTATCCCCTTCAGTCCTTGCCAGTCCCCAAACGTTATGCCCTCAAGAGCTAGAAAGTGGTCATCTCACTAGTCCCTCTGTTGACAAATAAGGAAACCATCCATCAGAAGTTGTCAGATGTCTAGAGACTAAATATCCTAAAACTTTTCACAAGAGGAGCCAGGGGTCTCCCCAGCTCCTCCAGACTCAGGAGTCAGACCAGAGTCCTGTCTCCTGTCTGCACTGCCCGCTGCCCCTCATGACTTTGCTCTTGTTTCTGCAGCCGTCTCAGCCTCCTTTGCATGTCTTTTTCTGTCCTGTGTATCCTCTTCTTAGACATACTGCCCTCCTTCAGATCAGGGAAGGAGTAGCTAGCCTTCAGTTTCACGACTTCTGGGCTCATGTCTGTTCTGCCTTTTCCCAGTTCACTGACCTGCCCATTCCCACAGCTGTCTCCAGCTTCTCTTCCCAGAGAAGCCTCAGTGATCAGAACCAAGGGCCCTCCCTCTCCTGCCATCTTTTTCTCCTGCCTCAACCCTCTTGACTATCTCAGCTTCCTCGGCCTTGGAGACTGAGATTTTATCTGACACTTTACCTGAATCTACTTTCTCCCTTCCCACTCCCCAGGTTCGGACAAAGGATCACCGCTTTGAGAGTGTCAGTCACCTCATCAGCTACCACATGGACAATCACTTGCCCATCATCTCTGCGGGCAGCGAACTGTGTCTCCAGCAGCCTGTGGAGCGGAAACTGTGACCTGTTCCAGTGCTGTCTCTCAGAAGACGCCCTGCGGTCCCTTCCACCCTATTCCCTGACTCTTAGGACCTCACTTGGGAGTGTTCCGTGGGTTTGGCCTTGTGTAGGACTGGGGATACTGTGGACACTAGGTTCAGCGTGCAGCTGAGTGAGAGGGTTTGAGTCAGGAACCAGGGGTAGAGTCCTGCTTCTCCCCAAACCTCACCAAAGTATTAATGTACGGAGTGGCCCCCCTTCCCTGGGGCTTTCCTGTGCCAACTTGATACCCTCTTCCCCAAGGTGGGTGCTGGAGGCCTGGGCAGGATGCTTCCTGGTAATGGAAGATGTTCTGTGGTGATAGGCCCAGCGGAGCAATCACCCTTTCAGGGAAGGGGAACTGAATCATACCTTTAGTCTACCCCTGGGCTCAGGGTACCCCAGACTCCTCAACAACCCTCCCTCCCAGCATTCAAATTTTGTGCCTTTGACCATCTCCTAGGTCTGAAGATATTTTATGCAAAGAGTTCTTGGGCCCCTGAAGTCAAGGATGGGGGTGCTGACAGCTTCTTGGCTTCTGGGACCCCGTCCTCTCCTCGCTCAGCACCTCCTTCAGTTTAGGTTGGGCCAGCAGAGGCAGGAGCAGCAGCCTTCGCCTCTCCTTGGGATGTGCAGCCCTTAGAGACTGCCGCGGCGCCTTGCTCTCAGCCAGTGGGGAGATGGACCCCTCCTTTGCTCAGTGCCTCCTGGCCGGGACCCCTCACCCAGGGCTCTGTATATACATTTCTTAAGCCACCCCCGCCCCCCATGTTGCATGCATGTTATACTCTACAGCCAAAGTACAGCCCTTCCTCTTGGCCTCTGCCTTGCCTCCCCCTGCAGGAGTGGTGGGGGAATGACAGAGCTGCCGTCCCAGCTGGATTTGGTAGAGGTGGGAACAGGGGCATTGAGACTTTAAAGCAGTAGACAATCCCCAGATACCATTGGTAGGTTTGGAACTGCGTTTATTTTTTATTTTATATGCATATATTTTAGGGCTGTAGATTTACTTTCCTAATTTGTTTTCCATAGCTTATTCCTGAGCACAAAATGATGATAATCGATGACATTTATACATCACCTCTTTGACTTTTTCAAAGCCCTCTTACGACTATTGGCATTTTCCTCACCCCGGCCTGTGGGGCAGTTGGAACCGGTAGCATTATCTTTTCTACCAGAGAGACCCAGAGAAGTGGAGTGTAAGCTAGAACTAGAGAAACTGCGAGGCGGGGAGGCAGAAGTTTGGCTGTTGGTTTCACACGAGGCGGGGGTCACGGTTATTCAATCCCTTCTCCAGGCCTCGCCCTGTAGCAGCAACAGAGGAGCCGGTCCTGCTCTGTCTTTAGGCTTTGTAGATAAAGGAGAGTGGACTATCTAAATCCTCGCCTCCCTTTTTTCTTTTCTTTTTGGATGTTTTCACGGGTCTCACTTATACCAAAGGGAAAGAATCTTCATTAAAGTCCATATTTCTTCTACCTCGGCCTCTACGTCTCTGTCTCAGCTTATTGTGGGCTCTGGGCGCCCCTCACGGCAGGAGGGAAGGCAGGAGGGGAAGCCGGAGGCCGGACTCGGCCTCACCTGGACTCGCTTGGGTCGCGCTCGAGTGAAAACTTAGGCATTCTCGTAGGAGGGTGCGGCGGAGTGGGGCGTGCAGGGCCACCATGCCAGGGGATGTTCGTGTCCGCAGCGGGGACCGAGGCGGGGTGGGATGGCGGACAGCCCGACCCCAGGACGCTCGGGCCAGCGTGCACCCCTGCGGCGGGCCCTCGGCGCGGGATGGTACGGCCCAGCCGCAGGGCCGACGGCTGCCGTCTTCCCTAGCGAGCCGGCACGCCGCGCTCCCGGGCTGCAGACGGCCTCCCCCAGGCTTGCGCCTTGGTACGGCCCTGCCCGCCCAGCGCTCGGGGGAGGGTCTGGCCTGGGCCTTGCTCCCCCTTCTCGCCGAGCGTAGTGGTGGCTGCCACGCCGAATTCCGCTTCCTGTGGCTGCGGCCGCTGGCGGGCGGTGAGGCCGGGTGAGCGTGCAGTTGGCGACGCGGCTCGGCACACCCGCCTCGCCGCACCTCGGGCTTGCTGCCGCGCGGGGGCCTGCGCCGCCCCTGCCTTCCCTTCCGGGCCATGGTGCAACCTGAGGGCACGTCCGTCCCCCGCCGCTGCTGACCCGGGTCCCCCACTCCATGGCCGCCTCGGCGCCGCCCCCACCGGACAAGCTGGAGGGAGGTGGCGGCCCCGCACCGCCCCCCCCGCGCCGCCCAGCACCGGGAGAAAGCAGGGCAAGGCCGGTGAGAACGCTGAGGGGGCTGGGGCTGGCGAGGCTCAGGACTCTCGGACCTTGGAGGGAGAGGTGATGGGCCGGGGGAGGTGGCGGTTCTCAGGCTGAGGGCCCTGAAGAGAGGGGGAGGCTCAGTGGAAAGGATAGGTGGGTGAAGCCCTCCAGAGGTTAACGAGGGGTCACTGACTCCCAATCCTAGAGTTTGGGGCACCTGGAATGAAGGAGCCACTTGAGGCTGTCAAGAGATGTCATGTTCTCATTTAAAGGAAGAGGCAGCTGAGTGTGGCATCCCATTTATTCTTGATAGTGTTTCTTTGTTAGTACCTAACAAACTAGATACTAAGTAAGTAAACAAAAATATATTGAAATTAGAAGAGTCTCCTAGATCGTGGTTGGGAGAAAGGATGTTGGGGAAACCTCAGGAAAACTTGTTTGTGTCTGCCTTTTACTGCCTTTCCAGGTTTGCAAATGAAGAGTCCAGAAAAGAAGCGAAGGAAGTCAAATACTCAGGTGAATGATGGTTGGTTGTGGGGGTAATTTCTGGTAGCCCATTTGGGTTCTCTGTTCTGCCACCCCAATGTCTTCATCTTGCATCAGCTACAGAGAGAAGAGACAGTTGTCTTTCTTATTCTTTTTCTGGTCCTTTCCTTCAGTTTTATAACATTTTGGGAGTAGGGTAGGGATGAGACGATTTGACCAGAGATTTTATCAGTGGGGATTAGAATCGTCCTCTCCCCTTTTGTCCTGTTCTGGTTCCCCCATGATGATAAGTTATCACTTGTTCAACCTTTTCTAAGTACCAGAGATTGTGCTAAAATGCTTCAACGGTTTTGGGAGATAGGCATTGTCACAGTTTTACAGGTGAGAAACCTGAGCCTTAAACATGTTCAATGCCTGCTCCAGGGCTTTGAGGTTACTCAGTGTCAAAACTAGGATTCCAGTGTAGTTCTGCCTGTTTTCAAAACAGGTAGGCACTAGGTTGGTTGTGCTCTCCATTGTGTTTCTTTGTTGCACTCTAAGGTCCGTCTGAACTGGCCCGTACCAGCCTCTATAACTGTGTACTATGTTTCTGGTGCTCTCTTGATTTAGCTCTGGGTCTCTCTCCATGATCCTCTTTCCCTCATTTTTTTCCCCAGGGCCCTGCGTACTCTCACCTGACGGAGTTTGCACCACCCCCAACTCCCATGGTGGATCACCTGGTTGCATCCAACCCTTTTGAGGATGACTTCGGAGCCCCTAAGGTGGGGGGCGCAGCCCCTCCATTCCTTGGCAGTCCCGTTCCCTTTGGGGGCTTCCGTGTCCAGGGGGGCATGGCAGGCCAGGTACCCCCAGGCTATGGCACTGGGGGTGGAGGAGGTCCTCAGCCTCTTCGTCGACAGCCACCCCCTTTCCCTCCCAGCCCCATGGGCCCTGCTTTCAACATGCCCCCGCAGGGCCCTGGCTATCCACCCCCAGGTAACATGAATTTTCCTAGCCAACCCTTCAACCAGCCTCTGGGTCAGAACTTTAGTCCACCTGGTGGGCAGATGATGCCAGGCCCAGTGGGGGATTTGGCCCCCATGATCTCACCCACCATGGGACAACCTCCCAGAGGGGAGCTGGGCCCCCCTTCTCTCCCCCAACGCTTTGCCCAGCCAGGGGCACCTTTGGTCCTTCTCCTCTCCAGAGACCTGGTCAGGGGCTCCCCAGCCTGCCTCCCAACACAAGTCCCTTCCCTGGTCCGGACCCTGGCTTTCCTGGCCCTGGTGGTGAGGATGGGGGAAGCCCTTAAATCCCCTGCGCCCACTGCTTTTCCCCAGGAGCCCCACTCGGGTTCCCCAGCTGCTGCTGTTAATGGGAATCAGCCCAGTTTTCCTCCAAACAGCAGTGGGCGGGGTGGGGGCACTCCAGATGCCAACAGCCTGGCACCCCCTGGAAAGGCAGGTGGGGGCTCAGGGCCCCAGCCTCCCCAGGCCTGGTGTATCCATGTGGAGCCTGTCGGAGCGAGGTGAATGACGACCAAGATGCCATTCTGTGTGAGGCCTCCTGCCAGAAGTGGTTCCACCGTGAGTGCACGGGCATGACTGAGAGCGCCTATGGGCTGCTGACCACCGAGGCCTCTGCTGTCTGGGCCTGCGATCTCTGCCTCAAGACCAAGGAGATTCAGTCTGTCTACATCCGCGAGGGCATGGGGCAGCTGGTGGCCGCTAACGATGGGTGATGCTGGCGAGGGGCCCAGGGAAGTGAACACGTTCGTCCTTGCTCTTCCAGGGTGATTGCCTTCTTGTCTGGCTCTTGGTCCTGGTTTCCATCGGCTTCCCATCCCCATGGGGCAGAAACCCAGTGGCTCCTGGGGGCAGAAAAAGGAACTGAGGTGGGCAGGCAGAAGAGCCTGTATCTCTCACTCTTGCGGAAACTTACGCATTGAGATCTACAGAGGTTCAGGAAACCAAAGCCCTGCCAAGCAGAGCCATTTTTGATGGCTATCTCTGGAAACCCAGGGGTATGGCTGCAAGAGGAAAGATGCTGGAGGAAGATCCGAAGGGCAGGGGTGTCCCCTCTACAGATGATGGATGCCCCCAACACCTGTGCCTAACATGCCTCTCTAGCTCCACAGCTCCAGCCTTAGTGTTTGGAGTCCAGGATTAAAGGTTTCTGGCCAGAGGAGTTGGGTTCTCTTCCCATCTCTGCGGTAGCCCTTTCATGGGCGCTGGGAGATAGCTTTAGGGAATAAATGGAGATTTCCCCCTTTTCCTACCTTCCCCTTGTCTCCTTCACCTGTCCAACTTGTCCCCCTTCAGAAACCAAATAGCTTGAAGAAGCAGGAGAGTACGTGGCTATGGCAGTTCTTGGTGATCTGGGGCTTAGAGACAGTAGGTAAGATACTGTCAGGACATATCTCCCTCATACCAAAGTCATTGGTCCTTTCTTAGCCTCTCTTGTGCTTTTTCCCTGATGATCATGTTTTTGCCAAAAGTGGGGTGTGTGGTCTGACAGACCAGAATATTTGACATTCAGACTGTCCTGGAAGCCCAGATTCTGTGGTTGTACACCTCTCTTCACCCCCCTCCCCCAAGCGCTGGTTTTCAACTTTGGCACCTCCAGTTCCCTGCCTTGATGGAAGGAAAGCTTGAAAAGGCGCAGAGCCCTCATACCTCATTTTCCCTTCTGATAAAAGGATCCGTGCCACATCCTGTGGGTTGGGGAGTCTCCAGGACCCTCATTGCTGTGGTACTAGAATGCAGTCCAGAGCCTGGATGCTTTTGCTCCCCCTCTCTCCATGCTGTTCTGTCTTATCTGGCCTGGTAATCGAGTTGTTCTCGTCCTTCTCAGACAAAATCCGTGCCAGGGCTTTATTTTTTATGTTTTAAGCACTGCCTGCCAGAGATGGGCCTGGGGCCCCATGAGGAGCCCCTCACAGCTGCGTGTTGTTCCCTACAGCTCCTATACATTCCACAAGTGGGGTAGGGAAGGCAGGCTAGGGGTCTGGCCCTGAGAGGAGCTGGTGGTCCCCTGCTCCCACTTCTGGGACCTTATACATGTGAAGAGGAGACAGGTATACTGCAGAACTCTTGCCTTCCCTGGGTGGAGCATGCAGCCTTCGAGGCTGTGCAAAGGGAGTGGCCTCTGGGCTTCTCTTTTCCAGTGTTCCCTGCCATCCAGGCACAGAGATGGCAACCCCCTCACTGCTCAACTTTGTGTTGTGTTTGTGGTTCTGTTTGCCCCTCTTTTTATCTGTTGATGTTTTTGTGGTCTCCGCCCCGCTCCCCCCACCCCTGCATTTTGTAAGATGGCTCCTGGCCAGGGATGGGGGCAGTGTCTGGTCAATCCCTCTCTGCCTCTCATGCCACTGCTTTTTTGGAAGAAAGTGGGGGTGGCAGAGATGTGGTGGGCAAAGTTTTGTACGGTTGGATTAATAAAATGACTTTGAAGATCCACACCCGGACTCCTTGGTGTTGGTGTGCACAAGGTGGGAATGAGTCAGTTACTGCTGTTGAGGATGGGTGGGGGGTGGGGGGGTGAGGACAGGGACCCCCAGGGTCTCTGGAAGTGGGGATAGCAAGGAAGAGTCAGGCCCCTGAGCTGACCTAATACAAGCTGTGCGGCCTGGGGAGGCCTCTTTGCCCCGTCTCTCCCTGTGTCCCTGCTGTGAGAAACAAGTTTCCTTTCTGAGCACATTCCTGGGCCAGGCCTAGAGCCAAGCAGGATCTTCGGCTCCAAGGCTTCAGGGAGACAATTGCCATTAGTGCTTCTTGGTGTAGTGCCCCACTCCCACTCCTGAGTTAGGAGGTCAGTGTAGCTCCAGGGGTGGGGGGAAGGGGCTGCCCTGGTCTAGCAGATTGCATTTTAGGATGCTTTTCAGTAACCCCCGCCCCCGCCCCCCTTTAAAAAGAATAGTGGCATCCTTAAACAATCGGCGCCAGGGTGAGCATAGGGACAACCCACACTTTGCCACTCTCCTCCCCCATCCTGCAGCTGTCTCTTGTCTATCCTGGGACAAACCTGGCTCCTTGTCCTGGACATGCCACCTGCTCGCCTTTCAGTTCTGGGTCTTCCCTTCAGAAATTGTTTAGCCACTGGAAAAGGAGGGGAGGTGACCGCCAGTTGAGTTTGCTGGAACCCCAGTGTCCCACCGGGAGGTAAGCCCAGGTTTAGGGGTCTGCAGGCGCCCGCCCCGCCCTGCCCCCGCCGCACCCCCGCGGCTCTCAAGTCTAGCTATTATTGGCCAAAAGTTTCCGTCCCCCTCAGGGAAGTCGACTCTCCATTGGTCAGTTATCAGTCACGTGACCTTCCTTTCTTGTGTCTGTAAAGCCGGAGAGGCAGCAACAAGTTCAGCTGAAGACTGAAGCAAGAGCTGGTTCAGGTAATGCCCTAGCGGGGCGGGGGCAACAGAGATCCCCAGGAGAGGAAGGGTAGAGGAGAGGAAGGGTAGGACGTTGACGGGTTGAGTTCCACCTAGGATCTATAGAGCTGTTTGTCACTTCTGGGCCGGGAGGGAGGGGGATCATGGGCGGCCGTTTCCAAAACAGGAACTTGCTCTGGGTCTCCCAGACAAGTTTTTGTAGCCCTGGGTGCTTTATTTTAGGGGTTTGGGGGACCAGCTCTTAGAGGGTTTGAAATTAGCTGGACGAAACTTCCCAGCTTTGAACAGAGTGGCAGAGCTCCCCCTTTAGCTGTCTTTTGGAAATAGCACAAGTCCTTGACAATCCTTACAGGATGTTTTTGTTGAATCTTGCCTGAAAAAGGAGAGGGAGTAGTGAGGAGGGGGTGGAGGTGGGTGTTCTTCCAAGAGGTTGATGAGAAGAAAGAGATCTGAAAGCAGCAGGGAAGGGTGGGAATTAGATAGCAAAAAGAACTTCCTAATAAGGCCGTGAGATGCTGGCCTGGGGGAGGGAGAACTTATGGGATCTTCAATGAATCCAACCAAGAGAGAGGTACCAGTCAGGGTTTGGAACCCTGAGTGCAGAGGTTCCGGACTGTATTCTGTTTGGGTCTCAGAAGTGTTTGTCTTGCTGACCCAAATACCGTTTCTGGTTTCCATGGAGACAGTGGGTCTGACATCACCCTGGTTGCCATAGTGCCTGCTTCTGGAGGACCTGAGCAGGCTGTACACAGACAGGGGTAAACAGGGACTTCAGCCCAAGCTGCTGCCACTTCCTTCCTGCTGCCACCTGTTAAGAGTCACACACAACAACTGGGGATGGGGAGATGATGACAGAGTGGAGGGGGTGGGGCCTGAGACCCGAAGGCAGCACAGTGATGGCTCTCTGGATGCCTGTAGAAGCCAGCCAGGGGTGTCCTGCTGGACTGCGGTGTGGGGCAGTCACTGCAGCCATTCTTCTCTCCTTGTGGGATGGGTGCCTGTCTCTGGGAGGCACTGTGTAGGGCTCCCACGGTGTGTCCTACTGAAGGGGGAAGTGTAGTGGCTTCCCATAGCAGAGCTGCCACACTTCTACCCCAGCCTTACTTCCTCTCCCCAGGATTTCCTTTCAGGATCCTTTTCCACTTATCATCCTTCTAGCCCCTCAGCAAGCCATCATGTAGCCTCTAAAGGATCAGAGTCCAAGACCAGGGGCTCAGCTCATGTGCCCCTCAGCTTTATGCCAGGGCCCAGTTGCCAGCCTGGGGCCATAGTGTTGGTCACGGAGGGTGGGGTAGGTCCTTCTCTTCTTGTCCTGCTTTGTGTCAGGCTTTTGAAGCTGGAGTGATTTCCCACCTCTACCCCACTGTGTCAGAGCAGATAGCAAGGAATAGGGCCACAACCCTGGTTATTGTCCATGCTTTGCAAATGATACAGTGCTTTCTGTATACATGATAGTTGCCGCAAATCCCTTTTCCTAGTCACCTTCAAGTTTCCTCAAATGGAATGCTGGAGTTTACTAAGAAGGGAAACAACCTAGAATGGAGAGTGACAAGGAAACTTACTAAAGGTACATTCAGATGGATTTAAGCTGTGCCCTTGCTCTCGGCCCTGGCTGCATGTGAGAATCATTTGGGAGATTTTTCGGAGCCTGGTCCTAAGACTCAGTTATATCAGAATCTTAGGTGATTGATTCTATTGTGTAGCCAGTGAACAGGACCCCAAACTAGACCATACAAAGGATTTACCGGTGGGTGATGGGCTGGTGGGAGACTTGTGGCTGACAAAGGCCATCGGCTTTTCTCTTCCAGGCCCTGGGGGAGGAGGTGGGATTGTGAGGCAGCTTGTGGAGGGGAAGGGAGGGCCAGATTTTTCCTCACTCTTCTCACTTGCTGTTCATCGCTAGCAAGTCAAGTCAGCCAGTTTTGGGGCCTTCGTTTTCCCTGACTATAACATGAAGAGTTGGCCTGGATTTTTCCCAGAGCTTTTCCAGCCCCGTGCTTCTCTGACCTTTCAAGGTCAGTTCCATTTCCCAGTTTCCCAAGGGCTCTTTTGGTCCCCGGGAAAGGCAAACTTCACTGCAGCTGTTGGTAGGTTCTGATTTGCAAGGCAAATACTGCCCAGAAGAATTCGGATTTGGGGGTCAGAAGGACTGGAACCAGGCTGGTTCTGGAAGTGACTGCCCAGCCCTCACACTTGGAACCCAGCTGAGGCTGCTGTCTGCATCCCACCTCCCCGAAGGGAGCTGGAGTCCCTAAGAGAGCCTTTCTCTGCAGGTGGCAGCCTCAGCAGCTGCGGAGACCTCAGCAGTGATGGCCTCCTGCCCAGACTCGGACAATAGCTGGGTGCTTGCCGGCTCAGAGGTAGGAAGAGCAGGCCTGGGAACCATATGGAATGGGAGTTCTGGGCTGGTTGGGCTGCTTTTTGGGTCTGTCCCCCTTCCTTGCTCCTGGTGATCACACGTGTCATCTGTTGGTTGTGAGAGGAACTCCAGGGGCAGGGAGAATATGATCAGGCCCCAGGAGTCAGGAGTTGGGACTTGGACCGTGGCCTGAAAGAAGGGAATTGTTGGGGTAAGCTATGAGAAGCAGGGGAGAAATTCTGGTGGGGAGACCATCGTTAGCAAAGGTCCTGAGGCAGCACTAGATGAGCTGTGCTGGGGGAGACTGAGGAGGTCCGCTGGAGGAGGTGGAGACGTGGGCCAGACATATTGAAGTGAGGTTGGATCAGAGCCTGCGAGCCTCTGGAAGAGGCCTGTAGGGTCTGGCTCAGGCATTCGGGCCGCCCCTTGATGGAAAATAGCGGGCAGGCTCTGAGCTGGAGGGGGTCAGGACCATCAGCGCCATGGGCAGAGGGTGCAGCCACTGTGTGGGCTGTGTGGGAACAGGAGGAGAACGTTTTGAAGGTCCTGCAGTCCAGGTTGTAGTTGGTGGGACAAGAACCCAGTGGACTCCTGTGCCCCAAAGCCACTGAGAAGGGGGCTGGCAGGATGAGGAATGGAGTGGCTGGAGAGTTTGTCAAGGACTTGGTATGTTCATCCCCCAGGGAGGGAGGTAGCTGCGGAGTTTGAGTTAGAGACATCGGGTTTGAGTGGCCTTGAAGAAAGTGATGGGGAGTGAGGGAGCTCGCCTCAGTATGATGCTGCAGCAGGACCCATGGGCTAGGGCTGGCTGGCAGAGCAGACGACACCGCGCTCCCAGCCAGAGCCCTGGCTGCCTTTGCAGACAGCAGGGGGACCTTGGACCAGCTGTTTTGCCTCTGTCTTCCCTTTAATGAGGAGGAGTCCTGTTTCCTTTAATGTAGGAGGGACTGGGAGAAAAAGGTGACTTGAAAATTGTAAAGAGGGACTTCCCTGGTGGTCCAGTGGTTAAGACTTTGCCTTCCCACTCGGGGGTGTGGGTTAGATCCCTGTTCCAGAAGCTGAGATTCCCACATGCCTTGGGGCCAAAAAACCAAAACATAAAACAGAAGCCATATTTTAACAGATTCAATAAAGACTTTTAAAATGGTAAACATTAAAAAAATCTTTTTTAAAAAAGAGTCTTGTAAAGAAACATATTAAGGTCAAGAATTATTCTTGGAAGTTTAGCGGGAGCCATGGATGGGATGAGCAGGCGGTGGGCCTGCTGAGGGGGGCGTTTGCAGAAAAGGGAGGCTGAGGCTGTAGATGGCTGGGCTGAGAGTACCCTGGGAGACAGGCTGGCTGTGGCTGGGGTGAGGTGGGCTTCCATCAGCTCCTGGGAGAGGGGTGTGCAGGGAGGCGGGAAAGGCCGGAAAAGTTTGGCAGATGGAGCAGGTGCTCGTTGTGAGGAGAACTGGGGGAAACCTGTGGGGGATGAGACTGTGACCCTTAGGCTCCAGGGGACTTTGTTCTCTTGCCAGCTCCTGAGTTGGTCACTTTCGGGGAGGGAGACCCAGGCTGTAGCTGGCTTCTCTGGGGAGGTGATGGTGGGGTGCCAGTTTGTATGGTGGTCCAGTGCCTTGGACCAGTGGTCCTTTTTTTTTTTTTAATTAGTTTAATGTCTGATTGAATAACTTAATTCTTTTTTTTTTTCAACTCCATGTCCTCCCATTCATCATACAGACCAGGCAAAGTGCCTGCCTGGGCCGTTTGTGGGGTGGGTTTACTCTGACTCCTCTTTCTGTGCTGTCAGTGTAAGAACACAGCCTGTAGTGAGTACTAGGAGGCTCAAGTTAATTCCTGTAAATATAGGATTACTTTAAAAATAACATTTGCTTGTGGTTTTTTTTTTGGCTGTGCTGGGTCTTAGTTGTGGCCTGCAGGATCTAGTTCCCTGACCAGGGATCAAACCCCGGCCCCCTGCACTGGGAACGCTGAGTCTTAGCCACTGGATCACCAGGAAAGGCCCCAGTGGTGCGTCTTCATTTCACAGAAACGTGGCCTTCAAAAGCTCCCCAGAGCAGCAAGTGAAGTTAGGGAATGGCTGAACTCTGGGTCGAGCGGAGAGGCCACAGTGCCAGCCGCCCCCTGCCCCCTGCCCACTTTGGAGCAGCCACTGCTGAGTGTGTTGTGTGTGTGCGCGGTGTGGGCTGGGGCCCCTGAGCGCGGGCTGGCCTCGGGCACCTGGGAGAGCCCCCTGTGCTCTCGGTCTCGTCCTGCCGGCCTTCCTCTAGAGCAGCCCTTCTGCTTGCACCCCCTGCCCCAGAGCCTGCCTGTGGAGACCCTGGGCCCTGAATCTGGGGGACCCAGAATCTGAGAGAGCTCCGTGGGCCCCTCGGAGCCTCTCCAAGGCAGCTGCTGAGGAGTCGGCTGGGACCTTGGATGGAGGAGGTAACAGGGCCCTGCTGAGGGGGGGTGCAGCCACCTGTCCTCCATGTTCTGGGCTTTCCCAGTTTCCTCAGGGAGAGGGAGGCCAGTTGGTCTTATTCTCAGCATTGACCTCAGTTTAAAACCTTCCCTTATCCCATCCTGGCTTTCTCCTGTCCCTGCCTGCCTGGTCGGGGCCTGTGGGAGCCAGGGGGCCCGTGGTGTTTTTCCTGAGTCCTTTCTCCCGCCACAGAGACGGTATCCCAGAGTGAGAGCTCCCAATCTGGGCCCATCCTGTCAGAGGAGGCTGAGGTCAAGGTGAGGACCTTCCCTGGGGGAAGGGCGGGGGAAGTGAGGAGGGCCAGGGAAGTGGGAAGTGCTCACAGCTGTGTTTGCAGCAGGGTGTCCTGGAAGGTGATGACCCTGGAGTGGAGTCCCCTGGCCCAGGAGACACAGAGGCCCAGGGAGACTTGGAGGAGACCCCTAAGGTGGTAGGCCTGGAGCCGGACTCACAGGACCTGGAGGATCAGAGCTCCCCCCCGCAGCCTGCCTTCATCCCCCAAAACAGGTGAGTGTCCTCCTTGTTTCGCCTGTCACTATCCTTCTAGAAGGTGTTGGAGTGGGAATAGATAGACATCACTGCTGAGCACAGCTCTGGTCTAGGCCCTAGGACTTGGCAGCTTGGAGCTTTCCTTAAGCTGTATCAGTGAATCCTCACCACCATCACCCCTGGGGACACTCAGGCTTAAGTCACACAGCTGATAAGTGGCAAGGCGGTAGGTCTGGTCAACTCTTTCCTCTCTACTGTGGGGCCTCCTCTTTACTTGCCTCTAGATTTGGCTCTCATTCCCTGAGTCCCTTCCACGAGTCAGCTCTGGGAAAGCAGCTTGGCTTCACGGCCTGTGTAAGAGGTGGACTAGACTGAGGCAAGGTGCAAGTTGGACCTATGAGGGTGCAAAGGCCGTGTGATTAAGGTGCCCCCACGGGAAGCGGGGCAGGGTGGTTTAGTCAGGGCACAGGTCGAGGGGGAGGGGGAGGCAGGGAAAAGGTTCACACCGGAGGGGACATTTGAGTGGAACCTAGAGCAGAGTGGACTTTTGGTAGGTAGGGGAGGAGGAAGACAACGTTGCAGGCCAGGGCTGCAGCATCAACAAAGGGTTGGGTTCCCCTGTCCTGCACCGAGGAGGCTGCGTCCAAGACTGGCGGCAGGAGGAGTGTGTGAATGCATCTCTGTTGTGGGGTGACATGGTGGAGGGGGAGGCGGGGTCCGGGGCCATTCAGGGGGCAACTGCGTGAGGTGAAGCTGAGGAAGACCTGAACTAAAGCTGATACAAGGCATGTGCCACTGAGATGTTTAGGGGTCGTGTTGTCAATCTGTGCACGGGAGGCAAAGAGGGAGGGCTGAGGTTGGCTCGTGGAGCCGTGGCGTCTTGCCCTGCATCGGGGAGCGCCAGGAGAGAACCAGGTTGGAGGGCAGTATGTGGAATGTTTGGTCCCCAGGGACAACCAGGTGGAAGAGACCAGGAGGTGGTCAGACATCCAGGCCTGGAGCTCTAGGGAGGCCAGTCGGGAGTTACGGATGAGGGACTCAATCTGCTCTGGGGGAAAGCCGGGCGGGGTGGGTGAGACTGGGCGACTGTGTGTGCAGTGAGAAGAGCAGAAATGGTGCCAGGGAGACCTCTGCCTCTAGGACCAGGAGCAGCCAAGCATTGAAAGGAGATGCTGAGAGGGCATGGCCAGGTTTCCGACAGAACCAGGGCAGGGGACACAGGTGGGAGCAGGAGGACTCTTAGGATGAAAGTCGCTCTTGTCTCTTGTCTGTAGTAGAAATAACTGGTCTTCAGCCTCCAGACTGGGCAGGGATAGTCACTGATGCCCAGGTACATGTGGGCAGGGTCTCCATGTGCTCCCTCTGTGATCAGGACTGGGGGTCTCCTGTGTTTGCCTCTGGTTCTGGTCTGTCTGTCCGTCCCGTCTCTCCAGTTGCCTTACTGCCCTGTCCCCCTCCCTTCCCCCAGCTTGGATCAGGGAGGAGGCCCACCACTCCAGCAGCGAGGACGACACTGATGTGGACGTGGAGGGTCTGCGGAGACGGCGGGGCCGGGAGCCCGGCACTCCTCAGCCCGCGGCCACCCTGGGCAGGGAGGACCAGGTCCAGGGCGAGGGTGCAGGCGGGGGAGCTGGGCATCTCCCTCAACATGTGTCTCCTCGGGTCCCTGGTCCTGCTGGGCCTGGGGATCCTCCTCTTCGGTGAGTTGTCCCTCCCCTGCTGGCACCTTGAGCCTCTGCTCTGGCCCCTCTGCTCTGACCCCATTCTGCCCCTGCCTCTGAGGGCCTGACCAGACTCCTCTGTCTCCATTTCAGGTGGTCTCTCTGAGTCTGAAAGTGGTGAGTGAGGATGGGGCCTGACCGGTTTGTGTCTGTCCCCTTTCAGCCCTGAGGAGGCTGATGGGGGCAGTTCTCTGGGTCAGGAGTAGGGATCCTGGGGGCTATACATTTTTTGCTCAGTTATAGGCCTTATGTCAGCTATTTGGGGTGACCCTTGACCTTTTACCTTGCTGGACCCCCTCAGCCATAGGGCGAGGTCCAGGGCAGGACAGTGACTGTGTGTGCTGGGCGGTGCGGTGCAGGGAGGGGGGAGGAGGAGAGGGCTCTGTGTGCCTTGAAGCCAGCTTCAGGATTCCACTTTCCCACAGGGCCCCTGGAGGAAGTGGACCTGCAGGTCTTGCCAGATACGGAGTCTGATACGGAGATGCTGGAGGCTGTGGGGGATGGGCAGGCATGTGTGACTGTCTCCTTCTGTGTGAGGGGCCTGGTGGGGGCTGTCAGGGTTGTGGGGCTCAGCTGGGGTGACTGGCTCCTTTGCCCGTGTGTGTGTGTGTGTGTGTGTGTGTGTGTGTGTGTGTGTGTCACTCAGTTGTGTCTGACTCTTTGCAACCCCATGGACTGTAGCCTACTAGGCTCCGCTGTCCATGAAATTCTCCAGGCAAAATGCTGGAGTGAGTAGCCATTCCCTTCTCTCAGGGGATCTTCCCAACCCAGGGATCGAACCTGGGTCTCGCGCACGGCAGGCAGATTGTTTACTGACTGAGCCGCCTTTGCCCTTAGGATGGACTACAGCAGCTGCAGACCTCAGAGCCCCTGGACAGTGTCCCCAGCCTGCAGAACATGGCCCTTCTGCTGGATAAGCTGGCCAAGGAGAACCAGGACATCCGACTCCTGCAGGCCCAGCTGCAGGTGGGCACAAGCAGGATGGGGTGGGCTAGACACCCTCCCTAGGCCGCATGTCTGTCTGTCTAGTTTCTTCCACCCAAAGAAGTTTCCTATGTTCACCCACATATGCTGACCCTCTCCAGTTCTCACTAGAGTCCAGTCCCTCCCGTTCCCACTAGAGTCCAGTATCTTCCATGTTTTGTTCCCGTCCTGCATGCTAAGGGTTAGGCCAGGACTGGCATATCTGCTTCACGTGGCATGCCACCTCTGCTTGATTGGCATGGTCTGCCTGGAGCCTTGTGTGGAGAAGGATTTGAAGAACATGCCAAGACTCAGTGGGAAAGAAGTGCTGTGATCAGTTAATAATATTTGTTCTGGGTATAGGAGGTTGAAATAGGGCAATGAGAGTCCTATCTTGGCTCTCTTTAGGTGAATTAAAGACGTGTGGGCTTATAAACAGACAGAGCTAAGGCCTGTGGTGGAATCTGGGGATCCCAGGGTCAGGTGAAGGGTGCAGATGGGGTGGAGATGAGAGCCAAATCCTCTGAGTCTCTCAGGCCATAAAGGCTATAATGGAATGGAATTCGGGTAGCAGGCACCGGACCCATCCTTGACAACTCCCTGGACCCTCTATCCCTACTCCCATTCCAGGCCCAGAAGGAAGAGCTTCAGAGCCTGATGCGTCAGCCCAAAGGGCTAGAAGAGGAGAATGCCCGGCTCCGAGGGGCCCTCCAGCAGGGTGAAGCCTCCCAGCGAGCCCTGGAGTCAGAGCTGCAGCAGCTGCGGGCCCAGCTTCAGGGACTGGAGGCTGACTGCGTCCAGGGTGCAGATGGGCAGTGTCTCCAGTGGGACAGAGGCCCACAAGCTGGCAAGGTCACCAAGGAGCAAGGCCCTACAGGGCAGGAGCCAAGCCCTGGTTTCCTGGAGCAAAAGAAACAGCTAGAGGCTGAGGCCCAGGCATTAAGGCAAGAGTTGGAGCAGCAGCGGCGGCTGCTGGGGTCTGTGCAGCAGGACCTGGAACGGAGCTTGAGGGAGGCAGGCCGAGGGGATCCAGCCCGGGCTGGCCTGGCTGAGTTGGGTCACAGGCTGGCCCAGAAGCTGCAGGGCCTGGAGGACCAGCACCCTGGGGTCCCTGCCAATGTCTCAGAGGCCTGGCATCAGAAGCCTTACTTCCAGAATTCCAGGGAGCGGAGTGGGAAGGAAAAGTGGTGGGATAGGCAAGGGGACTGGAAGACTGAGCCCTGGAAACATAAGAAGGAGGCATCTGGCCGGGAGAAGAGCTGGCGGGGTGAGGAGGACAGGGAGCTGGCGGGGAGACGGAAGGAAGGCAAGCCAAGGGTGGAGGAGTGGGCCGGCAAGAAGGATGGCAAGCGGCAGCGCACCAAGGAGCCCCCCAGGAAAAGTGGGCGCCCCCACCCCCTCTGGAGAAAGGCAGAAACACTCTCTGTGGAAGGAAGGGGCTAAAGACAGGCATGACCACCTGCCACTCTGGGCAGAGCTGTCTAGGCACAAGTACCAGGCACCGCAGGGCTGCTCAGGTGTGCATGAGTGTGCCCGGCAGGAGGGCCTGGCCTTCTTTGGCATAGAGCTAGCCCCTGTGCGGCAACAGGAGCTGGCCTCTCTGCTGAGGACGTACCTGGCGCGACTGCCCTGGGCCGGGCCGCTGACCGAGGAGCTGCCCCTCTCTCCTGCTTACTTCGGTGAGGATGGTATCTTCCGCCACGACCGCCTCCGGTTCCGCGACTTTGTAGATGCCTTGGAGGATGGGCTGGAGGAGGTGGCGGTGAGACAAACAGGTGACGATGACGCGGTGGACGACTTTGAGGATTTCATCTTCAGCCACTTCTTTGGAGACAAAGCACTGAAGAAGAGGTGGGCGGCTGTGGGGGACCTGGGTCAGTGGGACAGAGCGGGGGGGCAGGAGGTGATGTGGGGTGGGGTGTCTGTGTGTGTGTGTGAAGGAGCCAGGGCCCTGAGTTGGCAGTGTTCAGTTTGAGGTTTTGTCTCTTGACGGCAGAAAGCTGAGCCTGTGCTCAGCCCAGAGTGGTCCTGGAGACTCCCCTTTGGGGCTAGAGTTTTTTCCTCCCAAGTTGCCCTGTGCTGACCATACCTGTGTGGTCTTGCGGGTAAGAGAGATTGCTTCCTGTCTCCCCAACTGGGGCCTTGTCCTGGGACACCAGGTCTGGCCACACTCCCCTCCCCTAGTCTGATGGATGGTGGCTGCCCGTGTCACTTGCCTTAGGGGGAATAGGGTCCCCTCTCAGGGCCCCCCCTTCTCATCACATGACATTGTTCTCTAAAGGCCTCTTCCTGCCTCCTCTCCCTGCCCCCCAACAGGTCTGGGAAGAAGGAGAAACATTTGCACAACTCCAAAGTTGTGGGGCCCAGGGAGGAGCACGGCCCCCATCGCCGGGGCTGAAGCCCCGAGTTATCTGTCCCCTGGGAACTGTTAAGCTGTCACCTCCCTCGGCTCGGTTGGTGTCACTGAATGTCCTTCACAGAGCAGCGTGGAGATCACCCAGCCCTGCACTGACACCACTTCTGCTAGAAAAAGGCCTTAATTGGAGCTGCTGTGCCGTCTATGCAAATGAATGCAAATTCTTAGGGCCTTGACCCTTGCAGCAGATTGTGAAGGGGGATGGGAGAGAAGCCTGTTTTTAGGAGGGTAGGGTGGGGGTAAGAGGTATGGGGCGATTCAGATCCTATAGCCAGAGTGCTTGTGTGTGTGTTGGGGGTGTGTGTCTGTGTTTGTAGGGTGGGATATGAGGTATGGGGGCAATTCAGATTCTAAAGCCAGAGAACTTGTGTGTGTGTGTGTTTGTGTGTGTGTGTGTGTGTGTGTGTGTGTGTGTGTGTGTCTGAGAGTGGGCCCCTTGGCTGCACACACTGGCCCATGCACCCTGGGATTCGATAAGCCCACTGGCTCCCGGCTGGCTGGAGGCCCAGCATGAGGGCTTTCCCTGGGGTTTTGTTAGATTTGGAAGGAGCTATCCCTAGGGAATCGAAGTCCTCCTTTTAGCCCTGCTCCTCACATGGCCTCACCTCTGCTTGTGAACTGTAGACTCAGATTCCAGTAAAATTCTGTAGGGGCTGTGACACTGGGTGGGGGCTCTGTCGCTTAGGGCTGTTTCTAAGCACAGGGGAAGCCCACACCCACCACCTCATACTGGTACTCACCTCCTCTCCCCATCACCTCACCCTCCCCACAAACCTCAGGCCCTCTGGCCTGGAACTCCCCATTTTGCTCACAGCTGTCTTGGCTGCATCCCTGGGAGATGTAGAAATATGCAAGTGGGTTTTGGGCTCAAATCCAGGTTGAGTGATTTTTGAGCAAATTAATCCCTGGGAACCTTGGGTTTCAAATCCCCAAAAGGGAGATTGAAGGGCTGGGGACTCTTCCAGCAGGATTGTAAATAAATCAGTGTAAACAAAATATGTGTCCAATATTTGGCGCTCAGAAGTGATTTCACTCCCTTTAGAAATGCGGAGGAGGGTGGAGGAGGGGCTCCCCACCCCCACCTCACAGCACAGGCTTCTGCGTTGGTGGGGGCCGGGTGGTGGTGAGGGAACCACTAGGTGGCGCCCTGGCTCCACATTTGCTCCAGACCTCACCTACCTCACTACTAAGTGCCCCAAATCTGGGACCCCTGGAAATCCCCCTGGGGGACAGAATGATTGTTTGGCTTCAGGCCAGGTCCAAGGAATGTGTTAGTAGAGCTGAGGTGTATTAGTCCCTCAGTCACGTCCGACTCTTTGTGACCCCATAGACTGTGACCCTCCAGGCTCCTCTTGTCCATGGGATTTTCCAGGCAAGAATACTAGAGTGGGTTGCCATTTCCTTCTCCAGGGGATCTTCCTGACCCAGGGATCTAACCTGGGTATCTCACATTGCAAGCAGACTCTTTACTGTCTGAGCCACTAGGGAAGCCCAGGGGTTTGCCCGAAAGGGGACTGTAATTGATAACAAGTGCTTCTGTAACACTACAACTGATGGGTTGCTCACTGTTCAAGGACTTTAAGGGTGCTAGCTTAATTCATGTATGGATGTGAGAGTTGGACTTTTCAGAAAGCTGAGTGCTGAAGAACTGATGCTTTTGAACTGTGGTGTTGGAGAAGACTCTTGAGAGTCCCTTGGCTGCAAGGAGATCCACCACCCAATCCTAAAGGAAATCAGTCCTGAATACTCACTGGAAGGACTGATGCTAAAGCTGAAACTCCAATACTTTGGCCACCTGATGTGGAGAACCAACTCATTGGAAAAGACCCTGATGCTGGGAAAGATTGAAGGGGGGAAGAGAAGGGGACTACAGAGGATGAGATGGTTGGATGGCATCACTGACTCGATGGACATGAATTTGGGCTCCCAGAGTTAGTGATGGACAGGGAAGCCTGGAGTGCAGCAGTCCACGGGGTTGCAAAGAGTCAGACATGACTGAGCGACTGAACTGAACTGAATTCTGATATGATGGGGTGAGGCAGGGTGGGGATGGAACAAGGTCTACTCATTCAGCAAACATTTACACTCTATTGTGTACCAGAGGCAGTGTGGTACTGAGAATACAGAGGCGTGTTAAGGAGTTTATAGTCCAATGGAGCCCACTTTCTGCAGCATGAGGGATTGCAGTTAGACCTAAGGAAGAACTTCCTCATAGAGGGTCGGTGAAAAGGGGCTTTAGGAAAGGAGTCTTCTAGAGTGGGTGTCTGGAGGAGCAAGTACAGTCTAGCCTGGAGGCCAGGGTCTGGATTTGGCATCCTGGCTCTGGACCATCATCCACCTGAGGAAGCCTGGTTCACATTGCTTGCCTTCTGCCAGTTCAGAACTTACACTTCTTGGAGAGGGAGGCAGGCTAGGTAGGAGGTATGATTCCGTGTCCCAGGAGGGAGAATGTGTTTAGGGAGGGGACACAAACTGGCCCCCTGGGTTCCCAGAGGGTGTGGGCTGCCTGGGGCTTCTCAGTTTCGTTTCTAGGGCCCATTTCCTTCGTTTGCATAACGAACTCTGAAGGAGGCTAGGAAGTTCCCTCAAGCCCCCTCCTCTTTCTGAGCCACTCAGGAAGTGATATGCTGAGCTGGAGGTTTCCGAAACTGCTGAATCAGGAAGAAAAGGCCACAAACCCAGGGGGTAGGTTGGGGAGGGGCCAGGACACCAAGGACAGTGGCCATTCTGATTACCCTCTCTCAGCTGTCCCCCGTCAGTGATCCTCCTGCCCAATGTAGGTCACTGCCACTCCATCACACCTATGCCCCTATAGCAGTGCTGGCAAAGAGGGGGCACCCCAAGTCTCAGATCCTAGGATGCTCGCTGGTCATAGACACAGCATGTGGAGACGAGCCAAGGGAGGCTGGAGCTGTGGGGACAGAGCTCCCTCCTTCCCACAGGGCCGGGGACATCTTTGACCACGCAGGAGGGTAGACCCACTGGACTCTGCCACACGACCTTGCTTGGCCCCAGGGTCTGGCCTGGGCCCTTCCAGTTTAAGCATTTGGTATTTTAAGCATTTGGCTTTTCTGCCCTTTCCTCTGGGAACTCCCCCAGCTAAGTGCTCAGCTCCGGGGTGTCTTGGGGGAATCACTAGAATTGGGGGTGGCCCTCCTTGGCTTTCCCCTCTCAAGTGGAAAAATTCTGCTTCCTTTGACCATCCCCCAACTTTATTTCCCTGCGGTCCCCCAACCTGCCATTCCTCCCTCCCACCCCTGCCCCTCATTCTTTAGCCTCACCTCCTTTCCTGCCCTCAGCACCACCTTCCTCTCATCATGCCCCCTCCAGCCCTAACCTCCTCCAGGATCCTCCCCATCTCTTCCTGCTTCCCTGGGTCCTCCAGGCACCAGTTTCACCCCTGCCTTTTACTCCCACCCATGCTGGGGAGTGGGGGGATGGAGTAGTGGTCACCTTCAACCTGCCCCACCCTATAAGCTCCTTGAAGGCCAGAGGCCTGTGTGTTCCTTTGGAGGACCACTTCCACTGTCCCCTCTGCTGGGCCCCTGGACAGATGCTGGATTGGCAGGCTGTTGCCATGGGAACCTCAATCTCCTCCTCGCATCTGTTCTGGGTCATAGGTGCTCCGGTCCCTCCACACTTCATCTACTCACACAGGGTCTGGCAGGAATCTGCAGGTGGGGGGTGGGTGTGGGGGTTATTGGCCTAAACCCAGACCATACCAGATCCCTCCTTGCTGCTTTCATCAGCCAGTGGTCAGAGCCACAGAAACCCCTTAGTACTAATTCTCGGGGGTTGTCCGAGTTCCCTGTCCCTCCCCTGTGGGCCTTCCCTCAAGGTTGCTGCCCTTGCCTTTGGTAGCCCTTGGCTTCTGGAATAGGCCCCTTCCCCGCTCACCTGGTCTTTATCCGGGGCCATGTGGAGACCCAGCCCAGGTCTCTTCTAACTAGACCAGTGGACTGGGCAAACTTTCGGTCTCCGGTCTCCACAACTGCCTGCCTGCGGACCTGCTCGCTTCTGGGCTTGGCTTTCTCATCACTGACGTGAGCCTGTAGGTCCTCCTCCTGGGTAGTTGTGATGATGGAATGAGCCATCCAAAGACAAAGAAAAGGCTTTTCAAACTGTAGAGTGCTGTCAAAAGTTTTAGTTATTTTTATTTTACTTAGCCTCTAAGGGGGAAGTTGAGGCCTCTGTGAACTACTGATACGGGAGCAGAGGGTGTTGGTTCCCAGACCATGTAGTAGGAGCTGACAGGGAAAAGATGCCAGCTAGCACTCAAGACCCAACACTGTGCTACGTGCTGGGGGGACCACAGTCTTTGCCCCTGAGGCTAACCAAATTAATTTAATATCAAGCAGAGAGGTTTTTTTAAAATTATAGTTTATTTTTTAAAATTTCAATCAAAATATTTATTTTAATTGATTGATGATTGCTTTACAATATTGGTTTGATATCTGTCATACATCAACATGGATTAACCATAGGTGTACCTATGTCCCCTCCCTCTTGAACCTCCCTCCCACCTCCCATCCCTCTAGATTATTATGGAGCCCCAGTTGGAGTTCCCTGAGTCATACAGCAAATTCCCATTGACTATTTCCGTATGTGAGTGTAATACCAAGCAGAGTTTTAAAAGTATTCTCTTACTGGTGCCAGAAAGGCGAAGAGGAAGGAGGGGGTGGTGTTTTTTGGGGGATGCTGTGCTATGTGGGATCCTAGTTCCCTGACCGGGAATTGAACCTGCATTCTCTGCAATAAGAGCATGGAGTCTTAACCACTGGACCACCAGGGAAGTCCCAGGAAGGGGTGGCCTTTGAGCTGGACCTTGAAGATAATAAGGATGGATGATGGGGAGGGGATTTCAGGCTAGGCAGAAGTGAGGCCTGAGGGGGAGGATGGAGCAGCCCTGTGGTCAGATAGTGTTAAGTTCATGGTCCTGCAAGGGAGCAAGTTCTCCCATAGGCCTGCTTACAAGTCTAGGGGGAACTTCACTATAGGAAATGGAGAGAAGTGTGAGGGGCAGGGGCCATGAAAAAGGAAGACACATTGGAGTGCAGGGCAGCTGGCAGGTGGAAGGGTGGAATAGAAAGAGATGAAATCAGAGGTAGTTAGGAGGTGTCAGCCAGCAACTCAGGAGGGAGATGATGCAGGCCTGATTTAGAGCAGGGAATTAGAATGACCTGGCCTTGGATGGGACAAGGGTAAGGGAGAGGGAGGAGCCAAGGACACACTGAGCTTCCCATCCTCGTGACAATTGGATGACTGCATCCTCACATGATACCAAGAAAGAAGGAGGAAAGGCTGGAACTGGTTTTGTAGAGGGTGTGGTGGGGTGAGGTGTGTGCAGTGGGGATGGAGGGGCTGGGGACGGGGGAGGGGGAGCTGGTGGGCTTGATTGTTTACGGTGTGGGACAGGGATAAAGCCAGTCTTCCAGCAGGTCACCCTTCTGCTCCACCAAGCTGTATGCACCTACCTCCCAGTCCTTGCATCCCTCCTACCCCCTGCCCACCCTCGAATTCCTTTCCAGGGTGGGGCCCCTTTGGAGAACTTCTTACCAGTCAGTGCACTTACCTTTACTGGGCCTGAGAGGAGGCACCCAGCAGAGGCGAGTGCGTCCACTGAGGTCATCACTGAGCCCTTCTCTGCAGTCAAAGTGAAAGGTCATCATGCAGGGCCCACAGGCAGAACCCTGAAGCCACGCATTGTGGAGAGAGAGGGAGGGAGGTGTTAGACCGCCCCCTTGGGAAGCTCAACCACCTATGGGCCAAACAGACCTGCCAGAAATGCTTCCTTATCTGGAATGTGGCCTTGGGCCCTTGGGGAGGCGGCTTTCTTTGTAGGGATGGCCCAGTGCAGGAATCTTGGCCTGAGAAACAGGCCGCCCCTCTCATCTCCATGGGCCATGGACTTTCACAGCCCTTTTCTGCCTTTTATCTCACTGAGAACTAGACCTTAAAGAAGGTGAGACCATGAATCTCTTTTTATACAGACGAAGAACTGAGAGGGAAGGAGGAGTTGACTTGCCTAAGGTCCTATGATAGCTGGACAGTGGCAGTGGAGGAAGACTGGCCTCCAAGAAGCCCTTCGGATGCCAGTAGAAATTTGAAATGTCCAGTACCACTGCTTTCCATGCCCCTCCCCCAGAGCTGACCCAGGGGTTGCAAGAAATAGCTGAGCTCCCATCTGTGGGTCCCTTTTGGGCTTCCCCAGTGGCTCAGTGGTAAAGAATCTATCTGCAACTCAGTCCTTGAGTTGGGAAGATCCCTTGGAGAAGGGCATGGCCACACACTCCAGTATTCTTGCCTGGAGAATCCCATGGACAGAGGAGCACCTGGCTGGCTGCATCCCACAGGGCTGCAAAGTGCTGGACATGACTGAAGTGACTGAGCATGCGTGCACGCACTCTGGGACTCTGGGTCCCTTTAGCTGACTCCTCCTCCCTGGGCCTGTGTCCGTCACCCCCCCCACCCCCCCCACCCCACCCCCCCACCCCCCCACCGCCTGCCCCCAACCCAGACTTCAGCTACCTGGCCCTGGAGGCATTTCCTCTCTGGCTCCCAGCTGCTACCTGATTGGCCCCAGCATGTGGGTAGGAGTAAGCCAATCCTGGAAGGACCGTCATGAGCACTGGTCCCACCTCTTTTGTTGTTCAGAGGTGGAAACTGAGGCCCAGAGAGGGAAGTGACTTGTCCAAGGTCAGAAAGCTTGCTAAGGACAGAAGGGAGACCACAGCTGCTGACTCCTAAGAGTCCCCTGTTCTTCCTACCTCCACTCCTCTCTCTGGTTCATCACCCTTGGAATTTAGGCTCTGAGGAGAGGTCTGGAGGAGCGGCTTGCTGCAAGACAAATCTTCCTCTGCAGCCGCTGAGCAGTGACTTCACGCCTGGCTCCTTCTGCAGCGATGCCTGCAGCGGTGGCCACAGGGGGCAGCAGCGGGAGAGACAGGAGGCTGGCCAAGGATGGGCTGGGAGGGAGAGAGGGGACCTCTGGAGCTGCCCTGAAACCAGAACAACTGAATGTGGGGTTATGAGGCCTCAGCCTTGAGGATACCCACAAATGGCCTTCCAGCCTCAAGAGTAAATCCAGGCTCCCCCAACTCTTTGCGTAAGAGCTCCCATTAATATGCTCATTCATTTATTCATCAGTCACTTATGGAGCCCTCATACCCTGGGCCTAGCCCTGGGCTGTTACTTGATATTCTTTCCATGAGCCTGGTGAGTGTTCAATCTCCTTTTGAAAAGAAATATCAAACTTTATCACTAACATTGTTAAATAACAGTCCCCAAAGTGGAAAGGTAGAGGGGGAGGGATAAATTAGAAGTTTGAGAGTAACATGTACACACCACTATATATAAAATAGGTAACCAACAAGAACCCACTGTATAGTTAGGGAACTCTACTCAATATTCCATAATAACTTATACAGGAAAAAGAATCTGAAAAGAACAGATACATATACATGTATAACTGAATACCTTAGCTGTACACCTGAAACAACACAACATTGTAAATTAACTACAATATATAATTTAAAAAGAAAATAAACATTGGCCTTTATCACTAAGATTGTTAAATGACAGATGAACTCTATAAATCACTAATCATTTGGCCTGCCCCATGTGGCTTGTGGGATCTCAGTTCCTCAGCCAAGGACTGAACCTGGGCCACTGCAGGGAAAGCCTGGAATTCTAACCACTAGGCCAGCAGGAACTCCTTTCAATTGCTCTTTTGTAGTCTCTCCCTCAGCTCCAAGGTTTACATTCACCACAAAATAATCTAATGGAAAAACAAAATCATGCCTCAATCATGAATCTTTGTTTAAAAAAAAAAAAGAACCTCAAGACTTCTGTAGTGGTCTAGTGGTTAGGAATCCACCTGTCAATGCAGGGGACGTGGGTTCGATCTCTGCTCTGGGAAGATTCTACGCGCTACAGAGATACTGAGCCTGTGCACCACAGCTACCAAACCCACGTTCCAGAGCCTTCGAGCCACAACGAGAGAAGCCACTTCAAGGAGAAACCCATGCATTGCCAACTGGATAGCAGGCCCTGCTCGTGGTAACTAGAGGAACCCTGAGCACAGCAACGAAACCCCAGTGCAACACCACCAAAAAGACCCCAAACAAACTTCCCCCAAAGAAACCAAACCAAAACTCTGTTCTCTTATTGTGTTCAATATTAAGATGTAGCCACCATCCTTGAGTACATTAGTTAAATTTTTGGAGACTATTACTTTTGAAAAGGGGAGGATCCTTGCTTTGCCTACATTATTATTTTAATGTTTAACATGTATCAGAATTTTATTCTTTTTCCCCAAGCCAACTATTATTCTTTATTTCATAGATTTTATGATTTTTAAAAGCTTAAAAACTGGAGTATAATTGCTTCACAATATTGCATTAGTTTCTGCTGCACAACGAAGGGAATCAGCTCTATGTACGCATGTACCCCCCCCCTCTTGAACCTCACATCCCACCCCTGTCCCACCCTTCTAGGTCATCACAGAGCAGCAACCTGAGCTTCCTGTATTACACAGCAGCTTCCCCCTAGCTATCTATGTTGCATACTGTAGTGTATACTTCGGAGAAGGCAATGGCAACCCACTCCAGTGTTCTTGCCTGGAGAATCCCAGGGACGGGGGAGCCTGGTGGGCTGCCATCTATGGGGCTGCACAGAGTCGGACACGACTGAAGTGACTTAGCAGCAGCAGCAGTGTATACATGTCAGTTCTACTCCTGTGATTCGTCTCATCCTCCTCTTCCCTCCTTAGAATTTTATCCTTTCGAAAGGCTGAATAATATTCCATTGTAAGTATATATCACATTTAGTTTATTCATTCATCTGTTTGGGGTTTGTTGTTGTTGTTGTTATTGTTTATTTGTTTTTTTGGCTTCACCAAGAGGGGTATAGGATTTTAATTCCTTGGCCAGGGATCGAACCTGGGCCCCAGCTGTGAGAGTGCCAATCCCTAACCACTGGATCACCAGGGAATTGCTTCATTTACTCATTCATTGATGGGCATTTGAATTGTTTTCAGCTTTTGATGACTGCGACTAGCGCTAGTAGGAATGTGAATTTTAAATCTGTCTGAGACCTATGTTCAAATCTGTTGGATACATAACCCAAAAGTGGAATTGCTCATCATATGGTCATTCTGTCTTTCATTTACTTTTTACATAGTGCTTTGCCTACATTATGGATATGGTAAGAATATGAAGTTTAAAAGTATTTACAGTCTCTAGTAGATGCTCTTTGAGTGCTAGAGCATGTCTTTTTATATGTTAATGCTCAGATTTTATCTTGGCTGTACAATATTCATTGAATTGTGCCTCAGTTTTCTCAGCCATAAAACTGAGGGTAAAATCTCTCCTTTATAGTGATGGAAATAATTTGTGGACCAGCAACCGAACAGGAGGTGCCAATTCTCCACTGGTCTGCTGGAGGGGGTGCACTGTCCAGTGGAGGGTTGGATGACCCTCTGGGAATTCCTTAGGTGAGCAACCTCTCACCTCCAGGGATAACTTTGGCTTGCAGCATTTCTTAAAGCTAGAGAACCTACAAAGTCAGAGCTGGGTTCATCCTCACTGGGTCCTTAAAAATTTGAGGGTGATAGGGTTCACAGGAAGAGTGGGACCCTAAGTGTCAGATTCTTCAGTTGTTTGTTTTTTGCTTTTTAAAGACTTTTCCTTTTTAAAATTACATTTATTTATTTATTTTGGCTGCACTGGGTCTCTGCCATGGTGCTCTGGCTTTCTCTAGGTGCAGTACCCAGGGGCCTCTCTTGTGGCATGTGGGCTCAGCAGAGCATGCTTAGTTGCCCCATGGCATGTGAGATCTGAATTTCCCTGACCAGCAATCAAACCTGAGTTGCTTGCACTGAAAAGCAGATTCTTAACCCCTGGACCAACAGGGAAGTCTCTCCAGTTGTTTTTAAGTTGTTTTGCCCCTTCTCTCTGGTGTGGGATCCCGGGGTGTGGGGCAATGTATGATAATCTTTTTGGTTAAATGAGAAAATGGGCAAATCTCTTAGTTATAATGAGCCTTGGTTGTAGTCAGGATAATATTGTTTACATCACATGACTGAGGTCTGACACATAGTAAACACTCAATTGTTGTTAGTCATTCAGTCATGTCCAACTCTCTGTGACCTCGTGGACTACAGCACGCCATTCTTCCCTGTCCTTCACTATTTCCTGGAGTTTGCTCAAACCCATGTCAAGTTTATGATGCCATCCAACCCTCTCATCCTCTGTTGCCTCCTTCTCCTGCTCTCAGTCTTTCCCAGCATCGGGGTCTTTTCCAATGAGTCAGCTCTTTGCATCAGATGCTCAATCAGTTCAGTTCAGTTCAGTTGCTCAGTCGTGTCTGACTCTCTGCGACCCCATGAACTGCAGCACACCAGGCCTCCCTGTCCATCACCAACTCCTGGAGTTCACTCAAACTCATATCCGTCGAGTCGGTGATGCCATCCAGCCATCTCATTCTCTGTAATCCCCTTCTCCTCCTGCTCCCAATCCCTCCCAGCATCAGGGTTTTTTCCAATGAGTCAACTCTTCGCATGAGGTGGCCAAAGTATTGGAGTTTCAGCTTTAGCATCATTCCTTCTAAAGAATACCCAGGACTGATCTCCTTTAGAATGGACTGGTTGGATCTCCTTGCAATCCAAGGGACTCTCAAGAGTCTTCTCCAACACCACAGTTCAAAAGCATCAATTCTTCGGCACTCAGCTGTCTTCACAGTCCAACTTTCACATCCATACACGACTACTGGAAAAACCATAGCCTTTGACTAGATGGACCTTTGTTGGCAAAATAATGTCTCTGCTTTTGAATATGCTATCTAGGTTGGTTATCACTTTCCTTCCAAGGAGTAAGCGTCTTTTAATTTCATGGCTGCAATCACCATCTGCACTGATTTTGGAGCCCCCCAAAATAAAGTCAGGCACTGTTTCCACTGTTTCCCCATCTATTTCCCATGAAGTGATGGGACCAGATGCCATGATCTTAGTTTTCTGAATGTTGAGCTTTAAGCCAACTTTTTCCTCTCCTCTTTCACTTTCATCAAGACACTTTTGAGTTCCTCTTCACTTTCTGCCATAAGGGTGGTGTCATCTGCATATCTGAGGTTATTGATATTTCTCCCAGCAATCGTGATTCCAGCTTGTGCTTCTTCCAACCCAGTGTTTCTCATGATATTAATTATATCAATTAATATCAATAGATATTAATTATTAGCTATTTGAGGGGAGAAAAGTGAATAAATTGACAACTATGGTATAGTGTAAGCTGCTATGTAGGGGAGCTGTGCTGTGCTTAGTTGCTCAGTTGTGTCCGACTCTTTATGGGCCCGTGGACTGTGGCCCGCCGGGCTCCTCTGTCCATAGGGATTCTCCAGGAAGAATACTGGAGTGGGTTGCCATGCCCTCCTCCACAGGATCTTCCCAACCCAGGGAGCGAACCCAGGTCTCCCGAATTACAGGTAGATTCTTTACTGTCTGAGCCACAGAGCACAGGGTATATCAGGAGCATAGAAAACAGATACGTGTAAGTCAGATGGGGTAGGAGGTCAGGGACGGCTCATTGGAAGAGGCAAGACAAGCTAAGTGTTGAAGGACAAGTCGGAGTCTGTTTCATGACAAAAAAATGGGAAGAGTGTTTCAGGCAGAGGGAATAACATTTATTAATATAAGGATGCATAGAGACATTTCCAGGTTATATCAGAGAATCCTGCAAGTGCTAATTTATATAAATCTTCCCTCTCCAATTTTGGAATGAAGACTCTCATGCTCCATTTTTAAGCTGTCTTGAAATTGCCTGTCTCCCATGAGAATAAATGCTGTTTGAGAAAAGGCTCTGTTTGGTTTACTGTTGTGTGTCTAGCAGTTCCTGGCATGTTTTAGAACTTTAATACACGTTGAATGAATGCATAGACGTCTCTCCCAATAGCTTTGCATAGACTCAGACTTCCCCTCCTTTCTTCCCCTGTTGTACTATTTTCTTACAACCCCAGGGGACTTCCCTAGTGGTCCAGTAGCTAAGACTCCATGCTCCGAACACAGTGGGTGCAAGTTCGATCTCTGCTCAGGGAACTAGATCTTACATGCTGTAACTAAGACCTGGTGGAGCAAAATAAATAAATGAATAAGGATTGAAAAAAAAAATCCAAACAAAACAAAGAAGCCCATCCCATTTGGTCCTGCATCTGCTAGGCTCCATTGCCCCTGAAGTGGTGGTCATCAAACACACGAGGACTGATTCACAAGTAACATCTACACTGACCACACCAGCAGAGGGGAATGCTTGGATCAGTTGGACAATGACCATGGGAGAGCAAACTGGAACCAGAGCACAGAGCTGAAGCAAGGGTAACTTGTGGTGTTGCTGAGCCAGGATGGTATCTGGTTTCACTGTGGGACAGGCTTGCCCTGGAGGAGCAGACTTTGGTACCCCTCTGCCTGGGCAAGGTTGGAGGGGTGCTGACAAGCCCAGCTCTTCCCTCTTCTAGGTTCTGCAGAGCTGTAAGAGCCACTCCCCTTGCAGGACAGTTATCCTGTTTCTGAGTATGTTAAAACAGTGAGCAGGTGACCTTCAAACAGGCCTTCCTCCTAAGCTTTGGGTCAGTGAGGTAAACGTCTCTTTGTTTATTATTATTAAAAAAATTATTTTTTTTATTTGGCTGCACTGGGCAATGGCACCCCACTCCAGTGTTCTTGCCTGGAGAATCCCAGGGACGGGGAGCCTGGTGGGCTGCAGTCCATGGGGTCGCTAAGAGTCGGACACGACTGAGTGACTCCACTTTCACTTTTCACTTTCATGCATTGGAGAAGGAAATGGCAACCCACTCCAGTATTCTTGCCTAGAGGATCCCAGGGACGGGGGAGCCTGGCGGGCTTCCATCTATGGGGTCGCACAGAGTCGGACACGACTGAAGTGACTTAGCAGCAGGGTTTTAGCTGTTGTTATGGAGTCGCTCATTCGTGTCTGACTCTTTGCAACCCCATAGACTAATAGCCCACCAGGCTCCTCTGGGTTGGGAAGATCCCCTGGAGAAGGGAATGGCAACCCACTCCAGTCTTGTAGCCAGGAGAATTCCACAGACAGAGGGAAGTCCCAAACCTCTCTTTAAAGTGTCCACTCCTTTAGTGAGAGGTGACTCTCAGAGGTTCCTGGGTTCTGGAAGGACTCTTCTGTTTTCTGAGGCCAGCACTGGCTTCCTCCCGGCATCACCTTCGGAACCCTCATCAGGAGGCAGTGCCACCTAGAGTCTCTGGCTTCCAATCTCAGTCCCCAGGAACTCCGGTCACTCCCTTCTGGTCTCTGCTCCTGTGAGACACTCCTACTCCTTTGCTCTTTCCTGCCTCACCCTTGGCAGCAGCCTGGCCTTTAGCCCAGCCTGTTCTGTCCTAAAAACAGTACAGTCCTGTGCAGATTAGGAACGCTTTCTACACATATTCCATGTTCCTTTTTGAAGGAAGGAGGAGCAGATGTTACATAACGTGAAGAGTTTCATGGGCTCTGGGAGGGAAGCACGCCTTTGGGGAGCACATGGGCAAGTGACCTTGGAGGGTCTGGTGGATGCGTGTGGGAATTTGCAGGTTGAATGGTTTCTGGTGATGACAAGGCCCAGGGTGTGCCCCTGAGAGCTGGTATCCTGAGGAGGAGAGGAAGAAAAAGCCTTTGGGTGTCCGAGGCCAAGGCTTCGAGCTGTTGGGGCGTTGGATGGGCTGACCAGCAGTGAAGTCACCAAGAATGGTGATGGGAAGCCAGTGGAAAAGAAGACAGGGAGCCAATGGCTGAGACTCAGGATGTAAGAATGACCACCAGCATTGGTGGTTGTCAACAGTGAGGAGGGGAAGAGGCAGCTCAGGCAGGTGGTATGAGTCTTAGGGGAGCCACAGTTTTCTAAGAAGCAGGGGAGGAATGGCCCGGAAGCTGACATGGAGTGGGAGGAAGGCCACAGACACCAAGTGAACGGATGCTTAGCTCTGAGGCTGCCCCTGGGCGGGTAGTAGGGGACAGCGAGTTTCCGCCAAGGCAGGGAGCAGGAGGGAGCTATTGAGAAAAGACTGGGGCACGGGGGATATTTTCTAATCACTGGGCCTTCCAGGGAGCTTCATTCTAGGAAGGGTTGGGAGGAAGGGGCAGGGGTGTGGTTGGGTCAGGTGAGGGAAGAGTCTCTGGGAGAAGATCTGATTTCTCAGTGGTGACTCTGGGCGGCAGGAGCATGAGTGCAGTTAATCTTGTTTAGTCTCTGCTGGCAGAGGTGGGCCTGGTGTTTTCAGTGAACTCCCAAAGAAACTTGTTGAAGGCGACCTGGGAAATCTGATCCTGCACTGGATTGTAAACTCTGAGCCTTCCCTGGTGGTTCAGAGACTAAGACTCAGCTGCCAATGCAGGGGGCCCAGGTTCAATCCCTGGTCAGGGAACTATACCCCACATGCCACAACAAAGACCCAGGTTCAATCCCTGGTCAGGGAACTATACCCCACATGCACAAAGATCCAGTGCAGCCAAAGAAGTAAATAAATATTAAAAAGAAAAATGACCTCTTGAAATCACACATGGCTCAGAATAAATAACTCTATATTTGAAATCTTTCTGATTCATTTTTGGCTGCTCTGGGTCATTGCTGTGCCAGGGCTTTCCCTAGTTGCAGCAAGCAGGGCAGGCTACTCTGTTGCCATGCACAGGCTCCTCACTGTGGCGGTTTCTCTTGCTGCAGAGCACAGGCTCTAGGTGTGAGGGCTTCTGTCGTTGCAGCGCTCTGCCTCAGTAGCTGTGGAGTGCAGGCTCTAGGGCTTTTCATGGTTGTGGCACACAAGCTCAGTAGCTGTGGCTTGTAGGCACAAGAGCCTAGTTGCTGTGTGGCATGTGGAAAGTTCCTGGACCAGGGACTGAACCTATGTCCCCAGAATTGGCAGGTAGATTCTTAGGCACTGCACCACCAGGGAAGTCCAACGATTCCATATTTAGATTGTTGTTCAGTCGCTCAGTTGTGTCTGACTCTTTGTGACCCCATGGACTGCAGCATAACCAGGCTTCCCTGTCCTTTACCATCTCCTGGAGCTTGCTCAAACTCACGCCCATCCAACCATCTGTTGTCCTCTTCTCCTCCTGACTTCAGTCTTTCCCAGCATCAGGATCGTTTCCAATGAGTCAGCTCTTTGCATCTGGCACTTAATAATAAATGAAGCATATTTATTGTATTTTATCATATATTTTCCTCATTTCCTTCTTAATACAACCCTGTGAGATGGGAACTCAGAGTGACTTGCTGAAGGTCACATTCCTGCCAAGTGCTGGGATGCCAAAGCTGGGATTACAATTCCACTGTAGGCTTCCTTCGAAGTGCATGCAAGTATGCAGTGTTTTCAGAGCTGCTTACAAGGAAAAATAGACCTTCCCAAAGTCCATTCTTTTTATATCTGACCACTGATCATTCTATTTTCCTTAGCTGCTTCTGTGCCATCTTTTCCATGTTCGGAGAATTAACGGTTTCTCCCAAAGGAGACCTTCACACCTCACTTCTCTTTACAAGATACCATGTAAAACAGAAGCAGTAATGGGTTGCAGGCTGTTTTGACAAATTCAGAGAGATCCAGGGCAGCGAGCCATAGCTAAAGACAACTCCTTAAGCCCCACTTCCTTAACTGGGGCTGGCTGGCAGCTGCTGTGGGCAGAGTCAGAGCTGGGAATTCAGGATAGAGACAGATCACTGCCCCTTATTTTGTCCCTTGAACTGTCGGTTGAGAGCTGGACTCCAGGTGAAGCTAGATAAGCTAGTCCAGGAGTGGCTTCAAAGAGCCTTTTAAACTTATTTTATTCCAAGCTCTCTGGCTTCAGAAAAACTTTGGAGAGGAAGCCGTGGCTATAAAACCGACGTGAGTTTTCTTTCCTGGCTTAAAGTGTCGAGCTGCAGTAGCCTCGCTGAGTATACAACCCATTTAACAATGAAATAAAGCGTGTTTGACTAAGCCCCTCCCTAGCATGACGTCACAAGACACGCCCTCGAGTCCTCGCCTTATTTCACATCCAGAAACACCTATTTTCACTGTGGGGGGCATATACGGATTTGCTTTAGCACATGCATTAAAATGAACAGATAAATAGGTAGTTCTGAAAGCTCTCGCAATATGAACAAGTTTGTTCTTTTTTGGTTGTTTGTAGGATTATGTGGAAGGCAGTGTAAGGTTCACTTAGGAAATTTTAAGACGTCACCACCCCGGGAAGAGAATAGTTGCGTCCAACTCCCGCCTCCCCACGTGTCACGCGTGTCAGCTAAGAAGGCGGGGCCGTGACGTCAGGTTGTGGGCGGGCTGGGCGACTCCAAATGAGTTCTGGTAGGGGAGCTTCTTTAAGGGAGAAGGCTGCCCTAGGAATTAACCTTCTTTCTCTCCATATTCCACTTGCACAGGCTTTAATTTAAAGTCACGGAAGCACGTGTGCTGGCTGACTGTCGTCTCCACAGCCATGAAGAAGGCGGGGGCGGGGGCGGAACCCTCCTTGTTGCCGCTCCACCGAGTGGCCGCGTCCATTCTGTGCTGGTGGTCGGATTTAAGGGATAGGGAAAAGTTAGCTTTAGGGATCGCAAAGCGTGGTGACCCCATGGCCCCGCTGGGAGGCGTCCCGGGGCTGGTGCTGCTGTTCAGCGGGAAGAGGAAATCCGGGAAGGACTTCGTGACCGAGGCGCTTCAGAGCAGGTGTCCGTGGGGGTGGGGAATGAGGGAGGACCGGGAGACCCCGAATCTCGTGACACGAGGGGTGTGTTGGGGTGTGATGGAGTGAGCTTTGGAGTTGGGGTCCTCAGGTTGCAGGGCACTGGGTGGCCAGAAGTGGAGGATTGTCACCGTCAGGAAAAACAGCAGTCTACACACGCCCCCCTCAAAGAACCAGGAGGGCTATAGATCTTTCGAGAAGTATTAGTAACAGTTGCTTCCAAGGCGCTTTTTATACCATTCCTAATCCTCCAGACAGTATTTCGAAGTAATGTACAGAAGAAGAAACTGAGTCACAAATAAAGGATTTGCCTCAGACCACACCCCAGTTGTATCTGACTCCACGGACAAATCCTTAGCTAGCACTCCACCTAGTTGATGGGATTTATTGAGCTTTTATTGTATGCCAGATACTGTTGTTAGGAACTGTGTAGTATTTTTAGTCATTATCTTCATTCTTCATTTTGCACATTCAAAAAGGAGACTCTGAAAAGTTCAAAAGACAACACCCAAACCTGCCAGGAACACAAAGTTGGTAGATCCAGGACTCAAATTCAGCTTTCATCTAGCTCTAAGGAATGGGTTCTTTTTTCTTTTCCCTATTGCTTCTTTAATACTTTTTAAGTGTCTTTTTTTATTTTTGGCCTCTGCCTGCATGCTTTTGAGACTTAGTTCCCCAATCAGGGATCGAATCCCGGACCTTAGCAGTGAAAGCATGGAGTCTTAACCCCTGGGCCACCAGGGAATTTCAGCAGGTTTTCTCCCAAAGGAGGATGTTCTATGTGGGAGCATTTTTTCTGGGTAAGGAGAGCACAGAAGCCAGAGAAGGTGGAGTGAGGCTTCTCTCCTGTTGAAGGCCAGTGTGTTGAGGGTACTAGGAGGCTGCTTTGGGGCACCATGGGGAGTCTAAGAGGTTGTGGAAAATCCAAGGTAGAGTTTGCCACCTGAATCTTTCACCACTAAGTATCTGTCACCTTTTCCCAAGTTACATTTCTCCACCCAGCACATCAATCAATTTGTGGTCAGAAGCATAGACTTGGGAATTAGATTGCTAGAATTCAAATCCTGACTCATCAGTTTATTCAAGTATGATCTTGTCCAAGTTTCTTATGCATTCTGTTCCTCAGTTTTGTCATCCATGAGTTGGAGATAATAGGGTGATTGTAAGGATTAAATGATATAATGTGCACAACTCTTAGCACCTAGTTACAGTTATGGCTTCCCAGGTGGCTCAGGGATAAAGAATCCGTCTGCCAATTCAGGAGACACAGGACACGTTGGGCTTTGATCCCTGGGTCTGGAAGATCCCTGAGTAGAAAATGGCAACCCACTCCAGTATTCTTGCCTGGAAAATGCCTGTTGGGCTACAGTATTTGGGGTTACAAAGAATCAGACATGACTTAGCAACTGAACACACCTGCACAGACACTGGGACTAAATGTTGGCTTTTATTTTTATTTTACCAACGTGTGTGTGTGTCCCACTCTCCAGCACTCTGAACTGTAGCCTGACAGCTCCTCCATGGAATTTTCCAGGCAAGAATACTAGAGTGGGTTGCCATTTCCTACTCTAGGTGGTCTTCCTGATCCAGGGATTGAACCCATGTCTCTTGCATTGACAGGCGGATTCTTTACCCCTGCGCCACCTAGGATGCATTTTATAATACTGGCTTTGTTACTAGTACTTGACTTGCAGTGGTCCTTTGGGTGAGTCCGTTTTCCTCCCTCAACCTCAGTTTCCTCACCTGAAACATGGAAATAACACCCACCTCACCATGTCAGTGTTTGGGCAGAAGTCATGTATTTTTTTTTTTTTTTTGCCCTGTGGCAGGTAGGATCTTAGTTCCCTGGCCAGGAATTGAACCCGTGCCCCCCCGCAGTGGAAGCATGGAGTCTTAAGCACTGGGCCAACAGTGAAGTCCCAGAAATCACATAGCTTACTCGCATTGTATCACCTGGATCCAAATACAGTACCCAACAGATGGCTGGTTGAGTAAACTGACCAAGTGAATGAATGAGTTGTTTATGTGTGTGGGCCAAGTCCTTTAAGACTGAGATACCCCTGGCTATGAGAGAACAAGTTCAGGAGCCCAGCAGTAACCAGATCCAGCCTGAATATTCCTGGGATCTTCACACTGTAATTATACTTTTATTTGTCTTACTTGTTAAGCGTGTCGGGGCTTTTTCACATTTGAGTTTCATGTTAATCCTGTGGGAGACAGAACAGACACTTTTACCCCATTTTACAGATGAGGAGATCAGGGAAGTTGGGGCCTGACGAAGTTATATAGGTACTGACCACTGACATGGGGCTTCATCCTTCTGGGGCCTGGAAGCCTCAGGTTAATGGGGTTCGGCTCTCCCCTGTCTCACAGGCTGGGGGGCTGACGTGTGTGCTATCCTCCGGCTCTCCCGGTCCGCTCAAGGAGCAGTACGCTCAGGTAGGTGGCAGCTCTGTGGCACCTGGTGGGTTGGAAGGAGCCAGCTCCCAAGCTTTGGTTGAGTCACTAGCAGGGTCCCTGTGACTCTCTGCTGGCAGGGTGACACACAGCTCTCTGCTTTCTATAGGTGGACCTATAGGGTGGCATTTTCCATTGAAGTTTCTTTCCTGTTGGCCTTACTCACTTGAGGCCACCTTCCCTAGAGGATGTTCAGGAAAATGTGTCCAGAAAAGGCTGTAGGTGTGAGTTGGCAGCTCTGATGCTGTGTTATTGGTAACAGTCTGTAACCTTATTCAAAAAATATGACACAGATCACCTCCCCCTGCCCCCTCTAAAGTTGGCCCGCCACAACCCATGGAATTCTCCCCTTAGAAATTTAATGAGTTGTCAAGTTACATTGTTAAGTAAAAAAAAGCAAGATGTAGAACAGTGTGTAGAGAACACTGCTGTTGCTGAGTCGCTTCAGTCGTGTCCAGCTCTTTGTGACCCCATGGACTGCAGCCCGCCAGGCTCCCTGTCTATGGGATTTTCAGGCCAGAATGCTGGAGTGGATTGCCATGCTCTCCTTCAGGGGATCTTCTAGACCCAGGAATGGAACCCGCATCTCTACGTCTCCTGCACTGACAGACAGGTTCTTTATCACTATGCCATGTGGGAATACCATAGAGAATGCTGCATTTATATAAAAATGGGGAAAATTGTAAACATATTTGCTCACATATTCAGCCATTCAACAGATACATATGGAGCACATTCAGCACCGTTCTGGATGCTTGGGTTGTGTAAAAGCTTGGGCAGGATATATAAGACTGGACCACTGGCTGCCTCCAAGAGGGGAGCTATGTGGCTGGGGAACAGAGAACAGAGATGTTTCATTGTAAACTATTTTTTGAGTTTTGAACCATGTAGATTAAAAAAAAAAATAGGTCTGTAAAAAAATAAACAGGAATCTCAGAACCTTAGATTTTAAAAAGGGAGCCTGGAAGTTGGGATCCGCTCCCCACACCATGAAGAGCCTGCTCTTCGCTTGCATTTCTGTCCTTGACCTCTAGGTGTGTCCTTCTTGTACTTCTGGTCCTTGGTCAGCTGGCCTGTGTCTGGACCCCTGAGTCCACACAAAATGAATCTGTTCCCTGTACCATTGGTCTTCCCCACCAGCACAACAGACCCATTTGTAGGGTGGCAGCCTGGGGAGGGGGGGTCCTTGGATAGCAAGAGTCTGTGGTTTTCAAAATCTTTTCCTCGTGGGAACCTTTTCTAAATGAAATTGGATGTGGAGATTCTTTGTATCCAGTAGACAGACTGGGAAAAATTTTGAATGAGGGGAGGCACTCAGCTTTCACCAGTGGGGCATGATACTTCCAAACCCCAGGGCTCAGAGGAACAGTTTAAATACTACTGGTCTGCTTCCAGACTTCCCAAGTGAGGCCCCAGTCCAGACTGCTGAGCCAGGCTGGAGGGTAGGGTAGGGTCGGTGGGCAGGAGTTGGCATTTCTAAAACCCCAGTAGGAGACTCTGATAGGCCAGCCTGCCCCTGCTGTTTTTAAGTCCAGCACCACTCCATCCCTTACACCCATTACAAAACAGATGCAAAATGAAATGTTAACGCATTGATTTCTTCAGTTGCGGTGGGGGGAACATAATTGACAGGCCAACCATAACGCCCCTAGGAGCTAACCTTCTCCCATGGTAGAGTACGTGGGAAACTAGTTTATAAATGGGAGATGGCTATTGGCCTCACATTGGAACAAGGTGGTAGCGGGTGATTTGACTGGCTGGGCCACGGCCCCCTCAGTTTGCCCATGAAGAGGCTGAGTCTTTGGGGAGAGGGCCTTGCTGCATTGAATGCTAGGGGAGCTGGAATCTGAACCCTTGCATTCTGGGGCCCTCTGATGGACCCTGTTGCTTGCAGTGTCCCTGGAGAAAGGGAGGCCTGAATGGAAGCAGCTTCCTAGGGCGTCAGAGCTGCCCCTCCTGCTTCAGGGTTCCAGGAGTGCCCAGAGCCAAACATAATGAGGCTGACTCAGCAAAGGTGCCCGGAATTGGGAGTAAGGAAGGAGATGGGGGTAGAGGAGAGAAACAGGAAGCCAGGTCTCCTGGGCTTTGGGGTGGGGACAGACAATGCCAGAAGCGGTAGTGGAAGGATACGGAGTGCAGTGTTTTGAGACTTCCCACTTCTGGGTGAAGGCTAAGCCTGTGTGTCCAAGGGAGGCAGACTAATTTCAGGACTAGTTTAAGCCAGAAATAATTGGGAAGGTAAACCTGTTGCAAAAGAGAAAACCACATCACACATTTAAAGGCAAGCCAAAACAATTTCTAGATGACCTCAAGACTTTTCTTCCATCTATCTGCCAGTGCTCGGGATTTCTGTTTCTAGGCCCCTTTCCCTTGCAGGCCTCTGTCCTGCCAACAACCTCATGAGTCCTTGCAGCAGCCCTCAGGGAGGGTGGGTCAAAGTGGAGGTGGCGGGGCACCCTTTTTCTGTTTTAGGGGAGATCAGCGAGGTTGAGAGGCTGGTGTCATAAACAGAATGTGCTTTGGGCAGGAGCACGGCTTGGACTTCCAGAGACTCCTGGATGCCAGCACCTACAAGGAGGCCTATCGGAGGGACATGATCCGCTGGGGGCGAGGAGAAGCGCCAGGCTGACCCAGGCTTCTTCTGCAGGAAGATTGTGGAGGGTGTCTGCCAGCCTGTCTGGGTGAGTGGGCTCTATGGTGGCACTGAGAAAATCTGTTTCCCCAGCCCTCCATCCCTCCCCAGATATGTCCGTTTCTCTCTCCACGGCCGCTTCCCTGGCGCAAGGCCCCGCTGTCTCACCCAGACAGTTGGAGCAGCCCCCCACACGGGGCCCTGCTTCAGCTCTTGTCCCTTGTGATCCATTCATCACACAGCAGCCAGAGTAACCTTTTAAAAACACAAACCAAGTCATGTTTGGAACCCTTTGTCCTGCTGTTCTGATGGACGAATTGAAATCCTTAACATGAACTTCTGGGCCTTGCCTGATCATCTTCTGCTGCCCTTCTAGTGTCCTCGTTCCTTCAGCTGCAGCAACATTGGCTTTCTCTCTGTTCCTCAAGTAAATCGACCTCCTTCTGGAATCAGGGCCTCTGCCCGTGTCCTTCTACCTGCCTAGAGCGCTCTTCCTTTCCCTCTTCACTTGGTTCAGTCCAGCTCAGTGTCCATGGCACCTCCATCAGGAAGCCTTCCTGATACCCAGGTCCTAACTGATGGTCCCTCTCAGGTGCTCCTATAACTCCTTACCCTTTTCCTTCCTCATTCTTTCTGGCAGCCAGTGGTACCTTCTTGTACCAGGACTGGTTCCAGGTGATGTGGGGCTACATCATGTGAAAATCTGAAGTCCCTACTCTCAGGATACATACATTGTCGCTGGGGGTAGAGGGAGTTAGGCCCTAAATAAATATAGAGTATGTGGAGATAGCTGCTAAGGGGAAAAGAAAGCAGGCCACAGCTATAAGGAGGCCCTGGTTGCTGCTTTGTTAAGGGTATCAGGGAAGGCCTCACTGATGTGATGACATTTGAGGAGGACCTGCAGGAAGTAAGGGGTGACCTAGATGGGTTTTTTCAGGTGAGAGTTGAGTGGCAGGAGGTGAGATCAAGTCATGCAGGTTCTCTGGAAGAGCCTGGAGTTTGCTCGGAGTGAGATAGGGACTCACTGGAGTGTTTTGAGCGGAGGAGAGGCATAATCTGATCTTAAGTTTTAAAAAATTTTATTTTAAGGATGACCTAAGATTTAAGACCTGCCTCTTGAGAAACCTATATGCAGGTCAGGAAGCAACAGTTAGAACTGGACATGGAACAACAGACTGGTTCCAAATAGGAAAAGGAATACATCAAGGCTGTATACTGTCACCTCGCTTATTTAACTTCTATGCAGAGTACATCATGAGAAACGCTGGGCTGGAAGAAGCACAAGATGGAATCAAGATTGCTGGGAGAAATATCAATAACCTTAGATATGCAGATGACACCACCCTTATGGCAGAAAGTGAAGAGGAACTCAAAAGCCTCTTGATGAAAATGAAAGAGGAGAGTGAAAAAGTTGGCTTAAAGCTCAACATTCAGAAAACTAAGATCATGGCATCCGGTCCCATCACTTCATGGGAAATAGATGGGGAAACAGTGGAAACAGTGTCAGACTTTATTTTTTTGAGCTCCAAAATCAGTGCAGATGGTGATTGCAGCCATGAAATTAAAAGACGCTTACTCCTTGGAAATGGCAACCTACTCCAATATTCTTGCCTGGAAAATTCTATGGACAGAGAAGCCTAGTAGTCTACAGTCCATGGGGTTGCAAAGAGTCAGACATGACTGAGCAGCTTCACTTCACTTTATTCCTTGGAAGGAAAGTTACAACCAATGTAGGTAGCATATTGAAAAGCAGAGACATTACTTGGCCAACAAAGGTCCGTCTAGTCAAGGCTATGGTTTTTCCAGTGGTCATGTATGGATGTGAGAGTTGGACTGTGAAAAAAGCTGAGCGCCAAAGAATTGATGCTTTTGAACTGTGGTGTTGGAGAAGATTCTTGAGAGTCCCTTGGACTGCTAGGAGATCCAGCCAGTCCATTCTAAAGGAGATCAGTCCTGGGTGTTCTTTGGAAGAAATGATGCTAAAGCTGAAACTCCAATACTTTGGCCACCTCATGCGAAGAGTTGATTCATTGGAAAAGACCCTGATGCTGGAGGGATTGGGGGCAAGAGGAGAAGGGGACGACAGAGGATGAAATGGCTGGATGGCATCACCGACTCGATGGACTTGAGTTTGAGTAAACTCCAGGAGTTGGTGATGGACAGAGAGGCCTGGTGTGCTTCAGTCCATGGGGTCGCAAAGAGTCGGAAACGACGGACATGACTGAGTGACTGAACTGAACTGACTGAAGATTTAAGAGGCTCTTCCTGGCTGTTGGGAGGAGGGCAAGAGTGGAAGCAGAGAGGCCAGGCCGAGGATCTTTCCACAGGACAGCAAAGTTGCCATGGCTTGACTCGGAGTGGTGGGGGAGTGGAGAGAGGGGTAAATTCTGCACCGATTTTGAACATAGAACCAGTAGGATTTCCTGGTATGATGGCTCTAGGGTGGAAGGACAGGAGACAAGTCCAGGGATTTTGTTCTGAGCAGTTGGACAGCTGGAGTTGTTATTTTCTGAGACAGGGATGATGTGGCAGAACGAGTTTGGGGGAGAAAACCAGGAGTTTGGTTTCCCAGTGTTAAGGTCCAGATGCAAGTTGATAAGCGCTGTGATTGCACAGTAATTAGTGAAGCTGCTGGTTTAGAGTGTCTCTCCCACTAGACTGTGAGCTCCCTGAGGGCAAGTACCCAGTCTGTTTACAACTCTACTCCAAGAGTGTAACACAGTGCCAGGCACACAGTAGGTGTTAGTCGCGTCTGACTCTTTGCAACCCCACGTACTGTAGCCTGCTAGGCTCCTCTGTCTGTGGGTTTCTTCAGGCAAGAATGCTGGCGTGAGTATTCTTCCCTTCGTAGTATTTGTTGAATAATTGGCTGAGTGAACATGCCCGCAGCTTGGACAAGAACATCTGGCCTCATTATTCACTGATTGGTTCATTCATTGACCGTGTAAGGTATAGTTCGGGCCGAGGCAGAAAGAGGAAAGACGACCTCAACAGAAGTAGGTTACCTTTATTCAGGCAAGGAGGGGGCGACAGTCGGCCTAACGACCAGGCTGGAGAGGGATCAGGGAGGCTCCATATTTATAGGGAGGCTTGTGGAAGCAATAAGGGAAACATTAATCAGGCGGGATGTTTTGGGTATTCTTTAGTTGAGATGGCATTTATAGTAGGGCAGGGGGTGATAAGTCTTCTGGGCTGGTGTAGAGGGTGGAAGGTTTCTGGACAGGGGGTGATAAGTCCCAGATAGATGCAGCCGGCCCAGAGCATCAGGGCGGGACCTAAAGTTCTGTTGAAGTTAGATGATTCAGCAAGGGCCTTTGAAACTGTTGTTTTCTTTTCTAGGCCCAAAGACTCCTTCAGATCGCGTGCTCCTGAATGCTCCCTGTGTGTCAGGCGGTGCTATGGGCCGGGGACGGAGTAGTGAGTGAGACACAGTCCTTCCCCTCATGGAGCTCCTCTACAGAGCAGGGATCAGACAATCAACACACAAAGAGATAATGATGGTTTCATGAATACTTAGTGGTCAGAGAGTAAACAGCATATTGGAATTGAGAGGGACAGGAAGGGAGCCAGGATGGTAGGGTCAGCCTGTCCCAGGAGGTGACATTTGAGCAGAAACCTCTCTGAAGTGAGGGAGCCAGGCAGAAGAAGGAAGTGCAAAGGCCCTGAGGAGGAGACCTGGTTGGGATGTTTAAGAAAGGGCAAGGTTGTCAGCTGGACGTGGCAGAATGAATGAAGGGAAAGTGACAGGAAATAGGTGTCAGATCTTAAAGGGCCTTGTAAGCTGGGGGTGAGAGCTGTGGATTTTATTAAAATGGTGGGAAGTCTTGGAGGGACTTAGGGCAGGGGACTGATGAGGTCACATTTCCGTTTTAAAAGGTGTTGGGGGCAGGGACTGATGAAGGTGTCTTTTTTCCAGCCTGGGTTTGTTCATCTGTAAAATGACTGGCTGATCTGATTTCAGAGCCTGAGACCTCTTCAGCTCTGGGTGATGACCCTAGCCCACAGCGTGGGAAGAGCAGGCCTGAGGCTGCATTGATCAGGGAGGGATGCCTGAAGGGAGTTGGGTGATCGTAGGGAGTGGGGCTACACTTGTCTGGGCTCCCTGCTTATTGGCAGTGGGGCCGGGGCTCCCTCTCTCCTCTTCAGCTCCAGTGTCCAGTCAGCCTGCTTCCTGCACCAAGTCCTGTTGGTCACTGGTTTATGTTCTTTTCTGTAGCTGGTGAGTGATACACGGAGGGCGTCTGACATCCAGTGGTTTCAGGAGGCCTATGGGGCTGTGACGCAGACGGTCCGTGTGGTGGCCACGGAGGAGAGCCGGCAGCGGCGGGGCTGGGTGTTCACACCAGGTGAGCTGCTCACAACCTCTGCCCCAGGGCTCAGTGTGCGGGCGGCTGGCCCACCATAGACCGGGCTACCCCCTCCCACATTCTCGGTCTTCCGCTGTCTCCCTGGCAGGCTGGGGGGTGTGAGCAGGGGCTTATAAAAAGGAGTCTGAGGTCTGGGGCTCAGGAGTGCCTCCAGATTAATAAGTGGATATGAGTAGAGGATGGTGTCCTTGGGATAAAGGTTTAACTGTGACCTGGGCCTAGTTCCCTTACCTGGGTTGTCTTTTCTAGGCCAGTGGGCTTCTGGAGGTCTGGCTGGGACGCTCTGCTGCCCCTGGTCCTTCACCTTTTGTTCCAACCTGGAGGGGGCACTGACAGTGGGTCAGAGGGCAGGCCTGACAAACCTCATTCCTGTTTGATTAACAGAAGTGGAGGACGGGGAGAGGAAGCTCTCCTCGATGGCCCTAGTAGTGCCAGCCCGGGACCTGCTCTCTGGCAGTTCAGGGGCACAGCTCAGGTGTCTTTCCTGCCCCGGGTCACTGTGACTTGGATCAGTGGGTCTGACTCTTCCTAAATGAGGTGAATAGCTTCCCAATGGCAACCCAGTCCCGTATTCTTGTATGGAGAATCCCACGGACAGAGAAGCCTGATGGGCTACCGTCCATGGGGTCACACAGAGTCATGACTGAGTGTCTAAGCACACTAATCTCCTGGGCACTCACTCTGGCCAGGGCTAAGCGCTTTGAACACATTATCTCACTTTATAGTCACAGCAGACCCACCAGGTGGATGCCCTTGTTACCAGCCTCACTGAGAATGGTGCATGCTGCCTCCCAAGGGGCCTGAGATATCGGGGTCGAAACTGACACAACTGGCTTTTACATAAAATGAAAACAAAATTACCATTGGGAAAGTCTGTGGTTTGAGATGGCAGTGACAAGTGGAGAAGTCAGTGGGCCCCTCTGCAGGGGCTTAGGTGGTTGTGGACTGGTGAATCTGACGTCCCACTGTTTCAGGGGGTATGGGAGTGGCCTCTGGGGTGAGTGGTAGTTAGCTCTGAGGGGCTGAGGAGTGTTCAAGAGAGGGTGGCTTCTCGTGGGGCCCGCAGGCCTCGATGCCCTGTGTTTGTTGGGAGGGATGGGCCTGACCTTGCCATACCTCTCCGCAGGGGTGGACGACGCTGAGTCAGAGTGTGGCCTGGACAACTTCGGGACCTTCGATTGGGTCATTGAGAACCACGGGGATGAGCAGCGCCTGGAGGAGCAGTTGGAGCACTTAATAGAATTTGTCCGCTCCAGACTAGCCGGCAGCTTCTAGGAGCAGGCCGGGGCCACTGGGCTGAGGGTGGGCTGACTGTGTGGGACATGCAGTTGCTGATGCTGGCCAAGGTTGGGGAGCAGACAGAGGGCCTGGGTCAAGCTTTCTGGGGGCTGATAGGTGTCAGACAAGTTAAGAAACCGCCAGGGACCTCATTTCGTCATGAAAGGGACAGCCCTGCCTCTTTACGAGGAGACTCAAAGGGCAGAGGGAGGGAGTTGGCTGGGTTTGAAGCAGAAGTGTCACCATCTCCACAGGTCCCAGGCCTGTCAGCCTGGGGGTGGCCGTGATTCCCTGGCTGGATGTTGTCAGCCCCTTGTTCTGAGCAGGAGCCTGGGGCTCCCCACTGTGGATATCATAAACCTCTCTGGAGCACCTGCCAGAACTGGACATCTCTCTTTTCCCAGATGACAGCTCAGCTTGCTGGGCCTCCATAGTGTCTGGGTTGACCTGGTGGCTCTGGGTTCCTGCTCTGTCTCCCCTCTGGGCTGTAGCACATCCTGCAGAGGCTGACCTTGATCTGGGCCACTCGGGTAACAGGCCTGTGCCTGTCTGAGGCAGCATTGGAGTCTGAGGGTCTCGTCTGCTGGGATGGCCCCAAGAGAGGCTCCATGCTCCACAGAAAGTGCCGCCAGCAGGCACCCAGAAGGGCTGCTGTGTCATAGAAAGCCAGAGGCACCAGAGCTGGATGGCCCTTGGTAACCCCGAGAGGCCCTGGGCAAGTCATGTAACCTCGGCTTTCCCGCAGGAATCCTTAGACTTGACCTCGCTTATTTATAGAGCCTTGTGTGTATGTGCCAAGTCACTTCAGTCATGTCCAATTCTTTGCGACCCCTTGGACTGTGACCTGCCAGGCTCCTCTGTCCATGGGATTCTCTAGGCAAGAATACTGGAGTGGGTTGCCATGCTCTCCTCTAGGGGATCTTCCCACCCGGGGATCAAACCCGCATCTCTTATGTCTCCTCCATTGGCAGGAGGTGCCACCTGGGAAGCCCATAGAGCCTTATGCTGCTGCTGCTGCTAAGTCACTTCAGTCATGTCCGACTCTGTGTGACCCCATAGATGGCAGCCCACCAGGCTCCCCTGTCCCTAGGATTCTCCAGGCAAGAACACTGGAGTGGGTTGCCATTGCCTTCTCCAGTAGAGCCTTATACAATATCTAAATTTCTTCCAGATTGTTCACAGCTACTCTGTGAAATATTCAAGGAGGACATTTTCATCTGCATTTAGCAGATGCCAAGGACTCAAGAGAAGTAAACAACCTGTCCAGGGTAGAGGATTAGTAAATGTTGGCACTCTGGCCAGAACGCAGGCCGCCTGATCCCTGACTGGGCCCCTTGGCCATGTACCTTTGGAGTATGGTGCAAAGCCGCATGGCCATCCTGCTGCGTAGCCTGGGCCCGCCACCTCTCTGGCACTGACTTTGTTCTCCTATAAATTCTGATGGTTCACACTGATAAGGGGACAACCAAGGAAATTCCGTCAGTTTCACTGTGACCCTCAGTGAACTCGACACATTCCTGCCCACATCGCCTCCCTAGATTACCTCTTCCTGAGACTAGTCCCCTGGCTCTCCCGCAGGCCTGAAAGCCGTGGACTCCTCTGTGTTCCCTAACCCCCAGCTGATTGGTCTCCAGGTTATGTTAATCTGCCTTGCCTGTGTCCATTCCTGAATGCCAGGCTGTGTGCCTGACACACAATGAGGCCAGACAAGACCAAAATGTCAGAGTTTGGAGCAGAGAGAGGTTCACTGCAGGGCTGCGCAAGGAGACGGGTGGCTTCCACCTTAAAAGACCCCCAACTCCCGGAAAGCTTTCAGCAAAGCTCTTTTATAGGAAAGGAGGGTGGCGTGGGTAGTTGTTGCAAGCTTCTTGGCATCAGCTCCTTTGTTCTTAAGGTCAGGTCGTGGTCCGGTCACAATGTTGCTGGAAGTCTCCACCAAAACAAATGTTATTCTCTGTTCTGACAAAGAAGGGCAAAGTCCTAAGGCTCAACTTTTGCCCTCAGAGGCCCAGGCTAAGAGGAGGAGTCCCTGGGCTGGCCAGTTTCTCTGCCCCAGAGCATTGGTCCAGCACCCAGTCTGTGTCTTTCTGCCAGTGCCCAGGCCCTGCTGAAGAGGCAGATCTCAGCTGGTGGCGCACTCAGGGGCGGGTCCCCAGAGCCTGCCCAGCTGTCATTACTGAGGGAGCCCGGCGCCGCCCTTGGGCTTTTCATTTCAACTGGAGCGAATCATTTGGGTGGGATCAGTAGTGATACATGTTGTAGCAAATGCCCATCAGGTTAGTTCCCAGCTCACAGCAGTTGCCATTCTTTGAGAACAGCTCCACCCATAAAGATAGACCTGAAGTCATGATGGGCAGTGTCTTTGCAACTTAACCTCGACCTCTGGCCACCTCCAAGTGGGTAGACAGCTGATATCAGCTGTATTAATTTTTGAAATGTGAATGGAGACACTGAAGCTGGTTGAAGCTGTGACCTTAACGGCAGTGTCCATGCACTCCAGATGCTGAGGGAGGCCTCTGTGGATGGTGACCCATGGAGACTGGCACCACCATGAGACCGCAGAGGGGGAATGGAGGAGAGGGCGCCACTGCTTCGAGGCCTGGGCCTGGCCAGCAAGTGGCTGTGGCGAGGGCTCTGAAGCTCTGAGACACAGCTCTCCGCCTGTCCCCGGGCCCCCAGCCCCACCACCAGCTCTGAGGCTAGAGAGCCTGGGTAGCCCCGGGAGAAGGCCGAGATCGCCTCTCACCTACTCTGCCTAGAGGACCACTGCCCGGCTGTTGGTGGAGTGGCACCTCTCACTGCAGCACTAAGCGTCTGGAACTCATCACTGGGCACCTGCCCTGCCCCATCACATGTCTTCCCTCTGGGATTCTCATTAGAAGGTAAACTCTGTGATGGTAGGGCCATGCTATCTTGTAGTTGTAGTCCTGTCTCCCAGAGCTGTGGGTCCACAGTGGGCATCAGAAAATGGATGTGACTGGAGGCAGGGTGAGCCAGGGCTGTAGAGTCACGCTGGGTGGAATCCTGTGGGTGGTCATTCCATGCATTGGATGTTTCCTCACCTCCCAGCAGGAGGCTCTGATCCAGGCCCCCTGCCACCCCCTCTGGGCCTGAAACCTCTGCTTCCTGCTGGTATTGAGGCTGCTGGGGTCCTTTCCAACACAGAGACTCTGGCTCCTTGGGCCTCCCCTTAGCTCCACTCTTTGTGAGGGCTTCCCTGATAGTTCACTTTGTAAAGAATCTGCCTGCAATGCAGGAGACCCTGGTTTGATTCCTGGGTAGGGAAGATCTACTCTAGAAGGGATAGACTACCCACTTCAGTCTTGGGCTTCCCTGGGAGACCTGGGTTCGATCCCTGGGTTGGGAACGTCCTCTGGAAAAGGGAAGGGCTACTCACTTTAGTATTCTGGCCTGGAGAATTCCATGGACTATACAGCTGCCAAGAGTCAGACATGACTGAGCGACTTTCACTTCACTTGTGAGGTCACTTCCCCCTCAGCGTTGCACCAAACTGAGAGATGACTGATTTGTTTTTCTTTCTTCCTAGCTTTAGTGAGCTGTAATTGATGTATAATATTTATAAATTTAAGACCTACACATGATGTTTTGATACATATTATCTATTATGAGATAATTAGCACAAAATTGGTGAAGAGCCGACTCACTGGAAAAGATCTTGCTGCTGGGAAAGACTGCAGGCAGGAAGAAAATGGGGGCAGGGGATGAGTTGGTTGGATGTCATCACTGGCTCAGTGGACATGAGTTTGAGCAAACTCGCAGAGATAGTGAGGGACAGGGAAGCCTGGCGTGCTGTAGTCCTTGGGATCACAAAGAGTCGGACACGACTGAACAGCACCACCTCTGTCACCTCACATAACAGCCATTTGTTTTGGGCGATGGTGAGGACATGTAGCAACTTCCAAGTAAATAATACAGTATTGCTAAGGACAGTGACTGTGTGGTACCTTAGATCTCCAGAACTTGCTCATCTTGTGACTGAAAGTTTGTAACCTCTAACCAACATCTCTGCATTTCTCCAACACCCAGCCGCTGGCAGCCAACATTTTACTCTTGTTTCTGAGTTCAGTTTTTTTAGATCCTACATGTAAGAGAGATCATGCAGTATTTATCTTTCTTTGTCTGACTCAAAGTTCATCCATGTTGCTGCCAAAGGTGGGTTTCCCTCTTTTTTTCTTTTTGGTTGAAAATATTCCATTCTGCGTAAACCTAGCACATTTTCTTAATCCATTCACTCACTGATGGACAGTTAGGGTGTTTCCATGTCTTGGCTAATGTGAATAATGCTACAATAAACATGGGGGTGCGGATATCTCTGAAATAGTTGTTTTCTTTCCTTCAGATGTCTGCCCAGCAGTGGAATTGCCCTATGATCACTGATTGTTATTGATTAAGTTCATTCCAAGGAGGCAGGGATGAAGCAGAGAAGGGAACGTAGGGTGGTTGGAGGTTCTCATATGTCCCTCGTAGGGGTGCTGACCTGGTTCCTGGCTCGGAGTGTTTGGAAGAGTCACAGGATGTGACTTGGGAAGCCAGCGAGTTTACTCCCCATCCTTCAACAGGTTGGCACTGATGCCTCTTAACATGGGAGGATATCAGTGGCTAACTAGAGTCACTTCTGCTGGACTTGAAGATTCTCTGCACTTTAAAAAAACCCTGAAATTTCTCTAAATATCAAAATCAGTAATAACCCTGAGTTTTGATGCACTATCTTATGATGAGACTTTTAACTCCTTTTGTTTCAAGACATTCTCCCCACCCTCCTAATCTTTGTTAATTTTGTATATAGTTATGATCTGAGTATTGCTCTAATATTATATATATGTTCTTAATAATAATGATTTATATCACTAACATTCTCTTAAAATTTTATTACTCTGCTTTTAAACTGCTAAATGGAGGTATAATTGACATACAATAACTGCACATATTTAAAGTACACAGTTTGGCAAGGTTTGATATATAATCACAATTAGGATGGTCATATCCAGGACTTCTCTGGTGGTCCAGTGGCTAAGACTCCGAGCTCCCAATGCAGGGGGCTTTGGTCTGATCCCTGGTCAGGAAACTAGAGTTCTCATGCTGCAGCTAAAGATCCCAGATGCTCTAACGAAGATCTGGGATCCTGTGTGCAACTAATAAATAAAATTTTTTTTTAATGGATGTATCCATCATCCTCAAAAACTTCACCATGTCTTCCCTCCCTCTCCCAACCCTTGTTCCCAGGCAACTACTGATTTGCTTTCTGTCTCTGTAGATTAGTTGCCATTTTCAATAACTTTGTCTGAATGAGCTATACACTATATATATAGTCTTTTTCGGTCTGATTTCCTTCACTCAGCGTAAGTTTTGAGATCCATCTACATCACTGCAGGTTCATGTGGATGGTGTGCTGATGTTTATTGCTGTTGTGTGATATGAATATACCACCATTGTCTATTCATTCACCTGTTGAACATTTGGGTTCTTTCCAGTATTTGGATATAACAAATAAAGAAGCTATGAACATTCAGGTAACATTTTTGTGTGTGGATATGTATTTTCATTTCTCTTGGATAGATACATTCTTAACTTTTTAAGAAGACATCGCATTGTTTTCCAAAGTGGTGGTACAACATGCTCCCCAGTACTGAAAGAGAATTCCAGTTGCTTCAGATCCTCACCAATACTCGGTTTGGTCAGTCTTTTTCATTTTACCTATTCTAATAGGTATATAGTGGAATCTCATTAACATTTTATTTGCATTTCTGTAAGATTAATTTGATACAAATCCTACGTTCAATTTTGATAACAATCTGTCAGCAAACTGGCAATAAAATGGAACATCCTCTACCTGAAAAAGAACATCTACAAAGCCCTGTAGCCAACAGCATACTTCACAGTGAAACACTAAATGCTTTCACTCTAAGACTGGGAAATGAGGCAGCGTTGTCCACTCTTATTACCTATTCAACATCATATTGAAGAGTCTAGTCTGTAACAAGAAAAAGAAAAAAAGGCATCTGGATTGGTGGGGGAGTGTAAAAATGTCTTTATTCACATATGACATGATCATTTATATAGAAAATTTGATGGAGTCTCCAAAAAAACTACTAGAATTGATAAGTGAGCTCAAGATTTCAAGATATAAGATCAATGGATAAAAATAAATTGTATTTCTATTTATAAGCAAGAAGCAAAAATTAAAATAGGGCTTCAGTGGTCCAGTAGTTAAGAATCTGTCTGCCAATTCAGGAGACAGAGATTCAGTCCCTGGTTCAGGAATATTCTACATGCCTCGGGGCAGCTAAACATAGGTGCCACAGCTACTGAGCCTGAGCTCTAGAGCCTGTCTGTGCTCTGCAACGAGAAGCTACTGCAGTGTGAAGTCCTCACACCACAATGAAGGGGAACGCCTGATCTCTGCAACTAGAAAAAGCCCACAAAGCAGCGAAGACTCAGTGCAGCCAAAAAATAAATAAAAATAAAAAGTCTTAAAAAGTTTAAATGATGCAAAGTAACTATAGCATAAAAACATGGAATAGAGGTAAATCTGATAAAAGATATGCAAAATCTGTACAGCATCTGTACAGATCTACAGATCTGTACAAATCTGTAAAGCATTGCTGAGAGAAATTAAAGGTGACCTAAAAAGCAAGAGATTATACCATATTCATAGATTGTAAGAATCAAGGTATTCATTTTTATTGAGACATCATTACATACAGGGAAATGTACTGACTTTAAGTGTATGATTCAAGTTTTGACAAATGTGCATACCTATTTAGTAAAAGTTGTTTATAAAATAGAGATGTTTTCTTAACTCTAGGCTTCTTTTTAATCCTTCCTAGGAAGTCAACCCCTGTCCCCCAGAAACAACTGTTGTTTTAATTTCTTTCACCATATATTAGTTTTACCTGTACTGGAATTTCATATAAATGGCTAACATCTAGTGCTAAAACGTTTACAACAATTATTTATTATTTTTAAAATTAATTTTTATTGGAATATATTTGCTTTACAGTGTTGTGTTAGTTTTTGCTGTACAGCAAAGTGAATCAGCTACATATATATCCATGTATCCTCTCCTTTTCAGATTTCTTTCCCATTTAGTTCAGTGAGCTATACAGTGGATTCTCATTAGTTATCAATGTTGTACATGATATCAATAGTGTATATATGTTGATCCTAATATTTATTGCTTCTTGGCCATGCCATGCAGCTTGTGGGATCTTAGTTCTCTGACCAGGGATTGAACCTGGGCCCTGGCAGTGAAAGTGGAGTCCTAACCACTGGACTGACAGGGAAATTCCCCAACAATAATTTATTTTTTAGACTTAACTGGTTTACTGCACACTTTTGAGTTTTTCCATGTTACCTCAACTTCCCTATTTTTAAATTTTGTATTTTACTTCCTCTCCAGATGGTTACTTGCCTTCAAATATTTTTTTCAAAAAGGGCATGAGGGTGGTATAATTTTCTGAACCCCTGTGAATGAGAGAATGACATTCTGTTGCCTCTACACGTGGACAGTGCCTTGGCTGGCTTAGGATCCATGACCTGGCTCCCCTGTCGGCTAGTGTTTAATGTTGAGGAGTCTGAGGTCACCTTGAGTTTTGTTCCTTTGAAGGTAACCTCCTTTTGCTGTCTGGATGCTTTTTTTTTTCCCTTGGCCTTCACTTTTAAAATTCAAATTCTGGCATTCTCCAGGGCAGAATATGGACATGTTTCAAGAGAAAAAGTTGGTGCTCATTGTTCCTGTAAAGCATTATGGAGAAATGAGATGGAAATTTAAACTGTTTCCTATATCCAAGAGCCAGCCTGAAGGATCCCCCTCAACAGAGAGGTTGTCTCTATCAGTGTCTACTTTGAGTGGCTGGACTCCACAATGGCAAATTCTCATCCCTTGAAAGTGAATTTTGGTTTTGGAAACAGCCAAAGGAAATTTGCTGCTAAATTCTGCTGAGAGGAGTGTTGTGAGAGGTATACTTTTGGCTAGAATAAATAATGCCTACAGTTCAGTTCAGTCAGTCATATCTGACCCTTTGTGACCCCATGGGCTGCAGCATGCCAGGCTTCCCTGTCCATCACCAACTCCTGGAGTTTACTCAAACTCATGTCCATTGAGTCAGTGATGCCATCCAACCATCTCATCCTCTGTTATCCCCTTCTCCTCCCACCTTCAATCTTTCCCAGCATCTGGATCTTTTCAAATGAGTCAGTTCTTCGCATCAGGTGGCCAAAATGTTGGAGTTTCAGCTTCAGCATCAGTCCTTCCAATGAATATTCAGGACTGATTTCCTTTAGGATGGACTGGTTGGATCTCCTTGCAGTCCAAGGGACTCTCAAGAGTCTTCTCCAACACCACAGTTCAAAAGCATCAATTCTTCAGCGCTCAGCTTTCTGTATAGTTCAACTCTCACATGATACATGACTACTAGAAAAACCACAGCTTTGACTAGACAGACCTCTGTTGGCTCTGCTTTTTAATAAATAAATAAAATATCTCTGCTTTTTAATATGCTGTCTGGGTTGATCATAACTTTTCTTCCAAGGAGTAAGCGTCTTTTAATTTCATGGCTGCAGTCAGCATCTGCAGTGATTTTGAAGCCCCCCAAAATAAAGTCTGTCACTGTTTCCACTGTTTCCGCATCTGTTTGCCATGAAGTGATGGGACCAGATGCCATGATCTTAGTTTTCTGAATGTGAGTTTTAAGTCAACTTTTTCACTCTTCTCTTTCACTTTCATCAAGAGGCTTTTAGTTCTTCTTAGCTTTCTGTCATAAGAGTGGTGTCATCTGCATATCTGAGGTTACTGATATTTCTCCCAGCAATTTTGATTCCAGCTTGTGCTGCCTCCAGCCCAGCGTTTCTCATGATGTACTCTGCATATAAGTTAAATAAGCAGGGTGACAATATAGAGCCTTGACGTACTCCTTTTCCTATTTGGAACCAGTCTGTTGTTCCATGTCCAGTTCTAACTGTTGCTTCCTGATCTGCATATAGGTTTCTCAAGAGGCAGGTCAGGTGGTCTGGTATTCCCATCTTTTAAGAGTTTTCCACAGTTGATTGTGATCCACACAGTCAAGGGCTTTGGCATAGTCAATAAAGCATAAATAGACGTTTATCTGTAACTCTCTTGCTTTTTCCATGATCCAGCGGATGTTGGCAATTTGATCTCTGGTTCCTCTGCCTTTTCTAAAACCAGCTTGAACATCTGGAAGTTCATGGTTCACGTATTGCTGAAGCCTGGCTTGGAGAATTTTGAGCATTACTTTACTAGCATGTGAGATGAGTGCAATTGTGTGGTAGTTTGAGCATTCTTTGGCATTGCCTTTATTTGGAATTGGAATGAAAACTGACCTTTTCCAGTCCTGTGGCCACTGCTGAGTTTTCCAAATTCGGTGGCATATTGAGTGCAGCACTTTCACAGCATCGTCCTTCAGGATTTGAAATAGCTCAACTGGAATGCCATCTCCTCCACTAGCTTTGTTCGTAGTGATGCTTTCTAAGGCCCCATTGGGGCCAGGATGTCTGGCTCTAGGTGAGTGATCACACCATCGTGATTATCTTGGTCATCTTGTACAGTTCTGTGTATTCTTGCCACCTCTTTTTTTTTTTTTTTTTTCCACCTCTTCTTAATATCTTCTGCTTCTGTCAAGCCTGTACCATTTCTGTCCTTTATCAAGCCCATCTTTGCATGAAATGTTCCCATGGTATCTCTAACTTTCTTGAAGAGATCTCTAGTCTTTCCCATTGTATTGTTTTCGTCTATTTCTTTGCATTGATCACTGAGGAAGGCTTTCTTATCTCTCCTTGCTATTCTTTGGTACTCTGCATTCAAATGGGTATATCTTTCCTTTTCTCCTTTGCTTTTTGCTTTTTGCTTCTCTACTTTTCAAAGCTATTTGTAAGGCCTCTTCAGACAGCCATTTTGCTTTTTTGCATTTCTTTTCCATGGGGATGGTCTCAATCCCTGTCTCCTGTACAGTGTCACAAACCTCCATCCATAGTTCTTCAGGCATTCTGTCTATCATATCTAATCCCTTGAATCTATTTCTCACTTCAACTGTATAATCGTAATGGATTTGATTTAGGTCATATCTGAATGGTCTAGTGGTTTTCCCTACTTTCTTCAATTTAAGTCTGAATTTGGCAATAAGGAGTTCATGATCTGAGCCACAGTCAGCTCCTGGTCTTGTTTTTGCTGACTGTATAGAGCTTCTCCATCTTTGGCTGCAAAGAATACAATCATTCTGATTTCAGTGTTGACCATCTGTTGATGTCCATGTGTAGAGTCTTCTCTTGTGTTGTTGGAAGAGGGTGTTTACAATGACCAGTGCATTCTCTTGGCAAAACTCGTATTAGCCTTTGCCCTGTCTGCTGCTGCTGTTGCTGCTAAGTCACTTCAGTCGTGTCGGACTCTGTGCGACCCCATAGACGGCAGCCCACCAGACTCCCCCGTCCCTGGGATTCTCCAGGCAAGAACACTGAAGTGGGTTGCCATTTCCTTCTCCAGTACATGAAAGTGCAAAGTGAAAGTGAAGTCGCTCAATCGTGTCTGACTCTTCGCAACCCCATGGACTGCAGCCCACCAGGCTCCTCCATCCATGGGATTTTGCAGGCAAGCGTACTGGAGTAGGGTGCCATCGCCTTCTCCGTTACCCTGCCTATAGTAGATCAACTTTGAAACTTCCTCAAAGCCTATTCTAGAGAGAAACTTAAAAGAATTGTCTTATCACCGCTCCCTATGTGCCTCTGCACATGCCCTTCTCTCTGCCTACAGTGCCCTTCCCTGTGGCTGCAACTAGCATTCAGGCCGCTCCACTCCCGGACTGTCCTGTGGAATGTGCTGCCTCACTCCTCTACCAGCCTGTGAGCAGTTCAGGAAAGGTTTTGTTTGATCTTTTGTTTTTGAATTTTTGGTGCCTGACATGTAGTAGATCTCAATACGTTTGTGGAAATGGAAATTTTTTTTTTTTGCCACACCATGTGTCATGCAGGAGGATCTTCCCTGACCAGGGAATTGAACTTGTGCCCTCCTACATTGGAATCGCAGAGTCTTAACCACTAGCCTGCCAAGGAAGTCCTGGAAATATTTTATAAGAGTTAGGAAAGAATATAACCTCTCAAGCTTACTGTCTTGAATTAGTCAACAGTCATTTGGATGTATAAAGTTATGGTGCATGTGTTTAAGCAACAGCATGCTGACTCCTTTTGCACTGCTCTTATTTATAAACAGTGGTGTGCTGGTAAATATTGAACACTTGGCTCTCTGGGGGTGGGGGAAAGCCCTCTTTGATGGGCTTTTACATTTCTGAGATGTAAATACTCCTGCTATAGCTGATTTCAAGCTGCTGCTGCTGCTGCTGCTAAGTCAAATCAGTCGTGTCCAACTGTGCTACCCCATAGACGGCAGCAGGATTACGGGAGCAGCAGTCCCTGGGATTCTCCAGGCAAGAATACTGGAGTGGGTTGCCATTTCCTTCTCCAATGATTTCAAGCTACTAAACACAATATTAACTGGCTAGCAAAATTCCTGAATATTTAAAAATGAGCTCTTGCAAGCTCACTCCAGTACATGGTACATCATGAAAATTCTACACTGCTTTTGTTTTTTCACCATTACCCAGTTTGTTTGGGTGACTTTTTTGCTGTTTATACAGCACATGTCTCTGTATTGTATATTTTATCTCTTGCATCAATCCAATTATTACTCTTATCCTCAGAGACTAAGAGACTTCTCCAAGGTGGCAAAGCTTTCCTGTCTATTCCTGGGTTTGGGCTTTCTGTCTGGAGCTTGCTGCCAGCACCACGAGGGCCTGGAGAGATGTATGCTTTGCCCAGTGTTTTGTTTGCTAGTGTTTCGGTGAGCTGCTGGAAGGACCCAGGGATCTGTTCTTGGCCCAGGATATACCTGTCAGTAACCAGACTGTGATGAAAGTTGGCCTTTGTTATGTTCCCTTGTGACCCGATGAACAAGTGACAAGGAGGCGAATTGATTATATTTTGGATGAACAGCTGTCACTCTCATAACCTAACTCAGGATCTGGACGGTGCCTCGTTGTTTAACAGGCGAATGAAGTGATGAGCTCCCCTTTACAGTTCAGGGTGTTAGCCTTTTTCTTCTAGATGGGTTCAGGGAGAGTCCTGCCGGAAGTTGTGTTCCTCGGGATCCTCAGCTGAGGGGGGTGAGGGCGTCCCCCAGGAGGTGAGAGGTGGACCTGCCGCCTATTCCTGCTCGGCTTCCCTGGTGGCGCAGATGGTGAAGAATCTGCCTGCAATGCAGGAGACCTGCCTTCGATCCCTGAGTCGGGGAGATCCCCTGGAGGAGGGCATGGCAACCCACTCCAGTATTCTTGCCTGGAGAATTCTGTGGACAGAGGAGCCCGGCGGGCTGCAGTCCATGGGGTTGCAAAGAGTCAGACATGACTGAGTGAGTAACAAGTTTTGACTCAAATGACGTCCAGTTTCAGGGCCTGTGAAGCGTCTGTGTTGGGGATTGTATGAGGCTTTCTGAGGGTCACCACGATATATGATGGATAGAAAGCAAGTGTTATAATGGGCCTCAGTGATGGAGACTGAGATCTAGCAAGAGGTAGTGCTTTGCTCAAGGTCATACAGTAATCCTGGCAATGCCAGGCCCAGGCCCCGGGGCTCCTGACCCCACCCAGGGCTCGTCCCCTGCCCTTTGTGTCCCTGAGGGTACGTGAGCCTTGTGCCCTTTATCTCTGCTGGGCTGGCAGAGAAAGCCCAGCTTGAGCTCTTGGGAGCTCGGCCTGCTTCCTGGGTTTTTCCAGGCTTCCCTGAGGAGGCTGGGCCACCTGTCTACACCACCTGGCATGTTCTGTTTAGATGAATCAAGCTGTACCAGGACGAGGAGGCCACAGAGGCCACTTCCCAGGAGGGAACACTCGTGGCATATGAGGGACAAGGAGGGGAGAGATGGGTGTAGACCCGGACCTGCCTTCCTCAGAGGCTGGGGCTGGGGTTCTGAAGGCAAAGGGCCCTGCCCGGCACCACGGCTGCTTTCCACCTGGGCGTAGACAGTGTCTCCCAAGTGGAGACATTCCCAGCAATGTCCCTGTGTCGTGACGACTCTGGTGAATTTCCAGGCACACCCAGTCCTGAGCCAGCAGTACTCTTGGCACATCAGGTCTCCAGCTGCCGTGGCTGGCTGGTCCTACAAGATGGTTCAGAGGCTCCAGGACAGCTGGCCAGGGTTGGACATCCTTGTTCTAGCAGATCTGCTGTGTTCCAAGAACTATGATAAATCCTGTTGAGTATTGGCCAAGCAAGCCAGGAAGGGCAGGAGTCCAGACCTTGGCTCGGTTTGGCAGTCATTCTCAACACCTGCCCTCTGTGAGGTGGGGAAGGGGGGAGCACTAGGGAGGGAGTGGCTCAGATCATGCCCCAGCAGGGGGGGGGCACGGGGAGGACAGTAACAGGGGCATCAGGCTTTACAGTTTACCATGTGTGTTTTTGCGTATTATTTCATTCCATTCTCACAGTTGCTTTATTACTGTTTCCATTTTAAAATGGAAAAAACAGGGACACCGAGTGACTTTGCTCCGCACGGCCTGTCATCAGGTTTGAACCCCACCTGTCATTACCCAGCTGTGGAAACTTGAGCTGGTTGGGTCACTTTTGAGCTTTGATTCCCAGCTTTGCTACTCACTGCAGAGGTTGTGCAGGTAGCACTGTGCTTGGGTTACCCCTTGGGAGCTCAGTTCCTGAGACTTCTTCCTTTCCCCCTCCCCACAAACCACACAGCCAGCAGCCAGTGAGTTGAGCCTGGAATTGAGCTTCTATTCCATTTTTAGGATTTTTTTTTTCCCCCTCTACCTTTCCCTTTGGTATGTGTAAGCTAAACTTTCCTTTTTGGAAAGGGAATTCCTACTAAGAAATAAAGGAAAACACAGGACCTCCCCGGATGGTCCAGTGGTGGAGACTCCACACTCTCAATGTAGGGGCCCAGGTTCAGTCCTTGGATAGGGAACTAGATCCTGCATGCTGCAACTAAGAGCCTGCCTGTGGCCACAAGGATGTGGCACAGACCAAAAAAAAAGGAAAAGAGAGAAAGAGAAAAATACCAGGTTGGCTTGCCTGGGGCTCACCACACCTACCTCTTGTCCTTTGTTCCCTCTCTCCCTTCCCTTCCTCCCTTCCTTTGTTTCCTCTGCAAGAGCAGACACTGACTTGCAAGGGCCCCCTGGCAGGTTCTCCAGGGTTCTTAGACCTTCCCAGAAGCTTCTCCCACCTGCACTGTGACTGGGCCCTCAGGGTGGGCTCACTAGTGGATGGTCTGAGCCCACCTTGAACCTGGAGGGAGTGCTCAACTCGAATCAGCCCTGGAGAAGGCTCAGCTGTGCTCTTTGGTGTCTCTGGAGCCCTGAGCAGCTTCTCAGCACACCCCAGGATGCCGACCCCTTCTCACTCTGGCTCGGAAACTATAGAGGTTTTTCAGGTGATAACCCACACATTTGGGAGGACCATACTCAATATGGTACAAGCAGAAGTCAGGTGCAGTTCAGGGCTTGTTCAGACCAGATTTCCCTCTGTCAGTCCTTCTTCAGAGGCCTTGCTTTCATGACATTGATGGGACTAAACCTAATCAGCTAAAAAAAAAAAGTCAGTTATTTTCAGCTTCCGTTAAGCCAAGCTGGTACAGGCTCTCTCCTTCCTTCTTTCCTTCCTCTCTCTGTCCCTCCCTCCCTCCCTTTTCATTTCTGATAGTCACTGATTTAATCACTGCAGCAATTCCCTCCCTCCCCACCACCCGCTGGCAAGGGTTATGGATTTTATTCAGTACATAATGTACACAGTTGTTTTGGTCCCAGGATATAGTGACCTGTGGAGGCTGTACTTGTAATCAGGTAATTATTTTATTTGATTCCGTTTTTTTTTTTTTTTTTTAATGGTAAATATCTCAGGCAAGCCCTGTTTCTGTGGCTTCGACCCCTCGCTTGAATGACTGCTCTATGCTCCACTCTCCAGCCACCTTGACCTTTCGGATCCTGGTTCTCGGCATCACTTCTGTGTCTCTGAGCTCTCTGTACCCTCTGCCTGGAGCACCGCTGCCCTTGCTGTTCTCTTGGCTCCTTCCTCCCTCAGCCTTGGTTCTTAGCTTCTGTGTTGCTTTCTCCCCCACGTGCCTCCTCCCTAAGGTGAGATGTCCTTGCTCTGGGATTCCATATCCCCTTCTGTCTAGCCTTACCACACTGTGTGAAGGTCTGCTTCATCTTGCTCCCTGCTGCTCTCTGAGCTTTGTGAGGGCAAGTCCGGGTCCCTCTGATTTTTGTAACTCCCAGCATTCAGTGAAGTACCCATCACAGAGTAGGGGGTGGTGAAGAAAGTGAAAGTGTTAGTTGCTTGTGTCTGACTTTGTGTGACCCTATAGACTGTAGCCTGCCAGGCTCCTCTGTCCATGGAGTTCTCCAGGCAAGAATACTGTTGTGGGTAGCCATTCCCTTCTCCAGGGGATCTTCCCAACCCAGGGATCAAACCTGGGTATCCTGCATTGCAGGCAGATTCTTTACAGTCTGAGCTACCAGGGAAGCCCAATATTCAAATAAGTGAATGAGAGAGTGAACTGCGGTTGGTCAGGAGGTATTTATTGTGACCATGGAAGTGCCTGGGCTCTTGAGCATACGGGTCCTTTAGCTCAGATGCCAGACACACAGTGGTGGTTCAGCCATGCTGACTTCGTCTCCCAGGCTGGGGAGGTGACAGCAACCACAGTGGCTGAGCCCCAAGCAGTGTCCCCTCCCCCTCAACTCCATCCTTCTCCTTCTGTCCCTCCTGCCTTGGGCATGGAGGGCCTGCCCCTGGTTCTCTGCAGTGTTTCACTCTCCACTAGTGAAACACTCTCCTCCACCCCCTCCATCGAGGACTTGGCTGCCTCAATTAACTCCTTTCTGTTGGATTTCCCAGTTTCTCCACCTTCGCCTGTCCTAAAACAGCTTCCGTTCCGTCTACTGACCCCTCAATCACCATCTCCGTTTTCTCTTCCTTTTACTTCTTCACACCCTGCAATTGGACCTCCGCTCCCGTTTCTTCTGAAACGGCTTCTTACAGGTCACCCACCGTGGACACATGTCTTCAGTTCTCACTCCTGGCCTGCCTGCATCTGTGGAGACGACCACCCACTCCCTCTCTCTTGAATTCACTTTTCTGGGTTCTCCTGCCTCTTTGCTCCTGCCTTTTCTATTTCTGACTCCTCCTCTCCTCTTGTCCTAGAAATACAGGTGTTCTTCAGGCCCTCGCCTTCTGTTCTCTCTTCCCCCTTCCCTTGGTGAGCTCATCTTGATGTGGATGACTCCCAAATTTTCTTGCTTCACTACACATGCCACTAGTTATACTCCAACCAGCCTTGTCATAACCCCTCCAAGTCTGCTCCTTCCCTTCCGTGTTCCGTTGCTCAAACCGTAGCAGGGTGCTCAGGCTGAGACCGATCTCTCAGACTTTTGAAACCTTGATGAAAAACTCTCTGAAAGGTCACAAGAAGTTTTGGTCTTTAGAAGTGATGACTTCAGTTCTTTTGGAGCAGGCAGTTCCTTTGTTTCAGAAAAATTGCCCAAAGCAGTCCCTTCATTATATGCGTGTAAAGTAAGCATTTACCCATTCTCAGGGAGAAGTGAAGTCACGGGGTCCTTGAGTTTGTTCCCAGCTGTCCAGTCATTCTGTTTGGTAATAGCAACTCTTGCATATAGTTGAGTCAGAGCTCTGCCCCTGAGACTTTCTTACTTTCAGGGATGGTGGTTGGGGTGGGTGGTGGGGAGTTGCAGGGAGAAGTGTTTCTTGAATCTTCGTGAATATAGGGGACCCTGAGCAGCAGACTGCTGTTCTTCAGTGTTGAGTGTTGTTGGACCAGTAGTCCGTGGGGCATCCAGAGCAGAGTGAAGACCGGCTGGCAGGATCCATGGTCCCCACACCCCTCCGGGAGGGAGACTAAAGCCAGAGCAGTCTGGCCCTGGTGCATCCCCCCTAGACTGGGTGGGCTGCAGGTCCTCTAGGTGTGTGACCGTGGCGTCACTCCCCTCACTAGGCTGAAGGCAGCATGAGGGCGGGGACTCTGCGTCTGTCAGATGAGGTAATGAATGGGTAAATAGTTTCTTCTGCTGTCTCTGGGGTCATAGAGCAGGAGCACCCTCTCTTGGTAGGCTGGGGTTTCTCCCAAGGGCCCATCATCCCAGGAAGCAGGTGCTCCTGGCTAAGGAAGGCAGATATCTGCCTGGCTATGGGCAAGTCATCTTTTTCCCTCTGCAGGTGGGCTGGGAGTGCATTATGAATGGCCTGTGGGCCCTGGGAGTGGCCCCCTCTCTGGTAGCTGGGTTGTTTATCCTCTGTATGCTTGTCTTCCATCACCCTCAGAAAGAGTCTGAAGGCACAGCCAGTGGGCCTGCCCATCGGGTTTGTGGGGCTGGGGTGAGAGGCCTGCAAAATATTACATGGCCAAATATTTAAAAGTTATAAGGAAAACAAACTGTTTTCTTTATAAATAATAAAATACCTTCTAACCTTCTACTTTGGCAAATATAACTTTATAACAACAAAACTAGGAAATATGTAACTCAAAGTTGGCAACATAATTAAAACTGATTGAATTTAATTTTGTGCATGTCCGGGTGTTTTGTTAACGGGCCAGAGATGACTGGATAAGTAATAAAGACAAATACTGTTCATAAATTATTATATAATTTCCAGGGAATTGATTTTTCTTGTCTTTATTTTAATAAAATCACTAATTATATTGATTTGATCAAGATTTTCCCTAGTTTGTGTGCTGTTGATAGCAATGAACTAAAGAATAAAAGTACAAAGAACACTTCCCAAAAGTACAGACCTTGAATTGTTTCATTAATTCAGTGTAAACTGAAGCAAATGTAAAACACTATCAAGTGAAAATTAATTACCATAGACTTTCAAAGAAATCCCCTTTCTTCCAAAAAATCACCTATTAAAATGCACACGACTAATTTAAATAGAAAAATATAAAAATGTAAAGCAAATATTTTGAATAAAGCTGATGACTTAAATTTTTATTTTATGAAAATTCGGTTAAATCTTTTTTTTCTTTGGCTACACCTTGACTTGTGGGATCTTAGTGCCCTGACCTGGGATTGAACCCAGGCCACATGGTGAAAGCTTGAAATCCTAACCACTAGGCCATCAGTTGAATCTAATTACATGCTTTTATAAGCATAAAACTATTTCCAGCTCTAGTAGTCAGCATTCTTCTGGTGGCCAATGTAAAGAATCAGTACCAAGCTGTATGCATTTCCATCTAGACCTCCACATTTACAAATTGAGGAGTAATACGAATGATTTAATATTGAAAATATTTCTCAAAAATCACATGCAAGAGTTGCGAATACTCTGCTCATTCCTGAATACTTCATGATTGAAACAGGAAGAGAAGCAAGAACATCAACACCCCCTTCCTGGGAAAGGATGTATTGTCACATGATCTAAAAAGGAAGGATCTGGGAAATGGATTGCTTTTTCTTTTCATTTGCTGAAGACTTCCCCAGGACTGTCTTCCTTGCCCTCTAAAGCAGGTCCACCTTATCCCTGGCTGCACCACGGCCAGACTTGTCCTGACCCTTGGCTTAGGTGTCTTTGACAGGAAGCCATGGGGCCATAGACATGGAAGAACACGGGTCACAACAGAGGGTGTCTAGGGTTGCGCGCTGCACGGTGTGCCCTGAGCTACGCTTCTGAGAGAGGCAGGTGTCTGTGTGTCTGTGTGTATGTTTATTATTAACAGCTGTATTCTAACAGTATGTCTATACCATACCACTCGCCCATTTCAAATGAATAGGTCAGTATATTCACACAGTTGTGCAAACCATTAACACCAATTTCAGTTCTTTTTTTTTTAATCAACTACTAAAGAAATGCTGCACCCATGAGCTGTCGCCTCTCCTTCTCCCCTCTCCCAAGTCCCTGGCAACTACTAGTCTACTTCCTTCTGGATGAATTTGCCTATTTTGTACATTACATATAAACAGAATCATCACGTGTGCCTTTTTGTGGCTGACTTTTTTTACTTAGCATAATGTTTTCAAGGCTTGTCCAAGTTGAGGCATGTATCAGCATGTCATTCCTTTCTGTGGCTGAATGAGATTCCAGTGTTTGGAGAGACCACATTTTGTTTACCCAGTTTCCTGTTGATGGACATTTGGGCTGTTTCCACTTCTTGTGGCTATTGTGAATGCAGCGAGCCTCCATGCACACGCTCTTGTGTGGACATATGTTTCTGTTCTCTTGGAGATGTACTTACGAGGGAATGGAATTGCTGAGTCACTCGTGTTCTCTAACAGTATTTCTGTGTATGCGTGTGTGTGTGTGCACGCACACAGGAGGTCCCAGGACAAGGCTCCTTGGCCTGGGTCTAAGAATGGTGCCGGCAGCCTAGTTTCTGCAGCGCAATGGGGAGTGAAAGCAAGGGCTTTTGTCACACTGGTGCTGGGCGGCTAGAAAGGCATATTGGACCAGAATGGTAGCAGTCAGTCAGTTGCAATTTGGGTCATTTACACGAAATGTGGTCGACCTTATTTTGCGGTCCTAGTGTGGTGAGGTGTTACCCTCCTGGGTTAGGACCGTTGCTCTCCTCCTCACCCAGGCTTAAAATCTGCAGCACAGCTTCTGTGACTCTTGACTCATCAATAGCTCTCATGCCTGCCCTCTTCTCTGTACTCCCTCTGCCACTGTCCTAGTTCAACCGCCTGCCATTTATTACCTCTTGTTTGCCTTCAGTATTTTCTGGTCCCTGGTTTCCCGGTGGCCCAGTGGTAAAGAATCTGGCTGCCAATGCAGGCAGATGTAAGAGACGCGGGTTCAGTCCCTGGGTCAGGAAGATTCCCCTGGAGGAGGGCATGGCATTGCTTGGAGAATCCCCACGGACAGAGTGAGCCTGGCGGCTTGCAGTCCATAGGGTCGCACGGAGTTGAACACGACTGAAGCAGCTTGGCATACATACACGTATGCCAGTGCAGGAGACACAGGTTTGATCCCTGGTCTGGGAAGATCCCGCAGGCTGTGGAGCAACTAAGCCTGTGAACCAAAACTATTGAGCCTGTGCTCTAGAGTCTATGAGCTGCAACGACTGAGCCCAGGCGCCCTACAGCCATACATTGAAACTACTGAGCCCGAGTGTGGCAACCACTGAAGCCTGCATATCAAGAGCCTGTGCTCAGCAACGAGAGAAGCCACAGCAATGAGAAGCCTGTGCACCACAACGAGAGTATCCTGAGCAGCAGTGAAGATCCAGCACAGCCAAAAATAAAAAACAAATCAATTAGAAAATTTCTGGTCACAGAAATAATGTATGGATATACAAACCCAACACATTGCAGAAATATAAAATCTAAAAGTTGCACCTCCCTGCATACAGAATCTCCTCAAAATAACTGTCACAAACAGTTTAGTATATTCTCTTCCAACATTTTTATACACATATTAACATATTTTATTTCTTTTTAAAAACAAAAATAGGATAGTATTGTGTATATGGCTCGTTCTGCAACTTGTTTTTCTCTCCATTGGACTATATTAGATGTCTTTTCTAGAAAATTCATATAAGTCTGCCTCATTCTTTTAAGTCTATTGTGCAGCTATACAATAGTTTATGTAACCAGTCCCCTATTTATGGACATTTGAGTTATGGCCAAGTTTCTGACATGATAAACAGTGCTGCAGTGTTTTTGTATACATTTCTCTTTATGCATTTGTGAGAGTTTGTCTGCAGGATAAACACCCAGAAGTGAAAATGTTGGGTCAGAGAACATAGACATTTAATATTCTAAATAGATACTACCAAAGTTGCCTCCAGAAGCATTTGTTGTTCAGTCACTTAGTCGTGTCCGACTCTTTGCGACCCCATGGACTGCAGCATGCCAGGCTTCCCTGTCCTTCACGATCTCCCAGAGTTTGCTCAAACTCATGCCCATTGAGTCGGTGATGCCATCCAACCATCTCATCGTGTTGCTCCCTTCTCCTCCTGGCCTCAATATTTCCCAAATCAGGGTCTTTTCTAATAAATCGGCTTTTCGCTTCAGGTGGCCAAAGTACTGGGGCTTCAGCTTCAGCATCAGTCCTTCCAATGAATATTCAGGGTTGATTTCCTTTAGGATTGACAGGTTTGACCTCCTTGATGTCCAAGGGACTCTCAAAAGTCTTTTCCAGCACCATAGTTCAAAGGCATCAATTCTTTGGTCTCAGCCTTTTTTATTGTCCAACTCTAATATCCGTACATGACTACTGGGAAAACCATAGCTTTCACTATATGGACCTTTGTAGGCAAAATAATGTCTCTGCTTTTTAATACACTGTCTAGGTTTGTCATAGCTTTCTTTCCAAAGCGCTAGTGTCTTTTAATTTCATGGCTCCAGTCACCATCTGCAGTGATTTTGAAATCCAAGAAAATAAAGTCTGTCACTGTTTCCATTCTCTCCCCATCTATTTGTCATGAAGTGATGGGACCAGATGCCATGATCTTTGTTTTTTGAAGCATTGCATAGTGTATAGTGTCATTATCAATTCACAAGAATGCTCGTTTTCCTGCCCTTGCCAGCCCTGGATATCTTTGACCTTTGTCTTTGATCAGTCTTGGCAGCATGTCCTCTTGCCTCCCCTGTGGCATCAGCTTCCTAAAGCCCCCTCTACTCCCAGCTTCTCTCCTTTTGCATGTCAATCTTCCATTACCTAGTTTTAATAATGACCTTGACAACTTAAAAACCCCTCTAAAGAATTGAAATAGGCTTGTCCAGGATACCTTTATTCAGCCAGTCAACACGTAGTCATTGCCTATTAATCAGGTGCCAGGCACTGTCTAAGCGCAGTGCTGAATGAGAATGATAAGGCCTCTGCTGTTGCGGAGTTTAATTCTTGTAGTGGGGGATGGATCACAAAGGAAGAAGCTGAAAATGATCGAGCAGTTAGTCTGTGTGTGAGGTCACTTCAGCCTTATGGACTGTAGCCCAGCAGGCTCCTCTGTCCATGCGATTCTCCAGGCAAGAATAATGGAGTGGGTCGACATTCCCTTCTTCAAGGGATCTTCCCAACCCAGGGATCGAACTCGTGTCTCTTATGTCTCTTGCATCAGCAGGTGGATTCTTTACCATTAGCACCACCTGGGAAGCCCAACAGTCAGTTTACTTACTAGACAGTTAAGTGTTATCCTGAGAATTAATACAGGGAGACGTGATGGTTACTAGGAGGTTGGTTGAGGTTGAATGGTCAAGAAGAGAATTTCTGAGCACATAAACCGAGCTCTGAAGGACAAGAGCAAAGATTGGGGAGGAGCATGTGCAAAGGCTGGAAAGTACGAAGGGGCTTGGCTTCTTAGTGGTGGGCGTTGAGAGAGAACGATGGACGAGTGGGTGGAGTGTGGGTTCCTGCCACGGCCCGACAGTTTTGCTGTGGAGGGGGAAGAAAGCCTGGGGCGAGCCCTTGGAAGGGGACATGAGACTGTGGGAAGATGTGTATGGACACGGGATGCTGAAGCATGCTTACGGGCTGATGGGTGGCTTTGGGAGAAGAGAAGCTCATGATGCAGATATGAGGGCCTGGGCAGGAGCCATGTCCTTGAGGAGCGGGGGAACGTGGAATCAAAGCACCTGCATGGACCTAGGATGTTATCCCTCCTCACAGGAGGGAAGTGGACAGGCAGTCTTGATGTGAGTAGGCCCGTGGTAGGCAAGTGGCTTGTGGTAAGGAAAGGAGGGGGTTCCTGTCAGATTGCACCAGGTTTTTCCCCAGGAAGTAGAAAGCAAGGTCATTGGCGTGGTGGTGGTGTGAAGTGGCAGGGGTGGGAGGAGAATGTGGGAGGTGTGAAGAGTGAGAGGAGGAGAGTGTATATCACTTTGGAGTCTGGGGAAATGTCATTCTGAGGAGGCAGACGGGGCTCACTGAGCATGCGGGTGCTCATTGGAAATGAAAAAAAAAATGATTTGGCTGCGCTGGGTCTTTTGTTGCAGCATGGGGAATCTTCCAGACTCCCAAGCGAACTCTTAGTTGCCACATGTGGATGTGGAGTCTAGTTCCCTGATCGGGAATCGAACCTGGGCCCCCTGTCTTGGGAGTGTGGAGTCTTAGCCACTGGACCACCAGGCAAGCCCCCCATCTGAGCATGACTTACAGCTGTGCCCAGCTGTTGACTGTTCTTCCAGGCCCAGCAGCCCCACTCCTAGCTTCGCTCGCTCACCGCCTTAGTTGGGAGCACGAGCTAGGAACCCAGGTGAATTCTGCACCTGAGAGCTGGCAGGAGGAGGCAGGCGAGGAGGGAGGGAGAGCAGTGGAAGAAAACCAAGCAGGCCCATGTCCCCAGCTCAGGAAGTCAGTGACCCTGGGCAGCGGCAGGAGCCCTGGCAGGGCCGGAGGCTAATTTTAGAAGGCCTCCAGGTTCCATTGTTCCGGGTGAAGCTGGGCAATAGAGGCGGCGGCTTGGGGCGGTGATACCAGTGTGGGAAAGGAAGCGAGGCTTCGTGTGAGAAGGATGGAAACTCTGAGGGTGGTGTGCAGGTTTCGGCCCTTGGGGACGCTCTGCCCCGGTTCCCACGGGGCAGGTAGGAAGCCACCCCTCCCCTGACTCCTTTCTTCCATCGTCCTGCTGAGCACGTGGTCGGCTGGAACCCTCAGCGCCCACGCCCGCTCCAGCACTGTTGACCGCAGCCAGCTCTCAGGCTGGTGGGGGGTAAATGCTGGTCCATCAGAGGAGCACAGTGGCCCTGTGCGACTGTCCCCCCTGCCGGTGAGGCCACTAGGTCCAGTTTACGTGGAGGGATTTGAGGCCCAGATGCAACCAGTGACTGCCCAGTGTCTCACTTCGGCAGCTGCGCCCTGTCAAGATCTACCGGCTGGTGGTTTAGTCGCTGTTGTGTCCGACTCTTGGAACCCCATGGACTGTAGCCCGCCAGGCTCCTCTGTCCATGGGATTCTCCAGGCAAGAATACTGGAGTGGGTTGCCATTTCTTTCTTCAGGGGATCTTCCTGACCCAGGAATTGAACCTGCACTCCAGGCACGTTCTTTACTGACTAAGCCATGAGGGAAGGCATGATCTACCGGGGGATTCCTAGATTTCTGGAAGGATAGAACACTGTTGTTTCCCTGGTGAGGTTGGTTGCTGTTTGCATAGCAGACTGTGGGCACAGTGGAGATGCTTTTCTGAGAATTCGTGTAAGAAGAGAGGCAGTGCAGGGATCCAGGAATGGGCCCCCACCAGGTGCTAGCTGCGTTACCTTGAGCAAGCCATTTAATCTCTGAGAGACCCCAAGTCCTCATCTGCTCTGTGGGCCCCAGAATCCCTGGCTGGTTCTCAGCTTGGATGAGATAACGTGCTGGAAAGCACTGCACAAGAAGGAACTCTAATCAACATGAAGCTCTGAGGCCACATCAAAGGCTGGATTTTTATCTCAGCCCAAGGGGAAAAGGCTTGTTTCTCAAAAGGAGAAAGGATTCTTTGTAATTATGTGAGGGTTTCATGGCTAGGTGGATCTTGCTGTTAAAGTCTCATGACTGAAGGGCACACAGGGGAGAGGGATGAGGCGTGCCCAGGCTAGGAAAATTCCAGACCCCGTTGGTCTCCAAGGTCCTCTCGAGGTGGGAGAGCTCTTACAGGCAGGGAAAACCATTCAAGAAGGCCATTTGCATGATTTAGAATTCTGAAGATGACTTGATAGCTGGGTATGTTCTTTGTTGCTTAATAGGTTTTTTCCAGTTAATTCTCCTGGGTTCTTTCCATTTCCTGGGCAGAAGGAGTCGGCTTTAATATATCCCCACTGGCAATAAGTTGCTGCCTGGTGAATGGAGGTGAGAAGGTGAAGATTCAAGGGGGAGAGAGGACTTAGGGAAAGGATCTCAGCTCCAGGGTTGGAGGGAAGTCAGGCTGTCCTCAAGGTGACAGATTCAGCTGATCATTCTTCCTTCTCTTATTAGCTGGCGAAAGCCTACTTAGCCTATAAATCAAAGGTCGAATAATGTCCCCTCTGGGAAGACTTCTCCAGTATTATCAGACAAAATTAATGAGCTGTCTTCTATGCTCCTATATCAATAAGGATGCTTTTAGATGCAAGTAAGAGGAAATTCCATTCAAATGGACTTAAATAATAAAGAGAATTTATTATCTCAGATGCCTAAGAATTTCAGAAGTAACAACTTCAGGCATGGTTTGATCAGGACTCCGGCTCTTTTCCTCATTCGTTCTCTAGATTCTAGCCTCTTCAGACGTGTTGGCTTTGTTTTCAGACTGACTTCTCTTAGGGAGTCAAGATGGCTGTCACCAGCGATAAAGACTACATTCATCCTTCTTGACTTAAGAGCAGAAAGAGAGAATGTGTTCTTCCCTAGCCATAGAGCAAAAGCCTTAAACCCCTCTGTGGTTAGACTGACATAAAGTGGATAAGAGAATCCACGCACCAGTTAATATTATAGCTTCTCTTCCTGAATCAGTGTGTGGTACAAACAATGAAATTATGCCAGGCAGACCACCTTGGAACCGGAGTGAGAGCAATCTCTTCCAGCACGTGGCTCCTACAAAGTAGGAGTGGGGGTGGTTCCCAGAGGGAGAGTTTTTAGGACAGAGATGAGGGCAATTATTGCCGGGAATGTAACCAACTAGTGCCCACTGTACGCCCACGGCACTTGGCAGACTGTACTAAAATCGGGAGCATTTTGTTAGGCTCTCCACTTCCCCTTAATTGTGTTGAAGTTCAGTTTATCATTTTTTCTTTTATAGACTGTGCTTTTACTATTGTATCTGTTGATCTATAGATTCAATACAATCCCAATCAAAACCCCAGTCTGACCCAAGGTCACCGAGATTTTCTCCTATGTTCTCTTCCAGAAGTTTTATAAATTTAGGTTTTACATTTAAGCCTATGATCCATTTTAAGTTGATTTCTGAATGTAGTGTGAGGTATAGATTGTTAGATTTTTGTTTTTGCATATAGATATCCAGTTGTTCTGGCATTATTTATTGAAAAGACTATCTTTTCTCTACTGAATTGCCTTTCCACACTTGTTGAAAATCAGTAGTATGCATATGAGTGTGTGCTAAGTGATTTCAGTCATGTCTGACTCTGTGTGACTGTGTGGATTGTAGCCCGCTGGGCTCCTCTGTCCATAGGGATCTTCCCCAGCCAGGGATTGAGCCGGAGTCTCTTAAGTCTCCTGCACTGGCAGGCAGGTTCTTTAACCACTAATACCACTGGGGAAGCCCTGTGTACACGTATGTCTAGGCCTATTTCTGCACTCTCTATTCCTTTCTGTTGATCTATTTGTCTACTTTTTAAAAACTCCACACTGTCTTAATTATTTTAGCTAGATAATTAGTCTTCAAACCAGGTAGTATAAATCTTCCAAGTTTGTTTTTCAAGGTTTTTTCAGCTCCTCAAGGTCTTTTGCCTTTCCACATTCATAAACTTTAGAACAAGCTCATAAATATCTATGAAAAAGCTGGCTGGGGTTTTGATTGGGATTGCATTGAATCCCATAGACACTTTGGAAGAATTGGCATTTTAACACCCTTGAGTCTCTGATCCATGACTGTGGTATATATCTCTCCACTTATTTAGTTCTTCTCAGCCACGTTTTGTAATTTTTAGAGCACAGATGTTGCATGTCTTTGATCAGATCTACCCCTACGTCATAGTTTTAAAACTACCGTAATTGTCATTTGTTTTGTTGTCATTACTTATTTATTGCTAATAAGTAGAAATACAATTGAGTTTTGTATATTGATCTTGTATCCTGCAACTTCATTGAATTCACTTATCAATTCCAGTAGCTCTTTAGAGAACTTCATCAAATTTTCTCCATCGATGATTATGTCATCTCTGAATAGAGACAGTGTTTTGTTTTGTTTTTTTTTTGGCTTTGTTTAGTCACTAAGTCATGTCTGACTGTTTTGAGACCCTCTGGGCTGTAGCCTGCCAGGCTCTTTTGTCCGTGGGATTTTTCCCAGGAAAGAATGGTGGAATGTGTTGCCATTTCCTTCTCCAGGGGATCTTCCTGACCCAGGAATAGAACCCATGTTTCCTGCGTCTCCTGCATTGCAGGTGGATTCTTTATCGCTGAGCCACCAGGGAAGCCTAAAGGCAGTTTCACTTCTTTCTAATATGGATGTCTTTTATTTCTTATCTTGTTGCTCTGGCTAGAAACTTTAGTACTATCATCAGAATAGGTGATGAGTTTGGATGTCACTCAGTCTTGGGCAGAAAACCCTTAGACTTTAACCATTAGGTATGCTGTTAACCATAGTTATTTTTGCAGATGCCTTTTATCAGACTGGGGAGGTTTGTTCTATTACTGGTTTGCTGAAGGTTTTTAAGCAGGAATGTATGTTGGATTTCATCAAATACCTTTGCCACATCTAAAAATATCTTTTTCTTTTTATGTTTGTTATTAATAACATAGGGAATTATATTGATTGATTTTCAAATGTTAGACCAATTTTGCCTTTGTTGGCTAAATCTCACTTGATCGTGGTATTTTATCCTTTTTATATATAGCAAAATTCAATTTGCTAAATTTTGGTATAGAATTTTTGTACCCATGTTTGTGAGGAATTTCAGCCTTGTTTTCTTTTCTTATAATGTCTTTGTCTTGTTTTGGTATCAGAGTAATTCTAGCTTCATAGAATTAGTTAGGGGTACTTCCTCCTCTTCAGTTATCTGTAAGAGTTTGTGTAAAATTGGTATTATTTCTTCCTTGGATACTTGGTACAATTCATCATCAGTCAAGACATGCAGGGCTGGGGTTTCTTTGCGGGAAGATTTTAAACAAGGAAATTTCCTTAATAAATATAGGATTATTCACATTATCTATTTCTTTCTGTATGAACTTCGGTAGTTTGCGTCTTTCAAGCAATTTGTCCATTTAAGTTGTCAAGTTTATTGGCACAGAGTTGTTTTCAATATTTCCTCATTATCTTCTTAATATCTAAGAATATGGAGGTTTGTTACTTTCTCAGTCCTGATGTTGATGAATTTTTGTCTTTCCTCTTTTTCCTGATTGATTTGGTTAGAGATTCATCAATTTTTAAAAAATATGTCACCAGTTTATTTAAGGATATACAGAGATACACGGGGCAAGGTCTGGGAGGGCCCCGAACACAGGAGTCTCTGTCCCTGTGGAGCTGGGGACCGTTGTTGTACCACGATGTGGATGTGCTCACCAATCTGCAAGCTCCCCGAACCCCCTTGCTATTGGGATTTTATGGAGGCTTCCTCCTGTAGGCATGGTCGATTTTAATTAACTCCATTTCCAGCCTCTCTCCCCTCTCTGGAGGATGAGGAATGGGACTGAAAACTCCAGGCTTCTAATCACAGCTTGGTATTTCTTGTGACCAGCTGTTATCCTAGAGTCAGAGATTCATCAGTTTCATTAATGTTCTCAAAGATGCAGCTTTTGGTTTGATTTTTTTTTCTTAATTTTTTAGGTTTTCTATTTCATTGATTTCCACTGATGCTCCTTTGTTTTACTTGCTTAGGTTTTTAATTTTCTCTTCTTTCCTTAACTTTTTCTTGTAAAATATGGTATGTGTTCACCATTTTGCCTGTCATCCTTACTCAGGGGCCATGCTAATCTTCCCTGTATTGTTCCTGCATTGGCAGGCGTATTCTTTCCACTAGCGCCACCTTGGGAAGCCCTGTATGGTTCCACTTCAGTATATGTGCTGCTGAAGCGAGCACCCCAACTTCTTAACATTAGAGCTAAAGTCATTTATTTGAGATCCTTATTCTTTAAAAGAATTTTTTTTTGGCTGTACCTTGTGGGACCTTAGTTCTCTGACCAGGGATTGAATCCACACACCCTGCAGTGGAAGTGCAAAGTCTTAACCGCTGAACGATTCTTTATTCTTTTCTAATACAGGTATTTGGTGCTATAACTTTTAAGTATTGTTTCATGGCAAATTATAATCTGTGTATTTTCTTTTCATCCAAAATACATTCTGTTGTCCCTTTTGATTTCTTCTTTGACCCATGGATTATTTGGAGGTGTGTTATTTGGTTTCCAAATGGTTGCGGATATTGCCGAGATCTTTCTGTGTTTTTTTTTTTTTGCGTTTTGTATTTTGTACTGGGGTACAGCCGATTAACAATGTTGTGATAGTTTCAGGTGAACAGCAAGGGACTCAGACATACATATACATGTATCCATTCTCCATCAAACCCTGCTCCCATCCAGGCTGCCACATAACATTGAGCAGAGTTCCATGTGCTATACAATAAGTCCTTGTTGGTTATCCATTTGAAATACAGCAGTGTGTACATGACCATCCCAAGCTCTCTTACTATCCCTACCAGCCCCCATCTCTTGCAACCATAAGTTCATTTTCTAAGTCTGTGAGGTTTTTGTTTGTTTGTTTTGTAAGTAAGTTCATTTGTATCATTTATTTTTAGATTCCACACATAAGGGATATCATATTGTTCCCCTTCTCTGTCTGACTTCTGCTATTGATTTCTAAGTTAGTTTCATTATGGCCAGAGGATATTTTTATGTGACTTAAATTCTTTGAGACTTGCTTTATGGCTCTGGATATAGTTTGTCTTGGTAAATGTCCTATGTACACTTGAAAATAATATGTGTTCTACTATTGTTGCGTGGAGGGTTCTGTAAATGTCAATTAGGTCAACCTGGTTGACTGTACTATTTAAGGCGTTTACATCCTAACTGAATTTTTATTGTCCTCTTTATTTTTGTCTCTTTCCCCCTTTTTTGGTCTATTTTTGGACTGAAAGAAAGTGAAGTCGCTCAGTCGTGTCTGACTCTTTGCGACCCCATGGACTGTAGCCTACTAGGCTTCTCTGTCCATGGGATTTTCCAGGCAAGAATACTGCAGTGGGCTGCCATTTCCTTCTCCAGATCTTCCCAATGCAGGGATTGAACCCTGGTCTCCTGCACTGCAGGCAGACGCTTTACCGTCTGAGCCACCAGGGAAGACTTTAAATCCATTTTTTAAAATTTTTTGCTTATTCACATAGTTACCAGTTTTGATGTTCTCCATTCCTTTGTGTAGATATATATACACATATATCTACATATATATAACATATATATGTTATATATGTTATCATTTTCCTTCTGTTTGATGGACTTCCTTTAACATATATAACTATAGTTCAGATCTCCTTTTGATGAAACTTTAGGTTTTGTATGTCTGAAAATACCTTTGTTTTATCTTCATTTTGAAGATATTTTCACTGGGTATAGAGTTTATAGTCTATGGTGCTTTTCTTCTTTTAAAAATATTTATCTATTTATTTTTGTTTCCTTTGGCTGTGTTGGGTCTTAGCTGTGGCACGCAGGATCTGCACTGCGTCACGTGGGATCTTTTGTACATGGATTCTCTAGCTGTGGGGCTCAGCCTCAGTAGTTGCAGCTCGTGGGCTCAGTTGCTCCTCAGCATGTGAGGTCTTAGTTTCCCTACCAGGGACTGGACTTGCATCCCCACCAGGAAGTCCGATAGTGCTTTTCTTTTCATACTTTAAAGATGTTGTTTAATAGTTCTCTGGCTTGAATTATTTATGACAGGAAGGCTGCTGTTAAACTACCATTTTTCTTCTGGATATAATGTCTCTGGTTGCTTTTAAGATTTTCTGTTTAGTCCTCTCTGATATTGACATCTCTGAGCATCAACTTTTCTTTTTTTTTTTTTTTTTTAACAAATTCTTTATTTATTTTTGGCTATGCTGGGTCTTCCTTGCTGTCCCCGGGCTTTCTTTAGTGGCATTCTTTAGTTGCAGTGGGCGGGGGCTATTTGTTGCAGTGCTCAGGCTTCTCACTGCGGTGGCTTCTCTTGTTGGGGAACACAGGCTCTAGGTGCATGGGTTTCAGTAGTTGCAGCACACGAGCTCAGGAGTTGTGGTGCACTGGCGTTTCATTGTTCTGTGGCATGTGGAATTGTCCCAGACCAGGGATCGAACCCGTGTCTCCTGCATTGGCAGGTAGATTCCTATCCACTGTACCACCAGGGAAGTCTTCTGAGCATCAACCTTTCATTCCAAGTGCTTGACAAATTGTTTCTGAACTGCACACCTGCTGGCCTCTCTCTTGAGCTCCAGGCCCATTTAACATGTGCATTTGGTTTGGCTCATCAGTCAGTTCAGTTCAGTTGCTCAGTCGTGTCTGACTCTTTGCGACCCTATGAATTGCAGCACGCCAGGTCTCCCTGCCCATCACCAACTCCCGGAGTTTACTCAAACTTATGTCCATCGAGTCGGTGATGCCATCCAGCCATCTCATCCTCTGTTCCCTTCTCCTCCTGCCCTCAATCCCTCCCAGCATCAGAGTCTTTTCCAGTGAGTCAACTCTTCGCATCAGGTGGCCAAAGTATTGGAGTTTCAGCTTCAACATCAGTCCTCTCAATGAACACCCAGGACTGATCTCCTTTATGATGGACTGGTTGGATCTCCTTGCAGTCCAAGGGACTCTCAAGAGTTTTCTCCAGCACCACAATTCAAAAGCATCAATTCTTCAGCGCTCAGCTTTCTTCACAGTCCAACTTTCACATCCATACATGACCACTGGAAAAACCATAGCCTTGACTAAATGGACTTTTGTTGGCAAAGTAATGTCTCTGCTTTTCAATATGCTATCTACGTTGGTCATAACTTTTCTTCCAAGGACTAAGCCTCTTTTAATTTCATGGCTGTAATCACCATCTGCAGTCCCCCAAAATATTTTGGAGTCCAAGAAAATAAAGTCTGACACTGTTTCCACTGTTTCCCCATCTATTTGCCATGAAGTGATGGGACCAGATGCCATGATTTTCATTTTCTGAATGTTGAGCTTTAAGCCAACTTTTTCACTCTCTTCTTTCACTTTCATCAAGACGCTTTTGAGTTCCTCTTCACTTTCTGCCATAAGGGTGGTGTCATCTGCATATCTGAGATTATTGATATTTCTCCCAGCAATCTTGATTCCAGCTTGTGCTTCCTCCAGCCCGGCGTTTCTCATGATGTACTCTGCATAGAAGTTTAATAAGCAGGGTAACAATATACAGCCTTGACGAAGTCTTCCTATTTGGAACCAGTCTGTTGTTCCATGTCCAGTTCTAACTGTTGCTTCCTGACCTGCATATAGGTTTCTCAAGAGGCAGGTCAGGGGATCTGGTATTCCCATCTCTTGAAGAATTTTCCATAGTATATTGTGATCCACATAGTCAAAGGCTTTGGCATAGTCAATAAAGCAGAAATAGATATTTTTCTGGAACTCTCTTGCTTTTTCCATGATCCAGCAGATGTTGGCAATTTGATCTCTGGTTCCTCTGCCTTTCCTAAAACCAGCTTGAACATCTGGAAGTTCATGATTCACGTACTGCTGAAGCCTGGCTTGGAGAATTTTGAGCATTACTTTACTAGCATGTGAGATGAGTGCAATTGTGCGGTAGTTTGAGCATTCTTTGGCATTGCCTTTCTTTGGGATTGGAGTGAAAACTGACCTTTTCCAGTCCTGTGGCCACTGCTGAGTTTTCCAAATTTGGTGGCATATTGAGTGCAGCACTTTCACAGCATCATCTTTAAAGATTTGAACTAGCTCAGCTGGAATTCCATCACCTCCACTAGCTTTGTTCATAGTGATGCTTCCTAAGGCCCACTTGACTTCACATTCCAGGATGTCTGGCTCAGGTGAGTGATCACATCATTGTGATTATCTTGGTCGTGAAGATCTTTTTGTACAGTTCTTCTGTGTATTCTTGCCACCTCTTCTTAATATCTTCTGCTTCTCTTAGGTCCATACCATTTCTGTCCTTTATCGAGCCCATCTTTGCATGAAATGTTCCCTTAGTTTCTCTAATTTTCTTGAAGAGATCTCTGGTCTTTCCCATTCAGTTGTTTTCCTCTATTTCTTTGCATTGACCACTGCAGAAGGCTTTCTTATCTCTCCTTGCTGTTCTTTGGAACTCTGCATTCAAATGGGTATATCTTTCCTTTTCTCCTTTGCTTTTTGCTTTTCGCTTCTCTTCTTTTCACAGCTATTTGTAAGGCCTCCTCATACAGCCATTTTGTTTTTTTACATTTGTTTTCCATGGAGATGGTCTTGATCCCTGTCTCCTGTACCATGTCACAAACCTCTGTCCATAGTTCATCAGGCACTCTATCTTTCATATCTAGTCCCTTAAATCTATTTCTCACTTCCACTGTATAATCATAAGGGATTTGATTCAGGTCATACCTGAATGGTCTAGTGGTTTTCCCTACTTTCTTCAATTTGAGTCTGAATTTGGCAGTAAGGAGTTCATGATCTGAGCCACAGTCAGCTCCCGGTCTTGTTTTTGCTGACTGTATAGAGCTTCTCCATCTTTGGCTGCAAATAATATAATCAGCCTGATTTCGGTGTTGATCATCTGGTGATGTCCATGTGTAAAGTCTTCTCTTGTGTTGTTGGAAGAGGGTGTTTGCTATGACCAGTGCATTCTCTTGGCAAAACTCTGTTAGTCTTTGCTCTGCTTCATTCCGTATTTCAAGGCCAAATTTGCCTGTTACTCCAGGTGTTTCTTGACTTCCTACTTTTGCATTCCAGTCTTCTATAATGAAAAGGATATCTCTTTGGGTGTTAGTTCTAAAAGGTCTTGTAGGTCTTCATAGAACCGTTCAACGTCAGCTTCTTCAGCGTTATTGGTTGGGGCACAGGCTTGGATTACCGTGATATTGAATGGTTTGCCTTGGAGATGAACAGAGATCATTCTGTCGGTTTTGAGATTGCATCCAAGTACTGCATTTCGGACTCTTTTGTTGATGATGATGGATACTCCATTTCTTCTAAGGGATTCCTGCCCACAGTAGTAGATATAATGGTCATCTGAGTTAAATTCACCCATTCCAGTCCATTTTAGTTCACTGATTCCTAGAATGTCGACATTCACTCTTGCCATCTCCTGTTTGACCACTTCCAATTTGCCTTGATTGATGGACCTAACATTCCAGGTTCCTCTTTTTAGCATTGGACCTTGCTTCTATCACCAGTCACATCCACAACTGGGTATTGTTTTTGCTTTGGCTCCATCCCTTCATTCTTTCTGGAGTTATTTCTCCACTGATCTCCAGTAGCATATTGGGCACCTAATGACCTGGGGAGTTCCTCTTTCAGTATCCTATCATTTTGCCTTTCATACTGTTCATGAAGCGTCTGTGCTTTGCTGGAGCAGCTGTGAAGAGACACCCCATGTCCAAAGTAAGAGAAACCCAAGAAGACGGTAGGTGTTGCAAGAGGGCATCAGAGGGCAGACACACTAAACCATAATCACAGAAAACTAGCCAATCTGATCTCATGGACCACAGCCATGTCTAACTCAATGAAACTAAGCCATGCTGTGTGGGGGTCACCCAAGACAGGTGGGTCATGGTGGAGAGGTCTGACAGAATGTGGTCCATTGGAGAAGGGAATGGCAAACCACTTCAGTACTCTTGCCTTGAGAACCCCATGAACAGTATGAACATTATGAGAAGGTTTGGCTCATAGACACCTGAATTTCAACATATAATAAGTGGTGTCATCACCTTGCCCTGATCTCTTCTTCATCCTGCATTCCTTATCTTAGAGAATTTACCTTCACTAAGCTGCTCAAGACAGGAATTTGGGAATGACCCTCTTCTCCATCTTAATCTATTTTGTCACCAAAATAGATTATCAAAATTGTCACCTTGTCAATCCTATCTTCAAACACCTCTCTAATTTTCTTCTTTCCCTCCTTTCCCTTCTTACTGCCTCAGCCCAGGCCCTTATCAGCTTCCTGGATTCCTGCAGCAGCCTGCAAATTGGTCTTCTTGCCTTCAACCTTGATACCATGCCATCCTTTCTCCATACTGGAGCCAAAGTGTACTTTTTTTTTTTTTTTAATAAGGTCACTCTCTTGTTTAAAGCCTTTGATGCTCTCCATTCCCTTATCAGACTACCTCTCTTGGTTGTAAAAAATCCTTCAATCTATCTCCTGATTAATTCTTTAGCCATCTCTCAAAGTGTTCTTGCACTCAGGTGAACCCAAGCCATCTGGGATTATTTTCAGTCTCTACAAAACCATCCTCCAAAGCTCATCTCTGCCTAAAGTGAGAATCTCCTCACTCCAGCCCCTTGTTGGCTCACCTTCAGGACTCGGCTTCAGTCAGCTCAGTTCAGTTCAGTCGCTCAGTCGTGTCCGACTCTTTGCGACCCCATGAAACGCAGTACGCCAGGCCTCCCTGTTCATCACCATCTCCCAGAGTTCACTCAGACTCACGTTCATCAAGTCAGCGATGCCATCCAGCCATCTCATCCTCTGTCGTCCCCTTCTCCTGCCCCCAATCCCTCCCAGCATTAGAGTCTTTTCCAATGAGTCAACTCTTCGCATGAGGTGGCCAAAGTACTGGAGTTTCAGCTTTAGCATCATTCCTTCCAAAGAAATCCCTGGGCTGATCTCCTTCAGAATGGACTGGTTGGATCTCCTTGCAGGCCAAGGGACTCTCAAGAGGCTTCTCCAACACCACAGTTCAAAAGCATCAATTCTTCACTTAAGCTTTACCATTCCTGGGAAATGACCCCAGCCTCACCCATTTTTCAAGGGTTGATCCAGCGGCCTTATCTGTGTCTAGTGTCACAGCTCCTAGCTCTATGCTATAATCGTCACTTAACAATTTAAGAAATTAATTAATTAATTTGACCACATTGGGTCTTCACTGTGGCATGTGAGATTTTTCTTTGTGGTGCATGGGATTCTCTCTAGTTGTGGCACACAGGCTCATTAGTTGTGGTGCCTGGGGTTCAGTTGTTCCATGGGACATGGGATCTTATTTCCCTAACCAGGAAATGAACTCATGTCCCCTGCACTGGAAGGTAGGTTCCTAACCCCCTGGACTAGCAGGAAAGTCTCTTACTTAATTTTTGTAGAATTTCCATGCTCCAGGCCCTAGGTTACCCGGCGCCCACGCTTTGGAGTTTCTGTTTTAGTGGGAGTTGGGGTGGAAGGCTCCAGCACTAAATACATTGTCTCTGGTTAGAGCTGAGCTAGTGCTAGGGAAGCTGCGGCTGCTTCTGCTGAGTCACTTCAGCCGTGTCTGACTCTGTGTGACCCCACAGACGGCAGCCCACCGGACTCCCCGTCCCTGGGACTCTCCAGGCAAGAACACTGGAGTGGGTTGCCATTTCCTTCTCCAATGCATGAAAGTGAAAAGTGAAAGTGAAGTCACTCAGTTGTGTCCGACTCTTCACGACCCCATGGACTGCAGCCCACCAGGCTCCTCTGTCCATGGGATTTTCCAGGCAAGAGTACTGGAGTGGGGTGCCATTGCCTTCTCCAGCCAGGGAAGCTAGGACAGGGTGTTAATGGAATGAATAACAGCACCAGCCTTAACCTAGGGATCAGGGATGGCTTCCTTGAGGAAGCGATGGCTGCATGGGAACTTTAGGGATGGGGAGGGGTTGGTGGTCAGGGAAGGAGTGTTGGTGGTATTCTAGGCAGAGGAACATCACAGGCACCCTGAGTGGTGAGGTCACCTGGCTCTTTGTGGAGCTGGAGGAAGCCAGTGTGTGGCGGGTGTGTGGGAGTAGGTGGGGAGAGATGAAGGGTGATGCAAGGGAGGAGAGTGAGGTCAGCCCCCTTGGGCCGTGGGGCTGCACTAAAGAGGACTTTGGCTTTCATCCCAAGGGCCTTGGGAAGCCATTATGGGCTTTTAAGCAGAGGGGCAGGGGTTCCTTGGTGGTTTAGCAGTAAAGAACGCACCTGCAATGCAGGAGCCGCCAGAGACGTGGGTTCGATCCCTGGGTCGAGAAGATCCCCTGGAGGAGGGCGTGGCAACCTACTCCAGTATCCTTGCCTGGAGAATTCCAGGGACAGGGGTGCCTGGTGGGCTATAGTCCATGGGGTCTCAAAGAGTCAGACACGACTGAAGTCAATCAGCGTGCATGCAAGCGGTGGAGCAATATGATCAGATTCGCATTTTCAAAAGATGTCTCAGCTACCCTGTGCAGGGTGGGTGTGAAGGTGGGGCAGGGGTGACAGTCGGACCAGTCAGGAGGTGTTGGGGTCATGGCTTGGACTAGAGAGGTGAAGAGGGAAAGAGGACGATGTTGTAAGGCATTTATGAGCCTGGGTCGGCAGGATCAGAAGCAGGAACTGAGGACAGCTCCCAGCATCTGGAGGGGGACTGTGGGTGGTGGTGATGGGGCTTTCTTTGCCTGAGATGAGGAATACGGGACAAGGGGATGGTTTTAGGATTGCAAAACAGGAACCAGTTAGGGACAAAGGGGTGAGTTCCTTAAGGACGGACTCATCTATTATTCACCTTGAATTCTCGGTATTAGACTCAGCAGGGGCCCGAGGACTGTATGTGGGGTGAACAGCAGGACAGCCGCTCTCAGGCCTGCTGACCTGCTTTGTCGGCTGAATGGCCAGCAGACAAGTACTGCTCCTTGGATAACAGGGAAAGCCCTGTTATGTTCTTTCTCACCCAGCAGGTTATCTGCCCAAACAGACTGCTCTGGTGGTTACCCCAGATGAGAGCAGAGAGGCTCACGTGGGTAGGAGCGGGTGAGTGTGTGGGTGTGAGAGCACGTGAGGGACATCGGGAGCCGGGGAGCTTTGTACTCGGCATCTCATCACCATTCGTTCCCTCTACTGCTCAGCTGGGGGCAGGGGTCCAGCTGCCGCAGGGCAGCACTGCGGACCACGGACTTGGAACACTTCCCTGCTGCTAACACGTACAATTCCCAGATTTCCCCAGAGGCTTCGGGCTCGTTTTGCAGTCAGGGAGTATAACACACAGGAGGCTGAGATGCTGCCAAGGCATCTAAGCACAGTTCATCCACCCCCAGCCCCCATCTATGCACCATTCATACATTCATTCATTTACCCACTGTGTGCCAGGATCTGGGCTCCAGGTGTATCACGGCAACCTGGCCCCAGCCCCCCAAGCTCATACACTTCACCTGCAACCACACACCAGTGGTGCCACCATCACCACAGCCACCCTTAGCGCCAGTTAGTGGCTTCCAGAGCACATTATCCTTGCTTCCAGCTAAGCTGGCTGAGATGCAGCACTTCCGGAATCCATAGATGATGCTGTTATTAGAAGCTTTACCTCTAACCACACATCCGTACTTGCTGGAGGTTCAGAGCGTGATGCTGATAATGGCCAGAAACTGACAAGTACCCCAAAATAGTGAATGATTGAGCAAACTATAGACATAAGATGGGAGAGGAAGACTAACAAAAACACCAAGTAGGTAGGATTATACTTATTTGTAGGTAGGATTATACTTATTTGTAGTACGATGGAAGTTAATGTGTTGGTGAGATTTCCTTTTATGAAATAAACAGAACAGAAAGTCAGATACATACTAATTCCAACTACTCTAAAACCTATGTACACACACCACGATCTCAATTTTATAAGGAAAACAGTCCATCACAGAAGACTGGAATATGCCAAATATCAACAACGCCTGATTCAGACAGAGTATATACATGATTTTTGGCTTCTTTATTGTCTTCTATTCTTTCCAAACCTTTCATGATGAGAAAGCCTTTCCTATGAAAATTCAGAAAAGTAAATGAATGAAAACACTGGAACCTTCCTGTGTTTACACACTGGCATAGATCAGTGATCTACTCCCAGGGATGTAAGAAGAGCTTTGTGATCCCTAGATTCTGTTGTTCATGTTTGTGATAAAACTGATATTTGAGAGCTAGACTAGGTGGGTGCTAAGCACTCTTTGGCTCCAATGTTCTGGGATTCAGTTTGATTCCACACAAGTTGAGAAACTCATCATCTAGTCAGGGAAGCAGACTCATTCATTCATTCATTCATTAACTCAACAAATATGTATGGCATTTCTGCTATGTTTGTGGCATTGCCCAGTTGTTGGGGAACATAAATGCATAATTATAATGTCATGTGAGAAGTGCCTCAAGAGAATTCCTTTTCAGAGTGTAAGGGGGCATGTAGCAGGGGATGAAGCTGACCCTTTGGGGGTATGTAAAGGGTCATGGAAGGAGGCTCATCTGAATAGGGTCTTGAGGGGTGAATAAGAGTTCTTTAGGCAGCAACTAGAGGGAAACAGAGCTTTTGCTAAGTTGACAGTTATTCCTGGAGCGGGTATGTGGGAAGATGGAATACACAGATTGTTTATAGACGCTGTCCTCATCCCATCCACGGAAATCAGGATAAGAAGTGAGTTCAGATGTCAGAGCTCACAAAATGAGGATAACTCTTTTGAGTTCTGGCTGTTTCTTCTTCCACCTTTAACTTGGAGTCAGGAGTATTCAAGGCCTCTTTGTATAATGACCCCTCGACCCTTTAGTACAGCCTTGTTCAGGAACTGGAAACATCTGGATCCTGCTGGCTGGAAAAACATTGTGTGACCCCCGGATTTCTGTCCTCGTGCAGAAAGCAAAGCCAGCTATAAGAAGACCTAGGGCTGGAAATTCCAACCAGTAAACAAGAATCCTTGAAAAAGTGATCACTGGACATCTCCTGTCTGCCTAGTTATGTGGCTTGTCTTTCTTCCCTTCTCTTCCTAGTTTCTTATCTCCTTTTCCTCCTTTCTCTCTCCTTTGTCACATCTGCTTTCCTCCCTTCCTCTTTCCCATCTCTCTTTCATCTCTTGACCTCACTCTCTGCCTCCTGTTTCTCTGAGTGCTTTTGTCTCTCTCGCTTTGCATATTTCCTCTTTCTCTTTTCCCTTATCTCTTGCCTGTCTTCAGGTCAGGGTTTTCTGACCTGAAAGGAGTTTTCTCCATTGAAAGGGACCCTGGCCTGCCTTTGAGGGGCTTTGGAGAGGGCAGAGTTGGTGGCCTACTCTGAGCTTGTTTTGCCTTCTTAGACAAGCATCTCTTTTTAAGGAGTCTGAATTTAGAGCGTGACCACATAAAGAGCCCTTTCATTCTGGCTCTCAAATATCCTTACTTGAGCTGAGACATTTCCAGACAGATAATCATCAGGCTTCCTACAGGAAATTAAAGACCTTGGTGCTGCGTAGCTGCTTGCCTCACCTGTGTGGCCCGTTAAGTTTCACAAAAGGCTCCGCTTCCCTGTTATGTGACAGAACACATCTCTGATAAGATTTCTTTTCCAAATCTCTCTAATGAAGGCGGTTGTGTGTGTCTTCTAGATAAGCAAGCTCACAGTAAGGCCAGTGGTTCTCGTTTTGGTGCAAGCTGGCGCCTCGCCCCTTTTTATCTGAGTTACAGGGATGCTGAGTTGGTGCATGTCCTCAGGTCCACTCTCAGGGCGAGCATCCTTATAGTGACATACGTTTGGATCTCTGGCTAGCTTGCAGGTGCAGTACTTGCCTTGCGTCTTTCATGAATCCTCACTTTGTCCACACCCTCTGGCCAGCACCTTCCTTACAGGACAACAGGTCCCAATCTAGACAGCATGGTAATCCCGCTCCCATGGGATCTGTCAGTGATTGGCTTAGGTCTGGGCTTCCCTGGTGGCTCAGAGGTTAAAGCGTCTGCCTCCAGTGCAGGAGTCTGAGCATACAACCCATTTTTAACCAGTGAGAAGTGAAGGAAAACCTAGGGACTGCTGGGACAGTTTTTCTCATTATTAGAAAGAGATCCAAGGGACTTTCTTGGTCTTCCACTTTCCTAGTGGTCTCTGCTAAAAGTCCGGGCTCCTAATGCAGGGGGCTCAGGTTCGATCCCTGGTCAGGAAACTAGATCCTACATGCTGGAACTAAGAATTCGCATGCAGCAACAAAAGTCAAAGATACTGCATGCTGCAACTAAGACCGGAAGCAGCCAAGGAAATAAATAAATATTAAAAAGAGAGAGCAAGAGATCCAAGACGAGAGTGCTTCCTTTACGTGTCTTTGCACTTTGAAGTGTAATGGTGGGATGCCTGGAGGTGCTGCAGCCATCTTGTGACCACGAGGGAGTGGCCAACATGCAGAACACAGAGCAGAAAGTCAGGAAGAACATGTTCATGGTGGCACGTCCCATCGAGGTAATGGCCCTTGAAACTGTCCTCCCTTTGAAGTTAGTGTGTGGGATAATAAATGTCCTTTTTTTTGGCCATGTGGCTTGTAGGACCTTAGTTCCCCAAGCAGGGACTAAATCTGGGCCATAGAAGTGAAAGCACCAAGTCCTAACCCCTCGGACAACCAGGGAATTCCCTAAATGTCTGTGTTTGTAAACTCTCTTGAGTTAGGGTTTCTTTACTGGCAACTGAAAGTATCTTAGCAAATACAGACTGGGAGGCCCAAGACAGGCCCACTGTGTCTTCTGAGGGAAGTGTGAGTTTGCTGAGAGAGGGATGGGGTGGGGAAATGCGCTTTGGGGGTGAGCCTTGAGGCCAGCTGGCTCTGCGCTAGAGCACCAGCTTTGTTGCTCCTGCCTGTGACAAGTCACAGGCAAGTCACTTAACCTCTCTGAGTTGTAGTTTCCTTGGCTCAGAATGAGTATTGAGTGCCACGTGGATGCTCAGTAATTGTCAGTCTCTTCCCACTAGAGATGTTTCTCTTCCAGTTATTTTTAAAGGGACCAGGAGGGGCCAGGCACAGAGAGTTATTTAATGGCATTTCAGTGCTAGGGGAGTTTATACAGAGACCGTTCTGAGTCCTTTCCCACAGTTGCTCTAAGTACAAATCACATCTCTAATGCCAGCAAGAGCACTGAGGGGGAGGCAAATACACCCAATTCTCAATTCTCCATGGTGATGAGGGACGTGGATAATTGAAAACAGCAGATAATCCCCGAACCTGCTTTGAGTCACTGACTTCCACCACCTCCCCCACCATCACTTTTTTGGTACAGCTGACAAACTGCCACAAGGATGCCCGTCTCTCCTCTCTTCTGGTGCATCACTCGGCAAAGCTGCTTCAGTACAGTCAAGGCCAGGGCGATGGGAGAAGCGAGGGGCCTGACACCTCCCCCGCCCTCCGCCCCAGCCAAGAACAACTCAGAAGCTGCGTGACTAAGCTCGCCTTGGAGTTGGGCTCTGTCTACACTTGGGCTAGTTTGATTTCAGTTTCTCCAAGCTCCTCCAGGTGGAAGTAAACCCCACAGATGCAGGTTCTTCATCTCTGATGGGCCCTATTCAGGCCAGACAGGGCAAAACTACATGTATGCTCAGAGATCCTCCCCTTGTGTCATCATTTCTTAGAGCCAAGGGTGACTTTCCCCCTCCCGAGCAATGGCATGAACTAAAAAGAATTAGATGCATTGAATTTAGAGCTTTTGGAGTTTTGAAGAAAGTTTTGGCTGTGTCGGGTCTTAGCTGTGGCATGTGGGATCTTTCCCTGCAGTGCGAGGGCTCTGTAGTTGTGGAGCACAGGCTTAATTGCCCTGAGGTCTTCCCTGGTGGCTCAGATGGTAAAGAATCCACCTGCAAAGCAGGAGACCCCGGGTTCCATCCCTGGGTCGGGAAGATCCCTGGAGAAGGGAATACTTCAGTATTCTTGTCTGGAGAATTCCCTAGAGAGAGGAGCCTACAGTTGCAAAGAGTTGGACACAAATGAATGATAAAGCACACACATGGGATATGAAGTATTAAGTGCAATTGCAAAGTCACTCATTTCCCATTTTCCACTACATGTGAGATCTTCGTTCCCTGACTGGGGATTGAACCCACATCTCCTGCATTGGAAGGTGGATTCCTAACCACTGGACCACCAGGGAAGTCCCCTAAAGCTTTGGGATTCTTTAGCCAGGGGACAGAACCCTCTTATTTACCAAAGCCTCCTTTCTGTCAGTGAAACACCTTCATGTGAGAAGGATGAAAAGTGAAGCAAGAAAGATGAACATTTGAGTACCTATCACATGCTGTCTCTGTGCTCAGCACTTTGCATCTTTTACTTCATGGGGAGACCAGATCTTTCCAGTGGAAACTTGTCGAGCCTGAAGCAGGAGATACTGGCTGCTTGCTTGTCTCTGGTAACCTATTCTGGAAAATTCCTGCTTTGGTACCAATAACAAAAAAATAAATCTTCTCCAGTCCTAGACCTGGAGTTCAGGTCTCTCAGGCTCTCTTGCAATCTTGTTCTTTTTCTCTACTCTAAAAAATTGATCGGACGAGATCTGTGGGTCTAAGAGAACTGGGCAAACTGAAATTTCTTGGTTGGGGGGTGGTGCTAGCCTTCTTGGCCTTTATAGGGAAATACAGAAGTGCCCCATTGGCCAAAAGCAAGGCTCAGAGCACTGGAAGCAGCTATGATAAGATCTGGGGGTAGAATAAAGTATTAAAAAAAAAAAAAGATCTGGGGCCTTCAGGGCAGGCTCTCTTCCCTCTTTCTCTTCTTTCCCTTCTATGGCCCTTCCTGGTGGTTTTGAAGCTCTCTAATGGAAGTGACAAGAAGTAAGTAGGAAGCCACTGGCCTTTCTCACTCTCTGCGGCTCACATCTGCCAGTTCCTGGAGCCAACAGGAGGCTTAATCACTAGGTTTGCAGGAGGAAAAAGCTATTATGCTAAGAAAGACGATCAGTCCTCCCACCATGGGCCACAGGGATTGCCTGAGATGGTATTTGTCCTAAAATCAGTGCTGGGAACATAGTTTCAGAGCAATCAGAGGAGGCAAGGTTTCCTAAATTGTGGGGAAAACTCCCCAGTTAGAATAATGGCTTATCTTTGGCACATACCCTTTCTGAGAGGGCTTCCCCAGTGGCTCAGTGGTAAAGAATCCACCTGCAGAGCAGGAGACACAGGAGACAATGGGTTTGATTCCTGGGCCAGGAAGATCCCCTGGAGGAGGAACTGGCAGCCTGCTCCAGTATACTTGCCTAGAGAATCCTGTGGACAGAGGACCCTGGTGAGCTACAGTCCCTAGGGTCGCAGGGGGACTCAGCAGCAGCAACAGCAGCAGAGCTTTCTGAGATGCACAGCCTCGTCTCGTTTCCTTCCTGTGCATGCCTTTCAAACACCGGATGGGAAAACAGCCAACATGAGAGTGCTGGGCCTTTAGAATCTGCAACTCAGTTATTTGATCTTGGGCAGGTCCCCTAGGCCTCTTGTTTCTCCATGTTTTACAATTTTATTTGTTTTATTTTTGGCGGTGGTCTTCGTTGCTGCGTGTGGACTTTCTCTGGTTGCGGCGAGCAGGGGCTACTCTCTAGTTGCTGTGCTTGGACTTCTCACCGCGGTGACTTCTCTTGTTGCAGAGCCCAGGCTCTACAGCCTGCGGGCTCCGTAGTTGTGGTGCGTGGGCTTTGTTGCCACAAGGCATGTGGGATCTTAGTTCCTAGAGGGATCAGAACAGTGTCCCCTGCATTGCCAGGCAGATTCTTAACCACTGGGGCACCCTCCTGTTACTCTGTATGATGGGGATGACAGGAACTGCCTAGCAGAGGATCACCAGGTCAGAGGTTGGTTGCACAATGCCTGGGGCTTGGTGAAAATGAAAGTGTTAGTTGCTCAGTCACGTACGACTCTTTGTGACCCCATGGATTGTAGCCCACCAGGCTCATGGAATTCTCCAGGCAAGAATACTGGAGTGGGTAGCCATTTCTTCTCTAGGGATATTCTTCATCCAGGTCTCCCACATTGCAGGCAGAATCTTTACCGTCTGAGCTACCAGGCTTGGTAGGTGCCCCAAAACTTTGTTAGAATTGGTTTCTGAACTATGGTTCAGGCCTGGTAGTGTGGCAATGGAAGGAGTGTCCTGGTGCAGCCCACATGCCCTTTCTCCCCATCCAATGATGGGCAGCCTGGAAATCCAGAAGGAAAATGTTCTCTCTTCTCTTGACCCTCCTGAGAGTCACCCGAGCTCATTATCAGGAAGAGATTTCCAAGGTGGAGGGCAGAGGCCAGGACTGAAAGGACTAGGCTGTCAGCCCACCTGATCTCATGGGGGTGTCCTGTGTGAGGTCTCCCACTTCTTTGGTGTCTTTCCTTTTATTAGGAAAACCTGCCAGAGGCTCTGGAGCAGAAAGCGGAGCCCCAGGCTGGGTTGAGGCTCCCGTCAGCGAGGAATCTGTCCAGCCAGCGGTGGTTGGGCCTCCCCCTGTCCGGCACTGTAGACCCTCAGCATTCCAGCTCCAGCGTCTGTGAGAAGGGTTATCTTGGAGTGACCCTCGCCCCAGGATGGGGGTTATTTGTGGTTCTCCTGAGGTGTCGGATGGAGTTCCACTTGTCATGAAGTCAGCCTTGGAGAGAGTCACTGCTGGTATGTGAGCCCAGCTGGTTGTCCTGCCCATTTTCTGGGGTGACCTTGTGGTCTTGTTTTCAAGGTAAGTCTTGGAATTTCCATTACAGGTCTGGGGGAGAAACAGCTTTTCTGTTCTGCTTCATTGTATTTAATGGCTGAAATTGAAAATGAGAGAAATAGTGTAAATCTGGGGATTTGGAAAAGCTTCTGATCCTTCCCTTAATCAATCTTTTTCAAGCTTTAAAAAAATATTGTATAGACACATGTATATACATATTTATGTGTATATGTATGTATGTGTGTAGATCTCTATCTGTATCATCTATATCTATCTCAAGGATCTTTGGGGGAGAGATGGGGCTTCCCTGGTTTATCACATGCTTCTTCCAGGATATGGGAAGGGTTTTTTTGTTTTTGTTTTTTTAGTGGTGTTCAGGGCACAGCTTCTTCACTCTCCTCTTTCTGCCATTAGAGTGCTATTATTTGCATATCTGAGGTTGCTGATATTTCTCCTGGAAATCTTGATACGACTCTAATGGCAGAAAGCCAAGAGGAACTAAAGAACCTCTTGATGAGGGTGAAAGAGGAGAGTGAAAAAGCTGGCTTAAAACTCAACATTCAGAAACTAAGATCATGGCATCCAGTTCCATCATTTCATAGCAAATAGAAGGGGAAAAAGTGGAAGCAGTAACAGATTTTATTTTCTTGGGCTCCAAAATCACTGTGGACGGTGACTGCAGCCATGAAATTAAAAGAAACTTGCTCATTGGAAGGAAAGCTATGACAAACCTAGACAATGTATTAAAAAAAAGCAGAGACATCGCTTTGCTGAAAAAGGTCCTTATTGTAAAAACTATGTTTTTTTTTCCTCCAGGGGTCAAGTATGGATGTGAGATTTGGACCATACAGAAGGCTAAGCACTGAAGAATTGATACTTTCAAATTGTGGTGCTGGAGAAGATTCTTGAGAATCCCTTGGAGAGCAACACCAAACCAGTCAATCCTAAAGGAAATCAGTACTGATATTCATCTAAAGGACTGAGGCTGAAGCTGAAGCTCCAATACTTTGGCCACTCAGTGAGAAGAAATAACACATTGGGAAAGACCCTAATACTGGAAAAGCTTGAAGGCAAGAGGAAAAGGGGATGACAGAGGATGAGATGGTTGGATAGCATCACTGACTCTGTGGACATGAGTTTGAGTAAACTCCGGGAAATAGTGAAGGACAGGGAAACCTGGTGTGCTGCAGTCCATGGGGTCACAAAGAATCAGACACAACTTATTGATTGAACGACAATCTTGATTCCAGCTTGTGATTCATTCACCCCAGAATTTTGCATGATGTACTCTGCATGTAAGTTAAATAAGCAAGGTGACAATATACAGCCTTATCATACTCCTTTCCCAGTCTGGAACCAGTCAGTTGTTCCCTGTCCCATTCTTTAAAGGTTCCTTGTGGCCACTGGGGGCGCCGGAGGATGAAAGAATGTTTCACTTTGAACTCTCCTGTCCAGTTGGACTTGAGTCCATAGCTGTATGGAATCTCGCTCATGGTCTTGGTGACCTGGTCTGATGTGTCGATGGGCAGCCGTGGGATGGACACGGGCAGTGGCGACAATGTTCTGATTTCATGGTGGAGAGCCCAGTGCTGGAAAAGAGCTCTAGCCTCAGGATGGGGACAGTTATAGCAGCGGTTGTATCCTGACCTCTCAGAGGACGTGTTCACAGAGGTGATATGCTGTGGTTCTCATGGCCAGGCACAGGATTCGAGGTGACAGTTCTCCATCAGCTGGTGGGGTCCTAATGGCTGGTGGCAGTGGAAGCTCTGTTCCCATGGTGGGGAAACCAGTAGTGTGATGATTGATGCTTTGATCTCTTGGGGAGGATAAATGAAGGGGTTATGTGGCAGGGGGGAGTGGGATGCCTCTGCCCACAGGGCAGCAGGGGGTCCAGGAATTGAGCTCAGAGAAGCTCCTGGACTCATGTTTGTTCTTATGTAAGAGCAAGAAGGCTGTCAAGGTCTTTCCTGCAGACACTGCTCACGCACGCAGCTGTGGGGCCTCGCCTCTCCCCCCTCTTCCTTTCAGAATCCTGCTTGAGAGACGCTGGCCACAGTGATTAAGTGTCTGATTTGATGGGGATCCTGTTAAGACACTAATGCTTTTCTAATTCTGGCTAAATCGACATTGGTTTTGTCGATCTGCCTACAAAGGTTGAGCTTGTTGCTTCCAATTTCAAGTGATTTCTATCTTGTCACTCTGTCCTTCCCCTTTAGCCTGTCTAATCCCTGGGTTCTTCCAGCTGCCTGGTACCTCCTGTGAGGCTTCCTCCTGCCTCTGAGGCTTGGCAATTAGAAACAGACTCCAGCAGGGAGGGCGGCTACGGGATTATTATTGAGGAGGGAGAGCCTGAGCGCAGTGTCCATAGCAACCCTCCCGTTTTCACCTTTACCGGGAGAGGAGGAAGGCAAGGGGAAGGCAGGGAGGCAGCGAGATGCCTGCCCTTTGCATTATTCATATCAAAGTGCTGGGTGCAGAAGGCCTTGGCTGTTGACTTTGCCCTGCGCAGGTGGTGCGGGGAGAGGGGACTTTTCCCCATCTAGTAGCAGCGACTTGGAGTGGAGCTTGGGTATGGGGTGGAGTCAGTCAGAAAGCAGGCTTCCCAGGTGGCGCTAGTGGTAAAGAACCTGCCTAACAACGCAAGAGACGCAGGTTCGGTCTCTGTGGTTCCTTCCAGCCCTCTCGGTCAGTGATTTTATTCTGGCTCCCTTAGGAAGATCATAGTGGTAATATATTCTTTTCCGATGATGAAACAGCTCAAGGAACCTGCCAAATGGGAGCTACTTCTTCAAAACGTTCACAGAGGTGAATCCTGGCGCTGAATGTAGTTCCTGGGTCTCCAAGGAAGGAGGCAGAAGGTTAAGGGCGTGGTTCTGTTTGGGGATCTCCCTCCCGGCTTCCCAAGGGGCCTGGAGTGCAGTGCTATGTGTATATACCACCAGCAGAGGTCGCCACACTCCTCACAAACCTGCCACTGGTTTCTGGGCCCCAGGTGGGTGACGGGTGAGCACAGGCTGTGGCCTCAATCTCAAAGCCAGAGCTGGGCTGGGAGCCACCCAGACCTTCCTGCTTGAGCCACCACTGGTCAGCTGGAGTCTGGGGAAGGGCTGATGTCATCGGTTGGCTCAGAAGCCTGGGGCCCAAGTCACCAGCCAGCCTCTGGAGACCTGCTCTCCACTCTCAGCCCAAACTGTAGGAGGGCCATTCACCCAAGGCTACAGAGTGCCTGGGGCCCTGGGCTGCCCTGGTTCTTGGCCTTCTCTTTGGCAGCTCAGGTGCCAGTTCTGGGTTTAGGAAACTGTTAGAGGTAATTTTTTTTTTCTCCTCCTCTGAGGCTTTTGGGACTGAGATCAGGAAATGGACTTAATCAGTAAATCTAAATTGAGAGCGTGTGCTGTGCTAGGTATGGGGGATTCAGCAGTGGATAAAACAGACAGAAATTCCACCCGCAGGAAGATGAATGTCTAGTTGGGGACAGAGGGGAGGATGCCATCACCTGCACTGCGGTATGGGGCTGGGAGTGGACATGCCTGCCTCTCCACTGACTTAGCCCTGAGCAGACTGGCCTTTGGACCTGCCCTAACTCTAGGGATGAGGCCCAGGTGCTGAACCCTGGCCAAATGGGTCTCCATGGGCTCCACCCCAGCCACCAGGGTCCACCAAGGTCCTTGCACTTTCCCAGTCAACCTATCTATCACTTTACAATTTGCGAAGTGTGTGCCCTTATCCTAGCTCCCCGTGAGCCTGGCCAGGCAGCATGGGGACAAGATGCTGGTGCCCTGTAACCCATTATCTCATGCCTTCTTTCCAGAGATCATATCAACACCTTTTATTTGACCTCTGTGCATGCTAAGTTGCTTCAGTTGTGTCTGACTCTTTGCAACCCCATGGACTGTAGCCTGCCAGGTTCCTCTGTCCATGGGATTCTCCAGGCAAGAAGACTGGAGGGGGTTGCCATGCCCTCCTCCAGGGGATCTTCCCGACCCAGGGATCAACCCGTGTCTCTTGTGTCTCCTGCACTGGCAGGCAAGTCCTTTACCACTAGCACCACCTAGGAAGCCCCCAAAACCTTTAACTTCTCTAAAAACTGACCCGTCCAGACTGACTCATCTGGGCAGCACAGCAAGTTCTCACACCAAAGCCATGGAGAAAGGGTCAGGAGACGCATTTAAAAACGTGTCTCAATTTTCACAAGATGACTGTGGAGAGAGGCCTGCCTGGGTCCAGCTTTATGGGCTCAGAGTGGTGCCATGTGCTCACCAGCAGGGAGAAGGTGGCTCTAAAGCAGACAGATTGGAGTCCCAGCCTGAGGCTCCTCCGGCTCCGCTGCCTGCCTGCTCACTCTGTCTTCTCTTGACAGCCAGAACCAGCCCCCTCCGGCCACACAGTTTTGGAGCAGACTCGTCACCCTTCCTTCACTCTTCTCTGTGAAGCTGCTTTTATGAAACTTCCCCAGGTCCTTCTGTCAGAGGGGGATCATGGAGAACCTGGCTAGTGGAGGGCGGGAGGAATTGTCTTCTGGAAGGGGACGAAGCCCAGTGGCAGTGGCTGAGTGGAGAGGCGACCTGCAAGTGGATGGCCCAGTTTGGCTCAAGGCATGACCTCTTGCCTTCTTTGAGAGCAAGAGCAAGCCAGTTGCCTTCCCTGGAACTTAACTCAGTTTCCCCATCTGTAGAACGGGGCTACTAATTCAACCTCACTGGCTTGTGGGGACCACATATGCACAGAGCAGGCTTTCAGTGAACGCACCAGGGCATGAGATCTTTTGTAGCGAGATCCATGCAAAGCACAGAAGTTTCTGTTTTTCTTCAGCAAAGCACGATCCTGGAGGAGATGGTATATGCTGCCGTAGGTGGCTAAGAGTGGCTGGTGGGCGCCCTGGAAGCAAGTAGGGGTGTGCTGTGGTCTTGCCTCACTCTTTCTGCCATGGCTTGGGGGAGGCTGAGCGGGCTCGAGTTAGGAGAGCCCTCGTCCTGGGTCTGGATGTTCAGGGACTCAGAGGAAAGCATGGATGAGGGATCTGCACCTACAGATCGGAGCTCACGGTGGCCAGGCGTGCAGGTACGGGGTAAGCACTGTGTCCAGGGTCACAGTGCCCTGGACTCTGACTCAGTCATCAGTTCACTCACTCACCTCCCGATTCAACAGTCTGGGTGTGAGGTGCAGTGCGGGGTTGTGTGTGTGTTTTACAATTCACACTACAGGCTCCTGTCACTGAGCTGCTTATGGGTGTAAATTAAAAACAGGGGAGGAAAGACATGTATACAGAGGACTCCAATACAAGGCAAGAGGTGGAAAGTATCCCCAGAGAGATACAAATAAAGTGCTAAGGGAATTCAGAAGAGGGAGATGGTGTCAAACTAGGGGGAGAAGCTGAGGAGGGGTGTCTGGGAAGGCTTTGGGTGGAGGCAGCACTGTGCTTTCTTCAAATTCCAATGGGATTGGACACAGAGTGGGCTGGAGCGGCCTTCCAGGCAGCACTAATGGGGAAGGTGAAAAAGCACGAGTCTGGGGTCAGAAGGATCCAGGTTCAAGTCCATGACTAACTTATGAACTTGAGCGAGTCACTTCAGCCTTTCTACATTTTAGTTTATGGGGGTGAGAGTGTAAAGGCTGGAGCGATAGAACCTTCCTGGCCTGCTTTTCAGGGCTGCCAGGAAGTGCAAATGGAGTACTTTATGTGAAAGCAGTTGGAAAAGTATAAAGTGCTATGAAAACGCAGGGGCTGTTTTTATTTTTAAAGCATTAATTGATTCAGCAACAAAACTCCTAGGTAAGAACACAGTAATGACTGAACCTGGATGGGCTAGACAGCAGTTCAGCTCAAAGCTGTCTCTAACCCAATCATCCAGGGTCTGAGGAAGTGTGGTTGATCTTTATACTTTCATTCCTGGAAGGTTAAGGATAGCCCTTAACCACCACAAACTTTCTCAAAAATCCCACTATTGTCTGTTGTTGTAGATCATCTGAACTCCATCCATCCACCTATTTGTCTGTTCAGCCGGCCATCCAGCCAATTTACCAATCTATCCATTCACCCATTCACCTATCCATCCATCCATCCATCCATCCAATAAACCTATAATGAGTACATCCATGGCCAGATACCCTGCTCAGTGTTGGGATACAGAAAAAAATTAGACCTCTTCCCTGTGCTCAAGAACTCTACAGCTTAGCGGGAAAGATAGCTGTATAAATCATATATCATTACTTTTTAAAAAAGAATATTCAGTCAATTCTACATTTTGGGGAGTAACAAATTTCAGAGACCACCGATTATGGGATTTTAAGGCTGAGTGATCTTTGAACTCTCTTTTATCACACTCATTTTACTGATGGGGAAATTGTGATTATTGTTTGTTGTGGAAAGCAATATGACTTCCTCTTATTTGCCTCCAAATAACCTCTTCAAGCTTTCAAGTTCAGTTCAGTTCAGTGAATCTTTATTAAACATCTATTAGGTGCCAGGCCCTGGGCAAGAGCTGCAGGTGTGGCAGTGAAGAGGATGCCATTCCTGCCCTCAGGGATGCACACACAGTCTAGGGACAAAGGGACATGCAGAGAAATAATAGCTCTGCTGCTGCTGCTGCTCTCGTGCTTGATAAAGACAGGGATAGAGGTGGGCACAGGCTGTGAACACACAGGAGAAGGGCCCCTGCTCTGAATACGGGGAGCTTGGGAGAGGCTTCCTAGAAAGATGTCCTGTGAGCCACGTCTTGAAGGGCAAAAAGCAATGTGTTAGATGAAGATGTCCTGGAAAGGCATCTGGGCAGAAGGCACAGCGTGGGCAAAGACATGGAAGTAGAAGTAGCGTGGCTTATTGGAGGAACTCCCTTGGAGTAGGAAATGGCATTCCACTCCAGTTTTCTTGCCTACAAAATCCCATGGAGAGAGGGGCCTAGCAGACTACAGTCCATAGGGTTGCAGAGAGTTGTACACGACTGAGTGACTGACTATATACTTGAAGAACCATACATGGTGTTGGGACTTAAAGAAAGGGGGAAGTGGTGAGGGATGAATGCGGAGAGGAGGGCAGGGGCAAAATGACAGTGCACCCGAGGTGGAGCTGGTATGGCCAAAGGGCACCTATGCCTTACTGGGCTTGGGGAGCATGCCCTTGTTTACTTTCTCTGTCCTTTCTGGGCTAAGAAACTCCAGTACATTCCCTTGGCCTTCCCCTTTACAGTCTTGGTCACTCAGCTGTGCCCAGCTCTTTGTGACCCATTGGACTGTGGCACCAAGTTCCTCTGTCCATGGGATTTTTCAGGCAAGAATACCAGAATGGGTTGCCATTTCCTTCTTCAGGGGATCTTCCTGACCCAGGAATGGAACCAGTGTCTCCTGCACTGCAGGTGGATTCTTTACCTGCTAAGCCATTGGGGAAGCCCCTTTCAGTCTTAAGAGGTCTAATTCGTGTGAAGGACAAGCCTGTCCTTCAAGGTGTGAGTTTGGATATGCAGGAAAAGTCAGCCTTGATTTGCAAGACTTGCCGATTACTATGGTGTAAACACATCCAACAGCAAGGATTTCAAGCTATTAATGCAACATCACTGGTCATGGAGTTGGGAAGAGAAATACACTGTTGGGTTTTATAGTACCAGTCAGCTCCAGCACAACTTCTGGGCTGAGTGTGTGGTCTGAAGAGGTAGCCTGCTCCTACTGACTTGCATGATATAGGGACCCTATCACTCCCATTTTATAGACTGGGAAGCTGAGGATCAGAAGGTGGTTGTCCTGCCTGTGATCACACAGCCACTGCCTGACAGAGAGGGGCAGCCTGGGCAGCCTGATTCCAGAGCCTGAGTTCTAACCATGATATTGTTCTCTTCCCATTCCTTCAGGGTGGCTGTACTGAAGTGCGTGAGCTGCTCCAACAGGGTGGCTGTACTGAAGAGTGTGAGCTGCATCAGTGGCATTAGCCTTCAAGTTCCAGCCCATTTCCAGATCAATCTCCAGTTGACATTTGGCTCAGTATAGTTAGTTCTCCCATCTTCCAGGTGTTTCTCACCACCATTCATGCTAGAAGGACATACTCAAACAGTCCCCATTGGATCCACCTGGCACAGCCAGGGGACCTGGAAGCAGGAGGGGATCCAGAAAGGTCAACTGAGACTGAGACAGATCGTGGTGGTGGAGTGGGCACAGAAATGCCTAGACCTGGAGTGTGTCCCTAAAAATTGGTTTTTCACAGCCCAGATGCTGTGTCTAGCACTGAGAAGCAATAGTAACAGCACATTTCTGCTACTCACGACACAGTAATGGCAATTTGTTATGAAATCATTAAGCCTAAGTATATGATCTGGAGCCTTGAACAAAACAGGTGGCTCTGTTTGTGGATGGAAGGAGGGAAACCAAGAAGACAAACCAAGAAGGAAAGGAGCAGGCAGGGGGCATGCTGAAGGGATGGAGGTGTGGGAGGGGTACTGGTGGGCTGGCATGGTTGTGGGAAAACACGGGAGACCCCAGGCTTGTGTCTGAGCCCATGTTGTGACTTGCAGTGGCAGGGGCGGGGCGGTGTTACCATGTCATCAATAATAATAACACTTATCAAGGTATTGTCTACAGTTGTAATTATTGAGGTTTCAGGGGTTGTGGCTTACAAGTAACGCTTAACTGTCAATTATTAGGGCTGATAGGGGATTGGAGAGGGGAGAACTGGCATAGGAAGGGTACTCTGGGCTCTTCTGATGGGAGCTCTGCCCCTTCCTGACCTGACTACTTGCTGCTCACCATTCAGAACTGCTTTAAAACCTCACTGTGTGTGTGCATGCTTATGGACCACTGAGTGCACACCTGTGTATATATGTGCACCTGCATACGTGTATCTGTGTGTGTATGTGTGCATGGCTCTCCTACTCTTCCCCCTTCCTATCCTCTTCTAGGAAAGCAGCTAGACAGAGGCCAAGGGGTGATGGGGGACCAAGACCAGGTAGGAAGACATCGCCTTCCTAAAACTCCAGGTGTGCCTGGGGAATCCCAGGCCCCCTCTTCACTGATCTCTAAGTCAGTTGCAGTTAGAAATGGAAATGAATTCAGCAGGGTCCCATTTCTTTGGAACTCCCTTTGCACACAGTGGGAGCTTAATAAATACTTGATGATGGTTCTGAACCTGGGAAGCCAGAAGCTGTTCCCAGCTCAGACTCTCAGAGCCCCATGGAACAGATCAGGTGGGGGAGCTACCACAGGGGTCTTCAGTCTTCCTGCCAGACCCTCCCTTGACTCCAAGTCCAGCTGCAGCCATAGTCCATTTCACACATCCTGCTTTGGGAGGCCAGTTCTTCCCCCACAACTTCTGTCTGGCTCTTTCCCACTCGTCATTTGAGCCACATTTATGGAGCCACCACTTTGCACTGAGCATCATAGAAAAAAGGCATCCTGGGAGATGGTATAGGGGCTGTGGGTTCAGACTGACCTGGGTTCAGATTCTACTACCCTTAATTACAAATGGGGTAACATCTGGCAAGTTACTTATCTGTGCTTGAGTGGTTTTTTTAAACAACGATTTTCATCTGTAGAAGGAGAATAATGACATCATTTTCATAGGGTTGTTGTGAGGCTTAGAAATAACAGATGCTCCTGCACACATATTACAGGCAGCTCAGTATCTACCTGGGGTCAGGAGGATGTGACCTTTGCTTCTGTGACCTTGAAGTTGTTACTCAATATCCTTGAACATCAGTTTGTGAAATGGAAACACGATGCCCGCCTCCTTGGGTATTTGCAGGCTGTAGCTGAATAATAGGCGTGAAATAAGCTATCGTAGACCCTGACCATTAATAACTTCCTGTTTCTTGCCGCCGCATCAGCGTGCACAGTTCCCCTCCGTACGAGGACCTCTGCTCCTCTTCGCCACCACCCCGCGTGCGCATACATCTCGTATCGCCGTGGGCTGACGGGCTTCTACCATACCTGTCAGAGAAAAAAGAGGGCAGCTGCTCAGCTCCCGGGTGGGGAGCGGAAACTACAGTTCCCAGCCCGCGCTGCGCCGCCGCCGGGGCTGGGGCGGAGGCGCGGCAGGCCCCTCCTCTGGGGAGGAGCCTATGCGGGGGCGGAGTTAGGAGGTGGTTGGAGAGTTAAGCCAAGCCAATGAGACCAGCTGCTAATAAGTGGGCTTGGCTTACCCTATAACAGTGGCAGGAGGAGGAGAGCAAAGCTATTGAGCCAGCGAGGGTGAAGCTGAGCCTGGCCTCACACGCTCCTAGAGGACCACCTCCTGAGACAGAGTTCTTTTTCCCCCTTCTTCTTCTTTCTCCAAGCTCCCCTCCTGCCCTCCCTCCCTGCCCAGTACCATGCATTCTTGAGTGGCAGCGTCTGGACTCCAGGCAGCCCCCAGAGAACCGGAGCAAGCCAAAGAGAGAGGACTGGAGCCAAGACACTCTGGTGGGGGAGCTTGGATGCCTGGCTTTCTTTGAGGACATCTTTGGAACGAGGGTGGCTTTGGGGTGGGGGGTTGTGCTGCAGGCAATCCAGCCCGGCCCCAAGATGGACACTTCTGGGCACTTCCATGACTCTGGGGTGGGGGACCTGGATGAAGACCCCAAGTGCCCCTGTCCATCCTCCGGGGATGAGCAGCAGCAGCAGCAGCCGCCGCCACCGCCACCACCGCCAGCACCACCAGCAGCCCCCCAGCAGCCCCCAGGACCCCCGTTGCAGCCTCAGCCTCCGCAGCTTCAGCAGCAGCAGCAGCAGCAGCCACCGCATCCCCTATCTCAGCTCACCCAACTCCAGAGCCAGCCCGTCCATCCCGGCCTGCTACACTCCTCTCCCACTGCTTTCAGGGGCCCCCCTTCATCCAACTCCACCGCCATCCTCCACCCTTCCTCCAGGCAAGGCAGCCAGCTCAATCTCAATGACCACTTGCTTGGCCACTCTCCAAGTTCCACAGCCACAAGTGGGCCTGGTGGAGGCGGCAGGCACCCGGCAGGCCAGCCCCCTGGTGCACCGGCGGGACAGCAACCCCTTCACGGAGATCGCCATGAGCTCCTGCAAGTACAGCGGGGGGTCATGAAGCCCCTTAGCCGCCTCAGCGCCTCCCGGAGGAACCTCATTGAGGCTGAGCCTGAGGGCCAACCCCTCCAGCTCTTCAGCCCCAGCAACCCCCGGAGATCATCATCTCCTCCCGGGAGGACAACCATGCCCACCAGACCTTGCTCCATCACCCCAATGCCACCCAAAACCACCAGCATGCCGGTACCACCGCCAGCAGCGCCACCTTCCCCAAAGCCAACAAGCGGAAAAACCAAAACATTGGCTATAAGCTGGGACACAGGAGGGCCCTGTTTGAAAAGAGGAAGCGACTGAGTGACTATGCTCTGATTTTTGGGATGTTTGGAATTGTTGTTATGGTGATAGAGACCGAGCTCTCTTGGGGTTTGTACTCAAAGGTAGGGGCTGCAGTTTCTCTTTATACCTTTGAACAAAAGGAATATGTAGGTAGCAAAAGAGAGAGAGTGGGGGAGAGAGAGAGAGATTGGGGGAGAGACAGAGGTGGTGGTGGTGGGGAGAGGCGTTTGTTCAATTATATCGAACACTTAACTTCCCATGGTTTTCCTGCTTAATCCCGGGAGAATTCATTCCTTGCTTCCCTTGGAGGGGGGGGACATCCCCACACACTGTGTCTAATTTGCGGACTCTGTGTTAGGGAGGATTAAAGAATCCCTTCTGAGAAATCATCTTTCCTCCTGGCTCACTCGTACTAAAGCATAACCCAGCAGCTTAACGCACCAATTAATTACACTCTGCCTTGATGTGCTTGCCAGTTTCTGTGACTTCCCCCTCTCCTCCCCCTCCCTGCTCCACTCCATTTTCCCGAGGATAAAAAAGAAATAAATGTCTGGGTGGGGGGTGGGGATTCCATGCCAGTCCCTTCTCTGTCTTCTCCCTCTCTTCCCAAGTTTCCATTTCCCTCCTCCTCCCTGAGAGACTTAGGGCAAAATAGAAAAGCACCGGTGATTTGGCGTCTCCTGTGTGTGTGTAGGGGGCTGGGTGCGGGGGGAGGCATGGGGTAAAGATATAGGCAGAGGAAATCAGCGGTCCTTTCCCTCAGGAAAGAGGACCCAGAATAAACCTGCTGCTGCCTCGTAAACACCCCCTGATAAAAATGGCTACAGGTGTTACCCGGGCAGAGCAGATGGGCGCCGCCTTGGCATCAGCGGCGGCGGTGGGGGAGTGCCTCTCCTTGGGATGGAATGACAGGGTTTCCCGGGCGTCCCCGAGAGCCCGCGCCCCCGGCTCAGCCCCAGTTCTCCCCTCCCACCCCAACTCCTTCTTCTCGGGGATAAATAAGGATGAGTGTGTGCGCGAGTGTGTGAGTGCGCGCCCGGATGGAGAACGGCGGCGGCGGCGGCGGCGGCACGGGCTTTAGCGGGGGAGGCTGGCCCCGCTGCTCCAGCCTCTGTCCAGTCCCCAGGCGGAGGAGGGGGCTTCCCTCCCTTAGCGGGCTTGAAGTCGCGTCCTCCAAGGTAGTGGGGCTTGAGGAAGGTGGATTTCTGTCAAAGCTCTGCTTGCTGGGAGCCCTCCTGCTGCGAGCTTGGAGGCTTGGAGACCTGGGGAGTCACTGGGCAAGTGGATTTTTCCCCACTCTACCCTTCACCCGCAGTTTACTTGTTGGTGTGTGTGTGCGCGCGCGCATGCATGCTTGCTTGTTGCTTGGATTTGTCATTTTGGGCAGGGGGTGGCTAGGCTGGCCAGCGGGTAGCTGGGAGGGACTCAGCTGTTGGGGGTTTCAAATAGAGCTTGTTTCAGGCTGGGCACAGCTGCTGCGAGACTGTCACATTCCTTGTTGAAATCCAGCCACAAAAACCTGGGAGGTGCTGATCGGTTTCCCCATTCCCAGCCTCTCGCTCTCTGAGCCGGGGATGGGCAGATCTCCCTGCTCTAGAAAGGGGTGGGGCAGACCTGTCAGACGGCCTGAAGAGCCAGAATGAAGACTTCCAGGTGGAAGGTCCTGGCTGCTCAGAGGGCATTGCCCCAGCTCTGGGCAGCTCCTGGAAGTCGCCTTCATCTCTGGAGGTGTAGGATTTGAGCCCCTCAGTGAGCTGGAGCGAGCGGGGTTTCCCCCTGGAATCGCAGCTCACTTAGTCATTCCCTGTAATGAGCCTCTGAGTCTGCAGGTCTTTCTGCTTGCTGCCTTCTCCTGCTGGGCGCTCCAGGGGAGGGGGCCACTGGCCTCGGCAGGCCTGACAGCCACTCTGGGCACAACCCCGGCCCCTCCAGGCTCCCCCTGGGGACCAGGAGCCCTTGCTGGGGAAACTGATGCAAGCTCAAGTGCTGGGGTGTGGGGAGAAGGGGCAAGACCCTCTCTTTTAGTGAGCCCTTGAGCTTTTAGGGAAATGGCTCTTCCTTGAGACAGCTCCCAGTGTGGGATCTGTCTGTGCACATTTGTCTTGATGGGGTGGGAGGGTTGCTGCTGGAGCAGGTGGCTCCCTGCTGGAGTATTCAGGGAAAGGGGCTTTCCCAGAGCCAGAGAAAGCAGACTCTGGGGCAAAGGAAAGTTGAGGTGATCCAAGGGGCTGGGCTTTGCCTAGTTTTAAGTTGACGACCCTCTGGCTGATGGATGCATGGAGGGCAGCAGCAACCCAGAAAGTCTTGCTTGCCTCAGCTAATGAGGAGGCCACTTCCCGTGCACCTTGGGGTTGGTCTTGGTGTGCTGAGCAGGGCTCACTTTCGCCTGCTCACCAGCCCTCCCATCCTCTATCTACCAGGCACTGAGTCACTATGGAACAAGTATTTTCTGGGTGTCTGTGTCAGGCCCTGTGGGCCTAGGAGGGGGTTAGGGCAGCTATTGTCTCTCTTCTCCTGGAGGCAAATAGGGTTGTTTTAAAGAAGCAGAGCAGAGTCTGAGTCCCAGCTCTGCCATCTCCAGTGTGTGATCCTGGACAATCCATGTAGCTTCTTTGAGCCTGTCTCCCCAGCTGTCAAGGGGGAGAGTGGGGTGCTCCAGGTAGGACCTATTGCTATTGTTATTGATGATAGGAGGAAAAAAGATGTCTTTTTCCTCTGTTATCTAGCTCTGGCTTCGGAATTAGTTGGGGCCTTGATAGGCTTGGAACCCAGACTTGTCAGTGGGTGAGAAGTTGTCTTGGAGGGGAGAATTTTGGAGAATGAGCTGGGTCTTCTGATTCACATGCATGCATGTTAAATCGCTTCAGTTGTGTCTGACTCTTTGTGACGCTATGAACTGTAGCCCACCTACGTCCTCTGTCCATGGGATTCTCCAGGCAAGAATACTGGAGTGGGTTGCAAGAATACTGGTTCTCTTTCAGGGGATCTTCCTGACTGAGGGATCAAACCCTTGTGTCTTATGTCTCCTGCATTGGCAGACAGGTTCTTTACCACTAGTACAACCTGGGAAGCCCGGAAACCACCTATAACATGGGTCTGTTGCAGGGAGGTGAACCTTTGTTCCCCAGCCTGGCAGAGAAAACAGATTCTGTTGTGATGAGAGGGTTTAGGTCAGAATGAAGAATCACCAGCTGGGGGAACTCAGAGACAGTCAGTGACCCTAGGGATGGATGGCTGATAGCCTCTTTTGCTGGAGAACTCTGTGTCTGGTTGGTATGGTGACTGATGTGGAAGCAGGAGGATGGACAGATTGGATTATTCTGTCCTGATGGTTACAGTTCCCACTCAAAGGCCCTGGGGAGAGGGACACACTTTCTTTTCCCTAGGTGATGAAGATTACTAACCTTGTGTTTGAGCTGCCGCTTTCTGTAGTTTTCTGCTTTTTCTTGGGGCTGTGGCTTTCCTGTTTGCCTGTCTCTGGCTGCTGTCTGTTGCTGGGGGAGGAATTTACCACAGAGGCCTGGCTCTCTTAAGAAGAACCGGCGTGACCCCTGAGCATAGTCAGTTCATACTAAAGGGTGACAGCCCAAGGAAGTAAAAGAATCCAGGATGGAATGGTCCTTGGCCTCCTTCTCACAAGCCACAGGTGATGATGGGAAAGGACGATGGGCTGAGGTAACAGGGAGAGCTGTTTGTGATCACACCCAGGCCGTGGCACCTGATGGTTATTCCCGAACCAAATGAGGGTGAGGTGTTTTCTTTACGAGTGGATTCACCCTTGAGGACTTAGCCCATGGCAGGCCAGGTCCAGATGTCCTGTTGAGGAAGGAGTCTTAGTCTTAGGATACTGCATTAGTGCTGGTCAGGGTTAAGCAATGAGGATGTGGGGGTCCTTCTCGGCATGCTTTATTTTTCTCCAGAGCCGGTCTGAGCCACACCTGCTCCGGCATCATACTCTGACTGCTGTGCTCTTTCAGGGAGAGCTGGAGGCTCGGTGGCTGCCCCCTTCCCACCTTGCCATCCTGCTGGTGCCTGAGCTGGTGCTTCCATCCAGCGGGGGAGTCATCAGTGGCCTCGTGTCTCAGGGACCTCCGGTGTTGGGTGGTGGGGTCAGCCTGGGGGAGGCTGGGAAATGCTGGGGCAGCAGAGTGGCTGTTTTGTACAACCTCAAACCACTTCCCCACCCCCGGCCTCACAATCCGAGTTTCACCTCACAGGCAGAGCCCATCCCCTGCCCCCTCGTGCCCTGCTTCTGCCCTCCCCACCAGCTTCCTGCCTCTCTGCTCTTCCTCTCCCCTGGGGGCCTTGTTGCTGCGGTCACTCAGGCCACGAGTGGAGGCGTGGGTATGCCGGGCTTCCCGGGCTGCCCAATATGCTCCCATGCGTGGCTTCCTTTCTTCAAGCCGCCTTGTGGGAGGCCAGCCTGAGAAAGGCAGGCTTCTCTGCACATCCCAGGGAGCCTTGGTCCCCTGGCTGTTCACCTTTCCAGGAGAGTGGGGTCCTTTAGGGCCCACTGGTAGCTCTTTGGTGACCTCACAGAGGTCTGCCCCCAGCCTCCAGCTGGAATAATTGAGTGGGTTCACTGGTCCCAGCTCTTCTGTTCTCCTGCCCTCCCTGTCATGGAGGCCTTGTTTGCAGACCAGCAGCTGATGCTGGGTTCTGGGTGAATGGTCTGCACCTCCTGCCAGACCCAGGAGCTGCTCTGGGATAGGAGGGTGACTGTGGGGCGATGTCCCGGTGTTTGGGAGCAGATGCCGCAGGGTACTCATGTCTGTGGTTTCCAGCATGTTGGGAAGGTAGGAAAAGGTCAGATTCTTCTCCCTGGAGCCTCCCTATGGGACAGGGAGCAGAAGGCAGGAGATTTTTTTTTTTTTTTAATTTTAATTATTTATTTGGCTGCGCCGGGTCTTAGTTGCAGCATGTGGGATCTAGTTCCCTGACCAGGGATTGAACCCATGCCCTCTCCATTGGTAGCACAGAGTCTTAGTCACTGGACCACCAGGGAAGTCCCAGGAGACTCTTTATAAGCGATTGGCTGGAGGCAGGCACCCGGGGAGCCAGCCACCCAGGCCCGAGGCATATGTTTTACGATCACAGGTCACACCCAGTGTCTTGGCCCAAGGAGGTTCAAGAGAGACTCTGGAGTGTGAAAGCCAGCCTCTTCTCCCACCCAGGGTGGTGGTGACTCTATTTATAACCTTGGTGGACAGTCTGCAAATGAGTCAAACATTTGTAACCCACAGAAGGGACAGCTAACTTTTATATATGCTTCTCTTTTGCGTGTCATGACACTATTTATAACTGTCCCGGGGAAAGACTTCATAACACATCCGGACTTCCTTTCCCCACAGGCAGCGCTCCCTGCTGCTCTGGCCCTGGCATCATCGCTGGGGCATTTATCGGCTGCATGGGCTCATTATAAGCCTGGTGCGTGGCCTTGTATTTCCCTTACAGGGAAACACAGCTTGCAGGAAGGGGGATTTGTGGGGCCAGGGTCCACAAAGATCTGCTCTAAAACATAGAAGGTAAAGAAAAACAAAATGAAAAGAAATTGGAGTAACCTCTGTTGAAGCTGAGGCCCTGATAGAGATGTAAAATCAGAACTGAGAGCTTTGGCTTTGTTGCAGTTATTTGTAAAGCACATTTGGGGGAGAAAATGAGTATGTGAGAGGGAGAGAGAGGGAGCAAGAAGGAGAGAGAGAGAAGGGGTGGTGAGGGGCGGCTGTGTACTGATTAAACGCTGCCTCCCTCAGCTCAGTGGCAGGCAGACCAGCACATTCATTCATTCGTAGCTGTTTTTCTTCTCTTTCTTTCAAAACCCCAAAGGGAGAGAGAGAAAGAAGAAAGCCTCCTAGTCTTCTTTAAATAATGAGGGTGGGGAATTCTAAGACTACACTGTTCTTAGGAGCTGTGGGGAGGAAAATTCTAGTGCCGTTTTTCTCTGGTGAGGAAAGTCCGGAGGAGGCTGTTGGGTTTTGGGGTGCCCCTTTCCCTGTCGTTCCACCCCCAGGAGCTCAGCTGGGATCCGAGAGAGCAAGGATGGAAGGGGAGCTGGGGGCAGGGACCACCCTGCTTTGTCTCTGGGCCTGGCCCTGCAGGGGCCGTGAATGCTGGGTGACAGGAGTGGAGAGGCAAGCATCTGTACTGGGTAACCTTCCATGGAGAGTCCTGGAGGTGGGGGGTGGTCGCAGCCCCCTTCATAGGTGATGTCACGGGGCCAAGCTGACGTTGCTGGTGGGTAGCAGCACTGGATTAAGAATCCAGGGCCATTAGGAGTCCCAAGTTTAGGCCTTTCTGCTTGCCTGCCTGCTGCTTATCATTGACATTGATAAGAAATTGCTTATCATTCTTAAGAGACAAACCAAGGTTTATGGGCTTGAGAGCTGTGATGCCAAATGTGGGAATGGGAGGCTTTACCAAGGGGCAAGAAGGGGCTTGATGGAGGGTGGGTACCAGTGCAGGTACCCAGAGGACACAGTGTGGACAAGATGGCAAGGGGCGGGGCCCTGGAGGCAGCCTCAGTCCAGGGTGACACGTGGACAGGTCCACGATCTGTCCTCTGCTGCCTCCTCACTCGGAGGCCTGGTAATACTGCTCTGGGGTGAAGCTGGCAAAGCTGAGAGGGCAGAAAGTGTGGGGATTACAGGAAGGATAGGAGTGTGTCCTGTAGAGGCCTGGACCGGGTGGGCTCCTGCTGCAGCCCTGCAGAGCTCGCCCTCCACCCCTGGAGAGTCAGCAGGATGCTGCCGTGCGAGGCTCCCTGGCCTCTGGGCCCTCCTTTGTGCTCCCCATCGCCCTCCTTTCCTCTTCTCCAGCTCTGACTTCAGGGCTCCTTGTTGGGGTGACTCATGTGGGCTCAGCATCTTGCGTCTCACAAGGTATTTCCATTTGTTCCTCAGGATCCCCACCTCAGCCCTGGGAGTCGTTACAGTCTGCAGTAGCTCACAGATGAGAAAGCTGAGCTGTGGAGGGTTAAGCGGCTAACTCCTGGTGCCCGCGTGAGGAGAGAGGGGTCTAGAATGAAAGCGCAGGTCCCCAGTACCCTACTCATCTCTCTGTTCCAAACCCCACTGCAGACCTCTTCTGGGGATTTGAGTGAGGGAAACTTCAAGGGCTTCCCCATCCCTGCTTCTAGAACTTTCTTCTGCCTCTGTGAGTCTCAGTTTCCTACTTCTTATTTAGCTCTCGTCAGCAGCAGTTAGTGTTCAAGGAAGGCCTGTCTCTGCTTTAAAGGAGCCCTGCAGAGGTCCCTCCACCTCTTGCTTCTGACATGCTGTGTGGCCTTTGTCAAGTCCCGTCACCTCTCTGGGTCTCTGATTTTCCAGCTTAAAAATGAGGGCTGAACTCGGATGCTGAGCTCCTTTCCTGCTCCAAAACTTTCCAATTCCACTGAATATACATTTGTCCCGGGATTATCACCAAGATGCCAAGCCATAGTCTTCCAGCTCCTGTTCTCAAGGGGTGCTGGGCCTGCACCCAGGCACGATCCACCCAGGCTGGGCTGTGGTTTCTGCCAGTGGTATTGGGAGTGCTGAGGAAGGAGATAGTCATTCAAGATGTTGGGGGGCTCCCTGTAGGAGGTGGGATGGCCCCTGAAGGGTTAGACAGACCAAGAGGGCAGGGTCATGGACAGCGGGCCTTTCTGAGGGTGAGAATGTTGGCAGCCAGGGCAGAGGGTGCAGAGGGGGAGGGACCAGAGCAGGGGCAGCGTGGGGTTACCCCCATGTGCTGTCCACAGGGTAGGTGGGGAGGAAGGAAAATCTGGGAGTTAGTCTCTAGTTGATAACTGTAGTTGCCAGGGGCTCGAGTGCTGAAGACCCGCAGCTCTTCTTAGAGGTAATACCGATTGGCAGAGGTGGCCTGGCATGGCAGTTGCGGCCATGGGCTCTGGGCTCGCATCTAGACTCGGCAACCCTCTAGTGGTGGGTCCTCAGGGAGTTTCCTGAACCTGGGGCCGGTTTCTCAGACCTTCAGAGAGAACCAGGCCTGCCCATAAGCATACATGGAACCCAGGTCAGAGCTGGGCATACAGTAAGCCCCGATGTCCATCAGGGGTTGCTTTTGTGAGTGGTGGTTAGAAGATGCTCCTGTTAGCCCAGGGACCCCACCACCCCGAGAGCCATTGGGGGTAGGGGCGTGGGTGCATATGTCACCCTCCACACAGGTAGCTGTAGAAAGGGGCTCTGGAAGGGGGCGAACACATGTGGAAATGCCGCCTTCTCCTGAAATCAAATGGCTTCACCTTGGGTCCTGTTTCTGCCTGGGTCCCTGTGGGTAAGTCTGGAGAAGAGGGAAGCAGGCTGTCCCCTGGAAGGTGGGGCAGCGGCGGTGGCCCGGCTTGGGCTTCTGGAGCCTTCTAACCTCATGGGACCCAGTTATTCTACACTCAGCGTCAGCAGTCTGTGGCCTGGGCACAACTTGTTGGGTGTGGACCTGCAAACTGGACAGGTGGAGAGAGATCAAAAATAAGCCCAGGAGCCAGGCCAGAGGCTGAGAGGCCTGGAGGAAGGTCAGGGGGACACACGATGACAGGGCAGAATGAGGCTGAGAGCATGGGGTGGCAGGGAGAGGGCCAGCCAGGAAGCCTTCCTGGGATAGAGCTGGGCAAGAAAAGAAAGGCTTTCCTGATGTGTCTTCAAGGGAACCCAGCTTTTTTTCCTTCAACACTTGCAATGGGGTACCTTCTTGAATTCAAAAGGTCGTAGGGGCTTGTGAATCAATCTCCCCTAAAAAAAAAAAAAGTTCTCTTTGCCCTTTCTGCTCTGCATGTGTGCTAAATCACTTCAGTCATGTCTGACTCCTTACGACTGTATGGACTGTAGCCCACCAGGCTCCTCTGTCCATGGGATTCTCTAGGCAAGAATACTGGAGTGGGTTGCCATGCCTTCCTCCAGAGGATCTTCCCGAACCAGGGATCGAACCTACATCTCTTACATCTCCTGCATTGGGAAGTGTGTTCTTTACCACTAGCGCCACCTGGGAAGCCCCCTTTCTGCTCTGGCAGGTGGTAACTCTCCCACCCAGGCGTCAAGGAGCAGAAAGAGCAGCTGGGTTGGGGGAGGGATGTACCAGGGGATTGGGGCTCGCCCTGCATGGAAGCCATTTTTTTTTTCAATAGGCCTGGTTGCAAGGTAACCAGAGTTGTATTCTGAGCAGAGCCGTGTTAACACTAAATGAACAACATGCAAATGATGTGTGAAATAATATGCAAATTGGCATCTGTTATTTTTGAGGCAGCGTGTTGGGCATTTTTCTTAAAGGACAGGCTTTGTGCTCAGTGTCAAGTGAACAGGAAACTGTCTTACCGGACGTTCCCTTAGTAGCTGAATGGACTGGTACCTGCCCCTCAGGGTTCATGAGTACCAGACTGGCCAGTCAGCATCTTCAGGAATCACTGGTGTTTAGCTTGGCTGATGAATGGAAAAGCCTAGGAAGCTGGGGGTCTTGGCCAGGGACCCCTGGCAGACAAGGAAGGGGATGACGCAGGTGATCTGGCTGATCGTGGGCAGCCGGGGAGAGACTGTACTGGGGCTAATGCTGGCCCAGTTCCTTGCTGCTGGTTGGCCATAAGGCCAGTGACTCAAAGTCTCTGAGCCTCAGTTTCCCCATCTGTAAATGGAGAGAGTGGCGTTCGCCAGCCCAGTGAGAACTAAACGTGATAATGGTTGGGTAAGTGGCCAGCCCGGTGGCTGGCACATCCCGAGCTGCCAACAAATGGCAGTTCTTCCTAGCGCCTCTGCCTGAGTTGGCACCTGCCTGCATCCTCGCAAGGTTCCACCAGCAGGGATTTTTGCACAGCCTTTTCTCCCTTTTAAGAAGATTTCTGATTTTAACAAATTGGGGCTTAGCCATTTTCTCTCTCTTCTGGCTTCCATTGGAGAGGATGTTGGCTTGCTCAGCCGGTCCCCAAATAGCTCCCACAAGTGGGGATGCCCAGAGCCACGGACAGAGGTGATGTCACCTTTCTCTGGGATGAGGGCTTCAGCTGGGCACGTTGCTATGGGTTGAGTAACTGCCTGTGGAGGGGCTCAGAGCTGGATGGCATTGACAGGTTGACCCAGAGAGGCCTCCTCTGGGGACAGCTGCTGGCGTATCTGAGCTGGTGTGGTACCATAGCTCCCTGAAGGGCCAAGCTCCATGGACCCACCAGGTGTGCCAGCCTGCATGACATGGCCCCTGTACAGGCCTCCCACCTCTGTGAGGAAAGGGCAGAGACCATCCTCCTCTTTAAAGGACCCCAAGGCCCAGAGAAGTTATGTAACTTGTCCAAGGCCACTCAGCATTGAGTGGAATCCAGGAATTCTGCAGTTTAGTCCCACTGAACACCCACTATATGGCAGACCCTGTTCTAGTTTCCAGGAGTGCAAAGGTCTATGCCCTTAAGGATGTTAGTCAGCTATAGCGGTGACTCCTCAGTGAAATGTGTTGCTCTCTGCATTCTCTTTCTAGAAGGGTTCAGACATTTAACACAGACCTGGATTCAAATCCTGGTCATGTGCTATTGAACTGTGTGACCCTGAGCAGTGGTCTCTTTATCTGGAAAGAGGGATTATAATTCCTTTTGCTGAGGGTGGAGGTGGAGGATTCACCTTGGCACAGACCTGGCTGCTGGGGGCTCTTTTGTCCACACTGCTCCATGGCAAGCTTTGCCATGCTGTTCCTTTTGAGAGTTCAGGGGCCATGGGGTTGTAGAAACCCTTTAGGGTTGGGCCCATGACTCCCTGCCCTTCCTGCTCTGGGTTGGACTGAGCATTCAGCTCTGTCAAGACGCTCTCCCCTGCTCCTGGGGGGCTAATGATGCTGAGCTGGGTGGGAGGACATTTTGGTACAAGAAGCCAGACTGTGTGCCAGTGATGGAGAGATCCCTCAAGAGTGAAATGAAATTGATGTGAGTGGAGAGCAAGTCCAGGATGGAGCTTGAGTCATGAGGGTTTCCTCGAGGGTGGAGGGGACCATCTATAATGCATCTGTTCTCAGCAGCTCAGCAGAATGCTCTGCTCTTACAAAATGGAAACTTCTTTCTCCTTTCATAAAAATGACTCCAAAGCAACACTCTTAGTCAGGAGTGTAAAAGGAGCAGGTGGAGGAGGAGAGGACATTGAACATATATCAGGGCCTACTCATCCTCACAGCAATCCTTGTTTTACAGATGACTGACCCAGGGCTCAGAGAGGTTGGTGACTTGCTCAGGATCTTACAGCCAGGAAGTGGTGGTCTTGGGGCTCGAACCCAAAAGTGGCAAAACGCATGCCTTGTGTGGCAGACATGTTTTTGCAGATCAGGGCTCTTTCAAGCCTAAAAGCTGTTCTTGTTCTCTCCACCCTTGCCCACTGTCACTGTCTTTGCAGCCTCCTTGGAGCCTCAGTGGATGATGTGAGATCTGCAGGAAGAGGTGGAGGGGAGGAGAGAGAAGGGGAGGATGTCAGCTTGGACACAGGGGTCTATTGAACCTTCAAGAGGCCTGGGCACATTGACAGGGCTGGGCTCTGGGGGCGAAGGGACGGCCCCCTGGGCTCTGGAGGAGTGAGTCAAGCAGTCAACAGTCATGCTTTGGTATTCTTGTCCCAGCTCTGCAGCTTCCCGGCTGTGCAACCTAGGTGACAAAGTTGACCTCTGTGAACCTCAGTCTTCAGATCTGTGAATAGGGATGATGATGTGGGCCATGAGGAGCCAATGAGATGAGACCCAGTGCTGAACTCATGGTAAAGGGCTGGGGCAATGCCAGCTGGTTTTTATCATGAATTTTCTCATTGTACAACCTGAAAACTCCAAACACAGACTTAGTCTCCAAAACCCAGAGGACTAGATAGAGTCCCTGACCTTGTGACCCTTCCTGGCTGGACCATCTGTGTCTGGCCTGGCCAGCAGGGATCTCCCTGGGCCCATTCCATTTCAGAAACAGTCCAGTGACCCCTGCCCGCTCCCCCCCCTCCCCCACCATTGGTCCCACTCCCAGTTTATCCCAGGACCACCCCCCGCCCCAGTGTCACAGGCCCTTGGTCTTTTGTGAGTAACTTGACTCATGAGGGTTGACAGGTGCTAGGCTGGCTCTGGGAGTTCAGCACTTAAGACATGGAGCTCCAGGCTGGTGGGGGAGGCAGGTGGTAAACAAGCCATGACAGGTATGGTGGGAGTTTCATAGGAGACAAGACCACACACATCTGGGTCCTCCATTTGACCCATAAAGCTGAGACTGAGTCCCCCATTCCTTCTGCCTGTTCCCCTGCCCTCTCTTCCCGCAGGTCCGTCTGACCTCACTTCTCTCATCTTCGCTTGTATCTGGCACTCAGTCACCCCTGGCCTCCTCTCTGTGGCAGCATAGCCTGGTGTTAGGAGAGCAGGCTTTCACATGATGGATCTGCATTTGAACTTCCTGCTGCCTGTGTGGCTTTGGGCAAGTTGATCCAATGCTTTGATTTTCTCTCCTTGGAGGTTCAGCTTAACCCTATTTCTGGGGGCAGTTGTGAGGATTCCGTGAGGCCCCACTGTATGTAAAGCATGTGACATGGATTTTGGCCCTTACTGAGCACCAGTGAAGCCTGTGGGTGAAGAGAAAGGTCCTGGACTAGGAGGGAGAAAACTTAAAAACTTGGTTTCTGGGCCTCTGTTTTGTCATCTGGAAAATGGGAGAAGTGAGGTTGATGATAATTTTTCATTTGGCCACTTTAAGGGAGGAGGATCATGAGGACCAGATGGATTAAGGAGAGAAGAGAAAGAAAGCTGTGAGGCCCTGAGTGGAGTGGTGCTTGGCTGCTCACGGGTGTGTTTTAGGGGTGGGGGAGGTGTGCTGGGGAGGTTTTATCTGCCTGCCCAGGAGTGAAAACCTGTGAAGACATTGTGGCTAAGTGGATTTTCTCACTATCAGGAGACAGCTGAGAGACAGACCCTTCTGGCTAGCCTTCCTGCCTGCTGCCTCCTCCCTGCAGGCCAGCCCTTGGCATGAGGCCTGTTCGGCTCCTGAACCCTCCTAGCAGCAGGGATTTAATTACTATAATGTAAGTAGCCGTGGCTCAAGGCCTTCTGGCGGAGGGGAAACAGATTTGTCTTCTCACTGGGAGAACAAAAATCGATAGGAAGGAAAGGCAATGTACCTTCCTCTGGAGTGTGGGGCTGATGGGCGGCTTCCTTGGAGCTCTGGGGAGAGCAGCCTGCAGGGCAGTGGGTGGGAGACACAGGGTCTGGTTCAAGGATCTTTGCTTCTGGCTTTTGTCTTCAGTGCGTGACTCAGCTGAGCTGCCTCTGTTTCCCTAGTCACATGTCAAGCACCTGCTGCGTGCCTTGCAGTGCCCTTTAGAAATTTCTAGCCGAGTAGGGCGGAGAAGGCAATGGCACCCCACTCCAGGACTCTTGCCTGAAAAATCCCATGGACGGAGGAGCCTGGTAGGCTGCAGTCCATGGGGTCGCTGAGGGTTGGACACGACTGGAGTGACTTAGCAGCAGCAGCAGCAGCCGAGTAGGGAGCCCAGGGAGAAAAATAAATAACTTTATTCATTCAGTAAATAGTTATTAAACACTTTAATAAATGTGCCAGTGTTGTTCTAGGTATCACAGCTATAGTAGAAAGAAGCCAAGGAGATAAAAACCCTGGCCTCTGGAACTTACATTTTAGTAAGTAATACTGACAATACACTATATGTTAATTATACTTTATGTTAGATGGCAATAAATGATGTGAAGAAAAAGGAAGCTGAGATGGGAGGGCTGGGAGTTCTGAACGACTTGTAATCTTAAATACATTGGACGGTCTCGCTGAGAAGGTGACAACTGATGGGAGATCTTTAGGAGGTGAGGGAGGGAGCCCTGGGGGAATAGGAAAGAGCAGTTTGAAGGCACTGGGTCAGCAATCTGCCTGATGTGGTCTGAGCAGCTCTACCGGTCCTAATATAGTACAAGCCACATCTGGAATTTCAGATTGTCCAGTCGCTACATTAGAGAATGGAAAAAGAGAAATGTGAAATTAATGCTAATGGTATTTTCTGTTTATCCCAGTGTAGTAAGAGGTATTACCATTTCAATGTGTCATCAATGCAAAAGATGATTGAGATAGTTCAGATTCTGTTCTTCCTGCTAAGTCTCTGAAATCTGGAGTGATGTGTATCTTACAGCACATTTCAACTGGACATGAAATTTTCACTGGAAATACCTGATCTGTATTTAGAGTTCATAAAATTAACAGTTAGAAAAGTAGACTCACATACTCAGATTGCAGCAAATATATTTAAAAGTTTTCCAATAGATGAATGGAGTGTCATTTTTAAAGTATGTTATTGAGAATGAACTACATTAAATTCTTCTGCACTCACCACATTGCAGGGCTGCAGTGGACAGGTGCCCAGTTGCTGCTGTGTTAGGCGGCGCGGGGCTTGTGCAGTGAGGCTGAGCTGGGGAGTGATGGGGACATGGAGGAAGCACGAAAGTAGTGAGTTCAGAGAGGAGGCAGGTCTAACTGCAGGGCCTTGACTTGCACCCTGGGTTAAACAGGAACAGATGGAGGGCTTTGAGTGGAGAAGTAACAGACTCTGACTTACATTCAATAGGGTGGCTCTGGCTGCAGTGACGGAACAGGTGAGGGGGCGGGGGCAAAGGTACCCAGTTCAGAAGCTGCAGTCGCAGTCCAGATGAGGGTGGTGGTGCTTCAGAACCAGGCAGTAGCAGTGAGATGGTGAGAAGTGGTTAACTCCTTGGCATTTTTGGAAGGAAGGCATTCCTGATGAACTGGATGCTGGGGTATGATAGAGGGCAAGGTGGTGGAGAAAGGGAAGGTCAAGGATGAGGCCAAGATTTTGGCCCAAGACTCAACAGACACGAATTTGAGCCAACTCCAGGAGACAGTGGAGGGCAGAGCAGACTTTCATGCTGCAGTCCATGGGGTCGCAGAGTCGGGCATGACTTTTAGTGACTGAACAGCAATATATAAGGATGGAATTTCCATTAATCAGAATGGAAGACTGAGAGAAGAGGTTTGGGGGAGAAGATGGGAGTTGGGGATTGGATTTGCTAGATTTGAGATGTGTCAGTTTCAATATACTGTGGATAGCATGGGCCCTGAGGTTGTGGAGGTCAGAGGTCAGAGGCCTGGGGCGTGGAAGTCTTCCTTCGGAACTGCTGCACCTGACGGATGACTCCCCTCCCATTCCCAGGGGCAGTTCATGGCACAGCTGCATTTTAAAAACATTCAAATAAATTGTCTGTGCCTCCAGCACCATCGATGCCTACTTCCTGAAGGTCACTGGAAGTTGCTAGGGTCTTCTGAGTCAGAGTCGTATTTCAAGGTCACGTCTCCCTGCTCCTGGCTGACCCCAGAACTGTGTGATGAATAAGAGTCATACACGGTCAAGAGCTCTCCCAGCATGCTGGGAAGGCCAATTTTATGGGAGGTTACTAAAACAATACAAGACTCTGAAGCCAAGCATTCCTAATTTCCCAGCACTTTAACTCTGCAGGAATGTGGGGGAAGGGATTAACTAGGGGTGGAGAGGGGGTGACACTCCAGGTCTCTCAGCCAGGGAGGAGGAGGAGGGGCCTGGCCTCTGGGGACCCCCGGCCTCACATTCACCAGCCGTGCCACTGAGTGCCAAGGGCTCTTAGGGACCGTGCCAGGTGCGGTCACACCTGTTCCTTTTCCAGCTGGGAGGAGAGTTGGGAAAGGGGGGGAGAGTGACGTGCAAGGGCTTCTCCCAATTCTTCTGGTGTCCAGCCCTGGCACCTGGGCCTGGAGAGTGAGGTCCTGGGACCTGTGGACAGAGGCCACTCCGTTCTGGCAGCCCTAGGCCTGTGGGGCATGGGTCTTTTGACTTGGGTCCAAATCCAGAGACTGACCATTATTTGGTGAAACTTCAGTGGTTTGATCTTTGAGTCCATTAGTGCATCTGTTGAATGGGGATGATGATGCCTGCCTGGGCAGTTTTGTGAAGTGATGTCAATGAATGACTTTAGTGCTGAGATGTGACACTTGGCAAATGTTGATTCTCTTCTTCTTCCAGGGATGTAAGAATGCCTGTGGAGGGGCCAGCTCTGCGCTTGGAATGGAGGGAGGGGGTGTAGATGTTGGAGTGAGGATGCCCAGTTAGCACTGAGAGTGAGTGAGCGAGAAGGACGCACCTGTCTGAATGGGAGAGGGTGAGGACGAGGAGCGGGGCACCTCCTCCATCCAGGAGGTTGAGATCTCACTGTGTGCTTTTGGCTCGAAGCTGCTGAGTGGGGTGACTTTGCTCCCCGAGGAGTATTTGGCCACGTCAGCAGACGTTTTTGGTCATCATAACGAGGGGAAGGCTGTTACAGGTGTCTCATGGGGTAGAGGCCAGGGATGCTGGTAAACATCCTGCAACACACAGGGCAATCCCTGCAACAAAGAATTCCCTGGCCCCAGTGTCAGGAGCAACGGGGCGGGGAAGCCTGCTTCAGATGACTCATTCTCACAGGCTTCTTGTGAGGAGGCATGAGCGAATGGATGAGACTGCTTTATCAACTGGAGCGTGCCACTCTAGCCCCTCCCTCCCCACACCCCTTTTCTCAGGGGCAGCCCCGTGTCACAAAGGGCTCTGGACCAGGACTCGGAAGACCTGCATTCAAGGCCCGACTCGGTGGCGTGTGTCCTTGTGTTTGGTCTCCATGTCCTTTACCCTTGTAGGCCTCAGATGTAATTGGGACGGGGGTGTCTCCACAGCAGGGGGCTGTGGGGTGGACCCGTGGGAGCCTGTATGAGGAAGGCAATCCATCAGCTGTGCTGTGCTGGCAAACAAGGGCACCAGGATTGGGACCTTTCCACATTTGCCTGTCCGTGAGTGGGCCTTGAGGAGAGGGGGTCCAGGAGCGCCTCTCTGCCCCTACAAGACCACGTGGCTATTCCCGCAAGGCCTGCTCCATCTTGCTGCTTCTTCTGTGTGTTCCTGAACAGGTGGAGGAATCGGGAAGATGAAATTTGCAGGAAATGCAGGGTTATGGTTTCTGTGCCGTGTGAGTGGGAGACAGAGCTGCTTGAGTGGCAGATTCCCTGGCAGGGAGAGTCAGCTGAGTGTGCCAGCCTGGGCATGGCTAGAATCCCTTTGGGGCGAGTGGGCCAGGATCCCCGGTAGCCCCCTTGTATGACTGTTCTGAGCTCAAGACTGACCGCAGGGGAAGACAGGCCCCGCTGATGGGAAGGGTCCACGTTGATGAGTGGAATCTCTGAGGGTGTTCTGGCAGACTTCCCCCAAGGCCCGTTCTGTGCCAAGCATAGGCCCCAGGAATGTTGGGGGACAAAGAGATGGGCAAAATGTGCTTGGGGCGGGCGGGCGGGTGGGTGGCCAGGCCGCCACGACTCTGAGGAGCGGCAGACTATGACAAGGGCTCTGATAAGGTGGGTCTTTACGTTGAGAGCACGCCAGGAGCCTCTCACATGTGGGGGTGTCTTAGAGGAAGTGGGGTGCGCGCTTCATAGGTAGGGAGGGCTTCATGAGGCAAAAGGGAAAGAGTGTTCCGAGCTGATGGCACAGTGTGGGCAGAGGCCCAAAGTGGGAGCGTGCCTGGTGTTCTCAGGGAGGGACAAAGGAGGTCGGTTTTCCTGGAAGTGCTGGGAAGAGAGCTCTGGAGAGGGGCGTGGAAGCTGCTCATGGGGCTCACGCACCAGGCCGAAGAGGCTGCACTTCTGTCTGAAGGCACGGGGAGCCATGGAAGGTGTCTGAGCAGAGAGGGGGCATGATCGAGCCCCAGTAGAGGATGGGTTGTTTCTAAAAGGAGGAAGCTTGAAACTGGGAGGCTGTTAGGAGGTTATTGCAGTAGTTCTACAGAAGAGGAGGGGAGGGCTTGAACCAGGCTGAAGACAAAGATGCGGGAGGAGGCAGGGTCTATGGAGGCTGGGCGTGTTCACTTAGTATGCTTAGTGTCAGTCGCTTCAGCTGTGTCCGACTCTTTGCAGTCATGTGGACTGTAGCCAGCCAGGCTCCTCTGTCCATGGGATTCTCCAGGCAAGAATACTGGAGTGGGCTGCCATTTCTTCTCCAGGGGATCTTCCCGACCCAGGGATTGAACCCAGGTTGCCCTCCTTGCAGGCAGACTCTTACCGTCTGAGCCACCAGGGAGCTTTCTCCACCCTGGATGTTGTGCATGAGGGTCACGGCGAGCACTAGGCCCTATTCCCCTTACCACTCTGCTCAAAACCAGCACCTTCTTGGAGGATGGGAAGCCGTGAGACTTGAAGCAGAGCGCCAGTCCCAGGGGGTGGGGTGGCACAGTGCCCACACGAGCCACCCTGGCTGGGGGTGCTTTCCTTCTGGAACCCACGGGGCTCAGCCCTGGCCTCCTGCCAAGCCCAAAGGAGATGGAGCATACCCTCTTCCTGCTCGTTTTCAAAGACAGGGGAGGAATCACGGCAGCGGGCCGCAGGCAGGCTCCGCTTGGGCTCACATCACAGCACGGGTGCTGACAGGCTGCGCTCATGGGCAAGCTGCCCGGTCTCCCTGAACCTCAGCCTGTGCAAGTGTGAAATGGGGGTCACGGTGCTCAGCCCCCGGGGTGTTGTGAGAGAGGATTAATAAGGACACAGGTGTAAAGTTCTTAGCTCAGTACATGGCCATGATTTCAATTTACAAGACACGGTGACAGACTGTGACGGGCTGGGGAGAGCAGGGCCCTGTGGCCTGTGATGGAGATGGAGTCCTGGGAAGTGGTTGACATGGTGAGTTCTGTCTTGAGGGTGTCGCCTCTGAGGGGGTTGGTCCCGGGGCATCCCAGGAGGGTATCCTGCAGGGATTGGGTGATGCTAGGGGTCTTCCGGCTGTGGGGTTCACAGGAATCACCCTTACTAGTTGGCTTGGAATCAGCTTTTCAGAACCCCAGTGTCATTGCAGATGGCCCCAGTCTGAGGCTCAGGAGCTGGGTCAGCCTGGCCTTGGTCCTCAGCGCCTCCCTCCCAGAGACTGGCTCCACCACTGCCCCGCGTCCTGCTGGGTCTTGGCCCAGTGCAGGCTCCAGAGAGGAGGAGCCCTGCGTTTGGGATCAGTGATCTGATACCTGCCCCGAGTCTGCCCCTTCCCTGTCAGGGTGACCTGAGCAGGAGTGTGGGCTCTCAGGGTGGGGGTCAGCATCCTCATCCATGATATGGGGATGATTGTGGGAGGATTAATGAACTGATGTCTGGGGAAACCTCCTGCCATGCCTGGCTCATTGGAGCTCTCAGCAAACATTTGGTGAACGAATGAAGGCAAGCCTGGGCAGGAGGCAGAAAAGGATGCTGAGGGGTGGCCCTGAGGAGAGGCCAGGGAGCAGGGTGGATAGCAAGGGGGTGGGCTTGATCCCAGCTCAACTCCTGGCTTTGCCACTTGCTTCTGAAATGTCTTCCTCATTACCGCCATGTGTGGGTGGTGGGGACAGGAGGTTGGGCTTGGGGGCCACCCTCATGCCCATCTCACCACGTGGCAGTGGATCTATAGGGATAAATGGCACCAAGGAAGCATGTAGATTACCCAGGAGCATGTATTCCTCCTTTAGGAAGCACGGGGCAAAGTTGCCCCCAAAGCGTGCTCCCCAAATGCCTTTATTTCTCCAGTTGCAGCAGTGCAGAGAGCAGGGGGCCTTCTGAAGGTGACTGTTCTTGCTGCCCTGCCTGCAGGTCAGGTATTCCTCTTCTGAAATGTGAGCCAGCTCTGTAGACACTGGCTGCAGCCACCTTAGGGCAGTGGCGGACCACGGCCTGGGAGGGACTGTGGGAGAGCCATCTGCTCCTGTGCCCATGATGAGGGGGTATGCTGTGTGGAGAATGTAAAGAAATAAGTAGGAATAAATAAAGCCAACTAGAAGTCATTTTATTACCACTGCATGTGTGCTCTTAATAAGGTTGGTGATCAGCTTCCCCCCTTCTAGGGCCAGAGGCTGTTCCCCACTTCCCCCTGCCACCCCCTGGTACGCCCTGCCTAGTGGTCCTCCAGAAAAGAGCCTCAGAGCAGTCAGTGGCAGGAGAGGAGCCTACAGAGCCCTGGCCGAGGAAGCAGAAGTGATCTGGGGAGTAAGGCGTTTATGATGGGAGTGGCAGCATGGATTTGGGGCCCAGGAGACCTCACCAGGAAGTGAGAGGAGAAGTAGGTAGGGAGATGTGGGCAGTGGAGGTGCCCACTGTGAGCTCAGGATGGGGAGGCATTTCCTATCTTGTGGGCAAGAGAGGGTGTGTTCCATCTCCCCGGGCCCAGCAGGAGGCCAGCGCCGATCCCCGTGGGTTCCAGAACAAAGCCCCCAGCCAGGGCGGCTGATGCTAGCTGGTGTGGGTGCTGTGCCACCCCGCTCTGTGGGGCTGGTGAGCTGCTGCCCGTCCTCCTAGGAGGGACTGGTCCTTTAACTGGGGAGGGGCGGAGTCGGAGCTGCCCTAGGGGCTGGGGGAGCTGGAGGGGTTTGGAGAAGGCAAGCGACAAGCTGGGATTCTCAGTTCTCCACCTGGCAGGACAGGGATGTGCAAGAGAGTCAAAATGAGTGCTTTTAGGGTTTAATGACCATGATTGAACAGGTTTCCTTGCAGGGTTGCAGGAGGGGCCCATGGGGAAGGGGCCCATCTCTCCAGAATGTGGAGGCTCAGTGGATGTTCGAGGGGGCAGAGCTTGTCCCTGGGGCTGGCTGAGGCACAGGGTGTATGTGATTGAGGTCTGGCAGGGCTTGGCCCCCTTTCTCCCTGAACCCCTTCTGAGGGATTGGCAAGGCCCTGGTCTGATTTGGACCCAGATACCTCCAGCCCCTGCTGCATCTGAAGCAGATGTGTGTTCCCTCAGATGGGCCTCTGTGGTCCTGAGTTGGTGGGGCCCCTGCAGTGAGGAGAACAGAGACCTTTGGGACTTGGGGGCATGAGGGTCCCTCTTTTGGATCTGCTTCCCAAAGCAGGTGCATCTGGTTCCAACTGGAGCCTGTTTGGAACCCGTGAGTGGGCTGACGTGTGGCTCTCTGGGGCTTGTGGGGCTGAGCAACCAAGCTAAGCCTAGCCCACAGGCATTTCCCAGAAACTCATGGCACCATCACAGTATTGTCTGGGTGTTGAGGAGTTGGCAGGAGGTAGGCACAGCAAACAGGTGTAATCTGGGTGTTGACTCTGAACAGTTGGTCCCAGATGCCAGAAGGGCTGTGTTGAGGAGGATCCTGAGGTGCAGCCTGAGCTTGGTGGGAAGAGTCCTGTGATTCGTGATGTCTATACTGGGCAAGGAAGGACGGCAAGGTGGCAAACGGTAAGGTATTTGCCCTCCCTGGTATGGTGGAGAGACAGCCTATGTTTGATAAGTAACTTTTACCTCTCTGCGTCCTTCGTCTCTGAAACGGGAGTGAAATGTAGCACTTCCAACCTGGCACGCGTATCGTGGGGACTGAGTAAAACAGGAGTGAAGGTGCTGCGTGAACTATAAAGCAGCGACACTGGTACAGAGTGGGGTTTTGTTGTCACTGAGTCTCCCAGGACTCCCAAATGAGCTGGTAACAATAGTGTCTGCAGTCGCTGGACCAGACCACGCCATGGTCTGTGCAAGAGCCCTGGCTGACGGGACAGGTGATCCGTACAGTACCTGGCACGCACGCCTTTATCCCCTCTTGGTCAAAGTGCCAACAAAGTGTTTGGTCCCGTGTCCAGCTGGGGGTCACTCATTTCTCTCACTAACCCCTCTCCCCAGCTTAAGATTTAGAGACTCTTTTCATGTTTAGTAAGAAAAGGACAGAAAAATCTCTCTCCCCTTGACTCTCACACTCCATTAAAGACAGCAAAATTGCTTTATAAAGTCTGAAAGCCTGACAAGAGCACATACTAATAACGCATGAATTATGCAGATCTGTGTAGTCACTTGATTTGCATAATGGAGGGGCTGGAGGAGGGCTGCGGAGGGGAGAAGGTGGGGGTGAAGGCACCAGCCCAGATCTGTGTGTAGCGGGGAACACCGTTCTCTCCTCCTTCCCCAGAGGGTGACTGTTCCTCAGCCTTCCCCTGCTGGCCCTGCATCTGCTGCTCTCCCGCCTGGCTGCACGGCCGTCCTTCCCCTTCACAGGGGTGTCACCGAGGCAGGGGCACACCACCCTGTGCTCCCCTCTCATGTGGAACTGGCTTCATTAAATCTCACAGCAGCCCCTCCATGTACAAACAGCTTTCCCGGGAAGTCCCTCGGGTCATTATTTCTCCAAACTGTTCTGTCTCTCAGAGGTCATGGACTTCGTTAAGTGCCGTCTGGAACTGTAACCGCTGCCAAGTACCTTTTTCCCGGCTCTCTGGAAAGTGAGGGTGAGGAGGCGTCTGGAGAGGAGAGCTCACCTGGCCTCCTTGGTTTCTGATCATTGCTTGGAAGGGTTTGGTCCCCTGGCTGTCAAGCGGGCTCCATCTTCTGCTTTTCCCTCCGCCCGCCCCGAGCCCTTGCTAATCTTTGACTTCAGCTTTGTGAGGGCTGAAGTTGGGGCTGGGGGAACTTGAGGCCTGGCTCCTGTGGGTGCTGCCTGGGAAGGCTGGGCAGCTGGGACTGCCCAGACTGAAGGGGTGTAGGCACCAGCTGCAGAGGTGGGGGAGGTGGGAGGGGCCGGGCTGTTGGCTTTTCCAGAAAGCACAGACACTTCCTGTTCTGGGTAAGGGGGATGTTCTGCTTGGTGGCTGCAGGCACCAGCCCTGGTTGGGGAAGGGGCAGGTGTATCTAGCTTTTGGAAAGGCTGAGCAGCCTGTGAAGGTTCCCAAACAGGCTGGCGTTCAGCTCAGTTCAGCTTACTTATTAGGTGTCTAGCTCTGTAGGCCAGGGCTTGTGTTAAGTACTAGAACCACGGAGATAAAACAAGTCCTTGCAGTTCTTACTGAGCTGATGAAGAAGCAGATCAATCCCAGTTTTCGGGTCTGAAGACTTCCCAGGTCTCCCCTCACCTACTGGCTCCCCGGGGCTCCCACCCTTTCCTGGCTGTGTGTGCCCTACTCAGCACCTGCCATCCTGTATGAGGCACCCACACATGTACACCCTTGCCATTTTCCCCTCTCACCTGGCCATCCTCTTGGGATGCTCTTAGGCCAGGGCTTTGTTCTGGAGAGAATCTAAGTGGCATTGTCAGCTGAGGAAGAAGCAGAACGTACTAATCACATTACTCCCTGAGAGGTCCCACACACACACTCAGCCTCTCTCCAGCCCCGCCTGCCCCTGGTGTCTCTGCTCCTGCCGGGGGGCTGGGGGATACTCTTGAGCGGGAGAGTAGGGCATGGGAAGTAGATCTGAAAGACTTGCTGCAGGAAGTCTGGACTGAGGGGGCTCCGTGTTGGATCACAGGGGTGTGAGCTGGAATCCTGACTCTGCCACCTATAGCTATATGATATTTTTCTGAGTGTCAATTTACCTCATAGGGTTAATGGGGGTTTCTGAACCATTTGTTTGTTTCAGAAAGGGACTTAATATTTTGAGTGTCAATTTCCCTTATTAAGAAATTGGGGGTTTCTGAACCAACAACATTCTGTTAAGCAATTATTCTTCAATTAAAACATTAATTTAAAATTAAAAAAAAGAAAATGGTTCCTGAACTTTGCTGCATTTTGGAATCACCTGGGGATCTTTGTTGTTGTTCAGTGACTACGTCGTATCTAACTCTTACGACCCTGTGGATTGTAGCCCGCCAGGCTCCTCTGTCCATGGGATTTCCCAGGCAAGAATACGATTTCCTTCTCCAGAGGGTCTTCCTGACCCAGGGATCAGACCTGTGCCTCTGGCATCTCAGGTGGATTTTTGCCACTGAGCCAGCAGGGAAACCCTTGGGGATCTTTAAATAATACTATACGCTTTGCTGCTCAGCTGTGTCTGATTCTTAGTGACCCTCCCCCACCCCCCACCCCCGGACTGTAGCCCATTATGTCTGATTTCCAGCGTTTGACCTTCTGATTTTGTTGGTTTGGGGCGTCACCTGCTATCAGTAGTTTCAAAAACTCCCCCAGTTGGTACTGGGCTGCAGGTTGGAAACCACTCCTCATAGAGAGGAGGACTAAAGGAGGTGATGAAGACACGCGGGAAAGACTTGATAAATGGAGGTGATTATTTTTTAATTCCGTTTCCTGCCTCTTACTCCATTTACTGTGGGATCTAAGGGAGAAGCAGGGTTTTCATTTCTACTCCATACTGAGTTTGCCCTGAGCGCCGGCCCTGCATGGCCAGCAGTGGTCCTTCTTCGGTAGAAAACCCCTCCCTTCCCTCCGTCACTGTCTCTGCAGCCCTGGGGCAGACCCCTGTCTCCGTGACAGTCTCCAGGGAGTTCGTGATCAGGCTAGGATGCCTGAGAGAGGGTCCAGAAGCAGCTGGGGGTTGACAGTACCTGACCCGGCCTCCATGAATCTCCCTGGTGACTTAGGGAGGGTGGAGAGGCTGGTCCCCACACAGGCCTCTGGGGAGACAGAGGCCCAGGAAGCCGCCACGTGGGACACTGACGTCTGGATGCGGTGGTCTGCTGTGGGGTGGGGGTGGGCTCAGGGGAGGGTGTTGGTGGGGACATAGTCGGGGAGGGGCCTCTTCCCTGATCCCCTGACTCTGCTCCTGGGCACATTTGGAGGCTCAGCAGGCCTGAGGTGGAGGCTGTGAAGGAAGACACATTTCCCTGGATTCCTCAGCTATTCTGACAGGAAGCTGTGCATCACCGGGGCTGACAGGAAGGAAATGGCTCTGCTATTTGGAGAGAAATAGAGAATTCTGACTCGGGCTGAGGAAAAAGGTGTTTGCTTGTAGAAGCCGTTTTGTTCCAATATAGGAACTCTCTTCTCCCCTCAGGCGACGGCTCCCTGTTTATTTTCCTCTAAATGACAAAGATTGAGTTTAGCTAATGAGAAGCTGAGAAAGGGAAGTGAGAAGGGGTCCTGTGAAGTTTCAGGAGGTGGCGAGCCTTCGCAGGACTTGCGTCCTTCTGCTTTTAATCAGTGTTTCTTACCCAGCTTCCTGCTTCGGAGCTGCAAGGTGATGAAGCGTTTTGTGATCACACACACACCACTCTCTCCTCCATCCACAAACCATACCTTGGCACATGGCTTTGATTTCTATTTCTTTTTACCACCCACTAAAAAACACAGTGAGTCTTTTAATAGCACAAGGCCTTTTGGATCGCTAACCAATCGGTCGCCAAATCTGTCCAAAGTGCACTCAGAATAGACAGTTTTAATAAGAAAGATTCTCTTTAAGCCAGGGTAAACCTGTGAAATTTGTACATTTCTTTGAGAGCATCTCTACAAATTTTGCAATATTGAAATTGCCACCCTATGACCTTTCGGAAAGTACTAGATAAATTACAAGAGACAAATAGACCAAAAGGAGAAGTACAATTTCCAGTGCCTTGCCTGCCAGGTTCTCAGGTGGAGTCTTAGAAATCCCTGGCTCCCCAGCACCCTTCCCTCCTGGCTTGTAGTGGCCTCTGCCTGCCCGCCTCTCTCCCTTTAGCCCGCCTGGATGTCCTTGGAGATATTTGCAGCTCTTAAGGCAGCTCTGGTATGTGGCTCCCAGCACCTCATCCCATCTGTGTTTGCCTTTGCGCTCCACCAGTCAAAATGCTTCCACTGGTGACCAGAACTCCCAGAGATGCTCTTCGGGGAGACTAGGGGCTGCTTTGAAAGGCTCAGATGTTCTCCTGGCTGGGTGTGACCCAGCCACGTGGGAGGTGAGAACTGGGTTGCTGTTCAAGTCTGGCTGCCTCCCTGTGGAGCAGTCTCTGCGTCCAGCTCTGCCTTGGGTCAGCTGAGTGTGGACTGTCCACTCTGGATTTCTGTGCTCCTGGCCCCAGGTCAGGTCCCCGCTGTCATCACTCCACATTGGGCACCTTCCTTCCCTACCAGTTGGTGGTGCTCAGGAGGTGTAAACCAGGTGTAGTATGCTGTTCATGCTCTGGGTAGGGAAAATAGAATTTGGGAGGCAAATGGTTTATCAAGCCACATCACTTAGAGCCCCTGAGGGGTCTTCTGGGGGCTCACTGCTCCTCTGGGCTCTGGGATCCATTCCACCTGCAGGGCAGGTACCCAGAGATTTGCAGCCAGGATGGGGGTGATGCCACACAGCTGGGTCCTGCTGCCAGGGGCTGCTAATTGCATAGTCCCTGATGGCAATGGCCACATGTAGACGTGCTCAGTTCACGGATAAGTGAACTCAGCAACTGGGCAGTTGCTTTGCCATCACTCTTCAGTGACCTTTGTTCACATCAGCTGGAAGCATCACTTGGGGCCCCTGGATCTCAGGGGCTGTGTTCCCCCACAGAGATACAGTCTCACATGACTTGGTTGTGGTGAGACCCCATCACCCTTCCCACATGGGGAGAAAGGAAGATCAGAGAGAAAGCTGGGGGTTAATGAGTATTCTGAGTGCTGCTGGCCCTTCTGGAGGTTAAGTAGCTTCACAAGTAACGTAAGGTGCTATCAATGCTGCCCAGGGGTTCACTCACTCCTTAATTTGATAGTTAATTCTGCAAACATTAATGGAGCTTTTCTCACATACTGGGCACTATGCTAGATGCTGGGGGTCGGGGAGAAACTGGAGGATGAAAAGACTTGGTTCCCACTCTCACAGAGCTCACAGCCTAGTAAACAGATAGTCAGTGCACTTAGATTCTCCCCCAGAGAGGCCTGGTGTCCAGCAGAGAACACAGAAGAGGAGGCGGCTCAGGAGAGTGGGGCAGTGGGAGTAGTGAGAGCGCCCTTGGGTCTGGGTTGACTAGGAATGAGACAGGCCAAGAGAGGAAGGTTGCTCCTGGTCCAGGAAGCATGTGCAAAGGCCCAGAGATGTGAGAGTGTGCAGAACGTTTTGGAATGTAACTCGAGATTCAGTGTGGCTGGTGTCTATGGTATGATGGGACTGGAGAGGTAGGTAATGATCAAATAATGCAGGTGCCTTGCTTAAGGGGTTCATCTCTATCCCAGAGGCTGTGGGGAGCCACAGAAGGGATTTAGGCAGAGGTGTGTCCCAATTTGTGTGTCTTTAAAAATTTCATTCTTTTTAAAAATTTATTATTGAAGTATAGTTGATGTATAATGTTATGTAAGTTACAGGTGTGCAATAGAATGATTCACAGTTTTTAAAGGTTATACCTCAGTTATAGTTATTATAAAATATTGGCTATACTCTCCACTTGTACAATGTATCTTTGTAGCTTATTTCATACATAGTAGCTTGTAACTGTTAATCCTCTTTCCCATACTGCCCTTCCTTTTCCCCTCTCTCCACTGGTAACCACTAGTTTGTTCTCTGTATTTGTGAATCTGCTTCTTTTATGCTATATTCACTAGTTGTAACTTTTTAGATTCCACATGTAAGTGATATTATATAGTACTTGTTTTTTTTCTGTCTGACTTATTTCACCAAGCATAATATCCTCCAAGTCCATCCATATTGCTGCAAATGGTGAAGTTTCACTCTTTTTATGGCTGAGTAGTATTCCCATTGTATTTTTGTACCACATATTCTTTATCCATTCATCTGATGATGGACACTCAGGTTGCTACCATATCTTGGCTATTGTAAATAATGCTGCTGTGAACATTGGGTTGCTCGTATCTTCCTGAATTAGTGTTTTTTTTCAGACATACGCTCGGGAGTGGGGTTGCTATTTTTAGTTTTTAAGAAAACTTCTTTATACTGTTCTTCACAGTGGCTGCACCAATTTACTTTCCTGCCAACAGTGTACAGAGGTTCCTTTTTCTCCACATCCTTACCTAAATTTGTTATTTGCAGACCTTCTGCCATTCTGACAAGTATGAGGTGAAAATCTCATTGTGGTTTTGATTTGCATTTCCCTGATGATTAGGGATCTCAGGCATCTTTTCATGTATCTGTTGGCCATCTGCATATCCTCTTTAGAAAAACGTCTATTCAGTTCTGCCCATTTTTTGATAGAATTGTTTTTTTTGATGTTAAGTTGTATGAACTGTTTCTATATGTTGTATTTTAACTCTTTTATCAGTCATATCATTTGAAATATTTTCTCCCATTCAGCACAATTTGTGTTTTATATTAACTGCTGTGGAATCTATATGGTGTAGCAAAAGGAGCCCTGGAGTAGGGAATCTAGGGAGCTAAATTCTAGTCTGGACCTAGCAGCTGATTGACCTCAGCCAGGTCTGGCCTCAGTGTTCTGGTTTGTAAGATATTGTTGTTCAGTCACTCAGTCATGTCCAACTCTGTGACCCTATGGACTGCAGCACGCCAGGCTTCCCTGTCCTTCACTATCTCCTGGAGCTTGCTCAAACTCATGTCCATTGAGTTGGTGATGCCATCCAACCATCTCATCCTCTGTCGCCACCTTCTCCTCCTGCTCTCCATCTTTCCCAACATCAGGGTCTTTTCCAGCGAGCCAGCTCTTCGCATCAAGAGAAGACGCCAAGACCTGTCTGAACTCTGACATTCTCTGCACCCAAGACCTTGTCTCATTTCGGCGCTCGCACTTTTTGTTCTGCGGTTGTCCATCCAGCTCTGGCCGCCTGACCCGTGTCTCCTGGCTGTCCCACCATGCTCAGCAGCTGGTGGCAGCTGGAGGGAGAGGGGTGAGTTCTCCAGGAAGAACATGCCCTCCTGACCCCCAGAGCTCACTGGCCGCCTGGCCTTTTCCATCCCTGCAGGAGCAGCTTCTCCCACCCCCCACCCCCCACCCCCCGCCCCCTCGCTGCCCCAGCCCACCTGGCTCCCATGGCTCACAGTCCTGGGCCCAGCTGGGTTTCTTCAATGAAGCAATTCATTCCCCTGGACCTAACCATCCCCCCTCCTCCCTCCTAACCTCCCCCTGCCCCCACCTCCCTCTGCCATTCCACCTGGCCCCAAGTGACAAGAGGCAGCTGATTCAGAGTCCCCGCCCGGAAGCCAGGACATCTGCGTGGAGAGATGTCAGTGCCTTTGGCCTGTGTAATCTTTTCCTTTGCTCTGACCAAGGTTTTAAAAGCTTAGCAAGTCCTCAACCTCAGTGGTTGTCTGGGAGTACCTTCATTCGATCTTCCTGCCTAAGGACCACTGAGCCACTTCTGCAGGAGAATTGAAAACTGCTGTGGCTGGAAAGACAGGTTTTCCTCACAAGCATCATTTGTTCCACTACGTCTGCAGGGTTATTGCTCCTGGTCCTAGAACTTCTCCAGGGTGAGGAGCTGGGAGAAGAGCTTGGTTGGGGCTTCTGTTTCCCTAGGTCTCTGATCATAGCTGTTACATTTAAAGGCTTAAACCATGGGTTCTAAACAAATATCTGCTTAGTTAGTGGAATGAAGAAATTAAAAGTGAGTCAGACTCCATCCCCCCACCCCCCATTTCTAAGTGCTATTTACTACCTGAATGATCAGACCTGCAATGGAATCATTTTGCTTGATTCTCCTAGGGAATTTGACATGGTCTTTCATTCATTCTGTTCACTCATTCATTCATTTATTTGAGTATTTATTGAGCATCCATTACTGTGTGCCAGGCCCTGTGTGAAGTAATGAGGACAGAGAGACAAATAGGACCCAGACCCCATGAAGCAGCCCAGAGTCTGGAGTGTCCATTCAGTGGCAGCCTGGGGGCTCCAGCACAGTGAGTTCCACGCAGGCCTAGAACTCTAGCCTACAGTCTTAAACCCTGTTTCTGGAAAACGGAAATAGAAGTAGTGCAAGAGGAAAGAAATGTGAGTGAGGAGAGTGAGATGAAGGCAGAGGAAAGAGAGAGATGGAAGAAAGGAAGCAGCAAAGTTTCCCACGAGAGACGCTGTGGACGGCCCTCCAGTTCCTTGAGGCAGCTCATGGCCATGGGCAGCAAGAACCCAGCAAGGGGGGAAGCTGCCCCCGCCCCCTCTCAGCTTGGCGCTGGCAAGCTGGTTCACAGGCGGGCATTTCCAGCTTGGGGCCTCAGTTCCCCTATCTGTAAAATGGGGCTTTGCACTGGGTGGGGTGGGCAGTCTTAGAGATCATTGAACTAGCATGCTGTAACCAGTGCAGGGTAGAGGGAGATACGGCAGGAGCCCAAATAAACACCCTGGAAGTAGAAGGCAGTGTTTTTCTGGCTTCTCCCATCTCAACACTGAGATGCCCTTAGGTATCTGAGGCCTGTGGGCGTCCTGCCATTCCCCTGCTAGCAAGAGGTATCTTCCAGCAACTCCCCTCGCTGACTAGTGGAAGAAGGAAGGTTCTGGGTCTCCATGTTTGGATATTTTTCTGGTGTGAACATTTTTTTCTTGGCATTTCTTTTTCTATCTGATGGTAAGGTCACTTGAATTGCTTCAAGTACAGTGTGAGTCTGCAGAGTGGGCCTGCAGCATGTGATTCATTGGACAGGCTCCTTGGCAGGCCTGCCTCCAGCTGCCTGCAGAGGCTGTCCCGAACGCCTCAGCGTGAGGCCAGGTCAGACTACTGAAGCCCAAGGGTCACATTCTGGAGGGCTCCAGTGCAGGTCATGCTCATTGATTGCTAAACAAAACAATGTTTTGGCAACACAAGGTTATTAGTAGGAGAATTGGGCTTCCTAGCTGGGTGACCTTGAGTAATTGCTTAAATACTCTGAGCCTCAGTTTTCCCATCTGTGAGATGGGAGTGATTCTCCCTATCTCCCGGAGATCCAATAGGAAATTGCAAGAACATGCTTCGTAAATGGGGAAGCCCTAAACTGACACCCACGATGCCATGATTCAATAGTAAATATATTCTGATATTCAGCGTTCTCCGTGGTTGTAGCCTCTTCTGTGCTAGTAATTCAAGCCACAGAGGGTTAAGGCAGCTAGGCACATGACTGAGATTGTCCATAATTGATAGAATAGACCTGAAAGGAGTGACATATAATTGCAATTAATCCATGCACTGTGTCACTGACACTGCCCTGCTGAAAACTATCTACGAATAATTGCTTTGATCTAGCAAAATGATGCCTGTCTATGAGCCTGGGAGCAGGGACCCTGGCCAAGAGTCTGCTAACGGCAGCACTGAGCCCAGCCGCTGCCACTGGATGAGGTGGGTGGGGGAGCTGGGAAACATGGAAGCAGGACGGCAGGGAGGGGCCCCCAGTCTCTGAGACTCTATGGCAGCAAGTGCTACGTATGTAATCATGTGATTCATAAGGGATGTATTTGAGAGCAAGACATTAATAATTGCTATTCATATCGATAACTATGCCAGACAATAGGCATAAACTGGCCTCCCCAGAGAAAGCCTGCATATATATGGCCACTGTGTGTGCAGACAGTTCCAAGCTTCTTGGAACTCTTAGGTGGCAGAGCATTTCCACAGTCACGATTTGGTCTTCACAATAACTGTGGAAGGAAGAAAGGATTTTGTACGCATTTAATAGATATCGAAGATAGTGAGAATGAACGCATTTGAGTATTCTTGCCTGGAAAATCCCATGGACGGGGGTGCCTCGTGGACTATAGTTCATGGGGTCGCAGAGAGTTGGACATGACTGTGAGTGAGCACAAAGATAGTGCTGGAGTTAAACCAGTCCAGTTGGGATCTTTGGCCTGGCCTGCCTGGGGGCTGAGCGCATGCGGGTGGAGGACAGCTGGCCAGGATCGGGAAGCTCTGGGGCTGGGGAAGCACATGGTGCTCAGACGGAGAGACCCTGCAGCTTGGGTTTCTGAAGAGCAGAGTGGCCACACCCATGGGGCATGCAGGGCACAGAGGCCAACAGGGACTTTGCTCGGGTCTTCTCCAGTCCTGAGCTCAGAATGAGACGATTCTGCCCCTCACTAATCACATGATCTCAGCTATCTGTGTGATTGCTGTGGGCCCCAGTTTCCTCCTTTCTCAATGGGAACGATAATTCCTTGTCATAAAGGGTTAAGTGAGACCCTGTATGAAAACGTGTGGCCTTGGAGACTGACATGCCATCGGTACTCAGTAAATCCTTGCAGAGTTAGAATGTGGAGAGAATTCCCAGAAGCAGTACCCTTTACAGCAGCAGTCCCCAACCTTTTCAGCACCAGGGACCAGTTTGATGGAAGACAGTTTTTTCCATGGACCAAGGGATAGGGGGATGGTTTCAGGATGATTCAAGCACATTACATTTACTGTGCACTTTAATGGCAACTCACTCCAGTATTCTTGCCTGGAGAATCCCATGGACTGAGGAGCCTGGTGGGCTGCAGTCCACGGGGTCGCAGAGAGTCAGACACAACTGAGTGACTTTACTTACTTCTATTATTACATCAGCTCTACCTCAGATTATCAGGCAGGAGATCCTGGAGGTGAGGGACCCCTGCTTTAGGGCACCATGGGGATCCTTCTACCTTGAATCAGCCCTGACTTGGACCAGGTAGAGTGGATGCACTCCAGCCTTGAAATCAGGGCTGCTTCAAACTCTTGCAGGGAGTAGGTGGATAAGAGAAATACAGGGGGGGAATTGAGAGCTTCCCAACTCTCCTAAGCTCTGATTATCTCCTGTATCCACTGTGTGGGGTGGGGGGCTGCATCCAAAGAAGCTTCAGGCCTCGTGATTCCCTGGAAGTTCTGAACACACAAGCAGCCCATGTTGGCTGGCTGCCTGGGCCATTTAGGCTCAAGGATAAGCTTGCTCGGACCTGAGTAGGAGTTACGGCTCCTAGGGTGCCCTGTTGCTGAAACTGATGGCAGCTCAGAGCCAAAGGTAGGCAGGTTGGCAACAGTTTGGTGCTGGAGAGCTAGTGAGTGAGAAAGAGTGATAAAAATGCCACATCCGGCCTATTAATAGGCCGTGTTTGGTCTCCACCACTTCTATCAACATTGTCCATCACATCCAAACAATTGAAAAGCCTGTGCCAAGTGCCTAGGAGTTAACAACTCATGGCTGTGCTGAATTTCTGAGAAAACAGTATTTCCACTTCTTATGCAGCTCCGAAATGCCAATTGTTCCATGCCAACTGGTTATTTTTCCAGACCATTTCCCTTTATTTATGTTTAAGCTTTTTGAGTTTTAAGCAAGAAGATAGAGAACCTGGACTAGGTGATTATTATTTCTCCTGATTTGCCCTTGAATGAGCCATAGGAGAAATAAATGTCCCTTCCCCAAACATGAACTGAGTATGTGCAGAGGAGCGGGAGAGGAATCAGAGAGGGTCCCCACCCCTTGCAGGGGTGTGTGGCTGATGGGTGGGCAGGATGAGGACATGGCAAAAATACCAGCCCAGCCCTTAGAAGACTTAGGGCAAGATAAGCCTCTTCTGTTACCTGGTGTGAGGCCTTGACTGGGGACAGAGCCCTTCGCTGAGCCCCCCATTTCCTTGCCTATAAAGTGGGGCAGTTAGACTAGACAGCTGAGGGGGCCCCTTCCCGCTGAGTCTGTGCATTGAGTGGAGGACTTGCTGTCTCACGTTTATTGGCAAGAGCCTGGGTGTGGAAGTGGAAGGAGGATGATGCTGTCCTTGGGCTGCTGCTCCGGGAAGCCTGGAAACGTGGCAGGGGAAACACGGGGCAGGGCTGCTCCTTATCCGGGAAGCTCCAGCCTTCAGAGATGTCTGTGCAGCCTGCCAGGCGGTTGTTTTTCTCACCATATGTGATTTCTGGGCATCTTAAAAATTTCACTTGGCCCAAACATTGCCAGCCTCAGGGATTGACTATGCCGCATGTGGGGATGGAAGTGGGCTTGCATCTGGGTACCAGGCTGGGAGTGGGCAGAGAATTGTGCTGTGGAAGCCTCTGATGAGGCTGGAAGGTGTCAGTGGGATCATGGTGTTTCTTCTGCTGCTGTAGCAGCCTCTGGTGCAGACAGAGGCAGGGGCTGAAGGGGTGAAAAGAAAGAAGAGAATTGTGGGGGGTGATGAGGCTGAGAGATGAAGGGTTGGGGTAGTCTGTGGCTGTCAGGTGGTAGGAATTCTTATTTTGAAGACTACTCATCTGAAGAGGCGTTTACCCAGCTCATTGGGTAACTGGTTGACCGCAGCTCTTGCAGAGGCTCCAGGAGTCTGGTGCATGTCCTGGGGCTGGATGGGGAGAGAGAAGCCCAGGCCTGGGTCAGACCTGGCCTGGTCTGGTTTGCTTCTCCCTGGGAACACAGTGTGCACTCACAAGCATCTGCAGAGCAAAGTGATTCCTGTTGTTTTCTTGGTTTGGGGGCCACATAGGTTTTAATAAGAGGGAAAAAAAAAGACTTCAAAGCAAGCCATCCAGAAAGCAGTTATTTGTCTCCAATATTCTAGAACATTAAGAAAAGGGGTCTCCTGCCACCTGGAGGAACTATGGGGATGATGGTCTTGGTGAGGGCGGCACTGGATATTTGCAAGGAGAAGCCCTCTCGCAGTGATGGCAAACCAAGCAGCCTTCTGGTAGGGCTCTCCCACAGCTGTGGGAGTGAAGTAAGTTTAAGTGGTTCTCTGTAATGGGGGACTCCCAGGCTGCCAGGATGCACGCTGGGACTAGGACAAGGGACCTTCAGTGTGTGCTTCTCCCGAGATGAAGGTGGGGCTGGGGCCTTCAGAATGAGATGTGTAGTGACAGGTGCGCATTCATCAACGCTGGAGAAGGTTGTGCGGGGCTTTTTGACACCATAAGAGTGATGTAATTGCTGACTGGCCAAGAGCACTCATATTCCACAAGCGGAGGAGGATGAACGGGAATCAGGAGCAGATTGTTTATTGGGGAAGGAAATAAAGTGGCTAGGTGAGAGGTTTGGAGGTGACTTCCAGGGTAGGAATCTAGGATTTTGGAAGACAGATAAGTTTAGAGCTCTTATATCTTCAGAAACAGGGGAGGGTGGCAGGGGTAGCTACCTTGGGAGCCTAAGCCTGGGAGCCCCCAAACCAGCTTCTAAGCTTTGCTTCAACACAGGCTGCTATTTGATAGGGGCTGAGCTGGCCTCACTGGACCTCAGTGTCCTCGTGTAGAATGAAGGTGGGGACAAGTTGATTTCCAGGGGTACCTCCAGATCTGGTACTTATATTTTTATTGGTATTTGTCTTGGGGAGGGGCTCGCTTATTGAGGACTTTGCATAGGCACAGATGATACCAAGATCAGAGTGAGGCTTTACAGAGACGTTTATTTGTTTAGCTTTACTGGGGGCTAAGCACCTGAGAAAGCTGAAGCCAGGTCTGTGAAAAAGTTAGAGCCTTTCCAACATAGAATAGGCTGCCTTGATAGGAAGTGAGTTCCCCATCCCTGGAGGCAATCAAGCAGAGACAGAATGACTATATGCCAGGAATCTTACAGAGATTCATGAGCTGTTTAGGAGAGTCATGAGCCATTTAACTAGGTGGCTTTTACATTTCCTTTTAACTCTAAGGAACACCACTGCTTATGCATATGATTGTTCAACAGCATTTCCTCAAGACAGTGATGGCAGCCCCAGCCTTCTGGCCTTCTTTCTTGTGCCCCTAGAGGAGCAGTTCTCATTCCTGGCCTGCACATTTGAATCACTGAAATGTTTTTTGAAATGTCAGTGTCCAGGCCTCACCTGCAGAGATTTGATTGAATTGTTCTGGGGTGGAGATCAAGGTCCCTCCATGCTGTTGGTGCCTGGTGGGCATCCTTCCCCCTGCTTTCTCCCTGATGGGATGAGGAGACTCAACGCCACTCCCCCACTCCCGGTTTCATTCTGCCTTGGTATCGAGCTCAAACTCAACAAACTTTTGTAAAGTGCTTACTTCCTGTTGGAAGTCCTAATGGGCCAGTTCTTGACTACTTCAGGAGCAACCAGCCCCAAACTGCCTTAAGAGAGACCTCATTATGTATATTTCAATGTCCCACACTTAGCACAGTGCCTGGCACATGGCAAGTATGTAATAAAAATTTTGATTGAATTGCATGGAATCTTTGCCAATATTGTAAGTGGGGCAGGAAAATAAATTATAAGCAGGCATGCAGTAGTGAATTCATGATATGCCAGTTCCCCTCTGCTCAGACCTTGTAAAGGAAACCATCTCCTTAATTGGAATTATGTTTGTGGCCCTAGGGATGACCCATCTGACTTAATATTTTGGTAGTGTGGTCTTCCAGATGACCTTTTTGTCCTTTCTCGGGGCATTGCACGGCAGGAGAGCTGAGGCTTGGAGAGGATGGTTTCCTCTTAATTGGTGTCCCGGTCATCGTGCTGGCTTCAGTAACCATTATCAGGCCACCGTCTGCTCAGACCCGATGCCCTTGTATCAGCTGCACGGTGTCCCTCAGCCATCAGGTTTCATTTCCTTCTGGGAGTGACGACTCTGAGGGCCGCAGAGAAATGCTCCAGGCCAACCTGACTTTAGGAGTTTTATTTTGAGACCTTTGGGGTCCTTCTTTGCACAAGTGTTTTCGCCCTGACCTCCCCACTGCAGGCCTGGTCTGGGCTGCACGTACAATGATGATGCAGACCCACAGACCTGACCTCAGGTTGCTCATATCCTGTCATAAGTGACCGAGGTTTAGTGGTGACATGACTGGGGCCTCCTCAGAGAGCCACAAGGTGGGGGATTAGTCCCGCCTGGGAAGGCTGGGCTGGAAAGCGTGATGTTCTCATGATGGGTGAGCATCCTATACGTCATAAGACTCTCTGGGTGGAGAGAGCCCAGACCTTGAGGTCTGGCTTCTGCCTGGATTAGAATCTGATCTCCACTTCATCTTCACTTGGGGATGGTGGGCAAGCGACAGAGCCTCCCTGGGATTGTCCTGAGATCTAAAGCCATCACACCAGTGCCTGGCCATGCTAAGCACACAGCAGATGCTGGCTGTTCTTTTATTTTTTTATATGTAAATAGTTAATTACAGAATGATGTTCAATTGTATGGAGATACCAGTTTGTTTATGCATCTCTGATTGATAGACATCTGAAATATTCTCTGATTGATAGAAGTTTGAAATGTTCTCTGATTGATAGATATTTGAAATGTTCCAGCTTGTGGCCATCATGATTTTTATTTATTTGTGTTTCGGCTGTCCTGTCGGGCATGTAGGATCTTAGTGCCCTGATCAAGAACTGAACCTCTGACCCCTGCAGTGGAAGCATGGTCTTAACCACCAGACCACCAGGGAAATCCTATAGCTGTTATTTTGATTGTTTATTAGTTGTCATGTATTTGGAAGCTCAGGATGGAAGTGTCTATCTGCTTGACACATCTCGAAATTTCCCCGCTTCATTCCGGTATTTAAGTTTCGACTAATACTTATTGACCTGCTGTGTGTAGGACAATGCCTGAGGCACCAGAATGTAGAAGTGGACAAATGAAATTGAAAAATACTGCCCTTGCGGGGCTTCCATCTTGGTGGTGAGCGACAGCCCCTGGGGCCTGGTAAAGACACACACTCACCTCCAGAGAGGGCTCAGGAAGGTGGGAAGGTGCCTGCAGCTTGCTCTCCACTCCCCAGGCTGATGCTCAGCCCTGGTGGGCATCCAGCAGGGGACGGTCCCTTGCTCACCTCATCTGCACAGAGAGCCTGCATGCTCAGAAAAAAGCATCCTTGGGGAGAAGGCACTCTCTGCAGCCTCCTCTGGTCTCTGGTTAGTGTGTAATCCTCACCTCACATTCAGGGTGTATGTCTTCTCTCTCAGCATGGGCCTTTTGGCCATTTCTTCCAGGCCCTATGCACCTGCCTTTTATCTGTCAGGTCGGATTCAGGCTCAGCAGCCCCGGGGTGAATGGGGTTTTGCAAGTACCCAGCACAGGGCCTGGGCATAGTTAAGTGCTCAATAAATATTTATAATGTGAATTTATGAGTGAATGAATGTTTGCCCCACTGCAGTCCACCTAAGCTGTCTTTCTGAGATGTCTGGGGGCATCTTTATATATTGTTGCAAACCTCAAATGTTGATGATATCGGAGGGGCATTCTGCAGCCCCTCCCTGAGCCACAACTGAGACGCAGCTGACTTTCCCTGCATTGACATCTGTGTAGCGAGAGAAATGGTGCTTGGCTACAAGAGAATGTGAGCTTTTCTTTCTGTGAAGAAAGAATGAGTTTTTTTTCATATGTATTATTTTACTGTATTCTCCAATACTAATGAGAGTCAATCCTGTTAGATCTGGCTAGAAAAGGAAACAGAGGCCCAGAGAGGTTAAGTGACTGGTCCAGTGGCACATAGCTAGTGAGCAGCAGAGATATGACTTGAATTCTGGCTTTTGGTTTCAAATCCCATGTTATTTAGAAAAAGACAATGGTAATTTTCTTTGTTAGCCATCTTGTTCTATTTGAGGAGAAGTTGGCACGAGTGAGTTTTGTTGCTGACTGTTTCACAGTCACAATTCTATCATGTATAGAAATGCTTGAGAAAAGGGAAAGAAAGGAAAAATGCTGGGAGTGTCCTTGTGACCTATGTACATTTCATGGCCAGTGCCATCAGCCAGTAGGCTTCAGGGACTATTTGGCCCAAGAGTCTCATTTTACTGGGGGGTATTGAGGTCTAGAAGAAGTGATGCAGCCTGTCCAAAGCCAGGCATTTATCAGAGAGGTGGCTGAGACCTCCTGGGTCCTCTGATGGCAGGCCCAGGGCCCAGCTCAAGACTTCTTGGTTATGAGGCACCCTGGGTTCTTGGCACTTCTCTTTTCTCACTTTCTCCCAAGTGCCCTCTGAGGCCCCCAGGGTCCACCTTCCCATCCCATCATGCAGCTTTGCCTGTTTTCCTTATTCTAAAGTTAGACATCCGAGGATGCAGAGTGTCTGAGTGATTCCACTCTGGGCCACGAGTGACCAAAATCAGATTCTGGTGGGATCCAGGCTGGGCAGTCACTCTGCAGATGCCAGGAAGAGCCAGGGATGTATTTAAATCAGGCAGCTTACTGAGCTAAGAGATGAGCATTAGAGTGAAAGGTGTGGAGGGTGAATGAGAATAAGAGATCATGAGAAAGGCAGGATAAGAGCAGAGGAAGGAGAAAGTCAGGGGCTGGATTATGGTAAGAAAGCACCAGGTTGAGGAAAGAAGCCGAGTCTCAGCAGAGAACATCAACCAAGAATACAGTCTTCCCAGCCAGTGGACGAGGGGCTGGATTTTAATTTGCAGAGCATTAATTAGCAAGAGTGTCCAATTAGGACAACCATTATAGAGCCACAGTATTAAGCTGATGCTGAAATGTCAATCAGTTTTGGAGCCTCTCCATGAAATCGAAGGAAAAGTTGACCTTATTAAGCAGAAAAGAATTCTAAATCATTTCCCAAATCGAATGCATAAAACGTAGATCTTAATTCAGGAGATACAGACTTTAGATAGTATCACCTCTTTCCCTTTGGGGATTCCAGCCAGTGACAGAGATCATGAATGGGGCTCGTATGTACACATGCACACTCATTCCTGGGGGAAGGCACCTCCCCATTTTTTACCTGATATGTTTCACTTGTTTTCAGTGCCCTTCTAGGACTCTGCTTGCAAGTATGGTTTTCTGTTATTTTCAAATGTTCCAACAATAAAACACATTTAGGATTTCAAAGTCTCTGGGAAGATCTACTGTAATCATTACAATTCTGGCTTGTCTTCGGAAGTTACAAGGCAGGCTGGGAGAGCAGTTTATATGGCTGGCTCAGAAGCCAGGAACACACTCCATTACACTCCACACAGCCTCAGGGGAAGAAGGGCTGGAGCGGTTCTGGAGAAGGCTCACTGCAGAAACTGGAGGCTGGAAAGGTCTGACCAGCAGGGCAGGTGGGGTGTTGATGCATGGGCAGAGCACGGGACCTGAAAGCAGGTTATCTGGAAAAAGTCCTGCCTCCATTTTTGGCCACATCCTTGGACAAATTAGGTGACTTCTCAAAGTCTCAGTTTCCTCCTCTGTAAAAGGGGGTTGACAGTGCTCACCATGCATGGCAGGCCCCATACAGCAGTGCTTTGCAACAGATTGTTGTCATCAATGAGAAGTTGTAGATCTGTGAAGGGCTGGCTCTTGTCTTGGAGCAGAACAGGGACCACGCAGAGGCGGGCATCTTGTAGGAATGTGGTTCACCCTTCTTCCCTGCTAGGAATCCCCTCTACAGCACCCCCGATTGCTGTAGCCGGCCTCTACTAAGATGGCACAAACTCAGCATCTCACATGGGAGTCTGGTTCATTTTGAAGGCACGGGGGGAGGGAGAGCATGGTATATAGAAAAATCTGATGTATAGCTAAAATCTGGGCTCGTTGTATGACCTTGGAGAAGTCACATTGTCTCTATGACCCTCAGTTTTAAAAAAATTATTTATATTTTTGGTTGTAGTAGGTCTTTGTTGCTGCATGTGGATTTCTCTAGTGGTACAGAACAGAGTCTACTCTTTGCTGCAATCCTGGGGCTTCTCATTGCCGTGGCCTCTATAATTGCAGAGCCCAGGCTCTAGGCATGTGGGCGTCAGTAGTTGTGGTGCATGGGCTTAGTTGCTCCATGGCATGTAGAATCTTCCTGAACCAGGGATCCAATCTATGTCCCCTGCATTGGCAGGCAGTTTCATACCCATTGCACCATCAGGGAAGTCCATCAGTGTTCTTTTTAATCAGTAAAATGGAGACATTATGACCTCACCTGTAGGGTGAGCATGCAAAGTAATTTGTGTAGAAGGCATAGAAGGCATAGTCTGGGACCTGGTATGTAGTTGACACTTAATAAACATTAGGTCAAAATAAAAGTGCTATTATTAAGAAGCTTCAAGAAGCACTCATTAAGTACTTGTTGTACTCAGAGCATCAGAGGTAATACAGTTGAGTACCCTGACACTTAATAGAATCATACTATATATTTTCAGTCATTTTTACATTAAAAATAATTGGGAGTACATATATATGTAGTTTTGAGGTCTGGATTGATCACTTGATATTGAATCATGAGCCTTTCCTGATATCTTCAAATATTCTCGACAGAAGTGGCTTTGAGTAACAACATAGTGTTCCATCACTGGCTAGTCTCCAATTTGCTTACCCACTCTAATATTTGGGAGCATTTAGGAATAAATGGCTTTGAAAAAACAATTCTCATCTGTTGAGATATGATTCGTAAGCATTCTTGTGTATTAAGGATTGTTACTCTATTGTTTAAAAGTTCTCAGTGGCAGGGGAGAAGGGTTGATCGGTTTGGGTGATCACAGGGCTTGTGTGTATGTACACACACTTATTCGTCCTCCCACTCACTGCCATCCAAGGGCCAAAGGGCCTCACTGGGCTGGGAGGGAGTGCTGTGATCAACTCAACCCAGTCCTGCAGGCCCTCAAGCCCTACAGCTGCTTGGGTTTGCTTCCAGAGTTATTTCGCCTCTGTGAGAGGAATCTTCCACATGCCCAGCACAAGCTGCCAGGCCTGAGCTACTGGAAGGGGTCCTTCTAGCTCCCTATCCATGGACTTTGCTTTAGTTTTTGGCCTCTTTTTTATCTCTTTATGGCGTGCGTCAGCTAGCCAGCCCTGATGGCTGCTATCATTCAAAGAACCATGTTAGTTTCAAGCTTAGTTGGAGATCAGACAGCAAAGAAAAGATAATTCAGCATTTTAACAAATAGAAAACATTCTAGTCCAGCTGACTTCTTTGACATATTTTTGGCTATTAAAAATGGTTGATGGTTTATTTTTTATTAATATGTGCTAGAGAATGCAAAGAAATCTGTAAAGTCGTGAGCATTCTCACTGATCCTGTACACATTCGTCTCCCCATGGGGCTGGAGCTGGGCAACAAGGTTTCACTGGCCAAAACCAAGAAGAGGGTGGAGTTGCCTTTTCCGTAAAGGCTTTGAGTTTTAGAACAAAAGGAAGAGGCTCAAAGGAGAGGAGACAGCATCTGGCCCCTTTCCTTTATTTCTTCCTCTAAAAATGATGGAAATAGACTTGGATTCTGATTTCAGTTAATTTCTGCCAAAAGAAATTAATTGGAGTTTGAAATACGCAGCTGATCCCAAATCCTTCCCTGGGGAGGCGTGATGCTCCCCAGATGTCTTCAGACCCCTTTGAGAAGAAAGAGATGGTCATTTCTGGCTTAAAAACATTATGATTTGTTCCCAGTTGATTTCTGAAGGGGAAATGGCCTTATCCTCAAAGTCTGAGTGTCCCTGAATTCACCACCTGCTCTTCAGCCCCACTAGGTCTTGTGGTTCGGATGTGTTTCAGGCATCCGATAGTGCTTTCAAAGACTGGAACCTTCCAAAGGGCAGAAATCGTGTTCTGTTTTGTCCTGGGCCCTTAATTGGAGCAGCATAGTACTCCTCGAGACATCTCTATGAGTGTGTGCTGAGTAAATGATTACAGGCTGCTCTTCATTAAGTGTAGAACATACAAGAGTCTAAATGAAAAGTGGCTTATAATTAGACCATCATCTGGGAAGAGCAAAATGGACATCTTTCCCTGCAGCTGGATGGTTCTACATAGTATGGAAAGTTGGGGGTCTGCGTATAAGCCAGCTTGGAAGCTTCTGGTAGGCAGAGGATCTCTGTAAATATTTTGTAGTGTCTAGCACACTGTTGGACACCTAGCAGGTGCTCAAGAAATGAGAAGTGGTTGAAATCGTCATAAAGAAAGAATGAGCTCCTGCATGGGTTCTCCCTTGGGTTCCCAGCACTAAGTGGTCCCCAGAACTGTATCAAATAGATGAATGGTAGATTGGCAGACACCAGGGAGAGCTGTTCTCTTTCTATCTCAGCCTGCAAAGGGTGACTGAGAACACACACCTGGGCATCTGGGAATCCTGGGCTCAAATCCAAGCCCTCCACTGATTCCAGTGGCTGCCCCATATTGGACCCCTCCCCCTCTAATGCTGGAGATCTCAGGTGCCCCACCCTCTGTCTCCGAAAGCTTGCTTTCTTGGACAGTGATGTCTCTCCCCTCTCTACTGGAGGTTGCACGTGGTGATTAATTATATCCTACCTTTGAGACCTGGAGGAGGAAATGGAGACACTCCAGTATTCTTGCCTGGAGAATCCCAGGGACTGAGGAGCCTGATGGGCTACAGTCCGTAGAGTTGCAAAGAATTGGACATGACTGAAGTGACTTAGCAGGCACTCACGCACCTTTGAGACACCTTCCATTATTATCTTCTCATTTGGGTCTGTGTAAATGGACACTTCTCCCATTCTTATTCTATTTCCCCGAAGAGTGGGCTGAGCACTTGTGGGCGGTGAGTCAGAGGCCTTGGCTTTGAACCCTGGCCTGAGCCACTCACCCCTCTGAGCCTTTACCTGTAGTATCTATGAAGTTGGGTGAAAGACCTAGGGCTGTCTTGAGAATGGATGAGAACAAGGTGTGAAACCACCTTGTAAATAGTAAGTTGTTTTGTAGACACCAGGAATTTTATGATTCTAGAGCACAGGGACTGTTTCTCATGTGGCAGGCGTCTCTCAGGATGCATGAGGCTACAGCACCATGCTTGGAAGTACTGCCGGCTCTCTGCTGCCTTTGTTCAGGGCTGTGTTCCCACCTTCCTCTGGGTCTGGGAGCCGCCTATGCTCCCTGGCTTCCAAATGCTCAGGAGGTACCAGCTCTGCAGAGAAGGTGAGGGAAATGACGGTAGCCATCCCTCACAGGGCCGGGTACCAGGCTAGGCACCTTACTTATTGCTATTTAGTTGCTCAGTTGTGTCTGACTCTGCGATCTCATGGATTTGCAGCATGCCAGGCTTCCCTGTCCTTCACCGTCTCCTGGAGTTTGCTCGAGCTCATGTCCATTGAGTCAGTGATGCCATCCAACCATCTCATCCTCTGTCATCCCCTTCTCCTTTTGCCTTCAATCTTATAGAGTGCCTTTATCTTTCACAGCAGCCCTGAGAGGTAGGTACTGCTATTATCCCCATATGATGCCAGAAGCCACTGAGTGCAGAGAGAGTGAGCAGCCTGAGATCACATGGCTAGTAAGTGGCTGTATCAGGGGTTGGATCCAGTGGGCCGGTCTGGAGCTCTTGCTGCTAACCACGTGGGTCCCCTAAGTTGCCCTGGGGCTGGAGGACTGCATCAGAGGCCAAATGACACATCCTGCTTCCCCCAGCCTCAGCTGAAGGGACCCTCAGGGCCCTTCTCCTGCCTGGGAACTTTGCTGTGCTCCTGTGCTCACCCCCTTCCCCCCTCCAGGAATTCCTCCACTGCCCTCCCTTCCCTCCGTGCCCTTGGCCTAAAATGGGAGAGCCACCACCAGGACATTCTCATTCATTCCTAAAAGAACTCTCCATTGTCAGGATGGAGGGGACCTTGGAATCCTCTGGTTCAGGGTTGTTAAGAGGCAAGAAAGGCCGAAGCTGGCACAGTACTGATGCTCAAACCAGACAATAGCAGCACAGAAAAGAATTATGTTCATATGACTTATGAGTATGGAGGCAAAAATTCTAAACAGCACATCAGCAAACTGGATCCAGCCATGTAGAACCAACATAATACATCATGCCCAAGCAGGGTTCATCCCAGGAATGCAAATACGATTTAACCCTAGAAAACAGAGGCTCAGAGGGCAGCTGCGGAGGCTGAGCCAGCCCAGGGCCCAGCCCAAGGTGCTTTCGGGGATCTGGCTACCTTTGTGCTGTGTCCTGCTCCTGGGAGGTGCTGGGGACAGTCTTTCCTTTGCTGTCGCTGCCCCTCACCCCTTTACGTAGCCTCAGAGTGAAATGTTCTGTCCTGGATTTTTTTTTCTAACCTCTCTTTCCATTTCTCCTGCAGGATTCCATGTTTTCGTTGGCCCTGAAATGCCTTATCAGTCTGTCTACCATCATCCTTTTGGGTTTGATCATCGCCTATCACACACGTGAAGTCCAGGTAGGTGCCCTTGCCCACATCCCTTCATGCATGGCCATTCCTCTGCTCCAGGCTGAGCGTGCCCCTCGGCCCCCCCGCCCCGCCCAGGAACTAGCTGGGGATCTCACCAGACAGTATCTGAGATTGTGGCTCTTCTCTTTCGGTTTGGGCCCTCATGGGAGAGATAACTGTGACGCTGCTCTGCGGCTTTAGAACCATTGTGATTATCCCAGAGGCAAACATGGCTTCATGTTTGGGGGACAGTCCTGCTCAGAGTCTTCATTTTGCACTGTTTTTCTGTAGGACTGACTTTGCTTTTTCTATCTATTGCCAGATCCTTTCTGAGTGTGAGCCACTGAGTCTCCCAAGTGAAGCATACCTTCCTCCTATGCCCTTGCATGCATGTGTCTGCGTGTACACACAGACACACAGACACACAGACACACACTGCACCAGATAACATTAGGAGTCTGATGGTGTGTTTACCACTTCCTGGACTGTGCCAGGAAGGAGTCATTTTCTAGATAGAATAGAATCTGCTGTAGTAGGGGATGCCTCTGTTTCTTGCTGCCCAGGAGTCACTTGGCACCCAGAGAAATATTGGCCTGGCCTCTGGGGTGTACTCCAGTTTGGCCGCTATAAGGAGGATGGTTTGACCTGGGTTGGGAAGGGCAGGCAGGAGTGAGCAGGTCTGAGGCATCTTCTCCTGACAATGGGTCTCCCGCGTCACCTGGCCCTTTGGGCTGACCTGCTGTGCTGGGGCCCTGGGTGGTTCTGTGGCATCCAGATGTTTTTCCTCACTTGCATGCACATCTGAATATAACCCTGTTCTTTGGCTGGAGGAGCACAAATAGATCTACATCTGGGCAGCAGGCGAGAAATTGACAAAGACCAGAACTCGGAGTTGGGAAAGCTGCGGCCGAGACTTGGCCATGACCTCTCCTCACAGCAGGTGTCTGGCCAGCCCTGTGGCCTCGCTGGACTGGAACGTGTGAACTTTTCTTTGTCTGGAACATGGGACTTTTTATTCCACTGTTTACGGGTTGTTGTGAGGATGAATGGGTAGTGTATGAGAGAGCTCTGTGAACTTTAAAACACTTCAAATACCGTACCTCTTGTCACCCAGCATTTCTGAGCTGAGTGGCTACACAGGCAGAGATGGGTGAGCATCTTCTGCTCCTGGGAGGGTGGTCTGCTCTCCCGTCGCGTGTTGGAGGCCACTGCAGCCAGCCTCGGGGAGGGGGCCTTGGCTGCAGGCCACCTTGGCTCCACTCTGTTGATGACCAGAGGACACTCGCTGAGAAGGTGGGGACTCTTTAGTCTCCGCAGGGGTCACAGGTGCAGGGACAGAGCTTGTGCTGTGAAGGCTGAGAGTCCCAGACACCACCAAGCAGGTTCCTTTGTGGGGTCCGGCCTGGACAACACGGGTGGGCTTTAGCCCCAGGAAGGAGCCAGGAGTACAGGCAGGAGAAATGGGCAGGAATGGGAGACGGGACTGGGAGTCACAGTCGGGGCTCCCAGCCAGGCTCACCCCACCCCAAACCAGCTGTGGGATCCAGGTGTTTCCTTAGTCCCTCTGAGCCCCTGCAACCTCATCTGGAGGCGTCTGTACTACACTATATCACCTTGATGAAAGTAAAGGAGGAGAGTGAAAAAACTGGCTTAAAGCTCAACATTCAGAAAACAAAGATCATGGTATCTGGTCCCATCACTTCCTGGGAAATAGATGGGGAAACAGTGGAAACAGTATCAGACTATTTTGGGGGCTCCAAAATCACTACAGATGGTGATTGCAGCCATGAAATTAAAAGACGCTTTCTCCTTGGAAGAAAAGTTATGACCAACCTAGATAGCATATTCAAAAGCAGAGACATTACTTTGCCGACTAAGGTTCGTCTAGTCAAGGCTATGGTTTTTCCAGTGGTCCTGTATGGATGTGAGAGTTGGACTGTGAAGAAAGCTGAGTGCCGAAGGATTGATGCTTTTGCACTGTGGTGTTGGAGAAGACTTTGAGAGTCCCATGGACTGCAAGGAGATCCAACCGGTCCATTCTGGAAGGAGATCAGTCCTGGGTGTTCACTGAAAGGACTGATGTTGAAGCTGAAGCTCCAATACTTTGGCCACCTGATGCGAAGAGTTGACTCATTGGAAAAGACTCTGATGCTGGGAGGGATTGGGGGCAGGAGGAGAAGGGGACGACAGAGGATGAGATGGCTGGATGGTATCACGGACTCGATGGGCATGAGTCTGAGTGAACTCTGGGAGTTGGTGATGGACAGGGAGGCCTGGCATGGTGCGATTCATGGGTCGCAAAGAGCCGGACACGACTGAGTGGCTGAACTGAACTGAACTGATACCACCTTGACCTGTGCAGAGGGGTCACACAGGCCAGAGAAAAAGGCAGAGTAGTGAAGCTCAGCTGTGATCCTGGCTCGGGGGAGAGGGAAAGGAGCTGGTCCAAAGCCTCATGCCTGCGTGGTAAATCCACTCGGCTTGACTGCTATTTCCACTCCAGGCCTTGAAATTGGAAGAGCCAGGTGTCCCTTCTCTGATTCTCTTGGGGTCCTGCCCTGCCATCCCAGGGCTGGCAGCCTTAGCTCTCAGACCTGACCCCACCCAAATACAGTTGTGACCTCAGTTCTTAAAAAGTGGTGGGGCTAGCACCTAACTGGGCACACTTTGTCCTTTCTCACCTCACAGCTAGTCTCTGCTTCACCCTCATTATGGGCACCAGAGGATGCTATGTCAGTCACTTGTCTTGGCCTGACACTCACAGTTCAGAGCAATGAAGTAAAATCAGCGAAGGCACTGAATCCTGGCTCAGACACTTTGGTCTGAATGCCCCTGGGCCAAGAACAACTTACAACAGCTTCTCTGGGCCTTGGTTTCCCCATGTGAAGTGTGGAAGTCATACCGTCCACCTTGCTACACTTGTAAGAGGGTGGGTCCCTTTCCTGTGACCTCTGTCCCACTGCTTCCAGCTGGGCCTCATCTTACAAGCTGTGCCCACCAGACAGTCACTGTCAGGACCACCCGGTACTGGCAAGTGGTTGGACTTCTCTCCCCTGCCTGCACGCTCAGCTCCCAGCACCCAGTCCGTCATCCTACCTGGCCCACCAACACATGCGTTGTCACCAGAACATGGCTCCTTCTGTGCCTCTTACCTGTCCAGTGAAGTTCTTTCTTCTGGAAAGTTCTAATCCTTCTTTTGCCAGAGGGAATCTAGAATGGTTTGGGCCCAGACAGCAGGGCCTTCATACATACTCACCTGACCATACTGTAGTTTTCTGTTCTGGTCCTTTTCCCCAGCCTCAGGGACAATGATGCTGTGAAACTTTGTATTTCCAGGGACCCACAGCGTGTGACAGGGAGCCAGTTTTCTGCAGGGGATGTTTTGAATGAAAGGGTGCTAGATTTGAGATGTCTGATTTCCAAAGTCATTTTGACCACTACTTAGCCCTGTGGTCTTGGGCCTCAGTTTCCACACCTGTTCATTGGGGATTCTAAGCCTGCCACACTCCAATTCTGTAACTCTCTGATTGAGGTCTGGTGCCAGCCAGCTAGGGGGCCTGCCTCCTGTGAGTGTGAGTGGAGGGAGGGTAATCCCAGGCATGATTACTTATCCAGAGGGGCTGCTCAGATAAGCTCTTCTGTAGGGAGAGGCCAGCCGCTGCTCATCTGTTGGGGAAGCAGGGCAGGGACAGGGTAGGGTGAGGTCAGAGGCTTGGGTCAACGATATGCTTGCCACTTCCTTATCCACACCAGCTGCTGGCCACTTGGCTCAATTGTAGCAGGAACCGGATGGTCGTGTTCCCACCTCCCCCAGCCCTGCCCCAGTTGCTCACACCCAGGCCCCTGGCCCCGCCCAGCACACACAGGAGGCCAGGAGTGCTTTCTGGAATAGGATTTCTCTTTGTTATATGGACAACTTGTGTTTTTGATAAAGAATTCTGAAACATTATTGGGAACCTCTCAACCAAACTCTGGCTTCAAGTCCTGCACTGAGGCTTAGAAGGTTCTTAGAGGCGAAGGCGTGTACCCCTCACCAGTGCAGGAGGCTCCCCTCTGTGGGCCGGCCTGTCACAGGGCATCACGGCCTCTTGGGGGAGGCTGTCCCTGACTGGGCATTGTGAGTTTTAGAAAGTCTGCCCCTCCAACTGAGAGGAAACGGGCCTCTCTGGAACGTCCACTCAGCCCGGCTCTGTTCTGGGACAGGGAAAAAGGTCCCTAAGCTTCCCTGGTGGCTCAGACGGTAAAGCGTCTGCCTGCAATGCGGGAGACCTGAGATCGCTTCCTGGGTCAGGAAGATCCCCTGGAGAAGGAAATGGCAATCCACTCCAGCACTCTTGCCTGGAAAATCCCATGGACGGAGAAGCCTGATAGGCTACGGTCCATGGGGTCGCAGAGAGTCAGACACGACTGAGCAACTTCACTCACTCACTCACTCAAGCTTCCCACGAGGCAGCGCCTGTCATCTGAGGGTGATGTCTTGGAGCACAGAGGCTTAAAGATCCAGCCTGTTCCTCAGGCTAATGTGTCCCGAAAAGAAATGAAAAGCAAAATACTTTGGGTTTTGCATTGTGTATCAAAACTTTGAAAACTGAACTCTCCTGTGGGGAGTCCATTTATTCCTGTGGTTTGGTGATCATCAGCACCTCCCAGACTGGCTGCCAGCCTCCTCTCCCCGCATTGCACAACCACACTTTAGGAGTGTCCCTGACTCGACTTGTCGTAAAGCACTGAACTCCTCTCTCCCTCCCTTTCTCTCTCTTTCTTTTTTCTTTCATTTGAAGTATAGTTGATTTACAATATTGTGTTAATTTCCGCAAAGTGACTCACTTATATATATATTCTTTTTAAGATTCTTTTCCTTTGTGATTTATTACAGGATATTGAATATATTTCCCTATATAGCTATACAGTAGCTCTTTATTATCTATTTTATAGGTGGTGGTGTGTATCTGTTAATTCCAAACTCCTAATTTAGTCCCCCTTTGATAAGCATAAGCTTGTTTTCTATGTCTGTGAGTTTGTTTCTGTTTTGTAAATAAGTGCTGCTTCTTTTTACTGTGCTCAGTCATGCTCAACTGTTTGTGACCCCACTGACTGTAACCTGCTAGGCTCCTCTGTCCAGGAGGAGGTTTTCCATGCAAGAACACTGGAGTGGGTTGCCATTTCCTGCTCCATGGGGCCTTCCTGACTCGGGGCTGGAAGCCGTGTCCCTTGCGTCTCCTGCACTGGCAGGTGGATTCTTTGCTACTAGCCTCCCATAAGTGCGTTTGTATCGTATTTTAGATTCTGCGTTTAAGTGATACCGTGTTCTATTTGTCTCTCTCTTTCTGACTCACTCAGTATGATAACCTCTAGGTCCATCTACATTGCTGCGATGGCATTATTCCATTCTTTTTAATGGCTAATTAGTATTCCGTCATGTATATACATAATACAATATCTCCTTTATCCATTCATTTGTTAACGGACACTTAGGTTGCTTCCATGTCTTGGCTATTTTAAATAGTGCCACTATGAACATTGGGGTGCACATATCTTTTGAATTAGTTTTCATCTTTTCTGGATAGATGCCCAGGAGTAGAATTGCTGGATCATATGGCAACTCTATATTTAGTTTTCGAAGGAACCTCCTTTCTGTTTTCCAGAGTGGCTGCACCAATTTACATTCCCACCAACAGTGTGGGAGGCTTCCCCTTTCTCCACACTGTCTCCAGCATTTATTATTTGTAGACTTTTCGATGATGGCCATTCTGACTAGTGAAACACCGAATGCTTTATTGCTCCCCTGGATCCTCCCCCCTCCCCTTATTATCCATCTAGCTTGTTCATTCATTCAGTGTGTACCTAACGAGGGCCTACTCTGTGCAGACCCTGAGACACGCACCCAGTTCTCTGTGCTGGAAACCTTGAAATCACTTTTGCTTCTGCAAGAAGTTGTCACTGTGGCCCTAATTAATGTCTTTAGTGACATCCTGAAAGGCAGGATAGCAGGAGGCTAAGAACACAGATTTTTAGTAGTTCAACATGGGTTCTGGAAAATACTAACAATATCCACCATAGGGTTGTTGTACAGATCAAATTAGACAATATGTGCAAAACATCTTAGCTTCAATGAGGATGTGTTTGCAGGCTGACAGCAAGGAAAGGATATCCCAGGCAGAGACCTCAAAATATACAGAGCCTCTGAGATGGGAAATGGCAGAGTACATTCAGAATGCCTTGGGGACAATGTCCTGGGCAGAGGGGTGGGTCCACTCTGGAGCATGGCAGGACCAGCGGGAACTCATCTGTCTTGCTGAAGGGCTTTAGAAGTGTCCTGTGAGCAGCAAGGAGAACCATGGCAGGGCTTTAAGTTAGAGAGACAGATGATCAGATTTGCATTTTTGCTGCAGCATGGCAAATGTTGCAAGGGCCAATTTCAGAGGCAGAGAGCCTAATTGGAAGCATGTTTCCATGGTCGAAATGAGGGATGGTGACACCCTGAATCAGGGCAAGACCAGAGCTGGGACAGGAGAGACTGTGCCTAAGAGATGTTGAACAAGTAGAATAGATCAGGCTTGGTCACCTGTTAGGTTGGAGGTACTGTCTGTGGGAAGTGAGGAGTCCAGCAGTTGCTTGGGTAACTCAGTGGCTGGCGGTGCCATTCATTATGTTTGAAACCACAGAAGGAGGTTGAGGTGGGAAATGATGGCCAGGTTAGTTTTGGACATGTCCAAGTTGAGGTTGGGGGAGGGTGGGCATCCAGCTGCCTCCAGGATAGTGATAAAGAGGCTGGGCCTGGTGGGAAGGGGGCAGCGGGATGAGAGGAGGCAGGGGACAGACCCTCAGAAGGACATCGGCGAGTGAGAAGTGGGAGGAGGTGGATAAACCCACAAAGGAGAAGGAAACAGGCAGGGAGGTCAGAGGAGACCCCAGGGGAGGGAGCAGGAAGCCGGGACAGGGAAGGGAGCGTCAGTTTTGTCAGAAGGGGTCAAGGAGTCGAGACTATGCTGGTCCTTTGCGTTTGGCTGTGGGAAGGTCTTTGTGCCCTTCATCAGCCCTGTCACTGGGAGTGGCAGTCGCAGGGCAGTGGAAGGGGAAGGGAGGGCCGAGTAGGAGGTGAGAAAGTGGAGACACTGAACACTGGTCAGTCTTCTGGAAAGTTTGGCTGTGAACTGAAGGAAGGCAGAGTGGCCGCCAGGGAGCACAGAGTCAGGAGGGAGAGCTGTTGGTCTGCGTGTGTGACCTGAGAGACGGCACTGTCAGCTCGCAGGAAGGAGCCAGTGGAGAGGGAGAGGAAATACCCAGCAGCCAGCTTCTGGTCTGGGTGCCCCAGGGAGGAAATGCCCTGGCTTAGGGCCTGGGGGATGGGGTCGGGGAGGGAGTGGGTGGGAAGTGAAGGTGCCGCTGCATCTGGAGGTGTGGAGCCGAGTCTTGGTGTGTGGCGGGAAGCTTCGGGACAGTGCCTGGCACATAGTGGGGCTCAGATAACGTTTGTCAAATTAAAATGGGGAGACTGCTGTGAACCTAGCATGGGGCATAGGCAGTGGCAGATTTCCCATCATCCAGTGCGGATGGGAACTTTAGAGATCATTAATTTCAGTCTGTGATTACTGGCCATATTCAACGTAAAAAGCATCAATCAGATCACATCTCTGCTACTGGCCTCCAGAGCCTTCTCGTCCACTTCAGATCTGACAGAAACAGAACAACAGTGACAAGATACTTCAGCCTCACGAATCTGAAACACAGGAGACCAATAAAAGGGGAGACTTTTAAGTTATGTGTAAACGTGGATATTTTTATGAAGTAGCCACAGCATTCTCAGCTTACAGGGAGATTACTTCAGATTGTAGGACATATAAAATTATATTCAAGAGACAGCTCATGTTACAGAACGGCTCACATGCCCTGGCACGATGGTCCCGTAGGTTGGAGTACACTCCCGGGCACGTGAAACCTGCTGTCACAGGAACGTGGGCATCTGGAACACAGGAGGTGTCACTGGTTCATATGCTTTGGGCCTGTGTATGCTCAATCACTCAGTCATGTCCAACTCTGTGACACCATGAACTGTAGCCCACCAGGCTCCTCTGTCCATGGGGTTGTCCAGGCAAGAATACGGGAACTGATTGCTCTTTCCTTCTCCAGGGGATCTTCCCGACCCAGGGATCGAACCTGAATCTCCTGTGACTCCTGTATTGTCAGGCAGATTCTTTACCACTGAGTCACTGGGAATTCTGATGCTTTAGGTGTCCACTGCTAAATGAGTTAGGTAGCAGTGTCTTCCCTTCAGGGAATGGACTGAAGGGCCAGGCTGAGTCTTGCTCTATTCCCTTACTCTCCCTTCTCCTTATAGAAGAAACTGGGCTCAAGTCACATCTTATCTGTTGGGTGAGGACTACTGTATGTCAGGCACAGAAGATCCAGAACTAATTGAGACCCGGACCCTGCCTTTGGAAGCTACTTGTCCTAGGCCTTGATCCACTGGGACCCAGGCTGATAAGCTTTGAGGTGTGAGGTGTGTGTGTGAAACATCAGGTGGCCACAGAGGGCAGGGAACCTCTCACAGGGAGGTGAAATTTTAACCAAGCAGTATGCTCACCAGGAGCAGAGTCCTGTGTATGTTTGGGATGAAATTGGCCTGGAGCGTTTCAGGGGCATTAAAGAGGAGAGAAAGGAACGTTTGTCTGTCTTCCAGGGGAGAAGGGAGCTGCCTCACCCTGGTGGGGGCTGGGATCTGTGTCCTTGTGTGCCCCTGATAGACATTTCCTAATGGTCTCTAGCTGGTTGACTGATGGGTTTGAATGGCCTTCACTGGGGCTCATGGATGGGCCAGTGGCCAAGGTCCTTCTTTAGAGCTGAACAGATAGATCGGGGACCCCTGAGATCCTGAAGCCCCCCGGATAGCCCCTCAGCCTGCTTGGTCTGAGGACATGAGCTCCTTCAGAACCTTAGGACTTGATTGGAATGTTCTGGATAGTGGCCTCCTCTGCCGAGCTCACGTCCATTTCTTGCCCCATGCCAACAAACACTCCCTGGACAGATGGCCGCACATGAGGGAGACTGGAAATGGGGAATGTGTCCAGAGGACGGTGCTGGGCCTCCCAACGACCTGCCTGCACCTGGACGGCTGATAGGGAAGGAGGAAAGAGGGGCCAGTGCTGCTCAGCCCGAATACCATGAGTCCTTGTCAGACTACCCTTCAAAGACAGAAAGCTGAGAGGATGACGCATTAGGAGCCCCCTTGGTGACGCCGGTGTGACCTCTCGTCTTGTCCAGTGCTGTGTATTTTTTTGGGACGTCGTCATGTATATTGTCAGACCTCTTGCCTGCCTGACTTCACCCCTTTGACTTTTAGGGGTTTTACCTCCTCCAGGAAGCTTTCTGGCTGCCCCCCACTCCCTGGGCAAGGTGCCCCTTCTAGAAGCTGGCTGGGTTCTGACGCGGACACTGTTTCTCACCTGCGTCTGCTCTGGCCACAGGTCCATGGTGGTGGGGACTGACTCGGATTCTCTGCTCTGTGCCACAGCCAAGAGCAGCCGGCACACGGCAGGGATTCGATAAGTGGAACCAAATGAATGAACAACAAACCCAGGGGGCAGACGGGTAGATTGATTCTTTCCTCGGTCTATAGAAGACCAAACTGAGTCTCTTTAAGACTGAGAGACTGGCCTGAAGTCCCTGGCTTGTGCATCATAAGGGGTCCAGGCTCTTGGCAGGCTGCCCCCTGTGAGCTGGGCTGGCCAGGCCCACTGTGACCCTCTGCACCACCCTCTTGTCCCTTCTTGTCCCCTCTCATCACAGGCCTTGGTCCCAGAGCCTCTTTACACTCAGATCTGCAGCTGGCCATGGATTGCCATGGTTACCACTCCAGCCTTGGCAGTCTCTGTGTGACATTTTGATTTTATTTGCTAAATATTTGAACACTTGGCTTTAACCCTTTCTGCCCCAGAGAGGGCTTTCCTGCCATGTTGCCCTTCCTTAGGGGTGGTGGCCTCTTGCTGCCATCTCGGGGCCCCCAGAGCCCAAGGGCGGCTTGCCTAGGGAGCAGCAAGGCTGTTTCTCAGCTGCCTGTGTTGACTTTCTGTTTTGGCAGTTGGAAATGTCATCCTGTGTCATGCTTCTTGACAGGGCGTGTGCTACGTCTGTTAACAGGTGTGAAAACCATTGCCCTGGGCATGTTCAGACTTGCCCCTGCCTGGAGGGCCAGTCCCAGACTTCCGGAGTCAGCTGCCTGCAGCTCCATTGACTTCCAGGCAGTCATCTCTTGCCAAGTCCTCCAGAAGCTTCCTCAGCTCCAGGACTCCAGGATGTCAGAGGTGTCCTCTTCCCTTGACCTTTGCAGGGGGACAGAGGGGAAACTGGTTTCGGAAGGAGTCACTGTTTGTAAGTGGGGAGGTGGTGTCACCTCGCCTCCCACTCCTCTTCCCCTGCTGGTTCAAGATGAGGTGGTACCTGGGAGGCTGAATCCACCCAGCTATGCGTTACCTTGGAAACCACACACCTAGCCTTGGGAAACGAGGAGGGCCGAGGCATACTTCTCAAGAAGCTTCCGCTATAATTCAGGGATACAAGAGATCATTGTCCCAAAACAGACAGCTAATGAGTAATGGGGGAGAAAAATAGTCCGAGTGCCTGCCCCATCCAAGGCACTTCCTCCCAACAAGCCTCTGCCCTTTGCATGGTGCGAGGGGCCTGGTCTGTCTGGGGTACTGATGACAGTGTGAGCTTGGGTAAGCTACTTCTCTCTCTACCTGAGTTTTGTCACCTGTAAAGTAGGCAGATTAGATCAGATGATCTCTGGGGCCTCTGATTGTATCCAGTATTCCATGTTGGAAGGATGCTCATGATAAGGAGAGAAAAGTGTAGACAGAGTGGCTATGAATGTTTTTTTTTTTTTTTTTTAATATTTATCTTTGTTTATTTATTTAGCTGCACCAGGTCTTAGTTGTGGAATGGGAGGTCTTCAGTCTTCACTGCCGCCTGCAAGCTGTTAATTGTGGCATGCAGGATCTAGTTTCCCTGACTAGGGACTGCATCTGGGTCCCCTACATTGGGAGCTCAGTCTTAGCCACCAGACCACCAGGGAGGTCCCTGAATGATTTTTGATAGCAAGAACAGATAAAGTTTGCATTCAGGAGGCCCTCGTTGTGGGACTGTCCAAGCAACCTGTCCTTTCTGCTAACTGCCTCCCTTCCCTGTCCGCAAAGGGAGCTGGCTATTCCCTTAATATAGCCTTGAACTTGAAATAGCAAACAATCAAAAGGACAGTTCTTTGGCTCCAACATACTTAAGTTTAAAGGTGACTCCTCTTAAGTCTCTTACAAATAGAATCTGGTCAGACATCTTAAAGCTTTTAGGATAATTAAAGTCAGTGACCGAATTCCCTTCCTCAGCACTCAGTTCCAACCTCCTTTCCATGAATACAAACTCCCACTTCTTCAAAGTCACTGGGGAGCAGATGTTCAACTTGATAGAATATTCTGTTTCCCTGTGAGTGCAGACGTGTCCTGTCCATAACTTTTTCAGAGTTAATTAATTCTATTTTGTATTGTTCTTTTAAAAATATTTGTGTTTGTATTTGACTGCGCTGGGTCTTAGTTGCAGCGTGCAGGATCCTTAGTTGTGGCACGTGGGATACAGGTCCCTCACGGCAGGGGCGGGGGTGCCCTGGGCCCACTGTATTGGGAGTGTGGCGTCTTAGCCGCTGGACCACCGGGGAAGTCCGCAAGCTGCTTTTGTATTGCTGTTACTGTTTTCAGGTGATGATCTCTTCATCCCTCTCTGCATCAGGGATGGGCGTCAGATGCCCTGTGCCACGTCCTGGACCCTGCAGGCTAGGGAGCCCCACTGCCTGGGGATATGTGTTTGGAAAGCACCACAGGGTCCCACATCTTGTTCAGTTATGAGCTCCGGGAGGGCCGTGCTCCTCGTCACCGTCTCAGTGGCTGTCCCTGCTGTGCTGATAAGGGGGCTGTGCGTAGTAGGAGTGCAGTGATTCTAAATCTGAGCTAAAGAGAACTGACTCTCTGAGGGTTTGGGAAATTGGGAGGCATGGTAGAATTTTTACTGTTTGGAGACTTCATTGCATTATACGACCAAGAAAATGCTGATAATTCTAGTCTCTGTTCAGCAGGAACCTGCTAAAATGACATCTTTTTGTTTTTAAGAGAATAGATGGCAAAATCACCACTGCTCAGATTCTCCCAAACCTAATAATTGGAAAAGAGATGAAATGTGCTGAGTTTATCTTGGAATTAAAGAATTCAGTACAATTCAATCCAGCAGAATTCCATTTCCTCTGAACACATCACTGGTACAAACCTGGTGGGTGTGTGGGAGGGACTCTGGGCCCCAGCTGTAACTTTGTCATTAAATTTTTAAAAAATTGTCATAAATGGATGTATAAAATTTACCATTTTAGCCATTTCTAAGTATACAGTTCAGTCAGTGGGAGTAAGTTCATCTATATTGCTGTGTAGCCATCACCACCGTGCATCTTCAGAACTGACTTTGTCAGTTTTTTTTAAGTTTTTTTTTTGTTTTTTTGTTTTTGTTTTTTTTTTTTACATAGACCATTTTTAAAGTCTTTATTGAGTTTGCTACAAATTCTGTTTTAGGCTTTGGTTTGTTGGCCATGAGGCATGTGGGATCCTAGCTCTCAGAGGCGGGTTTGAACCTGTACCCATAGCATTGGAAGGCAAAGTCTTAACCACTGGCTTACTACAGAAGGCCTGACTTTGTCACCTTTGTGGAGCCTTCAGGCACCTGATGGCTCATGGGTGTGTGGGCTCCCCCTCTGAGTCTGGGGGACTCACACTCATCCTTCACGCACGCATCTCCTACCAGCATACCCCCTCACTGTGTCAGTCCCTGAAATTACCTTCACCCCATCTTGACACCCTTATATCACAGGCCCAGGTTCTGAGTCCAAGTTTAGATTTGAAAAAAGGTTTGTAAGTCCACAAATGACAAGAATGCCAGGCTCTATTTGTTGATCTCATATGGGCCAGAAACTGTGTCATGATCTCAATGGATCCTCAGGTCAGTCCTGTGAGGTGAATTCTGTTATTATCCCTGCTTTACAGATAGGACAACTGAGGTCTAAGAAGGTAAGTGACGTGGCCAAAGTCATGTGGCTGGTGAGAGGCAGAGCTGGACTCAAGTGGACCATCTCCAGGCCCTTTAAGCTCTCATTAGGTGAGAGCTCCATCCTCGGTCTGTCTCTCCTGCCCCTAGTTCCTGCAGGATGGAAAGGCAGCTTGAAATTTGGGCTCAGCCATGGTGACTCCCCTCCAAAAAGGGGCAAGAGCGAACAAGACAAAGCCCAGGGCAGAACAACCCAGATGCTATTGGTCCAACCCTACAGCAGCACCCCAGGCCCTTAGCCCCAGTTCCAGTTCCAGGCGGGAGCCCCAGCCTCTGCTCTGCCCTGTGGTGGCCCCTCTGCCCATTAGAAACCCTTTCCCTTGGGAGGGAAATTAGGGGAGAATGGATACATCTATGAGGCTTCCCAGGTGGCCCTAGTGGCAGATAACCTGCCTGCCAATGCAAGAGACATAAGACCTGGGTTTGATCCCTGGGTTGGGAAGATCCCCTGGAGGAGGGCTTGGCAACCCACCCCAGTATTCTTGCCTGGAGAATCCCATGGACAGAGGAGCCTGGCGGGCTATAGTCCATAGGGTTGCAAAGAGCCCGACACAATTGAAGCAACTTTGCATGCACGCACAGATACATGTATATGTATGGCAAGTCCCTTCACTGTTCATCTCAAACTATACCCCAATACCAAATGAAGAGTTAAAAAAAAAGAAAGAAAGCAATCCCTTCCTCATGCTAATTCCCCTCTTGTCCTCCCCTTGGGTCCCAGGTCTACCCCAAGGATGAGGTCCAGCACCCTCAGGGAGCTAGGGGCTGCCAATTCTAAGTGGCTTTCCGTCCAGACTGGGTGATGTTTTGGTTTCCCTGCTTGGCTAGAGCCTTCTCTGAAGTGCTGGCTGCCTGGCTGGGTGCCCTGCTGGGTCTTGTTCTTTTGCCCTCCTCCAGCCCCCCACCCTCTAAGAGACTGGCTCCTGCCTCTCTGCTAGCCACTTGGCCCTCAGGGCCCCCTTGAGGGGTCAGCTGGTGAAGAATCCGCCTTCAATGTGGGAGACCTGGGATCTAGCTCTGGGTTGGGAAGCTCTCCTGGAGAAGGGGGTGGCTCCCTACTCCAGTGTTCCGGCCTGGAGAATTCCATGGACTAGGGTCTGCAAAGAGTCGGGCACAACTGAGGGACTTTCACCTTCACTCTCTGGCCCTCAGGACTAGTCCACGCTTATCTGGGCCGCGTCTGGCCTTCCCTTTGGACACGGAGCCTTTGAATGCCAGTATCCTGGGCGCATCAGGCGTCAGCAGCCTTCTCAGTTTCCCCACCCCTCCTTCCTCCCTCCTTGCAACTGTCCCTGTGGTAAGGGGTCAACAGTTTCACACCAAAGCCCCCTGGATTGGACACAGGACTTTCCATTGTCTTCCGTTGCCCATATGAAACATTCCCTGCTTCCCTGGCACTCATCAGAGCCCTGTCTCCATCCTGCCCGCTGCTCTGCGCAGTGCCTGCGCTCTGCACCTGCCTGGGGGTGTGAGTTGCTCAGGACAGAGGACCGCCACTCATTCCATTACTACAGCCTAAGACAACTAGTGCCCCTGACTGGGACGGTAACCCATTAGCCCACATTGAATGGAATGTTTGCTAAAACCCTCTGTCTTTTACATGGAGCTGCCAAGCCAAACCGCAGGCCTCCACCCCCTTGTCCCAAGCTCCCACCCTTGCTTGTCCAGTTGGCTTTTGGGGACGAGAGCTGCGCCTGTCGTTTGCATCTGTGTTTTTCCCCATGTTCATTTAGTTTCAGCCCTTCACTCTAATCTCTCTGGGTCTTTTAGCTTCTCACTCAGCAGCCTGTGTTTGGGGCCCTCCTGGCTTCATGTCTTCTCACATTTGATAAGCTTGACTGTGATAGCTTCGTGTAAGCCATTGATACAAATGTGGCACCAGAGATGGAATCTGGGGAAGTAAACTTCCTTTTGTTGCATTAAAGGCAGGAGGTATAGAGAAGAAGAAATTCAAGGCTTTGCAAATCTTTCTCATTCTAAACATTTTGTGGCTTCCCCCTAGGCTATGGTTTATGTGCCCTCCTACCCACTTTCCCCTGTAAGCCCAGCCTTACGTGCACACTGTGTCAGTGTTTACTGAGCGGAGCTCCGGTGTGGGATAGGAGTCGTGAGCTGCCCAGTGGACCCCGACTCTGTGCGCCTCACTGTCTGTGAATGAAAGGGCGAGGTAGGTGTTTGGCCACCTGGCAGGATTGGGTCATCACCACGCTGTTCCAGCAGCCTGCGTCATAGGAGAGTGTTGCCTGGACTCCAAGACTCCTGAAGCCACGCTCGGCTGCAGCAGCTGGACTTGGCCGTGGCTGCTGACCAGTGGCTGCGCTGGCCACAGGCACAACCAGAGATCAGTGAGCAGCCACGGAGGAGCCATGTGCCAGGGGCAGAGTGGCCGCAGCCTCTGAGCTCAACACCCCTGGGCTGCTCCATGGGGGAGGTGGGGGAGCCCCCACACCCTGCCTCTCGCAACCCTCAGGTCCCCCATGTGTGTAACGAGGGTGGGGAGCTATGTGCTCTCCAAGGTGCCTCTCAGCTCTCTCTTGTGCCTCTTGCCAGAATGTACTAGAATCCTTGTTGATTTGAGAGCAAAGAAAAGTGACCGCTTTCCTGTGTGTGTGTGTGTGTGTGTGTGTGGAATGAAGGGGAGTAGGGGGAGGGCAGGGCCATATTTGTCTTCCTGCTGCTGTTAGAAATAGCAACCGCTCTCTGCCTCCCCTGAGGACTGGACAAAAGGTGATTAATTCATCTGACACAGAGCTATTGAAGGTCTGTTATGAGCCTGGCACCACGTGGATGGCAAGGCTCCTGCCCTAAGCAGGCTTGTGATCTAATGGGGAGATAAGCACTCAGATACTCACTGCCTGGGGTGCCAAGTGCTGGGGGCTGAGCTGCGAGTCTGGGTGTGGGTACACCAGGGCCTTGCCCAGGGGTGGAAATGAGGCCGCTGCCTCTGGGCCCTTTGAGTTGGGCCTTGAAGGCTGGGTGCAGATTCTGTAGATGCGGGCGGGGTGAGGTGCTTGAGGGAAAGAGACCTGCTGGAGAAGATGGGGAGGGGGGTCGGGGGAAGCTCAGGGCTTCTGGGAAATGGGAGGGATGCATCTGGCCATAAAGGCAGTGGTTGGAAGCAAGAACAAATGGAAAGGCCGAGGGGCTTCCCTGGAGGCTCAGGGGTGAAGGGTCCGCCTGCTAATGCAGGAGATGCGGGTTTGATCACTGGGCCGGGAAGACCCTACATGCCTCTGAGCCCGCGTGCCACAGCTCCTGAGCCTGTGTTCCGGAGCCCGGGAGCTGCAACAACTCAGTCCGCATGCCACAGCTACTGAAGCCCGAGCACCCCAGGAACCAGTGCTCCGCAAAGAGTAGTCACCGCAGTGAGAAGCCTTTGCGTTTCAACCAGAGTGGCCACTGCTTGCCGCAACTAGAGAAAAGCCTGCACAGCAATGAAGCAAAAATAAATAAGATTATTAAGGAAAAAAAAAAAAGGCTAGACCCAGAACCTGGCAAGCAGGATCAGGAGAGATGAGGCATCCTTATCTACAGTGGTAGCAGTCCTTGACTGTTTATCAGAAAGGGCTCACAGACCTGGTGAGGGGGTGGGGTGGGGAAGGAAGCCAGACAATTGACCCCCAAGTTGCACCAGCAAAGCATTTTCTGTAAGATTGAGAAACCATCAGTAGTCAGCGTTAAGACCAGAGGTGGGGCTGGCGGTGGGAGGACTGGTGGAGATTTCGGTGCAAAGCCGCCCCCACCCCTTCTGCAAGCTTAACACCTGCTCTGACTTTAAAGCACACCACTGAGCTTGAGGAAACGATGAAGAGCTCCTTCCTTGGGGGATCTTTAGACATAAAGATGACAGCTACCTGGTAAGCTCTTGTTTGCGACGGAGAGGAATGGAAAAATATCCCTCCAGAACCTGGGTTCTGTGATCTCATTGACGGAACACGACCCCACGAGGAGCCAGGGCCTCTTGGGGAGCCCGGTTTTTCTTGTTCTGTCAGATCTTTTTAGATGGTTAACTGCACTGATGAGATTTACAAGAACCTCAGGATTTTACAGTTTTGCTCTTATTGTTCCCTAATCCAGCCTCTACCTAAATATACACAGCTCCCCAGCAGCCTCCCTCAGGCAGGGAGTTCACGGCCTTCCTCTGTCTGCAGGACTGGGGACGGGGTGTGCCACCCTCCTGGAGTGTTGGCAGGGCGGGCTCCTGTCCCCAAGGCCCAACTTGTCACCTGCAGGAGCAGTGACATCACCTGAGGCTGATGTGGGAGGTTCTCAGTTTGTAGTGAGTTTGAAAGGTGCAAACGCCAGGGAAATGGAGGAGACATGCTGCCTGAGGCTTGTAAAGGAGCCACTGACTTCAGACAGGCACCTACTCCTGCTCTTCCAGGCTTATCCTGGAAGAGCCTGTCACAGTCACCCTGCGTCTGTGCCGTTTTCCCCCCTCTTCTCAGTATCTTTTCAAACCTCTTACCAGCATCATCTAAGCCTGCCTCGTTCCACCTTCCCTTCCGTCTGCTCTGGCTCTCCTCTCTTGCTCGTTTCAACCTTTCTTGCCCGTTGTATCTAAACGTGGGATGCCTGTCACTGTGGGCTAGTTTCATGGATGTGTGTGGCTTTTAGGCTGAATGGATAGGGCTGAATTGACAGCCAGTACTGCCTGGCTCTGGAAAAAGAGAGGAGGACAATGAGGGACAGGATCTCTTCTAGCCGAGAACATTCTGATCTGGGTGTCGTTTCAGGATAAATTTAGTTCCCAGGGCTGGTGCAACATTCTAATTTGGTGGGAGTCCTTGGGCGCCTATGGTGGGGAGGGAACGGGTCTCTTTTCACAGGCCTGGTCCATTTCAGGGGGCCACGTGAAATCCAGGTTTGTGATCATTATGTAGACTTGCAATTGTGGCCATCCTGCGCTGACACAAGATTGATTCATCTGGGGCGAAATTTCCTTGAAGCACCTTCTAGTTTGTGGTTTCTGAAGCGTCTACATTTTCATGGCTGGCCCACTTCAAGGTACAAATACCGATTAACAGTCTGTACTAGTTGTGTTCTCATGCTCCCTGGATTAAATCAATAATGACTAAAATATTAATTGGACCTTTATGAAAAGAAAATGAGATATGGTACAAAGTGGAGACTTGTAAAGTTGGAATCAAAAGTTTGAATCCCACGATGTTCTGATGCTAGCTCTGATGTTAATGGGTGACCTCAGGTCATGCACTGAACTTCCCTGAGTGTGTTTGCTCCTCTGTAGGATGAGGTCATAATGGCCATAAGGAGGGTTGTGAGCATTAGCTACAAGAACTGGGGAAAGAGCCCATGAGAGCCTGGTGCAAACAAGGGGCTTGACAGAGATTTAATTTTAGACCCAGTCTGTCAAACCCAACCCTCTGCTCTTGGCCTGGTGGTCCAGCTCTTGCCTGCTGTTGGCAACTGTTGAGGTGCTGGACACCTTTAGTCCTTTAGAGTAAGTCTCTGAGGCCCTTGCTAACCATTCCCACGATGCTTTCTTAGCTGGTGGTCAGGAAGACTCCCTAAGGGCCCTCTCTTCGCCAACCTCTCCGCTTCTCCCCTCCCTCGCCCCATTTCCTGTTGATTCTCATGGGCAGAGTCAGGAAGCAGAAACACTGGTCTGTGCTATGTTAATGGGCACTACAGGGCTCCAGGGAGCCTCTTGCTCTGTCCAAGAAAGACGGGCTGGTTTCTACCCACGTGGGCCCAAGGTCACAGAGCCTCCTACTGATTCCTGGGTACTGAAGCCACTCAGCCATCTCAGGAGCTGGGAGTGGATCCAGGGATGATGGGTAGAGAGTGGGCAACCCTGTGACAGGTGCATGGAATGCAGGAGGTAGCAGCTCCCTGATAGGATGGTGAGGGTAAAAGTGATCATGCGTTCATGCAAGCATGCTCAGTGGCGTCCAACTCTTTGCAACCCCATGGACTGTAGCCCACCAGGCTCCTCTGTCCATGGAAGTTTCCAGGCAAGAATATTGGAGTGGCTTGCCATTTCCTACTCCAGGGGATCTTCCCCACCCAGGAATCAAACTCTTGTCTCCTGTGTCTCCTGCATTGGCAAACAGATTCTTTACCACTGAGCCACCTGGATGCCCATAAAAGTGATCATAGCAACTAAAAATTACAAAGTGCTAAGAGTCGGGCTACAAGTTTTTCAGCATTTATCTTGTTTAATCTTCATATTCTTCCATTTACTCCCATTCATCCTGTATTAGTTTCTGATTGCTGCTGTAACAAATTACTACAAGCTTAGTGGCTTAAAACAGTACCAATTTATCATCTTATAGTGCTGGAGTCTAAAATGAGTCTTATTAAGCTAAAATCAAGGTGTCAGCAAGTCTGCATTTTCCAGAGGCTCTGGGGAGAAATCATTTCCTGTCTTTTCCAGCTTCTAGAAGCTGTCTGCCCTTCCATCTTCAAATCCAGCAACAATTGCCCAAGGTTTTCTCACATGGTATCATTCTAACACTGACTCTTCTGGTCTTCCTCTTCCACTTTTAAGGACCCTTCTGATGACACTGTATCCACTCGGATAATCCAGGATAATCTCCCTATTTTAAAGTCAAGTGATTAGCTTTCCTAATCCATCTGCTTCCTTAATTCTGCTTTGCCAGGTACTGTACTCACAGATTCTGGTGATGAGGATGTGGACATTTGGGGGAGCCATTATTCTGCCTAGGGCAATACCCTATTTGTAAATGAGGAAACTGAGGCTTGGCTGTTACGTAACATTCCCAAAGTCATGCAGCTGGTAAGTGGCAAGGTTGGAATTTGAGTTGGAACTGCATGATCTAAAACCTGTTTTCATTTTAAAGGGCTCCCAAGGAAAACAGAAAACACACGTCCCCAGAATGGCCCCAAACAGTCAGCCACAGTGAGGGACGGGAACATGCCCAGTCTGAAGCCCCCAACACAGTTTTAACTTTGGATGGAAGAGCAGACTGCTCTGTGAATAACATTGCATAAACTGAACCAGCGGTCCTCAGACTTGGCTTAGTGTTGGAATCACCCAGGGAACTTAAAAATAATGCTGGTGCCTCAGTCCCACCCCCAGAGATTGGGATTTAATGCTCTGGGGAGGCACTAAGTGTAGGGGTTTTTCCAAACTCCCCAGGTGATTCTAAAACACAGCAGGGTGTGGGAATCATTGCTTTGGGCTACTTCACCATGCCCTCCACAATTATGTCAGTCTCTTATGACCACGCCCAGGGCACACCCCTCCCACTGACAGCATTTTGCTCCGGGGCCCTTGCCCAGAATAGCCGTGTCTCCCTTGTTTCTTCCTGGCAGCCTCTCTTGCACCCTGGCTATGTATAAAGCCACATCCTCTGTGCACAGAGGAACTTCTGCTTGGGAACAAGACATACTTTCCTTCTGCGTCTCTTGTATGGCTCTGTGTCTCCTTCTGTATGGCTGTCTGCAGAATTGAATTTTATTAATTTCCCCATTGCACACGTTATACTTCTCTAAAGGGTGCCTCCAAGAAAATACAATAAACTGTTTCTTAGGGAGTCTACGTCTGTTCAATTTGAGAGGTGGGGATTAGAGATCAGACTCTGAAACCAAGCTTCCCTGGTGGCTCAGATGGTAAAGCGCCTGTCTGCAATGCAGGAGACCTGGGTTTGATCCCCGGGTTGGGAAGATCCCCAGGAGAAGGAAATGGCAGCCCATTCCAGTACTCTTGCCTGGAAATCCCATGGACAGAGGAGCCTGGTAGGGTACAGTGCATGGGGTTGCAAAGAGTCAGACATGACTGAGAGACTTCACTTTCCTTTTAAACCAGACTGCCTAGGTTCAAATCCCAGCCCTGCCAGTTCCTGCTGTGAACTTGGAGTGAGTTATTCTGTCTCTCTTTGCCTCAATTTCCTCTATTTAAAGAAATAAGGATAACAGTAGTACTTATCTATACCTGGGGTTGGAGTACAAATTAATGGTTTTATCTGTATAAAAGCGGCTAACAAGAAGGGTGTCTGGCCCATAGGAAGACTGTATGGGTATCTGCTGGTGTTACTACCCCTGAGCCCGCTGCCACTACTGCTCTCTTAACCTGGCTCTGTGGGATTCAGTTACAGTCAACAAACGCTGATGACTTGGTCTGTGCCAGGACAGGAAAGAGGAGGTGTTCCTGACCCTCAAATAATTCCTGGTCTTGGGAAGGAGTGAGGAGAGGGAGTCAGACAAGTGGGCAACTCGTAATACAGTGTGAAAAGTTTGAACCGAATTGCTAAGGGATGATAAAGACAGGGTCGTCCCTGATATGGCGATTCCATGGGGGCCACTGATGGGAAGGTGTGTTGTGAATTCTAAGCACTGAAACATCTCCATGGGCTTTTGTCCCTACCAGCTACACTTGCAAAGTTGTGGTCTGTAACAACCTTCTGTGAACTATTGTGTGAATAGTCAGTTCAAATAAATCATGCTAGTGCTTGCTAGTGAATGCATTAATATGTCCCAGTTCCATCTGAGGATGCCCCTTGATGGGAGAACGTACCCCTGAAGGAAGGGTTACCATCCCAGGTTGCAGGTGGTAGTCCAAGGAGGGTTGTCATGCAAACGAAGGTGAGGGGGTGGGAGTGGGGAGGGCAATAGCAGAAATTAATATGGAGTTCAGAGTTGCTTGGAAAACCCTAGACTTGGACCTTAACACCGCCAAGGAGAGCGACAGCAAGTGCCCAGATGGGAAGCTGGGTTAGTGGGGAAGGAGAGGGTAAAGCTGGGCTCTTTAGAGAGGAGCCTTCCCATCCTTTCGGAGCCAAGTGTGGCTCCGCCCACACCCGCTCCTGGCTCAGGGCCCCCTTGCTGGGTGCTGGCCCTTGTTGCTGGCAGGCAGCTGCAGCTTATCTGCCAGCTGTGGGAACAGCTGTGCACAGACAAGGGTCTGAGCTGTCCCCAGCATTTCCCATCCCCACCTGGATGAACAAACATGTTTAGAAACAGGACGCAGCACTCCTTGGGTTCGAGCTGTAAAATAGGCACTCACAGGCCTGTCTGCCTGTTGAGGACAGTGGGGTGAATGCTTGATAGGCTTGTGGGTTTTCTGGTTTTGAAAAAGTCACCTGTCTTGGGCAGACAGATGTTCATGAGTATGTTTATGGGGGCTTTGCCCAAGCCAGTCATGATACTAGATCCTTACCAAAATGACAGGTGTCAATTCGGACCCACAACTCAGGATGTTACTATCAGAAAATTTCACCCCACCTCTGTTGGGGCGGCCTGCTCCACACTGCCAACCTTGAACCTTTCAGCTGCAGCCCTGGTGTGACTTGTGGCAAAATGTTTGCAGTAGTCTGGGGTAGTCTCCCAACCCATCCGTGTGCCTTACAGGTGGTCAGATGTGTCCCTTGTTCCTTGGCCACTGGAGTCTCTAGGAATCTGTGTAGAGAAGAGCCCTCAGGCTCATTGGTGGGGAGACACAGGGGGATTTCAGAGCCACTTCCCAGGGCCTGATCAGGGCCCAAAGCCCAGTGTGGTACAGCCAGGCAGAGGCCGTGAGATGGGAGGGCTCCACCCCCAGCAAGAGGCATTTCACGCCCTTGGTGAGACGGGACAGAGGGCAGAGTCGTCATCTTGTGCAGCATGATAAAGACTTCACAAAGACAGGCAGTCTCTCCTTCCCATCTGGTTAGAGCGACTACTTGAAGAGGTTAGAGAATAAGGCCGTGGAAGAAGCCTCCAAGTGACCCCAGAGGACACTGGTGGAGCCACTGGGACAGTCTTGGTGCCCATGTGAGCCTGAGGCAGCAGGTAGGGCTGTGCAGGCCAACACGGCTTTCCTGGGGTTGGGTCTGATAACCTAGCAGTGGCTGGAGTGTTGTAATAGATGGATCCTACTTTTTTTCTGTAATAGTCTAAATATTTTGTTTTGCTCCATCTTCTAGGGCTATGAATGGTCATATGCACTGGTAGTCTTCCTAAAACCTAACTCTGAACAAATCCTCCTCTTTCACGCATTCTTACCCTTTGGTGACTTGTAGATGAATCTGAACCCCTAAACCTGGGTCTCAAGGCCCCAGTGTGGCTGGGCTCCCTGCTGCCTGGGTCCCGCCCCAGGCTGGCTGCCCGTGGTTATTGAACACAGCTCAAGTCTCAGCTGCCCCTATCCCTGTGTTGTGCAGACTCTGCTCCTTCCTGGCTGGAGAGTGAACTCCTGGACATGGAGCAGTGTTCTGTGCTTCTCCGTGCAGGTTTGGGTGAACGCTGCCTGTTCACACTGACCAGATCAGGATACACATTGATAGTCACTGCCTGTCCTGCCGAGACACAAGTGGGTCGGGTATAGACCCAGCTCTGCCTCCTATTAGCTACATAATCTTGGGCTGGAGATTTAGCTCTCTGCCTCAATTTCCTCATCTACAGGCAGAACCCTATTATTATCTTCCTTAAGGGGCTGCTGCGACCATCAGATGCAATAATGCACAGAAAGTCCTTGGCAGAGTGTCTGGTACAGGGTGCAAGTCCAGTGTGGTTGACTGCTATTAGCTTTGTTGCTATTTTAACTTCATCCTTCCTGCAGGGTGAACCTCTGGTGACAGTAGGTGCTAATAATCACAGGATTAATGAACAAGTGAGTGAATGTTGAGCTGTTCTTATTTTTTGAAAAATGTTATTTATTTATTATTTTTGGCTGCGCTGGGTCTTTGTTGCTCTGCACAGGCTTTCTCTAGTTGCGGTGAGCGGGGTTATGCTCTAATTGCGGTGCACCGGCTTCTCGCTGCGGGTGGCTTTTCTTGTTGCCAAGCGTGGGCTCTAGGTTCACAGGCTTCAGTAGTCGCAGCGCACAGGCTTGGCTGCTCTGCAGCATGTGGGGTCTTCCTGGGCCAGGGATTGAACCTGTGTCCCGTGCATTGGCAGGTAGATTCTCAACCACTGGGCCACCAGGGAAGTCCCGAGCTCTGTCCTATTCCCCTGCTCTTGGGGCTGTAGCTCCTTCCCGATTTGGTGCCCATGTGCCTTTCCCTTGCACCCAGCCATCAGGAGCATTCCCAGAGCACCTGGGCGCTGATGGAGGCAAACGGAGCACTAGAGGTCAAGTTCTTCCCACTTGGATTGTGCATCCCCTTGGGGTGTCAGCTCTTCAGTCTCTTCTCAGGGACCTTTTCCAGGTCTGGCAGCTGTTGGCTGGAGACGCCAACTCTGGGAGCAGCTGTACCTCCACCATCTTTCCTTGTCCTCTCCTTGGATTTTTTTGCTCACTTTAGCAGGCAAGTGCACTTAAAAATAAGTGGCAAGAGCTACGTTTGTTTGAAGTGTAAGATATGTCGCTCTCAGAAAGAGATTTTGTTCTTGCTGTATAAAAGATAAGAAATAGCTATCTAGTTAAGGAACTTTTGGGGCCAGTTCTTCTTTCGGGAGGTGGGAGCGAGCATCCTTTGTCCTTTTGGCGTGGGCTCCTGGGAAGAATGAGTGTGCCAGCTTCAGAGCTGTCAGCGCAGCCGCACGGTGCTGGGCTTTTCTCATTGATCTATTTCTCTCCAGTGAATGGGTTTTACAGAAGCAGCAGAGAGATTTTCCCCTAATGATTGTGGATAGAAAAGAATAAAAAGTGACTCTGGGGGTATCTTGGGACCTTAACTGTCATTGCATGCTGACACTTCATTTCAGAATGTAAAGGGCCTTCTCCCATTTTGCCAAGATAAATGGTTCTCTTTGGTCAGGGATAGCGAGCAAAGAAGCAGGGCTTTCCAGGTAAAGTTGAAGGGCCTCCTCTGTGAGGGGTGAGGGTCTTCCCTGCCCCTTCTCCTGGTATCCCCTAGCATCTCAAAGAAAGGACACTGGAGGCTGGAATCCACTGACCAGGTTGGGCCCAGGACAGCTCTGTGGATAGTATTTTTGGAAAATAATTTTATTATTTATTTATTTTTGGTTGTGCTGGGTCTTTGTTGCTGCGAGGGCTTTTCTCTGGTTGTGGTTCATGGGCTCCTCATTGCGGTGGCTTCTCTTGTCGCGGGGCACAGACTCTGGGGCGCAGGGGCCTCAGTAGTTGTGGTGTGTGGGCTCAGTAATTGCAGTTCCTAGAGCACAGGCTCAATTGTTGCAGTGCACATTCCGAGGCATGTGGGATATTCCCAGATCAGGGATCGAACCCAGGTCTCCCGGCAGGTGGATTCTTTACCACTGAGCCACCAGAGAAGCCTGAGTCTTTTTAAAAAGTTAATTAATTTGGTTGCATCTGGTTCTTAGGCTGGGTAGTTGTGGCATGGGCTTAGTTGCCCTGAGGCATGTGGGATCTTAGTTCTCCAACCAGGGATCGAACCTGTGTCCCAGCATTATGAAGCGGATTCTTAACCACTAGAACACCAGGGAAGTTCCGGTAGAATCTTACCCTGTTTCCTCCTCACAGGTGTCTCTTGGTGAAGCCTGGAGTCTAGGGGAGGAATAATTGCTTACAGGGCCCTTGGGAAGAGCCCTTCTCAGACTGGCACTGCAGTTGGTGTCCAGGAAGGAGGTTCCAGGCTCGGTCTGCCCAGAGCTGGGTAATGTCTGCTTTCCCTATGGGTCACGTGTCCCAGTTAGTTATAACAAGGGCAGCTCTGGAGCTCTGCCCTGGGCAGAACAACCCCTAGCCCTCAGTGTTCATCTCCTGGGTCAGGGTTTGGGTCCGCTGAGCCAGCTCTGACTTCCTTGTCTGTGTCCTGTGTTAGAGCAGCAGCTCTGTAAGGACAGAGGGGGTTGAGCTGTGCTGTACCAACACCACAAAGGGCCTGTGCTAGAGGGAATTCCAGTAATACCCACCTGTGATTAAATGGATGGACAAATAAGAGAGCTGACAGCTTTTTCTCTGGCAGGGGAGGTGGTCACTCATGATTCCAAGCAGTGGTGTGATCTGCTCTGGGCAGGGTCAGGGGACACGGAAAAGGCCCGCCTTTCATTTCAGAGTGAGCTGTCTATATGGTCCATTCTGTGCGAACACAACCAATGAAGCCGTCCAAAATAGCAGGATGACAGTGATGACTTTGACCAATCTAGTGAAGTCAAAGTCCCTTACATTACTCTGCAAAGCTGTTTCCCACATGCAGGTCACATGCCTAGACTGGCATTTAGCCTCTGTTTACAGATGAGGCAGCTGAAGGGCCAGCATGTCAAGGAATGTGCCCAGGACTGTCCAGACTGTATAAGGCAGGACCACCATCTCCTGATCTGGGGTGCCGAGCCCTGGATACCCTAGCACTCAAACACATTTTTACGCCCTGCTGCAGAAGTAATTTCATCACCCTTCCCAGGTCCTGCATTCTACCTGACCCATTGAGGGGTGAGGGCACTAGGCTGACTAGAAACTCCAGGTCAGGACCCACTGTTGTCCTCCACAAGTCTCCCCATCCCGGGGCACTTGTGTGTTTCAGAGGGAAGCAGTGGAGGCTCTCATTGCCCTCAGTAGGATCCAAGCCCTTCCACCTGCCACTCTTTACAGTATTTACAGCTGAATTCCTACATGACCCTGTGCAGGGATGGGGACATGACCCAGGACAGCGTCACGTGATGAGCTTGGAGTATGTGGGTTCCAAAAACTGGTCAACCTGTTAACAGTCTCTAGAGACTCTGGCTGCACTGTCTGGATGGTTCAGAGGTCGTCCTCAGAAGCCCCCAACCATCACACAGTAAATGCCTGACACTAATGTGCATTCACTCCTTGGGTGACCTTGATCTTGAACCTTTGACCTAATCCCAGAGATTGACCTCATCTGTTTGGTGTCAGTGCTGAGACTGGAGAGCACTCGCCTCTTTTCATCTCAGTTTGATCACATTCTAAGTACTGTATCGGAATGAATCATTGTATACAGTAGGCTCTGGATATGTGTATGTGATTTGACGTTACTCAGTTGCCAAGTCGTGTCCAACTCTTCGCAACCCCTGTCATGTGTATGTGATTAATAGTATATTAATACAATAAATGTCAGTGTCATATAATTAAATGTTAATTTATTTCAGTAATCTCACCAGTCTGCCCTGGGTATGGTGAGGTGGTGAGGCTGGATGCCTAGAGAGAGCAGGATGGGAATTTTATCTCCACCTCTACTTAGCTTTGTGACCTCAGACAAGCACATTGCCTCTCTAAGCCCCAGGCTCCTCATCTGCAAAGTGGGCACAGTATCAGTTCCTGCTCGTTGAGTTTCCATGAGGATAAACCCTGAGAGTGCTTGTGATGTGCTTAGCACTGTGTCTACTTCACCCTTAGGAAATGCTCTGTAAGTGTTAACTCTTTTCAGTGCTCTTATTATTCCATTAGTGTAAACAGTGTTTCCTCTAGAGGCTGCTCTTGAATTAGTGGTATCTTCTTGCCATAAATTATACTTGGGGTATATGGAGAAGGCAATGGCACCCCCACTCCAGTACTCTTGCCTGGAGAATCCCATGGACGGGGGAGCCTGGTGGGCTGTGGTCCTTGGGGTCACTAAGAGTCGGGCACGACTGAGTGACTTTACTTTCACTTTTCACTTTCATGCATTGGAGAAGGAAATGGCAACCCACTCCAGTATTCTTGCCTTGAGAATCCCAGGGACGAGGGAGCCTGGTCGGCTGCCATCTATGGGGTCGCACAGAGTCGGACACGACGGAAGTGACTTAGCAGCAGCAGTAGCATGTGCTGAGTAACAGTCCCAGAAGAGGACCAAGGTTTAAACTCCACCAGGTTCTTCAGTGTGGGATACTTGGAATCAGAAAGCTTAACTTTATTTGTTACTTTCTGCTTCCTAGGGGGTGTTACTAGCATGCTCTCCTGGTCTGTGAGTGGGGATAATGGTATCAGTTCATCCTGTGGTGAGGACCAGAGAAGCTAGCGATGCCAAAGCCCCTGGCTTCGGGTCTGGTGCATTTCTGTGCCTGGCTGCCTGCCTTCCTGTTTTCAAACCAGGCCTGAGACCAAGAGATGAGTCTTGGTAAGTCCTCTGGGCCTGATGCTTGGCAGCAGAGGAGTGGGGTTAGGTTGGCTGTTGGCTGTTGCCAATGCTCATTTCTACCTAGGAATTGCACCTGGACCTCTCAGGTCATTTTGTGTGGCATTTGTAGAGCTGAGGGTCCAGTGGTGGAGCTGGCTTTTCCCTTGGTCCTTTTCAGTTCAGAGCCCATGTGGAGAATCAGAGACAGTTAGGGGGCCAGGAATGCTGGAGAGGGCCTTAGCGAACATCTTTAGACCATTGTCTTCCTCATCAGACAGATGAAGAATCTGAGGGCCTAGAGGCAGAGACTCACCTGTTCCTCACAGCAAGTTACAGAAATTTCTTCTGGGTCACAGGTGGGCTCGCGGCTCCACGCCTCTGAGCTTTCTAGGTGTCTGGGTCACACTGACCACTATTCCTCGAACATCTACCCTGGGCCAGACACCATGTTCCCCAATTAAGCTCATTTAGACTCTGATGCTGGGAGGGATTGGGGGCGGGAGGAGAAGGGGACAACCGAGGATGAGATGGCTGGATGGCATCATGGACTCGATGGACGTGAGTCTGAGTGAACTCCGAGAGATGGTAATGAACAGAGAGGCCTGGCGTGCTGCGATTCATGGGGTCGCAAAGAGTCGGACATGACTGAGCGACTGAACTTGAACTTGACCCCAAATTTAAAGAATGTCTACATTTTTCCAGGCACGGGGATATCATGAATGATAATAATGAATGAGATAGGTACAGTCCCCACCCTCACAGAACTTCCAGTCTAGTGGGCAGGAACAGGGTCAGGCAATCACAGATGAGGCCTCAGGTAAGTGTGAATGCAGGTGAGTGCAGCGCACAAAATGGGCAATGATGGAGAATGATGCAAAGGGACATTACTTATTGTTGGGGTTTCAAGAAAGACTTCTTTGAGATGATGATTTGGTGCTGTGATTTATTTCTGTTCATATCATCTCTTTTCTGTTTGCACTACAATATTACCTCCCTAGGAAAGTGAGGCTTAGATGGATTAATTAACTTACCCAGGATGATACACCTGGTCAGTGGAGGAGCCAGACTTTGAATCCTACTCTGCCAGACTCCAGAGTCCAAGTTCTTTCCACCATCTGTGCTAGTTTCCAGGAATTAGGATAACCCTGCCCTACAAGTTCTTAGAAATATGAAGATCATCAATATGAGCTTTAAACCCCCTCACCCTGCCAAGGCAGGGCTCTCTCTGCCTCCTGTTCCAGGCGAAGGATGAGGTGGACTATCCAGGTGGCCTTTCCCCCTCCTTTCCCAGGACTGGCCTCATTGAGAGTAATATGACACTGTCCCTGGGCCAGCTTTTAGGTCACAATTTGTCCCAGGCTCCTTATGAAGTCAGGTGGAGCATTCCTTGTTTCCACAGGCAAACCAGGCTGATAAACTTGTGTCCCAGCTCCCAAATGCCTTTTTATTTCCCTGTTACTGATTGTTTCAATTCCACCAGCCTCACTGGAAAAACTCTTTCATTCATCACGAAAGCAAACCACACAGTCAAAAGCCATATCCTGTCCCCTGGGCAAAGCCTCTTTTCCTGCCCCATGATTGACAAGTACCCAGGAGCACCCTGCACACCTGTGATTGCTGTGCACTTCAACCACTGGGGCCGTTATGCTGGGCTGGGGGTGGGGGGGCTAGGTCCTCCCTAGTGCGCCTGGCTTCAGACAATTCTGAGCCTGTGCTTTATGGACATAATTGGTGCTTGAATCATGACCTGTCTCCCAAACTGCAAATTTGCAACTGGCTCAGAACAATCCATGCACCTAAATCTTTCATTCAATTAAAAATTACATTGAGACATCTATGTATGCATGAAAGCATATCTGTCTATCATCTATTTAACTATTCATCCATCCATCCATCCATGGTCGGGTGTCAGCTGTATGTCAGGCACTGCGCTGGGCTGATGGGAAATAGAGAAATGTGTGATTTGCCAACTCTGTGGACTGTAATTCAAGGAAGACAGACTAATAATAACTAAGAGCTGTGCAGACTAGGGAAAGGGCAAAGGAATCAGATATGGAGTGGAGACCAGGATAAGGCTGGGCTTGCATGAGTTTATGATCTGTTTCTCTGTCTTTGCTATTTATTGTCTGAGATAAAATGCTGCTTTAAAAAAAAAAAAAAAACTTTTAATTTTGTATTGAGGTATGACTGATTAGCAATGTTGAGAGAGTCTCCGGTGAACAGCAAAGGGACTCATCAATACATATACATGTATCCATTCTCCCCCAAACTCCCCTCCCATCCAGGCTGCCACATAACTTTGAGCAAGTGTTCCACGTGTTGTGCAGGGTCCTTGTTGGTTATCCAGATGAAATGCCTTTTGGTTGCAGTGTTCACTGTCTCCACTCATCTCCCCACACTGGTCTCTGGTGGAGTGTTAGGGCAGCCTCCAACTAGTACGCCTGTCTCCTTGCTCGCCCTCCCCTCACCCCACCCCACCCGCATTGCTGCTGAGGAATCCTGTAGCCACGTCTGACCTTGCCCTTGTCTGAATGCCTTCAGAAGCTCCCCACTGTCCTTTGAGTGCAGTCTAGACTCCCCAGCCTGGCATACAGGGCGCTCTGGGAGTGGCCCCGTCCTCTCTGCAGCTACATCCTTGCCATTTCTTCCTCAGATGCTGTGCCAGTCTCCCCCAGAGTTGTTCTGTACCCCCCCCTCTTCCACATCTCTGGGCCTTTGCACATGCCACCCTTCCTCCTGAGGGCCCTTCTCCACCTCGGCTGATAGGGGAATACCTGCTGTCTCTCTAGCCTGAGCTGCCCCAGGCTGGTCGGGGAGCGTCCCTGACCTCCCTGCTAGGAGCTGCTGTCCCCCTTTCAGTGACCACCTTCTCAACTCCAGGCACACAGACCTCTCTTATTGCGCCTCTTGTGCCAACCAGTCCTCTATTTTTAAAAATTATTTATTTTCTTTTGCCTGTGTCGGGTCTTAGTGGCAGCGTGTGGGGTCTTTGCTGCAACATGCAGGACGGTTCACCGCAGTCTTCTCTCTAGCTGCAGGACGAGGGCTCAGTAGTTGCCGTGCATAGACTTAGGTGCCCCACGGCACATGGGATCTTAGTTCCTGGATCAGGGGTCGAACTGCATTGCAAGAAGTATTCTTAACCACTGGCCCATCAGGGAAGTCCCCACCCAGTCCTCTGGTTACATGATGGTCTCTTTTAGTGAGTTCTGAAGAGTATCCGGGCCCAGCTGCTCTGAGTTCTCTAGGCCTTTTACAGTGTCTGACAGAAGACATGTCTCATGAAATGTTTGGCGAATGAGTGAATTATCTACAGCCTCCACTGACCTGTCTGATGTGAACTGGAGAGGTCACCATCAAAGAAGCCTTCTCTTCAGGCTGCGGTCAGCAGGCAGGGACCTGCCTCTGTCCCAGTAGAGGCGCCTTTGCTGTCTGCTCTATTTTGTCCTCCTATTTTAACAAACGCGTTCTTTCAGGCGGCCAGCCTACCAAGGGTGGCCGGGTTCTTTCCTCAGAAGCCAGTCAAAGGAGGACATGGCTTCTCGGACCACAACCTAGTGCTAGAACTTCAGTTTTTGTTTAACCAATAGCTGCACAAGTAGCCTGAGACCACAAACACTGGGGCTCGGGCACTGTGGGTCCCCTGTTCTCTAGGTGCCATTTTCTCACAAGACTCCTTTAGCAGTGTTGCAGAGAACATTCTGGAAAAATGTGAATGACCAAAGGTGATACCTGCCTCAGTAACGTAGATATAGGCTTATGGAAATATCCAGCTGTGGGAAATCCAGCCACGACCACTAACTGGGAAGAAATGGCCTCCCTTATTCCACAGAGTACTTGGCTTCACAGACTGGGCAGGGAACAGCTGTCTAGCAAGTCAGTGAACAAGGCCGCCTGCCTCCGCAGAGCAGGGCTGGCCAACACACGACGGGCATGCCACTGGGATCCCATCTACACCCAGAGCAGACATGATTGATGGATCCCAGGGTCCTTTCCAGATGAGCTCAAATGTCTGCCGAGTTCTCACTGAGCGCTCCAGGCAGGCATCTCCAGTCTTTGGGAGCTGGCCTGAGAGGAGAGCCTGTTGTCCCTCCCTGCGCTAGTGCCTCCTCCCACCTGCCGCTCCCCTGATGCTCGAGGGCCAGCGTCCTGTGTAAGGTGCTCCCGTGACTCGGTGACTCAACCATGGACCATGTGCCTGTCCCTAGTGGGCCTAACAACAGTCCCAGTCTTTTTCTTCTTAGAGAGTCTCTGACCTCAAGAGGACCCAGTTCCTCCCCTAAAAACTGGTCTTTCAGGAAAGGCCTGTGGAACCACTTACATGGAGGACCAGAGAGAGTCTCTTCCGCCTGGTGTGAGCTCTCTTAAGGTATACTTCAGTTTTTCATCCTTCAAGTATTTATTAAATACCTAGTATCAAGAGCAGGCTCTGGGGTAAACAATGGAGATAGAAACAAGTATGACCTCTGCCCTTGGGTAGCTTACAGTCTTATAACAGATCAGACTAGTGAGATGATTGCACAAAGAAGTAAAATTGCAGCTATAGTAAGTGCTGAGTGCCTAGGATTGACTGTCGATGGGAGGATGAATAGGTTCTAACATGGCAGAGAGAAGAAAAGAGCATTCCATGTGAAGGGAACAGTATTGCCCAATGGTCCTATGCCAGGTAGGAGAAGATGAGCATGAACTCCTGAAAGATGACTTGAAGTGGAGACAGCAAGGAGCCTGAAATGCAGATGGAGGCTTGAAGTGGAGGGAGCAAGGTGGTTGCAGTGGAGTGAAATGCAGATGGAGGCTGTGGAGGAGGGACCCAATCCCTGGGGCCCTGAGGCCCTGAGAAGATGACTTGTCTTCATTTCACACAATAGGAAACTGGTGGGCGGAACCACTGGTTCTGTGTTTTTAGCGTCTGGGACAGTGCCATGCTCTAGTCTGAGGAACGGATAGATCCCGTCAGTGAAGGATGAAGGGATCCATGGGTGGAAGGACTGAGCATGGTGAGGGCATGAGGGATGCCCTGTGGGGTACTCACAAACCCTGGAATCAGTGCATCAACGCATCACCCTCCCCCCCACCTCATTGCTGATCGTGGGGCTCTGGTGTAGGCTGGGATTTTAACTTCTGGTCTTTGGCATCTCTTGACCAAGTCAGCTAAGCTACTGCTCTGGCCATTCTCATAGGTCACTGCAGGCATTTTGTGTTCTATTTCTGCCTTTTAACCAAACAGTTGAATAATAGTCCCTAGCATCCAGAACAAGTTAATATTGATTTGTTGTTTTCCTTTTTATTAAAAGTATTATTAATGATCTATTGAGAATTTGAGGCTCACAGTAATAACCATCATTAATGGTAGTTCTTTTATGTGGTTTTTAACTTGCAAATAGGGTGTGTCTGTTCCCAAGCTTGGTGGCTTTCGTAGGCTGGATTGGGATCTGCCCCCTTAACCTCCCAACCATGCTCCCCATCCTCCCCCTTTGCTTTAATGTACAGGGAGGGAAATCCAGGTGCTAGCTTTTTTCATGTTAGTCTCTCTCCGAGGACATGTGCCCGAGAAACAGGGCCAGTGTTTCTGGCCCTGGGCCTTGGCCATGGGCAGGAGGAACCAGGCGGTTGCAAATTCAACACACCCCCTCCCTTTGCAACTTGCCAACTTTTCGCTCACTGGTTTGCATGTCTGACACCTCACTTGGCACATGATTTATTACAGCTTTTAAATATCCCTTTCTTTCTGGATTGAACTGTCCATATCATTTGGAATGGGAAGGCTGGCTTCTAAGTGTTTGTGGTGAGAATGTTTCTGAATGTGATGAGTTTAGGTTAGGAGCTTCCTGTTCTTAGTGCTGAACCAAGGATCATGGCCCAGGAACCATCCCTGATCTGGCTGGAAATCAGGAGATGGGGAGGGACACCCCAGCAGCCTCCTGAGACCTGGCTAAAGGAGGGAGCACACGCAGAGAAAACCCTTTAGTCTTGCCAATACCTTTGAGGATAGAAAAACATCCATGTCTACCTGGATCTCAGACAGGGGAAGATAGTTCCACCTCAATAGACTGGAAAGAGCTGCAGAATCTATGCAGGACTTTCTCTCCTGGATGGATAGTTGGATTCCATTTTGAAAGCACTTTCCTGGGGAGGGAGGGGGAGGTTTTCTCTAACATAATGTCTGTCTCTCTTCTTCTGCAAGTTTTGACAGTCTCCCTAACCAAATTTCCTCTTGCTAGAGTTAAAACCTCTTAGGGACCAGTTAAACTGGAATAAAGGATAGCTATAACAAGCAAATTCCTTTTCCTTTTAGAGAGGACTCTGTCTCATGGATATTACCTGAAGAAACTCATCAGTTTGTTATTACAATACCATTCTGAAATTATAACTGGGAAGGGTTGCAGAAATCCCTGTGAAAATCTTCCATGCTCTGTGTGGCAAGGGCAAGCCCTACCGGTTTCCTGTGGAACATTCTGGCCCCTATTGTTACCCTGTATTTATAGATCGGGCTCTGCTAAGAGCCCATCGCCTTCTGTCGCTGTTTAATACAATCCCAACTCAAGGAGGAGGATTTTCCGTGGCTGTAGGAGCTTGGCAGAGAGAGGGGCACAGAGGAAGCAGAGCACCCTGGGGTGCTGCATGAGTCACCTGACCTCTGCAAAGGGACACCCATTAGCAACATCAGGGCCTTTTGTTTCCTTTCAAGATTCCCACAATGAGCACCACCCATTTTTACCACAATGGTGACAAGATTTATTCTCCAGCTCATCTGCCTCCACCCACTCTCAGTTCTGAAGCCTCAATGGTTTCACCCTCCATTGATCATGACACAGGTGCCACCTGCTATTCTGGCTTGGATTTTCTTGCAATCACGTTGTTTTCTGTGTTGTCGCTCTAGCTCAGTGGAAGGATGCTTTTATGAACCAAATATCATCAGCAGGTTGGCAGGTGAGGTGATTTCTGAGGGGCTGGCAGGATGCCCAAAAGGGGTGCAGGTCAGCTCTTGGAGTTTGGTTCTTACCCCCTGAATTTATGCAAAAAGTAGAGAAGTTTTTTAAAAACAGTCCTCAATATCTTACAACCCCATTCATTTGGCAGCAGAGGGATAGAACAGTCAAAAAGCCTGAATACTTTAAGGCAAGGGAGCAGCATGGAGTCACTCTTGAGTTAGAGGGGGGCTCAACTTATTTGTAACATTGACATCAGAGCCCCTGCATCCCTTTGAGATTCCTTTCAAATGGATGAGAAATTCTCAGTCTTCACCACGACACATCAGGGTTTATGCTCGTCCTATCTGCCTCCCTTCATTCCCAATTCTCAGGGCTTTTGCTGCTTTTGTTTTTAGCCAAGCTTGGGGTAGTTGTTTAACCATCATTGTAGGGCTTCTGGAAGTACCAGCTCACAGCTGGGGAGGGCAGTAGCATCATCCACTCAACCCACAGGCAGTCTTGCGTTGAGCCTGTTCTGTGCACAGATATGATCCCTACCCTGCAAGGACTCTCAGCTTAGAGCAAGGATCATTAAAAAAAAAAAAAAATAGTGAAGTACACATGGGCTTCCCAGGTGGCTCAGGGGTAAGGAATCTGCCTGCCAGTGCAGAAGACTCAGGTTGACTCCCTGGGCAGGGAAGATCCCTTAGAGAAGGAAGTGACAGCCCGCTCCTTTAGTCTTGCCTGGGAAATCTCATGGACAGAGGAGCCTGGCAGGCTATATAGTTCATGGGATCGTCAAAAGTTGGACACGACTTAGCAGCTAAACAAACAAAAAAAATACACATGGCTTAAAATCTGCCATCCCAACCACTTCTAAGAGAACAGTTAAGCAGTGTTAAATACATTCTCATTGTTGTGCTGCTAACCTCCTGAGGGCTCTTCATCTTGCAGAACGGAAACTCTGTACCCACTGAACAGGACCTCCCCCTCTCCACCATCCTACTTTTAGTCTGTATGAATTTCACTCCTCTGGAATTGTACAGTATTTATCTTTTTACAACTGGCTTATTTCACTTAGCATAATGTCCTCAAAATGCATCCATGCTGTAGCATATATCAAAATTTCCTTCCTTTTCAAGGCTGCATAATATTCCACTGTATGTTGCTTGTCTGTTTATCCATCAATAGACACTCTTGGTTGTGATGAACAATGCTGCTGTGAACATGGGTGTGCAAATACTTCTTTGAGACCTTGCTCTGAAGAGCAAGCATTCTTAACCTGGAGCTCATAAACGCCCAGAGACTATCTGCAAAATGTGATGTGTAAATGCATCTTGTTCTGGGAAAGGCAATTCCATAGCTGTCATCAGGTTTACAGTGGGGTTAAGATGTCAAAAGGGTTCAATCTAGAAGGGAACATGAGCACCCCCTGCTTCAAAAACCCCTGAGCTCACAATATACCAAATCACTTTGCCACTCACCTGAAATCACTTTACACCTGAGTCACTTTGCTATGCACCTGAAACTAATACAATATTATAAACCAAATATACTTCAATAAAAATACATATTTAAAAAAAAACTGTAAAAGTCCCCTGAGCTCTCTAGAAGTAAGTACAAGAGTGTAGGAGCAAGTTGTCCACATCTAGCATGTGCTGTGCCATTTCCTACCTGAGCGAACCTTGGCAGCTCATTTGACTTCTTGGAGCCTTACTCTTACAATCTGTAAAATAGGAGTAATGACAACATGCTGCCAGAAATTGTTAGATAGTTAGATGAACATAGTGCAGGGGTTACAAGCATGGAGTGATAGGCTGAATTGTTGTTGTTGAGTCTCTACGTCATGTCAGACTCTGTGACCCCATGGACTGCAGCACGCCAGGCTCTCCTGTCCTCCACTATCTCCTGGTGTTTGCTCAAACTCATGTCCCTTGAGTCAGTGATGCTATGTAACCATCTCTTCCTCTGCTGCCCCCTTCTCCTTTTGCCTTCAGTCTTTCCCAGCATTGGGGTCTTTTCCATTGAGTTGGCTTTTTGCATCAGGTGGCCAAAGTATCGGAGCTTCAGCTTCTGCAGCACTCCTTCTGTTAAGTAGTTAGAATAGGAAAAAGGAGTCCAGAATGGAGGTGGCTAAAAGACAAGAAAGGGAAAAGCCCATGGAAATAGAACAAAGGAAGGTCCAGGGACTGTAGTGAGGACCTCAGGAAAACAAACAGCACTCCTGGTTAGCCCAGTTTACATAGGCAGGCCCAGGGGGAGGAGAAAAACCTATAAAAAGAGGAGCCAAAGTTGGGCTGGGGGTGGCCTCTCTTCTCTTTGACTGTTTTGGGTCAGCATGCCCTCAGCCTTGAGGATGTATTTTCCTATGCTTTTAAATAAAGCTGAGCTGTGACATGGAGCTGTAACACTGGTCAGTCCAAGGGCTGTAACACTGGTCTGTCGCTTCAAAATTTTTTATGATGAGACAGAGCCGAGGAAATGACAGTCTCCCCTGACACTTTTCAATGAATATTCAGGCTTGATTTCCTTTAGGATTGACTGGTTTGATCTCTTTTAGGACTGACTGGTTTGATCTCCTTGATAGGTTGAATAATGGTTCCCTAAAATATCCAGGCCATAGTCCCTGGAATTGGTGACTATTACCTTATATGGCAAAAGGGACTTTGCAGATGTGATCAAATTTGGGATCTTAAGATGAGGCAATAACCCCATATTTTCTTTTGGGATACTAAGTATATATAAAATCACAAGCGTCCTTATAAAAGAGAGGCAGAGGGAAATTTGACTACAGAAGAGGAAGTGACAACTGAAGCCAGAGGCTGGAGACCTGGAGGGAAGAGTCTATGAGATGTAAAGAAATGGACTCTCCCCTAGGGCCCCAAAAGGAGCCAGCCTTGCTTAATGACCTTGACTTTCATCCACTGAGACTGACTTCAGACTTCTGGCTTCCAGAACTTGAAGAGAATAAATTGGTGTTGTTTTAAAGTCACTAATTTTGTGGTGATTTGTTACAGTGGCAATAGAAACTAGTATGTATGGACTCTGGAGCGACTATGTGAGTCCCTCCAGGCTCCACCATTTCCCAGCTATGTGACCTTAGGCTGATCTCTTTGATTTCAGGTGGTAGCTTGCAAAACTTTAGTTCCCTGGGGGAAACTGAACTCTGGTCACCTGGGAAGAAACGAGGAATTCTGTCTTCTAGACCATGGGGCTGTTGACTAGAATCAAAATCCCCAGTCCTTATCTACCTTGGAAGGAAGAATAAGACAAGAAGAATGTACAGGGGAAAGAAAAGCCTGTATTCAGAAAGCAGAGTATACACAGAAAGACCAAGAGGGAGCTCAAAGAGAGAGTCATGAGAGCCACCCCCTTTGGAAAGTTTAAATCCTTTGTGAGGGGTAGTCTTCCAGGTCCTTGTCTTCTCCTTGGCCAACTGTCTTCTTTTGACCCATGGCTACTCTGGCTCAGGATACTCCCTTAGGTGTGCACACACCCCTCCATCAAGATGGATTTCATTCCAGTGGCATCCGGGAGGGCCACTGGCAAGACTTACTATGGTCTGGCGTGCCCTGCCTTTTTGACCCTGTGAAATCTATTTGCGCATGTATAGTGTCTCCCTTGCCCTAAGGATGGGAAATATGTGACCTCTTGATCTCAACAGGGTTTAGCTCCTCTCTGTTCCTGCCATAAAAGTGTCCAGTGTCCGGTTATCCACCCTATTCCTGTTGTTGTTTCTTATATCAAAGTGCAGATCTCTAAATGTAGACAGCAGTCTGGTCATAAATATGTAGCCCGGAGCCCATCTGTCTCTTGCCTCAGGAAATGTAGACAGGGGGCTGGTAGTAAATGTCCAGCCTGGAGCCCATCTTTTCTCGCCCCCGGAAGTGTGAACAGGAGGCCAGTTGTAAATGCCTAGCCTGGAGCCCATCTATTTCCCGCCTCAACTTAATCTCATCAGGCCTCAACTTCCTCATCTTTGAATGGGGATAGTAATAGGGCTCACCGCATAGGGTTGTTATGAGGCTAAAGGAAGTCAATACTGTAAAGCATTGAGAACAGTGCTTGGAGCCTGGTAAGTAATGTACATGCATTTGTTAAATAAAAACCTACAAAGCCTGTAGATGCTCCTGGCTGACAGGAGGTCCTCTCACAGTGCCAACTGACACTGATTTGGCTGGTTTGGTGTGCTCTGCAGAGCCCATTGAAGAAAACCAGGGAGTGTGTGGTGCCTTTTAGAAGGCCGTCAGCTCTTTTGGTTCATGGACAGCATGGATGCCTGCAGGGTGAACGGGAGTTCTCTGCTACAGTAACGGCCCCACCTACTGTGTTTTCCAGGTCTTCCTTGAAGCATTAATAGTTGTTCCTCTAAGAGCTGGTCAAATAAGTTGGAGAAACAACATTTCAAGGCTGATGGGCTTTCCTTTCTTTGGAAATTCTTGAACATTTAATATTCAGATGAACCCAGTGAATCTCCATGAGGCATTTCCCAAACATGGGCCACTGGACCCCTTTTCATGGCACTTCCTACAGAACTAGTGTCTTACAGAACGCATTTCAGAGCAAGTCTAGAAGCCTGGAGCTGCCATAGAAGGTGAGGGAGCGGAGGACAGATGACCTGAGATGGAGCTCAGTTCAGTCGCTCAGTCATGTCCGACTCTTTGCGACCCCATGAATCACAGCACACCAGGCCTCCCTGTCCATCACCAACTCCCGGAGTTCACTCAGACTCCATCGAGTCCGTGATGCCATCCAGCCATCTCATCCTCTGTCGTCCCCTTCTCCTCCTGCCCCCAATCCCTCCCAGCATGAGAGTTTTTTCCAGTGACTCAGCTCTTCTCATGAGGTGGCCAAAGTACTGGAGTTTCAGCTTTAGCATCATTCCTTCCAAAGAAATCCCAGGGTTGATCTCCTTCAGAATGGACTGGTTGGATCTCCTTGCAGTCCAAGGGACTCTCAAGAGTCTTCTCCAACACCACAGTTCAAAAGCATCAATTCTTCAGTGCTGAGCTTTCTTCACAGTCCAACTCTCACATCCATACATGACCACAGGGAAAACCATAGCCTTGACTAGACGGACCTTAGTCGGCAAAGTAATGTTTCTGCTTTTGAATATGCTATCTAGGTTGGTCATAACTTTTCTTCCAAGGAGTAAGCGTCTTTTAATTTCATGGCTGCAATCACCATCCACAGTGATTCTGGAGCCCCCAAAAATAAAGTCTGACACTGTTTCCCCATCTATTTCCCATGAAGTGATGGGACTGGATGCCATGATCTTCATTTTCTGAATGTTGAGCTTTAAGCCAACTTTTTCACTCTCCTCTTTCACTTTCATCAAGAGGCTTTTTAGCTCCTCTTCACTTTCTGGCATAAAGGTGGTATCATCTGCATATCTGAGGTTACTGATATTTCTCCCGGCAATCTTGATTCCAGCTTGTGCTTCTTCTAGTCCAGCGCTTCTCAGGATGTACTCTGCATATAAGTTAAATAAGCAGGGTGACAATATACAGCCTTGACGTACTCCTTTCCTATTTGGAACCAGTCTGTTGTTCCATGTCCAGTTCTAACTGTTGCTTCCTGACCTGCATACAGATTTCTCAAGAGGCAGGTTAGGTGGTCTGGTATTCCCATCTCTCAAAGAATTTTCCACAGTTGATTGTGATCCATACAGTCAAAGGCTTTGGCAAAGTCAATAAAGCAGAAATAGATGGTTTTCTGGAATTCTCTTGCTTTTTTCCATGATCCAGCAGATGTTGGCAATTTGATCTCTGGTTCCTCTGCCTTTTCTAAAACCAGCTTGAACATCAGGGAGTTCACGGTTCACATATTGCTGAAGCCTGGCTTGGAGAATTTTGAGCATTACTTTACTAGCATGTGAGATGAGTACAATTGTGTGGTAGTTTGAGCATTCTTTGGTATTGCCTTTCTTTGGAATTGGAATGAAAACTGACCTTTTCCAGTCCTGTGGCCACTGCTGCATTTTCCAAATTTGCTGGCATATTGAGTGCAGCACTTTCACAGCATCATCTTTCAGGATTTGAAACAGCTCCACTGGAAATCCATCACCTCCACTAGCTTGTTCGTGTGATGCTTTCTAAGGCCCACTTGACTTCAGATTCCAAGATGTCTGGCTCTAGATGAATGATCACATCATCATGATTATCTGGGTCACGAAGATCTTTTTTGTACAGTTCTTCCATGTATCAGGTCCTATTTGCCTGACCTCAGAACAATCTAGAAAGTATAGGTACTGCTCTTGCTGTATACACATACACCAGATGTCAGAAAGTATTATAGACAGACCTACTCCTGTCACTTTCAGGGCTTGGGGCTAGACTTGAATGGGGGTACCCAAGCACCCCATCCCTAACATGTCCCCTCCCCCCCACTCCCCAGACTCATCAGTACCCTGAGGACTCATGTGGACACCTTAGCACTCAGGTCCAGGCTCCATCCCACCCCACCCCACAACTGCCCCTTGACTACCTCTCAGGCCTAGGGCTGCATCTCTAAGCAGCCTGGCCTTCCTGCCTGAGGACAGATGGGGAAAGGGGCAGTGGGGGCCCTAGAAGCCAGCTCAGATGGTGAATTCAGATGCCTGGACATCTGCAGGGTGGTTTACAAGGTGGGGGTAGATGGGGCACTTGGCCTCTGTGGGTTCCTGTCTCCGTGGGATGTGGTGTGGCCAGAGGAGGCATGGGCTGTGCCCTCTCTTTGGGGTGGCCCAGAGCAGGAGCCGGCGGGAGTCTGGGTGCAGGGGCGACGGGTGTGGGCACTGACACGGCAATGTCGCAGGGCCTGAGCTGCAGGTCATGGGCTCTTCCTCTGCTCCTGTCACCAAGCTGAGCCCTCCATAGCCTTGTCCTTGGTAATGTCTGGTGACTTCTGAGCTCCCATCTGGGCAGACACTTGCATCCTAATCTCTGCTGTAACCCAGGGGCCCAGCTCTGCACCTGGCACCCTGTGGGCATGTCCCCAGTGACTTCGCCGCCAGCAGTCACCCATGGCCCCTACCTGCCATGAATGGAGGAAACAGTGGAGCTCAATTTATGCTATGAACTGTGGGAAGAGGGCCACTTCTTCTCACGGGAAGCCCGGGCCTCTGCCCACAGTGGGTGCTCAGGGCAGGCTGCTGACTAACAGGGCTTTCAGGGCCTGCAATGTTAATGTGCCTGAGAGGTGGGCCTTGAGATAAGTGCCTTTGCTAGTTTTTGTACATGAGAAATATTTTTCACAGGGTGGTTTAGTCAGAAGAGCTATGGAACAGGTAATGAAATCGGCCTTGTGAACAGGGTATTAACACTGTTCAGTAGGTCCTGTTCACGGTGTCCTAGCACGGTGGGATTCTCCTTGAGGCCTCGAAGCTCTATGTGGAAAATTACAAAGCAGCCAAGGCTCAGGGATGGTTGTCCCTCCGAGAATGGCCATGCTTAAAACATCCCTACTAGGCTCCACTAGTGGCTTCTTTTAGAACCCAGGCCAGTTCTTTTAAGAAAACACTTTATTGGGTTTTCAAAATTACCAAAGCTTGTTTTAACACAGAAGAATGTTATAATTATTAAAGGGAAAAAAGGTCAACAGTTTCCCTGACTCCCACCCCCTTACCTCCTCGGAGGTGCTGGTGTTAACAATTAGGCAATTAATTAGAGGGCTTTTACCATGCTTTCGTGTGTGTCTCCATATACAAAAATATATCAATATATATAAAATAATAGAATATAGGGGGATTTTTGTTTTCATATGTTGGTGTTTGCTTTTTTTTTTTTTAAAGAGGAATCACATTCACCCATTATGCTGCAGTTTCTCTTTTGACTTAAGATCATAAACGTTTTCTAAGTCCATACAAATAGATCCACTTCATTAAAAAAAAAAAAAACAGCTACATAATGTTCCACAGTGTGAGTATCATAATTCACTCAGCTGTTTCTCTGTTGTGTATTCAGGCCGTTTCCAAGTTTGGTTTTTAATTATTAGTACGTCTAATAGCAGTTCTTATTAGCAGTTTTCTTATAAATATTGTTTAGTTTCTTTATCTTGCACATATGATGCAAAAGACTATTTTACCTTGGGAGAATTATAGAAATGGTGGACAATGAAAATGGTTTTCTTTACCATCACACTGATAAGAGTTTTGAAACCTTAACTTGTCACGCTTTCAGAATATTTGCCCCGAGTCACACATTCATTTGGACAGCCTGTGTCTCCTGCGCTCTGTGCGTGGCCCGGGGTGGGACGGTGCCCAAGAAGATAGTCTGTCCTCAAAGAGCCATGTGTTGGCATAAGTGCCAATGTAGACAGGCAGATAGACCGAGCATCTATGAGGCAGCTCGCTGGGAGGGCTCGAGGATTAACAGAAGACAGTGTGGACTCAGTTCAAATCCTGCCACTACCACTCACTTGATATTGTAGTCTTGGGGAAGTTGACTCAGCTGTAAACTAGGGAAGATAGTAGGACTTTCTTATTTATTTATGGTGGCACTGGGTCTTTGTTGCTGCGCTCGGGCTTTCTCTGCTTGCAGTGAGTGGGGGCTACCCTCCAGTTGTGGTGTCTGGACTTACTGCGGTGGCTTCTCTTATTGCAGAGCGCAGGCTCTAGACATGCTGGTTTCAGTAGTTGCAGCTCGCAGCCTTAGTTGCCCCACAGCAAGTGAAATCGTCTAGGACCAGGGATCAAAGCCATGTCCCCTGCATTGACAGGCAGATTCTTAACCATTGGAATAGCAGGGAAATCTCAGACTTTTCTCTTGGGGCTGTTGCGAAGACAAAGAGTGTTAATGTAAAGCAAAGTACTTTGGACCAAGCCAGCAAGTCAGAAGCTCCAAGGGGCTGCAGTTGCTGTTTGCAGCAGCCACTCTGTGGGGAGACTGGGAAAGCTCCTGTGAGTGTGGACATTTCAGTTGATTTTGAAGATGGGCTGAAGGGTATTTTTGTCTGTTGGGGAAAACAAGCACTCCCCACCCACCACTAACACCTGGTCCTGACCTGTTCTTCTGCACCCCAGGTGGTTGAAAGATTCAGAAACCTCTTCATTTTTAGTGACAAAAACGCCCTCTGAGCCAGGGTTAGAGAGTTTTCTCCCCAGTGGTAAACAAGTTCCTGTTACAATGGAGCTGGGTCTGGCAGCCCCAGTGATCATGCTGTTACCCCAAAACATTCAGCAGGATCGATTCATGTGTCAAAACGAAATGGAAACTTATCAGAAACTTCCTGTTGAGAAAACGATTCTTCTCACCCCAGACTTAGCAGATATTCAGAAACCTTCCAACTCCCCAATCTGCTAAGGCAGGTAGAGACCCAGAAATACCCTCCAGCCTGATCTGAGTAGGCAAGCACCTGGGGTTGGCCCCCCCCACACAGCCCAGAACCAGGATATAGTGGTTAAGATTATAGCCTTTGGAACCTGTCTTCCTGGCTCTAGAGCCTATGTATGCTCTTTATTAACTATGCGTGCATGCTTAGTTGCTTAGGTTGTGTCCAGTTCTTTGCAGACCCTATGGACTGTAGCCTGCTGGGCTCCTCTGTCCTCTTGCCAGGGGATTTCCAGGCAAGAATACTGAGTGGGTTGCCATGCCCTCCTCCAGGGGATCTTCCCCATCCAGAGAGTGAACCCACATCTCCTGTGTCTCCTACACTGCAGGCAGATTCCTTACCCACTGAACCACCCAGGAAGCCCCTATTAACTGGCCTTCAACAAATTACTTAATCTCTTTTTAGCCTCAATTTCCCTTTCTGTGTAATCGGAATAGTAATACCTATCCCAGAGCCCTAATAAAGACTCAGGCATGATCTGAGTGAGATCATGCCTGTAAAACATACAGCATAGGGCCTGGTACACAATGAGGCTGCAATATCTGATGTCTGGTATTATTGTTGTCAATGGAGATGGCCACCCTGCCTCTCTCCACCTCCCCTGAAATTGGGGCTAGCATGCCAGACCTTCTGACCATCCTTCCCAGATGCTATTTGAGAACTGGTTCTGTGATGGCATAGGGCACACGGACTGGGAGATTCCCAAAGGAGGCACCTAACCCTGCCTGGTGTTGGGAAGAGGCCAGCTAAGATGTGCAGAAAAGAGAGATGCTTGATCTGGGCTTTCAAGAAAGAGAAGGGAGGATTTCTCTGGTGATCCAGTGAAGACTCTGTGCTCCCACTACCAGGGGCCCAGGTTCTAATCCTGGTCAGGGAACTAGACTCCACATGCTATGACTAACAGTTTGCATTCCACAGCTGAAGATTCCACATGCTGCAACTTAAAAAAAAAAAAAAAAAAGCTCCTGCATGTCACAATGAAGACTGGAGATCCCACATGTGGCAACTAAGACCCGGTGCAGCCAAATAAATAAATATTTTTTAAAGTTATATTTAAAAAAGAATGAGAAGGAGCTCCTTGGTGAAGAGGTTGAGAAGAAGGTACAGCTTCTACAGAACTTCCAGGAACAGAAGTTTGAAGATCATGAGTAACTTGGTTTGGCTGGAATGAGATGCTGGGCTTGTGGGGGCAATAGCTGGGACCATGTGGAGAAGGGCCCTTTGCCAAGTACACCTGGGAGGTTGAACTTGATTCTGAACACCCTGGGGAGCCATTGAAAGGCTCCAAGAAGAGAAATAACACACTTTGGTTTGCATTTTAGACCATTTGCTCTGGTAGTAGGGTGGAGGATGGATAGGGTAGGCCTTGGCCAATCTGACCCAAGCATTATCTAGGGTCATCTTGTCCTTACTGCTTCTAATTGAATTGGACATGAGCTCCCACCCCAAACAAGGAGGGGACCAGTGTTTCTCCACAGGTCTCTGAGGATTCTTGGGAACTTCCATTTCTCTCACCAGCTCCTTTGATGCCACACTCCTGGCTTCTGCTGGATTTTTCAGTTCCATCCTGCACACAGTGACCCTGTAGCCACTGAGTCACCTCCTGGTCAGTCCCTTCATTCCTACAGGACCCATGATCAAGGTCAGATGTCTCTGGGGGTAGGGGGGAAAGGAGAGGGCCTGATGCTGCTGGTGGCACAAGCCCCATGGCATCAAACTTTGCATAGTGCTGTATTTGGAAGTCTCATGACTGTTCCTGCTTCAGTGGGGAGTGGTCAGCGGCAGCTGCTTCTCAGTGCGCTCTGCTCTCCCTGCTGGCTCAGACTGGCTCCAAGGAAATGAACACAATTGTCTTACTTCCACAGAGACCAATGTGGACTGCTAATCACAGTGTGGGTTTCCCAAGGTGGTGCAGACCTAGCCTGTTTTCATTGTGTATTGATTCAGTGGTGAGTGAAGGTTCTTGTGAGAAATGAATATTTCAAATAGTGGGCCTGAGTTTTCTTTAGAATAAAATAAACTAAAGCCCAAACTGCTAGTCCCCAACACAGAGGGTCCTGCTTGGTGGATAGGCAGGTGAAAGGCACATGGAATGCAGGGCCCTGGGCAGTTGATTTAACCTTGCCAGGTTAGTCTCTCCATCTATAAAATGGGCATAATATTACTTCTTTACAGGAAGATCATGAAGTTGCAATGAGGTAGTGTGTGCAAAATCACTTGACTTGGCCTGTAGTTGGGCTTCGGGGTGATTTGGACACATGAGGAACACTACAGTGAACTGAATTGTGTCCCCCAAAATCCATATGTTGAAGCCGTAACCCCCAGTGTAACTATATTTGGAGAAAGGGTCTTCAGGAAGTATAACAGTAGTCTGATCATATAGGACTGTGGCCTTATAAGAAGAGAGATCTCTCTCTTGCACACGCTGTCTCTGCCATGTGCGAACACAATGAGAAGGAGGCTGTCTACAAGCCAGGAAGAGAGCCCTCACCAGAACCCAGCTATGCTGACTACTTGGATCTCAGACTTCCGGCCCCCAGCACTGTGAGAAATGGACAATTCTGTTGCTTAAGCCATCCGGTCTGTGGTACTTTATTATGGCGGCCCAAGCTGACCGAATGAAAGAAGCCTGGTACAACTCAGTGGATCTGGGGAAATTCCATGCCTGTGCATCTATCATCTCTTGCCGTAGACCCAAAGCACCTTGACATCCAGTATCACACGTTATTCCTCATTGTAACTGGAGGCCAAGTGGTCCAGCCAAAGGCTTTCCAATTGAAGGGTGCTATGGAGGGGTGTGGGCCACCACACAGAGCTAGGTGGGAGGAAGAGGTGCGTGAGTTGGCCTCTGAATGCTCTTTCCTACCCTTTCAACCAGAAGAGTTGTGAGTTTATCTGTTTCCCATATTGAGCTTTTATGAAAAATCTTATTAGAAAAAAGCAGCTCCACAGCTAGCAGAAGAGAGAAAACCACAAATTGGATCCAACCCTTCATGTTACAGATGAAGAAATTGAGGACCAGAGAGGGAAAGGGCCTTGCCCACGCACAGATGGTCAGTGGCAGAACACTCTATCCCCAGTGGCACTGTGGTCAGGCACCATTCTTGTTAACAATTCTTGTTATGTGAGTAAAAATACTGGCTTTCTCAAACACTATAATTTGGCTTTCACTGTCTAAGAAATGGGGATAAGAAAGGGCTTATAGGGGACTTCTCTGGCAGCTCAGTGGTTAAGAATCCACCTTGCATGCAGGGGATGTGAGTTCATTTCCTGGCTGGGGAGCTAAGATCCCACATGCATGCATGCTGAGTCGCTTCAGTCACGTCCAGCTCTTTGTGACTGTATGGACTGTAGCCTGTCAGGCGCCTGTCCATAGGATTCTCCAGGCAAGAATACTGGAGTGGGTTACCATGCCCTCCTCCAGGGAATCTTCCTGACCCAGGAATTTAACCCATGTCTCCTGTGTCTCCTGCATTGCAGGCTGATTATTTACCACTAGGCCCACCTGGGAAGCCTAAGATTCCACATGCGGTAGGGAAACTAAGCCTGTGTGCCACAATTAGAAAGTCTGTGAAGTGAAAAGTGAAAGTCATTCAGTCATGTCTTACTCTTTGCAACCCCATGGACTGTAGCCCACCAGGCTCCTCTGTCCATGGGATTCTCCAGGCCAGAATACTGGAGTGGGTAGCTGTTCCCTTCTCCCAATCCAGGAATCGAACCAGGATCTCCCGCATTGCAGGTGGATTTTCGGTGCACCACAACAAAAGATGCCACGTGACATAACAAGCTTCTGTGTGCCTCAACTAGGACCCAATCCAGCTGGATAAATAAATAAAGATTTACAAAAGACAAGTATAATTACCAAAAAAAAAAAAAGGAAGGGCTTATGGTCACTACTGGCAGTCCCAAAGAAACTTCAGGCTCAAAAGTCCCTGTGGGGTCTCAAGCCCACTGCAGGAGGCCAACAGTGAACTCTGCCAGGGACACGCAGGAAAACCCTGGCCAGGCCAAAGTGTCACCAAAGGACATTACACGTGAGCCAGTAAGTCATAGCAGTTTCTGAGGGAGAAGGTCTCTTCTTAGAAAGACACAGAGCTGATGAGCATGGACCCTGACCCTCTGAGAGTCTTGGTGGTAGAATGAATGATGGACTTTTGTGACAGTCCCTTCACATGCTGATTTCTTTTCTACTTTCCCTTTTTTCCTTCCTCCTTTTCTTCAGCCACTTCCACAGAGCATTTGCTGCCTGGAAATTTATGTTAACCATTACTGCAAACCCAGGCGTTCATTTCATCACTGGCAATCAGTTCTTGTCCTTGGGGAAACCTAATTAGGTATTACAGGACTTTTGATGTCGTTTCCATGGAAACCTCCATAGTAATGGTGTACATGCAGAATATATGCTCCAGGGAGTTTGGAAAAATACATATATATTATTACTGGATTTTTAAAAATCTTTAATTTTTTTCCTCTTGCTTTTTTCCTGCATATATATTTTTTAAATCATGGAAATTTTCCTTGGAGTTTTTCTCCCGTAGAGAAAACAGTAGAGAACACAAAGGGCCTTTTCCATCTTCTCTCCTTTAATTAAAAAAATTGATAGTTGTACAAGAATGAAAGTTTTTTGGATCGGTCAGAAAATGTCTAAGGATCTCCCCTAACAGCTGAGAACATTTTGAGAAAAGATATTGCTTAAATAACTTGAAAGGCTTCAAGTCTTTCAAAATAGAATGGGGAAACGAGCAAATTCAATGAATCTATTCCAGATGTATTTACACTAAAAATAAAAGGCAGGTTCCCTGGTGCAGTTTCCTCTGTTAGGTTGATAGTAGGGGCTTCAGGACAGTCTCCTTGTCTCCCTGTCAAGACAGCCTGTTCCCAGCCCTGCACTAACACATGGTGGGCTCCAGAGCTTGTACGTGAACTGACCTCTCCTGGGTGACCAGATGGCCCTTCAGGGTTGACTCCCATAGAGAGCTAATGAATCACATGATTGCTCTGTGAGAAACTCCAGTGAGGGGAAGTGTGCAGACGTGGTCTGACTGAGGTGGGGATGCAGATGGAGGGTGCAGAGAGAGAGAGAGAGAGAGCCTGTTAAGCACTCTCATGCCACAACTAAATTCAAAGTTTCTGGAGAACCCGTCAATTACTGAACTGTTTCCTTTGATACCTCTAATTGACCACTCAAGGATGGAATGTCCACAATGACCTGTTTGGTAGCTGCCATCTGATCAATTTACCCCTCAAATTTGCCAAGAAGATTCACCACTCCCAAGAGTCCCTGCCCTTTTTCTCTTCCACACCCGATAAATTCTGTTCTGCCTTTGTTCTTTGGTTCAGTCTACCAGTTGACTTCCACACATGTGAGAAATATGTTGCATGCAAAATAACTCAAATGCTTGCAAATTAATTTTTAAATGCTTTGAATTTTCTTTTGATATATGAAATGATGTGTCCCCTAGGTGGTGTAGGGGTCAGAGAAGCTGGCATGGCCCTTGATCATGATCCCCTCTTCATCCAGTTGCCCAGTGATTGAGATAGACTGGCCAGCCCTGTCTGATTAACCATGCTGGCTGGGAGGGTGGGAGTGGAAGTTCCTTCTATGGCCTGTGGCCTGAGAAGCTGAAAGGGAAATGTTGGACATGGCAGGCAAATCACCCAACTTCTAACATGTGTGTTAAGTGAAGGCATGAGTTAGATTTGTTTACGTATTAATTTTATTGCATGACAAAGCACACCCCATATTAATGACTTAATAATCATTTAGCTTAAGATTGTGTGGGTCAGCAGTCGGGGCAGGGCTCAGCAGGGTAGTTCTTCTGTTGGTCTCACCTGGGGTGAGCTTCTGTCATGCAGCTTGTCAAGGAAAGCCTCATCTTATGTCTGGCAGCTGTGTTGTCATAGGTTGGAGTGACAGGAATGTGGGGCCCAGTATTACAGCAAGCCCTGCTGCACTGACCTTCTTCAAAGGTCACAATCTATGTCATATTCTCTAATACCCACTGGCCAAAGGAAGGCAAATGGCCAGCTCCAGATTCAAGGGCTTGAGAAATGGACTGTACTTCTTGCTGGAAAGAGAAGCAAAGTCACACATGAAGAAGCAGACAGACGGAATGGGAGGAATCAGTGGTATTGTGGTAGCAAAACACCCGGTTTGTCTGATACAGGCCTTCCAAGCACTGCTAAATCTCTGTCTTGCCCAAGAAGCTTTCCATGATGGTCCCTTATTGTGTCTCTTGTATGCTGGAGTTAATTGAAATCATGAGCTGATTCATGGGACGTGTGTCTGATTCATATTTATATCACCACAGTTTTCTCACCTAGTTGATTCTAAAAAGAATCTTAAAAGAAGTGAGGTATAATTGACAAATAAAACTGTATATATTTAAAGTGTACAATGAGATGATTTGATACAAGTATACACTGTAAAACGATTACCACACTCAAGTTAATTAACACATCTACTACCTCACATTGTTACCTTTTTTTTTTTTTTTTAAGAACACTTACGACCTGTTCTCTTAGCAAATTTCAAGTACTAGTTCAGTTCAGTTCAGTCGCTCAGTCGTGTCCGACTCTTTGCAACCCCATGAATCGCAGCACGCCAGGCCTCCCTGTTCATTACCATCTCTCGGAGTTCACTCAGACTCACGTCCATTGAGTCCGTGATGTCATCCAGCCATCTCATCCTCTGTCGTCCCCTTCTCCCCCTGCCCCCAATCCCTCCCAGCAGCAGAGTCTTTTCCAATGAGTCAACTCTTTGCATGAGGTGGCAAAAGTACTGGAGTTTCAGCTTTAGCATCATTCCTTCCAAAGAAATCCCAGGGTTGATCTCCTTCAGAATGGACTGGTTGGATCTCCTTGCAGTCCAAGGGACTCTCAAGAGTCTTCTCCAACACCACAGTTCAAAACTATCAATTCTTCTGCGCTCAGCCTTCTTCACAGTCCAACTCTCACATCCATACATGACCACAGGAAAAACCATAGCCTTGACTAGATGGACCTTAGTCGGCAAAGTAATGTCTCTGCTTTTGAATATGCTATCTAGGTTGGTCATACCTTTTCTTCCAAGGAGTAAGCGTCTTCTAATTTCATGGCTGCAGTCACCATCTGCAGTGATTTTGGAGCCCAGAAAAATAAAGTCTGACACTGTTTCCACAGTTTCCCCATCTAGTTCCCATAGAGTGATGGGACTGGATGCCATGATCTTTGTTTTCTGAATGTTGAGCTTTAAGCCAACTTTTTCACTCTCCTCTTTCACTTTCATCAAGAGGCTTTTTAGCTCCTCTTCACTTTCTGCCGTAAAGGTGGTGTCATCTGCATATCTGAGGTTATTGATATTTCTCTTGGCAATCTTGATTCCAGCTTGTGTTTCTTCCAGTCCAGCATTTCTCATGATGTACTCTGCATATAAGTTAAATAAGCAGGGTGACAATATACAGCCTTGATGTACTCCTTTTCCTACTTGGAACCAGTCTGTTCCATGTCCAGGTCTAAATGTTGCTTCCTGACCTGCATACAGATTTCTCAAGAGGCAGGTCAGGTGGTCTGGTATTCCCATCTCTTTCAGAATTTTCCACAGTGGATTGTGATCCACACAGTCAAAGGCTTTGGCATAGTCAATAAAGCAGAAATAGATGGTTTTCTGGAATTCTCTTGCTTTTTCCATGATCCGGCGGATGTTGGCAATTTGACCTCTGGTTCCTCTGCCTTTTCTAAAACCAGCTTGAACATCAGGAGTTCATGGTTTTGCTGAAGCCTGGCTTGGAGAATTTTGAGCATTACTTTACTAGCATGTGAGATGAGTGCAATTGTGTGGTAGTTTGAGCATTCTTTGGCATTACCTTTCTCTGGAATTGGAATGAAAACTGACCTTTTCCAGTCCTGTGGCCACTGCTGCGTTTTCCAAATTTGCTGGCATATTGAGTGCAGCACTTTCACAGCATCATCTTTCAGGATTTGAAACAGCTCCACTGGAATTCCATCACCTCCACTAGCTTTGTTCGTGTGATGCTTTCTAAGGCCCACTTGACTTCAGATTCCAAGATGTCTGGCTCTAGATGAGTGATCACATCATCATGATTATCTGGGTTGTGAAGATCTTTTTGTACAGTTCTTCCGTGTATTCTTGACACCTCTTCTTAATATCTTCTGCTTCTGTTAGGTCCAGACCATTTCTGTCCTTTATCGAGCCCAAGTACTAGTTGATTCTTCCTAATTATTTTATTGAATTGAGGTGAGTTGAATTGAATTGGTTCTCCTTTCTTTCTAATTACAAGCTCCTTGAAGGCAAGTTTGGAGTTGCTCTGTCACATAAAATCTCCCTCCCAAAGCTCTTGGAATTACACCAACTGGCTGAAAAATCCCACAGGCTCTTAGAACCAGTTAGTGACAGAGGATCAGGTCTGGAGCCAGCTCTGTTCAGGATAGTGTCTGGGGCAAGAGCGCCACTTGCAGATGACCCCAGGTCCTGGCACCAAAGCATTCCATTTTCAGGCTGGCCAGACCCCAAAGGAGTGGAATCACTGTTGGAGGCTAAGGAGGCAGTAAGACTCAGCAGTTTGGAGAATGTGGCATTCCTTCCCCACTCAGGAGAAACCTGGGCAAGGTCAGGAAGGAAGAGAGTGTGTCACAGAGCTGAGTTCTCTGCTCTATGACAGCTCAGAGCAGACTTTCCCTCTGCCCCCCACAGGGGCCCCAGTGCCAGATCCCGTCCATGTCACTTCAGAACTGTTCCAGAATTTATCAGGGCGACCAGTCAGACTGCTCTAGAGCTAGGTCTGGGTGACTGAGACCTAGCAAGAGAGGAAGACAGTCCTATGCCAGAGTCACCCTCCTCCTCTCTGGTCCAGCACTGCTCCAGTGCTTTCTAAGGCTTGGAGATCACCTGGGACCCTTTATTCCAGATTGGACCAGACCCTGGGAACAGGAGGGTGTCCTTCTCATGGCATAAGATAACTCGTCAGGTACTCCGTTAGTCACAGGCTTAGCAATGAGTTTTCTACACGAGTTTCCACTGGGCCACTGTCCACCTGTCCTTTTCTTCACATGACATAGTCATTCACCCACACACCTCTTTATTCAGTAAAATTCCATTGACTGTACCAGGACCATCCTGGCCCTTGGAGAAAGGTGAGATGAGCCAGGCATGAGTCGTGTCCCCAGGGAGCTCACGTGCCTTGAGGCGACACATGAGGTCTGCATAGAACAAGGGCTCAGAATAGAGCACAGAAGGACTTCGCTGCTGGCCTAGTGGTGAAGAGTCTGCTTGCCAGTGCAGGGGAAACGGGCTCGGTCCCTCGCCTGGGAAGATTTCCACATGCTGCAGGGCAGCAAGGCCCATGTGCCACAGCTAGCTGAAGCCAGTATGCCCAGAGCCTGTGCTCTGAAACAAGAGAAGCCAGCACAGTAAGCCTGCACGCCACAGCGAAGAGTAGCCCCACGTGCTGCAACTAGAGAAAAGCCTATGTGAAAACCCAGCACAGCCAAGAATAAATAATAAATTAAAAAAAAAACAGGGCACAGAATAAGGGCTCTTCAGTGTGGAAGGCAGAGAAGGCAATGGCACCCCACTCCAGTATTCTTGCCTGGAAAATCCCATGGATGGAGGAGCCTGGTAGGCTGCAGTCCATGGGGTCGCTAAGAGTCGGACATGACTGAGCGACTTCACTTTCACTTTTCTCTTTTCACTTTCATGCATTGGAGAAGGAAGTAGCAACGCACTCCAGTGTTCTTGCCTGGAGAATCCCAGGGATGGGGGAGCTTGGTGGGCTTCTGCCTATGGGGTCGCACAGAGTTGACACGACTGAAGTGGACTTAGCAGCAGCAGCAGCAGAGTGGAAGGCACTCCAGGGCTCCTCCAACCTATCCGCCTATTCCTCAGAGAAGGAAATCAGACCCAAGATGGGGGAGTCTAGTCATCCAGGGTCACACAGTCAACAGTATTTATTGATTCACTGCACAGGAATTTACCCATCACCTATATGTGCCAAGAGCTGGGCCGCACCAGAGATTCCACAGCAAACAAGGCAGATATGACCCCCTGCCCCCAATCCCTTTTGGGTCACAATTCGGGTTACATTTTGGGATCACCCAAGGAAACTTAAGAAAATTCCAAATGCCAGAGCCTCATGCCTAGAGTTCCAGATTTTCTTAGTCTAGGGTGGACCAGAATGTGGATCTTTAAAATAAGCTTTCCAAGTGATTGTTGCAGACAGATCAAGAAACACTGCTCTGGACGGTGGGTGGAGAGGTGGGAAAGAGAGATAAAAACCAAGTTGTTGTTGTTCAATAGCTAAGAAAGTGAAAGTGAAGTTGCTCAGTCGTGTCCAACTCTGCGACCCCACAGACTCTATGTAGCCTACCACACTCCTCTGTTCATGGGATTTTCCAGGCAAGAGTACTGGAGTGGGTTGCCATTTCCTTCTCCAATAGCTAAGTCATATCCAAATTTTTGCGACCCCATGCACTACAGCATTCTAGGCTCCCCCGTCCTTCACTATCTCTTGGAGTTTGCTCAGATTCCTGTCCATTGAGTTGGTGGTGCTATCTAACCATCTCATCCTCTGCCGCCCCCTTCTCCTTTTGTCCTCAGTTTTTCCCAGCATCAGGGTCTTTTCCAATGAGTCAGCTCTTGGCATCCGGTGGCCCAAGTGTTGGAGCTTCAGCTTCAGTCCTTCCAATGAATACTCAGGGTTCCAAGCAAAGATGAATACACAGCTGAGACTTGTGACTTGTAAGGAATGAACAGGATGCTGAGTGAGGATGTGGCAGGGTGGGTACTGTTATCTGCTTGAGTCTGAAAGGACGGAGGCTACACTTAGAGTGTTGTGGTTCCAGGGGTCAGATGGGAGCAGGAACAAGGGTGTCTTCCTATGGGACAGCAAAGGAATCTTCTGGGCCGTACTGCCCACCCTGCTGACTAACAGACCCCTGCACTGGAGCCCTGTCTACTCTTGGTCTTCAGCCTGGACTATATCCCCATGGGGCCCCATACATACCATCTCTCAGTGCCTCACAGAGATTAATCCTCACATTTTGAGAGTACAGGTATCCCTTGGTATCCGCAGAGGATTGGTTCCAGTAAACTCTGTGAACACCAAAATCTAAGGAGTAAGCTCAGTAAACTGTAGACAGCAAAATCCAAGTCCCTTATATAAAATGGTATAGAACCCTCAGCCCTCTGCACCCACAGTTCTTCATCTGTGGATATCGATGGCTGACTGTAGTTTGTAAAGAATGTTCTCTTGTGTTATCTGTATTACTGGATCCTAATGCTAATCCCAAGAGATGGACAGGGTCAAGGTTAATAGTCTTATGACAGAGATGTGGAAATAGGCATAGAGAGGTGATGGGGCTTGCCTGTGATCCCACAGCTAGTGTCTGGATGTGTGAGACTTCAGTCCAGCTCACCAGCCTCCAACTCCACTACTGCATGCTGTCCCCCTCCCCAGCCTTGTTCCAGGAAACTGTAGCAGAAGCAGGTCATGTGGGAGGCAGGTGGGGATACCACCCTGGTGCCAGCCGCTTCTCATCAAGCTGGGCAGAACTGCCAACCTGCCACCACTTGAACATGGATGGTGTACACTCTCATTCCTCATCAGGGAATCCAGGGAACCTGCGGCTCTGCCCAGAGTGAACCCAGTTACCATAGTAACCTGATGCAGTTCTTTCTTATAGGGCGGATGGTTTTCATTTTGTATTTGAGGAGTTTGGCCAGGCAGTCACGTTGCCATGGCTCGGCCTGTCGGTGGCAGTTAGGAGCAGAGGGAACCCTTTGAGCAGCCTCTAGGTCCCCCTAATTGGTGGTGGAAACCTGTGGCTCAGCTGCACTGGGGAAGGAGGGGGGAGTCTCAGCTGGTGCTGGGCTGGTCCTCTCTCCTGTTTAGAGATCATGCCTTTCCAATTACAGCTGCCTAGACTGAGGTTGGCCCCTCGGCCCCTTGCTCCCATAGTACCTTCTGTTAATATTTCTCCTCCACAAGCCTCATCACAGGAGCCATGCTCAGAGCAGTTTCACTGCACCTTGAATGCTCAGCCCCCGGCAGACAGAGGGCCTCCAGCATGTTTGTTGACTGATGAATGAATGACCTTTTGTAGTTTATGAAGCCCTTTTGTACCCGTTATCTCCCTATTCCATGTGATCGCTATATGGGATCCCAGGGCAGGAGGCAGGGTAAACTGGTCCAGCAAGGTGAGAGCGCAGCTTGCACAGGCTGCCTCCCCTCCGTGAGCACTCCTGCAGCTGCCCCTGCCTCTTCACAGCCGGGCAGAGTAGCCTGGTACTTGCTCCTTGTGGCAGGCAAAATGGCACAGGCAGACCCTAAAAGCAGGGCAGCCAGGAGACCCCTTATCCAAATCACATGACTGCGCTGATTCACCTTGAATTTGTGTCGCAGATCCCTTGACCCTCAGAGGTCCCAGGCATGGCTGTCACGGTTTTCTTTCCTGCATCCTCGGTTGTTAGGATGGTGGCCTGTCGGGGTGGCAGTGAAGGAAGGAGAAGAGAAAAGTGCTTGGAGACTAACTTCAAGATACAAAAATTAAAAAAAATTACAGACAATGACAACAAAAGGCGGCAGAAGGTATCTTTGGCCCCAACTGTAGAGGAGGCAGCAGGAGAAACAGAGGAAAGGGCCTCTACATCCCTAAACAAGCTGTGAAGTGGAGCAGAGAGATGAGGGGTTGGTGAGGAAGTCTCAGCTCAGCCTTTGACCAGCATGCTGACCCAACCTCTCTGTTACTCCCTCCTGCCATGCTGAAGGTTAAGTCAAACTTTTCCAGGTTGAATCAAACTTCTGCCTCCCAACCCTGGCCCCAACATTCATTTCTTTCTGAGACAGCTGAATTTCTTTCTGGCCACCAATCTTTCCAGGGACTCGTGGGCTGCTCCTCTGGGCATGTTGTACCAGTGCATGTGGAGCCGGGCTCGTGCTAAGCTGGGGGACCCTGGCCCTGCCCCCCACCTTATGGGCCAGCCCAAGCAGCCGTGCAAAGAGTTGCTCTGTGTGGCCCTGGAGCCGGCAACATGTGGGGCTGTGTGATGGGCACACCAGGACAGAGCAAGCTGGAGAGGCAAGGGCCCAGCACAGAGAGGGCATGGCATGGTGTAAACACTTCCATCACTTCTCAAAACTGAGGTGCACACCTGTCCAGGAGACCCCCATGTCCACCACAGGCCCCTGGTCTCAGGCCTCACCCTCTAAGAATCAGGACCTTCGAATGTGCAAACTGGATCTCAGAGCCTCTCATTTTGCAGCGGAGACTGGGGCCACTGAGGGGAAGGACATGAGGCCCCCTTGCACGGGGAACTCCACAGTGAGACCTCCTTGAGAACAAGCCAGGGCTTTCCTGTTGTGTGAACCCAGCGCTGAGCCTAGGCTGGGTGCATAGCAGGCACTCAGCAAAGGCTTGTTTCAGCTGCTCTGCTCATCTTCCCTGGTACGACAGCAAGAATCTCAGCTTTGTGGAAAGAAGGTGCGGGCTGGAAGGGAGCTTAGACATCTCCGAGCCCAACCCTCATTTCCAGAAAGAGACCCCATGGATTAATAATGCTAAAAATAGCAATAACAACACTTGCGGAGCTGGTGCTAGGCAGGATTCCCCACACTTCGTATATACTAGCCCATTCATGGCCACCTCTGTGCAGCAGGTGTCACTCTCACTGTCCCCAGAGGAGGAAACTGAGGCACAGAGAGGCTCAGTAACTGGCTCGAGGTCACAGAGCTAGTTACTGTAGGGATCAGGATCCAGATCCAGGCAGTCTGGCTCCAGGGCCCTCACCGCTAACACCCCAGCAGCGAATGAGAGCAATGTGCCGCCAGCAGACACTGTTCTCCCCATGGGGCAAGGAGTCTGTGCTAGCCCTCATGAGTTCACTCACTGAGGACACAGAGCCTTTTCATCTCCACATCCCCCCTCAGGGCTCAGCTCAGGGCCTGGCAGGGGCCCAGGGACCTGGGTCCAATATAGTAAGCTGTGTGTCTCCTTAGTCATGGCAAGCCAGTTTAGGGGCCCCTTGGAGCTGGAAGGAACCTTGGGAGCAGTTTACAGAAATGGAGGCCCAGAGATTGACGTGTCTTAGCCAGGTCTCCTGACTCCCCCTCAGGGCTGTCTTCACCCAAGCGAGGGCTCCAAAGAGGTTCCCTGGGGTGGATCAGCTGCCCCGCCCTCCTTCACCCCCACTGTGTGCTTCCCTCTGGGCTGCGCTCACAGGCTTTCTGCTCCCACAGCTCTTCGTGATTGACAATGGTGCAGACGACTGGCGGATAGCCATGACCTATGAGCGGATCCTCTACATCAGCCTGGAGATGCTGGTGTGCGCCATCCACCCCATCCCTGGCGAGTACAAGTTCTTCTGGACGGCACGCCTGGCCTTCTCCTACACGCCCTCGAGGGCGGAGGCTGACGTGGACATCATCCTGTCCATCCCCATGTTCCTGCGCCTGTACCTGATCGCCCGCGTCATGCTACTGCATAGCAAGCTCTTCACCGATGCCTCGTCCCGCAGCATCGGGGCCCTCAACAAGATCAACTTCAACACGCGCTTCGTCATGAAGACCCTCATGACCATCTGCCCGGGCACTGTGCTGCTGGTGTTCAGCATCTCACTGTGGATCATTGCTGCCTGGACCGTCCGTGTCTGTGAAAGGTATTCCCGTGGGTCCGGTTCTGCACTCACCTAGGGCCTCCCAGCACACTGCTCACACTGGGATGAGGGCAGGGGGAGGGGCAGGGAGGCCCAGATGTATGTGGTCTGATGGAAGAAGCAGGCATGTACCCAGACACCTCAGGAGAAAATGGAAAAGGGGAGGACCAAGTTGGGGCTGAATATGAGCTGCAGCATTGAAACATTGGGACCAAGGTAAGCTGGGGAAAATGCATATATAATCTACCTCATTTCTTATTCTTTGTAAACCAATATATCTCAAAGCATCCTGGTTATATCGTTACCTCTTTCTCATGTATAACACTTTATAATTTCTGTGTTACCTCTCCCTTTTGGAGTTAAAGGATGCTCGCTAGCATTTTAAAGGCTCTGAGAAGTCCTGCAGTAATGAAACTAGTTTAATTTTGTTAACTCCAGATTTTCTCAAGCATCTTCACCCATGAGTGCTTTTCTTTGTGCATTACTATTGATGCCTCACTACTCAAAAATTTGGTCCACTGACCCATCAGCATCACTGGGAACTTGTTAAAATGAAGAATCTCAGGCCTCATCCCAGAACTACTGAACAGAATTTTCACTTTAACAAATTCACTTGTGCTTTGTATGCACCTTGACATTTGAGAAGTACTACACTGATGAATTGTACTTTGGGAGCCATTGTTTTAGGAGGCTGGTGGCGGGGCCATGACTCAGAAGTGACTGGTAGGAGAGGAGAGGGTGATGGCCTAATAGAGACTGGGGGCTCTAGGGCATCATGCCAGCGCCTCAGAACTGCCATCGGTGAGGCTCAAGGTTTGTCCATGGCTATCCGCTTCCACAGCCATCGCCAAGCTGCCCTTTCTGACTCCTCTCCCTTTCAGGCTGGTTCTGGACATTCATTTCTCTCTGATTTTGTATGTGGAGTCTGAACATGAAGGTTAAAAACCTGGATTCTTCCCCTATGCAGCCGTGAGATCTTGAGCAAGTCCCTTCACATCTCTGAGCCTCGGTGTCCTCATTTTAAAATAAGGATCACTTGAGATAGAAGGGAACATCTATATTCACTTGACAGAGGTAATTTTTAGTACGCTGGGAGGCCTGGTCACGCATCCTGTGTAATTTACTCAGATCCTGTAGTCATCCTTCATTCGCCATCACTTAAAATCGCATTATCAAATATTCCATGCACAGAGAAAACAAGCAAGAGAATTCTGGAGGAGAGTTGGTCTAAAAACATCTCAGGTATGCACTGAACCACATTTCCCACCTATTTTGAAAATGTTCTGTATGCAGACAGCTTTTTCAGATGTTTGGTCAGCAGACACACAGTCAAACAAAGAGCCCATTCTGCTGCAGGCGGACATGGGCCCCTTCACACGGCAGGGTCAGTTTCTTAGAGCCAGTACCAAGCCGGGACACATTTCTTACAGATAAAGCCCGAAGGACTCACAGTACCCATGTATTCAGAACCCCATCATTACTCAACAGCTGACATTATAACATCTGTTCTAAGTAGGACCATTCCTCACCAGGCTTCATGAACCTTCTCTGGTAAGCAGACACTTTCTACAATGGAGAAAGCATATGTTTGGGTTCCAAGCCCAAAGTCCTCTTAGTTGAGCAATATGGTGCCAGTCACTTTACCTCTCTGGGCCTCAGTTTTCTCATCTGCAAGCTGGAATTAATAATACCAACTTTTAAGGATTTGTTGTTGGAGCCAGATAACACATGTGAAATGTATATTGTAATAGTGATAGTAACAATAAATAATAATAACAGATCTCTTGATAACTCTTGGGAATCTTGTGGCTGCTTTTTAATAATTAGAACAAGCCTACTATCGGTAGACCTATGCTCTTCTTGTTTTCCTTTGTAATTGATCAAAGCTGAGTCTCTAGCAACAATAATAATTGAATTTACGTAGCCCTTTAAGGAGTTTGAAATCTTCCATGTTCTCAAATCAATTCTATTTGGTGTGTATCATCACCTCATTATCTCAGATGAGCAAACATGGAACAAAGTACCAGCAAGTGAGTTTCATTGTTTATTGAACCTGTCAGAAGTATAGGTGATGATTTTTTTATTGGAAGATAAGCCTGCTTCAAAATGTGTAGCTTGCAAAGTACTCTGTAGCGCTGAATGACCCTCCATGGCCTCCACGCTGGGACTGGGTTGACCTGGCCCGCATCAGCCCGTGGGCCTCTGTCTGCAGAGATGACTGACATGCCCAGCTGAAGCCCAAGGCAAAGGCACAGAGAAGCAATGAGCAAATCAAAGGTTCTCCTAAAGTTTCCCCTTCTCTTGTGAAAAGGCCCTTTGACCAGGGGACATCTGCTTAGATCTCACATGAGGTATATTAAAACACATGTTGTCATCACCCCTGTTTCTTGGGCACTTTCCCTGTGCCAGTTCTGTACGAACTAATTCACTGGCAACTCCATTTGCCCTCACAGTGGGCCTGTGAGAGTGCACTGGGGCTGTCCTCATTTCAGAGTGGAGGAAGCTGATGTCAAGTGACGGGCCTGAGGAGCCAGGACACACGGAGCCAGAGTTTGAACTTGCTTCTGACTCTGAACTTTATATTTGTCTCACCAGCCCAGGCCAAACGCTGCACTTACAAGGAAACTGTGGCCTAAACTCTCCTGGCGACGTTCCCGATCCGAGCGCCTTAAAGCCACTGAGACTGACACTTAGATCCCAGTCTGGCTGTTTTGCCTGCCTCCGATGTCTGTGCTCTTAACCATTTTGTCACCCTGTTTTCAGGGCCGCCTTCATGTTAATTTCCAACTTATCCAAGTGTCAGTAGCGGATGCTGTGGTGGGCCACCCAGGGGTCCCCTCTCCACCCAGGCTCTCATTCCCTCAGCTAGGGTTGTTGGCCATGGCAGAATTGCTCTGGATGAAGGGAGCTGCCTCAGCCAGGGTCAGGCCTCCTGCCCAGGGCAGCAAGCAGCCAGAGACTTGTCAGTGTAGGAGCTTAAAGGCCCAGCCCCTCCATCCCCTGCAGGATAGCTCTGCAGGGCCTTCCTGGACTCCTGTGGAATCACGTGATACTGGACCCCCCCCACCCCACCCCCCGTCCTCCAGACCTCAGGCCTCACCCGCCTTGATCCTGAGCGAGGGCTCAGCAAACATTCCCCACTCACATCTCAGCGACTTTCCCAGGCATCTGACCTATGGAACTGTGATTTCCCTAATCAGGCAAAGCACTGCTTTTACAAAGACCAAGCGATTTCTTTTAGAACCAAGCCCAAATGAGCATTGTCTTTCCTCAGTGTCAAATAATAAGCAAGACTGGCAGAGACAGGAATTAGTCAGCCAGAGACTGTACAGAAACTGGAGGCAGGGGCTGCTGTGGAGGCCCAGAGCCTCGGCCAGGGTGGGGAGGACAGTGTGGGCAAGATGGTCTTGATTGCTCTCAGCCTGATGGAATGACAGTTCTGTCACCTGAGACAGCAGAGAGGGTACAGGACTTGCCCAAGGTCACATAGCAGTGTGACAGGTTCTTGAAAAAACTCCCCTCTGCTGATACCCCCAGCGGGGCTTGTTCACATTCCAGGTGGGTTTCATCAGCCCGGATGCATCTCTAGCTGTGTACACACACTTCTGAAGTTGCTATGGAAATCCCTCTTCAGCAAGCCTCATTTGAAAAGACATTTCTCATAGCTGGGGTTGGCTTTTATGTGACAATAAAGGTTTTTCACATTTCCTCCTTCCAAGGAGGGAGAGAGAATTGGTAATTACCCAGAACAGCCTGCTATCAGGAGGGCAGTGCCCGGTTGCCGGGAGGGCGGCGTCAACAGCAGGCTTGTTTTCCCTGGACCCCCGCCGAGGCATTACATCACGGGTTCCGAGGCCTGACAGTGGTGGCACTCGGCATTCTCTGGGATTCTCCTGGCCGTGTGCCTGCCTCCCACAGGCCTTCCAGAGCCCATCCGAGGAACCTCTTCGTTAAGCACTGTCACACGCCGAGCAGCCTAGCTGGTGGAGAGACCGTCGGAGGCCCCAGGCCTAAAGGCCACCAGGTGGGGCAGGGGGCTTCCTTTTCAGGGGACACACTCCAAAGGAAGTCTAGCAGCTCATATATGGGTGCTTATCTTCCTAGGAGAAGCAACAGGGTCTCCCACGACACTGACAAAGTGAGCCGAGACTTGTGATCCCTAGCCGAGGCTTGTGACCTCCCTAGCCTCTTGGATGGAATCCTTTTGGTCTCCTCTCTCCTGAGGCCCCAGGCTGTGTCAGTATCTCAGGACTTCCAGCCTATCCACAGGTCCTTGGTGATGATGGTGTGAATTTTCATCTATGTCTGCACATTGGCATTTTTGTGAGAAATTTAATTCTGGAGACCTGGCTGATAGAACGGGAGAAAAACCATGAATGGCCATTCTTTCTCTCATTAAAACAGGGCCACCTCTCCCATCACAAAGAAGATAAGAAGAGACCTCCAAACTATAGAACAATTTATAATAAATATCCATAGAGCAGGGGGTGGGTGATGCTCAGAAAAATTGCACTGTCAGGGGTCCATGATTTTAGAGGTTGCAAACCACTGGTTTGGAGAGTGAGAAGACTAGTTAGTAAGGATAGGAAATTATCTGTCACATTGGATGAAGCCTGCTAGATTCAAAACCCTGCCCTCTCGCTGGAGAAAGGGGAAATCAGCCTCCTTTAAGGGTAGAGGAGCAGCCTGGGGCCATCCTGCTGCTGGTGCCAGGTCTGGATAGATCACTCCTCATTCAAAGTTGGATTCCTGGCAATGGGCAGTGGAGTGGGGAGGAGTAAGGAGGGGAAGGAAGGTAGGGAGAAAGGAAGGGAGAAGGGAAGGGGAATCCTATAGGAGGCCTTTGAAGCAAATCTGCAGCATTAAGAAAGGAAAATAATTCTCAAGATGCAAAAGACTGCTTATGAGGAACAAAAAGCAACATTTGAAGATTGTTGGGTATCCCTTATAGGGTGCAAGAAGGTGATCATCATAGAGAAGAGTGGGCAGACAGGAAATGAAAATGTATCTAGTTCACATAAGCCGTTCACAGAGAAGGACAACTGTTTTAGCAAAAAGAAAATCTACATCATGGCGCTGATTTTTTTTTTTTAATGCAGAATGTGAAGGACAAAGTTAAAGGTTCTTTCTGAATGTAGAAGACAAGAACAAAGAGATGAGAGAAGAGGGTGAATAGGACAGAATTAGAAGCTGCAGAGTCAAGGCTAAATCCTAGCACTAGAGTTATTTTGGAGGAAGAAACCATAATAAATTAGATAAAAGCATACTCAAGGACATACATGAAGAAAACTTTTCCAGAATTGGCTGGCCAGAGGGGTGGTGAGGTTAAGATTAGTCAGATCAAAAGGTTCCTATTTTCCAGCTAGAATAGGGGGAAAAATTTTTTTCTGGAAAATTTACTGAATCATAGGGTTAAACATAAGGAAATTAACCCTGGATATTCATTGGAAGGACTGATGCTGAAGCTGAAGTTCCAGTACTTTGGCCACCTGATGCAAAGAACTGATTCATTGGAAAAGACCCTGATGCTGGGAAAGATTGAAGGCAGGAGAAGGGGACGACAGAGGATGAGGTGGTTAGGTAGCACCACCGACTCAATGGACACGAACTTGAGGAAAGTCTGGGAGATAGTGAAGGACAGGGAAGCCTGCTGTGCTGCAGTCGATGAGGTCCCGAAGAGTCAGACGCAACTTAGCGACTGAACAACAACAAGGTTAAGCAATCCGAGATGCACATAGGCAACACAGAGCAGGCTTTTCCTTAGGAACCCTAAATTCTAGGAGACATTGGAGCATTAGTGTCATTTACGTGAAGGAACACAAGGGTCATTCTTGGAGTTTTGTGGGCTTAGAGGTTACAACCTACATTTTGCAGGGAGCTTGGATATTAGTTGACCCAGGGGTGAATCGTAGTTAGGATCTTAACAATGGAACAGTATGAAAGAAAGACAGGAGGACAGTACCGAAGCCAGGTAAACATGGCTGGGATCCAGACTGCATTTAAACGTGACCATGCAACCAAATTCTAATGTCAAAGAAAGAGTAGATTCTGGAAAGAGTAAATGTATGCAATAAAATAATTCAATAGTAGTGAGAGGGTTGCTAACCCACAGATTAAAAAGGTGAGAGAAGTCTAGAAAGGATTAATAAATACATGCTAAATTCATCATCTTAAGTAGAAGAGAATTTTAAAAGCCTTATCTCTCAATTTTAATAATTAGAGAAATATAGTTTAAATCATTTTTTAAAGCTAAAGGTAAGCACAGGTAGAATTTTATAAGTCTAATGATGATAACAATAGCGTCAGCCAGGTATTGTTTCGCTTCATCCAGACCACAGATCCATGAGGCATGGCACTATTGTTATCTTCATCCTGCATGGGAGGAAACTGAGGCACAGGGAAGTTACAGTTTTGCAGTGTGCCTTGGGTCATGGAACCAGGGGTCTGCAGACCTGAGACCACCCACCCCTCCAGCCTCCTGTCTGAGAGTCTTGCTTTTTCCTACCGGTAGAAGGTGCATTTTCCACATTCCTGGATGAGAAACACAAACATCATCAGAGACAGAAAAATAAAGGAACCAGGAAGGAAAAATTGAAAAACAGAAAGCATGAAAAAAGATGAGAGGAAACCAAATTTAAAATGTGTCACAATCAACAGAATTGAATTTACCTCCCCAATTAGAAGACGGTGTCGCTTACTTAGATAGGGATTTAAAAGCAAAACTAAATGTTATGCTGTTTACAAAAGAGGTACCTTAAATAGAAAGGTCCAGAAAAATAAATGAATAGCAAAGATGTATTAGGTGAGTACAAACCAAAGGGCAACTGAGTAGAAATCTTCATTTTAAACCAAGTTGAATTCAAAGCCAAAATCATTAAGTGGTCCAAAGGAACCATTTAATCTGGATAAATGTGTTATACACAGTAATACTGTGAACTTTTTATGCAAAAATAAATAAGGAGATAGAGAATCTGAGTTTTTAATGTTTTAATTGATAAATTTTGAACTTTGTAGCTGATAAACAAATAATTCATTTTTAAAGCATCCATTGAACATTTACAAAAATTGATCAACTCCTTGGCCACACATTTCAAAACATCAGAAAAAAAATTTCAGGCATATTGTCTAACTTCAAGGCCACAAAACTTCAACTAAAAGGAAACTTTGGGGCAGCGGGGTTTTGAAAACGATCTCCTCAATTACAACTTGTTCAAAAGAGAATTATTCAAAACTACCATTGACGACTATTTTAAAAATTACAGCTCTATAAACCAAAACTCAGGATGTGCCCAAAGTTGTGCTCAGATGAAAAATATCCTTAAAGTTTTACACTGAGAAAAAGAAGCATGAAAATAAATTGAATTCATTAGGAGAACAAAAAGGCTCAGGAGAACAAATTAGTTTTATAACAAAGACAGGAATTAATGAATTTAAAAACAGAATTAGTAAATCTCAAAGGTATCAATGTTTAGCAAGTCTAATCAAGAAAAAAAGAAAACACAAAACTAGAAATTTAAAGCAGAATACCTACTGATTCTGAGGATAATTTAATAAATAAAAGAGAATAGCTTAACTTTTTTTGAAAGCAAAGACCTTTGAGGAAGACTTTCTCCACCAGATATCATTAATAAAATGTATTATAAAACTAAGGTAATTAAGTCTCTTTGGCATTGCTGAAAAATCAGTAATGAAAGATCAATGAAACCTAAGGGAAACCTTAAAAATAAATACCACTATGTGAGAACTCAGTATTTGAGGGGAAAAAAACAATTAGGAAGCAATAGATTATTCCATACATGTTAATAGAAAGATGGATACTTGGACAAAAAATCAAATTCGAATCCCACCTCTCACCAAAATAAATTCCAGGTGGATCAAAAAGTCAGATATAAGAAGAAACCATGAACAAACTCCAGAAAACAAAGTGAATATTTAATCAATCCTGAGATGGGGAGAGAATTGTTAAGCATAAAATCTTAGAAGAAAAGAAATGTGAAGGAAAACACTGGAGTATCTGATTGCATTAAACATACAATTTTGGATTTCTGTTCTTCAAAAAAATAATAAACTTATTTAAAAGGCAAACATTACACTTGGATAAATATTGGCAGCAAACATGACAAGAGGTAAATATCTCTGTTGTATAAAGCAGTCCTAGTTACCAATCAGAAAAACTCATCTTCTCAGTTAAAAAAAAAAAGCTAAAAATAAAAACACAGCCACAAAGAAAGAAATACAAATAGCCAATAAAATGAAAAAACACAGCCTCTCAAATCAAAGAACTGCAAATTGAAACTACAAGGAGAATTGCTTTTTCTCCTCTGGAACTGACAAAATTTTAAATAAATATAATTCAATGCTGAAGAAAGTTGTTATTGGTGGTGGTGGAGTGGGTGGGTTGTTTCTCTCATACTGATGGCAAGAAGGAAAATTAGCACTGCCTTTCAGCAAAACAATTTAGCAGTATGTCAAGGGAGCCTTTACGAGTTCATAACTTTAACCCAGGAATTCTCCTTCTAGGAAGCTATTCTAATGAAATAATCAATTAATGTCAAAGTCCTTCATATGCATTCTACAATAGTGGTGAATTAGAAACCAAGTAAGTGTCCAGGATTTAAGCAGTTAAATAAATCATAGAATATACATATGGGTAATCAAACAATAATTTTTTTTTAACCCATCCTTTGAAGACTATAATAAAGTAGGAAAAGTCATGATATAATATTTTTTGAAAGGATCACACAAAAGTATTATATAGGATGTTACCAATTAAAAATAGATATCTAACACGCATAGAAAATGCTTGGGAAATACATATATTGCTTTCTGTGGGATGTTACATGTGATTTTTTTGGTTACATTTTACTTACAGTGAGAATGCATGACAATATGTGCATGTATGTTTTAATGTAAAGAGGGATCATTTTGTTTTTTCTCCCTCCACAAAGCCCCTCATCTCATCTTCCACAGAAACTCACATTTCTATCAACAGGGCTTGAAAGTAAAGTTGAATGGCTCACTCAGTTTTTACACGTAATTTTCTCAGAGAAGCACCATAAAAGTTCCTGCCTAAAGGGTTCCCCTTCAGATCTAGCAGGCACTGGCCTCAGCGTACAAGGTAACCGGACGACGTAAGCCTAGGCTGGGGTCCTCCCTCCCCCAGGCAGGGGTGACACTTAGCCCCTCTGTGGCCACGGGATGATTACGGGAGGACCTAGAACCTGTGTCCAAGCAAGTGGGGTTCTGCAGGTTAGGTGTGATCCGAGGCCCGGCTGGCGTTAGCTTTTCAGCACCGGCACTGGGTGGGTCAGGCTCTGGGGGCCCAGCGATGATGCGGGAGCGCCCCATCCAGTCGAGAGATGGGGCTCCCCTGCCAGCCCGCAGGTGCTTCCTGCAAGGTCAAGGCCTTTGGAGCAGGCTGGTGCAGGGGGCGCGGGGCGGGCGGGGCAGGGGCGGGCTTCGAGGAGGAGCCAGTCGGCGGCTCCGGGCACTGGCAGAGTTCAGGTTCAACCCTGCTGTGGCGCGCGCGCCCAGAGACGCAAGAATAAACTTGAGGACTGCTCGTCTGTCCCAGCGCTGCCTCTCACTCCAGCTTCTTGGAGAGTCCCATTCTTATTTCACGTGCGTGTTTTGCACTGATCCTTACTCGCTCACAGACCACTTGCTCTTTCTCTGTTATTTCTGATTCAAAGCTTCTTTCTTCTTGGCAGTATTTTTGTGCCCTTTGATAATTTGGCATGGCAATTGTTAATTTGTGACTGGTTTATTTGTACTTGGCTTCCCTGGTGGCTCAGACGGTAAAGCGTCTGCCTGCAATGCGGGAGACATGGGTTCGATTCCTGGGTCGGGAAGATCCCCTGGAGAAGGAAATGGCAATCCACTCCAGCACTCTTGCCTGGAAAAACCCATGGACGGAGGAGCCTGATAGGCTACAGTCCATGGGGTCACAAAGAGTCGGACACGACTGAGCGACTTCAGACTTACATTAAGTAACATTCACAAATTATAAGTAACAAGTGACACCTCTTAGAAACAAGAATCAAGAAATGAGGAAATGCCCCCCAAAATTAGCATTCTGAAGCTCTAAGTTTGGGACATTGTGGGTGCAAAGTGAACTCTGTTGTACAGAGAAACCATTCTATTTTAACAGTCAAGTCAATCTCCAAATTCCTCCTGCCTCTGTTACACCAAACACTAGGTTTCCCTAAACTCTCTCTTGCTGGGAGGTGCTGTGCTCAGTTGCTTCAGTCGTGTCCGAATCTTTGCGATCCTATGGGCTGTAGCCCACCAGACTCCTCTGTCCATGGGCTTCTTCAGGCAAGAATACTGGAGTGGGTTGCCACGCCCTCCTCCAAGGGATCTTCCCCACCCAGGCATCGAACCAGTGTCTTCTTCATCTCCTACCCTGCAGGCGGATTCTGTACTGCTGAGCCACTGGGGAAGCCTGGTACTGAGAGGTGGCCAGTGCCTTTTGCCTCCAGGATTTTTGCCTTAGGGTAGATCCAGATAAGGACAGGGCTCTTTCTCCAGCTGGAAAGAATCATTCAACCTTTCTCAACCAGGATCTGAGTATTAAGCCCTACAGAAAAGACCTGGAATGACCGTCTTTCTGTTACCACCCAGCATGGTACACAGTTAGTACCATCCTTGATGTATAAGAGGGAAGTTGCCTGTTTTTTTTTTTTATCATAGATGCCTAAGGGGACCCAGGCTTCTCTTCCCCAGGACCAAATGAAAAAGGCTGCACCACTAGGGAGGAGACAATGCCAAAAAGCTTACAGGGGTGGGAATCCTTGGAGGGAGCCAAGGTGAGGAAAAGGGAGGAGTTCCTGTAAGCTGCGTCAGCCACATCTATTTGTGGGCTGACATTTGTCAAGACAGGAAATCTGCATTCTGTCAACTTTTCCATTTTTCAACTTTGGGGTGGTTTTGTTTGCCCCTGGCGATGCCATGGTGCCCTGCATCTCAGTGCAGGCCCCCACCAGCAAGGGATGGGACCCTCATCCCACAGACCTTCTCCATGTGTTCAGTGGCCTGGCACATGTCACGCACACTCCTTGCCACCCTGTGCTTTCCTCCCCCCTCCACTGTGGGCACAGCTGCCGCTGCCCAGGCTAGTGTGAAACCCTGCACTCCTGCTCTCATACCATAGCTGCTGGGGGATGTTTTTTCATAAGATATTCTCCTTCCACTTAATAAAGTCTCCTCCATCCCCTGAGACTTGACTCCAGCCCCCAGAGGCTAAGCTGGAAGGGAATATGGGTGAGATAGGACTTCCCTGGTGGCTCAGACAGTAAAGCGTCTGTCTACAATGCAGGAGACCTGGGTTTGATCCCTGGGTTGGGAAGATTCCCTGGAGAAGGAAATGGCAACCCACTCCAGTACTCTTGCCTAGAAAATCCCATGGGGTCGCAAAGAGTCAGACACGACTGAGCGACTCTTTCTTTCTTTCTATACTTCTTTCCTTCTTTCTATGCTACACTCCAAGTGGCACCTCGCTGAGCATCCCCAGCCCCGCTCTACCTCCCACCCCACCTGGATGCCTACTTCCTGGCTCTGTGCGCTGCCCGGGTTTCCCTGGCAACCTCCATCCCTTGGTGGCTTGGGAATAGTGGCCCTGGGAACCCACCAACCCACACCTGGTTCTTTGGTTTTCTCAAGAAGTTCATGGGATCTGCCTGCCAATAAAGCCCTCAGGCAGGCACGGACATGCTGAAAAGGGCCGGGTGGGCTCAACACCCCCACAATAGAGGGGGCACAGAGTCTAGTGAGGAAAACTCCTTTTGAAAATGTTAAACATGTTTCAGCTGAGCCAATACATGCAGTGACACAGTGGTGACAGTGCTCAGAGGCTGGTTACAGCCTGAACTCAGGGTTAAAGGCAGTTTGGCTTCTGGTTCCACCATCAACCTTGGACATTGTTCTGTTCAGTTCAGTCACTCAGTTGTGTCCGACTCTTTGCGACCCCACGAATCGCAGCATGCCAGGCCTCCTTGTCCATCACCAACTCCCGGAGTTCACTCAGACTCACGTCCATCGAGTCAGTGATGCCATCCAGCCATCTCATCCTCTGTCGGCCCCTTCTCCTCTTGCCCCCAATCCCTCCCAACATCAGAGTCTTTTCCAATGAGTCAACTCTTCGCATGAGGTGGCCAAAGTACTGGAGTTTCAGCATTAGCATCATTCCTTCCAAATAAATCACAGGGGTGAACTCCTTCAGAATGGACTGGTTGGATCTCCTTGCAGTCCAAGGGACTCTCAAGAGTCTTCTCTAACACATTGTACATGTACTTAATCTCTCTAGAGTCATGCTGCCTCTACTGACCATGCTCTGGGACAGGGAACTCATCACTCTAAAAGACCATTCATTCAACAAACTCCTGGTTGCCAGGGCAGGGGGAAGGATGAGAGGGAAGAGATAGTTAGGGAGGTTGGGATGGACATGTACACACTGCTCTGTTTACAATGGATAACCAGCAAGGTCCTACTGTCTTCCAGGGAACTCTGCTCGATGTTATGTAGCAGTCTGGATGAGAGGAGAGTTTGGAGGAGAATGGATACGTGTGTATGTATGGCTGAGTCCCTTTACTGTTCACCTGAAACTATCACAACATTGTCAATTGGCTATATTCCAATATAAAATAAAAGTTAAAAATAAAGATTCAATCCAATCTGCAGACAACTCTGACTTAGAACTATCTTCCTAATCTTTGTTCAGATTAAATTCCTTGTAGTTTCTGACCTGGGTCCTAACACTGTCTTCTTCAGCCACACAAAAATTCAAGCAACACAGGCTGGTGGTTAAACTACTGCCTTCTAGGCAGATACAGGCTTGGGGTCTTGCTCCACCTCTTAAGCACCCTGACCTTGGGCAAGCTAGCCTCAGGACATCCAGGAAATGGGATAATTCACAAAAAGCCCTTAGCACAAAGCAAAGTATTTAGCACATGCTGAGTACCCAGTGAAGCAGGCTTGTCTTCCCTCTTGCACTGTGCACATGCGTGCTTATTGCTTCAGTCATGTCTGACTCTGTGCGACCCCATGGACTGTAGCCCTCCAAGATCCTCTGTCCCTAACATTCTCTAGGCAAGAATACTGGAGTGGGTTGCCTATGCCCTCCTCCAGGGGATCTTTCCCACCCAGGGATCGAACCTGAGTCTCCTTTCTCTCTTGCATTGCAGGCAAATTCTTTACCGCCGAGCCACTGGGGAAGCCCCTTAAATATTTGAGAATTCAGGTTTCATCTTCTTCAATCTAAAGGTCTCTGATCCTTCAACACAGGACTCTGTCCTGATCAGACTCCACTCTCTTGCTCACCTTCCTCCTTGTTCATCAATGTCTCCACCAGTTGGAGGTCCCAGACTGAACACAGTGCCCCAAGGCTTAGGCAACCTTCCATTTTCTCACCATTATTTTTTAATGCAGCTTGAGAGTGGCCCATAGCAAGGGCAAGCATCTCCCAGAACAAGCAAAATGACCTGGAATTAGGGAGTGAGAGTCAGAGCACATCTCTGTTTAGGTGTAGCACATTGGACGTTCTTCTCCTATAGCCCCACAGCCTGTTTTATTAATAGTCCCTGAATTCAACTGCACAGGCCCTTGTGACCAGCACCCCCACACCACCCGGCCCGCCACCTGACTGAGCCACAGCTGAGTTCAGGCCAGGGGGTGTTAAGCCAAGTGGAGAACCAGGTAGGACTCTTAAGTGTCAAGAGGCTCATGTCCTGTTTCTAGGACATGACTCATTTATTCCCATCCTTCAGATCTCAGCTGAAGTATAACTTCTCTGGAGAGACCTTCCAAGCAGGTCCCACTGGAGTAGGTTTCCTCTCCAACCTCATTACTTTAAAAAAAAAAAATCATTGCAACTTTGTTTCCTTTAACACCTTCAACAGTATGTGCCATGTGCCATAGATCTGTAAGTATATGCTTGGGCTCCAGTTGTTATTGGTCTCCATGGACATCCCTAGCAAGGTGCTGGGGATCTGGCCTGGGAGCCCATTTCTCTGCCTTCATTTTCCTGCTGATAAAAGCAGTGGTTTATCAGACCCATGCAGATCTTTAAACAGAGAATGCCCAAATGTTGAGCTCACTCCCTCCACCCTCTGTTCTCTGGACCATTTCATACTGGTCTTCCCCACTCCCTTCTTTCCTCCATCAGATCTGCTTCCTAAATGACATTCTCCACCCCAGAGAATGCATCCACTTTCTCAAGAATGCATCCTCACCTCCTAAGTCTAAACACTGAGCCAAGTCTGTCCCCTGAGCTGTAACGTTCAATTATGAATCACTTGCTGAGTAACAATAACCTAAATGGTTATTGAGCCCTACAGTTCACCAGGCATTGTGTTGCTGCTGCTAAGTCACTTCAGTCATGTCCGACTCTGTGCGACCCCATAGATGGCAGCCCACCCGGATACCCCATCCCTGGGGTTCTCCAGGCAAGAACACTGGAGTGGGTTGCCATTTCCTTCTCCAATGCATGAAAGTGAAAAGTGAATTCGCTCAGTGATATCCGACCCTCCGCGACCCCATGGACTGCAGCCTACCAAGCTTCTCCGTCCTTGGGATTTTCCAGGCAGGAGAACTGGAGTGGGGTGCCATTGCTTAGACAGTAAAACACACATATAAGCTCACATGGGATTTATAGTCTACCAGGGAAGACCCTGTAGAACAATAACAACTCAAGACACATGTGTGTACTTTCAAATCTATGGTACATACTGTTGAAGGTGTTAAGATAAATAAGGTTGCAATGATTTTTAAGTAATGGGGTTGGAGAGGAATCCTACTCAGATGGGACCTGCTTGGAAGGTCTCTCCACAGAGAGGTTATGTTTCAGCTAAGATCTGAAGGATGGGAAGGAACGAGTCATTTATAAACCAAGGGAGTGAGCTTTCCAAGAAGAGGGAATAGCACGTACAAAGGTCCTGAGCTGGCCAAGAGCATGGTTGTGGAGCGGCTGGAAGGAGAGTGATATGGATGGGCATGTGACTGCAAGGCCTGAGCTGCAGAGGGGACTCCAGGGGCCGTGTTAAGGGGTCAAAGGCAAGTGCAGCGGGAGGCCTCTGAAAGTTTTAAGTCAGAAAGTAATACAACCTTGTTCATTCTAAGACTATCACTCTGCACCCTGTGGAGAATAAATTGGAAATGGGCAAGAAAACTACTAGGAGGATGAGTTAGAAGGCCATTGCACAGACCAGGCAAAAGAGAATGGTGGCTTAGAAGGGTGGTGGCGGCAGAGTGGAGTCCTTGGATGCCTCCTGTGTACACGGCCAAGACTGAGTGTCCCATGTGTTAAGCCTCTGTTCAAAGTCATCGTTGTTGTTGCTATTTAGTCGCTAAGTTGCGTCCGACTCCTTGGGACCCCCTACTGCAGCACACAGCCTTCCCTGTCCTTCACCATTGCCCAGAGTGTGCTCAAACTCATGTCCATTGAATCAGTGATGCCATCCAACCATCTTGTCCTCTGTCACCCCCTTCTCCTCCTGCCTTTAATCTTTCCCAGCATCAGGGTCTTGTTGGTTCTTCACATCAGGTGGCCAAAGTATTGGAGCTTCAGCTCCAGCATCAGTCCTTCCAAACTCATCCCGCTGCCCCTCATTTCCCTCTGCTTTTCTATCTTCTTTTTCTTAAGATCTTTTCCAGTTAGTATTAGTTTTTGGCTGCAGATCACAAGGAACTCAAACAAATAGCAGCTTGAACAAAATAGAAGTTTCTTTCTTATGCGAAAGAAGACTGGGAAAGTGTCAGTAAGAAGCAGGTGTGGCGCTTCATGGCATTAGGAACCCAGGTTTCTTCTGCCTTGTCCTACCAGCCTTGGTAGATGGCTTCTTCCTCGTAGTTCAAGAAGGCTGCCAGAGTTCTGGCTATCCCATCTACGTTCTAGCCAGCAGGAGGGAGGAAGGGACAAAATAATGTGTGCTTTTTTTCCTCTAAAGACATTTCTTAAAAGTAACACATGTCATTTCCATTCACATTCACTGGTCATTCACATGGCTGGGAAAATGTAGTCTTTATTGTTGGCCATTACTCATTCCTGGGCTCTTTCACCAGTGAAGAAGGGGAGAAGGACTATTGGGGCATAACTATCTCATAGGCTCAAAACTGTTCACTGTCTTTGTGCCTATGCCCACCCCCCATTCAGCCCTTATTCAGCCCTTAAGCCCTGTGGTTCTTACAGTGTAATGTCTCTCAGACTCAGCTCTTCCTGCTGCCTCCCAGACACAGATCCCTGTCATCTTACACTGGATTGTAGAAGTAGCTTCTCTGACCTCAAACTATACTATCACTAGATACATTCTGTTACCCCTAAAAGTCCTGCATTGCTCCCTTTAGAAGATTATGTCATATTCCTTGTTTTAATGTTCAAGGCCTTTAATAGTTAACCTACACTAGAACCCATTTGGTTCAATTTTAGTAACATTAGCAATGACTGTAATGCGTGGGTGCTAAGTCACTTCAGTTGTGTCTGACTCTTTGCAACCCTATGGACCTAACCCCTGTAGGCTCCTCTGTCCATGGGATTCTCTAGGTAAGAGTACTGAAGTGGGCTGCCATTTCCTTCTCCAGGGGATCTTCTCAACCTAGGGATCTAACCCGGGTCTCTTAGGTCTCCTGCACTGGCAGGCAGATTCTTTACCACTAGCATCACCTGGGAAGCCAGGCGAGTCATTTACCCTCTATTAAATAAGACAAGTGCCTATGAGTGTTGATGGTTCTTGGGGAACACTGGATCTTTTCCTTTGCTGAGCTTCATGCTTCTGATCTGTAGGTTGGGCGATATAAGCCTGTCTCACCTACTTCCTATATTTAAGTATGAAATTCAAATAAGAGAAGGCATGAAAAGCTAGGGAACACATAAAATCCAGACTCACGCTCTTCTGCTTCTCCCAATGACCCAGAGAAGTAAGCAGGCAGAATAGAGTCCAGAGACCCTGTTTAGTAGATTAGAACATGGCAACTCAGTGAGGCTTGGTGATTCGTCCTGTCCCTGACTCAAGGGGCAGAAACGGCCTGGGACCCCGGGATCCTGACTGCTTGCTGTCACGTTCTTGGGTTATTTGTTGAATTAGGGGGTTGTCTTCTGTGATTTTGGGGGCCAAAGGAGAAAAAGTAAACTGTGCAAAGTGAATTAACTTTTGCTTTCAGTTGGGACTCTGAGGTCAACTTATCATGTGTTTAAGGGCATGCTATATGCTACCTAAATGGAAATTGGTGCTGTAGAAAAACAAACAGCAACTTTTACTGGGAAGCCACTTCCTGTTAGCAGGTACAGGTGGAAATGGCCCATCATCTTTGAATTCCATGATGTCAGATTTTAGGGGGTGGCACAGGTGGGGTTGGAGACTGGCTAGACATTTTCTGAGAAAGTACATGTCAAAATTAATAAAGTAAACAGCTGTATTGTCAAACTTACAGACTTAAGTAAATGTGAATACAGTTAACTGGGTAGTAGCTTTGTAATTATTTTGTCAAGTTTAACATATGAAATTGCTCCCACTTAGTTACCAGCATTTTTAATTTGTTTTGTTCTTGTTTATAATTTAAACTGTGGATTTTATTTAGGGAGTAAATGTGTCTTGAGGCTTTTCATTATTGCAGAAATTAGACTATATCCTCCTGAGTTTGCCAGACTGTTTCTGCGGCCAAATTAGGCAAAGCCAGAGGGCTCATGAGACTGAGCCAGGGTCTCGGAAGTCCAGTTAAGGATGACCTCAAGCCTGAGGAAGGAGAAGGAGAGCCATCATTTGTTGAGTACTGGATTCTTGCACTCATCATCCCATTTAACCATCCCAAGAATCTTTTATGGTGTTATCTCCATTGCACTGATAGAAACACTGAAGCCAAGGGCGGTGGGGGTAACCCACCACCATTGTGTGAGGGTGCTTATTAATTGCCTCTCACCCAGCAGATGGTAAGTGTTTAAGAGAGTGTTTTCTAGAACGCCCAGCGCTTGTAGGAGGTTAGGCTTTATTATTATTTGTTTGTTTTTTTGGCCGTGCCATACAGAATGTGAGATCTTAGTTCCCTAAGTAGTGACTGAACCCACGCCCCTGCAGGGGAAGTGCGGTGTCTTCACTACTGGACTGCCAGGGAAGTCCTGGTTAGGTATTATCATTATTTTTTTTTTTTTGGTAGGCATTATTTTTGAATAAGTCAGGGACACTGTCCTCTTGTTCATGGATTTTCATTCTATGCACTTTCTCCCTGTGCCTTGCACTCTGTGAGGTAGGTGGAGCAGGAGTATTTTTTCCATCTTAGAAGCGAAGGGATGGAGGCTTTGAGAGGTATGTGAGGCAGAATCTCACTGCTGGCCCGGGGATCCTGCCTGAAGAGGGAGGGTCCTCTGCCTGGGACACTTCCATGCTGATGGCCCAGAATCTCCTCTGACGTCCCCTTGGCAGCCGGGGAGCCATCCAGCCTGGGCATCCCCTGGGCTTGGCTCTCCCTGATCCACTCAATGCTTGAGGTTTCAGACCCCAAGGTCACTTAAGCTAACAAGCGCATGACTTTGTATTTGGGTGAGGGGGTGATGATGATGCCTGTAGAGATTTTCGTTTTAGGAAATAATCATATTTCCTGGAAAGTCTGCGAAAAATCGTGCCATTGCTTGAGGGTGTTTCTTAATATCACTCATCAAAGTAGAAGCTAATAGATAAGTGTTTGCCTAAGGAATCATCATTATCATTATCATTACCATCATCCTCCTTATCAACAACCTCAGCTCTAATCATGACAGATTTTACCAAAAATAAAATAAAGGAGGCCTTTTGAGGACCTGACTTGCGGAGGGCTCTCCTCCATGGCGCCTTCTCTGTCTGTCTCCCTCATTTCAATGAGTCAGTTTTTCCTCCCCATCTGTTTGCTGTTTGGCACTTTATACAACTGTCTGGGCTCTTTCATTTTGCTTCTGCGGTTGCTCAGCTCCAACGTGTTCCCTCCTGACGCTTCCCCTTTGTTCTGGCAGGCTCCTCTCATCTGCCGGTTTCCAGCCCTATGAAGTGTCAGAGGTGGGTTGTAGTTTTCAGGCAGCATTTTGTTGCCTGGCAACATGTAACAAGCATCTTCTGTGATGGCTGCATCCTGTAAAATAGAGCCAGGGCTGGGCCACTGGGATGGATCAGGCTCTGGGGGCCTCTCCAGGGTGGTTGGGGAAGAGGAGAGGGGAGAACGACAGACAGGCAGGCTCAGGTGACTCGGAGTGTAACTGTTCTTCTATAACAGCGGGGCGCCAGCTCACCCTCTCCTGTTCTGTTTCAGGAGTCACAGGTGTTCAGTGGTCAGAAGTCCTGGGGAGGAGCCATCAGAGGTTCTGTTTGATTTGGTGGCCACCTGCTATGGCTGCCCGAGGGGTGACCAGCTGGATCTGGGTGAAGGTTGCTTCATGGTTTCCACTTGAGCCAAGCTCTTAGTTCATCTTCTTCCCCATGGGATGTAAAAGGCCTCCTGTCTGTGAAGATAACTGGCTTCTATATCTGCAGTCAGCCCAACCACACACTCCCCAGAGACTGGGTGGAGGTTGAGTGGGGGTAGAGTGTCATCAGAGAAACACCTACCTTAGAACTGGAAAAATCCTCACGTTTTCCATGAAGAAATCGAGGTCCAGAGAAGGGAAGTGACTTGGCTGGATCACACAAGCTGGAGAGCATCCAAACTCCCTGTTGAGTGGCTCTCTCCTGGGGCTGACTGTCGGGTGAATGACAGGCTGAATGATGAGTACTTTGTGGAGGAGGAAGAGGCAGCACGGTGAGGAGAAGCCTAGTGTACTTGGGCCCAGCACGCTCCCCTCCAGCCTCCATTTCCTTACCTGGAAAGAATGAGGTTTGTGGGGCTAGAGGCAGCCCCAAGTCTCAGTGACTCCCAGAGACAAACCCTACCCAACAGGCAAAGCACCTCCTTCCCAGGAGTTTGGTGGTATGACCATGGTTGTTTTCTCCCTTCCTTAGAAAGGCCCAGAGGTTGGGAGCCCTGGGCCTCTGGTTAATGCTCCCTAGGAGAATCCCATTCTGCCAGCACAGTCACGTCGTGTTCCTGAGGACACTTGTCACCATCAGGCCCATTTAGGAAATCTGTGTCTTTCCAAAATGGCCCCATAAGGCATCAGAGAGGCGAGCTGCAGCTGCCCACTCCTCTACCTGGCCAGCTCTCCAACCTGTGTGGGGGTTGCAGCTGCATGGGGCTGGGCTCCCCTGCTATCTCAGAGGAGCAGATGGAGCTCCCAAGGGGGCTGCTGATGGCACGTGGGATTTTATACCTCTCTCCAGGTCCTGCAAGTGAGAAGAAACTCCAGGTGGGTCATCTCTCTTCTGCCTTGCTCCTTCTCTTTCTCCAGCAAGAATCTCTCAGTTCAGGAGGCAGAAGAAAAGAATTTGGGATGCTCTGGGCTCTTCTTCTCCAGCTGGGTCGCTTCATTCTGTTCTTGGGGCCACAGAGATGAGCAAGGAGGCCCCAGCACAGGAGCCTTTCCTTCCAGCTGCTGCTCTTGTAGACCTTGGGGGCGTGCCAACTCTGAAGATTTATAAGTTCCTCTAGCAAGAAAGCCCCCCGCTTGGGGCATGGGCTGCAGATACTGACTGTCTCCATTCCCTTTTCCACATAAGTCCTCAGCTTTAGAACTCAACTTCTTTCTAATGAGTTCTAGAATCTTCCAGTTAATCATATGAGCCAAGGTCTGGGTGCTTTGGCTGTGGCACTGGCAGGCCTGGACCAGCCCCTGAGAGCCTGCCCGAGACTTTGTCACACTTCACGTGGCCAAAGCCTGCCCTCGGAAGTCCAAGGATGTGTGCCATCTGGACTCCCAAGCTTGTGGAAACAGGTCAGAGGCAGCTCCCTCCACAGGCAGGCCCCCAAGCCCCACAGCCAGGCTCCCCAGATGGGTTTGGTTGCCTCTGCCGAGTTAGAATTCTTCCCACTCACCTGCTTGGCATCCCCTCTTCTCCGTGGCAGGGGAAGCTGCCCAGCCGGAGCTCCCACGTCCTGCCCTGGAATCCCCACTGCTCTGGGAAACAGTAACAAGAAAACACCTTCCCAGGGTATTTCTTCCATCCAGCTTCCCTTTGTTCTTGGTCACAGAGCAGCCCCCACCTCCCTCCCACTCTAACGCCGCCCAGGGGGAGACTGCAGCTCTGGGCCCTCCTCAACATTGCCTCGCCTGGGAAGCTGCCTGCCTTGAATTGTCTCGGAAGGCAGAACGGAGTGGAGAAAGACACGCTTCCTCCCTTTGAGGCTCTAGCTGGGACCGCTGCCTAGGAGGCACTGTACTCCAGGGGGCGCCATTCACATTGAATGCTGTGTGAATGGCGCTCCCCGCAGTTGCACAGCACACACCTACGCTGCTGTAACAGGGCAGCCCGGGCTCTGGTTCACTCCTCGTGAAGTTGGCTCATTGTAATATAGATCCAGGATCAGGTACCCAAGACAGGGCGCATCCCCAGGAATCTCTCCTGTCAACCTTACTGGGCCTTCACTTCAGATGCATGTGTGTGCTAAGTTGCTTCCGTATCCTAAGCATCCTAGACTCTTCCGTGCTAAGAATAGTGTCTGACTCCGTGAGACTCTATGGAGTGTAGCCCACCAGACTCCTCTGTCCATGGAATTTTCCAGGCAAGAATATGGAGTGAGTTGCCATGCCCTCCTCCAGGGGATCTGCCCAACCCAGGGATCAAACCTGCTTCTCTCAGGCGGGTTCTTTACCTCTTAGAGCCACCTAAAGGCGTAATAGTGTCACAGACTGGGCAGAGGAATCCGCCAGACCCAAGCTCACACTTACATGTTATTTTGTGCAAGTTCCCTCATCTGGCTGAGCCTGAGTTTCAAGCTCAGGAACACAGGAAATGACCATTGCAAACCTTGTCATTGTGAGGATTAAGTGAGATGATACACAGAAAGGTTTGGCCCACATGGTACACGGCTGTCATTTGACAAATGATGATGACTGTCACTTTTAAAAATAAGATTATATATCCAGTCCTACCCACTTCATAGAATTAGCCCCAGATATAAAAGGAGATGAGAGATAGATCATCACTAAGGTCTCTGATGAAATATCTTGCAAGAATCCCAAGCACTGTTATTCTTGTCCTCCATATATAAAACACTAAGATCCATGAAGCCTCTTTGCTTCCGAATGACACTCTGAATGATGCTGGGAAAAGGTTCAACTAGGAAAGGAAAGAATCTCAGGTGGAAGACCATGGCCCAGGAGGGTGGAATTGAATGAAAACTAAAGACAGCAGCTGTGAGAAACCAGAGGCTCACGGAGGTGAGTGAGATGAGATCAGGTTTAAGCATCACCTCCCCTGGACCATTGTTTACGCACTGCCTCCTTCCGCCGATTCTCAGAGCTTCCTCCTAGTGCCTGACCACTGGGGCTGGCTCGACCGTGAAAAGGGCAAGCCCCAGGAGCAAGCACAAGATTAGATCCTGCAGTGGGTGGGACAGGGAGGACCATGAGGCTAAGGGTGCTTTGCGGCGGGGACTCAATCCAGGAAGGCTTTCTGGAGGAGGTAATTTCCTGGGCCTGAGGGTACTCCAGCCAGAGGGACCAGCACAAGCAGAGCTTCGAGGTGGGGGAGCACAGGGTAGGAGAGGAAGTAAGTAGTTGCTTGCCAGGGGCTCAGTGAGGCTGCAGCTGTACTCAGGGTTAGAGTGGTGGGCAGCGGCCAGGCCAGTCTAAGGAGTTTGGATTTAATCTTCTATCACAGACAACAGTAACCAACCTTATTTATTTACTTTTTTTCTTTATTCCAATAATGCAGGAATGATGGTTTTGAGATACGTGACTTCTGCTGTGGGTGTGCCATGGGTTATAAATCATTTCTGCCAGCCTAGCTGGAGTCCCAGCCCTTCCTTTCTGTTGGAGAAAGCAAATCAGAGTATAAGACAGAGAGAGTGATGTTATCATAGTGATAACCTTGAAACTACCTTGTAAATCCTTCTCAAATGTCCACTCTGCAACATCTATTAGTCCTGGAGAGGTTGTTGGTGTGTCAAAGTGGATCTCCACACTGGGAATGCCTGAGGTATTCTCCACACTGAGGCTGAAGAATAGCCCACCACCCCCCATTCTAGACTACTGGGGAGCCACTGGTGGGTTTTGAGTGGAGGAGAGTCCTTTGTCTTGGAAAGGCTTCCCTGGCTCCAGTGTGTGAGGGGAGCACAGATGACTGTGAGTCAAGGAGTCTAGTTGGGAGATTGCTGCCATGATGGACGTGGGGCAGGATGCCACCTCTGTAGCAGTGGTGGAGGTGGTGGCGGGGGATGGGAGTGAGGAACAGGTTTGAAAGAACTAGAGAAGGCACGTCCCTGGTGATCCAGTGGTTTAGACTCTGTGCTCCCAAGAGCACGGAGCACGGGCTCCATCCCTGGCTGGGGAACTAAGATCCTGTGTACTGCATGTTGTGGCCAAAAAGGAGAAAGAACTAAAGGAGCCCCGATTGACACTCCAGCTCACTGGATGTGGGGTGATAGTGGAGGAACTCTGCAAACACTCCAGCGTCCTGGAGTAGCGGGCGGTGTTATTGCCCACAGACAGGAAATGCAGGAGGAAGAGGATGGATCTGGAAGATCTGGGCAAGGGGAGGGGAGGGGCAAGTGATGAGCAGGGTTCAGATTAGCAGGTAAAATTAATTTACCTGCTGTCCCCTGGATATGTCCCATGTTGGCGGGTGGGTCCATGGGTTGGGCGGTCAGAGGGGAGGTTTGCGTTGGTTTCAGAGGCCTGGGAGGGCTCCGTAGGTGGTGCTGGTGGTAAAGAATCCACCTGCCGGCGCAGGAGACACAGGAGATGTGGATTCAATGCCTGGGTTGGAAGATGCCCTGGAGTGGGGAATGGCAACCCACTCCGGTATTCTTACCTGGGAAATTCCATGGACGGAGAAGCCTGGTGGGCTACAGTCCATGGGGCTGCACAGAGCTGGACACGACTAAGCAACTGAGCACACACACACAGACACACACAGAGAGGCCTGGGGGTGGCAGCTGAAACCTCCACTGGAAGAGCAGAGGGCGGTGGTCTCCGGGCCCTGGGAGGACAAGGACGTGTGGTCTTATTCTGGTGCAGTCCTCCCCACTTCATCCCAGGAGTCTGACTCTGCAGGGCTTTCCAGAGCAGGGACTCCGAGCTGTTTCATCTCCTGAGATTGGCATCTGACCACCCAGTAGGTACAGGATATAAGTTTGCTGGATAAGCAAAACCAAGCTGAGGCGAAGAAAGACTGGTGGCCCCACAGGGCTGTCAGCTTGCTGGAGGCAGAAGCCCCCCCCTTTGTGGGGAGGCTCTCCTCACAGGAGAGGGTGAGGAAGAGATTGAGCCAGGGAGAGGAGCGGAGGGGGGAGAGACAGAGGGATGTGAGGGGGTGTTTCAAAGGAGGGAGGGGAGAGAAAGCGGGTGAGAGAGAAGACAGACAAATAGGCAATGGAGAGGAAGACAGAAGGGGGAAGAAGGGAGACAAGGACCCAGGCAGCCGGTGACGGTGAGGCCGATGGAGCCAGCCTGTTCATGCTGCTCTGCTCGTCAAGGCCCAGCGCTGGTGCTTGCAGAGAGCGCCCTTACCCGCACTGCCTCTCTCCCTCCATGCCCTCCCGCCTCCTCACCTGGTGCACCCCCTCCCGCCCTGCACTTCAGCCTCACCCCTGCTCATCCTGAGGGGCTCTGCGACCTCAGAGGGTGTCCCTGCTTAGTGCACCCCATGCTGCCTGTCAGCATGTGTCTCAGTTCTAAGTCAGCCTTTTCTAACTTTTTGTGTTGCTGGGTGTCAGCCTCCTTCACTGGACTGTACGTTCCCAGGACTCGGTGCCAAGGCACATTGCAAGGACTCACTGACAGTTGCTGGCCAAATGAACTCTCTTGGTGAGCCCCAGTGCCTGCCAGATGCTGCCTGGGGTCTTATATTTGTTATCTCACCTAACCATCAGCATGATCCAATGGGAGATGTTTTACATTTTGTTTTATGGAAGGAAAGCCCAAGGTGTGGGGAGATGAGCTCCTTACCCAGGTCACACAGAGAACAGATGGCAGGGCTGGGGTCTGAACTCTCATCCCGTCTCTGCCACGCTACCTCCAAAGAGCGTGGAAGACGCACTTCCCATGGGAACAGGGCTTCTTCCAAACATATTGTTTTTCTCCATTTTCATGCATTTTATTAAACATTTCCAAATCAGGAAACATGGAAATATTTTTAATAATAAGAAGAAAGAAAACATTGCAAATAGAGAAACTGACTCAGAAGGCTTTGCCAGATGAACCATCTGGTTTTTAATTTAATAACCATTCAAAGAGGTTGACAGTACTCCCTTTGTGGAGAAAATGGACTGTGGAAGGAATGGCAGCTGGCCTCCCCAAATTCTGCAACCATTTGCAAAGTGAGGAAGTTGAACAAAACTTCTCAGCCAAACACGGGGAGGGAGAGACCCCAGGGAAGACAAACACACCCCAAGAAAAGCTGAGCTGATGTTCTTGTTCAGACTTCCCCATAGAGAGGCTGTACCCAGATGTATGACACCAGCCAGATGTCCCGAGTCTCCCAATTTGGCGAAAGTCTCTGAAGAAAGCTACCAGAGAGATGTGCAGGCCACCACCTCTGAGAGAGAAGGCCATGCCCGCTATGTTCACAGAAAAACCATGAGCCACTTCTGTTTGGGGACACGCTGCAACTTGTTTGTTGCAGTTGTCTGTTTTGGTGGTGATGGTTTTCTTCCCTTTTAAAAATAACTGGAGGCTTTGCACCCATGCTGTGAGTTCTTGGGGCTGGAAATAAAAGACTGGATTTAGATTTGCCTTGAAAGATTCAGGGCTGTCGCCTTGAATTACCTGGTGGAGGGATACATCCTCACTTTTCTAAATTCAAAGCCAACTCTTTAAAAAAATAGGGCATTGACTATAGAAATGAGACAGATGAGCGAGTGACTTCACGGATGCTTGTGTCATCAGACACGTGGTCCAGGAGGTTGATGATTAGCCCTGGGCCTCCAGGGCCATTTATTTCATACTATAAGATGTTTAGAAGAGAAATTATTTTTAAGAAAAGAAAAAGCTTTTTTGGGGGTTTGGTCTTGATGTGAATTCACCTGTAGCTAGAATAATGGAGTAACCCTAAAGTCACTATAATAAGCCATTTACTGTGCAGCTGACTTTGAATTTCATGACATTCTTTCATGTACCTCAAGCATTTCTCAAATCTTCCTAAACAAAGTCTCATAAGATGCTTAAAAATGGCAGTTTTCTCCCCAAGGCTGGAATCAAATGCCCTTGCATGCTGAGGGCACTCGGTAATTAGGGCTTGATTATACTGGCAACCAACATAAAGGTGGAGGTAGGGATGGGAGTAAACCCAGGACTCCATGGAAATGTCTTCTGTTAGGTAGAACTTCTCAAGCCCCCTGATCCAAGCCAGTACTTACTCGCCAGTCCCCTGGCAAACTATCCTGCTGGTGGGGACTAAGCAGGAGCTCCAGCGAGCTAGGACAGGCTGGCATCCACAGACACTGCCGCCAGGCCCCTCCCCATGCCCTGCCCACTGCAGCCACTGTTTCTCGAATCAGAAAACAGACAGGTTTCTGGCCCAGCTTATTTAAGTTAGGGAGGTTGCCTAGTCTCTTGATTTTCTCATTGTTTTATTATAAAATTGGAGTAACAGCTCCTACCCCACTGACCTTGTCCTGCTGGCTTGTAATTAAAACAAAACAGGATCATTAATTCATTCATTCAGCAAATATTTCTTTGTCTACTTTGTAGTAGACAAAGTAGAGAAAGTCTTTTCTTCATGAAGCTTGTATTCTTTTTTCTTAAAAAAAAAAAATATATATATATATATATATATGTATTTTAATTTATCTGGATGTGCCAGGTCTTAGTTGCAGCATGTGGAATCTAGTTCCCTTACCAGAGACTGAACCCTGGCCTCCTGCATTGGGAATACAGCGTCTTAGCCACTGGACCATAAAGGATATCCCTGAAGCTGGTATTCTAATGGGCATCGACAGTCAATTCACACAAAAATAAGCCAAACGTGTATTACGTCAGGGGGTGATACTCACATGGAGAAAAGTGATGCAGGAGAGGAAGGTGGGGTGTGGTAGGGTTGGGGCTGCAGTAGTTAAATAGATTAGGCAGGGAGCACCTTCCTGAGAAGTTGACTTTGAGCAAAAGCCTGCAATTAATTGAGGTGAGAGCCTTCCAGGTACAAGGAAAGGCAGGGATCCAAACTCTGAGATGGAGTAAAGCTGGGCTGCAAAAGGAGCTGTACAGACAGCAGACAGCAGGAACAGAGTGGGTGAGGGGGCAGCTCCTGGGATATGGGGTCAGCAAGGTCCCAGCGCTGCGGGGAAGGGTCATGCAGACTCTGGCTGTTGGTCTGAGGGATACAGGTGACATGGTCTGTCATACTGCTTTGCAAGCACCACTCTAGTTGCTGCTAGTGGGTGGTGAGTGGGGGGTTGCATAGGCAGAAGCAGGGAAATCAGTTAGGTGATTGCTGCAGTGGTCCAGGCGAGGAGGTGGGCCTGGGCCAGATGGTGGCAGCAAAGCTGGCGGGGGGCTGCCCATACTCGACATACATTGAGGATGAGGCAGATAGGATTGGAGAGTGGTAAGGGATTGACACTACACGCCACCATGCAGAAGGGCTGTGGTCAACCCCCAGCAGGGGGACAAGAATGAGTGAAAGAGAACCTGGGAGGAATGAATGACTTTTCCTATGGGGCGGCGTCTGCTGCCTCTTCTCCTCCATGTCCCCTTGTGGCTGCCCTTGTCACTAGGACAAAACTCCAGGTGGGAGATGCTCCAGGTGGGAGGCTCTCCAGGAAGCAGTCACATCCCTTTATGTGTATCATATGTTCCAACGGACAAAGCCCCTCTACATTCACTCCTCGCCACAATCTTGTGAGATAGTCAGGGCAGACATTATTACACCCTGATTCCCTAAAGAAGAAACAGATTCTGAGACAGTGATTTGTTCAAGGTCACAAAGCCATTAGTGCATGAAAGGTAGTCCTTCAGCTCCAGATGCTGCATTCTTTCAGCTATGAAAAGGCCAGATGTATTACACAGTGTTGGCAACAATAGCCAACATTTTTAGTGCAGCTATGTGCTGGGCGCTATTCTAATGGTTTAGAAATATCAGCTCATTTAACCCTAAAGGTAACTCTGTGCCAGCTGGTACAAGTATTGTTATTGTTGTTCAGTTGCTAAGTCATGTCTGACTCTTTGCCACCTCATGAATTACATATAGCATGCCAGGCTTTCTGTCCATCATTATCTCCCTGAGTTTACTCAAACTCATTTCCATTGAGTCAGTGAGGCCATCCAACCATCTCATCCTGTCACCCTCTTCTCCTCTTGCCCTCAGTCTTCCCCAGCATCAGGGTCTTTTCCAGTGAATCAGCTCTTTGCATCAGGTGGCCAGAGTATTGGAGCTTCAGCTTGAGCATCAGTCCCTCCAATGAATATTCAGGGTTAATTTCCTTTAGGATGGACTGGTTTGATCTCCTTTGTGTCCAAGGGACTCTCAAGAGTCCTCTCCAATGCCCCAGTCTGAAAGCATCAATTCTGTGCTCAGACTCCCAGATAGCTCAGTTGTTAAAGATTCCACCTGCAATGCAGGAGACCCCAGTTTGATCCCTGGGTTGGGAAAATCCACTGGAGAAGGGATAGGCTACCCACTCCAGTATTCTTGGGCTTCCGTTATGGATCAGCTGGTAAAGAATCCACCTGCAATGCAGGAGACCTGGGTTTGATCCCTGAGTTGGGAAGATCCCCTGGAGAAGGGAAAGGCTACCCACTCCAGTATTCTGGCCTGGAAAATTTCATGGACTGTATAGACCATGGGGTCGCAAAGAGTCAGATACAACTGAGTGACTTTTCACTTCACTTTCAGCCTTCTTTATGGTCCAACTCTCACATCCATACATGACTGCTGGAAACACCATAGCTTTGACTATATGGACCTTTGTTGGCAAAGTGATGTCTCTGCTTTTTAATACACTGTCTAGGTTTGTCATAGCTATTCTTCCAGGGACCAAGCGTCTTTTATCCCCTTTTAAGATAAGAAAACTGGAGGACAAGGTCATGCAGATACTACAGAGTAAAACCCAGACTCAAACACAGGTAGTTCACCGTGACACCTAACAATGGTCCACACCAGTGGTCTCCTACCTGAGGCAGCGTGTGTGCAGCAAATGGAGAGAGCAGAAGCCGAGTGGTGTGGGGTTGCAGACAGAGGCCCACATTGACTTGGATGGGTTCTGAGCTGCCACTTTAAAGGACACTTAGAAGGGATGAGTGAAGACATGGTAGGCAATACTGAAGTAGGGAAGGGTATGAGGCGAGCTTGGCCACAGCAAGACTGAAGAGGCCAAGAAGGATGCTCAGAACAGGAGAAGAGCAGAACAAGTCACTGAAGATGCCAAGAGGACTGTTCTGAGGAGGGAGGTGCCAACAGGCTCCAAGGCCACCAAAGGGTTGAGTCAGGTACATGTTGGTTTTTCCACTGGAGAACTGAATAAGCACAGGGGCTTGGGGCTAGGGTCTAACTGTACAAAGCTGGGGGAATACTAGAAGATGAAGACAAAGAATCTTGTCTTCAAGATTTGATTTGATTCGATTCCTGAAAATTTCCAACAGACAAACCAGATCCAGGATAAAATGACTAGAGCCATCAAATCACTAAGATGCATGTGAAAAGAGCGAGGTCACAGCTACTGTCAGGAAGCTGAGTTCTTGTGAATAGTGAGAACCAACTCCAAGCCCAGGGAATTTGGCAGCCACTTTCACAAAAGTTTTTCTGCCAGAGAGAACAGCTGAAATCACTTTAACGTGCGTCACTGAATTACTAAAGCAACTTAACTTTCACAAGGGGACAGGAAAAGCAAGAAGCAGGCCATATTCATTCCACAAATATTTACTAAGCACCTTTATGTGTTAGGCTCTGAGAAGGTACCTAGAAAAGGCTACAAAGAGGTAACTCCAGGTTGGGCAAAAGGCCAATGGAACAGAGTAGAGGACCCAGAAATGGCTTCACTTTCACATATAATCTATATGACAGAGGTAGCATTCTCAGTGGAGAAAGGATGAACTGCTCATTAAGTGGATTTGGGATAGTCGGACATGACTGAAGCAACTTAGCAGCAGCAGCAGCATATTAAAAAAATGAAGTTGTATCCCTATCTCACACCATACATAAAATCAGTTCTAGCTGAACTGAAGACAAATATGAAAGGCAACATTTAGAAACATTTAAAAGAAAGTCTTAAAACTGCAGATAGGAAAGGATTTCTTTAACAAATTATGCAAGTCACTAATTATAAGTTAAAATGATAAATTCAGCTACAGTAAAATGTAAAACTTCTGTTCATCAAAAATACTATAAAGAAAAAAAAATACTATAAAGAAAGTAAAAAGACCTGGCACAAACTTGGAGAACATATTTGCAACATATAAACTGACAAAGTTTTTATCTAAAATATATAAAGAACTCTTATAATGAATTAGAAAAAAAGACAAAAATAAACCAATAGAAAAATGAAAAAGTCATGAATAGTTCTTTACAAAAGAGGAAATATGAGTGACCAAAAATGTATAAATTGACATTCAGATTTCATCAGGAAAATGTAAAATAAAAGCATGATGCAATACCAATTTACCCATTAGTTTGGCAAAAATTAAAGTCAGATGATGATGTGTTGATAAAGACATGGACTTACAGGAACATGTATCCAGTACCTGGAGAAGGCAATGGCACCCCACTCCAGTACTCTTGCCTGGAAAATCCCATGAACGGAAGAGCCTGGTAGGCTGCAGTCCATGGGGTCGTTAAGAGTCGGACATGACTGAGCGACCTGACTTTCACTTTTACTTTCATGCATTGGAGTACTGATAGAAACCTGATTTTTACTGTGTTTTGGAAAATAACGGACATTTTCAAATGACATTAAATATGTACAAACTAGTAAATCCACTCTTAAGTAAGTGTCCCAGAGAAACTCTTAAACAACCAGGAGCTGGATTAAGAATGTTTGTAGCGGCATTGCCCATTAGAGGAAAAACCTGGAAACCACCCACGTGGCCATCGATAGGTGAATGAATAAGTGATGGTGTAGTAATATGATGACATGCAGTACAGTAGTGAGAATGCATTATAGTCACAAAGATCAACATATATGTTGACCAGGAAAAAGCAATTCAGAGAAAAGTTCATTGTATTAGTTAACTGCGTGCAGGAAATTGCTTCAGTCATGTCTGACTCTTGCGACTCTATGGATGGTTGCCTGCCAGGCTCTTCTGTCCATGGGATTCTTTAGGCAAGAATACTGGAATGGGTCGCCATGCCCTCCTCCAGGGGATTTTCCCGACCCAGGGATTGAACTTGCATCTCTTACGTCTCCTGCATTGGCAGGTGCGTTCTTTATCATTAGTGCCACCTGGAAGCCCCATTTGTTATCTACTACTGTGTAACAAATTGCCCTGTACCTTGCCAGCTTAACACAGCAAACGTTTGCACTCTCATAGTTGCTATATGTTAGGAATTCAGGGATGTCTTAAATGGGCACCTCTGCCTCAAGGTCTCTCACGAGATTATGGTTAACATCTGTCGTCTCACCTCAAGGCTTGACTTAAGGGGTTTCTGTTTCCATGCTCACTCATGTGGTTGTGGGCAGGCTGAGGTCCCCCACCACACGTGTGGCTTCTCCCAGGGGGAGTATTCAAAAGAGATCAAGGTAGAGATCTCCGAGACAGAAGCCACAGTCTTCTCATAACCAAACCTTAGCCGTGACAGCCATATTCTGCCATGTTCTATTCCTTAGAAGCAAGTTACTAGGTCCAGTCCACACTTAAAAGAAGGGGATTACAAAAGTATGTGAATACCCCAGGAGAAGAAATACTGGGGGTCATTTTATAGGTTGCCTATCCTACTCTTGGGGCTTCCCTGGTGGCTCAGAGGTTAAAACATCTGCCTGCAATGCGGGAGACCTGGGTTCAATCCCTGGGTTGGGAAGATCGCCTGGAGAAGGAAATGGCAACCCACTCCAGTACTTTTGCCTGGAAAATCCCATGGACGGAGGAGCCTGGTGGGCTATAGTCCACAGGGTCACAAAGAGTTGGACATGACTGAGCGACTTCACTTTCACTTTCATCCTACTCTTACAGTATGATTTCATGTTATGAAATTCAGAGATAAGTGAAACTAAATTATATATTTTTTAGGTAGGTATACATACCTAAGTAGAAGCACTGTGAGGAGTTTGGGATTAACATATACACACTTCTATATATAAAATAGACAACAAACAAGGACCTACTGTATAGCACAGGGAACTGTACTAAATATTTTATAATAACCTATAAGGGGAAAGTAACTGAAAAAGAACATACATATTATGATATATATATATATATAGACTGAGTCACGTTGCTGTACACCTGAAATGAACACAACATTGTAAATCTATACTTCCATTAAATTAAAAAAAAATTTAAAGGAAAACCACTGTGAAGAAAAACAAGAACATGATAAACATGAAATTCAGGATGCTGGTGATCTCTGGGGAGGTTTGGGAGGATGAAGGTGGTAAGAACATGCAAGAGGGAGCAATAGGACAGTGAGTTCAAGGATGCTTATTTATTTTCAGGCTTCATAACAATTTTATGTTATGTATATTTATGCTATTTTTTCCTTAGGTTTAGTTTCATTTTAATATTATGGAAGTTACAGCTGCATACACTTAGACTCAGTTGTTCTGTGGTATTTGCTATCCTCCACCAGTTTTTCCCATTTATGCTTCTCCAGAAGTAGCTACAGGAGAAGGTAATGGCACCCTACTCCAGTACTCTTGCCTGGAAAATCTCATGGATGGAGGAGCCTGATGGGCTGCGGTCCATGGGGTTGCTAAGAGTTGGACACGACTGAGCGACTTCACTTTCACTTTTCACTTTCATGCATTAGAGAAGGAAACGGCAACCCACTCCAGTGTTCTTGGATGGAGAATCCCAGGGACGGGGCAGCCTGGTGGGCTGCCCTCTCTGGGGTCGCACAGAGTCAGACACGACTGAAGCAACTTAGCAGCAGCAGCAGCAGTAACTACATTTACCTCCTTTTGCTAATTAATTGTAAAATTTACCTCCATGTTTCTTCATGACATGCTCATATTGCTGTTTTTCGGTGCTACGGTTTCAGCATCATCTGTCCCCTTCCCACAGTGGAAGATAAGGATTTAGCTCCCTTTCCTTCCCCTCCAACTCTTCCTGTATCCCACCCCCATCCTCCTTTCATCATTATATCACTGTGTTGGTTAAATCAGTAATCAGTATTTACATTACTGAGCCAACGCTAATTTGACTCTGTTCAGAGCTAAGCCTTGTAGTAAAGGACAGCTTTTCCTTTCCTGCAGAACTTTTTGTTTTTCCTGGTTAATTATCATGTTTGTTCATTCGCTTAGTTTGCTGTGTATTTATCACTAATTTCACTTGAGACTCTGGCGGTCATTTACAGTTCTCAGTATGTTCAGACCCTGCATGTTTTCTCTATCAGTTTCGTCTTCTTGGAGAAATACCTCCCAGAGTCGTCTGACCTGTTCCTGTCTGGACAGGTTGTTCTTCATGCCTAGTGCATGACCGTTATCCAAGGACCTCCAGGCACCGTCACCCTGGGCCTGTCTCCTCTGCGGATCTCCAGTTTTCTCCATCTCAGGGTTTCCTCCTGGGTTTACTCCTTTGTTTGGGTGATGCTTGCCCTCCTGTAGCTTCAGAAGAAAGGGGACTGAGGACGCAAATCTTTGAAAGCCTTGGCTGGTTTGGAGATCATTTTCCTTCAGAATTTTGAAACCTTTATTCCATGGCCTTCTAGCTTCCAGTGTTTCTGTGAAAAAGTCCAAAGTAACTCTGACATCTGATTCTTTGTTTGACCTCTCTTTCTCTGGAAGCTCCATTGCATCTTTCCTCTTCTCCTTGGTGTTCTGAAATTTCACATAATGTGTCTTGCTGTGAGTCTATTTCCATCCACTATGCTGGGAACAGTGGGCCCTTGATCTAGAAACGTGTGTCCTTCAGCTCTGGGAAATCTTTTAATGATATCTTTAATGATTACTTCTTGCCCTCTTTTCCTTCTTTAACCTCCCCCCCCCCTTTTTTTTTTGCCAGTTTTCTGTTTCTTAAACTTAGTGTTTGAATTGGTAGACTGATTCACTAATTTTCTCCTATTTTCCTCTCTTTTTTTTTTTTCTGCCTTTTGAGGGACTCCTCTATTTATCTTCCAGCCCTGTGGGAGGACTTTCTTGGTATATGCCATTCTTGTCTCATGGGTTCAATATCTCATTTATCTCTCTTAAGATATTAATTACAGGATTTGTTTCAAGAGTTCTTTTCTGTTAATTGTCTGTGATCCAGAGTCCTTTTTCTTTGTTTGTTTAATTGACTGATTTGGTCTGTGTGTTTAGTATTTGAGACTTTGCTCAGATGTCTGGGGATTCCTGGTTGTCCACTTATTTTTAAAAGCAGGGAATTAACACTGAGGGTTGTAGAGGGATAAGCTGTGCTGTGCTTGGTCACTCAGTCATGTTTGACTCTTTGCAACCCCATGGACCATAGCCCACCAGGCTTCTCGGTCCATGGGACTCTCCAGGCAAGAATACTGGAGTGGGTTCCCATGCCCTCCTCCAGGGGCTCTTCCCAACCGAGGGATCAAAACCAGATCTCCCGCATCGCAGGCAGATTCTTTACCATCTGAGTCACTGGCGAAGCCCAAGAATACTGGAATGGGTAGCCTATCCCTCCTCCAGGGGACCTTCCCAACCCAGGAATTGAACTGAGGTCCTCTGCATTGCAGGCGGATTCTTTACCAGCTGACGGAAGCCCAGAGGGATATGGAGGAGGAAGCAAAAATAGCATCTACCGTTTTTACCCAGTCACACAATCTTCCTTATCTATCATTTATTTCAAAATATTAAAAGCAAAAAAACAGTATTCCACACTCTAATGATAAATTAATAGCTATACTAACCCTAAAAACATGCCGACAGCTTTTCCTCTTTAGCTCTTAAGGAAAAACTTGGGACTTCTTTTCTCAAAAAAATTCTCTATCGCAAAAAATATCATGAGATTAGTACGTGAATTTGTGACAAGTGTAAACCACTCTAAAATTGTGAATAGATTTGGAAACAATTTCTCCCTCCTCTCCACTCCCACAGTCCTGAATCAGCCGCCCGGCTCTCTCACTCATCACTTCCTGCTTGGTAAGTTGCCTGTGTGTTTTATCTCCATGACAATGCTCCAAGCCACAGGAAAGTAGGATGCATGTCCGGTTCATCTCTTATCTTCTATAGCCCCTGTCAGGAGGGAGATCTTCAAAGTTGGACAAAGAATGAATGAATAGCATCCTCAAGATCCGCTTTTCCTCTTCTCAGCATGCATAGTTAACACCAGAGGATTTTAAATGGTGAATGAAAAAGAAACCCACAAGATCATAAAGAGAATTTAGAAAAACATAAAGCAGGAGATCAAACCTCAACTTTAAAGAGACAGATGATTGGTTGCTGTTATTTAATTCCACTCTGAGGTCTAATCTCTTTACCTCAGAGTCTACCCGTATATGAATAGGATGGGCCAAGGTCCTGAGGGCAGCGGAGCAGTTTGGGAACACTAGTTTAAGCAAGGAAAGGAGGACTTTGGAAACCTGCATGCACAGCCAATAAGTCAATCAGCCAATTAAATCCACAAGGGACAGGCTGCAAATTAAGTCCAAACCCCATGGTTTGGCATTCAGGTTTCTCCATTGCCTCACCTTGGGCACCTGCAAACTCCCTGTCTGGGGCGTGCCTTCTTTAATCAGCCTTGCATGTAGCTGCTAGAATCATTCTCAGATAGCAAGTGTCCCATATCCATTCTTCGTCCTGGAACTGACAGATTTCTTTCATCCCTGCATCAGGTAGTTCTCCAGCCCAAATACCAAGACATCTTCATCCTTCCCTTCATCTTCATCCCTCCCTTCATCTACTTCTCTCCCTTACTGGGACCCTCCATCCACTGCACTTGTAAATTTCTGCCACTGTATTTTTCTGTACATTTTTTTCTCAGACTGATAACACTTACCACTCTCAGCAATAACAGTAATTGCTGACATTTAGTGTGCACTTACTCTGGGCTGGGCACTGTGCTAATATTGCTCGTGGATTATTTTCCTTAATCCTCCCATCAGTAGATAAAGGAACTAGGTCACAGAGAGGTTAAGTCATTTGCCCACAGCCACTGAGCTCCTTAAGGTAGAGCTGGGGCTTGAAGCCAGGCGAGCTAAGCTCAAGACCACAGGTTCATCTCCTGTCTAGGCACCGCCTTGATGTCGCTGTCCTCAGACCTGACCCCTTCCAGGAAATGTCTGATGAACTGAAGACCCTGACTCTGCACCATGTGTTTACATGTTGCTGGCTTGTGGCATGGAGCCATCTTTAAGTCTTCACCCTCCTGTGCCCCTACATTCGATCTGTCACTGAGTCTTGCCACTTCACAGTCTCCAAAGTGAATCCCTGGAAGGAAGGAGTCCCCACCAACACCTCAGCACAGGCCCTGAGAGCCAGGGCTGCCCCTGTTCTTCCCAGCCAAAGAGCAGCAGGCTGTGAGTGGAGGGGGACTACATCAGCCCGAGGGCCTGGCAGACCCCAGGGCTCTGGGGAACGGGAGGGGAAGAGTGGCTGCCCGTCCAAGGCCACGTCAGACCTGGGATGGGGCTGGAGCACTGGGGCAGGCCCTACTCCATCTTGGGGATCAGATTTGGACATCATCAGCCTATGCTTCTCCAATATAGCCAGGTGAGCAGACACAGGCCCAGCCCTGGCGAGATGAGCCCAACTGGGTGGAGTAGGCAGCTAGGGTGCCCTTAGGTAGCAACAGAGTGTCACTGGGGAGCCAGCAGAGCAGGGAGGGGAGGGGAGGGGAGGGAAAGCGTCTTCTCAGCTGAGCTTTGGGAGGGGATGTCTGCTCTTCGGGTGTCCCCTGAGGTTCCGGGAATCTCTCATGTGCGCAGCTATGAAAGACTAAAATCACCCTCCTCTGACTGCTGGTAGAGGCCCCAAGCTGGGGCTGAATAGCCCCCTAATGATGTGCTCACAGGGGTCTGCTCAGGCCAGGCTCAGATGTGCAATGAAGGCTGATGCTTGCACCTCCATCCTGGCTTTGCCATTTGCTCCCCACCTGGCTACACCACCCCAGGGCTGCATCTTTTAAACATCCTGTTCACCACCCACAGACCACTCACCCCAGTGGGCCATGCCATCTTGTCATTCGGCTGCTGAAGGACCTGGAATCATTTTCAAGGCCTCTAAGACCAAATCCAAGCCTCTTACCCTGGAATTCAAGGCCTTCCCAAATCAGACCCTTTGTCTCCACGGCCACCTCATCACCTACTACTGGAGCCCCGGTGTCCTCATGTTGCTAAAACTTCCTTATCATTCCCCCCCACACACAGCAGTCATTTCCACCTCTGTGGTGCTGAGGGAAGAGGGAAAAGAGCATGGGCTTCACTTTGGTTACGTCCTGTGTGTTTCGGGGCAAGTCACTCAATGTCTTTGTGCTTCCAGTTACTCACCTGTAAAACTACATTACAAGATGTTGTGAGAATTAGAGTGCTTGTATACAAAGTACTGGCCACAGGATAGGTTGTACTGTGTGGCTCCCACTAATATAGTGCCAGTCAATAAATGTACTAAGTAGCTGCAACCAACTCTTTGCAACCTCACGTACTATAGCCTGCCAGGCTCCTCAATCCACAGAATTTCCTAGGCAAGGATACTGACGTGGGTTGCCATGCCTTCCTCCAGAGGATCTTCCCGACCCAGGGATCAAGCCTGCATCTCCTACGTCTCCTGCACTGGGAGGCGGGGTCTTTACCACTAGAGCCAGCTGGGAAGCCCCTTGAGTGAATAAATGAAACTTTCTGATCCATATTACTGTGCCCTTGGCTTTCAGCACTCACACGCCCTCCACCTCCTTTCTCACCGTCAGGCTTCTCCCGGCTTTTAGGCTCCTCTCCAGATGCATCTGTATCTGCAGCCTTTCCAGCACACCTGACTTGGGGTGGGGGTAAGGGAAAGAAGAACAACACTTGCCAGCTGCCCACTGGGCTCCAGGCCCTGTGAGGGATGTGGAGAGCGCTGACAGTAGCAGCGAATGCTTTCCGAGGGTCTCCTGTACTCAGCCCTGTCCCAGGCATGTCACGTGAGCCTTGTTGGTAACTCAGTTCTATGGATTAAGGCTCCTAAATGACTTTCTGCTCTATCCAACCAGGGTGGTTTGGTCACCCTGGCCATATCTCACTTTTCCCGTCCAGTGGCCTCCAAGAGGCTGATGCTAAGAGTTTATCCAGGAGTGATGTCTGTGTCATTCAGGCTTATCTTGTTAGAGAACATTTTGAGAAAAACACCTACCTTCAGTCATCGGCCCTGCCACCCCAGGTGCAGCCAGGCCTACCTGCTGCACTCATGTTGGGCCCTAGCTTTTCACAAAGGTACTATTCCCTCCACCCAGAACACCCTTCCCCTAGTCCGCCTGGAAAACTCCAGCCTCTGACCTACCCTCCTACATCGGGGTCAAGATCATTGTCCTTTCCCTCTTCCCCTCCAGGTGCCTCATCCTTACTCTTCCTCAGATGTCTACATGCTTAAAATGGGCCCTTCCCCTGGGCTGAGAAGCCTAAGGGCAGAGCTTGTATCCTGTTCATCTTTCTGTTTCAGTACTTGACACAAAGCCTGGCACACAGTGAGCCTTGGTGTTTGGGGATGAAGGGAGGGAGGTGAGGGATGGGGTGGAATGGGTATTGGGCAGAAGGAATGGTGGGGATATGTTTCCAGCTAGTTCCTCCCAGGGCAGGACGGCCACGAGCCTCTATCCAGCTCAGAAGAAGAGGCCATGCCTCCACGAAGACTCTGGTAACTTCCCTGGAAACAGGTCCAAAAGAACCCCAGCTGCCGCAGCTCCCTCCAGACACCAGGGAGGTGCCAGTCTTTGAGTTCCATCAACCTTCTTACGGGAAATTGCTAAATGCGTTTGGTGATTTTTTTTTGACATTTTCCCTGTTCAGGAGCTTGTGATTTCAGATTAATCACATCCACATACATTTAGACTGTCAGCTTGGAAGGGAAAATCTAAATTTTATTACTGCATGATTTCATCCAAAGCTATTTTACCAAAAGGACGTCTGCAATATGGTGCAAATCATGACAAAACATTTTACCGCCGGGACCAAGCTCGTGGTGGGGGGTTGGGGGGATGGACAGAGAGCTGCAGGCAGGACCTGGGTGGGCAGAGCCTCAACAGCGTCCGTCTCCCGGAGAGATCTGTGTGCCGCTATCGCTGCTCTCTCTGCCTCAGCAAAATGTCCTTCTTTGTCCAGGTATGCCCAGAACCCAGGAATGGCAGTTGCACCGACTAACTCCTGTCTTCCCCCATCCCTTCCCCGGCAGGTACCATGACCAGCAGGACGTAACTAGTAACTTTCTGGGTGCCATGTGGCTCATCTCTATCACATTCCTTTCCATTGGTTATGGGGACATGGTGCCCCACACGTACTGTGGGAAAGGTGTCTGCCTTCTCACCGGAATCATGGTGAGTATCTGCCGCCGCCCATTACCCTTCCTCACCCGCAGAATGCCGCTAGGAGAGATCCCTTTACAGCAGGTGCAGGGGGCCTTCCTTGTCTGGGCATGGGGCCAGCTGCTAGTTTACGGGCCAGCATGTGTGTCTGTGCACGTAGAAAGGCAGATGTGACATCTGTACAGCTTCTTGCTTTTTCATTTCCTTGTCTGAGATAGGAAGAGGTCCTGGTTCCCGAACAGTTAATGGTCTCACAGACCCCTAAGAATGGGCTGGGTGAAGCTGGCCCTGGGTCTTACACTCCACTCCCATCAGAGCCTGCAGTTAATTGTCCTCTTTCCAGTGCCCTGGGCCCCACAGACCTTGGCGCCACATCTGATAAAGTGTAGCTAGAACTCACGGGGGCAAGTGCTCTGAGCTGACCGTGAGAGACCTAGGTCCTAGCCTGGGTTGGCCACTGGTTTGGTCCCGGTTTGATGACATGGCCCTGGGCCAACTCTTGGCTTCTGTGTCCAAGTGTTGACGTGCTGAGCTCCAAGTGCCGGTTCCCTCCCCATGCTGGCAGCCAGCTAGCCTGTGACAGCATCCCCATCCCTCCCCAGGTGCCCAGCCACCTTCCAAAGTGTATTTTTCCTGCCCCATCCCCCTGCCATCCCCAGCCTGCCACACACTCGTGCCCATCACATGGCCGCACAATGTGGAGGATGGAAGGGCAGTGGGTAGGGAGTTTCAGACCAGAGTCTGAATGCCCATAGTTGGACCTCAGTGTGGACCCAGGCAGGGCACTTAGCCTGCTGGACCTCAGCATTCTCCAGTAGGAAGTGCAGACGGGAGGCCTGCTCTGCCCTCCTCCCTGGCTGCTGGAGGGTAGACTGCAGTGCTTATGTTAACTGCTCTATCAACAACAGGGAGCTGCACCCGCCTTCAGGGCTGGCAAGTCCTCAGTGTCCCTACCCCCACTGCTCCTTCACTGGTCAGTCGGGATGAGGGCTTCTTGCCTCTCTCCTTGCTTTCTGACCAGGACAGACAACTGGGCCCTTTGACCTCCTTCCCAGAGCACAGAGTCAACATGCAGGGTCCTCTTTTCAGAAGAGGAAACTGAGGGTCAGAGAAGATGCAGGAATCTAAGGCTGTGTGTTGGAGCGGGGTGGGGAGGTGTTGGTGGAGACTGGGGTGTGGGGGGACCGGGAGGCCCGAAGCTTATTCCTAGATCTCATTGGTGGGTCACGGCAGCCCACCCTGAGGAGTCCTCTCTGCACCCCTGTCATCAAAAAGCCTTCCAGGGCTCCCTCAGATTTCAGCCATCACCCCCATTTCTCCAGAAGGAAGCAAAAGTCCCTCCTTCTGGAAAGGAAGTGACTCCATCCCGCAGTGGGCAGGGGTTTAGCTCCTCACAAGCATGGCGGCCTCCTGGGACTGGCAGCAGCCAGTTGCTCAGAGCAGCGGAGGCCGTGGGGTCAGGAGGCCTGGGCCGCAGGGCAGGAGGGCTCCGGCGCTGCCATGTCATGACTGGACGCCGTCCTCTCCTTTTCTGACTGAAACCCAGGGCAGGCTCTCATTAGTGGGTCCCGGGCAGGAGTTAATGACAGGAGGCTTAGCGCCGGGCTTGGGATAAACCAAGGGTAAGTGTAAGGGCTCAGAACAAATACCTCCCGCTGGTTGGTAGGAGTCTGCCTGGCACAGCTCCAGCTGTCACCAGGAAACCGGGGAATGAGTCTTCCTTCCAGAAAAGAATGAAATGCCGCCCGAAGACCAAAGCTTTCCTGTCTCAGAGCCGCTCCTGGGGCGCCAGCTATGTGCCTCAGAACCAGCTCTCAGTCTGGCCTGCACGGAGCCCAGCTGCTGATAGGTGAACGGCCTTGCTGGGAGCCTCCGTTATTTTTAAATACTAGCCATTCTCCCTCTCAGCATGGCACTATGCCCCGGCCAAGAAGCCAGAGCCTGGGAGCCATCATTTCCTGGTTTCCTCACTCCTGCATCTCTGGGCTTCTGCTCCGGCATAGCTGGGCGGTGGGCCAGCCGGACCCTAGCCCCTCCCTGCCTTCTCCTTGGGTGTGGTCTTCACACCTGCTTTTGCTCCAGGGGCTTCCAGCAGCTGCTTGGAAGAAAGTGTTCCTTAAGGAGAAAGGTGTGATCAAAGTGGAGAGAATAAACGAGTGAGGTGGAACTGATACCCACCCCCTGTATTAAAAATACAGCACCTGCCTTTCATCTTCTCTTTCTGCATCAACCCTGCTGCATAGATACCTATCTATACACAGGGACAGGGAGCTTCCCTCCACTTGTGTTTTTACCCAAATTAAAATCAGCTGCCTCCCTCTGGGGTCAGCCACAGTGAGGAACCCTGGTGGCATTTCTTTTTCTTACAAATGGGACTTCTTTAGCTGAGTCACTTCTTTCCAGGGTTTCACATGGCTGAGAAGCCGTTCCTCCCATCCCCCAGCCTCCCAACACTTTGTACCTCTCCTGATTATTATTGCAAGTGCCTTTACGAAAGGTAGGGCTTCCTGTTTGGTTACCATGGACACCACGCAGGCCAAGGCAAGGCCTAGTGGGAAGGGAAAGGAAGAATTTGTGTGTGTGCAGGCTGTAAATAGTCTTAATCATTGTTTTCTCTTGGCAATCCCAGTAACGGTGTAATTATCAACCATTAAGCAGGGTATATAATTGTCTGAACAATTTGACATTGTTGGCACAGGCTTGGTGTGTTTGAGAGATTTCACCCACTAAAGCAGATATATCAAAGTCCAGCATCTTTCCATAAAGAATTTTATGATGACAGTTATAAGGCAGAGAGAAAACTGACAATATTTAGTATCCAGAATGGGCCTCAGAAGGCTTTCTGGCTCTGCAGTCATCTGGAAGACTTTTGGGACCCCAAGACTGATTGGTAGAAATCCCATTTCAATATACATTTTCTAAAGCTGGGTTCTATTAGGAAAGACCCTGATGCAGGGAAAGATTGAAGGCAAGAGGAGAAGGGGACAACAGAGGATGAGATGATTGGATGGCATCACCGACTCAATGGATGCGAGTTTGAGCAATCTCTGAGTGATGGTGAAGGACCCGGAAACCTGGCATGCTGCAGTTCATAGGGCTGCAAAGCTTTGGACACAACTGAGCAACTGAACAACAGAGCTGGACCCACTCTGTGGACCCTTCAGGAGTTAGGGACAAATAGACAAAAGATTCCAGGATATGTGCTGGGGACACTGAGCTTTTCCCCCAAGATTTCATGCAAGAGGCTTCTTTGAACTGCAAAAGGAAAGGGATGATGAAGTAAAAGGTGGCACAAATTGAGTCATTTGGGGAGGAGGTAAAGAAGAGGGCTCAGCAAGACATCTGCTTAATGTCAGTTTTAGAAGATGAGCTTCTCCCTGAAACACCTTGGTTTCAAAACCAATTGATGTTATTTTAGTTGTTACATGGAATCTGTTGCAGAAACAGAATCCAACTGTAAATCCTCCAGGCTTCCCTCCCTCCATTTGTCACTTTCATTTATGTTTTATTTTATGCTTCTTTAGTTAAGAACACCTCATACTCTTCCCCTTGGGATACTTATTTTTCAAGAGTCTAAGGTTTTCCAGCTGGAAACTGTTTCTTGGAAACAAGAAGTAGGAGGACCAGTGTGAAGGAGACTGGGTCTCTGATTTGGGTCCAATCCATGGATGAGTTAGGCGTGTTGACCCCAGGCCAGCCACTCCTCTCTGTTCACTCCTGTGCTCCTACTCACTATGTACCTTGGAAAGTACGACCTCATTAGAGGACCCTATCCCCTCCCACCACTCTCCCATGGAAATAGTGTTGAATAGAGAAGATCCAGGGAATCCAGTTGGTGTCGACCGGGATTCAGGACTTGGCACCTCTGAAGGCAAAAATCTGAGTCATGGATTTGCTCCACAGTCTGATCCAGTGGAAGTCACACCAGCAGCTGTTTACCCTCTTCGGTCCCACTCTGTCCTCTCCTCGAATTCCCCTCTGCCCACCAGCGATTTCTGAGGTTCCACATGAGGACAGCTGGGACAGCAGGAGTGCTCACATGCCCAAATCAGCCATGGCCTTGGCACTTTGTCTCTTGAAATCAGCCCACATCCCTGCCACATCGCATGAGCCTTCTAACATGGCCCCATCTGGCTGATAAAGTCACCCAAGTAAAAGGCCCATTGTCCCCCAAAAAGCAGAAGTAATCATTGAAAGTGAAGTGAAGTGAAAGAGAAAGTCGCTGCTCAGTCGTATCTGACTCTTTGCAACCCTGTGGACTATATAGTCTATGGAATTCTCCAGGCCAGAATACTAGAGTGAGTAGCCTTCCCCTTCTCCAGGGGATCTTCCCAGCCCAGGGATCAAACCCAGGTCTCCCACGTTGCAGGTGGATTCTTTACCAGCTGAGCCACAAGGGAAGCGCGAGAATACTAGAGTGAGCTATCAGGGAAGCCTGAAGTAGTCATATACCACTTAAAAGTAAAGACAGCAGGAGGTGAGAGGGGATCCTGCTGTCTTTATTTCCTTCATTTCCTCTAAAGAGCCAAAGTTGACATTAACTTCTGACCCAAGTCTTAGGCTCCTTGTTCTTCCTGCCTTCCACCCAATTCCCTTGAGCCCATCCCTCTTCCCTATTCCTTTCTATTTTCTTTCCTATTTTCACTTCTTTTCCTCTTCTGCTCTCTGTCCCATGCTGTTGAGGAGGCAGCACAACTTGTCCCCTATCTCAGTCTCTGCTCCAACTCTCTCTCTCTCTCTCTCTCTCTACATCTTCCTTCTTCCCTTCCTTCCTTCTTTCTTCTCTCTCTCCCTTCCTCCCTCCCTCTCTTTCTTTCTCTCTCTCACACACAAGAGAGGACCAGTCTGGATTTCAGCACCTTGCACACCACTTTCTGAAGGTTGCTGGTGTCTGACTCCATCTTTGCAAGGTTGCCTCTTAATGGGAATGACCAGATTAGGTTCCATTATTGGCTACTTCCCTAACCTATCCAGATGATGGATTTTTCTAAAAGAAAAGTGAAGTTGAAAGTATCCACTGCTATCTATTCGAGTTAGAATTACGGGTTAAGAACAAAGCATCCTTCTGGGAAATATCCACAAGGAAGTCTTGACCTCTTTATGTTGAAGGAAATTGAGAAATGTCATCTAGTCCAACCTACTCCTGCCTCCATGCAGAAATGTGTCTTAATCATATAAAATAGGTGGTTCCTTAATTAGAACACTCTAGCTTCTCTTTAGAACCCCTCTGCATTCAGCAGGCTCGGTTGTAAGCCATGGCAGGAACCGTGGAGCAATCCTTCTATCACCTGAAACTTTGGGATTGTGGATGGTTGATTGCTTTAATGAAATTCCCCAAGTGGCATGACAAGCAAGGAGACTCCTTCAGGCTAATTCTGCCCCCCAGCTCTCAAGGATGATTTAAGTAGAGTTTCCCTGGACCCAGGAAGATTAGGGAGCCTGGAGTCAGGGAAGAACCCTCTACATCTGATGTTCTGTTTTTAACACTGTGATATATCCCGCTTTTTGGGCGTTTAGCCCAAAGTACTTTTGGAACTCCATACAAAAGAGTGGGATTATATACTCGGTCTGGTTGAGGGGAAATGGATCACACATCTTCCCGCTAGAAGAGCTTTTTAAGCTATTTTTTGCTTTTAGAGGCCTGGCTCAATTGATGACACCTACAGACCTGGCTGTCCAACTGCCCATACCTATCCTTTGAAAACTGGGCACAGAGTCTCCTGCAAGTCACAGATGCCAAGAAAACAGGGCTGTCCCTGAACAAGAAAGGAAAATGAGGTCAGAAAGAGGAAGGTTCACACAGACTCTGTTCTTTTCAGTTTGTTGTGCTAGAAATGGGTCGCTGACCAAATGTACCCAGAAACAGGAGATTGTTTTCATGAGAACCCTTCTAAAAAAGCTAGGGAAAAACATTGCCAACTCCAGCTTTGCCAAAACCTCACACCAGCTAGCCTTTGCCAATCTGTGGCAAAGGAAAGAAAGTGATTATGAGGGAGAGAGTAGGGACCGATCTGTCATATGCATGCTGCTCAACTCTGATACAGATGATAGCACCTTTGAAAAAGTCTTTATGACTTTCTACACATTCTGTTAGACCGCATGAGTCGCAAAGTTCTTGATGGATTCCTCGAATCCTGGGACCTCAATTGCTAAACTGAGCTCTGTGGCAACTATAATTACTGTTTGGCATCCAGAGCATTAGACTACTGACTTTCCTGAACTCATCATCTTTCCATGAGGAGAGGTCAGGGCAGTGCAGGGCCCCACATGCAGGAGACAGGCAATGGCCCCCAAGAGGCATGTGCTCTCTTCCAAGAACCAGGCGAGGGCAGGGCTATCACTGCTGCCTGCAGGAGAAGCAGGGCAGGAGTGGTGCTCCCTTGCCATCCCCGGCACCCCCACCCTGTCCCCCAACTCAGGATGCACAGCAAAGAGGACTTCAAAGTCCTTCAGGAGAATATTGGGAGGAGTCCCTTTCTGCTCCTTTCTCAGACAGTCAAGCATGTGCCCAGAGGATTAGGAGAGAGAAATTGAGTCTTCAGGAACCTGCCTCTTTTATTCACCCTCCCTGAGCTCCCCTTGAATAGACCTTCCAGAGCAGAGTAGGAACACTGCTCTGGAAAATACTGAGCGCCTTCTGCGCATTCCTTTAAAATCCTGGGTTGAAGCAGATATATTGTTGTCATCTTTAAAATCTTTGCAAGATGGTGAATTCTGGAGCCTCCTGGTGAAAGCAAGAAGGAACTGATAGCTTGTGCTGAGTCATAGGCTAGAACTCCTGTGAAGAGACCCAACCAAGGAGCACGCACAGTCATTGAGCACACAGACTCTGTCCAGCCGGGGTTGCCCTGGAAAGCAGTCTTGGGCGGGGAGGGGAGATGCTTTGCCTCTTCATTAGATCATTTTCAGGAAACCTGTCCACCACCAGCAGATGATCCGTCCAGACTGCATGGCTGGCTGTCTTTCCTCCTGCCCTCCCCAGCCCCGTGCTCTAGACTGGCAGTGGGGCTGGGGTATGGGTGAGGCAGAGGGCGCACGTGTGCTGGAATTTCTGTCTTCCTGCTTAGATTGGCAGGTGACCGAGCGATTGTCCAGTAGTTTATATGACCCCACGCCTCAGCCCCATCGAGTACCCTGCTCTATGAGGAAGTGGCCAGCTCTAGGAAGGCTCATGTCCCAGAGGTCAACACCTTTGTGGGTGTGGGGATCAGGGTTCTGCTGGGTTTTGTGACTTGGCCTTGACTAGCCAGAGCTCAGGTTTCCACCCCACTCCCAGAACCCCGCAGTGGGCCCGGGGCACGTGGAGTCTCACGCATGAGCCCTGCTGCATTAATGATGTGCTCTCTCTCCGTCCCCTTGCCCCCCCTCTTCCCCGCCACAGGGTGCCGGCTGCACTGCCCTGGTGGTGGCCGTGGTGGCCCGGAAGCTGGAACTCACCAAAGCGGAGAAGCACGTCCACAACTTCATGATGGACACTCAGCTCACCAAACGGGTAAAACGCCGCTGCCCATGTCTCAAAGGGGGACCTAAGACCCACCTGGGAGCTAGTCAGAAAGTAGCCACAGCAGGGCAGGGCTGCACCTTTCAGTGGAGGGTTGAGGGAGCCCCAGACACATGCAAACAGCTGGTGCAGAATGGCCACATGCCTCAGTGCTGCAGGCTCCTGTGTTCTTAAATCACCGTGCATGGTTCAGGCAACCAAATAATTTCCCTGATAATTAAATCTATAGCCTACAATGATGTAACCTACTCTCTTGCCTAATGGTACGAAGTAAATCACCCAGCATGAGATGTTTTGGTTTCTGCTTAAATATTTTTATGATTCTCATTAGCAAGGGCAGTAGAAAGTCTTTAAAATGATATTGGAAATGTATCTAAATTCAACCCCTAAAAAAAAAATCATTACAGACAATCACTCCTAAATAATGTTCATCAAAATATCAACATCCGATTTTCCCCTTTTGGGTTTTCCAAATAGTATTTCTCCTTTGTGCCCTTAGTGAAGTGGGTAAAGAGGGTTAAAAACTAATTAAGCAGGAATGGGGGAGATCATTTAGCTGCTAAAAATCTGACATCCCCTGACTTGTCAGGAAAGAAAAGGCCCCTTTAGAAGAGACAGAAGCAAGCCTTCCAGGATAAGAGCAGGCCAAATGAGCAAGGCAGGAGCTGTTTATTTAATGACAGCTTTTATGGAAAATTCTTTAGAGCTGCAGGCTGAACGAAGGTCAGGAATATGGTTTCCTGCAAAAACTCTCCTCTTTGCAAAGTGAGAGAGAAGCAAAAACCTGTGCTGGGGTCTTGGCCACCCTAGCGAGTCTTTCTCATTTAGGATTTAAGTGGAGCTGGGAGACCCATGAGCAGCCAGATTTTGATTGGGGTTTTTGAAAGCCGGAGAAAATATTCAGTGATGAATGTTGTGGCACAGTAAAAATGTGTTCGAAATAGAGACAAAGGCAGGAAGGGAGGGAAAGAAAGAGAGGGAGAGTGACAGAGGGTGAGCGCGCTTGGGAGGGAGGCAGTGGGGGGGGGGGAAGTTGCCAAGGCCTCTCCAGTTTCTGAGCAGAATTCTTTATGGTGTTTGATTGTTCAGTCTTTGATTACATGTATTGGATTCTTTAACAAGCCTTTTTAAAGATGTTACGAAGAAAACGTACAGGCAGATATTCTCCTGTGGTTGACATACAGATGGTTATGTATGCACCTTATGGCACTGAGCTGTCCGTGGTACAAAAGGAAACATGATTTGTAGCATCAAGACGGCAGCGTTGAGGGCTGTACCTATGGTAGGCCAGCCGGGTTCCATCCAGGGCCCTGCAACCTAGCTGCTTTCCTTCAGCCCCCTACTAGGCATGTAGAAGTCATGCTAGGAGTTGAGCAAATTATCAAAGTTACTGGGGGAAAAAATAATCACTCAGTTGTGTCTGACTCTTTGCTACCCCAGGGACGATGGCCTGCCAGGCTCCTCTGTCTATGGGGATTCTCCAAGCAAGCATACTGGAGTGGGTAGCTATTCCCTTCTCCAGGAGATCTTCCCGACCCAGGGATCGAACCCAGGTCTTCTGCACGGCAGATCCTTTACTGTCTGAGCCGCAAATATACTTCCCTTTATTCTCCTGGAACAATGTAGTGCAGGAGTCAAGGACAAGGGTATTTACCCCCCAAAACCTTCTCAGAAGCTGTTTCTTAGAGCACAGACATTAACAGCCTCTCTGTTATTCTATTTGCTTTTGAAACCAAGGATATACTTTGTATTTCATGTTATTCCTTTGTCCTCTCCATTTTTCACTGTTTGAATTAGACACTAGAGGAAAATAAAGTTGAAGAAAGCCAGCTCCCTCCTATGACAAGAAAATAAACAATTTTTCTGTGCTATGATTGTAAAAGATGAGGTTGTGGCGGCTAATTTCAGTCTTTCTTTCAAACATATTCTCTAAAATCCTCCTTAAGTCTTCTTACTTTTTGAAAAGTAGGACTGAAAACCAAATCAACAAATATTTATTGCCCATCTATGAGTACAAGGCACCTTTTAATCGAATAACATCTCACTTGACTGAGAACACTTAAATCTGTTGAAATGTTCTAATATCTCTTTCCCAGAGAAACAACCAACACGAAAGGGATGGTTCTCACACAGAGAAGATTCTCAAAGCTGGCAAGACTGGAAAGGTTCTTTTACGTAACCTTGATTGAAAGGAAACTGGCTGTGAGCTTGGCCTGCTCTGGCTTCAGCTCCCCTTCATCTGATCTCAGAGAAGCCCACCTTCCTTCCCCTGGTGATACCTCCCTTATCCATCCTCCGTCTTCTCCAAATGGCCCACTGTGTCCAGACGGAGTGGCTCATGGGTCAAACAGATGCTAAGCTTAGTCTACTCATAAGATCTCAGTGAATTCACAGAGAAAGATCCGATCGTGGGAGAAGCTCACTGGGGCATAATTGTAAACCTCTCAGGAGTGGACAATTAGCAGATTTAACAGATAAAAGCCATCTCTTACAAGTACACACAGCCTTAATTCTTCAAACATCTAAGCAAAAACTAAAAAGAGGAATTCTAACCTATTAATCGTGAAAATATTCAAATTGTTCTAGTCTTTATTTGTAATAAAGGCTTTAGCATAGCCTTTTACCATTAGAGTCACACTATTTTTATTCATTTATTTCCCAGGGAGGCAGGGGGAGGTAGGGTGGTGGCCTGATAGCACAGGGTCCAAACTCATTTTCTGGTTTTCTGAGTCACGTGACTTTTCTCCTCTCACTTGTATAGCTTGTCAACCCTGGCGGCAACGTCATTTCTGTATTTAATGTAGTCAGACCTTCCCACGTGGACTTTGCCGTGTTACTGCCATTGTTAATCTTGAAATACAATTTACTGCTAATCTCTGGGCTACTAGATAATATATATGTAAATTATACACAGAGAGACTATCAAAAAGATACTAGATCCTCATCTTTTCTCCCATGAAAATACACATCCCTGTGTCTCTATTTTATGCAATGAAACACATCCATTGCAGCTGGATACCACATCCTGTGTTCTGGGGACACCAAGATGAATAGGAGATAGTCCTTGCCCTCATACTTACTGCCTGTCCTCAAAGAGCACCTCTCCTTTCTAAAGAGCAAGGTAGCTGCCGATGTACACACTTGGCTCAAGAGCTACCAGGAGATGTTCTGTTTGCCACGCCCACTCTCCACATCAAATCTGCAGACACCTCCATGGTGTGATGCCACTGGCTGAGGACTGTCATCTCTTCATTCTTTCCATGAAGGGTCCCTTCCTCAAATACTTCATCCAAGTACATTTCCCCCTGCAATCAGGGGGTAAGACAAAAACCAAACTTGTACCTTCCTAACACTAGTGTCTTCTCCTGACTTCCCTATTAATGACATCATCATTCTTCCAGTCTCCAGGTCTGAAAATTTAGCAGCATCTCTGACTCCTCTCTGCTCTGGTACCCACAGGGGTCCAAACAGTTTCAGAGTCTGATTCCACCTGGCCAAACCAGCCTCTCCAGGTCATCTGGGCACCATACTTCAAGCTACCATCTCAATCTTGTGCCATTTCAGTTGCTTGCTACCTTCTCATCTCACCTGGACCTCCCTTGCCCAAGTCATCCTGTACTTTATCCTTGTGACTCTTCTTAGATGCTGAGACTTAGCTCTGTACATGCCACCAACCTGCTCAAAAACCTTTCTTAGCCCCCCAGAACCTACTGATCAGTGCTAAAGGAAACTTTTCTTTAATTACAAGCATGTGTCAGAGTTTTATCACAATCCTGCTGGGTAAAAAATGTTTGTTTGTTTGTTTTTTCCAGCAGGCTAATTCAAAGGTTTACTCAGAGAAGGGGTCTTTTATCAGAAGAAACAATAGTAGTCATTGTTATACTGGGTACAGAAAGTCTGGCTAAAGGACACTAGATTCCTGGCTGACAGCTGGTAGGACCCATGAGTGGATTCCCAGAACAGGTCTTAATCTTTTAAGAACTAGTCAGAAAATCAATTGAGCAGTTATCAGGAATGCTAATTGTCCCCAGAAGGGAATTATAAATTATATCACCCACTAAAGTTCTGTCTCAGACAGATTGGGTACAGTTTTGTTTTGTTTTGTTTTTAACAATAGTCATAGGAACATTGAGTTGTTGAGCTGGAAGGTTCTTAGGGATGAACCTCTCAGGCCCAGAGACAGGCGAGGGGGCCCCCAGCCATATGCGGTGAGCTGGGTCCCAGCCAGGGCTGCTGTTTGCTCTCAGGCTGGTAGGCAGCTCTCCAGCCATAACCCAGTGGGTTTCCCAGAACAGTTGGTTCCTTGGAATTCAGAATAGTAGTGAGGGTCCCAGGTCTGCTGGAAGAAAAAGCCAGTGTACCTCCAAACAAGCTGAGCATCACATTAATAGCATTATGGAACTAGCCTGCTGAATCCATAGATTCAGGACCGTGTTGCTCTGGGGAGAGACCAGACTCCAGCTTTGGACATGGAAGTACAGCCCTGCCTGCTCCCAGCCCCAGTGTCCTGCCAGCCACAGGAGCCCCCATTTCTTAGTGTTCAGTGAGGGCTTCTGGGCGAGGCAGGCAGAGGAGCCTGAAAAGGGAGTGTGGAGTAAGATGGGGAGGAAGGAGGGTGAGTGTAAGCAGGGAAAGGAAAGAGATGGCAGCTGCAGGAAACCAGCAGGCAGTGTGGGGGTGGGGTGGAGCGTCGAGGTGGCAGATGGAGAAGAGGGGATGTCCGGGCATAACAGACAACTTCAGTGGAGCATCTGAAGACAAGCCGGACCTGAGGGCTCTCAGACTGGGATATTACCATCCGTTCAGATTTATTCATCTACATTCAACCTCTAGAACTTCTTGAAGTTGTCCAAGTCACACCTTCTTGCCAGGCCTGATCTGCCCTCCTCCCTTTCTCCCTTTCCCACTTCTCCATCCTCCAGGTACAAGCACCCTCTCCCTGGAATGGAGTGCTGGCAGCCTTGTGGGCATGCTAATAGTTCTTCTCTGGGGATCCCACCAGCAGGGATCCTGGAATTACTCTCCCAGCACTCCCGGTGGCTGCTTGAAGCATGGGGAGGCAGGCAAGAAGGGTGCTTCTCCTGCCTCACATTTTCCTCCTGCAACAACCAGCCCCTCTCCTGCATAAAACAGAGGAACAGGTTACCCTGCAGAGAGGTGGCCAGAGCAAGTTATGGACATGTATAATACAGCCAAGAGCTCAAGGAACAGACATATGTGTTCTGTGTTTTCTTTCTCTGGAGGTGGAGGAAGAAGCTGACATTTGTTGCGGGGGAAGAGCGTCAGTAAGGCACCAGGTACCAAGGTGCCGGGCAACCAGGCTCTGTGCTAAGTGTTTGAAGTGCATTCTCGTTGAATCAACCCTGCAATCCCGTTTCACAGCTCAAAACTTTCTCTGTAGCACCCTTCTGTGCTGAAGCTGCAGGGCATGCTGGCCCCACAGAATCAGAAGCTCCCTGAGGGCAGAAAGGTTATTGGTTTGTGCCTCCCAGGATTCTTACTTCCTAGAACAGTGTCAGCCCCATCTTTGGGCTGCAGTAAATGATTTGGGAAGGAATGAATGAGAAAACTGAGTCTCAGAGAGCTTTCCCAACTGGTCCGAAGTGAAGGTGATCATTCATTCATCCCCTTGTGAGGTTTTTCCGAGGGCCAGTGGAGCAATGTAAACATAAAGTGTTGAGTACAGAGCCGGGCACACAGTAAGCACTCAGTGGGTGTTAGCTGTCGGTGCTGTATGCAGGATCTTAGTTGGACGACTTTCTTGCCCAGGCCCGTGAATCTTTGAGCCCTCCTTAAAGTATATAAGTCACTGAGCCTTTTCTCTGGCCACCATCAGAGTGAAAGCACACAGTTTTGGGGAGAGAATGAATGGACCCACAGAAACAATTAGCTCGTGTGCTACAGATTTGGGGGATGGAATAGCCAGTCTTCATGCACAAACAGTCCTCTTCTAACTATTCCTGAGTCCATCAGATCATGGCCAAGCTTACCCAGATCTTCCCAGTTCCCTGACCCACCCGCTCTCACCCCCAAGAGTATCTTTGGGCCCTGATGCCCCTGCCCATCAGGAGTGCTCAGTAGGTACCCAAACCCCCATCATGAAACAGTGCTTGGGAACGCTGTGAAGCTCAGTGAATCCCAGGAGGTGCACCCGACCTCTACCACTTCCCACCCCAGTGATGCCCAAAGCAATCAGCCAGGTGAATTGCAGGTAGAACCTGGCCACACAGCATTTACTGTTGACTCGGGAAAGCACAATGCAGTTAAAAGCCTATTTCTTTTTCTCTTGCAGATATTGATCTACTTAGCTTTGGGCCAGGTTGTTTGCTGACAATTAATTCAGAGTCAGCCCTGAGGCTCGCATTTAACATCGCTTTCCCAAATACGCGGGGGCCTCCTGTTCAAACCCATAAAGACGCTGTGACTGCTTTGCTCAGCTACCCAGGCTGTGCTGTGGTTTTAGTACCTTATATTTGGGCTGAAGTTAAGTGCAGGACCTGGACTCCTGTTCTGTCATATTGCTAAGTGAGGGCTATGATGATTAAAAACAAATCTAATGTCCTTTCCAGTTCCTTGATCCTGGAAAACAGGAAATAATTTTGTTTGCGTAGAGATGACATCTCGTCAAGTCTTTCTTCAGACCACATGAAAACCTTCTGCTCTTTTTGGACCTGGCTCTTGTTTTGACTCTGCCATTAGCTAGCTGTGGGATTCTGATCCTCACAGCCTATCTCTGGAACTGCCATTTCCTCATATTCTCAGCGGGGACTTGGGCCAGTTGATGATAACTAACATCTTTATGGTGCTTTATAGTTGCTATGACACTTAAATTCAGATTGACTCAGTTTGCCATTTATAACTTTAGGGTCTTGGTCTGTGTCTCCGTTTCTTCATCTGTAAAATGGGGATAACATGAGTGCCTGCCTGAGAGGGTTGTTGCAAAGATTAAATGCATTTACACATATGTAATCTGGTGCCCGGTAACTGTTCACTCTCAGCACCATCAGCACAATGGTAATTGCCTCCTAGGGGTCTCAAAACAACCCTTAAAGTAAGGATTTACTTTTCCCATCTTATGGATAATTAAGCACTTACTCCTAAACTGGCAGAACAAGGATTTACCTGCAAGTTTTCCAGTTTCCAGTACTGGTTCCCCACCAACACAGAGACTGTTGTCAGGGGCTCATCCACGCTGATGTTCCATGCCTTTATCAGTGTTCCAGGGATGAGACTTGAATAACTGGGGCTCTGCCAGTCACCCTAAATGCTGAGGTAGGCTTTTCCCTCCTATTCTTCTGGGAGGCTCTCCTAGGAGGCTTCACACCTCGGAAAACTGAAGAACCCACCTGTCAAGTTGCCCTCTCCCTACAGACTGGTGGCAAGAGGAGGCCCTCCACAGAGAGGCCCTCCCTTCTATGCTGCCTCTTTTGCTAGGAGGCTGACATCTACTCTAGACCCTGAAGAGAACCCCCGTGATGACCCCCACCTCTTCTTCCCCCCTCCTCACCTGGACACTCACTGTTTCCAGCTTCCACTCACCACCACCTGCTTCCTCTCAGGCAGGAAAGTGCCAGAGATGGGCAATTAAGTCATTTAAAACCATTTTCATGGTAGATTTTTACTGAGCAGAAAAGCAGTATTTATGTCACTTAGACATTTCTGAGAAGACCTAGCTGTTCTTTTATAACATCACTTCAGCGCCAATGAAAAATATAATCCAGCCTTCGTAATAAATTTTTTAAACACACACACAAAAGTTATCAGCCTACAAAACAATGTTTCCTAAGCCTTCCCACACGTCTCAGTATTTTAACAACGTCCCATCTGTTGATGTCAGTCTGAAGAAGCAGGCCTGTACTCTCCAATTTTATTAAAATCTTTTCTGGCTAGTAACCTGATTTCTACTAGGCTGGCCTACTTACTTCCAGGCCCTGGGCCTGTGGGCCTGTGCCAGTGTTCATGGCTGATAGAAATGGGAACGGTTCATCAAAAATCTGTTTAGCTTGTGCTTAATAAGAAATGTTTCCTCTTGCTCTTGTTACTAATTGCTGAAGATGTCTGTGTTTGGATTAAAACTTTGTCCCCTGCCATCTGGATGCCATTGATATGTCTCAGTTCCATCGTGAGCTGGATGATATCAGTGGTTTCCATGTCAACAGATGACAGCGTCATATGTGGAAATGTGACTGCCGTGCAGAGAGGGAGCCAGCCTGCAGAAGGAAGCAGCCCTGGTTTCACACCAAAATATCTTCACTGATTTGCAGACCCTTCTTGAAAATGATGTCAGTTTTATGCCAATTATACTTATATGTAAAGTTGTGGTGTAACTATTTTGGGCCATTTGGGAAAGGAAACAATGGACTTGTTGATACCTAGAGCTCCCTTTGGTGGGAAAGATTTCCTCAAAGAGGCCTTGTAAAATCTGCAGCTGAAGTGAACTAAGTCAGAGAAAGACAAACAACGTGTGATATCACTTACAGGTGGAATCTAAAAAAGACAACAAACTAGTGAATATAACAACCAAAAAAAAGCAGACTCGCAGGTAAAGAGAACAAATTAGTGGTTCCCAGGGGGAAGCGGGAGGGGTGACATAGCAGCCGGGGAGTGGAGATACAAACTCCTGAGTGCAAGACAGGCTCAGGGACATCTAGGACAGAAGGGGAGTGCAGCTGATGTTTTGTAATAACTGTAAGTGGAAAGTAACCTTTACATTAAAAAAATAAACTTTAGTTAAATTTTAAACAATTTTTAAACAAATACAATCTCTAGCTGATAGGAAAGCTGTTTACTCTCAGAATCCAAGAAATGTGCCATGTGCACTAAATAAAAATCCCATGTAGAGCATGGAACTCTGCATCCAAGGGCAGCAGTGGTACATATTTATCTATTCAAAGTGTACCCCAGGCCTCCAGGCAGCCTATCTAAATATAGCAACAGCAGTGGAGAGGCAGTCCCAAAATAATTAAGAGAAAGAGGCACTCCTCAACTTCAGCCTCCGGTCTACTGTGTCCAATACAGGATTAATGAGAGATGAATTTTCATCATCCTAAGAGTTCACGATTTGATTAAGGAAAAAGATCACTGCAGACTCATTTCCTTGCCAAATCGACTCTATCGGCAGACCCCGCCCCCGCCCCCCGCCGCCAACACATGTCAAGCGAAGCTAGAAAAACTCATCTGATAGTCACCTGCTTATTTGCTTTTCCTTAGATCAAGAATGCTGCAGCCAATGTCCTTCGGGAAACGTGGCTAATCTACAAACACACAAAGCTGCTAAAGAAGATTGACCACGCCAAGGTCAGGAAGCACCAGAGGAAGTTTCTGCAGGCTATCCACCAGTGAGTGCGCCACCAAATGAGGGGCGGTGGGCCCCGAGCCCTGCCGGCGTCCGCTCACACACTTAGAGGAGCGGGAGAGAGCTATTCTGTTCCCCTCAACAAGCACAGGGGGTGGTGAACTGGATCCAGATCAGTCTGTTTATCCATTTATTGCACCTGCCCCTGCCAGACATGGGACAGGCTGCCACGGAAGGTTAAAAACTAGATAAGAGCCTCAGGGAGCTCTCACAGTCTACGTATGCACACATACCTCACATTACAACTGGAAGCAGAGCAAACTGTGATCAGTGCTCTCTATAAGCTAAGTATTTTAAAAAGTATAGTGGAGTTTTAAAAGTAGAGGATGAAAACATTTAGTCTGACCTGGAAGTTTCAGGAAACCCTGAAAGGCTGAGCTTAAGACCTTCAAGGTGGTAGGCACAGCCTTGATAAAGGCATGGAAGCTGGGACATGATCTGAGAGTGGTGGGCAAGCTATAGTGACTGGAGGCAAGCATCCATGGAGATGAGTTTGCTTTCTTGGGGACCTGCCAAGCCCTTGATTCTGGTCAGTGGTCACCCATGTTTAAGGTCCTTGGCTGGGTTCCAAAACCAGATGAATTGACATGGATGTGGAATCAGCTGTGGGGTGAACCCAGCATGCACTTGAAGAGTGTGGCTCTTACGACTCTTTCCCGCAGATTGAGGAGCGTCAAGATGGAGCAGAGGAAGCTGAGTGACCAAGCCAACACCCTGGTGGACCTGTCCAAGGTGAGTGGCGAAATCCACTCGGGTTCTCAGACGCTGGCCTTTCATCCGCTCAGGTGTGGCTGTGAAGAAGTGCCATGGCTAAACTGGACAGAGCAGGACCGGGAACGTTAAGGCCACTTCCTCCTTCCTTAAAAAATAATCTAGGTTCAAGTTCTTGACATTTGCAAGCTACTAGTGTGTGTTATTGACTTTGAAAACCTGGCATGTGTTCCTTCAGTTCTATCGCTCAGGTTGGGCTTTGCTGGGAACTGATGGACTGACCTGCTAAGTTCGTTTAGTGTGTTGCTTGATTAGCTGTACACTGAGTTTGCAGAGGGTGAAGCACACTGACAAGACCAAATGGTGCTGATGGCGATGCTGCTTGTCCAGGTCACACCTAGAAGGAGCCTTCTGATTTGTGGTTATAACTGTAAGCTCATTTTCCTGCATCCTTCAGTCCTTACAACTCAAGCTTTTCTGGCCCCCAGTCACGAGCTGGGGGAGGTACATTTCTTTCTACCTCACAAAGATGCCAAAGAAGAGAGCCCTCCTTTCAGAGCCCTACAGTCATTCTGCATTTCTGGCCCTGAACTGCCGCAAATACTGTAAAGGAACTCGCTCCTTTGGCAAATCTCTGGAGTGAAAGGATCGGAGGCTGCTCCGCTGGCAGAGCTGAGTGTAGGCGCCACTGAAGAAAAGACCTCCCCTCCTCAGCTCCTCCTCCTCATTGCCTCTTGATAGAAACTGTATGTCAAGTGTATAGCCCAGGGCCAGGCTGGCAGAACATTCCAGCAGATGTCAATTATCATCACGGAACACGTTCCCTGAGTAAGCAAGAGAAACTCCCTCAGGCAAATTAAACCCCCTTTGAAAAGAGGGTGTAATCAGATAAATTGCCGGTTCCTGGGCCACGTGCAGTGCCTTGTTCAGTGAAGGCATCAGGCCAGAGAAAGGATCTCCCAAGCTTGGGAGGACTTTAATCGGGGAACGTGTGGCTGGCATGGGTTGGGAGAAGCCCTCAGGCCTGTTTGTCTTTGCAGGGGGTGCTGAGGTAGACGGAGGTTCCCTGCAAGCCTGGAGGAGGCAAGGATGTGAATGCAGTGCCCGAATGCAGAAGGGAACCCCTCTCCAGGGTCTAGCGTGCGCTGCTCAACACTCTTGGCTTCTAGTGTCAGAAACCCTTTGGAAGTAGGTTTTAAAATGTGTTTAATTTAAGAATACAAGGAAGTCTCATTCCAGGCAGAACCTCAGGGCAGGCGTGTGGTTAGACTTCAGGAAGGAACTAATTAGAAGTGGACTTCACCCCAGGAAATAGGTGCCCACCCTCTCTTCTCTCTCATGTTCAAGTGCTTGCATCAATTCTCTCTTTCTTCCTCTCACCCATCTCCTGACAACTTTCTATGCCCCTTGTCTCCATGGGAGGCCCCTATCCAGAGAGTCCATGTTCTAGTTCTAGCCACAGACAAAGACAAATTGACTGGCCTCCTATTGGTCTTAATTCTAAATTCTCAGAAGAGATAAGATTACTGGCCAGTTTGGGTCACATGCTCACCCTCGGACCAATCACCTGAGGCCAGGAGGAGGGAAGGTTAAGGCAAACATTGCTGGGGATCCCACGCCGGGGATGCAGGAATGACCACCAAGCCCCAAGATATTTCTTTAACAAACAGCCGTATTTCTGCCTTCTGTCACCTGGCAGGACACTCTGTGGCTGGAGTTCCCCTGGAAATAGTGGACACCCTGGACTTTCGAGCCTGCATTTCTTCATTGTCAGTCACTGCCTATCACAGAGATAGGGCCCTGCAGAGCAGACTGGGTGAAGCAAACTCCATGAACTGGAAAGAGGCTCACAGAAACTGGGTGGGGAAACTAAACCATCAATTACTGGAAAGAAAGGGTGTGGGAGAAAGGGTTAAGGGAAGGTGTCTGCTAGGCTGCAGGGGTGATGTGAACTCTGCCACGCTCCATCTTTCCTCCCAGGAGGCTCAGCCAAGGTCCTGGCAGCAGCCTAGCATCTTTCACACTGGTCCGCATTCCCGCCTGGCATCTTGTCGCCAAGCAACAAAACAGGGGAGACAATAATAACACGGTGTTCTCTCCTTTTCTCTCTGTGCTTCGTCCACCCGGCTCACCACTTCCCACTCCTGTCCTGTGGTCCTCTCGAGATTAAGAAAAGAGCATGTAGCCTCCAGATATCACTTGCTCTACGGAAGAGCTCTCTTGTAGGGTGGCAGAGCTGGGGGGCCGGGGAGGGGTGTGTGTGCTGGGGCTCTTTATACCTAGCTTCAGTGTCTTTCATTGAGATGTAAAACTCCTTCCCCACATCTGAGGCTCAACTGATCAGATAAGGTGATATCTGTGAAAATGCTCCGAAAACTATAATGGTTCTGCACCTGGTAGTTCTGATTAGAAATCTAGATGGGGAAACCAAGATCCCAAGGAACAAAGAGACCATCCCAAATTCGGTCTCTTGGCGAGCTGCCATGCTGGGGCTGGGACCCCAGGGCCCAGACTCAGTCCAGAGTGCCTCAGGGTGCCCCTGCAGGCAAATCCATTGGCGGTTTTGTACATTCCAGGAAGAACAATGCACCTTGAGGAACTTCTGTGAATGGTAATTAATAAAGGAGGCACTGCCACCCCTAAACAGCCTCTCCTCTGAGAGGGCCACAGTAGAGTCCTGCCCTGGAGAAGTCACAGTTGCCTCATTCCTTCTGGGGCTGCAGCCAGTTTCCTGGTGGGAAGGTGTTGGGCATGCGTGCTTAGCTGTTCAGTCATGTCCAGCTCTGTGCAACTCCATGGACTGTAGCCTGCCAGGCTCTTCTGTTCATGAGGTCTCCCATGCAAGAATACCGGCAGGGGTTGCCGTTTCCTCCTCTAGGAGATCTTCCCGACCCAGGGACTGAGCCCACGTCTCCTGCACCTCCCGCATTGGCAGGGGGTTCTTTACCACGTGCCCCTTCTCCTATCTCCTCTCTGGCTTCACACATTTTGCCACCTCTAACTCTCTTTTTCATTCGCCTCACTTCCTACTCCCTTGGCCCCTGCCTGCACCCATAGTTTCTGCATCTTCCTGGAGTAACTTGAAATTTCAGGTGAAATAGGATCAAAGTGTTACTGGCAAATGACCAGAGCTGCAGTACCTGCAGGTGAGGCTTGGAGGGTACAAAGCAACCGCAAACCCAGCTCTGCCCTTGCAGCCACAGAAACACCCAACAATATGTTCCTGAAGTCTCCCAAGAATCTTGCTCCCAAGTCTAATGCCATTTGTTAATTTGCAAGGAGAAATGTGACTGTCGATAAAGTCCCTACAGACCAACTCAGGAAGCCAAATTATAACCAAAAAGTTGCCTGGTAAGAGTAGACTGAGAACAATGGTGGTAGTGAATGGAACAAAGTGGTTTCCTTTCAATTGAATGATCATTAGATGATATAATGATATAATGATCATTAGATGATATAATGATATAATGATCATTAGATGTATAGTGGGCAGGACTTTGTCCTGGTGAGAGGGGGCCAGGAGAAGATGGTGCCTAGGTTTCAGGTGGGAACAGCTTGAGTGAACGGCCTCTCCTGGAGATAAGGAGCACTGGCAGAGAACAAAGATAGAACGGAAGATGGCACACTAGGCGTGAGTTGCATTTGTTTAGCACTCTGCTGACCTGGTTTATACTTCAGGCTCAGAAGATGAGTTTATTACTCTCAAGTTGTATTGTGTTTGCAGTTCTCTGGAGGTACTCCATGTTTGCTCTTCTGCTCTCACGATCTCGTTCAGGGTTCATTCACAAAAACTTCCTGAGCACCTGCTCCCAGAGGCAGGCCCTGGGCTGGGCCCCCACGGGACTCTTCTCTCCTTTCCTTCAGCCACTCAGGTCTCAGCAGGAAACACTGGGAAATCTTCTAGTTATATGGAAATAACTTGTGGTACAAGAGGTCTTCTCCCATCAGTTAAACTTTTACGTTCGCTGAAGAATGGAAGGGCAGAGGTTTTCCCCTGAGACAGCCCTTCATTCATTCACTAGTCCTACCAACAGCTTTTAGTGCTGACCATGTGCAACAGACTCCCTTGCTAGGCACATCTGTGAATATTTATTCATCGAAAAATGTTAGCTGAACCTCTCCTATGTGCCAGATACTATTTTAAGTCCTTGGGACATTTCAGTGAACACAACAGGCAAAGGTCCCTGCCCTAGAGGGAATTTCCTTCTAGTGGGAGAGAGCAGAGAGCAACAACATGCAAAAGAAACAGCAGATAGTGTATTAGAAGACAGCATCAAAGAAAGGAAAGCATTGAGCAGGGTTAGCACTGAGCAGGAGTGGAGTGGGGACAAGGTGCCTTATTAACAAGGGCATGGGTGAGGGGAGGGGATTTTTTTTTTTAATTGGAGTCTACTTGCTTTACAATGTTGTGTTAATTTCTGCTGTACAGCAACGTGTATCAGTCATATGCATACATATATCCCTTCCCTTTAGATCTCCCCCTGCCCCCATCCCACCCTGCTAGGTCGTCACACAGCACCGCTGTGAGCTCTGTATGCTGCACAGAGCTTCCCACTAGTATCTGCTTTAAACATGGAAGTATACGCATGTCAGTGCCACTCTCTCAATTTGTCCCACCCTCTCCTTCTGTGGGAGGTGATTTTTAAGGGAGGTTTAGGAGGAGGTCAGACTGTGGGCCATGGGATGTGTATGGGGTGAGTACTGGTGATGGGCAGGTCCCCAGGACACTGGGAGATGGCACGAGGGCAGGATGTTTACTGAGGGGCGGTGTCAGGACCGTACCTGTCAGAGGGAGAGGTGGGTAGAACGTGGCAGAAACAGAGCCTGAACCATGATACGATAGACAGAGTCAACTGGCCCATGGCAATTCCCAAGGTGGACTGGCCCTTCAGGGGTGTCCCAAATTGAGGCGCCCTCCATTCTTAACCAGGCAGGAGAGGCACTATAATCTCTGCAAGGTGGCTCCCTTTCACTGCAACCCAGGCCAGAGTGAGTTTCATCAGATAATTGTACATCCTGGCTGCGGTGTTGAAAGTGAGCGGGGGGCGGAGCAATGACTTCATTATTATGTGTTTTGTAAGGAAACCAAGGTTCAGAGCATTTAAGGGACCTGAGGGAAGGCACACTGTTAGTGAGCAGCATACATGTACTTGAACCCTGGCCTACCGATGATGAGTCTATTGCAATGTCCACTCCCTGCCTCAGAGCCATCTCTTTTTAATCAGTAGGTGTCATTGCTGTATGAGCTGAGAGGTTGGATGCAGTAAGAAACAGGACACATTAGGGACTTATTCTATTTCAGAAGTGCTGCTTCTTTTCCATCCTACCTATTTTCTAATATATATTTTTATAGGTAATATGCATTGTTTTTGTAATAAAACAATAACAACATAAAAACACTGTGCCAAGAGCCTCCATGTCTTTAAGAAAGTAAACGGCTTCTCCAGCCTTGGCCAGAGCAGACGTAGCCGATGTGGAAGCTGGTCCCTGGAGAGTGGTCTTTCCACTGTCATCTGGCAGAGTATCTCATTTTCTCATCACAGATTCCCCTGTGACGACCTGTTGTCTTCCCATCTCTCACCTCTCCATCTCCCCAAACAGATGCAGAATGTCATGTATGACTTGATCACAGAACTCAATGATCGGAGTGAAGACCTGGAGAAACAGATCGGCAGCCTGGAGTCTAAGCTGGAGCACCTCACCGCCAGCTTCAATTCCCTGCCCCTGCTCATCGCCGACACCTTGCGCCAGCAGCAGCAGCAGCTCCTGTCTGCCCTCATGGAGGCCCGGGCGTCAGCGTGGCGGTGGGCACCACCCACACCCCACTCTCCGACAGCCCGATCGGGGTCAGCTCCACCTCCTTCCCGACCCCATACACAAGTTCAAGCAGTTGCTAAATAAAACTCCCCACTCCAGAAGCATTACCCATAGGTCTTAAGATGCAAATCAACTCTCTCCTGGTCACTTTGCCATCAAGGAACATTTCAGACCAGGGATCGTAAAGAAGAGACACCGAGCTAATTAACTAACTCATGTTCATTCAGCGTGCTTGGTTTGATATGCCTTGAAACCAGAAATCTAATCTCTGTTTAGGTGCCTCTACTTGGGAGCAGGAAGAGGAGATGACAGGAAGCGACGCCTCTGGCAGGGCCCTTGCTGCAGAGTTGGTGGAGAGCAGAAATCCACGTTCAATCTCAGGTCTTCACGTGGGGAGGGGTGGGGGTCAGATGCACTGAAGTAGCCAACAGTGAAGCCAGCCTAGGGGTGGGTCCCGCTGGGGAGGGGGTGTGGTGTCAGGCTTGGGAGATGGGTTCCTCACCCTGGGGTCCTCCAGCCCACTGCTTTCCTTTCCTTTTGTCTAAGGAAGCCCTCAGAGGACAAAAGTAAGAGAGAGCTGTCCACAGCTTGCCAAAATAGATGTTCTTTCCTCCCATCCCTTACAAGGTCATAAAATTTAGACTGAAAGAAAAATTGATGAATAAAAAGCCAGACTCTCCATTCAATATTAATACTCATATAAACCCATGTATTTGCAAGCGTGTGCATGCACACATACACACACACACACATCCCACATTCAACCCAGGTCTTTTCTTATTTGCACTTGACCCAAGTAAAGAGGGACCTGGTACCTTACTCTGCACACAGTAGGCACTCTCTAAATGCACATTGAGTTGGTCTGAATCTGGATGTGGGTGCTGTCAGCTCAGTAGGTTTGCCAGTGTTGCCACATTCTGAGCCTCACTGAAGACGCAGATCCCTTCAAATACAAAACAGGGTACACCATGCTTGCTCTGAGATGAATGACAAGCCAAAATTCGCATTCTGGAGAGATAAGCAGCCTTCTAAAAATAACAGCTTCTGCAGAGTTTTTATCTTGTATCCAAACAAGCTGTGTTCCACAGGAGTGCATGATCAGGTGTATGGATATGAGGGCAGGGGAAGAGGATCTGTGCACGCATGCACACACATGTGTAAATAGGTGCAACCCCAGGACACCTTCATGAATAGAAGTATTGTCTGGGGGTTTGCTCAGTGATATTTATCCAGTAACAGTTTTCCAGCCGCAGATGTTAAGAGCACACATGTGTCAAGGGCCTCACGTGAGAGCTGGGAGGAGAAGTGAGGAGTGACCCAGGTGGTCCCTTCTATGTGGCCTAAAACCACGTCAGAGTGCAAGGTTTTGAAGATAAAGGGAGCCCTTAGGGAACACTGTGGGTGAGATAAGGTGACACAGACTTGTCAGTAGCCTATTCCTATTGTGCCACGTTTCTCTCGGTGCAAAAATTATTGTAATACTTCTCCAGCTTCAAGAGGCTTCAGAACCATCCAGATCCAGTGTATGACAGGAATTGTGAGGACAGGGCATCCGGATGCAAGATATTTTTCTCATACCACCATCTAACTATACATAATGCTTGTGAGGTGAAAATCATCCAACTGCTCATCACATTTCTCATGCTGAGGTCTCTGACTTCTGCTTGTGGGGACTTAAATGATACTGTAGGGAATATTTCATCTGTTTAGAAGGATGAAGGATGTCATCTGTGGTGCAGATGATGTCCTGTGATACCCCACAGGACAATCATCCCCTTTCTGAAAGCAGAGTCTAGCTGTGAAGACTTCTACAGCTCTGGGCCTGGTCTTCTAAGGACAAAGGAATAATCAGACAGCAAAAGGTAGACAACCCTAGGAAGGCCACTCTTTCAAGAAGATCTGGTCTCTTATTAAATTTCTTCTTTTATCTTTTTTATTGCTATTGCTATTTCTCTTCCCTTGATGGCATCATTTTTATCTCAATAACTCCTTTGAGCATTTTCCTTGGTTGTTTTGTATACCATAGATGCCACACTTGCTGGCTTTTTTTTTTTTTAACTTGTTATTTTACCTATTGATTATCTAAAAGATCCGTATCTTTCTTTATGTCCCAAGAATGGTGCTCCTGTTTCCAGTGACAGCTGAAAGTATAAACAGACAGATAAGCAGATGGAATAACCATGTGTCTTCTTTGTGTTACTAGTTCATTTCACAGTGTGAAAAGCACTGACAGGCCAACCTGAGCAGGCCAGTCTCGATCATCGAAACTGCAGCCCTCGATTCTTAATTCCTAGTCACCCTTCCCATTCCCCAGGTAGCCCTATGATGTGCGTGAAAACAAATGGCACGCAAGAGTCCGCTGCTACTCCTCCTGCCAAAAAGGATGTGCAGACTGTCACTGACCCATTATTGTCTATGGGTGGCTCTTCTTTAACCCATCACTAATATTGTTCACTTGGGTAAATCCTAATGACCAAGCTAGCAACACTAGCAAAGAGAGTGGCTGGAGATACTTTCAGTAAAAGCAGTCACTGGTATCCTAGAAACACCCAGGCATTTGTAGTGTGACTAGACCTATTGGTAGTGCAATAGCTAAGTATGGTTTTTCTCCTCGGGAAAAGAGTACTTACTCTTCAAAAAAAGAAAATGATTGAATTCGCATGTTGACCCTCCAGTGGTAAATGGGACGCTGCTTCTCTGCGCTATTTCAGCTTTAGGAGAGGAAGTTACCCATTCTCCCCCAAGTACAATCAACCTGTGATAACTTAGGTATTGATTATCCAGGATGTCACCCACCTGTTTCCTTCCTACAGCCCTTCTTTGGGCTAAGTCCACTGTGCCTCAGCATCACAGTCAGATGGGAAAGGGGGCCGGGTGGGTTTTCGTGTTACATCTTCTTGTCCTGTAATTTCAAGTTTGGTGGTAGAGGAGATTTAATTATCTACTCAAGAGTTGGCTATATGAAAAAAAAAAAATTAATTACGGTAACCCCACTCCAGTACTGAACTGATTGAGTTCTTCCCCCTCCTGGAAGTCAGACCCAGTGGCCAAGCCCCTCCTATAATCTTTCTGTTAACTCAGTGTCAGATCAAAGTATACTCTGATATTCCCTAAAATATCTAGACACTTGAATTAAAAATATAGAGTCACCCCTTTATTGCTTAAGCCATATTATAGCTTCATGTACTGTAAAGGCAGGGATGTATATGATTACTTAAGACCACTAATCTCAGTGGGATTTCAGGACAGAACATCAGTTGGTAAGTTATACCAGACTAGGGGCTCACCCCTCCTTAGATTGAAGTCCAAATAAAAATATGCATCATTGGATCAAAGGCCACATATGTGTGATCATCATCAATAAATGATCATAAAGTGTCTATGAACTGCTCTTGCCATCCTCATAATATGTAACTTCATGACATCATATCTCTAGAAAGGTATAATACAATGCAAAAGAGCAAGAGGGGTAAGGCCTTGAATCACCGCTAACTTCTGGCCTCAGCAAGTACCAGTGGTGTAACAATAATCTTGTAAGTGAGAGGGTATAGAAAATGTATTCACAAGTAAATTCTAACGTGTTGAGCAAGTGCAAACTGTTGCTGTATATTAAAGGATGGGAAGAAACAATATTGAAGAAATAATGATTTTAATACATTTAGGGCTTTCCCCTTTGATATTTTATAATTTCTTATGAGTAAATCCTGATGGAAGAGAATAAATCTAGAGATACAGAATCAGAATAAATAAAATTCTAACACTGGATCCACATCTTTGGCCAATGAATATAACCACCTCAGACCTCAGTTTCCCTATACTTAAAATGAAGATAACAATTAATATTCTTAAGTGTGAAGTATTCAATAGATTTTAAAACGGAATCACTATTGTCAACAACACCAGCCCAAACCAACTCTGTCTAGTCCACACTTTGGTGTTGCCTCAGAGTGTACTCAGTAGTTACCAAAAGTAATTCTTACATATTGACCTATGTGAAACTAGCAGGGAGAGAAGCATGGGATTAGCACATAGTCCCAAGACCTCTCTCCTCCTTCAGAGTGTACCTCATCAAACAGCGCACCCCAAATCAAGAATCAGTGTTTCATTCTAGAACCCATGATGTTGCTACCATCACAGTACCAGATTGAGACACTATGAGGTCATTGCACTACCTATAGGTTACTGCTCTTTTAAAGTTACTGCTTTTAAATCGTAAAATATATCCTCAGTTCTGCAGTCATCCCACTTCCCTAGATGCTGCTTAGAAGCAGATGAAGGCTCTGTCAGCCATCATTGTGCTGCCCCTATTGACTCTGCACGCGTTCGGTTTCAGTACCTTAGACAGCTACCTGGCAGGCGGAACGGCCTCTTCCCTTCCCATCCTTCCGCTACAGTCGGTCGGCTTAATGACACCCTGGACAGTATCCCTTCCTTCTCTACTGCCGCCAAAGTAAACACTGTGGGTACGGGATCACTGGTGCCACTAAGAAAGGAATCTTACAGGGACAGCAATATTAAGTGTCTGCCTCTGGCAGTAGAATATAGGTGAGTTGCTCTTCACCCTGAAAGCTTGGGCCAAGCTGCATGAATAGAAATTAACACTAAACTCCTGTCAGATGAGTAATACGTAGATTTTTACTAAAATAGACTGAAGCTTATTAAAAAGTTCTCAGTGGAATGGTATAGAAATATATACAGATAGAGAAAAAAAAATAACTGTGATCTTTTTCCTTACACCATTACTGGAAATGCCCAAATATGAACTGGAGTTCCCTCTGAACAAGACCATTATCAAATCGTCAACGTATGACCTCCAAATCTAGGTGCCAAGTGCCCTGCCACAGTTGTTTACACACCTGAGAAATATGTTCTGGAAGCTGTACTCTTGGGCTTGGACCATGTGTTGAGACGAACAAAACAGACGTTGTGACCAACCAAGCTGATGGAGGAAAAGCACAAAATTCAATACCAACCTATAGTTCAGATCCCAAAGAGATGCTGAATTTATAGCCAAAAAAAAATTGTTTTGACAAATCAAATATCAACCTGATCGGAACAGCCAACATGAAAGTTCACAGAAGGAGGACAGGGAATAAACAACATTCTCTAGCTGTATCATATCGTCTCAGTTTTTGAACCTCAACCAGGACTGATCTACCTTCATCAGATACACCTTTTAATGGCGCAACAACTCAGTGTTGGCCCCACACTCTCCATTCTGCACTGACCGGAAGAGAACAGAAAAGAGCAGCAGGACGTCAATGGAGGAAAGATATCCATGGCGAACTCAGAAACTGACGTGTTTATATTCAGAATCAGATGAGCTTCAATATGAATTTGCATCTTGCCTCTGTACTGCTTGCTATTTTTTAATGATAGGAGAAAGTATAACAGTTTATTTTAAATATGAAATATATTGCTATATTATAAAATATATTGTAACTTTCAATTAACATTTTGTATCAAACTAGTCTCTAGCAGGTACAGTGTCAACCTGCTCTCCCAACGACTGTTTCTGAGTACACATCACTGTTAGTGACTGCCTGACACCCAGACCAAGGGTCCTCAGCCTACTGAACTGCCATATTCTAATTCTCTGAGACCTGACTAATAGAGATAAAAGAACGTTATACCCCACTTAGAAGACTAATTCTACCCTAAATTCTTTCAAGCCATTTCAGAAGAGATTTTAAAAGCCATCACTCCTTAGTAGCTGTGCAAAGCCAGTTTAATTAAAGGGCAGGCTCTTTCTATCTAAATGCAAAGGCCCTATTACATAAATGATTTGTCTCAAACTCAGCCAATCAGTTTTTCCTTTGGCAATGGCAGAATGGGCCATAAGGAAGGGTCTTGTTCTCCTGTGACACAAAAGATTCAGAATCCTAGGCATTGTAAGTTTCTCTGTGTCAGAGTATAACTGGGATTGGAATTCCATTTCCCTGGGGGTTCAGTGAGAGCCCAGTGGGCAGTTATGCTTTTCTGAGTCGGCTCCTTGAGGGAGCCAGGTTTCCACACGTTTAACCACAACATGGAGCACAGCTCCTAAGGGGATGAAGAGAGGAGGCAGGACATGCAAAGAGCTTTTTTTTCCTCTTCTGCTAGTTTAGGTGGGAGGAAAGAAAGAGTTTCCATCAAGATGTTTTCCTTTATCGGCAAAACTGTGACAAATTTTCTGCTTCAGCAACTACAATATCAATGTCCTTCCTTCTCTGATAGAGCAGTTGAGACACGTGTAAAATTTCTCACGTCCTTCCTTTGGCCATGGGACTATTTGTAGATGAAAACAGGATGCATTTGGTCATAGAACGAAGGTTCCCTAGAATCAGTGGCCTCCTCTCGAGGAGGACCCTTGCTTGTTATCACATTGGTAAAATATTGCACAAGTGCACACCAAGAAGCATCAGGATAGATGCAACTGAGTGTATCTCTTTCCTTCACAATCTCTGAAAATTCACACAGATGTACTGATAGTGCAAAACAGTAGGTTTTCTCCTGGGAAAAAGGCTGGAATCCTCTCACACTTCCATTTTATTTGAGCTTAAATATAGATAAGGCAGGAGCCTCAATGATGTTATTCATGCCATTCGAAAGAGAAATATCTAAATGCCCAGCTTCAGTCTTCTCGTGTGGCTGAGAGCTAACTTGGAGACACATTTTATTTCATTTTTATTCATTAATCCTTTTATTTTGCATTGGAGTATAGCTGATTAACAGTGTTGTGATAGTTTCAGGTGGACAGCAAAGGGACTCGACCATAATATACATGTATCCCTTCTCCCCCAAACTCGCTCCCATCCAGTTTCCCACATAACATTGAGTGGAGTTCCCTGTGCTATACAATTTGTCCTTGTTAGTTATCCATGTTAAATATAGCCATGTGTACCTGAACACACATTGTATTTTTATTCAGCTGAATTCTCTCAGTCTCTATACTGGTCCTCAGTTACATGTTTGTCTGAGCTCCATTAAAGCCATCAGAACTCCAGGGCACCTGTTTTTAGCAAGTTACTCACTCACTTGGTAATGGAAATTAGTTTATTCTCAATTTTATAATTGACTGATGAATGTACTGGTGGTAATTTATTTGTCTCATAATACTTTTCTGCTACTAAATAGAACTGTCTCTTTTGGCTTTTCCTTCTAGCTGTTCTCAGACGAAGACTTCTACGTTTATAGAGAGTGTTCTGATTTTTCTACTCAAAGTTATTATTCCATCTAGAATTAAGAAAACCAATACAAATTCCTGATTTGGGGAAAATGGGACCTTTAGACAGTAATTCAGGCATGTAGCTATACATTGACAGTTGTAAGTCAAAGTGTGGTCCACAGATCGACAGCATTAGCATCACTTGGGAACTCATTAGAAATGCAGAATCTCAGGCCCCATCCTAGAACTACTTAGTCATATTAGGCATTTTAACAAGGTCCCCATGTGGTATACATATTAATTGTAAGCACTGTCCTGATCACACAGCAATGGTAAATAATATTATTACTATTCAGAAAATAAAACTTTCTTCCTTGACCCTCATGTATAGAATTATTTGATGAAGTAAAGGTCCCATATGATCATAAAAACAAATGCATCTTAAAATTCCTCTTGAGGTCAGATAGCTTGAGTGGTATATACAAAGAAGCAGTCTTTTCCCAGTCTTATTTTAGAAGGACTTGCTTCCTAGCAGTGAGCCATCTCAAAGCACCTTTTTAAGATTTTTGTTTTAGCGAATGCTGGCAAGGCCATCAGAATATCAGGTGGTCACTCAGGCCAGGTCCCCTGAAAGGCCACCTGGCTCCCTGCTCAGCATAATGCAGAAATAGCTGTATCTGTGTTCCTCCCTTGAGAAACTCAGCATCCCATCAATGGGAACTCTCCTCCCTAGAGGAAACTAGCAAGAGAAGTTAGTTTAACCATCTAGAAACATTCCTAATCTCTCTTTAAACCAAGTCTCTTATTCATTACACCAACCTGACACTCCGAGGTAAGCAAGGAAAGATGTGAATTGTGATATTGGCGCCATAAATTGATATGTACCCAGAAACAGTTATGTTCTGAATTAATGGCTTTAACCTGTTCATTGTAAAAGTGCCTTGGACTTCAATCTAAAGAGGTCAGTATAAATATATGTGTGTGTGTGTGACATATGTAGGCAAATATTTACATATTTATACATAGGTACACACACATATACCTGCACATTCATATATAACATATACATACATATATAAATGCTTCGTAATATATCATATTGCTATTTGCAGCTCCATTTCTTTTGTCTGGTCCTATGTTTATTTGTTTAGTGAGAACTTTATATAGAGAGGTTCTATCCATAACATTGATGTATTTTTTGTTTGTTTTTACTTTTTATTAAAAAGGTAAAGGATATAAAAAGTCAAGTGCCTGAAGGTTTTGAATGGAACTGTGGTCAACTTTCTCAGGTCGCCAAAAAGGAAATGGAATTTGCTTTCGGGAACCATTTTTCTGTTTCAGTGGCTTGTTGTTCTCCCTCTGCAGGACTGCCTAAGTAAAAGTGGTTACAGTGATTTTGTAATTTCATTATAATCCATTTTAACAGCAAATCTTTTGTTCACTCTAGTGCCAAGTTCTCTTCACACAGCAGCATCAGAAGGCTCTGGTCTTCATGAGCTAGGCACAGTTTTGTTGTCATCTGAAAGACTAAATTGTAGGAGACGGGGCTTGGGTCAGCTCCAATGTTGCTTGGGTTTCGCAGGTACCTCAGAGGTAAAAACTCTGCCTGCCAACCAAGACATGGGCTAGATCCCTGGCTCAGGAAGATCTCCTAGAGAAGGAAATGGTAACCCACTCCAGTATTCTTGCCTGGGAAGTCCCATCGACAGAGGATCCTGGCGGGCTACAGTCCATGGGTCACAAAAAAGTTGGACATGACTTAGCAACTAACTAAACAAATATTGCTTCCATTTAGTAGCACTCAAAGAAGGACAAGTAGGAATTTCTCTCCCTGAACCAGGTGAGACTGTCTAAGATGGCCAGCCAAGGGACCCCAGTGAACTTTCTAGACCTCCTGCTCCCTGCCTTTCTACAATAATACAATCATCTGTATCGATCAGCCTGTCTACCAAAGCTCATCTTGTTCTATAGTGTGACAGCCTTTAAGGGACCCGCCTCTCTGGTTAGAAGCTCTCCAGAGTCCCAGGCAGGGTCCCAGGGTTTCCATGGCTCTGTTCATGAGCTCAAGGAAACACTTTACTTCTTCACATCAACTAAATCTTTTCTCCATTTCCCTGCCCAAGTGGCAATGCCCTCATGACAGCCAGGGCCAGGCCAGAGAGGGTGATGCCCATTCATGGTATCAATCCCAAGAGACACTTCAAACATCAGAGGGGCCCAGAAGGACAACCAGTCTCTCCAGGTGTCCCACTGCTACAGCCACATTTGTGGAACTGTCATTAAGAAGGCTCGGCAGGACGTCCCTGGTGGCCCAGTGGTAAAGAATCCGCCTTGTAGTGTGGGGGACGTGGGTTTTATCCCTGGAAGATTCCACTTGCATGTGCTGCAACTAAGACCCAATGCACACAGTCAAGTTAATTTTTTTAAAGGCTTGGCAAACCAAGTTCCCCAAATTGAACCCCCATACCATACTGTTCTCCCTATGAACTTTTCTGTAGCTCCAGATAAAAAGAAGAAAACACAATTTAGGTACTTTCAAAACCAGTATCTAATATTTGAGGGTTTTTTTCTGTTAAAATATCTTCAAAAAATATCTAGCTATATTTCTGTAGCCATTCACTACTTAAAGCTCTTTCCAAAATCCCTTATTGAAGTAATGCATTTGCCAACCCAGGGATTACAAAACAACAGTACTTCGTACTTAAAAACAATAATAACTTTCATCCAAGGACCTCAAACGTCAATAATTTAGTTATCGCCCTGTGAGGTAGATGACAAATATTATTCCCATTATTCAGATGGGAAAATTGAGCTAGAGAAAGCAAGCAGCAAATGACTTATCAAAGTCAGGAGTTAAGCTGCAAATACAACCTAAGACTTTTCAGCACATTTGGAAAAGAACAGAAATTAAGGGCTCAAATTCTATTGCTGGTCACCTTTGTGAAGAAGACCAAGAATGTATGTCAACCACATGCCTAGTCCCAGGCTTGGCATGTAAATGGCAGGTGGGTGGGAGACGACATCTCTTTCTCTGTGCGAAGTGTGAGAGCTGTGCCACCGAGGGTGAGCTGAGTCTATGGCCTTGGCCTTCACCGCTTCCTCTTGAACTGAAGCTAGAGAGAAGGGGCATTTTGAAAATGTTCTGGTAAATGCTGATACAATACGATGGCATTAAATAAAAACAAGAAGGGAATTGACTCCAACACAAAACCAAAAGCGCAAGTGGCTGATTTCCTTTAATTTTATCTTCTTCCTTCCCTATGTCTGCAGTTGTGAAAACAGGAATTTTTAAAGGAGGAAATCTTAATTTAGATTGAAAACAGAGCCCCCTGGAAAAAGTTGCCTCTTTTCTTTAATCAAGGTCAGCATTGCCTTAGTGTTGATGGCGGTGCCCGACTCAAGAGATTGGCCCTGCCAAGAAGCGAACACGTGAACGGGTTTAGTATCTAAACCCAGTTTTAACAACGTTGGGGAGAAAGTGAGAACTGTGCCGGAGGTAAGCGACTGTTATCAATGAGGATGTATAGACACACTGATGTGTGATAAAGTACGCTTGCAGCTATGTTCAAATAAAGGATCAGGCAGTTACATAGTACGGTGATTTCATTTATCTGAGCAGAGGTTCTCAGTCTTGGCTTCACACTAGAAGCACCTCAGAAGCTTTTGAAAACATTCAAGCCAGTGCCCCTGAGACCTGAGATTCAGAAGGCAGAGTCTGGGGTGGTGCCCGGGAGTTTCCCTGAAGCCCCCCAGGGGGTCTAAAGGGCTCTCAGAGTGGAAGGCTGATCCAGAGCTTGCTGAAGTGAGACCCCCGGAGGTGTTCAGCCTGGCCAGTGGCCCCTCGGGGGATCTCTACCCTCTCGAGTTGGCAAGGAGCCATTGGGGAGGGGGCAGAAAGGGCGAGATTTCTATTGAGATGGGGATTTGCTTGAAGCTCCATTCCTTTCATCCTGCCCTCGTTTCTTTCCCAATTCTGGACCCATGAACCTGTGCTAATTTGCATTCAACTCTACACTTATTGGCAAACAATGCTGCCAGGTTATTATTCACTCAGTATTTCTCTGCCTGGCTGCTGCAGCCTTCTGCTTTCTCCTGACACACAGTCTGTCTGGGGCATAATATCTTTCTTTGGCCTTAGGTCTCTATGAGGACTCGGGGAGGGTCATCCCAACATTTTCATTAGGCAGAAAAGATTAAACTTGAAAATAACACATTGCCCTTGCTAGCAGATGTCTCATTAAACCTAACACAAAAACAGGGTAACCTGCCGTGTGACACTCATGGATCCTTTCCTAACTATATTTAACCATTAAATAAAAATGACTCCTATCGTAAAGAAAACTTGATCCGTTATTACATTATACATAGCTATGAAAACTGGGGGAATGGGACATTAGAACCCCAAAGTGGGCCCAGTTCTCAGAACGGGGCAATCCGGCTAAATACGGGGCCCTCTGAGTAAGACTGCCCCCTGCAGGTAAGACAGAAATACAGCAACCAAGAGACTAGAAAAACTACACAGGAAAATTTCTGCGGGAAATTTGTGTCCTGTCCCTTACCTGACACACAGGAAATGGAGAGGCAAGAGAAGTGATTGGCTCAGAATCGAACAGAGAACTTCTGCCTAATTGGGCAGAAACTGAACTGGAACGCTGCCACCCCATATTGAGAATGCCTTCTGCGCTGGTGAGGCCTGCCCAGAGCCTCAGCACATTCTTCCTAGATTCATCCTCCTAGTCAGTTATCAATTTTGCAAATGTTAGCTAAAAATAAAATGCCCTGCTTCCCCCTACCCATACATGTTCACACACACACACACACACACACACACACACACACACACACACACCATATTATCAGCCTCTCATTGAAAACAAAGATATGCATATTGTGACTGGCTAAATTAATTCATCATGTATTTCGTATTCCAGAGACGTTGATCATTTTCAATGTTATCTGCCTTTAGTTTAGAGAATTTCAAGCTAATACTTGCAAATCTACAAGAACCCCCACTGGTTAGGGAGACATTAAATTAGATTATTAAAATGATGCAATTTTATACCCAGAATTACAGTGGATTATGCTAATGGTGGTCAAGGTTATTAATCTTTATTCCAGTCACTACTGCAAATAGTACATGAACATTAGCCAAAAATTAACTTAATCTTTTTTTTGTAGCATGAATTTGAAATTTACACATTATTTTTTTCCAGGGACAAGTCACACTTAATAGCATCTCTTAAAAATGCAGTCCTGTCCCCTAGAAAACCAAAGGTGGAAAACATGAGTGCGATATGTTACTGCTGCCTACAGGCCATTTCCTCTCTGCTTAGGTAAAGCTTCTTTCCAAATCTGTTCTACCTCCTACTTTCCAACACTGGGGTATCACTTAAAAGCCATCAAGTATTTCTCAAGAAAGAATACATATAGCAGTGGGGCACCCACACCCCAGTCACTCATCAAGGGAAATGTCAGGTCTTCTGTAAGCTCCTGTACACCGTGATTCAATTGCCCTTTCTTCTAACACCCTCTTCACCTCCCACCTCTTGGAATGAGAAGGTAGATACATAGCTCTGCCTGAACATCAGAAATTAGGAATCCTAACAGATTTATATTTAAGATTTCCTAGGGAATTTTTTTTCCTCGGGATGACAATGCAATGTTTACTTGACTCAGAAATTCGGGAAGCTAAGATCCTGTTTGGTTTTGGTTCAGATGAGAAAATAATCATCTAGTATTGCCTGAACATCCACAAGAGGGGCTGACGTCTTCGGTTCTCTTTGAGAAAAGTGGTGAAAGAAAGCTACAGAGGACAGTATTCATTACCTCCAGGACATCCATTCCCTACAGTTCTCCAGCCCATGGTACATGTATTTTAATTTGGTGAATACACCCTTCCCTATGCATTTGGGTAGAAGTAATTCTTTTCCAGACCCATGGAAGACCAAGGCAAGCTAGGGCAATTAGAGGAACTCATCACCCTCCCCAAAGATGAGCACGTGGCCCAAATTAAGCCAACACGAGCAAATGACTCTCAGAGTGAGGGCTTAAGCAGAAAAAACAAATAAACAGTCTTCCCCAGGAAGGTGTGGTGTACAGATTTCGTTAGGAACTGATGTCCCCTTTTGTTTCATGAGGGAAGAGGGTGGGGTTGTCAGGGGCCAACACATGGAACATGAAGCCAAAACCACAGAAGGCAGAGAGGAGAGGAAAAGAGAAATGGGGGCCTTGGAGCCACTGTCTCTTCTAATTACCTGGGCTGGTAACTTTGCTTTATGATGAAGTTTTCAGGTTTATGATGAAGTTTGAGGGATTTTCAGCCACATTCAATGTAAAGAGTCCTTGTAGAGAAGAACCAATCTTCAGTGCACGTCTGATTCCCCAGAGGAATAACCAGAATGAGAATTAAATGAAAATGCTTATTCAGTACTTCTTACATTTAAAAAGTTTCAATTCAGCTCAGTTCAGTCGTGTCCGACTCTTTGCGACCCCATGAATCCCAGCACTCCAGGCCTCCCCTGTCCATCACCAACTCCCAGAGTTCACTCAGACTCATGTCCATCGAGTCAGTGATGCCATCCAGCCATCTCATCCTCTGTCATCCCCTTCTCCTCCTGCCCCCAATCCCTCCCAGCATCAGTCTTTTCCAATGAGTCAACTCTTCACATGAGGTGGCCAAAGTACTGGAGTTTCAGCTTTAGCATCATTCCTTCCAAAGAAATCCCAGGGTTGATCTCCTTCAGAATGGACTGGTTGGATCTCCTTGCAGTCCAAGGGACTCTCAAGAGTCTTCTCCAACACCACAGTTCAAAAGCATCAATTCTTCGGCGCTCAGCCTTCTTCACAGTCCAACCCTCACATCCATACATGACCACTGGAAAAACCATAGCCTTGACTAGACGGGCCTTAGTCGGCAAACTAATGTCTCTGCTTTTGAATATACTATCTAGGTTGGTCATAACTTTTCTTCCAAGGAGTAAGCGTCTTTTAATTTCATGGCTGCAATCACCATCTGCAATGATTTTGGAGCCCCCCAAAATAAAGTCTGACACCGTTTCCACTGTTTCCCCATCTATTTCTCATGAAGTGATGGGACCGGATGCCATGATCTTAAAAAGTTTAAAACACGAAAACTAAATAGGATAACAAGAAAATTGGAAAATGCCAAAACTGACTCTAGAGTGTACCTTGAGTAGGGTATAAGGGTGATGGAAGAAGGAAAGATACAGAATGAGATCCTGTTCCATGAATCAGTCAGATATTCACAGAAAGAAGACACTAAACCGGACCGTGATTCATCAGTCAGGTTGGGGAGAGGAGTGCAGTAAAAGTGACCTGGGTTATCACTTGGAAGGAAGGTAGATATCGATAACTTCAGAGTTAGACAGTTAAAATTATAATCAGTTATACAGTTGAAACAGAGTCTGTTACTTCCAAATTAGTAGAGGTTGAAAAGCTGAGGGGGAAAAGCAATTCAAAAGGAGGAAAAACACAGAAAAGAGGGAACAAATTGAAAGGACAAGGGACTTCCCTGGTGATCCAGAGGCTAAGGCTGCACTCCCAGTACAGGGAGCCCCGGTTCAGTTCCTGGTCAGAGAACGAGACCCCACAAGCTGCAGATGAGAGTTTGCATGCTGCAGCTGAAAGGTCTTGCGCACCACAATAAAGGTCGAAGCTCCCACAGCTCATACCTGGCTCAGCCAAATACATACGTAAATATTTTCAAAAGGGCAAAACAAAATGGAACGAACATACCCAACTATTTCCATAATCACGACAAAATAACAGGCTAAATGCTCTAGGCAGTAGAAAAGGATTATCAGACCCAATGTTTTTAATTACCTAGATATCAATAAATGCTATTTATGAGGGATGCATCTAAAACATAAAGACAAATTGAACATACAAATTTTAAAAGCTACACCAAGTATATTCTAACCAAAACAAAGTGGTGTAACTATATAAATATCATGGGGAAATATAATTTAATGTAAAAAGCATTGAGTTCACCAAGAAAGTATAATAATTCTGAATTTATATATTTAGTCATTTGGCCCCAAAATACATAAAGGAAACATTTGTGGAACTACAGCAAAACACAGACAAGCCCACAGTTATAGTGAGAAAATGTAACACATCTCTCTGAGTAAGGGTAGATCAAACAGGCAAAAAAAATCTGAAAGGATATTGAAAATGTGAATGACTTAATAATCATAAAATTACACCTTTTCCTAGTACATAGAATATTAATGAAAATCAACCATTTAATGAGCCATAAACACATTTTAAGGGACTGGTACCATACAAACAGGGGCTTTCCCACTGGCTCAGCAGTAAAGAATTTGCCTTTAATGCAGGAGATACAGGTTCAATCCCTGGATCAGGAAGATCCCCTGGAGGAGGGCATGGCAACTCACTCCAGTATTCTTACCTGGTGAGTCCCATGGAGAGAGGAGCCTGGTAGACTGCAATCTGTAGGGTGGCAAAGACTTGAACACAACTGAGGTTGCTGAACACCACACACGCACCATACAGACATTCTCTGAGTACAACGTAATATATACTAAAAATCAGTAAAAAAAAAAAATTCTAACCAAAAGAATGTCCTTCCGAAATTAAGAAGCATACTTATGAATAATTCATGAGTCAAAAAATAAATCATAATAGAAATTTTCAAATATGTAAAACAGAACGTTAATGAAAATACATTTCAAAATTAGTTGAATGCCATTTTATTAAAGGCACAATGAGCAAATAGAGACAAGAGCAGAAATTAAGTAGAAAATAAATATATATTAGATAAGACTTTAAAGAATCCAAAAGTTGATCGTGTGAAAAAACAATTAAAATTGATAAACCTCTAGCAAGATTGAACAAAAAGAGTCACAGAAGGAAGGGAGGAGCAGAAGAGAGAGAGAAAACAAAGCAATCTTAGGAATGATGCTATAATCACTGAAAAGATAATAGGAGGCTATTTGGAAATAAATGGAAAAATAGATTTCTATTTAAAAATCTACTTACCAAACTTGACTCAAAAAAATAGTTAACAAATAGAATAATCATAAAATCATTAAAAATCAGTAAGTAAATGGTTCAGGTTTTCCCACAAAGAAAATGCCTAGCCTGGATGACTTTAGTAGCAAATTCTATCTAATATTCAAGGAGCAAAATAATTCCAATCTTAATACTCTTTTTCCAAAGCATAACAACAACAAAAAGAGCTGTTCTCCGATTCATTTTATGAAGCTAGCATAGCATTGATATCAGAATCATAAGGACAGTACAGGAACGGAAAACTATAGACCAGTTTTGTTTATGACTTTAGATGCAAACATCCTAAATACACTATTATCAAACTAAATCTAGAAATAAATGGGGGAAAATACATCATAATTAAATTGTCCCCAAAATGTTTAATATTAGAAAATAATGAAATTTGCCATATTAATAGATCAAAGGATAAAGATCATTTAATTATAATAGATTTTAAAAGAAATTAATTAGGGACTTTCCTGGTGGCCCAGTGGCCAAGACTCTACCCTTCCAATGCAGAGGGGTCCCAGGTTTGATCCTTGGTCAGGGAACTAGATCCCACCTGCTGCAACTAAGAATTCACACACCACAACCAAGAGTTCGTGCTGCTTATTGTTTTAGTCACTAAATTGTGTCCTGCTCTTTTGGGACCCCATGGACTGTAGCCCACCAGGCTTCTCTGTCCATGAGATTTCCTGGGCAGAAATAGTAGAGTGAGTTGCCAGGTCCTTCTCTGGGGATCTTTCTGGACCTGCATCTCCTGCATATGGCAGGCAGATCCTTTACCACTGAGGCACCAGGGAAGCCCTAAGGATTCGCATGCCACAACTAAAAGATCCTGCATGCTGCTGCTAAAAGATCCCAAGGCCCCGGGCACAGCCTAGTAAATAAATAAATATGCATTTTTAAATAAATAGTAACTTTAAAAGAAAGTAATTAATATCAACATTGGTTACTTAAAAACAAAACACTGAGAAAATTAGGCATGAGTTTGAGCAAACTCCGGGAGACGGTGAAGGATAGGGGAGCCCGGTGTGCTGTAGTCCCACTGGGTCACAAAGAGTCAGACATCATTTAGCAACTGAACAACAGCAATCAGTCCGTGATTCATGCCTTCGAATGCCCTTCACCTCTTGAGTGTGGGCGGCACTTGTGACTCACTTGTAGCCAATAGAAGATGGCAAAGGTGATAAGATGTCTCTCCTGTGATTATGTCCACCCCATCCTAGTGGACTGAGAGGTTCTCCTGCTGACTTTGAAGAGGCTAACAGACATGTTGTCAGTTGCTCTTGGAAAGGGTTCTGTGGCAAGGAGCAAGTGGCCTGTCAGACCTGAGGGCAGCCAATAGCGGGTAAAAAGCCAGAACTCTCAGTCATGTAAAGGAAAGAATTCTGTCAACAGTCTGAATGAGCTTTGAGAAATGATCCTTCCCCAGTTGAGCCTCCAGATGAGACTGCAGGCTAGCTAGCAAGATGACTTACCCTGTGAGACTTTGTACAAATGACCCAGCTAAGCTGTGGCTGTACCCTTGACCCATGGAAACTGAGATAATAGATATGTGTTGTTTTGAACAAATTGTTGCACAACAATAGAAAACTAATAAAAAGGGAACTTTCTTAACCCAATAAATGATATTTACAAAATAATCTCTTCCTAAAGCACACACCACACTTAATGATGAAATCAAGATGCCTGTTATTACCACTTCTGCAGTGGAATTCCTAGCAGTGCACTATCTGTAGAGAAAGAGGAAAGGAGCAAAAAGTAAAAAAATTTGTCATTATTTGCAGCTGATATGATTGTCTGCTTGTCTGCCCCCAAATATCTAAAGATAAACCATTACAGATAAATTAACAAATCATTAGAGATAAGTTAATCAGCATGGTTGCTGGATACAAATTCAATCAATAAAAATTAATCATCTTATTGATACCTTATCAATAATAAGCTAGGAAATGAAATTTTACAAAAGCAACCATTTATAATAGCATCCAAAAATATTAAAAATCTAGCAATAAACCAACAATGTATATTAGAGTCTTAGAGAGACAATTATGAAATGTTATTAAAGGACAATAAAAAAACTTAAATGGGAAAATATTCAAGTTCAGGATTGCAAATATGTTTATTCTCCCTCAAATTAATCTACAGGTTTTTGGGTGTGTGTGAAACATGACAAATTGAATGTTAAACTGATACAGAAACAAAGAGGTCCTGACATCTCTGAAGGAGAGCAGGTAGGAGGACTTGCCATATATCAAGAATGTTTGTCATAAAGCTCTCTTACTTAAGGTAATGTGGCCTTTGTGTAGAGAGAGAAAGACAAATTAAACAACAACACACAACTGAGAGCTGACAAACATACATTTTGGAAATCTGATCTATTATAGAGATGGCCTTGTAAATCAGCTGGGAAAAATGGACTATTCACGGAACAGCACTGAAACAATGACTATTGTATGAAACAATTCATACACAAAAATTAATGCTGGTTGAAATAAAAACATAAAGAAAAATGTGACACTTCCAGAAGACAGTAGATATCATTCCTTAAGCAAGATTCCAAAAGCTCAAACCAAGAGAAAATGACTGACAAATTTGAGTATATTAAGACTTTCTATCCCATATTTTTTAAAGGGAGAAGGGAGTTACAACCTGTATGACAAAGTCACACAAACCAAAGTGGCAGGGGTGGCAGGGGGAGGAAGAAGAAAGAAACATGAATTTCACAGAAAAAGGAGCCACAAATGTCCATAAACATATTGAAAATGTGGTCAGCTTCCAGTGATCAAGGAGATGCAGACAAAATCACAAGTTACTATCATACCTACTAGAGTGAAATCAAAAATCAATTCCGAAGGTTATATGTGTGTGGGGCAACAGGAACTGTCACCCACCACTAGTGGGAGTATAAATTGGTGTAACCACTTTAGAAAACAATTTGTCATTACTTAGACTGGTTGAGAATGTGTATATCCAATGACCCAGTATTATTTGTAAAACAAACAAGCAAACGAAATGCCACTGGCATCAACCTCAAACAAGAATAGAATGAGCAGAAAAATTATGGAGAGTCAGTCACATGATGGAATATTATGCAGCAGTGAAAATGAAATCAGAGAACTACAACCATGTACACTAGCGAAAATGACTCCTGGTCACATAATATTAAGAGGGAAAATAGCCCAGGAAGAATACACATTGTATGTGCCTGTGATATGATAGTCAAAACCAAGCAGGACTAAATGATATCCTTCTTAAAGATACAGACATTAGTGTGTCATGGGGAAGAAGGGAGGATGGGGGATGGGATTGAAGAGGGGTGTCAGGGAATTCTGAGCTTCTAAACACTCCCTATATTTCTATCCAGGTAGATAAGATACAGACGTCCATTTTATTCTTCTTCTTTAACGTGTACAAAACGCATTCATACATTCTTTTGTATACCTATTATGCCTCATAGTTTTTCAAAGTTGTTAATAAAGCAGCACCCAACATATGTCAGCTTTTTCCTCTGATCTAGTAGGCAGTAGTACCACCTAAGGTGGGCTTCCCAGGTGGCACTACTGGTTAAGAACATGTTTGCCAATTCAGGAGACATAAGAGATGCAGGTTTGATCCCTGGGTCAGGAAGATCCCCTGGAGGAGGGGCATGGCAACCTACTCCAGTATATTTGACTGAAAAATCCCATGGACAGAGGGTTAGTCCATAGGACTGACTGCAAAGAGTCGGACACAACTGAAGCAACTTGGCATGCAGGCATGCACCCTCTAAGGTAAGCAGCAGGAATGACCCAAGATTCAGGAAAGCAGGACAAAGCTTAAGGTACAGCCTGGAAGCCTCAAATGTGGTTTCCAGACTTTAGGAAACAAAGAGATGCCCATAAATGACATCCATACTTCTTCAGTTACCAACAGAACTTTTATCCAGAGAACTTTGACCTTGAGCATGTGACAGACACTCCTGAAGACTAAGGAGGAAGGAGAAACCAGTCCTTACAGGTAACAAGAAGAAGAGAAGCCAAAGGATGTCTTATTTAATCAAGAACAACTTAAGTACCCAACAGCTGGATTTGGAGTCAGCTAGCCTGGCTTTCTTATGCTGGCTTTGGCGCTTGTAGCTGGTGACCTTCTGTGAGATGGAAGAGCTCCAAGCTTCAGTTTCCTCATCTGTAAAATGGGCACAGTAAAAGTACTCCTGCAGGAGAACTGCTATGAAAATTAAATGCGGTAACCTATGTGAGGTCACCTCCCACACCACACAGGGCTAGCCCCGTCTCCTGCCGCTTGTGTGGAGTCGCTTATTTTCAAGCTTGATGCTTTACCCAGAGGGAGCTGACTTACACAACCATTGCTTCTTTCCATCTAATGATGGTGCTTTCTAGTCTCCCCCATGCAACCGACTCCATCAGCATAAAATAAAGAGGGCTGGAAATCCCGACAGAGTGTCCCAGGGCGGCAAATCAAGAATGCAGCTCGCTCGACTCTTACTACACCCGGGAGTCTAAAGCACATTATTCACTGTGATTAAAAAGAGGCTTGACTGCCTCCACCACGCAATCTTGTCAATCCTCCCAATCATCAAGAAATCGTAAGGACTGACAAATATCTCCTCCCAATTTCATTTCACAGAGGTCTGCAATTCCTAAGGGCATGTAGAGGGAGGCATGGATCATTGGGGAAACCCAGGGGCCACGGGAGGCAGCAGCTTCGAGTTCCTGCGGGAGGAGGATGCCCCGGAACCTCTTCCTGCTGCATCTCATTCCCCTTGTCCCCACGCCCGTTCCCCGCCCCGACTCCCTGCCCCGTTCCCGCAGCAGCTGAGTGCTCTTCTGCCTCGCTTTTGCCACCTTCCACCCGGTAAGGCACAGCGATCGATTCAAACCCCTTATCGAGCCTCCATGTTCTCTGCTGTGAAAATACTCTCTTCCTCCTTTTCTTCCAAATGAGGTAAGTCAGTGAAATAATAGCCACTTCACAGTGCATTCAATTTTCGACAATCTACTCTCTTCTCTCACCAAAAGCGCTAAGATGCTTCTAGCTAAATTAATTATAAATTGTGATCTTCCTTTTCCTGCTTATGTTTATTTTCCTTCAATATGTCAAAATTCTTGGAATCAAAAAGGCGAGCTTTTAAATAAAGACCATGTGGAGAGCAAATTGGGCTCTGCCCTGCATGGAAATTCTTCCAGTCTCCCTGTCTGTGAGATCAAGTCTACATCCCTTTCTAATCCTTGGCCCACTGTGACCCCAACCCACCTTCCAGCCTCCGTCCCTCTCTCCCTGTCTTGCCCTTTCCCCATCCTCCCTTCCTCTCTCCTTCTTCTGTTCGCCTCACACTCATGCACACACAGCTGGGTTTCATAAACCTGAGTTTCACATACTTGTGTTCCCTAAGGGTTTACACATGCTCTCCTCCTGCTGGAGAGCCCTTACCTCCATTTTGCCAAGAAAATTCTTGAACCTCATGCTTCAAGACTCGCTTCGCTAAAGCCCTCTCCATCTCCCTCACTCTAAGGATAACAGCCCTCATTTGTCTAAACACCTATTGGTTTTCAACCTGCACATCAAGATCACCTGGAGAGCTCTCTAAAAATACATATTCCTGGACCTCATCCCGGACCTTCTAAGTCAGATTCTCCCCGGTGGGAAGCATTTGAAAGCCTCACAGGTGATGCTAACGCACGGCCGGGGCTCAGAAGCTGTGCTGTGTAACAGCTGAGATCCTGGGCTCTGGAACCAAATGATGTAAAGCCTGGCTCTGCTACTAACTGGCTGCCTGACCTTGGGCAAGTCACTCAGCTTCTCTATGTTCCATAAAATAGGCACAACAGCAATAACAGTGTCTACTTCACAGAGTTGTGAGTTTTTATTGAGCTAATACAGGACAACCACCTGGCACCGAGTCAGTGTTTAATTGGTGTTAACTGTTATTATGTGTTTCTGGCACATACTTCACGTAATCTTCACAATAGCCCTGAAGGATAGTTATGATTAATCATAGTTTACAATGCAGGATCTGCAGCTTAGAGGGGAAAAAGAAGCCTAGGGTTGATAGCCAGATCTAGGATCTAGGACCAAGCCCACCCTTGGATCCTAGGTCAGTTCCCATGAACCACGTGGCACTTTATGTGTATGGCAAGCAAGTCACATTGAAATGGCCTTACCATTTGGATGGACCACTTAACATTGGCTGTTAAATTCTGTGTAGCTGGGATCCAGGTCTTGGGCATCTTTGTATCCCCAACACCTAGCACAATAAATGCCATCTAGTCAGCCCTCCATAAGTATTGGCTGAAATGTGAATTAATAAAGAAGAAAAGAAAGCAAGGAGGGAGAGAATCCGTCAAGAACAGTGGTCCGAGTCTCTGAGCAGCTCCCCAGGCTGGCACTGGGCCACACACCACCCTTGGGAGAATGTCTCCACAAAGATTATCTCCTTCACAAGGAATCCGGTGGCAAGGATAGTGGTCTCCCTATTTTACAGGTAAGAAAATGGAGCCAAAGAGTAGTAATGGATCATGAATCTCTTGATTTCTTATCTTTTATTTGCTCTCTTCTCTGTATATTTTAATATAGTAAGTCATTTCCAAATGATCTATGAAAATAGTACATAAATCAATTAACAAAACTTTGTTATTGATGAGTTTACCCAAGTTTACCTCCTTGAGAGAAGGGGTAGAAGTCTGAAATTCCTATTTGTTGATGTCCTCTAATTAACAGTAACATTTGTGATGCATTCGCCATGGGGTCTACCTCTGGGAAAGCTTGAAGAATATATGTTTGGTTTTTTTTTTAAGCACACCTGTCGAATGGAGGAGGCACATGGGTGAGCTGTGAGTCCTCCACTCACCCAGGGGTTCCCAGAGGAGTAATTGGTGAAGGAGCAGCAGCAGAAACCGAATTTAGCAAAGAAGTTAAAGTCATGTGGAAGGCATGTGGCCTGAGCTCCCTCTCGCCGGGAGAGCAGCAGTGGCCTTCACCTGGATCTGGAAACAGAGCCTGGGATAGCTGCCCCAACCAGCAGAGCTGGAGTGAGGTGATATGCCCCAGGCACCTGTGCTGGAACTTGGTAGCAAAGAATGAAGGAGCTGGAGTCAAGCCCACACCCCCACCATCAGCACCTGTGAGAGCCATGGTTCCCAGTCCCTAGAAGGTGTGCTCAGTTGCTTCAGTCAGGTCCCGCTCTTTACGACCCCACGGCCTGTAGCCCACCAGGCTCCTCTGTCCCTGGGATTCCCCAGGCAAGAATATGGAGTGGGTGGCCATTTCCTCCCTCCAGGGGATCTTCCCGACCCAGGGATCGAACCCAGGTCCCCTGCATTTCAGGTGGATTCTTTGGCACTAGTGCCACCTGGGAAGCCCTCCCAATCTTCAGACCATCGAGTAGTATTTTTGCTTTGTCTGGGATAAGCTTCTCGGTTTACAGTCTTTCATTCATAGCATTCTGTTCCTCGGAAGCCTCTGCTTTCCCGCTGTGGGCTCACCCTCCTGAGAAGTTCAGTGTGTCAGGGTGAAGGGGCTGAAGGTCAGCCCTGGGCCTGTGACCCTCCCGGCGGGCTGCAGTGGCTGAGGCAGGCTGGGAGGGTAAGTGACTCTCCTCGGGACACGCAGGCTGTCTCCCCGCCCCCTGCCAGGTGACCCCACTGCTCAGGGAGCCACTCAGGGCCCCAGACAGAGGCACCTCTCTTTCCCAGGTGCCTGATGCTCTGGGGGAAGGCGATAGAAGGAAACACTGAGGAGCCCTCAGGTCTGGAGCAGGCCCTGAAAGTTCCTATCACACAGATTATAGTAACCAAGTTTCCCCTTGGAAAGGCGGACTGCAGGCGGCAGGTGAGACTCAGCCAGGACTGGAGGGGGGTCAGCATGGCGGGACTGCACCGCCCAGCTTGCCCACCTCTGCCCCTCCATGGTCTATTCCTAAGGCCTTTGGTGCAGCATTTTAAAGGCCAGGTTGAACAAGGCTGTTTAGTTTGAATCAGACAGGTGAGACCTGACTGTCGAGGAGAAGCAGGAGCCAAGAAGGGGCCTGGCCAACAGAAGAGACCATTTTGTTCGGCCAGACTGGCAGCCTCAGCTTGAGTTGAAGTCGTCTCTCACTTTCCATCCTCCTCCTCCATGTCCCACTCCTTCTCCACAAACATTTAGAATAAACTCCACCCTTGCCTCTGAGAGATCAGGTTTAATTTTTTTCTATAAAATCGGGGGGAGTGTGTTGGAGGCAAGATATGTCTGAGTAATAAATACAGAACAGATTCTCAATACATCATACGCTGATACATCAGGGCCACAGCGATGGCTAGAACCTGTAGCCGAGTCATTAATTTGCTGATTCAATTCTGGAAGAAGCCCACCAGCTTTGACTTCCTCATTAATTTCCGTAGACAAACTGCGTCTTCTATCTCCATGGGCAAGCTAATGGATTTGATAATTACTTACTTCTGCCTTATTTTCCCATCCTATTCTAGTCTCAAAGTTGGGAGTTTGGTGATTAAAATATCTCTAACATCAATATTTTGTTTCCAAAGACATTTGAATTTTAAATGAATAGTGCAAAGCTTCCGGTACCTTCATACACAAGTGCACCTGTTTATTTCAGCTTGGCAGTTTTCCTGATTACTTTTGTATCAGAGGAATTGCAAAGATTAAGTGTTATTGCTAAACTCTTAAAAATTAAAAGTATTACACTGGTAATGGGTATTGTTTCATATTTTTTGGAGCCTTATTATTCTAAGAAGGGCTTCCCTGTTAGCTCAGCTGGTGAAGAATCCGCCTGCAACACAGGAGACCTGGGTTCAATCCCTGGGTTGGGAAGATCCCCTGGAGGAGGGCATGGCAGCACACTCCAGTATTCTTGCCTGAAGAATCCTCATGAACAGAGAAGCCTGGCGGGCTACAGTCCATGGTGTCACAGAGTCTAACATGACTGAGTGACTAAGCGACTAAGCACAGCACAGCACATGATTCTGAGAAACTCCCAAAGTACAGATTCATTCCCTTTCTCTTATAGATGGTTCAGTGAGCAGAGCAAGGGTTTGGAGTCAGAATGACCAGGGTTCATATTCCCACCTCTCCACTTACTAGGATGTATCAGTTATTTCAACTTTTGGACCTCAGTTTTCTCATCTGCAAAATGGAGAGAGCATGTGAAACAGCTGCTGAGGATCAAATGTGATTGTTTAAAGCAAAAATTTCCTGGACAGTGGTATCAACACAACCTGGGAGTTTGTTAAAATGCAAATTCCCCATCCCCCATCCCAGACCTACTGAACCAGAAACTCTGGGAGTAAGGTCTAGCAATCTGTGTTTTAACCAGTCCTCCAGGTGATTCTGATGCCCACACAGGAATGAGAGCCCCTGGTTTAAAGCACAAAGCATACAGCAAGCACCCAAGAGTTCCTTTTTCCTTTTTCCTCTTTAAATAGCAACAGTTCTTTGCATCTAATGATTGTACATGAAATGAGCTAGTGATTTCCAGCCTACCTGCTCAGTTTTAACTAACACAAACCCTAGACCTAAATAGTCCTTCGAGGATGGATGCCCACAGTCCAATAATATCCTGTAATTCACCTCAAAGAGGTCATCTTCCAGAAAGCCCACTGGGGAGAGCTGGGCAGATAACATTGTGCATTATTTTGTGGAGGGTTTCTTCATAGGAGCAGACCTGAAAACTGTTTTCAAGAAGAAACCAGGTACTTTCCAATTCCCAGACAGCCAGGCCACTGGTGGGGCTGGAGCCTTGACTAAATGCTGCCATCCTGTGGGCAGAAGCGAGACACAGTGTATGACCACCTGGCCATCCCGCCAGCACTGGCTGGGCATCTGTGACATACCAAGCCTGGACATGGGTCCAGACAGTACAGAGATGTAGGCACTGAAGCCCCCTGCCCTGAGGAGACTGCAATAGACTAGTGAATAAGATGAGACTGTAGACAGATTAAGTAGGTAGCCGGAGCCCATAGCAGGGAGACACTCACACATAAGTGCCTGAAAAGACTTATTTAAATACACAATCTGTTCCCTAAGGGCAGCAGAGAATTTGCAGAACTATTAATAAATTTTCACAGAACAACAAATATACGGGTTTTTTAATGAGAAACTAAAAATTAAGAGTGACTTAAAAAAATGCTATTCAAAGGCTCCATTTCTAATTATAGTCTCCTAATGGAGAAAACATGGAACGGCTTCATTTCTCCTGATATAACAGACGCTCAGTGAGAGCTCCCATTGATAAACTGGTACTCTCATTTGTATCTGTTCACACTGCATGATTTAAAACTCTGGGAGGATATTTCATTTTAGCACAAAATACCATCTTTTGAGCAAATGCAATTAACTTAAATTCTATATATACCTAATTCAGTCTTTCAGATAAGTAAAAAATACTATCTACCAAAACGAGAAATTGTCAGAAAGATTTGGAAGGCAGCTTGAAAGCACTCCCAGTGGACAAATCCAGAAAAATTAGGGCATCAAAATAAATAATGAAGTGACAAATTACAGCCTTTTGAATAAAATAGGAAATATGACCCTGTACTGATGTACATAAATTAAATGAATAAATAGATTTACATAGTTTTATAGTTCACTCTAGTTTTATAATATCACCCTATAGAATGTAAATTGGTACACAGTACAAGAAAATAATATGGAGGTTCATCAGAAAATTAAAAATAGAACTATCATATGATCCAGCAGTCCTTCCCACTTTGGGTACATATCCAAAGGAAACAAAATCAGTGTCTTAAAGAGATATCTGTACTCCCATGCTCACTGTAGCAGTATTCACAGTAGCCAAGATGTGGAAACCACCAGTTTCTGTTGACAGATGAATAGATAAAGAAAATGTGAATAATATATATATTATTCACAATTATATATATATATAGAAAATGTGATATATATATTATATATATATATATATATATATATATATATATATATATAGGCTTCCCTGATGGCTTAGTGAATCCACGTGCCAGTGCAGAAGATGTGGGTTCGATCCCTGGGTCAGGAAGATCTCCTGGAGAGGGAAATGGCAACCCACTCTGATATTCTTGCCTGGAGAATCCCATGGATAGAGGAGCCTGGTGGGCTACAATCCAAGGGGTTGCAAGAGAAAGGATTTAGCAACAACAAATACTGTTCTCCATAGTGGCTGCACCAATTTACATTCTCGCAAGAAAGTCAGACATAACTTAGTGACCCAACAACAACAAATATATATGCACACACACAGTGGAATATTATTCAGTCTTTTTTCAAAAAAGAAAGAAATCTTGTTATATATGACAGTATGGGTCATGGATGAATCTGAAGGGCATTATGCTAAGTAAAAAAGCCAGGCACAAAAAGACAAATACGGCATAATCTGATTTATATATAGAATCTAAAATAGCAGATCTCTTAGAAGCAGAGAGTAAAATGGTGTTTGCATGGGGCTAAGGGGTATGGGGAAATGAGACATTGGTTCAAAGGGTACAAAGTTTTAGTTATTCACAAAAAGAAGTTCTGGGAGATCAGAAGTACAGATACTGACTATAGTTAATAATACTCTTTTAACTGGTATCTCCATCGCCTTATCCTGTGTGGCTTGTGAAGAAGAGGCTCCTTCTTACCAGCAACCCATGTTTCATGTAAACTCTGAGAAGAGATGAATCTTGTCTTATTAAACTCTTAAAAAAATATAATAATAATACTATTCTGTTTACAGCCCTTGAAATTTGTTGACAAGTAGATTTTTTAAAGCCTGCAAATATACAGTTTATTTTGTTCTTCTTCCATTTTACTGAGATGTAACTGACATACAGCACTGTACCCATTTAAGGTGTACAGCATGATGACTTGACTTACATGCAACATGAAATGATTGTCACAAGTATAGTAAACATCCACTGTCTCATAAAGGCACAAACTTAAACATTTTTTTTCTTTGTGATGAGAACTCTTAGGATTTTATCTCAACAATTTTCATATGTAACACACATCAGTGTTAATTATATTTATCACGGTATACATTACATCCCTAGTATTTATTTATCTTATAACTGGAAGTTTGTACCCTTTGACTACCTTCATCCAATTCCGTCCATTTCTCCCCACCCCCCCTGCCTCTGGTAACCACAAATCTGATCCCTTCTTCTATGAATTTGTTTCTTTGCTTTTTTTTGAAGTGTAATTGACCCATAATATGTTAGTCCTTGTTACACGATTCAGTACTTCTATACATTTCAAAATGATCTTTACTGCAAATCTAGTTATATCACCATACAAGGATATAGGTATTGACTATATTCTCCACACTGTGTATTTCATACCCATGATGCATTTATTTTGCAACTGGATGTTTCTACCTTATAATTTCCCTCACCTATTTCCTTCTTATTTCTACCCCTCCCCTTGGGGAACCACCTGTTTTTCTCTCTGTGTCTGTTTCTGTTTTATGTTTGTTCATTTGTTTCATTTTTTCAGATTTCACATATAAGTGAAATGATACAGTATTTGTCCTTTTCTGTTTGATTTATTTCCCTTGGCATAATAGACCCTCTAGGTCTATCCATGTTGTCACAAATGGCAAGATTTCATTCTTTTTGTGGCTGAGTAATATTCCATTGTGTCTCTATACCATATCTTCTTTATCCATTCATCTGTTTGGGGGCATTAAGTTCCCTCCATATCTTGGCTATTAAAAATGATGCTGCAACAAAAAGAGAGGTGCAGAAAATTTTCTAATTATAGTGTTTTCATTTTCTTCAGATCAATACCCAGGAGTGGAATTGCTGGATCATACGGTAGTTTTATTTTTAATTTTTTGAGGCATCTCTTTCCTGTTTTCCACAGTGGCGGTCCAATTTTTGTATTGAGGTATAGTTTATTTACAACATCATATGATTTATGTGTACAACATAATGATTCACAATTTTTAAAGGTCCTATTCCATTTATAGTATTAGAAGATATTGGCTGTATTCTCTCTAGTGTGCAATGTATCCTTATAGCTTAATTATTTTATACATAGTAGTTTGTACCTCTTAATCCTCTCTCCCTGTGTTGCCCCTCCCCCTTCCCTTTCCAACAGTAACTGCTAGTTTGTTCTCTATATCTGTGAGTCTATTTCCACCTTTTGTTACATTCACTAGGTCGTTTAACTTTTCGGGTTCCACATACAAGTGATATTATACAGCAAGTATCTTTCTCTGACTTACTTCACTAAGTGTAACACACTTCCAGTCCATCCATGTTGTTGCAAATGGCAAAATTCCATTGTTTTATAATACATAGTATTCCATTGTATATGTATACAATATTCCATTGTATATTCCATATACATTGGATGTAGAATAAGTAGTATTACATATGTATATGTATATATAAAGTGGTATACCCGTTGTATATGATATCTTCTTTATCCATTCATCTGCTGATGGATACTTACATTGCTTCTATTTCCTGGCTATTGCAAATAATACTGCTATGAACATTGGGGTGCATGTATCTTTTCAACTTGGTGTTTTCACTTTCAAGTGTATACCCAGGAGTGGAATTGCTGGATCATACAGTAATTCTAAGTGGCTGCCATATTTACATCCCCTCCAGAAAGAACAAGAATTTCCATTTTGCCACATCCTTACCAACACTTCTTGCTTGTTGTCTTTTTGATAATAGACATTCTATCACCCTGCCTATTTAACTTATATGCAGAGTACATCATGAGAAACGCTGGACTGGAAGAAACACAAGCTGGAATCAAGATTGCTGGGATAAATATCAATAACCTCAGATATGCAGATGACACCACCCTTATGGCAGAAAGTGAAGAGGAGCTAAAAAGCCTCTTGATGAAAGTGAGAGAGTGAAAAAGTTGACTTGAAGCTCAGTATTCAGAAAACGAAGATCATGGCATCCGGTCCCATCACTTCATGGGAAATAGATGGGGAAACAGTGGAAACAGTGTCAGACTTTATTTTTTGGGCTCCAAAATCACTGCAGATGGTGACTGCAGCCATGAAATTAGAAGACGCTTACTCCTTGGAAGAAAAGTTATGACCAACCTAGATAGTATATTCAAAAGCAGAGACATTACTTTGCCGACTAAGGTCCATCTAGTCAAGGCTATGGTTTTTCCTGTGGTCATGTATGGATGTGAGAGTTGGACTGTGAAGAAGGCTGAGTGCTGAAGAATTGATGCTTTTGAACTGTGGTGTTGGAGAAGACTCTTGGGAGCCCTTTGGACTGCAAGGAGATCCAACCAGTCCATTCTGAAGATCAGCCGTGGGATTTCTTTGGAAGGAATGATGCTGAAGCTGAAGTTCCAGTACTTTGGCCACCTGATGCGAAGAGTTGACTCATTGGAAAAGACTCTGATGCTGGGAGGGATGGGGGCAGGAGGAGAAGGGGACAACAGAGGATGAGATGGCTGGATGGCATCACTGACTCGATGGACGTGAGTTTGAGTGAACTCCGAGAGATGGTGATGGACAGAGAGGCCTGGAGTGCTGCGATTCATGGGGTCGCAAGGAGTCGGACACGACTGAGTGACTGAACTGAACTGAACTGAACATATGTAAGGTGATATCTCATTATGGTTTTGATGTAGTTTTAAATTGAGGTTTTTTTTACTTTTCTTTCTGATATTTCATTGTTAGTGTAAAGAAAGAAAACAGATTTCTGTATATTAATCTCATATCCTGCTAGCTTGCTGAATTCATTCAAGCCATCCTTGTGAATGGTTCAAAACTCAACATTCAAAAAACTAAGACCATGGCAGCTGGTCCCATCACTTCATGGCAAATACATGGGGAAAAAAATGGAAACAGTGACAGACTTTATTTTCTTGGGCTCCAAAATCACTGCGGATGGTGACTGCAGAAATGAAATTAAAAGACACTTGCTTCTTGGAAGAAAAGCTATGACAAACCTAGGACAGTATATTAAAAAGCAGAGACATCACTTTGCTGACAAAGGTCCATCTAGTCAAAGCTCTGGTTTTCTAATAGTCCTGTACAGATGTGAGAGTTGAACCATAAAGAAGGCTGAGCGCTGAAGAATTGATGCTTTCAAACTGTGGTGTTGGAGAAGACTCTTGAGAGACCCTTGGAATGTAAGGAGATCAAACCAGTTGATCCCAAAGGAAATCAGTCCTGAATATTCATTGGAAGGACTGATGCTGAAGCTGAAGCTTCAATACTTTGGCCACCTGATGCAAAGAGCCAAATTACTGAAAAGACCCAACTTATTGGAAAAGACCCTGATGCTGGCAGAGATTGAAGGCAGGAGGAGAAGGGGACAACAGAGGATGAGCTGGTTAGATGGCATCACTGACTCGATAGACATGAGTCTGAGCAAGCTCCAGAAATTGGCGATGCACAGGGAGGCCTGGCGTGCTGCAATCCATGGGGGTCACAAAGAGTCGGATAGGACTGAACGGCTGACCAACAACATCCTTGTGGCCCTGAAATGAATCCAGCTTGATCATGGTGTGTTATCATTTTTAGGTGTTGGATTCAGCTTGCTAATATTTTGTTGAGGATTTCTTACCTATATTCATCAAAGATATTAACCTATTTTTTTGGTATTTGTTGGTAGTGTCTTTGTCTAATTTTGGCATTAGGGTAATGGTGGCTTCTTAAAATGACTTTAGGAGTGTTTAGGAGTGAAGCTAACATTCCTGTAAACTTCAAGAGTGTCAAGGTCATGAAAATGAAGGAAAGCCTGGGGAACTGTTCCAGACTGAAGGAAAGTCTGAAAGACTGAAAGACTTAAGAACCAAATACAAGATGTTCTGAACTGGATTCTTCTGCAACAGAGGTTATTATAGGGACAGTCGGCAAGCCTGGAGTAGGCTCTGAGGGTTATATGGTTGTTATATATCTGTTAAATTTCTGATTTTGATGACTGTGTTGTGGTTATCAAGGAAAATGTCCTTATTTGTAGGACAAATACTAAATACAGAGACTAAAATATTGGAACGTAATGGGGCATTGCATAAGTTAACAACTTACTCTCCAATAATTTGAAGGGAAGGAGCAGTTCTTTGTATACTTGTAACTTTTCTGTAAGTTTGTGATTTTAAAATTATATGGAAGACTGGTTTTTTTTTTTTTTTTTTTTTTAAGAATATCAGTTCTGGAGTCTGAGTCCATGGGTGCAGTTGCAGGATCTTGGACAAATTACTGAATTTCCCTGTGCCTTCATTTTCATGTCTGTACAGCAGTAGAATCATAATACATACTTTGTGGTGCTGTAGGGATTAAATGAAAGCAACAGATGTTACAGATTAATAGGGTAACAATTTAAGATAGGAATCACTTAATTTATCATCCAAACTGGGATTCTTTTCAGAGTAAAAGGGTGTCAACTGCTGATTCCTCAAAGAGATTATCTCAATCACCTGCTTATCAGCCAAGTTAGGTTTCTTACTTAATGCAGCAAGGGAGACCATTACCTTAGTAGTGTCTCCTAAGGAGGTGGTTGTGGGTTCAGAAGGTCTGAAGAGTTAGGCCTAAATGGGGTCTTTCAATTCAGGGGCCTGAGAGGATGACTGGAACTGACCAAAATTATGATCTCATAGTTTAGAATTGGTGGATACCGGGAGGAGAGGGTTTCAAGGGAACGCGGAGGAGTATACAGGCGTTTCACAAGCCAGTTGAGTGATCGACTGCTGAGTGAGAAGGGGGCTATTACTCTGATGAGGACTAGCTGAGTAGTCTACGTTCAAATAAGTGGGTTTTTCTAGATGTGCCTGAGATAAGCAACAGTGATATTTACAGATTCCTAAGCTGGAGTTTCCTGAAGTTCAAGTATTGTTAATGAAGTGTTTGTTCCTAACCCTATTAAACTATGTGTAGATGGTTTCCATTCTCAGGGACGCTAACTAGACATGACTTAGGAACAACAGGCATAAACCAGGATATCTGGTTGCCCTACCTATCACTAGACCAATACCAAACCCATAAAACATAGGAATTATTATCCCCACTTGACAGATAAGGAAATTGAGGCTTGTGGCCATTAGGAAAGACAGATTGTTGAGCCTTGACAGCTGAAGGAAAGCTTGCCAGAGGAGGTTAGAGTCAAGCTTAGTTCTGAATAATTAGCAGGAGCTCATTAGGTGACAAAGGGAAGAGAGGAAGAGGGTGCTGATGGGGGACAGGAGGAAGCAGACTCAGCCAAAGGAGCCAGGGCGGCCTGGGGAACTACAAACATCGAGCCCTGGAATGCCTTGCTATGGAGTCTGGGCTCCATTCTAAGGATGATAAGTCATTAGAGGGTGGTAAGCAGGAGTGGCATGCTTACATGAGCACTTTAGAAAGTTAAATTTAATTGCAGTTGTAGAAAGATGGATTGGAAAGGAGCAACAGTTATGAGGCTGCTTCAGTAATTCAGGGGAAGAATAAGGAGGACTTGAAATAAATTTGAATTAGTGAGAGTGGGAGAGAAGTGGGCAGATGAAAGAGAAGGAAGCAGAACCAACAGGACTTAGTGTTTTGAGTAGCAGGAGGGGAAGAGGGAGAAGAGGAATTGCAACCGACATGATAGTGAATCATCCTATCCAGGAACATGTCTCATCCTATTTTTTAAATTGTCATTCAGTAATGTTTTATAATTTTCTTCATAGAAGAGATTACACTTGTTTATTCCTATGTATAACTAGTACTGATTTGCTGTTACAAATGGCATTTTGAAGCCTCAATTCTCCTTCTTGAGCTTATGAGCCAGAAGGCAACTGTTAACAAAATGACCTGTTTTATCATTCGGCCAAATGCCCAGCCACTTTGGGATGCCCGCATTTAAAGGAAGAATTATACCATCCTAGGTGGCAGCCAAGTGGCCAAATAGCAAATGGAGCAGCTTCCTGGTTCCTTTCCTCCGAGAGGACAGGGCCACACTTCCAACCCTGCAGCCGGTGTCAGAGCTATAGTCACCCGCAGGGGGGAGCCCTGATCACAGCTGCAAGGTGGGTGAGAAAATCTGCCAACACCTGGCAAAGAGCAGAGCCCTGAGCAAGTCTCTCCAGGAAGCGGTGTGCCACTGGCTGAAATGTAGTTTATCATTACTGGCAGGCAAAGAGGAAGGCTTTTGGCTTATACAGAGTTCTAAATCCATAAAGGAAACACATTACCCTTGACTATCTGAAACTGCACATTTTCACATTTCACTAATTGTGTTTTTATTTGTTATTTACCCAGGAACTAAGTAAGGAAATAAATCTACTGAATTTGCATAGAAGTGATTGGGTATACAAACAAATGGTATTTTGGTAATTGGGTATATCAGTTCAGTTCAGTTCAGTTGCTCAGTCGTGTCCGACTCTTTGCGACCCCATGAATCCCAGCACGCCAGGCCTCCCTGTCCATCACCAACTCCCAGAGTTCACTCAGACTCACGTCCATCGAGTCAGTGATGCCATCCAGCCATCTCATCCTCTGTCGTCCCCTTCTCCTCCTGTCCCCAATCCCTCCCAGCATCAGAGTCTTTTCCAATGAGTCAACTCTTCTCATGAGGTGGCCAAAGTACTGGAGTTTCAGCTTTAGCATCATTCCTTCCAAAGAAATCCCAGGGCTGATCTCCTTCAGAATGGGCTGGTTGGATTGGGTGTGTAAGTTCTAACAAATGAAGAAATTTTTCAGAAATATTTCAGAATACTATGTGGGTGATAAAGCAACATTTTGATATAGCCCTTTTTCATTTCCAAAGCTCTTTTCTACTCATTGTATCATTTGATCCTTATAACAATCGTAGGAAATAAACAGATAGTCTTCCTATCACTTTCCTGAATTTATAGATGCAGACACTGAGGCACTAGTGATTTCAGGACTTGCCCAAGGAGGGTTGTCAGGCTGGCGCCCAGCAGAGCGAGGACTCAAAGACTTGAGTTTAAGCCACCACTACAATGACCTTTGGGCTTCCCTGGTGGCTCAGTGGTAAAGAATCCTCCTGCAGTGAAGGTATCACAGGAGATGTGGGTTCAGTCCCTGGGTCGGGAAGATCCCCTGGAGGAGGGAGGGCATGGCAACCCACTCCAGTATTCTTGCCAGGAGAATCCCAGGGACAGAGGAACCTGGCGGGCTGCAGTTCACTGGGTCACAAAGAGTCGGATACGACTGAGGCAACTAAGCACAGCACAGCACACGCTGCCGTTGACCTTTGCCTGTCAGATAGAAATTTATCCTCAGCTATTCCAGGGCCCTGGCCAGCTTGAACATTCAACATAAATATTTATTGGAGCAGAAAATAAGAAATAAACCAAAGAAAGACATAACTACAAATTTATGCTAACCCACTCCAGTATTCTCGCCTGGAGAATCCCTAAGAACAGAGGAGCCTGGCAGGCTATAGTCCATAGGACTGAGCACAGCAGTTACAGCTTACAGTTACATGGGAAAGCTTATGGTGAAAGAGATTCTCTGGATAGCTAACCTGCCACAGGGATATGAGCATGCACAAATTTATCCTCACCTGGCATTGTCGATCAAGAGCATTCACTAAGCAGGGACCCTGAGCTGGCCTCTCCAAGGCCATGGACAGCTGCCCAGGTTGAGGTTGATCGTTTCTAAACTGATGGAACTTGAACAGGTCATACTTCCACTGCAGACCATTCTTCATTCTTGAGCTGGGGAGACAGTTATATTGTCTTCCCATATATGCTTTTATTAAGTATGCCATTAGACAAGATGAGTTCTTCCACATGATAACCATATTACTTCCAATAGAATATAGACTAAATGGTTCTTCTTGAAGTAAAATACACTGGAGGATATTTGGTGCCAGTATCCAAATTAGCTTAAATCTTTTTTCCAAAATATTCTGAAGATTCTCTAAGAAGAATTGTGGGTTTTTTAAGCCATTGGAACATTAAAAGAAATTTAACACAATAACAACTGGCTTTAATCTACACTGACTAAGTACAAGAGAGCAATGAGGGAATCATTTGAATGATGTATTGGAACCATTTGGATTAAGTGCGTTCACTTCAGATCTATAATAGGCAATAACCATCATTATTTCTCCTTTTTCGTATTTTTATTTTTCTTGAAAAGTGGAGATTTCTTTACATAAAAAAATATTGTGCTTATTGATCAGTCTCATCTGTATTAATTTCTTCCCTAATAATTTTTATATAATTTTTAAAATTTTACCTTCTGTTTGGCTGTGCTGGGTCTTTGATGCTCTTTGGGCTTTTCTCTAGTTGCAGAGAGTGGGGGCTACTCTCTGGTTGTGGTGTGGGGCCCTCTCATTGCGGTGGCTTCTCTTGTGAAGCACAGGCTCCAGGGTGCACGAGCTTCCGTAGTTGTGTCGCACAGGCTCCTTCGCTGAGGCTCCCAGGCTCTAGAGCACAGGCTCAATAGTTATGGCTCACAGACTTAGTTGCTCTGCTGCACCCAGATCAGGGATCAAACCTGTGTCTCCTGCATTGGCAGGCAGATTCTTTACCACTGAGCCACCAGGGAAGTTCCCTAATAATTTAAAGAATGACCCTAAAGGTAGGCTTAGGACTTATATTTTACAAGGTATTTGTTTTAATTTGTGGTTACCTGTGAAAAGGGGGTTGGGGGCAAGATAGAGATAGGGAATTAAGAGGTACAAACTAGCTTGAGTTGGCCAAAAATTCGTTCAGGCTTTTCCATAACAGCTTACAGGAAAATCTGAACAAACGTTTTGGCCAACTCAATACATAAAATAAATAAGCTACAAGGACATATTATATAGCACGGGGAATATAACCAATATTTTATAGCTACTATAAATGGAATATAACCTTTAAAAATGTCCTCAGTATATTGTACACCTGTGACATAAAATATTGAACATCAACTATATTTCAATTTAAAAAATCCAAAAACCTCATGAGATTTCTGCATAAAATATTTGCATTCAAAATTATTCACATGTACATGTTATAGTGAAAGTGAAAGTTGCTCCGTTGTGTCTGGACTCTTTGCTACCCCATGGACTATGCAGTCCATGGAATTCTCCAGACCAGAATACTGGAGTGGGTAGCCATTCCTTTCTCTAGGGGATCTTCCCAACCCAGGGTCAAGCCCAGGTCTCCTGCATTGCTGGCGGATTCTTTACCAGCTGAGCCACCAGGGAAGCCCATACATATTATATATAGATATGAAATTTAATTTCTTTTGCTTTTTAAAAATTAAAGGGATATGTTTGGTTAATTAGTTGACTGGTTAGACATCAGAGATAGCTTTTAGTTTTTGAGACAATTGACTGAGTTATTCTATATATTTAAACTTATATTCATTATGAAACCTCAAGTCAAACTATAAAGCACAAAACACAGTACTTCAACCTTTAAATGTTTTCAAAACATGTTTTGTTTAAAGGGCCTTTAAGAAATGATCTCTTGTCATCATTTCTTCCATTTTCATTTAAATTTTGCTTTGTTTCTATCAAATTCAAACAAAGGTCAGCATAATACTTCTATTAGGTAAGGCTCCCTTGGATACAGGGGTGATGAAAAGATGAAAGGGAATTTGTCGATATCAAAAATTGAAATAACCAAGGGTTTACCTGAATTCCAGTCAATTTAGACATGCACGGATCAAAGATGTCCCTAGGGCTCCACTCTCTTCACCTTTCAGTTTTATTTATCCCTCCTTGGCTATGAAGCCAGATATCCACTCCCCAAATGACAGTGAGACGGCCTCTGGAAGGCCTCATATCACACAATCCTAGTTTCAGTTCAGTTGCTCAGTCATGTCTGACTCTTTGCAACCCCATGAATTGCAGCATGCCAGGCCTCCCTGTCCATCACCAACTCCCGGAGTTCACTCAGACTCACGTCCATCGAGTCAGTGATGCCATCCAGCCATCTCATCCTCTGTCCTCCCCGTCTCCTCCTGCCCCCAATCCCTCCCAGCATCAGAGTCTTTTCCAATGAGTCAGCTCTTCACATGAGGTGGCCAAAGTACTGGAGTTTCAGCTTTAGCATCATTCCTTCCAAAGAACACCCAGGACTGATCTCCTTCAGAATGGACTGGTTGGATCTCCTTGCAGTCCTAGGGACTCTCAAGAGTCTTCTCCAGCACCACAGGTCAAAAGCATCAATTCTAGTTTAACCACCTGGAAAAAGAAGCCATCATTAGTTCCCCCACACCCCCTGCAAAAGCTTAGAAAGACTGATTATTCTCCTGCTTGGCTGAGTTGCATACCCAACTATGTACCACTCTAGAAGGCAGAAGAGTGGAGGAGGGTTCTGATTGGCCAGATATAGGTCATAGAACCACACCTACAGAGGGAAGGTAGGCCCAAACTGATTGTATCAGATGGATTCCTCACAAGAAAGGAGCTCTGTACAAGAAGAGAGCCAGAAGAGGCCTGAGACAGACCACAAGAGACATTCAGTTCCATACTTTACCTCTGGGTGGTAGGACTAGAGGAAAATTAAATTTTTATGTTTTTATCTACATGTCAGATTTTCATCTAAGACTGTGTACTATTTCCATAAACAGGGGAAAAGCAATGAATATAGTTTATATTTCTAAAAGTCCTATCAGTTCAGTTTAGTCGCTCAGTCATGTCCGACTCTTTGCGATCCCATCAACCGCAGCATGCCACACCTCCCTGTCCATTACCAACTCCTGGAGTCCACCCAAACCCATGTCCATTGAGGCAGTGATGTCATCCAACCATCTCATCCTCTGTTGTCCCCTTCTCCTCCTGCCATCAATCTTTCCCAGCATCAGGATCTTTTCAAATGAGTCAGCTCTTTGCATTAGGTGGCCAAAGTATTGGGAGTTTCAGCTTCGCATCAGTCCTTCCAATGAACATTCAGGACTGATCTCCTTCAGAATGGACTGGTTGGATCTCCTTGCAGTCCGAGGGACTCCCAAGAGTCTTCTCCAACACCACAGTTCAAAAGCATCAATTCTTCGGTGCTCAGCTTTCTTCACAGTCCAACTCTCACATCCATACATGACCACTGGAGAAACCATAGCCTTGACTAGCCGGACCTTTGTTGGCAAAGTAATGTCTCTGCTTTTCAATATGCTGTCTAGGTTGGTCATAACTTTCCTTCCAAGGAGTAAACATCTTTAATTTCATGGCTGCAATCAGCATCTGCAGTGATTTTGGAGCCCAGAAAAATAAAGTCAGCCACTGTTTCCCCATCTATTTGCCATGAAGTGATATATGGAAAGATGGCTTCTTAAGTGAAAAAAAAGGTAAATTGTTGGACAGTATCTATAGTATGATCCCATTTATTGTAAAACACTTGTAAAGTACATAAGAAATGATTGTAGTATTTACCCTAGAGGGTCGTCAGGAATAGGTTATGACAGGTTAGGACATTCATACTGTTGGATTTTTTTCATCATGCACATGTACGTCTTTTATAATAAATTACAAACTGTGGATAACAAATACTTTGTGTTCACAAGTGTGTGTGTGGGTGCATGCTCAGCGGCTGCAGTCCTGCCCCACTCTTTGAGACCCTATGGACTGTAACAGTAAATATAGGCTGGTGTATTAGTTTTCTATTGCTCTGTAACAAACTGTCCCACAAACTTAGTGGCTAGAAACAAAATATATTTACTATGTCACAGTTTCTGTGAGTTAGGGATTCAGGCCTGACTTTACTGGGTCCTCTGCTTCACAGACTTACACAAGCCACATTCAGAGTGTCAGCTTACAGCTGCCATCTCAGCTGAAGACTCAACTGAGAAGGATCTGCTTGCAAGTTCACTCTCATGGTGATTGTCAGGGTCAATTCCTCATGAGTTTTTTCACTGAGGCCACCCTCAGGTCCTTTCCATGTAAGTCTGCCTGGAGAATATCCCACAACATCAGAGTGAGGAAGTGAAGGGGAAGAGAAAGTACCAGCAAAAGAGAATGTTAGCAAAACAAAAGCCATGGACCTGCTACCTCATTACTTTGCTCTATTCTATTTGCTTGTTAGGAGCAAGGCACTAGGTCCAGCCCACACTGGAGGGAAGATTATACAAGGGCGCGAATACCAGAGGTAGGGAGTATTGGAGCCAGGTCAGATGCTTCCTGTGACCACTGGAACAACCTGAATGGCTTCATGGGGGGGGTGGCGCACTGGAAAGGCGCAACTTAAAAGAGTGAGAAATTCAGCAGAATGAGAAAAGTGGAGGGGAAATACGGAAAGGAAGCACAGAAATAAAGAAGATATATGGGAGAAAAGTGGGTAAGTGTTTTCAGGGAAGGGACTAGACCATAGCCCATATTGTTGAAAAAAGTGAACTTTTCTTGGGAGTAATGAGGCTGGAAGAGTAAGTTAGGAACTAAATGCCAAACTAAGAAATTTTAAGTTTTTCTCTGCAGCGACTAACCAGGCTATTTATCAGTATCCTCACCAAAAACTTCTCTTCTGGTTAAGTCATGTTATTAATGATTTAACTGATAGCTCAGGGGGGGATCATGACTTTAAGGAAAAGTATCACATCACAGTACATAATTCACAAAGTAGATAATGTGCTTATAAAAAATAGAAAGTTGGTTACGAATTTATTCTAATCTCATCATATTGCTTTGATTTTATGTTGTAGTAAATGTCAGCAGTCGCGTAAGGAGCCTGAAGGTTTTGGAAATACTTATACAGGGAATGATACTGACTACAATGCTTTCAATTAAATGTGTAATATACATTTGTATTCAGTAGCAGTGTTGAGAGTGGAACAAGCAACAGTTTTGAAGCCAGGAAGAGAATTTTAATACCATTTGAATCTACTTTTTGAATGTTTCAAAGAAAAGGATGTAATAAAATGTGCTGAATAGGTCAAGTAAGTGCAAAGACACTGAAAGGGTCATTAAATATGGCACCATGGAAATGGTGGATAGCTTCAACAAAAGTAGTTTTAGCAAAATGGTAGGAATGGAAGCCTCAACAAGCATTGGAGAATTAATGGGGCTCCCATTCTGGCAACATGAAAGAAAAGTTACTATTCAAAGCACTCCAAAACAAACAAAAAACACTCCTGCCTTAAAAACAATTCCTAAAAATACTAAATAAAATATTTTTTAAAAATCTCCATATATATGTATGTGTGTGTGTGTGTGTGTGTGTGTGTGTATAGCTGAGCAGGCAAGAAAGTAAGGGAATTCCTCAGAGGCTAAAATAAATCAAAAGCATAAAACCAGAGGGTGAATGAGCACCGAATCCAGCCCCCCTTCCTAGGAACATCTAATGACTCCCAATAACCTAGAACTGTAGTTTCATCAACCATGCTATGAAACAGAAAGCCAAGTTTAGTGCCCTTGCAAATTGGAAATTTGGTTTTAAAAGCTTGCATAAAGCCAGTACTGTCAAAGGGCTATACTCTCTGTGAAAAGTTTGCTTCAGAAAGGGAGAGGGGATATAGCTCTTGAGTGGAGTAAGGTAAAATTTCCCCCAAATAATTCATAAGCAGCAAGTTGGCCCTCACAAAGATTTGGTAACCAAATTCATGCTACTGCTTGATCAGAAAACTCCAGGCCAAAAATTCAGTTCAGAGTAGTCCCAAGTTTTGGAGTGTCCCTGACATAGTAAGCAGAAAGAAAAAGTGTTTCTAAGGGAAATACCCTTAATGTAGGCTTCAAATATTGATCACAATACAGTTTAAACAAACAGAAGAGCACAATAAAAGTTACAGAATATATGAGAAAACAAGACATCATCTGAGAAAATCAGAACAAAAACCTACAGCAAAATCACACCCACAAAGATGTGTGGTATTGAAATGATCATATAAACAAAAACAAATATATTGGTAGATTTAAAAAAAGACTTAGACACATGGGTAACACATGGGAACAAGACTGTAAAAAATGACCTTGCTATGAAAAAGTGCCAAACTGAACTTCTAGAAATAAAAAATCGGTGACATTCTAAAAGAAGGGAAATTAGTTAGAAACGTGGAGAGAATAAAAATAATGAGCTAAATGTCCAACTTAAGAACTTAGAAAAAGAACAATAGACTAATCAAGAGGAAAATATCAGGAAGAAAATAATAAATGGAGAAATAATGAAATTGAAAACAGGATCAATAAAGCCAAGGTTGATTGAAAATCGATAAACATGAGGGAAACTGATTTTGTTTAAGATAGAGAGACAGAAAAAGAGGCACAAAGAATACTGCCTTTTATGCATAACATTGGAAGTCACACCACAGCATTAATTTTGCCAAATTTTATTCATTAGAAGCAAGTCACTACAGCAACCCATATTCCCTTTTTGTGAGAAGAGGTTTAAACATGGAGACATGTCTTAAAACCACTACTTCCTATATTACAGTTTCTACCTGGAACAGTAAGACCAAAAAGAAAAAAGTGAATAAAATGTATACAGATGAGAAGGGAAGAGTCAAATCTGGTATTCACAGGACATATTATCTACATGAAAAATACATAGAATAAACAAATCAGTAGTATTTAAAAGGTGAACATAAAATAAATATGCAAAAGTTAGTTGCATAGTTACACACCATTAATAACTGATTAGAAAATGGACTTTAGGAAGAGAGCATTAAAAACTGCAGCAATTGGAAAAAAAAAAGATAGTGAAAACTGCTCACCAAGTATCTCCTGATAATGCCTGATAATATCAGTAATTTAATCCTGAAAGTCAGATATTCCACACAATAAATCTAATCAGGGCTCATTCCTCATTATTTTATTTTTTAATATAAATTTATTTATTTTCATTGGAGGTTAATTACTTTACAATATTGTGTTGGTTTTGCCATACATCAGCATGAATCCACCATAGGTATACACATGTTCCCCATCCTGAACCCCCTCCCTCCTCCTCCCCGTACCATCCCTCTAGGTCGGACCAGTGTACCAGCCCCAAGCATCCAGTATCATGCATCAAACCTGGACTGGCAATTCATTTCATATATGATATTATACGTTTCAATGCCATTCTCCCAAATCATCCCACCCCTTCCCTCTCCCACAGAGTCCAAAAGCCTGTTCTATACATCTGTTCTATACATTCAGAAAACGAAGATCATGGCATCTGGTTCCATCACTTCATGGGAAATAGATGGGAAAACAGTGGAAACAGTGGCTGACTTTATTTTTGGGCTCCAAAATCACTGCAGATGGTGACTGCAGCCATGAAATTAGAAGACGCTTACTCCTTGGAAGAAAAGTTATGACCAACCTAGATAGCATATTCAAAAGCAGAGACATTACTTTGCCGACTAAGGTCCGTCTAGTCAAGGCTATGGTGTTTCCAGTGGTCATGTATGGATGTGAGAGTTGGACTGTGAAGAAAGCTGAGCACTGAGGAATTGATGCTTTTGAACTGTGTTGTTGGAGAAGACTCTTGAGAGTCCCTTGGACTGCAAGGAGATCCAACCAGTCCATTCTGAAGGAGATCAGTCCTGGGATTTCTTTGGAAGGAATGATGCTAAAGCTGAAACTCCAGTACTTTGGCCATCTCACGCGAAGAGTTGACTCACTGGAAAAGACTCTGCTACTGGGAGGGATGGGGGCAGGAGGAGAAGGGGACGACAGAGGATGAGATGGCTGGATGGCATCACTGATTCGATGGACGTGAGTCTGGGTGAACTCTGGGAGTTGGTTGATGGACAGGGAGGCCTGGCGTGCTGCAATTCATGGGGTCACAAATAGTCGAACACGACTGAGTGACTGAACTGAACTGAACTGATACATCTGTGTCTCTTTTGCTGTCTTACATACAGGGTTATCGTTACCATCTTTCTAAATTCCATATATATGTGTTAGTGTACTGTATTTGTGTTTTTCTTTCTGGCTTACTTCACTCTGCATAATCAGCTCCAGTTTCATCCACCTCATTAGAACTGATTCAAATGTATTCTTTTTAATGGCTGAGTAATACTGCACTGTGTATATGTACCACAGCTTTCTTATTCCTTCATCTGCTGATGGACATCTAGATTGTTTCCATGTCCTGGCTATTATAAACAATGCTGCGATGAACACTGGGATACACGTGTCTCTTTCAATTCTGGATTCCTCAGTGTGTATGTCCAGCAGTGGGATTGCTGGGTCATAAGGTAATTCTATTTCCAGTTTTTTAAGGAATCTCCACACTGTTCTCCATAGTGGCTGTACTAGTTTGCATTCCCACCAACAGTGTAAGAGGGTTCCCTTTTCTCCACACCCTCTCCAGCATTTATTGCTTGTAGACTTTTGGATCGCAGCCATTCTGACTGGCATGAAATGGTACCTCATTGTGGTTTTGGTTTGCATTTCTCTGATAATGAGTGATGTTGAGCATCTTTTCATGTGTTTGTTAGCCATCCATATGTCTTCTTTGGAGAAATGTCTGTTTAGTTCTTTGGCCCATTTTTTGATTGGGTCGTTTATTTTTCTGGAGTTGAACTGCAGGAGTTGCTTGTATATTTTTGAGATTAGTTGTTTGTCAATTGCTTCATTTGCTATTATTTTCTCCCATTCTGAAGGCTGTTTTTTCACCTTGCTTATAGTTCCCTTTGTTATGCAGAAGCTTTTAAGTTTAATTATGTCCCATTTGTTTATTTTTGCTTTTATTTCCAATATTCTGGGAGGTGGATCATAGAGGATCCTGCTGTGATGTATGTCGGAGAGTGTTTTGCCTATGTTCTCCTCTAGGAGTTTCATAGTTTCTGGTCTTACATTTAGATCTTTAATCCATTTTGAGTTTATTTTTGTGTATGGTATTAGAAAGTGATCTAGTTTCATTCTTTTACAAGTGGTTGACCAGTTTTCCCAGCACCACTTGTTAAAGAGATTGTCTTTAATCCATTGTATGTTCTTGCCTCCTTTGTCAAAGATAAGGTGTCCGTAGGTGCGTGGATTTATCTCTGGGCTTTCTATTTTGTTCCATTGATCTATATTTCTGTCTTTGTGCCAGTACCATACTGTTTTGATGACTGTGGCTTTGTAGTAGAGCCTGAAGTCAGGCAGGTTGATTCCTCCAGTTCCATTCTTCTTTCTCAAGATTACTTTGGTTATTCAAGGTTTTTTGTGGTTCCTTACAAATTGTGAAATTATTTGTTCTAGCTCTGTGAAAAATACTGTTGATAGCTTGATAAGGATTGCATTGAATCTGTAGATTGCTTTGGGTAGTATACTCATTTTCACTATATTAATTCTTCCAACCTATGAACATGGTATATTTCTCCATCTATTTGTGTCCTCTTTGATTTCTTTCACCAGTGTTTTATAGTTTTCTATATATAGGTCTTTAGTTTCTTTAGGTAGATATATTCCTAAGTATTTTATTCTTTTCATTGCAATGATGAATGGAATTGTTTCCTTAATTTGTCTTTCTATTTTCTCATTATTAGTTTATAGGAATGCAAGGGTTTTCTGTGTGTTGATTTTATATCCTGAAACTTTACTATATTCTTTGATTAGCTCTAGTAATTTTCTGGTGGAGTCTTTAGGATTTTCTATGTAGAGGATCATATTATCTGCAAACGGTGAGAGTTTTACTTCTTATTTTCCAATCTGGATTCCTTTTATTTCTTTTTCTGCTCTGATTGCTGTGACCAAAACTTCCAAAACTATGTTGAATAGTAGTGGTGAAAGTGGACACCCTTGTCTTGTTCCTGACTTTAGGGAAAATGCTTTCAATTTTTCACCATTGAGGATAATGTCTGCTGTGGGTTTGTCATATATAGCTTTTATTATGTTGAGGTATGTTCCTTCTATTCCTCCTTTCTGGAAAGTTTTATCATAAATGGATGTTGAATTTTGTCAAAGGCTTTCTCTGCATCTATTGAGATAATCATGTGGCTTTTATTTTTCAATTGTTAATGTGGTGTATTACATTGATTGAATTGCGGATATTGAAGAATCCTTGCATCCCTGGGATAAAGCCCATTTGGTCATGGTGTATGATCTTTTTAATACATTGTTGGATTCTGATTGCTAGAATCTTGTTAAGGATTTTTGCATCTATGTTCACCAGTGATATTGGCCTGTAGTTTTCTTTTTTTTGTGGCATCTTTGTCAGGTTTTGGTATTAGGGTGATGGTGGCCTCATAGAATGAGTTTGGAAGTTTACCTTCCTCTGCAATTTTCTGAAAGAGTTTGAGTAGGATAGGTGTTAACTCTTCTCTAAATTTTTGGTAGAATTCAGCTGTGAAGCTGTCTGGACCTGGGCTTTTGTTTACTGGAAGACTTCTGATTACAGTTTCAATTTCCTTGCTTGTGATGGGTCTGTTAAGATTTTCTATTTCTTCCTGATTCAGTTCTGGAAAGTTGTACTTTCCTAAGAATTTGTTCATTTCTTCCACGTTGTCCATTTTATTGGCATATAATTTCTGATAGTAGTCTCATGATCCTTTGTATTTCTGTGTTGTCTGTTGTGATCTCTCCATTTTCATTTCTAATTTTATTGATTTGATTTTTCTCCCTTTGTTTCTTGATGAGTCTGGCTAATGGTTTGTCAGTTTTATTTATCCTTTTAAAAACCAGCTTTTGGCTTTGTTTTATTTTTCCCCATTATTTTAAAAGGAAAAAATTATAATGAATTAAATTTCAAACCAAACTCTCTAAATCAATTTCCTAAAACTAAACACAATAGAACACCTGTAAAAAGTTGGCTTAAAGCTCAACATTCAGAAAACTAAGATCATGGCATCTGGTTCCATCACTTCATGGGAAATAGATGGGGAAACAGTGGAAACAGTGGCTGACTTTATTTTTCTGTGCTCCAAAATCACTGCAGATGGTGATTGCAGCCATGAAATTAAAAGACACTTACTCCTTGGAAGGAAGGTTATGACCAACCTACATAGCATATTCAAAAGCAGAGACATTACTTTGCCGACTAAGGTCCGTCTAGTCAAGGCTATGGTTTTCCCTGTGGTCATGTATGGATGTGAGAGTTGGACTGTGAAGAAAGCTGAGCGCTCAAGAATTGATGCTTTTGAACTGTGTTGTTGGAGAAGACTCTTACGAGTCCCATGGACTGCAAGGAATCCAACTAGTCCATTCTAAAGGAGATCAGCCCTGGGATTTCTTTGGAAGGAATGATGCTAAAGCTGAAACTCCAGTACTTTGGCTACCTGCGAAGAGTTGATTCATTGGAAAAGACTCTGCTGCTGGGAGGGATTGGGGGCAGGAGGAGAAGGGGATGACAGAGGATGAGATGGCTGGATAGCATCACTGACACAATGGACGTGAGTTTGAGTGAACTCCGGGATTTGGTGATGGAAAGGAGACCTGGTGTGCTGCAATTCATGGAGAGTCGGACATGATTGAGCGACTGAACTGAACTGAAGTAACAGATGGTAATAATAGGATAAAAAATGCTAAAACTCTCAATAATTAATATAATTGTTAACAAACAGCTGTTCTGCATGCAGTAGAATTGCTTTTTTAAAAACCAATATCCCTATATGCACCTCCTTTGTTGACACTGAGTTTACGTCTCAAAACATCTGATTCTGATATTCTACCAACAATTCTAATATTCTACCAACAATCCTGTATTTGCAATATAACTTGAGAACTCCCCTGCATGTTGTTTTGTAAAAACAATTGATGTGAGTTGAGAGGACAAAAATACATTTTTACTGTACAACCACAGGCCAAAAATACTGTATTTGTAATTTAATTTCTGAAACACATTCATTATAGCCGTCTTAAACTCTGTATATGATAACTCTAATATGTGGATTTCCTGTTGACCTCTCTTTATTATTTATCTTGTGTCTGAATTTTGGGGAAGTCTATTCTTTTTTCCACCCTATTTTTCATTAAATGCTAGATGTACTGTATGAAAATGTTTGAAGTACTGGACAATATTATCTTCTCCCAGGGAAGATGGTTCATAGGAGAGGTTAAGACAGGGGCAAACCACTTAATACATCTAAGATTGAATTATTTCAAGCTGGATTTCAATTTCCTTGAGAGTTAGGGGATCCCAATCTAAACCTGGTGTGTTTACCAGGACCCTTCTCATCAGTGAGTTCTGAACTTCAGTTACTGTCCCCCTTCCAAAAGCTCTATCCAGCTTCTTACCCTCACAGCTTTGACTTCAGAATTCAAAAATACAGTCGTTGTTGCTGTTTATTCCCTAAGTCATGTCTAACTCTTTGTGACCCCCATAGACTATAGCCCACCAGGCTCCTCTGTCCATGGCATTTCCCAAGCAAGAACAGTGGAGTGGATTGCCATTTCCTTCTCCAGGCAATCTTGGTGACCCAAGGATTGAACCCACATCTCCTACATTGGCAGGCGGCCAGGAAGCATTGGCAGGTGGACTCTTTACCACTGAGCCACCAGGAAAGCTAACCGTAAATACCATATGTGGGGTCAAATGTTGGTCTCACTTCTGTGGGTTTCCTCTTCTCCAGTCTCTTCACTCTTAAATCCTTTGCTATCTCAATGGATATCCTTTCAAATAGATATTTTAAAAAATGTTTTATCCAGCTCTTCTAACTATTCTTCACGGGAGGTTTGGTCTGATACAATGTTTTGAAATGTCCTTGGATGATTTTAATTTATTCTACCTTGCTCAGAGATTTTAAAAATCGAAGTCCTTAATAACACCCAAAGTATTTCTCAAATGTAAAATCCTGCCAATAAAAACTTTGAGAACCCACCAGAACATTAACAGAACACACTGATCTGGCTCTTGAGAAGTCCTGACATATTCAGTACCATTCCCGGCAGGGATACTGAGATGGACCATTCCAAAGACTTTTCTTTTCATCTCTACCAAACTATCACTGCAAAAACATATATGCCCACAAATATTGTTTTCTTCTTCCCAGTAACCTGTACCCTCTATCTGTAATTACTCCCAATGTTAGAAATTAATTCATGTATGTACAACCTGAACTTTGAGCTTACAGAAAAGGCTCACAGAAGTAAAAATACATCTTTAAGAGGTCACAGAAAGGAAATTCTTCAGTTTGAAAGAAACTGTTTCTCAGCTATCTTAGTCCCCTGTCCATGGATTAAACCTGGGCCCCTGGCAGTGGGAGCTCGGAGTCCTAACCATGGGACTGCCAGGGAATTCTCAGAAATTGCTATTCTTGCATTTCCCTGAAGGAAGAGAGATTTCTTCCATCTCTGTGCCTCTAAAATGCTATTCCTTCTTTTGAGAACCTTCTCCCTTTTATTTTTCATTATATGCTCCACTTGAGATTTCCTTGGCCTCACTTTTAATCTGGGCCAGCTCTGCATAGACGCCACCCACTTCCATGCAAGTACACACTCTATGCTAACACTGCACGCTTCTTCCCTCCTGGCTACCCAGTGGATGCAGAGACATCTGAAACTGTGGGGCGCACTGCACGGCAGAAGGAGCAGGGGAGTTAACTCTCCTAACAGAAGGAAAGCAGGAGTCAGTGGGACAATTCCGGTCTTCTTTCCCCAAGACAGTTTATTAAGCAATTGAAAACATCTTTAAAATGTTTTCCCAGGCAGACTTTCCTGAAACACATTTTATGTGACTTTTTGGAGAACAGTCCCATAACATCAAGCTATCCTATTTGCACATAGTGGCAGCTAGTCTATAAACACATCCTCATATTAACTCTCCTTCTTTCTCTGTATGTAAACTCAAACAAATATTGTCTGGGTAGAATAAAATGACAATGACTAGTTTACAGAGTTAAAAAGAGAGAAAAACATAACCAAAAATTAGACAATAGTGCTATATTATTCAGAAGGGGTAAGAAAATTGCTAAACTATTCAAAAGCTCTTGTATTGTGTAGAAGAGAATGTCAACATTGTGTTTAAACTTTAGGATGCATGATAAATTTTAAGGGTAACCACTCAAAAGAGAAAGCATAATTCCAAATATTTAGAAAGAAAAATATGGAATAGGAAAAAGTTCAAAAACAACTCAGTTAATCCAAAAAGAAAGAAAAGGGGTGGGAGAAGTAAGAAAGAAAAAAAGCAGAAACATAGAAAACATGGATCAAGTAGAAATCAGAATCAGTTTCAAATATATCAAGAATTACAATAAATATATGTGGACAAAAATTGACAGTTACAAGACAAAGATTATCAAAATTTTTTAAAAGTCCATCTGGATTTCTGAGTACTTCTAAAGCAAAAGAACTTAGAATGATTAAAAGTAAAAGGAATGAAAATGATATTCCAAGCAAATACTAAAAGAAAGCTAGTTTGGCCATGTTAATATCAGATAAAATATATTGAAGATAATGAGCATTATAGGGATAGAAAGGGATAACTCTATAATGATTTAAGATTTAATTACCATAACACTTCCCTGTGCTCAGCTGGTAAAGAACTGTCTGACAATTCAGAAGACACAAGAGATGCAGGGTTTGATCCCAGGGCAAGGATATCCCCTGGAGAAGGAAATGGCAATCCACTCCAGTATTCTTGCCTGGAAAATTCTATGGACAGAGTGGCCTGGAGGGCTACAGTCCATGGGGTTGCAGAGAGTCGGACACGGCTGAGCATATACCATAACACAGTTCTAAAAGTATAAGCATCTAATAAAATATGCTCAAGATAATACAGAGTATACTGTGATGACATAGAGGGGTGGGATTGGGGTTGGATGGGAGGGAAGCTGAAGAAGAAGGGAATATATGTATACATATAGCTGATTTACTTTTTCGTACTACAGAAATTATCACAACATTATAAAGCAATTCTACTTCAGTAAAAAAAGACATATCGATTATAACTTGCTAAAAACTACAGGGATAAATGGACAAATATATCATCACTGCAGGAGATTTTTTTAAACATGTCTTTGTGTCTGATGATTCAAGCAGACCCCCAAAAAAAGTATCAGCAAAGATGTATATCTGAACAACAAAATTAACAAGCTTATAGTAATGGACATACATCAATTTTGCACCCAACAGTGAGAGAGTACAAATTCTTCTCAAGCACATATGGAACATTTACAAAATTAGGCCATGAGTTAAGCTATAAAGCAAATAACAAATTTCAAAGAAAAGTATTACAAAACTGTGTTCTAATCACAATGCAGATATTTTAGAATTTAAAATCTCCATAGATTTTGAAATTGGAAAATATGCTTTTAAATAACTCATGAGTCAAGGAAGAAACTATAATACAATTTTAAATACACTTTACAATTTAATGAAAAGAGTATATATTAAAACTTGTAGGATATGAAAATAGTGCTTCAAGGGAAATTTATTGCTTTAAATACTTTCTACAGAAGGAGAAAGGCGCTGAAAATTAATGAACTAAGTGTATAACTTAAGTAGAAAACAAACAACAGAATAGACTCAAAGAAAGTGAATGGAATATGATAACTAGAAGACGCTTACTCCTTGGAAGAAAAGTTATGACCAACCTAGGTAGTATATTCAAAACCAGAGACATTACTTTGCCGACTAAGGTCTGTCTAGTCAAGGTTATGGTTTTTCCTGTGGTCATGTATGGGTGTGAGAGTTGGACTGTGAAGAAGGCTGAGCCCCGAAGAATTGATGCTTTTGAACTGTGGTGTTGGAGAAGACTCTTGAGAGTCCCTTGGACTGCAAGGAGATCCAACCAGTCCATTCTGAAGGAGATCAGCCCTGGGATTTCTTTGGAAGGAATGATGCTAAAGCTGAAACTCCAGTACTTTGGCCACGTCATGCGAAGAGTTGACTCATTGGAAAAGACTCTGCTGCTGGGAGGGATTGGGGGCAGGAGGAGAAGGGGATGACAGAGGATGAGATGGCTGGATGGCATCACTGACTCGATGGACGTGAGTCTGAGTGAACTCCGAGAGATGGTGATGGACAGGGAAGCCTGGCGTGCTGCGATTCATGGGGTCGCAAAGGGTCAGACACGACTGAGCGACTGAACTGAACTGAACTGAAGAGCAAAAGTAGGAACTAAAAAATAAAATAGGAAACTAAGGTACAGTAGAGAGAAGCAACAAGGCCAAAAGTTGATTTTTTGAAAAGACCAACAAAATAAACTTCTGCAATGATTTATCTGTGAAAAACAGGTAAGAAGACATAGATAAATAATTTATCAGTCAGTTTTCACTATAATATGCTGTGGTAACTAACAAAATCTCAGTGTTTATTTTTTGCTTGCTCTGTATAGCACATGTCTTCTGCATTCTCAGACCCCCAGTGGAGGACATGCCATCCTCATTGAAGAGGGAAATAAGCAAGAGAGCTAGTGGAAACACAGAGAGAATATTTTTAAAGATTCTGGTCAGATACGAAGTCATTGTGACCAAAGTCAGTTGGGTGGATATGCATACTCCTCCCAAAATGGGCACTTCAAATCACATGGCAATAAGTGGAAATGTGTAGTCCTCCTACAAAAGGGGAACAAATGTTTGAGGAACCATCTGTTCATCAACATATGAATGGATAAAAGAGCCACAGATAAAGAATGAAATAATTGCAGCTACACGGATGGACCTAGAGATCACCATGCTAAGTGAAGTAAATCAGACAGAGAATCTTATACGTGAAATCCAAAAAAATGGTACAAATGAACTTATTTACAAAACAGACATAGAAATAGACCCACAGACATAGAAAACAAGCTTTCACCAAAGGGAAAATGTAGAGGGAATAAATTAGGAGTTTAAGATTAACATACACACATTATTATATATAAAATAGATAAAACAGGGACTTACTGTATGGCACAGGGAACTATAGTCAAAATCTTGTAATAACCTATAGTGGAAAAGAATCTGAATACATACACATATATATGTATATACATACACATATTTTGTATATAAATATATATTTTGTATATAAATATATATTTTGTGTGTGTATATATATATATATATAGTTTGTATATATCAGTTCAGTTCAGTTGAGTTGCTCAGTTGTGTCCGACTCTTTGCAACCCCATGAATTGCAGCATGCCAGGCCTCCCTGTTCATCACCAACTCCTGGAGTTCATTCAGACTTGCATCCATCGAGTCAGTGATGCCATCCAGCCATCTCATCTTCGATCGTCCCCTTCTCCTCCTGCCCCCAATCCCTCCCAGCAGCAGAGTCTTTTCCAATGAGTCAGCTCTTCGCATGACATGGCCAAAGTACTGGAGTTTCAGCTTTAGCATCATTCCTTCCAAAGAAATCCCAGGGTTGATCTCCTTCAGAATGGACTGGTTGAAAAATAAAAACCCAACAACTGGAAATCGCATAAATATTAGGCTGCCAGAGAATGAATAATGGGTACACCCACAAAATTGAATGACTTGTTATACAGCCGTGAGAATGAATGAAATGCAACTTTACTCAACAAGAACGGATCCTAGTGATATGGTCAACATTTGTGTTCTCCTCCAAATTCATAAGTTGAAATTCTAATGCCCAACAGATGGTATTAGGAGGTGGGGCCACTGGTTTAACTCATGAGAGTAGAGCCCTCATGAATGGAATTTAAAGTCTTATAAAGGAGACCCCACAGAGATCACTAACTCCTTCTGCTATACAAGGACTCTGCCAATAGGAAAAGGGCCTTCCCTGGAACATGCTAGCACCCTGACTTTCAGCCTCTAGAGCTGTGAGAAATAAATTTCTGTTTACAAATCTTTGGTATTTGTTATAGCAGTCTGAATGGACTAAATAACTTAGGAATACGTTTGTTAAAATAAATGTCCAGAACAGTAGATGAAAGTTCAAAAACATCACACAGACACACACAGAAAACTAATTTTAAAATATACTGTTTAATAATGCACATAAATGTGAAAATAAATGAAAGCAATATAAAAGTTGCGTAAACACAAGTCAGGATGGAGGTTACTTCTTTGGGGAAAGCAGTGGTACAGTATGGGACCCACTTAGAAGATTTAAATTATTGGTAATATTTCTTGTCTCAGTTGGGGTGGCAAAATGCCAAATTAAAGGTGATGTTCATTATAACATATTAAAAATACTTAATCTGAACTTTCCATCCAAGGACTACTGATTTGGGGGCTTTATTAACTTATCCAGTGTAGCTGAGATACTTTTTTTTTTTTTAAGATGGTACCCACCTACCATCCAGGCCTTCCGGCCTAACTACGTAATGAATGACTGAGGAGTTGAATCAAGGCCATGAGCAAAAATGCAGGATCCCAAACCCAAGTACCTATTCCGCACCATGCCTACAGCAACACCATTAACAGAACAGTAAAAACCCAAGGAAAGCAGCAACAAAATCCTAGCTTAACTAGGACGCAAACAAAAGAGAGAAATCACGTGGGGCTCCGCCCACGCCCGGCGCGCCGGTGATGTCACCAATCCGCGACAGGGCCATTGATTTCAGACTGAAGGTAGAGAGGGCTACGTGGTGGGGGAGGGCGGGGGGAGGGTCCGGGCGGCAGTGACTGTCTCTGGTGTCGAGTTGTGTCCCGGAGAATTACAGGACCCGGTAAGAGGTTTTTCCCTTCCCCCACCATCACCTTCTGTGGCCTGAATGCCCGGCTCCCGCCGCCGCTCCAGTGTCGGGCGCTACTGGAAGGGGGAGCGCAGGGGCGCCCGGGTGGGCTGAGGGTGGCCGCAGGGCCAGGTGGGGAGGCGGGGATCGCGGGCAGCGGCAGGGCTCGGCAGCCCCGCGGGGAGGTGAGCGCCGGGGCCAAGTGCTTGTGTGCGTGCTCCCGGGTGTGGGCGGCAGAGACTGCGCACGGATGCTCTGGCGCTCGTGCCAGCCAGAGCCGAACAGCTGGGTACCAAAGGCCCTTGTTTCCCTCTCGCCAGCTCCCTCGCCTTAGGGAGAGTGACAGGAGAGCGGGGCGCCTGGGACTCGTTCCGGTCCGCTCCTTTCTGCGTCTTCAGCTCTGATTGCATAGGCCCGCGCCTCATCCCTGGGATAACATCCGCCGCCCTTGGCGTGCCTTCCACAGGGAAGGCGTAGGCGTCCGCCGTGTAGAGCCCACGGCGGGGTCACGGACACTGCGCTCCGCCTCGCTCTGGCCTTGGTGCAGGAAGCCTGTTTGCGTCACCTCCCCTTCCTTCATCTGGCTTGATTCTTGGGCCCCGCTAGAGGGTAAGCCTGCCTCAGGTGTGACGTGTTGATGTCAGAGTTTGGGAAACTTGTCTTTCAAAAAGGCCTTAGTACCTGACACTGGATACTCAACGCAGTGTCGGGGTGTCCCAGCCTGCGGTAAGGGAGAGAGCAGAGCCTGAGGTGCTAAGGGGAGGAGGATGTGCACACAGAGGCCTGCACAGTGGCTGATGTTGAGAGGGAGGCCGGATCTCTAGAGCAGGCCACTGGGAGCGAGAACGCAGAACGCAGGAGCAACAAATTGTCCAGCGAATGTGAGTGGTGATGCCAGTTTCTTTCTGTACTAAAGAAAGCCTGTTCCCATCGTGTCAGAGATCCTGAAATATCTTCTCCATTATTTCATTATTTCACAGTTGGGTGTGCTTGCTGTATGAGAGGCAGGGAATAGAGTGGAAAGGGGGCATGAACTTTGGGAGTCAAGTCTGCTTTGCCAGCTGTATGTCAGTGACTGAATTATTTAACCTTTCTACTCCTACTTGATCTTATCTACAAAATGAGGATAATTATATCTACCTTGCAGGGTTGTTGTCAGAATTTGAAGTGTCTAGCTATTATTAGTAAGATCCCAGCACCCATGACTTGAACTTGCTCTCTTGCTGAAGGTTTCCCGTTAGTACAGCTGCTTGAAAAGCAGGGGAACTTTTTGCTATTCTGGATATTTACTATTCTGCCAGATAGGATAAAGCAGAGTTGGGATGGGGGTGGGAAGACTAGAAACCCACCATCTCTCTACAGTAGACCATCAAATTTTAGAACTGGAAAAAGATTAAGCCTCACTTTATTCTCTTGATTATGCTTAGTTGCTTCATTCGTGTCTGACTCTTTGCAGTCCCATAGACTGCAACCCAGCAGGCTCCTCTGTCCATGGGATTTCCCAGGCAAGACTACCAGAGGGGGTTGCCATTTCCTTCTCCATCTCTTAATTGTAAATTCTCTTTATTGAGCACGTGCTAGGTGTGTGACTCTGTAACCAGGCTCTTTACAGACACTAATTGATTTAATCCCTCCAGCAACCCAGTGCTATAATAAGTATTATTCCCATTTTACAGATGCAGAAGATGAGCTTAGCCAAGTTTCTGACACTAGTTAATGGCAGAGCTGGATCTGAACCTAGGCCCTCAGGCTATGTGGTGTTTGGGTCCTGTTATTTCTCAGCATCACCAACTCAGTGGACATGAATTTGAGCAAACTCCCCAGATAGTGAAAAACTGACGTGCTGCAGTCCATGGGGTCAAAAAGAGTTGGACACGACTTAGCAACTGAACAACATTTCTCAATGACTTGAGCCCAGGCAGTGTGAGCCTAGTGTAGTGGGGGAAGGGAGGCATAAGCAGTTTAGAGGGGCCAGTGTTTGCTCTAAGAATAACATCTCATTGTCCAGTGATAAATTATCTTGTATCTTAAATCTTGCCCAGCATTGTCCAGATGTGAACCAAGATTTGGCCTTTTCACACAGAGAAAAAAGGAAAGGCTCATGAGCACACGGTGCTGGGATCATAGACACACAATAGATACTTGGAAAGAAGAAAACATCTTGAGATATTGTTACTTCAGCCAGGAGTAACATTGCTTAAGACAGTTTCCTTTAAGCTAGTTATTTTTATACTGTAACAGGGTGTAATGTGACCTTCCTTCTGATTTGTGGATTTAAAGATTTGAAGCTGTGATTCAGACCATGACTGGTATTATCTGTGACCAACTGATTTGAGTTTTCAAATATGTGAACCACAGGATCTGAGCTTTTGGGCTTTTGTAGTGATCTCTTGAGATACGGCAGTTTATTTTGCTCTAACATCTGTTAGACTTGGACTGTAGTGAGTACAGCTGCTTGAGTTAAGTTTCCTGGAGAACACTGGGTGATCATTTGGTATCGGGGTTAAAGAGCTCACAATATTAAGGTTGTCACAAAATTAAGTATTTGAGAAAGATCTGTGATGGGTGTGCACTAATGTGGGAATAGTAAATGGGTTTTAAACAGATGATATTCTGGGTGTTTTTGATCAGCTGTTCTGTATTGTTTCTCAGTTTGAAGATGACTTTCAGCTGTATGGTGAGTTATTAGGAACTTGGAAGATTTGCATAACTCACCCATGTAGACTGTGACAAATAAACTCTCAGTTCCTCCACCCAAGGAGCTCTCATTGCTGCTTCTTTACCCTCCCAGATGTCCTGAAGTCACTTATTTCATCACGTTTATCAGACTTAATGGGAGAGATGCTTTAACATAATTTAGCCTTCCTTTCCCTTTGTACTCCACCACCACCGCACACAGAGTGAAGTTCTTTCCCCAGAAGGATATATACTAATCTAATTGCAAATAGCAGAAACCTAATGTAAACTAACGTAAGCAAAAAAAAAGATTGATTATTTAACTAGGAGGTCCAAAGGTGAACTTCAGGCATGGCTGGATCATGAGACTGAAATGATGCCGTGAAGACTCTCTTCACCCTGCCTTTCTTTGCTTTTTTTTTATTTCCCACATTCTTTTCTGCTGTTTTCTCTGTTCATATTGAAAAAGTGACTTCTGGTAGCCCCAAGCTTGTGACCTTATAGCTCACTTCTAGCATTGTAAACTAATGATGTAGACAAGGAGCAACGGATGCCATGATTAGGCAAGTCTGTGTCACAGGCCCACTTTTGAAGGGCAGGAGTAAAACTTCTTCCATAACGACATGGGATGGGGAAGTGCAGAAGTGCTAGACAGGTGAAAACGCCAAAGGATTGCTTCAGGTGTGTGTGCGCGTGCATAGGCATTTGTGCTGACGTGTATGCTCATATCCCACTTCTCTGAGGCATTTCCAGAGTCTTTCAGCTAGAATGAAGCCACCTGGTTTTGTTTGTCCATCGCACGTTGTTAGTTTGTTATGGCATCGATCATGTTCTTTTTATCTTTTCCTTGCCTTTGCATCTGCTGTTTGGGTTGTGCGTATGTGCATGCACACACTCACACACACTGTTTTGGCTGATTGACTTCCTTGGGTTCAGGCCATGCTTCTCATTCCCAGACGCCTTCTTTGACCTCCATCAACTAGGAAGTCACATAAACCCCTGAGCACAACCGCATTGTGGATTTGATTTCAGTTTGATAACTATTTTGGGGTCAGTTCTCTGCTAGACTGAGAGCCCCTTGAAGACAGAGGCTGTGTACTCTGTATTTCTTACTTAGCTAAGAAATTAGCTGCATTATTTTTTTTTCTTAGCACTTAGAACTAATTGACATTGTATATTTGTTGCCTGTCTTCTCACTAAAACATCAGTTTCATGAAAGTAATGAGGAAAGAAATTTTTGTTTTGTTTACTACTGTATCTCTAGGGTCTAGGACGGTGCCTGGCACATAGTATGTGCTTAATAAGTGTTTATTAGATGAATAACTGAAAATCTACTCACAGGGAGAAAATGGTGCCACTGTGTTGATTAGGATTAATCAGCATTAATCTGCATGATAGATACAGTTGTCACTGTAAATATCTGTAAACACAAGTATGCAGGTGCCATCCCAGCAAGGCAGAACCTCTCTCCCTGTGTGCATCTGAACTGGCAGAGGTGAAGGGTCAAGCCCCAAGAACAGCCACCTGGAAATCCCACCCTGTGAGATATTTCACCCCCCGCCCCCGAAACCCTCTTGAACTATGATGTTGTTCAGTTGCTAAGACCCGTCCGACTCTTTGAGACCTCATGAACTGTAGCATGGCAGGCTTCCCTGTCCTTCATTGTCTCCTGGAATTTGCTCAAACTCATCTCCATTGAATCAGTGAAGCCATCCAACCATCTCATCCTCTATCGTCCCCTTCTCTTCCTGTTCTCAATCCTTCCTAGCATCAGGGTCTTTTCCAATCAGTTGGCTCTTCACACCAAGTGGCCAAAGTATTAGAGCCTCAGCTTCAGCATCAGTCCTTCCAATGAATATTCAGGGTTGATTTCCTTTAGGATTGACAGGTTTGAGATCCTTGCAGTCCAAGGGACTTTAAAGAGTCTTTTCATAGTCTAAACTATGATAGGTAGGACATTAAGGCTTTTTTTCATAGTTTGAGTCTTTTTTTGCCCCCTTAGAGTATTTATCTTTAAAACATTTTCTTGAGCACTTACAATGAGCCAGGGAAGGTTTTAAGTCCCTTAACAATTCATTCTTTGACTGGAGTTTGGGGATCAAGGGTTGTGAACTTTAAACCTTTTTTTTAAGTACCCAAACATTCAAAAGAGGTTTAAAAAAATCCAGACTAGAAAATTATAAAAGAAATGAGACCCCCTTTCCATCCAGCTTATCTCACCCTCCAGAGGTAGAGCTACTGCTAATAGCTTGGTGTGTATCTTGTCCCTTCCTTTTCTTGGACTTTTAAGTAAAATATACTCCATCTTCTTGTCATTGTTTGGCTTTTCACCCAGATGTTCTGCACGCTGATCTGCACCTTGCCTCTCCATAGCCATCTTCAAGGTGCTTCTGCTGTGCCCAGCGCTGCTCCCCAGGGACAGCACCCTGCCTTGGGGTGAGTGGCAGAGCCAAATGTGGGGGACTTGCAGCAAGAGTGCAGTCTGGCCTTCGGCACAGCGGCTGCTCAGGTGTTGGTCTTTGGGCCTCTCCCAGGGAGGGCCCAAACCCACATCCATCTTCCTGGTGCTTCATCTGCAGGGAACCCTACTCATGCCACATCTACCCCCAACAGAAAAAAGTGGAGCAGTGATACCCTCTTGTTTCTTCTTTAAACACACACAAAAAAGTAGTTCTCTTACAATTAGAGGCTGGAGATGAGAGGGCTGTTGTTTAACCCACTCCACCCCCAAATATCTGGGCCTCCCTAGCTGCGGTACCTTCTTATCCTCGTTTGCTTCCTTAAAAGTGAGTAAGACCGTGGCTGAATCATGTTGATGTATGGCAGAATGATACATACGCACTAATAAAACAGTTGCTGCTGCTGCTGCTAAATCACTTCAGTCGTGTCTGGCTCTGTGCGACCTCACAGATGGCAGCCCGCCAGGCTCTCCTGTCCCTGGGATTCTCCAGGCAAGAACACTGAAGTGGGTTGCCATTTCCTTCTCCAAATAAAACAGTTATCCTCCAATTAAAAATAATAATTTTTTTAAAGTAAGTACAAGTTTACACTGTGATGCCTGACCATTCCCTGTGACTCTGTCTAGCCCTGTCCTCTCCAGGACTGGGTATTTTAACTGAAAGAGGAAAATCTTGGCTAACTTGAAAAATAGTGTCTCATTTTAATTTGCACTTTTGGTTATGATTTAGTTTGAACAGTTTTTTGTTAACTATTTTTATGTCCATTTAAAAATCCTGTTAATTTGTGATTTTGTCTATTTGCTTGTTGCCTCTAAATGATTTTGTTTACAAATTATACAAGTTATCTAAAAAATGAGTATGTGCTGATTATAAAAACTCTATGTGCTGTAAATACCCTTCCAGTTGGTTGGTTGCCATCTAATTTTGGCTTTATTATTAAATATACAAAAACCTGTTTTTCATTCTTCTGTAGACAAATTTTGTCCTTTTTGATTTCTTCCTTTGCTTGTAAGTTTAAAAATATTTTTTCTTCATTCTGTGTCCTAAAGGTTTACTTTTTGACACATGACTAAAAAGTTAATATTTGGTTTTATTTCAGATTTTCACAAGATATTTGATGAAAATATTGTGCAGTGTTTTAAATAAAAGCAGTTTTAATTAAATAAAGGTCTATGTTTTGTTTTAAAGATATGTTAGTATGTATGTATCATATTTTTCCTTTTTAAATTTAGTAGAATATCAAAGCTTACTCCACAAAACTGACTTCAAATATATGTATAATTGTCATCATATTAATATTCTTAAGCATTTTATAAATTGCTGCATGAGATGTTTATCTGTTGCTATTGATCTGGTTTAAAGAAGCACTCTTATTCAGCTAACAGCTTCTCAGTGTAGTCGAAATGATGAATTTAGCCTTGTCCAATTCCCTGTCTCAAAACTTCCCTAAATCTCTCTTTGAGATAATCATATACAATAAACATTTTATGAATATGATATGGTATTCGCTGAATACCATTCAATAAATTTTGACAAATACAGATACCCATTTAATTACCTCCAAATCAAGACGATAAAGGATTTCCATCACTGCAGACAGTTCCCTCGTGCACCTTTCTAGTTACCAGTATCCCGAGGCTGCCACTGTTCTGATGTCTGTCATCATAGATCAGTTTTTGCCTCTCTAAAATGTCATGTAAATTGAGCTATGCAGTATGTACTTCGCATTTGGCTCCCTTTAGTGACGTTCAGCCACGTTGCATGCGCCACTATCTGCTTTATGCTTGTGCTTTAGTTGTTTAATTCATTCCTCAGTTTGTGGGCTCTGGGGTTGTTTCCAGTTTGTGGCTATCAGGAACAAAGTTCTATGAATATTCTTTTTTCTTCTTTTTTTATTGTGGTGAAAAAACACATAAAATTTACCAAATTAACCATTTTCAAGTGTACAGTTCAATGGTATATGTATATTCACATGGTGAAACCGATCTCCAGAACTTTTTCATTTTCTTTTTTTTTAATATATATTAATTATTATATTTTTGGCCATGCGGCATGCAGGATCTTAGTTCCCTGACCAGGCATTGATTCTAATAGGCTCCCTGCAGTGGAAGCGCAGTCTTAACCACTTAACCACTGGAAGTCCCAGAACTTTTTCATTTTCAAATCTAAAACCCTGCACCCATTAAACAACTCTCCCGTTTCCCTTCTCCCCTATCCCTGGTTCCAAAAACATTGTTGTGTGTCTTTTTGTGACCATCTCTTTTCATTTTCCTTGAGTAAGTACCCAGAAGTATAGTGGCTGAGTCATAGGGTATTTGCATTATTTAGCCTTAGAAGAAACTGCTAAACAGTTTTGAAAGGGGTTGTACTGTTTCACATTCCTTGCCACCAACAGTGTATGAGAGTTCCAGTTTCTCCATATCCTCACCATTAGATATTATGAGGGATTTAAAAAATTTTATTTAACAGAGAAGCCTGCTCTGCTGCAGTTCATGGGGCCCCAAAGAGTCAGACACAATTTATTGACTGAGCAACAAGAGGCAAATAGCTATGATGTGGTATTTTGTGATTTTATCTCATCATATCTTAATCATTTATTTACATGGCTGTTTCCATTTAGACTGAGATTCTTCAAGGCAAGGTTCATACAGTAGGTAGTTATCTTTTTCTTATTAACTTTTTCCCTCTTACTTTGAGTGTGATAGATGCTTTATTATAAAACCTTGAAAGTTGAAGAAGCTATTAAAATGAGTAGAATCTCTGGTAATCCTACCTCTCAGATATCATCGTAAATATTCTGATGTCTTTCACGTGATGCTGTGTTAGTCAGCCCACAGATAGGGCAGTTCCAGGGAAGGTTGATACAGCAACTCAGCGTTATCCCAGCCCTCTGCTCTGCCATCCTCAGGGCATCATTTATTCACAGCAAGGAATTTTTGTCACAGAAAGCCCCTGACAGACTTCCTTTGTATTTTGCTGGCCAGAGTTGTATCACATGTATCACTGGCAAGAGGAGTGGAACTGCCGAAACCGGGTTAGATTAGGCTAATCACAGTCTTTCCTCTGACCCCGGGGAGGGAGCCTGGCCTTCTCAGAGGACTGTGGACAGAACCAGGGATCTGTCAGGAAGGAAGGCAGAGTTCCAGGGTAGGCACTCAGCACTGTCTGCCACTTAGTCATGTTGTTTTTCAAAAACCTAACTGTTCTCCATTTAAATTTTATGTCTTTCCCCTTATGATGAACTAAACATCTTCCATGGCATTAACTGTTCATAAATATGACTTTTATATATTGTATATTTTATGACTGTACCACAGGCTACTTGACCACATCTCTAGTTTTGGACATTAAAGATGTTTTCAGTTTTTTGCTGCTGTATGCAATTCTATAGCCAGCCTAAATTTCTGTACTAGATTTTGAATTATCTTCCTCAAGGTAGGTTTTTATGATTGCATTATTAATTATACTTATTAATAATTATGTTGCAATATGATTACAAGATTAATAAAGGTTGTTGATTATTACGTGACATTATTAATATTTAAGACTTCTGACACACATTGTCCAATTGCTTTGTTAAAAAGAAGGCATCTTAATCTTACCACCATCCACGAGGATGCCTGTTTCTCCTCGTTTCCTTATTTTTTACTTTTCTCCTTTCTTTTCTTTCATTCAGTCATTAATGTATATTCCTTTGGCAGATATTTGTTGAATATCTTTGGCAGCCAAAGCACTGTGCTGGGTCATGAGGGTACAAGACTAGTACTGCTCAGGACAGACAGACAAAGATCATGCCATTGTGTCACTATAGCTACTGATAAGTATTATGAAGGAAGCTTCCTAGGGTTATAGATAATATAAAGTTTATATGCCTTCTGGCATAGGGACAGGACTGGAGGAGAAAAGAGTCTACAACTTGGCTTTTTCAAGGCTGCGAGAATGCTCTGTGGCTATTGGGCAAACAGGATGGACGGTGCTTTTTGTGACATGAGAGGATAGGCTTGGCCAGAGAGTGGGAATCGCTGACCTTGTTATAGAGTTGAGCCTTTATGCCAAGTGTAACAGATAGCCAAAAAAGGTTAAAGAAGGCAGGTAATGGTGACCTAACCATCATTAACATTTTGGAGGGGGCCAGAGTGGATTCCTAAGATTAGACTGTGAAGGTAGCCATGGAGTCACCCCAGCTGGCACTGTTTGTTTTTTTTAATTACTGATTTTATGAATGAAAAGGTAAGTTGTATTATAAATGAGATTGAATATCTCCCCACGAATTTGCACTTCCTTTTTTGTGAATTGGCTTTTTGTCGACTGCAGCATTAGTGGGAACGACATAGTGTAATGGCCAAGAGCACCCGCCCCAGAGCCAAAGTGCCTGAGGGTGAATCCTGGCTCAGCCAGTACTGGCTTAGTGAACTTAAACAACTTTGGTCCTCGCCAGCTTCCCCTGCTGCCCCATGGGGACAGTAACAGTGTACCTCTCTTATAAGGTAGTTGCTAAAATTAAAAGATAAACTATGGTGCTGGCACGTATGAGGACTCCATATGCACATGCTGTCTTCTTTCAGGTATATGGGCTTTATATATACATATATATATATTAACTCTGTCTTGTGCATAATGTGTTGTAACTGTGATTCCCTGTGCATTTCCATTTTTAAATTAATATTATTTCTTAACTTTTTACTGTGAACATTTTCAAGCATCATGTCACTGTTTTGAAGTACAAAAATTGATCTGCAGTAAACAGATGTCAGTCTTCTCCTTTGTGATGTCTTCCATTCCTGTGAAACAGGTCAAGTCATACCCAAAGATTTTGTTTTTTTCAGTGTTTTTATTCAAAATGCTTTACAAATAATCCTTTAATCCATTTGTAATTTATTTTGGTTTATTAACATCAGGCAAGGCTCTAAATCTATTCTTTACCTCCTCTGCACATTCATAGGGGGTTTGACTTAAGTTGTACCTGGCTGGCCTAGTGGTTTTCCCCCGCTTTCTTTAGTTTAAGCCTGAATTTAGCTATGAGAAGCTGCTGATCTGAATAGATTTAAGGAATCAGAACTTGTAAACAGTGTGCCTGGAGAACTGTGGACAGGGAGGTCCATAATATTGTACAGAAGGCACCAAACAAAATCATCCTGAAGAAAAGAAAAGCACAAAGGCAAAGTGGTTATCTGAGGAGGCCTTACAGACAGCTAAAGAAAGAAGAGGAATGGAAACAAGGGAGAAAGGGAAAGATACATCCAGAAAAATGCAGATTTCCAAAGAACAGCACAGAGAGACACGGCTTTCATCAATGAACAGTGTATAAAAAGGAAGAAAATAGAAGGGGAAAGACTAGAGATCTCTTCAGGAAAATAGGAGGTATCAAGGGAACATTTTGCCCAAAGATGGGCACAATAAAGGACGTAAATGGTAGAGACTTAGTAGAAACTGAAGAGATTAAGAAGAGATGGAAAGACTACATGGCAGAACTGTATAAAAAGATCCAGATGAACCGGATGACTATGACGGTGTGATCAGCCACCCAGAGCCAGACATTCTGGAAAGTGAAGTCAAGTGGGCCTTAGGAAGCACTGCTGTTAATAAAGCTAGTGGATGTGATGAAACTCCAGTAAAACTATCCAAAACCCTAAAGGATGGTGCCCTCAAGATGTTGCATTCAATAGGTTAGCAAATCTGGAAGACCCAGCAGTGGCCAATCCTCTTCCCAGTTCCCAAAAAATAGTACTAAAGAATGTGTTCACCACTGGACAGTGACACTCATCTCCCATGCTAGTAAGATCATGCTTAAAATCTTAGACACTAGGCTTCAGCATTATGTGAACCAAGAACTTCCAGATGTCCACTCTGGGTTCAGAAAAGGAAGAAGAACCAGAGATCAAGTTGCCAACATTCACTGGATCATAGAGAAAGCTAGAGAATTCCAGAAAAAACATCTACCTCTGTTTCATCAACTATACCAAAGCCTTTGACTGTGTGGATCACAATAAACTATAGAAAGCTCTTAAAGAGATGGGAATACCAGACCATCCTACGTGTCACCTGAGAAATCTGTATGTAGGTCAAGAAGCAACAGTTAGAACCCTGTATAAAACAAGTGAGTGGTTCAAGATTGAGAAAGAAGTACTACAGGGCTGTCTGATGTCACCCTGTTTGTTTAATCTATACGCTGAGCTCATCATGAGAAATGGGCTGGGTGCATTATCTGGATGGAATCAAGGCAAGAGAAACATCAACAACCTCCCATATGCAGATGATACCACTCTAATGGCAGAAAGTGAAGAGGAACTAAAGATTCTCTTGATGAGGGTGAAGGAGGAGAGTGAAAGAGCTGGTTTAAGAATAAATATTTTTAAAAACCTAAGATCATGGCATCTGGCCCCATTACTTCATGACAAAATAGAAGGGGAAACGGTTGAAGTAGTGGCAGATTTCCTCTTCTTGGGCTGTAAAATCGCTGTGGATGGTGACTGGAGCCATGAAATTAAAACTCTTGCTCCTTGGCAGGAAATCTGTGACAAACCTAGACAGTGTGTTGAAAAGCAGAGACATTTCTCTGCTGACAAAGGTCCGTATAGTCAAAGGTATGGTCTTCCCAGTGGTCATGTATGGTTGTGAGAGCTGGACTGTAAAGAAGGGGGAGCACTGAAGAATTAATGCTTTTAAACTGTGGTGTTGGAGAAGACTCTTGAGAGTCCCTTGGACAGCAAAGAGATCAAACCAGTCAATCTTAAGGAAAATCAATCCTGAATACTCATTGAAAGAACTGATGCTGAAGCTGAAACTCTAGTATTTTGGTCATCTGATGCGAACAGCTGACTCATTGGAAAAGTCCCTAATGCTGGGAAGGATTGAGGGCAGAAGGAGAAGAGGGCATCAGAGAAAAGATGGCTGGATGGCATCACCGATGCAATGGACATGAACTTGGGCAAACTTTGGGAGACGGTAAGGGACAGAGAGGCCTGGCATGCTGCAGTCCATGAGGTCACAAAGCACTGGACGTGACTGGGTGACTGAACAACAATAAAGGCTTTATGTTGATTTTTTTTTTCAAAATTTAAAATTTTTATTCTGTATTGGTGTAGAGCTGATTAACAGTGTTGTGATAGTTTCAGGTGAACAGTGAAGGGAATCAGCCATACATGTACATGTATCCACTGTGGCTCAGATAGTTAAGAATCTGCCTGCAATGCAGAAGACCTAGGTTAGATCCCAGGGTTGAGAAGATCCCCTGGAGAAGGAAATGGCAACCCACTCCAGTATTCTTACCTGGAGAATCCCATGGGCAGAGGAGCCTGGCAGGCTACAGTCCATGGGGGTCACAAAGAGGCAGACACAACTGAGTGACTAAGCACAGCACATTGTCCCCCAAATCCACTTCCAATCCAGGCTGGCACATAACATTGAGTAGAGTTCCATGTGCTGTCCTTGTTGGTTATCCATTTTGAATATAGCCGTGTGTACATGACCTTCCCAAACTCCCTAACTGTCCCTTTGCCCTGGCTACCATAAATTCATTTTCTAAGTCTGAGTCTCTTTTTGTTTTGTAAGTAAGTTCATTTGTATCATTTCTTTTTAGATTCCACATATAAGAGATGTCATATGATAGTTCTTCTGTATCTGACTTACGTAACTCAGTATGACAATCTCTAGGTCCATCCATTTTGCTCAAGTGGCATTACTTCATTCTTTTTAATGGCTGAGTGATATTCCATCGCATATGTGTACCCCATCTTCTTTATCCGTTCCTCTGTTGATGGACAGAGACATGCTTCCATGTCTTGGTTCTTGTAAACAGTGCTTCAGTGAACATTGGGGTACATATATCAATGGCAACCCCACTCCAGTATTCTTGCCTGGAAAATCTCATGGACAGAAGAGCCTAGTGGGCTACCGTCCACGTGGTCACCAAAGTCAGACACAGCTTAGCAACTAAACCACCACCACCATCCCTTTGGGTCATGTTTTTCTCCAAATATATGCCCAAGAGCGGGATTACAGGGTCATATGGTAGCTCTATTTTTAGTTTTTAAGGAACCTCCATACTGTACTCCATAGTGGCTGTACCAAATTGCATTCCCACCAACAGTATAGAAGGGTTAAATAGATCTTTTTTTGTCCTAGAAAGCCTATCAATTAGCCAAGCTCCATATGTAAACTAATTGATCTTCCCCTTGCTGCTGCTTTTGGCTCCTGTCATGCATTGGATCTGTACACACACTAGGGCCCATTAGCAAATGTGGTTCTGCTCTGTAGCTCCATTCTGGTATTATACTAGCACTGCTTTGATTTAATTAGTATGGCTGTCCTCTTTTAAAAAAGTATTTTGGCTGTCCTTGCTTGTTTTTTCTTGCACTTGAACTTTAATCATTTTGTCAGGCAGTCACTCCTTACTGCCCCTAACACATTAGAATTTGCAGTAAACTGCTGTTTGATTTGGCACTAATTGGCAGTCATAAACTGTTCAGCCATCCTATTTGTAACTAATGTATCCTTCTGTTTAAGACAGTTATCCCTCAACAGAGTTTTGTACTTTTCCACACATTTTAATACATTAGGCTCCTCACATTTTTTAGAATTATTCCCATAGTTCCCTTCTTAATTTTAATTACAAAGAGTATCTTGTCTGTTTCTTTGGCTGCCTCAGGTCTTCGCTGTGGCATGCAGGGCCTCCTTTGCATCCTGTGGCAGCTTTCACGGCAGCAGACAGGCTTGAATTTTGGCGCGCGTGTTCGGTGGCTGCGACATGCGGGCTCAGTAGTTGCAGCACGTGGACTTAGTTGCTCCAAAGCATGTGGAATCCTAGTTGCCTGACGAGGCAGTGAACCCACATCCCCTGCATTACAGGGCGCATTCTTAACCACTGGACCCTCAGGGAAGTCTCTGTTTACCTTTTTAAAATGTTTTATTTGCTGTTAAGAATATAGTGCTTTTCATGTAAGGAAGTGTTGTGTTTTGTATATTTCTCTTACATCCAGCCATATTCCTTAATTGATGGTGATCCAAAGAGTTTCCATCTTCTTGTATCAACTAGGATTATGATATTATCATCTGAAAATGTTTTTCTTTGTTTTTTTGTTGTTAATTTATCTCTTCTGTTTTGTGTTATAGAATATGCTAGGATTTTCAGAATAATGTTAAATACCATATTTCTTTGATTTTAAGACTACTGAGCATAAGAACGTGTTATCAACTTAATAATAGTTTTAGGGACTACTAGTTGAAATATCCCAATATATAATATCCATGCATATAATTCATGGGCTTCCCAGGTGGCTCAGTGGTAAAGAATCTACCTGGGAATGCAGGAGGCATGGGTTTGGTCCCTCAGTCAGGCAGATCCCCTGGAGAAGGAAAAGGCAACCCACTCTAGAATTCTTGCCTGGGAAATCTCATGGATAGAGGAGATTGGCAGGCTGCAGTCCGTGGGGTCAAAAAGAATCGGACATAACTTAGCAACTAAACAACAATATGTAATTCACATCCCAATATCAGAAATGTTTGGGGTACATCTCAGAATGGAGGAAGTAAGATTATGGTGGATTACGGTGGGCCACCATAATAAAGGTGGCCCTCTTTATTTTTTGTTTTAGTGGAATTCCTAGTGGGAATTATTATTCCTAATTATTCCATTTTAGATATGATATTGGCTATTGGTTTATGATCAGTAGTCTTTGTTATATTATAGAAATAACCTTTCCTTAAATGTAATTGTGCTGGACAGAAATGAGAACGCTGTACTGTTTAACTAAAAAGTGGAAGTTGTGACTGTGCATGTGTTGTCTATGCCAGCTGGTCTCTTTCCACCTTTTCCTTGGTAGCCCCCAAAGTGCAGAAATCTTGGCTGCATAGCAAGGTCTGTGCTAGTCCTTCACCCAGAGCGCCCTGATTTGCACAACCTATAGAGGATGGTGTCTTTGTTTCCTGCAGCTACGGTGACAAGTGACCACGGATTTGGGGGCTTACAACCATAGACATCTATTCTCTCACAGTTCTGGAGGCTAGGAATCTGAAGTCAGTAGAGTTACTGGGTTGGAATGGAAATGTTAGAGGGCAGTGCTCTCTCTCGATGGCTCTCGGGGAATCAGTCCTTGCCTCTTCCAGCTTCTGGTGGCTGGCTGCAGTGCTTGGCTTGTGGCCACATCACTCCCATCTTCAAGGCCTGCATCTTCCAATCTCTCTGCCATGTCTTCACAAACCTTCTTCACTGTGTGCATAGATGGAATTTTTTTTTCTGAACTTGTCATTGCTGAAGAAAATGCTTTTAAAGACATGTGTTAGGAATTTTTGTTGTTCTCTCGCTAAGTTGTGTCCTCTTTGCAACCTCAGGGACTTCAGCATGCCAGGCTTCCCTGTCCTTCACTGTCTCACTGAGTTTGCTCAACTCAAGTCCATTGAGTCAGTGATGTCATCCAACCATTCCATCCTCTGTCACCCCCTTCTTCTCTTGCCCTCAATCTAGCAAAGCCTTATTCATTCCATTTGGGAAGAAAATTGAGGTCACCTGGAAATGGCTCCAGTTCAATTTCCAGAAAGTCAATCCACTGAAATTCAGTTCCACAAAAGCCTTGCCTGCTCCTACTGACCCCCCCCGTCTCCTCCTCAGTCTCAGCTCTTCATCTACAGGGAGTGGGCAAGCTACATTTCCTCTAATACTGTTGTGAAGGCAGGATAAAAACTGGTCAATTAAGGCTATATGCTTAAAGAAAAAGTAAAGAAAGAAAGCAAAGGCTTTCTGCCCACTTCCCCAGGAAACACTGCAGAATTCAGGGGCCAAGGGCTGCCCTCAGGCCTGCCTCAAACAGTACTGCACTTGGCCCCTCTGCTTCCTACAAGCCGTGGCGATGAGGACATTGCCCTTGCTGGAAACTGGGACTGAACGCAGCCACTCATAGGCTAGGTCCTAGGGGAGAGAACGGAGAGAAGGCAAGAGTGAGAGGGAAGGTCCTCTCTTTGGACTTTGACTCAGTTCAGTTCAGTCACTCAGTTATGTCCAACTTTTGGAGACCCCATGAACTGCATGGACCCCATGCTTCCCTGCCCAACACCAACTCCCAGAGCTTGCTCAAACTCATGTCCATCGAGGCAGTGATGCCATCCAACCATCTCATCCTCTGTCGTCCCCTTCTCCCACCTTCAATCTTTCCCAGCATCAAGGTCTTTTCATAAGAGTCAGTTCTTCTCATCAGGGAACCAGAGGATTGGAGTTTCAGCTTCAGCGTCAGTCCTTCCAATGAATATTCAGGACTGATTTCCTTTAGAATAGACTGGTTGGATCTCCTCACAGTCCAGGGGACTCTAAAGAGTCTTCTCCAACTCCACAGTTCAAAAGCATCAATTCTTCAGCACTCAGCTTTCTTTATAGTCCAACTCTCACATCCATACATGACAACTGGAAAAACCATAGCCTTGACTAGATGGACCTTTGTTGGCAAAGTAGTGTCTCTACTTTTTAATATGCTGTCTAGGTTGGACATAGCTTTTCTTCCAAGGATCAAGTGTCTTTTAATTTCATGGCTGCAGTCTCACCATCTGCAGTGATTTAGGAGGCCCCCAAAATAAAGTCTGTCACTGTTTCCATTGTTTCCCCATCTGGATGCCATGATCTTGGTTTTCTGAATGTTGAGTTTTAAACCAACTTTTTCACTCTCCTCTTTCACTTTCATCAAGAGGTTCAGTTCTTCGCTTTCTGCCATAAGGGTGGTGTCATCTGCATATCTGAGTTTATTGATATTTCTCCTGGCATTCTTGATTCCAGCTGGTGCTTCATCCAGCCCAACGTTTCTCATGATGTACTCTGCATGTAAGTTAAATAAGCAGGGTAACAATGTATAGCCTTGATGTACTCCTTTCCCGATTTGGAACCAGTCTGCTGTTCCATGTCCAGTCTAACTTTGGCTCAGTGGAACCCAGATGTGGACCAGCAGCTGAGCCCCTCTGGCTAGAGCCAAACTAGCCAGTCAGAGTTCTTGCAAGACCAACCTAGCACAGAAGACGTGGTTTCAGGGCATCAGGGCCTAGTGCATAAATCCACAAGCCGTGTAGTCATCTTGTGCGTGTGCAGTGTTTATGAGACTAAACGTACATTCCCACTTTAAACTTCATGTAAAATACTCAGCACAGGCAGGTAAGCCATTACTGTTCATGTCATTTTGGCATTATTACTAGTATATCTTTAAAATATAATACTTACCACAATGCCTATAGATAATTGATAAATACTATTTTTCTTCTTTCATTTATTGGGTAACTTTGAGCAGGTAGAGGCCACTTCTGGAGACCTGTGTTTTTTCTGGGGGGTACCTGAGGCGTCTCTTGCTTTCTTGTAACTTCAAAAGCCAGTCTAGTCAATACCCTTAATAGAATATACATCAGCATAAAGACAGCTGGGGAGCATTGTTCAACCAGGTTGGCGGCTTCGCTGTTCTGCCCACAGGAAGCCTTACAGGTTATCGAAGCAAGTCAGGTTATTATAGGAAGACCCTGGGAATTGTGAAAATTATGTTGATGTGGCAGTAGCTGTTTAGTAGAATAAAAAACCCAGTGATTAAATATTGAAACAACAAAAAAGAAGGCAATAAATGTATGCCTAGCAACTCTATGAATTGCTTGTTACGTATTTCCTAGGAGTTAAGATAAGAACATGAATTTATTTAGGTGCAGATCCTCTTCTAAAATAGTGCGCTAGTATTTAAAATAACTCAGTCATTCATTACTTTTTTGATAATGTGCTGCAAGTTCCGTCACACACATTCACAGGCAGTCCATTTTTGTTGCAGTATCTGCTGTATGAGCAAATACTGAAGGAGTTTTCAGACGTCTGCTTTACAGTAGGGAGATAGATGATCCAACTGGGTGTAGCCCATATGTGCAGAAAAAGTCTGGTTATGGGAAATTACAGACTAGAAAGACAGTTGTTGTAAATATGCATCCCTGCACGCAGTAAGGGGCTTCCCAGGTGGTGCTAGTGGTAAAGAACCCACCTGCCAAGGCAGGAGATGCAAAAGACACTGGTTTGATCCTTGAGTCTGTATTATCCCCTGGAGGAGGGCATGGTAACCCACTCCAGTATTCTTGCCTGAAGAATCCATGGACAGAGGAGCCTGACGGGCTATGGTCCATAGGGTTGCAAAGAGTCAGACACTATTGAAGCATGCATACACGCAGGTAGTCAGGTTAAACAGAAAATCCACAACAAGCCAAATTAATCATTACAAAGTGAGATTAACAGTTATATATATAGTTCAAAAACAAGAGTAGCAGGGTCTGGAAACAAAAACCAACCCAGTAGTCCAGATGATAACACGTTCTTCCCGATAACTGGGCAAGGCCAGGCCCCCAAAGGTGCACATGGAGCCAGAGCTTGTCAGTGTTATGTGGAAGCCAGATTTTTGAGGACACTGAATGGTGGGCTTTTGGAGTAATACCTAATTCTAAACAGTAACTCTTATCACTTAGGCAGTTGTTAGCAAGTAACCTTAGGTAGTATGTTCGCAGGAGGTCCTGTGTTTGGGGGCTACTGCCAGGCAGCAGATAGTCGCAAGCTCCTGGGGAGGTAAGCACCTGTGTCAGGAGAGCTGCATATATGTGTCCATGGAGCCTGGATACACAGGGGAAACAGCAAGGGTGAGCACTGGTGAATTAACAGTGGAGATTTAGGAATAGCTTTGACCACGTGTGGGCTTCACCAGTGGCTCAAATGGTAAAGAATCTGCCTGCAATGCAGGAGAGCTGGATTTGATCCCTGGGTCAGGAGGAGCCTCTGGAGAAGGGAATGTCAACCCACTCTAGCATTCTTGCCTGGAGAATTCCATGGACAGGAGCCTGGCGGACTACAGTCCATGGGGTCGCAAAGAGTCAGACACAACTGAGTGACTAATACTTTCACACTTGACCATGTTTGCTCATCTCTAGTTTTCTTGCAATCAACAAGAAAATTAACTGCAGTTACAGTTTACTTTAGGTTACTTTTTAAAAGAACTTCATCCAACTTGCCAGGCCCCTACAATAGAACAGCACAAAGACTGATGTCACCACCTCACAACCCTGTGGGAACTGGAAACAATCATTGAGGGCAAGGAGATGAGACATTTATGAATAAGACTGTTTGCAGTTACTTGAGCTGCTGAGATGAAGTGACAAGAGCAGTTGTTCTTTCAAGGCATACACTGACTGTTTAGGGAACACATTTCGCCTTCCTGATTCCTTCGTGCATCCTGGGTTTGATTCAAAGCCATGGAGGCAACAGCGATGCAACTTCCCTGCATAGTAGCTGTGATGAGTGCTTTTCTGGATCATTCTTGTGGAAGGGTGAGAGGCCTTGGGATTGTTTAGCTTGAAGGCAAGAAAGCAGAGGTGAGACATAACTCGTTTTACTTAAATGAAAAAAAAGAAGACACTGGAATTGCTACAGGAAGAGTTTGCTGTTGTTTTTTTTAACCTTTAAACTTGTGAAGTACAGCACATACATACAGAAAGGTGCATAAAGCATCAGTGTATGCCTTAATGAACTATTGGAAAGCCACGTATGCAGCCACTACCCAAGTTAAGAACTAGAGTATCAGCGGCACCCAGAACATTCCTTTCCAGTCAAAACCTCTCCTTCCTACCCTAGAGATAACCACCATCCTGTCTTTGATGCAGAGTATACTATAGTTGTTTTGCCTGGCTTGGGACTTATAAGTGGAACCCTGTCGTATGTATATGGCTTCTTTCATTAATTATCATGTTTAGGTGATTAACCACCTTGTTGCATGTGGTTCTAGTTCTTTCATTTTTGTTGCTGTATAATATTCTCTCATAGGCAGATGTCACCATTTATCCATTTTCCTTTTGAAGAGCATTTGGGTGGTTTCAGGTTGGGAGCTGCTATGAATAATGCAACTACCAGCTTGTTGTATGTGTCCTGGTCTAGGAGTGAAATCGCTGAATTGCGGGGTGTGGAGATTCACACCTGTCATAACTAGGAGCTGTTCTGCACCCTTGCTCTCACGCGCTCTCATCAGCTGGTTAAAGTGCTTATTTGATAATGGACAGTAGCTCACTGAGGCTTGGCTTTGCATTTCCTTAATGTGATGAGATAGAGCAGTGTCTCTTGTGTGTACGGATATTTTTAATTTCCTCTTGTGGCATTCATGTGCCACTGTTTTGCCCATTGTTTTTTTCTACACAGCAGTCTGTTATTCAGTCAACTAACCAGCCCCCTGAAGGCCACTATCAAGGAATGTGGGGAGTTCCCTGCCCCAGGAGAAGACTTTACAGCTCTAAAGGCAGATATATAAACAAGTAGTTCATAACATTGTGATGATCGTGTGAAACATCGGTCTTCCCCACCAGGCTGACTGTTAGCTGAAGGTGCAGTACTCTTATTTGTCTCATGTCCTCAGTGCTTAACACAGTGTGTGGCATGTGTTGGGTGTTTAGTGAAGTCTCTGTTAAATGAATGAAGAAGAGGCATTTTCAGAGGATGGTGAAAGTGCTCTAGTAGGGGTAAGTGTTGAGTAAGAGAGAAGCACAAAATAAGGGACCACGAATTGCACCCCCTTCCCCACCGAAAGTGGGGCAAAGCTTCCCTTAGAGATAATGTTTGAAGCAGATCTTGAAAGACTTTCACCAGAAGCTGTGGAGGAAGTATATTTAAGGCTAGACTAGAAGGCACAAAGGCACTGGCAGGGAAGGAGCACTACACCATAAATGTGAAGTTGCAGGGGGAAGAGAGTGAGAGGATAGCGAGAAAGGGCGTCAGCTGGAGACAGTGCTGTGAAGGGACTGCCTTGTAAATCTCATAAACAGTGTCCACTGAAAAAAAATGCACAACCTAAAAGTTGAGAGTTGTGTTTTATTCAGCAGACAAAACTGAGAACTTAGGCCCGGGACACAGCCTCTCAGATAACTCTGAGAGACTGCTCCAGAGATAAGGGAGGTGCCAAATATATGAGTTATTTTAACAAAGACCAGGTAGTTAGAACATCGAGAAATTATTGTAAATTAATAGCCTGTGTTTTCTCATACTGAGTTTCCTCCAGGGGCACCATGACATGGAGGAGAGGGCTCCAGAGTTGGATGATTGGATGGTGGGCATTGCTTTTAGCCTGAGTTCCCTCAGGGCTCACTGTTGGGATAGCTGTAATGTGATGACTTGATAGCTGCAACATCCTTTGCTTAACTGATACAGCAGGCAATATTTTTCACTCACAGAGTGGGGATAAAATTGAAATGAAATACAGAAAAAGAAAATTCTCACAGGTGAGCGGGAAGAGAGCTGTTGAGCATTAGAACTGATCTTTTCCTAGATATCTTGGAAAATAGAGCAGGTATATAAGCCTGATCATGAAATCAATTGACAACAAAACTTATCTTTTTGAAAGCCATCATGTAGCATGTGGAGTGTAGGGTGGTAATGAAGAGTGACTTTCTGCAGTCGACCTGGATTTAGCAGTATGGCCCTGGTGGAGCCTCCATTTCCACATCTGTAATTTGGGAATAACGCCCACCTTGCAGAGCTGTTGTGAAGATTAAGGAGATAAGGTGGGACTTCCCTGGCTGTCCAGTGGTTAAGACTCCCACTTCCACTGCAGGGACTCGCCAAAAAAAAAAAAGGAGATGAGGCATGTAAAGGACTTCACCCTTGCCTGGATGGATGCTGAAAGGTGGGATGGTTTTGTGATGTAGATCCTTAAATCAGTTGCTGATATTATCTTGCTACTACATGCTGGCTGTTATGTGGTCATGTTGATGCAGCCAAGATCTTGGCTTTGTCTGCCCACTGTTAAGCCCGAAGTCCGAATCCCCAAAACTGAGAATAAGACGTCCACAGCAATGCAAAAGCATAAAGAGGTTTTATTTCTAGCTCGAGCTAGGGTTCCCGTCTCATCCAGCACAATGGAGTCTTGATGAGAGCCCCGAGCCCTGGATTACAGTAGTATTTATAGGTTTAGGACAAAGACAGGGAGTTGGCAAGGGCGGATTGGTTGCAAGGGTTTCTTGGCATCTACTAATTGGCTAGATTTTCGCGCGCGGGATTTCCATCCTCGTGCCGATTGGCTCAAACCAGGCTATGGGGAGCATGCAGATTGGTCAAGCTACACTGCCTGCGGGAGTTCCCAGTGCCTCAGCTTTCCTAGAGACTAAACCTCAGACCTAGCCTGCCCCTTAGAGCCTGTCCTGGCTCCAGTTAGGTCCTAACACCCACTAAAGCCAAATAAAAAATACAGAGACAGAGTTTGGAGGCAATAGAAAGGTGGCTTTAATCCTCAGCCAGTGGAAGGGGGAGCAGAGTAGGCTTGTTCTTCAAGAACTGTGCCTCCCTTCTAGGAGGAATCTGGATTCCATGGATGAGGCTCACAGACAGGGGTCAGTGATGAAGAGCAAAGGTGTAAGGGGCTTGTATTCTTCCTCTTGCACTGTCATTGGCTGCTGTCTGGTAGCCCAATTGTTGGGTCCATAGTCTTTCTTGACTTGTACTGTGGCCTCCTTTCTGTAATGCAAAAAAAAAAGAAAAAGTGGAAGAACTACAAGGAGTGGTCTGCAAAGAGAGTGCTAGAAAGGTGAGCACCAAACACAGGATGTGATTAGCACAAAGTTAAAAGATAACAGATGCAGAAGGTAGCTCCTGCAAGGTCTGAGGTACAGGATTTAATTTGCAAATCAGGTTAGTCTTGGTTATTGACTACTGATCAGAAACAGTTAAAAGAAATTGCAAGGGAAAAAGACCTTTTCTCTTATTTTAACTGCAACAACATCAGTTAATATGCTCGAGTATGAGTAAATAGTTCAGTGAGGACAGTTAGTCACTTGAAGAGCTTTGGGCCCCCTTCCACTTTAGAGACACTCGGTCACCTGAGAGGATTTGGGAGTAAGAAAACAGCGCCAGACTCTTTTCTCCAGTGCTAGGCTTCGCAGGGGGGCTTTGTTCTTAGTTTGCTTTATCCCATGTATTTCTGAGACAGCCATGAGGGATTTATGAGCTCAGTATTTTATAGCTGTTTTTCTAAAGAAAGCGTATCTTGCCCAGTTCTCATGCAAGGAAAGGATTAAACTTGTAATCGGAGCGAAACCAGATTTTCTCGGGCTCCTTTGCGCAAGCCCCGCCCCCTCGGCCAAACTTTCCAAAGAGGGAGGTCCGTTTGAAGAAACGAAAGTGAAATTGAACCGGAGCCATTTCCCAGTCCTGCTCCCGGCTTGAAGCTCCCAGCTCCCTGCTCCCGGGGCTTGAGTCGACTCCAGAGGCGCCCCCTGCGTCTGGGAGGCCCACGGCCTGCCCTAGGAAAGGTCCAGCTGCGGAGGGTCGCGCTGCTGGCTGCGGGCGGGCACCGGAACATGCCTGGGGCGCGCCATGGACCCAAGACAGGTAAGACCCTGGGGTCAGGGCCCAGAGCCAGCCTGGGCTCATCTTATCCTCCACCCTGCCCCCGCCCCCCCCGCCCCCACGTCCCTGTTTTCCTGCTTGACATATGCTTATTGTGTGAGAACGTGTTTTTTCTTGCCAAGCAAAATTGCTATTCTAGGAATTCAGAAATTTGTGTCATGCTTATTAACTCTGTTGAGTAAGATGTGGAAGAGGATTTGTGAGGGAAATGCACCTCCTCTCCCAGAGGACCAAGGCCTGAGCCCAGGTCAAGACAGCCCCCCTCTGCTTTTCTTCTAGGACCCCATGGCGGCTCAGTCCAGCCTTTAGCCACCTCTCCCCGTGCCCCCACCTGCTTGACTTTGAGCGTCTCCTCCTTAACCTGTAGGAGAAACTTTATAGTGGCTTGAGTCATGATGTCTAAAACCTGGAAAACCCTAGTGTCCTTCAGTGGGTGATTAAACAAACTGCGATACATCCATATAGTGGAAAACTGCTCAGCCACAAAGGCAGGAAATACTGCTGTATGCAACAACATGGACAAATCTCAGATTCATGATGCTGAGCAAAAGAAGCTGGATTAAAACACTGCATACGAGTTCATTTAGATGACATTCTGGAGAAGAACCTGCAGGGACAGAAGACAGACCAGTTGCTGATGGGAGCTGTGTGTGGAGAAAGAAACTGTTTACAAAGTGCATAAAAAACGTTTTGGGGAAAGGGAAATGTTCTGTATCTTGACCTCAGTGGTAGTTAAAGGGCTGTGTGTGCCTTGACTCTGTATGGTCAAAACTCAGAGTGCTAAGTGCTAAGTCACTTCAGTCGTGTCCAACTCTATGCGACCCCATAAATGGCAGCCCACCAGGCTCCCCCGTCCCTGGGATTCTCCATCTAAGAACACTGGAGTGGGTTGCCATTTCCTTCTACGATGCATGCAAGTGAAAAGTGAAAGTGAGGTCACTCAGTCGTGTCCAACTCTTAGCGACCCCATGGACTGCAGCCTACCAGGCTCCTCCACCCATGGTATTTTCCAGGCAAGAGTACTGGAGTGGGGTGCCATTGCCTTCTCCCAAGACTCAAATTTTACACTGAAAAGGGTACATTTTACTGTATGTGCTGCTAAGTCGCTTCAGATGTGTCCAACTCTGTGCAGCCCCATAGACGGCAGCCCTACCAGGCTCCCTCATCCCTGGGATTCTCCAGGCAAGAACACTGGAGTGGGTTGCCATTTCCTTCTCCAATAAATGAAAGTGAAAAGTGAAAGTGAAGTCACTCAGTCGTGTCCAACTCTTAGCGACCCCATGGACTACAGCCTACCAGGCTCCTCCGTCCATGGGATTTTCCAGGCAAGAGTACTAGAGTGGGGTGCCATTGCCTTCTCCGTTTACTGTTTATAAATATACCTTAATTTTAAATACATGTAAAGTATATGTACATGTGTATATGTGTGTGTACGTATACATACATATGTGTGTGTATATATACATACATATATGTATACTTTTTTTCCCTTTAAAAGAATTAGGGACACTTGACTTGTGGGAAAAGCATTTTTATGCAAACCAATATATTACCCTATGGATGGGCAGTATATTGGTAAAGGTGGGGACTTCTCTCTTAAATATAGATTAAAGGGGACTTTGCAGGGCATAAGTGACTTGTCAAATAGTTTGTATAGTACATAGGCATGAAGTTGGGTGAAGGGGGATATTTAAGGATTTAAGAATGATCACCGTGGGGGTTGGTTTCCTCCTTTCTTCTTGCTCTCAGTCCCACTCAGTGACTCTCCACAGGGCTGTTCTCACGTGGTTTGGCTTTTAGGAGATTTTAAGGGGTATAAAGGAAAAATTAATAATATTTCTCTAATTTTTCTCTAAAATAACTGTTGTTAACAAATTTATGTTTCCCTTCTTTGCCTCTTTTCTCTGTGTTCTTTCTATCATGCATACACAGTCATTTTTTTTCCCTTTTATTTATGAAAAGGGATTATAGCATACATGTTTGTCTGCAGCTTGCTTTCTTTGTTAATTTAACATTATATCATTCCTAAATAGGTAACACATTTTTTAAAAAAACTGTGAGTATGGTTCCATAGCCTGAAGGTGTCATGATTTGTTCTACTCGTCTTTAAACAGACATTCAAATATTTTACAAGTTTTGGCCAAGAAGCAGCAGTTTAAATCTAGAAAGCACTGAGCTAGAAACTGACTTCAGCCACTTTGAAACAAAGTTCTTTCACCAAGGTCACTCAAAGAGCTATCAGAAATCCCCTGAAGTCCCCATAACTGAGTCCTGTGAACCCAGTATTCACTGTACTCATAAATACCTCAGCCCTGGAGAGGGAGGGGGTTGTGTGCAGCAAGAGGAGCAAGAAAAGCAGTGATGAGGTGAAGAGATTGCATAACATGCAGATGTTGGTTTAGGATCAGCTTTGTGTCGGGTGCTATAACTGAAGTGTAGTCCTTGTCCCCCAGAGGCTTACTCTCAAGTTGACTGCAGCCTCCCCCGTATACTACATGGAGACCATTGAGAGTAGAGATGTTAGTATAATTTCTAGGGCACCCAATATTATTAATCACCTCACGTGGTTTGGCTTTTAGGAGATTTTAAGGGGTATAAAGGAAAAATTAATAATATTTCTCTAATTTTTCTCTAAAATAACTGTTGTTAACAAATTTATGTTTCCCTTCTTTGCCTCTTTTCTCTGTGTTCTTTCTATCATGCATACACAGTCATTTTTTTTCCCTTTTATTTATGAAAAAGGGATTATAGCATACATGTTTGTCTGCAGCTTGCTTTCTTTGTTAATTTAACATTATATCATTCCTAAATAGGTAACACATTTTTAAAAAACTGTGAGTATGGTTCCATAGCCTGAAGGTGTCATGATTTGTTCTACTCGTCTTTAAACAGACATTCAAATATTTTACAAGTTTTGGCCAAGAAGCAGCAGTTTAAATCTAGAAAGCACTGAGCTAGAAACTGACTTCAGCCACTTTGAAACAAAGTTCTTTCACCAAGGTCACTCAAAGAGCTATCAGAAATCCCCTGAAGTCCCCATAACTGAGTCCTGTGAACCCAGTATTCACTGTACTCATAAATACCTCAGCCCTGGAGAGGGAGGGGGGGTTGTGTGCAGCAAGAGGAGCAAGAAAAGCAGTGATGAGGTGAAGAGATTGCATAACATGCAGATGTTGGTTTAGGATCAGCTTTGTGTCGGGTGCTATAACTGAAGTGTAGTCCTTGTCCCCCAGAGGCTTACTCTCAAGTTGACTGCAGCCTCCCCGTATACTACATGGAGACCATTGAGAGTAGAGATGTTAGTATAATTTCTAGGGCACCCAATATTATTAATCACCTTTGAGATATACTACAATCCGTATGTGACTGTATGTGCCATTAGGAGAATAATCAGTAGCTAAAAAGAAAAACAATCAGTAGCTAAGATAAAAGGTAACGTACATGGTGTAAGAGGTGCAGGGTGGGAGGAGTTCAAGGAGAGGAAACACTCCCAGGCTGGGGTGTGCAGGAGTCAGAAGTCTCCTGAAGAAGGTGGCCTCTAGAGAGATGTGTAGGGAAAGGAACCAAGTTGTAACAGGTGGCAGAAGGGGGAGAAGCAGGGATGTTGCACTGGCATGTAGAGAGAGGGGAAAATGAGAGGCGCAATGGCAGCCCCTGTGAGAGATGATGAGGGGCTAGAACAGGGAAAAGACACATAAGAGAAAAGATAGAGGTGGTAGACAAGATAGGACTTTGCAAGTACCTGATGAGATGCAGGAGACAGGGACTAAGGTAGGCAGGCAGCAGGGGATGACTCAGGCTTCCAGCCTTAATAACTAAGAGGAGAGTGCTGCCATTTTAACAGTAATAAAAAAGCAGGAGAAGGGGCTGAGAGAGGGAAAAGAATTAATTTGGTTCAGAATGTGTGTCATTTGAGGCAGTGGTCAAGAATCTAAGTGAACAGATTGTCTAAGCATTTGAAAATTCAAGTCTTAAGCTTCAGCACAGGTGGTAGCTGGAGATAATAGATTTGAACACTGTTCCTTAAAAAGACTGGTTAAGGTTAGGGGAGTGGGTGAACTCAACCTGGGGAAGGAAGAAGAGAGCCATAGACAAAACCTCGGGGACTGGCTATATCTAAGGGGTAAAAGAAAGGATAGGGACAGACAGAAGAAGAAAGATGAGAGATCTTCGGTGCTGTGTCACCAAGCTGTGGGAGGATTTTAAAGAAGAGAGCTTGATCCCCATTGAGTGGGCATATGTTTGTTCTACTGAACTGACCACCAAACAGCCCTGGAAACAGAGATTCAAGAGGAGGAATTTACGTGGTCTTAGCATGAGGCGGTATCCTCCTCCAGCACCATTTGGAAGTTTTGAAAGAGAAAAAGGGGAGAACAGGCCTTGGGTGGAGAAGGGAACTGACCCTGAGATGCAGGCTGAATGAGGAGGTATTTGGCTGACCTGCAGCTACGGGGGCAGAAGTGGACATCACGTGAGCAGCAGGTCCCACAAGGGGAAGGAGTGGATGTCATAGAAACACAGGGAAGTTGCCATTGGAGAAGAGTAGGAGTCAGCAAACTGCAACCCACAGCCAACTGCAGCCCTCCCCTGGTTTTGTAAAGGAAGGGCTACAGATGACCATTCTATCGGCCCCCTTACAGAAAAAGTTTGCTGACCCTGGAAAAGCATTTCAGGGTTGGAGGTTCAGTGGTCAAGTAACAGTGAGACTGAATTAGGAACTAGACGAGCCGCTTGTGTGGCTGAAAGGCGGAGGTGGCAGCCGCTGGAGAGGCACTGGGGAACTGTGCAGCCCACGTACTGTGAGTGCGACCAGTGAGAGTGCTGAGCTCCCTCACCGTGGCTGGGGGCGGGGGGGGGGAACAGAAAGCTAAGTTACCGAAGAAAGGGACGCAGCTGCCTGTGGGTCCCTGTGGCCTTCCGGAGGGTCAGACAAGGAGGACGTGAGCATGAGGAAACAGAAGGTTTCCTAGATGTGCAACCCTGGGGGCAGGCAGCCAGGTGTTTACTGAAACCCCAGCCCTGGATCCCATAAGCCCCTGCGGTGAGTAGTCCTCCTCCTTGGTTAGCATCGCGGTGAGTAGCATCGCTGGTCTGTGGGTGCGGACAGCGTCGTCGTGCTCGCTGTTCTGGTGAACGAGTGGCATTCTGAGAGGAGATGGAGTAGCTGGTGGCCTACAGAACCAGCTTCTGAAGATGCGCCATGGAAGCAGCTCTTGGGCAGCAGCTAAGGGGGTGTGGAATAGACACCAGCAGCTCCACACGTCCAGGTGGGCCTAGGGGTTTGAGTAGGAGTGCCTGGTGTCCCTCTGAGCCGGCGCACCGTACTGAAGGATGAGAACAGTGTACCTGTTTTCTAAGAAAACTGTCCGGTTCCCCTAAAATAAAATTCTGGTTCTCCCAGGATGGCGGTGCAAGTAGACAATTCTGTGAGGTCCCGCCGCCCTCCCCCAGGTGAGGGGACTCCCTCTGCTACAGCCTTGAAAGATGGAGGGGGCTCCAGTTCACCCAGGCCACTTGCTTGTTTCTTTATAGTCACCCAGAAGATAGATTCCTGAGAAGGGGGCTGGGCGGTGGGCCATCTCATGGTCTCGTAACTCCCTTGGCACTTTTAGGTTATTCTGTGTGTGTTTGTTTTTAAAGTAAAACATTTATTTGTTTTCTTGATTGTAAAAGTTTGGTTTGGTTTTGTTTTTTTTGATGAGTGGAAACACACGTTCTCAACTCCCTAAACTCTTGAAGGGAAGACAATGCGCTAGGTGGCGGGAGAGGCTGTGCTGAAGTGTCGGCACTGCCCTGTGCTCCCAGGAGCTCTGTGCATCTCACTGTCTGCTCCTCCATCTCTTCCCTCTGTGGGTCCATGGGTAGCACCTATGAGGTGTGCAGGCCACCCTAGCTGGGTCACAAGCCCACGTCTCACTCAGCTTCTCAGCTTGTTAAGAATCAGATACAGCCCCCACCCCAACCCACCCCGAGAAGGCAGAAGGGACAGACTTCCTGCCGCAGTCCTAATTCACTCTCTTCTCCGTCTTCTTGTTCTGTAGGGGTATTCCCTCAACAGATACCAAGCCCGCCCAGCCCAAGGCTATGAGCACAGCAGGCACAGACACCAGCAGCCAGAGCGGGGACCTTATCGTGACAGTTTCCAGCTCCAGCAAATAGAGTTTCTCAAGGGGCAGCTCCCAGAAGTGCCCCTATTTGGAAAGCAGCCACCATCACTGCCACCGCCCCTCCCTGGACTCTGGCCGAGGTTTCCCAGGACCACCTGCCAGAGGCAGGCCCCTCCAGATCCCAGGTGTCCCCAGGGGCGTGCCTCTCAGAAGTCAGGTAGTCCCAAGACGGTTCCAGCGTCCTTTCCCACGTGGGCACATTCGGCCATGGAGAGGTGTTGATAGGCTCTCCTCACATTTCCAGGGACTGACCATCAGCCAGGGTCAGGAACAAAGGACCCTAGAGCTCTTGGATGAGCTTGGGGACGGGAAGGCCACCACAGCGCGTGATCTGGCCCGGAAGCTCCAAGCCCCAAAGAAGGACATCAACCGAGTCCTGTACTCTCTGGCAGAGAAGGGTAAGCTGCACCAAGAGGCAGGATCTCCCCCCTTTGTGGAGAGCCACAGTCCCGGTTCAGGCTCAGAACCAGCCTAGCCAAGTAACAAGGGCAGAGAGTCAGACCCCAGGAGCTCCAAGCCCAGACTCCAGTGTGGAAACTGAAGACAGAAGCACCCCGTGTGGCTTGGAAGAGCCCCCCGAGCCTCTCGACATGGCTGAGATCAAGGAGAAGATCTGTGACCACCTGTTCAATGTGTCCAGCTCCTCTGCCCTGAACTTGGCTAAAAACATTGGCTTCACCAAGGCCCGGGATGTGAATGCTGTGCTGATTGACTTGGAAAGGCAGGGAGATGTCTACAGGCAGGGGACCACCCCTCCCATATGGTATTTGACTGACAAGAAGCGAGAGAGGATACAGATCAAGAGAAACAAAGACAGTGTTCCCGAAACCACTCAAGCTGCTGCTGTCCTGGAGGCCGGAAAACCACAGAGGGCCCCACCTGCAACTCACCTGCATCAGACGCTTCCAACAGCACGGTCACCCCAGGAAAGGTGGAAAATGGGCAGGAACCCGTTGTCAAGTTAAAACTCAAGCAAGAGGCCACAGCAGAACCAGTAAAACTGAAACCACCTGTTCATGACAACGGCCCCTCCAAAACAGGGTATGTTGACTTTGAAAACGGCCAGTGGGCCACAGATGACATCCCCGATGACTTGAATAGTATCCACGCCGCACCAGGTGAGTTCCGCGCCATCATGGAGATGCCCTCCTTCTACAGCCATGGCTTGCCACGGTGTTCACCCTACAAGAAACTGACAGAGTGCCAGCTGAAGAACCCCATCAGTGGCCTGTTAGAGTATGCCCAGTTCGCTAGTCAGACCTGTGAGTTCAACATGATAGAGCAGAGCGGACCACCCCATGAACCTCGGTAAGAGACCACCCAGGAATTGTGCCTAAGGTTGGGGTCAGGTGCTCTTGCTCCTGACACAGTCTCAGCCGACTCGTGAGCGGTGCCGGTTGATGGCCCCTGTCTTTTCCCTCTTCTTTCTACCTGTGGGCTGCGTCATCCTTGTCTGGCCCTTCCTCTACCTCTCGAGCAGGGAACATAGACCTCGGCCCAGCCAGAGTCTTGGCTGAGCAAGGGGGAAGTTGGCACTCTTGGCTAAAATGAAGCTTCTTTGGAAATGATTAGCTTCCATGCAGCAGTGTCATGCCTGCCTCCTAAGGCCAGAGGTAATGAAGGCTTGATGCCCCTCCCGCCCCCTTCCGTGTGCCATCCCCCTCCACTCCCACCCCACCCCCCACCAGCTAGGCTCCCCACGGGACGCACGAACAGCTGGCTGCACACCGGAGTAAGGGTGGGCTGTGCTGCTGAGCAACAGTGAGTTCAAACCACCCCCACCCCTCCTGCCTCCCGCTCAGCTCCCACAGGGAAGGGATGCACGTGTAGAGTGTGCACGGCTGCCTGCCTCTGGAAGGTGGTGGTTCTAATTTTACAAGCTGCCTCCGCACAGATGGGTGGGCTAGCGCTTGCTGCTGCTCCTAAGCTGTGAAGTCAGAAATTACCTCACTCAGACAGCTGGCCTGGCCCGGCACCATAGGTGCTTCCAAGCCAGCAGACAGACAGAGGAAGGCAGGTGGGCCCAGGAGGAGCCACTGCAGGGCCTAGCAGAGATCAAAGACCACTAAAGCCAAGTGGCCGCCCGCCGCAACTAGAGAGCACACCAGCAGAGTCCCGCTCACCTTTACATTAGCTGTAGGCCACTGTTCGATGAGGGTAACGACTCCCAGTGGCCACCCTGCCTCCTTATCTGACTGTCTAAATGACACTGAGATGACATTGCAGGGGAGCTGTGAGGAAGAGAGGGTGCATCCAGAAGCTGGCAGGGTCAGGACGGGTGTGCTGCTGTCTGGGGTAGAGATAGGATGGCCATCCTTCCTTCTCCCTTTGTCCCTCTCCCGAGTTGGGGCACAGCAGTGGGTTTTGTGGTTAACCTTTCTTTGGACTCCAGCTGTAAGAAACATTGATGCCATGTTCAAATATTTCAGAAGACCCAGGAAATAAGAAATTTGACCTACTTTTCTAAATGAAATCCCAGATTGAGCAAAGAGCTGAACCAATTTGAAAGCTTGAACAAAAGCGGACTAAGCTAAGTCCAGGGGGCCTAGAACAAATGCTTTTGGTTCTCTGCATAACAAGGAGATATGCCTTTCATCTCAGGCGGCAGACAAATAGAGCTGTAGGATGACTCAAAAGAAACCATGAGAGTGGTGTATCTCTGAGGGTAGGTTTGGGACAAAAACAGGCTCCCCAGAGTGGTAGACATCTGATCCCCGTAGGTGTCTGGAGAGTGTGAGGCTGTGCTGTGAGAAGTTTCTTTAGGAACACCCTTGAGGTGGCCGAGTCGGCCACCATTGCTTTAGGGTAAAGGCTCTTTGGTTGCTAGCAAGACTCTAATGGTGATTTTAGCTCATCATTTTTTGTACAGATTTGATCTTAATTCATCGCTAAAGGATGGTAGGTTTCCCTTGAGCTAGTTTCTTATCACCTGTGGCTACGTTTGCTCTAATGAGCTTGGAGAGAGAGAGTCACTGGCTGCTTTGTTTCCAAAAAGTAGGAGTAGACTGTACCTGCAAAGGCACAGGAGTCCCTTGGTCTGCCCTCCATCTCCTTGACAAGTCAACAAATCCCTTAGCGTAGCAGGAAATTCCAGGGTGAAGATCTCTTTGGAGAGGGCAGAAGGGATGGCCTAGACTAGTGTTCACACATCTAATCACTTTCCATCAAGATTTAAATTCCAAGTTGTCATCAGTGGCCGAGAGTTTCCCCCAGCTGAAGCTGGCAGCAAGAAAGTGGCCAAGCAGGATGCAGCCACGAAGGCCATGACCATTCTGCTTGAGGAAGCCAAAGCCAAGGACAGTGGAAGACCAGAAGAGCCCTGCCGCTATTCCTCAGAGAGAGAGCCAGAGAAGGTAGGTGGCCCGTCCTCCGGGAGGACATCCGCTCACTGTCCGCATCCGTGAGGCACTAGGCCGTCATCTGACCCTCAGCCTGCCCCACCAACTCTCTGTCTCAGAGTCAGCTTCCCGCTGTCCCCTCTCCCCTGCCCCACCAACCCACCTTTCCCCTTTCCATACCCAGCTCTCCTTCGGTGCCCACTCCCAACCTAACTGGAATTGCAGAATTTCAGAGTTGAAAGAGGCATTAAAATTTATTGAATCCAATCTCCTCTCTTGGCAGATACAAAATGAAACCAAGAATATTTAAGTAACCAATCTGCAAGGCCTAAAAAATCCCCGCAACCCTCTTCCTTTAGAAAGCCAGCCCCAAACATGCAGTTGGCCGAAAGAAGTTCTCCCGTCCCTGTTCCCTCTGCTATGACAGAACAGCCAATACGTGCTCAGTCTGTTTTTGTCCTTGTTTTGTTTTTGTCTCATTTTCTCCACAGACTACAGAGTCCCAGACTACCACCCCTTCAGCAACATCCTTCCTTTCTGGGAAGAACCCCGTCACTACATTGCTTGAGTGTGTGCACAAGTTGGGGAGCTCCTGTGAATTCCGTCTCCTATCCAGAGAAGGCCCTGCCCATGACCCCAAGTACATCTCTTGTATCATGTATCTCTGCTGAGGTTTTCTCAAAAAAGAGAGAGATACATTTTCCTCCTTGCCTCCTCGAGATGGCAGATTATTTCACTGAGCAGTCACCCCCATTTCCAGTATGGAGAATGCGGGCCCTTGAGAGCATGGTTGCTGCTTGTGGAGCAGAGAATCTGGGGTTAGGAGCTCACAGGGCAAATCAGGGACCGAGCAGGAGGGAGACACATGGCTTGAAGGTTACTGGTGGTGGGACTAAGAGGTGCAAGACCTAGGTCTACCTGAGAAGCTCTCTGTTCTGAGGCTCTGCAGACTTACATGTTCGAGAGAAGGGTCCCTGGAGGAGATGAAATTAGGTTGATGCTTAAAAATGTTGAATAGGGGTCAGTTGGGCTGCGAGAGACTGGGGGCAGTAGGAGGGTGAAAGGCACCGGCTCTTCAAGGCAGAAGTGACTGCGTGAGCCAAGGCACAGAGGCGATGTGTGCAAGGAAATTACAAGTCGTAAAGGATGACAACGTGACAAAGGCTAGGTAAAGCTCTTCTATCAAAACCAGTTTAATCTTCTCCTTTCATCTCCTGTCAGGTTCCAGTACTGTGTTGCAATGGGAACCCATACTTTCCCCACTGCTAGCGCCCCAAGCAAGAAGGCAGCAAAGCAGATGGCTGCAGAGGAGGCCATGAGGGCCCTGCAAGGGGAGGCGACCAGCTCGACGTCTTCGGATGACCAGGTGGGGCCATTTTCTACTCACAAGATAGAGGCCGTTTTTAGCAACTGAGTGGCGTAGGATGGCCCATAAGCCCCTCAGAGTTTCCAAAGTGTTCACGGTTCCTCTTTGGCTGATTCTCCTTCAGCCCGGAAGTACGAACACGGAAGCATTCGATAACTTGGAATCAGTGATGCCCAACAAGGTCAGAAGGATCAGTGAGCTCGTCAGGTACCTGAACACCAACCCAGTGGGCGGCCTGCTGGAGTACGCCCGCTCCCACGGCTTTGCTGCCGAGTTCAAGTTGGTTGACCAGTCCGGACCTCCTCACGAGCCCAAGTGAGTGTTCCAGTCCTGGCTACAGCCTTGTGTCACAGGGTGGGACAGCCTATAACCCAGGAAAAGGAAGGCTGTGTATTAGCTGTGAATGACAGGCAGGGCATGTTGAGAGAGCCCTGTCCCCAGGGCCTCTGAGAAGACACTAGATCAGCCATCTTGAGAACATACCCACTCTTCTAGTGAGTGTGAGTCTTTAAAATTTTTTAAACAAGTTTTAATTTTTAAAAGGCTATATATAGACCCATAGAAAATCATTCAAGCTGATTGAAAAGATCTCATTTCTGGTTTAGACTTCGTTTCCTTCCCCAGACTCATATACTATTATCAGTTTCTTGAGTCCATGCACATATGAGCCTGTTTTTCTTTCTCTGTTTTTTAAAAATAAGTATATATCATCGTCTGTCCTACTTAACCGTGTGCCTCCGAGCTCATTACAAATAAGTGTGTATAGATCTACCGCATAAATGCTCCATTGAATAGATATTTACAGTTTTTAAATTGCTTTGCTGAACAAGAGATACGAAAGGCCCTCTTAAAACAGACACTCAACTACCTACCTGGTAGTTTAAGAAGGAGAACGTTATTACTGTTTAAAGCCCCACCTTGCATAGTTTATCTCACCGTTATTACTGTTTAAAGCCCCACCTTGCATAGTTTATCTCACCGACTTCCAGGGACATTCAGGCTAGTTTGGCCTCACTCTTAAAAGCACTCTCACAGTGAACATCCTGCTCTGCCTGTCTTTGTCTACATGTACAAACCTGTCTCTGGTGTAAATGTTCAAGAGCGGAAGTTCTGGGCAATCAGTCTTACACAGTGTTTAAGTTTTTTTAAATAGGTAATAGATTATGCAAAATAAAAAATATATTCAGAAATAAAAATATAAAAAACTTCTCACTTTTTCTTCTCACTTTCACCCAATTCTTACCTATACATACATACACACACACACCCCAACATGTAATAACTTTGCACTATTATATATCCTTCCAGAGTGTCCATATAAATACAAGCAGCTATATTCCTCTTCATTACACAGAAATACATATATGCATTAATTTCTAGCTTGCTTTTTACATACAAAATTATCTTAGAAAGTTTTTCTTATCACTTTGTGTTCTTTCTATATAGTTGCAAAATATAGTGTTTCAGTGTATGGGTTTATCATGATTTATTTAACCAGCCTCAGTTAATGAATACTTGGATCGTTTCCAAACTTGGTATTATAACAGGGCTACAATGAATAACATATGTGCATTTAAAGTTTTGGTAAATTTTGCCAAATTTTCCTCCATGCAATTATACCAGTCTATGCTTCCACCAACGATAAATAAAGAATGTCTCCTCCTCTACCTCATAAGCATTCTAAAAGGCGAAAAATGGCATCTCCATACAGTACAAAGCCTAGTCCACACCAGGATATTTATTATTTCTATTTACCACATTAATAGGTCAAAGGAAAAACACCACATGGTCATCTCCTGAGGTTCCGAAGAGACATACAGTAAAATTTAGCTTCCATTCAGATTAAGAAAGCAAGTTGTTAAGAAAGCAGAAATTATCGAATGCATCCTTTGCATGGTAAAGAACATGTCTGAAGTCAAAAGCCAGCAGGTTATGTTAAACCCAGAACTGTTCCCATTAAAGTCAGGGAGGTGTGGCTGCCAGTGTCATCACTATTTAATATCATTCTGGAATTCCTAGCTAATGCAAGCAGTTCAGAGAAAGAAGCAAGTGTAAAGAGAGGAAAGGAGAGATAAAGTTACCACTATTTGTAGATGATTTGATAGTATGCCTGGAATATTCGTGAGAAAACTAAAGAAATACAGAGACGAAGCAGAATTTCGGAGAGCAGGGGACTACAAAATGATGTGTAAGAGTCAAGAACTTTTCTTGTATATAGTAAAAGCAGTTAGAAAACGCGTAGAAAATATCCTATTTGCAACTTTAGCTAAAAAGATAAGTGACTCAGACACATTCCTAATAGGGAATATGTGGGTCCCCCCGTTAGATAAAATGCCAAAAAGCTGAGGACCATCTCCCTATCCAATTCACCTCCTTCAGCCAAACTATCTTTAAAGAAAAGAAAAAAAGGAGGTGTTAGTTGCTCAATTGTGTCCGACTCTTTACAGCCATGGACTGTAGCCTGCCATGCTCCTCTGTACATAGAATTCTCCAGGGAAGAATATTGAACTGGGTAGCCATTCCTTTCTCCGGGGGATTTTCCTGACCCAGTGATTGAACCCAGGTCTCCCACATTGCAGGCAAATTCTTTCATTTCTGAGCCACCAGGGAAGCTCTGTTTATTGTACCTACAATTTCTACCCCAAATCCCTTCCCCGACTTTCTGCCTCCAGCGTCAACACACTCTCAGCCAAGCCATTGTCTTCTCTCACCTAAACCAAGAAATAGTCTCCTGGTCTCTCCGTTTATTTATTCATTCAACAGATATCTATACAGGACATTGTATTTGTTAGAACGGGAGTCAGATATCAATAATCATATAAAGAAATATAAGGTCTTGTATTTGATAGATTATAAAGAGCTCACATTGCATGATGTGAGGAGAACCTACATGGCGTGACTTGACTCAGTACAGAGAGAGGAGAGGGCTTCCCTGAGAAGTGATGCGTAAGCTGAGACCTTAGTACCCCCAGGTCTGCAGAGCTGGTAAAGGGCTGCCGGAAGGCCAGTGTGGGTGGAGCAGAGGGCACAGGGGCGGCCTGATGCCAGATGAGACTGGACGGGAGCCTTGTGAGCCATGCCATCCTGCTGCCTCATGAGCAGTAGAGGGCCGTCGAAGGGTTTTAAATAAGGGAGATTCACTCCCCACCAACCCCAACTTTTGCCCTCTCCATGGCATTTTTCCTACTGCATTTTTATACTGCCATTCATACTCTAAGAAAACCATTTCAGACCTTTGTCTTCAAATTTCCAACAAAACCCCTTTCTCTCTATAAACTGATGATCTGACTTAATTGAGAAATTGTTGTTCAGTCACTCAGTCATGTCTGACTTTTTGTGACCCCATGGACTGCAGCACACCAGGTTTCCCTGTCCTTGATCATCTCCCAGAGCTTGCTCAAGCTTGTGTCCATTGAGTCGGTGATGACATTCAACCATCTCATCCTCTGTCATCCCCTTCTCCTCCTGCTTTTAGTCTTTTTCAGCATCAGGGTCTTTTCCAATGAGTCAGCTCTTCGCATCAGGTGGCCAAAGTATTTTAGCTTCAGCTTCAGCATCAGTCCTTCAAATGAATATTTAGGATTGATTTCCTTTAGGATTGACTGGTTTCATCTCCTTACAGTCCAAGGGACTCTCAAGAGTCTTTTCCAACACCATAGTTTGAAAGCATCAATTGTTTGGCAGTCATTGTTTATGGTCCAGCTGCCACATCCATATATGACTACTGAAAGAACCATAGCTTTGACTAGATGGACCTTTGTTGGCAAAGTAATGTCTCTGCTTTTTAATATGCTGTCTAGGTTGGACATAGCTTTTCTTCCAAGGAGCAAATGTCTTTTAATTTCATGGCTGCAGTCATTATCTGCAGTGATTTTAGAGCCCAAGGATATAAAGTCTGTCACTGTTTCCCATCTGTTTGCCATGAAGTGATGGGACTGGATGTCACGATCTTAGTTTTTTGAATGTTTAATTTTAAGCCAGATTTTTCACTCTCCTCTTTCACCTTCATCAAGAAGCTCTTTAATTCCTCTTCTCTTTCTGCCTTAAGGGTACTGTAATCTGCATATCTCAGGTTGTTGATAAATCTCCCAGCAACCTTGATTCAAGCTTGTGTTTCACCTAGCCCGGAATTTTGCATGATGTACTCTGCATATAAGTTAAAGCAGAGTGACAATATACAGCCTTGACATACTAACTCTTATTGCAGTTTTGAACCAGTCCGTTGTTCATTCTGGGTCTAATTGTTATTTCTTGACCTGTAAAACCTGTATGCAGGTAGGTAAGTATGGTGGTCTAGTATTCCCATCTCTTTAAGAATTTTCCACAAATTGTTGTGATCCACACAGTCAAAGGCTTTAGCATAGTCAGTGAAGCAGAAGTAGATGTTTTTATGGAATTCTCTTGCTTTTTCTTTGATCCAGCGGATGTTGGCAATTTGATCTCTGGTTCTTCTGCCTTTTCTAAATCCAGCTTGAACATCTGCAGTTCTCAGTTCACATACTGTCAAAGCCTAGCTTGGACGATTTTGTGCATTACTTTGCCAGCATGTGAAATGAGTGCAATTGTGTGGTAGTTTGAACATTCTTTGGGATTGGACTTTTCTAGTCCTATGCCCACTGCTGAGTTTGCTGGCATATTGAGTGCAGCACTTTAACAGCATCATCTTTTAGGATTTGAAATAGCTCAGCTGAAATTCCATCACCTCCACTAGCTTTGTTCATAGTGATGCTTCCTAAGGCCCACTTGACTTTGCACTCCAAGAATGGCTGACTGTAGGTGAGTGATCATACCATTGTGGTTATCTGGGTCATTAAGATCTTTTCTGTATAGTTCTTCTGTGTATTCTTGCTGCCTCTTCTTAATATCTTCTGCTTCCATTAGGTCCATACCATTTCTATCTTTTATTGTGCCCATCGTCGCATGAAATGTTCCCTTGATATCTCTAATTTTCTTGAAGAGATCTCTAGTCTTTCCCATTCTATTGTTTTCCTCTGTTTCTTTGCATTTTTCACTTGGGAAGGTTTTCTTATCTCTGCTTGCTATTCTTTGGAACTCTGCATTCAAATGGGTATATCTTTCCTTTCCTCCTTTGCCTTTTGCTTCTCTTTCTTCAGCTATTTGTAAGGCCTCCTAAGACAACCATTTTGCCTTTTGCATTTCTTTTCACTTGGAGGTGGTTTTGATCACTGCCTCCTGTGCAGTGTTACAAAGCTCTGTTCATAGTTCTCCAGGCACACTGTCTATCAGATCTAATCTCTTGAATCTGTTTGTCACTCCCATTGTATAAACGTAAGGGATTTGATTTAGGTCATACCTGAATGGCCTAGTGGTTTTCCCTACTTTTTTCAATTTAAGTCTGAATTTGACAATAAGGAGTTTGTGCTCTGAGCCACAGTCAGCTCCTGGTCTTGTTTTTGCTGACTTCAGCTACAAAGAATATAATCAAGATGATTTCAGTATTGACCATCTGGTGATGTCCATGTGTAGAGTCGTCTCTTGTGTTGTTGGAAGAGGGCGTTTGCTGTGACTGGTGCAGTCTCTTGGCAAAACTCCGTTACCCTTTGCCCCGCTTCATTTTGTACTCCAAGGCCAAACTAGCCTGTTACTCCAGGTATCTCTTGACTTCCTACTTCTGCATTCCAGTCCCCTATGATGAAAAGGACATGTTTTTTTGGTGTTAGTTCTAGAAGATCTTGTAGGTCTTCATAGAACCATTCAACTTCAGCTTCTTTGGCATTAGTGTTGGGGCATAGATTTGGATTACTGTGATATGGTTTGCCTTGGAAACGAACAGAAATCATTCTGTTGTTGTGAGATTGCACCCAAGTAGTGCACTTTGGACTCTTGTTGACTATGAGGGCTACTCCATTTCTTCTAAGGGATTCTTGCCCATAGCAGTAGATATTAGCAGTAACAATCCTTACTTTCCCATCACCGAATCCACCTTCCTACATGCATCTGCACAGGACATCTGTACTGGTGTGCAGGAAGCATCCTCCTTCCACCCTGTGCCCTGGGATCCCCTCCGCCTCGGCCTCTCCTTCCATTCTCTCACACTCTCATTATCAGTTGCTCCAGAGCTCTGTTGGATCATTCCCATCGGCCTACACACACACCTGTGCCCATCTGCTAAAACCCTTCCCTTGACTCCACATCTGACTCCAAACCCCACCTCATCTCTCTGCTCCCCTCACAGCCAGACCTCGCAATATAATTGTTTATACTCGATGTCTTCTTTGGTTTCACTTCCTTGACTCATTCCAGTTAGGCTTTTGTCCCTAGCATTACACTAAAAGGCTAACCACTAGCCATATGTAGTTGCTGAGCACTTGAAATGTGGCTGTGTAACCAAGGAACTGAATTATCAGTTGTACTGAATTTTCATTAAAGTTAGCAGCCTCATGTGGCCAGTGGCTATCATATTGGACAGTGAGGCTCTAGTGGATGCTAATTGCACAACTAAGAAACTTTGTTCTATTTATTGTTGTTGTTCAGTCACTAAGTTGTGTCCAACTCAGCAACCCCATGGACTGCAGCATGCCAGGCTTCTCTGTCCTCCACTGTCTCCTGGAGTTTGCTCACTTTCATGTCCGTCTCATCTTCTGCCGCCCCCTTCTCCTTTTGCCTTCAGTCTTGTTTTTATGTGTACATATATAGGTATGTGTATATACATGTATGTGTGTCTTTGTGCCTAAGAGTACATATTCTTTTCAAACACACAGAACACATGAAATTCTCCTGGATCCCTCAGGTCAAGATTCTACACAGTTTGGCCCCATCCCCTCTTCTTCAACATCTCTTCATGCCTCTGTGCTTTTCCTTCATAAGCTTTAGCCCACTGGCTTGCACAAACCAGTTGGCATCATCCAAGAAAGGAGCAAAGGCATTCAGATGCTTATGACAAGCAAGAAATAGTGAGAAGCTCAGTGTGGTTGACCAGAAAGATGGATTCCTTTCACTGCCTCTAGCTGACTGATAAATCCTGATACTGAAACTTTTGTTATCTGCAGTTAGATTATCCAAAAAGCTGGGTTTTCTAAAGCAGGTTAGGATCTGGTTAAAGCGGGGATTCTTGAAACTTTGGTAGCTAACCAAGTTTTTTGCTCCATCACTTCCTTCCCTCTGTGTTTGTGGAGATACCTAGCCAGGAAGGGAGGGGAACCACGGGCCTAGAAGCACTGCCTGCCTCCTTGCTCTACCTATCCCCTCCCCTTAGTTATCACAAGGCCTCCAGGAATCTAAAGTGAAAGTGTAGTCACTCAGTTGTGTCCAACTCTCTGCAATCCCATGGACTGTAGCCCGCCAAGTTCCTCTGTCCATGGAATTCTCCAGGCAAGAATCCTGGAGTGGGTTGCCATTTCCTTCTCCAGGGGGTCTTCCAGACCCAAGGACTGAACTTGGATCTCCCACATTGTGGGCAGACTGTTTACCATCTGAGCCACCAGGGAATCCCCCAAGAATCTAAAAATAACTCACATGCTAGTAAAGTAATGCTCAAAATTCTCCAAGCCAGGCTTCAGCAATACGTGAACCGTGAACTCCCTGATGTTCAAGCTGGTTTTAGAAAAGGCAGAGGAACCAGAGATCAAATTGCCAGCATCCACTGGATCATGGAAAAAGCAAGAGAGTTACAGAAAAACATCTATTTCTGCTTTATTGACTTTTCCAAAGCCTTTGACTGTGTGGATCACAATAAACTGGAAAATTCTGAAAGAGATGGGATACCTGCCTCTTGAGAAATCTGTATGCAGATCAGGAAGCAACAGTTAGAACTGGACATGGAACAACAGACTGGTTCCAAATAGGAAAAGGAGTACGTCAAGGCTGTACATTGTCACTCTGCTTATTTAACTTATATGCAGAGTAAATCATGAGAAATGCTGGATTGGAAGAAACACAAGCTGGAATCAAGATTGCCAAGAGAAATATCAATAACCTCAGATATGCAGATGACACCACCCTTATGGCAGAAAGTGAAGAGGAACTAAAAAGCCTCTTGATGAAAGCGAAAGAGGAGAGTGAAAAAGTTGGCTTAAAGCTCAACATTCAGAAAACAAAGATCATGGCATACGGTCCCATCACTTCATGGGAAATAGATGGGGAAACAGTGGAAACAGTGTCAGACTTTATTTTTTTGGGCTCCAAAATCACTGCAGATGGTGACTGCAGCCATGAAATTAAAAGACTCTTACTCCTTGGAAGAAAAGTTATGACCAACCTGGATAGCATATTCAAAAGCAGAGACATTACTTTGCCGACTAAGGTCTGTCTAGTCAAGGCTATGGTTTTTCCTGTAGTCATGTATGGATGTGAGAATTGGACTGTGAAGAAGGCTGAGCGCCGAAGAATTGATGCTTTTGAACTGTGGTGTTGGAGAAGACTCTTGAGAGTCCCTTGGACTGCAAGGAGATCCAACCAGCCCATTTTGAAGGAGATATAAGCCCTGGGATTTCTTTGGAAGGAATGATGCTAAAGCTGAAACTCCAGTACTTTGGCCACCTCATGCGAAGAGTTGACTCATTGGAAAAGACTCTGATGCTGGGAGGGATGGGGGGCAGGAGGAGAAGGGGACAACAGAGGATGAGATGGCTGGATGGCATCACCAACTCGATGGATGTGAGTCTGAGTGAACTCCAAGAGATGGTGATGGACAGGGAGGCCTGGCGTGCTGCGATTCATGGGGTCGCAGAGAGTCAGACACGACTGAGCAACTGAACTGAACTGAACTGAATAAAGGTGTGGTTTTAGGAGCTAAGGCCAACTATGCTCTCAGATCTCTCCAGGTTAAGTCCTCTTGAGCTAGTCAGGAAATGCATGAGGAAATGGAATCAGGTAATTAAAAAATCAGAGCATTAGAAACAGTGATTCAAGCAGGAAAAAGTTACTCCCGTCTCATTTCTGCTTAAGTTGAAAAGGAAGTCCACATGTGGTGCTAGTATTGCTTTAAAGCCTCTTTAATACTTACTGATTTCCTTTATGATAAAGACAGGCTTAGAGCCTTTACAAGCCATAGTGTCTCGTCAGAATTTAATAAGTTGATTTTATCCTGTTTATTTATAGCCACCTTCCATGTATGGCAAGTGATCCTGATTTTTCATTTACAGTAGTGATACAGAGTATCCTTTTAAAATGTATTTACATTGAAAAAGAGTCAATTTAGAGAAAAATATCAAGTAAGTAATACTCAGGTGATACCTGGATATAGCAGAAACCACACGATGATTTAGGAATATTCAAAGTCTGGGGAGTGGTGCCTTAGGAACAGAGCTGTCAGGAGTGATGAGGCCACGTGTCGGCCAGTCTGGCCTCCCCTTGAGCAAAACCAGCCCTTTTCTGGAGCAGCTGGCGGGGTCAAGTACTTGTCTTTATTCCTTGCTTCTCATCTCCAAGGTTCGTTTACCAAGCGAAAGTTGGGGGTCGCTGGTTCCCAGCCGTCTGCGCGCACAGCAAGAAGCAAGGCAAGCAGGAAGCTGCAGATGCGGCCCTCCGCGTTTTGATTGGGGAGGACGAGAAGGCAGAGCGCATGGGTTTCACAGAGGTAACCCCAGTGACAGGGGCCAGTCTCAGAAGAACTATGCTCCTCCTCTCAAGGTCCCCAGAAGCAAAGCGAAAGACAGTTAAGCCGTCTACTTTTGGTGCTATCTTTTTGGGGGTCCTGCTAACTCCTGTCTGGGTGGAGTCAGCTTTTAACTTGCTGTCATGTGAACCATCCCTTGGCTTTAATACTAGCCTCCATAGAGCTGGGATGCTAGTGCAAGAGGGGGGAAAATATGACCCACAAGTCGAGTAGTCCTCGGCTTCCCGCGCCCATTCAGAAGCATGGTGGATGCAGGCGAGGCTCTGGTCCTGACACGCCTCCTGTCCCCACAGCTCCCTCTCACGGGCAGCACCTTCCACGACCAGATAGCCATGCTGAGCCACCGGTGCTTCAACGCCCTCACCAACAGCTTCCAGCCCTCCTTACTCGGCCGCAAGATCCTGGCTGCCATCATCATGAAGAAAGACTCTGACGACCTAGGTGTTGTGGTCAGCCTGGGGACAGGTAAGTGGGCGCTGAAATGTGTCCCCCGGCTCTCTCTGCCCTGTGGTGACTGCACGCACCTCCTTATTCTCCTCCGTGGGTGAATTTAAGGCAGAAGACTCATCTTATGTTATATTTTAGCTACAGTGTATTCAGAGCAAGGAATGAATTCTCATATCTTAGGAAAAAGAATACAGGAGTCAGGATTGATAAACTGAGGCTCTTTGTACCTTCAGGCTTTAAGAACCAGCATCCTTGTTTTCCTTTGGAAATTTCTCATTTGCTTTAAATGCCTTTGCAGGAAATCGCTGTGTGAAAGGAGATTCTCTGAGCCTAAAGGGAGAAACTGTCAATGACTGTCATGCAGAGATCATCTCCCGGAGAGGCTTCATCAGGTGAGCAAGATCGCAGGGTGTCGGGGCTCTGGCACCACCTCACAGGCAGGTCTTCAGCCCTGCAGTGTCAGCCTTTGAGCTTCTTACTGGATCAGTTCCTCTGACGTGGCTACATCCCTCCCCTTGGCCTGCTGTTGAAGAGCACTGTCTTTTCCCGCTAACTCCACTTCAAGCCCCTTTTAAAAACACATGATGATCTCTTGATCTTCAGTGCTATGGGGATGAGGAGACCCTCCGTCTCCATTTGAGGACCTACAGACAAACCCACCGTCTTGCCAGCTTTCCTCTCCAGTTCATCTTTAATTTGTGAAGGGAAAGAAGCCACAGCCTCCTGTAGTTCCTGATTCAGTTTGTTCTGCCCTAAAATCCCTGTCACTGCCAGAGCAAGAAGCTCTTGGCAGAACTGTAGCTGACCTGAAAGGCTAACTTAACTATAAGAGATGCTGAGGTCTCCCATGGAGAGATTCCACCACCTCTTTGAACCCAAGAAACCGTGAAAGGTCTGCACCGTTAAGGCTTTTCCTTACTTGGGATCAGATTATAGAAGCAACCACTGTTCCCAGAGTCAAAGCAGTCTTCTTAACCAGACTTTCTTCTTACAGGTTTCTCTACAGCGAGTTAATGAAATACAACCCCCAGACAGCGAAGGATAGTATATTTGAACCTGCTAAAGGAGGAGAAAAAGCTTCAGATAAAAAAAGAGCGTGTCATTCCATCTCTATATCAGGTCTGTACGGTCTCTGCTGTCACCAGAGCCGGCCCGCTGGCTTTCCGGGGGCTGGGTGTCTGAATGGTCTCCACGTCTATAATTCAGACCTTGTTCAGTGGGCCATGCTTGACTCTTGCTTGAGGTCCACACCCCAGTGTGGAATGACTCACACTTCTACCCAGTCCAGTAGCCCGTGATAGGCTTCAGGAAAAAAAAAAAAACAAACTCGTTTCTGCCGCATGGAGCTGTTCTTGAGCCCCAGGCAACTGAAGAGGTCCGTGCGTACAGGCGGGTGTTAACAGATGCCCCTGTCTTGCAGCACGGCCCCATGTGGGGATGGCGCCCTCTTTGACAAGTCCTGCAGCGACCGAGCTGTGGAGAGCACAGACTCCCGCCACTACCCTGTCTTCGAGAATCCCAAACAAGGCAAGCTCCGCACCAAGGTAGAGAATGGTGAGTGACACGTCCTCCGTCTCCCACAGAAAGGCTCGGCAAAGCCCCAGGCACATCACAGGGCCAGGGCACAGCTGCAAGGTCTCTGCCATCATGGGTGGGATACCAGGGTCTCGTCTCCAGGGGTAGGGAAGATGTAGGTCGGTGAAGATCTATGAGAAAATTGGGACTCCATTTTGCATTAGTCGGCTGGGTGGATCTGCAGTCAAATAGGGAGGTAGCGGTACCCATCTAGAGCTCAGAGGAGAGAGATGGCTGCAAATAAGTCTGGGAGTTATCGTCCTGCGGTTGATCTTTATGGCCATGGAAATGGATGGGATCACCTCAGGGAAGGTTGGAGAAAACGGAAAGAAAGCGAGGCAGAACAAGCCTGAGGCGTTGACAGGAGGACTCCGCGTGCCCGCTTCCCCGCCTGCCTAGTTGGCTGCTGGTTCTGCCCCTTGTCTGCCAGCTCCTCCTCCTCTACCGTCCTCCCATGTCTCCTCACTGCGTCTCCTCACGTCCACCCGTTCCCTTCAGGCCATCCTTCTGCAGTCATCAGAGTGACCCTCAAACAGGTCATGTCGCTTCCCTACTCAAAACCCTGAAGTCTAAACACAGAGCTCCCATATGACCCGGCAGTTCACTCCTAGGAACATCCCCAAAAGAAATGAAAATATGTCCACACAAAAACTAACACAAACCAGCTGCCCTTTCTCTCGGCATTGCCAGTCTTGGGGCTGAGGAGGCCGCAGGCTGCCGCATCGTTCCTGCATTGGCACTGCACGTTATAGCCCTGGAGAGTCTGCTTTTTTCCTCTCATTTTTCCCCTGCAGTCTCCCATTATGGAGACCCAGGGAGAAAAAACTAATACAGAACGTTCATAGCAGCAATGTTCATAATAGCCCAAAAGTAGAGACAACCCCAGTGACTGATAAGTGGAAAAACAAAATGAAGTATATCCATAAAATGGGATATCATTTGATACATGCCACAACACGAGGGGACCGAGGAACAGTGTGAAGAAAGGAAAGAAGCTAGTCACGAAAGAGTCAGTGTTACATGGCTCCCACGTTTTCATTTACTTGAAACGTCTAGACTAGGAAAATCCATAAAGAAGGAAAGTAAATCGGGCCAGCTGGGCCAGCGGTGGAAGGGGCAGGAGGGAAATGGGGCATGACTGCTAACGGATAGGAGGCTTCCTTGGAGGGTGATGACATGCTCTCACATTGATTGTGGTGATGGCTGCACAAGTCTGTGCATACACTAAAAATTATTATATACTCTAAATGGGTGGGCTGGATCTCAGTGAAGTTCACCAAGAACGAAAAGCCCGCCACCCTGGCACGGTCTTCCACTACACCAAAGCAAGCCCTGCTAATTTGGCCGAGTGGGTTCTTCGTCAGGTCCCTCAACAGCTAAACCCTCTGCTGCCGCAGGGCCTTTGCTTTTGCTGAACTCTGTGTCTGAAACACTCTTTCTCAGCTGTTTCTTCTCTCCCTTCGTGTGTCAGCCCCCCGACAATCCTGTCCCAGGAGATGCCCTGACCTGTCCATTATAGCTCCCTCAAACCATCTACAATCGTTAATGTGTGTATTGGCTGACTTGTTTAGTATCTGTTCCTTTCTGCTCCCTCACTCCCCAAAACCCACTAGGAACGCAAGGATCTGATTTGGTTTTGCTCACCGTTGCTTCCCAGCACCAAGGCTAGTGCCCAGCACAAAGCAGCTGCTGTGAAATATTCAAAGAACAAATGAGAAGCCTCTGGCCCGAGTCTAAGGAGCAGAAAATGCCACGCCAGGGAGAGGCCTGGTCCAGCGGCCCTTGCAGGTCTAACCCAAGTCTCTCATCCAGGGGAAGGCACGATCCCAGTGGAGTCCAGTGACATTGTGCCCACATGGGACGGCATTCGGCTGGGGGAGAGACTCCGCACCATGTCCTGCAGCGACAAAATCCTGCGCTGGAATGTGCTGGGCCTGCAGGGGGCACTGTTGACCCACTTCCTGCAGCCTGTGTATCTCAAATCCGTCACTCTGGGTAAGGACCTGTCTGGGAAGCTGGAACCGGACTGTCGTCCAGGTTCCCAGATCCCAGCAAACCGCACACTACATTGCCACGTGTTAACATGATGTCTCCCCTTTTCAAAGTGTGCTCGATTCGGTGGTTTAGTGATTGATTCTGAGTGTCCCGTCTGCTGTGATGGGAAAATTGGTTTAGGCAGCAGTCTCAGTAACAACATGCCAGCCAAGTCTTTCAAGGTGAGTTAGAGAAACACAGCAGCTTGAAACTGCAGCGTCTTCGTGTCCTTGCCGTCTCAGCACTTGGCCTTACCTGGAACCTTATATATTGTGCTTGACTGATGATCCCTGTATATCCTGGGCGGCCGCAGTCAGCAGGTGCTCCCTGCCTAGGGAGCTGGGGCTCTGTCTGTGCCGTCATTCTCCCCAAGTGCCTCTGTTACTTCATGGCACTGGGGATAATCAGGTGTGTGCGTTTCTTTTTGTACCCAGGTTACCTGTTCAGCCAGGGGCACCTGACCCGTGCCATTTGCTGTCGTGTGACAAGAGATGGAAGTGCGTTTGAGGATGGACTCCGACATCCCTTTATTGTCAACCACCCCAAGGTGCGATAACCCAATCCATTTTTCCTTGACGTTTTCTCCTTTTCAAGTAATCCTGTCAGCAGAGCAGAAATGTACAGTGTGGGCAAGGGGAGCCTAGTTGGTTTCCCTCAAACTTAGCCTTCCCTCCTTTTGAATGCTAAGGGCTTTCCTTCTCTGGGGGCTTCCCCCATGGCTACGTTAGGAAAGAACCTGCTGTAAAGCAAGAGACCTGGGCTTGATCCCTGGGTTGGGAAGATCCCCTGGAGGAGGAAATGCAACCCACTCCAGTATTCTTGCCTGGAGGATCTCATGGACAGAGGAGCCTGGCAGGCTGCAATCCTTGGGGTCACAAAGAGTTGTATATGACTGAGCGATTAACACTTTCACTTTTTTCCTTCTTTTTAGTTTGGAATTCATTTGAATTGAGGTGGGGTTAGTACATCTGAGTCCTAGCCAAACGGAATCATAAACAAGGGGGAAAGATCGTGACCTCGTCTTCCCTCTTTCCTGTGAGTCTTGAGTCCCTGCTTCAGAAACTTTTCTCTGAAAGTTTCCATCCCCCACCCCTCCTTGCTCCTGGAATTCCTAGGTTGGCCGAGTCAGTGTATACGATTCCAAAAGGCAGTCTGGGAAGACCAAGGAGACAAGCGTCAACTGGTGTTTGGCTGATGGCTACGACCTAGAAATACTGGATGGGACCAGGGGCACCGTGGATGGGTAAGGAGCTGGGGAAGCACAGCCACACAGCCAAGCGTGCCAGCCAGACTGCCAGGGGACATCACATTGTCAAACACCAGAGCTTAAAAGTTGCCGCCTCCCCACCCCTAGTGCCTCGACTTGTTCCATCCCAGGTGAATAATGAGTCCTTCTGTTTCCCCAGGCCACGGAACGAATTGTCCCGGGTCTCCAAAAAGAACATTTTCCTTCTATTTAAGAAGCTCTGCTCCTTCCGATACCGCAGAGATCTACTTAGACTCTCCTATGGTGAGGCCAAGAAAGCTGCCCGCGACTACGAGATAGCCAAGAACTACTTCAAAAAATCTCTGAAGGACATGGGCTATGGGAACTGGATAAGCAAGCCGCAGGAGGAGAAGAATTTTTACCTTTGCCCAGTGTAGTGTGACCCAGTGACTGATGGGTCGGGTGTTTCACACTGGGTGCGAGAGAGAGGTCGTAGCATTCCTCATCACATGGGTCAAGGGGTTTTGGGTTTTATTTTCCCTTTTTTTTTTTAAAGAATGGAACCATGGCTGGTGACACTGAGAACTTTGGGTTCCTGTTATTCTGCTTTTCTTTGGGAATCCCAGGCCAGGTCTCGCCACCCCCTTCTCTTTTCCCCAGCAGAGAGACAGAGACCACAGAGCAGAGAGAAGAGGTTGTTTCCTTCTTTCGGCCCATTTCCTCTTCCGGTCTATTTCCATTTTTCTCTGTTTCCGTTCCCTTTGTGTTTGCTACACTGACCTCTTGTGGTCTCGATTAGGTTCCAGTCAACGTGTGAACCATGCCAGGGACAGAGGATTTTTCATTTGTGAATTCTGAGGCCCCTCTGCTTCCCGTCTTCCCTTCTGAGACTCCTTCCTCGTGATTGTTAGTTTTTCCTTTTCCTCCAAGAGGGTAAAGCAGTGAACTGAAAGAATCTGGTGAAACATTTCTAAGGGCCGGAGTTGAACACTGCAGTCAGCTTGTTACCGGTGCCAAGCGTGATAAGAACCTGCAGATGATGCTCCGTGATCTTGCACTTTAGCCGGCTTGGGAGGGGCCCAGCAGCAGGGAGCAGCTGCCGGGGAGGTGCACCCCTTCCCCAGGTGGCAGGAAGGTCTGGGACCAGCCAGATGGGGCTAATGGAATTGCCTGAGCACTAGAGGAGGCCTGCCCTCCAGGGGTAACACAGACCACTTTCCCGGTAGGCAGACATACCTTGCAATGTTGCCAAGCTCCCAGCTGCTCCTCCCCAAAGCATTCCTAGGAATTTGTCCTGCTGATGGGGGCAGTAACGCTGTAGACCCCAACCAATTGGTAGGAAGAAACCCAGGGTAAATCCTAGAGGGTAAATTGTCTCTGCTCAGATAATCATGACTTAGCAGGAGTAAGGCAAAAATCATGTTGGGTCAGACCACTGTTCCCCCTAGCATATTTCTCATGATGGTAACACCAAGGGAAGGTGACTAATTCATGGTAAATGGGGGTTTTAAAAGAATGCCATAAATGTTGATCCTCGACAGCTACAGATAACTATAATTGCACAGATTTGAAGTTCAGATGTCATTTTCCGTTGATTAACCAAGTGCTTTTGTTTTGCCTCTTAGCTTCAGAAGGTTGTTTGCAGGCGGGTCACAGACCCGAGGTCTCCTGCCCGCTAGGGAGTCTTTCTAGGGTTGCCCTTGAGCAGCAACTCCAAGTGAAAGGGCAGGTTGTCCTAAAACTCTGTGAGGCGAGACTCTGGGTCTGCACCTCCAAGCTAGCGTGGACTCCTGTGGTCAGAGCCTGCGTCTTTCTGTGGAGTCTGGCTCTGGGCTAGCCAGCCAGGTGTGCTCCCGAAAGTACAGAGGCTCTGCCCTCTGCAGACCTGAGCCTGCCTCGTTCCCTCTGGACAGTTCCTGTCATCTGTGAACAGGCCAAACCAGCGCCCTCGGGTGATTTTCCGTCCTCCCCGCACACCCTGCCAACTACGGCTAGTTAAGCCCTGTCTGTCCCGCCTTGTCAGCGGTAGATACACCCAGGTCTGCACATTTATTGTCGTGGCTACTGTGCCCTCTGTACTTTTGACCAAAGTGAGAAACGTTAGGTCTTTCAAATACACTAAGGATGTTTCTGCGGAACACCAGTGTCCCGTGGAACTAGAAGGGAAGCAGTCTCTGTCTTCTGAGGTGGCAGGGGCCTACCCCCCGGTCCTGTCAATCACCGGCACGAGGTCAGCCCCTGCCCCTGGAGGCAGCTCAGCTCCCTGGTTCTTTGGGCTGGAGCGCAGCACCTACTCACTCCTTGGCGTGTCCAGCCCCTCTGGGCATTAGAACCTCCACAGAGCTCAGTCTCAGCCACCACCTCGCCTCAGCTGGGAGCCCGGGCACTCTCAACCAGTCAGAGCCCCCGCTTGCCCCAAGATCTTGTCTGGCGAACTTACAGTATTCAGTTTCTGCTGTAGGAGGAGAGCAAGGCTTCCCTGTACCCGTGCATCTTTTGGAAACAAGCCTGTATTGGGCCCTGCACGGCCACCCCACCCCGGCGCCCCACCCCCACCCCCCTCAGAAGAGGCAAAACTCCTGCCTATCCAAAGTGTCTGCTTCACTTTTTTGTCCAATCCTTGTTTTTGATAAGCAAGACCGCCTCCCCAGCTTTTTTTTTTTTTTTCATGATCTTTGTAGTTGATTTGTCTGAACTGTGGCTATCGTGCATTCTTTGAATAATCACTTGTAAAAAACTTTGTCGCTGCTTCAGGCTATTTCCTTTACTCGTGTTGAAGGGATTTTGCTGGCTTTTGGGGTCTTGGTAGTGACTCCCAAGAGCAGAGTGGAGAAGAGCCCAAGCGTAGACTTGGGGCCCACGATGGTGCAGTCAGTTTTATGATTCTGCTTTTGTGTCCTTTGGTATAAGTGACTAACAATATACATTCCTCATAAATAAAAAAAAAAAAAGAATCTGAATTTTTAGAAAGCCTCGAGTCTTGGTTTCCTGGGGGACAAGAAAGTGGGGAACGGAGGGAGCTGTGGTCCTGGGATTTTTGGCAACAGCACCAGCTGGGACTGACTCAGAACCTGGGGAGCGGGTCCCCCTCAACCAGCAGAGAGGAGCCATCTCAAAGGTGAGCTTTTGTCTGGTACAGTGAGTGCATCAGGCAACCTTTACTTACTTCCCCAGTTCCATACCCCCACCTTCCCCAGCAGAGCCCTCCATCAGTATCTTGTCCCCAGACAGGCTATGTGGAGATTTCAAGGCCCAGAGTAGGAAAGTGTCCCTTGAGACAGCATCACAGACCACAGACGCAACTCCAGAGGTTTCTACAGCCCTCCACCCCCAGCTGCTTGCCTGTGGGAGGTACAGGTTGCAGCCTGGACCTGACTTGGCCACTGTCTTGGGAGACAAGCCATTTGCTTTCTACTTTATAGATGGCAGCTGGAATATTTCTGTCTTGATTTCAGAGAGGAAACACCATTTTCCACGTTGCCGTTGGGTCAGGATGTCTACAAGTCTCCTCTTTGACCTTGTAAAAATACCATACCACAGGATAGGAGATACCTGACAGTGAGACCTCCTAAGTCACAGTGAAACCTCCTTCTTCATCGACTATACAGATGGAACAGCTGAGTCCAGGAGGGCCAGAAACATGTTCTGGGGGATGTTAACCTAGGGCCAGAACTGCATGGGTGTCACTCACCATCTGTTCAAACAGTCGGGTGAGCTGAACAGATTCTACAGTGAAGGACAGTCTCTGCCCACTGTGAGGCCTGGAGCCTCGACACTGTCCTCTGTTCTCAGGCGTCTGGTCCCCCTGGAGGAGATGTATCCAGGCCTTTTAGAAAATGAACCATTTTCTTCATATCTAAGGTGAGTGCAGGATGTAAGACTGTCCCCCCAGCTCCCAGCTCCAGGTAGGCTGGAAGGCTAGGCTGCTCCCTGGGAACACAAGAGGGATTTCCTTCAGCATTTTGGTTGCTGCTCACCTGGCATTTCATCTTGGCCCACCATTTAATGCGGCTTCCAGGATGCAGGCCCGGGTCAAACCCGTGTTCCAGGAGCAGATGTGCCTTGCACACAGCCATATCCATCTCCAGGAGACCGGGCCTCACCTCTGCCCTGCCCTCCAGGGCCCCTTTTACAAAGGACCTCCCCAGGAGCTATTTCTGGGCTCTGTCTACTCCAGGCCAAGCCTTATCTTTCTCATCTGATGAATGGACTTGTCAAGCCACCCATTACAATCATTGGCTACCACTGACCCTTTCTTTAGATTTTTTTAATGTGTAACTGCAACAACCTCTCATGGATCCAATTTCCCCAGTATTCTCCCTCTTTCCCTTATTCACCAACCCTGGCCCGTGAGGATCTCCCCACCCCTGTCTCAAGGATTACAGAGAGAGAAGACATCTTTGGAAACAACTTTCTTTATGAGAATCTTGAGTTCCTATTGAGTCTGGCCTGGAGTGGGCTAGACCAGTGCAAATGTTCCAGGAGCAGAGAGGGTGGCCAAGGTCAGTGTCGGGGAAGATGGGGACACAGCAGGTGGGTGAGGTGTCCTAATGATTCCTAGACCAACAGTCCCCTAGGAACCACGTGACTGTCAAACTGACCTCTGAGACTTGGGATGAACACTGAAAGGTGGCTGTTTATGCTCTGTCTAATCTTGAGTGGGCGACTGGCCAGCATGAGTTGGCTAGTGAGGGATGCTGTGACGCCAGCCCAACTCTGCCTACAAGCAGAAGGTGACAACTAGAACTGAGTCGGGAGGGATTCAGAGAAGACCCTGATGCCCTTCACTTCCCTCCCAAGGAAGCTCTTCTTCCAGCCTCAGAGGCCACGAGCATGGACTCTGGGGTCACTGTGGGATTTCAGGCCAGCACTACTCACCAGCTATTTCTTGGTCTCTTGGGCCTCATTTTTCTTCTGTCAACAGGGGCCCCTTCCCTGCAGGATTGTTGTGAGGAGTAAAAACAGGGCATCTGAAGCAGCTGGCCCAGAGCAGGCCACTGGTGCACAGAAGCTAATACCAGGGGTGGCAGGAGATGCAAGACAGGAGACGAAGCTGCACACCCTCCCTCTTTCCTTAGGGGGAAACGACCTGCCCTTCCTGCACAGCCAGCCTTCCACCACAGAAATGCCAGCTGGGGGCTGCCCGTGTCTTATTTGCTTTTCAATCTGCAATAACTCAGGACCAGCTGTTCCAATATTAGACTCCTCACTGCCAGAAGACTGCCTTCCTCCTGCTGCAGTGCCAGTCATCACAAGCAGAGTTTTTCATGCCTTCTTTTCAGATGAAAAATGGTTCTCAGATGGCCTGTGGCCTTCCCGTCTCTGATGGAGACAATCTCAACTGTTTGCTCGGGGCCACCTCCCAAGTCCAGCTTGCTTGGGTTTCCATCTCTCCCTCTTTCTTCATATGCGGGACTCACCCCTTCCTGGCCTAGTGCTGAGCTGGGTACCCAGTTCTCTTCAGAGATGCCCACCATGCCCCCCTCTCCACCCCACCCCCCATGCAAGGGGCCAAGAGGCATTCCTAACAACACCGAGAGGACAGAGGATCCATGAGTGGAAGAGACTGGTTCTCCGAAGCTTCTCATTACCCTGAGGGTCAAAGCCTGTACTGACTCATGGTAACACCTTGCCTGAGCCCTCTTCCCTCCACCTCTGTCCTCCCCACTGGCAGTCCCCAAGGGCCTGCACCCAGAGATGGAGGGAATGGTATGGCCCCAGGGACCCTGCCTGGTTAACTCTTTCTTCTATACATTGATCCTTCACACCCTTGCTGCAGTCCTCAGTCAGCTGTCACCCTCAAGTCACAGATGAGGATGAACAAGTTCAGAGTTCAGTGCTGGTACAAGGTCAGGCAGCATACAACCTCCAGGCCTGCATTTTCCTATATGTCGGTGGGGTTCATGGAGAGGAGTTCAACAAGCTGCTCTTACAGGCCCTCTGGCACTGTCCAATAATTTACTTGGACAACAGCCACTTGCGGCAAGTACTAGAAGCAAGTCCAGCCAGGACAGCAGCTGATGGGGCCTCCCCAGCAGCCCTGGACCTGGCAAGGAGCCTGGGAGAGCTGGGCAAGTAGGCCTCAGGTCAGCACCTTCCCCTTTAGAGGGAGAGTTCCTTTTCAATAGCTGTTTCAGGTTCTGGGATGTTTCCTCAAGGCTATGAGTTCAAGGTGGGTCCAGGGATAATACAGGCAACTGTCCATCTGCTGTTTCAAGAAGGGAGTCTCCGTAGTGCTGAGACACCCCGCAGAAGAGATGTCTGCTGGCCCATTCTGGCAGGAGGGGAGATGCGCATCTCATGCAGCTGCTGATTTAATGTCTGGATGGTTCCTCCACGGCCAGCACGGGGCTAGATCTCCGGGGGCCTGAGCACACACCTGCGTCGGGAGGCCAGAGCCTGAGCTCAGTCCAGGAATGGAACAAATCTTTGCTGAAGGGGCTCCAGAAGGCTGTCAGGCTCACCTCAGCACCGTCTGTGTGTTATCTCTCCAGCCTCAGTCCTGTTTCAGGGGGCTATTTCCTCCAGCGTAAGGGTAGGTCTGGGAGGAAGACTGACATAACAGGCGACTAAGCCCACGCCTACCAGCTGTGCCTGCCTCTCAGACGAGCCCCCAAGCATCTACTCTATACCAGGTGCAGCGCTGGGCTTTTCAGACATCACACCTTCCTCAAACCAACCCCACGAAGAGGGACTTACTAGCCCCAATGTATAGATGAGGAAACTGAGGCCTAGCCAGACTTGCTGAGGATGGCTGAGAGTAAGTGGCAGGGCACCCAGACTCTGCTCTTTGGCCGGTGCTCTGCACTTATGCTGTGTCTCCCCACCTCCTCGATGCCTGCAGAAGCAGGCGTCCAGCTGGACTCCAGAGAAGAGCACGATGTGTCAGGCAGGTGTCTTAGGTGCCCTTGGCAGACAGCCCCCCTGTGTGACCTGCTGGCTGAGCCCATGTTGGGACCACAACTTGGAGCTGGTCATGAGATGGGGGCTGGGCCTGATGATTCCTTAAGAGGTCTGTTTCCCGGGCTCATAGGCCAAGGGGAGCTCCTGGGAAAAGCGTCAGGATATAGCCTCCAGGGCATGCTCTCTGCAGTCCACTGTGCAGACCTGTCCTTCCCAAGTTCTGCAGCAGCCTAGCTCAGGTTTGGTTGGGAGGAGGAAGGGGAGGAGCCAGAGCAGGAAGGATGGAGCCAGGAATAGAAGGATGGGAAGCAGGAGCCATGCTGATGTGGCAAAGCTCTGGCCATTCACTCCCTGCTTGGCTGGCCTCCATAGCTAGCCCTCTCCTGCCCAGCCTAATCTGCCGCGCACAAAAAAGGCTAGGTCTGCTGAAAGCTAACATCTTTAGTTTACTTACCCCAGCAACCAGTCCGTTCAAATTGCATGCGGGGTAGGGGGTGGGGAGGAGGGAGAGGAACAGCCTGTGAACCTGAACTCATACAGTTTGAGAATTTAGCCTTTATGCTCCAAGTAGGTCACCCAAAGACTGGGAACTCAGAGGCTCCCTTAATAACAAATCTTGCCCCCATGCCCTGGCCTGAATAAGAAAGAAAGTCTAGGGAGAATCTTTCACTAGAAGGGGACCTGGGGGTGAGCACTGGGCTGCACAGAAATGAGGGGCTGTGGGGCAAGAAGTCTTCCCCAGGACTCCTACCTCAGCACCAGGCTAACATCTGAGCAGGAGCCCCTGGCCATTGTGAGGCCCACCCAGTCAGCTGCTGTCCAGTTAAGTGAGGACAGACCTCAGGACACGCCCAGACCCCTTTCCCCTTCGCGTCTCTCTTCTGAGCTGCATGGTCTCAGACCAGCCAGCACAGCGCTGGAGCCCCTGTCCCACCCCCCTGCTCCTGCACAGCCCTTTTCCATGACTTGGAGGCAGCCAATGACTTCACTCCGTCCTCCACTTCTCAGCCTTCATCCTTCAGCAGCAACGCTATTGCCTGAGTTGGTCCAAGAGGAGAACCGCCAGGGCACCACGCAGTTGGTCCAGCCTCCAGGTTAGCGCTGGCTGGGTGTGTGGGGGAGGGGAGGGGAGGGAGAGGTTCCAGGTGAAGAGAAACGATGGGTCTGTGGGGGCAGCACCCCTCTTTCTGGTAGTTCACTCATCTCTCCTCCACACAAAACTATTGTCCAACAGAGGGGCTGAAGGAGCGTGGAGCTGGGGAGGGCCTCACTTGGAGCTGGGAGCCGAGTGGTCTGCGTGGAGGAAGGTGGCAGTGGTGTAGTTCTGGAAGAGAGGCTGCAGGAACATGCCGATAGTGCCAAAGACACAGACGAAGACAAAGATCCAAAGGAACAGGCGGTCGATCACCATGGCAACATACTTCCAGTCCTCACTCACCTAGAGAGAGGAAGGGTAGGAGACCCAGGTATCAATCACATAATACAGGAGGGGACTGGATCGGGTATAAGCACCTTCTATCACATATCACTCCTCTCCTCCTTGACCCCAGAGCGACCGCTCCAAAGTTCGGCTCCAGTCTTGCCTGTTTAAAAGCCTCCTCCAGTGACTCCAATTGCCTTCAGTAGCCACCCAAACTCCCAAGTCTAGAATCAAGAGCACCCATGACAAATATGAGCCAACATTTATCTTCTTCTAAGTCCGATTCAGACTTACCTAACTCATCTGCCCTCTCAGGTCTCTGTGCCTTTGGGTTTCCTCTCAGTCTGGAATTCCAGTCCTCCCTGTCTCTACTTGTGAACTCCTACACATCTTTCAAAGCCTCAATCAAAATGTCACCTCTTCTATGACGCCTTCTCTAATCCCCCAGATCAGAATGAACCTCTGTTTCCTCTGGGGCTCCCTCAGCATTATCTGTACATCTCTGTGCTGTGCTGTGCTTAGTCACTCGGTCGTGTCCGACCCTTTGCAACCCATGGACAGTAGCCCGCCAGGCTCCTCTGTCCATGAGATTCTCCAGGCAAGAATACTGGAGTAGGTTGCCATGCCCTCCTCCAGGAAACCTTCCCAACCCAGGGACTGAACCCAGGTCTCCAGCATTACAGGAAAGATTCTTTACCATCTGGCCACCAGGGGAGCCCAGTGTTTTTGCTCCACTGTACTGTCAGTTCAGTTCATATGCCTGTCCTCTCCTCCCCACCCCAACTTAAACTATGAGCTTGTAAACTACAGGGGCCTGATCTGACTCATTTTTGTAATCCCAGCATCTCAAACACAGAGTTCCAGTAAATGATGTCGAACTAGTGAAAGAATGGTGCCCTGCAGGCCTCACTCCTTATATAACTGCCCGGGAGCCCCTTCCAACAGCCCCAGGATGTGAGGACTGAGTCTCAGATGCAAACAAACCCATCCAGAAGAGAATAACCACTGTGTTTGGGAGCTAGTCACAGGGTCTGGATGAGAGCTGGCCTCCACTCAGAGCCGTTCCACTCCTGTCTGGGTCTGGACCTTTGCACACATGTTCATCAGTAACCTTGTTCCTCCCCTGTACCTGGCACCATACTGGGCACTGGGGATGGGAGAGAGCAAGACAAACGCATGCTGCTTCAGTCTACTGGGGGAGATGGACATAAAATAAGTAACAACAAAAATGATTACACCCTTTGGGTGCTTACCTGGAAACAAAGGACAGAGAAATGGAGGGGAAGATATCATTCAGGGTGTTATTTAGGGAGGCCTCTTTGAGGGAATGACATCTTAAGCGAAGATCTGATAAGTGACAAGAAGCCAGCTATATCAGGAATAAACTGAAGAAGGAAACAGACAAACCCAAACTGTGGTGGGGGGGTGGTGGTTTAGTTTCTAAGTCATGTCCAACTTTGAAACTGAGGGACCTCCAATTGGCCTGGGCCCTTCAAAAATGTCTATGCCATGAAAGACAGAGCTAAGGAGCCATTCCAGAGTGAAGCAAACGAAAAAGAGAGGACAACCAAGTGCAATTCAAGATCCTGGACTGAGGTGGAGGAGATGCCACAAAGGCTATTACTGAGACAACTGAAAAAATTTTAGTATGGACTTTATATCAGATATTGGAGAAGGAAATGGCAATCCACTCCAGTACTATTGCCTGGAAAATCCCATGGACAGAGGAGCCTGGTAGGCTACAGTCCATGAGGTTGCAAAGAGTCAGACACGTCTGAGCAACTTCACTTTTACTTTATATCAGATAAAGGTATTGATGCTAATTTCCTGAATTTGATCACCGAGCCTGGGTTATAGAAGACAATATCTCTGTCCTTGGGAGAGAAAAGCTGGAGTATTTGGGATAAAGGGTCACTTACTCTCAATAGTAGGGCAAAAATTAATAATAGTAATAATGTTTAAAAGGTAAAAAAAAAAAAGGGCATTCCAAGCAGATGGACCAATATGTGCAAGGTCTTGAGGCAGGAAAAAGCTTAGCTTGCTTAGAACAAGCGTCAGATAAGCCAGTGAACTGAGCTATGGAGAGATGACACATGGTGAGCAAGAAACATTGTCTGTTTGGATGGAGAAGCACGAGAACTGCATCGGGGAGACCATCAGGAAGTCCCTGCCCTGGGCCAGGCAAGAGCTGATGGAGGCACAACCAGGGAGGCAGCATGGAGAAGGTGAACAGAGGATGAAGCTGAGAATGATTTTGGAGCTCACAAGACAGGACTTCTGACAATTTGGATGGTGGGGGAGATAAGAAAGTTAGGCATTGAGGATCACTCCAGGCTTCTGGTCTAAACCATTGGGTGGATGGTGATGTCATTTACTGAAAGATGGGGAGATGAGAGGAGGAGCAAGTTGGTGGTGGGGATGTAAATCAAGCACTCAGTTTTGTTTTGGACATGTTAAGGGTGAGATGCCTGTGAAACATCCAAGTAGGTCATTGCATCCTCATCACCTAGCTCAGTAAATGCACATTACATGCGTTTGCTGCAGTGGGGGAGGCAGAGGCAGCAGCACAGCCAGCTGAGCCCCTGCACCACCAGCACTCCCCACTTGGCCTCAGCCACCTCTGAGCCTCCAGCCCCATCCTCTCTTGCCTCAGTCCCTCTCATCTTCCATCAGAACCATAATCTGCTCCCTGGCTCAAGCCCCAGCTCCTGCCCTCCCAAGGGACAGAAACGCTAGGCTCTGGAGCATCCCACCCCCCCACAAACGATGATGCAGGAGCCTGCCCTTCCTCACTCCCCAGGCCAGAATGACTGCATCCCAGTGGAAACATGGCCAGTTATCATGGCAACAGTTGAGCCGCAGCCTGGAACCAGCCAGGTGATTAAAGACTGCTGGATGGGGCCAGCCACAACCCCAAATGAGGGTAAGTCAACCCCTCATATTCCCTCCTCCTCATCCCCTAGTTCAGTGTTCAAGGAGTCCCCTTCAGGTAGAGCCACTGCAGAAAAAGCCGTGTATGCAGAAAGCTCTGGGCAGGTCTCTGGCCTTCACCTGCCTCCACCTCCATAAATAATTCATAAGGCCATTCCCTGAGGACTCAGAAGAGAAGGAAAAGGATACTGATTTAGGGCTCTGTCCTCTTCCCAGTGGCCAGTGGAGCCACCTAACCACTCCCACACCTCCCATACACACTTTCTACTGCCCTCAATTTTGCCCCCAACACGGGGCACCCCAAGGACTCATCCTCATTTGTGCAAAGAGCTGCAGGTTAACAACATGGTCTTGGGAATACAAACGACAGAGAGGGTCTCTGGGGACACAGTCGCAGGCCAGCTGCAAACCCACAAGGGCCTCCTCCCCTTTGTGGCCACCTTTCCAAAACTAATGACACTAAGGATGCCCCAGCCGAGGCATTTCCCCTCCGGATGCTAGTGCTCGGGATGCAGCAAGGTCATCCTGTGCCGACTGCAGAAGCCAAAGGAGAGGCTGTGGCAGCGCCCAGGCCCACAGCCCCAGGCCAGACTCGCATTGTCAGCATCCTGCACTCCGATCAGCTTTGTCTGAAGCGCTTCTGAGGGGCCCTGCAGCCCTGCATCCCATGCCCGGAGTCCCTGAGCTGCACTCACGCTCTGGTCGTCATCCTCACTCCGCATATGATCTGCGATGAAGCGCACGCCGTCCACCGCCTCCCGGAGGCCGCAACCACACGGCCCTCTGGCGCGCCCGGGGCCTGCTGCCGGCGCCGGCTCCGAGCCGAAGGCCCCAGCCAAGCCCTGCACCGACGCGCGGTTGACGAAGCACGTGCAGGAGTCAGCCCCCAGGGCCTCGCGGAAGAGGGCGCCGGCTCCTCTCGCTCGCGCTGGCGCCGCCGCAAGCGAAGGCGTTGGCGGGCGCAGCGGTGGCGCGGCTGCTGCATGAACAGCAGAGTGGGCAGCTTCTCCAGGAAGACGACCTTGACCCAGGGTGCCATGGTGTGCGTGGTGGGTGAGCGGTGGTGCACGTTGAGCACGCACACGCTGGTGACGATGGAGAAGGTGACGAGCACCATGGTGAACATGAGGTACTTGCCGACTAGCGGAACGTCGAGGGAGGTGGGCGGCACGATCTTAGAGATGAGCAGCAGGAAGACGGTAAGCGCCAGCAGCACGGAGATGCACAGTGTCATCTTCTCACCGCAGTCAGACGGCAGATAGAAGACGAGGATGGCTAGAGAGGTGATAAGGACGCAGGGGATGATGAGATTGATGGTGTAGAAGAGTGGCTTGCGACGGATGATGAAGTCGTATGTGATGTCCACGTAAGTGGAGTCATCCGGGTTCTCGTTGCGCCTGCCGGGCAGCGCCACTATGTCCCACTCGCCGCTGGGTGTGAAGTCGTCCAGGTTGGCCACATCACTCTTGAGCACCAAGTCGATCTCAGTGCGGTCGTAGGTCCACGAGCGGAACTTCATGGTGCAGTTCTGCTGGTCAAATGGGAAGTGCTTTACCTCGATCTTGCATGCGCTCTTGTAGATGGCAGGCGGCAGCCAGAAGATGCTGCCATCGTAGGAGACCACGGCATTGGAATAGAAGGACACCTCGTACATGCCGTCGGCACTGGCAAGGGATGGCACAGTCAGCCCTGACTTAAGCATGCCTCCGCCCCATCCATCCACCCAGCCCAGAATGGGAAGAGAGGAAAGCGGAAGAGAGGTGTGGGAAGAGGGAGACAGGAAGGAGCAGGAATTAATAAGCAAGAAGGGGATGTGGGTGGGTTGGTGGGGAAAAGAGGTGTCCTGGTCAGAAGGCCTGAGGGGCCCCTCTGTTACTTGTCTTGCACTGGATAAGCCAGTTGGTCCATATGAAGGTGGAGAAGTTGGGGGAGCCAGGGAGATCAGGAGTGAGGAGCCCGGAGCAACGGAGAGGGACAGGGCAAGAGATGGTACCTAGAGCCTACGGACTAGTGGCTCTGAGTCTTGGAGGTAAGACGGCTTATTGTAGGAGAGCAGGTGGAACCTGGGGGAGAAACTGGGACCTCCAAGTTCTTTGATTCTTACCATTCCTCCAGGAAAGCCTATTTTTTAATCAGTTTGTGCACTGGGGGCTGTCGATCCTTGTTTGTATCACACTGCAGCTCCAAACAATTAGAGTCCTAATTGACTGGGAGGGAGCTGGCCATGACCCAAGTTACCTTGGCTGTCCACACCATACCTCACTGGTTTGGGTTTGTCCGTCTGAGTAGTGACTTGTCTGTGCCAATGAAAAGTCCCTTTTCTCCCCAGCATGAGCTAATTTACTTTCTCCAAGACCTGAGCACTCTCAAGTTCTCCTCCAGCCTTCCCATCCCTTCAGGGTCACCTACTTGTTGGAGTAGGACCACATCTGGGAGCCAGATGTGTTTGGAAGGGAGCCGAACTTTCTTCATGTTGTCAAATTCCTCAGGCTTCCAGGTGAGGCGATAATCCTCCCACTCCTGGGAAAGGGAAAGAGGGAGGCAGCACTGACCTCTGCCCTGGGAGGGGCTCAAGGTCAAGGATAGAGACAAGAGGAGGCCTATTTGGCTTGAGGAAGTTTTTAAAGTCATTGCCTCGCCACCTGTGATGTCTCGGCCCAGCAAAAGTGGCTTCTCATTTAATTTGCATAGCCAAGCCAAGATATTAGAATCTACATTTTGTGAAAGAGAAAATGAGTCTTGCAATGTTTAACATATTCAAAGTTAACAGAGCTGGTGAGTGGAAGAACCAAGACTCATATCCAGTTATTTAAGATCCCGAGGTCTATACCTTTCTGCCTCTCTTGAGGAGATTCAAAGAGGGAAAAGCACATGCAAAAAAAAAAAAAAGGAGGAAAGAGAAGCCCAGAGGTGTGGGCAGGAAGAGCTCTAACCTGAGTCAGCCAGACATTGGTGGTCATGATCTGCTCCCGCTCATGCTGCAGGAAAGAGAAGCTGCTGAGAAGTGCCCCCTGCCAACGTCCCTCAAGTCTCTGGGCCCCCTACACCACCCAGGCTCCTTCCTCCACCTGCCCAAGCCTTGGGATTCCAGAAGAATTAGTGCAAACATATTCTGGCTATGTCAATTTCAGTAGCAGGCAGAGAGCTTCTCACTCACCACACTGATGAGCTGGGCCAGTGACACCATGAGCTGTACTGTCACCAGCTCAGAGCCATTGGTGGCTGGGCGGATAAGTTTGTTGTAGCGGGAAGGATCCAGGAGATGCTCTACCAGCCGCTCTTCTGTGTCTGTACCCCAGACTCCTGGGCAGGGGAGTGGGGTGGAGGGCAAGAGGTAAGTACACAGCAAGGAGGGTCCACCCAGGATCCCACTCTCCCTAGGCAAGTGGGACAACCTAGGCCCAAATAGGAAGTGGTAGTTTCCCACAGCCCATCCCTAAGAAGATAGCAAAATTCTTAGGTTGCCCCCATGGAAGCCCCTCATAGAGAAGTCCCTCTCTGAGATCACTGACCAAGAAACCCAGAGTCCCCCAGGGATTCCCACTAAAAACCCATTCTTTAAGGATCAGTGGAGACCCTGTTCTTCTTGCAAGATCTTAGAGGATGATTTCAAAAGATTTGAAGTTTCTGTTTCTGTGGTTTCTTCTAGAAGATATCTACAGTTCAAGGAAGGTTTTAGAGGGAAGTGAAAGGAGAAGAGTTATATGTGTCCCACCATACAGCCTTTCTTCTCAGTCAGTGCTCATCTCTGTGTACAAGTAATGTTATGTACCTCTACATATGACTGGCTGTGACCCCCTCCCCGAAAACGTATTGGGTTGAAGTAGAATAATTGGGCTACCTGAGCTGTGCAGGACAGGGCATATATTTAGCCTCAAGTTCCACACATACAGGAGCCTACCTCTCATGGGATTGCAGGCAGATGTGGAAAGCTCATTTGGTTGTATTTTCCTTTGTACCTGCCCCACCACACACTATCTCCTGCAACCCTGCATGAACGCACCCCCACATCCTCAGAGACCCCTCCCTGGCCCTTAGCCTGGGAGAGCTTCTTCCCTTCCGATCTCCTGTCCACCCTCCAAGAGAGTTAAGAAGTTGCTTGTTTCCGTTTCCTGCCTTGCCCCTGTGGAGTGAGCAAAATCAGGAGCCCAATATGAGGGACAGGAAATGATGGAGAGCCAAGTGAGGGTGCCGAACCAGGTAGATTTTCTTGAGATAATGGCTCACTGGAAGTTAAATAGCAATTCAGCTGCAATCAGAGTCTCCCTTCCTGCCACCCCAGAAATCCTGGGGCGATCCCTTCCTTCCTTCCTCTCTGTACCCACACCCTCCCCACCACCACTGCCCAGATTGCCCTCTCTTCTCCGCATCACTTTGAGCAAGTCTTTCTCCCAGTTCAGTCTCCCAGGTACTCCCAGCTGTCCTGGGGGTCTCTCCCTAATCCCCAGCAGACTTCCCACTATAGGGATCCCTCCCTTACAAATGCGAGCCTGAGTGAGACAGAGCGTGGCGACTTGTCCTCACCTGAGCACAGTCCGAGGAGGCCAAAGCTGAGGAGCAGCGCCTTGGGACCAGAGAGCCAGGCCATGCCTCTGGCATAGCTCGCCGGCTCGCCTAAACGTGCCAGAGCGCGCCCCAGGCTGGAAGGCCGCGGGCGGGGCTCTGTCCGTGGTGCTGAAGCCGCTCCTGCGCCGCCCGCGCCGGGCGGGAGTGGAGCCCAGGGTGTGCTCACAGCCTTTGGTGCTGCCGTGATAATCTCCACGGCGGTTCCTCGGGCTCCAAGAGCGACAAGGAACCCGCTTCTCGCTTATCCCGGTCTGAGCAGGCGGAGGCTTTTCCGGCTGCTCTTCCAGGGAATACAATTGGGACGGTGAGAGGGAGGAGTCTCCGCCCCGGAGGCGGAAGCGCCAGAGCTCAGAATAAAAAGGGTCCCTGGTTAGGGTATTCTTCTGCTGGTCCTGCTTAGTTAGAGTGTGCGTGAGGCGGAATAAGGATGGCTCTCCCGACGGTGGAGGGAGTTCTGAAACCCCAAAGTTGGGGTAGGACCTGGAAGGGTCTGAAAAGGCTCAGGAAGAAAGCTCAAGTAAGACAAACAGGTCAGAACCGGGTAAGCACCCGGGACCAAGGGCCAGAATGAGGGGGAGGGAAGTCAAAAAGAGTTTCTAGGTCCCACCTTCCTTTTTTCCTCTTACCAAACCCAAATGCTCCCGCTTCCCGGGAAGGCTGAGGATGCAGCCAAGACAATGCACACAGGCCCTTAGAGAATGAGACAGGACTGTAGGTTTGCTGTTTTAAGAAAGCAAACAATTTGGAGTCTAGAAACAGGATCCCCTTATCTGTTCCCTTCCATACCCCCACAGAAGGCATCCAGGGGATCTAAGGTGGGGACATGTGGACATCTCCTGAAAAGGTGACCTTCAAGAGTGGAAGGGTAAGTGCCCCTTATCAATTAGCCTTTCTCACCCACATTCTGTTCCTCTCCAGTCTTTGACTTCTGTGTGATAAGCGGGAATCAGAGGATTTCATAGAGACCAGCCCAAGAATGAAGCCAACACAAAGGAAAGCAAAGATGAGACAGAGGTGTCAAAACTCAGTGACATCTTTGATCTTAAAAGCCCCGAACTTTTAACTTCTGAGCCAATAAAGTCTTCCCTTTTTCCTAGGTGGATTTTTTTTTTTAGTTTCAACTAAAAGATTCCTGCCTTATCATATATCAAGGCACTGTCTTGTTCCATGTCTGCCTACTTCTTCAACCTCCTCTGGGCCAGTACTCAGCCCCACATTCCTCATGGTAATTATTTATTTATTTTTGAAATAAACCTTTTTTTTTTCTTTCTTTCATTTTTAAATTTATTTGGCTGCACTGGGTCTTCATTGCTTCATGTGGGATCTTAACTGTGACGTGCAGGATCTAGTTCCCTGACCAAGGATGGAGCCCAGGCCCCCTGCATTGGGAGCACTAAATCTTAACTACTGGACCCATCCTCCATGCTTCAGGGCCTTTTAAACATGTGGTTCCCTTGATTCTGTTTTCACCCATTTCCTGTCAGCCACTTTCCACTTTGAAAACACCTGGCAGAAACATCAGTTCCTTAAGGAAGCTATGCCTGACCAAAGATTAGGTCAGGTGCCCTGAGACATGTTTCCAGAGGATAATAAATGAGTAAATAAATCAATCTAACGTGGTAGCTATCTCCCTCCTAGATTTTGAACCAGTATGGTGCCTGGCATATTGTGAGGGTTCAACAAATAAGCCAAAGGGCTGGTACAGGACTGAAATCTTTTAACATGTAGAGAAAAATTCCTCTCTAAAAGCTCAGCCAAAAGCAACTTATATACATGTACTTAGTTCCTGGAATTGAGAAGGAAAAGCAAAACAAGTATCAGCAAAGGGCTAGAGAGGATGTGGTATGACTACAGCTCTATAAGGTACGTGGAAGGAAAGTGAAAGTGTTAGTCGCTCAGTCGTGTCCCACTGTCTGCAACCCCGTGATCTGTCCATGGAATTCTCCAGGCAAGAATACTGGAGTGGGTTGTCACTCCCTTCTCTAGGGGATCTCCCCAACTTAGGGATAGAACCCGGGTCTCTTCCATTGCAGGCAGATTCTTTACCATCTGAGCTACCAGGGAAGCCCAAGGCATGTGGAAGTGGCCACAAATATGCACCACAAGCTCGAGGACATATACGTGTGCAAGCATGTTATCATCTCTTAAGAATTCAAGAAATCTTAGAACCAAGAAAAGAAGTGGAGAATAAAAGCCTCATGGAAAAGGGAAGGAATGTGTGTAGTCACTCCACTTGGGAAAAGAGTCAAAGGTGGAAAGAAGACTTCCCTCCCCCCCCCTCTGCCTTCAACAATTCAGATCGATTGTTGGGTATCTACTGTATAGTTATCAAAGATGCGGTGATCAAAAAGACTTAGTTAGTCCCAGCTACTAAGGAGATCACAGTTTGGTGGCAAAGACTTGTGACACCATGTGGTGGCTGATGTGGTGGCTGATGTAGAAGAGAGTAAACAAGGTGCTTTGGAAGTATGGGTGAGAGAGTTCATAGTGCCTGAGAGCCCGGAAGGGGTAGAGATCAAAGCTGAGATTTGAAAGATGAGAAAGATTTGAAAGATGAGAAAGATAAGACAAATGTGGCTAAAAGGCGTTTCAGATTCCTAGAAGAGAGGGACACGGAGCTTTACATGTAGATAGTACTCAGTCCTTTCCTCTTGCAGTGAGTGCTGGGCGATAGAAGAAGGCTGCAAAGGTCTTCTTTTATGAAAATCTCTCTCGGAGTGGTTGCTTGCCTCTGTATTGACAGACTGGAAAGTCATTTGCTTGCTTGAGGCCCTTGGTCACTCTCTCGATCTCCCTTTCTGGTCAGTTTGGGCAGCCTTGGCCTGTTCACCTTGGCCTCTAACTTTTCTTTTCGAATTTCTCAGCTTTTATTCCGAGTCCTCTAAGCACAACCACCCAGTGGTGGAGGAGAACTGGAACACCCTTCCTGCCTCCTTCATGTCTCCACACACACACACCTCTGATATCCACCAGGAAGAGAGGACAGGCCCAGAACCACACAAGGTGACGGATGCATGTAGGGGTATCAGTCCTCAGGCAAAACAGTGAACAGGCAAGGTTTTGGTGGGACACATCCAAGGCCTCTGATGGTGAGGAACATTTTTTTGAAAGGCATGACAGTGTTCAGTTCAGTCAGTTCAGTCACTCAGTCGTGTCTGACTCTTTGCGACCCCATGGATGGCAGCATACCAGGCTTCCTTGTCCATCACCAACTCCCAGAGTTTACTCAAACATGTCCATCGAGTTGCTGACGCCATCCAGTTATCTCATGTTCTGTCTTCCCCTTTCTCTTCCCACCTTCAATCTTTCCCAGCATCAAGATCTTTCCAATGAGTTAGTTCTTTGCATCAAGTGGCCAAAGTATTGGAGTTTCAACTTCAGCATCAGTCCTTCCAGTGAATATTCAGGACTGATTTCCTTTAGGATTGACTGGTTTGATCTCCTTGCAGTCCAAGGGACTCTCAAGAGTCTTCTCCAATACCACAGTTCAAAAGCATCAATTTTTCAGCATTCAGCTTTCTTTATAGTCCAACTCTCACATCCATACCTGACTACTGAAAAACCATAGCTTTGACTAGCCAGACCTTTGTTGGCAAAGTAATATCTCTGCTTTTTAATGTGCTGTCTAGGCAGGTCGTAGTTTTTCTTCCAAGGAGCAATCATCTTTAATTTTATGGCTGCAGTCTCCAACTGCAGTGATTTTGGAGCCCAAGAAAACAAAGTCCGTCACTGTTTCCATATTTTCCCCATCTATTTGCCATGAAGTGATGGGACCGGATGCCATGATCTTAGTTTAAGATTTTTAAGATAGTTGAGTTTTAAGCCAACTTTTTCACTCTCCTCTTTCACTTTTATCAAGAGGCTCTTCAGTTCCTCTTCGCTTTCTGCCATAAGGGTGGTGTCATCTGCATATGTGAGATTATTGATATTTCTCCCAGAAATCTTGATTCCAGCTTGTGCTTCATCCAGTCCAGCATTTTTCTTGATGTACTCTGCATATAAGTTAAATAAGCAGGGTGACAATATACAGCTTTGACTCACTCCTTTCCCGATTTGGATCCAGTCTATTGTTCCATGTACAGTTCTGTTGCTTCCTGACCTGCATACAGATTTCTCAGGAGGCAGTTCAGGTGGTCTGGTATTCCCATCTCTTTAAGAATTTTACACAGTTTCTTGTGATCCACACTGTCAAAGGCTTTGGAAAAGTCAATAAAACCGAAGTAGATGTTTTTCTGGAACTCTCACTTTTCAATGATCCAACGGATATTGGCAATAACATTACAATGTTATTTCTCTATTTAAGATACTTTAAGTTTAAAACTTTATTACCAGAGTAATACAAATCTATGAAGAGCAATTGGAAAACACAAATTAGCAAAACACAAACTAAATTCATAATCTTACCTCTTAGGGAAAAAAAAACAGTTTGCATTTCATATATATCTGTGTGTGCATACATATATATACCCAATTATGTATGTGTACTTAGATATAACTGTTTTGCCAGGTAGCACTAGTGGTAAAGAACCTGCCAGCCAATGCAAGAGATGTAACAGATCTGGGTTCAATCCCTAGGTCAGGAAGATCCCCTGGAGGAGGAAATAGCAACCCACAGCAGTTTTCTTGCCTGAAGAATCCCATGGACAGAGGAGCCTGGAAGGCTACAGTCCATAGGGTCACAAAAAGTTGGACACGACTGAAGCAACTTAACATGTTCACTTAGATATACATGCAAAAAACATATAAACTATAAGTGTACAACTAGATAAAACTTCATGACATGAACACAGCCTTGTAACTCCCATCCAGATTTTTAAAAAGAGAGAATGTTAGCAATATCCAGAAGCCCCCCACTATATTCCCTGCCAGGCATTATTCCATCTTCTTCAGTGACTCCCTAACAGGCACTGCTTGAAGTTCTGGAACTAGAGAGAGGTAATGGTTACTCAACTTTGTAAATGTAGTACATGTCACTGAATTGTACACTTTAAAGTGGTTAAAATGGTAAATTTTATGTTACGGGTAATTTCTAACAATTTTTTTAAATGACCAAAAAAGTAAATACTATTCTGACATAACAGCATAGATTAACTTTGCCTGCTGAATTTTATATAAATAGAATCGTAATCTTTTGTATTTTTTTTCAGTTGTTAGTGAGAATCAAGGGCACTGTTGAATGCAATTGTAGTTCATCATCTTCATTGCTATAGAGTATCCCATTGTATAAATGCACCACTGTTTATCCATTTCACCACTGATAGATATTTGAGTTGTTTTCTATGTCAGACTATTAAAAATAACACCACTTTGAACATTCTTGTTCATGTTTTTAGTATACAAATATATGTTTCCATTTACTTATTAAAAAGGAACACACCGTAAAATAGGTTTGTGACCTTCTTTTAATTTATTTATTTTGGGCTGCACCAGGAAGCCTGTGGGATCTTAGTTCCCTGTCCAGGGATTGAACCCCAGGCCCATGGCAGTGAACGCATGAGTCCTAAACCACTAGACTACCAAGCAGTTCCCACAGCCTTCACTCTTCATGTACTGTTTCTGAAACCTCTCTCCACATCAATATTTATAACTATTTAAAAATAGTTTTATATCAATCTATTTGATCAAATATTTGATAACTATTTTTAATAGCTGCATAGTATCCCATTATGGATAAATGTTTGCACACACCTTTAATAGTTTCCAAGTGAAAATGCTGAGTCAAAGGTGTTTTAAATTTTCTTATTATTTAATCATTTATTGCTGAAATGAGCTCCAGAAGGACTGATACTATTAGAGTGACCCTGGGACTCTAAGCTAAAGCTCCTATGATCAACACCTCTACAGTCTTGCCTGTGCTGACCCCTTCCTTTTCTTCTTCCACTCCTCTCAATCATTCCTCCTTTGTCTTAGGTCTTTCTGCCCAACCTCCTACTTTAGGACCAGTTCTTTAAAAACATTCCCCCTCTCCCCACCATTTCCATCTAAGTAACTTCTCTTAATACTTTCACACACTTTCTTGGAGGTTAATCCTGACTATTAGCTCCCTTCAAGACCTTTACTCTCCTTCATCCCTCTTACTGAATTTGTCACATTGGATTACAGTTGATTATATCTGGCTCCACTTCATCCATTACTGTGTTCCAAAGAGCAACTCGAAAAGGAGTAAGTCAAGCCTATATATTGTCACCCTGCTTATTTAACTTATATGCAGACTACATCATGCAAAATGCTGGACTGGATGAAGCACAAGCTGGAATCAAGATTGCCAGGAGAAATATCAGTAACCTCACATATGCAGATGACACCACCTTTATGGCAGAAAGTGAAGAGGAACTGAAGAGCCTCTTGATGAAAGTGAAAGAGGAGAGTGAAAAAGCTGGCTTAAAACTCACCTTTCAAAAAACTAAGATCATGGCATCCGGTCCCATCACTTCATGGCAAATAGATGGGGAAACAATGGAAACAGTGACAGACTTTATTTTCTTGGGCTTCAAAATCACTGCAGTTGGTGACTGCTGCCGTAAAATTAAAAGATGCTTGCTCCTTGGAAGAAAAGCTATGACCAACCTAGACAGCATATTCAAAAGCAGAGACATTAATTTGCTGACAAAGGTCCATCTAGTCAAAGCTATGGTTTTTCCAGTAGTCTTGTGTGGATGTGGGAGTTGAACCAATAAGAAAGCTGAGTGCCAAGGAATTGATGCTTTTAAATGTGGTGTTGGAGAAGACTCTTGAGAAGACTCTTGGACTGCAAGGAGATCAAACCAGTCAATCCTAGAAGGAAATCAGTCCTGAATATTCATTGGGAGGACTGATGCTGAAGCTCCAATATTTTGGCCACCTGATGTGAAAAACTGACTCATTGGAAAAGACTCTGATGCTAGGAAAAATTGAAGGCAGGAGGAGAAGGGGACGACAGAGGATGAGATGGTTGGATGGCATCAGCGACTCGATGGACATGAGTTTGAGCAAATTCTGAAAGATGGTGATGGACAAAAGAAGCCTGGCGTGCTGCAGTCCATGGGGTTGCAAAGAGTCAGACACAACTGAGTGAGTGACTGGACTGAACTGCACTGGAGCAGGAGCAAGAAACACAATAAAAATGATAAAATGAGAAGCAGCTGTCATGTGAGGAGCCAGGAATCAAGCCAGGCTCTCCCTACAGGGAACGTAGCTTCTTTGTCTCTGCATCCCCTGTGTTTAATACAGTTCCTGGCAAAGAACAAGTCCTCAGGACGTGTTTGTTGAGTCCGTGACAAAATGCTATGCTTCTGGGAGCAAGTCAAAGGCGAAAACTGCTCACTCTGCCCCAAACAAGTGCATCTGTTCACTCTGATCTGAAAACACATGACCTTTTGGAGAAAAAAAAAATCTTCACAATTCATTTTCCATAGAGCAGCCAGAGTGATCTTTTTTTTTTTTAAGGCTCTGTGTGTGTGTGTGCCATGCTGCATGTCTAGTTCCCCTACAAGGCATCAAAATCAAACCTGGGCCCACGGCAGTGGAAGCACCAAGTCCTAACCACTTGACCACATGGAATTCCCCAAAGTGATCTTTTAATATTTTAAATCAGATCATGCTACTCCCTACTTAAAATCTTTCTACTGTTTCCCACTGCACTTTGAATAAAACTGAGCAAACTACTGTGGTCTCTATTCTTCACTGGCCTCATCTCCTGCTCCCTCCTTCTAATCTTTCATGAGACTCCAGGTATGCTGATCCTGTATTAAAAAAAAAAAAAAAATGAGCTCGTACTGTGTGCACTGGACTGAGCACTTTTCATGTTTTCTCACTTAATCCTCCCAACAATCTTATAAGGTAAGTACTATTATGGTTTCCACGTTACAGATGCTGAAAGAGAAGCATGACAGACTAAGTAACTTGCTAAAGGTCACACCTTTAGCAACTGACAGAGCTGGGGTTTGAAGCCCATGATCTCAGCCAGTATATAATGAGCGTCCTGCTTCCAGATAACACCACCTTCGTTCTCAGGGTCTTGAGGGTTGGCTCTCCTGGAATGCTCTTTGCCAGGTCTTCCCAGGCCATCCTGCTCTTCATCAGAAATCAGCTGAAACCCCATCTCCCTAGGGAGACCTTCACTGACTACTGGACTTAATCCCCAGTCATTCACTCCCACATGACCCTACCAGTCCATAGTCCTCTGGTTATTTCATTCATTTGTTTATTGTATAGCTCCTTGCACTTAGAATGTTAGTACCATGAGAACGGGGATACTGTTTGTCTACTGCTATATATTTATGGTCTTCCCAGGTGGCACTAGTAGTAAAGACTCCACCTGCCAATGCAAGAGAAATAAATAGAGAGAGATTTATTATGCAAGAAATAAATCAAACAAGGATTCGATCCCTGGTCAGGAAGATCCCCTGGAAAAGGGCATGGCATCCCACTCCAGTATTCTTGCCTGGAGAATCCCCATAGACAGAGGAGCCTGGCGGGCTACAGTCCATAGGGTTGCACAGAGTCAAACATGACTGAAGTGAGTGAGTGAGAAATGTACTATGTGCCCAGCAAGGTAAGATGTGTTCATCATCCTCCATAGCCCATTTCATCTACACTGATACAATGACCCATGCTGCAAGACAGAGCGTCATACTGTTTTATAGATAAGGAAACTGCATTTCACAGAAACTAAATGACTTGCCCAGGGTCACACAGGTACCAAAGCAGAGAAGTTCAAATCTAAACCCAGTTCTGTCTGACTGCCCAGTCTGTGCTCTTCCCACTCAGCTGTGCTTCCCCACTTTACAGCCTAATTCAAAGGACAACTGTAGCTGATTCCTGAGTTAACACGTATGGCTCTGCCTCTTTCCCACACTCAGAACCCACACTTCACTGGATGTCCAAAAGATTGTCCACATCCCCCTCCCTCTACACACTCAATGTATTTGTAACCCAACTCTCCACCTCTCCCACAAAACTTAGCTGTCCTTTGAGAAGCCTCACTCTTAGTGCTACTGCTATTAGTTACCCAGGCATCTAGTTTCTCAAAATTCCAGTGACATTTTTATCTTCCTCCACCTTAAAGCCCAAATTTAACCGCTGTCTAGCTTACCTGCACCACTGTCTCTTCCTCACCCTAATCACAAGCCTTCTATCTGTTCCTCCAACTTGCCCTGGTTCTACCTCAGCATCTCTGCACATGCTGTCTCTTCTGCTCAGTCCAGTCCTTTCTCCCCCTTTAGATAACTCTACTATCCTTCAGAATTTAACATTATCACTTGTTCAGGAAAGGCTTCCCAGATCTCTAGTCTTACTCTTTGAGGCACTTACCACAATTGCAATCAAGTGGTTGAATGTGTAACAAACAATTTATGAATTTATCTGATGTTCTCCCAGTCTGAATGCCTGGGAAAGCTGAAGACTGGGTCTGTCTCACTCAGTGCTGCATCCTCAGTGCATCGCATGTCATAGGTGATTAGGACATATTTGTTCTTCTCTATGTGAGTTTGCTTTATCACCTCTTCCATTGTCATGTCTGTGTCCAACAACAGAATGTAAGTTCCAAGGGCAGGGGGTATTGTTGTTTTATTCACTCCTGTTCCCCTAGCACCCAAGTGTTCATTAAATGAGCATCTCCATAACTTCCTTTCCACTTCTAATGCCCTTGCCCTACACATCTCAGCGGAACACCAGACATCACTCCCCCACTAGGCTTTTAGATGCCAGAGCACTCTCCTGGCCAAAGAGCTGAAATGCTGAAGATACCAGCAAATGACAGATCTCATCCCAGTCACCATGACTTGAGTTTCCTCCCTGGGGACTTGAAGTCTGCAAAACCATGAGACTCTCTCATCATATTGTTTTCCTCTAATTAAAACTCTTCATAAAATATGGTTCATCGGTACCATCTTTCTAGGTTTCATATATATGTATTATATATGCATTGATATACCATATTTGTTTTTCTCTGACTTACTTCACTTAGTATGGCAGAAATAAAACCAATATTATAACGCCATTATCCTTCAATTAAAAATAAAGTAAAAAAAAAAAAACTTTTCATAAAATATGGAAGTCAGAATCTTCCAAATAGCTGCATTTGTGGTTTTCTTCAGTAAGGGTTGGTGTCAGCTACATGTGAAAACTTCCTGAGAAAGCATCAGAGGAAGGCAGAGAGGGCTAAGGCATGGACTTCGGAGACATGCTCAGGAACTCTGCTTACTACCTGTAAATCCATGGGTAATCCCTCCTTTTCCCAATTGTAAAACAGGGATAAAAATGCTTCCCTTATAATGTTGTTGGGAAGGGAGTAGTGTTCAGAAAGATTTGCAGAATACCCTGACTTAGGAAGTGTTCAATAAATGGGACTTTTAAAAAATCGTTTTTATTTGCTTTACAATATTGTGTTAGTTTCAGATGTACAGCAAAGTGACTCACACTCATCTTTTGGTGTCGTATCTTTTTGACCTTTTATACAGTTCATGAGGTTCTCATGGCAAGTATACTCAGGTGGTTTGCCATTCCCTGAGGAACTGGTTCAAGGGCATAAGAGAGGGTGTCAGAGAATAAGATGGCTGGATGGCATAACCCATGCAACGGACATAAACTTGGGCAAACTCCTGGGCAAACTCCGGGAGATGGTGAGGGACAGGGTGGCCTGGCTCACTGCAGTCCATGGGTCACTACAACTCGGATACAACTAGGCGACTGAACATGTGTATACTGGGCTGGCCAAAGAGTTCGTTTAGGTTTTTCCATACAATGTTAAAGAAAAACTCAAGCAAACATTTTGGCCAACCCAATTTTTTCCCCCATCATTTTCTATTACAGGTTATCACGAGATACTGAATATACTTCAATTAACAGGAATTCTTAGCACAGCCTTTTATGCTCCCAATTAGCACATTCATAAAAGTGACATGTAGCTAACTGTCCAGTCTCCCAAAAGCAGACAAATCATCTTTGAATACCCGGAACCCAATTTAGCCAATGAAGGCCTTTTCAACCTCCACTGACAACATAAATGAGTAGCCCAGAACAAAGCACTGAGGTACAGTCAAGCTCCCACAAAGGCTAACTCATTTTAGTCCAAGTGAAAAGAGAAGGTAGCAATTTGGCCAGCTGCTCAAGCGCCGAGTTGGCTCGGTAGAACCCATCAGGCCCTACCTGGGCTAACACCTGCCCTTGGAAGTGGAACGCCAACTATCGGTCTCTGGAACCTCAGCCAAATCCTTTGTGATAGTGCCACCTAGCGAGACCCTGGGAGCACTGCCGCCTACACCGGCTATGCCAGGACCACTGCGACAAGCCCGATAGACTTTGGACTGGGATTGTGGTCTCCTTTCATTTTATTGCCGGGTTAAAGGTTTAGACTAGTGACGTCCTCCTTCCATGACCCTGCAGAGGAAGCTTGTGTTGTCCCTCCCCCGACCCACGTTCAGACCCAAAGGGACTGATAAGCGCGAAGAGTCAGCTATTGACTACCCGTCGTACAGAACTGACCAGTGATCACTCTGCGATCTCCTCGCATCCAATCCTCGGGAGCAGGCAAAGCAAGCATTAGCATCCTCATCAAAATCATTGCACAGATGAGAAAACTCAGGGAAGGTGGTTAACCCAAGGTCACAAAACATCGGACAACCCAAGCCTCCTGTAACCTGGTCGGGTCCCTGGCTCCCTCCCCAGTCAAACGCCCCTCATTTCAGCGTGGCCCCAAGGGGAACAGAGCCTCGGGGACCGGGCACCGAGGACAGGCGGGTGGGTGCAGGATACAGATGACACAGCAGCAACCGCAGCGCTCCATCTTTCTTCTCTGCTCACAGAGAGCCCTGCATGCTCACCACGGCTCCGGGCGGAGGAAGAAGGGCCCAGAGCAGGAAACACGGTCCCGCGCAGGTAGCCCCTGGGAGCACGCGGCTCCGGGTCACGTGAGAGGGGCTCGGCGGCGAGGGCTCTAGCACGCACGCACGCCGTACGTAAACACGCACTGAGGAGCTGAAGGCGGCGAGCCCGAAGCCCTGGGTCACATGTGGAGGGTGGTTGTACAGAACAAGGGGGCGGGAAGGAGAGAAGTGTCACGTGAAGGAGGTCGGAGCAGTGAGGTCACGTGACGGGGGGACGGAGGCGGGGCTCCGAGGAGGAGCAGGAGGAGGAGGGGCACGCGGCTTCCGGCGGTGGGGGGGCCGGCGAGCGGAGGGGGGGCCCTGTCCCGGAGGTGGCGGCGGCGCCATCTTGGCGAAGGGGGGATCAGGAAGTGCGGACCGCGGCGGCGGCGGCGGCGGAGCCCGGAGCGGAGGCCGGAGGCTCCCGGCCCGCCGGCCCCGGAGCGGAGCGGAGCGGAGGATGCAGCAGCCGCAGCCGCAGGGGCAGCAGCAGCCGGGGCCGGGGCAGCAGCTGGGGGCCAGGGGGCGGCGCCGGGGGCCGGGGGCGGCCCGGGGGGCCCGGGGCCGGGGCCCTGCCTGAGGCGGGAGCTGAAGCTGCTCGAGTCCATCTTCCACCGCGGCCACGAGCGCTTCCGCATTGCCAGCGCCTGCCTGGACGAGCTGAGCTGCGAGTTCCTGCTGGCTGGGGCCGGAGGGGCCGGGGCGGGGGCCGCGCCCGGACCGCATCTCCCCCACGGGGGTCGGTGCCTGGGGATCCCGTCCGCATCCACTGCAACATCACGGTGAGGACCCCCTCGTGTGCGCGTCTCTGGGGTCCTCTTGTCTGGGACTCACCCCACACAGCTTTTTGCTCTCGAAAGAACTGGGAGGCCGAATCCCCTCTCGGGGTTCGGCTTTTTTTCTTCAGGTTGCACTTGTTTCTGACGCTTGAGATTCTGCCGTGGACCCAGAATCTCTACCCTTCATAGTCAGGGACACCCTGACATATGGCGCCTCGACTGCCCCTTTCCATTACCCACCCAAATCGCAAGGTTCATAATTTTGGCTCATTTTGGTTACTTCATGACTTGACACCTGGGAATGCCCCTCTTCCTCGCCCCCCATCTCAAGGTTCCAGACCTCTTCACTGACTTCAGCTGGAAGGACCTGGGGAATTCTATAGATTTCAGTGGTTGCCCCTTCTCAGAAGTACCTTTGATGTAGGACGTTGCCACCTGTGAGATCCCTGCCCAGGTGTCTGTCATTCAGTCCCTCCTCCTCTCTGAATTTTACCAGTGGTAGTTTGCAATTCACTGACCCCTTTGCTTCCTCTCCTTTGGATTGCCTTTTATTCTGGTGTAACCTCTAACTCTCCTCCTTTTGCCCCAGCTGGTAGCTGCCACTCCCATCCTTTTCCCTATGGATATCTCCAGTTGCCCTGGGTTGTTACCTTTCCTAGTAATGATGGTGATGTGCAAGGGCAATCTCATTTGTTCTGAGTGGTAACAGTTCCTTTTCTCCCAGTGAGCATCATTCCATCCTAGGTGTGCAGGGTTGGGAAACACTTTACACGTCTTACACCTAGGCTATCCTCAAACATTCTGTGAATAGGGTTGGCGTCTGGGAATACCTGATACTGCATGGTATAGCACTTAAAATGATCCCATGTGATGTGGTAGTGTTGACCCTGCTGGGAGCACCGGGTCACGAGCCAGGGGACAGTACTTTATCCAAGCAGGCACACTGCAAGTGGGAGTAGTCTGGAGAAAGACAGACTTGTGAATTGTGTGGCAGTTGGGGGCCTGAATTCAATTCACATGGTTCTTGTTTACTATCCCTGACTTGCATCAAACCAGGTCAAGGTTTGGTGAGGCAAGCCTCAGCTTGGTTTGGATGGTGCCCCACCAAAACTCACGTGTTCCATTTTCCTCTCTCACTTTTTTTCATACTAAAAAGTCGAGATTGAAGGACTAGGTGTGGCTCTGTGAGCTGACAGCTTGAGCATCTTTGATAATTTGTTTTCTTCCAGGATTGAGGATTAGAGCAGTGGCAGAGTTTAAGACCTTTTTAGGAGGTTCCCTTGGCATATGTGGAAACTTCTGGGATTGATTCCTTAGATGAATTATGCTTTCAATTCCTTAAGGGTAGGTTTGCCTCCTTCTACTTTCCTTCCCAGTTGCCAGAGGCCATCTACTGTCTTTGTCCCTGGAAAGAGGTTAGTTTAGAAGATTCTGAGACTCCCTGTGATCACTATAAAGAAGACTTGGCCTGAACTGGCCCCCTTGATTTGGGCAGAGGGGGGGAATCTGGTCTGGCTGCATTTGGCACCACGGCTCAAGAATGCTGGGAATGTTAGCAGCGTAGGCTTCTTTCTCCCAGCCTGCCATGTGGAGCCCTACAGCCTACGCCTGGACTGAGAGGGTGGCAGGTTCCCAAAGGAGAGGTGGGGAGAAGTGGCCTTTGAGGCGTTCTGTTAGGAGTGGAGTGGGAAGGTTCTTCCTGCCACTCTTTTACTTTCAGGTTTTAGAGACGACATCTAGTTTTTAATTTCTCCAACCCTAGCTAAAATGAAAGTAATCTGTGGTCTCTGGTTTTTTTTCTGCCGGTGTGATTGTGATGCGATTGTGATGCGGCGTTCCTTTCCTCCACTGATTAAGGAGGGTCGGAGGCCTGGGTGTGGGGTGTGGGAGAACTTAAGGCCTGGAACTTGAGGCAGCACAGGAGGTAGGAAACCATACTCATCCTCAGCATAGTTTGGCTGTGCTGTTTCTCTGATGTTTACTCTTGAAAGAAAAGGACCAGACTTCTTGGAAAGGGTCATCCCAGGGACTTGTTTCTCCTGGTCTGGGATTTGTTGGGAACCTGGCTGCTGAGCTGGGCTTGTGTATGTGTGTTGGGGGAGGGGGCGGATGGTGGAGAGCAAAGGGACTAGAAGTCTTGGGGCATGGAAGGCAGGCAAAATCTAACTTTCCCCAGAGTCTCCCGTCTTGACTGCTCTCCCTGCTCTTTCCCCCTTAGGAGTCATACCCTGCGGTGCCCCCATCTGGTCAGTGGAGTCCGATGACCCTAACTTGGCTGCTGTCTTGGAGAGGCTGGTGGACATAAAGAAAGGGAATACTCTGGTGAGGGGGCCAAGGTGTTGAGGAGGGAGTGCATTTTCCTCCTGTGAGACCCATGCCATGAAAACATCCTGTGAAACGTGTGTCTGGAAAGTGGGTGGTGCAGTAGCCTGAACATTTGAGGCAGACGTCCTGGGGGAGTTGCTTCCCTGAAGCCAGAGGGAGAGCCCTGCACCTGCCCCAGGATTCGTCCCGTAAGCTCTTCCCCACAGCCCTGGGGTCTGTGAGTTCCACAGAACTAGGTACCAATTTGGGGGCTGAGATAAGAGCTCACCTGTGTACCTGTCGGTATTGGGGTGGGGAAGGAGTGTTTGATGTCACTGCGATCCCCTACCCCAGCTATTGCAGCATCTGAAGAGGATCATCTCCGACCTGTGCAAACTCTATAACCTCCCTCAGCATCCAGATGTGGAGATGCTGGATCAGCCCTTGCCAGCCGAGCAGGTGAGCACCTGAGGAGCTTTGAACCCTGTTACGCAGAGTTACCCCCCACAAACAGCACTCAGGAAATACATGTTACTTGAGATGAACCTGCAGAAGTTTCTCTCCAGCACTACTCCAGACGTACACATATCATGACTCTCGGCCTCCCTTCCAGGTGTTCGAATCCAGCTAAATGGGGCACCAATAATTTCACCCCTCTGATCAAACTCTCTCTCCTGGGCAAGGTCATCCCTCTGGGGGATTTTTTACCATTAGCAGTAGGTAACCATTGGGGACTGAGGCCCCTTGTTAAGATCCAAGAATGCAATTCAGTCTAGAGATTGAGTAGAGGGGTTCTTGGGGAGATTAAACTGGGATTTGTGAGTTAGGTGGCAGAAACAGCCACTGTGCTTCTCTTGTTTGGCGTGTAGTGGACTGGCAGTGAAGTCATTCCCTGGACTGTTGCTTCCACACAGCTCTGACTGGTAGCCCAATGGGCAGGTGCACAGCTTCCAGACCCAAAGGCTCAGGGGAGTGGGTCAGAGGCTGCATTCTAGGAAGCCACAAGGGTCTGACCTCCATCTTTTCCCTCTCCACTGCAGTGTACACAGGAAGACGTGTCTTCAGAAGATGAAGATGAAGAGATGCCTGAGGTAGGCTTCTACCCAAGACGGTGCTGGTAGGACTTCCTTTCGGTCAGCAGCATTGAGAGCCTGCTGTGTACAGAGCTCCAGTCTAGACTGGGGAGAGAGAAATACCAAATGAATAAAGACAGCTCTACTGACCTGGGGGAACAGCAGTGTAGTAGAGGAGACGGCACCCCTGTCCAACCACTGAAGACAGATAAGTGCAAATCTGTTTACACTAAACAGTCACTGTGTTAATCTCGGATGGCTTTGTAGTCAGCCCTGAGCTTGCATCCTCTATCTCCCAGCTCTCTCTGATTGGGGGATTTTACCTATTCTACCAAGGTATTACTTTTGCAGTTTTCTTATTTATAAAATGGGATGTTAATATCTACTACATAGGGGTGTCTTTAAGATTAAATAAGGCATTGCATGTGAAAGGCTCCATTCCGTACGTAAGTGCTAACTACTTGGTGATATTCTCTAAAAACAACTTGGTTAAGAACTTGAACTTCAGAGCCAGACCAAATTTGATGCGCATCTTAGTTCTATTAAGATGGAACTTAATATGACTTTGTGGGCATGATAACGTCACCTGGACCTCTACGTTCTTATTTGTAGTATGGGGGTAATGATAAAATAATGGCATGGTGGTTATAAGAACCAGATGAGCTAGTGTCTAGCATCTCAGCAACTAATAGAATAATTAGGAAATTAGTATCACCACATCCTGCCAGAGGAGATCATGATTACTTTGTTTCTCTGCACTGAATTAACATCCTAGGTTCTGCAACTTCTGTAACTTTCTCAGGGTCTTAAGCTGCACGAAGGGCCCAGGATGCATGAAATATTCTCCTCTCAGACTGCAGAACGCCCTCCAAAGTCTGGCTGAAACGGGCTGCTCCCCCGTGTGCAATGAACTAGTCCCTCACTTGGAGCAGGGTGAATGGGGGCTAGTTCTGTTCTTGACCCCTGCTGTCTGCATTCTGGACCCCCTTCCTTATTTCCATCTTGGCAGTGGGTGCCTCTGCCTATCTCCTCAGTCCCTGCACTTGGGAAGGCAGGAGGTTTCTCCCTTAGACCTGGAGTCCTGGGAACTCCTGGGTACAGAAGTCACCTGATGAAGCATGAGCTTTGAGTCAGTGTCAGGCCAAAGTCATTCTAGGAATCAAGGAAGAGGTTGTGCTGCCAAGGGAGAGCTGTAGGGATAGTTGGGGCAGGGTAGATCTAGGGAACAAGAAAGCCGAGTCTCTGCTTGCTTTCCCTAGACCTTTCGTAGCCCTGCAGCTTGAGAACTGGATAGGAGAGATTTGCCTCATCTTTTAGATTGTGAAGGGAGTGGGGCTGGGAGCTTTCCAGCAGTGGAAAGGGTATTGTACTCACTCGGCTCCAGATAGACTGCAGCTGTCTATCTTCTCCACCTGCAGCTCTAAGACATATGGGACTGGAGAAGGGGAAGGCCTTCTCCACAGTGTGTGTTGCTTTCTTTCTTTCATCCCACTCCTACCCCACACATCCCCCTAGGACACAGAAGACCTAGATCACTATGAAATGAAAGAAGAAGAGCCAGCAGAGGGCAAGAAATCTGAAGATGATGGCATCGGAAAAGAAAACTTGGCCATACTAGAGAAAATTAAAAAGAACCAGAGGCAAGATTACTTAAATGTACGTGCCCTCTAGGGAGAAGCTGGGCTGCGGGGTTGGCTGGTGCTGGCTGGGAGGTGGTAGGCCATCGGTTGTCAGGGTGGGAAACAGCATCCTCTTGGGGGTGGGTTATCAGTGTGCCTCGTCCTTGCCTAACCGTGGGCCTACTGCAGCCCACCCCTCGGGGGCTAGCACATGACCCGAGATGTTCTGCCCTCCGTGCTTCCTTTGTAGGGTGCGGTGTCTGGCTCGGTGCAGGCTACTGACCGGCTGATGAAGGAGCTCAGGGATATATACCGATCACAGAGTTTCAAAGGTGGTAAGTTTGCCTCACAGCAGGGTCTGAACGCAAGCTTTTCAGAAAGAAGGACACGGTGGCGGCAGCAGATACATGGATGCTGACCAAGTTTCTAGGCCAAGGATGGAAAACCCCTCACAGTGGCCTAGATGGGATGTGTGTCTATGTGGGATGAACCTGGAGCCTTTGACCTTTTTTTTCTTCTCAGCCTGGGAAGAGGGATCTGCATCAGGTCCCGCTTACCACTGGGACCATCATCTGATGACATCCTTCTTCTTCCCTCCTTCAGGAAACTACGCAGTCGAACTCGTGAATGACAGTCTATATGATTGGAATGTCAAACTCCTCAAGTAAGTGGTGGCTGTGGGGCTGGAAAGGAAGTTGAGTAGTGAGTGCAGTCACTGTGGTGGGAGTCTCCAGGGCCAGCCGTCCCAGAGCAGGTGTGGGCAGTGGCTTAGCCCTCTGCTGCTTGCCCCAGGGGCAGTGGGAGCCTCAAGGCTCCTGACTTAGACCCAGAGCTGAGCCCAAACTGGTTGCTTCCTAGAGTTGACCAGGACAGCGCTTTGCACAACGATCTCCAGATCCTCAAAGAGAAAGAAGGAGCCGACTTCATCCTACTTAACTTTTCTTTTAAAGTAAGTCCTTCCCTTTCCAGTCCTTCTTGGGCCTAGGCATCCTTTCCACCTTCCAGTCCAGCAGAGGGCCCTGACCTCCCCTCCCTGATGGCTGCCTCCGTCTCTCCCTCAGGATAACTTTCCCTTTGACCCGCCGTTTGTCAGGGTTGTGTCTCCAGTCCTCTCGGAGGGTGAGTGGCTCAGCAAGGGCAGAGGGTGAAGAAGGGTTGGGGAGCTTTGGCCAGGCACAGCTAGCTAACCTTTCTTCTGCAGGTATGTTCTGGGCGGAGGTGCCATCTGCATGGAACTTCTCACCAAGCAGGTGAGCCTGTCTCTGGTTTTTGCCTGGCTGGGGGCAGGGCTAGGGGTGGCCTTTACCCTTCACCCCTCCATCAAGGGTTGGGTGATGGCCATAAATGGCCCTTTCATTCTGCCTGGCAGGCCTTGTACCCACTGACCTGGGCAAATGGGTAATGGCTGTTCTGGGAGTTCAGGGCAGGGGCCCTTCCGTGGCTGCAGCTGCTCTCTGGAGAACAAGCATCGGTTTCTCTGGAAAGTCTGCTGACTTGTTTCCTCTGCCCACATTGTTACTTAGGGCTGGAGCAGTGCCTACTCGATAGAGTCAGTGATCATGCAGATCAGTGCCACACTGGTGAAGGGAAAAGCACGAGTGCAGTTTGGAGCCAACAAAGTAAGGAGCCCAGGCCCTGGCCTGGTGGGACTGGCGGGAGCCATGTACAGCTCAGGCCACTAGGAGGCCACAGTGGGGCTGAGCCACGGCATCGGCGAGTGGGCCTAGAGTACCCGCGGTGGGAGCAGAGCAGGGCCTTGGCCTCAGGGCAGCCGAAGACTCTGGGGAGGGTGCAGGTCTGGAAAGGGAAAGCTAGGGGATTGTATCCTGCGGGGACCTCCCAGGTAGAGGGTACTTAGTCTGTCAGTAGAGCACAGCGCTGGGAGCTGGGTCTCTGGGCGGCAGCAAGGCCGCTGGTGGCCTGATTTGGTGGCTTCCTCTCCCCAGTCTCAATACAGTCTGACAAGAGCACAGCAGTCCTACAAGTCCTTGGTGCAGATCCACGAAAAAAATGGTGAGGCTGGAGCCACGACTTGAGATTCGGACCTTTGCCAAGCCCGAGGTTTCCATCCAGCTAAACAGCAAGAACCCCTTTCGGTTTTTTCCACCTGTTAGCGCAGCACCTGTCCCTGTTGCCCAGGGAATTCAGTGAGGTGCAGGGTAGCATGCGCCACTCTCCTGCAGTAAGCCCGGTGGCGGTCAGGGCACAGGTAGACTGGGTGCCGCCCCACGAGCAAGCCCGCCTCACTGGTGTCATCTCAGGGTGGGTGCATCATTCTCCCTTTCACAGTTCCTAAGTAGGCAGTTCCTCACCTGCCCATATAGCTTCTCTCCCTGCACCAGGAAGCCCTTTGCAGGATCTTTTCACCTCTGACCCTGGAGACGTCTTCAGTGATTAGGGCTAGGAGAGTGGGCAAAACAACCTCCACCTCACCGTGTTCTTCCATTTCTTTGCAGGCTGGTACACACCCCCAAAGGAAGATGGCTAACCCAGGAGTGCCATCCCCTTCCTCCTTCCCCAGGCACCACTGGACCAATTACCTTTGAATGCTGTATTTGGATCTCACGCTGCCTCTGTGGTTCCCTCCCTCATTTTTCCTGGACGTGATAGCTCTGCCTATTGCAGGACAATGATGGCTATTCTAAACGCTAAGGAAAAAAAAACACACACAGAACTGTTTCAAGTACTCAAGACTGACTTACAGACCAACCAACCACCTGGCTGGAACCCTTGCTAGCAGGCATTCTTATAAAGAAACTTTCGAGCCTCCTTATATTGCTGGAAACTCAGCTGTGCTCCAGACTAGAGCCTCCTTACCTATGCTATGGATTTTTAATTTATTTTCTCTTATTTCATGTACACTGCTTTTTTGGTTACAGTGTATGATGGATGTGTATGAAAAAAAAATGTATCTTTGGGAAAACAATTACAGTTTGTTAATTTGAAGATGCTGGTTTTGACTCTGTTTTTATTTTCATAGTTTACCCTTCCCCCATCCCCTGAATTCCTTGAGCAGCTGGGGGTGGGGTACCAGGGTCGCTGTGGCTTTGGGAGCCATGAGGGGCTGCACTTCACTGCTAAAGCCAGAGAAAGGTGGAGCTGAAGCACATGCCTGCCTCAGCCCAAAGGGCTCTGGAGTGACCAGACTTGCACCCCCTGGGAAGGCAGAGCTCAGCCTGCTGAACCGCAAAGCAGGCTGAAATGATGACCCTTATTCTTAGCTTCTAGTCACAGACGTTTTCAAATTTCTAAGAAAAATAACAAGACCTAAGACACAGCTTCACAGAACTACTTTTAAATGAACTGAATAGGGATGGGGCCACAGTCTCAAGCATGTATGTGGTCCTTCTGATCTCAGCAACAGGCTGTGTAGCTACCATTCGTGTTCACTGGTCCCCCTTCCCAGGAAGTGGCACTGAAGGGCAATGGTTGGAAGCTCCGTTGCTGCTCCCCTTGTCTGTTGCTTCATTTATTCTTAACAGAAAAGCCAGGCAGAGCTCTGAAGTAAGTTGTTTGGCTTGGAGACTGAATTCTAGGGCACTTTCATAACGTGGGTCCTACTGGAAAGGATTGGCTTTAAGGGGTTTGGTCCGTCTACCTGTGGGCCCCACTCAGGCTCAGAACTGCTGTGGAGGCAGGTCCATGAGCTGACCTGTCGGTGCTGGGTCTGTGCCTGCTGTGAAAGTACAGCTGTGCTGCCTGCCCCTCCTGGTCCGCGAGCTTGCTTGGGGGCAGAGACAGCCTCCAGAACCTGCCTACGACTGGATGGTGAAACACCAGAGGCCAGGGATGGCCAAGTGAGGATGTAGGATGCCAGGGTTCTGTATGCTTTGACACAGTTTTTTTAACTGTGGTCATTCCCCCGCCCCCAATTAAGGGATTTTCATGTCTTGCTGCTTCAGGTGGACGCAGAGTTCACCGGAACCACTCAACACTGCTCTAACCCTACCACACCCACCTGGTACAGGGTGCTCATTTATGCTGAGGTGGAGGTAAAGAGGGCAGGCACCCACAGGGAAACTCATTTCATGGAGCTGAGATCTAATTCTCAAGGCCTCTGCCTTTTTCTGGACTTAGCACCAGCCCTGGCTGGAATGTACTATAGGTTGTGTTTTTAGTAATGTGTGCTGTGAGCTGTCGTCTGTACAATGTATTTTGTAATGTATTTTTCTCATCTACCAAAGGATGGAACAAATAAAATTATTTAAATAGTTTGGCTTTAATCAAATTATTATTTAAAGAATGAGGGGTCACATTCACCTGACATAAAGGGAAGCACCAGCTCCTGTGCGCTATAGCTATATAAACACCAACTCTCCAAGAAAATATTACCAGACCTAGCAGTCCTTTCTATGACCTTACGTTAGGCTCCTAATGAAGTTACATGGTTAAGAAAAAAAAAAAAAGGCCGCATCATCCGGAACCAGTGTTCTGTCTACCAAGAAGGCGAAGAGAAAGGAAACAAACCTTATCTTGCACGAGTGTACATTTATGTCCCACACAAGGTTTGAAGAGCTGGCACACACGGCAGCTCCCAGTCTGTGGCTTCAGCTTTAGAGGGCAGGGTTGGGGAGGGGTGGCTAGATAGGAATCAGTCACCCCAAACGTGAAGTGTGCCGACGCTTATTCACCAAGCCGACAGATCAGTGTTAGATGCTCCCCTACCTGAGTCTACGCTGGAATGCCAAGGAAAGTTAAGCAGTGGGCCCCTCCATTCTCCAGAATCTGTCGGGGCAACTTATATCATGCTCTGGGGTTACCAAAAAAAAAAAGGGGAAAAATACACTGGCTACATCAGACTTTCAACCTCATGGAAGCTTCCCTGTTTGGTTCAAATGTTCACAGAGAAGACAGACGACACACTGAGAAGTGAGCTGGGGGAAGACAAAGGGGGATCCAATCAGTCCTGGGCTCTCCCAAGGCCTCAAGAGTGAAAGGGCAACGGGGGCAGAATCCAGATAGGAGAGGGAACATGCTGATTGCAGCCACGTCACTTAAACTCTTCAAACTTCAGGATGTGTGACTAGAAGAGAAAGATAAAATCTGAGTGGGGAAGGAAGGACCGCCCCCAGGCAGTCCACCCAACCCCTGGACAACTTCAGTTTGCCTCCTCTACAGGAATGACAGGTAAAGAGGCAGCATCCAGGCCGAGGCCGGGGGGTGGCTGCAGCTGAGACCCTGGGGTGGGAGGAAAGGAACAGTAGACTCAGGGCAGTTACCTCCAAGTTCAAAACACCAGTGATTTTCCCTTTGAGGATGCGATGAATAACCTGATTTGAACTCAAAATACCTGCAAAACAAAACACAAGAACAAAACCTTGGTATTGGTCCGGCAGGAGGATCAAGGGAGGGAAGTGAGAGGCTGGGGCTGCAGGAAAGGGTTCTGGCTGCAGACCAGCTCATGCGGACAAGTCTCTGCTAGTCAGAGCTCACTCCCAGCTGCCAGGATAACGTGAGATAATCAGCACTGAAGAGGGAGGAGAGGGGGAGGGCAAAGTGAGAGCACATAAAAGGAAGCATTATACTTGTTAAAATGATTACGGGTATCTGAGATTGCACATTTCCTAATGGAAATTCTGGGGACAGAAAACGGTTTACTCAACTCTGCTCTGAGTTTTGGCTGGAGAGATGGAAGTTAAAAGACAGAGAGCCTTTATACCACGATGAGCAAGCATACCTACCTGCTGGGACAAGGCAGGGCAGGGCGCTGGTCAGACACTCGCCTTTATCCAGTCTGCCCTTACTCAGCTCCTGCCATTCCCACCCCCCATACTCTGGGACTGTTTGTATGCATGCAACTGGCTCATATCAAGGGTAAGACCTCAGTTCTACCCTCACCCCGGCCGTTTTCTTACTATGAAACATGAAGAAGTCCCTTTCGTTTTTCTGAGCCTTCTTTCCCCATCCATAAAACCGTACACCTGCCCACCTGGCCTGAGGACCATAGTCCACAAGAGAGCTAAGCAGCCCCCCATTGGGGCTGCACACTCTGGCCCTCCTGACAGGCTTGGAGCTGCTCTTACTCTGGGCTACCCTCCAACACCCAGGCAGTCAGGTTCGGCCTACAAGACACTCCCCAGCCCTGTCTGCTGCGTGAGTCCCCAGGCTGAGCCTCTTCATGCAATGACCCAAGGCGACCTCTGGGTGGTGCCCCCTCACCACTGGGCATAAGCCCATACGCCTAGCAGGGAGGCTTGGCTCCGCACTTTCTGGAGGTGCTTTTCCATCTTGGTGTGTGTGTTTGTGCGTTTCTTCACATCCACTTCTCCTCAACCCCTTAACGCATTCTTTCACCCTTTCACATCTCACTTAAACCCCAGTCTTGAGAAGAGCCAGAGCAAAGAAGTGGCCTCTCCATTTCAAGGTTGCAGAATTGAGGCCCCACAGGTGTCCAGATCTAAAGTAACAACCCTCACATCATGTATGAAAATAAACTCAAAATGGTTTAAAGACTTAAGCATAGATATGACACCATAAAACTTCTAGAAGAGAACACAAAACATTCTCTGACAAAAATCACAGCAATATTGTCTTAGATCAGTCTCGCAAGGCAAGAGAAATAAAAGCAAAAATAAACCAATGGAATCTAATCAAATTTAAAAGCTTCTCCACAGTAAAAGAAACCATAAAACAAAAGGACAACGGACAGACTTGGGAGAAAATACTGGCAAATGATGCAACCAACAAGGGGTTAATTTCAAAAATATACAAACAGTTCATACAGTTCAACATCAAAAAAACAAACAACCCAATAAAAAATGGGCATCAGGGGCTTCCCTGGTGGCTCAGGGGTAAAGAATCTGCCTGCCAATGCAGGAGACACGGTTTCCGTCCCTGGTCCAGGATGATCCCACCTGCTGCAGAGCAACTAAGCTCATGCACGAGTACTGAGCCGGCTTAGAGCCGGGAACCGCAATGACTGCGCCCACGTGCTGCAACTCCTGAAGCCCATGCGCCCTAGAGCCCGCGCTCCACAGCAAGAGAAGCCACCGCAGTGAGACGCATACATGCAACTGGGTAGCCCCACTTGCCGCAACTAGAGAAAAGCTTGCACAGCAACAAAGACTCAGCACAGCCAAAAAATAAAATTATTTTTTAAATGGGCATTAGACCTGAATAGACATTTCTCCAAAGAAGACACAGACGTGGCCAACAGGCACATGAAATGATGCTCAACATAGCTAATTCTTACAGAAATGCAAATCAAAACCACAATGAGCTATCACCTCACACCGGTCAGAATGGCCCTCTTCACCAAGTTCACGAATAATAAATGCTGGAGAGGGCGTGGAGAAAAAGTAACCCTCCTGCACTGCTGGTGGGCATGTTAATTGGTGCAGCCACTAGAGAGAACAGTATTTGTTGTTGTCCTTTAGTTGTTAGATCCTGTCCGACTCTTTTGCAACCCCTTGGACTGTAGCCTGCCAGACTCCTCTGTCCACGGGATTTTCCCAGGCAAGAACACTGGAATAGGTTGCCATTTCCTTCTCCAGGGAATCTTCCCCACCCAGAGATCGAACTTGTGTCTGCTGCCTTGGCAGACGGATTCTTCGCCACAGAGTCACCTGGGAAGCCCTGGAGAAGAATATGGAGGTTCCTTAAAAACTAAAAATAGAGTTACCATATGATCCAGCAATCCTACTCCTGGGCACAGATCCAGAAAAAATGAAAACTCCCAACTCAAAACAATACATGTGCCCCAGAGACTTCCCTGGGGGTTCAGCGGCTAAGACATCACACTCCCAATGCCAGGGGCCCAGGTTTGATCCTTGGTCAGGGAACTAGATCCTGCATGCTGCTACTAAGAGTTCACTGCTGCATCTGAAAATACCCCGCAAGCCGCAACTTAGACCCAGCACAGCCAAATAAATAAAAGATACATGCACCCTGATATTCACAGCAGCAGTATTTATAACAGCCAAGACATGAAAGCAACCTAAATGTCCATCAACAGATGAATGGACAAAGAAACCACAAAATAAGAAAGAAAGAAGACCATTTGCAGCAACATGGATGGATCCAGAGATTATCATATTAAGTGAAGTCAGATAGAGAAAGCCAAATATTACGTGATATCATTTATAAGTGGAGTCTAAAAATAATACAAATGAACTTATTTACAAAACAGAAACAGATTTAGAGACACAGAAAACAAAATTATGGTTACCGACGGGGTGGGGAAAGGATGACTCAGGAGTATGGAGTTAACAGCGCACCTGATGCGAAGAGCTGACTCACTGGAAAAGACCCTGATACTGGGAAAGATTGGGGGCAGGAGGAGAAGGGGATGACAGAGGATGAGGTGGCTGGATGGCATCATCGACTCGATGGACATGAGTCTGGGTAGACTCCAGGAGTTGCTGATGGACAGGGAGGCTGGCGTGCTACAGTTCATGGGTTCACAAAGAGTCGGACATGACTGAGTGACTGAACTGAACCAGTATATGTAAAACAGGTAAACAACAAGGATTTAAAATATAGCACAAGGAATTATGGAGGTTCCCAGGTGGCTCAGTGGGTAAAGAACCCACCTGCAATGCGGGAGACACAGGCAGGTACAGATTTCACCCTGGGGTCAGAGAGATCCCTTGGAGGAGGCCATGGCAACCCACTCTGGTATTCTTGCCTGGAGAATCTCATGGACAGAGGAGCCTGGCAGGCTACAGTCCACAGGGTCTCAAAGAGTCAGACATGACTGAAATGACCGAGCAGGTACGCAGAGGGAACTACAGTGAATATCCTGTAATAACCTCTTATAGAAAAGAAACTTAAAGATATATATAAACAGACACACACACACACACATAAAGCTGAATACCCCAGAACTGTACAAAAAGGTCTTGATGATGCAGATAACCACAATGGTGTGGCCACTCACCTAGAGCCAGACATCCTGGAACGTGAGGTCAAGTGGGCTTTAGGTAGCCTTACTGCCAATTAAGTTAGCAGAAGTGATGGGATTCCAGCTGAGATATTTAAAATACAAAAAGATGATGGTGTTAAAGTGCTACGCTCAAGATGTCAGCAAATTTGGAAAACCCAGCAGTGGCCACAAGACCGGAAAAAGTCAGTTTTCATCCCAATTCCAAAGAGGGGCAGCACTGAAGAATGTTCAAACTCCTGGACAATTGCGTTCACTTGCCATGCTAGTAAGGTTATGTTCAAAATCTTTCAAAGGCTTCAGCAGCACTTGAATCGAGAAATTCCAGATATACAAGCTTGGTTTAGAAAAAGCAGAGGAACCAGAAAACAAACTGCCAACATTCGTTGGATCAGAGAAAGCAAGAGAATTTTGGAAAAACATCTACTTCAGTTTCATTGACTACACAAAAGCCTTTGACTGTGTGAATCATAACAAATTTCAAAATTCTTAAAGAGACGGAAATACCAGACCATTTTACCTGTCTCATGAGAAACCTGTATGCAGGTTAAGAAGCAACAGTTAGAACCCTGTATGGAACAACTGACTGGTTCAAAATTGGGAAAGGAGTACGACAAGGCTGTATATTGTCACCCTGTTTATTTAACTCATATGCAGAGTACACCATGAGAAACACTGGGCTGGATGAGTTAAAAACAAGCTGGAATCAGACTGCTGGGAGAAATATCAACAACTTCAGATTTGCAGATGATACCACTCTAATGACAGAAAGCAAAGAGGAACTAAAGAGCCTCTTGATAAGGGTGAAAGAGGAGAGTGAAAACACTGGCTTAAAACTCAACATTAAAAAACTAAGGTCACGGCATCTGGTCCCATTACTTCATGGCAAACAGAAGTGGAAGAAGTGGCAGTAGTGACAGATTTTCTCATCTTGGGCTCCAAAATCACTGCAGATGGTGACCGTAGCCATGAAATTAAAGTCGTTTGCTTCCTGGAAGGAAGGCTAGATAACATATTAAAGGACAAACCTAGATAGCATATTAAAAAGCAAAGACATCACTTTGCCAACAAAGATCCGCAGAGTCAAAGCTATGGTCTTTCCGCTATGGATGTGAGAGTTGGGCCATAAAGAAAGGTGAATGCCGAAGAATTGATGCTTTTGAACTGTGGTCTGTCTGATTCTTGAGAGTCCCCTGGACAGCAAGGAGATCAATCCTCAATCCTAAGCGAAATCAACCCTGACTACTCATTGGAAGGACTGATGCTGAAGCTGGAAGCTCCAATACTTTGGCCACCTGAGTTGGTCAATAGGTGACTCACTGGAAAAGACTCTGATGCTGGGAAAGACTGAAGGCAAAAGGAGAAGAGGGTGACAGAGGATGAGACAGTCGGATGTGGCATCACTGAATCAATGGACACAAACTTGGGTGAACTCTGGGAGATGGCGTGGGACAGGGAGACCTGGCATGCCGCAGCCCATGGGGTCACAGTCAAACAGGACAGCAACTGAACAGCAACAGCAAATAACTGAATCACTTCGCTGTAGACCTGAAACTAACACAATACTGTAAATCAACCATACTTCAATTAAAAAAATAAAGTAATAAACATCACATCAGGGAACAATCTTGAGTCCACTGCTCTAACCTCTATCACTGGTCTTCAAATACCACTTTTCTTCTACAAAGAATCCTTCTCTGAAGAAATCTTAAGCGAAACTCAATGTACATGAAATAGACGGAAGCTGAGCAGTTCTGGCAGAAGCAAGAGTGGGAGACCTGCCCTCCTCTCACCCTACCCAGAGAACTCAGCCTTCAGGGCAGCACCTGAGGTCCCCTTCCAGATCTTGTTGTTCGGAGAAACCAGGTATGAAAACCAAATTCTCAAGAAAGCTCGGCAAGGGGCAGATCCTGAAAACTAGGGTGAGACCAAAAAAACAGAGACTGAAGGGAAGGCATCCTGAGGGCCTTGGCTGCCCCTAGGCAGAAGCCGTTCCCCCAGGTGCCTGGAGGAACGCACAGCATCCACCGTCCCCTGGGTCCCCTGGAGGAGGGTGGAGGGCGCCTTACCTTTCTCCAGCATGAAGGGCTGAGTCAGGGGGATGGTCCAGAAGTCATCACTGTCCAGGGTGCGCAGGGACTGCACAGGGATGGTGGCCGATCGGCCAAAATCCACAAACATGACCACCACCCAGGAGTCCACGCGGTCCAGCACCCAGCACCTGGCCAGAGGGAGGGAGAAGAGGTTTGTCCCACCTGGTGCCGCACAGAGCAGTCTTCATGGAGAGGGCTGGAAGCTCTGGGGTAGGAGGAAAGAGAGCTTCCTATGCTGCTCCCCGCCTTGGGTGGAGAGGTGATCACAAGGAATGATCTTGAGAGAAGCAGCAGCAGCAGCAGCAGCAAAGCCACGGGAGTCTGGAGGATGGAGAGGTAAACCTCCAGCCCTGCCCGGCACACACCTGTTCCAGGCCGGGCCGTAATCGCCCAGGTGGTATTCGGCCAGACCGCGTGTCCCGCGCCGCACCGCTGAGTCATGCAGGTAGGGCTGCCGCTCCTCCGCCTCGGCCAGGGCGCTGAACAGGGCCTGCATGTTCTGGTACAGTGTCTGTGGATGGTACAACGCGCTGTGGGCCTCGCGGCCTGCCTGCATCACACGTCCATCTTGGCAGGTATCACCTGTTACATCAGCACCACTGATCCACCCCAAGGGAACCCAAGGTATGGGCAAAAGAGAGTGAGGCCGAACCAGGGATCACAGTGCGGCCCCTCTGGATGTCCATCACGCCACCCCAGTGGGGCCGCACGAGGAGGGATCCAAGCCCCAGAGGACCACCAATAAGCCCCGTACCTCAGTGATGTGCATGGCCCAGAAGAACGGGGTCTGAGGGACAGTACTGGTCACCAACAGCCCCACCTCCCCGCCGATGCTGGGGATGGTGGCCAGCCAGCCCAGGTCTCGGAAACATTCCCTTAGGAGCAGCACCAAGAAGGACCCTCTGTGCAAAGGGCAGGGAACAGAGGGAAGGGGGGTGAACGCAGAGCGATCTGACCAGCGCCTGTCCTAGGGATGCTGGGCAGGAGAGTCACCTTGACAAGAGAGCTGTGGCCCTCCCCAGAGTGGGGACAAGTGCCTCGGACACACTGATCTCAGGGCATCCAGGGTGGGGAGAGTCCCAGGCATCACCATACAGAAAAGGAGACGGACTTTGCAAGTGCTGGGTTCTGATGGGGAGTTCTGAAAACTTGATTTCCCCACCCCCATACCATCCCTGCCCCCACCCTCTAGGGGCGGAGCAGACATTTGCACTGCCATTTGCTGGTGGCCTCTACACCTCCGCTCACCTCATTTCCATGGGAACTGCAAAGAAGCTTGTCTTGGGTTTCTCTGTCTCACAGGGCTCACCAGAAGCTTTAGGAGTGAGCTGTGGACAAGCTGGAAGGCAGAAAGTGGAGTCCTGGAGGCACCAGGGCTGTCTCAGAGGACTGCCCCCACCTCCCCCTCAAGAGACCCCAGAGGTAGGATGAGATGGGCGGTGAAGCTACATCCTGCCCGGACTCAGCCTCTAGACCCTCTAGGGGAGGGTGTGCTGGATGACCTTCTTTCGTCAACAAAGCATCCCAGGGACCTCCCTGGTGGTCCAGTGGCTGGGATTTCACCCGCCACTGCAGGGAGTGTATTTTCAGTCCCTGGCTGGGGAGCTAGAATCCCACATGCCTCGTGGCCAAGGGATCAAACCACAGAACAGAGGCAATGTTGTAACAAATTCAACAAAGACCTTAAAAATGGTCCACATCAAAAAAAAAAATATCTTAGGAAAAAAAAAAGGCATCCTAGAGGAATAAAAATATTTTCCACATCGAGGGGTCAATGCGGGACAAAGCTGGAAGGAGGCTGGGAGAGGTAAATCGGGAGCTGCAAAGACATGTCCTGGGGAACAGATGGTGGCTGGGGAATCTCACCAGTGGTTCCAGCAAATCCTTGAGCAGAGGCCTTCTTTGAAATCTAGGGAGAGAGAGAAAGGCACCACTCAGGCATGGCGGTGTTCATCTCACTGTCTACATACTGGGTCTCTCCAAGTAGATTCGGAGGGAGAACAGCGACAGCCCCTGGACTGACACGGGCTTCGGCTGACTTCAGGGACCCCCACCTCGCTTTCTCCATCTCTCAGGGGATCCTGAGCCAAGTAAAGACAGGAGGTTCAGGAGCAGGCAGTGGGGAGGGAGGGCATGCTGCCAGGAATGCTCACCAGGACCTGCAGGCACAGAAGCCCAGCCCTGCTTAGCCCCAGGGCCCCTGTGGGCACTTGGGGAAAGAGGAGAAGGAGGTAGGGATGGCTACTCTGGGGCAGGTCTGGGTGGAGACAGACCACAGACCTGCAGCCCCCAATCCACATCGGCTTCCCTCTGTCGACTGTCGTGATCTGGAAACTCCCCCAACCCTGGTTACACCCACAGATCTGCCTGCCCGGCTATGTTCCTGCTTCCCCACACCCCCAGTGCCCGAGAACACACACGGCTGCTGTTCTCCAGTGGACACGCCACAGTCCTTCCATAAGCCCCTAGTGAGTTTCCTTCCTTCCCTCCAATGGATGACACCGCACCCCCTCCTCTCCTCAAACCCTCCACACCTCCCACCCAACACCCACCCTGTGAACTGGCCTCTTCATCAGGAGAAAACTGGAAGCAACTGGATGCGGGGGGCCCCCTCATCCTCTCACCACCCCAAACCACCCCCACCCCACGCTCTCTGCCTCTGTTACTGTGGCAATCAAACTCCCCACACGGGCTCGCGGGGCCACCATGATCTACCCTCCTTCCACTGACCTCTTCTCTGCCCATTCACCCTTGAGGCATTTGTAGGCAGTCCCTCTGTCTAGCATGTTCTTTCCCTGGTCTTCCCACGGTTGGCTGACGTTTCATCCAGATCTCAGCCGTCACTTCCTCACGTAGAGGACTCCCTAAGAACCATTTCAGTGACCCCTCTCCTCTCCATCACCTCACCCCATTTTAGTCCTATGGTTGCTTCTTACTACTGAGACAGGCTGGGATCTGGGGCCCTTGCTGCAGTGCTCACACCTGGACAAATGTCTCCTCCAACAATAAAATACAAGGAAACTCTAAGGGACTAAAAATAACTGCATGCATGTGCAGCCAGGGAGAATCTTGGACAACAAGATACAAAAAAGATGGGAAACCCAAAACCCAGTGCCACTTCTGAAGACGGAGCAAAAGCAGGGTGCTATACCTGCCCCATGCACAAAGGCATGGGCTAACCACGGAAGCCACCCCTCTGGCCTGAGCCCTGGACACACCCTTGCTCACCCCATGTAAGGACCCAGCTAATCCCACCTTGGGAACTAGCAAGAGGGCTTGGTGCCTGTTTTCCCTCCTGGTGCTGCTGCAGAGGGGGACCCAGTAAAGCCTTGCCTGAATTTCTTATCTGGCCTCTAATCAATTTCTATTGATTAGGGAGGCCAAGAACTCTGGTTGGTAATACTATCTGACATTTTCTTTTTCCTCTTTTTGGGGGGCGGGGGTGGAGGGCATTTTCTTATTTATTCACTCTTTTACGGGTTTACTGTATGTGTATTTCCACTGGAATTTAAGCCTGATGTGAACCACATCTCTTCTGACACCTACCTTCATGGCCAAGGAAACCTCAGAGCCCAGAACAGTGTCTGAGACATTAGCAAATATATGTGAGAGAAAGAGACAGAAGGAAAAAGAGAGAGGAGGAGCGAGGGAGAAGAAATGAACTGGGGCAAATTCTTAATATAAACCTTGGTTTCCTCTTCAATACCGTGAATCATACCTGATGTGAGGATCTGCTTTGGCCAGCATCTGTTCAGGACATGACACAAAATAGATGCGTGATAAATGGAAGAGAGGTTAAGGGACTTCCTCGATGGTCCAGAGCTTAAGAGTCCACCTGCCAATGCAGGGGACACAGGTTCAGTCCTCAGCCAGGAAGATCCCACATGCCGCAGGGCCATGAAGCCCAGACGACACAACGCCGGAAGCCCGCACACCCCAGAGCCCGCGCTCCACAGCAAGAGAAGCACCACCACCAGAGGGTAGACACTGCTCGCCGCAACCGAGAAAAGCCCAAGGACAGCAACGAAGACCCGAGGCAGCCAATAGATAAATAAAATTTTAAAACAGAGAGGTTCAAAGTGCAGGTCCTGGAGTTAGACTGGGCTCCAATCTTGGATTGAGCTCCTTAACTCTGGCCTGGTTCCTTGGCGTCTCGCCCGCAGGACAGGAGAGCAGCAGCACCTATTGCTGGGTTTAAACAGGTTCATACAGCAAAGCGATCGTTACAGAGCCGGCAGAGTGAGCCCTCCACGAAGGTGAACTAGCACAGTCAACCAAGGGGGCCCAGGTAAAATCTCCACGTGAAATCATTCTGCCCCTGCTGGTGCTGCTGAGTCGCTTCAGTCGTGTCCGACTCTGTGTGACCCACATAGACGGCAGCCCACCAGGCTCCGCGTCCCTGGGATTCTCCAGGCAAGAACACTGGAGTGGGTTGCCATTTCCTTCTCCAATGCATGAAAGTGAAAAGTGAAAGTGAAGTTGCTCAGTCGTGTCCGACCCTTAGCGACCCCATGGACTGCAGCCTACCAGGCTCTTCTGTCCATGGGATTTTCCAGGCAAGAGTACTGGAGTGGGGTGCCATCACCTTCTGTTAACTTATGACAAAGCAAAGTGACAGTGTTAAAAACTCTCCTCTAGCCAAGCACAGAAGCTGCCTTTTATTTGAACAGGGCTTCCCAGGTGGCGCTAGTGGTAAAGAACTTCAGGAGAACTTCAGGAGACAGATGTTTAATACCTGGGTCAGGGAGATCCTCTGGAGAAGGAAATGGCAACCCACTCCAGCAATCTTGTTTGGGAAATCCTCATGGACAGAGCAGCCTGGCGGGCTACGGTCCATAGGGTCACACAGTCGTACACGACTGAAGTGACTTAGCACGTAGCAAGGCAGTTCCATATACCAATCTCAAGAACCAATTATCAGCAAGGGTTTCAAGCTAAAAATTACTATTAATACAGAAACACTGAAAACCATTCCAGGTCTAATTATTATTCCCTAATGATTTGAGAGAGATAAATAGAACAAGCCTATTTTGTCAGTTTGTGAAATTCAATTTCAGAGGAAAATCTATACCTTTGTCATCCGACCACCACAGCAGACACATCACTCAAAGACAAACTTCAAATTTCAGGATATGCATAACACAGAAGTTATGCCACCTAGAAGCTGTGGCAATCGAGGCAGCATCTCAGGAACTGCCAAACCAGCCAATTTTAATTAAGTTCTCTTGTTGCCAGAAGCACAGCAACTCTAGGGGCCCGATCAGTCAACAGCTGTTAGTGGTCTGCTTTGTTCTGGGACACTGCTACCAGCTGGTCAAGCATTCCAAGAGTTGGCCTGCTCCAGAATCAGGCAGGTAAGTCCCAGCAGTGGAAGAGAAGTCACACAAAGGTCAGTAGCCAGAAGGCTTTTGGGGGCTGGGAGCACCGACCTCATGTGACGCTCAGAATAGTGGTGGCCTCCCCGGATTGCTCACTGCCACACCCGTGGCCTGCTGTGGTCACCCTCAACCATCACTTTTAAGGTCCTGTCTCTACCAGGGGAACCACTCCTGGAGCTACTTGATGGGCATATCCTAGTGGAAATTGGAAACTTAGAGCTCTAACCATCAACTGCTTTCCTGCCACCCAGTACCTCCTTGCACGCTTCCATTTCTCTGTGCTGGGCTCAGAGGGACAAAGACAACAGACACAGGCCTTGATCTTGGGGAGCTACACCGAGTCACTCCACACATATTCATACAATGCGTTTGTTCTGGACACAGCCATCACAAAGCTCACACTCTGGTGGGGGCAGGAGAGAAGAAGTATACAGAGAAGTATAAGGTCGATGACCATAAGCGCAAAGAAGATTCACAAGGCAAGGAGAGGGGACAAGAGGGCAAGCACGGGGGAGGGCGTGACAGCTGAGCAGAGACCCGAATGAACTGAGAAGGCGAACCCGCAGGCATCTGGGAGATGAGCCTTCCTGCCGAGGACACCTGAGGTCCTAAGGTAGGGCTGTGCTTACACTACAACACTGCAGCCGGAGAAACAGGCATTTGCATCTCTTACCTGTCCCGCCCAAGACAGGTCTTCTGCTTCCAGGCGCTTGGAGTCTCTTCCACAGGGTCCCTTTAAACTAAATCTAAGTGAACAGATGAACTAATGGTGGCACATCCATACAACAGAATACAACTTAGCAATAAAAGAAAGAATTGCTGATGGTGTGACCACATGGATGATTCTCAATAACATTCTGCTGAGTGGAAGAAGCCAGACACAAAGAGGCGCGTATGGCACGAGTCCATCTACACCAAACTCTAGGAAAGGATCACTCTCATCTAAACTGATGGAAAGCAGATCAGTCACTGCCTGGGGCCACGAAGCAGGGAAAGGGCATAAGAGAATCTTTGGGGGTGGCTGAAATGGTCTACTATTTGACTGTGACGGTGGTTACAGATGCATACACTTGTCAAAATTCATCAAACTGTATACCTAAAGGGGATTCATGTTATGTAATAATTCAATGATACTTCAATAGGTGATTTTTTAGTATAAATTGGTTAAATCTGGCTAGGTCATTCCATGCTCAAACCCTCCAGTGTTCTCATTATTATGTGACTACGTAAATGCCAACTGCTGCTGAGTCAAGTTATACACCATGAAAACTTAAAATTTTTAATACTAAAAATGTATTATGATTATTTTTATCCTTATACAACCTTCTCCAGGAATTAACTGCTCCTTTTTTCCCATTTACTTGGATTTCCTTAAATTTCTGGCTAAATCAATAAAACAAAGACAAAATTAATGACCATCCAGTAAGACTGAAAGGAAGACACAAATTGCCAACATCAGGAACAAAATGGGATATCAATATACACCTCACAGATATCAAAAGGATACCAAGGGAACATAAAGGACAACTCTACACAAATACAAACATGAAGTTTGACAGCTTACTACAAAATATACCACCTTCTCAAAAACTATAAACTATCAAAACTCACCCAGTCTGAAACAGACGATTTGAAGAGCCCCATTACTGTTAAAGAAATTGAACTCTTAATTAAAAAAAAAATCTCAGGAATTCCCTGGCAGTCCAGTGGTTAGGACTTGACACTTTCAGTGCCAGGGGCCCTGGTTCAATCCCTGGTTGGAGAACTAAGATCCCACAGCCAAAAAGGAAAGAGAAAAGAAAAGGAAACCGCCAAGCTCAGATGGTTTTACTAGAGAATTCTAGCAAACATTTAAAGAACAGTTAATGTAGTTCTAATATGCAGAGTACATCATGAGAAACGCTGGACTGGAAGAAACACAAGCTGGAATCAAGCTTGGTGGGAGAAATATCAATAACCTCAGATATGCAGATGACACCACCCTTATGGCAGAAAGTGAAGAGGAGCTAAAGGGCCTCTTGACGAAGGTGAAAGAGAAGAGTGAAAAGTTGGCTTAAAGCTCAACATTCAGAAAACGAAGATCATGGCATCCGGTCCCATCACTTCATGGGAAATAGATGGGGAAACAGTGGAAACAGTGTCAGACTTTATTTTGGGGGCTCCAAAATCACTGCAGATGGTGACTGCAGCCATGAAATTAAAAGACGCTTACTCCTTGGAAGAAAAGTTATGATCAACCTAGATAGCATATTCAAAAGCAGAGACATTACTTTGCCGACTAAGGTCCGTCTAGTCAAGGCTATGGTTTTTCCTGTGGTCATGTATGGATGTGAGAGTTGGACTGTGAAGAAGGCTGAGCACCAAAGCATTGATGCTTTTGAACTGTGGTGTTGGAGAAGACTCTTGAGAGTCCCTTGGACTGCAAGGAGATCCAACCAGTCCATTCTGAAGGAGATCAGCCGTGGGATTTCTTTGGAAGGAATGATGCTAAAGCTGAAACTTCAGTACTTTGGCCACCTCATGCGAAGAGTAGACTCATTGGAAAAGACTCTGATGCTGGGAGGGATTGGGGGCAGGAGGAGAAGGGGATGACAGGATGAGATGGCTGGATGGCATCACGGACTTGATGGAGTCTGAGTGAACTCTGAGAGATGGTGATGAACAGGGAGGCCTGGCATGCTGCAATTCATGGGGTCGCAAAGAGTCAGACACGACTGAGCGACTGAACTGATAGTCTTTTCCAAAAGGAGAGAACACTTCCTGATTCATTTTATAAAACGCATTTATACTAGTATTCAGTTCAGTTGCTCAGTCATGTCCTACTCTTGCAACCCCATGATGGACTGCAGCATGCCAGACTAGTATTACTGTGATATTAAAACCAAAGATAGTGTCACACACACACCAAAATAACCCACAAAAGAACAATATCCTTCATGAAAAATAGATGCAAAAACCCATAACAAAGTATGATCAAATAGAATTTAGCAATATGTAAAAATAATTATACACCATGACCAAGTGGGTTTTAGTCCAGAAATGCAAGGCTGTTTCAATATTTGAAAAATCAGTTAAGGTAATCCATATTAACCAGGCTAAACAAGAAAAATCACACAATCATATCACTCAATACAGAAAAAAACCATTCAACAAAATTCAACATCTGTTGAACGCTGAAAATGTTGAAAATTCAACATCTGTTATAGGTTGAATTATTTTTGCCCCTTCAAAAAATATCTGTGGAACTCCAAACCTCTAGTACTCAGACTGTGACCTTATTTGGAAACGATATCTTTATAGAGGTTAGAGAGGTAAAACGAAGTCACCAGGGTGGGTCCTAGTCCAACACGAGTGTGTCCTTATGAAAAGAGGAAGCCTGAGCGTGCAGCCTGGACACAGCGGGGAGACAACACAAAGCCACGCAAGGAGAGCGATAGGCGAGACAGAAGCCTGGGTGACACGCCTGGGAGCAAAGAACACCGAAGGTGACTGGCAGACCGCCAGAAGCTAGGCAGAGGCAAGGAATACCGCCCCCAGCCTTTAGAGGGGACCCTCGCCTTGCTGACACCTTAATTTTGGTCCTCTAGCCTCCAGAACTATGAGACGGTTAATTTCTGTTGTTCCAAGCCACCCAGCTTGTGGTACTTTGTGACAGCAATCATAAGAAACTAATATAACAATGACTCATGATTTTAAAAAAAGAAAACTCTCAGAAAAACAGGAATAGAGGACACTTTCTTCAACTTAATAAAGAATATCCATCCAAAGACCTATGATAAAATCATGCTTTATTGTGAAAGACTGAATCTTTTTACCCTAAAAGAATAAGGCAAGGATATCCACACTCACTACTCTACTCCAGCATAATGCTGGGAATCTAGCCAGTACTAAGAAAAAGAAACAAAGACACACAGGTCAGAAAGGGAAAAAAGTAAAATAAAACTGGCCTTATTTGCAAATAACATTATTGTCTACACAGAAAACCCCAAGAAATCTACCCAAAAACCCCAAATTCCTATCACTAATAAATTCAACAAAGTAACAGGATATAAGATAAACATAAAAATATTATATTTCTATATACTACCAATGAGCAAGGAGACAGAAACCAAAAATACAGTGTCATTTATAATCACTCAAAACTAAATATCTGTATCAACCTAATAAAATATATTAGAACTTGTATGCTATAAACTATACAATCTGATTAAAGAAATCAAAAAAGGTCTGAATCAATGGAAACACATACTGTGTATTTATGTTCATGGATTGGAAGACCCAACATATAATAAAGATATCAATTCTCCTTAAACTAACACGAGTCTAAAATGATTGCTATCAAAACTCCAGTCAAGAGGGGTGGAGCTAAGGGAACACTGTTGATGGGAATGTAATTGGTACAGCCACCTTGGAGGTGGCTTAAAAACTAAAAATAGAGCTATTATATGACCCTGCAATCCCACTCCTGGGCATATATCCAGAGAAAAACATGATACAAAAGGATACATGTACCCCAAGGTTTACAGCAGCACTGCTTGTAACAGGCAAGACATGGGAGCAACTTAAATGTCCATCAACAGATGAATGGATAGACATGTGATACACATATACAATGGAATATTACTCAGCCAGTAAAAAGAATAAAAATGCCTTTTGCAGCAACATATCATGCTGGGTGAAGTAAATCAGACAGAGAAGCATAAACATCATCTGACATCCTTTATATGTGCAGTCTAAAAAGAAATGATACGAATGAACTTACGAAACAGCAGGAGAGTCACAGACTTAGAGAACAAACGTGTGGCTACTGGGGGAGAAGGGATAGTTAGAGTTTGGGATGGACATGTACACACGGCTATATTTCAAATGGATGACTAACAAGGACTTACTGTACAGCACATGGAACTCTGCTCAATGTTGTACAGCAGCCTGGATTGGAGGGGAGTCTGAGAGGAGAATGGATACATGTATGTGTGTGGCTGGGTCCCTCCACTGTTCACCTGAAACTATCACAACATTGTTAACTGGTTGCACCCCAATACAAAACTAAAAGCTTTAAAAAACAAAACAAAAAACTCCAGTCAAAATTATTGTAATTATAGATTATTCTAAAATCTATATACAAAGGCAAAAGAACTAGAACAGCTAAAACAATACTGAAGAACAGTAAGTAGAAGCAATCTCCTAATTTCAGTACTTCTTACAGCTAAAGTAACTGAGACTATATGAGACATTAGACATGTAGATGAATGGAACAAAACTGAGGACCCAGAAACTTGTTACTGTTCAGTCGCAAGTCCTGTCAGACTCTGTGACACCACGGACTGCAGCACACCAGGCTCCTCTGTCCTTCACTATCTTCCAGAGTTTGCTCAAACTCATGTCCATCGAGTCGGGGGTGCCATCTAACAATCTTCATCCTTTGCTGCCCTCTTCTCCTTTCACCTTCAGTCTTTCCCAGCACAGGGTCTTTTCCAATGAGTTAGCTGTTTGCATCAGGTGACCAAAATATGGAAGCCTCAGCTTCAGCATCAATCCTTCCAATCCTTCAGGATTCATTTCCTTTAGGATTGAGTGGTTTGATCTCCTTGCATTCCAAAGGACTCTCAAGAGTCTTCCCACACAGCTCAAAAGCATCAATTCTTCGAAGTTCAGCCTTTTTCATGGTCCAACTCTCACATCCATACATGACCACTAGAAAACCACAGCTTTGACTATACAGACCTTTGTCAGCAAAGCGATGTCTCTGCTTTTAATACACTGTCTAGATCTGTTGCAGCTTTCCTTTCCAGGAGTTAAGTGTCTTTACTTTCATGGCAGCAGTCACCATCCACAGTCATTTTGGAGCCCAAGAAAATAAAATCTGTCACTGTTTCCACCTTTTTCCCTTCTATTTGCCATGAAGTGATGGGACTGGATACCATGATCTTAGTTTTATGAATGCTGAGCTTTAAACCAGATTTTTCACTCTCCTCTTTCACCCTCTTCAGAGGCTCTTTAGTTCCTCTTGTTTTCTGCCATTAGAGTGGTATCATCTCCGTATCTGAGGCTGTCGATATTTCTTCCAGCAATCTTGATTCCAGCTTGTGATTAATCCACCCCAACATTTCACACGATGTACTTTGCATATAAATTAAACAGAGTGACAAAATACAGCCTTGTCATACTCCTTTTCCAATTTTGAACCAGTCCGTTGTCCCATGTCCAATTCTGCTGCTTCTTGACTCATATAAATGCTTCTCAGGAGGCAGGTCAGGTGGTTGGTATTCCCATCTCTTTAAGAATTTTCCACAAGTTGTTGTGATCCACATAGTCAAAGGCTTTAGTGCAGTCAATGAAGCAGATGTTTTTCTGGAATTCCCTTGCTTTTTCTATGATCCAATGGATGTTGGCAATTTGATCTCTGATTCCTCTACCTTTTCTAAACTCAGTTTGTACATCTGGAAGTTCTCAGTTCACATACTCCTGAAGCCTCGCTTCAAGGATTTAGAGCATAAATGTACTAGTAACTGAGTGCAATTGTGCAGTAGTTTGAACATTCTTTGGCATTGTCCTTCTTTAGGAATAGAATGAAAGCTGACCTTTTCCAGTCCTGTGGCCACTACTGAGTTTTCCAAATTTGCCGGCATACTGAGTGCAGCCCCTTTAACAGCCCTTTAGGATTTTAAATAGCTCAGCTGAAATTCCATCATCTCCACTAGCTTTATTCACAGTAATGCTTCCTAAGGCCCACTTGACTGGACACTCTAGGATGTCTGGCTCTAGTTGAGTGATCACACCATTGTGGTTATTCTGATCATGAAGACCTTTTTGTATAGTTCTCTGTATTCTTGCCACTTCTTATTAATCTCATCTGCTTCTGTTAGGTCTTTACTGTTTCTGTCCTTTATCACCCCCATCTTTGCATGAAATGTTCCCTTGGTATCTCCAGTTTTCTTGAAGAGCTCTCTAGTCTTTCCCATCCTACTGTCTTCCTCTATTTCTTTGCATCGTTCATTGAAGAAGGCTTTTTATGTCTCCTTGCTATTCCCTGGAACTCTGCATTCAGTTAGGTGTATCTTTCCCTTTATTCTTTGCCTTTTGCTTCTCTTAGCTATCTGTGAAGCCTCCTCAACCACTTTTCTTCTTGCATTCTTCTCTGGGATGGTTTTGGTCAGTGTCTCCTGTGCAGTGATATGAACCTCTGCCCATTGTTCTTCAGGCACTCTATCAGATCTAATCCTCGAAAGTATTTCTTGCCTCCACTGTATAACTGTAAGGAATTTGACTTAGGTCATACCTGAATGGTCTAGTGATTTTCCCTACTTTCTTCAATTTAAGCCTGAATTTTGTAATAAGGAGCTCATGATCTGAGCCACAGTCAGCTCCTGGTCTTGTTTTTGCTGACTGTATAGAGCTTCTCCATCTTTAGCTGCAAAGAATATAATCGGTCCGTTTTCACTATTGACCATCTGGTGATGTCCATGTGTATAGAGTCATCTCTTGTGTTATGGGAAAAGAGTGTTTGCTATGACCAGCATGTTCTCTTGACACAACTGTTAACCTTTGTCCTGCTTCATTTTGTACTCCAAGAACAAACGTGCCTATTACTCTGGGTATCTCTTGACTCCCTACTTTTGCGTTCTAATCCTCTATGATGAAAAGGACACCTCTATTGGTGTTAATTCTAGAAGGTGTTGTAGGTCTTCACAGTACTGTTCAGCTTCTTCAGCATTAGTGGCTGAAGCACAGATTTGGATGACCACAACACTGAATGGTTTGCCTTGGAAATGAACTGAGATCCTTTAGTTTACCGATTCCTAAATTATTGATGTTGCCAGCTCCTGCTTGACCAAGTCCAACTTACCTTGATACATGGACCTAATGTTAATTCCAGGTTCCTATGCAATGTTTTTCTTTACAGCACTGGACTTCACTTTCACCGCCAGACACATTCACATTTGAGTGTTATTTCCATTTTGGCTCAGCGGCTTCATTCTTTCTGGAGCTACTAGTAATTGCCCTCCGCTCTTCCCCCTAATTTCATATTGGACACCTTCTGACCTGGGGAGTTCACCTTTCAGTGTCATATCTTTTTGCCTTTTCATACAGTTCATGGGGTTCTTGAAGCAAGAATCCTGGAATGGTTTACCATTCCTTCTCCACTTAACCACAATTTGTCAGGACTCTCCACTATGACCCATCCATCTTGGGTGGCCCTATACAGCATGGCTCATAGCTTCACTGAGTTATGCAAGTCCCTTTGCCAGGACAAGGCTGTGATCCATGAAGAATGATGAAAAATAAATGGGTCCACACAAATATGCCCAATTTTGACAAAACTGCAAAAGCAATTTAATGGAGGAAATGGTGCTAGAAAAACTGAACATAAGAAAAAAATAATAAAACTCAACCTAAGTTTCAAAGCACATACAAAAATTAATTCAAAATTAAAAGGGGCTTTACAATGTAAAGCCACATAACTTTTTAAAAAAGGATAAAATCTTTGTACCATTTTTTATTCCCACCACATGAAGGGTTCTCTGCATCCCCTCCAGGATGTCACTTTTAAATTTTAGCCTGATATATAGTGATATCTTATTATGGTTTTAATTTACATTTTCCTAATGTCAAATAGTCAATCCTCATCCCAGTTCCCAAGAAGAGCAGTACTAAAGAATGTTCAAACCACTGGACAATTGCACTCATCTCCCATGCTAGGAAGGTCATGCTCAAAATCTTACATGTTAGGCCTCAGCATTAAATGAACCAAGAACTTCCAGATGTCTAAGCTTTAGAAAAGGCAGAGGAACCAGAGATCAAATTGCCAACATTTGCTGGATCATAGTGAAAGCAAAGGGAATTCCAGAAAACATCTACCTCTGTTTCATCAACTACACTAAAGCCTTTGACTGTACGGACTATAACAAACTATGGAAAACTCTTTAAAGAGATGGGAATACCAGACCATCTTACCTGCCTCCTGAGAAACCTGTATGCAAGTCAAGAGGCAACAGTTAGAACCCAGTATGGAACAACTGACTGGTTTAGGATTGAGAAAGGAGTAAAACAAGGCTGTTTATTGTCACCCTGTTTATTTAACTTATACACTGAGCACATCATGAGAAATGCCAGGATAGATGAGTTACAAGCTAGAATCAAGATTGGCAGGAGAAACATCAACAAACTCAGATATGCAGATGATACCACTCTAATGGCAGAAATTGGAGAGGAAATAAAAAGCCTCTTGATGAAGGTGAAGGAAGAGAATGAAAAAGCCAACTTAAAACTAAATATTAAAAAAAAACAAGATCATGGCATCTGGCCCCATTACTTCATGGCAAATAGAAGGAGAAAAGGTGGAAGTAGTGACAGAGTTCCTCCTTGGGCTCAAAAATCACTGTGGATGGTGACTGCAGCCATGAAATCAGAAGAGGACTGCTTTTTGGCAGGAAAGCTATGACAAACCTAGACGGTGTGTTGAAAAGCAAAGACATCACTTTGTCGACAAAGATCCTTATAGTCAAGGCTGTGGTCTTTCCAGTGGTCATATACAGCTGTGAGAGCTGGACCGTGAAAAAGAGCACTGAAGAACTGATACCTTCAAACTGTGCTGCTAGAGAAGACTCTTTGAGAATCCCTCTAACAGCAAAGAGATCAAACCAGTCAATCTTATAGGAAATCAACAATGAATACTCATCAGAAGGACTAATGTTAAAGCTGAAGCTCCAATATTTTGGTCACCTGATGCAAACAGCCAACTCATTGAAAAAGCCCTGATACTGGGAAAGATTGAGGGCAGAGGAGAAGAGGGCAACAGAGGACCAGACATTTGGACAGCATGACTAATTCAATGGATATGAGTTTGAGCAAACTCTGGGAGATGGTGAGGGACAAGGAGGCCTGGTGTGCTGCAGTCCACGGAGTCTCGAAGACTCAGACATGACTGGGAGACTGAACAATTCTAACGATGCTGACCATCTTTGCTTGTGGCTAGGGCTGGCCAAAAGTTCTTAGACCTGACAACAAAAGTGTCATTCATAAAAGGAAAAACATAAACTGGACTTCACTGAAACTTAAAACCTTTGTTCTACAAAAAGTCCTATCAAGAAGATGAAAAAAAAATGAGCTACAGAGTAGGAGAAAACATTTGCAAATCAGGTATCCAACAAAGGACTAGTATCTAGAATACATAAAGAACTCTCAAAATTCAATGGCAAAAACCCCAAACAATCCAATTAGAAAATGGGCAATAAAAAGAAAGATATTTCAACAAAATGATATATAAATAGTAAATAAGTACATGAAAAGGTCTTCAATAGCATTAGCATCAGGGAAATGCAAATTAAAACTGTAATAAGATATCACAAATATACCTACCAGAGTGGCTAAAATTAAAAAATGACATCCTGGAGGGGTGTCTGAGAACCCTTCATACATTCATAGTGGAAATGTAAATGGTAGTTACTGAAAACAGTTTGGCTGTTTCTTAAGAAAGGAAGCATGTAATGACCATACTATTCAGTAATTTTAATTTGGGGCATTTATCCCAGAGAAACACACAAACTCTATACATGAAGATTTATAGCAAATTTTATTTGTAATAGTCAAAAACTAGCAACAAATGTAGATATCCTTCAATGGGTAAATGGTTAAGCAAACTTTGTCCATCTACACCATAGAATACTACTCAGCAGGAATAAGCTATTAGTGTACGCAACAGCCCCTGAATGATCTCTAAAAATTATGTTGACAGAAAACAGCCAATCCCAAAAGGTTACATACAATACTTTCCCATTCACATAACATTCCTGAAACTAAAGAAACAGAGAACAGACTAGTTGTTCCAGGGACTAAGGAGGAGATGGGGATGGGAGGGAGGTGGGTGTGGCTATAACAACAACAGGAAGGATGCTTGAGGCAGCGATGGAAACGTTCTGTATCTTGACTGTATCAGTGTCAATATCCCGGTTGTGAGATTGTTTTGTAAGATGTTACCATTGTGGGGAACTGTGTAAAGGGTACAGGGGATCTAGGTACTGTTTCTTACAACTAACTCCAAGTGAATCTACGATTACTTCAAAAGAAAAGTTTAATTGAAAGAAAATTCTTATCTCACCAGCAGCATAAAAGCAGAGAGCCACTGGCCAAAGTCTGCTGACCCCTTTCCTAGTCAGTTATATTACTCCAAGTATCTTCCTCCAGTTTTCTGGATTGAATTTATCTTCCTTTGTATTATCTTTCAAAGAAGATAAGTTCATAATTTTAATTTATCACTCCTCTTTTTTCTGTATGCCTTAACAACTCTTATTCTAGTCTGAGGTTATAAAGAGATTCATCTATACTTTTTTCCTGAAAGTTTTAAAGCTTTGTTTTTCACATGTAAGTATGGTTCATCTAGAGTTTATTTTTATGTATGAGATTAAGGCATGGATATAATTTCATATTTTTCCACATGTAAAAGCAGTTGTCCAGATTCAATAACTGAAGTGTCTGTCCTTTCACCAGATATGTACAACTCTACAAGAATAGTCCTAGTTTCTCTATTTGCAAGAGCCTCTTTTGGGGGACTCTCTATTGTATTTTATTAGTCTTAAATATTCACAGGCTTTTAAACTTCCACATAAATTTTGGAATTAGCCTGTTCCATTCCTGGGAAAACCTGTGGGAATTTTTATTGAAATTATGCAGAATCAACAGATTAATTTGGGGAGAACGACTCTTAAGTAACTCTTTTTCTCTCTTCCTATCCACGAACATGAAACGTTTACCATTTTAGACTTCCTTAAAGACTTTCAATAAAACTAACATTTCCCCCATTTCCCCAATCTCACCTTTCACTGGATTCATTTCTATGTACCTTAATTTTTTAAATTGATCTTATGAATGTTGTATTTTAAAAATTATTTTCTGTTGTTTATTCATGGAAATATAAATACAACTGATTTTTATATATCTGATATATATTAAACTACCTTATTAAAATGTTATTTCTAATAATTTATATATTAGTTAAGTTTTTCTATGTAAAGAAACATCATCTGTAAATAATGAGCTCTGTTTCTCCTATCCCAGTATTTATGCCTTTATTCCTCTTACCTTACTAGATAAAAGTATATCCATGTCTTGTTCCTATTTTTAATGAGAATGCTTATAATGTTTTTCAATTGAAATATTATTTTCTGTAGAGTTTTAAAAGATAGACTTTATCAGGTTAAGAATAACTTTTCACTTCGAGCTGCTAAAAACCTTTATTTTTAAATCATAAATTAGCGCTGAATTTTATCAAATGCTTCTGCTGTGTCTAAAGTGATCATATGCTTTTCATTCTTTAATCTGTTAATGTAGTCAAAGAGTTATTGTTTTTCTTTTTCTTTTTTTTCCCTGGCCTTACCATAAGGCTTGTTTGTGGGATCTCAATTCCCTGACCAGTCTGAACCCAGCCCATGGCAGTCAAACCCCAGAATTAAACCCCAGAATTCTAACCACTAGGCAACCATGGAACTCCAGATTTATCATTTTTCTAATGTTAAATTTCTGTATTTTTGGAAAAAATCCAACTGCCATTACAATCTTCATCAGCCAATACTGACTTCATTTTGCCAATATTTTGTTTAGAAACATCACATGTGTATTCATGTGAGAGAAGCCAGCCTGCAATTTATTTCTCTCATAATCTCTTGCTTGATTTGTTATCAGGGTTAAATTGGCCTCAAAGAATGAACTAACAAGTATCTCCTTTATTCCTTAGAAGAATTAATATAATATCGGAATTTTCTGTTCCTTGAAAATTCAGTAAATTTGCCTATAAAATAATCAGAGCTTGGTGTTTTCTTTACAAGAAGATTCTAAACTGATTCAACTGCTTTACAGATACAGGACTATAAGATACAGGTTCTTATCTAAGATACAGGTTCTTACATTAGTTTTGAAAATGATATACTTTAAAAAAACATGTCCATTTCTTCTAAGTTTTCAAATTGATTAGCTTATATTTTAAATCAGCTACATCTATAGTTATGATCTCTTTTTTAATACTAATGTTTATTTATTCCCTTTTCTTTTTCTAATTAATCATTCCAAAAGTTTTTTTCATTAATCTCTTTAAAGAATCAAATTTTGACTTTATTGATCCCTTCTATTGAAGCTTTGTTTTTACGCTTCTTGTTTCCCTCCAGTTTTACTGAGATATAACTGACATATAACTACAGCTTTGTTTACAAAATTAAAAATTGTTTTATGAAAGGGAAATAAGAAGTGCGGTTTTTGTTTATTTATTTATGGCTGCGCCGTGCCTTAGTTGCTACACAGGTTTTCTTTCTGGTTGGGGCGAGCGGAGGCTCCTCCTCCTTGCTGTGCGCGGGCTTCTCTTGTTGCTGTGGCTCCTCTTGTTGCACACACCGCACAGGCTCTCGATGCCCTGGCTTCAGCGGTTGTGGCTCGTGGGTTCTAGAATGTGGGCTCAGTTGTGGCCCACGAGCTTAGCTGCCCTGTGGCACGTGGCATCTTCCTGGTGCAGGGATGGAACCCATGTCCCCTGCATTGGCAGGCCGATTCTTAACCACTGGACCACCAGGGAAGTCCACAAAATTTTAAATTTTAAAAACTTTGCTTTAAAATTTTTGCTGGGACTTCCCTGGTGGTCCAGTGGTTAAGACTCTGTACTCCCAATGCAAAAGGCCAGGGTTCGATCCCTGGTCAGGGAACTAGATCCCACGTGCCACAGTTAAAGATCCTGCATGCCTCTACTAAGACCCGGTGCATCCAAATAAATAGATATATATATTTTTTAATTTTGTCTGTTCCTTATTTGGGTTTTACTTTTACCTACTTTAATCAACTGTAAGCTCATTTATTTTCACCATGTCTCCTTTGCTCGTTTAAGCACTCAATATTACATACTTCCCCATAAGTACAGTATCTGCAGCCCATGGGCTCCACAGCTGTGGCATGTTGGCTCTAGAGCACATATATCCCACAGCTTTTAATGGGAAAAACTTGTCCTTATTGTTCAGTTCTAAGTACTTTTTCAAAAAAAATTTTTGACTGAGCTGTGTGGCATGTAGGATCTTAGTTCCCCGACAGGGCATTGAACTCATGCCCCTCCATAATGGAAGCCTGAAGTCTTAACCACTGGCCCACCAGGGAAGTCCTCTTAAGTATTTTTATATTTCTCTTATAATTTCTTCTTTGACCTACAAGTTATTTACTTAGGAATATGTTTTTAAATTCCCAAAAGCATGGAGATTAGTGTTCATCTTTTGGTTACTTATTTCTAATGCAAAAGCACCAGAATGGTCCTGGGAGGAAGACAGTGAGCCTCTCAACACTCTTTTCTAGTACCTGGTTCTGGCATGACAGTACTTACCCATCCCAAACAACCGTAAAACTGGACAAAATACACAAATTAACTGTTTCTGTTATGGTAGTGAATGATAGTGAATAGCAGAGGGCAATCTGCCTGAGAAAAGGAAAGCACGGGCCAGGAGCCCACATTGCCTCTGGCCCCTTGCCGGGGGCACTTTCCCAATTCACAGCCAAGGCAAGCGGAGCCCGGGCAGTCAGCGGCAGTCCCCTGAGCAGAAGAAACACACAGAAGAGGTCTGGTGTCGGGAATTTATGAGATGGGGTACTACTGAGAAAGGAGTACAGAAAAGCCCCAGAAATCTAGGGGCTAACCCCACGTCCTTGGCTGAATCCTAAGCTGCCCATATGTAGGGTAGGTCCTGGGAGGCCTTAGAGAGAAGAGCTGTTGTAGAAGGTAGAGAGTGAGCTAAGAGAGGAATACAGGTATCAACACAATCCTGGGAAGATAACGGAGCTCTAGCCCAGCTGGAGTGGAGCATGGTAAGTACCCTGACACCTTCAGCCTACAAGGTCAGATCTCAGGAAAAGGATTTTGCCAAGAACAAAGGCTCTAAGTGACGTATCAGTTCATTTCAGTGTAGTCACTCAGTCGTGTCCGACTCTTTGCAACCCCATGAATTGCAGCATGCCAAGTCTCCCTGTCTATCACCAACTCCCGGAGTTCACTCAAACTCATGTCCATTGAGTCGGTGATGCCATCCAGCCATCTCATCCTCTGCCGAGTATGTGAAGTGAAGTCGCTCAGTCGTGTCCGACTCTTTGCAACCCCGTGGACTTACATGTAGCCTACCAGGCTCCTCTGTCCATGGGATTTTCCAGGCAATAGTACTGGAGTGGATTGCCATTTCCTTCTCCAGGGGATCTTCCCAACCCAGGGACTGAACCTGGGTCTCCCGCATTGTAGACAGGTGCTTAGCCATCTGAGCCAACTTTAGTAAGATCAAAAGACCAGCTAGGGACTTCATTTTTGCTAGGAAAAAATCAATGCTATTTAGAGAATCTAATATAAAGTCTCTGTAGTACAACATCCACAGTACCCAACATACAGTAAAAAATTACTGTAAGAAGCCTTTACTCTTAAGCAAGGAGGTAAATGTCAACAAAAGCAGAGCCACAAGTGACCCAGATGTTGGACTTAGCAGAAAATAATTTTGTAACTACAGTAAGTATATTAAAGAACTTGAAGAGATAGAATGGGTGAAAAGATGAAAGAGTTCAGGAACCTCCCTAGTGGTCCAGTGGTTGCGACTCTGTGCTTCCACTTCAGGGGCACTGGTCTGATCCCTGGTCGGAGAATGAAGGGGCTTCCCAGGTGGCGTTAGTGGTAAAGAACCCGCCAGCCAGTGCAGGAGACGTATGAGACCTGGGTTCAGTCCCTGGGTCGGGAAGATCCCCTGGAGTAGGAAATGGCAACCCCTTCCAGTATTCTTGCCTAGAGAATCCCATGGACAGAGGAGCCTGGAAGGCTACAGTCCATGGGGTCACAAAGAGTCGGACACAACTGAGCAACTCAGCACTCAAGCATGCACGTGTGGAACCAAGACACCACATGCCTCAAGGCCCAGCCAAAAAAAAAATAAAGGAAAAGTTCAGCTGAGGAACGGGGGGGTAAGAACTAAACGGAAGCTGAAAACTACACTATTTGAAATGAAAAATGCATTAGATGGGCTTAATAACAGATGAGACGTAACAATAGAAAAGGTTAGAGATTTCCAAGACAGGTCAGTTTGAAGAAGTGGGAAAGCTGTGACCATACCTATAACTGAGAGCCGTACGCAAGGCGGTGTGAATTATTTTCAGCAGTTCAGAGAGGTTGAGAGCTGAGTTCAACTGGGAGAGGAGTTGTGCAAGATATGACTTAGTGAGCTAAGGGAATTAAGGTAATTTGAATGAAGGCAGTTATGATTCTGGAATCTAAACTAAGAAGGGAAGTGAGGGAGTAGTGTGTTGAATAGTGAAGAAGTGGTAGAGGCAGTGTTTTGAGTCCCAGTGTGTCTGATTGTTAAGACTGGGGGTTTTAGAGCCTTGTTACTCAAAAAAGTGGTCCCAGGACCAGGGGTGCCAGCGCCACTTGGCACTCATGGCATAGCACCACAATTCTCAGGCCCCATCCCATATGCACTCAATCAGCATCTCTGCAGGTAGTGCTCAGCAAGCTGTTTAACAAGCTCAGCGGTGACTCTGATGCTGCTAAAGCTTGAGAACTGCTCTTCTAGAGTAAGAGAGATGCAGAGAAGTGGTGAGGGGAGAGGTGGGATGCTCCAAATGGATATTTTGGAGATGTTCAATTATGAGCCATGACAAGGTCTGAGATATAACTCAGGCAACAGAAAACTGTGACCGAGCGAAAGGAAAGATCACTGAAGATAAATGGTCTAGGAAATAAGGGGTCAGACTCTTAGACAGATCATCCACAGGACGCAATCTGAGTGTCAGTAAGAAAGATGGTGAGTCAGACGCTAAAGTTATCAATGAATAACAGGGCATAACAGTGAGAATGCCAGGTGATTGCAACTAAGAAGGTCAGTATGTGGCGTAATCTGACAGCCTGCCTTCCAAGAGAGAGGGTTTAAAGAGAAAGGAGGAAAAACAGTTTGGAACTAGCAAAGGGAGCCACCTCTGGCACTCTTACTGTGGAGATTCTAATCCACCTCTCAACTCCCATCTCCAACTTCTCCAGCCTTGGCTGACCTTGTTAATTGCCTGCCAACAGGCATTCTCTCTTCCCTTGCTGACAGATTCCCAAGTTTAGCAACAGTGTGCCTATTTTAAAAGCTACATTTTCCAGCCTCCTTTGCACTGAAGGTCACCAGTTGCAGCTCTCCTTAACAAAATGTAAGCAAAATTGTGGCAGGGCTCCTGAGAATGTGCCTTTATGAGAACATAGGCTCTGGACCCTCTGCTTCTCCCCCTTCTTCCCACCTGGAACCCTGGTTAGCATCATGGAGTTCCCATACCACCCCTGGACCCCCTACTTTCTGAACTCTTCTACAGCAAAGAAAAACAAATAGCTTTGCTTCTGGTTCACCTTCACCTACATAGAGCCTGCTTCATTGGAGAGAAGCTCAAAACAAAAACCACTGGAGGGAAGCTCCTGGAAGTTAGTCATGGGCCATCTCTGTCCACAAAGGAAGCCCCCACTAGTCACTGCCCCACCATTGACTCTCGCATTCCCAGGCCTCATGCTTGTTTTCCTGCCAGGAAGAATCAGGTTTTACTCACTTTTGTCTTCCTCACCTCCCACACCAGCAGCCAGAACAAGGCTATGCAAACAACAGATGCAACTGTGCGCTGCGTTAAACAAGTAAAAACCTCAATTTCAGTAACCCAGGTGGAAAAAGCCCTGACTGCATTGCCTAATAACCCTTTTCATCTTTGCCAAGAATACAGCCTTCCTTTCATTTCAAAGTTCCAGGTTTTCTATACCAACCTTGCTCCTGACTGTTAAAAGTCATAAAGTCCCCTAATTTCATCCCAGCCCCCGCTCTGCCCACTGTAAGATGGGACAGAAAGAGAGATCAGAAAGCAGAGTCACCCAAGCTCTGAAGAGTGGCCACAGATGGGCTTCCCTGGTGGCTTAGCCTGTCAATGCAGGAGACACAGGTTTGATTCCCGGTCCGGGAAGATCCCCTGCGACATGGAGCAGCTAAGCCCATGTGCCACCACTACTGAGCTTGTCCTCCAGAGCTTGACAGTAACAACGACGGAGCCCACATGTGCCCTGGAGCCCATGCCCCACAACGAGAGAAGCTACTGCCATGACAAGCCCATGCACTGCAACTAGAGACTAGCCCCTGCTTGCCGCAACTAGAGAAAAGCCAGTGCAGCAACGAAGACCCAGCACAGCCAAAACCAAACAAATAAAAAAAAGTGACCACAGAGCACCGCTGAGGGTGGAGAGGCCAGGCACCCACCAGAAGCTCCTGGGGCCGCTCGGTCTCCTCAGGGGTCCTCTTGGGAGACCTGTTGTTGGAATTCACGTACAGTTTTCGCTTGTGGAAGAGCTTCCCATTCAGCGCCTGGATTGCAAGTGCCACTTTCTGCATAGAGCCCAGATCTACGAATGCGAAGCTGCAAAGGAAGGAGAGGGCAGCTCTAAGCCCAGCGCAAACGGGAGCTGCAGGCGGGTGCCGAGCGGAGGAATGGTCTCCTCTCCCCTCTGCAGGGATGGGAGAGAGGCTGGGCCACTCCTAACGCACAGGGAGGCCACCACGACACCCAGGTTTGGGCTGAGCAGGAGAGGGAGCTGGTCCTAGGGACCGGGAGACATGCGCTGCCCCTTTCGCCATATACCATAGGGCATGGCTCTGGGTTTCCATCACACTGCTCCCCACGGAAGTTCAAAGTCCTTTTACTGCTTTGAACATAAGAAAGGAAAAATATGAGTAGGCCAAGATTTCAGGGGCAACCAAGGCTGAGGGAGGTTCACTAACTTGCTTCAAGTCAGAAAACAGAGAAAGGACAAGACCAAAAGCAAACCCAGGGCTCTGGATTTCTAACCCAAGGTTGTATGGATAAGGTAGTATTAGCTGCCGAGTGAGAGGGTTAAATGTGGAAAGGGGGTTTCCCAAACATCCCTCTGCCAAGTCGCAGTGGGCGTGGCTTTGGGAGCTGTGGAGCTGGTCTGCAACATCAGTGCATCAGCAAAATGGACAAAGAGGAAAGGAGTTGCTTCCCAAAGAAAACAAAGGAAGAAGAGTCATTACCATCTGCAGCCATTCTGGACTCTGTGGACATGGAGAGGGCTGAAGTCCTTCAGAAGGCACCGAATCTCCTCCTGCAATGGCGGGGTTTAAAAGCGATACAGAGACCTGAAGACAAAACTGACAGCTGGTTCTCATGGGTGCAGATCCCCAACCAGTTAGGCTGTTATCAGCTGAACAAAGACTTAAGGAGAACCACTGATGTGCTGAGTGTGCCAGGCTTTGTGCTCCGCGATGCAAATACAGAGACAAGAAGGATGTAAGTGCTGCCTTCAACTGCAGTTCAACCAGACGTGTGGGGCCCTGACAAGACAATCAAGTAAACAGGTCGTTTTACCAGAGGGTGTGAATTTCCGTGAGGAAGTACAGAGGCCTCTGGGTATCTAACCCAAATTTGGAGAGAAAAGAAGTGGATAGGGTGGGCTCCCAGGTGGAAGTGACTTTCAATTTATTAGGAATCTCCAGGCTAGCTCCCTTTCATCGCTACCTAGGCGGGAAGACATTTTTATTTGAGTCTGCTGACTCAGTCCTGTATTCATGGCAACTTCCCTTCATTTCTTTCCTGACACGTCCGACAGCAAACATGAGCTACCCACAAGCCTTATGCCAAGTGTTACAGGAGATATGAATTTGAACTTGACCTAAGTCCTGAACTCAAGGAGCTTAGAGTTCATAAACGCGTGATCTCTGTTTAACCGATGGGGCGGAGTGACGTCTAAGAGTAAAAGTGAGGTCCAGAGGGGCGGTGCATGGAGGGAGCACACTCACCTTGGTCCGCTGCTGATCGAGCAGTCTGCCATGCCTGCTCTGTAAGGCTCCCCACCCCTACCAACCACCCCAACCTTGCTCACTGCGGCCAGGCCTCTACCGCCTGGGGATACCATCCCCTCCCAATGTCCAATTAGATGGACATCTCTCCATCTAATTCTCAACTCTCCCTTCTGCCTGCCCTCAGGCTCCCTCTTCCATGGATCCTAGTCCCACTCCCATCCCTGGGCTCCAACCACGACTGCCCTCCCTTTTTGAGATAACATCTACCCAACCCTGATGCCCTTTCGAGCAACACCCTATTTTTTCTCTTTTTCTGCCAAATGTGTAGAAAGAGCTGTGTCCGCCTATTGCCTCTGTTTCCTCCCCCGCCCACTCCCTCCTGGCTGCAGCTTGGCCGCTGTTCTTGCTCCACTGAAAACGCGTTCTTGCAGGTCACGGATGCGCTGCCCATGGCCGCAGCTTCCCCTCAGGCCTCCCTGTCAACTCCTACCTGCACCTCCCCGCTTTTGCCTTCCCCAGCTTCCCCACTGGCCGTTCCCACTGCAAATCCCACACCTGTGATGAAAACCAATGTTTCCCGAGAAAATTCTACTTTGGGAAAATGTATATTTATACCATCTTCTGTTATTACCAATCTAAAGTCACTTTGTTGGCAAGGGAAGAGAAATGTATAATGTATAGCTCATTTTTCCGAGTCTTCATATTTATATTACATTTAAATTCAAATTTTCTAATTTGCTTTTACTTTTAAATATTTAATGTTTATTACACATGAATCTACAAGATGCTGAGCAACAAGCAGTTTGTGAGAACAAGCAATATGTGCTCAGCATTTTCAGTTTATAAAGCACTATCATATGCCTTATTCCATTTGATCTTTAAAACCACCCTATGAAGTGTATATTATTATTGTCCTTGTTCTCAAATGCATAAAATAAAGATCATCGAGATTAAGTGACTGCCCTAAGATTACACAGCTAACTTAGAGACAAAATTTGAACTCAAGGCCTCTAACCTCAAATCCTACATTCTTTTCATGATATCATGCAAAACGATACCTTTCTTCTGGTCAGATTTTGCTATTATTAAGAGAGAATCCCTGGTGGTCCAGTGATTAGGGCTCTGTACTTTCACTGCCAAGGGCATGGATTCAATCCCTGGTCAGGGAACTAATATTCCCAAAGCCGTGTGGTACAGCCAAAAATAAATCAATGAATAAAAGATGAAATAAAATAAGAGAAAACTCCCATATTTTTGTACCTTCAGTGTCAGGAAACCACAGCCTTGGGCCAAATCCAACCTACCACCCTTTCTCTAAGGGTTACTGGAGTGCAGCCACGCACATTCACTTACGTATCCTCCACGGCCGCTTTCATGCCCCAGTGGCAGAGTATCCGCAACAGAGGAATATGGCCTGCAAAGCATAAAACCTTACTACCTGACCCGTTGGGGCTTCTCAAGTGGTGCTAGTGGTAAAGAACCTGCCTGCTGAGAGGCGGGTTCGATCCCTGGGTTGGGAAGATCCCTGGAGGAGGGCATGGCAACCCACTCTAGTATTCTTGCCTGGAGAATCCCATGGACAGAGGAGCCTAGTGGGCTACAGTCCATGGGGTCACACAGAATCAAACACGACTGAAGTGGTTTAGCATGCACGCATCTGACCCTTTACAGAAGACTTGGCAAACCCTTCTCTTATAGCAATGATCCTCAATTCTGATTGCATATAAGATTCAGCTGGAAAGTTACTTTAAAAAAAACTACCTACCAGAATGATGCCTGGCCCACCCCAGATGAACAAAATCAGAATCTCCAAAGTTGAGACTAAAGCAGTATTTTTATCAATATTTTTTAAAAGATGATGGCAATATGCAGCCAAGGTCAAAAACTACTGTTCCCTGGTATCAAACTGATTCAGGAAGCACTCATTTTCAGAAAAGGTGTTTGAGAGTAAGAAGAGAGAAGAACCACCACCACTACCACACACATACAAATACAAAAGAAACCTGCTGACATCTTTTCATCCGTGGTTCATCAATCAGTGCTATCAGTGAGGTCATCCTAGCAGCAGATGCTGTTCTTATTGATAGTTAGCATAGGGAACTACGAAAATCTAAAGGCATAACCTATGACATTATTTTTCTGCACCTTAATAGTTCAGTTTATTTTAAAAAATTTTTTACTACAGATTTGACAGAAAGTTTACTACAGATTTGACAGAAAGCTTAATACATTAAGCTAAAATTGCCTCATATCCCTTAGGGTATCTTTTACATATCATTTTAAATAATGAAAATTAGTTATTAGGATACTTTAATTATCAAAGCATTAAATCTTTATTATAGAAAAGCTTAAAAATACAGATAAGCAAAATAGAGATATCACTCATAATCTTACCACCAAAACATGAGTACTGTACATAGAGACTAAGGGATCATACAGTATCCTCTGCTTCATAACCTAGTTCACTTATTAATACACTCCTTTCAATCATTACAAAAAAAAATCTACTGTAGCCTGCCAATAGTTATGGCACAAGCATTTATGGACCACTGACTTCGGGCCAGACAGGCAGAAGATTTTGGCAGTTACCTGCAGCTAAATGATTCCATATCCACCAGACAGCAGTGATTTAGCAGCTGGACAACACCAAGCTGGTGCTGGTAAGGACAAAGGAATTCTGCTGCTGCTCTGCTGGCAGGAGTGGGGGCCTCTCTTCCCTCCTGGTCCAGCCGTGTGCACCATGTGGCTCTCGCCCCACACCCAGGTGAGATCCTACAGACACGCATGTAGACATACATACACGTCAGTGCACTGAAGCTCTGTCTAAAGTGGCAAAAGGACTTCCCAGTGGCATGGTGGGTAGGAATCTGCCTGCCAATGCCAGGGACACGGGTTCGATCCCTGGTTGGGGAAGACCCTGTATGCCATGGAGCAAGCCCATGTGCCACAACTACTGAGCCCCTGCTCTGGAGACCAGGAGCTGCAACTCCTGAAGCCTGAGCACCTAGAGCCTGTGCTCAAGAACAAGAGAAGCCAGCACCGTGAGAAGCCTTCCATCGAAACTAGAGAGCAGCCTCCGTGCCACGCAGCTAGAGAAGGCCCAGGCAAAGCAACAAGGACCCAGCACAGTCAAAAGAAAGAAAGAAAAGAAAGTAGCAAAATCCGGGAAACGTTTAATTTGAGCCGTGTGATCTGACATTTGTGCAGATAAAAACTGGTCAAGTAGCAGCAGTTTCCTATGATACAAGCTAAGCATCTGAATGTTTACTGTCATTGCATGTATGCGCCAACACAGATACATTTTTTTTTTAATGTATGAAATGGTAAAAGTCATAAAGAGAAATCGCACAGAGGAGAGAAAGGGACCAACAGCGGTATCCCCGTCACCTGAGCGTCCTTCCTCCCAGGACACACCCTGGACCCCACTATTACCAATGACTGCCTACCTCCAAACAGCAACTTCGAGTCCCTGCTCTCTAATCACCCTTCCTTCTCACACCTCTAGTTCCCCAGCTCTATTCTCTGGGGCTGGATCCTTCAAATTCTGCCACTTTCCCACCATCCCGCAAACTCCTGACCCTATCCTGATTCTCTGGCCATCCGTTCTGCCCCACCCTGCCCCGCCCCACCGGCCCTTGCCTTCCTCTTTCCACTGTGGTTGATCACTGACTGTGGGTCATTTCCTGGTTCGGCGCTTCCGGCATTCCTACTACATATTCCTAATCATCAACTGCCAGCCTCCCCAACAAAACCACTGCAGTCTACTTCCACTCAGACCTTCCTTGCCCTCTTTCTACTCTGCAGATAACCCCGATTCTTTGCTGAGGAGAGACAAGCAATCAAAAGGAACACCCACCCCCTGCTACCGCATCAGTCCCTCCCTGTACCCGTGTGCACCCCTCTACATAGAAGACCGGTCCCTGCTCCAGACAACCCCTCTTAACCTTCTCAAGGTCTTTCATACTAAACGATCTCCTCTTTTTCCTGCATTAACTACCCTCCCCACTGGATGGGCATACAAATGAGCTCTAATGTTTACTATCTCAATACTTAAAGACAGGTAACAGCTTTGACCTTACAACCCCCTCCTGCTCCCACCCCCGCTTCCTATCCTTCTTTATTAGAAAAATCCTTGAAAAACTTGTCTGTACTCACTGTCCACTTCCTCTAATTCATTCAACAGATGATTATTAAGTGCCTACTCTGTGCTAGAAAATGTCTTTCGAGCCGTGAACAAGGTACCCAAAGTCTCTCCCCTCCTGGGGCTGATCTTTTTTTTTTTTTTTTTTTAACTGAAAGATAATTGCTTTACAGAATTGTGCTGGTTTCTGCCAAACATCAACATGAATCAGCCATGGGTAAACATATGCCCCCTCCTTCTGAACCTCCCTCCCCATCCCACCCTCTAGGTGGTTCCAGAGCTCTAGTTTGAGTTCCCTGAGTCATACAGCAAATTCCCATTGGCTATCTATTTTACATACGGTCATGTACACTTCCATGCTTCTCTCTCCATACATCCCACCCTCTCCTTCCTCTCCCCTCTGTGTCCATAAGTCTGTTCTGCGTCTCCATTGCTGCCCTGAAAATAATTTCAGAAGTACCATCTTTCTAGATCCCATATATATGTGCAAGTATATAATGTTTGTTTTTCTCTTTCTGACTTACTTCACTCTGTATAATAGGCTCTAGGTTTCCACCTATTATTTTTTTATTAATTTGGGTGCACCAGGTCTTAGTTGCAGCACACAGGATCTTAGATTTTCCTTGCAGCATGAGAAGTCTTATTTGGAACATGTGGGATTAGTTCCTGACCAGAGATTGAACCCAGGCCCCCTGCACTGGGAGTGTGGAGTCTTAGCCACTGGACCACCAGGAAGTCCCTCCTGGGACTGATCTTATTTAGGAAAGACAGAGAATCAATTAAAATCAATGAGAAATGTGCATGGTGAGTTCAATGGTATTAAGCAGACATATTAAGTCAGAGAGGTGACTTACCAAACTACACACAACTAACAGACAAATGTCATCAACTGTCTCAAAAGTATCTTTTAACGACTGTTTGTCGCAGTCAGGGTCAGAACCATGTTCTCTTAGGTCTCTTCTAAACGTCTTTATATCAGATCTCCCTGCTTTCATTTTTCCATGACTCTGACTTGTAATATAGACCAAGTCAGCTGTTCTGTAGACAAAGAGTACTGCTTCCTTATTTTAAGCATTTAACTTGATCTTCTATCCCCACCCCCGTTTCCTTTAGACTAGAAGTTAGCCACGGAACTTTCACATATAGGTTATTACTTACATTTTTGTCTAGAATACTACACAGATAGTGGGAGATCTTCTTCACTAACATGACATCGCTTTAGGAGACTTAGGCCTGACTGTCTCACCTTAAGCGACGCTAAATTAATCGACAAATTCAGACAGGGACTTCCCTGGTGATCCAACGGCTAAGACTCCACACTCCCACTGCAGGGTGCCGGGGTTCAATCCCTGCTTGGGAAGCTAAGCTCCCACATGCTGCAAGGCTCAGACCAAAACAAACCACAAATTCAGACAGTAACAGCCTGATCCTTTCATTACAAAATGGCCCATCGATATTTTATCTAATGAATTTACCATGCTCTGATAACCACTGTCTGAAACAGGTATTATGGTTTGCAAAGTGATGATTTTCAACCGTTTCTTCTGCATTTATGAGCGAGAGTTCCTCTGTAAAGAACTTTCTCTCGTTCACTAGTGTTATTCATTTGCCCTGAAATGGCACTGGTGTTGGAAAAGCAAGATAAACACTTAACCTTTTCCTTTAATTACCAAAGTTTTATTTTATTGAACTATTTCTTGCTATCTTCAGTGTGTCCAGTGAGTTTATGTATTATTTATTTAGGTATCACTACAAATCACTGCTTTTTATCACAAGTAAGTTTTAATCAAGGGTAGTCATTAGTATTTTTGAAACATGAATTGTCCCATTTTTGGCCCACGGGACCCTCTTTTTGCTTGTTCTTATGTCTTTTTTTTTTTTTACAATACTGTATTGGTTTTGCCATACATCAACATGAATCCGCCACAGGTGTACACGTGTTCCCTTCCTGAACCCCCTCCCACCTCTCTCCCCACACCATCTCTCTGGGTCATCCCAGTGCACCAGCCCCAAGCATCCTGTATCCTGCATCAAACCTAGACTGGCGATTCGTTTCTTATATGATATTATACACGTTTCAATGCCATTCTCCCAAATCATCCCACTCTCTCCCTCTCTTTTTATTTGGAAACTTTTTAAACATGTATTAGTTCAGTTCAGTTGCTCAGTCGTGTCTGACTCTTCGCGACCCCATGAATTGCAGCACTCCAGGCCTCCCTGTCCATCACCAACTCCTGGAGTTCACTCAAACTCATGTCCATCGAGTTGGTGATGCCATCCAGCCATCTCATCCTCTGTCGTTCCCCTTCTCCTCCTGCCCCCAATCCCTCCCAGCATCAGAGTCTTTTCCAATGAGTCAACTCTTCTCATGAGGTGGCCAAAGTACTGGAATACCCAAGACTGATCTCCTTTAGAATGGACTGGTTGGATGGATCTCCTTGTAGTCCAAGGGACTCTCAAGAGTCTTCTCCAACACCACAGTTCAAAAGTATCAATTCGGGGTGGGAGGTGGGAGGGGGCTTCGGCATTGGGAGATCGTGGACACATGTGGCTGATTCATGTCAATGTATGGCAAAACCAATACAGTACTGTAAAGTAGAATAAAGTGTTTTTAAAAAAAAGTATCAATTCTTCAGCATTCAGCCTTCTTCACAGTCCAACTCTCACATCCATATATGACCACTGGAAACACCATAGCCTTGACTAGACGGACCTTTGTTGGCAAAGTAATGCCTCTGCTTTGGAATATGCTATCTAGGTTGACCATAACTTTCCTTCCAGGGAGTAAGCGTCTTTTAATTTCATGGCTACAATCACTATTTGCAGTGATTTTGTAGCCCCCCAAAATAAAGTCTGACAGTGTTTCCACTGTTTCCCCATCTATTTCCCAAGAAGTGATGGGACCAGATGCCATGATCTTTGTTTTCTGAATGTTGAGCTTTAAGCCAACTTTTTAAACATGTATAGGAAACAGTATAACAAATTCCTATATACCTGTCAGCCTTAATTCAAACAAAAGGGAGCAAATAAGGGTACCTGTTCCCTGTTTTTGCTCCTTTGTGCTATAGCACAAGTCCCCAGGAAAGCCTTGCCCAGAAAAAAAGATTCTTAACTCAGGGACACTCTGATTTCATCTATACCTCTCCCTACCATTCGGCTATTCTGAGACAAATCTCATCACCTTATCACTACATCTGTAAACATTCCAGCAGATAGCTCCAAGGAAAAAGTATCTCACCTCTAATTACAACTTCTCCCTTCCCTTCAATCAAACCCTAATAGCCTTTGAGAGGTTTCTAGCTTTCTGGCGCATAACAGTTCCAAACCTGGAATCTAAGAAGGTACAGTTCCTTTCAGTGGGGAATTGGTATTTGAAGTGAGCAATCTAGGATCTTATTGCCACTGGGCTGTTAAGAGCACCAAGGTCTTTCAACCAGCAGAGTTAGGAGATAGCAGAGATCTTTGAAAGGGAAAATAATCATTGTAATCATGGATTCTAATTTCTATAGAGCTACAGATGATTTTTATTTATCTTATGCTGAAAATCTTTATTCCTAACAATACTAGTTATTATATCCTACTTTAAATATATAACAGGTTCAAATAATACCAGGATTACTACAGACAACAAAATTATCGAGCAAAGTTTAAGACTTCTTTGCACTTCTTTTTATGCTTGTAATATATCCTACTGAGGATACAGTCAAAATATCATATTCTAAGGTCAAATTGAATAATTATATTCTCTGATACCGCTAACTACATCACCAGTTTGTTCCCAGTCTTATTCAATTTGAATAATTCTATTCTCTGACACCAAACTAATTCTATCACTAGTTTGTTTTCAGTTTTTAGGAGTGCTTTTTAATAGATCATTTTGATTCTCTTAATTATGAAAACATTCATATATTTTAAAGTCAAAACAATAACACAAGGTAAATTCATAAACTGTCCCTTCAGAAAGAGAGGACAGCTGTAAACACAGAGCTGATGCACTCTGCTGTACAGCAGAAACTAACAACAATAACCTCCAGTAAAACAATAACTCCAAAAAATTCATTTTAAATTTTAAAAAAATAAATAACATAAAATTGTGCCTCCATCTCCCTTCTATCATTTTTCCTTCCCTCCCCCAGAGGTCACCATCTTTATTCCCTTTTTATCTTTCCACTGTTTATTTTGGCAAATTTAGAGAGACATTCCATTCTCTTCCTCCCTTCTGATGCAAAAGACTGTCTGATTCTAGGTGTATTTTTATACCTGCTGACAGATTGAATGTGAAGTGTGAAAAACATGTGAGATATGAAGCAAGAATATTTCCCAGGTTTGGGGCCATTTACTGAGATGAGGAAGACTGCGGGAGGAGTAGGCTGGACACATTAAGTTTGAAATGCCTATTAGTTGCCCAAGTAGAGATAAGGACCAGGCAACTGAATAGACAAGTTCAGGGTTCACAGGCAAGGTACAAGCTGGGAAGACAGATAACTGGTCATGATTTTCTACTGCCACAATCATATCACCTGCACTAAGGACACTTATCTCCGCCTTTCTCATTCTTGTGTCTTTCTTTTTCCTTGCCTGCTGCACTGACCAAGACCACCAGAACAATGTTGACGGAAACAGCAATAGCCAGTATTCCTATGTTGTTCCTGATCTCAAAGGAAAAGCTATCAAAGTTGTGTCCCTAAGTATTGCATTTGCTATACATTGTTAAGTCCTTAATCCATCTAGAATCCATTCAGTGTATAACGTAAAGGTCCAATTTTGCTTTTCTTGTGTGGATAAAGAAACATCTCAGAGCCAGTTTACTGAATAATCCCTTCTTTCCCAACTCATCTGTAATGCCACCTGATTATACACACCAAGTTTTCATGTATGTCTAGGTCTATTTCTGGACTTTTTCTGTTTCATATGTTGACAATTAGCAATGCATCCACATCAAGGTCATCGTTATTACAGTGGAAAATTTACTCTCCTGTTTCCCTTATTCTTCCTCTTCAAAAAAGGTGCATTTATTCATGGGACATGTTCTGTTTCATGTAAATCTTAGAATCAGTTTGTCAAGCTCTTTGAAAATCCTTTGGGTATTTTGATCACAATGGAACTGAATCTATATAATCTATATATCAACTTAAGGATCATAAAACTGACTCTTCTCATCCATCTCTTTGTTGAGGTCTTCCTTAATGTCTTTCAGTAAAGTCTAATTTTCTGTATCTATGTCTTGCACAACTTTTATTAATTTCTAGCTCTTTGCATCTTTTTCCTCTGTATAGAAATACAGTTGACTTTTGTATATTTATCTTATATTCAACCACCTTAACTATCAATAATTCTAACATATCCAAGAGTTTCAACTTAGACAATCATCTGCAAATGACGACTTTGTTTTTTCCTTTCCAATTCTCACACCTCTCACTTTTTATTTTCTCACTTGCTCTAGCTAAGAGATTGCATAAAATGTTAAACAGAAATGATAGAGGCACTAGTGACTTGATTTTAAAATACCTGTTTCCCCAGTGACAATATTTTCTGTGTGTATTTTCTGTACATACTCTTTTTCAGATTTTGGAAGTTTCCTTCCACTCACAGTTTAAATGTTTTTCTGTGGTTTGGGCTTTTAACTTTATCAAAAGTTAAATTTTAGCTTGAAGGGTCCCAGACCATGTAAATAATATGAATTTAAACCACAATTCACATGAAATCAGGCCTACTGTTATATGTTCTTAGGAAGACGGTTTACCCTACCAGCCCCAGATCCTGGCCAAGTCAGATTAACTTTCTCAACACCACCCTGGGCCAATAAGCAAAGTTTTGTGGCTCACACTTTCACTGAGGGGCCAGCCCTTCAACCATCCTGCTTTTGCAGGGATGCCAATTACCATGCCCCTCCTCACAGAGGCCCTGAGTGTCATCTCCTACCCTGACATGGCTGCTATAATCCAATCCAATCTTTAGGTTTTGAGGTAGGCACAGACCCTAGGGAATTGATCACATCCTCCTAGTTTTCAAGTTATTGCTTATTTGGGGCCCCCTTAATTTTCCTTACTTTCTTAGGAGTTAGCTATGTATTTTAAAGTGGTATTTCTCAAGAGGCACATGAAAAGATGTTCAACATCTCTAATTATTGGGGCTTACCTGGTGGCTCAGATGGTAAAAAATAAATAAATAAAAAATCCACCTTCAATGCAGGAGATCCAGGTTCAATCCCTGGGCTGGGAAGATCCCCTGGAGAAGGGAGTGGCTACCCACTCCAGTATTCTTGCTTGGAGAATTCCATCGACAGAGGAGCCTGGCAGGGCTACAGTCCATGGGGTCACAAAGAATTGGACAAGATATCACTTCACACCAGACAGAAAGTCTATCATCGAAAAATCCACAAACAATAAATGCTGATGGGTATGGAGAGAAGGGAACCCTTCTACATTGTTAGTTGGAATGTAAATTGATATAGCCACTATAGAGTACAGTATGCTGCTGCTGCTGCTGCTAAGTCGCTTCAGTCGTGTTCGACTCTGTGCGACCCCATAGACGGCAGCCCACCAGGCTCCGCCATCCCTGGGATTCTCCAGGCAAGAACACTGGAGTGGGTTGCCATTTCCTTCTCCAATGTATAAAAGTGAAAAGTGAAAGTGAAGTCGCTCAGTCGTGTCCAACTCTTAGCAACCCGATGGACTGCAGCCCACCAGGCTCCTCCATCCACGGGATTCTCCAGGCAAGAGTACTGGAGTGGGGTGCCATTGCTTTCTCCGAGAGAACAGTATGGAGGTTCCTTAAAAAACTAAGAATAGAGCTACCATGTGACCCTGCAATCCCACTCCTGTGCATATATCTGGAGAAAAGCATGATCTGAAAGGATACATGCACCCCAGTGTTCACTGCAGCTCTGTAAGCCAGACAGAGAAAGAGAAATATCATAAGACATCCCTTATATGTGTAATCTAAAAAGAAATGGTATAAATGAACTTAAAACAGAGATCCACAGACTTAGACAACAAACTTGTGGTTGCCAGGGTGGGGGTGGGGACGATGGGGGAAAGGGATAACTAGGGGTTTGGGATGGATATGTACACACTGCCATATTTAAAATAGATAACCAACAAGGACCCACTGTACAGCATATGGAACTCTGCTCAGTGTTATGTGGCAGTTGAGATGGGTGGGGAGTTTGGAGGAGAATGGCACACCTATATGTGTGGCTGAGTCCCTTCGCTATTCACCTGAAACTTATCACAACATTGTTTATCAATCAGCTTTGCTGCTGCTGCACTCGTGTCCAGCTCTGTGCGACCCTGAGGACTGCATACTGCCAGGTTCCTCTGTCCATGGGATTCTCTAGGCAAGAGTACCAGAGTGGATTGCCATGCCCTCCTCCAAAGGATCTTCCTGACCCAGGGGTGGAAACCAGGTCTGCAGCATTGCAGGCAGATTCTTTACCGCTGAGCCACCAGGGAAGCCCCTAATCAGCTGCATACTCCAATACAAAATAAAAAGTTAAAAGCGGCGTTTCTTATATTTTAGCTTCTATTTCCAAGCATTTTCTTGCGAGAGGGCTTTGAGGTTATCCAATCTATCATAATTAAGGAAACAGAGGCATCTGAAGATTTTAAATCCATTTGGCATCATGAAGGTTACTCATATGCTCAACAAGACCAGTTTCAGAAAACTGGTGAGGGGAGAATGCTAACCACTGGGCTCAAGAGTTGCTTGCGAGATCAAAGCTACAATATGCAAGCGCAGGACTGGCGTAAGGACAGACAGATCAGTGGAACAGAATGAGACTCCAGAAATAAACCGCTCCATTCATGGTCAATGGATTTGCAACAAGGGTGCCAAAATAATTCAGGGGAAAAAATAATCTTTTTAGCAAATGATGCTGGGGCAACTGGATATCCACATGCAAAAGAATGAAATTGACCTCGATCTCAAACCACATGCAAGAATAAATTTTAAAAGGATTACAGACCTAAATGTACAAGCAAACACTACAAAACTCTTAGAAGAATGAATACATGTAAATCTTTGTGACCTTGGATTAGGCAATGGATTCTTAGATATGGTACCTAAAGCAACCAAAGAAAAAAATGGAAAATTGGAATGCATCAAAATTGAACATTTGTGTTTCAAAGGATACTATAGACAAAATAAAACACACTGATGGGAGAAAATATTTACAAATCATGTATCTGATAAGAGACCTGTACCCAGAATATATAAAGAACTCTTACAACTCAATAATAAAAAAGATGAACTGATTTTAAACTGGGTAAAGGATCTAAAAATATTTCTCCAAAGAAGATATATACAAAGAGACAACAAACACATTAAAAAAATGCTCGTTAATTACTATGAAAACACAGTTCAAAACAACAGTGAGATACCACTTCATATTTACTAGACGGCAAGAATCAAAAAGACAGACAATAATAGTTTTGGGCTGGGAAGTGGAGAAATTGGAATCCCCACACATTGTTGGTATCAATGTGAAATGGCACAGCTGTTTTGGAAAACAGTTTGGCACAGAGTTATCATGTGACTCAATAATTTCACTCCTAGGTTTATACCCAAGACAACTGGAACATACATACACAGAAACTTGCACACCCATGTTCAGGTAAGATTTTTCATAAAAGCCAAAAAGTGGAAACAGGTCAAATGTCCAGTGACAAATGGATAAACAGACTATTATATATATCCATATAAATACCGTAGTCATAAAAAGGAAAGAAGTCCTGAGACATGCTATAAAATGTATGAACCCTGAACACATTACGTGAAGTGAAAGACATTATATGACTGTATTTACATAAAATATCTACCATAGGCAAATCCATAGAGGCAGAAAGCAGATCAGTGGCTGCCAGGGGCTGGAGGAAGACAGGAGGCGGCAGCGCTGCTAATGATTATGAGATTTACTTGCGAGGTGATGAAAATATTCCGGAATTAATGGTGATGGCTATGCAACCTTGTGAATACATTAAAAACCACAGAATTTTATGCTGTAAAATAGTGAATTTTGGGGCATGTGATTTATATCTCAATAAAAAAGAAATGTTAATAAAGTGAAATGCTAGCTCCTATTATTGTTATGAGTAATAATTCATCTGTCATCTCTGATCCAAGACTTTCATCTTCTACCAACAACCGTGAAACTGCCGCAGGCTAGTCTGCTGTTGTGCAAGAAGGTAAAAGTCTCAGACACTCACTTCACAGTTCTTGACAAGGCAGGCATTAATGTTAAAATCAGACATTGCTTTTTAAAATCCTACTTCTTTAGCTCAGGGTTTCCTCTCTTAGGAGGCTGGTCTCTGTTTGTACATTGGAAGAAACCACTGTGGAGAACACTGTTGCTTTCTAGTGAAGTAGGCAAGGACCAAAGGTGCCCTGTACCACAGTGTAACATAGCACACATGGGTCAGCATGGCCAAGCAAGGCCCCGGGGCCGGCCGTGAAACGGGATCCACTGCAGAGAGGAAGCAGAGCCACTCGGCGCCTCGCCTGCCCCAGACCACTGCACCAACTACTGCAGGGCTCCTGCCTTCATCTCACTGCCAAGTAGCGGGCTGTACCAGCCTGCCAAGGGGAAGGGGAGTCGATCCCAATACTCCCTTCTCCCGGATTCCAAGCATCCCCCAGCACATCCACTTTGACTCAACAAGATTTAACTCACTGGGTCGAAATGAATTACTTCACTCTCTGTGCTCCAATACCATTTTCTGCTCTCTTTGTCAGATAAAAATCTAATAGATCCATCTCTTTTTATGGTGATTTATTTATCAATTATGTGGTTGGGTACTTGCAGCCAGTGGACATGGACTCAACTCCTGGCTGACCACTCCCAGAGTCTGTGTATTTGGCTAAGGAGGACCTCGTGGAGCCTCGTCTGCCTCGTCTTCAAGATGGGGATACCACCCATCATGCAGAGCTATTATGAGAATTTAATAAAACCACACTAATGAAGGATTTAGCCTAGTTCCGGGAGCATATCTGATAATTAAAATATAGTAACAGCGTAAAAGGAATAAAGTACGACTTGGGCAGAGAAGACTGAGTTTAGCTAATTGGCAAGCAGGCACGAGACCAGGACATTTTTGAAAGATGTCTGACATGCAGCAGGGACTCCCAAAAGTCAGTTTCTCTCATGCTTCATCTAAGACTGAGTTTGAGCACGCTTTATTTTTCAGCATGCTGAGAGTGCCTTGGGCACATTATTTTGCATAATGTGAAAATTTTTAAATGTTCCAGAAAAAAAAAAAGCCAGAGGATGCCTCAAATCAGGAGATTACACTTTCATTCTCTTTTCATCAGTAGTTCAAATGTACTTATTACAAATTTTAAATATTTATGCTGTCTTATAATTATTTCAGGTTTGGTGGTCTGGCCTCCCCAGATAGACAGGAAGATTCCTGGGGTCAAATGTGGCTGTTTATATTCTACACTCTGAACACACAGCTAATTGACTGAACTGGTTCATTTCAAAGTGAAACGAGTATAGTTTTTTTGACTGAGACCCCACGGCTCCTTATGATCAAAGGATTGGCAATTGAACCCTCATAAGGCCCCCTTCCCAAAAGGACACGGCCTCACTGCAGCCCTCCATTCCAAGTGATGAGGAGGGTGGCCGCCCACCGAGGTCTACATGGATGCCTGGGTGCAGGATGCTTCATGCTAAAACTGGGAAAGCCCAGGGCAAACTGTGAGCTGACTATGAGTTGGTCAGCCTAGTCACCAACTAGTGACTGCTTGCATATTCGTAGCTCTAGAAAATGTTTTAAAACTGGTAGAATTCTTACTGGCAGGTTTAGGGCATATGGGGGAAGCCAGAGAAGATGAGAGGCAACCATGCACAGAGTGAGGCATACCTCAGAGATGTCCAGCGGGAGATTGCCAATGTACACCTCTGTCTCTCTCTTCTTGAATTCTAAAATAGCAAAAGAGAAAAAAAAAAAGCAGGTGTAAGGTTGGAGGAGTTAGAACATGAGATAAATGACACATTTTTCTCAATGTTAAAACATACACACACATTCCCTTTCAAACATTACTCCTCCATGAACAAAAAATAGTTAAATAGCATTCAACGGGTCAGCAAACACTTGTCAGTATTATGGGACCAGTTCCGAGTTAAGCACTGGCCTTGGACATCACTAATTCAAGGCAGCAGTGCAATCTCTGGGGCAGGAGAGGCAGGGAGGACAACGAGTCATTAGCACACCAGGAGTCCAGCACTTTCAATGGGGTATTCATAAAGTTTCAAAGTGAAGGAGGTAAGGAAGGGGATTAACGCAGGAGGGAGGTGGAAGAGATTCCAGGCAGAGGGCATAGCACATGGAAAGACATGGACATAAGAAAAGGCCCGGCTTGTTTGGGAGTTTGCATGGGTTGGGGAATAGCTAGACCAAACGCTGCATGTGGGCAAGCAGAAAAAGCAGGGGCAAGAAAGGCAGGCCAGGCCAACTGCTGAAATCAGACTGCTGCCCACAGCAGTCTCAGGGAACCCACTGGCTGTGAGAGGAGGTGAAAGGTTTAATCAGAGAGCTGATATCAACACATCTATGTTTTAGAGCGGTGTCACTTTGGAGATGGTGGAGAGTGAAAGGGAAAGAGGCAAGGATTAGAGTATGGGGTTAGAAGCAGCCGATGAGACAGTGACTGAGGGTCTGTGTGCACGGTAGGTGGCAGGGGGACACGTCCACCATGTGGAAAGAAATGTGGGGGCTGATTAGAGCAAGGACAGATTAGGTGGGTGCAAGGTTTCATGCCTGAACAGAAATTGAGATTAACTGGGATCCAGGTTACAGTCTGAGGGTCCCAGCACCAAACACCACCCCGTAGGCTAACTCACTTGGGGATTTCTGCTCCTCCAACGCGGCATTCTCCCCAAATACTTTTGCAAAGGGTCGGAAGTCACTGCTGCTCCAGGACCTGTCAAATGCAGGACTTAGCATTGCACCTCCCAAGGCCAAACTCCAACAGGAGGAGTTTGGGCATAACAAGCAGGGCCTTGCATAAGCTTCCATACTCTTCCTGACACAGGGTTTCCTTCCTCCTTCCAGACTCGGGTTCCAAGCCAGGAAGCCCTTCACTTGACTTTTTAAATCCTTAATAGTTAAAGCAATGGTACCCCACTCCAGTACTCTTGCCTGGAAAATCCCATGAATGGAGGAGCCTGGTGAGCTACAGTCCATGGGGTCACTAAGAGTTGGACACAACTGAGCGACTTCACTTTCACTTTTCACTTTCATGCATTGGAGAAGGAAATGGCAACCTACTCCAGCGTTCTTGCCTGGAGAATCCCAGGGACGGGGGGGAACCTGGTGGGCTGCCGTCTCTGGGGTTGCACAGAGTCGGACACGACTGAAGTGACTTAGCAGCAGCAATAGTTAAAGCAGATTCCCCAGTGGCTCAGCAGTAAAGAATCCACCTGCAATGCAGGAGACACAGGAGATGCGGCTTTGAGCCCTGAGTCGGGAAGATCTCCTGGTAAAGGAAATGGCAACCCACTCCAGTATTCTTGCCTGAAAATCCCCACGGACAGAGGAGCCTGGCAGGCTACAGACCGTGAGGCTGCAAAGAGTTGGGACAGGACTGAAGTGACTGAGCATAAGCAGGATGGTCAAAATCAACAGGCAAGAAATGCTGAGATTGACTCCTAAACTCTGGGCAGGACAAGGCAGGTGGAGGAGGAGGGGAAGGCCATGAGATGGAAGGAGTCCTGTTTATCAGCAAAAGGAAGCAACTTACATGCTGCAGTTTCTTTCCAACCGGATCTCCTGCAAAGCCAACCAACCAGTTTTAGAGGAATGCCAGATCAGTCACAGCCACATTGCCGAATAGGTACTGTTGCAGGCAGAATAATGTCCCCACCCCCAGCAAAGTGGTCCACATCTTAATCCTCAGGACCTATTAAAGGTTCTAAGGGGAGCAGTTTTCCCACACCATCAAGTGATGCTCCTGACACCAGCTGGGTGGCCTAAAATTCAACTAGATTCTGACACTATCTACCCAGAGATAGCATCAATTGCATAGATTAAGGGGTCAGTACCACAGGACTGCCAACCTCTCTCCCCACTCCTTCAGAGGTCGGCCGCCTGCAAACCCAGGTGGTCAGCTGTGCTTCTGCCTGACCAGTTATAGCCGGAGGTTCCCATGACCTCTTCCTGGGTCCCATCAATTAGCCAGACAGGCTTACATCTCAGAGAAACATCTTCCTAACCAAATTACCGTTTGTTTTAAAATGATGTAACTCAGGAGTGGCAGACGGAAGAGATACACAGGGCGAGGTACTGGGAAAAGGCACAGGGTCTCCATGCTCTCCAGGTGCACCATTGTCCCCAGACCGCTACTGCAGCAGTGCCTAACCTTTTTGGCACCAGGGACTAGTTTCACAGAAGACAATTTTTCCATGGACGGAGGCTAGGGGTGGTTTCAGGATGATTCAAGCACATTACACTTATTGTGCATTTAATTTCTATTATTACATCAGCTCCACCTCAGATCCTGGAGGATCTGCTCTATTGTGTTCACCTACCCAGAGCTCTCAGAGTCCATACTTTGGGGTTTTCTATGAAGGCCTCTTGGCAGAGGCATGACTGATTACTCCTTTTTGTCTCCCCAGAGATGGGAGGCGGTGGGAGAGATGAGTGTAAATTCTGACCGTCTAACCAGTCAGCCCCCATCCTTAGGTTACTTGGTGTTGCTAAGGTCACCTCAACCTGACAAAAAGACACCTTCCTATCTCTCCTCATTTAGGAAATGCCAAGGATTTTAGAAGCTCAGTGACAGAAACCAGATGGAAATCAATATATATTTATTATGAATCGCAATATCACACCTATGAATGTGTTTAATTACATGGCAAGGTGGAAATAAAGCTGCAGATGGAACTGAAGTCGCTAATCAGCTGACCTCAAAATACAGGGATTATCTGTAAGGGCCTAATGTAATCATAGGAATCCTTACAAGTGGAATAGGGAGGCAGAGAAGACAGATAAACAGACATGACAAAAAAGCAAGACTAAAGCAATGCAATATGAGAACCAAGCTATTGTTGCTGGCTATGAAGGCGAGGAAGAGGGCCATGAACTGGAGAAAACAGGTGGCATCCAGGAGGTGAAAAAGGCAAGAAAACAGATTCTCCTCGGACGCTTCCAGAAAGAATACAGCCCTCTTGACACCTTGATTTTAGCCCAGTGACACGTGTGTCAGGCTTCTGACGAGCAGAATCGTAGGTTGTGTTGTTCAACCTACTAAACAATGGTGATCTGTTATGACAGCAAATAGAAAATACAGGCACTAGGAGCAACTTTAAAATCACAGCTGCCTCGGCACAGTGGTGACCTGTGGAGTTAGACAGAGGCAGCTCTGAGTGTAGCCCACCAGCCTTGGGCATGTCTTCCCTGTCAAATGGGAATCACAACACCTATGCCAGCACAGGAAAAGATGCTCCACCTCACTGATTACTAGAGAAATGCAAATCAAAACTACAGTAAGGTACCATCTCACACCAGTCAGAATGGCCATATCAAAAAGCCTACAAATAACCAGGATTTCCCTGGTGGTCCAGTGGTGAAGAATCCACCTGCCAATGCAGGGGACACAGGTTTGATCCCTGGTCCAGGAAGATCCCACATGCCGTGGGGCAACTAAGCCTGTGTGCTACAACCAGAGAAGCCGCTGCAATGAGAAGCCCACACACCACAACTGGAGACTAGACCTCATTCACTGCAACTAGAAAAAGTCTACTATACCCAGCAACGAAGACCCAGTGCAATCAAAAATGAATAAACAAAATCGTAAAAGTCTACAAATAACAAATGCTGGAGAGGGTGTGGTGAAAAGGAAACCCTCCTACACTGGTGGGAATGTATGTTGGTATAGACACTGTAGAAAATATGCAGGTTCATCAGAAAACTAAAAAATATAATTACCATATGATCCAGAAATCCTACTCCAGGGCATATATCTAGACAAAACTATAATTCAAAAAGATACAGGCATCCTTATGTTCATAGCAGCACTATTCAAAATAGCCAAGACATGGAAACATCCTAAATGTGCATAGACAGATGAACAGATAAAAAAGATGTGGTACATGTATACACTGGAGTACTACTCGGCCATTAAAAAGAATGAGATAATGTCATCTGCAACAACATGGATACAACTGGAGGGTAACACTAAGTAAGCAGGAGAATGACAAATACCACACAGTATCACTCTTCTGCAGAATCTAAAAAATGACACAAATGAACCACCTAGGAAACAGAGGGGAAGGCAGTGGCACCCCACCCCAGTGCTCTTGCCTAGAAAATTAAATGGACGGAGGAGCCTGGTGGGCTGCAGTCCATGGGGTCGCTGAGAGTCAGACACGACTGAGCGAAGCGACTTCACTTTAACTTTTCACTTTCATGCACTGGAGAAGGAGATGGCAACCCACTCCAGTATTCTTGCCTGGAGAATCCCAGGGATGGGGGAGCCCGGTGGGCTGCCGTCTGTGGGGTCGCACAGAGTTGGACACGACTGAAGCGACTTAGCAGCAGCAGCAACAGGAAACAGAAACAGAATCATGGACGTGGGGGTCGGGGTCAGCAAATGTAAGCTTTTATTCGGAGAACAGATAATCAAGAAGGCTGAACTGTATAGCACAGGGAACTACATTCAATAAATAACCTATTATGGAAAAGAATATTTCCAAAAAAGTACATATGTATAACTGAACCACTGCGTTGTACAGCAGTAACTAGCACAACACTGTAAATCAGCTATAAAATAAAAAAATGCCAGTGCCATAGATCACAAGGGTGAAGTGAGATAAAGCACTTGCCACAAATTAAGAGTTCAATAAATGGCACTGTGCTTATTTTTACAGATTTCATTGGCACTTTTCTATGATGCTTCAGATTAATAAGACCGTCCCATTTTACTGATGGGAAGGTCAAAGCAAAAGGGCATCAGATGATTTGATTAAGGTTATAAGATACTGAGGTAATTCAGGTCTGTGACTTCAAAGCCTTGGTTTTTTTCAAAGTCATTCTGAAGGAATTTTTTTCTTTACTTCAAGAGAAACAAAAATTTTAAAACGTTAAATTTTAAAAGAATGTAGTAACTCTGCTTTGAATTGTTTCCAGCTGTAGAAAGAACTGCTCTAGCAGCTGCTGAATTTAAATAGAGCTAACAGTGATTAAGATAATTCAAAGGCTGAAGTATTGATGAATAAAAACAGGTTTGTGGGCAGAATCAGGCTACAGGTGTTACTCCCAAATTCCTGGTAATCCCTGGAAGTTTACGGGCTTCTGGAACAGGGCAGGCAACAACACTTCCAAGCAAGGGCCCAGCATAAATCTATCAAGGGCCTGCGGTGCTATGCTAACTAAAAGGCTAATGCAGAGTCTCATTTAATCCTCACGGAAACTCTCAGAACTTGTCATTATCACCCCACTGTACAAACGAAGTCCTGGAGGCTCGGAGGCCGTAACCCGGTAGTCTGAAAGTCCATTCAGTCTCCACGGTTTGTAGTGGATTTACAACATAATGCGTTAGCCTCAACAGCGCTTTCAGTTTTTTAAGCTAAAAAGTTTTTAAACTGCTTCGAAAGGGAGGAAGATGGCAGAGGCGTCTTTTCACGTAAAGTGCCCCGCAGTACTGCACGAAAAGCTTCCCATCTGCACGGATTCAGTCTCTGCGGTCCACTCCCACCCGCCAACCCCACTAAAAAATTAGCTCTGCCGCCAGGCGAAAGCAAGCGATAAAGTCCGAGGGGGAAACATTCGTCCCACCACCCTGGAGTGAAAACGAGGGGTGCAGTTTCCTCAAGTGCCTCCCGACGCCCGCTACTCCCCGTCCAGCAGCCCGGGGCCGGGAACCAACAAACCGTACCTCTCCCGAGCCAGGTGCGTCCAGCCAGCGGCCCAGACGCCAAGCCCTCACGCCTCCTCTCTAGGAGCTGCGCCTCCTCCGACGGGCGCGGGGCGGGGCCACTCCTCCGCAGCCAATCCCCCACCGCGGCTGCAGCCCCGGTGGGGCGGGAAGAGCCGGGTGCTCTCGGAGGAGAGCCTGCCTTTCCACCAGGACCGTAGCTGCAGCGGCTGCTGGGCCAGTGCCCGCGGCCTCTTCCCCTGCTTTTAGTAGGCACTCATCCACACACATCCCCAAAATATGCTTGCAGAGAGAGTGGAGCGAGTGCCCGCGACGCACCTCTAGCTCTTTTGGGAGTGGAAGAGCTCCCATCCTGGGTTGGAGAGGTGCACGTGGCGCACTCGGGCTGAGCTTGAAGATAGCGCCTTGTCGGGACCCGCTCGGTGGTGAGGGGGAGCTGCTTGTGCAAAAAATGGGAGGCCCTAACCACGCGCCCACAACCGGTCAGCACGTAAAGCTGCTGCTACCATCCCCTGAACATGCACCCCGAGACCCGCCTCTACAAAGGCGCTGACCCCGGTGCCCCCGGATCTGGGCGGGAGGTGGTGCGCTGGGAGGCGCCAGCCTCGGAGGGGAGGGGCGCGCGGAGGGGGCGGTTGGCCCGCTGGCTGCCCACCGTCCGTCGCGGTGTCGGGGACACTCCCGCCGCCTCCGCTCCGTCCCCCTGGTCCCCGAGAGTGTGGGCAGGGCTGTCCCGGGGCTTCCGTGCCCGGCCTCTCCCACTTCTGGAGGAAAAAGCAGGGGAAGCCCCCGGCGCCCGCCGCCTCCGGAGAGCCGCGGAACCCCCGGCCGTGCAGGCGCTGAAGACGACCTCGGGCGGAGCCCCGGTTCGTCGTGCCTGTCGCCGTCCGTGTCCGGAGCGGCGGCCCGCGTCCGCCCGCTCGGCGCCCTGAGCCCCCTGCTCCGGGCCGTGGGGACCCCACCCTGCGGGGCGTGGGCGACGGCCGGCCGGGGACCAGCAGAGCAGCCGTCGCGGGGCCTTGCCGCGGCCTCCAGCAACCCAGCCCCGGGGAATGCAGTGGCCCCCGGTCCCTGGCGCCTCTCCGTGTCTAAGCTGGGCCTCCTCGCTCGCCTGCTCCGCGGCCACGACGCTCCTGAGCCGCGCCGGCCGGGCCCCCTCATGGCGGCCAAGTGGTTCAAGGAGTTCCCTCTGAACCTGAAGACCGTGTCGGAGCGGGCCAAGCCCGGCGGCGGGGGAGGCGGCAAACTGCGCAAGAACTCGGAGGCGGGCGGCCCCGGGCCCGCCCCGGGCAAGGGCCGCAAGAACTCGGCGGCCGAGCTGGGCAGCAGTCGGGCCGGGGTCGGCCCCCCAAGGACAGCCGGCTGTCCCGGGATAGCCTGCAGGGCCTGATTCAGGCCGCCGCGGGCAAAGGCCGCAAAAACTCCCGGACCACCGAGGAGGAGCCCCACCGGGGCGCGGCCAGGAGTTCAGGCTGCAGCACCTACATCAACAGGCTCATCAAAGTGGACACTCAGGAGAAGAACGGGAAGAGCAACTACCCCAGCAGCGGCAGCAGCAGCAGCAGTAGCAGCAGCAGCTCTTCCTCCGCGTCCTCTTCCCCTTCGTCTCTGGGCCCCGAACTGGACAAGGGCAAGATTATTAAGCAGCAAGACACGGTAAGAATACAATCTCCCGTGGACCACCTCTGCCCTGCTGAAGCCTAACAGTGGGAAGGGAGCATCCTGAACCCGCTGAACTCTAGGGTTTTATATACCTCAGAGAAGATGAGGATGTCTTTTCCGCTTCTGACATTGATGACCGCTAAGTCATCATTTTAAATGATGACCATTTGAAATCATTTGTTTAATCTTGAAAAATTCTTATTCTAGCCTTGGCAACTTGGCAGAAATGTACTTTCCATTTAATTTTGTTATCAGTTTAGAAGAATAAGTGAATGAAACAAGCGGGTGCTTTGTTGAATTTGACTACCTTGTAGATGTTGTGTATCTTAATTTACAAATCCAGGAGAATTGCAAAGCTAGACTTATGTATAAGTTTTTTTCTTCTTGAGCATAAGGAATGGTCACCTTTAAACTGCTTAAGTATGAATTTTAAAGCTCCAGGGGATGGATTAGCCACTACCCACCTTCTCTGCCGGAAACTCCATCATTCCTTGCACTTTTACCCAGTATAGAGTTTCTCCACGCTTCACTAGCACCCTAAGTTCACAGCCCTGTCATTCATCCCACTGGAGAAGGAAATGGCAAAGCACTCCAGTATTCTTGCCTGGAGAATCCCGTGGACAGAGGAGCCTGGTGGGCTGCTGTCCTTAGAGTCACACAGAGTCAGACATGACTGAAGCGACTTTGCATGCCTGTATGCATTGGAGAAGGAAATGGCAACCCACTCGAGTATTCTTGCCTGGAGAATCCCAGGGACAGAGGAGCCTGCTGGGCTGCCGTCTGTGGGGTCGCATGGAGTCAGACACGACTGAAGCGACTTGGCAGTGGCAGCAGCAGCATTCATCCCATGAACATTTGCTGTGCAGGAGCCATGTAGGATAGGGGGCAAGGGGCTGTAAGGGCTCGGGTTGTGGAGGATACAGAACAGGACAAGGAAATGCCCTGAAGGAAATTACAGATCAGCAGAGAAGGTGTTTCCTGCTTCTACGCGCCAGAGGTTTTCTGGGTACTGTCCAATGTGAGACAGTTAAGAAAAGAAGTGTGAAGAGACCCACTTCATTCGTACAGAGATGAGTTGGGGTTTTGTTTGCTTTTAAAAAGAGAAGAGAGAAAGCTCACACCCCGCCTCTCAGACTCTAGCCCAGGTGATCACTTCCTGTCATGAGAACTTTCTCTTGCCCAGGCTTCAAACATGCTGTTCCCCTAGGTGGGGTCAAGGGCAGGCAGCACATAACATGTGTTTGCACTGGGCTTTTCTGTTCATCCCTCTGTTTATTCTGTCCAGGTATATACAGCATGCCCACCTGAGTGCCAGACACTGGAGGGAGAGTTTGGGAAGATGGCCACCTCACCCGGACATTAGTCAGTGGTCTCTGTGTGTGTTTACCTAGATCGTAAGCAGCTCGCAGCCGAGAGCTGAGTATCATGCTGCTTGCTCCTCGTTGCACCTTGGGGATGCAGGACGCCTGAACGGGCAAGAAGCATGGAGTGAGAGAGTGAGTGGTGACCACAGTCCTCTGCAGTGACTGCTCGGTTATTTTCATGGCCATTGCTTCTCGATGTCTGAAGTTTCTTAGGCCATCTCCTCCCAGGAAGAGAACTCTCATCCAGGTTGCCCCTTCCTCCTCACTTCTCATTTATCTGGATTTCTTTTCCAGCCCCAGTGGCACATCTCCGTGAACTCTTTGGAGAATATAATCAGAGATTGTATGAAGGGCTGGGCTTCTTCCCTTAATTTTGATTCACCTTTGTTGTTGTTGTTTTTTTATCCCTCTCTTTCTCTTTAACTGGAATACATGCTTTATTTATACTATCCTAGCTGTTTATTTGGGGAGCCACATTGATAATAGGGGAAGTGCTGTGCTTTTTAAAAATGAATGTTTCTTGGGACTTCCCTGGTGGTCCAGCAGTTAAGACTCTGAGCTTGCACTGCAGGAGGCAGGGGTTCTTAACCTGGTCATGGAACTAAGATCCTGGGTGCCTTGCAGTACAGCCCCTCTCCCCTCCAGAAAGAATATATCTTTTCTCCATCAAATTTCCATAGAACTCTTCCTTCCAGAGAAGTACCTGTCAGACGCAGGCTCCCACATTGTCACTCAGCTGCAGCACTAGAGAAATACTGCACTCACACCACCTTCCCAGGCACCTTCCTGTTTTTGGAAGGATGTTTCTGTCACAACCCCTGGGCTAGGAAGATTCCACATGCCTCAGGGCAACTAAGCTCCTGCTCTGCAACTTCTGAGCCCACACTCTAGAGCCTGCTAGCAATTTCCTGAGCCCAAATGTTGCAACTGCTGGAGGCTGTGTGCCTAGAGCACCTGTGCTCCTCAACAGGAGAAGCAATGAGAAGCACTTGCACCGCAGCAAAGAGCAGCCCCCTTACCGCAACTGGAGAACGTCCACGCACAGCAATAGAGACCTAGTGCAACCAAAAAATTAAAAGAAATAAATAGTATTTTTAAAAAACTACCTGATTGTTGTCTGTGAGAATCAGTGCGTTTATAAATCATTGAACCTGGAACCCCCACAGTACTGTTTAGCTCTGACCTGTTTCTTAGACTTCTTATTATGAATCCTATTTCTTTAGAGCTGTTACAAATTCCTTGAGGACGAGAAGGTCTTGGTCTTATTTTATTCCCTCTCAGTGCCTAGCCAGTGCCAGTGGACGTGCAGTATCAGTGAGTGATGAGCTGACTTACCATGGCTATGTTGCTCAAAGAGTTGACATTAAAAAAAAAAAAAATCATAGAAGAGGTAGTAGACCAGTTCATTTTCTTCTACTCTAAAGGCATAGATATCCTCCACCCTCTGCCATCCACCCTGCCACACTTTAACCAGCAAATGCCTTATTGCTTGAGGAGAGAGAGGGAGGTGAAAAGAGCCTTGGGAATAAGCAGGAGAGCTTGGATGGATTGTTGCCAATCAAGTATACTACCAAAATAAACCAGATGTTTGTCCAGCTAGGTGGATAATAATGTGATCAAGTGCAAAAGCTCTTCAGAACTGGTTGGAAATTTTGAACTCTTTTGGGGTCTTCAGGTTTTTAGTAACTTTTCTGATACCATTGTCACTCTGGTATGTGATAATTGTTAGCAACTTCCCTGTCTGGTTTTCTTACAGGTCATCATTTTAGAAGACTATGCTGACCCGTACGACGCTAAACGGACGAAAGGTCAGAGGGACGCAGAGAGAGTAGGGGAGAACGATGGTTATATGGAACCCTATGATGCCCAGCAAATGATAACAGGTTTGTAACCAGGAGCTGCTTTATACTGAAATCTTGCACTCAACTTGGAATGTAGTAAAAAAATTAATAAGAACCAGTGTATATCTGGGGAGGAGAGGTGAAGGAACTATATCGGATCCTCCTGTGGGGAAGAAACAAAGTTAGACCCAAAACTAAAGTCAAAATATCTAGCTAACATCCTTACTAGTTTTGTATCCTTCAGTTTTAGAATTTGCAGGGGGTCTTTAAAGTTTTTCTAATTCTATGCAAAGTGACACTTGTGAATTTGCGGATCTCAGGATGTGACCTCCAGTTTTCAGATAATTTAAATACGCCTGTTGGCCACTGACAAAACTTTGACATCCATAATGGGAGTTATAAATCTGTGCCAAGGGAGAATAATGCTGACTTATAAGTTGAGCGGACACTCTTGTCATTTTGGGGGTGTCATACTTTTCCTTTTATTCATAATTTTCTTAAGTTGGTGTAAATAATACTTTAATTATTTAGATTTATTTGTGAAATTTTAGAGTAAGTTTTCTTTACTCCATAATGAAAAACTGCTGTTTCTAAGGGCTGACTCAAGGGAGCCTTGTTCACGTGTCCTGGGTTTCATGCCTGGGAAAGGAATAAATGGTCACACATGAAAGATTTTGTCTCTTCTCTTTAAAAACAGATTGAAAGGCTGTCAAGCGCGGGCTCCATAAGCATAGTCTCAGGAAAGTGGAGCAGGAGGGTAGCCATAGCGCCCTGGAAGGGTCAGGACAGGCCTCAGAGCCGGAGCTGCAGCAGGAAAGCGCGGCTCCGTTCCCTGCTCTCTGCTCACAGAGATAAGGCATCGCATTTGGGGGGTGCACCCTGGCCAGGCTGCGGCCCTGAAGGCCATTGGACTGTGACCTCTTCTGAAATCTGTGAATGAAAGGAAGTGAAAATGAACTTAGAATTCTAAAGAATATCAGAGACTTGAAAGGAATAGGGGGAAAGATTTTCTTTTACATAAAACTGAGGGAAAAGCTTTTCTGGAAAAAAAAAAAAGAATGTTTTGCTTTAATTCACTTTTCTTTGTCCTTTGATTTTTATTCCTCTCTTTCTCTTTAATTGGGACAAGTTGTTTATATTATCTGAGATTTGCTGGGGGGTGGGGTGGGGGGGGAGGTGGTTTCACTTTCTTATGGATCCACATTGATAGTAGGGAAAGTATTTTGCTTTTTAAAAATGAATAATTTCCTTCCATATAATCCTCACAAAATCCTGAAAACTAGGGGACGCTAATACTATCCCTTGTTACAGGGTAGAAAATAAGACCAGAGAGTTTCTGACTCTCATAAGATGTAAGGTTCTTTAAGAGACAGAACATAAATTAGAACCCAGATCTTCCCACTCCAGACTGAATGGTATGGTTTCTACACCAAAGTGCCTCAGGACACATTCAAAATGGTATATGCAAAAGCACTTAAAACTTTACACATAAATAGCAACCTACTCCGGTATTCTTGCCTGGGAAATCCCATGGACAAAGGAGCCTGGTAGGCTGCAGTCCATGGGGTCACAGAGAGTCCCCACAACTTAGCAGCTAAACAGCAAGAACAGCAACAAGGCATCTTTCCACTCAGACTCACAAAGAAAGTTGTATTTAGAAGTCAAAAGTTTGTATGTAACTTGTTGCTTTTCCAGAAAAAAATAAAATTTTAAAATTAAATAAAAGTCAGTGTCCAATATGAAATAAATGTAGTAATAGTAGTAGCTAGCATTTAATATTGGAGTACATATTAAGTCCCAGGCTTTGTTTTAAACGGTTTACAGGAATAAATGTATTTAGGAATGCAACACTAATACATTCAATTAGAGAATAAATTCAAATTTATTAAAAATTTTAATTACTAACTTAAGAATTATAATTTTTTTCCTTTGCTCTTTTAAAAAAATTTATATTGGTGAATTTTAAAATATACTTCATTTAAAATATATATCACAAAACAGCTACTCAATTAATGTAGAGGATATACCTCTTATTCTACACATAGGTTACACAGCTGGACAGAATAACAGGAAGTGAGTTTACCGGAAGCTGGAAATAAAAGATTTGCTACTGGGTGGGTTTTCTTTTTTTTTTTTTCCTTTTACCTTTTTATTCAGTTTGCTCCCTGTAAGGCTTGTCAAAGTCCAAGTTCAAAATGTCTCATATTTCTTGAGAAATCTTAGGGGAATAAACAAAAATTTTTTTCAGAATTTCTGCAGAAGATAGAGAGGGTTCTGATAAATAAAATTTAATTGTGGAGCTCTCAATTTCTGTACTGCCTTTTTTTTTTTTGTACTGCCTTTTAATACCTGTGAAATGGGAGTAACATGCCTGATTTCAACAATGTCTTGGATGTGTAGAACAGTGTTCATGATGGTATTTTGTAACAGCCAACAAAAAATTTCCCAGGCATCTCTTTGCCATGTTCCAGGTCCTACACTGGGCTCCGGGCATCCAAGGAACAAGATGCACAGGTCCCAGGTTGTTATGAACCTTACAACCCAAGGGGCAAACAGACCTAATAGCAGAAAAGACATCACTGAGAAGTGTGCTAAATGCCGTGAGGAAAAGAATGAAAATCATGATCTGCCTCAGGAAACGGGAAGGAATAGAAATTAAGAGGCATTTATTACTTTCCTATGGTCAAGTAACTGTGGGACTCAGACTCCCCAGATTTCCCTTTGCCCAAAACTTTGCTCTTTTAAAAGCTAAAGATTTGTAAATTTCAGAGTAAATTCTCATTTAGATTTATCCGAAAGATTGTTTTATGAAAAAGATAGGACAATGAATACGAGGCAATATTAGTTTAAACCCGTTGTTCTGCTAAATTTGCAGAAACATTTTAGCTAAATAATTAGCAGAAACGGTCTACTTAATTTAGCGTGTTGAGTTTTTTCCACCAAATGAAAACGGTAGCATTGGGAGAGTTTTTCAAAGTTTCCTAAGATGAGCCATCGTTCAGCATGTAAGTTCCTTCTGCAGTTGATGTCACACAAGTCGAGTGTCTCCTAGGTGCCAAGTTGCCAGGTTACCTTACGAATCCCACCATCCTGTGTGGTGGGCGTTAGAAGGGTCTGATTGACAGAGGAGGAAGCTAAGGTACAGAAAGATTCAATAACGTGTCCCTGTTATGCAGTTGGAGAGTTGGGATACCAGGTCACCCAGCACCCTTTGGTTTTAGTTACAGAGCTCCAGTCATAGGTATTTTTAAATTTTGGTTTTTGCCTCCAAATGGTTTTATTGGTTGGTATAGATAGTCAAATCTAAAGGAGAACCTCCGTTTAAAAACTGTCCATTATGGAAAAGACAGAAGACTTTTTGATTTACTTATTTTGTCTGTATTTTGTTTGTTAAACTTAAGTTTCAGGACTTCTGATTTATACCTGCTTTTGTTCAGATATTTAGATTTGTTTGATAGGAGAATGTTAATTTTAAATCAAAAGCTTGAGCACTGGTAAAGGACCCCTATATCTGATTCTAAGAGGAACGTGGAGCTTTATAGGGCTCTAAGTCTGATGTTTTGAATACATGAAATGGACTAAGGGAAAAGGTATGTTACAAAAATTGTAACTAATATTCTACATTAAATCTTTGAGGCATAAAGTAAGATATGGTAGAGAAAGCAAGGACTCTGGAGACAGTGGGCTGCCCCACTGACTATTGCACAGCCTCAGTTTATTCATCTGTGAAAATGGGCTAGCGTCTCTTGCTACATTACACTGGGCTTCACTGAAATGCAGGTGCAACATGCCTCGTACATGCATCCATGGAAGAAGTCACAATTATTTAGACACTTTGGAGAGAGAATTCCATTTTCAAAGAGAATTCTTAACAAGTATGTTATTGTTGTTTAGTGTCTAAGTTGTATCTGACGCTTCTGTGACCCCATGGACTGTAGCCTGCCCGGCTCCTCTGTCCGTAGGATTTCCCAGTCAAGAATACTGGAATGGGTTGTCATTTCCTTCTTCAGGGGATCTTTCCAACCCAGGAATGGAACCCAGGTCTCCTGCATTACAAGCAGATTTTTTACTACTGGGCCACTAGGGAAACCCCTGAGCAAGTATAAGGGACTATTAATTGCTAACTAGATAATTTAACAACAAAAAAAGTCTTGGTCTTCTGATGTTTTTAAATATAAATGGCATAATTCTGCACAGCTACAGTTGGAAACTGAGAAGGGAAAACTTTTCGGCCCATGTTATGTTTCTCGGCACCTAGTTGCAGCTTTGAGCTGGCACAGGTCAGGCCTCGGTTCAGCCCTTGGTGAAATGGGTGTTTATCTGCAGCCCGCTGGCTGCATTCTGTTGTCTGCCGTGGTAAATGGCCTCTATCGGCAGAGCCAGGGTGTAGCTTCCTCTGGCCATTTCCTCCTTCTCAGGCTCGTTTCCTCTCGGAGCCAGCTCTGCACGTCAGGGGCTATTCTCCTGCAGGAAGGGTCGGCTTGCAGCCCCGCGATTGTTTCTGTTTCTATGGCGCCTCAGGTTGGGGGCAGCCAGGTGCTGGAACGGACTCGAAGGTAACTCCCTTCCAAGGGGCAGAGAGGCCTTGTGCTTAAGCCCTTTTTTCCCCTCTAATTAAATATTGTTTTAAAAGAGATGATCATACTCCTCAGGTTTCACCCCAATGCCGGATCGTCCTGGGATGGAACATTCTCAACTGTATGCCTTCCAGTGTTTTTCCCAGAGCTCTAAGTGTGCACTGACTATCTAAGCTAGAAGGAATACAAAGCCCTCTTCGTAAAAGACCCAAATACATGTGAAATAAGAACTCAAGATTTTAATCAGGGTACATCATTTTAACCCAAACTCATTGAAATTTCCTGTGAACCGGGCTCCTTCTATCTTAAGATTGGACTCAACTCTTTCTCCATTTAGTTCAACCTGGACAGAATTGAGGTGAGGACTTTGGGAAAGCTTTCCCCAGCCTGTGCCAGTCTAAACAGAGAATAAAGTTAGGTTTTGATCAGAAACTTTAAAATTCTAAATTCGCCCTTTGAATGCCTTTGTGTTTTCTCTTTTCCTAGTCTGTAGAAAAGTTCTTTTCAAAAATTTCAGCCTTATCTTAATTGAACTAAGAGCAGAGTGTGTTTTTTGTTTCTTGTTTTCCATAACGCCATCTAGAATAAGCAGTGAAGAAAAAAAGCTGTCGATTGAAAGTCAAGAGGCTTGGACCGGAGATGTTGGAGACCTCAAACAACCCGAGGCACCTTCCTCCCCTGGGGGTGGAGAATGGTCCTTAGCTCTCACATTCGGATGTGGAGATTTTCATTCTAGGGCAACCCTTCTCCTTGGGCTGGAGCTAGCAATGATGAGATTAGTCCTGGAGCGCAGGAGGAACTGAGGTGGCGACCCAGGCGGAGTGGGAGTGCATCTCAGGCTTCTCTTAGTAGAATCACCTGGGGCAGCTCCGGCTGCCAGATTTTTGTTGTTTAGTTACAAAGTCATATCTGACTCTTTGCAACCCTGTGGACTGTAGCCCACCAAGTTCCTCTGTCTATGGGATTTCCTGGGCAAGAATGCTGGAGTGGGTTGCCGTTTCCTTCTCTAGAGGATCTTCCCTACCCAGGGATGGAACCCGTCTCCCGCTTGGCAGGCAGATTCTTTACCACCAAGCCACCAGGGAAGCCCCCCGCCCAGCTCAGTTAATCAGAACTTGTGTTGATGGGACCCAGGCCTGAGTCTTTATTAAAGCTCCCCCAGGTGATTCTGTGCACCAGACCTACAGTTTTATAGGATCCAGCTGCAGCAAAGGGCCCCTATCCGGCAGAGTTATAACCCCATCCTACAAGTAAATTTTGCCCCTTGAATTAATGTCCTGATTTTAATAACTTTCCCTGAAGTGTCTCATTTACCATCCTTTCCTTGTTATAGCTCTGATGGAGTCAGTGGTTCTCCGTCACCATGCCCATTTTCGGTTACTTGTAGAAAGTTTCACATTCCCTTGTTTCTGTGGCGTTGTAAGTCTCCTGATCCTCTTCTTCCTTACCTGACCATTCCTCCTCAGCCTTTTTTTGGTGACACTTGTTTTATCCAGCCTTAACTGAAGTCCCAGATTCTGCTTTTGATCCCCTTTCCTTTCTAATCAGCCTCCTTTTCTCTGATGATTGCTTTCATTCTTACCAACCATGATCCATGTGTGAGTAACTCCTTGACATGTACCTCTGACCTTCATCTCTCTGCTGAGCTCCAGATGTATGTTGTCACCTGCCCGGAGAAGTTCTAGAACTCCTTCCCCTTGCTCCCTCCTCCCATCCATCATCCAACCATTATTTAGCACAGCTGTTTCCTACAAAGTCAAACAAGACATGGAGGGGGGTCCCTGGCCTGGCAGTCTCCACCAAATTGGAAGTTCAGACACGTCGACAAATAAATCCACACACTGAGAGAAGAACAAGAGAGAGTGAGTTGATGAAGCAGAACCACCAGGGGGAAGTTGGGGCGTTGGAGAAGGTCAGTCGGAGAGAGGAGATGCTAGCCCAGACTCCAGAGGATTGGAAGATCATCAGCACGCCGTGGGCGTAAAACAGTGCAGTGTGCAGGGGACTTAAGTTCTGTTTGGTTGGAACAAAGCATTGGATTTCAGGAGGGATAGGGTGCTGTTGAGAGATGAAATCAGAGAGGGAAGTAGGCAGTGATGTGACTATAGAAGTGTCCCATGCCATGCTGAGCAGTTAGCACTTTGTAAGTGGACAGTTTGAGAGCTTATGGGATGGCAAGTGATGAGGTGTTTGTGTTTAAAAAGGTCCTCTTCACTGTGACCGCGTAGACAAACTAAAGACTTCCTCGTGGGCATTTAGAGGAAACCACAGCACAAGGCTTGAGTTGGCCTATGGTAGCACTGGTGGTAAAGAATCACCTGCCAATCCAGGAGACATAACGTGGGTTTGATCCCTGGGTTGGTAAGATTCCCCTGGAGGAGGAAATGGCAACCCACTCCAGTATTCTTGCCTGGAAAATTCCATGGACAGAGGAGCCTGGCAGGCTTCAGTACATGGGCCTGCAGATTCATTCGGACACAACTGAGCAACTAAACAACACGTGATGCCTCTGGGCCCTGAGCTACTCAGTCCTCAGACTCTGCTGCTGCTTTCCCACTGTGGCTCGCTGGCTGGTTAGCTGGTAGATAGATGATTTGCATCAGATATTTTGCATTGATTTCTAGGCTTCCATTCAGAGCATACCTTTATTCTATCTTGTGTGCTGTGTTGGAGTTCTCCAGAAAAAAAATATATATATATATATAGAGAGAGAGAGACAGAGAGATATTTATATAGTTGTTAATTATGTACAATTATAACAATTATATAATAATTGTTACTACCTGTTTAAAAACTTGTAATGGTTCACTACTGTATACAGAACAATCAAAACTCTTTTAATTCTGGCTTTTAAAATTTCTCCACTTTGGTGCCTGTCCTGCCTTTTCCAGCTGCTTCTCCCATACCACCTCTCCTCTCCTGGTCTTCTGTCCTTTGAACTTCTTTTTCGATTCCCTGTGATGGGAAAAAAGCCCTTTCTCGTCCCACCTCCATATCTTCACTCAGGCAGCTTCCTCCACTGGAAAAGACCTCCTCTATCAAAGTCAATGCATCTTCCATTTCTCTTCCACTTGGAGTCAATCCAAGAGTAGTGGCTAAGAGTATGGCTTCTAGAGCCCAACTTCCTGCTTTTGAATCCAGGCTTTGCACTTGCCGTCTTGAGCAATTTCCTTAAACTCTTTGTGCTTCAATTTTGTTCTGTTATATGGGGAACTAATAGTGTCCACCTCATAGGGCAGTTGTGAAAATTACAATGCACTTAGGAAAAAAATATGTAATGCATGGTACACTATTGCTAAATGCTAGCTCTTGAGATATTATTTTGTTTTTCTCCCTAACAACTCTGTTCCATATTCCAGGAGATAGTGAAGGACAGGGAAGCCTGGCATGCTGCAGTCCATGGGGTCTCAAAGAGTCAGATGTGACTTAGTGACTGAACCAACAACATTCTGTCGTTGTTAGCCTGTTAAGTATTATTTGTAAACGCATCACTAGGTCGAAACCACCTTGAAGTCAAGAACTGTGTCTAATGAACCTAAATATCTTCCCTCAATGGATGTGGCCCAGTGCTTGAATATAGTAGACACTCAATTTTTATTAAAATACTTTGCTCTTTAACAAGACATAGAGCCTTTGAAGATGACAGGGGGCCAGGAACTATGGAGCAGATCCCCTGAGGCCCCTTCTCTTCTCTCCAACCACACGGCCCCAGAGGCAGGCCTGCCTTCCGTTGTGATTCCCTAGTGCTTGGACTTGATCCCGCATCTGGCTCAGGGGACTGGCGGGAAGTTGTAGGGCCCTTTCCCCCCACCTCCCAGCGGGGCAGTTATCAGCCCCGTTAGCAACAGTCCAGGTGTTCTCCGACACTTCCAGCCAGGCAGACTGGTCTGGTTGGAAGAGAAGCGGTGATTCGGTGCATCACCGGGCTTCCACGGTACATTTTCTTCAGAAGTATTCTGTGCGGTGTGTGTTTTTCAGAAATCAGACGACGAGGTTCCAAAGACCCGCTGGTGAAGGCGCTTCAGCTGCTCGACAGCCCCTGCGAGCCCGGAGAGAACGGCCCGAAGCCCGAGGCGCTGGCGAAGCGCCGAAGCTCCAAGGAGCTGCTGGGGAAGCCGCCGCAGCTGTACGACACGCCCTACGAGCCGGCGGCCGAGGCGGTCCCGTTCGCCGCCGAGGGGCCGGAGCGGAAGGCGAGGCTGCCCCCGGACAGCCACGGACGGCTGCCCCAGGACGACGAGAGGCCCGCGGCCGAGTACGAGCAGCCCTGGGAGTGGAAGAAGGAGCAGATCGCGCGGGCGCTATCGGGTGAGGGCTGGGTCCTGTCCCGCTCCTGCCTGCCTTCAGCTTCCCTGCTGGAAAACCCCCGCCCGCCCGCTCAGCCAAGGCGCTTTTCTTTGTGTTCCTCGACTGCGAGTTTCTTTTTCCAAGAAATTTGATGACATGGGGAAATAGAAATTTGGCTATGGTTGCAAGAACAGGACTGGAAGAAGCCCCCTTAATGTTGCAAGGGGTCCTCTATCTTTCCCTTTATCCTTGCAGTGTGCAACTGTTTGGGAAATGCCTTAAATCACTACTGGAAAAACCTTATCACCACTAAAAGCTGTCACATTGAGTGAGAGCAGCTTCCTCTAACCCTTGGTGCTGTTCCTCCAACCTGTTCACATTTCTGTTTAAGATGGCAGTAGTGGATCAAATGGACTATAGCAGAGGTGGTTGGAAAGCAGGAGGAAGCTAGCTTTTTGTTTTCCTGTCGAAATCCTCCTAAAGGAACCAATTCTTCAGCTGTGAGCTGTTTTTAATAACCTAAGAGGAAGTTGATGAGTAGATTGTCAATAGATATTAAAGGTCAGTCTCCCTCCTGCTTCTCCCAAGACATAGTTTTTCTACTTATCTGGCCACCTAATTTCTTTTGCCTTTGTACAAGTTAGGGATATCTTTTCCTCTAACAGTAAAGCTGTGCTTTTGATTAAAACTGTCGTCAATGTAAAGGGTGAATAGAAAAGGTAATTTGTTTGATAGCAAACCTTTGAGTCCGGATGGGCTTTCCCCGGGCTCAGCTGGTAAAGAACCCACCTACCAGTTCAGGAGACTCAAGAGATGCGGTTTCAATCCCTGGGCTAGGGAAGATCCCCTAGAGAAGGAAATGGCAACCCACTCCAATATTCTTGCCTGGAAGATCCCATGGACAGAGGAGCCTGGCAGGCTAGTCCGTGGGGTCCCAGAGTCAGACCTGACTGAGCATGGCTGTGCGCGCGCACACACATTTGAATCAGGTTTTCGTGTGCTTTAATTTTTAAAATAATTTTATTCAAGTGTAGTTGATTTAGTGTTGTGTTAATTTCTGCTGTACAGCAGAGTGACTCAGTTATACATACATACATACATTCTTTTTTGTATTCTTTCCCATAATGGTTTACCACAGGATATTGAATATACTTTCCTGTGATGTTTAATGGAACCTGTTGTTTACCATCCTATACATACTAGTTTGAATATGCTAATCCCAGGCTCCCAGTCCTTCCCTCCCCACCCCCAAGTCAGTTTTTGTTTTATTTTAGAATTATTTTCCACAGATCCCTACTGGTCACCAACTTCTGTGCTAGATGCTGCTCATTTTCTCTCTTCTATCCAACCTAGATGCCATAGCATTGTTAAGACACTGTTAGTAGTTTCTATTTCTCAGCTGATTTTTCTCTTTATTATTTCATAATGAAAACTTCACTTGGTTTCATAGAACGATACACAGTCTTGGAAGGAGTCATTACCTGAAACTCTGTTTAGTCTTTTATTCTAAATATACTAAAAGAACGAGTTTTTTTTAAAGTACGTTCTGAAATATACTGAAGTGGTTTCTCCTCATGTTCTAAAACCATTCTCTGTTAATGAACATCTTGCAGTAAAAGTGGGTGCGTGTGGATGGTAGCAGTATGATCTGGATATCAAAGACAGCAGGAGCTCAGCTACCCCAGGACCTTTGTAGTACATTTTAGCTCAAATTAAAGAAGGAGGAAAGCTGCTTTCCTAAGATGAGGCAGACAAGTTCTTCTCTTTGAGGTATACGCAGGTCATCTCAGTGGCCTCTGATGTTAAATGGAGCCTTCCTTCCAGTTCAGTTTGAGGGCTCTGAGCGGCCTTCTGTCAAGGAGGAGGCAGTGAGGCAGCACCACCGACAGAAGAGCTGGACCCAGAAGGTCTTGAAGCCAGCCCTGACCGACCACAGTGAGGGGGGAGCGAGTGGACCCAGCCCTGCCGCTGGAGAAGCAGCCGTGAGTCTCCTCCCCAGACACGCGTGACACATGGTGGCTGGCAGCTGCTGGAGAGCCTTGGCGGGGCACACTGGCTCATTTTAAGTCTTTCTGGTGTTGAACACTTGTCTGGGTGGGGCTTATTCGTGAAAACCCATTTTCCAAGCCCAGTACCTTTGTGCCTAGGGGAAAATGAGGCCCCAGAACCCAGTCTCAAAATTCCATTCCCCTGTGTAGAGTGAAAACTTTTAAGTGACTCTAGCCCTGTTAACTCCCTCTGGGGGTGATGGATAGGTTTTGTGATCTGGGATTACCCAGATCTCATTTCGTCTATTTTGAATGGGAAGCCGGATCTAGTCCAGGCTGTTGAGCTTTCATGAGAAGTTCATTTCCCAAATTGCTTTATGGAATGAGGCCCTGTCTGGATTGGGATACTGATGCTCATGGTTTCTCCCCTGCCCCATTTTTCAGTTGGTATCATGGTGCCATCACCCGTGCTGAGGCAGAGAGTCGACTACAGTCCTGCAAAGAAGCTGGGTACCTGGTTCGAAACAGCGAGTCAGGAACCAGTAGGTACTCCATCGCACTAAAGTGAGTATTAAGCATCCTGGGCTCTCCCCTGTCTGGATCAAGAGTGGGGTGCAGACTTTCCCATCATGGGAAAATGACCAGGCAAAAAGAGATGTTGGGTTAGCCAAAACCTTCATTTGGGTTTTTCTATAAGATCTTACACTTTTTGGTCAACCCAATACTTTATATGATCCATAGGGATACATATTGACAGAAAATAAGATGCATTTGATTGGACAACAGAATATGACATTCTTTGTTTAGAATGCAAAACTGAGAGAATTCCCTGGCTGCTCAGTGGTTACGACACGGCGCTTTCACTGCCATGGCCCAAGGTTCAGTCCCTGGTCAAGAAACTAAATTCCTGCAAGCCATGTGGTGCAGCCAAAAAAGAAAGAATTCAAAATTGGTGTTGGGTAAATGTCCCAATATGCCTTATGATAAAGAGGGGTAAATATCCCTATTTTATTTCATTGTACATTGATTAGTTTCTGCCTTTTGTGATCTAAATTATTTCTTAGACAAATAATTTCTGATAAAAATAATAATTTCTAACAGGATAGTTCAGTCGTTCTTTTACTGTCTAGTGTTTGGGGCTTTAAGTAAATCAGATTCCTTGATTGTCACAATGCCAACTGCAATTTTGGTACCAGTTTCTTCTGTTGAAAAAGGAAACAGTGCCTTGCGATGACTGCCCCTGTCCAATTGTACACAGAACATTCATTTTTGCCTGGTAGGCTTATTCCAATAAGCCTGGTGTCATGGAAATTCTCGTTGCTCTGCGAGTTCAGTGGTGCTATATTGGAGGATCATTGTCAAGAGCCCTAACAGCAGTTCCTTCCTGAGGAAGCTGAGCCCCTACAGCTGAAACAATCAGACTGGAGGGGAAAAGAGGTTGGGGGTGGGGCCGGGCAACATGGCTCAGAAAATGGGATAGGCTACCAGATACACAATACCAGGAATAGCTTTGCTGAGTTCCTGAAGTGGGTGCTTGTGGATTAGGTCTTTGAGCCTTCGGTGCCAGCTGTCATATACAACCAGAAACAGTGTTTCCAGATTGGGGGTTGGGGGAGGCGAGAAACAAGTTTTATTATTATTATTCTTAATGTTTCCTTTGGGGGAAAGAAAGAGGAAACCTTTGACATGTCTTTTTGCCCTAAGAAGAGGTGAGTTTAAACCTCACCTTAGTGGTCTCATTCTTGGGCTTAAGCACTAGTTTGGCAGTTTGGGGGGAGGAACTGGGCAATTTTTTTTTTTCTCCCGGTCCAGTGGGCCTGTGCTTGGTGTGTTAAGGATAAATGCCCAGGGTGATGCACATTTATCTGAGGGCTGAGAAGCTTCTGTGTACTCTGCTAGAGTGCTGAAAGCTCTTCTGTATGTATATGACAGTTCCAGGAGTGGCTGGGGACCTGTTGGCCTATGAATCTAGCTGAGATTGTTTTCAGTGAGGAGGGATCCCTCTGCTCACTCATTCATGTCTTCTCCTCAATTTTGGTTTTGTTCCAGGACTAGTCAAGGATGCGTCCACATCATAGTGGCTCAGACCAAAGACAACAAGTACACCCTGAATCAGACGAGTGCTGTCTTTGGCAGCATCCCGGAAGTGGTACACTATTACTCCAGTGAGAAATTGCCCTTCAAGGGGGCAGAGCACATGACCTTGCTCTACCCTGTACACAGCAAGCTGCACCAAGGTTCAGCCTCCAAAAGCCCCAGCGGAGCCTCTCACACCTAGGGAGGGCATCAGCACCCAACCCGATCCTCAGGGGATAAGGCAGGACTGCACCATAATGTTTGGGAGGAAGCAGGACTCTCCATATAGAAGTCAAGAAGTCTTTGGCCTTGAATCCATTCCATGACACTTGGTTACTGATCTGTGCCTTTTCTCCTTGCTAAGCAGTTCTACAACGAGAAACCATAATTTACCAGTTGCCTCCACTCCCTGGAGTAGGGTTGTCTATTTGGGGCGTGACCCTCAGGAAAGGTAAGTCAGGAGTCCAAAAATACTTAAGGTTCTCCAAAATGCACTAGTTATTCCCTGGAATACCTAATTTCCAAATAAACCAACAAACTTGGCATTTATATACAACAACAGAAAATGATCAAACGGGCCCAAAGAGCATGTACTATAAGACCCCTTCTTGGGGGAAAAAGCATGAACAGTGGAAAATGAGTAATAGTGGACACTTTGGAAAAAACTATCTTTCTCTCTCGAGGGTCCTAGTTCAACTTCAGAGTCCATAAAAAGTCACAACGTTAGAGTCTGGCCAAAGAATTATTTTGTCAGCCAGCCTTCTAAGCAATGTTTGTGTTTTCTCCATTTCTGTGGACTTTTTTGACAAATCAGTTATATAAGCATAAATAAGAAGGAAGATGCCTGTGATTTAAGAATCACCAATATTGGCAGTATTGCCATAATTCTGAATTATAGAATTAAATTGCAGAATAAGTTACACAACGAAGATTTCACTTCTGAGTTTTAACAAATCTGAAAATTTACAGAGCGCAACAATTGTTATTGAATAATAGAACCTCTTTTCTCTTTTGTTTCATCTTTGTCCATTTTAGTAGTTATTGAAACAACTGAATTTTTCATTTATAGCCCTAAAATTAGATATACTTTGCATTTTAGAGTAACTATATATATATATGGGGTCCCCTTATATATATATATATATATATAGCATATGATTGTGGGAACTGGGTCTCTAAAACCTGCAGTTTCTCTCATGCTGTACAAAGCAGACTGGTTTGCACTATATTAAAATATTTTAAGAGACTGATGTTTTCTCTAACCTCTACTGCTTAAAGATATTAAAATAATATTCATAGTATCATTATCTTTATGATTTATTATGAACTTATATCACCAATGTACTTACTGTGAAGAAAAAAAAAAAACTGTGGAAATGGCATACTGTGAGAAGGCTCCAGTGAGTGGCTCTGTAATGAAAACTGAGCAGATGTTTCTGTATTCTGGGGTTTATAATTTGGTTCTTGAAACTGGTCCAGATACAAATGTGCTGACTGTTATCAATGAAAAGTTAACTTTTGTAACTAATGTTAGATACACAAAAAAAAGTTGATCCAGTTAACTTTTAGGAAAACATATCCTTCTGGTTATTAGTTATCATTTTACTGTTAGGATTTAGAGATTAGTAAATATTTGCATCTTTATTCAGTTAAGAATGTACCCAGAGCTGTGTGATCTTTGTTTTTAAAAATTTGAAAAGAACTTTTCCTCGCTGGATCTCAATGACTTTATTAGTTGAGAATGTTCTGTTTTTAAGTACTGATAGAATTTTTTTTTAATGTCCTGGTGTATGCACTTGTCTTTAGTACAAGATTTTTTTTTTAATGTTTAGCATCCATAGTTCCAGTTCCATTCACCAAATATTTATTTTCTTCCATATACAAATAATTCATTCTATTAAGCTTATTTTCAGTTCAGCATTCTAGAAATTAAATCCTGCTTTTTACTTATTCTACAAAGGAAGTTCAGCAGTTATCCCAATTTTACTAAATGCTGAAAACTTTGTAAAGTTTTTCTTTGTGCACTAAATGATTTCTGGCCCATACCCAGCAACTGTGATGAATGTAATAGTGAAGTAGCGCTTTGAAAGCAGACCTGATGCATTACGTATTTATTGAACTTCTGTCATGGGCTCAGTATTGGGCTTGCTTTATGCTGTTTTTCTGTGACAGTCATGCTGTTTTCTTTATATAATTAAAAGTGGAGATGTGTTCCTATATAGTCCAGTTCCTTCGCAACTGTCCAGGAGGTTATAGGAAAAAGAAACAGTAGATTAGTAGAAGGGAGGGATAAGCTACTATTTTCTTCCTGAAGTTGGGACACAAGCCAACGAAAGCCAGGGAATTCACAGCTGGGTGGTGGCACAAAGCGCCACATGTTCTGAAAACAGTTAGGCCCAGCAGGGTGTCCCTAATGGCTTCCTTGTTAAGCCTCCGGGCGGCTGATCTGAAGCCCTGTGACATGTCTCTCTGAGCTCTGAACACTTGTGATTTTTTTGTCACTTTGTCCTGATACAAGTGTTCTCCTGTGGTCTTCATTCTCTTGAGTTCATTCAGTCTTCTGAAATATTTTCTGATTCTTTCTGGAGAGAACAGTGTCTTCTCACAAATTTGTACTCCTTTGCCTTGAATTTTAGCATCCATGGAGCTTTTTACGACTATCCTTTCCTCTCTATCACACTTTGTTTCTAAGGAACGCTTTGCTGCATGTTACATGATGGGTTTATCTCATTGTCTCCTTTCAGGCCTCTAAGGACAGAGAGTGAAGGGACATTTCTCCTTGCTGCCACAGTTTTGTTTTTTTTTTTAAATCAGGATGAATTTCAACCACTGCAGTTGTTATGTTTAAATAAATAGGAATAAAAGAGAAATGTTGATACATGTACAAAAGGGTAAATACAGATATGCCTACTCTGTTCTGGGGATGGAAGTGTCCTTTTAGTTATCCGAAGTATTTTCTTAAAAGTATATATCAAAAGAGCCTTTATTCTTTGCTGCTTTAAGTCTCCCTGTTTTGCTGAATAGTTACTCGTTTATTGACCTCTGCCACAGGGTGGGGAGTGTGGGCAGATAATTTATAGGGCCAGCCAGATGTTTTTGAGATAGGTGGGAAAATAGTCCATATTTTTTAATTGGGTCATCTTAACTATGTAATTACTCTGTTAATGGCCACTGTTAGTAAATCTTAATACTAATTCAGAAGAACAGCTGAGCATTTGAGACATTCTTCAGTTGCTTTTAAAATGAGAGTAGCTTTTCTAGTCTATTAAAATGTCCTTTTTAGTCAAAGGTTAATGGCTCATTTTCCCTTCAATCTAGGGGGTATATATTTCATTTCCCTTCTCTCCTGATCCTTTTAATATATTTAGCAGAATTTATTTGATAACCTTTCTCACAGATGTCTCATTCATTAGTTGTCTCTTTCTTATTTCCCATAGCCAGCACTATCTTGGCTTTGTGGTATATTTATAATCACTCTTCTTTATTGTCTTCTCCAATTTTTGTACCCCGTTAACTTGGAGAAACTTGGCCTGCAGTGAACCTTAATTTTCCTACCTTAATCTGACACTATAGGAAGAAAATGATGGTGCGCTACTGCCATCTAGTGGAGAGAAGGAAAACTGCAGCGGGAAAACAGCGCATTTAGGGCAGGGTTTTCTGAAGGATTTCTGATACGGTCCTTACCAGGAAAATGATGACACAGCAGTTGCCATCTTGAAATCTGCCCTTTCCACAGGAAAGGTGATTTGCAACGTAACACAGCCATCGTCAGGAGGCCCCTGGACTATGGCTGGATCATGACGTTTAGAATCTGAAATTGTTTCTTAATGAATATGCTGGCAAAAGATCATGGAGACAAGCATCTCATTTTTGTCACATTCTTAACCATTCAGTTACTTTGTCTGGGGCCTTAACATTTTAAGTATCAACTAATACATAATGTTAAGTTTTGAAAATATCTGAAGATTGTATGTAATACAGGTGCCTATCTATAGTACTTTAGTAATTTATAGTATATCAGAAGGATTTTATTAAAATTTCTGGATGTATTGCAGTAGCCAACATAAGCTGCATGCCCTCCTGAAGATGGTTTACTCTGAAATGTAACTTTAAATAAACATTATTACAAGAAAGTCTGTGTTTCTGCTTGAGTCAGTTAGTTTTGAGAATCACTTCCCTTCGTTAAAAAAAAAAAAAACAACACTTTTCTGCCATAGCAGGGAGAGTCAGAAGTTTCATTTGCAATCATTATTGAGGAAATGTGTAAACAAACCACAGGTAAACATAACTAGTGGGTGTGACCTTAATTTTTTTCCCAGTTCAGCTTGAGAGCTCTGTGTTTTCCTTCCCAAATAAACAATCACACTTGTTTTTGAAGCTTTCCTCTTCCATTTCCTCAGTCTTCTTTGCCAGTAGGCAGTTGTTAATTTGTCCTTGCCCCTGACTAGGTATCTGAGTTGTGGCTTTGCTTTTGCTTTTTCTTTGTTGTCCTTATGCATGCGCCCAGCCCATCTGTGGGGCATGGCGCTATTGTCTGTTGTGAATCTGTTTTTCAGCCTCTACCAGGTGATTTCCACACCCAGCCATGGCTGAGAGCTGCCATTGGAAGCAGCTCTTTAGAAACCCAAATTCACTTGAGATTCTAGAAGGCTATTAAAGTCTGCCTCTCCATCCAACATTTATATAAATTGCCACCAGGTGGTATAAGTGCTCATTGTTTTTTCCCATCTGTGTCAACAGAAAAGGGAGTTTGGGTTGAGAAATGTTCACCTCCCCCACATCAGCAATTGAGTACTTGTTTTCAGAAATCAAGTTGCACACATTGTTTCCAACAGCCCAGGCTTTGGTCTGTTGAGCTTGGATTCTGACCCTGTGAAAGGCCAGGATGGAAGTAATGAGAATAAACTCTTGCTGTACACCAGGCGTGCTCCTGAACAAATGCTTTCCATGCTATATTAATCCACTTTAGTTCTCCACAAGGCAGTGAACCAGATGGCAGCCTCGTTTTTCAGATAAACACTGAATCAGTCCGTAGTAAGTGATAGACCATACTATCACTTAATATCACGAAAAATTGATGCTTTTGAACAGTAGTGTTGGAGAAGACTCTTGAGAGTCCCTTGGACTGCAAGGAGTCCAACCAGTCCATCCTAAAGGAAATCAGTCCTGGGTGTTCATTTGAAGGACTGGTGTTGAAGCTGAAACTCAAATACTTTGGCCACCTGATGCAAAGAGCTGACTCATTTGAAAAGACCCTGATGCTGGGAGGGATTGGGGGAAGGAGGAGAAGGGGAGGACAAAGGATGAGATGGCTAGATGGCATCACCGACTCAATGGACATGGGTTTGGGTGGACTCCGGGAGCTGGTGATGGACAGGGAAGCCTGGAGTGCTGCGGTTCATGGGGTCGCAAAGAGTCAGATATGACTGAGCAACTGAACTGAACTGACCCTGCAGTCCAGGTCTAATTCTGGAGTGGCTCTTAATTGCTCTACCTAGACAGACAGACCTCATATTCCTGCGCTTCACAAATACTGTGATCTTTACAAGCTGAAGGTTTATGGCAATTTTGGTGCTATTTTTCCAACAGCATCCTCTCAATTCTTGTCTCTGTGTCACATTTTGGTGGTTCTCACGGTACTTGAAAGCTGTTCGTTATATTTGTTACGATGATCAGTAATGTTTGACATTACAATTGGGATTGTTTGCCGGTGCCATGAACCATGCCTATCTAAGACAGTGAATTTAATAAGTGTTGGACTTCCCTGGTGAGAAGTGGTTATGAATCTGCCTGCCTAAGCAGGGGACATGGAAATTTTCCTGGTCCAGGAAAATTCCACATGCCATAGGTCGACTGAGCCCATGAACCACAGTTACTGAGGCCCGAGCTCCTAGAGCCCGTGCTCCGCAGCAAGAGAAGCCGCTGCAGTGAGAAGCCTGCGCACAGCTAGAGAAAGCCCCTGCTCGCCGAAACTAGCGAAAGCCTTCGTGCAGCAGCCAAGACCCAGTGCTGCCAACGATTGTTTTTATATTTTTAAAAATAAATATGGTGTATTCTGGGGCTTCCCTAGTGGCTGAGATGGCAAAGAACCTGCCTGCAATGTGGGAGACCTGGGCTCAGTCCCTGGGTTGGGAAGATCCCCTGGAGAAGGGAATGGCTACCCATTCCAGTATTCTTGCCTGGAGAATTCCGTAGACAGAGGAGCGTAGCATGCTATAGTCCATAGGGTCCCAAAGAGTCAGACATGACTGAGCAACTAACACTTTGACATCATTGTGTGTTCTGACTGTTCCACTGGCTGGCCATTCCCCCATCACCCGCTCAGACCTCACATTTCCCCTAAATACAGCAATATTGAAATCAGGCCTAATAGTAAACTTACAATGAACTCTTAAGAATCTAAGTGAAAGGAAGAGTCTCTCACTTTAAATCAAAAGCTAGAAATGATTAAGCTTAGTGAGGAAGGCACCCCTAAAGCCGAGATAGGCTGAAATGTAGGCCTCTTCCACCAGTCAGCCAAGCTGTGAATGTAAAGGAAAAGTTCCTGAAAGAAAGTGTTACTCCAGTGAACAAACAAATGATCAAGTTAAACAGTCCTATTGTTGATACAGAGAAAGTTTGAGTGGTCTGCATAAAAGACCAAACCAGCCACCACATCCTCTTAAGTCAAAGCCTCATCCAGAGCTGTCTTCAGTTCTGTGAAGGTTGAGAGAAGTGCTGAAGCTGCAGAACGCAGAAGAAAAATTTGAAGCCAGCAGAGATTGGCTTATGGGGTTTAAGAAGAGAAGCTATCTCTAGCACATCAAAGTATAAGATGAAGCAGCGAGTGCTGATGTAGAAGCTACAGAAAGTTATCCAGAAGATCTAGCTAAGATCTAATGAAGCTGGCTACACTAAACAACAGATTTTCAGTGTAGATAAAACAGCCTTCCATTGGAAGAAAATGCCATCTAGAACTTTCATTGTTAGGAGAAGTCAATGCCCCGATTAAGATCTTTGAAGGACACGCTGACTCTTGTTGGGGGCTAATGCAGCTGGTAACTTGAAGCTGATGCTCATTTACCATTCCAAAAACCCTAAGGGCCTTAAGAATTATGCTAAATCCACTCTGCCTCTCCTCTATAAATGAAACAACAAAGCCTGTATCAGTACATCTGTTTACAACATTGTTTGCTCAATATTTTAAACCCACTGTTGAGACCTGCTCCGGAAAAAAAGATACCTTTCAAAATATCACTGCCCACTGACGATGTGCCTGGTCACCTGAGAGCTCTGATGGAGATGTGCAGTGAGATAGGTGTTGCCTTTACTCCTGAGAGCACAACACCCATTCTGCAGCCCATGGTTCAAGGAGTGATTTCAACTTTCAAGTCTTTGTCTTTAAGAAATACATTTCATAAGACTCTAGCTGTCATAGATAGTGATTCCTCTGATGGATCTGAGCAAAGGAAATTGGAAACCTTTTGAAAAGGATTCATCAGTCTTGTTGCCAGTAAGAACATTTGTGGTTTGTGAGGAAGAGGTCAAAATATCAACATTGACGAGTTTGGAAGAAGTGAATTCAAAACCCTCATGGATGACTTTGAAGGGCTCAAGACTTCAGGGGAGAAAGTAACTGTAGATGTGGTAGAAATAGCAAGAGAACTAGAATTAGAAGTGGGGTTTGAATGGATGACTGAATTGCTACAATCTTATAAAACTTTGATAAAACTTTTTTTAAACTTTAGTGAATGAGGAGATGCTTCTTATGAATAAGCAGAGAAGTTAAGTTTCTTCAGGTATAGATGTTTCTTCTACTGGCAAGGAAGCTGCAACGATTGTTGAAATGACAGTAAAGAATTTATAATATTACATAAACTTAGTTAATAAGCCAATAGCAGGATTTGAAAGGATGACTCCAATTTTGAAAGAAGGTCCACTGTGGGTAAAAAGCTATCAAACAACACTGCATGCTACAGAGAAATCTTTCATGAAAGGATGAGTCAATCAATGTGGCAAACTTCATTGTTGTCTCTTTTAGGAAATTGCCACAACCACTCCACCCTTCAGCAACCACCACCCTAATCAGGTAGCACCATCAACATCAGGCCAAGACCCTCCACTAGCAAAGACTGTACAACTCACTGAAGGCTCAGATAATGGTTAGCATTTTTCAGCAATAAAGTGTTTTTTAATTAATGTATGTACATTTTTAGACATAATGCTATCGCACACTTAAAAGACTACAGTATAGTATAAACATGTTTTATATGCGCTGGTCGACCAAAAAATACACATGACTTGCTTTACTGTGATATTTGCTTTATTGCAGTGGTCTAGGTCCAAACCTGCAATATCCCCAAGGTCTGTATGTACATCCCTTCCCTTTCAGAGACTATACCTGGAATTCTTCACCTTTGACTAACGATGCAAAGAATAACGATGCAAACACCAACTGGTGTTACTTAGCAAGTAAAAAATAAAGTTTAAAAAAAATGGTCACAAAAGCCAAGAAGAGGAAGCAACACTAACGTCCACGGGTGGATGAGCAGATAAACAAAATGCAGTGTATATATGTACAATGAAATATTACTGAGCCTTAAAAAGGAAGGAGATGTCAACACGTGCTACAATATGAATGAACCCAGAGGACACTATGCTAAGCTAGACACAAAGAAAACAAATACAGTGTGACTCCAATTATATGAGGTACCTGGGACCGAAGAATTGATGCTTTTGAACGGTGGTGTTGGAGAAGACTCTTGAGAGTCCCTTGGACAGCAAGGAGATCCAACCAGTCCATCCTAAAGGAGATCAGTCCTGGATGTTCATTGGAAGGACTGATGTTGAAGCTGAAACTCCAGTACTTTGGCCACCTGATGAGAAGAGCTGACTCACTGGGAAAGATCCTGATGCTGGGAAAGATTGAGGGCACGGAGGATGAGAGGGTTCGACAGAGGATGAGATGGTTGGATGGCATCCCCGACTCGATGGATATGAGTTTGAGTGAACTCTGGGAGCTGGCGATGGACAGGGAGGCCTGGCATGCTGCAGTCCATGGGGTTGAAAAGAGTCAGATACGGCTAACCGATTGAACTGAACTGAAGTGAAAGTAGTCAGATTCATGGAGACAAAAAATAGAATGGTGTTTGCCAAGGCCTGGGGGAGGGGAGATGTGGAAGCTGTTGTTTACTGGTATGAAGTCTCAGTTTTGCAAGATGAAAACATTCTAGAGGTTGTTTACACAACAATATGAATGTGCTTAACACTACTGAACCCTACAGTTAGCAAAAGTTAAGGCACCAGATTTTATGTCTTTTGCCTGCAGTCCTGTCTGACTCTTTCTGACCTCATGGACTCTAGCCCATCCAGCTCCTCTGTCCATGGGATTCTCTAGGCAAGAATACTGGAGTGGGTTGATTGCCTTCCTCTTTATGTCTTTTACCTCAGTTAAAAAAAAATTCCAGTCTGTATTATCTTACAGTGAAAATGCACCTAGCAGACTGGACATCCAGGTTGTCGTGGGTGATTCAGTGAGTTCTCTCCCCACAGGTGAGCCACATGGACACAGGTGGGGGAAATGGGAATTAGGTCCACCTCCCGGACCACCCTGTGCTGGGTCTGACGGGTCATGTCCTGGGCTTGGGCATTCTTTGCCTGCTTAAGAGAGGCTCCATCTATGGATCTGGTAGCCTGAAGTCCTTCAGGACAATTTAAGCTCTGATAATGAACATGCAATTATAAATTAAGGAGACTCTGAGCATGGAGATCATCACTCCCAGAATCCACAAGTAGCACCAGGATGACTTCCCCCATGTTGTGAATCATTTGTTGTGAGTCACGGTTATCATCTCAATTCAAACTTAAAGCCCTTCCTACATGACATTTTTCAAGGATTCCTACTGGCTTCTTTAAGCCACTCTGAGTTTATTTTTGTGTATGGTGTGAAGGTGTGTTCTAACTTCACTGATTTACATTGTTTCTACTACTGCTTTCTGATTTGTGTGTATAAATAAACAAGATTACCAATTGGGATGAACTGAAGGAAAGAGATATTACCTGTGCACATAAAAGCCAGTGAGGTGAGTAGAGGGGTAAATTAAGAGTTTAGGATGTTAATATCTATCTTGTATATAAAACTGCTATATATAAAAGAGATAAACAATAAGGACCTACTATATAGCACAAGACATTATATTCAATATTTTATAATAATCTATAATGGAAAGGAAAAAAATATATATATATATAAAACTGAGTCAGTTTGCTGAATATCTGAAACACAACATTGCAAATCAACTATACTTCAATTAAAAAAAAAAAGCCAAGCCAAGTAGTTAGTCAAAGTATCAAGCAGTATACTGTGAACAAGTGAGAACTGTGGTTTACATTAAAAGATAGTTGAGGAAGCTGTGTTGGTAATCATTTTGATTTTTTTTTGGTCGCTCTGGGTCTTTGTTGTTGCATGCACGAGGGTTTCCTCTAATTGTGGTGAGGTGGGGCTTCTCTCACTGCTGAGCACAGGCTCTAGGCATATCGGCTTCAGCAGCTGTGGCGCGTGGAGGCCTCATTAGTTCCGGCTTGCCCGCTCTGGAATGGGGGCTCAGTGGTTGTGGCACACAGGCTTAGTTGCTCTGAGGCATGGGGCATCTTCCTGACCAGGGATCAAACCCCACGTCCCCTGCATTGGCAGGCGGATTCTTATTCACTGCACCAGCAGGAAAGTCCCTATTTGCATTATTTTAAATGGTACGTTTGCAAGTGAAGCATTCCCCCTAAAGTCCTTGCACATTTAAAATGGAGAATGTCAATGCTTTTAAAAGATTCATATAATGAACCATTCTGTACCTATTACTCCAACAGTTACTGTCTCATAGTCAGTTTTGCTTTATCTATGATCCCCACCTACTTCTTGCATTTTTGCTTAACAATTTTTTACAGGCAGTCCAACCTGGTTGCACTATTCCAAAATAGACGGATTATAACGGTTTAATGAAAAGCTTTCTAACTGTAAAAACATACAGGCTCATAAAAAAAATTTTAATATGCATAAAAGAAAAAGAAGGAGCAAATCTGGTCTTCAGCAGCTTCCTAATACTCTTAGAATGTCAAAAAATTGCTCTGCACATTGCATGTCCAAGGCAGGTCTCACCTCGGGCCCTGCACCGTCAGCCTCCCTAGGCCATCCCTTCAACCTAGAATCCTCCTGTTTTCACTTTCCTTCCCCTTCCTTCCCTGACTCCCTAGACCAGATTAGTCACTTGGCTTCTGGAGACAGCAAGAGCATTTGCTTCCTAATTGCCTGGCTCAGTGAGTGAACTGACAGCATCTTTGGGAAGGGCTTGGTTCCTCTTACATCCTGGCATGATGATGGAGTAAACATCCCCTGAAGGACTCAGCCCAGAGAGAACCACCTCTTCCAGTGTGGTGATCATTCACCCTTTCAGACACAGTGGACATAAGAAAGTTCTCATGCCATAAATAAAGCACAGTTTGAGGGTTTCAAGGAAGTTCATTCAAGTATTGGTGGCACAGTTGTAAAGAATCTGTCAGCCAATGCAAGAGACGCAAGAGAAGAGGGTTTGATCCCGAAAACCGGAAGATTCGCTGGAGAAGCGAGTGGCAACCCATTCTAGTATTCTTGCCTGGGAAATCCCATGGACAGAGGAGCCTGGTGGGCTAGAGTCCAGGAATCTTAAAGAGTTAGCCAGGATTTAGCGACTAAACAACAAACAACATTAAAATATACACCCAGGAAGCAACAGAACACCAGATCAATCACTCAGAGTTCAGAGGAATAGATACGGGACTGATACAGGAGGGGAAGTGGTTTGGTTTCTGAGGAAGGATCATTAACCGTAAGGGAGCTATTTGCTGCCCCCGCTTCTGCAGCCCATCTCCTCTGCGGCCCATCTCCTCTGCGGCTCCTATTTTGTGAGCATCACTGAGGTCTGGTGGCCTCAGGGACACACCTTCATAGCTCAGACTCCCAGGGTCTCAGCTTCCGCGCTGATACATGTGATAAACCAGATGAAGACTCCAGGCCCATCTCCCCATGAGGGTGAGTGGGCCAGGCCCCCACCCAGCACAGGGGCAGAGCACCTAGCCTGGGAAAGGGGGTGGAAAGGTAGACCCATCCTGGTTGTCACCAGGGGCTGAGGGGCCACACAGCAAGGGAAAGAGCACTGGCTTGGGCTCAAGCAGACCCAGGTTTGGGGTCTAGTTCAGCCTCTTACCCAGCTCAGGAGTCTTAGACCACTATCTTCACCAATATGAGCCTCTGTGGTTGCATCTGTAAACTGGTGAAAACATTTACCTCTCATTAGGATGAGAAAGAACATCCTATTTGTGAAGCACATGGGGAGGGTCCATAAACGGCTGTCATTACTATTAGCTAATCTTAATATGCCATCTCGACCAAAAGGGACGGTGACCTTCTGGATAACCAGCAGGGCCAGTGGTGTAGCTCTTTGCTGTCCACAGGTTTTGTCGCCTGCTTAGGCCCCCAGTAATGTCTTGCCATAGAACCTCGCCTCCCACACTGCAGTCTCCCTCACAGAGACCCTCGGAGCTAGCGGCACGGCAGGAGAAACTGAGCACCTTACACCCATGTAAAGAGACGCCCACTTTTGTGATCTGGAGGGTCTGGGGTTGAAGCCTGGGCGTCTTGTAATTCCTGGACCCATCCACAGACATGATCGACGGAAAGCTGAGGCCCCAGAGCACCCACCTCCTCACAGAAACAATCAGGGTCCACGGTTACCCTCGGGGTCCGTCACCACCTTCTCCAGACCGATCTGGAATCCCTGCTGGTTGTGGTGACTCCAGTGTACACCACGTGTACCTGTGCCTTGCGGGGGTAATGAACACGCTGTCCACACGAGCAGGTGCTGCTGACACAGTCCTCCTCCACCTTTCCCCCACTCCCTTCATCAGTCACTGGGGACAGACCCTAGAATGTCCCAGTTACACTGAATGGGACATCTCATCATTTCAGAACCCTCATTGTTCAGCACATGCATTGAAAAACCAAACTAGGGGACTCCCCTGTTACCCCTGCGGTTAAGACTGTGTGCCGCTGCCAGTGCAGGGGTCAATCCCTGTCAGGGCCCGAAGACCTTACATGTCACTCAGCACGGGCCCCAAAATTAATTAAATAAAACACAAAATAGAATTCAACTGTCCTCACGATAAATTTCATTCTTTAAAAAAATCATGAAGAAGAAGTGAAGTCGCTCAGTCATGTCTGACTCTTTGCAACCCCATGGACTGTAGCCCACCAGGCTCCTCCATCCATGGGATTCTCCAGGCAAAGAGTACTGGAGTAGGTTGCCATTTCCTTCTCCAGGGGATCTTCCCGACCCAGGGATCAAACCCAGGTCTCCCACATTGTAGGCAGACGCTTTACCAAAATGGACTTGTGGTTGCCAAAGGGGAAGGTTGTGGGGGAAGGAAGAATTGGGAGTTTGGAATAAGCATCTTAGTTCCCCAACCTGGGTCCTCCACAGTGAAATCAGAGTTTTAACCATGGGACCATCAGGGAATTCCCAGATGCAAACTATTATTAATATATATATAAAATGGATAAACAACAAGGTCCTACTGTACAGCACAGGGAAATATATTCAATATTCTGTATAAACCATAATGGAAAAGAAAATGAAAAAGCATGTGTATATATATAACTGAATCACTTTGCTGTACAGTAAAAATTCATACATCATTGCAAATCAACTATACTTCAATAAAATAAATTTTTCAAAAAATAAAACACAGCTTCTCATCACACGATAAGCTATTTTCTTTGTGGACATTCGGCAGCCTTACTAAGCATTTTGAAGTTACCTGAGAAAAAGAAACAGCCTAGTTGAACACTGCATATTCCCATAGTGTGAGTGTTTCGGGATCTTACTGAAAAATCTCACTGTACTCATGTTTTGGATAGTCACTGAAAATTGCTGTTGTGAAATAAGATGTGGCTGAGGTTGTTCTAAGGTTGTTTTAAGGAACACACATCAGCAAGAAGACCAGAAGTTTCGCAGAGAGACCAGGGGGTGGTCAGTATTTGAAGGGTCGTGTAGGGCTGGCTCCCCTGCTCAGGACTGTTTACATGATATGACCACTCGGTCAGCTCACCCAGCCAGCCCACCTGGCCACCACCCTGCCTGAGAGGCTGCCAGGCCCAGCCCAGCCGTTGCCTGCTCAGACCAGCTTCAGGCCTTCCAACAGCATACTTCTGCTATGCAAGAAGGCACCATATCTCCTGCCTCTGGCCTGTGCTTCTCACAGACAGGGTGGAAGGTTTGGTGTCCTTCTGCATCAAAAAATAAGGAAAGCGGTTTCCTTAGTGGTCATTCCAGTAACTGAGTGTTCCTTGCCATCCTCTACAGGATCCCCCATCTGCTCTCTCACTTCTCTCTCTGGAAAGAGCATCATGGCCTTACCAACCTAACAGTGATGCGGTGAAGAGGGGGGCCACTCTCATCCATTCCCTGCTCCTTACACTCACTCCCACACCCTCTGTGGGGCCCACACAGCCAAGCCACCATGGGACATCTGTTTCCTGTGTCATTTTCTGCAAGACAGGGACCAACCTCGCAAGAAACCGTGGCATCCTCAAGGATGGGCCCCGTAGGTGTGGTCGGTCGTGTGGCTTTCTTTGATTCCCCCGGAGGCTGGGGGCCGCGCAGCCGGGCCTGGCACTTCAGCTTTTGGACTGAGTTACACAATTTCCAGGTTTCCATGCAGCTTCCTCCTCCCCAGCCCTGAACTGTTGACACAGCAGCTCTTATCCACAGGGCACCCACATGAAGGCTTTCCTCTGTTTGGAAGATTTTGGGATGGCAGTGTCCCAAGGTTTATGGAAGATCCTTTTCAACAGGGGACAGATGCAGCCTGATGATGGAGAGGTTCAGGGTTGACTTGTGATTCTGTTAACAACCCCTGTTCAATAAACAGTCTTCTGATGAAGAATGGCCCTTCCTTTTCCTTCCCCCAGCTCCATCACCTGATAATGATGTAAAAAAGGCCAAGCACCTACGCCCTTTCCAGAAAGCCCAGGGCTCCAGGCTCGTTTGGGGAAATAACTTTAAAAATGAAAGTCTTTGATAAATTGCAATTTATTTCTTAAACTCACCTGATTTTTTTTCCAGAGGTAATTTAATCCTGCATTAAGGAAAAGTTCACCCCCAAATGGTTCTCCTTGACTTTAAACCCATGTTTCTTCACCCCTTCCCGAGTAACCATGCAAGTCTTTCCTTGAAAGGACCCAGGCGCCAAAGCATCACTGTCTCCCAGGCATATTTTTTAGAACTTATTTATTTCAAACATTTACAATTTTAATTTTAAATGCAAAATAGCTGATAAAAAGAAAAACACTGACAAAAATTATACTGACCCTTTGCCCCATATACAGACAGACATCACCAGCCTTTGGTATTTGCGTTCAGATAATTAGGTTAAAAAAAAAAAACTAAACTTAAAACTATTATTTCTCTCCAGAAAAAAAATAAAGTTGAGGTATTCTATTTAACAGATGTGTGCTCTCCATCCAAATATGGTTTCTCTATTAATTAACAGCCTTGCTACACGCTGTTCCAATCCTTTCCTTCTGAAGTAGATCTGCATTTGAGCATATGTTCATACATCTGACAATGTTCCTTAATCATCATTAAGGTTGCCATAGAAACTTGCTGGCACTGGAGCCAGGCTACACAGAGGACGCGATGCTAGAAGGACCTTTCGGGGATGCTCGGGAGTGTCTGGGACAGAAGTGGAGCCAGCTTGGCAAAGCCCCGCTGCCAACTGCTGCATGGGAGGCTGGGATCCAGGCTCCTGCTCCCAGGGACCACCAGTTGCCCCTGCTTCTCCAAATTAAGATAAATTCTTACCAACTCAATCTGGAGCTGGGTGTCAGACTCCTCCCCAACTGGGGCAATCTTAAGTGCCTTTGATGAAGTGATATAGCCCAGGACCAAAGCAGCCAGGCAAGACATTCCTGAACATTCTACAGGAAACCCACAAACCATGATCATCACCCCCAGTCTGTCCCACTGAGCTCTGCTGAGCCGAGCTCTGCTCCCCACCAGGTGGGCTCCCAATCCGCTCCAGGAGCAGATTCCACCCCTTGTAAAGGTGTTTCCTTCCCTCGGGGACAGCAGACAAATGACAGAGACTGGGGTGAGCCCAGAGCCGGGCAAACAAACTGCCAAGGGCAAGGCTCCATCAGGGCAAAGGGCTTTCAGAGTTGCCGAAGGCTTTGCAGAAACAGTCAATGCTACTTCCTCGACACTTAAAAACAAAAGATTTTTTTTTCATTAATGCTACAAGAATTAATGACCACTTTAACCGAAACGCTGAACTAGCATATTTTCAATGTTTCCCACCCAGCAGGATAAGCTGTCCATCTGTAATAAAAAACTGTCTCTGGGCTAACATTTCCTTCTGGCTGTGTAGCAGATTGCTACAGGTATTAGGTGAGTAGCATCACATGCATGCTGCAGAAACACAGGTAAGAATGACCTGTGAATTGAAACACACATTCACTGACCATAGATTCAAAGACAGAGAGTGGGGTGTATACCTATGTACACCGAGCAAGAGAAGACAAATATTTTTCCTTCATCTATACTAGCTTATAAAAAAAAGAGGGGGGGAGGCAGTTCCGTTCAAATAATAATGAAAGCAATAACAATTTGGAGATCAAAGCTGCCTAGCTCTCAGCAGTCATGAGCTATCTGGATTTCACATCTTCCACCAGCACCGCTGCCTGGCTCTGCTAATATTACACGTGGGTCAAACTTTGTCAAGAGTAAACTGTGGGCAGAGAATCATCCTGTCTCATGCAGATTCTCATTTTCTATATTTCCCTTTAACAGCATTTTTGCTGGTCTCGGTCACGAAAACTTGAGAGAAAAACAAAACCACCTGCCTCATTTTTGACAACTTCAGATTAGTTGCCAAAGGCAGCAACAGAATCTGAAATTTACAGCCAAAGCCAGCAATGAAAGTCACCACGTAGCCCAACGTCATAACAGTTTGAGCCTGGCAAACAGTAAATAAAACATGATCATTTCTGTCCTTTTCCCACCTGTCTGGTGCTGGTGGTGGTTCTTCTAAAATGGGAGACTATTAGAAAAGTGTTGTGGTCTGGTACATTTTTAGTGGTGGGTTACACAACTGATTTTAATCACAGCTTCTTTCTGGGACTTCCCAGGATATGTGAGGGTGCTTGTCTGGGAAACCACTAACTTCACTGAATTTTCAAAGCCTAGACAGAAAAGTGCACTGCCGTGGCTAGGCGTTCAGTCGGTGCTCCAATGCTAGGGGAACTCAGTCACATTCAAGGAACTAACTAAAGAGGAAGGCACCAGGTTAGGATTTTTTTTTTTTTTTTAATGAACCTCGTCTGATACTGGAGGATTCGTGGCTTTCAGTGGTGGGGATTTTCAGCTGACCTGCTGAGTAATCGTGGGAGGCTGGCTTCCCAGCACTGTGACCTGGGAGCTGGACACCATTTCCTTCTCGACCGCCTGGGGGAGTAGTAACAAGCTGCCTTTTCCGCTAAATTAGAAGAGAGGCAGAGTTGTTTTTCTCTTTTTTTTCTTCACTTTTTAAGGCAAAAACAAAATTTAGAAAAGAGTCTCTTCTCTTATAGGGGAAACTCTTTTCTCGTCCTTTGTCACTTGATTCAGTTTTGTGCTGAACAAAGTCCCTGTGCCTTTCCCCTGTTATTTATATACTGACTCAACTAATACTGGATGCTCTACCCTCTGAAGATAAAAGAGTCAGCAGTTTTTTAAAACCAAATTAAAATCCATTCTTGCCAAGTTCTTTTGTCTTTTTGCATAAATATTATCTTCCCAGGTTACTCAGGCTCAGTTGAAAACAAAATAAACAAACCTGGAGCAAGGCAATGTTGATTTCACAACTGGCAGATGCCTTCCTGATGCCACTTCTCCTTTTGGGGAGCCAGGGAAGTCAGGGAACGGTGTGCAGAGGCCTCCATCCCCCTCAGCAATGCTACTACAGATAAGCTTGGAGACCCTGCCCCACTCCCCTCCTTCCTCTCCTGAAGTCCTGGGATCCAAAAGGGAATCGAGCCGTGCACTTGCTTCTGGATTCAGCAAGTGCCTAGGACGACCATTCACATTCAGAAAATGCTGATGAGGAACTAATCATAATTCCATTTCAAACCATCAGGCCCTGAGATACTATCTGCCCTCACCTCAGCTGCGGCGAAAGAAAAGCATAAGAGTCTTTCCCTAAACTTAGGCCTAGAAAAAAGGAATTTCGAAGGCACTTGGGTTTCTAGAGTTTGCGGTGGGTCAAGACATAAGCAACTCGGGGAGTCTGGCTGGAAATCCATCCCACCCGCCTGAGGTTGCAGCTCCTGGTGGTGGGCGGGGAGTGCGTGGGTGGCCAGCGGCTCATCCACACCAGAGCCCGGGCAGTCCCAAACCTCCCCAGTCACCCAGCCCTGCCCACCCGAGTGGGCAGTAGAGTCCTGACACCCGTCTCTTCACGGGGGCCTGAGTTCACTCTCACCCTGTAATCAGGGCATTGGGGTCAGGGTGATTCAAAACTAAACAAACACAGCAAATTTTTTTTTTTTCACCCAGCGTAGAATTTTCTGTGAGGCGCTTCTGTAAAGGTGAAGCCAGAGGCCCCAAGTACCTGAGATAAGCTGGCATGGCAGTGAGGAGCGACTTGTGCTAAGCATCCACACAGTCCAGGGGCCTGACACCCCCAGGCTGCTAGGCCTACCCATTATCTGGAGAAGAAGTAGCCCCTGTTGCTGACGTCATAAGGGCTCCCAAGGCCCTTAGCATCCGGTCGGCTGTTCCTCGACGTGTTGTCAGATTCAAGGCTGCTGGGAGACACCGGTGGGGAGATGAGGGGGACAAGCGCTGGGATGGGCTTGGGCCTCTCAGGGACCAGCTGGCCCAAAGAATACGGCGGGTGTGCACTCGTCTTGCCTTCTTTCAGAGCCTGCAGTTTCCCCGTCTTGTTGAACCTTCACACAGACACACAAAGACAAACCACACAAATGTTGAGTTCCTGCTATGGTAAACCCAAGAGAAAAACACCAACAGCTGGCTGCCCTGGTGGGCTGGCTCTCTTGGGTCTCAGCTCCAAGGACTGATAACTATTTATTCACTGGCTGCTTTCTGTCACCAGGAACTACATAATCCTCTGAAGAGCTATCAAAAACACCCCAAGGGAACAGGTATGCATGGTGGGTCCAATTTACCAATGGGGAAACTGAGGTTTTGAGTGGCTCTTTATAGCACCTGAGAACCTCATTTGTTCTTTGTTCTGCTCCACTTAGACAGTAAAGAATCCATCTACAATGCAGGAGACCTGGATTCAATTCCTGGGTACGTAAGACTCCCCTGAAGAAGGGAATGGCAACCCACTCCAGCATTCTTGCCTGGAGAATCCCATGGACAGAGGAGCCTGGCAGGCTACATACAGCCCATGGGGTCAAAAAGAGTCAGACACGGACATGACTGAAAGACTAACACAACCATAGAGGCAGCCCAGAGGGACACGTTCTCAGTCTCAAGTCCATTTACTCAAAAAAAAGAGAGACAGTATTCTTTCAGTGGAGAAGGAAAAGGATGTCCTGCTCCCTCAACAGCCCTCCTTCGCTTCTGGCTCCCAATATGCTCACAGTCCCCAGTTCTCCCTACACCACTGGGTCCCCTCCCACCACACTGGCACATGCACACAGCCTCGGCCATGGGCACCACTTGGGCACGAGTGACTCATTTGACAGGAAAGTCAATGTTAAACAGGAAGGAGATAGACATCTCTCTGATCACAGCTTCGTTCACCCTGCTCCACTCTGGGCCCCAAAGCCAGGGCTCAGTAACCGAGAAAAGTCACTTGACAACCCAAAGAAAAATGAGATGGTGATAGCGATCTTCAAAGGCACAGTCAGGTCTCCTCCCCATGTTGAGCGGGGCAGCCCATCTTCCCCGCTCCCCGGCCCCCCCCCTCCCTCCCCCCCCCGCTTCCCACTTGGTCGACTACTAACTTACTGCCCACTGACCCCAAAGCGGGAGCAAGGTGGTCTCTCTCAATTCTACCAAATATCAGCTACTTCAGGAAGTGCTGGGAGGGGGAAGGAAACCAACATCAAAAACAAGGTTTGGGGATTTTCCTTAGGTTTCTTTTTATATCGACAGGCTATTCCTGTCCTTGTTATGATAAATAATTGATAGTTGGCTCCAAATATGCCATTGGCTCTTAGCCTGTTATCCAAATGGAACAAACAATCTGCAGAATGTGACTTGGGCTTCGCCATTCAGGCACGGGCGCAGGAAGAGAACACAGCAGGGGCGCTTACTGGAGCATGCTGGGTTCTTGGGTGGAATCCTCCTCTCTCATGAGAGAACTGAAGACAGAGCCATTACACTCTGGATTTCAAAATATTCAGACCCTCTGATCCAAGATTTCCACTTCTGGGAATATATATATATATCCTCAGGAAAGCACATAGCTATGGAGAAAGCTTTATGCGCAAACATGTTCAACACAGTCTTGTTTATAAAAGCAAAGCAACAGTCCAACTGCCCAATAATAGGAGGTTGGTTAAGTGATCTAGGGTATATCCATCTAATGGAGAAGTGATGAAAGTGAGGTTTACAAAAAATTTCAATAAGAAGAAGTGCTTATGTTATATAACTAATGCTACATTTAAAAGGCAGGATTCAGAGTTATGGATACAGAATAATCATGGCTCTGAAAAACAAACCCTGGTGGTCCAGTAGTTAAAACTCCTTGCTTCTTATGCAAGGGGGTACAGGTTCAACCCTTGATTGGGTAACCATGTCACATAGCCAAAAAACAAACAGAGACTATGCAGAGGAAAAAGACTTGGAGAAAATTCATCTAAATGTTAAGTGCTCTTGATCTGGGTGTCAACTGCATGGGTGTCCTTGTGGAAATGCATGGGACTGTGACATCTGCACTTTCCTGTATGTTTGTCAGACTTTTACATTTTAAAAATTAACAGTAGCTGTCTTTGCTTAATGTGTGATTTTTCTCCCTTCTTGCTTTGTTCTTGTTCAGTCCCCAGGTCGTGCCTGACTCTTCACAACCCCATGGACGGCAACACACCAGGCTTCCCTGTCCCTCACCATCTCCTGGAATTTGCTCCAGTTCACGTCCATTGAATCAAGGATGCCATCCAACCATCTCATCCTCTGTCACCCTCTTCTCCTGCCCTCAATCTTTCCCAGCATCAGGGTCTTTTGAATGAGTCAGCTCTTCGCATCAGGTGGCCAAAGTATTGGAGCTTCAGCTTTCGCATTAGTCCTTCTTTGCTATTTGTCAGTATTCAGCAAACTGCCGATATTTAGGAAATAATCCTGTGTCACAATTTTTTTTTAAGTTTCTACTGATGTTACTTAACCCATATGGAAAGCAGTCTCTGTCCTCAGATTTTTTCAACAACTGGATGGGTAACTGAGAAAGATGAGCTTTTCTTCTTTTGAAATATTTTGAGGAGTGAATGAGACTTTTTCAGCAAATCACTAAGCTCAAAGGGGACTTAGAAACCTCTGGGCCTGTGGTCCATCCAAACCTGGCACTGCCCTGCCCTTGGCAGGTGTCTGAGCACTGCCTGGAAAATTTCATGGACAGAGAACCTGGCAGGCTACAGTCCATGGGGTCACAAAGAATTGAACACAACTGAAGTAACTGAGCGTGTACGCAGCAATATTTTAAGAAAAGATTCTGCAACTAAAATTTTTAAAAAACACTTATAATTAACCACAGAGATGGGAGAGTGTGCTTTTAAAATATTGAAATGAGACAATACATTCAATACAAAATTATTTAAATCATAGGCATATACATAGGAAGTCCTCATCTAATGGTGTTAGCCATTCTAAATAAATGTGCAGAAAAGTAACTCTCTGCTATGAAAATCCTATTTTCCCAGTGCCTGATGGATAAAGTAGAGAGATATAAATGGGGGACACACTGCGGCATAGGAAGTACAGTGGGGAGAATGGCCCTTTTAAGTTACAACATCCATTTAAAAAGATAGTACACCTTTTCAACAGCACACTTAAATTTTTAAAAATTGTCACTGATATTGATGGAAAAATACTTAGGAAAATACTGTGCTTTGCTTGAGACACAAAATAAATGTACTGAAAATAAAAGATGATGTCACAGGTTGGTGGGCTTCACTTCCTCCATCTGCCTCTCATTCTATCCACTGTAATAATCTGGCCACCCCAGTGATCCTGGGGGCCCAACCATTTTGGCACCCCAGGCTCCCACAGCATCTCCTGATCCTCATTTTTTTTTTTTTTTTTTTTTTAGCTGTACTGGGTTGTGGCTGTGCGTGGGCTCTTCTCTAGCTGCAGGGAGCAGGGGCTCCTCTTTATTACCGTGCACAGGCTTCTTACTGCGGCGGCTTCTCTTGTTGCAGAGTGCAGGATCTAGGGGTCGCAGGCTTCAACAGCTGTGGCACCTGGGCTCAATGGTTGCGGTTCCCGAGCTCTAGAGCACGAGCTCAACGGCTGCAGCACACAGGCTTAGTTGTTCTGTGGCCTGTAGGGTCTTCCCGGACCAGGATTGAACCCCTATCTCCTGCACTGGCAGGGGGTTCTTTACCACTGAGCCACCAGGGAAACCCCTACTGATACTCTTTTCTTGACATAGGGGACTTTGGAAATAGTGTGATTTTTCACTGTTTGAAATTAACTGGCCTCTTTCCAAATGAATTAGCCTTGTACAGGAGGATGGAAGCTCATCAGGCTAGGAAATAAATAACTGCTATGTTTTCTGCACAGGGCACTGTGCCTTCGGGGACGCTGGTTGTGTAGCAACCAGCCAGTGTACAAGCACCATCAGCACATTAGCAAACTAGGTCTGTGATGAGCACTGTGGCCAATACCCAGCCTAACACTTCTCTCCTAGTGGTTCACAGCACAGCAAGAGAGCACCGCTTGTTAGGGGGCCACTGGCCAGCAGTGGACGTACAGGACTAGGCCCACCTCGGAGCTGACTGCAGGCTGGTGCAGTGGGCAGGCACTCTTGGGACACGAGTCCTTGTCCTGTCTCTGCTATTAACAAAGTATGTGTTCCTGGGCAAGTCCGCTCATTGCTGTTGGATCATTTGTAAAATTCAAGAGTTTGACTAAATGACGCCTAAGGCCCTATCTAAGGAGTATAAGCTGTGAGTTTGAACCTTAGCCTCCTCACCCTTACTAACTATTATCACTCTTCTTTCTTTCAGCTTTAATTTCCTCACCTGTCAAGGGGAAATCATAATCATGGTATGTACTCTACAGGGCCTATGGTGGGTTACGATAAAGACCTTTTGAAGCTCTAATGATAAAGAAATAAATAAAAGAGAACACAGACGTACGTGTCTGAGGTAAAGCAAAGAATCCTTTAGAACAGGGATCTCCAACCTCTGTGATCTAACGCCTGATGGTCTGAAGTCAAGCTGATGTAACAGTAATAAAAACAGAGGGCACAAAAATGTAAGGCACTTGAGTCACCCTGAAACCACCCCCACCCTCTGGTCTATAACTGTCTTCCACAAAACTGGTCCCTGGTGCCAGAAAGGTGGGGGACCACTGCTCTAGAGGTTCTCTGGTGGATTATGAGAAAGTCCATTTGAAACCCAGATGACATAGATACAGAAAGAAGAGGTGTCTGAGGTGAGGCAAAGAATCCCTTAGAAGGGAGTAGGAAGACCTCTGAAAGCTGGCAGGGCCCCTCTCTGGCCCAAAGGTATAAAAGACAGTGAGTTCCTGGCTCCTCCAGGGAGTTACTCTTTAAGAATCTTATCTTCTGCACACCCTTGGAACAGCTTGCTTGCTACTTCATTGAAAAATCAAAGCAAAAACAACCCCAAACACAGTTTGAGTTGTTATCTTCCTCATCTTCCAACCCAGACCACCTTGATGGCTGAGCTATTCCGGGGTCACTGTGAGACTCCAATGAGCTAACACATGGAACGCTGTCTGCCAAAGTCTTATTCCTCCTTCCCAAACACCTCAAAGACCACCTCTCATAATCACGGGGTAGAATCCTTGCAAGTTACAAACAAGGGAAAAGACAGGAAAAACAGAAAGAAATAGGATGGAATTTCTCCTCTCCTTATATTGTCATTGGAATTTACCACCATCCATAGCCAGAGCCCAGCCTCATTTCCTCTAGGGCTTCAGCATATGCAAAAGTGCCAGTTCCTGCAGTAAAATCGTGAACACTGGAAGTTCTATTTATTGCCCATTCATTGGGAGCACTGTTAGGTGACTTCTCTGCAAGCTTGGGAATGAATGGCAACACCAATGACTGAGTGGAAAGAGACTGGGATGATTAGGCACGGCACTACAGTGACCAGAATGCCAACCAAGCCCTCACCACGACTGCAGAGGGGCACCAGGATAGGACACGTAAAGGTGACCCACTAGGTCTGCTTATTTTAAAACACAGACTATCCCCAAGGAGGTAGTCGAGCCAGGCAGCTCAGAGTTACCCGTTCACCTCTGCTGTGGTGCTTCTCACAGGGGCACTTGACTCACTGTAGTCTGTGGCTCTTAGGAGAGGAAGGGTATGTTCATACTGCAACCCCAGAGTCTAAGGTGTTTCTTCAGTGTCTAACACCCACTTTCACAACCAGGCTTTCCTGCCTATTTTGCTCCCTCAGGCCACTCCTTCTCAGTCCCTTTCTCAGCTCCTCCTCTTCGCAATATTCCAGTCGTACTCCACAGATGACATTTTTGGCCCCATCTTCTCCTGTGGCCCCAGCCACCACCTGCCTGGTGGCAGTGATCTGAATGGCCTCCCACACTTGCTCACTTGGGGTTCCCCACTGGTACCAACATGTAAGCATTGTTTTTCTACTTGGTTGTTCTGCTTAAGCCAGAAACTTGAGGGTCTGACTTGATTCCTTCCTCTCCTTCATCCTCCCCATCTAAGCTGTCCTCAGATCTTGTCCATTCTGCCTCTCAAATATATCTGGACTCCACTCGGGGCTCTCCAACCCAAGGCCACCCTCCTAGCCCTGGCAAGGCTGGATGTGAAGCCTGAGAACGCCGCAGGGCCGCTGCTCTTCTCACCTCAGGATGATGCAGACGCAGAGCAGGGTCCCAAAGGCCAGGCTTCCTCCAGCCACCAGGAATGCAGGCAGTGGCACCAAAGTAGAGTCTGGCACTAGGGGGAAAAAAAAAAAAAACGTAAGAGGGAGAGAAAGAAGAGGAGGAGGAGGAGCAGAGGAAAGAAGGGGGAAAAATAAAACACACCACTCAGCAGGTGCTGTCAAACCTCAAAAGAACCTCACCCCTAGAGGAGGAAACAGCCCTGCCTGACCAAAGCCAACTCTAGAAGGTCTCCCTCAGCACAGTCTGACAGACCCCAGGATGCCACCACTTGGCAAGAGCTTCTGAGTGCCTGCGGCCAGCCACAGACTCCCACTCACTTTCAGAGAAGCTTTTCTAGTGGCACTTAGGGGAGCGCAAGAAGCAGAGCCTTAGGGGACCTCATTGACAGCAGCTCCTGGAGGCTCAGATGCTTTAAATCAAGTGTTTGGGTGCAGCTGCTCCCACTGGATCATCACTTCTCACCTGGCTCCCCAGCTGGTACGCAAGCCCCAGCCATCTGAATTTCAGTCCATCTTTCTCACACATATTCCCTCTCCTGTACACGCGGTCTCTTCTCCCCCAGAATGCTCGTCCACCCTTGCTGCACCCCTTTCCCTTTGCTGGCCAGTCCCCCTACTTGGCCTTTGAATCACACATGAGATGATGGCACTCCTTTTGGAGAAGTGATCCTGCTCCACGCTGGCCCGCCTTGCTTACTCCCCCAGCTCTACCTCAGCCTAAATCCCTGAAAGCAGGGACCATGTGTGTCTTTTTCACTTTTAACATCCCAACTCCTCACGTGGTGAGGAGGCACAAACCAGGCCCACCAAAATATTTCATTGAATGAATGCAAAAACAAACTAGCTTCACAACCAACCATGTCCTTCCAGAGAAAGCTCCTTCCCAAGGCTGCCAGAGACAGACCCTGGACAAGACAGAGAGTAGTCTAAGCAAAATCATCATTCCTTCTGCTGAAAATGCAGATACTTACAGTCTCATGGACTTCGGATTCAGGCTCTTCCACCCTAAATGGAACCCACTGCTGATAGAGATGTGATGCCGGTCATCACTCTGGGTGTCTAGTAGATGCAGGCTTTGCCTTGAGCCCAAACTGGTGGTGGGCACTGACCACAGGGACAGGTGTCTCCCAGTGTGTCCCACGTGTCTTGGCAGAGACAGCCGTTTCGTGTATGTTTGGCTTACTCTTTCACTAACACTTCATCACCTTTTGTTTGTGTTCCTTCCTTCATTCAACAAATATTTATTGAGTGTCTGTCATGTGCCAGGCTTTGTTCTAAGCCTCAGGGATACAGATAACTGGATGACAGAAAGACTCCTGGCTTCCTGCATCTTACAGTCTGATCAAGGGAGACAAACAAATACGTATCTAATAAGATGTCAGCACTGACAAAGGCAATGATGGAAAACAAAGCGTAGAAAGGTGAGCGTGACGGTAAAGGGTTCTGTCAAACTGGGTGATTGGGAACGGCCTCCCTGGGCCGGGGGGGGGCATTTGAGCAGAGGCCTGGATGTATGAAAGGGCTGTCCAAGGGGAGGTCGGGGAAGAGCATCCAGGCAGAGCAAGCAGTGGGTGCAAAGGCCATGAGGTGAGCACATGTGGAAGTGAGGAAGGCAGAGCTGATGGGTGAGAGAAAGGAGGGGGTGAGACCTAAAGGTCAGGTCCTGACTTCAGGGAGACTAGGGCCTTTGTTAGGTCTTTGGCTTTCACTCTGGGAGACAAGATGATGTTGAGCCAAGAAGAGCTCTAATTTGTGTTTTAAAAGTCATTCTGGCTTTTGGCTGGAAAAGAGTCAGTTGGGGGTTAAGACAAAAGCCAGGAGGGACATCCAGTGGGTTAGTGGCTGACTCCATGCCCCCAATACAGGGAGTCTGAGTTCAAGCCCTGGTCAGGGAACTAAATTCCACATGCCACAACTAAAAAGAATCCAGGTGCCACAGCTAAGACCCAGCATAGCCAGATAAATACATAAATAAATAAATAAAATACTAAAACAAAAGACTAAAAGCCAACAGACCAGCAGGCAGACCCTAAAGTCGTACTGGAGAAAAGACAGCAATGGCTGGGCCAGGTGTTGGCAGTGGAGGGGGTGAGAAGTGGTCAGCTCCTGGACAAACCTCAGGATACAACTGGCAAGACCTGCTGAAGGACTGGACACGGTATGAGGCATAGAAGAGGAAGCCTGTCTTACCTCCCAGCCTCAGCAACCCAGAGGATGTGTTGTCTTTACTGAAATGAGGAAAAAGGATGAGAACAGACTTGGGCTGAAGAGGCGGGGAGGCAGCAAGCATTCTCTTTTAGACATGTTAGGTCTGAAAGTTTTAGTAGGCATCAAGTGGACACGTCACCTAGGTAGTTGGATTCACCAGTCTGGCTGGATCTTCGTGGGAAGGTCAGAGACAGGGCTGTACATTTGGGAGTCATCAGCCCATAGATGGTCTTTAAAGACACAGGGCTGGATTAGACAGCTCCTCGGTGAGAGTGGCTAGAGAAGACTCAAGGGTTCTTCCTCCACAGTATGCCCTGAACTGCCTGTTGCCCTGGCCTCCTGCTGTCCCACCCACATCAGTCAAGGTTCATTCAAATGGCACCTCCTCTGTGAACTTTCTGTGATCCCCTCAGGACTCTCAATCCCACTTTGCTTTACCTACGGCTCCCTTTTGGCCACATTCCACTCTCTTCTAATTACTGTTTCACTCTTTCCCAGAGCCTGCCCCCTGGGTGGGAGACTCCGGGAGAGCAGGGATGGGCTCAACTCCAAGTTCCCAGCTGCACAAGCAGAGCTCAGCCCCAGGTGATTGGCAGGTCCCCCTAAGTGCACTGCACCAGGTAGGGCTTTGCAATAGAATGGCAGGGCATGGGCAGCCAGGTATGGCAGGAATCTGCCCAGTTAAAGGTACGGAGGCCAAGGACTCCCTCAGAAAGCCCGAGAGCCATCAGGTGAACATGTTCAGCTACTGGGCCTCCAGAGTCTGGACTCCACGAGTCCCATCCATATGTTAACAGTGAAGCAAGCCCAGGAGCTGGGATCTTCTCCGTTTCTTTTCTTTTGGCTGTGCTAGGTCTTGTTGCTGTGTGAGCTCTCCTGCAGTTGTGGCAAGTGGGAGCTACTATCTAGCTGCGGTGCGCAGGCCTCTCATGGCAGCAGCTTCTCTTGCTGTGGAGCATGGGTTCCGGGGCACTTGGGCTTCAGGAGTTGCAGCACGTGGGCTCAGGAGCTGTGGTTCCCAGACACTCAAGCACAGACTCAACAGTTGTGATGTCCAGGTTCAGTTTCTCTGCAGCATGGGGACTCCTCTAGGATCAGGGATCAAACTCATGTCTCCCCAGTTGATTGGCAAGGGGATTCTTTACCACTGAGCCACCAGGGAAGCCCTGGTTGGGATCTTTCTCGATGCAAATGTTACTAAGTCTCCCTAGTCTTGCAGGAATAGGGAATCAGAAGCACTGGAATGAAGGCCTTCTCAAAGATTTATTTCATTCCTCAAAGGTGTATTTCATTACAGACTCTAGTAATTTTGTTTGTAGCACATTCATTTGTATTCTGGGCCAAATCTGACGTAGTTTACTGATTTATCTTACTCTTCTTATGGTCTCTTCACTGTATCTTAGCTAACGATATCAAACTTGGAAGTATAAAGTAATAAAAGACTATTTCTGCCATCGATCCTTTTCATTAAGCAGACCAGTCCTCTGCCAACACTTTCAAAAAGAAAGGACTTTTTTCTGAGACAAGTTCTTTTGTGCCCCATAAGCAACAGAAACATAAAAATATCAAGTCCTTACCTGGGAAACTGGTTGTTTTTGCAGAATCTTTGGAGAAAAAAATTTCATTATCTTCAGTAGTAATAGGTGCCTAAAAGAAACATTCCTCACTGTGAGCCTCTTTCTGCAGATTCCACCATCATTCAGGACCCAGCTCAGGCACTATCTCCTCCTTCACCTCCTGCCTGATCCACTCATGGCAATCCTTTCTCTAGCTCATGGACCTCTCCTTGTTTGACCCGTCACTCTCAACTTACTTGTATCTATAGCTCGCTTACTCGGGGTGGGGATTTCTTCCCCATGTCTCTCCACCAGGAGTTTAAGGGCACACCCTTTCCACAGAGGAGATACTCAATAAATAACCTGAAACAGCAGATGTATTATGGGTCTGGTGCCAGGGCGTGGGTACTACCACTTACTGGGAAAAGCTCAAGCTAGAATCTTGGATCTACCACTTACTAGTTATGAAAGGCAGGGGAAATTTCTTAATCCACGTGGGCATCAGTTTTCCTCCCTTGTAGGCATGACCATGGGCTTCCCAGGTGGTGCTAGTGATAAAGAACCCGCCTGCCAATGCAGGACACATAAGAGATGTGGGTTCAATTCCTGGACTGGGAAGAGGAGGGCATGGCAACCCACTCCAGTATTCCTGCCTGGAAAATCCCATGGACAGAGGAGCCTGGTGGGCTATAGTCCTTGGGGTCACAAAGAGTCAGACATGACTGATCAGTACAGGCATGATCATTCTGGCACCCAAATCTTGGTGACCGTAAGGGTCAAATGAGGAAGGAGACGCCAGGCTTAGAGCCTAGTGAGGCATGGCAAGTTCTCAGCGTCCCTTCCCGCCACCCTCCAGCCCTGTGAGTGTGGGCTTCACCCTGGAGCTGTTTCCCGCTGGTGCCTGGACGGTCCTGCACCCAATATGCAAGATGCAAGACCCTGGCTCCTTCCCCATGCTGCCCAGCTCCAGGAGTGGCTGAGCCTCTCCGCTTAGCACTGAGAGAATTAAGGACCAGGAGAGGAGATGTAGCTGAATGGGAAATTGGATTACACAAGGATTTGTTAAGCAGCTTCAGAGGTAATCCTCTTTTCAGAAAATTATGACACCAGGAGTCCACAGGGGAAGAGCACAGATACACAAGCTAAGCTATCAGGATGCCCAGAGGTTCAGAGAGGAAACAACAGCCACCAGGCATACAGCTGTTCAGTGAGCCGGGCCAGAACCAATCCACACCTACGTCAATGGGACGAGAGAACCGCTCTTCCCCTGCTTTACAGAGCCCCTGTGTTCAGGCTAGTTGCTCACATCCACGTTTCTGGTAAGTGCTAAAGGTGCAATTGGAGTCAACTTCTGCCTGACGGCAGCCCACAACCCTTAACCCTAGGTGCTGTTGCCGTGACCCTTTTATAAGAACATGAGCTTACCTGTGTGGAGGTGGGCAGCTCGGTCGTAGCAGAACTCCTGGGCTCTGTGGATAGAAAAGTCATTATTAGTGATTCATGAACCCTGAAGTCACGACTGATAGAATAAAATTAATCATAATGAATCTTATGTGGAAAATGAGCAACTATCCAACCCTAAAGGACTAGCCATATAAATTCTGATATAATCATACATTGCAATAGTCTTTAAAAACATCTCGGAAAATAACTAAGAATATGATAATAATGTTAAATAAAAAATGTAAGACAAGGAAAAGTCCATATAGTGTGATCAGAAGTTTTCCATGCGGTGTGCTAAGTCGCTTTAGTCGTGTCCGACTCTTTGCGACCTCATGGACTGTAGCCTTCCAGGTTCCTCTGACCATGGGATTCTCCAGGCAAGAATACTGGAGTGAGTTGCCATTTCCTTCTCCATGGGGATCTTCCTGACCCAGGGATCGAACCCATGTCTCCTGCAATTCCTGCAGTGCAGGCAGACTCTTCACCACAGAGACAGCTGGGAAGCCCATGTTATATGATATACCATAATATATATTCTGAATACTCATTGGAAGGACTAAGGCTGAAGCTGAAGCTCCAATAATTGGGCCACCTGTTGCAAACAGCCAACGCATTGGAAAAGACTGTGATGCTGCAAAAGATTGAGGGCAGAAGGAGAAGAGAGTGACAGAGAATGAGATGGTTGAATGGCATCATCAATTCAATGACATAATCTTGGGCAAACCCTGAGAGATGGTGAGGGACAGGAAAGCCTGTTGCGCTACAGTCCATGGGGTTGCAAAGAATCAGACTTGACTTGGCAACAGAACAACAACAACAACAAATATATATTCATACACAGAAAGAAACAAAAGGAAGGATATACAGCGACAGAAAGAAGCACCATTAACATTTTAATCTCCTTTATACCCCCTTTTCAGGGAAGGCAATGGCCACCCACTCCAGTACTCTTGCCTGGAATATCCCATGGACAGAGGAGCCTGGTGGGCTGCAGTCCACGGGATCGCCAAGAGTCGGATATGACTGAGCAACTTCACTTTCACTTTTCACTTTCATGCATTGGAGAAGGAAATGGCAACCCACTCCAGTGTTCTTGCCTGGAGAATCCCAGGGATGGGGGAGCCTGGTGGGCTGCCATCTATGGGGTTGAACAGAGTCGGACACGACTGAAGTGACTTAGCAGCAGCAGGCCCCTTTTTGCAATAAAAATATTTATCTAAACAATAGATTCTCTAGGACTTTGCTGGTGGTCCAGTAGCTAAAACTCCACACTCCCAATGCAGGGGGCTCAGGTTCGGTCCCTGGCCAGGGAACTAGATCTCCTATGCTGCAACTTAAGATCCCACATGTTGCAGCTAAGACCCGGCTCAGCCAAATAAATAAATACATGTTTTTAAATTATGTAACAACAGACTCTTACAGCCTGGATGGATTTAATATACTGTGCCCGAGAAGGGAGGTGGACTGGGCACCCTCCTGGGCCCCTCCCCCTCCATGGGAACCAGGCTGCTGCAGAAACCCCCAAGGCCGCAGAAGGGCAAGTATCAAAGCGAGAACGCTGACACGAGGCCTGACTCAGCCGCGAACGTGGGCCCGAGGGACCAGGCACTGAATGCTCTGGAGTTTAAAATATTTTCTTTTCAGTTCATCATTTTTCCATGAAGAAATTAAAAATACCACAGAACCAGTTTATACAAAGATGTCGAGCCTCCCTGAGTCAGGAGTAGGAAGACTAGCAAGGGGTTGGAGGAGAGGGTGACCCTTCTTCTGCTCAGGACAGAAATTTCCAGAAGGGGCATGCCTTCCCCAGGACGGGAAAAATGCCACACACCAACAGCACTGGAAGGGACACAAGAGTGTGTTCACCCTCCGCACTGTACAGAGAGCCCAGGGAGGGAAAGCAACTTGTCCAAGGTCACAGAGCAACTTAGCCCCAGATCAATCTTGGATAAATGGGAGGGACACAGTCTCTTATTCTTTTGTGTTCTCCCCAGCCCAACCTAATAGGGAACAATTAGACTCATAACGGGGGATGACTGAAGGATTAAAGGAGAGTGTGGGGATGCTAGAATGAAAGCTAAAACCAGGAGACAGGGACAACTCTACACAGGAAATATGGTTGACCACGGATGGTCATTCAGTCCAGTGGTTCTTAAACCCAGACATGTTCAGATTCATCAGTGGTCTTTTAGGTCCAGTCCCTGACCGATAGCCTCAGAATCTCCATGGTAAGTTTTAGCCATCAGGGTCTTTAAACGATCCCTCAAACCCAGAAAGATATTTCAGGAAGAAAAGGAGACCAGTATGCTTTTGACCGTCAGCTCTGACCCCCAACATATGAGGTCTAGAAAAGGATGTGTAACCTTTGGTGGCTCAGATTTCCAGAGATAAATTAGGAATTTTCTCTCAAATAACCCAGGAATGCTACCAGACTGAACAAAATTTTTCCAACACATAGTTAAGATTGTCTTACATAACAAGACTTTTTTAAAAACCTCCCTAGATGACAATAATGTTAGTCTCTCAGTCGTGTCCAATTCTATGCAACGCTATGGACTGTAACCTCCCAGCCTCCTCTCTTCATGGGATTCTCAGGTAAGAATGATGGAGTGAGCTGCCGTTTTCTACTTCAGGAGAGATGACTAAGGGAACCCCCTGACTCAGACCATTTGTCCCCTGAGATGGAAGGTGTATTGCTATTACTAATAAACATTTCCATTTTACAGAAGAAACTAGGGCTCAGGGGGAAATGAGTTTAATAATAATATTATTAATACTAACTGCATACTAATAAAATATTGTTAGTACTTCTACCATTGACCTTGGTGGATGCTCACTCTACTCCAGCCCCAAGTGGTTCTTTGCCTACGTGATGTTCATAGTATCTCACAAGGCAGGTACTATTATCACAGGTTTACAGACGCAGAGGCTCAGGAAGGCTATAAAACATTAGCAACAACAGAGAACACATTTTTTTCCGTTTAGACCAAAGTATTTTATATTTCCTAGTGTTTCACTGCAGCTAGCATGTGGAATGAAAGAGGGGAAGGAACCGGCATTCATTGGCTCCCATATGCCCCTGTGTGCCAGGGAAGTGACAGGCACAAGGACAGTGGCGGCGATCACGAGACCACAACAGCAACAGCTATCACAGTGCCTGACATTTACTGAGACTTTACTGCGTCCCAGGCACCATCTTTCCTATAATACTTTATACGAACTAATTAACTTAATTCTCACAACAGTACTCTGAGTATTCTGAGATCAGCAGTAATATCACCCTCACTTTACAGATGGGGAAAATGAGACAGAGAGAGGTTAAATAGCTCGCCTGAAGTTTTGTAAGAAATAAGTGTTAAAGCTTTCTGACTCCAAGAATAAACTTTTTTCTACTTTACTTAAAAAAAAAAATCATCTCTAGATCAAACATTTCTCAAATTCAAGGACTGTATCTTACTCATCTTCGGAACTTACTACGTAACACGAGCCTGCATCTTGCTGAAAACCTGTGTAATTAGTAAAATTTCAATTATGGAAAATCACCTGGGGGAAAAAAAAGACTGATATATTAACATCCAACACAGAGTGTGTCTCCGTAATAATATTTCCAGATCAGACGATGTACTTTTGTATTAATTACAAAGTGAATGAATGAATGACCATATCTAGTAAGTGAGGCTGAGAGAAACTACCTGTGAGTTTTTTCCACATTGAGTTTTTAAAACAAAAGACGTATTTATATTAATTTGAAAATGGGTTTGGATTTGCTTGCTTGGGCTGGAATAGAGAAATTCGATACAAAAGATGGCAGAGGCCTTCATACCAGATTTGTAGTTTTGGTCAAGGTACTCAGCTCCTTTTAGACCTCGCTTCTTTGTTTCTAAGGAAGGGGGTGGCTTCCTTCTACACAGGTCACCTCAGATCACAGGCTGAAGGACCTAGCACGCACCCAGCACACAAAAACATCTGTTTAAAAACTGACTCTAAATTCAGAGCACAGAACATAAAACATTTTCTAACACAATACTTTTAAGTTGTATATTAGGACTAGTTAAAATATGGGCTACTGGGCTCCAGGGCTGGAGTACAGAGAGGGAGTAAGAGTGGGCTGGAAATAAGAAGAGGCAAAAGAAAGAAAAAGGAAGCCAGAGGGTGACAGAAAGATGAAGGAACAAGGGGAGAGGGACAAACCACAAAGCCAGACAGAGAGGGGGTGGGGTGGAGACACAGGGACCCACAGGCTGAGCGGCGCGCCAGGCAGCGGCCCCACTCTGAACAGCATGCCTCCCCTCACGCCCTATAAACCACCAACCAGAAAGTTGATCACTGTTCCTCCATTTGTCCAGGACTTCCCTGGTGGCTCAGACGGTAAAGTGTCTGCCTACAATGTGGGAAACCTGGGTTCAATCCCTAGGTCGGGAAGATCTCCTGGAGAAGGAAATGGCAACCCGCTCCAGTATTCTTGCCTAGAAAATCCCATGGACGGAGGAACCTGGTAGGCTACAGTCCACGAGGTTGAAAAGAGTAGGACACGACTGAGCGACTTCACTTTCACTTTTTCCATTCATTCAGAAAAACAAAAAAGCCCAAAACCTCACGCTGAGGAGCTGACAATCTCCTGAGGAGAAAGAAATCACCTCTACCTGGGCCCCAGCACCACCCAGGACAGTCTGTGAAGTCTACTGGTCTGAGGCCAAACGAGAAAAAACAAAGTGGATAGCTATATAGCTTAAGTGTCTTCCTTCTGAGATTAAGCCCTTGTTTCATCCTCTTATGAAATGAGTGACGGTCAATGGCAATAGCCACTTTTTACTTGGGCTTCCCTGATGCTTAGAAGAATCTGCCTGCAGGAAACTTGGGTTGGATCTCTGGGTCGGGAAGAGTCCCCTGGAGAAGGGAATGAAAACCCACTCCAGTATTCTTGCCTGGAGAATTCCATGGACAGAGGAGCCTGGCAGTCGAACATGACTGAGCAACTAAGCACAGCAGAGCACTTTTACTTAACCATTTAACTTTAGGTCCTTACTTAGCAAACTGAAAAGCTGGTGGCCTTCGTGGGTACCCAAAATTCTTTTCGAAATTTCATAGAAATCCCAGGAAACTGTCAGCTATGCACAGAAATGGAGCAGGTAGGGAGGGTGTGGGAGGAAGTGATGCAGTGGTGGGCCCAGAACAAGGTGGATGAAGAGGCAGACATGAGTGCCAAAGTGCTGGGCGCACTGGAGGGGAAGAGGCGAGTGAGGGCCAGGCAAGGGATGGTGGGCAGGCAGCGGGAGAAGGGCCTCTGCTCCAAGCTCAGGAGTTTGAGCTTCACCTGGAAGTTGAGGGGAATCATGGCTGTAGGCCAGGGAGCAACATTCAGGCTTGTGATCTAGAAAGAGGCCCATAGCAGTGGCGTGGAGGACACCCGGTGCTCTCCCACCGGAGACAGAAATCAGTTTCAGGGATCCTCGCAGGAATTCCGTTGAGGGATATCCCCCGGCCCAGTGGTTAAGACTCTGCACTCCCAACGCAAGGGGCCCACAGGCTGCAACTAAGACCCAGGCACAGCTAAATAAATAACAAAAAGAATCCTGCCAAAATGGGACAAGAACCTGAGCCAAGGGAGAGGCTGGTCTGGCCTGCTATCCTGGGCATGTCGTGGCTCAGAGAGCGGGCTGGATGGTAGTGTCCATCGCCCGACAAAGAACACAGGGAGGTTTGTGGTCCAAGCTCTGGGTAAAGTGGAGACAAGAATCCAGAGCTCAAGGGACAGATGTGGCCTGAAACACAGGTGAATTGCTAGCATCTGGTATATACTCACATGTGCCAGGCTGGGTGTGAACTACTGTCCAGCTTGGTTAGTCCTCTCTGCCCAGTGAGGCAGGTGTTTGGTTTGGAAGATCTGAAGCAGGCCTATCATTCCCATCTAAAAACCAAGCAAACCTGGGCACTTCCCTAAGATCCTGCAGGGAGGGGCAGTGCCAGCAACCAGAGCCCAGTCCGCCCAGCGACACCACTGCACCCAGGGAAAGTGGCACGTGGAGTCGCCACGGAAAACGGCACCACAGCAGAGTCAGGCGATGCCCAGGGAGGGGTGAAGGGGCACGGTCTCTTCAGAAACGTGTCACCAAGTACCCTTTAACTTGCACAACTTCCCCTCGGGCCGTGCCAAGGGGAGGAATGCAGTGAAGTCCCCCAGAACGGGAGGACTGCAGGGTTTGAGGTGATAGTATGTGGCTGAAGGGACTGGGCCAGGGAGGCCCACCTGCCCGGACAGCGTGCAGCCCAGCCTCTGGGTCCCCCAAAAGCCATGTGGATGCAAACCTCTAGCACCTCCTCAGCAGCGTGACTCCCAAGAATGGGTCCCCGCTGCTCACCACCTGTCACAGGTGGTTCTTAATATTTCCCAGGTGTCAGTGAGCAGGGTGTGAGAGGGAGTCAAAGGGATTCATGAAAGCAAGAAACAACCTTCTTATGCCTAACGGGCTTTTCCGGAGCATTCTGCCCCAGCTCGCTGTGCAAAGGGCCCACGGGTCTTGCTGGATACCAGCGCTGCCAGTTCTGTCGGAGACGACAAACGTGAGGAACTCCCAGCCTGCAAAGAGCGGCTGACCAGCCGCCTGTCAACGTGCAGCCTCTCCTTCCTGGCCTGACATCAGAGTGACATCAGCCCTGACAGGCAGGGACTCCATGAGTCACCGTGGCAGGTGCTGTTGGCAGTCACCTGGCCTTCCTGGCCAGAGCAGGGCCCCCAGAACTGTGTGACTCAGCGCTCCGCCCTCAGGCTGGGAACCTCGCTGCCTCCACAAGGCTGCGGGCAGCCAGGTCTCGGCCTCAAGGGGGCAGCGCTCGCTGCAGCCCAGGCGCCAGACTCCCCTCCCCCACACCTCTACCTTGTACCCCCCCTCTCTTCAGGCCTTCCCGCGTGCCCCTCTCGGACCTCCCACCCACACACCTGTGCTTCCCCCGGGCCAAAGAGCCCTGCGTTGGTTCACAGTCCATGTCCTTGCACCTACTGTTCCCGCGGCCTATAATCCCCATTCTCTACTTGTAGGGAAACCCCTACAACACCCTCCAAGACATAATGCAAATGTCACCTCCTCCGTGAAGCCCTTCTTGCTCTTTCTAAACTGCCCGGAGTGTTGTCTGCTCCACAGCCTTATCAATTACAGTGGGATGCTACGGCAGCCCCTCCCCCACCCCACCCCCGCACATTCCCCATTTCACATTCCCCTCTACATTCCGATTCAATGAGTCCAGGACTGTATCCAGGGCGGTAATTCTAGGATGTCCACAGCCCCGCTCTCTTTATCCCAAGAGCCATGAGCTCAACAGTTGTGGATCCTCTCAGACCAAGAACCAATCAACACAGCACTCTAATTACTAATCCTCCTACATTTGCAGTACTAGTTATCATCTCTAAGAAATGTTTTTTTCTCTAAATTCATAAAAACTCTCCAAAGGGGACAAGATAAGTCATGTCATCTCCATTTTACAGATGACAAGACTGAGGCTCTGAGAGGTAAACTAACGTTACCAAGGTCACACAACCTGATTTCCAGGTCCAATGTACTTCTCTTGGCCTCTGTGTCAGGACCTCGACACCTAGTCGGGAGCATCCTACCTGTCTGGGCTTTAGGGATGGAGGCAGGTCTTCGGGGGCTAGAAAGCCCATCAATGTAGTATCTAGTGCACTGACATGTCCCAAACAGTCAAATAACTCTAAAACATATGTAACCTCAGTAAAACATACATAACCTCCCTCTCATTTTCCAGAAGCACTCCCCAGTTTCCAACCTAAATCCCTCTTGCATAGGAATAATCCAGGTTCCTCTTGCTCTGCCCTCAGTGGAGAGGGGAGCAGCTGGTTTCTCTCTTGGCTGTATTCACCACTGGGGTTTTGAAGACCCTCCCCTCAAAACCCACACAGGTACAGAATAGGAGCTCACATCCTTCAGCTGCTTATGTGAGAAGTGGTCAAAAGAGTTCTGTCTGAGCTTACGTGATCACTGTAGCAAGTCACAGAAACACAGGACCTGAGGTTGAACAGTCAAGGACATGTGCCTACCACACCGTCCTCCACTGGCAGGGGAATACAACAATTTAAAGAGGGACATCCACAGATGAGACCAGCTTTGAGGGAAGGTCCCCAGACAGGTAAGGAATCCACAAGCCATCCCATTCAACAGCCTGGGAACAGAAGCACAAGCAGATGCAAGTCCCCTGGGAATTCCAGAAGCATTCAGAGAGAGCAGACTAGCAGACTTATCAGGGGTTACCCTGGAGACCAAGGCCCAGTGAGACCAGAGCTGGGTTCACATGAGAAAGAATTTTCTACTTGAATAGATAGTTCTCCAAAAAAGATATACAAATAGCCAGTAAACACATGAAAAGATCTTCAACACCACTACTTATTATGGAAATGCAAATCTAAACCACAATACCATTGTGGACCCAGTGGGAGAAGGAGGAGGGACAGAGAGTAGCATTGAAGTATACAGACTGCCATTGCAAAACAGCTAGCCAGCGGGAAGCGCTGTGAAGCAGAGCTCAGCCCAGCGCTCTGTGAGGACCTGAAGGGGTGAGATAGGGCTGGGGGTGGGAAGGGGGCGCAAGAGGGAGGGAATATATGTATACTTATAGCTGATTCGCGTTGTTGTACAGCAAAAACTAACACGACATTGTAAAGCAATTCGCCTCCAATTAAGAAATCACTCCACAATACCACACCCATAAGGAGAGGCATTAAGAAAGAAAGAAGAAAAGAGACAGAAGGGAAGAAGAAAGGAAGAAAATACTAAGTGCTGACAAGGATATGAAAAAAATAAAACCCTGCACATTGCTGATAGGAATGTAGGAACATACAAAGGTGCAGCCACTGAGGAAAACACTACGGCAGTCCTTCAAAAAATTACAAATAGAATTACCATACGGTGTAGCAACTATGCATCTGGGTATACATTCCAAAGAACTGAAAGCAGAGATCAAAACATATCTGTTGAGCCATGGCAGCGTTATTCAAAAAGTGGAAGCAAGCCATGTCCATCTACAGATGAACGATAAACAAATTATGGTATATACATACAATGGAATATTATTCAGCCTTAAAAGGGACGGAAATTCTGACACAGGTTACAACATGGATGAATCTTGAGGAAGTTATTCTAAGTAATACATGCTAGTCACAAAAAGACGAATACAGTGTAATTCCACTTACATGAAGTACTTAGAGCAGTCACACTCATAGAGACAGAAAGTAAAGCAGTGGTTGCCAGGCACTGGAGGTAGGGATGAATGGGAAGTTACTATTTAACTAGTATAGAGTTTCAGTTCTGCAAGATGGAAAAAGTTCTGGAGCTGGATGGTGGCACCACGATGTGAAAGTGTTTAAGGCCACTGAACCACACGCTTTAAAAATGGTAAGTTGTAAATTATTTGTGTTTTACCACAACTTTAAAAAAAAAAGAAAAGAAAGAATTTTCTAACAAAACAAGATTTTCTAAAGCTATTCGTGACCATCCAAATTAAGTGCTTGGGAGAAAAGGTAAACAGGTGTCAGCCTATATCCAGAACATTTCCACCACACAATGTTATAAATGATTCGCTCCCCTCTCAAAGGCGCCTAAGGCCATGTTAGTGTTTGGTATTCAGCATGTTTTGGCTCAAAGTCCTTGTACAAACCAAAGACAGCTATGGACAGGTCAACACAATCTAGCCTGAAGGATGTTCTGATTTATTTAAATGACCTTTCTAAGTAGGATAGAGTAGTTAGGCTTCCCTTCTTGTCCAGGTCTTATCAGGAAATAAACTTTTGAGGATAGGGTCCAACAGAAAGCTGCCTCCTGCTCTCGATGGACAGAAGAGGGGATGGCAGCGCCTGACCCTGGATGAGCCTGCACTCAACACTGCCCACTCCGCCGGCTATCCAGGACAGGAAGGACGAGGACTACATACTGCAAAGCCAGGGTAGAGGAAAGGCCGTCTCATCACAGCATCCGTTCTGGGGAAGATGCCAGCCTACATATAAGTCTCCCAGAAGCCGGAGACAGAAGGAAGTGGCAGAGGTGTGGCTGGGTCTGGACAACTTAAATTGTTTCTGTCCTTTCTTTTTATCCATACATACTCAATAAATTTTTTTTTTCTTCTTTGCTGAGTCATGTGGCAAGTGGGATCTTAGTTCCCTGACCAGGGATCAAATCTGAGTCTCCTGTACTCAAAGTGTGGTGTCTTAACCAGTGGACTGCCAGGGAGGTCCCTATTATTTTTTAATTGCCTAGTATTTAAGAACAACTAATTTGGTCCAGTTATGCTGCAGGGGTAAAGAGATCTGACACAGAAGCAAATCTGGAAACTAGTCTACAATAAGAATGGATAAAAAAGAAAGGACAGAAACGATATAAGTTGTCCAGACCCAGCCACACCTCTGCCACTTCCTTCTGTCTCCGGCTTCTGGGAGACTTTTATGTAGGCTGGCATTCTTCCCCCAGAACGGATGCTGTGATGAGACGGCCTTTCCTCTACCCTGAGAGTAGTAAGCTCTCCATCTCTGGAAGCATTTAAGCAGAGGCTGGGCTACCACTCTTTGGTTTGTAATCAGGGAGATTCCTGCACTGGATGTAGGTCAATTAAATCCTAATATTTCATAGGAAGGAGTGAAAAGATAACATCTCATATTATTTTCTTGGGGAAAAAAAAATCCAGCCATGTTAGTTTGTTGTTTGAAGAGGAGGGGACAGAAGAACTAAAAACAGCTCCGTCTAGCTAGCAGGGCTGAAAATGGGAAGGGGTGGGACAAGAGACACTGGTTATTATTATAAGCCCTTCTCTGCTTCTTTGCTGTGAGCATGTATTAATTTGATAAAAGTTTTAAAAGTTAAAAAAATAATTCCCATGGGTTAAAAAAAAATACATTAGTCATGCAGTTGCTAAACAATACATTTTCCAAAAATAATTAATTACATGGGAATACTCAGGAAATTTGACATATAAATACATAAACACATATAAATATACCTAGAAGAAGAAAGAAGTATAGTAAAATGTTCTCACTGGTTTTTTCTAGGTGGTCAGAATACCGGGAATAATTATTCTTTGTATTTTCCTGGAATTTTTCACTAATCACAGTAATTACTCACAAATGATCATTATTACCTTTAACAATTTTTTTAAAGTAAAAAGCATTAGTTACTGTGGTAGATTAAATATAGCTACAAGTTCTTCCCATCAAGTTGTGGAGCGGATCTTCCCTCTTGAGTCTAGGCCAGTCTGCTGGAAGATGACAGACCTCAAGGAGACCCGAGGTCCCCCTCCACTAGCCAGCGTCGACCGTCAGACATGGTGAACTGAGGCCATCTAGGACAGTGCAGGCCTGATGCAGCTACTTTCTAACTCAGGCCAGACTGGCACAAGAGCTGCCCAGCCGACCATTTTTCAAAATCTTGAGCAGATAAATGGTTGGGGGTGTTAACTGCTAAGTCATGTCCAAATCTTTTGCAACCCTATGCCCTGTCCTCTCTCCATGAGATTCTCCAGGCAAGAACACTGGAGTGGGTTGCCATTTCCTTCTCCAGGGGATCTTCTCAACCCAGGGATCAAATCTGAATCTCCTGCATTGTAGGCGGATTCTTTACCACTGTGCCACGAGGGAAGTCAGACTTGTTACATCCATCCTAAGTCACTTCAGTCATGTCTAACTTATTTGCAACCCTATGGACTGTAGCCCGCCAGGCTCCTCTGTCCATGGGATTCTCCAGGTAAGAATACTGGAGTGGGTGCCATGCCTTCTTCCAGGGGATCTTTCTAATCCAGGAATCAAACCTGTGTCTCTTACGTCTCCTGCACTGGCAGGCTGGTTCTTTACCACTAGCACCACTTGGGAAGACTTGTTACACAGCAACAGATAATTGATATAATAAGAAAGCTGAAATGCTCAGTTATCACATACCTGTCCAAGGGATGCCGGTGACTTCGGGGCTCCATTCGCTCCACAAGCCGTTTCCAAATTCCTCCTGGGCCCGAAGCTGCACCACATGCCTCATGCCACTCCAGGCATCACCGATGATGCAGTGATACGAGGAATCCTTCATCTGTGGGTGAGAGGCACAGTGGACTCTGGGGTGGAGCCTGAGTGGCACCTGTTAGCTCCACAGGGCCCTTGGAGTCCTTAGACACCCCCCGTCCTTCAGGTGCTCCCTCCTTCAGGTCCAGAGGGCCACTCAGCTGGGCAGGAGGCTCACAAGAGGCGAAGTTGCCCTCAGGACCAGCAGGAGCAGGCGCTAAGTCACTGCCCCTGCCCCCAGGCACCATAGAAACTTGCCAGCACACCCTTGACTCGTAGGCAACCCATTTCTCCCCCAGGTCACACTCTCGCCCTCACAAATGGGCCCGTAAGGAGGAAACTGGCCTGGCATTGTTATTCCCACTTTATAAATGAAGCAGCCAAGGCTCAGAAAGGTACAGGGACTTTGGAAAGGCCATGCAGGTAGTGAGCAGCTGACCAGGACCCAAAACTCATTTTTTTCCTTCTAGTACCCATTGCTGTGAAAGTGCTGCACTCAATATGCCAGCAAATTTGGAAAACTCAGCAGTGACCACAGGACTGGAAAAGGTCAGTTTTCATTCCAATCCCAAAGAAAGGCAATGCCAAAGAATGTTCAAACTACCGCACAATTGCAGTCATCTCACATGCTAGTAAAGTCATGCTCAAAATTCTCCAAGCCAAGATTCCACAGTACGTGAACCATGAACTTCCAGATGTTCAAGCTGGTTTTAGAAAAGGCAGAGGAACCAGAGATCAAATTGCCAACATCTGCTGGATCATCGAAAAAAGCAAGAGAGTTCCAGAAAAACATCTATTTCTGCTTTATTGACTATGCCAAAGCCTTTGACTGTGTGGATCACAATCAACTGTGGAAAATTCTGAAAGAGATGGGAATACCAGACCACCTGACCTGCCGCTTGAGAAACCTATATGCAGGTCAGGAAGCAACGGTTAGAACTGGACATGGAACAACAGACTGGTTCCAAACAGGAAAAGGAGTACGTCAAGGCTGTATATTGTCACCCTGCTTATTTAACTTATATGCAGAGTACATCATGAGAAACGCTGGACTGGAAGAAGCACAAGCTGGAATCTAGATTGCTGGGAGAAATATCAATAACCTCAGATATGCAGATGACACCACCCTTATGGCAGAAAGTGAAGAAGAACTAAAGAGCCTCTTGATGAAAGTGAAAGAGGAGAGTGAAAAAGTTGGCTTAAAGCTCAGCATTCAGAAAATGAAGATCATGGTATCTGGTCCCATCACTTCATGGGAAATAGATGGGGAAACAGTGGAAACAGTGTCAGACTTTATTTTGGGGGCTCCAAAGCCACTGCAGATGGTGACTGCAGCCATGAAATTAAAAGACGCTTACTCCTTGGAAGAAAAGTTATGACCAACCTAGATAGTATATTGAAAAATAGAGATATTACTTTGCCAGCAAGGGTCCGTCTAGTCAAGGCTATGGTTTTTCCAGTAGTCATGTATGGATGTGAGGTGGACTGTGAAGAAAGCTGAGCACCGAAGAATTGATGCTTTTGAATTGTGGTGCAGGAGAAGACTCTTGAGAGTCCCTTGGACTGCAAGGAGATCCAGCCAATCCATTCTAAAGGAGATCAGTCCTGGGTGTTCATCTTAAGGACTGATGCTGAAGCTGAAACTCCAATACTTTGGCCACCTCATGCAAAGAGTTGACTCATTGGGAAAGACTGATGCTGGGAAGGATTGGGGGCAGGAGGAGAAGGGGACGACAGAAGATGAGATGGCTGGATCGCATCACTGACTCGATGGACAAGAGTTTGAGTGAACTCTGGGAGTTGGTGATGGACAGGGAGGCCTGGCGTGCTGCGGTTCATGGGGTCACAAAGAGTCTGACACGACTGAGCAACTGAACTGAACTGAACTGTTCTACCCATTCTATCATTCCCTGAGTATCTAAGACCTCTTTACTGCCCAAGAATAAAAGAAAAATTTACCATCAATGTTGTGAATGTCTTTGACTGTTCGGTCCGTATCGGAGCTCAAACTGTAGCCTGTAGTAATACGAGTTCCAGGAGGGGGGTCTTGCCAGGTGACCCTGAGCCAGCGGGGTTTCCGTCCACCGCGCTGACCGTGATGTTGCCAGGTGGGTCGGGCTTCACTGTGGGGAAAGGGAGCAGAGCCCCTGTGTGGCAGCAAGCACGGTGCAAAGGAGAGACCCGGAACCGCAAGCCCCAGCAGGCAAGGCCCCGCCTCCAGCCCCGGCCCACTGCCGCACACATCCCTGCCACAGTCAGACCCCTGGCAAGTAAAGCACAAGAGGCACCAGTTCACCAAACCCTTCACCAGGCCACTCCAAAAGGCGCATGAGGAACATTAAAAAAAAAAAAAAAAAAAAAGCTAAAGGGCAGAGGGAGGCCTGAAGAGCTCACTTACGGAGTTTGAAGCCGTCAAATCCTAGGGGGTTGCTGGACTTGTTCCCGGCACTGTTTGCGACACACAGGGACACTACGTAGAAAGAGCTGTCTCCCTCAGGGACAGCTAACTGGCAGGAGAAGCGCTGGGTCTCGGGGAGTACTGGCACGGCTTCTGGAAGCCTTGCGCCGGGCTGCGGAGACAAAACAAGGGCGGGGCTCGCTATCAGCTGCGGCACTTACCCAGGACTGGGTTGAGCAGGGGGACGTGCTGAGACGCTGAGGCTCTGGGGTCTCACCCCTGGAGTGTTCATCTCCGCTCCACACGCTGAGTAGCACTTGGGGTCTTGAGTAAATTCTCCAACCTCTCCAAACCTCTGTTTTCTCACTCAAAAATGGTAATGTTAATAGTACCCACCTCACAGGGCTTTCTTAGGATTAGTTGAAAAATGAGTGTAAGACATCTAGCTTAGCCCCTGGCACCGCCCGTCAAAGGGGCTGAACTAGAGGGCAAACTCAATCGCCGTGGCATCACAGAGGGCATGCATTCAGGCTCTCTGCCAGGCCCTGTGCTTTAGCCTCTGCGGTGGATGCAGAAAGGAACCAAGGGGCCCCACCCTGGCCCCAAGATACTAACAATAAAGACCTGCCCTCAGAGGACTAGGACAGCCAGTGGAATGCCGTTCTGGAAGCTCGAAGTGCTGGAGGGGTTTGCAAGGAGATGGGAGTGTTTCTGGCAGGTGAGCCCAGAAAGGATTTCTGGGTGATAGAGATATTAGAGTTGAGTCAGACACTCTCCCACCTAGTCTGGAAGCCTGAGACTTACCCACGGATGACATGTATGGGCCTGTGAGGCCAGGGCAGACAACCACCTCACTGCCACAGGACAAATCAACCATCAACCTCTGTTTTGAGTCTGAACCCCAGGCCCAGGACAAACTCGTTTCTTCTTGGAAGCCCGCCCCCACCTTCCCAGTCTGAGTTAGGGCTCCCTCCCCTCCCTCCACCATCACCCAGGCATCCATCGCACAGGACTGTAGCGTGTCTCCTACAATCTGTGGGCCCTAAGAGCAATGTGCATTAATCGCTCAATCATGTCTGACTCTGCGACCCCATGGACTACAGCCTTCCAGACTCCTCTGTTCATGGAATTCTCCAAGCAAGAATACTGCAAAGGGTTGCCACTCTCTGCTCCAGGGGATCTTCCCAACCCAGGGATTGAACCCAGGTCTCCTGCCCTGCCGGCGTTTTCTTTATTGTCAGCCACCAGGGAACCCCTAAGAGCAAGGGCCAATCTTTTTTTTTTTTTTTTTTTTTTTGGCTCACGCAGCACAGCATGTGGGATCTCAGTTCCCCAACCAGGGATCTAACCTGCACCCCCTGCATTGGAACTGTGGATTCTTAACCACTGGGCTGCCAGGGAAGTCCAGGGGCCCAGCCTTGTTTGCCTCCTGTTTCTCCTTCAGCCTGGTAGAGCACCCAATCCACTGCAGATGCTGAACTTGACAAACACTTATAGAGAGAGTGAGCAAGCAAGTGCAGTGGGGCGAGGGTGTGACCACAGGCACACACATGAGCAAAAGAGCAGAACACACAAAAGCTCTTTGTGTTTCACCCTCACAGTCCCAGGATGGGCCTGAGTGGGTTCTGGGGGGACCTGAGGCTCTCGCAAGGGCTCCTCCCCATTCCCCCTTCCTCACACCAGTGAAGACAGCCCAGGAGAGGCAAGTAGATGTGCCTGAGGCTGCTGTCAGGAGCGGGCTATGAACAAAAATGCCCTGTCCGCTCGCACTCTGTCAACACACCAAGTCTTCCAGTCAATTGAATAAGCTTTCCCTGGGTTGGGCTGGGCAGCTGTCAGCCACAGTATGGAACATCTCATCTAAGCAGAAATGCCTTCCAGGTCCCAGACAATTTATATCCTAGCACAGCTTCAGGTTGTGGAGACCTCCTGACCCTCCCCCGACTTGGAGCGTGAGCCATCAGTCCTAATGGCAGCTACATCTTGTGCAGACAGGCAATCTACACACATCTGTGCAGAGACCAAAACACAAAAGTCACCACCAGGTGACTCTCTGGAGACAGGCACAAGTGAAGACCACAACACCCTGACGACATCGCTGTTTGAATTTTCTGATACTCTGATGATTGTCAGCTCAAGTTCAGGGATAAACATCTAGACCAAGGGGACCTTTGGACTTCCCAGATGTCACAGTGGTAAAGAATCTGCCTGCCAGTGCTGGAGATGCAGATGTGGGTTCGATCCCTGGGTGCGGAAGATCCCTTGGAGGAGGGCATGGCAACCCCCTCCAGTATTCTTGCCTAGAGAATCCCATGGACAGAGGAACCTGGTGGGCTACCGTCCAAATGGTCGCCCAGAGTCAGACATGAAGCAGTGAGCACTCAATGGGACCTTGGCTCTGAGATGGAAACAGAGAAAACTGCAGAGGTGTGATCATCCACCTGCTCCTCATCCACGCCTGAACTCATCCCACTTTGCGCTGTTAGAGCTGAGTAATATTCCACTGTAAATGTGCGCCACAATTTCTGTATCCATTCATCTGTCAATGTGCTGTTAGGTAAAGTGTCCAAAGCTGCAGTTAAAAGGCAGACAAAGAAGTTTAAAAGCCCATGAAAAACAGCTGGGAGCTTCAGCAGGAAAAACGTGCCCAACACGCCCGCTACCCTAGTTGGTCTCGGATACAAGCCCTGTTTGACACGGGCAAAACAAATCAGACACGGAGGACTGCTTTGGGGAGGTAACAAGGACATAAAAGAAAAACTTAAAAGAGGGCGGCTCCACTCCTATGGGGTCAGCCCACTCTCACATCTTGGGAGTGCATTTTGTCATGCCCCTTGTTTAATAAATCCTGCCTGAGTGAGCTTTCTAGTCTTGTTTAACTCTACGACAAGACAAAGGACCAAGCACAGAACCACACCTGAAAGGGCCATCTTCTGGTGCCACAGGGACCATGGACCAAGTGTGACTACCTGCCCCACTGCCCCCAGCTCCCTCTCCCCCACTCTATCACCACTTCCTCTCACCCGCCATAATGATGGGAAAACCCTGATAAGCTCACAGTCAGGACTGATCAGGAGTTGCCCTTCCCCACCCAAGGACATCTGTGTCTTCTTAAGAGCAACACCCAAAACCTTTGTATTTTTAATGAAATGAGATAGACTGAGGTTTGATTCCTGGCAGCGCTACTTACTAGCTAGATGACCTTAAACAAACTAATTAGTCTCTGTGGTTCACAGTTTCTCCATCTGTTAAGGAGAAAAATAACAACTTCCACCCCTCCACCCTGGCTACTGTGTGGACAGTGCAAATACGGTAGCACCCTGACCAGCAGAGGGTGTGCTCTCCTGGTGAAGTCCCCTCATTCCCTTCTCCTCAGCTTAAAGTACTTGTTCAGTCGCTCAGTCGTGTCCGACTCTTTCAGTCGTGTCCGACTCTTTGCGACCCCATGGACTGCAGCACACCAGGGTTCCCTGTCCTTTACATCTCCTGGAGCTTGCTAAAACCCATGTCCATTGAGTCGGTGGTCCCATCCAACCATCTCATCCTCTATCGTCCCCTTCTCTTCCTGCCTTCAATCTTTCCCAGCATCAGGGTCTTTTCCATTGAGTCAGCTCTTCCCATCAGGTGTCCAAAATATTACTTTCCAGTAACATTTTGGAATCACTGGTCAGCCAGTTCCTCTGAGAGCTCCCTTACTCCCCATCACTCCTGGAGCTTCAGGAAGGATGGAGGAGACAGACACACTGCCCAGGCAAGATACTTACAGCTTTTTCACCAGTAACACGGCCTTGGTGGTCAGGGATGGAGGGCTCTGAGGACTCCACTCACAATTCACGCTACTGAGGGGCTCTTCTGGAAGCAGGAGATCTGGGGCTTCTCCGGGGGAACTGGAAGGAGAGAATAGAGGCTGAGGAGGCAGCACACTTCACCTCCTTTCCGGGCTCACCTCCCTTCTGAGGGAGCTCTCAGCTCAGCCCTGCCACCCCACTCTGCCCTGGTGCCAGCCTTCACTACAGCCAACAGCCACGAACAGATCTTACTGGGCTGGCAAATTAAAGGACACCAAAGTCCTCATGTCAGGCTAGGAGGTGGGCAAGTGAGGGGAGAAAGCTGGGAGGCTAACTTGCCTAAAGGGGAGCACGATTGACAGAAAAAAACTGGGGGCTTTGGAGTTACACTGGTTGTGTGGGCAAGTCCCAATCTCCCTTCAGTTTTCTACTATGAAATTAAATGATTGAAAAATGATCATAATAATACTGCTTTCTCTCACTGGGACATTGGGAGGATGATGCAAGACACCAAGAAAGAAAGTCCCTCAGCACAGGGCCTGGCACACTGGGCATCTGACTCTAGGGTGTCTCATGAGATTCGAGGGCACTAGGAACCAACTAATTCTAACAATAAGAATAGTTCATTCGAGAGCTTACTATGTGCCAGAGTTTTCAACACCATTATGTGTGCACTCACACACACTCATTTAATCTTTAAAATAAACCTGAACTAGGTTAATGAAATGAATCTTATTTTACCAACAAGGGAACTAAGGAGCAGAGAAGTTAAGCCGTGAAGGAGGAGGATTCAAACCCAGGCCTCACTGTCCCCGGACCCTCAACCCCTAAGCACCCAGCAAGACCAGAGAGATGGCATCTCCTTCAGCCAGCCACCCCCACCCAGCTGGAAGCTCAGCCAGCCTCACTGGCAGGCGTCACTGGGCCTTTCCCCGAAATGCTTGGGCCAAGGAAATGACAGGAATTTAAAGGGTCAAGTGGGGAATCTCTCCCTGAAACACGCAGAGCCATGCTGGGAGCTCTGAGGACGCCACTCACCATCCACCACCAGGCGCACTCTCCCGGCGGGGTGGCCTTCCCGGTAGCATGAATAGTTTCCGGAGTCGCTGAGCTGCACGGCCTGCAAAAGCAGCCACCTTCCCACGCCAGCCGGTCTGCCGTGGTGCGAGCCTGTCATCTCATTCCTGAGTACCCAGTGAACTGTGGCGTTGTCCTCTGGTCCCCCACCTGGGCAGGTCAGGGTGACATTGGCCCCTGGCACGCTGGTCAGCACATCGCTCGCCACCTCTGCCAGGGGAGAAGACACTGGGTGAGACCGCAGCAACCCGAGCAAGGGACCTCATCTCCAATTTGGGGAGCCACAGAAGGTTCCGGTGCTAAACATCTGGCCCAGGCCACCATCACCCCTTCCTGGGCTATAGGAACAGCCTCCCAGCCCCTACCTTGGCCATCTCCACCCAGTCGCTCCACTGAGCCTTCCAAAGAGGCTATCTGGTCACCCTGCTCCTTTGATTGGCAGCCCCTTCAAGGGCCTGCCATCGTCCACAGCAGGAAGTCCAAGTTTAGAGGCCAGCCCACAGGGCTTTCCACCACCTCCCTCTGCTGACCTCTGAACCCTCACCTAGCCCGCTCAGCCTTAGAAAGGATGGAGCCCCTCCCCACAGGCTCCCGAGCTCTGCTCACACTCACCGCCCTGCCACCCCGACCCCCATGCTACCTCCTCCTGTTGCCCATCTCAGCCTATATGTCGCTTCCCCACAGGCCTTCCCTCAGCTGCTTTGGGCCCCCATTCTACCTTCCTCACCACATGACCTCTCACACACTGCCTTTTAATTACCAATTTTATATCCATCTTCACTTCAGGACTCCAAGTGCCACAGGAGTAGGTACTCTGTCCTGTTCTCTGCTCTATTTTAGTGCCTAGATGGTTGCCTGGAACCCAGCAGTAGCCCACTGAGCACTTGATGCATGTATAAATGAACATGAGAATGAAGGCCAGGAACCCAGTGGGATGCATGAGTACACATGAAGCCTCGGAGTCCCAGGGTCTCTGTGGTAAGCGGCCCATTTTACAGATAGTATCCAAGGCACCAAGGAATCGGGAGACTAGTCCAAGGTCACCAATAACTTAGCAACCCAGCTGAGATGCAAACCAGGCTTTCCAGCTCTGTTCAGTGCTCCCTCCACCTCCACCTCCACCTATCTATCAGACCATTTAGGGCAATGCTATTTTTATTCTAGAGACAACATTGGAAAGTAAAAGAAAAGAAATGCACCCCCTTGAAAAATATCATGAGTGCTATTCAAGGAAAGGATATTAAAGATTAAAGAAACAGCCAAACATTTTTTTTAAAGTTTAGGTTAAGGGGTTTCTCTGTGGCTCAGACAGTAAAGAATCCACGTGCAATGCAGGAGACACTGGTTCAATCCCTGGGTTGGGAAGATCCCCTGGCAACCCAAGGGAATGGCAACCCACTCCAGTATTCTTGCCTGAGGAATCCCATGGACAGAGGAGCCTGGTGCGTCGCAGTCCATGGGATCACAAAGAGTCCAGACACAACTGAGCGACTAACACTTTCATAGGTTAAATAGATTCACTGCATGTAAGATTTAAATTAGTCTAACCAGCTAAGGAAACTGAAGCCAGGGGAAAACAGCAAGTCTTCATGTTAAGCACACTTGGTCCTTCTAACCAGACATGTGGTCATGTATTAGCAAACAGAAGCAATTTCTGGTCAGAGATTTCCAAAAGGCCCAGCAACAGTGTCCCCTCAACCTGCAAAGCTTTCTTGCTTAGGAGGCACTCTTAATCTTTCTCCTTCCTCCCGCCAAGGCAGCTGTCAGAGAGGAGGGACTAAGGAGATAGCTGACTTCCAAGAGGACGACACTCCCAAAGCCAGCTGGGCTGGCTGTCTAGACAGAGCCTGGGCACAGCCCAGCAGCCAGGGACACGGCCACAAAGGGGACAGTGACTGGGGATTTCCTGGCAGTCTAGTGGCTAAGACTGCACACCCAATGGAGGGAAACCGAGCTTAATCCCTGGTCAAGGAACTATATCCTACAAGAGCATGCAAGCCACAACTGAAGATCCTGTGTCCACAACTAAGCCCTGGCACAGTCAGATGAATGAACAAATGTGGGGGAAGGTGAGGGGACGGCAACAGCTTCTCTCCCCCTATACAGACTCCCTTCAAGCTTCCTTCTCACCTTGTCACTTGGAGCCCGAGATCCCGACCCAGGCACCCTCTGCCCCAAGACTGGCAGGTAAGGGACACATCCAGGGGCACGATAGCAGCCTATCACCTACGGTTTCTTTCTCTTCACCACCAGAGCCTTGGACTTTGGGTGAGAAAAATGGTTGCATCTCAGCATGTAGCCGAGCAAGTGTGGGCAGGTTCCTTACACCCTCTGCCTCACCTTCCCCAACTACGGGCCAAATGACCTACAGCCAACCAACATTTGAAGAGGCCCCCAGAGACAGGCACCAGTGAAGAGGATGCAGTTGGGCAGCAGAGAGACCTTGCCCTCAAGGATAAGACACATAAGATGAATTCACTCCTGGAGAACTGGGACAGAGAATCCAGGGCTCCCCTGACCATCCCAGTCCCTAGAAGACCAAGTCCAGTAACCGAGGATACCTCCATGCCCACAGGGCTTAAAAAAGGTATAAGAAGCCCTAAGTACACTTTTCACACATAATCTTTAATAGCATATTTTTAGCATTTCAAATATCATTTTTAAATGTGGTCTATGATATTGAACACATGCAAATTTATATGTGTAATGTACAAGAAAGTTACAAAGCGTGAAACGCCCCTGATTTCCTGCCAACCAAACCACTAGCAATCATTGGCTCTGAAGTTCCTTCTGTGCTTCTGAATTCCCCAGTCTCCCTGCTCATCCAATGTTACATTTGGGGCATATCATTCTCTCACTTTTACTTTTTAAAATGTATTTTTATTTATTTTTGGCTACGCTGGGTCTTCGCTGCTTTGTGAGGGCTTTCTCCAGTTGCAGTGAGTGGGGGCTACTCTTCATTTCAGTGCACTGGCTTCTCATTGCAGTGGCTTTGCTCTAGAGCGCAGGCTTAGTGGTGGTGGCACGCGGCTTAGTTGCTCCTCAGCAGGTGGAATCTTCCCAGAGCAATGATCAAACCCCCACCCCCTGCTCTGGCAGGTGGGTTCTTATCCACTTCCCACCACCAGGGAAGTCTAGTCCCTCTCTTTAAAAAAGAGGTTCAGATTCACTATTCATAGATCCCTAAATTGTTCTCAACTTTGTGTGATATCTGAATTTTATATAGATTGTAGATAGTCTTCTGTGACATGCTTCTGTCACTCATTACCTTTCTATGATTCATGCAGATACAGTTATTTGTTTTCACTGCTCAGTGGCACCCCACTCCAGTACTCTTGCCTGGAAAATCCCATGGACAGAGGAGCCTGGTAGGCCGCAGTCCATGGGGTCGCTAAGAGTCAGACATGACTGAGCGACTTCACTTTCACTTTTCACTTTCATGCATTGGAGAAGGAAATGGCAACCCACTCCAGTGTTCTTGCCTGGAGAGTCCCAGGGACGGGGAGCCTGGTGGGCTGCCGTCTCTGGGGGTCGCACAGAGTTGGACATGACTGAAGTGACTTAGCAGCAATGTTCCATTGGACAACGATCTCATTCTCCTGCCGAGGGAGGTTTTAGGTCATGTCCAGTGTTCTGCTGTGTACTGAAGAGTGTGCTATCAAATTTCTCCAGTGTGGCCCTTGGCGCATTTGCCCAAGAATTTCCCCGAGTAAAACTGCTGGTCCCAGTGTGTGTGTCTATGTCACACATGTCCTTTCCCTCATGACTGACACACAGTCCAAACCGCTTGAATCTGGCATGCACCTGATGGAGGCCTGGCCAGCCACGTCCAGTCCACATACTGAATTCCATCCGTGCCTGAATGAGGTCTACAAGACCCATCAACACTTTGAATCACTACATCAATACTTTCACTTCTCCATTTTCTACTTGATAAAGCAGCTAAAGGACATAACCTAACACGGATGTCAAGTTCATGAAAAAATTGCCAACGCTGTAGGAACGACGACAGAAACACTGTCAGGAATGCCCCGGTGGGTCAGTGGTTAGGACTTTGCACTTCCTCCGCACGGGGCACAGGTTCATTCCCTGGTCCAGGAACTCAGATCCCACAAGCCTCTTGGTGAAGTCAACAACAAACAAACAAAAATAGATGGAAACACTGTCAAAACAGAACAGTCTTCTGGTGGGTGGCCCCGCTATGCAGCGCTTATAACATCCCTCCATCAGCTGACGAGCAGAAATTGAAATTCACAAGGTACCAACACACAAGAGACTTTCAAAAGTGCTCGGAAGTCCAAGCAAGGGTCCAGGACCATGGCAGGATGAGCTTGCCCTGGTGCTTTCCACATGGCACTGTCTTTAACTGTATATAGGTCTCCATCCCCAATCATGAATATGAGACTGTGAACTCTAGGTAACACTCGTCAGAGAACTCAGGACATGCTTAATAAATGTTTAGTATAGGGTGCCAAAGAGGTCCCCACAGGGTCAGGTTCTCCACAGTGGAAACTTCCAAGAGGCCCTGTCACACAGGACACAGGGGTCCACGTGGGATTCCTCATGTGCGGTGGGCAGGCCCTCTCAGGGACCGGAAGTGCCAGCTTGCCACAATCAGAGATGCTGAGGAAGGCAAGTAGGAGCCTAGAACCAGAAGGGGCTCTCTTTTCTGCTTCTGCCTTTGCCAGTTCCAGGAAATACATTTCTCTGGTCACTTCCCTTACCCCCAGTTCAGATGGAAGCTCTTAACACGGTCAGTGACCAGCTTGAACAATAGCAGGGGCTGTTCTGTTCCTGAATTCACGAACAATGGCCAGAGTATCTGGGCAGCTCAGAGAAATCACAAATAAAAAGACTTTTTTTTTCTCTTCTACTAAAGCAGAGCTTGCGGAGCGACATAATGGTCACTTCCTCTGCCAAGGAACTTGAGTAATGGTTTTCTGAATCTTTAAAACTGAGTCACTATTCTTTTATAATGGGGAATGATTAATTATAAACACCCATTGGCAAGTATCGCCTGTCCCTGCCCTTCTTCAAAAATACATATTTCTTTTTGAACCTGTGAACAGCACTGTGTTAACTATACTTTTGAAAGCATTCTGTGCTCGGTCATCACAATCAAATACTCAGGAGAGCAAAGACCACAAGAAAATATACTTGCTACTGCCAGAGTGGGCAGTGCCGCCCTCCCCACTCTCCCACCCTCTGCCTCCTGACCCAGATCTCTGAGTCAGTGCCTGTGACACTTGCAGGGTTTTGTGGGAGCCCCTGGGCATCTCTCTCTCTCTCTCTTTTTTTTTTTTTTTGACCTCACTTCAAGGCTTGTAGGATCTCAGTTTCTCAACCAGGGATTGAACCTGGGCCAAGGCAGTGAAAGCCCCGAATGCTAACCACTAGGCCACCAGGAAACCCCTCCTGAGCATCTCTTTGAAAAGGAAGAGGTGATATTCACAGAATGCCCTCCTGATACTTTCACTCACCTCCCCAAAGGATGGGATGAGAGGCAATTTCTTCCTCTTTCTTTCATCCTTCTGCATTTTTTCAATTTGCTGTAAGTTGTTTATATTACTCTTATAATGAACATATATATATATATATGTATGTAAAACAAAGAAGCTACATAGCCTGGATCTGTCCAAGATATTATACCTAAAGAGGGTGGAAGTGGAGCAGAGTGCAGGGAACAGGGGTGGGGTGAGAGTGGGTTTTTCAGGACAAGCAGCTTCTGAGAGCACAGTCCAGGCCAGAGTGTACACACCTCGCCCTTGCAGCTCTGTGTTTTGCCACTTTTGCCGCACGCTACACGCTTAGCCCTCAGCTGTGCTGGCCTCATCCCCTAGTGGACACAAGGTCACTATCCCCCATCACGTGCCCTGTTTGCCTAGTCCCTGGAGTCTGCCAGGGCCCCTCCCTAAGGGGGAAGAGCCAGAGGAAGAGACACAGCGGGAAACAGTGAGGAGGGAGCCCCAGGTAAGGTGGAGCTCCGGAGAGCATCCCTTCCTGCTCCCCACAGATGTGTCCCAGACATCCTCACGCTCTCAGTCTGGGCGGTGAGGGCCGGGTTAGGAGAGTGGGGAGGGAGGGCTTGGCCCTGCACACTCTGACATTCAGCACAGCACGCAATTTAACATCTGCCCTTGAGCAACTGCTCAGACATTTGAGCCAGAGTTGCAAGCCGATGCCTGTCCCCTCCTTAAGAATTCAAGAATTTTTTTTTCTGTGTCCCATCAAGTGAAAGGCCAGAAATCCTAATCCCAGAGAGAGAACTGACAGTGAACACTTACTATGCACTGACATTCTTCTCCACAAAGCCCCAAGGAGAACTCAAAACTGCCTATAACGCAGACCACCCTAAGATAAAAGTTCCCATCATATTGAGAGAGCCAAGAGAAGGGGATAAACCATTCTTAAAGGGCGGGACCAAAGGAAGAGAGTTTTGAGACACAAGCGGGAGTTTGATAAATGGAGCTACGGGGAATTTATTGTTATTCTATCACTAAGTCATGTCTGACTCTTCGCCACACCATGGCCTATACCATGCCAGGCTCCTCTGTCCTCCACTAGCTCCTGGAGTTCACTCAAATTCATGTCCACTGGTCAGTGATGCTATCTAACCTTCTCATCCTCTGTCACCCGCTTCTCCTGTCCTCAATCTTTCCCAGCATCAGGGTCTTTGTCTAATGAATTGACTTCAAAGTACTAGAGCTTCAGCATCAGTCCTTCCAATGAATATGCAGTGTTGATTTCCTTTAGGATTGACTGGCTACAGGGAATGGCATTCTATACAGAGGGAACAGCATGGAAAGGCGTTGAGAAGTAAGACCTTAGGGAGAGCAGGTATCTGATGTCCTCCAAGAGGATCAGAGCTGACTGTGCAGACAGAGCTATGTGCAGGCTCCATGCCCACCACCTCCAACCCCAGCCTCTGGGACTGAAGCCAACAGTGCCGCCTGACATAGTTCCCTATGTCATCAGCAGTCCTATGTTATCAGAAGAGCAAGTGCTATTCCTGGTCTTGCCACCTGGACTTGCAATGAGCCTTGGGCCTGTCACAGCCCCTGGTGGAGCCCTACTCACCTTCTCTGTGAGATGAGGATTCAGACCACAGTCTGGAGCTCCTTGCTGTCCCACCCTCCCTGTTCCTGCCATCTAGGATCTTATCACTCTGAATCACTAGCTCACAAAGGGCAGGAAGCATGTCTATGTCTGTTTATCTCAGACAATAGCCCAGCTTGAAAATACAATTAATCTGTGGATTTATGACTCTAAGAGTCGATGACGTTTGGAGAAGGACGATGGCCAGAGCATCCCAATGCTGTCAGACAAATGCACCTCCCTTATTCCTCAAGAGCCTCGGGGAGGAAAATTCCTCAACCTCCTTCACCTCTCATTCCCTAAGGGGAAGAGAGTTCAGGTCCTAGTAACCTCTGACAACCAAACCTACACCTCCCCTGGCCCAGTGCTCATGCAACCCCACCCCCTGGGGCCCCCTACCACGGCTGACAGCTCTCAAGCCTGGGAACTTCCGCAGTACCGCCCTGGGAAGTGGGGCTCTTCCCCATCCAGGACCTGAGGTCAGATGCCAGAAACCCAGACAGCTTTGTTGTTTTTCTACTTCTACCCTTCTTCAAGTAAACTCGCAAATGTCAATAACCAGAGAAAAACACGCACACAGAGACACATATTTCTCCACTCCTTTGCAGCTTGTTGTTGCTCCTGCCAGCAAAAACAAGTTCAGCTTCCTGGCCCCGTTTATGTAAGCTGCGGAGCCGCTGCCCGTGCCACCGCTGCCAACACAGCTTAGCTCACGCCTGCTAATCCCACCACCCCGGTTTCTGAGCAGGGACAGTTCTCCCAGCTGTCGGCCGGCCGGCTAGCAGCATAGAACGGCCTCCAGCCTCTGGGGCTGCAGGGACACAGGATCTCAGAAGGGGTCACAGAGGAACCATGGGGACCCCGTTAGCAAGCAAGACCCTGATCTGGAAGGAGGTGCCTGCTGAGAAGAAAACATGGGCACCTAATGTCCAAAGAGAAAGAGAAGCAGGATCTGGTCCCATGGGGTATAGAACAAGTCCCCGATGTGCTCTATCCCCTGTCCCTGCATCCCCCCCACCCCCCGCCCCCCACCAGCTAAGGACTGAAACCCATGTCCTGAATTCGGAGTAATAATAACTGTAACACTCTGCACCACCTACAGTGCTTACCACATGCCAAGCTGCCAGGCACTTTACCTAAGAGCCCTACCCTCCTAAGATACCTTGCTGAGGAGGAGGCTGGTCCCTACTTCCGTGTAAGTTCAGAGAAGCTGAGGAATTGACCTGAATGCACACAACTAGTGAGGGTTGGTTCTGCAATTGGTTCCAGGTGGGTCTGACCACACTCACCCCACCCCCACCCCCTGGGGGTCCAAGTGCCTCCCTGTGCTCCAGCCCTGCTCCTCTTCTCTGGGCTGCCCACCACCCTGCATCTCCCTTTCCCAATTTCTTCTCCTCCTCTCTGCCTTCCCCAGGTGTTTCTGACCATCACAGAGGTTCCAGGAAGACGGCCCTGGGGTTGAGCCCTGGGGTTGAGAGGTCTTGGGGGGCGGTTGGGAGGGAGTGAGCCTGCCCCCACACAGCCCTGCCACATTAGTAGCCCCTGGGGGTCTCTCACCGGAAGCCAGGGCCCAAGCAGCAGCACACCTGTGGCGATTTGGAGTTTAAAAGTGTCCCCCAGACCCCTAATCTCACGCTCTTCCCAGATCACACACTCACTTTCTAAAACTCCCCAGAATGCCCTCCCTGCTACGTAGGGCCATGTGGCCCCAGCCACCCCTTTCCCATAGACCCCTCCTCAGATTGCTGACTCCTGCCCTCCCCCCTTCTAATGTGTTTGTACTTCTGTACCTGCTTGTATTTGTCTTGTATTTGGCAGAGTCAGTATTTACCTTGGCGCAGTCTTGCCCTCTATCCGCACCACGGACCCTACATCTACTGATTGGAGAGAGGGCCTGGGAGGCTCCTCTGGACCATAAGAAGGTAACGATGGCTGCTGACTCAGAGACCAGCGCATGTGACCAGCTCCGCAGGAAAAAACATTTAATTCTCCCCTGGCAGCATCACAAATAACAAGCTGGCCCCAGGCCCAGAAGGCCTGACCTGGGTCACTTCTCAGAGATTATAAGCTAATTAGAGGAAAAGATATCAAAGGAGAGCAAACAATCTAACTTTCCTCCCCTACCAAACCCCAAGAAGCAGATTGAAAAAGAGTAAAGGCAAGACTCAGTAAGCCATGAAGAAGGGCACGTGGCTGCAGGTGGACTTGGGTCCAGAGAGGGGCTGGGCTGCGGCTACAGCCACAGAGGGGCTGCTGAGCAGAGGGTCACTCTTCTACGGCTGTAAAGACCATTAAAGACGATTTAGTCAACCTGCCCATTGTTATAGATGAGGGCAACCAGGGCCCAGAAGTCACACAGCCAGTGTGTGGTGTAGCCAGAACTGGAAGCCTGGCTCATTACTGCCCCACGTCCTTCCCAGGAGTACAGCAGCAAGGGTCCTGTCATCTTGCCTCGGAACTTAGCCTGGGAGTCTAATCAGGAGCCTAGCCCCCTTCAGGGTCTTTTATTAAGTGTTTGTTGAAGCAGAGGATGGATGGGGTGCAACACACACCTGAAACCTATTCCCCCACCCCCATCCCAAGCCACATCCATCACCACCCCCTCCCACCACCTGCCCCAGCTTCCACTCCTCCACCCCTTTAGATATGAGGAAGCAAAGCTAAAGATTTGAGAAGTCACAAAGTGGGGGTGTGGTAGAGAGTGACTAGAAGAGACACAGGAGGGCCTGCTGGGGCTGGCCATACAGCTGGCTGGCGGTTATGTGGCTATGCTCAATTTGTGCAAATTCACTGGGCTGTTAGACTTACGCTGGGTACACTTTTCTGCATGCATCTATACTGCCGTACTCATTTTATAAAACCCCAAAGTCCTCCTGCCATTCTTCCCCTCACCCCCATTGCCATGAGCAGACACACACACAAGCACACTCCGGTCCAGCTTCATGTCACCATGAAGCAAGCCGCTAGAATGGAAGAACAGGCACGTCTACTCTTAGTGAAACTGTGGAACCTAGATTCCAACTTTTCTGCCCCCAGCCTGTTCCTCTCACAAGTAAACCTCACCAGGCCTACCAGGTTTTGAGCTAGGGAGACTCAGCATTATAAATATGTCAATGCTCCCTAAGTTATCTCTAAATTTTACTTAATCCTAATAAAAACACCAACAGGACGTTTTTTTTTTCTTTCTTGGAACTAGGGAAGCTGATTCTAGAGTTCAAACTGAAAAGCAAACAAGCAAAGACAGCCTGGACAATTTTGAAAAAGTAGAGAACTAAGAGGAGGATTAGCCCTACAAAACTCTAAAGCATATTATAAAGCTATAGTGATGAGAACAGCGTGGCACTGGCGCATGAGCAGATGGACAAAACTACAGAGGAGACTAGAAAGTTCAGAAATAACAGGAACCACAAAGAGCTTAGCCTGCATTACTGAACTGTGCCCTTCAAAACGGCTCAGATGGTAACTGTTATGCAATGTGTATCTTACCACAATTATTTTAAAATAGCTTAATTTGAGTGTTGGCTATATACAGGTGCTATTCTAAGTATGCACATGGATGACTTACCTTGATCTTCTCAACAGCCTATCTTATAGGAGGCTGGTTACATAACTAATTTGGAGTCAGCCTAGACACAAACCCAGGCAATTAGGCCTCAGAAATTTTGAACCAGTCTCCATCAGGCAGTATAAAACCCAAGAATATACAGTAATTTGGTAGATTTTAAAGGTGACTTTTTAAAATCAATGAAGGAAAGATGGATTATTCAACAAACTACAAAAAGGACATGAGGTAACAACCAGGAGTCAAAAGTTAGAGCCATACCTCACTACATGATAAGTTTAAATGGATCAAACATTTAAATACTAAAATTATTAAAAGTACCAGAAAAAAAGAATCTTTTTTACACACCCAAAATAATCTTTTAAAACAGTTTTGGCATAGGGAAGATCTTATTAAGCATGATGCAACATTTAAAAGTCATAAAATAAGTTGATAAACTCAACTACAATTTTTAAAAAATATGCGTGGCAAAAACTAACCCCCACCAAAAGTCAAAAGACAAATGACAAACTAGAGAAAAGTCTTCAAAACTCATATCATAGAGGACTAAATTCTTTAATATATTAAGAGCTCCTGTAAACAAGAAAAAGACCAACAACCCAATTCTTTTTTTAATGAGCAATGAATATGAACAGGAAGCTCACAGAAACAGGCTATGCAAATATCTCTTAAATAAGCAAAAACCTGTATAACCGCACTCAGATAAGATAAATGAAAATTAATTCCACATAGATACCATCTCAGGTTGATTACAAGTTTTCATCAGCGGTGCGGAGACAGGTAGGCATTCTCTCATTGCTACTGAGAGTATGAATTGCAGTGAAGCTTCCACTCTCACTCAAAAGCACAAACAACACACATGGCCTTCAACCCACAGATTCACCTTCGAGGAATTTATGCTGCCCATGTTCTTTCACTTAGGCAACATGATGGACATGCAAACTTACTCCCGGAAGCACTATCTGTAATGGCTAAGCCAGGAAACAAGCCCAGAGACAATGTCCATCAAAAGGAAACTGGCTAAAAGAAATTTGGTGTGTCCATATAATGAAATACAGAAAAAAAAATTAAAGAGGAAGTTCTTTAGGGACTTCCCTGGCAGTCCAGTGGCTAAGACTCCATGCTCCCAACACAGGGGGCCTGGGTTTGATCGCTGGTGAGGTAACTACATCACATATGCAGCAGATAATCCATTCTGCAACTAGAGATTCCTCATGCCACAAGGAAGATCGAAGATCCTGTGTGCCATAACTAAAGATCTGGTGCAGCCAAATAAATAAATAAATTTTAAAAAAACATTAAAATAAAGAGGAAGTTCTTTATTTATAAAAATAAATGAACTTTTTCCCTAGTCCATTGTCTAAAGTAGTTAAAATTCAGACACACCCAAGTTCCAACCCTTGGACAGCCACTTACTACTTGTGTGACCTTAGGCTAGCTTCTCAACCTCCTTAGGCCTCACTTTTCCCATCTCAAAACTGGAAATAATAATAATGTGTGTGTATCTGTTAGTCACTCAGTCACATCTGATTCTTTGCAACCCCATGGACTATAGCCTGCCAAGCTCCTCTGTCCATGGAATTCTCCAGGCAAGAATACTGGAGAGGGTAGCCATTCCCTTCTCCAGGGGATCTTCCCTACCCAGAGACGGAACCCAGGTCTCCTGCATTGCAAGCAGATTCTTTATTGTCTGAGCCACTAGAGAAGCCCAATAATAATTATTTCTAAAGGTTGTCGTGAGAGTTGTATTAGATAACTAATGATAAAAACTTAGCACTATTCTCAGAACATACCTAATCTCTCAAAAAACATGAGCAATTATTATTCCCACTGCAATGGTGGGTCTTCCCCCTTTTCTATGAGAAAGTCTTCATACTACAGCCTCTCCCATCAAAACAGACTCTTCAGATCAGTAACAGCAATCAAGCACCTGATTTTGTTTCGGCCTCAAGAAGCGTTGCTCTATGTGTCTGAGCTTGGAGTGACTTGGCTTAAGGTTGGCTGATTTGGTAAGTGAGCCGTCTAGAGACAGGCCTGAACTGTCTGCCCCCTGAGATGTTTTCTCTCTCTCTGCTCTCCCAGCTGCCTTGCTTAGAGATACAGAAAGCTCATTTGCAGGGACATGTGGTTATAAAACATTTCCCTGACCCAAAGTGGTATGAGTGTATACCAGGGAGGAGGGGTTATAGTGCAACAGCTTAAACATACGCAGGGCCTTAAGTGTTCTTCTTAAAAGTACTGAAGAAGGACACTCCTGGGGCGAAATCAGAGCTGTCTCTGCCACATCAGTGTGTATGGAGTTGGTAAGTCTCTGAGAATACTGAGAGAAGAAACGATGACCTTGTTGTCTCCGAGCTTTGAGAAGGGTGGGAGCTGTGGGCGACACGTGATACAGTGGAAAGAACAAGGTTCAGCGCAGTCTGTCATTTCCTTGCTGTGCCATCTTGAGTGAGTTTCTTAACCTCTCTGAGCCTTGGTTTCCTTTCGCCTACTCAAGGACACTGCCTCAGCAATTCTCTGTCAATTTTTGGTCTCTACTAGATTATTTTCCAGAGATGGCAATGGCACCCCACTCCAGCACTCTTGCCTGGAAAATCCCATGGACGGAGGAGCCTGGTGGGCCGCAGTCCATGGGGGTCACTAAGAGTCGGACACGACTGAGCGACTTCACTTTCACTTTTCACTTCCATGCATTGGAGAAGGAAATGGCAACCCACTCCAGTGTTCTTGCCTGGAGAATCCCAGGGATGGGGAGGCTCATAGGCTGCCGTCTATGGGGTCGCACAGAGTCGTACACGACTGAAGCAACTTAGCAGCAGATTATTTTCATCAGCATACAAACAGGATGAGATTTCAGTCATCTTTTTAAAATTCTTTTCATGACCCCACGTCTCCAGCCAACGAACACTCCATTTCTTTACTCCTCTTGACAGGTAAAATCCTCACAAGAGTGGCCTCCACCTGCTGGCTCCTGTTTCTCTCCTCCTGTTCTCTTTCTAGTCCACTCCTGTCAGCCTTAGGCCTCCACCATTTTGTCCAAATGCCTCACATTAAGTCAAGGTCACCAACAGCCTGAGGGTAGCTACGTCCCCCGGTCAGGCTGTCTTCTTGCTCTCTCAGTGTCTGACACCACTAAACTGTTCCCAGCTCTTGACGCACTGTCCTCGCTGCGTTTCCAGGACAACTCTCCTGGTTCCTCTCCTGCTTCCCGGGCCTCATCATCTGTCTCCTACTCCTCTTCCAGGTCAGAGTGCCCCAGGGCTCAGCCCAGGACCTCCGCTTCTCCATCTACATTCTTACCCTCTGTGATCTCAGCCATGCTCAAGACTTGACATATCCTCTGTCATCAGCCGACTCCCAAATTCATACCTCAAACTCAGTCTGCATCCCCAAACTCTGGACTCCTATACCCAGCTCCTCAGCATCTTGTCTCCATTGTCTAAAAGACAGTTCAGTTTCAACATGTCTAAAACCAACTTTCTGATCTCCTCCCCACCCCCCGACAAAACCTGCGGTCCGACAGCCCACCCTCTCTATGCCAGGCACCAAGACCTCTCTCACACACAGCTGCTGTGAAGAGTAAGTGAGATCATAGGTGCAGAGAGCTTAGCACCGTTCGGTGTACAGTCAGCATCCAGGATGGTGGCAGTTGCTGTAACCACAGGGTAGAGAGGCAAGACTAGAAGAGGCAGGGAAGCTGGGAGGTGGAGGGAAGCTGAACAAAGGCATTGGGAGACAGCCTGGCTGGAAGTCAGGCCAAACTCAGGACCGTGCCAGAAAAGGCCCCAACTCTACCAGAGATTTTTGGACCTTTTGGATCTCAAGTGCAGAAGAGAGTAAAGCACACAGATGACCCCAAAGAAACTCCCCAGGGCTTCACCAGAGTCTGAAAGTTAAAAGCCTCTTTTTGCTATCTTACAACTCCGGTCCTCAAAGACTCTCTTCCAAAGACATAACACCTCAGTGACAATTAAGGACAGGACATCTAGAACCTCCCCATCCACCTGGAGTCTAAAGAGCTGGTGACCAAGGCTTGGCTTCTCCAGAGACAAACCCAAACTTCACCAGGGCAGGAGGCATCCAAGTGTCCCGACAGAGCCCTCTGCTCCAGAACTCGCCAGGCCCTCAGGTAGGACCAGATTGTTAAAGAGGAGGCAGGAATTTGCCTGCACAAGTTGGAAGTATAAAGAATCCCTCAATATTTTTAGGTTTCCTCAGACTTTCATTCCAACATCATCCTTGTGGTGAGAACTTCCCCAGCTCCCCCTCAAAAAGATCAGTTCCACATCTTTCTTGATTTGTACACATGGTTCCTATCTCCATCCCCTGCTTTGTTTTTCCTCCTTGTGTGTATGTGTGTGTGTGTCCGTGTCTGTGTGCGCGCGCACGCTTAGTTGTGCAGTGTGTCTGACTCTTTGCAACCCATGGACTGTGTGTGGCCACCAGGCTCCTCTGTCCATGGGATTCTCCAGGCGAGAATACTAGAGTGGGTTGCCATGCCCTCCTGCAGGAGATCTTTCTGACCAAGGAATCAAATCTGTGTCTCTTGCCTGGCAGGCATATTTTTACCATCTGAGCCACCAGGGAAGCCCTTTCCTCCTTAGCACTAGTATCATACTATATATTTAATTTACATCCCTAATAGAAAGAAGCCCCAATGAGCCCAGGAATTTTGTCTGTTTGGCTCACTGCTGTATCCACAGCTCTTAGAATAGTGTCTGGAACATCAGAGGAGCTCAAAATTTTTTTCAGATGAATACATTATTGGCTACATGTATTTAAGCACTCGCTCTGTGTTAGAGATCTCACTATGTGCTCTGAGTCGTACCTTACTTAGCACATTTCATCTTCATAACCACCCTGTGAGGTAGTATTTTATTTCTATTTTCCAGATGAGGACCGCAAGTCTCTGAGATGGTAAAAATTCCTTGCTGAAGCTCACACGGCAGGGCTGGGCAGAGATCAGTCTGGCTCCAAAACCTTAACCATTAACTGTTCAAGATGAGCTGTGTTCATGTGGAAAAAAAGATCCAGAGAGGGATAAAAAGCAACAGAAAATCTCTGGAAGAAACTGCTTAGCACTCAAGACCAAGCGCTGTCCAGTAGAACTTTCTCCAATTATCAAAATGCTCTATACTTTTGCTGTCCAGTATGGTAGCCAAGTGTGACTAGTGCAACAAAAGAACTGCATTTAAAATTTGATTTCATTCTAATTAATTCAAAATCAAGCAGCCCTACTTAGTAAGTGGCTACCATATTAGAAAGAACAAATCTAGATCTTTAAGCCTCACCTGGAAAAGCCCAGATTCAGTGATAGGAATGTTCTAGTTCACTGGGTGAGCTGGTAGCAGGCAAGGCTGGTGGGGTAGGAGAACCAGAGGGGAAGTGAAGTAACTGGACCAGCTTTGTGTAATCCTTCCAAACACCCTGTAAGGGGAGGATTTGTTAACCCAGTCCACAGGCCATGACGCAGAGGGTCAGAGATGTGATGCGCAGCGAGGATCCACAGGCCTGCTGCCTCGGGATCTTGGCCCACCCCGTTCCCCCAACAGCTTGGTCCTTGAGTAGCAGGTACCAAGCAGGACAGGACAGAGGGTTTCCTCAGTCCCTCCTAGGGATTCACCCCTGACCATTTTTAAACTCCTTTTAGGCAGTCTTTAGGTGGTGACTGTATAGTCCATGGGGTCATAACGAGTCGGACATGACTGAGCAACTTTCACTTCACTTCACTGAGTGGCTGATTCCAGGGCTTCACAGGACTCATAACTGTTTTCGGCAGTGAGTAAACAAGTGAAAACAAGCGAAAGTGTTCATTGCTCAGTTGTGTCTGACTTTTTGAGATCCCATGGACTGTAGTCCGCCAGACTCCTCTGTCCATAGGATTCTCCAGGCAAGAATACAGGATTGGTTAGCCATTCCCTTCTCCAGGGGATCTTCCCAACCCAGAATCAAACTTGGATCTCCTGCATTGCAGGCAGATTCTTTACCATCTGGGCCAGAGTCAACAAGAGGCGGGCTTCCCTGGTGGCTCTGTCGGTAAAGAATCTGCCTGCAATGTGAGAGACAGAGGTTTGATCCCTGGGTTGGGGAAGATCCCCTGAGGAGGGCATGGCAACCCACTCCAGTATTCTTGCCTGGAGAATCCCCATGGACCAGAGGAGCCTGGCAGGCTGCGTGCAGTCCATGGGGTCTCAAAGAGCCAGACACAACTGAGCAACTAAGCACACACAGAACAGGAGGTAGAGCTAAAGCAGGAGGGATTTCCAGCAACTGGAAGCGAAAAGTGCGGAAGGCCTTCCTCCAGTTCTTCATCGCACCGTTTAGCCAGTCATCCTCAAATTTGTGAACCACAAGTGGTATTTGTTGAAAAGGACATTTTTCCTGAGCCTTACTTCCAAATATTTCTCTTCAGTAAATCTGGGGCAGGGGCCAAGGATCAGCATTCTTGTCAAGTACCCACCCCCCACTTCTAGGGCACCCAGGCAGGTACACACACACATAGACACACACACTAATTTTTATTCAAATAGACCCAGAATGAGCCTTTTGAGAAATATTGATTTAGGGTGAGACTAGGAACTAAAGAGCCTCTTGATGAAAGTGAAAGAGGAGAGTGAAAAAGTTGGCTTAAAACTCAACATACAGAAAACTAAGATCATGGCATCCGGTCCCATCACTTCATGGCAAATAGGTGGGGTAACAATGGAAACAGTGACAGACTTTATTTCTGGGGGCTCCAAAATCACCGCAGATGAGGATGCAGCCATGAAATTAAAAGACGCTTGCTCCTTGGAAGAAAAGTTATGACCCACCTAGACAGCATATTAAAAAGTAGAGACATTACTTTGCCAACAAAGGTCTGTCTAGTCAAAGCTATGGTTTTTCCAGTAGTCATGTATGGATATGAGAGGTGGAGTATAAAGAAAGCTGAGCCCTGAAGAATTGATACTTTTGAACTGTGGTGTTGGAGAAGACTCTTGAGAGTCCCTTGGACTGCAAGGAGATCCAACCAGTCCATCCTAAAGGAAATCAGTCCTGAATATTCATTGAAAGGACTGATGCTGAAGCTGAAACTCCAATACTTTGGCCACCTGATGAGAAGAACTGACTCATTGGAAAAGACCCTGATGCTGGGAAAGACTGAAGGCAGGAGGAGAAGGGTTGGATGGCATCACCAACTCGATGGACATGAGTTTGAGTAAGCTCTGGGAGTTGGTGACAGACAGGGAAGCCTGGCGTGCTGCAGACCATGGGGTCACAAAGAGCTGGACACGACTGAGTGGTTGAACTGAACTGACTGAGGAACGCAGGTAGGCGCTGGAACTGAAGATAGGACTTAGAGATTTAAAGGTGTAGGTGTTTGTCTTGTGCATCATCTTGCAATACAGAAGGCGAGAGGAACCTCAGTCACAGATGCCCAGGCCTTCCACACCTGACACCTACGTCCCAGCTAGTCCAGGCCCCTAGACAGCAGTTCACTTGCGCAGCCCTGCCAGCTCTCGGATGTGTGGGCAGCGGCTGATCCCAAGGAAAACACGCCTCCTGGCTATAAGGGCCCACGGCCAGGAGAGTCAGCGGATTTCCCCTCTAAACCAACTCCAGCCTCTGCTACTCAGCTCGGCCCCTCACTTCTCCAAAGCAAGATATCTCACAGTCATTTGCTCCATGCTTCCTGTACAATGTCTTTATTTTTGCTCTCAAGTTTGTGGGTTGAGTTCTGTGTGGGTGTGGGAGGGGAGCTGGGTATTTTCTACTTCTCTGCATGTTCCTTCTGAACTGGGAGGGCTTTCACTTCCTCCCCAAACTCTCAGTTCTGCCTTTTTCACAAGGCTCTCCAGGCCTTGAGACCACTTCGCCCAACCAACCTGAGCACCAGGAAAATTGACTGCAACCGCCCTTGCAGTGCTTTATAGCCACTTAGGAGAAAAACGAAGCAGCAGCTACAGCAGTAACCTCCCTGGGGCAGGTGCCCTGGGGGGGGTGATGTGAGTAGCAACAGAGGCAGGCAGGGAAGGCTTGCTCCCTGCTGGGTGCCCCAGGCCTCAACCCTGCCTTGCCTCTCTCTGATAGAACAACCGGCAAACCCAGGCCTCCCCTTCCCTTGGCCTCCTCTGACCAGCACTTAGTCAGCCAGAGGTGATGGCCAGGTTGTCCCCCAGACACCCCCAGCTCTGCTTGCCGGGCTAGTTCTCCATTTGGAGGTCTTGGGGATCTACCACATCAGAGCACAGCACCTTGGATAGGCTGGCCTGAAAACTTCCCATCCCAACCTCTCTAAATGTTGGCCTCCTCTCTGGAACAAAGTATTCCTCAGATCCAGCAGAGAATGTGTGTAAAGCGTAGGAGGCCTTCCACAGCCCCTGTTACCGGTTGGGGTTATAAACATGTGCTGTGAAAAGGAATCCCTTTCTTTCCTCCTTGAAGCACAAAGATCACAACCATTCAGAAGGAGAAAGGAGCTGCAGGCACACCAGCCCCTGGTTCTCTCCAGCAGGGAAGGATGATTGAAGGTGTTCACCCAGGGCAGGGGCACAGTGTGATCTAGCAGTGAAAGCCAGTCACCGGCCCCCAGTCATCTATTCCAGAAGCCTGCTGGCTGCCCCCTTGGTTTTCCACTGTGGCCTCAAAGAAGCCTTCAGACCCTAAAATAGACCTCTGGAAAAAGGGTCCTCCAGAAGAGAGCCTTAGACGCGCTGCAGGGCATGCCGCCAGAGCCCAGAGAGAGGACTCGGCCAGCGGCACTACAGTCCACAGGAGCAACAAGTGCCCTGTGCCCTCTGCCTCACCCTCCTTCTCTCGTCTGAAAGTGGAGTCCAGTGTGTGCCAGTCTCAAGACGTCTCAAGCCCCTGGCCAAACCTCCTTAGTTGGCTTAAATTCCCAGATCTGAGGCACAGGGCTTGCTAGAGCCGGTGTCTGCCTAAGCAAGTGCAGGCAGCGAACAGCCGGAAGGTCCGTGATTCAGCGCCCATGATGTCACTCCCTTCACAGTCAGGGCACTGTCATCCACACACCAACCCGGGGTCCGAGGGGAGAGCCAGGCGGGATGTCTTCTCCAAAAGCTGAGGGGCAAAGGCGGCGCTGGCATAAAGGACGCCCGGGGCTGGAATTCCACTCCGCTAGGGCATCTCCTTTTAAAGTAACCCAGGACGCAGTTGTGTAAGGACTCCTGGGGCACTGGGAAGGAGACCCGAGGATCGGGTTGCTGAGAATACACCACGTCCTGCACGAGGATCGCAGAGAGCTTACCGGAGGCAGAGAAGTCAGGGGAGAGCGCGCCGGGCCGAAGCGGCAGGACGCAGCAAGGGGGCGCGCGAGCGAGCCTCGCGCCCGCGGGGGACAGCTGGAGGAGCCCGGGGCCGCACCTTGTGCCGCGGGGACCCCAGCTAGCCCGGGACAGGGGGAGACGTCACCGCCCCCTGCCTCCCTCCGCCGCCCAGCGTCTACAGCAGCCACCTCGGTTCCCCCACCCGCCAGCTGCCCGAGCCCTCCGGAAGCGTCCGAAGCCCTTACCCAGCGCGGGGCAGCCCTCCAAGGCCAGCGCCGTCCCGGACGCGGCGAGGAAGGCGGTCAGCAGCGCGCAGCGGACGGCCAGCATGCTTCCTCCTCGGCTAATGCCCCATGTTCCCAGAGAGGCGGGCGGGCTGGTCGGGAGCCCACGGCTGGGGCGGGGCAGCGGGCGGGCGGGCGGGCGGAGGGCAGCCCCCATCCCCGAGGGGCCCGCGCTCCGCACGCACTGCGAGTCCCCAAGCCCTGCGCGGCTCTCGGCTCGGCTCCCTCTGGCCGAGCTCAGTGTCAGTGCGACTTCCCACTTGCACATGACTCAGAACCGCGGACGGTCCCGACAACGCAGGAAAACATTTGAGGAACTCGCCCTGAGCTGTCTCTCGGCTGTCCCAGGGTGCTGTTACGAAAGTCGAGGAGGATGGCGCAACAGCCCCGCGCACCGGCCGAGCGGAGGGGGTGGCTTCCTGCCGCAGCGCCGCACCTGAACCCCCGCGGGGGCGAGCTCGGCCGGGGACCCTCCCCTACTTCTGTTGATCAGAGCAGGGGAATTAGACACCACTGGCTCGGTTTTGATTTTTGGTTTCGTGACCAGGATTACTCTGTGAAAGGAGCACCTGGAGAGCGCTGGAGGAGGTGATGTGCCTCTTACAGTTACAGTAAAGCAGGGCTTGGCAGCCCTTTCTGCCTCTCTGAACCACCTGGGCGCCCTTAAAACCATCAATGTCTGGTTCCCACACCCAGAGAGTCTGATTTAATGGATCTGGGCTGAGGCATCGGGAGACTCACTGAATAAAGGTACATTCTTTACTCGTGCCTGTCTGTCCCCCGCAGTACCAGCAAGGAAAAGTTTGGGGCTTTGGAAGGGGATTGAGATCTGGGTTCCCATCCAGACCTCCACCTACTGTGTCTGTGACTACAGTTCCCTTGAGTTTCTGTTTCCTCACCTGTCAGATAAAAGGAAGTCTGTATTGTCAGGATAGTTATGAAGACACTGTGGTTGTGGTTGTGATCTGTGCACCTGACCGGACGGGGTCCAGGCCGAAGGTGTCAAAACGTGCATGTCCGCCCTCCCCATCTGACAGACAGAAACTGGTACTCGGCTTTTCAGAAGCAACCACAGACACCTCTTGAAAGAGCCCACCAAGGTTCCCCAAGGAGCCTGAAGCCGACAGGGCGGCCTCACAGCCGAGTTTGGAGGGAATGAAAAGTGCTGAAACAAGGTCTAGGCTGAGGAGTTTCTGGCCGGGCAATTGCTAATTAGGATGTGCTTTTCCATTTGGGCTTCCCTGGTGGCTCAGAGGGTAAAGTGTCTGCCTGCCATGCGGGGAGACCTGGATTCGATCCCTGGGTCAGGAAGATCCCCTGGAGAAGGAAATGGCAACCCACTCCAGTATTCTTGCCTGGAGAATCCCTTGGACGGAGGAGCCTGGTTGGCTACAGTCCATGGGGTCGCAAAGAGTTGGAGGACAGGACTGAGCGACTTCACTTTCACTTTGGGCTTTAGGCAGATCCGAACCAGGATCCAGGTTCCTGGGATAACATAATGAGTGTGGCCCAATGGAAGCCCAGGTGGATGAGACCTGGACTGAAGAAACACAGCTTCTGAAACGCAGGGCTCAGACCCAGGGGCCTCTGTGTTTCTCTTTGGGAACCGCCCATCAGCAGTGCCTGGAAGGACCAGACGCTGTGCCCTGACCCACCCCTGACCTAATAGAGGCTAGTTTGGAGGGCTTGCTTTGGCCACACCACAGAGGGAAAAAGGCATGTTAGAAGCTAAATTTTTTTACCACAAGCTTTCTCTCCTGATATTTATTTACTTATTAAAAGAATACTTCTCTTTTAAAATTTATTTGATTGTGTCAAGTCTTGGCTGCAGCATGGGGATCCAGTTCCCTGATCAGGGATGAACCCAGGCCCCCTGCATTGAGAATGCAGAGTCTTAGCCACTGGACCACCAGGAAGTCCCCTCTCTGGATATTTAAAATAAGGTTGCAGGGAGCAGTTCCCACTGTGGTTGCCCCCTTCCCCCTCCTCTTCGTGGCAGACCTGAAAAAAATCAAAGGGGACTGAAACCAGAAGGCTTCAGAAAGCCCTCTGTGTTAAAGCTCAAGAATGGGTGTGTCAGACCCCACCTAGATTCTGCATCAAAGTGGGCTGCCCTGTCTAATTCACCAGCCGGAGCCTGTGTTCTGGGTCAGATCAAGCTCCCATCTCAGTTCTGCCATTTGCTGACTGTGTGACTAAGGGCAAGCTACTTAACTGCTCAGAGCCTCCGTTTCCTGATTTGTATGATGAGGGCAACCATAACATAAAGATCGGGCCTATCTTTATCTTCTCAGCCTCATTTTCTGCATCTCCAAGCTTGAATATAATTCTGTCTCTACAGTGTTCTATATGCTTTCTCACCTTTGTTCAAGCTGTACTTTCTGCCAGAAATTCCCTGGAGAACTGAACTATCGCCTGCCATATCAGTAAACAAAGGATGTTACAGCCATCAAGAATCACCCTGCGCACCAGATGATGAATGCTGAGGGAACTCAGGATGGAGACAAATGGGTTGCCCACTGCCAAGTCCATACAACAGTCAGCTAGATGCTGCCACCCCCAACTGGTTCTCCCCGAGGAGACTCAGGATGAGAAAGCACAGGATACTGGGCCCGGGTAGCTGAGGCATATAGCAAAGGAATGACTGCAGTGAGACCCGCCTCTTACATCTTCTCTTAGGCTTGGGGTATCTGGTTTCTTTTAACAGTAATCTTTTGATGTTCTGACTACCCAGTCTTTTGTTGCAAAAACGCCTGTATATACTGGTTTCCCTCTTGCTTCTTTGGAGCAGTCTCACATTTATGTGAGATGCTGTCTTGAAGTCCTAAGAATGTCCACCAAATAAAATCAACTCTCAACTTTTATTGTATTAATTTATTTTTTTAACTCTCAACTTTTAGGTTGTGCTCTTTTTCAGTCAACACCCTCCTTTGTCCTACACCCTACTCACCCTTCAGATGTAACTACAGAGCCCTTCTTCAACTACTGCACCCTGTGTGCCTAGAGTCTTTGTTCCCCCACAAGAGAAGCCATCACATGGCAGTAAAGTGTAGCCCCTACTTGCCCCAAGTACAGCAACGAAGACCTAGCACAGCCCCCAAAAAAGTTAAATTTAAAAAATAAAAAGACTTAGCTGGGATGTCTTCTCCAGGAAGGTGACTTCTTCCCTGGAATCCTATCATCCAGGAGGTAGGATTAGGTGGTTTGTCTCTGTGCTGTCTCAGAACTCCGTGCTGGGCCTCCCTGGTGGCTCAGGGGTGAAGAATCCACCTGCCAATGCAGGAGACTATCCCTGATCCAGGAAGATCCCACATGCTGCAGAGCAACAAAGCCAGTGCTCCACAATTGAGCCTGTGCTCTAGAGCCTGAGAACTGCAACGACTGAGCCCCGGAGCCCCAGCTACTGAAGCCCGCGTGCCCTAGAGCCCGTGCTCCTCAAAAGAAGCCACCCCAATGAGAAACCCACACACTGAAACTAGAGAAAGGCTCACACAGCAATGGAGGCCCACCACAGCCATAAATAAATGAAATCAATCAAAAATAACGACGGCGACAACAAAATAACTCCACCACCGCATCTTTCCTGCCACACCTAAAACTCATCTCTATCCACACTGCTGAGCAGGGCATGGCATATGGAGGCCCTTTGTTGGGAAGATATGGCCTCCCCTGAAACACAGTTGAGCAAGCTCTCTGACCTCCATCAAGCCCCACCTGAACTCACTGTGGTGTTGGAGAAGACTCTTAAGAGTCCCTTGGACTACAAGGAGATCCAACCAGTCAATCCTAAAGGAAATCAGTCCTGAATATTCATTGGAAGGACTGATGCTGAAGTGGAAACTCCAATACTTCGGCCACCTGATGCAAAGAACTGACTCACTGGAAAAGACCCTGATGTTGGGAAAGATGGAGGGCAGGAGGAGAAGGGGACAACAGAGGATGAGATGGTTGGATGGCATCACCGACTCAACGGACATGGGTTTGGGTGGATTCCAGGAACTGGTGATGGACAGGGGAGGCCTGGCGTGCTGTGGTTCATGGGGTGGCAAAGAGTCAGACACGACTGAGTGACTGAACTGAACTGAACTCTGCACTAAATATAGGTTCAAAAATCATGGGCCAACGTTCCAGGCTTTATGATGAAAAATACTGACAAGAAAGAGAAGGGAACATACGTGCTCGGTTCAGCCTGGGTGATAACCAGCACCCATGGGAGTCACCTGGTCTCAGGCCCAGCTTCTTGCCCCCAGGAAAAGGCGAAGACTCAGGCCTGCAAGGTACACAGACTTGGCAAGAGCCAAGTGAATTGAGGAGTGGGGATGGGGATAGCAAGTCACTGGAAATCAGAAGTGAGGACCAGACAGGTCTGATGGCTGTGGGGCCTGGGTGGTTAGACACGCTGCAGGCATCGTGCAGTAGAAGCACAGCAAGGACTTTAACCAGGGCTCCTCTCTTAGGGAACCTCGCTGCTTACAAAGTTTTTTCACAGCTTGATCTCTTTTTGAATTTCTTAACCCTGAGAACTAGGTGATATACATTGTCCCCCAAATTCAGAAGAGTACCCTGAGGCTCAGAGAAGTGAGGTGACTTGCTCAGGACTGTGCGGCTGGTACCTGGCAGCTCTGAAGTCTGGCTCTTGACTCCAGAACTCTCCCTGAAGGGAGGGGCACAGTGGGCACAGGACCAAGGGCGCTGCGGCTCATCCGTGGACCCCATCACAGTAGGCACTCGATGGTGAGTAGGTTAGGAGGGAAGAGTGAAGGTGGACGGTCCCTGGCATTTGGTATACCCCCTTCCTTGGGCCTCCCAGACCCTCTCCCCCTACCCAGTGTGAGTCCCTGCAGTTACCCTGGTTCCCCTAGAGAGGGAAGCTCTGGACTGACACCATTTTTTGTATACCCTGGTGACTCAGACTGTAAAGAATCTGCCTCCAGGGCAGGAGACCTGGATTGGGAAGATCCTCTGGAGGAGGAATTGGCAACCCAGTCCGGTATTCTTGCCTGGAGAATTCCGTAGACAGAGGAGCCTGGCGGGCTATAGTCCATGGAGTTTCAAAGAGTTGGATGTAGCTGAGCAACTAACACTAGGAGTCCATAGTTAATTTACAATATTGTATTAGTTTCAGGTGTACAGCAACGTGATTCATTTACATATCTCTCTATATATTTTCAGATTCTATCTTCTTATACAAAATATTGAGTGTAGTTCCCTGCGCTATACAGTAGGTCTTTTTATCAGACTTTTATCTTTTAAAAGACTTCTCCTTTTCCTGTGAGTTTTATCAGACTGTTTCTCAAGAAGCAAGTCCTCTCTCACCTTTGACAGAAGAGATTAGGCCTCTTACACTTTGTTACAGGCAGATGTCTGTTGGAGGCCCCATAGGATAAATGCACAGATTGTTTTGAATCCAAAAGGTACTTATTCATCATCTGTTCCTCCTCCCTCTGATGTCCTGAGGTACAATGGTTTGCCAGAGGTTTAACACAAGCAGTGATCCCTGGTCAGGACCCCAGATATCTCAAGTCTTAAAACTCGCTTTTTTAAATTTATTTATTTTTTATTGAAGGATAATTGCTTCACAGAATATTTTTTTTTTCTGTTAAACCTCAACATGACTCAGCCATAGGTATACATATATCAAGAAGTGTTTTTCTTTTTTGTCTTCTTAAAATCCTCACCCTGCCCCCATCCCATCAGGCTTGGGCTGATGTGTTAGGGTATTCTCAACGGAGAGAGTTAAAAACAATATCCTCTGTTCTCTATTCACCTTTAGGGGCAATGATGATCGTAAGAAGGGCAAGGGTGGAGACTGGGGTTGGGCTGACCTGCAGACTCCTCCCCTGGCCTCTGGCCCTGACTTAACCAATAATTACCAGAAAGTGCTCTTTATTCCCTGAAACTTTCCACTCCCTTTCTTCTCAGCTGGGAGGTGGACAGCAGGTGGCCAGCTGAGGTTTAACGTGGGGACCTCTCCCCATGTTTAGCAGAACATGGTCTTAGATCAGCAGCAACCTCCACGGTCAAGCCCCAGCCAGGGCCCAGCACCCTTTTCCTGCCTGGGTAGTCTCTACTTTCAGCGCAGAGGAATGCGAATCTCCAGCTCTGACAAAACACTCCAGCTCTCTCTAGTCACTATCACCATTTTTCATCACATCACCAGCTGAGTTTATCTTTAGAAAAGGAATATTGTTTATTACTTTTGGCCATGCCACACAGCTTGTGGAGTCTTAGTTCTCTGACAAGGATTGAACCCAGGCCCTCAGCAGAGAATGCGCAGAGTCCTAACCATTGGCCCTCCAGGAAATTCCTGGGAATTTTTTTTTCTTTGACAGTGCTGGGTCTTCATGGCTTCATTGCTTTTCCCTGGTCGCAGTGAGCTGGGACTACTCTCCAGTCACAGTATGCAGGCTGCTCACGGTAATATTATATTATATAATATAATATTACAGTAAGTTGCCTGTATACGAACCTTCAAGTTTTGAACTTTCGAAGATTCAAACGTCCGTTCCCTTGTCCAGTCATGTAAGTTAGTTCTCGTGTCCTGCATGCGTTATCACGAAAGTGCATCCTCTACAAGTGGTTGTGCTTTTGTGTACTTTACTGTGCAGTCCTGTATAGGGTGCTACAGTATGTTTATTTCAAGCCCAGGGGCTCCAGAAGCAAAAGGGTAGACAGAAATGAATCCAGTGAAGAACCAGAACCTGTGCCATCACTATCACGTGTGAGTGAGATTGCACCTTGCCCTCTGTCTGCTATTGTTGATGACCCTTCAGCTCCACCAGCTCCCACCTCCTCTCTCTCCTCCAGTCAGTGACTCCTTTTGCCTGTTCACTCGATGCCACCCCCTGTATGCTAGCTGTTGTACTGTATGTACTACTGTACTTTTCAAGGTACTGTACTGTAGGATTTAAAATATTTCATTTTTCGTGTTTGTTTTTTAATGTACTACTTGTATGAAAGGCTTCCCTGGTGGCTCAGATGGTAAAGAATCTGCTGCAATGTAGGGGACCCGAGTTCGATCCCTGGGTCGGAAGATCCCCTAGAGAAGGAAATGGCAACCCACTCCAGGATTCTTACCATGGTCAGAGGAGCCTGGTGGGCTACAGTACATAGGTTGCAAAGAGTTGGACACAACTGAATGACTAACACTTCCTGAATCTATGAAAGTGTCCTCAGAACAGAATTCATTAGTATGTAGGAGATTTACTATAGTTTCAGATGCACAGCACAATGATTCAGCATTTTTATATATTATACTCCATTTAAGGTCATTATAAAATATTGGCTATATTCCCTGTGTTGTGCAATATATCCTTGTAGCTTATTTATCTTATAGATAGTAGTTTGTATCTCTTTGGCCCCTACCTGTCTCTCCCCTCCCCCACCCCCTCTGTCCACGGGTAACCACTAGTCTGTTCTCTATATCTGTGAGTCTGTTTCTGCTTTATTACTTGCATTTGCTCATTTTTTAGATTCCACCGTAAGTGATAATATACAGTGTCTGTCTTTCTCTGTCTGACTTATTTCGCTAGCATAATACCCTCTAGGTCCATCCATGCTGTTGCAAATGGCAAAATCTCTTTCATTTTTATGGCTGAGTATATTCTACTGTATCCACTTTGTATGTGTCTGTGTGAGCGTGTATCTCACATCTTTGAGAAGGGATTCTTTTAGCAGCGTTCTCAGAAAGGGGTTATAAAATCTCCCTTTTTTGGTAATATTTATGGAGTGTTATAATTTTGTATCTGTTAAAAAGCAGGTGCTCATGCTCAGTTGCTAAGTCGTGTCTGACTCTTTGCGACCCCATGGACTGTAGCCCGCCAGGCTCTTCTGTTCACGGAATTTCCCAGGCAAGAGTACTGGTGTGGGTTGCCATCTCCTTCTCCAAGGTATCTTCCCAACTCAGGGATCAAACCCAATTCTCTTGCGTCTCCTGCATTGGCAGGCAGATTCTTTACTGCTGAGCCACCAGGGAAGCCACTAAAAAGCAGCACAATTAAAATCAAATATAATTTAGCAATGCCATTTCTGGGCATGTATACAAAAGAATGAAAGCGGGGACTCAGATATTTATATGCCCATGTTCATGGAAGCATTATTCATAATAGCCAAAAGCTGGGAACAACTCAAATGTCCATCTACTTGTGGATGGACAAGCGAAATGTGGTATCTCTATAAATGAAATATTCAGTCTTAAGAAGAGTGATTCTGACACATGCTACTATATGAACAAACCTTGAAGACACTGTGTCCAGCAAAATAAACCAGACACGAAAGGGCGAAAACTGTATGACTCCACTTACATGAGGAACCCAGAGTACTCAAACTCACAGAGGCAGAAAGTAGAATGGCAGTTGCCAGGGGCTGAAGAGAAACTGAAATAGACGGTATCGTTTACTACGTATGGAGCTTCAGTTTTTCAAGATGAAGAGTTGTGGAGAGGGATGGTAGTAATGGTTGCATATAATGTGAATGTACTTAATGCCACTGAACTGCAGACTTAATTATGGTTAAAATGGTAAATTTTATATCGTGTAAATTTTACTGTATTTTTTAAAAAGCATGGCAATGATAAATTAAACAAACTAGGGGCTTGAAAATTCAGATATATTAAATAGATGCATTATTGCATACATGAGAAAGGGAGATGACCCATGTTATTAAAGGATTTAGCTTGAAACTCTTTTAGAGTGTGGATTTTTTAAAATGCGATATAACACTCAGGAAACTCAAACTGAGCCTCTGTGACAACCTAGAGGAGTAGGACAGGGTGGAAGAGATGCTCAGGAGAGACGGGACATGTTATACGTATGACTGATCCATGTTGATGTATGGCAGAAACCAACACAATATTGTAATTGTCCTTCAACTAAAGATAAACAAATTAAGAAAAAAATTCTCTGGTAAAGAAAAAATTCAATACACAATATAATTCCATGTACATAGACTCTGGAGCAGATTGCCTAGGTTCAACTTCCAGTTCTGTCATTTATTAGCTATGAGCCCTTAGATATATTACTTAACATCACTGTGTTTCAATGTCTCCATCCATAAAATAGAAATAAAAGCCCTCATAGGAATTTTTCTTTATGTTTTCTATTTTTTTCATTTTTGACTGCGCTAGGTCTTTGTTGCTGCATACAGGCTGTCTCTAATTTGCAGAGAGCAGAGGCTACTTTTGCTCTCAGTGCGCGGGCTTCTCATTGTGGTGGTTTCTCTTGTGGGGCACAGCCTCAGGTGCCCTGGCTTCAGTACTTGTGGCCATGGGCTCAGTTGCTCCCTGGCATGTGGGATCTTCCCTACCAGGGACTGAACACACAGGCCCTGCATTAGCAGGCACATTCTTGACCACTGGACCACCAGGGAAGTCCACCCTCATAGGATTTTTATGAGAGTTGTTAATAACACATGTAAAATGTTTATAACAATGCCCCACACATGGTAGGTCCTATATGAGTGTTTGTTTAAAAAACGTAAATTTTCTTCAAGCATATTTTTTCCTAGACAAAAAGTAAACTTTCCCCACATTTTTTTCTAGACTGAAGAGTCCATCTGAATGTATTTTTAAAATTATATCTCATTGCATGACCCATAAAATGAACAGGTTGCAATAGAATTTGGTTATTAGACATTCTCTGAACTCCGGGAGTTGGTGATATAGACAGGGAGGCCCGGCATGCTGCGATTTATGGGGTCGCAGAGCTGGACACGACTGAGCGACTGAACTGAACTGAACTGAACTGAGGCCCCTTCTAGCTTCATGGGTTAAACGGTGTTCTGGATTAGAGAACAATTAACCAGCAGACTTCACAGTTCCAGCTTGGTTTGCTTCTGCCATCAGCAGAAGTCTCTCGGGCCTGGGGCCTCTGTTTGCCGGTTCACCTTTCCTGGAAGATGGTTAAACTTGGATTTCACAGGTACATGTGAGCTGTTTGTTCTTGTAATTCCTAGCAGAGGCTGTGTTACACTCTGGATTTTCACAGAATAAGGGTTGAGTAATAATTACCCTTCCACGTCGCTGATCGTTTTCTCCGTTTGTGTCCATTAGCTAGCTCTTTAGCAATCATTCCTCTATGCGTTGCAGTACACATTCGTGTGGACATATGAGTAAGCAGACTCTTGAGCCAAATTGCCCGAATTCAACTCCAGTTCTGCCACGGACTAGCTGAGGACCTTGGACAATTTCTAAACCCCATTTCCCCAATCTCATTTTTCCTTATCTGTAAAATGGGAATAGGAAGACTTTCTACTGCACAAGGTTATTGTGAGAATTAACTGAGAAAACTTTCTGAGGTTACTTATCTCAGTCCTGATACCCAGTAAGTGTTCAGGGGCTGTTAGTCTGATAATGATAACAAGCAGCATGTGTGACACCTTGCCCATCCCATGGAGACGAGTGTCACTTAGGAAAGAAGGATGTCATATCTTCTTTTTTTTTTAACTAACTGAAACTTTCCTCCAAGGAAAAAAACATTATTTATACTGGCTATTTTCATGAGTTTCTTTGCTACAGATATTATACACTTTTCTGGATCATGCTGAATATAATTTTATCAAATTTCAAGCAACATAGCCACTCTCTTAGGTGGCACAGTGGTAAAGAATCCACCTGCCAGTGCCGGAGATGCAAGAGAATTGGGTTTGATCCCTAAGTTGGGAAGATCCCCTGGAGGAGGAAATAGCAACTCACTCCAGTATTCTTGCCTGGAAAATTCCATAGACAGAGGAGCCTGGCGGGCTATAGTTCATGGGGTTGCACAGTTGAACGTGACTGAGCACACACATATTGTTTACAAATAAAGCTGAAAAGAATCATACAATTGATATTCATGTACTGCCATCCAGATTAAGAAATGCAAAACCATATTGTGGGGTTACTATATTCAACCTTTGAGTTGCCTTGGACAAACTTACCCTTCCTTCCTTCTTAATTCACTCTTTCGGCTTCCACGCTCTCACACTTTCCCCCAGCTTCCTGGTCTCTCCTTCTCTGTCTCTTCTGTAAATTCTTCCTCCTCAATATGGTATTTCAATGTTGAAATTGCTCCCTCGGCCACATTTTCTCCCAAACATTCTCTCCCTATCAGCATGTACAACTGCTTACCTCACATCTCACCTCTGAGGTCTCACGTGCAGCTCAAATTCAATGTGTTCAAAACTGAACCATCCTCTTCCTCTCACTACTTCATCTCTCTCCCATCTTCCCTACCTCAGGGACCTTTCCCACCCATCTCAGCTCCTCCTTCTCTTCTCTGTCATCCACTTCCTAACACCACTGCAGTCCAGATGTCAAATCCATCTGCCTCTCTCTACATTCATCATACTAGTCCACATCTATCACATCTCTCCTTTTTGCTTGGAACGCTTACTGCCTTCTCATAGGCACCGTGTCTATTTAGTCATCACTGTATCCTCAGGGCATAAAACAAGTTCCTGGTACAGAGTAGACACTCAATAAATATTTATTACATGAATAAACAGATGAATGTTCATGACCGTATTCAAGGAGTCTTTAATCAAAGTGGAAGACAGAATGAAGACCATATATGAAGAACCCACAGCTAATATCATATTCAATGTTGAAAGAATGAAAGAAAGTGAAGTCGCTCAGTCATGTCCAACTGATTTTCCCTAAAATCAAGAACAAAATGAGGGTGCTCACTTTTGCCACTTCTATTCAGCTTAGTACTATAATAAGTGCTAGTCAGAGCAATTAGGCAAAGAAACGGAAGTAAAGACATCCAAATTGGAAAGGAGTAAGTAAATTTACCTCTGCTCACAGACTATATGTCCTTATTTGTTAAGAAAATTCTAAAGATTTCTCTCTGTCACACACACACACACACACACACACACACTTATTAGAGCTAATAAATACATTCAGCAAAGTTGCAAGATTCAAACTTTACACACACGAATCAGTTGCATTTCTATATACCAGCAATAAGAAAAAGGAAAAGGAAATTTTTAGAAAAACAAGTTTATTTACAATAGCAAGAACAAAAGAAAAGTATTTTACCGACAAGGCAAAAGGCTTGTATACTGAAAAGTACAAAGCATTGCTGAAAGAAATTGAGACCTAAATAAATGGAAATACAGCCTGTGTTCATGGATTTGAAGATTTAATACTGTTAAGATGACAATACTACACAAAATGATCTACAGTTTTGATGCAATTCTTATCAATATTCCAATGTCACTTTTTGAAGCAATAGAAAAACCCATCCTAAAATATATATATGAAATCTCAAATGATCTGAATACTCAAAACAGTCTTAAAAAATTGAAAAATTTATACTTTTGAAATTCAAAACTACTACAAAGCTACAGCAATCAAAACAGTGTGGTACTGGCAGAAGGTCAGACATACAGATCAATGAGAGACTAGGGAGCCCTCAAATAAATCTTTATATCCATGGTCAGCTTATTTTCTTCAGTGTTATTGAAGAATATATAATTGATATGGCCAACTGATTTTCTGACAAGGGTGCCAAGACCATTCAACAGGGAAAGGACTGTCTTTTCAACACGTGGTGCTGGGAATACTGGATATCCATATGTAAAAGAAAGAAGTCAGGGGAATTCCACAGTGGTTCAGTGGTTAGGACTCAGCACATTCACTGCCATGGCCCAGATTCAATCCCCTAGTGGGGAAGATCCCTCAAACCTCACAGTGAGGAAAAAAAAAAAAAAAAAATGGCTCTTACCTAACACCACATACAAAATTAATTCAATATGAAGAAAATGTACAAAAAGGACTTCTCTGGTGGTTCAGTAGTTAAGACTCCACACTCCCAGTGCGAGGATCACAGATTCAATCCCTAGCCAGGGAAGATTCCACAGGCTGTGGGGAAACTAAGCCCACGTGTGGCAACTACCAACACCCGTGCACCCTAGAGCCCATGCTCTGAAACTGAAGAACCCAACGCCACAGCTACAGAAAGCAACGAAGACCCAAGGCAGCCAAAAACCAGGCAATAAACAAGAAGTCAGGAGGAATTCCCTGGTGGCCCAGTGGCTAGGACTCAGCACTTTCACTGCCATGGCCTGGGTTCAGTCCCTGGTGCGGGAACTAAGGTCCGGCAAGCCTCGAGGTGTGGACAAAAAGAAAAGAAGAAGAAGAAAGAAGGACTCTTACCTAACACTATATACAAAAAATTAACTCAAAATTAAGAAAACATACAGAAAGGACTTCCCTGAAGGTCCAGTGGTTAAGAGTCTGAACTCTCACTGCAGAAGTCATGGGTTCAATCCCTGGTCAGAGTACTAAGATCCCACATGCCTCACAGTGTAGCCAAACAAAATACAGAAAAATCTTCATGATATTGGTTTTGGATATGACATTAAAAAAATAAGCAAACAAAAGGAAAAATAGGTAAATTGGATTTCATCAAAATTAAAAACCTTTGTGTATCAAAGGGCACTATCAGAAGAATGAGAAGAGAGCCCACAGAATGGGAGAAAATATTTGCATATCATATATTTTATAAGGGGTTAATATTCAGAATAGATATAGAAACTCTTACAACTCAACAACAAAAAGAAATAATCCAGTTCAAAAATGGGCAAAGGGCTTATATATACATTTCTCCAAGAAGCACAAGGAAAGGTATTCAACACTATTGATCATAAGGAAATGGAAATGAAAAGCACAGTGAGATACAACCTCACACCCATTAAAATGGCTACTATCAAAAAATAGAAAATAACAAGTACTGGTGAGGATGTGGAGAAACTAACGTTGAGCATTACTAGTGGAAACAGAAAGTGATGCAGCCTTTGTGGAAAAGTTTGACAGGTCCTCAAAAACTAAACAAAGAGTTACCATATGATCTAGCAATTTCACTCTTATTATATATCGAGAAGAACGGAAATCAGGAACTAGAACAGATGCATACATATACTCATGTTCATATATGAGTGTTTTACAACAGTCAAAAGGTGGAAGCAACCCAAATGTTCATAATTGATAAATGGTTAAACAAAATGTTACAACATAGATGAACTGGACCACATAATGCTAAGTGAAAAAAGCCAGACACAAAAGGATAAACATTACAAATCCACTTACATAAAGTACCTAAAATAGGCAAATTCATAGAGACAGAAAATCGAATAAAGGTTACCAGGGTCTAGAGGAAGGGTGGAGTGAAGAGTTGCTGTTTAATGGATGAAGAGTTTCCATTTGGGAGGATGAAAAAGTTCTAGAAATAGATAGTGGTAACGATTAAACAATACTGTCAATATACTTAAAGCTCAGATGGTAAAGAATCTACCTGCAGTGCAAGAAAACCGGATTCAATCCTGGGTCAGAAAGATCCCTGGGGAAGGGAATGGCAACCCATTCCAGTATTCTTGCTTGGAGAATTCCATGGACAGAGAAGCCTGGTGGGCTGCAGTCCATGGGGTTGCAAAGAGTCAGACACAACTGAGTCACACATACACACACACACACACACACACACACACACACACATCACCTCTCTTGGAGCTCCAGCTTGTTTTAGCTCACTGTGCAGATCTTAGGACCTGTCAGCCTTCAAATCCACACGAGCCAACTGCATATAATAAAGCACTTTATTAAAAGAGATTCTTATGGGATATAAAGAGAGATAATACACACACACAGCATATGTAGATACCAATGTAAGTCACAGACCCTAATGGCTCCATTTCTCTGGCTAATACAGGCAGAAATGGAGTTGAGAAAACAGTGGACATCATTAAGGGTTTGGGAGTTCCTGTTCAGTATGAGGGCATCAGTTTCATAGTGGAGTTGACATTGAGATGGACCTTAAAGATAGAGATGAGAAATGGAGAAGTGAGGGAGAAGATAGAAAATATTTCAAGCAGAAGCAACAGTACAAGCATAAAGCATAAAGACAGGAAAATTCTGGCTGTGTTTGAAAAATAATACATACAACATTGCACTTTATAGTTCATTGCTTGCTGCCACACACTCTACTGAGTTACCACACAGGAGCCAATTCAAAATCGGTACCCTGATAAGCTTGCCAACGGGCCCACACAGCTAGATCCAAGTTGTTAGCTCCCTTCCCCAAACTCACAGCCTCTGGAGCGGAATACAGTCTCCTCAGAACACTTCATACTCCCTCTTTCCCATATATATATACATAGTGTGTTTCAGCCAAAGAAGGCTTGAGGAACCAGGAATCAGAAAGTCACCTGTGTGTAGATGACTTGGCCAACTTGAGAAAGCCAAATCCTAAACTGCCAGCAGGGAAAATCAATTTATCTCACAAAATCTTCAAAAAGCTCATCAGTTGTCAGTTCCAAAGACCTCTGAAACAAGTGTGTGTGTGTCTGTTTGTGTGTGTGAGAGAGAGAGAAATAGGGAAGGGGTGTGTGCTTAGTCATGTCCAACTCTTTGAGACCCCATAGACTATAGCCTGCCAAACTCCTCTACCCATGGGATTTTCCCAGCAAGAATACTGGAATGGGTTGCCTTTTCCTTCTCCAGGGGATCTTCCCAACTCAGGTATCGAACCCACGTCTCTCACATCTCCTGCATTGGCAGGCAGATTCTTTACCACTGAGCCACCTGGGAAGCCCAAGAGAGGGGTGGGTTGAAAGCTGTCCAAGAGGCAGCTCTCTCCATCTCCCCCTTCTACCTTCTATTATGGGGTGACTGCTCTCCTTTCACTCCACAAAAACCTGCAGGTCTATTCTCTAAATAAGCTAAAGCAGGGCCTCTGAACTGGAGGGGACCAGGCGTGTTTGAGAGCACAGGCGTGGCTTCTAGGACTGACTGTGTGGATGCTGAATGCTGCACGCTGAGATCTACCGCTCTCCGCTCCTTTCACCAACCCGGACCATGAAGGGCCAGACTAGTACTCCCTCTGGAAGCGGACTGCTAGATTCTTCTCCGGGAAATCTGATGACCCCGAGGAGAAAAGCCAGAGATTCAAATACTTGGGAATTCTCCCAGTAAACAGCCCACTCAGCTACCTACCACACAGATCTTCCTTCCAGTCAGCATTTTGGTTCCTGTGTCAAATATTTCCCATCAGTTCCTCCACACCCCTCCTCTGCCCTGCCCTCTGCTTGGGGAAGCTCCCAGGTGTGGATGGGTGGGTTAGGGTTAGGTTAGGGATCCATTCAGTTCAGTTGCTCAGTCGTGTCCGACTCTTTGCGACCCCATGAATCGCAGCATGCCAGACCTCCCTGTTCATCACCATCTCTTGGAGTTCACTCAGACTCACGTCCATCGAGTCTGTGATGCCATCCAGCCATCTCATCCTCAGTCGTCCCCTTCTCCTCCTGCCCCCAATCCCTCCCAGCATCAGTGTCTTTTCCAATGAGTCAACTCTTCGCATGAGGTGGCCAAAGTACTGGAGCTTCAGCTTCAGCATCATTCCAGGGCCTCCCATACCCTCCAGTTTCTGGTTGACTGGATCAAAGTGGAAGTTGGGAAGAAAACAGGAGGGGCAGAGGGGGGGTGAGGTTGCCTCAGGCTCCCTGTGTCTCTCCACCAGACCCAGCTACTCCATTCTGCCTTGGTAAACAGCCATTGTGGAAACAAACCCTCCTGTAATTATCCTGATTTGTGTGTACCTGTGTTTACTGTTGGGACCTGACCAGTCAAGGATTACCAGACAACTGGGTAAAAAGTCTTCAACACACAAGATACAAGCAAACAACAGAAGAGAAAAAAAAAAAAAAAAACCCATTGTAGAAACAGTCTATGCAGGAAAGAGAGTTTTAAAAAGAAAAGTTTCACTAATATTCTCAGAGAGACACTAAAGATATTGAGTTCATGAAACAAAAATGAAATATTATTTAAAAAGAGGAGAGACATTCAAGGATGAAAAAGAGGTCTTTGAAATTAAAAACATGACAGAAGAAATTAAAAACTCAGTAGAATAGTTGAAAGACAAAGAAATGTTTCAGAAATTAGAGCCAACAAACTCCAAAGGGACAGAGTATTAAGGGACAAGATAAGAAAATGAAACCGTCCAAGAAGTTCACTATTTGAATAGTAAGAGAGAAAAAGAGAAAATAGAGAGAAAAAAAAATTTTAAATAAGTCAAGATTTCTCAGAACTAAAAGACATGAGTTTCTGGACTGAAAGAGCCAGGTGAGTGCTTAAAACAAGGAATGAAACTAGACCTATACAGAAGAAGCTCTGAAGACAAAGAAAGACAGACTTTCAGCAAGAGAGAAAAATAATCACCACAAAGAATCCATGTGCCAGTTACCAACGTAGTGTTTCTTGGCTCCAAATCCACTTTGAAAGAACCTGCTCAGTAATGATGGCTGGGATTCTTTTAAGCATCTCTTCTTGACAGCAAGCGCGTTGGAGGGATACTGGAAGAGGAAAGGACTTTCTTGCTGGTTTCAGCAGCTGCACCATTGTTCAGAGGTGGGGAAGGACATCCTGAGATGCTCTGCCCCACACATGCAACAAGCCTTCACACTTGGACTCTGGGCCTTGCAGGCCCAGTGCCCCCACTCTCTACCAGCTGTGACTCACCTGGGCCTTGAGGGGTTGCTTTCTGCCTGCCCAGCACAGCCAAATAAATATATTAAAAATAAATACATGTATAAAAATAAACTTATGAGCGTTTGGAGTGCCTCACGGAAATGTGGCCAATAACAGAACAGGCCTGTGGGATTTGCAGGAGGGAGACTGCAGCAGCAGAGCCTCTGAGGCCACCTGAGCACGGCTCAGCTGACTGCGGCTCTGTCAGGAAGCACAGGCCAACATCTCTCCCTGTACAGAAAGGCCTGCAGTTCTGCCGCCTCAGACAACCCGGTGAGGAGCTCCCAGTTGCTTCTCCCTTGCTTTCAGAATCAGCCTCTCAACTCTAGATGGGCTCAGCTGTGGTTTGTGACCTGCCAGGCTCAGGGGACTTTCCTATGCCTTCCTTTCCTCTCCCCACCCTGCAGCCCTCTGCCCTCAGGGTCTCCAAGTTAAACAATCAAGATGCACCCTTTTGCCTCCAGGCACTACACCCCATCCCTTTCCTGGAGCTCCGCCCTGCCCAAGGAGAGAGAGAGGAGGGGATTAGAGAGGAGGATCACATGAAATGAATACAGTGGAAGTTAGTCCTATTGCTGTCCTTGAACCATAGGAAAGGGCAGGGTGAGAAGAAGGACCCAAAAGCAACTGAGTTGGGGTGTGGCAGGCTCTCCTCCAGTTTACGCCCTTCAGAGGCTCTGGCTTATTCCCAGGAGCAGGCTGAAATGCCTTGGCAAAGGAAAGGGTGCTCCAGAAACCACCCCTGCTTTTATCTCTTTCCTTATCTCTGGCTACTTTCTCCTTGTAGTCTGGGCTACAGCCACAATAAACAGTGTTGTTGCATTCAAGAACATTGGTTTGGCGTAAGTAAGTGAAGCTCCCGCCCTGGGCCCCACACATGGAACACCCCTCCTTACACACACACCCGCCAGGGCACAGCAAGTCCCTAGTTCAGCGGGAGCACAGATATGAGGGATGGCGTCTCCCTCACGTCTCCCAGAGGGAGACATCTCCTCCCTCTTGCTTTGGATGGTGCTGAGAGAGATGTGAGGCCTAGAAAAGCCAGAGCCAGAGCCATTCTTGGAGCACTGGCCCCCGGCAACACCATCAGCCAGAGAACAGGAGGACGGAGGAGCTGAAGTCCGGTCACCACCACTGGGACTTTTCTGATACTCCAACTCAGGGTCAGCAAACCCTAGCCTTTGGGCCACATCAGGCCCCTGATCTATTTTTATACAGCATGTGATAGATAAATCCTGTGACTGTAAAAGGGCCGGATACAAAATATCATAGACCACCTGATTCAGTTTATATAACATGTAAAGCTGACCCAACTGATCAATGGTGTTGGAGATCAGGATAGAGGTTACCTTTGAGGAGTGGGGGCAAGCATCTGGAGCAGGGCACAAAGGAGGTTTCAGATGTGATTACATGGATGGCTCACTCATTGCAGTTGTTTCTAGATATTTGTTTCAGAAGCTTATTATAAATGGTATTTTTCTTTTTAAAATACATTTTAGGACTTTCCTGGTGGCACAATGGATAAGAATCCACTTGCCAAAGCAGAGAACATGGGTTCAGCCCCTGGTCTGAGAAGATTCTACATGCGGTGGAGCAACTAAACCTGTGTGCCCCAGCTATCAAACCCCACGCCCCTAGAGCCTGTGCTCTGCGACAAGAGAAGACTGCAATGAAGAGTAGCTCCTGGTCACTGGCACTAAAGAAAGCCCATGCACAGCAACAAAGACCCAGTGCTGCCAAAAATAATAAATTAATTAAATACTGTAACTATAAACATTTTTTAAAATGCTTTCAAAATTGAAACATATTATACGTGGCCATGAGGTACACTAAGCGTATACCTTGAGTGTACAGTTCAGTGACTTTTGCGTGTGTATACATTCATGGCAGCTTCCCAGGTCACACTAGTGATCAAGAACCCAACTGCCAATGCAGAAGACTTAAGAGATGCGGGTTCCATCCCTGGGCCAGGAAGATCCCCCGGAGAAGAAAAACGACAACCCACCCCAGTATTCTTGCCTGGGAAATCCAATGGATAGAGGAGCCTGGCGGGCTACAGTCCATAGGGTCGCAAAGAGTCTGACTGAGCAACTAACACTCTTACTTTCTCCCATATATTCGTAATAGCTCCACCCAGACCAAGATATAGAATATTCCTAGCATGCCAGAATGTCTTTCTCCATCCCCAGCACCACAAAGTAACCACCATTGTGAAAGTGACTATTTGGGGTTCTGCTTCTCTTTTCCCTTGCGGTGGAAGGATGGATTCTTAACCACTGGACCACCAGGGAAGTCCCAGTTCTGCTGCTTCTGGATTTGGGCATAAATGAAGCCAGACATATTGTTACCCTTGGCGTCTGGCTTAGTTTGTTCAACAAACTGTCTCTGAGATTAGTTCACATTGTTCCGTGCACCCAGGAGTTTATTCTTTCTGTTGCATGAGGTATCTCATCGTATGGATGTGCAATTTGTTTACCCGTTCTGTTAATAGACTGTTTTGACTTTTCGGCTATTGTGAATACAGTTGCTTCGGGCATTCTTGTACATGTCTTTTGATAAATATATGCACATTTTCTTCTCTCTTAGAAGTGAATTTTCTATTCACAGAGTAGGCATACTTTAGGGGGCTTCCCTGCTGGCTCAGCAGAAAAGATTCCACCTGCAATGCAGGAGTCTCAGATTCCCTCGTTCAGGAGGATTCAGTCCCTGAGTGGAAAAGATGCCATGGAGAAAGAAATGGCAACCCACTCCAGTATTCTTACCTGGGAATTCCCATGGACAGAGGAGACTGGCAGGCTACATAGAGTCTTTGGAATTGCAAAGTGTCAGACACAGACACAACTTAGCAACTAATCAACAACAAATACTTAAGCAGTTAAGTATTAAGTTAGTAAGTTTTCTGTACTAAATCTCTCTCTACTTCAAAGTCATAAAAATAGCCACTTTATTCTCTTCTAGATGCTTTATTGCCTTACCTTTTATTCTTTGGCCTATGATTCATTTTGGCAAGACATCCTGGAATACGAAGTTAAGTGGGCCTTAGGAAGCGATACTAAGACCAAAGCTAGTGTAGGTGATGGAATTCCAGTTGAACTATTTCAAATCCTGAAAGATGAGGCTGTGAAAGTGCATCATCAGTATGCCAGCAAATTTGGAAAATTCAGCAGTGGCCGCAGGACTGAAAAGGTCAGTTTTCATTCCAATCCCAAAGAAAGGCAATGCCAAAGAATGCTCAAACTACCACACAATTGCATTCATCTCACATGCTAGTAAAGTCATGCTCAAAATTCTCCAAGCCAGACTTCAACAGTACGTGAATCATGAACTTCCAGATGTTCAAGTTGGGTTTAAAAAGGCAGAAGAATCAGAGATCAAATTGCCGACATCCACTGAATCATCGAAAAAGCAAGAGAGTTCCAGAAAAACATCTATTTCTGCTTTATGGACTATGTCAAAGCCTTTGACTGTGTAGATCACAATCAACTGTGGAAAATTCTGAAAGAGATGGGAATACCAGATCACTTGACCCGCCTCTTGAGAAATCTGTATGAAGGTCAAGAAGCACCAGTTAGAACTGGACATGAAACAACAGACTGGTTCCAAATAGGGAAAGGAGTACATCAAGGCTGTGTATTGTCACCCTGCTTACTTAACTTATATGCAGAGTACATCATGAGAAACACTGGGCTGGGTGAAGCACAAACTGGAATCAAGATTGCCGGGAGAAATATCAATAACCTCAGATATGCAGATGACACCGCCCTTATGGCAGAAAGTGAAGAGGAACTAAAACGCCTTTTGATGAAAGTGAAAAGGAGAGTGAAAAAGTTGGCTTAAAACTCAACATTCAGAAAACTAAGATCATGGCATCTGGTCCCATCACTTCATGGGAAATAGATGGGGAAACAGTGGAAACAGTGACAGACTTTATTTTGGGGGCTCCAACATCACCGCAGATGGTGACTGCAGTCATGAAATTAAAAGACACATGCTCCTTGGAAGAAAAGTTATGACCAACTTAGCATATTTAAAAGCAGAGACATTACTTTGCCAGCAAAGGTCCTTCTAGTCAAAGCTATGGTTTTCCAGTAGTCATGTATGGATGGAGAAGGGAATGGCAGCCCACTCCAGTATTCTTGCCTGCAAAATCCCATGGACGGAGGAGCCTGGTGGGCTGCAGTCCATGGGGTCGCAGACAGTCGGACATGACTGAGCGGCTTCACTTTCACTTTTCACTTTCATGCACTGGAGAAGGAAATGGCAACCCACACCAGTGTTCTTGCCTGGAGAATCCCAGGGACAGGGGAGCCTGGTGGGCTGCCATCTATGGGGTCACACAGAGTCGAACACGAGTGAAGCAACTTAGCAGCAGTAGCAGCATGTATGGATGTGAGAGTTGGACTATAAAGAAAGCTGAGCTCTGAAGGATCGACGCCTTTGAACTGTGGTGTGGGAGAAGACTCTTAAGAGTCCCTTGGACTGCAAGGGAATCCAACTAATCCATTCTAAAGGAAATCAGTCCTGAGTGTTCATTGGAGGGACTGATGCTGAAGCTGAAACTCCAATACTTTGGCCACCTGATGTGAAGAACTGACTCATTTGAAAAGACCCTGATGCTGGAAAAGATTGAAGGCAGGAGACAGGGATGACAGAAGATGAGATGGCTGGATGGCATCACCAACTCAATGGACATGAGTTTGAGTAAACTCCGGGAGTTGGCAATGGACAGGGAGGCCTGGCGTGCTGCAGTTCAGGGGGTCACAAAGAGGTGGGCACAACTGAGTGACTGATGATTCATTTTTAATTAATTCGTAACACCACTGAGTTGTTCTTAATTTGATTTTTTTCTTGCTTCTTAATTTGAATTGTACGTTTTTAAGTGGATACAATGTTCAGTTTTATATTAATCTATTTTACCATAATTTTAAAAGTCCCTGAGGACATCGTAAGAGCTTTTCTTTATGTGGATTATATCTAACAATATTTATCTTATTAGAAATAAAATTAAGGACTTCCCTAGTGGTCCAGTGGTTAAGAATCTGCTTGTGTGGAGGGAGGCAGAGGTTCGATTTCTGGTCGGGAAGGATTCCACATGCCACCGGGCTACTGAGCCCATGAGCTGCAACCCCTGAAGCCCATGTACCCTAGAGCCCATGCTCTGAAACAAGAGAAGCCGCCACAGTGAGAAGCCCACGCAGTGCATCTAGAGAATGCCCACGCAGCAACAAAGGTCCAGCGGAACAAAAATAAATATTTTTTAGTTAAAAAAAAAGAGGCAATCATGAAAAAGAAATTAAAAAAAAAAAAAATCAGAATTTAAAACTAAGAACCCGCATGTCAATGCAGAAGACTTAACAGATACAGGTTCGATCCCTGGGTCAAAAAGATCCCCTGAAGGAGGGCATGGCAACCCACTCCACTATTCTTGCCAGGAGAATCCCATGGACAGAGAAGCCTGGCAAACTACAGTCTATAGGGTCGCAGAGTCAGACATGACTGAAGCAACTCAGCATGGTACATACTTTAATTCATTCTAAAACATTAATAAATTAGATCATTCCAAATGATGTATTTTATTTGGGGGTTGTATTTGTTCATTTGTTTAAAAAAAAACAAAACACAGAAATATGAATGTCCTTGTTTGGAAATTCCCTGCCAGTCCAGTGGTTAAGACAGGGCCCTTTCACTGCCACGGCCTGGCTTCAGTCTCTGCTGGGGAAGTAAGATCCTGCAAGCCAGAGAGATGTAGCCAAAAAAAAAAAAAAAAATGTTTGCACACCCATTGGATGACTGCTGCTGCTGCTACTGCTAAGTCGCTGACAGCTGCTACCCACCCCTAAAAAAAAATCGGAACCTCAGAAAATAAGTTTTCTTGCAAATATAGAGAACTGGAGCCCTTGTATGGTCTGGGCAAGAATGTAAAATGGTACAGCCACTATGGGAAACAGTATAAATGTCTCTGAAAAATTAAAAATAGAACTACCAGGAATCCCGCCTCTAGGTGTAAATCCAAAACAACTGAAAGCAGGATATTGAAGAACTATGTGCACACCCATGTTCACTGTAGCACTATTGATAATAGACAAGAAATGGAAACAGCCCAAATGTTCATGGATGGATGACTGGATAAACCAAGTGTGTCATATACATATAATAGAATATTATTTGGCTTTTAAACAGAAGGAAATCCTGACACAACCACAGCATGAATAAACCTTGAGGACGTTATGCTAAGTGAAGTGTCAGTCATGAAAAAGGCAAGTATCCTATAATTCTGTTTACCTGAGGTATCTAAAGCAGTGAATTCATAGAACCAGAATGTAGAATGGTGGTTTGCCAGGGGCCAGAAGCAGAGGGAAATGGGACACTGTGATTTAAGAGGTCGGAGATACTGTGGATTCAGTTCCAGATGGCAATACAGTGAACATCGCAGTAAAGCCACTCACACACATTTTTCGGTTTCCCAGAGCACATAAAAAGTTATGTGTTTACATTATACTGCAGTCTATTAAGTGTGAAGCTAACATGATGTCTAAAAAATGTACATATCTTAGTCTAAAAATATTTTATTGCTAAAAATATGTTAATCACTATCCGACAGCTGAGACTTCCCACAAAACTTCAATTAACAAAAAGTGTAATATCTGTGAATTAAATAAAGTGAAGCACAATAAAACAAAGTATGCCTGTGAAAAGGAAAGTTTGGCATTTGCAGATATGCAACTGGAAAATGGAGGATTGTTTCATAGCCTTTTCAGATAATTGTGGATATTCTGTTTTATATAAAATTCAACAAATGATAGCTTCTTAAAGTCTAGTTGCAATGTGGAATATGAAACCATATTAATAAAATATTCATATTCTTTTTGTATATTAAAATACATTGGTCTGTCTTGCACTTTAAAATGAACATTTTAAAATTTGCTTAATGTTCACTTTTTATTTTTAAATCTTGCACTTTTTTTTTCTGGCTGCATCCCACACAGCATGCAAGATACTAGTTCCCCAACCAGGGATTGAACCCTTGCCCCCTGCAGTGGAAGCATGGATTCTTAACCATTGGACCAGGGAAGTCCCCGCTGCACCTTTTTTTAAAATAATTTTTATTTACTTATTTTTGGCTCCGCTGGGTCTTCATTGCTGTGTGGGCTTTTTTCTCTAGTTGTGGTGAGCGGGGAGCTACTCTCTCGTTGTAGTACACAGGTTTCTCATTGCCACTGCTTCTCTTGTTGCAGAGCACAAGCTCTAGGTGCACAGGCTTCCGTAGGTGCAGCTCTTGGGCTTAGTTGCTCTGCAGGATCTTCCTGGACCAGGGATCGAACCCACGTCTCCTGCACCAGCAGACAGATTGTTTACCACTGAGCCACCAGAGTAGCTCCCCTCTTGCACGTTAAACAGGCTTTTAATCATGCAAGTTTTAGAACACCGTGCATTCGTCATGGTGTATGCTACTCTTAATGTGCTATTAAATTCAGTCTACCAGTATTTTGTTGTGAATTTTTGCATCTATATTCATCAGGAATACTGACCCATAATTTTCTTTTCTTGTCATATCCTTATCTGGCTTTGACATGAGAGTAATGCCGGCCTCAACTAATGAGTTTGGAAGTGTTTCTTCATCTTCAATTTTTTTGAAGTTTGAGAAGGACTGACATTATTACTTCTTCAAATGTTTGATAGAATTCACCAGTGAAACCATCTGACCATTTATTGTTGGGAGGTTTTTCATTACGGATTCAATCTCCTTATTTGCGATTAGTCTGTTCAAACTTCCAATTTTTTGATGATTCAGTTTTGATAGTTTGTGCATTTCTAGGAATTTATCCATTGCCTCTAGGTTGTCCAATTTGTTGATGTGTATTTGTTCAGAGTAGTCTCTTATGATCTTTTGTATTTCTTCGGTATCAGTTGTAATACTTCTTCTTTCACTTATAATTTTATCTATTTCAGCCCTTCCTCTCTCTCTTTTTTATGTGCTAACCTGATGTCAGTTTGAATTCTCTACTTCTTACCTTATAATTCTAACAACCAGTCATTTATTTAATTCAACACTGAGCAGTTTCCCCTTCAGTTTTTACCTTCAAATGTCTAAAATTTTCTTAAAGGGACAGCACATTTAAAGCATAATTTATTCCTTCTATAGGAATTCTTGAGCTCCATTATTTTTATGTGTTTTTGTTTGCTTGCTTGCTTTGGTCATACCACATGGCTTGGGCTTGTGGGATTAGTTCCCCTGAGCAAGAATGGAACTGGGGCCCCTGCAGCAAAGATCAGAAGGACTAACCACTGGTTTGCCATCACTTTTAGATTTATAGAAGTACAATACTTACTAGTTTCTATACAGTAGTCAATATAGAAGCTTCTTTTAATTTGAGAAACTTTGCTCATGTGCCAGAACTCCAGGCAGGAGTGGCTGTTCCAAAGGAAAATAGCCCTTTGGATCTGCAAGCCCATCTCCATCCCCTTTTTTCTTCCCAGTAGGCATGCCTACCACTGAAGAATCTTGATCTGTCCGGGATGAGGTTATTTTTATCTCTTACTCTGCAATGCGTGCAGCTGTTCCTCTCCCTAGGTGACCTAGGTGGTGACAATGCAGACTCTGTGGGCGAAGGCCAAGCTGCAGCTGCAGGAACCTTCCTTTCAGCATTCCCCTTAATGCTTCCCGAGGCCCTGCAGAGCCTAGGTCATTGCTCTGGTGCATCAGTGGGAAAATCCCAGTCATTCATGATTGTGGCCATTCCACCTCATACGTCATCCCACCAGCCTTTGTTGCCCTCCTGTCTTCTTTCTGAGTTCTTCTTATGTCACCGTGTGATGATTTCAAGTAAAAATTTTCTTATAGAAGACAGTAATGCTAGGAAGAAAGAATAAAGAAAACCTGTGACAGTGATTAGAGCCCATGTTTACACAACCAAAGAGTCAAGAAATGATGGATACAAAAAAAAAAAAGAGAAAGAAATGACAGATCGATGGATACAGAATGAGTAATCAGCTGTGGCTGCCAGGTGACACCATAGCAACTCCAGCTAAGACAAGGTAAAAAAGAAAAAGGTAAGCAACCCTTTCATACCTTCATAGTATTTATTACATGGATAGCTGGTTAATAGTCACACTCTTTTCTTATAGAACTAATTTTCTTATTTATGAATATATAATCAGTCTTTGAGTCTCTTGTCTATCATTGGCCTCTGGCCAAGTAAAAGTCTAATGTCATGATACAGCATAAGCAGTTTTGGATTTCTGGATAAATTATGCTAAAATTCCACACAATTCAAGAGTCTGTGTTCCCAGAGCAGATATTATCCTTATATCACTCTTAGACTTAGGATGGAAGGGTTACTGTTCTGGAGTTATATAGAACATCCATCTCACCACCAGCAGCTGGGCCCTCCCTCCAGCCTCCCCAACCAAGGCAGTGGCTTATCTGGAGCCCATGCTGACTCCTAGGCTGGAAAGGGCTCAGGGTGGTGGTGGTGAGGGGGGTATTCTAGATGAGCCTAGAATAGTAGCCTTTCTTGCCTGTCTCTAACAGTCATATAAAAGTTAAACCTACCTTGGGGATATAGGTCATTGAACTGTGCGGATTTCTAGCATAATTTATCCAGAAGTCCAAATTATGCTGTATCATGGCACTAGGCTTCTACTTCTACAAGTATAGAAATTGAAAGCAAGCATTTCAAAACTTTTACCACAGTTTGACTTTGCTACAATTTCCTAGCTCCTGATGGTCCTCCATTTTCCCTAGTGCTAGTATAATACATTGTATTGCTAACATCATGCTAGTAAAAATACTTTGTATTTTTACAAAAGCATCAATTCATCCTGGATTAGAAACTTTAAAAACTAGCCGTTCACCAGAAACTATTTCAGACTCTGGCATTTTCTGCCCAGATACCCCTGAGGCCATTTCCTCCAAGGCCTCTGCAGTCTTCTGTCTGGGGTGTCTTCACCTGGGGCAGACCCTTCTACAAGTGGCCATAACTGGCCTCAACAGGTGGCCAGGAACCACTGTTCATAGGGGTACAGATGGACCTTGGGCTGGTGAGCTGGGCTATCCACCGTGTGCGTGCAAGGCCCCTCACAGAGCAGAACTGAGCGAGGCAAGAGGAATGGGAAGGGAAAGGGGGCAGGCTGAGGGCTGGGAGCCATGCGTGACAACCTATAAATTCAAACTTTGCCTTCCAAGTTGTTACGAAGGCTAGAACACACTTTAACAATCTGTTAGCCTGACCTCTTAAGGCCTCAGTGGACAAGTAGGTATATGAACCTCCATTTGTTAGTTGTCCTGAGGCCCATAAATAGACCCTGCAGGCCTGCCTTAGCATCCCTGGATGGACAGCTAAGGGGTTCATTAAGCTGTGTGCACTCTGTAAAGACGGGGTTTCCCGGATGACTCAGTGGTAAAGAATTCACTTGCCAATGCAGGAGACACAAGAGAGGCTGGTTCCATCCTTGGGTTGGGAAGATACCCTGGAGAAGGAAATGGCAAACCAGTCCAGTATTCTTGCCCAGGAAATCCCATGAACAGAGGAGTCTGGCGGGCTACAGTCCGTGGGGTTGCCAAGCGTCAGACACGACTGAAGCAGCTGAGCATACACACTGAAGGCGATAGACGAGGAGACAGGCTCTTGCATAGCTCTGAGACAAGGGAGGAGCTAGCATATACAGAAGTTTTTGCTAGAAAAACAAACAAACAGCAGTCAAACATCAAAAGATTATTGCTAATCACAAAAAACAGACATCTCAAGTTAATGATATTAGTGCTTTTCTATGTATGGAAAGATGAAAGAGTCTGGGGTCACTGAAATTATTTCTTTGATATTTCTTAACTCTCTAGGGCTAGTTTCCTGTTTTTTTTTTTTCATCCTGAATTCCACTTAGAGTATATAGCACTGAGGCTTTACTGCAGGAGCTGATGGCTTGAAAGTGGGCAACATTCCTTGTTCACCAAAACAGCAGGCAAAGTATTTGTGTGTGTGTCAACAAGAGTAATCACAGTTCAAGCATTCAAAAATGGAGTCAGAAGGCCATAGAGGATCTGGTCTTAGATATGTCTCTGTACCACTGAGAATCTGAACTTTCTTTGGACTGTATCAGACCCAAGGACACCACCAGGATATGCAGAGCACTTGCCAGCTGCAACTTACGGTCTCAAGGTCTCCCCTTGTAACTATACAACCATTCAGATCCCAACCAGTCCTTACTTAACCAGCACCCCGTGTCTTGCCAGCTTCTATTATAATTCTTGATAACTCGTGTAACTAACTGTAACCTTGTAGTTACTGCCTTTACAAACCTCTCCCACTTTGTAGTCCAGCAGGACACAATTCAAGTGCTTCTTGAATCTGTGTCTCCCGGCTGCAGTCCTGCTGCTGCTGCTGCTGCTGCTGCTGCTGCTGAGTCGCTTAGGTCGTGTCCGACTCTGTGCGACCCCATAGATGGCAGCCCACCAGGCTCCCCCCGTCCCTGGGATTCTCCAGGCAAGAACACTGGAGTGGGTTGCCATTTCCTTCTCCAATGCATGCAAGTGAGAAGTGAAAGTGAAGTCGCTCAGTCGTGTCGGACTCTTAGCGACCCCATGGACTGCAGCCTACCAGGCTCCTCTGTCCATGGGATTTTCCAGGCAAGAGTACTGGAGTGGGGTGCCATTGCCTTCTCCGGGGCTGCAGTCCTAACAAGCCCCAGATAAACACTTTTGATTTCTTTTCTTTTGGCTGCATTGGGTCTTCGTTGCTATGTGTGGGCTTTCTCTAGTTGCAGCAACGAGGGCTACTCTCTAATTTCGGTACGTGGGCTTCTTCTTGTGGTGGCTTCTTTTGTTGAGGCCCAGGGACTTAGTTGCCCTGAAGCATGTGGGATCTTCCCAGACTAGGGGTCGAACCCATGTCTGCTGCACTGGCAAGTGGACCACCAGGGAAGTCCCAAGTTTTTATTTCAATCAAGCCTCTGTTTCTAACATTTCTGTTAACCCTCCCACAGATCAGACTTGCTGCTTTTCTAGGAGTGTCCCTTCTTCTCCAGTAGAGACCCAACCTCAGAACCCAAGCTCTTATGTTTTCTCTTCAGGCCTGAGGCTTGCCAGACACTGAAGAATCCACTTTCTCTGCACAATCATCCACTGGTCTTCCTCCTGCCCTACAGGTGGGGACCCCCAGGCCACTATGAGAAACAGAAGGATGAATGGCCTCCAGCAGCTCTCCCCAGCTGGGAGCAAGTGCCTAACCTGGAGCTGTTGCACAGCTGCCCTCCACCCAGGCATTCAGTGCAGAAGCTTGCCCCAAGCTGGAGGGTGGCTGGGAAGAGAGGCACCTGGGCTTGCTCTAGATGGTGAGCATCGCCAAGACAGTGGCTTGTGGAGGGAGTGGGGCAGAACACTCTTTTTTTCCATCTGTACCTCTTCCTCACCTCCTGCAGGCCCTGAGTATACCTGAGTACCCTCTCCACCTCTTCCCGGTACTTGAACCCACACAAGTCCCTGCTGGGCACTGGGGGACAGAGAGCTGACCTTTCCCAGGATGGCTGAGACCTCCAGTTCCTGCAGTCATGGGCAGATGGAAAATTTCTGCAGAATCTTGTGCCCAGACAGACCTCAAGCTCTTGTGCTCTTGTCAGAAAGTCTCATTTCTTAAGGGGAAACACCTCATAACTTTTTTTTTTTTTTTTTAATAGATTCTAGGCCTGAGGAAATGTTTGGGAAAGACCTCCCTGTCTCAACTCAGCCAGATGAAGGCTACACCCTCCCTGGCTGGCTCGGCAGCTGCCTCTGCAAGGCAGCTCCCAGCAACTTGCTGAGAACTGGAAAGCTTCCAGAAGGATCGGGAGGTCAGTGTCTCTCACCAGGGTCAGGACACAGTCTTTCAAGATAGGAGGATGGAGCCCCCAAGGAGAGTCTGCATTAAGCCTAGAACAGACCACATTTTCTTTCATAGAACACAGTCAGAGCCGCCCTCACCTCCCCCATCCCTAAGCTTAGGCGGTAGTGCTCCAAACCCAAACTCTCCCCACACAATGTAAAAGCTTGGGTTCAGGCTTCCCGACTTTGTTCTGAGAAATGAGATAAGAGGGAGAATTCAGCTCCTCCCTTCAGCTCCAGAGCTCGAGCTGCTGATGCAGGGAATCTCCTAACACTGTGGAGACCACAGTCCATAGTCCTGGGTCCTCATCAATGACTTCCTCCTTTGTGCTCGAAGGGGTGGTGATCATGGGACACTGCAGCCACTTGCCTGTCTGACCTGAGCCCTCTCGTCTCTTCCCATTACCTCCTGCAGCACCAAGGAATGTAGTAGAAGCCAGCCTTTCTAGCAGAGACTTGTCTGTGTGTTTTGACTCTCAATCTATACGGCTCCTTGAGGGCAGAAAGCTGGCTGGTTACAGTAAGAGGGAAATAGTGGTTCAGGACATTGCAGTTTAATTCATTTCATGCTAAACATCAAGGAAGGTGAGATACACAACATGGAATGCGGTGACACCAGACCAGACATGAAGGGTTTTCTCCAGGACTTGTGAGTCTGACTTTGGTAACTGGGGAGGTAGTGTGTCATTCTGTCATTCACTGAAATGGAGGATGCAGGAGGAGGAGCAGGTACTGTGGGGAGCGATGTTCATTTGGAGGCTGGTGGAATGTGAGGTGTGGTGGATCATCCAAGTAGAAAGGTCCAGTGAATAGCTGAATACAGGGTCACTGGCGGGGCTGAGGAGGGAGAAGTCAGATCTGGAGGTGACTGATGGTGACGCTCCCAGATCTGTAAACCATGGACTTTGGATGTGGCTATTCAAGGACCTTGCACAGACCAGAAGAGCTTGGAGCCAAGATGGTACCCTGGGAAAGAAGAACAGAGGAAGGAGGAGCTCCAGGAAAAGAGGCCGAGAAAGAGCAGCCAGGGAAGCAGAAGTGAAACCAAGAATTTTTATTTTTTTAAGCCAATGGAGTGCAGAATTTCAAAGAAAGAAGTCAACAAAGTGAAATACTAAGGATTGCAAGTAAGATCAAACTTAGGACTGTCCATTGGACTTGGCTACATGAAGATCAAAGGTGATTTTGGGGAGAGCATTTCAGGAGTGGGTCAAGGAGGAGCTAGATGGCAGGGAGTACAGAAGGAGGACTCCCTAACAAGGACAAGGACACAGATCACTGCTGATGATGGGGGAGGGGTGGGAAAAGCTGAGCATCCTTATTTGGTAAAAGAAGAACCATGGGTGAGGGCGGAGAAGGTAAAATAAAGAGGACAAAGGATCATGGAAGATGAGAGGATGGGGGCTGAGTGTCCCGCCTCTGTGGAGACTTGTAGGTGATGGAGAAAGCAGAAGAAGTTATTTTCCTCTGTGAAGTAGGAGGCAGAGACATCTGCATAGGGTAGAGTGGGAGGTGGTGGGAAGGAGTTGAGGAAAGAGGTGAAAGTTAGGAATGTCATTGAAAAGAAGTGGAATGAAAGTGAGCAGATTCACAGCATTGCCTCAAAGTGTGACAGTCCTGCTGAGGCGGGAGACCATGAATTCCCAGCTCCTCTATGCAACATGGGGCTTCCCAGGTGGCTCAGACAGTAAAGAATATGCCTCAAATGTGGGAGACCCGGACTCGATCCCTGGGTCAGGAAGATTCCCTGGAGAAGGGCATGACAACCCACTCCAGTATTCTTGCCTGGAGAATCTCAAGGACAGAGAAGCCTGGTGGGCTACAGTCCATGTTGTCACAAAGAGACACGACTAAGCAACTAACACACACACACACACACTATGCAACATGATCATGAGGCTTTTTCCTTCTTCATAGACAGTTTACCACATGACAGGGCAGGTTTACCGAGCATCAGAGTATTGCTGGGCAGAGCGATTTAATAGTAGACCACAGGCTCTGGGCTGGGATAAGAGCCCATACAAAGGAGCTGCGTGAGCAGGAGAGATGGAGGTGTTTGTAACATGCACGGGGAGTAGAGGGTGAGAGTGGAGGAGCGGAAGGATACAGGCAGTCAAAAGCCAGACTGTGACCTTTCAGCAGCGACCCTCCCAATGACAGTGGGGCACTCGTGGGAGCATGCTGGTTTGTGGAGAGGAGGTTAACACCCTCAGAAGTGAGCAAGCCAAGGGGGGACACAGCTAGGGCATCCGATTTCTCAGTCACTGGGGTGATGGTGGGAGAAGGGAGAAGATAGTAGGCCAGGCACTCAAGTCCTCAGTGAGTGCAGGGAAGGAAAACAGGAAATCCAGAACAGATGGATTATCTGAGTGGATGGGAGAAAAGATGTCTGGAAGCAGACTTGGCCTCAGATATGCATAATGGGATCTTGGGAGAGGGGAGACCTCATTTGCAGGGGAGAACATTCTTGAACAGCACTTTGAGACCTCTCCTAAAGATCAGCAGTGGAGGTGGGGGTGGAGACACTGAGGACTGGTCACAGCGGGAGGGGGCATTAGCCCTTTGGTCAGGGTGAAAGGTGGCAGAACAGGAAAGTTGGGCGCCTAGCCAGCCTCAAGGGATTAAGGCTGGTTTCTGTGTCCTGGGGGTTGGGGATTGAGGCCAGATGCCACTACTTGCTGTCTGAGGCTCAGGGGTCCAGAAGGACCCTGGTGAGAGGCTGACTGGTACTTAGACAGGCTCTTCCTGAGTGGAGGCAGGCACCAGCTTGTATCTCTGGGGGGGTCGTGTGCTATTCCCCGCTGGACTATTCCTCCTTGAGAGGAAAACTGATTTTATTGCTACATCTTTGCTCCAAGCTTAAGCACCTACTTGTAAATCTCTATTTTTCTCAGCCATCCATGCCTCATGGTTTGATCTTATCTCCCCATCAGGGATGGAACCCAGGCCCTCTGCAGTAGAAGTGCTGAGCCCTAACCACTGGACTGCCAGGGAATTCCTAGAAATCTGTTTTTGAGAAGGAAGAAAGGAGGAAGAGGACTGTCACAACAGAGAAGCCTGGTTAGGTCAGAAGAGGAAAGGCTGGGGCAGGCGTGTTGATGGCCATCAGAATCCAGCACTGGCTTCGAGCTCCCCAGGTTCCTCACCCATCTCCCTCGCTGCAGGAAATCTCACCTTATCTGCTAACCTTAAATTCCTCCAGTATTCGTCTCTAATACTTAGGCTCATTAATCTTTACTTCTGTGAAAAGCCAGGAAGATGGGAGGCTATGAAGCCTGTGCCAACAGGAATGGCATGGGGTGGAAACAAAAAAACAAAAAATTTACTCAGTACTTTTCCTTATGCGCACCTGCCTTTCTGATGTGTTAGGAATGAGAGTTTGGCTTCTGTTTGGAAAAGCAAACAGTCAAGGTCCTAAGTACCCAGCCATCAGAAGAACACAAAGTCCCTGTGACCTGCCTTGGTCCTGCCCATTGCCCCACCTTCCAGCTGAGGTGTGCAAATGGAGAGGCTTTACCCTGCCAGTCAGATTCAGTTTTCTTCACTTCAGTCCACATTTACCCAGCCAATTCTGTAAGAAAAGTTTTCTGTCTTTACTTTTACCACCAATCTTGGTAAGGCATCAGAAAAGAGACAAACCACACAGTTTTCAGAAATCAAGATTTTATAAAAGGCATTTTTCTCTTATATCCATAAAATGATATAATTTTTCCAAGTATAGAAATGTGTCATAAATTATACAGAATGTTCCTTAATTACAGCTCAATGCAACTTGGTACTTTCCTCTCTCCCTAAAAATGAGAGAGAACCAAAAAAATAATATATATAACTGTATATATATATATATCTATATAATATAGACAAACCAAATATGAAAAAAATCATTTCCTCTTTGGTATAAAAATCAGACTCTCACCTTGAGAGACACACAAACAGACATGATGTTGAATTTGTAAACCGTGTGGCCAAAAGGAATTTCCCTGTCAAGCTTTCCCCACCCCTAGCCCCTGCCCACCCCACCCACCTCACTGGAACAACTCCAATTCCCATGGGACGACCACATGCCTCACTCCCAGCTCCACACCATTCCTGAGTAACCCCCTCCACTACCGAAGACATGGAAAAAGTTCTGCCCAAGGTTGATTTGGTGGCAACTAACTTGGGCGACACCTAACTTGGGGAAGAGCTTCGCAGGTGTGGATCATGGAAAGCCTGATGAGCCGAGGCTCCACTGTCATTGAGCACCCCCTGCCGGAAGCCGGGCCTGGAGCGGGTGGGACCGCTGTTGCCAGGAGCAGCAGAGCCTGGCTTCCCTGCAGCCTCAGCTCCCAGGGCTCAGCTCCCTATTCCGGGCACTGCCTCAGGTGCCGGAAACACCGACGAGGAGGGAGGACAGTCGGAATGGACTCTGCCCATGAACGTGGGTCTAAATTTGACATTAAAGAAAATGTTTTCAGGATTACTTATCACACCCAGCTTTTGGTCACTGAGGACGGGCCGTTCTCCCAGGCTCCAGTCCGGTACCAGCAGGACTTATGGAAACCAGGAGTTAGTTGTGTGGGGCGGGGGAAGTGGGGGGAGTGGGCAGCACTTCACTCTCAAGGTGAGAAAGGGGACAGGACCCAATGCCCCCTGTATATCCTCCCAACAGCCTCTGGCTGATGGGCAGCTCCCTCCCAGGTTGGCCTCTCGGTCCCACAAGGGCACCAGCTGCTGGAGGGCTCCTCCCAAACCGCTCCCCTCCCAGCCAGGCCGGGGCACCCTGGTGTGCTGGCCTCCCCCTTCCCCCAGAGAGTTAAGACACCAGCACAACATAAAAGTCACATAAAGGCCGCCTCCACTTGCCAAAAAAAAAAAAAAAAGACAGAACCAAACTGGACACAGACACAAATCAAGGAGAGACACACACACTGTGAGGGCCCAGGGCCCCAGCAGGTCTCTGGCTTCCCGGCATGATACATTCTTGTGTAATTCAGGAACAGGGGCTCTGGGGCCCCTCTGGGGAGTGGGAGTAAAAAAATACAGAGATTATAGTCTCCCTGTGGGCTCCCAGGCAGGACAGGGGCAGACACAATCTCTCACAGGTTTTCTACTGCTTTTGGGTCCACATTTGAGCCCCCAGTGGGGGCTGGTGGCCAATGCCCCAGCCCCACTCTGCCCTTGGGGCCCTCCCCCTCCACCCTCCCAGCTGCTTGGAGGGCCCTGGGCTGGGGATGCCCCAGCCGCTCCTAGCAGGACCAGCAGGACAGAGTCTACCAGGAGAGAAGGGATGAGGACCTAGGCAAGGAATGAGGACCCGCAGCTCTGAGACAGATGCTGTCCTCTCGGCAGCCGGCCAGCCCCACGTGAGCTGACTGATCACCGGCATGGAGTGTCCACCTTCTGGCCTTCAGCTCTTGAGAGGCTTGTCGGCCCCTCCGCTGGGGCTGCTGGCACTGTCACTCTTCTTCCTGCGGAGGCTCTCAATCCAGCTGGAGCTAGAGCGGGTGGTGAAGCTGGAGAGTGCCAGGGAGCTGAGCCGCATGTTCTTGCCAGACATGATGAGTTCCCCGAAGCCCTCCTGGTGGGAGAAGGCGTAGCCAGAGCGCCGGGACCCCGTGCGGCCCACCCGCCTCATGCAGCGGTGTTGGGCCTTCTGCTTCTTCCTCACCAGCTGGGTGTAGCGGACCTGGCAGGAGCAGGGCAGCATGAGGGAAGGAGCCTTTGTCAGCGCGCGAGCATCAGACACTACCTCGGAGGAGGGACCCGGAGCACCGGGGACTGGGCAGGCACAGGGATCACCACCCACACACTTAACGGAAACTGCAGCAGTGTTTGCGCACACCACCTCCGATCCCCAAAGCAGACAGCCCGGCCTCTCACCGTGTCCGAGAGATCCGGCTTCAGGTTCAGCCTGAGAAACCGAAAGGCGACCACAGGCATGATGCAGACGACCGTGGTGAGCACGATGGTCAGCCACACAGTCGGCTGGGCCAGGGTGTTCTGGGCATTACCTGGGAGAGGAGGAGCCGGGGGGCTTCAGGGGGCACAGAGCAGGCCTAATGGCAGCCCCTCAGAACTCCCCATTTCTTTTTTTGGCAGCCCCACTTTCCCAGTCTCAAAACTTAAGTCATCTCTGGTGTCTCTTTCTGCTCCCCAAATGTTTATCTCCAAATTGGATTCCAGCTCCAGACTCTACCCAAAAGACTTCAGATCTGCTTTTGTTTTTGTGGGGTTTTTCTGGCTGTGCTGCACAGCATACAGGATCTTAGTCCCCCAACCAGGGATGGAATCTATACCCCCTGCAGTGGAAGTTCGGAGTCTTAACCACTGGACCATCAGGGATGTCCCCTGACCTGTTTTCTTTAAATTGCCTTAACCTGACATCTCTGTTCATCTCAGCTTCACACAGCTGAAAGTAAACTGCTGTTTCCTCTGTTCCCAATTTGCTCCACATCTTCCTTGCCTCAGGAGATGCTACCACCCACTAAGCTGCTCCAAGGAAAAGCTCTGAAGTCAACCTGGTTCCTACCCTAGCCATCTCAGGTCCCCATCCAATCCGTCAGCTCCATTTCCAAAATTCCTACAGGATTCCACCACTTTTACTCTACTCCAAGCCACCATCATTCTCACCTGCTACATTGCTGCTACAGCCTCCTAACTAGTCTCCCCAGGTTTCCACCTTTGTACTCTTTTTTAATTTATTTGGCTGTGCCGAATCTTAGTTGAGGCATGCGGCATCTAGTTCCCTGATCAGGGATAGAACGCGAGCCCCCCACACTGGGAGCTCAGAGTCTTAGCCACTGGACCACCAGGGAAGTCTCTGTGCTCAACTTTTATCATCCACAAAACAGGAAGAGTGAGCCTTTAAAAAACACAAATCAGTTTATAACATTTCCCTGCTCAAAACCCTCTAAAATCCAGTTCTGGGCTTCCCTGGTGGCTCAGTGGTAAAGACTCTGCTTGCCAGTGCAGGAGATATGGGTTTGATCCCTGCTCCAGGAAGATCCCACATGCCTGGGAGCAATTAAGTCATATGCCCTGTGCTCTAGAGCCTGGGAGCCTGTGCTCTGCAACAAGAGGAGCCACCACAATGAGAAGCCGGTGCACTGCAACTGGAGAGCAGCCTCCTCTCTCTACAACTAGAGAAAGCCCATGAGCAGCAACGAAGACCCAGCACAACCAAAATAAACAAAACCCCCTAAGTTCTTAGCCCTGACCTATAGAAGACCTGGACTGATTTTCACCCCTAACCCTCTGCCTCAGCTCTACCTTCCAACCTCATTTCCTCCACCCCTCCAGCCCCTCTGCCACTCATGACCGCTCCGCAATCCCTCAAATAAGATTTCTGTATCACTGTTCCTCTTCTTGTACCAGTCCTTCCCAGAGAGGCCAAGGGCTGGGTCAGATACACCTAGAGCCCCACGGCACCATCCAGAACACGTGACACGTGAGGAGTGTTGAATAAATGCCTACCTTCCCTGTTAGTCCCAGAATGACTGTGATCCTCCACTGACTCAAGGGAAAGCCAAAGGGACTCACCCACAAACCGGAATTGGTTTGGAAACATGTCGAAGAGCCCATTGCTGTGCATGGCAAAGAGGATGGCAAAGTAAACTGCCAGGCTGCCCCAGATGAAGAAGTGGTTGATGGCTGTCCAGTAGCCAGTATCCAGTCCAATCTGCAAAAAGCAGTTATCACAAGCAGAAGGAGCATCCCCCGCAAACCCTGTCCCCTTCCCAGGAACAGACCTATAGTGCCCAGGGCACCCCAGAGACAGGAGGCTCACTCTTTCTGGGAGTAGGGGCAGTTCCCGGACCACCTCCTACCTGCACGCTGACCACAATGACCAGCGACGTGGCCACAGTGACCGCAAAGGACTGGTAGTCAGCTAGCTGGGTGCCATCGTCCCGGGTGGCTTCAGCAAACACCCCATAGGGGATGAAGAACATGAGCACGGACGTGTAGATGCCCTGGGCGATGCAGATGAAGAACTCCCGCTTGTTGAAGAGGAGGTTCAGCTGGCCTGGCTCGTATAACTTAGGGTACTCCATGCTCCGCTGCTCTGGGACATCCTGCATGCAGAGGGCCAGTGGCACGGGAGGCTCAGAAGCTGCCCAACTCAGGGCGGAGACAAGGGCAGACTTTGTCCCTGCCTCCTTTTTCTAAATTCTTTGGCAGCTAGACTCAACCTCAAGCCAACTGCCCCAAGTCAATGTTTGCTCAGCAACCAGGGAAGTTAAGGTCAGCAGTGGCCGAGAGGGAGGCCCAGTCAGCTGCCCAGCTCACGGAACCTCCTTCCCAGGGACCACAGGCAGTGAGCACAAGTGCCACATGCCCACCACTACTGGGTGACTCCCTCGCAGCAATGCCCCTCTTCCCAACAGACTCGGGCACCCAACTCCCCCATACCTGATCGAAGACCCCCATAGCCAGCACTGGGAGGGAGGTGTACACGATATTATAAAGGGTGATGAAATACTGGTCGTAGACTGTCTGCAAAGAGAACAGGGAGCAAGAAAAAGGTGAACACGCAGTCTCTCTTCACTACAAATCAGGCGGAGGAAGACAGCCAATGTGGCACAGGTGGAGGCCTGAGGAATTTTCTGGAACTCGCTCTCCACTCCTGCAACAAGTCTTTTTTTTCTTTTTTAATGCATGCATCAGACAACAGCTAGATCCTAAGGGGACCAAGCAACGAACAGGACAGACACAATCTCCGTCCTTAAGGAGCGTAAGGACAGGCAAGCCAGGGGACTGGGAAACTCGTTACCTGGGCTGAGAAGCCGCAGAAGAAGCCAAACCAGAAGTGGACCATGGTGAAAGCGAAGTTCTTGTAGAAGAAATAGCAGAGGAACTTGCACATGCGCAGGTAAGACCAGCGTCCGTGTACCAGCAGGAGGCGCTGCAGGAACTTGAACTGGGAGAAGGAGTAGTCGGAGGCCAGCACCGCCTGGATCCCTTCCTGCCCGCTGATGCCCACACCAATGTGAGCCGCTGCAGAGGCAAGAGGCGACAGGAAGATGAAGATGGCCGCGCACTTCAGATTCCCACAACGTTCTGGCCCGCCCCTTCCGTCGTCACTCTTCCCGGGTCTCTCTCCCTGCCCGAGAGCCCAGCCGCCACACCTGCCCAGTCCACACTCACTTTTGATCATGCTGACGTCGTTGGCTCCATCCCCGATGGCCAGGGTCACAGCCTTCTTGTACTTCTTAACCAGTTCCACCACCTGTGCCTTCTGCAAGGGGGTCACCCGGCAGCAGATGACAGCTTTGCAGGCACAGGCAGTCTCCAGAAACTCCAGCTCCATGTCTGCCTCTAACGCGTGGGCCTGGAACACAGATAGCACTGAGCCAACTCCATGTGCTCCAGGAGAGGCCTGGGGATCAACTCCTTTAAGATCACAGCCCCAGTGAAGTCCAGGGAACGCGAACAAGGTAAGATATAATAGCCGCTCTCCGAAAAGATCCTGCCCAAGCTAAGGGTGGCGACACTCACCAGGCTGTGCCCGTTGATAACCAGGGCATACTCTCCAGCCACAGCTTCCAGGACAGAGGTGAGCCTGGAAGAAGAAAGTTTCTCCTGGTAGGTGAAGCCATTGCCCACAGCACGGGACGAATCCATCATCTTCTCCCGGGCTTTCCTGTGAAGGGGAAACGAGACCACGGTCAGCCAGGACAGGAGCAGGATTCAAGCGCAATCAGCAAACCTGTGCGTGACCCCCAGGTGTGGTGCAGAGCATCCAGGTCTGCTTACCTGAGCTCCTCTCGCACTTCCAGGACCGTGTGGCCAGTGACGATGAACACCTCTGTCATGTCGTCCGTCAGCATCTTGCAGGAATAGCCAATGTTCACGGCTGTCTCTACCGAGAGAAAGCGCAGGCGCTCTGGACGGGCCCCTGACGAAGCCGGTGCACTTGCCAGCCCAGTGTTCGAGGCTTGCCAGGACCCCACAGTGCTGCATCCAGATGCAGTCTCCTCTGCCCCACAGGCCTCTCACCTTGCTTGTCTCCAGTCAGCACCCAGATCTTGATGTTGGCCAGTGTCAGGAGGGCAATGGTCTCCGGAACCCCTTGCTGAAGCTTGTCCTCGATGGCTGTGGCACCCAGCAGCTGAAAACCACCACAAGCGCTCCTAGCACGAGAGTCCGGGCCCAGGCCCGCCTCACCCACCCTCAGCCCTCTCTGCAGACAGTACCATCATGTCGCTCTCAACCTCCTCGTAGATGCTGGCCAGCCGGTCGTCCCGGCTGTCCTGGGCCAAGCTGGCTTGAAGCCGCCTGCCGGCCCACTCCTCGTAGTATTCTTCATCCAGATCCTTGTAGGCCAGAACCAGGGTTCTCAGCCCTTCGCCCGCATACTCCTGAAGGAGGAAGAAGCCAGAGAGTCGGCCCCAGTCCCCCACCACCTCACTGAGAGCACCAGAACCACAGGGGCCCCTCCCTCATGCCTACATTCAGATGGTCGGTGGTGGTATTGAGCAGGTCTTGGGTAGAATGATGGAGTCTGTCCAGCAAGATGGTGTCAGCCCCTTTGCAGTAGAGTCTTATCTTCCCCTCTGGATTCCGCACTGTCAGTGGGGCAGGGGGAAAATGTCCCAGGAAAGAATGGGATATTCAGACAGGTAAAGCCCCTGACTTGCAACACACCAAGGTCACCCAGTACACCTCACCCATCCCAGGCCTGCATGCTGCCCCCAAATCCCCCGCCGCAGCCCGATCCCGGCCTCACCTATGACCGACATCCGTTTGCGGATATTGTTGAAGTCCAGGATGGCCAGCAGCTGGTAGGTGATGGCGGTGCCCATCTCATGGACAGTGATGGTTTTCGGGGTACGAGAGCGGAATACGAAACCAAAGTTCCTGGCTGCGGTGACCAAGGCCCCCTCATCCGGAGACTGAGCTTTGTAGTAGAGCTCCCCTGGGCGTGGAGGGAGGGACACACGTGGTGTCAGTAGCCCTACTCTCAGCCACCAGCTGTGTGTTCCTGCCCAGGAAACCCCAGGTGGGCAGGCCACAGGCAGAGCACGGCTCAAGCTCGAGAGCCAAGTCGGGTAGGGGAAGCTCAGGCCAGCACCTTGGCTCACCTTCGCTCTTCTCTTCCGACATGACGGTGTGGCACAGGGAGAGGAGGCGGAAGAACTCGTGGGTGTGGGGGTCCCCCATCTTGACAGCCTCCAAGAGAGTGGGATCCCAAAATAGGAACTTCTTGTCAGCCAGAGGATTAAAGGAGAAGTCGACGGGTTCAGGCCTCTGGAGCAGGTAAGAGGACGATCAGGAGAGGGTGGGTGCCCAGGCTGCTTCCTGGGGAAGGGTGGGGTGATCCCCACCAGGATCCTGTCCACTGCTAACCTCAAGATTCCCACCTGTGCCACCAAGTCTTCCTTACTACACCCATCTCCTCCGAGCAGCTTCCACACCCTAGCCAGACAACACGTCACCCCCGACTATGCCAACCCTGGCCAGGCACCATGTGTTTAACCAGCACTGAGAACCAGTATGGAGGCTGGACCTTACCTCTCCCAGTTCAGCTTTGTGTCCCAGGACATCAAACACATCACCTACACACAGCCAGGATAGAAGGAGGAGCAGTGTCAGAGCAGGGGAGGAGCCGCCAGCACAGAACCCGCGGGCACCTGGGGCCCGCGACCCTTGTGGCTGAGTGAACGTCACCCAGATTCAACACGGCTGACTAGAAAGACAGGAGGCACAGGTGCCCTGGGTTCTCAGAACACCAGGACTCAAAAGCCACAGCACTCTCGGCTCCCCATCCCCACCCCCTTCCGGCTCTCCCCAGAGGGCAGCTCCAATGCCACACCCATGCCCCCTGGGGCTCCAGGCCCCCTGGCGCTTAGGCCTGCGCAACAGACAAAGCTTCACACGCTGGCCTCCAAGCCTGGGTTAGTACAGAAAGCAGTTAGGAGAGGGGCTCACTTGGCATAAAAGACCCCACGCACCCTGTCCTCAAGCCATCCCAGCAGCTCAGCCACCCAGGCCACTGCAGTGGGGCCACACTGGGGGGCCACAGTCACACTCCAAAGACTCACAGCGGCCCTGGGCAGCGACAGGGGAGAGGCTAGCACTCCGCCAGGGCTGGCAAGGTCCCACCTGGCCCGGGGTGCCCAGCGGCCAGCGTCCTGGGCTTCTGTTCAAACAGCCAAGGAGCGGCCCCACTGCCTGGAGCTGAGAGGCGGCACAGGCACCAGCAGAGGAGAGGGGGGAGCACCGTCAGGATCTGCCTCCTGATCTGGGTGCAGAGCAGACCCTCTCAAGGCCCCACAGACCCCAGCAGGAAAGAAGTAAAGCCCAGACATCGAGACCAGTGTGGGAGCCCTGGCAGCACGGTCCTCCCAGCCCTTGTCTCCAGTGGTGTGGCCATACCGTAGCTGCGGCCGCTGATGGAGCACTTGCTGAAGACCATGATGTTCTGGGTGAGGGTGCCCGTCTTGTCGGAGAAGATGTACTCCACCTGGCCCAGCTCCTCGTTCAGGGTGGTGGTGCGGGCCTCAGCAGGCGTCCGCTTCTTCATGCAGAACATCTTCTTGTCCCAGTTGATGAAGTAGCTGTGGCCGAGGCGTATGACCTCCACACTGCACAGGGGACAGGAGGTGAGGCTGAGGGCGGGGAGGGGGAGCAGGGCCCCACCCCCACGGGCCTTCGCTGCAGGCCCTCCACCTGGGGAGAGACGAGAACGTAGCGGAGCGGACACCTGGGCGGGGGGAGGGTGGCAAGGAGAGCCTGAAGGTGGAGCCTGCCACTCCCGGGCGGCAAAGGGGGTCCCCGACCCCGACCCTCCGATGCCCTCCAGACAAAAAGATGCAAAGGGCCTGGGCAGGCGGGACAGACGGCACAGGCAGAGGAGGAGGACTGTGGACAAGGCACTCGACCAGTTCTTACCTCTGGGCTAATAATACAGAAACCATGCAGAGAAAACAAGAGAAAGTGCAAGAGGAAGAAGAAGAAAAAAAAAGAGAAATAATGAGGGTGATGCGCAGGCCACAGCATCACACACGCCCTGCAGGGAGAGGAAACTGAGGCAGCCCTGGAGCCCCCGCCTCGCTGCCCGAGCCCAAGCTGCCCGGCTCCAGGCTGCACAAGCCGACTCGGGGCGCTCAGGGAGCACGCAGGGCAGACTGAGATGCTGACTCCAGGAGGGATAGGGCCTCAAGAGTCCGGGGAACAACCCCAATCTACACCAGCGGAGGTTCTCCTAAGGTCGGTTCACATTATCCTCTTTACAATGCAATGCCTTCTGGGATCTGGACCATCAGCATCTCAGAAACAGCCCCATGTCTGGGTCCTGCCAGCCAAGCAATGGGGCCACATCCAGAACCCTGCTTCCCACCTGACTGGGGCTGCTGTCAGGATCCCCTTACCAGGCCAAAACTGAGCCGGCTGGAAATGCCTTCGTGGCCTGTGCCCCACTCAGCTGATCAAGCGTCCCCTTCCTGCCCTCCTCCCCAAATACACACACTGTAACCTGAGGAGACTTAGAAACTTTCTCAGGCGGCTACCATGGGCTTCACCTGAACTTGAATACAAAACAGACAGCAAAGTCCAAAGATGGAAAAAAAAATTCAGATTGGAAACAATAAAAGATTTAAATAGCAACAAAGAACCAGAGTCGCGGATAATGATGGACATGCTACCACCTGATATTTGTACAGTAATTTTAAATTTTTTAATAGTTTTTTGACCATGTCACTCAGCATGTGGGATCTTAAGTTTTCCCAACTGACCAGAGATCAAACCTGTACCCCCTGGACTGGAAGCACTGGGTCTTAACCACTGGACCTCCTGGGAAGTCCCAATAAAAATGAAATTACATTTTAATTTTAAAAATGTATTTTCCAGTCTATTATACCAAGATGTTCCTATGAAGAGGCTGGAACTTGAGGCCCTAAGTGACTGTGGATTTGCCTGAGGTCAGGTGGCTACTGAGGGGACAGGACTAAACCCCAAGCCTTCTGAGTCTCCTAATACTTCACAGAAACCCCACTATCCACCCTCAGCACAAAGATTCCTTATCTCCTGCCCACTGTCAGTAGCACTAGGACTCGGGTGCGAGTGGGAGATCCAAGGAGACTATCTGGGGAATCTGTGAACAAGAGAAAACATAAGGGAAGAGTTCTGAGCATCCCTCTAATGTCCTCCACAATGTCACAGGTTGGGATCCTGGTGTTTCAGTAGTTAGGACTCTGAGCTTTCACCGCTGAGGGCCGGGGTTTGATCTCCGGACAGGGAACTAAGATGCCACAAGCCGCACAGCCAAAAAAACAACAAAGTCTACAATGTGATAAATTTTTAAAAGGCACAGGTTCTCCCGTCTCAAGCGCAAGGCACTAAATACAAAGAGATCTCTTCTTGCCATTCGTTCTTCCTCCAGCATTCCCCCTTCCTTGCTTTACTCCCTGTTAACAGTTTCTTTCCCCCAAAACCCTAGACATCCTCTTACTCCTAGTTATGCTATATGCCACTGCCAGCCAACATTTCCTAAAGCATTCTTTAGATTTTTTTAAAGAATCTTTTAATGATTTACTGAGTGAATGTCCACTGGCAAAGATTTAAGCTCCTTCACAACACGGAACATGCTTATGTTCCCAGCTCTCTGTCTCACAACATGGAACATGCTTATGTTCCCAGCTCTCTGTCTCATAGGCCCCCACTCAGGGTCCATGCTCCTGCCAAACTGTCCCAGGACCAACCATTCTGAGGTCCCTATCTCTGTGCCTTTGTGTCCAGCCCTTTCCTCCAGGCTCACCTTCACCCCTCCCCGTCACCACTCAAAGTCCTGTTCAACAGTCCCCTCTTCAGAGATGTCCTCCCTGATTAACTGCATGGGGAGTAATGTGCTTCCCATCTTCATGGCACTCTGTGCCTCTGGGGTATCTCAGTGGGACGCATCGGTGTCTCACACTGTCTGTACCTCTCCTCCTGCGCCAGTCTGCTGCTTTTGAAGGCAGAGGCTATGTTATGCATCAACTGTGTCCCCTCGCTTCACACATGAGCGTAACACTGAAGGCAGGATGACTGTTAACAGCACTAGTTTCCATTTTGTTTCATAATGTATTTAGATTTAGCTCCCTCTGCTAGACTGAAGCTCCTGGAGGGAAGGAAATCCATTCTTAACACATCTTTGTGCCACCACACCTAGCCTGCTTCTTTGCACAGTCAGCATGCGATAAGTATGTGCTATATAAATCAACATGATTTTTGTTCTAATACAATCCAAAGTGCCAAGAAAACTGCAGTGAAGTCTGCTTTGCCCATGAAGATAGACAGATAACATAAAATGTTCACAGCACAGGAAGGAGAGGATCCCAAGTTCCCTCTCGAGGATTTCACCTTCACGGAAGAGAAAAGTCTGCCAAGGGACCACCTGAGCTCCCTGGAGAGACCCCAGGGCAGAGAGACAGCATACCTGACATAGAGCGATATGGGCACGACGGTGTTGAGGATGATGATGTAGGACCAGAAGGAGAGGAAGCCAGAGAAGAAGGCACTGTCCACCGCCTCGTCCCAGGGCAGGTAGACCTGGAAGCGCGTCCCCACCTCATGTTCCCAGATGGCATTGCCAATGGCTAGGATCACCCCCATGCAGACCAGGAATCCAAAAATCTGCAGAGGAATGAAAAGCGGAGGTTAAGCTGCAGAACCAAGGAAGCCCTGAGGAAGTCCTCAAACCCAGGTGAGTCCCTGAAGGTCACCATCAGGACCCAGAGCCCTCAAAGGCTCATCTATCTTTAAAATGGTCACACGCTCTAGTGGGAAGCACCCAGAACTGGTGATCAACCAGCACGTAGCCTTCTCTTGCAATGCTTTTCTCAACTGTGCTCTGAGGAAGCTGAAAGGGTTGTGTAGTATCCATTCTGATATTCTAGAACCCTCAGGAGACTTCAAAGATGGTAAGGGTTGAGATAAGTTACTTTCAACATAGCAAAGAAATCACCCATTTACCAGAGCTAAGTCTCTACAAGCCAACAAAAATACCATGTTTCTGTAATGTTCATTATCTCATACAGATTGCCAAAAATTTAAAAAGAAAATTTTTTTTTTTTTGGCCATACTACGCAGCCAATGGGACCTTAGTTTCCTGGCCCCTGCAGTGGAACTGTGGAGTCCTGACCACTGGATCCCCAGGGATTTCCCAACCAAAAACAATTTTTAACCGGGGACACAAATTGTGTCTTCATAAATGTAGACTTCTTAATAGTCAAAAACCCTACAAAGCTTGAAGAAGAATCATAAGAAAGCTTTCGAAAGAAAAAAACTGAGACCACTGCGTGATTTCAGTCATCTATCTTCCAAGCTGCCTCCACTCCAGATGCTTTGAAGCAAAGCAGAAACCATCCTGATGCCCAAGGACCACCAGGGGGCGATAAGAGTCTTGGCCTGATAGCCTCTCAGACTGGGTTTCTGCAAACCCTTCAAGGGAGGAAACTGTCTCACAGGAGGCTGGCCCCAGCCTTTGCAAGCTGGCATGTGGGGGGCAGGCAGCAGGCAGTGGGGGCGCAAGAAGGGGAGCGGAGCTTGACAAGGAGCTCAGGTTTCTAGCAAAACAAGAGAAGGATTCAGGAACTGCCAACAACTAAAACAGAAACTTTTCCCTTGGGATCCTTTGCTCTTGGAAGTCAGGGGAAAAGACCCTGTTCTCCATCATCCAAATGGAAATTTTTCTTTTAATTCCCTCTCCATCCCCATGAAGGCTGCCTTGTCCCTGGCAAAAGCAAACAGAAAGTCACATGCTAGACTAAGTCACCATCATAACTGGAATCCAGAGAACGGAAGATTTGTTTTAACTTTAAGTTGTTCATTCATACATGTTCCAAAGGTTTTTTAAATAACATCTTCCAAATCCAAAAGGAGCCTGAAATAAACACTGCCTTTGAGTGGCTGACCTGCCAGTGGCTTTAAAACTAAAACCTGAAGACTGACTACTGACCAGGGAGGAGAGATGGGAGTAACAGGACCCGCCCAAGGACAACCAGAAGGGCAGAGGCAGGAACCGTTTGTGGGAAGCCTTACCCAGAGCACCAGTGTGTTCATTAGGCGATCAATACTTGTTCTCTTGAATTTTGTCCTGCCACTGTTCTGCATCAGCTTAGTGTCAGGACCTAGAGAGGCATGGGAAGGGCTGAGAAAGCCAAACAACTAATCTGCCCCTAGGCTTCTGCCCGGGCATCCAGTCTACAGGACATCAGGGTGGAAGAGAGACACTGGCTGGACGAGAGGCTTGGCTCCAGGACCCACTCAAATCTCTTCCCACGTTCCTGAAGGCCAGCAGAGGCACCACTCTCGCCCTTCTCTCTTTGGGCCCGAGGAGGCTCACCTGCAAAGATGACCAGCCCGAAACACCACTCGGTGTTTCGCAGCACGCAGCCCCGCAGTAGCATGTTCTGGTTGCTCAGGGGGAACTTGTTCTCCTTCCAGTAGAGGGTTCCGCTGAATTTGTCTAGCTTGTTGTTGGGAGGTTCGCAGATCACTTCACCTGAAGGGAAGACAGGAGTGCACCTGCTTGAGGTATGGTCTGTAGCTTGACCATGAGACAACAGCACCGAAAAACCAGCTGCGGTGAGTGGAGGTTAGGATGCGGGCCCACCCACCCACCGCTGGTGCAACTTTCTGGGGAAGGGAGGTGGCAGCACTAATTCCTATTAAAAGCACACATACCCTTGGACCCAGTAATCCCACTTTGGGGACTCGTTCGACAGAGTAGTAATAGCAAAGCTTGCAAGAATTTTTCTGAAGCATTATTCGAATAGCAAAGACTGAAACAACTGAACAGTCAGGGGAGAGCTGAATAAATTACAAAGCCTCAATTCTACGAAACACTGTATAGCTATGAAAAAGAATGGTATAAATTTCTTTACATAGAGATGTGATAAGATACTTATGATGAATTTAAGAAGTACAGAAACACTGGTTGAAGAGATTTCAGTACAGTATGATCCCACTGATTTATGCTCACATAAACAGAGAGAAAAGTGTGGATGAATACACACTACACTGGCAGTTAACCCGACAACCCTGGAGGCTAGAGTTGGAGGGCAAGAGAGCTTTCTCTTTTATATGCTACATAGTTTGTCTTGTTAGAAGCAGCATGTGTAAGAAATAAGAATAAGCTGAATTTCTCTCAACATGTACAGCAAAGAGGCATCTAGTAGCCATGAGCTCTTGAAATGACCATCAACTCAAAAGTTAAGTGATAGCCCCCCAGCATTCCTGAATCCCTCAGCACCTCCCCAACCACTCAAAAGAGTCCAGGGAGCTGCACAGTCACAGCAAAAAGAAGCCAAAAGAGAAGGCACAATTTAGATCCCCAAACCCAAGACGTCTCCTCTGCCTGAAAGCTGCTTCTCCAACACTACTTACCATCAAACTTGGCAAGCTTACTGATGTCTCCCAATTCCGAGGTGACTGGAATCGCCTGCCGCACTTTCATGTTCGTCTCTCTGGAAGGAGAGTGTCCCTGAGTCCTGATTCCCTTCCTTTCCTTTAGATTCTACCTGGGGACACCTGACCAAGGAGCATCACCACCCCCAGGCATTACTGGGTAGGTAACACTTCTAGATACCCAAAGCCTTTCTTACCCAGAGATGTTCCAAAAGGTACAGACTCCAGACCAGGGGACCACTTTCACAAACAAGGCTGCAAGCCCACAGGAGGAAGGAGGAGACACTGAGCATGCAACTCACCCGTCAAGTTCTGCTGTCTCTATGTAACACAGCCCGTGGGGCTCACTGCTGGAGAGGAGGAGGAGATCCGCCTAGAAAGAAAACCTAATGAGAAGGCTGAAGACCCAAGCCTCCACCCTGATGGACTCTCTGATGATCCCTCCTTCCACTAAGCACTCTTGGTCTGCTTAGTCCCAAGCACATGAACAGCTAGAAAGGAGGCATATTACTATGACACAAAGCTTCCCACTCAAGGAAGTTTCCTCCCATGAGTGTTTAAGAGGCAACTGTCAACAGGAAAGACTCATTCCTTTCTGCCAAAAAAAAAAAGGCAGGGGGAGCCCTGTAGGCCTAGAGGGGCACCTGCCCCTTACCGCCACAAACTGGTTGTTCTCTAGCTTGATAATATCACCAACACAGACGTTCATCCACTGCTCCTGCTGGAGGCTGAGGCAAGGAGAAGACAGAGCAAAGGCCGTCAGTAGTTAGAGAAGTTCCCAGGGGACCCTTTTCCTTCCCAAGGCCCTCAGTCTTCAACAAGCACTCACATTCCGTTGATCAGCACCTGAGACTGACGGTTATTCACTTGGTTATCACTCTTGTGGCGGAACTGAAGAGAGGAAAGCAAGGTAAGCCACCTTCTCCTGCTTCAAGGGACTTAGCTGATCAGCGGGAAGCAGAACATGCTGGGTGCCACTGTGTATACACCTGTTCACGGGTCTACCCCTCCCTGACTCCCCCACCCTACTCTAGGCCAAGATTCCACAGACCTAGCGGACCAGGTTAGGGATGGTAAGGTCGCTGAGGAACTCTGCTAAGTGGGGGAGGGTGACTTTCGGGGCTGGGGTGGGGGTGGGGTGGGGATGGTGGAGGGGACAGTGTAAGAAGGAAAGCAGCTCACATAGTCATCAGTGGCATCTTTAACAGCTGTGATGGTGAGGACAAGAACCAAAGGCACAATGGTGGTGAACCAGGACAGGGAAGAGATCTGCGGGATCAACTGGGAAAAAGGACCGAGAACGCATGCCTCTGAGGTCCTGTACTCGGTTCCCCCAGACTTTTCTCCTCCTTGACTTTAGTCGGCTTTGTGAATTAATTGCAAAGGGTTTGATTTTACCAGAGGTCGCTTACCTGCAGAATGAGAAGGAACAGGAAGTAGGTATTGGCCACTTCCTGGAACTGCTCAAAGAGGTTGACAGGCAGGAAGGTGAGAATATTGTACTTGGAGGTCTTGATGCAGTTACTCTGTGATGGGGCGAAGAGAAGATCGTAAGGCGCCCTCCAATGCCAACCCAGAACCAGATTGAGGCTGCCCTCTCCACCTACACTTTCCAAACCTCTGTCCCTAAAACCTAGGAGGTATAAGAGGGGCAAAGAGGAGGAGAGAAAGAGAGTCTCATGGGGTCAATGGTCTCATGGGATCCTGCTTCACTGACAGGTCAGGGCATGAAAAATTCAGCAGAGGAGCAGATGACAAGTGGCAAGGAGGCTGCCTTCCCCCTCCCACAAGCACCCTCCCAGAAGTCAGCCCTCCACCGCCACCCAGGACGGACAGGATGCACCTGTCCTTCCTTCCTGACCCAGTTAGAGGGCACAGGTGGTCTGGGGCCTCTCACCGCATACTGGAATTTCTCATTGTATTCTCGGTCATTGGCGCGCGCCCTCCTTTCTTCTTCTGCAAGAGAAGGATGCTGCAGTCAGGAGCAGACTGAGGCCCAGCCCAACACCTTGTCAGGCCCACCCCACTCTGTGGGTTTCCACTGAGGGCCCCTGGTTCCTTCCATGGCACAGTTTTAAGAGTTTAGCGGCACACGTGAGGTGTCACTGAATTCTTCCCTCTAGTCCACCTCTCATCACTGGCCCAACCACCGGGCTCTGCAGGTGTGACACTCACAGGACAGGATGCCTTTTTCCTTTCCTCACCAACAACCATCAAGGTCTCCCACTGGGGGCACCGGTTTCTTGCCCCCATCTCTTTAATTAATGCTGTAGGAATTAACAGTCCTGGGAATCTCCAGAATAGTAGCTGAAGACACTAAGCTTCCTTGTCCCAGGACCCCCCACAGCTCCAGCCCTGGTACTGCCCTCCTCCTAACCCAGTGGGTGGGGTGGGTGGCAAGACGGAGGGTCACGGTGCCCTGGAACTGCTTTGCGGCAGCATCCCAGCCCCACGTGCAGTCCCCCTACAGACGCCTGCTTGTCACATGTCACCAGCAGCGGCTTCTGACTGGCCCACGATGACATCATCTTATTTCAAAGCTCGTCTTCAAGTAGGAGAGGGGTGGTCAGGGATATGGGTCATGCAGACTGAGATGAGATGAAAGAGGGAAGAATGGGATGTAGTTGAAGCAGTCGCTCTCTCACCGTAACCTTTCTTGCGCTGTCTGCATGTATTTCCCCTAAAACAACACATCTGTCACTAACCAAGTGACTAACCAACTGCATCTGTTCTGAACACCCACAGATCTGGGACTGCAGGCACCAAGTTCAGGTCCCAGGAACATAGAGGTGTCCTAGGAAGGGTCCTAGATGGGTTCTCCAGCCCAACTCCGGTGGTCATGACCACAGGCTGAAAAACGGGGTACCCTGGTTAGGCAGTAAACATCATGACAAACCTGACCCGGACTATCAAGCAGCATTCCAGACGCTTCCCTCACTCTCCCCAGCAGCCTGCAAGAGCGCACTGCAGCAGCAAAACCTCAGACCACAGCATCCTCTGCCTGCCCAGAGTGCTCCCTCCCCCGCCTGGCCACTTCACTCCCAAAACTTCCCCAAAGAGGCCCGTCAGGCTGAGTCGCCTGCGCAGGCAACGACGAGCATGCAAAGGGAGAGGTAGAGACCAGACCCTTCGGAGCCAGGATCTCTGGGTCTGCAGAGGATATGGGAACGCTGTGAGGAGGCCGGAGACAAGCGAATGGGAGGGTGAGAGGGGGAAACTAAGGGCTCAGGAGAGTTGCCAGTAGCTGCCTCCCGTTACCTGTCCCCCAGGAGGGCTTCTTTCTGCTCCAGGAGGGGGGCGCCCCGGCCCGCGCCCACTTCTCGGGCATCTCCTTGGGGACCGTCATGACCCCAGTTTGAGCGCGGGAAGGGCGGGCTGTCTGTCGGTCTGTCCTCGGCCTCAGCGGCTCCGACGGGGCGGCCCCCCGGGGAGGCACAGGAGCTGTGGCCGCTCAGAGGGGAGCCCCGGCCGTCGGGCGCGCGCCCCACCTGCAGCCCCGGCCATCCCCGCGGCCGCCCGCACCCGGCGACGCCGCGCGCTCAGATGCGCCGCCGCCGCCCCCGACGCCCCCCGCGGACGCAGGCGCGCTGAGTGGCCCGGGACTCTGCGCGCACGCCCCAGGCTCCGCCCCCACCCGCTCCCCCGACTGCAGGGGCAGCCGCCTGCCAGGGCGCCGCGTAGGCGAAAGCCAGCACCGAGCCCCGCCTCCCTCCGCCCGGCCAATGCGCGTGAAGGTACTGCCAGCGTTGTCCAGGGCAACCGTTTTCATCCCACTGCCTCCCATCTCCACCCCCGCCCGCAGGAAAACAAGAAGGACCGGGATGGTTGGGAAAATGAGGGGAGGAGATGAAGTGTGAGGACAGAGGGGTGACGGCGGGAACACAGCACCCTGGACTCCCAAAACAGAGAACAGGGGCTCCAGGTGCCCTGAGATAAAAGTCTATGTGTTTGGGGGTGAAGGGCAAGTCCTCAGCACACTCCTGGGGAAAAAAACCAGCTTAGAGAATCAAGGGGAAGAATTATGGTTTCCTAAGGCTTCCTTCAGGATGGATAGGGGCTGCAATCTACCTTCCTTCAGACCCATTAACCTGTCGCCGTCCTCCTCTCTGTGCTCCCTGAGCCATAAAAACACCCACTCCAGATGGTCCCAGGGATTCCCTGACCCCCACCTTCTGACTGTCTTACCTGGGGGCGCTTTTTGCACACAGTGCCATCTCACCCAGCAAGATCCCAGCAATCCCATGGGAGACCCTGCAGAAGATGACAAGTGCGTGAGGTCAGGAAGCTGAGGGTAACCCTTCATTCCCCTTTTCAGACTCCTCCCCAGTTCTGATCCTGCCCCTCCTCAGCCTTTCCCACTAACTCCACACCAACTCTCTGGTCTCACTGCCCCAATAGGTCCCTGAAAAGAGGGGACTTCCCCACCATCTCCCCCAATGCCTCTGCCTTGGATAACATGGGGGCACAGACACTGTATAAAAACCAAGACTTGCAGGGAAAGGAAGGGCACAAAGAGAAGAGGCCAGATATGGACAGGAGGGGCACAGCTCCAAAGTAGCCACCCCAGGGGCCATGGATGCCCTGGGTGCTCTCCTGGTGGCAATGGTGGGCGCCTGTGTTTACTGGAAAGCAAAATTTCCACCAAGGGGTGGGGCTGAGGGAACATGAGCCAGGAAACACCTGGCAGAGCATCAGGAAACGGTGGGCAGGCACCACCCTTCTCAAAAAGCTTATGATCTTCCCACTCCCCCCTCCCCATTACTAAGGCTTTCATTATCACCTCCTCTAGGGAGTTCACTGTAGAGGCATGGCCTTCACTTCCTGCACACACAGTCCTCAAACCACTTCCTCTCAGTCTGGGACAGCTGCCCTTCTGGACCAACAAAGGGGTCTTCTCAACCCTGATGGAGAGGCATCCCTCTCTCTCTCTTTTCCACCCCAAGCCTAGTCTAGTCAGTATGGCACTGGGTTGCAAACTCAGGGAAAATCAGATGGATTTCTGCTTCTATCTCCCCATGTTCTTCCTTTCACCTAAAAAAGGTAAAAGGCCTGGCCTGTAAGACACAGTCACAGAGCCTCATCCTAGCCTGACCCAAAGGAAACTGCCAGCCAGGGCCTGGGTCCTCTAGTCACCTCCTCTTTCTTTGTCTGGGTGGAGAGCCTTCCTCCCCTTTGGTTCCCCTGTCTCCAGCCTCCTGGGAACACTCCTCCAGCCTGTCAGACCCAAGAGATACTAATTGTCTGTCTGCCCAACCTCTATAATTACACACTCTGGGCAAGGCCATCATCCACACCAGTTCTTCATTCACTAAGCTGAACTCCCTTCCTGAACCCCAATCAGGTAATACTTCTCTGACTCTCCCCAACTCTGGCAACCAAGGGTGCCTGGCTCAGGAAGAAAAGCCTCTTCCAAGATGCCAAGCCCTCCTACAGGGCCCCCAGCCAGGTCTCCACCCAGTCTACAGTGTGAGTCATAGGAGGTGGGGCATGCAGGGAGAGGCTAAAAGAGAGGATGCAAGGGTGGGCATCACAAGTTCCACAGCCAGCCCCGCCCTCATCTAGAGGCACTGTCAGCCCCAAGATCTGGGTTTGAATCCTAAGAAAGAGTTAATGAAGGAGCGGCAAGGCTCTCAGGAGTCAGGAGCCTGGACACCAACCAGGAAAGTTGTTTTACCTCTGAGACCCTGGGGAGACTGAAAGCTGGCTTGGCCCTAGACTTCACCCCTTCTGGGGGGCCGTAATAGGAAGGAAAGGGAGGAGGGAGACCTGGGAACAGGGACCCTCTCTCACTTCTCCTTCCCAGTCTCACACGGCTTAGGTTTTCTGAACCTAGGCCCATTAGCCACGTCGCTCTGCCCCGTCACCCTGCCCCAGCCCCCTCTGCAGCTACATTTGGGATAAAAATAGCCAGCTCTGGGAAGAAGGCAGTGCTCCATGGAGGAAAACCGGCTCCTCCTTTAGGCCTGGCCCCTGCTCCCCTCCAGCCCAAACCCAGGAAGCCTGACCCCTTGTTTCAGAGGAAGCTGGCAAGGGATATTTATGGGCAGGTTAGGGAAACAGAAAGGAAGGGAATCCAGGACCCCCCGCTCACTTGCCACCGACACCTGGCCGCTTTCCATCGTCAAGGACAGAACCCGGCACTCACTGCTAGCCCCGAACTCCCAGCGCTACCACCTCTCCTTGAACCTCGGTTTCCTCACGCACAGAGACCTCCACCTTACAGAGACAAAGCCTGCTATTCCCTAACTCCCTTCTGCAGGCGCCCACACCTTCGGACCCCGAGTACGCTCCTCACCCCCAAAACTCTCTGGGCGGTTCTGAGCTCCTCCTCGGCACTCCCGCGCCCCTTCGATAGTCTCCGCGCCCCCGCCAGCACCCCACCCTCCCCGTCCTGCGGACGGCCTCCCAAATCTCCCCCACTCTCAGGCACCCAACACCACCTTCCCTCCAATCATCCGGTCCCTCACCTCCGTCTCACCGCAGCTCCGACTCCCCATTCCCTCCTGGTCCTCCCCGGCCACTCCAACCCCGAGTCCGCAGCCGCATCTCCGCCTGCCCTCCCGGCCCCGCGCTCCTGGGCTGCTGCCCCCGCCTCACCTCAGCGCTCAGCGCTCGGCGCCCGCCCCGGCGGCCCCGTCCTGCCCATGCCGGGGGCTGGGGCGGGGGGCGCTCGGCTCACCTCCCCGCCGGCTCCCGCCCCCCCAGCTGCAGCCCCTCTCCCCCGGGGCCTCGGCCCGCTACTTTGTGTCAGTTTCGGCCACGGCGGGGCGGAAGTGACGGAGGTGGCGGGAGAGGGCGGGGGCGGGAGGGGGTTTTGGGAGGGGTGAGGAAGGGGGGAAGGCGGGAGCCGCCATTTTGTGCGGGGCAGGGGGAGGGTCTTAACCCCGGGGATGCTCAGCACTGCGAGGCCGCGATCCCCCCGCCCCACCCATTCACTCCCAGACGCATCCATCCCCGGTCCAAAAAAAAAAAAGTCTGGAAGCAAGATCGCGCTGAGATTTTTATTTTTAATTCGAAAAAGGAAACAGAAGAACGCTGCTTCTCTGCTAAAAGAGACTTCTCTTTGTCGGGGAGGTGTGTGAGAGTTGAGGAAGCGCTGAACGACGAGAATTTTCCTCCGCGCTAGCTGGCCTTTACTCCTACTCTTTCCGCTCGGGGCTCTCTGCCCCTTCGCCTTCTCTCCTCGCCCTGGCTCATCTCACTGTAGTTCACCCTCTCCTTGAATGACACAGCCCAGAATATCTAGGTATGGGGTCGTGCCTCAGTTTCTCCAGCCACTTGACCGGTTGTGTTCTTCCGGCGGCCCTCCCTTTCCCGTCCCCCCCGCCCCCCACGCCTCCTTGCTGGAGGCGTTTTCCCTACCACCACCCCTAATTACTATCTGCGGGGTGGCTGAATCTGGGCGAGGCGCCCCAGTCAGCGTAAAGGCGGACGGTGCTGAGGCTACGAGAGCTGGGAGTCAGGCAGTGGGGGCCAAGCTTTGGAAGAAGTCCCCTGGATTATGCCCTTCACAGGATGGTCGGTCCCCACCATCCTGCAGATTCCCAAAGCCTTCCCAATCCGGTTTCCATGGTGCGCACCCTCTGGCGGCTACTTGGAGGAACTACGTTCTTGGAAGTCCAGAGTCCGAAAACCTGCGTGGGCGAGGAGGGGGATGAGAAGCCTGAGTCTGGTACCTGAGCCTCCTCGTTCTTCCTGTCCAGGCATCCTCCTCAGTTTAGGAGGAGGAGGTGCCTAGATGAGTACACGGAGAAGCTGCCCAGGGCCTGGCGTATTAATAAAGAGAAAGAACATCTTGTCCCTCTTCAGTGTCCACGAGGGAGGTGAGGACTGTCCTGTCAGAGTCGCAGCTTACTCTCCTGCAGCTGAGTTGCGGCCGGACTTCCCAAGCTTGAGGCTTCTTGTTGGGCACACTCTAGATCCTGAGATGGCTCTGAGTCCTCAGGATGGTGCTGTGCCACCTGCAGCTGGGATGTGGCTGTGCCAAGCATGGCCCCCAATAGAGGGCCCACCACAGGAACCCACCGCCAACCATTGCCAGCACTGCCAGACAAGAACAGAAGGGAGATATCAGGGTGAGTCCCTTAGCCTTCCCTCTGAAGAACGGAGGGTATTCAGAAAACTCCCTAAAGCAGTTCCTGGGGTGAGAGACACCAGAGAGAGTGTTGTGGCACCAAAGCATAGCACCCAGAGACCCCAGGAGAGCTTGATCTTTAGGGATTATCTCATACATGCATTTTGTCGAACACAACCTCTAAATCTTACTGTGTCAATGAAAAGGGTAGAAGGGAAGAAAGGGGACAAGACATAAAGGGAGACCTGGGCTTAGAGGAGGCTCAAACTGTCCTGAGATGCCAAGAGAACTATTTAAAAGGAGAGAGCTGGAGAGCCAGGGTCAGAGCCCTTAGCAGGGGGATGGGAGTGGAAGGACAGCACCAGGGAGGCTACCTGAAGACTTCAGGGCCCCAGCCAGCTATGTAGGTGAAAAGCCGTGGGCTGAGGTCCTGGGCAGGGTTGATTGGGAGTCCACAGTTGGCACCATGGATAGTGTGATGGCCAGGATCAGTAGCCCCACTACCACAGGCTCCAGACCTGCAGGCACTCCCTTGTTCCGTGTCCAGGATGGCCATCCCCACCATCAGCATCCAGGTTCCCAGAACCTTGGAGTCGACAGAGGCAGGGGGCCTCCCATAAGCTGCCAGGTGCGCCACCTGCCCTATCTCACCCAAACACTCCAGGCTACCACCCCATGGCATCTGACTTTGTCCAACCCAGGCAGCTGGGGAAGGCGAGATGCAACGATAAAGCCAGCCCCACAACCAACCCAGAGCCTAAACAGCAGGCCGAGCTTCCAGAGGGAAAAGGGCAAAGGTTGTGGCTTTCCTGGGTCACCCTCTTATGCCTACCTGATCCAGGAAGCCATTTCTCAGAGACAGATAGGGGGCAGGGTAGGTGGCAAAGGTGGAAGCCGTCTCCTTGGGACCAGTCACTGTCAGGCTCCCACCTGTGTAGTTCTGTAGGGCATCTGTAGGGTAGGGGACACCCAGGATTTCCATCTTTGCTCATTCAAAACTGCTCTAAGGCGTCGTTAACCACACACAGGTGCCCCCAACCTTGTTCTCTGTTATCATGATAGAGAGCATAGGGGACTCCAGAGGCACAGAACACAGACAGCAACTGCACCAAGGAGTAAGTGAGAAACCTGGCCCAGGGAAGGTGTCCCCGGAGGCACATGGGCAGGGAGAAGGCTGGATTCAAGTGGGCCCCTTCAAGGATCAAGAAAAGAAAACCAATATCCATTACGTGTTTATCAGGCACTGTCACCAGTAACACTGCTATTCCGCCCCACAACTCTTAAGTCAAATGTTGCTATTCTCATCACATGCGTTAGGAAGTTGAGACTGAAGGAAGTTAAGCGACTTGTTAAGGTCATGCAGTGAACCCAAGTTCAAACCTGGGTCTGTCTGCTCTTTCTATTCCAGTACTTGATGCAATGTGAGTCTGAGGAACAAGCTGGTGAGGTCTTAAGCAAAGATTAACCCCAGAGGGCTTAGGTAGGAGATACGAGATGAGTGCATTTACTCATGATGCTTTGCCATAGAGCTCTGTCTACCTGAGCAGAGGATTAATGTGAAGTGGGAGGGTGAGATATAGAAAGAGAAGGGACTGGACTGGGCCAGAGGCATATCTCAGTCCAGGGCACTGGTCAAGCTCAAGGAGATAATGTCTGTGAGTCACCAAAGGATCCTTTTCACTATTACCACACTCAAGTGCACATCCTACCCTGTCTGATGACCAGACCTCACCCTCCTCACCTGAGACATTACCACTCAATAGATGGCTAGCATAATGCCCGGAGAGCCAGCCAGAAACACGGTGAAGAGGTTTCCTTTGGTTCCTCCACTGGTGACAGCCTAGGCCGAAGACCCCTGTATGAGGAGCTGGTGGAGAAAATAAAGATGAGGAAAAGGGAACCAAAAACAGGGAACCTGGGAGACCCTGGGAGAGAGAGACTGGGAAGAGAGGGGTTGGCCAAGATTGATGAACGGACTTGAGGGATCAGCAAGAAAAAAACAGAAAGGGGAAAGAGAAAAGATGGGATAAACAGAGGGAGAGTAACAGAAGCGAAGGAGGGTAAGAGATGGAAACTGACAGGAATAAAAATGAGAAGGTAGGAGAGGCATAGAGGAGCAAGAGCAGGAAAAAGAGGCTGATGGAGGCGTTGTCTTCCTAGTGCACCCAGAGGAAGAGGTAAGGACCCTAGGAGGAGCCCACCTCCCTCTTTCCTCCGCCTCGATTAGACCGCCTACCATGAGCACAGACACAGCCAGGAACTCCGCCAGGCACTGCCAGGCCGGGAGGCTGCGGATCCGGAGCCGGTCCTTGACTTCAACCAGAGACTGAATGGAGACCATAGTGGGGACACCCTGTCCCTGGTCACCACTCTCTCCATCTGCGTAGACACACTGTTGCTACACAGCTCCTGCCTGTCAGGGACAAAGATAAGGAAAGACTTCAAAACCAATTAGCTCAGTTACTGGCCAGCAGCTGATGTCTGTCTGTGCGTGAGTGGAAGCTTGGGAGGAGGATGTGGGCAGAGTGTGCCCAGCCAGAGTCTGGTGTTTGCCCAGTCTCTGTCTCCTGTCTCAGCCCCAGGCCTCCCAAGAGTCAGAAGCCCCCCTTGTGCTGACAGACTGCGAGGAGTAGCCTGCTTCGTGGGCGTTAGTTCTCTTGGTCCTCAAACCAGCTGTGGGAAGCGGTAGTAGGGTGCTCCCACTCTACTACTGTACTGAGGATGGGCACGCACTGTCCTGAGAGAGCCTTAGACTTCCCCAGGCCACACGGCTAGTTAATAGCTAGGCCAGGTCTTCTGACTCTCCGTCTGATATTCCACAGTGCCTCTCCTGTGGAATGTGAAGTCTTTCTTTCCCCTAGCCATTTGGATGCTTGGAAAATTTAACGTGCATCCAGGGAGACTGGACTGAAGACTGTAGGCTGCAGGAGTAAAACCCACATCAGGAGCGCTTGTAGTTTCACCTTAGCTAGAGAATGCCCTACCTTGTGTCTCTTGCCTTGGCTCCAGATGAGGGCTTCATTCCCTCACTGAGCTCCACTTCCCCTTCTCTGGATGCTTGCCACTCTTATTCTGCTTTATGCATAGCCACTTCCTACTTCTTCATATTTCAAGCCTCTAACTAAGATTCATTCAATGATGAATCAAGCTCTAGCCCCTAGGGAAAGATAGTTTCTGCCCTCCTAGAGCTGATGCTCTAGTAGGTGGAAGTAGACAATACAAAGACTTTTTTTTTTCCTTTGCACCATGCTGCATGTGGGATCTTAGTTCCCCGATCAGGGATTGAACCCGTGCCTCCTTAACCACTGGGCCTCCAGGAAAGTCCAATATACAGATTTTTAAAAATATATATCATTTATGAAGTTCTTGAGAACTGGACTATATAACCCCAGGGGCAGGGGTGAGGGTGAGGGGCTCTAGCACAGTCCTGGGCACATCTCTGTGAAATAATACTTCCTTCCTGGGTTTAGTGTATATTATAGTACTCCACCCAGATCCCCTGTTATGAGCCAAGGCACCCATTCCCCAGCTTCTGGGAACAACAGACACTGAAAGCACGCAGCTTCTGCCCTCATGGCAGTGACTTCTGTGGCAGGAAACTGCTTCAGCCAATGTCATGTGCCCTCCTATAGGGCCCAATGAATGAATGGCTGATGCCCGGATTCAAAGACCAAGCAGAATTTGGTAGTGTTGCACATAGACCTGGATGCCAAGAGTGCTGGATCAAACGAAGTGGAACATAAAGTTAGATGTGGAATAATTTATTGATAAGGGAGCACTCTCCTGGGACTTAGGATTTAAATTCTGGCAAGATCCCCCTGGAATGTGGGATGAAGACTCTTCTCCAAGGCTTGGGGAAAATGATAGCTGATGCTAAGAAAAGTAAAAATGTCTAAACAACTCATTTACGTTGATGACCATTATTGAAAAAGGGAGAATACTCAGACCTTCCGAGGATTTTTGGACAAAGGATCTGAATTAACATTGACAGTTGACAACCCAAATTTGTGCCATGGCCCCTTGTTAGAGAAGTAGCACATGGGGCCCAGATAATAAATGGAGCTCTGGGCTAAGGTCTGATTCAAAGGATATTCACTGAGACCAGGGAGCCACCAGGGGGTCACTTCCCCAATACCCTAACATATAATAGCAGTGGACATCCTTTGGCATTGCAGAACACTCATAGTGGTTTTTGACCTGTAGAGTAAGTGATGAAGGCCAACTAGATGCCTGAGACTACCCAACATCAAGAGAATAAATAAAAACAATACCATATCCTAGGGAAAATGGAAAAAGATAGTGCCGCCCTCCAAGACACAAAAGATAGAAGAGAGGTGGCACCTTTCATACTATCAGTTTGGCTCTTAAAAACTGGATAGATCATGACAGATTACAATGGTCTACCATAAACTTACTTAAACAGTAACTCCAATTGCAATTGCTGTGTCCCAAATGTTAACTTTACAGGGCAGTTTAATACTGCCTCCAGTTGGGAGTATGTAGTCATTAATCTGGTGAATATGTTATTTTCCATCCCAGACAGATCAGAAAGGATTTCCACAAGCAGTTCCATCCACATGGGAAGTCTGGCAACACACACAGCCATATCCCAAGATTGTGTTAATTCTCTGGTCCTCTGTTGAATAGAAGCTGAAGGGAGCTTGACTATTTGGACATTTTGAAAAACATAATATTGGTCCACTATACAATGGACCTTTGAACAACACAGGTTTGAACTCTGTGGGTCCACTTATATATGGATTTTTTTTCATTAAATATATATTATAGTACTACATTATCTGCAGTTAATTGAATCCATGGACACAGAACCATATATACAGAGGGCTGACTATGAAATTATACTTGGACTTTTGACTGTGCAGATGGTCAGAACCCCTAACCTCTGCATTCTTCAAGAGTCAACTGTATACATAATGTCATGCTAACCAGATCAGAAGAGGACAAAATGAAAGTATATTGGAGGTCCTGGAAAGATACATGATCAGAGGGTGGGAAACATTCCTGTAAAGGTCCAGGAACGTGCCATATTAGTGAAGTTTTCAGAGGTCTAGAGGTCTGGGACATGTTAGATATCCTCTCTGAGGCAAGGGACTGATTGTTGCACCTCATATCTTCCATCACTAAGAAAAAACACATTCCCTATTTATTCAGGATTTAGGAGAAATATATTTCACACTTGAGAGTACAACTCTGAAAAATTTACTGCTGCTGCTGCTAACTCGCTTCAGCCGTGTCCGACTCTTCGCGACCCCATGGACTGCAGCCCACCAGGCTCTCCAGTAGCTGACTGTGAAGGCTGTCAACTTTGAGCGGGGCCAAAGCAGAAAAGGCCCCTGCAGTCATATGACCCAGCAGACCTAATGAGACTAGAATATCTGCAGTGTGTGTGGTTTGGCAAGCTCTAATAGGAGAATCATAATGTAGACCCACAGGGCTATGGAGCAAAGCCATGCCATCTGCAGCAGAGAAATACATACCGTTTGAAGAGAAGCTCTTACAGTTTACCAAGTGACCCAGTAGCCAGAACCACCCATCACAAGCAGGACTCTACCTGATCCTCCGTGTCATTAGGGTGGGCCCAGCAAGAACACATTGTAAAATGGAAGTGACATCCTTGGGTTCAGGCATAAGTAGCGTCAGAGAGCATAAGCTAGCAGAAAATAAATGACCCAGACTCTCATGTCATTCAACAACCCTCTCTCTACCTCAGCTCACATGACCCTATTGAGAATCATTTTCATCCATTTGGACTTCTGTAACGCTCAAAATTCCCCAAGCCAGGCTTCAGCAGTACATGAACCGTGAACTTCCAGATGTTCAAGCTGGTTTTAGAAAAGGCAGAGGAACCAGAGATCAAATTGCCAACATCCGCTGGATCACTGAAAAAGCAAGAGAGTTCCAGGAAAACATCTTTCTGCTTTATTGACTACACCAAAGCCTTTGACTGTGTGGATTACAGTCAACTGTGGAAAATTCTGAAAGAGATGGGAATACCAGACCATCTGACCCGCCTCTTGAGAAACTTATATGCAGGTCAGGAAGCAACAGTTAGAACTGGACGTGGAACAACAGACTGGTTCCAAATAGGAAAAGGAGTATGTCAAGGCTGTATATTGTCACCCTTAACTTATATGCAGAGTACATCATGAGAAACGCTGGGCTGGAAGAAGCACAAGCTGAAATCAAGATTGCCAGGAGAAATATCAATAACCTCAGATATGCAGATGATACCACCCTTATGGCAGAAAGTGAAGAAGAACTAAAGAGCCTCTTGATGAAAGTGAAAGAGGAGAGTGAAAAAGTTGGCTTAAAGCTCAACATTCAGAAAATGAAGATCATGGCATCTGGTCCCATCACTTCATGGCAGATAGATGGGGAAACAGTGGAAACAGTGGCTGACTTTATTTTGGGGGGCTCCAAAATCACTGCAGATGGTGATTGCAGCCATGAAATTAGAAGACGCTTACTCGTTGGAAGGAAAGTGATGACCAACCTAGAGAGCATAATCAAAAGCAGAGACATTACTTTGCCAACAAAGGTCCATCTAGTGAAGGCTATGGTTTTTCCAGTGGTCATGTATGGATGTGAGAGTTGGACTGTGAAGAAAGCAGAGCACCAAAGAATTGATGCTTTTGAACTGTGGTGTTGGAGAAGACTCTTGAGAATCCCCTGGTCTGCAACGAGATCCAACCAGTCCATCCTAAAGGAGATCAGTCCTGGGTGTTCATTGGAAGGACTGATGATGAAACTGAAACTCCAGTACTTTGGCTACCTCATGCAAAGAGCTGACTCACTGGAAAAGACCCTGATGCTGGAAGGGATTGGGGGCAGAAAGAGAAGGGGACGACAGAGGATGAGATGGCTGGATGGTATCACCGACTCGATGGACGTGGGTTTGGGTGAACTCCAGGAGTTGGTGATGGACAGGGAGGCCTGGCGTGCTGTGATTCATGGGGTCGCAAACAGTCGGACACAACTGAGCAACTGAACTGAACTGAAGCTTGTTCAGACATGAGTTGGCATGGTATGTGGGTAAAAGCCAAAAATTGACTGCTGCTGCACTGCAACCTATCAGGAGTGGCCCTAAAAGAGAGTGGTAAGGAGAGATCCTTCCAAGGGACAGAGATTTAGACAGTACATCTGATCATCCACTTTTTGTGGAACGAGAAGGTGAGAATATACATAGTCACAACTAGCCTGGTAGTCTGGTCAGGGGCTTGAAAAGACAAAGAATGAAAGATTAGGGACAAGAAGGTCTGAGGATGAGATGTGGATGGACATACAGGTGTAGTCTTGAAGTGTAAAGGTCTTTCTATCACAAGTTAACACCCACCAAGAAAGCATCCATTGGGACGTCCCTGGCAGTCCAGTGGTTAACACTTTTGCTTCCTCTGGAGGAGGGGGCACTTGTTTGATGTCTGGTCGGGGAACTAAGATCCCACATGCCTCACTGCTCAACCAAAAAAGGGAAAAAGAGAAAGAAAGAAAGCGTTCATCACAGATGAGACACTAAACAACAAAGAAGGCAGGAAGACTTAGCCACTGTCCATCATCAACCACCCAGTTCCGTATGATGGATACACTGAGTAGAGTCTCTGGTGGTAGAACAGAGGTTATCCACGGGCCCAGCAGCATGAGCTCCGACTCACCAAGGCTCAGTTAGCTACTGCTGCTGCCAACATGCAACGACCATTAAAAATACCAACACTAACGGGACTTCATGGTAGTCCAATGGTTAAGACTCCAAGCTGCCAGTGCAGGGGGCCTGGGTTTGATCCCTGGTCAGGGAGCTAGGTCCCCCATGCCCTAGCTAAGAATTTGCATACCGCAAGTAAAACTTGGTGCAGCCAAATAAATAGATAAATAAATATATATATTAAAAATACTAGCACTGAGCCCTTAATATGGCACAGTCTCTTGAGGAGAAGAAGTAGATAATTAGGGATAAGTTGTGGACCCTACATTTCCCATCACTTTTGACTGGAATTGATACATATTCTGAGTATAGGCTTGCCTTTCCTGCCCATAGGATCTGGGCTAATACCACTCTATAAGGACTTATAGAGTACTTTATCTATTGATATGGAATCCACATTATATAATTTTAGACAAAGGGATACACGTTACAGTAAAGGGGATGCGGCAGTGGGAACATGACTGAAAGATCCGCTGATCCTACACTGCCCCACCCAGAGGCCACCAGTCTGATAGATGAGTTTGCTGACCTCTTAAAGACACAGCTTCAAGATGAAATCCTAAGAGGATGAGGTACCATCCTCTGAAATATAATATATACCCTAAATCAATGGCAACTGTATGATTCTGTATCCCCAGTAGGAAGATTACATAGATCTGGGAATTGATTGCATGGATGTAGAATAGAAATCAAGTAGCCTCCACTTATCCTCTCATTGAAACATGTGGGGAATTTGATTTTGAGGTCCAGAAGTCCTGAAAACCAGAGATGTAATGCTTCCTCCAGGGCTCACAGTAAGAATCCCTTTAGAACTTTGGGGTCTTTGTAGCAAGAGACCAGCAGGCAAGAAAAGAAGTCCTCATACTGGCTGGAGTAATTGACTATGATGAAGGATGGACGACTGCAGCTACATGAGGGAGCCAGGAAGAAAATACTGGCATTCAGGTCATCCACTCTTGCTGTTCCCATGCTCAGTTCTAACAGTAAATAGAAAAATATAGCAGCCACAGCCTGGGAAGGGCATGGTAACCAAGGCACTCTCGGGTGAAGGCCGGGGTCATCCCACTATCCAGCTGCTTAGACCAGCAGAGGTGCACACCAAAGACGAGGAAAATCTAGTTAGTGGTGCAGAAGGGGGGATGATAAGAATCCATTAGAGCCTCAAAACCAATTGCAGTAGTTAAGGCTATAGACTTTTCCACTAAACGTTCTCTTAAATTTCCTCCAAGAGATAAAACCAATCAGAATCCTATAGAAACTTTCCCCCACCTGGGTAAACTAGCCGTAAGTGTGGGTCCAGGCAGTGGTAGTGGCGAACGGGAGCAGACACCACAGTGCTTCACCCAGACCCTCTCTTTGAGATCGTGAGCCTGTGTCCCAGCTGCTGGGAAGATCAGTTGCTGATGGCGCTCAGCTGCCTCCCAACTGGAAATTAGCTCAGATACACTGAGCTGTCTCATCCCTATCCCAGGAGGTTTCCTGAAGTAAAAAAATCGGCTGATTCAAGGATACAAAGTCCAGGCCCTTTTGCCTTTTCAGTTCAGTTCAGTTCAGTTCAGTCTTTCAGTCGTATCCAACTATTTGCGACCCCATGAACTGCAGCACACCAGGCCTTCCTGTCCATCACCAACTCCCAGAGTTTACTCAAACTCACGTCCATTGAGTCGGTGATACCATCTGACCATCTCATCGTCTGTCGTCCCCTTCTCCTCCCACTTTCAATCTTTCCCATCATCAGGGTCTTTTCAAATGAGTCAGTTCTTCGCATCAGGTGGCCAAAGTATTGGAGTTGCAGCTTCAGCATCAGTCCTTCCAATGAATATTCAGGACTGATTTCCTTTAGGATGAACTGGTTGGATCTCCTTGCAGTCCAAGGAACTCTCAAGAGTCTTATCCAACACCACAGTTCAAAAGCATAAATTCTTCAGCACTGAGCTTTCATTATAGTTCAACTCTCACATCCATACATGACCGCTGGAAAAACCATAGCTTTGACTAGACGGACCTTTGTTGGCAAAGTAATGTCTCTGCTTTTTAATATGCTGTCTAAGTTGTTTATAACTTTTCTTCCAAGGAGCAAGTGTCTTTTAATTTCATGGCTGCAGTCACCATCTGCAGTGATTTTGGAGTCCCCCAAAATAAAGTCTGTCACTATTCCCACTGTTTCCCCATCTATTTGTCATGAAGTGATGGGACCAGATGCCATGATCGTAGTTTTCTGAATGTTGCGTTTTAAACCAACTTTTTCACTCTCCTATTTCATTTTCATCAAGAGACTCTTTAGTTCTTCTTTGCTTTCTGCCATAAGGGTGGTGTCATCTGCATATCTGAGGTTATTGACATTTCTCCCGGCAATCTTGTGTCCAGTTTGTGCTTCATCCAGTCCACCATTTCTCATGATGTATTCTGTATATAAGTTAAATAAGCAGGGTGCCAATATACAGCCTTGACATACTCCTTTCCTGATTTGGAACCAGTCTGTTGTTCTATGTTCAGTTCTAACTGTTGCTTCCTGACCTGCATACAGATTTCTCAGGAGGCAGATCAGGTAGTCTGGTATTCCCATCTCTTTCAGAATTTTCCACAGTTTGTTGTGATCTGCACAGTCAAAGGCTTTGGCGTAGTCAATAAAGCAGGAGTAGATGTTTTTCTGGAACTCTCTTGCTTTTTCAATGATCTAGTGGATGTTGGCAATTTGATCTCTGGTTCCTCTGCGTTTTCTAAATCCAGCTTGAACATCTGGAAGTTCATGTTTCACATACTGTTGAAGCCTGGCTTGGAGAATTTCGAGCATTATTTTGCTAGCGTATGAGGTGAATGCAATTATGCGGTAGTTTGAGCATTCTTTGGCATTGCCTTTCTTTGGGATTGGAATGAAAACTGATCAGTCCCGTGGTCACTGCTGAGTTTTCCAAATTTGCTGGTATATTGAGTGCAGCACTTTCACAGTATCATCTTTTAGGATTTGAAACAGCTCAACTGGAATTCCATCACCTCCACTAGCTTTGTTCAGTGATGCTTTCTAAGGCCCACTTGACTTCACATTTCAGGATGTCTGGCTCTAGGTGAGTGATCACACCATCTTGGTTACCTGGGTCATGAAGATCTTTTTGTTTAGTTCTTCTGTGTATTCTTGCCATCTCTTCTTAATATATGCTTCTATTAGGTCCATACCATTTCTATCTTTTATTGTGCCTATCTTTGCAGGAAATGTTCCCATGGCATCTCTGATTTTCTTGAAGAGATCTCTAGTCTTTCCCATTCTATTGTTTTCCTCTATTTCTTTGCACTGATCACTGAGAAAGGCTTTCTTACCTCTCCCTGCTATTCTTTGGAACTCTGCATTCAAATGGGTATATCTTTCCTTTGCCTTTTTATTTGGGACAATTCAGAAGAATTATGTCCATTCCAGTTGCTTTTAGTCACTCGGTCGTGTCTGACTCTTTGGGATCCTATGGACTGTAGACAGCAGGCTCCTCTTTGTCCATGGGGTTCTCCAGGCAAGAGTACTGGAGTGGATAGCCATTTCCTTCTTCAGGGGGTCTTCCCGACGCAGGGGTCAAACCCATGTCTCCTGTGTCTCCTGAATTGGCAGGTGGTTTCTTTTACACTGAGCCGTCCAGAACTCCCTGTTAAATGCTAGGATCAGTTGAGGATTCAATTGCAACCACACTGTGTCAGCCACTCCCTTTGTGGAATCTTTATTTCTTCACTTTCCTACAGGTATTTCTCTCAAGAGTACTCCTAAACAAACCTCCTGCATTAAACTCTCCATATCAGAATCTATTTCTAGGGGGACCCAATCTAAGATACATAGTTCTCCCAACCCTACACACTGCCTCTTAGGGGCCACCCTCCTTGAGCCTTTCAGGCTGAAAATATCAAAACTCACCAAAACTTCCCCGCGTGCTCTCTCTCTCCTATCATTTTAAAGACGAAAGGTAAGTTTTATTTCTGTAATTTCTCCTCCAACAGTGGGTGATTTCAAGAAGCCTATAGAAAATGATCGGAAAGGGATACAGCGGTCAGTTCCCTATGACTTTTTAAAACTAACTCACCTAGTCTCCCTTCCAAAACAGGACCCCACATTAAGCAGAAACTGTTGGGACTTCCCTGGTGGTCCAGTGGTGAAGACTCCACCACTGCAGGGTGCATGGGTTTGAACACTGGTTGGGGAATTGAGATGCCATAAGCTGTGTGGGAAGGCCAAAAAAAGCAAACAAAAACCGAGAAACAGCTGTGCTTGTTAATTCACATGTTACAAACTTGCATTAAATTTATTGTATATAAATAAATTTGTATACAAATAAATTGTATTTAATAAATTGTATTCGATTTATAGGTAATTTTGGGCAGAATTGCTATCTTAATATTGTTTGTGTTCCAAGGAGGCTGCCCAGGTGGCGTCAGTGGTAAAGAACCTGCCTGCCAATGCAGGAAATACAAGAGTTCAGTCCCTGGGTTGGGAAGATCCCTTGAAGGAGGGCATGGCAACCCACTCCAGTGTTCTTGCCTGGAAAACCCCCATGGACAGAGGAGCCTTGTAGGCTGTAGTCCATAGGGTCACACAGAGTCAGACACTACTGAAGCGACATAGCACACCCTATGGGCATGGTATTGCTCTCCTTTTATTTAGATTTTATCTCAGCAATTTTTGTAGTTTTCAATGGTAAGCTTTTTCACTTATTCTTCTAAAATTATTCTTAAATATTTTACTATTAGTTATGCTATTGTAAATGACTTAATGTCATTTTCAAATTGTTGCCAAAATATAGAAATACATTTTTTTTGGTATATTGTTCTTATATCCTGAAAACTTGTGATACTCATTTATTGTTGTTATCATTCAGTCTGCAAGTCACGTCCGACTCTCCACGACCCCATGGACTAAAGCACACCAGGCTTTCCTGTCCCTCATCATCTCCCAGAGTTTGCCCAAGTTCATGTCCATTGAATTGGTGACGCCATTTATTACTATTAGTAATTTTGTTGTTTATTCCTTAGGAATCTTTTTCTACATATAAAATCATGGTATCTTTAAATATAGTTTTACTTCTTCCTTTCCATTCCAAGTCTTTCATTTCATTTTCTGGCCCTGTTATCCTAGCTGGAACATCTAGTATGATGGTCAATAGTAGTAAGAGCACATAGCCTGGCTTTGTTCCTAATGTTAGTGAGAAAGCATCAGTTTTTTACTATTAAATATCTTTTTATAGCTACCTCTCTTTTAGACTTCTTTCATGTCTAAACATGACTATTATATTGCTATATTTAATTCATAGTTTAACTGGATATACAATTTTGGATTGGAAACAATTTTTCTTCAGTATTTTAAGTTATTTTGTCTTTTAAGTCCAGTATTGCTGTTAAAGTTTGAGAATATTGTGATTTCTCATCCTCTGGTTTTTTTCTCTGTCTCAAATTATGTGGATTCTCCTTCAGCTCTAGTGTTCTAAAATTTCATATGATGTGCCTTGGAGTGGGTTTATTTTCATCCTTGGTATCTAGCATGTGGTGAGTCCTTTCATGTTAGAAAGTAATATCCTCCCCTTCTGAGGTATTTTCTCAAGTTATTGATAAGTTATACCATTCTAGTTTGCTTGTTTCCTCCTATTTTCTATCTCTGTTATTTGGTCTACTGTCTTGGTCAACTTTATCATCAAAATCTTTTGTTAATATTTTTCATTTCTGTCATTTTTTTAAAACTCCCCAAATGTCCTCTTATTTTGTTTATTCCTCTTTTGTAGCTTCTCGGTCTGGTTTCTGGGTATATCATCTCATATTTCCAATATAGTAAAGTTTTATGTCCTTGCTAAATTTTTATCTTTCTGCATAGTCTCTTGTTTCTTCCAAGTTGGTTCTTCTGTTTGTGATTCTACATCCTTCATCTTAAAAGCTGTCCACAGATGTCTGATAACTTCTAGCTCCATTTGTATTTACAGTGGCACTCTAAAAAGCTGATTGGAAAAATCAATTGCATTCTTATACACTAGAAAAGTTAGGGGAAAAAGTGAGAGGGCATATTCTACCAAATACAACTATAGTATTTAAAACTGTGATATGGGCACAAAGATAGGCAAATAGATTAATAGAAAAGACTGGAAATTGTAACATTTGTACATATATTTGTATATATTTTTCCAAAGGCAAAAAAATGAAGTTGGTCCCCTGATTCAAACCATATAGGGAGATAAATTCTGAGTGGATTTTACTTTATTTTTTAAAAATATTTATTTATTTTGGTCTGCTGGGTCTTAGTTGTGGCACTTGGAATCCTTAGTTGCAACATGAAAACTCTTAGTTGCAGCATGTGGGATAGAGTTCCCTGACCAAGAATCGAACCCAGGCCCCCTGCCTTGGGAGCATGGGATCTTAGCCACTGGACCACCACGGAAGTCCTGATTTCATTCTTTAAAAAGATAAAAATTAAAAAAAAACTTAAATATTAAAGCAAAAATACCGATCTTTCTCAACTTACCATGGGGTTTTGTTGCTATAAACTCATAAGTTGAACATGCCTTTAATATATTTAGCCTAGTGAAAATCACAGCTTAATCTAGCAGAACTTATACATGCTCAGAACACTACAGTTGGCCACAGTCATCTAACACAAAGCCTATTTTATAATAAAATGTTGAATATCTCATGTTACTGGATACCATACTGAAAATGAAAAACAGCACAATTATTTACCCTTGTGATGCTATCGCTATGTATCACTAGCCTGGAAAAGACCAAAACTCAAAATTTGAAGTACAGTTTCTACTGAACATATGTCACTTTTGCACCACCATGAAATTGAAAATTTGTAAGTCAAATCATCATAATTTGGGGACTGTCTCTTATGTTTTGAGATATGTGTTCTTGTAATATGTATGCCTTTAGAAAAACCTCTTTAGGGAATTCCCTGGCAGCTCAATGGTTAGGACTACATCTTCTCACTACTGGGGGCCTGGGTTCAATTCCTGGTCAGGGAACTAAGATTCCACAAGCTGTGCCCCCCACATCCCTTTATTATCATTTTATTGGGGTTTCCAGAAGGAACAGAGGTCAATTTGTAAGCTCTGCCATTCTAAACCATAATACTAAAAACTTTTAAATGAGAAAAATATCCAGTAATTTTTAAAAGTTGAAGTATAGTTGACTTATATTAGTTTCAGGTATACAGAAAAGTAATTCTTTTGCACATTATATTCCATTATAGGTTATTATAAGATAATGGATATAATTCCCTGTACTATACAGTAAAAATCTTTGTTACTTTATCTGTTTTATACAAGTAGTTTGTATCTGTTAATCCCTTACTCCTAATTTGTCCTCCTTCCATCCTTCTGCCCTTTGATAACCATAAGTTTGTTTTCTAAGTCTGTGAGTCTGTCTCTCTTTTATGTACATTTTTTTGTGTTATTTTTTAGATTCCACATATAAGTAATATATAGTATTTGTCTTTCACTGGCTTATTTCACTAAACATAATATTCCTTAGGTATATCCACATTGCTGTAAATAGCAATATTAATATTTTACTTTTTAAAGGCTGAGTAATATTCCATTCCATATATATATACCATTTTAAAACTATCAAATGTCACTTACTAAATTTAAAACATCATCAAAATAAAGATTTGTACAGATTTTTTTACTTCCTTGCAGAAATCACATATTACAAAAAAATTTTTATTGAAGTATAGTTATTTACGATGTTGTATTAGTTCAGGTATACAGCAAAATGATTCAGTTATGTATGTATAATCTTCTTCATATTCTTTTCCCTTATAGGTTTTTACAAAATAAAGTATCGTTCCCTGTGCTAAACAGTAGGTGCTTGGTTATCTACTTTTTATACAGTAGTGTATGTATGTTAATGTCAAACTCCTAATTTATCCCTCCCTCACATCCCCCTTTGGTAATCATAAGTGATTTCTATGTCTGTGGGTTTTTTTTTTTGGCTTAGTATATAAATTCATTTGTATTTTTTTTTTTTGGATTTCAAACATAAGCAATATCATATGGTATTTCTCTTCTTCTGCCTGGCTTACTTCACTTAGTATGATAATCACTACGACCATCCATGTTGCTGCAAATGACCTTATTTCATTCTTTTTATGCCCAAGTAATATTCCATTGTATATGAGAATCCCATGGACAGAGGATCCTGGAGGGCCACAGTCCATGGCATTACAAAGAGTGGGTCACAACTGAAGTGACCTAGCATATGCATATATATAAATACACACACATCATTTTAATCCAATTGTCAGTGGACATTTAGGTTGCCTCCATGTTTTAGTTACTGTAAATGCTTCCGCTATAAACACTGGGGTGCACGTACCTTTTCAAATTATCGTTTCGATTCTTTCCTGATATAAACCCAGGAATGGAATTGCTGAATCATATGGTAGCTCTATTTTTAGTTTAAGGAATTTTCATATTGTTTTCCATAGTGGGTTCATCAATTTACATCCCCATGAACAGTGTGAGTTACCTTTTTCCCACATCCTCTCAGTTCAGTTCACTCACTCAGTCATGTCCGACTGTTTGCGACCCTATAAACCACAGAACACCAGGCCTCCTTATCCATCACCAGCTCCCAGAGTTCACCCAAACCCACATCCATTGTGTTGGTGATGCCATCCAACTATCTCATCCTCTGTCGTCCCCTTCTCTGGCCCTCAATCTTTCCCAGCATCAGGGTCTTTTCCAATGAGTCAGCTCTTTGCATGAGGTGGCCAAAGTACTGGAGTTTCAGCTTCAACATCAGTGCTTCCAATGAACACCCAGGACTGATCTCTTTTAAGATGGACTCCTTGCAGTCCAGGGGACTCTCAAGAGTCCTCTCCAACACCATCCTCTCAAACACTTGTTATTTGTAGACTTCTTGATGGGTCATTCAGACAGATGTGAAGTGATATCTCATTGTGATTTTGATTTTCATTTCTATAATCATTAGCTAAAGAGTCTAATAAATATCCAACTCTTTGTGACCTTACGGGCTATAGTCCATGGAATTCTCCAGGCCAGGATACTGGAGTTGGTAGCCTATCCCTTCTGCAGCAGATCTTCCCGACCAAGGAATTAAAGTGGGGTCTCCCACACTGCAGGAGGATTCTTTACCAGCTGAGCTACCAGGGAAGCCCCTCATAATTAGCTGTGTTAAGCATCTTTTCATGTGTCTGTCCACATGTCCTCTTTGGAAAAATATGTTCATGTCTTCTGTCCATTTTTGATGGTTTTTTTTTTTTGCCGGGGAGGATAGGACACACAGCATGTAGAATCTTAGTTCCCCAGCTAGGGATCAAACCAATGCCCCATGCATCAGGAGCATGAAGTCTTAACCACTGGACCACCAGGGAAGTCCTGACTGGATATTTTTATGAGTTCTATGAGCTCTTCATATATTTTAGTTACTAACCCCTTGTCAGTCATATCACCTGCGAGTATTTTCTCTCATTCCATAGGTTGTCTTCTTGTTCTATTGGTTTCTTTTGCTGTGCAAAAGCTTTTAAGTTTAATTAGGCTCCATTTATTTTTGCTTTTTATGCCTTGGGAGACTAATCCAAGAAAATATTGCTACAAGTTATGTCAGAGAATGTTTTGCCTGTGTTCTCTTCTAGAAGTCTTATGGCTCCATGTCTTACATCTTTTATTTTTCTATCTGGTGTAATGGAAAGTTCTAATCTACTTGTTTTGTATGCAGCTGTCCAGCTTTTCCAGTACCACTTGTTAAAATGACTAACAATGCTTTGCTAGTTATATTTTCTCTGAATTATCCAATCATAGTAATTTCACACACAGGGAAGCAGTTTTTCCCCTACACTTACATACATCGTTTTTTTTAAACTGATGTATGTGCATGTGGAAATTTCCCTGGAATTATCACTAGTTATCTATTCATAAGGAAAATCATTTCCTAAAGGTACCTGGTCCTTACTTATCAAAATCAGTTTTGCAAGTAAAGCAAAGAGATAATTTTTGTGGGCCAAGTTAATTTGGGAAGCCCTGGATAGTGTGAGAAAGTGGAATAGCCATGACAAAACCAAGACCAAAGAATTAGCATAAATAAAGGTTTTATTGGTCAGTTTGGGTGACTGATGCACTGACAGACCTTCAATTCACTGTTCCACACACCCAAGGTCCTGAGGGGGCAGGAGGACAACTAAGCCCATTAATACCAAGCAAAGGGTGGGAGGTGGAAAGAATCTAACGGCCTCTGTGATTAATTAACAAGGCTACCGGGACCGGAACCAACGTCCTAGGAACAAATCCAGGATGGAAGAGGAATCATCCAAGGATGAAGGTGTTGGTGATTCTGGACCTAAGGGAAAAAGTGATACACATAGGCTAAATGAAAGAGATTGGAAAGAGGCAAAGGAGGGCAGCAATGTTTAATGGTAGGAGAGTAACGGTTTCCCTTTCCCATGGAATTAAGAGATGGATCCCCTTGATTTATACTCTTCACTTACCATCTCTAGGACTGCTGCCTGCCTCTTGATGAGTTACTGTGGTCTCTTTCCGGCCCTCACTGTCCACCACAGTCCGGCGCTCCTCTATAGTCTACAAGGAGAAGTCCCCCACCATATCCCTAACATCACTAAAGGTGAGTTCACTTGTTTCTTTTACACAGTGCCCCTTTCCAGAACATTTTCTGGTCACAGTTACCTTTACCCGTTTCTCCCAACTTACCCCATCTGGCTTAGTGATCTTGGTCACAGAGACACTCTTGAAATAGGATTTGGGTTGGGGCTGCAGAACTGGGCCAAGACCCTCCTGAGAAACCTGGGAATCAAGATCTAGAAGGGCACAGAAAGGAAACAAGAAAGAGTCCAAAGCGAAGAAGGGGACAAATGTGGCAGACAGAAATTTCAGGGAGGGAGACCAAAGGGCTGGTAATTGTCCTCTCCCTCCAGACTTACCATTGTCTTCTCTGGCTCTAGAGTGGGGGCCACAGGCCACGTATCATCAAACTGTAGAAGAAGCCAAAGTAGGTCAAATGACACCTTTCAATCTGAAATTTGAGGGGCCCCAGAACCCAAACTATTCCCAAGTTCCAAAACTACTTTTGTTTTCAGGAGAAATGATCCTAGCAGGATGGCTTTCTTTATTCACTCCTCCTCCTTCCTACCCGATTCATGTATTTCTCTACCAAAAAGCATTCCTGAACTGACACTTTTCTGTCCTCCTTCAACATTTCTGCTTTCTCCAAGCATCGTCTACAGTAATTTTTAACAAAAGCACAACTCCCATTTCCTCCCAAAGAAAATCCTACACAAAGCTTAATATAGAAAACAGAAAAATACAACCTAAGTCTGTTAGATTCCAGCAAGGTTTCCAGTCTTTGCAGTCTTCTCCACAGCTCCCACTTCAGGCCCAGATGTACTCACCCTATGAAAAGGTCTCTGGGGGGCCCAGTCTGGTGCTGGTTTGGGGGATTCAGATCTTGCATCACTCTCCAAGCCCCCACCAAAGATCTTGGGCTGGTGACTATCTGGATACTTAAGCATTGAGTCTCGAAGCGTCTGTCCTTCCTGCCGTCTCTCACCAGGTGTCTCTGACTCAGGACCTGGAAGTTCTGCAGAAAGGTGGCAGGTGGATGCTGGGAGTGGGAAAGGACTTGGGCTCTTTTAAATCTCCTTGAAATCATCAGCTTTTTCACACTTCCCAACCCCCCAACTACTCTCTGCAAGTCTTTTTTTCACCCACCGACCCAGTAGAAACCACAGGTTCTTCCCCAGGAGCATCCACACACCAGGAGGGCGGGAAGGCAAGGTCCAGGCCCCCATCTCGCTGAAGATGTTGTTGAAATCCCGTACTAGGTCATCAAAGCCGAAGTTATCGTGGAAACGCATTCCTCCTCCTGGGCTGAAGCTGAAGCCAAAGCTAAATTCCTCGGGGGGCTGGGGACCCTCAAACCTCGAGTTCCCATGGCCCCACGTGACTCCTTCTTCCTCTTCCTCATCATCTTCGTCTTCGTCATGAGTCATTCCTCCAAAAAAGGGATCTCTGTGGCTAGGGGTGGAGGCAGATTAGCCACCAAAATTTCAGCACTACTTTAAACCATAACATCAGCTAAGGCTCGACGAGGGGACAAGAGTTGGGATCTGAGAACCTGGAGGGAGAGGACTGGTCTTCGGGTTTGTTTTGCTTCATCAACGTCAATCCTCACCTGGTGCCCCGCCCCGCCCCCCAACGCTTCCCTGCGGCGTATTTCCCAGTCCCTCCCCTCCCCCAAGGTCGTGCTCACTTGTCCTCGACTCCAGAGCCTATTGTCTTCCCCACCCGGTCCCCTGTTGCATCACCCTAGATTGCAGAAAGGCTTAAACGGCTGTTTCTTCTCTTAGCGACCGCCCTAGTCACTGTCGGGGGTTGAGTGTTCAATGTTGACCTTCTTTTCCGCAGTTGTAGGAGGGTAATGTTTTTCCAAAAATAGGGTGTCCAGGGTCAAGCTCCCTTCAGAGTACTCCCGCCCCTCCGTGTCTGGCCGGAACCCGCTCTCACCTCCGAGGTCCAGAAAAGCCGAAAAAGCCCCGAAAGAGGTCAAAAGGCTCATTCCCGTAGTGGGACTCGAACCTTTGAAGCCCACAGCAGGTAGCAGCCAGAGCTACGCTGTCGAAAATTGAGCGAAGCGTCAGACCACTCTGCCGGAAAGCAAGCATGCGATCGCACACTGTCGTAAAACAACCGTAAGCCGGATGTCGCTGAGGGGCGGGGCGTGCGATCCTATCAAATTCTAAAGGCTTTCACTTTGGCCCCCACCTGCTTCCTGTGAAGGGAGCGGGCGTACTGAATTTTTATTTCCCAACGAACTCTTGACCTCTAAGCCAATTGTTTTGGCCAACCAATCCACTCCAATAGGGTTTCGAGGGTTTGACGCTTGATGGCACTGGAGAAAGCCTCCAGAGGGCACTCCACGCACACAAATGAACCGGACCCAGACCCTTCCTCAAGGCAGACTCGCCACACCCACGGACCAGAGTTCTGCCTTAACCCACCTGCTCCCTTCTTTCATCCAGTTTGTTTCTCGCCTAAATCTAGTATTAGAACAATGGACAAAATGTATCAAGCTCCTTCCACTTTAATGATGACATCCCCAGAGTAAAATACACAGGAATGCATGGATTTAACTTCATCTCTCCAGCTATTAAGTAGTTTGCCAAGGTAGGCTCTGCAACCATCAGAATAGACTTTAGCAAAGGAACTCTAGTCAAGTTTTGGGAAGGAAGAATTTGGAGGTATGTGTCCCCTTTTGCCTATCAATGACTTTCAAAGCCTCTCCCCCTCTCTGTGCCCCCACCTCCTTCCCAAACCTGGCCTTGTTGCAGCCGCCTCCTCTTCAAGGGTGTGGATATTAGCTATGTGAAATGAAAACACTCAAGCAGCAAGATTTACTGCTTCAGTTTTGCTAGTCAACAGTGCATATTTTGCACTCATTTCTTTCCAGTTCATTTGCATGGACCCATCTAAATTAAACTTTGATTCTATTGATACAAAGTGGTTTCTTTCAATTCTTGGTTAATCCTTTCCCTTTCCACCCAGTATCAGCTATCCCACTCCCTTCACTGCCTACAATCTGCTACAGATGAAGGAAATGAAGATTTGCAATGATTCTTTACAGGCACCACTGTGAAATTTTTGAGGGAGGGCGAGGGAGTCCCCTCAAAGGCAGCACATTAAGGTCAGAGGAGTTCTTAAAGGGCGAAGATTTCGTTTTTATTCCACCGCCTTCGGGGCCTGCTAGAGAAGGCCCAGTTGGTACAGTAATATTTATTCACCAAGCTGGTCATCGACGAGACTGAGGACATCCTAGACGGAGCAAGAATGGGCAGAGGCTGAAGGTAGAGGTTTTCTTTTATATATACAAGACACATTAATCCATTAAATTTGAGGACACAGTACAAAAAAAAACCACTTCAACTAATTCATCTGACAATGCTGTTCATATTCATGACGCCATTTTTTGTTGTTGTTTTGTTTCCTAATAATAAAGGAGGAGACTTAGGGCTGTTGGGCTGATATATATTTGGGGTCCCCCCTCCCCACCTCACCCACACACCACCAGGGTGAACAGGAGGAGGAGAAGAGAGGGCAGGGCCCACAGCAAAGTTTCATAATCTTGAATGCAAGGGAGGAGGAAGAGAGGAAAGGAAGAAAAAAAAAGGAGAAAATACAAATCCTATAATACATACAACAGAGTGGGGATGGTATGGGAATGGGACAGACATGAAGCTGAGGCATGGGGTGGGCCGCTGGGGGTGGGGGGTAGCAGAAGCCCCCCACATTCTTTTCTCTCTTTGATGCTGTTTCCATAGTTGCCAGGCTGAGAAGCCCTCTCAGAAGATGGGACCGGGAGAAGAGGATCGGGGCCTCAGTTGGCCCCCCAGCTGTAGCTGTTGTAGGCAGACTTGTTGGTCTGGGGCTTCTGCGGGATGGAGCTGGTCTGGCTACGTTGCCCGCTGCCCGTCTGCAGGGGAATGGGAGGGTGAATGGGGAGGAAAAAGATGTCGAGTTAGTGGGACAAACTTATGACATCTTCAAGTGGAGATTTAGAAATTGTTTTACTCTCCCATTCCCCTGACTTAGAAACTACTCTGAAGCTTGCTTCTCAACCGTCAGAAATTTGGTTTATACGGCAATTAAGAGCACCTCTGACAAGTAAAAAAGCAGCTATAAACTTTAAATAAGGGAAAGATGATAAGAGTGCAGTATACTTTTGGAGCAAGATAGTGAATCAGTTCTACTCATTTTCAATTCCACCTCCCCCCACCCTCAAACCCATCCTCTCCTGTTCCAGGCTACTCTCTAGAGAGAATTATGGCCTCTTGGAGATGGGTAATCACAAGATGATTTCACTTTCATTGACCCCTATAAATGCCTCGATTGGGTATCTGTAGTTGAGAGCAAGAAGTCCTTACTCTAGCTTCTCAAACCACCTATGAGGAAGGGGGGAGAGGTCACTTGTACCACCCCAGGGCTCCCCAGCCCTATCACCCTTCACATCTGCGAGCCTATTTCAGGGGAGATAAGAGAGTCTGAGGCCCCAGGCTCCAGATGCTGTTCCAAGAATCCTTTCCATTCCAGTAACCAAGTGTTTCAAAAGTCACGGAAGGGTAGAAAGAAAAAGAGAGCATTGAGGAGGGGAGGACAAGAGAGGAACGGGAGGCCAGAGAGCTCAGCAAGGTGTTTGTGTTTGTGTATCCCGACTTGTGACCGTGCAATCTCTTCTCTTCAAGTTCCCTGAGACTGTGGAGGTGAAATGGGGACTGAAAAGGAGTGGGTTCAAGCATATCATCATTCAGTTTCATTACCTGCTCCTCCTGCTGGCGCTGGCAACAGAGAATCATCTGCAAATATGGTAGCTGAGGCAGAACCAGGATATATGGAAAATAAAGGGACAAACTTTGACAATAGAACTCCACCATTAGAAGGGAAAGCTATACTGTCAGGGAAGGGGGAAGGCTGGGGAGGTTAAGAGGGAGGCGTGAGCCAGGCCTGATGGGATGAGGACAACTGTGCTATGGGAGGAGGTGGAGGAGAGAGGCGCCAACGGCATAGGGGGTGAGGCTGCCGTCTGGCCCTCCTCTGACGCACCCTTTGCCGGCCACTCGTGTTATGTGCGCTGTGTCTGTATGTGCTGTGTGCCCATGGCTGGCGCTGGGGAGGGCGGGGTGAAGGTGGCGGTGAGGAAGGGTAAGAAAAGGAAAGGGGAGGTAGTTTTAGGGATAGGAAGGAAGAGGAAGGGAAAGGAAAGAGGGGGAAGGGCTATTACCTGGCCATCCTGCTGCAGGTGATGGTGAAGGATCTGGGAGTGCGGTTGCTGATGGGGAGTCAGGATGTGCATAAAGGGGGCAGGTGGGTAGGCAGCAGCTGTGGCCGGATTGATGGGCCCCCCACTTCCTAGGGCTGAAGGCAAGTTGAAGGAGGCAGCAGGAGTACCGGAATGAAAACCTTGTTTCTCAAAGGACTGCTATCCAGGAGAATAGAAGAGAGAGTAAAAGGATCAGCAAACTATTCCTTGGAATTTCTGAATCTAAGATCCCCCCACCCTGAGAGAGCAGCACGGTGTCACAGAGGAAAGCTGCACCTGAAGTCAGAGTCAGGTCTCAGCCTCAGTTCTAGTCTTTAATAGCTGTGTGATCCTGAAAAACTACTCAAGTCTCTCAGCCTGTTTTCTCTTACATGAATCAGGGATGCTATTAACCTCTCAGTTGTAAGCACCAAATAAGAGGACAGATGTGAGATCACTTTGTGAAATGTACCATCATTCATGAACACAGTGAAATATGTTGACTACTATTATTAGCACAACCTCTGGAGTTGGGTAAAAGTTAGAACTTGTTAGATATTAAAAAAAAAGAAAATGAATACACACTGAGGCATCTTGAGTGTTAATGGTCTTGGTTATGAAGCACTTCACCACAACTCCTAACACTTTACCTGGAACTTTTATTTATGGTGTGTGTGTGGGAGCAACACAATACTAATCTGTGCATAATCTGGATGCCTTGCTTTAATTACTGGGCTGTATTGTATCCTTTCCCACTCTGTTATAGACTTACAAAGAATGGCAAGATTAGTTTCCTTTCATTCCGTATCTAGTCTCTGAGAAACTTATGAAAAGGCTGGGAGTAAGTAAAGGGCCAGGAAAACTTGCACAGTAAACGACATGACATCACAACAATTTACCACACTTCACCTTCCTGTAACATTTTTCTTTTTCCCAAGAGGGCTAAATGTAAACTTCAAGAACTCACTCACTTTCTAGTAGAATGGGTTTTCTGATACCTCTCTTAAGAGGACTGTTCTTATTCACCGTTATTTTCCTGCCCTTTGGCCATATGGCTTGTGGGATCTTAGTTCCCCTACCAGGGACTGAACCCAGGCCCATGGCAAGGAAAGTGCCAAGTCCTAACCACTGGACAGCCAGGGAATTCCCTGCAACTCTACCTCCTCAATGTCCATTTCTCTTTCCAGTTCTATCCAGAGCCAGGCACCTACCTGGGTTTTGGAGTACACAGAACCCGATATATCTGGCACGCCTGTATTACTGGAGGTGACTGACACACCTGGGGGAGGAGGAAACAGACAGGAGGATTAGCTCAGCTAACTGCCTGGCCCCATCCCTGGGAAATGATGATGCATGTGACTTTTCTAGCGATAGCATTGCAAGGGAATTTTGGTCTGTTTTTCCAACTTCATGTCAGTCCTGAGGAATAAGAGCTCATGACACAAAAAGGTTCCCTAAGGGGTTCTCTTGCCCCGATGTATACCGTTTATGTGAGAGTGAGGTGTGGTGTTTTGGAGAGCACCCGGGAATATAGCCAAACTTCACTAGACTATGGCTTTCAAAACTCTGTGCCAAAGCCCAACAGGACTGTATTAAACTTTTCATGTCCTTTTCAAATCTGTCAGCCCAAACTCCACTCAGTTCTGCAGTCTTGCTCCTAAGTGGGCTCAAAATTCATGCCTCCAGAGCATAAGCAAAGTACTAAAGGAGCAGTTCAGTTCAACCCCCAAGAGCACTTTCATTCTCAGAGCCTTAGTTTACTTGGTCCAGCTTCCCTACTGCCTTGGTACTACTAGGCTACATACTTATGATTTAAAGAGCAAATTTCCATTTACTCAGTTTAAGCCTAAGTGTGGAGAGGGTAGACAGGGTTAGGCTCTTATAGCCTAGGTGGAACACAAAATCCAACTGTCATTCTAGTTTACTATTTCAGCTTTTCCATGAGGTAAAAGCTCTAATCCATACTCCAACAACTTTTGTGTTTCCTATTGAAAAACTCCCTACCACCATTATGATTTTATGGAAACCACAACAGTACAATTTCCCATTTTAATCTGTACTCCTTAAACTGAAATACACATACTGTACCTCCCAGGATATGGGCCAGTAAGAATAGGAAAAAAAGCCATCAGGTAAAATAACCCAGCATCTTATTAGCGAAACTGTATGCAAATATTGAAGAAAAAAGTAACTGAAATTTTACTAAGAATTTAAAGCTTGTTTTCTAATGATCTGTTAAATCTCAGAAAGTGAGATAAAACAAGACTTCAGAAAAACACTGTGCTTCAGGCTGGGTCTTTGGATTTTCCTCTGCTGTTAGGAGCACGTATCTGATGAGTTTTTAGAACTAAACTGATGGAGTCACGCACACGCGCGCGCGCGTGCACGCACACACACACACACACACACACACACACTGGTGGAGTCACAAATGAGGAATCCTCCATTTACCCACAATTCAAGAGGAATCCTCCATTTACCCACAATTCAATAGCAATCTCCATTCAAACTCCAAAATCCAAATCCTCCCTAGACCAAGGCAGCCTTCAAAAGCTAAGCCCACCTTGGACAGCCACTTTAGAATCTCCCCAATAGAAGTGGCGTTTACCCTGGAAAACCCTCCAGTATCCTAAGTCCATACAGTTTCAGGGAGGAACAAACACAAACTAGGAAAAGAAACGCATTAGACACTAATGGCTCAGTGATAAAGACCCTGCCTGCCAATGCAGGAAATGCCGGTTTGGTCCCTGGGTCGGGAAGATACCCAGGAAGAGGAAATGGCAAACCACTCCAGTATTTTCATGGAAATCCCGTGGACAAAGGAGCCTGACGGGCTACAGTCCGTGGGGTCGCAAAAGAGTCAGACACGACTTAGCAACCAAACAGCAACAGAAACCAAGCATGAGAAAATACTTTCCCATCTTCAAAATATCAACTCTACATTTTAATGGCACTGGAGTAAAAGGGGACAAAGCAGGAACTAATCAGGTAGATTTTTCCCCTCCTTTCCAGCTCTCAGGTGCCCATTTGGCAAATCACTGCTAATAGGCATAACTTGAAGAATAGGAGTTCATTTATGGAAAAAAACTAAGCTAATGAGGAGGTCTGTGTGGAAGGGTTCAGAGTAAGGTGTAATGGACAGGATAAAAATATAACACCTCTGAGGGAAACCAGAAGAGACAATGGCCTTTACAGTGAAGCTTCAAGTAGCTTGCCAACAGCCCTTGGTCATCCCATACAGAATGGGAAAAACGGCCATTATCAAGCCTAGCGGTAGGAAGGAATTTAGTTCCAATGTGCCCTTAACTGGTCTCATTCTTTCTAGAGGCTAGACTAGCTCAAAAACAGCTTTTAGTCTAGAGGCCTTGATTGGGCTACTGGTTGAAACAACTGGAGACGCAGAAAAAAATAAGAGTGTAGTAGCCCTAAATGGCCTCAGTGTAAGCATTTGAGACCCTAGAAAATAATAGGCATTCATTTCCCTACCTACTGTTCATCAATTAGAAATCTCAGACTACAGAGTTTTGCTTTCCTTCCAACAGTCAACATCCCCTGGTTAATCCACACTCCAAAGCAGTGATGATCATACAAACACAATGTGGATGGCGGGGAGGAGAAACAACAACAAATCTTTCCCAGCCTGGCAACCCCTGAAAAAGCTGGGCACACTCAAAAACAGAATTACTTCAGAGGGCTGGGAACAAATACAAAGGTGGTCAAATATCTGGGTTTCCAATTAACCAAGGACGGAGTTCTCACTGTCCAAGTTAACTCTATGAATGAAGGGCATTAAGAGGGGATGAGAATTTCCGTAGTCAAGGAGGTGTTTAACCAAACCTCTCCCACACATCCTTAGCTACACCCAACAAGTGCGAATTGACTAATAATCCACAATCCCTAAAAGGCCATCAAGGGACTCTAAGAACAATGTTCCAGGCTAGAAGAGTTTCCATAGCCCGAGTCATCAACTAGCTGGTCACACAAGACTTTATCAGATCTCAGCCAGCCACGTGGCCTCTGGGAAGCAGATGTGGGTACTAAACCTGGAAGATACTTCCATAACAACAGTTCTGAACACCATCTCTTTAGCCTTTCACAATGACATGACACTAACTTTTCTGTCCTTTCCTCTCTGCTTATGTCAGAGACAAGGGGAAGATCTAAACTGTAAAGTGAACAGCTATAAGCAGCATGGAGAATGGGCAATTTTCTACAAATAGCTTTCTTTACCAACTAATCAACAGGTTTCTGAGAACTGAGGCTACTTCCCCTCCCCCACCTTAATAGATTCACCATACTGAAAAGTTAACAATTCTTTGACTATGCTGGGGTTTGACTGAAAAGGCCACCCTCCACCCACAGCACAACATTGGCTCCTAGTGTCCAGAAAGACATGCACGGAAAGAACGCCAGAGTTAGCTAAAGAAATACCACAGTTTATTGAAGACTACAAATATTTTGTTACAAGTTGAAACTACATGCCTTCCAGAAATCAAAAGCAACAGCAGGTGTGTGCATTGATGCTTCGGAGGAGGTGCTGCACCGCTTGAATTCGAAATGGGTAAGACAGGGTCAGACACACGGGGCAGAGGGAAATGAGGCAAGGGCAAGTTCAAAAGCCCAGAAGGTATCCACCAACTCATTCCCCCAAGCCACGCAGGCCATGGCCACAGCTCAGCAGGCTCTCCTCAGTGGTCTGGTTTCTGAAACAAGACTTCAGTGCAAATTTATACACACAAACAAAACACAGCCCCCAGCCTTGGGCCAAATTAGCTCTCTGCCGTCCAGAAATGCTTGTAAGGGGGTGGATATTTTCTTCCTAAAAGGAATCAAATACATAAAAATAAATGAATTTAGAGCTTGATGAGGAATGGGATGACAAGAGCCCTCTGTGGGGTTGGGAACGGGGGTTCTCAAAGGGTATAGGTTTCTGAAATCTTAGGGAAAAAGCTGGGATTTCCAAAATCCGGTAATGCCATCTTCTTATATTACCAATCTTCTACCTCTTAAAATTCTTGAATCTGGTCCAGCTAAGACCTAAATCTAAATTCCTGTAATAGGGCCATTCGAAGACAAGAGCTTGTAAACCTCCCTTCCAAGGACTGGGGCTGACCTGCTCAGAGAGAGGGGTCCCTAGCCACAAGAAGTCTGGGTATTAACGATTTAATCTCAGTGAGTTATCTCAGGATTTCTTTACTTTAAATTTCAACCCACTGTAAGTCATACAACAGAGTTCAAAGCTCCACCTGATTGATAGTTTCCAGACCTACTGCGCTCTTTCTCAGCTCAGTTTCCCAGTTATTGAAAAACCTTGGACAAGTTTAACCATCTGGAGCCCATACAAGGGTGAAGAACACAGATGTAGCTCCATCCAAACCACCATGAAACCATAACTGAGCTAAGAATTTTAAAGAACAACCCTCAACCTCAACCCCAAGCAATGGCAACCACCTACTCTCCATACACAACTACAAGGCACTGAGAAAAGTAGAATTGTTTCATTCAAAAACTCTTACATCCTGTTCCCCCGAAAACAGACAGCAGGTGTCAGGTATGGGAGCAAAGGATAGGATAAATATCTTTTAGGTCAGCGTCCATTCAGAGGATCCTCATATTTCCCTCCCTGCCTTGAGCTGTACAATGGACTTTGCGAAAAAAACCAGCCACACAAATGAAAGAACCCAAAGGTCCAACTCTCCCTCTATTGAGCATTTGTGCCCTACTCCTTTCTTTCCACATCTGAGGCCCTCTAGATAGGGAATAAAATGAGGGGCCACATGAGGAAAGTTGTACTATAAAGAGATTTCAGCCAAACCTACCACAGCGTGCTAAGAATCCATTTAACTCTTCTATTCAGTGAATGAATATATCACCTACTGTACTTACCAGTACCTTAAATGTTAACACCTGCCCCCAACTGAAAAATCTCAGTAAAATCTTGCTTAGATTTGGGTGGGCCCCTTGCTTCCCACCCAAAGTTTAGGCCAACCAACATATTCTAATAGCCAATTTGCGCCCCAGGGCATTTTCGTCATGAGTAACTAATACATGTTCTACTATTAAGCTCCTCTGTTGGTGCTGCTCAGACAGAAACCCAAGTCAGACAAACATGAACAATCATACCTGGAGCAGCAGCACACCCTTACCAGCCCTACTTTCTCAAGCTTTGAATCTTCCTCCCTGAAACTCATTTAATAACATCCCAATGACAGCCAGGGTCAAGGTGAGCTTACCAGTGTTGTATCCATGAGACCCATAACCACTTGGCTGTTGGAAAGGGGTGGCTGATGCATTCACACTGACATTCACACCATGCTGCTTGGAAGAGGTAGGAGCCACCTGAAGAACAAAAGGCCAGCACTACAGTGAGATGGCGGCAAAGTAAAATTTTAACCCACTCCAGAGACTGGGCATTCAAGATGGCTGCCCATCCTGATGCAGGCTGTCCCGTGTGCTTAGCAAAATGGCTCAGGGAATGAATGACAGTCTGAGGGAAGCAAAGCTATACATTCCCCCTTTAGCTATTTCTAACAACAGGAAGTCCCTTATCCCAATACCACCTATCCAGCCCCAATCCCTCTCCCAGGCCAGAAGTGGAAATTGTTCCTCCTTATTCATTATTAAAAAGTCATCTAGCTTTCAAAGTAGCTAGGATAGTGTTCAGGATTCTTCACTATAAGTAAAGACCAAGTCCAAGCACTTACAGGGAACACAGCAGGCCCATACTGGAAGGTGCTGGGGAGGCCAGGAACCCCTGTGTAGTATGGCAGGCTGGTATAACTGTAGCCAGGAGGCAGCGCCGGGTTCAGGAATGTCTGCTGCGTGGTGTGGTGAGTCTGCGTCTGGTTCTGTTGGGGTTGGGCCAAGGTTGTGGCTGGGGCGGGGGAGGGAGGCATCCCCGCGGCCGAACTTTGTGAGGTCACCTATGAAAGGAGAGGCTCAATATATCTGCCTCTTTTACTTCCCACATCAATGCAGAATTACCTCTTCTGGTTCCACATGAACCAAGACAGCCTTGGTTAAAGTTCAACTCTGTGAATTTTATTTTTTGAGGCCCCATTTAGCATTGCTCAGGACACACTCTGCACAGTGCCAGTCAAGGACTAATAACGCATGGCTGTGCAATGCTGTGGCAAAGAAAAGCTTCCAGAATAAAGCTCCTATATGGTTTCTCTGCCCACCTGTGTTCTTTCATCTCTTCCCTACCCCACCCCCTACTTCCTCTCTCTGCTTCTCCTCCATGGGGAAAATTCCATATTGGACCTGAAAAACAATCATAGTCAATAAGGACAACAGGTCAGGCCTATAGCCTGGCAAGGCAATAAGACTGCCATGTAAGTAGGGAACAGGAGTAGAGATGAGCAAAGGAAGGCCAGTTCAACCACTATACTTATTCTGAATCTACCGACCCTCTACCAACCCTGATTCATGACATCCATTTTGTATAATATTTCTGTCAAAGATCTTAATTAAGGTGAAAACTGGATCTACTAATCAGGTTTCTGCCATCAATACCAACACAGCTTCCCTTTATTTAGCCTCATCCCAATCCTACCAGAATAAGGGTTGCTGGCCAGGCTACCATCCCTCCCAGTCAGCGGAGTGGTGGGTGTGGGAAATGGGATGCTGTAGTAATCCTGAAAGAAATAAAAGAGAAGAGACTCAGTGCCACTCATTATTGGCATGACACATCATACAAGGTAAGAAGCAAGAGAATGTTGGAGAACTGCAGTTTATCCAGCCATTAATGAACTGGCAAGAGCTAGCACAAACTCCATATTACTCTTGCATACACTGTCCCCCTGCCTGGCCATGGGGATAGGCAGGCAAGGTCTACAAGTATGCCCACCAGGAGAACGCTTCAAGTCCATCGGTACCAATAATATTCTAGATAAATTCTAAACCTTTAGATATAACCCTAATAGTCTATTGCTACTGAGAAAATACATCTTCCTTCTAGAATTCATCAAAGTGTTTGAGACATAAAGGAAGCTTAAAATATGTTTAATTCAAAGATGCCACAACTTTTTTTTTCAAGTGACTTTCTGTTAGAACCACTCTCTAAGTATATTCTAATATATCTTAAAGTATGCATATGGAGGTATGGGTTGCGAAAAGAGCCATGTCTGTGACTTATCAAGTAAAACATCTGGAATAATTTAAGCATTAATTTAAGATCACTTTCTTTCCCTAAGCTCTACAACCATATACTCACCAATGGAAATCTTGTCTGAAGCATTTGCAAGTCATCATAACCATATACCTGTGGCTGAAAGATACAAACACGTAACAATATTAATGGGAACCGGTCATGATGGTAGCAAACCAAGGAACTAAGAGACAAGATAAATCAACAGAACTTTCATCCTCATTCATGAGAAAAAAGAGGACATAGATTATTTCCTTCATTTTCTGTAAGAAATGAAATGCAAAGAGACTGTATGATTCATGAACAGCCTTAAAGTTTTCCTTGAGCTACATACTGATTCAACTAGGCTGTCCTCTGGGTAGCAGTGGGGTACATAGTCACACATGAATAAGTTAACTTTATTTTACCAGTCTTTTTCTCCTTTAGCCTTCAAAATATGGCTTTAAATTTATCTCTCTCAGAAAGGATTCACATTTTACTCTATTGGGTGCTAAGGTAGTATGTTAACTATTTAAAAAGTGCTACTGGGTATTTCATTTGTATGATAATCTAAACTCTCTGAAGGCAAAAACAGGTGTTTTGGGTTTTTCGGGGGAATATTTACAATGCTGTGTGAGTTTCAGGTGAGTAGGTTCTCATGTATCTACTCCCTCCCCATTTATCTCTCCCCTCCTGTATCCCCTGGTCATCATAAGTTCAAAAAACAGGTATTTTTAAAAAATGTTTTTAAATAAATAGCCTTCATCTTATTAAGCACTGAATACATGAACCTGACACAAAATACAACAAGACAAAAGGCTACTTCTGTTATTTACCTATTCTCAGAGAACCGCAGACTAACTCAGGGAACTCTATTCTTCATCAGGTCAGAGCCAGCACAGACCCCCAGGGATTAGGAATCAATCCAACTAGAGAAACTAATTTTCCAGGCAACTGTGAGGGATTCCAGATAGATATTCTGGCCTTTGGCTTCTGAGGCCCAGTAATTGTTTCACACAGAGAAAATACACAACAGAGGACCTAGTCTAGGTTGAGTCTTTCCTCTTAAAAAAATTATCTCCCCCAAACTACAAAGAATAAAGACTACACATGATAACCGCTCATTTATTATGTATAGTCTTCCACCTGAAGTCACAGCAATCTTTTCCTCTTTTGGAAAAGATCATTCAGTCTCACTTACCGGGTAGGCATGTAACAGCCCTGGAGCCATAATATATGGATTAGGCAACAATGGCGGGACCCCAGGAGGGAGGTTGGGAGGAGCTTTTCCTAAAAGAGAAATTATATTTTTATCCTGTCACACCATTACTTTGCTCCTCCATCCCAAAGGAAGGCAATTCAACATCTACACAGGGTTACCTGAAGTCGTAGCAACTGAGCTTCGAGTGGAGGCTGTGACGGTAGAGTTGCTGCCTAGGCTGAGGCCCAAGCTACTTCCACTATTGAGACTGGAAGAGACACTGACCACTGGGGGGAGCAGAGACTGTGCTGGATGTGGTGGAGAAAGTGCTGGACGAAGAATGGAGATTTGCCTCACTCTCCACACTCGTGTGCTTCAAAAAGGCAGTGCAGTGGAAAAGAGGAGGAGGAAACAGTGATTAGTTTAACAGGTGAGGAAAGACATTCCCTTTTGTTGATTTTAGCACACCAACTTCCCAATTAAAGAGGCTGAGGAAGGGTATTGGGCATCCTCTGCCAAAATAACTAGAAACTAGAATAAATGATTAAATACTCTCTAGCTACACATTCACCAAGATTTATCTGGTAAAGATGGTTAGCAACAGACCCACTGCACATTATCACCCTGTTCAAAAAGCAGTAGAGCAAGCAGGGACAAACTCCCCAGAAGCCAATACTGACTGCCCAGTAAGGAGACAAAAGATAAGCTAGGTCTGAAAAATACACCATACCCTTCTCGCCCACTCTTCTTCACTAGGCTGACACAACAGAAAAGTTCACAGGCTAGAAGAAAGTACGAGTTCTAATGCATTTAAACCTGAAACAGTGTACTGGAGCAAAGAGAAAATCCTAAGAAAGCCTTAGCCCTCATTACCTTGTCCAGGCTTTTGACAAAACAGATATGCTTTCCCTGAAACAGGTCCATTGAAGTGAGTTTTCTTCCTTACCATCTCAGCTTAATTCCACAAATATAGTTGTCACAAAATCACAACAGTGAAATTAATTCTTTAGCCAAAAGTGCTCATCTGGCCTTTACTTTCATAGGATGCCTAGACTCAAACTGCTTATTTTCAGGACTCAGGTTTGGCAAATCCCAGAGTGAGAATGGCTGTATCAGTTAGAAAAAATGTTCTTGCAGAATTCATCATCGCATACAAAGCCCCACCTAGTTTCAGTGTCTTTAAAAAATTTTAGAAGTCATATACTCAGGAAAGCCATTTCCAGGGCTTTAAGAATTGGCCCACAGCTCTGCAGTATTTCTGGATTCTTCTGCCTTTCTTGGCTTCAAGAATACTTTTACCCCTTTTCCTGCAACCTTAGATCTGTTGTCATTTTGCCACCTCATGGAGAAATTTTCAAGAGTTGCTTCTTAGGAAAATCTTATGGTTGGATAATTGTTTGAATGTAATAAGACCACATTTCCTTTCACTGCATTCACACTTACCAAAAGAGTGGATGTTGAAGTGCGCCCAGAAGATGTTGATGACGAAAGGGTATTCTGCTGAGTAGATAACGTGCTGTAAGGATAAAGTGGTTGCCATCAGCCACAGTGCTATGGTTATTGCCTGACGTGGAGCTTCAGTCAAGAACTGGGGACTAGGCTGGGGACTTCCCTAGTGGTCCAGTGGTTAAGAACCCACCTGCCAATGCAGGGGACACAAGTTCAATCCCTGGACTGGGAACTAAGACCCCTCATGCCTCAGGGTAACTAAAGCTCATACACTGCAACTACTGAAGCCCGCATGCCCTAGAGCCTGTGCTCTGCAACAAAAGAAGCTACTGCAATGAGAAGCCCACACACCACAACTAGACAGTAACCCCTACTCCCTGCAACTAGAGAAAACCCATGCGCAGCAACAAAGAACTCATGCACTACAATGAAGACCCAGTGCAGCCATAAAAATTAGCAGAGGCCAGACACAGAGAACTAATTTGTGGTTGCCGAAGAGAAAGGGATAGAATTGGAGTTTTGGGTTATCAGATACAAACTAGTATATACATAGAATGAACAAACAATAAGGTTCTACAGCACAGAGAACTATATTCAATATCCTGTGATAAACAATGCAAAAAATATAAAAGAGAATGTATGTATAATTGAATCATTTTCTGTACATCAGAAATTAACACATCATAAATTAACTATAATTCAATAAAAAAAAAAACCCTAGGCAAAGAAGGCAGAATATGGGACCAAACAGATCTGAGATCGTAAGGTCAACACAATAGTCAGCAAAGGGTAGTGAGCAGAACCTAAAACAAGAATGGGTTTTGAAAAAGGGAAAAAGCCTCCTCTGTCTTTACTTCCCATAGCTTGTAGGTCATCCACTTAGATAATGTGGTCTCTGCTAGGCAGAGAGAGTAAGACAGAACCAGAGAGCTCTGTTATTACTATTCACCAACCTAAACCTCCATCCTCACCCCAAATCACCTGCTGTGTTGTGTGGTGGTAGTATTTGGAATCTCCTCATTGTGGCTCAAGCCACCCAAGGAGGATGAGTGCTGATTGGTTGTCGTCAGTAAGGAAGCTGCAGATACCGTTTCACTGAGAGGGGGATGCCAGAAGTGGAAGGTGAGTCAGATTTCACTGCAGAGCCCGTAGCACCTGGAAATAAAGACAGGAATTCACATCACCAGAGGAAGTTAAGAGGTGACGACAGTCCTAGGCTGTCCTGAAGACAAGAGTGTGAGTGTATAAGTTATTTAGTAATGGACCACTGGCATTTAGGTGCAATCTTTTTTTTTTTTTAATTCCAAGCATTTCACAGCACCAATCTCATTTGTCCAATAAAGGAAACCAAAGGACTATCACTGTTACAAGACAGAGAACCTGAAATTTAGGAAGGTTTGAGATTAAACAGCAAGGTAGAAAAAAATCAAGCTAAGAATAAAACCAATAGTTTTGATTATTGAGACAGGGGTCTTTTCATGACAATCTACAACATGCAAAACTATTGAAAGAGGAGTAAAAACACTGTAATTTAGAGGAAAAAGCCTGGAGGACCCTCACCTTCAACAGATTGCGTGGTCTGTAACTGCGTGGCCTGCACAGAACTGAAGCCATTCTGGTAAGAAACAAACAAAAGAACAGATTAAGTTAGTACACTGACTCAGTTTAATTTCTGCCAACCAATTTCTTTCAAAGAAATTCTGCAAGTTAACAGAAGGATTAACGTAATGTACACAACCCAAAGAAAAAACAATACAAATTTTAAAACAAAAGATATACCGACCCTTGTGTGACCCAGGGCAATAAGAGGTAATGCCCAAACTGCTGAAGAGATCCCGAACCCAAAACAGATAAGGAGAGGTTCAAATCCAATGATCCCTAGGGGAGGATGTGGGAGTAAGACAGTTCAGCCAAACCACTTATTCTGCTGGCCGCATCTGACAGTCACTCCACATTCTCCACATTTCCTCTGGCATATGCTGTCCCCCTCACCAAGCCAAGACATAGCAAGGTGAGGTCTACTGATATGCACTCAGAAGTCTAGCAACCATATCCTCCAAGAAAACAGGTACTGGAGACTGATTCTACTAGAGGGAATGAATCTTTTTAGTGCAGAGAGAATGATCTAGCTCTGAGTCTCCACGATTAGTGCACAGAACTTTTTTTTTTTTCACCAACCACAAAAATGAGGTTAAGCTTCATCATCAGCATTTCAGAGATATCTTAGCACCATTTGTCAAGAAGTAAAACACTAATATTTAAGAGACTTTGTCTGCTATTCTCCCAACCCATGCCCAGGGGCTGGTGAAGCCAATACCTTTGCCTGAGTCAAGTCCTTTTGGGGTGATGAAGAGATGGAGCTGGGGTACCGCCGAGGTCTGTGTGGATCTCTGTTCATATAGAGGGCCCTGAGCATTATTTTGGGAGGTATAGGTTGTCGACTGAATTGGGCCACTCTGATAACCGGACTCCTGACTCTGGTTAGATGAAATTGTGGATGAAGATTCACTGTGGAGAATGGAGAAGGAAAATCTCAAGAGAAACGAACAGAACAGATCCACTGATAATAGAAAAGAACTGATTACAATCAACTTATAATCAGATTGATTATAATCTAAAAGACAAACTTCAAGAACAAATAAAAGATACTGTGACAATTTTCTCCTGGCAACAACAGGAATTTCCACATCCTATAAAGCCAGGTATCTAAGCTAAGAATCGAGCTTAAAAACATTTTCAACTCTTAAGAGAAAATTTTCTTGTGTCCCTACATTCTGCTGTTATTAGAAAAAGAGGCTAAAAGTCAGTAGAAGGGATACATTACTCTTGGTCCCTTTCATACAATCGTAACAAGAACCCTAAGCGCAGGAAAAATCACCTTTTGCTCATTTTAGGGAATTCTGAATTCCTGACTCTCTCAAAAACCCAAGAATAAAATTCTCTTGAGAAGAACTTTAAAAATATTCACATGTATTAACAACAATTATGATTCAATAGAGCTAGGCTGGGGCAAGACATCTATACTTTTAAATTCTAGGGATTGGGGGAGGGGGGCTAAACCCACCTATTACTCCCAAATTCCAGGATTTTCTATTGCCTAAGATAGACTTCCCTGATATCTATTCATAGGAAGCAGGAAAGGTTCTACAGGAAAGGTTTCTTTTAATTCTGTAATACTAATTTTAATTTTACCTCCTTCCTAGGAGTTCAAAGTTACAACTTTCATAGGCTTTAAATCCACACAAAAGGTCTCAAAGTATCAAAAGCACTGTTCATTGTGGCAGATGCCAAGGTACTTTAAAGGTGGGGTACACATCTCTAGGAACTGTGCTTGGACATTCTGTAAGTACCCAAAGGATATATTTCTATATGTTTTAGAGTTATGAAAAAGTGGTAAAAGTCTAAAAGAACTCTGACAGCTGTTTCCTCTACCTGGCCGTGCTGGTATAGAGGCTACTTGGAGCCTGGCTTGAAGAGGCGCTCGTGGTGGGGGGTGGACTCATAATCAGAAAGGACAGGCTCTGATCCAAACTGCAATGCCCCAAACTGCAGGTTTAGCCCTGAGATATCTGCTGAGCCAGGCATCTCCACAGCCAGAGCAGGAATCTGCAGAGAAAATAAAGAAATGGTTTACTATAACCTTATTGAAAGACTGATAGCAAACTTCCATATCAGACTTCCAAACTACATCCTTATAGTCTCAATTATCAAATCCCACACCCCTTTGCCCTAAAATATCTATCTAAAAGTTCAAATACCTTAGAAGTCAAGGAGGCTTTTTTCTTCTGCTGTTTCAGTTTTTGCTGAGCCGGCTGAGGGCTGGAGGATTGGTTGTCTGAAGACCCAGGAGACATTTGTGGAGCCGAGGTGGATTTGCTTGGCAGAGGAGAAGATGGGGGTGGAGGTGCGGCTGTGGAGGTAGCCACAGCAGGTGGCTTCTCCTGAAGGAACACTTCCATCATTGTTGAAGATGGGGTGAAAGCCTGGCGCTTTGTAAAGGGGCTGTGCACTGTTGAATCATTTGGGTTCTTCAAATCTGCATGAGGAGATCCAATATGTATGAGGCCAGAGGTCCTCATTAACTTCAAGAAAATACTATTATTCTGTGACAACCATTGGATTATATCAAATCAACACTATTACACTGCCTCTGTAAGAAAGCAATCTAGAAATGGCCCATATTCAGAGTATAAGGTCCTAAAATGGCAAAGTTCATAAACTCTTCCAAAGGAAACACACTGTTTTCAAGTACTGAAGATAAATCTAGGAAAAATCCAAAACATCCTCTTGTCAACAGAAGACTGCAAATGTGTACAGGGTTAAACTTGATGAAAGAGATATTCAACCTCAACTCATATATTTGTTATTCCTCAGCTTTCTGAACTGAGCCTCTCTGACAAGGGGAAATCAGTGTGGGAACTACTCCTGCCAGCCTCTTGACAGTAATCCTCCAATGCTTAAAGAATTCAGTCACTTTCCATCTTTCTCACCATACTGCACCAGCGATGGGGATTGTGTGGTAGAGCCCATGTCCCAAGAGGAGGTGGTGGTGGTTCCAGATTGAGAATGCTGAGCTGCCAACTGAGCCAGGGCCTGAGCAGTCTTGAATTGCTCCAAGAACTGGGAGCCTGTGGTGCTGCCGCCTTTAGCTTCACCAACATCACCAAATCCTTTCCCTAACATGCTCACCTGTAGATCAACACAGAGATTAGAGAAATCCACAGCCAAATAACCTTGTTCAGCTGCTCAAAGACACTCATCTCAGTTAAGAGTCAGTATAGATATAAAGAATGTCACTAAATGGAACAGTCTATTACAGCGTAAAGTCTGGACTGAGACTGTCTAGACTTAAATCCTGGTTAAGTAATTGTGGAAAAATGACTTGTAGTTCATCTGTACCTCATTTTCCTCATCTGAAAATAAAAGTAGTATCTCATAAAGGTGTAGGAGGATTAAACAAACAATATATAAAAAGCATTTAATATGTGCATGATACACAGAAAGCACTCAAAAAATTTAAGAGCCATTAAAATTTATACCATTGCCATCACCCTTCCCTCCCTCCTTCTCAGGGACTTTTTTTCTTTTTGGCCATGCCAGGTCTTAGCTGCCTAACAAGAAATCTTTAGTTGTGGCATATAGGATCTAGTTCTCTGAACAGGGATTAAACCTGGGACCCCTGCACTGGGAGTGTGGAGTCAGCCACTGGGCCACCACGGGAGTCCCCAGGAATTTCTTTAATGACTGGAGGAGGGGTCTCCCCTCTTTCTAAATTTTTAAATCAACTGATAACTGATTATTAAGATAATATGAAGATGACATAAACTTTCACTTCAGTCATTAATGTCTTTGCCCTTCCACTGAAAAGCTCAAAGGGAACAAAAACAACTAAGTGGAGCTTCATCTCAATGCTTCTAGTAACTAGCAGAGACAAAAGAGGCAAGATTAGGGGCCAGCCCAGCTGCTGCACTAAACAATCATGATGATAAAGAAAAATTCACTCTCGTTGCTTCTGGGGGATCCCCAATACCAAGTAAAACTACCACCCTAGACCAGAAAATTAACCATTCTAAAGAAACTCTAAGGAGATTTAGTCTAGTCTTTCTTAGGTTCTTATTTAACCACATCATGATTTTCATCATTAAGCAGCACTTCTACACAATCAATCTGTCCAACTCAAGGTAAGACTTTTTCTCTCCACTTCAGTCTGTAATTTCAAGATTATACAAATAAAAACAAAAACAGCCAAAACCTAGTTGAAAGTACAGGACTGTAGCAGAGAAATGATCCCACACAGCAATGATTACCAAATACTCTGCAAGCATGAAACATTAAAGACATGGAAAATTACTTAATATTCACATATTATAATAAGGGCTCCTATATTACTTACATCTATTAAATTTTTAGGAAATTAATCCTGTAATTTATCCTGAAAGGAAAGGAACTACATTAAATAGCACCCTAATTAACACAGGTAATAAGAATTTATGTTTAACATATCACATGACACACATTAAATAGAACATAAGGGTAAAGTGGAAATATATTTTATTTTTGATGAGAATTTGGATTTGGGTATAAATCCTAAATTCCAGGTTTTAAAGGTAATTTAAAGTGACACAAAGCACTTCACCCTTTTCAAGTCATCTATCTTAGGGGTTGGCAGTTATTTTCTGATTATCTTTGTCCCATTTTCTTTCTTTGTGGTCCCAACACTTCTCTCCCCTTCTCTTCTCTTCCACCTTTTCTCACCTGTCACCATTCATATATGGCAGAATATTAACCACCAAATTACCATTAACACAGGAAATTATTTTAGGATAGATAATGGTTAAAAACTAAAAACTTTTGGATTAGAGGCTGACTCAGCAATTTTCTAGTTGAAGCAATTACTATTAATATAATCTTACTACTAGAAAAATCGAAGTACATTGTCTCTTACCTCTCGACAACCACCAAAAAGTAGACAGGAAATTAAAAGAAAGAAAAAAGCAGTACTTTTAGGATTTATTGACCATAAGAAAGTTGGTCCTTGTATCATCTTCGTTTACTTAGCCTTTCCCATAATTGATGACCTTGAATTTTTAAAAATAATTCTGAATCAACAAGTCATTTGTTGTTAAGTGCTCCAGGTCAACAATTAATACCACTACTGCCACATGTGTATAACTTTTCCTCATATCTTATCTATCTTCCTGAAGCCCTGTAAGACAGGCACAGCAAGCACCCTTATCCCCACTTAAGGAGAAAGGGAGAAACAATTATATGGGCAGATTCAGGAAAACCCCACGTTTTTAGAAGCCTAGCTCAGAAATGTATGATTTAAATAAATACATATGGTAATTGTGCTCTATCAAGAAACAGGGAAGTGCTACCACCTCTCATCAACGTTTAATTACTAATCAGTATTAGCATTAAAATTGTCATTGATTTTCTCTCTTCAAGAATAACAGAAAATAAGGACTTCCCTGGTGGCCCAGTGGCTAAGACCCTACATTTCTAATGTGGGGGCCAGGATAGAGAACTGGGTTTGACCTCTGGTCAGGAAACAAGGCCCTGGATGCCACAATTAAAGATCCTGCATGCCACAACAAAGATCTAAGATCCCACATGCCACAACTAAGACCCAGCATGGACAAATAAATTAATTTTTCCCCCAAAAAAATATCCTCCCGGCCCAAAACAAAACAAAACATTGTTCGGCACCAGTAAATGGTGTAAGGGCTTCCCAAGTGGCACAGTGAGAATCCACCCGCTAATGCAGGCGACATGGGTTTCATCTCTGGGTCAGGAAGATCCCCTGGAGTAGGAAATGGCAACCCACTTCAGTATTCTTATCTAGAAAATTCCCTGGTCAGAGGAGCCTGGTGGGGTCTATGGTGTTACAAAGAGTCAGACACACTGAGCAACTGACTACAAATAAAAAATGTTTATTCATTTTTATAAGATGATTCTGTCTGTCCACAACTAAATCCTCTCCTAGAGCTATCCCCTATTACCCAAATCAACATTTCTATACTCAAGTCTGCTTAGGAAGACAAAAGATGCTTCCTACCTTGCCCCAAACCTTTCAGGTGTCACTGAAAGGAATTACTGTATTTGTACGTACAAGCTGGGGTTGCAGAAAACTTTAAGATATACTTTGTTTCCTACTTACCATACTGTGATGAGAAAACGTGTTCCCTGAAGCAGGCTGTGATATGGCACTCTGCTTCGAGTTACTGAACACCAGAGGCTGGGCAAGAGAAGGAGCCTGAGAGGGATCCAGATTAGATGAATCATTCTCCATGGAAGATGGTGTCTTTCCCAACAGAACAGCAAGGTCAATTCTAGTGGAGAGAGAAAGTTTGATGAATAATGACGGAACATTCTTGTCTCCAATACCCAACTCAGATTAAGGACAGATCAAAAGGAAGTCACTCCCCAGAAACACAAAGTTCTAAAATGCTGAACTCATCAAAAGTAACAGATGTATAAGAGTCACAATAGTATCCAGATGTATTCCAATGGAGCTGATATCCTTAACATTTAAAATTTTAATTTTAGTAAAATTTAACTTAATGAAATATCAAATGTTAGTTTTACGACAGCCGCTCCATAACTGGCTCCAAATTTCCTAACTTTTACCCATGATTTTAATACTGAATACCTGTCATGACCAACATCTAAGACCACAGACAGAATGCTGGCATCCTCAAGTTGCTTTACAACAAGAAGGATTCAGGCAATTTTTTCCCCAGTTCTTAAAAAATTCCAAAAGTCATTTGTGGTATAATAAAAGTATATACCAGGGGCTTGGCAAATTTCCTTAGTAAGAGGGGTATCTTTTCTTTTCCATAATTGGTCCCTTTCAACCACAGTTTAAGATAATAGCTACTCGGGAGGGGGATCCCCACACACATAGTTTTGAGAAGGTGGTTGGTCACCAAAAACACCAAGAAAGTGAGAGAGAGTTGGAACTTTCAACCCCACTACACTCCACCCACCTCTAGGAAAGGAAGGGAAATTAGAGATTGAATTCAATTACCAATGACTTCATCAATCATGCGTATGTAATGAAACTTTGATTAAAACCTCTTGAACAGTGAGATTCAGTGAGCTTCTGGACTGGTGACCACATGTGACCCAAAGGGAGGGCAGAACACCTAGAGAGGGCTTAAAAGCTCCATGCTACAACCCCCACACCCTGGCCTGTGCATCTCTCCCATCTGGCTGTTTTGGAATACTGGTTAATAAATCAGGAACACCAAGGAAAACTTTCCCGTTATCAATCATCCTAGCAAATTACTGAATCTGAAGAGGGGGCTGTGAAAACCTCCAAATTTATAGCCAGCTAAGCAGAACTGTGTGAGTAGCCTGGGTACCTCTGAAGTAAAGGCTGTCTTAGGATACTGAGCAGTCACCCTGGGTCTGTGCTAACTCTGGAGAATTACTGTCAGAACTGAATTAAACTGCTGAACACAGAACCCATGTGGGAAAAAATTCACAGATATTTGGTGTCATTAAAAACAACAATAATTAACCTCTGGTAATGACATCCTTAAACATCCTATTCCTATCACACTTTTTATTAGAATATTCTGAGTCAGTTCAGTTCAGTTACTCAGTCGTGTCTGACTCTTTGCGACCCCATGGACTGCAGCACACCAGACCTCCCTGTCCATCACCAACATCTGGAGCTTGTTCAAACTCATGTCCATCAAATCGGTGATGCCATCCAACCATATCATTCTCTGTTGTCCCCTTCTCCTCCTGCCTTCAATCTTTCCCAGCATCAGAGTCTTTTCCAATGAGTCAGTTCTTTGCATCAGGTGGCCAAGGTATTGTTTGGAGCTTCAGCTTCAGCATCAGTCCTTCAATGAATATTCAGGGTTGATTTCCTTTAGGATTGAGTGATTTGATCTCCTTACAATCCAAAGGACATCTCAAGAGTCTTCTCCAACATCACAGTTCAAAAGCATCAATTCTTCAGCACCCAGCTTTCTTTGTGGTCCAACTCTCACATTCATACATGACTACCGGAAAAACCATAGTTTTGACTAGACAGACCTTTGCTGGCAAGGTAATGTCTCTGCTTTTTAATATGCCGTCTAGGTTGGTCAGAACTTTCAAGAAGCAGGTGTCTTTTAATTTCATGGCTGCAGTCACCATCCACAGTGATGTTGGAGCCCAAGAAAATAAAGTCTGTCACTGTTTCCTCATCTATTTGCCATGAAGTGATGGGACCAGATGCCATGATTTTAGTTTTTCTGAATGTTGAGTTTTAAGCCAGCTTTTTCTCTCTCCTCTTTTACTTTTGTCAAGAGGCTCTTTAGTTCTTCACTTTTTGCCATAAGAATGGTGTCATCTGTGTATCTGAGGTTACTGATAATTCTCCCAGCAATTTTGATTCCAGCTTGTGCTCATCCAGCCTGGCATTTTGCATGATGTACTCTGCATACAATTTAAATAAGCAGGGTGACAGTATATAGTCTTGATTTACTCCTTTCCCAATTTGGAACCAGTCTGTTCTGTGTCCGGTTCTAAATGTTCTGCATACAGATTTCTCATGAGTCAGGTAAGGTGGTCTGGTATTCTCATCTCTTTAAGAATTTTCCAGTTTTTTTGTGATCCACACAGTCAAAGGCTTTGGCGTAGTCACTAAAGCAGATGATGTTTTTCTTGAACTCTCCTGATTTTTCTATAATCCAACGATGTTGGCAATTTGATCTCTGGTTCCTCTGCCTTCAAGCTGGATTCTGAGTCAATAACTATCATGAAAGTGAAAGTGAAAGTCACTCAGTCATGTCCGACTCTTTGCAATCCCATGGACTGACTATACAGTCCAGGGAATTCTCCAGGCCAGAATACTGGAATGGGTAGCCTTTCCCTTCTTCAGGGGATCTTCCCAACCCAAGGATACAACACAGGTCTCCCACACTGCAGGCAGATTCTTTACCAGCTGAGCCTCAAGGGAAGACCAAGAATACCAGAGTGGAGTAGCCTATCCATTTTCTAGTGGATCTTCCCAACCTAGGAATTGAACCGGGGTCTCCTGCAACGCAGACAGATTCTTTACCAACTGAGCTATCAGGGAAGCCCTACAGCTATCATATCCAGGTCCAGAAATAATCCAAGAGTTTTTCAAGGGATAAAAATATTCCCTGACAAGTGTTATCTCCCTCTATTGACCCCCATATTTATGTTCAAGTCCTAAAAATTCACAATATAGACACTAGGGGAAAAAATGATCATCATACCCAGTTGGCTAAAGCAAAGACATAATTATAAAGCAAGAGAACAAGCTATTGAACAGTTCTGCAAATTTCAAAATAAATAAAATCTTTCCATTTTTAGCTTTTCTTAACCTGACTTACTATAAGTTTATATTATTCTAAGTTTTAATCAATATCCAGGATGCTGACAAAGCTAATGTATATATAAATTTTTTTTTCTAATGTATGTATTAATAAGGACTATCTGGAAGAGTTAACTTTAAAATTATACAGATATCCATTCAGTAGATTAACTACTATCAATTCTTACAAAAATCTACCTATAAACTAAATAGGACCGTAATGTGATTTGATTCTTATTAGCAACACCATGGGAGTTCATGAAGGCCCAGTACCACTCCTTCCTTACAGCTCACTTAGCAGATCCCTCTGAGAAAAGATACTGACAGTTCACACCACACACTTGCCTCTGACCAGCAGTGATTGTCACATTCTCCGCAGGCAGAGGCACTGAAGACACATTAGAGGCAGTGAAGATCTTGGTCTCAGAAAGCTGGAAAACAGAGGCATTAGTCACTCCTAGTGTTAGGCTAGTTACAGTCCAGAAACCTGGCAGAGGTAAGGGGAATGCAACATGAGAAAAGGGGAAAAACTCTTAGAAGAGATAACTATTTACCCTAAGGAATCCTGACTGACTTTCAAGCCCCTTCTATCTATCTTCTACAGATCTTATCAAAAGAGAGTAGAATCCATGAATCCAATAAAATCTAGTGGAGTCACATAATACGCACCCTGAACTTACAAGAAAGTGAATATGCTAGACAGAAAAATAGAGAAAGCCCCTTTATATTTTCCCACTTTGCCTCCCATCTCCTACCTCAATCCAAACCATACTTTATCTTCCACTAATCCTCTCAAAGAAAAGGAAGACCCCAGCCAAAATGAAGACAGAAAAAAAAAAGAATTCTTTGCTTTTGAGCAGTAACGGCCCAAGTTCTGATGTGTTGAAGTTGGCAGGAATAATTTTAACGTGTTTTACCTTAAAACTGACTTTATTACATCTAATCTCTCCCCTGTAAGACACTAAAATCAAGTAAGCAATTGCAGGGAATAAATATTCCTACTATTCAAAGTTGACTTAACTTTTTAGCCATGCTGCCCAGTTTGTGGGAGCTCAGAGTTCCCCAACCAGGAACTGAACCCTGGACCTCAGCAGTGAAAGTGTCCTAACCACTGGGCCACCAAGCAATTCCCACCCAACTTTAAAAATAAGTTTTTAAAAAAACTTTCCGATTGAAATCTCCCCTCTAAAGACAGGAAATCCACTCCCCCAATATATCATTCTCTGAAAGGTGGTTAAGCAGACAAGCCAAATCTTACTAAGTATTCACAATGCAGTCTAGCTCAGCTACAATAGAAATGTAGTTGATGTACACTCTGATGCTGATACATCTGGAATTTTAAAACTCAGCCCTGAAAACCAAAACAGCTTGACATACTGTTTCCTCTTATATTCTGTCTTGTTTGAGTAAATACAAAACACAGGAAAGTTCATCCATGATCACTGTAATTCACAGCAAAGTCTTGACTGTGACCAGCGATCAGCAAAATCCTTTAATTCAGGTAGGTACTACTCTAGTGAATTCACATAGCTGTTTATGTGCCACCAATCTATGAAGTTTCCAAGTTTAGTCACTGAAGAACAGCCAAACCTACACATTCATTTCAATTAAAATCAACCAAGTTGGGCTCTGAGTACAATAACAAAATGGGTTTCAGAGTCAACCAAACTTTCACCGTGTACCCACCTCTAAGCCAATTACAGGACTGTACACCAAAGCCTGAATGTGAACCAAATAACTGCACTGCTCCAAGGAGCGTCATGTGCTACCAGAAGCTGCTCCTCAAGGCACTACCTGCCTGACTCCATCTCTGGTGCCCTACCCAACCACCATCGCTTCCTGGGATAAATCCGACAATCAGATATTGGACTTACACAAGTGCACTTGCCCTTTCCATAGTCTGGTTCCAGAGAGTCCTGTTCATGCCCAGTCTCCTTCATATAACATATGTGAAATGTTCTGGCTCAGAACACTATTTTGGATGTAAAAGTTTTGGGTCAGAATCTTAAGGGTGAATTTTGAGGGGTAGAATCATACCCATTTTCTATCCCTAAACAATCACTTAGGGATAGAAGGTAATAATGAGGAATAACATGGGAATACTCACATCTTCATTCCAATCTTCAGTTCCCCACTCCTCTGTTGCAGTCCTCCATGCGCCTAGGAATAAAGGAAAGCATGGTGACATAACTTTAAATGCCAGTACAAAGCATGTGCAGAAAATACTAATGCATTAAATTTTTGGCAGCCAAAAGTGTAACCAGCATTTAGTAATCAGAAAGGATTCTTGGGCTTCAGAGGGAGGAAAAGACTTTTCAGAATACCTCAGAACACCAGGGTTCTAATTAGATTAAATTTCACAGCAACTTTTAGTTTTTGTCACACAGCTGTAATAGGAAAGACTGCGAGACAGCAAAAGAGAGCAAGACTCCAATAGATTAAGCACTCCAAGCAATCTCTTATAGACCTTCAGGCCTGACTCAGTGGTCTGTTCAGTGAAAAGGCAGCAGACAATTCAAACCAAAACATGCAAACTCTTATCTATTAAGTATAAGGCAATACTGCCAGCAGTCTGAAGAGACGTGGCAGCAGGGGCAGAGGAACACAAATGGTCTCGACAAGATAGTCGAAGGGCAATGAAGAAGGAAAGGCCTGAAATCCAAACAGACCACTGACACCTATCTGCTATGGGAACTGAATTAAAAATCCTGCTGGCTGTTATTTTCAAAAGACACAAGGTGAAACTGGAAAAATCAAGTATGTGTGATTACTGTACTAATCCTAACTATACGAGACATGAAATCTGACCTGCTGAGCTCATGGCACAGACAATAGAGTTATACACTCTCCTCCTGTTGGTAGTAACGTAGTGCAGATATACTTTCTGTAGAAGAGTTCCATAAATAATCAAACTATCTTCCACATTCCCCTTGTTTTGCTTCACATATACACATGTCCTCCTCAGAAAAGGAACCTGCCTTTTCTTAAGGAATATGGGTGAGTTTCTGAGACCTAAAATTCTTCCCTTCAAGCAAAGGACCACACTAAGAAATAGGCACTTATCTGTAGAAAAGACAAGAAAACTCCTGGTTTTCTTCTCTAGAATAACAGTATATATTTAATAATTCTTACAGCGTTCTCTCCAAATGGAGAAAACTTACAAGAATCAAAGAATCAAGGCCTGGCATTCAGATTTCATGGTCACTGAAAAGAAACATTCTAATACCTACAAAACCCACCTGAAATTCTTCTAAATATTTAATAATAAAAATCCTATTTCCTAGAGAAATATATGTCAGTACAATGCCTTTCCCAGGACAGTATTAAAATTGTACCACAGAAATTTCAAGCCACTTAACAATGACAATGTTCTCCAAATCAAAAGTCCAATCTCAATTTAGACAAGCTACAAACCACATTTTCTCTCCCTCTCTTGTGATACCATTCTTCCCCCAATGACATTCATCCCACCATTGTTAACTGGAATCCAAATGTGGGTTAACACATACACACAATCCTAGAATTAGAAGTGATCTAAGAAGTTACATACTACTTAGAAGCTCTCTCTCACGCAGGAAAATTTTTCCCCCTGCACTCTGGTGACTGTATTTGGAATGGAAAGGAAGACGGTAGACAGCTACCTGACACCTTCCTATACAGGACATATAGTCACGGGTAAGGAAAAGGCTACACACTGAAGAAGCATTAAGACACAGAAAGCATTCAAATATTCTAACAGATTAGGGCTTCCACTCCATCAGCAAAAAGCACCAAGTAATAGTAAGTGTTCATTAAGCAATTTTCTAAGTAAGAAAAACAGGCACAGAATGGAAAGAAAAAGCAGAAAGATAAAAAGCAGGAAGACATAAAGATGACATATCCACAGATATTTCAGTTCATAAAAATCTATTATTAAATATCCGGGGCAGTTAGGCGCCTGGATGTATCATACCAGGAGCAGTCTCAAATTTTCGGGGATAATTTGACCCCTCAACCCCAATGAAATCAAGTCCTGAAACAAAAAAGAAAAGAAAAGAAAAAAAAACAACCAGTGAAATTTTGCTTGTGAATGAGAATGATTGCCCCCAACACACAACTCCCACTGTACCTGTGGATATTTTAAGGATAGATTTCAGTCTCTTTTTAAAATAAAAGGGGAATTTGAAGTTTGCTATCATGAAAACATAAAAGAGATCATGCATGAGAAGTTCAAATAATCAAACTAACAAGGATGAATGCCTGGAGCTAACCCAACACTAACAAGATGACAGTAGCAGCACAAAATCTTTCATTCAGCCACAAATCAAAAGTTCTGATTCTAGCCTCCCAAATTTGCTCTTCTCTACATGGTATAAGCAAACACACACCTCTTCCTCTCCTCTTTTTCCAACCAACCTAGGACTGGGACTCCATACCACATTTTCTGTCCACAACTAAAAACAAATCCCTCAACTTCTGTTATTCAGACTGCTACCAATGCTCTAAAAAGCCATCAGGAGATGAATGAAGAGCAGTTCTAATGCCTCCAAAGTTAAAACAGAAAAGGACATTTCACAGCCAATAAGGAAGCTCAAAAAGTTATCTAGTTTGACAATAACTTTAGCCTCCACCCCTGAAAAGTTTCTATTCAAAATGAGCTTTTAAGACACCTCGATGAACAAAAAGCACGTAATACTCAGGACCTGAGGCATAGCATACTGTGGGCAGTAGGTGAGAAGAAGTTTGTGCCAAAGACCTTCCTAAAGATGCAAGATTAAGGTAACAGAACTCTGAAAGGGTATAAGGCAAATTTAAGTGGATAAGGAGTCAAGAGAGCCTCTTTCATGCTCCTCTATTAACCCACCCCCTTTGTAAGACAAAAAAAGTCTCAGGCTTTTCTTTCCATGTGCTGACTCAGCCAGAAGGAGATAGTTGATCTCAGAAGAAAATACTGTAGAACCCAAAGGCTGCTCTCATTTAAAGTAATAAAAACATCTTTTATTTCCAAATACATCTTGGTGTGTCCCACAAGCCTAACATATCCACAAACATCTATGCTACCCAGATATGCACCAAAGCCAGCTAACAAAAAAAAGCAAATCCCATAATACCCTACCACACCCAGAACACTATCCAACAATGAGAGGCTGAAAGTCTCCAGATTTTCTTCTTGCCCAGATACTGATATTTCCCAAAAATTAAAGGAAAAAGACATTCCTATCTCTGTATGCAAAAGCAAATTAACAGTGGGCTTTGATTCTGGGCCCTGTTCACCTCTACAAGTAGTGGTTTGAGTAATCCTGGATATCTTGTCAAAAGGCAAAGCCAAACAGAAACACTAGGAAATACAACTGGGAGCTGACAGTATAATGGTAAGAGCACATGGCTTTACAGAGTCGAAAAATTCTAAGTTCAAATACTAGCAAATTTCATAATCACTCCTGCAATCTAAATCTTGTCATCTGAAAAGTGCCAATAAATAATGTTTGTTTTATAAAATAGTGACAGATTAGGTGAAATAGCATGTATAATCTGCCTAAATAGAGTACACAGTAATATAACTGTTATCCCTTTCTCTCCCTGTCTCAGCACTCATAAACTATACCTCCACTTTTTATGTTAGTATAACCTCAAAAAAATTACTTCCTTAGGTTCCTAGAGACAAAAAATGAATAAAACAGTCACTCACTCGTCCCATCATCTGGTTCAAAGTGGCCAGTGTTGTTCCATGTATTGCCGCTATTATTGCCATAGTTATCATCAGTATTGGCTGGCTCTGCATAATCAGCTGGGTTAAAGGTTCTGGGAGAAAAAAACATAAAAAGCTTAAGAGCCTCTGAGCGCTAAGCAACATCAGTTGAAATTAAAAGGAAGGCAATTAGAACCTTGTCTGTTCACTTTTCCTCATTTTATCAGCTTACCTAAAATTTCATGATATAATCATATATATGTATCATTCCCCTTGCAATAGGCCACCGATAAAATCCACATGAAGATTTTGGAAAAAACAGGTAGATGTATTCATGTGAAGTTATGAGATAAAGTAATCCAGGTGGTAAATGCTTATCTCACTGAAATAAGCCCAATGTCTGCACACATCTGATGAAATACTGTAGCAATCTATCTGATCACATTTGGTTACTTAGCTGCCTATTATCCTCAGGATACCAGAATATTAACCACACAAAGCTACTATGGTAACACTTATGAAAAAAAAATCAAAGCCTTTGACATTGGATCAATGAAACTCACCCCATTCCTTGAGCAGAAAACCTTCCTCCGCGCCTACCAGAGCCACCTAAAGAGGGACACGGAAACATTTTAAAAGTTGATATAAAACCACCATGCCAACTGAGAAAGTAAGTGGTTGACATCATTAGATGTTCCTTCTCTCACTCTGCAGCACATCAGTTAATACAGGAGGACAATCATTATTGACAAGATTGTTTCTTTGCTGACTGAACTGCCGGATCCTTAAGCAAATACAGTAATAACAATAAATACTAGAGGAAATGACATCTACCTTCATCCCCACTGCCCTCACAGTAATCTCTAGAATTTGCACTACATCTCAACAATTAAGGTATCCAGCATCCATTTTAATTATTTTTTTAAATAAAGCAGACCTCTACTAAACTAATAAGAGCACCACGTCCCCAACATCCATTCCCCCAACAAACTGATCACCTCTGCCTCGGCCACGACCTCTTCTGCCTCTTTCTGTGCCTCTTCCAGAAGGCCCTCCACTCTTGGTGCCATCTAATCCATTTTCCTGACCTCGAACTGAAATTTAAAAACAGTACAAATGGCCAGAGTAAAGTGAACAGAAATATATAAACGGTATGCATACATGATGGGGGGAAGACAAAAACAAAGAAGAGAAAATAAACTGGAAGGACAGAACATGATGGTTACTAAGGGAATGGTTCCCAGTCAAAAAAATCTTACAAACAGCTAACAAGGTAATTTCATGATAAACTGGTGGCTGTTGCTAAAAAAACTATATGTAAAAATGCCAAGATCTCAGAACAGATGATCGTAAGAAAAATAAAAAGATAATGGTTACTAGGTCTAGTCTCACAAGGCCCTGACACCCCTCAAGTCTAGACATTACTAACCCACAGCTGGTTTTGTTAAAGCCCCATGCATACACTCTCGTCCACGGCTGGCACCTCTTCCCCGTCTTGGTGGCCCACCACGTCGCCGACTATAGTCTCTGTCCCGGTCTCGATTTTCTTTGCCTTCCTCGTTGGATTCCGTTTGGCCACCATCCTTCTGTCCTGAGACTCCCTTTTTCTTCCCGACCATCTCCCAGGAATGCTAAAGAAGGGAAGAACATTCATGTCAGATCAGTGTAGGTTCCTACCAGGAAACCAGAGATAAAAGTTGGGACAACTGTTAACCATTCTCTCAGTATCCATATCTAAGATACTTCTGTAATTTTACTTCTGCTTAAGTTGAGGGCATAGAGAGGACCTCAAAACAAATTCTGTACCTATCACTCCAAAATTGAAGCCCTCTCTGTGGAGGAGGTGCTTATGAGCAAATGGACTGCAGGAATCATTCCCAAAAGGGCCATCAAGATCTCCATCCAGTTCAGTCACTCGCTGTCCCCTTAGTCAAAGGGCCTTTCTCACCGGTCCTTTCTTTCAAGTGTGTTTCCTGGGCTGAAAACACTAATTCCCTATGCATTCAGTAATTTCCAATTTTTATAGCCTTATCCATGTCAAATAAAGTTGAAAACTCAAAGTTTCTAAAAGTTAACTTTGAATTCAGAGTGAATGAATAGCATTTGACTCTTGAGTACAGTCTCAAATTAAGCAACCTAGAATTTAGGAGGAAAACAACTATACCTGCTCCCTAACCCACCCCTTCCACACACACCAATTTCCTTTCTTCAAAAGACGACCAAATAGCAGTCAGGAAAGCACAGTCCTGCCCCTGAGATGTGCTGACTATAGGAAGCATGTCTCATTTTACTCACTGTGTTCTCCTTATGCATCTGAAATTGCTACAATACAATTCAACCTTCCTCAAAGCAGATCAGGAACAAATATTTATAGCAAGGAAAATAAGCTAAACAGTCGTGCAAAAACTCATTCCCTTAGGAAAATGAATTTTATAAACTTACAGTTCTTTTTTTTCTTCCTTGCCTTGTGGCTTGCAGGTTCTCAGTTCCCTGACCAGGGACTGAACCCAGGTGCTCAGCAGTCTAAGAGCAGAGTCTTAACCACTGGACTGCCAGAGAATTCCTTATAAATTTCAAGTTTTAAACATACACGTATACTTATTTATAATTTTTGCAGAAAATATGTACAAATAAGTTTCAGTTCAAATGCCAAGACTATCATGTTTACCATCCTGGATACCAGGATTCCAAATACCAAATTACAATGCCCCTATGTGCTCAACTGAGTTGTGTCCGACTTTTGCCACCCCATGTATCGCAGCACGCCAGACCTCCTTGTCCATCACCAACTCCCAGAGTTCACCTAAACTCATGTCCATCGAGTTGGTGTTACCATTCAGCCATCTTATCCTCTGTCATCCCCTTCTCCTCCTGCCCCTCCATCCCTCCCAGCATCAGAGTCTTTCCCAAAGAGTCAACTCTTTGCATGAGGTGGCCAAACTATTGGAGTTTCAGCCTCAGCATCAGTCTTTCCAATGAACACCCAGGACTGATCTCCTTTAAAATGGACTGGTTGGATCTCCTCACAGTCCAAGGGACTCTCAAGAGTCTTCACCACCACAGTTCAAAATCATCAATTCTTCGGCGCTCAGCTTTCTTCACAGTCCAACTCTCACATCCATCCATACATGACCACTGGAAAAACCACAGCCTTGACTAGACGGATCTTGGTTGGCAAAGTCATGTCTCTCTTTTGAATATGCTATCTAGGTTGGTCGTAACTTTCCTTTTTAATTTCATGGCTACAATCACCATCTGCAGTGATTTTGGAGCCCCCCAAAATAAAGCCTGACACTGTGCCATAATCTTCGTTTTCTGAATGTTGAGCTTTAAGTCAACTTTTTCGCTCTCCTCTTGCACTTTCATCAAAGGGCTTTTAGTTCCTCTTCACTTTCTGCCATAAGGGTGGTGTCATCTGCATATCTGAGGTTATTGATATTTCTCCTGACAATCTTGATTCCAGCCTGTGCTTCTTCCAGCCCAGCGTTTCTCATGATGTACTCTGCATAGAAGTTAAATAAGCAGGGTGACAATACACAGCCTTGACGTACTCCTTTTCCTATTTGGAACCAGTCTGTTGTTCCATGTCTTGTTCTAACTGTTGTTTCCTGACCTGCATATAGGTTTCTCAAGAGGCAAGTCAGGTGGTCTGGTATTCCCATCTCTTTCAGGATTTTCCACAGTCTATTGTGATCCACATAGTCAAAGGCTTTGGCATAGTAAATAAAACAGAGATAGATGTTTTTCTAGAATTCTCTTGCTTTTTCCATGGTCCAGCGGATGTTGGCAATTTGATCTCTGGTTCCTCTGCCTTTTTAAAACCAGTCAGAACATCCGGAAGTTCACGGTTCATATATCACTGAAGCCTGGCTTGGAAAATTATGAGCATTACTTTGCTAGCGTGTGAGATGACTGCAATTGTGCGGTAGTTTGAGCATTCTTTGGCACTGCCTTTCTTTGGGACTGGAATGAAAACTGACCTTTTCCAGTCCTGTGGCCACTGATGAGTTTTCCAAATGTGCTGGCATATTGAGTGCAGCACTTTCACAGCATCATCTTTCAGGATTTAAAACAGCTCAACTGGAATTCCATCACCTCCACTAGCTTTGTTCATAGTGATGCTTTCTAAGGGCCACTTGACTTCACATTCCAGGATGTCTGGCTCTAGGTGAGTGATCACTCCATCGTGGTTATCTTGGTCATGAAGATTTCTTTTGTACAGTTCTTCTGTGTATTCTTGCCACCTCTTCTTAATATCTTCTGCTTCTGTTAGGTCCATACCATTTCTCTCCTTTACTGAGCCCATCTTTGCATGAAATGGTCCCTTGGTATCTCTAATTTTCCTGAAGAGATCTCTAGTCTTTTCCATTCTGTTGTTTTCCTCTATTTCTTGGCATTGATCACTGAGAAAGGTTTGCTCAGTAACAGTTATCAAGTAACTTTAAAAATATGGAATAGTAATATGAAATTACTATTAACTTTCTCAGGGCTAACAATAATATTGCCATATGAAATAGTATCCTTTTAGGAAAACATGCTGAAGAATTTAGGAAATCAAAGTACTCCGATGTCTACAATTTATTTCCAAATAATTCAAAGTGTTCGCCAATGATGAGTGGATAAACAAAATGTGCTATAAACGCACAATAGAATATTAGTCTTCCGAAGGACTGAAATTCTAACAAAAGTCACAATACAGATAAACCTTAAAAATATTTTGCTAAATGAAACACAAAAGGACAAATATTTGGTTCCACTTTTATGAGGTACCAAGAATAGGCAATACCTTATATGAGATACCACAAACAGAAGATTTTACCTGAGCTGGGAGTGGGGCATGGAGAGTTAACTGTTTTATAGATACGATTTCTAACTGGGAAATGGAAAAGTTCTGGAAAGGGTAGTGGGAATGGTTGCCTGGGCCTCCCAGGTGCCTGAGTGGCGAAGAGTCCACTTGCCCAGCAGCAGACACAGTTTGGATCCTTGGATCAGGGAGACTCCTGGAGGAGGTCAAGGCAGCCCACTGCAGTATTCTTGCCTGGGAAATCCCATAGACAGAGGAGGCTGGTGGGCTACGGTCCATAGGGTTACAAAAAAGTCAGACATGACTTGGTGACTATACAACAAGAATGGCTGTCCTTAGCACCATGAATGTCCTTAGTGACAAAGAATTATTTACTTAAAATGGTTAAATTGGTCAATTTCCTCTAGTGTATTTTACCACAATTTAAACATTTTTAAGTTCAAAACAAGTAAATTTAAAACTACACTAAAGGATGCCACAGAGCAACTAAGCCAACACACTGCAACTACTGAAGTCTGTGTGCCTAGAGCCTGTGCTCTGCAACAAGAAAAGCCACCGCAATGAGAAGCCCATGCACCGAAAGAGCTGTCCCCACTTGCCCCAACTAGAGAAACACCCTCAAGCAGCACTGAAGACTCAGCATGACCAAATAAATAACTAAATAACTAATTATACTAAAGGAACTTCCCTGGTGGTCCAGTGGTTAACAATTCGCCTTAAAATACAGGGGACACAGGTTCAATCCCTGGTCAGGAAACTAAGATCTTGCAAGCCACACAGCTTAGCCAAAAAAGTATTAAGCATCCACCTAGGACCTAGCAGTAGCGTGTTGCCTATTCTTCCAACCCACCCTGATTCCACATTAAGTTGTAGGTCACTTTATGCTCACAGTAGCTTTGATTCATAAATTATAGTAACCCATACCTAAACCTTCCATTAGGAACTCTGGAAATGAGACTCAAAACAGTTAGTCCTTAAGAGTTTGTGCTAATCTGTATCAAAACCTGGAAGGTTTCAGAAACCTGTCACCTTTTGGCTTCTCTATGGTTATTTATCAACTGCTGGCACCAAGTGGGTTCTATACATAAAAAGAATTACTATGCTTTGCCCAAAGGCACTGCTAGTTTTCTGATATGATCTCATCCACCCAAATACATGCAACATTCCTGGCAGCTGACTGATTCCCATTGGTTTCACTAGTTGCTGGTTTATTTGGGGCATAAACCTACATTCTCTAGCTTATTTTTTTAATGCTGTGGAAGAAGGTCAGACTTCTAGTACTAGAAGGTGAAACAAAATGTGACGTGCAAAATAAAATTTTTTCACTCTTTTTTCTGCTGCACTACACAGTATGCAGGACCTTATCCCCCGACTAGGGATCAAACCCATGGCCAGCGCACTGGGAGCTTGGAGTCTTAACCACTGAACTTCCAGCGATGTCGCAAAAAAACAAATACACTTTTAGAAAGCATAGGTAGTCCCACTTCCATCTGCATCCTACTTCCTGAAAAATCTTGAGGCAATTACTCCATTGTAAACTCAAAATGAACCAAAACTGCTATCTGATTATTCAGGTAGTAATCTGCAAACAAAAGCAATTGTAAAACCTAATCTAGGACCATACTTCTGAAAAAAAAATCTACAAATCTAAACTCAATGACTAAAAACAGTTTTCACTATTATTTCCCATTGTCTCAAAGAAACTGACAAACCTCCAACATTCAGCTAAAGTAACACTGTAACATCAATTAGTTAATCTAAGGATGAAATCTGGTTATCAACTGCAACCAAAAATCCCAAGTAAGATCAAGTAAATGAAAATGACTTCAAATGATACACTGCTCATTTAAAAAACTAATAAGATCTCTACTCAACACTGCAGAACATCCCAAAGATTTTATATTCTTAAGGGACATAACAATCTGATACAATAGTAAGACAGTAACAAAACACAGCATTCTCATTAAGTGGAAAGGAAAGGAAAGGAAGAGGTGAAATCAACTCTAAGTTTCAGGGCAAGAGTTCCTCCAGTATCTCCTACCATCTCCAGGAATGGTTAACAAGCTGTAAAGTTTGTTTCTCAGGTTTCCCTGGTCATCCAGTGGTTAGGAACCCATATGTCAATGCAGGGGACATGAGCTGGATCCCTGGTCTGGAAAGATCCCAAATGCATCGGAGCACTTAAGCCCTCGAGCCACAACTTCCGAGCCCAAACGCTGCAACTACTAAAGCCTGTGTGCCTAGAGCCTGTGCTCTGCAACAAGAGAAGCCACCACAGTGAGAAGCCTGTGCACTTCAATGAAGAACAGCTCCTCACCGCAACTAGAGAAAGACTGAGAACAAAAACAAAGACCCAGTGCAGCCAAAAATTCATGAACAAAATAAATTATTTTTAAAAAGGTTTCAGGGGTACTCTTTCTACCCCCTTCTGATGTCTATGTCAGAAGCTTTCTCTATCTCCTTTATACTTTAATAAAACTTTATTACACACACACACACAAAAATAAAAATAAAAATAAAAAGGTTTCTTTCTCTGCTACTTTAACAAAAATAAGTTCACATGATAAAAAGGTATTGTGGGGGAAAAAAGGTATTGTGAAATGTAAAGCCAATATTGGTGGGACTGTTCTGAAATCAGAATCCAGTAAGGGCTGTGGCTTTGTTCAACAGCAATAAATCTTCTATTAGTAACTAAGGCTATTTAGCAGCAACTCTTTACTCAGACTAACCAAGTCCTGAAAGTAGTCATTAGCCTAGAATCAACAATTATTCCAAGCCAACTAAAAGAAACTGATTTTATCTGTTTCTCCTATGTATTGCACATAAATTTTAAGTGTTTGCAACCTCCAGCAAATATAAAGACAGTGCCTTGCTTTATTTGGAGAATAAGAGCGTATGCTTTAAGTTGACCCCACTTGCTATTTTTGGAATTTACTAGCCTCTCAACCAGGGACCCACTTTTAGAACACTATTAGCACTCTACCGTATCTGGGTTTCCTTCCAGCAGTACATTGATGGCTCTGTTGACATCTCCATTGCAGTCATGCAAAGCAATGACACATTCATCCTGGTTCTTGCCTGTGATATCAATCAACTGAAAGATAAAGATCAACAACCATGATGAACAAGCTTGCACTCTCCCAAAACGAAAATGATGAAGGAAAGGGAGAAGACACAGCTGAGTTTGAAAGAATTAGGTTTAAAAAAGCAAAACATGCAGAATTTTGACATTCTAGCTCCAAAAGCAAAATACTAAGATCTGTGATTAAGAATGGGGCAAAATATTTATAAAACAATCGAACAATAAAGTATCTAATAGAGAATCAAATGCAGAAACACAGTCTTCAGTATAACACGACTCTCCCTATTTCCTAGATACCACAAATGCTCAATGTCACTGTATAACAGTACTAACAAAGTCATTCAACAAAGAGCTTAAAATTAAGATAAAATCTCTTTGAACAAGTATCTGTCCAAAGGGGCACAGTAAATCAGACAATAAAAGCACTCATGTATTGGCTTAACCTATCATATTTCAGGTCAAAATTCTTTTAATACCTAAAGTGGAAAGTATCCTGGTAGGCATCAATCCTATTAACTGCGCTTTCATCTTCATGTTTTTTCCCACAACTTATGACAAATCAAAAATACACTCACTTGTTTCACCTTTTCCTCAAAGTCAGCATCATTATGGTCCGAAATCATCTGTGCAAGTCGAATTTGTTCTGCAGTGGCCTAAAAGGCAAGATCAAGAGACAATAGTTTAGAGAAATGAGAGGGACCAACACAGTCAACTGGGCTTCCCAGGTTGTTCAGTGGCAAAGAATCCACCTGCCAAGCAGGAGATGCGGGTTCAATTCCTGAGTTGGGAAGATCCCCTGGAGAAGGAAATGGCAACCCACTCCAATATTCTTGCCTGGGAAATCCCATGGACAGAGGAGCCTGGCAGGCTACAGTCCATGGGGTTGCAAACGAGTCTGACACAACTTAGCAACTGAGCAACAATCAATATTCATCATCTCCCACTCCAATTTCCTTCTCCAAGTTACATATGGCCAAGTAATAAAACATTTCCACCACTTCACTTCAGTTGCTCAGTCTTGTCCAACTCTTTGCGACCCCATGGACTATATAGCCGCCAGGCTCTTTCCACCACGTAAGACGCTTAAATGAGCAAAACAACAACACAGAGTTAAGCTGTCATTATTTCACACTACCTTCTCCAAAAAGCATGGAGCTTTTCTCTTATGTTTACAGTTAAAGAGACTCATTTTGGGGATCAAACACCACTTTGAAACATCTGTGCCTTAATTCAATTTCATGTATTTGCAAAATCCTGTGAAAACCCTGTTCCTGTTTCTGCAATGATTACTGTCACTCCCTTATTCCCTAGGGATGAGAATAGCATAAGGTTTAGTCTGAGGATACACTGAGCATATACTCTAAGTATCCAATGTATGCTTGTAAGATGTCAGAAATTTTAGCCCCAGCTGAGATAAATACTAGAATTCTGCTAGAAAATCACCTGGAAAGAGAAGTAAAAGAAAAATGAATAAGAGAAAAGTTATAATCTAACATATTTATCTGACCATAACCAAATATAACTGACTCATTCATATTAGGTGCCAATAAATACCAAACTGGTTATTTAAAAAAAAAGTATCTAAATTCAACTCAAAAAAAACACCCCAAAACCTCATAAACCTCAGTGTCCAGGTTAATTTACTCTTTAAAACTGAGCAGGCAAGAGAGGTGGGAGGGGGTTCAGGATTGGGAACACATGTACACCTGTGGCAGATTCATGTTGATGTGTGGCAAAACCAATACAATATTATAAAGTAAAAAAAATAATAATAATATTAAAAAATAAAATCTTGAAATATAAAAAAACTGAGCAATACTCTATAGAGTGTCTCATTTGTTAATTTTAAAGAACATAGTAAAGACACTAACTCCTCATGGGAAAGGAAAAATCAGATTAGGCCTCAATGAGACAAGAAAGGAAAATAAAAGACAAGTTAGGGAAAATAAGAGCAAAGGAAAGGAAAAGGTGGCAAGACAAAGATTGGCTAAAGAGATGTCAAAGTGGAAATTCAGGAAAATAAGAAATATATTGCTGAAACAACCCATATGAATAAAGGAAACTGCTATCTTAGAGATACAAAGCACAGGACCCATTCTTTCCAAGCCTCTTAATGCAGTAAATTAACAATAAAAAAATTAACAATAAAAATAAGCACGCTGCATCACAGCGTGTCATTAACAGTTATTAGGTCCCAAGTGAAAAGAGGAAAGGATAAGAAAATAAGAATGAAGAACCCAAACTAACAACCCAAAGCATAGAACTTTGCAAGGCTACCCCATGGATCCATATCCCTTGGGTTCTTTACCTGGGGCCGCTGCTTGTGCTGTGTCTGGTTTTGGTTTTGAGGTGGTTCCCAGTTTCCCCGGGCTCGGTTAGTGCCCACCGACGTCATCATTTACAGTATATACAAATAACAGTATTTACAAGGTAGAATACTGAAAGATTTACAAAAAAAAAAAAGAGGAAAAAAAAAGTTTAGATGTTAAATGCAGGTAAAATGTTTTCAACCTTTTTCATCAGCACCTTCACGACTATCATTTCTTCAAAGAAATCAACATGCACCTGTTCTTGAGACATTTATAGTCTGATGAATTCTTTAGGGTACTAATCCATTTTTGCAGAACAATAAATGTATAAAACGTGTTAAGTGATGGTTTGCTTATTTTAAAATTATGGGCAGAATCTGGTTACAGTCCCTTATAAGCAGGCTTTGTTAAGTTTTGGTATCTTAATAGTTAGCAAAACAATGTTAATAATCAAGTCGTCCCATAAGTGAAAATATCCAAAGTCCCTCTGACAGAAGGAATGATAATCAGCAAAGCCTGGAAACAAAAGCCTTCCAGGAAGGGGATTAGCCTATACTTCAAATAAAAACAATTTTAAATGCTTTACTCAACCTACCTTTGAAAACAGCTTTACCTGCCTTACAACCTTTTAAACATAAGCTGCATGCGTCCTCCATCATTTGGGGAAGGACAAGCTCAAGTCTAGCTTTTCTCCCTCAAGTTTCTGTCCGTCAGTATGGTGCAGGGGCTCCCACAACTTTCCACAAGGCATGTATTAGCCCCAGTGACTGCTTAGAATCTCAGTTCCTTGGATAATAATTCCAGCACCCTGCTTTTGTGGCTGTTTTTGTTGGTTTCCTAAGTCCAAAGTTCCAAGAAACCAGAATGGCAATTACCCTCCACCACTCACCTTAATATACAGAGAATCCCAAATATGTCCCAAATCAAAAGCATTTGGCACAAAGTTTTATTTGGAAGAAAGTCCTTCTGGGAAATCATTTTAAACTTGAGACATTATTGCCAGCAAGATGACTTTTGTTGAGTCTTTAAAGAGACAAGGAACACACAGGGCCTTCCCAAAACCAGATCAGTTTATGTTACCACACTTCCTAACAAGCAGATTCTAAATGCAATCTCAGTTGCTGTATTTAGCAAAGAAAACATTCATATTATGGAGTGCTCAGAAGGAGGTTACTCTGCATGTTTTATTCCATTCCAAAGAGGACAAATTTATACTTTTCTGCTCTACATTATTTTTCATTAATAAAACTTCACATAGGGTAATTCTAGGCTGCCCAGAAGACATTGCCAGATCTGAGGGACAGGTAGGTTGGGTTTCTAAGGAAATATGCAAGCATGAACTATTGAGAGTGAATTTCACCTATTTCTTCGGTCACAAAGTAAGCTAACTTCCCTGTGGATAAATCCTTCACCCAATTGGGTCAATGTATCACATAGGTCTTTATTGTTTGATGCAGTCACTAAGAATTAAGAGTTCTACATTCCCTATCACCAAGAAAAGATTTTTAAGGAAACTTTAGGGCTAATTTTTAACCATTACCTCTTCTCCCTACACATGTGCACAAAAAGGCCTGTACATTTGTCTAGATAGTACAAGATTATTTGATATACAGAAGTCCATTTTCCCAGGCTGCCATTATTGGCAAGTTTCAAAACTTAACTTACAAAAATCAAGTGTTGTTCAACCAAGTACCTAGATTCAAATCAAACAGAAAAAAAAAAAAAAGAAAAAGAAAATACCTAGAGGAAAACTATTAGGCTTTACTGTAATTGGCTCAAAGATGAAGATTCTAACCATGGGAGTAGCCTCTCCTAGAACTTAAAAATATATATTGTGTTCTACTCCACGTGTTTCCATTTGTGAGCAGGAGTTGTTAAGTAGAATTTCATGACTACCTGTAAAGACAATTGCATGTATAGTACCTGTCAGCGTAAATACATTATTAGTCATTTCAAAACCCACATTAATTACTTAGGAAGGGGGAAAAAACACCTCCTGATCATTCTATTAACTTCCATTTCTCTAAGTGCTTTGAAATGTGTGACTAACAAAATTTTACCACCTATGTAGTAGCAACACTGAGCAACAGGTCAAAAATAAGTGATCTGGGTGGCTCACTGGAGGGCACAGATTTAGTAGCCATTTAGTAGTAAAGAGACACATACCCAAAGTTACCACAGTGGAGGTGAGGAATCTCTTTAAGTACTCTTTCATATAGCATAAAAATATTTAATGAAAGTAGGTGAGAAGTATTGGAGACAAGGGAATAGTGCGGAACAAATACAGGTTTCAACACAGGAGTGCCCTTGACCATTTTTTGAAAACCAGCTACTTAAAAAAATAGCCAGAGAAATTTTACAGAAAAAAAATAAATAACAAGTATTTATTGAGTATCTACTATGTGTCCAGTATTTTAGTAAATACAAAAGCAATATGACTTGGTTGCTGCCCTCAGGGAGCTTACAATCTAATTTGAGAAACAATTCAGAAACCCTGAAGCTGGATGGGGATGGGTAAGGCTTGCTACTTCTAAAGAGCAATTAATTCCCCTAGATGCTCTGTGGAAATTATCCCTGCAACTCCTTCCCCATCAACTTGAACCTAATTTAAAAAGAGTACTTCCGAGTTAGGACACATTTTGGCAAGAAGGAGCTTTAAAAATCATAATCAAAACAGTACATTTTAAGGTCTTTCATCATCAGTTTTCATGCCAGCAACACTTTCCGACTTCCCGTTCACAATGGAAATAATCACCGGGAGAGCCTAATCTTTTTAAGGACAATGGTTGCAGGATCTCAAAAGCAGTTTTATCAACCCATACACAGCCAAACGTTTTAGTTCTCCAGGAATTCGGGTTGTCAATGACCCTCATCACATCCCAGCAAGTGACATCAGATATCCATCCCCAAAGCAGAAGGTGGGCGGTGGAAGTGAATGGGGAGGAGACAAAAACAAAACAAAACAAAACACGATTTCACCATCTAATAATCAGGGACAGTCAAAGGCAAAAAGGATAACAACAACAAAAAGGCCTGTTACTGTGGTGTTTTTCTTTCACAATATCCTACACCAGAGATGGCTACATTTCAAGAACAGTGGAAAAGGAGCAGCCTATTTGTGACACCAGTTTGCAAAGCAATTTAAGGACTGCCCACAAGGTGAAGGGTCTGAAGAAATTTGGGATTCCTGTTCCATTATGAGAAGAGTGATCAAAACCCCACTGCTCCAGTGACGTCCCTCAGGCGTAATATATCCTATGGGGGCCTCCCATGCCCAGCTTCCCAGATAACATCATAATTGTGTGGGGTACCCAAAACAACGGTATGGACAACAGGAAGCTAAAGACAGCAGCAAAAAAATATATTCCAAGAGCTGGGGCGGTGAGAAAGAAAGAAGGGTAATAAGAGGAGCTGACAAAGAGGCTGGAAACGGAGAGGGGACGCAAGCCCACGCGTGGAGGATGGGAGGCTCACCCCGCTCAGCACCACATCGGGAGCTCACAGGGCCAATCGCCTCCTTACCTCCCACCCGGAACAAATTAATCCTCCGCACTCCAAACTGAGGGCCACATGGGGAGTTTGGGGCAGCTCCACCCCATCATCTTCCCTCCCCCCCTCCCCGCCACCCCTAAACCAGGCCGGATCCGGATCACAGGGGGCCCGCAGAGGGTTGGAAAGGGAGGAGGCCTTCTCGTCTTCTCCACAGGAACCGGCCAGGGGTAAAGAGAAGGCCCTACCTCAGGCGGGGCCCAGGCCTCGCTCACTCGCGCTCTTTCTCGCTCTCCCCCGTCTCAGGCTCTAGCCGCATGGCCCCCCCCGCCGCCGACTGCCCCAAGCCCCGCCCCGGCCACGCTCCCAAATCGAGGCCCCGGCTCTGGCGCGGCCCCACTGGGCCGCGAACCCAACCATAAACAAAACCTCCAGCGGCCGACTCGAGGGGGTGCGCCAGGGGCTCGCACGACTAGGTGGGGGGTGTACAGTGGGGAACACGGTGCGGGGGGCCTACCGAGGGAGGGGTATACGGCGGGGGTAAGGGAGAAAGGAGGGAGGGTAAAGGGGAACGCGGATTTAAAGGGGCCGCGGACAATACCCGGCCCCGCCGCGCTGCCGCTGCCGCCGCCGCCGCCGCCAACGCCGCTGCGCTCCCAACTTTACCTCAGTCTCCTCCACACTGACACCCCGGGCCGCGCCGCCCTGTCACGTGATATAAGGTTCCCTCCTCCCCCCCCCCCTTTTCCCTCTCGCGCTCGCTCTCGCGCCTTCTCCCTCCCACTTGCCTTCCTGCGTCCCCCAGCACGTGACGCGAAAGGGGACGCGCACGTAAGCGTGCGCGTGCCCCCTCGCCACGAGACACCTCATCCCGGCTGCGCGCGTGTGCCCCCGCCTCCTCCGCGGCGGCCCCGCCTCCGCCACGTGACGAGCAGAGGGCTTCTGCTTCCTCTTACTGGCGTAGTTCCGCGTCTCAGCACTCGCCGGTCCCGGTTGTCTTTGCGTGCCTGAGTCACGTGCTTGGGGGAAGCGGGAAGGCGTTCTTCTTCTTTCCTAGCCCCCCCATCCGCCATGTTTTCAGGCCCGGTCAGCCTTGGTCTATCCCGGTAAGGAAATGGCCGGGGAGTTTCAGAAACCCAGGCGCCGTTGCCTCAGCAGAGCCCGGGCTGACGACGCAGGGCAGCAGGTTAAACCGGAGCAGTTCCGCGCGGGGTGGGGAGGCCATGGCGTCCGGCAGTAACTGGCTGTCTGGCGTGAATGTCGTGCTGGTGATGGCCTACGGGAGCCTGGTGAGGAGATATCCCCACCCCATTCCTGCGGTCGCGTCTGACCCAGTAGAGACCCTCCTCTTGAGCAGTCCCCGTGTCCTCATTCTCCACCCACTCACCTGCACTTTTTTCTGGGCTTTGACTCCTATCCCAGGAGTACCTGGGAGCGTAAGTCACCGACTCGCACCGCCCCGCCCCCAGCTGAGAACCCTCCCTCTAAACCCTGGGACGCAGACCCCCCACGCATATCCGCCACAGGTTCACCCGTACCCACCCAACTTATATCCCGAAGCACCCCTTAGAACCCCAATTGATATTTGAATTGAAAGCATGCCTTTTATTTGTTTAATTTTTTAATTCAAGGTTCTTTGCCTTTTGGACAGGTGTTTGTACTGCTATTTATTTTTGTGAAGAGGCAAATCATGCGCTTTGCAATGAAATCCCGAAGGGGACCTCATGTCCCTGTGGGACACAATGCCCCAAGGTAGGTTCTTAAAACATGAGATAGGCGTGGTTTTCTCCAGATCTATTAGGGCTCAGAATGAGATTTCCTTTGCTTTTCAGGGAGAAGGCAATGGCACCCCCACTCCAGTACTCTTGCCTGGAAAATCCCACGGACGGAGGAGCCTGGTAGGCTGCAGTCCATGGGGTCGCTGAGGGTCGGACACGACTGAGCGACTTCACTTTCACTTTTCACTTTCATGCATTGGAGAAGAAAAGGGCAACCCACTCCAGTGTTCTTACCTGGAGAATCCCAGGGATCGGGGAGCCTGGTGGGCTGCCGTCTGTGGGGCCGCACAGAGTCGGACACGACTGAAGCAACTTAGCAGAAATGACTCAATTCCCGTATTCTTTGTCCAGTTACCCACGTGCTTGCTTTAGTACACTGAGCAATAAAGATTGTCTTGAGTCCTGGCTTACCTGCTCACTGCTGTGGTACAGCTAGTAACTTATCCAGGGACTTCAGTTTCTGCATCTGCAGAATGAAGGACTTGAATTAAAATTCCAAACTTTTCTGTAAGATATTTCCCTGTTAAACTTAAGCTACCCAGTGTTTTCTGTTTGAGGATTTTGTTTTGTTTTTGATTTGGGATGGAGTTAGTGATTAGAATTAGCCCCACATCAGTGAGGAGGAAAACTTGGCAAAACTTTAGATTTATGAAATGAAGTCACTCAGTCATGTCTGACTCTTTGCGACCCTATGGACTGTAGCTGGCCAGGCTCCTCTGTCCATAGGATTTTCCAGGCAAGAATACTGGAGTGGGTTGCCATTTCCTTCTCCAGGAGATCTTCTCGACCCAGGAATCGAACCCAGATACCCTGCATTGCAGGCAGACTCTTTACCTCTGAGCCAACAGGGAATCCATTTAGATTTATGAGGGCAGCACAAATCATCTAGTTCCATCATTCATGTTACAAACTGAAACCTAAGAAAAGGAAGCAACTTACTGAGGACATACAGGAAGTGAATAACCAAGTAGTCTCTGTCTCTACTGTCTCCTGAAGATAACCGCCTTCCTTTCCTCACTTAAAATAATCTACTGAAATTTTATTTATATCCCAGTCCTTCCTGAGTTCCATACTTGTGTATCCAGATGCCTTCCTAACATTTCCAGTTAGATGTCAGATAGGCATCTCAAACCTAACATGTCAAAATCAGAACTCTTAACACCCTCCTGCCACCCCCACCCTGCTGCTGCTCTCTTCCACTTCTGGGTAAAAGGTGCCTGCTGCCCCTACCAACCTCCTTTTGTATGGCTCTCCATTGATCACTGGGATCCAGCTGCGCTGATTGAGTTCCTTATCTTTATGTGTGCTGTTGCTGGGGCAGAATGATCAACCTCTGGTTTTCATGTAGGTAGTTCACTTGATCTTTAGAGCTTACTTCAAGTACTATTTCCTAGAAAGAGGAATGCTTATGACTCATTATAAACTAGGTCTTTTTTTCTCAGATAGCATTTTACTACAAATTCTTTTATGTGTATTTGTTTAATGCCCGTCTCTTCCCCTAAGCTCTAATAACGTAGGCACCATGCTAGTTTTGTTCACTGCTATAGAGCCACGGCCTACATATAGTAGATAGTTAATAATTCATTGTTGAGTGTAAAGCAGGTTAGTGGGAGGGCTAGAGCTGGTATACAATTACGTCAACTCCTAGACCAGTGTTCTTTCATTAAATAGTGTTGTAACTCTTCTCATTTTTCTTCGATGATATATTTCATGGAAAGCCTCAAAGATGTGGCCTGAAACCTCAGCAGTGCTTCCACATTCTCTCAGTTCTCCAAATGCCAACTGCCTCCCGTAAGAAGGACATAGGGTTAGTTTACACTGTATCATGAGTCAGTCATACAGGGTTAGTTTACACTATATCATGAGTCAGTCAAAACTTTGACTATTTAGAAACACCCTACCACTGCCACCCCCTCCTGGCAACCATAGACTAGATGAGATCAAGATTCCTTTTGCTCTAAAACATTCTGTTTAAATTCTTAGCTGGTGAAAAGTGTAAATTAGTAAAACTGCTTTGGAAAATATTGGGGTATTGTCTAGTAAGATTGCAAACATACCTAATCCACAGCCCAGCAATTCCATTCCTACAATACAGAAATTAATTTTTGCATGTGTACCGGAAGACATGTACAAGAATAAAGCATTGTAATTTTTTTTTTAATATGGTAAGCTAAATTTCCACTTGAAACATATTTGTGTTCTGGAACACTATGAGAAATGAAAATAATCTGAAGATAAGAATATGAACACAAATGAATCCCCAAAATAGTTTTGAATGGAAACAATAAATTACAAACATGAATGAATCTCAAAAACATGCCGAGTGAAAAAAATGCCAGAAAGCCATTCACAAAAGAGTACATACCATATGATTCCATTCCATTTGTAGAGAATTTTAAAACAGATAAAACATCAGTGTTCCCTGGGTCATGGAGGGGGAGTTTAACTGCAGAGGAGGAAGAAAAACATTTGGGGATGATGGAAATGTTCTGTACTTTGATTGGAATGGTAGTTGAATGAAAGTTATTCATCTGTCAAGATTCATCAAACAACACACAAAATGGATATATTTTATTGCATTTGAATTAAACCTCAATAAGGTTTATTTAAAATTTTAAAAGATTGCAGAGAAATTCAAAATATTTTTCCATTTGTATGAAGTTCAAAGCCAGGCAAAGCTAAACATCTTCAGGGTAGCATGATAAAACAGCAAAGAAAAATAAAACTTCAGAAATTAAGGTTGGAGGTTGCATTTGACCAGGGGGTGGACACAAGGCTTTGAAGTCATTGGTCATTCCCAGTTCTTAAAGTGAGTAGTGCATACAGGTGTTCACATTAATGAATTTTATAATTATTTAAGGTGTATATATATTAAATGTGTTCTATATATGACATACTTCACAATGAAAGTTTCTAAACAGTTACAAGAGAATACTTCTTGGGACTCTGGCAGCCCTCTTAAGTTAGAAAGATGAATACGAAACTGTTAACAATGGTTTATATATATATGTATATATATACTTTTTTTTTTAAATTTACAGCAAATTTTGCTGTAGCATGTGGGATCTAGTTCCCTGACCAGGGATCAAACCTGGGCCCCCTGGATTGGGATCTTGGAGTCTTAGCCACTGGACCAGCAGGGAAGTCCCTAGTTTCTTTTTGAATTACCTACTTAAAACATTAAATATGCTCTTAGAAGAAAACCTCTAGAAATCCTGTGGTCCACCAGGTAAAGATAGTTCCCAAACTTCTAAACCATATACAGATCTCCTTATAGGGTTTTAGAATAGATTATGACCTACAGTTGATGTCCATTTTTCCCAGCTCAGGAAAAAACAGCTAACCAAGACTCCTAAATCCAATTGAGGGGACCTCCTTGGCAGCCCAGTGGTTAAGACTACACTTCACTGCAGGGGATGTGGGCTCAGTCCCCTGACGGGGAATCTAAAAGCCTTCATGCAGCTCCCTGGTGCAGAAGAAGAAAAAAAAAAATTCAGAAAGTCAGAAATAATAAAACTTGAAAGAATTCCAGCAGATTAAAAGATCTAGCTTAGAGATACGCGTTTTGGAGAGGTTCTTAGCAAATCCAGTCCCATTCTCTCTTAAATTCTTGAGTCAACCTGGTGCTTTCATTAGCCAAGTGAGCATTTTCTTTGCTTCTGTTGTCTTAGTTGTTCCCCGCTTTGCCCCTGTTTCCAGATTGATGGGAAGCAAAGTACAGGCTAAGTGGCCGTATATTCTTTTCTCCACATGAACAGGACTTAAAGAGGAGATTGATATCCGACTGTCCAAGGTTCAGGATATCAAGTATGAACCTCAGCTTCTCGCAGAAGATGATGCAAGACTGCTACAGCTGGAAACCCAGGGAAATCAAAGTATGTAGCATGTTCTTGGACAGTACTTCAGTGAGGGGTCTCATAAATTCTGAATTCCTTTTCTCAGTTGTAAACATAGCTGCTGGCAAACTCAACAGCTATGGTTCCTTGTTACTAGGCATATGTTAGATTGGGAAACACTAAGCTTGGAGTTTGGAGAATCTTTTGAGGGTTATTCCTAACACCAGTCTCTTTCTCAACAGGTTGCTACAACTACCTATACAGGATGAAAGCTCTGGACGCTATCCGTGCCTCTGGTAAGGGCTGCTCAGCAGCTGTTTTGTATCTTGAGAGCTCACCTGGGAAAGAGAGGGAGGAACCTAATTTATGTTAGAATTTGTCCTTTCTACACCTACCCAACTGGTAGGAGTTTGCTAATTTTGAGAGTACTGGGTTACTGTTTTGCCTTAAGGAAATGATGTAGGTAAGTTATTTTTCTCCAGAGAGTCTGGATTTGTTTTGTTTTTTCTATACCTTTAGTTTCATGAACTAGTGGTAATTTGCTTGTTTTTCCACAGGAGACAGGCAACATCTGCTTTTCACCAAGCCTACATAGATGGTTCCTGATTTTTTTTTGCCATTTGACCAATGTCAAAAATACTCTTGAATTTTTTTCCATCTTTTTCATATGACTGTTGTCAGAAATGCTTTATGTCTACCAAAACATAGTTTATATCTTAAACTGTAGGTAGGTAGGAGGGTAAATAGGAAAATGACACTGTTATATACCATTGGTATAATTTAACAGTTACATTGCCACCACTGTATGACCACTCAGACATAGCTCTAGATCGCTAGTCTTCTTAATTCTCTTAAAATTTCCCCCAACTCACCCATTGTACCTGTTTCTAAGTTTGGGAAATTAATTAGGAAGACTAAACAAATGAGAAAGGGGGTATCATTGTTCTGTTATCTCCACAGAGATCCCATTTCATGCTGAAGGCCGGCATCCCCATTCCTTAATGGGCAAGAATTTCCGCTCCTACCTGCTAGATCTTGAAACACTAGTACTCCTTTCAAGGGTGTGCGCAAGGCCCTCATTGATACCCTGCTGGATGGCTATGAGACAGCCCGCTATGGGACAGGGGTAAGCCACAGTGAATGGCCACTTTTTCCTTCAGGGAACTAAAGGGATGCGCCAGACTGAGAGATCCTCATTCTTCCTTCCTCTTTCTTCAGGTCTTTGGACTGAGTGAGTACCTGCGCTATCAGGAGGCCCTGAGTGAGCTGGCCACAGTGTGAGTTTGGAGGGGAACATGTTAAAGGAAGCTGGTTAGAGAATACAGTAGTCCTGGGTTGTTTTCACAGTTAGATTACTTTCAAAAGCACTGTGAACAAAATCAGGTCCTAGAGCTGTTTCTTTCTTAACGGTGGAAAGTAGATGCAAGCTAATAAGAGAAGTTTCTCCTACTTTTTTGTATCTCTTTTCTTATTTTTATTGTTTTGTCCAACTCAGTAAAATGTCAGAATTGGTGTAATCTGTTACACCAGTAAAAGGAATAAAACAGTTTTTCAGCAAACAAAGATGTCTTCCTTTGTATCTTGGCCTGATAAAAGTAAGAATTAATTATCAGCCAACTTTATTACCACTTAAAGTATTAATAACCCTGACTGAAACAAAAGGTATCACTAAAGACCTAGCTGTGTTTTATAGAAAAGACTTCATGACTTTTTGCTGGGAACATTTTAAATACCTACTAACAGAGCTTTAATATGTTGTTTATGCATGTATGTAATTATAAGAGTAAAGGGGGAAAGCCAGTCTGGAATAAAGAGTTACTTACCAGCCACGAAAATCATACATTTGCTTTCTGCTGTGTTGATTATGGCTCTTTCTCAAAAGATGAGGGGTATTTCTGTCCTGTTTTCTGTATATCCTTATAAACTGCTTTGTTCTAAAGACAAAGGGTCCTATAAAAACTACTTAGAAAACTAATGAAAACCCTTGGAAAGGGTGGAAAAGGCCTGTTCAAGTTTAGTTTCTTTGAAAGTAAAATACTGTATGACTCCACTTATGTGAGGTACCTAGAGTAGTCATATTCACAGAGACAGAAAGCAGAATGGTGGTTGGTAGTGGCTGGAGGGAAAGAGGAATAGGGAGTTGTTTAATAGGCAGAGAGTTTGTTTTCCAAGATGAAAAGAATTCTGGACGTTGGTTGCACAACAGTGTGAATGTACCTAATACTACTGAACTGTAAACATTTAAAAATTGTTAAGATGGTAAATTTTATGTGTACTTTATCACATTTTTAAAAATTTAGTCTCTTAAATCTCTAGTTTCTAGAAAGTTTCAATGGGTATATTGAAGAGTATAGGCTCTAAAATCTGACCAACTTAAATTTTAATCCCAGCTCTCTGTCACTTACTAGCTTTGTGATCTCAGGCAACTTACTTGATGGACCCTCAGTTTCCTAATCTGCAAAAGGGGTGATACCACCATAAAGGGATAATGGGATGTGAGTAAATTACATGTTGGTAAAAGAACTAGATTTAGTGTCCTAACTTAGGATAATTCAATAGTTAATTTCAGTATTATTTTTTGGAGGTCAGTTGTTTCAAAGGACTCTTTGGACTGGGAGTATATTAGTGGCATGCACACATTAGGTGAATTAGAATTAAAAGTTTTCTTTAAGGACAGTGGAATGAAGACGAGGTTGAGTCAGAGACAGGGACTCAGTGGTAAGCCACCACATGAGATTTTAGTAACTAGTTTGTAAGATAGGACAGAGACCATTTGTGGCTACAATTGCATGTATAGGATGTAGAAGCCTTGAATTGTTTTCTTCCATTAGTCCTCTATCTGTCCATGACCAGCCCTCTTTGTGTTCTTCAGGGTCAAAGCACGAAGTGGGAGCTCTCAGCGACAACACCAGTCAGCAGCCAAAGACCTAACCCAGTCTCCTGAAGTCTCCCCAACAACCATCCAGGTGACATACCTCCCCTCCAGTCAGAAGAGTAAACGTGCCAAGCACTTCCTCGAATTGAAGAGCTTTAAGGACAACTATAACACACTGGAGAGTACTCTGTGATGGAGCTGATGGCCTCTCACTGTTGAAGGAGCCACACAGACTGCAGTGTGCTTGCTGGGTGGCCTCACTCAGGTCATCTGGGTCAGCCCAGCTCTGGATCAGCTGAAGCCCTGATTGTGTTCAGAGCTCTAAAGATTTCACGCCTAGAGGATCATTCTCCCACCTGTTCTTATGGCCAGTTTCAGAACATCAGTTAAGACTTTATTTTCCCTTGGTATCACTTTTCTCTGGAGTTGAATTAGATGTTTTTCTTTAATATTTCTGTCGAAGCTTCCTTAAAAATCCTCACTTGGTTTTTTGATCGTGGTTCATCTATCCTTTTCCATACTACAAATTATCCCAAGGGTGACTGGGCTTGGTGTCTTGTCTTCTGTACACAGTTGAATGGGAGCCATTTGGTTTGAGACATGTAAGAGTTGATTGGTGGAAATGGTATACAGAATGCTGGGGAAATTGTTGGAGGCCATGAGTGCTACCTAGAACAACTTACTCTGGTGCTCCACTTAAACCAGGATGTTAATGGGAACATTAACACAACTTCTCTAACATGCGAGGATCTACCTTCCACTTTCATTGTATACTGTCATGAATAAATTGAAAAAGGGATGTTTTAACATTGATATAATCCCATCACTTCTTATTTGAGGGGTAGTGTGAAGGAATAGACCAGTATCTTGATCTGACTTTGTAAACCATTTAATGAACAATTAAAGCGTATGATTCATTCCTCTATAGTTGTCTTTTTAATAGAGCAGGCATGTGAGGACTTCTCTGGTGGTCCAGTGGCTAAGACTTCATGCTCCCAATGCAGTGAGTATTGGTTCCACCCCTAGTTGGGGAACTAGAGTTCAATCAAAAAGTTCGATCAAAGATCCCACATTCTGCAACTAAGACCCGGTGCACCCTAGTTTTAAAAAAATGTTTATTTATATTTGGCTGCACCGGGTCTTAGTTGCAGAATGTGGGATCTTTGATCGAACTCTTGAGTTGTGGTATGCAAACTCTTAGTTGGGTCATGTGGGATCTCAAAAGAAGAAATCCTAAAGTTGCAACGGCTCCTTGCTCAGAAAAGTGCCTGTGTCACTAATAGAAGGCTGGAGAACCAGGATTCCCTTCAGGTCTCTGGGGCAACTGGCCAGGTGACCAATGAACTCTCATAGGCCTAGGCTCATTGTTGGAGATGTAAATGTTGCTATGACTACTGAATCCTTGGTGACTAAACAGAAATGAGAGCTTGCTCAGTTTCCTAAGACTACATCAAGCAAGTCTGTAGACATGTCCATGGAAAAGTTGGGAAAAGTAGAAGAGGTACGCAGAGTAGGAAAGGCTGCTTTGGATGCATTTCCCCTGGATAAGGTCTCCAGATGAATTTCTCAGAAATTGACAGTTCTTGAGAGAGGCCCTTGATGTAACTGAAGGGTAGCAGCGGGGCGTGAGGGCAGGCCGGCGGAGACTGGCACACAGTAGGTATTCAAATCAAATATTTGCTGCATACTAACCCCTGCATGAATAGGACTTTCTCCACACCTGCCCTCGGAAGTTGGCTACTCCCTTTTCTCTGAAAAGAAAGGTTTTTGTCTCCCACTATGTTAGGGCACTGAGGGTGAGGTACTGGAGATCAAGGCAGATAACAGAACTCACTTTTCTTGCAGCATTTTCAAAGGGCCCTGGAACTTAAGAAGATGGTGGACAGGTAATCTCTGCTTCTGTCCTTTCCCTTACATTTCAGCTTGACATTTTCACTCCTGCCCTCCTCTGATATCCACTTCGTCTTGTTAGAGGCTCCTCAAAAAGGCAAATAGGTGTGAAGCAGGCAAGCAGCAGCCTTTGTTTCCTTGCTTCCCATTCTTTGAAGGAAAATTGGAGCAAGTTTTTGTTCTTTTAAGGAAAATTCAAATATTTGTTGTCTGGTATCACACTCAGCAACCATGTGGTAGGTATGCAGTAGGTATTTATTGAATGAATGAATAAGAAAAAGATTAACCTGTGTATCTCTTAATCACCTGGGGAGTTTTTTAAAAAACAAAGGTCTTAGGACTTCCCCGGTGGTCCAGTGGTTAAGATTGCTCGCTGCCAATGCAGCAGGTGCGGGAGTGGGTGGGGAACTAAGATCCCATGTGCTGCATGATGCGGCAAAGATTAAAAAAAAAAAGGCCTTAACCCAGAAGAATGACTAAAATGGCCTAAGATTAGATAGGATAAGCCTGTTTTTAAGGTTTCATAGGTTATACCCAGAGGTAGCAAGGATGTGACATAAAAGAATGTATATAGTTTTCATGGGAGTCAAGATTGATGCAGCCTTTTTTATAAAATCTGTCAGAATTTTAAATTCACAGATCCTTTGAACTGGCAACTCAACTTCTAGGAATACCTCATACACATACCTACAAAAGCAATAGAATGTACACACACGAGTATTCATGACTATTGTTTATACAAGTAAAAAAGCTAGAAATAACATGTAGCTGGTGAAATTATGTTATAAAATACTTGGCAGCCTTTAAACAGAATGAAGCAAATCTCTTAAGTGCTGATATGAAAAGTTCAAATTATTACGTAATACTGCTTATGTAAATGTATGATTTCATGTTAAAAATAAAAGTTATACTTGCTAATACATGATAGAAAATTTTAAAGATTCACAAGAAACTGATAACTTTGTTGAGATGAACTGGGACAGAAGAATGATGCTTCCAGCTTTCATTTAATATATATTCCTGTGTGTATTTTTCAGTCATCTGTAAAAAATACTTGATTTTTTTAAAGAACTGTCAAGATTATCTGAACAGAGGATATGTGTCTATCACATGTGTATAATCCTGTGTATTAGAAAACCTTAAATGATTCCAGAGTGTGTCTAGCCAAGACTGAGTATCACTGGTATGATGGAAGGAATCAATCCTTAGATTGGATTTGATACCCACGTCTGCCATTAGGTGACCTTGGGTAACTTACCTGAACTGTTTCCTTGTTTGTATAATGCAAAAATTGATACCTATGACACATGGTTATTATGGTGATTGAATGATATACTTCATATTAATATATGTTAGGTTCTAAATCAAGGTTTCCCCTAGTGGCTCAGATGGTAAAGAGTCCGCCTACAATACAGGAAACCAAAGTTGGATCCCTGGGTTGGGAAGATCCCCTGGAGAAGGGAATGGCAACCCATTCCAGTGTTCTTTCCTGGAGAAGCTAAGCCAGTACTAGTCACCTTTTCAAGGAGTTTGCAGTCTTCTCTGACAATGGTACAGAAGTTCTGATGAAGAAGAGCCTCCCTGACAGGGTTTTGTCTCTCCTCCTAACTCTAACCTATTCAACCCCTACCTTTGTGCCTGGGACAGGTGGCGAGATTCACACACTCACTGTCTGTGGCAGATAACATTAAGCCAGAGGAGAAACCCATATGCTATCCCTAAGGATGCAGGACACCATGGTACAGGAGTTGGCACTGGCCAACAAGCAGTTGCTGATGGTGAGTTCCAGTGGCCTGAAGGTTCATCCTCCACTGCACTATTCCTTTTCCCATTGGGATTCCCAAGCTCCTGGTCTCTGCCATTACACCAGAGCAGCAACTCTAACCCTGAAACCAAAGCTCCTTTTCACCAATTCTTTGTATCCAGCTGCAGAGTCCCAAAGCTGTCTAGTCTTTGCTCCTCTCACCTTGGCAAAACTGTGCCTTAGTGCCTAGCATCTGCCTCTGGGAACCTCTCTCCTGGAGTCCCCAGTTGCTGTCATGTCACCATCTTTGTATCCCAGGTGCCTAGAAAAATTTGTGGGTTTTGGTGTGTTCTCAGAAAAGACGTGGGCCTGCACACCCACAGAGAAAAAATGGGTTGGCTTCCCCTCTAAAGTTTAGTCTTTATGCTCCTGCTTAATTTTAAGCCATAGCTAATTCCAGATCCAAGAGAAAACGGGATGGGAAAGCAAGCAGGGAGAAAGAATGAGGAGGGCAAGTAAACAGAGGGCAAATATCACACTCTTCTATCCACCCCACCAGGTCCGTCAGGCTGCCCTGCACCAGCTGTTTGAAAAGGAGCATCAGCAGTACCAGCAAGAACTAAATGAGAAGGGCAAAGCTTTTTACGTGGAGAGACTCTGATGGCATTCAAAACATTGTCCTTCCATTCTCACCACATCTGCTAACCTAGCCTTCTTGAGTCCCACTACCCCCAAGGTCCCTTCCTAAACGCACCTGGATATAGTTATCTGCCCAGAGCTTAAGACAGTGTTCCCACTCTCGCATCTCCTGTTCTTGTCAACCCCCGGTGCTATCTGGAAAATGATCTATGAAACAATGGTAAAAACAAGAGTGACGCCTTGTGGTCAGAACGAGGTATGCAGTATTGACGTGAGTGGAGGAGAGGTGGATAGATGAACGTGAGCAGAGCATCCTGATTTGGTTTAATAAATAAAGCTACTTCTTAAAAGTTCAGACTTGGACCACTGGCTTATTCTTTCAGCCCACTTTGAAGTGTTTATTCACAGCTGCCAGTATCTTAATACAGCTTTCTGGATTTGCTCACCACCTCTCTGATCTCACTTCCACAGATCTCTTCTGTATACTTGGACAATAGCTCTGAATCTGCCTATTAATCTACGGCACTATGGGGCTTGATGTCTGTAGGACTGGATTTTATGTTTTGACCTTGCCAATTATTGTGAGACCTTGGAAAAGTCTCTTTCCTCTGAATTTCTGTCTGAATGCTCACCTGTTCAAAATGACAGGGTTCCAAACTCAAACGCCTTCAGGGGCTAGGCAAGTAATATAGAAGTTATGAAGGGGAAAGAAATGGTGGGATTTATGGGGGGCTAGAAAGAGTGTGACATCTTAATCCATTCAAAATTCTGAAAAGCACTAATTAATCATATGCATCTATAGGCCACAGAGAACCTTACTCATACAGATCCACTTTACATACAAATGATACCTCAAGCCAAAGAGACTCCCACTTTGCAGCCAGTCACAGGAGCAGAAACACACCATCACTGATTAACTGCCATCATACTTCTTTTCCCCTCATCCCTCACCTTGCCATCTGCATTCTCATTGGTGACTCATCCTTCCCACACTGATGATATCCTGCTCTCAACACTGTGGCTCTGTCCACACTGCAAAACTCACAGCTTTTCTTTCCCCTGTGCCCCAAGTCTGCCTTTGTCCTTCAATACGCCATTTTCATCTTAGCTGTCAGAACTTCTCCTTCCTCCTCTCCTCACCACACTGATGAGCACAGAGAGGTAGCAAGATATAAAGAGAAAAGCACACACTTTGGAGTCAGGTTTGGGTTCAAAGTCTGGCTTCACTTCTTGTGTATGTATAGGTTATTTCTCTGAGCCTCAGTTTTCTCTTCTGAAAGTGAATATAATACCCATCTCATAGAAACATTATGAGGATTAAATAAGATAAATGTGTGTAGAGAGCAAGCACAGCCCTTGGCATGCAGTAGGTATCCTCCCACTTCCCTCTTAGGAGATTTCCTATGACCCAAGCCCTTCACAGATGCCCTGCTTGGCTCCCTGGCCAGCCCCCTTAGGCAGCTCAAATATCATTCTCCATCCCAGCCCTGTCTTTTTCTGTCCTAAATGTCCATTCATCCTCCAGTGTCCATCAGCCCTGCTTTCCAAGCCCTCTAATCTTTAGTCAATAACTGCTCTTGAGTTGTGACACCAAACAGTAACTGGAGCTCCAGGCTGGTGGGGGAGGCAGGCGGTGAACAAGTCATGTCGGGTATGGTGGGAGTTTTATAGGAGACAAAACCACACACCTGTGTCCTGGGTTTGACCCAAGCTGAGACTGAGTCTCCCATTCCTTCTGCCTGTTCCTCCTCTCTGTTCCCTATAGGTCTGTCTCACCTCCCTTCTCTGCTCTTTGTATCTGTCTCCCAGCCACCCGCTGCCTCATACAAGGCATAGCCTGGTGTTAGAAGAGCAGGCTTCCATATGATGGATTTGGCTTTGAATTCTGGCTGTCATTTATTGCCTGTGTGTTCTTGAGCAAGTAAATTTTAACTTCCGGGTTACAGGGCTTTATATGTAAAATGGAGAGAATGCCTACCTCACTAGATCACCATGGGGATTAAATAAAACACTTAGCAGAGATGATAACCCATAATGACGTTTCCCTGTCCTTTGATAGTTTTTCTGTTTTTATTTCAACTCCATTGCCTGGTTGCCCCTCTCCTCCTGCCACGCTACATTCCCTCATCAACCTCTTTTTTTTTTTTTCTGTTCGTTTGGGCCCACAGAACGCCCCACCCCCTCTGCCATGACCCCTGACCTTGGCCTCTCTCCCCAGGGCTTGTCAGTGCCAGGCTAGCTCCAGTATTGGCAGTCCAGCCCCCTACGGAGCCCATCGCCTCTGATCCTCTCTGCCTGTGCTGTCTGCTCTCATCACATCAGATGAGTAATTCACCCCTTCCTGCCTCCCCAGCCCCTTTTCCCTCTGTGGCCAGTGCCTTAGCCAGCTCCTCAGGCTCAAAAGGACTCAGTCTGGTTTGAAATGGCTACACAGAAGGTACTTCCAGGAGAGCTGGAAAGCGTTCATCAGAGGCCATCTGAGGTTTCCACCTGGACATGCCACCCTGTCAGTCTCTTCCTGGGAGAGCTGCTCCTCTCCTACATCAATATTTCCTGTCTCTGCCTCTGTTTCCCGAGTTTGCCAAACACTGCTGCTGCTGCTGTTAAGTCACTTCAGTCATGTCCGACTCTGTGCGACCCCATAGACAACAGCCCACCAGGCTCCCCCGTCCCTGGGATTCTCCAGGCAAGAACACTGGAGTGGGTTGCCATTTCCTTCTCCAATGCATGAAAGTGAAAAGGGAAAGTGAAGTTGCTCAGTCGTGTCCAACTCCTAGCGACCCAATGGACTGCAGCCTACCAGGCTCCTCCGTCCATAGGATATTCCAGGCAAGAGTACTGGAGTGGGGTGCCATCCACTAAAGTCCTTTGAATTCCTGCTAAAATCTCTTTCCCAGCCTCTTGCCCTCCAGCCTGTGGTTCTCCAGGGCAGTCAAGGTTTCCAGAAAAGGGAACTAGAATTTGGGGCAGGTGTGGGTGTTAAGGGTAAAAAAGGAAGGTCAAGAAAGAAAAAAATTACACGCAGACTGAAAGCCATAAGACACCACCACAGGTGTCTACCTTGGGGCTTGTAGGCCCATTTGTTAGTCTTCCCTGGAAGGCAAGAGCCACACAATACGAATTGACTGGAGCTTGGGACAAGCTATCGATCTAGATCAAGGGCACTGTCAAGTTGGCAGATTGTGTGTGCACGTTGAGCAGGGTGGGGGTGTCCGGACTAATGGGAACAAGGACACATGGAACAGGCCTGGGGGCTGAAGCAGAGCCTCCTCCTCCCACCTCACGCTTCCATCCAAGCCCCCCACCCCACCAGTGCAGCTATAACTCGGGCTCCTTTCTGCCACAGTACAGAGAAGCATCTGCCTGCCACAGGACATTCAACAGACCTGATTCTCCTCAGCAGAGAAACCTCCCAGAAAAGCAGGCCCCCGTGAGGAAAGACCCTTAAAGAAGCCAGCTCAGGAGCTCGTGTTGAAAGAAGCCCCAGAAGAGGAGAGTCCCAAGGACTGCAGGCTGTTTCCTGGCAGAGGCATTTTCCTCCCTCACCTTGTCCTTCTAAAATCCTGGTTTCAATTCTGCCAGGCAGGAGAGGCTGTCCTTAAGTCTTCTCTGGAGCCTGGGCTGGAGCCTGCTAGTAAGACAGGTCACGCTTCTCTTCCGGACAGCCAAGGGTGACTTTGAGGGAGGAGGATGCCTGGAGGGCATGGGGAGAAGGTGAGAAGGGCCAATATGGTGGGGAAAAGCAACCAAGCCTTCTGGAAGTTTCTCATGGCTACTCATCTCTAGTTCTCAAGAGCAGGCAGGTTCCAGGAAAGGGTCCTCTGAAAGGCCCTCAGCAGCCTTGTGGGGGCGTTGGAAAGGTAAAGCAGGACGTGCAAGCCCCCACTCCCTCTCCTGGAAAGCCTTGAGGGCAGCTGGAGGGGAACTGAGGGGAGCAGGTGGCAAGGTTGACAAGGAGCTGCTGACACCGTTGATCCTCTGAGCGCTGAGGCCGTGACACCAGGGGAAGAAACTGTGTTGGAGCTTTTGGAAAGGATAGGTGCCCGGATGCAGAGGGCTGCCAGATATTCTTCCTGGTTTAGGCTACCACGATCAAGCAAAAGCCAGGCACTGGTAGCAAAGGAGCCAAGACAGGGATGGCATGAAGAGCCGATTAGTAAGAGCCGGCTGTCTTAGGAGGTGAAGAGCAGGGGTTGGTGCCCTTTCCCCAGACAGATGGCTCTCGAGTTGGTGCCTGACGTGTCTGCTCTGCCCTTTCTTTACAGTGGGCAGGAAGGCAGAGGGCCATGAAAGCTCTTCTGCCTGCTTCTGTGTGATATGTTTGATATTGGGTTGTTTAATTAGGAACCAACTAAATGTCAAACATATTCTTACAGCAGTAGGCAATTTGGCATCATACTCTTTCTTACCCCAACTTCTGGGGCTCCGGGTTCCTGGTTTTTTTACTGAACCTATTTTCTCCAGGACCCCTTTGGAAGACTAGTGGCTGCAACCCATGTGGATTTCAATCTTAACTGGAGGGCTAGTGTGGGAGCAGGGGAGAACTGGAGTCTGGGTATCAAATCTTCCTCTATTTTTCCCTTGTGTGTGCATGCTAAGTCATTTCAGTCATGTCTCAGTCTTTGCAACCTCCGACTATAGTCCGCCAGGCTCCTCTTTCATGGGATTCTCCAGGCAAGAATACTGGAGTGGGTTGCCTTGCCCTCCTCCAGGGGATCTTCCTCACCCAGGGATCGAACTCGCATCTCTTACTTCCCCTGCATTGGAAAGTGGGTTCTTTACTGCTAGCGCCACCTGTGAAGCCTCTTTTCCTTGTACTAGATGGGAAATGGCTCTGATCTTTACCTGTCCTTGTGTTTTTCTCCTCCTTATTCAATCTCCCCACCTTATTATACAATGCTTCCTATCCCTGGGACTCCTGTTCCCTAAGGCCAATAGTAGGGGTCTTTGATTTTTCTGTTTTCTTTCAAGATGGTTCAGCTGATGGTTCTATCTGTGTATTTACCTCTAGTGATTAGAAGTAGGTGTTTCAGTCACCCCATTGTTGGAGCCTAGTATTAACACCACCCATCTATCCTTGACATAATGACTAATGAGCACCATTTATATTTTTCCCTGGTAGTCCGGGTCACCTTGAACAGTGCCCACCCCTCTCTGGCATATTCTCAGATTGTATAGTGCCCGTGTCAGGGATCAACTACCACCTGTCAGTAGCAAGGCTCCAAGTGGAATGGACAGAGCCTGGAGCTAATCCAGGGAGCACAGAGCTGGTAATGATGATGATGATGATGATGACTGGGGGCAGCTGTGAAGAAGGGCGCAGAGAGTGAGAAGAGTAGAGAGCAACAAGACCTTGGTCTATGTGGGTGTGAAAGTTCTATGTAAAGATCTCTGTGGCAAAACAGAGGACATGATCCTATCTGGTTTACTCTGTCTCCCACTTTTCTTTCCCTGCCCACTGGCCTGAAACTCTGGGATGGCCATCCAAACCCCAACCCTACGCTCTTACTCCATCCCCCTGGTTCTTAAGCGGGGAGAAATAATGTCTCCCTGCCCATTAGAGACTCTCAAAATAGCACAGTAATTTGATCTGGGAATCTGGGGAATTGTCAAGGATCATGGGTGATCTCCCCTCTTCACTGTTGCTCAAGCTCCCTAAATACCAGGAATCAAAACATAAAACTCAACCAATGGAATTTGATTAGCGTCCAACACAGGTCCGGGTGAGAGTCAGGGGAAAGCTGAAGGGCAAACTAGGAAAACTAGTCATGCTTTGGGTGAAAACTACCATTCTAGAATTGCCAAAGTACCCTTCTCTATTTCAGTATCCTACCCCCTCCCCCTTCCTCGCTCTTTTAAAATATGCATGGAGCTGCCCAGTGTGAGTGGAAAGTTTCAGGGTCAGGGAGAACCTTTCCCTCCCCCACTTTCCATTGTCTAAAATCAGCTTCAGCTGTTCCCTAATTTTTCTTTGCTGGTGATGTCAGTCCATCAAAGTGTCTCACCCTGTGTTCCCCTGAGAACAATGATGGGGCAGAGGGAGCTGGAAAGACCATATTAGGAACAAGAGGTGGAGCCATGGGCAGAAATAAAGGCCCAGGTCTGGGGAGCTAGTCACTCAGCCAGCAGCCCCTCCTTTCTTGCCCTAGTCTCCAGTCCTCCAGTATTCACAGGTGAGCTTCCCCAACGGCCACTGTTCAGGATGGAGGCCATCAAGAAAAAGATGCAGATGCTGAAGCTGGACAAGGAGAACGCTCTGGATCGGGCAGAGCAAGCAGAAGCTGAGCAGAAGCAGGCAGAAGAAAGAAGTAAGCAGGTAGGCCTTAGCCTTGGTCTCTCTTACCAGCTGGTGAAAACTGAAATGGAAGAGTTTTGGTGGGAAAGGCAGTGACCACTGGTGCCAGCTCATCCTTTGGGCAGGAGGGACTCCTCTTCTTCCCCAGCCTCACAGCACACAAAGAGGGCATCTAGGGTATTTGCCTTAGACTGTGTGACCTTGTGAAAGTCAGTGGCCCCTTCTGAGCCACAGTCTGTCTGCTGGATTTAAGTGGGAGTGGATCATGTTTTGGAATAACTCCTGACTTCTACAGGAAAAGGTGGGAGCTTGGCATGCAGCATCTCTTTTCCCTTAAATGGGGTCACAGACATTGACATCTGAAGATATTTACCATCCCAATGTCTTGATGAAAACTCAGCATGGCCTGGTCATTTTAGGGTCAGAGATTACAAGGTCACAGGCCAAGGCCATAGCATAATTCCTGGGGCAGTTGGCTGAAACTGATGAAGAAGAAAGTGTGTTGTCTCTCTGAAGATGGTGATAAAGGGTGAGTTCAGGGGTCTGTAAGGCTCAAGAGCCTAGGGTCAGAGTCTGCACTGTTGTGTATGTATGTCTTGTGTGTGACTCTTGGGGCTTCCATAGCTGGAAGATGAGCTGGCAGCCATGCAGAAGAAGCTGAAAGGGACAGAGGATGAGCTGGACAAGTATTCTGAAGCTTTGAAGGATGCCCAGGAGAAGCTGGAGCTGGCAGAGAAGAAAGCAGCTGATGTGAGTACAGGGAAACTGGGGGGGTGGGTTCAACCTGTGCAAATAGATCTTCACGTTAATAACTGAATTCTAAACATACTTGGACATATACACACTTGTGGATTCTCAGAACATAGGCATAGATACCCACATACATTTTCCCCCCATGCTGGTATACCCTTATTGGCATATACTTTCATTCTTTAAAACATGCAGAAGTCTCATTTTTCTTACCCACAATCCAGGAATTTAATTATCTTTCCCAGGGCCTGGACAAAGGGAGGGAACTCCAAGTCCAGAGTGCTATCACTTACCTCACCTCCTCCCCCATGCCACATTCTTAGCTTTTGTGTCCAAGGACTGGCACGTAGATATGTGTATTAATAGGGAACCTCTCATCTCTCAACTGCCCAGCAGAGCTAGCTCAGATTTCACAATGGGACAAACGAGGTCACACTGACCCTGGCCCTATATGGGTTTATTTATCTTGGCCAATGTGGGCATCTGACCTTATGCCACAGAGATGCCATGAGAAAGCATTGCTTATAGGGCAGCTGAGAGAATCTTAGAATGATATATCAGAAATAAGAAGGACCAGGGAGTAAAGTTGTTACCACCAGACCTCACTCTGTGACCTTGACTAAATTATTCAGCTTCTCTAGGGCTGAGTTTTCCCACTTGAAAATGAAATAAACTCTCTTTTCCACTTCACGTTATCTCATAGTCACCCATTTCCCTTTATCGTCAACCTTGAAGTTAACCACAAAGATAAATGAGAGACTACAAGAAAAGATTTGTGGAAGAAAAGTAACACAGGAATCTTAACAGCAACAAAAGAATGTTCTGGTATTGATGGAAATACAGTCAATTTTCAGCATTGAGTTAGTAAGAAAGTATTTTTTAAATCACATTTAGTTTTGGAAAACAGCTAGAAACAGAGTAGGAGGTTCAGAAATGTTTTCGGAGCCTCTCATTCACTTCTTTACTATTAGGTTTCTGATCTCCCTGCTGGCTTTCTGTCACTTTCAGTGACCTGGGGGAAGTGGTGAGGACTGTTGAATATATCATGCCAGAAGTCACAGACAGAGAGCGTATTATATACATGATACATGTTCATAGTTTCCAAAAGTTTACGCCACTGCAAACTACTCATTCTCCCTTCTTGGAAAACTGTGAACAATACAGGTTACTCCAGGACTTTGGGCTAGAGCTTGATGGTCTGCTGGACTTGCCTAACTTAGGTTACAAAGATAGATGACTATATCTCCCTGGTTCAAATAAATAGGCATAGGAGTAGGTTTTCACAAATGGACATAATGTCAGGTTGATAACAATTTTGTGAGATGTAACAAAATTGTAACAACTCTCCTGGAAAGTCCTTAGGCTGGTATAGCTAGTATATGGGTTTGAGGAGGTATTTCCAGGAACAATGAAAAGAACAAACAAGATTAACCCAAGATTGGGGAGAGAAAGAATGACATAGAGGCTCTAGACAATATACTGATACCACTGGAAAGATAAAGGAATTTGTTGGAGATGAATTCTATTTGTCCTTACACATACACACGTAAGCACACGTCAGCCCCCACCTAGACAGGGTCTACTCAGTATATTCATTTGAAAGAAACTTCTCATAGGCATATAGGAAGCTTCCAAAACCATTTAAATATGTAAAGTATGGGCAAAAAAACCTCATTCAACTTCTCTCCCTCCTTAGCTTTCCCAAAAGTCATTAAGTCCCCTCAGAGATATATAAGAGAACAATAAATAGGAGGAGAAGCTTGTAGGCAAGAGTCAAACAAACTTGGGGTTAAGATGGAAACCCATCTTTTGAACTGTGGTATTGGAGAAGACTCTTCAGAGTCCCTTGGACTGCAAGGTGATCCAACCAGTCTATCCTAAAGGAAATCAGTCCTGAATATTGAAGGACTGATGCTGAAGTTGAAGCTCCAATACTCTGGTCACGTTATGGGAAGAACTGACTCATTTGAAATTACCCTGATGCTGGGAAAGATTGAAGGCAAAAGGAGAAGGGGACGACAGAGGATGAGATGGTTGGATGGCATCACCAACTCAATGGACATGAGTTTGAGTAAGCTCTGGGAGTTGGTGATGGACTGGGAAGCCTGTTGTGCGGCAGTCCATGGGGTCACAAAGAGTCAGACATGACTGAGCGACTAAACTGAACTGAAGATGGAAACTGGAAGAAAGGTTTCTTTTCTCAAAGCTGGGGTCAGCAAACTATCACCTGTGGGGCAAATGATGCTTCGGCCTGGTTTCCTACAAAGTTTTGTTGGAACAGTTCCATGCCCATTCATTTACATATTGCCCTACTGACTTTTGGAGAAGGCGATGGCACCCCACTCCAGTACTCTTGCCTGGAAAATCCCATGGATGGAGGAGCCTGATAGGCTGCAGTCCATGGGGTATCGACGAGTAGGACACACCTTCACTTTTCACTTTCATGCATTGGAGAAATGGCAACCCACTCCAGTGTTCTTGCCTGGAGAATCCCAGGGAGAGGGGAGCCTGGTGGGCTGCCAGCTATGGGGTCACACAGAGTCGGACACGACTGAAGCCACTTAGCAGCAGCAGCAGCTACTAACTTTCCCCCTACAAGAGAGTAGCAGCTACACACTATGGCCCACAAAATCAGAAATATTTACTATCTGGCCCTTTACAGAAGTTTGTTGACTGCTGCCTCAAAGAGTCAGAGAAGGAAAGGAAGGTGTCTATGGGAATTGGGGAAAGCACTAAATAAAGAGGAGGCAACAGGTTTCAAGTAGAGAGCAAGAGTCAGAGTCAGCAGCACAGAATATATGCATCTTTGAAGGGAGGGTGCTTTTTCTAATAGGAAGGGAGTTCACAGCTCAGCTTCTGCCCTTGAGATTAATAAACAAGAAGAGAGCATATTCAGTTCAGTTCAGTTCAGTCACTCAGTCGTGTCCGACTCTTTGCAACCTCATGAATCACAGCACGCCAGGCCTCCCTGTCCATCACCAACTTCCAGAGTTCACCCAAACTCATGTGCATTGAGAAGGTGATGCCATCCAGCCATCTCATCCTCTGTCGTCCCCTTCTGCCCCCAATCCCTCCCAGCATCAGAGTCTTTTCCAATGAGTCAACTCTTCGCATGAAGTGGCCAAACTATTGGAGTTTCAGCCTCAGCATCAGTCCTTCCAAGGAACACCCAGGACTGGTCTCCTTTAGGATGGACTGGTTGGATCTCCTTGCAGTCCAAGGGACTCTCAAGAGTGTTCTCCAACACCACAGTTCAAAAGCATCAATTCTTTGGCGCTCAGCTTTCTTTATAGTCCAACTCTCACATCCATACATGACCACTAGAAAAACCATAGCCTTGACTAGATGGACCTTTGTTGGCAAAGTAATATCTCTGCTTTTGAATATGCTGTCTAGGTAGGTCATAACTTTCCTTCCAAGAAGTAAGCCTCTTTTAATTTCATGGCTGCGATCACCATTACTTTGATGTAAATATAAGGGGAAGAGAACCTGGGAGTCCTGGTTACCTGGGAAGCCAATTTGGAAAGCATAGGATTTGCTAGGACTCCTTGAACAAAGAAAGGGTGAGGGTGTGGCAAGGTCAGTCTGAACTTATTTCCTCCATAAATTCATCCAAAGTCCTTTTGTTTTTTAATTGTGAAAAATATATACATACTGTAAAATTTGCCATTTTAACCATTTTTAAGTGTACAAGTCACTGGTGGTAAGAACATTCACACTGTGGTGCAACCATGTGGAAGGTTCTTTTGATCTGAGATGAAATCAGAAGCTGTTGAAGGTAAAACAAAAGGAGAATGCAATAGTCAAGACACACAAGTTATACTTTTTTCAAGGATAGGAGGTGAAAGGGATGGGAGAAGAGGGAGAGGACAGACATATACACCTGTTGATATACTGTACTGTTGGTTACCAGGAAAACAATAGCACTAGACCCTGTGCTGCCCATCCATCATGCTTTTAAAGGTCATTAGGAGTCAGTCCACCTGTTTCCCTGGATCAAGAGAAGATTATCTGTTCAAATCTACCAGCCTTAGGAATGCAGTGGTGCTCTCAACACTCATTTGGTTTGTCTAAGATGAAGTCTTCTGTTTTTTCAGTAGGGCAAGGAGCAGTGCAATAGTGTCCCCTGCTGATCAGCACTGAGATGAAAAAGTCTCATTTTTATTTCCATAATCCCTCTCATTCAGTTCAGTTTAGTTCAGTCGCTCAGTCGTGTCCGACTCTTTGCGACCCCATGAATCGCAGCACACCAGGCCTCCCTGTCCATCAACAATTCCCGGAGTTCACTCAGACTCACATCCATCGAGTTAGTGATGCCATCCAGCCATCTCATCCTCTGTCGTCCCCTTTTCCTCCTGCCACCAATCCCTCCCAGCATCAGAGTCTTTTCCAATGAGTCAACTCTTCGCATGAGGTGGCCAAAGTATTGGAGTTTCAGCTTTAGCATCAGTCCTTCCAAAGAAATCCCAGGGCTGATCTCCTTCAGAATGGACTGCTTAGATCTCCTTGCAGTCCAAGGGACTCTCAAGAGTGTTCTCCAACACCACAGTTCAAAAGCATCAATTCTTTGGCGCTCAGCTTTCTTCACAGTCCAACTCTCACATCCATACATGACCACTGGAAAAACCATAGCCTTGACTAAATGGACCTTTGTTGGCAAAGTAATATCTCTGTTTTTCAACATGCCATCTAGGTTGGTCATAACTTTTCTTCCAAGGAGTGTCTTTTAATTTCATGGCTGCAGTCACCATCTGCAGTGATTTTAGAGCCCCCCAAAATAAAGTCTGACACTGTTTCCACTGTTTCCCCATCTATTTCCCATGAAGTGATGGGACCAGATGCCATGATCTTCGTTTTCTGAATGTTGAGCTTTAAGCCAACTTTTTCACTCTCCTCTTTCACTTTCATCAAGAGGCTTTTTAGTTCCTCTTCACTTTCTGCCATAAGGGTGGTGTCATCTGCATATCTGAGGTTATTGATATTTCTCCCAGCAATCTTGATTCCAGCTTGTGCTTCCTTCCAGCCTAGCGTTTCTTATGATATACTCTGCATAGAAGTTAAATAAGCAGGGTGACAATATACAGCCTTGACATACACCTTTTCCTATTTGGAACTAGTCTGTTGTTCCATGTCCAGTTTTAACTGCTGCTTCCTGACCTGCATATAGGTTTCTCAAAAATCCCTCTCATTAGATTTCTCCAAAGAGAGCTGGGAAAGTTCTTAGGCCATCAGGGCAGAGTTTACTGAAACTTTTAACCCTGCTTTTTTCTTTCCATTTCCGAGGGTAGCGGAGGAATGGTGGTGGTAAATCAGTGTATAGGTTACTCTATCAAACACATTATTTATTGTCTGAGTTGTTTGTTTCCTCTGATTAGTCTAAATGCTCAGTATTTCTAAATGCAGATAGTTGAAGACAGCCTCTGGTGGGAGTGTCTTCAGAACAAGGCATTGAGCGCAGCACCAATGTTTTACTTATCAATCTTCTTGGGGGTCAGGATTCTTAATTTTCAATCCTGGTCGACATCCTAATTCTCTAGAGAAAAAGAGATCTGCACCACAGGAGAGGCTTATTACTATTACTTACTGAGAAGGTGGGAGGAATACAAAGAAATAAGAGGGAAGAGTAAAATCCTCCAGGCTCTTTATTACTGTGCTTCTAAAAATCCTGCATGGCAATGCCTGTAGGGGTGGTTTCTGACTGATAAATAGCTCCTGGGGTACTTGGAAGCAGAAGTAATGTGAAATTGGTGAAAGTTGTAACGTAGAGGGAAGGCTGAGATTCACAATACTGTATATGTTTTTCAGATGCTCCTATCAGTGCTGTTGCACAAAGGATCTGGTGACACTAGTCTGTAATAGAGGACTCCTTCTGATAAAATGGAGGCTTAAGACACATTCCTCACCTACAAAAGGAATTGTAAGCGATGATTAATTACAAAGTCCTGAATCATTCAAGGTTTGGAGAGACTGGTAAATCACTCACTGGTGTATACTGATTCTCAAAAGTAACAGGGGAAAAGACCAGTATTCTGAATAGAACACGTTCATAACTCGTGTCAAACAGAACGAGAATTTTGCTAAACTGCCCATCTCTTCACCCACTGCCCGTCTTTTCACCCCACCCCCCCATTAATTCCCTTCACTGACTTTCAGGAGATAGGAGAGCACCTACCTGACCTGGCTTTGAAAGGAGGCTGGAGAGCAGCGCTCTTGAAGATGAGGCCCAGAAAGTCTAGGCTTTTCTTAGCACTTGGGTTTGGAGCATTTGTGGGGTGGGTGAAGTAGAGGCTTGTGGGGTGTTTATGTTCTGGAGAGGACACAGGATGCCAGGAGTGAGGGGTCAACCACTGTGGGCAGCCTGCCCAGGGCTGGAGAGGCTTAACCACTACGCACCTTCTGGTAACCATGGCAGCCCTCCCTCTTCCCAACCCCCGCCCTCCTTTGCTGGCCAGAGGGAGAGTCTGGAAGCGGTCGCCCAGGGGTACTGGGCGGGGCGGGCCCGCCCCTCGCTTTCGGCCGCGAGCCTCCCTCTAGCTGACTGCATTACCGCCCGCCTGGCGGTGGGAGGGCACGGCGGTCGTAGCGTCACATCCGGGCGGGTGGGTGAGTTCCGGTATTTCAGGGCGGAGCAGACGGAAGTAGGGGGTGAGAAGCGGCTGCAACGCCGAGCGGAGGAGGCAGGAACCCGAAGGCAAGCAGGAGCTGGGTGGGGACCATGGCCGGGATCACCACCATAGAGGCGGTGAAGCGCAAGATCCAGGTTCTGCAGCAGCAGGCCGATGATGCAGAGGAGAGGGCCGAGCGCCTCCAGCGGGAAGTGGAGGGAGAAAGACGGGCCCGAGAACAGGTACGGAGAGGGCGAGGCGCGTGAGGGAGAGGCAGGCGCTGGAGCAGATGGAACCCCGAAGTGGGACCAGATATTTGCGGTGGAGCACGGTCCTTAGGGAGCCAGCATAATCCGAGATGAAGTTGAAGTCCGGAGGATGGGTGGGGCTTAGCTTCACTTGGACCTCAAGTAGGTGAGGGGGACACTGGCTGCTGGAGCAAGCGGACTTGACTTTTGAAGGAATTGAGCCTCACGGGGTCTGAGGCGTGCCTTTTTCCTCTTTTCTTCCGGCTCATTCATTCAATCCCTCCGAGTCGGGCTCGGCCAAGGGAGGGGCTCAGCGGCCTCTCCCTCCCCCACTTCCCCGGTGGGGTGGGGTACTTTGCTCTCTTTTGGGGTTTCCGGCCCAAAGGGTGAGAGTAGGTGGATGCCTCTGATCTGGAGGGGAGCAGAGCCGAATTTACAGTGAAAGGGTGGGGGTAGAGGGTGGGAACAGCCGGAAAGCCCCCGGCCTGGCCTGCTGGCAGTTTTTCCGCTCCCTCCTCCTGCTCAGGAAATGAGGCAGCAGTCGACTGAGGAAGCGCGGTGCCCTCCCTGGAGGAGGTTGAGGCCACAGCACCGCCTCCCATCCTCCGGTCTGGGGCCCTTTCCTCTTAGGGGGAACACTTGCAGCTGCTAAACCCACTCTGTCGACGTGAAACTGGAGGGGAGGAGGTAGTACCTCACTGCCTCTGAGTGCAAATGTAGGAACCGACAAAACCTGCTTAGCTTCCAAGACTACCTGGAAGGCGGGATCTTCTGCCAGATTCAGGCCTTTATGGCTGAAGTGTGAAGAGTGCAAGCTGAACCGATTAAGAACACTTCTTCCAAACAGAGCTGATAAGCGAGAGTATGTGGTAGAGAATCTGATGGAGTGCCAATTTCAAGGTTTCTGGTTGCCCTAGGCAGTGTGGCTGAGTTTTGAGGGGTCTCTTAAGTGATGTTACTACTCTGCTACGTTCCCAAGTACCCACTTTAGTGTCTTTTTTTTTTTTTTTTTACGTTCAATAAATATTTGTTCAACTAAAAGTTGAGACATAATATGCTCTTAGGTTGAACGGTGATTCTTGAAACTGCTTTCTGTTGAGAAGTGGTGGGCTAGTTTTAGTAAGCCATAGGTTTTCCACGATCTAGGGTGCAGTCTAGTGGGTAGAACTGATTTCCTGAGTTGAGGCTTTGGTTTTGGAGGATCCTGAGGCTGGAGGGGAAAGTAACTGTTTCTAAAATTTGAAGACCTAGTGAAAGAACTCTTGTGGTTTATTGGTATTCCTTGTTCTCCCCTCCCCACTTTTGGTTGCTCTTTTGAGGAGTGGCTGAGAATTAATGTTTTGGGGAAGTGAGAGAAGCAGCTGACCTCCAGGTTAATACTTAAAGATTGTTAGAATAGTCATTTCTTTTACAACTGGAGATGGAAATCCTGGGAGCTTGGTTTCCTCAGTCACTCATTTCTCAGTGGATTTTTCCTCCGTTCATTATGCTTGTAACTTCTAATTATCATTCTAGTGAGATGAACTGGCTGGGTGACTCTTTATGACTAGTGACACTTTCTCATCTCCTTTGTTCTGGAGACCAGATCCCCTTAAAGCGGGAGACAGGGTGGCTCTAAGGAACTGGCCATGTGTTGACCTAGAGCCGGGCTCAAAGTAAGGGCATGCTAGGAATGATTCTAGGGTAGATGATGTCATTACCCCCACCCTCAGGTGCCCCCAGGACTTGGTTTCCCCCAGTATGTCCTGGACATTCACTCCACTCAGGATTTGGTAATTTTCCTTGCAGGGCAATTTCACTCCTTTTTTTTTCCCCAACCTTGGCTGATAGGTGAGAGCAGAGTGAGCAGCTTCAGGTTTTTCTTAAGCTTCTCCCTCACTCAGAGCCTGCCAGATTTGCTTACTGAGCTGAGTGAGTTCTAGTGAGGAAGCCCTCACTCAGATGGGGAAGTAGAGTGATAGTTAAATATTTATGAAACCAGTATTTTCTATCCCCCAGCTTGAAAAGTGCCTAATCTTTTGACTTTCTGCTCTAGTGAACTTTGAATTCCTTCTGAGGAAACACCCATGGGAAGGGAGAGGGGGAATGCCTGAACTACCTGTTATCCTCTTAGGGCATTCTGGAATGTGGATTTTGCAGGCTCTTCCCGCCTGGAGCTGGAAGCTCTGCCTTCCCTTAAGTTATTGCATGCCGTTAGTGGGATTGTCACGTAATTACTTTTCTGGTTGCTTTGTGTTACCGTCCAACCCTTGTTGGGAAGCTGGACGAGTCCAGAGCCGACTGAATGGTTCTGGAAACCATCTCTACTGCTCTTGACCTAGAGATGTATCTTTTATAATGTAAGGTGAAGGTGAAGTCACTCAGTCGTTCCGACTCTTTGCGACCCCATAGACTGTAGCCTACGAGGCTTCTCCATCCATGGGATTCTCTAGGCAAGAATACTGGAGTGGGTTACCATTTCCTTAATCTCCAGGGGATCTTCCCGACCCAGGGATCGAACCCAGATGTCCCGCACTGGAGGCAGACGCTTTAACCTCCTGAGCCACAAGGGAAGCCCATATATAATTATAATGTAGCACCTTGCCAAATCCACTTTCGATTTTGAATCTCCTTGTACTTTTTTGCGAAACTGAAACAGATGGCAACATAATATTTCAGTGCAGTCTTTTCCCCTCATCTGTGTGTGTGTGTGTTGTGGTGGTGGTAAAGATACAGTGATAAATGTTTACTGTTTTAACCATTTTTAAGTGTACAATTCACCTTATCTGTTTTTAATACTTGTCTCCTAACTGCTGGTATTCACCCCCCCCGCCTTTTTTTTTTCCTGGTCTAAAATATTTAGGAATACTATTGAGGGAGTGAGTGGGCTTTGAATAGCAGTTTGACTGTGGCCTTATTCCCAGATTCCTAGTCTGCAGGGGGTGGGTGGTGGTGGTGGTTAGAATGTCTGGCCATTGTGTAGCTTTCTTCTGTTTTTAGGGTATGGTGGGATAAGCCACTGACTTTATCACCTTTCCTTGGTTTAGGTTTGCCTTTTTTTCTTAATTCATACTAAGAGCATGTACTCATAGGGGAGAGGCAAATAGCCCTTTGCTCTGAGTACCTCCGCTTAGTCTCCACCTTTGTTTACTCTGGAACAGATAACTGCTCCCTTCCTTCCAACTTGCCTCCCCCTTGATGAAATTTAAAGTCCCCAAGGACACAGTATCTCCCTGGGTAGATACATTTGTGAACACTGTAAACCAGAGCAGTCCTTTATTCTCGGGCTCAAGCCTAACTTTTCCATTACTCTTTTCCTTTGAATTTCATCTCTGGCTTTTGTCTAAAAAGAGAAACCCTGAAGTGGCAGAATACCAGATTTAGGCTAATCCCCTCTGTCCTTGGCCCTGATCTGCCTCTGAACACCAGTCTCCTGTCTTTCCTGCCTTGATGGCTATGGGCAGTCTCTTTGGTGTGAAGGATGGTAGCACTTAAACTCATTTACTAGCTGAAGCTGTTGTCAGCCATCTTCTGAAGCGAGTCAGTTGCTGCTTTGTTCTCCTCTCTGGCCTTGGGATCTTTGCTTACTGGGTAGTGGAGAATCCTATTATTACCTGAAGGAAGGACCTCACAGTGTACCTCCAACCTAGGTAGGGGTGAGCGGGCTGAAAGATCAAAACCACATGCTAAACCTAGAATGATAGACAGCATGAAGTTAATGTTTCCCGGGGCCATGTTTCCCATTGTCACCTGCAGAAGTTAGTCCCACTCAATCTCTGGGTACCACTTAATTGACCTGAAAGGGATAGGCATTGTGCATAGGTTCTGGCTGGAAGGAAAAGTCAGGTAGGTGTCTTCCCTTATTCCTTTAAATATTAAACAGATCTTGATTCTGCAAGCTTTTGTTTCACTGTAAATAGAACTGATCCTCTGTAGGAAGAGACTCCCCACGGGGGTCTCCAGAGCTTTTGCTATGGGACTCCCATCCTGCATTCTGTTTTTGGTATGGGCTTGTTCAGTGTGCGCATGCTCTGATTAGGGCAACAAGATGTGTTTTCTCCTCCTTCCTTTTCAGCCTTGCGAAGAATTCTATTGTAAATGCTGATTTGTGGGAGAAACTGCCCGAGCCAGCTTGTTGTCATGGAAACTATACACCCCCGCCCCCAAAGCCTGTTATCTTTACTTCATTTGGGTAACTGCTGGTGAGCTGGGTGGGGACTTAGATTTCTTGAGCTTCCTTCCAATCTGGGTTCCGTCTTTTTTTTTTTTTTTAAGTTCTAGGCAACTGAAGGTAGTGGGGTGGGGTAAATGATTGAACTGTCAATTCTCAGTTCTTCTTTCACAGTTCTTGCCTGATGGCCAGATTCATAATAACCTTGACCTGTTAGCCTTTTTGAGCTTGTGAAGTGAAATCTGTGTTGTCCTAGGTTTCCTGAGACAGGACCAGAGAATACTCGCCTCTGTGCTATTTTGAATAGAGATGCAAACGGTTTCTTACTAATTTTGGCTTATGTAGACATCTTGATTGTCTTTTTCTGTAGGGCAGTGGTTATATAGCCCTAGCCCCTGCAGTTCCTTGAATCGCCCATGTTTGTATTTGGAAATTTTTGTGTGCTACATAACCCAGTTCTTAACAGGAGTCTTGGGCTATATCCCTTCCCATAGGGGCTGGTGGCCCAGATTATTTCCATAGCTACCCCCACCCCTGACTGCCAGGAGGAAATCAGGGTAATAGAATTCAGGCACAATCTGGGCTGTAGAAGAGAGATCATGTTTACCAAGCATTTGGATAAGCATCTGAACTGGGTAGTGTGCAGGGCAGATTAAATTCTTGTGCAGTTGTGACAGTCGGAGTATTTGCCACCAGCAAAGGTGTGGGGAGGGGAAGGGCAGTCATAAGAGAGAGGCTTCTCTACCAGTAGAAGTCTTCTTATGCGGCTGCCTCCTTTCCTTGCTTCTTATTCATGGCCCAGGAAGAGGCATAGGATTACTTGGACTCCAACCTGTGCTTTTTATTGTGGGGTGGGAGCCAGGGAGAAGATTGTCCTACACTGTAGTGGAGGGTGAGGCTAAGGGAGTGACTTGAGGAATAGACAGGGTCACAATTCAGAAATTCGGATGGGTGGTGGAAGGCCTGGAGGGAACATTCTCTTCTGCCCCCAGTTTTTTTGGTAATGCCATCAAAGCAGATAATTTTAGCCCAAAGAAACTCCTTGTAGTCAACTTTTAAAAGGCAGGAGGTGGGGGCTGTTTGAAAGGGTGGAAAGTCGGTATCCCAATATTCCATCCTTTTGTTTTCTGGTCTGGAAGGTCCTTCTGGAAAACATTCTCTTGGCTAGTCATCCTCTTGTTGGGTGTGTTAGGGTAAGGTTATCAGAGGGTTAACAACTTGAGTTAAGCAGCAGATTAACAGATAATCCAAGATTCCCCTCTTTGAGAAACCTTTTAAATTTTTCCACTTTATGTGACACTTATGGAAAAGCTGCTGCAGAATAAGACATGTCTCTAAGCCAGAACTCAGGCGGACCCCTTCACTGGCTTACCTTTCCTGACACTAGTGCGTTTAGGAATTTGAACTGAGTCCAGAAAGGGGGTGGTACTAACTGACACTGGGCTGGGCAAGGAACTGAGTTTTGAAACACTTTTCCTGTGGAACATATGGGAACTCATTGATGGGAAAGGGAGGAAAATGCCTGTCATAACACAGAGTACATAATCACGTCTGCTCAGTCTTACATGCATCTGAGTTAGCAGAAGTTCTACCCTGCAAGACTCTGGCTTCCTCATGGTGGTATTCAACCCGTCTTAGTGTCATAGCAGTTTCTTTTCACCATGCCTCTGATTCCTTTTCCCATTCTTTCACTTACACACAGGCTGAGGCTGAGGTGGCCTCCTTGAACCGCAGGATCCAGCTGGTTGAAGAGGAGCTGGATCGAGCTCAAGAGCGCCTGGCCACTGCCCTGCAGAAGCTGGAGGAAGCCGAGAAGGCTGCTGATGAGAGCGAGAGGTGCGTAGCGGGGCCTGATGACGTGTGGGTTTCAGAAGTTGTCCATAATGGCTCTAATCAAACAGGTTCCTTAAAAACCTATTTTTTAAAAAACAGTGACCTGTCTTTACACAGGATTTTCTTTCCTTCTGTCCCTCATATTCTCTACATGTGAAAACCGACAGAGTAAAGATTACCTGGATCCATGACCCTTGTGTAATTGGTGTTTCTCTATAAATTCACCTAGTAATAGTATCGCTGTCAGTTCAGTTCAGTTCAGTCGCGTCCGACTCTTTGCGACCCCATGAATCGCAGCACGCCAGGCCTCTCTGTCCATCACCAACTCCTGGAGTTCACTCAGACTCACATCCATCGAGTCAGTGATGCCATCCAGCCATCTCATCCTCTGTTGTCCCCTTCTCCTCCTGCCCCCAATCCCTCCCAGCATTAGAGTCTTTTCCAATGAGTCAACTCTTCACATGAGGTGGCCAAAGTACTGGAGTTTCAGCTTCAGCATCATTCCTTCCAAAGAAATCCCAGGGTTGATCTCCTTCAGAATGGACTGGTTGGATCTCCTTGCAGTCCAAGGGACTCTCAAGAGTCTTCTCCAACACCACAGTTCAAAAGCATCAATTCTTTGGTGCTCAGCCTTCTTCACAGTCCAATTCTCACATCCATACATGACCACAGGAAAAACCATAGCCTTGACTAGACGGACCTTAGTCGGCAAAGTAATGTCTCTGCTTTTGAATATGCTGTCTAGGTTGGTCATAACTTTTCTGGCCTCCATTTAGCACCCACTCAAAGTGGTTCTCAAAGTGAGGTTCCAGACCAGCTACACCAGAAATTTGGGAGAAAGTCCCATCAGCAGCCTCTGCCACTCATCAGTGGATCAGAGGTGGAGCCCAGTAATCACTGATTTAATAAGCTTTCTCGTCCCTGGCTGCACTGTTAGAATCATGAGAGTGCATGGTAGGGATCTTTGGGGAGTTTAAAAATACATCAGAATGCCTGGGTCCCATCTCAAATCAGTTAGAACCCATTGTGAAAGGGGCCTGGCTATTTTTAAAGCTCTCCAGTAAATTTTGGGGGAGTACTGCATGGCCTCGCTTGCAGGATCTCAGTTCCCCAACCAAGAATTAAACCCAGGACCCAGCAATGAAAGCCCAGTGCTCTAACCACTAGGCAACCAGAGAACTACCCCCTCCATCTATAATTCTAATGTGTGCCCAAGGTTAGAACCACAGTCCTTGAACCAGCTCATCTTTGATGAAAATAGCCAGTTGGCTTCTTGCCACATGTGACTTAAAATGAGAACAAAAGTGTGTGATGACTTGCACAAACTAAGACTTTTCAGAATTAAAAAAATTCCTTGTTGGGAGTACATTAACACAGTGTAGTCATGAAAATAAATAAGACAGCTATGTGTATACTATTATAGAATAGTGGCCAAATTATAGAAAATGAGGAAAACAAATTGCAGAGCAGTGTAGTATGGTTCCTTTGGGGCGTGGGGAAAGGTAATGAGATTTTTGGTATATAAAACATTTCTGGAAGGATTATCAGGTATTCGATTACTTTTGATGAGCAGGACTAGAATTAGAGAGACTTTTTGCATTAGACCTTTAGACTTTATTTAAATGTTTAATTTTTAAATAAGCATGTATTCATAAGAAAAGATTTTAAGCAGAATAATTCAACTAAGGTGAGAAGGTGCTATGGAAATTGTTTTTGAGTGACACAAGCAGAGAGGCATGGGCTTTACGTGGTGCAGTCCTGGGTCCCTTAGAGTTGAGCCGATGACAGACTCCCCAGGCTGTCAGCGCTGCATCTGTCCATGTTGTTTCTGGCAGAGGTATGAAGGTTATTGAAAACCGAGCCTTAAAAGATGAAGAAAAAATGGAACTCCAGGAAATCCAACTCAAAGAAGCTAAGCACATTGCAGAAGAGGCAGACAGGAAGTATGAAGAGGTATGGCACTCTTCTCTTGTTCCTCTCTCTCCAGTGATATCGGCCCCTTCTTTTTGCTCCACTGAACTGAACCCATGTCTTTTCCTGTAGGTGGCTCGCAAGTTGGTGATTATTGAGGGAGACTTGGAGCGCACAGAGGAGCGAGCCGAGCTGGCAGAGTCGTGAGTATCTTGCCCCCAAATCTTGCTGCACCATTCTGCTCCTTCCCTTTTGGCTTGGGCACTAATGTGAATAAACTAGCATTTCTTCACCCTTGTTAAACAGGACCTAGAGAGTGGGAGTCATCTAGAATGCTTTTTTCTTATAGCCCCAAGAATGGCTTTGGGGTTTCTTAACTGTCTTAATTCACACCATGTGACAAATGAGGCTTCCTGATTTCTTGTTGGGAAGGTTTATAAATTGAGGGGAAGATGAAATCTAAAATTAAAAAAAAAATGGTGAACTATTGGCCGGCAGGCCTACTGGGTCCTTCCAACTGGGTTCTGCTTCTCCTTGAGGCATTGAAGTGGCTGTGCTGACTTAAGATCTGTCTCTGTTTTTACTACTTCTCTAAGCTGCTGGGGAACTTTCAAGCAAAGGCAGACATGACCTGTTCCCTTGATGGCACCTTCTGGGCCTTGTTTAACAAAGTCCGTGCTGATAGAGATTTATCTGTGCTTCCCTTGCATTTCCCTCTCCTGGACATGACATATCATGACCATGGTGATGTTTTTCTTTCCATTTTTTTTTTTTTTAATTTTTTTCCCCCATTTTGCTGCTTGTTTCCTTGCTGTGTTCCTTTTTGACCTTTCTCCCTCCCCACCACCTGGCTTGTGCAATCCCTGTGACTATCACTAACAGCCGTTGCCGAGAGATGGATGAGCAAATCAGACTGATGGACCAGAACCTGAAGTGTCTGAGTGCTGCTGAAGAAAAGGTACTAACCATTAAACCCACAGAACGGTTCTGTGTATGGTGTGATTTTGTTCGGTTTTGTTTTTGTTCTGTTTTGCAGCTGCCTCCCCTCCACTGGTTGGTTTGTTGAGTGCTTTCTCATCTCTTCATGGAATGCTCCATTCCTCTCCACTTACTTGGCATCTTTCATCTCTCCTTTCCTAATTACTTCACTGCCTCTCCACAGGGTCTCGCCTTCCCTTGGGTGATTTGGGGGACTCTTTGGGTTGGGCATCCGTTCCCACTTCCACCCCAGGTAGCTGTTCTGATTTGTTCCTGGTAGTGATTTCTCAGGTGTTTTCTTTACTAGTGTCCGAACACTCTGAGTCCCAGCCCAGGAGGGCCCAGCTCCTGATGTGTTCTCTGGTAGAGGGAGGAGGGTTGATGCTTGCTCAGATAACCTGGGAACTTCTCTTTTCCCCAGTATGCCTTCCAGCTCTCTCTACATATAGGTTCAATTCATGTCTGTGTGTCTCTCTCCCTTTTTTTTATTCTCTTCTTCCCTTTCCTCTCCTGCGATATTTAAAATATTCACAGTAAGTGTTCTGAGCTGGAGGAGGAGCTGAAGAATGTCACCAACAACCTCAAGTCTCTTGAGGCTCAGGCGGAGAAGGTAGGGGCTGGTTTGTAAAAGTGACAGGCTTTGGGGCCTGGGCCCAGCCCTGCCCTTGATGAAAAATGGGAGAAACTCATTCCTTATATAATCCAGTGAGAAGTATCCACCTGTTCTCTCCAGATTTGGGTTTAATGCCAATTCCTGCGCACTTTGATTGCTATAGTTAAAGTCACTTCTTGGTCTCACATTCCCTGGGTGATCGATGTTCTCCTCAGGCTGATACTGCTATGCTGATGTTTGGGGGCAACAAGCAGTATCAGATCTGAAACCTAATGGGAATAAAGAAAGATGGCTTGTCTTTAGCTTCTTGTGGGACTATTTCAGCCACATGGCCTCCAGGTGTCACCACATTGACTCATTAGCCTGGAGGCAGGAAGAATGCCTTCCTGTGTTGATCAAAGCCTAGGTCCATTTTAAAAATAACGGTCCTGGTGGAGTCTGAGGTTATGGTGGCTCCAAGGACATTGATTTGTGGGTTTTAAGGACTATTTGTTCTGAAACAGCCTTGTTCTCTCTCATGGATCATTCAACACATTCAATCTAAGAGGATGTTGAATGTAAATGTTGGGAGCGGGTGTCATCTTTCTGAGTAATATCTATTCTGAGATGTTTATTCTACTTCTCTTACAGTACTCTCAAAAAGAAGACAAATATGAGGAAGAGATAAAGATTCTTACCGATAAACTCAAGGAGGTGAGCTGGGGGGATTATGTATGAGGAGGGGGTCCCCAAGGCATTGAGAGGCATATAAAGCATTTCATTGACTTAGGCTAGCTGGCTTTGGTTCTGAAAATTATAGAAGCAGAAGGTGGAAAAATAGAGGCCCTTCTTGAATTGTCTTATTTATCTCTGATTCTGACTCATTTCATGTTCCCCTAGGCAGAGACCCGTGCTGAGTTTGCTGAGAGATCGGTAGCCAAGCTGGAAAAGACAATTGATGATTTGGAAGGTATGGAGCCTGGTGAGGGATTAGAATGAATAGAGAGGAAGACCTTGCCCTTTGACCCTCTTCCCCTCAACACCAAAAGGATTTGGTGGTGACCTGGCATGCATCCTATGCCCTGTCCTGTGCCACAGCCAGGTGAAGTGGGCCAGATCTTGGAACTGGATTTTTATACTTATTCTTTTCCTTTAATAAGACTTAACCTAATATTCTGGAATTTGTATCCTCCCCTTGGAGGAGATTGGTCATGGTATGTACCCCCATGTCACCCCGTGGTTACTTTGGGCAATGTTGTTCACCACTCAAGATGAAGGGGGGACCTCACCAAGGGATGCAGCGGTGGAATGACCACTTCTTAGAGCTGACCAATGCCAGGGGCTTTCTGAATGCTTCCTGCCCCTGCAATTTGGCAGCTGCATCTACCTTAACAAAGGAAAGTTTGTATTTTTCTCTAAGAAGTCTGAGATATGCTGATTTGGTACACTCTGGGCAGCAGAATATTCTTTGGGAGAGTTTGGGGCAGGCAACCTGTAGAGCAAAGGGGCCAAGAATATTGGTCATGCTTGGTAGGTCTGAATATTAAGTGTCTGAGTATTAAAGTGTATTTTCTCCTTTTTCTATTTTTGTTAAATTCAGTGTTATCACTACTAGGAATTAGGTTCACTGGGTGGGAGTGGTATCCTCTTGAGTGCCTTTGGTAATCGGAATTTCTAGTCACGACTATGCCCAGGTTCTCAACCTTTGCTGCAATTGATTAGAGGTATCGAGTCTGGTTGGTCTTGGGGACAGTGGATCTGAAAATGGCCAGTCACGGCTACCAGGATAGATATTCTCCTCAAGGTGGGATTAGACCCATGGTCACACTTTCCCTCATTTCTAACGATTCCCTCTCTTCATCTGCTTCTGATACCTTTTACTCTGTGTCCTCATTCCTCCCTGTGGTTCCTGTGCCTGTCCAGATGAGCTCTATGCCCAGAAACTGAAGTACAAGGCCATTAGCGAGGAGCTGGACCACGCCCTCAATGACATGACCTCTATGTAACTATCTGACAGCAGAGTGGGGCTGGGACCTTGGCTTGTGGGTGGGTGGGGGTACAGTCTCTGCATAGTGTGCTCTGCTTTTGTCTTCTGGAAACTAGAATCTCCACTCTTACCTTTAAAACATTGGTGCTGGTTACTTGTTGGCAAAAGCTGCGGAGGCATGTAATCCTGGATCAGCGGTAGGACCCTGATCAACGTGTAATTTTTGCACTTTTTATTCATAGTCCCTTCATTACAACACCGGGATTTTCCCGTTTGCTTCTTGAGTCTCATCTCAGAAGAGTTACTGCTTAAGATAATCATGTTGTCATACAATTAAAGAACTAGGGCCCAGAGAGCCAGTGACTTGGGCCATAGCACCCAGACTTCCTGGTGTGTCTGGTTTGTACCCTGATACTGAAGTTCAGGTGAAACACCCATGATTGGAAATACCAAATTCACCTAAAAGGTTGAGCCAAGTCCCAGAGCAAGCCAGGTAGTAAAAAGCACCAAAAAGAGTTGTGGGGGCCTTCAACTGTTTGCTGTGGATCCCTGATCCTGACGCTAATCTGCCTTTTCCCCACTAACTGAAAAGAAGCCACATTACTCAGGCTGCAGTATCTGGCTGTCTTTTTATCATTCCTACTGCCACCGCCCTTTTTCTCCTCTTCCTCTCTCCCGAATTGCTGTCTAGACTGATGCTTGTCCTTCTCACCTACAGTCTCCTTACTTTTTCACACAGATAATTATCACCGTTTCTGCTCTGTTCTGGATCTACCCCCTTTCCTCGGGGAACCCAACGCCCCACTCTCGCTCTGGATTCCATTTGGGTCAGCCTGGCTGATCCCCAAGGCATTAAGATGGGCGGGGGGGGAGGTGGCCACAAAACAACTTATGTATTCTCTTTCACCCCTCACCCCAAATTAAAATGTTAAGCTGCTGGAAGCCTCATGCTACCCTGCATTTGTGTCATTGACAAAGCTGCTGCTGTCCCTAAAAAGGAGCCTTGGGGGTGTGATGTGGGCGCAGCTATTGTAGGCTCTCCCTCCTCTGACTTATATAATCAAAGCCACTTTTGTGTGTGTCTATTTTTTTCTTGACATTTAAATTCAACTGATCTATCAGAGTGGTGGACTAGGAGAGGTTCCTTAGAATAGGAGCTCTAGTTTGACACTCAAGCTGAATGAAATTATCCAAGTCCTTTACTTCCAGGTTCTTAAATCATCCTGTCTGGAATGTTTGTCTTCTTCATAGGTTCTTCTTTTAAAGACCCCTGAAGTACCTCTTAATATATCCTCTCTACCCTTTTACCAGTGGTTCATCCTCAGAATACCCGGTGAACCCAAATATGTGACTGCTGAAATTGACTAAGTATATTGCCCCAAGTCAGAGAAAATACATAATAGGTAGAATTTCCAGCAGTTATAAACCTTTCTTACATATCTGAGGCTCACTAAGTAGTTTGCCTGCTAGTATATGCTAGTGGAGTATAAGTGATAAATGATTGTTACTGGAAAAATGGAAACAATCAGTAATGCATATTTCAAATGTTATACACAGGTACCACTTTTTTTTAGTACATGCATAAATATGGTAAATTGCTTCTAGTAGGATTGTTCCTAAGTTCATGTTGTGGAATTAAATATCAACCTTCTGGAAATTCCTATGCTGATTTACATAGCAGAGATAGTTTAATCTCAGTAGTGTAATCATCGATTATACTTACCTAAGTACCTAAGTGTAATCCACATGGTACTTCAGTTTCTCAGCATAGTATATATTTAAAATTTGGCTTTCTTTTAAACAGGTACAGCCAGGTATAGAGGTTTCCTGAATTCAGTTTTCTTTCTGTCTATACCATTTCTTTTTGCCATACAACCTTTGTGATGAAGGTACAGGTTATTACTAGTTTAGGCACAAGCTATTAAGGCAGAGGCATCTTCCTTACTCTCAGGTTGCTCAGAATCTAATAGGAGAGAACATACGTATAAAACTAAAGATGATGTGTAAGTACCCCAAATAATCAAGTACCCTCAGAGGGAGGAAGAGGTTGATTGCAGTGCTGATGATAAGAAAAAGTGTCATGATAGGAGGCACATACAAGTTACTTAATAAACATGTTAAAACTTTCCTCTTCATTTTTATTGGATTCCAAAAGATTGGATTTTTGACAGTCTGGTTGAAGGAAAGTGGATCTTCAGCATTTTCATCAGAGAACCAAAAGAACAAAGGCATAGAATTGCGAAGGACACCAGAGGTTTAAGGGTCCGTTTAGATAAACTAGGGAACAGGTATGTGCTGTGATCAGGCTGGGGAGTTTTCATTTTATTTTGTAGGTGATGAGGGTACCACTAGAGATTTTGAACAAGGATGTGTTCTGAGTAGAAAGAAGAGTTAATTTGGCAGCTAAGTTAAGAACGTATTGGAAAGGGGGCAGATTATCAAAGTGATCCATTAAGGCAGTGATTCCCAGATTTCATTCATTTGCATACCACTTTTGACTGCTTTTTCCATATTTACATGCAGCCTACATTATTTTTTTTTAATTTACTCATTTTAAAATTTCTCATGCTAAAAACAAAATTCTTATACTACACAATTCTAACTTGAAATCAAGTTTTGACGTGTGCTAGTGTTTTTATCCTAATGAACATTAAAGTCATATAGCTAATTAAGTTCACAAAAGTATGCTGTCTGAAGTCTTCTCACATATCACTAACAGTGACTGTACCACAGTTTAGGAAATACTGGGTTATGTTATTGCAGTTTCCCAGGGAGAAAAATCTGACCTAGATAGTGGTATTAGGAGATGGTGCTGACCATGGGCATTATGAAGGATGGTCACTAAATGCAGGAAGGAGGCATCAAGGATGACTTGTTTTAAACCTAGGAAAATGGTGGTAGTAAAGGTGTAGGGAAGTCATATGGTCCTGGTTTGGGAAGGCAAGTTTGTAAAGCTAGCTGGTATCCAAAATGAAAACAAATCCTAGCACTGGAGGGGGAGAGTTTGATACAAGAGAGATTTAGGAATCCATGAGGTTGGAAGGCAGTTTAGGCCATGGAAGTAAATTCAAATCCTAAAGACAATTGCAAATGTAAAATGAAAAACTAAGCAGAGGAAAATCTGTGTAGAGGTGGAAGTCAAATGGAACTGGTTGGAAGGATAGTAGAAATGAGTAACTTTTAAAAAATTTGAGTCACTGGGTGATTTCCAGTGATTCTCAACTTTAACAGGTAGAGAAGGATGGTAATTGAAAATTATGAAAACATAATTGTCATTGATGCTTTATTAATCTAAGGGAATATTTTCAGCATTAAGGAAAAGGAGAGGAGTCATACTTCAAGAAGCAGAAACAAAGTGATGGAAAGGAAAAAAGAGGCTTGGAGTATAGTCTAGAAAGATGATGTCTGTCCGAACCTTTGACAGTGATTTCCAGTATCGCAGCCACCAGTGTGACCCAGGAACTAAATTCTAATTCTGCTTACTTTTAGTTCTGAGTTTAATTAACCACATGTGGCTAGTGGCTGCTCCATTCATTGTTTAGTACCAGCTGTTTAGTATGTGGGCAGAAGGACTTGACTTTGGCACAGAAGAAGGCTTCTAACAAAGGAAAGAACTAAGAATGGAGAAGGAAGAGTGAGGTGTAGAAACCATCTTATGTAACATAAACCAAGACTTGCTATGGGGATAATAGGGTGAAGCATCAGAGCATTGGTAATCTCAGAGCAAAGTGCTTCACCCCTTAACTTTCCTCATCTTAATTTCTAAGAAAAAACCACAGGCTGATTTGTTGGGATCCATTCTTCCCTTCCTCGTTACCATTGTTGGGGCAAGGAATAAAATAAAATATGAGTGGATCCCGAGTTAACCTGATGGGTGGAACTGACCTGTTCTGTTAGGCAGCCTTGTCTTAGCCACACCCAGAGTCCTCCATTCACATAATATTGGTTGAATATTCCTTAGCCTTAACATGAGGGAGGAGTTTAAAAAACAAAGCAAAATCTGTTCTACATCATTCCTTGAATGTGAGTCTTTAACACTGATAGAGTTCCCCTTATTCCAGGCACTCCCATCCTTTTCCTGTTACAGAATGAAATTGACCTGATTCAGACTAGTGAAGCCTAAGAATGTGTCGCATCCGTGGGATTATTCCCTGAAAGGAAAATCAGACCAAAGGGGGGATTTTCTGACTTGCTTTTTGTTTGTTCGTTTTATTTGCTCTTACAGGGAACGAAGAAATTTAATGAACTAGTATCTGGTCCTGGATTTTTAGTTCATAGAAATAACAGAAACCTTACTTATTACAAAGTTAAAGGTTAGAAAACAATCACATTTACCTTTCTGACCTTATGCAATTCTAAAGAAACTAGAAGTTCTAGGATTTAATCAGGCAATAAAATGCTTCCACTTCTTCTCTGCCTCTTTATTTCTTCCCCTAAGTGGAACAAAACTCTCCCTGACCAGACTTTTTAGAGTTAGGATCCTAATAACAACTATCTTTCCTAAGATAGTGGGAGTCAGACTAAGACTAACTTAGATATAGATGTTATGGAACAGCCAGGTTGCAAATGGTCCCTAACACCAAAAAGTTCAAGGAATGAGATTTTAACACAATTCGAACCCCTACTGTTTGTCAGGATTGCCCCAGTGAATAAGACAGGTCCAATCCCAGACCTGATGGACTAGTGTAGACTAGTACAGTGTTTCTCAATGGTGGACTTTAGCCCTTTAGGTCAGGATAATTCTAGGATGTACAAAAAAATGCTATTTATTGCTGTCCCCTGCCCAATAAATACGTCAGACCCTCCAGTTACTGTGACAATTAAAACCGGCCCTCAGACATTTCTCAGTTCCCCTCTAGGGGAGGGGAGGGAGAGTATTCCTCCTATTGTGACACTGGTTTAGTAGGAAGTGCAATTTTTAAAATTCTCTCCAATTCTGCCCCTTAGTCCCCAGCTTCTGGGTAAAACTGGGAAAACCTCAGTCCAGAAGGCAGGGTAACTGGGCAATGCCCACAGTGAGCCCACAGATGCAAGACAGAGAAGTCTTTTTCATATTGAGTTTCTGAGACCATTTTGAAACAGACTGTAAAACATAGGAAGAAACTTGCTTATGAACACCAGAGGCTGACATTAGGAGTAGACTAGGAAGACCTATCCCTCAATTTCCATTACCCTTGTGTTGGTCACATGAATTTGGAGTCACTGTAGCCCCTCTTTTTACTTATTAAAAAAAATTTTTTTTTCTTGTGATGAGAACTTCTAGGATGACTTTTTAAAAACACTTTTCATATATAAAACATACAGAGCAGCACTGACTATATTATATTGTATATTACATCTCTAGTACTTATTTATTTTATAACTGGAAGTTTATACCTTTTGACAGCCTTCATCCAATACTTCCATACACATACTCTCCCCCCCTCTGGTTACCACAAATATGATCTCTTTTTCTGTGAGACTGTTGAAGTATAATTGACTTATAACACTAAGTTTATATTAGTTACTGATGCACAACATAGTGATTTGTGATTTGATATTTCTATACATTACAAGATGATCACCACTCTCTACCTCTTTAAGATGTGCTCCAAGTGGAAAATCCAGATAAAGCCAGGGGATTTGAGCACTTGTATCAGGAATGCTTTTAGTTAAGACACATCTTAATAGCAGCTTAAATAAATATGGGGTTATTTTTCTCTCATAATAAAAAGTCTTGATTTGAGTAGGTTTGGCTTGATGTAGTTGGGGTTTCTGTGATTCTTATGGCCCTTTTTTCTTAGTCGAAATTTGCTACTCGAGTCGTCATATCCATGTCCGAGGCAAGAAAGAAGGCTAGTTTTTCCAGAAGCCCCCAGACATGCTACCTCCTACATAATTGGCCAGAACTGGATCGCATGATCACCCTAAGCTGCCAGTGAGGCTGGAGAAACAGGATAGTCTTGATTGGCTTGCATTAGTAATCCACCTTCCCTGGGGCTGGCGACTGTGGCCACTAACAGGTTCGGTGAAGTTGGATTTTGATTGGATGTGCCACTATGCTAGGTCTTTCACTCAACACCTCCCACAAAAAGCATTACAAAGTGTAGGGCTGAGTGAGTTTGGGCTATCCCAGTCTCCCGTTCATAATGCTGTACTGAATGCTTTTATAGAAAAATACTCAACTATTCCCATTGGTTCCTTACAAAGTCTAATTTTTGTAAATGTATTTCTTATAAGCCAACTGTATTCCTTCTTTTGCTGTTTCTGTTTCACTTGTCTCAGTTTCTTAATCCAGGGAATAAATACTTTGAAGGAGATACTTTTCTCCCTCAAAATGTCATCTTTCAGCTTGTTAGCCTGCATTTTTTATTTTATTCCTCTGTTGGTCTTTTCACCAACTGACTGAATCCTCCTTGCATCCATCCAGCCTTACAGATGCATGTTATATATACCAGGTAGTTGAAAGTCTCAAGATTTACTTCTGGTACTCTACTAACTTTCCCTTTTCTCTTTCTCCTCCTCTTTTTCCTCTCCTTCTCTTGTTTTCTCTCCTCTCCATTGCTGCTGCAGAGCGTCTCTACAGCCAACTTGGAGCGAAACCGCCTGCTTTCTAATGAGCTGAAGCTAACGCTGCATGATCTATGTGACTGATGGGCAGGGCTCACTGACGCCCATTAAACCGAGCTTACGGCTCACACCACTGACCTGGACCCCAGCAAAAGCTGATTGTCTTTTTAAAGTTATTATTTTGCCCTAAGCAAATTGCTTTTAATTGCAACAGTTAGAATAGTGTTGTCTTCCTAACTGCACTGTAAAGTGGGAACAGTTAAAATTAATACTGCCTTTCTACGCTTTTCAAGAGATTGTGGGTGATGAAGGGAGGGACCTGAGAGACTAAAATGAGGAAATCTGGGAGAGTTTTCTGTTTTCCACCCATATTTGCTGCTCTTTCACTTGTTCACTGACTGTAGGATATGTTGCTTGCATGAATGTTTTCTAATAATAAAAGGACTGACTTGACAAGATGTTGTAACTGCTTCATCTGCAGGCCCGGGGATGGGCCCTTCTGACTGGGTAGAAAGAAAGACAAGGGAAAGGAAAGGGGTATGGGATATGAATAGGTCAGTGTTGCCATTTGCTTCCTTGAGTTGAAGAGCATTTTCCCTACCTCCCTAGAGCAGAGAGTGGTTTGCTTGCTGGACAGCTTTGATTCTCCTTGATGTTCAGCTGCTGGTTTTCTTCGTGATGTTTTCCCCATTTTTCCTTGTGCTTCTTTTTCCTGGTATAATGTTTAATTGCAAGTAACTGTGTCACAGGCTAGTTCCTGAAGAATAACTCTGTGCAAGTCTCAATTGAAGTTTTGCTTACAAGGAAATGTTTTGCAGTATTCTTTTTTTTTTTTAATTTGGGTGCATCAAATCTTAGTTGTGGCATGTGGAAACTTCAACCTTAGTTGCAGCATCCAGGATTTAGTGCCCTGACCAGTAAGCAAACCTGGGCTCCCGTCCCTGCAGCTCAGAGTCTTAGCCACTAAGACCGCCAGGGAAGTCCCCGTTTTGTTGTATTCATGACTTTGTTTTCTTTCTAGGTTCTCTGACTTAGCTATGGGGGTTCTTTTATTTACCCTACTAGTCATTTCTCTCCTCTCTACTTGTTGAGGAAAACCTGTAGTGCATGGGGGATCCTATTGTACTCAAATTTTCAAGTTGCGATTCTGCTCTTTCTACTGGTAGAAACATGCCTGTCCTTGTTCTCAATGTGTCAGACTCCAGCAGGCTATTTGGAGTAGGTGTTATCCTATGGGCAAAGACTTAGGAGAGTGGATGGCTGATACTTAACTTAAGGTCACCTCCTTCAGTGACTGAAAACTGAAAGCCTTGGTTGGGGTGTGGAGAGGAGAGGAAATGATAAGGTCCCCAGCTCCCTCCCCTAGAAGTCCAGCAACACCTGTAACTTCCGTAGGCAAGTCTGAGGCCCTGAGAAACCAAGTGATGCAATAGCTCACTTCTGTGGCTGAGATGGCAGCTGCTTTATTAGTCTGCAGCTTCCCTGCAACAGGAGCAATTCTCAGAATGGGTAGACCTTGAAATTTACTTCTTTTATAACATCTCTCCTTTACCCCCATTAGATAAACTGAAATGCACCAAAGAGGAGCACCTCTGTACACAAAGGATGCTGGACCAGACTCTGCTTGACCTGAATGAGATGTAGAGCACCCCAGTCCTGCCCTGCCGCTGCTCCTCCCTCTCACCCCGACTCCGCTGAGGCCAGCTTGCCCGAAGCTGACCTTTAAACTGAGGGCTGATCTTTAACTGGAAGGCTGCTTTCTCCTTTCGCCACCTCTCCCATCCCCCTATTCCTGTGTCCTTTTCGCCAAACTGTCTCTGCCTCTCCCCAGAGATTCCAGTTGGGCTAGAGGCTGAGCACCTTTGGGAACAACGTTTAAGGGAATGTGAGCACAATGCAGTGTCTTTAAAAGCATGTTGTGGTGTACACATTTTGTAATTACCTTTTTGTTGTTGATGTAACAACCATTTGTAAAAATCATTCCAGATAATTCTGTAGTTCTGAAGCAGCAGTCTAATCCCTTTCTCACTTTTGGAAGGTAACATTTCAGCTTAATGCATATTGCCTTCTCCAGAGAGAAAGGGAAAAGGTTTGGGCCTGCCTTACTGAGAGCCTAGCAGCCCAGAGAAAGGCTCCATTTGGGGGAAACCTCATTGCTCTGTAAAAAGTACCTGCCAAACCAGAAAGATGATTCCAGGAGGAGTTAGCCAAAAAAAAAAGTGCTGTTCAGGTTTTCAGCTTTACAGTATCTTTGGACAACCTTTTTTTTTCTTTTCTCATCAGAAGTGACCAAACAATTAAGATGGTGAAACCTCTGAGACCAAATCCTTGTCCCAGCCCTACCCTGTTCCCAACTGCTCACAGAATGGATCATGTGCCCCTTATGTTGAAGTGACCACTTATTTGCTCTTCTGCCTCCTTGAAAAAAGGAAAGAAAACTATGTTTTGCCACTGATTTAGCCATGTGAAACTCATCTCATCACCCTTTTCTGGGTCTGAAGCTGCTGTCTCTAAAAGTGCCATCTCATTGTGCTTTGTATTGGTTAGTGCTGGAGAAACCTTGAAAAGCGTATGTACAAAACTTTAAAAGTTTTCTATTATTTTGGAACTTTGCTTCTTTGGGGGTGAGGCACACTGGTCACCCCTCTGCCTGTGAGAGCTCTGTATAGTCTGTGGCTAGCAGTGTGCTGATCTTTTATAGTTTCTTTCCCTACCCAATCCCCTTTTTGATGAGGTTTCAGTGAGGTCTGTTAGGTGTGCATCCTGCAGCTTAATTGGCTTAAAATGTTCTCTCCTTTGGTGTGGTCTCTTTGGGGACCAACTGGGAGAAAAAAAAACAATAGTGTAACTGTTTTGATACTGAAAATTGATAAATGTCTTTTTGAAATAAAGAACCAGTCCCTCCAACCTTCAGAAGTACTTGCTTTTATTTCCCAGTCCAAATGGGCTTTCTCCACAGGAGAAAGATCAGATCTTTGTGGGTGGCAGCAGTAGGATTTGATGCAGTGCACATGCTTTGGAAGTTGTCCAAACTGGGATCAAAACAAAGCTCTCAGATCCCTAGTTGTATGTTCTTTTGTCCATCATTTAGTTTCATTCATTATCTGTAAAATAAAGATAATATGTATTTTTAGGTAAATGTAAAGATTAGAAATAACATTCATGTGTCAGACGTTTAATGTCACTTAATCTGACACTGGCATCATCAGGGTCAGCTGTGCATTTCCTTTACAATCATGCTTATTCTTTCTCATAAATCCCAGATTTATTGGACTGCTCACTAAACAATTTCAATAATATGACACTGATTACATACTCCTATATATGTATGGTTTTAATAAATTGTCCTGAGACAGCCTTTGAGTTAATACTTTGTTAGATATTTGGAGAAAACAAGTTAATTTAACAAGAGGTGCTCTCAGAGTATTTGCTTACAGACAGGTTGTGTGAGTGGATAGCTTTCAAAGCTGTCTTTGAGACGCCAGTGCCTGGCATTTCCTGCACTCTGTCATTGAGACTGGACATGAATCTGACTTACTAGTAAAAATGACACAGATTCCTTGACAAAGTCTAGCTGTTTATACCAGAGACTGGAACATTATTTTTCCATTTATATGCACGGGCCAATGCTGACTGGAAATTATTGCCCCAAAAACGTTGGTGGGGGGTTGTTCTAGAAGTCAAACACATAGTAGGCAACAGAGGAGAAATTAACTGGGAGAGATTTTTTTAAGATTTTTCTGCCTATTAAGGCCTGCCACCTAATATTTAAGAAAGTAGCCCTTTAAGTGGGTAGCTAGCTGAGTTTCTGCCTTAAAGTTTCCATAACGGCTTGTTGGAGCCCTTCCTAAAAACATTCCCATAATTCCAAGCGGTATGGCTGCCTGCTGACATCACGCCTGCGGATTGGCTGATGTTGGGAGCTGAGGGCACGGCTGTAGTTAACCGAGGAGACGGGAGTTGATGGGCGCCATGTCTACTCTTGGGTCATCAAATCCCCAAGGCTTCGGGCTGTTCTGTGTGACTCTACAGCATCTCCTGTTTCTGCTTCTCTTTTGCTTGGAACCCTGGCCAACAAACTTAATGTACCACAGGTGTTGCTACCTTTTGGCCAGGAGCCAGGCCGAGTTCCTTTCCTGCTAGAGGCTCAGCGGGGCTGCTACACTTGGTGAGGCGTGGCGGGATCACGAGAGTATGCACCCCCACGCCGCCCAGGAAGAATGGGAAGGGTTCATTGAACGGAAGACGACGCCACCGGAATACTTTGTGGTCACTCATTCTGAAGAGCCTTGCCTGTAGGGATCAGGGGTGGGGTGTCAGCAGGAATGGAGGGCCTTCTGATATGGCCTGGCCTCGTGTGGGATGTTTTCAGCTTATGTGTGGGTCATTTTATGAGCAGTTACATGAGCAGTTAACGTGAGAATGACTTTCTCATGGTATGTGTTGGGAAGGGTAGTCACTATGTGAACAGCTGTCGGTACAAAGGAAACCCTGTGTTGGTGGCCTCAGACAACCATGGTTACCCACCGCAAAGAACTTTCAGTGTTAAGAGCTAGGATGAGGAATTCCCAAAGTGTGAGGAAATTTATTGAGGGGCTAGAGAGGCTTAGGATGCGCAAGTTCTCTGCAAACTAAAGTGAGGTTTTCAGTGTAAAAACACTTAACTATTGCATAGTTAACTACACTTTGCATGTGTTAACTCATTCCGTTTTACAGTCTTATCGTTTAAGCGCTGTTTTTTCCATTTTACAGGTGAGTGCATTGAGGCAGAGATAATATGAAGTATAAACTTGTATGAGAAGGTGTATTTTAGGTGGAGATAAGATTTGCCTGTCATATTAATATGTTTCCTCCCTCATATGAGAGTACTCTCTTGAAGTGTACACTCAAGTTTGGGATAATCAACTCTGAGGGGAATGACTTTCTGACTGAGGTTGAAAAGACATGATTTTCTGGTGTGAGAGAACCCAACCATAGATTGTATAGTTTCCTAAGGGCAAGGGAACCTAGCTGAAGTGGGCTCCAAGGTATCAGAGGGCTCATCCTAATTGGAGATTTCCCTTACCATCACTGAAGAGAAGCACTAAGTTTTCTCCATAGTATAAGAAGTTCATTTCCCATTTTATGAGGCTGTATAAGGAAATCAGGCTTACACAGTGATCCAGTGTGACATATCTCCTGACTGAGGATGATGGAAGGCATCAGTCTAGCATTGAAAGCCATTCCTTCCATCCATCCAAAAATATTAATGATTTTTTGAACTGTATTTTGAGTTGGACTCACACCTCATAATTTTAGCAAGATTTCCACCTTAGATAGAAACAGTCCAATTTCTAGGATTGGAGGAAATTCATTCCTCAGAGTTTGAGAAGCCAGGTCTCTCGCTGTTGGAAACACAGCATCAATCCTATTTTTACATACTGAGGGAAGATTGTAACAATCTTACTTTAAATATTGAGGAAGGAATGTAACTTGGCACAAGGGATCACTGGAAAATGTTCTAATCAGTCTCTTCCACTTAAATTTTACCTCTTTAAGCAGTGTTTCTACTTTAAAGAAAAACCTTTAAATACACCTGGTAGTATGTAACATGGAAAAACTATAGGAACCTATGTTCCACCAAAAGTTAATTTTAACCCACATTCATATTTCATCCTGGCAGGCATTCCACCCATCATGATGCAGTAACTGTTGAACCTTTATATGAAAATGGCACCTTATGTTCTCAAAAAGCAGTACTCATTGCTGAATCTACCCAACCAATACGCCTCAGCAGTGTTATTCTTGCTCGAGAGATAGGTATGTTGAGACAAAACACACTATGTAACTGTTCCCTTGGAGTAGAAAAAATCTGATATCTTTTATAGATGGTTAACACAGACAGTGTTGGCTTCAAATGCCTCTTAAGGTAGAAAAAAGGATTCCTGTAATATAAACCTTAATTGTGGCATTCTAGCCTGTAACTTTATTTTTGAACATCCAGCCCTTGGCAATGTGCCTGATACAGAGCAGAAACTGGTTGTTTGAATCAGTGGAGAAGAGAAGGACCTATTTATTAGAACTAGCTTGGTTGTTAGGTTCTGAGGTTGGTCTTGAGTGAGGCAAAAGGCAGAATAAAGACTAGTACTTCTCTAGCTTCCCTGGTGGTCCAGTGGTTAAGAATCTGCCTGCCAGTGCAGGAGATGGGTTCAATTCCTGGTCAGGGAAGATCCCATGTGCCATAGGCAGCTAAGCCCACATGACATAGCTATTGAAGTCTGAACACTCTAGACCTCATGCTTTGCAACAAGAGAAGCCACCACAAGGAGAAGCCTGAGCACCACAACTTGAGAGCAGTCCCCGCTTACTGCAACTACACAAAGTCTGTGTGCAGTAAGAGACCAAGTGAAGCCAATAAATAAATAAATAAAATAAAAAACTAGTACTTCTCAAGTCTAGTGTCATCTAAGAATCTACATCTTCAGCATCACCTGGGAGCTTGTTCAGTTCAGTTCAGTCGCTCAGTCGTGTCCGACTCTTTGCGACCCCATGAATTGCAGCACGCCAGGCCCCTGTTCATCACCATCTCTTGGAGTTCACTCAGACTCACGTCCATTGAGTCCGTGATGCCATCCAGCCATCTCATCCTCTGTCGTCCCCTTCTCCTCCTGCCCTCAATCCCTCCCAGCATCAGAGTCTTCCAGTGAGTCAACTCTTCGCATGAGGGGGCCAAAGTACTGGAGTTTCAGCTTCAGCATCATTCCTTCCAAAGAAATCCCAGGGTTGGATCTCTTTCAGAATGGACTGGTTGGATCTCCTTGCAGTCCAAGGGACTCTCAAGAGTCTTCTCCAACACCACAGTTCAAAAGCATCAATTCTTCAGTGCTCAGCCTTCTTCACAGTCCAACTCTCACATCCATACATGACCACAGGAAAAACCATAGCCTTGACTAGATGGACCTTAGAAGACAAAGTAATGCCTCTGTTTTTGAATATACTGTCTAGGTTGGTCATAACTTTTCTTCCAAGGAGTAAGCGTCTTCTAATTTCATGGCTGCAGTCATCATCTGCAGTGATTTTGGAGCCCCCCAAAATAAAGTCTGACACTGTTTCCACTGTTTCCCCATCTATTTCCCATGAAGTGATGGGACTGGATGCCATGATCTTTGTTTTCTGAATGTTGAGCTTTAAGCCAACTTTTTCACTCTCCTCTTTCACTTTCATCAGCTTGTTAGAAGTGTAAATTCTCAGGCCCCACCTTAGATCTGCTGTATCAGAATCTCTGGAATGAGCCAGGGGGTCTGTGGTTTTGATTTATGGCTTCAGTGGGTCTTCATTGCTGTGCCAGGGCATTCTCTAGTTGGAGTGAGTGGGGGCTGCTATTTGTTGTGGTGCTCGGGTTTGCCATTGCAGTGGCTTCTCCTTGGGGACCATGGGTTCTAAGGTGCACAGGCTTCAGTAATTGCAGCACTCGATCTCAGTAGTAGTTGTAGTACACAGGCTTAGCTGCTCCATGGCATATGGGATCTTCCTGGACCAGGAATCGAACCTGTGTTCCCTGACTTGGCAGGCAGATTCTTAGCCACTGAATCAACAAGGAAGTCCCAGCGATCTGTGTTTTTAACAAGCTCTCCAGATGATTCTCATACATACTGAAATTTGGGAAACACATGCTAGTCTGTTTTAGACCAGAGCAGCTTAAGAAATGCTATTTGTGTCCCTGAGTTTCTGGCACTTGGTATATTCATACTGATAGGTCAGAAATATCTGTGTGACTCTTAAATATTTTGATAAATTATATATCTATACTGTATTATTAAAGATAAATTTGAGATGTTTGGTATACCGTATTTCATATAATTGAAGATGCCATCTATTGTAATTATTTTTAATGTACTACTAAGGACAACATTCAGAGAAGGCAATGGCACCCACTCCAGTACTCTTGCCTGGAAAATCCCATGGACGGAGGCGCCTGGAAGCCTGCAGTCCATGGGGTCGCTGAGGGTTGGACACAACTGAGGAACTTCACTTTCACTTTTCACTTTCATGCATTAGAGAAGGAAATGGCAACCCATTCCAGTATTCTTGCCTGGAGAATCTCAGGGACCGGGGAGCCTGGTGTGCTGCCATCTATAAGGTCGCACAGAGTCGGACACTACTGAAGTGACTTAGCAGCAGCAGCAAGAACAACATTGCCACCTAAACTGCTTTTCTTCACTTAGAATTTTTACTTTATACCTATTGAAGGGTTCATTTTGACGTAGATGGTTATTTTTATTGTGTATCACTCTCAAGCCTAATAAAAAGGAAATAAAATTAACTGGTTAAAATATTCCTAAGACAAATTTAACATTTTTGCTTCATCTGAATCACTTTTTGATTGGGAATCATCAATATCTGTGTTTATCCCCACAACATCTTCCTTTGTACCATTGAGACTGTTAGTGTTGTTGCATTTCTTAAAAGAATTAAACCAAAACCTCTTACAAGGTATTAGTATTGGACTCATTAGTTGGCTTTACAATTTATAAAGCTGACCTGTTTTGTCTCCAGCTTTGAAAAGGTTTCTAGCACATCTGAGTTGTCATCTTTCCCACTCTGTGTCCTTAACTGTTTGGTTCCAAGGGGAAAGAGTACTCCACCATTGTTCACCATGTTTCCTTCCAACTACTAATACCCATCCTGCAAGTTTGATGTTGGCCCTTTTAAAGTTCTCACGAATGCAGTAAATAACTATGCTATGACTGCTGGTGGTTGACAGTTCTAAGATGTCATCAGTCATAAGATAAAACCCTAATTTCAGAGATGTTGAAATGTCAGAAAAATGAGTGTCTTGGAGTCAATGAAATATGAGATTTCAAAGATGAGAATCTTTTGAGGACCGTGTCATGCAGGGTAGCTACAGTGGATAGAAAAGGATACAAAGATGAGAAAAGAAGTGTTGCTTTGGCCACATATGTTATTTTTAATGTAATTACTCTTTTCAAATTTTATTTATTTTTGGTTGCACTGGGTCTTTGTTGCTGTGAGTGGGCTTTCTCCAGTTGTGGCAAGAGAGGGGCTACTCTTTATTGTGGTGCACAAGCTTCTCATTGCTATAGCTTCTCTTGTTGCAGATCACAGGCTCTAGGTGCATGGGCTCAGTAGTTGAGGCTCACAAGCTCTAGAGCATGGGCTCAGTAGTTGTGGCTCACAGGTTTAGTTGCTCCTCCACATATGGAATATTCTTGAACCGAGATCAAACCCCTGTCCCCTGCAGCAGGCAGATTCTTATCTGTACCATCAGGGAAGTCATGTAATTACTCTTAACTACATGAATTCATTCTGATGTTGAAAGAGCACACAGTTGCTTGGAGAAATGTCAAATCTGGCTCTCAGCTTAGTTTCTTCTGACTTGTGAATATTTCAAAATTACCTTTCAAATCAGCTTTTACAATTTTGCTATTAAAACAATTGTGTACATAGATGATGGAGATTCCCAGTAATGAATGGCAGTCTTAGTGTTCTATAAGATGCATTTTTATCTTAATGGGAACTGGCACTCTGAAATGGAAAGGGACATTTTGAAAGGGAAGAGCATATCTTAAGAGAAACTTCATTTGTTTGACAAATATTGAATTACCTACTAACTATAAGATATCTGTAAAGGTTAAAAGATTTAAGCACTCCATTAGTGTTTAGGTGCTTGGGATTTTGTTTATGATGTTTTTGGTGATAGTCTAATAGAGAAAATGAGTGGCTATGACAGAGATTAGCCACTAGCTACTAGGGAATTCCCTAGTAGCTCAAACAGGAAAGAATCTGCCTGCAGTGTGGGAGACCTGGATTCAATCCCTGGATTGGGAAGATCCCTGAAGGGCATGGCAACCCACTCCAGTATTCTTGCCTGGAGAATTCCATAGACAGAGGAGCCTGGTGGGCTACATGGGGTCGAAAAGAGCTGGACATGACCTAGTGACTTTCACTACTACTCAACTGTGACAGAGATGGATAATGGTGAGAGATGAGGTGGGCATATTCTATTTGGTAAGAGTGTTAGGTTTATTTTGATTTTTGTATTGTTCTGTTCTGACTAGATGTTACCTCCCTTTGATAAAATATTTAAAGAATATGAAAGGTTATATGTGAAAGTAGTGAAGGTGTTAGTTAGTCAATCATGTCCTACACTCTGTGACCTCATGGACTGTAGCCCATCAGGCTCTTCTGTCCATGGAATTCTCCAGGCAAGAAATACTGGAATGGGCAGCCATTCCCTTCTCCAAGGGATCTTTATTCTCAGAGACCAAACCAGGGGTAATCTCCTGCATTACTGGCAGATTCTTTATTGTCTGAGCCACCAGGGGAACCCCAAAAGGTTATATAATGAAAAGTAAATCTCTAATCTTATTTCTCCAAGAGACAACCACTTTTCTGTATCATTCCAGATGTAGTCTATGAATATATGAAAATGCCTTTTTGTAGTGGGATATCTAGATTTTCAACCTTAGTTACAGGACAGGTAGAGGAGTTTGGAGATGAAGGCATAAATTTTAGGTATAAAAGTTCAAGTGAAGGATGAAGAAAGGATTTAGACAGCTGAATGATTTTGGTGGAGAGAACAGAATGGAATGACCAGTACATTTTGCACTGAGTTCAGCATGTGGTTATTCAGCAAATACTTTAACGAATTTTAAAAATTAATTTATTTATATTTCAGCTGCACTGAATCATTGTTCCAGTGCACAGACTTCCTCTAGTTGTGGCAAGCAGGGGCCACTCTTTGCTGTAGTGAAAGAGTTTCTCATTGTGGTGGCTTCTCTTGTTGCAGAGCAGAGACTTCAGGCACATGGACTTCAGTAGTTGTAGTCTGTGGTCTTAGTTGCTTCTTGGCATGTGGAATCTTCCTGGACCAGGGATCGAACCCCTGTCCCCTGCATTGGCCAGCAGATTCTTACCTACTGTACCACCAGGGAAGTCCCAAAATATTTTTAAATAATTTTTTTTAATTTAAGTTATTTTTTGGTTGCATTGGGTCTTCACTGCTGCTCCCAGGCTTTCTCTAGTTGTAGTGAGCTGGGGCTGCTCTTTGTTGCAGTACATGGGCTTCTCATTGCAGTGGCTTCTCTTGTTGTGGAGCACAGGCTCTAGGTGAGTGGGTTTCAGTAGCTGTGGCACGCAGACTTAGTTTCTTCGCAGCATGTGCAATCTTCCTGGACCAGGGATTGAAACCGTGTCCCCTATGTTGGCAGGCAGATTCCTATTCACTGTGCCACCAGGGAAGTCCCAAAATAATTTTTATTTCACCCTTATTTCATCTTTATGAAAATAAGTCTATTTTCTGTACTGTTTCAATTTGTGTTTCTGAAGTTAATCATGACTATATTAGGCTTCTCTGGTGGGTCAGATGGTACAGAATATGCCTGCAATGCAGGAGAACTGGGTTTGATTCTTGGGTGAGGAAGACTCCCCGGAGAAGGGAATGGCAACCCATTCCAGTATTCTTGCCTGGAGAATTAAATGGACAGAGGAGCCTGGCAGGCTGCAGTCTACAGTGTCGCAAAGAGTTGGGCACAACTGAGCAACGAACATATTGAGTGGAACTCTAGTTGGGTCTAATACGTGATTCTCAGGCTTTTTAATCTCATGGTCCAGGAAAAAAAAGGAAAGAAATGAAGTGAGAGAGAAATTTATTGGCAGACAGGAATGGCATATGGTTGCCACTCTCTTACTTTCCTAAATAAATACATTTTTTAAAATGTACTCTTATAATTTCATAAAAGGAAAAGCATTCTAACACCTCAAAAGTAATACTGAACATATATTCCTTTAAAGTGAATATATTTAATTTTATTACTGTTTTAAAATTCTCATTTTTTGATGGGTGAATAAAAACATTATTATAGATCAGTGTCTGGGAATCACTGCTCTAGTGTCTCTTCTTGTAAACAGATGCTCTTGTGTATTTTGTTGCTATGCTGTTTTGTCCACAGTTGAAAGGAACTGTTATGCCTTTCTTTTTCTTAATATTTAGAATAAGCTCCTCAGTATATGAAATATTTCATAGATTCATGACCTGTTGAATTAAATTCTCAGTTTTTGGGTTCGTTTTAGTGACTGACCATGAACTACGGTGTGATGTTAAGGTTGATGTGATAAACAGCATTGAAATTATATCTCGAACACGGGAACTCTATGTAGATGATTCACCACTGGAACTGATGGTGAGGGCATTGGATGCTGAAGGTAAAGAATGTCAGAGGATGCAACAAAATTACCTAAAATAAACACTTTTGTGTTCTTGGAAACAGAAATTTGACAGATAAAAGTAGGTAGGAAATAATGTTTATTTTCTCATATGAAGTTCATGTGCAAGAAGAATTAACAATTCTGAGTGTGGTTTGATGTATTAACTACAGACTTTCATTAAAATTTCCTAGTTCAGAATCCAAATTCTGCTACTGAGCTTCTGCTAATGGTCCCAACAATTGAGAACATTTTTGGAGAAAAAAAAGAAAAGTACATTTTGGAACTTATTATTAGCTCTGTTTTGATCAGTCTACTTTCTGTAGGCCAAGAGAATTAAATGTAAACCTGTGAAAATTTTATAATTTTATCTTTCTTAAGACTGATTTTACATTGTTTTTCATATACTACACTAACGTAATACATAAAAAAAAATTTTAATGCATTGCTTCTTTCTTTGTAAACTAGTGAAGAGCGATTTTTAAAATATGAGAAAAGAACATATTAGTAATATTCAAATCTAGCTTTTATAAACATTTTTATTAGAGGGACCAGGATTTAGGGATGCCTGTCAACTCTGAGATAGATTATAAGGTGGCCTTTTTATGTTGAAAGGAACAGAAATAGTGCCATAATTTTGTCAACCAGCAGTTAACCAGCTTGAGTCATTTTCACTTTCAGAAAGTTTATACAGCAACCGTACTTACTCTGTGTAGGGGGCCTTCCTGGTAGATGTGTTTTTAATTCATTAATGATAGTGTATCTGTTTGTTAATGAAAGACTTAAAAATAATTTTCTAGTTAAATTTCCCTTGCTTATTAAAGATACCTGAATATTTTTAAATATGTGATTTTGTCTTGTCTACTTTTGCCTTGCTTTACAGGAAATACTTTTAGTAGTTTGGCAGGGATGGTGTTTGAGTGGAGCATTGCCCGGGATAATGGATCAGCAACAGAAGAACTGTCTAGCAAAATTAGGTAACCTTGAAACCAAACCTAACTATCTGACTTTGAAGGAGACATCTGCCTTTGGGTAGCACACTGAACAGCAATCATTTGTGTGGGTTTTGATCATTTTTCTATCTGGAACTATTTGGAACAAATAAATTTATCATGGGAAAATATGGCATGGCTGTAGGTACCTTGATGGTTTAGTTTGAGTCACTGCAGAGGAGTTCATGAAATCAGAACTGTACAATTATTTGTTGTATCTTCTGACACTTTTGTTTTTCAAGCTATCAACACTCACTGAAATACAGTGAATGGATATTAGTATGAAATTTTCTCTTCAGTACCAAGCAATAGCTCTCAGACAGTCCAGGTTTTAGTCTTACAACAGTTTTAGCCAGAAGCATATTAAGTACTTTTCTTCTATCTAGTCATTGTGGAAATTTTAAACTTTTGACACTATACAGACATTGAAGAGACTATGTTTAAAGTCTCTCAGAGCCTTTTGGAAGAAGAATAATCTACTAGAAACAAAGTTTATCTCTTTAGGATTTTGAGATACTCTGAAGCAGAATATTCTCCCCTGCATATATAGCTGAGATGGAAAAAGAAGAGAAACAGGGAGATATGATTTTGGTGTCTGGCATTAAAACTGGTGCTGCTATCGTAAAAGTTCGAATTTCTGAACCATTCTATAAGGTAAAAATTTAGTGCTATGGACATTAAGTCTTGCCTATGGAACAGTTTCTTATGTTTATCTATTATGGAAACCCTCTAACCTGATTGATTTAGGCCAATTGGAAAAGTTATTTGAAACGGATAAACATTATTTGAAAACCTGTCTTCCTTAAACATGTTATTACCCACATACAATTACAAATGTTACTGGCATTTTCTCTTAAAACATATAACTGCATTTTATTCACCAATCCTTTGACGTAGGTCCGAGACTTCTTTGTCTATGATTCACTGGTTAAAAATATACATACTCATTCTTGCACAAATTAGTTTCTAGTTTCTTTTTCATTTTTCATTTTATTTTATGGTTGAGTGAAAGATTACACATGTGTGAAGCAATTTGAGTGCAGAATTCTAATATATTTTTCAAGGATTTCCCCTAGTCTTTTACATTTCTCACCTACACCTAGTTTGGTAGCAGTACATCTTAGCTATCCTTTAATTTCTTATTAATTAAAAAATGTTTTTAAATTTATCCTTAGCTTGCCTTTAACTATTTTTTAAAAATTAATTTTTAAATTAATTTTTAAAAGTTAATTTATTTATTTGTGCAGTAGTTTGTACATTCTTTGGCATTGCCTCTCTTTGGGATTGGAAGGAAAGCTGACCGTTTCCTGTCCTGTGGCCACTGCTGAGTATTCCAAATTTGCTAGCATATTGAGTGCAGCACTTTCACAGCATCATCTTTTAGGATTTGAAATAGCTCAGCTGGAATTCCATCACCTCCACTAGCTTTGTTTATAGTGATGGTTCCTAAGTTCCACTTGACTTTACATTCCAGAATTCTGGTTCTAGGTGAGTGATCACACCATTGTGTTTATCTGGGACATGAAGATCTGTTTTGTATAGTTCTTCTGTGTATTCTTGCCACCTCTTCTTAATATCTTCTGTTTCTGTTAAGTCCATACCATTTCTGTCCTTTATTATGTCCATCTTTGCATGAAATGTTCCCATGGTATCTTTAATTTTCTTGAAGCGATCTCTAGTCTTTCTGTTGTTTTCCTCTATTTCTTTGCATTGTTCACTTAGGAAGGCTTTCTTATCTCGCCTTGCTATTCTTTGGAACTCTGCATCAGATGGGTATATCTTTTCTCCTTTGCCTTTTTCTTCTCTTCTTTTTCAGCTATTTGTAAGGCCTCCTCAGACAACTATTTTGCCTTTTGAATTTCTTTTCCTTGGGGATGGTTTTGATCACCGCCTCCGGTACAGTGTCACGAACCTCTGTCCATAGGTCCTCAGGCACTCTGTCTATCAGATCTAATCCCTTGAATCTGTTTGTCACTTCCACTGTATAATCATAAGGGATTTGATTTAGATCATACCTGAATGGTCTAGTGGTTTTCCCTACTTTCTTCAGTTTAAGTCTGAATTTGGCAGTAAGGAGTTCATGATCTGACCCATAGTCAGACTGTTGCGTTCTGGCTGCACTGGGGCTTTCTCTAGTTGCGGCGAGTGGATAGCTACTCTGTAGTTGAGGTGCACAGGCTTCTCATTGTGGTGGCTTCTCTTGTTGCAGAGTACAAGCTCTAGGGCATGGGTTCAGTAGTTGTGATGCACAGGCTTAGTTGCTCCGCAGCACGTGGGATCTTCCTCAACCACAGATTGAACCTGTGTCCCCTGCATTGGCAGGCAGACTCTTAACCATTGGACCACCAGGAACGTCCTGACTATAACTTTTCAAAACATTTAAATTTTTTATAGAAAATAACTCTTTTCATATAATGCTTTTTTTCAATTATTATTAAAGTTGAGAAAAGCAAATGTCTTTTGGCAAGCATTCAATTCAAGTGGCAGTAACATGTATGTGGACATCCTAGAGAGCAGCCTATTAACTTTGTATTGGGTAAGCCTTCACAAGAATTGATATGTTCAACAAGGGATACAGAGTAACTTAACCTGGAAAGTCAGTTCACTGGAGGTTGGTTAAAAGAATTTCAGTGGAATACAGTTAGGTCATACTTTTTCCCATTTTATCACACTTGCCTTTTTATTTACCTACCCTTCTCCTTTAAGAAATCTTGTTGTTTTCTATTCTTTGAGTGACTTAGTTAATAGGTGACTTAGAAAGCTGACTCTGTATTAATATTCATGATCACTTTTTAAGGCTAACAAATTATGATCTGTGCTTAGGAAAGCATTTTTTTTAATCTTGGCAAAATATTTTAGAAGAAATTTATAAAAGTAAACTTTAATAAGGAGGGCAACCTTGAGGATTTTGCCTGTGGAAACTTTCTGGTTTGTTTTTTTCTTCCTTCTTTTAGAAAGTGGCAGCAGCATTGATACGTCTGCTTGTTTTGGAGAATATATTTCTTATACCATCCCAAGATATTTATCTCTTAGTAGGTGCATATATTAAATACCGAGTTGCAAAAATGGTTCAGGGAAGAATGACAGGTAAGTTGATTTAGCTTTTCCAAAGACTAACATTTCCCAAATCTTTTCTGCTGACAAGAGAAGCAGCTTCACATTATATATGCAAAATACTTCTTTTTGTTCTTTCTGTCTTAGATTTTTGTGATAAAAGTACAGTTGACCCTCAAATAACACGGGTCTGAACTGTGCAGTTCCATTTATATGCAGATTAAAAAAATAAACACTACAGTACTATACGATGTTTGGTTGGCTGAAATCGTGCATGCAGAACTGGGGTTATAGAGGGTTGACTAATATGTGGATTTTCAACTGCATGGGGAGGTCGATGGGGGTGTCAGTGCCTCTAATCCCTGCACTGTTCAAAGATTAACTGTATTCTTTTATTGCTGTACTTGAGCTAATACTGGACTGAGGTAGCCCACATATCTTAAACAGACTAATGCTATAGTTCAACTACTACTTAGCTTCAGTGCCCATAAGGATCTGAACTATTAAAATAACCAAAAGTTTACTAACTTAGGACAAGGGAAGAAACTTTACCAGAAGGGATTGGAATGATCTTTGCAAAAAAGCTGTTTATTGAGAAACTCTGTTATCTGAAAAATTTAATACCCTGCTGATCCCAAAAGTTCCACTCAGTTTATAAAGTGTACATTTGCTCCATTAACATTAGTCCTTTATTTACTTGCCTCGTGGAGATCCCTCCTCCTATTCTCAGTTTACTGAGTTTTAAGAATATAAGCAACAATAAACTCATATAGTAGTCCCCCTCAATTTCTATATATGTAGAAATTCATTATAGTTGGGAAGAAATAAAGGGAAAAGCAGATTTTGCTCTTACTTTGACCTGCTTCTTCTTACAATCCAACAATGTACTATTTTCTATTGCTTTCATTATGGTTATGTATCTTTCATGTCTTACAGAGGTGAAATTTCCCCTGGAACATTATACACTAGAATTGCAAGACCACAGAGTTTCATGTAATATTTCTCTTTCTGGAAAAGTGGCTTTACTGGATGAGAAAACAGCCATGGTGACTGCTGTCCAGCTGGGCCACACTAACCTTATCTTCGTCCACAAAAGTATCCTTTTGTTCAAGTTTTCACTGCCAATCTATATTTCCTTGAGCAAGCTAGACATGTTCCTTGGTAAAATAACTGGTTAAGCATGATTATAACACTACTACATTTATATTCCATAAGTTCTGTCTTTTAAAAAGCACTATAAATTATTATTGTCATAATTTCTAACAAAGGGTAGGTACAGAAGAGTAGTTGTTATTTGTAATCTGTTGAACATATGTGCAACATAATATAAATTGTAAATAGGCGGGGTTCCTTAGTGGCCCAGTACTAAAGAATCTGCCTGCCAATGTAGAAGAAACAGTTCAATACCTGATCTGGGAAGATCCCACATGCAGCTGAGCAACTAGGTCTGTGTACCACAGCTATTGAACCTACGCTCTAGGACCTGGGAGCTGCAACTGCTAAAGGCCACACACTCTAGAGCCTGTGCACCACAACTAGAGAAAAGCCCATGCAGCAGCGAAGACTCAGCACAGCCAAATATAAATAAATAAATAAGGTTATATTAAAAATTATAAATAGGAGACTAGGGAAAACTTTGGAGGAACTTGTGTAAATGTTATTTAATTTGTTCTTGTTTTTACATGAATTATTGAGAAAAGATGATATTGTCTACAGTGGCTACTTAACTGTTAAATTGAGGCAAGAGTAATTTTTTAATTTATTTATTTTAATTGGAGGATAATTACTTTACAATACTGTGCTGGTTTTTGTCATACATCAACATGAATTACCTCTGGGTGTACATGTGTCTCCCCATCCTGAATCTCCCTCCCACCTCCCTCCCCACCCCATCCCTCTGGGTTGTCCCAGAACACTGGCTTTGAGTACTCTGCTTCTGCATTGAAGTTGCACTGATCATCTGTTTTACATATGATAATATACATGACTCAATGCTATTCTCTCAAATCATCCCACCCTCACCTTCTCCCACAGGGTCCAAAAGTCTGTTCCTTACATCTGTGTCTAAGAGTAATTTTAAAAATTCACTAAACCTGCTCTGTAAAGATTGAACAGAGAGAGTTACTTAGAGCTCTAATATAATCAATGAAAACAAAACAGTATAAAGATTAAAATTCTCAGAAAACTGAAATTTTCAGAGAATTCATAAAGTTCTCAGCGTTGATTTGGAAATATTTCCTATTTTTGAATCTTTGAATCTCAAATATTTAAATTAATTTGTTTAATTTATTCAGCAAATACCTATTATATTTCTTCTAAATGCTCAACATTGCTCTAAGGGCTGAGGATACAGACTATTTTATTCTGGGTAGTTAGGGAAGTCCTCTCTGATAAGGCTGCATTTGAGCAATGAACCATACAGATATCTGGGTGAAGGCTCTCCGAAAAGAGGAAATAGCAATTTCAAAGGTTCTGAGGCAGAAGCATGTTTGATATGTTTACAGACAAGCAAGGAGGACACTGCGGCTGGAGCGCAGAGAATCAGGGGAAAGTAGTAGAAAAGGTTATAGAGTAGGAGAGGGAGTAACTATGTAGGGCTTAGCAGGCTTACTCTGAGTAAGAGCCTATCAGTCTTAAAGGGTATAGTATTTCTTGTAGAATAGTATCTGTTAATTAGCTGTTATATTCTGTTATATTATTTGTCTAAAACATTCAGGAGGGGTTTTGGTTCAGAGTTGTCTGTTCTCTAGTCATTTCAAGGTGCCTAGGACATTTGTGAACAAATACAATAGTAACTACAAAGTAAACTAAGATATTTGATATTTATTTAGTTCCAGCTGTGTGTCAGGCACTTAACCTGAACTGCCTTCCCCAGGCATCCTTACCATGATTTTTTTCATAGTTTTTTTCATTTTTTTCTCAATTCATATTGTTATTTATTGTTATTAAATATTAAAGTATATTTACCTCTTGACATAGAAGTTGACGATTCATAATTTATTCCAGCACCTGCCTTAGGTGGCTGGTGGTACTCATAGAGATGGGTGATATAAAAGATGACACATGTTTAAGGGAAAAGAAAACTAGTTTAGTCTTTCACATGTCAATCTGAAGTATCTGTGCGGTAGACATCCAAGCAGAAATTTTTATTATGAATCTGGAAGAGAAAGATTCAGAATGAAGAAAAGTCTTTCAAAGTTATTAATTTATAGCCAGGTGATAGTTGAAGCTGTTGTAGAGAAAGTGAACCTAGGGACAATATACAGAGTGAGAGGAGAAGAGGACCAAAAACATAACTGGACTGCCAGCTTCTAAGATTCATTTGGAAGAGGAGAAACTTTAAGGATGCCCAGAAAGAATGTTTAATAGGAAATTAGGAGAGTAGGAAATAGTAGGAAAATCAGGAGAGAAAAATTTCATGGTAACCAAGTGAGGAATTTGCAATGAGAATGTTCTTCAGGTGAAATCAGCAGAAATAAAGGAAGTCTTGGATCACTTTTCCAATAAAACAGCTTGGCTTTAAAAAGAAGGAGTAAAACAAAGCAGAAGTTTGAAGAAGACAAAATTTTTTAAGTTAAGAGAAACTTGAATATGTCTATAAGTTAAACAGAGAGATGGCAGAGATATGGATGAAAAGATGGTCAGTTGATAGAGCTAGATTTCTGAGGAGTAAGATTTCGGAGGAGCAAGATAAAATGAAATTCCAAACAGGGAAGGATTAGATAAAAGGTAGATGTCTTATTCTGATTATGGAGGGATGAATTGGTTTACAGACCTATTGAGATCTGTGTCCTCAACTGTAAAATGAATGATATATTCCTGAATTTCCTTCTGCATGCGTGTTCAGTTGCTCAGGTATGTCCAACTCTTTTGTGACCCCATAGACTGTGGCCCACCAGGCTCCTCTGTTCATGGAATTTTCCAGGCAAGAATACTGGAGTGGGTTGCCATTTCCTTCTCCAGGGGATCTTCCCAACCGAGGAATCTAGCCCAGGTCTCCTGCGTTGCAGGTAGACTCCTTCACTGCAGTGGATTCTTTACCAACTGAGCTATGAGGGAATTTCCTTTTAGCTCTTATAGTTTATGAATGTAGTACATACTAAAACCAAACTTAGACTGACACAGTGTTTAAAAGATTTGCTTTAATGAATAGTAAAACCAAATGGCTTTTACTTGTGGCTCAGCTGGTAAAGAATACTCCTGCAGTGTGGGAGACCTGGGTCGATCCCTGGGTTGGGAAGATATCCTGGAGAAGGGAAAGGCTACCTACTCCAGTATTCTGGCCTGGAGAATTCCATGGACTGTACAGTCCATGGGGTTGCCAAGAGTTGACGCGACTGAGCAACTTTGACGTTCACTAAAAAAGTAATTGTAATTAGCATATCAATTGTATGTGTATTAATAGTTCTTTTGAAGTACTTGGGCAGCTTTAAAAGTTTGATCCCTGAAACAGATTAAATATTTTGCTTTCACTGTCACTATAGATACTGTAGTGCCTAATTATAGCCTAGTGCATGATTGAATTAACAGCACTTCTAAATTAGTATACTTAGAAATAATAAGAGTTTTCTGTCCAATCATTTCAGTAATACATTTCCCAGAGCAGAAATAATTTCTTCTTAGCTTTTGGACATAGTATATTTCTGAGAAGGAATTACTAATTAGATTGTGTAGGCATGCTAAGTTGCTTCAGTAGTGTCTGACTCTTTGTGACCTGTGGACAAGAGCCCACCAGGCTCCTCTATCCATGGGATTCTCTAGGCAAGAATACTGGAGTGGGTTGCCATGCCTTCCTCCAAGTGATCTTCCCAATCCAGAGATATCCAGAGATCGAACCTGCATCTCTTAGATCTCCTGCATTGGCAGGAGGGTTCTTTACCACTAGCACCACCTGAGAAGCCCCAGATTGTGTATAGGCTAACAGAATAAATGATGTGTAGTGTGATGAATGACAAAGAAGTATCTTTGGTGGAAGAGAAAACATTTTGATATTAAAGAATTGCCACAGATAATAGAAAATCAATTAGTGATTTTTTAAACTGTCTGTGGAGCCCGAGGCAAGTTACTGGGCTGGATGACAAGTCATGCCACTCCCTCTCCATCCACCACTGTCCATTTCTTCAGCCAGAGCAATTCCGCTTTGTCCTACTTTCCCTAATGGGCTCCTATGAAACACTTATACAGGGGAAAAGGATTCTGCAGCTAAATGAGTATTAAAAATGTGGGGCATGATCTTTTTTTCTCTCATTTCATCTTCCTGATATTTGAAATTCAAGAATACCTGATACCTGTGATTACTGAACCCTCATATTTTTCTCAGAATGTATGCATTTAAGTTTTGCTTTGCAAGAGATAATGAAAGATAGAATTTTTACTTGCTTTTCTTTGTGGGCTTATTTATTTATTTATTTATTTTGGTAGCTTATATTTTTCTTTTCACCCAAATCTAGCTCATAAAATTTCCTTAAGCAAAAATTAAGATGTCCATATGCGATCTGTCTCTGGACTCCCAAATTGCACCATATATGTTGTAGAGCCTGGATTTTTAGGTATTTTTAGATAATGATTTTCATAAAGCCAAATAAAGTACGCCACTGAAATGAGTGCATTAAAGATCAGAGTGCTTCATTTTGAGACTTAACTAATTTTGAATTCACCCTTACTTTGACATGTTTTCTCACATTGTTCTAGTTAAATGCTATTTGCAAGAGTAAAGCATCTTGAAATAGACTGTGAAAAAGTATGAAACTCCATGTAATACAAAGTTGGACTAGGAAAAGAGACTTCATACAAAGAAAGAAGAAACCTATGTCCTTAAGCCACATGAAGCAATGAATCTGACTGAAAGCAGCTGAAATCTTGCCTGACATATCAAAAATGAGCAAAATTGTGGGTTTGGGGTGGATGGTATTTGTATACAGATGTAAGTGAGAATGGTTCTTTTATACCTGAGATGAACTAAGTTAAAGGATCTTTAGAACCCCAAATTATTATACAGTTTTATAGAGGGAACTAAAGATCTACTTTGGAAACCATCTCCATCTATTAGTGACTTTTGCTCTTTAAATGGGTTTTTAAGTTTGTATTTATAAAATTAATTATAAAAAATGGCCTCTTCTGATATTTTTCTTTATTGATTTGTGTACAGGTTTCACAGTCCAGCCTGGAGACCGATGGAGTCTAGAGGTGGGACAGGTCTATGTTATTACAGTAGAAGTATTTGATAAAAGCAGCACAAAGGTCTATATTTCAGATGTGAGTCTATCTTTTGAATTTTTCTAGCCCCCTTAAGGGTAACTCCTTCAGTGGGCAGTCTTTTTGCTAGGAAGACTTTTTTTTTGCTTCTAGATTTTGCCTTCAGAAAATGCAAGTTACTACTTTATCATTATTAAGTAGTTCTATCCTTGAGGAATACTAAACCAGAAGTAAAAGATACAACTTGGTTAGAATTATAGGAAAGAGATGAGGTTGGCACCAAGGGTAACACTTTGGATGGGATCCTCATTCTAAAACTTCATTTCAGAGAAGTTACCAGAGTTTTATAGTGTGATCATTAGATGCAAAAGGTTGTAGTCATTCTCCAGCATCCATTCCCCATCCTACCCCCAACTGTCAATTTCTGGAATGGCACAAATCACACTAAAATTGACATAGGCTTTGATGCTTACTATTTCTAATTGCTTATCATTAATGGATCTTTCAAAAACTAGTACTATTTTAAGATAACATCTTTCCAACTTAGAATTTGATGAGGGTGAGCAAAGATTTTTATTTTTACTTCTTTAAGCCCCAGAATGCATAGTCACACTTTTTTTTTCTTTTTTAATGCTTTGAGTTTAAAATAGCATTAGGGAAAAAAACACGTTTCTTCATATTTGTGCTACTTCTGGACTGATTTTCAGAATCTCAGGATTATGTACCAATTCCTGAGGGAGTACTTTGAAGAGCAGCTAACTACTGTGAATGGATCTTACCATGTTGTAAAAGCTCTGAAAGATGGTGTGGTCGTGATAAATGCATCTCTGACTTCCATCGTTCACCAGGTAGGAATTAAAAGGACATTTTTTGAATCCTGAGAATACTGACAAGATTTGCTTGATCTGTTGATGTGCTAGCACATATATAGCATATCTCACCATTATCTTTCACAAAATAAACTAATAAGCAGTACACCTAATAGTTTATACCTCTGCAGATTTTCCATTTCAGTCTCTGTTATTGCATATATCTGCATTTGTGATCATTTTGTATATGTGTCATTTGAGGTTCCTTTAAAAATTATTCCATATGCATGTTTCCTTGTGTCATCAGATCCACATAAGAGTATTTTGTACTAAAAATACATAGGGTTAATGTGCCAATTGTTTAACCATGCCACCAACTTTGCACTTTTAGCAGTTTTTTACTTTGTAAATGGCATAACTGAGTATCTTCAGACAATTTTTTTCCTTTTGGTTAATTTTTGTATGGTGTAATACCAGAAATGGAGTTACTGGGTGAAAGGAAAAGGAATTTATCTGTTTCTAATGCCTCTAAGGAGAAGGCAATGGCAACCCACTCCAGCACTCTTGCCTGGAAAATCCCAGGGACAGAGGGACCTGGTAGGCTTCAGTCCATGAGGTCACGAAGAGTCAGACATGACTGAGCGACTTCACTTTTACTTTTCACTTTCATGCATTGGAGAAGGAAATGGCAACACTCCAGTGTTCTTGCTTGGAGAATCCCAGGGCAGCAGAGCCTGGTGGGCTGCTGTCTATGGGGTTGCACAGAGTTGGACACAACTGAAGTGACTTAGCAATGCCTCTAAAAATGTGCAAATATCCGACTTTTAACAGTCAGATTTGTTTCCCTCTGTAAACCTACTTTTTCTCCAGTGATCCTTCCCTAGCTGTTTAAGGCAAAATCCCAAGAGTCACCCTTGACTCTACCTTCTCCCTCACCTCCTTTGTTCAGTACATCATTGAATGCTAAGTCAATTCTTCTAAAAATCTCTCAAATCCATTTCTTACTAGGTGAAGGAGACACTGCTGTCTTTCACCTAGACTTTCACAGTAGCTTCTAAACTGATACTCCTACCTTCAATATTGTCTGTGGCTAGAATGATATTACAAAAACTGTAAAAATTATTATATATTTACTGTTTAAATTCCTTTGGTGGCTTCCCACTGATTTTAAGGTAAAGTTTAAACTTTGCGGTTCATAGGATTCTTATCTCAATGGCTTCTCTTGTTGCAGAACACCAGATCTAGGTGCACGGGCTTCAGTAGTTGAAGCATGTGGGCTCAGTATTTGTGGCGTACAGGATTAGTTGCTCCACAGCAGCTAAGTGGAATCTTCCTGATCCAGAGATCAAACTTGAGTCACCTACATTGACAGATGGACTCTTAACCACTGGATCACCAGTTGTTGTTTAATTGCTAAGTTATGTCCAACTCTGTGACTCGATGGACTGCAGCATGCCAGGCTTCCCTGGCCTTCACTATCTCCTGGAATTTGCTCAGATTCATATCCATTTAGTTGATGATGCTATCTAACCATCTCATCCTCTACCATCCTCTTCTCCTTTTACTTTCAATCTTTCTCAGCATCAAAGTCTCTGCCAGTGAGTCAGCTCTTCATATCAGATGGCCAAAGTATTGGAACTTCAGCTTCAGTATCAGTCCTTCCAATGAATATGCAGGGTTGATTTCCTTTAGGATTGACTGGTTTGATCTCCTTGCAGTCCAAGGGACTCTCAAGAGTCTTCTCTAGCACCACAATTAGAAAGCATCTGTTCTTCAGCACTCAGCATTTTTTATGATCCAACTATCACATCTGTACATGACTACTGGAAAAACCATAACTTTGACTATAGGAACCTTTGTCAGTAAAGTGACGTCTCTGCTTTTTAATACACTGTTTAGGTTTGTAAAGCTTTCCTTTAAAGGAGCAAGTGTCTTTTAATTTTGTGGCTACAGTCACCCTCTGCAGTGATTTTGGAGCCCAAGAAAAGGAAATCTGTCACTGCTTCCACTTTTTCCCCTTCTATTTGCCATGAAGTGATGGGACCGGATGCCATGATATTTTTTGGATGTTGAGTTTTAAGTCAGCTTTTTCAGTCTCCTCTTTCACCCTCATCAAGAAACTTTTTAGTTCCTCTTCATTTTCTGCCATTAGAGTGGTATCATCTGCGTATCTGAGGTTATTGATACTTCTCCCAGCAATCTTGATTCCAGCTTGTGATTAATCCAGCCCAGCATTTAATGTGATGTAATCTGCATATAAGTTAAATAAACAAGATGACAATATACAGCCTTGTTGTATTCCTTTCCCGATTTTGAACCAGTCTGTAGTTCATGTCCAGTTCTAACTGTTGCTTCTTGACTTGTATACAGGTTTCTCAGGAGACGGGGTGAGGTGGTCTGGTATTCCCATCTCTTGAAGAATTTTCCACATAGCCAAAGGCTTTCACATAGTCAATGAAGCAGATATTTTTCTGGAATTGTCTTGCTTTCTTTGTGATTCAGCAAATGTTGGCAATTTGATCTTTGATTCCCCTGCCTTTTCTAAACCCAACTTGTACATCTGGAAGTTCTCAGTTCATGTACTGCTAAAGCCTAGCTTGAAGGATTTTAAGGATAACCTACTAGTATGCTAAATGAGTGCAGCTGTTCAATAGTTTGAACAATCTTTGGCACTGCCCTTCTTTGAGATTGGAAGGAAAACTGACCTTTTCCAGTTCTGTGGCCACTGCTGAGTTTTCCAAATTTGCTGGCATATTGAGTGCAGCACTTTCACAGCATCATCTTTTAGGATTTGAAATAGCTCAGCTGGAATTCCATCACCTTCACTAGCTTTGTTTGTAGTAATGCTTCCTAAGGCCCACTTCACACTTCAGGATGTCTGGCTCTAAGTAAGAGATCACACCATTGTGGTTATCCCAGTCATTAAGACCTTTTGGTATAGTCCTTCTGTGTATTCTTGCCGCCTCTTCTTAATCTCTTCTGCCTCTGTTAGGTTCCTACCATTTCTGCCGTTTATTGTGCCCATCCTTACATGAAATATTCTCTTGATACCTCGAATTTTCTTGACGAGACCTCTAGTCTTTCCCCTTTCTATTGTTTTCCTTTACTTGTTTGCATTGTTCATTTAAGGAGGCCTTCTTATCTCTCCTTGCTGTTCTCTGAAACACTCCATTCAGTTGGGTGTATCTTTCCCTTTCTCCTTTGCTTTTTGCTTCTCTTCTTTTCTCAGCTATTTGTAAAGCCTCCTCAGACATTGTCTTCTTGAATTTTCTTTTCTCTTTGGAATGGTTTTGGTTACTGCCTCCTGTACAAATGTTATGAACATCTGTCCATAGTTCTTAAGGTCAAACTTGCCAGGTATCTCTTGACTTTCTGCTTTTGCATTCCAGTCCCCTATGATTGAGAGGGCAGTTTTTTTTTGGTGTTAGTTCTAGAAAGTCTTGTAGATCTTCAGAGAACCAGTCAGCTTCAACTTCTTTGGCATCCGTGGTTGGGGTGTAGACTTGGATTACTGTGATGATGAATGGTTTGCCTTGGAAATGAACTAAGATCATTCTATCATTTTTACATTTGCGTCCAAGTACTGCATTTTGGACTCTTTCATTGACTATGAGGGCTGCTCCTTTTCTTCTGAGGGATTCTTGCCCACAGTAGTAGCTATAATGGTCACCTGGTTTAAATTCACTCATTCCCATCCATCTTAGTTCACTGATGTTCACTCTTGCCATCTCCTACTTGACTATGTCCAATTTACCTTGATTCATGGACTTAACATTCCAGGTTTCTATGCAATATTGTTCTTCACAGCATCAGATTTACTTTCACCACCAGATATATCCACAACTGAGCATCATTTCTGCTTTGGCTCAGTTACTTCATTCTTTCCAGAGCTGTTAGAAATTGCCCTCAGTTCCTCCCCAGTAGCACATTGGACACCTTCTGATGTGGGGGTGGGGGCTCATTGTCTGGTGTCATATCTTTTGCCTTTTCATACTATTCATGGGGTTTTCATGGCAAGAATACTGGAGTGGTTTGCTATTCCCTCCTCCAATGGACCACGTTTTGTCAGAAGTCTTCACCAAGACCCACTCGTCTTGGGTGGTCCTACATGGCATGGCTCATGACTTCACTGAGTTATGCAAGCCCCTTTGCCATGACAAGGCTATGATCCATGAAGGGGTGGACCACCAGGGAAGTCCCTTAACTTCTTAACTTCTTAACCCAGGTCTCCTACATTGCAGGCAGACTCTTTACCAACTGAGCCATCAGGGAAGCCTTCTTAACATAGTTTTATAGAAGCCTCTATGACAGAGATCACAATCTGGTGGCCTGCAGACTATCTTGATTTGTAATCTTGTTTTTTATTTAGGTGTGTAAGTTTCCTTTTGATGGGGAAATTTAAAATAAAATCTGAAAGTTTTAAATAAGACTACTACCCTGGTGGTTCAGTGGTTAAGAATCCACCTGCCAGTGCAAGGGACATGGGTTTGATCCCTGGTCTGGGAAGATCCCACATGTTGTGGAGCAACTAAGCCTGTGCGCCACACCTACTGAGCCCATGAGCTGTAAGTACTGAAGCCTGAGTTCTCTAGACCCCATGCTCCACAACAAGAGAAGCCACTGCAATGAGAAACCCATGCACTGCAATGAAGAGTAGCTCCTGCTGGTTGCAACTAGAGAAAGATTGTGCACAGCAGTGAAGACCCAGCACAGCCAAAAATAAATAATTTTTTTAAAAGAAAGAAAAAATGCCCTTAAGATCAATCCAAATTATTACGTATATCACTATATCATTTTAAAAATTACTAAATAAAAATAATTGGTGATAATATCCCATTGTATAGATGTACTGGATTTTAACTATTCACCTACTAAGGGTGATTTGGGTTGTTTCTATTATTTGGCAATTATAAATAAAGCTGCTCTAAAGATTCCTGTGGGCTTCCCAGGTGGCTCAGTGGTAAAGAATCTGCCTGCAGTGCAAGAGATGAGGGTTCAGTCCCTGGGTTGAGAAGATCCCTTGGAGAGGGAAATGGCATCCCACTATAGTATTCTTGCCTGGAAAATCCCATGGACAGAGGAGCCTGGAGAGCTACAATCCATGGGGATCGCAAAAGAGTCAGACACAACTTAGCAACTAAAACAACAACATCGTTGTATAGATTTTGCTGTGAATATGTTTTTATGACTTTGGGATAAAATGCTTAAGAGTGGAGACTTCCCTGTGGTACAGTGGAGAAGAATCTGCCTGCCAGTGCAGGGAACACAGGTTCAACTTCTGGTCTAGGAAGATTCCATATGCTGCGGAGCAACTAAGCTCGTGTGCCACAACTACTGAGCCCATGCTCTAGAGCTCACAACCTGCAAATCCTGAAGCTCACAAGCCTAAAGCTTGTGCTCCAAAACAAAAGAAGCCACTGCAAGGAGAAGTCTGCACATGACAATTAGAGGGTAGCTCCTGCTCACCCCAACTGGAGAAAGCCTACATGTAGTAATGAAGATCCAGCACAGCCAAAAAAATAAAATAATAAAATTAATTAATAAAGAAAAAAGCTTGAGTGCAATTCTTGGGTCATATAGTAGCTACATGTTAAGTTTTATAAGAAATTGACAAACTATTTTTCTAAAATGGCTGTATTATATTTTATATCCCCGCCAATGATCTATGAGATACCATTAACAATTTTTAATGTTTCTTCTTTTATTCATAGTCATTTCAAGTTCTCTATTTCAGTTTAGTTCAATTCAGTGGCTCAGTCGTGTCCAGCTCTGCAACCTCATGGACTGCAGCACACCAGACTTCCTTGTCTATCAACAATTCCCTGAGCTTACTCAAACTCATGTCTGTTGAGTCAGTGATGCCATCCAACCATCTCATCCACTGTTGTCCCCTTCTCCTCCTGCCTGCAATCATTCCCTGCAACAGGGTCTTTCCCAGTGAGTCAGTTCTTTACAACAGGTGGCCAAAGTATTGGAGTTTCAGCTTCATTAGTCCTTCCAATGAATATTCAGGACTGATTTCCTTTAGGATGGACTGGTTGGATCTCCTTGCTTTCCAAGAACTCTTAAGAGTCTTCTCCTACACCACACTTAAAAGCATCAATTCTTCAGTGCTCCGCTTTCTTTATAGTCCAGCTGTCACATCTATACATGACTACTGGAAAAACCATAGCCTTGACGGACCTTTGTTAGCAAAGTAATGTCTCTGCTTTTTAATATGCTGTCTAGGTTGGTCATAACTTTTCTTCCAAGGAGCAAGAGTATTTTAATTTCATAGACACAGTCACCATTTGCAGTCATTTTGGAGCTCAAAATATAAAGTCTCTCACCGCTTCCATTGCTTCCCCATCTATTTGCCATGAAGTGATGGGACCAGATGCCATGATCTTCATTTTCTGAATGTTGAGTTTTAAGCCAGCTTTTTCACTCTCCTCTTTCACTTTCATCAAGAGGCTCTTTAGTTCCTCTTCATTTTCTGCCATAAGGGTGGTGTCATCTGTGTATCTGAGGTTATTGATATTTCTCCCGGCAATCTTGATTCCAGTTTGTGCTTCATCCAGCCCAGCATTTCTCATGATGTACTCTGAATAGAAGTTAAATAAGCAGGGTGACAATATACAGCCTTGATGTACTCCTTTCCCTATTTAGAAACAGTCTGTTGTTCCATGTCCACTTCTAACTGTTGCTTCCTGACCTGCATACAGATTTCTCAAGAGGCAAGTCAAGTGGTCTAGTATTCCCATCTCTTTAATAATTTTCCAGAGTTTGTTGTGATCACACAATCAAAGCCTTTGGCGTAGTCAATAAAGCAGAAATAGATGTTTTTCTGGAACTCTTTTGCTCTTTTGATGATCCAATAGATGTTGGCAATTTGATCTCTGGTTCTGCTGCCTTTTCTAAATCCAACTTGAACATCTGGAAGTTCATGGTTCATGTACTGCTGAAGCCTGGCTTGGAGAATTTTGAGCATTACTTTACTAGTGTGTGAGATGAATGCAATTGTGTGGTAGTTTGAGCATTCTTTGGCATTGCCTTTCTTTGGGACTGGAATGAAAACTGACCTTTTCCAGTCCTGTGGCCACTGCTGAATTTTCCCAATTTGCTGGCATATTGAGTGCAGCACTTTCACAGCATCATCTTTCAGGATTTGAAATAGCTCAGCTGGAATTCCATCACCTCCACTAGTTTTGTTTGTAGTGATGCTTCCTAAGTTCCACTTGACTTTGCATTCCAGAATTCTGGCTCTAGATGAGTGATCACACCATCGTGATTATCTGGATCATGAAGATCTTTTTGTAAAGTTCTTTTGTGTATTCTTGCCACCTCTTAATATCTTCTGCTTCTGTTAAGTCCATACCATTTCTGTCCTTTATTGAGCCCTTCTTTGCATGAAATGTTCCCTTGGTATCTCTAATTTTCTTGAAGAGATCTCTAGTCTTTCCCATTCTGATGTTTTCCTCTATTTCTTTGCACTGATCACTGAAGAAGGCTTTCTTATCTCTCCTTGCTGTTTTTTGGAACTCTGCATTCAAATGGGTATATCTTTCCTTTCCTCCTTTGCCTTTCACTTCTCTTCTTTTTCCAAGCTGTTTGTAAGGCCTCCTTAGACAACCATTCTGCCTTCTTGCATTTCTTTTTCTTGGAGGTGGTCTTGATTACTGCCTCCTGTACAGTGTCACGAGCCTCTGTCCATAGTTCATCAGGTATTCTGTCTATCAGATCTAATCCCTTGAATCTTTGTCACTTCCACTGTATAATTGTAAGGGATTTGATTCAAGTTATACTGAATGGTCTAGTGGTTTTCCCTACTTTCTGTAATTTAAGTCTGAATTTGGTAATAAGGAGTTCATGATCTGAGCCACAGTCAGCTCCTGGTCTTGTTTTTGCTGACTGTATAGCACTTCTCCATCTTTGGCTACAAAGAATATAATCAGTCTAATTTTGTTATTGACCATCTGGTGATCAGGTCTCTATTTAATTATTATATAATTTTTTGGCAGGGGAGTGGGGGCTGCACGACATGGCTTGTGGGATCTTAGTTCTGTGACTTGGTATCAAACCCATGTCCCCTGCAGTGGAAGCATGGAATCTTAACCGCTGGGCCACCAGGGAAGTCTCAGTACCATATTGTTTTGTTTACTGTAGTTTTGTAGTATAGTCTGACAACAGGGAGTGTGATACGTCTAGCTTTGTTCTTTATTCTCAACATACTTTGGTTATTAGGGGTAGTTCATGGTTCCATATAAATTTTAGGATTGTTTATTCTAGTCTCTTGGAAAATATCATGAGTGTTTTGATAGAGATTGCATTAAAACTATACACTGCTTTTGGTAGTATTGACATTTTATTAATTGTTCCAATCCATGAACCTGGGATATCTTTCCATTTTTTTGTATTGCCTTCAGTTGTTTTCACCAGTGTTATGGTATTTTCAGAGTATAAGTCTTTCACCTCTTTGGAGTTGTTTATTTTATTCTTTTGATGTAGTTGTAAATGGGATTGTTTTCTTGTTTTCTCTCTCTGATAGTTCATTATTAGTGTATAGAAAAGCAACAAATTTCTGTATATAAATCTTGTATCCTGCAACTTGACTAAATGCATTTAATAGATCTAATAGTATTTTGATGGGGACTTTGGGGTTTTGTATTGTGCTGGCGCTATTTGTCAAAGAGAGTCATTTCACTTATTGTACGCTCTGGCATCCTTGTCAAATTTAGTTAACTATAGATGTCACCTTATTTCTGTACTCTCAGTTTTATTCCATTGGTCTGTGTGTCTGTCCTTTTGCAGTACCACACTGCTTTGATCACTGTAGCTTTGAATTGTGTTTTGAAATGGGAAATGTAAAGTCTTCTAACTATTCTTTTTCAAGATTGTTTTGGCCATTCAAGATCTCTTAGAATTCCATATCAATTGTAGGATGGGCTTTTCCATTTTTTCCAAAAAGGCCCTTGGGATTTTGATAGCAATTATGTTGAATTAGTAGATCACTTTGGAGATTGTTGTCATCTTAACAATGTTCAGTTCAGTTGCTCAGTCATGTCCAGCTCTTTGCAACCCCATGAATCACAGCACGCCAGGCCTCTCTGTCCATCACCAACTCCCAGAGTTCACTCAGACTCACGTCCGTCGAGTCGGTGATGCCATCCAGCCATCTCATCCTCTGTCGTCCCCTTCTCCTCCTGCCCCCAGTCCCTCCCAGCATCAGAGTCTTTTCTAATGAGTCAACTCTTCGCATGAGGTGGCCAAAGTATTGGAGTTTCAGCTTTAGCATCATTCCTTCCAAAGAAATCCCAGGGCTGATCTCCTTCAGAATGGACTGGTTGGATCTCCTTGCAGTCCAAGGGACTCTCAAGAGTCTTCTCCAACACCACAGTTCAAAAGCATCAGCTCTTCAGTGTTGAGCCTTCTTCACAGTCCAACTGTCACATCCATATGTGACCACTGGAAAACCATAGCCTTGACTAGATGGACCTTGGTTGGTAAAGTAATGTCTCTGCTTTTGAATATACTATCTAGGTTGGTCATAACTTTTCTTCCAAGGAGTAAGCGTCTTTTAATTTCATGGCTGCAGTCACCATCTGCAGTGATTTTGGAGCCCCAAAAAGTAAAGTCTGACACTGTTTCCCCATCTATTTCCCATGAAGTGATGGGACCAGATGCCATGATCTTTGTTTTCTGAATGTTGAGATTTAAGCCAACTTTTTCACTCTCCTCTTTCACTTTCCTCAAGAGGCTTTGAGTTCCTCTTCACTTTCTACCATAAGGGTGGTGTCATCTGCATATCTGAGGTTATTGATATTTCTCCTGCCAAGCTTGATTCCAGCTTGTGCTTCTTCCAGCCCAGTGTTTCTCATGATGTACTCTGCATATAAGTTAAATAAGCAGGGTGACAATATACAGCCTTGACGTACCCCTTTCCCTATTTGGAAACAGTCTGTTGTTTCATGTCCAGTTCTAACTGTTGCTTCCTGACCTGCATATAGGTTTCTCAAGAGGCAGGTCAGGTGGTCTGGTATTCCCATCTCTTTCAGAATTTTCCACAGTTGATTGTGATCCACACAGTCAAAGGCTTTGGCATAGTCAATAAAGCAGAAATAGATGTTTTTCTGGAACTCTTGCTTTTTCTGTGATCCAGCAGATGTTGGCAATTGGATCTCAGGTTCCTTTGTCTTTTCTAAAACCAGGTTGAACAGTTCACAGTTCATGTACTGCTGAAGCCTGGCTTGGAGAATTTTGAGCATTACTTTACTAGTGTGTGAGATGAGTGCAATTGTGCGGTAGTTTGAGCATTCTTTGGCATTGCCTTTCTTTGGGACTGGAATGAAAACTGACCTTTTCCAGTCCTGTGGCCACTGCTGAGTATTCCAAATTTGCTGGCATATTGAGTGCAGCACTTTCACAGCATTATCTTTCAGGATTTGAAATAGCTCAACTGGAATTCCATCACCTCCACTAGCTTTGTTCTTAGTGATGCTTTCTAAAGCCCACTTGACTTCACATTCCAGAATGTCTGGCTCTAGGTGAGTGATCATACCATTGTGGTTATCTTGGTCATGAAGATCTCTTTTGTACAGTTCTTCTGTGTATTCTTGCCACCTCTTCTAAATATCTTCTGCTTCTGTTAGGTCCATACCATTTCTGTCCTTTATCGAGCCCATCTTTGCAATGTTAGGTCTTCCAATTCATGAACATGGGATGTTTTTCCATTTATTCAGGCTGTCTTTAATTTATTCAAGCAATATTTTGTAGTTTTCAGTGTACAAGTACTGCACCTCCAAGGTTGAGTTTGAGTAGTTTATTCTTTTTGATACTATTGCAATGAATTTTTTCCTTTAATTTATCTTTTCTAGTTTGTTTATTGCCAATGTATATAAATACAACTGATATTTATATGTGGATCTGGTATGCTGCAACTTTGCTGAATTATTTTATTGGCTTTTATAGTTCTTCTGGATTTTACAGGATATTTCATATATAATATATCCAAGAGTTGGTGATGGACAGGGAGGCCTGGCATGCTGTAGTCCATGGGGTCTCAAGGAGTCAGACCCGACTGAGCGACTGAACTGAACTGAACCAGTGAATAGTGGTAATTTTGTCCTCCATTTCCCATTTTAGTACCTTTTATTTCATTTTCTTTGCCTAATTTCTCTGGCTAGAACTTATAGTACAATACTGAATAAAAGTGGCAATAGTGAGCCTCCTTATCTTGTTTTTGATCTTAGAGCGAAAACTTTCATTCTTTAACCACTGAGTGCGATGTTAACTGTGGCGTTTCCATATGTGGCCCTTATCATATTGAAGATGTTCTTTTTCACCCCTAATTGTTGAGTGTTTTTACTGTGAAAAGGCTTTGGATTTTTCTCAAATATTTTTAAGCATTTTTTTCCTTTCATTCTACTAATATGTATATTACAGTAATTGACTTTTATATATTGTACTGCCTTTGAATTTAGAAAAATCCCATTTGATCCTGGTGTATAATTCTATTACTATGCTGCTGGATTTGGTTTGCTAGTGTTTTCTTAAGGAGTTTTGTATTTCAGTGTTTTCTTAAGGAGTTTTGTATTTATATTCATAAAGGTCTGTAGTTTTCCTTTTTATGATGTCTTTGTCTAACTTTGGTATTAGGGCAAATGCTGGTCTCTTAGAATGAGTTAGGAAGTATTCCCTCCTTTTTCTTCCTTCTTCATCTTTTATTTTTAAATTTGAGAAACATTAGTGTTAATTTTGTTTTAAATGTTTGTGGAAATTAACAATTAAAGCCATATAGTCTTGGGCTTTTCTTTGTTTTTTAAACAATTTATTTCTTTATTTTAATTGGAGAACAATTATTTCACAGCACTGTGGTGGTCCCCGCCACACATCGACACTAATCAGCCATGGGTACATGCATACCCACCTCCTACCTCCCTCCTCACCCCAGCCTCTGGCTTGTCTTAGAACACTGGCTTTGAGCACCCTGCTTCGTGCATTGAACTTGCACTAGTCATCTATTTTACATATATATGTTTGAATATCTCATATCATCCCACCCTCACCTTCTCCCACATAGTCCAATAGTCTATTCCTTACATCTATGTCTCTTTTGCTGCCTTGCATATTAGAATCATGGTTACCATCTTTCTTGATCCATATATATGCATTAATATACTATATTGGTGTTTCTCTGTCTGACTTACTTCACTCTGTGTAATAGACTACACTTTCATCCCCCTCATTAGAACTGACTCAAATGTGTTCTTTTTTATAGCTAAGTAATAATATTCCATGTGTATATGTACCGCAACCTCCTTATGCATTTGTCTGCCAATGGACATCTATGTTGGTTCCATGTCCTAGCTATTGTAAACAGTGCTGCAATGAACATTGGGGTACATGTGTCTGTTTCAATTCTGGTTTCCTCGGTGTGTATGCCCAGCAGTGGGATTGCTGGGTCATATGGCAGTTTTGTTTCCAGTTTTTAAGAAATCTTCACACTGTTCTCCATAGTGGCTCTACCAGTTTGCATTCCCACCAACAGTGTAAGAGGTTTGCCTTTTTTTCCACACCCTCTCCAACACTTATTGTTTGTAGACATTTTGTAGGCAAGGCCTGGGCTTTTCTTTGCTAGGAAAATTTTGATTATTGATTTAATCTCTTTGCTTGCTATAGCTTTGTTCAGGTTTTCTATTTCTACTGGGTCAGTTTTTCTAATTGACGTGCTTTGAGGAATCTTTCCGTGTGATCTAGGTTATCTAATTTGTTTGGTGGACAATTGTCCATAGTGTTATCTCACAATCCTTTTTATTTCTGTAAAGTTGGTAATAATGTCCCCACTTTCATTTCTGATTCTAATAATTTGAGTATTCTTTCTTTTTTTCTCAGTGATTCTAGCTAAACTCAATTTTGTTGATCTTTTGAAGAACCAAATTCTGGTTTTTGTATTTATTTTCCACTCTCTACTTTTAAAATCACTGCTCACTTTATTATTTCCTTTTTCTGCTAGTTTCAGGTTTACTTTGCTCTTCCTTTTCCAGTTTTTTTTTTTTTAGTTATATAGTCAGATTATGATTTGAAATGTTTTCTTCTTTTTTGGTTGTGCCACACCCAGCTTACAAGATCTTATTTCCTTAACCAGGGATTGAACCCAGGCCATGGGAGTGAAAACACTGAGTCCTAACCATTGGACAGCCAGGAATTCCCTCTTCTTTTTAAATTTAATTTATTTTGTATATTTATTTATTTATTGGCTACACTGAGTCTTTGTTGCTGTGCGTGGACTTTCTCTAGTTGCAGCAAGTGAGCTTTCTAGTTATGGTGCAAGGGCCTCTCATTGTGGTGGCTTCCCTTGTTGAAGAACATGGACTCTAGGGTGCATGAGCTTCAGTCATTGTGGCTCATGGGCTCAGCAGTTGTGGCACAGAGGTTCAGTTGCCTTGTGGTATGTGGAATCTTCTCAGACCAGGGATTGAACTTGTGTCCTCTGCATTGGCAGGCAGACTCCCATCCACTGGACTACCAGGGAAATCCCGAGAAAAAATCAAGGAGACTGCATTTGAAGTAGTTTCAATTAAAGTCTCTGTGGAGGACATTTGTTTTGTCACTCTGTCTGGCCTCCTCTGCCATAGGGGAAAGGAGCTTTTCCTATTTAACGTGGTTCTGCCATGTTCTACTGCCAATCACAGCACTTTTCCCTCTCCCTTGTTTTTTAATTCAGGTGTTTACAACTGTCTATTTTCCTCTGAGCATTGTTTTCATTGAATCCTGTAAGTTTAGGCATATTGGATTTTTGTTTTCCTTTGCCTCAAAGTTTTCTAACGTTTCCTATGATTTCTTCTTTGACCCATTGGTTGTTTTATTTAATTTCCACATACTTGTGAATTGTCCAGTTTTCCTTGTGTGAAGTTCTAGTTTTAGTCCATTTTGGGTGAAGATACTTTATATGATTTAAGTCTTTTTAAATTTATTGAGATTTCTTTTGTGCTTTAGCTTATGACCTGTCGTGGAGAATAGTCCATGTGCACTTGAGAAGATTTAGCATTTTGTTGTTTTGGGGTGGAATATTCGTTATATGTCTACTTGATCCAGTTGGTTCATAGTGTTGGTCAAGTCCTCTATTTCCATACTGTTCTGGTTGTTCTATCCATTATTGAATCTGAGTTATTAAAATCTGTTAACTGTTGTTATAAAACTATTTCTTTCTTCATTTTTTCCTTCATCCCATCTGTCCATTTTTGCTTCATATTTTGCGGTCCTCTGTTGTTAAGTATGTGTATTTTGTAATTCTTATATCTTGATGAATTAACCTTTTTGTTAATATATAATGACCTTTGTCTCTTATAACAATTTTTAAAAATCTGTTTTGTTTGATGTTAATGTAGACTGCTCCCCCAACCCTCTTTTGGTAAGTATTTTCAAAAATAATTTGGTAATTAAAATGGAATGCATTTTTCTGTTCTTTCACTTTCTACCTATTTGTGTCTTTGAATCTAACATTAAATCTCTTACAGACAGCATGTACTTGGATCATGTTTTTCTTTATCCATTCTGTCAATCTCTGCCTTTTAACTGAAGAATTTATTTATGTTTAAAACAGTTACTGATAAGGAAAAGCTCCTGCTTTTGTTTTCTTTTTTTTCTTACAGATGGGCATTATTTTATTTTTTTGTTTTCTATATGACTTTTTTGATAATTTCCTCCATTACTGACTTCTTTTGTGTTTAATTGATTTTTATAGGTTCATGTTTTTATTAAATGTGAGACATTTTCATCATTAATTCTTCACATATCCTTTCTGCACCTTTTTCCCCCTATTTCTGGGACTTATTTTATATATATTGATTTACTTAATGATGTTCCACTGGTCTCTAAGGCTTGGTCATTTTTTTTCCATTCTTTTTCTTTTTGCTACTCTGAATAACTTCAATGGTCCTCTCTTTAAATTTGCAGATTCTTTCTTCTGCCAGCTCACATCTGCTATAAAGGTCTTCTACTTAAGTTTTCATTTCAGTTATTATACTTGTAGTTTCAGAATATCTGTTTGGTTCCTTTTTATAATTTCTGTCTCTTCACTGATATTCTCTATTTGGTGAAACATACTTCTTCTGAAATGATATCTATTGTTTCTATTAGCTCTTTGATTTATAATCTTTCTCAGTATCTGTGCTTTTTTAGGGACAGTTTGTGTTAATTTCCTTTTTTTTCCCCTTATAAATAGGTCATATTTTCTTGTTTCTTTGAGTGCCTTCTTTTTTGTTGTTGCTGAAAACATTTTATTATAGTGGACCCTTGAACAATGTAAGTTCTAATTGCACAGTTCCACTTGTACGTGGATTTTTTAAAATTAATACATACTACAGTACGGTTCCAAATAGGAAAAGGAGTAAGTCAAGGCTATATATTGTCACTCTGCTTATTTAACTTCTATGCAGAGTACATCATGAGAAACGCTGGACTGGAAGAAACACAAGCTGGAATCAAGATTGCCGGGAGAAATATCAATAACCTCAGATATGCAGATGACACCACCCTTACGGCAGAAAGTGGAGAGGAACTCAAAAGTCTCTTGATGAAAGTGAAAGAGGAGAGTTAAAAAGTTGGCTTAAAGCTCAACATTCAGAAAACGAAAATCCTGGCATCCAGTCCCATCACTTCATGTGAAATAGATGGGGAAACAGTGGAAATAACGTCAGACTTTACTTTTGGGGGCTCCAAAATCACTGCAGATGGTGATTGCAACCATGAAATTAAAAGATGTTTACTCCTTGGAAGGAAAGTGATGACCAACCTAGATAGCATATTCGAAAGCAGAGACATTACTTTGCCGACTAAGGTCTGTCTAGTCAAGGCTATGGTTTTTCCAGCACTCATGTATGGATATGAGGGTTGGACTGTGAAGAAGGCTGAGTGCCGAAGAACTGATGCATTTGAACTGTGGTGTTGGAGAAGACTCTTGAGAGTCCCTTGGACTGCAAGGAGATCCAACCAGTCCATTCTGAAGGAGATCAGCCCTGGGATTTCTTTGGAAGGAATGATGCTAAAGCTGAAACTCCAATAACTTTGGCCACCTCATGTGAAGAGTTGACTCATTGGAAAAGACTTTGATGCTGGGAGGAATTGGGGGCAGGAGGAGAAGGGGACGACAGAGGATGAGATGGCTGGATGGCATCACTGACTCGATGGATGTGAATCTGAGTGAACTCCGGGAGTTGGTGATGGACAGGGAGGCATGTTGCGATTCATGGGGTCACAAAGAGTCGGACGTGACTGAACAACTGAACTGAACTGAATAATACTATATAGTCTGTGGCTGATTGAATTTGCAAATGTAATACCATGATCTGGAGGGCTAGAGTTATACACAGATTTCACCTGCACAGAGGATTGGCACTCATAGACCCCACTTTGTTCAAAAGTCAAAAATATAATGTGGTAACTTTCGAAATCAGATTCTTGTCTTTCCTCAGGGCTGCTGTTATTGCTTGCTGTGGGTTGTAGTTGCTTGTATATTTACTGAGTTTTCTAAATCATTTTTTAAAAATTGTTATTTGTAATTTGTGTTATTTGACTGTTAAATCTTGATTCCTTTAGCTTGTAGTCGGTTAGTAGTTTGACAAATAATTTCTTTGATGCCTTAAATCACCTTTTTCTTAATTCAGCATACATTTAGTTGCTGTAAATCTTTGAGTATTTTCCAAAGTTAATTCTGACTCTCTTTCTCTTTTTCTGGCATTTCTATGGAGGGACAGGTTCTTGGAGTTTCTTGCTTTGCCACTGTTGCAGACATCTCCTCCTTGCTGATATTTTTTATTAGGATTTATGAACATGAAACTTTTCCCACTTATATAGGACTTTGAATTTTTCTTTCAGCAATGTCTTACAGTTTTCATCATACAGGTCTTGAAGATATTTTATTACATTTGTACTTATTTTATGTTTTAAGCCGTGTATATATATATATATATAAATTTTCTCCTAATTCATCATGCTAGTATATATAAATACAGTGGGTTTTTAAAAATCATGTTTAAAATGTATTGATTTTTGGCTGTGCTGAGTCTTTGTTGCTGCAGGGGCTTTTGTGTAGTTGCAGTGAGTGGGGGGCTACTTTTCATTGAATTACACAGGCTTCTTATTGCAGTGGCTTCTTTTGTTGTGGAGCACAGGCTCCAGGGCACTGAGCTTCAGTAGTTGTGGCACATGGGCTCAATAGTCGCAGTTCCTGGGCTCTAGACCGCAGGCTCAACAGTTGTGGCCAACTGGTTAGGTCGCTCCCCGGCATGTGGGATCTTCCTGGATCAGGGATTGAACTGGAGTCTCCTGCATTGGTGGGCAGACTCTTTACTGTTGAGCTACCAGGAAAGCCCATAAATACAGTGGTTTTTGTATGTTACCTTGAATATTGAAAGCTTGCTGAGTTTACTTATTCTATTACTTCTTGTAGATTCCTTAGGAAGTGCTACATATATAATTAGGTTATATGTGAATAAAGAGTTAAACTCTTTTCATTATAATAAATGTGCCTTTTCTTTCTCTTGCCTCATTGCACTGACTAGGACGTCTATTACAATATTGAATAGAAGCGTAAAGTGGATATATTTGCCTTATTTCTAACCTTAAAGTGGAAAATATTCACCCTTTCACCGTTGAGTATGATGTTGATTATAGATTTTGTGTAGATGCTCGTCCTTAGGTTGAATAAGTTCCTTTTTATTCCTAGTTTATTGAGAATTTTCATCATGAATTTGTGCTGCATTTTATCAATGCTCTTCTACATCTATTGATAAAATGAATATAGTTTTTCTTTTTAGTCTTTTAAATATGATGAATTAGTCACATTGATTGATTTTCTAGATTAAACAAATCTTGCATTCTCAGGATAAACCTCACTTGATTATGATTTGTTATCTTCACACATTGCAGGATTTAATTTGCTAAAATTCATGTATGTTTTTGAGGGCCTATCATTTTTTTTCCTTCTTCGGTTTTAGTTGTAATGTCTTTGTCAGGTTTTGATGTGAGGATAATATTGGCTTTATAAAATGAGCTGGAAGGTATTCTTTTCTATTTTCTGGAAGAGTTCTGTAGAACTAGTGTTACTTCTTCCTCAAATATTTGGTAGAATTCACAGTAAAACTATTTGAGATTGGAACTTTTTAAAATGGTAAGTCTTTTATTATTATGGTGCTGAAATATACATAACATAAATTTTACCATTTTAACCATTTTTAAGCATACAGTTCAGTGACATTAAGTGTATTGATGGTGTGTACTAATACCACCATCTATCTTTATAATCTTTCCAGACTGATTCTCTCTTCCCTTAAAAATACCCACCCCTGTTCCTCCTATCTTCTATTCCCTGGTAACTACATTCTATTTCCTGTCTTTGTTAATTTGATTAATCTAGTTATGTTCATATAAATGGCATCATATGAGGAATTCCCTGGAAGTCCACTGGTTATTACTCCATACCTTCACTGCTGACCATGTGGGTTCAATCTCTGGTCAGGGAACTAAGATCCCACAAGCCTTGTGGCATGGCCAAAAAAAAAGTGGAATCATATATTTGTCCTTTTTGTTTTTTTACTTATTTCACTAGCATGTCTTTAGGGTTAATCCATGTTGTACCCTGACATAATTTCAATTTTTTAAGGCTGAATAATATTCTATTGAATGGATATACTGCATTTTGTTTGTTATTTATCCATTGATAGACACTTGGGTTGTTTCTGCCTTTTGTCCATTGTAAATAATGCTGCTTTGAACATGGGTATACAAATACTTTGTCAAATATTTACTTTCAGTTCTTTTATGTATATTCCCAAAATTCAAATTGCTGGATTATATGGCAATTCTATGTTTAACTTTTGAGGAATTTTCATACTGTTTCCCACAGTGACTATCATTTTACATTCCAGCAGCAATGCACAAGAATTCCTAATATCTCCACATCCTAACCAACACTTATTATTTTCTATTTTTGATAATTGCCATTCTAATGGGTATGAAGTGCTATTTCACTGTGATTTTAATTTCCATTTCTCTAACAATTGGTATATGAGAGGTTTTAAAACTATGAATTCAATTTTTTAAATGCATATACTGCTATTCAGGTTATTTATTTCTTCTTTTATTTATTTTTGGCTGTTCTGGGTTTTCCTGGCTGCATGTGGGCTTTCTCTAGTTGCAGAGAGAGGGGGATACTCTTCCTCGTGGTATGCAGGTTTCTCACTGTGGTGGCTTCTCTTATTACAGAGCACAGGCTCTAACTGCACAGGCTTCTGTAGCTGTAGTGCATGGGCTGATTAGGGGTGACTTGAAGGTATAAAGTGCTGGCTCATTAGTTTTGACACACAGGCTTAGTTGCCACATAGCATGCAGGATCTTTCCAGAGCAGGGATTGAAGTCATGTCCCCTGCATTGGCAGGTGTATTCTCAACCACTGTACCATCAGGGAAGCCCCTATTTATTTCTTCTTGAATGGAACTTGGTAATTTGTATGTGAAGAAATTTTTATTTAGTCTAAATTGTTGAATTTATCACATAAAGTTGTTGACAACATTGCCTTATTAATTTGTATCTGTAGTATCTGAAGTGATGTTGTCTCTTTCATTCCAGATATTGGTGTGTATGTGTATGTGTGCACTAAGTTGCTTCAGTTGTGTCTAACTCTTCATGACTCTATGAACTATAGCCCACCAGGTTTCTCTGTCCATGGGATTCTCCAGGCAAGAATATTGGAGTGGGTTGTCATTTCCTTCTCCATGGGATCTTCCCAAGCCAGGGATCGAACCAGTGTCTCATATCTCCTGCATTGACAGGTTCTTTACCACTCACGCCGCCTGGGAAGCCCCCCAGATATTGATCATTTGTGTTTCTATTGTTTCAATTCTTTACCTATTTTTTCTTTTATTGATTCATGCTTTTTTCTTTGTTATTCTATTTCTTCTCCTTACTTTGGATCAAATTTGCTTTTCTTTTTTAAGTTCCTTATTATTGAAGAATCTTATGGTAGATCACTGGTTTTACATCTCTTTTCTAATATAAGCACGTCTACTACACTCTATTGATCATTTGAAACCATTCTTAATACAACGAAGAGGGAACTACACAAGGGTGTGAATACCACAGGGTGGGATCCGTGGAGGCCATCTTGGAGTCTGGGTTCTCCAAGTTGATTGTGACTTCTCTATTATTAGGTTTAATGTCATTATTGATCCTGTTTCTTGTGGTAAAATGTGAGCACTAATAGTCTATGGTGTGCAATAGCAACCAGCTACTTAGAAGTATTACCTGTAGACACTACAGTTAAATGCATATAGAAGACAAGCCTTTTGGTAACCAGGTAGTTGCTGCCATAAAGCATGTTAGTGAAAGTCTGGGATATAATAGGGTTTATTGATTGTTGTTTCTAAGTATGCTGGACAATGTTGGGAAAGAAAATGGTTAGATCAGGACTTTGAATTCTCAAGTCAAGATCCATCTAAGGAATCTATTAGGTTGATGAAAAGGTAATTTCTGTTTTACACCATGAATTTTAAATCATTATAACTAGGCTTAAACACATCTTTATTAATCAAAATAGGAGCCATTTTAATCAATATATTTTTTGCCAACAATAAATAAGTTTGTTTATTCATAAGTAGCATCAGTTTAGTTCGTTCGCTCAGTCGTGTCCAACTCTTCGCGACCCCATGAATCGCAGCACGCCAGGCCTCCCTGTCCATCACCAACTCCCGGAGTTCACTCAGACTCACGTCCATTGAGTCAGTGATGCATAAAGTAGCATAAAAAAGCAAGTAGCATAAAAATCCATGCTTTGGGATTTGATGAACTCTTGGAAAGCATTTTCTGCCTCCTTCTGGTTGTGGGGATGTTTTCCATGCAAAAAGTTGTCGAATGGGGAGCACATGTACACCCATGGCTGATTGATGTCAATGTATGGCAAAACCCACTGCTGCTGCTGCTAAGTCGCTTCAGTTGTGTCCAACTCTGTGCGACCCCATAGACAGTAACCCACCAGGCTCCCCCATCCTTGGGATTTTCCAGGCAAGAACACTGGAGTGGGTTGCCATTTCCTTCTCCAACGCGTGAAAGTGAGAAGTGAAAGTGAAGTCGCTTAGTCATGTCCGACTCTTAGCGACCCCATGGACTGCAGCCCACCAGGTTCCTCCGTCCATGGGATTTTCCAGGCAAGAGCACTGGAGTGGGGTGCCAAAGTAATTAGCCTCCAATTAAAATAAATAAATTAATTTTTAAAAAGTTGTCAAGATGCTTGAAGAAGTAGTAGTCAGTTGGCTAGAGTCTGGTGAATATGGTGGATGAGGCAAAACTTCGTAGTCCAGTTCATTTGACTTTTGAAGAGTTGGTTGTGTGACATGCAGTCCGGAGTTGTAATGGAGAGGTATTGAGCTCATTCTGTTGACCAATGTCAGCTTCAGGCATTGCAATTTTTGGTGCATCTCATCAATCAGCTGAGCATACTTCTCAGATGTAATGGTTTTGCTGGGATTCAGAAGGCTGTAGTGGATCAGATGGGCAGCAGATCACCAAACAATGACCATGACCATTTTTGGTGCAAGTTTGGCTTTGGAGCTTTTTTTCAGTCCAACCGTTGAGCTAGTCTTTACAGTCTTTACCAGTTTTATAAAATCCACTTTTTATCACATGTCACAATCTGATCAAGAAATGGTTCACTGTTTTTGTGTAGAACAAGAGAAAATGAATGTAAAATAGATAGCCAGTGGGAATTTACTATGTGACTCAGGGAACTCAAACCGGGATTCTGTAACAACCTTAGAGGGGTGGGATGGGGAGGGAGGTTCAAGAGGAAGGAGACATAGGTATACCTATGGCTGATTCATGTTGATATGTGGTAGAAACCAACACAATATTAGAGCAATCACCCTACAATTAAGAATAAATAAATAAATTTATTCAAATACAAATAAATTTAACTGTAAAAAAAAAAAAAAGAAGACAACACTTCAGAATGATTTTTTTTTATTTTTAGTGAGCTCATGAGGCACCACTTATCGAAATTTTTTACCTTCCCAAATTGCTTCAAATGCAGAATGATCATAAAATAGTCAATGTTGAGTTCTTGGGCAACTTCTATAGTTGTGAGAGAATCAGCCTTGATGATAACTCTTAATTTGTTGTTGTCAACTTCAGATGGCTAGCCTCTATGCTCTTCATATTCAAGGCTCTCATCTCCTTTGCAAAACTCCTTGAAACACCACTGTACCATACATTCGTTAGCAGTTCCTAGGCGAAATGTGTTGTTGATGTTGCAAGTTGTCTCTGCTGCTATAATCCATTTTGAATGGGAATTAAAAATTGCTAGAGTTTGCTAACATCATTTCTGTAGTCTAAAATAAATATAAAATAAACAGCAAGTAATAGTAAGTCATTAGCAAAAAAATAAAGCAAGAAATGCATGTTAAAATGATGTATAATATAACCACATTTATTTAAGAATGTATTCCAATGCTTGTGTGCTAACCTGCTTCAGTCGTGTCTGACTCTTTGTGACCCGATGGCCCATAGCCCACCAGGCTCCTCTGACCATTGGATTCTCCAGGCAAGAATACTGGAGTGGGTTGTCATGCCCTCCTCCAGGGGATCTTCCTGACCCAAGGATCAAATCAGTGTCTCCTGCACTGATTTGATAGGCCGATAGGCCGATGGATAGGCCGATGTGGATAGGCCGATCCCCCTATCCACACATACTGTACTCTTTTTCCTCCTAGTAAACTTTTGTCTTATTTCACTACTTTCCATCTTTGCAGGAATTCTTTTCTGCAAAGCCAAAGAGTCAGGGCCTTGCCACTGACACTGGTCTAGTGGTTAGGCTATGATGCTCTCACCACTGAGACCTTACTTCAGTCACCCAGGTACAGAAGGCTTGCTTCACGCTGCTGCAGACCAAGGCCACCTGAGATCATATTTGGTGCCGCAACCTGTATGTTGGGAAACCAAGGGAAGGATTTCCTGGATGTTATTCCTAAACTGCGTCCCCACCAGTGCCAACCCACTGCTCTCTGTGTCAGACAAGGGACTTCCCCAGTGGTCCAGTGGTTAAGAATTTGACTTTCAGTGTAGGGGACACAAGTTCCATCCCTGATCAGGGAATTAAGATCGTATATGCCCCAGGGCAACTGAGCCCACACACCACTCACTATTACTGAGCCTGCACAACACAACAGAGCTTGCTGCGTGATGCGACAAAATCCTGTATGTGCAACTAAGACCTGATGCCACCAAATACATATTTTTTAAAATTCTATGACATTTAAAAGTTTTATTACCTTTTTTCTTATTTTGTCTAGCTCACTTTGAATTTCACCCTGTATTTAGCTGTGTCCTTCTTTATCCCAGTTTGTTGTCTTATCTCTGCTTTTATCTCTTATTTCCTATCTGTATTTTCTTATGTGCTAAAGCAGACACTGTTGAAAACTGCTCTTTGCTGCAGTCAGTATTTTTGAAGAGCATGTCACTCTTAAAAGGGCATAGTGCCTTTTAAATACTATGTTCTTTTTCCTATATGTTATAAAATGTCTTCCTTGGACCAATCCTTTTTGTACTAATATTACCTTATGCTTGAATTAGAGTTCTAACCAGACCTAGCTATATGCTTCCTACTCCTGAAAATTTCTTGTTCCCTTAGTGATCACCTAAATACCATCAGAATGATATTCTCAATCTTTCTCTCTTTTCAGCTCAAGACAACACAATTTATTATTAAACTATTATTATTATTAAATAATTATCTTACACTTGTGAATGTCAAAAGTCCAAAATCAGTCTCAGTAGGCTAAAATGAAATGATGCTCTTTAAATGGAAAGACTTATTTTCACTTTATGATTGAGCTAGACACCTTAAGGAGATGAAGAGAAAATCAGAGCCATTGGTGTTCCCTGGTGGTCCAGTGGTTAAGAATATGCCTGCAAATGGAGGGGACTAGGGTTTGATCCCTGGTCTGGGATGATCCCACGTGCCATAGGCCAGCTAAGGCCGTGTGCCACAACTATTTAACCTATGCTCTTGAGCCAACATACCGCGACTACTGGGCCCCTGTGCTGAAATTACTGAAGCCTGCACCTAGAGCCTGTGCTCCACAACAAGAGAAGCCACATAAGAGGCCGTGTAGCACAAGCAGATAGTAGCCCCTGCTTACCCCAAATAGAGAAAGCCCGCATGCAGCAACAAAGACCCAGTGCAGCCAAAAATAAATTAATTAAAATTAAGAAAGAGAGAAAATCAGAGCCATTACTGCAAATGTGATATAGTTTATAAATACTTCAGAGCCTCTTTGAAAAGTAATTTGCCTTCAAAGAGAAAAATCCCAACATAGTTGAGTGTGAGGACTCTATTACCTGTATGAATACCCCCTAAACTCTGCTCTTATTTTTAAGCAGGAGGGAATGTCTTACCTCAGCATCTATGACTATTCTCTTTATTTTCTTCTAAATAGCTTATAATGTTCATTTGCCTTTACAGTTTATATATTTAAATGATGAATGGCCAAGGATCTTTGAAGATATGACTTCCCTCTCTGTGTTAATATAACTCGTCTTTCAAGAAATTTTAACTACTTTCCATGACTGTAATACTTATTTTAGGTCTATCAAAATCTCTTTCATTATTATTGAACTATAGTAGCTGTGCTTCTCTAATGAACAAGAACATTCATTTATTTCCTTTATTGATAGAAATTGGTTGAGTAGTCTATTAACATACCATTTTGCTGATGCTTTAGATATGAATGTGGACCATAATGACAGTCCTTATAAAATCTTGTTTTGCTCCTTTTTTTCTGTTCTTACAGAATAAAAATATTCAGCCTATAAAATTTCCAATTAAACATCAGCAAGAAGTGAAGATTTATTTTCCTATCAAGCTTACACCTAACTTTCTGGCATTTCCTCATCATCCCATGGGAATGTTGTATCGTTATAAAGTACAGGTATGATATACTAGAATGAGAATTCACAAATAAGTCAGTTTATCTGATAGCTTAATTTAATTGAAATTTAGTTAATGTTAAATTTTATTTCCCCCTAATCCTAGTGTATAACTCAGTTTTGAGTGACAACCAAATCATGAATACTCTTGAAAACTGTCACCCTAATAAGACTTTGTGTACTTTCTGTCTTTCTTCCATATATCCTTTCCTTGTGAGTTTTATAGTTTGTCAAGCTCTCTTGTGCTCTTTCTTTTTATATTTTGTGATATTGCCATTACATAATCTCCCTTTAGTATTTCCGTTGCCCACATAATTTCTGTTTAGTGTTTCCCTCTCCCATTTAGCTACTTTCATATGGATCACAGTTTTCTTAATGTTCCAGAAATAAATTACTGTGTAGTTTTTTTATTTCCTAAACTTTATTTCACCAGATTTTACATCTTCACTTAAATTCCATTTTCCCCCTTATACTAATTAAATATAAGGTTGTATTTTTTTCATAGGTAGAAGGTGGCAGTGGCAACTTTACCTGGAACTCTTCTAATGAAACAGTGGCCATGGTAACCACTAAAGGAGTGGTGACAGCGGGTCAGGTGAGGGGAAACAGCACTGTTTTGGCCCGAGATGTACAAAATCCCTTTCGATATGGGGAGATTAAGGTGAGCAACTTTCCAAACGATCTTCATATCTCCTCTGAGACACTGTTGTCTAAATTTAATTATCAGTTCAGTTCACTTGCTCAGTCGTATCCAACTCTTTGCGACCCCATGAATTGCAGCACGCCAGGCCTCCCTGTCCATCACCAGCTCCCGGAGTTCACTCAGATTCATGTCCATCGAGTCAGTGATGTCATCCAGCCATCTCATCCTCTGTCGTCCCCTTCTCCTCCTGCCCCCAATCCCTCCCAGCATCAGAGTCTTTTCCAATGAGTCAACTCTTCGCATGAGGTGGCCAAAGTACTGGTTTCAGCTTTAGCATCATTCCTTCCAAAGAAATCCCAGGGTTGATCTCCTTTAGAATGGACTGGTTGGATCTCCTTGCAGTCCAAGGGACTCTCAAGAGTCTTCTCCAACACCACAGTTCAAAAGCGTCAATTCTTCGGTGCTCAACCTTCTTCACAGTCCAACTCTCACATCCATACATGACCACAGGAAAAACCATAGCCTTGACTAGATGGACCTTAGTCAGCAAAGTAATGTCTCTGCTTTCGAATATACTATCTAGATTGGTCATAACTTTTCCAAGGAGTAAGCATCTTCTAATTTCATGGCTGCAGTCACCATCTGCAGTGATTTTGGAGCCCCCAAAAATAAAGTCTGACACTATTTCCACTGTTTCCCCATCTATCTGCCATGAAGTGATGGGACCGGATGCTATGATCTTTGTTTTCTGAATGCTGAGCTTTAAGCCAACTTTTTCACTCTCCTCTTTCACTTTCATCAAGAGGCTTTTGAGTTCCTCTTCACTTTCTGCCATAAGGGTGGTGTCATCTGCATATCTGAGGTTATTGATATTTCTCCCGGCAATCTTGATTCCAGCTTGTATTTCTTCCAGTCTAGCGTTTCTCATGATGTACTCTAGTAACACATTAAAGTTTTTTTCTTTTTCAAGTTAATTATTTTAAAGTGACCCTCAGGAGTTCCTTAGTTGTCCAGTGGTTAAGACTGCACTCCCACTGCAGGTGACACAGGGTTGATCTCTGGACGAGGAACTAAGATCTGGCATACCGCAGTGGTGGAGCCGAAAATAAATAAGTAAAATGAAGCTCAAATTCAGTCTTACAGTACATATTTCTTAAATATTCCTGGACCTGGGTTGAGTCCTGCTTTACTTAATAACCAATTATTTAATGTCTTTGTTTCTTCATCTTTAAAATGGGGATTATATCTGCCTCAAAGGGTTATTGTCAGAATTAAATGAGATGGTGTTTACACCTGTGCTGGGAATATATTCACTACTTAATATTATCTATTTTATTATTATCATGTATTTATCATGTATATGAACTTTATAGATACTTTATTTCCAGTCTCATTTTTTGTTGTCTGTCTTGTTTCTATAAGATTGAACTACTTTTTACTATGTTATATAACCATTTTCTATTTTCTCCCACTTTTAATAAACATTAATTTATGTTGTCTTTCCCTGCAGACTACTTAGCATGTATGTTATCATTCAGTGAATATTTATTGAATACTAAGGAGGTACTTAACACCATACTAGGTGTCAAAGGACCGTCAAAGAAATAACATGTCATCCCTACTTTAAAGAATCTGAATCTAGCTAAGAAGATATATTAATGTGAAAAGTTAAATAACATTTTTAGGAAGTGATATTAGGTATTTTAAAGCAGTATATGATTTAAAGCTACTTGAATTATAGAGCAAAAGTACTATTAGTTAATAAAAGAAAATCCTTGTGGATATGACTATTCAAGGCTATCATGAAGAGGTGGGAACTTGAATAAGACTTTGTAGGATGGAGCCAACCTAAGGCCTGAGAGTCAGTCTCAACTCGCTGCCTTTCTAGTAAATAAAGTTTTATCAGAACACAGTCATTCATTTATGTATTCTCTATAGCCACTTTCAAGCAATAAGTACAGATTTGGGTAGTTTACAAGTCCGTGTGATCCCCAAAGCCAAAAATATTTGCTCTCTGGCCCTTTAAAGAGCATTGCTGACCTCTGCTGTCAACAGTGGGAAGCCAAGGACTTCCCTGGTGGTTCAGTGGCTAAGACTCCATGTGCTCAAAGCAAGGGGCCCAGGTTCTATCTAGTTCAGGGAACTAGATCCTTTATGTTGCAACTAAAGATTCCATGTGCTGCAACTAAAGACACATATAACAGGGACCAAAAAGACTCTATTCTTTTTCAGAAGAGAAAACAGAAATATTTATTTCTAAAAATAATTTTAGAAAACAAAAATATTCTGTTTTCTAAACTCTTGTAATGCTTATCATTTTCTACTAATAGTTTATTTTATTTAAATGTTCACTCCCCTTAAAAAGTCCATTCAGGCTGCTATAATAAAATACCATAGATTGGGTGGTTTATAAACAACAGAAATTGATTTTTCAATGTTTTTAGAGGCTGAAAAGTCCAGAATCAAGGCACCAATAGATTCAGTGTCTGGTGAGGAAAAGCATTCTGTTTCATAGAAGACTATATTTTTGCCTTAACTGCATATGGCAGAAGGGACTAGGGAGCCCCAGGGGTTCCTTGTTTAAGGGCATTAATTCCATTTGTGGGAACTCCACTCTCAGGGCCTAACCACCCCCAAAGACCCCATCTCCTAATACCATCATTTTGGGGATTAGAATTTCTACATATGAATTTGGAGGGAGACCTTCAATCTATAGCAAAAAAGGAAAAAAAAATTTTTTTAAGATATCAAGAAAGAGTATTCTATATCAGAGGTCAGAAAACTTATATAAATAAGATCAGATAGTAAATGTGTTAGTATTTATAGGACACATACAATCTTTATCTCATAGTCATTTGTCATTGTTGCTTTTTATTTTACAACCCTTTAAAAGACCATTCTTAGTTTACAAAAGTCAAGAAAATTGTGCAGTGCTCATATTTTGCCAGATTCCCACTGAGAGGTATTGCATGCCTTAGAGAAGTTGATTGATTAAGGAATGATTGATTAAGGAATGAAGTGAGTGACAGGTTCAGCACCTAAAACACACACACAAACACCCATATGCATACCATTTATATGCATATAAATGGTACATAGTTTCTGTTTTTATATGTAAAACATATGTATATGCATGTGTTATATATATGTATATTTAAATATTTAAGGAATGCTTTTGTCTAAGATTTCCCTCATGTAACTTTCTTGAAAGATTAATTTTTTTCTCTGCAGATACATGTTCTGAGACTGAACAAGATGGAACTGTTACCATTTCATGCTGATGTAGAGATTGGCCAGATTATAGAAATCCCCATTGCAATGTATCATGTAAATAAGGAAACCAAAGAGGCCATCGCATTCACAGACTGCTCTCATTTATCCTTGGATTTGAACATGGATAAGCAAGGAGTCTTTACTCTTCTCAAAGAAGGTAAGAGTAGGCTTTTTATTTTTTCCTTTCTTTGTCTTTGAATTAAAGGACCAATCAACAATTCAGAAACTATGAATTATAGTCTAAATCCACATACTGGGGATTCCATAGTGGTCTAGTGATTGGGCCTCTGGACTCTCACTGCCAAGGGCCTGGTTTTAGTCCCTGGTGCGCTTCCCTGGTGGCTCAGATGGTAAAGCATTGCCTGCAATGCGGGAGACCCAGGTTCAATCCCTGGGTTAGGAAGATCCCCTGGTGAAGGAAATGGCAACCCAGTCTAGTACTCTTGCCTGGAAAATTCCATGGATGGAGGAGCCTGGTAGGCTCCAGTCCCTGGGGTTACAAAGAGTCAGACACGACTGAATGACTTTATTTTCTTTCTTTTGGGGAACTAAGATCCCACAAGCCGCAAAATGCAGCCAAAAAATTTAAAAGTTAAATTCACATATTACCTTTTTTCATAATACTTTTATTTATTCTGTCAACTGCCTTAGGTATTGTAATGTTAGAAACAAAGGCACAGAAATAGAATAAAATGTCCAGAGTTCATTGTGGCCAGACAATATCAGTTTTTAGTCATATCAAGGCCTTCTCTTTCCAGCTGCAAGCTCTTTTCTTCTTTCTTTCTTTAATTATGTACTATACCTCTTTCTAAGAGGAATTTAGTGCCATTTAATGTATACATATATTAAATTTATTCTAAAAAATAAAATATCTTTTTAATAAGAAAAGAATATGAATAAGCTATTCATAGAGATCAGTATCCTTTACTGTTATGGAACTTCATACTTGATCCTGATCACCATCGTTTTTCAGTAATAATAATAGATAGTTACTATTAGATGTTAATAGTAGATAGTAACTATTAGATAGTTACTAACAGATGTTACAGTAGTAGCATCTAACATTTATTTGGCATTTACTATTTGCCAGGCTCTATTATGAATACCTTTCACATATTAACTCATTTAATTCTCACAATACATTGTCTCTGACTCTTGCGACCCCATAGACTGTAGCCTGCCAGGCTCCTCTGTCCATGGGATTTTCCAGGCAAGAATACTGGAGTGGGTTGGCATTTCCTTCTCCAGGGGATCTTCTTGACCCAGAAATTGAAGCCAGGTCTCCTGCATTGCAGGCAGATTCTTTACCGACTGAGTTACAAGGGTACAAGGGAAGCCCTATACATCCATAAGGTTGACATCAACTTGGACTTCTCTTTTACCCTTGCTAATTATGCCGTATAACATCTCTCAGCTCACCTCAGTTCGTAGGCTCCCCATTTTTAGGCCTTCATTATCTCTCACTGAGACTGTAACAGTATCCTCCTAATTCTTCTTGCCTTTGATAATCATGGCTACAAGATAGATCTTCATGAAACTCAATTTCAATATTAATTTTCCTACTCAAAAATTTTGAGAAGCTTTTCATTGCCACTGGACAACAGCCAAAATCCTTTTAGTTTAGTATTCAAGGCCCTCTACAATATAACCCAGCCTACTTTTTGGAACTTCATTTGGAACTTTATATGAAGCTTTGGCCTCATATAAAGCTCTGGCTAAACTAATTATAGTTAAAATTTCCATGTATTTCTTTCATATACACATTTGTATCTTATTTATATTTCTATCTTTGTTCATTTATTTGTCAGCTTAAGATACCCTCTTCTACATATCTAAGGGGCTTCCCAGCTGGCTCAGTGGTAAAGAATCCACCTGCCAGTGCAGGAGACACAGGAGACATGAGTTCAGTCCCTGGGTTGGGTAGATCCCCTGGAGGAGGAAATAGCAACCCACTCCAGTATTCTTGCCTGAAGAATCCTATGGAAAGAGAAGCCATGGGGTTGCAAAGAGTCAGACATGACTGGGAGACTGAGCATGCATGCACATGTATCAACCTTTCTTGATCTTCCCAGCTAAAAATAATTATTCTATTTTCTAAACTTTTATAATGCTTATCATTTTCTACTAATAGTTTATTTAAATGATCACACCCCTTTAAACTATATGTGCCTTGAGGTCAGGATTCTTGTTCATATTTGTATCCTTACCTTACACAGAATTGTGTCTTACATGATATAAATCTGTTAATAGAAAGAACATACTTTTATATATCAACTTAATAGTGTATGAGATTAAGAATTTTTTGATATATTAAAATTCTTATATTTCTATAGACTGATTTCCTTGAAGAGTGATTGCTTATTACCCTACTGAAGTCATTTTTTGATTTGCAGGTATTCAAAGACCAGGACCAACACACTGTTCTAGTACACATATAGCAGCCAAATCTCTTGGTCATACTTTGGTAACCATTAGTGTGACTGATTATGAAGAGTACTTGGAAAGCAGTGCCACATTTGCTGCTTATGAACCCCTAAAGGTGAGATAGTTCATTCTAAGGAATTGGCATATCTTTTCATGGACCCTACTGTGTCTACTTGGGGACTTTCTAGCTATCTGTGATCTCTATTAAAGATCAGTGATATTTATGTTCTTCCTTACTCAATACTCTCTTGTTTCTAGCTCTACAGCACCCTCATCAAATTTCAGTATCACAAAGGTGATGCTCTTATGTTTCTGCCACAGAAATATTTATAAGATGTATCAGCAAATTTTAGATATTCCCCTTTCTTTCCTCTTTTTTACTGAGGTATAAAAAGTTATAGTAAAATACAGTAATCATAAGGTACTATTTGAATTTTCACATATGTACGTATCTTTGTAACATTACCCTGTCTAAGATATAAGATATTAGTATACTCTATTTTTTGAACTTTGATGTTGGAGAAGACTCTTCAGAGTCCTTTGGACTGCAAGGAGATCAAACCAGTCAATCCTAAAGGAAATCAGTCCTGAATATTCAATGAAAGGACTGATGCTGAAGCTGAAACTCCAATACTTTGGCTACCTGATACGAAGAACTGACTCATTGGAAAAGACCCTGATGCTGGGAAAGATTGAAGGCAGGAGGAGAAGGGGACAATAGAGGATTAGATGGTTGAATGGCATCACTGACTCGATGGACATGAGTTTGAGTAAGCTCCAGGAGCTGGTGAAAAACAGGGAAGCCTGTTGTGCTGCAGTCCATGGGGTCGCAAAGAGTTGGACACGACTTAGCAACTGAAGAACTGATTAGTATACTGTCTTTTGAAGAACTCTGAAAGAAAGCGTTCCATACCAGGGAGAGAAGTCAATTATCTTTTTACCTTTTATACTTATGAATTCTCAGCACAACAGTCATTATTTTGGACCCCAAAGACTGGCCATTAAAATTGGGAGATTATGACAGGTGGCAGTTCAAAATAAAAGTAGATAGAGCCTGGCATGCTTTCTACATATTTGAATTCTTCAGGAACTAAAATTGATGTCTACAAGTTCCTTCTGATACATACTGGCAAACCTGACTCAATGCCTCTTGCAATGAGGAGGCATCCATAGAGGAAATGTTAACATTGGTGAAAGAAGCAAGAAAAGTTGTTAATTTGAAAAAGGTAACTTGTTCATTAAAATTTGTGTTTTTGAGTTGGCCTCTTTGTACATTGTACAGCCTATTTATTTATTTATTTTTGGCTGTACTGAGTCTTTGTTGTTGCATGCTAGCTTTCTCAGGGCTTCTGTTTGTTACGGTACACAGGCTTCCATTGTGGTGGATTCTCTTGTTGCAGAGCACAGGCTCTAGGCCCTTGGGATTCAGTGGTTGCTGCACAGAAGCTCAGTAGTTGTGACACACGGCCTTAGTTGCCCCACAGCACATGGGATCTTCCCGGACCAGGGATTGAACCTGTGTCCTCTGCACTGGCAGGTGGATTCTTAACCACTGGACCACCAGGGAATTCCCCAGTCTGTATTGAACATACAGTCTGCGCATATTTCATTCATCCTGTTAGTGGTTGAATTATCCTTCTTGCTTAATTAAGTGATAGTGCTTGGCTGCAGCTCATTGTCATTTCATAAGGTTTTGTCTTAGTTTTATCATTATCCTCACCCTATTTTATATTTACTGAATGTCTTACAAATCAGATCTCCCCTAAATGAAAACTCTCCTTAAAAAGAAGTAAGATGATTTTCTATTTCTACCTAGTGCTTTGGTCATATATCTTTTTTTTTTTTAGCTACTGAAAAATAAATGTATGATTTACTTTTGTTATCAATATTATGTTTTAGTACATGATACAGTTCTCAGTTTGTCCTTATGTATCAGTCCAATTCAGTTAATCTAATTAGTTTTAGACTATATACATCTAGGAACAAGGAATAACTCCAGTTTTGCTTTCTCAGGAAAGTTTCCATGGAGCCTCTGATTAGTTTAATTTCTTCTATTTGAGGTTTGTTTGGCACTCTGTGCTGTGCCTTTTGTAACACTCATTATATTCTTTACCTACGTCAGATCTGCCTTTTCCAGACTATTAACTTCACTGTGAGGCAGGGCTTTGTTTTGGCTTTCTGTTGGTATTACTATATCACCAGTAGGCCATCAATGAATACTTATTTAATTGAATTATGTATACATTTTCCAGAGAATATTGCCATTAGAGGAATTTTAATGTTAATAGTATTCAGTATACATGAATATGTGAATGTTCAGTATATATGAATCATATATGTATATGATTGACTAGTTCAGAGAAGAAATACTAAAACATAGTTTGCTTACATTTTTTAAATGATTGCTTCAACTGTATATTTCATTTTGCAACTTAGTCACTGTTATAGATATTGTGTGCCATACAAAACTAACCCACGCTTTGAGAATACTCCATTCCTCTAAAACCAGTTTCCCCATCTATAAGTAGAATACAACTCCTCTGTATACTGGAGTGAATAATACCTGTCTTGACTACCTCTTAGGTGAGAGTTCTTTGAGAAACAGATAACTGTATAGATGTATTATATTCAGATTTTTATGGTGAAAATTCTTTGATACTTCAGTAAAATATCCACTTAAAATCCTTATACAGGGTCTTCTCTAGTGGTCCAGTGGGTTGAGAATGCGCCTGCCAATGTAGGGAACATGAGTTCAATCCCTAGTCTGGGAAGATCCCATATGCTGCCGGGCAGTTAAGCCTGTGTGCTGCAACTACTGAGCCCACGTGCTGCAGCTACTGAAGCCTGTGCACCTAGAGCCCATGCTCTGCAGCAAGAGAGGCCATTGCCACGAGAAGCCTGCACACTGCAGCCAAAAATAAAAAATAAATAAAATTCTTATGCAATATGAGGGTTCTTCCCTGGGGGCTCAGATGGTAAATCGGCTGCCTACAATGTGGGAGACCTGGGTTTGATCCCTGGGTTGGGAAGATCTCCTGGAGAAGGAAATGGCAACCCATTCCAGTACTCTTGCCTGGAAAATCCTATGGAAAGAGGAGCCCGATAGGCTGCCGTCCCTGGGGTCACAAAGAGTCGGACACGACTGAGTGACTTACTCACTCACTCATGCAATATGACAGATGGTACCTAGACATTGTGATTATTTTACAGTGTATACAAATATCAAAGCAGTATGTTGCACACCTGAAACAAGTATAATGTTATATGCCAACTATACTTCAAGTTTTTAAAAAAGAAAAAGTGTTTATGCAGTTATTTATCCAAATGCCTCTTATGTGTCCAACATCATACTAAATTCCACTGAGGAAGAGAGATTCTTTTAAAAATTGGGGGTATAAAATAATCTTTTCTCTTAAGTTTATGTAACTAGAGAGTTAAGAATTATCAGATGTATATTTATGAAGATTTGACACATTTAAATAGCATAAGGGAATAAATAAGTATACAGATGAATGGTAGTGATAAATACCAGAGGAGCTTAGAGGAGAGAAATAGTTGTGGTCTGGAATCATTAGACAAATTAATAGGGTAGGGTGACACATGAATTTGGTTGAATGATAGGCAGGATCCAAATTAGAGCAGAGATTGAGAACCATTCCAAATAAGAGGCATGACACGCATGTCTCCTAATTTGGGAATTAAGTCTACTGTCTTTTACATTATAACCAGTTTTTCACTTTAGAAAACTGCTGAGTTCTCTAACCAATTAGGCACTAATTTCTTTAAATGTCACCAGGCTCTAAACCCTGTGGAAGTGGCATTGGTGACATGGCACTCTGTTAAGGAAATGATATTTGAAGGGGGCCCTCAGCCATGGATCCGGGAGCCTTCACGATTCTTTCTGGAGCTGAGCGTGGAGAAGACAGAGAAAATTAGAGTAACACAAGTCCGACTGCCAGCTAAAAGAAAACAGAATCAGTACATCTATCGAGTCCTGTGCCTGGATTTAGGGGAACAAGTAGGAAAATGATCTTTTCTAACATTTCTTTCAGCAACAGTACGCTAAGTCTTTCGTCCTTCTAGCCATCCCTTTTCAGCTGCTAATGGATTTAGTTTATGGACTAGATAGGAAAATTCTAATTGTTGACTAAGAGATCTGTTTTTTTAAACCTTACTATCCTTTAAATGTACCCAAAGGTTTTGGTTTGCTCATTTGAGAATTCTAACAGTTCACTAACCAAATAGATCAAGATCTTTTGTAGCAGGGAGTTTATTTCAATCATTTTATCACTATAATTCAACTCCTTGTTGTATAGACTAGAGGATATATAGTTTTTCATCTTCAAAGAATGTGAAGAAGGGAAATTTTAAGTGTCATGTTTATCAATTTTGAAGAACCAGTTGGATCTTTGATGATATGAGTAATTAATATATTTTCCTTTATCGGTTGAATTCATTTTGATTATTTTTAGAAGTAGTGATGTCTTTAACCATAGCTACACCTTGGTAGACCAAGGCCAATAACAAAGGTTTTCAGACTGACCAAGATTGAGAATGTAATGTATGACTATCCTCAGGGAATCCATATATGATTTTAACTTAGTAAGAATTGTGTTATATTCAAATGAGGTTCATTTTAATATCTCTAGTGAACTCTACTGTATAGTATGACTAGCTACTAGTGATTTCAAGCCTAGTTAACCCCTTTTGAAGCTCTCTAACTTTTTGTTTTTGCATCCTGTTATTCATTAGTATTTACATCAGAAATGAGTTGAAACACAAGTTAGTTTTTACCAACTGGTAACAAAGGTTTGGTGAAGGAAAAGACTGAAGTAATTGGTCAGTTAGATTTTTTTAATGTTCCCTTTGTTTCTAATATCGAGTGTCTACCTCTTGCGCTTGTGTTTTCTTAAAGATCCTGACATTTCAAATTGGAAATCATCCAGGTGTCCTGAATCCTAGTCCAGCTGTAGAGGTTGTGCAGGTACGCTTCCTATGTGCCCACCCTGCCAGCATGTCTATAACTCCAGTATATAAGGTGCCAGCGGGTGCCCAGCCATGTCCTCTGCCACAGCACAACAAACAACTGGTAAGTATGGTGTTTTCAACCAACTTGCCCTTTGTCTCCCATGCTTTGAGATAAATGGTCGGAAACACAGCTTTTGTCTTATTGAATTTAAGGAAACTCTTTTATTTGTTATCCAGTCTCTGATAGTGTCTGAGAAGTGGTTATAGTTAGCTATACTTAGTGACAGTGACTTTGCTTGTTGTACTTAGGTGCATCCATGCGAACTAAGTCACCTCAGTCTTGTCTGACTCTTTGTGATCCTATGGACTATAGCCGGCCAGGCACTTCTGTCCATGGGATTTTCCAGGCAAGAATACTGGGGTGGGTTGCCATGCCCTCCTCCAGGGGATCTTCCCAACCAGGGATGGAACCCGCATCTCTTCTGTCTCCTGCGTTGACAGTCAGGTTCTTTACCACTGGCGGCACCTCATGACAACAGACGACTAAGAATGCTAAATAACTACCAAAAACAAACAAAAAACTAACAAAAAACCAAACCAAAACAAAATAATAAATAAATAAATACCAAATTATTTTGCTAGTATCCTTCCCTACTAAACCTTTTTATTAGCATTATCAGTAACATATCGAATTCACCTCTACTCCAAACTGATACGAAAACTAGTGATAACCAATAATGTAGCTAGAAGTTAGGCAACAGGGATTGAAGAATAAATGAGTTATTTAACCTAAAAACTAGAACATCAGAAAGTGAAAGTGAGTGTTGCTGCTGCTGCTGCTAAGTCACTTCAGTCATGTCCGACTCTATGCGACCTCATAGACGGCAGCCCACCAGGCTCACCCGTCCCTGGGATTCTCCAGGCAAGAACACTGGAGTGGGTTGCCATTTCCTTCTCCAATGCTCTGTGACCCCATGGACTATAGCCTACCAGGCATCTCTGTACATGGAATTCTCCAGGCAAGATTACTAGAGTGGGTTGCCATTTCCTTCTACAGGGGATCTTTTCGACTCAGGGATTGAACCCAGGTCTCCCGCATTGTGGGCAGATTCTCTACTGTCTGAGCCACCAGGGAAGCCCAAACTATACACTAAATGAGGTTAACTATGATTTCAAGCATAGGAGAAAATAAGTCATTTCTGAGATTTTGCAGAACAGAACAATCCATTAAATACCCCCATTTTACAGATGAAGGGATCCTAAAAGTTGAGTGATTTTCCCAAGGTCATAAAGCTAGAAAGTAGCATCTTATGTCTAACTCCAAAGCACATTATTAACTTTTTTGCTACACTGCCTTTTCATTGTAAAAGAATATACGCGATGTTGCTGGTTCAGGAACTCTTTTTTTTTTTTTTCTAGACCCAAATTCAACATTAAATACTATTATTTGAACTTTATAAATTATTTACTTTTTTAAAAAGCACTTGGACTTCCCTGGTGGTCCAGTAGCTAAGACTCCAAGATCCCAATGCAGAGGATTCTGATCAGTGTGTAATCTATTTACAATTAGCATAATTACCAATAAGGTTGGATTTATAACTACATTTTAACATTTATCTTATGCTTTTTTGTTTTTTCTATTCTTCCATTTCTTCCTTTTTTGTGTTAAGTAGATATTTTATACTGTATCATTTTAATCCTCTTGTCCTTTCTTTTACTATATTATTTTAAGTTATTTTGTTAGTTATTGCCCTAGGGATTTCAATTAACATGTTAACATTTAACAAACTAGTTTGGAATAATATCAACTTAATTTCAATAATGGTTGAAACCTATTATTTCTGTAAGCCCTATTTCCTTTCCCCTTCTTTAAGCTGTTATTATCATATATCTTTATATATGTATGCTCATCAGTCATAATTATTGCTTTATGCATTTGTATTTTAAATAAGATAGAAAAATAATTACAAGCAAAAGTATATTTAAACTGTTCTAAATATTTACCTATGTAGTTATTGTTCAGTTCAGTTCAGTTCAGTCACTCAGTCGTGTCTGATTCTTTGCAACCCCATGAATCGCAGCATGCCAGGTCTCCCTGTTCATCACCATCTCCTGGAGTTCACTCAGACTCATGTCCATCGAGTCGGTGATGCCATCCAGCCATCTCATCCTCGGTCGTCCCCTTCTCCTCCTGCCCCTAATCCCTCCCAGCATTAGAGTCTTTTCCAGTGAGTCAACTCTTCGCATGAGGTGGCCAAAGTACTGGAGTTTCAGCTTTAGCATCATTCTTTCCAAAGAAATCTTAGGGTTGATCTCCTTCAGAATGGACTGGTTGGATCTCCTTGCAGTCCAAGGGACTCTCAAGAGTCTTCTCCAACACTACAGTTCAAAAGCATCAATTCTGGGGTTAGGGGAAAATAAAAAGCATCAATTCTTTGGCGCTCAGCCTTATTCACAGTCCAACTCTCACATCCATACATGACCACTGGAAAAACCATAGCCTTCACTAGACGGACCTTAGTTGGCAAAGTAATGTCTCTGCTTTTGAATATACTATCTAGGTTGGTCATAACTTTTCTTCCAAGGAGTAAGCGTCTTCTAATTTCATGGCTGCAGTCAGCATCTGCAGTGATTTTGGAGCCCCCAAAATAAAGTCTGACACTGTTTCCACTGTTTCCCCATCTATTTCCCATGAAGTGATGGGACCGGATGCCATGATCTTAGTTTTCTGAATGTTGAGCTTTAAGCCAACTTTTTCACTCTCCTCTTTCACTTTCATCAAGAGGCTTTTTAGCTCCTCTTCACTTTCTGCCATAAGGGTGGTGTCATCTGCATATCTGAGGTTATTGATATTTCTCCTGGGCAATCTTGATTCCAGCTTGTGTTTCTTCCAGTCCAGCGTTTCTCATGATGTACTCTGCATAGAAGTTAAATAAGCAGGGTGACAATATACAGCCTTGACATACTCCTTTTCCTATTTGGAACCAGTCTGTTGTTCCATGTCCAGTTCTAACTGTTGCTTCCTGACCTGCATATAGGTTTCTCATGTGGCAGGTCAGGTGGTCTGGTATTCCCATCTCTTTCAGAATTTTCCACAGTTGATTGTGATCCACACAGTCAAAGGCTTTGGCATAGTCAATAAAGCAGAAATAGATGTTTTTCTGGAACTCTTTTGCTTTTTCTATGATCCAGCGGATGTTGGCAATTCGACCTCTGGTTCCTCTGCCTTTTCTAAATCCAGCTTGAACATCAGGGAGTTCACGGTTCACGTATTGCTGAAGCCTGGCTTGGAGAATTTTGAGCATTACTTTACTAGCATGTGAGGTGAGTGCGATTCTGCGGTAGTTTGAACATTCTTTTGCATTGCCTTTCTTTGGAATTGGAATGAAAACTGACCTTTTCCAGTCCTGTGGCCACAGCTGAGTTTTCCAAATTTGCTGGCATATTGAGTGCAGCACTTTCACAGCATCATCTTTCAGGATTTGAAACAGCTCCACTGGAATTCCATCACCTCCACTAGCTTTGTTTGTAGTGATGCTCTCTAAGGCCCACTTGACTTCACATTCCAAGATATCTGGCTCTAGATTAGTGTTCATAGCATCATGATCATCTGGGTCGTGAAGATCTTTTTGTACAGTTCTTCCGTGTATTCTTGCCACCTGCTTCTGTTAGGTCCATACCATTTCTGTCCTTTATCGAGCCCATCTTTGCATGAAATATTCCCTTGGTATCTCTAATTTTCTTGAAGAGATCTCTAGTCTGTCCCATTCTGTTTTTTTCCTCTGTTTCTTTGCATTGATTGCTGAAGAAGGCTTTCTTATCTCTTCTTGCTATCCTTTGGAACTCCACATTCAGATGCTTATATCTTTCCTTTTCTCCTTTGCTTTTTGCCTCTCTTCTTTTCACAGCTATTTGTAAGGCCTCCCCAGACAGCCATTTTGCTTTTTGCATTTCTTTTCCATGGGGATGGTCTTGATCCCTGTCTCTTGTACAATGTCACGAACCTCATTTCCATAGTTCATCAGGCACTCTATCTGTCAGATCTAGGGCCTTAAATCTATTTCTCACTTCCACTGTATAATCATAAGGGATCTGATTTAGGTCATACCTGAATGGTCTAGCAGTTTTCCCTACTTTCTTCAGTTTAAATCTGAATTTGGTAATAAGGAGTTCATGATCTGAGCCACAGTCAGCTCCTGGTCTTGTTTTTGCTGACTATATAGAGCTTCTCCATCTTTGGCTGCATAGAATATAATCAATCTGATTTCAGTGTTGACCATCTGGTGATGTCCATGTGTAGAGTCTTCTCTTGTGTTGTTGGAAGAGGGTGTTTGTTATGACCAGTGCATTTTCTTGGCCAAACACTATTAGTCTTTGCCCTGCTTCATTCCGCATTCCAAGGCCAAATTTTCCTGTTACTCCAGGTGTTTCTTGACTTCCTACTTTAGCATTCCAATCCCCTATAATGAAAAGGACATCTTTTTTGGGTGTTAGTTCTAAAAGATCTTGTAGGTCTTCATAAAACCATTCAACTTCAGCTTCTTCAGCATTACTGGTTGGGGCATAGACTTGGGTAACTGTGATATTGAATGGTTTGCCTTGGAGACGAACAGAGATCATTCTGTCATTTTTGAGACTGCATCCAAGTACTGCATTTCAGACTCTTTTGTTGACCATGATGGCTACTCCATTTCTTCTGAGGGATTCCTGCCCACAGTAGTAGTAGTAGTATATATAATCTGAGTTAAATTCACCCATTCTAGTCCACTTTCGTTCGCTGATTCCTAGAATGTCGACGTTCACCCTTGCCATCTCTTGTTTGACTACTTCCAGTTTGCCTTGATTCATGGACCTGAAAACTCTTATTTCTTCATGGGGTTTCAAGTTACTGTCTAGTGATCTTTCATTTTATCCAGAAGGACTCATTTTAGTATTTCTTGTAGGGCAGGTCTACTAGCAACAAATTCCCTCTATTTTTGTTAAATCTTGGGCTTCCCTGGTGGCCCAATGGTAAAGAAGCAGCCTACCAATGCAGGAAACACAGGTTTGATCCCTGATCTGGGAAGATCCCACATGCCGTGGAGCAGCTAAGCCCGTGCTCCACAACTATTGATCCTGTGCTCTAGAGCTTAGTAGCCACAACTGAAGGTAGGTCCCATGCTCGGCAACAAGAGAAGCCACTGCAGTGAGAAGCCCTGGCACCACAACTAGAGAGTATTCCCACTTGCCACAACTAGAGAAAAGCCTGCACAGAAACAAAGACCCAGAACAGTCAAAATAAATATATAAATAAAATTATTTTTTTAAAAAGAATCCACCTGCAATGCATGAGATGTGGGTTTGATTAAGGGGTTGGAAAGATCCCCTGGAGAAGAAAATGGCAAGCCACTCCAGTATTCTTCCCCGGGAGAACCCAGTTCAAAGAGGAGCCTAGTGGGCCCCGGTCCCTAGGGTCACAAAGAGTTGGACATGACTAAAGCATGAGAACACATGTGAAAATGTCTTAATTTCTCCTTCATTTTGAAGGATTATTGTCCTCCATATAAAATTCTTGATTGGCAGTCTTATTCTCTCATCACTGGTTTCTATGTTTTCTAATGAGAAATTAGCTGTTAATCTCATGGAGGATCCCTTATAAATGATAAGCTCCTTCCTCTGTTTAATATTTCCGTCTTTCTCTTTGACTTTGGACAGTCTGATTGTGCAATGTCTAAATGCAAATCTCTTTGATTTTTCCTACTCAAGGTTCTTTGAGATTCTTGGGTGTTTAGAGTAGGTATTTTGCATCAAATTTGGGAAGTCCTTAGCCATTATTTTTTCAAATATTCCTCATTCCTTTTTACCCCTCTCTCTTCTTCTAAGACTTCCATTTTGCATATATTGACACTCTTGATGGTTTTCCATGGGTCTCTGATGCTTCCATTTTCTTCATTCTTTTTTCTTCCCATTCATCAGCCTAGTTGAAAAAAGATGTCCTTTTCATTATAGGGGACTGGATGCAAAAGTAGGAAGTCAAGAAATACCTGGAGTAACAGGAAAATTTGGCCTTGGAGTACAGAATGAAGCAGGACAAAGGCTAATAGAGTTTTGCCAAGAAAATGCACTGGTCATAGCAAATACCCTCTTCCAACAACACAAGAAAACACTCTACACATGGACATCACCAGATGGTCAATACCTAAATCAGATTGATTATATTCTTTGCAGCCAGAGATGGAGAGGCTCTATATAGTCAGCAAAAACAAGACCAGGAGCTGACTCTGGCTCAGATCATGAACTCCTTATTGCCAAATTCAGACTTAAATTGCAGAAAGTAGGGAAAACCATTAGACCATTCAGGTATGACCTAAATCAGTTCCCTTACGATTATACAGTGGAAGTGACAAACAGATTGAAGGGATTAGATCTGATAGACAGAATGCCTGAAGAACTACGGACGGAGTCCATGACATTGTACAGGAGGCAGGGATCAAGACCATCCCCCAGAAAAAGAAATGCAAAAACGGCAAAATGGTTGTCTGAGGAGGCCTTACAAATAGCTGTGAATGGAAGAGAAGTGAAATGCAAAGGAGAAAAGGAAAGATATACCCATTTGAATGCAGAGTTCCAAAGAATAGAAAGGACAGATAAGAAAGCCTTCCTCCGCGATGAATGCAAAGAAATAGAGGAAAACATCAGAATGGGAAAGACTAGAGATCTCTTCAAGAAAATTAGAGATACCAAGGGAACAGTTCCTGCAAAGATGGGCACAATAAAGGACAGAAATGGCATAGACCTAACGAAAGCAGAAGATATTAAGAAGAGGTGGCAAGAGTACACAGAAGAACTATACAAAAAGATCTTCATAACCCAGATAATCATGATGGTGTGATCATCAGTCTAGGGCAAAACATCCTGGAATGTGAAGTCAAGTGGGCTTTAGGCAGCATCACTACAAACAAAGCTAGTGGAGGTGATAGAATTCCAGTTGAGCTATTTCAAATCCTGAAACATGATGCTGTGAAAGTGTGGCACTCAATATGCCAGCAAATTTGGAAAACTCAGCTGTGGCCACAGGACTGGGAAAGGTCAGTTTTCACTCCAATCCCAAAGAAAGGCAATGCAAAAGAATGTTCTAACTACCACACAATTGCACTCATCTCACACACTAGTAAAGTAATGCTAAAATTCTCCAAGCCAGGCTTCAACAGTATGTGAATCATGAACTTCCAGATGTTCAAGCTGGATTTAGAAAAGGCAGAGGAACCAGAGGTCAAATTGCCAACATGTTGGATCATTGAAAAAGCAAGAAAGTTCCAGAAAAAAATCTACTTCTGCTTTATTGACTATGCCAAAGCCTTTGACTGTGTGACCACAACAAACTCTGGAAAATTCTTAAAGAGATGGGAATAGCAAACCACCTGACTTGCCTCTTGAGAAATCTGTATGCAGGTCAGGAAGCAACAGTTAGAATTGGACATGGAACAACAGACTGTTTCCAAATAGGGAAAGGAGTCCGTCAAGGCTGTATATTGCCATCCTGCTTATTTAACTTATATGCAGAGGACATCATGAGAAACGCTGGGCTGGATGAAACACAAACTGGAATCAAGATTGCCAGGAAAAATATCAGTAACCTCAGATATGCAGAGGATTTTCCTGGTGGCTCAGATGGCAAAGCATCTGCTTACAATGTGAGAGACCCAGGTTTAATCCCTGGGTCGGGAGGATCCTCTGGAGAAGGAAATGGCAACACGCTCCAGTACTCTTGCCTGGAAAATCCCATGGACAGAGGAGCCTAGTAGGCTACAGTCCATGGGGTCACAAAGAGTCGGACATGACTGAGCAACTAAACTTTTCAAACTTTCAGATATGCAGATGACACCACCCACCCTTATGGCAGAAAGCAAAGAAGAACTAAAGAGCCTCTTGATGAAATTGAAAGAGAAAAGTGAAAATCTTGGCTGAAAACTCAACATTAAGAAAACTAAGATTATGGCATCTGCTCCCATCACTTCATGACAAATAGATGGAGAAACAGTGGAAGCAGTGAGGGACTTTATTTTGGGGGGATGAAAAATCACTGCAGATGGAAACTGCAGCCATGAAATTAAAAGACGCTTGCTCCTTGGAAGAAAAATTATGACCAATCTAGACAGCATATTAAAAAGTAGAGACATTACTTTACCAACAAAAGTCCACCTAGTCAAAACTATGGGTTTTCCAGTAGTCATATATGGATGTGAGAGTTGGACTACAGTGAAAGCTCAGTGCCAAAGAATTGATGCTTTTGAACTGTGGTGTTGGAGAAGACTCTTGAGAGTCCCTTGGACTGCAGGGGAAATTCAACCAGTCCATCCTAAACGAAGTCAGTCCTGGGTGTTCTTGGAAGGACTGATGCTGAAGCTGAATTCGAATACTTTGGCCACCTCATGCGAAGAACTGACTCATTGGAAAAGACTTTGATGCTGGGAAAGATTGAAGGCAGGAGGAGAAGGGGATGACTGACAGAGGATGATGTCGCTAGATGGCATCACCGACTCAATGGACATGAGTTTGAGTATACTCCGGGAGTTGGTAATGGACAGGGATACCTGTTGTGCTGCAGTCCATGGAGTCGCAGAGTCGGACATGACTGAGCAACTGAACCTGAACTGATCTTCAAGTTTTCTCATATTTTCTTCTGCCTATTCTTATCTGCTGTTGAGTTCATCTAGTAAAATTTTCATTTCAATTATTATAGTTTTCAATTTAGAATTCCTTTTTGGTTCTGTTTTATAATTTCTATCTCTTTACTAATATTTTATATATGACGGTTGCTGCTGCTACTGCTAAGTCACTTCAGTCGTGTCCGACTCTGTGTGACCCCCGTAGACAGCAGCCCACCAGGCTCCCCTGTCCCTGGGATTCTCCAGGCAAGAACACTGGAGTGGGTTGCCATTTCCTTCTCCAATGTATGAAAGTGAAAAGTGAAAGGGAAGTTGCTCAGTCGTGTCCGACTCTTCACGATCCCATGGACTGCAGCCCACCAGGCTCCTCTGTCCTTGGGATTTTTCAGGCAAGAGTACTGGACTGGGGTGCCATCGCCTTCTCCTTATATATATATATATGATGGTACATCATATTTATGCTTTCCTTTAGTTATTTAAACATGGACTTCTTTAGTTCTTTGAACAAAACAGTTGATTAAAAGCCTTTATCTAGTAAGTCTAATGTCTGGGTATCCTCAGGGACAGTTTCTATTAACTGCTTTTTCTTTTTTCCTATGTATGGGTCCTACTTTCTTGTTTCTTTGCATTTGTAATAATTTTTAATTGAAAACTTTACATTTAAAATAAAGTGAAGAATCTGAAATCAAATTCTTCCACTAATTAGGTTTTGTGATACTGGTTTTCATTGTTTTTTTGCAGTGACTGTTTGTTTAGTGACTTTCTTGCAGTAGTTCTGTAACGTGTTATTCTTTGTCCTCTTTGTTAACTTTGTGGACATAAATTCCCTTAAATCTAGGTCTATGTGGATATAGATTCCCAAAAATTTTTGTTGGAATTATGTTAAATTCATATATAAACTCAGAACAACTGAAATTTTTGTGATGTTGAGTCACCCTGGTCATCCTGTCTAAGAGCATATGAATATCAAAATCAAATTTAGATAAAAAAATTTAAACAGGTATAAAAGACATTTGGGGGCATTTGGGGAAATTGAAATATTGACTGTATAATACATAATGCTGAATCAAGTTTAATATTGTTATGTATTATAATATATAATACATAACATAGTTTTTGCTACTCATTCTTAAGAAATGCATGCTGAGGTAGTTAGGGGTAAAGTGCCATGATACCTATATCATTTGGCAAAAAAAAAAAAAAAAGACACACACCCACACAGATATACTCACAAGGAGTGTAAAATTAGAGGGAGAGATAGAGAAAACAAATGGTGAATGGGGATGAAGTATATATAGGTATATACTATCATTATATACTATCATTATATAGTATATACTATCATTATATAGTATCATTATACCATTCTTTTAACGTATCTGTACCTTTGAAAACTGTCAAAAAACATTTGGAGAAAACATGATCCCTAGCTTCAGAAATATCTTGCCAGTTTTTTTCTTTTCTTACTTTTTATTTTCATACAGATTCCTGTATCAAGCCTGAGAGATACAGTCCTAGAACTGGCAGTGTTTGATCAACACAGGAGAAAGTTTGATAATTTCAGTTCACTAATACTAGAATGGAAGTCCTTAAATGAAACACTAGCTCATTTTGAAAATTATAATTCAGTGGAGATGGTAGCAAAGGATGATGGCAGTGGGCAGACCCGGCTACATGGTATTGTAAACATTTATAAATCTTTTTATATACCTACTAAATGGTTATGCACTAAGTATTTCCCTGTGCATGAGAGTTTATTTATCCTATCTCACCTTTCATCTTCGATCTTTGTATTTTTAGAAAACAAAGGTAAATTCCCTTTTGGAAAGTTAGGGTCTAGAGTCCGACATTCCTCACAAGAACACAAAACTAAATTAATTTTTAAATGGACTGGTTGCCTATTATTTGCCTAAAACTTTGGAAATATTAGTCAGTTGTTAGCCAGTGTTTATTGTGTGACTTCTACATGTAAGGCCCTCTGCTTGGTAACTTTTTTTTTTTAAGATTTATTTATTTTATTTTTTGGCTGTGGTAAATGAGACACTCACAGCCTCTGCCCTCATAGACTTACAGTCCAGTTGTGAAAACCAGACTTTAAACAAAATACAGTATTGTAACGTAGAAGAAAGTATTAAAAAAAATTTAAAAATAATAAAAAATAAACATTACAGTGTTAGATGTTCTGAAGTGAAAATGTGGGGTGCATTTATAACAGAAGAACCTAACTTAGTTTAGATCAAAGAAGGCTGCCCTGAGAAAGTAACATTTACTCTGGTAAGGCAGAAAGAAGAAATAGAAAGAATGAACTAGTTAAGTCAAGTGAGACTTACTTAGAGAGAGAGCAAGAGGCACAAGATGAAATTCTAAGAGGGCAAAAAAGCCTTCATGGGCAGTCCCTCATCAAGCCTCTGCTGGTATCACATTTGCTGAGGTTCTGTTCCCCAAAGCAAGTCATCTCGCCAAAACCAGAGTCTTAGTGGGCCAGGACTACTCATGAGCATGGATACCACTGCAAGCCATTAATATAACAATCTGAGTGCATGCTCAGTTGCTTCAGTCAGCTCCGACTCTGCTATCCCATGGACTGTAGCCCACTAGATGCCTCTGTCCATGGGATTTTCCTGGCAAGAACACTAGAGTGTGTTGCCATGCCTTCCTCTCGGGAATCTTCCTAACCCAGGGATCAAACCCACTTCTCTTGCATTGGAGGCAGATTCTTTACCACTGAGCCACCAGGGAAGCCCAATATAACAATCTAACACAAATTAATCCCAAAAGTGAAGAAGAAAATGGTTCAAAGGGTAGTTTTAGGTTTCTGGTGTGAACATTTGGTAACCTTTTTTTTTAAGATTTATTTGTTTTATTTTTTGGCTGTGGTGAGTCTTCGTTGCTGCACACAGGCTTTCTCTAGTTGCAGCCAGCAGGGGCTCTTCCTCATTGAAGTGTGTGGGCTTCTCACTGCAGTGGCTTTTTGTTGCAAAGCACAGGCTCTAGGCACACGGGCTTCAGTAGTTGCAGTGCAGGACTCAGTAGTTGCAGCTCACGGGCTCTAGAATGCTGGCTCAGTAGTTGTGGCACAAGGGCTTAGTTGCTCCCCAGCATATGGGATCTTCCTGGACCAGGGATCGAACTGATATCCCTGGCATTGCAGGGTGCGTTCTTAACCACTTGACCACCAAGGAAGCCCACGGTTCATTCTTTTAACTTTGAATTTTATATTGGAGCGTAGTTGATTAACAATGTTGTGTTCGTTTTCAGGTGTACAACAAAGTGATTCAGTTATACATGTATATGCCTCTATTCTTTTTCAGATTCTTTTCCAATTTAGGTAACCATTCAGTTGAGTAAGAAACACCAGAGAGGAACTTCTCTGGTGGTAGTTAAGAATCCACCTGCCAATACAAGGGGACACAAGTCTGATCCCTGATCCTGGAAAGTCCAATATGCCACAGGACAACCAAGCCCGTGTGACGTGACTACTGAATCCATGCCTAGACCCTATGCTCCGCAACATGCATCACAACGAAGAGTAGACCCCACTCGCCACAACTAGAGAAAGCCTGCTCGCAGCAACAAAGACCCAGCACAGCCAAAAATAAAAATAAAAAGAAACACTAGAGAAATAAGATTTAACCTTTTCCTTGCCCTCAGGGAGTTTATAAGTGAAAGTGAAGCTGTTCAGTCATGTCCAACTCTTTGCTACATGGACTGTAGCCTACCAGGCTTCTCTGTCCATGGGACTTTCCAGGCAAGAGTACTGGAATGGGTTGCCATTTCCTTCTCCAGGGGATCTTCCAGACCCAGGGATAGAACCCTGGTCTCCTGCATTGCAGGCAGACCCTTTACCCTCTGAGCCACCAGGGAAGAAGCTCCCTCCACCAGGGAGTTTATATACTCAGGACCAATTTAAGGGCTTAACTACATACTATATCATAGTACTAATATGTATATGATACTATAACATTAAAATACCAATAATATGATACAGTTAATGTAAAAAGTGGTAGGGAAGAAAGAGATGCTTGTTATACCCTGTAATGATGAATCACTAAATACCATCCATTTTATTTTCTAAATGTTTTGTTGTTGTTGTTTTATCCCTTCCTCTCTAACTTCATCACTAATATCCTCATAACCTCTATCCTATGTCACCATAGTAGCCTCCTAACTGATCTCTGTGTCTCTCCTGCCATCTAATTCATCCTGCATACTACTGTCCAGAATGATCCTTCTAAAGAATAAATACAAAACTCTGTCTTAAAATTCTTTTTAAAATAGTTTAAGTCTAGTAACTTATTGAGCTCTTATGACATGCCAGATACTATCTTAAATACTTTATATACTTTTTAATTTTTATCTTTTTTTTTTTTTTTTTGCTGCACTGGGTCTTGGTTGTGGCGCCTGGGCTTTCTCTAGTTCCGGCACAAGGGGAGCTTCTCTTGTGGAGCATGGGCTCTAGAGTGGCAGGCTCAGTATTGTGGCTCCTGGGCTTAGTTGCCCCACAGCAAGTGGGATCTTAGTTTTCTGACGAGGGATTGAACCCACCTGCATTGGAAGGTGGATTCTTAACCATTGTACCATGAGGGAAGTCTGATACATACATTCTTTCTTGTTATCCTCATTGCAGTTATGGGAGACTGACATATTATCCCTGTTTAGTAAGTTTACTCCTTCATTAAACATTTATTGAGTTCTTATTGTATTCTAGGCTGAGTTTTAGGCCCTGATATCATAGCCTATAGTATAATTATTGACTGTACTGTTACCAGTGTTGTCACAGTGTCTTTCTGGATACGTTCATGCAGCTTAACATACCAACCTATACCTGCTTCTTTGGCTTCACCTTTTTATTACCACCCACATGTTTCTACATTTTTCTCAAACTCAATGACTTTAGATCCTTAACCATGACGAGACGAGCCTTGTCATTCCTCTTTCCTTTGCATAAGTTGTATTTTTTCTCTCTCTTTTATTTATTTATTTATTTTTTTAATTTTTGCATCTTTGCTTAGCTAAACTCTTCCTCTAGTAATCTAGGAATTTTCTATTCTTCTATATTCCCAGTCTAAGGAGAATGTTCCTTATTTGTGCTCTTATATATTCTGTATTATGTGCTTTGTACATACTTCTATATTGTATTGCATTGGTTGGTTTACCTCTCAGCCACCCTCCTAAGCTGTGGGTTTCTCTGAAGATAAGATCGGTGTTGTCCTCATCTCCGTATCCTAATTACTGCCATAGTACCTAACATATAGTAGACCCTTAATAAATCTTTGTTTTGAATGAGTGAATGTAAGATCATGAGAAAATGTTCTGCAGATTTATACATAATCATCATGTGTTGAGAATATAATAAGAATTGACCTCAGTAAAGTGGCAGATTCATGTTAGTTAAATTGAAAAGAATAAATGAGTAAAGCAAGGTCAGATTATAGATGGCTTCAAATACCAGTTTAAGGAGTTTGAATTGCTCTAATAAGGACTAGTTAGCCATTTAAAATTTTTGAGTAAGGGATTGCCATAACATTTACATACACATAACAGTTTAAAAGCATAAAAAGTCCCAAAGGACTTTCTCTTTATTTCTCACTTCTATTTTTAAATCAAACAAAAATTTCCCCATACACTATTGTGAGCTTATTTTTGGACTCACAAGCCATTAGAACTGGAAAGAATTTTAGATTCTTGCCTTTCAATCTCCCATTTAATAAAGGAACTGAGAAATAAACATTGCCCAAGGTCAGCAAAGTCAGCACAAAACCTCAGTTTTCTGTTTCTTTTATATTTCCCTAATCACTGTGTGTGTGTGATTTTTTTTTTCTCCCTCCAATAAAATACCATTTGGAAAAAGTTATGGTAGAGTTTGGTTCTCTGGGGACTCTCTTGTATTTTATGTGTTATTGTTTCTCACAGGGTATTTTTCTGCATGTCTCCAGGTCATCAGATCCTTAAAGTACATCAGATAAAAGGGACTGTACTCATTGGAGTCAATTTTGTGGGCTATTCAGAGAAGAAAAGTCCAAAGGTAAGTGGAGACTATTATGTGAAAAATATTAATTAACTGAAATTTAAGGCTCCTGCAACCCACTCCAGTGTTCTTGCCTGGAGAATCCCAGGGATAGGGGAGCCTCGTGGGCTGCCGTCTATGGGGTTGCACAGAGTTGGACACGACTGAAGCGACTTAGCAGCAGCAGCAGAAGTCTATAAATATAGCTGATGTAAATATAAATACAACTGATGTAAATCTGAGAATTATGCACCTTTATGGATTGTGTTACCTTTGGCACTTGAAAGAATATTGGAATCTTTACTCACTGAGATGAGGAATTAAAAGTTTATATGTACCATTATGGTTCTTATTACATTTCTAGGAACTTTCCAACTTGCCCAGATCTGTGGCTGTGGAGCTGCTCCTGGTAGATGATGTAACAGTATTGCCTGAGAATGCCACCATCTATAACCACCCTGATGTGAAGGTAGGAGCTGTATGGTTCTAGCTAAATGGAATCATGTTGGAGGGGAGAGTTCTAGGTTATTAAAATTAACAGTATAAATATAAAAAGCTCACTTATGTGTTAAAAATCACTGATACATATATAATGTATATATAATAATTATCCTTAGCACTAATACTTTAATAATTATATTTGGTCTTTGGTCTGTTGATTTTAATCTTTTAATGTCATACTCTTTCTTAGGTAAGTGGAAATTACTTTGAAATATTTATAATCCAAAGGGAATGGAATATTATTTTTCTTGATTTTTCCATAGGAAATATTTAGCCTTGTGGAAGGATCTGGTTATTTTTTAGTCAACAGTAGTGAGAAAGATATTGTCACCATCACTTACCTAGAAGCAGAAAGCTCTGTCCAGGTGAGTTCCAGAAATATCCCCAGATCGATGGTCTCAGGTCAAAGCTCATTCTCCTAAGAATGGAAAAATTTTATTGGGTATTTCAAACTTATTACAAAGAATAACATTTGTGTCTTTTTCTTTTATTAACCTATGTATATTCTTAAACAACAAAAAAAAATGAGGTAATTTTTTTTGTAACTACCTATAGAAGGAAATGGCAACCCACTCCAGTTTTCTTGCCTGGAGAATCCCATGGCCAGAGGAGCCTGACGGGCTACAGTCCATGGGGTTACAAAGAGTTGGACACGACTGAGTGACTGAGCATAGCATATAATATGGGGAAATGTTTGGTTCTGATTGAGTGGAAACAGCGCAGGAGACATCTAACTATAAGATTTCCATTAAAACAAGGTTCAGAAAGAGAAAAACAAGTATCATATATTAACGCATATATATGGGAATTTAGAAAAATGGTTCTGATGAACAGAACTTCCCCTTCGGGGAAGGTGAGGGTGGGACAAATTGAGAAACTAACATAGTCATATATACACAATCATGTGTGAGAAAGACACTTAGTGAGAAGTCACTAAATAGCACAGAGTCCAGCCTGGAACTCTGTGATGAGCTAGAGGGGTGGGTTGCGAGAGGGGAGGGAGACTCAGGAGGGAATTATGGGTGATTCATATTGTTGTACAGCAGAAACCAACACAAAATTGTAAAGTGATTTTCCACCAATTAAAAAATAAAAAATTTAAAAAGAAGATTAATTTTTATAAATTTCAAAGCACAGAACTATGTGCATAGTTAAATATACTATTGACTTTATAGCTTGAGTATGTGGTGTTTTCAGCCAGATATGGCAACTCAAAATATTAACCTGACTCCATAGTCAATATGCCAAGGGATTTTCTTTTAGTTGACTTGCAGTAATAAAAACTGTACCTTAAATTAACATATGTATTTATTTCCTTCAAAGAGCTCAAAGGAATTTAACTTACTGTAGTCATAATATTGCTCTTTAAAAGGGGAGATTGAGGCCCTGTGTGCCAGCAAAGGATGTAAAAAACCATACTGCTGTGCAGGAGCTCTATGTAGTACAAGAAGGAAAAACAAAATATTAGTCCACCCTGTGCTCTCTTTCCCTACTTGTGATTGCAGTGTAAATGTACCTGATTTTCTTCCTGAATCCTTTCCCTATTCATAATTTAAAAACTGGATATGTATGTTGGATTCTGCTTGAAATCAGTCAATTTAAACTCTGCTGTTTATCAGTTAATAAATATTTGTTAAGGGTACATATTTTGCCACAAACTGAAACATCACTTTAAGGGGACATATTATGCTGTGCCTGAAACTTATAATGTGACTTCTCAGAGCTCCTATCACAAAGAAAGTAAGATATTGTATTTTCTACTTTGGGTGGAAATAATTGCTCTGATTATGCTTGGAGCATATTTGCTTCTTTATCCAGCTGCAATCTTCTTCCCTCTAGTTAGTTCCATTACATCCAGGAATTCTCACTTTGGAGGTCTATGATCTGTGCTTGGCTTTCTTGGGTCCAGCAATGGCTCACCTCACTGTGTCAGACATACAAGAGCTGGAGCTTGATCTGATTGATAAGGTAAGAAATGTTTGCTTTATCTCTTAAGGGAAGCAGGTGCCATTCTCACTCACTAGCGTCACTTAATATAGTCTGTGCTCAGCTACTGTGTGTATTTGCCAGGCCCTTTGATAATGATAATGGAAATACCTGCCTAAAGAACACCATTCCAACATTAATCATGATGAAGATAGAGTGTTAAAGAACAGCTTAAAAGAATACACATGCTGCTGCTGCTGCTGCTAAGTCGCTTCAGTCGTGTCCGACTCTGTGTGACTCCATAGACAGCAGCCCACCAGGCTCCCCCATCCCTGGGATTCTCCAGGCAAGAACACTGGAGTGGGTTGCCATTTCCTTCTCCAATGTGTGAAAGTGAAGTTGCTCAGTGGTGTCCAACCCTTAGCAACCCCATGGACTGCGGCCCACCAGGCTCCTCCACCCATGGGATTCTCCAGGCAAGAGTACTGGAATGGGGTGCCATTGCCTTGTCCAAAAGAGTATACATAGATTACGCTTACTTGCTCAAAGGCTGATCAAGAACATTTAGCATGAACCGAAGGGCTTGCCACCTCTGCGTTAAACTGCCCTACGTAAATGAGACAGCTTTACTAAATTACCTTTGAATTTTTTTTTTAACTTTTATTTTTAACTACCAGGTTGAAATAGGTAAAACTGTGTTAGTAACTGTGAGGGTTCTTGGCTCTTCCAAACGCCCATTCCGAAAGAAATACTTTAGAAACATGGAGCTCAAATTGCAACTGGCTTCTGCCATTGTGACCCTGGCGTGAGTACCATTTCAGTACTTCTCTCTCCATAAATGTATTATCATGAGAATATCCCTCCTGGTAGCCTGGTTATCTCTCCCTTAGGTTATTTCAGATTTTCTTCTTTCTTTTTTTGTCACAGTACCTTTCAGCCCACATTCTCTTCCCATATTCAACTCTCGACAAAATACCCCTTTCACATCCTCAGATGTCTTATTTGGGGACTAATATGTGTCTGGAGAAGGAAATGGCAACCCACTCCAGTATTCTTGCCTGGAATATTCTATGCACAGAGGAGCCTTGTAAACTACAGTCCATGGGGTCCCAAAGAGTCGGGCACGACTGAGTGACGTCACTTATGTGTCTCATTAACACTTCTATTTTATGGAACTTCTTGGATGATATCCTTTGGGGATGCTTCAGGCTTGAGGACCTTCAAAAACTCTATCTAGAAGAGTATTGCACTGGTATTCCCCTGTACAAAAGAAGAAATACAGAAATTCTGAGGCAATTTAGTATTTGTAGTTTTATGAAGCCATGTTTATATTGCCCTTATTCCTTTGGAGATTTAGAACAAATATTTGCACTTCAGGAGCTTCCCGCCATTGCTATGAACGTTGTCTTGACTCTGAAAGTTATTTTCTGGCAGTTCCTCTTAACCTGAGTTAAAATGAGCAGAAGATTGGGAATTCCTTGGGAGTCCAGTGATTAGGATTCTGCTTCTAAGGGCTACTTTCCTGAGTTCATTCCTTGGTTGGGGAACTAAGATCTCACAACTATCTTAGAAAGATGTATAACTGGCCAATCTTAAAAACAAATCTTTCTCACCTAGAAATTCATGGGTCTTTTCAGGCTAATGGAGGAACAAGATGAATACTCTGAAAATTATATCCTTCGAGCTATCACTGTTGGGCAAACCACACTTGTAGCTATTGCCAGGGACAAGATGGGGAGAAAATTCACATCAACCCTCGGCAAATTGAAGTAAGGAAATTATCTCACCCAAAATTCATATTTCATCTTGTTTATAAATGTATAAGTTTTATAAATGTCCAGAGGTTAGGACTCTGTGCTTTCACTGCTTACATCATGAGTTCAATCCCTGGTTGGGGAACTAAGATCCCACAAGTTGTGAAGTATGGCCAAAAATAAGTAATTATAAACATAATTTTAATGACCACTTTTATTCCAGTGAGTGGATACATAAAAACTTATTTAAGCATTTTCACTTAAGTAATTTATAATTTTTGCTATTAAAATGAAAATTTGTGTTATAAATAAAATAAAATACCTGACTTTGTATACAACATCATTGTACATAACTAGGAGTTTTTTTCCCTTAGAATAAGCTACATGATCATTTGTTGTGAAGCTGACTCTAGTTAACCACTGTTGTCCTTTTGGTTTTCTCCTTCAAGGTGTTTCCTCCATTTAGACTTGTTCCAGAGAAAATGACACTGATTCCAACTAACATGATGCAGGTGATCCTAAAGCCAAAAATGAGCCTTTCTCTTCATCCCACCTCTGCCCCACCCCAATACACATATACACCTCTTCCTGTTGGCCTTCCCTTGTCCACTCTCAACCAAGTACAACAGGATCTGATAAAGAAAATTAGTATTTTCTTTGTTCTATGATAATCATGGTACGAACTACTTCTTGGAATCCCATGGATTATTTATAGCACTTCTATTTCATCTGCATTTGAGCTGATATGGCAAATGCTTGTTGGAAAGTGGGGGAAGGTGAAGAAGTTGAGTTGATCAAACAGAATGTTGGAAAAGCAGATGTGACTTCTCCTCAGACTCCAGCATTCACTGGTGTGTTTAAATTTCAGGTGATGTCTGAAGGTGGCCCTCAGCCTCAATCAATCATTCATTTCTCCATCAGTAATCAGACCGTGGCTGTTGTTAATAGGAGGGGCCAAGTTACAGGGAAGGTAGTTGGCAGAGCTGTGGTCCATGGCACCATTCAGACAGTAAATGAAGATACTGGAAAAGTCATTGTGTTTTCCCAGGTATCAGTTCTTTATTCTGCTCTGCTTCTGCTCTTCCATCTGGGAATCATATTGCGAGGTGGAGGAGGAAGTAGTGATGGGGAGGATGTCAGTAGTTCATGGGAAATATGTAATCTTTAGTGAAAAATTCACTGAGTATTTGACATTGTTATGAGACATAGTCTCTATGCTTAAGAAATTGTTTCAAGAACAACAACAAAAAGCCCATATAATGGCATATTTTTGTTGTCATTGTTGTTGAATGCCCCAAACAACAACAGTCAAATGAGTTGTCATAAGCATCTCTGTCTGCCCCACAGACATTCCCTCTTAGCCTAAGCTTGCTCTCCACCCTGTTGAGCAGGATGAAGTGCAGATTGAGGTTGTACAACTAAGGGCTGTTAGGATCCTTGCAGCTGCAACTCGACTCATCACAGCTACTGAGGTCAGTATGATGGTTCTGTTCCAGGTTCATTATGTTGATAATGCCAGCTGGATAGGAGGTAATAGCACAAAACCACTCTTCCTTTTCAGATGCCAGTTTATGTCATGGGAGTGACCAGTACCCAGACCCCTTTCTCCTTCAGCAGTGCCAACCCTGGGCTCACATTCCATTGGTCCATGAGCAAAAGGGATGTACTGGATTTAGTGCCCAGGCATTCAGAGGTATGAACATATTACTTAGGGATTTATTTTATTTCATCCTTGGTTTTAAACTGACTTCCTTCTAAACTACACAGCATTATTACTTACTCTTTTTCTGATCTGTGAATGCTAGATACATTTGCTGTTATATAATGTTGCATTTGTGAACAAATAACTGTGTTACATGAATAACATTATGAATATAAAGTATTTATACATAGAGTTTAAATTTAACTTACTTTGCTGGAAAGAGCTCTTAAGAAAGCAATGCTTAAGAAAACATTGCTTCCTTTGATACATTTGCTGTTGTATAATGTTGCATTTGTGAACAAATAACTGTGTTACATGAATAACATGTTATGACTATAAAGTAGTTATACATAGAGTTTAAATACGTGATATAATCTTTCAACATACTCAGACATACTTAATTATATTAATAATCAAGTTTGTGCTGCATGATGGGCAGTTGACATTAAGACTTAAGAAAGCTGGATGCTGAGCTCATTTCTGGGCCCATGCTACTAGGAGCTGGGGAAGAACTGGAATCTTCCCTCGTGCACATAGGGTGCTGTGGGTGCCATAGGGCTTGTGTGGGCCACCAACTGGCAACTGATTCTGGACTGAGCACCTTATATCAATGGCGAATTTAAGGACAGTTAATTAAACTGTTCTTCCCACAGTGGTACCGGCTCCTCCAAATTCAGCACCTGCTCCTTTTGAAATGCCCAAAGCCCCTCATGATGGCCACTGAGGAAATCCACAATGCAACATGAATCTTTATGTTTTTAATAGCCTTTATATTTCAATCATTTAGCACTTACTCTGAAATCTGGAAAAGAAAAAAAAGTGAAGTGGATACTACAGACAAATTTTACCTACTTCATGACACTATTACCTGATCATCAGTTTAATGGAACCCACCCAAGATGGTCCAGGATCAGTGGCAGCCACCTAAGTCTGGAGGGAAGATTCTAGGTCTGGAAGAAACCTGGGGCCAAGTTACCTGGAAGGTCACAATTCAGTGCTACAAAAACAAAGAATTAGAGTTAGACCTTAAAAGAGATCAGAGGGGTCATAGAAGCTACAGTTAGTAAGTCATTTCTGGAGCCAGTTACAAAGAAAAGTATGGAAAAATAAAAAAGTTTCCAATTTTATGAAAATATCCTAGACCTATAATCTAAGGAAACTCGCATGGTTGGGTCTTCTGTCATGGACTGTGCAGAGCCTGGTTATACTTGGAACTAAAAGGAGATATAACTGTACTTAGTTTGGTAGAATTCTGCAGAACGATTTGGCTTTTTTTTTCCAAACAGGAAAAAAAGGGGATAGCAAATAGGAACTGTGTGAAAGGAAGGGATGGCATAAGCCTTATTAGCACCTGCTCTACTTTTCCCTTCCTTTAATTTTCTCGTCTAAAGAAGCACTCTTTTCTCTAACAGAAGAAATGATTGAGAGCTACACAAAGATTTTCTTCCCCCCAGCCTTTGACCTCACATAGACAAACTGGGTGATGATATGGGCAAATACAAAGGTCTGTAATGGGCAGTGCACTTGGCAGTTCCGTGGATCTGTTTCTTGCTTCAGCAGTGCTTGGATGGAACAGACCCAAGGACAGTCCCTTGCCCCAGCCTCCTACCACCTGCTAACCTTTTTCCAGTTGCAGCCACTGGAATCAGTCACTCAGCTGTCTGCGATCACCAGGGACCAGCCAACATCATTTTTTGAGCTTAACTCCTTATTACCGATCAACTATGAACGCCTAGATTTGTCATAATTATTCCACTGACATGGAGGCTATCATCAACCACCTGGTCAACAAGCATCTGTGGGCCTCTTACACCTACCTCTCTGTGGGCTTCTATTTCAACTGCAGTGATGTAGTTCTGGAGGGCATGGGCCACTTTTTCCATAGTATGGCTCTGGAGGGCATGGGCCACTTTTTCCATGAATTGGCTGATGAGCAGGGCGAGGGCTATGGGCATCTCTTGAAAATGCAAAACCAGCACAGTGGCTACACCCTCTTTCAAGACTTGCAGTAGCATCTGAAGGTGAGTGAGTAAAACCCAGAATCCTATGGAAGCCTCTGCACTCATGGAGAAGAACCTGAGCCAGGCCCTTTTGGATCTCCATGACCTGGGTTCTGCCCATGCAGACCCCCATCTCTGTGACTTCTTAGAGAGCTGCGTCCTAGATGAAGAGGTAAAACTCATCAAGAAAATGGTGATCACCCGACCAACCTCCACAGGTTGGTTGGTCCCCAGATTGAATTGGGTGGGTATCTCTTATGAAGGCTCACCCTCAAGCATGACTTGGAGCCTCTGGAGCCCCGCAGCCTTTGAGGAGCCCCTCTGGTGTCAGGGCTTTTGCATGACACCAGAAGCCCTTCTCTATAACCACAAGGCAGCTTTTCAACTATCCTGGAGCCCTCTCCCAAACCTTGGACCAAATGGAAACATTAAAACTTTTTTGCAGCAAAAAGGAAGAAAGGTCTCTAATGTCCTACAAGGTAGACTTTCTGCACTGTGGTGTCACCATTTAGAAATTCAGTTTAATCAAACAATTATAAAACACTTGTTCTTTAGCATAAAACTTTCTTCCAGACAATTGATCAAAATCTGCACAAGGGAAATGAGAATTTGTATGTAGGGGTGGAGGGAAAGGTGATTTTGGAATTTGGAACTCCTGAGTCAAGTGAGCAAAGGAAGATGATGAGGGCTCCAGACAGCAAAAAGGCAGAGGAGACAGGACATGAAATGAATGATAGGAATGAAATTGCCAAAAGGTAGGCAAGTGCCTACTTCAACATTTGCCTTAGTGTTAGACCTCCCTTCTCTCTCACCAGAAGTCCATCAAGGTCTAATCCTCATCTAGTCTAGACTAGAATGGAAATAAAGCAAATAGAGAAATTGTCAGCTAGTTTTCACATTGTCCTAAACAGGGACTTCCCTTTATTGTCCTCTTCCTCCCTTGCTGTCACTCTGAACTCCAAGAGTAGATTGCCTAACTTCTCTCTCATCTCAGGCTCTACTGTCTCAACCCATTTAGGAAACCCCTTTTTCATTTGCATTCTTCTCCTATCAGTTAATTGACTTCAAGATGAGAATTCTTGTATAGGAATCTTTCCAGAATTAGTTGAGCACTGAACACAGAAGTGTACTTTAGGGGTGACTATGTTGCTGGGAATATGAAAAGAAACAAATATGAAAGTAAGCCCTGGGGGAATTCCTTGGTGGTCCCGTGATAAGGACTTGGTGCTTTCACTGCAGGGGACCTGGATTCAATCCCTGGTTGTGAACTAAGATCCCACCAGCTGTGTGGTGTGGCCACAAAAAGAAAAAAAAAAAAAAAGAATGGGCTTCCCTGGTGACACAGTAGATAAGAATCTGCCTGCCAGTGCAGGGGACACAGGTTTAATCCCTGGTCCAGGAAAATCCTAAATGCCATGGGGCAACTAAACTGCTGCACCAAAACTACTGAAAACCACGCATCCTAGAGCCCATGAGCTTCAACAAGAGAAGCCACCACATAGAGACGCCTGCACACCACAACTAGAGAAGAGCCCTCACTATCTGCAACTGGAGAAAACCCACGTGCAGCAGTGAAGACCTAGTACAGCCATAAATAAATAAATAATTTAAAGAATTTTTAATGAAGAAAGAAAATAAATCTGGAACTCTAATTCTTCTGGATAGCTATTTTCAACAAAGAGGGAAGGGCACAGTGTTTATTAATCCATCCCTTTACTATCTAGGTTTTTCTGCAACTTCCAGTAGAGAATAACTTTGCCATGGTTGTCCACACAAAAGCAGCTGGTCGGACCAGTATCAAAGTCACTGTCCACTGTATGAACAGTTCATATGGACAGTTCGAGGGGAATTTGTTAGAACTGTCGGATGAAATTCAGATCCTGGTAAGGTCCCAAACCTAAATCTTGTTTTTGTTTATCAAGGAGAAGAAAGTTATATTCTCTTATATTCCATGAAGAGCTTTGTCTGGATAGAGATAGAGAAATTGCTAGAGGGATCTCTAAAATAGGCTTAGGGTTTCTAGATCTTTGTTATTTCTGTTAATTGTTTGCTATGAGTATTGACCTTACAAACTACAATACATGCATTCAACTCCCAACACAATGAATAGTATACAAACACCACGATAACTAAAGAGGAATTAATTTCTGATTTGTTCTGCCTAACATAGATATTATGATACATTCCACTTAACTGTATTCACAGGTAGAATGAAATCCTGTCCTAACTTCTGGTAAGGTGTAAGAGTATGAAGTTTCTATAGATGTATTCAAGCTGAAAGTTAAATGGCCCTACTGTTTTTAGAATTCAAAGAAAAAATATATTTTGTATAGAGGAAATAAGTTTCTCTACCTCTGAATTTGGGATTAATTTTCTTCTTTTTATCCTTTGTTTTGGTTTTGGTTCCCTGATTCAGTGAGGGGTAGAGTAAAAGCACTTTACTGGGAGGTAGAAGACCTAAATACTGCCCTTGCTAATTTAATACTATAGGTTCTTCATTCTCAAACCTCTTTTAGATTACCAGAAGTAAAATTAGAAATTTCAAAATCATTTTATACTAATATCTAAGTAATATAGGGGACATGGTAAGTGCAAACTAAGCCTAGTCCCTTGTAGTCAGAAACAGGCTATGTTAGGTTATATGTTCTAGACTACTTAAATATGTTTTAAATGCCTGGCTCATTTTGGAAAGCAGTATTGTGGAACTTGGGCTAAATTGCAGTCAGGCAGACTTGATTTGTAGTTTGTCCATTTGTGTGTAAAGGTCATCATTTGTCTTTTCCAGAAATGAGGAAAGTATCATTTTCTCATTCCAGGTGTTTGAAAAACTTCAACTTCTCTATCCAGAGTGCCAGCCTGAACAAATTCTGATGCCCATGAATTCTCAGCTCAAACTCCATACCAATAGGTAAGGAGAATAGAGAAGAAGATAGGCTAGGATCTGACTTCACCCTCCGTGAAGCACTGCACATGAAAGAATTATTGCCTTCTAGGTGATTTTTCTAACCCACAAATAAATTTTTTAGTTGAAGTGAAATTCATATAACATAAAATTAAGTTATCTGATTCAGTGGTGTTTAGTACATACACAGTATTGTACAACCATCACCTCTAGTTTCAAAACATTTTCATTATCACCAGAGACCCATATCCATTAAACAGTCACTCACCATTCTCCTCTCCTCTCAGTCCCTAGCGATCACTAATCAGCTGTCTCTGTGGATTTAAATATTGTATGTTTCATGTAAATGAAATCATACAATCTGACCTTTGTGTTGACTCCTTGCAGTTAACGTAATTTCAAGGTTCATCCATACTGTAGCATGGATGGCTACTTCATTCCTTTTTATGACTGAATACTATTCCATGGTATGAATATACTACGTTTTGTTTATCTAATTGTCCATTGGTGGACCTTTGGTTTGTTTTCACCTTTTAGCTATTGTGGATAGTGCTGCTATGAACATTCATGTACAAGTATTTATTTGAATATAGTTGTCCCTTGGCATCCACCAACGATTGGTTCCAGGACCCACCCTTGCCCCCAAAATCTGTAGATTCAAAGATCCATTATATAAAATGGTATAGTATTTATAGTGAATTTATCGGTTATAGTGCATATAACCGGAGAAGGCAATGGTAACCCACTCCAGTAACTCTTGCCGGGAAAATCCCATGGGCAAAGGAGCCTAGTAGGCTGCAGTCTATGGGGTTGTGAAGAGTCGGACACGACTGAGTGACTTCACTTTCATTTTTCACTTTCATGCATTGGAGAAAGCAATGGCGACCCACTCCAGTGTTCTTGCCTGGAGAATCCCAGGGACAGGAGAGCCTGGTGGGCTGCCGTCTCTGGGGTCGCACAGAGTCAGACACGACTGAAGCGACTTAGCAGCAGCAGCAGCAGGAGTGCATATAACCTATGCTCGTCCTCCTGTATACTTTAAGCTATCTCTAAATTGCTTATAATACCTAATACAATATAAATGTTATGTAAATAGTCGCCAGTCCAAGGCAAGTTCACATTTTGCTTTCTGGAACTTTTTGAAATTTTCAGTCTGTGCTTGGTTGTATCTGTGGTGCAAAACCTACAGATGTGAAAAGCTGACTTTACCTATTTTTAATTATTTTCACCGAATAATTTTTTAATGATAAATATATAATAGTATTTGATTTTTAAGGAGATAAGCATAATCCAAAGGCTGACTTTTACCTGAGGAACAAATAACTACACAACAAGGAGAATCAAGCAGTTTTCTGAGTACAGCCTCTAACAATGATCTAGGCAATTGATACTCCTTTTTTTCTGATCAGTCAGAGCCCCCAAGAGATGCCACTTGCCCCCATTTATTCCCTAGGGAAGGGGCCGCCTTTGTGAGTTCCCGTGTTCTCAAGTGTTTCCCTAATTCATCTGTCATTGAGGAGGATGGTGAAGGGCTCCTGAAAGCTGGTTCCATTGCAGGTACTGCTGTGTTAGAAGTCACTTCTACAGAACCTTTGGAGTAAACCAAACAACTATAACTGGGGTTCAGGTGAGTTCAAGGACTTACTAAAAAAAAAAAAAAAAAAAGGAATACCATGGCCTTAAGAGGCACATTTACTTTGTTTAGAATTAGAAACTTCTCTGGAAGCCAGAAATGAACTGTAAGATAAGAGGACAATCTTGACATGAACCATCAAATTAAAGTGGATTTTAGAGTCCTTGTTATAAAAGAGATTAATCTCAAAATGGTATGACTATTTTCTGAGCAACTTTGGCAAAAGGATTGGTATGGGAGAAATGCAGAACTATTACTATCAAAATTAGGCTTTTTGATATGTTTTAAATGTTTTCAGACTTTTAAAAAAAATTAGAATTAGAAGAGACCTTAGGAGTAAGTTAGTCTAAAACAAAATGTTTGGGGCATTAAAAATCTAGTATGTTCCAGCCTTGTGTTGTTCCTTTTATGTATATTTTTTTACCCATCACAAAAACCTTATTATACAAGCATCATTAGCCCTATTAAACTGATAAGAAATATAAAACCTAGAATGCTTAAATGAAGATATGAAATGATAAAGCTAGGTTTCAAAGCTGAAATTCCCTTACTGTATCACAGTATTTTATTTCCCTTACTTTATCTGTTATAGTGCAAAAAACACAATCTATAGTATTCTTGATAAGTTATCAGTTCAGTTCAGTCGCTCAGTCGTGTCTGACTCTTTGTGACCCCATGAATCGCAGCACACCAGGTCTCCCTGTTCATCACTAACTCCCGGAGTTCACTCAGACTCACGTCCGTCGAGTCAGTGATGCCATGCAGCCATCTCATCCTCAGTCGTCCCCTTCTCCTCCTGCCCCCAATCCCTCCCAGCATCAGAGTCTTTTCCAATGAGTCAACTCTTCGCATGAGGTGGCCAAAGTACTGGAGTTTCAGCTTTAGCATCATTCCTTCCAAAGAAATCCCAGGGCTGATTTCCTTCAGAATGGACTGGTTGGATCTCCTTGCAGTCCAAGGGACTCTCAAGAGTCTTCTCCTTAACAATAAATATTGACACTCTTCACGAAAGAGGAAATACAGTCCATTCCTTAAAAACTCCAGCTTTGCTTCATATTTCTGCTGCTTTAATCATTAAAAGAGGCTTCCCAGGTGGCACAGTGGTAAAGAATTGACTTGCCAATGCAAGAGATACAAGAGACACGGGCTTGAACCCTCAGTTGGGAAGATCCCCTGGAGAAGGAAATGACAACCTATTCCAGTATTCTTGCCTGGAAAATTTCATGAGCAGAGGAGCCATGCCATCAAGCCAGACTATAGCGGGCTATAGTCCATGGAGTCACTAAGAGGCAGATATGACTGAGCCACTGAGCACGCACCAATAATTAAAAGCCATTTCCTGTACTGTCAAATTTCTTTTTACTCTAATTTAAGTCATCTGAAATCAAGAGCTAGCTACTTCCTACAAAAGAGGAACACGATTTTTATCATTGATTATAAGCCTCAGAATACGGCCATAGCTCCTCTCCAGTGCATTCTGCTCTGTATCAATAGGTTTTGTCTCCCACAGGTAGCACCAGTGACATACCTGCGAGTGAGCAGCCACCCCAAGCTATACACGGCTCAAGGAAGGACCCTATCAGCCTTTCCCTTGGGCATGTCTCTTACCTTCGTTGTTCAGTTTTACAATAGCATCGGAGAGAAATTCCACACACACAATACCCAGCTTTATCTGGCTTTAAACAGGTATGGAAGGCAAAGGAATGGTGTTAACACTACGGCAGAAATCTTGTAGATTAGCTTGGTATATAGCATTGCTAGTAAATTCTTCTCATGTTATGCACTTGGAATCTGATCTTTCTCTTATTAAGATAGGGAGGGACAGTTGACTTTAATATTGGGACTTCCCTGGAGGTTCAGTGGTTAGGATTCCATGCTTTCACTTCTATCGGCCTGGGTTCAGTCCCTGGTTGATGAACTAAACTCACACATGGTGGTATGACCAAAAAAGCAACAAAACAAAAAACTATCTTTTTTAAAAAATGGGAGAAAGACCAAAATTAATTATTCAATGAAGAAGAGTTTTAATATGTTTTGAATTTGACAAGTCCTAGTTCATATAAAACTCTTATAGGGAGCCAACTGGAGTATTATCAAAAAGCCAAAGTGGAAAAAAAATTTTTTGAGAAAAATAGCCTAGCTGGGCACCATGTATATAAATGTAATAGACCTGATCCCTGGCCCTAGTTGTTTACTCTCCACTGTAGAATTCCATCTGAATTCTTTTGAGCTATTGAATATAAAATGTTGTGATAGGGTCTCAATCCAGAACTGTTGACTCTTTTCAGAGATTTCTACCTTTCATGTCTACTTTCAGAGATGACCTGCTTCTCATTGGACCAGGGAATAGGAACTATACTTACATGGCCCAGGCTGTGAACAGAGGGGTGACACTTGTTGGGCTCTGGGACCGGGAGACATCCAGGCATGGCAGATTATATCCCTGTTTCTGTAGAGCACGCCATCGAGCCAGACACCAACCTTATCTTTGTCGGAGATGTCATCTGCTTCCGTACTTACCTCCTCAACCAGAATGGTTTGGATACTTTCCCTTTCTCAACCTCACAACTGACAGGATTAGAAAGCAACTCATCCCTTAGAGGATTTCTCTCTGAGAAACAAAATACTTTTAGTGTATTTTATTATTTTTCATGTTAATTGATAATTCTCAGTTTAGTGCCCATTTCTCTCCATAGCCAGCTGACTAGAAGTCAGCCAGTAATATTTATCAAATGTCTATTGAACACATAGGCAGTGTAGAGTACCAGTGCCTTCTCCTCCACTCCCAGCTTCTGAAGAAAGATAATTGCAAAGTTGAACATCAATAAAGGATGAGATGAAAGGAAGGAAAAGACAATAAGGTTTAGTTCTAAGAACCAATTGTGTATACACTGTTTTGTGAGGCAACTTTAAAGGCCTAACTTCCACGTATACCATCACTGAAAGAAGATTTGGCCTTGTACTGGGCTACAGTATACTCATGATCAGCACAGTATTTCTGTTCTAAGAAGTACTATTGAGTTACAGAAAATCAGTCTTGGCTTTGGAAATGTGTTATATCTTTATGCTTACAGGTAGCATATCCCAAAATGGTATACACTGACTGGTTGTATGCAATCAAATAATCCATCCAAGTAAGGCTGGCTGGGGTGGTATGTGGTTTGGGTTTTGCATCCTCTTTGGGGAATTATGGATACGTGTTATTTGGGTAAAGTGATGTAACATTGGACCAGACTTTAATGTCAACCATATATTTTGGACTTGATACAAAGGGAACTCTATTCAGCCTGAGTCAAATCCTTCAATCCTGACAACTGACTTGTAAGCAACCACTACTTATTAACATGTAATCCAGGGTCAGTGAGCTAACTGCTTACTATACCATGACTATTAATCTTTTGTCGATGAAGCAGAGGCTTTTTACTTCCTTTTCCTAGGTTCTGTCAGGATGGTCATCCATTCTGGAATTTGGGGTCATCTCAAGTCAGTACCACTTTGGATGAGGAAGCAGAAGGGCCACATTCGAGGATCAGTAATCCAATCTAATATTTGACATTTCTCTGGCACTTTGGGACTTAAGCCAAAGTAAACTAATCCTCTCTTCTGCCAGCTGATACTTGTTTGCAGTCTTCTTGCTGATAGCAATCAGTAGGTCAAAGCAGATTCATCCACAGCAGGGTCTATACAAAGTTACAGTTCAATTCAGCTCAGTTCAGTTCAGTCGCTCACTCATGTCCGACTTTTTGCGACTCCACGAATCACAGCATGCCAGGCCTCTCTGTCCATCACCAACTCCTGGAGTTTACCCAAACTCATGTCCATCGAGTTGGTGATGCCATCCAGCCATCTCATCCTCTGTCGTCCCCTTCTCCTCCTGCCCTCAGTCCCTCCCAGCATCAAGGTCTTTTCCAGTGAGTCAGCTCTTCCCATGAGGTGGCCAAAGTATTGGAGTTTCAGCTTCAGCATCAGTCCTTCCAATGAACACCCAGGACTGATCTCCTTTAGGATGGACTGGCTGGATCTCCTTGCAGTCCAAGGGACTCTCAAGAGTCTTCTCCAACACCACAGTTCAGCATCAATTCTTCGGCGCTCAGCTTTCTTCACAGTCCAACTCTCACATCCATACATGACCACTGGAAAAACCATAGCCTTCACTAGATGGACCTTTGTTGGCAAAGTAATGTCTCTGCTTTTGAATATGCTGTCTAGATTGGTCATAACTTTTCTTCCAAGGAGTAAGCGTCTTTCAATTTCATGGCTGCAATCACCATCTGCAGTGATTTTGGAGCCCCCAAAAATAAAGTCTGACACTGTTTCCACTGTTTCCCCATCTATCTGCCATGAAGTGATGGGACCAGATGCCATGATCTTCGTTTTCTGAATGTTGAGCTTTAAGCCAACTTTTTCACTCTCCTCTTTCATTTTCATCAAGAGGCTTTTGAGTTCCTCTTCACTTTCTGCCATAAGGGTGGTGTCATCTGCATATCTGAGGTTATTGATATTTCTCCCGGCAATCTTGATTCCAGCTTGTGCTTCTTCTAGCCCAGCGTTTCTCATGATGTACTCTGCGTAGAAGTTAAATAAGCAGGGTGACAATATACAGCCTTGACATACTCCTTTTCCTATTTGGAACCAGTCTGTTGTTCCATGTCCAGTTCTAACTGTTGCTTCCTGACCTGCATATAGGTTTCTCAAGAGGCAGGTCAGGTGGTCTGGTATTCCCACCTCTTTCAGAATTTTCCACAGTTGATTGTGATCCACACAGTCAAAGGCTTTGGCATAGTCAACAAAGCAGAAACAGATGTTTTTCTGGAACTCTCTTGCTTTTTTGATGATCTAGAGGATGTTGGCAATTTGACTTCTGGTTCCTCTGCCTTTTCTAAAACCAGCTTGAACATCAGGGAGTTCACGGTTCACGTATTGCTGAAGCCTGGCTTGGAGAATTTCGAGCATTACTTTACTAGTGTGTGAGATGGAGTGCTATTCCTATGTGTAAAAGATGTTTTTCTTTTTCCTAAGGAGAACAGTTATATTCTCCAAGTAGCTTCTTTTGTGATTCTAAGTTCAGCATTTCCCATTTTGTTTTGCTGGCATGATATATGAAGGGAATCTGACATTAGAAAAACAAAGTTAGGGACTTCCCTGATAGTCCAGTGGTTAAGACTCTGTGCTTCCATTGCTGGGGGCATGGGTTCAATCCCTGATCCAGGAACTAATATCCCCACATGCCATGTAGCACGGCCAAAAAAAACAAAGTTATCCTCACAGCTGGGTGCTCTTTCTGGGAAGGGATATATGTATGCTTAAATGGTCTACTGACTTGGATTCTGAGTAAGGTGAGAGTGACCATCAAATTATATCAAACATTGCAGTCAACTACTTTCTCTTTTCTTTTCCTAGGTGAACCTGGGATGTGGATGATTTCTGCTAACAATATTTTACAAACAGACATTGTCACTGGGGTAGGAGTGGCCAGGAGTCCAGGAACAGCAACTATCTTTCATGACATCCCAGGACTAGTGAAAACATATCGAGAGGTAAACTTAATGATATGAGAAGAGCCCAAGGGCTTTCCTTGGTGGCCTAGTGGTTAGGATTCCAAGCTTTAACTGCCATGGAGTAGGTGCCAGATCTGGTTGTAGAACTAAGGTTCCACAAGAGTCTAAAGTAACTATTTCACATATGGGAATATATATATAGGAAGCACATCCTATTAATAGAAATATACTCATATATCAGATACAAAACCAGACAACAAACTTTATTGAAACATAGATAATTTAAGCATAGATTAAGGTTCTTAACCAAAGGAATGACTAGTCTGATTTATAGTGTAAAATATCACTGTGGCTACTGATTGGTACTAGACTGTAGGGACAGGAGTAGAAGCTGAGAGACCAGTTATTGCAGTTCCCCGCTGAGATATGATAGTAGATCAGAGTGACAGTTGAGGAGGTGGTGAAAAATTGATCAGATTCTAAATATATTTTATAGGTATAGTTGATACAATTTCCTGACTGATTATATGTAACGTTCAAAAGCATCAAGAATGACTGAAGGTTTTTTTAATTGAATAACTAGAAGTACAGGACAGACTTATCATCAGTTGAAATGGTTAGTACTGTAAGTGGAACAGTTTTGGAGAAAAGATCAGTTTTTGGACACATAAAGTTGGATGTCTATTAGATGTCAGTTAGATGTCAGTTGGATGTGTTGAGGTAGCTAGATATAAAAGTCTGGGAATCATTGGTATAGAGACATTTAACGTCATAAGATCACCAAGAGAGTCAGTGTAAATAGAGAAGAGGTCCAAGAGCTAAGTTGTGGAAACATACCAGTATTAAGACCCCTGAAAGGGGACTTCCCTGGTGGTCTAGTGGTTAAGACTTCACCTTCTAATGCAGGGGTTTTGAGTTTGATCCCTGGTAGGGGAGCTAAGAGCCCACATGCCTACTAGCCAAAAACAAGAAAAAAGGCCCAAAGCGTGAAACGGAAGCAATATTGTAACACATGCAATAAAGACTTTTAAAAACTGGTCCACATCCAAAAAAAACAAAAACAAAAAAAAAACACCCCTGAAAGAAGAATGAGAACCAACAAGGGAGATTTATAGAAATTTATAAGATATATAAGAATGATTGGGGAAGTGGGGGGCGGGTAGTGGGAATACTGGTGTCCAGGAAGCCAAGTGAAGAAGGTATTTGAAGGAGAAAGAGTGATCAACCATATGAAAGCTACTGATGGGTCAAGTGTGAGAACTGAAAAATGACTGCTTGTTTTGCAATATGGAGGCTGGTGACTTTGATGAGTAGCTTCAGTGGAATAAAGGGACTGGAAGTTTGACTGGAGAATTGAAAAAGAGAACTTGGAGATAGTCCTCTTCAAGGAGTTGGAGTCAAGAGTTTGTTTCACTGATCGCTTTTAAAAGGGGGGAGGGGAATGGCTTAGGGATCATTTAGTAGAGAAGGAAAATTTGACATGGGAGTAGGAGAAATTGATTAATAGGGAATCATACACAGGGAAGGTATGTCAGAAGGAATAAGGGACAAAGATCTCCTTTTAGAAACAAAATGTTATTTTCTTCTCAAAAGTGAACAGATTTTGTGGTTCTCAAAATACATGATCACTAGAAGGGCAATTTGCTCTTATGTGAAACAGATGCTTTCAGCTAAACAAGTTATGAGGATTGGAGAGGAAGGGAATCAGATTCTCTAAGAACCTAGGTTCTAATTTTCCTTTGGTTTGCTAACAGGTGGTGGTCAATGCATCATCAAGATTAACACTCAGTTATGACCTCAAGACTTACCTCACCAATACCCCCAATTCAACTGTGTTCAAGCTGTTCATCACTGCTGGCAGAAATGGTATCAATCTTAAAGGTCAAGAATCTCTTTATAGTCCTGGGTGATTATTCCCACCTTTCCCATCCTCTGTCAATAATTCACCTCTTTGGATTAGCAATCCAAGTTTTCTTTCGTTTCAGAATTGATTCTACTTTTACAACAGAATCATTGAGAGCTGTGAGATCTCAGAATTATGATTGGATTAAAGTTTTTAGATAGGCTCAACCTAGTCACTACTGTCTTTCTGCTTGTAACCCTGCCGGAGATCAGGAGGTAGCCTAAACTAAGAATTTCCAAACATGGATAATTTTCAAGGTTACCCAAAGAAATTTTTTAAAAATACAAATTCATAGGCTCCATCCAGAGATTTAGTAGGTTTGGGATAAAGCATAAGATGCAATTCTTTTAAAGCTTCTCCAGATTTGAGAATTGTTGGACTAGACAGTTACGTGAAATGTTATTTACTCAGCAAATTTGCCTTGTTTTTCTTTTTTCATTTTGTATTGGGCCATGATTTACTGTCAAAAAATAGGGAAGGAGGGCTTCCCTGGTGGCTCAGTGGTGAAAAATCCATGTGCCAGTGTAGAAGCCACAGGTTTGATCCTCGGTCCAGGAAGACCCCACGTGCCAAGGAGGGACTAAGCCCATGTGCCATAACCATTGAGTCTGTGCTCTAGAGCCCAGGAACTGCAACTGCTGAGCCATGCACCACAACTACTGAAGCCTGCATGCCCTAGAGCCAGCGCTCTGTAATAAGAGAAGCCACTGAAATGAGAAGCCTGTGCACCACAGCTAGAGAGTAGCCCTCGCTCGCTGCAACTAGAGAAAAGACCATGTGGCAGCGAAGACAAGACCAGCACAGCCAAAAATAAATAAGTAAAATTATTTTTTAATGTGGAGGGAGGAGGAAAGATAACTAAAATATAAGAAGCTCCTGCTGCTGCTAAGTCGCTTCAGTCGTGTCTGACTCTGTGCGACCCCATGAGACGGCAGCCCACCAGGCTCCCCCATCCCTGGGATTCTCCAGGCAAGAACACTGGAGTGGGTTGCCATTTTCTTCTCCAATGCATGAAAGTGAAAAGTGAAAGTGAAGTCACTCAGTCGTGTCCGACTCTTCGTGACCCCATGGACTGCAGCCCACCAGGCTCCCCCGTCCCTGGGATTTCCCAGGCAACAGTACTGGAATGGGTGCCATTGCCTTCTCCGAAGAAGCTCCTAATAGATTCCAAATACTATGTTAGGAATTTTTATACCTTTTATCTCATTTAACAATCTCATCATGTAGTAATTATCATCATTTTAAAGATGAGAATACTGGGGCAGAGAATGGATTGGGAGATTGGCATTGACATATATACACTACTATGTATACAAGAGATAACTGATGAAAACTGACTATACAGAGAACTCTACTCAGTGCTCTGTGGTGATCTAAACAGGAAGCAAGCCCAGAAAAGAGGGAATATATGTATACATATAGCTGATTCACTTTGCTGTACAGCAGAAACTAACACAACATTGTAAAGCAGCTATACTCCACTAAAAGTTTTTTAAAAAAGATGAGAAAACTGGGAATTCCTTGGCGGCCCAGTGCTCTCACTGCTGAGGGCCTGGGTTCAACCCCTGGTCAGGGAAAAAAAAAGATGAGAATACTAAGAGCAAGTATTTTGTACATGGTAACTCTGATGCTGGGAGGGATCGGGGGCAGGAGGAGAAGGGGACGACCGAGGATGAGATGGCTGGATGGCATCACGGAATCGATGGACGTGAGTCTGAGTGAACTCAGAGATGGTAATGAACAGGGAGGCCTGGCGTGCTGCGATTCATGGGGTCGCAAAGAGTCGGACACGACTGAACGACTGAACTGAACGGAACTGAACAAACCAGTTAGTGGCAAGAGTAGTAGATATGTTCCACTCCAGAGTCCATGTACATCCTTTCATTCATCTTTTTGTTTCTATAGAACAGATTCCAGATTTGGGGGATGGGGGTGGATGGAGGGATAGTGGGGGGTGAGAAAACATGCAAAACCAACCAGAGAAGTCCAGAATAGAACAGATTATAATGGTCTATAAACCTTAAGATAATTTAAACTCTATTGACCTTTAAATATATATATTTTATTTATTTACTTGGCTGTGTTGTGTCTTAGTTGCAGCATGTAGGGTCTAGTTCCCTGACCAGGGATGGAACCTGGGCCCCCTGCATTCAGTACAGAGTCCCAGCCACTGGACCACCAATAAAGTCCCTCTAATTTCCCGTTTTGTGCTTCAGTTTTTAAGCACTTAATATATTTTCTTTTCACAGTAGATATTTAATGTTATAAATATAATCTAAACATGTATGTATAAATAAGAGTATTTGATCTTTAAAATTCTCCAGGTTCTTTTACAAAGCAGTAAATGTTTCTTCATATTATCTCATTGTTATCTACCTTATTAAATTTTACAAAGAGATTACAATTTTTCTTCCTTGCAGAATCTTTCTAAAACCACACCTTATGAAATTTCATGTAACAGTTCCTTTGATATTGCTGATAGTCTCCAAAAGATGAGAATGATCACTGGACTGCTGACAATTGAGAAAGAGCTTTAGCAAACCAAGACCATTAAGAAACTGTGCAAGGGAAACTCTTGTTACCAAGACATGGGTTTCTATTTAATTTAAAATTGCAGCTGACCCAACCTCGGTGCCAGTTGATTTCTTGCCAGCTGTGTGGCTCCTTGTAATGAAGTTCTAGAGATTTTTGACTTGACGCATACTACAATCAATTATGGAAAACAAATCTTCCTGGATTATAAAAGCTACCTCCCAAGTGTAGCATTTTATTTCTAATAACTGCCTGACTTCTCTGTAATCTTATTCCCATTAATGAATTCCAAAAACTTCTGAAAGAGAACACCAGCTATATTATTAATAATAGAAACCCCATTATAGTCACAGACTAGCAGAGGCAAGAGTCTTACACTCTCCTTTCACCTTGATTGTGGTAAGACCCAACAGAGCTGGCAAGTAGACAGCTGTAGCAATTCAAACAGAGCTGATCCTTCTTTCTTATTTTTTAAATTCCAAACTTCCTCTATATATTATATATATATGTTTCCCCTTTTACAAATTCCTCTTTGTGACAAAACTATTTACCTCTTTTCTGGTCTCTAGGATCCTGCACCCCAAGTCAGGCCTTGGCCATCACAACACTTCTTCCAGAGACCCTTATGCTGTGTCAGGTACAGTTCAGTAATACTTTACTGGACATTCCAGCAAGTAAAGTCTTTCATGTCCTTTCAGATTTCAGCATGGAAAAGGTGGGTTCCACCAGTTGAATCTGGTTTCCTCCTTGTTTTCATATTTGTACAAATGTCACTTTATTGGTTTACATTTCTGCTTTCTAGTTTCATCTGCTATGTAACTATGGCATCTTTCTCAGTCAGCATTTTTGTTCTATCCATTCAACAAACTTTTAACATGTATCTATAATATGCTATGGTTTTCTATTATAACTTACTGCTTTCTCCTTTGTTAGCCTATTATCTTTGTGAGGGCTTGGATTATGTCTCATACATCTTTTGTTCCCAACTAGTAGCACAATGTTTGAATGCTGTTGAACTGAAGGATATTCTGAGCAGAACAGCATTAACAAGTGGAAAGAAAAAATAGGCATGACTTTGGGAGGACATTAAATACATAAACTGATTTAAAATAAGACAGTCCACGCCAAATATAAGTAGGTAGTGCTATTATGGGAGAGCTTTTACTCCAAGGTCAGACAATTTGAATGGTAATGAGAAACCACTGAAGGAAGGTTAATTCTGTTAAACTGTTGAACACCAAATAGAATGCCTGGTACCAAGACGGGCACTGGAGATAGAGGACCGAGACAAGCCTTTTAAATCTTACTAGAACCACAATCTCAATCTCAAAAATGACAGAATGATCTGTTTGTTTCCAAGGCAAACCATTCAATATCACACTAATCCAAGTCTATGCCCCAACCAGTAATGCTGAAGAAGCTGAAGTTGAACGGTTCTATGATGACCTACAAGACCTTATAGAACTAACACCCAAAAAAGATGTCCTCTTCATTATAGTGGGCTGGAATGCAAAAGTACGAAGTCAAGAAACACCTGGAGTAACAGGAAAATTTGGCCTTGGAATGCGGAATGAAGCAGGGCAAAGACTAATAGAGTTTTGCCAAGAAAATGCACTGGTCATAGCAAACACCCTCTTCCAACAACACAAGAGAAGACTCTACACATGGACATCACCAGATGGTCAACACTGAAATCAGATTGATTATATTCTTTGCAGCCAAAGATGGAGAAGCTCTATATAGTCAGCAAAAACAAGACCACGAGCTGACTGTGGCTCAGATCATGAACTCCTTATTGCCAAATTCAGACTTAAATTGAAGAAAGTAGGGAAAACCACTAGACCATTCAGGTATGACCTAAATCAAATCCCTTATGATTATACAGTGGAAGTCACAAATAGATTCAAGGGATTAGATCTGATAGACAGTGTGCCTGAAGAACTATGATCAGAGGTTCGTGACATTGTACAGGAGGCAGAAATCAAGACCATCCCCAAGGAAAAGAAATGCAAAAAGGCAAAATGGTTGTCTGACGAGGCCTTACAAATAGCTGAGAAAAGAAGAGAAGCTAAAGGCAAAGGAGGAAAGGAAAGATATACCCATTTGAATGCAGAGTTCCAAAGAATAGCAAGGAGAGATAAGAAAGCCTTCCTCAGTGATCAAGGGAAAGAAATAGAGGAAACGATAGAGTGGGAAAGACTAGAGATATCTTCAAGAAAATTAGAGATGCCAAGGGAATATTTCATGCAAAGATGAGCACAGTAAAGGACAGAAATGGTATGCACCTAACAGAAGCAGAAGATATTAAGAAGAGGTGGCGAGAAAAGATCAGTTTTCATTCCAATTCCAAAGAAAGGCAATGCCAAAGAGTGCTCAAACTACCGCACAATTGCACTCATCTCATCTTCTCACATGCTAGTAAAGTAATGCTCAAAATTCTCCAAGCCAGGCTTCAGCAATATGTGAACCGTGAACTTCCTGATGTTCAAGCTGGTTTTAGAAAAAGCAGATGAACCAGAGATCAAATTGCCAACATCCACTAGATCATCAAAAAAGCAAGAGAGTTCCAGAAAAACATCTGTTTCTGCTTTATTGACTATGCCAAAGCCTTTGACTGTGTGGATCACAATCAACTGTGGAAAATTCTGAAAGAGATGGGAATACCAGACCACCTGACCTGCCTCTTGAGAAATCTGGCAGGTCAGGAAGCAACAGTTAGAACTGGACATGGAACAACAGACTGGTTCCAAATAGGAAAAGGAGTATGTCAAGGCTGTATATTGTCACCCTGCTTATTTAACTTTTATGCAGAGTACATCATGAGAAACGCTGGACTGGAAGAAACACAAGCTGGAATCAAGATTGCCAGGAGAAATATCAATAACCTCAGATATGCAGATGACACCAGCCTTATGGCAGAAAGTGAAGAGGAGCTAAAGGGCCTCTTGAAAAAAGTTGGCTTAAAGCTCAACATTCAGAAAACGAAGATCATGGCATCTGGTCCCATCACTTCATGGCAAATAGATGGGGAAACAGTGTCAGACTTTACTTTTGGGGGCTCCGAAATCACTGCAGATGGTGACTGCAGCTATGAAATTAAAAGACGTTTACTCCTTGGAAGAAAAGTTATGACCAACCTAGATAGCATATTCAAAAGCAGACATTACTTTGTCAACAAAGGTCCGTCTAGTCAAGGCTATGGTTTTTCCTGTGGTCATGTATGGATGTGAGAGTTGGACTGTGAAGAAGGCTGAGCACCAAAGAATTGATGCTTTGGAACTGTGGTGTTGGAGAAGACTCTTGAGAGTCCCTTGGACTGCAAGGAGATCCAACCAGTCCATTCTGAAGGAGATCAGCCCTGGGATTTCTTTGGAAGGAATGATGCTAAAGCTGAAACTCCAGTACTCTGGCCACCTCATGCGAAGAGTTGACTCATTGGAAAAGACTCTGATGCTGGGAGGGATTGGGGGCAGAAGGAGAAGGGGACGACAGAGGATGAAATGGCTGGATGGCATCACGGACTCGATGGACGTGAGTCTGAGTGAACTCCGGATGATGGTGATGAACAGGGAGGCCTGGCGTGCTGTGATTCATGGGGTTGCAAAGAGTCAGACACGACTGAGCGACTGAACTGAACTGAATACAAAAAAGATCTTCATGACCCAGAAAATCACAATGGTATGGTCACTCACCTAAAGCCAGACATCCTGGAATATGAATTCAAGTGGGCCTTAGGAAGCATCACTACAAAGCTAGTGGAGGTGATGGAATTCCAGTTGAGCTATTTCAAATCCTAAAAGATGATGCTGTGAAAGTGCTGCACTCAGTAAACCAGCAAATCTGGAAAACTCAGCAGTGGCCACTGCTGGAAAAGGTCAGTTTTCATTCCAGGCCCAAAGGCAAGGCCAAAGAATGTTCAAACTACCACACAATTGCACTCATCTCACATGCTAGCAAAGTAATGCTCAAAATTTTCCAAGCCAGGCTTCAACAGTACATGAACCATGAACTTCTAGGTGTTCAAGCTGGATTTAGAAAAGGCAGAGGAACCAGAGATCAAATTGCCAACATCTATTGGATCATCAAAAAAGCAAGAAAGTTCCAGAAAAACATCTACTTTTGCTTTATCAACTACACCAAAGCCTTTGACTATGTGGATCACAACAAACTGTGGAAAATTTTTCAAGAGATGGGAATACCAGACCACCTGATCTGCCTCCTGAGAAATCTGTATACAGATCTAGAAGCAACAGTTAGAAGAAGAGACTGTGGTTCCAAATCGGGAAAGGAGTACATCAAGGCTGTATGTTGTCACCCTGCTTATTTAACTTATATGCAGAGTATATTATACAAAATGCCAGGCTGGATAAAGCACAAACTGGAATCAAGATTGCTGGGAGAAATATCAATAACCTCAGACATGCAGATGACACCACCCTTATGGCAGAAAGCGAAGAACTAAAGAGCCTCTTGATGAAAGTGAAAGAGGAGAGTGAAAAAGTTGGCTTAAAACTCAACATTCAGAAAACTAAGATCATAGCATCTGGTCCCATCACTTCATGGCAAATAGATGGGGGAACAATGGAAACAGTGAGAGACTTTATTTATTTTGCATGGTTAGTGTTCTATTCTTTGAAGAATGGCTTTGAAACATCACAGTAAGTCAGGTTGAAAGGACAAGCTTAAAATAGTTTCATAAGGATATAACATATGTACTGCCTGTTCACTCTATGAAATCTTGATCATAGAGCTTATGATACACTTAGTTAGCAGTAGCACCCAGGTTTTCCAAATAGTCATCATTTCGCTCTTGTTTGCGTAGACTTCTTCTCATTGGCTGCCTTCTGCTTTTGTTTCATGATCTCAGAGTCCGTCTGCTTCCTCTGAGGAGTAGTCAGGCTATCCTCTTTTCTTTTTCCCTTACTAATTTCCTGAGATTTCTTCATGTTTTCTGGCGGGCAAGTTCTCGTTGATTTCCACAGGCCATGATGACAACTGGACCAAACCTGGAAGAGAGCAACTCAGAAAAGGAATGACTTCCTCACGCTCTCAGCCACTGTCCCCACCCGTTGATCTGTAAGACTGAGCCCCTGCAGGCCCCCTGACGGATTTGCCTGTCAGGACTTTATTTGGGGGGCTCCAAAATGACTGCAGATGGTGACTGCAGCCATGAAATTAAAAGACGCTTGCTCCTTGGAAGAAAAGCTATGACCAACCTAGACAGCATATTAAAAAGCAGAGACATTACTTTGCCAGCAAAGATCCGTCTAGTCAAGGCTCTGGTTTTTCTAGTAGTCATGTATGGATATGAGAGTTGGACCATAGAGAAAGCTGAGTGCCAAAGAATTGATGCTTTTGAACTGTGGTGTTGGAGAAGACTCTTGAGAGTCCCTTGGACTGCAAGGAGATTTACCCATTCAATCCTAAAGGAAATCAGTCCTGAATATACATTGGAAGGACTAATGCTGAAGTTGAAACTCCAGTACTTTGGCCACCTGATGCAAAGAACCGACTCATTGGAAAAGACCCTGATGCTGGGAAAGATTGAAGGCGGGAGAAGGGAACAACAGAGGATGAGATGGTTGGATGGCATCACCGACATGATGGACATGAGTTTGAGTAGGCTCCGGGAGTTGGTGATGGACAGGGAACCTGGCATGCTGCAGTCCTTGGGGTTGCAGAGTTGGACACGACTGAGCAACTGAACGGAACTAAAAACTACACAGGCTGATTAGTTATACACATGGGATACTAGATGGCAGAGAGAAAGGAGTATTTGTATCAAACCTGGGTGTTAAGGGTCAGGTTTTATAGGAAAAGTAACCTCTAGAAGGATGACCATAACTGAGGTAGATGTGAAGAGAAGAGGACATTCCAGGCAATACAGAGCCCTGGAAAAGTTTTCAAAACTAAAGTATATACTGGCAGTACACAAAATGGATAAGAAGAATGGAAGGTAAGGAGACTAGCAAATGCAGTTTACATTGCAGTGATCCAAGCATGAATTGACAAGTATCTAGGCCAGAGTAACAGAAATACTAACAGAGGTGTCAGATATGAGATATTTCAAAAGATGAGTTAGCAAGATTTGGGTATAGGAATAAAAGAGTGTCAAAAGACAACCAGTGTTGACGGGTAACTAGAAAAACAATATTATTAACAGAAATAAGGCCATCAAGAGGTAGTTTGATACAGAAGTGATTAAATATGTTCAAAGCTTGCCTTTCTTCCACAAACCCTTTACTGATCTCACCAACTCTGACTACTTCATCCTATACCCCCTTAATTTCCACTTGTACTACGTTATTTAATATCCCGACATGCTGACTAACCAGTAATGGCATCCTTACCTTAAGTTCAGTTATGGGTTCCCATGGACTGTTTCATCTTTGGTAAACTCCTCCATAGAGGCCAACAGTATGCTAATATTGAATACTCAAAACTGAGTTCATTTCCTTTTGAATTTGCATGTTAACTATTTTTTCCTTCCTATCCTAATCCAATTGACTAAATAGGGCCTCTGAACCTTCCTGCTCAGTTTTTCCTCTTTTCTTCAGGGGTTTATGTCTGCCTAATCAAGGTTCGACCCCAGTCAGAGGAGCTGCTCCAGGTCCTGAGCACCGCTGACACCTCAGTCTATGGTTGGGCCACACTTGTCAGTGAGCGAAGCAAGAATGGAATGCAAAGAATCCTCATTCCTTTCATCCCAGCCTTTCACATCAACCAGTCAGAATTGGTTCTTAGCCACAAAAAAGATGTCGGGGAGCTAAGAGTACTGGGAGTGGAGAGAGTTCTCGAGAAGCTAGAGGTATGTTAAGGACTGACACAAAACAGATCAGGGTTTTGAAAATGAGGTTTTTCATTCTCAGTCCAGGGTAAAGGAATAGATACTGAACAACTTGATAAAATTCACCACAGGAAATTCCTAAAACAGAAAATCTGTCCACTTCATAATGCCATGGGGGCTCCCAGAGTCCAAATTCTAGGTTATGAGCACTGTCAGGAAGATAATACAAATGCATATATATATATATATAAACACACACACACAACACCAGTGCTATCCTGAGACAGTTTTAGAATGCTAAAAACTTTTGAAGGCTATATTATTCTTACAGATGGTTTTCTTCCCCTACCCTTGAACACATCTGTGCAAAAAAGTGACTTGTCAACTAGCTAACTAGAAATACAGATGTCTTACTGTATGTATTTATGATTGGAATGTATTGACACAAAACTGACTTTTCTTCTTTCAGACAAGTTCCATTTTCTTTTCTCCAAGGTCTTCCCCAGCTCCCCAGTTCTAGTGGTCTCTGGTCATAGGCACTCTTCTTCGCTCACACCCGGCCTGGCCATCTACTCCGTAAGAGTAGTCAACTTCACGGCCCTCCAGCAGATGGCATCACCTCTTTTCATCAACATTTCCTGTGTTCTTACCAGTCAAAGTGAGGCTGTACGAGTGAGAGCTATGAAAGTTAAGTCTGGTGCAGGTGAGCATGGGGCTGCCTATTTTTAATCTAGAGGCAAAAAGACAGAATGTATTACAATTTAGTTTAGAATTTAATTAATGGGAGATATTCAGCCACTTGACCAATATTATTCAAACTAGCTGGGACATGGATCTTTATTCTCGAAGCCTACCCTATAAACTATAACCTTCTGGTAGCCTTCTTATAACTTGTTTAGTTGCTGTCCCAGACTCCTCTGTCCATGGGATTCTCCAGGTAAGGATACTGGAGTGGGTTGCCATCTCCTCTAGGGGTCTTCTGCTTGGCAGGTGGATTTTTTTTTACCACTGAGCCACCAGGAGACTCAAGTTGGATCCCTGGGTCAGGAAGATCCCCTGGAGGAAGAAGTGGCAGCCCACTCTAGTTATTCTTGCCTGGAAAACCCCATTGCAGAGAAGAGCCTGGCGGGCCCCAGTCCATGTAGTTGCAGAGTCAAACACAACTTAGTGACCAAGCATGAATGCAGTTTAACATGAGTTTACCAGCTTCAAAAGTATACTTCTTGCCCTGTTTTAAGCCCTTTGATAAATGTTTAATCCAAAAGTATTTCGCAAATCTTTGTGCATCAATCAGTAGATGGTAATAATCTTAGAAGCAAGACTTAGCCCTGACAAAGCCTGACTACCTTTACCCAGTTCAGAAATGATGCCAAGTTTGGGTGGGATGGTAACAGTTTCGCAAAGAGATGTTAGAAGTTTCTTCCCAGGTAGCTCAGTAGTAAAGGAGATGAGGATTTAATCCCTGGGTTGGGAAGATCACCTGGAGGAAATGGCAACCCACTACAGTATTCTTGCCTGGAGAATCTAGGAGTGAATTAGGCTGAACCTTAGTACATCTAATGGGAGGAAGGTTTTGGCTTCTTGAGTATCCAATTTGTATGAGTCAGTAAATATTCTAAGCATATTTATATGCATTTTAATTCTCATTCTAAAGGGTTTCCTGAAACTTTTTAAGAGATGTTTTCCCCTTTAAAGAGTTGAAATTGGGATGTTCAGGGTCCTACCACTAGAGAATGTTCAACCCCAATCTGTGCTGTGAGAGCGGTTTTTACACCAAGTTCATGAATCTCTATAAAGGTTCTCAGAATTCAAGGTGTCCATGCCCTGAATGGGAAAAAACAAAATTATATCAAAATTACAGTAGTTATCAGACCTAAAAATGTATCTTTATTACTAGAGCACACATTACTGTATCACAAATTAGGCCTTTTAACATTTTGCTGTGTATTATAAAACTATTTAATTGGTTTATTCCTATATTTTTGCATTGAAAAACATTGAGTTGGGATATATTGACTTCACCAGACTGCCAAAGTTACCCATGGCAAAAAAAAAAAAAAAAAAAGCTAAGAATCACCTGGGTATTGATTGGAGAACTGATGCTAAAGCTGAAACTCCCAACACTTAGGCCACCTCATGTGATGAGTTGACTCCTTGGAAAAGACCCTGATGCTGGGAGGGACTGGGGGCAGAAGGGGATGACAGAGGATGAGATGGCTGGATGGCATCACCAACTCGATGGACATGAGTTTGGGTGAACTGCGGGGGTTGGTGATGGACAGGGAGGCCTGGCGTGCTGCGATTCATGAGGTTCCAAATAGTCGGACACAACTGAATGACTCAACTGAAGAATCACCTTAAGTGATGAGACAAACTAACAGTACACTTATTTTTGCTACAAATATGCAACCCAATCTTAAGTTCATTCATACAAGCATACCTACTTGCAGAGACAGGTATTTAAAACAGGGCCCAATTAAGACAGGAATTAGTTCAATGTAGACACAACAAAGGGGTGTCATAAGTTAATATACCTCTTATTTACTTGGACTTCCAGTGTTGGGACCAGATCAGGGATTGGAGACTTTAGTATGTTGTTTAGTTGCCAAGTCGTGTCCAACTCTTTTGTGACCCCATGGACTGTCAGGCTGCTAGGCTCCTCTGCCAATGGGATTTCTCAGCCAAGAATACTGGAGGGGGTTGCCATGCCCTCCTCCAAGGGATCTTCCCAACACAGGGATCAAGCCCCCGTCTCCAGGCATTGAATATTCTTTACCATCTGAACCACCAGTGAAGGTCATTTTTTTTTAGTACAAGCAACCTCAAATTATTCTTCAGAGTAAAGCAGTTTAAGTGTGAAGTTGTTAAACAGTTGTGAACAGTTTAGTGAGACGTTAAGAGCAGTTAAGAGCCCCGAGGTAGAGGGCCTATACAAGGGTTGCAGAACAGGAACTATGTATAAGGCCTGGTGAGTTTACCTGGAATGGCAATTTGATGAGGCAGAAGAGTTCATTTCTAGACACTGAAGAATTCGAAATAACCAAGAGAAAATATGCTTCAAAAGACATGTCTTGACTTTTATTGAGGACAAAGTTATATACAAATCATGTTCCCTAGAAATGATAGCTGAATAAGAAAGGACAAGTGGCTTCCTGGGTCATTGTTTCAGGTTAGAGGGATTAAAAGCTGAAGGATGTCACTTGGAGTTAAAGTACACAGGAGAGATAACAGGCATTTTACAGTAGCAGAGAATTTAAACATTCTTTTGGAAGCTGAAAAGAAAGGCTCAAGAATTGTAGTTTATTATGTTAGAGTGATTAAAAAGCCCAAAAGGTAAAGGCACCAAGTACAGTTCACTCCTTCTCTGGTAAGAAACAAAAAGAATTTCCTAGAGGGCTATGTTTTGAGTGCTTCAGCTAGATATCTCAGGAGCATACAATTTATAAAGGAGCAACATCTGTCCTGTATATATTTAAAAAACTATCTTCTTTTATTCTGCCAATGCGTAGATCAATGTGACGGTTCAGGTGTTCTCCAGAAGTTCGCAGGTTCTTACCAGATTCTCCTCTTTACCCTCTTTGCGGTGCTGGCATCAACAGCTTTCCTCTTTCTAGGTAAGGAGTCCTTATATTCAGCACCGTAGAATTTAGACTTGGAAACTGCCTTCATTTTATTTCACAAACTAAATAAGGATGAAAATTAGCTGTTTATATCACATCTAGTTTGGGACATGCAATTGAAACTGACGTAGCCTCCCTACCCTTAGTTACCTGGTGGACCAAAGATCCTGCCCAACTTACTGAGAAGCAATAAACGCATGCAGCAAACAGCTACCACTCAGAAGTGGAAATCACTGCTAAACTTTAGATTATAGCTAGTTTTGCTCAAATACATAGCAATAGATGAGCAACATAACACATACCACTATCTACACGTGCACTTCCCATCTTTCAGCCATAAGTTGGAATACCTCTGAAAATCATTGAACAAACTTCCTGTTAAGTATACAGTGTTATTTAATTTGAAGCATTACATTTTTATAGCAATACTTAAGAACGGACTTGACCCTTAAGGCCTTCCTCCAGTGAGAACAGATCTCCCTGTTGACATCTTATTCTTTTTCCAGCATACAATGCCTTCCTAAACAAGATGCAGACAGTTCCAGTTGTTTACGTGCCAACTCTAGGTACACAGTAAGGTAAAGAACCATCATCTGTTATCTCCAAAAAACTCAGGTACCACCCTCATTCACCTCTATTCATCATTCTTTTATTTCTTTTCCTCCTAGGTTCTTACACATCCACACGTTCTCTCCTTCTGCTCATGAGTCCACAACCCCCACCAGCCCAGAATCAGCTACAGCACTGGCTGTGGAGTATAAGACACTAACCTCTGCTTGGACAAGTTTTTCACTATAGGGGACTGGAGAGTTCTAGCCCCAGATCACACACACACCTCCAAACAAGGCTTCTGAGAACTGTAAATAAAGAATCCTAAGCTGTTTTATATTAAAGCGGTGTGCTGGATTGAGTTTTAAATATCAACTGTCAGTTCTTAATTCTAAGAAAACATAAAAGTGAAATGAAATACCCCATTTACATGCTATTCCAGTTTCTAATCAAGCTCTGCAGATTTACTCCATGAACCTAGGGATAGCAATGTCCCAAATGGACTTAAGTTCTTGGCCACTTACTTGCCCCAAATGACTCTAGAATCCACTCTTCTGGTTGCCCCTGAATACGTGAGGTAGGAACTTCCTAGCAGTAAAACAAGACAATAAACAGGATGTATCCAAAACGTGTTTATTGGGATGGTTTCCCGTTCATCTTGATACAGGGTACTTTTAGTGCTGCTTCCGTCTGAAAGAGCATCCTGCCAAAAAAAAAAAGTTCCAAAGATTAACTGATAGCAGCCTACTTACCCTGCCTGAACCTCACAAAACAAAATGCCTCTAACCCATTTGAAACCTACACTTGTATTTTCTTCAACCCTTTTAGCTTCTGCCTAGTCACTAGACATCAGATTCAGCTCATATGAAGCCCTTTTATCACCCATCCACCCAGCTTTAGACGGTAGCATTTTGAGATGTATGCTTCCGGATTATGCATTTAGTAGACATAAGGGGAAAAAAACATAAAAATTACATTAAACCATTTACCTTCTGTAAGCCTTGCTTTTCCTCCTGTAGGCTGGCAGAGGACAGTAGAGCAGCCAACACACAAAACTACTGTTTGTGCATGGCTAAAGACGGTGGTGATTTTATAGCATCCTGGGGGAAACATCAAGGAGTTACCCTTCCCCCAAACCTTTCTTCACTTAAACATATGCTGTCATACATTAACTGTAAAACAAGTATGCTATGAAAACTCTTGGAACTTACTCTCCTTATCTAAACTTGATTATCTGGCTCTAGGTATACATCAAAGTCAACTCAAAAGCAACCTCGACCATGTGCCCCAACCTATGGATTTTCTAAGTAATCAACATCATCCAGAAAATTATTCAAAAGTCAAAAAAAAAAAAGCCTGTACTTGGTGAGGAGAGATGCTCAGTAACTGGTCAACATATCCACCCTTTTGCCGCCAAGAACAAGTACATAAATTACCACAGAAGCCCAACATTATCATTCCAGTGTTTCCGAACACAAACGTTGCGGTCTACAGAGTTTTGAAGGGAATCTCTCTGGACCACTCCTAAAGTACACAATTTTACTCATTTCTAACATTCAAATTTGAATACAATTAGCGCTTCACGGATACCTTTTTTCAACTCATGAGATTCAGTGCCTTCCCCACTACTACATGTTATCTCCTCACCTGGGCATTTTACATCCATGAAATAGGAATTGGGGCTCTGCACCAGGCGCTTCTTCTTGTGTTTCCTCTTCTCCTCTTCTGGGGAGGGATGAAGAAGATCCTTTGCGAGCTAACAGAGGCAGAAATGTAGAGATTTAGAAACCAACGGTGAACATGGATGATCGAAAACAGCCCCCACCGCCACACAACGGGAGAGCTCGCCCCTTGTCGCCCCTGGTGTCTGCGCAGCTGGGCCGCCATCTTACTGCCTCTCCGCTCCCGTCCGAGCACGGGTCCCAGCTGGCCTCTGCGGCCCCTGTAGTTAACTTGCCCTGGGCACTGCGGAGGGCAAATGAGGGCCCCTCTGTGATCCCAGATCAGCGTGAGAGCAGCGTGCAGACAGAAGAACGAGATCTCCACGGAAACCTAGCCGAAGGAACTCACAGGCATGTTCTCGTGAGGAGGTCGTCACCGCCGGAAAGGGGCGGAAGCGGAAATCCTGATCCTTAAATTCGCCGTCCCGCAGGAAATGACGTTAGGACCTATTTCCGCCATGTTGAGAAGGTCCTTCCCTCACGGTCTTGGGCGATGGGGCGAGGTGGGGGCTGCCATTTGGGGAAGGTCTCTAAATGACAGGACTCAGATGAGTCGCCATGTTAAGAGAGTGAGCTTGGTATCTTAAGGTCAGTGTCTGGTCTCCGTCAAGGGGTAAATAGACATTTTTAAAATTTTGCGCTACACTTTAACAATAGGAACTGCTTAGGAAAACAGACTGAGTCATGTCTGTGACTTGTTGAATTTCTTTACTATTTTTCAATTGGTTTCGTTTCCCCATTTTTAACAATTCAGTAATGTAAATATAAAAAGGCAAGTTCTCATCTTTTCCGCACTTTCAGCCTATTTCTAGGCCTAACCGTTGTTAATTTTATTCTCTCCTTTCCATCTTTCTGTGTAATAATTATTACATCACTCACTTCTGAATTGTTCTGACTGCTTTGAATGCTAATCTTCACAACTCTGTCTTGACATTCCCACATCCTTTCCGCCACATTTTCATCAGAACTACCTTTCCAAGATTTGTAATCTTGGCAGCACTGAAACTCTGGACAGGGAATGAAAAGAAAGAAAAAAGACTAAATCATTATCTTCTACAGTAATGATCAAAGAGTTAAAATGTCCATTTGTCATAAAGGAGGAGCAAAAATGACCCAAATGGTATATGGGAACCTGGTTAATTCCGAAGGAATAGAATGGGACAATGGATGTGAGTTCTTGTCAAGGATACGCTGGTAAACGTTTAACCATTGACTTTATAGAGGGGAGCCCTGATTTGTTGTCTTTGGTAATTTCAATGGAGGAAATACTTTTACCTTGGCCAGTTTCAGACTACCAATGTCATTAAACACGGATTTGGAAAACACAAGTCTGTTTTCATGAGCCAGTAATAATTGGTTCCAGCACACTACCTTTGTTCAGTTGCTCGGTCATGTGTGACTCTTTGCAACCCCATGGACTACAGCAGGCCAGGCTTCCATGTCCTTCACTATCTCCCAGAGTTTGCTCAAACTCATGTCCATTGAGTCAGTGATGCTATCCAACCATCTCATCCTCTGTTGGCCCTGCCCCTTCTCCTCCTGCCTTCAGTCTTTCCCAGCATCAGGGTCTTTTCCAATGAGTCCACTCTTTGCATCAGGTGGCCAAAGTATTGGAGCTTCAGCATCAGTCCTTCCAATGAATATTCAGGGTTGATTTCCTTTAGGATTGACTGGTCTGATATTGCTGTCCAAGGGACAACTCTCAAGAGTCTTTTCCAGCTCCGCAGTTCAAAAGCATCAGTTCTTCATCTCTCAGCCTTCTGTATGGTTCGGCACACTACTACTGATGGGTGAGAAAAATCTCTGAGGAAGTGACATGTTCCCAGGTGGCTCAGTGGTAAATGATCCAGCTGCCAATGCAACTGGATGCAGTTTCAATTCCTGTGTCAGGAAGATCTCCTGGAAGAGGAAATGGCAACTCACTCTGATATTCTTGCCTGGGAAATCCCATGGACAGAGGAGCCTGGCGGGCTACCGTCCATAGGGTCGCAAAAGAATCAGACATGGAAAGAAAAATCAGACACAACGTAGCAACTAAACAACAACGATAATTTAGAGAGGTGAAAAAAAATAGTCTATTGCTGGGGATGAAAAGTCCAGATTCAGACGAGATAAGATGAAATGAAAAAGAACTAGTAGGTTTTTATCAGATCCATGAAAATTGAAGAATAATTTAAAGCACTAGTGAGAGATAGTTTGACCAGCAAGGAGAAGTAGAGAATACTTGAGGTTTGTAATACAACTTGAAGACATAATGAGTGGTGAGATAAAGGATAAAGAGGATTGAATAGCTGTGTTTGAGAAGGACAAACATTGGCACAGAGTATGTCAAGGATAACTGAAATGACAGAAGATTCCTTTTCATAACCGGTACACTGTGTTTAAAGATGGACTATTCTACTGACCTGCTATTAGAAAAGCAGATATTTTGAATATTTTTTCCAAAGCAAAGATAAATTTGGTTCTGTGTAGCCATGTTCTCCATATTTCAGCTTTCTGGTTGCCAAGGCTACACATTCACAGTCTGTTCATTAGTGTGTTAGGTGTACTGCCTCCGGACTGTATTAAAAGATCCACATCTCATCAAGAGAATGACACCAGACATTTGTAGTCTCAGTCTCTGTCTTCCTGAGCTGGCCTGTCAGAGAATTCATACACAGGTTCCCAGAAGGAAGACTGTTCAAAGATGAAGCTCCAGAACGTATCTAGGTGAATGGTGTATGGGCTTGGAGATTGGGAGAGGGAGTGTGTGGAGCTGACTCTATAGTATTAATTTTGGAGCTGATGCTATGGTATAATTCGGAGAAGGCAATGGCACCCCACTCCAGTACTCCTGCCTGGAAAATCCCATGGATGGAGGAGCCTAGTGGGCTGCAGTCCATGGGGGTCGCGAAGAGTCGGACACCACTGAGCGACTTCACTTTCACTTTTTACTTTCATGCATTGGAGAAGGCACTGGCACCCACTCCAGTGCTCTCGCCTGGAAAAACCCATGGACCGAGGAGCCTGGTGGGCTGCTGTCTATGGGGTCACACAGAGTCGGACACAGACTGAAGTGACGCAGCAGCAGCAGCAGCAGCTATAGTATAATTAATTTTAATTTTCACTCTGTTCCACCAGGGGGCAGACTGACTCAACAAATAGCCACCAACTCCAGCCATCCCGCTTTTTTCAAAAAGAGTTGGGATTCTAAGGGCTTGGAAAAGTAACACCAGAATTCTAGAAACTGCCCCAGAACGATTCTATTTTTCTTGAGTACCCCTTTCAAAAATCAGTCTCCAATTTTTTCCAATTCCTGTATTATCCTGGCCTTCACCCTTATTGCCCCAAACTTTCCTTTTCCCCGAATTCCTCTAAAATTCCTCTTCCCTTGGTCATTCTGATTAAACCTCCACTTCACCCCAGCCTCTCTGGCTTCTGACTGGAAGAGCGAAGTCAAAAGAGGGGGATGATATTGAGCAAAATCTGTTCAAAATGGCTAGGGAGACAGGCCAGCGTTGGCTGGGAAGGGAAAGCCAGAGAGCAGGAGGCTGGGCTGGCCGAGGCGGCCAGCTGAAAGGGATGGGCGGGCACGGGGTGGGGCCCGGAGGAGTGCCGCCTCTCCTCTTTCCCAGAGCCTGGGCGGAGAGGGAGGAAAACTTCCTGGCCGGGGCTCCGGGCCCGCTCCCTTTGCCAACCCTCCAGTCCCGCCTACCGGTGCCCTTCGCTTCCCCACCCCTCTCCCGGCACCCCCAGTGTCCGCCATGGCCAAAGCCTACGACCACCTCTTCAAGTTGCTGCTCATCGGGGACTCAGGGGTGGGCAAGACTTGTCTGATCATTCGCTTTGCAGAGGACAACTTCAACAACACTTATATCTCCACCATCGGTGAGCCCACTGGCCATATCCTAGATCCCCAGCTACCCCATACCCTCATTCCTAGGCTCTTGGATTACTAGTGGCCCGCTTTTAGAGTCTGGCTTCTGGACTCCAGTCCTTCAACCTCTCTCTCTCTCAGACCCATTCCCCCTTATATGTCTCAGGATGGTACCCAAACCTCTAACCTCTCTGAGACCTCCAAATTACTCCTCAGTTGTGCCTGCGCCAGCCCCTATTTTCTTGGTACCATCTGTCTCCCTTGTCTCCACAAATTCACATGAATCCGTGTCTGTTTCCCTCTCAGCTGCTCTTCCCCTACCCTCATCCACCTAGAACTCTTGATCCATTCTCCACATTTCCTGTATCTCCCTTTCCCTGATCATCTGTCTCCCAATTTTGCCAGCCTCTTTCTGTCCCAACTGAGTTACAAACTCTCCCACTGCATTCCCACCTTACCATCTACTTTCCAGTCTCTCTGCCCCTCAACTTATTAGGGGTTGAGGAAGATGGCACAGAGGGCCTGGGTGTGCCCTAGAGCAGCCCAAGGACTGGGATCATGAATATGCAGTTAGCCTGGTAAGGAAGGTGGGACTGAGGGGACTTTTGGGGTCTCTGAGTCAGCCTGGTGACTCAGCCTCCTCCCTGGAGCTCCTCACTGGCTCAGGGGAGGTACACAAGTTTCCACTAAGAACATTGTCTCCTCTCCTCCCCCTCATCATTCTTAACCTCCTCTGGCCTGGGTAGTAAGACCAGGAGAGTCTCAAGACAATTCTGGTTAGAAAGTGGAGGGGAAGATATCCCTCTCTCATATTTCAGTCTCAGGGGAATCTTGTTTAGACTCAAATTTTCTTGTTTCCGAGCCTGGCATACTATTAATCCACGTGGACTGGTATCGGCTTCCTTTTTCCTTGCTCTTCACCCTGTAGGGTCAGGAGGCTATGTGGGAGAACGGAGAGTAGTGGGTTCTAAGACAACAGAAGGGAGAAGGAATTAGAAGGTAATATTTTGGGGGAGACAGATTGAATTGAGAGAGTTATCAGCTGGCATGGCTGAGTGGACCTAAGACGTGCCTTAAAGGCCTTCAGCCTCCTTGCAGAGTTTTCAACATCTTTCCCACAAAGTCTATAAGATCTAAGTAAAAACAATACGCTTGCTATACAAGTACCGCTTTGAGAAAATCCCCGTAGTTTTACACTTCCTGCGAGACTGCTTCCCGAGTGCCTCCAGAATCTCTGCACTGTTTATTCCCGCCCCTCTCGCCACAAACTGGCACGTGTACATACGCACGTGTCTGGACTTCAGTGTTCCCTCTGCACCCCTAGGAATTGATTTCAAGATCCGCACGGTGGATATAGAGGGGAAGAAGATCAAACTGCAAGTCTGGTGAGTGAATCCCCCAGGACTTCGAAACCAGACTTACTCATTTATTTCCTATAATCTGTAGTTTCTCTTTAGTTTCATCTCTCTCGCTTTCCCATCGCTCCTTCCAGTACATTTTCTAATCCCTTTCTGTCACCTCATTCAGATGTCCTTTCATCTCTCTCCCGGCTCACTCAACTATTTTCAACTTCTTTGTAATTCTGTTGCCTGTCCTGGACCCAGAGACACCTCTGAACTTGGCAACTGTCCAGTTAGCTCAGTTGACTATTGAGCTATAATGTGGAAACAAGCTCTCAACAGTCAAGTAGCAAAATTAAGACTTGACTCTCTGTCCAGTGGAGAGCACTTAAAGCCCAGAGTAGAGGTTTGACCTGACTACTCTGAGGAAGCTGGAGACCCTGACTGAGGGTGTCAAGTGGTAAGAGGCTTGAAAGAGGCATTATGATACAATAGACAAGAGGAGAATGTGGTTCAATCCTGTTCTGTTACAGAATGACCTTCATTAGTTATTTCTCCTCTCTAAATCTGTTTCCTCGTTTGTAAAATAGAGCCAGGAAAACATGTCTCACAAGGATAGAGTGAAGATTAGGTAAAATGACATAAAATGATATATACACAGTGCTTGGCACACAGTAAACAATAAAACAGATCTGTTTCTTCAGCCTTTACCTTCGCTCAATATCAGCCCAACAGTCTCTCATCCCTTTTCCCCTTTATTGTTTTCCTGATTCTGTTTAATACTCCTTGTTGCAAAAGCTAAATTCTTAGGGGATGGGAGTGGAATTCTTTCTTTGGAGACCTCTTGCCTCTATCTCACCCCATGAAATATTCTACCCCTTCAGGGACACAGCTGGCCAAGAGCGATTCAAGACAATAACTACTGCCTATTATCGTGGAGCAATGGTATGAAGCACATTTCTGGACAAGGGATGATGTGATAGAATGTACGACTACAGAGGGATAGGAGGTGGAGCAGAGAAAAATGGGGAGGGGCATAGTGTGGGTTGCAGAGGGCCTCATATGGCCTATTAATTAGTCTTGTGGAGAGAATTTACAGGGTCACTTAGAGGGCAGTGGGAACCCTGAAGAGGGGAATATGGTCTAAGCCTCCATTGTGAACTCTGCCATTCCCCAGGGCATTATCCTAGTATATGACATCACAGATGAGAAATCCTTCGAGAATATTCAGAACTGGATGAAGAGCATCAAAGAGGTGAGGACAGTTCCAGAGAGGTGGGGGAAGTGGGTAGAACCTAGAGGATGAAGGAGACTGTGAAAATGAGCAGGACCCAGCTTCTACTCTTACCTTTGCTCCCAGAATGCTTCAGCTGGGGTAGAGCGCCTCTTACTGGGGAACAAGTGTGACATGGAGGCCAAGAGGAAGGTGCAGAAGGAGCAGGCTGATAAGGTAAGAGTTGGTTGGGCAGTGTTCCAGAACTGGGCCAGGAGGGCCAAGGTGAGGCCGGGTTGCAGAGGACTTGGCCACTGTCCTCTGTCCAACTCTCTTCTTACCGCTTCTTCCCATGCAGTTGGCTCGGGAGCATGGAATCCGATTTTTCGAGACAAGTGCTAAATCCAGTATGAATGTAGATGAGGTGAGACACATCCCATCCTTCAGCCCCCAAAGAGGACTGGAAGACAGACTTATGCTCCCCTTCAACCTATCCTGACCAATCTCGCCTTTCCCGTTAGGCTTTCAGTTCCCTGGCACGGGATATCTTACTCAAGTCAGGAGGCCGGAGATTGGTGAGTTGGTTGTGCTGGGCTAAGTACAGCTGGGTGTGTGAGAGTGTGTGTGTGTTGGGGGTAAAAACTGATGAGGGGAACAGTGCTAATACTGCCTGTGAGGGTGGATCTCCTTCAGTTTATGGCCCCAGCCAGCCATTCTCACCCTGACCCCTGTACCTTTTCCCCCTAGAAAAACAACAACAAGCCCCCAGCACTGACCTGAAAACTTGTGACAAGAAGAATACCAACAAGTGCTCCTTGGCTTGACGACTCCTTTCTGCCTCTCCATCCTAAGCCTGGAGACTGAATCTGAGGAAGGCGGGGCTGAGGGACTGGGCAGGAGAGAAATAGCAAATGGGGCTTGGAGGGGTAGAGATGGGTAGATGGTAGAAGAATGGGGAGAATATGGAGAAGAAAAAAAGGAAGGAGAGAGAAGGAAAGAGGGAAAGGAAGGAAGCAGGATAGAGCGGGAAGGAGAGGCAAGAAAAAGGAAAAGAATTGGGAAGGTGAGAAGGAAGTAGGAAGAGAGGGAGGAGGAAAGGAAGATAGATGGTCCTAGGCCTCAGACCTTCTCTGGGTTTCCAGGGCAAATATAAATGTAAATAAATAGTTGATTCATTGTTACTGGATCGGGCTTTAGGGTCTTGAGAGAGGCTGGCTCAGTACCACCCTCTGAAGGTTTGGTCCTATGCTGTCACTCTGCACAGTCTTTCTCCAGTATATTAAAGGCCACTGTTTGCACAGATGTTCTGGGTTTGGGCAACTTTTGTCATTCTCGGAATCGCTCTCTACTCATAAACCTAGTTCTTGTCTCTCTGAGGTGGTTGGTCTGCCTGAATCTGGCTGTGTTCCTGTGATGCCTAGTCTACAGGTCTCAGCCCTTCCCCAGCTGTTTAATTGATGAGGGAGACAAGGAGCAGAGATTCTCTGAAATTGAAAGTCTGTACATCCTCTTTCCAATATGGGATTTAGAGGATCCTTGCAGGCAGAGTCTTGTCCAGGAGATTCTAAAAGAGAAGGACTCTTTCCTGGGCCTCCCCAAGACAGTGATAACCCTAGCCTCAGAGAAACAGGAGAACCAGTATTTTTTATCCATTGATTTATGCAAGCATCTTTGATTCTGCCAAAAATCCCTTTAAATAAGTAGTATTATTACCTGCTCTGATAGGAGAAGACAGTGAGACAGAAAAAAGGTTCATTTAGTCATAAATATTTATTGAGCATCTACTCTGTGCCAGGCACAGTGGTCAAGTTAAAATAACCTCTGGGTGGTACTTAAAGGAAGAGGGACAAGTAAAATTTAACAAAAACAGCTCCTAATGACTGAATAACAAAGAAGCAAAACTACTGACATGCAAAAGAACCATGAACAAAAAACTTAGGCTTGAGTTCCCTTAAGTATACATAGACCCTATTTGTTCTTCACAGTATTGTTTTTAGTTTCCAATATTTTTTAAAAATATTGTCTTCTAAATAGCATTTGCACTGTACAAATGCTTGTTCAGGGAAAAAAATGAACAAATAGATTTTATAATTAGATGGTTTTGTAGAATTTGCATTTTAGTATTTCTATAGTCCTCTAAATATGCCCCATAAATTTATGCTTATACCAACATTATATAAATAAGCTCTTGCCAGCAATATTTTTTTATATTTTACATTTTTGAAAAAGAAAAGACATGTTTTGATTTGCATCTGTTTGATTAGTAAATTTGCAATTTCTTCTTAAATTTTAATTTTTTAATTGAAGGATAATTGCTTTACAGAATTGTGTTGGTTTCTGCCAAACATCAGCATGAATCAGCCATAGGTATACATATGTCCCCTCCCTCTTGAATCTCCCTCCCATCTGCCTCCCCATCCCACCCCTCTAGGTTGTTACAGAGCCCCAGTTTGAGTTCCCTGAGTCATACAGCAAATTCCCCTTGGCTGTCTATTTTACATATAGTAATGTAAGTTTCCATGGTACTCTCTCCATATATCCCACCCTCTCTTTCCTACCTTCTTCTCTGCACTACCCCCGCCCCCCACCCCACCGTGTCTATGTCTGTCTTCTATGTCTGTGTCTCTGTTGCTGCCCTGCAAATAATTTCATCAGTACTGTCTTTCTAGATTCCATATGTATTCATTAGTATATGGTATTTTTATCTTTCTGACTTACTTCACTCTGTACAATAGGCTCTAGGTTCATCCACCTCATAGAACTGACAAAAAGTGTTCCTTTTATGACTAAGTAATATTCCATTGTTTGTATATACCACAGCTTCTTTATCCATTCATTTGTCCATGGACATCTAGGTTGCTTCCATGTTCTAGCTATTGTAAATAGTGCTGCAATGAATTCACAGTATTTTTCTAAACAGCAAAATTATCTCACAGACTTATCTTTTATCAAGATGATGAAAATACCAGATTTGGTTTAGACAAAGTACCACTAGAAGTTTTACTCAAGGATATGATCGATGTTCAAGGCATTTAAAACATCCCCAAGCCTGCAGTGTAGAAGTGGATAGCACAACCGTGGAGTCATGAGCAAAGTCTTTTTGTGTGCTGCTGTTTCTGCTGGTAAAAGACAACACTCAGAAAAAAAGAGTCTGACAGTGCCCAGAGAAGGACTAAGAAAATAATTTGATACATTAATTAAGTAAGCTTCAATGGGGTAATAATCCTTATTATCTGTGGCTTATGTTTGAATTCTGTACTCAAATGCCCAGCTAGTTTAATTCACACAAGAGATGAGGAAAGACTTGCATTTTGTGAGTCCCGGGAGAAGACTGACCGGCCTCTTTGTCATACCCCAGAGTGGATATTTTAAAATCCAGTTTCAGCATAGAGACCCTGTTTAACTAAACAGGGTTGCTTGGTACAACTAGTGGGACTGAGTAAGGAGTAACAGAATGCTATGTTTTGACCAAAATTTATCATAGCTAAAAAATACTGAAGGGAAAACCCTCCATACCCTACTTTCTATCACTTAGAACTATTGACAAATAATATACAAATAGTAACCTAAAGGAACAAATTAATAGTTACAAGCAAAATTAAAACTCAGCCCTCACCGGGGTATTTTTTCTCATCTCCCACCCAATGATCTTTCCAATCTGTTCTTGTCCTTGAGCAGTCAGATTTCAGTCTGATGGGAAGACAGAATCTATGGGACATAGCACCAGATATACTGTTTGTTTGGTTTTTGGCTTTGCTGTCTTCATTGTGCGCAGGCTTTCTCTGGTTGTGGCAGGTGGAGGCTACTCTTTGTTGCAGTGCACAGGCTTCTCACTGAGGTGGTTTCTCTTGTGGAGGAGCACAGGGTCCAGGCCCACAGACCCAGCAGTTGCAGCACACAAGCTTTAGAGCACTTGGGCGTCAGGAGTTGCAGAGTGTGGTCTTGGTAGTTGTGGCTCATAGGATTAGTTGCCCTGAGGCATATGGAATCTTCCAGGATCAGGGATTGAACCCATGTCCCCTGCACTGGCAGGTGTATTCTTATTCATTGGACCATCATAAGAGTCCACACCACACACAGTGTTAATTGCCGAAAGTGCTCTAGCCCTTATGGCTGTCGGGGAGAGTAGCTGTGGCCTTTAGGGTAGAAAGACTTCTTGAGGGAGGAGAGTGTGGAGCAGAATTAACAAGGAAAAAGTATGGGAATAATTTCTTTGATCTTGAGAGGCAGGATACAGATTATTAATAGGGCCTAGATTTACTTGAAAGTGTTAGTTGCAGTCATGTCTGACTCTGTGACCCCATGGACCGTAGCCCACCAGGCTTCTCTGTCCATGGAATTCTCCAAGCAAAAACATTGGCATAGGTTGCCATTTCCTTCCCCCAGGGGATCTTCCTGACCCAGAGGTTCTTCCTGACCCACATTCGCCAAGGTTTGACTCCACAGAGATGGAAAACAGGCACAAATCTGTGGATCTGTGGCCTGGGAGTTCAAAGTCTGGACTTAGGTCTCAGCTCCCCTACTAGCTGTATGACCTTAGACAAGTAACAGACTGAGCTTATTCATTAAACAGGGACAATACTAACTGACTCCTCAGGATTACAGAAGAGAATCAAAATGAACTTAACCTTAAATTCAAAAGTATGATATAAATGTGAGGCAATAGAAGAGAACAAAGTATTTTAATGAATATTTCCTTTGCATCTTTAAATCCCATGGACATGTAGCCTGGTGGGCTACAGTCCATGGGGTCGCAAAGAGTCGGACACGACTTAGCGACTAAACAAGATCCCATCTGAGTAGAACTGAGTGGGAGCCCAGAGACAGGGGAAGCCTTCACATTCACAGAGTTTCGGATATTGCTGCCCCTTGAGGGAGGAGAAAATAAGAGTTTTGTCTTCATCTCTGGAACGCCAACCCAGCTTCTAATGAGGAGGAGTGTCAGAAAATCGGAGGCTTAATTGTGAGTCCTCGGGTTTTATGGAGAGAGGAAAGTCCTGAGAGGGTGGAGTATTGTTCCTTTTCATGTCTCGCCGTAGCCCAGAGGGGCAAACAGGTGACAGCCCACGGAGATGCGGCAACGAACGATAGCCTGACCGCCGCCATTTTCTCTGTTCCCGCAAAAGACTACCAGGACCAGAATGCAACGGTGCGACAAGCCAATGGATCGCAACGCGTCGCACGAGTGCAGGAGATCCAACTCCCAGGGAGCAGCGGGCGGAAGACTACGAGGCCCATCAGGCCAGCCGCGGGCCCCCCGCCTCCAATCACTAGCCTAGCTCTGGAAACGGGCCTGCGCCCAGGATCCTCCGCGCGCAACATGGCCGCGCCGGCAGCGGAAGGGGAGCCGAGGGAATGCTAGGGCCGTACGCCTCCTCGGCCTTTCGTCAGGACCGTACCGGTCGAAGAAGGAAACTCACGGTCCTACCCAACAAATGCGTGTTGCCTTTTATCGCCGTGGCCATGGGGGCGTACGGACAGAGCCTTTAATCTGACAGGCAACTCCAGCATTTCGCAGCCCTGAGTTGGAACCTCTCGGAGGACTGCCGTGTAAGCGCGGACTCTGCGTTCCGACCGAGGCACGAGGACAGTCAGGCAGGTCCCTCTGTCCCGGCAGGTGCGACGCAGCACTCCATGCCAGCGGGCGCGGGGAGGCGTGGCCTCCCCCAGGGCCACCACCTCTGCTGGTTGCTCTGCGCTTTCACTTTAAGGCTCTGGTAAGGAGGGGCTGAGGGCTGGGGAAAGGAGGGTATGAGAGGATTGTATCGTCCCCGTTGCCCGTGTCCCACGACCGCGGAGGTGGAGTAGGGGTTCCCTGTTTCCTGGCTTCTGACTTTTGCCCCTTCCCCCCACCCGCTGCAGCCAAGCAGAGGCTCCCGTGCGGGAAGAGAAACTGTCAGGTGGGTGATGGTCTGGAACTTGTCGCTCCTATAATTTTGTTTTGACGTCTTCCCATATTCCAAGAGATGAGGTGGGAAAGGGCAGTACTACGTGAGACGAGGGCATTCAACAACTGTGCTGGGAAGTTGATGGGCAGAATTTAGGGGAGAAGAATTTAGGGCAGAAATTTAGGAAGGAAGTCTGAGGCTTGCATTTCTCTTCCTCTCTAGTGAGCACCTCAAATTTGCCGTGCTGGCTGGTGGAAGAGTTTGTGGTGGCCGAAGAGTGTGCTCCATGTTCTAATTTCCAGGCTGTGAGTATCTGTTTTCTCTCCCTTTTTTCTCACACTGAATCAGACTGGGACGGTGTGACTGTCTGTGTGCCTTTGCATTGTCTTTTGGTCTTTTTCCTTGACGTCTCGGTGTAAGTCCAAATCTGAACTTGCCTTCCTCCTGTTTCTTGCCAAGTTAATGGCGACGTTCAGCTAATAACTGTGGTCTGCTCAATTTTAATCTAGTAGGCTCCAGAACCTGCCCATGCTTCTCCTAGGCTGTTGAGCCTGACGCGTTCTTACTGACACATACTTCTGGTCATGTAAACACTACCCTGTCACCCCCCCACCCCAGGAAAACTCCTTGTTAGTTCTCTGTTGCCTACCAGCCCCGAGCCATAGCACTTGGACAACTGCTCATGGTGTCCTGCTTCTCCTGCTGCCCCTTCCTAACATGTGCTGTGATGCTTTCCTCCTGGCAGAAAACCACCCCTGAGTGTGGTTCCACAGGATACGTGGAGAAAATAACATGTAGCTCATCTAAGAGAAGTGAATTCAAAAGGTAAGTGCTGTTTCTCTTCTTGAATCCTCCTGGATCACTTCCTCCTGTGACTTTAGGTAAACAGTCCTGCTTCTTCCTTTTCCTCTGGTGGTAGCTGGCATATTGGAAAGGGGGGGGGATTTGGAGCCAAATTACTTGAACCCAAGTCCCAGCTCTCCTCCCATGATTTCTTATCAGTAAAATTGGTTAGTATCAGCTCTGTTTATCTCACTAAAAATTAAATATTTGAGGGGGATTAATACATTGTAAAACACATTAGAAGGCTGACTCTGGTTTTCTCTCTTCACTTTGGAGATACCTTCATTAGGATGAAGCAGAAGAGAGATTAGAGGGGGAGGCTCTCTGATCTTTTCTGGAGATAACTGTTTCTTCTTGCCCTCAGCTGCCGCTCAGCTCTGATGGAACAACGCTTATTCTGGAAGTTTGAAGGGGCTGTCATAGGTCTGGCCTTGGTCTTTGCTTGCCTTGTCATCGTTCGTCAGCGACAACTGGACAGAAAGGCTCTGGAAAAGGTCCGGAAGCAAATTGAGTCCATATAGCTACTTTCTCTCCTTTCATCTGGGTCTTAGAAACCCTGCCTCAGACAGGAGGTAGAATAAACTGACTTGTGCCCCTGGTTCTCTGGAACCTTGTGGTAGCACCCCCTTTCTCTCATCTTCCCCATCTAAATAATTAATGAGCAGAATAAAAAGAGTAAAATCATTTCCTTCCCTATCTGTAATTTGGTTTGGGGCAGGAAGTCATGGGGTGGTAGAGAGGGAAAGGGGGTAGTGATTTTAGGCCCCAGTTTACCAGGTACCTATCTTCCTCCTCTTCCACTGCTGCTACTGCTAAGTTGCTTCAGTGGTGTCTGACTCTGTGTGACCCCATAGCCAGGGGCCCACTGTCTCTGGGATTCTTTAGGCAAGAACACAAGTGGGTTACCATTTCCTTCTCCAATACATGAAAGTGAAAGCGAAAGTGAAGTCGCTCAGTCGTGTCTGACTCTTAGCGACCCCATGGACTGTAGCCTATCAGGCTCCTCCATCCATGAGATTTTCCACTACTTACTTAAAACTGTCAGGATATAGTTTTACCAAAAACAGTTTATTTCTTAGCCAAAACATCAGTTTCCCTTTAACCCTGTCCTCGAAGAAATAAAATCACAGATACATAATGAAAGTATTTGAGCTTCCCCCTGATATAGGCCAACTAAGCCATGGGGTACAGACATCAAGGGCATCCTTATGGGATTCAGAACCCTGAGGCCAAAGAGCCCTGAGTGGGAACCCCAGGAGGAAGCATAACAGTTAGCAGAGCCCTGGATTCCTTATTGTGATTGGGAAGTGAGCCAGGAAGTGTTACAGCTCACATTTCATCTGCATGTAACACAGTTCTGATGTGCCTGCTGGGGCCTATCCTCCCTCCCACCTTCTCAAGCAGTGTCCTTGTTGAGCTGTTTGCACCCTTGGCCCTAGGTGGCCCCTCCATTCTGGACTCTACCACTGCGTTTTCAGGATTCTCCGTCATGTCCCTGTGAGTCAGAATGTTTCTGGAAATCACTGTGGAGTGAAGGAAAAAGGTCAGTAGAATAATGCTCCCTCCCTTGGGCAGGGATCCTAGACAGGACAGGGCCTCCCTCCCACTTCTTGATTACCCAGAAAACAGAGTTCCTTCTTGCCCTTGCCTCTCACCTCCATGAGGCTGGTAATCCTCAGGCCCAGCTTCTGGCAGGCCCTGAAAGGGGGCTGAAGCTGGGCAAGATGATGAGAGCCAAGGAGAAAAGAAGGATCTGGGAAGAAGCAAGAGGACACTTGGGTTGTGGGGACCATCAAGGGAGGGAGCAGAGGGCAGAGTGACCTGGGGGCAGTTGAGGCCATCAAAGATGGGATAACAGGTCTGTCTAGGAAGTGAGGAGCATCGGGGTGGATATGTGGCAGAAGGTGGAGGAGCTGAGGGGGGAGATGGGAAATAGACCAGTAGTACCAGAACACAAGTGCTAGTCTGGGCAGCTTTGTTGGAGGTTTGAACGATAAGCATCTGCAGCTGGCGGAGCTGAGTCACCAGGGAGCTGGGAAACAAGGAACGAAGAGTCAGATCTCTTGGGAACCAGGGCCCAAGAATGTGTGCAGCGCACTTCCCCCAACGCGCAGACCGTCTTCACTCACATGTTGTGCCTCTCTAGCTCCTGGACTTTTCTCTGTAGTTCCTGGTTCTGTGCAGCACAGGCAGCCACCCTGGGGAGGGCAGAAAGGTAGGATGAGGTGTACTCATGTGTACCCCTGACCTCACCAGCCTTGGTAAGGACAGGGGCCCAGGCTTGAAGCAAAGAAATGTGAATCCAAACATACCTGCTCTCTAGGCCATCAATGTACTCCTTTTCCGCCGCCTGCTATCCTGAGCTGACTGCTTGTTACGGATTTTCCTTCTGACCTTCTTGAGAACCCTCTCCTCTGCCTGGAGGCCCAGGGTGTGTCAGTCCTGGGCCCTCAGCCTCCTCCAACTCCTCAACTTTGTCCTGCTCTCCTGGCTCCTCAGAGGCCTTGATAGGGCCACAGTACTGGGATACCCTTTGGGGAAGCGTGTTACCTTGGCGAGGGGCAGGTGAGAGGGAAATGCTGCCAGCTGTCCTGAGCTGACTGCTTGTTATGGATTTTCCTTCTGACCTCCCTGAGAACCCTCTCCTCTGCCTGGAGGCTGAGGCTGTGTCAGTCCCGAGCCCTCGGCCTCCCCCAACTCCTCAACTTTGTCCTGCTCTCCTGGCTCCTCAGAGGCCTTGATATGGCTGCAGTACTGGGATACCCTTGGGGGAAGCATGTTACCTTGGTGAGGGGCAGGTGAGAGGGTAGGGAAACCCCTTCCTGTCCCAGCAGCCGCTTTTCCTCTTCTGTCAGGAACAAGGTTTGACAGGGCAGCTGCTGGGGCATGAGAAAAGATGAGAACGGAGAGAGGGTCATCCCATTCTCAAGACTTCCCCTCTCATGCCTCCTGGGGAGTGTTTCCTGTTTGAGGAATAACCATGAAATGAAATGAGGGTCAGGGACCTTAATTGAGACAGACTCTCAGTTAAGCTATAGGGACTTCCTGAGGCTGACTAGGGAAAGAGGAGGTGGTTTTGTCGTATTTTTTGTCCACAGACTTAGGCCCTTGGCAGTCTGACCAGGCTAGGGAGGACCTATTCTGATGCACGTTTCTGCAGACCTTAGGAGTATCTGGAGAGGATGAGGAGTAACTCACTAAGGTAGAGTTTGCTTAATCTTACAGCAGACAAATGATTCATCTTCAGCCATTAACTTCAATTTGGCAGTGTTATTGTTGCCTGTCAGCCACAAGTAGATCCCTGGGGTGGTGGCTTGTTCTCCCCTCAAGTCTGAGCCCTACTTCTCAGACTGAAGTTCTGTTCCCTCTCAAAGAATGCCCCAAAGGCAACCAGACTGAACAGAGTATGTGGGGAGGGTAGATGGTGTCTGGTTAATGTGGGCCCATCAGCTGAGTAGCTTACTTTTCTAACTAATACTCCTTTTCGAAAGATTTATACTTCACTTTGTGACTCAAGAGGAAATTGCTTTTTGCCTTCTGATGATCTTTGACTTTTTAGCTAAACTACTCTACCTCTGACTTTTTCTGATGTTCCTTTCTTGCTTCTGATACTGTTTGGTGCTATATTAGAGGGGTGTCCCTCCCAATCCACCTAATCAAAATCTCTGAAAATGAAGACTAGAGGGTATTTATTTATTATTTTATTGGCTGTGCCATGTAGCTTGCAGCGTCTTAGTTCCCAACCAGTGATCGATTCCATACCCCCTGCAGTGGAACCCCTGAGTCCTAGCCACTGGATTGCCAGGAAATTCCTCTACAAGATATATTTTAAAAACAAACCAGGGCTTCCCTGGTGGCTCGGTAGTAAAGAATCTGCCTGCCAGTGCAGGAGACATGGGTTCAGTGTCTGATCTGGGAAGAGCCCATACGCCCTCAAGCCTGTGTCCCACAAGAGAAGCTACCACAATGAGAAACCTGCTCACCACAATTAGAGAGAGTGGCCCTCACTTCTCACAACTAGAGAAAAGCCTGCACAGCAATGAAGACCTAACACACAATAAATAAATAAAATTTAAAAATAAAACAAAAACCAAAAACTAGGACTTCCCTGACAATCCACTACAAATGCCCTAGTGTTTTTGATGCACATACAAGTTTAGATGCCTCAGGCTTTTTAAGATTCCTCAGCCCAAGATTCTAAGGTGCTTGGCTTGGCTTCTGGTCTCAGCTTCAATTACAGATTTGCAGGGAGGCTAGAACTTACTCCCTGCCTTTTTGCACACAAGGAGTTCTTTTCAGGATAAAGAGAGAACAGTGACCTGGGCAAGGCCCCTTCTTCATCCTCACTGCAAGGAACAAGCCCAGCTCCCTTCGGGAAGGTATGTGACGTGTCATACCTCTGTGCTGTAACTATGGGCAGTAGGTGGCTGCTGAACTATTGTTCCAATGAAAACTGTAACTGCAGTTGCTTCTACACCCTGTGCCCAGTAACCAGTTGGATTCCCAGGCGGTCTATCCCGTTTCCACGTCCTGACTCAAGGCTGAGACAATGGCCCTAACTGAGTAGACAATGCACGTAGGACCAGGCTTTCTCCTGAGCCCTATCCTTGGATTCCCTCACCCCACACTCCCCTTAACCGAGATATTACCCCCTTAACCCCAGGGGGTTCTGTCTCTCTTGTCCATTTCTGCTCTTATAGTTGCTCACATCTCTCTGGCATTCAGGCCCAATGCCACAAAAACTGGGACAAAGACAGTGTTCAGCATGTTTCCCCTCCCTCAACCCATTTTCCCCAGTTCTATGTATCAGAGAGTACTGAGTCCAGTGACTCCCGAGACTCACCAGGGCTGCAGGAGGCGCTGAGTTTACAGTTGCTGCCGTGGGCAGGATGTGAGCATCAGGAGGCAGCTCACTGACCACGCAGGCGTCAGGCACCACAAATGGTGGGCTCCACTGATCTGAGGGAGACATAAGTGGCTGGGAGAAAGGATGTGGATGGCCACAGGCTCTGGGTAGTGGCATAGGTTGGGGAAACCCCCTTAACTCCAGGGTTTGGACTGGACCTGGAGGGCCAATGTCCCCTTCCCACAAAGAACACTGACCTAGTTGGATGGAGATGAGCCCTACAGCTGGCCTGGCTTCCCCCTGCATCTTCTCCCAGGGTCCCTGCCTCATAGACAACCTCATAGAGGGCAGGGGAACTGTCTGGATGGCCAGGATCCTCAGAGATTCCACTGTCACTGCCAGGAGATGCTTCTGAGCAGTAAACTTGATTGGGGTCAATGAAAAGTTTCAGGAAATCTTCAGGCTCACTCTCTTGAAGACCCTACAGTAGAAGAGGGTGTGAATGTGTATAGGGAAGAATTCTGGAAGTCCTATCTAATGTCAAAACTAGATCAGTTTCAGTCCCTTCTGTCCTTAGATATGAGGGTAGTTACAGCTCATGTCTATTTTAGGGGCTCTGTCTTCAGACCTCTAAGTGGAAACTGAAGCCTCTTGCACTTCTTACCACAAGAGATGTCTCAACCCATACCCATTCCCATTCATCACACTCACACAGCCGTGGCCCCCACTGCACTCCCAGCCTTGCAGCCCCTGTTCCTGTAGCCTAGTCACTGGAACCTCTGAAGGTAGACCGTGGAGTCCCAGCTCCAGGAATGATCCTGTTGAGAAGACATCTTCTGGAGGTTCCAGACACATGTCCAGCAGGTCAGGGGTACCGAAATCCATGGTTCTGCTGGGAGGCATGGGGGAAGGGGCGGCAGTCGCAGAAGGAGAATGAGGGCTCTCCCCCTCCCCCCACCCCACAGTTTCTGAGCTCCTCTCCCTTTTCCATTATACCCCTTTCTCCCCTGTGCAGCCCCCTCAAATGTCACTCCAGCGATCTCGCCTTCGGCCTTATCTCTCTGGTTCAGACCAACAGGCACCCCCCCCTGGGTATTACCTGTTTCGAAGAGCCCAGCCCTGCCAAGCCAGCCTAGCTCGTTGATGGCCCCAAACAGTGCACCTTTTCTTTCTTCCAGGATCTCGCATCCTGGACCTGCCTAACCAAACCCCGCCCCCAGCTTTACACTACAGAAGTGGGTTGTACCCAGCCAAGAGCCACGGTAGGGGAGCAGTATCTGGAGCACAGTGATTAAGAGGCTGAGTGTCCACAAACCGGATTTAAGACATCAGCCTGGCCCCTTCTGCCTCAGTTTCTCCTAGGGACAGCAGATCTTCCTGAGGGTTTGATGGCTCCTCAGGGAAGGTCAGAGATGTCTCTGAGTGGAGCACAGGACGCTTGGTGCCTGTTTTCTAGCCGTCATTTTTATAGATGGGAGACTACGACGGGGCTGAAAACAAGAGAGAAGGGTCCGTAGGACTGCCAAAGACTGACAGAGGCATCCCCTCCCCCACTCTATGGCGCTCCTCCCCCAGTTGAGTCTGATTGGAAGCGAAAGGGGCTGTGCCTTGAGCCCACGGGATTACCGTCTGGAGGCAGGCTCCGCCGTAACTGGTGGGAATTGGCTGTCAGAGAAGCAGGGAGAGAGGCCAGTGCAGCCAGAGCATTTATTTGTCTGGCAGGGATTTGGTTCCGCGGCATGAGAAGGAGGGTAAGAGGCAGACGACTTACAGTAGGGAAGGGGGTGGGGTGAGGGGAAGTTCCGGGAATGTGGGCAGAGGCTTGGTTTGGTTTCACTTGCCACACGTGACTCCGAATCTAGGCCAGGAGTAAATAACTAGACAGCGCTTTGACTTTGGAAAGTCGCGCAATCGTGGGTTGTCCAAATCCATAATCCATGCATTATGCTATTGATAAAGAACAGCAGTTATGTATACACACAGGTTAACTAACAGAAGGACAAGGGTCTAGGAAACTGGAAAAGGTTAAAATACTCGGATGTGGTTTGGGAGTTTGACTAATTTTTTGCATATAGTTACCAGTAATAGTATGCAATAGGTGTTCTGCATTTGTATAATTTACAGTTTTACGAAAGAGGAGACAGATAACATGACACAAATGTAATAATACCAAAAGTTGGGACATTTTGCCTTCATCTAGCGACTGATGACCCGGGAATTCACTTTGAAGAAAACAATGGGGACTTCCCTGCCAGTACGGTGGCTGCGACTTCCTGCTCCCAAAGCAAACAGTGCAGGTTCAGTCTCTGATTGGGAAGCTACAATTCAACATGCATTTGGGCATGGCTCCCCCCCTCAATTTTTTTAATGGAGCTATACTGATTAGGTATGATTTTCATCTCTCCCAACAGTACTTCAGATAAAGATTAGTTCAGTGAATAAACCACACAAACTTGGGGCATATATCTGGAGAAAACCATAATTTGAAAAAGATACATGCACCCAAATGTTCATTGCAGCAGTATTAACTACAGGCAGGACATGGAAGCAATCTAAATACCCATCAACAGAGGAAAGGATAAAGAAGATGTGGTGCATATATACAATGGAATATTACTTAGCCATAAAAAAGAAAATTAATGCCATTTGCAGGAACATGGATGGACTATGAGGTTATCATACTAAATGAAGTAAGTCAAATACAAATATCATATAATATCCCTTATATATGGAATCTAAAAAAAAAAGGTACAAATGAACTTATCTACAAAACAGAAATAGAGTTACAGATGTAGAAAACAAATTCACCATTTCTAGGGTGTAAGGGAGGGGGAGGAGTAAATTTGAAGATTGGGATTAACACATACATACTACTCTGTATAAAATAGATAGTTGGAACTTCCCTGGTGGTCCAGTAGTTAAGACTCTGCTTTCCAATGAAGAGGGCACAGGTTTGCACAATGGTGAGGGAACTAAGATCTCAGATGCCTCAAGGTGTGGCCAAATAATAAATAATAATAAAATAATAGATAACTAATCAGGACCTACTGTATAGCACAGGGAAATCTACTCAATGCTCTGTAGTGAGCTATATGGGGGAAAAAAATCTAAAGAGTGGATATAATTGACTTTTTTGCTGTACACCTGAAACAAAACATTGCAAATCAACTGCTCCAATAAAAATTTTAAATCATAATTTAAAAGTAAATAAAAATAAAGCACAGAAACTTGGGATGTGGATTCAGAATTCAAATGGGTATTCTTCCTGTGAAAATTTAAATAGGTTGAAGGTAAAGCGAAGAATAGGATCTAGTCGTTATTGAGTAACTGATATATGGTCAGGCTTTTTTATGTTATCCATATAATTCTCATAGCAATTCACAGCTGGCAGAGGGAAGTTAAACGATTTTCTCAAGATTACTCTTGTTGACTAAAAAAAATTCCTCTATCTAAAAGCTCAGAATTATGTTTTATTTGGTGGTCTTTCTGAGGCCTTCAGGCCCTGGAGACAGCCTCTCAGATAGCTCTGAGGGACAGCTCCAAAAAGATAAGGGAGGAATCAGGATACATAGTTTTTGCAACAAAGACCAGGTATTCAGAACATCAAAAGATTACTATTAAAGAAAACCAGATATCTCACTTCTCTGTGTATGGAAAGACATTAACAGTTTGCGCTCATTGAAATTATTTTGATTTGCATCTTAGCTATGTGGGGACACTATCCTGGTCTTTCCCATCTTGAGTCCCGTCAGGGGTTACTTTAGGGAGGTGGCTGCAGTGACTAAGGGCTCGGCAGTTGGGCAGCCCATTCCTCTCCATTTTGAATTCCCTCTGGGCTCACCACGCAGCTGTAGTAGCTTGATAGCTTCAACATCCTTTGTTTACTCATATGGCAAGCAACGTTTTCCGTTTATACTTTGTAAGTAGCTGAACCAAGATTTGAATGACTTGGTTCATTCAAGGAACAGAAAACAAAGAGGCTGATGCAGCTGGAGGGAGAGAAGATAGAGAGATCCAGGTAAGATTGGAAAGAATCCTGGTCAGCTGTCCTGAGGCATGGCGAGGATAGACTTGGGTGTGCGGAGAGAAGCTCCTCATCAAGTGGGGTTTCAGCAACCCCTGAGAGGGGTCCCATCACTTTACCCACTTGAACAGGCAGAAGGCTGCACACGTCAGCTCCCACCATTGGTACTTCAAGAAATACTCACTTTGCTAGCCCTCCCTTTCGATTCTTGTCTTTTGTTCTTCATTGTGGGTGCTAGCAAGTGAAATCAAGCAAGGAAGTCAGTCTTAGGAATGGAATGCTTTCCCTTTGGCGCCCTGGTGCCCAGAGGGGATCTTGGAATCTTCTAAAAGAGATAAGAAGTCTTTGGCCCAGGACCAGGCAGATATCCTCAGAGATGTGGAAGGCGGAAGACTTGGGAATGCGGGGGTAGGGTATGGAGCATCATCTTTGCCCGCGGAGAAGCATCTAGCTTTCTCTTTTAGAATCTTCAAAGGATCGAATCCTTTGTAGACCAGTCAGGTCCGCGGGTTTGACCATCACCGAGACCAAGGTTCTCAGATCTAGATGCTCTCTAAATTCCTTTCCCTTGCTCGACCCCCCCACCCACAGCTCCGCACGCCCCCAGATCGTCCACGCCTCCGCCGGACTCTGGCTGCCGACCTCTGATTGCTCCTAGCTCACGTCACTCCCAGTCTGGCCCCGCCCTCTAGGCGCTGTCATTGGTCAATGGGGGCCGGTTACGCGGTGGACGCGAGAGGAGGGGGAAACGGAGGGGAGGGGGCGGGAATTCCCGACTCGAGGCCGGAACCAAGCGGATGCCTTGAGTGAGACCCTCCAGAGGTGAGTGCTGGCTCCCAGAAAGCGGGATCGGGGTTGCCCACTCAGACCTCCCCGAGCCTAAGAGCCAGAGTCCCAGCTGTCGCATTCTTCTTCAGCTTCCCGGCACTGTGGTGGCCTCAGACCCCGCCTCCCAGAGCCCGGACTTCCAGACACCGCCCTCAGTTGTTGGGTCAGCCCGTTCCGGGACCCCGGACTCCTAGGGCCCCTCTTTGGTCTTCTGTCCCGACGTCCCACCCCGTGGCTTGCAACAGTCGCTCTCTACTTTCAGAGGGATGGCGGCGCTGGGGAAATGGGAGCGGGAAAGCACCCCAGCTCGCCCTGTTCAGGTGGTCCACGAAGCTATCCGTGACATCTCTTCTTGAACCCTTTTCGCTTCATCCATTCCTTCCTGGAGGGGGCGGCTGGCATCTACTTTGCTTAAAGGAGCCCAGCTCCCTAGTTTTCTGGGCGCCTCATGTGAAAGAGTAATGAGCTATTCACACAGTCCCCATACCTCAGTTTCCCCCTTGCTAGGTCCCTGAATAAGTCACTTGAAAGGGATAAAATAGAGGAAAGAGGAATAGCCTCAGGTCAGGAGTGGATGAGTCACCTTGGGATAGGGAAGGTCAGAAAGTGGCTGGGATGAGGGAGCTGCATTCTGTGGGTCATCCTTCCCTTTTTTTTGATCCCATATTTCCCTTGTGACCACTTCCCCACTCACTCTGTCTTCCTAGGTCTGAGAGTCATTGGAGCTACTGCAGCCACCATGGGGCCCTGGGGAGAGCCAGAGCTCCTGGTGTGGCGCCCCGAGGCAGCAGCCTCAGAGGCCCCAGTGCCCATGGGACTGGAGGTGAAGTTGGGGGCCCTGGTGCTGTTGCTGGTGCTCACCCTCATTTGCAGTCTAGTGCCCGTCTGTGTGCTGCGGCGGCCGGGAGCTAACCCTGAAGCCTCAGGTAAGCCTTTCCCCTGTTCCATGATGCTTGGCTTAGGGAAGGCCCTGGGGTTAAGGAAGTGGACCTAAGGGAGGACAGCAAGAGTGACTATTGCTTTGATTGGGTAGTGGGGCCTAAAGGGGGTTCATTTACTGATTCCTCTGTGTTCCACTCCTGCCCAGCCTCCCGCCAAAAAGCCCTGAGCCTTGTAAGCTGCTTTGCAGGCGGTGTCTTTCTGGCCACATGTCTCTTGGACCTGCTGCCTGACTACCTGGGTGCTATAGATGAGGCCCTGGCAGCCCTGCATGTGACGGTGAGCCCTGGTCATGTGACCCTGTGTATGTGTATATTCAGTCACATACCTCCAGGAGACGTGGTCTGTATGGATCTGTTTGCGTGTCACTCTGTGACTGTACGAGGACTCTTGGCCTGTGACCCCATGAGCTGTGATTTTTAGTCACAGAGCAGCGCAACTCTGTAGGTTCTTAGGCCCTCAGTCCTTATGTGACCTCTGTGTACCCTTTGAGACAGTGTGAGGAATGTTATTACCAGGTGCGTGATCTACTTTGTGATTGTCTCTAGTTCCAGCTTCCAGGAAGATAATAGCACTCCAAGAATCATCTTTACCCTCTCAGCACTTTCCTGAAGGGTTGGAGATAGAGGTCCCTACCCTACAGGCCTGGGATGGGTAGGAGGCAGTTTCCAGGGACCTTGTGTTTCTATAGCCCAAGGAAGAAGGATATGGGGAAGATCATGTCCAAGGCACAGAACAGTCTTATTGGAAAAACTGAACAGTTGGAGGAACTGAGGAAGTAACACTGACTGTAACCGTTTATGTCTGTGACTGAGTGACCTGTGTCTCTGTGTGACTGTGTGTAAGCCTGATTGTCCCTGTGACAGTATGTGGCTTAGTGTGTGAGCACTTGGGAAAGAGGGCCAGTATGTGGCCTACATGTCACACTTTTCTACGTCAGTGACTTTCAACTGGGGGTAATTTTGCCACCTTTCCAATCCACCCCCCTCCTACCCCCAGAAAACATTCAGTAATGAAATATTTTTGGTTGTCCCAACTCAGGTAGGGAGGGCTTGCCTTGCTACTAGCATCTAATGAGCATAGGCTAGGGATGCTGCTGAACATCCAGCAGGGCACAGGGCAGCCCTCTACAACAAAGAACTGTCCAATCCAAAATGTTAATGTACCAAAATTGAGAAACCGTGGTTTCCATGTAACATTGGGAGTGACACCATAATCTGTCCGGCTGTGTGTCGTTCTCAGGCTATGGCACCAAGTGACTGTATTTGTGCATAACTGAGAGTGGCTTTGTGTTTGTGTGGGACCCCAGGTCTGTGTAACTGGGACTAAACCCTGCATCTGACTCTTCCTCTCCCTTCTTGGCTTGTCTCCTGAACTCCATGCTGTCGCCTCTGCCCGCAGCTCCAGTTCCCTCTGCAAGAGTTCATCCTGGCTATGGGCTTCTTCCTGGTCCTGGTGATGGAGCAGATCACACTGGCTTACAAGGAACAGTCAGGACCACCACCTCGAGAGGAGACAAGGGCTCTGCTTGGAACAGTGAATGGTGGGCCACAGCACTGGCACGATGGACTGGGGGTCCCACAGGCAGGCGGAGCCTCATCAGCTCCCTCAGCCCTACGTGCCTCTGTATTGGTCTTCTCATTGGCCCTGCATTCAGTGTTTGAAGGGCTGGCGGTGGGGCTGCAGCGAGACCAGGCTCGGGCCATGGAGTTGTGCCTGGCTTTGGTGCTCCATAAGGGTATCCTGGCAGTCAGCTTGTCTCTGCGGCTGCTGCAGAGCCACCTGCGAGCACAGGTGGTGGCTGGCTGTGGGATCCTCTTCTCATGCATGACACCCCTGGGCATTGGACTGGGTACAGCTCTGGCAGAGTCAGCTGGGCCACTACACCAACTCGCCCAGTCTGTGTTGGAGGGCATGGCGGCTGGCACCTTTCTCTATATCACCTTCCTGGAAATTCTGCCCCAGGAGTTGGCCACTTCTGAGCAGAGAATCCTAAAGGTCATTCTGCTTCTAGCAGGCTTTGCCCTGCTCACTGGCCTGCTCTTTATCCAAATCTAGAAAGCTCCAAGACAGGCAGGGAAGGTTGGGTACCACGTGCCCTTGACCTCCCTCCCCCTCTCCCAGTGTGTGGGGAAAAGAAAGGAGTGGGGAAGGGAGGTATTGAGGGCCAAAAGTTCTTTGGGAGACAGGCTTGGAGCCTTTGAAACTGTTTGTCCAATGAGAGGAAATTGGGCAGACAAGAGCCTGACCCCCAGGCCCAAGGGACAAAAGATGGTCAAGTCACTAGAGATATGATTAAGGGACATCAGGATTGGGGAAGACAGTGAGTGTTAGTTTCAGGGGTCAGACACTACACGTAGGGACAAGCAGATACTTGTAAGGCTGGAGGTGAGCACCCAACCGCTGTGGGGGAGTAGAGGCGTAGAGAAGGCATCGGCTGAGCTGGCAGTCCTATTAATAGGTTCTAGCCCATTTCAGCCCTCTTTCACTTGGAGTGGTCTCCTCCTACTTTTCTTAGCTCCTACTTTCATATCTATCTTCCTCTTCCTGGGGACTAGTACCAAATGGCCTCTTCCTGCCAGTTTTGGTACCTCCTCTGGCTTCTCCAGTCCTGCTCACTACTCTGTTTTTAAAGTGCCAAATAAATCCCTCCCTCGTTCTCAAAGCACAAGTGAAGGTGCTGAGCCCTGGCCAGCACATCAGTGGAAGGGGTCTCCTTGATTTGGTCCCAGATGGTGAGCTGTGGTAGAAATGTTTGCTAAGCTGGGGATGGGGGCATGTTGGCAGAGTTACCACCCCCAACTACTGTGATGCACCCTAGGAGTACTGAACACTGAGCTGCCAAAACTTTTTATACTAGAGGATCCCAAGGGGGAAGGGGGAAGGCTCACCCCCAGGGTTATTTTTGGGGGAGGGAGGGCTATGCATAAGGCCATATTCTCTAGAATCTATTTTACTAACTGACCTGTTTTGGGAAATGTTACCCAAATAAAACAAGTTTATATACATCTGTTCGGTATCTGATTCATTTGTCTTGGGAAAGGGGTGGGCACGTGGGGAATCTGAGAGAGTCTGAGTTTCAGATGTTTAGAGCTGTTTTAATATGCCTGGTCTTACTGTCTTCATTCAGGCCCCTCTAGTCCCTTTCCCAGAAAATGACCAAAATTTTCCTCTTGTCTCTTCCTGCTTCCCTCCCTGTCTCCACCCCTTCCTTTTCCTCCCCTTTTCCTTTACTCTCTTTAAACTCTCGCCCTTCGCATTTGTAGGCTCTGGACCAATATAGAACTACATTTCCCAGTTTGCCCCACGCAGGGAGGAACCGAGAGGGAGGAGCAAAATCCCCGGGTCCCGGAGTCAACAGGGCTGCTGGGAGATGGTGTCCGTTTCCTCTCCCGTATTGCGTGACTGGGGCTGTTAAAGAGTCACGTAAACAAACTACAATTCCCGGCGGTCCCCGCGCGCAGCAGGTCAGGGCTAGGCTGGGGCCGGGTTCGCGGTGCTCGCTGAGGCGGCGGCGGCGGCGGCGGCTACGGCTGGAAGAGCCGGGCCGGGGCCCGCGGCGGAGGCCGTGGCTTGTATTGGGAGGGTGGCGGGGAGGGACGGGGGAGGAAGATGGCGACGTCGGGAGCAAACGGGCCCGGTTCGGTCACGGCCTCAGCTTCCAATCCGCGTAAGTTTAGTGAGAAGATCGCGCTGCAGAAGCAGCGTCAGGCCGAGGAGACGGCGGCCTTCGAGGAGGTGATGATGGACATCGGCTCCACCCGGGTAAGGGGCCGCCTCGGGAAGCGGGAGCCGAGCAGAGCTGTCCCAGAACTGGGAGCCGAGAGGCGGGGCGGGGGCGGGAGCCGTAGCGAAAGAGGCGGAACGCGGCAGGGGCAGCGGGCGCCGCCGTCCGGGAGGCGCGGGTGGAGGGTCCGAGGGCAGGAAGACGGATTTTGCGGCAGGAGGTAGAAACTCTTGAGAGGTTGGAGAGTTTGGGAACGACTGGGAACGCGGGGTAAGTGAGGCAGGAGTGGACACGGAGAGGAGATGGTCCCCGAAACCCTGAGGAGTTAGGAGGTGGGTGGTCCTTGTGCATCTCTAATTGAGTTCTCTCAGGGACTCAGCATCTTCGATATTGGGTTACGGGGCGGGGTGGTGGTGTGGTGGCCTGCTTGCCCTAGTCTGGCTTCTCTGAATTGGTGATCTCCTCTTACATGGTCTCTCTGCCTTGTTGCGCTACTCTTCGGCACTTAGTATCACCGGGAAAGGGCCCCATGAGTGGTTTGAACTGAGTATAGTGGGGCAGGAAGTCCCCTACTGCGTCCCGTCCCTTTGCTTCCTTTTTCAAATACTTCTTGTGGTTTCCTGACGTGAATGAAGGAGAGGTCCATTGCTTACAGACTGGTGCTTGGTATTTTGCCCTGGTCGCCTTGGAGGAGAGATAGGGCTTTGGATCTCGAAAGGGGGTAGGTAACCAGTAAGCTATCAGTTACGTGGAACCGATGCTTTGCTGAACTTTCTAGGGAGATGGATGTTTGGGGGTTAGTTATGGGGTGCTTGGAGGGTCTTCTGTGGGGAGGAAATATTCATTCCTATGCACTTCCAGAAAGAATGCATCCTGGCAGAATTGCTTCTGAAGCTACCTAGACCCCTGCCACCCCCATCTTGGTGTCTTGCTTCCCAGGGCTGGATGTCAGGGAGAGGTGGGGTAGGAGTTTGCCCAGCTGGTATGCAGTCCTAATTTAGAGACACATTATTCTGAAACAGCAGGTGAGGATATTGCAGTGATCCCTCCTGGCTGGGAGTTAGAAGGAATGTAAAGCTTGATGGATGGCCGAACATGAATACCACATCTCAAAGTTCTTTCTGCTGGTCTGACTGCCTTTGATTGAATCTGTCTGTGACTGGGACTCTGGTTGTATTTGTCTGTGTGTCTCCCTTACCTCTGTTAGTCTTTTTTGTGCTTTTTACTTTTTTTGAGTCTCTAGAGACCATGTGTCCTAGTTTTGGGGAGTCAGAGAAAGTTAGATGGGGAAGTACATTGTGTGTGTGTGTGCACAATCCCCTCTAACTGCTATGAAACTCATGATCTAACTGTTCACTGCTCCCCTTTAGGAGCTTTTGATCAAGGTGGGGCAGAGACAAGAAGGTGGGCAAGAGGCTGACCTCCAGCTGACAGCTTGAGGCCATGCTCTCTGGACTATGACTACAGCGGAGGAATGGTGGGATCTAGGGCTAGTATGTACAAACAAAAGCTCAAAAGCTGGAGCTTCTTTCTTTGTGGTGCTTCAGTCTGTCCCTTCAACTCACCTTACCCCTGTTGGGTAACTTCTCTTCTGCACATAAAAACCTAGGGCATACATGGTCTGTACCCGGAGACCTAAAACTAGAGATTAGAGACCTGGAGTTCAGCCTGGCCAGCTGGGAGGTCTCATCTGAGGCAGATACGGCCTGTGGGACCTATACTACTGAGAAGCTGGGGTTATCATATATATGAGTAGCGGTCCTAAAGTGGACCAAAGATCAGTATAGTGCCCACTGAACTCGCTAGACTGACCTCTTAGGAGAGAGTCAGTTCTGTTGGACTGTGCACAACAGCATGAGCCATGGAAGCTCTTAGAATTTATCACTGATCAGCTGCTTTGGGTCTCCTTGTTTGGCTGGTGGCAGAGGCTGAGCCTCAGAAGTAGATGCTCATCTCTCACAGAGGGACATGAGATCTTTAGGAAGACTAAAACCATGCCAGGCTGAGGGGTGTGGTGTCTTACTCCAGTGCCAGACACATCTCCCCAAAGCGAGGATGAGGCCAAGGAGATAGCGCTGGGCCAGGCTGGAGTAGACCACTGCTCCTCCCCACCACACACCCCCATTCTCCAGGCTCCCCTGCCTACTTAGGGGCTTTAGGACTAGGTAGAAGAATGCTTATTGGTCTCAGCTCTGTTTTTCCAGATAGAAGAGCCATCATTTAGTTGTTCTATTTTTGGAGATTCTGTGTAGCCTTCCTGAGGCTGGGCAAATGGCAGAGCCCAAAAGCCTGTGCCTACCCTCCAGAGCAAGAAGGAAAGAGACTGGCAGTCATGGCTCTATGGCATCCACTTGTGACCCTTCTCTTGTCTTCCAATTAGTCCTGTACGCATCGGGAAGGGAAAGGCGAGTTGCCTAATAGTCACTCTGCCCCAGGAATTAACCCATGTGATTAGCCTGGGGGCTCCTGGCAGCCCCTCAGGAACTCTGTTTAGACTGATGCCAACTGGGACAGGCCCTGAGTAGAGTGTTAGGCTCTCCCCAGCAGGGTGATGCCAGGCATGAGTGAAAGCATGGGTGGGGGCAGCCCGCAGAAGAGCTAGGGCAGATTGTTTGTGCTGGGTCTCAGTGAGTCTTCCCCCAGTGGTGGCTTTTCTTCTGGCAGGTCTCTTGAAAGCATCAGCAATAGTAACGTGTCCTGGAGACAGGGATGGCAAACGTGGCTACAGGAACAGTGCTCAGGACCCTCCCTGACGTTCCCATCTGTCCTCCATGTCTCAGTTACAGGCCCAAAAACTGCGGCTGGCATACACAAGGAGCTCCCACTACGGTGGCTCTCTGCCCAATGTGAACCAGATTGGCTGTGGCCTAGCCGAGTTCCAGGTGAGTGGATGCTGGCTTGCGGGGTGTCAGGAGTAGAGAGCAGGCTCTCAGGGGGCTTCCTCTGTTGACTCGCCTGTCTCTTTTGGCAGAGCCCCCTCCATTCCCCTCTGGATTCATCTCGGAGCACTCGACATCACGGGCTGGTGGAACGGGTGCAGCGAGATCCCCCGAAGAATGGTGTCCCCACTTCGCCGCTACCCCCGCCACATATCCTTCACCGAGGGGCTGCGTAGTCTAGCGGGCGGTGGGGTGGGGTTCCTCGGGAGCTCATGGTGGGAAAAGGGACTTGAGGTGCTGTCCAGTCCCATTTTGCAGAAGCTTCTTTACCCAGTCTCCCTGAAAAGTGACGTTTGGCCCTTGTGTCAGTGCTGGCTCCTGTGACAGGGAGCTGTCCCTCCTGTGGTTGTGCCCGCCATCTCTGGCTGGCGCTGACCTTCTTTACTTCAGCTTGCTCTTTGCTGCTAGATACACGGCTCCCTGACAACTCTTGCTAGGGTTTTGCTTCCCTCCTGCTCACATTTGTTTGTGGCTTTCAGTGTCAGAGACTGTCACAACAACCTGTCTCCCCCAGAGGCTGCTTAGACATTCATCTATTTTTTCTGACTCCATTAGGCCCGATTCCCTTTTTTCTCTTCCATTCTTTGCCCTTATTTTTGCCTGTGTAGAGGAGGAGAAAAAAAAAAGGTGTTTGTTTCTTAAAACAACTCATCCTGCTGCCTCCATTAATTTTCTCTTATCTGGTCTCTCTTCCACTCATCCCCTCCTCACTTTTTCCCTTAACTGGTGCTCTTCACATTGACAGCTCTCCCTATAGTCCTGCCTATTTATCTCCTCCCCCGGAGTCCAGCTGGCGGAGGTCAGTGTCCATGGCAGGCAGGATCTCCTGCCCACTCTCTGACTTGTCTCTGGCTGGAGCTGGAGTTGGGTCTGGGCCTGCTCGGCCAGGCTTTCAGCCATACCTCCTCCCACAGTGGCAGGGCTGGGAGGGGTGGGGGTAGGTGGAGTAATGGGTCAGAGTCCAGTCTTGGCCATGTTGACACGGATGGCCAAGCCTCCCTGTCCAGCCAGAGCAGGACCAATGGTAGCTGGTGTGTGTGTGTGTGAGGGGGAGGGGAGACAGGCAGGGTGGCTGGTGAAAGTGGCTGCCTCTTATCAAGAGTGGGTGCACTCAGATTCTAAACCCCTCCCCTGTCCATCTTATCCCTAATATTCATACCCAGCACATTTTGCTAGGCTCTAAGATTCCTATTCAGCTTGTCCTGGCAGATAAAAGTTGAGGATTTCTAGATCTTTGTTTGTGGAGACGGTTCATAGATCACAAGTATCAAAAGGATCAGAAAGAAAGAGGCATGATCCTGGGTACCCAGCCCTCTTGGCTGCCCCACATTTCCCCCCTCTCCCCCTAATTAATACCTGTCTTCTGGTCCTTATGAGCCTTCCTCCTCATGACTTTGTTTTCCATCCCAGGACAATGCCCTGGGGCAATTTCCCCTGCAGAGAAGGGGCAGTTGTTTCGACTACCATCTGCACTTAACAGGTGATGGCCCTTGCCTTCTTTAGGCCACATCTCTCCTTATCTGTAGTTTCTGGGGCCCTGTTCCCCCACCCAACCCTGTCCCAGCCCAGCTAGTGTTTTCCCCTACTGAGCAGGGCACGAGGAGCAGGAAGACTGTCATGGGTGTCAGCTCATCTCTGTTTCCCTCACAGAACAAGCTCTGACTCTGCCCTTCACACAAGCGTGATGAACCCCAGCCCTCAGGACACTTATCCAAGCCCTGCACCCCCAGCATCCTGCCGAGCCGCCGTGGAGGTAAGCAGCTATGTCCCAGCGTGAGGTCAAGCCCTGGAATTTTTGTTTGAAGCAGGTAGGCAGGTGGGGACACAGTCAGCTCCACCACACACAGCCACTCCATCCTTTGCAGGTTGTTTGGACGGTGAGATGGACTCCAAAGGTATGTGTTCCTCACTGCATTCGGTATGTGGGAGTACTGAATGCCAGAGAATTTCTGGGCTGGTGTTGGGGGCTTTGTTCAGAGCCAGGGAGGGGTCTCCCTCCTGCCTGCATCTGATTGCTGTCCTGCCTTACCGCCTTCTCCAACCCTCTCATCACCAGTCTTTCTCTTTCAAGTCCCTGCTATTGAGGAGAACTTGCTAGATGATAAGCACTTGTTGAAACCATGGGATGCTAAGAAGGTAGGCATGGCCCACTGGCCCTCTTCTTTCCATGGAGCAGGTCTTCAGGGTTCTCCACTGAGTTCTGTCCTCATCTGCCACCTTCTTCCTTCTCTCCTCAGCTGTCCTCGTCCTCCTCCCGACCTCGGTCCTGTGAAGTCCCTGGAATTAAGTAAGTGCTCTATGAGGTCAGCTGAGGTGGGGAGGGCTGTAAAGGGAACTGTGGGCTGCTGGGCTCTGCTCTTTGCTGACCACTGCCCCCATTTACATCTTGTCTTCTTTCCCAGCATCTTCCCGTCTCCTGACCAGCCTGCCACCGTGCCTGTCCTCCCACCTGCCATGAACACGGGAGGCTCCCTACCTGACCTCACCAACCTGCACTTTCCTCCACCGCTGCCCACCCCCTGGACCCAGAGGAGACAGCCTATCCCAACCTGAGTGGGGGCAGCAGTACCTCCAATTTGACCCACACCATGACCCACCTGGGCATCAGCGGGGGCCTGGCCCTGGGCCTGGGCTACGATGCACCAGGTGAGGGGCTGCCCTGGCTGTGTGTCCCTGGGGTGCTGTCTAGCTGGAGGGACAAAGGGGTGGGAAGCTCAAGCACCTAGGATTTTCCTGTGGCTGCCCACACCCCACCCTTCATCCGTCTCCCCCAGTTTCCCTCACTGCAGTCGTCTGCCAGTGAGAGCTGGTGAGTGTGGCTGTTCCTCACAAGAAGATGGAGAGCAGCCCCTAAGTGGGCAGTGCCAGTCTGATTGTCAGGGACAGAGTAGGGAGGACATTGTGTTGCCACTTTCATAGTCTGGTCACTGCTACCCATTTCAAGCAGAAAGGGGCCCAGTTCCCATCAGTAATGTTGGCATTTCTGGTTTTTTGTCTGTGCCTACAGGACTTCATTCACCTCTCAGCCACCCATCCTTGCAGTCTTCCCTAAGCAACCCCAACCTCCAGGCTTCCCTGAGCAGTCCTCAGCCCCAGCTCCAGGGCTCCCACAGTCACCCCTCACTGCCTGCCTCCTCCTTGGCCTGCCACGCACTGCCTAGCACCTCCCTGGGCCACCCCTCGCTCAGTGCCCCGGCCCTCTCCTCCTCTGCTTCCTCCTCTCCCGCTCCCTCTCCGGCGCTGGCGGCCGCTCCTACCCAGCGTCTGCCCCCGGGCTCCCCCCCGCCACCGCCGTGTGCCCCTCAGTCCCCTGAGTTTGCCCGCGGGCCCAGCCGACGCCAGAAGGTCCCAACAGCAGCTGCCCAAACAGTTTTCGCCAACAATGTCACCCACCTTGTCTTCCATCACTCAGGTATGCGTGGCTGCCTTCCCTAATGTCTGTCTTCCCCTCTTTCCTTCTTCTGCCGAATTCTCTCCCTCCCACCCTGCTTTCTTCCAGTACCTCTTCTCCTTCACTCCTGGTGTTATCCGACCCCATCCCACCATCCTCTACCAGCCCTGCTTGGATCCATCTTGTTTCCTCTTGGCTTTAAGAATGCAAACCCTGGGGTTCAGCTTTCTAATTTCAAATCCTGACCCCACCTCTTAACAGCAGTCTCCTTCGATGTTTATTTAACTCTTGTGAGCCTCAGCATCCTCATCTGTAAAGCCAGGCCAGCAATGTAAGAATCAGAGGCAATCACATGCGGGAAGCGCTGGGCACCATGCCCAGCCCAGCTGCACATTCACCAAATGACCGCTCATCCTTTCCCTTTTCTCTCTCTTTTGATTCCTGTCCTTTTCTTGTCTGTCTTTTTCCTCCTGCCTCCATCCTGCCCCACTCTCTCTCCCATCTCCTCACTTTCCTTCTTGGATTTCATAGAGACTGTCAGGTGATGGATCCCAGTCCCTTCATTTTACAGACGACTATGCTGGGCTCCAGAGGGAAAGTGACTTTACCAAGTTTACACAGCATGTGAGGGAAGAGTTGGGATTAGAAACCCACATTCTTTGTTTAGGGCTTTTTCCTCAATGCTGATGTTCTTAGCTCTTCCCTCCTTCCCTACCCTTTCCCCGTTTTCTGTTCTCTCTCTCCTCTTCTCCTTTCACCCTGATGCTCTCCTTTCTCTCTCCTCCATTCTAGTTTCCCTTCCTCCTTTGTTGTTCTTCCCTGGAATGTGTGTTCTGTGTTCCATCTTAACGCAGGCCCCCTTTTCTGTAGGAAAGGCTAAGGCCAGGCCAGCAAGGGTTCTGCTCTCCTGGGACTTGGAGGGAGCTTAACTGCCAGCTCCTTTCACCTTCCTTCCTCTTGCAGTCCCTCTGGCCTCTTCAGGGCTTTAGAACAGTTGTCAAGGTCATTGTGTGATCAGTAGCTTGTGAGGTGTCTCACAAGTAGTTGATTACTGATAGTGGAGTACCCCGGTTTAAGAATTGTTGACTCCTGGAGTGGATTCAGAATTATCCTTGTGTTAAGCTCATTCAGTCACTTGCATTCTGAGATGCTTTCCTGAGAGTAGTTGCACCTCAGCAATGCCCAATGGAACGCTTTTGGTTTTGTGTTGAGGATGGCTGCAACTGAAGAGGGTGAGAAGCCCTGACAAAGAGTTCCTCTTAAGGGGCACACTGAGGGGTAAGCTTCTCCCTTTTTCTTGCCTCTCCTCAGGGTGTCCCCCTGGATACCAGTAAGCTGCCCACCGACCAGCGGCTGCCTCCATACCCATACAGCCCCCCAAGTTTGGTTCTGCCCACCCAGCCACCCACCCCAAAGCCTCTGCAGCAGCCAGGGCTGCCCTCTCCGGCCTGCTCAGTGCAGCCTTCAGGGGGCCAGCCCCGGGCAGGCAGCTGCAGTGTGGGACACTGTGCCCACCCAGCCCCAGCGGGCACGGGCAGCAGCCTCACCACCCGGTCGATGAGTGACTTCAGCCTGGGGAACGTGAGTACCTGGGGCCCTAGCTCAGAAGCAGGGGAGGGGGTGGGGGTGGGTCAAAAGAGCCTGAGTGGTACTGAGGGGGCACTCTGAACTGGAACATCTAGGTGGGGAGAGCCTTCTTTCTTCTCCCTAGGTAACACAGTCCCATCAGCTTGGGGCTCCTCTCTCCCTGCGTTTGCCCCCCACTCCTGCCCCTCTGCCCCAGCTCCCTTCACGCAGCTTGCTCTTTGGTGACTGCTGCTCTGACCCATTGTCTTCTTGGTGTGTGCATGCCCTGTCTAGTAGGTATGGGGCCCTTGCCTCCTCTGGGCACGTGTTCTCTTTTGTCGCTGTGTTGTCGCCGTTTCCCTCTATCTCTGCTTTTGTTCCTGCAGTGTATGAGGGGAGGTGGGTTAGAGAGAGGTGTATGAAGATTACTGGGCAAGGGGGTGTGTGAGCAGTGCTTGGCAAAGCCAGGCAGCAACACCCTGCTCTGAAGCCCACTTACTCGAGGCTTGTCTGTGTGTCCACAGCTGGAGCAGTTCAACATGGAGAACCCATCGACCAGCCTGGCGCTGGATCCCCCTGGCTTTCCCGAAGGGTCCGGCTTCTAGGGGGTGAGGGACCAGTGAGTGGCCCCCAGGACCCTCACGCCCTCAACCACCAGAACGTAACCCACTGTTCGCGCCATGGCTCAGGGCCTAACGTCATCCTCACAGGTGAGAGTTGTGGACGGTGACTGAGGATGGGAGGAGGGCGGGATACATTGGGTGGCACAGCAGGAGACTGAGGGGGTGGGGGTGGTCTTGGAAGAGTTCATGAGGACAGGGGCCTCACTCATCTCTTCTGTCCACACAGGAGATGCCTCCCCAGGCTTCTCCAAGGAGATTGCAGCGGCCCTAGCCGGAGTGCCGGGCTTCGAGGTGTCAGCAGCTGGGCTGGGGCTGGGGCTGGGGCTGGAGGAGGAGCTGCGCATGGAGCCACTGGGCCTGGAGGGGCTCAGCATGCTGAGTGACCCATGTGCCCTGCTGCCTGACCCGGCTGTGGAGGACTCGTTCCCGGAGTGACCGGCTGCAGTGAGCCCACCTCAGCGCCATCCCTCTTCTCGGCCCTGTCCCGTCGTCATTGTCCCTTTCCTCCCTTCCCCCGGCCAGTAGAGATGCCACTCTGCCCCCAGATCCTCTTTCTGACATGAACGAAGGATCCCAAGAATGAGAAAAAGCAAGGGGTTTTTTTCTAGGTGGCCCCTGAATTCTGCACAAGGCGGGTTCCTGGGGGAGCTCAAGGGAGGGCCTAAAGCACTTGTAACTTTGAACCGTCTGTCTGGAGGTCAGAGCCTGTTGGAAAGTGGGGGTAGAGGGGAGCCCCGGAGGCAGGGCTTGTCCAGATGCCTAGGGGTGGGCAGTGCCAGCCCCTCCTCACCACTCTTCCCCTTACAGTGGAGGAGAGAGCCAGAGTGGATATTATTTTTTATTAAATATATTATATGTTAATAAAAAAATCCTATTAAATCCTTGGTGCAGTTGGCTCCTATTTGGGATACAGCTGGGGATCAAGGGAGTTCTTGGGGACATGAGTCTTTTCGCCTCCTATACTTTTTTTTTTTTTAATTTGTCTGTGCCAAGTCTTAGTTGCAGCATGCGGGATCTTCATTGCATTTGGGGCATGTGGGATCTAGTTCCCTGATCAAACGTGGGCATTGGGAGCATGGAGCCTTACCCACTGAACACCAGGGAAGTCCCCTATTATGCATTTTGCATCTTCTCAACACCATGTGGTTTGTGGAGGAGGCCCCAAAGCCTCAGAATTTGTACTCAGCCCCGGACATAGGGCTGCAGGCTGGTGTAGGCCCTGTGGCAGCACAGGTGCCTTCTCACCTGTCCAGGGCCTTGCTGTGGCGTCAGGGGATAGGGGCTTTGACTGCTGCTGCTCTTCTTCAAACTTGAGACCCAGGCAGTGAGTCAGGAGGTGAGGTGACTGCGGGTTGAGCTCTCAGCTCTGGATATTTCTGGTAGAATGACCCCACCTCTCCCCAGGCGTATCTGGCCTCAGTGCTAAGGCTTCCAAGGAGAGAGGATTTAAGAACTACTGAGGCCAGATAGTAAGTCTAGAGGACCTGGAAGCTCGATATGCTGGGCCAGCCTCCGACCCAACGCTTCTCATTCTCATTCTGCCCCTCACCGTGCATGAATTCACTTTACCCTCCCACTCTTCACTCACTCATTCAGAGGCTTGAGTGCTAGCTAACCTGTTTTGATGGTTTCCTCTTTTTGGCTTGGGTTGCTAGTCCTCTGAACCTCTGAGCTTCTGCCCTCTTTCCCTCACACAGCACAGAAGAGTAGTGCCGCTCCGTTACCTCTGCTACTTGCCCACAGCCCACAGTCCTGGCTTCTCCGCTTCCTCTTTCCAAAACTTGTCATTTTCAAAAATGAGAACTGAGAACTGGCTTAGGCTGGAAGGGAATGCAATGTGCCCTAAACCTGGAAGTAGGAGCAGCCATCTGGGTCTCCGCACACTAGACTTTCAGGGCCTTCACCCAGGCAGGCAAGCCACATCTGAGTAGGCTCGAGGGCGGGACGAGAGCGCGCCTCGAACATCAGGGGCCGCCTAGGGTCAGTGTCCGGCAATGGCTGGGTGGTGGGAAGCTCCCTGGGTGCAAGGGGCCCTCCCAGCCGCCAGGGGTCGCGCTGCAAGCGGTCGGGCGCTGGGCAGGCGCTGCCAGGGTCACGGGCCGCCGGCCGGGGTGGGGGGGTGGGGGGAGCGGCGGCGCCCGTGGTCCCGGAGGGGGTGGGGGGAGCGGAGAAAGCGGGGCGCGCGGAGAAGCACCGGGCCCTCAGCGCGGCAGGAGCCGGGGGGACCGCGCGGCGCGAGCGAGCGTTGCGGCAGCACAGTCCCCGCGTGGCGCAGCGCGGCGGGGACGCTGAGATCGCCTGGATCTCCCTCCAAGGCGCCCTGCGCCCCGGCGCCCTCGGCCGCCTCTTCCTCCTTCATTCGCCGTCCCGGCGGGAGCGGCGCCTGAGTAGGGTGCGCCATGTCCGGGGCCGGGTAGCCTCGCATCCGCCGGCCCGCCTTCCGAGCCACCCGCCCGCGGGCCGGCCGGCCGGGGAGTCGCGGGGCAGGCAGGTAGGGGCTGGACCGGGCGGGGCAGCGGGCGGAGAAGGGAGGGAGGGAGCGCGGGCGGGGCGGGGGCTCTTCCCAGCTGTTCTCTGGCGCTGCACATCTGGTTCCGGTTCCTCTCTCCTGGGGAAGTGAAAGTGGCGGGGAGGGCGCAGTCTGGAGTTAGCTAGCTGTGCCCGGCGCCCTGCACCCCTCCTGCTCCCGCGGGTCCCGAGCCTGAGCACCCCCTCCCTCCCGCTCCGGTCACGCGGCGGCCGGCGCTGCTGCCGTCACGTCCCTGGCCGCCTGCGCGTCCGCTCCTCTCTGCCCTCCTGCTCCTTCCTCAGCCTCCTCCCGCTCGACGCGCCCTTTGCCCCAACGCGAACTTCCCGCTGTCCGGCTCGTGGGCCCCAGGACCCGGAGTGGTGTCCCTGCCCCTTGCGTTCCCTAGGGAGAAAGGGCTGCCTTCCTGCAGGGCTCTTCCCTAGCTTGGTGAGGAGAGGCCCGGGTGCGCAGGTCCTGCCGATGGGAGCCACTCGCCCCTCAGCTGGTCTCACCTCGTGGCTCCTGCCTGCTGCTTGGGGCAGAGGACATAGGGCTCCCATTCGCCTGCAGTGGACGAGGCACGGGGCTGGGTCCCAGAGCTAAATCAGGAGGCTGACGCTGACTCCTGGCTTCACCTCGCGGATGTGGAGACTAAATTTAGCTGGAGTTGGTGTATGTGTGAGTGACCAGAGGCCAGATTAAGGAGAGCCAGCTTGGGTCCATGAGATTCCCTCGCCCCCTCTTCTCTGGGCAAGGGTGGGAGGTTAAGTAGCAGTGTACATCCTGGATCTAATCCGAGCTGCCTCTGCCTTGCTCCGGGTCCTTAGGCTAAGCTTCCAACTTGGAATGATGCTGTGTTGGCGCCTTCTGACAATACTCCCCCTCCTCCGCACACCCCAACCAGCACCACACACACACACCCATAGGCTGACTTCCGCCGAGCTGCAGCTTCCCTCCACTGTTTCAGGAAGTCACCTCCCTTCCCCTCTGAAGCAGCCCCCCACGCCTCCAGTCCTCTGCTGCAAGCCACCCACCAAGCTGTTTCCCAGCTTCTGCACTCAGGGCACCCCGGGACCCTTGATGCTCCCCTGGGTTGGGCCATGGAGGCAGGTGAGAAGAGTTACTGAGAAGCCGCTGTGGGCCTGTTTCCGTCTCTGGGCTTCATGGAGGGCTTGGGGATGGTGGGGACTGTCTCCCACAGCTTCTTTGGACCTAACTGAGGATACCTAAGGATCCTAGAGGTTGGAGGGCACTGATTTTTTTTTTTTTTTTTTGGTCAGGTTACTGGAGCTAGGTTAGGAAAAAGGACACTGGAGTCTGGTGAATAGACACTTAAAGCCTGGGTTTTGTGGGTTCCTCACAAAAATCTAGAGGTGGGCTCTTTAAGAATATTAGCTGGCTCATGAGATTCTTAGAATGTCAACTAGGCCAGAAATCTATAAAAAGACTGTAATGTTGGCCTGATGTCACGGCCAGAATGAATGTCATTGTAGGCCATTACAGAAAAGATTGTGATCTCTGTTATGTTAGGGAGTGAAGAGGGCTGGGGTCTTTAAAGGGATACAGAAACCATGTGATGTCAGAACCCAGAGCCTAGGTTAGCTGTGTGCAGTGGGTTCTTTGGAAAGAGGGCTGGTACCACGAAGAGGGAGGGTCCTGATCTCTTTAAGGAGCTGTGGTGGGCTGTTAGGGCCTGGTGATGTCACAGGTGGGAGAGTTCAGGATTGGCTGGCCACTGATCCTGCTTTTCCTTGAAAGTACTAGGAAGAGGAGGGAAGCAAAAGGGAGACCCCCTGGTTGCCGGTTGCCATGGCAACACAAACCTTCCTTACTTCATCTCTCCCCGACTTGACCATTCCAGATGCAGTGAGTGAGGGGGGGGCCATGGCGGAGGAGCGGCCCCCCCGACTGGTGGATTACTTCGTGATAGCTGGACTTGCAGGGAACGGAGCACCCATCCCTGAGGAAACGTGGATTCCTGAACCCAGTGGACCCCTGCGCCCTCCCGGCCAGCTGAGCCCATCACAGATGTGGCAGTCATCGCTAGGGCCCTGGGCGAGGAGGTGCCCCAGGGCTACACATGCATACAGGCTTCTGCTGGAGGCCACCCCTTGGAACTCAGCGCTGGGCTCCTAGGTGGAACTCAACCCGTCATCTGCTACCGGAGGGGGCGTGACAAGCCTCCCCTCGTTGAGCTGGGGTGTGTGCACCTACCTACCCCTGCTGGCACCAGGGGAGGCTAGGAGATCTGGGGTGAGGCAAGGAGAGGTAGGGGTATGGAATGAGGGATGTTCAATGGGAATGGGAAGAGTGGTCCTGAGGCCAGGGAGAAGAGCCTTCAGCTGTGTGTACTTAGTCCTCACACAGATTTGGGTGTGTGTACTAGTGCTGCTACTTGGTAGCTCTGTGACCTTTGGCAGGTTATTGAGCCCCTCTGGGTCTATTTCCTAAGCTATAATTTGGGGAAAATAATACCTCCTCATAGGGTAGTTGAGATGAAATTGAGATGAAATGAGATCATCCATATAAGGGACTTAGCACAGAATCAGTAAATGGTAGCTTTTCTTCTTGGTATTTATTAATGAGCGCTGAGAGCCATGGAAGGCCTGAGGTATTGTTACTGATCAAGAAGTAGAGCCTAGGGATTTCTCTGGTGATCCGGGGACTAAGACTCAGTGCTCCCAGTGCTGGGGGCCTGGGTTCGATTCCTGGTCAGGGCACTAGATCCCACATGCCATAACTAAAGATCCCAAGTGCTGCAACTAAGACCTGGAGCAGCCAAATAAATAAATATGAAAAAGAAAAAAAATAGAGCAAAGGGCAGAGAGGGGCACAGGGTTTCGGAGGGCAGGTTCAGCAAGAAGTGGGCCCTGGTGTTGGTGTTCAACTAGGCTGAGTAGGTAGGACTAGGAAGGCAGATCTAGCAAGACTGGGGGCTTTCTCCTCCGTTGTGGACTTCTGACATCTCTCTCTGTTCTCTGTGCCCAGGGTGTTGTATGAGGGGAAAGAACGTCCCAAGCCTGGCTTCCAAGTGCTAGATACGACACCTTACAGCCACTCAGCCAACCTGGCCCCTCCAGGCCCTGGGCACCCCCGCACCTACCTCACTTACCGGCGGGCAGCAGAGGGGGCAGGGCTGCATGCCCTGGGCATCACTGATCTCTGCCTGGTACTACCCAGCAAGGGCGAGGGCACTCCTCATACCTACTGCCGATTGCCCCGCAACCTCAACCCTGGCATGGTGAGTGGGGGGCTGGGCCAGGAGCCGAGACTCATGCCATCTCTGTGTAAGGGGTGGACACTGGACACACAGGGCATCCTAGGACCAAGGCCTCTAGCGGCGGGGGTGGGTCCAGAGGTGTGACACTGGTCTTGGGGGACTGGGATTAACAGGTGTTCTAAAGACAAAGACCACTTAGAGGTGGTAGAGAAAATAACCTCCCAGAACCTTTGTTAGCTGTGTGTCTGCTTGTCTCTTGCCGTTTGGGGGCAGTGGGGCCCAGCAGTGTACCTGTGCTACAAGGTGGGCCTGGCCAAGGCCAACACGCTGGTGTATGAGGCAGGTGAGTAGCCCCTGTCTCTGGTCCCTCGTCCCTTGACCCTCTGAATCCCTCTGCCCTGGTGCCTCTCGGCGGGTACCTTCAGTGTCCACACTGAACTCACCTCCCCTTTGCCACATGGCCCTTCTCTGGGATCCCCTGGTTCTTTCCCCCGGTGTCTGATGGACCCTGCTCCTTTGGGGACCCCCAACTCTGCCGGGGGTGCAGAGCTGCTGGGCCGCTACCCTGAGGAGGACAATGAGGCGTTCCCGCTGCCCGAGTCAGTGCCCGTCTTCTGCCTGCCCATGGGGGCCACTATCGAGTGCTGGCCTGCCCAGACCAAGTACCCCGTGCCCGTCTTCTCCACCTTTGTGCTCACGGGTGCAGCTGGTGATAAGGTGGGTATGTGGAGTGTGGTCAGGGGTCTGGGCTCCACGGGGCCCACCTGACTGCCCCTCTGCCCCTGCCAGGTGTATGGTGCTGCCCTGCAGTTCTATGAGGCGTTCCCGAGGGCCAGGCTGTCGGAACGGCAGGCTCGGGCCCTGGGCCTGCTGAGTGCTGTGGAGCGGGGCCGGGCACTGGGGGGCCGGGCTGTGCGCAGCCGCCGCGCCATTGCTGTGCTGTCCCGCTGGCCTGCCTTCCCGGCCTTTCGCGCCTTCCTCACCTTCCTCTACCGCTACTCCGTCTCGGGACCCCACCGTCTGCCCCTGGAAGCGTGAGCATGGGGCTTCCTGATGCTGGGAAGGGTTATAAGGCCCGGAGGAATGGAGGAGAGGACGATGGAGCTGGGGGGACAGGGGTGCAGAGGAGTCGGGGACAGGGCTGTAGGTGTGGCTGGAGAGCTGGTCCATTGCAGGAGTGCCCCTGGCTGAAGGGGCGAGTGGGGCCCTGAAACCCAGGCTACACTTGCTTAACCAAGTCCTGGCCAGGGCCTGTGCACACCCAGAGGGAATCTCTTCTGCTGTGCACCAGTGCTGTGCATGATGGCGGCTCCTGTGGCTGACAGCAGTCTTGAGGTAGAGCTCAGTGAGGAGCAAGGTCCCTGGGGACAGGCGGAGAAGAGCAAAGGCACTGAACGGACAGCCTGGAGCCTGCCTCTGACCATGTCCCTCTCTCCCCCAGGCACATCTCCCACTTCATTCACAATGTTCCCTTCCCTTCCCCACAGAGACCCCGCATCCTGGTGCAGGTGAGGGCTGGGGCTGGGGGAGAATTCTCCCCTACAGGGGGAGAATGGGCAGGGGCTAGTCTTCACCATCCTGACCTGTGGCTCTTCTGCCTCTCAGATGTCTCCCTATGACAACCTGCTCCTCTGCCAGCCTGTATCCTCACCCCTGCCCCTCAGGTATATGCTCAGGTTGGGGGGCAGGGCTGTGATGACCAGGGGCGGGGTGGCTGCCAGGCAAGTGGGCACCAGTGTGGAGGGCTGTGCAGGCTGGGCCCAGGTGGTGTCTGTGCCCAGCGATGAGGGAAGGGCCTCCTGCTGACTCTTCCCCCACCTGGGCATTGCCCTCAGTGGTGCCAGCTTCCTGCAGCTGCTGCAGACCCTGGGCCCGGAGCTGGCAATCACGCTGCTGCTCGCTGTGCTCACGGAGCACAAGCTGCTAGTCCACTCGCTGCGGCCCGATCTGCTCACCAGCGTCTGCGAGGCCCTTGTCTCTGTGAGTGCCACTCTGCCCAGCCTCCTTTTCCCAGAGTGTTCTTGTGCCCTAGTACCTACCTGGATTCTCCTTACTTTTCCTTTCTTGGGGAGGCTTCCTCAGTCTTATCCTTGGGCATGGCCTGCAGGGTGTACGGCTTCGGTCAGGAGCTTTTCTTTGGAACTCAACTCCAACAGCTTCTCACAAGCACCACCAGTCAAGATCAATGCCCCATCTTCTGCTGCCTCCCTGTGCCCTGCTCACTGGTCCTCATCCCCCGATGCTTTAGATGATCTTCCCGCTGCACTGGCAGTGCCCCCTACATTCCGCTGTGCCCACTGGTGCTGGCAGATGTGCTGAGTGCCCCTGTGCCCTTCATTGTGGGTATCCACTCCAGCTACTTCGATCTGCATGACCCACCTGTGGATGTCATCTGTGTGGATCTTGATACCAACACACTCTTCCAGTAAGAGGGCTGGGTCTTTTCTGGGGGTTTCGAGGATGGGAGGAGAAGAGGACTGGTCAAAGGAGCCTCAGGGAAAAACACCATCACCCTTTCTTCCTTCTGTTTATCTCACAGGACTGAGGAAAAGAAGCCCCTCTCCCCTCGGACCCTGCCCCGCAGACCCTACAAGGTTCTGCTGGCCACGCTGACACACCTCTACCAGCAGCTGGACCAGAGTGAGGAGCCTGGGGGAGGCCGGGAAACCATTACTGACCTTTAACCTCTAGTCTGGGGAGACCTGTGGAGAGCTGGACCTTACTTGGGGAGGTTAGAAGAACTAGGCTTTCCATTGGGTGGGAGTGAGAGGAATTCAAGTTCCAGTTTAAGTTAGAGGCTAAGGCATATGTCACATTAATATTCATGAATATGTCAGGAAGGTTGAGCTTGCTACTGGGGAGGCTTGCAACTGTTACCTAAAGGTAACTTTTTAGTTACTGTTGGTACTGGTCTGTTAGGAGCTGGCAGTGGTGGGGCAGCAGGTGGTAGGGTTGCAACCTGACTTCTGTGGAGAGCAGGGTTGAGCAAGCCCTATGGGTGCTGGCCCTGATGCTCAGGCTGCCCTGGTCCCCAGCATATACTGGCCCCGAGGAGGAGGCCTCCCTGGAATTCCTGCTGACGGACTATGAGGCAGTGTGTGGCCGCCGGGCCCGGCTAGAGCGCGAGGTCCAGGGAGCCTTCCTCCGCTTCATGGCCTGCCTGCTCAAGGGCTACCGGGACTTCTTGCGCCCACTCACCCAGGCCCCCTCTGAGGGGTCTCGCGATGTCGACAACCTCTTCTTCCTGCAAGGTAAAGGCGGCCTGTCCCTGCCTGGGGAAGATATCGTGGTACGGGTGATCAGGAGCTGGGCTCCGTGGGGAAGTCAGGGGGCGTGTGGAATCACAGAGTTACTTGTTTCTAAACTCAGCTGGCATTTTTGTGGTCACCAGCTTTGAGCCATGTGCTCTTCTGAGCCTGGTGAGGGGATAAGGGTACAAAGATGAATCAGCTGTGGCATCGGCCTCTGGGAAGCCCAGGGCTTGGTGGGAACACAATGACACCTGTGACGAGCCAGCCCAAGGGCAAAACTCTCCTCTTGGTGACTCCCCAGTCTGAGGCCCTCGATGCCCACAGATAAAAGGGAAGGATGCCATGGGACCGTGGTGCTGGGGCAGCTGAGCTGGTCAGCTTGGCGAGTAGGGCCAGAGGGGCCAGAGAGGATGGCTTTTATGCCCTTGGATGCCAAGTTGGCGGGGGAGCCAAGACAAGGGTTCAGACGTGGGTGGCTGTGGTAGAGCCCCCAGTGACCACCCTCTTGGCCCCCTTCTCACCCATCAGGCTTCCTCAAGTCCCGAGAACGTTCCAGCCACAAGCTGTACTCCCAGCTGCTACACACACAGATGTTCTCCCAGTTCATCGAGGAATGCTCCTTTGGCTCTGCTCGGCACGCTGCCCTGGAATTCTTTGACTCTTGTGTCGACAAGGTATTGGGATCATCCTTTCTTTTTGTGCCCTCCGCTCCGCTCTCAGCTCTGTCACCCGATATAAACACTGTCTCACACGTGGCGAGGCTGGTACCCCCGTGCAGCGCACACGACTGGCCTCATAGACACACTGTCTTCCTGCCCCTCACTCGTCCCCTGGCTGTATCTCCAGGGCCCTGACGGTCTGGGACCATTACCTGCTTCCCCGTGGCTGTGCTTTCCCAGGAGATGCCAGCTTCTGGATCCCTGGCCCTGCTCTGTGCCCACTGTCTGGATGTCCCCTTTCTTACCATCCTGCTTCAGGTCCACCCAGAGCAGGAGAAGCCTGAGCCCACGCCCCTGGTGGAGCTGGAGGAGCTGTCGGGCAGTGAGCTCACCGTGTTTATCACGCCTCCCGAGGAGCCGCCAGCGCCAGAGGGCAGTGAATCCACTCCCCAGTACTGGTGAGTGCCTCCCGCTCCCTCTCTTGCTCTGAGGCCCGATCAGCTGACTTAGTACCAGCTGCTCTCCATATGGCCTCTCTCCGCCCCTCCAGTTATGATGGGTTCCCCGAGCTACGGGCTGAGCTGTACGAGTCTCAAGAACAAGCCGGGGCTCTGCCTGTGCCAGGCCCATCCCGCAGTGCCCCCAGCAGTCCTGCCCCTCGCCGTACCAAACAGGTAACCAGCAGGTGGGCCCCCTAGAGGCATCTGACTCAGGCCAAGGACTGCTGCTTCAGTTTCTTCATCTGTAAAATGGGTATAACAGTGCTTATCCCATAAAGTTGTTGGGAGGTTTTAACATGTCTGGCACAAAGAAGAAACACGAACCATCACTGTTGTTACCGTTGTTGTCATCCTCATCTTCATTTTCTGAGGACTCTGGAAATCCAGGGGCTTGCTGCCTCTGCCAGGACACCTGCCCATGCTCAAGCTAAGCATCTGTGCTTGGGAATCCAGGGCTATGGGCACTGTCCCTGCCACCCCCTCAGCACACAGACCCTTTCTCAGGGCGGGTGCTGCTTCTCCCACACTGTTTCAAGACCTGCCCTGGCATCATTCTCACCCAGGTGTGTCCCCCGCCCTCTTTAGGAGATGAAAGTGGCGCAGCGGATGGCACAGAAGTCAGCAGCTGTGCCTGAGCTATGGGCCCGGTGCCTGCTGGGCCACTGCTACGGGCTGTGGTTCCTGTGTCTACCTGCCTACGTGCGCTCGGCGCCCTCCCGCGTGCGGGCACTGCAGACAGCCTACCAGGTGCTGCGCCAGATGGAGAGCTGCAAGGTGGTGCTGCCTGATGAGGTGGGTGCCCGGGCCCAGTACCCGGGGCTGGTGCAGCCCTGGGGGCTGTAGCCATCGGGGAACACGGGCCCAAGTCCAGAATCTCGGCAGGGCCTCCGTCACATTCACTGAATTAGTGAGCGTGTTCAGGTTGTCGCAGCAGGGACTGCGGGGTGGCAGGGTCCGCAGGAAGGGAGGTGGCTCTGTGAGGACTGGGGAGGCTGGAGTGGGTGCTCACTGAGGCTTGAGGACTGGGGCCGAGAGCGAGCCCACTCATCCCGCGTGTCTCCGGCCCAGGTGTGTTACCGTGTGCTGATGCAGCTGTGCTCGCACTCACGGGCAGCCCGTGCTGTCCGTGCGGGTCATGCTGGACATGCGGCGGGCAGGCATTGTGCCCAACACCATCACCTACGGCTACTATAACAAGGTGCCCAGTCACTCGCCTTTGGGGTGGGCCGTGGGATGGTGGCAGGGGTGTGTGGTGCGGGTGCTGTTCCCCAACACCTGTGGCTCTGCCCTCCCCGTGGAGATCGGGCCCATACAGTCCAACAAGGTCCCGCGGCCACTGTCACAGAGCTCCTCTAGTGCCTCAGCACCTGGGCCGCTTTGAGTCTCACCCACAGCAGTCCTGGCAAGCAGGTTAGGAGAGTACCGCCACCTCCCAGGAATAGCTGATTGTGGGAGCCAGTATGCCAGGCTCTGCTCCAAAGACAGCATCCACATAAAACCATCTTACCTTTCCCACAGCTCCTTGAAGTGGAACAGTTATCGTCCCCATCTTACAGATGAGGCCATGAAGTTGCAGGGGGTTAGTAACTTGTCCGAGGTACCACAGTAAGTTAGGGGTTAGGACACACACAGGCGTATCGTTTCCTGAATCCAGGCCCTTTGCCATGACACTAAACTATTTCCTGTTTTTTAGATGAGGAAACTAATGGCCAAAACAAATGAACTGATTTCTTCAAAGCCCACAGTTTATAAACAGCAGTCTGCAGACAGGTTGTCTCCACTGCTTCTGACTTCCTCCAGAACCCCTCAGGGTGGCCACCCCAGCTCTCTGTTCTGGGCTCTTGTTCCTGGCTGAGCCCTTGGCAGGACAATCATAGGCAGGATGTCTGGAGGGAAAGGTGGTCGCTGGGCCCCCAGGTCAGGCAGTCAGCATCTAGCTGAGGCCCAGGGAGACAGGCCATCTGCATGGGTGAACACTGTGCTTGGCAGGCTGTGCTGGAAAGCAAGTGGCCGTCTGGGCACACCGGGTGGGCGCCTGCGCTGGGCCAAGCTCCGGAACGTGGTTCTGGGGGCTGCTCAGTTCCGCCAGCCCTTGAGAGAACAGAGGCAGCGGCAGCAGAAGCAGGAGGTGGAAACAGCAGCCCAAGAGGCAGGCAGCTTGCAGACAGGTGGGTAGGGCCTGGCGACACTGGTGGGGACAGGCATGGAGAGGTGGGCTGGTCCAGTGGCTGACAGTCGGTGCGCTAAGGATGGGTAGACTACACTTGGCAGCCAACAAAAGACAAGCGATTCTGCCTGGGAGAAGCCTTGCAGACCCAGGTCCCTGTGAGGAGCTCTGTTTTGGGGCTGGGGGCCAGGTTTCCAGCTGGCTGTCTTTTGACCCCCTCCCTGCCTTCTGCAGAGCCCTATTTGGAGCGCCCCTCCCCTACCCGCCCCCCTTCAGCGCCAGACTACCTGGGCCGGGAGAAGCCTGCGGGACCCCGCCTCACCTATGGGGCGCCTGGTGAAGAGCGGCAGCCTGGGTAGTGCCCGAGGGGCACAGCCCACTGTGGAGGCTGGTGTGGCCCACAGTGAGTGCCCTCATCCCACACCCCACCCCTCGGCCCATCAGCTTCCCTAACCACCTGCCAGGTGGAGGGGTGGTGCTCTGTGGCAGGTACTGTAGGCTCTGCAGGAATCTTGCCCAGACTGTCATCATGGTGGGGGCCGTGGTGCCAGCTTGCATAGCCAGGAATTGTGTTTACTTAGGTCCCAAGGAGGGCCCGGACTCCATCTTCCCTGATTCTTTTCTGCCTTGCAGTGATAGAGGCCTTGGGGGTCCTGGAACCCCGGGGATCACCCATACCCTGGCATGATGGAAGCCTCTCAGACCTGAGCCTGACCGGGGAAGAGTCGGCACCTGGAGGCAGCCCAGGGGACTCAGGCTCAGCCCTGAGCACCCAGTCCACTGAAACCCTGGAAGGGCCAAGTGGGCGGGTGCCCAAGGCTGGTGGGCGTCAGGATGAGGCCAGCACCCCCGAAGAGGGCTGAGTGCCCGCCTCCAACAGCTACTCACTCCTTCTCGCCGCTCCCCCACCTCTCGTGCCGCCCCGTCTGAGCTTCCCCCTGACCTGCCTCCCTCAGCCCGTCGCAGCCCCATGGACAGCCTTCTGCGCCCCGGGAGCGCCCTGGATCCACTGCATCCGAGGTAACCACTAAGGGCAGGCTCCAGACACTTCAGCACTTGGAGGCCTGGGGAGGGGGCTGCGAACTCGCAGTGCCCAGAAGTGGGCCGTGAACAGTGGCTGAGCCAGCTTCCTGGATAAAGAGCAGCATGGAGTTGGCTGACTGTGCTTTCTCTCATAATGGCAGAGCTCAGCCTCTCTGGGCAGTGAGTGGGACCTCTCAGAATCTTCTCTCAGCAGCGTGAGCCTTCGCCGTTCCTCAGAGCGCCTCAGTGATACCCCTGGATCCTTCCAGCCACCTTCCCTGGAAGTGAGGATAACCCCTCCCACACAGACTGCTGGAGCTCACACATATACCACACCCAAGGCACCCTGTCAGAGGCAGGGGCTGGTGGGAGGCGGGAGGAGGCTGAGCTGGGCTGTGGAGGTTCGAGCCTGGGTAAGGAGCAGGGGCTCCTGAGCCCTGAGGCCAAAGGGGCCTGCTTCCTGGGGGCTTTCGCCCGCAGATTCTGCTGTCTAGCTGCTCACTGTGCCGTGCCTGTGACTCCCTGGTGTATGATGAGGAGATCATGGCTGGCTGGGCGCCTGACGACTCCAACCTCAACACCACCTGTCCGTTCTGCGCCTGCCCCTTTGTGCCCCTGCTCAGTGTCCAGACCCTTGATTCCCGACCCAGGTGCCCAAAACCGGGCAGGGGGCTGCGGGTGCGGCAGGGTGGCAGAGGCCTGAGGGCTGACCTTCCCACCATCTCCTTGCAGTGCCCCCAGCACCAAGCCTGCCCCTGCTGGTGCCAGTGGCAGCAGCGACGCTCCTGTCCCCGGGGGCCCAGGCCCTGTGCTCAGTGACCGCAGGCTTTGCCTAGCCCTGGATGAGCCACAGCTCTGCAATGGGCACATGGGGGTAAGGGCTGGGCCAGAGCCCAGCTGCGAGAGAGAGAGAGAGAGAGAGAGAGAGAGAGAGTGTGTGTGTGTGTGTGTGTGTGTGTGTGTGTGTGAGAGAGAGAGAGAGAGTGTGTGTGTGTGTGTGTGTGTGCCAGAGCCCAGCTGAGAGTGTGTGTGTGTGTGTGTGTGTGCCAGAGCCCAGCTGAGAGAGAGAGTGTGTGTGTGTGTGTGTGTGTGTGTGTGTGTGTGTGTGTGTGTGTGTGTGTGTTGCCCTGTGGGGAGCCCCAGTGACGCTGAGGAGAGATGGGTACAGAGGACAAGGGGCATCCCAGAAGCTGCTGGACGTGGTGGCTCAGTGGGAAGCAGGGCTCTGAGGATGGGGCTGTGGTATATGCCCTCCCCTGCCCTCCCGCTTTGTGCCTGACAGAGTGCCTCCCGGCGTGTTGAGAGTGGGGCGTGGGCATATCTCAGCCCCCTTGTGCTGCGGAAGGAGCTGGAGTCACTGGTCGAGAACGAGGGCAGTGAGGTGCTGGCATTGCCTGAGTTGCCTGCTGCTCACCCCATCATCTTCTGGAACCTTCTGTGGTATTTCCAGCGGCTGCGCCTGCCCAGCATTCTGCCATGCTTGGTGCTGGCCTCCTGTGATGGGCCCCCGCCCCCCAGGTCAGTGTGCAGACACAGTCCCCGCCCGCGCAGCCCCCCCTCCCCTGTCTCCTAGCTCTGTTTCTCAGTCCTCTGTGTCCTTGGCGCTATAGGCAGAGCACAGGTTTGGAGTCGCTTATACCTGCTTGACTCCTGGCCATTTCACTCCACTTCTCTGGGCTTCAGTTTTCTCATCTGTAAGATGGCATAAGTGCCCCCTCTTTGGGCTGTTGTTAGGCACCTAGTGTAGTGCCTGTTACCCCAATACTAATTTGTTAATGTTCGTCTATTCATCACTCTATTCATTGCACCAATATTTATTGGGCACTTTTTAGGTTCCAGGCAGAGTTTTAGGCACTAGGGATGTAGCAGATTACAAAACAAAGTCCTTGCTCTCAGAGAACTTGTATTCCCATGGGGAACAAGAGTTTCTCTCTTCTCTTTAGCTGTGCCCTGTAATGTCCCCGTCCCTTGGAATAGCACCTGTCCGTTTCCTGTCCTCTGCCTCCCACGCCATGAATGAGCCTGTCTCCTTTATCTTGGCTCCCTGCAGGCCCCAGCTCCTTGGATAATGCCTGATCCAGCATCCGTGCAGGTGCGGCTGCTGTGGGATGTCCTGACCCCTGATCCTGATAGCTGCCCACCTCTCTATGTACTCTGGAGGGTCCACAGTGAGTCTCATATTTGGCCCAGAATGGGAAGGAGTAGGTCCCATGCTTAGAGGGCTCAATAATCTTGTTTACCTTCTTTTCTTCCACCCAGGCCAGATCCCACAGCGGGTGGTATGGCCAGGTCCAGTACCTGCATCCCTTAGCCTGGCATTGTTGGAATCGGTGCTGCGCCACGTTGGTCTCAACGAGGTGCACAAGGCTATAGGGCTCCTGCTAGAAACTCTAGGGCCCCCCTCCCACTGGCCTACACCTGCAAAGGTATCATGTTCCCATCTGAGAGGTCCTGGGTCTGTCGCGGGCTCCTTCCCGCCTTACCTCACTTAGACCCTTTTGACTCCACTCCAGGGGCATCTACCGTGAGATCTTATTCCTGACATTGGCTGCTCTGGGCAAGGACCACATGGATATAGGTGAGGGAGCAGGCAGGGGCTGAGGGGTTTAGATCTAGCACCAGGTGTGGGAGGCTGGGGATTGACCTAACATACTGACCTACCTCCACCCTCTTCCCTAGTGGCCTTCGACAAGAAGTATAAATCTGCCTTTAACAAGCTGGCCAGCAGCATGGGCAAGGAGGAGCTGAGGCAGCGGCGGGCACAGATGCCTACCCCAAAGGCCATTGATTGCCGGAAATGTTTCGGAGCACCTCTGGAATGCTAGGGACCCTTAAGCTTCCTTCTCCAGTCTGGGTTGAGGAGGTGAGGGAGGAAGGATTCTAAAGAGAACCTGCTTCTCTGTTTCTTTCCTAGAGGAGTTGGGAATAGGCTAGGAAGCATGCCCAGCCATAGGCTGTGAGTGGGGGCAGTGAGGACCCACTGTTACCAAAAGTCACAATTTCCCATCTCCAGCCTGCCCTCTATGCTCATGCTGATGTTGGAGGAGGCCTAGGGGTAGCTGGCACATCTCTGTTCCACTCCATCCTATACGAGGAACTCCCCTCCAGGGTACCCACAGATCTGCACTGCCCTGGCCATTTTATAAGTTTTTGTTTTAAAAAACAACTGGAAAGATACACAGCTACTGAGCCTTTGCCCTGAACGGGAGGGAGGGAGGAGATGGTCCTCTCCCTAGAATTGCCGAAGGAGCCTAAGGCTCTCTATGCCTTTCTACCTTAGTGTTTGTATTTTTAAGTTATTTATTCTGGAGCCACAGCCCCCTTGCTTAGGAGGTTCTTATGGACAGTAAGAGAGAGAAGGGAGATGGGGCTCCATGGTCCAGTGGTTTGTAGCTCCTTGAAAGTCAGGAGTTAGAAGCTAGAGGAGTCCCAAGCTCCCCTTAGGAAAAATTGGTGCCCCTCTAGTCCTGATCCTTCTTGTCCACTCCATCTTGGGAATGCCTCACACACCCAAGGCCCTGACTGTGCAATAAGGATTGTTCCTTGTGAAGTTTTGTTGGATGTAAATATAGTAAAAGCTGCTTCTGTCTTTTTTCTTCTGCCTCCTGTTCTCTGGGATAAAGGTGGGGGGATACCGCTGTTTTTCTCCTGGCTGCACATCCGTCTCTCCACCTTTTCATCCCTTGCTGCCTTTGGGCACACACTACTTTCCCTGACCAGGTCTGGTGCTGGTCCCTTGGGGCACAGGGAGTCTCAGAGCAGGCGAGGGGTGAATCCAGTGCTGGCTATGGTGGTGCCAGTCTGTGTGGTACTTCTGGCCCTCCCACACAATCACCTCCTTGTCCCTCATCTGTGCCCCACACAAAGGCTCCATTCTCTGGGGCCCCTGAGCTCATCTCTGCCTTCTTTCCTCTCCCCCATATTCCCCCTCCCAACTTCTCCAGTACCTCACAGGGATGACAACCCTCTCCCCAGTCACTGGTGTTGGCCACGCTCACACATACTGGGAGCTGCTCTAACTGCAGGCAGTACTCTTCCAACCAGGGTCTCAGCCTGGGACAGCACTAGGAGTACAAGATCAAGGATTAAGGAGCTCACTACATGTGGGCATCAGGCAGCCAGGCACTACTTTTCTAATCCTTTTGGCCCCACTTGGAGTTCTCCCTTTTTTCCTATATAATCAAATAAACACAGGAAACAACTCCTAACAGAGCTGCAAAATCAATTACCAAAGGGAATTAACCAGCAAAACAAAAATGCCTTGGGGAAGGAGTGTCAGTGGAGGAAATAACTTACATGAGCCTCTAGTCCAAATTCCTGGGGGTGGATATCAGTGGATGAAGATAGCAGTACTACTGAATTCTGGGACCCTCAGGCCAGAGGATGCTTTCCCATCCTGTCTGGAGCACTGTCCTAAAGAAGCTGCAAAGGAAAGGAGGAGGGGCTTAGGAAATGCCATCTGTTTTTGTCGGGGACTAGAAGATGACTTCTTCAAAGGGGAACCTTCACATTGCCCCAGGTTCTGATTAGATCTCACTACCTAGGGTCAAACTTTCCCTGTATCATCCCTAATAACCTGCAAGGGAGCAACTGCCTTCCTGAAAGCATAAGTTTCTGGTGAGCGTAGCATGCCCAGCCATGCACTGAACTGTCTGGAATTACAGAGAGAATTTTAGGGCTCAGTCCCTACCTTACTAGAGCATGCAGTCTTCCTGATCTAGAGTGCCTCCCAGCCTACGTTGTTCATTTTGAGGCTTCCTCAAGAGGCCTATAGTCAGATGGGTGGAACTGCAGAATTCTTGAACCACAAGGGTATCTCGGAATTCCAACAGCCAAGTATTCACCATAGCATCTGACATCTCTGACCTGTGGCTTTGGGGAACTGAATGAGGGGAAGGATATATCCAAATTACCTGGTCCCAATTTCTTTCCCTTCACTTTAGAATGTGTAGGCTTCAGTAGGACAAATTTTAGTTAAATCTTGTCTCTGGCACTTTCTAATTTTATTACATCAGACAAGTTACTTAACTGCTTGTGCCTCAGTTTTTCCTCATCTGCAAACTGGGGAGGGGTTGATTAAAGACTAATTTTGAAATCTAGATAAAGTGCTACACTCAATAAGCATTAGCTCCAAAAAGAGAACGAACAGGTAGAGCCTGCAGAGGACAAAGGACATGCCTGCTACTCAGTGGCCTTGCTTACTTGTCTTTCTTGGAGATTGATCACTAGATTGAAAGTTGCCCCACCACAGCCTGATTTTAATTTTGTCGAAAGGGGTTTTCTCGGGCCTCACTAGTATCTTTCTCAGTCTTATATCTTCCACCACTGTGTTTCTCTTGTATCGTCGCAGCCCTTGAAGAATGGCCCTTCAGACAGCACAAAAATGACTGAATTGATAATGGACGAAGCAACAGGTTAGGGAAAAGGGCCAGTACTTTCCATGAGGGCAGTGACTGTGTCCCATGTACTGCTCTATGCCCAGCACAAAGAAGAATGTCTAATCACATAACAGGTCCTCTATCATGTGCGAAATAACCGAACCAGTGAAGGTATCAAAATGAGTGGGGGAGTGGTGAAATAATTTTCAATGCAGTATAAGGCAGGTACTACAAATAGAATAACGACAAAAACTGAATTTTGAACTAAGAGGGTGAAATTGTTGGAAAAGTGAGGAAAACTCTCACAATAGTTACTATTATGTTTGTGGAGTATTTACTAAGTCCTTGGCACTGTCCTGAGCAGTTAAAATGTACTATTTTATAATCCTCACAATTACTCTATGAACTAAGGTACTCATCAATCATTCCCATTTTAAAGATAGGGAAACTAGGGCGTAGACAATAGACGTTAAGTAACTTGCACCCAAATCACAACAACTGGTGAGAGATCCAAACCCAGGCAGTCAGATTCCAGACTATATTCTTTACCTGGACACTACTACAATGAAAAGAATGTGCTTTACCTACTTTTGAACATTTTTGTGTGTCTGTTCAGGGTCCACCTGTCTTTTTGTGCCCATGTCCTTCATTAGTTTCATTTCCATTGCACAGCGTGACTTCTAAATGACTTGAAAAACACATTCTAGTGCTTCTGGAACCAGTTATTTCTGAGTTTGAGCCATTAGTCATTAATTAGCTGCCTGAACTTTGCAAGCTCCTTAGCCTCTCTGAACCTCTGAGCCTCTCTGAACCCCTTTCTGGATCTACTGGCTTCAATTTTCAACTCTGCCACTTATATGTAACTCTGGGGAAATAATTTGATTTGTAGCTCATTTCCTTAATCTGTATAATGGGGCTAACAGTATCTACCTCACTGAGTTACAAGGAATAAATAATCCATGGAAAGCTCTTAAAAAAATAAGAATGCACATACAGCACAGTGCCTCAGTCTCTGCCCAAAACGTTAGCTATTACCATTCCTTTAACACACTGACTCTGATACTTGGTACCTCAGATGCTCAAGAACAATACTTATAGTACGTGTTCGAAAAACGCTGGGTTTAGACGCTCCTAACTGCTTTAGGGAAGTAGGGAGGCTAGCAGGAGTTGGGCCTTGAGTTGATTAGGTGTAGTCGGTGGAGTGGGAGGCTGTTTCCCTCACTGTGAACCTGATCAGATCAGAGATCCGGAGAGAAGGAGCTGCGAGCGCTCTGCGCGGCGTAATTTCTCAGCAATTTGGCTGTCTGTCTTTTTCCCCCAGTCGTGATTCAGTCACGACAGGACCGTGCTGAGGTACAATGAAGACCAGGAAGCTCAAGGCTTTTGGCAGACGGAGACAGGCCACGCCCCAAACAGACAGCAAGGCCCGAGCGCCTCAAGCTACTGCTATCGTGAAATTCCTGGATTCTGTCGCGATGAAACACCACCCAACGCAGACCCCACTGCCGTTCGCCAGTCTCCATCTTTAGAATTGGAAGAATGAGAGCACGCCAAAGGGGAATCCCGGTTTGGGGATACTGGGGTACGGCGGCTGCCTGGGGACCAAAACGTCTCTAAGGTAAAGTTGCAGCCTGAAGCGATTTTTTGACCCCCGACACTTAATGGGCTGCTGAAGACCCGGATGTGTCTGGGACTGGCCGAGGTACCCATTAACGCGCCCCCGCTAGACCATCCCCCTCCTCCCTTTAGGATTGGGTCTTACGTACGCCAATCATCACTTCTCCAGCCACTCACTCGTCAAGGGTGGGGTGTAGCCCCGATAGCCCGTCTCCTATTGGTAGGGCCGAGAAGAGAAGGGCGGGGAGGCCGGCTCAGGTCGCCCAATGGGCGTCGTGGCGTGTGGGGAAGGCGGAGCCGAGGTGCTTGGCAGCTGCCCAATCAGCGTCCTTGTTTGTGTGGTGCCGCCGCCGCCGGTGCAGCCGCCGCCGCCGCCGCTGCCCCCGTCTGTACCGCAGTGTCTGCTCCGCCCGCCCGCCCGGGTCCGGCCCGCCCCCTCCCCCACCCCCGCCCCCGGTCCCGTCAGCGGGGTCCGGAACCTACTGTGCCGTCGCCTCTTCCTTTTTCGACGCCGCCGCCGCCGCCTGAGGAGGCGAGCTGGCCGGGAGTTACACCGCCACCGCCAGGTGAGGAGCTTTGGCCTAGGCCAGCCTGGCCGCCCCGCCCGCCCGGGGGCGGTGAGGAGCGAGGGAGGGAGGGAGGCTGGGAGGAGGCGGTGGTGGCGGAGGTGGCGGAGGTGGGGGGAAGGGAAAGGTGGAGGGGCGGGGGGAGGGGAAGCGCCCGCGAGCCGACGCCCGCCCGCGCGCCCCCGCCTTGCGTCCCCCTCCCCCACCCCGGCACCGCGCGCCCCCCGCCTCGCGCTCCCCCTTCACCTCATCCCCCCCCCCCTCCCCCGCTCCGCGCGCGCCCCGGTCTTTCACTTCGGCCTCGCGCGCCCCCAGCTCGTGTCCCTTCATTTCTTCTCCTTTTACTCTTTCTCCCCTCCCTCGCGCCCCGTTTCCCCCGCCTTCCCCGCTTTAACTCACTGCCTCATGCCCGCCATGCTCCCCTCCTTTCCTCTCTAGCGCGCCCCCCTTAACTCTCTCCACCCCCAGTGGTGCCCTCAGGGTGCGGGGGCCGCTCCCTACTCTCAGTCTTCTGTTTGCCGGCGGTTGGGACAAATAGGGGACCCTTAAGGGTGAGGGAAACATGGGATGATTATCTTTATATAGGCAAAGGGATCAGGAGCGCAGAACCTTACCCCTTTATTTCATCGTTCACTGCGTTCCTTCGCCCTCCCGTAGAAGGGAATTGTCTAAGCCTGTGTGGGTACTCGTCTTCTGTAGTGACTAAACCATCCCTTTCTTCGGCTGGGCTTCTGGGTCCCACTGGATCTGTATCCCAGTTCAGTCAGTGCCTGAGGGCCGAGAGAACTAGAACTTACCCTTTCCTAAAGCAGATCCGGACTTTGACTACTTTTGGCCTCCCCGCTTTCAATTACATGGAGGAGATAAGCTGCTCCTCTTAGTGCAGAGGTTTGGGTGCCATTTGCCTGCCGAGGGCACCTTTCCCCCTTCATAAAGGTATGGTAGCCTTTTGGATTCTTCCCCAGCATCAAGTTCCCTCCAAACACTTGATGTTATTGGTTCGTAGTGCTGGCACTGAAGTGGAGATGGAGGCTTTGATGGTGGCTGGGTGGCATGTAGATGCTAACCGAGCTTGCCATCAACCTTTTTTTCTTTCATTGACACCTGGAGAATCGGGTAGCCCTCTGAGAACAGTTTTCTCATTTCTGAGAAATGGTTATTTAGAGGGCTTTTGTGTAGGTGAGGAGAGCTGGGAGATACTTAAGGTAGTGTATTTCAGCAAAGGAAAAGAGCAATGCTTTCAAGCTAGATTGCAGCAGAGAGATTTGAACTTGCAGCAGCTGGAGTAAAAGCAGGTTTAACAGATCTGTGTCCGGAGAAGAGCTGATGCTTTTGAGTTTTTAAAACGTTTTCTCCCTCTCAAAATGTTTATTTTTGAGTAGACAGTGCTTGAATGTGACCCAAAGTGAAAAGAAATCTCTCACCTGTGTCCTCCAGCTTCCAGCCCCCTCCTCCTCATACGAATGACTTCTGTTTTCTTGCATCAGCCTGGTGTCTGTGTATATTGAAGATTATCCTGTTTGGGAATTTAGTGCTAACGTTATTGCTTCTTTGATACACTGACTTAAACTCTTTCTTGAGATAACCACTTGGATTCATACTTTTGGTGCTTGGAGCAGTCCTGGTAGAGAATTGTCCTAGAGTGGCATTTCTGCTGGTCCTTGGTTGGGGAAGAGGTACTATTGGAGCTGCTAAAGGTCATGCTACGCAGGAGCTGAGTATACTTTTGAGGGAAGGTCCACAACTGTTGGAAATGGTGCTGGTTTTTCAGTGACTGATATATTCTCTGGCTGTTTTGGAATGGACTGGATCAAGGATGATCTTTCCTTGGGCTTTTTAAGCAGATAGGCTGTATAAATAAGGAGTTAATGGGAGTATGGATCTGGTAGTACTGTGTTCCCTTTTAAAAGAATATAGTATTTTAGTCTAGTGGCAGTGATAGTCACCATGGTAAGGAATGAAGTAGGTGAGTAATAATCAGCAGGAATCAGAAGGCTGGATCTTTAGCCTGAGTGACCCAGTTTGAGAAGAGGTGAGGCTTAGGAACTTGTGTCCTGCCTGTTCCTTACTTAAGAACACTTTCAAGGAGGTGAGAGTGATTTGTAGCTGACAGCCGCATCCATCTTTATGACACTGTGGTTTGCCTTCCCTGACTATGTGTGATGTCTGTTAACTTCCTGTTTAGAGGCAGTCCCAGTAGGGTCTGAATAGAGGCTGCATTCAAATACTTGTCTAGGAACAACGTTAACCAGGTTCCCTGATCAGCACTTCAGATCTTAGTTATGACAGTAACTTTTACTGCTGTGTTAAGCAGAATACCACAGGGTGGTGGGGGAGGGAAATGTGAGAATTTTGTTCTTAATCTCATAGTCTTAAAGTACCTTCAAAGCCTGTGTGCTGTCCCCCTCCCCTTTTTGGATAAATGTCTCTCCTTACTGTCCCCCCACCCCCACCACAAACTGTACTCAACTTTTTTCTTTTTCTGCCTGGGCCTGGCCAGACCTCCAGGTTGGGTTTTGTTAGAAAACCGCAGAGTGGAAGAAAAAGAGTCAATGTGTCGATAATAGTATCCTAACTGCCCAGGTTCATTCTTTTTTTTTTTTTTTTAATCTTTTTGTCTCTTTTTTTTTTTTTTTTAGGAGGGGGATTCATTCTTGCTTTAAGCATTATTTTATATGTTGTATGTAAACCAGGACTCTTGTTTCAATTTTACTGATTGTTCCTTCCTTACCTCCTCCACCCATCAAGCTGGAGGTGCGTATTTAGGGGAATAGCAGCTGTGGCATCCTGGTTTCTGTAGTGGAGCATATTCTTTGTTAGCCACCTCATTGGGACAAGCAACCCCTTAGACCCGTCTTACTGACAAGCAGTCCCTGAACTCAGTCAGAATGCATATTTAGTTCATTGAGAAAAGCCAAACCAGCTTTGGTCAAGTAAAATGATTGCTAGAGAGATCATGATTTCAGCCATAACTGGAACTCAAGGACTTTCTTCTCTGGACCCTTTGCGGTACTTAAAGCCCTGCATCATTCTATATTAAGGCACAATAGCCAGGGATTCTCTGATACAGTTTAGAGGGAAAGAAGAAGAAAAAGAAAACCCAGTCAGTCAGATAGACTATAAATCTAGTCCTGGCATAAAGCTGTCCACCTCTTTGCTCAGGAAGATCCAGCCTATCAGGCAGTGCCACACAAAGTTTCACTTGTTCTGTATTGGCTAAGCCTGGGAAAGGAGATAGGGATTTCAGTTTCTTTTGAAAAGGACTGACTTTGGAGGGGAAAATATTAGTCATTTTGTTTGTTTTATCCTCAGTAATTTCTGTGATACTTTTTCTGTAGGTACTGGTTGGGGGTTTTGATGGCTCTAGAGTTCATGAAGCAGAGAGCCTCCTGTATTTGCATAGTAGTAATGAAAGCCTCTGGACAATAGAATTGCTCCTTCTTCGTGTTTCATCTTTTACCTTCTCTTTTATGGATATATGAAGTATTCCTATAGCATTTGAGGTTATTCAGTAGGAAAGGAGTGACTTAGGATCATTATGAGCCTAACCAGGTCTGGATAGTATCTCAGGAATGTTTGGTGTCTCCCTCAAAATCCTCTGGTCTTTGCTTTAAGGTGCCATCAATTGGCAAGAGACTATCAACAGTTTGGGGTTGTAGTACCAAAAGCAACAGATGAATGAGGACAAGTATTTTGTTACTTTTGAGGTATGAAATGATCAATCTCAAACCTCAAAGAGTCATCATAATTGCAGAAGCTTCTTTAACTGTGTGTGAACTTGATTGTTATTAATACTAGCAGTGAGCTGTTAAGGAACATGACAATACTTTGACATTCACAAGCCATTATTTTGTTTGTTTTCACATCTGGCTAGTTTACACTTTTAAAAATAATTCAGATTATTTTTACTTGAATCTGAAAGTCATGTTGTAAGTCTCCTGATAAAGCTTTCTTGATCTAGTCTCATTTTGGGAGGAAGCTGGAATTTGTAATCTCCTCAAATATAGGCTGGAATATTAGGATTTAGATTAGACTTTAGGATTAGTGAATTCTCATTGTGGCTGTGGGGGATTAGATGTGTTAATTGGAGAGGTTGTGCATCTCTAACCTAGAAGGTATTTATTTATAAAGTTAGCTTTTTGAGAATATTTAAATTCAGACTTCCCAGGAGGGAAATTGTGCACTAATAAGTGGCAAGTTGGAATAGCAGAACACAAGTAGAGAGTCTAGAAATCCTGGGTCAAGTCCTAGCTTTGCCATTTTTTAGGTATATGATTGTGGGTAATTGGTTCCTGAACCAGGGATAGAACCCAGGCCCTCAGCAGTGAAAATGTGGAGTGCTAACCACCAGGAAGGAGGGTTGATACTCAGTCAGTCATGTCCGACTGTTTGCGACTTCATGGGCTCCTCTGTCCATGGAATTTTCCAGGCAAGAATATTGGAGTGGGTTGCCATTTCCTATTCCAGGGGATCTTCCCAACCCAGGAATTGAACCCACATCTCTTATGTCTCCTGCATTGGCAGGCAGGTACTTTACCTCTGGTGTCACCTGGGACGCTAACCAGACCATCAGGGAATTCCCAAGCCTCCTAATTTTTGAATTCCTATTTCTTGCACAGTAAAAGCCAGTTTTTACAGTGGGCTCTAAGATATTACATGCTCTGCCCTTCCCTGCTGTTGCTGCTCAGTCACGTCAGTCCCTTTTCTTTTTGATCTCGTGTCATCCTCTCTTTTGCTCATGCCATCCCAGCCACAGTGGCTTGTTCCTTACTACATCGGTCACATTCTTTATCTCAGGACCTTTGCACTAGTTACTCCTTCTAGTGGGAAATATCTGTTTTTCCCACAGAGATAATACAAATGACTAATTTTCTTACTTCCTTCAGTCGAATCTTTGTTTCAATGTCACCTTGTCACCTTTTGAGTGAGACTTTATCCTACCTATATTTAAAATTGCACCTTCAACTTCCACCCCTCACTCCTAATCCTTCTCTGTTTTTCAGTGTACAGCTTTCTGACATACTTGTTACATTTATTGTTTATTGATTCCCTGGTATGATGTCAAGTCTGTGAAGACTTGCATGTATTTTGATGTTTTGTTTAATGCCTAGTACAGTATTTGGCATATAGTTAATACTCAATAACTATTTCTTTTTAAAAAATATTTATTTGGCTGTGCTGGGTCTTGGTTGCAGTACAAGGGATCTTCATTCTTAGTTGCGGCATGTGGGATCTAGTTCCCTGACCAAGGATTGAACCTGAGTGCCTTGGATTGGGGAGCATGAAGTCTTAGCCACTGGGCTACCAGGGAAGTCCCTCAATAACTATTTCTTAATCAAGTAGGAATAATAATAACTTTTTCTTATCTGTTTGTTTATAACAAAGCTATGAAATGTGGTAAGCATGATACAGGATCTTAAAATGTTTTTGAACTTGGAAGCATTCATTGTACAAATAATGATGATAGAATGATTGCCTTCTCATTGAAATGGTAAATAACACTTGATTATGGAAAAAAAATCTTCATATATATTCACATATATTATCGCATCTCCTAAACTCCATTTCTCTTGTTTCCAGTTGTCCACTGTATGGTAGATGTAGCCATCTCTGTATTCCATTGCTACCTCAGACTAAACATTTTCGTCACCTACTCCCCTTTTGTGATTCATTGAGTCATCGAAGCTAGAGATGTGAGCATTATTGTCAGTTCTCTCTCTCTTATCCATTACTTTCCAAATATTTCTGAATCTATACCTTTTTTCTGTATTTCCATTGCTGCTGCTCAGGACTACAACAACTTTTATTTGGAATATTACCATGATCTCTTATAGTTCTCTCTGTTTTTAGTCTTGCTCCCTTTAAACCATCAGTCATACTCTCTTCAAAATAGTCTAATGGAGATCTGATTATTCAGTTTCCCCTTCTCAGAAGTATTCAGTAGTTTCCAATCATTTAAAGGTACTCTGCATGATATCAAGGGCCCTTTATAAATCTTAACCTTTGTTTTTCTCTCCAGCTTTACATTTCTCCCTTCACAGTTTATACATGAGCAGATACAATTCTTTTAGTTACCAGATCAGCTTCCAAATTTCATCTCAAATGCTACTCTCTCTGGGAACCCTTCCTTGACTTGCCCAAAGAGACTTAGATATACTTTCTTCTTTGATCTCACTCTAATTTGTATATATTGCATGTCTCCCCCAGTGGTCTGACAACACTCTGAGATAAAGATATACCATGTCTTTTTACTATTGTTTCTCCAGTGCCTAGCATGGTGTCTGTCACCTATAAAATGTTTTAAAATAATGAATAATTCTATGAATTGAGAAAATGCTGCATACATTTAGAAGATGCCCCCTTTGTTATATTCTGGGGACAGAAGAACCCAATTGGTGTCTTTGTTGCATTTATCTGTGTGACCTTGGTTGAGTCACTTGAAGTCTCCCAAGCCATAGTTTTTCAAATTAGAAATAATCAGTAGCTGTTTTATCTATTTCACTATGTCTCTTTGTCAGTCACATGAGATTACACATGTAAAAATGTTTTATAAACTGTAGAGCACTGTATATAGTTGTTAGTTATTATGTGCTGGCACAAGCTGAGCTTTTCTCACAACTCATTTTTTCTTGTTTATATTGATGTAGGCCTTTTCATTTTATCATCGAAACCATAAATAACTCTTCTACAACTTGTGTTTTGTTCATGTCCTTTTTCATTAGTAGGCGTGACGTGTTCCTATATATTGTCTTAAACAGGGCAAGTTTAAAGGCTTTCTCAGTAGTCCAGTGGGTTAAAGAGGTTGTAAAGTCCTGGAAATTACTCTTCTCAAGGAGTACCTCAGTCATGGATTCTGTAATTTTTTCTTCAGTTTTTTTTTTTAATGCATTTTTGCAACTTTTGAAACTTGAAGGGAATTTTTAAAATGTAAATATAAATTCATTTGTTGAGTACTTTCTTTGCGTAAGGCTTTATGCTATTTTAATTCTAACAATAACTCTGTGAGGGAGGTATTATAATTTTACAGATGAGAAAATTCAGTTTTCAGGAAGGTTATCATTTTGCTGAAATCTCAAAAATTAATAAAAGTGGTGAATCCAGTATTTGAACAATTTTGCCTGACTCCAAAAGTTATCTTACTGTTCTCTTAATGCTTCTCCTAGAGTTTTGTTTTGCCTTTGCAAAAACAAACCAAACAAGAAAATGATAGTTTTCCTGGTAGATCTTATATGAAAAAAGTTACATGATCAAATTAGGGTTTTGAAAAATTCTGGGTTAAGTTAAGGCAGATTTCTTTACAATATAAGATCCCAAAGCCTTGCATGTCTAAATATACATTTATATTAGGAGTGGTAAAAGAATGACTAAAGGATGCAAAGCTTCTGGAAATCATTTGACCATGAAGAGTGAGAATCTCTTTGAGAAGATAGTACTGCACCTTGACAATCTGCTTTCTTGTAGTTCTTCTGTGGGTTGATTTTTTTAAAAAAAGAGTTGTCACTCTTGAATGAGGGAATTAACTGCTTTTGTGTGCTAGTTTTCCAGAGAACTAGTATGATGGTATTATGCTAGATTTTTTTTTTTAGAAACTTCACTGGTTTGGAGGCTGTAGTTTTTCCCCCATGAAATCTTCAAAGGCAAATGGCACAGCTCATCCAACTTGGCTCTTACCTTCAATGAGTTCCCAGGAGGAAAACTCTTCACTGAGCTGCTGCCTCCACCTTCTTTCATCTTGCATGCTAGGAAACAGGAGAGTAAGGTTTCTGCTTTGTGTGTGAGCAGAATCCCCTGAGCCAGGAGCAAGAAGCTCTTCCTTGCTGTAAGGATGGTAGTTTCACACTAAGAGATCTGTAAAGCCCACTGTTCTTTCTCTTCTGTGATGCATGCAGACAGACATGGGTATCAGAGGCAAGAAGGAACAATAGCTTTGATTATTTTCAGTCATACTGGTCTTGAAATTAAAATTTTGGGGGATTTGTATTCTGTTGTTTAAAAGCATAAAGGTTACCTGAATGTTGTTCACCACTAACTAGGTTGAACTACCAGTGAAAAATGTTGAAAATATTTCCTCAATAGAATAATGTATTTTGGAGGGAGGGACAGCTTCTAACCATTCTTTAACATATATTTGGCTGGATTGATGTGTTCCTATCAAAGAGATTGAAGGAGTTGGGTCATATTTATTGCAGCTGCCGTAGAAGACCCTATATTAGATTTCTGTGGAAATTGGTGTGAATAGCATGACACTCTTCCCATGTAGTACTGTCCATGAATAAATTGTGTTACTTTAATGCTGTTCTTTTCTCATTTTATAATTCACTTAGTAAAGAATGCTCACTGAATTCTTTACCTGAGTGCATTGTGAATTTGAAAGTTTTATTTTCTTAGAATATTTTAAATCCAGATTATTTTCTGCCATGTGAATGGAAACTAGAAAATGGGTCTCTTACTGCACTAAGATTCAGTCTTAAGTTTTCATTAGCCTGCATTTTTAACTCTTCACTTTGTTCATGGAAAGCTATTTCACAGTTGAGTTCTGTATAATTCATTAACATTGCACTGAAAACTTTCAAGGAATATGGGTGACTGGAAAAGGATCTTTTTACAGCTGTATTTACTTGAACAGAAACATCTTTTTATTTATTTATTCATTTATTTATGACTGTGCTGGGTCTTTCTCTAGTTGAAGCGAGTGGCAGCTACTCTTGTGGAGCATGGCCTCTAGGCATCTGGGTTTCAGTAGTTGTGGCTCACAGGCTTAGTTGCTCCACAGAACATGGAATCTTCCCAGACCAGGGGTCTAACCTGTGTTCCCTGCATTGGCAGGTGGACTCTTAACCACTGGACCCACAGTGAAGTCCCAGACAGAAACATCCTAAAAATATCAAGTGCAACTTTGAAAAACCTGGAGGGTTCAAAGGAATAAGATGTCTCTAGCTTAAATAGTGATGTAAAAATTTGAGATCTAATGAATTACTGTACATAAAGGGGTACCACTTGTTATGAACTGTTTTGATTGTTGCGTTTTTTAAAGTATTTATTTATTATTTTTGGCTGCGCTGGGTCTTTGTTAGTGTGCACAGGCTTTCTCTAGTTGTGGCGAGCATGGGCAGCTCTCTAGTTGTGGTGCATGGGCTTCTCATTGCTGTGGCTTCTCTTGTTGCAGAGCACAGGCTCCAGGGCATGCAGAGTTAGTTCAGTAGTTGCTGTGCATGGGCTTAGTAGTTGCGGCAAACAGGCTTAGTTGCCCTGCGACATGTGGAATCTTCCCTGACCAGGGATTTAACTCGTGTCTCCTGCACTGATTGGCAGATGGACCACTAGGGAAGTCCTGATTGTTTCACTGATGCTGCCAAAGCCTTGATGTATATCTGGAATTAAATCGTAGGTTCCCAGTTTTGTCAAAGACAGAGTGGTAGGTGTCCAAGAAGAGTATAACTAAGGTTGGAATCTGAGCGGTTTCTATTTCCAAATTAAACCTTTAGTCTGGCTGACTGAATACCTGATAATATTCACAAGAAGGGAGTGAAATACAGTATACTAGGGGGACTTCCTTCGTGGTCCAGTGGCTAAGAGTCCATGGTCTCAGGGCAGGGGCCCCAGGTTCAGTCCTTGGTCAGGGAACTAGATTTCATATGCTGCAGCTAAAGAATCTGCATGTTGCCACGAAGATTGATGATCCCGTTTGCCGCATCTAAGACCCAGTGGAGCCAAATAAATAAATAAATTTGGCTGCACCAAGTCTTAGTTACAGCATTTTGCATCTTTGGTTGTAGCATGTGGAATCTAGTTTCCTGACCAGGGATCGAACCTGGGCCCCTGGCCTTGGGAGCCTTGAGTCTTAGCCACTGAACCACCAGGCAAGTCCCCAATAAGTAAATATTTTTAAAAAGCAAAACTACAGTGTCTGTAGTTATGTCACTTCTGTGCTGTCTTCTAGATTCAGTTGGGTTAAGAGTGTGAAAAGGACCGTATAAGGGGCACTTTTATGATACAAAGAGGTATTAGAGGATAACAGTGAGATTTTTACTTATTATTTTGTCGCTTTAAGAATTAGCTGAAGAGGCCTTTGGAAGTGATCATTTTTAAAGTTCATTATTATTGGAGTATAGTTGCTTTACTGGGAGTGATCATTTTAATTTTGTTATGGGGGCTGCTTACCACATCTATATGTTGTCTAGACTGCACATTAGTTTTTGCTGGTTGTTTAGAAAAGCTTTGTGCTCTCTCTCTTGTTAATCTTTCCAAGTCAACTATTCTTAGTGTTGTGCATAAGTATAATTGTGTTATCTGGATATGAGAAAGTAGTCTAGTATTGGTGCTAATCTTGTGTCTTTACATAATTAGTTGAAATCTCCTTCTATGGTTACACTGGAATAACTTTTGGTCATTGTAAAAAGTATAGTTTTACAGTTAGAAAGTTTTGGGTTCACATTTCTACTTTGCCACTTAACTAGTTGTTAGACTTTAACTTCACTTCTCTGTGCCTGGTGGATAGTAACTCTGTACCTATTAAAAAATAATTGCCCATCATTCCTCAGCTTAGCACCTGGCAACCTCCATTCTACTTTCTTTGTCTATAAATTTGAGTACTCTAGGGTCTTCATATAAGTAGAATCATAAAATATTTGTCCTTTTGTGTCTAGCTTATTTAATTTTAGCATAGTACCTTCAAGGTTCATCTATGTTGTAGCATGTGTCAGAATTTCATTCCTTTTTAAGGCTGAATAATATTCCCTAAGACGTTGATGCTGGGAGAGATTGAAGGCAAAAGGAAAAGGAAGCAGCAGAGGGTGAGATGGTTAGAGAGCATCACTGACCTGGTGGACATGAATTTTAACAAACTCCAGGAGACAGTGGAGGATAGAGGAGCCTGGCATGCTGCAGTCCATGCGATTGCAGAGTCTTGCATATGACTTAGCAGCTGAACAATAGCAAGAACTGTCTTACTGTCTTCTTTTGTGACTATTCATTCCCATCAGCAATGTACCCATTTTTAAATTGGGTTGTTTTGTTGTCATTGAGTGATAGGAGTTCTTTTTACTGGATATTAATCCTGTATCAGATATATGATTTGCAAATACTTTCTTCCATTTTGTGAGTTTTTACTCAGTTGATGTCCTTTGGTGCACAAAATTTTGATGAGATCCAGTTTACTATTTGCTGTTTTTGGTGTCATATTCAAGAAATTATCAACTCTGTCATGAAGCGCTTTCCTCCTGTGTTTCCTTCTAAGAGTTTTTCAATTTTAGTTCTTATTTTTAGGTCTTCGATCCATTCTGAGTTAATTTTTGTATATGCTCCAAGGTAAGGGTCCAGTTTTATTCTTTGGAATGTGGATATCCAGTTTTTCCAGCACCATTTGTTGAAAAGACAGTCGTGTCTCCACTGACGGGTCTTGATCTTTGTTGATAATCATTTGATCATATGTGCAAAGGTTTATTTTTGGAGTCTATATTCTGTTCCATTGGTTTGTATATCTGTCTTTATGCTCATACCACACTGTTTCAGTAACTGGGGCTTTGTAATAAATTTTGAAGTCAGTAGATGTAAGTCCTCTGACTTGTCTTTATTTTCAAGATTGTTTTGGCTATTTGGGATCCCTTGAGATGACGTGAGTTTTAGGTTCTGTTTTTCTTTTCATATCCCTTTTTTATATTGGGCCAAACAATATAAAACTAAACTGAATGGGATCCTGTTACTATAATATGGTAGCTGGTCCTTGTCATAGAAAATATTAATTTCACCCGGCTCCTTGGATCACGTATTTTTCTTTACAGTATTAGAAGCAGGGTTACTCTGGATAACTTTTGCTCTTATAAGTGAATTTGTTGTGGTTGGAGCATTTTATTTATTGTTAAAAGTTTGGTTCAAGTTTATTTTATTTTTGGCTGCACTGGATCTTTGTTGCTGCATGTGGGCTTTCTCTAGTTGCGGTGAGCAGGGGCTATTCTTTATTGAGGTGAACAAATTTCTCATTGTGGTGGTTTCTCTTGTGGCAGAGCACAGCCTCTAGGGCACACAGGCTGCAGTAGTCGTGGTATATGGCTTTAGTTGCCTGTGGCTTGTGGAATCTTCCTGGACCACGGATCAAATCCGTGTCCCCTGCATTGGCAAGCGGATTCCTATCTACTGTGCTACCAGCGAAGTCAAGCCGTGGCTTTTATTTTTGCGGAGCATGCTCTCCAAGGCACTTGGGCTGGGCTTCGGTAGTTGCAGTTCACTGGCTCTAGATTGTGGGCTCAGTAGTTATGGCACATGCGCTTAGTTGCCCCTCAGCATGTGGGATTTTTCCAGACTGGGGATAGAACCGTGTCCCATGAACTGTCAAGTGGATTCTTAATCATTGGACCACCACAGATGTCCTCAAATTAAAAAAAAAAAAAAATCAAGACACACAGTGAGAAGTTTCTCATCACTTCTCACCTGCCTAATTTTAAACATCATCATTGTTATTCTTTTTCTGTCATTTCAGAATTTTTTATGTATATGCAAGCATATGTGAATTTCTTTTTAGTTTTTCTTTTACACAAAAGATAGCTTTCTACCTCTTTTTTCATTTAATAATATAGGAGATTCTTTTCAAATCTATATATAGAGAATTTGCTTATTTAAATGAAAATTTTGAGGGTGAAAATCTTTTCATGGATATCAAAACTTTGTTGGGAAAAAATATTCAAGTTTATGGCTATGTACCTTTCCTATTGTCTACAAGTCTTGCTCTTTAATAACTTTCATTGCTATTATTCTCTTAGTCAGCGTTGAATAAACATAATTTGAGTACCGCTATGTTACTAAACTTAATTTAGGAGTGCTGATTACCTAGTTTATAAAATCTGTTTTGTTTTTTCATCTGTAGTCTTAAGTCTCAAATTATATCAGAAAACCCAAGTCTCCAATAAGTGATACAGGGTTATTTCTCTAGTTCCTATAGTATATAGACCCCAGGTGGTTTTTCTCTATCCTCGACTAGTTTGGTTTAGAAAAAATGACTGATAAAAGAGAAAACTTGGATCTCTTTACCCATGTGTCAGCGCTCTGTTCACTTTGTAACCACTTAAATCTGCTGGTTGTGGGGAAGTGAAAAAGCCTGGCTATTCATATATTCATATGAACATTCATAGATATTAGGTATTTGTTGTATATCTACCATGTAAAAGACATACACATAAGTGTTGTATAGCAAGTAAAGATTAATTATAAAACTCCAGTCCTCAAGAAGATACATAGTCCAGAAGAGAAGACATATATTAAAATAACTACAACATTAGATACAGTGTGTTTATAAATAAAGTAACCAACATATTAGGAAACAACATATCAACATCTTTTACAATTTGGTTCAGAGTGTGATTTAAGCTTACCAAATCCTGAAAATTCTACTTTCAAAAACCTCTCTTTATTCCAGCTATCTGTATTTGTCCTAACTTGAGTTGTTTTAGTTTTAGACATTGTAATTGCTTACCCATATCACCTTAAATATGTCTCTGTTGTTTTAGGCCACGTCTTGTGGCTTGCTGCATCTTAGTTCCCAAGTCAGGGATTGAACTAAGGCCCATGGCAGTGAAAACACCAAGTCCTAATCGCTGGACCACCGGGGAATTAACTTGGATAAGTTTTTAATAATAACTAACATTACTGGGCTTTTTTATGTGCAAATACTGTTTTAAGCACTTCACATTAACTTATTTAATCTTCACAGTACCTCCATTTTTACAATAAAAAAACTGAGGCACAAAGAGGTTAAGTGATTTCCCTAAGGTCACAGACCTAATAAATAAAAGAGGTGGGATACAGAATCAGGAAGTTTTGATTGTTTGGCTCAGATTGTTTAGCATTATCATACTATGTGTATGTGTGTATTATGTACATGTTTATCATTGTTTTGGTGATTGTACAGTATCTCATTGTATGGATATACTTTAGTTTGTATCCAGTCTATCCCCACTGAGGAATATTTAGGATGTTTCTAGTGTGTGAGTGTATTGTCATAACCAGGGTTCCAGTGAAACATCTTACATACATTTTAGTGTATCTGTAGGTAAAATTTCTAGAAATACAATTATTGGACCAAAGTACATGCTCATTGAAAATTTTGTCAGATATTAAATTATCCTCCTGTATTTGTACCAGTTTACATTCATACCAGCAGACTGTGAAAGTTTCTAAACAGCTCAGTTTAAATCTAAATTTGAGAGAAGCAATGTGGTTGGATAGTGATGAGTACTGTCTTCAAGTGCCTCTGTATCTTGTTAGCATTTCTTTTCTTAAAAGCATATATCTCTGGATTTGATTATTGCCCATCTAACTGTAGCCAGTTGTTGAGAAGAGGAGTACGCAGTTTAATAAAAATTTTGCTTGTTTGAAATGGCCTTCAAACCAATCAGTTGTCAAACATGGGACTTCCCTTCAGGTCCAGTGGTTAAGAATCTGCCTGCCAATGCAAAAGACCCTGGTCCTCAGGGAATTCCTCAGGGAATTCGATCCCTAGTCCTCAAACTGAGATTCTGTATGCCGCAGGGCAACTGCTGAGCCCATATTCTAGCACCCTCCAGCTGCAACTGCAAGGCTCACATGCCTTAACTACTGAAGCTGTGCTCTGCAACAAGAGAAGCTTCACTGCAATGAGAAGCCCACACACCACAGCCCATATGCTGCAGCAAAGACCCAGCACAGCCAAATTAAAAAAGAAAAATTGTTAGTCTAAAACTTTGGTAAGTTGATTTGTCACCACGATCTTTTAAGATCAGGACAACCTCAATAAGAATGAGCATGTATAGACTGCTTTCATGGAAACTCCTTACTGGAGTCCCTGTTAAACTCCCAGTGGGCAGAGGCAGAGAGCCAAACTGCTAAATCACTGTTTTCAGGGAATAGGGATGTTAAGACAGATAAGACCAAATGCTTTATACAACTCAGATTTCCTTTCTAACTAGTTTTTGTGCTCACTGATAAGTTATTTGTCTTCTTCCTCATTCCCATTTCTCTGTTTTTAGAGTTAAAGTGATTTGTTTTATTCAGCAGATTTAAATTTTGTTTAGTGAATTTGGAACTTAGTAGGCCTTCACTTGCCCAGAGTAGCCTTTGGTGGTACCATGACCCCACATTCAGGGCCTACAGGCAGGAGTAAAATGAAACAAACTGGTGTTCATACACATCCTTAAGGGGGTGACAGGAAATCTGATTAATTCAATGGCATGCATGCTGAGTTGCTTCACATTGACTCTTTGCGACCCTATGGACTGTAGCCTGCCAGGCTCCTGTGTCCATGGGATTCTCCAGATGTATTCAAAGTTACCATCTCCTTTGAAGTGGAAAGAGCATTGGAGACTGTTTCCATTAATTACTGGTGATGGTGATGTCTTTCTTCATTTCTACTCAGGAAATCTGTCATTTTATTTCCAAGGACTGAGTAATCGTCTTCTGGGCCTGTTAATATCTGTTCTATGAAGTTTTGGATTACTGTGATATTTCCTTCTGTTGACTGATCAAAGATTTAGATCCACTGCTGATCTTTGTCTTCCGTATTGCTTGACTCTGGTTTTTAGAAATGAAGAGGAAAAGAAACAGATCTCCAGATGTCTTATCATCAGTACTACCTGTTTATAGTGCCGTCTAAATGAAGACAACCATGAATGGGTCTCTAATATTAAAATGTTGAAAGCTTAACAGTTTTTATATTTGGGACAAATTTTATTTTTAAAATTTTCTTTTATCTCTTAGCTTTATAAGAAATATTTTTATGAAAGAGGATTTCTCTTCCATTTACTAAAATTGATCACTTTTTCTTCACTTCCATATCTTGGATAAAATTAGGCTAGAGCCACTTTTGAGACTTCGCTTGGAAATAATATCAATAAAGAGAAAGTGTTAGTGTGCATTAGAGTAAACTCCGTAGAGAGGAGAATTTTGCCTTATTCACTATTGTAGCTCTTGCACCTAAAACAGTGCCTGCCATATAATATGTAATTAATTTGTTGAGTGACTAGGAAGTAGATAACTATATTGTGATACCTCATAGTTGGCATTCTTTGTACCATTTAAGATGAATAAACTAACTAGTTACATGTGTCAACTTGTATAAATGTCAAGGACTTTCCTGGTGGTTCCCTGGCTAAGACTCTGCACTCCCAGTCAGGGGCCCAGGTTTGATCCCACATGTTACAGCTGGTCAAGGAAGTTGATCCCACATGTTACAGCTTCCCAGGTGGCTCAGTGGTAAAGAATCAGCTTGCCAGTGCAGGAGATGTGGGTTTGAGCCCTGGGCTGGGAAGTTGCCCTGAAGGAGGAACTGGCAGCCCACTTTCGTGTTCTTGCCTGGAGAAGTCTGTGGGCAGGGGAGCCCGATGAGCCGCAGGCCACGGATCACAGAGGAGCAGACAGGCTGAGGGACCGAGCATGGACACTCACCAGCTAAGATGAGTAGACTAGTTACCTGTATTAACCGGGCTAATATCAGAGGTACTTACAAAGAAAAAATTAAGTTGCAAAGTGATATACATATGTATATGATATAATACCATAAAACATAAACTTGAAAAATGATGCAATATTTTTATATAGATATAGCCGCATACATAAAGCAAAAGTACTAAAAAAAAAAAAGGTCAGTGATAAACCAAACTCATTGTGGTGATTACTCTGGGGAAAGGAAGAGAAAAATAGGATTGGAATAGATATTTAGAGAGCTTCAGTTTTATTTGTAGTATTATACCTCTTAAAATAGTTGATAAGTAAATGGTTGTTATATTATTCTCTGTACTTTTTGGTACAGTTGAAATGTTTAATAGCCAAATGAGAGGTTACAGATCAGAAGTCACCACACAAAGGGCCAGTAGGCCAAATTCTGCTTGTTGCTTGTGTTTTGTCCAGCCCATGAGCTAAGAATTATGATTGCTTCTTATAGTTTTAAATGATTGGAAAAAATGAAAAGAAGGGACTTCCCTGGTGGTCCAGTGGTTAAGAATCCTCCTGCCGAAGCAGGGGACAGCATGTTCAATCCCTGGTCACAGAAGATTCTACATGCCCTGGGGCAGCTGAGCCTGCGCACCGCAACTGCCGAAGCCCTAGAGTCCTAGAGCCTTTGCCCTGCAACAAGAGAAGCCCCATTTGCTGTAGCTAAGAAGAGCAGCAATGAAGACCAGTGCAGTCAAACAAAAAAAAATCGAAAGAAGGATATTTCATGATACTTCAATTTCATGTGAAAATTATACAAAATTCTGATTTTAGCATTCATAAATTTAATTGGAGATAACCACACTCATTGTTTATGTATTGTCAGTGATTGCTTTCACACTGCTATAATATCAAAGGTAATTGTCACAATAAAGATAAGAGTCTCAAAGCCTAAAATATTTATCTGAGCCTCTACAGAAAAAGGCCAATCTGTAGTATAAATGAATTCTGGTCCTAGAATACTGGTGATATAACTGAGCAGATGAGAAGCTATTTGGTGAATACTTGTAATACGTTGGACGTAGTTTTTCCCAGACTGTGTTTTTTAAAAGAACATTTTAGTCAAAAGTCAGAGAGATACTGACTTTCATGGAAGTTTAAAAGTGATTGCCCAATAGAATTTCATCTTGTTGAATAAGTCTAAATCTAATATAGATGCCCAGGTTGTTGGGGGAGGGAATCCTTTGTTGTTGTTGTTTAGTCACTAGGTCCTGTCTGACTCTATTGTGACCACATGGACTGCAGCCCACCTCCTCTGTCCATGGGATTTCCCAGGCAAGAATACTGGAATGAGTTGCCATTTCCTTCTCCATATTTGACAGAAAATACTAATAGCTCTGTGATTTGGGATTGGTGTTTTGGTAGTTTATTGTTTCTTATTTCCAACGATTTTCAGCAGAGCAGCAGCCTTTTTTTAAGTTTGAGTGCATCTGATTCTTTTTTTAAATTATCTGTTTTTTGGTTGTTCTGGGTCTTCCTTGCTGTATGTGGGCTTTCTCTGTTGGTGAGTGGGGCTACTCTTCATTGAGGTACACAGGCTTCTCATTGTGGTGGCTTCTCTTGTTGCGGAGCGCAAGCTCTAGGTAGAGAGGATTCAGTAGTTATGGCATGTGGGCTCAGTAGTTGTGGCGCATGGGCTTTAGTTGCTCCTCCAGGCATGTGGAGTCTTCCTAGACCAGGGAGGTAGAGTCTTATCTATTGTACCACCAGGGAAGTCTCAAGCAGCAGCATTTTAAAGGAATGTGGTGTTTGAGTATGCAGACATAGAAATTCTGTTACTGAAGTAGGGGCATCTTTTTTGGTAATCCTTTTTACTTTTAGGTGTATTAAACTTTGGCCAAGTATTTAGTTTGGAGACCATAATGTACACAGCAGAAGTGGTGATTTGAATCCATTACAACATAGTTGGTGTTTTTTAAAGACATAGTACTGGGTGCCTATAGAAGAAACTTGTCCTGTGCAGATGCTTTCACTTCAGAGCAACATGATACAATTTTGATTATTTGGAGCAAAGTACATCATGAGAAACGCTGGACTGGAAGAAACACAAGTTGAAATCAAGATTGCTGGGAGAAATAACAATAACCTCAGATATGCAGATGACACCACCCTTATGGCAAAAAGTGAAGAGGAACTAAAAGCCTCTTGATGAAAGTGAAAGAGGAGAGTGAAAAAGTTGGCTTAAAGCTCAGCCTTCAGAAAACGAAGATCATGGCATCTGGTCCCATCACTTCATGGGAAATAGATGGGGAAACAGTGTCAGACTTTACTTTTGGGCTCCAAAATCACTGCAGATGGTGGTTGCAGCCATGAAATTAGAAGACGCTTACTCCTTGGAAGAAAAGTTATGACCAACCTAGATAGTATATTGAAAAGCAGAGACATTACTTTGCCAACTAAGGTCCATCTAGTCAAGGCTGTGGTTTTTCCAGTGGTCATGTATGGATGTGAGAGTTGGACTGTGAAGAAGGCTGAGCGCCAAAGAATTGATGCTTTTGAACTGTGGTGTTGGAGAAGACTCTTGAGAGTCCCTTGGACTGCAAGGAGATCCAATCAGTCCATTCTGAAGGAGATCAACCCTGGGATTTCTTTGGAAGGAATGATGCTAAAGCTGAAACTCCAATACTTTGGCCACCTCATGCAAAGAGTTGACTCATTGGAAAAGACTCTGATGCTGGGAGGGATTAGGGACAGGGGACGACCGAGGATGAGATGGCTGGATGGCATCACTGACTTGATCGACGTGAATTTGAGTGAACTCCGGGAGTTGGTGATGGCCAGGGAGGCCTGGCGTGCTGTGATTCATGGGGTTGCAGAGAGTCAGACACAACTGAGCAACTGAACTGAACTGAATGACTTATTTGGGATTTCCCCAGTGGCTTAATGGTAAAGAGTTTGCCTGCCAAGCAGGAGATGTGGGTTTTATCCTGTGTCAGGAAGATCTTCTGGAGGAAGAAATGGCAACCCACTCCCATTTTCTTGGCTGGGAAATCCCATAGACAGGAGGAGCCTGGCGAGCTACAGTCCACAGGGTTGCAAAGAGTCAGAACACAGCTGAGCAACTAAACCACCACCCCAATCAGTTATGTAGTTCGCAGTATTTCCTTGGGAAACACTAATCTTTCCCTTGTACTCAATTGGATAGTCTGAGACATTTAGCACTGAAAAGCAAGTAATCGTATTTGAGCAAACTGTTTCATCCCGTTCTCCTGGCGTTATGTAAAACTATTCTGCTCTCATTGTATTAGAAGAAACAGAAAGGGCAAAATCAGATGATCTGAGTGCTCTTCATCTTTTCTTCATGTTAAAAAGTGTTTTAAGCCATATATATTGTTTTAGTTTTCAAAGTCATAGCTATGGTATTTTTTAATTAACTGGAAGTATTTGGTTAATGAATTTTTCTTTTCTAAGAGACCCTTCAAACAGGGATCTTAATACAATTGTCTTGGATTATGAAAAGCAGTGAAGCATTAAATATCCAATCTGATGACACTTTTTTCTGTTAAATTTATGGATGTACAAATAGAATATAGAAAGATCTTTTAAACTGTAGTTAGTATTTTAGTCAGTACTAGGAATTGCTTTCTTGATCTGAAAATTTTCTCATCCACTCTTAGGCTGAGAAGCTGTTTAGTTTTTATGATCCCACCTACTTTCCTTTTGTTTCAGGTTATCCCCTTTATCTGCCCTACTTGTTGGAGTAGAGAATCCAGTTCTTGTTTGAGTCGGGTTTTTGCTTGGGGATAGGCAATTGTCTTGCTATTAGGAGCCATTCTGTTTCATACCTGATCTCTTGCAGGTCTTTAGTAGTATGTAGAGATTTTTCTTGTTAGAGGAGTTTTTGAAGAGCCATTCCTAACTTCCAGAGTCAAAGGTATGAAAGTCTCAGTGAAAGATATATATGACCCTAATCCCAGATATGATTATCAATCTTAGAAAGCTTTATAGGTTTAAAAAAAAAAAAAAGAATGAGTAATTAGAGCTGTGTAGCCAAAGGAAGGATTTGAATACTGTGTTCTTGCCTGGAGAATCTTGGGAACAGGGGAGCCTGGTGGGCTGCCGTCTGTGCGCACAGAGTCGGAGGTAACTGAAGTGACGAAGCAGCAGCAGGTATCTTAAAATCAAGAATCAATCATTGCATCATCAAATATTTAGGGACTCCTTTCCCTGCACCTCAAATGTCTTGGTTCTATACCCTTTGTACCTGATTTCTAGTAGCATTGAAGCAAGGAAATCCTATCACATCACACTTCTTGCCTATCAGTTTTGTTTTGTCGTGTTTTAGGTAAACTTTGTTGTGTTTTTTGTTTTGTTTTTTAACCTGAGATACAGTATACATACAGAACATGTTTTATAAGATGACCACCTAAATAAGAGATACAGAAGATTATCTCTACCGAGGAGCCTTTTTCATGCTCCCTCCCTAGTTATCCTTCCTTCTCCTAAAGGTATTTGATAGAATTATTAACTTTTCTTATTTCCTTTGTCAGTATTTATGTTAAATTGCAAGGTTAAGATTGTTGGTAATAATAGCCACAGACCTCCTTGAGGGTAAAATCATGTTGATGGTGTTCGCTCTAATGTAATGGTTCTTAACTGGAAGGATTTTGCCCTCTACAGGACATTTGGCTCTGTATGGGAACATTTTGTTCTCAAAACTGGGATCTACTCAGTAGAGTCCAGAGTAAGCATCCTGCAGTGCACAGGACAGGGGCTTCAATGAAGAATTATCTGGCCCCAAGTGCCAGTAATACTGAGGTGGTTAATTCTAATGTTGAAAATAACAGAGAACATATTTTGAAGATACTTAAAATTTAATAAAATAGACTTCTCTGAAGCTCAAACGGTAAAGAATCTGCCTGTGATGCAGGAGACCAGAGTTTGATCCCTGTGTTGGAAAGTTCCTCTGGAGAAGGGAATAGCAATCCACTCCAGTATTCTTGCCTGGAGAATTGCATGGACAGAGAAGCCTGGCGGGCGACAGTCTGTGGTGTTGCAAAGAGTCAGACACGACTGAGCGACTAACACACATAACACATATAACATAAAATTTAATAAAAGGAAAGTTTATTTTAAATTTGACAGTCACACATTTACCACTTTTTTCTTTCAAGATCTTTCCTTTTATATTGGCTTCCATTTTTCGGGTTAGTATAATACAAGATGGTTGTCCTGAAATTCTAGTATCTTGATGCCTCATAAGTGTACCAAGATTGTCACAGATTGAAGTGAATTCTGAACTTGCCCAACCAGGACAATAGGCTAGATTCCAAAGTGATTTCTCCATCTCTGATAATTAAATGGATAGTTAGATCTAGTTTTCTAGTATAGTCTGTTGAGCATAGGAATTCAGTGTGGTTATTATTAAAGTGTAGGATAGATTTTGAAAGTTTATGGAAGTCATTGTGTAGGTGAAGTCGCTCAGTCGTGTCCGATTCTTTGCGACCCCTTGGACTGTAGCCTACCAGGCTCCTCCATCCATGGGATTCTCCAGGCAAGAATACTGGAGTGGGTTGCCATATCCTTCTCCAGGGATCTTCCCGACGCAGGGATTGAACCCAGGTCTCCTGCATTGGAGGCAGATGCTTTAACCTCTGAGCCACCGGGGAAGCCTGTCATTGTGTAGCTGCAATAATTTATTTTACCTTAGATTGTTCCCTAGTTGGAGATTCCTTAAAGTCAGAGATTGACTAGAACATGAGCATATAGAATGTAGCTCAGTGTGTGTGTTGTGTATATGTACATATACATATGTGAGTGAGTGAGGGAAAGTCGCTCAGTCTTGTCCGATTCTTTGGACCCCATGGACTATACAGTCCATGGAATTCTCGAGGCCAGAATACTGGAGTGGGTAGCTCTTCCCTCCATGGGATCTTCCCAACCCAGGGATTAAACCCAAGTCTCCCGCATTGCAGGCCCATCTGAGCCACCGGGAAGCCCTACATACACATGTATATATATGAGCGTTGTTTGTGACTTAGTGATAAAGTTAAGAGCAGTCTTTGCAACAGAAGTGGGATATGAGAAGCTTAATGTAGAGTTGAAATATGCAAAACTCTAAGCAAAATTGTTCATAGACTAGCTTTACCCATTGAAAGCTAGAGACACTAGTGGATATCTAGTAACAGGAAAAAGTCAGATGATAAAGAATCCAAGTGCTTAGAAAATCTATGACAAAATGTTGATTTGACTACTAAAAGGCGACTTTCCTCTATTTCCTCAGCAGCATTTAGCTGATGACAGAGGTGTTAGCACATTAGGATGTTTGGGTTGAATTTTGGTTTGTTTTTCTTTTTTGGCCACACCATGCAACATGCTGAATCTTACTTCCCTGACCAGGGATCAAACCCATGCCCCTGCAGTGGAATTTTAACCATTAGACTACCAGGGAGGTCCCTTGAGTTGAATTTTCATATGTATGAACATTAGTGATTTGTCTGAAAAGAACTTGATGCCCCAACAAAGATACAGGGAAGGAGCAAATAGGAGAGAATGAAAATAGCAGTCAAGTATTAAGGATTGAAATGTTATTAGGCATGGTCACTAGGAATCACTAGCATGCTGCTGATAGAAGGATTAGAATAAATTAGGGATTCGAGAATGTAGTTACTTTGTGGATCCCTGCTTTGTCTTCTGCTTTGTCTTTTGAAAGAGAAGGTTCCAAAACATTCTTTTGTAAACGTTAAATACTTAATGCTCTAGGTGATTTTCCTGTTTCTTTTTCCCTCTGGATAGATAGTGAAATTCCCTAGTGCCCTTGGGAAACTAAACCACCCTCATAGAAAAGACTGGCTTAGGAACATTTTATGTCTCATGAGAGGTGAAATGGTTGATATAATTTACTTCTTTTATATGGTGATCTAAAAGGGCTTCCACAGTGGCTCAGCCGTAAAGAATTTGCCTGCACTGGGGGTACCAGTTCGATTCCTGGGTTGGGAAGATCCCTGAAGGCGGAAATGGCAACCCACTCCAGTATTCTTGCCTGAAAAATTCCATGGACAGAGGAGTCCGTATGGGCTACAGTCCATGGGGTTGTAAAAAGTCAGACCCAGCGGAGTGATAAGCATTCGTATGGTGATTAAGTCATTGAGAGCAGGGTATAGCAGTAATTTTAAAATTATTTTTAATACTTGAACAATAGAAGGCTTTTGGCCTTCCATCTTAAAAAAAAAAAAAGTCTCTCAAACTTTTTTTTGGCTGCACCATGGCTTGTGGGATCTTAGTTCCCTGACCAGGAATTAAATTCAGGCCCTGGCAGTGAAAGTGCCAAGGCCTAACCCACCAGGGAATTCCCTCTACAATAATTTTATTCCCTATAAGTCCAGGAGTGAACACATTGAGGAATATTACTTTGCGGTGGGGGTGGGGGGAGACAATACTCCTTAATTTAAATACTATCTCAGAACAGGAAGCCTTGTTCTTATTTCCTTTTGTTCCCGTGTCAGACCCAGTCCATATTCTACTTTATAAGGCAGTGTACTTAGTTTTTATTTGACTTTAGCTAAGTTTTTAATAAATAAATTCTCCCAATTAGTGGTAGATACTTCAGTATCAATCAGTCACTAATTTATAACTCCCAAATATTGAAGACTGATTTTTTTTCCCCCGTTAAAATAGGCATTATTCTGTTTTACCTACTGGGTGCAAATCATCTGTTCTTAGAGACTCAGTACATTATTTTGGAATTAATTCTCAATTTTGCATCAAGCTTGGGATAGCAAAATCGTTTTTGTTGATGCAATCTGTTGATTGCATGCTATATTATTTCTAAATATGTGGAGAACTCCTATCTTCTCAGAATTAACTTTTGATTAGTTGAACTCGTCTACACTTAATTTAAAAAATGGGAGCTTATTGATCATATACATAGGGTTCTCCTGTTCTTTGATCGGTTTGTTGTAATAGTGATATTGAAATGTCGTGAGCTGATTTTTCCACATAGAATAGCCTCACTGGAAATGGGACTATACAGAGTTTGCAGGAGAGGACTAACAACTGGATACTTTAGCTTCGCTTTTTGTTTTTGATACCAATAAATAACTTGTGAATTTTATATAAAATAATCTTAGATATAGGTTAAGATTTTAAAGTTTTTTAAATTTTATTTTTTAACTTTAGCAGTGGTTCCTACTTTAATCCACTTGTTCGTTCTCTGAGCTCAAAGACATATTAAAAACTGGCACAAAAAATTTAGCAAATTACTTACAAAATTTGTAAAGTGCAAAGACGGGGGTAACTGTGTGGTTTTTGTAGATTTGTTTCTGATATTGGTTCTATGAAGTTCATTTTTGTCTTTTAGGGAGTACCTTCAAGAAGACTTTTAGTTATTATTAATTTGAATCCTTTCCTCATAATGATTACCCTTTATGATTTGACCCTCCCAGACATTTATCTATTAGACATCTTTCACATATCTAGATTGTATATACTTATTAGCCTTTCTCGAGAAGTCTTGCATGAAATCTTCTAGGAGTAGAAATTATATGTGCTTATAAAAGAGTTTGTATTTGTTACTTCAGTTGTATTTGACTGATACTTCCTTTAGTACAGGGAATGGATTAAATAGAGACTTAGAATGGAGATTGGCACAGCAAGTGCAGTGAACTGGGCTCTTGAATTTTGGCCAAGAAATAGCCAAGTCATCATGCTATGGTAGACCAAGTGTGGGCATTGGAGTCAGCATCTACTGAATGAGTTAGCTGAAAGAGTGACTTCATTCAAATTTATTAATTTTACCAAGTTAGTTTCCATATCTATAAAATGGGAAAAGGATCTCACTCTACTGGTTTATTGTGTGGATTAACTAAAGGACTTCCCTGGTGGCTCAGACGGTAAAACGTCTTTCTACAATGTAGGAGACCTGGGTTCGATCCCTGGGTCGGGAAGATCCCCCAGAGAAGGAAATGGCAACCCACTCCAGTACTATTGCCTGGAAAATCCCACGGACAGAGGAGCCTGGTATGCTGCAGTACATGGGGTTGCAAAGAGTCGGACATGACTTGAGCAACTTCACTTTTACTTTCAGTGTATTAAATGCTCAGAGAATGTTAAATCTTTCCTTTTTCTTAAAGAATTCTATATTCTTCAGAGCATCACAACTTAAAATAACATTTGCCAAGGAATATTGCTAAGTTTACAATTTTCAGCTCATACAATTAAATACTTTTGGTTTTGGATGATGATTTAGTTGAAAAGAGCAGGGTCGCTAGCACCGTATAGTTTTTTTTTTTTAATATATTTATTTATTTGGGTATGTCCAGTTTTAAATCTTAGTTGTGGGATGCAGAGTCTTTAGTCTTTGTTGCAGCATGAAGGATCTTTAGTTGTGGCATGCATGCTTTTAATTGTGGCATGGGAGACCAAGTTCCCTGGCCAGGGATGGAACTTGCACCACCCCTCCACTTCCCCCCAACCCCCCACCTTGAATTGGGAGCACAGAGTGTTAGCCTTTTCATACTGTTCATGGGGTTCATGGGGAAAGATTGAAGGTGGGAGGAGAAGGGGACAACAGAGGATGATATGATTGGATGGCATCACTGACTCGATGGGCATGAGTTTGAGTAAGCTCCAGGAGTTCGTGATGGACAGGGAGGCCTGGCATGCTGCAGTCCATGGGGTCGCAAAGAGTTGGACACGACTGAGGGACTGAACTGAGTGTTAGCCAGGATTGAGCAACTGTATTGAGTATTAGCCACTGGACCACCAGGGAAGTTGCTACCATGTAGTTCTTTTTTTTTTTTTTACCATGTAGTTCTTAACTTTTAACTTATACCAGTGTTCTTGCCTGGAGAATCCCAGGAATGGGGGAATCTGGTGGGCTTCCGTCTGTGGGGTCGCACAGAGTCGGACACGACTGACGCGACTTAGCAACATAATGATTATCGGAGAAGGCAATGGCAACCCACTCCAGTACTCTTGCTCTCGAGAATCCCATAGACGGAGGAGCTTGGTAGGCTATAGTCTATGGGGTCACTAAGGGTCGGACACGACTGAAGCGACTTCACTTTCTTAACTTTTGAGGATCTTGAAGAAAGATACCTGTTGGTTTGAGCATCTCTGGTATCTCTGGACTACTAATCAGTTTAATATAAAGGCAGGCATTGTTGTAAGCATAGTATACTGTCTTAGCCTGTATAATGTTGGAGAGTTAATTCTTTGCTAATGGAGTCACAAAGAGCCAGCCAGACAGGACTCAGCACAGCATAGAAGCAGTGGTAATCACTCCTGACAGCTTAACTGTATCTTAAGCCTTTTATATTATCTTAAAGACTGATAAAAATTGACCAGTGTTTAAATGCAATCAAATGTGTGGGCTTAAATGGGCATGCTCTCTGAGTGATTGTTAAAAGATAGACAGTCATTCCTACCCTGATTAAACATGGAGCTAGTGAACTTCAGTTTGCAATACATAGTTGGCCTCTGGTGGAAATGTGTTGAGTAAGAGGAAAATTGATTATATTCGTTGCCCTATTTATCACAGACATCATATTTTCCTTTTATCTCCTAAAATGATAGTGTCTAGATCTGGAGACCTCTGATGGACTCCTATTAAGTACAACTTACTGTGACTGAGGTAGTACAGTGTCATCCACTCGAAGCTTAGCTTGATTTAGATGTAGGGTTTTCCTTTATAGTTTGTAGATTATTGAATGCCTTATACCAGTGGTCAATATTTCCTACTTCAGGTTTAGCTCAGTCAGTATTCTTTTTCTGAAAATTGAAGGTAATATTAGGTTGTTCAGGAATACTTTTATTTACAAATTAATATCTTTGGGTAGAGTGTTGATTATTTTTCTGTATATTCTCTAGACTCTAGAAGCTTTATTTTTATTTTTTAAACTTGTATTTTATTTAATTTTTTTTTAATTTTATTTTTACTTTATTCTACTTTACAATACTGTATTGGTTTTGCCATACATTGACATGAATCAGCGACAGGTGTACACGAGCTCCCAATCCTGAAACCCCTCCCACCTCTCACCCCATACCATCTCTCTGGATCATCCCCTGCACCAGCCCCAAGCATCCTGTATCCTGTATCGAACATAAACTAGTGCTTCGTTTCTTACATGATAGTATACATGTTTCAGTGCCATTCTCCGAAATCATCCCACCCTAGAAGCTTTAATATTTGGACAAAGGAAAGGTTTTTTGAGAGATTCTGATGGAGTAAGCACAGTTATGATTTGAATTTCAGAGACCCAAGTGAGGCAGGTACTTGGGTGATAGATAGATATCAGTTGAAAAGTAAGAAAATCTCTCCCCTGCTCCCATTATTCCTTGTTAACTGTTTATAAAGAATTTATTTCCTGAAACAAAGATCCTAGAGTAAATGTCCTTCAGCCAGTAGATCTCCAAAACAATTATCACTGCCTTAGCTCTTCCTTGGTTTGCTTGGATTTCTTCCCTGCCACTTTCTGACCCCTAATCAGTACTTTTGGGAAATAAAAACTCCTTATAAAGTGATTGGGGAGATTTGTTCTAAAACAGGAAAAGAAATGTTCATTAGGAGAAACTGTTGTAAAATATACAATACAAGGGCTTAAGCCGTTTTTTATAGAGTTTGTGTACACTGTTATGACTACTTCACTGTGAAACCTTGCTATATGATTTTGTTAAATGTGAATTCAGCTATCCTGAGTGGTGTTAATTGATAGGGGTAAATACCTGTGAGACAACTTCAGGAAAAAAATCTTTAGTGAATACATCTACAGTCTTATCAGTGTCTTTTCCCTAGCACTAGCAATAAGGGATAAAGAAAAGGAGCTTCATTGGCAGTATTTCTTTGTTTTTTGTAATTTGGGGTATGTTTTGGTGTTGATGCTTTGATTTCCTGTCTTAGATGTTGGCTTTGGAAACTAAACAGTTAAAGCATCATGATTTGAGAGGAAACTAGCTCTCATGAATGAAGGCTAAGTTTGGCACTAGGCCAGAATAATGGGGGTGATAGTTAGGGTGGGGAGACTGACTGACTTTTGTACCACAAATGACTTTTAAAAATTAAGAGATAATCCATGTCCTGAGGTTACAAACCGGCTACAACTGGTTTTTCTCCCCCGCTCCTGCCCCCGCTAGGCATCATGGGTAAAAGTAAGCATCCCCCTGTTTCTTTTGTTTAATATAACAGTACGCCATGTGATTGGCAGGGCAGTGCCCGCTTGGAAACCGGGTTTGTGCAGGTCTCTCAAGGGGCTGGCATGTATGGGGCTGCCCCTGTGCTATAGAAAGAGCTTCTCTTACGATAGATGAGAGAAAGGGAACCTCTCCCCCTCCCCCAAAACAAAACAAAAACCTAAATCCATCTCTTATTCCTTTTTTCCCTCCTTTTTCTGTTTCCTCCCCCTTTCTTGTCTCCAGCTTTCCTGGCAGCTAGAGGAGGGAGCAGAAAAATGTATACCTGTAAGTACATTTAACTGTCTTGCCCCAGCCCCCTTCTTTCTTTTTCTAAAAGCAGAAACTGAATTCTTCACAACCTTTTCCTCACTACATGTAGAAGATGATATGCTGAGGTTTCTGATGGAATTGAAATAATAAATACCATTGCTTTTAAAAATTTATTACGGAATAATTGTTCTCATACAAACCCCCTTTCGATTTTGATTTTCAACCCCTTTGCTTCATCGTTTTGCTTTTGTAATGGTTTCTGGATTCTAGTTTTCTTTGAGCTGAAGCTATGAGAGGAATGTTAAGGTCTTCTTTTCTTTTTAAAATTTCTTTTGTCTATAGCAGTGATGGTTCTAGCTCCCCACTTACCCTCACTACCCACCCACCCCACCCCCTTTTCCATGTCAGCTCCAACCCTGCTCTGTGAATGGAGTCGACCAGCTGACTGAGTGCTGGCATCATGCCAAGGGCTGCAAAGCAATGAGAATGTGCGCGCGCTCGTGTGTGTAAGTGTATACAGAACACAAAGGGAAAGGCCTGCAGTCTAGGAAATCACAGACTATTATATAAGGAAGTCTGCGTCATCTCTGCTTATTTGGGCTAATGGACCAGGAAAAGGGGAAGGCTTAGAGCAAGAAAAATACCCTTTTGATATAAATGCACACTTTTTTCCTAGCCATCCTTATTTGTTTAAAAAGATACTTTTGTTGTGGCACAATGAGAGCTTCTCCGTCCAGGTGGTTGTGACCATGTTCCTAGTGAAGTCTAACTCTTTTGGGACTTGAAGCAGTTTATTCTGACTCTTGTCCCAATGCAGGTGTGTGTGTTTGAGGAAGAGGGATGACTGGAAGAGAAATGCCTCCCTGAATTTAACAGCTGTAATTTGTTAGATACTTTTTCCAAACTGTTTCAAATCATTCAGGATTGCCAAGAGTATTGGGGGGGTGCTGTTAAGGAGAAGAAAAAGGCCTTGTCACAGAGCAAATTATATATTAGCTTTTCCTTTGAATCCGCCCCCCATATTTTCTTTATTTCTTGTTGTTTTGTTTAGTATATTATAAAAATGCAGTAGTCTCCCCTGCCATCTGCTGCAGTTAGGGTTGTTCAAAGAGAAGGTCAAATAGTTCTTGAAAGGGAAAAAAGGAAAGACTTAAGCTTCCAGATATTGCAAGTGTTACAGTTTTGGAACTCAGTTGGCATGATTGTATCTTTCATTGGTCATTAAGAGCTCATATAGAAATTATATTTCAATTTACCACCAATTTACCATGGTTCCTTTTTCTTAACTTCTCTTTATGTTTTTCTTAGATGTGTTATATATATATGAAAAGCTCTTGTGTTAAATGGAAATGTGAAATAAAGTTTATTAGTGAATAAAAGAATGTCATACTGGGACTTCCCTGGTGGTCCAGTGGCTAGCAAGGCTCCACATTAGCAATGCAGGGGGCCTGGGTTCTGTCACTGGTCACAGAACTAGATTCCGCATGCTGCAGTCAAGACCTGGTCCAGCCAGTCATTTATGTAAGTTTATTTTTGCTCCTGCTTGACTATTTGGAATGATAGTGCTGATGTGCAGTGAGTAGATAAGGAGAGTTTGGAGTGAGAGAACTTTTGAACTAGTTTATCCTGGAATAGGGGCTCCCCAGGTGGGTCAGTGGATAAAGAATCCTCCTGCCATGCAGGAGACGTGGATTCAGTCCCTGAGTGGGGAAGATCTTCTGGAGGAGGGCATGGGAACCCTCTTCCAGTATCCAGTATTATTACCTGGAGAATCCCATGTACAGAAGAGCCTAGGGGGCTACAGTCCTTAGGGTCGCAAAGATTTGGACACGACATCCTATAATAAGGTCTATCGTGTTGCAGTCTAGAGGAAATTGCTTAATTCAGTCTTTCTGATTCTTTTTTAAATTAATTTTATTTCTTTTTGGTTGTGCTGCGTCATTGTTGCCGCGCATGGGCTTTCTCTAGTTGCAGCAAGCGGGGGCTACTCTCTAGTTGCAGTTTGTGGGCTTCTCATTTCAATGACTTCTTTTCTTATGGAGCTCAGGCTCTAGAGTGTGCGGGCTTCATTAGTTGCAGCCTGCAGGTTTAGTTGCACTATGGCATATGAAATCTTCCTGGACCAGGGATCGAATCCATGTCCCCTGCATTGGCAGTTGGATTCTTAACCTCTGGACCACCAGACAGTTTGGAGACTTTTTGATTCTTTGTATTATAGCCCATGAATTTGTGTTCTTGCCAAGTGTTCACAAGCAACAATATTTTAGTATACTGTGTATATTTTTCTCTTTGATATGTAAGTTTTGGTGCAAGTGTTAGGAGGTGCATATGAAGTTGTACTTTGAGGGTTGCTGGTTGGGACTTAGCAGAGTGATTGGCCTGCTTATTCCCTAGTCTGCCCTCAGTTATTTCCCCCACCACAAGTAGTTGAAGTCTACTCTTCCAAATGTCTATATTGAATTAAGAGATCCCCCCCACCCCCGCCACTTTGCTGTTAGTTGAATACTAGAAGACAAAATAGCAACAGAGACCAGCCTAGCTCAAACATGTGAAAGTGAAGTCACTCAGTGGTGTCTAACTCTTTGTGATCCCATGGGCTGTAGCCTACCAGGGTCCTCCATCCATGGGATTTTCCAGGCAAGAGTACTGGAGTAGGTTGCCATTTCCTTCTCTAGGGGATCTTCCCAACCTAGGAATTGAACCCAGGTCTTCCGCATTGCAGGTAGGTGCTTTACGTCTGAGCCACCAGGGAAGCTCAAACATAGAGCCTAGATAAAGATTCATTCAGAGTTGTGTGATTCCCTAGTTCTTAGAGGTAATAATTGTGTTTTTGAGTTGATATTATCCTCTTACACTATTATTTTGTAATCCTCTCCATGGGAACCAGCCATTTTACAGGTGTGTAAATATAATATTGTTTTAATTCTATGTGATGCTTGCTTATTAGACTGATAGGTTTCATAGAATATCTTTTTGCAGTCTTTAACTTGTAACTTTTCTCTTTGTACTGGGAAGCAGATTAGTAAGGATATGTTATGGTTAGATAGTTATATAATCAGTGAGACATAAGTTAACAGATTCTATTAATGGACAGATTTTTTTTCTTAATTCCCCTAGGCCCTAGTTACTATTTAGGAGTGACTGAAGAGTAGTTTTGAAGAGTGTGTAAAATATGCCTTTTGACCACCTCTTGTCTCCTTCATTCTAACTTTTTAAATGTCTGTCAGCCTTTCTTTGGTATGTATCAGAATTTTAAACTGATTTACTATAATTCTTTATAATATATTTTTATAAAATATATTAGTATAAAATAATATATTTGGGCTGATTTATTATAAGATGACAGTGGGAGAGGGCTGCTTACCTCCTATTCATTAGTTTTGTTTTGTTTTGTTTTGTTTTTTCAGGCAGGACCTCCTAATCTGTCACATTTAAACATAGGAGTCTTTATGGTCCTTGGTGTATATTGTTAGACCTAACAGTGTATCATCTAAGACTAGGTCATATAGGCTCTTCATTCAAGGATGTGAGCCAAGGTTTGTGTACTAAACTCAGCAGGCAAACAGTGATGGTGTGTCTGCTTTCATTTAGAATTACTGTCTTAACAGTTTGGAAAGATAGCATAGTTTGATGATTAGAAACATGGGCCTTGCAGTAAGAGAGACCTCAAACACAGGTCTTAGCTATTTACAGACTAAGGCTTAGCTATTTACAGACTAAGACCTTGAAAAGTTACTTACCTGTTTTTGTTTTCTCTTTTGTAAAAGTAGAATTACTTAAATTATTGAAGCCCTCCTTTAAAGGATGGGGAGTTTTCTGGTAGCTCAGAGGTTAAAGCGTCTGCCTGCAATGAGGGAGACCCAGGTTTGATCACTGGGTTGGGAAGATTCCCCTGGAGAAGGAAATGGCAACCCACTCCAGTATTCTTGCCTAGAGAATCCCATGGACTGAGAAGCCTAGTGGGCTACAGTCTACGGGGTCGCAAAGAGTCGGGCACGACTGAGTGACTTCACTTCACTTCACTTAAAGGATTTAAATGAGATAATGCATTGTAAAGCACTTAGCACAGTGCTTAGCAAGTAATAAGAGCTCAGTGAATGTTAGCAGCTGTTACTAATATTCCTTTCTATTGGGTTTGGGTATACTGTTTTGTGTGTTCCTATTAGTTTCTTTAGCCAGTCAATAACTGTCTCTTTTTTAACTTTCGGCATCTTTTGTGTTACACTGGGTTAATTAACCTATATGTTGGAAGAGCCTAGATCAGGAGTCACTCAGAAACTACAGCTACTGCCTGTTTTTATAAATCAGGTTTTATTAGAACACAGTTACACACTTTTGCTTACAGCAGCAGAGTTGAGAAGTTAGCCCGCAGAGTCTAAAATATTTATTATCTTGCCCTTTACAGAAAAAGTTTGCAGACTTCTAGATCAAGAATCTGTTGTTTTTGTTTTTTTCCTAGAGAATTGAGCCAGAAAGCAAGTTCTGGAAATCAAAAGGGAAGTAATTAAAATAGGCTAGAAGAATTAACCATCTTAGGTTTTTAGGAATTAGACTTTATAGTGTGGGGAATAGTGGGAAGAGGTCCATTGACCTAGCTGATATGAGTTAGGTGAAGGAAAGTACCATTTGGAGTTGGTTAAGCAATAACTACTTTCATGGTCTGTCAGGGCATTTCATAGTAGTGGGTAATAAGGGAAGTACAAAGAAAGAAGAGAGATTTGCTGCCAAGGAGTTTGCATTAAACCTGAAAAATAGTATGAATTGATAGGTTACCTATTAAAGTAATGGGTTAGTTAGAGTAGGCCAAGAGTTTTCAAAGTGTGGTCTACAGATTCCTGAAGATCCCTGAGACCCTTATAGGGGATCTCGTGATGAAAGCTATTTCACAGTAATACAGAGGCATTATTTTGCTTTTTTCCCTTTGTTGACATTTGCACTGATGATCCAGAAGCAGTGGTGAGTAAAACTGCTCTGATGCCTTAGTATGATGAATCAACACACTACTCTAGTAGTCATTCTTCATTGCGATGCAGTTTAAATTTGCCGATGTAAAAAAAAACAAAATCTTGTTTCACTTAAGAATGTTCTTGAAGCAATAAAAGTAAATTTTATTTAATAATGACTTTTCAGAACATGAGTTTCAAATATTTTGTGTGATAAAGTGAGAAATCCTTACAAAGCACTTTTGCTACATATTGAGGTATAGTGTTTACCTCAAGGAATAGTGCAATCAGGTTGCAAGCTACCTAGCTGCTTTCTTCATAGAACATTGTTTTTACTTGTTAATTGATCCAGGACTTCCCTGGTAGTCCAGTGGTGAAATCGTCTCCCAATGCAGGAGGCACGGGTTCAATCTCTGCTTGGGAAATTAAGATTCCCCATGCCACATGGCATGGCCTAAAAAGTTTAAAAAAAAAAAAAAAAATAATCTGTGAAGTATGATCTTTAGATTTAGGTTTTTGGCAGACATATTCTTGAAATTTTTCAAGGAAAGCACCTAACTATATTTGTGCCTCATGATAAAATTCAAGTAAAAATTAAAGTAAAAATTAAACTATGAGTTTGACACCTTCTAGGACTTATATACTTTTCTGATGAGAGTGGTTGTGGTATGGACAAATGTGATTAAAAAAAAAAATATATATATATATATATAATAATGAACTGTATTGGCATTTGAAATTTACCTCTAGATGACCAGAATGACCTCTAGTGGACGAGAATTTTTCAGATGATCAATGCATGATGTAAAAATACCCTGCTTGGGTAAAAGATCCATTCAGAGTATAAGACAGTGGATTTTAAAATAACAGTATGAAAAGTTTATTTATAAAATTTCAGATTTCACTTTGCAGCTAACCTTTAGAAACTGGTTGATTTTTTTTTTTTAATTGAAGTAAAATTCACTTAACTGAATTAACTATTTTAAGTTGTATAATTTGGTGGTGGTTAGTGCATTCACAGTTTTGCAACCACTACCTAAGTCAAATTCCAGAACATTTTCATCACTCCAAAAGGAAACTTGTGCCCATTAAGCATTTGCTTCCCATTAGTATTAGTATAATGTTTTTGAGATTCATCCATGTTGTAGCATGTATCAGTACTTTATTCCTTTTTATGCCTGAATACTATCCACTGGAAATATACCACATTTTGCTTATCCATTTGTCAGTTCACAATTGGGATTATTTCCACCTTTTTAGCTGTTGTGAATAATGCTGTTGTGAACGTTTTGTACTAGTTTTTGTTTGAATACCTGTTTTCAGTTCTTGACCTGTATATGGAATTCCTGGGACAAATGTAATTCTGTTTTTGATAATCCTAACTTTTTGAGGAACTGCTAAACCATTTTCCAAAACAGATATCCCACTTTATATTCCTGCTAGCAGTATACTAGGATTACACTTTCTCCACATTCTCACCAACATTTACTTTCAACTTTCTGATTATAGTCATCCAAATGTAATGTAATGTTAGTCACTCAGTAGTGTCCGACTCTTTGTGACTCCATGGACTGTAGCTGGCCAAGCTCCTCTGTCCATGGAATTCTCCAGGCAAGAGTGCTGGATGGGTGGCCGTTTCTTTCTTCAATAGTCATTCTAGTAGGTATGAATTGGTATCTCATTGTGGTCTTGGTTTTCATTTCTCTAATGACTAATGATGTTGAGCATCTTTTCATGTGCTTTTTGACCATTAGTGTATCTTTTAGATAAATCTCTATTCAAGTCCTTTGCCCATGTGTATTGAGCTTTGACTATATCAAAAATGAAGATATCCATAATTCTGACCAATTAAAAAAGAGTATTAGAGTATCCCTCATCAATATGAGGTGGCTCAGACAGTAAAGAATCTGCCATGCAGGAGACGGGTCGAGACCTGGGTTCAATCCCTGGGTCAGGAAGATCCCCTGCAGAAGGGAATGGCAACCCACTCCAGTTTTCTTCCCTGGAGAATTCCTTGGACAGAGGAGCCTGGTTGGCTACAGTCCATGGGGTCCCAAAGAGTCAGACACAACTGAGTGACTAACATGCACACGCATCAGTATGAACTCATATGAGTTTTAATCTGTATACATACTTATGCACATATATACAGATAAATATAGAAAAAGATACAGATGTGTGTTTATGTGTGCGTGTGTATATTTCCTTGTTCACCGTAGCAGTGAGCACATTTGACATCAGTTCTTGGTTTCTAGATGCCAGTCTGAAATAAAAGGAACCAGAACTCCTTAGAAAAATGACTTAAGGAAGAGAAAAAATTCACATGAGTCTGAAACATGTGGTACCAGAAAGTAATGAAATGCTTAAAAAAAAAAAAATGGGGAGCCAACATGAAGGAACTGCCAGTGACCAAATCTGGGGACAATTTGAAGAATAAAATAAATAAAGATAATAATGGATTATAAACCAGGAATAAGATAAATGTGCACAAGTCCATATTGTGGTAAATAAATACTTGAATAAATGGGGAAATGAGGACAGCTATTTATGACAGTAAAAATTCAGATTAACTTATAAGAATTTTGGAAACATCTGGCAAGTACTAATAATTGTTACAGGCAAGTATTACCTATAGATATTAAAATTAGTGGGTGGAAATTTGATGTAAAATGGAATTTAATGGAACCCCTGGTATCTCCCATAATAACTTTTCAGTGGAGAGGCCTGGCAGACACCACCTCAGTCAAGTGATTAAAGTTAACAACACCCGTAGTTCAATATATCAACACCACATATTTCCTGATATACTGAAAAGGGCTCACCATCACTTTTGTGACATTGCCAAAAATGCATGACCTCAGTGTAATCATGTGAAAACATCACACAAATCCAAAGTGAAAGACATTTTACAAAAGAACTGGCTAGTGCTCTTCAAAAAATTGAAAGTAAAGAAAGACTAATAAAGGACTTCCCTGGTCCAGTGTTTAAGAATCCACCTTGTAATGCAGTGGATGTGGGTTTGATCCCTGGCCAGGAAACTAAGATCTCACGTGGCTTGGAGCAACTAAGCCATGCCTCAGCTGGAGAGCCTGTGTGCCACAATAGAGTCCATAGACCACAGTGAAAGATCCCACATGATGCAACTAAGATCCCATGTGCTGCAACTAAGACTCTGATGGAGACAAATAAACATTATTTAAGAAAAAATACTAGTGAACTGTCACAAGTTGGAGGAGACCAAAGAGACATGACAACTAAATACTATGTGGGATTGTGGATTGTATCTTGGACCTGAAAAGGCCATGAGTAGGAAAACTGATGAAATTTCCGTAAGGCCTGTAGAATAGTTAGTAGTATTGTATTAACACTGTTCATTTCCTGGTTTCAGAATGTTATACTATGGTTATAAAAGATGTTGACCCTGCAGTTATACTTTAATTAAAATTTAATTTAAAAATATTTTAATTTTAATAATAATTTTTTTTTAAGATATGAACAGTAGGGAGAACAGAATGAAGAGTGTATAGGACTTATCAAAACTATTGTTGCAACTTTTCTCTAAGTTTAAAATCATTTCAGAGCTAAACAAGTTTTTAAAATAATGAATTCATTAAAGACTTCTAAAAAATACCCTTCCTTTTCTAACTATGTATCTGTTTAAGACCAGATGTTTTTCTCCATCCATATACTTCAGCTAAAACAATATATCACAGCAGATTGAATGCAGCAACAGCTATGGGAATCCAGCTGTCTTTTAAGCCAGACATTAACAAGATTTGCAAAATTGTATAATAATGCACTAGTATCACTAAATTATTCTTTTTGGGAGAAATAGTTATTTAGTAATAAAAGATATATTATTTATATTAATGTGGAATGTGGGCTTATTTTTTAATGAATTGGTAACTTTAAAAATTCGGTTTCAATTTCTAATATTGTAACTATTGATATTATAGCCTACAAGCAAACTCTCTTTGGAGTTTTAATTTTTAAGAGTATCCTTTTATATATATATATATATATATATATATATATATATAATTTTGCTGCGCCAGGCCTTAGTTGTTGCAGCAGGATCTTGGATCTTCATTGTGACACATGGGATCTTTAGTTGCAACATGCAGACTCTTTTCGTTATGGCATGTAGGATCTAGTTCCCTGACCAGGGGTCAAGCCCAGGCATTGGGAGCAGGAAGTCACAGCCACTGGACTACTGGGGAAGTCCCTAGGAGTGTCCTCTTAAAGGGATCCTGAGACCAAAAAGTTTTAAAAACTGGGAGAATATGCCTAACGGTTGCAACAAAGATAAAAATGCAAGACCTCAAAGAAAATATAATAGAAAGTATTTTTACAATTTGAAACAAATTGTAATTTTGTAGTTACACTTTGTAAAACACTTTGTAATTGCCCAAAGTGATTGCATCCTGATACTCTGTTGTTTCATGTGGTAATTCAGGAACTCAGGTTCTTTTATACTGATTTACCTGCTGATCTCTAGAACAATGATTCTCATACTGTAGTGTGCATCAGAGTTACCTGGAAGACTTGTTAAAGCATAAGAGAAAGTTCCTAGTCCCTATCATCAGAATTTCTGATTCATGGATATGGAATGGGGCTCGAGAGTTTGTATATCCAACAAATTCCCAAGAAATGTTGATACCACTAGCAGGAGGATCAATTTCTAGGGTATTGTCTTTGTCTGCAGGCAAACTGTGTGGCAGCCAACAGGAATGGGAAAAAACATGAACGAGTTTGCCTACTTTTTATAGTTATTAGGCTGAAAGTAGCACATAACACTTTCTCTGTATTCCGTTGGCAAGAATTTAGCCTAACAATCACCAATGGAACCTAGGAAATGTAGTGAGCCGAACATCTAGGGTAGCCAGTATTTCCATTACTGTGGAAGGAGAAGGGGGAATCAATTTTGATGGGCAGTGAGCCACAGTATCAAGACATTGGAAGAATAAGTACTTGGATAGGATTAATTAACTCAGGAATATGTTTTATCAGATAAAGAACAGGAATTTATACTTAGAAGTGTGTCAGGGGAAGGACTAGGAGAGTAGTATATGCATATGTAAAAGTGAGGCTGTCTTTGGAAGATTGGGGCAGAGTAACTGGTTAGGTGGGCAGAGTAGAGGGGACCAGGTAGTAAGTAATAGTGGAAAGTACTATACTCAAGAAGGTTTATCAGATTTAATAGAAAATAAATTGAAACAGCAGGAAGCCAACTGAGAAGCTGTTCTTTCCTGCTGTAAGGGTCATAAAGTGAAAGTGAAAGTCGCCCAGTCGTGTCTGACTCTTTGTGACCCTATGAACTATACAGTCTATGGAATTCTCCAGGCCAGAGTACTGGAGTGGGTAGCCTTTCCCTTCTCCAGAGGATCTTCCCAACCCAGGATTGAACCCAGGTCTCCCGCATTGTAGGCGGATTCTTTACCAGCTGAACCATAAGGGAAGCCCGTAAGGGTCTTAAGATTATTCTTTATTGAAGATGCCCTGTGTTGATATTTTCCCATTCTAAAATCATAGTCACAAAAATAATTTTAGGAGCTCTTGGTGCCCTGGTGTTGATTACCCATATATGTGTATCTGATCCATAACTTTCTCTAATATGACCCAAGGAGGTGAATGAAAATGAAAAATGCAAAGCCAAAACTGAACTGATTACCTAGAATGAGGGTGGGTGGGATATTGTACAGGTGTTGAGGCTTCTTGCTCTAGAAATGGGAAGATGTTTATACAGAGAATAATCATCAGAAGTCTTCCAGCTAGTAAGAAGGCTGAATAATCCTGAAATAGTAGAAATGAATCAGTTCTGCTTAAGTTAGAACTGTATATCGTTTGCTCAGTCTCATCTGCTCCCTCTTCCCCTACCAAAACATCATGCAAATGAAGGGTCCAGTTATTCATTTAACAGATAATCATTGAGTGGTTTTGTTTAGTTTTGTCTTTTACATTCCAGAAGTTATCTCAAAACTGAGGATAATAGCAGTGAATAAAGTAGACAGATCCCTCACTCCATGATGTTTATAAGTTAATGGAGGAAGGAGAAAAGCAAAAATAAGCAAATGCATGCTGTATCAGAAAAATAAATCAAGATTTAGGTGAAAGGGTTAATGTGCCTTTGGTTTCAGTGTAGATCAACTTAAGTACGACCCAATGAGTACAAGTTTCTCATTGCATTGGCTTGTCTTGTTGCGGAGCACAGGCTCAAGGACACATGAGTTTAAGTAGTTTCATCACACAGGTTCAGTAGTTGCGGTTCCCACGCTTTAGAGCACAGGCTTAGTAATAGTTGCGACACACGGGCTTATGCATGTGGATCTTCCTGAACCGGGGATCAAACCTGTGTCTCCTGCATTGGCAGGTGGATTCTTTACCACTGAACCACCAGGGAAACCCAAGACAGATTCTGATCGTGTCATATATGTGATTTTTGCATCTTTCATTTGGAGAGTAAGTCTTGACTCAGCAGAAAGTTGATAAAAGTGAATTATGGTTTCTTTGGATCTCAGCTTCTTTCTTTGCAGGCTTGGGGCTTTGTAACAGCTTTAATGATATTTGTGACAGTCCCTGGAAAACCCAAATGAACATTTTAGTTAACTCACTAGTAATCTGCCAGTGTCTTCTATAGTTGGGTCACGTTAATTTCTAACCTATGATTGATAATATTGCTAGATATATTGTAGATATATTGTAGTATAAGCTATGCTGTGTTCTGTGTCCTATGCAGAGATCAGGTGGTCTCTCTCTTGGTTCCCTGTTTTCTAAACCTCCTTTTAATGAGAAATAGTTAATAGAGGGGACTACCGTGGTGGTCCAGTGGCTTAAAATCTATGCTTCCAATGCAGGGGGCCTGGGTTTAATCCCTGGTCAACTAAGACCCGCTGCAGACAAATGAATAAAAATAAATATTTAAAGAAAAAGAAATAGTTAATAGGGCTTAGATATTCACATTGATGCATACTCTTCTTAAGCCCTCATCTACAACCTTTTCTATTCCATCAAGTGATGAATACCAGAGATTGTTATCTCCAGGATTCTATGGAAGTGTCTAAGATGATCCAGTAAAATGGTACATTAGAAGATAGCTTCACTCTTTGTCGCATCTAACATACTCTATAGCCATTTTGTCTTTCCTTAGGGGTTTTACCCCCATTTGAGGAATTTGTTTTGCAGTTTGGTTTGTATATGTTTAAGTTCCTTTAGGAAACTGAGATAGAGAGTGTCCATCCTAGGAAAGTGTAGAGTTAGTTGCTGGAAATGATTGGCTGTAGGAAGCATTAGATAGCTTGGAAGGAGCTTGGCTATCTGGTGTGCATCAGGGTAGTAGGAGATGTGCAGTACAGAGCCATTGCTCTGCAGTCTTTGGCAGGACCTAGAAATACAGTTTCCGGTTTGGTGGAAGTCAAGTTGCAATTCATTCAGCTCACATTTGCAAGTAGTAGGCATGAGCCTATTAATCTCTGAAGCCCCATTGAGGTAGAATTAATTGTATGGTTATATTTGCCCCTTTAAAGTACAAGAATTTTCATTAAGAGAAATTTGTTAGACTTAACTCTTTATGGAATAAATATCTGGCTAGGTTACTACTTATAACATTCTCCCTTCTCTGTTATGACTAATTTAGTATACAGAGCTGTAAATACCCTTGAGGGATATTCTGGAGAATATTCTGGAGAAATTTGTGAAGCCAGAAACATTGGTGAGACTCTCCTAGGGCTTACAGATCACTGCCATTGCCCTTTCATGACCACCCCCAGCTCTTATTTCCTCAAAGTGCAAAAAGTGGTTACCCTCACAGGCCACTGAATTAAAATATCTCTGGTTTTACTACTCTGATTATGAGAGTGTGTATATGGTAAATAATTTATGTGTGTGCACTACTGTTCTCATATGTTGTATCTATGGCGGAGTTTTAATAAAGCATTCGGACAGTAATTGAAGTAGAAGATTTATTTGGCAAAAACAGAACTATGTTTAGCAACATGGAACTGAATTTTATTCTTCATACAAAGTTAAAAGTACATTGTGGTTCCATCCTGACCACTTGCCCAGTCCCCATCTCTTTGAGAGAGAGAGAAGCTTCATCTAAATTATTTCATCTGATTGATGATTGTCACTTATAATTTATTGCTGCTTCTGTCTCGTGTATTCCTTTGGAAAAGGTGTATGGATTCATTACATGTTCTAGTGTATCGTCTGTATATTATAAAATAAAGTCAAGCATGTATCTGCTGATACTTTTTAAGTTGACCTGTCTTTATACTTAGAAATGTTTCTTACTAGTAAGCTTTCCTGGTGTCTCAGATGGTAAAGAATCTGCCTGCAATGCAGGAGACCCATGTTCAGTTCCTGGGTTGGGAAGATCTCCTGGAGAAGGAAATGACAACCCACCCCAGTATTCTTGCCTGGAGAATTCCATGGATTGTAGAGAGTTGGACACAACTGAGCGACTATCACTCACACTCACCTATGGCAGACAGTAATTGAATAAGTCTTTACTGATAGAATGTTACAGGTGACCACCATCAGTTTAAAAAAATTGACATGAGAGTTGAAAACCCACTTCCTTAGTGTGGTGATAGGTTTTAATCATGGCTCTCCTATATATTTGTAGGGTCTTCCCAGGTGGCTCAGTGGTAAAGAATCCACCTGCTAATGCAGGAGATGCAGGTTCAGTCTGTGGGTCAGGAAGATTCCCTGAAGGAGGAAATGGCAACCCACTCCAATATTCTTGCCTGGAAAATTCCTTGGACAGAGGAGTCTGGCGGGCTATGCTCCATGGGGTCGCAGAGTCAGACACGACTGAGTGTGCACACATGCTCCTATGTATTATATGACTTTAGACAGGTATATTTAGCCTTTCTAAGTCTCAATTACTTCATTCATAGGCTGGAGATAATATGGAATTCATAGGAGTGTTTTGAGAGTTAAATGAAGTGTTGTTTCTGTGGTTCTTAGCCCACAGTTTTGATATTTAGCCTCACTCAAACGTTATTCACCTTTCTATTTCCCCTGCTCCTTTGTCCCCAATACACACCATGTTACTTTGCTTCCTGTTGAAGTGCACTTCCCCAACTGTTTTCAAATTTGTGTGGTGAATATATCACTTGAAAAAACCATTTATCTGAGAAGAGGCTCTCCTGAGTAGTGTGTATGAAATGTAGCTAAGAGATCATGTTTTTCAGAATAGTGTGAAAAGTCACAACCATTTAATTTAAAACTCCTTCTACCACCTGTTGTTATTGGTGCCCTCGAAAAAAATGGAATTTTTTTTTTTTTTGGTTTCTTTAACTATTATTTAAATATTGTTTTAAGTATAACATTCCTAATGAAAGCCTCCATTTTCTCTACTTTGCCCAAAGAAGAATGGAATGTAATAGATAAGTTCTGAAGGCGATTGGAAAAATGTGGTTAACTCCTTGTTGTTCAGTTGCTTAGTTGTGTCTGGACTCTTCGCAACCCCATGGACTGCACAGCATACCAAGCTTCCCTGTCCTTGACTATCTCCTGGAGTTTGCTCAGATTCATGTCCATTGAGTCGATGATGCTGTCCAGCCATCTCATCCTCTGTCATCCCCTTCTCCTCCTGCCTTCAATCTTTGCAAGCATCAGGGTCTTTTGCAAGGAGTCGGTTCTTCACATAAAATGGCCAAAGTATTAGAGCTTAAGCTTCAGCATCAGTCCTTCCAGTGAATATTCAGGGTTGATTTCCTTGCTGCTTTGCTCTCTTTGCTGTCCAAGGGACTCTAAATAGAGTCTTCTCCAGGACCAGTCTGAAAGCATTAATTCTTTAGCACTCAACCTTCCTTATTATGGTCCAACTCTCACATCCGTACATGACTACTGGAAAAACCGTAGCATTAAGTATACGGACGTTTGTCAGCAAAGTGATGTCTCTACTTTTGAATACACTGTCTAGATTTGTCATAGCTTTTCTTCCAAGGAGCAAGTGTCTTTTAATTGCGTGGCAGCAGTCATCATCCCCAATGATTTTGGAACCCCAAAAGATAAAGTCTGTCACTGTTGCCATTTTTCCCCATCTGTTTGCCATGAAGTGATGGGACCAGATGCCATGATATTAGTTTTTTGAATGTTGAGTTTTAAGCCAGCTGTTTCACTCTCCTCTTTCACCTTCATTAAGAGGCTCTTTAGTTCCTCTTTGCTTTCTGCCATTGGGTAGTGTCATCTCCATATCCGAGGTTATTGATATTTTTCCTGGCAGTCTTGATTACAGCTTGTGATTTGTCCAGCCCAGCATTTCACATGATGTATGAACTCGCCATATAGTTAAATAAGCAGGGTGACAGTATACAGCCTTGACATACTTCTTTCCCAGTTTTGAACCAGTCCACTGTTCCATGTCCAGTTCTACCTGTTGCTTCTTGACCTGCATATAGGTTTCTCAGGAGGCAGGTATTCCCATCTCTTCAAGAATTTCCCATTCTATTCCTTTATTTAATTATATATTCCCTAGGTTACTTACTTGCCTGTTTCTATTATGAAAGTTTAGAACAATAATTCTTAAACTATATGGAGTACCTAATAACCACCAGGAAGACATGATAAAATGTAGATTTCTTGGCTCCTTAACTGAGAAATTCCTTACTGAGAAATTTCATTACTTTGAAATGGGCTTGGGAGGATTTATTTTAAACACGTATCTAAAGTATTTCTGACACAGGGTCTGAAATGATACTTAGCAAAACATGGCTATAAAGTAGAAGGAAAATGACAAAGTTAGTTATTGAGTTCCATCCATGAGTGACATATTGATCTACATTGCCCTTTATAGTGAAACTTCTCCAAACCATCTGTGATGAAGGACCAACTTTTTGTTTGGTTTTCTAATATAGATAGCATAGACCAATACTTTTGTAAATACAATGAGATGAATTACTGGAAAAGAGATATCCAGATTCAAGCCCAGTATTTTTTATTGTTAGATTCAACAAGCATAAAATTATTCTGTCAAAATAAAAATTTCTAAATGCTTACTCTAAATTTCTATGCTTATCTTGTTGCAGAATGGTAATAAACAGTTCATGGACCAGCACCAGTCTGTGGGACCACAGTTTGAATAGCATTGCTCTTCAGAAAGTGAAGATGAGTTTGTGTTGAAACTGGCAAGCTAGAAACGTAGTCTCTTCTACAAATCCCAGGAAGCCTGAATTGAGACAGTTTTACTACTCTGCCTGTCTTACAGAGATGTTGTCCTCATATAAAACGTAATGTGTGTAAGAGTACATTGCAGACTGAAAAAACTAATGTAAGTTATATTAATCATCAGAAGCATTTATTAAACATATTAATATTGTATAGGGACTTTGTTTGCAACTAGAGAAATAGAGATATGGTAAGGAGCTTACTGTTCAGTTATATCTTTGCCCCATAAGGATGGCAGTATCCTGAGCTGATTAAATTCCAGCTTCACAAACATTTTCCCTAGACTTGTGCAGGCTTTTTCTGAACTCTAGTAGCTTTTAATATTTTTTTAAACATGTAACTTTGGAATGTTTCTTTGTAACACCTGAAATAAGAATTTTTGAAAGTATAACATATTTCTCTAATAGATTGAAAACATTTTGGTGGCAGGCCCTCTTTTGAGTTGAAGTTTCTTGTCCTCTTCTTGTATCTATCCTTTGCTGTTAATCCTGGAACAGATTACCCCTTCTTCCGACTGGCTCCCAGTTTCAGACTTGCTGCCTAACACCATACTCTTTCTCTCCTCTGACTACCTTCTCTTCTGAGTATGTACAGGAGATAGAGTTCCTTGAAACCAGACATTTTTGACTGCATTTTATGAACAGATTAGGTGTAAGCGATAAGAGACTGAGTTATACATAAGGTTCCAGACCCCCTGGGAGCTCACAGTTTTTAAAGGGAAAAGGACAAGTAATTCAGTAATGAGACAGGTACTGACATGTTCAAAAATGGTTTGAGAACAGAGTGGGAGAAAAAAACTGCCTAGGGGAACAGGGAAGTTTTCATAGATAGGACAACCATCTAATTTACCCTCCAGAATGACACTATTAAAGGATCATTGTTACCATCAGGAGGGTATACCAGGTGTAAATTGGGACTGTCCTATGCAAGCAAGACATATTGTCACCCTATTAATAAAAGAAATATCTGTGTAGTTAAAGTAAGAGTTGGAGGATTTACTAGGGAAAGAAAGTAGCATACAAAGAGCTCGGAAGAATGAAAGAATATGTAGTTGTGCCTAGCTCGTGAAATACTTAAGAGCAGGAGTAGCAAACGATAAGATTGCAAAGGTAAATTGGGACAAGATGATGTAGGGACCTGTGTGCTAGTGTTTTTGATAATGGGGAGTCTTTGATATTAAAGATGGGATAATGAGACTGGATTCTTTTTTTTTTTTTTTCCTAAAGATCACTTTACTGGCTATATGGAAAATGAAAGCTGGGGGCAAGGGACTTAAGTACTGAAACCATAAGATCTTTTAAAATATTTGCTGTAGATTAGGAGAGAAAAGATGATATTCTGAACTAAGGGATGGCAGGAAAGTTGGAAAGAGTGGAGAGACTCCAGAGATGTTTAGATCTTTTAGAGAGATTTAGATTTGTAGGGGAAAAGGCACTTGGCTTCTAGGACACCATGCTCTCCTAGTTTTCTTCCTACCTCACAGACCACTCCTCAATCTTAGTTGCTAGATATTCTGCTCAGTTATAAATGTTGGAGTACCCCAAAAGCTCAGCCCTGATACTTCCTCTCTTGTTTGCATTCATATCTTCTTCTTCTCCTCCTTTTTGTTTTTTTGTTTATTCATTTGGCTGCACCGGTCCAGCATTTGAAACGTAGTTCCTTGATTAGGAATTGCACCCTGCCCCCTTGCACTGGGACCGTGGAGTTTTAACCACTGGACCACCAGGGAAGTCCCTACATTAACTTCTTAAATGATTTTTGTCTACCCCATGACTTTAAATTCTGTCTGTATGTTTATCACTCCTGAATTTGTATCTTCAGCCAAACATCTCCTCTTAACTCTAGACTTGTGTCTAATAGGCATTTCAGACTTAACATGTTAGAACTACATTTTTCATTTTTCCCCAAACATATTATTATTCACCATTTTCATAAAAAGCATCATCATTCATTGTGGAGATAACAGTGTTGGAGTAATGCTTGACTACTTCTTTTCTCCATCCTTCTCATCCAGTACACCAGCATTTCTGTTGGCTCTTTTTTCAAGATAAGTCCTTGGTTTGGCCCTTGGATTACCTCTCCTGCCTCGTGTCCTGCCACTCTCCTTCTTGGAGATGGCACTTCATCGTTACCTTTTACTGTTTCTGCCATATGCTAAGCACCATTCTGTCTCAAGCAGCATTCTTGCTTTTTTCTCTACATGTTATATTCTCTTCCAGATACTTGCAGAGCTCACTTCTTCACTTCACTTAGGATTTAGCACAAATGTTACCTTTTTAGATAGGACTTTCCCAATTCTGCTTTTAAGAATAGTCTCTTCCTCCCATCTGGGACTCCATCCCCCTTTTCATGCTTAACTTTTTTCAGGATCTTATCTCTACTTTACCTATTCATGTTAATTTGTTCATTGTTTCTTTTCCCCACTGGATTGAAGTCCATGAGGATAGAGACTTTGTTCAGTGTTGTATCCCCAGTGCCTAGAAAAATACTAATAATCAATGTTAGGCATTTCATAAATATTGTATTTCATGGACTATAAGATGCTGTTGATATTCGGTTTTAAGTTGAAGTGTAGATGATTTGCCTTGTGATTCTGGCATACAGCAAAGTGATTCAGTTATACATAAAAATGTGTGTTTTTTTAATATTCTATTCCATTATAGTTTATTACAGGATACTGAATATAATTCCCTGTACTATACAATAGCACCTTCTTTATCTATTTTATATAGAATAGTTTGTATCTGCTAATCCCAAGCTCCTAATCTAGCCCTCTCTTGCCCCCTTCCCCTTTGTTAAGCATGTTTGTTTTCTGTGTCTGGGAGTCTGTTTCTGTTTTGTAAATAAGTTCACTTGTGCCATACATAAGAATTGATGTATAAGTGATATCATATGGCATTTGTGTTTTTCTGTCTGATTTAGTACAAGAAGCTCTAGGTCCATCCACGTTGCTGCAAATATGAAGATGCCATTGATTTATGTATCAATAGTTTATAAACCAATAAGAAAGAAGAAATACTGTCACTTGTCAAACTCTGTTGGTTATAAGATACACCGATACCAGAGGTTAAAACAGAGAAAAAAAATATGTATATTAGACTCTATGAAAAAAATTACTTGTTTGAATGAGTGAAGTAGGAAGGAGTCATCTCACATGACTTCAGGGTTTCTAACTTAATTAAAAATATGATATCTATTTTAAAATAATAAAGAGAAAGAATAAGGTTGATAGAGGAAAGGATTCCTCCTCACATTTGTGTAACTTGTGTGGCAGAAGCAAGAAGAATCTTATAAGAAAGGGGAAGAAACCAGCTATCTAGTCTGAAACCTAGATTCTATTCTTGAAGTCATCCACATTTTAACACTCATATTACTCGGTCACTTTTTCTCTGAGGGTAAACATCTCCAGATTTCTCAATTACTGTATGATCCTTGATTAATCCTCAAATTGCTTGTATTTCTTACTACTGTGTACATATTAGATGCTTCAGAACAGTTTGATTTGAAGAGAATCTTCACTTGATCCCTTCATTGAGTTGGAGGTTTTCATTTCCTCAACTTTTTTCTGTGTTGTTGGATTGTCTCATTTGGAGATATTTAACATATTATCTGGGCTTTCTCTGGTGGCTCAGACCTGAAGACTCCACCTGTAGTGTGGGCGATCTTAGTTTGATCCCTGGGTTGGGAAGATCCCCTGGAGGAGAGCATGGCAACCCACTCAAGTATTCTTGCCTGGAGAATCCCCATGGATGGAGGAGCCTGGCAGGGTCACAAAGAGTCGGACACGACTGAGTGATTCAACACAGCAACACATTATCTGCAGGTGAACAGGTCTTGGTAGACCTGTGGCTGATGTCTCCCAGTGGTAGAAAGCAAACCAGGATTTGCATTCTTTTAAAATGTAAGAACAGATGATAGTTTCTGCACTTTCTGTTTATAATTTTCATAAGGACTTGTTTACTAGGATGCCACATTCTGAACGCCATAGCATTCTATAGTCTGAGCTCTCCCTATATCGGTCTTTTCTTCCTTTTACCACTCCACTTTTGAACCTGAATAGATGGGGCTTGATGACTAATCTTTACGTATTTTATTAATATGCAGCTAGTTTTATTAAGTGTGTACAGTTGAAAAGGGAATCTTTGTTCTAAGAAAGAACACAAAAGGCAAGCCAGAGCTATGTATATATATTTTTAAGTTCTATTTATAAAAGTTACAAAGCAGATAAATGCCGGGCTGAAATCAAGATTGCCAGGAGAAATATCAATAACCTCAGATATGCAGATGACACCACCCTTACGGCAGAAAGCGAAGAGGAACTGAAGAGCCTCTTGATGAAAGTTAAAGAGGAGAGTGAAAAAGCTGGCTTAAAACTCAGCATTCAGAAAACTGAGATCATGGCATTTGGCCCCATCACTTCATGGCAAATAGATGGAGAAACAATGGAAATAGTGACAAACTTTATTTTCTTGGGCTCCCAAATCACTGTGGATGGTGACTGCAGCCATGAAATTAACAGATGCTTTCTCCTTGGAAGAAAAGCTTTGACCAACATAGACAGCACATTCAAAAGCAGAAACATTGCTTTGCCAACAAAGGTCCCTCTAGTCAAAGCTATGGTTTTTCCAGTAGTCATTTATGGATGTGAGAGTTGGACCATAAGGGAGGTTGAGTGTTGAAGAATTGATGCTTTTGAACTGTGGTGTTGGAGAAGACTCTTGAGAATTCCTTGGACTGCAAGGAGATCAAACCATTCAATTCTAAAGGAAATCAGTCCTGAATATTCGTTGGGAGGACAATGCTGAAGCTGAAGCTCCAATACATTGGCCACCTGATGTGAAGAACTGACTTATTGAAAAAGACCCTGATGCTGGGAAAGATTGAAGGCAGGAGGAGAAGGGGACGAAAGAGGAAAAGGTAGTTGGAAGGCATCACTTGACTTGATGGACATGATTTTGAGCAAGCCGGGAGCTGGTGATGGATAGGGAGGCCTGGCATGCTGCAGTCCATGGAGTCATAAAGAGTAGGACACGACTGAGTGAGTGAACAGAACTGATAAAACACACTGTTTATTCTTTTCTAAATATACAAGCAAGAAGTGAGGAGTCCAGATTTCTCATCTGATGTGTCTGTCTTTTTTTGGCTGCGCTGGGTGTTAGTTGCACATGGGATCTTTTGTGGCACTTGGACTTTCTAGTTGCAGTGCATGAGCTTCAGCAGTTGTGGCACATGGGCTTTCTAATTGTGGTGCGTGGGCTTAGTTGCTCTCCTGCATATGGGGTTCCTAGTTCCCAGACCAGGGATCAAACCTAGGTCCCCCTACATTGCAAGGTGGATTCTTAACCCCTGGACCACCAGGGAAGTCCTATAACTACTATCTTGAATCAACAATTAATGTTTTGCTATATTTGCTTTATTGACAGGTAACATGTATATTTTTGCTGAATCATTTCAAAGTAAGTTTTAGACTTTACCTCTAAATATTGAGTTGGCCAAAAAGTTTTTATTGATATTTTCATAAGATGTAGGAAGAACCTGAACAAACATTTTGGCCCACCTGATACTGAAGATTACAGTGTTAGAATAATGCCCCTTCGCCAAGGTGTCCACAGCCTCATCCCCAGAATGATCGAATTTCAGTTTCTTGGCAAAGGGGAGTCAAGACAGCAGATGGAATTAAAGTTGTTAATAAGCTCACGTTAAAATATGGATATTACTCTGGATTATCCGGGTGGGCTCAGTGTAATCACAGAGGTTCTTAAAAATGGAAAATTTTTGGCAAAAGACAGTCAGAATTATGGCAACATGAGGAGTGGGCCCAACATTGATGGTTTTGAAGATGGAGAAGTGGCCATGAGCCAAGAAAAGCAGGTGGTCAGCTAGAAAAGGCAAGAAAATAGATACTGCTCTAGAAATTCCAGGAGGAATGTAAGAAGCCTTGCTGATGGCCTGAATTTGGTCCAGGGAGACCCATTTTAGACTTTTGACTTCCAGACTGTAGGATAATAAATTTGTGCTGTTCAGGGACTTCCTGGTGATCCAGTGATTGAGAATCTGCCTTGCTATGCAGGGGACACAGATTCCATCCCTGGTCTGGTAACTAAGATCCCACATGTCACGGAGCAACTGAGCCTATGCACCACAACTATTGAGCCTGCAGGCTGTAACTAGAGAGTCTGTACACCATAATGAAGGATCCAGCATGAGACAATGAAGATCCCTTAGTGTACTGCAGCTAAGACCCAACACAGCCAAACAAGTAAATAAATAAATATTAAAAAAAATAAATTTGTACTGTTTAAGTCACTTGAAAGTGAAAGTGAAGTCACTCAGTCGTGTCCGACTGTCTGTAGTCTACCAGGCTCCTCTGTCCGTGGCATTTTCTAGGCAGTAGTCCTGGAGTGGATTGCCATTCCCTTCTCCAAGGGATCTTGCCAACCCAGGGCTCGAACCCGGGTCTCCCGCATTATAGGCAAACACTTTACCGTCGGAGCCACCAGGGAAGCCTGGTGAAGTTTAAGTCACTTAGTTTGTGGTAATTCACTGTAACAGCCATAGAAAACTAATATAGTTGCTTCTCCAAGCAAGGACAATTTTCTGTTCAACCATAGTACCATTATCACACCTAACAAGATTAATAGTAATTCCCCAATACTGTCTAATGCCCAGTCTACTTGGAGTTTCCCCAGTTGTTCCTTAGAATATCTTTTGTAGATTTTCTTTTAAACCGAGATCTAATCAAATATCATACCTTGAATTCGGTATGTCTCTAAGTGTCTCTTAATCTAGAATAGTTTGCAGCCCTCTCCTCCACATTTTTAATGTCAGCTTTTGAAGAAACCAGACTAGCTGATTTGCAGCATGCTCTACATTGTAGATTTGTCAGATTGTTTCTGTATGGTATCATGTGGCTTGTTCTCTGATTCTTTGTATGTCCTTTAAACTGGACTTCAATGTAATGTTTATATGTTTTTGGAAAAATACTTCATGGGAGATGCTGTGTCTTCATACTGCATCACATTAAGAGGCACATAATATCTGATTGTTTCACTGTTTACACTGCCAGTTTGTTAAGGTGACAGCAAGATCTCTCTGTTGGTAAAGCTGTGTTTTTCTCTTTGCAGTTAGTAGTCTTTGGTCTTGTTTTGTTTATTATAAGCTGGGAAGCCTTTCTGCTCTGAGCCTAGTTATTATGAAAATAAATTTAAAATTTTCAGACCATCGTTTTTGACTCCGGAATATGGCACACCATGTTACTAAAACTGTTTGCAATTTCATTACAAAACACCACCTAGTGATGCTGGGTAGAATAAACTTTTTTTAAACACATAACCTGAACTGAAAGAAGTAAGGAAAATTCTCAGGGACCACAAAAATAAAAGGGAACTAAAAATGAGCAGTGTGTATGTGACTTAATGCTGTGGCAATTCTGGGGCGCTTTTCTAGTTTCAGTAACCAAAGATTTGCTTTTTTTTTTCCCCAGCCGTGCTGTGCTGCATGCAGGATCTTAGTTCCCCAACCAGGGATTGAACCCAGGCCTACAGTGGAAGCATGGAGTCTGAACCACTGGACCACCAGGGAATTCCCTAAAAGACTTGGTCTTAATGCTCACAAGGGGTCCAAGAGACAACATTTTAGGCCTATACAGAACAGAAGTAGAGGTGAGAATCCCGTATGAAAGCCAGGATCCTTAAAGGCACATGTTCAGGGAAAGGAGGTGACCATAACAAATTCCATCCCCTATTCAAGGAAACAAAAATTTTCTGTCTCAGCCTACTCTTTGACTAGAGGTGGGCGGAAATCTCCCCTGAAAATTTAAGTATGAACCAAACTCATATGAGTTTAAATTATTTTTGTCTGAGATCGCTAAGCTGAGAAATACAAAAAATTATTCAGAACACTTTATATATCCTTGCAGTAGCTGACAGAAGCACATGAAAAACTACTCTGTAGAAACAGGTCCACAATCCAAACCATAGAGGATTCTTACAGATAAAGTCCTAGTGAAGACAGGCTGCTCTTTAAAAATAACAAAAGCACAAGAAAACAATTCATTTACGATGAACAAAAGTCACAGATACAACAGGCAGCAGCAGGAACTGAAAACTTCAGATAATAGAGCCATTGACTATATAAAATAAATGTCTTTAAACTATTAAATACAGAGATTTGAGAGGAAAAGAAAAAATGCTTTGAAAGAGACAGACTTGAAAAAAGAAACAGAATTAAAATATCTTAAGAAGTGAAGATTGTGGTCTTCTATTCAGCAGGTATTTATCTAGTACATATTATGGGCCAGGCACTGAATAAAATAGGAAGAAAAACTTCCATGGAGCTTATATTTTAGTGGGTGGGAGACAGACCAACATATATAAGCCTAACATGCCAGGTAGTCATAATTACCAAGAAGAAGAATAAAAGTTTTTAAGGGGTTACAGAGTAATGACAAAAGATAATTTTTTTATAGTTGTTTGTTTTCCCTAGTAGGTGTATTAGGGAAAGTCTGAGATATGAAGCAAATAAGGGAGCAAGCCACATGGCTAACAGGAGAGAACAGGGAGACTAAACAGACTGGAAAGGGAGCAATGGGAGGGTATCAGAAGATGTAAAGTCAAAAGATAGTGCCCAAGTTATGTAGGGCCTTATAGGCTATGATAAAGACTTGCAGTGCTCTTCTGGTTACTACTGCTGTATATATAACAAATTAGTTACCCTAAATTTAGTAACCTAAGACAGCTGTTTTATTATGCTTTTGGATTTTGTGGGTCAGGAATTCATTCAAATTCAGCACAGCCCTGATGCTTGTTTCTGCTTTATGGTGTCTGGGGCTGCAGCTGGAAAGCTGCAAAAGTGGGGAAGGGGTGTTAGTTGGGGTCCGGAATCATCTGAAGGCTCATTGACTTACATGTCTGGTGCCTGGGCTAAGATGATTTGAAGAGTAGACCTCCCAACTGAAGTGTCTACATGTGGCCTCTCCCTGAGGCTCTGCTTCTTCACACCATGGCAGCCTCAGGGAAGTTGTACTTCATGAAAGCAGTTCAGATCTCCAGACTTCAGCATTTCAGAGAATAAGACAAAACCTGCATTGCTTTTTGACCCAGTGGCAGAAGTCACCCAGCATCACTTCTGCTATATTCTACAGATGGAAACAGTCATGAACCCACCTAGATTCAAGAGAAGGGAACATAGATCCCCATCACCACCACCTCTTGATGTGAGGACTTTAAAAGAATTTGGGGAGACAGTGTTTGTAAACCACCACAGATGCCATTAAAGCATTTTGAGCAAAGATATGATGCCACTTAAATTTTAGAAAGAGCACTCTGATTTCTCTATGGAGCATAGACTGAGAAGAGCAGAAGCAGAGTTTTAAAAATTGCAATAGTCTGAGCAGGAGATGACAATAGCTTGGACTAGAATAATAACATGAAAGTGGTGATAAGGGGTTGAATTTGAAATATATCTAAAAAGGGGTGCTTACAGAATTTACAGATGGAATGCGTGTAGGGTGTGAGAGGAACAAAGAATGACTGCATAGAGTTTCATATGAGCAGTTGGTTAAATGGTGGTGTCATTCACTGAGGAGGGAAACACTAGGGGAAGAGAAAGTTTTTATCCTGAGAGTTCATGAATTCAGTTTTGGACATAAGTTCATAAAATGCCTGTTAGACACCCAAATGAAGATATCATTTAGGCAGTTGAATATATATAGAAGAATTTTTAGAGGAGGGATAAGGTCCAGGATTATAAATTTGAGAATTAGCATATAGGTGTTTTTTTAAGCTATAGGAATATATGAGATTATGCAGGGTAGGGAGTGAGTGCAGATAGAGGAAAGGCACACAATTGAACCCAAGGGCATGCATAGAGTTAGAACTAGGAATATGAGCAGATACTAGTGAAGGAGAGCAAGAGGAAATGATCATGAAGGCGAACAGATGTGCAATTCCTGGGCAGCCTAGTGGTTAGGATTCCAGGCTTTGACTGCTATGGCATGAGCTCAGTCCCTGATTGGGGAACTGAGATCCCTCAAGGCCAAAAAGAAAAAAAGACAGAGATGGCAACAGGTATGTGAAAAGGTGTTCAGCATCACTAATCATGAGGGAAATAACAAAACCACAGTGAGATATTATCTCATACTTGTTATAATGGCTGTTATCAAAAAGACAAGAAATTAGTATTGATGAGGATGGGAAATGGGAATCCTGTGCACTGTTGGTGGTAAATTTGTGCAGTCATTTTGAAAAACAGTATGGAGGTTCCTAAAAAAAAACTGAAACTAGAGCTACCATATCATCCACCAGTTTCACTTCTGGGTATTTATCTAAAGGGAACAAAAATACTAATTTGAAAAGATAATGCACCCTCATGTTTTTTGCAGTATTGTTTGCAATAGTGAAGACATGGAAGCAACCTGAGTGTCCATCAGTGTATGAATAGGTAAACAAAATGTTATACGTGTATGTACACGCACACACAAAAATGGAATTATTAGCCGTAAAAAGGAAATCTTGCCTTTTGTGACAACATGAATGGACCTTGCGGGCATTATGCTAAGTGAAGTAAGTCAGAGAGAAAAGATAAATACTGTATAATCTCACTGATAATGTTGAATCTAAACAAAACAAAAACACGAACTCTCGGGTGCAGAGGACAGATTGGTGGTTGCCTGGTGGGGTGGGAGGAATGAAACAAAAAATGAGGGGAGGGGATCAAAAGCTACAAACTTCCAATTATAAAATAAGTCATGGAGATGTGACATATAGCATGGTGACTGTAGTTAATAATACTTTTTCTAAAAATTGAAGTATAATTGATTCATAACTGTATTTCAGATGTAATGCAAAGTAATTCAGATTATTTTCCTTTATAGTTTATTATATGATGTGAATATAATTCCCGTACTACACAGTAAATCCTTGTTGCTTACCTACTTTATGTATATAGTTTTCAGACAAACTAAGCTTTGAGGCTATAATTAGAAGAACTTTTAAGAAAAATTGTATTTACTTACTTTTGGCTGCACTGGGTCTTTGTTGCTACATGAGGGCTTTCTCTAGTTGCTGTGAACTTGGGCTACCGTGTGGTTGCAGTGTGAGGGCTTCTCACTGCGGTGGCTTCTCTTGTTGCAGAGCACAGGCTCTAGAGTGCCTGGCTTCATTAGTTGTGTTGTGTGGGCTCAGTAGTTGGCAGCTTGCAAGCTCCAGAGCTGGGGCTCGGTAACTGTGGCACGCAGGATTAGTTGCCCCAAGGCATGTGGAGTATCCCTAGACCAGGGATTGAACCCATGTCCCCTGCATTGGCAGATAGATTCTTTACCGCTGGATGACCAGGGAAGTCCTAGTGGAACTTTTATGATAAAAATAAATATAAATTGTAAAGGAGAAGATTGGTAAAGGAAATTTTAAAAGGCTGAAAATGTCTTTATCTCATCTTTGTTTTTAAAAGATACTTTTTGACAGGTATTTTTGTCTTAGATTGTCAGATACTTTTTCTTTCAGTATTTTAAAGATGTTGCTGTGTTCTCTTTTGCATTGTTTCCATCAAGAAATCTGATGTTATCCTTGTCTTTACATGTAACCATCTTTTCCCCCTCTCCCACTTTGGCTGCTTTCAAGATTTTGTAGTAGTTCTTCCTTTTTGCTTTTGGCTACACTGGGTCTTCGCTTCTGTGTACAGGCTTCTAATTGTTGTGGCTTCTCTTATTGCAGCGCATAGACGCTAATTGTGCAGGTTTTAGTTGTGGCGTGCAGGGGTTTAGTTGCCCCAAGGTATGTGGAATCTTCCTGGAGCGGGAATTGAACCTGTAAACTCTGCATTGGCAAATTCTTAACCACTGGACCACCAGGGAAGTCTGTTTATAGTAGTTATGAGCAATTTGATTATGATGTCCCTTGGTGTGGGTCCCCCCAGTATTTCTCATGTTTGGGATTTATTGAGGTTCTTGGATTTGTAGACCTATAGTTTTCATCATTTATTCATTTGGCCATTATTTCTTCATAATTTTTTTCTATGCGCTTCATCTCTCTCCAGTCTTTGAGAGACTCTAGTTATCTGTATACCTGGCTGTTTCAAGTTGTCCTCTAGTCCCCTGTGACTTTTTTTTTTTTAATTTTTCTCTGTTTAATTTTGAATAATTTTTATTTCTATGTCTTCTGGTTCGCTAGTCTTTTTTTTTCCTTTAATAATCGAATCTGCTCTTATTATCATCCCTTGTGTTTTTAAACATCTTTATTGAGATATATTTCACATACCATAAGATTTATATACAGTTCAATGGTTTTAGTATAGTCAGAGTTGTGCAAATGTTACCACAGTCTAAGATTAGAACATTTTCATCACTCCAAACAGAACACGCCTACCCCCTTAGCAGTCATTCTCTATTTTGCCCCTCTCCTCAGCTCTAGGCAACCACTGGCTACTTTGTTTTCATAGATCTGCCTTTTCATGTAAACGGAATCCTACAATATAGGGCCTTCTGTGACAGGCATCCTTTACTTAGGATAATGTTTTCAGGGTTCATCTATGTTGTAACATGTATCAGCACTTCATTCCTTTTTACCGCTATTATACAGTGTTTATACAATGACTGTACATCATTGTATGAATATACCACATTTCTTTTATCTGTTCATCAGTTAATGGACGTTTGGGTTGTTTCCACTTTTCAGCTATTATGAATAATGCTGCTATGTGTGAGCACTCGTGTACAGATTTTTGTGTAGAGATAATGTTTTTGGTTCTCCTAGCAGTGGAATTGCTATGTTATATGGTAACTCTATGTTTAACTTTGTGAGGAACTGCCAAGCCATTTCCTAAAGTGACTATATCATTTTACATTCCTACCAGCAGTGTGTGAAGATTTTACCCTCTCTACATGCCCAGTACTTCACCTGTCTTTTTATGATCCCTGTCTTTCTGCAGCTCTTAATTTCTATGGCACTTTGTCCTTTTTGAAATGTAGCTGTCTTTGTCTCACTATACCCTTACACCCTCATCTCCATCTCTTCAACTCAAGAGTCTGCCTGGCTCTCATTTCCCATCCCTGCATCGTGTCCTAGAAATGCTCCTATGGCAGTAAACAAGTGAGTTATAGAGCTTATTTCATTTGTTTCCTGTCCCTCTGGGATCACTGTCCTTGGTAGCCTCATGTCTAGTGTCTTGAAGACTTTGTTTCAGGTGTTTTTTGTAAAGGTATTTTGTTTCAGGTGATGGGGCATAGCCAGCCTGTGTTACACCATCTTGACTAGAAGTGGAAATCACAGCATTGGTTTTAACATCAACAAATTGATGCCTAAATGCTGAACTGGAGAGAGGATTACTAAATCAAATATTTTTTGCTGTGGAATTCTACACAGCAGTTAAATGAACTAGAGCTTCATATATTTACTTGGATAAATTTTAAATATTAAAAAGTTAAGCATTAAAAAGACAAAATGAAAAAGGATACATGTAAGAGCTACTTTTAAAATTACACAAACTAAGGGAATTCCCTGGTGGTCCAGTGGTTAGGACCCCACCCTTCCACCTAAGAGGACCTGGATTTGATTCCTCCTGAGGGAACTAAGATCCTAAACAAAAAATATACAAAGTATACTATATATTTTTCCTGGTGGCTCAGAGGATAAAGTGTCTGCCTACAATGCCGGAGACCTGGGTTTGATTCCTGGGTCAAGAAGAGACCCTTGGAGAAGGAGATGGCAGCCCACTCCAGTACTCTTGCCTGGAAAATCCCATGGACTGAGAAGCCTGGAAGGCTACAGTCCATGGGGTCGTGAAGATTCGGACATGACTGAGCAACTTCACTTTCACTTTCTTTCATATATGTAATAGAATGATAACAGGTCCATTACAGTGGCTTTCTAAGGTGGGGGAAGGGAGGGTAGAGTGGTTTGCTGGGAAAGTCACACAGGGCACTTCACCTGTATCTGGAATGTCTGCATGCATGCTGAGTCACTGCAGTCATGTCTGACTTCCTGACCCCGTGGACTCCAGTCTGCCAGCCTCCTCTGTCCATGGGATTCCCCTAGGCAAGAATGCTGGAGTGGGTTGCCATTTCCTCCTCCATATCCCTTCTCCAGGGGATCTTCCCGACCCAGGAATTGAACCAAGGTCTCCTGCATTGTGGGTGGATTCTTTACCAACTGAGCTATCAGGGAAGCCCAATCTATAATATTTAGTTCACTAAAAATAACTTTAATGTGATTAAATGAGGGAATACATATACAGGGCCTTATATATTGCCTACTAAATAGCAGTCAACTCAGTAGATATTAATTCATTTTGCTTACCTCTATCCCTCCATCCTCTTCCATCCCAGGATCTTCTAAAAGTCTTCACTGCAGACCTGTATTTTGATTTTGGGGTAACAGTGAGTTGAAAACTTGACAAGCATGACTCTAAAGCTGTGTCACCATCTGGCCATTCTCAGGTTTTTGCAACAGTTAGCAATGAATTTAAAGCTGCACATTTTTCTGCTGTAATTGTTGCACACAGGTACTCTCCTTTCATTTGTTGATGTGTGATGCTTTCCTAGTTTTCCCTTAGCTCTCTTAGTTTCCTCCTGACCAACCAATCCTTAAATGTAGGTATTGCCCAAGGCTCTATCCTTGGCTCTTCCTCCGACTGTATATTCAGTTTCATTCATCCCCATACATTATTTCAGTTATCTTCTTTATCTGTTCAAATATTTTCCTCCAGCTCTGGCCTGAACTCTGGTGCTCTTGTTTGTGTATCATATATTCACTTGTTTATTGGATATCTCCACCTTGATTTCATTTCAGCATCTCTGACAGAGCTGTCTATCCATTTGGATATTTTTGGTTTTCAGTTCAGTTCAGTCGCTCAGTCGTGTCTGACTCTTTGCGACCCCATGAATCGCAGCATGCCAGGCCTCTCTGTCCATCAGAAAATCCAGTTCATACTGGCTTAAACATTAAAGGAATTTATTGGTCTGTGTAACAGGACTAGCTTCCGAGTAGTTTGCTTTGGTGGCACAGCTATGTAATTAGCTCTCCTCTCAGTGTTCTACAGTGCACAGCATCTGCTTTATCTGCAAACTGCCTTCCCTCATGACCAAGATGGCTGCCAGTAGCAACATGGGGCTTCCCTTGTATCTCAGAAGGTAAAGAATCCGCCTGCAATACAAGAGACCCAGGTTCAATTCCTGTGTTGGGAACATCCCTTCTATAAGGGAATGGCTAAATTTTCTCATTGAGAGGAAGGTAACAGAATTGCTAGAACTTAGTGACTTAGATTTAAGAGTCTGGAAAAGTTAAGGATGATTTCCAGGCTTCTAGCTTTTGCCTCTGGATGAATTGAATTCAGTATGAGGAAGAAAAAGCAGGATATAGCAAAGGCAGAGATAATGAGTTTTTGTAACATCTAAATACTTTAGTTACATACACATCTTGTCTCCTGTCAGAATGAAATTGTTAAAGACAGTAACCTGGTCTTACTTTTTTCACCTTTACTTCTAGTACCTAACCCAGAACTTGGCACATTGTATATATTTAATGTCTGGAGGGATGGATGGGTTGGATGCATGTGCAAATGCATGAATCCAAAAGACCGCTTCTTAAGATTATTTTGCTCTGAGCAGGGAGATATACTGTATAATAGATTTTTTTTTTTTTGACAGGGTGGGAAGGAATAGCTGTAAAATATATAATAGATTTTTTTTTAGGATATTTTAGTGTGGATGATTTTGTTTTCAGTTTTACTTATTTATATTTGACTGTGCCAGGTCTTTGTTGCTGTGTGGGCTTTTCTCTAGTTGTGGAGAGCAGGGGCTACACTCTAGTTGCAGTGCCCATGGCATGTGGGATCTTCCCAGACCAGGGATCAAACCCATGTCTCCTACATTGGCAGGCAGATTCTTTACCATTGAGCCAGCAGGGAAGCCCTATAATAGATTTTTGACGTGAGCTAGACATGCACTGTAATTCTAGATTCACTGTCTAAAGCTTTGCAGTCTTAGGATACTTGATTTGACACTTTTTCACCTCTAAAGTAGAGATAATACCACTTAATAACTTGTTGAGATTTAAATAAGGAAGCATGATAAAGTATCTAGTAACATGTTTGGCTTTTAAGTAGGTACTTAAGAAATATGGTTATTATTTGAAACCTGGAAAAAGCAGAAAAGTTTGATTAGGTGTTAAAAGACAACATACAACATTTCATTTTACAGAATTTTTGTGTTTCTTTTGTAGAGAAATTTATGTGTGACCAGCTTAACATTGGAGCAGGAAATGGCAACCCACTCCATTATTCATGCCTGGAGAATCCCATGGACAAAGGAGCCTGGTGGGCTACAGTCCACGGGGTTGCAAAGAGTGGAGCACAACTGAAGCAACTTGGCACTAACAGCTTACATTGAATATTATTTTTATAGTTTTATTGGCGTATAAGTGTATGATTCCACAATTCTTTTAAAATAAATGTACAGAGTTCTGTGGCTATAACTACAATCTAGCTTTAGAACGTTTTCATCACCCTGAAAATATCACTCGTGACCTGTTTTAATCCGTTTCTAATAATTGGATTTTCCCCCTTGTTGTGCCAAGCTATACATAACATAAAATTTACTGTTTTAACCTTTTTTTTTTGTATTTATTTTTATCTATTTATTTATTTGACTGCACCAGGTGTTAGTAGTGGCATGTGGAATCTAGTTCCCTGACCAGGGCTCAGACCTGAGCCCCTGCATTGCAAGCACAGAGTCTTAGCCTCTGGACCTCAAGGAAGTCCCTAGTTTAACCATTTTTAAATGTTGAATTCAGTTTTTATTACTTTCACAGTGTTGTGCAGCCATCACTACTGTCCATTTAAGAACTTTTTCTTCATTCCAGAGACACTGTTTCCATTAAATAGTAACTCCTCACTACCTTCTCTCCACCCCGAGTCACTGATAGCCTCTATTCTGCTTTATCTCCGTGAATATGCCTTGCTGAGTCACTTCAGTCATGTCTGACTCTTCTCTACCCTTTGGGCTGTAGCCCACCAGGTTCCTCTTATCCATGGGATTCTCCAGGGAAGAATACTGGAGTGGGTTGCCATGCCCGCCTCCAAGGGGAATATGCCTTACGTAACTCATATAAGTGGAACCGTAAAATACTTGTCCTTCTCTATCTGGCTGACTTCATTTAATCTGGTTGTTTTAAAGAGTCATCCATATCTCATTGGATTTTGAGGCAGGTATGGCTGTGAATACATAAAGTTGGGTCAGTAAAGTCAAGAGTGGGCAAGGAAAATTTAATCAGAGTTGTCAAGCCACCTGTTGGGAAAGATTGCTTACCTCAGACATTCAGATGTCTGGTTCTGGTTTCTCACAACTTGCAGTGTACCTATTTATATTATTATAACAAAGGGGAAATTATTTGAACTGATTTAGTTACTTGTATAACCATCAGTTGAAGAAGCCAAGCTAATGATGGCATCCCAATTTCCAACCAGCACCAGGTTGTTGAATTTTGTCATTTGGTCATTCCCTCAGTGCTCATAAGTATAATTTATCTCAAAACAGTATACTGTATTAACACACATTCGTATATTTTGCTGTGTACTTTTCTGAAGTACTTTTTTTCACTTAGGTGTATAATTAGTTGATTTTTTACCTTTTGCAATTCCTCATGGTATTCTCAATCATACTCTCACTATGAGGTGTTGTCAAGTTACTCAGGACATTGTTACTGTGGAATTAGGGCTTAACTTTTTGGTGTTCATTCAACTTTCCAGTCAGTCCATCTGGGGGTATTTTTCTGAAGAGGTAAACTACTTCAGAAATAACACATGTCAAAATAAATCTTTGGGGAACCTGCAGCTAATGAGTGTTTCTGTATGCTATAATATGTTTCATATCTGATGGAGAAATTGGAGCCCTTGTACTCTGCTGGTGGTAATGTGAAATGGTGCAGCCACTTTGGAAAAACAGCCTAACAATTCTTCAAAATGTTAAAAAGAGAGTTACCATAGGACCCAGCAATTCTACTTGTTGGTATACATTCAAGAGAATTGAAGACATGTTGGTACAGAAACGTGCGTATAGAAGTTCATAACAGTATTCATAATAGTAAAAATAGGGGACTTTCCTAGTGAGCCAGTGGTTAAGACTCTGTGCTTCCACCATGGGGGCATGAGTTCTATCTCTGGTCAAGGAATTAGGATCCTGCATGCTGCACAGGGCGGCCAAGAAAATTAAAACATGGAGGAAAGACCCAAATGTCTATCAATTGATAAATGAATAAACAAAATATATATCCATACAACAAAATATCATTAGACCATAAAAAATATGAAGCAATGATAAATGCTACATGAATGAACCTTAAAAACATAATGGTAAGTGAAAGAAGTCAGACTACATATTGTATATCCCATTTATATAAAAGTCCAAAATTGGCAAATTTAGAGATAAATTCAATTAGTGAGGTATAGAGGAAAAGGGGGAAGAGAGTCACTGCTAATAGGTGTGGATTTTTTTTTAAGGAGGAGATAATGAAAATATTCTAATACTGATTGTGATGATCATTGTACAACTCAGTAGGTATACTAAAAACCACTTAATTATACACTTTAAATAGGTGAACTGTATGAAATGTGAATTATATCTCAACAAGGCTGTTCTTTGAAAAAGAGAGAGTTAAGAAGCATTACTTGAAGATTCAGAGGTCTGAATTCTGACTTCTCTCTGTTCTCCAAAAGTTCTGTTTCCTTTTGTTGGAAATTCTTTTGTTGGTTACTCTTTTTCCTTATTATAATTAGAAGAGTTATATTTTACTCTGCACTATAAGAAGGAAAATGCTGCAAGCACATACATACTTTTCTTTGTAAGAGCACCAATTAACACTGGTAATCTGCTCTGTCCTACTACTTGAGTCTGAATTATCAAGCTGAATCTTGTATCTTATGTGTGAAAGTTATGTCCTGAGGGCATAGAAATTAAATTTTACTGAACACTTTCCTGAGTACCCACTCTTACAGATGAAAGTTGAGATTTGGGGAGGTAAAGTCACTTGTCAAATATCCAATCTGTAGAAGTCAACAGCAGTTACAACCTGTGTTTTGATGCCTCAAAGATTTTCTTTCCAGTGACATTGCTGTTTCCTACCAGCAAGGTAACCCTGGATTTGCAAGTGTTGGAGAAATTTTGCAGCTAGATTTTGTTAGTGTAACAAATCAAAATGAGAAGGAAAAATGATAATTATAATTAGCTTGCCTGTAATTTTGCTGTGAGAGTAAAGAGCATAGTACCTTTTATCTTCCTATGTGCCTGAGTTCTTTGCTGAACAAAGTATCTTAAGATACTGAATCTGTATAGAGTTGAGAGCAGATAACAGTGAGCCCCTCTGACCCTTGCTATATCCAGACAATTGAGGATTCCTGTTAGATGCCCTTTGTCTGATCTTTCTCATATTTCTCCATCAGTAAGATAGGACAGTAAAGATACGCATGGGTGACCTGAGGAACCTCCCATTCATAAAAGAGTCTTTTCTAGGAGAAGAATTTGGCATGAGAGTTAAAACCAAAGCATCTGACTTTGAGCATGCATATACAAAAGGCCAGTCACAAAAGGATGTTTACTTTTTTGAGAGATGTAGGTTCTTAATGGATTATCTCAGTGAGTATGGTCTTTGGTTTCAGACATCAGCACAGTAAGAACCTCGATGACTGGAAGGCATTTGGAGGTTTACTTTCACTGCCAGATGATACCTCCTTTAATACAGATCATCTAGGAAGTTATAAGGTAGAACGTTAGCTCAGTTAACTTTGACCTTCCATTTATATGCCTGTGATTCTTCTTTCCTTGTGGACTGTTTAAGGGACTTTATTCTGATTGCACTCGAATGTTTCTTTCCGTAGGATGGATAGAATGACAGAGGATGCTCTTCGCCTGAATCTGTTGAAGCGGAGCTTGGACCCAGCTGATGAGCGAGATGATGTCCTGGCTAAACGACTCAAAATGGAAGGGCATGAGGCCATGGAACGTCTGAAAATGTTGGCACTGCTCAAACGAAAGGATTTGGCAAATCTTGAGGTGCCACATGAGTTACCCACTAAACAAGATGGCAGTGGAGTCAAGGGCTATGAAGAGAAGCTTAATGGGAATCTCAGGCCTCATGGAGACAACAGGACTGCTGGAAGGCCAGGCAAAGAAAACATCAATGATGAACCTGTAGATATGAGTGCCAGACGGAGGTATGGCTTGATTCAACTGCCTCCATAGTTAAGGTCTTCTCATAAACTAAGCCTATGAAAAAGGAATGAATTCCAATGAGAGGAAGAGGTTTTTCTTCCTAAAGCTTCTTGAATGAAGGGGTATCTATGCCATCTAGCTTGACCATGAATTCCTCTTATTTCCAAATGAAAATAAGGGCCTCTAAAAATTATTGTCCTTAAGATTAAGTAGCCGTTGCTGGATCAAGGAGGGAGTAAGAGTTGGTACCCCAACTAGAAGTGAGTTAATATTCTTTCACTCTAATTTTAACCCGTTTTAGGAGGCAAAAACTCATTTCTTCAGATCATCCCAGGAGTTTTGGGATCTGTTTATTATGGATACCCAACTTTTATTACCTCAAAAATATGGGTCTCTCTTTTCTTGTGTGTTCTATCTTCTTCATGTGCTAATCATCTGCATTTTTTACTTCATTTATGCCACATTCCCCAAACCCCAAACATGCATACACATTCACATTCACTTACACAAGTACACTCTTGCTTGTGCTCTGTCTCTCTCACGTACACATAACAAGAAAGAAGAAAAAGGGATTGGTTATAATCTTACTTAGGTTTCTTTCTCTACCTTTTCTTTTTAACTTTTAGTATTGTTCCAGAGTCATTTTTTTAAAATCACACCCAATAGGGGAACAATATTCTTGGTAATAGCATTAAAAACCCTTAGGAAACGTCAGAAAAGTTCTGTAGAGGTTGTGAAAGAAGAGAAAAATTTTTTGGAGCAATATGTAGTATCAGCAAAGTATTATAGACTAATCCTTAGACCTTTTTAGGAAAAAAGAAAGGTGGATGAATGAGATAATGCACCTGAGCAATCCACTTGCCCCATAATCACCCTTAACCTTCTGGAGCAAATGACTAATCCTCCTTCACTGGAGTAAATGAAGAGGAGAAATGTTAGGTGGATTCCTTACATCCACATTTGGAACTGAAAATGTATTTTTCATAGAAACATTGTTACACATTTTGGTAAGATCTCAGTGGTGTTGGAATTGTACTATATCACAGATAAATTCTGTTGAAAGAATACCCTGAAAACTCTCCCATTGCATTTAATTTTATTAGAGGATTGAACTTTTGAAACTTGATTCTTTGGAAACTAGGAACTGTTCTTAATGTTCTCCAGGAAAAGAGGCTTGATGTAAACCATCTAGATCCCCATTCTGCATGAAAAAATAGGCCCTGTCTGCCCTGTCGCTGTTCTTCCCTTTCACCAGACCAGATACACTGACAGCTATTTCCAGTTAGCCTCAAGCTTTTTGTAAGAAGAAATAAGATTGATAGATTGCTCAGCATGGAGAACAATGGTTTCTTTGATGTGAGTAAAAGGAGGAGGGACTTTAAAAGCAGAAAGAAGGAAGGGCTCTTGACACGATAACCATATCATAATTGCCTAAATATATATATATATTTTCTACCGTCAATTGTGCAAGTTATGGTGTCCATGAAATAAGATATGCATGAAACCAGCACTGCTTAGGTTTTGGAATGCTATCGAGACATGGCAGTTCTGGCTTTGTTTTTAATTACCTGGATAAAGATTAGGTGTTTTATAGTTTCTGGGAATCTACCAGTCTGAGTTACAAAGTGATAGCAGCAGCACATCTGGCTTTCAATAATATGAATTGGTAGGGTTTCATACTTAAGATGGAGAAGGCGATGGCACCCCACTCCAGCACTCTTACCTGGAAAATCCCATGGACGGAGGAGCCCGGTAGGCTACAGTCCATGGGGTTGCGAAGAGTCAGACATGACTGAGCGGCTTCACTTTCACTTTTCACTTTCATGCATTGGAGAAGGAAATGGCAACCCACTCCAGTGTTCTTGGCTGGAGAATCCCAGGGACAGGGAGCCTGGTGGGCTGCCAATCTATGGGGTCGCACAGAGTCAGACACAACTGAACCGACTTAGCAGCAGCAGCATACTTGAGAACGGCAAGTATTGTAAATCATATGTATGTTTGGGAAAGTAGCAAAAGAACTTCTATCCCCAGAAAAGTTTAATAAAAAGCCAGAGTTCCAGATCAAAAGTAAAAAAAAAAAAACCAAATTGAGGAATGAAACTTGACTTGGGCTTTTCCTTACCTTTACTATCCGTGTAATATAAGTCAGTTATATTTGGGAATAAAATATCATTTAGGGTTTTCTCAGATACAACCTCCTGATAAGTGTCGCTCAATTCAGAACTCTCCATACTGTAATGTCTCTGCTTGTTCTGTTGCTGGATAGTCCTTAAGTAATAGGTGCCACTCATTTGAGCAAGGAAGAATTCCTTAGGTTAGAAATAATTTGTGAGGTATGTATCCAGCCAGGCCAGGATGGAAAGAGCTTCTGACTGTTGATGTAAACATTGAGGAATCATGTAGAAGAAAGAGAAATCTACCAGACCTCAAAGTTTTTTACTCATGTTAGGGATGGGGGTGGGGCATGAAGGAATATAGAAACAGTAAATAAAAATGCAGTATGTTTAGGCCTGACCATTACTCTGGGAACTGGAGGTTAGAGTATAAAAGGTTCTTTTCTCCCTTTAGTGACTTCTTTTTCTGTAACCCTACATTTTCAGCTTGTGTCTGTGACCAGTGGTTATAAAGTGATACAGACAAATTTAGTAATTCCCAAGGTAGTTATTATTATCACTGTCTTCCTAATTTATTTCCTCAGCTAAACTTGCTTGTTTTATTAACCTCAGTTTTACTCTGTTGAGAAATTGAATGCCTATCCCAACCATCCAAGGTGTCTTGTTCAAAAGGCATCCAAGTCCCGATGGCATCTGAGACAAGAACACCTGAGAAATGGTCAAGAGGCTCAGGACTAAAGATCTGTAGTTATAAAAGGTTTGAGTTACAAGTTTAAGTAAGACCTAAGAATACATTGTTTTAGACCTACATGCTCCTGACTACACTGTAGATTTCGAAAGGGTAGTCAGCGAAGATATCTTGAGTTAAGAAATCAAGAGAGAGTTATAGGATGTGGTCATTGACTTGGGAACCTCAGGCAGTTAGAATTTGTAGGATTCTTGTTATCTAGGTGTTAAAAAGTGAGTGCCATTTTTTAATTTTAGAGGGACAAGATGCTTTTAAGACTAGCCCCAGAAAGATCAAAACTAGAGTTGTCTAATAACTAGAATTGGCCATAGGGCATAGCCAATGTGAAAGGTTTAGATTTCAGAGTCATTTCTAGACAGTTTTTTTCTGAGGGAAGATGGTAAGTAGAACTTGCAAGTAGGTACAAGACCCATACATTTAATTGTGGAGTTTCAATCCTCCAGAAGGCTGTAGACATTATACTTAGCACTGTCCATTCTCTCAAGCCACTGACAACAGTACCTTCTTTTGGCCTAAACCCATGACAGGATAGACTTCACTGGAGTTGCCACATAACCTCCTTTCTTGTAAATCTTCAGATAAGAACAGATCATGTTCTTATCAGTATCATCATACTGATAATGCCCCCTTAGCAATGTGTCCTTTGTACCTGGGGTGGACAAGTAGGCTCTACTGCCTTTGCCTTTTTTCCCCTGTCAAGCTAACCATTTCCTTCTTGAACCTCAAGACAACCCAAAAGGAGGCTGAGATATAAGGAAAACACTTGGAATTTTTATTAAAATTGGAATGATAAAAACACTTTATCTCTTACTTTCTTTCCTAAAGCCATTCAGTGTCTTCGTGTCTGGATCCTCTATAAGGAATTTAGATGAGATGGGAAAAGTTCTTTTGCTGTGATTATTGTCAACACTTCCATTTTGGTTTCTTCTTTATCCTTAGATTTGGATGTCTCTGTCTTCCCTGGGTGAATCAGAACACACTTAAGTTTCCTTGGATTTCTTTGTTCAGTGTAGAAAAGTTTTCTTAACTTTTCTGTGAACTTTGTTGGAAATACCTTAATTTTTCCTTTTCTTGTCCAGTGAACCAGACCGAGGAAGGCTAACTCCCTCCCCAGACATCATTGTTTTGTCTGATAATGAGGCTTCCAGCCCCCGTTCCAGCTCCCGAATGGAAGAAAGACTCAAAGCAGCCAACCTAGAGATGTTTAAGGTAAAAAGATTCCTTTCATCATTTCTTGCTTCTACTATTCTTTTTAATTCCCTGAGAGTCCCATTTCTGGTTTTTTGTTTTTTGTTTTTAGTGTTTACTTTTGGATCTAAATAACTACAAGTGGAGAAGAAAGTTTGAAAAAGTGTAGTTTATCTTTGGAAAATGAAAACTTCATAATTCAGATGATGTAAACTCAACTCTTAGCTAGAAATACCTTCTATACTGTATCCTGGGTCTCCGAACATGGAGGAATTCCTAAGTTTTTATGTATTTCTGGAGGAAACACGAGTTTAAAAGATTAAGGAACATTATTTTCAAGGAAAGCAATATCTCCCTTTGACCATTCTTCTGCCAGGAATCTGGTTAGCAATTATATATGATCTCTTCTTTCATTCTGTAAGCTATTTTTGAATACCTAACGAATACCAGGCACTGTGCCAGACTATGTGCTAGGAACACAAAGGTAACAATTCCATTGCACCTGTGCTTCTTGTGGAAGATGAAGGTTTTCAACCTAAAACAATAGATCATCTTGCAGGAATGGACTCTGAGTATCTGCTGCTGTAGCTGATAGTCTCCATGTTTCCTCAGGGGAAAGGCATTGAAGAACGGCAGCAACTCATCAAGCAGCTGAGAGATGAGCTGCGATTGGAAGAAGCCCGGCTGGTGCTGTTAAAGAAACTGAGACAGAGTCAGCTACAGAAAGAGAACGTGGTCCAGAAGGTACTGTGCCCAAGAAATAAAGGACTAGCAGAAAGCAAAGAAAAACTGAGAATGGGCTACCCCAGGTAGATTCAGCAGGGTGGCTCATTCTCCTCTGGTCCCCTGGGTTTTAATCTCTAGGAATAGTGTTATTTTTTTTATTTGGGGCCTTAATCAAGAAAACTGTGGCTTTGTTTTTTCATTTTCCCTTCTGGTCAACAGGAGCTTCAGACTGACAAGGAGTTTTGAAAGTCTAGAAGTGTACAGATTTCTACCTCTGATTACTAGCCTTTTCCACTGTCTCATTTTCTCCTCTCTCCCAGACTCCAGTTGTACAGAATGCAGCATCTATTGTTCAGCCATCTCCTGCCCATGTGGGACAGCAAGGCCTGTCCAAGCTTCCCTCCCGGCCTGGGGCCCAAGGGGTTGAACAGAATTTAAGAACATTACAGGTATGTTACCCATAGTGTGATCTTAGTTTCAGGGAACTCTGTTATCCTATATCGGTTTGGGGGCTTTTGTGAAGATCACAGAAAGAACCTGGCCTTGATACACATGTCATTATTATCGATAGTCCTGTTGGTCCTTAATGGCATGATTTAGTCTGCAGTAGAAGGATGAATAACTCATCTTTCCACTTAGTCTTTCTACTTCTTAGCCCTTTTCCATAGAGGGTTAAGATAGTTTATACCAAAAAGCCAGGGAATTCCTAAGTACTAATCAAGTTTTACAGTGATGGCAGATTTATCCCATAGATCATTAGACAGAATTACGAAGTCTGACTATGTTTCTACTTAGCTATATATTATAGACAATGTTTTCTGTTTGGCATTTGTGAGGCATTTTGCCACCTATGACTATCTTTTCACACTTCAGGGTCACAGTGTCATCCGTTCAGCGACCAATACCACCCTCCCACATGTTAATGTCTCAACGTGTGATTGCGCCAAACCCAGCCCAGCTACAGGGTCAGCGGGGCCCACCTAAGCCTGGCCTTGTACGCACCACAACACCCAATATGAATCCCACCATCAATTACCAACCGGTAAGAGGGAGCCCTAATATGGAAACAGAAAAACCTTTTATTTGCTTTCTCTGTTGAAAAGGTCATAGATTTTAAGTTTCTGGACTAGGACAACAAAGGAAATTTTGGTGGGTTGACAGTGGTCCCAAAAGTGAAATCATAAGGAATTGTATGAATACAGCATGTGTGTGCTTAGTCACTAAGTTGTGTCTGACTCTTTGCAACCCCATGGACTATAGCCACCAGGCTCATCTATCCATGGAGTTTCCCAGGTAAGAATACTAGAGTGGGTTACCATTTACTCCTCCAAGGGATCTTCCCAACCCAGGGGGAAACTGGGTCTCCTCAGTTGAGGAGTCTCCTCCATCTCGGAGGAGTCTCCTCCATCTCCTCCATTGGCAGGCGGATTCTTTACCACTGAGCCACCTGGGAAGCCCACATGAATATAGTAGTATTCATATAGTAGAGAAGAAGGGTTATGAGCAGCAATAAGCTAAAATACGTCTAGAAGAAAGAGCTAGAGGGATCTAAGGAATAAGAAGCATAAAGGATGTAAGACAAAGAATCCTGAATCTTTGCAGTTTTAGTTCATAGCAACTGTCATTCTCCTTTCCTGTGTGCCAAAATCCTTTTTCAGTGGAAAAGTTAGATACCTGATGTCATTTTCTGAGTTTGGGGGAAGCTGTGTAGGTCAGACTAGGATCAGATAATGTTCTCTGCTATAAAAGTAAAAATTGATGCTTTCTCCCACATATCATCTCTGACCCCCACACTCAATCTGTTTCAGCAGTCAAGTTCTTCTGTTCCCTGTCAGCGCACAACATCCTCTGCCATCTATATGAATCTTGCCTCCCATATCCAGCCAGGGACCGTGAACAGAGTGTCCTCACCACTCCCTAGCCCCAGCGCCATGACAGATGCTGCCAACTCACAGGCTGCAGCCAAATTGGCTCTTCGCAAACAGCTGGAAAAGACACTCTTGGAGATTCCACCCCTAAACCACCTGCTCCCTTGCTTCACTTCCTGCCTAGTGCAGCCAATAGCGAGTTCATCTACATGGTAGGCTTGGAGGAAGTCGTACAGAGTGTCATCGACAGCCAAGGTAAGGCTGTTTGTTGGCCAGTCTTTTTATCTAAGCAATAAGTTGCCAAACCTGATTAATATGGACAGAGTATCACATGGTACTGTGTAATATTAAATAACCTCACCCTGACTTTTACCAAACCACTTCCATCCTTTATTTAGAGGCTGTTTAGAAACAGCATATCAAAAAGCTTTTTTGTGTGTCTGTATGTCTTAGGCCTAATATTTTTATTGTGTATTTTGTATAGCTTGTCTCTTTTTTTTCAGCATATCATTTAGCTCTTCTTAAAAATTATTTATTTTTGGCCACACTGGGTCTTCATTGCTGCATAGGGACTGTGTCTAGTGACAGCAAGCAGGAGTTGCTCTCTATTTGCAGTGTGTGGGCTGGAGCTTTGACTCTGACACACATTTTCTTTTCAGTATTGCATAATAGGAAATCAGAAAACCTGAGTTTTTATCATCCCAGTTTTGGCATTTGGAGTTGTGTTTCTTAGACTTAGTTTCTTCATTTGTAAATAGGGATCAGTTTAGTTCAGTTTAGTCACTCAGTCATGTCCGACTCCTTGCAACCCCATGAACTGATGGTACTATCTAATTCCGTAAAGTGATACTTTATAATCAAATGAAATAAATATTTTATAAATTTCAGAGTCACTTTTTAATTCAGCAGAGTAAACTGGAAAAGATTAATCTGATGAAGAGAAACAGGAGATGGAGAGGAAATGTGAAACCACTAATTATTCTTTTTGTTGCCATCTAGGGAAAAGCTGTGCCTCTCTTCTGCGGGTCGAACCCTTTGTTTGTGCCCAGTGCCGCACAGACTTCACCCCTCACTGGAAGCAGGAGAAGAATGGTAAGATTCTTTGTGAGCAGTGTATGACCTCCAACCAGAAGAAGGCTCTAAAGGCAGAACACACCAACCGGCTGAAAAATGCTTTTGTTAAAGCCCTACAGCAGGAACAGGTAAGAATTCTGACTTCTCACCAGCCACCTGTCCAGGTTGGATTTTACCAAAAGGCAGTTCTTTCTAGTTTAGAGTTGTCTGTGTGAACGCTACAGTCCAGGTGATCTAGGTTTCTGAATTGAAGTTCCTTGAACCTAGAGGCCTGAGTTCCCTTTATACCCTTCTTACCATTCTGCCTCTTCCATTTCCATTTGACTACTGATTAAGAGTTTAATGACACATGATGTCTGAGGTTAAGGGAAAGGGACAAAAGGCTGAGAATTTTGGCTTTCCCTGATAGCACTGAGGAAGTTCCTCTATTATTGACTTCATTTCCTCAAACAAATGGATTTTGGTGAAAAGGATTTATATTTGTACTAGAACTTTCTTTTAGAGAAGTAATTATCTGCAGTCCATATTTGACAAAGAAATGACAAAGGGAGGGGTAAATTATAAAGTAGCCCAGTGAAGATTAGTGATTGCTAGTGTGTGTGAATTCTTCATACAGTATTAATAGAATGAGAATATCTTGAAGCAGGGGAAAGGTATTGGGAAGCTCAGGTTATTTTCTGCCCCACCACCCATCAGACCCCTCTGGGTAGCATCACGGGTCTTCTGGAAAACGAGTAGACAGGAGTCAAAAATAAAACTTCAGTAACTCATTGGCCTTAATTAATTACATTAGTCAGCTAATAATCACCACCTAGATCTCCAGCCAGCTTCTGAGAGCCAGCTTTCCTGGAGAGAGGGACTCCTTATGAGGTTGCTGTACCCAGAGATCCTAGTGCAACTACCCCACCAGACTCTTGCCTTTTCCATATCCCTCCAACCAGCTGGCAGCGTTAGAGATAAGACCTCTAGGTTTTTGGTTAGGAAATTGGGTGCTATCCTGCCCAATTTACCTGATGACTCCCAACAGGAAATTGAACAGCGATTACAGCAGCAGGCAGCCCTCTCCCCTACTACGGCTCCAGCTGTGTCCAGTGTCAGTAAACAAGAGACCATAATGAGACATCATACGCTTCGGCAGGTGAGGATTTCTCTTGAAATTTCTCTTTTTGTCAGTCGTTTATTCCAGTTCGTCCTTTGTTCTGTGGAAAATCATATTGCTCTTCTCTACTCCTATTCTTTGCTCCCCCTTACACCTTCCATCGTGGCAAAGTTATGATTGCTCGTCTCCTCATCATTGCAGGCTCCGCAGCCCCAAAGCAGCCTCCAGCGTGGTATACCCACATCTGCCCGTTCCATGCTTTCCAACTTTGCACAGGCACCCCAGCTGTCTGTGCCGGGGGGCCTCCTTGGTATGCCAGGTAAGAAGGGCTGATCTGAGAACTTTTCTCGGGGAATTGACCAGCTAGTTTGCAGTTCTTTAGCAGTTCCTTTGGGTGATTGTTCTTTTGTTTTCTGCTCTTTCTTTAGGCCCTCCTCCCTTCACTCTTGTTATTCGGCAAATGTTTGCTAAATCCATATTACATGCCAGGCACAGTACACTAAGGTTTTGGTGGTGAAAATGACATAGTCCTCTCTAGTGTGCCCTTTTTTGGTGGGCATGTGGTTATTGATCTCTTTTGGCCAGAATAGCAGGGTTAACTGTCCTGATCCTCGTTGAGTGACCTAGAGAAGTTTCTTCAAAGTCAGCAGCCCCCAAACCAAAGCTGATTCAGTAATTCCCCTCTCTTTGTCTTGATTATTTTCCTCTCACCACCATTTTCTTTGACTCTTCTATACCATCAAGACCATGTTGATTAGTCTGGTAGGTTTGAAGTTTGGGGAAGGCCTCTGCCTAAAGCTTGGGAGCAGGGTGGGTAAGTAGCTACTGAAATAAAGCTTAACTGAGTCTGGACCGATGTAGACAACTTATAATGTTCCCTCTGCATCTCCAAGACTGCAGCCTCTGGGTTTTGCGAAAGAAGGTGTCATTTCCTTTTTTAATACCTGCCCTCCGCTTTTGTCTCCTGGGTCTAGGTGTCAACATTGCATACTTGAACACTGGTATCGGAGGACACAAAGCCCCCAGTCTGGCAGACCGACAGCGGGAATACCTTTTAGACATGATCCCTCCCGGTCTATATCGCAGTCCATCAGTGGACAGAAATAACGCCTGTTCCACTTATACTGCCCCAACCTTGAATCCTTTACCCCTCTCCTCTCCCATTGTCCCCAACTTCCGTCGCATGCAGTGCCTGTACTGGTGCCTACCATACACGGAAAACAAAACAGAAAAACAGAAGACAAAAAGTAGGAATCAACAAGAAAACACATGCCCTGCCCCGCCACCTCCCCTTTATTTTACACTGCTGCGATCTGTTCTGCCACTTTCTCTCTTCAGTTTTAATAGTGAGGTGGATGTCTGCCTCTGATAGAGGTCAGAATGAGGTCCTGGGGGAGAAATCTAAGCCCTTTGATATGTGTTTCTAAAGTTTGTTTTTATGCTTTAATTATTATTATCATTTTTAATGATGTTGTGTGTCCTCCCTTTGTTCAGTGGACGGTTAAACCTTTTTATTTTCACCCAGTATTTTTTTTTTCTCTTTTCTTTTGTCTTTTTCTTTTTGTAAACACAAATGACATTCAGTTAAGTGATAGGAGCATTGCAGTAGGGTCCCCGGCTGCCAAGTAGGACATGACTGGGAGTGTTAGGGGCAAAAGTTTTTAATGCACTTAACCCAGGGTTTGGGGAGGTGGTGGCATCAAACAAGGAGGATAGCACACCAGCTGTGGGGTGTCTCTGAGCTGGATAGTTCAGAAGGCAGTGTTGAATATTGAAGTTGGGCTCTAAAAAGGAGGGGAAAGAGCCTGGAAGGAGAAGCTTTAAAATGTAACCACTCTCAAAGTGACCCATAGAGAAGAGAGAGAAAGGGGCATGACAGTGAACATAAGTTGAGCCAAGGAGGACTGAGACCACGCCCTAGCCTTCCGGTGGAGACAAAGAAGACGATTCCAGGCCAACTAGCCCCAGATTATTTCATCTTATTTTTTTGTAAAGTTCTCCCCCATCCCCATCTCCTTTCTTTTCTTTTTTTAAAAATCCTAATCTGCCCTCAGTAACCACAGCCCCTTCTGTAATATAGAGTGGCTGCTCCCAGCCTGACTTTGTTGGGTGTCCTGGAAGTTGGATGGGCATGAGTGAGTGAAATGTCAAAGGAAGGAAATAGAGGAAGAAAGAAAGAGGGGTTTCCCCCAACAGTTGCAACTTTCCATTTGTCTTTACCTTCTGAGCGCCAGGAGGTGAGGGTGAGGGCACCTAATCAGGTTGGAGCCCTACCTGGCTCTGCTGCACTAACTGCAGAGCTGACCGCTCACAGCTGAACAGTTCATGTCAAAACCAATCCTGGACCTGTGCTATAAAAGTAGTAGTTGTCTTTTTTCTCCCCAGAATTCTATAAATTTTGCTTTCTTGTTTGTTTTTATTCTTTTCTTAAGTGCTACTAATGTAGAGAATGAATTGAATTGTGCAATGTTGCTGTTCTGGGGATTGGGGAGATGAGCATCCTATTTGCCCACACTATGGGGGACGGGGGAAGGGGCCAGGCTGTTTTTGAGGTAAGGGAAGCCCATTAAAGGTAGGGGCTTCTGCTCACTTCATAGTGGATGTCCACCTGCCTCTCCAGCTCTAATAAAAGCTGTCAGAGTTTGAGGAAGGGACACTCTCAGCAGAGAGGTGAGAAGAGGAGTATAACATTCTGCCCTTGAAAGCCATCTGGAGAGGTTCCCCCATTTTTATTTTTTAAAATTAAATAATTTTTTAAAGTAAGAAGGCACTTTTAAAATTAACACACACACAAACTGCACATCCTCCCCGTAAAGTTTGGGGAGGGGATAGGAGGAGCTGGAATCAGGCTCAGTTCCCCCCACACTGGCCTCTACTCCCCATACTCCAGAGCCACTGTGGGTGATTATACTGGCCCTACGGGCCTTTCTGGCTTTTTTTCTTTCCTCCCTTTCCCCCAATTCATTGAGCACTTAATAAAGGAGCAGAGATGCAGCCTGTGTCTGGGCTCCCCAGTGGTGAAATGATCTGGAAGCTAGACGCTAGTAACAGGTAAAGATGGGGTTGTTTCGAGTATTTTTCTGGGGAATGTGGAACCCCTGACTAAGTGGTGGGAGAGGGAGGGGGTTAGTGGAACTGGGTCTGGGATTATTTTAAAATTATATATATATATATAAAGATATATTCTTAGATCTTTCCTTTGCCCTCTGTGCTTTGAAAGCACTGGATAAATCATTTGTTTTGCTTTTCTCTCTTCCACGAAATTGGAAGCTTTTTAAAAATATTTTCCCTGCAAGTCATCTTGCCTTGTGGCATGTCTGTCTAGCCTCCCCCAACATGATGAAGTGCCATTTCTGTTATGTCTCCCCTCCCCCAGCTCAGAGGTGCTCAGAGGTATGAGGTGCCCAAGTTTGTCAGTTGAGATTAAAAGTAAGGAACAGAGAATGTGCAATACCGTCTGGCTGGGGGCTGTCCCTGCCCTGAGCTGAATCCCTTCCCTGGGAGCCAGGCCACCTTTGAATGGGGTTTGGAAGAAAGATGTGTAGAGATAGGGGGTGATGGGGAAGGAAAGCCTGTAGTCACGTGCCTGCCAAGGTGCTGAGGCGATAGGGGAGAGGGTGGAGTCTTCCCTGTTTTTATCCCCTCAGGGTCAGTTACATAGAGGCTGCTTGTTGACTAGTATAGCTCCGTGACCCTTTGCTCAATCGCTGAGGTTTGATTTCTTACCCTCTCTTATCCCCATTTTCATACCCTTCCCAGGGATTAGTGATGGGGGTGAGGTTCCTCTAATCATGGTCAAGTATTAGCCTTCCACCTTTTCCTCCCTCTCCCCCATCCTCTGTCTTCCTCATTTCCCTCCTTTTCATCACTGATTGCCTTGTGTCCCTCCAAGTCTTTTGTTGCTGTCCATCCCCAGGCCTTGGGCCCCATAGACACTAAACCTCATGCCCTAAAGATAGGGAGAAAGACCCTCTGTACAGAGTTATCCTGGAGCCCTGAAGCTCAGGGTGATACTAGAGTGAGGATCCCACCAGTTTTGCCTGGCTTCCTCCATCACCAGAGGCTTTAAAAGTAGTAGTCTATGGACAGTGGCTTACTCTCTCTAAGCCTGATACGGGTGAATGAGCAGTAAGGCTTTGGTAAAACTGAGGGACAGAGGTCCTTATTTGTCTTTTTTTTTTTTTTTTTCTTTTTGTCATTTGACCACAGCATCTGGACTTCTTTCATCCCTGGAATAAGTATTTTTTCCACATTTTTTGGATGTATGTATGGTAGACAGTTTTTTTTTAAGACACAGAGATAAATGTTTTCCTGCTTTGGTTACCTTTCCTTTCCCCTTTAAAAGGAATTAGCTATAGAACTGCTTTGTAAAGATGCTTCTTGATATTTTACTTTTGTTCCTTTTCCCTAACCTCTCCCTTTTCTCCCCACTTCTCCAGAAGGCATAACCTTCTCTCCACACCCCCTACCCCCACCCCAGTCCTAGGCTCCCTTCCCCTCCAACAAGACCTTCATTAGCTTATGATATTTGCTGCCGAGATGTTATAACAAGGACTCATTCGTGTATATAAGCTATTTCTTGATCCATTTAAAAGGAATTGTACATTGTGTAGAAAAAAAAACTGAAAAAGAGAAAAAAAGCCCTAGCCATGGATATTGTGAAACTGTGTTATGTCATTTTGTAATGTGCCCGTTTGTGTATGATCCGTGCAAAAGGGTTTCTGGGGAAGGGAGGGGGTAGGGAGGCAGGGCTGTGGAGGGTGGGGAGGGGAGTGGGCCGGGCCCAGCACACTGAGACTGGCAGCTGCTCCAACCCCATCCCTCCTTAGAGATGCCACCTCCCCCACCACCCACCCCCTCATTTGTGCCTTGCCTCCCCCACCCTGGAGTAGTCCCTCCGGGTCACCAGCACTGCCTTGGCAGAGCCCACTCCTACCCTAACCTGCCCATCCTCCCTGCCCCCAGCATTAGGTTGAGACTGTGGGGAAGTGCTGGGGGTTGGGAGGTAGCCGAGGAATGGGGCAGTTCCCGGGGCATTGAAACCAAGTATTATTATGAATTGTAATTGTATTTGCACTGTTTTTTTTTCTGATTGCATCAGCATATATACAATATACCTATATAACAAAATTCAGTGTCAAGCTTTCTTATGCAGGGGATTTCCCCACCCCAAAAAAAGAACCTAGTTTCATGGGCCTTTGAGGGTGGATTGTCAGGGGATGATAGAAACAATTTAAACAAGTCATCCTAAGAAAGTCTCCCTTAGAGGAGAGCCATATCCACCTGTGCACAGTTTTAGGCTTTGCAAATTGGGATGAGGCTGGGTTACTGCAAAAGCTAAGACTCCTAGTCCAGACTGTGGAAAGTAAAGAGAACCACAGCACAAAGGGGGTGGGATGGTGGCACAGTCTGGAGACCTGCGGTTGTCTCGAGCCTTCCTGCTGACTTGTTACGTGACCTTTGATAGAGCTAATTTTTGGGGTCTCAGTTTTATTTGTGAAGTGATGGCAAGCAGGGGAGATCCTCTAGCCACCAAGTTTGTAAGGCTTTCTTCACCACCTGAAAACAAAACAACTTGAGGAAACCAAAGTGGCTAGTGCTGAACTGGGTATATATGTGGCAGTGCCCTTGGAGAGCTGCCAGGCCCCTGCTGTTCCTTTTGGTTTAGGAAAGGCAGCAGAGTGATGTTTAGAACTTCAGTTAAATCTGGGACATCTTTGCCTCATGCTTCTAGTTACCCAAGGGCAGGAACCAGGCTCCAAGCCCCACCTCACAAGCAACTGCCCTCAAGGGTGGTTGACCAATGAATACTCCAGGTTGGTGGTCACTCACATCCTTTGTGAGCTACAGAATGCAGATCTTTCCCCCATTTCTTGGTTGGAGAGCTCAGATATAGTCCACATCTTGTCTCCTTCCCTCAGATCTCATCTGAACCCCGTTAAAGGCAGCTCTGTCAACAGCTATTTCCTTCAGGGGCCCAATTTCCCCACAGCCTGGGCTGAGCACTCCCACTGTAGGTTCTTGGCTGGTAAAGCCTGGAGAGGATATAGGATGGTGGGTGAAGCCCTGGTGAAGGTGGAAGGATAGATTGGTGGTGGGGGTGGGGAGCAGGGAGGTGGGATGGGGAATGGCCTTCTCTGAATGGGGTGGGTGGGAGGGGAACAAGACCCTTTTGCACAACTCTTTTAAGTTTCCTTTTAAAAAAAAAAACTCATTCTGATTTTCTGCATTGTGTTTGGGAATTAAAATGAAAAAACTAAGACCAATAGAAACTGGTTTTCAAAAAGGCAAATACACTCCCATCTGTTTCAGATGCTGCTGAGCATTTCAGCGGTGACAGATTCAAATAATAAGCTAATTTTTGGAGAAAGGATTAAAAGAAAAAAAACTTTGTAATATTTATCACTTGCAAGCTATGTTTAATAAAGAAAGGAATGGTTTCTAAACTTTCCTGTGGCTTGTGCTTTAGTCATGGTGGAGGGTGGGGATGACAGTTTGGTGGGAGAAATTTTAGGGCGATTTGGAGATTGGCTATGATTTATACTCCCTGAAGTCAGTAGGGTACATTTACAGTTTGTGTCCTTTCTTCAGTTGTGAGGGTTTAAAGCCCTTAACTATTTGTGTATTCTTGTTCCCCTCACTTTTATGTAGATCCATGTTCTGGAAGCCACTGATCCCACTTTAATTACCTGATGACTTAAGGTCTAAAGGTATCCCGAAGGAGGCTGCATTTAACCCAGAGGCTGGGCCTCCATCCTGTCCTGAGGAGAGGTGTACCCTAGTCATCCTTGGCGCTTCTTGTTACGCTGCTCTAGTCTCCAGTAACAGTAGCATGTGGGTCTCTCCAGGGGAGCCTTAAAACAGCCCACACTGTTCTTAGTAAGCTGCATAATACGTACTTCCTTAGTCAGAGTGCAACATCCACTGAAAGATCTGCAGCTGCTCTGTCCTACCATGTCACTCAGCTCCACTGCCCAAGTTCTTTCAATCCAGAACATTAATCAGAGCCTAACTTATTTTTTTCCATCTTGGTTTAGTTCCAGCAAAGCATTTAGACCTGGGCCACCCAGAGGAGAGGGTGGCACTTCCTCAGGGAGCTAAAGTTTGGGGCTATTCTTAACCTCTTGGTCCTCTGCCACACTGTTTACTCAAAGCTGCTTCTGCTCCTTGGGTGGCTGGGGAGGGGCAAGGCCCAGCCTTGCTGGTCACTGGTACTAACGTCATTCTACAAGAGCATGGGGGAGACAGTGATTGGGATTCCACCAAGACCAGCAGACTGAGGGAGAGCTTGGGGCTTTGGTTTTAGGGCATGGTAGGGCTGGACAAGGAGAGCCAGAGGCCAGGAAAGATGTGCTCTTTGCACATCTAGAGTGGAGGGGAATAGATGTGTAGGGTGCTTCACAGCCTCTGTGCTCATTCTACAAGGGATTCAAGGCCACCAAAACCGCAGTGCAAACTAATTGCTCCTTTCAAAAACAGAAAAATGAGAGGTGCCTCCTGAGAAGGGGCTGATGCTTTGGATCTGGAAGGGTGGAGAGGGGCATTTGGTTGCTGAGAGAAGCGGCGCACATGAGCTTAGATGTTGCAAATGCTTTTGGTGTCGGAACAAAGTGGCAAGGAGCTCGGAGCCCCTTTGCCCACCTGCCTTTTAAACCACCAGGACACGGGATGCCTGTCCTTGGGTCAGACTCCAGCTTGGGCACAGGACAGACAGATTTCAGACAGGAGGTTCAGGTTGGAGCATGTGCCCCTTGCCCTGCTTCCCCACTTCGGGGGAACCCTGAGAGCTATCTACCTTGGGGGAGTTCATATTTGGATCATGAGGATATGTCCAGTGGGGTTATGAGGGGAGATTAACGGAGAGAACTCCCACCTGAGTATGGTTTAGCTTTTAAGTTACCTTGTGTGTTGGAGAGGACACAGATTCCCCCCTTTCTTGAGAATGCAGAAGTGGACATCATGTCCTCTTTTCTCTTCCTACGGTCAGGCTTGCCCCTGTCGTGGAGGGGACTGAGGGACCTTTGGTTCCTTCCTGACTCCAGGCTGGCAGGGAAAGCTGAAGTAGGTTCTTAGATAGGGCTGCAGTTAGTGACATCTGGGAGGGAGCCAACTTGGAGGGCCCTAGGCTAAGGGCGGCTGCTTCGTGGTCACCAAAGGGGAAGGCGGTGGTCAGGCCTCAGACCCAGGGCCTCAAGCACACCACTTTTCCTCCCCAGTCCCTCTCACCAGAATCCCCCTCACCTGGGTATTGAGTTCAGTCTTCTCCCCGAGCTTTCCTCCACTTGAAGCCTGACTTCTGCAGCCCCCAGCTCCATCCCAGGCCGTCGGAGGCACTGCTCAGCACTGTGATTCCTGTCTGCAGGAGAGGCTGCCTGGATGGAGAGGGTGAGCACCATGGCCTGTCTGGGCTTCCCTCAGGCTTAGCATCCATCCACCTCAGCCTTTCATCCTGTTCTATGCTCCCTAGAGACAGGAGGAGCCGGACCCTTCCTTGTGCACAAAGGAGCAGGAATCCAGCTCTGGCCTGCCTCTGCCGCCTGTCCTTGACCTTGGGAGCCCCAGTGCTCTCTTCCCTGTTTCATGCAGCCACCAGGCCTCCTCCCACTCCTAGTACCACACAGCTCTGAGAAGAATTGGGCCTCCCTCGCTGCCTCAGTCTCATTTGTAAAACAGCATCAGTTTAGTCCAGTCGCTCAGTCATGTCTTGACTCTTTGAGACCCCATGAATCGCAGCACGACAGGCCTCCCTGTCCATCACCAACTCCTGGAGTTCACTCAGACTCATGTCCATTGAGTCAGCGATGCCATCCAGCCATCTCATCCTCTGTCGTCCCCTTCTCCTCCTGCCCCCAATCCCTCCCAGCATCAGAGTCTTTTCCAATGAGTCAGCTCTTTGCATGAGGTGGCCAAAGTACTGGAGTTTCAGCTTTTCATTCCTTCCAAAGAAATCCCAGGACTGATTTCCTTCAGAATGGACTGGTTGGATCTCCTTGCAGTCCAAGGGACTCTCAAGAGTCTTCTCCAACACCACAGTTCAAAAGCATCAATTCTTCGGTGCTCAGCTTTCTTCACAGTCCAACTCTCACATCCATACATGACCACTGGAAAAACCATAGCCTTGACTAGATGGACCTTTGTTGGCAAAGTAATGTCTCTGCTTTTGAATATGCTATCTAGGTTGGTCATAACTTTTCTTCCAAGGAGTAAGCATCTTCTAATTTCATGGCTGCAATCACCATCTGCAATGATTTTGGAGCCCCCAAAAAGTCTGACACTGTTTCCCCATTTATTTCCCATGAAGTGATGGGACCAGAAGCCATGATCTTCGTTTTCTGAATGTTGACCTTTAAGCCAACTTTTTCACTCTCCACTTTCACTTTCATCAAGAGGCTTTTGAGTTCCTCTTCACTTTCTGCCATAAGGGTGGTGTCATCTGCATATCTGAGGTTATTGATATTTCTCCCAGCAACCTTGATTCCAGCTTGTGCTTCTTCCAGTCCAGTTTCTCATGATGTACTCTGCATAGAAGTTAAATAAGCAGGGTGACAATATACAGCCTTGACGTACTCCTTTTCCTATTTGGAACCAGTCTGTTGTTCCATGTCCAGTTCTAACTGTTGCTTCCTGACCTGCATATAGGTTTCTCAAGAGGCATGTCAGGTGGTCTGGTATTCCCATCTCTTTCAGAATTTTCCACAGCATAGTCATGGATAAAAGCCCTTCCCCACTCTTTGGACCTATGCCACCATAGTGCAGACTGTCTTCCTAGCAGTTTTCCACATTAGCCATCCTGGCCCTTACCTATATCTCCCGCCCAGGAGGAGACAGAGGAGGCAGATAATGAGGGCAGCCAGGCCCACGTGTATGCCCACCACAACCCCAGGCAGCGAGCTGCTCTCATCCTGGCTGCAAGAGCATCCAGCCTTGGACTCTGTGGATGTGCCATCTGTCAGAGGACCAAGATGGAGGCAAAGCTCAGCCCCTCCTCCACCTCGAAGATTGACGGCTGTAGGTCCTATGGTTAGGGCCTGCTTAGACCCCAGGCCTGCTACCCCGCTGCTGGATCCCACTCTCCAGGGGTGGCCAAGGGCACATTGTGCCGAGAGGCAACATGGAACTGCACTTGCCATCCCCATTGCCATCAAAGGCCTGGAGCTTGATCTCAAAGAAGGTGGCTGGCTCTGCAAAGGGCAGGAGATTGTGACAGGAACAGACTGTCCGGGACTAGGACGCCCAGTGCCTGGGGCAAGACCTCACTGAGAAGGGGCACAAGACGGTTCAGGGCCTCACCCAGACCTGTGTAGAGAAAGGAACTGACAGTGCTAGCCAGAAGCAGGGGCCCTTCAAAACGGGCAGCAGGCAGCTCTCGGTGAAAGAGTTTGAAGCCTTGGATAGAGCCCCAGTTGGAGTGGCAGCTTCCACGAGGCCTGCACAGAGGTGACATTGAGCACTTTGGTGGAGAAACCGAGGGCAGCAGGGGCTGCAGAGAAAACGAGATGAGCTGGTTGGCAGCTCTGTTTGCCTGAGGCCAGGGGCTCTACAGGGCTGGAGAAGCTGTCGCTCACTGCTGCCCATGGTGGAAGCATGGATGCAGGCCGAGTCCTGGCTGGCACCTTCTGCTGAGTAGGCCCGCACATGGATGGAATAGACCGTGGCGGGCTCCAGCTTGGAGAAGACATGCTCAAAAGGTGACTTTACCCACAGCCTCTTGGAGCTCTGGACCAGTTGGCTTTGAGAAGCAGAGAAGCTAGGCAACCAGCATCCCTCTGCCTTACTATAAGCATCCCTCCTCCCCCCACCACAAAGTGGGCACAGAGCCCCAGCTAGGTCTCCAAGGAGAGAAGGGAGAGGGGCTGCAGGAGCCAGGATGAAAAAGGCTGAGGATAAGAAGGGGGTTGAAGAGCAAAGGAAGTACCAGAGGTCCAGGTAGGTCTGGGCATCACTAAGAGTAAGAGAAACTTGATCAGGGACTCCTGCCCATACACCCACACCCACCTCCCACCGGCCGGATGTGCAACACAAAGCTGATGATGCCCAGCTGGAGGGCAGTCGTCCCCAGGACACTCACATGGTAGAGGTGGAGAGAGCCATCGCCTGCAGGCCCACGGGAATGGGGGATAGGTCTGGATACCGTCACAGCCAAGCAGGCACTGGCCTGGTTGGAGCCGCACCATTCTTTGCCATGTATTGGTAGATGGCCTCATCCTCAGCGGATATCCGCACCAGGGAAAGGCAAACACAGCCACTGGGGCTCCTTCCCTCCGAGTCCCCTGCACTGGTGGAATGGCAAGACCCATGGACCAGCGCAGAAGCAGAAGGACACACCACCCGTGTGTGGGTGTCGCTTGTGTGGAGCAGGCTGGGCAGAGCCTCCTCTGGGTGGAGTTAGCTGCAAGGGTTATGGACAGTAGATGTAGGAAGAGAGTGTTGTATATAGGAGGGGGCAGATGCTTGGGGCAGGTGAGGGGACCTCGGCACTCAGGGTGAAGGGGGTGGAACAGGGGCACCTCAGGTACCTGTTGTTGTAGGTCAGCGAGACCAGCCAGGGCTCAGGGACACCCTGGGCTACACAGATGAGGATGGTGGTGCTGCCTGGAGGCTTGGACAAGGACTGTGGCCACTGGACAAACTCGGAGGGAGCCAGGCAGGTGATGGCAGGTGGGAGGTGCCGTGAGGCCTGGCCGCTCACCCTCCTGCTGCTCCTCACCTCATCCAGGCCCCCGCGGTGGGTGGGGTGGCCCAGGACCCTCCCTAGCTGGCCCTTGGGGCTCACCCTGCACAAGCAGGGTGCCCTGTGCCACCGTCAGATCTGAGTTCCGGGCCAACAGACCGCACAGACATAGGCACTCGAGTGTTGGACCAACACTTCGGAGATCACAAGGTTCCCAGGGCCCAGGACTTGGATGCCCTCTACACTGATGGAGCAGCCACCTGCAGGGAGACAATGGGTCAGAGCTGGGAAGGTACAAAGTGCTGGGGACTCCGGGAGGCGGGACAGGGCAGGACTGCTACACACCCAGGCGGCTCCAGGAGACCAGTGGCCGTGGGTGGCCTGTGGCATTCCAGCACTGCACCCTCGGGTTCTGAGCCCCAGACAGGATCTCTGGTTCCTGCAGCAGCTGTGGGGTCCCACTGAGAGGGGGAAACAGAAAATTGAGGGATCAGGAAACAGAACTCTCCCCTTGAATCCAAGACACACTTCCGCTCCCAGAGGCCCCTTCTAATCCTCAAATGACCAGACCCCAGAGGTGTTGCTATTTTACTCCTGGTTTACATATAAAGAAAATTACTTGCCCAAGGTCTTATGGCAGTAAATAGAAGTGTGTGTGTGTGTGTGTGTGTGTGTGTGTGTATGCGTGCGCACTAAGTCACTTCAGCCATGTCCAACTCTTTGTAACCCTATGGACCATACCTGCCAGGCTCCTCTGTCCATAGGATTCTCCAGGCAAGAATACTGCAGTGGGTTGCTGTGCCCTCCTCCAGGGGACCTTCCTGACCCAGGGATCGAACCTATGTCTTCCTGAGGCTCCTGCATCGCAGGTGAGTTCTTTACTAGGGAATCCCACAAACAGAAGTATACTTCATTTTATTGTGCTTCACAGATACTGCAGCATTTTTTTTTTGGTTTGTTTTTTAAACAAATCAAAAACTTGTGGCAACCTTGCATTATCAGATGATGGTTAGCAATTTTAGCAATCAACTTTTTTGTATGAGGTATGTACGCTGTTTTATACATAATGCTATTTAATAGGATACAGTATAAACATGATTTTGATATGAACCGGAAACCAAACAATTCACGTGACTCACTTGATTGTGATAGTCACTGTAGTCTGGCACCAAACCTGCAGTACCTCTGAGGTCGGCCTGCATCAGAGCTAAGCAGCTTTGGTGTACTAAGCAGGTCCCAAGTTAAACTGGAGGGGTGGAGAGAGGAAAGGGTGTAAGCAGGCCCCCCGCCACCACAGAGTGCCCCTGGTGGGCCTGCAGCAGTGTCAGAACATGAACTGACCAGGTAGACCAGGTAGGGACATAGTCCCCTTCCTTAAGTCAACCACAGAACTGGCAGGAGACCCTTCCCTTAGAGAGCCAGGCCCTGCTGCCAAGTGAGCGTGTCTCAGCTGCTCAAAGGGATGCAACAGTTTTCTGAAATACAGTGCTCTTGGGTCTAACAACATCTTCATTTCCGGGCGCCCTCTCCCATCTTATCAAGTGAATCAGCGAGTCATCACTGGGGGGCTGCCTTGTGTGAGGTGCTGTACCCACACTGGAAGTATAGCTGTGAACAGCAAGGGGCCAGGCCTTTGTCTTCCTTCATCCTGTCACCCCCATTCTTGTTTTGCCACTTTTTATGAGATTTTGTAACATTTAACCTTTTCATAAATGTCTTTTATTTAAAAATTTAGGAATTCCCTGGCAATCCATTGGTTAGAATTCTGTGCTACCACTGCAGGGGGGCCTGAATTTGATCCCTGGTTGGGGAACTAGGAACTCACAAGCCATAGCAAGACAAAAAACTTTCTCATACAAAGTTGCATCTCTCAAAGTTTCTGGGCTTCCCTGGTGGTGCTAGTGGTAAAAAATCTGCCTGATGCAAAAAATGTGGGTTTGATCCCTGGGTCAGGAAGATTCCCTGGAGTAGGAAATGGCAACTCACTCCAATATTCTTGCCTGGAAAATTCCATGAACAGAGGAGCCTGGCAGGCTGTGGCCCATGGGGTCGCAAAGAGACCTGACAGAGCACACGCACACACACACACACACACACACACACACACACACACACACAAACACACAAACACACACACACACCCCAAGGCTCAGCCGGCAGAGAATCCACCTCCCACTGCGGGGGACTTGGGTTTGGCCCTGGTCCGGGAAGATCCCACATGCTGCATAGCGACTAAGGCCATTCTCCATGAGCAGGAAGATCCCACATGCTGCATAGCGACTAAGGCCATTCTCCATGAGCACTGAGCCCCATGGCAAACTATTGAAACCTGAGCACTCGAGCGCCTGCTCCACAGCAAGACAGCTCATCACCACGAGAACCCCGAGCACGGCACCTCGCTCGCCACCACTGGAGAAGAGCCCACGCAGCAACGAAAAGCCAGCACAGCCAAACGTGATCATTATAAAAGCTCCTTGAGGACTGGTATAAAGTCTTACCCACCTGTAAATCTGGCTCAAGGTCTAGCACAGTATCTCACCCATTCTCCAACTCAGCCCACCACCATATATTGAGGGTCTACTTTGGACCAGGCCCTCCTCAGTTTGCCTCCCAAAGCTCTAGCTCCAGCTGTGGACTGTCTTGAAATGTCCTGGTGGTGGCCGAGGAGGCCATGTTCCACCTGGTCAGACCGTCTAGCGGGCATAGCTTGTCCATATGACTTCCACCCCTGGCTGAACGCCTCCGCATGCCAGGCTTTATACTGTGAGCCCCCAAGCGCCCGGCCCCTTTAATCCTCATTACAAGCCTGTAAGGCCAGTGCTTTTACTTCTCCAAGTTTACAGATGAGAAAACTGAGTGTCAGAGAGGTCAAGTGACTTGTTCAGCCCCAGAGGGCCTGGCAGAAGTGCAACGCAATCCTGGGTCTTGGAAGCACTGCTGAAAGCATTCCCTCCGGGCACTGTGCGCTCCTTTAAAGTCTGGGAAATCCCGTGTCCCTGGTGCCTGCCCAGGGTAACGCCTGCCCCAGGGAAGCGCTCTAGGGGTGGATGGCTGGGGCCTCAGTAGCAGATCCTGTCTCTTGTCCCTGGGGAAATGTCTACACTGATCCCAGCTGCCTCTGTGAAATGTAGGCTGCCATGTAACTCAGTCACTGGCTGATCTGTGCCCAAGCACCTGCTTGTCATCTGCCTAAGCTCTCTGGCCATTCAGTCCCCTGCCTCTGCGGCCAGCAGGATGGAGGACCCGTGCCTGCCCAGTCACTTGGCCAGGAGCACTGCTCATCATGGAAGCTGGGCATCCTGCCCTGCCCTCATGCCTGGGAGGGTCGACGGGAACAGGAAGTGGAAAGCCACAGGAGCCTCACCCCAGCTTCCCTCTGCTCTCAGGGAGGAGCCCCTGATCCCCGCTCTGAGCTTTCAGTTTCTAAGTCAGCTCCAGATGAGAGACACCCCAGATGTCCCCTTCCTCTTTCCGTCTTCAGTCTAAAAATTAAGCATCTTTTGGTAGAGTTTTGCCTTGATGCTTGCCCAGTGTTCACTTGTTCTCTGTACTGCGGGGCCCCCTAGTGGATAATTCAGGCACGCTTTCCCCTCACACCCCGGTGGCATCGTGGCTTCAGGCTGTGGCGTGAGTCTTACCTGTTTCCCACTAGGTACCATCTCTTCATAGTTTCTGCTGCAACCCTCATTTTGGGCCCAAACTCTCCCACCCCATGTGGCCTGTATTTCGGGTCATTTTTGGAGTTTCATCTCAGGTAAAAGGCTGTTTTCACCCAAAGGAGGAAACATGCACATGTGTGTGTGCGTGTGCACACCATGCACAAACACAAATGTCCCCCAGCATCCACTCCCAGCTGAGTCGCAGGAGCCCCTAAACCCATCAAAAGGGCCCCCACTACTCTCTGGATCAAGTCCAGACTCCTTTTCATGATGGGCCTCACCTACCTTTCCCACATCGACTTTGTCTCCTTGAATTCTCCCCGTTCTCTGGTCCAGCGACGTGGAACTGCCTGCACGAGCTGCAGTATTCTAGCCCTTATGCTTTTACGGGAAGCAATGCCACCCTCTCCATCCTCCTGGCCATCGCCTGCCTCTCTGCTCACCCTTCTGCACCCAGCTTGGTATAGCTTTGCCCATCGCCCAAGGCTGGGTTAGAGACCCTCTGCCCTGGGTTCCGGCAGCACTTCCCCTCCCCACTCAGTTGCCAGCTCTGGGAAGCTGGTGATGGGCTGAGCCTCTTCCACCTGCTTTCGCCTGTATTCCCACGCCCAGCACAGTCCTTATATGCAGCCAGCGCTCAAAGTATCTGTACCACATGCAACCACATCAGCCACACCCCCTCCCTGTGGCGCCAGCTCCCACATCCTCCTCTGCCAGTGCCCGCTCTGATCCCCCCGTCCTCGCTTACCTTTCAGCATCAGCCGAGCATCCTGGCTGTGGCGAGTACTGGCCACACTGTGGGCCACGCAGCAGTATGTGTCCGGGTCAGCCTGGCTCACGCTAGTGATGCGGAGGATGCCAGCAGGAGTCCCTGGCTGGGCAGTGGCCCGCAGCCTGTCACCCCGCCACACTCCTTACTTTGCTCACCTGTGGTCAGCGGTACTCAAGGTCATGCCCTTGTGTTCCCAGGAACTGGAAGGCTCAGGCACTCCCTGGGTCATGCGCAGGAAGCAGGTGACTCCACCCAGCTCCTCCTTGACAGACTCTGGATGTTGATAGAAGCATGGCAGGCCTGGGACACAGGGAGCACCTGAGCACCCAGAGAGCTGGCCCCCACCTCCACCACCAGCGACTTGTCCCAGAGCCCCAGCCTCCCCTCTGTGCCCACGGTTGCCACTGCCTGCCTTCTTGCAGCCCTGCAGTCTCGCATCTGCGGTCTCGCATCTGCGGTCTCTGGAGGGCATGAGCACTTTACCTTCATGACATTTAAAGTCATGTTTTACAATTGCATTGGTATCAACACAGATATAATCCAGAACTATCAAATTACAACTCACTATTATATATTCGTTATTCATTTTTTCTTCTGGTTTTAAAGAAATTATAGTTAAAACATGTTTGTGATCCCCTGAAAGGGCCCTCGCCCTAGGCACGTTGCACGCTGTGTCTAATGGCCAAGTCGACACTGCCTAGCCTACCCTGGGCAATTCTGTGCCCTGTGGGCGCCATCTGTGGGCACCCCCGTGCACTCTCGTCCCCCCAACCCTCACAGGAGCAGCCCAGTCAATTGTCAGTTGCATCTGGGCCCACCAGCACCAGGCAGTTCTGGGCCACACAGTGGGACTCGTGGGCACAGGAGGGGAGGCTCCAGTGAGAGGGCAGGGTGGCCAGATGCAGGGAGCCGTTGGGCATCAGGGTGGTGCTGCTGGCATTGGTCAGGGCCAGTCTATCCCACTGCCAGGAAATGGACATAAGCGGCTCGCCCTCCACCTGGCAGGACAGCACCAGCGGGCGCTCCTGCACCAAGGCCAGCTCAGAGCCTGCAACGGGACCTGTGGGGACAGCCAGCGAGGCCTGGGCACACCAGCCTCCTGTAGCCCACTGCCTCCCCTCAGTTTTGAGCCCCTCTTGGCCTGGGTGAGGGGTGGGGAGGCAGGACTTGACTTCGGGGCACTTCGGGGAAGCACACAAGGAGGACCTGGCAGTCTCTCTGGCTGGGCCACTGCAATCGATGGCCTCTTTCAGCTGGACCGTGGCAACAGGGAGGGGGCAGGGCGGGCACAGTGGCGGGGTCAGTGGCCCAGGCATAGGCACTGTGCTCCCCAGGGGCCAATGGCGTCATCCCCCCCTCCCCACTGGCCCATCTGCCCGGCTGCCTGCAGGGTCAGCTTCCCGGGACTCCTGGCTCTCTCTTTCCACTGCTGAGATCCCAGCCCCTGAGTAGGGGAGGAGCACACTCACATATTCACTCACATTCACATATTTACTCACACTCAGACTGAAAGCCCAGTCTCACAGACCTGGACACTGCTTCCATCCCAGAACTGTCCTCTCACAGTGGACTCTACATGGAGACATCCCTACAGACTCCAGAACTCACAAAGGAACAAGCCCGGGACGGCAGACACCAATGTTACAGGCCTAGAAACGCAAGCTCAGAGCTGCGAACCTACGTGCACAGACCGCCCTACACAAACACCAGTGGATGCAACGACCCAGCCTTCCAGGCTGAGCAGGAACCTGCCCAGCCGATGGGCAGGCAAATGGCAGCCTTTGAGGGGAAGAGCCCACAGGCCTAGGGGTCAGCCAGCCTCAGACATCTGTGGGAAAACCTCCTGGTCCCTGCCTCTCCAAGACCCTCTGCTCCACAGCCTCTCCTAACCTGCGTTCCCTCAGCTCTCCTTCCGCCTGGCACCCCCAGACTGCAGCCGAAGTCTCTGCTCTCGCAGACCCTCCCTCCCCTGAGCTCTTTCCCGCAGGTGCACACCTGCCCTTCCCACCTCCCTCCCTGCTCTCTGCTCTCACCACCTTGGTGTCCCCCGTCTCCCCCATTTTGCCCCTGGCTCGCCCATCCCAGTGTCCTCCCCCTTATCCTCCCACCTGCCTCTCTCACCTGGCGGCCTTCCCCCCTCTCCCCCCACTGCCCTCCTCTTCCTTCTCCCTCCGTGTCCTGCAGGCCCCGATCCTTACCCCAGCCTTGGAGCAAGAGCAGCAGCAGCAGCAGCCCTGGTCCCATGTCCCCCAGGTTTGGCCCTCTCAGTCCTGGGTTGTTCCCCGGGCAGCTCTGATCTGCCTTCAGCCTGGGGTCCCCTGGGCTGTGGGCATTCCCCACACGCATGCACTTGAGGGAGCTCAGTATAGGGGCTCAGGGTCCAGAGGCCTGAAGTCTGGGGTAAAGGTTGGAGGCGGCTGTCTTCCCTGGAGCTGGGTCTCTCTCTGCTTTCAGCCTGAGCCCCCTCCCCACCCCCCATCCCCAGTGTCCCTTCCTCCCAGGGCCAGGACCCAGACACTAAGTTGGAGCAGGGACAGGGGACGGGGTGGGAGACCAATGAGAGGAGGGGCAAATTTGGGGTCAAACCTGACCCTTTCCCAGCCTCAGACCTACCTCCTAGTCCTTCCCAAACACTGATTGAATGAGTGAAGTTCGCATGGTGGGGGAAGGCATCTGTTTCCCCTAAGCCCAACTCTGGGGATCCAGGGCCAGAACTGGGAGGCCGGGAGTCTGATATGGGCGTCCTGGGGGAGGGGGTGCCGCGCCCCCACCCTCCTAGAGGGATCGCTGTCCCAGGTGCTGAGCCGGGCCGGTAAGGAAACATCCCGCAGTTCAGTCATGGCCGCAGCAGCCCCCTCACCGTTCACAGTGTCACTTTCCAAAGCTGCTCTCTCCACACTTGTTGGGACAATGGGTTGGGGCCCTGGTGACGGGAGGCACTGGCAGGCGGGGGCCTCCGCTGCCCAATCTGAAAGAGAGAAAGCAACCTGGGCCCTCTCCTCTTTCTGTACTGACCATCTAAACAGGCAAAAAGGGGAGAAGGATGCCTTTTCACCAGAGAAGAAGGCCCAGATTTTCAGACTTAACTATTTCTACAGGACCCCCTTCACCTACACTGCATCCTCTGCCCTCCAAAAGCAAAGTTTCTGGAAAGATGAGAGGAAGTATGGGGACGGGGGAGGAGGTTGTCTGTGAGAAACGAGGATGAGAAAAAGCAAGAGTGGGGAATCTCGTTGGGGCAGAACCCAAGGCCACAAGCAGCCAGGCTTCTGGCCCCAGACCTAGTCCCCTTCCCCATACTTTTCCTCCTTGGCTTTACCCAGCTCAGCCTGAGCACCTCATCTCTTGAGCACAAGCTCCCATCCCTGGTCTTCTCTCTGACATATTCAGCCACCTCCCTGGCTCCCCACCTCATGCAAAATCATTTTCAGAATCAACTCACCCAACACTGCCTCTACCAGCTCAACCTCCTTCTCCGAGACCAGCAGTCCAGGGTGGGTGATTGAGCCTGAGCTACCCCTAAAAGAGACTGTGGGAAGACAGTCTGCAGCTTCCCCACTGGGCCTTCCTCACCAGCCCTGCTCTCTCTCTCTTACGCCTCCAATTCAGGTTCTCACTCTTTCTCCAGAATGGCCTACTGAGTCAGCGCAGCCTGGATGGGATCACAGGCCCTGAGGTGTCAAGAAGATGTGGTTCAAGTGACTGATAAGTTGTATCCTTTGTAGGAAGCTTTACCTGGTGGCTCAGATGGTAAAGAATCTGCCTGCAATGCAGGAGACCTCTGGGTTGGGAAGATCCCCTGGAGAAGAGAATAGCTATCCACTCCATTATTCTTGCCGGAGGAACCCTGTGGACAGAGCAGCCTGGCGGGCTACAGTCCATGGGGTTGCAAACAGTCAGATACGACTGAGTGACTAACACTTTCGCTTTCCCTCCTGAATCTGTTTCATTGATAAAAATGGGGGTGTGTGTGATGGAAACACCTCCCCCGTGACTGGGAGAATTCAGTGGGGCCAGGGCTTAGGACTGTGTGGCCCAGATCAGTGTTTGCAGTGTTTGGCTGGGCCCCTCTATCCGGTTTTCCTGCTGTCAAGACCTCGCTCCAGTACCTAATAACAAGATGTCTCCTTGTCTCCTGCATCTACCTCATCACCTCCGAATTCACCAACGTGGCCCACGAGACAAAGAACCATCATCAGTATTGAAGACCTGGGATCAAGCACAAACTCTGTCCTTAGCCCGCCATCTCGCCTTGGGCTGGTATCCTTCACTTCCGAGATATGCAACCTGTAATGTGGGAGGAAGAGCAAGACCTGCTTGTCAGGATTGTGATGATCAAATGACAGGCTTTGCACTTTAAGGGCCCAGTGCCACCCCTCCTGCTTTTTAAAAACAGCTTGCAGACTTCCCTGGTGGTCCAGTGGCTAAGACTCCGTGCTTCCAAGGCAGGAGGCCCAGGCTCCATCCCTCTCTAGGGGAACTAGACCCCACAGGCCACAGGTAAAAGTTTGCATGCCGCAACTGACCAAGACCCAGCACAACCAGATAAATAAGACACATTACCTTGGAGAAGGAAATGGCAACCCACTCCAGTATTCTTGCCTGGAGAATCCTGTGGACAGAGGAGCCTGGCAGGCTACAGACCCTGAGGTCGCCAGAGTCGGACACGACTTAGCAACTAAACCACTACCACCACACTTGAAGCTAATATAATATTGTAAATCAGCTACACTTCAATAAAAAATTATTTTTAAAAAAAGATGCATTAAAACCATAAAGATAAGAGAGCAGTTTGAGAGAATTTACAGAGCCTAAAGTTCATCCATCTTAGTGTGTACAACATGATCAACACTTTAGTATATTTAATATGAATCAATACTTTTAGTATATCTTACAGAGTTGCACAACCATCACCACAATATATTTTAGAACATTTTCATCACTTCCAAAAGAAACACTGTACCCATTAACATTCACTCCCATCCACCTCTCTCCCATGCCTCCCCCTGCTGGCAACCACTCTGCCTTCTGTCTTTGCTATTCAGGATGCCTCTTATAAGCAGGCTCATACTACATGTTTTTGTGTGCGTGCATGGCTTATTTCACTTAGCATGATGTTTTCAAGGTTCATTCACTTTGTAGACACGTGTTAGTACTTCACCCCTTTTTGTGGCTGAACGCTCTTCCATTGTATGGCTATACCACAGTTTGTTTATCCTTTCACTAGAATATGGACACTTGTGCTATTTCCACTCTCCAGGTATTATGAATAACGCTGCTATGAACTTTCATGTACAGTTTGTGTAGAGACGTGTTTTCAGGCCTCTCAGGTCCATACCTAGGAATGGGATTTCTGTGTCATACAGTAGCTCTGCATTTTGAGGAACTGTCAAGCTGTTTTCCAAAGTGACATTCCAAGCACTTCTTTTTATAACCCTCAAGATAGTTAACTTTCTGTTGGTGCCAAGACCCTTTGAGATTTGGTGAAAGCTTTCCCCAACCTCCAAGGAAACTTTCATTTGCGAGCCCCAGGTTAGGAGGTGCTGTCCCAGGAATAAAGATCCAAATAGCCTTTTTTTTTTTTTTTGGCTGCACTGCATGGCCAGTCATCTGACTTTAAAAGAAGGAGACTACCCTAGATGAGCCTGTGGGTACATGTAGTCACAAGGGTCCTTAACAGTAGAAGAGGCTGGCAGGAGTCAGCCAGGAAAGGTCAGGGGAAAGGTCAGGGTCATGTGAGGGGAGAGGGAGCCGAGCTGTTGTTAAAGACAAGGGATCAAATAGCCAAAGAATGCGGATGACCTCTAGAAACTGGAAAAGGCAGGAATGGAGTCTCCTCTGAAGCCTCCCCTGAGAACATCTGGCTCTTAGCCCGTGGGACCCGTGTCTGAACTCCGACTACAGGGCCTAAGAGGGTAACCTGGTGGTGTTGGAAGCCATGAGTTTTGTGGTCATTTGATGCAGCAGATAGAGAACTTTTCAAGATCCCTGTCTATTTTATCACCAACACTGTCACCCGCTGACTCCTCAGCTTGGGTTTCCCGGCATCTCCCCAACCTGAGCATGAGTTCCACCAGGGCAGGGGCTTTGCATGATCCCCTCTGGGTGTCCAAAGCCAGGGCAGGTGGCACTCCCTGTCAACACGGGGTAAGGGGAAGATGAAAGGAGAGACAGCCAGCTTTGCAAAGTCATGCCCAGACCTCCCTCGACTCTGAGCTGCATCCTTCTCTCCCTTTCGTGAACACCTGATAGGCGGTCCATGAGCAGAGCCAGGCAGAAAGCGGGTTGAGGCGGCTCCAGGCCACCACCTGTGCACACGAGCCCTGACATCGCCCTGCCCCGACCAGTCCCTCTCCGACCTGGCTCCCTACATTCCATCAGAGGTACTGTCCCCATCCCAGGATGTTTCTCCCGAAACTTGGGCTCCACAGGACATGGTCCCAGGCAGTGTCTCCGCTGCCCACCAGCTCCCTCCTCACCTTGGCCTTTGCCAGTCACTGGCCCTTCCAGCTCTCTGCTCCCCCTGCTGGGCTCATCTTCCCTCAGTCTTCCCTTTCTTTGCTGAAGCATTTTCAAATAAATCCTGGACATCATCTCATTCCATTCCTGTATACTTGTTGTGTATCTTTTAAAAATGCAAAAATTTCCATAGCCACAATGTTATTATCATATCTAACAAAAATAATGCTACCAAGTCCAAGCTCTGATTGATCTGTCCAGTGAGAAGCTGATGAGTTGTTGGAACAAAGAGTAGCGACTTCATTTAGAAGCCGCCAGAAGCTGACAAGGTGGCAGGCTAGCATCCCAAAGAACCACCTTCCTAGTTAGAGTTCCGGCTTGTTTTCTACTGAAGGGGTAGGGAGTAAAGTCCTGGTTCCAGCCATCCACTCGAGGCGATACCTTAACTTCTCCCAGCCAGTCATTCCCAGGTGGAAAAGTGAGCTAAACAAAGGTATTTTACCATAACGCTCATCACCTGGGAGGCAAGGTTCCCATTGCTGCTGCTGAGTCACTTCAGTCGTGTCCGACTCTGTGCAACCCCATAGACGGCAGCCCACCAGGCTCCCCCGTCCCTGGGATTCTCCAGGCAAGAACACTGGAGTGGGGGTGCCATTTCCTTCCCCAATGCACGAAAGTGAAAAGTGAAAGTGAAGTCGCCCAGTCGTGTCCAACTCCCAGCGACCCCCTGGACTGCAGCCCACCAGGCTCCTCCGTCCATGGGATTTTCCAGGTGAGAGTACTGGAGTGGGTGCCAGTGCCTTCTCTGAGGTTCCCATTAGGTGTAACTTAAGTTTATAGGCAACATGCCTTTAGTGACTGACTTGGAATACAAAAGTCTTTTCCTATTATAATTCCCCACTGTCAATGATCCATTCCACAGTCCCCTGTGAAAGGGATGAAGATTGCTCTAGACCTACTGGACTGTGCCTAAGAAGAGGTGATTATGGAAAGGAATTATCAGTGCTGGATAGGGAATATTCTTTAGTCTTTTAGTCAGTAGTACAATCTTCTTTGGAGAAGGAAATGGCAATCCACTCTAGTATTCTTGCCTGGAAAATCCCAAGGACAGAGCAGCCTGGTAATCGTCTTTCCTTTTTATATACAACTATTTGAACCTAGGGCTTCCCAGGTGGCTCAGTGGTAAAGAATCTGCCTGCCAATTTCGGGGCCTCGGGTTTGGTCCCTGGTCCTGGAACATCCCACATGCTGTGGGGCAACTAAGCCCACACAGCTACTGAGCCCTTGCTTTAGAGCTGGGGAACCGCGATTGCTGAAGCCTCAGCACCCCAGAGCCCGTGTTCCTCAGCAAGAGAAGCCGCTGCTGCGAGAAACCTACACACCGCAGCCAGAGAGGAACCGCCACTTGCCGCAGCTGGAGAAAAGTCTGAGCAGCATCGAAGACCCAGAAGGAAATGCCTTCTCCTTTGGATATGTTTTCTGGGCTGCCAGCTCTTAGTTGCGGCATGCAGCATCTCACCGTGGCATGCAGTCTCCCTAGTACTGCCGAGCTGGCTTAGTTGTTCCACAGCACGGGGATCTTCCCAGTTCAGGGATCGAAACTGTGCCTCTTGCATTAGCAGGCAGATTCTCCAGGGAAGCCTGGAGGCCTTTTATTTATTTGTTTATTTTGCCCAGATGGGATATGCTTCCGCCGATCCTGAGTGTCTAAACACTGGCAGGTATCTGAAGTTTCCTGCAGCTCGAGGCATTTAAGTGTATTTTCCAGTCCTCAGTATGGCAGGTTCCTGTGTTGAGTCCTCACCTGGGGAGGTGTAGCAGCAGTCTTTGGGTTATTTTTAGCACAAATGATGCAGTTCTGAGAGATCGCTGGATGGCCTTTTGTAGGCTAGGCCCCACTGTATACTTCTGACTCCGCTGTAGGGGTCCCCTCTCATGTGATGAGTACCACTGCAAATGTGGGGGCCAGTGTCCAAGAGCGCCGGAGGGATCAAAACTGTTCCCTGTGCCCCACATTTGCAGCCTGGCGTGAATGTAGTCAGAGCAAAACCCCACTCTCTGGTCCTCTCTTTGTCCTTCTCTGAATGCCCTGGCTAGCATTTTGATAACACAGTCAGTGGGAGGAGGGATGCCATCGCGGCTCACTCATGGCCTTCCTTTGCTGCTCGGTCAGCTGCCCCGTTGCCTTTCACATGGTGAGGGACCTCAAGGAGAGGTGCTCTACTTGGCATTCTAGAGTTGTAAGAACCAGTGATTTTGTACTTCGCCAGAGACTCCATGCCTGGGGTGAGTCGAGAGCTTTTCCGTGCCGTCTGGGTGTTAGCCAGACTGTGATGCGCCTGTGTTTACCAGAAAGCCTCCGCTCATCTCCTACTGCCCATCTCACCTGGAGCTCCTGTGGGGAAATTGGAGTTGGACACCTCAAGTCCAACGGAGCCCCTGGGCTTATTCATTAAATCATTGCGTTTCTCCCTTTCTACCTCGCTGCTGCCGGAAGGGGACCCCTTCCAGAGTCTAAGAGTGGGTTCTTGTCTAACACTCAGAAATTGTCCGAGATGACATAGGCGCTGGCAAAGCACGAGACTTCACTGGGAAGGGACACCCAGGTGGAGAGCAGCAGGGTAGGGAGACCCAGGAAGGCTGCTCTGCCGCATGGCTTGAAGTCTCAGGTTTCATGGGGATGGGGCTAACTTTCTGGGTCGTCTCTGGCCAGTCATCTTGCTTGGCCCATACTCGGCCTGACTCAGGGCCCCTCCTGCTGGGGCTCATACCTCTCACCTAAGGTGGACTCCAGCGAGAAAAGTCCTGGGACATTGGCAGGGCAGTATTATGGAGTAGCATCTCCTCCCTCCTTTTGGCCCCTCCAGAATTTTCCCCAGGTTAGTTTTGGGGGGCAGCACTGTGTTCCTGATTGAGAACTCCTGTTGTGAGACAACTCATGCAAGCTGTTATCATCATGTCTCACCAAGGCATGTGGTTTTCATCAATGCTGCTGCTGCTGCTGCTGCTGCTAAGTCACTTCAGTCGTGTCCGACTCTGCGACCCCATAGACGGCAGCCCACCAGGCTCCCCCGTCCCTGGAGTTCTCCAGGCAAGAACACTGGAGTGGGTTGCCATTTCCTTCTCCAATGCATGAAAGTGAAAAGTGAAAGTGAAGTTGCTCAGTCATGTCTGACTCTTCGCGACCCCTTGGAATGCAGCCCACCAGGCTCCTCCATCCATGGGATTCAGGCAAGAGTACTGGAGTGATTCCCTAAAAATATGAGAGGCTTCTGTCTTTTTATTGTTTTTCTTATGTTTTAGCCTAGGGCAATCTTTCTCTAATATCCTTCCTCCTTACAGCAAGCATATCGTTCCTTCCCCAGTGGCATTATGTCTCTCTGGGTTACTCGCCTTTAGGAATCCAATGCGATGGTCAAAAAGCAGGGTTACATTCTGCATCTTCTTTCTTTTGCCATCATTCCCTGTTGTTGCTACCAATTGAGGAGGGTTCATTCCAAATACACCATCTAATTTTTGCCCCAAACTATGAGTTGCTTTGCCCAGAAAAGGTCAAATTTACTATTCTATTATATTCAGAGGCTTCAGGATCTGCATCAGTCTATCAGTTCAGTCACTCAGTCGTGTCTGACTCTTTTTGACCCCATGAATCGCAGCACACCAGGCCTCCCTGCCCATCACCAACTCCTGGAGTTCACCCAAACTCATGTCCATCAAGTCAGTGATGCCATCCAGCCATCTCATCCTCTGTCATCCCCTTCTCCTCCTGCCCCCAGTCCCTCCCAGCATCAGAGTCTTTTCCAATGAGTCAACTCTTCGCATGAGGTGGCCAAAGTACTGAAGTTTCAGCTTTAGCATCATTCCTTCCAAAGAAATCCCAGGGCTGATCTCCTTTAGAATGGACTGGTTGGATCTCCTTGCAGTCCAAGGGACTCTCAAGAGTCTTCTCCAACACCACAGTTCAAAAGCATCAATTCTTCGGCATTTGCATCTAGGTCCCCTCAATAACTGTGTGAGGGAAACTGCCCTGCCCCAGGAGTGACTCCTGGCCCAAACTGAGTGCCTTGTTGGGTCTCGGATGGTGATACCACACCAGTCCCTGTGCCTCAGGGATTTTCTACTTGATCCCTATAAGGAGTGGGAGCTAGTCGGACCACTTCCTGAGCCCCGGGTTGGGAATTAAAGTGGAATAGGAATGGGAGGTGAAGGAAGGAGGGGATAGATTGGCATAACAGCTGGAGCAGCTGGGACAGCCAGCTTGGCCCCAGGTTGGAGCAATCTGTCCTCACCCTTCTTCCTGCTCTTTCCTTCCCGTATGATAGACTTTTCTTGGGCTTCTTTTACCATAAAGTGACACTGTCTGACTTTTCCTTACCCTGATGTCACAGCACAAATGCTTGTGCGCGGAGGATTTCGTCATTCTTCCCTGCTTCTTCACAAAACAGCTATGTTTTTGTTTTGTTGTTTAGTTGCTAAGTTGTGTTTGACTCATTCAAAGGCCACCATAAAACCATAAATAGCAACTCTATCAATCAGAAGGGTACCTTTTGCTTCAGCATCCACCAATCAGGCTGGGTTCTGGGGCGGGGCTTCTGGTGATTTTAGGAACCAAGTGAAACCTTTCTCTTCTCCCTGGGAATGTCCTTTCCTCCACTGACAGTCTAAGTGGAGACACGGTACCGAAACCAAATGGAATAGAAAACCCAAAGAACAGAAAACTCTGAGTTTACTCTCAAGTTTGGTCTTGGGGTTTGACATGTCATAAGAACCATCAACTAAAACCCTATGGAATGTGACTCTTTGGAGAGTTGTTGGATCCAGACCATCAACACAGGAGACCAGAAATAATGTAGCACCGCAAAGCTCTGGCTTTTCCAGTGGTCACGTAGGGATGTGAGAGCTGGACCATAAAGAAGGCTGAGCACCGAAGAACTGATGCTTTTGAACTGTGGTGTTGGAGAAGACTCTTGAGAGTCCCTTGGACAGCAAGGAGATCCAACCAGTCCATCCTAAAGGAAACCAACCCTGAATATTCATTGGAAGGACTGATGCTGAAACTGAAGCTTACAATGGCTGATGCAAAGAGCCAGTTCATTAGAAGAGACCCTGATGCTGAGAAAGATTGAAGACAGGAGGAGAGGGGAAGACAGAGGACAAGATGGCTGGATGGCACACCTGACTCAATGGACATGAACTTGAGCAAAGAGACAGTGAAGGACAGGGAAGCCCTGGTGTGCTGCAGTCTATGTGGTCACAAAGAGTCGGACAGGACTGAGCGACTGAACAACACAGCAAAGTGTACAGAGTCCCAAGGCAAGCCTGCCTAAACCCCTTGTGGGGATCATAACAGGTACTGTGGCTACATATTGTTACAATAAAACATGGTCTGCCTCTCAGTCAGCTTCATAACTGTCATCAGATCGCTTATCCAAAATATCCCAAGCAGCTGCTCGGGACTTACTCCAAAATTCCCCAACCAAGTCAGAGGGCCATGAGCAGCAAGGGTCCTTGATGGTTTCATCAAAATTTGTTACAGAGTCTAAGCTCATACTGCTCTCCGAATGACAGGCCAGCCAATTAACAGATGGGTTGTTGTGGCAAAGAATGGCAACTTAATTCAGAAAGCCAGCAGACAAGAAGACAGCAGGCTAACTTCCCAAGAAACCACCTTCCCCGAGTTAGGATGCAGGCTTCTTTTATACTAAAAGGGGAGGGGCTGAAGTCCTGGTTCCAGGATGTGTTAACTTCTTCCTTCTTGCAACCATTCCCAGGTGGGCCTGGTGAGGCTGGTTTTTGTGTGAGCTAATCAAAAGTATTTTAGCTTAATCCTCATTCTCTGGGAGGCAGGAGTCCCAGAGAGGGGCCAATATGCATAGTCTAAACTGATAGGCAACATCCCTTTAGTAATTAACTTGTAACAGAATAATACTAGGGGCTTCCCCAGTGGCTCAATGGTAAAAATCTGCCTGCAATGCAGGAGCCCCAGGAGATCTGGGTTTGTTGCCTGGGTCAGGAAGATCCCCTGGAGAAGGAAATGGCAACCCACTCCAGTATTCTTGCCTGGAGAATCCCATAGATAGAGGAGCCTAGGGGGGCTACAGTCCATTGATAGTGTTGCAAAAACTGGACACAACTGAAGCAACTTAGCACATACACTCAGAATAATACAAAGTTTCTTCCCTATCATAGTGACAATAATTTCTTAATATCACATAACTAGTAACTAGTTCATAATCAAATTTCCCTGATTGTTTAAAAAAAAAAGTCTTTTTACTCTTTGGACCGCTCAGAACAATGTCCATATTCTATACTATATTTGGTTATATCTAAGGGTCTAATTGAAGCGAGCCTTGTCCACTCCCTTCCCCCACCACACCTCTCTCATATATCACTGAGCTATTGAAGATACTGGATAAATTTTCCAGTAGAAGTACCTGCATTGTGAGTCTGTTTGATTTATTTGGTGTTATTAAATATGTTCCTCTGTAAATGGATGTTTCCCTAGAGACTTGGTTAGCTTCATGCTCTGCTCTTAAGAAAGAAAACCTTACAGGCAGTGCTGTGTGCTGATACTGCATCTCTTCAGGAGGCAAGAAACGCCTCGTGGGTGGGGGTTCTACTTTTAGTGATTCTAAGTTTGACTGGTGGCTTCAGGTGGTGATAACTTGACTGATCCCTTGTAAAATTCCCTTTCAGGCTTCCATCTGATAGCTTTATTCACTGATGATAATTTCCTGCCTCAAATTTATTAGTGGTTGCAAAATGGTAATTTTCCAATTCTATCATTTTTCTCACTCATTAATTGGAAGTCTTTTGCAAAGAACTTTCCCTCATCAACTAGGAGAATTTGGTGACCCTGAAATACAATTCTTGCAGAAAAGGAGGGACAAATGCTTATTAAATGATAAATGCAAATTAAAGAACAAAATTCTTTCCTTTAATGGCCAGTATGCAGGGTAAGGTGTTGGTGTTCTACCCCACCTGTTTCTCTAATCCTCTAGTCCTTTATCCTCCGAGTCCCCTTTCAGTATCACTCTGAATGGCTACATTTTGTATGTTCAATGTTTCGAGTGCCTTCATTAATCTTTTCCCCAGTTTAGATTGCCCTATCTTAGGCAAAGTATGCTGGGAGCGTTGTGTGCTTTTTGCTCTTCCCCCATTTTTGGTATCTTTGCTTTCCGGCACAAGATGCCCCAAGTCTCATTCTGAGTATCTCCTGTTGACCTGGAACCGACCTTTCCTCCAAGGACGTGTGCACCAGAACATCTCACAAATAGTCTGTTGCTTCTAGGCTTTTCGAATGACCTTATGAGATTTTTACTTCACTTATTTTATACTTATATCTCTTTTTCTCTTGCTCTGAAAACAGCGATTCCTAATGTTTATTATTATACAGTAAATAATAATATAATAGTTAATAATAATTACTAAACAATAGTATAATAATAGCCATAAAATAGTTTCAAATAATGCCTATTTTACTATTAAAATGTACACTACCAAATGAAATGCAATATATCTTTATTTGTCCTTGGAGAAAAACTAACTCTTGTCATATTCTCCCTGTATTTTAAAAGAACGACAAACTGTACTTCATCAAAATTTAAAATCTTTATGTTTTAAAGGACACTATCAAGGAAGTGAAAAAAACAAGGAACTTGAGTCCAGAATATATATTTTAAAAATTAAAAAAATAAAAACCCTAACAAAGAAATCTCACAACTCATCAATAAAAGGCAGAAAAAAAAAAAAAAAAAACAACCTCAATTAAAAAGCAAGGAGATAATCTGGATAGACATTTCTCCAAGGAAAATATTCAGATGGCCAACAGGCACATGAAAAAATGTCCAGTGTTATCGCTTCTCGGCCTTTTGGCTAAGATCAAGTGTAAAAATGTCCAGTGTTATTAGCCAGCAGGGAAATGCAAATCAAAACCACAGTAAGATCACGCCACTACAATTGCTATAGTCAAAAGACAAATAATAACAAGTGCTGGTGAAGATGGAGAGAAACTGAAACCTTCATACCTCGCTGCTGGGACTGTAAAATGGTGCAGCCACTGTGCAACAGGGTGGCAGTTCCTCTCAAAGTTAAACACAGAGTTTCTCTAAGACCCAGCAATTCCATTTCTAGATATACACCCAAAAGAGTTGAAAATATTATGTCCACACAAACACTTGTACATAAATGTTTATGGCAATATTTTTCAAATAGTAAAAAGTAGAAACAGCCCAAATTCTGTCAACTGATGAATGGATAAACAGATTGTGGTATATACATCCAACAGAATGATTATTTGGCCATACGAAGGAACGAAGTACTGATACCTGCCACAACAGAGATGAATCTACCTCAAAAATGTTACACTAGGTGAAAGCCACTGGTACACAAAATGTCACATATATGACCCCATTTATATGAAATGTTCCGGAGAAGGCAATGGCACCCCACTCCAGTACTCTTGCCTGGAAAATCCCATGGACAGAGGAGCCTGGTGGGCTGCAGTCCATGGGGTCGCGAAGAGTCGGACACGACTGAGCAACTTCACTTTCACTTTTCACTTCCACGCATTGGAGAAGGAAATGGCAACCCACCTCCAGTGTTCTTGCCTGGAGAATCCCAGGGACGGGGGAGCCTGGTGGGCTGCCATCTATGGGGTCGCACAGAGTCGGACACGACTGAAGCGACTTAGCAGCAGCAGCAGCATATGAAATGTTCAGAACAAATAAATCCATAGAGACAATGCAGATTGGTGGCTGCCAGGAAGAGGAGTGACAGGAAGAATGCTAATAGGTAGGGACTTCCTTGGGGGGATGGAAATGTTCTAAGGTAGTGGCTATGGCTGCACAAATCTATGAATATACTAGAAACACTGAACTTTTGAAAAGGGTGAATTGGACTACATCTCAATTTAAAAACAAAAACAATTTTCTTCCCACATTTGTTCCCTACAGGCCCAAAGAAGAAAATTTATCTTACTTTGACCCTGTTTCCCAACTTGTCTCTTAATCTTAGCCAGAGCTGCAGGCTTCCCAGGTAATTCCCAGTGGTAATAAGTCTGCCTGCCAATGCAGGAAACGTGGGTTTGATCTCTGGGTTGGGAAGATCCCCTGGAGGAAGAAACGGTAACGCACTCCAGTATTCTGCCTGGAGAATTCCATGGACACAGAAGCCTGCCAGGCTACAGTCCGTGCGGTGACAAGGACACGACTGAACACACGCACACTCACAGCCTTACACACACTCCGGGACGGGGCAGCAGTGCGCAGGCGCCTTTCTCTGCTGGAAGGAGGGGAGGGGCTAGCCCTGCCCGAGTAGGATGACTCCGCCCACTCCTGGCTGCCCCGCCTCCCTCGCGCCAGGATGTGGGCGGCAGCGGGCGGCCGGCGCCAATCAGCGCTGGCGCCCCCAGGTTCGGTTTCCGCGGGTGTGCGTGGCTGCTCCCTGGAGCTTGCTGGCGCGTGGGCGCTCGGCAGTGAGCAGGACCTGGCGTGTTACTACCTTTCCCCACATAATCGACTCAGGCGGCGCCGCATCCCGGGTTCTTTTTGCCAAGCTCTACTGGGAGCAGTCGCCAAGCGTCGCCGGGCCGTCCCCCTGACACTCCCTGTCCTCGCGCGCGGGAAAACTGCTGCCCAGCGGCGGGGTAGGGACGAGGCCCTAGAACAGGGGAGTCTTTCAGTCAAGGGCCACATAGTAAATATTTTATGCTTTTCAGGCCATATGGTCTCTGTCACAGCTACTCTGGTTTTGTAGCAAAGCAGCAGCCGTAGATAGTATGTAAAGGAATGCAGGTGGCCTGTTTCATTAAACTACGCGGGGACTCTGAAGTCTGAATCCCATGTATGTCATGAAATATTCTTTTGCTTTCTTCAGCCATCTAAAAATAAAAAAACCATTCTTAGCTTCTGGCTGTGAAAGAGCGTGGTTTGCCAAGGCCGGTGCCCCCTTACTGGTTTCTGTATTTGTCGAGGACTCGCGGCCTAAGCAGCCCGGGGAATTCACTGACACGGAGCTGAGAACATTGCTCTAACTGAAGATGAGGTTGGACAATTCTCTGATTCCACCACCCACAAGGGCCACGAGGACCAACCTATCTCAGCAAATTTCTCATAATTCCATTTTATTTTATTCCCTTGGACTTTCTTGGTAGGAAAACTTAATTCTTTTGAAGCTTATTTTATATTTGATTGTGGTAAATGGAAGACCTAATTCTTTTGGATCCAGAATGTGCCTTCTTCTAGCATCTCAGTTTCGAAGGTTATATAGCCTCTGCAACAAAGCTGGTTCAGAGAACTGCGATTCTGTCTGGAGGACAGCATGCCAACCTCAGCCACCTGGCTGAGCCCATTGGAACAGAAGCCCTTCCGCTGGCTGTCCTCTCCAAAGTGCAGCAGCTCAAAAGCAGGCATCATACAGGGACAGCTGATGTATTACATGCAGTATTTGTGGGTCTGCAGAGGGAGGCGTGGGGACGGGATTTAGGCCAGCTCTGTTTGGTGGAGATATAACGTGGCTGGTCTGTAAGTCTACATTTTCTAGCAGCCTTCTTTTTGTTGTTGTTTAGTTGCTAAGTCATGCCTGACTCTTTGCAATCCTGTGGACTGTACCTGCCAGGCTCCTCTGTCCATAGGATACTCCAGGCAAGAATACTGGAGTAGGTATTCTTCTCCAGGGGATCTTCCCATACCAAGGATCAAACCTATGTCTCCTGCGCTAGCAGGCAGATTCTTTACTGCTAAGCCACTTTTACAAAAGGAAACCTCCTTTATGAAAGTAAAAATAAACAAGTGGAATACATTTGATATATTTTAACCCGGTATTTTGACATGTAGCAACATAGAACAGTTATTATTGAAATATTTTTTACCTTTATTTTGGGTCCTAAGTCTTTGTGACCTGGTGTGTAGTTCACACATCTTGTTGCAGGCCAGCCACATGTCAAGCACTCACTAAACACTGGCTGGTGGCCACCATACTGTGCAGAACAGCTTTCAACCAAATGAGACGAGGACTGGGTGTGCCTCTGGTCTGTCTAGTCTGATGATGATCTGAACTGGGTTTGTTGGTGGAGGGTGGGACAAGGTGTATGTTTTGGAATAGGAGGGTGAGGGTCCATAAGGACCCAGGATAGGTGATGGGTGTATCCCTTGACCTCTCACATTGGGAAGAAGGTTTGGAGGGGAAACATAATCCAAAAGAAAGTATAGAATTTTTGTGGACCCACAGCTTCAAACAGAAGGGGAGTTTAGTTCTATGATAAGCAACAGTTTCATCATTTCAAGCTTTTAAGGTGATTAACTTTTTAAAAGCCATTTTAAATCAGTTTTATTTAAAGTTTTTCTTTTTTAATTTGGTGATGCAGTGCAACTTGCGAGATATCAGTTCCCCAACTAGGGAGTGAACCCAGGCCACAGTAGTGAAAGCGTGACTCCTAACCACCAGGGAACTCCCTGATGATTAACCTTTTGACCCCTCATTCAGGGGCTAAGGAGAGGCCCTTTTCCTTTTGGTTTCCCCATCCCTCCGCCACCACAAGCATACATGTGTTTGAAGCCCTGCTCCCAGGAGGGCTTTCAGCCAGACTCTCCCCAGAAACTGCACTGCTACTTCTGGGAATACAGGACTAGCTATGGGTAAGATTTGGAACGTCTGAGTTGCACTGAGAGACCCTCCCCTCTCCCTCAGGGAATGGATAACAAAGCCGGTTTTGAGGGGTGAGAGGTGTCTGGAGAGTCGTTTCCCCCAAGATGAAGCCTCTGTTTTGCCCATTTAAGACCCTTCCCCAGGCCCCAGGCACAGGTGAGTTTGTGGAGGTGTTTGGCTGGCCGAGGGGGCAGTATTTCTAAACCTCTGTCCACTTAGGCCATCTGAGTGAACCCCTTTGGGACCTGGAGCACGCCAGAGGAAGCAGTGGGGCCCCAGGCTCAGGGAGTGAGACTGGGACAGAAAACCCACAGCACAGCCTTCAGTCATCAGGGCTTTCCAGGGACAAGGGCCACCCGGGGTCATCGGAGAGGAAAATACCGAGGTCTAGACACTGAGCTCAGGCCCAGTGTCCAGGCAGGAGCGCCTGCAGCTCCGAGCAGGAGAAAACGTCAGTGAGAAAAGCAGTTCCACAAACAGACGGGAAAGCGGATACAGCGGAGCAGAAAGACAGAGCCAGAGGGGCTCCGGTCACGTTTATTACAAAATAAAGATTCCAAATCTGGTATAGAAAAGATCCCTAACAGCAGTTCCCCAGCCCACAGGGGTCCCATGTCGGGTGTGCTGGGCGTGGGGGGCGCTCAGATGCGAAGGTCCCCGGCCAGGAGGGCGCTGTACCGGGCAGGTGTGAGCGGCAGGTAGGCGCCCCTGGCCTGGTCCAGAATGTAGAGTGGGTCGGACAGCATGCTTGGGTCAAAGCCCTCTTTTGCCATCCGAACCTTCTGCTGCTTGAAGGTCTCTGTGGTGGCCAGGGACTCCTGGGGAAGGGGAGGTCAGAGGAGGCTGAAGGAAGGGGTATTCTGTCCCAGTGGCTCGGGGAACTGCCTGAGTTTTGTGGAGGGTTAGGTCTGGGGACAGAGGAGATGAGGCCCAGGTTTAGAGGAGGGGGTGACAGGGAAGGGAAGGGGCCAGGCCTGCAGGACGAAGTGGGTGAAAAGCACGTGTCTGGGCAGGAACTGCTTTTTCTCTTCACAGAATATGTTACGTGGGGGTCCTCTGGTGGGGTTTGGGAGCCAGTGACTGCTGCAGATATACAGGGTGAGTAAAGGGTCAGAGCAGGGGTGGCTGCTTACCTGGAGCCTTAGGAATCGAGGGCGGGCATAAGGTGGCAAATTCTCAGAAACATGGGCATAGAGCTGCACAAGGTCCAAAGAGTGGGGGGACGGAGAGCCAGGGCGGCCATCCCAGCCCGGCCTTCATGCCCTGGTGGGTGTGGGGGCAGGGTCAGCCGTGGGAGCTGGCCCTCACGAGGCCCTCTGCTCCCTGTACCCGATGTAACACTACTTCCGCATGGTGGGCCTGGAGCCCCTCCCCACTGCCCGGGCACCTGGTACAGTGACTCCGTGAGACGTTCACCTCCTGAAGAAAGTCCAGGGCCTCCAAGGCCTCGGCCACCTCGGTGGTGGCCACATTCTCCCCCCTTCCACCTGCCAGAGATGGGAAACTGGGAGTCGGGGGCAGGGCCTCCTGAGCTTGGTCAGGAGAGAAAGAGGCTGGGATGAGGGCGAGGTGCCAGATGGTCTCGTGGAAGAAGTTGGAGGCTGGAGAGGAGAGGTTAGGTGAGAAGCTGGGTTGGTGCACAGTAGAGGTTTAGAGGGTTTGGGTCCAGAGAGTCAGATGCCTGGGAGAAGAATCAGAAAGTGAGGGGCAGGTACCTGAAAGTATCTCCCGGTACGATCATGGAAGCGAAGAAAGCCCTGGTTGTCGCAGACTAACAGGTCCCCAGTGTTGAAGAAAACATCCCCAGGCCGGAAGACGTGCTTCAGCAGCTTGCCCTGGGCCAGCTCTGGGCCCCCAGCATAGCCCAGGAATGGTGACTGCTGGCTCACAGGGGCCACCAGCAGGCCTGGCTCACCTGGCAGAGCCACCGGGGTCAGGGTGGCCGGCCCCCACGCCACTCTCCATGTACACCACCCCCGCCCACCCCACCTGGAGACAAACCTGGAGACGTGGCCACACAGTGCCCCTGGGTGTCCCGAACTGGCTCCCCTGTGGCGACATCATAGCGAATCAAAGAGAAGGGGAAGACATGCTAGGGGAAGGGGAGACCCAGGGACTGGGTCACTTCCGGTGCATGAGCCCCTCCTCACTAACCCCCCCAATGTCCCCCAGATTTCCTGGCTTCCTCCTGCACCTCACCTTGTAAAGCCAGGAGGCGCGCCCCACAGCACCCTGCTGTCCGGTGTAGTTGAAAGTGGCCACGTTGCCCTCGGTCAGCCCGTATGTCTCCAGCACCTGCAGGGGCCCGAAGCGCCGCACAAAGCGCTCCCAGGTGTCCGGCCGCAGCCCACTTCCCACCGCCAGCCGGACCTTATGTCCCCGTTCCGCCTTGTTCTGAGAGACAGGTGGGGAGAGCAGCAGGGGCTTCAGCCTCCGGATGCTGGCCAGCTCCCAGGCGGGAGCCCCGTTTCCCATTCTCGACGCCCTTCACTGCGACCTCCTTCAGGTCCGACCGCCCAGGCTCTTTCTCCCCCTTCCATTTTCTTCTTTTTGCTTCCTCTCTCTGACTCTCAGACAACAGTCTCAGTGCCCCCTGCCAACTGCCCACCTCCCTGCCACCGGTGGCTCTACCCAGGACCTGCGCCCACACACCGGGGGCTGGTTGACGAGGTACCGGCACAATTCCCCGATGTACTGGAACACCGTCACTCTGTGCTTCTGGCAGTCCTCCCAGAACTGGCCGGCTGAGAACTTGGACTTCAGCACCACTGTGGCCCCTGCCAGGGTCGGGGGAGAGGAGGAAGGAAGGAGGCGAGCTTATAGCTGGAGGGGGCGTGGGGTCCTGACTCCGTTCTTCCCAGACACCAGCCTTCACTATAGTGTAATTCCCTGAAACACCAGGCTGTGACATTCATACTCGCCACAGGCCAAGCTGGCCCTCATCCTTTCCACCTGTAATTTAGGGAGGTTAGCGCCCTGTCCACACTTTCATCCTCACTCAGTCCACTCTCCGAACCCTGCCTCCACATCCCAACCCTCTTCTCCATTTGCCCCTTCCTGGGCTCCACAGCCCTCCCATCCCCTGGCCTTTGGAGCCTGGAGTTCTGTGAACTGCATGCCCCCCTAGTTGCTCAGCCTGTAGGTCTGTGCAGGTGATGCTTCTCAATTGAACCAGGAGCTCCTGGAGAGGAGACCCAGCCTCCTTCCTGTCCATTCTCTACCCTGAAGGGCTCAGGAAGCATCCCCAGGTGAGCACACCACAGTAGGTACTTGGAGGTTTGCTGGCATAAACACTTGCCAGAGGGCTGAATGAGGGGGTTGCAGTGGGGGAGACTGACCGATGCCCAAGCATCCCACGATGCCCAGCAGGGAGCCAGACATGTGGTAGAGTGGGAGGGCGAGGTAGATCACATCCTCCTGGTGGGCACCGCACAGCTGGTAGAATCCCTGGCATTGCAGGACCTTCAGGTGACTGATTCGAGCAGCCTTGGGGAGGCCTGGGGGTGGGGGGTGAGGGAGGTCAGGGAAGGGTCTGAACCCAAGCCTTGTCTCCCTCTTTGCCCCTGCTGGGTTTCCCACAGAAAGAGGCAGAGGCAAGGCTGAAACTGAGAAGGCAGGCCGGGATGTCCCAGAAATGAGGGACGTTCAGGGACGTGGAGAAATGAAGAGGCGTGGGAGGATTGCTGAGGTAGGGGATACTGGCCCCTGCGATCACCCTTCTCTCTGGGGGCTGTGGAGGAGTGGCCTAGCAACTGAGGAGGTCATAGTTCCTGTTCCCAGGCCTCTGCCTTCCTTGGCTTTAGATTCTGGGAGGTAAATATCCTCACCCGTGGTGCCGGAGGTGAAGATATACAGGCACGTGTCTGTCATGTTCTGGGGGCAGACAGGTACCCAGGCACTGGCCCATCCACTTCAGCTGAGGCCTCAGCCAGAAAATCGCTGATTCCAACAGGACAGCTGTCAGAGCCCACAGCCCACAGGTGAAGTCCCATGCCTCTCAGGGCCGGCAGGTCAGGCTCCAGGGACTCCAAGAATTCTGGATGGGGTGGGAAAGCACAGCCCCGCAGTTCTACCCGACCCAGAAGACTCCCCACCCTTTACCCCATTTGTGCCCCCCACCCCACCCCCCGCCCCGGCTCGCACAGTTCCCGAGTAAGGAACGCTGAAGCGGACAGAACCGACGTCCCATCATGGGCCTGGGACCTGGAGCCCAAGTCTTGGGAAATCTTTGGGAAACTAGAGAGAGGCCCAGCAGCCTCCTGTCACAAGGCCGAAGAACTCTTTCCGCGCCGCTTCCGAACCCCCTTGGAGAGAGTGCGGCCTCCTCCCCCAGCCCACTGCGGCTCGGCCCTCGGCACGCCCCTCTCCGTGGCTGGCCCCGCCCCCGCCTGTCGGCCCTCGGTCCTTACCTGGCGCCAGCACGAGCGCGCGGGCGCCGCAGCTGCGGAGGCAGTGCTGTAGGGGACCCCGGCGCAGAGCGGTGGGCACAAAGGCCGTGCGCAGGCCGGCCTTGGCCAGCCCGGAACCAGAGCCACAGGAACTCTGGGCAGGCGGGGAGCAGCAGCGCCACGGTGGCCCCAGGCGCCAGAGGGGCCGCGCCATCCCCCTTCCCGCACGGCCCGCGCCGCGCCGCTTCCGGCCGCCTGGTCTCTCGCGCAGCGTGCCGCCCGCTCGCCTTCCCCGGCGCCCCCCGTGCCGCCGCCGCCGAGTCCCCCGTCCCAGCCTCGCGCGCGCAAAAAGGCGCGCGCAGCCCGGTTGCTGTGGCGCTCGGCCTCCGCGTAGCTAAAGCGCTGAGCGCCGTGAATGAGAAAGGTGTGCGCCGGGCGCTGCCGGGCCAGCTGCGCGAGGCGCCAGGCCAGGCTGCAGCCCCCTCAGGACCTTCTGGGTCAGCGGCAGCCGCGGCCAGAGCGCGCGCTCGAAGGGCCCGTTTGCAGCGTAGGGCGCGCATCGTGAAGGCCAAGTCTGCCGCGAGCCAGCGCAGCTGCGACCACAGGCGCAGTGGCAGCAGCAGCAGCGGCAGCAGCAGCAGCAGCAGGGGCAGCAGCAGGAGAGAGGCCATGGTGCCTGCTTCCTCCGCTCGGCCCGGTCTGGCCCCCAGCAGCTCGCAGACAGGCCCGATACTCCCTTCCGACAAACTGGGGCCGCTGGTCTAGCGCTCAGATCTCTCCTTCCCGGGAGCGCGCGCTGGCACATGCACCTTCCCACCCAGACCCCCTCCCCACCGGCGAAGAGTGGAGGCCCGGGAGGAGTGCTAGTGGGGGGCGGCCCCGCAGCCCGGCCCTTCCCAGAGCTACGCTCCGCCCCGGGCGCGCTCCTCCCCGACCTCGCGGCCCGCACCCTACCAGCTCCTGGGCGGTGCTCAAGCCTTCTCTAAATCCCTGGGTCGGGTCTGTTTTAAGGTTTCCTATAGGACAGTCTAAACGTCTGGCTGGACTTTGGACCCCGGGTCAGAGCGCCAGGGCACTAATAGCCGAGACCATCGTTCCCTTTTTCCTCTCATTTCCACCGGATGACGGGAAGGCGGCACTACTCTCCCAGACTGAAGGCCTCGGCGTCCTGCCCACATGGTGCTGCAAGTTGCGGCCAGACCCATGCCCTCCCTCCAGCCGCCAGCGGTATCAACCCCAGATGGGTGGGGGCCGAGAGTGAAGTAGGGGAGAGGTGGAGGCCCAGCCAGCCAGATTTCTGGAGGGGCCACGGAGGCAGAGGCCCCTCCCTTTGGGCAAAGAGACAATAATTGGGGCTAGCCAGCGAATGCTTTCCATCCTGGTTTTAATTGGGGCAGAGGAAACGGGGGAACGAGAGGGGAAGGAAGAGGCCTCCAGCAGTTTAAGCTTTCAAAGGAGCAGCAAGCAGATTTGAGGGATGGGAAAACCTGGATTCTGTAAAAGACAAATTTGCCTGCTGAACAGGAGGAGCTGTCTGCAGTCAGCCCAAACTTCACTCCTTTCTCTTCAGCCTGCCACTCAAGCTCCCAGGACAGTCCCAGAACAAAAGTAGAGCCAAGGAGCTTTTCTGATGGTACACATGGATGGGCAATTGGCTAGACAGAAGAGGGTTCTTTCTCTCAGCTATCTGAACTCTCTACACCAGGCACACATATTAGCAACCCCAGCCCAAGCAGGTGGTCCTACAGTGGCTGGTAAGCATTAAGGTGTGACACACTAGCTTCTAGAAGGCAGTTATGCTCACCACTACACCACCAATGTAACACTAGCATTCTGGAAGCTTCTGGAAGCCTCTAGTTTCATGAGAGATGGATAAGGACAGACACGCTTCTGGGATATGGTACATCGATTTCTGCCTGGACAGGCCAGCGTCTGGCCTGCACAGCCAGCAGCAGCAAGAAGGATGTGGGGGTTAAAGCCAACTCCCTCCTGCTCTGGACAAGGGGGCAGGCAGGGAGCCAGAAGGGAAGAAGGGTGCCAATTAAATCAAGACCACTGGTACATGCACAGGGTAAGTGGGGGCAGCAACTCTGGCACAGAAGAGGTTCTGGCTTGTTTTATTGTCATTTAAAAACAACTTTTAAAATGCGATTATCTCTGCCGAAAAAGAAAAAGACAGATCCAAGGAAATGGGGCCATTTGACAGTTCTGTGGAACATGTCTCTGGGGCTCCCAGGGCTCTCGCCCGGCTTGAGGTGCCTACTTAGGGTCAGCACAAGCCTCCAGGGCACCCCGGGTGGGGCTGTGACCTCCCTCTCAGATTCCTTTCTGAACACCTGTGGCCCTCGGAGAGGAAAAGGCAACGTGAGCACATCACAGATTAAATGCTCATTTCACACCCGATGTACAGAGGGCAACTATAAAATGCCTGTTCAGAGCAGATAAAGACCCGAAAGGGGAGCGGAGAGGGCGCGCACAGTTTTTACTCTCATCCTAGCCTCTGTGGCCAGCTGCCCGTTGGCCATTTCCCTCCTCTACTGAAATAGCTTTGGGGGAGGCTGAGGAGGGGGGCGCGGACTTCCTCCACAGTCCAGGCTTCGCACAGCCTCTGGCTTCAGTGGGAACCCAAGTATCAGTGGGAGCAGCAGTGACGGGGCTGCGGGCCCAGAGAGGAGGGGGTGGGGCTGGGGCTGGGGCTGGGGCTGCATGGCAGCTTCTTTTGTGAGGGCTGAGCTCCAGGAGGCAGCTCGTCCTTCTCCCAGGGTGAGCTCTGGGATGGGGACAGGCTGCTTCCCCTACGATCTTCCCAGCCTCTGTTAACCTCTGATTCACCAAGGAGGGGAGGGCAGTCCAACTGGGGGTGGACGAGGAACAGGGCCTCAGTCACTGTCAGACCCCACTGCAGAGGACCCTTTCCGTTTCCGCTTGGTGGGCTTCGGCTTTGTGTCTTCTTCCTCCTAGGGGAGAGAGGAGGGGCGAGTCGCTAGCCAGCTCCGCCCGCACCCGGCCTCTCCCCTGCATCCCAGGCGTGGCATGCCCGGTCAGGGCTCTCACCGAGGCGCTGCTGGAGCCAGACTCCTCCTCAGCGTTGGGCGGTTGGGTGGCATTCTTCCGACTTCGGGGGCTGGACAGAGCGGCTTTTCGCCCGGCTCTTGGGTGGCTTGGTAGAAGAGTCCTCATATTCCTCCGCCAGCGAGAAGAGGTCGCTGAACCTGAGGGGGAGAAGGCGCACTCGGAGGGTGGATGTCCTGGCCCCAGCGCCATCCTCCCACCCTTGTCTCTGCCCTCACGCCAGGGCCTCTTATTTGTTTTCAAGCACCTAGTCTTGCTGGAGACTAAGCTTGTGTCCCCAGCAGGGCCCCTCGCCCCAGCCCTCTCCCCACTCCTCCTCAAGGCCACAGCGCAAGGAGCCTCACTTCATCTTGTGGGCCTCGTCACAGCTCGCCTGGACATGCTGCAGAGCCTGCAGAATCGGGGTCTGGCTGAAAACTAGAGGGAGAAGGGAGAGCAGGGAAGGGGGGGCAGTGAGGCTTCTGAGAGCTGCCCCGCCCGGACCCACAGGCGGTCTGGGTCAGGGGCGGCCCGCACACGCGAGAGAGGGCGGGGGAGCGTACAGTTCTGCTTGGTGTTGGTCAGGTTGAGACGCAGATTGTCCAGGTGCTCCAAGATCTGCTCCAGTGTCAGCTGGGCCAGCTTGCTGCTGGAACTCCTCAGGCTGCAGGGAAGTCAGGAGAGTGAGTCTGAGCGTGGGGTGTGGGCTCCAGAAGCATGGACAGCCCCCGCCCCCCCCCGGCCCGGGTTCCTCCTTAGGACAGAGGCAGCCCCTACAGAGTAAGGGAGGGCAGGACTGGGAGGGGCCGGGCAGGGTAATGGAGGTGTGCTGGAGAACAAGGACCAAAGTCGGGGCACAAGAAAAAGAGGCGAAGGGGCCAGTGGTCCTGCACGCCAGGCTGCTTCACACCACTAGGTGTCGCCCGCAAGCCAGGCAGGGACCAAACCGGACCGCCCCTGCTGCGGGCCTGTGGGCGCCTGGAGGGTCCCACCTCTGCCTCTTGCGTGGGAGGCTGTTGTTCTTGATGAGCAGGGACTTGATATGCTCAGCCAGCAGCTCGTCATGCTTCATGCACCAGTGCCTCAGGATGCTGGTGGTGAACTGGTCGTCAGGGTGGCAGGGCCGGCTCAGCACCATCTTCACCATCTCCTCGCTGGGCCTGGGGAAAGAGAAGGGTGTGGGCAGGGGCCCCTGGCTCACATAGCTGACCACAGGAACCCCTGGCGCTCTCTCATGGACTTTCCCCCAAAACCCTGGCCTCCCTACCCCTGTCCCACCCCAGACTTGCGGTAGCTTTCTACTCTCACATCCTTCTCCCTCTTCTCTTTGGGCCACATCCTCTGTGGAAGCCAGGAGACAAGAAGCAAGACTTTCCAGTTTCTGTGGCAGAAGGTGCATGTGTGTGCTGGGAAGGAGCCCCCTTAAACCTCCCCAAGCTGCTCAGAACAGTCAAGAAGTGGGCCGGAGAGGCAAAAGGACAGTCTGTGGGGTGTGAATGCTGCCTGTGCCCTGCCTAGCTGGAGCAGTGGGCCACCCTGGTATCGAGCCCAAGGAAGGGACATGCTGCTCTCCAACTTTCCCACTTCCTGATGGAAGCTCTGTGCCACTTCCAGTCTCTCAGCCAAGACAGGAGAAAAGGTGGACGGAGAGCGAGAAGGTGGGAAGGAAAAAGTGCACAGCTGCTGTCCCATTCACCTGGGGTTTTGGAACAACGCCTGTGGCAGAGGGAGGGGCCTCTGCCCAGTCTCCCTTACGCCCCACCCCTGTTCAGCCGCCCGCTGCAGGGTGAGGGAAGGGATGGTGTGTGGCTCCTCCACTCTGGCCCTTCCTCCTCTAGGACTGGCCTTGCGGTGGCCTCAGGGGTGAGGGGGAGGGGAGCAGGAGCCACCGGGGATCAGAACTGCTGCGGCAGCAGGAAGCAGGGATGTCCGGTCCCCACCTCTGAGGGCAGCTCCTGGTGGGCAGGGGGTGAAGTCCAGAGGAAGCCCAGATCCCAGGGGACCTGCTTATTTGTAAATCACTCTGGGGAAGGGTGGAATAAGCAGACGTCAACAACAGTCAACAACAGGAAAAAGCACGCAGCGAAGGAGCAGGACAGGAGCCCTCTTGTGACAGCGCCTCTTGGTGTGTGCACAGTGGGGACCAAAGAGCCCCCCAGGGTGGGGGCAGAACTCACTTCTCTCTTCGGGCTGAAGCAGCAGACAGGACAGGGCCTCTGGGTGCTCTATGGGGAAGGCACAGGCTGCTCAGAGGAACGCAAAATTCCGGAAAGAAACTCTGGCACCCCTCCCAACCCCCAACCGCAGCTACTAGCAGGAGTAAAGATAATCTTCAAGAAACCAGGAAGAGCGACCCCCGCTTCCACGCCACCTGAGCCCAGTTCAGCACCTGGCTCGGAGGGGCCTGCAGGACACGCCTAAGGAGCAGAAGTGACTGATGGGGGCCTGCCTTTCCGTACTTGGCACTCTGGTGGGAAGGGGAGCTGTGGATCTGGGCTGATCTAAAAAGAAGCCCAGAGGCCCAAGCCCTGGAGTGTCCTCTCCTCTCCAGTCACATTTCCCGCTCATGACCCTACTCACCCTTGTACTTGAGGTGCTGCAGGATGGGGATTATGGTCTCCAGGGGGATGTTGTGGGCCAGGAAGAGCTGCCAGGCACAGTACTGCTCAAAGGTTTCCCAGTCCAAGCTCTGGACTGAGTAGACAGAGAAGAGACACACGTATTCATATTCTGTCACACACACACACACACAGAAGGCTAACCCACTGACTATAAGCACCGCACACAAGGATGTTACAGGGGTGGGAACAGCAATCCTAAAACCATAGGTGCTTTCCCTTTGCAAAGCACACTTCCAAAGCCTTCATATAGCTTCTGTATTCTCATCACCCTGAGGCTGGAAGGTCAAGGAACTTTTATAGAGCCAAAAACAGATCCAAACAGATACTGCCAAAGGCCCACGGCAGACTGGAAGGACCTTCTACCTCATTCTCAGCCCCAGAGCCAGCTTTGCTGTTACTAGAAAGTACACAGCCACCTCTGGGAGACAGTGAAAAGACAGGGAAGCTTGGCATGCTGCAGTTCATTGTGTTGCAAAGAGCTGGACACAACTGAACAAGTACACAGGGCTGCCACCCCCTCTCATCTCCCAGGGAACCTCAGGGCTTGGCACACTTACTGAGTATATTGAGGACTGAATCTTTTCGAAACATGACCAGATTCCCCATCATCACGTGGCAGACCAGCTCCTGAAGCTAAAGAGGATGAGGAAGAAGGCAGAAACCATTGGTTTTAGAAGAGGCCAGGAAGCTAGTATGGATGGAGAAGCAGAAGAGCTCATTCAGGAAAAAAATCAGAGGAAATGAAACCCAAGTCATAAAGGAATGGGAAGGAAAAGGCACACGATGGACACTGGGACTCTGAAGGACTAAGGGGACTGGCAAAGGAGCAGCTGGCTTCAGTGGGAACCAGACCCCCTGTTCGGAGCAAAAACTGTTACAAAAAGCCATCCCTTATGTCCTGATGGTAGAGTGAGAAGAGGCAACTTCTCTGCTTGGATGTAGCCTGGGCCCCTGATCCATCCCAGCCTGTGCTGAGGGGGAAGGGCCATGGGAGGCTGGATTACAGGTGTGGGGAGGAGAGAAGCACAAGTAGGAGGGCTCTTGTGGGGCAGAGCAGAAATGGGACCCCACTTTAAGACTGGAAGGGACCACAAGCCAAGCTATAGCCTCGTAGGGATGTATGCGTGAAAGGTGAACTACAAGTGGTCTGACCATTTTTGTTCTGAGCCAAGAGGAAGACCAACAGAGAACTGAAAAACAGTCCTCTCGGTTTCCCTGAAGAACAGGAGTGCCCCCAAACCATGCCCCAAGCATAAGGGGAACTCCAAGCAGGACTGGCCTATACCCAGCCTTGGGGCTCCACATTCCTTCCCAGCCCCTGGGGCCAAAGGTACACACAGCGGCTGCCAGGAGCAGGGCGCCTGTGAGCAGGACTCCCTCTCTGCAGACAGGAGGCGGGGAGCAGGGCCCCTCATGTCCCCAGGCCTCTCGGGATGACAGCTCTGTGTTCACCTGTGCTGAGTCAATAACAGCCACGATCATGTTGAGCAGCTCCCCGCTCCGCAAGGTCTCATCTGGAAACTGGAGGAAAAGAGGGGAAGAAGGGCAGAAGTCCAAAGTGCACCCCTCAGCTTTCCCCTCACAGCCCACCCCCACTCCCTACATGCTCAGGGCATGCTGGGCTAGCCAGATGTGGGGTCCTGACATAAACCTTTAAACAAAGATCCAGTAGCTGAGGCTGGGGATTTAATCCTTAAAGAACCCAAGGTTTTAAATGTGTACGTCCACACAGTGAGTATGAGTGTGTAAGGAAAGGAATGGGGAGCCACCTAGAGACAAAGCGAGAGCTGAATGGGACTGGACATGATGTTAGTTCTGCGTGAAGCTACGACAGAATTAGCATTTGCATCTCTGGCAGCAAAGAAATCCAGTGTGTGCTGACCTCTGCCGAAGAAGGTACAGAAAGTGTGTGTTTGGGGAGGGTGTGGGGTGTGCAGGGCCCCTTCTGGAGAGGGGAGGGGTGCTGGGCATGAGCACCCTTCCTCCCTCAGGTGTTTGGCTGGCACCACACTTCCTCCTGTGATGCCCACACCCTGCGCCCTGATTTCCCTGTTCCTGGGAACTCTCACCAAGCGGAGGAAAAAGAGCTGTTATCTCCTCCTATGTCCCAATTCCTAGAGAAGACTTGTTAGTAAACAAGGGAAATGAGAGCTGAGTCTCCACGACAGAAGCCCTGGTCTTGAAAAAAATCAGAGAGAACTGGAGGGGCCATCAGACAGCCAGACAGCTTGAATATGTGAACATGGATCTGGTTGGGAACCCTGTCTGTCCTGGGTCCAGAGGATGGGGCTGAAGCAGAGGGGACAAGTGGACAGGCCCAGACCCAGCTCACAGGACAAGAATTCTGTGGGTTTTAGACATTGTTCAACTTGATGTAAAGAGGCAGGAGGGGACGGCTGTGGTGTGGGAGAAGGGGCCTACTGAGGCCAGTAGCGAAGGGGAGAGGAAGGTGAGGGCTGTGTGCAACGAGATGACGCGGCCTGCCGAGTGCACCGGCCCTGCCGTGCCATCCCAGGGACACAGATCGGGGTGCTGACCTCTGTGTAGATGGAGGGTGTGAGGTGGCAGAGCAGTCGCACATCATCCTCCTGGCAGGCCTTCATGTCCATCATTAAGCAGGTGTGCAGGTCGCCCAGCTGGGTGGCCTGGGCAAATGACTCGTACAGGTTCATCTTCCCGGCAGCGGCTTTGCTGCAAGACCAGGCGGGCCTCAGCCAGCAGCCTGACCCCGGCTTCAAACAAGCCCTAAGTAGACCCCCACTCTAGAATCCCTTTGCTGCCCTGGATGCCCTGGGCTCATGTGTCTCATGGCCCTCCCTGGCCTTCCCCAGAGACTTGGTGACTATGGAAATCAGGAGACACTCCTCTTTCTCCCCAACTTTCCCCCATGTTCCAGACAGGGCTCAAACCACAATCAGTGAAGTTACTACTTGGTAAGAGTAAGAACAGGAAAAGAGAGAGGGCTCACGCCAGGTTAGAGAAAGCTTTCTCTCTTGTTCTTTGGGCTCTAAGCAATGAGGGCAATAATACCTATAGATACCTGCTGCTGCTGCTAAGTCGCTTCAGTCATGTCCGACTCTGTGCGACCCCAAAGATGGCAGCCCACCAGGCTCCTCTGTCCCGGGGATTCTCCAGCCAAGAACACTGGAGTGGGTTGCCATTTCCTTCTCCAATGCGTGAAAAGTGAAAAGTGAAAAGGAAGTTGCGCAGTCGTGTCTGACTCTTCGAGACCCCATGGACTGTAGCCCTCCATCCATGGGATTCTCCAGGCAAGAGTACTGGAGTAGGGTGCCATCGCCTTCTCCACAGATACCTACCTCACACCATATGCAAAAACTTAACTCAAAATGGGTCACAGGACTAAATTTAAGAACTGAAATTATATAACTCTTACAAGAAAACAGGAGTAAATCACAAATGACAAAAGAAAAAAAAACAGGACTTAATCAACATTTAAAACTTTTGTGTTTGAAAAGATACCATTAGGAAAGTGAATAGACAACCTACAGAACAGGAAAAAATGTTTACAAACCATATATTTGATAAGAAACATCTACACAGAATATCTGAAGAACTCTTAAAAATCCACAAGAAAAGATAAATACCCAATTGAAAAATAGAGATTGAAACAGTTTTTCCCACAGAAAATGCAAATGGCCAATAAACACATGAAAAAATGCTCAACGTCATTTGCCGTCAGGGAGATGCAAATCAAAACAAGGATGAGATGCCACCTCACGCCTATTAGGCTGGCTATACTTGAAAGCCAACAACTGTTGGGGGAGCACATGGAGAAATGAGAACTCTCACACGATGCTGGTGGAAACAAAGTGCTCGCGTCACTTTGGAGAGCAGTCTGGCAATTCTCACAGATGTAAAAACAGTTACCGCTGGACGCAGCAATGCTACTTCTAGGGATATACTCGGGAAAACTGGAAACATCTGTCCGTGCAAAAATCTGTACGTGAGTGTTCACAGTGGCTCTAGTCACAACAGACAAAAAAGTGGAAATGACCCAAATGACCATCAGCAGGTGAATGGGTAAATAAATCGTAGTGATGTCCATATACTGGATTATTTGGTCCTAAGAAAGAATGAAGTACAGATACACACTAGAGTGGAATAAACCCGGAAAACACTGGGCCAAGGAAAGACAGCCAGCCATTAAAAGCAGACACTGTATGATCCCATTTATGTGAACTACCCAGAGTAAGGAAACCTATAGAGGCAGAAAAGTAGGTCAGCATCACACGGGCTGGGTGAAAGGGAGAATGGGAAAGTGACTGCTAACAGGGACGGGGTTTCTTTTCCGGGTGATGAAAACATTCTAAATTAAGACAGTAGCAACAGTTACATATCTTTACGAATATACTAAAACCACTGAATTGTACACTTTAAAAACTTACACACACACACACACACACACACACACACACACACACACACACACCTCTAGTGATGACAACCAAGGGGGCTGGGGAGTCAGGCATGATAGGAGAGACACTCTCCAGGATGCTTCCTGACACCTTACACAGGACCACACCCACCTGGCCCTTAGGTAGTAGAGCAGGTGGTAGCCAATCTTGGGCTGCTTTTGATATAGCTCAGAGAGAAGGTCCAGAAGCAGAGAGAAGCTGCTGTTGTCTTCTTGCATCTGGCACAGGTTCCTGGAGTGGGAGATGGGAGCACAGAGGAAAGCCTCACCTGGGGCAGACTCTCCTGTGGCACAGCTGGGGGCATGGCTGCCTGTGCCCACTGCATACCTCTCCTTTATGGGGAAGCAGCCTCATTACCCCAGGATAGAAGCATAAGTGTGCTGACAGGGAGGGTGGAGAGGGCAGCATCTCCTATAGCAAGACCTAAACACCAGATAGAGAGGCTTACCTAAATATTAGGTAGAGAGGCTTCCCCCACAGACTCCTCCAGGGACCTACAAGATGAAGGTGATATATGAGAGTCCACGCAGGACAGAGGAGGAAAGGTGAGCTACAGCCAGCTAGTATGGAGGACCAGCTTGAGGCCAGATGCCAGCCTGCTCCTTTCTTAACAAGCATGGAACTTCCTGCTGCCCCAGAGGCTGGCTCACAGAGAAACCAGGGGCCTAACATGGAAGCAGTCTGGTTGTTGTCACTTAAGTGAGACTCCTGCCCTTCCGGGAGTCCCAGGCAAGGGTCCAATCCCGCCTGAAGCAGCAAAGACTTGGGGCTGCTGGGTGTAGCAGCAGGGCAGGACATGCAGGGAGGGCTGCGAGTACACTGACCCAGGATGTTTGGTGTTCAGCAGGCAAAATAAACCCTCATTTAAGTGCATCAGTACGTGTGAGAAGAAAAACAAATGAGGAGATGATTTTCCTCAAGCTCCGAACAAGGTGCCGCTTGGACTCGGGCCTTAGAGTGTACCTCTAGCTTCCTGAGGCCGGGGTGGGGGTGGGGGTGGGGGTGGGGGTGGGAAGGGCCCGAAAGATGAGCCTTACTCCTCAGTGATCTCCTCGGGCAGCACCTCCCCTCGGAAGTGGCCCTTGAAGAGCTCCTGTAGGCAAGAAGCGAGGACAGACAGCTGCTCCGAGTCAAAGTCTTCCTGGGTGGTGAGAAGAGGACAGACTGTCACCACCCAGACCCAGCCTCACTGCCCCCACTACCCAGAGCCTCTGAGCTCATCTGCTTCCAGCTCCAGGATCAGCAGGCCCCGCCCCCAGTAGAAGGGGCCCATCCAGAGGAGGGGAAACTGGGAGTCAGCTGCCTGGGGGCCCTGGGCTGGGTGGGCTGGGTGGCTTCCTCCTCACCTCCAGGACCTGGTCCACGATTTCCTGCATGACCTCACACTGGGCCTCTGTGTCACTACAGAGCAGAAGGGAGAGGAGATCTCAGGGACATGGAGGAGAGCAGAGGGCAGGACCCACACCCGGAATGCATGCACAAGCACACTTGCGTGCTCACAGACAAAGCACAGGAACTCTGGGAATCCAGGCTGTGGTGAGGGGGCCTCTGGGCAGAGGCCAAGGAGAGGGGGATCCCACAGTACTGCTTTGGTCCCGGAGGCTCTTCTACTCAGAACCTTGGAGGGCCTGGCATGCTGCGAAACAAGGCTGCCCTCTCCCAGCCCAGACCCCTCAACTTAATTGTAGAGGGCATCTTCTGTGCAGCTTCAGTCACCTCTCCACACACCCCCACCAGATCCCTTCCAAACCTATCAGTCTGCCACCCACCAAGTACCAGGCAGACACCCAGGGCCGGCACCCACCTCCCCTTCTGGAGCTGGAGCACTTTGTCCCTCAGGGACTCATCTAGCTGGTCAAGATAAGGGGTAATATCAACTGGTTCCTCCACTACTGTCTCCTTGATCGGGTGGAAGCGAACTCTCTCTTCTTCCCTGAAGGGAGTGATTTAGGAAAGGAGTTACTCAGCCCAGACATGAGAAGCACAGAGAGCCCACTGAACAGTCCGGCCCCCTGACCAAGCTGGGTGTGCACCATTCACTCAGAGCTGTTGAGTGCCTGAAGCACTTCCCTGAATGTGTCGTGTTCTAGCCTCAGGAAGCAAGAAAAGGCAGGGACCACTTGTCCTTTTTTCCCTCCTGCTTCAGTGTCAAGTTCTGGAGTCTCATCCAGGAACACTGATAACAAAACTAACTCAGAGGCACAGAGAGGGCAGAGAGTCTGCTCCTGCCAGCTAGCCCTCCTAGGACTGACACAAGCCTGGACTACCTTTGCTGTTAAGATCCTCCTCGTCGTCACTGAAGGCTGCCTCTGCGTTGTCATAGCAACTCTCATCCTTGTCTGACATGTGGTTGTCCATCTCCATGGAAACTGGCTCCTCAATTTTGACTTGGAAGTAAAGAAAGACAAGACATTTGGTGGCCTCTTGTGTCCCATGCTCTTGGGAAGGGAGACAAGAGGGTAAGTGGGAGGATAAGGAGCTCATGGCCTAAATGGAACACGGACCTTGAAAGGACAGGCATCTTGTCCTCCACCCTCCAGGGCTTTTGGGGGGATTTTCCCAGCAATGAGAGCAGCAGAGACCCTGACGCCTCTATGCTCAGCTGAGGGTCAGCCAGGACATAAGATCAGGCACAGTCCCAAGTGCTCTTTAACTTAGAATCAAGTTGGAAAGCTCTGCCTCGCTTAAGCCCTTACCCCAAAACAAAAAGGAAGGGGAGCTGCCTGGAATTGGAAGCAAGATTTGAGACCCAACATGACAACCTCTCATCAGAGGACAGGGCCTGGGGCTGGGAAGAAAGAAGATGGACAAAGCTAAAATGAGATAAACATGCATTCCATGAAGGCCTACCACCTACTGAGGAGAGGTCAGGAAAAAAAAAAAAAAGTTAAAAGAGCAAGGGATGTCAGTTCAAAGCAGATAAGATGGAGAAGACGCCAATAAAGGATGACAACATAGGAAGACAACATAAAAATGAATAAAAGAAAAACTGGGGCAAGAGAAACTGAATTGGACAGAGTCACAGAGGTGGAGTAAACCAGGGTTCTAGTCCGAGCACCCTGGATGTCTCCATCCCTCTTTAGAAATCGGTGATGGCCTGGGCGGGTCTGTACCTTCCACAGGTGGGCTGGGCGAGCTGCAGAACTCAGGAAACTTCTCCCTTAGCATTGCCCGCAGCTCCTTATCCAATTTAGGGTTGTCAAAGAGGGGAGCCAAATGCCTAATGGGGAACATGAATGAAGGTCAATATCAGAGCTCCTCACTTCTAACGCTACGTGGAACTAAACAATAAACAAGTCTAAGCCCAATGGTACAACTGGGCAGTACTCCCTGGGGAGGGTCACTGGGGCACAGGGAAGGCATCTGAATCCCTCTGCAAGAGAGAAGTTCCTCTAAGAGGCAAGAGGACATATGCCTAGCAGCCTGCAGGAGAGCCAGTATGTTCTATACGTCTCAAGGGAAAGGGGTGGCAGTGGGAGAACAGTATCTGGCCACACTGACCAAGTGAAAGGAGAGATCTGGTTTCCCTGCCCCACAGACACATGAAGTGCTTACGCCAGAACCCGTTTCTCCACAATGTGATTGAGGGAGGAAAAAGACACCCTGCCGCACGTGGCCCTCCAGCGGGGGATAGAAGTTGGGAATGATCTGGAAGGGAAGAGGAGCAGAAAATGAGCACAGGGCAGAACCTTCCATCCAGACTGTTCTGCTGAACTAGATCTAAAAAGCAGCTTTGGTTCCATTCAGGAAACACTGTGAGGTATGGCTGCAGAAAGGACTGGAATGTTCCTGATTGTCCTGTGCTGTTAAAATGGGAAACTCTTACTCAACCCGGGTGCTCCTCGAGGAGATGGGATTTTACCTGAAGTCATCATCCCTGAGGCTAAGAAACCCCATGGAGACATGGAAAGATCCAACTGGAGACAGGGGGAATGTGGGAGAGAAGCGTCACTAACCTGGGACAAGGACCCATGACCAGGACCCACTTCTGCTCCCACAGTCAAGGGGCACTGGGAAGACCTATTCGCTGGCTTGCCAAGGTTAGAAGGACACACATTTAACTCTGCCAGGCAGACATGGGGAGAAAAAAAGCGCTGTGGCACTTACACGGCACATGAAGTCCAGGAGTGTGGCAGTGATGGCTGGGTGGGGCTTCATGGAGTGATGCATGACCAGGATGGCTGGTTCTGGAGAGTGTGGAATTAAAGGGTCCCCCCACATCAGACAGTCCCCATAAAATAAGCTATCAATATATTCAAATGGCTCCAGAGAAAGCTATGTCTTCCCCGCCCCCTTCTAGTTTTGCTGAGCAGACCCAAAAGCAGACACTCCACCACAGTGGCTCACAGCCCTCATCCCCCTTCCTGTCCCAGCATTCAGCTTGGAGCAGGGAGGTGGCAGGAGACAGCACAGGCTTTTCCTCTGCCTGGCCCTCCCCACTCAAAGCCCGAACGTCAGGCTATGGGGTGAAGGGGGTGGCATGGTCGCTCAGCCTCATCAAAGCAATTTTCCTTCTGGGTCAAGGGAGCACGGATGAGGAACAACGGAACTGCTGCAGATAAGCTGCCTCCACACCGCGCTGCCCTGACATTTACACTACCACGGAGATGAGGCAGCAGCGCTGGGGGCTGGGGAGTGGCGCTGCCTGGGCTTGGTCACATACCTATGTTCATAATGCTATCCTTGTCTGGGCTAAAGAACAGCCAGTCGTAAAACAAAGCCAGCTTGGCATTAGAGGCAGCGACATTTGACTGGAAAAAAAAAAAAAAGAGAGAGAAAAAAAAAGAGGCTAATTTCATCAACCAGCTCCCTTCCCTGCAGAAGCCCATCCATGAAATTAAGTTTCTAGTGAGTTAGGGTGGAACCACCCTGGGGTGAAGACACCCAAATCTGTGTATAACGTCTCACCAACCAAGGGGCTGGAGATCGGTCTGGGTTCTTGATCCCACAAGAACATCTGGGCCTGGGGGTCCCCTGATCACCAAGCTAAGACACTCAGACTAGCCCCTCCGCTGCGTGTGCTGAGCTCCCCAGGCACATTCCTGAAAGGAAGACCCTTAGGCATAGCTTGCTGTTATGTCTGAATCAGCACATTCCAAGGACCCAGTCAGACAGGGGAGGGGGAACCCTGTCAGGAGAGGTCAGAGGGCAGCTAGATGCCAGAGAACAGTTTCCCACCCCAGGCACAGAGAGGAAACGCTGGGAGGGACATGGCTCTGCTGTCGATTCACCCTGTTGGGAGAAGGGAAGTATCCAGAGTGGACACCAAAAGGCCTGGAGGTAAGGGTGTAAGGAACACAAGACCTGAATGTGAGTCAGGAACACTTCAGAGGAATAATCATACGTTGTTTCTGGAAGCTAACAGGAAAGTCAGGGATGCCTGAGAAACCCAGGTTAGGAGACTGGCAGTAAAGGTTCAGATGAAACTGTTCAACCCTAAACTCACACGGGAAATGAAAAGTGTGAGTAAACTTCTGGAGATATGAAGGGAGGCAGGGCAAAGGCTGAGATACTCAGGAGGAGAGAGTGAAAAGGGGCCTTTCGGGGTCAGGTGGCCCAGAGAGTCAGGAGGAAGCATGGAGGGGCAGGACACAAGGGAGAGAGGGCCACCACCCTGTAGCCTCTGCCCCTCGCCCAGCCCCTCACCGTGCACGTGGTCAGCAGCCAGCCAATGATGGCCCATCGCGGCAAGATATCTGAACTCAGCACTTCATTGGAAGGGTGGACAACTCCACAGATGTAGCGAATGAGGTCACAGCGCAGAGACTGACTGTCTGGGGGTTGACAGGTACTGGCGCTGGAACCAATCCTGGTATCGTTTTGTTGACCAAACCGCACCTTGGGGGAAGGAAACGTTAGAAAGAAGAGCTGGGAACAGAGGGTGGGATCTCTGGACAGAGGGAAATGAGTACCATTCAACTCTAGGTTTGACCTAGACCTCAGTTTCTTCCCACGACTTAGTCATTAATTCCTATTGTCTCTCAAGTCTCTCTGCCTTTGGAAAGACATCCTGATTTAACTCTTCCTCGATTTTATTCAGCACTGACTGAAAACTTTCCTAGGCTGAATGACCTAACAGGATCATTATCTAAAACACAGAGATTCTTCAAACCTTCTTCCAGCCAAGTCCTTCCCCTAAGTGGAGTCTAAGTGGGTACAAATAGCAACCCTTCCTAAGGGGAAGATCTAGATTTCCTCTTCTATTCCCAATTCAACCAAAATAGAGACAAGAAAGGTTAAAAAACAAAAACAAAAACAAAAACTAAATCAACATAGTCTAAGAGAACATTCAGCAAGGGTGGTACCTATTGAGCTCCTAAAATGTAGCTGCTCAAACTGAGGTATTGGACTTTAAATTTTATTTAATTGTAACAAATTTAAATTGCAACATGTGGCTAGTGGCTACCACGTGGGACAGCCCAGATCTAGACAATTCTCCTGGATGACTTGGGAAACTGAAAGCTGGCTAGAGCGGTGGCTCCTTAACGTCAGACTAGCTGCACAGAAGCTGCTGCCTGGAAAGTGGGTTAAAAATACAGATGCCACAGTCAGATTCTCTGGGAGAGTAAGGTCCAGGAAGATGTATTTTAACACGCTCCTCAAGCAATGCTGTCATAATTCAGTCACGTTTGGAAACCAAAAGGCTGCAGCTCTCTTCCTGAGAGGTCATGGTACACCCAGAGGAATCCTGAGTTTCACAGAATGAACACTCTCCCTCTACTATTTTATAGCACATTTCACAATGGTAAATTACATTATTTGTATACAAATATTGGCTTAATGACTGCTTTAGACAGACTGAAAGCTTTGTAAGAACTGGAACTGTTATGCCTTTCTCAACACTGTATCCCCAATCCTTAAGCTCTATGTCCAGTCACACACTTGACTGGCCCTCCACCAGACATCTGCAGGTTGAAGGCAGAAGTCCAGCTAGCACCTGCAGCTTCCCTTCCTGCTGAAGTGGGTTAACTTACCCGGGATGTCATGAAAAGGAGCTTAGTCTCCATGTCTGGGGTTAGACGACACGCTAGGAATTTTCGAGATGTTCTTGACTGAAGAAGCTGTAGGATGCCTGAACCAAGTATGGAAGGAAAGAGAAGACTGATGACCGGAAGGAGCAGAAGGCAGGTGGGCCACCTCGGCCAGGCTCTGATGGCCAGTGGTCTTGCTCTTGGGGAAATTCCAAGACACGAGCAAGAGGGGGCTCTAACCAGCATCCGAATGATCTGCTCCATCCAACCACCATCCCCAGGACCCAGATGTATTTGTTCTTTTCTTCTACTGGCCATCCAGAGTCCCCTACTCACATATTCCAGTTAGCAACATGAGGGAAAGTTAGGGGAAAATTGTGGGACACCCTAGCCTCCCTTTCTGCTTCTGATGGTCCCACCACTGGGTCCTGGGACCAGTGTGGTGGTGTGGCGTAAGCACGAGCTGTGGAGTCAGACAGACCTGGAACCAAATCCTGCCTCTGACACTTACTAGCTGTGTGGCCTTGGGCAAATTACTTAATCTCCTGAACCTCATTTTCTTTATCTGTAAATATGGAAAGCAAAATATTCATCTTACAGGGGAGTTCTGAGTATTAAATGGGTTAACATACACGAGCCTAGCATAGCAGGCACTTAAAACAACTCAGTACATGTTTTTATAAAAGAACAGTACAGCATAACATAGAACCAGAGCTTGCTTCTCCTCTTTCCTGACCTCCCAGTCCTAGACTGTTACACTTGTGTTACGCGGGCACATGTGCACATATCACACACATATGAGTGTTGGGACAGGTTGGGAACAAAGCTGTACAGTCATTGTTTAGACCTTAAGGATCCTGGGAAGGCAAAAGGGAGATGAGAAGGGCCTCGTTGGGGGAGGCACACAGACACACTCCCTCCTCCACAGAGGATTTTGGCTAAGCTGGATCCTTGGAATTCAGAGGCATCATGGTTCCTGGGGAGGAGCCTTCGCTTACAGGACAAATTCCAGTGCCTCTGCTGAGTCAGTCTCACAAGCTGACCTCTGACACTCCTGACATTCAGTGAAGCTGGAAACCGGTCATCGGCTCACCTCTTGAGCCCAAGAAATGGTGGGACAGGAGGAGGAGGAAGATCACAGTTTTCTCTATCTCACTTTTTCTTAAATGACAGACAGCCAGAGCCTGCCATGTAGGGACTGTCTGGGAACATGAATGGTTCTGTGTACTCCCACTGTTCCCACATCCAGCTGTCCCCAGCAAAGCTTGCCCAGTCCCAAGCTTCTTAAACCTGACTGCCAAAGCCTCTCCTATCCACCCACTTCTGCCCTCTCGACTGACCTCTCAAGGACAGGATGCCCCAACCCTTACTGACCTGTGAACTGAGGACTCAAGGCCTGAGGGTTATGGATAATATCTTTCCAAAGCAGTTCAAATTCTGGTATCCTGGCAACATTCTGAAGCAGTCTGACGAGGTCTCGGCCAATCATCAAGCATTCCATGAACTAGATGGGGTGGGTGGTGGGAGATGGGAAAGAGAATAAAAACAAGAACTGTCTACCTGCTGCAGGGAGGAAGGAACAATATGTTCCAGGGAGGGGAGGGAAGGGGTTGAATGGATTACACAATTTTTCTGGAACCGAAGGATTGGCTCCAAGCTATTCAAAGGGGAAGAGAGCTGAAGTTGGGGGCGAAGTCGAGGAGGAGAGCTTACTGAAAACTGCTGAAGCTCTGCTGCCATCACGTTAATCTGTGGCCCTTTCCTCCCAGAATGGTTTCAGTTCAGGTCAAGGGACACAAACATTCCAAAAGGTTAGGGCTGGTAAGTTGAGCCCCCAGACACCTTACCCCAGAACTTGCTTGGTCCAAAAGAACCTTCTGTGGTAATGACATGACCTCTAGTTGTGCTATCCAAAAGGATACCCATTTGCCACATGTGGCAAATGAGTACTTGAAACATGTCTAATTCAACTGCTACTGCTGCTAAGTCATTTCAGTCGTGTCCGACTCTGTGTGACCCCATAGACGGCAGCCCACCGTCCCTGGGATTCTCCAGGCAAGAACACTGGAGTGGGCTGCCATTTCCTTCTCCAAAGCATGAAAGTGAAAGTGAAAGGGAAGTCGCTCAGTCGTGTCTGACTCTTAGCGACCCCATGGACTGCAGCCCACCAGGCTCCCCATCCATGGGATTGTCCAGGCAAGAGTGCTGGAGTGGGTGCCATTGTCAGCTAAGGAACTGAATTTATAATTTTTGTCTAATTATAATGTGTGTGTTTATTTTTTTTTCCTGGCCACACTGTGCAGCATGTGCGGCCCAAGTTCCCCAACCAGGGATTGAACCCATGACTCCTGCACCGGGAGCACAGAGTCCAAACCACTGAACTGCCAGGGAAGTCCCTGATATCAATTAATTTCAGCTTATACTGTGACACGTGGCTAGTGGCTACTGCCTTAGACAGCTTTAACTCTAGGGATCTGTCTCTCCTGGGAGATCTGACAGCGGACAGCTCACTATCCCACCTGACCAAGGCAGTTACCCCGGCAGGCAGGGGGTGGGTGGGGATAACCTAACAGTGGAAACACAAGACAGCTTCTGTCTGTGAGGTGCTGTGTGACAGCGTCCAGGAAGCTGACCAGGGAAGCCCCTAGGATGTCAGTGTAACCAACAGCATTCCAGTAACTGGGGCTTTGTTGTTATCTAGTCCCTAAGTCGTGTCCAGCTCTTTGTGACTCCATGGACTGCAGCAAACCAGGCCTTCCTGTCCCTCACCATCTCTCACAGTTCACTCAAGTGCGTGTGCATTGAATCAGTGATGCCATCCAACCATCTCATCTCCTGCCATCATAGGAACTAGGGCTGCTCCACACTGATGTCTCCACCCTGCTATCCTCATCTGTCTCACAGTGATGAAAAACCAACAGACCTTGAACCACCTCCATATCTCCACCACACCTCTGGCCCCAGGTCACCAGAGAACTGACAAGAGGTGGCCCTTTCTGGGAATCACTTTCCTATGGGTTTTTGTCCTCACCCGCTCCCGAAGCAGCGAGATGCAGAAGTCCACCTCCTTCTGCCTCAGGGCCTGGAGCTGGGCGGTCCCGTGGTGGTCGACAATGAGGCGGAGGTATGTGTAAACAGCCATGGCGATGAGGATGCTGCTCTTTAGTACCCACTCCCTGCAGGGAGGGAAGACACGGAAGACATGGGCACCTGTGCTCCATCTAGACCCACCCAATGTACCCCCACACTTGGCTCCAGTGCCTCGGAAATGTCTGATGATTAGCATGGGAGTAAGTTTCTGGTTCCTTAATCACTCACTCGTGCGGTCGTTATCTATCTTGGACTATTAACTGGCTAAGGTGGGGACAACTTCCTCTCACTCTACCAGGTGCCCAATAAAGATAAGTGCTAAATGAAAGCAATCTCTACCACAAAAGTACTTAACTTTTAATAAGTTTGTTGACTCAGTCATTCAAACATTAATGGAGTGTCTGCTGCTGCTGCTGCTGCTAAGTCGCCTCAGTTGTGTCTGACTCTGTATGACCCCAGAGACAGCAGCCCACCAGGCTCCCCCGTCCCTGGGATTCTCCAGCCATGAACACTGGAGTGGGTTGCCATTTCCTTCTCCAATGCGTGAAAGCAAAAGGTGAAAGTGAAGTTGCTCAGTCATGTCCGACTCCTAACGACCCCATGGACTGCAGCCCACTAGGCTCCTCCGTCCATGGGATTTTCCAGGCAAGAGCACTGGAGTGGGGTGCCACTGCCTTAGTGCCTACTGTATGCTAAGCCCTGAAAGAGGTACAAGGGACAGAGAAAAGCCAGAGCTTCTGCCTGACTCCGACTAGGAATAAAAGCACAAGTGTCCCTCAGTCTGCAGTTCTTAAAATGTAGCCCAAGGACCTCTGGGGACTATCAAGACCCTTTCAGGACCGTGGAGATTTCAGAACACACTGTGTATGCTTGTCATTACCAGTCCACCACGTCATAAATGTTCCCCTGATTTGTTCTCTGGCCACTGATCCCACTCCCACTCAATGAGTCACCTGTCTTAAATCATAATCTGAAGAGAAGAACATGATTTTGGATGGCAAAGCCTATTTTCCCAGTTTTAGACATTCCCTGGAGAAAAGGGGGTAGTGGAAGAATTGCGTTCCTGTTGCTTGAAGAGGAGTACTAAGAAACTGTGGGGAGATTCAAAGACTCCAACGCTGGCTCAAATCACCAAAACTGGGGAGCTGTCTCTTCTAAGCAAGCAGTTTGTAAGGGTTTTAGCACCCCTGCTGGAAGACAGGGAACCAGAGGAAAAAGATGGGGAGTTTAATTAATCCACCCAGGCAACATCCTGATTCCGGAAAAGGTGGCCTCAAGCCACCTAATTAAGAGACTCTGGCCTTCCCCTTTCACAGAGTAAAGCAGCAGCCAAGGCCACTGGGGTGGGTCCCCCCCGCCACCTGTTACCTTTTAATTCCACACCCCTAAAAAGACGTGGGAAGGAGTGGGAAAGAAGGTGTGAAAGAAGACAGTTTAAAACTTCTAAGGATTCATGTGCATTAAAAGATGTGAGTCTTTTGGAGGGCAGGAGAAAAGGTAGGGCAGTTATCTGACACCTGTACAGTAAGACTGTGCTCTGACTGCCCAAATGAGAAAAATTCTGCTTTAAGGTATGGGAACAGAAGGTATCTGGCACCAGGAACAAAATTAGAAAAACTACTTCTTAGGAAGATTGCTAGTGGAGGTGATAAATGTATCTGAGGTGTGGGGTGGGGTATTGAAGAGAAAGATCAAAGTGAAACCCTCTGACCCAGGATGTTAGGAAGGCCTGGTGACTTCAGACAGACAGAGGTCTGGTAAGAAACCGCTAGGAGCTCACGTGCCGTGTGCTGCGCCAGCGATGGAGGGTGTGCTGCCAGCCGTGCCTGCAGCTGCACATCCAGGCCCAGGGCACTAGGGGGCACTGCCTGGCAGGGCTGGCACAGCGCCCCAGTTCCGCAGCGCACAGAACACAGCCATCTCTTTCACAAGTGTGAAGAAGGGCTGAGGTCCATTCTTCTAAACCACTGGACATACAGAGACTATCAGCCGTCTCAATCATGTGACTACTGCGGTGTCCTCTCCCAGAAACAGACTCTGAAATCACGCAACAGCAAGAGTGAGGCCACAGGACCAAGAGGTAGGCCTCACGCCCAAACAAGTTCAAATATGGAACAGCCCTCACATTTTCTGGTCCTTTACTCTGATGGAGAAGGAAAAGAATCAGCTGGTCTCATGCCCTCCGTACCACTGGCCTCAGTGACCTCCTCATTCTCACCACTCCCTGTGCCACTTCAACAAAAAAGGAGGGCATGGGTAGGATGGACAGTCTTGGAAGGGAGAACAGGGGTACCTGCCAGGCCTGGGTGGTTGGCTGGCCCCACTCTGCTGAGTTCATTCTCCTTACCTCCCGCCAAAGATAAACATTCCATGGAGGTCTGGATCAAAAATAAACCCTTATCAGATGAAATTAGTTTTTCCTGGGCTCCAAGATATTTTAGTAAAAACCTTCTTTCCCACTCCTTCATCCATGGGCCACAGCATGGCATTAATTCCTTCTCTTGCCACCAGTACAAGGCCGCTCCCTCCCCAACCTCATCCCCGCTAACCTACGGTGCTCTCGGGCCACTAACAGCACCTCACACTCCCTTGCATCCCACACCCACACCCAGTGTGGCCGCATCCAGCTCTTGCCCCCGCCTCACAACAGACTCTACCTCTGCTCCATCAGGATATCCAGAACACTCTCTGCCAACCAGATGTTTTTTGCTGTAACATCCCCACCTGATCAAAGGGGGAGAAAACAGAGAGTCAGGATGGCTCTGATTAGTGACTCAGCTCAGCCAGCATACTCCTTCTCCCTCTTACTGCTCCATCCCTAACTGTTATCCCATCACTGATGTTCTGAGGGCTGAAAAACTGTCTTTGTTTTGTCAGGCTTTAAAATTTCTTTCTTTGCCTCCAGAGAGAGGGGAAGGGAAGGTTTGGGGTTTTTCCAGAAATCAGAGCTGCTACTTTCCACGGACAGGCAGTTGGAGTGGGATTACTTCGACCCCTAAAAGGCAATGTCTGGGAAGAAGATATGAAAAGCCCATGGCTGGAAACAGATGACATTTCCAATAGGGCTTGACAAGTGCGGGAGGCAAGCAACAGCTGCAGTCCAGCCACTGGATGTCCCAAATCCTGTGTTCAGCTCCAGAACAAGAGTTTTTGGTCTCCAGGTATCACAGTCTCAAGTGCTTGCTATGAAACTTCCTGGGGCAGAGTTAAACAAGCAGCAATGCCAGATCAAAATCATAGGATCAGAAGTGGGGACTAGGAGTGCCAAACAGGGACGAAAGCGCCAGGAGAATGGATAAAAATAGCCAGCACAACAACGCTATGCCTTGCCCCAGGTCCCAAGGTAAAAATTCAATTTACAGAGTCACACATCATGTAGATGAAGGTTTATACACATCACAGCAGGAGCATCACTGTTATATAAAATCCTGAAGAGGAAGCAGAGAACCAAGGGGCAATGGTGAAGTAGAGAGACAAGCTCATTTTTGATCAAACACATGTAATCTTGGGAACAGGAGTAGCAGGGGCAGGACTCTTGGATAATCAGTGGTTCAGACAGATGTCTCTGATGCCAAGAAGATAACGAAGCTTAAATGTCAGGGTCTGTTCTGTGACACAGTTTGTCCCTCAAACTGGCCCTAAGTGTTAGGACACTGAGGTGGAGCCAGAGAAGATGTCAGAGGCTCTGAAAGTACAGTGAGATGAGAACCAATTATTTTACCCTTACTTCTCCCCCATTACTTCCAGATTCTTCCTGATCCAATAGGCCACAAAACCCCAGAGTGAGGAATGGTTACAATAGGCCAACAACAGGCTAAATATTCTATATCAGGCCTCAAGTTTGGCAGGAAGGAAAATGAGGCAAGACTTATTGCTTCAAAAGGCCCCTGTAATTTTTCAATTTCTTTGTGGAACATATGTGGCCAGAAGATGCCTGGGTCAAAAGGAAAGAATATAAACAATCCAGGAATCAAGTCCCTTAGGCACTTAATCATTCTCCAAGGCCTGGACTTAGGCATAGTGCATACTTGTTCTTTATGCTCTTGCCATCCAACTCACCAGCAATCTGCTTCATGAATGTCATGCAAACACCATCAGCTCCCCAGAACCCCACTCTTCACCAGTTCCCGTACCAACCACACCAACTAAAGGAGAGAGAAAAAGACGTATGAAGAGAAGGGCCTATACATTTGAGAAAGGGTCTAATCCAGTCATTTTATAAGTTAGGTGTACAAAGACAGGGGTGTGTTACCCCTGATTCCTCCTTCCCTTCCCATTAGGAGAGGATCCATTCTCTGTTATGTCTCTGAGCTGGATCTCTCTTTTCTTTCTGGCCTTACCTGAGTACGGCAGGTATCCTGCAACTTCAAGTACTTCTCCATGAGTATCTGGTTGATTTTATTCAGAACAATATTCATGCCGTCACGACTCACTAGAGCCAAGTCCCGGTAACACTGTAAGAAGTGAGGTTTGTGAACAGCAAGCAAGCTAGGATAGGCTCCTGACCCCACTCAAAGGGGGCCCCTGCCCCCAGCCTCTCCAACGTAAATACTACCAATGGGATACAAGTGGCAGTGAAAAATTTTCTGCTCTAGAAGGCATGCTTACCATTCAATGACCAAAACACAAGACTTTCCACTCTGGAAAGACTTTCCACAAACCTTCCATAGGCTCCACCATCCCAAATCTATCCCTTGCTCTGTCATTCAGGGTGGGGAAAAGGAACTGAGTTATTCTAGTAAGACAGAAAAGCCTGCTAAGAAAGGCTCCCTGTCCCCTTACCTCCCTCCTTAGGAAGCATCACACTGTTTGAAGCCACCAGCTGAGCAAAACCAGGTGGAGGCCATCTGCTTTTCATCTGCCAGTAAAAGGTCACTGCAGAATGGGCTTGGTTGAACAGGCCAGAAAAGGATCTCAAAGAGATTTTTAGACTTGTATTGACACAGACAGATGAAACAAAGGGCTAGGAGTATTAAGGAAAGAGGATCCATGGACCAGGATCCCGGAAAGAAAGGGCAGACCCAAACCGAACTTCCTTAACGAAATATCTTTCTTTTTTCTCCAGGCTGCCCTTGCTTCTGCCAAGCACTGAAGAAGGAGGGGTCCTGTAGCACATCTAACTCTGGGGGAGGTAAGGGAATGCATGCCAATTTCCTCTGAGAGCTCCTGTTTCTCTCACCCTGTCTCTCTAAAGAGACCAGACTCCTGGAGGACTACCTTAGGGGACCTCATTAGCAACCTCCTCAGCCTGCTGGGTTCTATGCTGCCAGCACAAAGGGCAAAATTATAGATAGGCAGTATCTCACAACCTCGGATGGCCAGTGGCAAGGACAGCATCAATAATAATAGCAATTATAACAGGGAACATGCACTGGCATTGTGCGAAAACTTTATATTCTATTTACTGCATCTGAATCACATAGTCACCCTATTTATTATCATCTCTATTTTTACAGATGAGGAAAACAGGCACAGGGAGGTTAAAGTAACTTGCCCCAGGTTACATTAGAGATAAGAGAAAGATTCAAATCCCAGCAGTCCAACTCTAGATTCCAAGCTCTTAATCATCCCGACACTATCGTCAGAAATAACTAAAAGGAGAAGAGGCTGCTGGGGATGGAGGTTAAGAGTTTACAGTGGCTTTGAGACTACTACATTCCTAAGATCGTTCATCCTAAGTGTTCAAAAGAGAAGTACTCCGGGATTTCCTGGCGGTCCGTCCAGTGGTTAAGACTCGGAGCTTCCAATGCAGAGTGTGCAGGTTCGATCCCTGGTCTGGGAACTAAGATCCTACATGCTGTGTGGCATAGCCAAAAAATTTAAAAATATATAAACATTTTTTTGAAAAAGGAGAAAGAGAGAAGTAATCCTCAAGACCAGCTGCTCCCGGGACTTGGTGTGTCTAGGAACTCCTAAGAGATTAGCTATCCTACTTCCACTTCTTCTATTATCCTTAAGTCAAAACAAGCATTCTGATGAAAATACAATACTTAGAGATTCCCCATGTGCCATAAACTTTTCATACTCCAAGGAGAATTTGATTATCCTCTGACTCCATCTGCCAGTGGGAGGGCTGGGAGATCAAAAGTACAAGCAAGGGAATAAGAGGTAAGAGAAGCCAGTGAACTACTGCCAACTTGCTCGTCAGTAAATGTGGTTCAGCCCTGGAGCCTTCCCTAGAGGAGTGAGTCACAGAATGGGCAGAGGATGAGGGATGCAGAGGCAGAAGGGAGACCCATGTCAGGCCAAAGACACAGGCACAGCTAGTAAGAGAGGAGCTATTTCCTCCTGTTCAAAGGAGAGCAGAAATCCCAGAAATGCAGGAGAGACCCTGACAGGGGAAGGACAGCCCCTCAGGAGACGCAGGGTCAGACGAAGCAAGTAGGTTCTGGCTGCCTAATTCCATGCTCCATCTGGGACCTCACTAACCACAACTGCTGGTAAGGCATGCAGCCGGGCACCAGGAGGATAACAACATATCATACTCTTGATGCTGCCAGTTGTCTCTCCAAACTCCGTGCCAGTGTGCTGACTGGCTTGGAAGATAAGCAGATGGGTGGAAAAACTCAGCGGGAAACAGAGGGTCCCAAAAGAAAGGAAAGGTGACAGGACGGTGCTGAGGTAGGATACCTGTCCTTTGCCGGTAACAGTGATGTTCCAGCCTTGGCCCTCACAGCCCTCAACTTTCTTTCTAGAGCTATCTGCCGAGAGAAGCACCTGGACCAAGAACTGCCAGGGCCTGGTGTTGTATCTTTGGTGATGAAGGACCTTGGCATCGATGTTAAATCCTTTCCTATCACCTATATCCCCTGACTAATAGAATCAGAGCAGAAGTTAAGGCCTTCAACTTAGCCTCCCACCACACTGCAGTCCCCTAGCCCAGCCTGCTCCCAGTGATTCAGTTTGGACATCAAATAGGAAATAAACTCAGAGAATACAAACACAAGGCTGCAAGTTAGGAAGGCAGAACTGGAACAAAATCCACCCCACGTATATTCTACTCTTTGCCAACACCTGACAGCTCTTTCCTTAACTAAGTTTCTGTTCCAGAGACAGAATTAACTCCAAGTAAACCCTTAGGAAACTCCCCTTGGTTTAAACTGAAGCCTAAAACAATGTATTGGGATCAGTTACACCAATCCACAACTTCTGCAGGACAGAGTATTCTCTAAGACAATCACCCATTTAGGAAGAAGGATGAAGTACTAGGAGATGGGGCAGATTCTTCCACCATTCTCTGATATGGCTCAAGGCCTCTGAATGAGTCATACCTGATAGTTCCTCATTTGCCTAAAACTGTATTCTCCCAATTCCCAGTCTCCACCCGCTTTGTCTCAAGAGGCTCCTAGGTAGGGGATGTGCTTGGAAACCTTCAGCATGTGAAAATAACTCGGATGCAACCAATCATGTCAACCAACTACAAAACCCAAGGTGAGGGCCTGGGCCACACTCATGGGGCAAAAAGAAGACAAAGTGCTCTAGTGCCTTGTCATGTCTGGATGTCTGAAGTCATGACATCATAAGCATTTACAATGCACAGCCCTATGACCTCTCACTGACTGGTCAGGCAAAGAGGCAGAAATACCATGGGGCCCTGCCCTCTTCACTGAGATTCACTGATTTACCCTAGCTAATTCAGATCTCACCTGAAACACAAATAAAAGCAGCAGGCAAGATGAATCTGTACTGAGATGACTAAATAAGGTTTTAATTGTATGTGTAAAAACTCACATGAGAGAAAACTAAGCCTTAACCTCAACCCTTCACCTCCATCTTTGTCAACACTTTCTTTTAAAACAGTGAGGCTGGGGCAGATCACATTATTGATTAACAACACCAAACTGGAGATGTTCATTTGTCTTTAAGGTTCTCAATGATAAATTTGCGATGAAAATGAAACACCAACTTAACTCAACAATATCTCAGCCCAGAAATGGCCTGGGAAACCAGGGACTTGTCAATACTTGCTGCCCTACCACCTACCCTCACCCCAGGTTTGCCATGACCACAAGCAGCTAAGCCAGGGGACCATGGGCATCCTGTCCTTGTCCCTGAGAATGCTGTTCCCTTGGTTCTCCTTGAACAGACAACCTCCAGGTTTCTTATAGGTGCACTGAGAGCAGTTTGGGGGAAGAGAACAAGGCCACCAGTTTCACACGGGCTTTCTGAGAAGATTAAATGTCTGGACAGAGCTGAACACAATGCTGGACACAGCATGATTGTTTCCTTTCACACTCCCTTTGTTCAAGGAAGGGGCAAGGAGAAAACTGAATTCCCCACACCAAGCTCTTCTCTGTTAGTGTCACGCAGTTAATGCCAGATATGGCAAGTGTCTCCAAACCATCATGCAAGACTCAAGGACACAGAAAGCGGAAATCCAGAGAGGCAAAAGACAGGATTTTGCTACTTTATTACAGAAAGAATGGAGTCCAAAGAGAACATCCTGCTCAATCCCTCCTCTCAAGGAAGGATCTCTCTTAAACCATTCTATTAGTATCAATACATAAGAGACTCTTCCATTTGTGAAGAACTCCAGACTCGTTTTCGTATAGTATTCCCTCAGGAAGTCTGACTCTAATGTATTCCAGTCTTTTCCTAATCACTACATTATTATGGCATCACCTAATATTAAGCTTTCTAGGACTTCTCTGGTGGTCCAGGGGTGAAAAATCTGCCTGCCAATGCAGAGAATATAGGCTCAATCCTTGGTCCAGGAAGATTCCACATGCCTCGGGGCAACTAAGCCTGTGTGACAACTAGAAGGTATCCCCCACTGTCTGCAACTAGAGAAAGCCTGTGGGCAGCAACAAAGACCCAGTAGTGTCTCTGGATTAAATCCCAGCTCTTTTAGCCCTGACTCAAAATCTACAATTTAAAACTTTAAATCCCTTTTCACTCTCACTACTGCATTTTATTGCCTTTTAGCTTCAGGATCTGAAGAGAAAGGACTTTAGTAAGAAAGTGACCCATTTACTGAGTGAAAAGGGAGTTGTAACTATATTTGGAGAACAAGATGATCCAGCCCTGGTCCAAGGGTCTGATACTAAACCAGTTAAACCAAAAGTTCCACCATTCTCTCAGATCATATCTGAGAAGGGAATATGGGGCCAGAGTAGTGAGTCTTCTTACCTTCTGGGCTTGGGCTGGTTCGGTAAGGACAAGGGTGAAGAGGCCCAGGCAGATTTCCTCATGTTGTGGGGGGGCCTTTGCATACCTGGGATAAGAGGAAAGAAAAACTAGTTGTCAATCAAGAGAAAAGTTCTTAAGCACAGTTGCTCCCAGAAAACTTGGGGACTCTTAAGTAATCTGCAAAGGAGAATCATCAGCTAAAAGTGATGGGCATCTGTTTTAGGAAAGAGGTGGAGAGAAAGGATGGATACATACTGCTTTCTCTAAGGCTTGATGAAGGCCAGAGGCAGAAAATAAAGTGTTTGAAATGGAGGGGGAATCCTACTCCACACCTTAACAGCCTTCAGTAGAGAAGTAGCCGCAAAGAAACATAGTTAAGACTTTGGGCAAACCATGAACCCCTGGTATCCGTAAGGTGAAGACATAATAAGAACAATTACTAACAACAAATATTTACTGAACATTCACTGTGTGCCAGAAACTACTCTAAATCCTTTCCATGTATTACTTTAAATCCTTCAACCTCAGAAATGTAAAAGATCAAATATGTGAGGATGATTTATAACGAAAATCAGACACCAGAGAACTGTAAATTATTTTTTAAAGTTGTTATTTAATGATGCCTAAGGCAACCCACTCCAGTACTCTTGCCTGGAATATTCCATGGATAGAGGAACCTCATAGGCTACAGTCCATGGTGTCGCTAAGAGTCAGACACAACTGAGCTACTTCACTTTCACGGCTCCACAAGATGGGACTCCCAGATTAGGAAAGACAGAGAGGAGTTGGGAAGCCTGGTTCAGGAAACCAAGACATTAGTTTTAACCCCTAGCTCCTAAATACTGAAGTCTTTCCATCTTTCTGATCATGTCTGAAAGCTTTCAAAGCAGAAATGGGTTCAGAAAGCGTGTTATACTCACATAGGCATTGAGGGCATCATTGGCCTCTCTTCGGAGACACCAGTAGTCATTGATGTCACAATGCTCATACATCTTTCCAATCTCTGTGAAGGGGTGAGAAGAAAATTTAGAAGCCGTCACACCATCACCTATGACATATTTCTGGTCCCAAAAAGCTTTTCAAAAATTTAAATCACGTCACATCTCCAAAGTAGAGAAAACTACTAGGCCATTCAGGTATGACCTAAATCAAATCCCTTATGATTATACAGTGGGGGTGATGAATAGATTTATTTATTGGTATTAGATCCAATAAATAGAGCCTGAAGAACTATGGACAGAGATTCGTAACATTGTACAGGAGGCAGTAATCAAAATCATCCCAAAGAAAAAGAAATTCAAGAAGGCAAAAGTGGTTGTCTGAGGAGGCTTTACAAATAGCTGAGAAAAGAGAAGCAAAAGGCAAGGGAAAAGGGGAAAGATAGAATCCAGAGTTCCAGAGAATACCAAGGAAAGACAAGAAGATCTTCAACAAACAATGCAAAGAAACAGAACAGGACAATAGAATGGGAACGACTAGAGATCTCTTCGAGAAAACTGGAGATATCAAGGGAATATTTCATGCAATGATGGGCATGATAAAGGGCAGAAATAGTAAGGACCTAACAGAAGCAGAAAAGATTAAGAAAAAGTGACAAGAACACATAGAAGAACTATACAAAAAATGCCTGAATGACCAGGATAACCACAATGGTGTGATCATTCATCTAGAGCCAGATATCCTGGAGTGTGAAGTCAAGTGGGCTTTAGGAAACATTACTACAAACAAAGCTATGGAGGTGATGGAATTCCAGCTGAGCTATTTCAAATCCTAAAAGATGACGCTGTTAATATGCCAGCAAATCTGGAAAACTCAGCAGTGGCCACGGGACTGGAAAAGGTCAATTTCCATTCCAATCCCCAGGAAGGGCAGTGCCAAAGAACGTTCAAACTACAGCACAATTGCACTCATTTCACAGGCTAGCAAGGTAACGATCAAAATTCTCCAAGCTAAGCTTCAACAGTACGTGAACGAAGAACTTTGAGATATACAAGATGGATTTAGAAAAGGCAAAGGAACCAGAGATCAAATTGCCAACATCCATTGGATCATAGAAGCAGCAAAGGAATTCCAGAAAAACATCTACTTCTGTTTCACTGACTATGCCTTTGACTGTGTGGATCACAATAAACTGAAAAATTCTTCAAGAGATGGGCATACCAGACCACGTTACCTGTCTCCCCAGAAACTTATGAGGTCAAGAAGCAAGTTAGAATGGACAGGGAAGAACTGACTGGTTCAAAATTGAGAAAGGAGTATGACAAGGGTGCATACTGTCACTCTGCTTATTTAACTTCTGTACAGAGTACATCATGTGAAATGCTGGGCTGGATGAATCACAAAGTGGAAGCAAGACTGCCAGAAGAAGTATCAACAACCTCTGATATGCAGATAATACCACTCTAATGGCAGAAAGTGAAGAGGAACTAAAGAGCCTCTTAATGACGGTGAAAGAAGAGTATGAAAAGCCTGCTTGAAACTCAACATGAGAAAAAGCAAGATCCTGGCTTCTGGTCCCATTACTTTATGGCAAACAGAAGGGGAAAAAGTGGAAGCAGAGACAGATTTTCTTTCCTTGGGTTCCAAAACTGCTGTGGCCAGTAACTGCAGTCATGAAATTAAACAGATGCTTACTCTTTGGAAGGAAAGCTGTAACAAACCTAGACAGTGTATTAAAAAGCAGAGACATCACTTTACCGACAAAGGTCTGTATAGTCAAAGGTATGTTTTTTCCAGTAATCATGTAGAGATGTTAGATAGAGTTGGACCATAAAGAAGGCTGAGCGCCGAAGAATTGATGCTTTTGAATTGTGGTGTTGGAGAAGATTCTTGAGAGTCCCTTGGATAGCAAGGAGACAAAACCAGTCAATCCTAAAGGAAATCAACCCTGAATATTTATTGAAAGGCTGATGCTGAAGCTGAAGCTCCAATACTTTGGCCACCTGATGTGAAGAGCCAACTCACTGGAAAAGACGGGCAAAGGGAGAAGGGGTGACAGAGGATGAGATGGTTGGATGGCATCACTGACCCAATGGATCTGAATTTGTGCAAACTCTGGGAAATATTGAAGGACAGGGTAGCCTGGCGTACGTACTGCAGTCCACGGGATCACAAAGAGTCAGACACAACTGAGTGACTGAACAACACATCTCCAGACCTAACTACCAGTTTACAAGTCGAGTCACCATGGGGGTATCATCAGCAAAATCCATAAAGTGTAAACCATGACAGGCTTCCTGGTTTCTTTAACACTTAAATTACAAGGGAAAAAGCAGGGGAGGGGAACCTCATGTATTAGATGAGGCTTAAGTGAATTCTCTGGCGGGCCAGGGGTTAGAGGACTTGGTGCTTTTACTACCAGGGCCTGGGTTTGATCCCTGGTTGGAGAACTAAGATCCCACAATCCATGTGGCAGGCCAAAAAAAAAAAAAAGACTTAAAATGACAACTCCTTGAACAGAATAAGGACCCACGAATCCATGCTGATAGATACATACATACATGACAAAGAAGGAAAAGCTCTTCCTTATAGTGGAATGCCAACTAAAAACATAGAAGGACTGATGGAAGTAATAACTGATTCAGGGAAATATCATTAACGCTAAAACTAGAGGTGAAACTTTCAAAAGAGTATATAGTCACATAGGCTCAAAATACTTATTAATCAAAGAGAAAATAACTGAAGGGAATTCTGGAGGATAACATCTGAACCAAGCAATCAGAGTTAGTATCCCAAGTAACAAGACAAACTGACAGCTGAAGTTTCAGACAACCCAAATTGAGAGATTCTATAAAGTAACTGGCCTGTTAAAGTGTTTAAGGTAAAGGACAGAGACAGGACTAAGAATAAAAGAGATAGTACACCTAAATTCAATGTGTGATTCTGGGCTGCTATAATGGACATTATTGGGACAACTGGTAAAATGTGAATATGTACTGTAAGTAATATTAACATACTGATGTTAAATGTTCCAATTTAGATAATAAAACAGGGATTATGTAACTGAGAATCTTGTTCTTAGGAAATACTCCTGGAAGTATTTAAATCTTAAGTGGAATGCAGCTGCAACTTATTCTCAAAAGGTTAAAATAATATGTATACAAAATGAAAAGCAAATGCAGCAAATGTTACCAACTGGTGAGTCTGGAGGAAGAGTATGAGAGTTCTAGGTTTTAACAGTTTTTCTGTTAAGTTTGAAATTATCTTAAAACAGTTATTAAGAAATTAAAGGGACATGTCAACTGAATGCAACAAATGTGTGCTCCTTGTTTGATTACTGATCTGAAAAAAACCACTTATAAAAAGAATTTATGGGAATTCCCTGGTGGTCTAGTGGTTGGGAGTCTCTGCTTTGATGCTTGTGGGCCCAGGTACAAGCTTTGATCCAGGAACTAAGATCCCACAAACCATGCCACACCCCCCCAAAAACCCCAAAACAAGAAACCCAGTAAAGCACATGAGGAACTTAAGGGGAAAAAAAAACTTAAAAAAAAAAAAAGGGATTTATGAAACAGTCGATTTGAACAATGAGTATTTTATTACATTGAGGAATTAATAATATTTTAGGCATGCTACTGTGGTTATGTTAAAAAGAAAAAGTCCATCTCTCACAGACATATATATGAAATACCTACAGATGAAATGATATACCTTGGGTTTGCCTCAAAATAATCCAGAGGAGACTAAAGGGGAGATACAAGACCGCCATGTACTGGTAAGTACTGAAGCAGAGTGATCGTTCCAGGGCGGTTACACTACTCTACTTTCTCATGGTTGAAATGTCCCTCCAAAAACGTAAAAAATAAACTTAAAAAAAAAAAAAAAAGGTGAGCATAAGAAAAGAACTAGTGGAGAACAAAAGGCCAAACTAAAGCTCCCAGGGTCTCCAGTGAAACAAAGGTGAGAAGCACGGCACTAAAACCCAGGCAGGGCTAGTGGTGAAGAATCCGCTTGCCAAAGCAGGAGACATAACACAGAAGGGCTCACGAGGAAACCAGAACTGAAAGAGACACGTGTGCCCCAGTGCTCATCGCAACACCGTTTACAACAGCCAGGACACGGAGGCAACCTGGACGTCCATCGGCAGATGAATGAAGAAAGCTGTAGTACATTTACACAATGGAATATTACTCAGCTATTAAAAAGATTGCATTTGAATCAGTTCTAATAAGGTGGATGAAACTGAGGTCTATTATACAGAGAGAAGTCAGTCAGAAAGAAAAATGCCAATACAGCATTTTAATGCACATATATGGAATTTACAAAGATGGCAACAATGACCTTATATGCAAGACAGCAAAAGAGACACAGATGCGAAGATGACTTTGGACTCTGGGAGAAGGCGAGGGTGGGGTGATTTGAGAGAATAGAACTGAAAGATGTATCTTATCATATGTGAAACAGATCGCCAGTCCAGGTTCTATGCATGAGACAGGGAGCTCAGGCCCGGTGCACTGAGACGACCCTGAGGGATGGGATGGCGAGGGAGGTGGGAAGGGGGTTCAGGATGGGGGACACATGTACAACCATAGCTGATTCATGTCAATGTATGGCAAAAATCACTACAATATTGTAAAGTAATTAGCCTCCAATTAAAATAAATTTTTTTTTTTAAAGAAGGGTTTGATCCCTGGGTCGGATCAGGAAGATCCCCTGGAGGAAGGCATGGCAACCCCTCCAGTATTCTTGGCTGGAGAATCCCATGGATAGAGGACCCTGGCAGGTTACAGTCCAGAGGGGTCGCAAAGAGTTGGACACGACTGAAGCAACTTAGCACCAGCATGCACCACGGACCATTCTTAATTATAAAGGAAAACTCTATAACATAATATGTGCTCAATATTCTAAGGAGATTTTAAGTCACAGATCCTGTTTCAAAGCATTTCATACTAAGGATAAAGAAAATATTGACAAAGTGTATCTCATATTAGTCAGTGAGCCTCTTCCTAAACTACCTAAACTACTTCCTAAGTCTTTTAAAAAATCTTGTTGAGAACTACTGACAAATAAGGACAAAGGAAAGAGGTCTAGGAATGAAAGACCATCATGTTTCACCTTTGACCATCATCCTTCTCCTTTGACCATCTTCCTGAAGTTGTCTACCATCCCTACCTAAGAGCAGAGTAGAACTGAGTATTAAGGCAAGGAGCTTCCAGAGCCAAAAAATTCAACCTAAATTAGGCTCAAAGCTGCTCAGGTTTGACAACGTCACTGTCCAACATCAGGTCTGACTATCCTCCAAACTAGGTCACATCAGCGTGCTCAGCCTTAATCAACAGCACCTGTGTACTTGTGAAAAGGAGCTGTGAGATCACATGAAAAGCTGAGCTGTAAATCTCACAAGCCACCTCTCCCACAATATCTGAGATTCATCATTACCTAGTCCAGCTCCTATATGATAAAGGGAGGGAAGAAAATAACCTCAGGTTGTATTTTCTCTTTTAAGTCTTATCCTTCTTCATCTAAGACAGTTATCAGTTCCTCCAGATGTTAAATCCAGGCTGTTCTTGCTGGGCACTCTGGGAGGCCCTGCTTACCCAGCCTAGGTTAATAAGCAGTCTCAGAGTGGAGGAAGATGGTGAGCAGGCAGCAACACAGCATCATAAAATCCTAGACATCGCTTTGTGACAAAGAGGAAGAAATCTTTGCTGAATCAACAGAGAGGCAAGAGAAGTCAAGAGGGCAGCTGGCTGTGGAGCCAATGGACAAGCAAGGACCAGGAGAATCCTTCTACCACTTGTAAGCCTTGGGCTAATCTTAGGTGAGTTACCTAAATTACCAAAACTTACTAATAATACTCTTACTTATAATACTCTGGTTTTCTTACCTAAAAATATTAGAGACAGAGCCCATATAAGGTAGCTTTGAGGATTAAACAAGGTTAATTATATGTGAAAGCACCTAGCATATAGATCAGTTGAAGTGAAGTGAGTGAAGTGAGCTTGCTCAGTTATGTCCAACTCTTTGTGACCCCATGGACTGTAGCCCACCAGGCTCTTCCATCCATGGGATTCTCCAGGCAAGGATACTGGAGTGGGTTGCCATTTCCTTCTCCAGGGTAACTTCCCAACCAGGGATCGAACCCAGGTCTCTCGCATTGTGGGCAGGCGCTTTACCCTCTGAGCCACCATAGATCAGTTGAATCAGACTCTATTCCATCTGTGAAGAAGCTGAGCGATCACACAACTGAATCCATGAGGACGAGACCACCCTTCAATGCTCCCACTGAGCCCTACACAGTTCAGTTCAGTCACTCAGTCGTGTCCGACTCTTTGTGACCCCATGAATCGCAGCACGCCAGGCCTCCCTGTCCATCACCATCTCCCAGAGTTCACTCAGACTCACGTCCATCGAGTCGGTGATGCCATCCAGCCATCTCATCCTCTGTCGTCCCCTTTTCCTCCTGCCCCCAATCCCTCCCAGCATCAAAGTCTTTTCCAGTGAGTCAACTCTTCACATGAGGTGGCCAAAGTACTGGAGTTTCAGCTTTAGCATCATTCCTTCCAAAGAACACCCAGGGCTGATCTCCTTTAGAATGGACTGTTTGGATCTTCTTGCAGTCCAAGGGACTCTCAAGAGTCTTCTCCAACACCATACAGGACACCATAATCCCTAACTAGGCTGAAAAGCTTCCTCTCCTACTTTTGCCTTCTGTGAGAGAAGAGGAAAGAGTACAGGAGAGGGGAGAAGGCCTGACAGATGGACTCTGCACCAAGATCCTGGAGCAAAGCTGGAGGGCTGGCCTAGTCTCTCCCTGTGATGTAACACAGAGACCTTGGACTGAACCACGTTTCTCTAGGCCCCTCCTCGATATCTAAGCTCCATTCAGAGGTCTGAGTCATTTCTATGGGTCACTGCCGAGTCAAGAAAGAAAACTGGCTCTTGCAACAGGGAGGCCTAACTAAGGATGTAGAAAATGGGACAGTCCAGAATTTGGATGGGTGAATAAAAGCAAGGAGGAAAGAAATATGAGGATCAGTTCTTCCCAGACAATAGAAATATAAAAGGATACTGCTTTTCTTGAACTACAGAAATTACTTTCCCAGAGATGAGTGAACTAATTACAAATCATTCAGAGTGACTGGAGGACATCTCAGAGAGCTGTAGAAAGCCAGATCCCTGCAATCAAGTAGTAGTACCCCTTCTTCCCCTCAGACAACCAAGGCCCTTAGTAAAGATGGAAACACACATGCAGTTGCCAACAACTGCTGGCAGAATGACTGTTCGGAGTAAGCCTTTCACGACAGCACCTCAGAGAGTTGAGTAAATATTTACCACCTCTAGGAGCTTCTAAAATAATTTTTTAGTACTAAGGCTACCTTACCATGGTTTCCATGACAGTAGCAGTAGATGGAGAGTGGGTGGAAAGCAGGGTGGCCTTCTAGTTTGCAAGTATATACCTGAAGCTGGAGACTAAAGTCTGAGGATTGCTCTAACCTCTCAGTGACTCCTCCTTCCTCCAGGTAACATACAGTTTGCTAAAAATTATATTATTTAATGGCTTCCCAGGTTATTCACGGTAAAGAATCCGCCTGCCAAGCAGGAGACTCAGGTTTGATCCCTGGGTTGGGAAGATCCCCTGGAGAAGGACATGGTAACCCACTCCACTATTCTTGCCTGAGAAATTCCACTAACAGGGGTATAGTCTGCTGCTGCTTAGTCACTTCAGTTATGTCCGACTCTGTGCGACCCCCTAGACGGCAACCCACCAGGCTCCGCCGTCTCTGGGATTCTCCAGCCAAGAACACTGGAGTGGGTTAGTCTATGGGGTCACAAAGAGTTGGACGTAACTTAGCGACTAAACAATAACAATAATAAATACTTAAATACTGTCCCCTTATGGGAAGTCAGTGGCCTTCGGAGACTAAAATTCAAAGGCTTAAGGAAAAGATATGATCTGATCTACAAAATCCCCAAGGACTCACATTAGTAAAGAGTTACTGAACAAACTGGGTTCCAAGTATTCTACAACCGAGAGTCACTTGTAAGTGAAATGAGGATTTAAGGGGAAAAAAATGAGAAATGACTCAAAGCCCATTCCCTGGAGAATCTTCACAGACTGGATGCGCCTTAGAGAAAACCTGCAAAGGACATACCTCTAACCAAATGCAAAACTGAGACTTGTCCAGAGGTTCCAACTTGTTTGAGCCACAGCTCCTGCCTTTAGCCTTGCTTCAAAGTGGACAGGGTCCTTCTCCACAGAGGAGTGACCAGGAACTTTGAAGGCTTGTGAGATTAGGAGCTACATGTTCTAAATGCCTCCAATCTCTGGCACTATTTTTATCTCATTCCTCAAATCTGGATGTGGATGGACAAGAATTCCCCATTCAAAGAAAAGAACAGGGCCAAAGAGAAGAAAGGATACGATAAATGGTCCCTTGGGTAGAAGGGTCACAGCCCCTGCCTGTGATGCTCCTCACCAGCCCTTCACACTCCAGGCCTTGAGGGTTCTTTCCTCATCACATCCAGCTGACTCAGTCTCTTCACAACCCTCAATGGGTTTTTGTTTTTACCTTTCTTGTGTTAACTCAGTCTTTAGATGATCAACTCTGGAAGGCTGGCCTTGGGTCTCCCTACTGTGTTCCTGGGCAATGGGTGGGACTATGCTGGAACCAACCAAGCCAGAACAACCAGAGATCAGTTAATACTAGGTTCTGAGTGCGGAGATGCATGACGAGACCCAGAGGAAGAAGCCAGTAAGTCTTAACCTTAGTCACTCTGATCTAGTGGGAGCCACACATGAGGTTAGAAACCGGCAAGGCATGTTGGAAAATTCAGATGCAAAGGACAAAGGGCACAGAAGGAAAGGAGAAAGGCCAAGACAAGCTGAGAAACATCTACAGCACAAAGGATACCAAGAAAAAAGGAGACCCTCCCTCCCCTTCTCTCTAGAAACAGCTGAAAGTTCACTCTCAGACAGTCCAAAAGAGCAAGAAAATAAATGCTTCATCTCTTATGAGATCCCCTTTTGCCATATTATTTCATTTGCTAGCAAACAAGTCACTCCTCAGGGAACAGGATGCTGTGGTACAAATTAGAACAGGATGACCCTTCCGGCAATCAGAGTGGGAAATAAACAAGGGTTTCATTACCCTTGGGGTCTTTTCCCCTCCACCCAACTGGTGCAGTGATCAAAGGTAATCAATGATTTTCTTGCTACAATTCTAGAGGTCTAGTGCTAGAACCCAGGGCTCAATAAATACTTTGACAATGACAGTGGCCATTTCTAAACATGTAGATAATTTAAAATGCCAGGCAATCCTGGCAAAGTCATTTGTATTTGTTTCAGGAATGTATTACTTTTAGCATTATCTGCCTTGTTAGTGCAACAGGTAGCATTCAAAAAATAGAAGCATTATTTATGTTCCTAATTGGATTTACCTTAGCTAATAACAACAGGAGAAGACAAACTCTGATTCATCTCATACACAATTCCAAGGAAGAAGCATGATGGAAGCGTGTCTGTGAACAGACATATCTGATGGATAACCCACAAGGTTGCTGTCCAGGTGCTTTTTGATTCACAAAGCTCATTTCTGCATGTGTTCTGCCATCCTGGATATGAACCTACACTCCTTCAAACTTACAGTATGAATTCCACCTATCTGCTTGACCACCCTCTAACATTTGATCAAGAGCCGTGACAAAGTCATAAGCAGGGAAATTGCCCGTGAAGAGACAGGGCCTAATAATTTACTCGTCCCGTCCCCGGATAACCACTGAGTTGAATGCAGCAGGTCTTACAAACAATACAGCAATCATGTCACACTTCTCAGTCTCACATTCCTGTGTATGTCTCTTCATGTATGAACTGAAGTGAAGTCTCTCAGTCGTGTTGGACTCTGCAACCCCATGGACAGCGGAGCCTACCAGGCTCCGCTATCCATGGGATTTTCCAAGCAAGAATACTGGAGTGGGCTGCCATTTCCTTCTCCAGGGGATCTTCCCAAGCCAGGGATCGAACCCGGGTCTCCTGCATTGCAGACAGACGCTTTACCGTCACAGGAAAGGGATAAATGATCAACTCTGGATTGTCAGGGACAGGGCAAGAAGAACAAGTGGGGGGTCAATTATTCAGTAGTCTAAAATCCCTATTCGGGCCCAGGGTATCGCCTCACCCTACCCTCTTTCTCAGCATCTGTATGTTCCCTCCCTTGTGTGTGTGCCATCTGGTTGTGGACAGGCCCCTAGGTCCCATTTACCCCTAACAAAATACAACTCACTTTTCCTTAGGTCTTCACTCATTCTAAATGCCCACTTAACAGCACTGGCAATTGAGGGTCTAAATGAAGTCAACACTATCTAAAAGGAGGCTCCAAGGTCTAGTGCAAGCTCCTATCAGACCAACCCCCCCAAAACACCTACACACACACATTACTCAATATATGACCCGACTGAAACAGGGTTAAATATTAATTAAAGCTGTGGCCTATGTGAAAGGAATGTCAAAAATAAATCCAGTAGATCTGGATGCTATATCCCTTCCTCACCAACACGACCCCCCCACCACCCATTTCACAGTAGTGGCTGCTGTTGCTATGACAACCTGTCCAGGAAGTTGGCCCACACTTCTTCCTTCAGGAGCAGGAAGTCAGGAGCAGTGTTTGTTTGTGTTGTCTTAGAAAAACTTTAAGGCCTCCTCCCCCCCCCCCACCCCATATCCGCTCCAGTATCCCTCCTCAACCCCGTTTCTTAACTCCCTTCCCCACCCCCCCACACCTACCTCCTCTAACTCATCCTTGGCATCCAAACTGGTTGAAAGTAGCAGCCTCCCCCCTCCTGGGGCTCCTGCTCCCGCTCCTCCTCCACCTCCCGCTGCTCCCGAAGCAGCTGCTGCAGCTGCCCCCTTTCCCTTCTGTAACTCCATGGCTGCAGCCGGGAGACGGGAAAAGGCCTGGGAGTGGATGGGTAGGGAGTCCTAGAAACGGGGAATCTAGGACTGACAAGGACTGGGGGGCAAGAGGGACAAGGGGAGGGGGGAGGGGATAAGGGTCCCTGTCCTCGGCACTCGTCCCTCCTCTCCGAAAGGGCGCTCCTGTGCAGGAGGCGAAGGCAGGCGGGCCTCTAGGTCGTGCCTCTGGACTGGCAATGCTGAGGAAACGCCGTTAGCTCCTAAGTATGCAGGGCTAAGGGTCTGAGCCCCTACGGGAAGTGTAGGAGAGGCTTCTGTCCCTGAAGAAATGGAAAAGGCGCCCTTTCTGGCTTCTGATCCTAAGAGAAGCTGGGAAAACCTTAAGTTTCTACCTCAGGAGGTGGTGGGGGGGTGGGGGGGGGAAGGAGTCCTGCCCCTGAAGTAGGGGGTAGGAATCCTTCCTGGCTGATGCCCCAAGGATTGGGGAGCGAGGTCCCTTTGGTTCCGGCCCCCAGGGGGTGAGGGTGAGGCAGTAAGCGCTATAGGAGGACACGGACGACCAGCTTCTCCCTACACCACACAGAGGCGGCCATGGTGGAAGGGCGGGGGGTGGGAAGGCCGAGAGCGACGGCAGGGGAGGGGGAGGAATCGTGGAGGCCTGCGCCGGAAGTGAGCAGTCGCGGTCCCTGGCCTCCGCCAATAGCGGCTTCCGCGGTGGCTCTCAGTCTCGAAGGAGTAGGCCGACGTTGTCCCACAGGCCTTTACCCCGGCTGCCAATGGTATAGAGCAGAAGAGAAACCAGTCCGATGGACAGCCAGAGTGTCCAATTATATTCCTCTCCTGCTCTCGGAGGGCGGGACAGAACGACTTCCCGGAGGTGGGTGTGGGAGATCCGGAAGGGGTGAAGCTGCGCCTGCGTGAGTTGACGCGCGTGCGCGGCGCTGGCTTCCACCCTCCTCTCCCGTTCAGAAGCTGGGGTGGTACTGGAAGCAGGGCACTGTTCGTCCCTAGGTAGCTTTGAGAAACCCAAATCCTAGTTGTGAACTGACATAGCAGGGCCAAGGAGCAGAACCCTAACCCTTAAGCAGTGTCAGAGCAAATGCCATTGGATGGTGTGGAGCCAGCTCCCGGAGCTAAGAGTATCTATCACACAAGCTTTGGAAACGTCCATGCAACTGCAGTTACCAGCCAGACACTGAGGAAAAATAAAAGCATGGACCTACTTTTGCACACCGCTCATTAGAATCGTGCACTGATTCATTATTAGAAAGGCTTCTGGAAGCTCTGTATTGTCCTGCTTTATCTGTGTTCGTGTCAGCATTTGCCCCTAGCAATCCAGTGCGGAAGCTTGTTTCTGACGTTGTTTTCCCTCCCATAATTCAGTCAATAAAGGCTTTTTATTAGAAATGTTTATGGAATTTGTTCCTCTCTGGCCTATGTATGTATGTATGTGTATGTGTATATACATAAACATAGTATATCCTTAGGGATTACAGTGGATTCAAGCCCATTCAACATCATGCCACTTCTCTAATCATACTAAACTACCCTCTCGAACACCTGAATTTCCCAAATCCTTAGTAAAATTATGTGACTCACCCTACCTAATCAATATAGTTTCCCAAGACTTATTTTTAAAATTATTATAATTTTATTTTTTTAGTTTTTATTTTTTTAATTACAATACTGTATTTGTTTTGCCATACAAAATTATTATAATTTTAAAACCTGTAATAAAAACTCATAACAATGCAAAGTAGAAGGAACCTTTTTTTTCTCCTTTCACCCCGTCCAGTCCCACTTCTCTTGAGTCATCCATCAGTGTTACTAATTTGTTGTATATCTTTCTCTACTTTTAAAAATACGTAAACACATATCCACAATTCTTTGGTTGTTTTCATTTTTTTTTTTAACAAAAATAAAATTGTTTTACGATTTCTTTCTTCTTGCTCAATTAGTATTTCTATCCTGACCATTTTTTTTCTCCCAAATCAAAACATGGAAATTAACTTCATTCCATCTAACAACCTCATAATATTCCCCTCCTCTGATGTGGAGAAATTGAGCTCTTCCTGATGCTGCCCTCACCTAGCTGATTTCCAGAAGGAAGGACCTTCCATTTGTCAAAATCCACCCACTGTTGAAGGCAATTGAGGTTAAAAATAGCAAGGTGTTTTTTTTTTTTCTCCTTGGCAGGAGAAGCTATAGTTACCATTAATAAGAATCAAATAATAAGGCCCTGTAATCAAGAAAAAATTAAAATGAAAAGATTCACAGTGCTGCAGAAAGTTCCTCCATCAAAGAAAAAAACAAATCAATGCCTAATAATCCCAAGAGACTTTTGGGTTTGACAATAAAGGAATCTCCCTACCTCAGAGAGAATGATGAATTACAGGGTTTGGGTAAAGACTAAAAAGGCATACTTATAAAATTTATAAAAACACAAAGCTGAGACTAGTAGCTAATAGACCCGATCGCCATATAGCACTGAAAATGTTATTAATGAGGTCAGAGATTGAACTAACCGAACATGAAGTTATTTAATAATGGAAAGTGTGCTTACTTGTATGCTCAGGCCTAGGCTAGAAAGGCTTTAAAACAGGGATAAATCAGAGTTCTTGAAACTAATATTTAAAAATTAGTGAAGTGAGATAGGCAAATATTTCTTTTTAAAGTATTTATTTCTTTTTGGTTGCACTGGGTCTTCATTGCTGTGTGTGGGCTTTCTCTAGCTGTGGAAAGTGGGGGCTTCAGGAGTTTCATCATGTGGACCTAGTTGTCCCAAGGCATGTGGAACCTTCCCAGACCAGGGACTGAACCTGTATACCTTGTATTGGCAGGTGGATTCTTAACCACTGGACCACCTGGGAAGTCTGCAAAGATTTCTTAATAGATAGAAAAATCATAATGGAAGGATGGATGAACTGGATTTAATTAAAATTAAGATCTGTTGGACCTTCTTGGTCCAACTTCATGCCAACACCACATGGTGCAACTTGATGCAGCTAAACCTGTGCACCAAACTACTGAGCCTGTGCTGAGTCATGTGCCACAGCTGCTGAAGCCGCCGCTCTTCACATCTAGAGAAAGCTTACTCGCACCAACAAAGAGCCAGTACAGCCGAAAATAAATAAAATAAAAATATTAAGAACTGTCCATTAAAAGACACCATTAAAAGGACAAAAGACAAGCCATGAACTGGGAGAAAATATTTGTAATGCACATACCTGATAAAAACTGTCATCACAAGATTATATTAATAGGTAGGTAGGCAGATAGAGATATATAAAACACAGGAAACTCTCATTTGAAAAGTAGATAAAAGATGTAAGCTGGCATTTCACAAAACAGGACATCCAAATGGTTAAAAACACACAAAAGTTTGTTAATATCAAGTCATTAGGACAATATTAATTAAAATTACAAAGTGATACTGGAAATTCTAGACACAGCAATTAGAAAAGAAAAAGAAACAGAAGATACTCAAATTGAAAAAGAAAAAATAATATTATATCTATGCATAAATGAAATCCATAACCCCATATAGAGGATACCCCCAAAGAATCCACAAGAAGGACAGTAGAACTAATAAGTGAATTCAGTGAACTTGTAGGGTACAAGATTAACACAAAAGCCCCAGCTGTGTTTCTGTATAACAGCAGTGAATTATCTGAAAGGGAATTTAAGAAGGCAATTCTGGGAATTCCCTGGCTGTTCAGTGGTTAGGATTCTGAGCTTTCACTGCTGGGTCCTACAAGCCACATGGTGTGCCAGAAAAAGAAAAGCAGCAATTCCATTTATAATATCTTCAAAAGAACAAAATACCTAGGAATAAATGAAAACAAGGGAGTAAAAGAGTTGCACACTGCAAACTACAAATTATTGCTGAAAAAAAGAGCTCTAAACAAATGGAAGATATCCTGTGTCTGTGGGTAAGAAGACAGTACTGAAGTACTACAACTCACCTATAGATCTGATGCAATCTCAATAAAAATTCTAAAGATTTTTTTTTGGTAGAAATGGAAAAGTCAGTCTACAAACTCACATGGAATTGTGAGAGGCTCTGAATAACCAAAATAATCTTGAGAGAAAAAAAAAAAGAACAAAGCCAAGGACTCACACTTCCCATTTTTAAAATGACTACAGTAAGCTATAGTAATAAAAACAGTGTTGTGTTGGCATGAAGATAGACATATAGATCAAGAGAATAGAATAGAGAGTCCAGAAATAATAAATTTATAGCTAGTTGATTAAAACAGTGTTTTGGGGTTGTGCTGGGTCTCTGTTGCCGTGAGCAGGCTTTCTCCAGCTGTGGAGAGCTGGGGCTGCTCCCTAGTTGCGGCACACAGGTTTCTCACCACAGTGGCTTCCCTTGTTGCAGAGCACAAGCTCTAGGGCACACGGACTTCAGTAGTTGTGGCTCGTGGGCTCTAGAGCATGGGCTCAGTAGTTGTGGCACATGGGTTTTTGCTCCAAGGTGTGTGGAATCTTCCCAGACCAGGGACTGAACCCATGTCCCTGCATTGGTAGGTGGATTCTTCTCTACTGTACCTCTAGGGAGGGAGAAGGCAATGGCACCCCACTCCATTATTCCTGCCTTCAAAATCCCATGGTGGGCTGCAGTCCATGGAGTCACTGAGGGTCGGACACAACTGAGCGACTTCACTTTCACTTTTCACTTTCATGCATTGGAGAAGGAAATGGCAACCCACTCCAGTGTCCTTGCCTGGAGAATCCCAGGGACGGGGGAGCCTGGTGGGCTGCCATCTATGGGGTCACACAGAGTCGCACACAACTGAAGTGACTTAGCAGTAGCAGCAGCAGTACCACTAGGGAAGTCCCAATAGCTAGTCAATTTTTGACAACGGTGCCAAGTTCATACAATGGGCAAAGAACAGTCTCTTCAACAGACAATGATGGGACAACTGGGTTTCCACAGGCAAAAGAATGGAATTGGACCCCTACTTCACACCATTTACAAAAATTATCTCAAAATGTACCTACAATCTAAATATAAGAGCTAAAACTATAAATCTCTTAAGAGAAAACATAGGACAAAAGCTTCATGACACTGGATTTCAAAATGGATTGATTCTCAGATATGATACCAAAAGCATGAATAATAAAATGACAAAGAAATAAACTAGATATCATTAAAATTTAAAACTTTTGTACACCAAAGGATATTATCAAGAAAGTTAAAAGACAACACATAGAAAGGGAGAAAATACTTGCAAATCATATGAGGGTTTAATATCCAGAATACATAAAGAACTCCTAAAGCTCAAAAACAAACAAACAAACAAAAACCAAACCCAATTAGAAAATGGGCAGTAGACTCAAACAGATATTTTCCCAAAGGAGATATATAAATATAAGCACATGTACAGTTGGTCAGTGTCATTAGTAATAAGAGAAATACAAATCAAATGCATGTTATAAGATGGCTGAACCTTAAAAACAATATGCTAAGTGAAATAATCCAGATAGGCAAGACTAACTGTTACATGATTCCATGTATATGAAATATCTAGAATAGACAAATTCATAAAAGTAGAAAGTAGATTAGGGGTTACCAGGGACAAGGGAGGTGGGAATAGGGAGTTATTCTTCAGTGGTTATAGATTCTCTTTTGAGGTGATGAAAACATTTTGGGAATAATGGTGACAGTTATATAATGTCGTGAATGTAATTAATGCTACTGGTTTATACACTTAAAAATAGTTAAAACAGTAAATTTTGTGTTACATGTATGTTATCACAGTAAAAATATAATCTTTAAAAACCACAATGAAAAAATAACCTTTGACAAAAATCACTGTAACAAGGATTTAAGCAAAAATATGAGAAACCCAAATTGAGGGATATTCTACAACGTAACTGGTCTGTCCAAAATGTTAAGCCTCTTAGATCTAAGACTGAAGAACTCTTCTAGATAAAAAAATATCATGGATTAAAAAAAAAATACCACGGAGACATAAAAACAAGAGTCTTCTCCAACACCACAGTTCAAAAGCATCAATTCTTCGGCGCTCAGCTTTCTTCACAGTCCAACTCTCACATCCATACATGACCAGTGGAAAAACCACAGCCTTGACTAGACAGACCTTAGTTGGCAAAGGAATGTCTCTGCTTTTGAATATACTATCTAGGTTGGTCATAACTTTTCCAAGGAGTAAGCGTCTTCTAATTTCATGGCTGCAGTCACCATCTGCAGTGATTTTGGAGCCCAAAAAATAAAGTCTGACACTTTCCACTGTTTCTCCATCTATTTCCCATGAAGTGATGGGACCGGATGCCGTGATCTTCGTTTTCTGAATGTTAATGTCATATATATATTTTATACATATAAAAACAATATATTAATATGTATATTTATACATGTATATAATCCTAACCCTTTATGTTATAGATATACAGCATGTATAGATAGGGAGAGAGAATGATAAAGAAAATGTAATAAAATGTTAATTAGTAAATCTAGTTGAAGGATGTATAAAAGTTCTTTGTATCCTTCTTGCAACAATTCTGTAATTAAAAATTACTTCAGATTTTTAAAGTTTCAAAAGAAGCTGATGAGATACCACTAAACACTTATGAGAATTAAAAGACTGACAATACCAAGTGTTGGTGAGGATGTCTAGTGATTAGAACTATCATACACTGCTGGATAGAGCGGAAATTAGACTAACTGCTTTAGTAAACTATTGAATAGTATCTGCCAAAGTTAAACAATTGCCCATCCCAGGACATATTAATTCCACTCTAATTTACAGCCAAGAGAAATTACTGCATGTGTCCACAAAATGGCATGTATAAGAATTTTCATAGTAGCACTGTTTATTATAGTAAAACAACCAGAAACAATTGTGAACCAAAAACTCTCTTTAAAAATCGTGTTCTTTAAAAAACTAGAAACAGTCCAAAAGTCCATCAATAATAAAAAGGCTGTAAAAAGGAATATCTCATATATCTCTATACTTATATATGCTTTAAACTAGGGCTTCCCTGGAAGCTCAGCTGGTAAAGAACCACCTACAATGTGGGAGACCTGGGTTCAGTTCCTGGGTGGGAAAGATCCCCTGTAGGAGGGCATGGCAACCCACTCCAGTATTCTCGCCTGGAGAATCCCATCGATAGTGGGCTACAGTCCATGGGGTCGCAAATAGCTGGACATGATTGAGTCACTAAGAACAGCACAGCATACTTTAAACTGACACAACATTGTAAAAAATTTTATTAGTTGAAGTATATATTCCATGGAATTCTCCAGGCCAGAATACTGGTGTGGGTAGCCTTTCCCCTCTCAGGGGACCTTCCCCATCCAGGGATCAAACCCAGCTCTCCTGCATTGCAGGTAGATTCTTTACCAACTGAGCTATCAGGGAAGCTCATACTTCAATTTAAAAAAAGAAAAATAATAGAAAGGATAAATAATTATAGATATATTAATGCAATGGAATAATATATAGTGGTTAAAAAGAACAAGCTCTCACAACAGTGGATGCATTTCACAGACATAATGTTGACTGAAAGAATCCCAACCCAGCACCAAAAAGAAATGATGCATTAAGCCATGAAAAAACATGGAAGAACCCTCAATGCACATTACTTAGTGAGAGAAGTCAATCTGAAAATCATATACTGTATGATTCCAAATTTATGACATTCCGGAAAAGGCAAAACTGTGTGGAGAGCAAAAGATCTGGCTTCCAGAGGGGTGGATGATGGGTGGAAGGATGAATGAGGAGAGCACAGAGGATTTTAGGGCAGTGAAAATACTCTGTATGATATGATAATGATGGATACGTGTCATTATACATTTGTCCAAACCTGTAGAATGTACAATACCAAGGTAAACACTGAGGTAAACTAGTGAGTCTGGATGATAATAATGTGTCAGTGTAGGTACATCAGTTGTAACAAGTGTACCCGATCTGGTGGGGCATGTGGATAATGGAGGAGGCTATGCATATGTGGGGGCAAAGGCTATGTGGGAAATCTCTGTACCTGGCCCTCAGTTTTGGTGGGACCTTAAATTGCCTTTTAGGAGCTTCCCTGGTGGCTCAGAGGTTAAAGCGTCTGCCTCCAATGCTGGAGACCCAGGTTCGATCCCTGGGTCGGGAAGATCGCCTGGAGAAGGAAATGGCAATCCACTCCAGTATTCTTGCCTGGAGAATCCCATGGACGGAGAAGCCTAGTAGGTTACAGTCCACGGGGTCACAAAGAGTAGGACACGACTGAGCGACTTCACCTTCACCTTAAATTGCCTTTTATAAAGTCTTACAAAAAATAAGAAAGAATCTAGACTTACTAAGTACACTAAGTATATATTGTGCCATTTCATGTATATGAAGTTCAAGAATACTTAGTTACCTATGCCAGTAGAAACAAGAATAATGACTAACTTGGAGGAAGTGAGGGTTGGAGGAGGTATTGGTTGGGAAAGGAAATGAAGGAGACTTCTGAGATACTAGGAGCAGTCAGATCTTTATTTGTGTGATGGTTATATGACTTATTTGCGTGATAGCATGCATGTGTATGCATGTGTGTTAAGTCATTTCAGTCATGACTGACTCTTTGCGACCCTGTGGACCTTAGGCTGCCAGGCTCTTCCGTCCATGGAATTATCCAGGCAAGAATACTGGAGTGGGTTGCCACACTTTCCTCCAGGGGATCTTCCCAATCCAGGGATCAAACCCATGTTTCATATCTCCTGCATTGACAGGCAGGTTTTTTGTTTTGTTTTTTTTTTTAATCACTGAGCCACCTGGGAAGCCTGGGTGATAGCATACGTATGTAAGAATTTATTGAACTGCATATTTTACTATGTATATATGCTTTACCTCATTTTTTTAATGGAGCAAGTGAAACAAAATTGAGACACCACTTTTCATCTGTCAGTTCAGTTCAGTCGCTCAGTCGTGTCTGACTCTTTTGACCCCATGAATTGCAGCATTCCAGGCCTCCCTGTCCATCACCAACTCCCGTAGTTCACTCAGACTCATGTCCATTGAGTCAGTGATGCCATCCAGCCATCTCATCCTGTGTTGTCCCCTTCTCCTTCTGCTCCCAATCCCTCCCAGCATTAGGGTCTTTTCCAGTGAGTCAACTCTTCGCATGAGGTGGCCAAAGTACTGGAGTTTCAGTTTTAGCATCAGTCCTTCCAATGAACACCCAGGACTGATCTCCTTTAGGATGGACTGGTTGGATCTCCTTGCAGTCCAAGGGACTCTCAAGAGTCTTCCCCAACACCACAGTTCAAAAGCATCAATTCTTTGGCGCTCAGCTTTCTTCATAGTCCAACTCTCACATCCATACATGACCACTGGAAAAACCATAGCCTTAACTAGATGGACCTTTGTTGGCAAAATCTGTCATCTATCAGGTTGGCAAAAATCCCAAATTTGGAAAACAATTGTCAAAGTTTTAAGGAATTAGGCATCCTCATGTTTGGTTGTTGGATGTACGTGTTGGTAACCTTTATATGGGGACAATTTGAAATAGATATAACTACAAGCATATATACTCTTTGACTCAAGAATCTCACTTCTAGGAGTTTATCTTGCAGATATACTGCATGCAACATGACAAAGATATGAGAGTACACATTTGGTAGATGAATCAGATTAAACATTATGACATTGCATAAAACAGCACATTATTGGACTACCTGGGTGGTCCAGTGGTTAAGAATCTCCCTGTCAATGCAGGGATCACGGGTTTGATCCCTGGTCTGGGAAGATTCCACATGCCACAGGGCAACTAAGTAAGCCCGTACACTACAGCTACTGGAGCCTGCATGCGCTAGAGTTGGTGCGCCACAAGAGAAGCCTCTGCGGTGAGAGGCCCATGCACCACAATTAGAGAGCAGCCCCCAATGCCATCACTAGAGAAAGCCTGCACAGAGCCACAAAGACCCAGTGCAGCCAAAGTAAGTAAATAAACAAAACAGACTTCAAAAAAGAGAGCAAAGTATTGAAAACTTGCCAATGTTTACCAACTAGGTTAATAGATTATGACATAAACACAAAAATTAATACTATGCAGCTCAGAAAGAATAAAGAAGCTATTTCCAGGTGGGATGGGGTGGGAGGTGGGAAGGAGGTTCAAGAGGGAGAGGACATATGTATACGTATGGCTGATTCATGTTGATATATGGCAGAAACCAACAAAATATTGTAAAGCAATTATCCTTCAATTTAAAACTAATTAAATTTCAAAAAAGAAACTATTTCCAAGTTGAATGTAAAGAGTCCAAAGATATGTTATTAAGTGAGCTGAGCAAGATGCTACCATTTGTGTAAGAAAGGGAAAACATAATATATACTTGTGTGTGCTCATGCTCACATAAGGAAACTTGGTAAGAACAAAAAATGTTAATAAAGGTGCTTGCCTATATTTACATGGATATAGATGACAATGGGGCAGATGCACGAGAAATTTTTCACAATGTATCTTTATATGCACATTTGTTTTTCAACTGTGTAATTGCTGACTTCAAAATTCAACTAGTTTAACTTAAAAGAGGCTATAAGCGGTTTCCCCGGTGGCTCAGTGGTAAAGAATCTACCTGCCAGTGCAGGACATGCAGGTTCAATCCCTGGGTCGGGAAGATCCCCCGGAGAAGGAAATGCCAACACACTCCAGTATTCTTGCCTGGGAAATCCTGTGGACGGAGGAGCCTGGCAAGCTACATACAGTCCATGGGGTTGCACAAAGTTGGGCACGACTTAATGACTAAGCAACAACAACCATATGCACTAGCAATTCTGCTTCTGGATATTGAGATGAAGGAAATGAAAACATTAAGTTGAAAAGACATATGTATCCCCACGTGCACTGCAACACTATTTTAAACTGCCAAGATATGGAAACAACCCAAGTTTCTGTTAGTGTAATGGATAAAGAAAATGTGGTATGTATATTTAATGGAATATTATTTGGCCATGAAAAAGAAGGTGGTCTCGCTATTTAAGACAACATGGTACTTCCCTGGCAGCAGAGTGGATAAGAATCCACCTGTCAATGCAGGGGACACAGGCTTGATCCCTAGTCGGGAAGGTTCCACATGGTGTGGTGCAGCTAAGCCTGGGACCACAATGACTAAACCCTGCATGCTCTAGGGCCCTAGAGCCACAACTAGTGAGCCCCGGTGCTGCAACCACTGAAGCTCGTGCAGCTAGAGCCCCGGCTCTGCAACAAGAGAAGTCACCACGATAAGCCTGCTCTCTGCAACTACAGAAAGCCTGCATGCAGCGGTGAAGACCCAGTGCAGCCAAAAAAAAAAAACCAAGAAAAGACAACATGGATGGACCTTCAGCAATTATGCTAAGTTAAATAAATCAGAGAAAGACAAATACTGTACAATCTCACTTATAATGCATAGCAGAGTGACTATAGTAAATGACACTGTATTGTCTATTTGAAAGTTGCTGAGAGAGTAGATCTTAAAAGTTCTCACAAGAAAAAAAAAACTGTGACTCTGTATGGTGATGGATGTTAACTAGACTTACTGTGGTGATTATTTTGCAGTGTATACAAATACTGAATCCTTATGTTTTATACCTGAAGCTAATATATCGATTATATCTCAGTTAGAAAGTGGAGAGGCTCTGTGATCCCCTGGGAACTGGATCCTGGCAAATTTTAGAGGTGATGTGTGAGTGTGTGTTAGTTGTTTAGTCGTGTTTGACTCTTTGTGACAGAATGGACTGTAGCCCGCCATGTTCCTCTGGCTCCTCTCTCCATGGAATTCTCCAGGCAAGAACACTGGAGTGGGTTGCCATTTCCTTCTCCAGAGGTGAGGTAGGGAAGGTGATATAGGCTGGATATAGAAGAGGAAGACTTTTTATTTTGATTTATTTATTTGGCTGTGCTGGGTCTTTGTTGCAATACATTGCAGTGGCTTCTCTTGTTGCAGAGCATGGGCTCTAGGCACACGAGCTCAGTAGTTTTGGTACACAGATTTTAATTGTTCTGCAACATATGGGATCTTCCTAGATCAGAGATCAAACCCATGTCTCCTGCATTGGCAGCAGACTCCAAACCACTAGACCACCAGAGAAGCCCAAAGAGGGAGAGTCTACGAGGAGCTTAGGCTTCAGAGTTACTCACTTTGACTGATTGCTTCCAAGGCCCTGGAAGAGGGTCTAGCAATGTGCTCAATGTGCTCACAAATTTGTAAAATTTGCAAAAGGGAGACATTTTAACCATAATTTGCTAAGACCACTCTTTCACTCTGGCCCCTCTACAAACTTCCCCTTCTGTTGTATAGTATAAAAGTGGCCATAGGCATTTTGATGATCTGGCTAAGATGAGGTTGAGTTGGCACTACATTTTATTGGAGTTCAACTGTATATATTGACATAGTTTGCGGTCACTTTCATACACAGTTATTAAGAGTCATTTCCATGCAGGAACAGCTTTCAGGAGGAGTCTACTATGGTCTAAGCAGGCTCCTCCAACATGTTACAGGAACAGGGCTAGAGGCTGTATAAACACAGCATGTGAACATATCCTTTATGCTGAGCACTGGAAGCACATGGTTAGCAGAGGAGAAACAATATTTGAAATACACAGAGCCAGAAAATAGTCTATGGAAAATCCTCCCAATCATCAGATATATAAAACTGTAAAGGGAGAATTCAGCTTTCACTGATAACTAGTCAAGACAGAAGTTCTCTCCTGTCAGGAATACATTCAATTATCTAACATACACTAAGTGAACTAAATCAGAAAAAGACCAATATCATATGATACTGTATATATGTGGAATCTAAAATACAACACAAATGAACATATGTACGAAACAGAAACAGACTCACAGACATAGAAAACAAACTTACGGTTACCAAAGGGAAAAGGGAGTGAGGAAGGGATAAGTTAGGAGTTTGGGTTAGCAGATACAAGCTACTATATGTAAAATAAACAACACAGTTCTATGGTGTGGCACAGGGAATCATATTCAATGTCTTGTAATAAACAATAATGGACGGACTTCCCTGTGTGTCCTGTGGTTAAGAATCCACCTTGCAATTAAGGGGATGCTGGTTTGCTCCCTGGTTGGGAAACTAAGATCCCACATCCTGCGGAGCAACTAGACCTGTGCCCTGTGACTACCGCACCTGGGTGCCAGAACTAAAGAGTGCACGCATGTATGCCACAACAAAAGATCCCATAGGACGCAACTAAGACTCAATGAGGCCAAATAAATAAATAATAAGAGGCAGAGAAAAAAAGATAAGTTATTCTTCTAGATCTTGGTATGTTTGCATGTTTGTCAGCTTTTGGAAATTTAAAATTTGTAAAAATTTTGATTTGTAACTTTATCTTCACATTCTAATTAAATATTTCATCCCTAATTTTGTATTGTCTTTCTTAAAGAGGATCCACCAAATTGTATAAGCTTCCAGACCCACAAAACCTGGATCCGTCCTGGCTGGTGGCTGGCTGGAGGGGAATTGGAGGAGACAGTAAGCCTGTCTAATGAGTTTTTAGGTAGGAATATTGTGCTGTCACATGGCTCATGGAAACTCTGAGCCATGCCAGGTAGGGCCACCCAAGACAGACAGGTCATGGTGGATAATTCTGACAAGTGGTCCACTGGAGAAGGGAATGGCAAACCACCTCAGTTTTCTTGCCCTGAGAACCCCATGAACAGTATGAAAAGGCAAAAAGATATGACACTGAAAGATTAACTCCCCAGGTCAGTAGATGTCCGATATGCTACTGGAGAAGAGTGGAAAAATACCTCCAGAAAGGATGAAGAGGCTGAGCCAAAGCTAAAATGACACTCAGTTGTGGATGTGACTGGTGACGGAATTAAAGTCCAATGCTATAAACAATAATATTGCACAGGAACCTGGAATGTTAGGTCCATGAATCAAGGTAAATTAGAAGTGGTCAAACAGGAGATAGCAAGAGTGAACATTGACATTTTAGGAATCAGTGAACTAAAATGGACTGGATGGGCGAATTTAATTCAGATGACTATTATATCTACTACTGTGGGCAAGAATCCCTTAGAAGAAATGGAGTAGGCCTCACTGTCAACAAAAGAGTCTGAAATGTAGTACTTGCGTGCAATCTCAAAAACAACAGAATGATCTCTGTTCATTTCCAAGGCAAACCATTCAATATCACAGTAATCCAAGTCTGTGCCCAACCACTAATGTAAAAGAAGCTGAAGTCGAACAGTTCTATGAAGACCTACAAGACCTTCTAGAACTAACACCAAAAAGATGACTTTTTCATCATAGGGGACTGGAATGCAAAAGTAGGAAGTCAGGAGATATCTGGAGTAACAGGCAAATTTGGCCTTGGAATGAAAAATGAAGCAGGGCAAAAGCTAACAGAGTTTTGCCAAGGGAATGCACTGGTCATAGCAAACACCCTCTCCCAACAACACAAGAGCTGACTCTACACATGGACATCACCAGATGGTCAATACTGAAATTGGACTGATTATATTCTTTGCAGCCAAAGATGGCTAAGCTCTGTACAGTCAGCAAAAACAAGACCAGGAACTGGCTGTGGCTCAGATCATGAGCTACTGCAAAATTCAGACTTGAATTGAAGAAAGTAGGAAACACCACTAGGTCATTCAGGTATGAGCTAAATCAAATCCCTTGCAACTGTACAGTGGAAGTGACAAATAGAGTCAAGAGATTAGGTCTGATAGATTGCCTGAAGAACTATGGATGGAAGTTTGTAACATTGTACAGGAGGCAGTGATCAAGACCATCCCCAAGAAAAAGAAATGCAAAAGGCAAAATGGTTGTCTGAGGAGGCCTTACAAAGAGCTGAGAAAAGAAGAGAAACAAAAGGCAAAGGAGAAGAGGAAAGATATATCCATCTAAATGCAGAGTTCCAAAGAATAGCAAGGAGAGATAAGAAAGCCTTCCTTAATGATCAATGCAAAGAAATAGAGGAAAACGATAGAATGGGAAAGACTAGAGACCTCTTCAGAGAAGGCAATGGCAACCCACTTCAGTACTCTTGCCTGGACAATTCCAAGGATGGAGGAGCCTGGTAGGCTGTGGTTGATGGGGTCACTAAGAGTCGGACACAACTGAGCATCTTCACTTTCACTTTTCACTTTCACACACTGGAGAAGTAAATAGCAATCCACTCCAGTGTTCTCGCCTGGAGAATCCTAGGGACGGGGGGTACCTGGTGGGCTGCCATCTATGGGGTCACACAGAGTTGGACACGACTGAAGCAACTTAGCAGCAGCAGCAGAGACCTCTTCAAGAAAATTAGAGATACCAAGGGAACATTTCATGCAAAGATGGACACAATAAAAGACAGAAATGATATGGATCTAACAGAAGCAGAAAATATTAAGAAAAGGTGGCAAGAATACACAGAAGAACTATACAACAAAGATCTTCATGACCCAGATAACTGTGATGGTGTGATCACTCACCTAGAGCCAGACAGCCTGGAGTGCAAAGTCAAGTGGGCCTTAGGAAGCATCTTTACGGAATAAGCTAGTGGAGATGATGGAATTCCAGCTGAATTATTTCAAATCCTAAAAGATGATGCTGTTAAAGTGCGGCACTCAATGTGCCAGCAAATTTGGAAAACTCAGCAGTGACCACAGGACTGGAAAAGGTCAATTTTCATTCCAATCTCAAAGAAAGGCAATGCCAAAGAATATTCAAACTACTGCATAATTGCATTTATCTCACACACTAGCAAAGTAATGTTCAAAATCCTCCAAGCCAGACTTCAACAGTACATGAACTGAGAACTTTCAGATGTCCAAGCTGGATTTAGGAAAGGCAGAGGAATAAGAGATAAACATCCGTTTGATCATAGAAAAAGCAAGAAAATTTCAGAAAAAAATCTGCTTCATTGATTATGCTAAAGCCTTTGACTATGTGGATCACAATAAACTGTGGAAAATTCTTCAAGAGATGGGAACACCAGACTACTTTACCTGCCTCCTGAGAAATCTGTTTGCAGGTCAGGAAGCAACAGTTAGAACCAGACATGGAACAGTGGACTGATTCCAAATTGGGAAAGGAGTACATCAAGGTTATATATTGTCACTCTGCTTATTTAACTTGTATGCAGAGTACATCAGATAGAATGCTGGGCTGGATGAGCACAAGCTGGAATCAAGGTTGCCAGGAGAAATATCAATAACCTCAGATATGACACCACCCTATGGCAGAAAGCAAAGAGGAACTAAAGAACCTCTTGATGAAAGAGTGAAAGAGGAGAGTGAAAAAGCTGGCTTAAAACTCAACATTTAAAAACTAAGATCATGGCATCCAGTTCCATCACTTCATGGTCAACAGATGGGGAAACAATGGAAATAGTGAGAGACTATTTTCTTGGGCTTCAAAATCACTGCAGATGGTGACTGCAGCCATGAAATTAAGATACTTGCTCCTTGGAAGAAAAGCTATGACCAGCCTAGATAGCACAATAAAAAGCAGAGACATTACTTTGCCAACAAAGGTCCATCTAGTCAAAGCTATGGTTTTTCCAGTAGTCATGTATGGATGTGAGAGTTGGACCATAAAGAAAGCTGAGCACTGGAGAACTGATGCTTTTGAACTATGGTGTTGGAGAAGACTCTTGAGAGTCCCTTGGACTGCAAAGAGATCAAACCAGTCAATATTAAGGGAAATCAGTCCTGAATACTCATTGAAAGACTTATGATGAAGCTGAAGCTCCAGTATTTTGGTCACCTGATGCAAAGAACTAACTCATTGGAAAAGACCCTGATGCTGGGAAAGATGGAAGGCAGGAGAAGAAGGGGACAACAGAGGGTGAGATGGTTGGATGGCATCACTGACTCAATGGACATGGGTTTGAGCACGCTCTGGGAGTTGGTAATGGACAGGGAAACCTGGGTTGCTGCAGTCCATGGGGTCACGAAGAGTCAGACAGGACTAAGCAATTGAACTGAACTGAACTGATTGTGCTCTCAGTGACATAACCCTCCTCCTCCTCATCATCTATGTGAAATCTTTAGTAAAATAGTTATTTTTTATTTTGAAATTGCACAAAGAATAAGATGGGAGAGATTTGATTAACAGTAGCAACATCAGAAAAACTGTAGAGGTCAGGGGAGAGAGGGATATGTGTGACCACAAGTTCCATAATAGCCCATCATGTGACAGATGCTAGGAGGTGATAATTTCCTGCTCTCTGCACTCCTTAGACTTCACCTGAGTGATTCTGCTCCAGACAAGGAGGTAGGCTGTCAAAGGGACATTGATGAACCAGGGTGAGCACATAGGAGCTCACCCAGAATAATACAGAGTTTAGACTCAGATTTTAGAGAAATCTCTAAAGAAACTAGTGATGTTATATTGCTGAGACTCCAATAGGGGGATGGAGGAGGAGGAAGAGGAGTTAGGATTAGGGAGGCAGGATGTCCTTGGAAGAGAGGGGAGATTTCTACAGAGCTAGAAACCTCAGTGCTAGGGCCAGTGGAAGAGGTAAGAGGCAGACTGGCCTTTCCATAAACATAAAAGGAATTTATATTAAATATCCAACATCAATTTATAATTCACACTGGAATGATGTTCATCAACTCTGTACCTCTTTAGAGAAGTGTGTCATTTCTAGAAAACAATAAAGTCACAAGTTTTTGTTGTTGTTGTTTTTTGATTTTGGCAGTGCTTGTGGGATCCTAGTTCCCCAACCGGGATTGAACTAGGTTCTGAAGGCGAAAGTGCCAAGCCCTAACCAATGGACTACCAATCCCTACCTCTTTTTTTTTTTTTTTAAGTCTCTATTAGATATATCTGGCCTCCAAAGTCGCTGTTCAGCTACTGGAATATCTCTATCCTTGCTTCTTCTCTCAACTGTCACACAAGTGGATTTATTAGACAAGCTCATCCTGAGCTCACAATTTATATAAAAACTCAGCTCGAGGCTCCGAAAAACAAAGGACCCTCCATCCAACAAGATGCACAAGACCTTCCTTAGAAGGCAGTTGAAGGAGCATGGGCTTGCTTCCTTGTCTGTAAACACAAATTATTTCCTCAAAAGGAATTCTATGATTGAAATATCTCCATCTTCTTATATCAGGGAGAATATTCTAATCACAGCTGTTCAAAAATAGAATGGTCTTAGTTCCAAGTCCCTGAAAGTTTTCCAGTAGAACATGAAAGATACACAGACGTTTTAAAAGGATTTCAGTCCCAGAGAAGCGGTTGAAATGCATAACCTTTAGCTTTTCTTCTAAGATTTTTAGATCTTACCTCTCATTGAGGGAGTCTAATCATGTTGCATTTCACTTACAACTGTTCCTGGATATCAGTAACTCCTTACATTTAGCATTATAGTTTGCATAATATAGACTTTAATAATAGCAGCAAACTTAATGAGTTCCTATTACCTGCCCTTCAGTGTTTTAAGGATATGATGGGAAAAACATAATCCCCCAGGCAACCCTATGGGGTGGGTCTTTTTATGATCATTCCCATGTTAGAGCGACAGAGGGTGAGATGATTGGATGGCATCACCGATTCAATGGACATGAACTTGGGTAAACACCGGAAGATGGTGAGGAACAGGGAAGCCTGACATGCTTGGCGTCACAAAGAGTCGGACACCATTTGGCGACTGAACAACTACCACCACGTTAGAGCAGAAAATTGAAGCTTAGAGAAGTCGAGCAGTTTGCCCAAAGCTACTTGGATTATAGGTGGCAGAGGGTTGTCCCTTGAGGTCCCATGGTTAAGATTCCACACTTCCTTTGCAGGGGGCACAGGTTCAATCCATGGTGAGGGAACTAAGGTCCCACATGCTGCACAGTGAGGCCAAAACATATATTTTAGGCGGAGCTGAAATTTGAATCCAGAATTAGTCTCTTAATCAGCATCATAAATGCCTCTCACTTACTAGACGTTTGAGGTTGCTCCAGTTCTGAATCCTGAGTTCTATATTGTAGGATGGACTGGTCTTGGCCTGCTGAGAATTTGGTGGGTGAGACAAGATAAGCTGACCTGATCACAGGACATTATCAATGGTCAGTGTATGCCATGTACTGTCCACATTTGAAAGCCTAAGGTAGATAGAAACAGTGGGATGCATTAAGTCCAGAAGAGGTGTCATAGTGATTTTCAGATGCATCTGATTATGGAATCTTTGCTATGGAAAGGTTCTTACAGGGCAACCAGCCTGACCACTCACGCACGGGTGAAAACTGTGATAGGGAGCTGGTTGGGTAGGTTTTATCCCCATCTGGACCCCCTCACTACACCTGCAGTTAGCACTACAGTAAGTGGATTCCTGCCCCACACCGTCTCTCTTCTAAGGCCTTATCCTCCTCACCAGCATCCAAATTTATCAGCATCTTGATGATAAACACCTCGCCTGGAATCTTAATTGAATTCCAGTTCAATGAGATTAAATCTCCCTGAACAGCATTAGGTATTTTTTTAATGGTTGATTAATTTATTTTGGTATTTTTACAACTCTTCCAATTAAAAAGAAAAAAATGACTTTCAGGCTACAAAACTGGCCTCTACTGCTAATTAGATTCCATGGATCAGCACTGAAAGGTATGTGAAGTCGCTCAGTCGTGTCTGACTCTGCAACCCATGGACTGTAGCCCACCAAGCTCCTCCATCCATGGGATTCTCCAGGCAAGAATACTGGAGTGGGCTGCCATTTCCTTCTCCAGGGGATCATTTTAAAAACATCATCACTAAACGTACTGCTAGAATAAATGAACTACCCAAGCTCTTCGACCTAGAGAAGAGGATGGAGGGGGCGTGGTGTGTGAGGATATTTGTCTTTTTCTGTTATTTTTCTTTTTTCGGGTCCCAGGCTCTGGCACCGCTGGTTCCCTCTGCACACTGTCTACAGTGGGCCCTCCTACCCACAGCTGCACTCCCTCCCTCCCCTTCCAAGGGTGTCACGTGGGCTGATGAGATAATGTATGTGAAAGCCTTGGTTAACTGCAAGGCACAATCGAATGCCAATGATGACTGTTGTTATTATTCTTATCATACTCCAGGGAAACCCTGTTGCGTCCCACCCTCCCAGACCTACTCTGCAGGACAGCCGGCGAAACTCAAGCGAGGCTAGACAGCCCCTCCCACGTGGGCGGAGGTCCCGGCGCAAATCCGTCTCCCCTGCTAGCAGGCGGGGGGCGCTACTGCTCGCCTCAGACCCTACCCGCCTACCCGCCCCCCGCCTCCCCTCAGTAATGGCTTTCCCAGTCCTTCCTGGCTTCGGGGGCCTAACTCCGGAAGGAAATCTCCTCAGTTCCAGTGAAAGTTCTGGAGCTACTGAAGTCATCGACTCCTTTGGCCTGTCTTCACACCCACTCCCCCAGCCCCCTCCCTCCAAGTGCCCGCAGCGGAGCCAGGCTGCCCCGGAAGGATCTGACCGGCAATTTCCTACAATTGTCTGACTGGGGCTCCTCAGTCTATCAGCTCCCCGCTTCCTTCCCCACCTCATCTCTTGCAGTCTCCCCTCCTCAAAGTCTCCCCTCCTGGATATCCCAACCTCCACCCTGATCTGGCTTTTCAGGCCCCACAGTTCTGTTTAGCATTTCCTCTCTCTTCTGGGATTGTCACTACCCTGGGGGAGGTGGAATGGGGGTTTGGGAGTCAACATGGCCACCAGGGCCCATCGGGAAGTTGGATGTGCTGCCGTGTTACCAAGGCAACCACCCTTCTGTGTTAGGCCTTCCCAGAGCTATTTGTCCCCAGCTGTGGAGGGTGAGGACTTGACTGTGTTAGGTCCCTCTCCCAATAAATCAAATCTGGCTGAGGCCAAAAGGGTGGGCAGGGGAGCACAGGATGTCTAGAAGACTCATTAGACAAAGGGAGGACAATTTATCCTTTCTTCAGCGACTTGTGTGTCAAGGAGCGCTGTCCCCAAGGCAGACCTCCAAGCTCTCCCTGGACCATCCTGACCTCCAGTGCCGCTGGGCGTGGCCTCCAGGAAGAGGCTTGCAGAGGTCGGAGGAGGGGCCTGTCTGCACTTGATGGATGGCACTGAAGAAATGTCTGGCACTTTCTTTCCCCATGGGGGAGGTGAAACTGCAGCCACCTCTCCCCCGCATTCACATTCCTGCCTGCCTGCTCAGGAAGGGGGTGGGGTGGGTGGCCGGAGCAGGGAAAGGAGGGCCCTTAGCCCCACTGAGAGTTGTAAACTATCACTCACATTTGCCTACACTGTCAGGGGACTGGATGGGCAGGTGGACAATTCCCACATTTCAACTGAGGTAAAAGGGGATCCCTATGTTCCCACCCCACCCTCCTTCGCGGCTCCCAGACCTCCTGGGGCAGCTGCCAGGGCTGCCCATTCACTCTGCACTCATTATATTCCTACTGTATGCTGGGCATTGGGTAATAGAGCAAATAAATAGAGGTCTCAAAGTGTAGTCCACAGATTCTGTGAGTCCCCAAGATCCTTTCAGGGGATGTTGCTCAGACAGTTCAGTCATGTCCAACTCTTTGCAACCCCATGGACTGTAGCCTGCTTGGCTCTTCTGTCCATGGAATTCTCCAGGCAAGAATACTGGAGTGGGTTGCCATTTCCTTCTCCATTTCAGGGGATGGATGAGGTCAAAAAGATTTTCATGGGAATTCTCTGACAGTGCAGTGGTTAGGACTTTGTGTTTTCACTGCTGTGGCTTGGGTTCAATCCCTAGTCAAGGAAGTAGGATCCTGCAAACTGTGCAGCATTGCCAAAAAAAAAGTTTTTTCCCCATAATCCTACTAATTATATATTATTTTACCTTTTTGGCTGCACTGAGCAGCACACAGAATCTTAGTTCCCTGACCAGGGGTGAAACCTGTGCCCCTGAATCAAGAGCGTGGAGTCTTAACCACTGGATTTCCAGGGAAGTTTTTATTTACTTTATTGACTGTGTTGTTATATGCACTGATAAGGCTGGTGTCTTAGCATAAATCAAGGAAGTCATTATAATCTTCAAAAAAAAAAAGCCAGTTTCTCTCAAGAATATCTTTGATAAAGCAGTAAAAAATTAACACGTGATGGGTTTATTAAAGTTATTTTAAATGAGTTAATAAAGACTTGTTTTAATTTCTAATACAGAATATATCAATAGATATAACCCACATAAAAGCTCTTTGGGGCCCTCAGTAGTTCTTAAGGGTGTAAACAGATCCTGAGACCAACGGAGTCAGCACTGCTGGGGTCACTCATAGGCTGTAACAATGGTTCCTCAAAGTTGAAGGGAACTTTCTCACATATTAAATTGCCAGCTTGAGAAACGTCTTATTTAAAGCTGAGGGTAGAGAATATCGTTGTGTTTCCTGGCAACCCTGGCTCGAGAAAAACACTGTCACTGGAATAAAGATTTTAATGGTCTCCACTCACAGGAGAAGCAAGGCATGCAAGTAGCCCTCTGAACTTCCCTTTCTCCCCTGTGTGCTGAATGTCTTGTGTTGGGTCATGGGGGATTCGGGGTGTTTGTGGCCCATGTGGGCTAGGCCCAGATATGGGCTTCCCCCAGCCCTTAGATTCATCTTTAGTTCCTTCTCCTATTCCCACTCAGGGGGCTCTTCCCGCCCACCCCATAATAGTCACAGTGGGCACAGGGAGGGGCAGGAGGATTCAGGAATCCACATCCCAACCTGGCCTGGCCTGGGACAGGGTAGAGAGTGAGTGTGTGTGCTTACGTGTGTGTGCGTGTGTGCTCCCTGGGCATGACTGTGAGTTTTGGTCCCGTCCTGTGGGCTCCAAATTCTCCCCCATACCAGGCCTCTTTTAGAGGTAATATCTGGTGTCTCCACTGGCGTCAACACATCTGGAGTTATTCAAGCCACTTTTTGGAAATGTGAGTTGCTGTGGACGGGCTGATGCTGGCATCTCTCTGTCATCTCCGGCCCAGGGAAGAGGGAAATGGAAGGCCGGGAGGGGACCCAGGTCAGCCTCGGGTGCTACTCCCTCGCTCCCCCGAAGCCAGTAGGTCCGAACTTTGCCTTTGCCCTGGAGGGAAAAAGAGGACATTGGGGTGGGGAGTGATACATCCACTTTCCCAAATGATGGGAATGGGGATGGTTGCTTGAGAAGGGGCCTGGGGGAAGGTGAGCCCTGCAGGGACCTCAAGGGGTTCGTGAGGGCAAGGACTTTTCTTTTCTACCTTCATTTCTACATCCCCTCGAAGCTCCAGCTCGAAACCACCAAACTCCTCCAGGACAGCCTTGGTTTCAGAAGATAAGTGGATCTTCAGGGCTGGGTAGAAGGGAGGAGAAGGGAGACGAGAGATGCAAGAGTTGGGAGCAGGAGACTGGGGGCCCTGGGGCTAGAAAGATGCTCTCCCACCTTCCTTTAGTCCTGAAAGCCTCCCAAATTCACAGTCCCACCCACTCCACATGGTGTCTGACCACACAGGGCTTGCCCTAAGAATTCCAGAGCTGTGTTATGATAGCCACTAGCCACATAACACCATGACAGCCATTAGTCACATGTGGCTATTTAAATTGTAATAAAAATGAAATACAGTTAAAATGCAATAAATAAATAAAATGCAATGCCTCAGAGGCTACCATATTGGACAACACAGCTTATAGTAGAGTGTAGCGGTAAAGGGCTCAGACACTGGAGCCTGCGCTGCCTAGTACGAACCCGAGCTTGGACACTCGGCTGGGGAAGTAATATTAACTCTCTGTGCCTCATTTTCCTTGTCTACAAAATGCTGAGAGTGACAAGACCCATCTCAAAGTTTTCCTGTGTGGATTAAACTTAATGTTATTCATAAAGTATTTTAAAAGAATCTGGCACTTAGGAGGCACTGTACAATTGGTTGCTATCATCGTTTTTTTTTAACTCAGCACCCTCATATTAGAGTTGAGAGAGCCCAGGCCTTGGAGAGGAGATCTGTGCAGGCTGCTGAGGTCAGGCCCAGGTCTCCTGACTACTGTTCGCAGCCCTTCCTTGACTCCCTAGCAAACTGTAGTCTAGGTCATCTTAGTATTCCAGGGCCTGGTATTCAGTAGTTGCTCAATAAATGGTGACTGAATTGAATTGTGTTGACTACAGCAGGAAGCAGATCAACAGGAAGGAAGCCTAAGGGAAGAGCTGGGAGCAAGCATTTATCAGGTACCCATTGTGTTCCAGGCGTTGTGCTGCGTTTTTTATAACCCCAAGACATCATTATTTTAAAGATAAACAGCTGAAGCTCAGACAAGCTGAACAACAATTACGTGCTAGTCATGTTACATGACTTTCTCAAATAACTCTTCTGAGGTAGATGTTTAATTCTCACTTTCCAGATAAGGAAAACAGGGGTTCAGGGAGGTGTAGCAAATTGACATGAAACATCAGTTGCAGAACTGAGATTCACACCAAGTGGGCTGCTCTGAAGCCCTCTTAACCACACCCACGAAGGCCCTAGAGGTAAGATTCCTGCTGGAAACTGCCTTTTCAGTCATTTGGCAAAGGGGGCAGCTGGGACCTGCGTCTCTGATTAGGCTCAAGGTGACCTGGCCAGGTTGAACGCTTATGAGAAGGCAACTCGGGAGAGAGAGAGAACAGGGAGTGGAAGGCATCGGCTGCCAGGCAGGCAACGACAGCTATCCTGCCCTCCCTGTCCCACCCAGGGGACCCAGAGTACCTTCCCCATTAGACTCCATTCGTGAGGCAGTGTTGACTGTGTCCCCAAAGAGACAGTACCGGGCATCTTCAGCCCCACCACGCCGGCACACACGGGTCCTGAGGGGAAGCGCATCAGTTCAGGGGAGTAGGTGGGAGGAAAGGAGGGTGACCTGGGTGAGACTAGGGTAGGGTGCCCCGGGAGAGGCAGCAGGTGGGATCTGTGGTCGGTGGGAGCCCAGGGGTGTGTGTGTGGGGAGGTGTAGCTGTATGCGCGTGTGTAGGGAGAGCTGGAGAAAGCTGGGGCTGGCCTCCCGTCTTTCGGGCGGCCTCACCCGTGTGGATGCCGATGCGCAGGCGCAGCTGCTCCTGGGGCCGGTGGCGGATGCGGAAGGAGCGGACCGCGTCCAGCAGCGCCAGGGCCATGCGGGCCACCTCGCGGGCGTGCAGCCTTCCGTTCCGCACCGGGAGCCCGGACACCACCATGTAGGCGTCACCGATGGTCTCCACCTGTGAGGGTCGCGAGAGAGGGCAGGACCTGAGGGCTCCAACTTTCTCTTCCCAGTGTGGGCCGTCACCCAGAGGGCACTGTCTCCTAGTCCACCTGTCTACCAGCCGTTGTGTTTGTTCATCCTCCATAATCCGCCCGGTTTTTCTGGCGGTTCCTGGGTCTGTCTCCCCGTGACACCTCCTCGTGACACTGTCTTTGCCCATGTCCCTTGGTCTTCTTTCTCTCTCCTTTTTTTTTTCTTTTCCCAGTTCTACCTGTTTATTGCTACCAACCCATCTCCCGCCACCCCCTTCTTGTGCGCATGCTCAGTCATGCGACCCACCCACCCCCCCCCGCCCCATGGACTGCAGCCCACCAGGCTCCTCTGTCCATGGACTTTTCCAGGCAAGAATGCTAGAGTGGGTTGCCATTTCCCTCTTCAGGGTAGTCCTCTCTTAAGGCTCTATGTCATTCTACCCTTCACTTTTCTATAACCCTGTCCACAACTGTCTGTCCCTTCCCATCTTTACTCACCTTATATACATCAAAATTGTCTATGACAGCATCAAAGCAAGTGTACAGGTCGTTGAGCAGGGTCACCACCTGGAAGAAAAGAGAATCCACAAGAGGTGAGGCGTAAGGAAGCCCACCTGGGCCCAGGTGGAAAATGCAGACCCGGAAGGCAGACCTGTGAGCTGGAGATGAGAAGCCAGCACACCTGGCTGCTCTCACATCTGTAGCTGTGCCTGACTCACCTGCATGGGCGTGCTCTCTGCTGATAGGGCTGTGAAGCCCACGATGTCACTGAAGTAGATGGTGACGCTGTCAAAGGCTTCGGCCTGGACCGTCTCCCCACGCTTCAGCTGCTCAGCCACTGAGCTGAGGGGTCAGGGACAGGGGCAGGATCAGAAGATGAGCCGGGCCCAGGGCAGGGCTGGCGGGGGCACCAAGCACGGGCACTCACTGAGGCAGAATCTGGTAGAGCAGGGCCTCAGCCTTGCGCTTCTCCTCCAGGTAGGCCTGGGTCCGCTCCTCCACCAGCTCCTCCAGGTTGTTGGCGTACTGCTCCATGCGTGACAGCAGGTTGTCCAGGATGTTGCTGCTGTTCTCCCTGGGGAGGGGGGTGGTAGAGGGGGTGGTGGTGAGAGGGGAGCAGCATGCCCAGCCCTGCAGTGCCTACCCCAGGCTCTCACCCTACCCAGACTTAAGTTAGCTTATACTGCAGCAGAGTCCCTGGAGACGGTCAGGGTTGGGGGGCACAGCAGGATGGGAGTGCAGGGGAAGAGGGTAGGAAGAAAGACCAACTCAGCCCTGAGTCCCCAGGGTCAAGTCTGAAGCTTCAGATGTATTGGCTCTTTTGCTCATTTTGTTGAACACAAGTAGGCTAGAAGAAGGTGGGGGAGATAGAGGGCTTCCCAGGTGGTGCTAGTGATAAAGAACCTGTGTGCTAATTCAGGAGACCCAGGAGACGAGGGTTCGATCCCTGGGTCGGGAAGATCCCCTGGAGGAGGGCATGGCAACCCACTCCAGTATTCTTGCCTAGGAAATCCCATGGACCGAGGAGCCTGGCAGGCTGTATAGTCCATAGGGTCTCAAAGTGTCACACATGACTGAAGTGACTTAGCACACATGCACACAGAGGAGGGAGAGAGGAACAGGGATCAACTGAGAAGATAGTGAGGGCACAGACTAGCTAAGGGGTGTGCCTGGCAGAACTGGCCCCCATAGAGCACACTGGGAAAGGGGATCAAGGATGGGTGGGAGCTCCCAGGGAGGACAGAGAGGCAAAGGGAGGAGGTGGAAGGCCATTTACTCTGCTTACCAGTGAAGACTGTGGAGAAGGGGCCAAGGAGGAGACTGGTATGAAAAATGGGTGGCTGTGGGGACAACGGGGTCCTCCAGTAGTCACAAAGGGGGCTGTGGGACTGTGGTGGGCTGGAGCAGGCTATGTCTGGGGGGCTGTGATAAGACTTAAGCGTGGGATACGTGGTGGCTGCCGTGGATGGAGGAGGCTGGGAGGGCCCAGGGGCTAACGCCAGCGACCTGTTAAATTTTCGCAACATCAGGCGGATCTGCTGGAAGGGCGGCCGCTCCTGTGGGTCCTCAGCCCAGCAGCGTTGCATCAACTGCCCCAGTTCCTCCAGGTGACTCTGCAAGACCAGGGAGGGCCGGAAGGGGGGGCTGCTCGCCCCGAGTCACACGCTCGATGATCTCTGTGTGGTGGGGGAGAGAGGATGAGAGATGGGTACAGCCTGGGGCCTGTTGAGTAATGAGGTGGGCAAGCCCAGGATCAGGGCAAGGGCCAGGGAAGCCCCGCAGGGACCTGAGCCAACCGTGCTTAGGGTCACTGGCCATAGTGGGGGAGAAGGGGGCAGCGTTTCCAAGGTTCCCTCTCTCTGGAGCTAGGCTCAGTGCAGTGTGGCGGCAGGCATTAGGGGAAAGTGTGGTCCTCTCACCTTTGGGACTGAGGTCCAAACCTTCCACGTGGAAGGCGCCGCTCCTCAGGGCAATCTCCTGAAGGATGATCCCAAAGCTGTACACATCACCAGCCTGGGAACCCCGGGCGGGGGGGCGAGGCCATTCGCAGGAGCTCAGGGGCTGTCCACAACTTTTCTGTGGGTCAGAGGTCAGGAGTCACAGGGCGAAGGGCCCAAAGCTAAGGGGTGACGGGAAACAAGGGTGTGGCTGGGCTGATCTGGAGATAAAACAGGGGGTGCTAGAGCTAGAAGGGGCTTGAGATGATTTCATCTGACTCAGCTTTCTACTGATGATGAACTGAACTGGGAGTCAGGAAAGGTGGGCCAGAGCCCATCATAGGCCAGGGCATCAGTCTCCCCATCGGGTTGTGCTGGCCGTAGGGGTTAAGGGTCAGAGTCATGTGGGGCTCACTGGCATAGAGGGTGTGTCCTTGCTCTGGCTCTGGATCCCTGAAGCTCTCCAGCCCGTAGTCGGTGATCTTGAGCACAAAGCGCCCGTCTACCACGCAGTTGGATGACTTGAGGTTCCCATGGGAGCAAATGGCTCCATTGTGTAAGAACAGCATACCCTGGGAAGTTCGGGAGGTAGGGGTCTGAGTGGGACCTCCAACCAGGGCCAGAGAAGAGGCCTGCCTGGCCCCTCGCCCCACACCCAGTGTGCTCTACCCGACCTACCTTGACAATGTCATTGGTGAGCGAGTACCGGAACATCCAGTCCAGGGTGATGCTCTCATTCTCCAGGATGTCCTGCAGGGCAGTGAGAGTCAGCCCTGTACCCTGCACGCGCCCCCAGGAGGAGGAGTGCAGGGGTCCTGCTGACATAAACTGGCAGAACGGAACAAAGCTTCGTATTTACTCTAGTGCCACCACCCTCCCCCACTTCCATTGTACAGATGGGGAAAATAAAGGTCAGAAAAAGGAGAGGCTTGCCCTTATAGTCAGTCAAGGGCGGATTCAGGGCTGGACCCAGGTGTCCTGACACTCCTTTGTCACCCTCACCTGTAGGCTCCCACGGGGACAGTACTCTGTGAGGATACAGATGTTGGGGGATCAGTGCAGGCTCCCACAAACCTGGTCAAGTGTTCATTTTGTACATCCCGCATCTGCATGTGAGAGCCAGCATCAGAGCCTAGCAGAGACCTCACTCCTCAACAAATCACCCCTACCCTCAGGGACCCCTCACTCTTCCTAAATCCCGATGTATTCTCTCCAGACATTCTATGAGCTTCGCGTGATTCCCACCCACTCCTGTTCGAAAGAACCTGTCCCCAGGATCTGCTCCCTCCTCCCTCTGCTTCCTAAGCCCATCCAGCAGAGCCCCCTAGAAAATCTCCAGTAGCCCTTCTCGCATCTGTGATTCTACTCACAATGTGCAAGGGCCCCTCCCACGGCTCTAGGGCCCACCCTTTCCTAGGATATGCTGAGGTCCCTCCGTGCCGCTTCTGTGGGCCAACCTTCCCGTATCCCCAGATTCTTCCCCAGGCTACTGCCTCCCTCCCTCCGCACATTACATGCTTCAGCTCAAATAGGACTTCTCGTGTCAGCTCAATGCGTTTCCGGTTCACACGTTTTACAGCCACGAGGTTGCCCTGAGCAAGGAGTGGAGGTGGTCACTGTGAGGAAAGAGCCCAGCACTGGGAACCCCACCACTCTGACAGCCCACCGCTGCCCTTCATTAGAGCACAGCCCTGCCCCATCCGGACAACCAGTGGTCTTACCCAGACTTACCTTATAATACGCTGTCTTGGCAAAGATTTGCAATTGGCCCTCTGTGGTCAGTAGGGAGCCATAATTGGAGCCTCTCTGAAGGGGTGGAGTGCAGGAGGGATGGTCAGCCAGGGGGCCTAGTTCTCCATCCCGGCTGTCTGAGCGCTGCTCTTCACCACCCTGCCTTATCTTTGTGTCACCCTGCCTCATCCTGTCACCCTACGTCAATGTGGGGAATTTCAGCTCATCCTGAAATCCTTTTCTCATTTATTCACTTTTTAGAAAACAAAATTTATTGGAGTGTATTTGTGTTACAGTGTTGTGTCCGTCTCTGCAGTACAGCAAAGTGAATCAAATGTGTGTACGCATCTCTCCCTTCTTTTTAGATTTCTTTCCCATTTAGGTCACCACAGAGTACCGACTAGAAGTTCCCTGTGTTATACAGGAGGTTCTCATTATTTACTTAAAAAAAAAAAAAGTATTTTCACATATGCTATCACTGACCTGTGAGGGAGGCTCTGTGGATGTAATCATTATCTGAGATGGTCTCAGAGAGGGTATGTGACTTGCCCAAGGTCACATAGCAAGTGAAGGCAGAGCTGGGATGAGAACCTTGCTCTCTACCCTATCTCGTCAGGTGCTGCCCCCTTACCCGTACCCAGCTCAGCCCCCTTTGCCCCAGTAGTGGAGTTCTTACCCCGCTCAGGGTCAGCCGGCTGCCTGCACTCCGGAGATGCCTCTCAAGGCTGCTGGGCTGCAGGTCCTCCCAGCGCACACGCCACAGCTCTGAGGCCAGTTCCTTCTCCAGCTGCATCTTCCTGGGGCATGAAACCTGCACCTGAGCCCACGTCTGAGCCCCTGACCCAGGGCGGGGGTACTCAGCAGCCCCTCCTCAGAGCCCTGGGATCTCTGCAGGAGCTGAGAGATGGTGGGGCAGTTACAGCCTCTCGGCTCCGAGTCAGGAGGCTTGGGTGAAATCCTGCCTCACTGGGGACCTTGAGCTAGTCATTTCATTTCTCTGAGTCTCATGTTCACGTCTAAATGTGCTCATGTGGAAACCGGGGATCTTGACGTTTATTTCAAAGCATTGTTATAAGAATGAAAAGAAAGGTGTGTGGAAGTGCCTGGCACACAATTTATGCTCGACCATCCCTGACTTTCTCTCCCTCCTTGCTTCCCTCTGTCATCAACTTTTCCTGCACCTGTCAGCCTCCCACCAGAAGGCAGGCGTGAGTCTTCCTTATCTCTCTCCTCTGCTCTGGGTTCAGCCCCTGGTAAACGGCCGAGCCATCATCCTTGCTCAGCTAATATGGGTCCAACACACTGCTTCCCATCTGGTCTGCACAAACAGGAAGGGAGGATAGGCCAGCCTCAGCCTAGAACGCACATCCTATGATGCTCACAGGTCTGCTCCTTCTTGGATCTCCCAGATCCCCCTTGACCACTCCTATCTCTGGTCCCTCCTTAAATCTCCTGCATTGGCAGGAGGGTTCTTCACCACTAGCACCACCTGGGAAGCCCTTTCCCCTCCTTCTTCGTTCTAGCGCTTTTTAGTCTCTCTTCTCCCCCATCTCCCTGGGCCTTGCTCTGCTGTCCCTACACCCCTCCCTCTCCACTCTGGGTCCCTGCCACCTCCTCTGCTACTGGTTCTCCGGGCCTTCCAGCCTCAGTCACCACCCTCATCCCCAGGCTCACCTGTATATGAAGAAGGAGACGATCAGGATGCTGAGAAGGGAGAGGCTCCCCACCAAAGCCAGCACCTCCAGGGTGGAGAAGTGGTCTACAGAGGGGGACCGAGTTGCAGCAAGAGAGATGTTGAGATAGACATTGGACAGGAGAAAGAAGAACTTTTTATAGATAATTTGTGTGTGTGTGTGTGTGTTTTTTTTGGCCGCACTGCATGTCATGCAGGCTCCTCTCCTGACTGGGAGTTGAACCCATGCCTAAAGTGGAAGCGTGGAGTCCTAATCACTGGAATGCCGGAAGTCCCAGCACTTTAATATTTAATTAGTGAACTCAGATGGTGGACAAAGGGACAAAAAGGCAGGCGGAGTCTGTGGGAAACCCTCAGTGCCAGAGAGCAGCACCTATTCGACTCCTTGGACAGGAAGCATGCAGTGTCTCCAGAATGGAGGCCAGGAAGGCAAGGGGCATCACCTTGGTTGCAGGCTGGGTCCTCATTGTCAAAGCCGCACTTGGGGACATCGGGAGGTGGATACCCCAGGGGCCAGTTCAGTTTGCACCCTGACGTGGTCACCAGTTCTTGGGAAGTCCCATTGAAGTTCAGAACAACCTGTGGAGGGACAGGAGTGGTGGGTGGGCAAGGGCCCTTGGTGAGGCCTCCTGTCCAGGGTAGCAGTCCTGCCCCTCACCTACCCCGTCTCTGCTGCCAGAGACTGGGTCTGCACTGTCAACAGTTCACCAAACCCTGGCGTGACTGGATACAGAGAGTCTGATACCCATGCCCCATGTTATCAGAATGGACAAACTTGAAAGTGACTTAAGTGCTTCTATATTCTATATAGAATCAGAGGCCCACACTCAGGAAGTTTGTGATCTGGGATTGAAGCACCCAGAAAACAGAAAAAGGCAGTGTTTTCAGTCCACATTCCCAGGCCTAAACCATATACTCTTCCTTCTGAATATAGCCTGCCTCTGCTGGAAGGGGATCCTGCCTACCTTCAGAGACATGGGGCTTGCTGAGGGCAGGGCTGTGTTCCCGTCTTACATCTGGGGCTCCCCAAGGACTACACCTGAGTCCCTATCATTCTGGTTGTTCCTCCAGATTGGCTGGATGGCTTTTATCCAGGGTTCACTCTTACGCAGGGAGGTGGGAAGGTGAGATGTCACTCCCAGTTGGCACTGCTATCTTGGGGGCACAACCTTACCCTGAAGGCGCCAGTGTTAGGATCCATATCCCAGAGGGAGAAGTCAGTCTCCCGGTCTCCATTGCTGTCCATTTTCAGGTTTCCTGTCACACCTGGGGGTATGGAGGATGATGGTTGTGTTTTGAGAGTGGAAGTTCAGGGACTCTAGACCTCATCTCCATCTTTTGATCTTGTCTGTCTTGCCCTCCGAATATATATATGTATATATATAATAAAAGAGACAGACATGTCATCAGCAGGAATGATTAGTGTTGGGCACTTAAGAAGACTTCCTGATGACTCCAGGGAGATGGGGGAAGAAAGCCTAAAGGCAGCTTGGAGGAGAGGAAGAGACTGGTGTGTGTAAGTGACTACCTGCACTGCAGGCCTGGAGGCCTCCCTTGCCTCCTGCCTGGGGCCCCAGGGTAGCCCATTCCTGCCACCTGCAGTCCCTGACCTTGGAAGCTTCGGTTCCACATCCGCTGAGTGATGCCCTCCCCATCGGTGACAGCTCCCCCATGTGCTAGAGTCTCCGTCACCGCCTGGATGTAGAGCAGGAGCCCATCGTGGAAGGACGCTGGGATGGTGTTCACCTGCAGGGGCAGGTAGAGCTGGGCTGGTGGAGCAAGTATGAGGGGGTGCAGAGTGGGGTGATGTGGGGCAGGGAATGGGAGGGAATGGGAACTTGGAAGAGGATGGGCGAAAACAACCCCCACCCATGTATGGACAGAGATTTCACTACTTAGAAGACACATCTGTGTACACCTGGTAGGCACATGGGGCAGGATGTATCACCCTCATTTTCCTGATAAAGATTGAGGTTCAGAGGTTGAACAATTGTCAGTGCCGCTCACCATCATCAGGAGAAACAGAGGAGCAAAGGGAAGGGAAAGAAGGGCTGGCCTGGGAAGAGGAGAGAGGCTGAGAAAGCAGGGCAGAGACCAGCAGAGGGCTGTGGAGTGGCGATTTGGGGCCCACATCACCCAGGACCCCCTCCTACCAAGCCATCCTCCATGGTGAAGTTGAACTGCTCAAGGGCCAAGCGTTTTAGCTTCTGTAGGAATTCCAAGTACTCGGGATTATCCGGCTCTTTATATGTAATGATTTTGGCAGCCTAAAGAGGAGTCAGGGGAGAGGGGAGAGCTGGTTGGATGCTGACTCTGGTCCTCCCTGTACCCTGAGTGCCCACCTCCCAGAGTGGCACCTCTGCTTAGCTCAAGGTCAGATTGGACCCCATGTCCTGCATGAGGTGCTGCCTGCATCAAAGCATGGAATGAACTGGGATGGCATTTCTAAGTCCCGATGGTCGTTGGAATGTGAACATTATCCCGCCTCAAGGGCATTCTCTCATATTTTTAGCCTCCTAGTTTTGAAGTCCTCCGACCCTCTATGTACCTCTGGCCCCAGACCTCTACTCTTCTGTCACCTAACTCCCTACGAGAATCAATAATTTCTTTTCTGGAATCCTTTTTAGACACTGAGGCACCCAGGACCCGGAAAAGATGTGCCAGCAACCCAGAGCCCCACAGCCTGGGCTTCCAAGCTGGACCCTCACCTGAAAGGCCTGGTGGGCACTGATATCCTGCCCATCTCCTCTCTCCCAGGGCTTGCGGGGAGCAAGGCCGTGTGCACCTTGCAGGCTTTGCCCAAAGAGGTCCAGGTGGAAGAAAACATAGTCGTCCCCACTCAGGCCAGCTTCCAGGGCCAGAAGCATGAGGGTTCTGAAGGTATCCGGCGAGCTGCAGATGTAGATAACTGGGGAGAGAGAAGCCAGGGAAACCAGGGTGTCAGGAGTGGAGGAGAAACTGAAGCTGGCGGGCCCAGGGGAGGAAGTTCAGAGACCCTGCGGTGGTTAAGTGGAACTCCTGGCTCAGTCTAGGCTAAGCAGGAGAAAGCCGAGGGAGGAGGTGGTGGGAGGGGAGAGGAGGAAGGAGGCCAGATAGGGAGAGCAGGAATGGTGGAGCTAAAGGTGGAGAAGGTGAGGTGTGGAACAGGGAGAGCAGAGGAGGGCCAGCTGGAGAGGGGACGGGAAGAGGAGAGGGCATATGGGAGCTCCGGGAGGAGAAGCTGGAGCAGGGAAGCAGGCTGCTGGGAAAAGAGGGGAAATGGGGAGAAAAAGAGGGCTAGAACAGCCGGGACCCCACTAAGTGTCAGGGTGGTAGCTGGAGGCCTTTTTAACCTCTGTTAACTCCGGAGGAATCGGTGGGAAGGAGGCGAGGGAGTGGGGAGGTGAGAATACAGGCGAGCCTAGGAAGAAGAGAGGGGGCCATGGAGAAAGACAGGGAAATAGAAACTCAGAGGTGGACAGGGCGGAGGAGGCCGAGGCAGAAATGAAGGGCCCAGAGGAGGAGACGTTTGGTGCAGACAGGAGAGAGGTCAAGTTCCAGGGAAGGCCCGGAGGCAAAGCGGCCAGGCGGGCGTGCCCTGCCTCTCACCTCGGCCTTTACGCCGCACGGTGCGCAGTAGCATGGTGTAGTGGTCGCGGTCTCCCTCGGCGAATTCCAGGTGGTCCACTGTGATGTTGAGGCGGTCGCGAACCCGCATGTACAGCCCCTCCACCACGAAGAAGCAGGGCTGGTCGTCACCCGGCTGGTAGGCGTAGAGCACGAGCGCCTGGCGCTCCCAGCCCAGCCGTCGGTGCAGCGCCGCCACGAAGTCGCCCAGCTTGGCGTGGCTGGGTCCCGCGCGGGTGGTCAGCGCGTACTCGTCCTTGGCTCCGAAGCCCACGGCTGGGGCGCCGGCGGTCAGCAGCGGCACCCGCCAGTGCGCGGTGAAGCGGCCCACGGGGGCGGCGGCGTACACGCAGCCGGGGCCCAGGGAACACCGCGGGGCTGTGCTCCCACTTGAGGTCCACGGCGGCCAGGGGCGCGGCGGTGTCGGAGCAGACGCCCAGCGCGCTCTCACTGCTGCCCAGCACCGTGCGGACTGTCCAGCCTGGCAGCAGGTCCGGCCGCTCCTTCACCCGGGCCAGGGCCAGCTCCACCGCCGGTCCCACGCGCGCCCAAGACCACGGGTACGAGGTGTTGGTCAGAGGCAGCACCACGGCCACCGTCAGGTTGCCAGCGTAGCTGCCCGGGAGCAGTAGCAACGGCGGTAGAAGCAGAAGCAGGCGCAGGCGGGCGCCGGAGGGGCGCCCGGGGCGCGGCATGGCCTCAGTGGGCACCGTGGTGGGCGAGCGCTCTCACCATGGCCTCAAGCGTCCACTCCGGCTGAGCGGCCGGTACTGGGCACCGGGAGCGCCCCTGTGGGAGGGAAGAGGGGGCGGAGCGGGGGCGCTCACCTCGGAGCACGCTGCCCCCTCTAGCTGCGACAGTCCGCGCCGGGAGCGCCAGAGGCGCGCGACCTAGGGGTGTGCCCAGGGCTCTGCGGAGCAGGTGGGTGCGAGGAGAGCGCGGGGGCCGAGAGGACCCGAGTGTGAACCACAGGGTGTGGGCGTGTGTGTGTGTGTGTGTGTGTGTGTGTGTGTGTGTTAAGAGAGAGAAAAAGAGAGCGCGAGCGAGCGCTCAGTGGAAAAGGATGGGGGAGAGGGCGCCAGGGAGGAAAAGGGGAGTGTGAGTGTTTGTAAGTGTGCGTGAGCGCTTGGCCCAGGGAGTGTGCCAGAAGGGGCGTCCAGCCGGCCCAAGTCTCCGACAGTCCGGGGGAACTGGGGAGGACCCAAGCCAAGGTCCGAACCCTCCCTCCCGGCCGCTTCCCCTCCCAGACTCCGAGACCGCAGAACCAAGCCTGGATCTTTAACTCCTTCCTCCCCGCCCCGAAGTCGTGGACTCTGCCGAGCCTCTCAGCCCGCGCGCTTTCCTCTAGGTCCTCTTCCCGCTTCTCGGCGGGCCAAATGTGTTTCTCCTCCGAGAAGCGGTACTCGCAGAAGGGGCTCCCTCACGGGGATGGAAGGACAGAGATGTATGGAAGTAAGAGTGCCTCTTGCGCCCCACCTTGTCCTTCTCCTCCTACCTGGCTCCGTCTCGGGAAGAAAGAGGTGCAGGTTTGGGATCTTAGCCGGAAAAGGTGTGTGTGTGGTTGCGTGTCAGATTGTGGGGCAGGAGGGTGATGGTTTTTGGAAAAGAAATTAAAGTAGTTGAATCCAGGGTCCCGTGACCACTCTATCTAGGATGTCATCCACCCCCCAGCTTCCAGACTGAGCGGATTAGTGGAGGAAAAGGGCCAGGTGGTAGGACGGAGTTAACTCTTTAGTTCCCAAAAGGCCGTAGGAACGGGAGGGAGAGCTGGTGGGTGGCCGCTGAAACGAAGAGGTGTGACCTCAGGGCCGCTACGGGCGTGTGCGTTTGGTTTGTCTTAAAGAGGATTATTACAGTGAGATTTGTCGGGACGGTGGCAAGACAGTGTTGGAAATGACAAGCGGAGGCGTATACCGGGGAGTGTTTGGGGGGCCCTTGACGGCTGGGCCAGGGGCAGGACAGCTGTGGAGTCAGTCTGCTCTCTAGTGGCCAGAAGAAGTCACTGGCGGTATCGCGCGTTAACTTCTGAAAACTTCTGCCTCACTTCATTTCGGATCAGTCCCTCAGGACCAAAGATCAGCAAACTTCTGCACTGTAGACTTTCAAAGGACCCATTACATGTTAAGCACCAACTAGACGCTGAAGGCATAAATATGAAGATTCTCTGTGTGTATATTTGTCCTTGTTGTTGTTCAGTCACTAAGTCATGTCCTAATGTTTGCCACCCCAGGGACTGAAGCACACCGGACTCCTCTGTCCTTCACTATCTCCTGTCCATTGAGTCGGTGATGCCATCTAACCATCTCATCTGCCACCTCCTTTTCCTTTTGCTTTCAGTCTTTCCCAGCATCAGAGTCTTTTCCAGTGAGTAGGCTCTTCACATCAGGTGGCCAAAGTACTGGAGCTTCAGCTTCAGTCCTTCCAATGAATATTCAGGGTTGATTTCCTTTAGGATTGACTGGGCTTGATCTTCTTGGTGTCCAGTGGACTCTTAAGAGTGTTCTCCAGCACCATGGTATGAAAGGATCAATTCTTCAGCGCTCAGCCTTCTTTAAGCTCCAACTTTCACATCCATACATGACTACTGGAAAAACCTTAACGTTGACTATACGGACCTTTGTTGGCAAAGTAATGTCTGTGCTTTTTAATGTGCTGTCTAGGTTTCATAGCTTTCCTTCCAAGGAGCAAGTGTCTTTTAATTTCATGGCTGCAGTCATCATCCACAGTGATTTTGGAGCCCAAGAGAATAAAATCTGTCCTGTTTCCACTTTTTCCCCTTCTATTTGCCATGATGTGATGGGACTGGATGCCATGATCTGAGTTTTAATCATGTTGAGTTTTAAGCCAACTTTTTCACTCTCCTTTCACCCTCAGGAAGAGGTTCTTTAGTTCCTCTTTACTTCGTGCCATTAGAATGGTAGTATCTGCATATCTGAGGTTATTGATATTTCTCCTGGCAATCTTGATTCCAACTTGTGATTCTTCCAGCCTGGCATTTCATATGCTGTACTCTGCATATAAGTTAAATAATCAGAGAGACAATATGTAGCCTTGTTGTACTCCTTTTCAGTTTTGAACTAGTCTTCCCTGTCTGATTCTAACTGTTGCTTCTTGACCTGCATTCAAGTTTCTCAGGAGACAGGTGAGGTGGTCTGGTATTCCCATCTCTTGAAGAATTTTCCACAGTTTATTGTGATCCACACAGTCAAAGGTTTTAGTGTGGTCTGAAGCCAAAGTGGATGTTTCTCTGTTGCTTTCTCTATGATCCAATAAATGTTGGCAATTTGATCTTTGGTTCCTCTACCTTTTCTAAATTCAGTGTGTACCTCTGGAGTTCTCCATTCACATACTGCGGAAGCCTAGCTTGAAGGATTTTGAGCATAACCTTGCTATCATGTTGCTGCTGCTGCTAAGTCGCTTCAGTCATGTCTGACTCTGTGCGACCCCATAAACGGCAGCCCAGCAGGCTTCCCCCATCCCTGGGATTCTCCAGCCAAGAACACTGGAGTGGGTTGCTATTTCCTTCTCCAATGCAGGAAAGTGAAAAGTGAGAGTGAAGTCGCTCAGTTGTGTCCGACTCTTCATGACCCCATGGACTGCAGCCTAGCAGGCTCCTCTGTCCATGGGATTTTCCCAGGCAAGACTACTGAGTGCAACTGTATGGTAGTTTGAACATTCTTTGGCATTGGAATGAAAACTGATCTTTTCCAGTTTTCCATTCAACAGTGGCCACTGTTGAATTTTCCAAATTTGCTGACATTTTGAGTCCAACACTTTAACAGCACCATCTTTTAGGATTTGAAATAGCACAGCTGGAATTCCATCACCTCCACTAGCTTTGTCTGTAGTAATGCTTCCTAAGGTCTATTTGACTTCACACTCTGAGAAGTCCAGCTCTCGGTGAGTGACCACATGATCGTGGTGATCCCAGTCATTAAGACCATTTTGTACAGTTCTTCTGCGTATTCTTGCCACCTCTTCATCTCCTCTGCTTCTGTTAGGTCTTTATTGTTTCCATCCTTCATCATGCCCATCCTTGCATGAAAAGTTGGCTTGATATCTCCAATTTTCTTGAAGAGATCTCTAGTCTTTCCCATTCTATTGTTCTGCTCTATTTCTTTGCATTGTTCATTTAAGAAGACCTTCTTATCTCTCCCTGCTATTCTCTGTAACTTTGCATTCAGTTGAGTTTATCTGTCCCTTTGTCCCTTGCTTTTTCATGTCTCTTCTTTCAGTCATTTATAAAGCCTCCCCAGACAACCACTTTGCCTTCCTGCATTTCTTTATCTTTGGGATGGTTTTGGTTCCTGCCTCAAGTACATGTTACGAACCTCTGTTCATAGTTCTTCAGGCACTCTATCAGATCTAATCCTTTGAATCTATTCATCACCCCCACTTTATAATCCTAAGGGATTTGATTTAGCTCATACCTGAATGACCTAGTGGTGTTTCCTACTTTCTTCAATTCAAGTCTGAATTTTGCAATAGAGAGCTCATGATCTGAGCCACAGTCAGCTCCTGGTCTTGTTTTTGCTGACTGTATAGAGCTTCTCCATCTTTGGCTGCAAATAATATAATCAATCTGATTTTAGTATTGACCATCATTGATGTCTATGTATAGAGTCATCTCTTGTGTTGTTGGAAAAGGGTGTTTGCTATGACCAGCGTGTTCTCTTGACAAAACTCTGTTAGCTTTTGCCCTGCTTCATTTTGTACTCCAAGGCCAACTGAAAGTGAAAGTATTAGTAGCTCAGTTGTGTCCAACTCTTTATGACCCCCATGGACTGTTATAACCCCCACCAGGCTCCTCTGTCCATGGAATTCTACAGGCAAGAAAACTGAAGTGGGTAGCCACTCCCTTCTCAAGGGGATCTCCCCCCACCCCCAGGACTCCTACGTTAAGGGCAGATTCTTTACTGTCTGAGCAACCAGGGAAGCCACTCTGAGGCCAGACTTACCTGTTATTCCCAGTATCTCTTGAATTTCTACTTTTACATTCCAATTTCATATGATGAAAAGGATATCTTTTTGGTGTTAGTACTAGAAGTTCTTGTAGGTCTTCATAGAACCTATTAACTTCAGCTTCTTTGGTATCAGTGGTTGGGGCATAGACTTGGATTACCGTGATATTGAATGGTTTGCCTTGGAAATGAACAGACATCATTCTGTCGTTTTTGAGGTTGCCCCAAGTACTGCACTTTGAACTCTTCTATTGACTATGAGGGTTATGTACTTTCTTTCTTCTAAGGGATTCTTGCCCACAGTAGTAGATATAATGATCATCTGAATTAAATTTGCCTGTTCCCATCCATTTTAGTTCACTGATTCCTAAGATGTCAATGTTCAGTCTTGCTGTCTCCTGCCATCTCGACATCCAGTTTACCTTGATTCATGGACCTACATTCCAGGTTCGTATGCAATATTGTTCTTTAACAGCATCAGACTTTACTTTCACCACCAGACACATCCACAAATGAGTGTCATTTCCACTTTGGCCCTGTTGCTGCGTTCCTTCTGGAGCAATTAGTAATTGCCCTCCACTCTTCCCAGTAGCGTACTGAACAACTTCGGCCTCGGAAGCTCATCTTCCAGTATCATATCGTTTTGCCTATTCATACTGCCCATGAGGTTCTTGCAACAAGAATACTGAAAGGGGTTGCCATTTCCTCCTCCGGTGGACCACATTTTGTCAGAACTCTTCACTATGACCTGTCCGTCTTGGGTGGCCCTGCACAGCATGTCTCATAGCTTCACCGAGTTACACAAGCCCCTTCACCACGACAAGCCTGTGATCCATGAAGGGGTTGGGAGGATGAGAAAGTTATTCTGTACAGAGAGAGCAGAATACTGAAGTATGTTTCTTACATATTTAGAAAATTTTGAATATTGTTATGGTCTAGAGCAAACAGTAGCCCATAGACCAACTTTAGATGGCAGGCATGTTTTATTTCACCTGTTCTCTCTCTCTCTCTTGGAATTGACCAAGAATGTGGACAATTAAATTACACACACACACACTCATGTATGTGTAATTTAATTGGCCCACATTTTTATATCAGCAGGTGACACATGAATATTTTGACTTCTGACTTGTCTTAAAATATTGGAGAACTGGTGCATCTCTCTATGAACAATCATCTGAAACCAATCATCCAATATTTCTTTGAGATGAGTCTAGCTCATCACAGGTCCTATACACCATGTTGACTCATTTGCATCATTGGCTGCAGCACTAGTGTATGTTTTCAACCCTGATCTAAGATGTAAGGTATATGGGTGTAAGAATGACTGAGGAGGAGAGGCAAGAAAAGGCTGCAGAGGACAGATAATGCAAGCTTTGTGCGACAGGCATAATGTCTTTGTCCTAAAGGGAGGACTCCAGAAGCTATAGAGGTAGATAGCAAATAGGGAAAAAAAAAAACAAAACAGTTTTATTGAAGTATATCTGTTATACCATAAACTGTACATTTGTAACATATATTACGATTTTGTGAGCTTGGATGTGAAACCATCACCACAACATCAAAGTAATACACATTTTCATCACCTCCAAAAATTTCCTTGTGTCCTTTTGTGTGTGTGTGTGTGTGTGTAAGAACACCTAACATGAGATCTACCCTTTCAACAAAATTTGTAATGTATAATGTGGTCTTGTTCATTATAGGGAAATAGAAGTAGAACCAATTGGAATTCAGGAAAAGAAGACAGCATACAAATAACTGAAGTCTAGGTAACACTGACCCATTAGTTGAGAAGCTGAAAGGTTGTGGAGGGAGGGGGAAGATAACAATTTTAGTGTATTGGTTTTGAGGTGCCTGTAGATACCCAAGTGGAGGTATCCAATAAGCCATTGGAATAGTGGAACTGGAACTCAGGAGAACTAGACTAGAAATCTAACTTAGTAATTGAGCTTCCCTTTTACCCATAGTGGCTTATTTGTCCAACCCTCAAGCTGAGCTGAAGATAACTAAAAAATGGTAGATGAAATGCTTTTGAAAATCAACAGTCTAGGAAGGCAGTGAGAGCGTGGAAAGACAGAAAAGCAGGAGATCCGCAGTAGGAAGCCTCTTCCCCTGGAGTCGTTTCCAGATCCAAAATTGGTGGCAGAAAATCGGCTACATGGGGCAAGTGAGACAAAAGCTGGAGTCCAGATGTCCCCAAAGATGATCACCCGGGGAAACCATCTTCCTAGTTAGGGTTAAGGTCCTGAAAGGTTAGGGTCCTGAAAGGCTGCACTCTTAGGGGAAACCCAGGAGTAGGGGAAACCAGAAGTAAACAGAAAATCCAGTCTTGAAATAGTCAAAAGCCCAACATTAAGAACCAATTGATGGGTTTAAGAGCAAGTTAGACTCAAGTGAGGAGTAAGTAATGAAGTGGAAGAAAGCATAGAAGAAGCCACTGAGAATGAAGCATGGACAAAAAGGAATGAAAATATAAAAGAGGAGGTTAGAGGGAAAAAAAGGAGGCTGCAGATATAAAAGATATCATGAGAAAGTCTGGTTCTCCTTTATTTGGAGCCAAGGAGGGAGGGAAGTAATAGGGTAGAAGCAATATTTAAAGAGACAGTGGCTAAGAAACTTAAAAAATATGTACATCAAGCCACAGATTCAAGAAGCTCAACAAATCTCAAGATTAAAAAGAATAATCCATACCTGGAACCATCAGAGTGAAACTACAGGAAATGGAAGATTTGTCTCTCAGTCATGTCTGACTTCTTGTGACCCCATAGACTGCTGCACACCAGGCTTCCCTGTTCTTCACTGTCTCCTATAGTTTGCTCAAACTCATGTTCCTTGAGTCGATGATGCTATCCAACCATTTCATCCTTTGTCCCCACCTTCTCCTGCTTTCAATCTTTCCTAGCATCAGGGTCTTTTCAATGAGTCGACTCATGTCCGACTCTTTGCGACTCCATGGACTGCAAACTCCAGGCTTCCTAGTCCTTCACTGATTATGGTATTAGGATCAATTAAATCCATTAGTGAGTACCTGGCATCACTTAAATAAGTGAAAATACTTATGATACAATTTTCTGGATGTGAGAGTGTAATTGAAAAAGTCTTGGTCTTACTTTTAAATCTAAACCAAATTAGTTACTGTGTGACACTGATTGTTGTTCAGTCACTAACTCATGTCCAACTCTTCACAACCCCACGAACTGCCCCATGAACTGCAGCACTCCAGGCTTCCCTGTCCTTCACTATCTCCTGCTCAAATTCATGTCCACTGAGTCAGTGATGCTATCTGACCACCTCATCCTTTGCTTCCTTCTTCTCCTTTTGCCTTCAATCTTTCCCAGCATCAGGGACTTTTCCAACGAGTCTGATCTCCACATCAGGAGGCTAAAATATTGGAACTTCATCAGTTTCGGTCGTTCCAATGAGTATTCAACATTAATTTCCTTTAGGATTGACTGGCTTGATCCCTTGCAGTCCAAATGGACTCTCAAGAGTCTTCTCCAGCAGCACAATTTGAAATCGTCTATTCTTTGGTGCTCAGCCTTCTTTATGATCCAACTATTAAATTCATGTGACTACTGGAAAAACCATAGCTTTGACTGTAGGGACCTTTGTCAGCAAAGTGATGTCTCTGGTTTTTAAAATGCTGTCAGGGTTTGTTATAGTTTCCCTTCCAAGGAGCAAGTGTCTTTTAATTTCATAATCGCAGTCACCATCCCCAGTCATTTTGGAGCCCAAGAAAATAAAATCTGCTACTGTTTCCACGACCAGATGCCATGATCTTTGTTTTCTGAATGTTGAATTTTAAGCCAGCTTTTTCACTCTCCTCTTTCACCTTCATCTAGAGGCTGTTTAGTTCCTCTTCATTTTCTGCCATTAGAGTGGGGTCATCTGCATATCTGAGGTTATTGATATTTCTCCCGGCAATCTTTAAAATCTTTAAAGACAATCAGAAAAAGAGGATTGGTTACTCTCAGAAGAGCAATCATTTGACTAACAACTCTTTTTCACAGCAAAAATGGAAGCCATAAATAGTAAAATAATATTGTAAATGTGCTGAAAGAAAATGACTTCCAGTTTAGAATTACATATCTGGAGAAAATTTCCTTCAAAAACAAAGGTGAAATAAAGATGTATTCAGAGAAGCTGAAAACAAGAAAGTTAGCCACCAGCAGAAGGGCATTAATTCTCAAGGAGTATTATTCCATAGTGTTGTGGATACAGGAAGGAATAAAGAGCTTAAAAATGGTAAATCTCAGTGACCACTGTCTTAGTAAGCATTAATGTCTTATGGGATTGAAAAAAATATATGGAATTTAAATTCTGTAAACATATACACCTACACTTACCCAATAGGAACAATTGCATCTCACAAGAATCTTGTACAAAAATGGTCATAGCAGCTTTATTCATAAAGGCTTCAAACTGGAGACAACCCAAATGTATTAGCCTGAGTCTCAGCCAGTCAGAGGTCCTGTATTCAACACAGGAGAATGGATAAACAAACTGTGGAATATTTATGCAATGGAATGCGACTCATAATAAAAGGGAACAAATTGCTGACGGACGCAAAACTTCAGAAGAATTTTAAAATGGGTCAAACAAAAGAAGCTAGACAAAAAAAAAAAGTATGTAGGATGTGAGCCCTTTTTGTGAACAAGGGACAAAAGTAATCTCTGGTAATAGAAATTAGAATAGCGATTGCCTCTAGGAGAAGGGCAAAAGGGTATCAGTGAATTTTTGAGGTGATAAAAATGTTATGTTCATCATGTGGTGGTTACCTGGGAAAAATATATTACTCAAAATTAATCAAGCTGTAGACTTAAGATCTGTGCACTCTGCTGTAGTAAATAATACACCAATATAGTACTTAAAGGGGTTACACAACAATATATACAATCCTGGAGGAACTGATGGTGGTAAAAGGAATTAAATGATTCTTGCATTTTTCTCGAGGAGGGAAAAGATTTTATAAAACTAGACTTTGCCAGTCAAGGAGGTGCGTCATAATTTTTAGGATAACCGTTAGAAATGTAGAAAGAGTGGGAACTCTCAATTGACAGAAGCAGGGAAGGAATAATAAACAGTAATCAATGCAAAAGAAGGCAAGGAGGATAAACAGGATTATAGGAAGGACAAAAAGCACCTTGGAAGAAACGTTATGACCAACCTAGATAGCATATTGAAAAGCAGAGACATGACTTTGCCAACAAAGGTCCGTTTAGTCAAGGCTATGGTTTTTCCAGTGGTCATCCCATGGACGGAGGATTCTGGTGGGGTGCAGTCCATGGGGTCGCTAAGAGTCGGACACGACTGAGCGAATTTACTTTCACTTTTCACTTTCATGCATTGGAGAAGGAAATGGCAACCCACTCCAGTATTCTTGCCTGTAGAATCCCAGGGATGGCGGAGCCTGGTGGGCTGCCACCTACGGGGTCGCACAGAGTCGGACACGACTGAAGCGACTTAGCAGCAGCAGCAGCAGCAGCAGGAGGAGGAGCAGCAGCAGCAGCAGCAGCATGTATGGATGCGAGAGTTGGACTGTGAAGAAAGCTGAGCACCGAAGAACTGATGCCTTTAAACTCTGGTGTTGGAGAAGACTCTTAAGAGTCCCTTGGACTGCAAGGAGATCCAACCAGTCCTTTCTGAAGATCAGCCCTGGGATTTCTTTGGAAGGAATGAAGCTAAAGCTGAAACTCCAGTACTTTGGCCACCTCATGCGAAGAGTTGACTCATTGGAAAAGACTGATGCTGGGAGGGATTGGGGGGCAGGAGGAGAAGGGGACGACAGAGGATGAGATGGCTGGATGGCATCACCGACTCGATGGACGTGAGTCTGAATGAACTCCGGGAGATGGTGATGGACAGGGAGGCCTGGCGTGCTGCGATTCATGGGGTCGCAAAGGGTCGGACACGACTGAGCGACTGAACTGAACTGAACTGAATATGAATTTATGTAAATGCAACCACAGTATATACGTGGCTGTGAAACTTTGCTTAAAGGGTGGAATCCGCCAGAGAGGTTGTAGAATGAGGAAAGGAGACAAAAAATGGCAGAGGTCTGGTCCTTCTCTCCTGTCGCTTCCCTTGCCCTCCTCTTCTGAGCTCTCTTTCCAAAAGCTGTCTCAGTTTCCCTTCTAGTTCCTCACTATCAGTACTTTCCCTCTCTGAGTCAATCAACATACATACTCATATCCGTTTCTTCTGCTTCAGCCTCTGTGAACCACATCCAGACATGTAGTGTTCACAGTCACCCAAAATCCCTTCCTACATGATTTTGCTTGCCTTTTCCGTTTCACTCGCTGATGGCAAAAACAGCTTTTAAAGGCTGCATTTTTTTTTTTTTTTTGAGGGGAAAAAGTAGGATTACGGTAGTTACATTTACTGAAGAAATTTAAAACAGAACTGTATCAGGAGAAAAAGAAAAAAAGACAAAAGTAGCACTAGCAGAGGATGGTTTCGATCCATCGACCTCTGGGTTATGGGCCCAGCACGCTTCCGCTGCGCCACTCTGCTGTCACAGCGTTTTGTTTTTCAAGAATCATATAGAAAGGTCTCTGGATGTCAGCCATCCTAACTACACAGCGCTCTCTAGTGTCTGCAAAAGGGCGTTAACGTCTAACCCATTCTTATTGGCTAGTTACTGACATAGCAGGCCCTTTTCATTGGCTCAATAAACCGGTTTGCCACAGCAAACCAATAGGCACAAGCAGCGGAGTACGGCGGGAGCCAATCGAGCTGGAGTTTGTTGGGACACGCCGGCAAGCTGCCTCTCCAGTTGTCGGCTCCCCAGAGGAAAGGGGCGGTTGGTGTGGCCTCCATTGTTCGGGATCTAGGACGCCATGAGGTAAGGGTTGTGGGGTGCTCTGGAGAGGTTTCAGGTATTAAACCGAAAACTTTAGGAAGTTGGTCCGAAAGGAGTCGGCGGACTGGAAAGGGCCATGTACCTGGGGATTGCACGGAAACCTGAGAACACCGGCTCTAAGAGAAAGGGAGGTCGGGGCCAGTGGAGGCGGGGAAACTTGGCCGGGGATGGGGGGTGGGGCCCAGGAGTCGAGAGGCGGTTTCGACTATTCGCTCTCTGGGGGTTCAGATGAGAGGGTGTCCTCAGGTTCCAGGAGGAGCACCCCCACACCTCCTATTTAGACTGAGACGGCTGGAACGTGTCTCATTCATCCTCAGTTCCGGGCACTTGACATACACGATACGCCTGATAGATGCTTTTACTACATGAACGAATAAATAAGCAGTCACATTAGTCTGCGAAGTATTAGGGTTGGCGGGACCCGGCGATTATGGGATGTTTCTTGTAGGGCTCTCTGAGTCTCGTCAGTATTTAATGTAGTTTGATGTGATTCAGTTATCCAGTCATGGGGAGTGAGGCTGGACATTTGGAAGGTGTAGAAGTGTAAGTGAGAATGGAATCCTTTGGCTTCCAAAGGGAAGTGCAGAGCGATAAAGGTAGGTTAACTTGAAATCATAGGGCCGGTATCGAGGAGATTGCTTCAATGAGGTGAAAAGAAAGTTAAAATATTTTAATAATGCATTTCTAGGGGTGACAGAGGCCGAGGTCGTGGCGGGCGCTTTGGTTCCAGAGGAGGCCCAGGAGGAGGGTGAGTGCCAGTTTTAGCATCTGTGCCCGTTGGTTTCCGTTTCAAGTCATCTAGATAGGAGTGGAGTAATCTTCCCTGGCTTGTTGAGATCCAGCTGTAGTTTAGAAGTATTCTTCTCATGCTCTCTTGATAAATGAGTTTGGCCCCATTATGTGAAGTCAGTTTGATTTATGTGGTGAGTAATCTGGATTGTTTTTCTGCTTTTTAGGTTCAGGCCCTTTGTGCCACATATTCCATTTGACTTCTATTTGGTGAGTACCTTGGCTCTTCCCTGGTGGCTAAGAGGTTAAAGTGTCTACCTCTAATGCGGGAGACCTGGGTTCGATCCCTGGGTGGGGAAGATCCTCTGGAGAAGGAAATGGCAACCCACTCCAGTATTCTTGCCTGGAGAATCTCATGGACGGAGGAGCCTGGTGGGCTACAGTCCATGGGGTCACAAAAAGTCAGATACGACTGAGCAACTTAACTATAAACTTTGGCCACTATTCAATTTTTGTTTCTTGGAACCTGGTGTCTCCCTGTTAATGAAGTCATATGGTAGTTGGAGTAGAAAAAGGGAGCGTTTGAGTCATCTGTGTTGCTTTACATACAAAAACAGTGTAACCTGGGTGGGGAAGACAGTTCCTTCATTACAGTTGACAGTAACATGATTATAATCTTTGTTCTGAACAGTTAATTGTATCACTGCCTTATCTGTTAATATTAGGGTTGCGAGAGCATAAGTGGTGTAGAATTGTCTCTTTTTTGTGTTGTGGCAACAGAAAAATCTGTTGTATATTGTTTTTGGTAAGTAATATATAGTAGTTTATTTCTTGTTTAGTGTGAAATGGCTTTTCCCCGGGTCAAGCCAGCACCTGATGAAACTTCCTTCAGTGAGGCCTTGCTAAAGAGGAATCAGGACCTTGCTCCTAATTCTGCTGAACAGGTATATTCTGTTGGTTTTCTCCTGAGATTTCATGAAGGAAGCTAGAGAAGTAAATAGCTACTTGGTGAGGTTACTGTTATCAGAACCTTAACTCCATAGGTTTAATTATTCTTATTTTTCATTGTGGGTAAAGGGAGAGCATCAGGTGAATGTATAAACAGATTACATGTGCATTCATATTATTATTGGGGAATCTGTCTTTGGGATCAAAGTTTTCTCTTCTGGCATATTCAAGGCTGGGAGGGTCAGGGTGCTCTCAGAATCTGGTAGAGCTATTGATTCATCTCCTATTGAAGGAATTAAGGAAATAGTCAAACTTAATGAAAAGTTGCTTGGTATTTCACCTGAGGGTATTTTTGTTTCCTGCTATCTTTCAGGCCTCTATCCTTTCCCTGGTGACAAAAATAAATAATGTGATTGACAATTTGATTGTGGCTCCAGGGACCTTTGAAGTGGTGAGTTTTTGAAGATTTAGTCCCATTCCCTTTAGAGGGAAGCGATGGTAGTATGAAAGTTTCCTTGGTTCCTGTCGCTTGATTCTTCAGATGCTTATTCAAAGCCACTCTTGGAATGGGAAAGTACAGTGGAATTCCTTTGTAGTATTGATCTTAGGAACCAGACTCATCATTGCTGTCAGCTAGCCGTAATGAATCAGGCTTTTCATTGCTCATTTTGGAATATGATTTGAACTCTGCTACTTCCAAATCTGGGTAATAAGCGTCTCACTTCTAAGTTTTGTTTTTCTTTCTTAAATCGCTTTTCCAACAGCAAATTGAAGAAGTCCGACAAGTTGGATCATATAAAAGGGAACGATGACTACAGGACACAATGTGGCTGACCTGGTGGTGATCCTAAAGATTTTGCCAACATGTGAGTGTGCCTCTCTTTGGCCACAGCAGCAGAACATAGCAGTTGGATTCGAGGCATAGGGATCTAAATGGTGTGCTGTATGTGAAAGAATGTATGACCAGTTACTTCAGGACAGACTTTGCTCCCCAGGGGTATTCGGCAGTGTCTGGAGATGTTTGAGGCTAACGTCTTCTGGTAGAGGCCAATGTTGCTGCTAAGCATCCTGCAGTGGACAAGACAGACCCTACCTCCCAACCCCAAACAAAGAATTATCCAGGCCAAAATGGCATTAGTCCCACTGATAAAAATCCCTACTGTGGAAAAAAAGTGTGTGTAAAGGAGGAGGTGTCATCGAGCCTTCAGTTTCTCTGTTTTTACAAACTTCCCCTTGCAAAAGTGTGTATTCAGTTGCTTGTCGTTTCTCTGAAGGAATCAGAGTGCAGAGTAGCTTTGAGACATATAGAAAGTCTACTAAAATAATTATAATCTTCATTATCTCTTTTTCTCTTTCAATCTAGTGGAAGCTGTTGCTGCACTAGGAAACAAGGTTGTGGAGAGCCTAAGAGCACAGGATCCTTCTGAAGGTTTGTTTGTTGCTGAACATGTAATACAGTGGTCATAGAAGCCAGGTTTATAATTATAAGTACATTTAACAAAGTCAGGTCAGGCTAGAAGGAAGAGTGAGCGCAGAGTTTTATGTTGGGGAAGTTGCTAGCGGAGATCACCAGCATTCAAAATCTAATTGATTTCCCTTGCTTTTAAAATTCTGTGTTCTCAATTCTGACTCTGGACTGTTGCTGTTTTTTAAAAACTGGGACTTCCCTAGTGAATCAGTTGTTAAGATTTTACACCACCAATGCAAGGGGTATGGGTTCAATCCCTGGTTTGGGAACTAAGATTCCGTAGCCAAGTAAATAACAAATAACAACAGATAGATAGATCTGTTAGATAAATCAATAGATAAATAAAATATCTGTTCCCCTACCCTCATCCTGGATTTACCTTTGATCATCTAATGGAAATGTGAGTGCAACTTCTGATTTTTCTTCTTTCAGTTTTGACCATGCTGACCAATGAAACTGGCTTTGAAATCAGCTCTTCTGATGCTACAGTGAAGATTCTCATTACAACAGTGCCACCAAATCTCCGAAAACTGGACCCAGAACTCCACTGTTAGTCCTTTTATTCCTTTGCTGTGAAATTTGGGGGAAATTCAAAATGTGGTATAAAGTGTTAAATTTACTTCATTTGTTGCTATTCCACATAAGACCTTTTGGGGACCCAAGTTTACCCCCTAACTTTGCTGTCTTCCTTTGTAATTTGGAAGCAGTTTTATCAGCTTGCTAATGAAATTGTCAAAAACAGCCAGGCTAAGAAAGCAGTTTGAGGACTAAAGAAAAAGGACTGAGGAAATATTTATGGAGGGGGTAGGCTTTTGGAGAAAACTGGGGCTCTTTCATGCTTCCAGATCTGGTTTAGGGGAGGAACAGTGATTTGGTGATTTGCTGATCTGGGGACATGGGGATTAGTTCAAGGGATTACTAAGTTATCCTGTCTTCCTTCTGAGTTCTTGGAGCATGGCAGTGGAATTGAATTGCTTGCTCAGTAATCGGAGTGTTTCATCTTTGGTGGATATCATGCTTGTCTTCTAGTGGATATCAAGGTGTTACAGAGTGCCTTAGCAGCCATCAGACATGCCCGCTGGTTTGAGGAAAATGCTTCTCAGTCCACGTGAGTCCCTCCCTATTTGAGTGATGATATAGCCCAATCCTTCTAACTACATTGAACAGCCTCATTACCCAGTCTTTCACTGAAAACTGTTTTTGACTGATTTTCTGTCTAGATTTTGATATTTTTTTTTTTTTTTTTTTTTTACCTGAAGTACTTGGTAGCTCAACTGGTAAAGAATCTGACTGCAATGCAGGAGACCCCAGTTTGATTCCTGGGTTGGGAAGATCCCCTGGAGAAGGGAATGGGAACCACTCCAGTATTCTGACCTGGAGAATTCCATGGACTATATGGTCCATGGTGTTGCACAGTCAGATATAAGTCAGTGACTTTCACTTCACTTCAAGCAACTTAGGTTGAGGGAAAGAAGGGAATAATTCTGGCAATAGCTTCAGCTCTGTGCCTTAGGTATGGAAGTAAAATCTTATTGCTTTAATTTTTAAAGGTTATAGAATGCCTGTCTTGTACAGTGTATCCTTGTAACATTTATTTTATATGTAGTAGTTTGCGCCTCTCAATCCCGTAGCCCCTATTGTGCCCCTTCCCCTTCTCTCTCCCCGTTCGTAACCACCAGCTTGTTCTCTGTATCTGTGGGTCTGTTTTCTTTTGTTATATTCACTGATTTGTTTCATCATCTGTTACTGCTTTTAATTCCTGGTGCCTCTTATCTTCAGAGTTAAAGTTCTCATCAGACTGCTGAAGGACCTGAGGATTCGTTTTCCTGGCTTTGAGCCCCTCACTCCTTGGATACTTGACCTACTTGTAAGTAATGAAGGGCAACTGGAATTCCTGATCCACACTATGAATCAGTAGTTAGTCTGAAATCTACCATAAAATGAAACTTTGGTACAGATTAAAAGAAATCTTGGAGGAATGGAGGGACCAAAAAAAAAAAATCTCATTAGTGGACAAGAAATCCAATAAAGATTCAGTGTTTATTATTTCTTGGGCTTTTGGAGTATTCAATTAAATGGGTAGTTATTACTGCTCCTTTATCTTTTTCATTACTGTTGTCATTAATGTAGTAAAGGAGAGAAATTACTGAATGAGCAGTCATTTCAAAACTGCTTCTTGAACATGAAAGTTTTCTTCATGATGGTTTAAAGTTTTGTTTGAAGATAGAATTGCCACTTTATGGCACACTTACTAGATTTTCTTGTAGGGACACTATGCCGTGATGAACAACCCCACCAGACAGCCTTTGGCCCTAAACGTGGCATACAGGTACAGCATGCTGCTTTGGGGTTGGGGTTTGACTGTATGTTGTCTTGTGTGTTCTTCTAATACCTCTCCATGTTTCAGACGATGCTTGCAGATTCTGGCTGCAGGACTGTTCCTGCCAGGGTCGGTGGGTATCACAGACCCCTGTGAGAGTGGCAACTTCAGAGTACACACAGTCATGACTCTGGAACAGCAGGTATTGGTGCAGCTCTGAAATGGTCCATTGTGCCCCCCTCTTGAATATCCCGTGTCAGAAAGCAAAGGAAATGTAATCTTAGTGGTCAGAGATTTAGGGGTTCTCACAAATTTTGGTTTTGAAATTAAAAGATTTCTTCATCTTTCATGAAAATGAGAAGGTATTTTGATTCTCCTTGCTAATTTACTCTTACTTTGCTCTCCCTCAGGATATGGTCTGCTACACAGCTCAGACTCTGGTCCGAATCCTCTCACATGGTGGCTTTAGGAAGATCCTTGGCCAGGAGGGTGATGCCAGCTGTGAGTGGCCACTTTGGGGCAGGGGTTCATTATGAGGTTTTGTGATCTACAGAGTTAACTCTGCTCGGTGCTCACGATGTTTCCACTGTGTAGGTCATGACTTGGATGTTGGGCTGCTTGTCTGAAGTCACCTTTTTCTCTTCTAGATCTTGCTTCTGAAATATCTACCTGGGATGGAGTGATAGTGACACCTTCAGAAAAGGCTTATGAGAAGCCACCAGAGAAGAAGGAAGGAGAGGAAGAGGAGGAGAATACAGAAGAGCCACCTCAAGGAGAGGAAGAGGAAAGCATGGAGACTCAGGAGTGACCTCCGTTATCTCTTCACCTCCCCTTTTTACCCAAGGGGAAGACTGGAGCCTGAGCTGACTGCTACTAGGCTTTATGTGGTGGCATTTCTGAGGGAGTAAGGGAGACAGGAAGGAAGATTTTTAAAGAAAGACTCTCTAGAAGGAAGTGTCATTCCACTGGGTTCTGAAACTGTCTTAGTAATCAGAAGTCTCCCGTTTATGACCTGTGTCATCCATCTACAGTGAAGCAAGATACCAACTTTTCTTCCTAATATTCTAGAATCCCCAGCTCCTGAAACGTCTCTCAGCCAGTACTTTGTTGTTGAAATGTTGTGGACTGTGTTTGGATTTTTTTTTTCTAAGAAAAAAGATTAAAGTACTTCCTAGTAGGGCTCTTGGTACTCTTTTTCCTTGGCATCTGGCAATCGTTTTGCTTCCATTTACTTTCTGAACTCTTCACTGAAAGTGATACTTGAGTTCTTTCATTGTGAATGCTGATCTCAATTTGAAGCTATATTTGAATTAACGTAGAAGACTCTTGGAACACTTCCATATACCAGAGTAAACTGGAATACCATTTAAGCATTTATTGAATGAAATATTTCTAGTAACACTGCTACAGTAGTCAAGCCAGTGCAGTCAACAAAGGGAGTAAATGGGTCATTCACCTTGACTTTGCCTGTCCTTTCCTCTCAATCCTTAGTGTAAACAAAGGAAAATTGGAAGTCACAGAGGACATTCTGCTGAGGTCCAATGACCTGGCATGTAACAGGAAGACCCTCCCTTGTTCATGAGGCTCAGAGATGGTACAGGAAGTGGGCCTTGACAGCTTAGGAAAAACAATGCAGAAGCCTCAACTCAATCCTGGAAGTAAGAGCCATAAGAAGTCCGTTGGGATCCTGAGTCCTGCTGTACACAGGTTTCTTTGGGCCCCACATAAATGGGTAAAACTGAAGTGTTTCAAACCACAGGGCTGCCTTTTTGATGTCCCAACACCTACAGGGAGTCCTAGAGGAGACAGGCAGCTGGGGAATAGTAGTCGTGCTACACTGTGGCCATGGGCCATCTTCTGGCCTGTTACTTGCTTGGGGAACCAGAGGGTATACTCCTGAATCCAACATTGCTCTCCTTCGGGCTGTTTCCTTGGCCACGCTGTGGTTTAGGCGCCTCAGCCGTTCCTACAAAACAAGGTTTAGAATCAGGTAACTGCCCTGTCAATGGTTTAGAGCTCGCTGTCAAGTAGGTGCTTCATCTCAAGGTTAAGAACAGTAAGTTTTAGTTGACAACTCCCTTTCCCCAAAGACTAAAAATGACGGTGACTTTCATTGTGTTGGGGACTTCATGACACCTTTTGAAAATCGTAAAGTAACTTGAATTACTGTTGGTAGCAAACTCCTTTACCTGGGCATTCTGTAGGATGTTATTGACCAAGACGACTCGTCGTCGGGCATTAAGGAGCTTCTTCACATAGGGGTCGAGATCCAGGGCCACTTTCTGGTCCTCATTGATACGGCAGAGTTCTGGGAGACAGGAGGAAGAGGCAACTAAACATCTAATGGCCTTGTTCTTGGGACAAGTAAGCTAGTAAATGTTATGGAAAACACCCTTTACCACATAGATACTGTCACTAGAAACTTAGGAGTCAGTCAGCAGCCCTAGAAGCAAGTGGGAGAAACCCAGCCCAAGACGTTTGCAAAACAACGTACTGAAGTCAGTAGTAGGATCCTGGGTATACAGGGATGCTTACTCACCGGTGGCTAGGTTGTCAATTTGTTCCCGGAGCTCTACTTGGCTCTCTCTGCAAAGAGGTACGAGGCCTACACGGTCAGTTAATGGAATCAAAAATCTCCCTGTGCGTTTCCCAAGAGCTTAGAGAAGCCAGCTTCTGCCTCCACCTGCACGCACCCGCCAGTCGGCCCCGCCTCCAATCTGTTTCCCCACTTCCAGTCCCACCAGAACGCCTGCGAACTCATCTTGCCTCTGCCCTTTCTTGGTCCCGCCCCTAAAAAGCCAAATCAAGGAGAAGCCCCGCCCCAACCTGCCCTCCAGGGCACCTGACGGCGTGGACGTGAGAGTCAAGCTGCTGCACAGCCGGTCTCAGGAACTCGAGAAGCCCCTCGGCGAAGAGGTCGCGGCCTGCGGGCCCCGCCACGGGCGTCCCTGCACCGGACACAGCGGCGGAACCAGCCCCCGCCATCACGAACTGCCCTTACGCCCGGAACCTGCCGCGAAGGCCGCCGGGAACTTAAGCCGCGCCAAAGCGCCGCCAGGGGGCGCCTGGGGAGTGCCGGCTGCGACCCTGCCAGGGGTTTCTGGGAAATGCAGTCTCTGGAGCCAGAGAGGCCGGGCGGGACGGAGAGACGCGAAGGGACAGGACCTAGAGCTAATGGGAGTTGTAGTTCTTTGTAGGCTTTGACATGACTGGTGGAGAAGGTTTCCAGACTTCAAGAGCTGAAAGTGAAAGTGAAGTCGCGCGGTCGTGTCTCTTGCGACCCGATGGACTGTAGCCTATACCAGGCTCTTCCGTCCATGGGATTTTCCAGGCAAGAACACTGGAGTGAGTTGCCATTTACTTCTCCAGGAGATCTTCCCGACTCAGGGATTGAACCCGGATCTCCCGCATTGTAGGCAGACGCTTTACCGTCTGAGCCACCAGGAAAGTCCAAAAGAACCGTCTTAGGGGTGGTACTTTTTGTTTTCTCCAAAGTTGAAAAATAATTGCTTACCTACCCTATTGTTCATAGTTTTCCCATATTAATTTTGTGGGAAATCCAAATGATAGTCATAGTATATTTCTAAATTTAAGTGTATTTTTAATGGCACTGAAATACATGCAAAACTGAATCTGGATATTATTCACCCTTAAGAAGGAATGAAATTCTGGTGTGTGCTAAGATATGGGTTAAATGTGAAGACATTATGCTAAGTGAGATGCCAGACACAGAAGGTCAAATATTTAATAGTCCTGCTTATATGAAGTACCTACAGCAGTCAGATTCATGGAGTTAAAATGTGGTTTTGTCTATCAGAACAGTGTCAGGGACAGGGGAATGGGGATATGTTGCTCAACAGATACAGTTTCAGTATTTGTTGTTCAGTCGCTCAGTCGGGTCCGACTCTTTGTGACCCTATGGACTGCAGTATGCCAGGCTTCCCTGTCCTTCACCATCTCCTGGAGCTTGCTCATACTCCTGTCCATTGAGTCAGTGATGCCATCCAACCATCTCATCCTCTGTTGTCCCCTTCTCCTCCTGCTCCCCATCCCTCCCAGCATCAGAGTCTTTTCTAATGAGTCAACTCTTTGCATCAGGTGGCCAAAGTATTGCAGTTTCAGCGTTAGTCCTTCCAATGAATGTTCAGGATTGATTTCCGTTAAGATTGACTGGTTGAATCTCCTTGCAGTCCAAGGGACTCTCAAGAGTCTTCTCCAACAGCACAGTTCAAAAGCACATCAATTCTTTGGAGCCCATCCTTCTTTATGGTCCAGCTCTCACATCCATCCATGACTACTGGAAAAGCCATAGCTTTGACTAGACAGACCTTTGTTGGCAAAGTAATGTCTCTGCTTTTTAATATGCTGTCTAGGTTGGCCATAGCTTTTAGTTCTAGAGATGAGTAGTGGTGATAGTTTCACCATAATGTGAGTTTACTCAATGCCACTGAACCTTACACTTAAAAATTATTAAAGTGCTAATTTTTATGTAATATATATTTTGCCACAGGGAAAAAAATTTAACCTGCATGTTTCCATATTTTTATTTTTTTCTACCTTCAAAAAGTTTCCTTACTTTTCTTTTTCATGGCTTTCCAGAGAGTTTACATCTCTTGTTGAACTCTCAACAAGAGGCACAGCCTTCTGTCTCTAAAATCCTAATGTGTTCCAGTGGCTCACAAAAAAAATGGGCATCAAAATATTCATTCTTGAGATTTGATGAAATGAAGTTCCTATTTTAAGGCAAGAAAACTGCTTGGGAATTCCCCAGTGGTACAGTGGTTAGGATTGTGTGCTTTCACTGCCAAGGACCTGGGTTTAATCCCTGGCCTAGGAACTAAGATCCCGAAAGTCTTTTTGTCCACATCTCACGGCATGCCAGATTTTAGTTTCCTGTTACTGTTGTTACTCAGTCCTGTCTGACTCTTTGTGACCCCATGGTCTAAAGCACAGGCTCCTCTGTCCTACAGTATTTCCTGGAATTTGCTCAAATTCATGTCCATTGAGTTGGTGATGCTATTTAACCATCTCATCTTCTGCTGCCCCCTTCTCCTTTTGTCTTAAGTGTCAGGATCGTGTCCAGTGAGTTAGCTCTTTGCATCAGGAGGTCAAAGTATTGGAGCTTCGACTTTAGCATCAATCCTTCCAATGAATATTCAAGGTTGATTTCCTTTAGGATGGACTGATTTGATCTCTTGGCAGTCCAAAGGACTCTCAAGTGTCTTTTCCAGTACTACAATTCAAAAACATCTTTTCTTCAGCACTCAGCCTTCTTTATGGTCCAACTCTTACAGTCATGTGTTTCCCAGTGGTGCTAGTGGTGAAGAATCTGCCTGCCAATACAGGAGATGTAGGAGCCATGGGTTTGATCCCTGGGTCAGGAAGATCCCTGGAGGAGGGAATGGCTACCCCCTCCAGTATTCTTGCCTGGAGAAGTCCATGGACATGGACAGAGAAGCCTGGCAGGCTACAGTCCATGGGGTTCTAAAGAGTCAGACATGACTGAACAACTAACACTTTCACTTTAGTTCTCTGACCAGGCATCAAACTGGTACCCTCTGCAGTGGGAGCACAGAGTCTTCACTGCTGGACCCCAGGGAAGTCCCGTGGGCCTCTTCTCTTCCCTCTTGTGTTCAGTGTGTGTCTGCATTATGAGTTAACCAGATCTTTACCATGTCAGAAATAGCTGCTCAACCATAATTTTTTTGTCTTCTGACACCAGCCTTGTAACTCCTTAAAAGATTACATTTCTTTCTCAGTCCTGTAAGGCATCAGGATGACTCACTACTCACCTTGTACCTGCAGATATCTTTGGTAAACTTTATGTGCAATACCAATATATCATTCCCTTAAAGCTAGCGACTGCAGCAGGACAGACTAAGTCAGATGATCTGCAGAGATACCTAATGAAAGTTCTTAGCTTAAATGCTTACTTATGACCTAATTAATATTACTAGCTATCTTGTATTCTGCCTATTTTATAAGATTATTGTTTATTCCATTACCAAATGTGTGACTAAGCTGCCAATAAAAATAGTGACAACTAGGCAACTTGAAACAATTGACCAAATATATACTTCTATAAGATAAAAAATTGTTAAAAAAAAAATAGTATAGCATAACTCTAGATATGAAAGATACAAGAGGGAAACATTATCCAGGCCATAACAGACTAGTAAGACAGATGGTCCAGAGGCTTTTGGATACTGTTAACAGGGACCTAGTCCAGTAACAGCACCTTGACTGGCCCATCAATGAATTCCTTGCCTGACCTGGGAATGAACAGCCTTCTTTATGGTCCAACTCTCACATCCATACATGACTACTGAAGAAAACATAACTATACACACCTTTGTAGAGGACTGGAAAATAAAGGATGTTGCCCACTACTACTACTACTACTAAGTCGCTTTAGTCATGTCCGACTCTGTGCGACCCCATAGATGGCAGCCCACCAGGCTCCGCTGTCCCTGGGATTCTCCAGGCAAGAATACTGGAGTGGGTTGCCATTTCCTTCTCCAATGCATGAAAGTGAAAAGTCAAAGTGAAGTTGCTCAGTCGTGTCCGACTCTTAGCGACCTATGGACTGTAGCCCACCAGGCTCCCCACTACCCAGTTCTGTAAGAATCAAGTCATTAGCCACTGTGGTCAGTGACCTACAGTACATCCAGAAAGGAATTCAGAATAAGGATGAGGTATTTTGTGCTCTGGGAAAACTGGGAGAACTGGCCTCTAGTTCCAGATTTTCAGGAGAAACTTTTATGAACTCAGTTTCTTGCATCTTCCCATAGTTAGACAAGCATTAAAACTGTACCTCTTGGTCAAAAATCACATAAGTTCTAGCCTTCCCACTTAGCTCTTTGGAACAGTCCTCAGAGCTTTCTGAAAGACTGTCTCCACCTTACAATTCCTGCTGCTGCTGCCAAGTCGCTTCAGTCGTGTCCAACTCTGTGCGACTCCATAGACAGCAGCCCACCAGGCTCCCCCCATCCCTGGGATTCTCCAGGCAAGAGTACTGGAGTGGGGTGCCATTTCCTTCTCCAATGCATGAAAGTGAAAACTGAAAGTGAAGTCGCTCAGTCGTGTCCGACTCTTAGCAACCCCATGGACTGCGGCCCACCAGGCTCCTCTGTCCATGGGATTTTCCAGGCAAGAGTGCTGGAGTGGGGTGCCATTGCCTTTTCCGTTACAGTTCCTAGATGGGTTCGAATAAAATTTTCCAGTTTTTCTTAGATTGACTGTTGATTAATTTTTTTATTGACAACTTCGTCCTCAGGAATAAAGGTGTTTAAATCATTGTGGGAGAGTGGTGGTCAGCAGCTGCAAACCTGAGACCCAAACTATGGCAACTTTTAAAACCTAGTACACTTTTTGTTGTTCTTTGTGTTTGTTTCTCTGTATTGTTCCCTCTAGTGATTAGAGGTAAAACTCTCAGGAGAGGCTGGGGTCTTATTTTGGGAGTAAGCAGCAAAGAAGTCGGTAGCTAGCGCAACAACAGCCGGCTTTCAGTAAAGGAAACCCAGGGGATAAAGCAGCGTGAGTGCTGAAGGGGAAAGGAAAAAAGGTCAAGTCCTTGGGTCCTGTGCTAGAGACAGAACAGGGGCTGGCCTTGGCTGGAAAAGAAATGGATGGCCCATGTCTGGACAGGAAGCCCCCAAGTTAGGCCACAGTCCTTTCAGATACGCCTTCAAAGTAATGTCGCCAGATTGAGAAAACAGAACAAAAAACTCTGGGACACTAGGCAAATTAGAATTTCAGATAAACAACAATAAATTTTGTAATATAACTATCTTATCTAGTAATTCTACTTCAAAGGCTGGTTCTCTGAGGAAAATCACTCTGTGTTTTGTTTTCATGCTTTCTTTTTCACTCCTTATCACCTTGAGTTAGCTTTTTTTTTTTTTTTTTTTTTAGTTAGCTGTTATATCTCATGAGGACATTGTATCAACCTCCTGACTGACTGATCTTGCTTCTAGTCTCTCTACCTTCCAGGTCAGCCTGCACTCTAAAATATCAGTCAGATTACATAATAACCCTGCTCAGAGAAAATAAGTACTGAAAGGAACTTTAGAATCCATGTTTTCTTGATTCCTTGGACAGCTCTGTGAAGGAGACTGGGCAAGGATCTTCCAGAAACCCTGACGTTTGATAACAGGTTGAAAGCTGGTGCTGGTTCAATTATTCATCCTCTAAACACTTATCAAATTCCAGGGATAGTGGCACTCAGTTCTCACTTCAAACCGCATTCCTCCCTGCCTGTGCCCGAGTCACATAGCGGTGATCTCCTAGTCCTCGGCTTTCCCCCAGAGGCTGAAGGAAACGCGAGTCATAAAAACTCCATTTCTTCTGTTCCTGAGCTCCCAGCCCCCTGTTGTTGTTCACTTGCTTAGTCGCGTCTGACTCCTTGTGACCCCATGGACTGCAGCACACCAGGCTTTCTGTCCTTCACCATCTCCCCGAGCTTGCTCAGATGGATGTCCACTGAGTCAGTGTTACCATCAACTATCTCATCCTTTGTTGTCCCCTTCTCCTCCTGCCGTCAATCTTTCCCAGCATCAGGGTCTTTTCCAATGAATCAGCTCTTTGCATCAGGTGGCCAAAGTATTGGAGCATCAACTTCAGCATCCGTCCTTCCGATGAATATTCAGGGTTGACTGCCTTTAGGATTGACTTGAATGCTAAAGAACTGACTTTCCTTTAGGGTTGGTTTGAACTTGCATTCGTGGACTGTGCTTAGGTTGCCTTCTCCCCTCTTGCTGGATAGCTGCAGATGGTTCTGGGGGTACATCCACAAGAAATCTCTGCACCGGGCTATGCTGAGTGCTGCTGTGGCTCAGGCAGTATGTCCGTTATCAAATCCAAGTTTGTGTGCCTGATGAACAGTGAGGCTGAAATTTCACAAGTTTGGGAGCAGAGAAAGGTTTATTGCAGGGCCATGCAAGAAGAACGGGATGGCTCATTCTCAAAAGACCTGAACTCCCCAAAGGGTCTCAGGGAAGAGTTTTTAAGGAGAAGCTGGGTGAGGGCAGCTGCAGGTTGTGCACAGTTCTCTGCTTGGTTGATCATGAGGTAATAGGGTAGTGTCTCAGGGGTTAATGCTCTAGTTGGTCTGGCGACTACAGTCTCATAGTCATCAAGTGATTATTTTTTTCCATTTGGTGGGAATCTTGGCATCTGTAAAACAGCTCAGGAAATTTCCATCAGATACTTTTATCTAGGCATTTTAGGGGGAAACTTAAGATTCTGTGATTACCATATGGCTGATTTACTGTTTAAATTCTTACCAGTTCTCCTGGCCCAACTCCTGTATTTTGTCCCTACAAGTTCACATCTTTTCACTCAATTCTTCTTCTTCTTTTTTTTTTTTTTAAATGTTTAGAGTTGTTGTACTATTTATTTATTTACTTTGGCCATGCTACATGGATTGCAAGATCTTAGTTCCCTCACCAGGGATTGAACTTGTGCCCTTGGCATTAAAAGCACAGAGTCCTAAGGAATTGCCTGACAGGGAATTCCTTCACTCAATTCTTGAGCCAGGATTTTGTGACCCAGGGAGGCCTGGGAGACTACAACTTTTACAAGGAACAGGCAGGCAGAGGAAGTAGGGGGCGGGGTCTGTCAAAAGCAGGTCCTACAGGGTTCATTACAGTGTCCTCTTCCTGGCAAGCTCAGGCTTCAGTAGCTGTGGAACCTGGGCTGTAGAACCCAGGACACCTGCATGTAAATCAAATGTTTTTCTATCATAGGCATTGTTGTATGCTAGTTTTAAAAATCAATTCAGTTGTTGGGTGTCTGGTCAGGTACCTTCCCAGGTCATTCAGCAGGTAAAGAATCTGCCTGCAATGCAGTAGACTTGGGTTCAATCCCTGGGTCAGGAAGAGCCCCAGGAGGAGGGCATGGCAACCCATTCCAGATCTTGCCTGGAGAATCCCATGGAGAGAAGAGCCTGGCAGGATACAGTCCATAGGGATGCAAAGAATCACACATGACTGGAGTGACTGAGCACAAGCACGGGCTCCGCAGCTCTCATCTGCATGGGCCTAGTTGCCCTGCAGCACATGGGATCTTCTTGGACCAGGGATCAAACCTGGGTCTTCTGAATTAGCAGGTGGATTCTTTACTGCTGAGCCACCAGAGAAGCCTAGCACTTTCCTATGTATGCGAAGAAGCAAGAGTCTGGGCTTATTGAAATAATTCCTTTGCGGGACTTCCCAGCAGTCCAGTGGTTACGACTCTGCACTTCCACTGCAGGGAGCATGGGTTCCATTCCTGGTTGGGGAACTAAGATACCACAGGGCAGCAGGGCAGTCAGAAAACAGAAAAAGGTGGAAAAGATTCCCAAGCTCCTTAGTTATCAAAGGATAGGGCCAATATCCCGTTTTTCTCCATCCTGAATCCCCTCGGTGCATCCTTGGGGCAGCTGCAGTGGCTGAGAGCCCGATGGCTAGCCTCAACATCACTTGCTTACTGAAAAGGCAGGACATTCTCGGTCCACAACAGGTTAACAGCTGTGCTATAAATGGCACCAGCAACCCCCACCCAAATCTTTCCACTTTAGACACCAGCCTCTAGGCTAGCTCAGGTTTACCTGTACTTTTACCAGACTGGCTCTAAGTCAGAGATTCCCATGACTCTCTCCTGGCGAAACTCAGATTTGGCTGCTTGCCACTCAGAAGCCAACACTGGAGACAAGTGATGGGAGGAATGGAAAGCTTGCTTTATTTTGATGGCTGGCAACATGAGGAGATGGCGAACTCACATTCAAAAACTAACTCGGAGGATTCTTATTTGACCGTGTTTTTAAAGGGAGAATCATTTGGGGAGGGGTTCGGAGTCTTCATTCTGCTGTGTGCGGACTTTCTTCTAATTGCTTGGTGGTGGTAGTGAGGTGTTCCTAGAATCTTGTGCTCAGCTTGAGGTCCCCATTCTCCACTTGGGTGGGGGGCCTTAGTTCCTGCTGAAGAATGCAAACGTATTTTGTCGGAAAGAGTGTGAAGCTTCTATGCCCTCTCCAGGCATGACATTCTCCCCAAATCTCCATGTGCTCATCAGCTGGAAACTCTTAGAACCAAGAGAGCTTCTGGTTTTTAGGAGATTTTCAGTACATACATATGAATCATCGGCCTTTGGTGATTAACAGGCAACCTCCAGCCCTTCTCCCCTCCATGGGACTGAAAGTCCCATCCTTCTAATTACCAGGTTGCTTCTCCTGGTAACCAACCACTATCCTTTTGCTGTTGTTCAGTCGCTCAGTTGTATCTGACTCTTTTCTACCTCATGGACTGCAGCACGTCTGGCTTTCCTGTCCAGTCCAAACCACTTCATTAACAAAACTCAATCTCCAGCCCGTCTCCCCTCCCCAGAGTTCTGGGGAAAGGAATGAAAGTTCCAAGGTTTTAATGATTTGCCTGATTGCCCTGGTAACCAGCCCCAGTCCACCCCCTTAGAGTACCTGGACTTTCAAAAAGCCACCTTATTAATATTAAAAAAAAATCTTTATTAGTCTTTGTTGTTGTGTCTCAGGTGTATCTCAGTCGTGTCTCAGTCCCTCAGTTGTGTCCAGCTTCCCTGTCCTTCACCATCTCCTGGAGCTTGCTCAAACTCATGTCCATTAAGTCAGTGCTGCCATCCAGGCATCTCATCCTCTGTCCTCCCCTTCTCCTCCTGCCTGCAATCTTTCGCAGCATCAGGATATCTTTTAATGAGTTGGCTCTTCTCATCAGGTGGCCAAAGTATTGGAGTTTCAGCTTAAGCATCAGTCCTTCCAATGAATATTCGGGACTGGTTTGATCTCCTTGCAGTACAAGGGATCCTCAAGAATTTTCTCTTAACACCACAGTTCAAAAATACCAGTTCTTCAGTGCTCAGCCTTTATGGTCCAACTCTCACATCCATACATGACTACTGGAAAAACCATAGCTTTGACTAGATGGACCTTTGTCAGCAACGTGATGTCTCTGTTTTTTAATATGCGGACTGGGTTGGTCATAGCTTTTCTTCCAAGGAGTAAATGTCTTTTAATTTCATAGCTGCAGCCACCATCTGCAGTGATTTTTGGAGCTCAAGAAAATACAGTCTGTCACTGGTTCCATTGTTTCCCCATCTATTGGCCATGAAGTGATGGGACCAGATGCCAAGATCTTAGTTTTCTGAATGTTGAGTTTAAGCCACCTTTTTCACTCTCCTCTTTCACTTTCAAGAGGTTCTTTAGTTCTTCTTTCCTTTCTGCCATAAGGGTGGTATCATCTGCATATTTGAGGTTATTGATATTTCTCCTGGCAATTTTGATTCCAGCTTGTGCTTCATCCAGCCCAGCATTTTGTATGATGTACCCTGCTTATATAAACAGGGTGACAATATATAGCTTTGATGTACTCCTTTCCCAATGTGGAACCAGTCCATTGTTCTGGGTCCAGTTCTAACTGTTGCTTCTTGACCTGCATACAGGTTTCTCAGGAGGCAGGTAAGGTGGTCTGGTATTCCCATCTCTTTAAGAATTTTCCACTATTTGTTGTGATCCACACAGTCAAAAGCTTTAGCATAGTCATAGGAAATTCTAAGGATTTTAAGACCTTGTGGCAGGAACTGGGACTGATGACCAAATATATAATATTTCTTGTGTAAATCCCATCATAGCACTCTTGTTTAGTTGCTAAGTCATGTCCGACTCTTGCAGGACCAAATGGACAAGAACTGGACATGAAACAATGGACTAGTTCAAAATTGGGAAAGGACTATGACAAAGCTTTTCATACTGTTCATGAAATTCTCGAGAATAGCTATGACCAACCTAGTCTGCATATTAAAAAAGCAGGGACATCACTTTGCTGACAAAGGTCCATCTAGTCAAAGCTATGGTTTTTTTCCAGTGCTCATGTATGGATGTGAGAGTTGGACCATAAAGAAGGCTGAGCACTAAAGAATTGGTGCTTTTGAACTGTGGTGTGGAGAAGACTCTTGAGAGTCCTTTGGATGGCAAGGAGATCTAACCAGTCAATCCTAAAGGAAATCAGTTCTGAATATACATTGGAAGGACTGATGCTGAAGCTGAGGCTCCAATACTTTGGCCACCTGATGAGAAGAACCAACTCATTAGAAAAGACCCTGATGCTGGGAAAGATTGAAGGAGGAAGAAGAAGGGGAGGACAGAGGATGAGATGTTTGGATGGCATCACTGACTCTTCACTTGCTCATGAGTTTGAGCAAGCCCTGGGAGCTGGTGATGGACATGGAAGCCTGTCATGCTTCAGTCCATGGGGTTGAAATGAGTAGGACAGGACTGAGTGGCCTAATCCTACCCCTACTACCTGCATCCAAGCTCGCTGATAAATCTGAGAGACTAGGGGTTAAGACAAGGAAGGGACTTTATCTGGGGAACTGACTGAGAAGATGGGAGGCTAGCACCTCAAAATAACCATCTTGTTGAGGTCTGGATGCCAAGATCTTTTGTAGACTAGAGAGAAAGAAGCAAAGAGGAAGGAAAGTCAAATGCAGAAGAGAGAGGGAGAGGCAAGTAAAGTGAAAGGGTCTTCAGTCTCTTGCAAAACGTCTCCAAGGGCATGACCAGTTTTTAGAAGGGGTGTGTTAATCTCTTCTATTCATAGGTGGGCAAGGTCAGATTAAGAAGAGGTGGCAAGAATACACAGAAGAACTATATGAAAAAGATCATGACCCAGATAACCATGATCACTCTAGGTGATCACTCACCTAGAGCCAGACATCCTGGAATGTGAAGTCAAGTGGGCCTTAGGATGCATCACTATGAACAAAGCTAGTGGACGTGATGGAATTCTAATTGAGCTATTTCAAATCCTAAAAGATGATGCTGTTAAAGTGCTGCACTCCATACGTCAGCAAATTTGGAAAACTCAGCAGTGGCCACAGGACCGGAAAAGGTGTTTTCATTCCAATCCCAAAGAAAGGCAATGCCAAAGAATGTTCAAGCTACCACACAATTGCACTCATCTCACAGCTAGGAAAGTAATGCTCAAAATTGTTCAAGCAGGGTTCAATGGTACGCAAACCATGAACTTCCAGTTGTTCAAGCTGGTTTTAGAAAAGGCAGAGGAACCAGGGATCAAATTGCCAACACTGGTTGGATCATTGAAAAAACAAGAGTTCCAGAAAAACATCTACTTCTGCTTTACTGACTATGCCAAAGTCCTTGACTGTGTGGATCACAACAAACTGTGAAAAATTCTTCAAGAGATGGGAATACGGAACAGACAGAGCTGGACTCCATCTTAGGCCAGGCTGCGAACATTAGGCTACATGCGTGGTCACCCTCCCAGTGGACTCTGAACTTTGTGCCCAGTGTCTATAGAAATGGCACACCAATGGAAAACCAGACCCCTGGATAAAAGAGCCTTGGACTCTCCGTTGCCTAAAAGAATATGCTAATTGTCTCTGTAACAGAACAAAGTGCTAAATTCCTTTATGTTTATTGGGAGATGACCACAGGCCTATTGATAAATATCCACTGTTTATCTAGTCTTGTGACACATGAATCATGAGTTAACTTTGATCATATCTCTCTTTTGCCTTGTCCAGACTAGTTTCAAGGAATTTGGGGAGGTGGGTTTGAGCAAGTACACTTAGGCTGTATAAGGTTTTCACAAAAACTGGTCGGGGTCCTTGGCTAAGAGGAGACTCTGCCTTGGGCCGCTGGTGTGATGAACTGCACTCCACTATCTGCATTGTCCTTCTGAGTGAGTGTGTTTCCTGGAACGTGTGGCTACAACATTTGGTGCATGGGCTGGGAAGCTCCTCACTTTGAGGAGACAAGTCCCATTTGGGACTGCTCCGAGGCCTTGCCACTTGAATCTTCTAGAGGGAGGAAGGCGCCTCGCCCTTCTGGAAGGATTCCGGTTTTCAACGCCTGGACCTTTCACGTTAGCAGGTAGTGTGCCGGTTCCAGCTGGCAAAGTCGAGCAGGTCCTGCAAAGCGGGCAGCGCGGCTAAGAAAGAAAGAAGCGAAACAGAGAATGGGGTTGAGAGGATCAGATGCAGCAGGCCTCAGAGCAAGCCTACATACACTGACCCCAGCTTTATTTCAAATGCAGCTTTTTATATGTTTTTCAAGCAAGAAAACAGAACAATAAATTCTTTCTGAATTACATAAACATCTTGAGTTTGTCAGCCGACTTCGCGGGTTCCCATGCCATACATCCTGTTGTTTCTATTAAGATCCTCCAACAATACTTACGATAAAAGTCTGTGTGCATAAGCAACAAGTCAAGGACCCAGATGTCTGCTTGAGATGCAGCCAACAAACACAGGGGTGGCGAGACAGAGAGCTATGTTTGTGATAAACAAACCCTTATGATAAGGCAGCTCCCAGAGCTATGTCTTGAGAACAAGACCCCTTTCTCAGGGCAGCTCCCCGCAGTAGTGGACGGCAGCAGGAGAACTGAGCGCTCAGGTGAGGAGGAACCCACCCGACAGGGTGGAAGTGGGGGCCTGATCACCCCTCTGAGAGGGACTAGAAGGGGCACAGACCCACAGGAGCCTGGAATAGGCAGGCGGCGATTGCATGGTACGACAGGAGCGTGCTAGGGCTTAGGAAGGGAATTTGTGAAGGTCATTTAGGAGGTGTGTCCACGCCGTCTCAGGGAAAATTATTACCAGCGATCGCCAGGGGATTTTTAGGATAGGAAACTGGTCCTTGTATGCTCACATTCTGCCCTCCTCCAGGAGGTGTCCTGTCTGCTGTGAAATTCTTGACCCCCTCGGAATTGTCGGGCTAGAAGGAGGGGGATACATAAGTGAGCATGAACTGGCTTTTCCGGAGACGGCCTGGGATGTGGGATATTTAACCCATCTATGTTTTCATCCACACTGGATCAAGCCCACCAAGGCAGAAAGGGCTCTAAGGGAGAAACAGTCTTGGACCACGTGGTGTTCTGGTTCGGCCTTGCTGACTGGCAGGTGAAGACATGCGGATCTCCCTTCTCCCTCTGGGATCTGGCAGGATTTGGACGAGGATGACCTGCCCCTCCCCCATACTGGATGACGACGCGCCCACCGGCCCAGTGCTCCACCAGGACCGGAGGCCGCCTTAATGCCAGACCCAGGGCCAGGTCAAGTTCCTGCAGCAGCGCTGCTCCTCCGCCAGCTCTCCTGGAGGTTGCAGAGCCGCCACCTCGGCGGGCTCCGATCCCAGTGGCAGAAGCCTCTAGCCAACACTTCCAGGATCCAGGTCCAGCCGAACTGCCCAAGCTATCCCCGCCTCTCCCGGTGAGTACTGACAGGAAGAGGAGGGAAAACTTGGAATTAAGCAGAGACTGTGTTCTGCCAGAGAGCCGGAGGGAATGGAAGAGAACAGACAAGAGATTTGCAATGCTAGCTGCTGCTCTGGGACAGTCTATCTTGGGTCCTCTGGAAAACCTCCTCTGCCCTAGGAACAGGACAGTCCTTCAGCCAGTCCCAATGGAGGCCCCAGGCCAAACCAGTGTGCCCGGTGCTGAGTTTTTGGCCACCGGAAGAATGAATGCCCTGAGGCAAGGAAGGAAGAGGAAACTCCCGCAGCTGTGGGGCTTGCTGGCTTGGAAATTAAATAGGGCTGCCGGGGCTCAGAGATATCAGGTCCCCGAGAGCCCATGGTAACCTTAAAAGTGGGGGACCAAAACACTGACTTCATGGTGGATACAGGAGCAGAACTGTCAGTAGTAACAAAGCCTGTGGCACCACTCTCCAAAAAGACTACTGCTGTAACTGGGGTATCAGGAGAAGAGATGATTAAATCGTTTTGCCAGCGCAGAAAATGTCAGATGAGGGGGTACCAAGTGATTCCTGAATTCCTCTACATTCCTGAGTGCCCAGTACCCCTGCTGGGAAGAGATTTGCTCTCCAAACTAGAAGCACAAGTGACTTTCTCCCCTGAGGAGAGGCCCACCTTCCAGATGGGCGCTATGACTTATTTGCTCTCTCTCAATAACCCCTCAAGATGAGTGGAGGTTGCATGAGCCTCTGAAGGAAGAACCAGGTGGGCCAGAAGAACATGAGAGAGAGCTAACTCATTTATTCCCTGAGTTCTGGGTGGAAGACAACCCCATCTCCCCGAGGCTGGCTAAACATTAAGCCCCAGTGATAATCGAACTCAAACCAGGCACCATCCCAGTTAGAAAGCGCCAGTACCCGCTACCGATAGAGGCCTGGGCGGGCATACTGCTCCACATCAATAGACTGAAACAAGCGGGCGCTCTAGTAGAGTGCCAGTCGGCTTCGAATACGCTGATTCTGCCAGTCAAAAAGGAAGAAGGACAGGACTATAGGCCTGTAGAAAATCTCAGGCTAGTCAGCTAGGCTACTGTGACTTTACACCCCACTGTTCCAAACCTCTATACCTTACTTAGCCTCCTCCTGCTGAGGACTAAAGTTTATACTTGCCTAGATCTCAAGGATGCCTTCTTCTGTGTATGCCTTGCCCCAGAGTCACAGCCCATCTTTGCCTTTGAATGGGAAGATCCAGTCAGGGGCACCAAGCAACAGCTCATCTGGACTCCCCCACAGGGATTTAAGAACTCCCCAGCCATCTTTGGGGAAGCCTTAGCTTCTGATCTGGATTCTTTCCATCTGAAAGAGTATGGATGTTGGCTCCTACAATATGTGGATGACCTGCTGCTGGCCGCTGAGACCAAGGAAAAATGCTGGGAAGAGACAAAAGCACTGCTCCAGCCGCTGATGGAAGCAGGTTACCGGGTGTTGAAGAAGCAGGCACAGATCTGCAAGGAGGAGGTAAGGTATCTGGGGTTTGTTTTAAAGAAGGACACAAGGGTCCAGACCCTAGTTGGGTCCTAGCCTCATAAAACAAGGACAACGGCTGTTAGGTTAGCCAAAGCAGAAGGGGCCATCAAGACTGAAAAGGGATGGTGGGAATTGCCAAGTGGCAAATTATCGGTACCGGAGGAGCTGGCACACAATCTGGTAAGCCAAACACACCAAGCGACACACCTTGGCCATGCTGCCTGCTCACAGGTTAATGCTGCCTCTTGGGTATTCAGACAAAAACCTCCAGGTATTCAGCTGAAAGGCACCTGCCCTTTGAACACCTGGGAGTGGACTGTACTGAAATAAAACGTCACCAACACTACCATTGCTTGCTGGTCATGGTATGTACATTCTGGGGATGGGTAGAAGCTTTTCCTACCGGGACTGAAAGAGCATCAGAAGTAGCCCGGTGCCTGCTTAGGGAAATAGTTCCCAGATTTGGATTTCCTACCAGCATTGGATCAGACAACGGCCCGGCTTTTGATTTAGTACAACAAGTAAGCAAAAGTTTTGGAGAAGGCAATGGCACCCCATTCCAGTACTCTTGCCGGGAAAATCCCATGGATGGAGGAGCCTGGTGGGCTACAGTCCATGGGGCTGCTAGGAGTCGGACACGACTGAGCAACTTCACTCTCACTTTTCACTTTCATGCATTGGAGAAGGAAATGGCAACCCACTCCAGTGTTCTTGCCTGGAGAATTCCAGGGACAGGGGAGCCTGGTGGGCTGCCATCTATGGGGTTGCACAGAGTCGGACATGACTGAAGCGACTTAGCAGCAGCAGCAGCAGCAAGCAAAACTTAAAACATCAAATGGAAACTGCACACTGCATATAGGCCCAGAGTTCTGAGATGGTGGAATGAACCAACTGAACACTTAAAGAGACTCTCCAAGTGGATCATAGAGACTGACTGCTCCTGGGTGGACTTGCTTCCAACGGCTCTGCTCAGACTCAGGATGACCCCACAGTCCCAAGGCTATTCTCCATAGGAAATTGTGTATGGGAGGTCCCCTCCCATAATAAAACAGGTGTCAACAAATTTGCCTCAGGTAAGGGGGATAGGATTTCGCAGCAGATGGAACTGGGTAAGGTAATAAATCAGGTAACTAAGTTTGTACAAGAAAGGGTGCCGTTCTCCCTTGGGGAACAGATTCATGAGTTTACGCTTGGTGACCCAGTATGGGTCAAAGATTGGAAACTTGATTTACTAGCACCTTGGTGGAAGGGCCCTTATACTGTTATTCTAACTACCTCTACTGCAGTTAAAGTTGCAGGTATTGCCCATCATATGAGGTTGAAGAGAGCATACCACACAGACCCAGAAAATGCTGAGTGAACTGCACAGAGGGACCCCGCTGACCCTCGAGAGGCTAAGACCATCCTTAAGAATAAGGAAAAGAAGATTCTGGATGAGCCCCTTGAGGATGAAGCCGCATAATCAACTCCTGGTGCTTGGTCTCATCAACGTGCACATTCCTACACGGACTTCACAATACCTCCAGCTGTTGGCTGTGTGGGGCTATGCCTCTGTCTGTGATGGATGGACTTCCTGGTGGCTGTCACCACTCTGCCAAGGAGATTTTAAACCACTCTGCTCCTTTCTGGGACACAATCATAATCTCTCCCTGCTGTCTGAGTGTAAGCCAGACCTACAGTCAATAGACTCGGGTCATAGGGTTACATTTGATATAAATGCCAGTGTAACAAAAGCCTAACTAACCTACAACAAACCCCAGTAAATCTACCTTATTTACATGCTAGGTGGACAAGATCTGTGTTTCAATGGTATGAGTATATTGCTGCCTTATTCCTACCCTCTATAGGGACAACAGATATTATGATTAAAGTGGAGGCCTTGACTAATTTCACAAAATAGGCCCTCCTAGATAGAACAAAAGCCATCCAAGCCTTAAATGAAGAGCAAATCCAAATGAGAAAAGCGGGAATTCAAAGTAGAATGGCTTTGGACATACTCATAGTTGCTCAAGGAGGGGCCTGTGCCATAATTAAGGTTGAATGTTGTGTCTGCATTCCTGACTGATCTGGCAATGTATCAACTGCTTTAGATGACATGAAAAACCAGGTAAAAGCAATGTCAAATGAAAACATTCCTTTCTGGACTTCAGTCCTATCTTGGGTGAAGGGCGATTGGTGGAAAACTATATTTACCATTGTTAAGTTGCCTTGATAGTTCTGCTTTGTGGACCCTGAATTTTACAATGTATTATGAACTTTGTAACCTGAAGGTTGATGTCATTCTCCCAAATTGGCGGTCAGAGAGCCAGGGTGCAACATATCCCTATGAGTGATGCTCATAATATGAGTTAAGAGAATCAAGTGGGGGAATGAAGGAGGAAACAGACAGAGCTGGACTCCGTCTTAGGCCAGGATGCGAACATTAGGCTACACACATGGTCACCCTCCTAGTGGACTCTGAACTTTGCGCCCAGTGTCTATAGAAATGGCACACCAATGGAAAACCAGACCCCCGGATAAAAGAGCCTCAGGACTTGGACTCTCCGTTGCCTAAAAGAATATAATTATCTCTGTAACAGAACAAAGTGCTAAATTCCTTTATGTTTACTGGGAGATGATCACAGGCCTATTGATAAATATCCACTGTTTATCTAGTCTTGTGACACATGAATCATGAGTTAACTTTGATCATATCTCTCTTTTGCCTTGTCCAGACTAGTTTCAAGGAATTTGGGGAGGTGGGTTTGAGCAAGTACACTTAGGCTGTATAAAGTTTTCATAAAAACTGGTCGGGGTCCTTGGCTAAGAGGAGACTCTGCCTTGGGCCCGGAAGGTGCAATAAACTGCACTCCACTATCTGCATTGTCCTTCTGAGTGAGTCTGTTTCCTGGAACGCGTGGCTACAACACAGTCATGAAATTAAAAGACGCTTGCTCCTTGGAAGGAAAGCTATGACCAACCTAGACAGCAGATTCAAAAGCGGAGACATCACTTTGCTGACAAAGGTCTGTCTAGTCAAAGCTATGGTTTTTCCAGTAGTCATGTATGGATGTGAGAGTTGGACTAAACTTGAGAGTCCATTCCAGTCCATTTTAGTTCGCTGATTCCTAGAATGTCAATGTTCACTCTTCCCTTCTCTTGTTTGACCACTTCCAATTTGCCTTGATTCATGGACCTGACATTCCAGGTTCCTATGCAATATTGCTCTTTACAGCATTGGACCTTGCTTCTATCACCAGTCACATCCACAGCTGGGTATTGTTTTTGCTTTGGCTCCATCCCTTCATTCTTTCTAGAATTACTTCTCCACTGATCTCCAGTAGCATATTGGGCACCTACTGACCTGGGGAGTTCCTCTTTCAGTATCCTATCATTTTGCCTTTTCATACTGTTCATGGGGTTCTCAAGGCAAGAATACTGAAGTGGTTTGCCATTCCCTTCTCCAGTGAACCACATTCTGTCAGACCTCTCCACCATGACCCGCCCATCTTGGGTTGCCCTGCGGGCATGGCTTAGTTTCACTGAGTTAGACAAGGCTGTGGTCCTAGTGTGATTAGATTGACTAGTTTTCTGTGAGTATGGTTTCAGTGTGTCTGCCTTCTGATGCCCTCCTGCAACACCTACCATATTACTTGGGTTTCTCTTACCTTGGTCGTGGGGTATCTCTTCACGGTTGCTCCAGCAAAGTGCAGCCCCTGCTCCTTATGTTGGATGAGGGGTATCTCCTCACTGCCACCCTTCCTGACCTTCAACGTGGGATGGCTCCTCTAGGCCCTCAGATAACCATTATATCTACTACTGCGGGCAGGAATCCCTCAGAAGAAATGGAGTAGCCATCATGGTCAACAAAAGAGTCCGAAATGCAGTACTTGGATGCAATCTCAAAAATGACAGAATGATCTCTGTTCATCTCCAAGGCAAACCATTCAATATCACAGTAATCCAAGGCTATGCCCCAACCAGTAATGCTGAAGAAGCTGAAGTTGAACGGTTCTATGAAGACCTACAAAACCTTTTACAACTAACATCCAAAAAAGATGTCCTTTTCATTATAGGGGACTGGAATGCAAAAGTAGGAAGTCAAGAAACACCTGGAGTAACAGGCAAATTTGGCCTTGGAATGCAGAACGAAGCAGGGCAAAGACTAATAGAGTTTTGCCAAGAAAATGCACTGGTCATAGCAAATACCCTCTTCCAACAACACAAGAGAAGACTCTACACATGGACATCACCAGATAGTCAACACCGAAATCAGATTGATTATATTCTTTGCAGCCAAAGATGGAGAAGCTCTATACAGTCAACAAAGGCAAGACCAGGAGCTGACTGTGGCTCAGATCATGAACTCCTTATTACCAAATTCAGACTCAAATTGAAGTTAAGTATGGAAAACCGCTAGACCATTCAGGTATAACCTAATTCAAATCCCTTATGATTATACAGTAGAAGTGAGAAATAGATTTAAGAGCCTAGATCTGATAGATAGAGTGCCTGATGAGCTATGGAATGAGGTTCGTGACACTGTACAGGAGACAGGGATCAAGACCATCCCCACGGAAAAGAAATGCGAAAAAGCAAAATGGCTGTCTGAGGAGGCCTTACAAATAGCTGTGAAAATAAGAGAAGGGAAAAGCAAAGGAGAAAAGGAAAGATATAAGCATCTGAATGCAGAGTTCCAAAGAATAGCAAGAAGAGATAAGAAAGGCTTCTTCAGCGATCAATGCAAAAAAATAGAGGAAAACAACAGAATGGGAAAGACTAGCGATCTCTTCAAGAAAATTAGAGATACCAAGGGAACATTTCATGCAAAGATGGGCTCGATAAAGGACAGAAATGGTCTGGACCTCACAGAAGCAGAAGATATTGAGAAGAGGTGGCAAGAATTCACAGAAGAACTGTACAAAAAGATCTTCACAACCCGGATAATCATGATGATGTGATCACTAATCTAGAGCCAGACATCCTGGAATGTAAAGTCAAGTGGGCCTTGGAAAGCACCGCTACAAACAAAGCTAGTGGAGGTGATGGAATTCCAGATGAGCTAGTTCAAATCCTGAAAGATAATGCTGTGAAAGTGCTGCACTTAATATGCCAGCAAATTTGGAAAACTCAGCAGTGGCCACAGGACTGGAAAAGGTCCGTTTTCATTCCAATCCCAAAGAAAGGCAATGCCAAAGAATGCTCAGACTACTGCACAATTGCACTCATCTCACAAACTAGTAAAGTAATGCTCAAAATTCTCCAAGCCAGGCTTCAGCAATATGTGAACCGTGAACTCCCTGATGTTCAAGCTGGTTTTAGAAAAAGCAGAGGAACCAGAGATCAAATTGCCCACATCCGCTGGATCATGGTAAAAGCAAGAGAGTTCCAGAAAAACATCTACTTCTGCTTTATTGACTATGCCAAAGCCTTTGACTGTGTGGATCACAATAAACCGTGGAAAATTCTGAAAGATATGGGAATACCAGACCACCTGACCTGCCTCCTGAGAAACCTATATGCAGGTCAGGAGACAACAGTTAGAACTGGACATGGAACAACAGACTGGTTCCAAATAGGAAAAGGAGTACGTCAAGGCTGTATATTGTCACCCTGCTTATTTAACTTCTATGCAGAGTACATCATGAGAAACGCTGGACTGGAAGAAACACAAGCTGGAATCAAGACTGCTGGGAGAAATATCAATAACCTCAGATATGCAGATGACACCACCCTTATGGTAACACATAGATGTGTTTAAATCTTAAACTGATAATCACCTTATACTAAAAGGTAAAGAAAGCAAACCAAGACTAAAAGGGGAATCAAGAGAATCCTTTAAAGAGGTTTCATGGTGCCATAGATACCCCAGGTCTACTCGTCTGCTCACACAGTAAGAGGCCCTGTCTGGTGGTTGGTGGTAGATTGCTGTCACCGTCACAGGTCCCAGAGCCATCCTGGGCCTCAGACTCTACCCTTGGGTTGGGGGTGGTGGTGGACAGGGATCATCCTGCCTGGGTGTCACTAGAATGGGTATGGTGAGGTCAGAAAGCCCTTTTAGGCAAGAGTGTAGGGCATCCAGCAGCCCCTGGAACTCCTCTCCCCTTGGTGCTACCAGCTAAAAGTTAGAAGCAGAACATGAGTTTGGAGATGTGCAGATTTCGTAATTAAGAGGCTGGAGGTGTTGCCCAGAGAAGGTCCAGGATTAGAAAGATGATATACCCTTAATGTGACACCTGTGTCTATATGTGAGTGTTTAGGGAGGAGAGGGAGCAGGAGGTGAGCTCTTAAAAGTTTCCAGGGAACTGGAAGATTGAATGCCCTTGGCCTTCTTCACATTGCCTGGAGAATCAGTGGGAGAGGTAGAGGGAGGCCTGGGGTTGCAGTGGGATGGACAGGAGAGGGGACACAGAGGCCAGGCCGGGCCAGACAAGGTCTCCTCCTAGGTCCCAGCCTCTCTGGACCCCTTGCCTCCTTCTAGGAGCCTCCCACCAGGCCTGGCCCACTTACAGTGCTGGTCTGGGTGCTGTTCACTGCTGATGGGTGAGTATTGTTGCCAAAAGCTTGGCCTCTCTGTACACTGGTGACAGTGAATCAAATCAGTGTCTTGGTTGAAGCAAAAAAGGATCCCTTTATTGCTTTGCCAGGCCAAAGGGAACCAGTGGCTTGTGTCTCCCCTCCAGAGAACTTGATGAGGGGTTTAATAACTGGTTCAAAGGTAAGGTCTCTGACAAGATCAGTGTGTGGGGCTTGTACTCACAGGTGACTAGTCTACTAATCTTGAGCTTTTCTGGTCCCTTTAATCTTGTGTGTGCTCGGTCAGGTTGTCTCTTTTGTGACTCCATCCATGGACTGTAGCCTGCTAGGCTTTTTCTATCTATTGGATTATCCCGGCAAGGATAATGGAGTGGGTTGCTCCGTCCTTCTCCAGATCTTCCTGACCCGGGGATTGAACTCACGTCTCCTGCACTGGCAGGTGGATCCTTTACCACTGAGCAACCTGGGAAGCCCCTCTCCCCTCAACTTTAATTATGACTCAGGTGATTTCTTGGCTGTTCCTCCCTTCATTAACAACTGTTTGAGTATGCCCTCTGGAATGCAAGGGAGGTCATGGAGGCTTGCCTATGAAATGGGCAGAAATGCCTCCATGCCTGGGAGCCCCACAGGCCGCTGCTGTTTCAGTACGCCCAATGAGGCTCCAGGGGCCCTGGAGATGGGAGAAAGGGGCTGCCACTTAGGCTCATGGGGGCTGGAGCCCTGTCCTCTGCCGGCCCCTCTTGCCTGGACGCTTAGTTCTTTCCCGGGTATGAGGCCAAGGGGAGTGCGTACCTATGGTGAAAGTTGGCTTCAGCAGCAGCGCTTCCATTGGCTTTAGATCAGGCATGGGGTCACATGAGGGAACTAGGGAGATGGCAAGAGCAGGCCAGGGAGAGGAGTTATGTCTCATTCCTTCTCCTCTGAGGTTGCTTAGGTCACCCCTGACTCCCCTTTTGTGACAGGAATCCCAGACATCAGATGACTAGATAACTGCTGAGGATGTGGCTTGTCCAGGTTCAGGAAAGCTTTTTTTTTTTTTACTAACTCATCAGTTTCCTAGACTCCATGGTCTTCCTCCCTTTAGCCCATTTCCATATTCCACCATTCTGTGTAAATCACCCCATGGCACTCTCCTGCCTAAATTCAATGACTTCCCGTCACCAAAATCACAAAGCCAAAGATGTTTAGCAAGACAACTATCTGGTCAGTTGTGTCTCCCTTCCTACTATGAAGGACTGCTGAATGCCTTCCCTGGCATACATCTGAGACCTCTGTACCTTTTGTATTGTTCTCTCCTTCAAATATTCTTCCTTCTCTGTAAAACTTTCTCTTGACTTGAACGATCCATCATCAGTCTCTTCTCTGTACTTCCAATGCCGAACAAATGATGTATTCATGTCTGTAAGTCCTTGGCAGACAGTGGATGAATGAGTAAAAGGCTGACCCAGGAGCTAGGCTGACTATCACTCTACTCCACCTAGGAACTCATTAACACCGAGTTTGGCAGAAGCGGGAATAGGTCTCAAGATTTGGAATGGCAGTGAACAGGTAGGATTGCAGGGCCCATGACTGGGAAGGCAGTTCCTTTACTGACACTGGAAATTCTTTCAAGGGGTAGGAGAAAAAAGGGAGAGTTTAGAGGGATATAGAGGAAGGAGAGGGAAGAGGGCTTAAGCTCCAGTGGTTGCCTCATTGCTCAGCTTCACTGGGACCCACACAGCAACCCCTCACCCCCAGGATGCCTCAGTGCCTCTTTCAGCCCTTTGCTTACAGAAGATCTCAGTGGCTTAGAGGATGGTCCCAAAGATACCAACTTAAAAATATCCTGAAGAACACATACATGTTAGTCATCTTCTGCTAAGTTCAAAGTATTTGGGAAGGACAGTGGTGAGGGATGAGACTGGGTCACATCAAACTGTGCGCTTAGAGAGTAAAAGGACCCACTCACCCTGCAGCTCCCGCCCTTTCCCCCAAACATGTCCAGCAAGCCCTGGATGTGAAGATCTCAAGGAGTAGCTTGCCCACTGCCAATCAGTATCTCTGCAACCAAAGTCTTGGGGGTCTACTGGAGTCCGAGTTCTAAGTAGCTCAATGGTAACTGGTTTGATTGGAGGTGGTTAGGTTCTTTTCCCTTAAACAGTACTGGGGAAAAGGGAAACCAGTCCTGGAAGTACTAAGTATTGCCTTCTGAGACTTTAATGTCTTTGAGCTTGCTATGCACCAAATGAGTTAGTACTTTACTATGTACTGTTAATCTTGCCTTGGGGATTATTCAAAAGAGGGAAAATTGTTCACTTTCTGCCCCAACTCTCACCCTCCCCACCCTGAATTTTAATACAACCATGAAGGACTCACAACTCTACAGGTGTATATTATTATAGTGGCCATAGCATTTCAAATAGCCCAACAAATAAAGAGAAAGTCCTGGATGGATTTGAGAGAACAATTTCTTGTTGTAAGGAACCAGAAACAAAAGATTCTACTGAAACTGAACAGTTGACAGACTATGGCTGAACTTTAACCTTCATGGGGAGTAAGAAGAGGGTCAACAAATGGAGAAGCCCAAGACTGGTCTGGATAACAGCACTTCAGCATGGTTATCTTCTGACCCCTCCCACCAGGTATCTGTCATCAATTTTCAGCCCTTTCCCTTCTGAGGCATCTGGCAAACCAAAAGGCTTCCTCCTCTTTTGTAGGATGTTAAGCCAACCCCAAAACATCCCTTAGAGCATGATGCAAAACCAAGAGGGAAAGTTTATAAATCTTATTCCCAGGTAGAAAGTGCACATATCCAACCCAGCATGATGGTTAAGTGGTACAAAAGTACATGGTAATAACTTTAATTAACAGAGCTGCTAGCACGTGCAACGTGTTTGGTAGCCCTGTAGCTATGTCAGTGTTCCCAATTTACTAAAACATCAATGTGGCAGAATGCGTTTATGACCTCCAGATTTTCTGAACACTTTAAAGAGGCTATTAAAAACGTTAGACAGAATTCTATCTCAGAAACTTAGACATTAAGGTGGAACACTGGTGGGCTCTTTCTGGGACTTTTTCACGGGGCACCAAAATGAACAGAGGAAATGTTAAGACTGTCAAAGCGTATGACAGATGAGGGGAGGCAGATGGGGGAAGAGGGTGTACTAGCCACAAGGCCAACACATTCATGTTCAAAGAAAAGTCTGGGTGAAGGAAACCCCTCCCCCCCGCAAATAACAAAACCAAACCAACCCCCAGTCAGAGGGGAAAAAAGGGTTTCATACAACATAGTATCAAAAAGTAAAAGGAACACACTAAATGCACAAACTGGTGGCAAGTCAGTCCAGAGCCTATTATGATAGGTCCTTTCAGTATCAGTCAGCTTTCTTCTCATCTGTTATCTTAAGGTTATTTACAGATGTGTGACTTGAACAAGAGTCTTCCAGGAGGGTGGGCAGGCTTCAATCATTGGTTTCGGGATCTGTCTGAGCCATGTAAGCATCCAACTCAGCATCCAGGTGTCCTTTTGTTTTCGACATGTACGCATCCAACTGGTTGTCGAGCTGCTCCTTGGTCAGTACAGGGCGAGCAAGGGCACCTCTCCCTCGTCCACGGCCTCGGCCTCTGCCTCCAAAGCCCCCTCTTCCCCGACCTATCATACCCCGACCTGGCCCAAAGGAAAAAAAAGAAAACAGTTACAAGTATGTTTAATGGGTACTATGGTAAATGCCCCTCAAAGCAGCGGGGCCTAGCTGAGAAAGGCTGAAGGGCAGGGCAAAGAGGAGAAATCTGGAAAAACAGGAAACACACTGGGTAGAAAGCAACACATGGAAAGCACACATAATGAATCCCTTATTACATGCTCATCTCTAACTGCTAATTTTAAAAATTCTATCAAAGGGAAAATAACTGATAATTAAAATTTTCTTAATCTCCCTCAAAATGGAGAAACTAAAAATTTGAGACTCACTATAAGTTTATAATTAAAATGCAAATACATTATAGATAACCCCATTTAGTAAGATAGGGAAGAAGTAACAAGGGCACAGAGAAACAGGGATGTGAAGCTAGACAGTTTTCAAATTAAACTTTATTGGCGATCCTTCAGAAAAATTAGCTCATCTCTCCTCAAATTTATCAAACCTTAGGAGCTGGCTGATCCTATGTCAGGAGACTGAGGAGTTATTCTGACATAGGAACAATTAAGGGAGTTGGGAAAAAACACTTGGAGAAGTTCCAGCCATTTCTATCTCCTGATTCTATTCACATTGTAACAATTATGGTTATCTGAGAGGTGGTTTCAATTCACTTAACAAAACATACCCAGCTTTCTGAAAAGCTACTTTAGACTCCTCCCCACAAAATCCTTGTGATGTCTCTCTCAGAAACCAAGTCAAGATAATTTGAACATGCTATTTCATCCTGAAACCCAAACTAGCTTGCACTTCACTCAATAAGCCAAGCAACATATAATGCGAGAGAAGAAAATAAGCCCTCAAGTTATCAAATGTCCTTTCTCAACAGTTATTATCCCCTGGCTACTTCAAGGTCATAAATTATGGAAGACCCACCACACACTTTGAAAAAGGACCAAAGCAAATATACACAGGGGCTACAAGTATGTATGTATTTTTTTCTTGGATAGGTGTTGATCAGAGTTTTCCACTAAGCTCTAAGCCAGAAAACTCCCATGAGATTTGGTATTAACAACAGCAACACCATTAAAAATTCTTTTCCAATCTGGGCCATGAAGTCACAAGACAAGTATCACTAAGTCTGAAGGTAAGATTATCAACAAGAGTCAGTTAAATGACTGACACAATACCATCTTGCTTTTTCTACTTTGATGGAAAAATCTCTGGTTTTGCATAGACACAAACTGAGTCAATACCTAGCTCCAAGCCTACCATCTTTTTAAACTCTGCTTTACTTTTGTTTACCCCTCTCTTCTCTATTATTAGACTCAAAGTAGGGTTTTGAGCTACAAGGTGGATTGTGTGGTGGTGGGGTAAGGACAAAAAAAGATAAAAGCCTTAACTGACCATCTTGTCATTTTAATAATACACTTTAACTTTGCAAGAGCCTGAAAGAAGACTGCATATAATCTGGCTCTGTAACACATACCTCACTGTTCTTGGAAAACCCATGACAGACTTTAACACTACCAGCATGTGTATTTAGAAAATAAGCCAGTATCATAAAACAAACAAGACAAACAAATAAGCCTGCCTATGACTTGAAGCTGTGCAGAAAGGTGGCTCTGAGTTTTGAAGGGAGAGAAATAAGGGGAAGCTAGTCTCTGAAGTTGGTAGCTGACTAACCTCTACCACCGATTCCGCCACGACCCATAGCTCCACGCCCTAGGCCCCCTCTCCCAGGACCTCCACGACCTCGAACACCACCTCTTCTTAAGCCCATTCGGGGAGCTACGGCTCGTCCACCTCGGAGCAGGTTTTGACCTTGGAGAGGAGGCATACAATGTATATGCAGGTAAATCCAAGAGAGACAAAGTAGATTCTAACCAAAGGAAGGCGGTGAGGGTTAAATGAGAGTTAATTCAGTTAATTTTTAGGTTGGGTGGGGCAAGCTGCACACTGAGTATGAACAGATTAAGCTGCTCTTTATTTATCAATTCAACAAGTCTGACCACAAATCCATTTTTGGAAGAAGTTGGCAGTTAAATCAATTAGTAAGTATACACATTAATAAGTATATATTGAATAATCATAGACAGGTACCTAGCATCATGATAGATTTAAAAATAAATGATATGATTCCTGCTCTTAGTACATTTTTGCAGGGGACAAGAACTATACAGGGAACAGTGTAACAGTGCCCAAAATGTTACATATAATTAAGAGCTATGGGTCAACTTGTGCTTTTTTTCCAGGTGTAACAGTGTTTCACTAGAACCAGGAACAGATGATTAGTTAAGATATGGGCCAAAAGACCCATAAATTTCTTAATTTGACTTATTTCTAGAACTTGAATGTGCTCTGATTCAAGCAGCAGCAGGGTGTTTTAAGATGGAATGGAGATGACATGAATTACCTGTTGTTATGCAGGTCATAGCCTCTCACCATTGCACATTATCAGAAAAGGAATGGTATCGATAAAAGACATGCAGCACTATTAAAAATACGTGATTTCAAAAGTTATTAATTAATACAAATTCAGGCTTAAAGATGTTAAACAAATGTGTCCATAGCAGCCCAAGAGAAAAGGGAAGGGGGTGGATCCCGAACAATTGTCAAGTACACAGCACTGACCTCGGAGCGACATCCCGCCCCTAAGCAGGGTTCTTGTGGCACGTCCCCCACGAAGTCCTCCTCTGGGCAAGCCTCTCTGGATAATGGGCAGGCCTCTTCCTCCGATTGCTCCCCTGGCCAAGGCCCCTATGGGTCGGCCTAACCGTGCCTGGATGTTACTCTTACCCAGGCGCTGCTTTAAGCTCTTCTGGAAGAAAAGGTGTTAGGGAATTGAGATCAAAAAAGCAATCCAATGGGATTTAGCAACTAAAAGTGCAGAGAAAAAGAAGCGAGATGTCTGTGTGGTGGGAAATAAACTTGCATTTGCTGTCAAGGATCCCAAACCAGAAGCAAGCCTTTGCCTCAGAACACAGTTTTAAGAGAAGCAGAGTTTTGATCCGGAGCTTCTAAGAAGCTTGAGTACGGTTCCATGAAATTGGCATCACCACAAATTATCTCACTAGTTTGGCTACAGAAGTCATATACCACTATTTGGAATCTAAGTTTTAATAAGAACACTATATTTCAAATCGTGGATTCTGCTGATTTTGAACCACCAGTTGACAATGATATGACTTGATTCATACCTGCCCAAGGACTACCACTCTCTTCAAAGGCTTACTCAAACACCATAGGAAGTTCATCACACTCTGGGCAAATTTAAATTATAAGTTCATTTGAATTCTTGTGACATAAGAACAAGTTTGATTTTTCAGTCAAAGAGGCCAGTGTGTCCATTTTTCCTCTGAGTATCTATCTCCAGACGGTCCACTTTTACCTTAAGATGTAAATAAACACAAAAAAGTCAAATCTCCTTTCCTTATAGATCTTAAATAGTGATAATTCCATGTCTACCTTTGCAAACAGCTCCATTAAGTCAGTATAATGACCTTTAATTTATAATAAATATATAACTCAAATATATCTCCATAGAAAACCAGCCAAACCTCCATTAGAACTGAGTTGAGCTAAAACCATAAAACTGAGGGTCACATGTGAGAACAAGGATATACCATATAGATTTTTCAATAATCTGTCCCTCAAAGAGAAACCATGAAAAAGAGATCTCAGACAAATTCCTTCAAAGGAATGGATGACTGTGTTGCCTTGAACACCAAAGCCCCAGCAAACCTGCTCTACTAAAAAGACTAAGCCAATATAAATGAATATAAATTAAGTATCCTCAGGCTTCACATACATATAACTACAAATGATTTTCTCTGCGACCATATGCCGTGAATTATTATTACCATGAAATTACAAACTGCTTATCAGAGTGATAGGCTCTGAATGACACAAGGTCAGGAATTCATTCTACAAATCTGTTGTGTTTGGTCATTCCAAGTATACCCTCTCAAGATCTGTGCTTTAAGGGGAGACTATAGTACTCAGAAGTTCTTCTCCCTTCCCAGTCCTGCCTTGCCACCAAACTCTATTCTCTAACTTAACAAGAAGCTCAAGTGTGTCAGCTGAACCATCCAGTCTCCACTCTAGAGCTGTGCTTGCTATAGGTTAAGGTATCCACTAGCCACATGTGGCTATTAAATTACAAGCAAAAAAACTAAAAAGGAAAATAAAATAAAAAATTTAAGCCCTCCAATCACTCTAGTCATATTTTCAGTGCTCAGCAGTCATGTGGCTAATGGCTACTGTACTGGAGAGCACAGATATAGAGCATTTCCATCACCACAGAAGTTCTACGGGACACCACTGCTCTAGAGGCTACTTTCTGCACAGATTATATTTAAAGCTTGTTAAAATGGTCCTTTGGAATAGTATGTCAGACTTGTCTTCAGCAATTTTTAATATTTACTCTTAGAAAACAGTGTGCTTTTTACTGCTTTCCTGAGTCAGGGATGAATGCAGCCACTCCAAGACTTAAGGTAGCTGAAGCAGAAGGCCTTGTTTATTTTTGGTCAATGAGCCCAATGGTTCAGGGTGGGGGTGGAAGGGTGTTATATTTAACTGCTGATTTTATGCACAGCCATGCAGTGCTTCCAGTTAAAGTCCTTACAGTTGCATGGCACCGCCCTCCAGACGCCCAGCCACAGCTTGGACATATCCTTCCACAGCCTCTGTCCGGACTTGCATAAAAAGTCTATGAATAATAAAGAGCAGGTTTTATTTCAGATCTGAATAGGATTATTTCTTAACGGAAATTTGAAAGTGAACCCACTAACTCTTAAATTACTCAGTGCTGTTGTTCTATTTTACTGACAAGACTTTAGGTGCTGTGGAGATGAGGGTCACCCTACTCTTTCCACTGTTTAGCACTGAAAACCTTTGACTAAGAGGCCTTTCAGATTCCCTGTACTAGGGAAGCAAGAATAAAGTCACTTCCCTAATTTGTAAATAATTTAATGGGGAATACAGGACTTTTAAAGATCATCTAAAACAGAAGCTAAAAATTCTTTGTGGAAAAGCCAGTGAATCTATTCTTAAGGGCGAAGGATCAGAAAACAAGAGATTAATACTCATTGATAACATAGAAACAGGCCACATTGATGGCAAACTCCCTAAAAGAGAAAGACAACAAAAAGTTACTTATTGTTACCTGCCCAAATGGGAATCCTCTGAGCTTCTCTCTCCTCCAGAGAAGTTCAGCTTTTGCCCTGGCCACCTCATAATTACCCATCATGTCCTGACAGCCTCAGTGGACTGCCTGACAGATCAGCTGCTTCTGGAGCATTACGACCCATGCTCTCACCTGCTTAAGTTTTAATGCTGCCTGGACAGAGGGTCTATTCTCCATCTGCTGGGCCAGTCTTCTGTTTCTGGCACTGGCTAGCTGCTGCTGTTGCTGCATCGAAGCCCGAATATTCACTGGCATCGGCTGTTTGTTCTTCAGCATATTAGTAAAGCTTCAAGGTCGAACAAAATGGATGTTTAAATAAAAGCTTTATTACAAAACATTTATTGGCATTTTCATGGCTTGCTAGACCAGGAGCTCCAGATCCCATGAACTTAAAGTGGTACACTTAGATCAGTGCTGATGTGGGTTCAAGACTCCTCTGCTTCCACAAACTTGCAAGAATCAGAAACTCAGAAATGCAGCTAAGTGTAGCACATTCAATCAAAAGTGATAAGAAGGGCTCAGGTAACGGCTTTGAGAGGTAGAAAGCATGAAAAACACGCAATAAGCAGATATGATGACAAGAGACAGAAGATGCAGTTTCAAAGACGGACAAAGCAAGCCAAAATCTCAGGAGACACGAGGGTGCTATTTTACGGGCAAATACACGGAAGGACAAGAGCACCTTCAAAGCCCATGGAAATGATATACCCACATAAATTGTAAGAGCATATCACATTTTCTCATGTATTTGGTCACTTAGTAGTATGTAACTATGGAGAAGCAGAGTAACACACCCTAAGAGATAGGGAAGTAAATATGCTTCAGAAAAGACAAACAAACATATAAGTAAATCATTTAGTGGTCTAATATCAGCTTAATAAAGTCACTAGCCAAAGGCACTAAATGAACAAAGCTCTCAGACAGAAAGTGCCTTTAAATACTGTAACTTTTTTTTAGTATCAAATGATTATTTTTTCTGATTCCAAAGATAACTTCTGAAAAGTTTAGTTCAATCATCTAAGAGCTTGTGAAGACACTCTTCTATTACTCCTGTCAAGTTAAGTTTAATGGGATGAAAGAGAACAGTCAACTGTAAAAGAATTGAAAACAAAAACAAACTAAAGCAGAGTGGAAAGAAAGTGAAATGGAGCAAAGCAAGTGCCTCTTACAAGGCCCAAGAATGACATTCAAGGGCCTTTGGACATATTCTTAGCTTGCTACCTGCCTCTTACAGGCCAGACACAACACTGCTGGCCTTGGACTGGGCAGCAAGCCTACTGCAGCCAGGGTCATGCTACCGAGCTGCACCACCCCCTGTATCAACGTAAAAATATGTGAAGAAAAGGGAGGGTGTGAGGAGTCTTTTTAAAATACATCCCACCAGATAAATATTTCAGATAGCATAATATAAAAATCTACTGATAAGGGGTTTTGAAACAACCGCCCAATTTGTTTTGTGTACCACATACGATGCAACTAAGAAACAGAGGTCTGTAGCCTTCTGTTGGTATTTAGTTTAAAACAGACTTTTGTGCATTGGACCCCAGCGCCAATTTAAGTAATGTTTTCTTATGAACGAGCTGAAGTTGCTGTTGGCTGCCTCACCGCTCATTTAGAGACATCTTGGTGGTGCTTTTTAGCACAACTTTCGGCGCGGACTGTGCAGCCATCTTCAAATCCCGAGAATCTACAAAGGACAACGGGCAGAATGAGCAAACCAGAACGGCGACTATCTCATTTCAACAGGACCCAAAGACCCCAAAATGAATGAAAAGGCTTGTATCGATAACTATCAACAATCACACCAAAATTCATTTCAGGTACTTAAACAGAAGCTAGTTACTTCAAACTAATAAACTCCTGGGGCTGCCCAGATGGCGCAGTAGTACAGAATTAGCCTACCAAGGCAGGAGACACGGGTTCTATCCCAGAGTATGGAAAATCTCCTGGAGTACGAAAATGGCAACCCTCTCCAGTATTCATGGCTGAAAAAATTCCGTGGACAGAGGAGCCTGGAGGGCTACAGTCTATGGGGTCGCCAAGAGTAGGACACGACTGAACACACACACGGTAAGTTTCCAAGGCCGCAGGACCGAAAATATCTGCCCAAGCCTCCAAAATGGCAGACCCGAAGCAAGTGTGGCTAAAACTGAGAACTACTGAACTAGGGAGATGACACAGGTATACCAACTTCGCAGTCAAGTTAGGGGCATCAGCAAGGGCCTGACGACCAGGGGAGGGAGGGAATAGGAAAGATTTCCTCCAGGAGCATTCCGGGGCCCCGGAGAGAGCGCGCCACGAAATTTAACCCTAAAGCCGCCATTACTTTCCAACGTTCCTTCAAGTCGAGTAATCCTCCTTCCACCTCAAACCTCTGTCAGGACCGCCAACGTAGCTCCACTCGCCAACGTTCCTTTTTCATCCCTATCAAATCCCACCCCTTCCCATCAATCCCGCGACGATTTTCCAGTGCGGGGTCTCCCCGCCTCCTCTCGCGGGCTCCGCCCCCTTCGGGGCCTCCGACTCCCTATTTGCTTCCACATCCCACCCGCTGCTGTCCCGCGTCTGCCGGGCCCCTCGGCTCCCCAAACTCTCGCCCTCCTCACCACAGACACGTACCGGAAGAAAACGGACGCCAGTGCTCTTCCCGGGGCTGCCACCACGGCTGCGGCAGGCGGGCCGGGCGCCGGCCGAACCTCAGCTGACGGTGGAGGGGCTCGGGTTAACTTGGTGGGCGGTTGGTTAGATGTGTTAAGCGGTAGATTGTTAAGTTAGTTCGTTGCTGCTGGCTGGTTGTCCGGTCGGCCGGTCCGCCTGCTCACCCGGCCTGCTCTTTCCTTCCTTTCACTACGAGGCCGCTGCCGTCAACTCCCGCTCCGTGTGGAAAACAAAATGGCCGCCACGCCCAGGGCTCAATGGGACCGGCTAAAATGGCGTCGACGCAGTTACGTCAGACGTCAGATCCGCCGCACCCCTAGAGGGGCGGGAAAACTTGTGCCACGCCTGGGCGGGGATTAGGGCGGAGCCCTAGGGAGAAGGCGGGACTCTAGCAAAGGCCTCGTCTGTATGACACGCAGCGCCCCGCCCGGGGAAGGGCGTGGCCAAATGGTTTGCTCCTGGGTTTTAAGGGGCTGCGGATGATTAAGTGATTTGCGTCTCTGGGGCTGATTTGGTCTCCGTGAAAGAGCTGTCCGTATTTTCTCGCGCGTCCTTCTGCCCCTGAAACTAAGACAGAACAACTAAAATTCTTTAGGCGGATGTGCCTCGATCTCTCTTGCGGACCACTGGGTTCGGGAAGTTTGCACTCCCCTTATTCACCCCGGGCCCGGGTCAGAGAATTGTAGATTATAGCAAAAGCCCCAACGGAGGCCAGGGGCCAGTGATCAGAGCACACTTCTACTGGGTTCTGCGCCACTCACCACCGTCCGTCCATAATTTCCTCTTCACTTCCCTCCCCAGCTTGGCCTGAATATTGTTAAATCCTTATTTTGTGGGGCCTTTGCGTCTCCCTCCCGTTTCCGTGTCCACTCTTGCCTTTTTCCATTCATGTGGATTTTGATACAGACCTATGCTACTGCTACTGCTAAGTCGCTTCAGTCGTGTCTGACCCTGTGCGACCCCATAGACGGCAGCCCACCAGGCTCCCCCGTCTCTGGGATTCTCCAGGCAAGAACTTCTGGAGTGGGTTGCCATTTCCTTCTCCTATACGGGATTTTTATTATGCTTTGACACACAATAAAGGGCTCGAATGTTTGAAGAATGAGTGAATGAACACATCTTCACTCCTGCCCCCAGTATAGGCGCATCAGGTCCTTTCATTTTCCTTCTTAGCATATATTTGTGAGATTAATGTTTTGGTATCCTTACTGGGCTTTACCTACGTGACGTTGAGGGTTGTGTATTGTTAGGCTCACTGCTGTGTCCCCAGCTCCCATACGATGTCTAGCACATGGTAGGTCTTCAGTAAATATTCTTTGAAGGTTGAAGGGAAATTCTGCCTTTATAGCTGAGACGCTGCTACACGTATTAGCTTCATACATCCTCCACTTCTAGCTGGAACCTTGAATCCCAGCCTTCCTGGGCCTTCTGCTGCTGCTGCTGCTGCTGCTGCTGCTAAATCGCTTCAATTGTGTCTGACTCAGTGCGACCCCATAGACGGAAGCCAACCGGGCTCCCCCGTCCCTGGGATTCTCCAGGCAAGAACACTGGAGTGGGTTGCCATTTCCTTCTTCAATGCTTAGAAGTGAAAAGTGAAAGTGAAGTCGCTCAGTCTTGTCTGACTCTTAGCAACCCCATGGACTGCAGCCCACCAGGCTCCCCCATCCATGGGATTTTCCAGGCAAGAGTACTGCAGTGGGATGCCATTGCCCTCTCCGTCCTGGGCCTTCAGCATTCCTTAAATAGGAAGATACGAGGGTCCCTTGACCTATCTCCAAAAAGATCTCTCCTCAAATAAGGCAAGTTGTGAGTGAGCAGCCTTCATTTCCCCACCTACTCTATACTGTCCACCTACTCTATGCTGTTCGCAAAGGAGACAGACAGCAACTGGTGGCTGGTGAGACAGAAGCCTTTAATGAAAGAGGAATTGCAGGCCTGGCCCACTATTCTTGCGCCCTTGTTGGTGGGGAGGGAAAAGTAAGGTGAGGGGGGAAGTAGGGTGAAGGAGCAGGTATGGCAGGGTAGAGGGGAAAGGCGCTGCCCGCTGGGGCCATCTCCTCAACTGTTCTCCCAGAAGAAGTTGTTGCACGCCACTGTGAGGGCAGCCACCAGTACCACATACTCCTGGAAGTCCACCTCTCCATCTCCATTCTCATCTAGCTCCTTCATCACCTTGTCCACAGCGTCTGCATCCTTCTGGGCCTGTGGAGAGAGGAGATGGAGAGAGAGGTATATGGGGAGATGAACAGCACTGAATCAGGGGCATGGGGGAGGGGTGATTGATTGGGGAGAAAAAGGCAGAGATGAGCAAGAGGAAAACTGCTTAAAATTATGGGACTCTTGCTTCCCTCCTCAAAACCAACAAAAACATTTGTGGCTTCCGGTTGCCTACAGAATTAGCTCCCTAACAAGGCAGAATAATAAAAACAGTTACCATATGTTGAAGGCCTACAATGTGACAAGTTCTGCACTAGGAGTTTTATAAACATTCTCATTTAATTCTAGCACAATTAGTATGAAGCAGGTTTCATTATTCCCATTCTAGAGAAGAAACAAATTGACAATGGTTAAAGAACATGCCCAAACTCACTCAGCTAGAAAGTAGTAGCATCAGAATGTGAACCCAGGTCTCATAAAATCTAAAAGCTGGTACACTTTCTACTGGCTTCTTTTCTGCATCCTTCAGTTCAATCAAAACTACTGAACATATTCCATCTTCTTTCTCCCATCCTCCTGTTCAGATATTGTGCGTGTGAGGTTGCTTCAGTCGTGTCCAACTTTTTGTGACCCTATGGAATGTAGCCTGTCAGGCTGCTCTGTCCATGGGATTCTCCAGGCAAGAATACTAGAGTGGGTTGCTGTGCCCTCCTCCAGGGGATCTTCCTGACCCAGAGATGTCTCCCGCGGCTCCTGCATTGGAGCAGATTCTAAGGCTGAGCCACCTGGGAAACCTTCAGATACTGTACCTCCTCCTAAAATGTCTTTACTTACTCTAATAACCTCCCAGGGGGCTTGAGTGCCACCTTTTTGGAGAGGCTGTCCCACTTCAGTTAGGTTAACATTCTCCCATGATCCCTTCTGTTAAGGCCCTGGGTGCTTCCTGGTGTTCAAGCTTTGCTTGCAAATGTCAGTCTTTTCCTTCTAGACTATGTGTTTCGTTTTTGATGCGTCTCCACACGTCGCCTAGCCCTTAACAGGTGATCAGCAAATCAGGGCATTTTGGCTTGAACCCAGAGGAGTGGGGGTGGGGGAGGGGAAGGAGCCAGATGGTTGGACTGAGCTGGGGTGGGGAGAAGCAGAGAGGAGCCCACTCTGTTCCCCCATCCCTCCCCCGACGCCACCCTGTGCCCCGACCCTGTGCTCACATCCAGGAAGCCGGAGAGCTCCGTCTGCAGCAGCTCTTTCAGCTCCTTCTTGCTCAGCTTGTACTTGTCTCCCTCTTTGCCCGAGTGGGCATGGAACACGTTGATGAGAGTCTCCATCGCCGTCTCCAGCTCAGAGCCCATCTCGAAGCTCACCTACCCACGTCCCATCATGGAAGTGAGCTTGGACCATGCTTAGGGCACCTGGGGTTGGGGTAGGGTCCCACAGCTCAAAGAGCCATGAGATCGGATCCCCACCACAATTCATCTTTCCTGAGATTTTACACAAACAGAACTTCCAGACTCATTCTCTGAGCCCTTCAATCCATACCCTAGCCAGAGGGAGTTAGGGCTTTGGGCACGGAGGTGGAGCAGCTGGAGCTGGGCTCACTTTAGAGGCCTGGAGTGGACTCTGCTTGGCTCCTGGCTGCCTGGACAGACACTGAGGTGGGTGGGGCAGGCAGGCGGGGTGGTCACAGGACCCAGTCTGGCTTCCTCTGGCTCTATTTTTACCCTTGGATTGCCTGCCTAGCACAGCCAAGCTCTGCTATTGGGGATGGTGGGCTGGGCTCCCCTCTATAACCTTGACTCTGTGGCCCACCGTAAACAGCCTGGAGCCCTTGGTCAGCTTCGTGGAGAGAGTGGCAGTCCAAGTGGGTGGTCCAGGATTCATAGGGAGGGAGCCTGAACATGTCACTTCGGCTTCCCTCCGTCACCTCTAGTTTGGTTCCTCTTACTTCTCTGCAGCCAGCCCTTCTACTGGGTAGTAGTGGAAAGGGAAAGAGGCTTGTCTGAGTCTTTTCCCTGGAGCCAGGGCTCCCAAGGAAGAGGAGGAGATACCTGTGGGATCTTGTCTCTGCTATTGGCCACTCCTGTCCCCAGGCCAACTTGGGTGATGTTGGGACAGTGGCAGCAGGGAGGATGGGGCTGGTATGTGTTTGGGGAGATAAAGGCTGAATGCGTGAGGTCTTCTGAATCCAAGGGGCTGGGAGAGAGGAGGGGAAAAATGGAGGGGTCTGTTGAAGAGAGGGGACTACCAAGCCAGGGGGCCTCTTTCCCTTGGCCTTGGGACAGTTTGCCCCTCCACAGCCTCCGGGGGCAGCTCAGGTATCTCAGATCAGGTATCCCTATCCTTCCCCAGGCCTGAGGGGTCAGACAATGGGCCCTCATCAGATGACATCCTAGCTCTTCAATGAAGCCCTTGTATGCGTCACCTGAACTCCGGACATGAGAAGCGGTTGTCACAGAGACCTGGGGGAGATGGAACCCAAGCCGCGGCTGATAGAGGGGATAAGGAGGAAGAGGGAGGGGTGCTCGTGGCTCAGTTACCAGCCCCATCCAGGAAGGGCACCTAGAGGTTGCCTGGAGACCTCGAGCCTGGGATTTTGCGTAGGGGCCATTCTGAAAAGACCTTGGCAGGGAGGGGGTAGACAGAAAAACAAAGGGAAAGAATGAGAGGAAAGAGGAGCTGAGGTATGGGACAAGGAGGAGGAGGAGAAAGGGAGGTCATATGAAGGGAGGGTGGGAGTAGGTAGAGTTCCCTAGTGCCCCCTCTTCCTGGTATCACATGGTCCATGCTCTGGGAGGGAACTTGGGCAAGGCTGGGATGGGGGTGGCAGATAGACCAAGGCTGCCGGTGGGTGGGTGTGCAGAAGGAGCGGTTCCATCTGCTTTCTTATTCTTACGCCACTGGAAGCAAGGCAAGAGCTGGGTCCCCTCCCCAGCACCTGGGAGATGAAGGGAGCTTTGTGGGGGCTCTTGAGGGCTCTGCGGTAGGAGGCCTGGGTCTCCTGGAAGCTCAGTGGCTGAGGTTCCCACTGGCTTCCTCACCCCCAGAGCTCCCAGATTTCCCTCTGACCTTCACTTGCCTCCCCTCCAGCACCTTCCAAGCAATGTCTCCCCCAAATCCCAAACTCCTCTCAGACCCTCAGGGCACTGCAGTGCAGTGCCGTCCTCCTCAGTTTCCTGGAGACCTGCTGAAGCCCCCTCTTCCCCAGGCTGGCCAGGGCAGGGAGCAGGGCAGATGGGGCAGGATACTCACTGTCAGCCTGGGAGCAGGTTCTGGACAGGCAGACAGGCAGACGAGGCTGCAAATGTGGCTCCTGGAGCTGTGAGGGAAGACCTGTCTTCAGTTGTCCTTCCCCCGCGACGCCCCCTCCACACCGGCTCCACCCCTTCACAGACAGACACCCAGTGGGGCGAGGGGCCAGGAGTGGACAGAGGCGCCCTCTGTCTCCTGGGCTGAAACAGGCTGCCCTGTGTCCTCTTCTCCAGCCTTGGATGCCACCCCACGCGGGGCCCCAAATGGCAGGGCCCAGGAGGGAGGGAGGTGGGAAAGGTCCTGGGAAGAAGGAACACGGAGAGGCCTTCTAGGCTCTTCCTCCCATGCTCCACCCTCCCCTCCCAGTAATAATGGGTGTGCAGCTGGGCAGAGAGGAGGTGTGTGCACCTGACTGAGGGGCCTCATCTTGGAGGGGACTCCTCGGTGAATAATTTAGTCTTGGGTGTCTCCCTGAGGGGTTTCAGCTTGACAACCCCACTGGGGGATTTCAATCCAGGGTCTCCTCTGTGCAGGGCACTCAGCCTGGGTCCCCCTCTGTTTGCCGGATCTCAGGCTGGATCCTTGTGGAGGTCTTGGGCTGCAGGGCCCTTAGTGGGCTCTCATTTTGAGAGGCCCTGTGTGGCGTTTCTTAGATGGGACCTCTCAATGCTGAGCTCCCCAGTTGGTTTTTTTCAATCTGCAGTGCTTTCTCCCAGTGGCAATAGGCTGCTGCTGCTGCTGCTAAGTCGCTTCAGTCGTGTCCAACTCTGTGGGACCCCAGAGACGGCAGCCCACCAGGCTCCCCTGTCCCTGGGATTCTCCAGGCAAGAACACTGGAGTGGGTTGCCATTTCCTTCTCCAATGCATGAAAGCGAAAAGTGAAAGGAAAGTCGCTCAGTCGTGTCCAACTCCCAGCGACCCCATGGACTGCAGCCCACCAGGCTCCTCTGTCCATGGGATTTTCCAGGCAAGAGTACTGGAGTGGGGGTGCCATCGCCTTCTCTGCAATGGAAATATACGTACACCTGATTAGAGAAGGGACTATGGTGGGCCAGCAGGCTCCCTGTATTGGGAGCGATGGGATCCCAGGATGCCTGCTGAGTGGGATCTGGCCAGGCAGCTCCAGGCGAGTCCCCTCCCTCACCAAGTGGAGGCAGGGGGCTGGGTTGTGGGGATCAGGGTTCCTGGCCTGATCGCTGGAGCTGGGGTGGGATGCGGTAGGCGTGATTGGGCAGGTCTCCTCTCCACAATCTATGACGGAAACTTGACACCTCCGGGCTTGGGAGGGGCTCTCTCCTCCTTCCTGGACGTTTATAAACCACAGCCCTGGGGCTCCTGCTTGCTGCACCCCATCTCCTTGCCCTGGTGAGTCTTTCCCTTTAACCCCCGGAGGGAGCCTGGGGAGCATTTTTTTCTGCCCTGGGCTCCCAAGTCCCTCCCCTGGACCTGGCTTAGACTGGGATTCAGGAAATGGCTTTGGGAAATCCAGCAACAGCCCTCGCAGAGGGGGAGGGGGTGGGCTGGAAAAGGGAGGATGAGTGGTCATGGCCCCAGCCGTCACCCCCTCTCGTCCCCTCCACCACTGCCTCCGGCTGTGTGTGCCAGTACCCAGCGCAGACTGCCATTTCTGGGAGACAGGGCGGGGAGGGGCTGTGGGGTCTTGAGCTCGACACTCTGCCCAGCTGCCCCTGAGGGGAGATGCGAGTGGGGCGGGTTCTGTCCAGACAGAGCCAGCCCTGACCACAGCTGGGCGTCTGCCAGACCCTGGCTTCTCTGCTGGGAAGAGCGGCCAGCGTGTGGGGGGGCGGGTGCAGTGCAGGCGGGTGGAGACCCAGGTCCTTGCACAAACAAGCTTTGGAGACAAACAACCCCGTGACCCTTTGAGGCTGGTGAGACTCCAAGAAAGGGTCCTTGGGACTGAACCCCCACACAAGGGCCACCCGAGACTGAGGGGAGTCCAGAGAAAGACCCCAGACCGGAAGCCTCCTCCCAGACGGAGGGGTCTCCAGACTGAGGGACCAACGCACAGGGGTCCCTGAGACATGGGCACAGCAAAAAGGATCCCCAGACTGCGAGACCTAGAGAAGAAGGGGTTTCTGGAAGTGAGCATTCCTGCCTCCTTACGCTGAGGTACCGTTGCCTGGTCCCTTGCCCCAAGCTCCATCCCCTCATCCCTGTCCCTTCTCTTCTTCCCTGTGAGGCTTCCTCAGGCAGAGACTTGAGGTGGCAGCGCCAGGGCAGGGGCGCTCTCCTGACTCTCCCTTCCTCTCCTTCCCCCTCCTGCAGGCCAGCCCCGTGAGGACATCAGCTCTGGCTGCAGGGTCCTGATGGCAGCCGAGCCACTCACTGAGCTGGAGGCAGCCATTGAGACAGTGGTCAACACCTTCTTCACCTTCGCAGGGCGGGAAGGCCGGAAAGGCAGCCTCAGCGTCAATGAGTTTAAGGAACTGGTCACTCAGCAGCTGCCTCACCTGCTCAAGGTGGGTGGGGGTCTCTGGGCATGCGGTTTTGGGAGCCAGGGACTGTGGGACACTGGGTCTGTGAGGAGATATTGCTGAGCATAAGGTGACCACAGGTATACTGAGGAGAAGGGTGTGGCACCTGCGTGTGTAAATGGTTCTGGCTCTTCTTGCCTGGTGTGTGTGTGTGTGACTAGGTAATACTATGAGTGCGCATGTGTTGCTGCAAAAGGCTTTGTGCCCCTCTCACATGGTGCTGTTGGGTTCTTGTTGGGTCTCTCTGTGCCTCTCTGGTTTCATTTTCACAGCACAGGACTGGACCCAGAGCTGGTTTCTGGAAGATTCATAGGCCATCAGAGCTGAAAGGAGGCTAAGAGAAAATATGGTCTAAAGTCCTCACTTCACATGTATAGAAACTGGGGCCCAGCTATGGGAAAGGGTTTGTTAAAAATAAAAACACAGCCAAACTCACAGAGTCGCAGAATCTCAAAGCAGGAGGTTCCTGTAGGTGGTTTGTGGTTATTCCACACACTCTCTGGGAATCCCCTCAGTAATGCAACTGGCAGCATCTTTCTCTCCTACTTAGAGGATGGGGTAGGGATTTACATTTCATCTGCACTGGGTTGGCACATCATCCCAGGCTGTTCACAGTTTCACTGACATCCTTTCTGACAATTCACAGGCACACGAAAGTGTGTGAAGATGGATTAAAAAGAAAACACACAAAAAAAGCCTCTACAAACTAGTCTCTGAAATCCACAGTCTATCATTTGCAATATCTCCTACATCCCTAAACTTCTCCCTTCCTCTTCTCACAGGAAATGTCAGGCTCTCCCCTGAAAACACAGTATTGCCTGTAGCCCTGTCAAATAATGACTGGTTTTTCTTCCAAATCTAATTCCCTCTGGGCCTGGAAATGCAGGTAGTGACCTCTTGGCTTTTCACTGCAACTTCCAAATGATAGTTTCTTCTCCTCCTCCTCCCCCACGCTCCCTTCTCCCGTCCCCGCTGTCCCCATCCCTTCTTCTTCTTTTTTGACTGCACCTGTGCATCTTGTGGGATTTTTTTTTTTAGTTTCCTGACCAGGGGTCAAACCCAGGCCCTTGGCAGTGAGAGCACAGAGTCCTAACCGCTGCACGGCCAGGAATTCCATCTTCATCGTGAGACACTCAGCTCCTTGGAAGCTCATACACATGCCAGCCATTCTTGTGCACCGTATAGCTCTTCAGCTTCTGGCTTTCTGTTTATCTTCTCATCAGTGCCACTGTCAGAATCCACACAGACATCTCATTCAACATCTGGGCCTTCTGATTTCTTGACTTCCTTACTATCATAGATTCTGTCTTCCTGCCTCTCAGCACTCCTGCCTCTCTGCCCCACTGCCCTGTTCAAGATTTTTAGATCCTCTCATGACCAGTGCATCATCTCCACAGTCTTAGTTTAAGGCCTCTCTTCATCTGCCACCTCCTGTCATTCCAGTTCTATTCCTCTATCTCATTCCTCCACCCCACCATTCTGACTCCACCGGGACCTTCAGTCTCTTGACCTTAATTAACACTTTTCTGTCTTCCATCACCATCCCTCGAGACCTCATTTCCCTTCTTACTCTGCTGGGTTCTACGGCTCACCACTATACTCACTTGCTCACCTCCCCTTGATTCTCTTTCTTTCTGTCCTACTTACTTGGCCCAGTCTCAACCCAGGTTAAATCCAACGTTTCAGCTCCATTAGCTTGTTGGTGAAACCCACCATTCTGAGTCCACACGGCTGAATTTGGCTGGAGAAAAATATACTTCCATGTTGACTTGTCTCACGTTAAATCTATGACTGTTGGCAAAGCCTGGTCATTCTCCATTTTCTTACTTTATTCATTTACCAGCCCTTTCAGATGATTGTTTCACTTTTCCTTTCTCCTCAACTCCAGGACCCCTTCTCATAGTCTCCTTGTCACTCAGAACTTTTCTCACTGAGAAAATATAAGCCATCACGAAACTTCCATGTGCTTCCTCGCCCAAATTTACTAACTGATCAATGCAGTTCCTGCCTTCCTTCGTGTCATGGGAATGATCTGTCTCTGCCTTTAAGGCCGGTGCCTCTGCTGGTGCGCTAAGTCCCATCCCTTCTCACCTTCTGAAAGACGTTACTCTCCCAATTCTTCCTCTCTTCTCTTGCATCATCAAAACGTCCCTCTGTAGGGACTTCCCTGGTGGCCCAGTGGTTAAGATTTCCCCTTTCAATGCAGGGGACATGGGCTCGATCCCTAGTCAGGGAGCTAAGATCCCATACCTTGTGGCCAAAAATCAAAACGTAAAGCAGAAGCAATACTGTAACGAATTTAATAAAGCCTTTTAAAATGGCCCACTAAAAAAAAAAACCAAAAACTTAAAACTTCCCTCTCTACTAGATTGTTCTGACTCAGTTTGCGAAAGCACTGTGCTACCTCTCGTCTTAAAAGAAAACTGCCCTTGACCCTGTAATTCCCTCCAGCTGTGCCTTACACCTCTGCTCTCCTTTGTAGTAAAACTGCTCAAAAGCAGGGAGAGTTATTTATACTTGCTGTCCCTGCTTTTCCCCTCCTGGTTCAGAATGCACATCCCCTAGGAGTCTGCTGGGCTTACTCCTCATTTGACTCAGATGGCACATCCTCAGCGTGGCCCTCCTGTGCCACTGAGCACAGAAATCACCTCCTGTGCCCTGTCCCTTTGTCGTTGTTGAGTCGCTCAGTCCTGTCGACTCTTTTGTGACCTCATGGACTGTAGCCTGCCAGGTTCCTTTGTCCATGGGATTTTCTAGGCAAGGACACTGGAGTTGGTTGCCATTTCCTTCTCCAGGGGAGTCTTCCCGACCCCGGGATTGAACTCTCATCTCCACATCTTCTGCATTGCAGGTGGATTCTTTACTGCTGAGACACCAGGGAAGCCTAAGACATCAGGGCTGGTGTGTGCTTAGTTGCTCAGTCGTGTCTCTTTGCTGCCGCCATGGACTCTAGCCTGCCAGGCTCCTCTGTCCATGGGATTTCCCAGGCAAGAGTACTGGAGTGGGCTGCCATTTCTTGCTCCGGGGGATCTTCCCAACCCAGAGATCCAACCTGCATCTCTTGTGTCTCCTGCATTGGCAGGTGGATTCTTTTACCACTACGCCACCTGGGAAGCCCTCTGTCCCCTTTACCCTAGAGCTGTTTTCTTTCAGGACAGTTTCTTCACAACAGCCTCCATTACATAATTCAATTTAATTTATTTTTAAGATATTTATTTGCTTATTTGACTGCACCAAGTCTGAGTTGCAGCATGTGGGATCTAGTTCTCTGACCAGGGATTGAATCCAGGCCTCCTGCATTGCGAGCGTGGAATCTGAGCTGTTGGACCACCGGGGAAGTTCCTCCGTTATGTAATTTTCTGTTACCAAGAAGTAACATGTAATTTCCTTCCTTCCCATTGTAGGAAACATTCTTATTTTCATAAAGGTGAGGAATCTGCCTCACTGTTCTATTTTCAGCACTTAGCGTAGTGTCTGACTCTTAGGTGGTGGTGTTTAGTCGCTCAGTCTTGTCTGACTCTTTGTGACGTTACAGACTGCAGCATGCCAGGCTTCCCTGCCCTTCACTGTCTCCTGGAGTTTGCTCAGACTCATGTTCATTGAGTCAGTGATGCCATCCAACCATCTCATCCTCTGCCGCCCCCTTCTCCTCCTGCCCTCAATCTTATCCATGTTTCCTTCCATATCCTTCAGTGCAGTTTTCTTCACAAAAGCTTAATATAGTTCTACATTTTCCATTTTACTATTTTAAGGGGAATCGTTCATATTATATTTCCAAAATGGTATTTGTTTTTGAGTATTAATATTGTCACCAGATACTTTATCATTTCTAATAGTTTTTTTTTTTTCCCAAAATCTTTCATGTAATTTATTTGAAAAGATGCTGAGTTTGTTCCCAAGAAAATTTTAAAAAGCTGTTCAGGACCCAAATATGTTTCAAGTCACATCTTTTCCCAGATATAGAATTTTAAGTTTGCAAATATTCTGGAAGGCGTCTTCATAACTGATGAGCCATGCAGGATACTCCAGCCAGAGGCCATTAATGCCTGCTCTTGTGTGTGTGAAGTCGCTCAGTCGTGTCTGACTCCTTGCGACCCATGGACTGTAGCCCACCAAGCTCCTCGGTCCATGGGATTCTCCAGGCAAGAATACTGGAGTGGGTTGCCGTTTCCTTCTCCCTAATAGTTTTTTTTGGCCAGGGGAAAGAAATACAGAATTGCAGCTAAGAGCATAAGCTCTGAGTTAGACAACCTAGGTTCAAATACAGGGTCTAGTTTGTCATCTGTGGTGAGTCCTTTAATCCTTCTGAGCCTTAATGTCTCATCTGTGAACTGGAACTCATAGTAATTCCGTTCTTGGATTGGTCTTGCATTTATTCAGCCAGTATCTATTGAGTGCCTACTATGTCCTGTTCTGACGCTGTCCTAGGCTTTGGGTTATAGTAGTGAACACGCCTCCACTATGTGCCAAACACTTTCCCAGGCATTGGTATCACGGTGGTGGATAAGATGGACAAGGCCCCTGTGCTCCTAGAGCCTTTCATTCTAGCAGCTTATGAAGCCTGAATGATGGAAAGCATGTAATATGTTCAGCATAATGCTTGGAACAGTAAGCACTATTAAATGCTTACACTGGTTGAAATGTTAGCTTTTATTGCTCTTTTTGGTTTTTCCTAGGTATACAATTATATAATTGCTAATATAACAAGGGGTGAGTTGACATCTTTCTTAACAATTTTACCTTTTGTTTCTTTCTCTTGACTAATTGTATATTTCCCCTCTCCCTCCCTGCATTTACACTTGCAGTTGCTTTCAACTGGCAATGCTTATAGTATTTTACAGTTAAGTGTGATTATGGCCTTTAAAAAAGTCTGTTGAGCTCTTCTAAGAATCAGTTTCGTGCCATCTATAGATCTGGAAAGCCTTCTTAGCCGTCATCCAAATGTTGATTCAAATGTTGGGCATGCGCTGTGCCTGAGGCCTCCTTGTCTGGTTTGACATGGATCCGTCAGTTCAACAGTCAACTTTTCTGTTGTGGTTATCCATCTGGCAACAAATCCTTTGATCACGGTGGTCCGACTCAGAATAGCCTTAGATTTCACAGGTCTGCTGGGAGAGACTTGGCCAAGGACCCCTAGAAAACCAGATACCTTGTGTCCTTGCCATTCCCCTGATCTACCAGGCTAGTGACCCGGCTGGAAGAATGAGAAGGGATTAGGGTTATGCAAGCAGGCAGCAAAGTGCTGTGAACTCCTCCAACTTTCTGTGAAGGAGGAGGGTGGCCTGAGAAGACTCTGAGGGTGGTCAGAGGGAGTCCATGCCTACAAGGGACCCCCCAAGTGTCCTTGGGCTTATCCCAGGGCTGGTGCAGTGATGTGCTGAAGCCTCCTGGTACCTGCACTTGAAGGCCCATTTGTGCATCTCTTCCCCACTCTGCGTTCAGTGACATCACGTTTATGGTTCACAACCCCCCATGGTGGGTGTATTTAGATCACAGCACACACTATAGCCAGGTTCCCACTTCCATCCTTTGCTTCCCCCTGGTGGAGTTGGGCACCGGGCAGTGCCATGTTGGGGCTGCAGCTTCATCCAGAAGGTGTGGGGGTAGCCCTAGTGCTCTTTGAGGGAAGGGAACAGTGACTGGCAATTCTTCCCCGTCTCCCTGTGTCAAAACAGTCATTTCTAACTCCACTGTTTGCTGTGGTGTCTCCTCAGGATGTGGGCTCCTTAGATGAGAAGATGAAGAGCCTGGATGTGAATCAGGACTCAGAGCTCAAGTTCAGCGAGTACTGGAGGCTGATTGGGGAGCTGGCAAAGGAGATTAGGAAAGAGAAGGCCCTGGAGATCCGGAAGAAGTGAAGCCAGTTGGTTGGGATGGGGGCGGGCATGGCATGGCTGGGTTGAATCCCATCCCCTTCAAATAAAGCTTTCTCCTTGAAACACAGAGGTTGCTTATTCACACCCATCCTGATTTCTTCTCTTGAGACCAGGGGGTGGGAAAGCTCTGCCCCTACCTGAGGGCAAGTCCAAAAATTATGAGCACCAACATAATTCGTCTTCAAATATTCTGCACCATCAGGTCTTGAATGGGTAGGTGCTCAGTAATACATGGTTGATGAGTGAGTATATGAAAGGTGGAGTGAGGTCTCTGGGACCAGCTGCTCTGGGGCTTGGTCTTGGCTTTCACTTTCTTATTCCTAGGGTTTGTGTCCTTGGACGGTAGTGATAGCAGCGAACATGTGTTGAGGGCTTGGTCTGTGCCAGGAAAGGTGCTGAGCATTTTCTTGTATTAGTTAATTCTCACAGGCTGTTGAGGTAAGTACTATTTTTAAGTCCTGTATCAAAGATGAGGAAACAGATTTTGGAGAGGTTAAGTCACAAAGACAAGAATAGGTGGAACTGGAACTTCCCTGGTGGAGTGGCCAAGGCTCTGCGTTTCCAATGTGGAGAAATTGGGTTTCATCTCTAGTCGGGGAACTAGATCCCATATGCTGTAACTAAAGATCCTGCACCGTGAAGGTCGAAGATCCCATGTACCACGACTAAGACCCGGTGCAGCCAAATAAATTAAAAAAAAAAAAGAATAGATGAAACTGGGTTGAAATTCCAGAGCCTCTGTGATGAACTGGGATCCTCTCAGTGGGTACACCGGACCCCTTCTCATCCTTCTTGGCTGGAGAGGCATGCGGTTCACACTATCCGCCACCAGAGGGAGCAGGGGTGGGGCAGCTCAGCAGGTGCTGCCTTCCAGGGCCTGGCACCGCCTTACTGTCAGGAGGCCACCGTTTGAGGCCTCTGAGTCCAGAGGAACGTTTAGTCTAAGACAGTCTCCTCATCACACATCAGAAAAGGGTCCTAGGTTGAGATTTGCCCTGTAAGTACCCCTGGACAGAGGAACCTCAGAGGGAACCCCAGGCTGGGACTCCTGAGGGTCCATTTGAGACATTCCAGAGTGGCTCCTCCAAGACAGATACCCTAAGAGGGATGCCCAGACTGAGATATTAGAGACCTCGGGCTGAGGCACTCTTGGAGAAACACTGCGATTGAAATACCCTCAGAGGGGTCCCCAGATTGAGACCCCTTCAGAAGAATTCTCAGAATAAGACACTTTGGGGATTACCCTGGTGGTCCAATGGCTAAGACTCCACCTTCCAATGGAGGGGATGTGAGTTCAACCCCTGGTTGGGGAAATAAGGTCCCACATACCTCGGAATGTGGCCACAAAAAAGAATAAGGCACTTCCAGAAGGGTCCTCTCATTGAGACACAGACACCCCTGTGTGCTTAGTCACTCAGTCATGTCCAGCTCTTTGCTACACCATGGACTGTAGCCCGCCAAGGCTCCTCTGTCCATGAGATTCTCCAGGCAAGAATACTGGAGTGGGTTGCCATACCCTCCTCCAAGGGATCTTCCCAACCCAGGGATCGAACCCAGGTCTCCCGCATCGCAGTCAGATTCTTTACTGTCTGAGCCACCAAGTGAAAGTGACATCGCTCAGTCGTGTCCAACTCTGTGCGACCCCATAGATGGCAGCCCACCAGGCTTCCCCGTCCCTGGGATTCTCCAGGCAAGAACACTGGAGTGGGTTGCCATTTCCTTCTCCAATGCATGAAAGTGAAAAGTGCAAGTGACGTTGCTCAGTCGTGTCTGACTCTTCGCAACCCCATGGACTGCAGGCCACCAGGCTCCTCCGTCCATGGGATTTTCCAGGCAAGAGTACTGGAATGGGGTGCCATTGCCTTCTCCGCGAGCCACCAAGGAAACCCATAAACACTGGAGTGGGTAGCCTATCCCTTCTCCAGGGCATCTTCCCAACCCAGGAATTGAACCAGGGTCTCCTGCATTGTAGGCAGATTCTTTACCAGCTGAGCTACCAGGGAAGTCCAACTGAGGGCAAAGTACAGAGGAACCCTGGAAGGAGACCAGGGAAGGGCACTGAGAGGTATGCCTGGATCTCAGAATTTAGGAAAGGAGCCTACACACTCTGGCTCTGAGTGTCGCCTGGCCACCCTGATGCCCCTGCCTTCTTCCTCCCCATCTGAGGAGGGCCCCTGGGGTTGGGCTGAATCCCCCACCTCAAACTCCTGTCCAGGCTCCCTGGATGTTGTCGTGGGTGCTAGATTGTGTGTTTGGAGGAAGGGGGTTGCAATGCAGTGTCTGGTCAGGGAAGATATGGAATTCTGAGGGAGGGAGGAGCAGCTAGCCCAACCAGTTTGGAGAGGTTGTTAGCTGACAGATAGCCTGCGTGCTCGGGAACTGAAAGAAGTCCCGGACAACCCTTGGTTGGCTCCCTCCTCCAGGCTGTGCTTCTCTGGCTCCTTCCTCCTGACTCAAGTCTCTTCCCTCAGGACTGGGGAAGGCTGGGGTCTGGGACCTCGGCAGGCTTGAGTGTCACTATCTAAATTGGTCTTGAAGGGAAAGGAGTATGTGTGTGTGTGTGTGTGACACATTAAAGGACAGAGAGATCCCTGGGGACATCTTTCAAGCCACGTGTCTTTCATTCCCTCTAGGCCACAAAATCCGCCCTGACCAGCCTCTGCTTCTCCTTTCCTGGTGGTTGACTCAGAGCCTCTCAGAGCCCCTCTGCTTCTCTGTCTTACTTTTCCTCCAGGCCTTTCCTCCCAGGCTTCACGCCACTGTGTTTCCAAGTCTTCCCTCTCTCCCTCAGCTGCCTCTCCTCCCCTTTCTTCCCTGGACTCTGCCTGCTGGTCTGGGGCCAGGGGGATCCCAGACCGAGCTTCTCCACGATTCCCTCCTCTTGGCCAGGATGGGGCGGGCTCCTGGAACTGTGGCCAATGGAGGTGGGGCCCGAGGGGGGTGGAGCCCCCGCTGCAGGCTCACGGTCCAGGCGGCGGCTAGAGCTGGGTGGCCCAGCTAGAGCTGGGAAGCCCAGCCCCCTGCCTCCCCTCCCTCCGCCCAGGTATAAGAGCTGAGCTCAGGTGAGCTGGCTCCTTCAGTCCTGTCTCAGCGGCTGCCAGCGGGTAAGGAGACCCAGGGCTTTTCACCCAATGGACTGAACCAGGTTCAGAGGGCATGCTTAGCTTATCCTAGCTTAGTCTGGTTGTGGAAGCTCTGGGGGACCAGGCCCTGGAGGCTGGGCTGTGTGTGTGTGTGTGTGTGTGTGTGTGTGTGTGTGTGTGTGTGTACATACATAACAGGGGCAGGGGGCTAAGGAGAAGCCTCTAGATAGTAGGCCTAGGGGCTGTGACCTTCGCTCATGGAGCCTGGGCAGGGAATGGCTTACGTGGTGTTGGCTCTGACCCCCTGGGTGAGGCACAAAATATCTGGGGGTGCAGCCAGAGGGGATAGTTGAGCAAGAAATGCTGAGTTTTCCCCTTAGCTCAGCCGCCCCTCTCCTCTGAGCAGATCATGAGCCATCAGCTCCTCTGGGGCTTGCTATAGGACGACAAAACTCTCACCACAAGACCAAGCGCATCGAGCATCATGGGACAGTGTCGGTCAGCCAACGCTGAGGTGGGCCCATTCATTCCTGACCTTTTGTTCCCGCTCCTCTCCTTCACCCTGAGGGTCTGTGTCCCCCGCTGACTTCTGTCCCCTCACCTTGGCCTTGCTCTGCACTCCAGATCCTGCCTGTGAGACCTGAACCTCCTCTCTGGTGCCCACACAGGCTGATGAAGATGGGCCCCCTGAAGAGGGTGCTTGAGCCTCATGCTAGGACCTGCCCTGCCTGGAGGCTGGGGGGGAGGTGGGGAGGAAGCCTTGCCCAACCTGTGGCTCCGGGCAAAGATCAGTGGGGGCAAAGGGTGCTGGATGCTGGGCTTTGGGGTGGGCGAGGGCCCATGGGCCTGTCAGCTGTCTTACTCTGTTGGCTCTGTTGGGGAAGCAGGCTGTCATAGGGTGGGTGAGGCCTCCCTAACATGGGCGATGTCCCTTGTCCTCAGGATGCCCAGGAACTCAGCGATGTGGAGAAGGCCATTGAGACTCTGATCAAGAATTTCCACCAGTATTCGGTGGAGGGTGGGAAGGAGACGCTGACTCCCTCCGAGCTCCGGGACCTGGTCACCCAGCAGCTGCCCCACCTCATGCCGGTACTGAGAGAGTGAACCCTGCCCCAGGCAGTACCCTGACTTCCCAAGCAAGTACTCCAAGACCCCACCCACGCTGCCACAGCCCCTGGCACTGGCAACCCCTAGCCCTTCCCCTGTCAATGCCAGGCAGGCTCAGGTCCTGCTTCCTGCCCCTGGGCAGGGTGGGGTGGGAAGATTGGAAGGTACTGCCTGTCTGAGCTGTGGTGTCTTCCCTCCTTGCAGAACAACTGTGGGCTGGAAGAGAAAATCTCCCACTTGAGCAACTGTAACGACTCTAAACTGGAGTTTGGGAGCTTCTGGGAGCTGATTGGAGAAGCAGCCAAGAGTGTGAAGCTGGAGAACACTGTCCAGGGGAGCTGAAAACCTTCCCCTGGAATTCCGGATGGGTGGGATGGGATGCTGGGGAAAGGGGACCTTAAATACCTCTCTCCACCACCCCCACACTATTCCCCAGCCCCACTTGCCTCACCTCTGCAGGGTTCAGGTTCATAATGGCCCTTATGGGGCCTCTGTGTACTTCATCCCTGTGGAGCTTATGGGTCCAGGGGTCCCCAACAATGGGGAGGCTCGGGAGCCGTTGGGGCCAGGGACATATGTGGAAGGCTGCTGGAGGGTTGAGGATGGTGCAAGGGCCATGTCATTTAGTAGGGGGAAGGGCAGAGAGGAGCCGAGGGAAATGATTTGAAGGGTGTGGCAATAGGGATGGCCATTTGGTACTAAGAAGGGTCTCTATGAAACTACCCCTCCTAATCTCTTCCCCAGCACAAACTGTCCAGTGCTTGCCCTCCGTGTCCCCAGTTCTGCCTCAGCCTCCTCTCAGGACCCGGTCTCCTTGGCTTAGGGGAAGAGAGAGAGGCAGGCTCGAGGAGAGGCTGAGGACGGTGACTTTGGGGAGTGAGAGGACCAGCTGGGTGCTTGGGCATTTACAGGATGATGGTTGTTTTGTATCACTTGATTAATAAAAAAAAAAAAAAATGGAAAAAAGAAAGACGTTGTCTTGATTGCTCTACCTCCCGTCCCAAGGGTCCATGGGTTAGAAGGAGTTGAGGTGAGTGGGGGTGAATGGCAGAGTCATTGGCGGCGTGGAGGTGCAGTGGTCGGCAGCGGAAGTGACTGGGGGGCTCACACTCTCCCGTGGATTTGGGTTGAGAGCACCAGGCCTAAAAGGTGGGAGACCTGGTCCTTTCTGAGGGACAAGCTGTACTTTGCCAGCAGCCTGGCCCTCTGGCAGGAGAGCGGGGCATGTCCTCACCCGTGGGGAAAAGGATGTGAACCCAGGTGTGCTGGGCCCTGCAGGATGAGCAGCAAGGGAGCCGTGAGGCTGAGAAACAGGCTGACCGACCTGGGGTTGAATCTCAGCTTTCTGCTATCTTTGGAACTTGGGGGCATCATCGCAGAGTATCAGTTTCCTCATCTGTAAAATGAAGATCGGACATGTGATGTAACTACTCAACAGGGAGGCTGACGCAGAGTGAGAGCCCAGGGAGCTGAAGTCACTGGACCGGGGAGGGGGCCCTCCTGGAGTCAGCTTTTCCCTCTGGGACATCCATGGCCAGTTTCTATGGTATTTCAGGGAAAGGGATGGAGGAGTCGTTTTCAGAAGAATTCTCTTGCACATGAGGTCCTAGGGATGTGTGCACGGAATGGGGAAGACAAGGAGCTACACTCTGGGTCCTTCTGACTGGAGCTGACAGAAATGGGCATTACTCTCAAAATCCCAAACAGTCATAAATACTTCCTGTGGCCAGCCAGGCTGGCCTGGAATGCTAACTGAACTTGTCTGTTAGGGGCCGCTGAAACTGGCCTCCCAGTGACCCCAGGTGAGTAGGGCAGGTGATTGTCCTTCCCTTCCTTTCTCAAAGTTGTAAATTCTGCTCGGAGCCTGCGGGACGAGGAGGGTGGGGTTGGGGGAGCGCCACCTCCACCACTCCCTCTGGGCTGGGGGCGGAAGGGTGTTAAAAGGTGTGTATCCCTTTAACAAGGGCCCAACCCCAGGGCCCAGCCGAGAGGGGAGTTCAGTGACTACCTCCCCCACCGAGCCAGCTCCGCCGGGCAGGGCCGGGAGGGAGTGGGACAGAATCTGGGAGTGCAGCGGGGAGGAGTCCTGGCTGGGCTGAGCGCGGGGAGCTGCTTGGCAGTGCCAGAGCCCAGGCCCCAGAGCCCCGCAGGAGAGGAAGTGGACCGAGAAGGCAGGTGAGCACCTCAGGCCCGTCCTGGGAGGTCTGGGGCTGCCGGAGGGGCCCCCCGCAGGCTTGGGAGGGCCGGGGGCAAGGGGGCGGTGAAGGGGGCCTGAGGAGGAGGACCCTGCAAAGACAGCAGGAAGGTTTCGTTAATTGTTAACTTTCCCCCAAAGCCAGTTTGGGAATGGAGCTTTCTAGTGGGGTCGGGGCTGGAGAGGCCTTCAGAGGAGTGGCTGCAGTGGTGAGACCCCCTTGCCCAGCCCAGCAGCTGCCGGAGATCCTCTCCCTGGGTTGGGACACAGGGTAAAGTGTTGAGGAGCTTTACTCCGATTTTCTCTCACACTTCAAGGCAGATGTGGGTTGGTGGGGGTTGGGGAGTAGCCAGACCCTGGACACAGGCCTCGCTGGGCTCTGAGGCCTGTGTCCCGGAACAGGTGATGAAGTCCAGGAGGAGCCAGGAAGGGCCTAGGGGGTTGGAGAGCAGCCTGAATAGGGGAGGCAGCACCTGGGTGGCCTCTCTGTACCTCTGATTCCAGCAGGTCCCAGACGCTGGCCCCATGTGCTCTGGGAGCTGTTCCTTGGGAGGGGCCCATGAGACCAGGAGAGACCTGGGTGAGGCCCCCTGGAGCCCGAGTTGTAGGAGAGGGACTGGGAAACTGGGCAGCTTCTCGTCTACCTCAGGACCCAGGCAGGCTCCGGCTTGACTTGCTTTGCTCGGTGGAGCCACCGGCCCTATGGAGCATTCCCCTGCCCTGCCCTGCCCAGGAGGGTGGCAGTGAGGGCAGAGATGCCAAGAGATGGAGCCCTGGAAGGCTGGGGAGCAGGGCTCACTTTCCCTTCAACTAGAGAGGCACCGGCTAGGTGTTGCTGAGGCCAAGTGCAGCAGTGTGTGTGTGTCCACAGCAATCTCCTCCAGCGTAACTTGTCTCGAAAAAAATTCAGATGAACAGGTTTCTTCCTCCAGCTACACACTCTGAAAACAGAAGTGTTTGGAAGGTAGATGGGTCACCCAAGCAGAGAGGATCAGAAATGGCAGAATTCCTTGCTTATTATGTTGTGCATATTTGTGTATTAGATCCTGTGAGTTCTGTGAGGGTGAGGAGGAGTGAGCAGGGACACTTGTCCCACTTAGCTTCTGGGACTGGGAAAAGAGCTAGAGGAGGGGGACAGAGAGTGGAGTTGTAGAGGTTGGAGAAGTAGTTTGGAGCAGCCTTGCATATAGAGCAAATCATTACCAGCCTGGTGTTAGATTTTGCCTTCCTGTGCTTTGCAGACAGCTGGGGCAAATGAGTGAATTAAGAAAGAAATGAATGGGTGAATGAATGAGTCAATGAATGAATGAGTAAGCAAATGAATGGTGGGTACAGGAGTGAGGTCAATGGAAGGGATGCAGAGAATGCCCAGTTTAGGCTTGAGGGTGGACTAGGCTCTAGAGGGGAGATGCCTAGGAGGGATAAGAGTCTAGGGACATATCCGAATATTTGGGAACAATTTAAGAACTATGTGTGGAGTGGGGAAGAAAAGGTGAGTTTTAGAGGATGTGGGGTCCATGTGGAAAGGGACTGGGGAGTTAAAGAGATGAAGGGGTGAAGAAGAGGCCCTTGGAGGGGTGGGGCCCAGCACCTGGGGGTGAGAGGGTGGGGCTGGAGTGACTGAGACCCAGGAAGGTGGTGTCAGGGCAATTTGAGCTTTTGGAAAAGTCAGCAAGCTGGGCTGAGGTGGGCGGGGTGGGGGTGAGGGCCTCTCGGTTGCTCAATGATGAATCAGCCAAGGTGCAGACAATGAGAACTTTGCCGGAGGGTCGGGGGCCCCAGCTGAGAGGGTCCTTCAGAGGATGAGTCCTTCTATTCCTGCTTTTTGGAAGGCTGTAGTGTACTGTCCACCTCCCCCATCACTCTCAGGACAGGATCTGCTTAGAGGAAAGTCAACGCAGGAGTTACCTCCTGCCCCGCCTTTCCCAGGGAGGGGATAGGGGAAGGCCCACCACCTCCCTTCCCCCAGCCCCTTGTCTGAGGACCCTCTGGCCTGGTTGGTTGGAGGACTGGGTAGGCAGGAGGGGCAGGTGACCTTGGCATGGGTGTATCGAGGAAGCCTGTCTCCTGGCCCCCAGGGGAGGGAGGTGTGATGACACCTGACTATTAGCCTCTGATATCTTTCCTTCAGAAAAACTTCAGAAGAGCATTTTTATCTCCGGAGTTGTCCAGTTAACTAGAAGGTGGGGTGGGGAATTTTGGGAAGCCTGGGATCTGAAGCCTACCTCTCTGGGTGACTGTATGCTTGATAGTAGGTGCCGAGATGTCTCCTGGGAGCTCACCTCACCTATATCTTGCCAGGTAGAGGCTGAGACATGGTAAAAAGGAAGGGCAGGACTGGGCTCCAAGAAGGCAGGTGGTGGGAGGGGAGTGGGTGACCAGTGAGGAGAGGAACAGAGGCACATTGCCCCCAAACCCATTTCTTTCCCTTTGCTCTCCCTTTTTTTTTTTTTGTAATTGTTTATTTATTTACTTATGGTTGCACTGGGTCTTTGTCGACGTGGATGGGCTTTCTCTAGTTGGAGTGAGTGCAAACTACTCTCCAGTCGTGCTGTTCAGGTTTCCCATTGTGGGGGCTTCTCTTGCTACGGAGGAGCTTCAGCAGTTGCGGCTCTCAGGCTCTAGGGCATGCTGGCTCAGTAGCTGTGTTCCCTGGGCTTGGTTGTTCTGCTACAGGTGGGATCTTCTTGGAACAGTGATCGAACCCATGTCATTGGTGGGTGGGTTCTCATCCATCCTACCATCAGGGGAGTCCCTCCCTTTCCTATTCTTATTTCCCACAGGATTCCTCATTTGGGGAACAAGGTCTGGGATGGGTAAAGTCGGGGTTCTCTGAACTTTCTCCCACTCCCAAGGTTAGTTGGGAGTAGTTGATAAAATTCTTGCTGACATTAGTGCAGCTTCAAGAATCCTCAGGAATACTGGTCAGAGGCCTGGGCCATTCCCCATCCAGGGGCAGGAAGGCAGACGGTTCATGGACTGAAACACTTTTGTCTTCATTTGTGAGTGTTAGAGCATTTGTATGAAAGTCTCACAAAGGTGTAAACATTGAACCACACAAGTACACACAATAAATAAAGAGGACTTCCCTGGTGGCTCAGATAGAAAAGAATCTTCCTGCAGTGCAGGAGACCTGGGTCAGGAAGATCCCCTGGAGAAGGGCATGTCAACCCACTCCAGTATGCTTTCCTGGAGAATTCCATGGACAGAGGAGCCTGGTGGGCTATATATAGTCTACGGGGGTTGCAAAGTGTTGCACACAACTGAGCGACTAACACTTTCACTTTTCACTTTCACTGGAAAGAGAGTTTGGTTTCCTGTAGTTCTGGTTCCATATTTCATCCTTCTGGCCACAGGCGAGATGGTCAGCTGGATGAGGAGGGGGAGAGAAGGGGAGAATTCCTGGTTAGAGTCTCCTCAGCCTGACTCCTCTCCCCTCTCAGCTCACTTCCTTCCTGCATCCTGGCTTTGTCCTGCTGAATCTCACCCTTCTTTTAGAAGAAGTTTCATAGAAGAGACATCTTAGAAGGGTGGTCAGGGACCTTGGCTACCTGCTGTCAGGGCTGGAAGGAGGTGGAATATTTATAGAACCTCTACCTTGAACAAGGCATTGACCAGGTCACATGAGTGAGGGGAAATGCAGAGATGGTTGTGTATCTTGGATATTTAAAAGTGGTCCCAAAGTCTCCGTGTCCTACTGTTTGGTTCTGGAAATGCAATGGTAGCATATAAGAAACACCATCCTTGCTTCAAGGAATGTCTGGTGTCTGAGGAGAGATGATCCTAGAAGAGATTGCAGCCACACTAGCTAGTGGGCCCAGCTGACAGCAGCTGAGAGTCTGTGGGAGTCAGGGGAGGGGGGTACTGATGGCATGGGCCAGGGCAACCTCCTCCAGGAGATGAGGATTGGGCAGGCTTCAGCTAGGTGGAGAGGGTAGGGTAAAGGGCCCAGGAAGAGGCATGGAGGGCCAAGAGGGGATTAGAGAGCAGGTGGCAGGGGTGGGAGCTGTGGTGGGCCAGGGAAGCAGACCTCCCTTCCCGAAGTGAACCACGAGATGCCCCGATAACGGTGTCCACTGTCCAGAGCCAGGACCAACGGGCAAGGTGGCTGCAACTCATCCTTGGGCTTGGGGGGTGGGAGGGAAGGCTCATTTGCCAGGGTTCACTTGGGGGTTCCGGGCATGGGTGGTGACTCACAGAGTAGATCCGCCTGCTCCCCTCATATCCTGTTATTCTGTTGGCTGTATCCGCTTGGAATGTGAGTGCCTTTTGTCCTGGGGCGAGGGGGTGACGTGTGTAGCCTCTGGCTGGCTTCGGGAGGCTCCATCTCCAGCTGTCTCCAGCTGGGGCAGGACCAGGCCTGGCTCCTCCTTAGGTAATGAGGGGGCGGGGCGGGGGTAGGGGCGGTCCTTGGATCCTGCTGTATATTTCGAGGTGGGTATGAGGGACCTTAGGCTAACCGGGGGTGGCTGGGGTCCTGCACAAAGCCTGACCTGGTGGATCAGGATACTGTTTAACCAGAGAAGGACAGCCGTGGCCTGAGACCCTGAACGTACTGACCTGGAGCCCAGCTGAAGGGTTAGGGAAATCCTAGGTCCAGGTCTCAGCCCCCGGGGGTGGGAGACTTGGCTCTTGCCCCTCCCCAGCTCCCGTGGCCCATCCTATCAGTTTCTAGCTGGTACTTGTTCCCAGGGCAGGGACCCTGGGTAGGCCGGGTATGTAGAGGGAGGAGGGATGGGTGCTGGCACTCTTTGTCTTCCCACGGATCCTCTCTACTCTCTGGGGCTCTGACAAGCCCAGTGCCTGGGGCTGGGGAGGGGCCTGGAAGACCTGCTGAGGCGGTTGAGCTGGAGATCACCTGGATGAGAGGAGACACATAGTTCTCATTCCAGGTCCACCTCCACCCTGGGTTCTTGGGTTTTTTCCCCACCTCCTCCTGAGGTCTGGGGTCTGGCCGGCCAGCATGGGGGCCCAGGGGCCCAGGGTGTGGGACCAGCGGGAGGACAGGGGCTGGGAGACCTAGGCAGAGATGTGGTCTGTGAGCTGTCCTCTCTTCCCCTCATCCTGGCGCCCAGGCCCTGTGAGGCGTGAGGCAGTGAGATGGCAGACTCCTACACGGAGCTAGAGAAGGCGGTGGTCATCCTGGTGGAAAACTTCTACAAATACGTCTCCAAGCACAGCCTGGTCAAGAACAAGATCAGCAAGAGCAGCTTCCGGAAGATGCTTCAGAAAGAGCTCAACCATATGCTGACGGTGAGGTTCCCCCCACCCAAGGGCCTGGCCCTCCTCAGCTGCCAAAGCCCTGTCCCCTCTGGGTGTCCTTCCCGACTGCTTTCTCTGTCCTTTCAGAGTTCCCCCAAAACCAGGGTCTCAACCCCATGCAGGCCTCTGTCTTCAGCGTGCCCAGGTCTGAGCCAGTGAGGGCTCTGTTCCCATTTCCCAAAGGCAGCAGCAGCCCAGGCCTGGGGTCCAGCCTGGGGCCGCTGTAGAGCTCCCTCATCAGCACTGCTGATCCTTGATTCTCCCCCAGGACACGGGGAACCGGAAGGCTGCTGACAAGCTCATCCAGGACCTGGATGCCAACCACGACGGACGCATCAGCTTTGACGAGTACTGGACCTTGATAGGCGGCATCACTAGTCCTATCGCCAACCTTATTCGCCAGCAGGAGCAGCAGAACAGCAGCTAGAGGCCCTCCTGCCGTCCCTTCCCCCATGCCCGTCCCAGGCTCCCTCCTCTGCCCACCCAGGCCCCGTCCTCTCTTCTCCCTCTAGACCCTCTTCGGACCATAGCTGAACAGGGTAAGGGGAAACGTCAGGGCCCCTTTGTGAGTGTCTCAGTCTGGGGGTGCCTCCCTGTGGGTCTCAGTCCCTGGAGCCAGCGGACCCTGGGGCCCCTCTGTGACAATGCTGTATGGGGACCCAAGAGTTTCCCTACCTGTTCAGTCCGTCTACCCTTCTGACTTTCGATGTTTCTGCCTGATTCCGGGTCTCTCCTGACCTCAGAGGTCAGCTTGCTGCTTCAGGTCTCCAGGGTTCCTGGCAGCACCAGCAAGGACTTCTCTCTAGCTCTCCCCTCAGCCCCTCTGCAGGGTAGAGGAGACTTCCAGGGATTGTCCTCCAGCTGCCTCTGCGCCCCCTCCCTCCTCTTCAGCCGCTGAAATGGGAAAAAGGCTGGATCTAGAGTTTTCCTCCCCCTCATCCGGTCCCTTTGTCATGTTTATTAAAACCTTTCCACTCCTTGGAACCTCCTCAAGCTTTGGTGATCTTTGCCACGGGCCCTAAGGCAAGGGAGCAACTAGGGGAATCTCCTGAGAAACCCCAAGGGCAGAGGAAGAAAGAAGGACTCTGGGACCGTGCAGGTGCTGTCAGCAATAGGTCAGCAACTTCCTCCCTCCTCCTCGGAGGGCCAAGGTCACATGTCATTACCTCTGGGCCCTCTTAGCCCAGACGCAACTCACATTCAACTTCTGGGCACACAGTGCATCCCCATTTGGTTCTCACTGCAATTCCAGGAGAGAGGGGCCACAACTGTCATGTTGAATCAAGAGTAGGACTGAGATACTGAATTCTCATCAATAGATTATTCTAGTACATAGAGAAGTTTATGGGATAAGGGTGCAAAGAGAGAGGGGTGTGGGAGGCCAAAGTTAGGTGTTACACCTGATGTGGGGGACAGTGACAGCTTCTGTGTTTCTTCCCTGCCATGGAAAGACAGCCCATGCCCCCAGGAGAAATAGGGCAGGAGGTCCAGCCTGCAGGGCTCTGGATCAGTGGTTTTCAACTCCAGGAAGTATACCCCAAGGTTTAAGGTTTTTCAAAAGATGCACAGTCATAAACAGTTTTATAGTTTTATTGGAATCCATTACCGATCCTCAACCTTCTAAAAGTGACCTGCCTCAGTATGAGCTTGCGGTCAAACTAGATGTTTAATATGATGCCATTTGTCTATTTGTTACTTGGTTTCTTTTTTATTTTTGCTTTTTGTTCCTTTTTTTTGGTGTCATCAGTTTAGTTCAATTTAGTCACTCCGTTGTGTCTGACTGACTCTTTGCGACCCCATGGACTGCAGCACACCAGGCCTCTCTGTCCATCATCAACTCCCAGAGCTTACTCAAATTCATGTCCATCGAGTCAGTGATGCCATCCAACCATCTCATCTTCTGTCATCTCCTTCTCCTCCTCCCTTCAGTCTTTCCCAGCATCAAGGTCTTTTCCAATGAGTCAGTTTTTTGCATCAAGTGGCCAAAGTATTTGATGTCAAGGAATATTTGCTTGTTACAATGTCCTGAGGATGTCTCCCTAAGTTTTCTTCTATGAGTTTTATAGTTTTAGGTCTATGTTTAGGTTCCCATTTGAGTTAATTTTTGTATATGGTGTAAAGTAAGGGTCCAGATTTATTCCTTTGTATATGAATATCCAGTTTTCCTAATACCATTTGTTGAAGAGACTCACTTTCCCATTGTGTGGTGTTGATATCCTTATTGAAAATCACTCAATCAAATATATGAGGGTGTAGTTCTGGGCTCTCCATTATGGCCCATTGGCCTGTATGTCTGTCTTTTTGCCTGTTCATATTGTTTGGATTACTGTAGCTTTGTAATGTGTTTTGAAATCAGGACGTGTGAGGCCTCCAGCTTTATTCTTCTTTCTCAAGATTGTTTTGATTACTTGGGGTCCTTTGAGATTCCATATGAATTTTAGGATAGTTTTTTTCTATTTCTGAAAACAATGCCATTGGGATTTTGATAGGGATTTCATTTAATCTCTAGGTCACTTTGGATAGTATGAACATTAAACTATATTAAGTCTTCCAATCCATGAATTTGGGATGTCTTTCCCTTTATTTACGACTTCCTTAATTTCAGCAATCTTTTATAGTTTTCTGTGTTCAAGGCTTTTGCCAAGGACTTGATGTGGTAGTTCCTTAAAGCCTAAGTTGTGAGGATGCCATGAAAGGTCCCAGAGGCAACTCAGAATAGAGCTCCCTTCACTGTCCCTGGTTTGTGCCTGGAGACCAACACTTTACCCATCAAGACTTTAGAACAGCAAGTGGGAAATGAGCAGATGTGTGACCCCAGTTAGCGGCTTATTTTTAGAGGTTTCTAAGTGTAACCCTAGAGCACTGGAGATGACGCTGAGTTCAGTGGAGGTCAGAGAAGCTTACCAACAGTCACTGCTTGGGCTCCAGGGCCTGGAGCCAGACAGGCCCCAGAGGAACAGAAGCAGCCACTTCGAGGTCAGGCATCTCAGCTGGAGGCCTCCCTGGGGAGTGTTGGGGCCAGCAAAGGGCCAGGCTTTCTCCCTCACCCAGGAGTCAGGGACCAGATGGCCTGAGCAGGGCCTGAGCAGAGCAGGGGGATGGGGCCCAGAAACAGGCTCCTCTGGGGGGTTCCACAGTGGAGCTGAGAAAGGTCCCTCTGTTTGGGGTCTCAAACTGGCCTGGCCTAGTGTCTAAACTACTGGGACTAAGGGAGTGGGTACCCAATAAATTGTGCCCATCAAACCCATCTGTCCCCAGGCTTGTCATTCTACAGGCTGAGAACCTGGCTTATCTTGCCACATTAGGGTAAGAACCCTAAAACCCCCTGGGTCAGCTTTTATATTTCCTATACATTTTGGTTTTCTGTTCCGTTTCTATTCCTAGTAAAGTTCCTTTCAGAAAACAAAACAGTTCTTTTTCTGTAAGTCCAGTGCTAAAAGTTTTAAAAACTTTCCTCATCCAAGGCTCTTGTGGTCCTCCTGGCAGCCCTGTGAGACAGGAATCATAATCCACATTTCACAGATGAAGATCGGGCTCCGGGAAGTGACGTGACTTAGAGACAGGCTGCTGATCTGGTCGGCGGACCTGCGCTCAGGCCCCTGCTATCACTGACTCTGTGTGGACTGCCCGAAGGGCAGAGGCTCTGGTCTGTAACTTGGCCCCAGTGATTACGAAGCATTTAAGCCCCTTACAGGCCCTGGATGGTGGTTGTGGTTGCTTCTGCTGACGACACATCTATTTACTCATTCAGAGCATAGTACTTTGGGGTCTTCCCTGGTCCAGTTGTTAAGAATTCGAGCTTCCACTGTTAGGAGTGTAAGGAGCGTGTGTTCCATCCTGGCAGTGCAGCCAAAAAAAATAAATAAAAATTTTTAAAAATGAATATAGTACTTGTATGTGCCAGGCACAGTAGATAGTGCAGTAAAAAGAGAAGGAAAAATATGTTTTCTGATTTTATGGGACTTTAAGTTTAGAAAAGACAACAAATAACCATGCAATCACACAAACAAGTGGATGATCACAAACTGAGGTCAACTGCCACGGGGTCATATTTACAGCATTTTTTTTTTTCCTGCATCAGGCCTCTTGTAGGATCTTGGTTCCTAGATCAGGGATCAAATCTGGGTCATGGTAGTGAAAGCACTGAGTCGTAAACACTGGACCATAGGGAATTCCAAACACTGGACCATAGGGAATTCCACTGGACCATAGGGAATTCCAAACACCCGACCACTAGGAAATTCCAAACACTGGTCCACTAGGGAATTCCAAACACTGGACCACTAGGAAATTCCAAACACTGGTCCACTAGGGAATTCCCTATAGTATTTTTAAACAAAGAAACCTGATTTTGTCTGGGAGTGGGGAGTGTCCTTGTGGAAGTGACTCTTGAGATCTAAAAGATAAGTAAAAGTTATCCAGGCAAGGGGAAGATTGTGAAAGGAAAGCTGAGGGGAAGAAGTGCTACCCAAATAGAAAGGCCATCATATGCAAAGTTTCTGTGGCAGGAAGCTCCTTTTACTGAGGGAAAGTGAGTGTGGCTAAAGCCCAATAACAAGATGAGGCTGGAGAGTTCCCTCAGGGGCATGTTAAGGCTTGACAGCCACTGAATGAGTTTTTCAGCAATGTGAGCGCGCTCACATTGTGTGTGTGTGTGTGTGTGTGTGTGGCACTTGGGTATGTGATGTGCTCAGATTTGCATTTCGAAACTGTTCGCTTATTTTGCCACTTGGAAAAGATTAAGAGAGGGGGTAAAGTAGAAGCAGGGAGACCAGTGAAGAGATATTTTAACAAAGAATAGTCAATTGTTACTGAGTACTTAATCTATACGAGGTTTCTCTGGTGGCTCTCTGGTTTTCTCCAGTGAAGGACAAGGAAGCCTGGCATGCTGCAGTCCATGGGGTCACAAAATGTCAGACACAACTGAACGACTGAACAACAAGGGTGACTCAGTGGTTAAGAATCCATCTGCCTAATGCAGGAGATGTGGGTTTGATCCCTGGGTCAGAAAGATCCCCTGGAGAATGAAACAGCAGCTAATTCCCCTATTCTTGCTGGGAAATCCCATGGACAAAGGAACCTGGTGGGCTGCAGTCCATAGCATCGCAAAGAGTTGGATCAGACACGACTTAGTAACTAAACAAACAAACGTACTCTATATAGGCACTGTTCTGAGTGTTTCACACATATTAAATCCCTAATCCCCAGAACCCAGTGAAGTAAGTACTTCTGTTATCCCCATTTGACAGGTGAGGAAACCGAGGCACAGAGAAGTTGTGTAACTTACCAGAGATCATACAACTGATAAGCGGTGGGAGCCAGGCAGTCTGATTTGGGAGCTGCGGCTCTCAGCTATGGTTGTCTCCTGAACTCCGGTGGAGAGAGTGAGTGTACAGGCTCATTTACCCTAATCAGCTTGTACTTGTTTAGTGCTCACTACCTGCCAGCCAGTATTCTGTATCTGGGGAGCTTGGAGTCTAGTCAGGTGGAGATACAGGAGCAGCAAGCAAACAAGGAAATCATATGGTGTGTAAAGAATAAAACAGAGATGAAGAACAGTAAGTTGTGGGGAGAGGGGGTGGTGGGGGAGATGTGAGAAGCAGATGCATTTGTGAGAGATTTAGGGGGTAAAATCATCAGGTCTTGATGGGTTGGACATAATGGACCAGGGAGAGGCAGGTGTCCAGGAGACCGATATTTCTGACTTGTGAAACCAGATGGATGGTTGTGCCATTTATTGCCACAGGGAAAACTGGAGGAGGTCTAGGTTTGGGGGAGTAGGTGTGTGGATATAGCAAGTTTAGTTTTATGTAGTAATGTCAAAGGAGTCGTTGGATATACATAGCCAGAGTTCAGAGGACAGGGCTGGATTGGCAGGTTGGGAAGCTGAAACATATAGATGGAAACCTAAGCATTGGGCATGGATGAGCTTGCAAGGGATAGAGAGTGAAATGAGAAGAGAAGAGGTTCTGTCTAAAGAGCATCTGCAATTCTGACATCAATTCCAATTTCAGAGTGTGCGTTTTCCCCCACGTCACCAAGCAGGGTGTCCTAAACTCAGCTCAATTCTGACACTTTTATCTACCAGGAGACAGCATCAGGCCCACCAGTTAAGGGTTCAGTCCTACAAAACGCGCCCCCAAATCCTCCCACTTCAGTTACCAATCGAAAGTCTGCCTATAAAGAGAGGTTTTCACGACCCCTTCTTTCAGTACTAGAACACAGTTGTCTTCCCCAGATGGTCACGTGGCATCTCCCTCCTCTACTTAAGGCCTTTGGTCAAATGTCCCTCTCTCAAGAGAGCCTTCCTGATCACCTGAGTTAAAAGTGAACCTCTCCACAGGCTGGTAGACCCTATTCGCACTTCCTGCTTTATCTTTCCTCATGGCACTCATGACCTCTAAAATTCCATGTGTTTTTACTTTTTCTTCATTGTGTATTGCAAGCACCACAAGGGAAGATTTCATTGTCTCACTTGTTCACTGCCGTGTCCCCCAGGGCCTAGCGCATAGTAAGTACTCAATATTTGTTGGGTTTTCCCAGGTGGCTCAGTGGTAAAGAACCTGCCTGCCAATGCAGGAGACCCAAGAGACTGGCTTCAATCCCTGGGTTGGGAAGACCTCCTGGAGAAGGAAACGGCAACCCACGCCACTATTCTTTTTTTTTTTTACTTTACAATACTGTGTTGGTTTTGCCATACATCAACATGAATCCGCCACGGGTGTGCATGTGTTCCCCATCCTGAACCACGTGCTCCCCATCTTGAACCCCCCCCCACCTCCCTCCCCATACCATCCCTCTGGGTCATCCCAGTGCACCACCCCCGAGCATCCTGTCTCATGCATCGAACCTGGACTGGCAATTCGTTTCACACATGATATTATACATGTTTCAGTGCCATTCTCCCAAATCATCCTACCCTCTCCCTTTCCCACAGAGTCTAAAAAACTGTTCTATACATCTGGGTCTCTTTTGCTGTCTCTCATATAAACAGGATTATCATTATCACCTTTCTAAATTCCATATATATGTGTTACTATACTGTATTGGTGTTTTTCTTTCTGGCTTGCTTCATTCTGTATAATTGGCTCCAGTTTTATCCACCTCATTAGAACTGATTCAAATGTATTATTTTTAATGGCTGAGTAATACTCCATTGTGTATATGTACCACAGCTTTTTTATCCATTCGTCTGCTGATGGACATCTAGGTTGCTTCCACGTCCCACTCTCCAGTATTCTTGCTTGGGAAATCCCACGGACAGAGGAGCCTGATGGGCTATAGTCCATGGGGTCACAAGGAGTCGGATACAACTGAGCACGAGCGTGCGCGTGCGCGCACACACACACACACACACACACACACACACAGTATTTGTTGAACAAGTGAACTTCCATGTGGATAACTCACAGTAAAGTCCAACAACAAACTCTTGGTTCTCCCTTGTGATCCCTTTCCTCAACCCCACCTCCCATGTTAATGGTGCTATCATCTGCACATGCTCAAGTCAAATCCAGAAGTCTTCCTGGGTTCTTCCTTACATCTTACTCACCATACCTAATTGATCAGCAAGTTCTTTTATTTAAAAATAAATCTCAAAATATTCACTTCTTTCTCTCTATAATGCCCTTCCCATCATCTCATTAATTTTTTAATTAAAAATTAAAAAAATTTCTTTTGGCCACGTGACATGCAGGATCCTAGTTCCTTGACCAGGGATCAAGCCCCGTGCCCCATGCAATAAAAGCAGAGTCTTAACTACTGAATCACCACCCTTCCCATTATTTCAAAGCCATCACTATCTCCCTGTCACTGCAAGGGCCAGTCTTCTTTGCTTTCCACAAATCCTGCTTCAATTCATTCTTGAAATAACTGCCAAGGTCATCTTTTCTCCTTCTAAAGGAATGCCCATGACCCATATCCATCAGTAGCAGCAACAAGAACAATAAATTAAGCAGCAAGTTACAGAGAAGAAAGAAAAAAATTAATCACTATCCCACTGTCCAGAAATAAGCCTTAACCATTTGTTGAATACCATTTGGTGCTCTCTCCATCAGTACAGTTCAGTTCAGTCCAGTCGCTCAGTCGTGTCCGACTCTTTGCGACTCCATGAATCGCAGCACGCCAGGCCTCCCTGTTCACTACCATCTCTTGGAGTTCACTCAGACTCACGTCCATCAAGTCCGTGATGCCATCCAGCCATCTCATCCTCTGTCGTCCCCTTCTCCTCCTGCCCCCAGTCCCTCCCAGCATCAGAGTCTTTTCCAACGAGTCAACTCTTCGCGTGAGGTGGCCAAAGTACTGGAGTTTCAGCTTTAGCATCATTCCTTCCAAAGAAATCCCAGGGTTGATCTCCTTCAGAATGGACTGGTTGGATCTCCTTGCAGTCCAAGGGACTCTCAAGAGTCTTCTCCAGCACCACAGTTCAAAAGCATCAATTCTTCGGCACTCAGCCTTCTTCACAGTCCAACTCTCACATCCATACATAACCACAGGAAAAACCATAGCCTTGACTAGATGGACCTTAGTCAGCAAAGTAATGTCTCTGCTTTTGAATATACTATCTAGGTTGGTCATAACTTTTCTTCCAAGGAGTGAGCGTCTTCTAATTTCATGGCTGCAGTCACCATCTGCAGTGATTTTGGAGCCCCCAAAATAAAGTCTGACACTGTTTCCACTGTTTCCCCATCTATTTCCCATAAAGTGATGGGACCGGATGCCATGATCTTCGTTTTCTGAATGTTGAGCTTTAAGCCAACTTTTTCACTCTCCTCTTCCACTTTCATCAAGCGGCTTTTGCGTTCATCTTCACTTTCTGCCATAAGGGTGGTGTCATCTGCACATCTGAGGTTATTGATATTTCTCCCAGCAATCTTGATTCCAGCTTGTGTTTCTTCCAGCCCAGCGTTTCTCATGATGTACTCTGCATAGAAGTTAAATAAGCAGGGTGACAATATACAGCCTTGATGTACTCCTTTTCCTATTTGGAACCAGTCTGTTGTTCCATGTCCAGTTCTAACTGCTGCTTCCTGACCTGCATACAGATTTCTCAAGAGGCAGGTTAGGTGGTCTGGTATTCCACCTCTTTCAGAATTTTCCAGTTTATTGTGATCCACACAGTCAAAGGCTTTGGCATAGTCAATAAAGCAGAAACAGGTGTTTTTCTGGAACTCTCTTGCTTTTTCCATGATCCAGCGGATGTTGGCAATTTGATCTCTGGTTCCTCTGCCTTTTCTAAAACCAGTTTGAACATCAGGGAGTTCACGGTTCACGTATTGCTGAAGCCTGGCTTGGAGAATTTTTGAAGCCTGGCTTGGAGAATTTTGAGCATTACTTTACTAGCATGTGAGATGAGTGCAATTGTGCAGTAGTTTGAGCATTCTTTTGCATTGTTTTTTTGGAATTGAAATGAAAACTGACCTTTTCTAGTCCGGTGGCCACTGCTGAGTTTTCCAAATTTGCTGGTATATTGAGTGCAGCACTTTCACAGCATCATCTTTCAGGATTTGAAACAGCTCAGCTGGAATTCCATCACCTCCACTAGCTTTGTTCGTAGTGATGCTTTCTAAGGCCCACTTGACTTCACATTCCAAGACGTCTGGCTCTAGATTAGTGATCACATCATCATGATTATCTGGGTCGTGAAGATCTTTTTGTACAGTTCTTCTGTGAATTCTTGCCACCTCTTCTTAATATCTTCTGCTTCTGTTAGGTCCATACCATTTCTGTCCTTTATCGAACCCATCTTTGCATGAAATGTCCCCTTGGTATCTCTAATTTTCTTGAAGAGATCTCTAGTCTTTCCCATTCTGTTGTTTTCCTCTATTTCTTTGCACTGATCGCTAAGAAGACTTTCTTATCTCTTCTTGCTATTCTTTAGAACTCTGCATTCAGATGCTTATATCTTTCCTTATCTTCTTTGCTTTTCACCTCTCTTCTTTTCACAGCTTACAGACAGCTAGAAAGACTGATAGATTACAGAAGAAAAAGTTATAAAAATGGGAACACAGTACACGTTATTTATAATAAAAGAAGCTATTTTAAGTTTTGCTTGTAGATAAAAGGGACAAGTAGCAGAGGGAAAATGAACAAATTACTGAATTTCAGGTAAATTATTTTTCATCATAAGAAATATTAACATGTAAAATAGTGAGAGATAAAAAAAAAATTGCTCATCACCTACCAGAAGGATCAGGAAAACAGTATATTTATGCATACTTCCATTTCCTCTCTCCCAATCTACCAATTGCTGAGAGTTATATTAGTTAATTTTAAAATGTTGACATATACAATATTTACATTCTGTTTTTGTAACCACCATTTCCAAGGCAAGTTTAGTTTTAGTTCTATGAATTCAGCACTCACAAACAGACCTTTTAGCCTGGCTTCATTTCAGCATCCTTTATTTGAGTAATTATTTGGTTGATTGGATTTCAAAAGGCTCTTGGCTTCTGTATTTCCTGAGTTCTTTCAGCTTGAGACTTGCCGCTTGGCAGGGCATAAAATTCTCAGGTCCTACATTCTTTCTCTCTGTACCCTGTAGACATGGCTCCTCCATTTGCTGCCGATGCGAGTTCCATGGGAAAATCTCAGGCTAAACAACTTTTCCTATCTTGTCTATGGCTTACTTTCCCTTCATGGACGCTCTCTCCTTTTATATTCTTTTTAATGATGAAATATTTCATGTATATAGAAAAGTACAGAAAATAGCACAGTATCCAGTCATAATATTTTTTGAATTTAAACATTAAAAAATATTTGCTTTAGGTCCCTTAAAACAGTCAAAACTTACAGATCTAGGTGAAGGCCTCCACGTGCAATGCTTATTGCACTGACCTTCTCCAGAGCCGTAGCCACTGTTGGGGAGGAAGAAATTTTCCTCTGCCCTCCTAGGTTCTTCTGGCTGGTCTAAGAGTTGAATTGACATGAGACCAATTCACAGGAGAAAATCAAACAAAAGTTTAATAATACATATATGTGGGAGAGACCCAGGAAAACCGTATATTAGTATCTCACCAGAATGGGCAAAACCCTCACTTTGAGTAACATCTTCAACCAATGCCAAAAGAGGAATTTGGGGGGCAGTGGTCTGGAACTTCAGAGGGAAGGAAGATAATTCAGGCAGAGATAGAAAAGCAAATATTTGGTAAATAAATGTTTGCTGGGCCATGAGGAGACAATGGGACACGGGTGGACTCTGATCTTGCCCTACCACACCTAGCCTAGATTCTGTGCAGATAACTTTGGTGATAGCTTTGTTTTGGCTTTTATCTAAATTCTTTAGGTGGTGCACTGGATAAGAATCTACCTGCCAGTGCAGGGGGACATGGATTTGATCCTTGGTTCTGGAAGATTCCAGAGCTATGGAGCAACTAAGCCCATGCGCCACAACTACTGAGTCTCTGTGCTGGAACCACTGAAGCCCGGGCGCCTAAAGCCTGTTCTCTGCAACAGGAAAAGCCACTGCAAGAGAAGCCAGGGCACTGCACGGAGGAGTGGCACCCCTCCCTCCTCGCTCCCCCGCCACTGCTGGCTGCAACCAGAGAACACCCACGCAAGGCAACACATATCCAGCTCAACCGATAAATAAATACATCTATTTTTGACAGCTAAGGGGAGGTAAAAGGTGCAAACAGCTGGTTCATTGGAAAAGACCCTGATGCTGGGAAACATTGAAAGCAAAAGGAGAAGGGGTGGCACAGGATGAGATGGTTAGATAGCATCACTGACTCAATGGACAGGAATTTTGAACAAACTAAAGGAGATAGTTGGAGAAGGCAATGGCACCCCCACTCCAGTACTCTTGCCTGGAAAATCCCATGGGCGGAGGAGCCAGGAAGGCTGCAGCCCATGGTGTCCCTAAGAGTTGGACACGACTGAGCAACTTCACTTTTACTTTTCACTTTCATGCATTGGAGGAGAAAATGGCAACCCACTCCAGTGTTCTTGCCTGGAGAATCCCAGGGACAGCGGAGCCTGGTGGGCTGCTGTCTGTGGGGTCTCACAGGGTCGGACACGACTGAAGTGACTTAGCAGCAGCAGCAAAGGAAATAGTGGAGGAAAGAGGGCCTGGCATGCTGCAGGCATGGGATCTTGAGTTGAACACAATCTAGTGACTGAAGAACAGCAACAAAAAGAAAGACTTTCTGAATCTTATGTTTCTTAAAATTAAATGAATCTTCAAGCCAAAGGGACTCATTTTGGGGTGGCAAAGTTTGCTCTCATACATCACCATCCCCAATTATGTGTTTATGATTCTCTTGGTTAAAAAGATAATTTTGATCACATATATATATATTCCTGAGCAATATGTTATTTAGTATTGCATGTTCTTGCACTTTAAGTAAATAGTACCATAATGCAGAGATTCTTTTGCAACTTCCTCTCTTGTTTTATCCATATTGATGGAGTTGATTTGTTTTCATTGCTGTATCATATTTCATTGTTTAAATATGCTCTAATTTATTTCTCTATACTGTTGATGAACACTAGGGCCCTTTTCATTTTTTTTTTTCTGTTTCTTTTAAAACTATTTTATTACCTATTAATTAAAATTTTTGTTGTATTATATTAAGGAAACATAAGTATAACTTGTGTAATAATAATTCTTTGGAACCTATTGAGACTTCTGCATCCTAGAGTTTATCCAGTATTACAGGATCCACATGTGTTTATTTTCTTTTTGTTGAGTGTAGAATTTTATATATACATATAGACTAATAGCGGAGAAGGCAATGGCAACCCACTCCAGTACTCTTGCCTGGAAAATCTCATGGGCGGAGGAGTCTGGAAGGCTGCAGCCCATGGGGTCGCTAAGAGTCGGACACGACTGAAGCGACTTAGCAGCAGCAGCAGCATAGACTAATAGTATGAAGTTACCAATAACATTATTCAGCTATTTTATATTTCTGTTTATTTTTTTGTCTCCTTAATCAGTTTCTGAGAAGAGTGTATTACAATTTCTAACCATAATTTTTGTTTATTTCTTCCAGAAGTTTTGTTGGCTGTTGCTTTATATAGTTTGAGGCTATATTACTGGTGTTTGTATGTTCATGATGTTTGCATTTTCTTGTACCATGTTCCTCTTGTTTCTTATATTTTTTCAACTTGAATGCTCTTTTATCAAACATCAAAATTACTTCCCTGGTATTTCTTTAAAAAAACAGCAGCAAGTGTTTCTTTATTTGGCTGCAGTCAGTCTTAGTTGCAGCATGTTGGATCCAGTTCCCTGACGGGGTGGAACCTGGGTGCCCTGCAGTAGGAGCACAGAGTCTCAGCCATTGGACCACCAGAGAAGTCCCCCTGATATTTCTTATGCTTTATATTTACCTGGTGTATTTTCACCTGTTCTTTTTTAAAATTTTGTTGTTGTTCTGTCACTAAGTCATGTCAGACTCTGCAACCCCATGAACTGCAGCATGACAGGCTTCCCTGTGCTTTACTGTCTCCCGAAGTTTGTTCAAACTTATGTCCATTGAGTTGGTGATGTCATCCAACCATCTCATCCTCTGTCCTCCCGTTCTCCACCTGCCGTCAGTCTATCCCAGCATCAAGGTTTTTCCAGTGAGTCAGCTCTTTGCATCAGGTGACCAAAGTATTGGAACTTCAGCTTCAGCATTAGTCCTTCCAATGAATATTTGGGGTTGATTTCCTTTAAGATTGACTGGTTTGATCTCCTTGCTATCCAAGGGACTCTGAAGCATCTTCTCCAGCACCACATTCTGTTTTTTTTTTTTTTTTTAATATTTTAAATTTAATGTGTTTTTTTTTAAACGCAAAAACATTATGTATTGGGGTATAGCCAATTAACAATGTTGTGGTAGTTACAAGTGAACAGCAAAGGGACTCAGCTATATATATACATGTAAATATTTAAAACATTTCTTTTAAATGTTTCTCTTGTATGCAACATATTGCTGAAAATAATTTTAAGCCCAATCTGAGACTCTTTTAAGAAGTATGTTTCTTTTGTTCATCTTTATTACAGACACTGGAACTTCCTGATGCCTCAGATGGTAAAGAGTCTGCCTGCAATGCAGGAGACTCAGGTTTGATCCCTGGGTCGGGGAGATTCCCTGGAGAAGGGCATGGCAACCCACTTCAGTATTCTTGCCTGGAGAATTCCGTGGACAGGAGAGCCTGGCGGGCTACAGTCCATGGGGTCTCAAAGAGTCATACAGGACTGAGCTGATAACACACATTACAGATATCTATATAGTATTAAGACTTATTCTGCCATTTTATTTTGATTTTTCATATAGTGTGCTTTTTTGGTCATTCCCTCCCCCCCTCCTTTTTTTCTTTCTTGCTTTCCAACGGATAAAGCCAACTTTCTTCTTATATTTCAAAAGTTATACCTTCTATATTTAAAAAATGTTGTGATTGCTTTAACTTAACCCCATGTTCCTCTTTGGAATAATTTCTAAGTGTATCATTCATTTTATATTTCCCTTAACAGGAAAAGTACTTTTTCATACCTTCATATGTTTTTAGTTTTGTCCTTTCTTCTCTCTCTCTTATCCCATTATCTTGACAGTCCCTAAAATTCAGGTTGATTCTTCTTTGGCTTAAGTCCCCAGCCAAATGCTCGCTGTCTTGCCCTTCAAGTGCTTTCCCTCAGGCTGATAATAAAATTCTGTGCCAAGTCTGTCTTCTTTTTCTTTTTGCAAATATAACCTGCAGCAGCTGGAGATTCTGCTCTCCAACTAACCATTCCATTCTCTCTCTCCTCATTGCCCTTTGGCCTTTTAAAATAATCATATCCGTTGGAAAGCAAAATAATCATATTTTATTTTTTTGCCACACTACACAGCTTGTGGGATCTTAGTTCCCTGGAGTTGTCCCCTTCCCCTCCTCTCCCCTGAAGTGGAATCACAGAGTTCTAACCACTGGACTGCACTGAGGATATTTTTAATGCCCTCACATTTGATTGACTATTTGGCTCTTTGCAAGATTTCTTTGAATATTTTAAAGCATTGTGGGAACCTGCTATAAAGCACAGGAGGCTCACCTGGCACTCTGTGATGACCTAGATGGGTGGGCAGGACGTCCAAGAGGGAGGGGATATATGTACACGTATAGTTGATTCACTTCATTGCATAGCAGAAGCTAACACAACATTGTAAAGCAATTATATTCCAAGAAAAAAGAAAACTAGGAAAAAAATGGCTATTTTGTCTTCTTGCATTTAATGTTTCTGTTGAGGAGTCTGATGTCACTTTGATTTTTGTTCCTTTGTATTTCTTTTGAAGATATTTAGAATTTTATCTGATTTGAAGTTCTTAAATTTCCATATGAGTTTGAATGTGTTTCCCCCTCCTCCCTCTTAGTTACCCCAGTTACCACTTAACAAATGCGTTCAACCTGAGACCTTTCACCTTTCTCTAATTCTCAGAAATCTATTACCATATTTCTTCAGTTATATATGCCCCCCTTTTTTTCTTCTGCTCTTTGGGGATTTCTATTATCCTAACCTCACACTTTTTATGTCATTTAGCATCTTTCAAAATATTCTGTCTCTTTAATCTTTTCTTCTTTTGGCTTGCAAGTATACCTTTTCTTCTGCCCTCTGGGAGACTTTATTTTCTTGGTTCCAAAATCACTGCAAATGGTGACTACAGCCATAAAATTAAAAGGCACTTGCTCCTTGGAAGAAAAGCTATGATGAACCTAAACGCCATATTAAAAGCAGAGACATTACTTTCCTGACAAATGTCTGTATAGTCAAAGCTATGGTTTTTCAGTAGTCATGGATGGATGTGAGTTGGACCATAAAGAAGGCTGGGCTCCAAAGAATTGATGCTTTTGAACTGTGCTGTTGGAGAAGACTCTTGGGAGTCCCTTGGACTGCAAGGAGATCCAACCAGTCAATCCTAAAGGAGATCAGTCCTAAATACTCATTTGAAGGACTGATGCTGGAAGCTGAAACTCCAATACTTTGGCCACCTGATGTGAAGAACTGGCTCACTGGAAAACACCCTGATGCTGGGAGAAATTGAAGGCAGGAGAAGGGGACGATAGAAGATGAGATGGTTGGATGGCATCACCGACTCAATGAACATGAGTTTGAGCCAAGCTCCAGGAGTTGGTGATGGACAGGGAAGCCTGGCATGCTGCAGTCCATGGGGTCGCAAAGAGCTGGACACGACTGAGCATCTGAACTGAACTGAACTGGGAGATTCTTTAGCCTGATCTCCCAGTTCACCCATCTGTTCTCCAGCTGTGTCTATGCTTTATTTTTTTTCCCAATTGTTGTGCTTTTAATGTCAGTGAATATGTCTTTCATATTTGATATGTCTACTCAGTTCTTTGTTTATGGCTTCTTGTTTTTATTTCTGTTGTGTTTTCCTTATATTTTGAGGATATTTATTATCTTATTTTAACTTCTTGGTTCATCAAGTTCAACATTTCTGCTCCAGACGGTTTAGGTTGCTCTTTTTTCTATGTCATCATAATAGTTAGTCACTTCAGGTTTTGATTATTTTGGCTTGCAAGTATACCTTTCCTGGGCTGGGGTGGGATTTGTTCTCAGTTACTGTGTCTGCTGATGGTGTTGGGCCCCTCAGCCAAAGACACCAGAGAACTAGAGTCACTATTTTCTTTGCTGCCCCCTCTGCTAGGCAGCATTGTGGGGAGGGATATACCGCCAAACTTTAACTTCAGACTCTGGGAAGAGGCAGTCTCTTTCATCCTCCAGCTCTGGGGATTTACAGAAGGAGGAGGCTTGGCTGCCTCAGGTCAGCCCACACCTATTTTCATCAGCTTCTTATCTCAACAGGGCTTTTATATTGTCCTGTTCGTGAGTCAACTGTCTTTCCATGGAGGCAATCATCTTGTTATTCTTTTTCTAATCCTTAGACCTTAAGGAAAATGGCCATAATCTTCAATTTAATGTTGAGTAAGGTGGTAATAGTGGGAATCCTTTCCTTGTTCTTGACTTTTAAAAGAATAATTTAAAGCATTCATTTACTATTGAGAATGAAATTCCAGTAGGTTTTTGATAGATGCTCTTTGTTAGTTAAAATATTTCTTTCCATTTTTAGATCACTAAGAGTTTTTATTATGAATGGGTATAGAATTTATTCTGGCATCTGTTGAAATAATCATATAATTTTAACTTTTAACCTGTTAATGAGGTGACTTACATTAATACAGTTAAAACCATCTCTGCATTCATGGCATCGACCCAACTTAATCATGATGCATTTTTCCCAACTGTAATGCTGGGTTCCATTTGCTAATAGTTTATTTAGGATTCTGCATCTGTAAGCATAATTGAGATTGATTTCTAATTTTCCTGTCTCATATGGTACATTTCTGGTGTTAGCATCTAGGGTGATCTACTTAGTCGACAGATTTGGCTGTGTAACGAATACCAAAAATAGCAGAGGCAAGGAGGAGGCAGAAATTGACTTCTTTATCACGTACTATCTGGAGATTTGTGGCGTAGGGCTGGTTTGGTGGTTCTCCTCAGCTGTCTCTGGTTTGTATGGTTCAAATGGCTTATCTTTATTTTAAGCAGCAGTGAAGGGACAAAGGCATATTCTCTGCCATTAAGGGCATGAATCAGGACTTACACATATCAAAAAAACAAACAAACAAAAGTTGGGTATATCACTGTTACTGGCCAGAGTTGGGACCAAATCCAGGTTCAGCTCAGAAGTCAATGTTTGAGAGACAAGGGTTGATGGGAAAAGACAGATGCTTTATTCAGGAAGTCGGCAACCTGGGAAGATGGATGAGTGTTACCCAAACCACCTCTCAGCTGTCAGTTAGATGGAAAAGGACTTTATAGGGAAAAACTGGGAACTTTCAGGGTGTGCAGGCAGGGGCTACATGCAGACCAGCACAGTCAGCTCTGACCAGTTTCTCAAAACCGGCCATGCAGTGACCTGGTCAGTAGCGTCTGTAATCTACAGCTCCAGGGGTGATTTGTTCATATTTCCTTGAGGCCCATTTCTGACGTTAGGCAAGCTGTAGATATCAGTACTGCTCAAGATGGAGCAGCTTATATCATGCAGCTAGCCTTTTCCTTCTGGTGATGGTTTTAGTATTCACAAAACAACTCAGGAATTTGTGTTGGACACTGGTGTCCCTGTCTTTCAGGAGAAGCTCGGATTTCTGGGACTGCCAGATGGCTGACCTGTTGTTTAAATTGTTACTAGTTCTCCTGGCCCAGCTTCTATCTTTTGTTATTATATATTCACATTCTTTCAATCCTTGACTCTTGAGCTGGCTTTTTGTGACTCATGGAATGCCTTGGAGACCAAAGGTTTTCTATGAAGAAGCAGCAAGTGGACGGCATGGGTGGTGGGGCGGGGTTTGCCCGGGAAGGCCCCCACAGTTTCCCGCTCTGTTTCATCACTTTTATCTACTTTTCTTGGCCAGAGCTTAGTCACGTGGTAAGGAGGACTGGGGACTGTGGCTTTTACTTGAACTTAAAAGTAAGTGTCCTTTTGCTATAAGAGATAAGAGGAGAATAGGTAATGGGACAACTAGCAGTCTTTACCTCAAAGACTATTTCATATCTGCCTCATAAAGTAAGCTAGGCACTATTTTCTCTTTTTCTGTTTTCTGGAAATATAAGTTTTGTATAAGATTTTTTTTCTTGGCTATTTTGTAAATGTCGGCAAAAATCATCAGGATCTGTTTTATTTTAAATTTTTATCTTTGTTTTGTGGATTTATACTAGTAATCAATTTCTTTAATAGTTACAAGGCTTCAGTCTTCTTAGTCTATATTGATGAGTTTATATATATATATATATATATATATTTTCTCCCCCTGCAAAACTTTCTATTTTATGTAATTTTTGAAATAGCATTCTCAGTTTTATCGGGGAAATCTTGGTTAATCTGTTTTAAGAGTTTGGGCCTTCAAAATCATTTTGCTTTTATTGAGTACCCCAGGCCATTACCAGTTTAGCACCACTTTTTATACTAACTTTTTATTTCCAGATTTTCTGAACCATGCCAGCCCCATAAACTAAAATCTCAAATCCTCACAAAGGCAAACCTGAGGTTAAAATTTCTCTAGGAGAAGTATTTTCCCCATCCAGAGTCCGGGTCAAGCTATGGGAGCTCCCTTGTAATCTCATTTTGCTGGGGGAGATTTCCTTTCAGGCCATTCTCTCACTGAGGAAGCAGTCCTTTGAGGGTCTTGCTTCAGTGTAAGGGGCTTTCCAGTTCCCAGCTACTTCCAGATAAAAGACTCATTTCTTCTCAACTGGTCACTAAAAACTGAAGCCCTTTGTTTCTGAGACTAGAAACCACCCTTCCCGAGGACAGCTGTAGCATTAACTCACGCTCACTCCTTAGTTTTTAGTTTCTCCTTTGCTTTGGGCCTCTGAAAATTTCCTTTCTTGTGAGCTTAGCTATGAATTAGAAAAAGTCCAAATGTTACATTTCAATCAGAGGGAAATAGAAGTCTAATTCTTTTTATTTCTTCCTTTTTAAAATTGAAATATAATTAATTTACAATGTTATGTTAGTTTCAAGTGTCAGCAGTAATTCAGTTATACATACACTTTCCACATATTCTTTTTCAGATTCTTTACCATCAATATAGTTCTTTGTGCCATACAGTAAGTCCTTGCTGCTTACTTCTTTTGTATACAGTAGTGTGTATATACTTATTTGAGATTTTTCTTGTTTCCTGAGGTGAGATTATATTGCTATAAACCTCTCTCACAACCGCTTTTGCTATGGCTCATGGGTTTTGGATTGCTGTGCTTTCATTGTCATTTGCCTCTATTTACTTTGATTGCCTCTTTGATTTCTTCAGAGGTCCATTGGTTAGTTATTTGGTAACATATTGTTTAGACTCTACATATTTGTGTTTTTTCTAGTTTTTTAATTTTTTTTTCCTGTAATTGATTTCTAAGCTCATAACCTTGTGCTTGGAAAAGATGCTTGGTATCATTTCAATTTTCTTGAATTTACCGAGGCTTGATTTGTGGCCCAATATGTGATCTATCCTGAAAATATTCCGTGTGCACTGAGGAAAAAGTGTACTCTGCTGCTTTTGGATGGAATGTCCTATAAGCAGTGCGAATATGCTAATCCCAACCTCTCAATTTATCATTTCCCCATCCCTTTTGGTGACCATAAGTTTGTTTTCTGCTGCTGCTAAGTCGCTTCAGTCGTTTCCGACTCTGTGCGACCCCAGAGACGGCAGCCCACCAGGCTCCCCGTCCTGGGATTCTCCAGGCGAGAACACTGGGTGGGTTGCCATTTCCTTCTCCAACGCATGAAAGTGAAAAGTGAAAGTGAAGTCGGCTCAGTCGTGTCCGACTCCTAGGTCTGAGTCTATTTGTGTTTTGTAAATAAGTTCACTTACATCATTTTAAAATTTCATTAAACATTTTTGATTAATTAGTTAATTTTTGGCCTCACTGTGCGGCCTGTGAGATCTCAGCTCCCAGACGTGGGATCGAAGCCATCGCCCTGCACTGGAAGCTCAGAGTCTTAACTACTGGACTGCCAAGGAAGTCCCTGTACTGGTTTTTGAGATTCCACGTATTAGGTGATATCATCCGATCTTTGTTTTCGTCTGACTTACTTCGCTTAGTTTAATAATCTCTGCACTGTCGGTATTGCTGTATACTCTGCCATTTTTCATTGAGAGTGTCCCAGGGTCATGTTTAAGAATGAAGTTAGATTATGCCATCCTATTACTTAAAATCCTTTTCCGGTGTCCTGTTGTACTTAGAATAAAATCCGTAACTCCTTACACTGGCTTACAAGGCTCTGTATGACTTGACCCCCTTCTGACTTCTGCAGCTCTGTCTTGTGCTATTTTCTCTCTCGCCATCCACACTCGTCTTCATTTACTTCTCTCACACCCCCAAATTCCCTCCCATCTCTGGGTCAATGCCTGGAATGCTCATCCTCCACTCCCTTTGGGGGAACTCCTCATCCTTTAGGAGGCCTTTCCTGACCACCCTGCCCAGGAGATGGTTCTCTCTCATTGCACCCATTGGTTTTCTTGTATATCTCTTACTACAACTTGTAATTTACGTTTACTTGCTGTCATCCTCACTTGATTACATGCCCTACCAGTGTAAGGAATGCGTCTGTTTTTTTCACCAATGTATCCCTAGGGCCTGCTGCACTGTTACTACCTAATTAACATTTGTTGAGTGTATGAATGAGGGATGAAATGGAGAGCTGTACCTTTGAGAGCCACACCGAGGAGTTTATTTATTTATTAAAAATAAAACACCTTTTTATTTTATATTAGAGTATAGCAAGTTCACAATGTTTTGAGAGTTTTAGGTGCATAGCAAAGCAATTCAGCCGCACATATACTTGTATCCATTCTCCCCCAAACTCCCCTCCTACTGAGGCTGCCACATAACATTGAACAGATTTTCCTGTGCTACACAGTGGGTCTTTGTTGATTATCCATTTTCAATACAGCAGTGTGTACATGTAGGTCCCCAAACTCCCTAACTATCCCTTCCCCCATCCTTCTTCCCTGTTAACCGTAGGATTGTTCTCTAAGTCTGTGAGTCTGTTTCTGTTTTGTAAATAAGTTCATTTATATAATTTCTTTCTAGATTCTTCATACACACTGAAGAGTTTAAGTGATGTGATGGTCAGTGAAGAGATCTAGAAGTTTCTTGAATAAGTGAGGGATAGAATGGATAGCTAAGATCAGAATGAATGAAGGGAGGGGCTGTGATCCAGGAAGAGACAGGTCAGGAGGTTGCTCTCCCAGGGTAGCTGGGGTGAGGCTGTAGCTACAGGCACAGAGAGGAAGAGGTGGCCAGGTGAGGTTCCCAGGAATACCCGGCAGCACTCGCTCTGTGTTCAGTGAGGACCTGGGCTGGCGAGGCTGCCTGGCTGGGTCTGGGGTTTCTACAGAAGAAGGCAGGGTGATGCCCATTAGATGACCAGGGGATGGTGAGAGCCTGAGTCTCTCGGGGCGGCCTGAATGCAGATTCACACTCTTTCAAGTTGGTAAAGAATCTGCCTGCCGTGCAGGAGACCCGGGTTTCATTCCTGGGTGGGGAAGATGCCCTGGAGAAGGAAATGGCCACTCACTCCAGTATTCTTGCCTGGAGAATCCCATGGACAGAGGGAGCCTTGCAGGCTACAGTCCACGGGGGTCACAAGAGCCAGACACGACTGAGTGACTAAACCACCACCAAAGTGAAAGGATGATGATGCTGGGAGAAAGAGGGGGAGAAAGAAAGGAGATGGAGGGAAGCAAGAAAGGGGGAAAGGGTCGAACAGTAATGTCAGCCACCGACAGAGAGAGGGGAGAAGAGCAACCAGGGAAGACTTCGGGTGAAGGGGAGGCAGGGAGTGGGGGTGATTGAGGAGCGGTGCTCTGCAGCCAGGCCAACCTGCCTTTCAGTCCTGGCTCTACGCTTAATCCCCTGAGCTTCTGTTTCCTGATCTATTAATCACAGACATTCCCCACATTACAGGGTGGCTGGGAGGATTAAATTAGATAATGTAGGTATGGTGCTTGAAACAATGTTTACACAGAGTAAACACTCAGTTCCTTGAGTTTCTCCCCTCCTGCTTGACTGCTGCCCTCTTCCTGCTTTAGAAGCTGATGTTTATCAAGCCAGAAGCTCGGCAGGTTTAAAAATTCTTTATTACTTAACTCAAGGATGAGCTTGTTCTGAGACACTAATTCTTGTGAATTCTTATGACTGTGTGATGAATGCAAACATCCCAGAAACCAGCTCGATTTCTTACCAGAAAGAACGTTTCTATGAGAATCAAATAAAGACCAGAGGTTGGTTGTTGAATAAACAGCCAGGAGAACTAGAGGTGGATAATCTTAACATCCTGAGTAACCTGGGATGATGACGTCTGTGTCTCCCCTCATGTAGGGAATCAATTTCCTCATCCATGACATGGGGTTTGGGGAGGCATTGAACCAGATCAGCCTCGATTGTCACCAAACTGCTATACGTGAAGCTGGTCCTAGATGTTTTACCAATTATTTGGACAAAATATGTTCATTTCAAGCTAGGAGAATGAATGAAGGAAATGAGCAGACTTTCCTCAATTTTAAGATTTTATTATTTTTATATTCAGTTCAGTTGCTCAGTCGTGTCCGACTCTTTGCAACCCCATGAATCGCAGCACACCGGGCCTCCCTGTCCATCACCAACTGCCAGAGTTCACCCAAACTCATGTCCATTGAGTCGGTAATGCCATCCAGCCATCTCATCCTCTGTCATCCCCTTCTCCTCCTGCCCCCAATCCCTCCCAGCATCAGGGTCTTTTCCAATGAGTCAACTCTTTGCATGAGGTGGCCAAAGTATTGGAGTTTCAGCGTTAGCATCAGTCCTTCCAATGAACACCCAGGACTGATCTCCTTCAGAATGGACCGGTTGGATCTCCTTGCAGCCCAAGGGACTCTCAAGAGTCTTCTCCAACACCACAGCTCAAAAGCATAAATTCTTTGGCGCTCAGCTTTCTTCACAGTCCAACTCTCACATCCATACATGACCACTGGAAAAACCCTAGCCTTGACTAGATAGACTTTGTTGACAAAGTAATGTCTCTGCTTTTGAATATGCTATGTAGGTTGGTCATAACTTTCCTTCCAAGGGTAAGTGTCTTTTAATTTCATGGCTGCAGTCACCATCTGCGGTGATTTTGGAGCCCCAAAAAATAAAGTCAGCCACTGTTTCCCCATCTATTTGCCATGAAGTAATGGGACCAGATGCCATGATCTTAGTTTTATATTAAAAAGTGTTAATACCTGATACTGTGGGTGCATGCTCAGTCATATCTGACTTCCCAACAGGCTCCTCTGTCCATGGGGATTCTCCAGGCAAGAATACTGGAGTGGGTTGCCGTTTCCTCCTCCAGGGGATCTTTCTGACCCAGGGATCAAACCCACGTCTTCTGTGTCTCCCGCATTGACAGGCGGGTTCGTTACCGTTGAGCCACCTGGGAAATCCCTGATATTATCAGAAGACAAGATAAGGGCTCAAAAAATTATATAAATGTTGACAGGGAAACTAGAAGTAGACTATGGTCCTTGAGTTTCAGTGGATGTGTGGGGTTTCATCCTGGCTTCATGTTGCTGACATGTCAGACGACCCCATCTGGGCAATGACATTGTGTCTAAGTGTATATCCTGGTTTCCCTTCTACTATTGTATCTAATAACATTCACTGAGTGCTCACTGGGACTCTACATGTGTTATCTCATTTGATCGTGTGGTAGATGATACTGTCCTCATGTTACAGGATGATAGGAACCTCCTGATTCCCAGCGGGGGTAAGTCATGTTTGTAGTGGCTGCGGTAACTTGCTTCCTCCATTTGGAAAGAGATCCTTGATGGTAGGCTGGGTACCTTACCCACGCTGGCCATTTATAACACCCTGCCTCCCTGGAAACAGGGATTGGTCAACAGCTGAGTATGTGAGCCAGGTGGGACCAACCAAGGCTCTTCCTGGGATGTGTGAACCCTGGGTTTACGAAGCTGGAACAGTCTGTGGCTACATTCCTTGATATATAGAGAGACCTTGTTACAGTGAGCGTGAAGCCAAATGCAGAGAGACAGTGATGAGAGAAGGATGGGCAAATAGATGGATGGTCTTAAGTTCTGGGTCCTGGGGCTGTGGTTCATTGACCTGTGAATTATCACAGTGACCTTACCAGTTATGTAACACAGTATGCTGCTGCTAAGTCGCTTCAGTTGTGTCCGACCTTGTGCGACCCCATAGCTGGCAGCCCACCAGGCTCCCCGCCCCTGGGATTCTCCAGGCAAGAACACTGGAGTGGGTTGCCATTTCCTTCTCCAATGCATGAAAGCGAAAAGTGAAAGTCAAGTCACTCTCTGCGACCCCATGGACTGCAGCCTTCCAGGCTCCTCCGTCCATGGGATTTTCCAGGCAAGAGTACTACAGTGGGGTGCCATTACCTTCTCCCGATGTAACACAGTTAAGACGTTGGAGTTTGAGATGAATCTTAACTCCACTGTATTCTAGCTCCATTGATCAATGTTACTAATGTAACACAGTATATTCCCCCTTTTTTTCTTCAGTGAGCTTGCCTTGAACTGTCATCTCTTATGGCTGGAAGATCTTGATCAATGGAGCTAGAATACTGTGGAGTTAAGATTCAATCTCAAACTCCAACGTCTTAACTTCTTTGCTACAACCATTTCCTAGTATTATACGTTGGTCTCTTAGAACATCTCTCTTTAAACCACTTCCTCATGAGCAATAACCTATGGTTTTAAAAATCACTACTCACCTTCCTGAGTTACCTTTCTTTTTCTGAAACTGGCTTTAGCTCCTTTCTGAGATTTGGGAAGTTCCTAGATTTATCAGAGCACGGCAGCAGAATGCATCTCTCCAAGCTGAGTGTTTCTGGGAAGAATGTTAATCACTCCCCTTTGTGTTGACTCCGATTGGCACCAGTTTCACCAAGTGATATTTTCCATCTGTGGCCCCATCTTCTAGCAAATGGCAGAACCCCACTTCAGACCTCGGTCTGTCTGACACCCGTGCCTGAGTGCTTGCCAGTAGGACAGCCAGAATCTAGGCCCCTGAGTCAGGCATTGGACCTTAGCAACTTACAGCCCCCTGTACTCTGACCTTGTAAGGAGCTGTGGGCCGGAGAGGCAAGTCCAGCAGTACGGGGCAATGGCCCAGAAGGCGCCTGTGCCCTTGGGAGCCCTCTCTCATGAGGACATAAATGAGGGGTGAAGGCGGCTGGAGGTGGGCGGGTGCAAAGAGTGGTTTGTTCCTGGCCAGACCCCTGAGGAATGACCCTGGTTAAAAGGTGGAGACGGCAGTAGAAGGGCCAAGAAGGAGGAGACCTAAGTACTGGAGTTTCTGAAGGTACTAATTGTTCACACCCCTCTCCTTTCTGAGTTTGGAGAAAATGGACCAGAGAATATAATTTAGAACTGGAGCCCAAAGCCCTTTAAGTTCTGCTCCTGCTGCTTCTTGAGTTGACCTTCCCCATCTCATCACAGAGGGCAGCTGCCCTCCTGCCCCCTGCACCTGGGGGTAGTGTGGTCACCAGGGAGGTGAGGACAGGATAGGGCTGGCTGGTGGAGAAAGAGAGCAGCAGGCTAGGAGCGTGGCCTTTTCTATCAGAGCCGGGAGGCGTGGACTGGCCCCTCCCCTCTGAAGAGCCCTTCTGAGGAGTGGGCTGTTAAGTTGCCCCCCTCCCCCAACTGGCGTTGGTAAGAAGGCTGCTTCTGGTGACACTGGAGACAGCTGGATTTGTAGGATGGTAGAAAGTCAGCTTTTATTTATTTCTTTGCCTGCGCCTTGCAGCTTATAGTATCTTAGTTCCCTGACCAGGGATCAAACCCAGGCTCCTGACAGCAAGAGTGCTGAGTCCTAAACAGTGGACCCCCAGGGAATTCCTGCAAGTCAGCCCTAAGAAGTTTCAGGGATGGGGTAGAGGATTCAGAGTCTTGGAAATGTGGGGTCAAAGGGAGGAGAAAGGGTGGCGGCAACGAGGGGACTGTGCTTCTGCCTCCTTCTAGCCATTCACGGGACACTCGCTCCGTGTCAGACACCAGGGATCTCAGGAGGTGGCCATGCTCAGCATCCAGGTCCCAGCAGCCTGATCGAGTTGGGGAAGACACATAAATAAGTGGCCACGGCGACACATAAAATGTGCTGTTACAGGGTGATTGGCAACGGGCTGCAGAAGTATGTAGGAGGGACACCTAACTTAACCCAACACCCCACTCCGTGCGTGTGCACATGAACACACATGTACACTCATGTGCTCTAGTATGTGAGGAGGCTGGGGAGTAAGTAGATCCAGGGATGCTGCACAGAGGAGCTGATCTTTGAGCTAAATTTAAAGGGTGAGTAGGAAGAACTATACAAAAAGATCTTCATGACCCAGATAACCACGATGGTGTGATCACTCACCCACAGCCAGACATCCTGGAGTGTGAAGTCAAGTGGGCCTTAGGAAGCATCACTACAAAGCTAGTGGAGGTGATGGAATTCCAGTTGGGCTATTTCAAATTTGAAAAGATGATGCTGTGAAAATGCTGCACTCAATATGCCAGCAAATTTGGAAAACTCAGCAGTGGCCACAGGACTGGAAAAGGTTTTCATTCCAGTCCCAAACAAAGGCAATGCCAAAGAATGTTCAAGTTACCGCACAGTTGCACTCATCTCACATGCTAGCAAAGTAATGCTCAAAATTCTCCAGCCAGGGTTCAACAGTACATGAACTGTGAACTTGCAAATGTTCAAGCTGGATTTATAAAAGGCAGAGGAACCCGAGATCAAATTGCCAACATCTGTTGGATTATCAAAAAAGAGTTGCAGAAAAATACCTACTTCTGCTTTATTGACTGTGCCAAAACCTTTGACTGGGTGGATCACAGCAAACTGTGGAAAATTGTTCAGAAACAAGAGTACCAGATCACCTTACCTGCCTCCTGAGAAATCTGTATGCAGGTCAACAAGCAACAGTTAGAACTGGATGTGAAACAACAGACTGTTTCCAAATCTGGAAAGGAGTATGTCAAGGCTATATATTGTCACCCTGTTTATTTAATTTATATGCAGAATACATCATGTGAAATGCTGGGCCAGGAAGAAGCACAAGCTGGATTCAAGATGTCCAGGAGAAATATCAACAACCTCAGATATGCAGATAACACCACCCTTATGCAAAAAGCAAAGAAGAACTAAAGAGCTTCTTGATAAAAGTGAAAGAGGAGAGTGAAAAAGTTGGCTTAAAACTCAACATTCAGAAAACTAGGATCATGACATCTGGTCCCGTCACTTCATGGCACATAGATGAGGAAACTGGAAACAGTGGCTGACTTTATTTTTTTGGGCTCCAAACAGATGGTGACTGTAGCCATGAAATTAAAAGACACTCCTTGGAAGGAAAGCTATGACCAACCTAGACAGCATATTAAAAAGTAGAGACATTACTTTGCCAACATAAGTCTATCTAGTTAAAACCATGGTTTTTCCAGTAGTCATGTATGGATATGAGAGTTGGACTATAAAGAAAGCTGAGCACCAAAGAATTGATGCTTCTGAACTGTGGTGTTGGAGAAGACTCTTGAGAGTCCCTTGGATTGCAAGGAGATCCAACCAATCAATCCTAAAGGAGATCAGTCCTGAATATTCATTGGAAGGACTGATGCTGAAGTGAAACTCCAATACTTTGGCCACCTGATGTGAAGCACTGACTCATTCGCAAAGACCCTGATACTGGGAAAGATTGAAGGCAGGAGGAGAATGGGGTGACAGAGGATGAGATGGTTGGCTGGCATCACCGACTTGATGGACATAAGTCTGAGGAAGCTTTGGGAGTTGGTGATGGACAGGGAGGCCTGGTGTGCTGCAGTCTATGGGGTCGCAAAGAACGGGACACGATCAAGCGGCTGAACTGAACTGAGGAGGAATTTCCCTGGCTGTCCAGTATTTTTAAGATTCTGAGTTCCCAGTTCAGGGGCACTTGTTTGATCCCTGGTCAGAGAACTAAAGTTTCACATACTTCTCAGTGTGGCTAAAAAAAAAAATAAAGAATGAGTAGGAGATTGACGACAAAGGTGCCTATAGTCAAAGCTATGGCTTTCCAATAGTCATGTATGGATGTGAGAATTGGACTGAAAGAAGGCTGATTGCCAAAGAATTGATGCTTTAGAGCTGTGGTCCTGGAGAAGATTCTTGAGAGTCCCTTGGCCTGCAAGGAGATCAAACCAGTCATTCCTAAAGGAAATCAGTCCTGAATATTCATTGAAAGGACTGATGCTGAAGCTGAAGTTCCAATACTTTGGCCACCTGATGTGAAGAGCCAACTCACTGGAAAAGACCTTGATGGTGGGAAAGATTGAGGGCAAGAGGAGAAGGGGGCAACAGAGGATGAGATGGTTGGATGGCATCATCGACCCAATGGACATGAGTTTACGCAAACTCTGGGAGACAGTGAAGGACAGGGAAGCCTGGCGTGCTGTAGTCCACGGGGTCGCAAAGAGTCTGATGTGACTGAGCGACTGAAAACGACAACAGCAGATCGGCAGGGGGACAGAGCAAGAAGAGGCTTCTTCCTGAGAGAATGAATGGGGCAAGAGCTCAGAGGCACGGAAGGGCACGGCATGTGGCTCAACACAGCTGGGTGCCTAAGAAGATGTGCCACTTGGGGTGGCCTTCTCCTAAAGTTAAGGGAGATGACTCAGTGTTTTTACTCATGGAGTGACATGGTCAGATCTGAATTTTAGAAAATCACCCTGGTGGCAGAACTGAGAATGGGTCAGAGTGGGGGACAAGGTTAGAGGTGGGGGAAAAGGACAGATGTGCTTACATTAGCCTAGGAGCAAGGTGATACAGCGGGATCTCAGGCAGTGTAGACAAAACTGAGCAGTATTTAGGAGGTCAGGTCGCCTGACCTGCGTAACTGGAAGGCAGTAAGGGGAGTAGGAAGTAGGAAGACCGCCAAGTTTTTGATTTGGGTCACTGTGTGAAGAGGTATTATTTGTTGCAACAATAAGAGTCAAGGGAGGTGGCAGATCTGAGGAAGGTTTTTTTTTTTTTTTTTTTTTAAGCTTAGTTTAGATTCAAGCCGGAGTGCATTTGGAGGGAAAGGAAGAGGGGTCATTGAAGATGTCAGACCAGAGCAGGCAGAGAGATGGGCTCCTGTGTACTGGATGAGGTCCAGAGATAAGACTCAAAGGTTGGGTATGATGTGAGGGGATGGCTGGTTGGTTTGTGTAGGAATCAGGTTAGGATTCTGGGAGATTTTTTTTTTTTTTTGATGTGGACCATTTGAAAAAAAAAGTCTATATAGAATTTGTTACAATAATGCTTTGGTTTCATGTTTTGACATTTTGGCCACAAAGCATATAGAATCTTAGCTCTTCGACCAGGGATTGAACCTACATCCCCCACACTGGAAGATGAGGTCTTCACCAATGGACCATGAGGGAAGTCCCTAGAGGATTCTTGATGACTGGTTCTTCTAGGGAGGTTTGCCATTGTGACCATCTGTGTTTAAGCCATGCCTCATTAATAGTGTGAACTTGGGAAAACTTCTCGGAGCCTCAGTTTGCTCCTCTGCAAAGTGGTGGTAAGACTGTACCAACTTTCTGGGATTTTTGTATAAATTAAATGGAATGATATATGGACATCGCTCAGCACACAGTAGGTGGCTCATAATGTCAGTCTGGACTCCTGCAGCAAAGCATATGACAAATCCATTACTCATGGAAGATCCAGAATGACCCAAACCCAGTGTGATAGTGCAGGCTCTCTCATGACCCAAACCCAGTGTGATACTGCAGGCTCTCTCATGACCCAAATCCAGTGTGATAGTGCAGGCTCTCTCATGCCGAGTAGGCTGTCAGGGATGTGCCGTGCTGCGCCGGTCACTCAGTCATGTCCAGCTCTTTGTGGCCTCATGGACTGTAGCCCGCCAGGCGCCTCTGTCCGTGGGGTTTCCCAGGCAATAATACTGGAGTGGGTTGCCATTTTCTCCTCCAGGGAATCTTCCTGACTCAGTGTCTCCTGCACTGGCACATGGATTCTTTACCACTGAGCCACCGGGAAAGACCCATCAGGGGATAGCTAGATAAATTATTTTGTGCAGTTTGTTGAGAGAAAATATCTCAAAGCAGATTTGGGGAGGGCAGAGGAATAATAAAAAGGATCCTTGTGGTGAAAAAATTTGACTTCAGAGGTTGGTGCAACGTCCTCAAGTCACACGCTTATGTCAGGGGAAAGCAAGGGCCCTAGGCCCCAACAGCGAGACCATTTCTCTTTCCCTGGAACTGCCCCAGGGATGGTGGGGGAGGGAGGTTGACAGAGCTTGACAGCGTTCAGCCCCTCACTTCTGCCTAGTTCCTTCCTGCCTCCTCCCTATGGCTTTTAAACTGTTTACAGGCATCCAACTTCCATTTCAGAAGTCCACCTGGGTGTCTCAGCAGGAACTGTCCTGGAAACACTTCATACGTCATGCAGGTGTGAGAGGTGTGGGCGTGCGAAGGCTTGCTGGAGGTGAATCAGCATTGTCTTCTCCTGCCTGAGTCAGGAGCAGGGCTGGGCAAGGGCTGGCGGACCCAGACAGGAAGGAGGCAAAGAAGAATAGGGAGAGACAAGCCTGCAATGACACGTCTCAACCACCAGAGGGCATGAACAAGACGGGGAAAACCCAGGAGTTGCTGATGGGAAACCTTGGGCACCTGGAACCAGGCAAAGGAGAAAGAGGACATCCAGCTTCCCAAGGTGGGCATGGGCGCAGTCGCTGCCAGTATATGTCCACTGCCTGCCTGCATCTTGGCTTCTCTGCCTTCATGAAGAAGTGGAGAGCACAGAATGGAATTGGACTTTGAGGGGTCAGCCTATCCAACCCTCCTGTTCTGCAAGGGGGAAGGAATTACTCTAGATTACACAGCCAGTTAATGGGAAATTACTGTGATTTTCATCAGTTCAGGAATATGGCTCCTTGATGGGCACAGCCCTGGTCTCGGTTTGGGGACAGGGGTCCAGATGCTGCCCCTAGCATCAGAGGCGCTCTCTCTTACCTCTCTGGTCTTCCCTTTTCCCTCACACTTTCCGTGACTCTGTTTTTCTTTGACTTTCTCTCCCAGTTTTTGTCTAACTGCCTCTTCGTCTCTTCCTCTGTCTGCCTCCTGTCTCCATCTCTGCCCTCTGGGGACTTTGCTGTGCTCCTTCCCTCAGTGGGTCCCCAGAGCAAGATATTTCCTGCCATCACTCCTCAGGGACTCATAGCTCTCTGAAGCTCTGTTTTCCAACCCAGTGTCTCAGTTCCACTCCTGGGAGCAGGCAGAGAAGTTATGATTTGGTAGCATCATCAGTGATGTGATTTCGGGAGGTGGGAAGGCCCCTGGTACTGTCCCCAGCACCCTACCCCCTATGGTGCCAACAGTAAACTTAGGATGGCACCTGGTGTGGGAAAGACCCTTTGCTCATGTGGTCGCTGCCCGGTGAGCTCACCATGTGGGAGTGAGGGCGAGAGAAGACAGGCACACGATTGATTCAACCGAGATCAGAATGCTCTGAGTACAAAAGGAACGCGTGCTGTGGGACAGAGCAGGTGGACAGACTCTGGTTAGCCCTGGGGCGGCTCCATGATGTGGGGGCATTGAACTGGCCTTTGAAGGAAATGTGGGACTTCAGGAGGCAGGAATGTGGTGAGTGGGCACATTCTGAGCAGAAGGATGGGCATAGGCAGTCTTGGCCACTCCAAGTGCTCAGGCACAGTGAGCAGGCAACTAGGAGACATGCAGGAGAGGCTGGATATGCAGCTAGGGGCCAGAACCCCAGAACCTCATTTCCAGCAAGGGCCACGGGGACGCCACTGCAGTTTCTGAGCAGAGGTGCCATCTGCCGAAGTCCTCAGTTAAAATGGAAGAAGTGCTGTAAAAACCATTGCGTTGCACCCCACTGATCCTTACCCTCGGGGAGAACAATTTTTATTCCAAGCTCGACCTGAAATAGGTTTTGACAGGGAAGAGCAGTGGCACAAGAGGGGTCAAGTGGCTTGGGGGAGGAAGGACACTGGGTGGCTTTGCAGAGGTGTAGGAGAGGGCACCGGCCTCCCCCCGCCCGCCCCCCAGGCCTGATTTCATCTGTGCTGCTCAGGCCGCCCCCAAGTCCCACTGCGCGTGACTGCCGGGCAAAGAGCAGCCTGGCTTGATGTCCGATCCTCTGTGGGTCCTCAGTCTGAGTTTCTCTGTGGTGTCATGACCCAAAACTCCCCAGAGTGGGCCTGATGAGGGGGTCTCTGTTCCAGTGCCCTGTCTGCCGGAGCTGGGTTGTGGTTTTTGCCTGCTGCCCCGTAACTTTGGCTGCCCTAGCCCTGGGGGAGGAGGGGCGGTGCCGCTGAGTCACTGCCTGAGCCTCTGGGCCTGGAACCTCGGGTGAGTCACCCAGGACTAGGGGCGCGGAGGAGGGGAAAGAATCTGGTGGACATCTGGAGGGGGGAGGGAGCTGGCACACAGGAAGGGCGGTGCCCGGACTGGACTCAGGCAGTAGGCGAGGGGGGCCTGGGAAGGGGCTGAGTGAAGTCTGCTCTTCTCTGAAAGGCCCTCCCCTGGGCTGGGTCCTAACAGGCCTCAGTGTTTGCCTTTCTCTGGGGAGGGGCCTGGACGAGTGGGTGAGAGAGGCCGAGGCTGTGGCCTCATCCCCAGCCTGGCCTCCTGGCTTGGGAAGCTGTGTGGGCCTCCTCCTCACCTGCCCACCTCCCAAGCTGGAGGAGGCTCCCATTTTCTCCCCCCTTCAACCCTCCTGGGCCTTCCTTACACACACAGACTGCTGCTCACCCCAGCTGACTATAGCAGAGCCATTCCACCTGTTGCCGCCTCCCTGACTCCTGCCAGACCCCCTTCCTACCCAAAGGGGGCCTTTCCAGATCTTTCAGAGCACACCCACTAGCCTCAGTACGCCACTGACAGTTATTCTGGGGCCGGCTATTAAAAGCCACTTTGTTCCCCTGCGGTCACCCCTGCCCTCTTCTTCCTGATAGCCCCCAGCTGCCTCCTGGTTCCCAGCACACACAGGCCCGAGAAGTCCCAGCACGCACCTGCAGCTTCGGGCACGCCAGTGAACTGTGACTCGCAGGCATTTGTCATGAGAACAAGACTGGGCCTGAATCTCCAGGTCCCCGTCTGCAGGGGCTGCCTCCCCTCACCCAGGGCCCAGAATACCTTTTCCCGGTGACACAGCTCAGTGCTGTGGCCAGGGAGGGGCCGGGGAGGGGCTGCCCTTGGCTGCCCAGGAGCCGGTATTGTCGGTATTTTCGGGAAGGGAGGGACTGGGAGGGGGTGTGTGGGGGTGGTAGGAGGCCAGGCTTTGGCGGGATCAGGTTAGGGCAGGTTTGGTTTCCTTAAATGCAAAGTTGGGGGCCAGTGGGGCTAGCATATAAATTCCAGCCCTGGGCACCTGGCCCTTTGCTTTCCTTCCTGAGTCTCTCTCTGCCCTCTGGTCTGGTGAGTACCTCTGTCCTGGGCAGGGCTGGGTGGGCAAGACCCCCATGGGTCTCTGCCTTTGCCCCTTTGGCTTTTTTCTTTAGTGGGTTTTTGTCGGAGCAGAGCTGATTCACAGTGTTGTGTTAGCTTCTGCGGCAAGTCCCCTTATGCTGCTCTTTGTCTCCTGGTTCCCTTGGTGGAAGGCCCGGGGCCTCTGTGGGTCTCTGCATTTGGGGGACTTCCTGTGAAGTGTCAGACAGAGGCTGTTTCCCAGTTCCTCTGTGAGGTTTAGGGGTTACTCTTGGGGTCTGTCTTGCATCTCTCAGTCTGAGTGCTGCTGCTTCTTGGGGGTTTGGGTCCAGGCATATGAAGTGTGTGTGGAGGTGGGAGGGTTGGGGGGTGCTTTAAGGAGAATCCTGGGTTGGTTTGTTTGTTTTTGAAAAGTCCTGGATTCCAGCAGGACTAAGAGCCGAGGATCTGAAGCGAGTGGGCCTGCCCGGGCCCCTGCCCTGAGCAGCGGGATAGCCCTGCCGCTTCCTGTCTTCTCCCACCCTCCTGAAGGCAGGGCTGGCAGGATGGGCCCAGGGCGTTTCTTGCCTCTGGCGCCTGCTCCTCTGGCCTCACCCTGGGACCTGCCTAATCCTCCCAGGGTGGTGTGACCGCTCTGAGAGGCTGTCCTCGGTCTCAGATTCTGTCCTGATCCTGGGGTACTGGGCTTTTAATTTCTTGAATTCCAGTCCCAGAAGAATCCTCGCTGTTAGGGAGAGTGTTCCGTTGCCAGCACCCCTGCTCCGGTGCCTCCGGCGTGAGGGGAGACACATTCCCTACCGAGTGAGAGCCCCTGGTCTGATGGAGGATACAACCTACCCAAGGGAGCTTCCAGTTAGATGGGAGAACGACGCCCTCTGGCTGAGTGGGGAGGTCACTCTTCAGGGAAGCGCATACCCCTGGGCTATAGCCAGGCCGCTGCCAGAGCCCAGAGAGCCCCACTAACGAGTGCATGGAGACGCCAGTCTCTGCAGCCCTGGCACAGAGCCCACTGGCCTATGATGGAAGCTGACAGAGAGATCCCCACTGGGTCTCTGGCCACCCTGCCTTTTTTTTTCCCCCAATAGACGCTCTGGGCCCAAATATGATGGGAGGGAGACATGAGGCCCTTCCAAATACAGGGAAGGTCTAGCCTCTGCCTCACCTGCCTAGTGTGAGACGGAGGTATGGCTTCTGGCCGGGGGAGCCACAGGCTGAGGCGGGAGACGCAGCCCTGCCTGCCCATTCAGAGAGGGACTTGGAGAGGCAGCTTGGGGCACAAGGGCAGCAGACGGTCCTCCAGGCCGGGCTGAGGCCTCTCCCTCACTTGCCACCCCTGTAGCCTCGGATCCAAGATGTCCAGTCCCCTGGAGCAGGCGCTGGCTGTGATGGTCGCTACCTTCCACAAGTACTCTGGCCAAGAGGGAGACAAGTTCAAGCTGAGTAAGGGGGAGATGAAGGAGCTTCTGCATAAGGAGCTGCCCAGCTTTGTCGGGGTGAGTGGGGCTGATGGGGGGTGAGAGGGTCCCGGTGTATGGTGTGGGGGCACAGGAGGAATCTCTTCTCCTTCCCTGGCTCGGGGTGCAGACACCAGAGTGGAGTCAAGCCTTTTATGACCTCACCGGAGTGAGAGGGGAGGCCTTTGTGTGAATGCGTGAGTGGGCACTCTGCTGCTGGCTCCTCCCTGCAGCGCTCCCGAGAACGGCTGTGCGGTCAGAGCCCAGAGAGGGGACGTGACTCGCTCAGGATCACACAGCTCTCATTTGTGATCTCCTCCTCTCTTCCTCCCTCCATCCTCTCCCTCTTTTGTTTTCCATATTTGCTTGCCAAACTAAGAAGGTGTCTAGGGAGAGAAAAGCTCAGCTAAGACACACCCTGAGATGTTTTGGAGAGAAATGCCATCAGTTCTCACTCGGCCCCTTGCCCTGCCTTTAATCAGCTCCTCCCTCGTGTGTGCTCACGTGCTCACTCGGTCAGTCGTGTCCAGCTCTTTGCAACCGCGTGGACTATAGTCTGCCAGGCTCCTCTGTCCAGGGAACTGTCCAGGCCAGAATACTGGGGCGGGTTGCCATTTCCTCCTCCAGGGCATCTACCTGACCCAGGGGGGTCACACATGAGTCTCTTGTGTCTCCTGTACCGGCAGACGGATTATTTACCACTAGCGCCACCTGAAAAGTGCGCCACTCCCCCTTCGCCCCACCGAAAAAACAGTTATTTATTTGGCTGCACTGGAGTGAGGACAGAGGGGGTCCATGGGCAGGAAGCTCCGGCTCTCCACCTCCTTCCACAGGCCAGTGGGCTCTGCGCCAGGGCTGCGGAGATGCGCATCTCTCGGGGCTGGTTAGTGGGGGTCACTGGGCTCTGGCAGCGGCCTTGGGTACAGTCCAGGGCTACGAGGTTCCTTGAGAGTGCATGGGAGTCTTAGTTGCGGCATGTGGGATCCAGTTTCCCCGACCAGGGATAGAATCCAGGGCTCCTGCACTGGGAGTGTGCAGTCATTGGACCAAATCCCAGTGGAGTCTTAGCTGCTGGAACAAATCCCAAGGTCACATCTCAGGCTTTGAACATACGAGGCATGTCCTTTTTCTCAAAAAAGTATTTTTGATCATACGTTTCTAATTTGGTTTCATTTTATATGGTATGGGAAAGAGCCTGCCTTTATGGAATTCATTTTCTGGTGATGAGGCATGGTGGTGGCTTGAGTTTCCTCATCAGCAGGATGTGGGTAATGCCCATCTCACTGGGCCCTTGTAAGGAGCAGAGCTAATCCTCCGAAGGGGAGGGTCTGGGATCCCCCAGCAGGGAGAGCTGGAGGCTCTGGCTCACGCACTCCCCTGTGTCCCCACTCACAGGGCACCCTAGTGCTCCAGGACCTCCCTGCTCCCCATCACTCCAGGTGCTCCCTGCTCCCCATCACTCTAGGTGCTCCCTGCTCCCCATCACTCCACGTGCTCCCTGCTCACCACTTACCTGCTGCCCAGGGAGGAGGGAAGCTGGGTTCTGCCCCAAAGCGGATGGCCTGACTGTCTCTTGCTTTCAGGAGAAGGTGGATGAGGAGGGCCTGAAGAAGCTGATGGGTGATCTGGATGAGAACAGTGACCAGCAGGTGGACTTCCAGGAGTACGCCGTCTTCCTGGCCCTCATCACGATCATGTGCAACGATTTCTTCCAGGGCTCCCCAGCGCGGTCCTGATGCAGAGCTCGTGGCTCACTGCTATGGGTCTCTTCGGCCCAGGAGGACTCTCTATCTTTTTAGTTTTACTCAATAAACTCCTTTTGCTGGTTGACAGTATTTTCATTCCTCAGTGTTGCCCCATCATCTGGCTGGCCCAGTTGCTGTGCTGGAAGTTAAAAGACCCAAAGCTGCTTTTTGTTGTGAGCTGTCTTTATCTCTTTCAGTGCAAGATGATACAATTCCTTCAAAAAATGTTGTGGGCTTCCTGTGTATCAACTTACAAATTCAGTTAGACAAAAGCCACAGTTATAAATCTCTTTGCGACTGGCCCTTTCCACCTTAGAGTCAGGGTGCTGGGAGAAAATGTCCTTATTGATTCTTACAGACCCTCTTGTCCGAAAGGCTCAAGAAGACACACTGTTAAAATTATTAGAAGACATAATACGTATGTGAAATCTGAGACTTGCCCTTAAATCTTTTTGAAGTCCACATGAAATTTCTCCTCTTTGACTTTGTCTTACCCTGAGGCCCTTTTCCTTGGCAGGGCCAAGGATTTGATCTTGGCCCCAACGCCATTTATTTCTTTGAGAGCCATGTGTTGTCTGGGAAGACTGTCTGGGGCTCCCCTGGTGGCTCAGACAGTAAAGAATCTGCCTGTAGTGTGGGAGACCTGGGTTCAATCCCTGGGTCAAGAAGATCCCCTGGAAGAAAGGAATGGACACCCACTGCAGTATTCTTGCCTGGAGAATCCTATGGACAGGGGGCCTGGTGGGCTGTAGTCCACGCGGTCGCAAAGAGTCAGACACAACTGAGCAACTAACATGACCTCGTGCTCTGACTGTCCTGGACCCTCTATATCTTTTCTAAATTCTACTCGAATTGAAGAGCTCCTGTTTTTTGGCTGAACCATGAACCATGCAGGATCTTAGTTCCTCCACCAGGGATCCAACCCATGCCCCCTGCAGTGGAAGCGAGGAGGAAAAAGAGTTTTAATGAAAAGGAAAGGGGGGGATGGATAGTAGACAAGTAATAGACAATATTTTTTGTGAATTACTTTCTCACTTTTCTCACTTCCCTGGGAAGCTCTGCTGCTTGGGAACTGCTTACAGAGTAGCTCAGACAAAAGCTCCCCCAAAATAAGGGGTGAGACACCCTGCTTGTTCTCATTGTTTCGCTTTAACTGCACATCTGGGGCTGGTGCTGGGCGAGGTTGGGCAGGCTGAGCAATGAAAAGAGAGGAGCCTATTTCCTAATATAATACGCTGTAGGGAAAGGAACCAGTGAATACAGGTCAGGGATGTGTGATAATGGTAATTAACATTTCCACAGCAGTTCCCAAAGCTGCGTTCATGAACACTGTTTCTTCAGCCCCACAGTAACCCCCCAGAGAACCATCATTAGGCCCCTTTCACAGATAAGGAAATCGAGAGGAGGAAGCATCTGCCATTCGAGGCGCTCTCGTTTTGGCCACCCTCTCTGATAGGCCTGTTTGAGCAACATCCCACTGACTCTCCACAGCAGTTGTGTGAGGGCTGTGTCACTAGTTTCCACATTTCACAGAGGAGGACACGGGCTGGGAGAGGTCAAGTACGGGCTTCCCTGGTGGCCCAGCGGTCAAGTGTCTGCCTGCAGTTCAGGAGACATGGGTTCGATCCCTGTGTCAGGAAGTTTCCTGGAGTCGGGAATGGCTACCCACTCCAGTATTCTTGCCTGGGAAGTCTCATGGACAGAGGGGCTACAGTCCTTGGGATTGCACAAGAGTCTGGCATGACTTAGCCACTGAACAGCAGCAACAGAAGTTATGCAGGGAGCGGTACTGGAATTTGCCCCAGGTCTGCGAAAAAGGGGCTCCTGCTTAAGGGACATGCAGGCGATAGCCTGGGCCTTCCCCTCCTTCCCCTTGGGCTTTGTGTGAGATGAAGGGGGTCATGGCTGGGCAGAGTCCAGATGCCCTTGGTCTCTCGATCCTGAAGACATGGGCAAGTGGGTCTGCTTGGTGATCGCATGGCCATAGTGTGGCTGCTTGCAGTGGATCCTGGCTTCTGCTGGCCCTCTGTCCCAGATTCTGGGGCTGTTTGGGCTGGTGGAGACTGGCCATGGTTGGCTGCCTCTGGAACTGTTCCCCGACTGGCTAGGCACCTAATGGGACAAATTTCTTTCTGTGTATTTGATAAACTAACAAACACATGAGTTTCCTAGCTGGTCTCCGTAATCTTCCCTCATCCCACTGCTCCCTGCAAATTTCCATGCCAAGGCAGAGAGCAGGAGGGTCTGGAAAATGGTGCTTGCTGTTCAGGGGCCTGCTGGCCAGATTCTCTCTCACTTAGGGCAGGGAGCAGAACCTCAGGGAAATCTATCTCCCCTTCCATTGTGTCCCATTGCGACTCTGCTCTTTGCTCTTCAAGGTCTGTCCTGCGAGAAAGAGGGACAGAAGGCACAGGTGGATTCTGAGACAGTTCAGTTCAGTTCAGTTCAGTCTCTTAGTTGTGTCTGACTCTTCGCGACCCCATGGACTGCAGTACTCCAGGCTTCCCTGTTCATCACCAGTTCCCAGAGTTTGCTCAGACTCATGTCCATCGAGTCGGTGATGCCAGCCAACCGTCTCATCTCCTGTTGTCCCCTTCTCCTGCCTTCAGTAGGAGTGACCCAAATGAGGCTCCCCATTTAGGTCCTTTGAACTCCTCACCAACTCAGGGCTCCCATCCAGGAAATGGGCACAGTCAGGCATTGACTAGGCACTCAGAAAAGGTAGTAGGTCTAAGCTCTACAGATTCTCTTTGATCCCAGCTCAGATTCTCTCCCCACCCCCATTCCCTAATTCTGTAGCAAAGGCCTCCCTGGCTCCAGCCTTGGTAAATCAAATACCCCTTCCCACACTCTCTCCACTCTGGGCTCAGATGATGAGAGAGAGGAGATGAGTCAGTTTGAGGAGGTTCATTGACCCCCACAGGGCTATGAGACTGGGGGTGGGGTCACCCCTGTCCCTTGGGCCCAGGTCCCTGTGGTACAAGCACAAGAATGTTCGGGTGCTCCAGGACATTTCATCTTATTTCTCCCTGAGATGCAGAACCAGACACTGACCTTCAGGGGGCAAAGGGGTTTCCCAGAGGCCTTTGTAAGGTGAAGGTGGTGATAGTGGGGGACCGAGGCAAGGAGAGAGGGGAGATGGAGAGGAGGGCAGTCCTGCCAGGTCAGAGAGCATCTGCTTCTCTTCCTGCCACCCCCACTGAGTGGGGGCTTTAGCGTGCGGTTGCTGAGTTAGACGCGAGGCCCTCCACTCTCACACGCTCCACAGGACTGTCAAATGATATGAAGAACTTTCACACTGAAGTCTCAGGGCAGGAATCTTCCAGATCAAAAAAAAAAAAAAAAAAAAAAAATCAAGACTCAAACAAGGTAAAGGACATGCTCAAGGTGAAGAGAGGAGGGTGGTGGAGCTCAGAGTGAGGGCTCAGTGAAGGGGTCTTCTCATGACGGTCCTCCAGCTCCAGAGCACCTCCTCCCAGACTCTCCAGTCCACCCACCCTCCCCTCAGCTGTCACCTCCTAGGGTGAGCGCCTGCCTGCCTCAGTCTGGGCAAACAAAAGGGAGGAGTCCCGGGAAGTGCAGCCAGGCTGAGGAGCAGAAGGGCTGGGGGATAAGGACTCAGACTTGGAGCAGGTTGCCCGGCTTTCCCTTGACCACTCACATAAAGTACCCCAGGCCCCACCACTGTAGCCCTGCTTTCTTGCTCTTCCTTGCATTTATGTTACCCATCTCTCATACATATATTTGTTACCGTTTGTTGCCTGCATTAGAGGGTCCTTTCCACAGAACTTGGATTTTGTCTGTTTTATTTATGGCTATACCTCCAATGCCTAGGAGAGATGCTTCTAAATATTCACACGAGGACTTCTTGGTGGTGCAGTGGCTAGGAATCCTCCTGCCAATGCAGGGGACACAGGTTTGATCCCTGGTCTGGGCAGATTCCAGGTGCTGTGTGCCGGGAGCCAGCGTGAGGAACTCCGCCCTTGGCAAAGGTCATGAGGAAAGACGCTTGGCATACGCAAAGGCGTGATCAAGCCTCAGGAAACCCCCTGTTCCCAAGCATCTACCCCCAAACCAGAGTACTTTACAGGGGCTCTCCCCCATAACCATTTCTCTCAGAGAAGGAGTTAACGTGCAGCTCCAAGGCAATAAAAATTCCTGGGAGTGACTAGAGTGTTTCAACTTAAATGAACTCTGAAGGTTATCTAGCCTGCCTGTATAGGTTCCTCCGGCCACAACAGCCCTCCAACCATGAGAGGCATGAGATGTTTTTGACTTACTAAAGGCCAATTCTTTTGGGAAGTCAGAAATTATTAGTATAGTGGGTTGGTTGGGAATTATATCGGTGAAGGGTTTTTCATTTGTTGTGTCAATGATTGCTGCTAACTCCCTGCCCTGGGTGGGACAAGGATGTCTCAGGTCAAACCTCTCTGCTGACAGACTAGCTTGTGTGACAACCTCTCAATCATAAACAGCACAGAGAGGTTTGGAGGATTTTGAAAGTCTTAATTAGCATAGGGCTTTTTCTTCTCGTTTAGTCAATGATTGCCGCCAGGCCTCCATATCCTTAGGCACCTGGGAGTATATTAATCAATGTATTTGGAATATAGAAAAGGAAATATAGTAGTTTTTAAGGTTAGCAATACTAGACTTTTTGAGTTAATGAACTTTCTCTTTTGTAATAGATCACTGTACTTTGTTATAAATCACTGTGTCCTTGCTATGTAAAAATGTAACTTTATCACTATCTTAAGACTAAGTAGATCTTAAGAGGAACATTGGTGAAAGGATTTTCATTTATTGGGCTGATGTTTGCTGCTAAATCTCCATATTCCCTGCCTTTATAATAAATATAACTAGCATATAGGAGAACTAAGTATTAACCTTTAAGATTGATCATGTTAACCTTGGGTTAAATAAATTCCTTTCTTGATTGTAACTCACTACACCCCTCACCCTATAGGAATGCAACTTTATTTGGAGGGTGGTGCCTGGTTTAAGAAAAAACACCTTTGGAAAAAAATAAGATTTTTGGTTATCAGAAAGAAAGGGTTGTAAATGTCAGCAGGCAGAAATGGCTTGAAGATGATATAAAACCCCTAAGACCTTTTTTATGTAAAGCACCTGATTTTGATAAAGGTCAGGACTGCTGACCCCCGCGTGACTCTGTATTCATCCCTATATGTAACAAAATGTATATAAGAAAACCTGAAAAATAAAGAAATGGGATCAGTTCCTGGAAAGACTGACTCCCCATGTCGTTCTTTCTTGCTCCCCATTTTTCTGGCTGAATTCCCATCTGGACCATGGATGCTATTCCATGTGAACCAAGTTATTCAGTCTCTTTTTCTCCACTGATTTTCCTACTACACTATCCGTTTCTAATCTCTCTGTATATCTGTAACTAAATATGTATTATTCCAAGGACGCCGACGCTGTCTCCACCTTCGAATCACCTGGATCCACCGGGGCTGGACCCCGGCAGCTGTGGAGCAGCCCAGCCCGCGTGTGCCTAGAGCCCATACTCTGCAACAAGAAAAGCCGCCGCAATGCGAAGCCCTCACACTGCAATAAGGAGCAGCCCTCGGTCCTCACAACCAGAGAAAGCCCCTTGTGCAGCAACGAAGACCCAGCGCAGCCAAAAATAAGTAATAATAATAATAATAATAACACTTAAAAAAAACAAAACAAATACTGACATGAGTCACGAATGGCTCTTACCCCGTCACTAATTAGCTGTGTGACTTGGGCAAGTTACCTGCCTCTCAGCTAACATTCACACACTCACCAGGTGCCAGCGCTATTTGTCTATGAGCTGTGTACATAGTAACTCATTTATGCCTCACAGCAGTCCTATGAAACGGTGACCATTATTTTCCTTGGCCATCCACAGATGACGAAAATGAGGCCCAGAGAGGTGAGGTGATCTGCTTAAGGAAGGTGGCTGCTCGTGGAATTCCTGGGATGGCATAGGTGGGAACAAGTGCTTGACCCAGAACTGAATTAATCGCTGGTCCACACTGGCCCCCTGCTTCTGTCCCCTACTCCCCATAATTCCTTGCCTATAAAACAGAGATAATCACAGCCCTCCCGTCCCTGCCCTCCCACTGCTTGCTTCCCCTCATCTAAAGGGGCTGAGTCTTCAGGGAGCTGATGGCAAGGTTGAGCTTCAGGTGCAGGGGACTCAAGGGAGGCCAAGGGGTCATGAACTCTCTGGCTGCCCCATAAGCGTTAGGGTTTCTTCCCCATTCCACACTCTTCTGGATCTTGAGTTTTCTCTCTGAGAAATGAGGAGGGGTCTCTCGGGCCCAGGGATGAGGGGCAGGAGAAGAGAATTGATATAAAGGGATTTCCATTTCTGGTAATATGGTGATATGTGCTGGTTCCAACTAAAAACAACAAAAGTGCTGGAGAGAATAAAAACAGCTTTTCAAAGCATTAAAGAGCTCACAAGGCGGTAAGGAATGAGATCAAAATCTAAGTGAAAGCAGATTCCAGGAAGAGAGCCCGGCACCGGGGCCTCGTATCCTGAGGACATCACAAAGTGAGCCAAAGTGATCTTTGGCTTTGTTTGTGGAAAGAGGAAGGGTTCATTTGAGGAGCGGAGGCAAAGGGGACACCCCATGTAATGATGGGACCCCAAAGAGCTATATCCTTAAGCCCCAAACCAGAGGAAACCTACCCCCCACCCCAAGGGAGTGCAGGGAACTCAGCCTTGGTGCCATGTGGAGCCAGGAGGACAGGGCACAAGAGCTCTAGCTCCAGGCTGCCCTGGCGAGTCTGTGCTTGGTGGGGTGGGGTGAGGGGGCACCAGGGAAACACAGCCCAGACTTCCGGAAGGGCCCCTAGGAGCAGCACGCCTTCCTCCCGGGTCTCAAGGCATTCTACTGATGGTCCCCCAGGGAAGCAAGCAGTTTTCCGCCCAAGGTGTCCAAGCGAAACCCTTAGGTGCTGTTTCAGGGGCTCCAAAGAGCTCCAGTACCGTAGTTCTTTATGTCTCAGCACAGAAAAGAATTCAGGGAGAGGTGAAGTGATATAGTGAAGAAATGATTTACTGGAATAGGACGCTTGTGAGACTTAACAAGCGGGAGGACGAGAGATGCCACACTGTGAGAACTTACTGGGCTACAGTTTTATAATCAGAGGAAAAGTGGGGAGGGGGAGAAGACCTTCTTTGGCTTTCTTGAGTAGACATCAATGCTTCTATCATTAGCTCCTCCTTTGGGTTGAGCAGGGGAGTTTTCTTGTCTCTACATAGTCAAGCTAGGTTCACAAATTATTGTTTTCCTAATGTGTACAGACAGCATGTCCTAGGGATCATCAGCTTTCTGAGCTCACTGTGCAGTATGTGGGGCTCATACTGCCGTTGTTTCGTTGTTTTGGGGGATGTCTTGAGCTTCTGTTGTGTGGTTTTGTTGCTAAGGAAGCCTGCTTGGTTTTGTGGTTAAGCAAACCTGCTTTCAGGCTTCCCTGGTGACTCAGTGGTGAAAAATACACCTGCTAATGATGTGGGCTTGATCTCTGGGTCAGGAAGATCTCCTGGAGAAGGAACTGGAAACCCACTCCAGTATTCTTGCCTGGGAAATCCTATGGACAGAGGAGCCTGGCAGGGTACAGTCCATGGTGTTGCAAAGAGTCAGACATGACTTAGCAACTAAACAACAACAACTAACCTGCTTTCTTGAGTAATCATTAACATTCAGGGGTCTTCCATATTTTTCTACTTACTATTCCCTAATGGGATTACCTATTTAATCACCTATTTTGACCCTTTTGGAGAAGGCGATGGCACCCCACTCCAGTACTCTTGCCTGGAAAATCCCATGGATGGAGGAGCCTGGGAGGCTGCAGTCCATGGGGTTGTGAAGAATCAGACAAGACTTCCCTTTCCCTTTGTCCCTTCAGTTGTATCTGACTCTTTGTGAGCCCGTGGACTGTAGCCCCCAGGCTCCTCTGTCTATGGAATTCTCCAGGCAAGAATACTGCAGTGGGTAGCCATTCCCTACTCCAGGGGATCTTCCCGACCCAGGGATCGGACAGCAGTCTCCTGCATTGCAAGCAGATTCGTTACCATCTGAACCACCAGGACTATGCCCCCATCACAAAGACTGTCGGTCTGGGGGTCAAGCAGGGAGAGTGTCTGACGGTCTCAGTGGTCTCACTATAAATGGGGGGCTGAACCAGAGGCTCACCAAGATCCTCTCTGGCACAGGGATTCTCTGGGGGTGAGGCAAAAATGTGTCCATCCTTCTTTTGGGATGCCTCTTCAGCATGAAGGGGTAGAAGGCGGCTGTGATGAATGACCTGTCTCCTCTAACCATGCAGGAAGGAGATGGACAGGAGGCCATGCCCTGTTCCCAACACTGGGGGAGGGCAGAGGGAAAATGCAGAGGTGGTGGTGTCTGCAGCCTTTGATGTATGCCTGGCTAGGTGTGTGAGTGTGGCTTGTAGTAGGGGTTGCCAGGGAGGGAGGCGGGGGAGCCCCTGGGGGCATCCTGAGCTTGACCTACTTGGATCTCCCCATAATTACTCCCTTCCTTCATCTGGAGGCTACAAATAGGGATGTCCTGTCTTTGGGTTCCTCCACTTGAAACACCAGCATCAGTGGTGAGTGCCAGCTGCTTGGGTCCTGCCCTGGGTTGGGTGTTGGTCAGCTCGAGTTCTGTCTCCTGGCTCAGGGTCTGAGCGTGGGGGGCACAGGGATGACCACAGCAGGGAGTAATGAGGTGAAGGGAGTCTGGTGATAGACTCAGGGGTTCCCTGGCACAGTAAGGGGATGCTGGGGAGCTTGGGTTTAGCGGGTGTGCAGAGCTGAGGTCTGGCCAAGGGATGGGGACGATGGGCTTAAAGCACTGCTGTTGCCCGCAGTTAATTCCCCCCTCACCCACTCCCTTCGTTCCTGCCGGGGGAGGCAAGATGGGCCAGGGAGGCGGGCAAGAGAGGATTCCCTCTACTCTCCAGGCACCGAGCTCCTGAAAAAGCCACAGTGGTGGCGCCAGGCAGGCTGGCAGGAACCCAGAAGGGCAGTTCAGCCTCTCCGCATTTCCCTATTGCCTGCCATCATGGCCCTTTCCTCTCCTGGGAACCTGGAACTCTGCTCCAATCCTGGGCTCTCACAAAGCGTTAAAGCCCAGGCAGTGCTGAACGCCACTGTCTCCCCCTACTCTTGACCATCCACAGTGCCCAGCAGAGGACACAGCGTTAGGGAGGGAGAGAGCCTGGGCCCAGGCTGCCACTTGCTGCAGGATGCCTGTCCCCGGGGGAGCTTGGAGTGAGTCACTCAGCTCACGTGGAAACAACACATGCCTTCCTGGCCGCCTTAGGGTTTCCCCAGGCTGGAGGCATCTCCCAGGAGGGCGGTGGGAGAGGCCAATGTAATGTGGGTGGGTGGGCAATTCTGGGAAGGACTTCCCCTCTAACAGAACGGGGTACCTGTCTGGAGAGCCTTCTGTCTCAAGACCCTCAGGGGTCAGGCGGATGGCTATAGTTGGGGCAGATCACAGACTGGTCCCAACCGGAGCTGGTTGTCTCCAGGGACCATCTAATTCGGGTCCCTGATTAGGTCTGTGAGGTGGGATTAACCCCATTTCACAGATAAGACACCTGAGACCTTAAATGTCTAGTCAGAGGCATAGTGGATCTTTGGATTGCAGCTTCCCTGAGTTCAGGGCAGAAGGGATGGTGAAGGGGTGGTGGTGAGACTGTAAGGGTTCCTCTGAGACCGGACTCTCTCCAAGGATGCTCAGCTTTGCCGAGGACCTGAGGCCAGGAGCCCAGAGCAAGGATCTCTGTGCAGGTTCCTATGGAAGGGGCTCTGGGGTCCTGAAGGGGAGGAAGATTCTGGGCTCAGGGGCTGTGTCTCAGAGGGTGATGCAGAGCCGGACTGAGCCACTGTTGGGTATCAGATGAGAAAAGATGGAGACAATAAGTGGGGGCTTCCCGGTGGCTCAGATGGTAGAGAACCTCTGCAAGGCAGGAGACCCAGGGTTTGATCCCTGGATTGGGAAGATCCTCTGGGGAAGGAAGGGGCAGACTACTCCAGTATTCTTGCCTGGAGAATCCCATGGACAGAGGAGTCTGGCTGGCTACAGTTCATGGACCCACGAAAGAGTCCAGCATGACTTAGCGACTGAACCACCGCCACTGTGAAGGAGTGAGGTGGCGAGTGGGCCACGCTCCCTGAGGGGTTTGCAGTGATGTTGGGCAGTGAAGGCCCCTGTCCAGAAACAGAACAAGCGGTGGTGGTGGGAGAGGGTGGGGGCAGTCGGAAAATAAATGAGGAGCTGGTGTAGTCAAGGAGGGCTGCTCAGAGGAGGGGGAGCTTGTGGGGTCGGAAGCGTGTAGGGGGTTAATCATGTCTGGGCTCAGTCCCTGGGACACCTGAAGTGCAGTGGTGAGAAGAGGGGCTGACTCGGCTTCTGCCATGAGTCCCACCTTTGTTCCATGACAGTCAATATGGCCAGCCTTCTGGAGCAGGCGTTGGATACTCTCGTGAGCACCTTTCAGGAATATTCACAGTTCTCTGGAAACTCGCTCTGCCAGGCGAAGTTCAAGGAACTCCTGGAGAAGGAGCTGCCTACCTGGGCCCCGGTGAGCACCTGGGCTGAGCCCCCAAGGAAGCACTGCTTGAGTTCTGCGAAAAGACCCTGCTCCGAGTCTGGGGCACAAGGGCGTGGAGGTTAGACTGTGGGGAGGGGTGGTGCTGGGAGGGGAATGGGCACAACCGGAATCTCAGTTTCTTCATCTGTAAAGTGGAGGAAAATCACCTCCCAGACTGTGGCAGGGCAGTTGGGAAGACTGAGGAGAGCTCTGTGAAGAGCGCCTGGCACGCAGCCGGAGGTCCATAAATGAGCTGAGAAAGAGGATTTGGGAAAGGGAACTGACACGGTGAATCCTCAGAACGGAGGCTGAGGCTGAGGGGCGTGGGCTGCTGATGGCGGGGGAGGAGGCGTGGAGGGAGGGGAGCGGGGTGTGGGCGCCAGGCTGCTCCGCCCTCCTCAGCCTGCCTCCTCACCCCCCCCCCGCCCCACCCCCGCACAGACGACGCTCCGGGAGTGTGACTACAAGCAGTTCATCAGTGCCCTGGACACCGACAAGGACGGCCAGGTGGATTTTGTGGGAGTACATGCGCTTGCTCGCCTGCCTCTGCATCTACTGCCATGAACACTTGAAGGACAGCCCCCTGAAGCCCTCCTGCTCCCAGTAATGGGCAGGGCTGCTGTCAGAGGGCAGAGGTCGGGGTCCTCTCAGACCGCTCTGGCTCTGGCCCGAGGTCATCCTGGGGCAGCTCTCCCCTTCCCAGCCCCCCAGGCCCCTCCTTCTAGAATCTCCCAGGTTTGCCCCCGGTGTGTCAACCCGTGAGTCCAGGAGACACGAGGGGACCATCCCCCAGAATCTCAGCTAGTGATCTGAACAGCCGCCAGGCGCTGCCTCCCCCCACCAGCCACAGCGGTGGTGGCTGTCAAGGCCCAGAAGAGCATGTCTGGGAGAGAGATTGTGGCGGCAAAGGCCTCCTTTGTTCCTAATAAAGAACTGGCATCACTTGGTTTCGTTTGGTTCTTGTGAGACGACGGCTTGGGGACAGAGTCCCACTGGGGTGTCATCCCTCCCTGGACTTTTCCACGGGGAGGACAGGAGGTTGAGGGCAGTTTTAGACCCTGCGGAAATGAAACGGCCCTAATGTCCAGCAGGAAGGCATGGGGCAACTCGGGGACAATGCCCATGGGAGGATGGTTGTGGGGGGCTCTCTGTCCGTCTGTCTGTATTGGGCAGGTCTCTGAAGAAGCAGCTCCCTTGGGCTGTGAAGGAGGTGAGAGGGTGTCAAATTCAGTCCCTCAGATCGGATGTTCTGGGGAGGAGGGTGGGGCCGTAGGGGAGGGGGCGGGTCTGTTCCCCGCCCTGGGCTATGAGAGCCCAGTGGGCAGCACTAATCCAATTAGGGGTTGGACTAGGGTGTTGCTCCCTGATCATTTGGGGAGGAGTGCTCTGCTGTTGAAGGGGGAAGGGGAGAGACCTTCAGGCAGACCCCTCTCTTTGAAGCCACAGGCACCTGAGGGGTTTAACCCCCAACTCCTGACTCTTCCTCAACCCCTGAGCTCATACCTTACCCTGGGAGGTTCCCCCATCCCTGCCTCCCCTCATTTTGTGCTGCATCACCTCTGCACAACTTTCCTCCACTCCCTGCCCTCTTCATCCCTGACACCTAGCCCAAATCTAAGCCCCCTCCCACCGCCCTCTGCCACCCCACCGCTCTTGGTCCCTTCAGTCCATCCCTGAGCCCCAAGGCATGCCTCTCCTTCCCCATTCCATCACTGCGGCATCCAGTGCCTTTCTGCAAGGATGTCCCTGCAGGGGGTCCCCAAGCCTCCTTTGGGTGTTAGCCTGTTGCTCCTCCCAGATCCCCAGCTCCATCCCGGGGCTCACTCAACATGGTAGGAAGCTCTTTGGGGAGGGGGCGCAGGGCAGCGTGAGCCATCCCCAGCACCGAACCTGAGGGGCCCTCCCTGTGTTCTCGGGCTGCCACATCCCAGGGCAGTTTCCCACCTGCCACCTTCCACCCCCTCTATGCGAGCTGCCTGGTGGGACCACGTCCTCCTTGTCCCTCATGCCCCAGGCACAACCTGTCCCTCCCCCTAGCTCCCTAAAACTCAAGCTGAGCTGTGCAAACCCACCCTCCAGGCCCCTGCCTGTGCCCCTGGGGCTCTCCCATGTCGATCTGTGCCTGCTGGGGCAGGAAGCTGGCTTTCCAGGCTGGGCGGGTGGAGGGGGGTGGAGGGGGCCGCGGCGTTCACCACATCAGCCCACGATAGGAGGGCTGGGTCCCGTTCTCCCGCATCCCCTGCCATGGGCAGGGCCTGGCCCGGGTATAAATAGGTCAGACCGCTGGGTTCTCCCCATTCTTCCTCTCTCCCCATCATCTCTCCCCAGCACTTCTTCTCTCTGGGTGAGTTGTGGTCGCCTGACTGGCATGCAAGAGGTGTCAGGCTGAGGCTGGGGGCAGGAGAAAGGGAGGTGGGTGGGGGGCCAGAGGCGCTAAACAGGTCCAGATGTGAGATTCCGCTGTGGAGGCTCTGGGGTGGGTGGTACGCGTGTGCACAAGTGCGTGTGCATTCAGGAAAGAACAAGTGTGAGGTGGCTGGTGGGAACTGTCTGAGGGGTTCTGTGATGCCGGGGCTTGCGTGCGTTGTTGCTGCTGTACACACTGGTGGGTGCTGGTGTCTGCTGGGTGGCACACTCGGATGTGGAAAGCACAGTGAAGGCAGAAGGCGCCTGTGGGCTCTGGCTGGTTATGTCCTAGGAGTCTCGGTCCTGCACCAGCAGCCCAGCCCAAGGGAGGGTGGCCTTCCCGTCCCTCCCCTGTATCCGTGCCTCTGCCACCTCACCCTGCCCCTCCCTATGCACTGGTTTTTTCCGCTAGGCCCCTGGGCAAGCCTCCAGCAGCCTCGCCCAGCTCAGTGCTGGGAGGGGGAAAGAATGGGCTCGGGTGGGGCTGCTGTGGGCTGAGCGTACCAGTGGGAGAATAGACCAAGTGAGGGTGGAGAAAGTGCTCCTGGGGAGCTGGCTGCCTGGAACCGGGAGCCTGAGCACCAGGCCCTGCAGGGGTTCGCTGCCCCAAGCATACATTTCCCTCTCACGCTAGGAGCTGAACCCCTTTCCGGATGGGAGCAGTGTCACCGATGTGCTCCCTGAGGGATGGGAGTAGGGGGCATTTATAAATACATAGCTGGGGGTGGGGTGGGGAAAATAAGGTTGTCTCTGTGACCCTGCCCCCAGCTCCTGATTGCTGCCATGGCATACCCCCTGGAGAAGGCCCTCGATGTGATGGTGTCCACCTTCCACAAGTACTCGGGCAAGGAGGGTGACAAGTTCAAGCTCAACAAGTCTGAGCTAAAGGAGCTGCTGACCCGGGAGCTACCCAGCTTCTTGGGGGTGAGTGATACTGCCTGGGAGGCACCCGTCCTCTGTGAAGCATTACCTACAGCTGGCATCTGCTGCTGACATGGGCAATTTCCGGGCAGAGAGCTTACCCTGGCTGCCTGGGGCCAAGGCACGGTGAGCACTCACTGCTTGCTTCCTAGCACCCTCAGAAAGAGCGCAGAGTGAGCAGATAGGGTACAGTGCTCTGTACAACTTTTCTGGAGGAAACTGATGCTCAGAGAGGCTAAGGAACTTCCCAAGGAAGTCCGTGTTTAAAGCTGAGATCATGAATTGTGATGGTCGAACTCTTGCCATCACTCCAGCAATGAACCTCTTTTTTTTTTTTTTTTAAGATTTTGTGAAAGTTATATGCCTTCTTCTTTTTTTTTTTTGTTTGAAATATCGTTGATTTACAGTGTGTTCATTTCAGGTGTACAGCAAAGTGATTTAGCTATATATACACATATCTATTTTTTCAGATTCTTTTCCGTTATAAGTTATTACACAGTATTGAATACAGTTCCCTGTGTGACACAGTAAATCCTTGTTGCTTATCTCTTTTATATACAGTAGTGTATATCTGTTAATCTCATATTCCTATTTTATCACCATCCCCCCGCCCCATAAACCATTTTTGAGTTTCTATCTGGCTTGTGGATGTGAAGATATAGTTCTCTGGAGACACTCACACACTTACAGAATTCTCTTGAGCAATTCCAGATGCCGTCTGTATCAACCTTCACGCTGTTTATATACTGCTTTCATGACCACTGTATGATTGGACTCTTAAAATAACCTTGGCAGAAGAGGCTGTGGTCTCCTTTACGCAGTTGCACCCAGGTCCTCAGACTTCATCTGAGGGGTGGCTTAGCCCCTAGGGCCGGAGGTCCAAAGCCAGGCCCCACAGGGGTGTCTGTGCCTTCCTGAGCTCCCGTCTAGAGCTCACACCTCACCCAGCGCTAGCTCCGCTCCACTCCCCGACCCCGACCTCGCTTCCGGTTTCCACCCCTAGCCTCTTCCTCCTGCAGAAAGGACGGATGAAGCTGCGTTCCAGAAACTGATGAGCAACCTGGACTGCAACAAGGACAACGAGGTGGACTTCCAGGAGTACTGCGTCTTCCTGTCCTGCATCGCCATGATGTGCAATGAGTTCTTCGAAGGGTTCCCCGATAAGCAACCTCGGAAAAAATGAAGGCTCCTCAGGTGTGGGGGTGGGGGTGCTGCCAGCTGGGGTCTTCCCTGTTGGCGGTGGGCACATCACCTCACCCTGGCTCCTCCAGGCGTGAGCACAATACTGAACAAGTTCAATAAAGATTCTTGAAAGCTATGAGGCTGATGGTCTGAGAAACTCCGGACGTGGGGTGGAGCCTGAGGGATGCCTGGCGGGGGCAGTGGGGAGGGGGTAAGGGGAGGATGCTGGGAGTTGAGCTGTAGTCTTGTGGAGAGTGGAGAGCAGGCTGGTGAAGGTGGAGACGGATGTGGGGGACTGTGCATGTGTGTGGCGGACAGAGTCGACTCTGGATGGGGTCAAAGGCAGGAAAGGGACCCCAGAGGCTTGGAACGTCCCAGCTGCAGGATCTTAGCCAGTGTTCTCACCCATCCCACTTTCCCAGTCTTGCCTCTGGCAGGATCTCTGACTGAGGCTGGGATGGATTCGGAGGTCACATCTGCTCCTGGTTGGGGTCTGGAATGGAGTGTGGGTGCCCTGGGGTGGTGGGGAAAGGGCTGAGTCATGGGGAGGAAGTAGTGAGGCCAGAGCGGAACGGGGAGGAAGGCTCAATCCTGACACTCACAGCTTGGGCCCTGCCTGCCACCTGTTCCCATGCCCTGGCTTCAGACCCCAGGGAAGATGAATCCTTCCTGTCCAGGGTCAGATCAGGGAGGGGACATGGAGGAAGGGCAGTTTAATGGCCACAGCATGAGCATATCATCCTTCTCTAAGCCTGTCTCTCCCAGAGGCCCTGGGATGAGATTCGTTACCAGTTAACAGTCATGCTCCATCAGAGGAGGACAGAGGACCTGGGAACTGATGAGTGGAGGACAGTAACTGGATTGGGAGGGAGGGGGATAGAGGGAGGTGACCAGAGTTTTGGAGACAAAATTCTAGGCATGAGATCTGATAAGTGAATTGAGACTCCCTCCCCTCCTCCCCACCTCTCCTAAAAATCTCCAGGCACGATAGTGCTTCTCTTTAGGTTAAAGACCAGCAGCTCCAACCTGCAACAGGTGGGGGTTAGATTTCCAGGTCTTGCTTGGGTGGTACAGGGACCTTCAATGAAGAGATGAGTAGGTCCAGAGACAGATGAGCAGGTCCAGAGACAGAGAAAGTCTAGTTCCTGTGACCTTTCAAGCTTTCCCCTTTTCTTCTCATCACGTTGTTTTTCTCTCAAGTTGCAGAGGAGTGGGGTAGGTGACTCAGAGGTTCCTTCAGAGTGTGGCTACAGAGACTAGGATAGAATTTTGATCCAGGAAAAAAGTTTGCCACTTCTTCCTTCTCCCCCTCATCCCCCACCCCGGTCTGCCCATCTTCCATCAGAGTGCCCTCCCCTGAGTCTCCCTTCTGCATCACTCAACAGGAAACTCCTGTTGCTTAGCGACCAGTCCCTGCTGCCTCTTTACCTTTGACATCTGGGGGTGGGAGTGGAATTGGGGGCAGCAGGGAGCATCTAGGCAGGCTAGGGTTTGGCAGCATCAACTACAGGCGCTAAGCCCCTAACTCTGTTCTCTTCTCATTCTTGAACTGGTTGGTGGTAGAACAACGTCTGGGCTTCCCTAGTAGCTCAGCTGATTAAAAATCTGCCTGCAAAGCAGGAGACCCCGACACAGTTCCTAGGTTGGGAAGATCCCCTGGAGAAGGGATAGTCTACCAACTCCAGTATTCTTGGCCTTCCCTGGTGGCTCAGATGGTAAAGATTCCATGTGCAATGTGGGTTTGGGAATATCCCCTGGAGGAGGGCATGGCAACCCGCTCCAGTATTCTCGCCTGGAGAATCTAATGGACAGAGGAGCCTGATGGGCTACAGTCCATGGGGTTGCAAAGAGTCAGACACGACTGAGCAACTAATCACAGAACACTGTCTGAGTCTGTCCTAGGATATAGGCAACTCTCCTTGATCCACACCCTGGTCATTACTGCACCTTGAACCTGCTCCCCAGAGTCCACAGCCTCTACCCCATCATCCAGCCCTACCCTTCCCCAATTTCTGCCTTGGTCTCCCTGATTCTCAGTTCCTCAAGAGTTCTTTCCCATGGTGACCAGTGAAGTGTCGAAGAATCCTTTAAAAATCTTAGTCTCCATACTCTCTAATGACCTTGACCCTGCCCTTGGCAGGAAACATCTTTCCCCGCTGATTCCCATCTTGAGCTGCATCTGGTCTGCTCTTGGGGTGGGTGGGAGGGCTCCAATACAAAGAGCAGCCTAAGGTATGGGTGGATACCCTGCATACCTCCTGATTCTTCTTTCCAGGGAGCCTGGCTGTCGTCCCATCAGATTGCGAGTTCTGGGTTTTGGTTGGAAAGACAAAGCTTCTGGGATTGAAAATGTATGTACCATGGTAAATTTAGTATGCTCCCATCCCCTCTGTTTAGAAACAAGAAAGGTGAGATTCGCAAAGGGGGTTTCTTTTGCAGCCATGTCCCAGGAGGCTCTGACCTAGGCTTCTTTGGTCCCTGGCCCCTTCTTATTGGCCCTTTCTTTCCCCTGGTTTCTTAGGGATTGGAACAAGGGAATAAAGGCAGAGAGCAGTGGCAGGCAGCCCGTGTCTGCCGCGTGAGTTCTCTGGCTCTCTCCTTCCTTGGTGAGTTCTTCCTTCTGATCTCCATGCTCATTTATATGGTAGGGCAAGCTGGGCAATGAGGCCAGAGGCTGACAAGCTCTGGTGACCTCCCCCAAGAAAGGCTGGGTCTGATGAGTGGGCATGTGCTCAGGGAGGAGAGGGCCAGGTATTTGGCATCATGGCTCTGAGAATTTCAAGAGAAGTGGCTCTGGAGGTGGAGGTGGGGATCAGAACCAGCCAGGAGGCTGCTGTAACTGCCGAGACCCTCGCCTGCCACTGTGGTCCTGGCTGAGTCTCCTTGTGGTGGGGAGAAGCTGAGGGTTTGAGGAGGTAAGAGATGAATGACAGGTCCGGTTCAGGAATAGCCAGGTGGGCTTCCGGCTGAGGGTAGGAGACAGCAGCTTCTTCCTCCTTTCCTGGCTCAGGACCCTACACAGATTTACCTGCAGCCCCCAAGTTGCTTGGGTGTTGGCTCCTTCCTGCCTAAGGGGGAAGTGGTTTTCAAGTCTGAGTCACAGGAGCTCCAAGAGCTTCTTCCTTTGGAGGGGTGTGTGGCTGTGCTGGTGGACTAGAGGGCCCCATCAGACCCAGTCTCTGGATCCAGTCCTCACAATGACCCCGGAGAGGAGGCCCACTTCCTTCCCTGACTCATGACTGTCCGTGTGCACAGTTCTCTGGGCGGGAGCCTGGGGACCAGCCGGACAAGTCCTGTCACCCCTCCCAGCTTCCTGTTGAGATCTTATCTTCCAGTTTCAGCCCCAGGTTCCTCCAACCCCCGGACTCTCTCTTTGCCCTGTCCCCCACTTCTGTAATGGGACACTCCCTAATAGTGGTGGTTCAGGCTCCTGGGGCAAGGAGGGTGACCAGGGTAAGGAGAATGACCTCTGGAAGATGGGTGCCCAAGCTGGGTCAGGCTGGAAGAAAATCCTGACCCTTCATTGGCTCCATCATCTGCCACCAGTTCTTCTGGGGAGGTCAGCTTGCCCCTAGACCTTTTTTTACAACATCTTCTAAGCAGGAGAGTGTGAGGTCTCCTTCCAGGGCTGGTCAGGCTCTGGCTGTTCCAAGTTTGCTGTGGGTCTCACTACGGCCTGTCCTGAGACATTGGGGTCCACGTGCTAGACTTTGGTCTCACCATGCGTTCCAGTCACTGGTCCTTGAAGGAGAAGCTTGGAGAGGGGCTAGCGATGGGGTCCGGCTTCCTGGGGAATGTGATCTCTCCCTCTCCCTTCAGCCTCTGGAACTGCACGCCGTGATGGAGACCCCCTCTGGAGAAGGCCCTGACCACTATGGTCACCACTTTCCATAAATATTCTGGGAGAGAGGGCAGCAAACTGACTCTGAGCAAGAAGGAGCTGAAGGAGCTGATCAAGAAGGAGCTGTGTCTTGGTGAGGTAGGTTCTGGTCCCTCCCCTGCACCCCAGAGTCCCCAGTGCTCCCCAGGCAGGTGGGGGAAGGGAGGGAAAAGAAGGGAAAGCACAGATGCCACTGTCAGGGGCTCCCCAGCACGAGGGGGAGGCCCCTCCAGAGGGGACGCATGTCTGTCTGCAAGGTACGCTAGTCCCAGCCAGGACAGGATGGCCAAAAGTAGGGGGCGGAGACCCAAGGAAGACAGTGGACATCTTGGGCATGTACAACTCTAGACCTAGCGCCAAGGGATGAATCAGGTATCACTGAGAACAGAGAAGAGCAGCGTTTGCAGGGTGGACCTCAGCCTGGGTGAGGGATTCAGAGAAGGAGATCAAGGAGACTTCCAGGTTGAGGCTGGGTTCCTGCAGCTGTGGAATCTGTGAGAGGAATGGGGTGGGGGGTGGGTGAGGGGGTTCAGGGGTCCAGGTCAGCTATGCAAAACTCACAGGCAGGGCTCCCACCTGGTCCTGCTCTGTGCGTCCACCACTGCTGGGGCTTTCAGCTGATGCTGCCAGGGGACCCAAAAGGACCATTCTGCTAGTTTGTGAACACAGGTTGGAAGGACGCAGAACTGATTCTTACCAGATGGAGATGGTGGGAGGGAGGCAACTGAAGAGGGAGAGGCCTATGAGGTAGTCATCATATTATTGTTACAGTTAAAAAAAAAAAATCGAGGCTCAGATACATTATATAATCTCCAGCTAGTGAGAGGCTGGAATTCCAGGCCAGCTCCATGTATCACTCTCCCTCTTTCCTTTAAAATCAGCCTGGGGCGGGGGGCTCCCCTGTGGCATCCTGAACCTTAGTGGACCTCCCTAGAGAAAAGTAGGGAGGCGTCTCTGTGGACAGGGGACCAAAGCAGGTGTGGGTGTCACCAGGCCTCCCCTCTGGCCTTCCTGCCTACTTCCCTGCATCCTGGAGTTAATGAGGGCGGAGGGAGGGGCCATGGGTCCAGCAGGGTTAATTACAGGGAGACGGAGGCCCTGGGGAGGGCCTGGCTGTAACAGGAGCCCAGATTGGGGACAAGCATGGCGTCACAGAGAGGCTGTTTCCATCTCCGTATGTCCTGACGTCCTGTCTCCTGTGGCAAAGCTGGAGTGGAGGGCAGCAAAGAGGAGCGGGCAGGATGTGCCTGTATTTTCTTCCTGTTCTCCCCAAGTGCCCTGTCTCCCTCCTCTTGTGGAGATGAGCTGGGATGGCAGGGGACCAGACAGAGAGCAGGCCTGGGTGCCATGCACTCGTTCCATACAGCTATCCTGCAGGCTCTCCTAGTTAGGGAACACAGAGCTCTAACCACCGCTCTCATGGAGGGATGTGTGGTCTGCTTGCATTCTGAACGATCCCCAACAGGGACAAAGTAAGACTTGGATCCTGCTCAGGGCCAGTATAGTCACCAAGCTGTTTCTATGAGGTGTTGTAGGAAATCTAGCTGTTTCTTTAAACAGTAGAAATTGTTGAGAGGAAGAGGGGTGCCTGCAGTAGCCTGCACTCTAGTGATTTATTCAGGTTGAGGAGTCAGGGCACGGAGGCTCTGCTTGGTGTCAGATCCCATGCTGGCTGTGGCCTGGGGGAGGCTCTGGGGGTTGAGCTGCTCCCTGTTGCTGACTCAGCTGGGGATCAGCCTGAGGCCACCTTCCCAGGGGGGCACAGCAGGGCTGGGAGAGGTGGCTGGCTGACCTGTCTCTCTATCTGGGCCCTCGAAGAAGATGAGGGAGAGCAGCATTGATGACCTGATGAAGAGCTTGGACAAGAACAGCGACCAGGAGATCGACTTCAAGGAGTACTCGGTGTTCCTGACCACGCTGTGCATGGCCTACAACGACTTCTTTCTGGAGGAGAACCAATGACCAGGGCCTGTTCCCTGGCCCCTGCAACTCTGTTCACAAACCCTGCATGGCCCTCGCCTTCCCCTCCCTCCCAGACAGACTCTGCTTCAGCCTTCCCCTCCAGCAGAGGAATAAAGGTTTTCCATTCTAGGTGTCCAGGGCTGGTTTGGTAGATTGTTTGCCACCTTGGCCTGGGGTGGGGTGGGCCCAGGCAGAGCTTCTCTTTGAGTAAATGGACAGCCTCTGGGAGTTAGGGTTCTGAGTCTTTCAGAGTGGATGTGACTAATCTTATCCAGGCGTAGTTTTGCCCTCCACACACACACACACAGAAAATGGGGAAGTGGGGCCAGGCTTTTGCTTGCCTCGAGAGAATGCTGCAAGTATGCAGAGAAAGCTGCTGGGGCAGAGTGCTCGGGGAATGAGGACATGGGTGAAATCCTTAGGTGCTGTTTCAGGAGCTCCACAGAGCTCTGGTACCATAGCCCTTCATGTCTCAGCACAGCAAAGAATTCAGCAAGAGGCTAAGTGATAGAAAAGAAGTGATTTACTGGAAGAGGACGATTGTGAGGTTTACAAGTGTGTGAGTGAGAGATGCCGGGCCCTAAGAACTTACTGGGTTACAATTTTACAATCAGAGGAAAGGTGGGGAGGGGGGAGAAGACCTTTGTCTTTCTTAGAAGACATCATGCTTCCATCATTAACTCCTCCTCTGGGTTGAGCAGGGGAGTTTTCTTTTCCCCACATGGTCAAGTTAGGTCCACAAATTACTGTTTTTATGTGTACAGAGAGCATGACCTCGGGGTCATTAACTTACTGAGCTCACTGGGCAGTGCGTGGAGCTCATGCCATCACTGTTCTGTTGGTTGGGGCTATGTCTTATGTTTCTGATGCATTGTTTCGTTGCTAAGCAAGCCTGCTTGGTTTTGTGGCTAAGCAAACCCACTTTCTTGAGTAATCATCAATTCATAGGGGTCTCTTATACGTTTTCTACTTATAGTCCCCTAGTGGGATTAACTATCCCACTACTTTGCCGCTTTATTCTGTCCCTGTCACTGGGGGCAGCTGGGATGTGGTTCCTGAGGGCAGTGGGGGGCAGGCCAGAATGACTTGTCTCTGGCTCACAGGAGGCTCTCCTCCCCCAACCCAACACACTAAGAAAACAGAGTCTGGCCTTGAACTCCAGGCCAGCCCCCTTCTCCTTCCTTTCCCCCTTTGCAACGAGCCCCATGCCCCATCATCTCTGGGGTCCAGAGATTTCTGCTCTCCCCACTCCTCCATATCAAAATCCTTTCTTAGGAGAGGATCTGAAAAACTTTGCAGTGGAGGGTAAATAACTAATGACACAGGGCTCTGCTCGCTCGGGTGTGTGTGCACTTTAAAGGGCAAGAGGTTCCGAGTGGAATTCGGGAGGGGGTGGGGTGGGGGAAGGGAGGGGGTGGTGGTGGCAGGAATTTATTTTCCCTAGTGGGATGGGTGTTCCAGATGCCCTGGCAATTCTATCCTTCATCGAGGGTTTTCCCTGCATAGCCACCCTCTTACTTCTACACGGAGAGACAGACAGACAGACAGACAGACACACACACACACACACACACAGTCGCTGCCCGGTTCTCCGCCTCCTCCCCTTGCCCTGTCACATCACGACATGGGGGACAAAATGAGTTTTGGAGATTAGGAGGGAGTGCAGGTCTTCCTTAAGCCCCTCACACCCACCCCACGGAGCCCCGAAAAGCCGGGTCAGGGGACGTGCGAAGTTCCGCCGGGGCGCTGTGTAAAGAGCCGGCAGGGTGGGGCGTGGGGGGACGTGCGGGGGGACGTGGGCGGCAGGGGCGCCTTCGAGGACCGGCTTCCCTGCGGCGCAAACCGTAGGGCGGGCTGGCCAACCACTCAGCCTTCCGCTCGGTCGCTCCCTTCTAGTTTCGCTGCAACCGGCGGTGAGTTCTCACCAGGGCAGATCCGTCCTTCTGGGGCGGCGCTCCCGGGTTGGTCCGCCGTGTCAGGCTGGCCCCGGGCTAAGGCATCCTATGGGGCAGCGCCCACAGCGGGCCTGGGAGGCGGCAGGAGGGTGCGTCCCGGGCGTCCGCCGTCGGGTGAGTCAGTGCCACAGTATGTGGTCCTGTGAGGTGTGTGTGTGTGTGTGGGGGGTTGCGGCTGGGTGTGCAGCCTCCATCCTACACTACCAGCATACTCCCCAACTTTCTTGGAACCCCTAGAGGAGAGTTCTCAACTGTGGTCCTATTTATTTCTTAGGATCCTCGAAATGCCTGGAAAATCCCATGGATGGAGGAGCCTGGTGGGCTGCAGTCCATGGGGTCGCTAAGAGTCAGATATGACTGAACGACTTCACTTGCACTTTTCACTTTCATGCATTGGAGAAGGAAATGGCAGCCCACTCCAGTGTTCTTGCCTGGAGAATCCCAGGGACGGGGGGAGCCTGGTGGGCTTCTGTCTATGGGGTCGCACAGAGTCGGACACGACTGAAGTGACTTAGCAGCAGCAGTCGGACCACCTCCGCCCCTGGTTCTCTTCTCTGCAGGGCACTCATCTCTTGGCCCTAGAGTCTGCCCTCCCCTCCCCTTCCAGCCCCGGGCTTTCTCCTTTCTCCACCAAGGGTCACTTCACCCTAGTCAAAGGGAGTTGAAGGGGTTGCTTGACAGTGGTCTTGGGGCGTGTGGGTGAGTGAGAAAGCCTTGCTGCCGAGGCTGCTGACCTGTCCCGCTGCCTGCAGCTCTGAGCCCAGTCTTCAGCTATGGACCCCCCCCCCCCCGCCACACCCACACCGGATCAGGCCATTAGCCTCCTGGTGGCCATCTGCCACAAGTACTCCGGCTGTGAGGGCGTCAAGAACACCCTGAGCAAGAAGGAGCTGAAAGAGCTTATCCAGAAGGAGCTCACCCTTGGGGAGATGAGTGAGCCTCCCAGGCCCCCTCTCCCCACCTCCCACTCTTTAGCAGCAGGATTGGGAGAGGGCGGGGTGCCAGGTGTAGCTGACTCACCCCTGTCTGCATTCCAGGGCCCTAGACCACATGCCTTACCATTCGTTCACTCTCCTGCGGGGCTGGGGCTACTCTCAGCCTGGTAGTCCCTCCCCTTGAAGGAGGAACAGAGGAGGGGTAAAGCCACGTGGACCCAAGGTGGAACTGGATCTTTGGTGACGAGCGAGAACAGAGACACTTGTATGAGAGAGGGCTGCCTGGGAGGGGGGAAATGCAGAGAACTCAAGGCCTCATCACCATTGAGTCTGGCTTTCCCATTCTGACACATTAAAAGATGCAGGATGCGGAAACCTCAGAGCTAATGGATGAAATGGACCAGAACAAGGACCAGGTGGTGAACTTCCAAGAATATGTCACCTTCCTGGGGGCCTTGGCTATGATCTACAATGAACTTCTCTGGGACTGAAAATAAATTGGGAGGTGGAGACACCCTCTATCTGATCTGTCTGTCTAATGGTGGTAATTGTACGATAAAATTATTATTATTTTTGTTTAAACCTAGCCCTGTCCTGGCTTCCCAGTGATTTCTGTCTCCTCCTCTGCTTGATGCTGCATCAACCATCAAGTTTTCTCACAGTTACCTCTGGGAGTGACTCAGTGACTCACCAGGCCAGGAAAACCGGTGGGAAGCCTCACAAGATGGTGGATGTACCCTAACAGAGTGGCTGTGAGCTCATAAGTTGGCTTTTATGTGAATTAGAAGAGATGTCTACTCTGGGTGAAGCCATCTTAAGGAAAGGCTCAAGGGGTCCCCAGGCTTCCAGGCGGCGCTAGTGGTAAAGAACCGCCTGCCAATGCAGGAGACATGAGAGATGGGGGTTTGATCCCTGGGTCAGGAAGATCCTCTGGAGGAGGGCATGACAACCCACTCCAGTATTCTTGCCTGGAGAATCCCATGGACAGAGGAGCCTGGCGGGCTACAGTCCGTGGAGTTGCAAAGAGTCGAAGACGACTGAAGTGACTTAGCGTGCACACACACACAAGTGGTCCCCAGTAGAGTGGGTTCTGGGGGTGGGCTTGGAGGAAACGGTGCTTGAGTAAGGCTGTGTTGAGCCCAGAGTGGAGCAGAGATAGTCCTACAAGGTCCCTGATGATGAAGACTTATTTTTGCTCTGGGTATGGTTGGAACGCAGGGCCGGTCGACGTTCTCACCACAGTGAGGTAGGGGCAGAGCAGGTGCCACTGACATGCCCAGTGCCTGGTCAAGGAATGTTCTGTCATTCTGTTGAGACCACCACAGACAGGACACTGGATGCTTGAGTTCCGTTCTGCTGCATTCGCCCTGGGTGGTCGAAGTTGTGGAGCACGCTTTAGGAGTCTGTCCATGCCTTCAGGGGACAGGGTTCTTCGTACTAGGGGCAGTGGTCTGAGAAGCTGGCAGCTGTGTCAATATGTGCATCATGGGGTGTTCGTGAAAGGGGTGGAGTGGGGGTCCCCAGGATGGGGTGGGGATCCCAGGGCTGGGCAACCACAGTTTCAAGCTTTTCTGTCAATATTGATCCAGCCAATCCCTACAGCCTTAGCAGAATGAATCACCCTAGTTATTCCATCAGAGCTAAGCTTCATTCTCAGCCCCCATCAGGGAAGGTGAGTAACTGTCTGAATTATTGCCTGAGCTCATTGTTTCATTAGTGTTTTCACGTGGGGGGTGAGGGTGGGGGCAAGGGGGTAAATTGTGTCTCAGGGTGATGGGGCAGGTGTCATAGTTCTGTCCCCTCCAGGCCTGGTGGGCCCCAGGCAAGTTACCCTATAGGCTCTGGGGACCTCAAAGGAAACCATATCCTCTTACCTCTGCACTTCCCTGGGGCACAGGTTTGTGGCATTGTCTTCTTCCTCCTTGGGGTGGGGATGAGTGGACAATCTGAAGCCTTACCTTTTAGTGTCCCTCCTTCCCTAGTGGCCTCTCCTTCCCCGCAGGGTGTAGTGGCTTGCACAGTTGGGAACCAGGAAGGAACCCAGGGCCTGAGGTCCCAGGCAGCACGGCCTTGGTCGCATCCAACACCACCTGGAAAGGTACCTTCCCAGAACCCCAGAGGCCAGCATATTGGGGCGTGGAGCGAGCGCCCTCTTGTGGGCAAAGAGCAGGACGCTGCAGACCGGCGGGGTTGGCTTTCTCCAGCCCCTGGGGAGGGACCGATGGTGGTTGGTGGAGCCCTTCCAGTGAAGAAGAACACGCCCCTTGGCGCTCAGGGAATGTCAGCCGGTGATCTTTTGGCTCCTGGCACCTAACTTTTGGACAGCAAGATCAGACCAGTCAGTCTTAAAGGAAATCGACCCTGAATGTTCACTGGAAGGACATTGCTGAAGCTGAAGCTTCAGTACTGTGGCAACGTGACGCGAAGAGCAGACTCGTTGAAAAAGACCCTGATACTGGGAAAGAGGGCAAAAGGAGAAGGGGGCGGCAGAGGATGAGATGGTTGGATGGTGTCACCAACTCAACAGACGAGTTTGAGCAAACTCTGGGAGATAGTGAAGGACAGAGGAGCCTGGTGTGCTGCAGTCCATGGCGTTGCAGAGTCGGGCATGGCTCAGAGGCTGAACAAACGCAAACCTAACTCAGCCCTCGAATAAAGCAATTCAGCTTCAGCTAAGACACGCCTACCACTAGCAAGTCAAAGAAAGGAAGGCGGTTTGCAAAGGCAAATAGAATCTGAACCCTTCGCCTCCCCTCCCTCAATTTCAGGGCCAAGAAGACCTTCATACAAAGAGGGAGAAGGGGGATATTTCAGTGGGTGAAGACCCACTGCAGGGGGAGGGGCTACTCAGACAAGGCCTGCAGCCCTGCATCTTCAGGGAGCTCTGGTGGGTGGGCAGGCCGTGAGGCCGAAGGAAATCAGTGAACACGCACAGTTCACCCGCACCTTAACAGACGTGTCCTTTATCAGCTGTCTCTCCATAGTAGTGGAGGGGAATAGGAACACAGATTTAAAAAATAAAACCGCAAACAAATAGCAAGTCTTCTGTTTGCTTTGAAGTTACGGTTTTTAAGTTTTTTTTTTGTGGGGGGCAGTGGGAGGCAGCAGCATTTACAATGAAATTTGGCGGGCGCTCTATGCAGAGGGGTGGGATTGGGTGTGGAGGGAGGCACAGACTGGTCATGTTTTACTGCATTTGCTTCCAACTGGTGTAAGGTTGGACGTGAAGCCTTTAGCTCACGCTATGGAACAGGGGTCTGGGTTTAGAGCGGAAGGAAATGTTCAGATGTGAGCTGGGGGCTTCACACCTTATCCCTTTGCTGAGACTGATCCAGGCCTCTGGTGGAAGTGGCTGTGTGTCCCTCCATGCCCCTTGATGAGGTTCAGATGTGAGCTGGGGGCTTCACACCTTGTCCCTTTGCTGAGGCTGATCCAGGCCTCTGGTGGAAGCGGCTGTGTGTTCACCCATGCCCCTTGATGAGGCTCCCTTTTCCCTTGCAGTGTATAAACAGGCATTAATCCTACAACCTAGTCAGCCTGACTCCCAGGAAGCTTAAACAGCAACATCACAGCCCATGTCTGTAAGCTGGGGCGGGCCCCAATCAAAGGAGTTTAGGACTGAGTCACAGTTTGTAACTCTTTGTTCTCTACCAAGCGTATCCAGTACAGCGGAGAATAAAGCCTCTGTACGTTTGTATAGCGCTTTTAGTTTAACAAGGCACTTTCTTATCCATTGTCTTTTGTAATGCTTACAAGATTCATGGGTAGTATGAATTATTAACCTTGTCTGACAAGTGAAAAGACCAGTAAAGCAGTAAGTGCCTCCACCCTGGGCAAACTTAAGTTCAGAACTGGGGCCTCTCCATTCTCTTTGCCAGTTCATCAGTGCTTATCACATCATGACATATTTTGGCTATTTCTTTTTCATGTTTTTCTCTTAAATGTTTTCATTACGTATTGAGAGTGTACAAAATGGTTTATAGAAATAATCAGTGAGTCAGAGTTGCCTTGGCCTGGATCTTATCCTGGGCTGGGTCCCATTCAAGGACCAGACATTCAAAGACTAGTGACAAGGAAAGATGATTTTTCACTACTTGTAAGGAGGGAAAGGGAACCTGTTCTCTTCTTCTGGAATGGTCTCCTTGGGAATGTCACTGGCCTGAATCCTAACACCACCCTTTGGAATGTAAATAAAATTTCTCTAGGAAGAAGACAGCTTGGGAGTCTCCAGTTTTTAGATCCTAGAGATCTCTAAATGCCGAGTCTTCACCTCTTTTGAAGTATAAATACCTAGAGAGATAGCTTTGTTTTCTTGAGCTTCTTGGAGCTTAACCTTGGGACCTACCACAGACAGTATGCATTTGACTCGGGAGACAAGTGAAAGAAAAGTGAAAGTGTTAGTTGCTCAGTCATGTCCCACTCTTTGTGACCCCATGGACTGTAGCCTGGCCAGGCTTCTCTGTCCATGGAATTCTCCAGGCAAGTATACTGGAATGGGTTGCTATTTCCTACTCTAGGGGATCTTCCCAACCCAGGGATCGGTCTCCTGATTGTGGGCAGATTCTTCACCATCTGGGCCAGCAGGGAAGCTCTGGAGCAAAACCATTAAGGACAGAGTGCCTGCAAGTTTAATTCTCAAGGTATGCGAAGAGTCCAGTGTTAGGGGAAGCACACTGATTGAAACCGCCCACCCCGGCCAGGCACCATAGTAACCATTGCAGGAGCTGTTTTCCACAGTAGGTCCTGCTAAGGAACACAAAACTAATAAGCCATCACCAGCTGGAAGAGTTCAGGAAATGTCAGAAGGATACGCCACGTGTCTGACCACCTCCCCGAATCCTTCTTGCTGGCATCCGTCTTGGCTGAACAAGGCATGCACCACCAGCAAGGACTCTGAGTCAGAATGATTAGCTAAAGACAACCCGAAAACTAATCTCATCACCGTAAAACCCGAGACTGAGAGCCTCATGGCAGAGCAGTCCTTCTGGGTTCCCTGACCCTACTGCTCTCCGCCTGGGCACCCCTTCCCAATAAAATCTCTTTGTCAGCACATGTATCTCCTTGGACAGTTCATTTCTGAGTGTTAGACAAGAGCCCACTTTTAGGCCCTGTAAGGGGTCCTGGTTCCTGCAACACCAGGAGGCTAGAGCTTGTGCTGGGGAACTGAGATAGTCACTGAAGTTTTATTTTCTCACACACAAACAACTAATGTTAATAAACTAGAATGCATTATTCCATAGCTTGTTTATGACTGTGTTACTATAAATAAATGCAGTCCCGAATATAAGAGACGTTTTGTATAATTGCATTATAAAAATAGCATCATACTCTGTATGTGTTTTTCTCATTTAATTTTTCTCCATTTATCAATGTATCATGAAAATCCTTTCACGTCAACCTGTAGACTTCTTTTTAATGGGTGTATATTATTCCATAGTACAGAAGCCCCAGGTGGTGCTTGCTGCTTCCTATTTCCTATTTCCCTAGTGGTGGGCATTTTCTACCCCCAATTTTTTTCACTATAAACAATAATAATATTGATGAATAAACATCTCTGTATACACATTTTTAAGAACTGATCGTTTTATTTATTTAGTATAGAATCTCAGGAGTGAAATTGCTGGGTTAAAGGGGTTATACCTATTTAATTTATTTATTTTTATTTTTATTTTTTTCCTTTCCCTCCACCCCTCCCCCTACCTATTTAATTTAAGTAGCTATTACTATATTGCTTTTCAAAATGACAGTAACAGTTTCCACTTCCCACTAGTGGTAAATGATTCAGCATCCTGGACAGCCTTAGGCAGTATCATTTTAAAAGTTTTAGCTAGTCTAATAGGATTTAATGGATTCTGAACTACAAGAGCTCTTGTGGGTCCTCAGAGGTGATTAGGGGCTTGCCCATGGTGGGGTGATTCTCATTTGGTGCAGCTTCTGAGCACTTACCATTTCAGCCAGTGCTGTTGAGGCCAGAGTTGCTTCGGTGGTGTCCGACTCTTTGCAGCCATATGGACTGTAGCCCGCCAGGCTCCTCTGTCCATGGGATTCTCCAGGCAAGAATACTGGAGTGGGCTGCCATTTTCTTCTCTAGGGGATCTTTGCAACCCAGGGATTGAATTCACATCTCCTGTGTCTTCTGCATTGCAGGCAGATTCTTTACCCATTGAGCCACGTGGGAAGCCCTATTTTTGGTATTTTTCATAGACCAGCCTCCTCCATAATGTTTCCTTTTAAGAAAGGGTTCCAAGAATAAAGGGCTTCCCTGGTGGGCTCAGACAGTAAAGACTTTGCCTGCAATACAGGAGACTCGGGTTTGATCCTTGGGTTGGGAAGATCCTCTGGAAGATAATGGCTACCCACTCTAGGATTCTTGCTTGGAAAATCCCATGGACACAGGGCTACAGTCCGTAGGGTCACAAAGAGTCAGACATGACTGAGCCACTAACACTTTCCAGGGATAAAGGAATGTTTGAAAGCCCTGCCTCTCAACTATGGGTATGCAGTTGGTATTGAAAGTTTTGAATGAGGTGGTGATTTGATGAAAGCCTGGACTTCAAAGAGATCTGGAGCCCGTGGAAGAGGCCAGGAAGCTGGTGACCCCTGCGAGTGGGACAATGAGGATCTGTCCTGGAGTGCGGTGGGGTGGCAGGAAGAGTCTCCTGGATATATGGTGAGGATGGAGTTGTGGACAAGCTAGGATGCCCCAGGTTGGCAGCCAGTGCTTGGCTAGGAGGCCGGTGATGACACTCCTGGAGTGAGCATGGCAGTCTTCCTGGAACTTTGGGAATTAATTTATAAACCTAGCCGAGGTGGTTAGTAGGGACAGGCCCGGAGGAGCCTGAAAAGGAGCTGGGTAAGGGGGTGGTGGGAGGTGTGTAGGGTCAGGGGTAGCGCTGATTGTGGCTCTTCTGGCTTCTTGTAGGAAGGGTGTGGTGGGACCGCGGGAGGGGAGAAGGGGAGAAAGGGAAACCCCAGTCAGCCACTGGTCATTGCTCAATGGGATGTCCAAGCAGAGCCTTTCTCTGTCCTCCAGGGCCCTGCCTGTGTCCTCCTAGAATCCAGAGGAAAGCACCCGAGGCCTCTGTTCAAAGGGAGGGGGAATGGTGGGGAAGGCCCGGAGGCACCTCCTCACATCTCTCCTTGGGAAGGCTACACTCAGCCTCAGGAGGCTATTCTCCTGCCTCCAGTCTTCCCTCGTGGCTCAGACGGTAAAGAATTCACCTGCAGTGAAGGAGACCTGAGTTCAGTCTCTGGGTTGGGAAGCTCCCCTGAGGACAGAATGGCTACACACTCCAGTATTCTTGCCTGGAGAATGCCATGGACAGAGGAGCCTGGCGGGCTACAGTCCTTGGGGTTGCACAGTCCGACACTTTCACTTTCCAGGTCAACGGTAGGGCTCTCAGGTGGGGAGTCCTGCGTGGAAGCTGCCTCCCTGGAGCTCTCCTCCTCACACAGTTCTTTAAGCCTCCAGACTCTGAGTTGTCAGACCCCTCCCTCAGCACACCCCTCTGCTCTCCTTGTTTAAGGGTGTCCCAGCATTCAGGCCCTTGGTGCTTTGGGAGCTAACAGAGCTTTTGCCCAGGCTCTGCCTTCTCTGGAGGGTTCAGGGTTGAGGGGAGGCAAGAAGGTTCCAGACCGAGGAGCAGGGTCGCCGATCCTGGTTCTTTCCCTGCAGCGCTTGAAGGCTGTGACCAATTTCCTCACAAATTACCTCGAAGCGGGACTGCTTTTGACTTACATGAGCTCTAAGTACTTTTGCCTCTGAGAACTCTTTCCTCCATAGGAGCATTATAAAAATAAACTTTTACTACTGTATTGGCATAAAGATGAATGTGAACCAAAATGGATTCATTGTTATATGTGCATCATTTGTATATTCAGATTTCTCATACTTTTAAATTAAATGAATATGTTTTCAAGGCCCTTGGCACAGTGACTTCTGTATCTAATAGGTGTCCCTTATCCAGAGGCTAGCACCTCACCCAGGGACTGGTTTCATTACAAGAAAAATTAGCTGTGTCTCTCTTTTTTTTAAACAGGTTTATTGAGGAATTGAAATTAGAATCAGAGACATCTGTGCTCCCGTGTTCTTTGCAGCATTACCCACAATAGTCAACATCTGGAAGCTATCTAAGTGAATTTCAATGGATCAAGATGCAGTGTATATACATACACAACAGAGTATTATTTCTGCTATGAGAGGAAAGGACATCTTGCCATTGGCGACAACATGGATGGACCTGGAGGGCGTTTACACATGCATCAGTGGAACAGAATAGAGTCCAGAAATAAATTCACACTTACGTGGTCACTTAATCAACAACAAAGGAAGCAAGAATATACAAAAGGGAAAAGACAACCTTTTTAATAAATGGTGCTGGGAACACTGGACTAGGTGTGTAGACAGGGAGGAGCCTAGCAGAGTCTGATAAAATTTCTCCCTGTGTCTCTTAATCTTTAAATGACCCAGCAAATATTTGTTTACTAAACATTTGCTTTTCTGTCTCCATGGGAATTACCTTCCTCCCTTTTGAAGTCCAAAACCACTACCCCCAACATCTCATTTTGTCCTTCACTGAAGACGGTATTTAAGATGAGTGTTTTGGCCATTTTGGTGACTTACTCAGTTTTTCTGGGTCTCTCCCATGTATCCATGTTATCAAACATTTGATTTTCTCCTCCTAGTCTGTCTCAGGTCAATTTAATTCTTAGAAAAATGTTAGGCAGGTAGAGGGTATGTACATTATAGATAAGATATTTTCCTATCTCAGAATCATATTGCCAAAATTAATTTGAAAAAGTACTCTATTTAACTGGCTTAAAAGTAAGTAGTCACAGGAGTTTCCTGGTGACCTAATTGTTAGGATCTTGGGCTTTCAATGCTGTGGCCTGGGTTCAGTCTCTGGTTGGGCAACTGAGATCCTGCAAGCCATGTGGCACGGCCTAAATAAATAAATGTAACCACTTATAGATTAAATATTTCCAAAGCTCAAGAGTATAATAGAAACTATCTCAAATGTTTTCAAGTTCACATGATATAGGATTAATCATTGGTAAGTAAATAAAAGCAAGTTTAAAGGTATTGGTTTAATTAAAATAAAAGTGTCTTTAGAGTTATCAGTATTAAATGTAACATTTTATAATATATAGGCTTGCCAAAAGTCAAATAAAGTTCACGTTATCTCCATTACAAAATTTGTTAGCAAGAAAAATAGCTTGGGGTAATGGATGACTTTGTCTAATGTCTCACAAAGTTTCCATGGGTAGCCAAACATAATTGTTGGGAATAAGTGATTTCAGTTCAGATCAGTTCAGTTCAGTCGCTCAGTTGTGTTCAACTCTTTGTGACCCCATGAATGGCAGCATGCCAGGCCTCCCTGTCCATCACCAACTCCTGGAGTTCACTTAGACTCACGTCCATCGAGTCAGTGATGCCATCCAGCCGTCTCATCCTCTGTCATCCCCTTCTCCTGCTCCCCATCCCTCCCAGCATCAGAGTCTTTTCCAATGAGTCAACTCTTCGCATGAGGTGGCCAAAGTACTGGAGTTTCAGCTTTAGCATCATTCCTTTCAAAGAACACCCAGGACTGATCTCCTTTAGAATGGACTGGTTGGATCTCCTTGCAGTCCAAGGGACTCTGAAGAGTCTTCTCCAACACCACAGTTCAAAAGCATCAATTCTTCGGTGCTCAGCTTTCTTCACAGTCCAACTCTCATATCTATACATGACCTCTGGAAAAACCACAGCCTTGACTAGACGGACCTTAGTCGGCAAAGTAATGTCTCTGCTTTTGAATATGCTATCTAGGTTGGTCATAACTTTCCTTCCAAGGAGTAAGCGTCTTTTAATTTCATGGCTGCAATCACTATCTGCAATGATTTTGGAGCCTCCAAAGATGAAGTCTGCCACTGTTTCCACTGTTTCCCCATCTATTTGCCATGAAATGATGAGACCAGATGCCATGAAGTGATGAGACCAGATGCCATGATCTTCGTTTTCTGAATGTTGAGCTTTAAGCCAAATTTTTCACTCTCCTCTTTCACTTTCATCAAGCGGCTTTTGAGTTCCTCTTCACTTTCTGCCATAAGGGTAGTGTCATCTGCATATCTGAGGTTATTGATATTTCTCCTGGCAATCTTGATTCCAGCTTGTGCTTCTTCCAGCCCAGTGTTTCTCATGAAACACTGCATGTAAGGTAAATAAGCAGGGTGACAATGTACAGCCTTGATGTACTCCTTTTCCCATTTGGAACCAGTCTGTTGTTCCATGTCCAGTTCTAACTGTTGCTTCCTGACCTGCATACAGGTTTCTCAAGAAGCATGTCAGGTGGTCTGGTATTCCCATCTCTTTCAGAATTTTCCACAGTTTATTGACTTAGAAAAATGTAAATCTATCTAAAGGTCTAAAGATAGTTTCCAAGATCTTTCAGGAACTTAACTCTTTAGTTTTGCTAAGTTAAATAATGGAAATTCATTAGATGCCTAGATTATTTCCAGATAAGATAAAATGCTGAAACATTAATTGCTAAATAAGCCTAAATTTACTTACTTTTTTCTTATTATTGAAAAACTAAAGATGTTTGGGTCTATTAGAAAAATGTCATGTACCACTGAAAAAAAGTTATGCTATGAGGAAATGTATATTTTTAGAAATTATAACATGTATAAATTTGCCAAAGAAAAATACTGGTATAACAAACACTCTTCAATTGGTTGCTTCTTACTTTTAAATATAAATTAAGATTTCTAAAGGCTAATAATTCTATTAACATATGTAATTAAGGTAAAGTGAGATTAGGTGAAGTCGCTCTGCGACCCCGTGGACTGTTACCTGCTAGGCTTCTTGGTCCATGGGAATCTCCAGGCAAGAATACTGGAGTGGATTGCCATTTCCTTCTCCAGGGGATCCTCCCAACCCAGGTATCGAACCCGGGTCTTCTATGTAAAGTTACTAAAATTAAGAAGGAAAACATTCTCATATGCAAAGAAATTTTAAACATATAAAGTTATGGAAATGCATTTTGTTAAGGGAAAAGAAAGTAATTTTATGCTAAAGAGAGGTTGAGAGAGGAGAATGGGACAAAATTCTGAATGTAAAGAATTAAATTATAGAAGATTTGTGGAAAAGGAACCTTGGAAAAAGAGTTTTACATATAGTCAAGGTGGCTAAGATTAAAATGAATTTATTTAAGTGAATGAGTTTTAATATAGAAGTAAGCTGACACAGAATTAGAATACGGCTTTCTCTCTCTAATAACAGGAGAGCATTTTCTTGGAATATTGATCTATTTTGAACTTGGGCAATGGCACTTAAAGTGCTGAGTCCTAAGCACTGGAACACCAGGGAATTCCCTATTGATTTGTTTTTGGTAACAAATTGTACAAACTTCTTTAACTTTTAAGTATTAATAATATGTTATAACTTTCTGTGTTTGTCTTTGAAATCTTTTATTGAAACTTTGGTTAAATGAATAAGTCTTGTTTCACTGTGACTTATGATCCTATTTGACCAAGTGTTTAAAAAATCTTTGATAAAATTCCCCAAATCAAATTCTAAATAAAGCCCTTTTGACCGCTAACTAACTTAGAGAATCAAAGGGCCCCTGAAACATCTCCAGAAGAGCTATTAAACTAATTAGTCTCATTCATCATGTTAAATTACATGTGGCACATTATAAAATAAATAATGATAAATCTTCTCAGGTTACATTGTATGGATAAATGTCATTAACATAAATATGCTAGAAATTGTATAAAATTCCTAAAAGTTGGATATGTCTTGTTATGTCATCAGTTATATTTCTAGTTATTATGTTAAAATGTTGTATGTCACAGAAATGACCAAATGTCTTTTCAATTGCATTGTAATCAGATCTTTAATGTGGCTCCAGAGTTCAGTAGTTGTGGCAAACAGACTTAGTTGTTCCAAGGCATGTGGAATCTTCCAGACCAGGGATCAAACCCGTGTCCCCTGGGTTGGCAGGCAGATTCTCAACCACTGTACCACCAGGGAAGTCCTCATTTCTTGCTTAATTTGAGATGCTTTTGGATTTGTTTTCGGGGCCTCCTGTCTTTGTTGTTTGTTGTAAGGTACAGTTTCTGTTTTAAATAATATACATTCAGTTTGCTTTGCCTTCCTTATGCTCTTCTTAGTCGCACTTAGTGTCTGACTGTTTGCGACCCAATGGATTGTAGCCTGCCAGACTCCTCCATCCATGGGATTCTCCAGGCAAGAACACTGGAGTGGGTTGCCATGCCCTCCTCCAGGGGATCTTCCCAACCCAGGGATTGAACCCAGGTCTCCTGCCTCGCAGGCAGATTCTTTACCATCTGAGCCACCAGGGAAGCCCTTGTCTTCCTTATTGACTTCATAGATGAATATGGATGATAATTTGGAGGGACTGGTATCAATTTCGGTACTAAAATGTCCATCATCCTTTGCTCAGGGATAAGAAGAATTATTTTTACTAGGTTGATTGCCATTTTCTGTCACCTTTTTATAGATTAGAAAAATGTTTTCTAATAGTGTTAACCTTTGTTTGAGTTGAAATTTTAATGTAACCAATAATTCTTTGGTACACCTCAATATGAAAATGGTTAGGGTTTCAGGTTTTAAAAAATATTGAATTAATATTGCTATATTGACAAAATGCTAATAGTTTGGTACCTAATAATTACACAATGTACCAGAATACAGAAATATATAAAACAGGCATTATAATCACTTATTCTTTAAAATAAACGAGCAAGCGATCAAATTCCCAACCAAGCAGGATACTCCTCTGCCTGCCTTCACTCTCTCTGGGAAGGAAGACTACATTTGCCTCCAAGAATGAGTAAAAAGTTAAAAAAAAATTGTTTTAATTTTAGATTGGAGTATAGTTGATTAAGAATGCTGTGATAGTTTTGTGTGTACAGCCAAGTTACTCATTTACATGCATCTATTCTTTTTCAAATTGTTTTCCTGTTTAGGTTGTTACATAATTCTGAGCAGAGTTCCCCCTGTTATACAGTAGGTTCTTGTTGGTTAACCATTTTAAATACAGCAGGACCACAATGAAGTATCATTTCACACCAGTCAGAATGGCTGCGATCCAAAAGTCTACAAGCAATAAATGCTGGAGAGGATGTGGAGAAAAGGGAACCCTCTTACACTGTTGGTGGGAATGCAAACTAGTACAGCCACTATGGAAAACAGTGTGGAGATTCCTTAAAAATTGCAAATAGAACTGCCTTATGACCCAGCAATCCCACTGCTGGGCATACACACCAAGGAAACCAGAATTGAAAGAGACACATGTACCCCAATGTTCATTGCAGCACTGTTTATAATAGCCAGGACATGGAAACAACCTAGATGTCCATCAGCAGATGAATGGATAAGAAAGCTGTGGTACATATACACAATGGAGTATTACTCAGCCCTTAAAAAGAATAAATTTGAATCAGTTCTAATGAGATGGATGAAACTGGAGCCGATTATACAGAGTGAAGTAAGCCAGAAAGAAAAACACCAATACAGTATGCTGACACATATATATGGAATTTAAAAAGATAGTAATGATGACCCTGTATGTGAGACAACAAAAGAGACACAGAGGTATAGAACAGACTTTTGGCCTCTGAGGGAGAGGGAGAGGGTGGGATGATTTGGGAGAATGGCATTGAAACATGTATACTATCATGTAAGAAATGAAGCACCAGTTTATGTTCGATACAGGATACAGGATGCTTGGGGCTGGTGCACGGGGATGATCCAGAGAGATGATATGGGGTGAGAGGTGGGAAGGGGTTTCAGGATTGGGAGCTCGTGTACATCTGTGGCTGATTCATGTCAATGTATGGCAAAGCCAATGCAGTATTGTAAAGTGGGATAAAGTAAAAATAAAATTAAAACAAACAAAAAAAGGAAACTAAAAAAATAAAATAAACACATCAGTGTATACATGTCAGCCCCCAATTCCCTAACTATCCCTGGTAACCATAAATTCCTTCTTTAAGTCTGTGAGTCTATTTCTGTTTTGTAAATATCTTCGTCTGTATTATTTCTTTCCGGATTCTGCTCATAGGATATTTCTTTTCCTCTGTCTGACTTCACTCAATATGACAATTCTAGATCTACCCATGCTGCTGCACACGGCATTATCTCATTATTTTTAATGACTGCTGAGTAGTACACCATGGTACGTCTGTACCGTGTCTTCTTTGTCCGTTCCTCTGTCGCGGAATATTAGGTTGCTTTCACGTCTTGGTCAACAGAGCTGCAGTGAACACTGGGGTGCACGTATCCCTTCAGATCATGTTTTTCTCTGGATATATGCCCAGGAATGGGATTGCAGGATCACAGGGTAGTTATATTTTTAGTTTTTAAAGGAACCTCCATACTGTCCTCAGTAAAGCGTCTGTCTACAATGTAGGAGACCTGGGTTCGATCCCTGGGTCGGGAAGTTCCCTGTAGAAGGAAATGGCAACTCACTCTAGTACTCTTGCCTAGAAAATCCTATGGACGGAGGAGCCTGGTGTCCGTGGGGTCGCAAAGAGTCGGACACGACTGAGCGAATTCACTTCACTACACTACACTGTTCTCCGTAGTGTCTGTACCAATTTACATTTCCATGGACAGTGTAGAAGGGCTCCCTTTTCTCCATTTCCTCTCCAGCGTTTATTATGTGTGGATTTTTTTTTTTTTGATGATAGCCATTTGAGTTGAAACTCTTTTAGTGCATACCCCTTCTCCTACAAAAAGAAAAGGCAGGCATTTCTACTCTCTTACCAAATTTTCCTACAAGTACATAATTTCCATGTTACTGGTGACACACAGTTCCTTCCTGTTGATGTTCCATATTTGCTGGTGGTGGTGGTGGTGGTGGTGGTGTAGTCGCTAAGTCGTGTCCAACTCTTGCGACCCTGTGGACTGTAGCCTGCCAGCCTCCTCTGTCCACGGGGATTCTCTAGGCAAGAATACAGGAGTGGGTTGCCAGTTGCTTCTCCAGGTGTCCCTTAATTTTGGACCTTTAGATGGTCCTTTCCTCCTCCCAGTTACAGATCACCTATGGTAAATATATTAATATAGATTTGAACTGTGAGTTACTCTCAAGAGTGTGAATTATTGCTGCTGCTGCTGCTGCTAAGTCGCTTCAGTCGTGTGAATTATTGCCAGATTGTAATTAGTTCTGAGGCTCACACCCAGCTCTAGCTTGTGATTTTATGTTCTGAGAAGGGTCCTTGCTCACAGCTCAGAGCATTAGTTTAAGAACACACAAAAGTATGACCCAAAACTTGATCAGGAAATTACTGAGTTTGATAAGTAAAAACCTTCCTAAGAAACTGGAAAGAGCCTTTAAAAAAAGGTATGTGTGCATATTTGACCTGAATTTGGGGAAAAAAAAAATCCCACCTGCTTCCTTTTCTGATCTCTTATTTGAGGTCAGAGTGGGGTTGGGGTGAGGGGTGGGAGAGGGTGGGAATGATGGAACCCAAGACATCAGGCTGTGCCAGGGTCTAGAACCTGGAAGATTTTCCCTTTCACCACGTGGTGGGAAGGCTCTGACCAGCCTTGAGATAGTCCAATCACCAGTCCTCTGGCGCCCCCCCCTGCTGACCATTCCGTTTCCACTCAGCCTGGTCCTGTATACGGGGAAGCCTAAGAGGCCAGCAGATTGCCTGGAAAACCTGATGGCCAGATGTCTTGATCAGAAGCCAGACCCTTCCTCTTTAGTGTTGAATGACATCGCTCTGCTAATGGGCAGCCTTACGGAATAAGGAAAAATTGAGTTACGCCCGGTTTGTTTTCCACATTGCTGTCAAATTTGTCTTTCTGGCTAATAAAGCTAATTCTGTAGCTCAAAATCCTATATTGACTTCTGCTATGGACTGAATGTTCCTTTCCCCCAAATTCATATGTTAATCCCCAACATGATGATATTTGGAGGCTGGGGCCTTTGGGAAATAATTGGGTTTGGATGAAGTCATGGGGGCAGAGCCCTCAGGATGGGATTGGTGCCCTTATAAGTACCCTCTGCTGGCAGAAAGGAGCACTGCACACACGCTGGACACTTGCCCTGGTCCCTAGATCTTGCCGTGTCCAGCCCATGATTTGTCCAGGCAATTTCTTCTGTCTCTCGGGAAACCTACTCCAGGCTCAAGTGTCACTTGCTTTGTGACCTGTTAGGTCTCTGCTCTTAACTCCTATAGCACCTCTTCACCTGTCTATGTTAGTCCTGCTACACCTTGGTGTAAACACCTGCCTATAAGCCTCTTCTCCTTCATTTCCCCTTCCTTCCATCCCCTCTCCTAGTACTCACACTTGGAGCTACTCAGAACAAGGGACCGTGTTATCCTCATCTTTATTTTAGCACAGAGCCCGCCACCTAATAAGTGTCCCATACATCTTTGTTGGATGGATGAACACGTTTCCACAGTCAGGAAGGCTGTGGGATAAAGGGCTAGGAATGGGGGACTACACAAGAATTTTTACATAGAACTCAGAGCCACACATCTCGAAGCTGGAGAACAAGTTCAGCTCTGAGGCAGGGGAATGGAGGAATTGATTTGTCAAGATCAGGCTCAACATGCTGGTCCTGAGTCTGCACATCCCGAGCAGAAGGTATCCATGAGTTACCTTTCCCTTTGAGAAACATGGCTGAGGGGTGGCGGGGAAACACAGCAGTGGTGGGCATAGACCTGGAATTCCACTCTCATGGAAATGCCAGAAGGACCACGAGGAACCCAGGATGTGGTCAGGGCTCTGTCCCTCATTCCCAGCACCGTATGGGGTGTAGAGCAGGTGATTCACGAAACATAACCAGCTTATTGAATGCACTGCACTCAGTGAAGTATAGATGAAAACGAATCTCTATTCCCTCCAAATGCTCTCCGTTAAACCTGATTTCTCATTCTTCTCTTTCTGTAGAGGAAATCTTGCAGCTCTTAATTTTCAGGAAGTGAAAAGCTGAGTCCAGAGACCCATCTCTCATCCCACTGAGAGCACTTGGCCTGCCTGGTGGGGGCTGAAGAGGGGGTGGGGGTGGGGGTTGTGGGGTAGGGAGGGTGGCCTCTTCACTGCTCATACCTAGCCTTTCTCCCTCCTTCCCTGCTCACCATGTCACCTCTGGCCCTTCTAGGGGGATGGAGACAGGAGAGACAGGGGTCACAGAGGTCTTGGTGACAGGGCACGCATAAGCTGGCCTTGGAGTTCTCATGGGCGGGGCTCAAACGCTGACTCTCTCAGGGCGAGGGTGACTTTTGTGGGTTTGTCAGAACTCCCTTTCATTGATCCTTTACAGCATCTCGCCTCTCTCTCTCTGCTTTCTTCCGGCAGAAGTCTCCACACAGGCCCTCATTTGGGGTCCCTCCATCCTGGAGGCAGGCCCCATTTGGTGGGTGGCCATAGGACCCCAGCAATTGCCCCACAGTTGCGGGAGGGCAATCTCACCCCTTGGCAGGCATCTTTTCATACCTGCTGTTGGAGCAGCCGGCCTCTTGCCTGGAGGGTTTGGGTGCCCGCAGGACGCAGCCCATGCCCTGCGTGGCTCTCACTTGGGCTAAGGTGAAGGGGAAGCGCCTCGCCCTCTGCCTCTTTGGGGTGCGAGAGGGAATAGATAATAGCCTTGCCGCACCACCCTGCCGCCCTCCTGTCTCTCACTGACCTCAGCCTTTCCTTCCCCCGTTGAGGGATAGGTAAAGACATGGCCTTTTGCTTCACCTCCTTCCTAGGAAGTTCTCTATAGTTGGTCAAGAGCCTCTCTTTAGAATGTGTAGAAACTTAACCCTTTGACCTCAGCCTCAGTTAAAAGAAGACAGTTGAAAAAGTTCCTTTTTTTTTTTTTTAAACATCCTTTTACATCAAGATTGTAGGAAAACAATCAGTATCAAGGCCTCAAAGAACAAAGAACTTCATTTGGGCTCTTAAGACCTGCAGTCTGGAGGCACAGATTGGGGTCAACCAGAAAGAGTGTTCTGAGGAAGAGACAGTTAGGGGCTCACAAAGACAAAAGCCACAAATCTGTCTTCTGACACAAGGCAGGAAGTACTGTCCTTCAGGGATAGGCTGTCCTGAGTTATTTTAGGGTAAGTGACCGATAAGCATCTTGGAACGTGGAGCAGATGCTCTGGATGTCTTTGTGAAGACAATCAGAGGTCAAAAGGTCAGTTTCCATATGGGCAGAGACGTGCATAGGTCTCACTCCCTCAGTGGCCTCTTGGCTCCGTTTTAGGGAGCTCTCTTAGCAACACTGACTCTAGGGTTTGTGGAATGGATAAAGGGATGACCAGGAAGCTTCCTGGGTCAGCCATGAGGCGGCAGGAGAGCAGCGAGGCGCCCAGCTTGGATCCCCAGAGTAGACGGGAACCTGAACGCTGGCCCTCTCGTTTCTTGGTTGCGTGTTCTGGGGACAGCTGCATATTCTTTCTACAACTGGCTCACCTCCAAATAGGGATAATTATAGAAGCCACCATACAGGGCTAGGCTTAATGAGATGATGCAGGCTAACGAGAACCCAAGTGGCGCAGTGGTCAAGAATCTACCTGCCAGCGCAGGAGATGTGGGTTCGATCCCTAGGTCAGGAAGAGCCCCTGGAGGAGGGAAACGGCAACCCGCTCCAGTATTCTTGCCTGGAGAATTCCATGGACAGAGGAGCCTGGCGGGCAATAGTCCGCAGGGTTGCAAAGAGCTGGGCATGACTGAGTCGCTTAGCACACAGATTAAAGGATATGAAGCCTGCAGGAGAGTCTGCACTCTGTAGTGATACAGTTGTTGGGGTTATTGCTCCTCAGAGGCCAGGGGTGGCTTCGTCAGCAGGCTAAGGGTGGCGCCAGGGCTCAGGCTTGGCTGGAAGCAGCAGGAGAAGAGACAGGCAGTGAGGAATTCAGTCCAGAGGGGAAGCCAGTTTCCATCTCCTGGACTGGGCAGCTGTTGGAGGAGAAAGTCAGAGATGAATCCCCACCTCCTAGCCAGCTTCCCCCTCTCCCCAACTCACTCAGCCTGGTTGTAGGCAATCTGCACTCCCTCCCTGCGTGGGGAGGACCGACCCAGCCCTGAGCTGGGTCCCTGGAGAGTGGCCCTGGTGGGCAGGAGAGAGGGTCCTGTCCCCTCTGAGCCCCAGTCCAGGTTCTCCCCTCCCCCTTCCTCTGCTGGGTCAGCCTCTGCTCCCTGCCCCAGGACCTGGGCCTTCATGGCTGACTCATGTGCTCTTGGGGTTCTCTGGCCAAAAATTCCACAGCCTCCCCTCTCTGGTCTTGGAAATGGAAACTCTTCTTCATGGAGCTGGTGTAGGAAGCCAGCTGGGCAGAGCTGGCGAGTCAAACTGGACCACATGACCAGCGAGAAGGGCTCAGTAAGGTCAGATGGCCCATGAAGGCCTGTGGAGGCAAGTTGGCCCTTGGTGTGCTTGCTGCTTTCATATTCATGCATGCATGCATTTTCTGGCCACTATCTCTTCCCCTTTTGAGGAACTTTCCTTCCCCGCTCTCACTTCATTCTGGCTCTGCTTCCAGTTATACCGCTTTACTCCTACAAGCCGCAGTGGGTGTGTGAACGCAGGTTGGCTGGTCCGACAGTCTTGTCCCTTGATGCTGCGGGCCTTGGCTGGCCTGCTGTGCCCCGTCCCTCCCGGCCCTGGAACGGAGGAGACACCTGGTGGGTGAGGGTCGACAACCACCCTGACCTGGATGCTGTGTGGCTTTGCTACAGGAGTGATACAGCAAGATGGGGCTCAGAGCCAAGAGGAAATTGTGCCTGAAACTAGGGGTTGGATCCAGGTGATGTGGTTTTCTGAAGGTCAGTTTTGATCTTGTCACTCTGGAGTTTCAGTGTGACCAAGTTGAAAACATGAGGGGGAAATGGAAAACTTCAGAGAACAGCTTCCAGCCTGAGATCCTCTGGAATGTTTTGTGAGATGGAATTTTTGGGGTCTTTTGCAATAAAAACAAACTACACAAATGAGGTGTCAGAATGCTCTTTTCTTCAAGCCTCAAATCCAGCTCTTGTGGATGATGTCAGCCTGGCCACGCGACTATTGAAGGGTGGTCATGTGACCTTGTTGTTCAGTTGCTCTGTTGTGTCCGACTCTTTGTGACCCCATGAATTGCAGCACGCCAGGCCTCCCTGTCCATCACCAACTCCTGGAGTTCACTCAGACTCACGTCCATCAAGTCCGTGATGCCATTCAGCCATCTCATCCTCTGTCGTCCCCCTTCTCCTCCTGCCCCAATCCCTCCCAGCATCAGAGTCTTTTCCAATGAGTCAACTCTTCACATGAGATGACCAAAGTACTGGAGTTTCAGCTTTAGCATCATTCCTTCTGAAGAAATCCCAGGGCTGATCTCCTTCAGAATGGACTGGTTGGATCTCCTTGCAGGCCAAGGGACTTTATTATTTTTCATGTCTGACTCTTTGCAACTCCAAGGACTGCAGGACACCAGGCTTCCCTATCCTTTACTATCTCCTGGAGTTTGCTCAAACCCATGTCCATTGAGTCGGTGATGCCATCAAACCAACTCCTCTGTCACCCCTTCTCTTCTTGCCTTCAATCTTTCCCTGCATCAGGGCCTTTTTCAGTGAGTTGGCTCTTCCCATCAGGTGGCCTAAGTATTGGAGCTTCAGCTTCAGCACAATCCTTCCAGCGAATGTTCAGGGTTGATTCCCTTTAGGATTGAATGGTTTGAGCCCCTCCAACACCACAGTTCAAAAGCATCAGTTCCTTGGGGCTCAGTCTTCACGGTCAACTCTCACATCCATAAGTGACCACTGGAAAAACCATAGCCTTGACTAGACGGACCTTTGTTGACAAAGTGACGTCTCTGCTTTTAATATGCTGTCTAGGTTTGTTATGGCTTGTCTTCCAAGGAGCAGGTCTTTTAAGTCATGTGACCCAAACTGGGCCAATTGGGGTCCTTTCCTGGGGGAAGGATGCTAGAGGAAGAAAGTTCTCTTTCCCTGTGATTGCAACACATGTGTGATAAAAGCTGTCTGTCTTCTCATGGAGGAAGTCCTAGGCAGGGGAGAACGGGATTTTCTAAGAGACACAGGGCATCAGTGGATCCATCATCTAGAAAATAGGTGGTATCGTTTGAGTCTTGGCATTTCTGTGTCCTCTAGTGATATGAGGTTTTCCCCCTGAAGCTACTTTTAGTTTTGTTCTTTTCAGTCAGAAGAGTCCTTATAAGACGTCCCTTCAGAACCCCTACATTCACACTCTGTCACAGCAACTTATATCCTTGGTGGTTTCTCTCAGCTGTACTCCTACCTTACAGATGAGGAGACAGAGGCTCAGACAAGTGAAGTTCGGGGCCCATGGCTCAGGGCTGGTGGCAGGGCTGAGACACATGCCCAGGTGTTCTGATGCTGGATGGCACTGCAGAAGGGAGGGAGGTGGACTTTCAAAAGGCAGTTAATTTCTTTGAAACTCAGTTTCCTTGGCCGAAAAGTGGGGATAACATGATCCATCCCACAAAGTCGCCATGAGATTGCAAAGAGAGCTTCTGGTTGAAAAGGGGTCTGGGCTGCAGCCCCTGATACCATCATGTTCTCACAAGATGACTCACGAAGGTTAGGCATGTGTGCACGCTCAGTTGCTCAGAGTCAGTTGCTCTGACTCTTTGCAACCCCGTGGATTGGTAGCCCGCCAGACTCCTCTGTCCATGGAATTTTCCTGGCAAGAACACTGGAGTGGGTTGTCATTTCTTCCTCCAGGCAATCTTCCAGACCCAGGGATCGAATCTGAGTCTCTTGCATTGGGACATGGATTCTTTACCACTATGTCCCCTGGGAAACCCTTCATGGAAGTAGAGAGAAAGACAAAATCTCTACAGACAACAAGTATGAAATATGAGGAAGAACGAGGGCTGAGGAAGTCTGGCAGCACTCTCCCCTGTCTTCTTTCAGGAGAGTTTCTTCTGCCTGTGAAAACATGGGAAGACATTTGTTATCTGAGCCATGGGTCCCAAACTGTAGCATTCATCAGAATCATCTGAAAGGTGTTATGTCTTAAGTCCGAGTCCCCAAAACTGAGAGAAATAAGACGTCCACGGCAGTGCAAAAGCATAAAGGGCTTTTTTGCTAGCTCGAGCTAGGGCTCCCCCGGCACCGACACAGCGGCTATAGGGAGGGAGCCCCGAGTCTTGGGCTGCACTGCTTTTATAGGGAATTTAATCAGGTAAAAGGGTACAAGTGGGGGTGTTCAAGCAGGAGGACAACTGATTGGCCACTTTAGGGGGTGCTGAAGTTGACAGATAACTGATTGGTTACTTCCATCCATAGGATTTGTGTGTAGATTCTTGATTGGTTTTTACTTCCAAGGTAAATCACAAGCTCCTGAATGTAAAGTCAGAAAGTTTAGCCTAGTGACCGATTGGCTCGTGTACAGTGGGGCTAGGTTAGGTAATCTGAGGGTTGATTGGCTATCGGTAGTGGGCTTAGGTTGGGTAACTTCCAAAGTTCTTTTGCCTGGGACCTTGCAGGGTGGAATTCTTTTACAAGAAGGAGTAGCTCAGGCCCTTCATCCTAGGGTGAGTGGAACCCTGCTAGGGTAGTCTCCTGGAATCATGACCCAGGTTTATAAGAATTCAAAACCTAGGCCTAGTGCAACCTGTTGAGCCTGCCATGGCTCCAGTCTGGTTCCCCAACAAAAGGCTTGTTAATGCACAAATTGCAGGACCATCTGAGTTTCTAACGGAGTAGGTCTGGTGGGGCTGAGAATTTGCATTTATCGCAGGTTCCCGAGGGCTGTTGGTTCTGCTGTTTGGTGGACTGCACTTTGAGAACCACTGTCCTCAAGGGTCTGCTCTGCAAGGGCTAGGAGATGGAGCTGGGGGCCCTTGGTGGTCTTCCCTCTTCTGGCTTCACTGAGTGATACCCTAAGCCCTCCCACTACTTAGGCTGCTGGACCAGAGTCACTGGTGGCTTTAAGTTAGTGCAGAACCTGAAAGGACATCGGTGTCACATTTTTGGTGCTTGCATTTTAAAAAGAAAATAAAAATTTGGATGCATATGTAATCCTTCCCTAAGACCCCTCCTCCAAACCTCAAACCCTGCACCTCTGAACCCCCAAGGAGCCAGGGTGACTGCGTGGGGCAGGAGTGCAGGAGCGGACAGAGGTCACTGAGGTTTCAGAAAAAGCTCTGGTCCTGAGATGGGGCCTCTTGGAGCTGATCAGGGCCAGCATTGGCTGGTTCAGTAGGCAGGTGGCCTTGGGCCTGAAGACTTGGCTGAACTTCCCATCTCATTCTCCAACAGCCACATGGACATGTGTGGGGGCCTGGATACCTGGAAGAACGGTGGTGTTTTCCTTGGCCGCTGGCATGGGATCTTAGCTCCCCAACAAGGGATCAACCCTGCATTCCCAGCTTTGGAAGCACAGAGTCTCAGCCACTGGATCACCAGGGAAGTCCCAGAATGGCGGTCCTTGAAAGGGTAATCCCCCTCCCTCTCTCCTAATATGGGCAAGGAGGAAAGCTTCTGGCTACACCGGGTTATCATTAAGTGGATGAGTCTCTTGAAAGGTTTATTTTATTTTAAGCGTGTATTTGCAATCCTGTTTTTCTCTCTATGCATTGGAGGTAGCCAGAGCCCTGAGATCTTTCCTGTTCTTCCCAATCTTTTGATATCTCATAAGAGAATGCAATTCCCAAAGAACCAGAGGGCAGGAAGAAGGTGTAAGAGAGCAGAAAGAGGAGCCTGGAAGTGGTCTGTGACATTACTTTAGCAGTAATGGCAGCTGCTAAGTAGTCTAAAGGATTGTGAGCTGTCCCTCATGGAAGGCCTGGCCGTTAGCATGGGTGAGGTAGGTATAGGGGGACAGAACAAAGAACAAATCAACAGCAACAAATCCCAAACTTACTCCAGAGCTGTAGCAGCTACCACATGGATTAGCTTTTTATATTATTAAACGTAATTCACATTAGGAGTTTCCATAATGTGGTCCAGTGGCTAAGACTCAGAGCTCCCAATGCAGGGGGCCCAGGTTTGATCCCTGGTCAGGGAACTAGATGCCACATGCCACAGCTAAGACCTGGCACAGACAAATAAACAAATGTTAAAAGAAGATACTTGTTTAAAAATTCATGCTGATGCCTGAATATCTCCATTGCACACAGATAAATTAGAAATTATTCACATTATAAAAAACGTATTGGGTTATATAAAAGGGTTACAACATCTTAACACTCTTAACAGAGGAAAAATTAAAAACACAGTTATTCCAAGCACTGTGGATTAAGTATCAAGTGAAAAATTAAGATGAAGCAAACGTGAGGTTATAATCATAACCTTGTTCTTCCTTTCTTTCTATTTGAGTTTGAACAAGAAGACAAAACCCCAATTACCTTGCAACCTGATACTTCTCAGGTACCAGTCATTGTGCTAATCCATTTATAAGCATCACATTTAATCCTTGCAAGGTATTGTCACTGTGTTTTCGCACATGAAGAAACAGCTTTAGGAAGATTAATAAACATGCCCAAGATTACAGAGCTTGTGTGACCCCAGGTGGGCCTGACTCCACACCTGGATATTTAATCTCAGCACTGTCCCATGTGGTGATGATTGTTCCTGAGAAAGAGGGTAGAATAAAGAGAGCTGAAGTAATTACGTACAACACAAAGAAAGAAAATCTCCTTGGGATAAAAATGATACAAGAATGTGTAGGAGGAGGACTTACTACAATCCAGGCAGAAATGCCTAGACATGCTCTGGAAAAGTTATTGGGTTTTAAGAGGGAAAATGTTGTCTAGAAAGAAGTGATTCGAGTGTCTCGTACTTCTTAGAATTTACTCATAAGGATCACAAGTGAGCAAAATCTTCAGCTTTGTGGGGAAAAAGTTTTGACTCAGAATTTTATAACTAAATTATTGGCCATCTGTGAAGGCATCAGAAAAATATTCTCAGACCTGCCAAGGTCAAAGTGATCTAATTATATTGTTTTCTGGAAGTAAATATACTGATTATATTCTCTTCTTGCAATAAATTACTGGAAATATGAACCCAATCAGAAGATGAATCCAAATGAAGAACTTAGTGGCTTAGAAATATTAATAATAAACCAATAAAGCCACTTAACTTATAGTTAGGTCCAATATATAATAATAAAATATATTATTAATTTACTGTTCCACTAAACTTTAAAAGTAAGCTTAAAAATAATTATTTCAAGGAAAAATACAATGTAAACATAATAATTTATTGGCAACAATTGCAGTTTAAATTGTAAAACATATTAACATTAAACAGGAAGTGGGTTTGGAAAAAGCAAAAGTGTATACATTTCTTTATATTATATGAAGAAAATGAAAGGATATAATTTTATTCTTGACTTTCAAGATTAGAATAATATTTGTAGAAAGTTAAAAAAATTTTTTTTAAAGTATCCACAGGAAAAATGGAGAGTGAAACACATGTTTTCCGAGTAACTGGAGAAACTATGATGAAATAAAGCACTATCCATGTAACAAAAGTAGTAATCAAAGGAAGAGCAAGAAAGTATAAAAAGGAGAACATTAAGAAAGCAGAAACAAGGGGAGTATATTAACCATACTGGGTTATTAACCTGTTAACATATATATTGTTATATATTGTTGCACATTAAATAATACAAAATTATGTGTACAGTATGTTTCCAATTTTGATATTACTCTAAGTATATGTAAGAGGTAACATATACTCTTAAGTATGTGTAAGATGTAACAGCATCTCCTGTATTACTTTCTGTGAGATGTTAATAATTGTTCTAGAAAAGGAGATGTGGTACTGCAAGGTGAGGAGAGCCTAAGTGAAACCTTATCAGACAGGGTTTATTTTTTGCGAGTCTTCTCAGAGCCTTGTTGGATATAGGAAGTGGATAACTTTTCATTTTGGCTGCCCAGCTCCTGGATTTCCATTTTATGTGTGGGAAAGATCTCATCTGATGAAGTGGAATCCATCTTCCATTGTAGAAGCTCAAGATTCCAGTTATATACTTAACTTCTCTCTTGCTTGACAACTGCGCCAATCAGAGATGCAGCTGCCTGGAAGTTCGGAGGCGGGCCGGGCACCCCAGGAATCAGGGGTTAGGGAGAACCCTTCCTGGCTTTGGGCAGCAGCTTCGCCAGTGCCCGTGATGGCTGCGCAGCCCATGCTCAGTCTGACCACGCAGGTCCTTGCCAGACTGCTACTGTGGCACAATTATGTCTGTGTTTGTGTAACTTTTGTTTATTCTTGCCCATTTTTGCTAGCCCGTAAGCTCTCATTCCCTACTCTTCTTGGTGAATCTGTCAAATGTCTAACATCATTTGACTAAAATCTTTTCCTGTTCAAATCAGTTGGAGGCAGTTCCCATTGCTTGCAATTCTGAACACTGACCCATACATCATGTTAATGTGTAACTATAAATTTCTAAGAGGGAATTTTTTTCCAAAATGATCTGCCTACATTTTTTTCTCTTCTTTGTGGAAAACTTAATCTCCTGTGAAATTAATATGCTGTGGAACGTGAACTGGAAACTTGTGGTTAGAAAAAAATCTGGAAGAGAACATAGTAAATGAATCATAATGGATATTTGGCTCCAAATAATGGGTTGAGGATTTGTGTTTGTATCTCTCTCCAGAGATTCCACTGGAAGAAGGGATGGAAGCTTATACCAGGAAAGGTGATGTGAGATGCATCAGACAGTGAGTCAGAGATTCAAAGATTTATAACAGATGAAAAATTAAAGGAGGTATGTTGGTTGAGTGAAGGAAGCCTTAGACAGAATATGATACCAGGAAGGGAATGGAGTGAAACTGGAAACTCATGTGCATTTTGGAGTACCAGGGAGACTTCAGGATGAGTTGGCCATGGACGATGGGAATGAGTAGGGGGCTGGCACGGCTAGAGTTGGCTGAAAGTCTGTTGGCATCCAGAGCAGCCACACCCCTCTCCTCTCTTCCTTTTCCTGCTTGCAGAGCAATAGCTGTCTGGACCCAGCATTTCCCTAAAGAAAACGAACAAGCTCCCTGGAACTTCTTCTTCTTCTTCTCTTTTTAAAAACTGTATCTATTTCTTTCTGGCCGTGCGGGCTCTTCTTTGCTACATGGGCTTTCTCTAGTTGCAGAGAGTGTGGACGACTCTTTGTGGTGGCGTGTAGGCCTTTCATTGCTTCGGCTTCCCATGTTGCAGAGCACCGTCTCCAGGCACGTGGGCTTCAGCAGTAGTTTGCACTAACTTCGTTGCCCTGTGGCATGTGGTATCTTCCCAGACCAGGGATTGAACCCACATTCCCTGCATTGGCAGGTGTATTCTCAAGCACTGGATGACGACAAGTGCAGCTGGTAAAGAACCAGCCTGCGATGAAGGAGACCCCAGTTCGATCCCTGGGTTGGGAAGATCCCCTGGAGAGGGGAATGGCTACTCACTCCAGTATTCTGGCCTGGAGAATTCCATGGGCAGAGGAACCTGGCAGGCTACAGTCCACAGGGTCACAAAGAGGTGGACACAACGGGACAGAGCGACTTTCACTTCACTTCACTACCCTGGAAGTCCCACAGTTGCCTTTTCTTAACAAGAGGAAAACAACAACAAAAAATCCAAAGCAATTAGTGGCTTGAGATAAAATAGAAAATAACAAGAAAGTCACAGTCCAGAAACAAAGCAACCTAGAATGTGGCATGATTTTGAGCAGTGGACAGGATGAAAGAAAAGAAGACTTTATTTAACTCTGATGCTAGGTCTGTCCTATAAGAAACCAGGAGAGTGACCCTGCACCATTAGATAGAACAGTCATCTTAGCAACTTCTGGCTGTGGAGTAAACAATAATTATGTTGCCATAGCAATGTAAGCCCTGTGTTTTGGTTTGTTATTTATACTAAACCTATAAACAGAGTCTGAAGGTTTAATTACAGTCCCAGAGCAGAACATGAATGTTTTGCACAATAGTATAAGACAGAAGGTGGGAGGAGAAGGAAGGGGGAGGTGACTGCGGGGGAGGCTGAGGTGCTGACAAGTTCATCTTAAAGAGGGACGGGTAAGAGGCACTGGCTGAAAGCAAACAGAGGGGACCTGCCATTTCTTATTAGAAGTTGCACAGGTAATCAAGAGAAGAGCTGGAGTGATGGTTTAACTCTCAACATTGGGAGGAAGACAGGGAGAAGAGTTAGGAAGTAGAAGAAAGGCAAGTTAGGGACTTCACTGACAATTCAGTGGTTAAGACTCTGGGCTTCCACTGCAGGGCGTGCCACATTAGGTCCCTGACAAAAGAAAAAAAAATTTTAATTAAAAAAAAGGCAAGTTAATCTTTATTGTTTATTGTATGCACTCAGCAGATAATGTCTAAAGCCAGTGCCTGGAGTAAGAGAAGCATAAGCCACGAGCATAGCATGGTGGTGAACAGTTAGTATAGAGTAAGTGAAAGAGAAACAGTTAAAGTGATGTGTATTTGAAGAGAGGACCTGCAGGAGGGCAGGGAGTGCTCTTTTTCTTTTATTATTAAAAGTTTTTCTGAACCATTTAACTCTTAAAAATCTAGGTGCTTGCATGAATTGAGTGAATATATAAAAAAGGAGGTGGCACTGGAAAATAAAGCGCTTCCCAGGTGGTGCTAGTGGCTAGGAACCTGCTTGCTAATGCGGGAGATAAGGGATCGATCCCTGGGTTGAGGAGATTCCCCTGGAGAAGGAAATAGCATCCCACTCCAGTATTCTTGCCTGGAAAATTCCATGGACAGAGGAGTCTGGCAGGCTGGTCACAAAGAGCAGGACACAACTGAGTGACTAACACATTCATTTTTCTTGCTGAAGGCCCTCTAAGATCCCTAGCATCTGTGTCTGCCCTGGCCTGTGTGGCCAGTCCATGATGTTGTCTGGGGAACCTAGAAGGATACAGGAGGGGGTGATGGAAGGTAGGTAGGGGTGAAGCACCAGCCATGCGGGTAATAAAGGCCCTGGGCCCTGGGGAGAGGTGAGCTCATCGCTCGCCTTCATGGGCGACGGTGCGAGAACCACAGCAGCGGTCAGGGGAGGAGCTTATGTCATGATCCACTCCCAGGCTGTGTTGATTTTCTAGTGTTTCCTCCTTTATATATTCATGCAGCTCATGCAAGCACCTATGTTTTACAAAAGTTAAAATAATGCTTTAATAATGGGATTAATATCTGAGGGGAAAAAAAAATCAACACACCTCGATCCTCTGTATCTCTGCAAAGTTCAGGGCAAGGTGCTGCTCTGTCCTCACCGTCTGGAAGCTCAGCTGCTGTGTTTGCCCTGGTCTGCGGCTGGAGATCCGGCCTGCAGCCGCTCTGCTCCTTGAGCTTGCTCTCACCTGCCTGAGGAAGCCAGGAGAAGTAGGGGCTAGCCCCCAGTCATAGAATGACCCCCAGGAAGCTCCCAGTTTCAGGAGGGGAGACCCAAGTCCTGCTCTGAGCAGGAGACAGCCCCTGAACGCGAATCGCTGGGCTAATGGTAAGGATAAGGCCCGTGGGTCTCTCCCTTGCCCTTCCAGCCTGATGCCAAGAAGGTAAGGATGTGTCCTTGACTCCTGGGAGCAGTAGCTGTGGGGAATGGTATATGTGAGGGGGTGGGGACATCAGCCCTCTCAGTTCCGAGAAGCAGGCAGGACAAAGGGGACGGACCGCAGAGCCGCCCAGGGCCTTTGCTGAAATAGGCCAGGAGAGGGCAGCAGCGTTACTCTAATAAGAGGAGTCGGGAAAGGGGGTTAAAGGAGGGAAGTCTTTCCCATTTAGGGGACTCAGAGAGAGGGGTGGGGCAGGAGGGCGTGGCAACCCACGTCAGTATTCTTGCCTGGAGAATCCCATGAACAGAGGAGCCTGGTGGGATACCGTCCATGGGGTCGCAAAGGGTCGGACACGACTGAAGTGACTTAGCGCATGTGTGTGCATATGTGTACACACACACACACAAACACACACAGGAAAGAGGGTGGGGAGTGGTTTGCTGGACGCTGGTGGACGCAGATGTGGGTCCTTTGTATGTCTTTGTTTTGTTTTAGGTGGAAATTGAGGAAAAGATTAAATTTCACGTGTAACTCATTGTTACATGCTACTCATAGAGGTAGTTTAGAAAACAGTGTCCAGAGCAGAGATAAGCGTGAGGATGTAAAGTCTCCTGTAGTTTGCAGGCATCTTGGGAAGGGCTTTGGACGGCTGTGGCTCTGGGAGGGCAGAGGCCGGGCAGGCCGGGCAAGGGCTGTGGTAGCAGTGGACAGGGGAGGCAACAGAGGCGAGTGAGATGTTTGACTAATTTATTCGTTTATCTTAAGGTGGTTTTAGTATTTTAAAGTCTTTATTGAATTTGTTACAATATTCTGCTTTTATGTTTTGGATTTTTGGCTGCCAGGCATGTGGGATCTTGGCTCCCCAACCAGGGAGCAAACCCACAGTCTTAGCCACTGCCCTACACTGCCAAGGAAATCCCAATTTATTTATTTAAAAAAATTTTATTTTTAATAAACATCTTTCTCGTATTTTTTTAATTTAATTTTTTGGCTGTCCTGAATGGCACATGGGATCTTAATTTTCTGATCAGGGATCAAATTTGAGTCCTGTGCAGTGGAAGCCCGGAGTCTTAATTACTGGACTGCCAGGTATTTTGATTTATAGATTCTGGTTGAGAGAAATATATAAAGGCCTAAAATAATTTTGGAGATAAGTGCTGGAAAAATGTGAAATGGTCAGAGTTGGTGTTTTGGGTGATATTGTAAGACCTGTGACTAACAAACATGAGAAGTTGCCCCTCTTTGTGACATGGGTTGTGCTCTTTGGAGATGGCAGGCTGGACCTGCGTTGGGATGCTTCTGGAGAACATGTTGCTCACAAATAAAGCCTCTGTTAACTTGTCCTTCTTGGAGTCAGAACTGAGGCAGGCAGAGCTGGCTCCTACCAATCGGAGAATCTACAAGCCAGGGTGACCTTTGTGTTGGCTGCCTTTTGGGGCCATGGCTTAGGGAGTGGGGTCTTGGTTTTGTGACAGGCAGTAATGTTCATGGCAGTTAAATGATGACGCCTGTGACATTACAGGCTGAATGATGTGTTGGAGGAAATAAAATCTGAAGCCTTTGTGGAAGGAAGAGGTCAGAAGGTTTACTCTGGTTTGGGAGGCTTTGCGCAGCAAGTGAGACTTGATCTGAGTTTGGCAGGTGGAGGCCCATGGGTGGGTGAGAAAGGGAGGAAGATGCAGCCTGAAGGAGGGTGTGCAGTGGGGACTGTGAGACCTGTTCCACCAGGGAAGTGCTGTGGGCTCTTGAATACAAGGAGGCCTTGAGTGCAAAGGTGGGAGGAGCTGAAACTGATATGGTGAAAAGCACTGATCTAGTATGAAAGAGGAAATTACCGAAGGAGGAAGTCACATTTTAAAAAATTTAATTTTTATCTGTTTATTTAATTACTTGGCCGCGTTGGGTCTTAGTTGTGGCACACAGGATCTTAGTTGTGATGCACAGCTTTTCTAGTTGCGACGCGGTGTCTTAGTTCCCCAGCCAGGGATTGAACCTGCGCCAGCAGCTTTGGAAGGTGGATGCTTAACCACTGGACCACCGGGGAAGTCCCAGGAGGTCACATCTAGAAGACAGTAGAAATATCTTTACATTACTTAGAAGATAGCAGAAACAGTGTACCAAGCTGCATCAGTGAAAAAGCCAGCTGGATAACTGGGACCTCATTTCTCTCTGCCTGTTTCCTCTTGACCTCCGTTTGGGATCTGATGATCTGATTTCCAGATGCTCAGGTTTCCAGATATTGATATTTCCTCTACCTCTTCTCTTAGTGATATAGATGGGAGGCAGGAGTTCAGCCTAAGTTGGCCCTGTGGCTGGGCAGTGTCTGGTTGGGACTTCTGATTTCTGAGGTCTGATTTCTGGGCAGCTACAAGGAGGGGAGCTGGAGATTGTCTCTATGATTAGTCTTGGGAAGAGGAAATTTGTACCAGTAGGAAAAGGGGATGACAGAGAATGAGATGGCTGGATGACATCACCGACTCGATGGACGTGAGTTTGAGTGAACTCCGGGAGTTGGTGAAGGACAGGCAGGCCTGGCGTGCTGCAATTCATGGGGCTGCAAGCAGTTGGACATGACTGAGCGACTGAACTGAACTGAACTGCAGAACAAAAACAAAAACAAAAACAAAAAACCAGAAAAACTGATTTAAATTGGATTATAAATGGAGCCTATTATCTCATAATAAGAAACCTGGATGTCAGGGGTTCCTGGTCTGGGTAATTCTGCAGCTCAACCATGCCAATTTCTTTGTAATTCTTTTTGCTCCCCTAGCCGGCAGCCTTAAGTACAGTTCCCACAGTAACAACAATTAACATAAGAAGGAGGTATTTCCGCCCCCCTCCCCAAGTCTTTTTCTTACTAAGGCAGAAAATCTTTCTCCTAAATTCTCCAGAAGTCTTTCTCCTTCACAGCACTTCAGAACCAGGTCCATTGGCCACTTTTAGGAGCAAAGGAACTTTTGAGATGTCTTTGGCATTTTCATCTTTCCTCATGGAAGGTGGAGTTTGCTAAAAAGAGGAAGGATGAGGAGGGGACCGATAGATGTTTGGTGACCAACAGTGATTGCTGCAAACCCCAAGGATGAAGGGGGATGGAGTTGCTGCAGAAGAGAGGCAAGAAGATCAAGTCCTGGGGCCTTGCAGGAGGGAGAGGAAGAGAGCTTTTGAGGTTAAAGGCCTATGTGTTGGGGTCCAAAGCATAACTGTGGGCTGTGCATTTGATGTGAGGGTGCTTCACCCACACTGGGGCTGGGGTGTTCTGAAATCTGACATCAGAGCTGCCTGTTTCTGTTTTTCTTCCTGCCAGTTTCAACCGCGATGACTTGCCTTGAGCCCACAGGGTGGAGGGTGACATTGCATCATTGGCAATAGAATTTTTCCTTCTCTGTTGGGAGAAACTCCGTGGTGACCAGGCACTCCTGGACATGACTGGGAATGAAGAACTGGGACCAGAATGCATCTCTTTCTCTTGAATTTCCTGATCCAAACGTCTTGTCCTTAGCAGTAGGAGGGCAGAGGTGCAGATGAAACAAATAGCAGACACCGGTCAGAGGGGGAAGAAGCAGCCCTGTCCTCGGGGAATTTCCAGCTTTTTAGGGACAATGGGCCTAATGGCTCTAATAAGACCTCTAAGTTGGGATGTCTCACTGAGGGCCACCTTTGTGAGGACACAGATTGGATGGGAGGTGCTAGATGGAGGGGTGCTCAGCTGGGGAAAGACCAGGGAGGGGGCTTCAAGGGGGAGAGCCAAAGGGCTAGGGTGAGAGTTTAGGGAACAGAAGAGAAGGCTCCAGAAGTCAGCCCATCTTGCCTCTTCAGGAGTTTCCAGAGCTTGCAGGTGTGAGTGTTGACCTTGTCCTTATTCTGTACCCAGGACATTGTCCTGGTGAGGCCGTGCCCCAGGGCCTGGGCTGGGCACAGAGAGGATGGGGTGAGCCGCCTTACTCTAAGCTTAAGTTGGAGTTTTCTAAACATGTTGAGGGGTGACTGTGGGCTTCCTCCCAGAACCCAAACTGCATATACCAGGACATCCCACCCCAAGAGAGCTGAGGTGGCTTCTTTCTCCCATCTTGTGTTTCAGCAAGTTCCTTGGCTTGCCAACTAAGTGGTCAGCAAATTACATAAGTGCTGCCCCGCTGAGGAGTCAATAGCAGCCCTCCAGTACCCTCCAAAGAAGGCATGAGTGCCTGGGTTAGGGTTCAGGAGCTCTGAGTTAAGACTGTGCTGTCCCTCACCAGCAGTGTGGCCTTGGGAGAGTCACTTGACCTCTCCCAGCCTTGGCCTTGTTATCTGTAAACTAGCTGCACTGCTCAGGGCTGTGGGGGCTCCAGCGGGAGCCACAGCTTGGTGTCCGTGCCCTGTGTGACTTCAGGCAGGCTCACCTCTTTGAGTCCTTGGTTTCCTCACTCAGAGATGGACAGCGGATTGTTTAGAGAGTTGAAGCTGTGCCTGGCACCTGGTTGGCACTCAGTGAATGTTAACTTCCCCTCTTTGGTTCCTGAGTGTTTCTTTTTCTTCTATAGCCTCTCACCTCTGGATAAGGGAGGCACTGTTATACACTGTATTGCTGTCTCTTGCCAGGGGCAAGGTGAGCAGCAGCATCAGCAATAGTGAAAAACCAAAACAAAATAGGTCACAGCTCATTAGTCTTTAAAAGGGATTAAAGTCAGACTATGGGGCTGGCTGGGACCCAGAGTCAAGTCACCGCCTGACTGTGCTGAGAATTAAAGGGGATAAAGCCAGTGTTCAGCCAGTTTTGAACCTTGTGGTGGGGAACCAGATACAAAGAATTGACTGAGTGGTGGGTTTTCAGACAGGACGGCAGGCAGGTGAGGGGCCTTCCACTCGGCCCCCAGCCCTCGGGGGTGGTGGGGTGGGGCTCAGGCTGGAGCCTGTCCAGGTTTAGGAGCAGGTAGACCTTGAAGGGCATTTCCTCAAAGGGGAAATGATCTGCATTTCTCTGGAGTTCCTGAAATTGGTGAGGAAGGGCTCAGTGTTTGATTAGCTCTTCTTTCCGGTTGAGGTGCAGGAGGAATGTTGGTGGGTGAGGAAATGGCTTTCAGCTCCTCTTATTTTATTTATTTATTTACGTTTATTGAAGTATAGTTGATTTACAGTGTTGCATAGTTTCTGCTGTATAAGCAAAGTGATTCAGTTATATATATATATTCACACACACATATATTCTTTCTCATTATGGTTATTGAATACAGTTACCTGTGCTATACAGGAAGACCTTGTTGTTTATTTATTTTATATCAGAAGTGTATATCTACTAATCCAAAATTCATCATTTATCCCTCCCCTCTCTTCCCCTTTGGTAGCCAGAATTTTGTTTTTTGTGCCTATGAATCTATTTCTGTTTTGTAAATAAGTTCATTGTTTCTTATTCTACTATATTATTACTGCTTTAATTTTAATTTTTTGGCCATACCTGGTGTCACGTGAGACCTTATTTCCCAGATCAGGGACTGAACCCATATCCTGTGCATTAGAAAGCAGAGTCTTAACCACTTTACCACTGGGCAAGTCCTGTTTCACCCACTTTTAGATTTCACATACAAGTGACATGTGATATTCGTCTTTGTCTGACTTTACCTACTATGATCATGCTTAGGTCCATCCATGTTGCTGCATGGATGGCATTATTTCCTTCTTTTTACGGCTGAGTAACTTTCTACTGTATACATGTACCATATCTTCTTTATTCATTGATCTGAAAGTGAAAGTGTTAGTCACTCAGTCATGTCCAACTCTTTTTGACTCCATGTACTGTAGGCTCCTCTGTCCATGGGATTCTCCAGGCAAGAGTACTGGAGTTGGTTGCCATTCCCTTACTCCAGGGGATCTTCCCAACCCAGGGATCAAACCTGGGACTCCTGTGAAGTGAAGTGATGTCGCTCAGTCGTGTCCAACTCTTTGCGACCCCATGGACTGTAGCCTACCAGGCTCCTCTGTCCATGAGATTTTCCAGGCAATAGTACTGGAGTGGATTGCCATTTTCTTCTCCAGGGGATCTTCCTGACCCAGGGATCAAACCCGGGTCTCCCGCATTGTAGACAGAAGCTTAACCGTCTGAGCCACCAGGGAAGTCCTTGCAGGCAAATTCTTTACTGTTTGAGCCACCAGGGAAGCCCAGTCTTCTTTATTCATTGATCTGAAAGTGAAAGTGTTAGTTACTCAGTCATGTCCAGCTCTTTCTGTTCCCATGTACTGGAGCCTGCCAGGCTCGTCTGTCCATGGGATGCTCCAGGCAAGAATACTGGGTGCGTTGCTATTCCATTCTATATGTGTACCATATCTTCTTTATTCATTGATCTGTTGGTGAACATTTAGGTTGCTTCTGTCTTGGCTATTGTGAATCGTACTGTTCATTCACTGGGGTGCGGGCATCTTTTTGAATTAGAGTTTGGTCCAGATATAAACCCAAGAGTGGCACATGTTGGTCCCTCTTTAATCAGTGCTCTCAGCCCAACTGCGCTTGTATCGCAGGGCTCTGCACCTCTTCTCCTTTGGGCCCAGAAAGGAAAGGACAGCTCTACTTTCAGGATTAAGGTCAAACCTTACTAAATTCTAATGATCAATTTTAGAGTCACCAAGTTTTTCCATTTCACTCCAGTGGTTGAATGTCTACATTTGTATTCTTGAACTCTGATTATGGCGTGTACTCACTATTGACACCGTCTCTCCATCCCCAAACCCACTGCAAAACCCACTGCCGCTGCTACTGCAGTCACGAAGAACGTGGATTCTAGAGCTGGACCGAGTGAGTGAGTGAGTGAAAGTTGCCCTGTTGTGTCTGACTCTTTGTGACTCCATGGACTGTAGCCCGCCAGGCGCCTCTGTCCATTGAATTCTCCAGGCAAGAATACTGAAGTGGGTAGCCTATCCCTTCTCCAGGGGAACTTCCTGACTTAGGAATCAAACTGGGGTCTCCTGCATTGCAGATGGATTCTTCACCAGCTGAGCTACCCAGGAAGCCCGATACAAGGTGGTTCCTAAGGAGCAGCACCAGAGACCATGGCAAGGAGAGCTTGACTGGACCACATGTCATATGGTCCTAGAAAAACAAGTGAAGCAGAAAGGACCTACACATGCACATATCACACAATGTAACAAATAACATAAGGAATGCCCAACTACCCACCAGCTTAAGATATAAGCCATTATCAAAGACCTAAATGCAAGAACTGAAACTATAAAACTTTTGTAAGAAAACATATGAGAAAACTTTGTGACATTGGCTTTGGCAATGATTTCTTGGACACAACATCAAAAGCTCAGCAACAAAAGTAAAAAAGACTGGATTACATCAGAATAAAACTTCTGTGCATTATAGGATACAATCAAGTAAGTGAAAGGAAATCCAAGAGATGGGAGAAAATATTTGCAAATCTTGTGTCTGATAAGAGCTTAATATCCAGAGTATATAAAGAACTCCTACAACTAAACAACCAAAGAAATCAACCTGATTGAAAAATAGGCAAAGAACTTGAATAGATATTTCCTCAGAGACATACAAATGATCAATAAACACGTAAAAAGTACACCACATCAATCACCATTAGGGAAGTGCAAATCAAAACCACAATGACTTTCCACCTCACACCCGATAGGATGGCAATATAAAAAAAAAGAAAAAGAAAAAATCAAGTGTTGGAGAAGATGTGGAGAAAGTGGAGCCTTTGTGCACTATTGGTGGGAGTGTCAAATACTGTGGCAAAATGTGTTGTAGTTCCTCAAAAGGTTAAAATAGAATTACCATGTGCTGTGCTTTGTTGCTCGGTTGTGTCTGACTCTTTGAGACTCCATGGACTGCAGCCCTCCAGGCTCCTCTGTCCATGGGGCTTCTCCAGGCAAGAATACTAGAGTGAGTTGCCATGCCCTCCTCCAGGGGATCTTCCCACTCCAGGGATCAAACCCAGGTCTCTCGCATTGCAGGGGGATTCTTAACCAGCTGAACTGCCAGGGAAGAAGTAGAATTACCATATGATTCAGCAGTTCGATGTCTGAGTATATATTAAAAACACTGATAGTTAAAAGCAGAGTCTTAAAGAGATATGTGTACACCCTGGCTCAGATGTAGAGAATCTGCCTGCAATGCAGGAGACCAGGGTTCGGTTCCTGGGTCGGGAAGATCCTCTGGAGAAGGGCTTGGCAACCCACTCTAGCATTCTTGCCTAAAGAATTCCATAGACAGAGGAGTCTGGCAGGTCACAGTCTGGCAGGATTAACTGGCAGGTACAGTCAGGAGCGACTAACACTTTCACTTTGATGTTTGTAGCAGCATTATTTACAAAGGTCAAATGGGGGAAAGTAACCCAAGTGTCCATCACCAGAAGCATGGGTAAACAACACAGGGATATTTACATCCAATGGCACGTTATTTAGCCTTAAAATTTAAAAAGTAAGGAAATTCTGACACATGTTAAAACAGGGATGAGCCTTGAGGATATTATGCTAATAAGCTAGTCACAGAAAGATAAATACTCTATGATTCCACTAATATGAGGTACTTAGCAGTTAGACTCATACAGGGAAGTAAAATGATGATTGCCAGGGGCTAAGGGAGGAGAGAACAGGGAGTTGTTTAAATGGGTACAGAGTTTCAGTTTTGCAAGATGAAAAGTGTTCAGAAGATGGATGTTGGTGATGGTTATGCAATAATGTAAATGCACTTAATAACGCTGAACTGTGCACGTAAACAATGGCACCCACTCCAGCGCTCTTGCCTGGAAAATCCCATGGGTGGAGGAGCCTGGTGGGCTCGAAGAGTCGCACAGGACTGAGGGACTTCACTTTCACTTTTCACTTTCATACATTGGAGAAGGAAATGGCAGCCCACTCCAGTGTTCTTGCCTGGAGAAGCCCAGGGACGGGGAGCCTGGTGGGCTGCCATCTGTGGGATCACACAAAGTCGGACACGACTGAAGCGACTTAGCAGCAGCAGCAGCAGTCCACGTAAAGTTGGCAAACATCATGTTATGTGTGTTTTTACCACAATTACAAAAACTATATAAACCACTGCAAATAAAGTTGAATCCTCTTTGGTCCCACTGCTCCCTCATTCCCCTACACTCAAAGAGACTGTCATCTTGAATTCGGTGTTTATCATTTCCCTTGTGCATCTAGTATTGTTTTGTTCATTTTAAACTTTATTTGTCTTTTTTAGCATTGTCTTTGTGAAATTCACCCATGTTGACATTAGTGCTAGTTCACTAATTTTCACTTTTATGTAGTACTGTTTTGTGTGTCATATTTCATTTCATGAATACTGTGTAATTTATATACCCATTTCCCTAGAATTCTCCTATTTATTTATATCTCCTGGCAGATAGACTTACTTCCTTTTTTGCTGTTCTAAACAATATTCCTATAAATTTTCTTACACATGTTTCTTTGTATACAGGATTCTCTAGGAAATAAACCTCAATGTTGAAGTTGCTGGGTCGGAGGGAATGTACATTTTGCCTACATTTGATATTGCTGAAATTTTTTCCAAAGAGATTATGCAAATCCTTTGAGCAGTGTTTGAATTTGTGCAAAGTCCTAAATGTCAGATTAAATATTTTTGTTAATCTGATATCCCAATGATATAATTGAAACTTGAATTTCCATCATTGCTCTTCTGTGAACTGCTTGTTCTTATTCTTTAAACAGTTTTTCTATTGCATCGTTTGTCTTTTTCATGTTAATTTTTAGTTTTAAAAAAGTGTATTGGATACTATATGTTTGTCAGTTATACATGAAGACATAACAATACAAAACAATATTTTCCCCTGGTTGATAGATTTTTTCAATAGTGTCTTTTGATGAACATAAATTTGAAATTTAAGTGTAAGGAAGTCTTCCCTCCCTGCCACCCCAGATTATACTCTTTTTATCTTTAAGAAAATCTTTACTGCCCTGATGTCATAAAGATCTTTTTCTACAATTTTCTTCTAAAGGTTTTAAAGTTTTCTTTTTACAAGTTTATATTTAAGTTTTTAACCCAGCTGGAATTTATTTTTGTATGCTATGTAATGTAGCATGGAAACCAGTTTTATTTTTTTCTCTACCGCATAATTATTTTAGTGCCATTTGTGAAATAGGCTGTCCTTTTCTACTGATTTGCACTATCCCTCTTGATGATACCCCCTTCTTCTCATTTCCATTTACATGTGTGGGTCTATTTCTGGGATCTCTGTTTTGCTCTATTTCTCTGTCTCTGCACCATTACTGCAATGTTTTAATGACCACTGCTTTATAATGAGTCTTCTGTCTGGTAGGGAAGTCCACTTCTTTGTTCATCTTCTTCAAAATTATCTGGGATCTTTCATCAACATTTCAGAGTTGATATATTTTATTAGATTGATTCCTGGATATCTACTTTTTTTTTGTTCTATTACAAATGGCATTAATAATTTCCCTGAGCTGAGTTGGAGAGGGATAAATTGGGAGACTGGGATGTACATAGGCATACTCATTTATATAAAAAAGATAACTAATATAGACCTACTGTATAGCACGGTGAATTTTACTCAGTACTCTGTGATGACCTATGGGAAAGGATTCTAATAAACAGTGGATATATGGATGTGTGTAACTGACTCACTTTGCTGTAGAGCAGAAACTAACAACAACACTGTAAACCAACTATGCTCCAAGAAAAGTTATAAAAAAACTTTCCCTAACTGTTGCTAGTAGCTAGGAATACTACTGACTTCTGCAGGCTGACGCCTAGTAGAGTGCACCATACCTGTCTACGCAGAGTGAAGGAGACAGGTCGTGGAATTTCTAGGTTACTCTGCTCTCCAGAGCATCTGTCAGTGGCTGGAGGGACGGAAGTTCTAGAGGCTAGTTTGGACAGGAATGGCAAAGTGGTAAAGGACAAGCGGTGGCAGAAGTGAGATGGCAGTGAGGGGACTGGATGAGACAGCTGGAGAGATTTTTGTGCTCAGACAGCACAGTTTAGTGGAGGGGAAATGGCTTCTGGTAAACATATCTGTTAAGATTTCTGTATGCTGCTGTGCTTAAATCTACATATTGAGCCTTTTAAGGAAGCCTAGAGCAGCCACTATGGTCAGGTTTGTGCCTCTTTTGCCTGGAGCTATGTGCAAATCCAGCCAAGCTGGTGAAGTGGGGTGGGGAGGAAGAGCCAGTATTAATGGGATTAGACCTCATACTGAGTAGTTTACCAGTAATTGCTGACTGAGTGGTCACATCCACTTCAGCTTTTGGGTGGGTGTCCGAGACAAAGCCTTGAAGGGAGTTGCACTTAGAGGATGGGGTTTGATACCTTTGCCTGGGTAATGGGGAGGTGGGTTGTCTTGTCCTTCCCAGAACCATCTCATAATATCCACAAGTTGCCCATAGATATCAGGGTAACGTGAGGAAGAGTATTGCAAGACCAGCAATTAATAAGCCCTGAGCGAATAATGCCCTTCCTCTCCCATGTGCTCCCTTGAGAGCCGCTGTGGTCAAATCGGGTGTATGGCCTTGAGTGGGCTTGCTATAAAGGGCACAATGACCCTGGACCCACGACAGATCTCACCATGGTCATGACCACTGTCAGTCCTGTTAGAGCCTTGGGAACTGGAACCCAGTCTAACCCCACACCAGAAGCCACATGGGAACTTCTCTAAATTTCTAGCTTGGCAGAAATTTGAAGCTGGTCTTGCCCATTTCTTTTCTATGTAGGCATGATGAGATCCCCTCACCCCTACCCTCCGCAAGCTTTAATCTCTGAGGAGCTGGGATTAGGGCAGTCCGTCTCCTTTCTTTTTGCATTCTGTGGCTAGAGGTCTGGCTCAGGGTGTGGAGAGAGAATTAGAGGCAGGAGAGGACCTCAGGGAACCCCCAGTCTAAGTGGGGAGAATAAGCCTTGCTCTTGAGAACCACCCAGGGTGAAGGCAGAAAGCTCTCAGCCCTGGAGGTTATTGAGTCTGAGGGAGGAAGACCCAGACTCTGCTGAGAAAGGAGGAGGTGAAACAATCTGGGCAGCAGATCTAGGGTGATGTTCTGGGCAGCAGGGCTCTGAGATGGGGGTGGTGTGGGGGTGTATATCATGGTAAAGCTCCTGGAGGGGACAGAATTTGGAATGGGAGAAGGGGCAGCAACAGGTATTACTTAGACTTATGGTAGCTTAAGCGAGGCCTGGGTGGTAGACGGAAAGTGGAGGGAGGAAGGGGCTGCAACTGGGCTGCGCAGTGGCAGATTGTGTCAAGGCAAACTTAAGCTTCCCAGGTGGCTCACTGGTAAAGAATCTGTCCACCAGTGGCGGAGGGTGGGGGGTGGGGGGGGGGGGGGATATGGGGGATTTGATCACTGGGTGGGGAAGATCTCCTGGAGAAGGAAATGGCTACCGCTCCAGTGTTCTTGCCCGGGAAATCCCATGGACAGAGGAGCCTGATGGGCTATTGTCTATGAAGCTGCAAAAGGATCAGACAAGAGTGAGTGACCAAACAACAGCAAGAAGCTTAGGCAGTAAGATCAGAGAAGTGCCCTGCACTGGCGCCAACATCTAAGTGCTAACCGTTCACAGGAGCCCTGCCCAAGTAGGGCAGCGCCTATGGCAAGGCAGGTGAAGCCAAGATCCTGGGTTGAGGGCAGGGGTGTGGAAGGTGAGGTTCCTGATTCCCAGGGTGAGGAGGGGTTTTAAAAATGCTTACAACTGACAGTGGTTTCTCTGGAGTCCTCCTTCCCATGGTGGAGCTGAGGTGGAGGCAGAGTGGCTTCTTGGACCCCTCGCATCTTTCCTTTCCAAATCTGGTGTCTTTCTCAGGGCCATGAGTCAACAGCAAGTGTCAGCAGACGACCAAGGAGCATGTCCACTTTCATGACTTTATGAATTCAGCAGAGAGCCACTTTGACCTTACTGTCCTGTGTTGGTTGCTGGTAACATAGCCATGGATAAAGGGAGGCTCTTTTCCTAGAGACACTGTCCTCCTGAGGATTCTATCCTATAGGGCATGTGACACTATCCGAGGCTTCAGGGAAGGTCTTCCTGACAGATGCCTAAGACAAAAGGATGAAGGGTGAAAGAGTGGAAGGGCGTGTGGAACAGCACTGGAGAAGCCTCTGAAGTGAACTGGGATGGAGGATTTGGAAGGAAGCCAGAGGAGAATGGAATGTGGGGACGCTGGGGGAATATAGAGCCATGAGCCTGGAGGGCAGATCACCCAGCACTTGGAATGGCCAGGAGTTTGTACTTTACATGAAGAGAAATAGGGAGCCTTTTTGCTGGGAGGAGTGACTTAGGGTGACCAACTCGTTCTGATTTGCTGGGGACATTCAGGTTTTAGCGATGAAAATCCTGTGTCTGGGAAACCCCTCAGTCCCAAGCAAACCAGAATGAATTCGGCTGATTAGATTTACATTTTGAAGAGGTTATTCTGACTAAAGAATGATAATGGGATTAGCAAGGGCAAGAGAGAGAACAGTAAAGAGACTGGGGAAAGGAGTTAGACTGAAAATAAAGCATCTAATATTTATTGAAGGTTTACTATGTATCAGTTAGGATTCTAAGCATTACATTTATTGTGCTATTGAATCTTCAAGAAAAGTTATAAACTAGACAGCATTCTCATTTTTATTTTTGCAGGTGAGGAAAAGGCCTAGAGAAATTAGATACTTCAGGGTACTCCAGCATCTCATGAGTGGTGGTGTGGGATCTGAACCTGGAAATTGGGCTTTAGACACTACACTAAACTGCTATGAGGGCAGGTATTGTGTCTGTGCCAGTGAAAAGAAGACTAACTGAAAGTCTGTGTTAAAAATAGGTGGACTCCAGTCTCTTCCTACCTCTGCGGACAGATAACTCTTACTTCCTTACTCGAGCAGATTCTCAATGAGGACCTCAAACAGAGCTGAGGGCGGAGGTGCAGCACGGAAACCAGGGCACTAGGTAAGAGGCTATACATTGATTGGAGGGACAATCTTAATTTTCCCTCCACTCATCAGTGAGAACGTTAATGGCTGGCTTATTCTCTTCAGACTAGAGACCTGGCGATTCTTTTCTGGGGAAACTGATCACCACAGATGGCCTTTCTCATGTGTGTGTTTCTTTTTCTATACCACCAAATAATTCTCCAACACCAGCTCGGTGTCCTACAATTCAGCTCAATTCTGACACCATTTACCTGGAGATAGCATCAGATCCCACAGGTAAACCCCACAGGCTCAGTCCCACAAAACTGTCCCCTCACCTGACTTCAGATGGCAGTGGCAAGTCCAGGTTGTTACCCGTGCTTCTGATCAGCTGGTTATAGATCAGAGGTTCCCATGTTCCCCTCTTGGGGTTTGATTAGTTTGCAAGAGTGGTTCATGGAACTCAGGGAAACATTTAGCATCTTTGATTATAGTTTGTGATAAAAGGATATAGCTCAGGAACAGCCAGATGGAAGAGATGCACAGGGCAAGCCATGTGGGGAAGGATGTGGAGCTCCCATGCTTTTTCTGGGAGTGAATGCTCCCTGAAACTTCACATGTCAGAAGCTCTCTGAACCTGTCCTTTTGGCTTTTTATGGAGGCTTTATTACATAGGCACGATTGATGAAATCATTGGCTACTGGTGATAGATTCAACCTCCAGCCCCTCTCTCCCTCCCAAACAGCAGGGGGTAGGACAAATGTTCCAGCCCCCCAATTGCATGGTTGGTTTCCTGACAACCAGCCACTATCATTAGGTACTTTCCAAAAGTCTCCTCGTTAAAATAAACTTTGGTGTAGCTGAAAGGAGTTTATGAATATCAACATACTTTTATCACTTAGGAAATTCCAAGGGTTTTGGGAGCTCTGTGCCAGGAACTGGAAGGAAGACCAACTATATGTGTCTTATTATAAATTGCAATATAACAGCCTTCCCTAAAATAACTCAATCAGGTCACATTATAATGAAGATTACCGATTGAGAAACCCTGACTTTTAGTCAGAGCTTCCCAATAATTTTTAGTGCCTCATTCTTAAACAAGAGCAGACAGTCAAGGATCACCAGACATTTAAGGGAAGTCTTATATATGAGAGATTAAAATTCCACATAAACAGATAAAAGGAACTTGGGGAAAAAGTCAGTGAGGTCATAGAAGGAAACTACAATATCTTGATAGAGTTACAAGAAGATACAGCATTGCATTGGTTACACAGAACAAGAAGAAATTTAAAAAAGAACAGCCAGGGGAGAGAAAGGGCTTAGAAATTACAGAATGAGCTTGCTTTTACATTTCTCCTTTTTGACAGAAGTTAAAATTCAAGAGTGTTAGAAGATAAAGTAGAATAGAAAGTAGAATTAAAAAAATAAAAAATATGGAAAATAAGACAGAAAAGAAATGAATATTGGAAGATCAACTCTGGAAGTTCAAGAGTGGAGAGTGGACTAAGACAATGGAGGGAAGGAAATGATTAAAGACACGGTAAAGAAAATTGTTATATCTGAAAAGCATGTTTAAATATAAAAATATGTTTTTATATTTGATTGCCCAGCACAATGAATTAAAAAAGGATTCTTTGCAAGGAATGTCATGATGAAATTTTAGGACAATGTGACAAGGGAAAGATTCTTAAACTTTTTAATGGAATAAAACAGAATACAATTTTGGAAAATAGAAGAAAATCATAGTCTCCAAACTTCTGAAGGAAAATAATTTACGGTCTAGACTCCTATACCCAGACAAACTATCAATCAACTATTGGTAGAAAAAAATATTTCTATATAGTCAAGGTCTTAATCTTACCTCCTAAGAACCCTTTCTCAAAAAGTTACTGGAGGATATGCTCTTACAAAACAAGGGATTAAGCCAAGAAAGAGCAAGGCATGAGATCCAGCAAATAGGTGATGCCACATGAAAGAAACATGAAGGGAAATCCTAGGATGCAGATGTGGGTAAGATGCAACAAAAAGGCCTTGCAGCAGGTCTGTAGAGATTTGAGTCCAGACTGGAGTATGAAGATGGAGGACTCCAGGAGAGATGTGTTCAGTTTAATGGCTCAGTCGTGTCTGACTCTTTGTGACCCCATGGACTGCAGCACGCCAGATCTCCCTGTCCACCACCAACTCCTGGAGCTTACTCATGTCCATTGAGATGTCATCAACCATCTCATCCTCTGTCATCCCTTTCTCCTCCTGCCTTCAATCTTTCCCCAGCATCAGAGTCTTTTCCAGTGTGTCAGTTCTTGGCATCAGGTGGCCAAAGTATTGGAGTTTCAGCTTCAACATCAGTCTTTCCAATGAATATTCAGGACTGATTTCCTTTAGGATGAACTGGTTGGATCCCCTTGCTGTCCAAGGGACTCTTAAGAGTCTTCTTCAACACCACAGTTCAAAATCATCAATTCTTTATTGGAAAAACCATAGCTTTGACTAGACTGACATTTGTTGGCAAAATAATGTCTTTGCTTTTTAATATGAGATCTAGATTGGTCATAGCTTTTCTTCCAAGGAGCAAGCATCTTTTAATTTCATGGCTGCAGTCACCATCTGCAGTGATTTTGGAGCCCCCCAAATAAAGTCTCTCACTGTTTCCATTGTTTCCCCATCTATTTGCCATGAAGTGATGGGACTGGATGCCATGATCTTAGTTTTCTGAATGTTGAGTTTTAAGCCAACTTTTTCACTCTCCACTATTATTTTCATCAATAGGCTCTTTAGTTCTTCTTTGCTTTCTGCTGTAAGGGTGGTGTCGTCTACATATGTGAGGTTATTGATATTTCTCCCGGCAATCTTGATTCCAGCTTGTGCTTCATTTAGCCCAATGTTTCTCATGATGTACTCTGCATATAAGTTAAATACACAGGGTGACAATATACAGCTTTGACTTACTCCTTTCCTGATTTGGAACCAGTCTGTTGTTCCATGTCTAGTTCTAGCTGTTCCTTCTTGACCTGCATACAGATTTCTCAGGAGGCAAGTAAGGTGGTCTGGCATTCCATCTCTTTAAGAATTTCCCACAGTTTGTTGTGATCCACAAAGTCAAAGGCTTTGGCATATGGCATAGTTAATAAAGCAGAAGTAGATATTTTTCTGGAACTCTCTTGCTTTTTTGGTGAGAGGTGTGTGCAAGTAATAAAAACAAAGCTGTCGATCATCTAACATATTTAACTGAAGTGAGAGGAGTTTTATGATTTTGTGGACAGTTCTAGTAGGGTTAGTGATAGAAAAAGAGAACACTCATCAAATCAAAAAAATAGGTCGGCTATTAACACTTGAGAAAACAAAAAGTTGCATAAGGAATAAAATATATTCTAAGTAGATGACATTGTTTAGCTCTGAATAGCAGTTACATGGTCATAATACTGTATGACCTGAATTTTATTCTAACCAAAAACTGATATAACTATACTGGAGGAATTGTGGGGGAGTGAGTAGTGGAAGAATATGTGTGTGTGTATGCTGTAAAAAGATACTAAATCTTCATTTTCCAGTATAGGAACTCATCAGCTAGTCTTTAAAAAATGCAAAAATCATCAACTAGAAATAGAAGGCTATTATTCAGAAATATAAAAGTAAATATAGGAAGACATGGATCCAAAGATTGAAGTGGTTGCCTCAGGATGGGAACTTGAAAGTGGGGAGAGATGAGGTGGGGTTCCTGATATTAGCCTTGTAGAACTGTTTGATTTCAAAATTAGCTCTGACGCCAATTGTATTTATATAGCATTGACTGAAAAAAAATTCTGGAGGGATCAGTAGGTCTGAGAGAAAATGAGGAGAAGTGTTTTAGACAGAGGGTACAGTAAATATCTCAGAGGGTAGTGTTTGGTCTCCTTGCTGGAGGTCTGTGAGACAAGAAAAGCCAGCGTGGGTGTCGGTGGGGGTTGGGAATGGGATAAGAGGGGTGAGTCAACGGAGTGGCCTGGGACCCAGAGGGACAGAGCAAGGCCTTGGTTTCCTGGGTCATGGGCTGCGTGTGGAGGTCTGCAGAGCTCATCTGTGCTCTCTTGCCTTGGAGGTGAAGCTGGCTCAGTGACAGGTGGCGGTGGTCAGAGAAGGAAGAAGTAAACCAAGGAGGTTCTATGCTTCCAATCTATGAGTCATTCTGAGATGAACAGCCCAGACCTAAGGGGTGGGAAGGCTTTGGAGCCAGAGGCTGAGGACGAGGTCCTCAGCATGGAGGCTCTGGGGTGGGCCAGGCACTGATGGGGCTGAGGCTGGGCTGGAGGAAAGGCACTCGTGCCATCTGTAAGAGGTGGGGGAGCAACGGCTCACAAAAGCCAGCTGAAGCATCGCTCACATAACAGTGAGTGCCCAGCATATACAGACGACTGCTCAGTGAGTATTTGTTAAATAAATGAACACATGCTTGTGTTCTCACAGGTGGCTGCACTGAGGCTCTCCAGTTAGACTGGAGTCCCTTATTTTCTCTGACTGAATAATTTGCCTAGAGAGGAGAGTCATTCATTAAACATAATTTATTTAAAGCTTACTGTGTTCCAGGAACCATTCTAGAGATTGGGGACACAGCAATTAACAGAATAGAAAAAAAATCCTGTGGGCGTGGTGCTATGTGTTGGAGGAAGTAGCTAGTGGTTATCTGGCACATGCTACCCCTTTAGTGCTGTTCCAAGCACTGTAGAGTATTAACGCCTTTAATCCTCACAACTTTGTAGAAAGGATGTTATTGAGTCTCCTGTTTTATAGATGGTGAAAGCAAGGCAAAGAGAAATTAGATGGAATGTCCCCCATGGCCTAGTGCCTAAGGCTCTGTGCTGCCGATGCAAGGGGCCCGGGGTTCGGTCCCTGGTCTGGGATCTAGTTCTTGCACCACCGCAATGAAGACTGAAGATCCTGCATGCTGCAACTAAGAGGCTCGGCGCAGCAACAAACAAGAACAAAAGAACCCCAAACGGAACTATACTTGAAAAAAATACAATCAAGACAGACCAGCCAGAGACTCTCTCTTGTGGTGCCTTGCAGCAGAGAGAGAGCTTGTCTGTCCATCTGTGAAAGCGGGTGAGAAGGGCTGGACAGGGAGCTGGAGCTGCTGGGCCCATTGGCTGGCCACCCCAGAGTTTCAAACCCCAATCCTTACTCCTGCTTCTCCACAGGGCTGGCATTTTATATGAAAAATGCCATTAAAAAAAAAAAAAGGAAGGGTACTTTTGGGCATTATTTGTAAGCAAGGGTGAGAATTCACTGGGCACATGTTGGCACTCACAGAATCTGAAGGGTGGGATTTGGTGACGAAAGAAGCACAGTTGATCAATTTCAGTGTGTTTGCCTTCGGCTGATTTATGTAAGTGCCTGATTCTGTAGCTTACACTGAATGAGGACTGGGCTGGACGGGGTGGGTGGAAGGGACCCCGAGTCTTCTTTGCTGAGAATGATCCAGGAAGCTGAATTTACATAAGGGCTGGGTTCTGGCCTCAGGAGAAGTTAAGGGGCTGGGCGCCTCCTTCCCTTTCTGTAGTTGATGTAATCTTTTGATCTAGTTGCTGCTACGCCCTGTGGAAGCTGAAACTGCAGCGCCACAGCCCTTCTATAACCTGGAGTGTATCCGTGAAGGGAGATTTGGGATTCTAAGTCACAGGGTTTTACAGCGTCTCCTAGAAGTACACCTGAACACATCGGCAACAATATTACACTCTCTACGTCTATATAGCACTTTCTACCTTTCTAGGTGCTTTCATGGGCTTCCCAGGTGGTGCTAGTGGTAAAGAACTTGCTTGCCAGCGCAGGAAATGTAAAAAGACACAAGTTTGATCCCTGGGTCAGGAAGATCCCCTAGAGGAGGGCATGGCAACCCACTCCAGTATTCTTGCCCGGAGAATCCCATGGACAGAGAGGAGCCTGGCCTAGGCTCCTATGGACCCATACGGTCCATAGGGCTGCACAGAGTTGGCCACAACTGAAGCGACTTACCACGCACGCACGCAGGTGCTTTCACATCCATTACCTCTGAAAAGCAGGATGTTCATTTCCCATTTGACAGATAAGACAAAGACTTCTCAAAAACAAAGGAAGGACAGATTTTGCCTAGTGTCACACCGACTTAGAACACTTCTCTTTCGGCCTTGGGGTCATTACGTTAGTACTGGAGTCATCCCTCCATCTCCTGGTCGGCCGTGACTGCATCCCGTAAGCATGTGTGTTCTCTGTGATCTCCTGCTGGGAGATGGGGACCTGGTAATGTAGGTAAGACCTCAGTGCCTGTTCCTGGGAGCCTGCTCCCTTGTTGAGGGGAGGCCTGTAGAGAGGTAATCTCAGTGCCATGAGGGTGTCCCACAGACAGGTAAGACTGCCCTGTGTCTGAAGCAGAAGGGGGAACTCTATTGTCTTGAGGTAGCTAGGAAGCCTTCACAGAAGAGGTGACTTTTGATCAGGCTCTGAAGGAGTGTTAAGACTTTTCTAGGCAGAGGGGAGGTAGCGGGAAAGCCAGGCTCAAGCTGGGGCAAAGGCAAAGTCATGGACAAGATGGGTAAATGTTAGGACCGAGTACAGATCTGTGCGTGCTAAAATTTTGGGGAGGATCTGCCATTCAGAAAAAGAATACATAAATGTTTATTTAGAAAGAGGAAGAGACTATAGCAAGTCATGACTTTCAAAAAGTTGGCAAGTGCCACGCACATTATGCAAGTCAGAAAAACGGCAATATTTTGATTAACCAGATGACTCAACTGTCTACTTAACTATTTTTTCTATGTTTTCTTGGCTCTGTGATCTTTGATTGCTTCATATGACAGTCATTTTGTAAAATCATGAGACTAGAAAGACAATTTAGTCTTTCCTCTGATAGTGTTAGTTTTGCTGTTGATACTTTAGAAAAGATTTTGTTTTCAGTTTTACAATTTGTTCCTGGTAATGTCTTGTAAATTCTTAGGATTAGTGATCAAAATCTTTGTAAAGTTTCTTTCATATATGACCTGTAAAATTTCAGGGCATCTCAAGTTATAAAATATACAATATCAAAAATTTTACTATTACAAAATTTCTTTCAAATAAGTTATTTTCAGATTCTTTTCCATTATAAGTTATTATAAGACATTGAATATAGTTCCCTGTTCTATACAGTAGGTATATCTGTTTTATATATAGTAGTGTTTCTATGTTAATCTCAAACTCCTAATTTACCCCTCCTCTGCCCCTTTCCCGGATGGCTCAGACAGTAAAGAATCTGCCTGCAATGCAGGAGACCTGGGTTAGATCCCTAGGTTGAGAAGATCTGGAGAAGGAAATAGCAATCCTCTCCGGTATTCTTGCCTGGAGAATCCCATGGACAGAGGAGCCTAAAAGGCTACCGTCCATGGGGTTGCAAAGAGCTGGACACTGACTAACACTCTCACTTTTCTTTTACCCCTTTCCACTTTGGTAGCCATAAATTTGTTCTCTATGTCTGTTTATTTATTTTGTAAATAAATTCATTTGTATTATTTTTTTTTAGATTCCATATAGAAGTGATATTATATTTATCTTTCTCTGTCTTAATACGATAATCTCTAGGTTCATCATCTTGGCGCAAATGACATTATGTAAAACGTAATTGTAAATGGTTTTTAAAAATATAGTTTTAAATTGAAGAAAAAATCATATGCTAATGCATAAAATGTGGAAGCTAGAAAGATGGTACTGATAAATGTATCTGTAGAGTCACAATGGAGACACAGACATTGAGAACAGACTTATGGACACAGCTGCCTGAGGTGAGGAAGGAGAGGGTGGGAAGTATGGAGAGAGTAACAAGGATATATACATTACCATATGTAAAATAGATAGCCAGTGGGAATTTGCTGTATAACTCCGGGGAACTCAACCCAGGGCTTGGTAACAGCCTAGAGGGATGGGATGGGGAGGGAGGTGGGAGAGATGTTCAAGTGGGAGGGGACATGGGTAAACTAATGGCTTATTCATGTTGATGTTTGGTAGAAACCAACACAATATTGCAAAGCAATTATCCTTCAATTAAAAATCAATAGATTAAAAAAAAAAGGAAATGGTAATGGGTGATCTATTTATGCTGTCAGACTCCCAGCTATGCAACACTCTGAACTGAGATAGTTTTAACGGATTCTTTCCTTACCTTAACAAATGGTTTCTGTGCAATAATAATACTTCATATAAATGTAAAAAAAAAATTAGCTTCTCAGTTGCACTAGCCACACATCAAGTGCTTGATAGCTGCCTGTAGCTAGTGGCCAGTGTGTTGGACAAGGTAATCTCTGAGCGTCAGGTTTAACTGGGGCTGATTGTAAATTGGCCCACAAGATCTTTTGTAAAGCACCAGCGAAATAACACAACAAAAGCATATTCTCCAAAAGATGTACCTATCCCAGGAGGTGGATCTTAGGAGACAAATCTTTCCTATTTTCACAGTTCCTTAGCAAGGTTCTTGTTGGTAATATTCAAGTCTCAGTTAGAGGTGCAGCATATTGATACTTAACTTTAGGGGAGCAAATTCCTTTCAGAGAGGCCTATGGACTAGCAATATGAGGTCCAGGGCTCCAGAGCCTCCTGAAGTCTCGCTCGCTGCTGCTCCGGGCCCTGATGGCCACACAGCTGTCTGGGCTTCCCCTGTCAGAGTCCATGGGACTGTGCTGACAACATTTATGGCCATCTGTCTTCTGGATGCTGGGCTCCTGCCTGGTGGACCCTGATGTGACATACCGAGGACTTCATAAAACAGCAGAAGGATGAAGAGTCTGGCTTTGGAGTCAGGCTGACCTGGGTTTGTTGGCTTTGTACTACCTGCTGGATGACCTGCTCACATTATGGGATCACTCTAAATCTCAGTTTATTTATCTGTGTAATGGAGATGCTAATATTCATCTAGCAGGATTCTCTTGCAGATTAAAGAAACTGACTTGTAGGGGAACTCCCTGGCAGTCCAGTGGTTAAGACTTCACATGTCCACTGCATGGATCCTGGGCTCTGTCCCTGGCTGGGGAACTAAGCCCCTGCAAGACACATGGCGTGGCCAAACAAACAAAACACTGCTGTATGTAGAGCACATGTTACACTTGCTTGGCACGGTGTTCAGTAAACAGTAGTTCTCAATACCTATAGCCATTCTTTCCTGAGTGACTGGAAGGAGAGGCCATGTTTCTTTCCTCAGACACACTGAGCTATATTTCTTGGGGTTCAGCAAACTCCTCATCACTTCTCCAATTTAATCCATGATTCTATAACCCTGCTTCAACCTCTGGGGCTTGGATGGCTCAGAGGCACAGGTAGCCCCAAGGGTTCTGGTGAACCCCAAGGCTCTGTTGAAACTTTCTGGGCATATCCAAAAGCTGGTGAAATACTGACACTGGGTCAGCTGTGAGCCCCAGAGAAGCACCTGTTTCTTACCAATTTGTCTCTTTAGTGACTGCTATAGCCAGAATGTTTATGTCCCCCTAAAATTCCTTTGTTGAGATCCTAACTCCCAGTTGATGCTGTTGGAGGAGGGGGACTTTGATAGGTGATTAGATTATGAGGGTGGAACTCTCAGGAGTGGGATTAGTGCCCTATTAAAGAGACCCAGGAAAGCTCCCTAAGTTTTGCATGTGAAGACACAGTGAGAAGATGATGTAACATGTACTGTGTGTGTGCATACTAAGTTGCTTCAGTTGTGTCTGATTCTCTGTGACCCTATGGACCGTAGCCTGCCAGGCTCCTCTGTCCATGGGATCCTCCAGGCAAGAATATTAAAGTGGGTCGCCGTGTCTTCCTCCAGGGGATCTTTCCAACTCAGAGATTGAATCTCCTTCTCTTACGTCTCCTGAGTTGGCAGGTGGGTTCTTTACCACTGTTGCCAGCTGGAAGCCCATGTATTGTGCCGTGGTGTGATTAGTTGCTCAGTTCTATCCAACTCTTTGCAACCCCGTGGACCATAACCCGCCAGGCACCTCTATTCATGGGGATTCTCCAGGCAAGAATACTGGAGGGGTTGCCATGCCTTCCTCCAGGGGATCCTCCCGACTTAGGGATTGAATCCACATCATCTCCTGCTTTGGCAGGCAGTTCTTTACCACTAGTGCCACCTGGGAAGACCATGTACTATGTACCAGACACCGAATCTGCCAGCACCTTGACTTTGTACCGCCCAGCCTACAGAACTGGGAAATAAATGTTTGTTGTTTAAGCCGCTCAGTTTTTGGTATTTTTGTTACAGCAGCCTGAACAGGCTAAGACAGCAACTCCTCACAAGGTCCAAGTCAGCCTTTTGGATTCCTCAGGTGTAAATCCCACGTGCAGTACTGAAGAGCAAGGGACCTTCCTGTGACTGGTTATCAATCATTGTCAGCTCACCAACTAGCTCTGACGGCAACTGGGCTCTGTGACCTTGAATGACTCATCACTCCCTGTGCCCCAGTGTGTTTATCAGTAAAATCAGGGTGTTGGGGCTACACCTATCCCAGGTCAGAAACTGATGCTATGAGTCTCCAGTCAAGAGGAGCCACTGGAAAAATGCCTCCAATGGGAGCTGAGGACAAAGCCATGTCTAGGATGACCAGAGCCCACTCTAGCCCCTTGGCCACTAACCTGCCTTTGCCTTTGATCTTCTTCAGCAATCTGGGCTGATATGTATTCCCAGAGAAGTGCCTGGGGGCCAAGTCATTCTTTCCCATATTCCCGCTAGTCCTCATGCTCCATCGTCCTGGCCACCTCTGCCTTGCTCTAAAAGAAGAGGTCAGTCCATAGGTCTGTAAGGAGAAAGTCCCATTATCCTCTGGGCACTCTCCTTGACTGACCAAAAAAAAAAAAAAACAAAACCAAACAAACATATCCTCAGTAGTGTCCTGGATGTTTCCCCGGCTGAGCAGCTAACATGTGGATTTACTTCTCTTTGGGGATAATTTTTGAGTCTGCTCTCCATTGCACACACCTAGGGCCTAGGGAGAAAAGGGGGTGCTATGTAGTAAGGAGTTCTTAATGATAAAGGTACCACTGTCCTTTTCCTTTGGCCCCAAACCCAGTCTGGCCCCCAAACTAACCAGCAGCATGTGGTGTAACCATGGGCATGCATCTCTGTAACAACTTGCTTTACAAGTCCAGACTAGGATGACCAGCTTGTCTTGGCTTGACTAGGACTTGACCCGTTTTAGTACTGAAAGTCCGATGTCTAGGAATCCTCTCAATCCCAGGCAAACAAGGACAATTGGTCCTCCTAGTCCAGCTAAGTCGCTTCAGTTATCTGACTCTTTACGACCCCACCGACTGTAGCCCACCAGGCTCCTCTGTCCATGGGATTCTCTAGGCAAGAATACTGGAGTGGGTTGCTATGTCCTCCCCCAGGGGATCTTTCCAACCCAGGGATCAAACCCAGGTCTCCTACATTGCAGGACCGCTGAGCCACCGGGGAAGACCCGTTAATCAACTATATTCCAATGAAAACAAAACAGAAAAAGCTTAGGTCTTAGGAAAGGAGGGGCAGAAACTTACAACTGTGGTTGATCCAATGACCTTTTCTGATCCTTCCATTTGGTCAAGAAGTCTGGCATGCATTTCTTCTGATTTTTACTCTGGAAGCAGTCTTCTTTTATGACTCTTTGAGGGTGTTCTTGGGATATTTATTTCTGCTTGTACTCATGCTTGTGACCAGAGGTGGTCAGGCCACTAATGTGTGTTTGGTTAGATGGAGGCTGCCCCAGAGTATGCTCTGTGGACAGTGTGAGGTGTTATGCTGGTGTGCAGACTTATGTGCGTGTCTGTATGAATGTCTGTGTGTGCGTGTGCATGTGTGTGTCAAGAGTTCCAGGAATCTGAGAGGGCCTGTCCAGAATGAACCGAAGTCATGTTGCTCATTACTGTTGTCCTGCTACAGACATTAGACTCCAGCCTTGACTTTCCAAACTGAGGAAAATTTTATTGCTACATCTGAGACTTGAGGTAGAGAGGCTAGAAAGTCTTGCTCCTTTTGTGGTCCCCACAGGATGTGGGGCGCCAATGTGGGATCCCAATAAACTGGCATCTGGGGCCTGGAATCTTCCCACATGGAAACTCAACTTTCTCCTTTCCCTGTGGATCACAAGCACCACAGCCTTTCTTCTGCATCATCTCAGGGACCTCATAGGGCCTGAATGGTCCTGCTCCCAGAATTGGGTCCTGATCTTGTGCCCTTCCAGAGCAACATGATTCTCCAGGAAACCACTCAGATTTTACTCTCTGTGGGGTGATTTCTAGAATACAACGTGAAAGACCTTGGGTGGAGATGAGTGAGGAGAGTGGCCCTTCTACGCCCCCTCATTCATCTGGATCAAAACTAAAAATCCATTTAGTTCTGCCTTAATTTAGCTCTGTCCTCACGCACTTTACATCCTTCTTCCTCCGATCCTTTCCTACCCATCTTATCGTCCATCGACTTTATTCTTTCTCCACAGATCCACACCCAGTGACAAAACACATCAATTATTTCTTTTCTTTCCAGCAGCTCTTTGAAAGCAAAGATGAGTAATACTCATGTTGACAAGTCTTGAGTGGCAAGTAGCTCTACTCAGATCTAATTTCATAATCAATCACACTGATATCTTGCCCTTCTATCTCTGACACATTTAAGAAGAGTTTTATTGCTACACAAAGGCAGAGTCACAGTCAGCCAAAGTTTCAATGCAAATGCTGGAAGTTTTGCATGCATTACAATTAAGATTTCTACCACTTGCACAGATGTGTTGAAACTGTATTATCAAGAATGTGAAACAGCCACTTAAAAATTAAAACCCAAGCTAGATGTACTGGAAGAAGACTCTTACCTCACTCTGGTTTTGAGAGCTTTGCATTCCCCATACTGCCCCAGCCAGCTTTCTCTGAAGGCTCAAGGCATGGATCCTTCTTCCCTTCTCCTCTGACATATCCTATGACTTGGGTAGAGACTCCATACTGACCAGCTTAGTCGCCCCCTTTCCAGTCCCATTTCTCCAGTGCACAGGGTGGAGGGAGGGCAGCAGTGGTCTCTGCAAGCAACCTCTTGTGTCTGCTACCAGTTAGTGACCATGATCAAGCTTTGCAGAGAGGCCCTTTTGTTTCAGTCTGTGTCTTCCTGTCTCTCTTTCCCCAGTCACTTCCATAGTTAAAGCCTGTAAAAGAACTCTTGGTCCAGTCTCCTGGCTTTTTGCCTCCCACCAATGTCATGGTCAAATTTCAGAGAGTGACCTATCTGAAGAGATGCTCCTAATTCTGAGGATTTTGTTCCTCTTCTGGGCATAAATTGTACTGCTTCATAGTAAGAAGAACAATTTGTTATAGAACCTGGTCCAGTTTTCATTACACTTGCTCTTTCCTTGGTGAGTTTCTACAAGTCAGGTTTGCACTCTCAGTAACAGATCTGTCAATAATTCTGTTAACACCTCTTACATGTATTTAATACATTCATCTCCATCGTTTCTTGCTATTTGTGGACCTGAGATTTGGCTGTCCTGGGTCACACAGAGATTTGCTAGTGGAGCTGGGACCAGAGGACCTACTACTCTTGACTCTTGGGTCAATTCTTTTACTAAGATTATTTCATCCTGTGGTTCATTATTTGTCTATTTATTTTTGGAGGGGGCATGCCTTCTCTGTGTTGGGAGTTGTCTAGTTGTGACCATTCAAAGAGGAATGATACCTGGCTGGCCTTCAGGGAGCTCCTTGTGGTGCTGTGTTGGTGAGAGAAAGATGTAAACACTGACATTCAGTATTACTGGGGGAGGTAGTTGAGAAATAGGGATGCAAGTGTGGGCATTATGGCAGGAATAAGAACTCTGTTGGGTGAAGCAGGAAGGTTCACAGAACAGTCAGAGAACTGGGGGAAGGGAACTGTGGGCAGTGTGGACAGAGGTTAGTGGTCCAGGAAAGGGTGGTGTGTCTGGGGACCAAGAGGCTCAGTGTGATGAGAGGAGAGGGGGAGCTGAGCCTGCAGCCTGACTCAGGCTCTTCCTGAGAGTCCTGCTCCCTGTGAAGAGTAGGCCCTCTTGACGAGACGGCCTTTGTTTTCTGGTTCCTTTGCTGATCCCTGAGGTGGATGAATTGTGAAGGGGTCTATGCTGATGATGCCACCAAGAGCCTGGTCTTTGCCCTCTAGGAACTTATACTTTAATCATTTGTTCTCAGACTCTCTCCAGGATCCAAACCCCCAAAACCCCAAACGAAACTAAAACAAACAAACAACAACAAAACAACCCAAAAGGCCTGGGAATATGTTTAAAATGCAGATTCTTGAATTTCACCCCAGATAACTGGGGTCAGTAAGCCAAGAAGGGGACACAAGTTCTGCATTTTCACAATATCTGGAGCTTCTGACCCAGGTGGTCCCCAAAGCGCACACTGAGGACTGCCGGTGTAGGCAGAGGCGGTGATGCAACCGGCTGAGCCAGATCTTGACAATGGGACAAGTGTTTGTGAAGTCAGTAGCTCGGGCCACGCATCTGCTCTTGATCGGGGAAAGAGTAATATAAACACAGAGCAACCTTCTAGAATTTTCCTCACTGTCTTTGGAGCAGAAAGCATTCTTTACTGCCTCTGGCTGTTGCTTGGACCACTGCGTCATTCTGTGAGGCTCAGGTGACAGGGACTATGGGCAAAAGCGGGATGCTCCCCTTTCCAGTCCCTCCTGCAGCCTGCTTCGCACTTCCAGACACTTCCCTGGGCACAGCCTCTGGGGGAAGCCAGGTCCTGGGCTCTCCGTTTGTCCTTTTGAAGTTATTAAAAGCCCTGGAAACTCAGGCAAGCTTTTTTGTAGGTAACTGATTAATTACTACTGTGAAGATACAGAGCCAGAGAAGTGTGGGGCCTCTGTGGGGAGGGGGCGCTCCTATTCTGTCTTCAACTCTGGCTCAGGGGCGTTGACAGAGTGTCCTGTCCTCTCTGCAACCACCAGCTCCTTTTCTGGCCTTTAATGCAGCTGTCGTGCCTTGGCCGGTTACATGTGGATGGGGTGGCAGCAGGCAAGGCCTCAAGTGTGGAGAAGGAAACTGTGCTGTATGTTGCCTCTGCTGAGGGTGATTCAGGAGGTTTACCTGAGGTTTATGTGAGGGTCAGGCTCTGGGAGCGGCTCCGCAGAGGTGGGGAGGGAGTGGGAGTCATTTCCTAACTGAAGCTCTGCCCTCAGGAATGACTGCTCCTCCTTCCCCATCGTATCTAACTGATGTCTTTCAACCAGGCTGCTGCTACACCCAGGGATGCTGTAAGCATGCCCCCACCCATGTCTGTAAGTTGGCTGTACACTGGAGAGGACCACTTTTAGACTCTGAATCACCGATGTCACTCAGCACATCAGGATCTCTATCGAAAGGAACGTCACCTCTTCCTGTTTCTCAACCTCACCAAGTGTTTCTCAGCCATTGCCTCCTGTGGTCCTCAGGGTTCTGTGAAGTGGTGTTAGTGTCCCTACTGATAGACAAATAGACTGTGGCACAGGAATGGAAGTGCCATCCCGGCCAGGCCACATGAAGGATGACTTGTCGGGTAGGGCTAGCACCCTGTGCTCCTGACAAGTGCAGAGACGGTGCTACTCTGGGGGTAAACCAAGAGATGAGGAAGTGCTGCTGGAACCTGGAGTCCCTGCAAAACCTTTTTGAGGAAGTCAGGAAAGCTCCACAACAGAGGTAGCTGTTAACCTACATCTGAAAGAGGGATGTGTTTCCTGGGAAAAGAGGAGGTGGAAGGGAATGCGAGGTAGAGGAACTGACATGAAGGGTTCAGGAAACCCTAAGGAGTCCAGTGAGAAAGGAGGGGAGAGGCCAGTGCTGGGTAGGAGAGGTGGTCTTCTTAGAGATCTGTTTTCTCTGGCTCAGAGATGGTACTCTGTATCCAGGACACTGAGTATTTGATGAAGGAGTCTGGGTTCTGCTCCTGGTGAAGTTACACTCAAGATCAAGGGTCAAACTCAAATATTTTCAGAAGCAAGGAAGCAAAAATTTGTGACAGTCTGGTAAAAAGAAAAACCAAGCTAAAGCGTAATTTAACTCCATTTTCAGTGGAAGAATCCAAAACTGAGAGAAGAGAAATAGTTCGTCCAGGGACACAACCACTGTGGAGCAGAACTGGAGGCTGTGGGTGTCCACTGGCATATTCCTTTTGGAGTGATCAAACTGAAAATTTAAAATAACTATGATTAATATGCTAAGAGCTATAGTGGAAAAGTGGGAAGTAGGTAATATGTAAGACTAGATGGATACCGTAACTGGAAAGATGAAAACTCTAAGAAAGTTATGAAAATAGTAGAAAATAGACATAGCAGAAATAAAAACCATTATAATAGCAATGAACGTCTTTGATGGGCTCATTGGTAGGCTGGCTACAGTTGAGGAAAACAATCAGTGAGCTTAAAGATATGTCTATAGAAACTTTCTAAATAGAAAAGCAAAGAGAAAAAAACAAGAACAGAATATACAAGACAATTACAAAAGGTGTAACATACATATAATAGGAATATCAGAGGAAAAGAAATAAAGAAACAGAAGAAATATTTGAAGAAATAATTGCTGAGAATTTTCCTAAATTAACAACAGATTCTAAACCACAGATCCAGAAATATCAGAGAACATCAAGCAGAACAAATGCCCAAAGAACCGTATCTAGGCATAGATTATATTCAAATTTCAGAAATTCAAACACAAAGAGAAAATCTTGAAAGAAGCCAGAGGTGGAGAAAACTGCCTCACCCTATATATAGAGGCACAAGAATAAGAATTTTATTGAATTTCTCTTTAGAGGCCATGCAAGCAAGAATAGTGGGGTGTTTAAAGTGTTTAAAGACAAAACCCACCAAACTAGAATTCTGTATTCAGTGAAATTATTCTTCAGAAATGAAGAAGAAATAAAGACAAAAGCTGAGGGAATTTGTTGCTAGTTAGACCTGAGGATGAGATGGATGGATGGCATCACAGACTCGATGAACGTGAGTCTGAGTGAACTCTGGGAGATGGTGGTGGACAGGGAGGCCTGGCGTGCTGCGATTCATGGGGTCTCAAAGAGTCGGACACAACTGAGATTGGTAACTGAACTGAACTGAACTGAACTGAGACCTGTCTTGGAAGAAATGTCACAAGAAGTTCTTCAGGAAGAAGGAAAATGATGTAGGTCAGAAACTTAGACCTACATAAAGAATAAGAATATTAGAGAAGGAATAAATGAAGATAAATAAAATCTTTTATTTGTCTTGAAAATTTTTCATTTTTTATAAATTTTTTTATCAAAGTGTAATTGACACACATGTTTTTCTTATTCTGAATTGACCTAACTGATTGAAGTTTGTTCAAAAAATTATTGCAGTAATGTATTAGGTGATTACATACAAGAGAAATAAATAATAGCAATGTAATAGGCAGAAGAGGAGATTCTGGGAGTACTCTGTTATAAGGTACCTGTAAGACCTGTGAAGTCACACAGTATTATCTGAACGTGGACTTAGATTACTTGCAAATGTATATTACAAATTCTAGGGCAACCACCAAAGACACTTAACAAAATAGCATAATTGATATGTTTAGAGGGAAAACAGAACCATGTAAAACGCTCAGTGAAAACCAGAGAAGACAGAAAAAAGAGTAAAAGGTGGAAAAACTCACAAAAAGAGCTATGAGTAGAAAACAGCTATGAATATGGTTTATATTAACCCAACTATATTGATAGTCATTTTTAGAGTGAATGGTCTAAATATACCAATTAAAAGAGATTGTCAGAGTGAGTTAAAAAATAAGGCTTATCTGCAGGCTTTCTGCAAAAACTTGCTTTTATTTCATTTAGAAAACATCTTTTTAGTTTTATTGTGATATAATTGACAAAATTGTGTCTGTTTAAGATATACAATATGATGGTTTCATATAAATATACATTGTTAAATGATCACCTCAGTTAAGCTGATCAACATTCATTACCTCAAATAGTTATCATTTTTTCCCCTTTCCTTCTCCTATCTGCTACCCATGCAACCACCTGTTTAAAGAAATCACCTTTTAAACATAAAAACACAAAAAGATTAAAAGCAAAGAGACGGAGAAAAGTATACCACACTAACACACAAAAAAATTAGAGATTTTAATTAATTAACTAATTAATTATTACTTTCAGACAGATAAAACAAGACTTCCGAGCAAGTAAAGTGATCAGAGACAATGAGGGGCATTATGTAATGGAAAGGGGTCAGTTCTTCAGGATGACAGCAATGCTCAGCTGTGTAGGCTCCTAGTTACAGTGTATCAAAATGCGTGAGGCAAAACCTGATCGAACTGCATGGAGAAATAGAGGAGTTCACTATTAAAGTTTGGAGAAGGAAATGGCAGCTCACTCCAGTATTTTTGCCTGGAGAATCCGAACTGCACGGAGAAATAGAAGAGTTCACAATTAAAGTTTGGAGAAGGAAATGGCAGCTCACTCCAGTATTTTTGCCTGGAGAATCCCATGGACAGAGGAGCCTGGTGGGCTGTGGTCCATGAGGTTGCAGAGAGTGGGACATGACTGAGCAGCTAACACTATTAAAGCTGGAGACTTCAGTTCCTCTCTATCAGAAATGGACAGATACAACAGGCAGAAAATCAATAAGGACATAGTTGAATTGGACAGATCATCAATCAGTTGGATCTAACTGACTTTTCCAGACTCCTTTAGCCAACAACAGCAGAAAACACGTTCCCCTTAAGCTCATTCAGTGCATTCATCAAGATAGACTATATTCTGGATCATAAAACACGTCTTAAGCAATTTAAAAAAGCAGAAATCAAATATGTGTATGCTCTCAGACCATACTGGAAATAAAGTAGAAATCAATAATACAAAGATAGCTGGAAAATCCAAACATTTTCATGGATCAAGTAACACACTTCTAAATAATATGTGGGTCAAAGAAGCTATATCAAGAAAGAGAATGTAAAAAATATTTTGAACTAAATGAAAATGGAAAGACAATTTATAAAAGCTTTTCATTTTGGAATGCAGCAAAAGCAGTGCTTAGAGGGTAATTTTTATCTTTGAATATGTATATCAGAAAAGGAGCATCTAAAATTAATAATCTAAGTTTGCATTTTAGGAAATTCAATCATTAGCGTAGTACTTGGTACAGATTGTTCATAAATGGAAGTTCTTGTACTATTAGCTATTTGTTCTGCTAATGTCTGGAAGGATGCATAAAAACAGTCTCCCTTTCCAGACACCCAAAGCGACAGTTTCTGGAGCTCAGCAAACCCTTTATCTCTGTTCTAACCCACTGTCTCCCATCCCTTTTACTCTAGCCCCATGGAGCTTGTGATGGAGCAAAAGTTCAGGATGAGTTAGCCTGGGTGCAGTGTGCACAGGAAGGTCCTGGGAAATTCTGAGCAGAGCTGCTATGCTCTGGGAGGTTGGTGGGTAGAACACAGCCAGGGTCCCTTGCTGGAGGCACCAGCCCAGCTGTGAGCCTCACAGAAGATCCTTTTCTTTTGCTCAGATCCATACTTTCCATGGGTCTTCCTCCTCCTCTGTGGCTCTGTGGCTCTGTGGCAGGCTAGTGATTTGAGTTTGCCCCTTGGCTTCCAGTGCTCAATGCTCCAGCCTACTAGGCTGCAACTGACACAGGGGAGCAATAATCTAAGCTTCTACTTTAAGAAACTAAATCATTAGCTCAGTGCTTGATCACAAATAGTGATTCTTTTATTAGAAGCTAATATTCCTCAATGCCTGGATGGGTGAACAGAACAATCTTCCTTTCTGGAAACCCAAACCCTTACAGATGACTTAAGCTAGATTTGACTTGGATGAGCAGCCCTTGGGCTTAACCAAAAGGCATTTTTGGTTAAGGCACTGGAAGATTCCCTATAGCCTTTCTGGTGGTGGTGAGTGATACCGGAGATGCCGGGGTGTGACTGGGCTGCTGAGAATGGTGAAAAACACTGCTGTCTTTGATGGTAAACAGGACTGATCCAAAGTTGGTCCCCAGGACCTGGGCTCTGTGTCCTGAGACTCATCTCTTATTTTAAAAATATTTGTTTATTTGACTGGAGCGGGATGCAGATGTGGGTCTAGTTCTATGACCAGAGATTGAACCCAGGCCCCCTGCACTGGGAGCCTAGAGTCTTAGCCACTGGGCCACCAGGGAAATCCCCCTTCTTCATTCCTTAAACACAGCACAGATACAACCAGGGCCTACCCTGGGCCCCTAGCATGCAAGTCATCAGACAGGGAGGCTGCTACCTAGGGGAACATGAGGTCACAGGTCAAAATCTCTGGTCACCTGAGCAGGATACCACTCTGAAAGGAAGATAAGCAAGTGAACAGCATGTAGTATCTGAAGCAGAATTTTTGACAATTATGGCCACTTTCTTACAAAGGGATACTGCACAACAGTGAAAAACCACAGTACACCCCTAACATGATAAAACTTAAACATTTACTATTGATCTAAAGAAAGCAGACAGAACACAGAAAAATATTTCCATTCATGTAAAATTCAGAAATACAGATAAATGCTTAAATGGTAAACGATAAAGAAAATCATGAGCTTCAATCATGTAAGTCTGGCTGGTGGTTTTCATGAGAAGAGAGAAGAGGGGGTGTAGACTGGAAGACATGTTTCTTTTTTGATCTAAGGAAGGTTATAGGTGGTAGAAATAAGTTACTGGGCTGTACATACATTTTTGTTTGCTGTATATTTCTGAAAGTTTGAGATACATAAAAAAATGTCAACAGCACATAGACCAAAATAACTACTCACATTTGCAAGAATGTGTTCATATAAACAGAAGAAATTGACGCTTTTTGTGAAGAATGGAATAGGAATGGAGATTAGAGGAAAATAAATACAAGAGCAGGACCTTGCAAGAGATTGGAGGTATTTGTGTTCCAGGAGTTTAAGATTATAAATAGCTCAGCCTCTGAAATTTAGGCTGAGAATGGAGCAAAAGGAGAATTAACTCTAAATACTAAAAACTTAATTTTGAAGTATTTTGACAGGGTTCAAAATGTAAAAGCTACAATTGAACTTTAAGAGGGAATTAAGTCTCAGTTCCCCTGCCCAAAGTGTCTTGTGTGTTCTTGGGAGGTTTCTCAACAGGGATGAGAATGGATTAAATGAATAAATCAGGGAGGAGTGGTCCTGAGAAAGTGAATGTAATGTGAATAGGGATGCCTGTGTGCTGGGAGGCCCTGACTGGGGCTCAGCAGTGGGAAAGAGCCCAGGGCCTGAACCAGCTCCCCTCACTCCATGGGAGGAAGTCCCAAGGCGAGCAAGAGCTCCCAGTGAGTCAGCAGGGCAGGTCCCCAGAAGCCCCCAGGCTTCAGCTTGACTCCAGGTTCCTGTTTCGTGCTCTGGAACCAGCCTTTCCGCAGTAGGCTGGGACACAGCAGGGCCCAGGGCCTGGCCGCCAACTTTGGAAAGACTGTTTAGCATGGAGGAGGAGGAAAGTTATGGAAGACTTGGGGGAAGTCAGCCTCAGGGTCCAAGAGGAGACTTTGCCCAAGTCCCTGCCTCCAGGCTTATCCCACGGTCATCACCACCGCTGGACCTAGACAGTGGGGCCTGGGTGGCCCAGGCAACCCAGGGGCTGAGAAGGGAACTCAAGAGTGAGGAGGTGAAGTCAGGACCCTGAGTGTCCCCTCAGCAGCAGGTGACAAGGCCGAGCCCATTGCCTTCTCTGTGTTCCCTTGTCTGTCACTGTGGGTCACGACACCTGTCTCCCCGCCAGGATCCACTGAGGACTGGGTGTGAAGATGGCAGTAAGGTGGCCTACCTCACTCCCTTGGACTGTGAATCCCAGAAGGTCCTGAGATTTAGTTGAAGGACTAATAGAAGGTTTTGAATTAGGCTTTTCTGGGATCACATCCGGAATCTACTGTTTGCTAGCTGTATAATCTTAAAATCTTTATAAAGCTGATTTTCTACTCGTGCCTGGAGACAGCAGATCTAGCTCATAGCTGGCGAGGCCGAAGCAGGCAGCATTGGCAGCAGGGTCTTGAGGCCTGGCACATCTTTCGCTCTTAGTAAGCGGTGGTTGTTACACTCAGAACAAGTTTGTAGAAGGACTGAGTGAATGAAAATGGAGACCTTGCTGCCTTCAGAGTCCAAATTCCACCTTTCTTAGGTCCAGAAACCCAGTTTTCTCTACTCTAATCCCTGTCCTGTTGCCACACACTCTACTGGCCCCAGATCAAGCAGGGGACAGAGAAGCCTCTAGGGGAAGATCCTGGGAGGTGCAGTGTGTCCTGGGGTTCTGCTGGGAAAGGCTGAGCACACCCTCCTGGGTGTGGCCCACCCACCTGAATGGGGCAATGCTCCAGGAAGCAGAGAGGGAACAGAGCCGCAGGGCTCCCAGCCCCGGGAAGCGCCCGGCTAAGCCTTATAAAGGGGCCAGTTTCCGTCCAGGGCGCATCTCACTTATCCTTCTCCTCGGTGGCGTCTCCTCTGATCAGGTAAGTCTGCTCCGGCCTATCTCTCTTTTCTAGGAGGAGCTGGGAAGCTGCTCTGGGAGGGGCTGCAGGAGCCTGTGGTCCAGTCCCGACTCTGCCGCCAGCGGGGCTGTGTGCCTTCACCCCTGCTGAGGTCCCGTCTGTGTGGCAGGACGACCAATACTCCCTGCCCCTCCACTGGCTCCTCGGTGATGCTCTTGTGGACACGTGCCCAGTGGGAGCTGAGGACCCTCCCCCTCCTCTTGCTTTCTTCCCTCTCTGAATTCACCTGCTTATCAGGTCAAAAAACCCACCGACCCCACCCTTGAGGAGAGTGGGAGCCCCAGCCAAAGCCTTCACCCCAGGCCTGGGACCCCCACTCACCGTTACTCTGGTGAGACGTCCTGCCCTGACCTGGGGAAAAGACTGATCACCCAGAGCTCCCCACCTCCTCCCAGCAGGAAGATGCTCAGGGTCCATCTGCACACGGGGCTCGGCTCTGGTCTTGGCCACGGTGACAGAGGCCTTGGGTGGGTCCTCTTACTGACAGAACAGTGGGCTCTTTCTCCTCATCAGAAGGCAGTGGGGTTTGTCTTAGATACTGACACGCGTGACGCAGGGTCGTGTCCTGGCTGCTGAGGGAAGTCTCGCATGGGAGGGCTGCTCTGTCCCATTTCTCTGCTGGGGTCCAGGGCAGCCCAGACCTCTGACTGCTGGGGGAAGAACCTGCTTAGGGAAGTCAGACGTTCTCTTTATTTTAATGAGGTCAGGCCTTGGAGATGCAGATAGTGCCCAGTAACAGAAAATCGGAAGGACCCCCATCTCCCACATCCCACCCAACAGCCTAGAGCTGAGCTGTGTATTTCCTTTCACTTCAGAATCCCAGCCGATTCTGATCCCCAGTCCCTCTTTCTCTCTCAGGGGTGGTCCAGGAAGACCCCCGCCAGGGCTCAGAACAGGACTGCATTTCTGTCCACTTATTGCAGAGCTTGCTAGAAGTCCAGGTGGGCTTCTAGGGGGTCTTCCTGAAGCAGCCCAGGAGGCTCCGACCGGATCAGAGGAGATGCTGTCCTGCCCCGTTACTCTGACCCTGATGCTGAACCTGGAGGAGATGGATTTGCTGCTGTTCGGGGGGTGGCGTCATCCAAGGCTCTGGTTGCTGCGTCCCGCCTCAGGCCCAGTCTTCTCACTGGGGCTGCCCCCCGTTTCTGCTTCCACATGCCGTGGTCCTCCCCACAGTGGAGTCTGCCGGTCTCCCTTACCTCCTCTCCCCTGAGCTGTGGGGACCCAGGCCCACGCCCGGTCACGCCCTCCTGCTCCTCAGCCTCTCCTCCCAGCACGCAGAGAAGCAGTTTCTTCTGTCCCATCTGAGCCGCGCTGCGCTGGCTGCTCAGCCCCCATCCAGGTGTCCGAACTCAGGGACCCTCCCTGGGGAAGGACACAGAAGCTCACTGACTCCTCTTCTGGCAGCTCTTTGGAAGCCAAGATGAGCGGCTCTCAGCTTGAGCAGGCCATTTCAGCCTTGATCGACCTGTTCCACAAATACTCAGGATCCGATGACACCATCGAGAAGCAGGCCCTGCAGCAGCTGCTGAAGGAGAACTTCCCCAACTTCCTCAGTGCCTGTGTGAGTGGGGTTCTGGTCCCCCGTGGTGACTGGCAGGACTGAGGACCCTTCCTGGGTGACTTTGGACAAGTCACTCTCATTCTCTGATCCTCACTTTCTCATCTGCAAAGGGGCATCATAGAACTTCCTATCCTGTCCTATATCGGGGTGTAAAGAGATGATGTATGTGGCAAAGTAGGAAAATGTGTGGATAGAAGTAGTTGATAAGTTATCACAAAGCGCTACAACTGGAGGGCAGTGGATGGGTCTTCTCTCACCTGTCCCACCTTCTGTATGAGACTCAAACTCTTCTGCCTAGATCTTGAGAGGCTCTACCAGCAGCTCTTAGGGTTCTTGAGATCAGAGGGAAGGTGACAGAAATTCCATCATTGGCAGAATATTTTTAATAGGAACAAAATTTTATTTATTTATCTAAAAATATATTTAATTTACAATGTTGTATTAGTTCAAGTGTACAGCATAGTGATTTGAGACTTTTATAGATTATACTCCATCAGTTATTATAACACATTGGTAATATCTTCTATGCTGTACTTTACATCTTTTAATCTCTCTCTTTTTTGTTATACCTGGTAGTTTGTACCTGTTAATCCCCTTCCCTTTCTTGCCCCTCCTCCTATCCCTCTCACCTCTGGAACAACTAGGTTGCTTTCTGTATAAATGCACTACTGACAGAATTTAACCTCTCCTTTTACAATGCATAACTCATTTGCTGACGTGCTTTAACCCAACAATTAGAATATTCGGAATGAATTACAAAAAAAAAGAGGTTGCTGCTGCTGCTAAGTCGCTTCAATCGTGTCCGACTCTGTGCGACCCCATAGATGGCAGCCCACCAGGCTTCCCAGTCCCTGAAATTCTCCAGCCAAGAACACTGGAGTGGGTTGCCATTTCCTTCTTCAAAAAAAAAAAAGGTTGCTAGGTAACACAGAGGTTAGGTAAGTAAGAAAAGGGAACTCAGAGCATGTAGGATCCTGGAGGCCAATAAGAAAAAATTGGAGAGGAGGGTTAGGTTGAAGATGACAAGGATAGAGTTTATTTATTATTTATTTATTTGAAGTATAGTCAATAATATATGTATATAGTTATGATATTGTGTTAGTTTCCAGGTATGCAACACAGTGATTTGGTTATATTTACATATGAGAAGGGCTTATTTGGGGCTTTTCTGGTAGCTCAACTGGTAAAGAATCCACCTGTAGTACAGGAGACCCCGGTTTGATTCCTGGATCAGGAAGTTCCCCTGGAGAAGGGATAGATTACCCAGTCTGGTATTCTTGCCTGGAGAATCTCCATGGACAGATGAGCCGGTGGGCTACAGTTCATGGAGTCGTAAAGAGTCAGACAGACTGAGCATAGCACAGCGTTGATCTGAGTCCTGGAGCAGAACTTAGGTAGGTTGAGCCATGTAGGGGGTTGAGGGGGTGGTCTGGGGCTGGAGACCACCCACCAGCACACTGATCAGGGCAGCTCAGGGCAGAGTCTGCTCACCATGTGAATCTCTCATCCAGGTTCACATTTGGGGAAAGACTCTCTGTTGAACTGCAAGGCAATGTCAGTGTTCCCACCTCATCCCTCATCTCCCCTCCTCAATGCCACACCAGACACCTTTGGGCTGTGCTGGGCCCTCATTTCTGTCTCTACTTCCTCATCACTCTTGTGGAGCTGAATTTGCCTTGTTTTGTGTTTTTTTTTTTTTCCCCCACAGGAGAAAAGGGGCAGAGATTACTTGTCCAATATCTTTGAGAAAAAGGACAAGAATAAGGACCAGAAGATTGACTTTTCTGAGTTCCTGTCCTTGCTGGCGGACATAGCCTCAGACTACCACAACCACAGCCACGGAGAGGAGCTCTGTTCTGGGGGAAATAAGTGAGTCCAGAGGCCTCCAGACAACCCAAGAAACAATAAAGTGTCTTTTCTCACCAGAAACTTGTGTTAATTCCTCCTTTTTGTTGCTACATGTAGCTCCGAGAGAATACACAATGGTCAGTTACCTGCTTTGTAGATTCTCCAGTATATGAACAAATTCTCCATAGCAAATCTCCTTCCCAGTGTAGAGCGGTGATGAGACTTTTTGCAAAGAAAATTGACAAGTTTATTGTCTAAGAGGAAACATCTCCTGAGGAAATACAGACAGGCAGATTGACAATCACTCTGTGTGGTTTCAACACATGCCCGCCTCCAAACACCCTCATTCACACAATCCCAACCATCTAAATGATGCAGTTGCTTCTGAAGACACTGGAACGTGGCCAGCACTTTTTCCTGGGAGATCAATCTCTTGCTCTGTCCCAGCCCTCACCACCTGTAGGGGACCCAGGGTCAGGGTGTCTCTCCAGCCAGAGCGGGCAAGAGAGCCCCACCTTCATCAATTAGATTGTTCCTCAGCAGAGGAATTATCCTTGAATACTGACAGTTTATACTGGCTGTTCCATGCACCTGTGATTAGAGAGAAGAAAAGTGTGAGGCTGTTACCATCCTGTGCTCTGGGCGCTAAGTCTTCTATCATGCGATTTTTGTCTTTAGAAAACTAAAACTCTTTAAGCCAATGGTCCCAGCAGAAAACAGAGTGTACCCCTGTTAGAAAGGCTGGACTATTTCATGTAAGATCTCTCAGCTTCAATTTGACCAACAGTTATAAAATTTCTATTCAAAGGGGAAAAATTTCTGCTGAGGAAAAGGCCTACTGTTATATGTGGTAACCGATGCTGTCTTTTTAAATGTCCTTTTGAATCAGGTCTGTGTTAATAATAGTTTTACCCTCAATATATCCCCAGCCAAGGCACTGTATACATAAGTGATAATGTACATTGTCAGATTTCTGTAACTGTATTCAACTGAATTAAAAATAAAGAAGTGAAGGAACACTCTTCTCCCAGATAAAGACAGGTGCGCTTACCTTCAGGTTACCCAGAGCCTGTTCCTCAGCCAAGCCTGTTCCAAGCCAAGCTGGTGGCAGCTCCTTCACCAGGTCTCCATGGGAGCTGGAGGGACAAAGTGTCAAGACGCTGATGAGGCTGCTCAGGAATCCCTCAGCGTTTTTTTTTTTTTTTTCCTGATGGGAACATGGGGTGGAGTCTATGCTTAAAGGAGGTTAGTTACTATGGACTGAGCTGCTGTTGAATCATCCTCTTTGCTGGATGAAGGAGAGCAAAGGAGAGGAACAGGAAAAATATGAAATGGAGCTTCTGCATTTTAACTAATGAGAAGCTAACCAATGGGGAAAAAACAAACACTAAAATGCATGCTGGCTTTCCATGACAGGGACCCTTGACCCTCCTGCCTGTTTTGAGCTTCTGCTAAATCATCCATGTCTTCTGGATTTCTTCCCAGATTGCTGCCTCCCCAGGATACCCAGCTGCAGACTAAGTCATCTATGAGACTTTGTTTTTGATTAAAAGCAAACTCTTTTAGAGGACTGTATTCAATCCTACCTTTCCAAATAGCTAATATCAATCAAGTTTTATTTTTTCCCAATCATTTCCCAAATAATGTGTGCATGTCCATTGAGTTACTGGCTGTCTACACTCACAGAAGTCATACATTTAATCATCCAAGTAGCTCCAGAATGAGAGCAGTACCCCTTTTCCATCAGCAGCCATATTCTCCTGAAAGAAAAGTGGGGAATGAGAGAGTTAATTCTTGGGTAGGTTGATAAGGAGTCCAGGGCCCCAGAAAAAGAGGAAGGGGTCTGGAGCCCTCAAGAAGGAGAAAGGGGTCTGGATATCTCAAGAAGGAGAAAAGGACAAACTTTTTCCCTACATTCCTTTGTTTAGTCACATAAAACTTCTTTTTTTTTTTTTTAAGCCCGGAGCTAAAGATTACATGACAAAACAACTCATCTTGCTCAATCAGTTCAGTTGCTCAGTCATGTTTGACTGTGATCCCACGGACTGCAACATGCAGGGCCTCCCTGTCCATCACCAATTCCCAGAGCTTACTCAAACTCATGTTCATCACGTTGGTGATGCCATCCAACCACCTTAACCTCTGTCATTCCCTTCTCCCCCTGACTTCAATCTTTTCCAGCATCAGGGTCTTTCCAAATGAGTCAGTTCCTCTCATCAGGTGGCCTAAGTATTGGAGTTTCCAACTTCAACATCAGTCCTTCAAACGAATATTCAGGACTGATTTCCTTTAGATTTGACTGGTTTGATCTTGCTGTCCAAGGGATTCTTAAGAGTATTCTGAAACATCACAGTTCAAAACTATCAATTCGTCAGTGCTCAGCTTTCTTTATGGTCCAACCTCATATCCATATATGACTACTGGAAAAAGCACAGCTTTGACTAGACAGACCTTAGTTAGTAATGTATCTGCTTTTTATATGCTGTCTAGTTTGTCGTAACTTTTCTCCATTAGCCTGTTAATCTTTATTTGTTGCTGCTGCTCTGCTGCTAAGTCGCTTCAGTCATGTCCGACTCTGTGCGACCCTGTAGATGGCAGCCCACTAGGCTTCTCTGTCCCTGGGATTCTCCAGGCAAGAATACTGGAATGCCATTTCCTTCTCCAGTGCATGAAAGTGAAAAGTGAAAGTGAAGTTGCTCAGTCGTGCCCGACTCTTAGTAACCCCATGGACTGCAGCCTACCAGGCTCCTCTGTCCATGGGATTTTCCAGGCAAGAGTACTGGAGTGGGTTGCCATTGCCTTCTCCAATCTTTATCTATTAGAGGGCAAACAGAATGAAAACCACAATCACAGGAAACCAATCACACTGATCACATGGACCACAGCCTTGACTAACTCAATGAAACTATGAACCATACCAGGTAGGGCCACTCAAGATGGACGGGTCATGGTGGAAGGTTCTGACAAAACATGGTCCACTGGAGAAGGGAATGGCAAACCAGTTCAGTATTCTTGCCTTGAGAACCCCATGAACAGTATGAAAAGCTAAAAGATATGACACTGAAAGATGAACTCCCCAGGTCAGTAAGTGTCCAATATACTATTGCAGAAGAGCAGAGAAATTGCTCCAGAAAGAATGAAGAGGCTGAGCCAAATCAAAAAAGGCACTGAGCTGTGGATTTGACTGGTGATGGAAGTAAAGTGTGATGCTGTAAAGAATGATATTGCATTGGAACCTGGAATGTTAGGTCCACGAATCAAGGTAAATTGAAAGTGGTCAAACAGGAGATGGCAAGAATGAACATCAGCATTTTAGGAATCAGTGAACTAAAATGGACTGGAACGGGCAAATTAAACTCAGATGACCATTATATCTATTACTGTGGGTAAGAATCCATTAGAAGAAATAAAGTAACCCTCATAGTCAACAAAAGAGTCTGAAATGCAGTACTTGGGTGCAGTCTCTAATATGACAGAATGATCTCTGCTTGTTTCCAAGGCAAACCATTCAATATCACAGTTATCCAAGTCTATGCCCCAACCACTAATGCCAAAGAAGCTGAAGTTGAACGGTTCTATGAAGACCTACAAGACTGTTTAGAAATAACACTCAAAAAAGTTGTCCTTTTCATCATAGAGGACTGGAATGCAAAAGTAGGAGGTCAAGAGATACCTGGAGTAACAGGCAAACTGGACCTTGGAGCACAAAATGAAGCGGAGCAAAGGCTAGTAGAGTTTTTCCAACAGAAGACACTGGTCATAGTAAACACCCTCTTCCAACAACACAAGAGACAACTCTACACGTGGACACCAACAGTTAATCAGCTCTGAAATCTGATTATATTATTTGCAGCCAAAGATGAAGAAGCTCTATACAGTCAGCAAAAACAAAACCAGGAGCTGACTGTGGCTCAGATCATGAACTCCTTATTGCCAAATTCAGACTTAAATTGAAGAAAGTATGGAAAACCACTAGACCATTCAGGTATGACATAAATCAAATCCCTTACAATTATACAGTGAAAGTGACAAATAGATTCAAAGGACTTCATCTGATAGACAGAGTGCCTGAAGAACTATGGATGGAGATTTGTAACACTGTACAGGAGGCAGTGATCAAAACCATCCAAAGGAAAAGAAATGCAAAAGGCAAAATGGTTGTCTGAAGAGGCCTTAAAAATAGCTGAGAAAATAAGAGAAGTGAAAGGCAAAGGAGAAAAGGAAAAATATACTCATCAAAATGCAGAGCTCCAAAGAATAGCAAGGAGAGATAAGAAAGCCTTCCTCAGTGATCAGTGCAAAGAAATAGAGGAAAACAATAGAATGGGAAAGACTAGAGATCTCTTCAAGAAAATTAGAAATACGAAGGGAACAATTCATGCAAAGATGGGCACAATAAAGGACAGAAATGGTACGGACCTAACAGAAGCAGAAAATACTAAGAGGTGGCAATGATATACAGAAGAACTATACAAAAAGATCTTCATGATGCAGATAACTATGATGATGTGATCACTCACTTAGAGCCAGACATCCTGGAGTGTGAAGTAAAGTGGGCCTTAGGAGGCATCACTATGAACAAAGCTAGTGGTGATGAAATTCCAGTTGAGCCATTTCAAATCTTGAAAGATGATTACTGGTTTGATCTTGCCGTCTAAGGGATTCTCAAGAGTTTTATGCAACATCACAGTTCAAAACCATCAGTTCTTCAGCGCTTAGCTTTCTTTATGGTCCAACCCTCACATCCATACATGACTACTGGAAAAGACATAGCTTTGACTAGACAGACCTTAGTCAGTAAAGTAACATCTCTGCTTTTTAATATGCTGTCTAGGTTTGTCATAACTTTTCTCCATTAGCCTCTTATCCTTATCTGTTAGAGGACAGACAGAATGAAAACCACAATCACACTCTCACATATGGATGTAAGAGTTGGACTATAAAGAAAGCTGAGCTCTGAAAAACTGATGCTTTTGAACTTTGTTGTTGGAGAAGACTCTTGAGAGTCCCTTGGACTGCAAGGAGATCCAGTCAATCCTAAAGGAAATCAGTCCTGAATACTCATTGGAAGGACTGATGCTGAAGCTGAAACTCCAATACTTTGGCCACCTGATGTGAAGAACAGATTAATCAGAAAAGACCCTGCTGCTGGGATGAAACTGGAGGCAGGAGGAGAAGGGGACAGCAGAGGATGAGATGGTTGAATGGCATCACTGACTTGATGGACATGAGTTTGAGCAAGCTCCAGGAATTGGTGATGGACAGGGAAGCCTGGCATGATGCAGTCCATGTGGTCGCAAAGAGTCGGATATGACTGAGCAACTGAACTGAACAGAACTTCTTCCAAGAAGCAAGTGTCTTAATTTCATGGCTGCAGCCATCATCTGCAGTGATTTTGGTGCCCAAGAAAATAAAGTCTGTTTCCACTGATTTCTCATCTATTGACCATGATGGGACTGGATGCCATGACTTTAGTTTTTTGGATGTTGAGTTTTAAATCAACTTTTCTACTCTTTCACTTTCATCAAGAGGCTCTTTAGTTCCTCTTCATTTTCTACCATAAGGGTGGTGTCATTTGTATATTTAAGGTTATTGATATTTCACCTGGCAATCTTGATTCCAGCTGTGGTTCATTCAGCCCAGCATTTCGCATGATGTACTGGGCCTATAAGTTAAATCAGCAGGGTGACAATATACAGCCTTGATGTACTCCTTTCCCAGTTTGGAACCAGTCTGTTGCTCCATGTCTGGTTCTAACTGTTGCTTCTTGACCTTCATACAGGTTTCTCAGAAGGCAGGTAAGGTGGTCTGGTATTCCCATCTCTCTAAAAATTTTCCCGTTTGTTGTGATCCATTCAGTCAAAGGCTTTATCACAGTCAATGAAGCAGAAGTAATTGTTTTTCTGGAATTCTCTTGCTTTTTCTATGATCCAACAAATATTGGCAATTTGCTTTCTGGTTCCTCTGCCTTTTCTAAATCCAGTTTGAGCATTTGGAAGTTCTCGGTTCACATACTGTTGAAGCCTGGCTTGGAGAATTTTGAGCTTTACTTTACTAGCATGTGAGATATGTGCAATTGTGAGGTATTTTGAACATTCTTTGGCGTTGCCTTTCACTGGGATTGGAATGAAAACTGACATTTTCTAGTCTGGTGGCCACTGCTGACTTTTTCAAATTTGCCAGGATATTGAGTGCAGCACTTTCACAGCATCATCTTTTAGGATTTGAAATAACTCAACTGGAATTCCATCACCTCCACTAGCTTTGTTTGTAGTAATGCTTCCTAAGGCCCACTTGACTTTGCACTCTAGGATGCCTGGCTCTAGGTGAATGATCACACCATTGAGGTCGTCTGGGTCATGAAGATCTTTTTATATAGTCTTCTGTGTATTCTTGCCATCTCTTCTTAATACTTTCTGCTTCTGTTAGGACCATACCATTTCTGTTCTTTATTGTGCCCATCTTTGCATGAAATCTTCCTTTAGTATCTCTAATAATTTTCTTGAAGAGATCTCTAGACTTTCCCATTCTATTGTTTTCCCCTATTTCTTTGCACTGATCAAGTATATACTGCCTTGCTTTGCATTGGAAAAGTATATAATGCCTTGCTTTGCATTGAAAATGTGTGTAAAACCTTGCTAAACACTAGCAAGTAGGCATTCTTTCTACCCCGTTCTGATGTCCGTGTCAGAAGCTCTCCAAGCCTGGTCTCTGACCCTGGATCGAAATCCTCTCCTCCAGAGGTCACAAATCCCAGCATAGCACATGTCTCGCAGCTGTAGCCTACAGTCTCCAGGTGACATCCTGACCCTAAATCTCCTCTTTGCTTTCCCACAGCCACTTCACATTGCCACTGCCCTCAGACACCAGAAAACTGCATGGCAGATAATGAAGATTCAGAGAAGGAGAGCAAGAACTGCACATGCAGGTCATTTATTTCCCCTTCCATATTAAATTTTTTTTTTTTCTGATCCATAGACTCTTCCTTATAAACCTTTCCCATCTCCTCTTTCCATCCTTTTATGATTATCCTTCTGAAGGACCTGCTCTCTTATAGGCACTTGGGATCCTGGGAGCTTATATAAAATCTATGAAATCGGTCTGCAGCCCTCTTCCCCTACTTTCTTAGCATCGTCTTGGCTCCTGACCTCAGGTCTGCACCATTGAACCTGGCTTTGTCACCATGAGTGACTTGAGCAGGAGTTGAGGCTGGAGTCAGTAGGTATGGACCTATGCAGCTGAAGGGCCCCCATAAAGTTTGCACTGCCCTGATCTATGCTATATGGATGCTTTCCCGCCCCGGGAGGCCTTGGACCTGCCTGCCTGCCTGATCCCTTCCTTCCAGGTGTCAAAACACTCTCTGCTCATGTCCTTGAGGAATGTTTTTGGGGATGTCAATGGTGATGATAAAGAAAAGGATCGGAAAGAGCAAGTGTGAACGTGCAGCCTGGGATGAAAAGATGAGGCAGATGAGGGCATGGGTCTCCATCACGTCCCCAACTCTCTTGGTGTTTCAGAAACATTGGCAAAAACACTGGGGGCAGCTGTTGAATGTGACCACAAAAGTGGAGACACGAGGGTGGTAATAATCTATGTAGACTTGAGGATGCCCTGAGCACATCTCCCCAGAGCACAGGTCCCTATCCACACATGCCCCCAAGATTGTTGGGCTGGATCCTCCAGCAGCTCTACATTCGCAGGGAGGCTGGGGGACACTGTGGGGTCACTGTGTGTATGAGTCCAGGAGCTGCTGTTCCAGCATGTTCTCTTTGAAGATCTCCACTGGCGGGTTTCTCATCTCTCTCTGCAGGACCCAGCTCTGCCCTCCCAACCCCCTAAAGGCATCAGGAAGCACTCCTAGTTCAAAACCAGCTGTAGTGAGAGGTTAGGGTGGACCCACCCTCCCTAGTCCTAGGCTCCTGGGAATAAAGTGGAGGAGACACAGGTGCCCAGAGCTCGTGCAGGCAGGGAGTCGCTTTGCAGCTCTGCATCCCTGTGGGTGCTCCTTGGCCCTGATGGTCCCAGCTAGCCTGAGAAGGAACTGATGCCGGGAGCTGCCACGGGAGATCCCACCCATGACAGGGTCATGTGGAAGAGAACTGTTAAGCAAGGCTTCAGAGCTCAAGGGGCTCCCTAGGCTTTCTCGAGCATTCTACCCCCAAACCAGCATCTGTCTGTTTTACTGTTTCATGACTTTTACCAACTCCTCTGACATTAACAGAGGGCTAACCCTGACCACCTTTCTCTGAAGAAAATCAGCTTAGGGCTATAGCTAATAAGTCTCCTGGACATGAGAGAAATATCTCAAATCAAACCCCCTCTGTTAGCATTCTAGCTTACTTGGCACATATATCCAAACTCTTGCAACTATGCATACAATTATTTACAGCCTCCCAACTGTGAGAAGCACGAAAAGCCTAAGACACTGAGCCTTTGATAGAGTTAAAAGTTATTAGAGTAGTGCTAGTGCTGGTGTAGGATTTCATTATTGGGCCAATGCTTGTTGCTAGGTTCCCAAATCTCTTATCCACTGTGCACCTGGGAATGTGTTAGTTAACATAGTGAGAATGCGAGAAAAACATGTGTAGCCTTGAATTTAACCATATCAGACTTTGGAGCTGACTGGTTCTTTTTGTAACTCGCTGCACCTCTGCTCTGTGAAAAACGTAACTCTTTTTGGCACTTTCTGAGGCTGACATAGATTAGAAATATAAAGAAAAAAACACTTTGAGGGAAAATAAGTTTTTGGTTGAGCAGCCTTTATCAAAAGACAGTCATACAATGTTCACAGGCCTCCAAGGCCAGAAGATACTGAACACAACATTATTTGTGGGAAAGGTACGCAGAAAAAATCATGGTTTTGAATAAGGGCAAAACTGCTGGAATGTTGGGCTGATTCTGTATGACCTTGCATCTTTCATTTCCCTCTATGTACAAAAAGGTATATAAGTACTGTTTAAAAATAAAGCTATGGATCTTGCTAGTCAAAGCAGCTTGATCTCCTTGTGTCAATCATTTTCCTCCTCTTACTCTCTCTTTCAGGCTAGTTCCCATCTGGAGTACAGAGATCCACCGTGTCTACTCATTTGCCTGGGTTTCTAAGACCTGACCAGAAAGGCCCCTGTGCCTTCACTACCTCGGGAGACCAGGAAGGCACCTGTGGCCTCACGTAGACGGTGCAAGTCTCTTGTCTTGAGACTTTATTGATTTTCTGTATAAACCAAGGAACATCAGCCTCTTTTCTTCTCTCCTCTATTTTCTTATCTACAACATTCTTATCTGTCTCTCTCCCTCTCTGAATCAATCGCCGACGCTGTTTCTCCTTTGGGTTTCCCTGGATCCTGAGGGGGCTGGACCCTGGCAAACTGAGCCTGGGGTCCCTCAGCCTCTGGAGCCCTGGGGGCCCTGGGTCACCTCGGGGCACCATTTCTCAACTGGAGTTGAAGGTTCCATAGATTCTTCTGTGTATGTGTCCAACTCCAACTAAAGAAACACCAGAAAGCAACTCAGCACAGTGTGTACTTGGGATGTTCTTTTCAAGTTATTCATATTCTTTTTATTCCAATTCTTTCTGTTTTTTCTTTGTAAACCCAGACATGCTTCTGCTCATTTTAATTAGATAAAATTAGCAAGGAGATTAAGGTAAAAGGAGAAATGAAAAATATTTAAATATTTGGTAGAATTTACAAAAATGAATCGAACAATGAGGTATGAGAAGGAATACAACAAAGACACATCTGAAACATTCCCTGGATTTCATATGACTTAAACCAGTCTCCGTGCTAAATAGGTGGGGAAACAGTGGAAACACTGGCTGACTTTATTTTTCTGGGCTCCAAAATCACTGCAGATGGTGATTGAAGCCATGAAATTAAAAGTTTGGAAGAAAAGTTATGACCAACCTAGACAGCATATTAAAAAGCAGAGACATTACTTTGTCAACAAAGGTCCGTCTAGTAAAGGCTATGGTTTTTCCAGTGGTCATGGATGGATGTGAGAGTTGGACTATAAAGAAAGCTGAGTGCCGAAGAACTGATGCTTTTGAACTGTGGTGTTGGAGAAGACTCTTTCGAGTCCCTTGGACTGCAAGGAGATCCAACCAGTCCATCCTAAAGGAGATCAGTCCTGAGTGTTCATTGGGAGGACTGATGTTGAAGCTGAAACACCAGTACTTTGGCCACCTGATGCAACGAGCTGACTCATTTGAAAAGACCCTGATGTTGGGAAAGATTGAGGGCAGGAGGAGAAGGGGACGGCAGAGGATGAGATGGCTGGATGGCATCACTGACTCAATGGACATGGGTTTGGGTGAAGTCCAGGAGTTGGTGATGGACAGAGAGGCCTGTCTTGCTGTGGTTCACGGGGTCGCAAAGAGTTGCACACGACTGAGCGACTGACCTGAAATGAAACCAGTCTCCAGACGAGGGGAGAAGAATTCTCTTCCTTGCCATCTTGAATTGTAGATTCAGGGGATGTGGAAGAACATTCTTCAGAAACAACTTCGTTCTCCTTCTCTTCAAATGTCACCAAGAATAAACAGTCAGTCAGTATCATTCTCGAATGGCCCACACTACATCCAATTCAAACCACTCACCTGTTTCCTGTCTGAATTTATTTGCAAGCTCTCCAGAATTTTTTTCCCCTTTTCATTTTATTTTTCTCCCTACTCTCTCCCCATTGAGCCAACAGGCCAATGGGGCCAATCAGAAAACCAAAGCAACAACACACTCCAGCCCCTGTGGATTTTCCAGGGCAAAGACTTCCCAGTTCTTTCTTGTTTGCATCTGTTGTGAACAAGTGGTTACTTGGTAACACAGACATACATAGGTGTGCTTTTGCATCCTTCCCCCTTCCCCCAATTTTTGGTTTCTTTTTCCTTTTATAGAAAATGCAAACAAAAGAAAAACAAGGTTTTCTACTGAAAGTACATTTCTTCTTCAATATGAAGACATTAATTGAACTGATTGGATCCCCCATGCAGTGGTCAGCAAGGTCCTTTGGCAACTGACAGAACATTTTGAGTCTCAGGAGCTGGGGTTTGTTTGAAGAAACTTCCCTATACAAGTCATGAGCAAAGGGAGATAGATGTGTGGACAGGGAGAGGGCTCATGGGGAAGAGGACTAAAGGAGAAAAGAAAAGAATGTCATTGGTGAGGAAGAAAATGAGAAACTGCTTCTGTTTCTCTCCCTGACCTTCTTCCCTTTCTTCTTGCCGAAGGATGACTCCAGCCCACCCGGTGTGTGAGCTGAGTTCACTCTTGGGGTCTTCAATGCATACTGTTTTGTCTTCACTTCCATAGAACATTGCCTTTGTGTATGTTATTATTACATATTTGGTTCCCCCAGCATCTTAACTGTGCATCAGTCACTGAGAAATGAAGGTTGCCTATTAGGAATCAGTTCAGCTCAATTCAGTTGCTCAGTTGTGTCCGACTCTTTGCGATCCCATGAATTGCAGCATGCCAGGCTTCCCTGTCCATCACCAACTCTTAGTTTTCTGAATGTTGAGCTTTAAGCCAACTTTTTCACTCTCCTCTTTCACTTTCATCAAGAGGCTTTTTGGTTCCTCTTCACTTTCTGCCATAAGTATTGTGTCATCTGCATGTCTGAGGTTATTGATATTTCTCCTGGCAATCTTGATTCCAGCTTGTGCTTCTTCCAGCCCAGCGTTTCTCATGATGTACTCTGCATAAACAAGCAGGGTGACTATAGAGCCTTGATGTACTGCTTCTCCTATTTGGAACCAGTCTGTTGTTCCATGTCCAGTTCTAACTGTTGCCTCCTGACTTGCATATAGGTTTCTCAAGAGGCAGGTCAGGTGGTATGATATTCCCATCTCTTTCAGAATTTTCCACAGTTTATTGTGATCCACACAGTCAAAGGCTTTGGAGTTCACTCAAACTCACGTCCATCGAGTTGGTGATGCCATCCAGCCATCTCATCCTCGGTCATCTCCTTTTCCTCCTGCCCCCCAATTCCTCCCAGCATCAGAGTCTTTTCCAATGAGTCAACTCTTTGCATGAGGTGGCCAAAGTATTGGAGTTTCAGCTTTAGCATCATTCCTTCCAAAGAAATCCCGGGGCTGATCTCCTTCAGAATGGACTGGTTGGATCTCCTTGCAGTCCAAGGGACTCTCAAGAGTCTTCTCCAACATCACAGTTCAAAAGCATCAATTCTTCAGTGCTCAGCTTTCTTCACAGTCCAACTCTCACATCCATACATGACTACTGGAAAAACCATAGCCTTGACTAGATGGACCTTTGTTGGCAAAGTAATGTCTCTGCTTTTGAATATGCTATCTAGGTTGGTCATAACTTTCCTTCCAAGGAGTAAGCATCTTTTAATTTCATGGCTGAAGTCACTATCTGCAGTGATTGGAGCCCCCAAAATAAAGTCTGACACTGTTTCCACTGTTTCCCCATCTATTTGCTCTGAAGTGATGGGACCAGATGCCATGATCTTCGTTTTCTGAATGTTGAGCTTTAAGCCAACTTTTTCACTCTCTTCTTTCACTTTCATCAAGAGGTTTTTTAGTTCCTCTTCACTTTCTGCCATAAAGGTGGTGTCATCTGCATATCTGAGGTTATTGATATTTCTCCCGGCAATCTTGATTCCAGCTTGTGCTTCCTCCAGCCCAGAGTTTCTCATGATGTAATCTGCATATAAGTTAAATGAGCAGGGTGACAATACACAGCCTTGACGTACTCCTTTTCCTATTTGAAACCAGTCTGTTGTTCCATGTCCAGTTCTAACCGTTGCTTCCTGACCTGCATACAGGTTTCTCAAGAGGCAGGTCAGGTGGTCTGATATTCCCATCTCTTTCAGAATTGTCCACAGTTTATTGTGATCCACACAGTCAAAAGCTTTGGCATAGTCAATAAAACAGAAATAGATGTTTTTCTGGAACTGTCTTGCTTTTTTCATGATCCAGCAGATGTTGGCAATTTGATCTCTGGTTCCTCTGCCTTTTCTAAAACCAGCTTGAACATTTGGAAGTTCACGGTTCACGTATTGCTGAACTCTGGCTTAGAGAATTTTGAACAGTACTTTACTAGCGTGTGAGATGAGTGCAATTGTGCGGTAGTTTGAGCATTCTTTGGCATTGCCTGTCTTTGGGATTGGAATGAAAACTGATCTTTTCCAGTCCTGTGGCCACTGTCGAGTTTTCCAAATTTGCTGGCATATTGATGCAGCTCTTTCACAGCATCATCTTTCAGGATTTGAAACAGCTCAACTGGAATTCCATCACCTCCACTAGCTTATCAAATATTAATAAGCAAGAAGCAAGATTTTACTGAAAGGGCCTTAACAGTCCCACAGCTTTTCTAATCTTTAAACATTTTGAAAAACTAGTTTGTATTGGAGTATAGTTACTTTACAATGTTGTGTTTATGTCTGCTGCACAGCAAAGTGAATCAGTTATATATATATATATATATATATATATATATATATACACACACACACTTCTTTTTAGACTCTTCTCCCATATAGGTTATTATAGTATTGACCCAGGAGACTGGCAGACTACATTCAATGGGGTTGCAAAGAGTTGGACATGAGTGAGTGACTAAGCACAGCACAACAAATATTGATAGAGTTCCCTGTGTCATATAGTAGATCCTTGTTAGATTTCTACTTTGTATATAATAGTGTGTAAATATCAATCCCAATCTCCCAGTTTATTCCAGACATTTTCCTCGACTTCCTTATTCTTTGAGCATCTACTTTAAAATGTGTGTCAAGTTCTTCCCCACCATGATGATATGTGAACGTTTTACAACCCAAGAATATTTTTCTTGAAACCTGGGAGCTTCCTTCCTAAATGTAATAATGAAGAAAAATGGGATCGCTTTATCCCAGTCTGTGTGCAAAGGCAGAAGCCTCATTTCCAGTAGTGCCTGTGAGTAAGCACACATGGCCAGCGCTGAGGCTGAGAACCTGTATTATCTTCTCATTAGCTCACTCAGTGTTTACGAGCCAGCACCCCACCCCTCCTCCCGCCCAGTCACTTGTTTCAGAGGAGCCAAGTTCAGTCTTTCTCCTCCCAATAGTCTTGACCTTTATCACAACGTCTTGAATCAATTTTCCTTGCCTATTTAATCCCATCCAATGCAATGTTTTTGGGATGATCTGTGGCACTTTTCTATTAACTAAATAACTAAAGAAAAATCTTAATTTCAAAATCCATAATGACAGCTGCTTCAGTCAGTTCAGGGCACAGTAACAGAATATCTTAGATGAGGTTGCTTAAACAATAATTATTTGTTTCTCATGGTTCTAAAAGTTGAGAGTTGAAGGTGAGGATGCAAGGTCAGGTTCTGGTGTATGCCTTCTTACTTGGTTATGTTTTGCCACCGCATTTATCTTCACGTGGCAAAAAGACAGAAAGGACTGGCTCTGCTCCTCTTTTGATAAAGACTGTGATGTCATAGGGACTCCACCCTCATGACCTGATTACCTCCCAAAGACCCCACCTCCTGGGACCAACCCACTGGAGTTTATGGTTTCAAAATATGGATTTATGCGGGGACACAAAGATGCAGCCCATAACAATAATAGCTCACACTGTTTACAGTCAGCAGAATTTAGAATGTTCAAGGTACTGTGTACTTCAGAGTGATATTCTTTAAGTTGGGCCTATTTCATTATTCTTACATAATTTATTGTTTAATTATTATAAATATTCACCAACTTTTATAAACAGTTGTTGAATCAACTATAGGAAAATTTTCAAAAAATAACAATATGTTGCTTGGTCAAAGAAATACAAATCTACTTGGCAAATTGGAGCTGTACTGAAACTCAGTTAATTCTCCACCACTGAAATTATTAACAGGGCATAACAAATTTAATCCTTGAATGTTATTTAACAGTAATTGAATACGCCCCTTTTTTCTCAGCAAACAACTACAAGTTCATTATCTGTCTGATGAATAGACACAATGTAAATGAAATCTGTTAAAATGACTTAATCATTAATGTAACATCATTATCATTTCCAAAACATTCTAAGCTTTTTGAGACATAAATTACCACTTGTATTTTACAAAATACTCAGTTCAATTTATGATTGTACCAGGATACCTCTACTCTATATTATTTCTGGGGGAAAATTTGTATCATTATCCTAAAAATTAATCAGTCCATTTGTTTTAATAGAAAAGTTTGTCTTGAAACACCTATAGAAATTTTCCTATTTAGTAAAATATTTTCAAAAAAATATTTAGCCCTTCAGAAGAATATTAGTCATAATATCCTTTCCCTCTTCTTTCTCACAGCCCAAATAACAAAAATATTTAAATTACTGATATTTTTGAAAATAAACTGTCTTTGTGATATAAGTAAAAGTAATTGCAATAGGAAGACAGTGATGGGAAGCTCCTCATTTGCCTGCCAATGCTGGGGACACGGGTGGATCCCTGGTCTGGGAAGACCTCATATGCCACTGAGCATCTAAGTCTGTGCACCACAAGTACTGACCCAGGGCACTAGAGTCTGTGACCTGTGCGCCTACAGCCTGTGCTCCACAAGAGAGTAGCCCTCACTCACCACAGCTAGAGAGAAGCTGAGCATGGCAATGGAGATCCAGCACAGAAAAAAATAAATAAAAATGTCAAAATGTTTTAAAAAAGATAGTCTTAAATTGAAAATATACTTGCCACACATGACAGAAACATTAATTTTTGTGAGGAGAAGAATTTATAGCACTCCAAATAAAGAACGCAAGTGGATACATTAGACATGAAAAACTTAACTTTGTTTATAAGAAAATTAAATCTTGCACTTTGTTTTATCTAGGGAAGTGTGGAGACTCAGGAATAGTAGAAATGGGTGGAGATTGTAATAGGGTTGGGCGGGTGCACAGTCAATAAGGCAAGACCTTTAGCGAGACCTTTAGCTCAGGGCTTAGAAGTCATGCTCCACCAACGGGCAACCTGGGAGCTGTCCTTGTGAGAGGGTGGTGACAGACAGAGGCCTTCTCTACGCACTATCCAGGCCCTCAAGCCTCAGGGCTGGCAGGTGAGATGGGGGCCCAGGACAGTTTGAGGACTGTGCCCCACAGAGCTCTGGAGCCCATGGCATAGGCACCCACCAGCCAGGTCCAGGCCTGAAAGCAGCCGCAAGCCTCTCCCCCATCTCCACCTCCATGACCTATAGGCAGCAGCAATCCGCTTGGGCAGTGGTCCCCAGATACCTCGGAAGCTGGAGGAAATTGCATTGGCCATTAAAAAGAGCTTCACCAGCTTCTATCTCCCTGTTCACGATTCCACACTTGGTCCAGTGTTGATCAGCTGTCCACCCCCAGGAGGTGGTGGGGAGGTTAGGGTTGGTGTACAAGGGTCTTACACATCATTACTTGAGGCTCGCCTCTATAGTTGCGGCCTCTCTCAAAGAGGGTAATTGTTGTGGACTGGGGATTAATCCGATTGGTATTTGCTACAAGTATTCTCTCCAGTTTAAATGAAAAGCCTGAGGGCTGGTCCCTTTTCAACAGGGTTACTCTATGTTTTCTTTTGGGGCCATTGACTTAATGAGTTTCAGTTTTCTGAGGACAAAAATCACACAACATAAGATTTAGTGCACAGAACTTCTCTGGAAGCTCTGAAAATATGAAGGCATGAGTAAAAGCTAGACCTAGGGAGCTTGTGGTGGTTTAGTTGCTAAGTCATGTCTGACTCTTGCAACCCCATTGACTGTAGCCTGCCAGGCTCCTTTGTCCATGGGATTTTCTAGGCAAGAATACTGGATTGGTTTGCCATTTCCTTTTCCAGGGGATCTTCCCGACACAGGGATGGGACCCAGGTCTCCTGCACTGCAGGCAGATTCTTTACCAACTGAGCTTCCAGGGAGACCTAGGGTGCATCTCCCTATCCAGCGAGGGGAAGCCATGTCCATAGGTAGGAGTCACATATCCAGTAGGTCCCATTTGGAGCAAGCCAGCATAACTGAGTGATCTGGTCCCAGTCAGTGTTTGGCCAGGCAAAAGGATGACCTGAATTGGGATTAGAAAACACAGGAATGATTACATTGTTTCTTGAAGCAAAAATCCCAACTGTTTCCAGTCATTATAACTAAGTTGCTGGCTAACTTCTGAGAATGGCTCTATTTGTTCCCAGCATATGGGGGCACTAGACATTAGGTGTCCCTTTTCAGGAGTTAGCCATATGACCTCACCCCATATCTGATAAACATCCAGTAAAAAAACCACCGGACCTAGACCCATTTGTCTTCTTCTGTGCAGCAAAACAATCATTAAACCAAGACGACGTATAATCAATCAAGGTTAATCGTCTATTATGCTCATAGTTAAGTTACCAAGTGTTATATCAGTTCATTTTAGGAATATTAGATGTCATCACATTAAGAAGAGGCATCACATATGATTGTTGTTGGCACAGGTAGTCACAGACTTGGAGAAAGTCCTTTCCCTGAAGTGGAGACTCCCACCATGGGAAGCCTACCACTGATGAGGAGGGGGAGCACTCCGCGGATCCAGCAATTAGACCGATTGTGGAATGTGGCATAGGAATGAGCCTAGGACTGAAAGGCATTGTGTTGAGAGTCAAATGGCAGACTCAGTATTTTTGCAGCCAGCAGAAGCAGGCCCACATAGATCATCAGGCTCATCTGAAAAGTAGAAATTGAAAGCATAGAGAATGAAGCCATAAAAATGACATCACTTAGTCTGGGGTCAGGATGCACCCACGAATCAATTCTTGGCACCTTGACAGCTGTGGGAGAAGAAAAACAACCTGATAAGGACCTTTTCAGAGGGGGCTTGAGATTGCCTCCCAGATCCCAGTGTCTTTAGCAAGACCTCGGTTCCTGGCTCAAACAGCGGCTTGTTTGACTCAGACACTGGGTCAGGAGTCACCTTCCAGAGTTCCTCTAATGTTTGCTGGAAAGGTGAAAGTTGAGTCACATAGTCAGTTATCTCCAAGGTTTTAGGAAAACTCTGGTGTAAGCCTTTCAGAATTTTTCATTAAGCATTTTCAGGAATTATTAATTGTCCACCCTTGGAGGGTGAACCATCCTTTGTCAGTTATCTTTGCTCCTCTTTTCTCATATCTTTCTAATTCTTCCTCAGCATATTGTGGTTTTTCCTGTCCAACAGAACCTGTCCAGATCAAAGGAAAGATGTCTGTAGTGAAGAGGGTTTGTAAAGTGTCACTTTTCTGACTTGGCAGTAAGCCAGCTCATTATCCTGGGCTACTTTACTCTCATCTCTTTTGTGCCAGCACTCATTCCTGGGGGAGGGAATTTGCTTCTAAAACCTGTTCAGCCATCTCCATGTTGTAACCTGCTTTCTACTTCCCATCCTGAACAAAATAACCGCCATCTGTAAATATCTTCATGTCTGAATTGTCTAAAGGGTTATCCATTAAATCTTCCGAGCTGTATAGTTGAGAGTTAAAATTGGGAACAATCCTGACTGGATGTTTCATTTTCCTTCTAAGAGGCAAAGTGGCAGGATTTAAGTTTCCACAAACTTTAAGCTTAGTTAGTGGTCCTTCCAACAACACTGACTGATATTTAAGATGTCAACTGTCTGTCAACCAAGTATTAACTTTAGAGTTTAAGATTCCACTCACATCATGAGGAGTCAGTATAGTAAGTTTCACCCACTAGTAAACTTATGAGCCTTAAGCACTCGTAAAGGAAGAGCAGCAATTCCTCTTATACTCTTTATTTAGATAAGCTACAGGTGGTTGGTGAGGCCCTTGGAGTTCTGTTGTCACTATCAAGGCCATACCTTTCCTTTCAGTAACAAACAGATTAAACTCCAGTCCTGTGGGCAAGCTCAAAGTGGGAGCTTGCAGGAGAGCAGTTTGAAAAGCCTTAAAATCCTTTTGAGTATCTGGACATGAAACCAGGTTGTTGGTTTGGGTTTTTTTGAGCTTTCGTTAAAAGTTTATGTAAAGGCTGGGCAAGTTCCCTTAACACGGAATCTCAGTGTGGCAGTAGACTGTGATGCAATCAAATCCTCTCAATTGTCTTAAAGTCATAGGTAGGGGATGATTTAGTATAGGCTTAATTCTTTTGGGGCCTATGGCCCTTGTCCCTTGTAGAAAAGAAAGCATCCTGTAAGTCAATGCCTGAAATCTTTTTGGCTCATTTAAGAATTTCACTGAAACATGTATACTATCATGTAAGAAACGAAGTGCCAGTTTATGTTCGATACAGGATACAGGATGCTTGGGACTGGTGCACGGGAATGATCCAGAGAGATGATATGGGGTGAGAGGTGGGAGGGTGTTTCAGGATTGGGAGCTTGTGTACACCTGTGGCTGATTCATGTCAATGTATGGCAAAACCAATACAGTATTGTAAAGTAGAATAAAGAAAAAAAAAAAAAAGAATTTCAGCCAGTAGCATTTAAGGATTAGGGCCCACAGGATGTAAAGGAACCATAGTGTCATTTGTTATTTGTAAATCTTGAACTAGTCTCTGTTTATCATTTGACTTTTTTACATGCAAAATAGGAGTGTTGCATGGACTGTTACAGGGAATTAATAGCCCCTGCGCCTTTAAATTCTCAATTATAGCTTTTAACCTTTTCTTAACCTCAGGTTTTAGAGGATACTGCTTTTGATGTGGAAATAGGTGAGGGTCTTTGAGCTTGATAATGACAGGGATAGCGTTTTGTGCTTGACCCACAGTGTTTCCATCAGCCTATGCTCTAGGATTTACATTTTGTTCAGTCAATGGGAGAGAAAGTGTAGGCTCCATTTTCATGAGAGCAGAGGCCTGAACCTCAGTATACCCCCTCCTGAGAAGGGTGAGGGAGACTCCAGCATGATCAAAAACTCGTGAGAAAACAGCACAGAGTCCCAGTTGCTGCTTAAAAGATGACTGAAATAGTAGCGTTTGGCTCATCCAGAGAGTCCCATCATGGAAGATGATCTGGGAGACAGTGGACCAGGGGCTTCAGTAAGCACACGGTAAGTTGAGCCAGTGTTCAAAAGGTAACTGACTGGTCCCCCAATTATTAAAACCCGGAGTTCCTCAGGTGTAATTAGGATGGGAGCTTGTGTGAGATCCCCTGAGCACCTTCAGTCCTGATTGTCTGGTGAGTTTGGGCCCTGGTGGCCTAGGACTCTGAGGGCAGTCTCTTCTCCGCTGTGGTCCTTTGCAGACTGCACATGGAGCTGGGGGTGGATTAGATGCCTGAGAGTAATCCTGCTCGAGGTGTCCCCCTTTCCACACTAATAGCAAGTCTGTCCCTTCTCACCTGGGTCTCTCTGGGCATTTTTTTTGGCTGTTTCAAAGTGGACCTGAGAGCTATCATAGGGGCTTCAGTCTCTTGGACAGAGGAGCTGTGCAGGCTACAGTCCATAGGATCGCAAAGAGTTGGACATGACTGTGTGACTAACTTTCACTTTTGCCATATTCATAGACTGAAATATTTAGTGTTGTTGACCTTCCTATACTACTAAAAGTGATGTGTATATATATATAATATATATATATATTTGTAACCACTCACAAAGTCCCATGTCATTTTTATAGAAATGGAAAAAAAAATTGAAAATGTAATATATCTGGAACTCAAAAGAAATCCAAAGAGAAAAAACAATCTTGAGAGTAAAGAACAACAATGGTGACTTAAGGCTTCCTGAATTCAAAGCACATAATAATGCCATAGCAGTCAAAACAGTGTTCTACAGGCAACAAAATAGGCAGAGAGACCAATGAACCATAAGAAGGGAATCTCAGATTCACACATGTGTGGCCAAATAATTTTTGCCAGGGTTCTAAAATTACCAAGTGAAAAAGGATAGTCTCCTTCACAACTAGTAGAATAAAAAGCCAACCTATAGAATGAGAGGACTTATTTGCAAACTTTGCATCTGAATAAGAGGCCAATATCCAGAATATAGAAGAAACTATTATAACTCAACGTCAAAACAACAGCAAGGAAATGACTGAGTTTAAAAAATGTGTAAAAAGCTCAACAGACATTCATCACAGAAGACTTAGAAGTGATCAATATATAGGAAAAGTGCTCAACATCACTATCAGTGAAATGGAAACCAAGTTAAAAGGAGATATCACCTTTCTGGATGTGTATTATGAAAAAAAAGAAGAATAACAGTTGTTGGCAAGGATGAGAAGTAGAACTTTTGCACCCTGTTGGTAGGATTGTAAAATGGCATAGCCATTAGGTTAAACAGTTTGGGAGTCCCTGAAAAATTATTAAGAAAACTATCATAAGACCCAGGAATGACTCATTAGAGTTTATGTCCAAAGGGAGTAAAACTGTAATGTCCAGGAGGTATCTACAATCTCATGTCCATGACCACATTGTAAACAACATCCAAGACAGAGAAACTGCCCAGTGTCCAGAAGCAGATGAATCAATAAAGAAAATGTGGTGTATACGTAGAGTGGAATGTGATACCATCTTTAAAAAAGAATGAAATCCTGTCATTGGCAGCAGTATGAATGAAGCTGGATGACATTAGTTAGAGTGAAATAAACTAGTTACACAAGGACAAACCCTGAATGACTTCATTTAACTGAGGTATCTAAAGGAAAACTCAGAGAAGCTAAGAGCTGGGAGGAGGTTGACATGGGGAGTGTCTGTTCAATGGTTATAAAGTTTTAGTTGCAAGAAGAAAATGTTCTAGAGACATGCTGTATAACATGGTGCATGGAGTTAACAGGACTGAATGGACACATCAAAGCTTAAGAGGCAAAGCTGGAGTGAACTTCCTCCATCTACACCTGGAAGCTCCTCCTTTCTCAGAACTGGGCATTACATATAGGTACCACCAGGGGCTCCCAGCAGAAGGAAGGAGGCCCCCAGTACCAGCTGTCTCAGGTGAGGGGAAGGATTCATTCTGAGGCTCTAAGAGGAAAGAGTTTGAATGAGGCAAGAGTCAGAGTGATGAATCATGACCAATCAAAATGCCATAAGACCTACTAAGAGGTGAGATTTACTATCAAATGAAGCTGTGATTGACTCCATAAGGGGTATTCTAAAATGGAGCTTTGTTCATTAAGGATCCTGTAGGACTTTCTGGTGGCTCAGTCATTACGAATCCACCTGCCAAACCAGGAGATTTAGTCTTGATCCCTGATCCAGGAAGATTTCACCTGCTACAGGGCAAAGCCCATGTGCCATAACTACTGAGCCAGTGCTCTAGATCCCAGGAGCAGCATCTCCTGAGTCCACATGCCAAAAACTACAGAAGTCCGAGAACTGTAGAACTTATGCTCTGCAACAAAGAAGCCGCCACAGTGAGAAGCCTACACACCATAACTAGAGACTAGGCCTCACTCTCCACAAGTAGAGAAAAGCCTGTGCAGCAAAAGAGATCCAGCACAGCTTAAAAAAAAAAAAAAAAAATAGTCTTGTAAACATTTCCCTGGGTAGTGATGGGGTTTGTCTTCCAGGTTAAAGGATGTTCACTTGGCATAAAATCAATGCCTACAGTGAATGTGTATACTTTGTTTAATTTTTATATACATACTCATTCATGGTGCAAAGGTGATGGGCATTTTTGGGGGATTTTGACATCAGTAACAGTGATGTTTAGGTTGACATAATCAAGGAAATCACAACACAAAAAATTCACACACACACACACACAGAATCATACTATTCATTGCACACAGAGACACTCCCAATCCCCTGGGCACAAACCTACACTATTAACCATATACAGCTTCCTCCTGGGATTACAGTAATTGGTCATATTACTTTACTTGTAATTTCTATCGCTGAGGCCGCTATACTCATTCCCAGCAGGAATTTGGTGTCAGTTTGGCCTCTACACTAAAACCAGCAAGAAAGCCCCAACTTTCTCATCTACAAAGCATTTCCTCCCCAAGCAAATGATTCTAGAATGCATACCACTTTCACATGCTGAAAGGGCCACCTGCAAGTACAGAAGAGAAGACATTGTGAGGATAAGCTCACAATAATGCACAGTCTTTGGTTCATTTGGTGACCATAGAAAACCTGACGAGGAACAGTGGTAGAGTCCAGGGAACCCAGCAAGATCAGAGCACCACATACTCATGATGAAAGGCAAGACCTTTGCCTGGAGGATGGAACTTCCAAGTCCATTTGTTTGGAAATTACAGAATTCTTTTCTTAGAGGAAAAGTTGCTGCAGGAAAGAGAATTCTGTACTCTACAGGGTGTAATGGATGCTAACAATTTTAATGTCTTATGGACTGAGGCATCATGAGTTGGTAATAAGACTCTCCTTCTATACTTTCCCAATCAAGGGAATCGTCTATATTTGGAATGAACACCCTCAAATACTCATAACTTAATTTTACTGAAAGAGAAATGAACCGATCATTTCTATTTCAAACCAGAAAGAAAAGAAACATCAAACAGCTTCCTAACAGCTTGCCTTGGAGACTCATGAAGTCTCCTCTGTCCTGTCACAAGGCGGGTGACTGGCAGGTCCTTAGTGAAAGCTAGAAGAGCACAGAGAAGCTGTTAAAACACTGGTGAGGTTGCTCACGAATCATTCAGGGGATTTTCTCTGTGTGTGGGCATGGGGTAGTGTGTATGGATGCCGGGGTCCAGCCCCAGTGGGTCCAGGGAATTCGAAGCAGGGACGGCGTTGGTGAGGAAAGAGTTATTTATTCATTAATATAGAAATATAAGATTAGATTAGGAAGAAATAGTGTAGTAGGAAAATTAAGTGGAGAAAGAAGGCTGAATAACTTGGCTTGTGGAGAAGGCCAATAAAATCTCTGGACAAGAAATTTGCACCATCTATGTGGGGCCACCGGGGCCTGCTTGAATCTCTAAGGGTGCCCCACCTTAGGCTCCCTTTCATGCGGGTCTTAAAAGCTGGGACAAATAAGTAGACCTGGTGAGCCCCCCCCACCCCCACCCCAGTCCAGATGGGAATTCACCTGAAATTAGAGTGAAGAGGAGAGGAAAGAGAGAGACTCGGGGGAAACCAGTCCAGTGACTAGCTTTGGCCTCTATTGTTCAGAAGGCCTTTTATACCTTTTTGTTTGCTCATAGAGATCAATGGGTAATACAAAAATTATGCAGCATTAGCAGCCCAGACTCTTATCAAAACCAAGCTGTTCTCTCTGCATATCTAGTTGTATACACAAGTCTTAGGTAATTTACATCTTCTTCCAGCCAAAAGGGCCAATTAACACTTTACAGCCTTTTTCTGATAAGGGTTTGTCTACCAGAAGACTTATTCGTGTTGATCTTCCCAAAGTCTGCTGCCATTCTCAGAAAAGCACTAAATAAAGTTACATTCTTACATAGCAAAGATACAGCAATTTATAACAAGTAAAGGGAGTAACAGTGATTTACAACAAAAGAGAAGCAATTAACTCAAAAGTCTAGTGTTGCTAACATCAAAACTACTATATATCTTTTTCTACATCCTGCTTACACTGAGTAACATCCTCCCAGGTGCCTAAAAGATAAAGAACATGGAGGTCTGGCAGCAATCATTGAGTCAACAGTGAAAACCCATCGCTAACATGATTTTTAACTCTTTAGAAAAGGCTCTGTACCTTTAAGATGCTTTCAAGCTTTGTGCCTCTTGCGGTTGGGGGCTGTAAGCAATTCACAAGCTGTAAGAAGTTTGGGGAACCTGTTAGGCAAGCTAAAGAGCTATCAGAGGGGGTTTAACTGAAACATCGCTTTCAAATGCAGAAGACTAAAGCCCTGATTTGACTTTTTCCCAGAGAATATCAGAAGAGTGCAAAAGCAGAGTGCAGAGGCCGGCAGATTCTTATTTTTTGAGGGGTGTGGATGCTCAGGAAATGCCATGGGGAACCCCTGAAGCCTGATCACGCCTTGCGTATGCCAGGCTTCCTTCCACATGACCTTGTCACGGGCGGGATTCCTCACACTGGCTTCTGGCATATGGAGGTGGTGTGTATGGTGGTGTGGGAGGTTAATAAGCATGGGCTGAACTTGTGTTCATCCATCCTCTTCAGAGGAGGAAGGAAAGTGAAGGAGAGGAAGAAGGAAATGAAAACAGAGCTTTGACTTTCTAGCTAAGAGGAACCTAATCAAAAGGAAATATTCAATCTAAAAAAAAGGAAAACTCTAAAAGGCATTCTCCTTTTCAGTGACAGAGACCAAAAACTCCTCCTGCCTGTTTTGAGCTCCTGCTAAATTGCCAATGTCTCTTGATTTTTCCCAGATCACTCTTCCTCCAGGATCTGCAGTTGCTGCTACCCTACTCATCATGTTTTCTATGAGACTGTACTTGATTAAAGGCAAACTCTATTAGAGAAGTGAATTCAATCCTGGGCAAATTTGCTATTACATTTATTCACTAATCACTTGTCTTAAAGAAAATCACATATATGATGTTTGATAACTGAATTCCTACCATTTATATATAGCCAGTATCAGTAATATCATATTTTTCTATCAATATGCATTTTCTATACAGTGTGTGCAGATCCACTGAGTCAGTGTCTGTTCATACAGGGGCCATACATTTAGTAGGACAGTTGATTATAGAAAGCACACAGTAGGCACTGTCCATCCTTAATCCAGCCAACGAGGAGATTATCAGCAAGAGTTATGGTCGCCAGGCTGACAATCGAGTTTTACTTTGAATTCTTAGTTTCCATTATCCCTTAGGTGTGTGCTGCAGGAAATGATCACTTGAAAGGCTTAAGGTTATCTTATCCAACACAATAAAACATCTTCTTGATTCTTATCTATTTGTGCCCTGGTTTAAGCAATGACACCTGCATTAAGAGATGTGACCTGTATTGTTTACAGGAAGCTACACAACTTTCTGTGAACTAACAGAAGGATAAGAGTCCTGAGGTGATTTTCACACTAATGACTGTGCCAAAGTTGGCTGTTAATCCCCTTGTGGCAGCCCTGCATTCTGTGACCACAGGGGCCACCTTATAATTATGGACGAGGTCTGGAACTCTGGAGCTGCTAGTACCTCAAGGAATGAATACAGACCAGGGACTCCTTGTTCCATGACTGAGGATCCTTTGACTGACTAATATGGGCAGCTCAGGGGTCCAGAGCATTCACACTTGAATCCAAAACTGGGTTGTCACTTTGGCATTTCCTCTTAGGCGATCAAGAGCTGATGACATAGATCTCTTCACCATCTCCAGCTGATGAAAGGGAACATAAATCGCACCTGGGGAAGAGCTATATTGAAGGCATAAGAGGGAATGTACACACAGTGTACAGTGATGATAAGAAATTTTGCAAAGATAATTGACAGGTTTATTGTCTAGGAGGAAACACCTCCTGAGGAAATACACACACAGGAAGATTCACAATCACACTATGTAGATTCAACACATGTCCACCTCTAAATACCCTCATTCACACAATCTCAACCATCTGAATGATGCAGTTGCTCCTGGAGACACTAGAACATGGCCAGCACTTTTTCCTGGAAAATCAACCTCTTGATCTGTACTCCAGGATCAGGACACCTCTCCAACCAGAGCTGGCAAGAAAGCCCCACCTTCATCAACTAGATTGTTCCTCAGCAGAAGGATGAGCTCTGAATATTTTTAGTTTTCAATGACTGTGCCATATATACTTTTCAACTAACAAGTTCCACTGTGAGATCTATTTGACACCTTTCCTTGAGAGTGTGCTACAGAGTTTAATCAATGTAAGGTTTATGGTCATGTCACCCAATACAATGAAATATCTCCCTAATCACATATATGACCTATATTATCTACATGAGGCTACACAACCCTCAGAATGTGTAAGCAGACCAGGAGGATGTGAGTCCCAGTGTCCCTTTCACATGAATAACTGTGTCAAAGTTGACTGTTAATCCACCCAGAGGTGCCCTGGGTTCTGTGACCACTGAGGCTACCTTATAATGATGGGCAGCATCTGGACTTCTGGAGCTGCTAATACCTTCAGGCATGGATGTAGATGCAGGCACCCCCTTTGCTCCATGAGGAACTAACCATTCCTTGGTTACAGACCAAGTAAATGGTAAAGTAAAGATTCGTACTCAAGCAGCCTAATTTCAGAGTTCATGTTTTTACATTTTATATATTTCACAGAGCGTTTTTGTTTTCTTCATTAAAATTGTATATAATATAAATAAAACAAAATAAATTTTTGCTGTCAACTGATGTTGTACTTACTTTTTATTAAAAGAGTAAAAATTAATTGATTTTAGCAGTATGAATCAAGTTCAGAAAAGGACATTAAATATAAACACTTCATAGGATTCATTTTGCTTTGCATTTTATTAGCTCTATTTTATGTGTACATAATAACTACTTTCAAGCAATATATAAAACAAATAAAACACATGGATCTAAAACTTATCAAATCACATGATTAACAATAAAATGTAAAGTTCAATAAACTATTTATTAATTATAACTGCAAGAGAGAAAGAATGAGGGAGCTGATTTTTGTATTAATACACTAATCAAAATTTATGAACTAGACTTGTGCTTCTGCAATAATCAAGAGAGGTGTCCAGATGTAACCTCAACCATGAACAATTAGAGAACAGGAGAAAAAAACAAATGAAAATAGACATTCAATAACTGATGGCATAGGACTGTGGTTCCCCAAAGTGGGAAAACAAGTAATGTGAGAAATAAAATTGCCTAAAGACATATTACTGATCACAGTGCAGAGACAGAAATTGCCTAAAGACATATTACGGATCACAGTGCAGAGACAGAAATCTCAAACAGAGCACAGTAATAACACTTAGCTAAGCATGCAGGTAAAGAATCCGCCTACACTGCAGGAGATGCAGGAGACTTGGCTCGATCCCTGGGTTGGGAAGATTCCCTGGAGGATGGCGTGACAACCCACACCTATATTTTTGCCTGGAGAATCCACAAAAAGTCAGACATGGCTGAAGTGACTGAGCATGGGCACAAAGCATATAGAGATTAAAGTTTAGGTGCATGGAGACAGTTGTAAATTGCAAGGCATAATTCAACATAAAAGGAACCTATATAGAAAAGAAGCACCAAAACTCAGCATAGCAATTGCACTGAAGTCTTTGCAAAACACAAACTTGCATATGTGTATAATGAACGTTTATGAGACAAGGAAAAAATGATAGTATAAGCAGGATAATTCTCAGAAATTACATGAGGTGCAGAGATATTCAAGATCCAAACAACACACTGGAGAGTCAGCTCTCAATAACCTTGGGCATTCAGTAAGGTTCCCAGGAGGTTAATATTTTAGTAGTAAATCAAAGACAGTAGTAAGCCTAATTTGTCTAGCCTAGATGTAAGATTACTGGTCGTAATAAGCCTAAATTTTCTCCATAGGAAAATAGAAAAATCTATTTTACACTCAAAATAGCAAAGCTTAAAAATAAGCCTAAATGGAACAAGATCAGTTCAGTTCAGTTTAGTCGCTCAGTCGTGTCCGACTCTTCGCGACCCCATGAATTGCAGCATGCCAGGCTTCCCTGTTCATCATCATCTCCCGGAGTTCACTCAGACTCACGTCCATCGAGTCAGTAATGCCATCCAGCCATCTCATCCTCTGTTGTCCCCTTCTCCTCTTGCCCCAATCCTTCCCAGCATCAAAGTCTTTTCCAATGAGTCAACTCTTCGCATCAGGTGGCCAAAGCACTGGAGTTTCACCTTTAGCATCATTCCTTCCAAAGAACACCCAGGGCTGATCTCCTTCAGAATGGACTGGTTGGATCTCCTCGCAGTCCAAGGGACTCTCAAGAGTCTTCTCCAACACCACAGTTCAAAAGCATCAATTCTTCGGCACTCAGCCTTCTTCACAGTCCAACTCTCACATCCATACATGACCACAGGAAAAACCATAGCCTTGACTAGATGGACCTTCATTGGCAAAGTAATATCTCTGCTTTTGAATATACTATCTAGGTTGGTCATAACTTTTCTTCCAAGGATTAAGCGTCTTTTAATTTCATGGCTGCAGTCACCATCTGCAGTGATTTTGGAGCCCCCAAAAATGAAGTCTGACACTGTTTCCACTGTTTCTCCATCTGTTTCCCATGAAGTGATGGGACCGGATGCCATGATCTTCATTTTCTGAATGTTGATCTTTAAACTAACTTTTTCTCTTTCCTCTTTCACTTTCATCAAGAGGCTCTTTAGTTCTTCTTATAGAAAGCCTAGAAATAAATCCATGCACCTCTGTGTACTTTATTTTTGACAAAAGAAGCAAGAATATACGATGGGGCAAAAGACAGTCTCTTCAATAAATAGTGCTGGGAAAATTGGACCACTACATGTAAAAAGAATGAAATTAGAACACTTCCTAACACCGTACACAAAGATAAACTCAAAATGGATTAAAGACCTAAATATAACACCAGAAACTATAAAACTCTTAGAGGAAAACGTAGGCAGAACACTCATTGACATAAATCAAAGCAAGATTCTCTATGACCCACCTCCTAGAGTAATGAAAATAAAAACAAATGTAAGTGGGACCTGATTAAACTTAAAAGCTTTTGCACAGCAAAGGAAACTAAAACAAGGTGAAAAGACAGCTCTCAGAATGGGAGAAAACAATATCAAATGAAACAACTGACAAAGGATTAATTTCCAAAATATATAAGCAGCTAATACAAATCAATATCATAAAAGCAAAAACCCAATCAAAAAGTGGGAAAAAGACCCAAACAGACATTTTCTCCAAAGAAGACATACAGATGGCTAACAAACACATGAAAAAGTGGTCTACATTTCTCATTATTAGAGAAGTGCAAATCAAAACTACAATGAGATATCACCTCACACTGGTCAGAATAGTCCTCATCAAAAAGTCTACAAACAGTAAATGCTGGAAAGGGTGTGGAGAAAAGGGAACACTCTTGCACTGTTGGTGGGCATGTAAATTGATACAGCCACTATGGAAGATGGTATGGAGATTCCTTAAAAAACTAGGAATAAAACCACCATATGACCCAGCAATCCCACTCCTAGGCATATACCAAGGAAACCAAAATTGAAAAAGACACATGTATCCCATTGTTCACTGCAGCACTATTTACAATAGGTAGAACATGGAAGCAACCTAAATGTCCATCGACAGATGAATGGATAAAGAAGTTGTGGTATATATACACAACGGAATATTCAGTTCAGTTCAGTTCAGTTGCTCAGTTGTGTCCGACTCTTTGCAACCCCATGAATCGCAGCACGCCAGGCCTCCCTGTCCATTACCAACTTCTGGAGTTCACTCAGACTCACGTCCATCGAGTCCGTGATGCCATCCAGCCATCTCATCCTCTGTTGTCCCCTTCTCCTCCTGCCCCCAATCCCTCCCAGCATCAGAGTCTTTTCCAATGAGTCAACTCTTCGCATGAGGTGGCCAAAGTAGTGGAGTTTCAGCTTCAGCATCATTCCCTCCAAAGAAATCCCATTACTCAGCCACAAAAAGGAATGCATTTGAGTCAGTTCTAATGAGGTGGATGAACCTACAACCTGTTATACAGAGTGAAGTGAGTCAGAAAGAGAAAGATAAATGCTACATTCTAACACATGTATATGGAATCTAGAAAAATGGTACTGAAGAATTTACTTACAGGGCAACAATGGAGAAACAGACATAGAGAATAGACTTATGGACATGGGAAGAGGGGAAGAGAGGGGAGGAGTGGGTGAGATGTATGGAGAGTAACATGGAAACTTACATTACCACATGTAAAATAGATAGTCAACGGGAATTTGCTGTATGGCTCAGGAAATTCAAACAAGGAGGGAGCTTCAGAAGGGGAGAGGATATATGTATGCCTACGGCTGATTCATGTTGAGGCTTGACAGAAAACAGCAAAATTCTGCAAAGCAATTATCCTTTAATAAAAAAAAATTACTTAATTAAAAAAGCCTAGAGAAAAATCAACCTGATGTGAGAATAATTTAATTGCCTTCTAAAACCCGTCAGCAGAAAATTGGATTAAAGATCTACTGAGTATAACCTTGCTCACCAGAGTAAGACCCAGTTTTCCCCAGAGCCAGTCCCTCCCTTCAGGAAGCTTCCACAAGCCTTTTATTCTCATTTATCAGAGGCCAGACAGAATGAAAACTGCATTCACAGAAAACTAACCAAACTGCTCACATGGATCAGAGCCTTGTCTAACTCAATGAAACTATGAACCAAGCCATGTAGGGCCAGCCAAAAAGGACAGGTCATGGTGGAGAGTTCTGACAAAACATGGGCTGCTGGAGAAGGGAATGGCAAACCACTTCAGCATTCTTGCCTTGACAAGCCCATGAACAGTATGAAAAGGAAAAAGATATGACACTGAAAGAATTCCCCGGGTCAGTAGGTTCCCAGTAGCTACTAGAGAAGAGCAGAGAAATAGCTCCAGAAGGAAAGAAGAGGCTGAGCCAAATCAGAAACAACACACAGTTGTGAATGTGTCTGGTGGTGAAAGTAAAATCTGATGCTGTAAAGAGCAATATTGCATAGGAACCTGGAATATTAGGTCCATGAATCAAGGTAAATTGGAAGTGGTCAGATAGGGAGATGGCAAGAGTGAACATCAACATTTTAAGAATCAGTGAATTAAAATGGACCGGAATGTGTGAATTTAATTCAGATGACGCTATACCTACTACAGTGGGCAAGAATCCCTTAGAAGAAATGTCCAAGATGCAGTAGTTGGGTGAAATGTCAAAAATGACAGACTGATTTCAGTTTGTTTCCAAGGAAAAACACTGAGTATCACAGTAATCCAAGTCTATGCCCCAAGCACTAATGCCAAAGAAGCTGAAGTTGAATGGTTCTATAAAGACCCACAAGACCTTCTAGATCTAAAACCAAAAAAAAAAAAAAAAAAAAGTGTCTGTTTCATCTTAGGGAACTGCAATGCAAAAACAGGAAGTCAAGAGATGCCTGGAGTAACAGGAAAGTTTGGCCTTGGAATACATAATGAAGCAGGGCAAAGGGTAACAGATTTTTGCTGAGAGATGCACCAGTCATACCAAACAGCCTTTTCCAACAACACAAGAGATAACAACACATGGACATAATCAGATGATCAATATTGAAATCAGATTGATTGTATTCTTTGCAACCAAAGATGGAGAAGCTCTATTCAGTCAGCAAAAATAAGACCGGGAGCTGACTGTGGCTCAGATCATGAACTCCTTACTGCAAAATTCAAACCTAAATTAAAGAAAGTAGGGAAAACCACTAGGCCATTCAGGTATGACTTAAATCAAATCCCTTACGATTATATAATGGAAGTGACAAATAGATTCAAGGGACTCGATCTGATAGACAGAGTGCCTGAAGAACTGTGGACAGAAGTTTACAACACTTTACAGGAGGCAGTGATCAAAACCGTCCCCAAGAAAAAGAAATGCAAAAGGGCAAAATAGTTGTCTGAGGACACCTTACAATTAGCTGAGAAAGAGGAGAGGAGCAAAGCAAAGGAGAAAAGAAAAGATATACCCATGTGAATGCAGAGTTCCATAGAATCTGCCTGCAGTGCAGGAGAGGCAGGTTTGATCCCTGAGTCAGGGAGATCCCCTGGAGGAGAGCATAGCAACCTACTCCGTGGGGTTGTACGAGTCGGACATGACTTAGTGACTACACCAGCACACCATCCAATTAAGAAAATTTGTAGACATGCCAAGAATGAGGAAAATGTGACTCATTAGCAGAATTATGGTCAGTAGGAGAACTATGAACTATACAAAAAGATCTACACGACCCAGATAATCACGATGGTGTGATCACTCACCTAGAGCCAGATATCCTAGAATGTGAAGTCAAGTGGGCCTTAGGAAACATCACTATGAACAAAGCTAATGGAGGTGATGGAATTCCAGTTGAGCTATTTCAAATCCTGAAAGATGATGCTGTGAAAGGGCTACATCAATATGCCAGCAAATTTGGAAAACTCAGCAGTGGCCACAGGACTGGAAAAAGTCAGTTTTCATTCCAATCCCAAAGAAAGGCAATGCCAAAGAATGCTCATCTCATACGCTAGTAAAGTAATGCTCAAAATTCTCCAAGCCAGGCTTCAGCAGTACGTGAACTGTGAACTTCCAGATGTTCAAGCTGGTTTTAGAAAAGGCAGAGGAACCAGAGATCAAATTGCCAACATCTGCTGGATCACTGAAAAAGCAAGAGAATTACAGAAAAACATCTATTTCTGCTTTATTGACTATGCCAAAGCCTTTGACTGTGTGGATCACAGTAAACCGCGGAAAATTCTGAAAGAGATGGGAATACCAGACCACCTGACCTGCCTCCTGAGAAACCTATATGCAGGTCAGGAGGCAACAGTTAGAACTGGACATGGAACAACAGACTGGTTCCAAATCGGGAAAGGAGTATGTCAAGGCTGTATATTGTCACCCTGCTTATTTAACTTATATTCAGAGTACGTCATGAGAAATACTGGGCTGGAAGAAGCACAAGCTGGAAGGAATCAAGATTGCCAGGAGAAATATCAATAACCTCAGATATGCAGATGACACCACTTTATGGCAGAAAGTGAAGAGGAACTAAAGAGCCTTTTGATGAAAGTGAAAGAGGAGAGGAAAAAAGTTGGCTTAAAGCTCAACATTCAGAAAACAAAGATCATGGCATCCGGTCCCATTACTTCTTGGTAAATAGATGGGGAAACAGTGGAAACAATGTCAGACTTCATTTTTTTGGGCTCCAAAATCACTGCAGATAGTGACTGCAGCCATGAAATTAAAAGACGCTTACTCCTTGGAAGGAAAGTTATGACCAACCTAGACAGCATGTTAAAAAGCAGAGACAATACTTTGTCAACAAAGATCCATCTAGTCAAGGCCATGGTTTTTCCACTGGTCATGTATAGATGTGAGAGTTGGACTGTGAAGAAGGCTGAGCACTGAAGAATTTATGCTTTTGAATTGCGGTGTTGGAAAAGACTCTTGAGAGTCCCTTGGACTTCAAGGAGATCCAAACAGTCCATCCTAAAGGAAATCAGTCCTGGGTGTTCATTGGAAGGACTGATGTTGAAGCTGAAACTCCAATACTTTGGCCACCTCATGCGAAGAGCTGACTCATTGGAAAAGACCCTGATGTTGGGGAAGATTGAGGGCAGGAGGAGAAGGGGATGACAGAGGATGAACTGCTTGAATGGCATCACCGACTCAATGGACATGGGTTTGGGTGGACTTCAGGAGTTGGTGATGGACAGGGAGGCCTGGCATTTTGTGGTTCATGGGGTCACAAAGAGTCGGGCATGACTGAGACTGAACTGAACTGAAAGGATAAAAGTACCAAAAAGTACTTTGCATATTTGTGTTATAGGATTCAAGTAATTAAAGGAAAAATAGAAAGATGAAAACATAGATATAAAGAAGCCACTGTGAATGGGAAGTTATTTGATAATACTAAAAACAGGTTAGATACTGGAGTAAAGATGAGCACACTTGAAGAATATCAACAGGGATTATCCAAAAGCCATGCAGAGACAGGGCTTCCCTGATGTGAGAGCTCAATGGTAAAGAATCCGCTTGCAAAGCAGGAGACACAGGAGAGGTAAGTTCGATTCCTGGGTCTGAAGATCCCCTGGAGTAGGAAATGGCAACTCACTCCAGTGTTCTTGTCTTGAAAATCCCTTGGACGGAGGAATCTGGTAGGCTGCAGTCCATGGGGTCTCGAAGAGTTGGACACGACTAAGCAACTTCACTTTCAGTTTTCACTTTCATGCACTGGAGAAGGAAATGGCAACCCACTCCAGTGTTCTTTCCTGGAGAATCCCAGGAATGGGGGAGCCTGGTGGGCTGACGTCTGTGGGGTCACACAGATTCAGACACGACTGAAGGGAGTTAGCAGCAGCAGTGTGTAGGACAAGGGATAGTGAGAAGAGATAGTAGGTACTAAGTGTCTAAAAGTAAAATAATGTGTTATGGGCAAAATATAATAAGGCTTGGATTGTAATGTCCAAGTTACTAAGTTACTAATGAGATTTCTACCAAACATGCCACTGGTCTACTAACAATTATTTCTATATTGAAGAGACACTATTATAGTAGAAAATTACAGTATTTTCTGATAAAAAATAGTGTATGATTATGACTGATATTTTCTGCAGCTAATTTGCACCATTTATATAAGTTGTTATGAGAATGCATTTTAGATGGTACAGGTTTAGTTAGGGTTAAAATAACATAGAAATGAATAAAATTCTGCATTACTCACCACCTGGTGAGTGAGTTCTGATCATGCAGTAGCTCTCACATTATAATTAGCCTACATTGTAATAGTTGGCGTTTCCTCCCTGAGTATATGCATCAGTAGATTTAACATAATAAAAGACCTTAATGTCAAGGAGACTTGTGTATATAATATAGCTGCAGCTATATTTATTTAAATATTTAAATGAATTAAAAATTAATTAAATGTGAATACAGCTTAGGTAGATTGACTATGGGGAATAGAAACAATACCAGAAATTACACATGTATTAATATGATATTATTTTTTTTATTTCATGCAAAGACCTGCAAATAACTTTAAAAGCAACCTTTATTTATCATGGCTCCTATACAGAGAATTGGGCTTCCCAGGTGGCTCAGTGGCAAAAGAATCTGCGTGCCAATTCAGGAGCCACAGGAGATGCAGGTTCCATCCCTGGGTGGGGAAGCTTTCCTTGGAGGAAGAAATGGAAATCCATTCCAGCACTTTTGCCTGGGAAATCCCATAGACAGAGGAGCCTGTTGGACTACAGTCCGTGGGGTCACGAAGAGGTGGACATGAGTGAGCAACAGAGCATGTGGCAGAACATACATATAATTAGGTAAAAGGAATATTTGGAGGAAGTCAACATTATCTGTCAAGAGCAAGGGAAATTTGTTCCTAATTCTCTAGGAAATCTCCAGATGACAGAGAACTAAAATTATAGTTTAATTTCATGCATTTTTTCTAGATTTCCTAAAATTACTCACTCATATCATTGAGACAGTCTCATAGAAGGCTTTTAATACCTAGTCTATATGCAAATAAATGGAAAATGTTGATCATTGTCATAAGCATCACTCTCTCTCTCTCTGTATATGTATTCACACCAAAGGAATCAAGTACTCAGGAGTGATATATATCCATGAAAACAATGTGATTTTTGAAAATTGATCAGCTAAGTTTTAGCCCTTTGCCCAGGTACTTTACCAAAAGCTTGGGTATTAATCGAACCAAGTATAGAAGGTGTGTGGAGATCAGCCAGATAATTTATTAGCTTTGAAATTGAGCCATCAGTCTGTTCAAAGGCTAATTAGACCAATCTGTGAATGTATCAATCCCATAATTACTCAAACTAATTATATTAATCATCAAAAATATGTTCATGAAAAATTGCTAATGTCTAGCCTTGTGGTTTTGCAATGACCTTAGTTCAATGAGGAACTGAAATCCACCGAATCTGACAGAGCAGGACTTTTTACAAGCACATGTATAAATAAGTAGACCCCAAATTGGTGTGATGAAGTGAGTTTTAAAATATTTAATCAAGGACATGGCCCAGAAAAGAGTACTAGATACATCTTCATTAGGAGGTAGTGAATGACGAGGTTATTACTTAATGATTTCGTCTTCAAAACTCTTGTGTATATTGATGTGAGCACATGTGCACACGTAAACGTGTGGCTCTTGGAAGTTAACATGTGTATGTGGATAATCACTTTTACCAGAAATAAGTGCTAAATTTGCTACCACATGGTCTGTAGCTATGAGGCTCCTTTGTTTATGGGATTCTCCAGGCAATAATACTGGAGTGGGTCGCCATATTTCTCTTCCAGGGGATCTTCACGACTCAGGAATCAAACCGCATCTCCTGAACTGGCAAGTGATTCTTTACCACTGATTCACCAGGGAAGCCCAGCATTCGTATTAAATGGTGGTAAACTATGGGTGTAAAAGAAGAAGTTTCTTGAGGACAGGAATAGAAAAGTACATAGGCAAGCAAGATTCCTTAAGAGTCAGAGAATATTCAACACTGAGTTAAAGCTTACTGTCTACAGGCCTCAGTCAGAATGGGCAGACTGCAGCAGACTGGGAGACCAAGGGCTCCAGCTGAAACTTCTCTGCCACGTAAGCCACATGAACCTGCAGACCTTACAGTGCTTGAAGAATTACTGGCAGATAGAGATATTGTTCAGTGCCATTGGCAGGCCCCTTATAGGTGAGTCACATCTCCCACCTTTAGGGTTTTGGGAACAGAGCCCAGACATCATCTGTAGAAAGCTAGTGTCCTTTGAACATAGCTTTTGGCTTGTTTCTGGGTCTCGTGAAAGACTAAAGCTTAACTGTGGGCTACTGAGTTACCATACATCTTGAACCATCCATGATGAGGCAAGGTTTTCTGACCTACCAAGACACAAAGTCAGGCGTGTGACAGGGCTCCATTATCAAAGGGAAGTGGTCTGGAGGAGATGGGGCTTCAGCAGGTGCTGAGGAAAAAGTAGGTTGTGTGAGGAAGTAGCTCAAATGCCCATGGCTTCCACTCATATATCACATTCTTGAGCCCAGTAAAGACAGTACTGCATGATATGAAGGGACCACCCAAAGCTGACAGCTGTGGCCATCTAGTTTCTGTCTGGGGGCATCTGGAAAGGACAGGGGTGAATGGAGACGCTCCCCATAACAGAGGAGAGAGTGCTGCCAAGCGCAGCCCTTCACTTGGCTGTAGCTGCGAGCTCTTACTCTGCACCCCGTTACCAGGCAACCAGTCCCACTCAGCCGTTTGCAGTTGGCCCCTCCCTAAGCAAGCAACTGTCAGTGAGTGACCAAGCAACTGTCAGTGAGTGACCGTTAGTGGGGACACTCAGCCAAGGTGATCATCAGACAGACAGTGAGGTGAGAGTTGGACCCCCGGCCTTCTCTGCAGGGCCCTCCAGTTCATCCAGCCTTGGGCCAGCAGGTGATCTGGGGGCCCAGGGGACAAGTGGGAAGCTGTGTCCTGCTGTTCTCCAGAGCCCTCATTGTGGGACCCCACTGGCCGGGCCCAGGCCTTGAGGTAGTGGTGACCCTCTCCCTGCCTCTGCCACCTCACGACAGCTCAGTCAGCCTGGGATGCCGTTTGCAGGACCTGCACGCCCCCCATATGGGCCACCTGAGGAGCCTGAGGGGCCGGTTGGGTTGGGTGCCCGGCTCCCTCAGCACTGATGGCTGAGCAGGGTCTGAGGACCCGGCCCTGAGGGCACTGCCAGCTGAGCCCTAACTCAGCCAGGACTGGACTTTGGAGGGGGTGAGTTGTGCCTCAGGACCTGCCCTTTTTGGCAGAACAGAGAATAAGACTCATTAGGTATTTACAGGAACACAGTTACCTGACCATGACTGACCTCCAGAACAAGGGCTCTGACACCAAGATGTTTACAGCAGCTCACCACGCCCCTCCATCACCCTCCTAGAAAAGGGCTTCACTGAGAGTTTTCAGGGAGTTTGGGGCTCTTAAGGCATAAACCACTCCTCTCTGCAGAGCCCTCTGCAGTACACCTTCTGGGCTCCTCACTCTGACCTTTTGTTCTTGTTTAGCCTCACTGTGCGTCAGGCACATCGACTTGTTTTTCAGTAAAAGGCAGAGTTTCAGTCAGTGAAACTGCTCGTTTGCTTTTACTTTGAAGGAGAGGTGCCAAATGACCAGCTCTGTATCAATGCATGAAATGTGGCCAGTGGTAGGGTGGAATGATCAGGGACACAGTTCTAAGATTGACGGTAAAAGAGTCTTACAGGTGGTAAGTGGATAGAGATCTTTGGAAACAGGATAGGAAGATATTTGTGTTCCAGGTGAACTAGTTAAAAAGAGAGTGAGAGAGAGGACTTTAATAATCAGGTGACTAAGATGGCCTGTACTGTGAATGTCAACATCCTGCTCAGCCATTTCTGTCTTTGCCTAGTGACTCATGAACAAAGCAGCCTTGGTGACAAGGGTGGGATCAGCATGAGCTTAGCAATGCTGAATTCCACCCCCAAGGCTGCCCTGGTTATAGACACTGTTGAATGTCCATATCCCATCAATGGAGACTGACCCTGAATTCTCTGAGGTGATCACCCAGCTACCTGGTGGCAGGTTGACTACATTAAAGCTCTTTTTTATGGAATTGGGTAACATCTTGCTTTTACTAGAAAATACACTTACTCAGAAAATGAATTTGCTTTCCTTGCCCACAGTGGTTCCCCCAGACTACCATGCCTGCTGTATCCACTGTCATGATTTCCCACACAGCTTTGCTTCTGAACGAAATCCTCTAAAATTCCCTTTCTAGTTTGTTTCTACATTGGGTAGGTTACAGGAGCTACACTCCTGTGAAACTTCAAGGAGGCTGTGAAATAACTAGCTTGTAGTACACTCACACACCTCCCAATGACTCAGTTAAATGCTCATCTATGCACTGTTGTGTAGGGATTTTGCAGCTGTAATTAAATTGATTTAATTAATCAGTCCTAAGCATTCAATTTTATTAAAAGATACATTGTCCTGAATGGTCTAGTGACTGCAGGGAGATCCAGCCAGTCCATTCTAAAAGGAGATCAGTCCTGGGTGTTCTTTGGAAGGACTGAAGCGGAAGCTGAAACTCTAATACTTTGGCCACCTCATGCGAAGAGTTGACTCATCGGAAAAGACTCTGATGCTGGGAGGGATTGGGCGTGGGAGGAGAAGGGGGATGACAGAGGATGGGATGGCTGGATGGCATCACCAACTCGATGGACATGAGTTTGAGTGAACTCCGGGAGCTGGTGATGGACAGGGAGTCCTGGCGAGCTGCAATTCATGGGGTCGCAAAGAGTCGGACATGACTGAGTGACTGAACTGAACTGAACTGAACTGAACATTTTCCTGGGTGGGCCTGACTTAATTAAGCAAAAGGCCTTTAAAAAGAGGGTGTGTGGGTGCTCAGTTATGTCCCACTCTTACTGAACCCATGGTTGGTAGCCCACCAGGCTCCTCTGTTCATGCTATTTCCCAGCAAGAATACTGGAGTGGATTGCTCTCTCCTTTTTCAGGGGATGTTTCTGACCCAGGGATTGAACCCATGTCTCCCACACTGGCAGGCATGTACCATTGGGCCCCCTGGGAAACCCTGTTAAAAGAGGATAGACCCTTTCTATGTCCAGTGATTCCAAGCTTCAGTTCATATAGTTTCTAGTCATGATTGTTTCTTTCTGACTATATACCTTGCCAGGTTCCTCTTGTTTAATCAGTCACAAGTGTGAGAACCAATCCCTTATAATAAATATTGTTTCTTTTATTGAATTTCTGTGCACAAAAGTAATACATGATATTAGAGATTATTTCTAATAACACAACCATTTTTTATTAATTACATTTCTTTATTTTTTATTACAGTTTTTACAACTGATGAACCAGTGTTGTTATATGATTATTAAGTAAGCACCGGTTAGGGTTCACGCTTTGTGTGGTGTAGTTCTATGCGTTTTGACACATTAATACTGTTTGGATAGTTTTATCACCCTAAAGACCAGTATGCTCCACTTATCTCTGTTTCCCCTCTCCTTCTACCAAACTCTTCCACCAAACTTCTGGCAAGGCCTGATCTTTTAAACATCCTTTTCCAGAATGTCATATAGTATTCATTTATTCAGGCTTTTGAGAACTTCTTTCACTTAGTGATATCTCTTTAAACCTTTTCTGTTTCTTTCAAGGCTCAATAAATCATTTCTTTTTATTGCTGGATAATCTACTTATGGATGTATCACAGATTATTCACTTATTGAAGGACAACTTGATTACTTCCAGTTTTTGGCAGTAATGAATAAAGTTGCTCTAAGCATCGGTGTGGAGGCATTCATGTTTTCAGTGCATTTGGATAACTAAGTAGGAGTGTGATTGCTAGATGATGTGGTAAGTAACCTACATTTAGCTTCATAAGAAACCTGCAAAATGCTTGTCCCACTTTACATTCCAGCAGCAGTTAATGAATTGAGTTCCTGTTGCTCTATATCTTCATCAGTATTTGGTGTTTTCTGTTTTTTGGAGTTTAGCCATTTTGATAACTGCGTAGTGAGTGGTGTCTCCTTTTAACAGAAATGAATTTTTAAAAATTCTTTATTACTTTATTTTAGACCTTATCTTTGTATGTATTTATTTGGTAGTGTAGCTATAGTCTAGTACTTGAAAACTTTCGTCCTAGAATCAGGTTACTTTGATTCAAATTCCAACTCTACCTTTCACTCCTTGGGTGGCATAGGCTAACAAGTGCTTCCATAATCTTATGGGCTTCCTTCGTAAGGAGCTCAGATATGAAAGAGTCCACCTGCAATGCAAGAGACCTGGGTTCGATCCCTGGGTCCAGAAGGTCCCATGGAGAAGGGAATGGCAACCCACTCCAGTATTCTCTTTTGGAGAATTCCATGGACAGAAGATTCAGTCAATGGGGTCACAAAGAATTGGACAGGCCTGAGTGACTTTCACTTTTTTCAGTAGCTTTGCAGATAAGATCTACCTCACAGAGTTGTTATGGTAATTAAGTTAGATTTATCATAGAACATATAAATAACAATAAGAGTATCTGGCCTATACTAAACTCTTTTTATTGTATAAACTAACTTCATCTTTTTATCAAGAGGAAGCAATTTAGACTGTGAATAATTTGAAATACTGATAGAGTAATGGTAATTTTAAATCGTAGAGAAACTCATTCACATGATAGCATTACTCCACTGATGCATCATCACCATATTCAGCTATCAGTACAGTATTTTAAATTGTAATTCAGTAACTTCACAGGTGTAGGTCTTTTCACAAACCGTCAACATTGAGAAGTTTTGATTCTATTCGTTTTCTTCAGATGGAGATGGTGCTGAGATAAATGGCCCAAGCTCCTGACCTCCGAAGTGAAAAAGCCAAACTGAGAACCCAGGGTTGGTCCCAACATGGCTGCACTGGACTCCTGATCTTATCACGCAGCTGTGAGAACCTCGGTCATGGAGCAAGAGGGTCTCTGCATTTATGTCCATGCGTGGAGGTATTAGCAGCTCCAGAGGTCCAGATCCTGCCCATCCTTATAAGGTAGCCTCAGTGGTCACAGAACCCTGGGCACCTCTAGGTGGATTAACAGTCAACTTTGGCACGGCTATTAGAGTGAGAGGGACCTCAGGACTCGCATCCTCCTGGTCAGCTCACACATTCTGAGAGTTGTGTGGCCTCATATAGACAATGTAAGTCATATCTCTGGTGCCACTGTCATTGCTTAAACAAGGGCAAAAGCAGATAATGATCAGGGTGATATTTCATTGTATTGGGTGACCTGTCCATAAGCCTTACATTGATTAAACCCTGTAGCGCACTCTCAAGGGAAGCTGTCAAATACATCTCACAGTGGCACTTGATAGATAGCCTAGTGACCATGACTCTTGTTGTAATCTCCTGCACAGCTGGGACAGAGATAGTCAGCGTCCACCCCATGGTTCCTCTCCGTAATGAACTGTCCCACTAAACGTATGACTTCTGTGAGTGGACAGCCACCTCTGTGAGAGGACAGCCACCAACTCAGTGGACATGCACACACTGTTTGGAAAATGAAGCCTGAGGAAAAATATCTCGATTGATGATAGCTATTTTGAAAAGGTAGGATTAAATGCAGTCCTCTAATAGAGTTTGCTTTTAATCAAGAACAAAATCTCATAGAAGACTTGCTAAGTACAAAGAGCTTCCACTGTGGATCCTGGAGAATCAGTGATCTGCGAAGATGTCCAGAGGATGGAGTGATTTAGCAAAAGCTCAAAACAGGCAGGAGAGTCATGGGTCTCTGTCATGGAAAGCTAACATGCATTTTTCAGTTCAGTTCCATTCAGTTCAGTCGCTCAGTTGTGTCCAATTCTTTGGGGCCCCATAGACTGCAGCATGCCAGACTTACCTGTCCACAAGATTACTGTGATATTGAATGGTTTGCCTTGGAAACGAACAGAGATCATTCTGTCATTTTGAGACTGCACCCAGGTGCATTTTGGATTCTTTGGTTGACTATGAGGGCTACTTCATTTCTTCTAAGATATTCTTGACCACAGTTGTAGATGTAGTGATACTCTGAATTAAACTTGCCCATTCAGGTCCATTTTGGTTCACTGATTTCTAAAATGTTGATGTTTACTCTTGCCATCTCCTGTTTTGACCACTTCCAATTTACCTTGATTCATGGACCTAACATTCCAGGTTCCTTTGCAATGTTGTTCTTTACAGCATCAGACTTTATTCTCATCACCAGTCACATCCACAGCTGGGTACTATTTTCGCTTTCGGATCAGCCTCTTCATGCTTTCTTTCTTCTCTGCTCTCATGGCTCAGATTGTAATGCATCTGCCTACAGTGCAAGAGACCCCGGTTTGATCCCTGGGTAGGGAAGATCCCCTGGAGAAGGAAATGACAACCCACTCCAGTACTCTTGCCTGGAAAATCCCATGGACAGAGGAGCCTGGAAGGCTCCATGGGGTCACAAGGAGTCGGACATGACTGAGTGACTTCATTTTTCTTTCTTTCTTCATTCTTTCTGGAGTGGAGAAATAGCTCTTTCTCCACTCTTCTCCAGTAGCATATATCTTTTTGCCTTTTCACACTGTTCTTGGGGTTCTCAAGGCAAGAATGCCTTTGCCATTCCCTTCTCCAGCAGTCCACATTTTGTCAGAACTCTCCACCAGGACCCCTCTGTCTTGGCTGGCCCTACACTGCATGGCTCATAGTTTCACTGAGTTAGACAAGGATGTGATCTGTGTGATCAGTTTGGTTAGTTTTCTATGACTGTGGTTTTCATTCTGTGTGCACTCTTACAGGTAAGGATAAGAGGCACAAGGAAGCTTTCTGATAGGAGGGACTGGCTATGGGGGAATCTGGGTCTTGCTCTGACCAGTTGGACCATGCTCAGGAAATCTTTAGTTTTCTGTTGATGTGTGGGGTTGTGTTCCCTCCCTGTAGTTTGGCCTGAGGACAAAATATGGTAGGGGTAATGACAGTAATGAAGACCTCCTTCCAAAGGACTTAAGCTAGCAAGCTCCAGCTCCCTGGGCTGTTTTATTCAGTACCCCTGACCCTGCCCATGGAAAGCTATTGTTGATCCACACCCCTGCTTGAGACTCCTGGATACTCACCAGCAAACCTGGCTCAGTCTCTTGGGGGGTCATTGCTCCTTTCTCCTGGGTCCTGGTGGGCACAAGATTTTGTTTGTGCCGTCCAAGAGTCTGTTTCCCCAGTCCTGTGGAAGTTCTGTAGTCAAATCCCACTGGCCTTCAAAGTCAAATTCCCTAGGGGTCTCAGTGCCTTTGCTAGAACTTTTGCAGCAGTGCAAAAACCTCTTGGTATAACTGTTCTCCATTTCGTGGGTCATCTGCTCGGCAGCTCTATGGTGGGGCTAATGGTGATCTCCTGCAAGAAGACTTTTGCCACATACTGTGCCTCCCAGCTCTGCAGCAGCCAGAGACCCTGTCTCCACGGGAAGGCTTCTGCTCCATAGAAGGCTTCTGCTGACCTGTGCCTCTGCAGGAGGCACTCAAGCCCTTAGAGGCAGGTCTGGTTAGTCTCTTGTGGGGTCTCTCGGTCCTGGTGCACACAAGGTTTAGTTTGAGCACTCTGAGCTACTCTGGAGGGTAAAGGGTTTGATTCTAAATGTGATATCAGACTTCTTACCATCTCGCTGGGGCTTCTCCTTTGCCCTTGGATGTGGGGTATCTTTTCTAGGTGAGGTCCAACATTCTCCTGTTGATAGTTGTTCAGCAGCGAGTTGCAACTTTGGAATTTTCTTAGGAGAAGATGAGTAAACGTGCTTCTACTCTGCCATCTTGAATCATTGTGTTGAATCAGCATGCATTTCAGCATTTCTTTTTCTGATCTGTTAGGTTCCCATTCATTAAAATGCAGAAACTCTGATTTCTTTCCCTGTTCCTCTCCTTCACCAAGCAAAGAGGATGATTTAATGGCAGCTCAGTCATAGTCACTAACCTCCCACATGCATACACTCCACCTCTGTCCTCATCAAGAAAAACCACGAGCAATTCCCGAGCAGCCTCACCAGTGTTCTAACAGCTAGTCTGTGTCCCTCTAGCTCCTCATGAAGAAAAAGGTGGTAAAGCTGCCCCAAGCCTGGACTGAAGAACAGGCTTTGTGTACCTGGGAGGTAAGCTCAGCTTCTTTATCTGGGATAAGAGTGTTGCTTCACTTCTTTATTTTTTATTTAGTCATATACAGTTATAGAAATCTGACAATGTACATTACCACTGATGTATACAATTTCCTTGATTGGGGGAATATTGAGGGTAAATCTGTTATCAATAGAGACCTGATTCAATTCATGGGACTGCAAACTGGTGCAGGTGCTATGGAGAAGAGTGTAGAGACTTCTTAAAAAACTGGAAACAGAACTGCCATATGACTCAGGAATACCATTGCTGGGCATAGACACTGAGGAAACCAGAACTGAAAGAGATACATGTAACCTGGTGTTCACTGCAGCACTATTTACAATAGCTAAGACATAGAAGCAACCTAGATGTCCACCAGCAGAGGAATGGATAAGGAAGTTGTGGTACGTGTACACAATGGAATAGTACTCAGCTATAAAAAGAACACATTTGAGTCAGTTCTAATGAGGTACATGAAACTGGAGCCTATTTTACAGAGTAAGTAAGTCAGAGAGATACCAATATGGTATATTAACACATATACATGGAATTTAGAAAGATGGTAATGAACATCTTCTATACAAGGCAGCAAAAGAGACACAGATGTAAAGAACAGACATTTTTGGATATTGTGGGAAAAGGCGAGGATGGGATGATTTGAGAGAATAGCATTGAAACATATATATTACCTTATTTAAAACAAATGACCAGGGAAGTTTGACATATGAAGCAGGGCACTGAAAGCTGGTGGTCTGGGACAACCGAGAGGGACAGGGGTGAGGGAGGGAAGCGGGAGGGGGGGTCAGGTCTGGGGGACACATGTGCACCCATGGCTGATTCACATCAATGTATGGCAAAACCCACCACAATATTGTTAAGCAATTATCCTCCAATTAAAATTAATTTTAAGAAAAGACTCCCTGCCCCAAAAGACATTAAGAAAAAGACAGCATCAGTTACTTCTGTGTAACAGTAGGTACTTATCTCTGCAGAAGTTTTTCCTCCTTGAAAAGACTTTGTAATAGTTGGTCAAATTGAAACGGTGAGATCGTTCATGAAATAGTCCAGCCTCTTCAACAGGGGTAGGAAAGTTTTCTGTTTTCTTTGCGGCCATTGGCATATAGAGTTTTCTGAGGGCAGAAGTCAGATAAGAGAAGACGTAGGGCAGAGGACACAAGAGGCTGACAGTTTCACACTCTTCTTCTCTCTGATCACAGGCGGATGGCACAGACATTTGGACCCACACATGTTCAGGGGTCATCCTACTGCTATGGAGCCAATCTAGTTCATGAAGGTGGGCTTTCTCCCTGGCTCTGGTTGGAGAGGTTCCCTGATTCTGAGGCCCTACAGGGAGTGAGGGCTAGCAGTGCAGAGCAAGAGAATGATCTCCCAGGCAAGAGCAGTGTCTGTGTTCCATGGTCCCTGGAAACAGCTACATCATTTAGGTGCTGTGGGTCTATCTGAATCAAGGTTGGGGACACATGTGTGAGCCCATGTGGTGTGATTTTGAAGCTCTGTATGTGTGTGTGCGTGTTTCCTCAGGAGATATTTCCTCTTACACAGCACAGGTCAACTGTCAACTTTGTAAAGACTTCTCATCATCACTGCCCGCTGGCTGTACCTTACCTGATTCTTTCCCCAACCCACCCATTCCTCAGATTTGGTTAATTTGGTTTATTTTTCTCAGATGGAGAAGTTTGCTGAGATAAATGACCCAAGTTCCTGACTTCCTAAGTGGGAAAGCCAGACTGAGAACCCAGGGGTGGTCCCAGTGTGGCTGCTCTGGACCGCTGACCTGCATTTTCACTCAGCCGTGAGAACCTCAATTATGGAGCAAGGAGATCCCTGCATCTACGTCCATGCATGGAGGTATTAGCAGCTCCAAATGTCCAGATCCTGCCCATCATTACAAGGTAGCCTCAGTGGTCACAGAACCCAGGGCACCTCTAGGTGGATTAGCAGTTAGTAATGGACAGGGAGGCCTGGCGTGCTGTGATTCATGGGGTCGCAAAGAGTTGGACATGACTGAGTGACTGAACTGAACTGAACTGAACTTGGCACAGCTGTTAGTGTGAACAAGATGCCTTAGGACTCACATCCTCCTGGCCAGCTCACACATTCTGAGAGTTGTGTGGCCTCATGTGGACAATATAGCTCATATATGTTGGTGCTAGAGTCATGGCTTAAAAAGGACAAAAGCAGATGACCAGGGAGATATTTCATTGTATTGGGTGACGTGTCCTTAAGTCTTACATTGATTAAACCCTGCAGCACACTGTCAAGGGAAGGTGTCAAATACATCTCACAGTGGAACTTGGTAGTTAGCCTAGTGACCGTGACTCTTGTTGCAAATCTCCTGCACAGCTGGGTTAGAGATAGTCAGCATTCACCCCCATGGTTCTTCTCCATAATAACGGTTCTACTAAATGTATGACTTAGGTGAGTGTGGACAGCCACTGACACAGTGGATGTGCACACATTGTTTGGAAAATGAAGCTGGGAAAAAAATATCACATGATTGATAATAGCTATTTTGAAAAGGTGGGATTGAATGCAGTCCTCTAACAGAGTTTGCTGTTGATCAAGAAAAATGTCTTAGAAGACTTGCTAAGTACAAGAGCTTCCACTGTATATCCTGGGGAGGCAGTGATCTGGGAAGAAATCCAGAAGAGAGGGGTGATTCAGCAGAAGCTCAGCACAGGCAGAAGGGTCATGGGTCTCTGTCATAGAGAACTAGCAGACATTTTGGTGTTTCTTTTTCCCCATTGTTTAGGTTCCATTCGTTAAAATGCAGAAGCTCCGTTTCATATCTTTCCTGTTCCTCTCCTTTGCTCTCCTTCATCCAGAAAAAGGATGATTCAACGGCAGCTCAGTCTATAGTCATTAACCTCCCACATGCATACACTCCGCCCCATGTCCCCATCAAGAAAACCCCCTGAGTGGCTCCTGCGCAGCCTCACCAGTGTTCTGACAGCTACAAGTCCCTCTAGCCCCCACAAAGACCTGGTGCGGGGACTGACTGCCCCAGTCCTGGTTGAGGAACACTCTGGGTGACCTGCAGGCAAGGTCACCTGTCTTGCTCTGGGATAAGAATGCTGCTTCACTTGTTCGATTTTTATTCAGTGGAATACAGTTATAGATATCTGACAGTGTACACTTCACCGATGTATACAATTTCCTTGGTTGGGGGAATATCGAGGGTCAATCTATTATCAACACAGACCTGATTGAAAAGGACATTAAAAAAGAAAGCATCAGCTATTACTGTATAACAGTAAGCACTTTCCTTAGGAGAAACTTTCTCTTTTGAAAATGATTTTGTAGTTGGTCAAATTGAAACAGATCTTACATGAAATAGTTCAGCCTTTTCAAGAGGGATCCACTCTGTTTTCTTTTAGGCCTTTAACTTAAAGAGTTTTAGTTATCTGAGGACAAAAATCAGATAACAGCAGGCTTAGTGCACAGAACGCAAGATGCTGAGACCCTCACACTCTTTTCTTTCTATTCACAGGTGCATAGAGCAGCCTATGAATATCGTCGGTACTAATGGCCCGGCCCTCTGCTGAGGAAAATCCAGGTGATGAAGGTGGGCCCCTCTTGCCGGCTCTGGTTGGAGTGGCACCCTGATCCTGGGTCCCTACAGGCAGTGAGGGCTGGGGATACAGAACAAGAGATTGATCTCCCACGTTCTAGTGTCTCCAGACGCACCTGCATCAGTTAGATGGTTGGGATTGTGTGAATGAGGGTGTTTGGAGGTGGACTTGTGTGGAATCCGCATAGTGTGATTGTGAATCTTCCTGTCTGCATATTTCCTCAGGAGCTATTTCCTGCAGCACACACAGAAGGGACAGCGGCAACTAAGAACTCAAAGCAAACTTGATTGTTAGCCTGGTGACCACGACTCTTGCTGATAATCTCCCCCATAGCTGATTTAGAGACTGTCAGTGCTTTCTCTGTGCTTTGTGTAATCAACTGTCCCACCACACTTATGACCCCTTTGATTATGGACACTGACCCAGTGGACATGCATACACTGTATAGAAAATACATATTGATAGAGAAATATGCTTACACTGACAGTGGCTACATTTAAATGGTAAGAATTCAGTATTATCAATCTTGTATATTTGATTTTCTTTAAGACAAGTAACTAGTTAATAAATTCAGTAGCATACTTTGCCCAGGATTGAATTCACTCCTTTAACAGAGTTTGCTTTTAATCAAGTACAGTCTCATAGAAAACATGATGAGTAGAGTAGCAGCAACTGTGGATCCTGGAGCAAGAGTGATCTGGGAAAAATCAAGAGATACTGGCAATTTAGCAGGAGCTCAGAACAGGCAGGAGGAGTGTTTGGTCTCTGTCACGGAAAAGGAGAACGCCTTTTAAGAGTTTTCCTCTTTTAGATCGAATATTTCCTTTTGATTAGGTTCCTCTTAGCTGGAAAAACCAAAGCTCTGTTTTCATTTCTTTCCTCCTCTCCTTCGCTTTCCTTTCTCCTCTGAAGAGGAAGGATGAAGACAAGTTCAGCCCATGCTTGTTAACCTCCCACATCCATGCACACCACCCCATGCCCACACACACAGAGAAAGCCCCCTGCATGGCTCCTGAGCAGCCTCTCCAGTGTTCTGACAGCTTCCCTGTGTCCCTCTAGCTTCCACTGAGGACCTGCCAGTCACCTGCCTTGTGACAGGACAGAGGAGACTCCATGCATCTCCAAGGCAAGCTGCTGGGAAGCCGTTTGTTTTTCCTGGTCTGAGATAGAAATATTGGTTCATTTCTTTTTAAATAGAATTAACTATGTGTATTTGTGGGTGTTTGTTCCAGATATAGATGATTCCCTTAACTGGAAAAGTGTGGAGTGAGAGACTTATTACCAACTCATGATGCCTGTCCTTAAGACATTAAACTTGTTAGCGTTCCTTACACTCTAGAGAGTACAGAGTTTTCTCTCCTGGAGCAACTTTTCCTCTAGGAAAAGAACTATGTAGTTTCCAGCCTAAATGGACTTGGATATACCCTCCTCCGGGAAAAGGTCTTGCCTTTCGTCCTGAGTCTGTGTGCTCCGATCTTGCTGGGTTCCCTGGATTCCACCGTCGTTTCTCATCAGGTTTTGTACAGTCACCAAATGAAGCAAAGACTGCTCATCACTGTGATCCTATCCTCATAGCTCATCTCTTCTGTACTTGCAGGTGGTCCTTTCAGCGTTTGCATTCTAGAATCATTTGCTTGGGGAGGAAATGCTTTGTAGATGAGGAAGTTGGGCTTTCAGGCGGTTTTAATGTAGAGGTGAAACTGATCTATAATTCCTGCTAGAAATGAGTATAGGGGCCCTGTTGATAGAAAGTAATACAAGTAAAGTAATACGGCCTTACTGTAGTTCCAGGAAGAAGCTGTATTATGGCTAGCAGTGTAGTTTTGTGTCTATGGGACTGGGTGTGTCTCTGTGTGTAATGAGTAGTAAGATTCTTTGTGTGTATATGAATTTTTTGTATTGTGATTTCCTTGATTTATGTCACCCTTGAACATCACTATTACTGGTGTCAACTTCCCCCGAAAATGCCCATCACCTTTGCACCATGAATGAGTACGTATATAAAAATTCAAGTATATGCATTCACTGTATACATTGATTTTATACCAAGAGAACATTCTTTAACCTGGAAGACAAATCCCATCACTACCCAGGGAAATGTTTAGAGGATGATTTTTAATTTTTATTTATTAGCTGGGTCTTTTTGGCCACACAGGCTTTTCTCTGCTTGTGGAGAGCGAGGCCTGTCACCTAGCTGTGGCGTGCAGGCTTCTCCCTGTGGTGGCGTATTCCTCGCAGAGCACGGGTTCCAGGGCTCTTGGCGGGCTCAGTAGTGCTGCTCCTGGGCTCTAGGGCACTGGCTCAGTAGCTGTGGGGCACAGGCTTCGTTGGTCTGTGGCATGTGAAATCTTCCCGGATCAGGGATCAAGCCCAAATCTCCTGCACTGGCAGGTGGATTCTTAAACCACTGAGCCACCAGGAAGTCCTACTGGCTTCTTAATGAACAAAACTCCATTTTAGAATGCCCCTTATGGGGTCAGTCACAGCTTCATTTGATAGTAAATCTCATCTCTTAGTAGGTCTTAGGGCATTTTGGTTGGTCATGATTCATCACTTTGTCACTTGCCTCATTCAAACTCTTTCCTCTTAGAGCCTCAGAATGAACCCTTCCCCCTCACCTGAGACACCTAGTTCTGGCGGTCTCCTTCCTTCTGCAGGGAGCTCCTGGTGGTTACTTACATGCCATACCCAGTTCTAGAGGAATCTGAGAAAGGAGGAGTCTCCAGGTGTAGATGGAGGACGTTCACTCCAGCTTTGCCTCTTAAGCTTTGATGCGTCCTTTCAGTCCAGCTAACCCCATGCACTGTGTTGTATAGCACGTCTCTAGAACTTTTCCATGTTGCAAGTAAAATTTTATAACCATTGAACATACACTGTCTATGTCAACCTCCTCCCAGCTGTTGGAACCACCCTTCTACTCTCTGATCTCTGAGTTTTGCTTTAGATACCTCAGTTACATGAAATCATGCAGTGTTTTTCATCCTGCAACTGGCTTATTTCACTCTTACTAATGTCATCCGGCTTCATCCATATTGCTGCCAATGGCAGGATTTCCTTCTGTTTTAAAGACTGAATCACATTCCACTGTACCTATACTCCACGTTTTCTTCATTGATTCATCTGCTTCTGAACACTGGGCAGTTTTTCTATCTTATCTGTTGTGTACAATGTGACTATAGACATGAGATTGTAGATACCTTCTGGACATTATAGTTTTATCTCCTTTGGACATAAACTCTAATGAGTCATTGCTAAATCTTATGATCATTCTATTAATAATTTTTCAGGGACCCCCAAACTGCTTTCTATAATGGCTATGCCATTTTACATTCCTACCAACATGGTATAAAAGTTCCACTTGTCCGCATCCTTGCCAACAACTGTTATTCTTTCTTTCTTTTCTTTTTTTTTTTTTTTAAACACATCCTGAAAGGTGGTATCTCCTTTTTATGTGGTTTCCATTTTGCTGATACTTAGTGATGCTGAGCACTTTTCCTATATAGATCATTTCCTATACAGATCATTTCTCTGTCTTCTATGAAGAAATGTCTGTTGAAACTTTCTACACATTTTATAAACTCAGTTATTTGCCTGCTATTGTTTTGAAGTTGAGTTGTTAGCAGGTTCTGTATTCTGGATATTGGCCCCTTATTCAGATACAAAGTTTGCAGATACATCCTCTCATTCTTTCTACAGGTTCCCTTTTTATTAGGTTGGTTGTTTGGGAGACTATCCTTTTTTACTTGGTAATTTTAGAACCTTGGCAAAGATCATTTGGCCACACATGTGTGAATTTATTTGAGATTCCTTTCTTACGGTTCGTTGGTCTCTGCCTATTTGGTTGCTGCTAGAACACGATGCTGACTGCTGTGGCATTTTTATGTGTTTTGAATTCACGAAGCCTGAGTAACCATTGTTGTTCTTTGCTCTCAAGGTTGTTTTTTTCTCTTTGCGTTTCTTTTGGGTTCCATAAGTATTAATATTTTTGAATTTTTTTCCCATTTCTATAAAAATGGCATAGGACTTTGTGAGTGGTTACCATGTATGTACATCACTTTTAGTAGTAGAGGAAGGTCAACAACACTAAAGATTCCAGTCTGTGAATGTGGTATGTCACTACAATTACTTGTCTCTTCTTTCCTTCAACAATGTCCTATGGTTTTCAGTGCACAAATCTTTCACTTCCTAAGGGGCATTTTCCCCCGCCTTGCTTGAGTCCTCTAGAGTCAGGGATAGGAAGGATGGGCTCATGAAGAGAGTGAAGGTCCCTTCCTCCCTGCTATACCTACTCTCTGGTTACATGTAGTACAGGTGCCCTGGGCCAAGCCCTTCACGTCTGCCTATAAGTGAGCCCCCGACTGGGAATTTTCTATTGGTCTGAGTGTCCACTTTACTATTGAATGCCCACAAGGACTCTCCCAATGCCTGTCCTGGGTCCAAGAGCCCCAGATATACCTATATATGAATGATCATATCAGACCATTAAACATTCTGCAATGAAGAACCACCACGGGACCAACAGTTAGTCATGTTTTCCTTATCTTTCCAGTTCATAGAATTGAACTTTCCAGTGTAGTGGCCACTAGTCAGATCTGCCTTTCTGTAAATAACAGAATTCAAACAATAATAAACTTGTTTTTTTAAACACACAAAACCTTTGCAACGGCCTAGTCACACTAGCCATATTTCAAGTGTGTCCATAAGTGTTGGAATTTCAGGTTGGTAAGCTTGAAGGTAAGAGCTATAGTGGGCCTGTAGAAGTGTAAGGTTGAAAGGTGATTCTCGAAGCATCTCTCTCTCATGAGAAATTTTACAACTGTGATCAACGTCTTGTTGAAAGTCTCTGACTCCACAAAGCACAAGGATGGTCTGGGAACTTTTCTCCTTGAAATGAGTGGGTCAATTTGTATAATAACTATATTGTTGCTCTTTGTTGTGTTTCTACAGAATGGATTGCGGAGAGCATTGCAACAGTGGTGTGGAAGAGAACTCAGGTAGAGATCAACTCTCAGGTGGGATTTAGAGGGAGAAGATTCCTGGACCACTTGGGTTACAGCTGCTTCTTTGGAGATGAAGGAAGGTGTATATAAACTGAGAAAGAAGAAGCAACTATGCATAGAATTTTGAGTTGTCCTTTTCGTATTTTAATATAGTGGAGCTATCTGTCCATGTGCTTTATTGTACTGTGCTTGTAGTCATCTCTTCTTGCTTTGAAATTTAGAAATGTCCTTTCTCACAAGACTACCGTTTGCTTATCTTTTCATTGCCAAATATGAACGCTTAACTTCTGGCTAGTACCTGCAGGGTATTATGCACAAGAGACTTTGGCTTCATCTTTAAATTATCCTATGATGGCCATATCCTAGTGGGCACAAAAGTCTCATAATCACTTAACACTGGAGACCAAGTTCTTGGAGTGAGAGTTAGGTGACGGGTGAGATGTGAACTCTCTCTCTGCAATTTCAGGACTTGTGGCTTCCCCTCATGTTTGTCGTTACAGTGTATTTGTGTAAAGGGTGCTCTCAGGGTTGGATGAGTAGAAGCACATGTACTCTGGGGTGCCTGCCTGGGTTCAGTCTCCTGGAGCTCACCTTGGCTTCCACACCTCCCCAAGGCTGATGTGCTGAAGGTGCTTCCACATGAGAGCGGTCCATGTCAAGCTGTCCCTAGAGACCAGCATGGCTGCAGATCCTAGAGACTGTGGAGGGGACGCTGGCTTCCTCTACACACTTGCTCTCACAGCCTTGCTGACCTGGTCTCCTTGGACTGACCAGACCAGGTCAGAGATTCAGAGCAGCAGGACCCAGGGTCACTGGTCCTCTTAGAACCCAATGCTCCATCTAGACAGCCCTGCCCCTGCTCCCCACACCCCAGTTGCCCACCCTCTGACTTTTCTTCAAACATTCTCAGGTCTCATTCCTCCCAGTCCTTCCAAGGTTGGGGTAAACCCTGGCTGGTGCTGTGTATGTATGAGGCTTCTCGATCTATGGAACCTCTGTTGCACCATTTCAGACTAAGATAATATGGACATGTTACTTTAATTCTAACATTATTTTCTTCTATGCTAACGGACTAAGAGACTTATGCAGTTGTTTTGAGAATTAAGTATCTCCCAGTTAGCTACATTTACCTTAGGCATAGGACACTTATTTGTTATGTGAAGTTGGTTATGTATCTAGGCTGTTGAGGAAAATGATGCAGTGAATTTAAGACTGCAGATATCTCTTTGTGATACTGATGTAAGTTCCTTTGTATATATATCCAGAACTTTGTTTGATGAATCATATGATATTCTGTTTATACTTTTATAAGGAACTTTTGTACTGTTTTCCACAAAATAGCTGCAAAATTTACATTCCCACTAACAGTGTCCCAAGGTTCCAGTTTCCCACATCATGGCCTTAACTTCTTAATTTTTTTGTCTTTATCATACACAACCTAACAGGCAGGAGGTGCTGATGTGCATTACCCTGATGATTAGTGAGGCTGAAAACCTTTTCCTGTGTCTGTTAGCCATTTGTATGTTTTGTTCCTGATGTGTCTGTTTAAGTTTTTGCACATTCATCAACTTATTTATTTACTCTTTAAAATTTTTCATTTATTTTACATTTGAGTTGTGGTTATTATTTATTTTGAGTATGAGCTCCTTATCTGATATATGGTTTGTAATTTTTCTGTACGTTTTCATCCTACTGACTGTTGAAGAGACTACCTGTTCCCTATATTGTTGTCTTAGAACTTTGGTGAATTTCATTTGAGCAGGTTTCCATGAATTTACTTGAAGGCTGTTTATTCTGGTGGTTAGGGTTATGTATCTGTTTCTATGTCAGTATTGTACAAGGAATCTTTGATTCCTCTTGTAATGTGCTTTGAAATCAGGAGGTGAGAAACTTTGTTCTTAAGATTACTTGGTGTATTTTGAAACCTTAGTGGTTACCATCTGAGCCACGGACTCCCTGGTGGCTCAGATGGTAAAGGATCTGCCTGCAATGTGGGAGACCCGGGTTCAATACCTGAATCAGGAAGATCCCCTGGAGAAGAGAATAGCAACCCACTCAAGTATTCTTGCCTGGAAAATTTCATGGACAGAAGAGCCTGATGAGCTATAGTCCATGGGGTCACAAGGAGTCAGACATGACTGAGAGACTAGCACACAGAGTGGTTCCATATATATTTTGGATTTGTCTTTCCCATTTCTATGAAAATGACATTAATATTTTGATTGGCATTGCAATGAAGTTATACTTAGCTTTAGGTAGTGTAGAAATGTCAGCAATACTAAGTCTCCAGTCTATGAGCATTCCGATTACTTGTGCCTTGTTTCAATCTTTCAGTACGGTTTGTAGTTTTTAGTGTAGAGGGGATTTCCTTTCTAAACACACTTTGTCCTTGCCCTCCATGGAGTTTTCAGAGACAGTGGTGGGAAGGATGGGCTCATGCAGAGATGAAGTGTCCCGCCTTCCCTTCTGCACCTGCTCTCTGACTCTGTTTATCACAGGTGCACTGGGGCCCTATGTCCATTACCTGTCTCCACCAGTGGAGCACCTGCTGGGAATTCCTCTAAGATCTGGGTGTTGACATCACTGTTTCAGTGTCCCCAAAGGCTCATGAGTAGCTGGGATGTGTGCATGAGCCCAGGAAATACCTACAAATAAATCATCAAATCCGGCCATCCAGATATTCTGCAGAAGTTGTTGAGCTATACTTCACAGGCCTGCAAGCCCTGTACTTGGCTGGACTTGAGACCAAAGAAAGATCCCAGAGTCAAGGACAGAGATATCAATGATTTAATAGATGGGATGTCTTACATGTCTGAAGAAAAAGGGTCCCGGAGAGATACCCACTGTGAATAGCAGGTAACAGGCAGATCACAGCAGCACCAGCCTTCTTCACTCTGGGGGGATAGGGAGTCTACCAGTTAAAGGGGGAATAAACAACACATTGGCTCCTTGGCCACCATTGGTTACCACGGAAACCAGCAGAGGGCCATATCCCTCTTAGTCCCTCAGGCTAAATATTTTCATGGGTCAGAGGTTAATCTATCAATAAACAGCTATCTTGACATGGCCAGATAATGCAGAGGGAATGCTGAAGTAGGCTGCCATTTCCTCCTCCAGGGGATCTTCCCAACCCAGAGATCAAACCCATATCTTCTGCATTGGCAGGCAAATTCTTTACCACTGAGCCACCTGGGAAACCCTACACCCTCCCTTGTACCAAAGTCCCCTGGTACTCCAAAATGTGTTCTGCTATAGTCTATCAGAAGTGGTAGAATATTTGGTGCTGATCTTAAGATCCAATCAATCTTCCCTGGTGGCTCAGATGATAAAGAATTCAACTGCAATGAAGGAGACCTGGGTTCTAGCCTGTATCAGGAAGATCCCCTGCAGGAAGAAATGGCTATCCACTCCAGTATTCTTGCCTGGAGAATTCCATGACAGTAGGGCCTGGCGTGCTATGGTCCATGGGGTGGCAAAGAGTCGACTCAGTGACTAAGCACACACGCATATCTAAATATATATATGTGTGTGTATAATATGTAAATAGTGGCTGTTTTGCATTGCAGTGTGGTAGCCGGTAGCCAGATGTGACTGTTATAATTTCAGGTTGGTTAGAAAGGAGGTGAGAGCTCTAATTGGCTTGTAGACGTGAAAAATTGAAAACTGACTTTTTCAGCATCTCTATCTTTAGGTTTGCAACAGAGATCAGTGTCTTATTGAAGGGCTCTGATTGCACAGAGCACAGATGACTGCCATCTGCTATCCACAGTGGGGTGTCTCTCCAGGACCCTGGGAGAAAGATCAAGGTGTTGGTTGAGAGCCAGCAGGGCCTCAACTGGAGCAGGAGAAGTGGGTGGATCACTCATTCTAATCACCTTGTTGCCTGTGGTTGTGTTTCTATACAGTGCATTGTGGAGAGCACTTGCTGTGGTGGTGAAAAAGGGGACATGAGTAGGAGACAACGCTCAGATGGATCTGATGGGAGAGAATTCCTGGAACTTCAGAGTTAAAGCGCCTGCTTGGAGGCTGAGGAAGGTGAACATGGAATCAGGAAAAAGGAAATACGTGCAGAGCTTTGGCTTGTTCCTTTCGTATTTTAATGATATGATAGAGCGACTGTCCTTGGACTTGCACTCTGCTCTGTTTATAATCACTTTTCTTGCTTTGCTCTTCAAACATTATTTTTCCCATAAGAGCTGCTATTTCTTGCTTTTGTCAGACTGATATGGAAGCCTGGACTCTGGTCAGCACATCTGGGGTACTGCGCACTGCAGACTATGTTTCCTACTGCATGTTGAACAGTGATGACCATATCCTGGTGGGCATGAAACTCTCATTGCCACTTGACCCTGGAGACAGCGTCCTTGCAGGGTGTGTGAGGCGTGGGTGAGACATGAACTCTCTCCCTCCTGTGCTTTCAGGATTTGAGGCTTCCACTCATGTTTGTCCTTACTGTTTATTTGTGCACAGGATGCTCCCAGGGGTGGATGAATCACAGCACATGTGTTCTGGGGTCCCTGCCTGGGCTCAGTCTCCTGGAGCTCATCTCAGCTTTCACAGCTCCCCGAGGCTGATGTGCTGAAGGTGCTTCCGTGTGCAAGCGGTCCATGTCGAGGTATTCCTAGAGAGCCTCCATTGCCACAGGAGTCTAGAGACTATGGAGGGGCTGCTGGGCTTCTTCACACACTTGCTTTCGCAGCCCTGTTCACCTGCTCTCCTGGAACTGACCAGGCTCAGGGCAGCAGGTTCTGGGCCCGCTGCTCCTCTCGGAGCCCACTGCTCTATCCAGGCAGCCTGTCTTTTTCTCTCCTGGCTCCTGTCCTGCCCCATCCTGTGTCCTTTCCTTACATCTCCCTAGGTCTCATCCCTCCCAATTTTCCAAGTCTCAGTACAAATGCGGTAGCTACCACGTGTTTATGGACAATCGTTGTCACATCATAATGGCTAAATGAAATGGATGTGTTTGCCTTTGTCCTCTCTAAGGGTCTGGGAAACTTAAGATGTTGCTATGAGCATTAAGTATCTGCCAGATAACCAAGATCAAGACACTGTTATGTGGAATTTTCATCCTTCCCTCCCCCACGGCTCAACACACCTTCAGCCCCATGCCAGGTCTGCCCTGGGAGGGATGGGTTGGTTAGTTAAACAATGGACTGACTGGCGGCCACTTCCTCCAATGTGCCCAGGTTGGATCCTTCCCCTTTGACTGTAAAATGAGTGGGTCGGACCCATCCCCAGGTCCTCTCCAGCTCTAATTCTGCCTGATTTGAGAGCTGTGATTGGAGACGGTGGCCACACACCCATGATCTCCCTCCAATGTGCCCACATTGGAGAACTCTAGGGTCGGTGGAGGTTCAAGGAGGAAAGAAAGGAACAGTGATTTGAGCATAGGAATGAGGAAGGAAGTAGAGAGGACGCAGCGGGAAGAGGAGGAAGGCAAGGCTGTAAGCAGAGATGCATGGAGACAGTGACTGTCTGGAAGAGGAACAGGTTGACTCAGCCTCATTCCTGGTCACACTCAGGTTGAGTGTGACAACAGGATATCTGGAGCGGGGGGCGGGAGGAGGGGGCAATCTCTTGAGCCCCTTCTGGAAAGACCCTTATCAGGTTATTCTTTCCTCTCCCACAGCTGTCAAGGTGCCAGGAATTGATTTGTGGGTTCATCCTGACCCCAGACTAAGCGATGCCATTTTTATGTCTTTATTCTCTATGCTTTTAGTTTTTACTTTTCAGTGGGCCTGATGACCTATGTGGTCCTACTTCTGCTGACTCCAAAAATGCTGAGTCTGCCATTTGACTTTCTCAAGACAATGACTTCCTGTCCTGGGTTCACAGATAAGCTGCATTCCACAATCAATCTAATCGCTGGGTCTGCAGAGTGTCCCCCCTCCTCATCAGTGGCAGGCTTCCCACGGTGGGCTTCTCCACTTCAGGGAAAGGACTTTCTCCAAGCCTGCGTCTACCTTCATTAACAGCAATCGTATGTGATACCTCTTCTCAATCTGATGACATCTAACAATCCTAAAATGGACTGGTGTAACACTCAGTACCTTAACTATGGACATAATGTGATTTTTAACCTTGATTATACTTTGTCTTGGTTTAATGACTATTTTGCTGCACAGAAGAAGACAAATGGGTTTAGGTCTGGTGGTTTTTTTTACTGGATGTTTATCAAATGTGGGATGAGGTCATATGGCTAACTCCTGAAAAGGGACACCTACTGTCTAGTGCCCCCATATGCTGGGAGCAAATAGAGCCGTCCCCAGAAGTTAGCCAGCAACTTAGTTATGATGGCTGGAAACAATTGGGATTTTTGCCTCAAGAAACAATGTAATCATTCCTGTGTCTTCTAATCCCAATTCAGGTCCTCCTTTTGCCTGGCCAGACACTGACTGGGACTAGATCCCTAAGTTACACTGGTTTACTCCAAATGGCACCTACTGGATATGTGGCTCTTATCTATGGATGTGGCTTCCCCTATGGATGGATAGGGAGTTGCACCCTAGGTCTCCCTGGTAGCTCAGTTGGTAAAGAATCTGCCTGCAGTGCAGGAGACCTGGGTTCCATCCCTGGGTCAGGAAGATCCTCTGGAGAAGGAAATGGCAAACCAATCCAGTATTCTTGCCTAGAAAATCCCATGGTCAGAGGAGCCTGGCGGGCTACAGTCAATGGGATTGCGAGGGTCAGACATGACTTAGCAGTGAAACCACCACAAGCTCCTAGGTCAAGCTTGTACTCATGGCTTCATATTTTCAGAGCCTCCAGAGAAGCCTGCTGATTTGCTACACCTTAGAGCTCAGTGGACAAGGTTTGTATTTCACTGGTATGGTTATTTGGCTGTAACATTTTTTCCCTCTCTGGGAACTCTAGACCTTATGCTATGAGTTGATGCTGTGACTAACTCTACTCAACAGGCTTTACAAGGCTCTCAAAAAGCGATTTCAGCCCTAAATGCTGAACACATACAAATTAGAAAGGTGGTTTTACAAAACAGATTGGCCTTAGATATCCTAACCAGCTGCACAAGGAGGAACTTGCGCCATTATTCAAACCCAATGTTGTACATACATAACCTGATATGTTACTCACTTTACTAAACTAAGGAACAAGATGATTCAGGCTATGGATACTCCTAAGGCTGCGTTGGGAGACATTAACTAGTTTCCACATTAACTAATGGAAAATTATCTTAATTTTAATAACTATAATTGTTCTGTGTTTACTGTTTGCTCTCTGTAGCTATAACAGTGTAGCTGGATTTGTTTCTAGCCACACGAAGGCTTTTAAGCTGCAACTGGTTGTTCAAACTCTTATGAGTGCCACCACTTCTTCCAACTGCTACCTGGGGCCCTTGGATCAGAGACCTTCTATATGAGGGTAAGGAGTATATTCTGCCTCAACAATTTGGGGTCTAGCTACAACACCTTATAGTGATGGGCAGGATCTGGACCTCTGGAGCTACTAACACCTCCAGGCACAGACACAGATGCAGGGATCCCCTTGCTCCATGACTAAGGTTCTCATGACTGAGTGATAAGTGCAGGTCAGGGGTCCAGAGCAGCCACATTGGGACCCCTAGGTTCTCAGTTTGCCTTTCACTTAGGAGGTCAAGAGCTGAGAACACAGACTCTTGCACCCTCTCAGGTGACTAAAGGGTACATGAACTGAACCTGGGCTATGTTGAATGCATAAAAGGGAATGCAAGGACAGTGTGCAGTGCTGATGAGACTTTCTGCAAAAAGAAAATTGACCGGTTTATTGTTTAAGAGGAAATATCTCCCGAGAAAATATACAGACAGGCAGATTCACAATCACACTATGTGAGTTCAACACATGTCCACCTCCAAACACCCTCATTCACGCAGTCCCAACCATGTAAATGGTGCAGCTTTTTATGGAGGCACTAGAATGTGGGGCCATCACTATTTCCTGGGAAATCAATCGCTAGCGCTCTATTCCCAGCCCTCACGCCCTGTAGGGACTCAGGATCAGGGCACCTCTCCAGGCAGAGCTGGCAAGAGAGCCCCACCTTCATCAGTTAGATTGTTTCTCAGCAGAGGAATCGTGCCTGCACACTGATGTTCACAGGCGGCTTCATGCACCTGCCACTAGAGCGAGGGAGCGTGTGCGGGTGTCAGCATCTTGTGCTCTGTGCCCTGAATCTTATGCTCTGTGATTTTTGTCCTCAGAAAACTGAAACTCTCTATGTCAATGACCCCAAAAGAAAACAGAGAGGACCCCTGTTGAAAAGGGACCAGCCCTCAGACTCTTCATTTCAACTGGAGAGAATGACTGGTAGCAAATACCATCTGGTTAATCCCCAGTCCACAGTTACCCTCTTTAGAGAGGCCCCGACGATTGAGGCGAGCCTCGGGTAATGATGTGCAAGACCCTTGCACACCAACCCTAACCTCCCCACCCCTCCTGGGGGTGGACAGCTGATCAACACTGGACCAAGTGTGGAAATGTGAACGGAGAGACAGAAGCTGGTGAAGCTCTATTTTACTGGTCAATGTCATGCCTCCAGCCTCTGAGGTATCTGGGAGCCACTGCCCAAGTGGATCGCTGCTGCCTGTGTGTCATGGAGGCAGAGATAGGGGAGAGGTTCGTGGCTGCTTTGAGGCCTGGACCTGGCTGGTGGGCACCTGGGCTGAGGGCCCCGGAGCTCTGTGGGGCACAGTCCTCAAACTCTCCTGGGCCTCCATCTCACCCGCCTGCCCTGAGGCCTGAGGGCCTGGGTAGTGCGTGGAGAAGGCCTCTGTCCGACTGTCAGTGCATTCTTGCCAAAACTGCTCCCAGGTTGCCCATTGGTGGAGCATGACCTCTAACCCCTGGGCTACTGAAGCTCAGTCGTGTCCGACTCTTTGTGACTCCATGGACTATACAGTCCATGGAATTCTACAGGCCAGACTACTAAAGTTTGGAGTTGTTCCCTTCTCCAAGGGATCTTCCCAGCCCAGGGATTGAACCCAGGTCTCCCACACTGCAGGCAGATTCTTTACCAACTGAGCCACCAGGGAAGCCCTGGGTTGAGGGTCTTGCAATATTGACTGTCCGCCTGCCCCACCACATTACAGTCTCCACCTATTTCTACTATTTCTGAGTCTCTAGACTTTTCTAGATGAAAGAAAGTATAAAATTTAATCTTCTTATAAACAAAGTTAAGTTTCTCATAACACATCCACCTGTATTCTTTATTTGGAGCCGTATAAATTCTTCTCCTCATGTGTTGTAAGTATATTTTCAACTTCTCTGTATCTTTAAAAAATTGTTTAAAAATTTTAAAAATTATTTTTGTCTGTGCTGGGTCTTCATTGCCATGCTTGGCTTCTCTCTAGTTTTGTTGAGCAGGGGCTGCTTTCTTGCTATGGAGCACAGGCTCCAGGCACACAGGCTTCCGCAGTTGCAACTTACAGGCTCTAGAGCTCTGGGTCAGTAGTTGTGGTGCACAGGCTTAGATGCTCAGTGGCATGTGGGATCTTCCCAGACCAGGGATCCAACCCATGTCCCCTGCATTGACAGGCGGATTCTTAGCCATTGGACCACAGAGGAAGTCCCCGTCACTGTCTTTTTATTGCAGTTACTTTTACTTATATCACAAAGACATTTATTTTATTTTCAAAAACAGCAGTAATTTAAATATTTTTCTTATTTTGTCAATGAGAAGGAAAAGGGGGAAGGATATTATGACTGATATTCCTCTTAAGAGCTAACTATTCCTTTAAAAATGTTTTACTAAATAGGAAAATGTCTATAGGTGTTTCAAGACAAACTTTTTTATTAAACAATTTTGAATATTTCTAAAGATATATGTCAAAATGGACTAATTAGTTTTTAGGCTAATGATACAAATTTTCTCCCATAAATGATATAAAGTGGAAATATCCTGATACAATCATAAATTAAACTGAGTATTTTGTGAAACACAAGTGGCACTTTACATCTCAAGAAGCTTAGGATGTTTTAGAAGTGATAATGATGGTATATCAATGATTAAGTCATTTTAACAGATTTCATTACAATGTGTCTATTCATCAGATAATGAACTTGTAGTTGTTTGCTGAGAAAAGAGAGGCATGTTCAATTAATCCTAGTGAAAGAACATTAAAAGAACTTGTGATAAAATTTGTTATGTCCTATGAATGATTTCTATGGTGGAGAATTAACTGAGTTTTATTTAATACAGCTCCAATATGCCTAGTAGATTTGTATTTCTTGAGCAAGCAACATACTGGCTTTTTTGAAAATTTTCCTAAGTTGATTCAACAATTGTTTATAAAAGTTGGTGAATATTTATAATAATTGAACAGGGTAAATTATGTGAGAACAATGAAATAGGTCCAACTTAGAAATAGGTCCACATATCATCACGGTAGAGAAGCAACTGGCACTCTTTCTAAAGTAGATGCTCAAAGAATTAGGAGATCAAGAAAAAAATGTCTGGGATAAATTGAGAAATTGGGATTGATAAGCACTATTACATACAAAGTAGATAACTGATAAGGGTCTACTATATAACACAGGGAACTCTAATCTGTGTGTTGTGCTTAGTCACTCAGTTGTGTCCAACTCTTTGTGACCTGATGACTGAAGTCTGCCAGGCTCCTCTCTCTATAATGCCCTATATTGGAAAAGAGTCTAAAAATGAGTGTGTATATATATATAGCTGATTCACTTTGCCATGCAGCAGATACCAACACAACATTGTAAAGCAACTGTACTCCAATACAAATTAGTTTTAAAATTGTCTGTAGACGAACCGCGGGGACTGTTTAGGTGCTTTCGGTAAAGTCCTAGTTCTTTCTTATTAATACTTGATTGAAAGGCAAAAATAAAAGAAAATCTGTTGATCTGATGGATAGGCACTGCTGATTATTTTGCACTGTGGTTTAACACAAGGAACCTCTGAATTAATGAAGTAGTAAAAATAATCCCTCAGCATTCTCCATAAGACTTTTTCATTACTACATACTTTACAATTCTACATTTTAATGAGGAACTAATACAACAATGACAACAAATCACAGCTTCTGGGTGTTTTGCTCTATGATAATTAGAGTATATATTATAACGACTATTCTTGCTATGGGAAAAGTGTGAGGGATTAGATATAACATTGAGTCATGCCAGACATCCTCTGTCAGCTTAGGATCCCACTGAGACACCCAGACTCCTGAACACATACAGATATGAGCTTACCCCTATTTGCAAGCATATTAGTCAGGGTAAAGTTGAAAAAGCTTATTAAAATAATTTGTTGTTGTCCAATCACTATGTTTTGTCTGACTCTGCGACTCCATGGACTGCAGCATTCTCAGGCTTCCTAGTCTTTCACTGATTATGGTATTAGGCTCATAATTAAATCCATTAGTGAGTACCTGGCATCACTTATTTCTCATTGAAAATATTTTCTGCATATTACAATTTGCTGGATGTGAGAGTTTGAAAAAGTCTTGGTCTTAACTTTTAAATCTAAAACAAATTAGTTACTGTGTGACACCGTGGTTGTTGTTCGGTTGCTAAGTCATGTCCAACTCTTTGCGACCTCATGGATTGCAGCTCTCTAGGCCTCCCTGTCCTTCACTATCTCTTGGAGTTTGTTCAAATTCATGTCCATTGAGTTGGTGCTGCTATCTAACCACCTCATCCTTTTTCCCTCTTCTCCTTTTTGCAGCATCTTTCCTAGCATCAGGGACTTTTTCAGTGAGTCTGATCTCCACATCAGGAGGCTAAACTATTAGAACTTCAGCTTCAGCTTCAGTCATTCCAATGAGTATTCACTGTTGATTTCCTTTAGGACTGACTGGCTTGATCCCCTTGCAGTCCGACAGATTCTCAAGTCTTCTTCAGCATCACAATTCAAAAGCATCAATTGTTTGGTGCTCAGCCTTCTTTAAGGTCCAACACTTACACTCTTACGGTCCAACTTGCCACATGTGACTAGTGGAAAAACCATAGCTTTGACTGTAGGGACCTCTGTCAGCAAAGTGGTCTCTGCTCTTTAATAGGCTGTGTGGGTTTGTCATAGCTTTCCTTCCAGGGAGCAAGTGTCTTTTAATTTATTTAAAATTTCATTACTTTTATTTTTTTAATTTTTTACTGAAGCATAATTGCTGTACAGAATTTTGTGGTTTTCTGTCATACATCAACAAGAATCAGCCATAGGTACACCCATGTGCCCTCCCTCCGGGGCCTCCCTCCCATCTCCCTCCTCATCGTACCTTTCAGCCTATCACAGAGCCTCTTTTTGAGTTCCCCGAGTCACACAGCTAATTCCCATTGGCTATAATACCATATGTATTATAATACATATGGTATTATAAATTTCTATGTTACTCTCTCCATACATCTCCCTTTCTCCCTCGTCTCCTTCCATCATGTCCGTAGGTCTGTTCTCTATGTCTGTTTCTCCATTGCTGCCCTGAAAACTAATTCATCAGTACCATCTTTCTAGATTCCATATATATGCGTCAGTATACAATATTTGGAGAAGGCAATGGCAACCCACTGCAGTACTCTTGCCTGGAAAAATCCCATGGACGGAGGAGCCTGGAAGGCTGCAGTCCATGAGGTCGCTGAGGGTTGGACATGACTGAGCGACTTCACTTTCAGTCTTCACTTTCATGTAATGGAGAAGGAAATGGCAACCCACTCCAGTGTTCTCGCTTGGAGAATCCCAGGGACGGGGGGAGCCTCGTGGGCTGCCGTCTATGGGGTTGCACAGAGTCGGACACGTCTGAAGCGACTTAGCAGTAGCAGCAGCATACGATATTTCTGTTTCTCTTTCTGACTTACTTCATTCCATATAATAGGCTTTAGTTTCATCCACCTCATCAGAACAGATTCAAATGTGTTCCTTTTTATAGCCGAGTCATATGCCATTGCACACATGTACCACAGCTTCTTTGTCCATTCATCTGTCGATGGACATCTAGATTGCTTCCATGTTCTAGCTATTGTAAATAGTGCTGCAGTGAACACTGGGGTGCATGTGTCTTTTTAAGTTTTTATTTCCTCAGAGTATATGCCTAGCAGTGGGATTGGTGGGTCCTATGGTGCTTTTTATTTATTCCTAGCTTTTAAGGAGTCTCTATACTGTCTTCCATAGTGGCTGCATCAGTTTACATTTCCACGAGCAATGCAAGAGTCTTCCCTTTTCTCCATACCCTCTCCAGCATTTATTGTTTGTAGACTTTTTGATGATGGGCATTCTGACTGGTGTGAGGTGGTATCTTGTTGTAGTTTTGATTTGCGTTTCTCTAATAACTAGTGATGTTGTACCTCTTTTCACGTGCTTGTTAACCATCTGTATGTCTTCTTTGGAGAAATGTCTCTTCAGGTCCCTTTCCTGTGAAAGGTTGTTGCCGAACCACGAAAAGACGCCGGGATTCTTGGCCCCCGGAGAAGAATTCAATCCGGGGCCAGAGACGAGGCTTGATCGCTCAGAGCTTTTGTGTAATAAAGTTTTATTAAAGTATAAAGGAGATAGAGAAAGCTTCTGACATAGGCATCAGAAGGAGGCAGAAAGAGTACCCCCTGCTAGTCTTCAGCTGGATGTTATATAGTCACCAGCAGTCTGTTAATGAAAGAAAGGAATGTCTCAAAACTTAGAATGGCACCAGGCCAAAATACATAAGATGTATTTTGGGATAATCTTGGCACCAGATGAGTCATCCAGGGCCATAAAACAATTGCCTTGAATCTTGTAGAAGGGCAGATTACCATACAAATAGTTTCATTTACATAGATTAGAGCAACAATACCTGAGTATAACATAACGGTTTGTCAAGTAGGTTCTGAGCCATAAGGCAGAACCCACTTGAAGACAAGAGTCTGGGGTAAAATGCATTAACATAGCTTAAGACAAACATTCCCATAAGAAAAATACATTGGTTAACTCAAGGTTTGAGAATAATTAACACCTGGTGAAACCAGGTGTTGTTATGGCAACACAGTATTGTAAGAGAAACCTCCTTTTAAATTTGTTTAGAGAAGGAAAAAATATCCCTAGTTTCTTTCCTCCTGCCTCTTAAGAGAGATAAAAATGTCTGACACTTGCAGCCTGTTTCCTCCCTTTGGAGACCCCTGGCCTTTCTGCCTGTTACCCTCTCACCTCCTTTTTGATTGGGTTGTTTGCTTTTCTGGTATTGAGTTGTATGAACTGCTTGTATATTTTGGAAATTAATTCTTTATCCATTGTTTTCTTATTATTTTCTCCCATTCTGAGGGTTGTCTTTTCACCTTGTTTGTAGTTTCCTTTGCTATGCAAAAGCTTTTAAGCTTAACTAGGAGAAATATCAATAACCTCAGATATGCAGATGACACCACCCTTATGGCAGGAAGTGAACTAAAGAGCCTCTTGATGAAAGTGAAAGAGAAGAGTGAAAAAGTTGGCTTAAAGCTCAACATTCAGAAAACGAAGATCATGGCATCCGGTCCCATCACTTCATGGCAAATAGATGGGGAAAGAGCGGAAACAGTGTCAGACTTTATTTTTTGGGCAAAATCACTGCAGATGGTGACTGCAGCCATGAAATTAAAAGATGCTTACTCCTTGGAAGAAAAGTTATGACCAACCTAGATAGCATATTCTAAGCAGAGACATTACTTTGCCGACTAAGGTCCATCTAGTCAAGGCTGTGGTTTTTCCTGTGGTCATGTATGGATGTGAGAGTTGGACTGTGAAGAAGGCTGAGCACTGAAGAGTTGATGCTTTGAAACTGTGGTGTTGGAGAAGACTCTTGAGAGTCCCTTGGACTGCAAGGAGATCCAACCAGTCCATTTTGAAGGAGATCAGCTTTGGGATTTCTTTGGAAGGAATGGTGCTAAAGCTGAAACTCCAGTACTTTGGCCACCTCATGCAAAGAGTTGCCTCATTGGAAAAGACTCTGAGGCTGGGAGGGATTGGGGGCAGGAGGAGAAGGGGACAACAGAGGATGAGATGGCTGGATGGCATCACTGACTCAATGAACGTGAGTCTGAGTGAGCTCCGGGAGTTGGTGATGGACAGGGAGGCCTGGAGTGCTGCGATTCATAGGCTCGCAAAGAGTCGGACACGACTGAGGGACTGAACTGAACTGAGGTCCCACTTGTTTATTTTTTTTCCCCATTACTCTAGGAGGTGGGTAAAATTTCATTATTTTTAACTGCAGTCACCATCCCAGTCATTTTGGAGCCCAAGAAAATAAAATCTGCAACTGTTTCCACTTTTCCCCAGTTTATTTGCCATGAAGTGATGGGACTGGATGCCATGATCTTAGTTTTCAGAATGTTGAGTTTTAAGCCAGCTTTTTCACTCTGCTCTTTCACCCTCAAAAGGCTCTTTAGTTGCTCTTCACTTTCTGCTATTAGGGTGGTATCATCTGCATATCTGAGGTTGTTGATATTTCTCCTGGCAATCTTGAATCCAGCTTGTGATTCATCCAGTCCAGCATTTCACGTGATGTACTTTGCATATATATTAAATAAATAGAGTGACAGTATACAGCCTTGATGTACTCCTTTCCCAATTTGGTACCAGTCTGTTGTTCCATGTAAGATTCTAACTGTTGCTTCTTGATCTGCATACAGGTTTCTTAGCAGACAGGTAAGATGGTCTGGTATTCCCATTTCTTTAGGAATTTCCCACAGTTTGTTGTGATCCACACAGTCAAAGATTTTAGTGTAGTCAATGAAGTATAAATAGATGTTTTTCTGGAATTCCTTTGCTTTTTCAATGATCAAAGGAATTTTGGCAATTGATCTCTGGTTCCTCTGCCTTTTCTAAACCCAACTTGTACATCTGAAAGTTCTTTGCTCAAGTACTGCTGAAGCCCTGCTTAAAGGATTTTGAACAGAACCTTACTAGCATGCACAATGAGCATATTTACAGCACAGTATGGTAGTTTGAACATTTTTGGTATAGCTCTTCTTTGGAATTGGAATGAAAGCTGACCTTTTCCCAGTGTGACACTGTATAAACTATTTAATTTTTTAGTGAATGATTATTTTATATGTAAAATTGAATTAATCATGTCATATACTTTCAAAAATACTTTGATTATTACATGATAAACTGTATGGATGCCAATTACACTTGCAGTTTGTATTAGAGGCTCAGTGTAGTGCTAGCTATTAGTTGTTATCACTGTGACTGTAGCAGCAACTGTAGTGCTAGTAACGATACTGAATAATCTGCTAAAAATATTTCTTGCTCTATAGTTCGATATTGTGCTGAGAGAATTATTTCCTTGATTTCTTTCAAATAAGTGGTCTTCACATGTAATATGGATGGTTAAAGTTGTCAAACTCGTTATGATGTCTGTAGTATTCCACAGAATATCTTGAATTATGAAATTATTACTTGCTTTTTCCTTCTTTGGTCCTGCTTTGGTGGCTTAGATGGTAAAGATTCTGCCTGCAGTTGGAGACACCTGGATTTGATCCCTGGGTTGGGGCAATCCCCTGGAGAAGGGAATGGCACCTCATTCCAGTTTTCTTGTCTGGAGAATTCCATGGACAGAGGAACCTGGTAAACTACAGTCCATGGTGTCTCAAAGAGTTGGACACAACTGAGCGACTGGGCGACTAAGTTTCCTTCTTGAATAGCAAGCAGTATGCTCTTTCTCTGGCAGTCTGTGTTTATCCTCTACCCTTTTCATAAGATGTAAAATCAGAGAATCTTTATGAGAAGCTGACAAGTTACATAAAATAATTTACTCAAGGGTAATACTTTATTCTCTTTTGTTGTCGTGGTCAACTATAGTATTGGGTTGGCCAAAACGTTCACTTGGATTTTCCCATGAGATGTTATGGAAAAGCCAGAGGGAACTTTTTGGCCAGCTCAGTAGTTTTAGAAGAATTCAGTATAGTAGGAAGGAATGAGAATACATTATGGCTATCTTCAGTTCAATTCAGTCGCTCAGTCGCGTCTGACTCTTTGCGACCCCATGAATCACAGCACACCAGGCTTCCCTGTCCATCACCAACTCCCCGGAGCTCACTCAGACTCATGTCCATTGAGTCCATGATGCCATCCAGCTATCTCATCCTCGGTCATTCCCTTCTCCTCCTGCCCCCAATTCCTCCCAGCCTCAGAGTCTTTTCCAATGAGGCAACTCTTTGCATTAGGTGGGCAAGGTACTGGAGTTTCAGCTTTAGCATCATTCCTTCCAAAGAATACCCAGGGCTGATCTCCTTCAGAATGGACTGGTTGGATCTCCTTGCAGTCCAAGGGACTCTCAAGAGTCTTCTCCAACACTACAGTTCCAAAGCATCAATTCTTCGGTGCTCAGCCTTCTTCACAGTCCAACTCTCACATCCATACATGACCACAGGAAAAACCACAGCCTTGACTAGACGGACCTTTGCTGGCAAAGTAATGTCTCTGCTTTTGAATATGCTATCTAGGTTGGTCATAACTTTTTTCCAAGGAGTAAGCATCTTTTAATTTCATGGCTGCAGTCACCATCTGCAGTGATTTTGGAGCCCCCCCAAATAAAGTCTGACACTGTTTCCACTGTTTCCCCATCTATTTCCCATGAAGTGATGGGACCAGATGCCATAATCTTTGTTTTCTGAATGTTGAGCTTTAAGCCAACTTTTTCACTCTCCTCTTTCACTTTCATCAAGAGGCTCTTTAGTTCTTCACTTTCTGCCATAAGGGTGGTGTCATCTGCATATCTGAGGTTATTGATATTTCTCCTAGCAATCTTGATTCCGGCTTGTGTTTCTTCCAGTCCAGCATTTCTCATGATGTACTCTGCATAGAAGTTAAATAAACAGGGTGACAATATACAGCCTTGACATACTCCTTTTCCTATTTGGAAGCAGTCTGTTGTTCCATGTCCAGTTCTAACTGTTGCTTCCTGTCCTGCATACAGGTTTCTCAAGAGGCAGGTCAGGTGGTCTGGTATTCCCACCTCTTTCAGAATTTTCCACAGCTTATTGTGATCCACACAGTCAAAGGCTTTGGCATAGTCAATAAAGCAGAAATAGATGTTTTTCTGGAACTCTCTTGCTTTTTCCATGATCCAGCAGATGTTGGCAATTTGATCTCTGGTTCCTCTGCCTTTTCTAAAACCAGCTTGAACATCAGGAAGTTCACGGTTCACGTATTGCTGAAGCCTGGCTTGGAGAATTTTGAGCAGTGCTTTACTAGCATGTGAGATGAGTGCAATTGTGTGGTAGTTTGGGCATTCTTTGGCACTGCCTTTCTTTGGGATTGGAATGAAAACTGACCTTTTCCAGTCCTGTGGCCACTGCTGAGTTTTCCAAATGTGCTGGCATATTGAGTGCAGCACTTTCACAGCCTCATCTTTCAGGATTTGAAATAGCTCAACTGGAATTCCATCACTTCTACTAGCTTTGTTTGTAATGATGCTTTCTAAGGCCCACTTGACTTCACACTCCAGGATGTCTGGCTCTAGGTGAGTGATCACACCACTGTGATTATCTCGGTCATGAAGATCCTTTTTGTATAGTTCTTCTGTGTATTCTTGCCACCTCTTCTTAATATCTTCTGCTTCTGTTAAGTCCATACCATTTCTGTCCTTTATCGAGCCCATCTTTGCATGAAATGTTCCCTTGGTATCTCTAATTTTCTTGAAGAGATCTCTGGTTTTTCCCATTCTGTTCTTTTCCTCTATTTCTTTGTACTGATCGCTGAAGAAGGCTGTCTTATCTCTTCTTGCTATTCTTTGGAACTCTGCATTCAGATGCTTATATCTTTCCTTTTCTCCTTTTCTTTTCGCCTCTCTTCTTTTCACAGCTATTTGTAAGGCCTCCCCAGACAGCCATTTTGCTTTTTGCATTTCTTTTCCATGGGGATGGTCTTGATCCCTGTCTCCTGTACAATGTCACGAACCTCATTCCATAGTTCATCAGGCACTCTATCTATCAGATCTAGGTTCTTGAATGTATTTCTCACTTCCACTGTATAATCATGAGAGATTTGATTTAGGTCATACCTGGTCTAGTGGTTTTCCCTACTTTCTTCAATTTGAGTCTGAATTTGGCTATAAGGAGTTCATGATTTGAGCCACAGTCAGCTCCTGGTCTTTTTTGTTGCCTGTATAGAGCTTCTCCATCTTTGGCTGCAAAGAATATAGTCAATCTGGTTTTGGTGTTGACCATCTGGTGATGTCCATGTGTAGAGTCTTCTCTTGTGTTGTTGGAAGAGGGTGTTTGTTATGACCAGTGCATTTTCTTGGTAAAACTCTTTTATTAGTCTTTGCCCTGCTTCATTCTGCATTCCAAGGCCAAATTTGCCTGTTACTCCAAGTGTTTCTTGACTTCCTGCTTTTGCATTCCAGTCCCCTATAATGAAAAGGACATCTTTTTGGGTGTTAGTTGTAAAAGGTCTTGTAGGTCTTCATAAAACCATTCAATTTCAGCTTAGGGCATTAAAAAAAGAAAAACCATGAAAAAAGCAAGTAAAACCAAAAACCCTTTATTTATGACTTTCCTAAGTATAATTAGAACTTTCCTAAGTAGGAATTAAGCAAATAACGTCATTGAAATTTAATTGAATTTAATAACAATAAAAAATTTGCCTTTATCTTACCAAAGTGAAGAAAATCAAACACTAGTGTTTGATTTTTTAATTACCTACCTGACTTGCTAAATATACATTATATATATCACATGGAGATTTGAAGCTATACTTCAATAAAGGAGGCACTTATTAAAGTGTATATTTTGAAGAAAGCTGTATATAATCACATGACCAATATCTGATCAAACTTTTTAAATAAATGGTGGTCTCTCTAACAGCTATTCAATAAAAAAGATAAGATCAGCAGAAAATGTGCCTGAGCTTTAGATATTAAAATTATAATTGCATCAAAAAGAATAAACTATGTAGGAGTAAATTTAGTGAAGAAAAGTGAGAGTTCTTTACAATGCAAACTGTAAGACACTGATAAAAGAAACTGAGAAATGCAAAAGAAGTGAATTAATATTTTGTGCTTGTGGACTGAAAGAATTATTATTGTTAAAATGATCATATTACTCAAAGCAATCCACAGATACAGTGAAATCCCTATCAAGATATCAGTGGCATTATTCACAAAAGTGAAACAATCCTGTTATGTATACAGAAGTTAAAAGGCCCAAATAGCAAACATAATTTCTAGAAAATCAAACAACACTGGATGTTTCATGCTCTTTGATTTAAAATTGCATTTCAAAGCTACAGTAGTCAAAACAGTATGGTATTGATATCAAAATAGACATAAATCAATGGAACAGAATAGAGAATACTAATAAAAGCACACATCAATGATCAGTTAATTTAGAATGTGATATGAATAGAATAGCCACATCAAAAAAATATATTGGGGAAAATAGTCACATACAAAAATGAAACTAGATCTCTATCTTACACTGTACACAAAAATTAACTCAAAATGGATGAAACAATATCCCAGTTGCCATTTTTGATGGTCTTTCTTTTGAAACACTTTGACGATCTAGTCCATTTCATTCATATCTGTAAGAAGAAACCACTGCTTACTTTGGGTACTTGAAGCAAGTATACATATAATATAGATGATTTTTGCTTACAAAAGCATTGCGTCACTTTGTTGACAAAGGTCCATCTAGTCAAAGTGATGTTTTTTCTGGTAGTAGTATATGGAGGTGAGAGTTGGACCGTAAAGAAGGCTGTGTACCAAAGAATTGATGCTTTCAAACTGTGGTGGAGGAGAAGACTCTTGAGAGTCTCTTGGACTTCAACGAGATCAAACAAGTCTATCCAAAAATAAATCCACCCTGAATATTCACTGGAAAGGCTGATGTTTGAAGGTGGAGCACCAATACTTTGGGCACTTGATGTGTATGCTGATTCATTGGAAAAGACCCTGATGCTGGGAAAGGTTGAGGGTAGGAGCAGAAGGGGGCAACAGAGGATGAGATGGTTGAATGGCATCGTCAACTCAATGGACATGAGATTGAGCAAACTCTGGGAGATAGTGAGGACAGGGAAGCCGGGTGTGGTGCAGTCCATGGAGCAGCAAAGAGTCGGACATGACTGAGTGAGTGAACAACAGTAGTAATCGTGGATGAGTGAAAGCCACTGGATTCCTGAGGGTTATTTTGTTCGTTGTTGTCTAATCAGAAAATTTCTCTTATGATACAGGTCATAAATTGATTGGAAATCCCCACTGATTACTGAGACTTTCCTAACTATTATTATAGTAAGAGAGAATAGCATGCAGCCCTGTAATGTGTGATTATAGGAATCAACAGAAGGGGAAGAAACAATTCCACTGAAATAAAAAGGAGGGAAAAAAGTAAAAAACCTTAACACAGACTCAAAGGTATCCAGCTCAGGGTTATGATATAAAGTGACATGGAAAATGTGATAAAGACTGTTATATTTTGGCTCAGATTCTGATAATTATTTTCCAAATGATGGAGTGTAATAGATAGAATAGTGAGCTTTGGGACTGTTGCAGCAGACTAGCAACATCCTCCCTTGTCCTCCTTATCTTAGAGTCAGTGTGTGTGCTCAGTTACTCAGTTGTGTCTGACTCTTTGCAGTCCCACAGACTGTAGCCCAGGGGTCATGGGATGAATAAGTAGGTAGAGTTACAAACGAATGTCTTATGTGTTTTGTGGGTAAAAATATGGGAGAGCAGCATTAGTTAGCAAGTTTAATTTTAAAATAAGTTTTAAAACCCATTACATTTCTGTGTCTTAGTTTCTGTCTTTTTCTCATATAAAATCAGAGATTCTGAGGGCTGACTGGCTTCAAGAGAAGCTGGGTCCACAGACTGATCATTGTTATCAGCACTCTGTCACTTGCTCTCCATCTTTTCATTCTATTTCCTATTATTGGCTGCTTTTTAGAAGATTTCCCTTATCATTTTGTTAGTATATCACAAACTATTTTGACTACCTGTTCGTAGACCTCATGCCTTTTCTTGGAACAATCACTGACTTTAGAGGTGTAAGGAGCTCTTTAGCCTAGTAAATATGCTTATCCTGGTAGAGACTGTTGTTTAGTGGCTAAGTCGTGTCCAGCTCTTTGCAAACTCATGGATCACAGCACTCCAGGCTTCCCTGTTCTTCACTCTCTCCTGGAGTTTGCTCAAATTCATGTTCATTGAGTAGGTGATGCCATCCAACCATCTCATCTTCTGTTGTCTCCTTCTTCTTTTGGTGGAGGGGAAACACTTTATTAAAAATCTACTTGAATCAAGAGGGTAAGGGAGGTACAGTTCACAAATGGGACACAGATATTTAAGCACAAGGAAGGAATGGGAAAAGAAATTGGGCACACAAAATCTAAATGTGTCAGTTGGAATCATTTCAATGTTAAGGATGACTTTGCAAAGATGAAATGCTCAGATATTTGAGGTTTGAAGACAAACTAGTTGTTAATCTTTGAAATGTAAGGGGCAGGACAGATGGATAAAGTAGTTCAGCAGAGGGAACTGATAAGTTGAGAACAAAGTTAAAGGACAGCATTTTGTGAAAATCATGGGTGTGCCTTATGAAGGGAGGAGGGGCCAAGATTAAAATGCGCTTCAAGTGAGAGATGAGGGGGCATTAGACTACCAATCTGGAGAAACATCGATGAATTTAAGAGAGATTTATCAGAAGATGATTTCTTCTCTAGGCAACCTAGACAGTAACCACAATCACTCTATTCTCTTCTCTCCATGACCCATGCATTTTGATTCACTTTTACACTTATGCATACTGCATCATAAAAGTTATTTATGGGGTTACCATAACTCTTAGATCTAATTAGTAATTCTCATCAATTTTCTCCTTTTACCCATGCTTTATTTTTCTTCATAGTCCTTACAAGGAATTCAGTCATTTTAAAATACATGTTCATTTACTTATCTATCAGTATTCCCTGCAATTATTTTGAAAGCAAGATTTGACCCCTTTGTTCACTGCTAGATCCCAGCTAGAACAGCACTGCTACACCTTGCTTAAGAAACAGCGTCTCAAACAGTGCAATCACAGGCTGCATCTCAAGAGACAGGTAAGAAGAGACGCTGGGGGATGATAACTCATCACCACCAGAGGTGGTAAGATGCAGCTGCACAACTGCCAAGGCTTCACTGTCTCCTGCCTAGAAGAGCTCTTCACCGTCATCAGTGCCGGTGGAGGCTGACTCTGACTTCTGACCACTTGCACTGTGTCCTTACCTCCTGTCAAAATGGCATCATTTTGGTTCACTGGAAACTCTGGTGACAAAAGTACACGAAAGTCATTCACTGAAATTGCTTTCAGTCCCTAGTATTCTGCAGTTCGGAGAAGGCAATGACACCCCACTCCAGTACTCTTGCCTGGAAATCCCATGGACAGAAGAGTCTGGTGGGCTACAGGTGTAGCATGGCAAAGAGTAGGATGGGACTGAGAGCGTGTGTGCGCACACACACACACACACACACACATACACATGCAGGATCGTGCTAACATTTTTTCTACCAAGAAAAACAGTCAAAGACTGAAGACAAATTTTAAGTTTATTATATTGGAATTAAACCTTTTCCTGGGAAAAATTCACTTTCCACCATAGCTACAGAATTATATTCTCTATCTATCTTGGACAAATAAATGATACTTTTTCTGCTTTGAAGAGAAGTCTGCCCTTTTTGTGCATGCCCACAATTTCTGTGTCTCTTTTCTCCATCATTCTGCATTCTAGCCTGTATCCTATCAATCAGTTCATTAACACAGAAACAAACATGCTTTGTAATCAAAATTATTTTTAGTGAATTTGATTTTCCGTTTCTTTATGTATTCCATTCAGTGACATTTTTAATAATTCATGGTTATAGAAAATATCAACTTTATAGTTAAAGGAACTGTAAGGAATCTTCAAAATATGAGGAAAAAAATTTCATGAACTCATGTCTAGTTACTGAAAATTATGTTTAAGGATCAGGAAAAAAGATGTGTTCTAAGAATTTCTCTGCCTTTTAAGAACCAATATCTAGTAAAAGAAATGTTCATTGGTATGTACAGCATGAGACAAAGTGTACAAAATGCTTTATTAGGTGATATCTTAACTAATATATCTTAAGTATGGGATCTTCTAAAAAAAAGTGAAAATTAGAAATACCATAGGATCCACCTATTCCAGTTCTAGGTATTTTTCCTAAGAAAATAAGAACAGTAATTTAAAAAGACATAGATACGTCTATGTTCCCTTCAGCATTATTTAAAAAGCCAAGCCAAGATATAGAAGAGCCATAAATGTCCATCAACAGATGAATGGATTAAGAAGATGTAGTACATACACTCAATGGAAGGCTGCTGCTGCTGCTGCTGCTAAGTCGCTTCAGTTGTATCCGACTCTGTGTGACCCCATAGACGGTAGCCCACCAGGCTCCCCCGTCCTTGGGATTCTCCAGGCAAGAACATTGGAATGAGTTGCCATTTCCTTCTCCAATGCATGAAAGTGAAAGTGAAGTCTCTGAGTCGTGTCCAACTCTTCATAACCCCATGAACTGCAGCCCACCAGGCTCCTCTGTCCATGGGATTTTCCAGGCAAGAACACTGGAGTGGGGTGCCATTGCCTTCTCCAATAAAAGGAACGAAATCTTGCCATTTGCAACATGAAAAGACGTAGAGTATATTAAGCTAAGTGAAATAAGTCAGAGTGAGAAAGACAAATACGGTACAATTTCACTTGTATGTGGAACAGTAAAAATAAATCAACATACATAAGAAACAGAAAAAGAGTCATTGGTACAGAGAACAAATGTGATTGCTGGGAAGGAGAGGTGATGAAATAAATTGGAAAGGAAGATTAAGACTTACAAGCTTGCAGGTTATAAATAAATGAGTAAGGAGCTGAAATACACATCTTGGAGACTATAGTTAGTAATATAAGAAGTTTATTTGCTTGCAGATATAACTAGAATTATTGTGGGGATTATTTGTAATCTAAAGAAATATTAAATCAGTATGTTGTGCGTCTGGAACCACCATTGTTGTAAGTCAGTTATACCTGGAATTATCATTGTTGTAAGTGAATTATGCTTCAATTAAAGAAAATTGCAAAGAACTAGATAATAAGCAAGTCCTCCACAAATCTCTAGCAAATTTTCCATGGGAGAAATGTTTCTCTTTTCAAGAATAATGATATGTTTAACAATAAAGACTGAAATTTTGAAGAAAGATTCAAAATAGGAAAGTGCATCATAGATCAGGATTTAACAACTCAGAAGCAAATGCACATTGCTCTAAAGATTAATAAAATATTGAAAATATCACAGTAGATAAAATTTAAATTAGGAGAAATATGATGAAAAAGTGTATTGTAAGAAAGTAGAGGAAAAGAAGGCAACTCTTAAACCCTATAGAATGAATATTTCCAGAAAGTAAATGTAGCAAAAAAATTGCAACCTATTTGATGAATGTGTCAACAGTGGAAGATAGATCTCATATATGAATGATTGGAATATCTGGGAAAAACAGCAAAGCCAAGATGGAAAGCAAATCCTAAAGATTATTATGCAAGTTATTCTGAAAGTAAAGAAAGGTTTGAAACTAATTAGAACTATGAGAATTAAATTGCAGTATGCAGGTCAGGAAGCAACATGAAATTAAAGATGCTTACTCCTTGGAAGGACAGTTACGACCAACTGAGATAGCATATTAAAAAGTAGAGATATTACTTTGCCAACAGAGGTCTTTTCTTCCAAGGAGCGTCTTTTAATTTCATGGCTGCAGTCATCATCTGCAGTGATTTTGAAGTCGAGTCGAGTGAAGTTGCTCAGTCGTGTCCGACTCCCTGTGACCCCATGTACTGCAGCCTACCAGGCTCCTCCCTCCAGGCAAGAGTACTGGAGTGGGTTGCCATTTCCTTCTGCAGGGGGATCTTCCTGACCCAGGGACTGAACCCGGGTCTCCAGCATTCCAGGCAGTTGCTTTAACCTCTGAGCCACCAGGGAAGCCTGCAGTGATTTTGGAGCCCCCAGAAATAAAGTCAGCCACTGTTTCTCCATTTATTTGCTGTGAACTGATGGGACCAGATGCCATAATCTTCGTGTTTTGAATGTTGAGCTTTAAACCAACTTTTTACTCTCCTCTTTCACTTTCATCAAGAGGCTTTTGGTTCTTTTTCACTTTCCGCCATAAAGGTGGTATCATCTGCGTATCTGAGGTTATTGATATTTCTCTCGGCAATCTTGATTCCAACTAGTGCTTCATTCAGCCCAGCGTTTCTCATGATGTACTCTGCATATAAGTTAAATAAGTAAGGTGACAATATACAGCCTTGACATACACCTTTTCCCATTTGGAACCAGTCTGTTGTTCCATGTCCACTTCTAACTGTTGCTTCCTGACCTGCATACAGGTTTCTCAAGAGACAGGTCAGGTGGTCTGGCATGCCCATCTCTTTCAGAATTTTCCACAGTTTATTGTGAGCTACACAGTCAAAGGCTTTGGCATAGTCAATAAAGCAGAAATAGATGTTTTTCTGGAATTCTCTTGCTTTTTCTATGATTCATTGGATGTTGACAATTTGATCTCTGGTTCCTCTGCCTTTTCTAAAACCAGCTTGAACATTTGGAAGTTCACGGTTCACGTATTGTTGAAGCCTGGCTTGGAGAATTTTGAGCATTACTTTACTAGCGTGTGAGATGAGTGCAATTGTGTGATAGTTTGAGCATTCTTTGGCATTGCCTTTCTTTGGGATTGGAATGAAAACTGAATTTTTCTAGTCCTGTGGTCACTGTTCAGTTTTTCAAATTTGCTGACATGTTGAGTGCAGCACTTTCACAGCATCATCTTTTAGGATTTGAAATAGCTCAACTGGAATTCCATCACCTCTACTAGCTTTGTTAGTAGTGATTCTTCCTAAGGCCCATTTAACTTCATATTCCAGAATGTCTGGCTCTAGGTGAGTGATCACACCATTGTGATTATCTGGGTCATGAAGATCTTTTCTGTATAGTTCTTCCGTGTATTCTTGCCACCTCTTCTTAATATCTTCTATTTCTGTTAGGTCCATACCATTTCTGTCCTTTATTGTGCCCATCTTTGCATGAAATGTTCCCTTGGTATCTCTAATTTCCTTGAAGAGGTCTCTAGTCTCCCCAGTTCTGTTGTTTTCCTCTATTTCTTTGCAGTGATCACTGAAGAAGGCTTTCTTATCTCTCCTTGCTATTCTTTGGAAGTCTGCATTCAAATGGGTATATCTTTCTTTTCTCAGCTATTTGTATAGCCTCCTCAGGCAGCCATTTTGCCTTTTTGCATTTCTTTTCCTTGGGGATGGTCTTGATCACTGCCTCCTGTACAATGTCACGTACCTCCATCCATAATTCTTCAGGCACTCTGTCTGTCAGATCTAATCCCTTGAATTTATTTCTCACTTCCACTGTATAATCATAAGAGATTTGATTTAGATAATACCTAAATGGTTTAGTGGTTTTCCCTATTTTCTTCAATTTCAGTCTGAATTTGGTAATAAGGAGTTCATGATCTGAGCCACAGTTGGTTCTCGGTCTTGTTTTTCCTGACTGTATAGAGCTTCTCCATCTTTGGTTGCAAAGAATATAATCAGTCTGATTTTGATATAGTGATGTCCTTGTGTAGAGTCTTCTCTTGTGTTGTGGAAGAGGGTGTTTTCTATGACAGTTGTGTTCTCTTGGTAAAACTCTTAGCCTTTGACCTACTTCGTTTAGTACTCCAAGGCCAAATTTGTCTGTTACCAGGTGTTTCTTGACTTCCTACTTTTGCACAAGTCCCCTATAATGAAAAGGACATCTTTTGTGAGTGTTAGTTCTAGAAGGCCTTGTAGGTATTCGTAGTACTTTTCAATGTCAGCTTCTTTGGTGTTACTGGTTGGGGCATAGACTTGGATTACTATGATATTGAATGGTTTGCCTTGGAAATGAACAGACATTATTCTGTCGTTTTTGAGATTGCATCCAAGTACTGCATTTTGGACTCTTGTTTACTATGATGGCTACTCCATTTCTTCTGAGGGATTCCTGCCCACAGTAGTAGATATAATGGTCATCTGAGTTAAATTCACCCATTCCAGTCCATTTTAGTTCGCTGATTCCTAGACGTTCACTCTTGCCATCTCCTGTTTCACCACTTACAATTTGCCTTCATTCATGGACCTGACATTCCAGGTTCTTATGCAATATTGCTCTTTACAGCATCAGATTTTACTTTCATCACCAGTCACATCCACAACTGGGTGTTGTTTTTGCTTTGGCTCTGTTCCTTCATTCTTTCTGGGGTTATTTCTTTGCTGTGATCCAGTAGCAGATTGGGCACCTACAGACCTGCAGGAGTTTATCTTTCAGTGTCCTATATTTTTGCCTTTTCATACTGTTCATGCAGTTCTCAAGGCAAGAATTCTGAAGTGGTTTGCCTTCCTTCTCCAGTGGACCACACTTTGTCAGAACTCTCCACCATGATCCGTCCATCTTGGGTGGCCCTATATGGCATGGCTCATAGTTTCATTGAGTTAGACAAGGCTGTGGTCCATGTGGTCAGTTTGGTTAGTTTTCTGTGATTATGGTTTTCTTTCTGTCTGCTCCCTGATGGATAAGGATACGAGGATTATGGAAGCTTTCTGATGGGAGAGACTGACTGAGGTGGAAACTGGGTCTTGTTCTGATGGGCGGGGCTGGGCTCAGTAAACCTTTAATCCAATTTTCTGTTCATAGGCAAGGGTTGTTCCCTCCCTGTTGTTTGACCTAAGGCCAAACTGTGGTGGAGATAATGAAGATAATGGTGACCTTCTCCAAAAGGGCCCATGCACGCACTGCCACACTCAGTGCCCCTGACCCTGCAGCAGGCCACTGCTGACCCATGCCTCCAGCAGAGATTCCTGGATTGCTGCTGCTGCTAAGTCGCTTCAGTCATGTCCGACTCTATGCGACCCCATAGACGCCAGCCCACCAGGCTCCCCCGTCCCTGGGATTCTCCAAGCAAGAACACTGGAGTGGGTTGCCATTTCCTTCTCTAATGTATGAAAGTGAAAAGTGAAAGTGAAGTTGCTCAGTCATGTCCAACTCCTAGCGACCCCATGGACTGCAGCCTACCAGGCTCCTCTGTCCATGGGATTTTCCAGGTGAGAGTACTGGAGTGGGATGCCATTGCCTTCTCCAAGATTCCTGGACACTCACAGGCAAATCTGGGTCAATCTCTTGTGAGGTCACTGCTCCTTTTTCCTGAGTTCTGGTGTGCAGAAGTTTCTGTTTGTGCCCTCCAAGAATCTGTTTCCCCAGTCCTGTGTAAGTTCTGGTGGTTCTATGGTGAGGTTAATGGTGACCTCCTCCAAGAGGGCTTATGTCATACGCAGGTCTGCTGCACCCAGACTTTCACACTGATGACTGCCTAGGTCAGCTGTTAATCTGCCCATAGTTGCCCTGGGTTCTGTTACCACAGAGGTCACCTTATATTTATGGGCGGGGTCCGGACCTTTAGCACTGGTAGTACTTCCAGGCATGAGCATGGAGCAGGGAACCCCTTGCTCCATGATGAGGATCCCTTGGCTGACATGGGCAGGTCAGAACATCCACACTTGGACCCACCCCTGGGTTTTCATTTTGGCTTTTCTACTTAGAAGATCAAGTGCTAAAAAAAAAAAAAAAAAGATCAAGTGCTGAGAACATAGATCCCTGCACCCTCTCAGCTAACTACATGAACGAAACCTGGGGAAGAGCTATGTTGACTGCATAAGAGGGAATACACAGATTGCTCCAAAAAGGGCCCTGAGACTGCTTTGGGTCTTCTGGTCTGTGGGAGCTGGAGATTCACCCATGCTCTTTGCGTCTGGAACCAAGCATGGTAGCCGTCTAGGTGACCATGTGCAAGGACAGACCAGAACCTGCATTTGAGACCTTGTAGGGGCCAGGTGGGCACTTGCTCCCTAGTCTGCTTTCGTGAGGGCAATGAGCAGACTTGTCACCTTTCTCTCAAGTAAGGTTTTCTAAAGCCACATACCCCACTGGGCAAAGTGAGGACAAAGGTAAATGAGTCAGTCCTTGGTGTAGTGTCAGGAGTCCTCTCAATACAAATGAAACTGGTAAGAAGTCTAGCTGGTTCCAGTCAATGTTTTGGATGGTCATTTTGGAACAATGCTAACCATTCACCAGATGCAAGGGTTGGCGGGCAGCAGACAGTTCCCTATGTTCATTTCTGAGCCAGGTACTGTGCTAAGAAAGGGAGGGACAGAAATAAAAATGTTGTAATGGCTGTCTCCTGTCCCACAAAGTGCCCATTTTCTATGTCCTTTCCACTGGGGTTGCTAATTCTTTCTAGTTGGAAGCCCTTCGAAACCTTCAGACCAAGGGTCAGAGTTAGCATTTGTGCCCATTTCCAGCACCTTTTTCAGAGCACTTCTCCACTGTTCCTCACACTTTCACAACCTTCCCCACAACTGAGGCTTTGATCATGCTGCCATGAGATTTATCCTCCTTTCTTGTTCATTTTGCACACATTTCTGATGCATAGAGGGGTTAGACATGGACCTTACATTCACCCTTTCTGTCTTACCAGGACAGTATTTCTGGAGTAAGTCCAATGTCTTAGGCCAGATTTCCCAGAAGGAGAGATAAGATGGGGATTCTTGTCTAAGTGGTTTAGTGGGGGAGTACTCTCAGGGGAAGCATGACAGGAAATGAGGGAGCTGCACAGGACAGGGGAAGAAGCAAGACAAAGATGAGAGCTCAGTTTCTGTTTATATTCAGTCTGATTCTATGAGGGACCCCAGAGGATGAATGAAATCAGAGATTGTCTGATTCTGAGGCAGCGAGACCCACCTTTTGTTCCCTTTTGTCAGGTCATCCCTAACAAACAGCAAACTGTCCCCAGAGGAAGCAATCCTGGCTTTCCTGGGCCTGGAAGCTCCTTTGCAGCACATTGTTCAGTCTACTTTCTTGAATACAAACAAAATAATAATAGCAAAGATATACAGCAAATACTTGGGCTTCCCAGGTGGTGCCATGGTAAAGAATCCACCTGTCAGTGCAGGAAATGGGGATTGACCCCTGAGCCAGGAAGGTCCCCGAAGAAGGAAATGGCAACCTGTTCCAGTATTCTTGCTTGGGAAATCCCACAGACAGAGAAGCCTAGTGAGGTACAGCCCATGTGGTCACAAAGAGTCGGACACAACTGAGCATGCATGCACAGCAGATACCACCTGTCCATCTCTCTCTAAAGTGCTTTATCTAAGTTACTCCTTTAACCTTCAAAACAATCGAGGAGGCACATACTATTACTGCCACCCTCCTTTACTGGTAAGACACTGAGGCACAGAGAAGGTAAGTCCTGCCAACCTGGGGCCAAAATTTATGCTATTAAACAGAATCCATTGGAAGTGCTTTGAAGGCAGCTGCTGGCCCCATTTCCAATCCTCCCCAAACACCTCTGCTTTTTATAATTTTCTTTTTTTCTGGTTATTGTGCTTTTTGTTTCTCCCTGATGTTCCAAGATTCATTATTTTATTATCCTCTTTCTATTTTAAGAACTTCTTTCAGCTGCTCTTTTTATGTAGTTCTGCTGGGGAGGAATTCTTAGTTTTTTCTTCAACTGAGAACGTATTGATTTCCCTCTCATTCTTTTTTTTTTAACTTATTTTTAATTGCAAGATATTTGCTTTACAATGTTGTGTTGTTTGCTGCCATACATCAACATGAATCAGTCATAGGTACACATATGTCTCCTCCCCCTTGAGCCTCTCTCCCACCTCCTAACCCATTCCACCCCTCTAGGTTGTCACAGAGCACCAGGTTGAGCTCCCTGAGTCATAGAGCAAATTCCCACTGGCTATCTATTTTACAAGTCTGGGTCACTTTCTTGTGGGGTCATTGTTCCTTTCTCCTGGGTCCTGATGCATAGAAGGTTTTGTTTGTGCCCTCCAAGAGTCCGTTTTCCCAGTCTGTGTAAGTTCTGGCAGCTCTATGGTGGGGTTAATGGCGACCTCCTCCAAGAGGGCTTATGCCACACCCAGGTTGGCTGTACCCAGAGCCCTTGCCTCTGCAGCTGGCCACTGCTGACCAGTACGTCCACAGGAGGCACTCAAACACTCAAAGGCAGGTCTGGCCCAGTCTTGGTGGGGTCTCCTGGTGTGCACAAGGTTTTGTTTGAGCCCTCTGAGCATCTCTGGTGGGTATGGGGTTTGATTCTAAATGCGATTTTGCACCTCCTGCCATCTTGCTGAGGCTTCTCCTTTGCCCTTGGATGTGGGGTATCTTTTGGGTGGGATCCAACATTCTCCTGTCCATGGTTATTCATCAGCAAGTTGTAATTCTGGAGTTCTCGCAGGAGAAGATAAGTGCACGTCCTTCTACTCCGCCATCTGAGACAGGGCAATCACTGCCTGAAATATAGTCAGATTGATTAAATTCTTTGCAACCAAAGATGGGGAATCTCTATACAGTCAGCAAAAACACAGTCAGGAACTGACTGTGGCTCAGATCATGAACTCCTTATTGCCAAATTCAGGCTTAAATTGAAGAAAGTAGGGAAAACCATTATACCATTCAGGTATTATCTAAATCAAATCTCTTGTGATTATACAGTGGAAGTGAGAAATAGATTCAAGGAATTAGATCTGATAGAGTGGCTGAAGAACTATGGATGGAGGATCATGACATTGTACAGGAGACACAAATCAAGACCATCCCCAAGACAAAGAAATGCACAAAAGCAAAATGGTTGTCTGAGAAGGCCTTACAAATAGACCAGAAAAGAGAAGGAAAAGGCAAAGGAGAAAAGGAAAGATATACCCATTTGAATGCAGAGTTCCAAAGAATAGCAAGGAGAGATAAGAAAGCCTTCTTCAGTGATCAATGCAAAGAAACAGAGGAAAGCAATAGAATGGGAAAGACGAGTAATCTCTTCAAGAAAATAAGAGATACCAAGGGAACATTTCATGCAAAGATGGCCACAACAAAGGACAGAAATGGTATGGACCTAATAGAAGCAGAAGATATTAAGAAGAGGTGGCAAGAATACACAGACGAACTATACAGAAAAGATCTTCATGACCCAGATAATCACAATGTTGTGATTACTCACCTAGAGCCGGCCATCTTGGAATGCGAAGTCAAGTGGGCCTTAAGAGGCATCACTATGAACAAAGCTAGTGGAGGTGATAGAATTCCAGTTGAGCTATTTCAAATCTGAAAGATGATGCTGTGAAAGTGCTACCCTCAATATACCAGCAAATTTGGAAAACTCAGTAGTGACCACAGGACTGGAAAAGTCAGTTTTCATTCCAATCCCAAGGGAAGACAATGTCAAAGAACGTTCAGACCAGCGCACAATTGCACTCATCTCACAAGATAGCAAAGTAATGCTCAAAATTTTCCAAGCCAGGCTTCAACAGTACATGAACTGTGAACTTCCAGATATTCATGCTGGATTTAGAAAAGGCAGAGGAACCAGAGATCAAATTGCTAACATCCGTTGGATCATTGAAAAAGCAAAAGAATTTCAGAAAAACATCTACTTCTGCTTTATTGACTACAATAAAGCCTTTGACTGTGTGGATCACAACAAATTGTGGAAAATTCTTCAAGTGACAGAAATACCAGATCACCTTACCTGCCTCCTGAGAAATTTGGGGCAGGTCAAGAAGCAACAGTTAGAACTGGACATGGAACAACAGATTGTTTCCAAATCAGGAAAGGAGTGGATCAAGGCTATATATTGTCACCCTGCTTATTTAACTTATATGCAGAGTGCATCATGCAAAATGTCAGGCTGGATGAAGCACAAGCTGGAATCGAGACTGCCAGACTGCCATATCAATAACCTCATATATGCAGATGACACCACCGTTGTTGCAGAAAGTGAAGAGGAACTTAATGAAAGTGAAAGAAGAGAGTGAAAAAGCTGGGTTAAAACTCAACATTCAGAAAACTAAGATCATGGTATCTGGTCCCATCACTTCATGGCAAATAGGTGGGGAAACAATGGAAACAGTGGCAGATTTTATGTTTTGGGGTTCCAAAATCACTGCAGATGGTGACTGCAGCCATGAAATTAAAAGATGCTCCTTGGAAGAAAAGCTATGACCAACCTAGACAGCATGTTAAAAAGCAGAGACATTACTTTGCCAACAAAGGTCTGTCTAGTCACAGCTATGGTTTTTCCAGTAGTCATGTATGGAAGTGAGAGTTGAACTATGAAGAAGGCTGTGCTTTATAAGCATAGTTCAAAAGAATTGAAAAAATTGAGAGCATCAGTTCTTCTGTGGTGTTGGAGAAGAGTCCCTTGAGAGTCCCTTGGACTGCAGGGAGATAAAACCAGTCCCTTCTAAAGGAAATCAGTCCTGAATATTCATTGGAAGGACTGATGCTGAAGCTGAAACTCCAATACTTTGGCCAACTGATGGGAAGAACTGGCTCATTGGAAAAGACCCTGATGCTGGGAAAGACTGAAGGTAGGAGTAGAAGGGGACAACAGAGGATGAGATGGTTGGATGGCATCACTGACTTGATGGACATCAGTTCAGTTCAGTTCAGTCGCTCAGTCGTGTCCGACTCTTTGCGACCCCATGAATCGCAGCACGCCAGGCCTCCCTGTTCATCACCATCTCTCGGAGTTCACTCAGACTCACGTCCATCAAGTCAGTGATGCCATTCAGCCATCTCATCCTCGGTCATCCCCTTTTCCTCCTGCCCCCAATCCCTTCCAGCATCAGAGTCTTTTCCAATGAGTCAACTCTTCCCATGAGGTGGCCAAAGTACTGAAGTTTCAGCTTTAGCATCATTCCTTCCGAAGAAATCCCAGGGTTGATCTCCTTCAGAATGGACTTGATGGACATAAGTTTGAATAAACTGCCGGAGTTGGTGATGGACAGGGAGGCTTGGTATGCTGCAGTCCACGGGGTCGCAAAGAGTCGGATATGCCTGAGTGACAGAACTGACTGACTGATCTATTTTAGGTGTGGTAATGTATATGTTTCAATGCTACTCTCTCAATTCATCCATCCTCTTGCTCCTCTGCTGTGTCCACAAGTCTGTTCTACCATTTTCTGTCTCTGGTTACTGGAAGCAATTTGGTTTGCAGAAGGTATCTGGTGGTAAAGTCATCTGAAAACCTGGTACAGGAGGGCCTGCCTGGAGGAGGCTGGCGGGCAGGCCATGTAGAGGATACAGAGATGCTTCCAAGGAGTGAAGTGCAGATTTAGTCAGTGGACGCACATATATGGGCCCATGCTGTGTGTGTGTGTGTGTGTGTGTGTGTGTGTGTGTGTGTGCGCATGTTGAGGGAAAGCTGGGGGAAAAGCAGAACCATAATGCCAGGCCTCTGGGGCAGGGGGCTTCCCTGGTGCCTCAGTGGTAGACTTCACCTTCAATGCAGGAGCTGCAGGAGATTAGGTTTGATCCCTGGGTCAGGAAGATCCCCTGGAAGAGGGCATGGCAACCCACTCCAATATTCTTGAATCCCACGGACAGAAGAGCCTGGTGGATTACAGTCCACGGGGTTGCAAAGAGTAGGACGTGACTTAGTGACTGAGCATACATACGTGCTGGTGCTCCTGGTGGACCCTGAGAGCTGGGAGGAGCAGCTTCAGGGGAATAGGGTGGACTTCAGGGATGGGCCCTACTACAGAGAGGTGTGAGAAGCAGCTCCAAGGAGCATGAGGGTGCCTGGGCGGGTGCTCACTCAACATCCCAGGCTCCCCTCACTCCATGGACGGTGATTTGTAGTGCAGAGCAGGCAGAGTGAACCCAGTGAGTCAGCAGGCTGCTGTTCCGGCCCCACAGGTCCCATTGGTGGCTGGAGGTAACAACATCCTCCCTGCAGGATTCAGACCCCTAGGGCTCTGAGCCTGAGCAGCAGGGGATGCTCAGCCGGAGTCAGGACCACTGGGTCTGACCCCGAGTCTGCCCCTTCCCAGCTCTGTGACCTTGGCCAAGCCAACCTGCCTCCTGGACCACGGTCCCTTCAGCTGTAAAATGAGATAAATACCCTAGTTGCCTTTCTGGGCTGTTGGCTAGGCAAAACATTTCCAGTAAAAGTGGTTTTCCTCAGAAGGCACAAGTGCTTCCTCTCTAGCAGACCCTTTGGGAGTGGCCAGTGATCAGTAGGAGCAGGAGAACCAGGGCTCCAGAGATCACTGAAGCTCCCTCCCCACTGCCTGGGCTGTGGAGTCGGCAGAGCAGCAGGGACGGAGGTTCCCAGGGCTTTGATGAGTCAGGGCCCTGCTTGTTTAGCTGTCGCTCTCCTGGCCATCTGTCTGTGCACACAGTACCTGCCCTGGATGGTGGGCTCCGGTGGAGCAGAGCCAGGGCAGAGACTCTCCTCGCTCAGCCCACAGATGGACAGAGACTCAGAGACTAGGAGCTGGCCTTCAGAGTTAGCAAGTCTTGGGTTTCAACCCTGGCTTTGGCATTTACCAGGAAGCACTCCTGGGAGGTTTTCTAAGCCCTCAGCCTCACATCTATAAACTGGGGTACTGAGACCCTTGGCACAGGGTTTTTCTGAGGATTAAATGAGGCAATGCATTTAAAGCTCTTAGCGTGCTGTCTGGCACGTAGTAAACTGTCGCTGACAGCAGCAGCTCTTGCATGATTGACAGTTAATGAAAGTTGGTCTAGTGACTCACTGGATACGTAATCAGACACTCTGGTTCCACCTGCAAATCCCCAAATGTTCTATTTCCTGAGGCACAGCATCCCTCTCATCTTCCCTTTGTCACCACCTGCCAGGCCAACCCCATGGGGCTCTGAGCAGGGTCTGGGTTGGGGGTGAGTCCTGAGTGTGTGTCCCCACCCAGAGCAGTGTCATCTGGGCAACTGATGGAACAAGTTCAAATCTGAGGACTGTAAAAGGATCACCCTTCACCTTGGAGCAGAACTCTCACTCCTCCATGCCGCTTTGCTTCTTACAGGCTGAAGGAATGAGGCCCCAGCTTTGTTCCCTGCTCAGCCCAGAGGACTACCTCTGGGCCAAGAGTCTTGGGGAGTCAGAAAGAGTCATTCCTCTTCTCCCTCGAGGCCTCAGTGTGCTCTTCTGGGCACTGAGGGTGTGGACTAGATAGGTAACCTCCTACGTCCTTTTGGTGGCTCTGTGAGATCCAAAGAGATTCACAAGACTTCTAGGGAGAATATCTTTGTAGGTAATCAAGTGCTTAGTGCTGTCACTCAGTCATGTTTGACTCTTTGTGACCCCGTGGACTGTAGCCCCCAGGCTCCTCCATCCATGGGGATTCTCCAGGCAAAAATACTGGAGTGGGTTGCCATTCCCTCCTCCAGGGGGTCTTCTCAACCCAAGTCTCCAGCGTTGTAGGCAAATTCTTCGCCATCTGAGCCCCCAGGGAAGCCCATGAACACTGGAGTGGGTAGCCTATCCCTGCTCTAAGGGATCTTCCTGAACTAGTAATCAAACTGGGGTCTCCTGCATGGCAGGCAGATTCTTTCTCAGCTGAGCTACCAGGGAAGCCCAGGTAACTGAGGATAGACCCAAATCTAGGATTTCCAGAGCCTTCTCTACCCACTGCTGCCTTTTTTCTGCTTACTCTGCAGTTTGTGGCATCCCCTAGCTTTTTGGGCTCAAATCTCTTCAAGGTGCTCAGAGAGGAACTGGAGGGCTCAGAGCCCATACGTCCATGTTTGTAACATCCCCCTTGTCCCAGTCCTGGGACCGCTATTCACTGTTATTCTGACCTCAGCCTGTCTTGATCTGGAGTTAGGATGGACAAACAATACCCAGCTGTGGATGTGACTGGTGATAAAGCAATGTCTGATGCTGTAAAGAGCAATATTGCATAGGAACCTGGAATGTCAGGTCCATGAATCAAGGCAAATTGGAAGTGGTCAAACAAGAGATGGCAAGAGTGAACGTCGACATTCTAGGAATCAACAAACTAAAATGGACTGGAATGGGTGAATTTAACTCAGATGACCATTATATCTACTACTGTGGGCAGGAATCCCTCAGAAGAAATGGAGTAGCCATCATGGTCAACAAAAGAGTCCAAATGCAGTACCTGGATGCAATCTCAAAAATGATAGAATGATTTCTGTTCGTTTCCAAGGCAAACCATTCAATAACATAGTAATCCAAGTCTATGCCCCAACCAGAAATGCTGAAGAAGCTGAAGTTGAACTGTTCTATGAAGACCTACAAGACCTTTTAGAACTAACACTCAAAAAAGATGTCCTTTTCATTATAGGGGACTGGAATGCTAAAGTAGGAAGTCAAGAAACACCTGGAGTAACAGGCAAATTTGGCCTTGGAATATGGAATGAAGCAGGGCAAAGACTAACAGAGTTCTGCCAAGAAAATGCACTGGTCATAGCAAACACCCTCTCCCAACAACACAAGAGAAGACTCTACACATGGACATCACCAGATGGTCAACACCGAAATCAGATTGATTATATTCTTTGCAGCCAAAGATGGAGAAGCTCTATACAGTCAGAAAAAACAAGACCAGGAGCTGACTGTGGCTCAGATCATGAACTTCTTATTACCAAATTCAGACTGAAATTGAAGAAAGTAGGGAAAACCGCTAGACCATTCAGGTATGACCTAAATCAGATCCCTTATGATTATACAGTGGAAGTGAGAAATAGATTTAAGGGCCTAGATCTGATAGAGTGCCTGATGAACTATGGAATGAAGTTTGTGACATTGTACAGGAGACAGGGATCAAGACCATCCCCATGGAAAAGAAATGCAAAAAAGCAAAATGGCTCTCTGGGGAGGCCTTACAAACAGCTGTGAAAAGAAGAGAGGCAAAAACAAAGGAGAAAAGGAAAGATATAAGCATCTGAATGCAGAGTTCCAAAGAATAGCAAGGAGAGATAAGAAAGCCTTCTTCAGTGATCAGTGCAAAGAAATAGAGGAAAAGAACAGAATGGGAAAAACTAGAGATCTCTTCAAGAAAATTAGAGATACCAAGGGAACATTTCATGCAAAGATGGGCTCGATAAAGGACAGAAATGGTATGTACCTAATAGAAGCAGAAGATATTAAGAAGAGGTGGCAAGAATACACAGAACTGTACAAAAAGATATTCACCACCCAGATAATCATGATGGTGTGATCACTCACCTAGAGCCAAACATCCTGGAATGTGAAGTCAAGTGGGCCTTAGAAAGCATCACTACGAATAAAGCTAGTGGAGGTGATGGAATTCCAGTTGAGCTATTTCAAATCCTGAAAGATGATGCTGTGAAAGTGCTGCACTCAATATGCCAGTACATTTGGAAAACTCAGCAGTGGCCACAGGACTGGAAAAGGTCAGTTTTCATTCCAATCCCAAAGTAAGGCAACACCGAAGAACGCTCAAACTACCACACAATTGCACTCATCTCACATGCTAGTAAAGTACTGCTCAAAATTCTCCAAGCCAGGCTTCAGCAATAGGTGAACTGTGAACTTCCTGATGTTCCAGCTGGTTTTAGAAAAGGCAGAGGAACCAGAGATCAAATTGCCAACATCCGCTGGATCATGGAAAAAGCAAGAGAGTTCCAGAAAAACATCTATTTCTGCTTTATTGACTATGCCAAAGCCTTTGACTGTGTGGATCACAATAAGCTGTGGAAAATTCTGAAAGAGGTGGGAATACCAGACCACCTGACCTGCCTCTTGAGAAATCTGTATGCAGGTCAGGAATCAACAGTTAGAACTGGACATGGAACAACAAACTGGTTTCAAATAGGAAAAGGAGTATGTCAAGGCTATATATTGTCACCCTGCTTATTTAACTTCTATGCAGAGTACATCATGAGAAATGCTGGACTGGAAGAAACACAAGCTGGAATCGAGATTGCTGGGAGAAATATCAATAACCTCAGATATGCAGATGATACCACCCTTATGGCAGAAAGTGAAGAGGAACTGAAAAGCCTTTTGATGAAGGTGAAAGAAGAGAGTGAAAAAGTTGGCTTAAAGCTCAACAGAACATAAAGATCATGGCATCCGGTCCCATCACTTCATGGCAAATAGATGGGGAAACAGTGGAAACAGTCGCAGACTTTATTTTGGGGGGCTCCAAAATCACTGCAGATGGTGACTGCAGCCATGAAATTAAAAGATGCTTACTCCTTGGGAAAAAAGTTATGACCAACCTAGATAGCATTTTCAAAAGTAGAGACATTTCTTTGCCGACTAAGGTCCATCTAGTCAAGGCTATGGTTTTTCCTGTGGTCATGTATGGATGTGAGAGTTGGACTGTGAAGAAGGCTGAGCACCAAAGAATTGATGCTTTTGAAGTGTGGTGTTGGAGAAGTCTCTTGAGAGTCCCTTGGACTGCAAGGAAATCCAACCAGTCCATTCTGAAAGAGATCAGCCCTGGGATTTCTTTGGAAGGACTGATGCTAAAGCTGAAACTCCAGTACTTTGGCCACCTCATGAGAAGAGTTGACTCATTGGCAAAGACTCTGATGCTGACAGGGATTGGGGGCAGGAGGAGAAGGGGACGACAGAGGATGAGATGGCTGGATGGCATCACTGACTTGATGAATGTGAGTGTGAGTGAAGTCCGGGAGTTGGTGATGGACAGGGAGCCCTGGCATGCTGTGATTCATTGGACATGACTGAGCAACTGAACTGAACTGAACCTACAAATTCCAAGAGCACATGCCCCGTTGCTCTCTGGGCTCCACTTGCCTCCCATGACCTGGTGAAAATTAGCCCCAACTCCAGCACGGTGCTGGGGGGCTCCTCTGGTTGGGCCATAGAACCTGGCTTCCCAGGTGGCAAGTGGTAAAGAACCTGCCAGTGCAGGAGATGCAAGAGATGGGGGTTCATTCCCTGGGTTGGGAAGAACCTCTGGAGGAGAAAATGTCAACCCACTCCAGTATTCGTGCCTGGAAAATTCCATGGACAGAGGAGGCCTGGTGGGACCACAGTCCATAGGGTTTCAAAAGAGTTGGACACGACTGAGTGACTGAGAATGCACACACACACACACAGGGGAATAATGGTGAGTGAGGGTAGTTTTGAGACTGCGATCCCAGGGGTGTCAGACTAGGGAGAATGAATGTTGAGCATCCCAGAGCACAGGCAGGCCCTACCTAGAACTTCCTGGTATCCAGTGTGTGCTCTCATTATAGCCGAAGAGCCACCAACTGGAAAGCCCAGGGCCAGGGCTCCTGCCCCATGCCTGCAGCCCACATTCACCCCGCTTATTCTCTGCCTCTGCCATCCTCCTTCCTTGCTCTGGGCCAGGGCTGTAATCGAGTTTTCCTTTGTTTGATATCTTCTCCTCACAGTAAAGAAAGAGCCAGGTTTCTTTCTTTTTTTCTTTTTCTTTTTTTTTTGTTTTTGTCTTAAAAATTTTGTCCATGGGTGTACATGAGTTCCCAATCTTGAAAAAATCTTTTTTGAAAAAAATTAAACTTTTTATTTTGTATTGGGATATACTTTATTAACAGGGTTTCCCAGGTGGCACTAGTGGTAAAGAACCCACCTATCAATGCAGGAGCCGTAAGAGACATGGGTTGGATCCTTGGGTCGGGAAGGTCCCCTGGAGGAGGGTATGGCAACCCACTCCAGTACTCTCGTTGCAGAATCCCAAGGACAGAGGAGACTAGTGGGCTACAGTCCATAGCCTCGCACAGAGTTGGATGTGACTAAAGCGACTTAGCGTAGGCTAATAACAATGTTGTCTAGTTTCAGATAGATAGAGGGGACTTAGCCACACATGTGTATGTATCCATTCTCTGCCAAACTTCTCTCCATCCAGGCTGCCCCTGAACACTGAGCAGTGTTCCCTCTGCTATATAGTACGTAGTCCTTGTTCGTTATCCATTCTAAATATGCAAGTGTGTCTCTGTTCATCTCAAGCTCTCTAACTATCCCTGTGTTCCATCCCTCCCAACTGGCAATCATAAGTTGGTTCTCTAAGTCTGTGAGTTGGTTAGAGCCAGATTTCTTAGAAGAGTTCTTTAACAAAGAAGACAAGATAAAGATGAGAAGATCAGCTTTCCCGAGTTTCTCTCTACTGATGCTGCAGTTGCCATGGATTTACACAGCCAGTCCCATGGTGAGAAGGCCTGTATTGAGGGTCAGAGATTAGCCAGGCCCAGCTCAGCCCAGAGGTCTCGATGAAGACCCCTCAGGAGTCAATAAACTGTTGCCTGCCTTGTTCTGATTACTAGTGCTATTTTCTAAAATCACTTTTATTAGTGCTGTTTTCTTATTTAAAAAAAATTAATTTATTTAATTGGAGGCTAATTACAATATTGTAATGATTTTTTACATATATTGACATGAATCAGCCTATTTTCTTATTTTTCATTGGTTATGAATGTTGGCAAAATAGTCTGCCAAGGATGTTCCTGAGGCAGAGAGGAGGTGATGGTCTGGAAATTGAAGTGCTTGAGGAATGGTGTCAAGGAAGCTGAGCAGCCACCCACATGGACAATAACTTATCCTACAGGTCGCCTGCTGGCGGGAGAGCAGAAGGGTGTGGAGACAGTTGCCAGATTCATCCAGGAAGAAGGTTTGCCTGATTAAGAGGTTAGTGGGAGGCTGAGTGGGCAGGGGGTGGGGGAGTGATTGGCCAGAAGAGGTGCCCTCAAGGAGGTACGCTGGCTGAACCTGCAGGGACACGACCTGTAAGTGGCACTGGGGAGGGGTAAGCGCGGACTCCGCCTCGTGGCGCCCTGGAGATGCTCTGAGGAGTGCCAGTGACCTGTTTGGGAAGCCCTTGTGTTGTGCTCATTTCTAAATCCTCAGCCCCTAGGACCTTGCCTGGCTTCAAAGGGCCAATGGATAACGACATGCCCCCACCGGCGGCAGATAGGGGAGACAGGAATGTGCGTGCTCCGCATGGTGCTCCTTCTCCTCCCTGAGTGGCTTCTCCTCTGTGCTCCTTCTGCGGTCCTGTCTCCTCACTTGACTCCTGTAGAATTTCTGGACCCCTGGACTAGCTAGACCTCCTCTGCCTGGAGCGTCCATCACCATGGGCTATCCCCAAACACCCAGCTCCTGGCTTGTAGCAAACAGCTACCGAGAATCAGCTCAGCACACAGGGTGACTCTCACTTCCACAGGGACACTCACACAGGCGAAAACACACCAGCATGCACGGGGACCAGGACACAGCCCAGGGACCCCAGGCCACAGGACAGGAGATCCAACCGTCGGGTGCTGCTGAGCCTCCCGTGCACAGCGACAAATGGCTCTGTGTCCTCACACTCCCCGCACACCCACCCAGCAAGAAAACCCCTTTAAAGCGGTGCCAGTCTCCACAGCCCCTTGGGAAAATGGTGGGGCATGAGGCCAGAGTGGAGACACTGGCTTCTGCTTACTGCGGTTCCTTGGTCACCGGATGCTGAGCCCTGCCTTCACAAGGAAAAGCATGTCTGGGGCCTGCTGGGATGCTTTGTCTTGGCCTCCATGTCTGGGGCCCCAAATGTTGGCTACATTTATTAGGGAGCGGGGACAAAGGTGGAGAAGGCAATGGCACCCCACTCCAATACTCTTGCCTGGAAAATCCCATGGACGGAGGAGCCTGGTGGGCCGCAGTCCATGGGGTCGCTGAGAGTCGGACACGACTGAGCGACTTCACTTTCACTTTTCACTTTCATGCATTGGAGAAGGAAATGGCAACCCACTCCCGTGTTCTTGCCTAGAGAATCCCAGGGATGGGGGGAGCCTGGTGGGCTGCCATCTATGAGGTCACACAAAGTCGGACACGACTGAAGCGACTTAGCAGCAGCAGCAGCAGCAGGGACAAAGGTGGACAAGAGGCCCTGCCGAGAAAAATGTGCATTGATGCTGGAGGCCATGAGAGGGCGCATTGCTAGCGCCTTCTCGGTCCATCCACCTGGTGGAAATTCCAGAAAATATTCAGCAAGGAGTAGCAGTTTTGACAACATAGGCGCCCCCTAAAGAAAGGAAATAAGCCAGAATCTGGGGAGACAACACTTTATTGTTTCTTGGGTTGTCTGGAGGCCTCTGGGCTCATTGATTTCCCCCAGAACAGAGCTCCGCTCCGTGGCTGTGGTTGTGGTAGTCTGAGGCTATGTCCGCCAGCAAGGACAGGAACTCAGAAAAGTCTATCTTCTGGTCCTTATTTGTGTCCTTTTTCTCAAAGATATTGGACAAGTAATGTCTGCCCCTTTTCTCCTGTGGGAAAAAGACACCAAAACAGGCAAATTCAGCTCCACAAAAGTGATGAGCTGGGAGAAGAGGAAGAAGTAGAGACAGAGAAATGAGGACCCAGTGCAGCACAGGGGTGTCTGGTGTGGCACTGGGGAGGGCAGGTGTGGGGTGAGGTGGGGAGACTGACATTGCCCAGCAGTCCAAGGAGAGTCCTTCCCCAAATGTGAGCCTGGGTGAACGCCTCGCATGGTGAGCAGGCTCTGCCCAGAGCTGTTCTGATCAGTGTGCTGGTGGGGGGAGTCTCCAGCCCCAGACCACCCCCCCCCCCCAACTCCCTGCAGGGGACCACCGACCGAAGTTCTGCTCAGGGACTCAAAATAAACCCTTGTCTGCCTCATGCCAACCTCCTCTTCTTTGACCTATGAGACCTTACATGCTCTGAGTTCCCTCTTCTTGCTTACCCTAGTAACCTCTTCTTTTTGTAATCAGTTCAGTTCATCAAATTGTCTGGTTAAATCAGGTTGGCGGATGAGATCTTTGTTGTATAAAATGGTCTTAAGTTCTGTCAGTGATGGAATTTCTGTCACCTTCCCTCTGATCTCAAGACCCTAGGGGAGCCTCTAGAGCCTCTCAGGGTGTGAGCAGAAGAGTGTGAGTCCCATACAGAAGGTGGGACAGGTGAGAGGGGACCCATCCACTGCCTTCCAGTTGTACCGGTTTTTGATAACTTATCATCAACTACTTATATGCATACATTTTCCTACTTTGCTACATACATCATCTCTTTACACTCTGATATAGGACAGGAGTGGAAGTTCTATGATGCCCTTCTGCAGATGAGAAAGTGAGGATCAGAGAATGAGAGTGACTTGTCCAAAGTCACCCAGGAAGGGTCCTCAGTCCTGCCAGTCACCACGGGGGACCAGAACCCCACTCACACAGGCACTGAGGAAGTTGGGGAAGTTCTCCTTCAGCAGCTGCTGCAGGGCCTGCTTCTCGATGGTGTCATCGGATCCTGAGTATTTGTGGAACAGGTCGATCAAGGCTGAAATGGCCTGCTCAAGCTGAGAGCCGCTCATCTTGGCTTCCAAAGAGCTGCCAGAAGAGGAGTCAGTGAGCTTCTGTGTCCTTCCCCAGGGGAGGGTCCCTGAGTTCGGACACCTGGATGGGGGCTGAGCAGCCAGCGCAGCGCGCCGGCTCAGATGGGACAGAAGAAACTGCTTCTCTGCGTGCTGGGAGGAGAGGCTGAGGAGCAGGAGGGCGTGACCGGGCGTGGGCCTGGGTCCCCACAGCTCAGGGGAGAGGAGGTAAGGAGACCGGCAGACTCCACTGTGGGGAGGACCACGGCATGTGGAAGCAGAAACGGGGGGCAGCCCCAGTGAGAAGACTGGGCCTGAGGCGGGACGCAGCAACCAGAGCCTTGGATGACGCCACCCCCAAACAGCAGCAAATCCATCTCCTCCAGGTTCAGCATCAGGGTCAGAGTAACGGGGCAGGACAGCATCTCCTCTGATCCGGTCGGAGCCTCCTGGGCTGCTTCAGGAAGACCCCCTAGAAGCCCACCTGGACTTCTAGCAAGCTCTGCAATAAGTGGACAGAAACGCAGTCCTGTTCTGAGCCCTGGCGGGGGTCTTCCCTGGACCACCCCTGAGAGAGAAAGAGGGACTGGGGATCCAGAATCGGCTGGGATTCTGAAGTGAAAGGAAATACACAGCTCAGCTCTAGGCTGTTGGGTGGGATGTGGGAGATGGGGGTCCTTCCAATTTTCTGTTACTGGGCACTATCTGCATCTCCAAGGCCTGACCTCATTAAAATAAAGAGAACGTCTGACTTCCCTAAGCAGGTTCTTCCCCCAGCAGTCAGAGGTCTGGGCTGCCCTGGACCCCAGCAGAGAAACGGGACAGAGCAGCCCTCCCGTGCCAGACTTCCCTCAGCAGCCAGGACATGACCCTGCGTCACGCGTGTCAGTATCTAAGACAAACCCCACTGCCTTCTGATGAGGAGAAAGAGCCCACTGTTCTGTCAGTAAGAGGACCCACCCAAGGCCTCTGTCACCGTGGCCAAGACCAGAGCCGAGCCCCGTGTGCAGATGGACCCTGAGCATCTTCCTGCTGGGAGGAGGTGGGGAGCTCTGGGTGATCAGTCTTTTCCCCAGGTCAGGGCAGGACATCTCACCAGAGTAACGGTGAGTGGGGGTCCCAGGCCTGGGGTTAAGGCTTTGGCTGGGGCTCCCACTCTCCTCAAGGGTGGGGTCGGTGGGTTTTGACCTGATAAGCAGGTGAATTCAGAGAGGGGAAAAAGCAAGAGGAGGGGGAGGGTCCTCAGCTCCCACTGGGCACGTGTCCACAAGAGCATCACCGAGGAGCCAGTGGAGGGGCAGGGAGTATTGGTCGTCCTGCCACACAGACGGGACCTCAGCAGGGGTGAAGGCACACAGCCCCGCTGGCGGCAGAGTCGGGACTGGACCACAGGCTCCTGCAGCCCCTCCCAGAGCAGCTTCCTGGCTCCTCCTAGAAAAGAGAGATAGGCCGGAGCAGACTTACCTGATCAGAGGAGATGCCACTAAGGAGAAGGATGAGTGAGATGCGCCCTGGACGGAGACTGGCCCGTTTTTAAGGCTTAGCTGGGTGCTTCCCGGGGCTGGGAGCCCTGCGGCTCTGTTCCCCTATCTGCTTCCTGGAGCATTGCCCCATTCAGGTGGGTGGGCCACACCCAGGAGGGTGTGCTCAGCCTTTCTAGGCAGAACCCCAGGACACACTGCACCTCCCAGGATCTTCCGCTAGAGGCTTCTCTGTCCCCTGCTTGATCTGGGGCCAGTAGAGTGTGTGGCAACAGGACAGGGAATATAACAGAGAAAACTGGGTTTCTGGACCTAAAGTGGATGGAATTTTGGACTCTGAAGGCTGCATGGTCTCCATTTTTATTTATTCAGTCCTTCTACAAACTCGGTCTCAGAACAATAACCCCACCGCCACTTACTGAGAACTGAAGGTGCTCCAGGGCTCACTCAACATACCTACCTACTCTTGTTCTCTCTTTAGTCCTTCACCAATGAGGCGCTAGATCTGTTGTCTCCATGTAAGAGTGGAAAATACGTGCATCAGAATTTCAAGTAAATTAAGACTACACAGCTAGTAGACAGCAGTCAGGATCAGATCACAGAGAAGTCTGGTTCAAATTCTTAGTCTTAATCCTTTAACTAGCCTTCTTGTGTCACATCAGACCCTGCCTTCTGGGACTCACAGTCCAGGAGAGTGAAGCACATCACCTCACTGCCATCTTTACATCAGTGGATCCTGGGAGGGAGACAGGTGTCAGGACCCACAGTGACAGACGAGGGAACACAGAGACGGCAGCGAGCTCAGCCTGGTCACCTGCTGCTGAGAGAACGCTCAGGGCCAGAACCCTGAGTCCTGAGTTCACCTCCTCACTCTTGAATTCCCCTCCAGTTCCTGGGGCACCTGGACCACTCAGACCTCACTGCCTGGGTCCAGTGGTGGTGACAGCCGGGGGATGATCCTGGGGGCTGCGACTCGGGCAAAGTTTCCTCCCAAAGTCTCCGATGCTGAATTCCTACACATCTTCCATGACCTTTCACCTTCCTCCATGCAAAACAATGTCTTCAGAGTTGGCAGGCAAGCCCTGGGCTCTGCTGTATCCAAACCTGCTGTTGAAATACTAGGTGTGGGAACAAGATGGGGTAGTCAGCGGAGCCCCTCTAGGCTTGGTGAGGAAAGGGGCTGATGAATCACTGATACCGATCATTTTCCTGCTCCCTATTCTTGAATTTCCTCATATGACACAAGAGTATCCTGGTTCATCTGGTGAGTAGTCCTCAGGCTCCCTGGGCCTCTGCTGAGCTGGTCTGATGTCACGCTAGGATGGGACCTATTTTTTGGACCCATCTCTTTCACCCAAGTAGCTTTCCACCAACTAGGAGATGTCATAGCAGGGAATGGAGACCCCAAACGGGTGGTCAATGTCTGGGACCTCTTGAGGGTTTCTCCACAGTCCGGGCTTCCCAAAAGGTTCCACTTTGGTGGCAGAAGAAAACAACAAACAGCTTGTTAGTTTTCTTTTTTGTCTATCTGTTTATTTATACTTATGTGTTACTTATATTTTGAGTGCAGACTCTATTCTGAATGTGCGTGCAGGGGGAGCAGAGAGAGAAAGATAGTGCAGGTGTGGATGGTCCTTGAGTGTTGCTCCATCTCCTGGGGGCACGCCCGTAACCCAGTCTACCCCGTGTTGGGGATCTACAGTGTGGTGGTGGTGGGAGCAGGGAGAGGGTGGAAGGCCCTGGCCCCAGACCTCCGAGGCCCCAGACCTCCTGCAGTTCCGTGGTAGCTCCCGCGGGAGGCCTCCAGGCAGAGTCACGGTCCCCACGTCCTCGTGCATGTTGGCTGGCTTCTCACACTGTCCCCTGGCCGCACTCGCTGAGGTCTGGTCCACGTCTCGCTCTCACTGGCCCCAGTGCCCAGAGCTAGGTGGGAACTCCACGGACATTGGTGGAACCAGCAAGTGAGGTATCGTCAGAAACGTTCAGGGGAAGACTGTCGGAATTCTGAGGTGGGAGAAATCACTTGTCAGGCGGGGGAGTCAGAGACAGCTTGGTTGGGGGCATCCTTTGAATAGCCTTGGAGCATTGCGAGCAGCCGACACACTCTGGGGAGGTGGCAGTGAGATGGTGATCAGAGACAGGCACTTGCTCTGTCTGTGGTCATTAGGGCTGTGCTGAGCACTGACCTGGGCTTCCAGCAGCAGCTAGGGGAGGGGCAAGAAGGGAGGAGTGTGGGTGGGACACTCGCCGGAGGGTATCAGGACACAGTGCTGCTTCTCAGCTGTCACCCTGGAAGATGGAGACTCTAATGCAGCCCAGAGCCTGTGCTCGCCTCCTGAAAAGCTCTCCAGATCTTGACTGGAATGGGTGTGTAGGGGGATTTACTGTTATTAATTCTGTGACCCTGAGAACCAAGGGAATTTGCTTTCTCTTAGGTCATCTATGTAGACAGTGTTGAGAGGTGACCCTAGGGTTACTTCTGCTCAAATTTGGGACATGGTGGAGAATCCACTCAAATTTGCAAAGATCATTCCTGATCTCCCTCCCATTCTCATAAAGGTAAGGCTGTCACATCTAGGCTGAAGCTGGAGAGTGGGAGGAAGAGGTGGGGTCCATTCCCAGAAGGCTCCCTGAGATTCCCATCTACAGACAGCACTGTTCCTATTCTGGTGGTGCCAATCATAGATGCAGTGGGAGATTCCTGTCCTGAGCGGGGATATTTGATTTTCTATTTTTTAGCTTCTGCTTGGTGGTGCTACTGAGGACTTGTCACACACAGTTGTCACATGAGGTTTCTCCACAAGGTTGCTGAGATGTCTTTGCAGGTTTCCATGTGAGCACCAATCAGCAAATTTTAATTTTTGCAGCTGTGTCTTCTGGTAGTGAAAGCTTCTGAATTTATCTATACTCTAATTTATATTCTTCTTATTTATTCATACTCTAATCTCTTCATGGACTTAACAGAAGCAGAAGATATTAAGAAGAGGTGGCAAGAATACACAGAAGAACTGTACAAAAAGATCTTCACTACCCAGATAATCATGATAGTGTGATCACTCAGAGCTAGACACCCTGGAATGTGAAGTCAAGTGGGCTTTAGGAAGTATGACTACGAACAAAGCTAGTGGAAGTGATGGAATTCCAGTTGAGCTATTTCAAATCCTAAAAGATGATGCTGTGAAAGTGCTGCACTCAACATGTCAGCAAATTTGGAAAACTCAGCAGTGACCACAGGACTGGAAAAAGTCAGTTTTCATTCCAATCCCAAGAAAGGTAATGCCAAAGAATGCTCAAACTACCACACAATTGTACTTATTTCACACACTAGTAAAGTACTGCTCAAAATTATCCACGCCAGGCTTCAACAGTATGTGAAATGTGAACTTCCAGATGTTCAAGCTGGTTTTAGAAAAAGCAGAGGAACCAGAGATCAAATTGCCAACATCAGCTGGATCATGGAAAAAGCAAGAGAGTTCCAGAAAACCATCTATTTCTGCTTCATTGACTATGCCAAAGCCTTTGACTGTGTGGATCACAATCAACTGTGGAAAATTCTGAAAGAGGTGGGAATACCAGACCACCTGACCTGCCTCTTGAGAAACCTGTATGGAGGTCAGGAAGCAACAGTTAAAACTGGACATGGAACAACAGATTGGTTCCAAATGGGAAAAGGAATATGTCAAGACTATATATTGTCACCTTGCTTATTTAACTTATATGTAGAGTACATCATGAAAAACGGTGGGCTGGATGAAGCACAAGCTGGAATCAAGATTGCTGGGAGAAATATCAATAACCTCAGATACGCAGATGATGCCACCTTTATGACAGAAAGTGAGGAACTAAAGAGCCTCTTGATGAAAGTGAAAGAGGAGAGTGAAAAAGTTGGCTTAAAGCTCAACATTTAGAAAGCTAAGATCATGGCATCTGGTCCCATCACTTCACAGCAAATAGATGGGGAAACAGTGGAAACAATGTCAGACTTTATTTTGGGGGGCTCCAAAATCACTGCAAAAGATGACTGCAGTCATGAAATTAAAAGATGCTTACTCCTTGGAAGAAAAGTTATGACCAACCTAGACAGAATATTAAAAAGCACAGACATTATTACTTTGCCAACAAAGGTCCGTCTAGTCAAGGCTATGGTTTTTCCAGTAGTCATGTATGGATGTGAGAGTCGGACTATAAAGAAAGCTGAGTGCAGAAGAATTGATGCTTTTGAACTGTGGTGTTGGGGAAGACTCTTGAGAGCCCCTTGGACTGCAAGGAGATCCAATCAGTTCATCCTAAAGGAGATCAGTTCTGGGTGTTCATTGGAAGGACTGATGTTGAAGCTGAAACTCCAGTCTTTTGGCCACCTCATGCGAAGAGCTGACTCATTGGAAAAGACCTTGATGTTGGGAAAGATTGAAGGCAGGAGGAGTAGGGGACCACAGAGGATGGGATGGTTGGATGGCATCACTGACTCAATGGACATGGGTTTGGGTGGACTCTGGGAGTTGCTGATGGACAGGGAGGCCTGGTGTGCTGTGATTCATGGTGTCACAAAGAGTCGGACACGACTGAGTGCCTAAACTGAACTGAATCTTTCCCCAATGCTTACCACCAAGCTTTGCATAAAATCATGTTTTGGGGATAGAAGCAGAACAGTGGAGCTTCCATGCCCTCTCTGGCTGTGCCCCTCTCCTATACCTCCTAGAAGCCTTCCGAATCCCTTACTTTTGGGATTTTATGGAGTCTTCATCACTTGGGATGATGGATCATTAACTCCATTTTCAGTACTTCTCTCTTCTTAAGAGAATGAGGGAAGAACTGAACATTTCAAGCTTCTAATCATGGCTTGGTCATTTCGGTGACCAGCCCTCAATTAGCAGCCCACCCAGAGTCACTTCTTTAAAGTGACACTCCTATCACCCAGGAGAGTACAAAGATTTCAAGAGCCCTGTGTCAGGAGTCAGGGTCAAAGACCAAGTATGAGAACAAAAGATGTTTCTAATGTGAGGGTTTCAGGAGCTCTGTGCCAGAAACAGGGGGCAGAGACCAATGTATACTTTCTACTATCTCTCAGCTCTAGGGAACACAGACTTCTGAATCATTCACTCTGGGGGACAGGGCTAGGGTGGCATGGGACAGAGTAAAAGCTGATTGGTTCTGTCTAATTGGTTGCATTTCTTAATACCAATAATGAAATGTCAGAAAATAAATGTAAAAAAAAAAACACACCTTTAAAAATTGCAACACCCAAAATAAAATACTTAAGACTAAACCTCACCAAGGGAGTGAAAGACTTAAATGCTGAGAACTATAAAACATTAATAAAGGAAACTGAAGGCGATTCAGAGAAATGAAATTACATCCCATGCTCTTGGATTAGAAGAATTAATATTGTTAAAATAGCCTTAAAAGCTTTTGCACAGCAAGGGAAACCATAAACAAATGAAAGACAACCCTCAGGATGGGAGAAAATATTTACAAGTGAAGCAACTGATGAGGGATTAATCTCCAAAATATACAAGCAGCTCATGTATCTCAATATCAAAGAAAACAAACAACCCAATGGAAAAAAATGTGTGGAAGATCTACATAGACATTTCTCTGAAGAAGACATAAACACATAGTCAACAAACACATGAAAAGATGCTCAACATTACTAGTTCAGTTCAGTTCAGTCACTCAGTTGTGTCCGACTCTTTGCAATCCCATGAACTGCAGCACGCCAGGCCTCCCTGTCCATCACCAACTTCCAGAATGTACCCAAACCCATGTCCATTGAGTCGGTGATGCCATTCAACCATCTCATCCTCTGTCAACCCCTTCTCGTCCCTTCGACCTTTCCCAACATCAGGGTCTTTTCCAATGAGTCAGCTCTTTGCATCAGGTGGCCCAAGTATTGGAGTTTCAGCTTCAGCATCAGTCCTACCAGTGAACACCCAGGACTGATCTCCTTTAAGATGGACCGGTTGGATCTCCAAGGGACTCTCAATAGTCTTCTCCAACACCACAGTTTAAAAGCATCAATTCTTCGGTGCTCAGCAACATTACTAATAGTGAGATGCAAATCAAAACTATAAAGAGGTATCACCTTACACTGGTGAGGATGGCTGCTGTAAAAATCCACAAACAACAAATCCTGGCGAGGATGCTGAGCAAAGGGACCCCTTCTGTACTGTTGGTGGGAATGTAAATCTGTACAGCCACTATGGAGAGCAGCATGGAGGTGCCTCAAAAAACTAAAAATAGAATTCTCATGTGACTCAGCAATTCCACTCCTGGGCACATACCTGGAGGAAGTAATTCAAAAGGATATATGCACCACAATGTTCATTGCAGCACAATTTACAACAGCTAGGACTGGAAGCAACCTAAACGTCCATCAACGGAGGAGTGGGTAAAGAAGATTTGTTATATGTAATAGAATATTCAGTTCAGTTCAGTCGCTCAGTCGTGTCCGACTCTTCACAACCCCATGAACTGCAGCACGCCAGGCCTCCCTGTCCATCACCATCTCCTGGAGTTCACTCAGACTCATGTTCATAGAGTCAGTGATGCCATCCAGCCATCTCATCCTCGGTCATCCCTTTCTCCTCCTGCCCCCAATCCTTCCCAGCATCAGAGTCTTTTCCAACGAGTCAGCTCTTCACATGAGGTGGCCAAAGTACTGGAGTTTCAACTTTAGCATCATTCCTTCTAAAGAAATCCCAGGGCTGATCTCCTTCAGAATAGACTGGTTGGATCTCCTTGCAGTCCAAGGGACTCTCAAGAGTCTTCTCCAACACCACAGTTCAAACGCATCGATTCTTGGGTGCTCAGCCTTCTTCACAGTCCAACTCTCACATCCATACATGACCACAGGAAAAACCATAGCCTTGACTAGATGGGCCTTAGTCGGCAAAGTAATGTTTCTGCTTTTGAATATACTGCCTAGGTTGGTCGCATATTACTTGCCCATTTAAAGGAATGAAATAGTGGCATTTGCAGAGACATGGATAGACCTACAGCCTGTTATACAGAGTGAAGTAAGTCAGAAACAGAAAAATGAATATTGTATAATAATATCACTTATCTGTGGAATCTAGAAAAATGGCACAGATGAACTATTCACAAAGTAGAAATAGAGAAACAGATGTAGAGAAAACTTATGGATGTCAAAGTGGGAAGGAGGGGAGGGGAAATTTATTGGGAAATTGGGATTGACATATATACACTACTGTGTATAAAATATTGAGTTTCAAGCCAGCTCTTCACTCTCCTCTTTCACCCTCATCAAGAGGTTCTTTATTTCCTCTTCACTTTCTGCCATTAGAGTAGCATCATCTGTATTTCTGAGGTTGTTGGTACTTTTCTTGGCAATCTTGATTCCAGCTGTGATTCATCCAGCTTGGCATTTTGCATAATGTACTCTATGCTATGCTTAGTCACTCAGTCATGTCTGACTCTTTGTGACCCCCATGGACTGTAGCCTGCCAGGTTCCTCTGTCCCTGGGGATTCTCCAGGCAAGAATCCTGTAGTTTGCCATGCCTTCCTTCAGAGGATCTTCCAGCCCTGATATCGAACCTAGGTTTCCCACATTGCGGGCGTATTCTTTACCCTCTGAACCAGTATTCTTGGGGAAGCCCCAGAATACTGGAGCGGGTAGCCTATCGCTTCTCCAGGGGATCTTCTGGACCCAGGAATTGAATTGGGGTCTCCTGCATTGCAGGTGGAAGCCCACAGTGTATTCTGCATGGAAGTTAATTAGCCAAGTGACAATAAACAGCCTTGACATACTCCTTTGCCAATTTTGAACCTGTCAGTTGTTCCATGTTCCATTCTAACTGTTGCTTCTTTACCCACATGCAAGCTCCTCAGGAGACAGGTAAGGTGGTCTGGTATTGCCATCTCTTTAAGAATTTTCCACAGTTTGTTGTGACCCACACAGTCATAGTCTTCAGCAGAGTCCATGAAGCAGATGTTTTTATGGAATTCCCTTGCTTTCATTATGATTCAATGAATGCTGGCCATTTGATGTTTGGTTCCTCTACCTTATCTAAACCCAGCTTGTACATCTGGAAGTTCTCAGTTTATGTACTACTGAAGCCTAGCTTGAAGGATTTTCAGCATAACCTTGCTATCTTGTGAAATAGGTGAAATTGTACAGCAATTTGACCATTTTTTGGCATTGCCTTTCTTTGGGCTGGAGTGAAAACTGATCTTTTCCAGTCCTGCGACCACTGCTGAGTTTTCTAAATTTCCTGACAGATTGAGTGCAGCAGTTTCACAGCATCATCTTTTAGGATTTGAAACAGCTCAGCTGGAATTGCATCACTTCCACTAGCTTTGTTAGTAATAATGCTTCCTAAGACTCGCTTGACTTCACATTCCAGGATATCTGGCTCCAGGTGAGTGACCACATCATTGTGGTTATCAGGGTCCTTAAGACCTTTATATTTATTTATTTTTTGCATAGTTATTCTGTGTAGTTTTGCTACCTCTCCTTAATCTCTTCTGCTTCTGTTAGGTCCTTACCATTTGTTCTTTACTATGCCCATCCTTGCATGAAATGTTTCCTTTATATTTTCCCTCCAATTTTCTAGAAGAGATCTCTAGTCTTTCTTATCTTTTTGTTTTCCTCTATATCTTTGCATTGTTCATTGAAGAAGACCTTCTTATCTCTCCTTGCTGTTCTCTAGAAGTCTGCATTCAGTTGGGTACACCTTTCCTTTTTTCCTTGGCCTTTCACTTCTCTTCTTTGCTCAGCTATTTGCAAAGCCTCCTCAGACAACCACTTTGCCTTCTTGCATTTCTTTTTCTTTAGGATGGTTTTGGTCACTTCCTCCTGTACAGTGTTACTAACTTCTGTCCAAAATTCTTCAGGCACTCTGTCTACCAGATCTAATCCCTTGAATCTATTAGTTACCTTCATTGTATAATCATAAAGGATTTGATGTAGGTCATACTTGAATGGTCTAGTGATTTTTCCTACTTTTTCGATTTAAGCCTGGATTTTGCAATAAGGAGCCAATGATCTGAGACATAGTCAGTTCAAGATCTTGGTTTTTTTCTGATTGTATAGAGCTTCTCCATCTTTGGCTGCAAAGAACATAATCAGTATAATTTCGGTGTTGACTATCTGGTGATGTTCATGTGCAGTCATCTCTTGTGTTGTTGGAAGAGGGTGTTTGCTATGACCAGCATATTCTCATGACAAAACTTTGTTAGCCTTTGCCCTACTTCATTTTTTATTCCAAGGTCAAACCTGCCTGTTATTCTGGGTATCTCTTAACTTCCTGCTTTTGCATTCCAATTCCCTATGATGAAAAAGACATATCCCCCCACCCTTTTTTTAATGTTAGTTCTTGAAGGTGTTGTAGGTCTTCAAAGAACTGGTCAACTTCAGCTTCTTAGGCATCAGTGGTTGGGGCATAGACTTGAATTACTGTGATGTTGAATGGTTTGCCTTGGAAATGAACTGAGATCACTTTGTTGTTTTTGAGGTTCCAACCAATACTGCTTTTGAACTCTTGATGACTATGAGGGCTACTCCATTTCTTCTAAGGGATTCTTGCTTACAGTAGTAGATATAATAGTCATCTGAATTAAATTTGCCCATTTCCATCCATTTTAATTCACTGATTCCTAAAATGTCAGTGTTCAATCTTGCCATCTCCTGCTTGACCATGTCCAATTTACCTTGATTCATGGACCTAAACTTCCAAGTTCCTATGCAATATTGTTCTTTATAGCATTGGATTTTACTTTCACCACCAGACACATCCACAGCTGAGTGTTTCTGCTCTGACCCAGTCCCTTCATTCTTTCTGGAGCTATTAGTAATTTCCCTTGCTCTTCACCAGTAACATACTGGACACCTTCTGACCTGAGGGGCTCATCTTCTAATATCATATTTTTTTTTACCTTTTCATACTGTTCATGGGGTTCTTGTGGGAAGAGTACTGGAGTGAGTTGCCATTTCCTCCTCCAGGAGACCACTGGAGCTTATGTCAGAGCTCTTTACTATGATCTGTCCATCTTGAGTGGCCCTGCCTGGTATGGCTCATAGCTTCATTGAGTCATGCAAGCCCCCTTGTTATGACAAGGCTGTGAACCATGAAGGGGCAGAAAGTGAAGAGAAATGAAAAAGCCTCTTGATGAGGGTGAAAGAGGAGAGTGATCTTAGAAAAACTAAAATCATGGCATCTGGTCCATCACTTTATGGCAAATAAAAGGGGAAAAAGTGGGAGCAGTGACAGATTTGATTTTCTTGGGCTACAAAATCACTGTGGATGGTGACTGCAGCCATGAAATTAAAAGATGCTTGGTCCTTATAAGGAAAACTGTGACAAACCAAACAACATATTAAAAATCAGAGACATCACTGTGATGACAAAGGTCTGTATAGTCAAAGCTATGGTTTTTTCCAGTAGTCATGTATGGATATGAGAGTTGAACCACAAAGAAAGCTGATTGTCAAAGAATTGATGTTTTTGAACTGTGGTGCTCTTGAGAGTCCTTTGGACTGCAAGGAGATCAAACCAATCAGTCCTAAAGGAAATCAACCTGGCATATTCATTGAAAGGACTGTTGCTGAAGCTGAAGCTCCAATACTTTGGCTACCTGATGTGAAGATCTGATTCATTAGAAAAGATGCTGATGCTGGGAAAGACTGAAGACAAAAGGAGAAGTTGGCAGCAAAGGATGAGTTGGTTAGATAGAATTACTGACTCAGTGGAAGTGAATTTGAACAAAATCTGGAGGCTAGTGGAGGTCAGAGGAGGCTGGCATGCTGCAGTCCATGGGGTCACAAAGAATCAGGTGTGACTTAGTGACTGAACAACAATAACAAATGTATACAATAGGGGATCAGTGAGAACCTGCAGTATAGCACAGGGAACTCTACTCAGTACTCTGTGGTGACCCAAATGGGAAAGAAATCTAAAAAGAGGGCATGTATACATACATGTAACTGACTCACTTTGTTATACAGCAGAAATTAAGACAACATTGTAAAGTTCTTATACGCCAATGAAAATTTAAAAATGCCATAGTACCCAAAGAAATGGAGTAGGGAATGGCAACCCACTCCAGTATTCTTCCCTGGAGAACCCCATGGATGGGGGAGCCTTGTGGGCTACAGTCCATGGAATCACAAAGAGTTCGTCACGACTGAGTGACTTAGCAAGCACACATGCCCTAAAAGCAATCTACAGGTTTAATGTGATCCCTATCAAATTACCCCTGATATTTTCCACAAAACTAGAAAAAATAATCCTAAACTTCATATGGACCCATAAAAGACCAAGAATTGCCAAACCAAACCTGAAGAAAAAGAATAAAGCAGGAGATATAATCATCTCAGACTTTAGGCAATACTACAAAGCCACAGTAATCAAAATAGCATGGTATTGGCACAAAAACAGACATATGGATCAGTGGAACAGAATGGGGAACCTAGAAATAAACCCACACACCTGTGGTCAATTAGTCTTTGAGAAAGGAGTTAAGAATATACAATGGGAAAAGAGAAACACAGTCTCTTCAGCAAATCATGTTGGGAAAGTTGGATAGACACATGTAAATCAATGAAGTTAGAACACACCCTCACACCATACACAAAAATAAAATAAATTCAAAATGGCATAAAGACTTAAACATAAGACGTGACAACATAAAACTCCTAGAAGAGAGTATATGAAAAATATTCTCTGACATAAATCATACCAATATTTTCTTAGATCAACCTCCCGAAAGAGTAGAAATAGCAAAAATAAACAAGTGGGATCTAACCAAACTTACAAGCGTTTTCACGGCAAGGGAAGGGAATGGGAAGTCGCTCAGTCATGTCCAACTCTTCGCGCCCCCATGGACTGCAGCCTACCAGGCTCCTCTGTCCATGGGATTTTCCAGGCAAGAGTACTGGAGTGGCAAAGGAAATCGTAAACAAAATGAAAAGACAACCTGCAGAATGGGAGAAAATATTAGTAAAGGATGTGACCAACCAAGGGCTTGATTTTTAAAATATACAAACGGTTCATGCAACTTGACAACAACGTCAACAACAAAACCAATCGAAAAATGGACAGCAGACCTAAAGAGACAGTTTTCCAAAGAAGAAATGCAGATGGCAGATAGGCACATGAGAAGATGCTCAACAGTGCTAGTCATTAGAGAAATGCAGATCAAAACTACGAGATACCACCTCACACTGGTCAGGATGGTCATCATCAAACTTTACAAATGACAAATGCTGGAGATCGTCTGAGTAAAGGGAGCCCTCTTCCAGTTTAGTGGGAATGTAAGTTGGTGCAGCCACTGTGGAAAACAGTATAGAAGCTCCTTAGACAAGTAAAAATAGAGTTACCATGGGGTCCAGCAATTCCACTCCTGTGCATATGTCCAGATAAAACTATAATTCAAAAATAGAATTCAACAGTGCTGCTATGACCATAAGAACATGCGTTTCTACGGTCATAGCAGCACTATTCACAATAGCCAAGACATGGAAACAGCCTAAATGTCCACCGATAGATGAATGGATAAAGAAGACGTGGTCCATATATACAATGGAATACTACTCAGCTGTGAAAAAGAGCGAAATAATGCCATTTGAAGCAGCATGGAGGCAACTGGAGATTATCATACTAAGTGGCACGTCAGAGAGAGAACAGCAAATACCATATGATATTCCTTCTTTGTGGAATCTAAAATATCCTATAAAGAAACCTATCTATGAAAGAGGAACAGATTCACAGACACAGAAAATAGACTTATAGCTGCCAAGAGGGAGGGATGCTCCCGTGGGAGAAGGATAACTTGCGAGTTTGGGATTAGCAGATGTAAACCGGTATATGTGAAACGGATAAGCAACAAGATCTTACTGTAGAGCAAAGGGAATTACATTTAATATCCTGTGATAAACTATAGTGGGAAAAGAATATGAAAAAGAATGTTTATATATGTATAAATGAGTCACTTTGCTGTATGCATTAGTTAACACAACATTGCAATTCAACTCTACGTCTATAAAAAATAAATTAAAATAACTACGTCTGCCTTTTGATTTAATCCTCCACGCAAAGGCCAGCTGTCTTGCCCTTTAAGTGCTTGTCCTTATGCTGATTGAAAAATTCTGTGCCAAGATCTTTTCTTTTTAGCCCTTCTACCGACAGAAGCTAGCTGCAAACGCTTCTGCAAAAACTGGAGACTTTGCTCGCTAATGAATCATTCCTTCTTTCTCTCTCTCTCTTCTATCTTGAGCCTTGTGTACAAGGGTGGGAATGTAAGGAAGGTGTCTCTGCCTCCATTTGCTTTCTGTCAAAACCAGTGCCCTGCAGTGACTTTGTTATATGGGTGGGTTGGTTCCCTAGTATGCCCCTTGAGCCTGTCCCGCTTATTCTTGATGTGACCCTTCCCAAGATATAAGCCTCCAAGCAGGGTGGTGTGTTCCCTCAGAATTCTGGTTCAGTTCTGACTGTAGCTTGGGTCATCCCTTGAGCACACCAGACTCAAGTGCCCTGGGTTAGTGGGTGATAGGATGACAGCTTAGGGTGGAAGTAGGGGAAGCTGGGTACTGATTTGCAGGTTCTGGCTCCAAGGGGTGTTGTTCTTATCTCTATGGTCCCTCCTCAGCCCTGTGTACCTGCACCCACAGCCTACAATTCCCGACCCCACAGCTCAGCCTGGCTCCCTACTCCAACTCTTCCATGGCGGGCACCGCCTTCTCCTGGGCTCTCAGTCCTAGGCCTCCAGCCTTCATCCCTCACCCCTACTATTTACGGAGCTTCCTACCAAATCATCTGGATCAAAGGGAAAGCAAGCCTGTGGTTTTTCTTTTGAGCCCTACTTCTATCCCCTCCACTGCCCTCGCCTCTCGTTCTTCTTTCCTACAGGCTCTCGGTTTGGTATACACACCCATGCCGCTGCTTTGTCAGCCTCAGCCTGTTGACAGCAAAGGTGGGTTGCCCTGTATCGAAGGAAGCCACCAGGGACCTAGTCACCCTTTTTCACAATGCATGGAAAAGAAGCCCAGATCAGTCAGAGAGGAAAAGTCTGAAGAAAGACCATTGTCTTGACTATCTAGTTATCTCTATGAGTGGGGTATGGTTGGATCTGGGGGTCTGTCTCTCAGAGACCCCCAGAGAGAGAGGTGGGCTAGAGGCATTGGTGTGGCCCTCAGAGAATCTGGGTTCACCAAGCAACCCTCAGGCTGAGCACCTGCCTGGCTGCTCCTGAGCCCCACTTGCCATCCCAGCATCCCTGTGGGAATAGTGTTCTTTTGTCTTGTTTAAGGCATCTTTGCCTACCTACCCCAAGGTCTTGATAGTTTCCTATGTTGCTGCTGCTGCTAAGTCGCGTCAGTTGTGTCTGACCATGTGCGAGCCCATAGACGGCAGCCCACCAGGCTCCCCCGTCCCTGGGATTCTCCTGGCAAGAATACTGCAGTGGGTTGCCACTTCCTTCTCCAATGCATGAAAGTAAAAAGTGAAAGTGAAGTTGCTCAGTCGTGTCTGACTCTTAGCGACCTCACGGACTGCAGCCCACCAGGCTCCTCCGTCCATGGGAGTTTCCCAGCAAGAGTACTGGAGTGCGGTGCCTTTTCACCTTTAGACTTGCAGTCCACTAGGAATTTCTCTTGACTTGTGAGGTCAAGTTTCCTGTTTTTTTCACTTGAGTATCCAACTGATCCAGTCCAATGTGTTGAAAAGCTTTCCTTTTCCTAAGGCTCAGCAGTGCTGCTTTTCTAATAGAACAAGTATATTGTATTACATATGCCTTTTTCTCAGTTCTCCATTTAGTTCTGTTGACCTGAAACAACCAGATATTTCTCCAGCAAAGCTGTATTTCTTTGGGATCAGCAGCAAACTGCAGTTCAGTCTGCAACTGTAGAGATTCATGGGCAAGTTCCTGACATCAAGTGAAGAAGGAGAAGAGAAAGAAGTTGGGAAACTGTGGCAAAATAAAAGAGAATAGGCCTTTTCCATAGCTAATTCCTTGACAGGAAAGAAGTCTTTCTTTCCTGTGACAAAAGCAGTCTGAGGGCTCCCCCTGCTGGTGTCCCAAGCGGTTTCTGTTTATCGGCTTTTGTTGTTACTATTCTGTTGGTCTATTTGGCTATCCTTGCAATTTTTACACTCTCCTCTTTCACTCTCATCAAGAGGCTCTTTAGTTCTTCTTCACTTTCTGCCATAAAGGTGGTGTCATCTGCATATATGAGGTTATTGATATTTCTCCCGGCAACCTTGATTCCAGCTTGTGCTTCCTCCAGCCCACCGTTTCTCATGATGTACTCTGCATAGAAGTTAAATAAGTAAGATGACAATATACAGCCTTGACGTACTCCTTTTCCTATTTGGAACCAGTCTGTTGTTCCATGTCCAGTTCTAACTGTTGCCTCCTGACCAGCATACAGGTTTCTCAAGAGGCAGGTCAGGTGGTCTGGTATTCCCATCTCTTTCAGAATTTTCCACAGTTGATTGTGATCCACACAGTCAAAGGCTTTGGCATAGTCAATAAGGCAGAAATAGATATTTTTCTGGAACTCTCTTGCTTTTTTGACGATCTAGCAGATGTTGGCAATTTGATCTCTGGTTCCTCAGCCTTTTCTAAAACCAGCTTGAACATCTGGAAGTTCACGGTTCACGTATTGCTGAAGCCTGGCTTGGAGAAATTTGAGCATTATTTTGCTAGCACATGAGATGAGTGCAATTGTGCAGTAGTTTGAGTATTCTTTGTTATTGCCTTTCTTTGGGATTGGAATGAAAACTGACCTTTTCCAGTCCTGTGGCCACTGCTGAGTTTTCCAAATGTGCTGGCATATTGAGTGCAGCACTTTCACAGCATCATCTTTCAGGATTTGAAATAGCTCCACTGGAATTCCACTAGCTTTGTTCGTAGTGATGCTTGACTTCACATTCCAGGACGTCTGGCTCTAGGTGAGCGATCACACCATCGTGATTCTTTTTTGTACAGTTCTTCTGTGTATTCTTGCCACCTCTTCTTAATAGCTTCTGCTTCTGTTAGGTCTAGACCATTTCTGTCCATTATTAAGCCCATCTTTGCATGAAATGTTCCCTTGGTATCTCTAATTTTCTTGGAGAGATCTCTAGTCTTTCCCATTCTATTTTTTCCCTTTATTCCTTTGCACTGATCACTGAGGAAGGCTTTCTTCTCTCTCCTTGCTATTCTTTGGAACTCTGCATTCAGATGCTTATATCTTTCCTTTTCTCCTTTGTTTTTCACTTCTCTTCTTTTCACAGCTATTTGTAAGGCCTCCCCAGACAGCCATTTTGCTTCTTTGCATTTCTTTTCCATGGGGATGGTCTTGATCCCTGTCTCCTGTACAATGTCACGAACCTCCATCCATAGTTTATCAGGCACTCTGTCTATCAGATCTAGTCCCTTAAATCTATTTCTCACTTCCACTGTATAATCGTTAGGGATTTGATTCAGGTCATACCTGAATGGTCTAGTGGTTTTCCCTACTTTCTTCAATTTCAGTCTGAATTTGGCAATAAGGAGTTCATGATCTGAGCCACAATCAGCTCCCGGTCTCATTTTTGCTGACTGTGTAGAGCTTCTCCATCTTTGGCTGCAAAGAGTATAATCAATCTGCTTTCGGTGTTGGCCATCTGATGATGTCCACGTGCAGAGTCTTCCCTTGTGCTGTTGGGAGAGGGTGTTTGCTATGGCCAGTGCATTCTGCTGGCAGAACTCTGTTAGTCTTTGCCCTGCTTCATTCTGTAGTCTAAGGCCAAACTGGGCTGTTACTCCAGGTATCTCTTGATTTCCTACTTTAGCATTCCAGTCCCCTATAGTGAAAAGGACATCTTTTTTGGGTGTTAGTTCTAGAAGGTCTTGTAGGTCTTCACAGTACTTTTCAACTTCAGCTTTTTCAGCATTACTGGTTGGGGCATAGACTTGGATTACCGTGATATTGAATGGTTTGCCTTGGAAACGAACAGAGAGCATTCTGTCGGTTTTGAGACTTCATCCAAGTATTGCATTTCAGACTCTATTGTTTACTATGATGGCTACTCCATTTCTTCTAAGGGATTCTTGCCCACAGTAGTAGATTTGATGGTCCCATGCATTTTTTAAAAAGTAACTTGTCAGTGTCTATAAAAATTCTGGCTAGAATTTTGATAGGATTGTCGCTGAGTCTATAGATCACTTTTGGGGGAACTGAGAGCTTTAACATAGCATAGTCTTCTAGTTCATGAGGACAGCATATCTTTCTGTGGTTTCCCATGCTATTTAGCATAAACTCCAAATGTTCAAAGTCCCCCCTTCTCTGACCTTTTCTCATCTCTTGCTTTCTGTTAAAACCAGAGCCTATCTCTCATCTCTCTCTCTCTGCTTTTCTTTTATATCATTCCAGCTCTTCTTTCTGTCCCTTGAACATGTCGGACTGGCTCCCATCTGAGTGTGCTTTTGTATTAGATTTACACTGTAATGGCAGGACTCTTCCCCGGCTGGATCTCTCGTTATTTAGAAGCAAGGTAATATAGTAGTTAATGTACAACATGGTGATAATAGTTAACAATACGGTACTGTATGCTTGTAGTCACAAGTATACTACAAGAGGATAACTCTTAAGTCTTAACACATATACACAATAGTAACTGTGTGAGGTGACGGATGAGGTGAATTAGCTTGATTCTGCTGATCATTTTGCAAAGTGTACGTCTGTCAAAACATCAAGTTGTATACTTTACATATATACAACTTTTATATGTCAATGATACGTCAACGATATCTCAATGAAGTTTTTTTATGTATGGGCTCCATGGAGCTGTACGTGGAGCTGCGTTTGAATCATGCTGCAGCATTTACCAGCCCAGTCACCTTGAGCACATTCCTTTACCCTGTGTTTCCTTAGGTTCCTGATCAGCAACTGTTATAAAGATGAGACAAATGGAAAGTCCATGGGGACAGTGCTCAGCACAGAGGAGGCATTTCTAAAGTTATTTTGTACTTTCAGTTATTTTGCCAGTCTCTACCCACTCCAGCATTCTTGCCTGGAGAATCCCAGGGACGGTGGAGCCTGGTGGGCTGCCGTCTATGGGGTTGCACAGAGTCGGACACGACTGAAACGACTTAGCAGCAGCAGCAGCAGCAGAAAGCTCTTAATCCTACAGAAGGCACTCCCCATACTCTGATACTATTCTTATTTTCTATATAGTAAAGAAACTAAGTTGCCTATCACTATCACACTTCTGTTCTCTTTCATCCTAAGCATTCCCCCTGATTCAAAACCATCTAGTAATCTCCCTTCAAGCATAGCCCATCCCACGTTTCAGGTACCAGCGAAGTCATTGACTATGATATCATTTTGCTTTAATTGTAAACATAAAATTGGCCTGCAAAATAGAAAGTTTGGCTTTCCTGGTGGCTCAGACAGTAAAGAATCTGCCCGTAATGCAGGAGACCCTGGTTTGATCCCTGGGTTGGGAAGAGTCCCTGAAGAAGGGAATGGCAACCAACTCCAGTATTCTTGCCTGGAGAATTCCAAGGACAGAGGAGACTGGTGGGCTACAGCCCATGATGTCGCAAAGAGCTGGACACGACTGAGTGGTTAATATTCGTTCATTCATTCATTTATAATGAGAAGTGGCACAAATCCCAAAGGGAGCCTCGTATTTAACCAGTGTAATCAGATTCATCATCTTGGATACTAAAGTGGCCATATTTATTTACTTTTAAAAGTAATTGTTTGAATTCCTCTCCCCACCCAATCAGAAATCTAATATTATTCTCTTGGGGTCTTTACCTATCCTTGAATTGTCTAAAACCCTGAGTCCTTCAAGGCCAGTGGGGGTGAATCTTCTTTTTCAACCCAAGTCCTTTGATGCAGTGACTGCTGGCTGCCACAAGGTGTCGTTTTCAATGACTGGCTCCAAATCGGAAAGATGTTGAAAGCTGGGATGTCTGTGAAGGCGGGGATTGTGTCCTGGTGGTGATAGGCATACATGTTTGGCACCAAGTTTGCGGTTCTTTTCTAAGTACACTACCTTGAAGATTTGTATAGGGGTCTGTCTCCACTTCCAGACTATGAGCTTCTAGAAGGCAGAATGTTAAACAGTTCATTACTGAGGAATATTTGAAAAAAATGATATATATTTAAGGTGTGCAATTTGATGATTTGATATACATAATGCATTGTGAAATAACCACCATAATCAAGCTAATTAACATATTAATCATATATATTATATATATTTGCTTTGCCAATGGCTTAGCAGTAAAGAATCTGCCTGCAATGCAGGAGACACAAGAGATGTGGGTTCGTTCTCTGGGTAGAGAAGATCCCCTGGAAGAGGAAATGGCAACCCACCCCAGTATTCTTGCCTGGAAAATCCCATGGACAGGAATCTGGAGGGCTACAGTGCAAAGAGTTGCAAAGAGTTGGACACGACTGAACACAAACATATAATATTAATAAATATATATATAAATATTTCTTTATTTTTCCTACATGAGAACACTTCTAGGAAAACTTCAAGTGTACAGTAAAGAACTGTTAACTGTAGCCACATTTTTTTTTTTTTTTGCATTAGCTCTTTAGAATTTACTCATTTTGCATGGGTGAAACTTTATATCCCTTGACCAACTTCTTCCCATTTCCCTCTCCCTTAATTTCTTGGTAACCACCTTTCTACTCCTTTTCTTTGAGTTCAGCCCTTTCCAGTGCAGTTCAGTTCAGTTGCTCAGTCGTGTCTGACTCTTTGCGACTCCATGAACTGCAGCACGCCAGGCCTTCCTGTTATCACCAACTCCCGGAGTCCACCCAAATGCATGTCCACTGATTGAGTTGGTGATGCCATTCAACCGTCTCATCCCTGTCGTCCCCTTCTCCTCCTGCTCTCAATATTTCGCAGCACCAGGGTCTTTTTAAATGAGTCAGCTCTTCGCATCAGGTGGCCAAAGTACTGGAGTTTCAGCTTCAGCATCAGTCCACCCAATGAACATTCAGGACTCATCTCCTTTAGGATGGACTGGTTGAATCTCCTTGCAGTCCAAGGGACTCTCAAGAGTCTTCTCCAACACTACAGTTCAAAAACATCAATTCTTTGGTGCTCAGCTTTCTTTATAGTCCAACTCTCACATCCATACATGACCACAGGAAAAACCATAGGCTTGACTATATGGACCTTTGTTGACAATGTCTCTGCTTTTCAATATGCTGTCTAGATTGGTCATAACTTTCCTTCCAAGTGTCTTTTAATTTCATGGCTGTAATCACCATCTGCAGTGATTTTGGAGCCCCGAAAAATAAAGTCTGACACTGATTCCACTGTCTCTCCATCTATTTGCCATGAAGTGATGGACCGCATGCCATGATCTTTGTTTTCTGAATGTTGAGCTTAAGCCAACTTTTTCACTTTCCTCTTTCACTTTCAAGAGGATTTTTAGCTCCTCTTCACTTTCTGCCATAAGGGTGGTGTCATCTGCATATCTGAGGTTATTGATATTTCTCTCAGAAATCTTGATTCCAACTTGTGCTTCCTCCAGCCCAGCATTTCTAATGATGTACTCTTCATATAAGTTAAATAAGCAGGGAAACGTACTCCTTTTCCTATTTGGAACCAGTTTGTTGTTCCATGTCCAGTTCTAACTGTTGCTTCCTGACTTGCATACAGGTTTCTCAAGAGGCAAGTCAGGAGGTCTCGTATGCCCATCTCTTGAAGAATTTTCCAGAGTTTATTGTTATTCACACAGTCAAAGGCTTTGGCATAGTTAATAAAGCAGAAATAGATGTTTTTCTGGAACTCTCTTGCTTTTTTTGATGATCCAGCGGATGTTGGCAATTTGATCTCTGCTTCCTCTGCCTTTTCTAAAACCAGCTTGAACATCTGGAAGTTCACTGTTCACGTACTGCTGAAGCCTAGCTTGGAGAATTTTAAGCATTACTTTATTAGTGTGTGAGAAGCAATTGTGCGGTAGTTTGAGCATTCTTTGGCACTGCCTTTCTTTGGGATTGGAATGAAAACTGACCTTTTCCAGTCCTGCGGCCACTGCTGAGTTTTCCAAATTTGCTGACATATTGAGTGGAGCACTTTCACAGCATCATCCTTCAGGATTTGAAACAGCTCAACTGGAATTCCAGCACCTCCACTAGCTTTGTTTGTAGTGATGCTTCCTAAGGGCCACTTGACTTCACATTCCAGCCCTTTAAGATCACACATATGGTGCGATCACGCAGTGTCTGTCCCTCTGTGTCTGGTTTGTTTCATTTAGCATAACCTTCTCTAGGCTCACTCATGCTGAAAATGGCAGGCTCTCTTTCTTGTCTGATGGCCGGACACTGTTGCATTGTATGCGCATATCATGTTTTCTTTGCCCGTTCATTTGTCCATGGGCATGTTCTTAAGTCATTCACTTGTTCGTGGTTGTGCTGGCTGCTGCGTGCGGGCTTTCTGTGGTTGTGGCGCTCTCGGCCTGCCTTAACTGTGGTGCACGGGCTTCTCTGCGGTGGCTCCTCTTGTTGGGGAGCACAGGCATGAGGCGCGTGGGCTGCAGGAGTTGTAGGGTGTGGGTGGGCTCTGCTGGACGCAGGCTTCAGTTGGTGACGCTGGGGCTTAGCTGCTGATTGGCATGTGGAATCTTCCCAGACCAGGGATCGAACCCGTGCCCCCAGCATTGGCAGGTGGATTCTTATCCATTGTACCACCTATGGATATTTAGGTTTTAGCATATTTTGGCTACATGAATAATGCTGAAATAAACACAGGAATGCAGATATCTCTTTGAGATCCTGGTTTCATTTCCTTTGAATATATATCCAGAAGTAGGATTGCTGGATCATAGGTAATCTTATTTTTGAGTTTTGAGGAAACCTCCATTATTTTCCATGAAGTCTGTACCAATATACATTCCCCAAAACTGCATATAAGGATTTGCTTTTCTCCACATTTTCACCAACATTTGTTACTTTTTGTCTTTCAGATAGTAACCACTCTGACAGGCGTGAGGTTTCATGTCATTGTGGTTTTGGGTTGCATTTCCTATTCAACTATTGAGGCTGAACGCTTCTTCATATACCTTCTGGCTATTTGTATGTATTCTTTTGAGAAATATCTACTCAGATTCTTTGCCTGTGGGACATTAGTTTTTTGGCTTTTGGCTTTTGAGTTGTATGAGTTTCTTATTTATTTTCGATATTAACCCTTTATCAGCTATATGGCTTGCAAATATTTTCTCCTATTCTGGTTTCCTTTTCACTCTGTTGGTTGTTTCCTTTGCTGTGCAGAGATTTTAATTTAATGCAGTCCCATTTGTCTATTTTGGCTTTTGTTGCCTGTGATTTTGGGGTTCATATTAAAAATTATTATCCAGACCAATATCAAGAAGCTTTCCCCCTATGTTTTTTTCTAGTAGATTTTACAGTTTCAGGACTTACATTTAAGTCTTTAATCCTTCTTTTAGTTGATTTTTGTATATGGTGAGATCATGGTTCCTTTTTCTGCACGTTGATATTCAATTTTCCCAACACTATTTATTGAAGAGACCTATTTTTCCTCATTTTGTGCTCTTGGCACTTGTTTAAGATCAGTTGACTTTAAGGCGGGTTTACTTCTGGACTCTGTATTCTGCCCCATTCATCTATATGTCTGTTCTTATGCCAGTATCATACTGTTTTGATTACTGTGGTATTGTAATGAATTTTGAAATCATCAGCTGTCTTTAGCTTTGTTCTTGTTGCTCAAGATTGCTTTGGTTATTCAGGGTCTTTTACAGTTCCATACAGATTTTAGGACTGTTTTTCTATTTCTATAGAGAATGTCACTAGGATTTTGATAGGGATTGCATTGAATCTATAGATCACTCTGATTAGAACGGACATTTTAACAACATTAATTCTTACAATCCATGAACAAAGGATGTCTTTCTTTTTGTCTGTGTGTTAAAACATCTCTTAATATTTTTGTAAGTTTTCAGAGTGCAAGTTTTTCACTTCTTGTTGTTTCCTAAGTACTTGATTCTTTTTGTTGCTGTTGTGAATGAGATTATTTTCTTCATTTCCCTTTTGGATAGTTTATTGTTTGTGTATAGAAATACAGTGGACTTCATGTTTATTTCATATCCTGTAACTTTACTGAATTGGGTTATTATTTATAACAGGATTTTTGTAGTTGTTTAGTCTTTAGTGTTTTCTATGTATATCATCTTGCTATCTGCAAACAGGTACTTTTGTTTCTTCTTTTCCTATTTGGATGCCTTTTATTTCCCTTTCTTGTCTAATTTCTCTAACTAGAACTTCCATTATTATGTTGATAAGAAATGATGAGTAAGCCTCCTTGCCTTATGCCAGATCTTAGAGGGAAAGCTTTCACTTTTCCTCCATTAACTATAAAGTTACTTGTGGGTTTCTCATATATGCCCTTTATTGTGTTGAGATAAGAGCTTCTATATCTACATTGCTGAGAGTTTTAATTGTAAATGAAAGTTAAACTTTGTCAAGTGCCTTTTCCGCATTTATTGAAATAATCATTTTTTTCCCTTTCATTTTATTAATGTATTATACCACCATGATTGACTTACACATGTCAAACCTTCCTTGCATCCCTGGGATAAACCCCATTTAGTTATGGTACATGATCCTTTTAATGTATTTTTAAATTCAGTTAGCTAGTATTTACTCAGGATTTTTGCATCTACACTCATCAGGGGGTATTGGCCTGTAGGTTTACTTTCTTGTAGAATCTTTACCTGATTCTGGTATTGGGGTGATGCTCAAGAACTGAGTTTGGAAGTGTTCCCCCTTCTTCTATGTTTTGAAAGAGTTTAAGAAGCACTGGTGGTATTCTTTTCTGAATGTTTGGTAGAATCCACCCATGAAATCATTAGATCATAGGTTTTTCTTTTTTTCTTTTCCCAGACAAACAAAACTAAGGGACTTTGTTGTCAGTAGAACTGCCTCATAAGAAACGCTTAAGAAAGTTCTTCAATTGAAATGAAAACTCACTAAACAGCAATGTGAAAACAGGGCACATTAATCTCACAGGTAAAGGGAAGTATCTAGATACACGCAGTCCGATGCAATACTGTAGAGGAGTCTCCTAATTTTTGTATTAGGATGGGGAAGGCTGCTGGGCTGGGCCTTTTCTCTCACAGAAGGAAGTCATGGCCGAGGGGAGCCCTCCTGGGTCTAGTACCTGGGAGATCTCGCTGCAGCAGTGATGCCTGTGTTCAGGTGTGTGTATGTGTAGGCTGGTGTTTAGGCATTTGCTTGTCGTCATGAGATGTGGGTGGTGGCTCTGGTGGTGGGCTTTGGGTGGATACAGAGTATTGGCTCTGGCAGGGGAAGGGAATATCAATTCAGTTCTGTTCCCCTTCTCCCCAGAACCTAGCCCATGCCAAAATTCTGAAGAAATATCAGCATTAAGGAAGAGTTGATTAAAGTGGAGTACTTTAAATGTCTGCCAATAATAGATTAATAAAATAAATTTTGATACATGAAACAAATGATCGCTCCACAGTTATTAAAAACCAGGCTCGCATTGATTAGTGGTATGAGAAGATGCCCACAGAATAGTAACAGCAGAGCTGGGGAAGGAGGGCATCATTGTGTAGAGCGATGGTGTAGAAAGTCGTTTTTCCCCAGGTTGAACAAAGGCAGGGTGAAGAGGGGTGCAAATGACCTTCTACCCACTTCATGTCATGGGCCAAAAATGGAGTTCCTTTTGAGTAACAAATTATCGTGTGGAGATTGTCCAAGGATGTATCTCCATCCGAAATTTGTTAAGTAGTTGTTTTCAAGGTTTTCACTTCTATTTTGTCCCTTGGCTATAGATACTGGAGTTGTGAACATTTTCTTATTTATTGCTTTTAAATGTCTCTCTGATTACTTTTGTAAAATAAATTCCCAGGAGAATGGGAATCAATTCCCAGGGAACAGCTGAATCAAACTTATCTCTGTGACTTCAGCTTGATATTGCCAAGTTGTTTTACCATTTAGAAGTTTGAGCCCTGCTTTTATTTTCAAACTATAAAGGTGTATTGATGAACCACTTGTTTGCTGAGGAAATCATTAAGCTGGGCAGATGAAGGCTCACCCTGTAAACTGGAAAACATTTTGCTTTAACTATATACCTATTTTTCTCTCAAATCTTCAGGCATGCCAAGACACAGTCTCTGGTTAATTAACTGTCCTTTGGTGCTCCCTTCTGGGAGATTTACTCATCAGCCTGTGTGCCTCCTCCCATGGAAGATGCATGGGTGAGACAGAAGTGGAGGGGTGGCTGAGAGAAGGCTTGGGGGTGGGAGTGGGGGAGTGTGGTGGTGAGGCAGTCCACCCATCGCTCAAGAACCTGTCAGCTGGATGGCACCTGAATGGAGGCCAAGCTTACACGTCAGGACCCTTTTAGAGTAGATCACTGCCTCTTTGCAGTGGGTTACTTCCTTATAAAAAAGGTGGTCCTACTACTCCTGTCACCTCTCATCCATCACCCAACCCATTTAAAAATCCCCCGTCAGCTACTTTCTCTGCGCAGGATAAAGCTGCAGCTCTGGCCCGGCACACAGGGCCTTTCACATTTGGTCTCCATCCTGCCTGTCCAGTCTTGTTTCTTCTAACTGCTCATCGGATGCCCTGTGGACTTCACCCCCAAGCAAGCCACTGTCTCTCAAGCACCTGAGCCTTTGCCCCTGGGCAAAGCCTTTTCCTCTGTCTGGGGTGCCTGGTTCTCCATGCATCTCCTTGCAATCATATTTTCAAGTGCCACGGCAAATAGCATCTCCCAAGGAAATCTTCCTCAGCTTTCCAGGCAGGCAGAGGTGCTCCTTGGGTGCCCAGGGTACCCTGTTTATGCCACTAAATTAGTAATGTTCCCAGTGCTCTCTGACTGTGTGACTCTGTCCCGTCCAAGCATCCCCACCCTGTGACTTGGCCTCATGTCTTACTCTTTATTGCCTAGAGAGGGCCTACTGCTTGAGAAATATTTGTTGGATGAATGAATGTGCTTCTTGACTCTGGAGTTTGGGGGTTTGCTAATTGTGGGAGGACATCCCCAAAGATGTATTTCAGTTGTGTGTCTGACCCTGAATGAGCCCTGGAGCTGTGATGATGAGCTCTGAGGTGGGGAGATGGATAACATGATCTTCTGTGGTTCTGAGATGCTTTAGATCAGGCTCTGAGGGCAGGTGGGTCCCTGAAACTGACTGAGTTAATCATAGAAAGCAGTGTCCTGTGATGTCATCTCAGGAATGCAATTAAGGGTCAGTTGTGCTGCTGAGGAACCAGTTAAGAGTCGCAGCACTGGCTGCCATAATTGGAGGCACTGAGGCTGGGCAGGATGTGGGACTTGGCAGAGGAGCCCCTGCTCTCACAACCGCCTCCTGCCTGAATACCGAGGAGTCTCTAGGATAAAACACAGATCAAGACTGTGGATCAGCAGCAGCAACAGGTCAGCGCCTGGTCCGAGAGAGCTGCGGGGGGTGGCTGGGTTGTGTGGGTCCAGGATGGCTGAAAGGAGTTGCTTACCCATTTTGGAGGATGTGTGCCTTGTAAATGGATGTCCTAATAGCATACTGTGGCCTCAAAAGGGTTGAGGACTTCCAAATCAAAAACATGTCTTATAACCCCAAAGACACTGACTGATTCCAGCTCCAAATGGTCAGTTGTGTGATTTGGGGAAATTTATTTAGGCCTTTTGGATTTTGTTTACTCCTCAGGAAAATGGGGCAGGGGCGTGATGCCTACTTTATAAGGTCTTTGAGAGGATTGCATGGGATACTGCTTTGCCCAGGGCCTGACTGGCTCTGTAAGAGCTGCAACCAGTTGTCCTGAATCTTATCTGCCCAGAATCCAGGGAGGACAGCTGATGCTCTAGGATAGACCTGCCTCCTGAAAACAAGGATCTCGTCTCTAAAAGAAGTGGGGAGCAGGGGGTTGAGGGCACCTGCCTTCACCCACATAGAGCACCTGGATGGGGCTTTGGGGTGACTGGAAGAGGCCGCGGCACCCCTGCCTGCTCCTGACACTGGGAACTGAACAGCCCCACACGCAGAGACTCTGGGGACCCCAGAGGCGTGCAGATGGCACACAGACTCCTTCAGAGAGGGCCAGTCAGGGCAAGAGTGGGAGCAAGATGGGGATCTCTGTGCTGTCTGTAGTCAGCCCCAAATGGAAAACAATATTTGAGCATGTCTGGGGTTCTGGGTGGGATAATTATCTCAATATTTTGTTTGTGTTACAAAATAGTTTATGGTAGTGGGTATCTTGCCGTCTCGAGGGGTTAAAAATATTTCCACTGGGATATGTCATCTTGCTTCCAAGCGTCTAATTTCTTCTCATTCTTGATTTCGAGGGCTCCTTGATTTCTCGATTTTGAGGGCTCCTAAGCTGAGGGCATGGTTGGGCGTGGGACAGGACACGTATCCTGTCTCCTGGGAGGCTGCTGGCTCAGGGAAGGGACAGAGCCCTGTCCTGAGTTTGTGGCAGTTTCCTGCAGGGCAAGGAGGCTGAGCCAGCTTTGCAAGGGCTCAGGTGGGGGAGGACAGAGAGGGGCCCTTACACAAGTGGGCAGAAGATTCCTGGAGGAAGCACCCAGCTGCTGTGGCCTGGCCTCTGCCTGGTCTGCTCTGCTGTGCTCCCTGACCCCAGATTCTCCACTGTCCCCAGCTGCTTCCCCCTGCATCTCCCGAGTTGCCCCGATCCTGGGCCCAGGCCCAGCCACGATGACGGAGACACCAGTGGAGGAATCCCTCTTCCAAATCATCCACTGCTACCATGAGTATGCTGCCCGGGAAGGGGATGTGGAGACGCTGTCGCTGGAGGAGCTGAAGGCTCTGCTCACGGACAACGTGCCCCGCTTCATGGAGACCTTGGTGCGCGGGCTTGGGTGGGGATACGTCAAGTATGGGGTTGCTTGTGGGGCTGGAAGCGAGTGGTGCGGGTGGAGGTACAGGAAGCCATCTCTTAGGAGCACTTCCAGCTAGGGGAGGGGTGTGTGGGAGGGCGGAGGGCAGGATGTTTGGTGGGGGAAGTGTGGCCCAGCCTAGCTTTATTTTCTGTTCTTCCCTCTCCTGAAACTCTCTACCTGGCCTCACTCCAGACCAAGCACAGCTAATCCCTGAAACTCAGCCCTAACCCCAAACCTGTTTGTTTTTCTGCTTGACCTGCTTCTGGAAAGAAAAGGACCTAAATCCTTCCTCTGCCCAAGTGACCTTGCCCCACATCTGACCTTTGAACCCTAGGCCCTTCTCCTGGGGTCTATATAAGCCTCATCCACCTCCCAGTCCCAGTGAAGGACAGTTTGGGCTGTGGTGGCTGCTGCCAACCTGCGGGGCTGGGAATGTCATTTCCTCTCCCATCCGAGAGGCCAACAGAGTCCCTCCGAGCAGTCTGGGGGCCCAGCCCCGGAACTCAGGCTGGGCTCAGCCACCTCCTCGGGCTTGTGATCAGGCCCAGCCCTGTGACTACCCAGCTCCTTGGGGACTGCAAGGCTGGCGGAAGTGTCTGCCTCTTGGCCCTTGGCGCCCAGCCCTGGGGTCTCTGGACTGTCCCATCCAGAGTTCTTCAGGTGGTGCCCAACTCAAGGCCCTCCATTCCAGGAGAGGCGCCTCCCCTGGTCGCGTCTCAGGTCGTGTCCCCTGCCTGCCTCTGGGACACGTCAGAGGAGAGAGCCTCACCCTCTGTTGATTGGAGTGCAGCCTCGAGAGTCACAGGGCAGTGGGACCAGGGTGGCTGGCTAGTCCCTGTTTCTGGGAAAACTTTGTCTTTCCAAGGCCAGTTGCCAATGTCATGGGGCTGTGCAAGGAGCCCCAGAACCTGCACTGGAGGACTCCCTGGGCAAACGTAGCAGCCTGGGCAGTGGTCTGAGAGGAGGGAAGGCGGGACGTGCCTGTCCCAGGCGGCCAGCGGCCGTCTCTCAGCTTTGGCCGCAGTGGAAGGAGAGGAAAGTGACGCCGGGGAGGGGCTTTTAGGCCTCCCCCGACGCTCCCGCTCTGCTGGTAGGTCTAGAGTTTTCTGCCCTGAGGAAAAATTCCCGCCAGGAAAACTTTAAACAGTCCCTTCCCTCTTTGGAGTTGTCCTCTTCCTGCTGCCCCGGGAACTCTGAACGTGCCCAGAAGAGCCCTTAGGAATTCGTGGGCTGTCCCGTGCCTGGTACCCCAGGTCCAAGGGTAGAATTGCGGGCCACCGCCGGCCCCGCGGGTGGGGAGTGGGGGGGTGGAGGGCACGACACGGCGACCTTTGCTCTGCTCGAAGGATCGGCCTTCCCAGCCGTTGCACCATGCTGGTGGAGGAACTGCGAGCCCAAATAAGTGAGGCACAAAGAACGGTTTACAGCAGTAACATGACTGTTCAAATGTGCCTGAGCCTATAAGCGTTGAGCGCTGGAAAGTATGGGTTTGTTTTGCTGTTCAGCCGCTCTGTGGTGGCAGACTCTTTTCGACCCCATGGACTGCAGAACGCCGGGCTTCAACGCCCTTCACCATCTCCCAGACCTTACTCAAACTTATGTCCACTGAATCGGCAATGCCATCCAACCATCTCGTCCCTCTGTCGTCGTCTACTCCTCTTGCCTTCAACTTTCCCAGAATCAGGTTTTTCTAGTGAGTTGGCTCTTAGCATCATGTGGCCAAAGTATTGGAGAGTCAGCCTCAGCCTCCGTCCCTCCAGTGAATATTCAGGACTGATTTCCTTTAGGATAGACTGGTTTAATCTTGTAGTCTAAGAGACTCTCAAGAGTCATCTCCAACACTACAGTTCAAAAGCATCAAGTCTTTTGCGCTCAGCTTTCTTTGAGCTTTCCTTGTGGCTCAGAGGTTCCAGTGTCTGCCTGCACCGCAGGAGACCTTGATTTGATCCCCAAGTCTGGAAGATCTTCTGGAGAAGGAAATGTGACTCATTCCAGTGTTCTTGCCTCAGAGGAACCTGTAGGTCACAGTCCATGGGATCACAGAGTCACATAGGATTGAGCAAATTTCTTCTCTTTATGATTCAACTCACATCCATACATGACCACAGGAAAACTGTAGCTTTGACTGGACAGACGTTTGTTGGCAAATTAATGTCTCTGCTTTCTAATATGCCGTCTAGGTTTGTAGTAGCTTTTCTTCCAAGGAGCAAGCATCTTTTAATTTCATGGCTGCAGTCACCATCTGCAGTGACTTTGGCGCCCAAGTAAAGAAAGTCTGTCACTGTTTCCCTTGTTTCCTCCATCTATTTGTCATGATGTGATGGGACCAGATACCATGATTTTTGTCCTTTGCATGCTGAGTTTTAAGGCAACTTTTTTCACTCTCACGTTTTATGCTTTCTGGCATCATAAGGATAGTGTCATCCACATACTCAGTTTTGTACTTTGCATGATGTACTCTGTATGTAAATAAGCAGGCTGACAAGATACAACCTTTGATGTACCCCGTAGACTCATCTGAAATCACCCTGATGCTGGGAAAGACTGAAGGTGGGTGGAGAAGGGGACGACAGAGGATGAGCTGGCTGGAAGGCATCACCAACTCAACGGGCTTGAGTCTGACTACATGCCGGGAGTTGACAAGGTACAGAGAAGCCTGGCGTGCTGCATGCAGTTCATGGGGTCTACAGAGTCGACAAGACTGAACTGAAGTAGCTACTGTAATATATATATATAAAACAACACATAACCTCTATGTCTGATTCAAAACATAAAAGTTAATAGCTTGAAGAAGCAGTGTATTCACTACTGAGATGAACTTGTTTGACTAGTCGTGCTCACTTTTGCCATCTCACCAGGCTCTTTCATGCATGGGGTTTCCAAGCAAGAGTACTGGAGTGGGTTGCCATTTCCTTCTGGAGGAAATCTTTCCGAGAGCTTCCTGCATTGCAGGGAGGTGTTTCAAATCACCTGAGCTGCCAGAGAAATCCCATATAACAGTAGAAGGTAGTTCTATCGTTGAAACCATAGTTACCAGTGGAAAGCGAGCATGCCGTACCCCACTACCACAAACTACGCAGTTGAGTTTCCAGCTTTTGGGGAAATCGCAGATGTCAACACACCGGCAGTGCAATGGGCGAGCCTAGCCCTGGGAGAACCACCTTCGTGATCACAGTATCTGCCCTCCCAGGTGAGTATAAAGTAATTCTGCCCACCGCCCGCACAGCCTTAGACACGTTCACTGTACGCACAGGCTCACTTTGCTATTGCCGCCCCCCATCTCTTCCACCACCGTCCACATCCCATCGTTTCCCGCGCCTCTCAGGCACTCCTAACAACTCTTCTAATAAAATCCAAGCAGTATCTCAGAAAATCTGCTCAGCCAGCAAAGTGGCAGGCCAGGAACTGTACCACGTCCACTGCAAAATTTACGTAAGCCCAGCCCCATCAGGACCTGTAAGGCGGTTCCTCTCCTCCAACCAAGCCCTGTCCCATGCCCCTCATCTCCCTTCCCACCCCCGCCGAGATGAGCAATGGAGAGGCCGGCTGCTGAAGGAGAAGTGAAGTCATGATTTCTGACAGTTTAGGGAGCCCAGGGATCAGTGGAAGCAGACCCTTTATTCTTTAGTTGAGATGTAGGGGAATTTAGCCAGCTTCCTTGCATTCTTAACCTTTGTTCTGGGTTACACGCTGAGAATAGTATTTCTGTGGTCCTCTGTTCAGCTCAGTTCAGTCCTTCAATCGTGTCCAACGCTTTGCGACCCAAAGAATCACAGCTCTCCAGGCATCCCTGTCCATCACCAACTCCCAGAGTTCACTCAGACTCATGTCCATTGAGTCGGTGATGCCATCCATCCTCTGTCGTCCTCTTCTCCTGCCCCCAAACCCTCCCAGCATCAGAGTCTTTTGAATGAGTCAACTCTTCGCATGAGGTGGCCAAAGTACTGGAGTTTCAGCTTTAGGATCATTCATTCCAAAGAACACCAGGACTGATCTCCTTTAGAATGGACTGGTTGGATCTCCTCGCAGTCCAAGGGACTCTCAAGAGTCTTCTCCAACACCACAGTTCAAAAACATCAATTCTTCTGTGCTCAGCTTTCTTCACAGTCCAATACTCACATCCATACATCACTATTGGAAAAACCAAAGCCTTGACTAGACGGCCCTTGGTTGGCAAAGTAATGTCGCTGCGTCGCATATCCAATTTTGTTTTAAAAGTAGTATGTTGTAAAACAATGAATGTAAATATATATTGGTAAGAACAACATAAACCACAAGTATCTGTTCCGTGTGTAGACATATAGATTCAGGGCGCTAACTTTAAAAAAATGCACAGCGTCAGAGTTGTGAGTTCAAGTATTATTGGGGGCAAAATGAGGCGCTCAGGAGGCAGCATCTCAGATAGCTCTGAGAACTTGCTCCAGAAAGGTGGGGGTGAAGGTCAGTGTATATGTAGTCTTGGTGAAGGGAGAGTACATGCATTCAAGTGCAGATTATTTGCAGAAGGTTACTGCTAGTCCTGAGGATCCCATGTCACCATGAAGGATTTTAGTGCTTTTCTAGGTACTAGGAGATATTCGGGTCATAAAATAGGCTCCTGAAAATACATCACTGTCTGAAGACTTGTTCTGCCAGTTTTCCCCAGAGCACAGAGTGGGCTCATTTCTGCTCTCCACCCTGAACTCCTTTCAGCGGGTGATGAAAATCATTGGCTGCAGCACTAAATCCTTGTAAAAGTAAAAGTGAAAGTGAAGTCGCTCAGTCATGTCCAAGTCTTTGCGACCCCGTGGACTGTAGCCCATCAGGCTCTTCCGTCCATGGGATTCTCCAGGCAAGACTATGGGAGTGGGTTGCCATTTCCTCCTGCAAATCCTTGTAAAGGTAGATGGCAAGTGCCAGTTTGTAGCTGACCAGAGTTATATCTCAAAGTTCTATGTGGAGTATTCTCTGTGCACCTTCTTACTTCATACTATACTCATGGTCTCCCAGGTACCGTGTTTTTCCTTTTCTCACCATACAGAATACAAAAGTTGAAGATTCTGAAGAAGCTGAAGACCAAAATAAGGGATAGAGAGATGATGTGTTTGCTTGAAGAATGAGATTTGTTTAGAGCAGGGAGTGGGGAGGCTGGAGAAGGCAACCAGCTTGCTTTTCAGACCAGAGACCAAGGAGTGGAGGAACTTGATCCTTGAAGTGCATTTGGCTTAAGAGGGAAGGTGACTAGCCTGGAGGGAGAATCTTGAACTCAACACCCAGTTAACTTCCAGGAACACCTGTCCTTTCTTGGAACAGCTGGCACTACTCGTCCTGCACACTGACTTGAAAGATTCTTTATCCACCGCTGTCCTCTGTAGGAGTTGCCTATTGCTACTGTACTTAGTAAGCCGCTACTACACACTTAGTGGCTTAAAACAACACACATTTATTATTTTATGACTCTGGAGACCAGAAGTCCAAGACGTATCTCCCTGGACAAAAATCAAAGTGACGGTTGGGTTGTGGTGATTCTTCCTGGAGATGCTAAGAGAGAATCTCTTCCTTTGCCTTGTCCAGCCTACAGATGATGCCCACATTCTACTCTCATAGGCCCCTGTCATCTCCAAAGATAATTACAGCTGATCAAGGTATTCTCAAACACATTATTCTGACACCAGTTCTACTTCCATCTTTATGAACTGTGTGATTCCACAGGGCCCCCATCTGTTCAATTCAGTCACTCAGTCCTGTCCAACTCTTTGAGACCCCATGAATGGCAGCCTGACAGGCCACCCTCTCCATCACCAACTCCCAGATTCCACCCAAACCCATGTTCACTGTGTGGGTGATGCCATCCAACCATCTCATCCTCTGCTGTCCCCTTCTCCTGTGGCCCTCAATCTTTGCCAGCATCAGAGTATTTTCAAATGAGTCAGCTCTCCACATCAGGTGGCCAAAGTATTGGAGTCTCTCCAATGAACACCCAGGACTGATCCCCTTCAGGATGGACTGGTTGGATCTCCTTGCAGTCCCAGAGACTCTCAAGGGTCTTCTCCAACACCACAGTTCAAAGCCATCAATTCTTCAGCGCTCAGCTTTCTTTATAGTCCAACTATCACATCCACACATGACCACTGGAAAACCCATAGCCTTGACTAGACCGACCTTTGTTGACAAAGTAATGTCTCCGCTTTTAAATATGATGATAGGTTGGTCATAACTTTCCTTTGAAGGAGCAAGCGTCTTTTCATTTCATGGCTGCAGTCACCATCCACGGTGATTTTGGAGCCCAGAGAAATGAAGTCAGTCACTGTTTCCCCATCTATTTGCCATGAAATGATAGGACCGGATGCCATGATCTTAGTTTTCTGAATGTTGAGCTTTCAGCCAACGTTTTCACTCTCCTGTTTCACTTTCATCAAGAGGCTCTTTAGTTCTTCTTCACTTTCTGCCATAAGGGTGGTGTCATCTGCATATCTGAGGTTACTGATATTTCTCCCGGCAAGCTTGATCCCAGCTTCAGCTTCCTCCAGCCCAGCATTTCTATGATGTACTCTGCACATAAGTTAGATATGCAGGGTGACAATATACAGCCTTGACATACTCCTTTTCCTATTTGGAACCAGTCTGTTCCATGTCCATTTCTAACTGTTGCTTCCTAACCAGTATACAGGTTTCTCAAGAGGCAGGTAAGGTGGTCTGGTATTCCCATCTCTTGAAGAATTTTCCACAGTTTCTTGTGATCCACACAGTCAAAGGCTTTGGCATAGTCAATAAAGCAGAACTACATGTTTTTCTGGAACTCTCTTGCTTTTTCCATGATGCAGGGATGTTGGCAATCTGATCTCTGTTTCCTCTTTCTTTTCTAAAACCAGCTTGAACATCTGGAAGTTCACAGTTCACGTATTCCTGAAGCTGGGCATGGGAATTTGGATCATTACTTTACTAGCGTGTGAGATGAGTGCAATTGTGCGGTAGTTTGAGCATTCACTGGCATTACCTTTCGTGGGGATTGGAATGAAAACTGACCTTTTCCAGTCCTGAGGCCACTGCTGAGTTTTCCAAATCTGCTGGCATATTGAGTGCAGCACTTTCACAGCATTATCTTTAGGATTTGAAATAGCTCCACTGGAATTCCATCATCTCCACTAACTTTGTTTGTAGTGACGCTTCCTAAGGCCCACCTGACTTCTCCTTAATTTAATCACACCCACAAATTCTCTGTCTCCATGTCAAGTAACATAATCACAAATTCCAGGGACACGGATGTGGACATCTTTGGGGAAGCATTAGTCTACCACCACAGCCAGTCTCCCCAGGGAACACATCTGCAAGCATATGAGTCAGTGGTGGCTGCTCCATTCTGAAAGTGATTCAGGTGAAAGGAAGTCAGTCCAGTGTTTCTGAGGGTCAGCCAGTCAACAGCTGGGCCCGGATTGAGGCATCTGAGTCAGAGAGGGAAGGAAATGCCTGTGGGGAGACGGAATCTGAGGACCCTGTGCCTAGGCAGTTCCCAGGGATCAGAGTTGAGAGCTGCAAATGCCTTCATGGGGGTAGGGGCCTGGGGGAGGGTATTAGGAGCTGAGTACATATATTTCCCTCCCCTCACCCCCCACAAATTCTTATCTTGGACGCTAATCCCCAGTGAAGCTGTTTTGGGGGAAGGCACTTTGAAGGATGTAATTAAATTTAAATGAGATCATAGCCTTGGGGCACTGATAGGATGTTTCCGTTTCAGTTTCGTCGCTGGGTGATGTCCTGAGTCTTTGGGACCCCGTGGACTGCAGCATGCCAGGCCTCCCTGTGCATCACCAACTCCCGGAGTCTATCCAAACTCACGTCCATTGAGTTGGTGATGCCATCCAACCATCCCATCCTCTGTCGTCCCCATCTACGCCTGCCCCCAGTCTTTCCCAGCATCCGGGTCTTTTCAAAAGAGTCACTTCTTTGCACCAGGTGGCCAAAGTATTGGAGTTTCAGCTTCAGCATCAGTCCTTCCAATGAACACCCAGGGCTGATCTCTTTAGGATGGACTGGTTGGATCTCCTCGCAGTTCAAGGGACTCTCACGAGTCTTCTCCACACCACAATTTAAAAGCATCAATTCTTAGGCGCTCAGCTTTCTTTATAGTCCAACTCTCACATCCATACATGACCACTGGAAAAACCATAGCCTTGACTAGACAGACCTTTGTTGACAAAGTGATGTCTCTGCTTTTCAATATACTGTCTAGATTGGTCATAACTTTCCTCCCAAGGAGTACGCATCTTTTAATTTCATGGATGCAATCATGGTTTTAGAAAAGACAGAGGAAACAGAGATCAAAATTGCCAACATCCTCTGGATCATCAAGAAAGCAAGAGAGTTCCAGAAACATATTCTTCTGCTTTATTGAGTATGCCAAATCTTTTGACTGTGTGGATCACAATAAATTGTGGAAAGTTCTGAAAGAGATGCGAATACCAGACCACCTGACCTACTTCCTGAGAAATCTGTATGCAGGTCAGGAAGCCACAGTTAGAAGTGGACATGGAACAACAGACTGGTTCCAGGTAGGAAAAGGGGTACCTGTCCTTAAATGAAGAGATACCAGAGAGCTTGGGCTCCTGCCCTACCCCAGCTCAAGTAACAAGAAAAGATCTTGAGAGGACCCAGCCAGGCAAGGACTATCTGCAAGCCAGGAAGAGAGTTTGCACCAGAAACTGAGTTGCTGGGAAGTTCCAACCATGATCTAGGACTTCTCAGAACTGTGAGAAAACAGACTTCTGGTTAAGCCACCCAGTCCATAGCATTTTTTTTTCTGGAAGCCCAAGCTGCCTAATACAGGAGGTCACTTAGTCATTGACCTAAGCAGCTTCTCCTACTTGTCCCTTTGGGATCTGCCCCAGTCTTGCTGATTTCCAGTAATTAGCACTCACCAACTGCTTTGGCTTTTAAAGGCTTATCCATGACTTTCGAATGAGGAGTGATCACCCGGTTTAAGATTTCATAGCATTGGTGATGGACAGGGAGGCCTGGCGTGCCGCAATTCATGGGGTCGCCAAGAGTCAGACACGACTGATCGACTGAACTGAACTGAACTGAGCATAGTCGGACATGAATGAGCAACTAAGCACAGCACACAGCGGAGCATAATTTGCTGCAAGCAGCAGTGGCCTGCAACAAGGATCTCAGAGTTTCTTTTGAAAGAGTTTGACATCTTCAAAAATAACAACCCAGAATGGCCTGGGACAGCTGATCAATCAGTCTTCAGGGTGACTCAATACCCCATGTGGCCTGCATTTGCTCTTCTACTGGATGAGTTCTATGCTTTGGACTCTCCACAACCATAGACAAGGGTTTGGGTGCTGGTGAAGAATCTGTGCCTAATTCTGGGGAGGCTCAGAGAAAAGGAAAGAACTCCCAGAATCTGGGCATGGGAGGGGCGGGGGCTGAGAGGCTGCTCTTCTGTGAATAAAGGAGTGTGGAGGATGTGAGAGGAGCTGGGCTGTGTGTGTGTATGTGCCCACTGTGTGTGTCCAGGATAAATTCAAGGGAAGTTCAAGAGAGGGAGCTGCCATTGTGGGACCAGAGACTAGAGCACCTCGGCATCAAGCTCTGCTCCTCCTCCTCCTCCTCCTGCCTCTGTTTTCCTTTCTCCTCCCTGTCCTCACTAGCATCTCACCGGTGCTTTATTGTTCCCACTCCTCCCTCTTCCTGCTCTTCTTGGATCACTCCCACTACTATACCCCCTTCCCAACACAAAGCAGGCCAGCGAAGAAGAGGGCTGAGCAGTCTGGGAGGAAGGTGAGGGAATATTTTCCACCAGCCTAAGAAGCACAAATACATTTCTTTCTGGTTAGATTCTTGTTTGGAGGGGACAGAGTAAGATGGCTCTACCTCCACAGTCAACTAAAGCAGCACAGGCCTTAAGGTCAACCCCAGGTATATGTGACCAAAGTCAGGAACTCTGGACATGGATGAAGGACATCTGGTTCACAAGATCCCAGGCAACTTAAAATCTTGGTGCCATCTTCTTTATAAGGCAAGTTCCAAGGGAAGGACCACACTGTACCCTCCCGGCTTTGTTTACGCAAGGGTGGATAGGTGTGTCTTCGTGTCTGACACTTTTGATCCCATGGACTGTAGCCTGCCAGGCTCCTTTGTCCATGGGACTCTCCAGGCAAGAATATGGGATTGGGTTGCTATTTCTTCCTCGAGGGCATCTTCCCAACCCAGGTACTGAACCTGTGCCTCCTACCCTGCACTGGCAGAATCCTGAGAAGGTGTGCAGGCCTCATGTTCCTCCCTTTCCGGGATCTTTAGTGCTGAGCCACCAGGGAAGCCCTGGTAGTTTCCTAGTTCTGCCTTTTCCCTTTTCTTTGGGTTTTGTTATCTTCCCAAGTAGCGACCTTTCCTCTCACATCTCTTGCTTGAGGAGGCCAATTTAGAAATATCTCTTTGATATTTTATTTTTTCCATAAGCATTCTTTCATTCCGGACTTAATCCTTTTGAACAATATTCTGAGCCATTTTGATTATTCATTAAGTATTTGTAAATAAAATGGTTAATTTTGATATATTGACTCAACCAATCAACACTTAGGTTGGCTCCGCAGTCCCTCTCCATCCACACAGAAAATGAGGCCCAGCTGTGGATGCCCATTGAACACTGTTGCGGAAGCTCTGAAGGAAGTTTTGCTGGCACCTCCAGACCAAATTGTATGGTCAAGTTATTCAAAATGACTGTTCTCTTGCTATCTGTTCATTCTCCTTCACCAGCCACTCCTTCACCCACATGACTATCTAATCCCCTTAATTACCAGTTCAGTTCATTGCTCCGTTGTGTCTTGCTACCCCATGGACTGTAGTACTCGAGGCCTCCTTGTCCATCACCAACTCCCGGAGTTTACTCAAACTCATGTCCATCGAGTTGGTGATGCCATCCAACCATCTCATCCTCTGTCGTCCCCTTCTCCTCCTACCTTCAATCTTTCCAAGCATCAGAATCTTTTCAAATGAGTCAGTTCATCAAATCAGGTCGCCAAAGTGTTGGTGTTTCAGTTTCAGTATCAGTCCTTGCAGTGACTATTCCAAACTGCTTTCCTTTAGAATGGACTGGTTGGACCTCCTTGCACTCCAAGGGACACTCAAGAGTCTCCTCCAACACCACAGTTCAAAAGCATCAATTCTTCAGTGCTCAGTTCTCCTTATATTCCAACTCTCACATCCATACATGACTATTGGAAAACCATAGTCTTGACTAGATGGATCTTTGTCGGCAAAATAATGTCTCTGCTTTTTAACGTGCTGTCTAGGTTTGTCATAACTTTCCGTCCTAGGAGGAAGTGTCTTCGAATTTCATGGCTGCAATCACCATCTGCAGTGATTTTGGAACCTCCAAAATAAAGTCTCTCACTGTTTCCCCATCTATTTGCCATGAAGTGATGGGACCAGATGCCATGATCTTAGTTTTCTGTATGTTGAGTTTTAAGCCAACACTTCCACTCTCCTCTTTCACTTTCATCAAGAGGCTCTTTAGTTCTTTTTCACTTTCTGCCATAAGGGTGGTGTCATCTGCATATCTGAGATTATTGAGATTTCTCCTGGCATTCTTGATTCCAGCTTGTGCTTCATCCAGCCCAATGTTTCTCATGATATACTCTGCGTATAAGTTGAAGAAGCAGGGTGACAGTATACAGGCTTGAGGTAGTCCTTTCTCGATTTGGAGCCCCTTAATTATAGGGCTTAATCAATAACCAAGCATGCGGTTGCCCCGTCCCCAGCCTCTGATTTCCCGGGTGATGGGTGAGCCAATCAGACATCAACGGTCCCGGTAAGTTGCAGTCCCCCTCAAGTCTGTCCCCTCCCCCCCACCAGTAGTGAAGAGCCTTGCCTTGTTGTTCCTGCCATGTGCTGAACGCTGTGGCGTCACTCTAGGACCCTTCGTTTAGGAATTCTATAAGATTCTATATCCACGGAACGGTTGTTGTCTCTGTCACTGGCTACGGGCTGCTTTTCTTTGGTGCTGCAGCTGGGGAATTACAAAGCTTTCAGGCCTGCGTGGCAGGCCCCAGTGTGCAAGTAGGAAGGAGGTGTGTGAGGAGGTGCGGGGCCAGCACTGCAGCGCGGGAGGGACACAGGAAGCTGCAGCAGGTTTGGGGAAACCTGAGAAGCTGTGTGGGCCTCCTGTTCCTCCCTTTTCTGGATGGAAATTAGCTGTGAGTTGTGGGGAGGTTGGACAGGCACTGACTGGTGTCCAGTTTGATAGCTAATGACTGAATATCTGCAAGTGGGCTGCACAGAAGTGGTGGATTTCCTAAAGCTCCTCCCCTCTGGAGCCTAGGTCTGAGGGCCCATGGTTGGGGATTGTCAGGAAGTAGCCCTTTCTAGAGTGAGAAAAGCTATCGAGTTTGGGTTGGTGGGTCTCAGTAGCTCTGTTCTCTCCACCTTCTCTCTTTGCTTCTCTGATTGGTGATTGGTGTGGCCAGGAAGGAAAGGGATCTGGAAATGCCCTCCTGCCCCTGAAAATGTGACTGAGCTGAGGCTGAAGCCTCTGGTTTTCTTCCCTAAGGACTTTGTTCTCATTGGAGAGCTGATACGTGGACTGCGGGCCCATACTGTAGAAGTTAGAGGCAGATCCTCCCCTGAGAAGTGCAAGCAGGTAAGTTACACATTTGGGTAACAGAGGCTCTCTGCTCATTCTCTGTCTCCAAAGACACTGTCCCAACCCAGCAGAAAACTCTGAGACTCGAATCCTGGTGGGACGAAGTCTGCTGGGCCGAACGCCTGGCTTTCCTGTGGCGCCTCTGCATGGGTTCTTTGCATGCATTTCACATGCCCTGGGTGAGCTGTTCAGGATGCTCTAATCCTAAATGGCTGCTGCCGCTTCAGTGTTGGCAAGATAAGGGCGTGTGAAAGGTCTGGCCTCCCAGTGTCAGCAGCCTGGGGGAGAGTGTGGGCAGGAAGGCCACCTCAGTCAGTGGCTGGGGGAGGCCCTGCAGACCTGGCTCCACCAAGTACCAATCACAGGACCAGAGCACAGAAGTCAGCAGGCAGCAGGCAGCGAACGAGCAGATTTAGGATGGACGAGAAGTCAGGATTCTTGGTACAGGACCTGATTAGAGCTGCAGTGACGAGAGTTACTCTCTGAGCTCAGACACCACCACAAAGGGAGGGGAATGGTCCTTGTTCCTGCATTGCTGGCTAAGGAGCAAGTGGAGGAAAGCACACCACAGTGCTTTGAAATCTGCAAAGTTCTTCCCAAGGGCAACCTTCAGATTCTCCCCAAATAGACCAGAAATAGGAGGCCTGGGCCTCTCCTACGGCTTCCGCGGGCAGTGGAACTGAGCCTGTGTTCCAGCTGCACCCTCAGGCGGTCTTTAATGCAGATGGACTCCTCCAGGTGCTGGCACAGGTTCCAGATTTCACCAAGATGCTCCTCTACCAGGTCAGCCTCTGCAGCCACCCACGAGGACAGGAGGAGGTGGAGATGAGCATCCTGGTCACATGTGGGGGGTGGGGCTTGGCCAGCAAAATCCCTAAATATCACCATCCTCTCTCATTCAGACATCCAGAAGTTTGGGTGAGCTTGCTTGCAGAGTATACTGGCATCAAACACAGGACAGCCTCGTGGGCCTAAGCAAGCCTGTGGGCATCGTCCCGTACAGGGGTGTGTGTAAGGGAGCTGTAATCATGTACAGTTACCAGGATAACTGGTAAGCCTAAGGGACTTCACATGTTTTAGGAAAGTAATTGAAGTTTTGGATGTCAGCCTAGCACCTGGAAAGGTGTTACCACCTCTTGAGTGTGATTTAAAGTGAGGCCTTCCTATCATTCCCTACCCTAATACCTTTCCTTGTCGTGATCCGTGACCAAATATCCTTTAGTGAGGGAGAAAGCCCTAATGCCCCCTGAGAGAGAAGGCCCAAGGTAAAAGTCAAGATGAGTGGACATGGTTAACGACTGGTACTCAAGAAATCCCTCAAATTCTTTTTATATGGAAAGAAGAGTCTGCACTGATCCAGGGATCTGAAGACTGATAACAGAAGAGGGAAAAACACTCCCAAGGAAAAAAAAAGAAAAATGCAGGAAAGAGCAGTGGGAGGGGTGCTAATGTCCAGGGTGCTAGTAAACATGTGATTGCATCAAAGGCCTCATTTTGCCTGGGTGCAGCCTTTTTCTGAGAATCCCAGTTTTCTTCTGTTGGAATTGGCCGCATCCCAGCATTCACCTGTGTGGCTGCACCTCTCCACCAGGTGGAGACCAAGGAGCTAGGAGTCAGAGGAGAGTTTGAATTGGGTTTGTATACAGGATAAATTTCTGGTGTGAGGATCTGTGTAGAAACAAGCCCTCTTTCTGTAATAACTCTTGATGATGGAAGAATGTTCTGTGAATGTTAGTGCCAGGCATTCTGGAAGAGTCTGAGTTTGGGCTGGGACGGGACCAGGGAGCAGGGATTGAGAAGGACAGGAGTGTGAGAGCACAGAGGTCACTGACTCCCACACCCCTGCTCCGCCCCGAGGCCCAGGGTGGGGAGAGTGAAGGATGTGCTTGGAAGGACTCAGCACTGCCAGGGCCGTTTCATTTATTCCTACTCTGTGGGCAGGGACTAGAGGAGACATGGAAAATGCTGCCCTGGTAGGAAAGGGGTGGATCCTAAATGAGACTTCATCTCACAGGCTGACCTACTTGGGTGTGTGTTCACCTGTGTGCTTGGAGTGAAGCTGGCACATGGAGGAGCCTGGGGATAGGTCTCTGGATTTGTTCCCTTCCTGAGGCCTGATCATGTCTCACTGTCCACTGCTGCCCGGGTACCCAGGCTCCAGGATTCTGCCCAGTTCCATGGTGCTCCTCAGAGGACAGAGGGGCTGGGTAGGGTTGAGGTAGAGGGAAGATCTGGCTTCTGTATGGTTGGTTGGCAATGTGGCTGGGGAAGCAGGATGAACACTGGTGACACCTGGGCAGAAGGAAACACGAGTGAGAAGCAGTAGCAGAACACAAGGATCAGCCAGGAAACGTGTGACTGAGAAGAACAGACACTGAAGGGACACAAGGCTGAGGTCCCAGTCGGCTGCAGAATACCAGTGAGATGACGACTGACACCCCAGAAGCTACAGCTCTGATCCCTGTATTCGCCGGCCTGAGACACAAGAGGTAGGGGGTGAAGAAAGCATCCTAAAGTCAGCCATGTGCACAAAGGAAAGTCCTGTGGCCCTAATCCTGGCTCCAATGATAATGCCTCATGATAGAGACCAGGGAGTTCCTGGGTAGAACTCCCAGGAAAGTCAGGGGGTAAGAGTGTGATGGGCCATAGCACTGAGCATACCTGTGAACAGGAATGTTTGTGTTCCTGTGAGTACTTGCTGTTCCAGAAGCTAAAGTGAGTGTGTCACTCACCAGTTTTCCCAGTTTTCCTTTGGGGTTGTCAAAAGAGGAAGGGGGCATCAATCCAGCTAGAATGGTGGCCCCAGTCACTCCAGAGTGAATGTTTTGCTCAGGTTGGGGGAGGTTCTGTGTGAGGTAAGGAGTGATTTTAATCTTAATTAAAGGAACTCAAATGTCATCACTCATGTCTGAAGAGCTGTGAACACTCTCCCATGCTTAGTCATGCTTAGCGCCAAGCTTAGTCACTTAGTGCCATGCTTAGTCACTTAGCGCCATGCTTACTCACTTAGTTGTGTCCGATTCTTTGTGACCATGTAAGACCTCGCGGCCTTTTCTCGGGAACCGTCGCCCCAAAGACCACAGTGACTCGAATTCGATGCAATCAGCAAGAGGATTTATTAGGCCGGCGCGCTGGGGTTCGATCTCCTTAGGAGGAGCGAACCTCCGAATTCAAAAGCCAAAGGGTCTGAGTGAGCGAGGCGATCCCGGGCGAGCCCCCAAATGTAAGACCTCGAGCCTTTCCTCGGGAATCGTCGCCCCAAAGACCACAGTGACTCGAATTCGATGCAATCAGCAAGAGGATTTATTAGGCCGGCGCGCCGGAGTTCGATCTCCTCGGAAGGAGTGAACCTCGAACGCCAGTCGTGAGGGACTTTTATACAAAAAAATCACAGGTAGGTGGGGATGAGGTCAGGGTATGGGATACAATGAAGTAGGGGCCATAGGTGAGGTGGAGACATTTGATTGGTGGGAAAAGTTTGCAGGTAATTAAGTTGAAACGGTTGGCTGATCACCCTTCGGCATTTGGTCAATTTTTACCCAGAAAAGTCCGACAGAGAGATACATTCTTGGGAGGGGGTTTCCTTGACCAGGTCATAAGTTATCTGTTAAGAATCGGTCAGGAGGCTCTGAGTCACCAGATAAGGAGTAAGCTATTTTCCTTGAGGCACAGCCTGCCTTCCGGGCTTAAATTTTAACCTAAGTCCTTCAACCACATAGAAGGCAGCCCGCCGGGCTCCTCCTGGGGAGTCCCAGGCAAAATACTGAAATGGGTTGCCATGCCCTCCCCCAGGAAATCTTCCCATCCAGGGATCGAACCCAGGTCTCCTGAATTGCAGGTGGATTCTTACCAGCTGAACTACCCGGAAGCCCTCCATGGGGGAGGGAGGACCCTTCATTTCATAGGCTGATGCTTTCATAGATCCTGTGCAATCACCAGCCTTCACATCATCTCTGCTTCTATGTAAAAAGAAGCCCAGCTTGGTGGAGAGAGGGAAAGAGGTGAACCAGCTATAGTTTAGGATATTTACATTCAGAAGACTGCTTTCCTCCAGGGATTAGCAGAGTAAAAGCCAGCTGTACCTAAGAAATAGGAGTGAGAGCATCGTTTTCTCCAACCAAGCCAACCCTTTGATGGATTAATGCAGTTGGCTACTGCCTGTTTTGAGTCTCAGTTATAACTGTTTCTCAAATGTGGCTACATACTGGAGTCATCTTAGACAATGTGAAAACATAACTGGACCTCCAGAGAATTTGCTTTAATTGGTATGGGGTATAGCTTGGGCAGTGGATATTTAAAACTCTCCCAGCTGACTGTATTATGCAGGAAAGTCTGATAAGTATTGTCATGGGTCTCTCCCTCCCCAATTTTATAATTTTGTTAATAGGATCGCTAGAAATTAAAGAGAGGGCTAAAAATATTAAGCATCTAAGTTACAGTCAGGACAAGAGATGTGACTTCCTATCACTTTCACACCCCTTTCAATCCCAACACCACACAAGGCAGGAGAGAAATTAGTGGTTGTCTCTAATCAGCTTACTTTCTCACTAAAAGGCCAAAGGAGGTTCCACCTCTATCAGTAATAGTGACCAGTACTGAGCACATGCCCTAAACCATGCCGATGCCAGACAGACACTTACGCGGGGACATTTTAGCTCCATAGTGACCTGAGAATCTGCCATGCACCACTGTCCACTTGAAAACTTGTTTCAAAGCAAAGGAGGAGTCTTGATGAGTGATGGTTCCTTTGCGAGGACTGTGCTTCACCAGGTAAAAGAAGGGCTATAGCCTTCTTCACCAAGGCTGGGCCATCCAAACTCTGGCTGATGGAACAGACTGGATGTGACTCCAGTTTAACCCACATCAGCAGACCCTTTCATGCACCATATTCGCCTTCCTCTGTATTTCTTTTTGGGCAAAGACAATGGGACAGTGTGGGAAGATGAAGGAAATGGAAGCAAAGAAAAGAAGGGCAATCTAGTGAACAGTCTTGCCTTTTGGCATGGAACAGATTTGTTATCCATCAGTTGTTGGTTCCA